>OV702286.1:39908677-49908677 GCA_916181665.1 Avena sativa | reverse complement strand
CTTCGGATCTCCAAGGACCAGGACCTGCTTAAGGAATCCGAGGTCCAGCTTGGGTCGGCGCTCGCTGAGCTTGAACAACTTCTCCAGAGACGTGACAGTTGTATCAAGGAGTTGACCCGAATCCATCGTCATATCTCACGTAAGTTTCTTCCCCTTGTCCGACATAGTTTTCCGGGTTAGCTCATATGCCTTTGCTTCAGCATCTTTCCTTTCCTTATTTTCAGATCACTTTCCGGAGGGTACTCCCATCACCAGTTCTGCCGTTGCCAAATTCCGCCGAGAGAGGGGTACTCCCGTCGCTCCTGATGGTGAGAGCGTCCCCTTAGACATCGAGGACCTGTTGGTCAGCGTGTCAGCTCGGGTGGAAACCATCAAGAACTATGGGAAAGATCTCCTCGACGTTGCGGTCCGGATCTTCAACACTTTCTGGCCAAGCGAGAGCGCTCCGAAAAGGATCACACTCCTTGCTGAGAAGCTATTGGAAATCGAGACACAACTTGATTTCTGGAGAGAATCCGCCGGGCGTGCCGCAGCAGACACCCTCCTCCATCATATCCTTACATGGTACGAGAAGATCGACCTGAGCCTCCTCACACACCGGCGCACCGGATCCAAATGGACCGATGATCCGGAGTGGGTAGCTCGGCGCCAGGCTTGCGCCTACAGCCTTGTCGAATATTCTCCCATCCATGACTGGGTTGAGGGGCCGAGCTTTCTGGAATCCGGCGAGGAGGAGCAGATGGAGAACGTGGAGGATGGGTCGGGCGATGATGGAGAAGATGCTGCTTCAGATATTGAAGACAGTGATGATGACGCCGAACTTCCTCCTCCTGCCGCTCCTTAGTTGAAAAACTTCAAAATTTATCAGATCCCCGGTATGCCGGGTGCAATTGTATGCTGAATACATGATATTTTGCTACTATGCTTGTATGCCGGATTAACTTGGGCGTAGTCCTCGAGTTTCATTTTCTTGTTCGTCCAATTCTCCGGTTCGATCCATGTCTACCTTGATTCGGTTTTACGACTTACGAATCCGAGCCTCAAGAATTGTTTTAACAATACTGAGAAACTTTGAGGCTTGGCTCAAAATAATTCAACATAATAGCTTGAAAGTAAATACGGGGTTAGTCCGAAAAAATAAACGTTAGCTGGAATAGGATCGTTTCCTTAGTAGTTTTTCATGTGCTACGCAATTCCAAACTTGTTCCCTTGCTTGCCATGAAGCCAATTCTTGTTGGACAGCAGCAAGTCGAAGGGTTGGGTTTTTGGTGCTCACACATTACTAATCCGGGTTAAGCGAAACGAGTCATTCCAACTAACGCATAAAAAGTAACAACAATCATTTATTAAGGCAGTCCCCGAGTTACTGCTCGAGGCTCCGCTATTTCATTGATAAGCTCATTGCCGGCATACATACCAACATATGAGATGACTTGGATACATACACTTCTTAGCTAAGTGGAGAAGGGACGAAGTAGTGCTACATTCCATGGTCGCTTCGATTCCTCTCCGGACCTGTCCGCCTTGTTCTTTTCCTGTGGCTTTGCATCTATGAGATAATAAGAGTCATTGTGCAATGCTTTGCTCACAATAAATGGTCCTTCCCATGGGGGAGATGATTTATGCATGCCAGTGGTACGCTGTACCAACCGGAGCACCAGATCGCCTTCCCGGAAGACTCGGGGGCACACTTTCCGGCTATGATAGCGTCGGAGATTTTGCTGATATATGGCGGATCTGGACAGTGCCAGTTCTCTCGCTTCTTCCAGAAGATCAACATCATTTTGCCAGGCTTCTTGCACTTCGGTTTCTGTGTATTGGGTGACCCTAGGCGAATCATGCTCTATGTCGGCTGGTAATACAGCTTCTGCCCCATATACCAGAAATAACGGCGTGTAGCCTGTTGATCGATTCGGAGTTGTTCTTAAACTCCACAGTACCGCTGGTAGTTCTTCTATCCAGCACCCCGCTGATCTTTGCAGCGGCTCAATGAGCCGGGTTTTATCCCGGATAATACTAATCCGTTGGATCTTTCCACTTGTCCGTTCGATGCGGGGTGGGCTACCGAGGCTACGTCGAGTCGGATTTTCTTGTCTCGGCAAAAGCGCGCAAATGCTCCTTCCGTGAAATTTGTTCCATTATCAGTTATAATGCTGTGTGGATAACCGTATCTCAAGATGATGTCTTTGAGAAATGTCATGGCCGTTGCTCCATCACATTTTCTTATAGGCTTCACTTCGATCCATTTTGTAAACTTGTCCACCATGACTAGAATGTGTGTCATGTTTCCTCTTGCTTGTTTGAACGGGCCAACCATATCCAAGCACCACACAGCAAATGGCCATTTAATTGGTATGGTTTTGAGTTCGGACATAGGCATATGTGTCTTGGTGGCGTATCTTTGACAACCATTGCATTTTCTCACCAGATCTTCTATTTGCTCCAAGGCACTTGGCCAGTAGAATCCATGCCGGAACGCCTTTGCCACTAAGGCCCGGGATGAGGCATGATGCCCGCATTCTCCTTGGTGTATATATCGGAGGATGTTAAGTCCTTCTTCCGGGTCAACACACCGCTGGAGGACATTAGTTACACTCCGTTTGTATAGCTCAGAATTGATGATTGTGTAAGCTTTGGCTCTCATTTGAGTTTGCCTGGCTAGCACTTCCTCAGTGGGTAACGTTCCATCTTTCAAGAACTGGTATATAGGCAGTGCCCAAGCTGGTATTGCTCGCGCAGGGAACATCTCCTCATCAATTTCCATTCGATCCACCGACATAACTTCAGCCGGATCACGCTGAACAGTCCCCGGGTCTAGCGAGGTAGTCCCCGGGTTTGCCGAGGCAGTCCCCGGGTTCGGCGTGCTACCTCCCATGTCAATGTCCATGGGCTCAGCTCTGGATTCCGCGTTTTCCGGGACATAGATTGAATCGGTTCCTGGGGACGGCCTGATAGATGGTTTTCTGAGGTGCTCCAATGCTACGCCCGGTGGAATTGCCTATCGGGTCGATCCGAGCTTTGACAGCATGTCGGCAGCTTCGTTTTCCACGCGAGTTACATGGTGAAATTCGCATCCCTCAAAGTAACCCGAGATCTTCTGCACATGAAATCTGTATAGCGCCATGTTTGGAGCCAGGGCGTCCCACACTCCAGAAACTTGCTGTATTACTAGATCCGAGTCGCCAAAGCATATTATCCGACGTATGCCAATCTCCTTCGCCACTTTGAGACCATGCACAAGAGCCTCGTACTCAGCGACATTGTTTGACGCCGTGAAATGGATCTGCAATACGTACTTGAGCTGATCCTTCTTTGGAGGTAAGCACAACCCCGACACCTAACCTGGTTTTGGTTTTTGATCCGTCAAAGTGCATCCTCCAGTAGTTCGGATCTGGTGGCGGCGGTTCGTATTGTACCTCGGCCCAATCCACAAAAAAGTCCGCCACAGCTTGGGACTTGATCTCTTCTCTCCTATCATACTGGGGTGCGTAAGGTGCTAGCTCAATTGCCCATTTCGCAATTCTGCCATTCGCATCTTTGTTACCCATTATCTCGGATATGGGGGCTTCGCATATCACTTTGATGGGATGCTCCTCAAAGTAGTGCTTTAACTTCTTTGCTGCCATATAAACTCCGTATGCCACCTTTTGAAAATGCGGGTAGTTCTATTTTGAGGCAGACAATACCTCGCTCAAGTAATACACTGGCCTCTGCACCGACTTACCCTCTTCATCTCGCTCCACTACAACCACTTCACTTACAACTCGGTTGGTTGCAGCTATGTAGAGCAACATTGGCTCCTTTGACAGTGGAGAAGCTAACACTGGTGCAGTGGCCAACATCTTTTTCAAGTGGGCAAAAGCTTCATCGGCCTGCGGCGTCCAAACGAATTTATCTGACTTTTTCATGAGTTGGTAGAGAGGCAGTGCCTTTTCCCCTAATCGACATACAAACCGACTCAACGACGCCAGGCATCCAGTGAACTTCTAGACGTCGTTGAGACACTTCGGTAGCTCCATTCGTTCGATGGCTCGGATCTTAGTTGGGTTAACCTCGATACCTCGGCTGGAGACGATAAATCCGAGTAATTTCCCAGCCGGGACACTGAAGGTACATTTCTCCGGGTTAAGCTTCATCCGGAATCTCCTCAAGTTCGCGAATGTTTGCCTTATGTTGTCAAGGAGCGTTGCACTTTCCTTGGTCTTAATAACCACATCATCCATGTAGACTTGTACATTTTGACCTATTTGATCGTGCAAACATTTTTGCATACATCTTTGGTACGATGCTCCTGCATTTTGTGAACCGAACGACATAGTGCGATAGCAATAAGACCCGTACAGGGTAATAAAGGCAGTTTTTATTTGATCATCCGGGTTCAGAGGTATCTGGTGGAAACCAGAATAAGCGTCAATGAATGACAACAGTTCACATCCCGTGGTAGAGTCGATGACCTGATCTATCCTCGGCCGTGGGAATGGATCTTTTGGACACGCCTTGTTCAGGTTCGTGTAATCGATACACATACGCCAAACCACTGCCACGTCCAGATCATCCTTCTTCTTTTCTACTAGCACCGGATTAGAGAGCCAATCCGGATACAACACTTCCATGATAAATCCTGCTGCTAGCAACCGAGCTATCTCGTCACCAATGACCTTTCTCCTATCCTCGGCGAAGCGTCGGAGAGGCTGCTTCACCGGCCTTGCTCCGGGTCTTACGTTCAAAGAGTGCTCGGCCAACTCCCTCGGAACACCTTGCAAGTCCTGTGTGGTCAGAGCAAAAATATCCCGATTCTCACGGAGGAAGTTGATGAGCTCGCTTTCCTATTTGTCAGTTAACCCGGCACCAATTGTTACGGTACGCTCCGGAAACATGTTATCCACTGGAATCTTCTTGGTGTCCTTCGCAGCTTGAAACGAAACGCTTCCATGCGGGTTGCTTCACACCGGCATATACTGCTGCGCGGACTGAGCTAATGCCGCCACCTCTTGGATTTTTCTTTTCTCTTGGGCAATTACGAGTGACTCGGCTAGGTTAGACCCGGCTGAGGCGCACTCAATAGAACGTCGGAAATCCCCAGCGATAGTAATTGCTCCATTTGGCCCGGGCAACTTCATCTTCAGATAACTAACATGGCAACTTGCCATGAATTTGCTCAGTGCTGGTCTCCCGAGTAATGCATGATACGCGCTCTCCAAGTTCACCACCTCAAACTCTAGATTCTCAGTTCGGCAGTTATCCCTCGTACCGAATAGCACGTCGACCCGGACTTTGCCTATGGGATCACAGGATATGCCTGGTACGATACCATGGAAAGTTGTTCTTGTAGCCTGGAGCATGTTCTCCGAGATGCCCAACTTGCGCATCGTATCCGCATACATGATGTTAATGCTACTGCCATTGTCGATCAGTACCTTGGAGAACCTCACATTAATGTTTGGTCCAATGAACGTCGGATCTAACACTAGTGCATACGAGCCCGGGCTTGGCATAAGCTTGGGATGATCTTTGACGCTCCAGGTAATTTCCTGGTCCGACCAAGACATGTACCTCGTCACTGCAGGCATAACCGCGTTAACCTCCATATGTCGACGCTGCAAGCTCTTCCTATCTGTTTTCTCTATTGTGAACACACAATAGCTCTGGTGATGTTCCCTGTACTCATTCCTTCCCTCGTTTCCGGAGTACCTCTGATCCAGTTGTTGCTGGTTTTCCACCTGATGCACTGCATCCCTTCTCTCACTGTTGTCATACCTCGGCGGAGGGGGAGGCAACATCAGCTGCTGCGTGTTTGCTCCGGAGAGCAATTGCTGCCGGGGTAACTCCTGCCGAGGTTGATCATTCTGGGGTGCCTGAGCATTCCCCGAACCACCTTCTTCTATCTTGCGCATCCACTCACATTGCCTCGTTGTGTGACCCGCCGGGCTGTTCGGATTTGGCGTGTGAAATTTACACGGCTGGTCCAACATTGACTCATAGGTATACCTCGGATGATCTTTCTTTTCTTGCCATTGCTTTTTCTGCTCCGGAGTCCATGTTTTCTTGCCATCGTTTCGAGGAGTCCATTGCCCTCCCGTTTTCTGGCGTTGGTTGCTCCCTGCTCCGGGCTGATCTTGATTCACGAGTGCAACTTGTTGCTAACTATACCGATGATCCGGTCTATCGTCTCTCCTTTTTCCCCTGTAACCGTTCCTCCGGGATGACCCGGCTCCGTACCTCGGATAGTACTCCTCATTTGACTCGTTCGACGCGATCCTAGGTTGAGTTGGGTCACCCAAAGCATAAGAATCCGCAATCCGGATCATCTCTGCCAGCATGACTGGCATTTTCCTTTGTAATTTCATCCACAACTCGCTGCCATATCTGCACCCTTGTGCGAACCATGCTATAGCCTGTGACTCTATGACTCCCTCACACGAGTTTCTCATGGTACACCACCGGGTCAAGAATTCACGATCCGTTTTGTTAGATCTCTGCTTGCACATCGCCAGGGTCTGTGGTCTATTCGGTCTCTGATATGTACTTGAGAAGTTGCTGATAAACATTTCTTCAAAATCTATCCAGCAATTGATGCTTCCGGGTGGCAAATTATTCAGCCATACCCTAGCCGGACCTTCCAACATTTGGGGTACATATCGAACAACCCATCTCAAGTTGCCAGTTGCAATTTTCACAGCTGTTGCGTAGTTTATCAGCCAATCCTCCGGCTCTGTACTGCCTTCATACGTCTTCGTGCCCCTGGGTAATTGGAAATTGGGTACTGGCGGTTCCTTCATGGTCCGGGGTCCAAAGCACGCTGGACCTGGAGGACCTTGACATTCGATCTGTTCCGACCAATACAGGCGATCCAGCTTTAACCTGGCGTCATCCGGCATCAAATCCCTGCTTCCCAATCTCGACCCTATCACATGATAGTCCGGTCTTGCCTATCCCGCATTCATCATCTCCGAGTCTCCGTCATTGTATCGGTCTTGCTCTCGTTGTGCTCCTCTCTGTTGCATACCACGGCCGGCACTTTGCTCTTTCCTTGGTATATTCCGCTGCCGCGGTTGACCTGCTCCTGCCGAGTTTCGCTGCCCGGCATTGCCGTTGGCAGCATTCCCTTGACCGGCATTGCCTTGGTCGTGATTACCTCGGCCCGCTTCACCTCGGCTCACACTTCGCCGATCGTTGTTTTTCCGCATCTCTTTTTCTTTTCCCGCACGCGTTGGGTCGTACGGAACAATCTGCTTGTTCCGTTTGGCCGAGGTTACTACCTATTCTCTCCTTGGGCCACCATGAGGCGACGATGCGGCTCCAGCGGATTTCTCCGGGTTACCCATCACCGAATGGACGATCTTAGAAGATCCAACTCTCTCCGGGTTACCTCTCAGCAGCTCCTCGTTCTGCTTGTTCGCGATCCGAACCAGCTCGTTAACCCGGTCTTGCTGTCTTTGACGGGCTTCACCCGTCAGACCCTCTAGCTCGGACGCCGCGGCATCTGCTGCTCTGAGGTTCTTTGCCGGGGTACTATACTTCGGCAACCCCACGGACAGATAGTTTTCCGACCCTTCTGGTCCATCATCACCTTCTCTGTTCATCTCACTCATGAGATTTTTCCCTTTTACCCTTACTGCATCAACCTTGTTTGCCTTCGCGTACTCGCGCAGCGTCATGTTCAACGACTGCTGAGCCGCTGCTATTTTCTTTGCGCCCTCCAGTATCTTTTGCCGGGTCTCCTCTAGCTCGGCCTGTGCCTGAGCCGGATCTACCACTGCTGCCACCGGGTTTGCCAAGCTATCCATAGCTTCCCTCAGCATGTTCTCAGGCCTCTCTAGCGGAGGACCCCTAGCTTTCTTCGGTGCCTTAGGTGTTACCTCTGGGTCTGGCGCTGGATCCTTGCTCATGCCCGCGCCTGGCGCAGTCATCATCACCTCTGCATGGTCCGGGGAGCGAGCGATACGCGCCCCGCGAGCCACAGTGAGGGGTGGTTCTCCTGCATTGACGACGCGACGCGGATGAACGCAAGACACGTCCACAGCAACGTAGACCTTGTGCACACCGAGCTTGACGAAGATGCCGTTGCGCGGAAGGGGGCGCGTGCCAAAGCAGCCAGCGTTGTCGCTGACGTAGTCCAGCACTCCAAAGCGCTGAACGAGCCCGAAGACGATGCGTTCGCCGGAGCCGATGAGGTTTCCCGTCCGTATCTTCACCCCTGCTAGCATCGCTAGCCCCACGGTGGGCGCCAACTGTCATGGTGGTGTCACGGCAGATGCCATGGATAGGCTAAAGGTGGGGACTAATATGCGCTAGGGGAATCTAGGGAGGGATAGTAGGGTGATTCTCTACACAGAAGCTTTGTATTGATATTCAATCTCCAAGATTACCAGTGCTCCTCGAGCTATATTGACAAGAGGAGGAAGAAGAAACTCTCTTACTCTTGCCTTCTATCTAGCCCCAAGAACCCTAGGTCCACTAGTGCTCAACCAACTAGAATTCTCCCCACTCTCTATCAGAAAAAACCCAACCCCCTTACCAGAACCCTAACCCCCCCTTATATAGAGGTGGTTTGGTCCTGGCCTAGGGCATACGTGGAGGCATATTCCTAAGAATATGCCCCCTCCCAAAGTAGTAACCCGACAGGGGTGCTTTTCCCCCGCGTCACACTTGCTTTAGCGACGTAGCCTCTGTGGCGCCCGCGTCAGCCGACGTGAGCGTCGTCACCCTTGTCAGCCATGATCCGGTGGTCCTGCCCTTGCTTTATTCGCTCATCCAGTACGCACCGGACCTTCTTTTTTGACCAGAGAGATTCCTTCCTTCTCCTAGAAGCCAAGCGAGGATCCGGATCACAGTTGATCCGGCCATACCTGTTCCTGCATATAAGCTAGACAAACATTTCCGACTTACTCCTTAAGTCGGACGAGACAATGTTAGGCGACCCCCTGGTCCGGGTTACTCCGTGATCCGGCCTGCCTTGAGGTGACTCGGCCAGCATCCGCTTTGACCTTGCCGACCCTCGGCTAACTCGGCCCTTATACCCTGGAGTGACCCTACCCGGGGTTATCCCCCCAATAGTTCTCATCATCCAACACTTGGATGTGCTTGGATTGCTCAACAATGCTTTTAGCCTTGGCAACAACATCTGCAAGTCAGAACAGTGAAGCATTATGAGTATTCAAAAGAAATTGCTACAAATGATGGACCAGGGAGATATCGGAAGAGAACATACGCTTGTTGTTTTTGATCTATTCCTTCAGAAAGGTTATTTTACCCTTTTCAATATCTAGTTCATTCTGCATCTTGGCAAACCTTCCATTGGCGGCCTTCCTCCAGTTATTCTCATTCTACATAAAAAGCATGCTTAGTTTCTCTAGAGCATCTATCCAGAACTTTTTCAGTTTCACCTCGAGGCTCGAGGGCTACAGTATTAGATTCTAACATATGTATGCTTCTCTTAGAGTATCTAGCCGGAATTATTCATTCTACCTAGAAACTCGGGGGCTACACTATCAAGTTTTACACTTAGCTCCTTTTAGAGAACTCATGCCAATAACTTATGGTTTTCCGCCAAACAGCTCGGGGGCTATAGTTGGATATATCATAAAGTTAAATGTAAAGATCCAATACTTATGATAGCAATAATCTTGATATTGTTTGCTATAGTGGCATATGCATCGTGGAAGGTCTTGGCATTGTTGTAAATAACATCTGCTTGCCGGATAAGATCATCCAGACTTAGCGTTGGAGGAGTCAGAGGCATTACAAGCGCACCAGCCAGAGGTATGGATGAAGCTCTAGCCGTAATTTGTGTTATCATAGAAGTTGAGAGCGTAGAAGTTCCCGACTTGGTTGTTGTTGTTGCCACTGCATATGCTCCCACTATCAGTTGCTTCCCTTTTTCAGTGGCATCCTTAGCTGGAGCTTCAGCCACTTGAGAGGACGTGCTCTCCTGCATTGCCCGGCCACCGGGAACAATTTCCATGCCGGTAGGACCTGAGACATCTGGTGTAGGATTGATGTCTGTCTCCATGACGAAGGTCTCAGGTGTAACGGGGGATGAGGTTCTGGTGGAGCTTGATGTAGGATTGGCGGCAGGAGTGGAGGGAGCTATAGTAGCGGATGACTTGGTCAGCATCTCACGAATATTTTTAGAAGCTCCAACATATTTGGAGGTGTGCTTTAGACAAATACCTGATATCTTCCTAAAATGTACAAAGTATAAGTACATGAATGAGTAGGTAGAAATCACAGTCAGAGAAGGAAAGTACTTACACTACAACAAGTGCCTTGGTAAAATGGATACCGGTGGACTTTCTATTCTCTACCTCTAAGACATCAGTGGGTTTGTTGGAGACTCCACCCTCCGACTTCTTCTTCTTGCCTTCGGCAGTAGCGTCAGAGGTGGAGCTCTTCCGCTTTTGTGTTGCAGGAGCTTGATGCTCCTTGGAGTCTTCATCATCGGACAAGACTTGCACATCCTTCAGCTTTGTATCATAAACTTGAGCGGCCATGTCTTCCTCGGTCGAGCTCACTAGTTGATGGGATAAAACCATGTTAGATGATTGATGCATCCAAGACGGAGAACTTAGAGTATATACAAAAACAATGAATAAGGAAACCTGGTTACCTCTAGGTATTCACCTCATTCTAACATGTCAAAGGTGATAGTGAAGCTGCGCTTCCTGAATTTCACCATGACGAGGTCCTTAAGCTGGAGCTTGATGGAGTCACTAGAGAAGTTGTCCTCGAAAATCCGACTTTGGTATTTTCTCTCCTTGGTGTACTCATGCATTAGCTTGGCGCGATGCTATGGAGGCTGGATCCGCCTTACAAACCAGCACATGGCCAGGTCTAGGCCAATCAAACCTTCGTCTATCAGCCACTCTATCCGCCTAATATCACGAGAGGCTTCAGCGTTAGAGGGAAGAATGGCGGGGGACCTCCAGGTATTGGCTTCGGTGGAGCTCCATCGACGAAGTTGGGGTATGAATCTTGTAGGCCAGCCAGAGGGATATCTAGGCCGTAGAAGTAAGTTTTATCCTAGTTCTTGCAAGATTCATGGCCAACAATGTCAGGTAATCGCCGGCCAGGACAAATCTTAAAACTAATTGTAACATACCACTTTCAACAACCCTGACTAGTTGTCCAGAATGCAAAAATCAGGGGGAACAAAAACTTTTTCTTGTTTAGTGATACAATGTTTGCTTGCTTGCTTGTTGGTCTTTATGCACTTGACTATGTATTAGATGATATACTCCTTACCTCACCCTTAGTTCACAAAAACTATTTAACAAAAACCATCTTGGCTTGCTTTACATATTCTCAAATGTTTTGGCATTTCAAAAACTTAAGCTAAGATGCCTTGACAACATCAATTAATTTATTATCTTCTATTCTCAAAATTATGGAGATCTATAAGATATAATCTCCTTATGTTTCCAAGACAGGATCTTCAACTACTCTTGCCTCTAGGTTTCTTTAAAAACCTTTTATAAAACTTTTGAACTCTACTCTTGGTAGAAGTACCAAGGACCTTACCTTGTTCAAACTCCAACATTTTAAAAATACCCATTCTTACCTCAAGCTAGGCTTGAAGGTATCCATAGTAGTAGATTTGGTTTGCTTGTAAGATGAGTTGCCTTGATCTGTTGTCTATGTTGATTTCTTAGGAAGTAGTATGAGATACTCTAGGAGATCATCCTCTAGGATCAAGCTATATTAAGAATACAAAAGTTATCCAAGATTACAAATCTACATCTGATCTCTAGTCACTAAAGTCACCCTCTAATCCCCTTAACCAGATCAATCCAGAGCTAATCCCTTCTCCTAGTTTCCAAGTCAAGGAAGACTCATCTTAAGCAAGGATCCCTTCTACTCAATCTACTCTTAAACCTAATATACTTGATGATGAGTTTGGACCCTTGCATCTTCTCAAAGTCATTCCCTCTTGTATATAGTCAAAAACCACAAATCTGCTAAAATGGCTAAGTCTGGAAAACAACTATCAGTATCCCATCTTTGGGACTTCCTTTTCTCAATCCTTGTGTATTTTTGGAAATGCACTTGAACCATATTGTAGAACATCTTAATGAATCCCAAGGCCCACCCTTTCCCTTGGCTAGGTCATCCTCTAACACACTTGTTCCTGATGGTTTTGCAGGCAAGAAAACAATCTTTTTCGCAAATCTTATCAACATGCCTACTTTGACAGAAGCTCACATATTCATACTATCTTATTGGGACCAACTCTTTGCATGATTTTGCTCTACTTATGAAGGTCTATCTATACCTACTTCACTTGTTCCAATTGGATCCTTGTGCTTCTAAAACCCATATGGTTTTGATGGCTACTTGATATTCTGTTTTGGCACCCTTATTTTATTCAAAGTTTGGCATCAATCCTTGGACAACTCAATCATGATCAAACTCAAACCTCTGCACCATGGTGATCTACATCACTTGGTCTATCCATCCATATATCCCATGACCCAAGGGGATCCTTGATCTCCAAGATCCAACAAGGTTTTGATGGTATTAAATTAATAATGCCCAAGATCATCTATTCCATGTTTTAATCCAAAATCAAGGTGGATTGACAAAACCCAAGGTATACATTTATAAAGAGGATCAACTAACACGAAGATTTAAATTTATCAAAGGTTTTCCATAATTAATTTGGACCAAAAGCTAATTAATCCTTTCTTTGACAATAACCTCAAAAATCCTTATATAAAAGAAAGTTTGTTTCTCTCCAAATCACTTCTCCAACTTTAGGCACATTTGAGGCCTATATATCATGCCCTATCTTCCCTTTTACAATTTTTTGATGAGTTTTAATAATTCTTTTTGCCTATTTTCTTAAATGGCAGAAACAAGAAAATAATTACTTTAAATAATTTTTTGCCTCAATAAATTCTGAGAAAATTCTCCAATGTTTGAATTAATGTTTAGGATGTTCTCAGATCAAAATCCCACCTTGGACAATTCAAAAATCTCAAATCAAATCTTGAAAACCAATTCATCACCTTTTGAAAAATTGTTATAAAGAGGATCTCTAATATTCAGAAAATTCTCAAATAATTCCTTGGGGTGTATCTTGACCTAAACCATCTACCAGCATCACTATATCATCTTGCCAAGAATAAATTACTAGAATTTTCTTCATGATCATTATCATGTCCAAAATTAGCCATCTTGCAAAACCATTAACCAAACTCGTCCAACCCTCCTCAAAGCTTGTCAAATACTCCTTGCCAGCACAAGAACAACCTCTAGTCGAGATGCACTGTAGCATTACAGTGCCCCATCCCTCTCCCTTGTCCTTTTGTCTTTGGATGAAGGGGATACATTTGACTTGTCACTTCTTGCTCTTCTTAATTGCTTGCTGCTGCACCCACACTCCCTCTCTGCCCCTGCACGACACCCGGGACATCACACTCCCTCACCTCAGTAGGCTGCAACCCCAAGCTATCCCTAGCCCTCCTCCATGTCCAAAATGGACATTTCCACCCTATACAACTTATCTCACCTTAAAGGGGCCAGAGGCAAGCCAGCCTCCCCTCTGCCCTTCATTCACTCCTACCCCTCACTACCCCACTCTACCACATGCCTAAGATCTTCCCTTCTCCTCCCCAAGGCCGAAGGGGAGATAAACTCCACTTTTCGGCCATTCTCAAGATCTCGCTTGTGCCCTCTCTCCCTTGCTCCTCTTCTTCTACATGTCACCATGCTGTAACCTTCTCTTACTCCTCTAGCTAACCCTGCTATTTTCCTTGACCATGCATGCCTCAGGTATCGCCCCTTTCGAGATCCGACGAGCTATCCATAGGTGACCTCATGTGAGCACACCTTCGACGCCAAATACCACCGTGCCGCCCCTCATCAGAGTCATTGTTGTCTTCCGTGTCGGCCCCGCTATGTCTCCGCCGCCATCAAGGCCCGAGGTGAGCTCCCTGGCTCTCCCCGCCTTCCCTAGGGTTCCATCTCATAGCCGTCATATCCGAGGAGGACGATAACCCACGACTGTGGATCTCCTCTCGATCCAACGGTTGAGAGCCGCGGATACCTCTTTGCTGCCGCCGCTCACTGACGACCGGGCCCTATCCAAGCCAGTTTGAATCGGCGCCTCCCGCGCGCGGATTCGCCCAGTGGGCCGGCTTCTCCCCTGCGTGCCCAGCTCGCCTGTAAAATCAGCTCGCCTTTGCCCTCCTTTTTATTCTTTTCTCCAGATCTGCAATATGCATGTTTGGTTTAATTACCAAATAAAATCAAAAGCTGCTAGTTTTTCCCAGATCTGATTTCTACAATGTTCCCTGGTGTTTCCTCTAACATGCAAATCAAAAAGCTATCCAAAATAACAACTATATCTTTTCTTTAAATATGAAACTACTAAGTGCCCCTTTGAGTAAATAAATCTTATAGAGAGTTTTATAGATCCTTTTTGAATGAAACCAACTTGCAGTTTAAGGTATCTGATATACCTTGCATACCACCCTGACCTCACCCAAAAGGCCCTATTTTCTCCCTGTAGTAAAAATAACAAAATCAATTAAGTTAGGTCCTATATAAATTCTCTAGGTCAATATGCAATATATTTTGGGTTGATCCCAACTTTCAGTGATGTGGTACATTTAGATCTATCAAATCCCAGGAGCCCATAATTATTTGAGCTTCTGATGAATTTTAATGAATTAAAACCTTATGCATGTGCTTGTTCCACTATATAAATCATTCCAAAAGCTTAGCAACTCCAAAATAGTGATTCCAATTTCTCCTAGAAGGTTGCATGCCTATCCAATGTCCTTGGTCTCATAACATTTGGACCTATATAATAAATCTAGTGAAAAAGACAAACTTCTTGCAAAACTAACTTTGGGAATTTCCCAAGGGCATTCTTGTAATTATTTTGAGGTGTTTCCAACTCTAAAAAAACAAGCTCAAAGATATAAAATATCCTCTAAGCACAAATTTAATTGACCTACAGATCTTTTCTGGTGATTTATTCACCTAAACTAGGGTTATTTCCACTAAAATAATCATAACCAATTAATGAAAATTGATAAAATCATGAAACCACTTTTGTTTGCCTTGTTATTTCAATATATATATGATTATATCATTTTTTATATTAACATCATACATACCCAATCCTTAGTTCCAAATACCTTTATTAGGTGGTATTTTGACAATTAAATCGTAAAGGAAATTCCACAAAGGCAATTATAGTATTTCCAATTGGAACAAACTCAATCTATCAAAACCTACTAGAGTGAATAATGTGTTGTATATTTGCTTGACGTATTGTATTGGTTCTTGTATGCCTTGTGTTGATTATGCCCTTGCTTGCTTGAATGTATGGTCCTTGACGACGATAGTTGCGATTATATCGAAGACCCAAAGAAGATGGTTATTATTATTATGGTTTTCTAAGAAGAAGTCCAGCGACATATTTCCATATTGTTGATCATCAGGAAAGCCACCTTATTGCTCATAAGCCTTTCCCTACTGTTTTACTTATGCATATTTTACCTACTTTTTATGAAAACTGCATTGTTTTACTATATGTTGCTCTATATTTGGTAGTAGCTTGGCTCCTCCAAACTATTACACATTTTTACTACTAAGTATAACCCCATTGATGGCACCTACCTGTCCCTAGTATGGTAGATGTTGTATAACACCATACCCCTTTGGAGACCCTGTTTTAGCCGAAGCAAAACTACATGATGACAAGACCACGAAAAGGTTTTACAAAATGTTTTATGATAAAACCTTGGTGAGGTTTGACCTACCAAGATAAGTTTGAGAAAAAGAAAAAGGTTTTGTTTTAAAAATTATGCTGAAGGCAAGAGGAGGATTTTTTTAACAAAAATGCACCCATTTCTTTGCAGCTTTAGCTATAACAACTTAACCCGTGCAACCACATTACTCTGGAGTGGGACAAGGCTGGACTTGAGGTTTGATACTCTGGTATGTGAATTCTCACAACTACTTATAAGGTCTCATGTCCCTCTAATTCCGGGATTCCTTTACAAAAAGGGTCAACTATTAGACAGTCACTTGGAGGAAGTAGGACAACCCATCTGAGCGACCGGGTGATACTATGAGCCTCTCATTGAAAGTGCCCACTCTCCAGGAGTCAGATGCGCTCCGGTTGGTCCGTTGGTACCTGATGTCCTGGTGTTGAGAGGAAAAACTCATATGGTAGGGCCTATGCTAGAGTGGCATTCGGAGAGTCTTCATCGGTTACCCAACCCACGATCCATAGGTGATTAGGGAGGGGTACCCAGATGGTGTGGGTAAAGTGTACAACCTCTCCAGAGTGTAAATCTATTCGAGTATCCATGTCTGCGGTTATGGACGGGTTGGACAAACTACTATAGAGCGGTGCTAGTTTTGATTTCAGTAAGGACTTCGGAAAAGCAAAGGCTTTGGAAATTTTTTGACCATGGGATGGTCGGAAAAGGAAGGAAAGGTGTTTGGTCATGGGATAACCAGAAGGAAGAAACGAACGGGTGACCTAATCCTAGTGTTTTCTAAAACTTTTCAAAAAAGGGTTTCCAAAATGTTTTATAAAATTTTTCAACAAAGATATGTAGATGCTATATCTGCAAGAGAAACTATTTGAGAAAAGAACCCCTCTTGGAGCCCTCCTACTACCACGACCATATTACATATCCTCTTGTTATTAGTATTCTATTAAGGTGCTTTGTGAGTATATTCAAAGTACTCACTGGCATTGTCCCTGACTATTAACTTGGTCAGATTTCGAGAAGAAGGGGACGAAGAAGATTATGCGAGCTAGGACGTTCTCCAAGTCAGCTGCATGTAGGTTAAGGCATGGCTCGGGCTCTACGCTTTGATAAAGTTCCACTGATGATGAATAATGTAGCCATAATGGCAATTGAGGTATGACTTATATCAGCTTAAGTAACGGATGTTTACTTTGATACTTGTTGGTTATGTGCCACGGCAAACTAATCATGAGATCATGGTGTATGCATAATAGGGATTCTGAGAGGATTAATCCGGGCCCACAGACTTGGTATCAAAGCCATGCTGACTGTAGGAGAACTTTAGTGAGTATGGTAATTAGACAGGAAAACCAATATTTTGGAAACACCGGATTTCAAAAACTATTTTTCCCCAAAGCATTTTGAAAGATTCTACTTCTTATCTCATTCTAGTTTAAATGATTTCGAAAATGGTTTCTTCTATATCTCATCCAAATTCAAACCTACGGATTTCAAATAGTGGGATTCTGAACCAGATGATAGTGATATGAAGACAAGCTACTATCAACAAACACAAGGAGGCTACAAGATTTCCCAACCAGCGGAATCCTCCTACTCCAAAGAAATCAAGCACTACACTATCGAGAAGCGTCCAATGATACGACGACGGCTTCATCCCCAAGATAGTGACCCCAACCACAATAACATGAAGTCTAGGATCAAGAGTCCTAAGATAGGATTCCCCTAAATTGCGAGTAGTTAACTCCTTGGTCACTACAGTATGTCGTGTTTTCTTGCCTAAGTGCATCATGTGTTGCTTGATTTGTACTGATTGCGAAGGACATTGCGACCTCCTCGCTCTGTTTGCTGTGTATGTATGTTTTGGCCTGATTGAGCCAAGTAAAGTGTGATTTGAGGACCAACACATCACCTAGTAATTCGTGGCACCCCTGTGAGTTGTCGCTAACAAGACCCATATGAACCTCGGGAGTTATGAGAGGAAGAGTGCCCCAAGAACCAGGACCTCGACGTTGTCAACTTAGAACCATCGGAAGACTTCTCCTCAACAGGATGGCATACTTTGTCGAACTCACTTCTCGAGACTCACCACCAACATTGCACACCACTATTCATCTACCAACACTAGCAAGAATCCCGTTGAAACCGGAATACTACCACCGAAGGATCCCCACCATCCATAAGACCAGAAGACTCGCTAACCAAGAACATAAGTGAAGACCTGACTCCACTAACCTTTAGCACATTAGAGCTTCCGACAACCCCGAATACTCACTATACTATTTGACCCGTCTGTCTAATCGACAGGAAGTTCCTCACTAGAAGGCCACATTACTGCAAATATCTTGAAGGTAAGGATGCATGAAGAGAACGAGTCTAATCTGCCATCGAGCAGAAGCAACAACAATAATTCAAGTGAAGACCACTTCTCTGAAGCTGGATGCCTCCACTCCGACTGAAGACTCACAAGAAGGGTAGCTAATCGCTAACCTGCCCCAAAGTTAATCCCCTGAGGCTTCTCTAGTAAACTAACCCCGACAAAGTTTTCGGCGATACATCGTCATTTGAAGATCTCAGCTCAAGAACCAGGGAATTACAACCTACCCCTAGCATCACGCCTGCACTCCACGACAGAAGATCTACACACTTCGTGAAGAACCCTAGTAAATCTCTAAGGTGGAAAGACTATGTCTTTCCCACTCAAAGCCCAAAGAATATCTATCATAAGGGACTTCCGAAAGATTTCCAGACCCGACGTCCTTTCGTCAAGCATCAACTCCCGAGTCATCAGAAGAGATGGCAATTACTGAAGATTTTACGAAGCCCCATGCTACTTCAGGTGAAGACCCACCTAAAGAATCGCCAGTTTGCTAACCCCATCAATTCTAACCCTTCCGGAATATCCGCATTTTTTTAAATTGCTCTGATAGGCTAAGTATGAATAACAATAGTATATGAGCCTCGCATGACATAGTTTGCGGACGTCATCTGAAGATTCCAATCCCAGGCGAAAGATTGGCGATAGTCTCCAAACACCATTCGATGACTCCAAGAAGGAAGAACCCAGGATATATTCAAGCTACCCTAGTTTGATCCTAAGGGACAAAGACTGCGTCTTTCCCATAAAAATAAAGTAACCATGCACCAGAAATTACTCCAGGAGTCTTCACCCTAAACCGTAAGATATGATATGAAATGCCTCTAAGGAAAACACCGTGGATCCTTACAAAAGAGGACATCAAGCTGTAGACTCTACCCTCAGAAGAGTACTTTGTGAAGTTCCAACTAGAGGTAGTTCTTCTAGCCTACACCCTCAAAATATTGATTCAAAAAGGAAAGGAAGATCCATCATTGCAATCAGATCTGGAACTTTCTCAACTCTCCATGCATCCAAAAGACTGAAGTTCAACATCACCCACACCGTAACCCTGCTCCAAGATGAAGCCGGTAAGTTAGTGTGCTTGGGACGCATAGTACTAACTCCCAACTCAAACTCCCCTAACCGTATACTCCCGAATCTCGAGAAAAGATTCTTTTAGGGGGGAAAGGTCTGTAACATCCCACTTTCAGCAACCATGACTATTTGTCTAGAATGAAAAAATCAGGGGGAACAAAACCTTTTTCCTGTTTAGTGATGTAGTGTTTGCTTGCTTGCTTGTTGGTATTTATGCACCTGACTATGTATTAGATGATATACTCCTTACCTGACCCTCAGTTTACAAAAACTATTTAACAAAAACTATCTTGGCTTGCTTTACATATTCTCAAATGTTCCGGCATTTCAAATACTTAAGCCAAGATGCCTTGACAACATCAATTAATTTATTAGCTTTAATTATCAAAATTCTGGAGATCTATAAGATATAATCTCCTTATGTTTCCAAGACAGGATCTTCAACTACTCTTACCTCTAGGTTTCTTTAAAAACCTTTTATAAAACTTTTGAACTCTATTCTCGATAGAAGTACCAAGGACCTTACCTTGTTCAAACTCCAACCTTTTAAAAATACCCATCCTTACCTCAAGCTAGGCTTGAAGGTATCCATAGTAGTAGATTTGCTTTGCTTGTAAGAAGAGTTGCCTTGATCTACTGTCTATGTTGATTGCTTAAGAAGTAGTATGAGCTACTATAGGAGCTCATCCTCTAGGATCAAGCTATATTAAGAATAAAAAACTTATCCAAGATTAAAAATCTAGATCTGATCTCTAGTCACTAAAGTGACTCTCTAATCCCCTTAACCAGATCAATCTAGAGCTAATCCCTTCTCCTAGTTTCCAAGTCAAGGAAGACCCATATTAAGCAAGGATCCCTTATACTCAATCTACTCTTTAACCTAATATACTTGATGATGAGTTTGGACCCTTGCATCTTCTCAAAGTCATTCCCTCTAGTATTATAGTCAGAAACCACAAATCTGCCAAAATGGTTGTGTCGGAAATAGCTATCATTATACCATCTTTGGGACTCCCTTTTTCTCAACCCTTGTGAATTTTTGGAAATGCACTTGAACCATATTGTAGACCATATTAAAATACCAAGGCCCACTCTTTCCCTTGGCTAGATCATCGTCTAACCCACTTGTTCCTGATGGTTTTGCAGGCAAGAAAATAATCTTTTCTGCAAATCTTATCAACATGCCTACTTTGACAGAAGCTCACATCTTCATACTATCTTCGTGGGACCAACTATTTGCATGGTTGTGCTCTACTTATGAAGGTATATCCATCCCTAATTCATTTGTTCCAATTGGATCCTTGTGCTTCTAAAACCCACATGGTTTTGAAGGCTACTTGATAATATGTTTTGGCATCCTTATTTTATTCAAAGTTTGGAATGAATCCTTGGACAACTCAATCATGATCAATCTCAAACCACTACACCATGGTTATCTACATCACTGGGTCTATCCATCCATAGAGTCCATGACCCAAGGGGATCCTTGAGATCCAAGATCCAACAAGGTTTTGATGGTATTAAATTAATAATGCCCAAGATCATCTATTCCATGTTTTAATCCAAAATCAAGGTGGATTGTCAATACCCAAGGTTGAAAATGATAGATACATCTTGTGGACATCAACTAACATGAAGATATAAATTTAAGAATGGTTTTCCATAATTAATTTGGACCAATAGCTAATTAATCCTTTCTTTGATAATAACCTTAAAACTCCATCTATAAAAGAAAGTTTGTTTCTCTCCAAATCACTTCTCCAACTTTAGGCACATTTAAGGCCTCTATATCATACCCTATATTCCCTTTTCAAAAATATGTTTTTTGAAGAGTTTTAATAATTCTTTTTGCGTATTTTCTTAAATGGTAGAAACAAGAAAATAATTATTTTAAATAATTTTCTGCCTCAATAAATTATGAGAAAATTCTCCAATGCTATAATTAATGTTTGGGACCATCTCAGATAAAAATCCCACCTTGGATAATTCAAAAATCTCAAATCAAATCCTGAAAACCAATTCAACATCTTTTGAAAAACTGTTATAAAGAGGATCTCTAATATTGAGAAAATTCTCAAATAATTCCCTGGGGTGTATCTTGACCTAAACCATCTACCAGCATCACTGTCTCATCTTGCCAAGAACAAATTTCTAGACTTTTCTTCATGATCATCATCATGTCCAAAATTAGCCTCCTCAAAGCTTGTCAAATACTCCTTGCCAACACCAAAACAACCCCTGGTCGAGATGCACTGTAGCACTATAGTGCCCCATCCCTGTCCCTTGTCCTTTTGTCTTTGGATGAAGGGGAGACATTAGACTTGTCACTTTTTTTTCTTGCTCTTCTTAATTGCTTGTTGCTGCACCCACACTCCCTCTCTGGCCCTGCACGACACTAGGGACATCACACTCCCTCACCTCACTAGGCTGCAACCTGATACATTGCAAATGTATCTATAATTTTTGATGTTCCATGCTTGGTTTTATCCACTTTCTTGTGTTCTGTTCCAACTTTCGAGTACTTTTATTATGATTTCTTGGACTAACCTATTAACAAGAGCCACAGTGCCAGCTGCCTGTTTTCTGCTGTTTTTGGTTCCAGGAAAGTCAGAAAATGAATATTCTCAGAATTGGACAGGACAAAAGCCAAAGTGCCTATTTTTCTGGAAGGGATCAAGTGTCAGGCCTGGCCCGCGCCAGGGGGTGGTCTGGCCGACCCCAGCACCCCCTCGGCCTCTCCTTCCGCCTATAAGATACCTTCGGGACGAAAACCCTAAGTACCCGATCAAAAATCCACGAAAGAGTCTATAGCTGCCGTCATCTCCATCCCTAGATCAGGAGGGATCTGAAGCTCTTCCCGGCACCATGCCGGAGAGGGGAATTCACCCTGGAGGCCTTCTTCATCGTCTTCTGCATCGACCCTGTCGAGATCCGACGATCCATCCATAGGCGACCTCGTGCGAGCACACCTTCAATACCAAATATCACGGTGCCGCCCCTCCCCGGTGTCATCATCGTCTTCCGCATCGACCCTTCTACCTCACCACTGCTAGCAAGGCCCGAGGTGAGCTCCCTGGATCTCCCCTACCCTCCCTAGGGTTCCATCTCGTTGTTGTCCTATTTGAGGAGGACGACAACCCATGGCCATGGATCTCCTCCCGATCCAACGGCCGAGAGCCGCGAAAACCTCTTTGCTACCCGTATTCACTCACCACTAGGCCCTGGCGAGGCTAGTTTGAATTGGCGCCTCCCGGTGGGCCGGCTTCTCCCCTGCGTGGCCTAGCTCGCCTGGAAAATCAGCTCGCCTTTGTCCTCCTTTTAATTCTTTTTCTCTAGATCCGCAATATGCATGTTTGGTTTAATTACCAAATAAAATGAAAAACTTCTAGTTTTACCCATATCTAATTTCTACAATGTTCCCCGGTGTTTCCTCTAACATGCATCTCAAAAAGCTATCCAAAATAACAACTATATATTTTCTGTAAAATAAGAAACTAGTAAGTGTCCCTTTGAGTAAATAAATCTTACAGAGAGTTTTATAGATCCTTTTTTGAATGAAACCAACTTGCAGTATAATGTATATGATATACCTTGCATACCACCCCGACCTCACCCAAAAAGGCCCTATTTTCTCCCTGTAGTAAAACTAACAAAATCAATTAATTTAGGCCCTATATAAATTCTCTAGGTCAATATGAAATATATTTTGGGTTGACCCCAACTTTAAGTGATGTGATACATTCAGATCTATCAAAACCCAGGAGCCCATAATTATTTGACCTTCTAATGAATTTTAATGCATTAAAACCTTCTTGCATGTGCTTGTTCCACTAAATAAATCATTCTAGAATCTTAGCAACTCCAAAAATAGTGATTCCAATTTATCCTTGAAGGTTTTAGTGCCTATCCAATGTCCTTGGTCTCATACCATTTGGACCTGTATAATAAATCTAGTGAAAAAGACAAACTACTTGCAGAACTGACTTTGGGAATTTCCCAAGGGCTTTCTGGTAATTATTTTGAGGTGTTTCCAACTCTCAAAAATCACAAGCTCAAACATATACAATATCCTATGAGCACTGATGGCTGTGATAATACAACACTTTTTAGCAATATAAATTGTGTCATTTTCCTATCATATCATGCTCCATCTAACTATTGTTATGCCTGATATGCATGATTACTTGTTTTTATTAAATTCAATATGAGCTTTGCACATTTAGTAGTTTAGGTAGAATTTTATCCCTCTTCCTTGTCTTTGACATGTGTGTAGGTGTTGATGATGATTATGGATAAAATAAAGGCAAAAGGAACAAAGAGAGCATAGTATGGAGGAGCTGCAGGGACTAGACTTAGCCATTTGAGGTGTTGGAAAAGTGAATTTTTCCCACTTCTCAAAATAAAGACCCAAGAGCACAGGGTTGTATCCCTCGATGATATGAACTCAACGAGCCCAAGAACACACAAAATGGAGTTTGCATGAAGAAATTGCGGCCAAAATACTAAAGAGTACTGATGGTTTAACGACCAACTATACGGTGGGAGCAAAAATTCCGGCCGTATAGCTCCCGCAGTATAGTTGCCAAAAAGGTTGCATACGATGGGATTTCGCACTCCGGAAGCTCCAGAACCTTCCCTAAGTCATATGACGGTATTGGGGGAACCCTAGGGCACCCCCAATGCCTATATAAAGGAGGGAGGAGTCAAAGAAGAAAGGAGGAAGCCACCATACACCATATACAAGATCTAGATCCCATCTACCGCCTGCACGGCGGCTCCCTGCCGCTGTGCCACCTCCATAGCCTCTACAGCTCCACCAAGATCTAGATCTCCATCAACACCATCAACCCATCCAAGCAAGAAGAGGAGGAGAAGGAGGACGCTGCCATCACCACGTCGACGCCACCATCACCACGCCGTCGTCACCATCTCCATCACCACTTCTCCTTCATCCTTCCCCATCATGATCTCTATGATGGGTTGTAACATGGCTTGAACCCCCTTTTATTAATGTTATGATGATTTGAGTAAATGAAGTGTGGTGTGTTCTTGTTAATTAATATGTTTGTGCTTTCTCTTTACATTGTTCTATTCATGATATTATTCTAATGATTGGAGATGTCCAATCTATTGTTGTGGAGTTTACTAGGGATTCACGGAGTGTCACAAAATGTATCACTAGTATCTACTCTTCCATGGGTAGAACTAATAGGCTATTTTCTATAAGTGATTTGTGGAGGCAATAGCAGCTTAGGATGCACCGCCCAGAGTTCCCTCAAGATCACTCATGATATAGATATGTATAGTGTTGCGAATTGCTTGACCCTAAAGTGATAGATTGGATACCTTGTGACTAGCACACTTGCTTAGGAGTACGGTTGTCTATAGAATTTAATGCCTTTGCTCTGGTTTACCTTGATTGGTCTTGTTACCTTAATACACTATTCTCTTACGATATGACCCATGTCCGAAGAGGGTGTGTACAATTGAGTTGTCTAGTTGCCACTTACCAACGATGGGAGACAATGGTATATGAGGGACTGCCACAATTATAGTTAACAACTATTCCATAAGCACTTATCATGCACACCGGTATACACAACATTACTTGAGGAATCATAGCATTAATATTTCATCTCCTTGCATTCACCTCTTTTCAGTTTTACTGTTCTAGTTTTCTTCCAGTCCTAGTAGTAGTTATTACAAAACATCTTAAATTCATTTATCCTAGCAACTTATAGAATAGGCTATTTCCAAACCATGGTTTGGGTGCAAATGTGGTCGCATTGACAACATGGCTGCGGGGTCATGTTCGCCGATCTCCCGTCGGGACAAACTCTTTAAATATTTGCTGCTACAAGTACTGTAATAACCCTGTTATTGGTGCAGGAACCTAGTCCATCAAATTGGAGCCATTGCCGAGGTGCAAAGCGTTCAGTTATCTACTCAGACATAGTTTATTTCCGTTTGTTGCTATTATCTTACCACTTTATTTATATTGAAAACAATAAAAAAATTACAAAACCAAAAATTTATAAAAAATTGTTGCTACTAATCATGTCTTCCAAGATAAATTTTGTTCAAGAGATAATACAAGCATTGGAGGAGATAAAGGATTCAAGTTCATCAAGCCTCGTTGCTAGACATGAGCTGATAAAGAAAATGGTGGACCAATTGGAAATGCATTCATTATGGTTGCGTGCTAATGATGGATCTTATTGCACAATTTGTATAATAGATGACCACCTTAATTTTTCAATGTGAGTGTTCCAACAATCCTACTCTAGCAAATTATAATAGAGAGAAATCCTATGCTAGTTTGGAAGTACTAGAATACATTCTTTTCAAAGGTGCATCTGAAATGGTATTTAGACTAGGAATTATTGATGTTGAAAGTGAAGCACTTGATGGAGTTTTTAGTTTTAATATACCTCATATTCCTCTTTTGCAACAATAATTTAAGTAATAATGCATTGGTATTATATTATTCGAAGCGGTCTAAAACCGCCATGGAGAAAGATAACCTTTTGCAGGACTCACTAAAAGGTGGAGAGGAAAAGGAGCACAATGAAGAGGGGGAAGAACGGATTGATCACCCGCTCACACCTTCAACTCCTACTGTTTATTCTATCATTGCTATTAAAACACTAGTCGATGAAAAGGCAGAAAAAAGGTGAGGTTGACAAAGAGAGTCACACTACAACTTTTGTTTGTGATGCCTCTCACTCTAGTAGTGATTTTTATGATGCTAAAACTGTTGATAATTGTTTTGCGGAGGCCTTGTGCCTAGACACTCATATGGAGAGCATTAATAATAATGAACTAGAGATAGAACCTTGCTATACTAACATGTAGGGTCCTGAACTCCCTGCTATGAAGGAAGAGTACTATGAAGTGTTCCCCTACAATGGTAACCAAGGTAAAGATTTAAGAATTATAGATGAATCCTCAATCCTCTCATTGCATCTATACATGGAGGCATGTTCACCAAGCTTGGTGCATCAACACTCGCTTGAAAGCGAGAACTTGTTCATCTACATGATGCCGATGCACCGTAAGCGGGTATGACTCCGACCGAATTCTACTTCAAGATGCTCCAAGCTGGTATGTACAACCTCACCTCGAGTCGATATCCCTTGGGATCCAGGTGGGTAATGTATGGAGCATCCTAGCCTGGCTTTATGGCTTTAAAGAGAGCGCTTCGCGGGAGGCAACCCGGAAGTTACTAGGTGTCTTTCTTAGTTTTGTGTCTTGATTCTAGTTGCATTCATGTTGCATTGGCACTTTTATTCTTCACATGTCTTGCTATTAGAGTAATCTTGTTGAAGTTTTCAAAAGGTAGAATTTATTGTTACTATATGTTGCATAAATTCGGTTGTACTTAAATCCCGTTTTATACATGCTAAGTGTTGGTCGAAAATTTAATCTGTCATTATTCTGTCAAAACATGGTGTTTTGCTAAGTTTCGGGATAAGAAAGAATCCTCGAAGAAATAGGTAAATTTTGGCGACTCCAGAAGGTTTAACTACCAACTATACGGCGGGAATAAAAATTCCAGCCGTATAGTTACGGTCGTATAGTTATCGATGCCTTCGTCAAAATTCTTTTCCAGGGCACAAAAGGTTTAATGACCAACTATATGGCGGGACCTTTTTGGTCCGGCCGTATAGTTGTCGCTGTATAGATATCAACGCCATCTACCCTTTGATGTTCAAGGTACTATAAGTTTAATGACCAACTATACGACATGACCTTTTTGGTCCGGCCGTATAGTTGCTCCCATATAGTTGGGAAAACCCCTCAAATGCGAACTGGAAGGTAACCATTGCTCAAAATTTCATTCTTTCTTCTTCTTCCATCTTCTTCTAAAAACCTCAAAGCACCACCTAGGAGCTTCTCCCATGTTTTATAGAAGCGCATATGTAAACAATAAAGTTCTATCTCAGAATTTCCTTAATTTGTAATTCTCTTTAGTACTTCATGTTTTCTTTTAGTTTTCTTTCATTAGTTGGGTGAACGAACTTCGTTCATACACCAAACCATTGTCTTTTATTTTGTGTGTTATTTTTGCATGGACTTAAACTTTGTGTGATGACGTGTAAGGTAGAGCCAACCGTGCAAACACTCGCATGAGCCACTTGGTTGCTTCAATTCAACATTTCAACAATTAGTGTTTGGTAAAACCTTCCAACTCAAACCTCTTTTAAATAAGCACATAGGGGCTGCACACTCATGTTTCATATTTTGTCTCACTTACACTTCATCACAATCTAGGAGAAGCGCACTTCTAGAATCAGTTTGTTGACTTAAGTGTGGTGCTTAGGTTGATGAACCGACTCAGTGGGAATTGTATTTTTATCACTTGTGAGCTAAAGCCGTGTCTTCAAAAACACAAAATATTTTGTCTTCTTTCTAGTCTTGTTCCTACCAGGTACTTAAGGAAGACATACACCAGATCATGAAACATTCATTGAAGCAAAGGTTCTTTGTCCATCAACGTAGAGGTTAAAAGCACCTCAACAGTAAAGTGTGTCACCCTTGCTTTAACTTAAGCTTGGGGAGGTAGCCACTTCTTATACTCTCTTTTGATAACTGCATTTTCTCTTTTGTTTTCATGATCTTCTCAAATCGGCACAAACATACATGTATATATTGAAAATGTTATAATCACAACGAAGAAAGGATCTTCACTTATCAAGGACCTCAAAGAAACATTTAAAAATCTCGATAAGTTTTGCATCAAATTAAACCTGATGAAGTGTTCCTTTGGAGTCCCAGCAGGGAAACTCCTCGGATATATAGTATCAGCAAGAGGAATCGATACCAATCCCAAGAAAATATAGGCAATTTTGACAATGAAAAAATCAACAAATCTATGAGGTGTACAACAGCTGGCTGGGTGAGTGGCAGTGCTCACTGTTTCATTGCTCAATTAGGAGAAAAAAGCACTACCATTTTACGCTCTCATGAGGAAGTCAGATAAGTTTGAATGGACCGAAGAAGCTCAGCATGCCTTTCAAGACCTTAAAAGACGCTTTCGACGCCTCCTGTCATTGTGTCTCCACGAGAGAAAGAGCCATTACTTATTTACATCATCGCCACAAACCAGGTGGTCAACACGATTTTGGTTGTGGAGCGACCCGAAGAAAGAAAAACCCATGGTGTCCAGAGGCCAGTGTATTTTTTAAGCGAGGTCCTCTCGCTATCCAAACAAAGGTACCCACACTACCAAAAATTGGCATATGGAGTATTTATGACAGCACGAAAGCTACACCATTATTTTTTGGAACATCCGATCATAGTGGTCAATGAAGCACATCTGTCGAATATCCTCAATAATCCAGAAGCAACTGGGCGTGTCCCCCTCTAGGGCATTGAGCTATCCCCTTGAGACATCACGTTTGAGAAGCGTAAAGCAATTAAGTCACAAGTTCTGCCTGACTTCATCATCGAGTGGTTTTTCGGGTGAAGGCAACCACATGAACGATGACTACAACTGTGGGTACCGCCGTAACAGGGATGAAGCTGGAGGAAGCCAAACATCGCAGAGATATCAGCCAAGATCCCGGGACCCACCCAAGTCCGCAATACAGATACTGGAAGGACCCTGTAATATGCACTTTTATGTCGACTAAACAGGAAAAAGACAATCCAATTACCTCATGAAAGACTACCGAACGTTCTTAAAAATGCAAGAGCTATGCAATGCAAAGGCAACCGAAACAGCAAAACTAGGATACATATCCATGCCTAGCACATTAGCCATTGGCGCACCACCACCGTCAACAGGGCAACCACAAAATGAAACTAATCAAGGCAATGAATACCCTAGGTCAAAAGGGGCAATGTCAATGATTCAAAAAGGGCGTCCACCCAATAGAATCCAAAAGCTAATCACAAGACAAGTCAACATGGCCGAGACGGCTCCACTAGCCTCACCCGAGTATCTCCATTGGCCAGAACAGGAAATCACATTCAGTAGAGCTTATCACCCACTTCGAGTACCATGGCCGGGTCATTCGGCCTTGATAGTTGACGCACATATTGGCGGGTTCGACATGAGTAAGGTCTTCATGGACACAGGAAGCAACATAAACCTGATCTATGCAAAAACACTAAGGGCAATGAACTACCCCTTGGTAAATTTGGCACCAACAAAAACATCCTTCCATAGCATAGTACCAGCTAAAGACGAAATTCCTTTAGGTAAAATTTTGCTTGACGTCATTTTTGGATCCAAAGAAAATTTCAGGCGAGAAAAACTCGAGTTCGAAGTCATGGACTGGCCATCATAGTATCACGCAATCCTGGGACGACCAGCTTTTGCACGGTTCATGGAAGTCCCGCACTATGCATACTTTGTCATGAAGATGCCCGCACCAAAGGGAATCATATCAGTAAAAGGAAGCTTCACATGTTCTGACAATTGCAATAGGGAGTTCAATAAAATTTCTGAATCTTTTGGAATGGCAATCGAATTCGAGTAGCTCAAAATGCCAGCAACCATAGAACCTCTGGCAATAGCGCGTGTCAATCCCGATCAGGCCTTCGACACTGCGAAAGAAAAAAAAGAAGTACAGATCCATCCTACCGACCCGAAGAAGACAACATTTGTGGCTTCCAATCTTGGTCCCGCATAGGAAATCACGCTCATCGAGTTCCTTCGTGAGCATTGGGAAATCTTCGCATGGCTATGTTGTGACATGCTGAGAATTCCCACGGAACTCGCTGAGCACGCATTAAACTTGGATCCAAAAGCAAAAGCGGTTAAACAGTCGCTTCGCCATTTCACAGAACCAAAGCGCAAAGCTATTGGAAAAGACCTACATCGCCTTACTGATGCTAACTTTATAAAGGAACTGAAGAAAGTGGAGTGGTTCGCATACCCAGTATGCGTCCCAAAGAAAAATACCAAAGAGCTATGGATGTGCATTTACTTCACCGCACTGAATAAATATTTTCCAAAGGATCACTTCCCACTGTCGCGCATCGATCAAATAATCGATGTAACCGCAGGATGCAAACGTCTTTCCTTTTTGGATGCATATTCAAGATACCACCAAATTCGTATGAAGGAGGAAGATAAGGAGAAAACATCGTTTATTACGCCTTATGGTGTATTCTGTTATACAACAATGCCCTTCAGCCTCAAGAACGCCAGAGCAACATATCAGCGGATGATGTAGAATTTCCTAGGAAGCTAAATCGGCACAAACGTACAAGTATATATTGACGATGTTATAGTCACAACAAAGCAAGGATCTTCACTTATCAAAGACCTCGAAGAAACATTTAATAATCTTGACAAGTTTTGCATCAAATTAAACCCAATGAAGTGTTCCTTTGGAGTCCCAGTAGGGCAATTCCTCGGATATTTGGTATCAGCAAGAGGAATCAAGGCCAATCCCGAGAAAATACAGGCAATTTTGACAATGAAAAAACCAACGAATCTATGAGGTGTACAACAGCTGGCTGGGTGAGTGGCAGCGCTCTACCATTTCATTGCTCGATTAGGAGAAAAAGCACTACCATTTTACACTCTCATGTGGAAGTCAGATAAGTTTGAATGGACCGAAGAAGCTCACCGTGCCTTGAAGACCTCAAAAATACGCTTTTGACGCCTCCCATCGTTGTGTCTCCACGAGAGACAAAGCCATTACTTCTTTATGTCACCACCACAAACCAGGTGGTCAGCACGGTTTTGGTTGTGGAGCAACCCAAAGAAGGCAAAACCCATGGTGTCCAGAGGCCAGTTTATTTTTTAAGCAAGATCCTCTCGCCATCCAAACAAAGGTACCCACACGACCAAAAATTAGCATATGGAGTATTTATGATAGCACGAAAGCTACGCCATTATTTTTCGGAATATCCAATCATAGTGGTCAACGAAGCACTGATGGCTCAGTATACGGCGCTAGAAAAATGATGGTGCGGTGTTGATGTAGAGCTCGTTGGGAACCCCAAGAGGAAGGTATGATGAGCACAAGAGCAAGTTTCCCTCAGTTATGAAACCAAGGTTTAACCGAACCAGTAGGAGTAAGGAAACACCCCAAAGGTGTTTCTAGCTGAGCCTTGGCAGGGCGCACTACCGGTGCTAGTAGCAACGTGGGAGACCTGCACAACACAACCATAGAACTCTGTCCCCAACTTGCGATGAGGTTGTCAATCTCACCGTGTTTTGCTGAAAACAAAGGATTAAACATATCGAATGGAAGGAAGTAAAGGTTTGCAGAAAGTAAACACAAAGCAGTAAATAGTTTGTAGATTGAATGTAAAAGAAAGGATCGGGATCCATAGTTCACTAGAGGTGGCTCTCCTTAAGATAGATAACATACTGGGTGAACAAATTACAGCGGGGCAATTGACAAACATTGAGAAAGCAATACATGCATACACTAATCATCTTGACTCCTTTGGAACTTGATTGGGCATTACAACATTATACATAGACCGCCATCCAACTTCATCTATGACTAATAGACCACCTTCAGGTTATCATCCGAACCCCCTCCAATATTAAGTTGTAAGCAACAGATTATTGCTTTACGAATTGCATGTAAAGTAAACAATACGATTGTTATATGAACAAAGGACATCTAATACCTTAGAGATTTCTGTCACTTCCCCAGATTACCAGAGGCATGAACCCACTATCGAGCATAAATACTAACTCTTGGAGTTGCTAGCATCTACTTGGCCAAGATAGCTACTAACAACGGAAAGCATGCAAGATCACAAATAACAAAGACATGATAGAATCAATAATCAATCTGAAATAGCATCTCAATATCCATCGGATCCCCGCAAACACAACATGCAGAATTACAAATAGATGATCTTGATCATGAACGGAGCTCACAAGATCTAAAAATGAAAGCACAAAGGAGGAGAGCCAGCCATCTAGCTACTACATGGATCCGTAGTCCAAGGATGAACTACTCACGCATCACACCGGAGGCTTGCATGGTGATGAAGAAGGCCTCCAGGGTGAATTCCCCTCCCCGGCAGGGTGCCGGGAAGAGCTTCAGATCCCTCTCGATCTAGGGATGGAGATGATGGCGGCTACAGACTCTTCCGTGGATTTTTGATCAGGTACTTAGGGTTTTCATCCCGAGGGCATCTTATAGGCGGAAGGGGAGGCCGAGGGGGTGCCAGAGGCAGCTAGACCACCCCCTGGCGCGGGCCAGGCTGGGCTGCACGGCTAGGTGGTGTCGTGGCCCCCTGGCCCCTCTCCGTCTCGTACTCTGGCGTCTAATGACTTCCGGAAAAATAGGCACTTTGGCTTTTGTCCCGTCCAATTCCGAGAATATTCATTTTCTGACTTTCCTGGAACAAAAAACAGCAGAAAACAGGCAGTTGGCATTGTGGCTCTTGTTAATAGGTTAGTCCAAGAAATCATATGAAAAGTACTCCAAAGTGTGGACAAAATACAAGAAAGTGGATAAAACCAAGCATGGAATATCAAAATTATAGATACATTTGCAATGTATCAACATCCCCAAGCTTAACTCCTGCTCGTCCTCAAGTAGGTAAGTGATAAAAAGAAAGAATAATTTTCGAGGTGACATGCACCATCAAAGACTTGATAAAAGTATTTGCAAAACATTCAAAGCTGGGATCATAGTACTTCAATCATAACATGAAAGAAAAAGTTCTAGCAATAAGACAAAGAAACTAAGATGCAACATGAAAAGGCACAAACAAAAGATTCAAGAATAACAATGCTTTGCAAGACATTTGTTTGTTTCACATAAAGAAAACATTGCATAATAGTATTCATCTTGTCCCTCAATAGAGTAGCAAATATAAATGCATAGGACACCTTCAAAATTCATAAGAGTGACTAGATACAAATAGTTTAAAACAAGCAATATCAAGTTATGCATAAATCAACTAGTCTTGGGACAATGCACATAGAACTAAGAATGGCCACTATGCTCTCAAAGTAGGTGCATAAAGGTAGAAGGTGGAGAGTCAATGTAATGGTGGAAGAAATGCCTTCATAAAAGGAAGTAGGGATTCAAGTCTCATAAAGAGCTTCCAAAAATTATAGTACTTATAGTACTTATAGCTTTCAGCTCTCATTGCCCCTATCATAAGCATCTTTAAGGTGATTAAGGTAAAGTGACACAACTAAGAGGATATGCTTGACAAGTTATAAACCGAAATCTCATGCCCCTTACTTACAAAGACCGATCCTCATGCTACTCAACTTTAGTCACAAGTAAGCTCTTGTCATTGTAAGTAGATATGTATCATAAAGAACCGCCAACGGGGTACCCCTTGCACATGGTACAAGAGCTATCGCATAATCGAAATGACAAGGCAAGCAGACAATGAGCTCTGAGCGATCTTTTTATTTGCTATTTGCATAGGTTTTTATTGAGGATGCTTCATAGAGTGCTCATTATGGTGATGCTGCAAGTTTCCACCATGATTAGGCATGGATTAGGCTAGCGGCACAGGCGTTTCTCTAACACACATACAAACTCCATGATCTTACAAGTTCCACTTTTATTTCACACCACCGGGATCCGTAAGCAAAACAACATGATATCAACGGGGTACAAAGTAGAAGTGCAATGTTGAAAGCGTTCCCCGTGATACATGGTTCTGCTAATTTCAACTTATAAAGCAAAAGCATATACGCAACAAAGAAGGACCCAATGGTTCAAGTTTATTAGATGCAAAAAAGTAAAGTGTGCCATCAAGTTCGTGAGAGCTTTAATCACTAGTTTTCTCATAACAAGTTTAATTTGGAAGGTAAACAAAAGAATGAATATACTTGGAATAGCATAAGATAGTAGGTAGGTATGGTGGACTCTTTGGAATAACTTGGTTTAGGGAGTTGGATGCATGAGTGGAACTCATACTTGTTTGTGGAGGCTAGCAAAAGACTGGGAGCGACAAACTAAGAGAGCAATAATGGCCATAATCATGCAGAGCGACAAAACATCATTGATCAAAGCATAAAGTGATACTAAAATATGAAAACTAAAGGATCATAAAGGCTATGGTGACTTGATATAGTCATAACATGGTGTGAGCATGCGCCAAGTTAACCCAAATAAAGCATCAAAGGAGAATACCACTATACTATGCTTTAATATGCTAAAACAACGCATGATTCATCCAAGGCACATTAAGCAATCTCAATTGTTTATAACAATTCATGCTACATCAAAGAATACTAATCATAAATCCAAAACAATATCAAGCATGGCACGATAGAGCATAGGCCACAGTCAAAAACAAGCTCATTTTACCACATAAGAATGAACTTTCCTACTCTTTTCCAATCCAAACCAAACTATTTGCAAACAAATGTATGAATGAGGGGGTCCAACCAATTTATTCGGAAAACTAAGCAAATGAAAAACCAAAACGAAAATGAAAAAGAAGACGCTCCAAGAACAACACAACTGTGCATGAAACAATAAAAATGAAGCGTTTGGAAGAAACCTGGGATTTTTATTGATGAAGAAGGGGGTGCCTTGGGCATCTCCAAGCTTTGACGCTTGTACTTCTTGGATATTTCTCGGGGTGACACGCGTGGCATCCCCAAGCTTGAGCTTTAGTCCATCCTTCATCTCATTACTCATTCCTTCCATACACCTGAAATTTTTCCTTCATACAAAACTTCACACAATCTTTATTAGCAACATTAGTGCACTCAAGATAAATAAGTCTTAAGGTTCAGTTCTAACACCAAATAAACTTCCATTAGAACACTAGCTACTGAAGCACTTCCCTCAAAAAGCTCAATTCCCCAAAAGAACTCAAAAAGGAACCAACAAGAAGCAAATGCAGAAAATGGCAGAAATCTGTCAAAACAGACCAGCAGGTGAAGACGAATTTTTTCGAAGACCTTATGTTGCTCAAATCAAAACGTGTTGAACTAACGAAAGTTAGATAACAACCTGGGGCAGAAGAACAAAAATTCACGCCTCAAAAAGACGTTCATAGATTTTCCACGAATTTTTACGGTGAAGCACATAAATCTGTTTCGGGACAACAACTTTTCCAATCATTACTTCTCTCTCATTAGAGGTTACTCTTGGCACAAAAAGCAAATAAAAAGGATAATGAGCGGTTATTAATGAATTAATAACTTCCAAGACTCATCTAAAATTTTTGGGTTATCTCCCAATAAGTACTTTTCTTTAACGCCTTTAAGTTAGGCATAAGAAGCAAGAAAGAATCAAGTGTTCTCAAATGAAGAAGCATTAAGATCAATACCAGAAATATTTTCAACAAGGCAAGGTATATCATCCAAATAAGTTCTAGAGGATCATCTCTCAATGATCTTAGGTTCACTATTCTCATCAAAAGGGTTTGTAGGAACAATCCAATCAAGATTCTTTTCTATGGCATCATGTATTGATACTAGTTTAAAGGGTATTGGTATCTTAGGTTCCTCCCCATTAGGTTCGGTTTTGTTCATGTTTTCTCGTGTACCAACAACATCTACACATGATCCTAACATATTGTAACGTTCAAAGACTTTCCTAGCTTCCTTGGCAACATCATAGAACTCCTTAAACAAAGTTTCTAGAATAAAATCCCTCTTTTCAGGGTCCTCAATTTCTTTAAGTTTAAGAAACATTACTTGCATTAAGGGGTTGAGGTTAACAAACCTAGCTTCTAGCATGTGAATTAAAGAAGCTGTAGCAATCTCATAGTTTGGAGCAAGTTCTGCAAGGGATCTATCCTTAGTATCTTCATGCTTACTAACATGATTAAAGAATTCTTCAATATTATCTTTCCCAATTATAGAACCACTACCAATTGAAAGGTCTTTCAGGGTGAATTTGGGGATCAACATGGTGAGCTAAGGAAGAGGTGACAACTAAAGGAGACTTAACTTTTTGTGTTTTTAAATAAGAAAGCAAACTAGTAAAACTAATTTTTTTGTGTTTTTGATAACAAAACAAGCAAACAAAGCAAAAAGAAACTAAGCAAAACAAAAATAACAAAGTAAAGGGATTGGTTATGAGGGACTCCCCTTGTGAAGATCTCCTTTACTCCCCAACAAAGGCGCCAAAAAATGCTTGATGGCTCAGTATACAACGCCAGAAAAATGCTGGTGCGGTGTTGATGTAGAGCTCGTTGGGAACCCTAAGAGGAAGGTATGATGAGCACAAAAGCAAGTTTCCCTCAGTTATGAAACCAAGTTTTAATCGAACCAGTAGGAGCAAGGAAACACCCCAAAGGTGATGCTAGCTGAGCCTTGGCAGGGCGCACTACCGGTGCTAGTAGCAACGTGGAGACCTGCACAACACAACCACATAACTTTGTCCCCAACTTGCGACGAGGTTGTCAATCTCACCGTGTTTTGCTGAAAACAAAGGATTAAATGTATCGAATGGAAGGAAGTAAAGGTTTGCAAAAAGTAAACACAAAACAGTAAAGAGTTTGTAGATTGAATGTAAAAGAAAGGACCGGGATCCATAGTTCACTAGAGGTGGCTCTCCTTAAGATAGATAACATGCTGGGTGAACAAATTACAGCGGGGCAATTGACAAACACCGAGAAAGCAATACATGCATACACTAATCATCTTGACTCCTTTGGAACTTGATTGGGCATTACAACATTATACATAGACCGCCATCCAACTGCATCTATGACTAATAATCCACCTTCAGGTTATCATCCGAACCCCTTCCAGTATTAAGTTGCAAGCAACAGATTATTGCTTTACGAATTGTGTGTAAAGTAAACAATATGATTGTTCTATGAACAAAGGATTGTTGTTTTCTCCCTAGTAGCAACAACACATCTAGTACCTTAGAGATTTCTGTCACTTCCCCAGATTACCAGAGGCATGAACCCACTATCGAGCATAAATACTAACTCTTGGAGTTGCTAGCATCTACTTGGCCAAGATAGCTACTAACAACGAAAAGCATGCAAGATCACAAATAACAAATACATGATAGAATCAATAATCAATCTGAATAGCATCTCAATATCCATCGGATCCCCGCAAACACAAGATGCAGAATTACAAATTGATGATCTTGATCATGAACGGAGCTCACAAGATCTAAACATGAAAGCACAAAGGAGGAGAACCATCCATCTAGCTACTACATGGATCCGTAGTCCAAGGATGAACTAATCACGCATCACACCAGAGGCTTGCATGGTGATGAAGAAGGCCTCCAGGGTGAATTCCCCTCTCCGGCAGGGTGCCGGGAAGAGCTTCAGATCCCTCCTGATCTAGGGATGGAGATGACGGCGGCTATAGAGTCTTTCGTGGATTTTTGATCAGGTACTTAGGGTTTTTGTCCCGAGGGCATCTTATAGGCAGAAGGGGAGGCCGAGGGGTGCCGGAGGCGGCCAGACCACCCCCTAGCACGGGCTAGGCTGGGCCGCGTGGCCAGGTGGTGTGGTGGCCCCCTGGCCCCTCTCCTTCTCGTACTCTGGCATCTGATGACTTCCGAAAAAATAGGCACTTTGGATTTTGTCCCGTCCAATTCCGAGAATAATCATTTTTTGACTTTCCTGGAACCAAAAACAACAGAAAACAGGCAGCTGACACTGTGACTCTTGTTAATAGGTTAGTCCAAGAAATCATATGAAAAGTACTCCAAAGTGTGGAAAAAACACAAGAAAGTGGATAAAACCAAGCATGGAACATCAAAAATTATAGATACATTTGCAATGTATCAAGCACCTATCTCAAATATCCTCAATAATCCAGAAGCAACCGGGTGTGTATCCCTCTGGGGCATCGAGCTATCCCCTCGACACATCACGTTTGAGAAGCGTAAAGCAATTAAGTCACAATTTCTGCCTGAATTCATCACGGAGTGGTCCGAGTTACAATGTGTGGGTCCACCCGATCTTTCTAGTGCTTGGACAATGTACTTTGATGGATCAAAAAGAATGGAAGGAGCAAGGGTAGGAGTCATACTAGTATCACCGCAAGGCGAAAAAATGCGATACATACTTTGGATGATCTTTGCAAACGCATCCAATAATGAAGCCGAGTATGAGGCCTTATTGCACGACATGTGAATTGCTAAAGCTTGCGGTGCAACTCGCCTCAAAATTTCCGGTGATTCCAATCTTGTAGCATAGCAAGCAATGAACAAGTGCGATGCTGTCAGCGATAACATGATTTCTTACCATGATCTATATAGCATTATGGAAGCTCAATTTGACAGATATGAAGTATCGTACATTGGAAGAGCAAGTAATGAATAAGCCAATAATTTGGCAAACATCGGGTCCCTGTGCTTACTAGTGCCACCTGGGGTTTTTTGGGAAGAAATATCTGAGCGTTCTATCAAAGCAAAAAGAGTTTCTGAGGTCATAGCACCCAAGACATGAAAAAAGAGTAAGCCGCGAAAACACTCAGGTCTCCGTCAGCCAGTACAAGCATAGAAGAGGCCATTGAAGAAGAACTATAAATTGATGAGGTCATGATAATAGAACCTACATGGATAAATCCATACATAGCCTATATGACTTGAGGAGAATTACTCGAGGATGTGATGGAAGCCCAGCAAATCACTCGAAGATCGAAAGCCTTCAAGATAATCAAAGGAGAGTTATATAAGAGAAGTATTTCGGGTGTGTTGCAGCGATGTGTCACACCCGAAGAAGGAAAAACCATACTCCAGGAAATACATGAAGGAGTTTGTGGTCATCCTACTGGCAGCCGAGCAATTGCCACCAAGGCATTCATGGTAGGATTTTATTGGTTCACAACAGTTCAAGATGCAAAAGATATAGTCAGAACATGTGAAGCATGTCAACGATTTGCAACAAAACCTGGAGCACCCGCCGCTGAATTAAACCCTATACCTCTAGCTTGGACCTTTGCTCAATGGGGGCTTGATATGGTGGGTAAACTACACAAGTCATCTCTAGGAGGACACGCCTTTCTACTAGTAGCAGTCGACAAATTTACTAAATGGATCGAAGCAATGCTAGTCACCACTCAGGATGGAACTTCGGCTGTGAATTTTATAAAGTCCATAGTATTTCGGTTCGACGTGCCAAACAACATCATTACAGACAATGGAACTAATTTTACTTCCTATGAGTTTAAGGAATACTGCCAGGAGATGGGCATCAAGGTAAGCTACGCCTCAGTAGCTCACCCGCAAACCAATGGACAAGTGGAAAAAGCCAATGGCCTAGTAACTGCTGGCATCAAGAAAAGGTTGTTAACACCACTCGACAGAGCAAAAGGAGCATGGGTTGATAAGTTACCATATGTCTTGTCAAGTTTGCGAACTACCCCTATTAATTTGACACAAGAAACACCCTTCTTTCTGGTCCATGGTGTTGAAGCCATCCTTCCAGTCGAAGTATCACATGAATCTACCGGAGTAGCTGCATATGATGAAGAGGAATCAAGACAAGCACTTGAAGACAACATTGATGCACTCGATGAAGCTCGAGATGAATCCCTACAGAGAGCTACTATATATCAGCAAAACTTGCACAACTACCATGGCCGACGATTACAACCTAGGTCCTTCCTAGTAGGGGACCTAGTTCTGCGCCTCAAACAAGACGGCCACCAAAAGTTGGAATCACCTTGGGAAGGACCTTACATTGTTACAGAAGTTATTCCTGGAGGAGCATATCGACTACAAGATAAGAAGACATGAGTCAAATATTCCATTCCATGGAACGTTGCACAACTACGTGCTTTTATGCTTAAAATTTTATGTTTGCTTACAATACAATAAGGCCTATGGCCTGGTTTTTTAAGCCAAAATATCTAGGCCAACGGCCAGTCGGCAATCCGCCAAAATAATGTATCATTGGTTTCGCCATATATATAAAAAGATAAGTTCTTCATACCTTGAGTTTATGTTATTTATGTCAATTCAGGAGATTTATATTTCTGATCAAACTAACAATAATTATGAGCCTATGTCCAGATACAGGCATCCGAACATAGCCTCAGGGGATACTCCCATCAGGAGCGCTAGGCACGCACCAGATAGAAAACAAATCATATCAAGTAAAGACCACATCGCCTAAAAAACTATGAGCTTTACATCTTTTGTATCCTCAAAAGGCTACTCCCATGGGGAGTTTCATAAAGTATCAAAATATTTGATAAAATTTAGTAATACTGGCAACCTAACATGGAAGCCGGCAAAAGTCAAATACAAATAATCTCGGATCGCATCCAAACACGACAAAACTCCGAATGCCATGTTTAAAAAATGAAGGTAAGACCCAGGATTCGTCCCTTGAGGCCTGGTAATCGCACAATAATACGCTCTGCCAGTAATATATCCGTATCTACGATACAATGAAAAATCCCGACGGATGTGTTGGGTACCCGATAAAATAAGAACTGGAATTCAGTATTCGATAAGACCTCAATGGACCGAGCTGAGTTACACCAGTAATAAATTCCAAGTTCAGGCTTGGGGACTTGAATTTGATGTAGGACAACCTTGCCTTTGCCCAGGAGCAATTAACTGATTCCCGATCCATCGGATGCATCAGGCTCGTTGTACCAAATCCCTATAAAGCTAAAAATAGTAAAAACAAAGGGAAAGAAATGAGCATATCTCTGAGACTTGACCCGAATCTACGGTTTGGGTAGAGTCTCGGGGGCTACTAACATAGGTATGGTTACTTGGGTACCTATGATTTGCTAGCCCTGGAAGTATAAAAGGCTTACGACCCATGAAGAATCAAGATGAAGGCCTAAAAGGAGCAACCGACAAAGGCTTTAGTTGTATTAGGAAAGAAAGCAAAGGACCGACATCGTGTTGATGTTGTAATTACGCATATGTAACCTATCTGAATACAGCTTTGAGACCCGACCTATTATATATAGGACGGGAGAAGCCTAGGAAAGGACGCCGAAAAATCCCCAAGCGATCTGTAATAGTGCGATTCACCAAATATTCAGTGCTTTTCTAAGAAAAGTCTAGGGACATATTTCCATATTGCTGATCATCAGGCAAGCCACCTTCTTGCTCATAATCCTTGTCATACTGTTTTACTTATGCATGTTTTACCTACTGTTTATTAAAATTGTATTGTTTTACTATATGTTGCTCTATATTTGGTAGTTGCTTGGCTCATACAAACCATTACACATTTGTACTACCAAGTACAACCCCATTGATGACACCTACTTGTCCCTAGTATGGTAGATGTTGTATAACACCATACCCCTTTGGAGACCTCGTTTTAGCCGAAGCAAAACTACATGATGGGAAGACCCCGGAAAGGTTTTACAAAATGTTTTATGATAAAACCTTGGTGAGGTTTGACCTACCAAGAGGAGTTTGAGAAAAGGAAAAAGGTTTTATTTTACAAATGATGCTGAAGGCAAGAGGAGAAAAATGTTTACAAAAACGCGCCCGTTTCTTTGCAGCTTTAGCTATAACAACTTAACCCGTGCAACCACATTACTCTGGAATGGGATAGGGCTGGACTTGAGGTTTGCTACTCTGGTATGGGAATTCTCACAACTACTTATAAGGGATCATCTCCCTCTAATTCTGGGGTTCCTTTACAAAAAGGGTCAACTATTAGACAGTCACCTAGAGGAAGTAGGACTGCCCATGTGAGCGGTCAGGCAATACTATGAGCCTCTCATTGAAAGTGCCCACTCTTGAGGAGTCGGATGCGCTCCGGTTGGTCTATTGGTACCCGACATCCCGGTGTTGAGAGGAACACCTCACAGGGTAGGCGTATGCTAGAGTGGCATTCAGAGAGTCTTGATCGGTTACTCGACCCACGATCCATAGGTGATTAGGGCAGGGTACCCGGGTGGTGTGGGTAAAGTGTATAACCTATAAAGAGTATAAATCTATTCGAATATCTATGTCTGCGGTTATGGATGGGTTGGACAAACTACTGTAGAGCGGTGCTGGTTTGGATTTCAAAAAGGACTTCGGAAAAGCAAAGGCTTTGGAAATGTTTTGACCATGGGATGGTCGGAAAGGAAGGAAAGGAGTTTGGTCATGGGATGACTGGAAGGAAGAAACGAATGGGTTACCCAATCCTATTGTTTTCCAAAACTTTTCAAAAAAAGGGTTTCCAAAATGTTTTATAAAAGTTTTCAACAAAGATATGTAGATGCTAAATCTACAAGAGAAACTATTTGAGAAAATAACCCCTCTTGGAGTGCTCCTACATTCAAAGTACTCACTTGCATTGTCCTTGGCTATTAACTTGGTCAGATTTCGAGAAGAAGGTGACGAAGACAATTATGCGAGATAGGACATTCTCCTAGTCATGTGCCTGTAGGTTAAGGCATGGCTCAGTCTCTATGCTTCGATAAAGCTCCGTTGGTGATGACTAATGTAGCCATAATGGCAATGGAGGTATGACTTGTATCTGCTTAAGTAATGGATGTTTACTTTGATACTTGTCGGTTATGTGCCGCAACAAACTGATCATGGGATTGTGGTGTATGCGTACCAGGGATTATCGAAGGATTAATCCGGGGGCCCCACACTAATGGTTCCACAATTCTGAAGTTCATCCTTGGAATCTCCGGACTCTCTCTTCACAATGAAGAAGTAGATAAATAGATCTAATCTAGGCCTAATTCCTAGATATCCTTCGCACATAGCTACGTAATTGCTAAGTGCTAAGATGCTATTAGGAGAAAGGTTGTGAGGGAGAACCCGAAAGTAATTCAGGACCTCAAGGAAGAAAGCGGAGATAGGGAAGGAAATGTCGCGTACCATCTGCACTTTGAGGTAAACCTTCTCTCCGGCTTGGGGAGAGCGGATGACCTCGCCGGCCGGCGCCGGCCGCCAGACCAGCCCCTCTACTGAGGGGATATATCCCTCGTCGACGAGCTCTTTTAAGTGTGTTGCGGTGAGATCAGAGTCCCTCCATAATCCCTTTTGGGAGTCAAGCTCCTCCTCGACGGCTTCGAGCGCCGCCCATCTTTGGTCGTCACCGGTGGTTTCCATGACAGCGGAGACCAGGATCACCAACCCCTCTGGTGGGACAAGGACATCCCTTAATGGCTCTTTGAAAGCCTCGAGAGCCACCATCATCGATGGAATGCTGCTGCTGCTCACCATTGGGTTATATTGGAAAGAAAGGGGAGATATGGTTTTCCCTATTAGGGTTTTATCACTGGGAGCTCGAAAGGTCGCTTGTTGCGAGGAAGAAGATGACACAGGGAGAATGTGGGTAAATGAATTATCATCGACCGCGGTAAATATTTATAAGCCCTAGCGTCAAGATTTGTGCATGAAGGATCTAACGGTAAGAGCATTGCCAATGTGTGTGCGAACATGTCCGGTAATTTTGCCACGTCCCCGTTTGCCGCTTAATGTTTTAGATTTCACACGCGTGAAAATCGCTATGATTAATCACTACCATATGTGAGTTTCGAGGAAGTGTAGGCTGTAGCCTACGTCACCTTACTGATAGTGTCAGTGGGGTAGACCCGTTTAAAGATTCCTGTATGGATGGATTCTATTCGACTATGCAAAATAAGACTAAAGAATTGAAGTCTCTGGCTTATACGTTGAACAGGAAGAAGATTGCAGGGTTGTTTGAGAAGACTTCGAGATATTGCTTGACGAATTACCATCATCACCTAGATGGAGCATTCAAGACTAAAGGGCAAGACAGCACAAGATCTCAAAGTCCTCCCAATGACTGCTTGGTGGGTCCATTGAACAGATTATCGCAAGGTGTGAAGTTAATTTCAAAACATAGCCAAAATGTCAAAACATGGTGAGTCATAGCCTCTTTGATTCTTTTCAAAACACGACCAGATCGATTTCTAGGCATGCATATTCTTAGCAGTAAGTTGAATCTTTCCACACTCTCACTCATTCTCGATACATTGAATGCCTGGTGGTTCCACTGAATAGATTATCACAAGGTGTGAAGTTAATTTCAAAACACAACCAAAAATTTCAAAACATAGTGAGTCATAGTCTCTTTGATTGTTTTCAAATGTTTCAAACACGGTCAAATTTCTAGGCATGCATATTCTTAGCAAGAAGTTGAATCTTTCCAAACTCTCACTCGTTCTCGTTACATTGACTGCCTAGTGGGTCCATTACAGATTATCGCAAGGTGTGAAGTTAATTTCGAAACACACAACCAAAATTTCAAAACACAGTGAGTCATAGTATCTTTGATTGTTTTCAACACACGGTGAAATTCCTAAGCATGCATATTCTTAGCAAGAAGTGTCAATCTTTCCAAACTATCACTCGTTCTCGATACATTTACTGCCTGGTGGGTCCACTGAATAGATTTATCGCAAGGTGTGAAGTTAATTTCGAAACACAACCAAAATTTCAAAACACGATGAGTCATAGTCTCTTTGATTTTTTTCAAAACACGATCAAAGTTCTAGGGATGCATATGCTTAGCAAGAAGTGTGAATCTTTCCAAACTATCACTCGTTCTCGATACATTGACTGTCTAGTGGGTCCATTCAATAGATTTTTGCAAGGTGTGAAGTTAATTTTGAAACACAGCCAAAATTTCAAAACATGGTGAGTCATGGCCTCTTTGATTATTTTCAAAACACGGTCAAATTTCTAGGCATGCATATTCTTAGCAAGAAGTTGAATATTTCCAAACTCTCACTCGTTCTTGATACATTGACTGCCTGGTGGGTCCATTGAACAAATTATCGCAAGGTGTGAAGTTAATTTCGAAACACAGTCAAAATTTCAAAACATGGTGAGTCATGGCCTCTTTGATTGTTTTCAAAACATGATCAAATTTCTAGGCATGCATATTCTTAGCAAGAAGTTGAATCTTTCCAAACTCTCACTCATTCTCGATGCATTGACTGCCTGGTGGGTCCATTGAATAGATTATCACAAGGTGTGAAGTTAATTACGAAACACACATCCAAAATTTCAAAACACGGTGAGTCATAGTCTCTTTGATTGTTTTCAAAGCATGGTCAAATTTCTAAGCATGCATATTCTTAGCAAGAAGTGTCAATATTTCCAAACTATCACTCGTTCTCGATACATTTACTACCTGTTGGGTCCATTGATCATATTATCGCAAGGTGTGAAGTTAATTTCAAAACATAGCCAAAATTTCAAAACATGGTGAGTCATAGTCTCTTGGATTATATTCAAAACATGGTCAAATTTCTAGGCATGCATATTCTTAGCAAGAAATGTGAATCTTTCCAAACTATCACTCATTCTCGATACATTGACTACCTGGTGGGTCCACTAAACAGATTATCGCAAGGTGTGAAGTTAATTTTGAAACATAGCCAAATTCAAAACACGATGATGTAGGGGTTCCGCGTATGAAAACAATAAATTTTACTCTACGCCCCTGAACCCCTGAAGCTTCTAGGACCTATCTATTAGTAATACAGTAACGGGAGGGGCTTTTCACGAACTTACCCTTGAAGACTGAAAAGCGTTGTCAACGCTCAGGAGAGCGTGGTTGATGTAGACGAGCCGAAGCTGACCTCAAGGTCATGATGAAGTCCTTGCGCTCCTTGGCTCCAATGACTTGAGTGCGTCAAGTGTGACACCTCGCAGGGAGTTACACACGTCCGGTGCCTCACGACGACTCCCGTTTCCCTGATCCAGCAGCAGTTGCGGAAGTAGAGCTCCCTGATCCGAATCCCACAGCGCGGCGGTGCTCCCCGGTGAAGATGTCTCTCGTTCGCGCAGTCCAAACTTGGGACCACGGTCACGAGAGAGAGGGGGAGAGAGAAAATATCAACTGGAGGTCCTCCCAAAAGTGAGAAGACCTTTGTTGATTATTGGTGTATTTAAATTGGCCAAATACCCCACTATATATAGGGGGAGGGGAGGTACTACCTCCCTCAAAGTCCCGGGGTGGGACTAAAGAGAGGAGGGGGAGGGGAGTCTGCCGGCCACCTAGTAGGCCCCGTGCGGGGGGGGGGGGGGGGGGCTAGGCCCAGGCGGCCACCCCCTTGGCCCCTCTCCCTCTCCTTTCCTCTAATGGGCCCTCTCCCTCCGGAATTGGCCCATTAAGCCCTTGACCATTAAAATTGATTTTCTCTTTATTTAAATAATTATGAATAAATGATTAAATCAACATTTAACATTCATTCACACATTATTCAATCTCCGTGGCTATGGAACACCTTCTACCTCCACTCCGGACATCCTCCGGACTTACCAAAACCCTTCCGGTTTTCTCCCTACTCTTCTTTGGTGATTCCACCGATCCTATAAACACTCTCTAAGCATCATTAAGCCCTTAAGCGTGATACCCCACGGTTCGGGAACACTCCAGACATGGTCGGGACACTCCCGCACCAATGATCGACAGAGGAACCTGGATGGCCATGTGACCCCTGTGCATTCCACGAAGATCTTTTGTCGTTTGAACTGGGACAGTCGTGTCTTATTCCCTTTGTCACTCGATACTTGCATTTCCCGAGATCTGATCAATGACATCACCATGTCATGTTCAATCTCGTTAATGAACAACGCTACTTGACTCGTTCCAACAAGTGATATCCTCGTGATCAAATCACACGCTGCACAGCTATTGGATATAACTTCTCCGAGTGGGCCCTTGAGTATCTTCCCATCACATGGACGAACAAATCCCGCTCTTGACATATATTGCCTCTACGGTTTTCTCCGAATACCTGAACATACCTTTATAACCACCGTATTACCAGATGGCGTTTGATGCTATCTAAGCACTCTCAGGAGACAATGATTGATATAGCCTCACAGTCTAAGGAATAGTCTACGAGGATCCATTTCTAATCATCGTAACTTGAACTTCGTGACATGATCGGGTCACGATGTTTAGGTTGAGTATTGGTTCATCATCTCATTCACAGAATGAGATGACCTCATTTCCAACTGGAATAAATTCCACATGATCAGGAAACATGATCATCTGTTGACCAATGAACCAGTGACTAGAGTTTCACTAGGAACCCCTGGTTGTTTGTATATCACACATGTATTGATGTTTCCACTCAACATAGTTATAGCATGATATGAAAACTTAATCATAAACTATATGAAATATGATAATAGTCCTTACTACTATTTGTCTTTAGGGCATATTTCCAACAGTCTCCCACTTGCACTAGAGTACAAATACACTAGTTGCATTTGTTCTCAACCATTGGCACCATATATCTCGTACCCTAAACATGCTTGCTCATGGAAGAGGTTGAGTCTTGGGTCTATACTTTACATTCCCAAATCCTTTGCAACTTACTAATGTCACCTTGATTGACATTAATACTTTATCATCTCATGATAGCATCTGTGTGTATGCATCATTGCTATGGCAGCAGAACGAGGCCTGATTCCAGGAGCCTACAGTGACGTTAGATCAACCTCGAGGGCTTTCTCATGGGCACTGTGCCCTGGGACACATCATTCTACGTTAAAAGCAAACTAGCCCCACCATAACATTATACAACACTTTAGATGGTACCCTTATCTATTATTATAAATGTATTCATCGAGACACCAGTGCACTCTGTGCAACTTTCGATGTTTTGTTAACCTCGCTTCCTACTTGACTTTAATCAGTATTTACAGGAGTTTCCAACATATTCCCTTATAACATAAACCTTTATGCTTTAAGATATGTCATCCTTTATGGATTTGGAAAACATGTCTACAGTTCTCTATTAGACACTGCGGACAAACTTAGCTCAACGTTCCGTGATTCAAACTTAATCACTTTCAAACGTTCCTTATTTGGATCACATATTATGCTAAGTTATCATCATGGTTTACTAAGATAGAACCTATGTCTTAACATAGTGGATGACAATCATCCTTTTCTTTCTTTCAACCATTGATGTTAAACTTAATGTTATTCCTAATTTGAGTTATTAAGGACCAATTCGTTAATTGACTTTTATTCTGAAACCCTTTTTCAGAATCCCTTAAGGAATACTAGATAATATCTTAATACACTTATTGTCAACTTCTACATCTTATAAATCATTATTTATAAGTATTTGTGCTTTCATTCTTAACATACTTAAGAATTACTCCTATAAGCTCCCACTCAGAATATGTTCCTACATATTTGAATTTGAGACTTATATTGCTCCCACTTAAAAATATGTCAATCACATATTGTTTCATGGAAGACTTTCATAGCTCCCACTCAATTTTATGCAAATTGCACATCCACTCACTATTTTGAACAACTTTAAAATCCTTTGATCAAGTAGTAAACTTGGAGATTTTACTATGAGATAGTAGTACTTTACTAGTTTTAAATCCACTAGACATTTAGCACATTTGAATCAAATTCATTTGAATTTGTCCAATACCTGACAAATTGTGCTTTTGTCATTTACCCCTTTTTCCTCTATGGCTTTGCAGTCATTTGGGAAAATTCCAAGTAACCCTCTTACTTATGAGATTCAGCAACGAATTGCTTTCTAATCTCAAGGGAAGTTTGCTTCTAGGATTTCTCATAATTTTAGTTTACCATTATTTCCTTTGTAGTTCGTAGGTATGTCACATTCCAAGAATCATGACAATTGATTCACAAGTGTCTCCATACTAGATATGGATGTACATTTTGAATCCTACTTTATGTAGTGAAAACACTAGTGGAGAAAACACAATGATCAATATCATTGATTCTTTCCTTCCGTGAAGAGATTCGTTCAGGAACATTGTCCGTTGCGCTTCTCAACACTCTGATGCAGGGTTTTGAATCCTCATCGTGTTTTTCACTATCTTCCAATTGCTCCATAATCGAGAAACATCACAAAAAGTGAGCTTTCTCAAGAATGTACCAAAATCCAAGCAATACGAATCTTGCTTTCCTTTTGGTTTCAGCTATGGATTTCGTATTCAAAGTTTCCAAGGAATACGCTATAAGGACTTATTCGCTATTGTTTTGGTTATATCGAATAACCCCAAAACTTTCACGAATTCAAATGGTTCACTACCTTCTAATTGAGTGCTAATTATTTCTAAGCTAATGGTCTCTACATCTACACTACAACGATTTATTTGGTGCCTTCTGTTCAACCCATTTTTGATATCTAATATCACATTGTGATGCTTTGTATTTTGACGTTTCAAAACACTTTGCATTTCACAGTTACTTTTATGCCATTCTTATAAAGTTGAATTTCATTACTATTGATCAAATCATAGTAATTGGATTCTCTTTTATATTTATACCCATTGTTGATGAAACACTTTGATCAAATCAAATAGTTTCATATTCATGTTTCCTTTGGTAAACTTCTTTACACATTTAAACAATCACATAATGATAATTACCATTTTTGTTAAACACAATACATCGAACATGTATTTACTTTTAACAATTCTTTAAACACTTTGTATTCAAGTAATACATGGTGTTCAAGTTATTTTGCCGAACTTAGGCATGATTTATATGTGATAAGAAATCAAATGACTTTCACATATTATCAGCATAACTTTGAATTTAAACAATGGTTTTTCATTCATTAATGAACATATCATTAAGTTGGGTATTTTAAACAAGGCATTTTTAATGTTTTATAAATGTTCATGCATTATCAATTAGTTTCAAACAACAAGGATAATTCACACATAATCAAACAAGATATGAACATGAATAGAAATCATTCATAAAAGTGGAACAATTGTTTGTTACAAACTCATATGAATAACCGTATCACGAAGTGTGAGACACACTAAAGAAGTTCACAATCTCTTGATTACAATAATCATCCTAAAACATAAACTAAATGATAAATGTCGAGGGAGAGTGTCGTCGGCCGTCATCGACATGCTCGCCACCAACACGCAATGTCACCTCCTCTCCAGCAAGCACCTCTCATGCAGAAGGACCTGTTTTCAGCAAAACAGAACAAGTATCAAATATACTTAACACTACAAATGTGTTTGCAAGATCATAACATTTATAAAACTGTATATCAAATATATACCTTTGTCATTGATGACCTAGGCGACATCTGGTTCAACCAACACAATCCTGAGATGTGTCATGAACCGGTGAAACTCCATTGTTTCCGCGTCGCCCCTCATTACGCAAGTCCTGACTTGTGCTTGGTAGCTTGGTGGCAGCGACCACAGCACAACAGCGTTTGCGAAAGAGCCTGTCATCCAGCTATCCAGGAAGTATGCAGGCCTCATGTACACATCATGCATGTGCTCCAAGTGGTCGTCCAGTGATAAGTTCTCCTCCATCTTAATGGAGAGGAAGTCTCCCATCAGCTCATGCTCCCATATGCGTACTTGTTCCACGAAATGTGTCCTAAGCTGTAGCATCACCGAACGAGGGTTGACATCACCCATGAAAGGCCACAACTCATCCACCATTCTGAAATGCATGGTAACTGAAATGAAGGAGGCCATCTTACGACGGAGATAGCGGTCTTTCCGCTCCTCTGGGTTTTCTAGGTCAGTGGGCTGATCCAAATCCATCCCATCGAGTATGTAGTCGACCATGTCGTTCTTGCTAAGGAGAACGTGGAGACGCGCAACCCATATGGAGAAGTTTGATCCATCTAATCTGAGCTTCTCTCCTTCTAACCAATCAACCGTCAATATGAAAGGTGCCATCTACATTTATAATTGCAAAAGGAATTTAGACTAAGTTTATAATTAAATGAGTTAATGATAACTCCACTCAGAAACACCTATCCCCAAAAGGGTTCCTAGTGATAACACGACCCCTATCAGCCACATCTCCCCCGATCGTCACGACCATCAATGTGGGTTCAAGGGTGGACGCTAAACGTCGGTCACATCATTCATGCGACTCGTGCTTGATCTTTCGACCATCCGCGTTCCGAGGCCAGGTCTGCACATGCTAGGCTCGCCAACTTAACCTTAGTGTATTCGCTATGCAACATGGCTTACACCCACTGTATGCAAACGTAGATATGTCTGACACCCAGGCCTATAACCCTGGATCGCCTCATACCAAAGAACTTTCTTGGTGGTGCACACTAAGGGGGAACACAATCGTTGGTAATTTTAACAGGGATCATCTGATTAGGCTACCATCGAGTATCTAATACTATCACACAATAAGACATACAAACAATAACATTGAATGTAAATGCTATGTGATATGGTCCTTCACGTCGTGATCTCCATCCGTCGTCACCGGGTTCTGGTGCCAGGGTTCTGGCGCCGTAGACACCAGGGTACCAGTGTCTTTCCGGCATGGTAGTTCGTCACCTCCGTGACTATCTACTACTATGTAACAAAAGGTAATCACTTTACCTTTGCCACAACCATATCACAAAGAAACGCCCCCTGCAAAACAAAGTTAGACGCCTCTACTTTATCTTCGCATGTTTTATGTGGCTGAATGGGCTTTCGCACAAGAACCGTTCTTACCTACAAACTTTCAGCACAACACTGATCAAGTAGTTGTCTCTACTACACCCCTTTCGGGGCCTTCCGTTGCAAATGGCATACCAACTAATGCGAGAGAGACAGACACCCCCCTAAGCCACTTTATACGGTACAAGCCGTATGTCAAGCGTGGACCAGTCTCGCGAATGAACGCGTAAAGTCGGTTGGGGGCCACTTCATCAGGCATTACTGCGGTATACACAAGTACACATGGGAGGATAACAACTAAAAGATCAACGCCCACACGCTACATCTCGTGTGTTCTACCCGTACTAGCATTACTACGCATAGATCTAGCTCTGATACCACTGTAGGGGTTCCGCATATGAAAACAATAAATTTTACTCTACGCCCCTGAACCCCTGAAGCTGCCAGGACCTATCTATTAGTAATATAGTAACGGGAGGGGCTTTTTGTGAACTTACCCTTGAAGACCGAAAAGTGTTGTCAACGCTCAGGAGAGCATGGCTGATGTAGACGAGCCGAAGCCGACCTCAAGGTCGTGATGAAGTTCTTGCGCTCCTTGGCTCCAACGACTTGAGTGCCTCAAGTGTGACACCTCGCGGGGAGTTACACATGTCCGGTGCCTGACAATGACTCCTGCTTCCCCGACCTAGCAGCAGTTGTGGAAGTAGAGCTCCCAGATCCGAATCCCGCAGCACGACGGCGCTCCGCGGTGAAGATGTCTCTCGTTCGCGCAGTCCAGACTTGGGACCACGGTCACGAGAGAGAGGGGGAGAGAGAAAATATCAACTGGAGGTCCTCCCAAAAGTGAGAAGACCTTTGTTGATTATTGGTGTATTTAAATTGGCCAAATACCCCCACTATATATAGGGGGAGGGGAGGTACTACCTCCCTCAAAGTCCCGGGGTGGGACTAAAGGAGAGGAGGGGGAGGGGAGGCAGCTGGCCGCCTAGTGGGCCCTGCACAGGGGGCCTAGGCCCAGCCGGCCACCCCCTTGGCCCCTCTCCCTCTCTCCTTTCCCATAATGGGCCCTCTCCCTCCAGAATTGGCCCATTAAGCCTTTGACCATTAAAATTGATTTTCTCTTTATTTAAATAATTATGAATAAATGATTAAATCAACATTTAACATTCATTCACACATTATTCAATCTCTGTGGCTATGGAACACCTTCCACCTCCACTCCGGACATCCTTCGGACTTACCGAAACCCTTCCGGTTTTCTCCCTACTCTTCTTCGGTGATTCCACCGATCCTATAAACATTCTCTAAGCATCATCAAGCCCTTAAGCGTGATACCCCGCGGTTCGGGAACACTCTAGACATGGTCGGGACACTCCCGCACCAATGATCGACAGAGGGGTCTGGATGGCCATGTGACCCCTGTGCGTTCCACGAAGATCTTTTGTCGTTTGAACCGGGACAGTCATGTCTTATTCCCTTTGTCACTCGATACTTGCATTCCCGAGATCTGATCAATGACATCACCATGTTGTGTTCAATCTTGTTACTGAACAATGCTACTTGACTCGTTCCGACAAGTGATATCCCCGTGATCAAATCACACGCTGTGCAACTATTGGATATAACTTCTCCGAGTGGGCCCTTGAGTATCTTCCCATCACATGGACAGACAAATCCCGCTCTTGACATATATTGCCTTTACAGTTTCCTCCAAATACCTGAACACACCTTTATAACCACCGTATTACCAGATGGCGTTTGATCATATCTAAGCACTCTCGGGAGACAGTGATTGATATAGCCTCACGGTCTAAGGAATAGTCTACGAGGATCCATTTCTAATCATCGTAACTTGAACTTCGTGACATGATCGGGTCATGATGTTTAGGTTGGGTATTGGTTCATCATCTCATTCTCAGAATGAGATGACCTCATTTCCAACTGGCATAAATGCCACATGATCAGGAAACGTGATCATCTGTTGACCAATGAACCAGTGACTAGAGTTTCACTAGGAACCCCTGGTTGTTTGTATATCACACATGTATTGATGTTTCCACTCAACACAGTTATAACATGATATGAAAACTTAATCATAAACTATATGAAATATGATAATAGTCCTTACTATTTGTCTCTAGGGCATATTTCCAACAGATGAGTCATAGTCTCTTTGATTGTTTTCAAAACATGGTCAAATTTCTAGGCATGCATATTCTTAGTAAGAAGTGTGAATCTTTCCAAACTATTACTCGTTATGGCCACCCACCATTGGATCCGGGATTGATATCCCCGCGCTCTCTCCCTAGTTTTTTGTAGGGTTGCTCTGTCCCTAACTTTGTTCAAGTTTAGCGCATATGCACTAGTTTGCCACAAAGGCCAACAAAAAATTACTCCTACAAGTTTTCCACCATGATCTTAAAAAAACTAGGCTTTTCTGTGTTGTTTTTTACAATATGAAATTTGTGAGGCTTTTCCTGATGCTCTCCCTCTATATTTTTACATTTTGTGGCTTTTATGATGCTTTTTATAATCAGGAGGCTGCGCGTTGTGCCAAGAAATGAAGAGCGAGCAGATACGAGCAAAGAGAAGAAAATCACCGAGAAATAGAGAGTAGAAAAATGAATTGCCTTGGTTGTGTGGTCAGGCAGTAGGGCTTTATCCAATCGCTAGGCATCGAGGCCCACCTAGGACATGCATCTAAGAACCTATGTCTCTGGCGTCTCCCTAGGAACCGTGTGATGACAGCTGCATCGGAGCAGTACATGACTGTAGTACACTATTGAAGTCTTAGTTCATAAATCAGTGAGCAGGAGTACTCGAGCACTACTCCGTACTAGAAGAACCCTACTGCCAAACCACCCACCGCCCTAGGAGTAGTAAAAAGCCACAAATAGCCGCCGCCACCCGCAGATGTCTACCTACTAGAGTATAGTAAAAAGAAGACATATGTATTACTATTTGAGTATTAGTAGTGCTACTCAATTATAAAAAGACATATACTCCGTATTAATGGAGTACTAGTTCAACTGTACTACTTCTACTATGTATCTAGACAAGCTTTAACCACAAGAAAGAAATGGAGAAGAGAAACGGGTCTGCCATGTCGAGAAACGAAAATCCAAAATAGACAAGTAGATAAAATAAAATGCAGATGATGTTGAAGACAAGCATGCAGTCCTCGATCTCTCCCTGTAGCACTGTACACTTTGCGCCAGGCCCTAGGTTTCTCTGTCTCTCTCTAGGTGTAGACCTTCTTACCACTCACACGGGTAGGATATGTTTGAACCTTACAGTACTGTACAGGGTGATACCTAATTTACTCTCACCTGTCAACTTTCTACAGCCTTCATTCAATTTTTTTTCTATAGCCTTGTTTTGACCGAGCTGTGTGAAGCATGGTGTTGAAGTGGCCTTCAATAAAATCTTGCTTTGTACTACTCCGTAGTACGCAGAGTGCACAGCCTTAGCTAGTCAGCCACAACCGGTGCGGCGATACCTTACTATTATTACGAGTAGTACAGTACATTTTTATGCAGGAGCATGGCTCTAGGATGGATCATGGGAACCCATATTCAATTCCGTCAATGCTGCATAAAAATTCTGGACTGCAGGCACTACATCGCCGAGCCGAGCTTCTAGGGAACCAGTCCAACACTGGGCGCGTCAGTGGATTCCACCAAGAGCTTGCCGGCTATGGACAAAGATGAGCTAGCACTGATAACTGTTCTATGCTCCACGACGACTGCCTCAGCATGGTCTCCTATCACGAGCTCGACGACCACAAGACTGTGTGCCATACAGCCCGTGCGGCTTCACGAAGGTCGGCTGCATGTTCACCGCGTCACCGATCATGCTCCTTTTGCACCTCAACAATGTCCACAAGGTACGAGTGCATAGGTTATCGTATGGCCAGCCCATGAAGTGTATAGTAACGATGCCATTACCGTCCTTTCCGCCATCCATGGTCATCGTCTACGGTGATGACACTACCATGTTCATCCTCATCATCGGCGAGCTCGGCCAGGCCGCCGCCGTTTCCTTGGTGTGTGTCAGGGCAGCCGCGTGCTCGTGGCTCCGGTACAGGGTGAAGCTATGTGCGACTGGCCCATAGTCACCGACGGACTTCTCGACGGACACCCTTAATGGGGTCATTGAGCCGATGAGCTGCATGTCACCCGGCAGTGTCGTCCTCGAAGATCTGACGTTCCTCAAGGTGCCGTTGCGGTACAGTACCACGGCTAATGGACAGTACCGGATGATCAAGGTGTTGTCTTTCTGCGTTTGCATCGACATGATGAATTGATCTTAATGTTAGGCTAAGTGGTCCTAACGTGATGGTAATGATGTATCACTAGTTAATTTAGTTGTAGATGAGTACCACTCATTTACTAGTTAATGTAGTAGTAGTCAGAGCAGGGTCTCTTTTGGCACTAGAAAGGGTGTATTTTGGCTGTAATCTGACTTTGCTGCTAATGTTTATATTTTGGATTTTAAGTGTTTTATGTAATTGTTCAACTACTACCCCACGTGCCCACTTCTAGGGCATGGCTGCGATCTAGTATACGTGTGGAGATGGTCTTGCTTTTTCTCTGAATGGTCTTCTATTTTGTACTTATCTAGTAGTTCTTCTACTGCTATAGTAGTACTTCCTCTTCACAATTACCTTGTGTCCTGTATTTTTTAAGTCAAACTGTAACATCCCAATTTCAGAAACCCTAATTAGTTGTCCAGAATGCAAAAATCAGGGAGAACAAAAACTTTTCTTTATTAGTGATACAGTGTTTGCTTGTGCTTGTGCATCTGAGTGTATACCATATGATATACTCCTTACCTCACCATCAGTTGAAAAAATCTATTTAACAAAACTGTCTTGGCTTATTTTTCATATTCTCAAATGTTCTTGAATTTCAAAGACCTGAGCCAAGATGCCTTGCAACCCTAAAAAAAATTTAGTAGCTTCTATTGACAAAGATATGGAGATCTATATGATATAATGTCCTTATTTTTGCAAGACAGAGATTTCAACTACTCTTACCTCTAGGTTTTTCTAAAACCTTTTTATAAAGCTTTTGAATTCTACTCTTGGTACAAATACCAATGACTCTCACCTTATTCAAACTCCACCCTCTCAAAATACCCATCATTACCTCAAGCTAGGCTTGGAGGTACCCATGGTAGTAGATTTTTTTTGTTTGTAAGATGAGTTACCTTGATTTGCTAAGATGAATTGCCTTGATCTGCTGCTTGACTTGATTACTTAGAAGTAGTATGAGATACCCTAGGAGCTCATCATATAGCACTTAGCTAACCCAAGTATATCAACCCTAAGAAAGTTAACCAGGCTGTATCTGATCTATAGCTACTAGATGATCATCTAAAACCCTTAACCAAATCACTTTTGAAGATTATTCATTCTAGAATCTTCCAAGTCAATGAAGACCAATATTAAGCATGGATCCTTTCTAATCAGTCTACACTTCAACATCATCCATTTGATAATGATTTGGAACCTTGCACCCTCTCAAAATCATCCCCTCTTACATTCTAGTCAAAATCTCCCACCCTGCCAAAAATGACTAAGTCCGGAAATCTGATATCAATATCATATCTTTGAGTCTCCCTCATTTCCACTCCTTCTGCATTTTTGGTAATGCACTTGTACCATCTTGTATAACATCCTAAGGACTATGATACCTTCGATCTGGATTACGGATGTAGTATAGCTTCTTTTTCCCTAGTAGACCTAGGTTTATCGAATCCTCGGGAAGCAGATGCGTATTTGAAGTTACTTTAATGGACCTTTGGGAGTTTTAGAATTCGTTTTGTGTTTTTACCAGACCTAGAGTTTGCATCTTTTTTTTGTTGTTGATGATGGAGAGAGAAGGCCTAGGGCGTTCGGTTTCACCTGTAGCTGTGCAAAACATCTGATGGGAATACAAGATAAAGATAAAGATAAAGTATGCATGTAATTCTTAGAGCAAGATAAATTATATGTGGACAGTGCATCCATAATTCCTATTGCCTTCGCAACCTCTTATAGCAATAACCTACTAGTCTCATCCATAGAAGAAAGAGAACTAATGATATGCATAGTGATGTCACCGTTAATCCCAAGTAAATCCCTCACATACACCCGTACTACCCCTTCTATCACTTGGGTTCCCAACCTGCAGATTAGTCATTACTCATACTCCCTATACCTGGCTCAATCCTCGGGGTCTTGGGTACCTGAAAAGTCCTTAGATTGAGGCAAGAGAGGATACAATAATCATCATGTCATACAAACTAATACATGATCCCATCTATGATAAATACCATGCACAAAAGCTACATGGCTAGGCCAAAGCCCTTAGCCCAAGGAGAATTACTCACACATAGAGATGAGATCAACAATCACAAACATTGTAATGGAAATCATGAGATTGATAGCAAATAGTCTTACAATGTCGCCAATCGAAGAAGAGATCTACTATTACAAGTGGTGGAATATGGATATGGTGGTGGAGAAGGATTTGGAGATTAGATCTAAGTCTATTCCTCCGGTGGCTGGTGATCTGGCGCAGGGACTCTCGAGGCTTGTTTTCTCGTCACCCGATGCTTCTTTATATAGGGGTCCCTTCATGAAAGTTGTTCTGTTTGACCTAGCGGCATCGATGGCAACTATACGACCGTAACTATATGGCCGGAATTTTGTTCCGGTCGTATAGTTGGTCGTTAAAGCTTCTGCCTCGACCCACGTCTCCTGGTTTCTTCTGGTTGATGGAAATCTCGTATCTTTGACTTTAATGTAGTGATTCGTATCATCAAATGTTATTATCTGCGTAGAGAAAAGTATAAAGAAAGGCTTGCATACCCCTTTGATTATTAGGCATTAGTGGCAGGGTTTAGAGAAATATTTCATAAAAATATGAATAATATCCAGTTTAAATGTGGATGTAGATGGCTATATTTCAGATCCATCAACCTCCCCAAGCTTAAACTTGATCGTCCTCGAGCAAGAAAACCAAAATCAAAAAGGAACTTAGCATTTAAACTGAAATAACGAGATGATGATCTTACTCATGATTGATAGTCTCATGTTTCCTCCACTTCATAAATCTTGAAAACTTCAGCATAGATAGAGTAACGGCAAGCATATCATACGGGTTTTATGCATCCTTATAGCGCAGCAAAATTATTGTTAACATGGATGATTGAAATGAGTAAACTTTATTACATGTCATGTAATAAACTCATAGGCTTGCCTTTGAAAATAAAGTATAATCATGTAAATTGAGAGAGTGAGAGTTGTCATGAAAAGCATATACACTAGAGTATCTCAATTCTCCCACATCAATAAATCAAGACTTTTCAAGCACTACTTTTCTATTCATTGTCCTTCAAGAATTTTAGTTCTTGAGTAATTGAGAGCATGCCAAAAAAATTATTAGTTAATCGGGCTGTAATGGACACTCATGGAATTACTAAGGTTTTTGTTCATTTTGCATAATGATTACTCATAATAGACAGAGGAGTGATTGCATCATGAACACAACTACCCGGGAGTGCCAAGAATCTTATCCACTATAGCATTGCTGCTACATGTGTTTAATCAACTCATAGCCGAAATCTAGGAGTTTCCTCCATGAAGATCGTTCGTAGGCTAGCGGAGTTGTTGGCATCCCATGAAGTTTGACACACATAAAGCTATATCATTCTTACGATTAACAAATCAAACTTTGGCATGCTCACAAAAACCGCTAAACATTTAATTCAATCGAGCAAATCCTTTTAATGAGAGCTATCAAGTCAATCAACATTTTCAGTGGTGTTAAGTGTCTCTAGAAATAAGCCTTCAAGACTAAACACTACAACACCCAAGCCTTCAATTGTGAGACTTTTTCTTATTACAATTGTTTAGCAAATTTTTAGGCAAGACTTGGTTAATTATGAGAGCTGGAACAAAATGTACCCAACTAAATACCCATGCGAACAAAATCTTACTACAATACAAAGATTCAATCCATCAATATAATATCTCAACATTTACTACTAACTAGCATGGGTTTCTCAAACTTCAAAAGTGGGGAGTCATAAGGCATACCTCTCATGTTTGGTTCCACTTCTCTCTTCCTTTTTTATTTGTCTCTTGGAAACTCGAAGTTGATCACTCTCCTGCAAATACATGAGAACCTTGAGGCGGAAAGAAAAGAAAGAGCGAAAATAAAGAAAAATAGAGAAATATTTGTGTTGTTTTCAAGAGAGGGAATTTAGAGAATAGAAAATTGGCAGCAAAGCTTAGCTAGAAAATCTCGAAAGAAAATAGAAAGAGTTAAAAATAAAGTGTTGGGGAAACCAACACGAGTGCTTATAAATTCAATTAAAAACATAACCTCGAAATAAATAAAATAAAATGAACGCCAGATAAAGATACATGAGGAAACTTCCAAAAGCTTAGGCTTTTGCAAGCCCTTCAAATCATTGTGGTGGCGGGAAAAAGTCATTACTCTAGTTCGCAAATTGAGTTGATAAATTACTAGTTGTTCCTCAAAGGTTCAAAGAGAGGCTATGCATTCTCTCCATAGTCCCTCCAAGTTCTTGGAAGTCTTGGTATGTAGCGAACCGGGTTGATGGCTACTCCATTTGATAAGGAACTTCTTGCTCCTCTTCTTGGTCCTCATCCTCATCCGGAATCTCCTCCTCGGGTTGGTGTTGCTCAACCTCCAAGTCATATATCAAACGTCCTTCCTCGATAGAGAAAAGACCATTAGGCATAGGAGCAGGGTAGAGATGCCTAGCTCCAGCAATATGCAAGAAATAAACACCACCTCTCCTAGTGACCATTCCACAAGCCTTTAAAGTAGAGAAACCAACACGTCGCTCACCTAGCATAGGTTACAACTCACCTAGGTCGATGCCTATGGAAATGGCAAGCACGGTGATGATGCCTCCACCTGTGATTGGTCCTTGGCTTTGGGAGGATTGGTGCTCCAGGTAGCGCACAAGGATTGCACCCAAGTTGAGTGACAAGTCACAGTTGATGTAAGCAACTTTTGCAAGGATTAAGATGTACTCCTCATTGAGTCTTGTGACCTCGTTTCTTTCATTCAAGGTATTAGCAATAACATAGAACAAATAGCGAATTACAGGATGTTGAATATTCTTCCCCTTGCTTACTCTAGTAGTGAAACTTATTCCATTATAATATTGTGTAGGGGAAGGGTCTAAGCCAGTAAAGGATGCACGTAAGGCATTAACATCATTGTTTGGGAAATTAAAACATGCACACGATTCATCTAGTGTTAAAGTGTAGTTGTTGTTCATAAGTCAGAAAGAAATTGTGTCCTCTCAGTGGCATAGTTTAACAGTGCTTTGCAACGAACTTAGGAATTCAATGGTTAAACGATGATAAGTAGGCACATCATTGTACACAAAGTTTTGCAGGCCAGCTCTATTGCAAAGTAAATTGAAGTCATCAGAAATACCGAGTTGGTTCAATATAATGGGGCAAGCCCACTTGGTTGCCTTCACTTCGCGGTTCTTGATCCTATTGAAGTGATCACATTGGAGCTCATCCCTGAACCGTATCCCCATGCGTTCTTGAGTGACAGCCCGAGAAGCGCCAGCGGCGGCACGAGCACGAGTTTGGCTCCTTGTGTTCATAATCTAAAACAATAAAGGAAGACAAAAATAAAACTTTTTGATCCAACAATAATAAGTGTAACATATTCCTCATCATAGCACACTAAAGAATCGCCTCAAAATAATAACCTAGGCAAGAGAATCATGGCAATTAGTTCATATTAGGTCTCACCCTATATTTATAATGACAATAGATCGAAGATGAATTTGCAAAACTTAATTGGAGGATCGGAGGAGAAACATACCGTAGATCACTTGTGCGCGAGCAAGTCGAACGAAATTGAATAGAGGTGAAGATCTCTTGAGGTTTCGAGAGAGTTTGGAGGTAGAAGAGAGAAAAATGATTGAAGTTTTGGGGTTGGAGGTACCTCCCGTGGCGTTTTTGTGGTCGGACGCAACTATACGGGCGAAACTATACGGCCGGAACATTGTATTCCTGCCGTATAGTTGGCCTTCTTTCAAACCGGCCGCAACTATATGACTGGAACTATATGTTCCCGCCATATAGTTGGTCATCAAACCGTCTGTTCCTGGAAAAGAATTTGTACAAAAGCATCAATATCTATACGACCGGAGCTATACTGTTAGGATTTTTTATTCACATCGTATAGTTGGTCGTTAAACAGTCAGTACATATGAAAGAAATTTGTCGATGGCAAAAATATCTATACGACCGGAACTATATGGCCAGAATTTTTATTCCTGCCGTATAGTTGGTCGTTAAACCTTTTGTATGCATAATTTTTTTTATGTTTCTTTGAAAACTATTTCTTATCCTGTAACTTAGTGAAATACCTTGTTTTTTGATAGAAAAATGACAGTAAATATTGTCGACCAACAATAGCATGTATAAAGCAGGATTTTTAGTACTACCGAACTTCTTCTCCTCAATTGGAGTTTTCTAGCACTCTTTATTAAACATAAACTTAAACTAAAACTTAACTCAAACCTTTATTTTACATGGGTTGCATCCCATGAAGCGCTCTTTTATGGTCAATAGCTTGACCTCAATGTTGCTCACTTAGGCCAGATGAGTGGAACACCCACTCCGAAATAGTTGGCCTTCAAAGTGATGGCTTCCTTTTCATCATGTTTGTCTTTCTTCTTCCTAGGGAAATGAATAACAAAAGGATCCCACGAAGGCAATTGAAGCTTCACGTTCCCTTCATGTAGATTAATCAAAGCCTTAATAGTTCTTAAGAAAGGATGGCCTAACATAATAGGAGCAGTAGCATCTTCAGGCGTGTCAACAATAACAAAATCAATAAGAGCAGGACAACCTTTAATGTATACTAAAGTATTCTCCTTAATTCCTACAGCTTGTTTGTAGGTAGAATCTGCTAGATGCAATTTTAACTCGGTGATCTCGAAAGAGCCAATATTTAACTTATTAAAAAGACTTTTTGGAATCATCGAGACGCTTGCACCTAGCTCACAAAGTGCAGCTATCTCATTGGTCCCAATCTTAATCTTAATAGTAGGCTCAAATATATCATCAAGCTTCGCCAGTAATTTTTCAGCAATTTGCTTATATTCTTCCGCAAGCTCATGTACCTTTATTGCTACCTGATTAACAAAGTGTTGGTACATAGCTTCCTCATTTCCTTCACTTACTGGAATCTTTATGTTGATCCTTTTCACAAGATCTTCAACGGTGTAACTTGATGAAGGAGCATTACTATAATCAAGTTCTTGAGGCTCCTCTCTTTGGATCCTCATCATCTTAAGGTCTTCAAAAGGATTGGGCTCAGATTTTTCCTGCAAATTTAGCTAGAATGAGAGTTTGGCTCTCGGTTATCTTACCTAGTTGTTCCTCAACTATCCCCGTTCTTTCTTGGAGGGCCTACAAATCATTCCTCAAACTTATAGCTTGGTTAGATAATTTACCAAGCATAGCATCATGGTTCTCCGTTATTTTAACAAGAATATTGTTTTGTTCATTTTGTGAGGCTATAAAAGACTTAAGTGTTTCTTGGAGACTACCATTACTAGTTCCCATATTATTATTAGAGTTACCTGCAGAATTAGAATAGTCTTTCTGAAAATTAGGATTATAATTCTTCTTCCAAGTAGGGTTATAATCATTATGAGCTATGAAGTCTATTTCTTCAACATTTGATTCTGGGATAGCTCTTACCTGGGTTTCCTTACCTTTTACGGCTAATATGAGCTCATCCAACTTAGCATTGAGTTCTTCATTTTCTTGTGGTGAGACGAAGTTCACCTTCTTTGTGTTTGATCTTTCCACATGCCATTGAGCATGGTTGTCTTGCATATTGTCTAGTAGCTGCTTTGCTTCAGTAATAGTTTACCCATAAATGTTCATCTAGTTGCAGTATCAAGCATAGACTTAGACACAAGATTAAGAGCATTATAAAATAAATGGTGGATTAACCAATCTTCCATCCAATGGCTGGGACAGTTTCTTAAGCATTCTTTCATCCTCTCCCATGCAAGCGCCAGTGGCTCACGCTCTTCTTGTCTAAGACCAGTAATATTATATCTTAGTTGCATAGTCTTTGCAAGTGGGAAAACTTTAGTCATAAATACAGAATTATGTCCCACTCATGATGTAATATTATTTCTAGGCAAAGATAACAACCGTTCTTTTGCTCTTCCTCTAAGAGAGAAAGGAAATAAACGCAATTTGACCGCATCGGGGTCAACATCTTTTCTGTTCATCCTATCACATATTTTAGTGAAAGTATTTAAGTGCATATCTGCGTCCTCAATAGCAGAGCCTCCAAATTGATTATGTTGAACCAAACTTAAATAATGGGGCTTAATTTCAAAGTCATCAGCAACAATTGCTGGCTGAGTAATAGGAGTATGCAAATAATCATTGTTGGGAGTAGCAAACTCCCCAAGCTTCTTTTCAGCCATAGTTCCTATGTTTCTTTTGGGTTTATTAAATAAAGACTTATAATAGTAAAAGCAAGAATTTAAAGACTAACTAATTTTTTTAGTTTTTCAAATAAAGACTAAAAGCAAACTAAAATTAAAAACAAGAATTAAAACTAGCAAGGTTCCTACTAACCTCACCAGGGTAGGTATTGCTTCCCCGACAATGGCGCCAGAAAAAGGGTTGATACCTTCGATCCGGATTACAGATGTAGTATAGCTTCTTTTTCCCTAGTAGACATAGGTTTATCGAATCCTTGGGAAGCAGATGTGTAGTGAAGTTACTTTAACGGACCTTCGGGAGTTTTAGAATTCCTTTTGTGTTTTTACTGGACCTAGAGTTTGTGTCTTTTTGTTGTTGTCGATGATGGAGAGAGAGGGCCTAGGGCGTTCAGTTTCACCTATAGCCGTGCAAAACATCTGATGGGAATAAAAGATAAAGATAAAGTATGCATGTAATTGTTAGAGCAAGATAAATTATATGTGGGTAGTGTATCCATAATTTCTATTGCCTCCACAACTGCTTATAGCAATAACCTACTAGTCTCATCCATAGAAGAAAGAGAACTAATGATATGCATAGTGACATCACCGTTAATCCCAAGTAAATCCCTCACATACAGCTGTACTAACCCTTCTGTCACTAGGGTTCCCAACCAGCAGATTAGTCATTACTCATACTCCCTATACCTGGCTCAATCCTCGGGGTCTTGGGTACTCGACAAGTCCTTAGGTTGAGGCAAGAGAGGATACAATAATCATCATGTCATACAAACTAATACATGATCCCATCTATGATCAATAACATGCACAAAAGCTACATGGCTAGGCCGAAGCCCTTAGCCAAAGGAGAATTACTCACACAAATAGATGAGATCAACAATCACAAACACTGTAATGGAAATCATGAGATTGATAGAAAATAGTCTTACAATGTCGCCAATCAAAGAAGAGATCTACTATTACAAGTGGTGGAATATGGCTATGGTGGTGGAGAAGGATTTGGAGATTAGATCTAAGTCTACTCATCCGATGGCTGATGATCTGGGGCAGGGACTCTCGAGGCTTGTTTTCTCGTCACCCGATGTTTCTTTATATAGGGGTCCCTTCACAAAAGTTGTTATGTTTGACCTAGCAGCGTCGATGGCAACTATACGGCCGGAATTTTGTTCCGGTCGTATAGTTGGTCGTTAAAGCTTCTGCCTCCGACCCACAACTCCTAGTTTCTTCTGGTTGTTGGAAATCTCGTATCTTTGACTTTAATGTAGTGATTCCAATCATCAAACGCCAGTATCTGTGCAGGGAAAATAGAAAGAAAGGATTGCATACCCCTTGGATTATTAGGCATTAGTGGCAGGGTTTAGAGAGATATTTCATCAAAAATATGAATAATATCCTGTTTAAATGTGGACATAGATGGATATATTTCAGAGCCATCAGACTACCAAGACCCACTCTTTCCCTTGGCTAGATCATCTTTTAACCCACTTGTTCTTGATAGTTTTACAGGCAAGAAAATAACAATTCCTGCAAATCTTATCAACATACCTACTTTGGAAGAAGCTCACACCTTCATCCTACCTTCTTTGGACCAACTATTTGCATGATTGTGTTATACTCATAAAGGTCTAGTAATACCTACTTCACTTGTTCCAAATGGACCCTTGTGCTTCAAAACCCACAAGGTTTTGAAGGCTATTTGATAATCTGCTTTGGCACCCTTATTTTATTCAAAGTTTGAGATCAATCCTTGGAGAACTCAACCATTATCAACCTAAAACATATGTACCATGGTGATATACATCACTTGGTCTATCCATCCATATACTCCATGACCCAAGGGGAGCTTTGAGTTCCAAGATCCAACAAGGTTTTGTAAGTAATAAAATAACATTGCCCTAGAGCCTCTTATCCTTGTTTCCTACCAAAATCAAGTTGGATTCTCAAAACCCAAGGTTGCAAATGCTACATAGACCTTGTATACATCATATACCTTGATTATAAAGATTTATCAAATATTATCCATAATTATTACGGCTCAAAAACTATTTAATTCATTTAATGGGCAAAATCTCAAAAACTCCATGTACAAAGGAAGGTTTGGTTTTTGACAAAGAACTTCCCCAACTTTAAGCACTTTTGAGGCCTATATATCATACCCTATCTTCTCACTTCAAAAATAAATATTTTTTTGAAGAGTTCTAATAGTTCGTTTTGCCCTTTTTCTTAAATGGAAGAAATGAGAAATAATAGCTTAAAAATACTTTCCCTTCAAATTAAATTCAAATAGAATTCCCCACTATGTGATATGTTAATTGGGACCATCCCACATCAAAAACCAACCTTGCCCAATATAAAAATAGCTTCCAGAAACCAATTCAGCACTTTTTGAATAAATAGTATTGAGTGGACTTTAAATCCTTCGTAAAATCTAAAACAAATCCTAGAGAGGTAGCTTAACCTCATTTACCTACCAGTATCATCTCCCCACCTTGTCCAATGCAAATTTTTGAACTTCCTTCACAAGCACCATTTTGATCAAATAGTGCAAACAAATCAAAACATGAGCTAAACTAAAGCAACTTGTTGGGGGATACCCCCGGGTAGGGTCACACCGGGGTATAAAGGCCGAGTTAGCCGAGGTACGACATGGTCAAAGCAAGTGCTGGCCGGGTCTCCTCAAGGCAAGCCGACTTATGGGGTAACCTGGTCTAGTGGGTATTCACTTAACACTAATCCGACCGACATAAAATGTATGTTGGCTATACTTGATTTACTATCTATGCAGGTACCCTTGTAGCCGGGTTAGCTAAGCGATAGCCGGGCTACCACTTGGCTTCCAAGAGAAAGAAGGAATCTCCCACTGGTTAAAAGGCGGTCTCTGATCACTATAGCATGAGCGAAGCAAGCAGAGGGAAGGACCAACGGGGCGTGGTCGACGAAGGTGACGTAGCCAGTGTCGGCTGACGTTACCAATGTCGCTTGACAACAAAAGCAGCGCAGCTCACAAAGGATTATATCCATAGTTTGGACTAGGCGTTTAAAGTGAATAAAGAGGCATCTAGCTTTAAACAAAGGGCATATTCGGGGAATATGCCTCCACGTATGCCCTAGCTTTGTAACCTGGTTTCCCACATATAAGGAGGACCAGGGCCTCCTTAGAAGGGGATGGATCATTCTATCTAGGAAGAACTCTAGAGCATTGTAGTGGGGGGGGGGGGGTAAGAGAACTAGTCTCCTTCTCACAAACAACTCAAGGAGCCCTTGTAATCCACCATTGATAGAGTGAAAATACAAACATCTATGTGTGGAATCACCTCACTATCCCTCCCTGGATTCCTCTAGTGCTCATTGGCCCCATCTTTAGCCTATCTATGGCATCTTCCATGCCACCACCACGACACAACTCTTTATCAAAGTCTGACCACCACTCACCACAGCAACCATCACACCTTACCTTGGTCGTGGTGAACACTGTAGCAAGCCCCCTCCCTTGTCCTTTAGCTCTTGAAGCATGTGAGGGAGAGATGGCCAATCTTGCAAAAATCTTGTAAAGTATTAGGGCAGCAGTAGCCACCACCCCTCCCCTCCACTCAGCTGGTCGAATACCTAGCCCACACATGCCAACACCACCCCTCCTGGCCAATCCCATACCCCCTCCCCTCTCATGTCCACAATGGACGAAGACCACCATGGACCTCCCTTCCCCCAAATAGATAGGCAAGAGGCCCCGCCCGCGCCTCTTCGCCTCTCATTTCCTCCCTCTACTCCCCACTTTCCTCTCCCATGAACCCTTGCTCACTCCCTGCCCTATCTTGCCTGAGAGTGAGAGATGGAAAGCTCCCGGTCTCCTTCAAGAACTCGAGCAAGGATCTCTCCCCATTGCCCTTCTCTCTCTGCATGTCACCGTACCGCGACCCCTACTCCCCTCTACCTAATCATGTTTTTATTTGTGCCTAGGACCACCTCTCCTGGCCTCACCGGCGATCTCCGACGAAGCTCCCTTCGGTGGCCATCGCGGGAGCAAGTTCCCATCCCCAAAATGGACCGTGTCGCCCATCCCAAACGTAGCAGTGCTATGGTGCATGTGTATCGACTATACGAACCTGAATAAGGCGTGTCCAAAAGATCCATTTCTGCTGCCAAGGATAGATCATGTCATAGATTGAACTGCTGGGTGTGAGTTGTTTTCATTCATAGATGCATATTCTAGTTTCCACCAGATACCCCTGAATCCGGATGATCAAATAAAGACTGCATTTATCACCCCGTATGGGGCTTATTGCTATCACACTATGTCGTTCGGATTACATAATGCAGGAGAAACGTACCAACGATGCATGCAAAAATGTTTACATGACCAAATAGGTCGGAATGTGCAAGTTTATGTGGATGATGTGGTGATAAAAACCAAGGAAAGCGAAACGCTCCTTGAGGATATCCGGCAAACATTCGCAAACCTAAGGAGGTTTCAGATGAAGCTTAACCTAGAAAAATGTACCTTTGGTGTGCCGACAGGGAAATTACTCGGTTTCATGGTATCTAGCCAAGGTATCAAAACCAATCCCACAAAAATCCAAGCCATAGAGAAAATGGAACTACCAAAATGCCTTAACGATGTGCAGAAGTTCACTAGTTGCCTGTCATCGTTAAGCCGGTTTGTAAGTCGGCTGGGAGAGAAGGCATGGCCCCTCTACCAGTTAATGAAACAAGCAGATAAATTTACATGGACACCGCAAGCTGATAGCGGGTTTCGAGAGTTAAAAAAGATGTTGTCCTCTACACCAATACTAGTCGCGCCACTACCCAAGGAGCCGATGTTGCTCTATATAGCCACGACCAACCGAGTCGTAAGTGACGTAATAGTATTGGAACGCGACGAGGAAGGAAAATTGGTGCAAAGGCCGGTGTATTACTTGAGCGAGGTATTGTCATCTTCAAAATAGAATTACCCTCACTATCAGAAGATGGCATACGGCGTGTATATGTCGGCTAAGAAACTCAAACACTACTTTGAGGAGCACCCCATCAAGGTGGTGTGTGAAGCATCCATATCCGAAATTATGGGCAATAAAGATGCTAGCGGCCGAATTGCAAAATGGGTAATTGAATTAGCCCCGTGCACACCACTATTTGATAGAAGGGATGCGATCAAGTCACAAGCAGTGGCAGATTTCTTTGTAGATTGGACTGATATGCAATATGAACAACCTCTGCCAAACTCAAATTACTGGCGAATGCACTTTGATGGATCAAAGCTAAAGGAAGGACTGGGGGCCGGGGTAGTTCTTACCTCGCCGACGAAGGACTAGTTGAAATACGTCCTCCAGATCCATTTTAGCGCATCAAACAATGTCGCCGAGTATGAAGCACTTGTGTATGGACTCAAGGTAGCAAAGGAGGTAGGCATATGTCGGATATTGTGTTTTGGTGATTCGGATTTAGTGGTACAGCAAGTGTCTGGCAACTGGGATGCTCTAGACGCAAACATGACACTCTACAGATTTTATGTCCAAAAGATAAGTGGTTTCTTCGAGGGGTGTGAATTCCATCATGTACCTCGGATTGAAAATGAGGCAGCAGATGTACTATCCAAGCTGGGGTCATCCCGGCAGCCAATCCCACCAGGCATTGCATTGGAACACTTGAGGAAACCAGCTATTACATCATCACCAGAATCCAAATCAATCTATATCCCGGCCCTTTTCGGAGCAGAAGCTACTCCTATGGAAATAGCTGGGGAAGCACCTCAGCAAACCCGGGGACTACCTCGGCAAACTCGGCGACTGCCTCGCATAACCCCTCGACTGTTCAATTTAATCCGGTTGGGGTTATGTCGGTGGATGCAATGGAAATTTATGAGGAGCTTTTCCCCATCAGAGCTATACATGTATGGGCGAAGCCGATATTTGAATTCCTAAAGGAGGGAATTTTTCCGGATCATGAGGTACTCTCAAGGAAAATTTAGAGAAGAGCAAAGGCATACACTATCATCAACACCGAACTATACAAAAGAAGTGTCACCAGTGTTCTGCAACGATGTGTAGACCCGGACGAAGGGCTTGATATACTCCGAGATATTCATCAAGGAGAGTGTGGTCATCATGCATCTTCGAGAGCATTAGTGGCAAAAGCTTTCCGGCATGGGTTTTATTGGCCAAGTGTCCTGGAACAAGCATAGGATCTGGTGAGGAAATGCAATGGCTATCAGAGATACGCCACAAAGACCCATATGCCAATGTCGGAACTCAAGACCATACCTATCACTTGGCCATTTGCAGTATGGTGTTTGGACATGGTCGGACCATTTAAGCCGGCAAGGGGAGGTGTGACCCACATCTTGGTAATGGTGGACAAGTTTACCAAATGGATTTAAGTTAAGCCAATCAGGAAGTGTGATGGGGCAACAACAGTTACATTTCTCAAAGACCTAATCTTGAGATATGGCTATCCCCACAGTATCATAACTGATAATGGTACAAATTTTGATGAAGGATAATTTGCGAGGTTCTGTCGAGAAAAGAAGATCCGGCTAGATGTTGCCTCTGTAGCCCACCCTGCATTGAACGGACAGGTGGAAAGATCCAACAGACTGGTACTATCCTGGATAAAACTCCGGCTCATTGAGCCGCTATAAAGATCAGCGGGGTGCTGGATAGAAGAACTACCAGTGGTCCTGTGGAGTTTAAGAACAACTCCGAATCGATCAACATGCTATATGCCATTTTTTCTGGTATATGGGGCAGAAGCTATACTACCAGCCGACATAGTGCATGATTCACCAAGAGTCACCCAATACACAGAAGCTGAAGTGCGTGAAGCCCGGCAAAATGATGTTGATCTGCTGGAAGAAGCGAGAGAACTGGCCTTGTCCAGATCCGTCATATATCAGCAAAATCTCCAACGCTACCATAGCCAGAAACTAAACCCCCGAGTCATCTGGGAAGGTACTCGTACTTAGGCTGGTGCAGTGCACTGCTGGCATGCATAAGTTATCCCCTCCATGGAAGGACCTTTCATTGTAAGTAAAGCTTTGCACAATGATTCCTGCTATCTTATCGATGCACAACCAGAGGAGAAGAACAAGGCGGACAGATCCGGAGAGGAATCTAAGCATCCATGGAATGTAGCTCTACTTCATCCATTTTACACCTAACAAAGAGGTGAATGTATCCGAGTTACTCGCATGTCGGTATGTATGTCGGCAATGAGCTTATCAATGAAACTTCAGCACCCCTAGCAGAAATTCGGGGACTGCCTTAATAATTGCTTTATCTGTATGTACTTTTTTTATGTCGGTTGTCTTAAATTGCTTATACTTTAGCCAAATTAGTAGTGTGTAAGCACCAAAAACCTAAATCTTCGACTTTGTTGTTGTCCAACAAGAATTGGCTTCATGGCAAGCAAGAGAACAAGTTTGGAATTGCAATGCACATGGAAAACGAATAAGGAAAGGAAAGTAATTGAGCAGACATTTTTTATTCGGACTAACCCCGTATTTAATTTATCTATATTGTGTCGGATTATTTTGAGCTAGTCTCAAAGTTTCAATTATTGTTAAGTCAATTTTTTGAACCTCGGACTCGTAAGACAAAAACTGAATCAAGGTAGACGCGAGCCGAGTCATAAAATTGGAGGAACAAGAAAAGGAAACTCGGGGACTTCGCCCAAGTTACTCCAGCATTAAAAACTTAGTAGCAAAAAGATAACTGATTGTAGCAAAACAAACCATTGTGCATAGATACAATTGCACCCGGTATATCGGGGATCTAATGAATATCGTTAAGTGTTTAATAGCTCATGGAGCAGCAGCTGGAGCTGGATCATTGGTTGAGGGAGAAGGTACTTCGGCGTCAGTAGGCAGGGCATTAGTCCTGGCCTCGTCTTTAGGGTTAGCCTCCTCGTCCTCCGGGTCTTCAGCATCATCGCCAAGCTCGGAGGCTTCCTCTTCATCCTCTTCACCCTCAGCACCCACAGAAACATAGTCGTCATCAACTGTGTCGAGGTAGCTTGGACCCTCGTTCTAGCTATGGAAGAAGGCATATTGAATAAGCTTATTGGCACAGGCTTTGCGTTGAGTGATGTACTCCGGATCATTGGACCATTTAGATCTGGTGCGCAGACAATCAAGCAACTCCAGGTCCAGCTCTTCATACCAAGAGAGAATGAAGTTCAGCATCGTATCAGCTCCAGCTTGTCCTGCTGATTCCCGCCACAGGTGCACCTAGGTCTTGCACTCCATTAGTTTTGCTATAAAAGCAGTGCTTCCTTTGGGAGTGGGCTTATTGGGCTAGAGAGCGTTGAACATCCGAACTGCTGCCGGCATAATGTCTGCGCCATAGTTTTTCATAACTTCAATGTGGGCAGCGAGGCTCACCAGAAAATCCTCCATGTCATAAGGAATTGACCCGGCGGCAGGGCCGGTTGGGATACCCTGTTGCAGGTGAGACGTAGCCACAGCATCAGAAGCAAGAGGTTCACTCTCTAGGAACTTGCCTGTGAGCAAAACGAAAAGCATCAATGAGTAAAGGCACATGACCTAAAGAAATAATCGTCAGAAGAAGGAAACAAACTCACGAGCGATGTGGCTGAGAATCCGAGTCAGCTCGTTATGCTCATATGCTTTTCTGGCCTGGAGGTTCTCATATTCGGAGGTCATCGACTTAAGTTTTATGTCAGTTTCCTGCATCAAATCATTGTCCTTGGAGATCTGGGTCTTCAGGCGCTCTTTCTCCTTGGTGAACTCCTGGCAGCCTTGTCCAGCTTGGATTTATGCAGATCCTTGAGCTTCTAGATTTCGGTGTTTAGCCGAGTAATCTCAGTGTCCTTGAGGCGCAGTTGAGAAATCTCATCATCCTTTTTCTTCAGCTTGGCCTGGTGCTTCCTTGTTTGGTCGAGAAAGTGAAGCATCATGTCAGTGATGGGCACGCTATCTTGAAGTGTAACTGCAATAGTGGGTTGACCTGGCAGAGCCGAGGTATAAATATCTGCCGAGTCAGGGAAAGAGTATACAGGGGCTAAGTGAACAAGATGAATTACCTTGGATCTCAGCCAAATTCTTGCGCATAATGATGTTTTTATCCTCGGCCTCGGCTGCATAATTCGGATAATAAGTTAATACGGATAGCAAACGACTCAAGGGAACATAAATGAAAGGTCTTAAGCAAAGAAATCTACCCTTCTTCTGGTGATCAACCAACAACTTGCCGTATATGGCGCGAAGATCCTTGTATGAGTCCAGCAGGCGCTGGAACTCAGCAGTTCGGCGGTTGGTGGTGATCTGAAACAAGGCAATGTTAGTTCCCAAATAGGAAGAAGGATATTCGAAGTCTACAAGATCCGAGACAAGTGGAACTTAACCTGGCTTTAGGTGTGTGGATATTCGAAGTTTACAAGATCCAGGCCAAGTGGAACTTAACCCAGCTCTAGGTGTGTGGATATTTGAAGTCTACAAGATCCGGGCCAAGTGGAACTTTACCCGTCTCTAGGTGTGTGGATATTCGAAGTCTACAAGATCCGGGCCAAGTGAGACTTAACTCGGCTCTAGGTGTGTGCATATTCGAAGTCAACAAGATTCGGGCCAAGTGGAACTTAACCTGGCTCTAGGTGTGTGGATATTCGAAGTCTACAAGATGCAGGCCAAGTGGAACTTAACCTGGCTCTAAGTGTGTGGATATTCGAAGTCTACAAGATCCGGGCCAAGTGGAACTTAACCCGGCTCTAGGTGTGTGGATATTCGAAGTATATAAGATCCAGGCCAAGTGGGACTTAACCCGGCTCTAGGTGTGTTGGTATTTGAAAATACTAAGGACTTACGCTAATTCTCTAAGAGCATCCAACCGAGTAATGAATTACTCCCTCGGAGGCTCGGGGACTAGTGAGTATATCTATAAGTGTTTGCACATATAAAAGGCATAACGGAAAAGGGCTTACCTCCATCATCCGGCCAGCAAGGGAGATGGTCTTGGTAGCAGAGTTCATCTGAGCGCTGAACTCCGTCAGACCAAACTTCTCCGGCAGATCGTCCTGTGGGTTAATAAACTCGGCGTCATTCCAATTATTGATGTACTCAATGAGCGCGGGTTGTAACTCTCCCCGCTGGGCGACTGGCTCGTCACCAAGCCCTTGGCATGGGCCTCACGCCTCGCGGACTGAGCAGTAGCTGGACTAGTATGCAAGGTCAGTTGCTTACTGCTCTTAGATCTAGCAGCAGACGGGCCAGAAGTTGAATCCTTGGCTGGCTCGGCGGCCTTCTTGCTTTTGCTGGCAGATTTCAGCCGCTGCAGAAGAGCCAAGGCTGCCGCTCCGGATTGAGCTTGAGAGGCCGGCTGAAATATGTCTTTGATAGACACAGTTGATTCAGAGGAAGCAGCTAGAGACTTCTTCTTAGAAGCTGGCTTTGCTCTGGCTGTTGCTGTTCTGATGCTGGTGCTGGTGCTGATGCTGGTGCTACTAGCGCTGATGCTTGTACTGCTGGTACTGGTACTGGTGTTGCTAGTGCTGCTAGTGCTGGTACTGCTGGTGCTGGTACTGCTGATGCTGCTGGTGCTGATACTGATGATATGGGAGAAACTGGAACAGAGGAAGAAACTATCTGGGGCAGTGCCGATGAAGCTGGCACCTCAGAGGTTGACGGTTGTGGCGGAGTAGAAAAGCTGGGGAGATCCGGCATCACCGTGTCCTTGGCAGCTCCATTGCCCCCTGCATCGATGTCGCCCTCCTCATGGTGAGGTGGGCTCTGATCCGGCACTCCCGTGGAATCCTCTTGGATAGGACTCAGCGGACGAACATCGTCGTCGGGGGGGGGGGAGATGGGCCGCTCCGGATTGGAGATGCTGGGGCCACTCTAGGGAATGACCTTGGGAGCGCTGCAGAAACATAGAACAACAAATCAAAGGGAGAAAGAAAGGCAAGTAAAAGGCAAAAGCAAAAGGAGCAAGACTCGGAAATGAGTAGGGAAAGAAAAGTGACTTACTCATCCGAGGTCGGGGGCTCCCGAGGCTGGGGCACTCTCCGGACGGTGCTCTTGGCCACAGCTTTGGCTGGACCCTTGACCCCGGATTTCTTCTGCCTCTTCCTAGGCAGAGGCGCCCCCAAAGCGCGGCCGAGGCTGCCGGATGCTTCTGGGAAGGGGTAGGAGCCGGATCATCCATAGCAAGAGGAGGAACCTCATGGACCTGACCGACCGGGTTAGCTGAAGATTCGGAGGTAACCGGAAACGCGTAAGAGATGGGCACCAGATCAAGTACCTCCATAACCTCAACATCAGAGTCATCGTCATCCGGCCGATCCCTTAAAGAAGAGGCCTTACTAGAGGTTCGCCTGGTGTTGTCCGGAGCAGTCAAGAACCTCTCCGAGTCAGGCTCCTCCGTGTCTGGCTCTGCACGGTCCGACACTGATTTGAGAGCCGGCTCCTTGCCATCCTCAAATGCCTATTGGAGAAACAATTGAGAGCAAAAGAACTAAATGGTTAAGTTAGGATGCTATCCGACATATCGCAAGACTCAGAAAAGATGCTAGGAAAAGAACAAACCTTAGGCGACTAGTTGGCCCGGGTGAAGGGTGCGAGCCCCCACTTCCACGCCTCGGAGAACTCTTTTTCAATCTTGAAAATGGCCTTAATCCGACGAAATACCTCAGAGTTCCTAAGCTCGAAAGAGGAGGTCCGGTGGGGTCAAGGGGGCCGCTCAGATGGCAGATCTTGTGGGAGCATTTCTTTAGGGGGGCGTTGGGGGGATACCCCCGGGTAGGGTCACGCCGGGGTATAAAGGCTGAGTTAGCCGAGGTACGGCAAGGTCAAAGCGAATGCTGGCCGAGTTACCTCAAGGCAGGCCAAATCTCGTTGTAACCCAGACCAGGGGATGTCCACCTAACGGAGTCTCATCTTACTTAAGCCGTAAGTCGGATGGATGAATCTAACTTGTATGCAGGAACAGGTGTGACCGGATCAACTATGATCCGGGTCATAGCAAGCTTCTAGGAGAAGGAAGGTATCTCGCTGGTCAAAAGTAGCCCCGGTACGCATAGCATGAGTGAAGCGCACAGGGGCAGGACCACCGAGGCGTGGCCAACAGAGGTGACGACGCCGATGTCGACTGACGCAGGCGCCGCAGAGGCTCACGTAGCCTCTGCATGGATGACGCGGGGGAAAAGCAACCCGGTCGGCTTACTATTTTGGGAGGAGGCATATTCCCTAGAATATGCCTCCACGTATGCCCTAAGTGGAGACCTAGCCACTCCTATATAAGGGGGGCTAGGGCCTCTGTAGAAGGGGTTGGTCTGGATTGGGTTGAGCTTTACTGGATTGATCTCTATAGACTAGTTTTGCTTGGTTCCTGTGGGCTAGCTAGCGGTGAGAGTAAGAGAGTACCTTCTTCCTCCTCTCTCCAATACAGCTCGAGGAGCACTTGTAATCTGTGAAGTGAATCAAATACAAACCTTCTGTGTGAGGAATAACCTCACTATCCCTCCCTGGATTCCCCTAGTGCTATTAGTCCCCACCTTTAGCCTATCCATGGCATCTGCAGTGACACCACCATGACAGTTGGTGCCCACCATGGGGCTGGCGGCGCTAGCAGGGGTCAAGATCCGGACGGGAAAACTCATCGGCACCGGCGAACGCATCATCTCTGGGCTTGTTCAGCGCTTTGGAGCGCTGGAATTTGTCAGCAACAATGTTGGCTGCTTCAGCACTCGCCCACTTCCGCGCAACAGCCTCTTCGTCAAGCTCGGTGCGCACAAAGTCTACGTTGCTGTCGATGTGTCGTGCGTTCATCCGCGGCACGTCGTCGAGGCAGGGGAGCCACCCCTTAGCGTGGTTCACGGGGCGCGTATCACTCGCTCCCCGGACCGTGCTGAGGTGATGATGACTGCGCCAGGCACGGGCATAAGCAAGGATCCGGCACCAGATCTGGAGGTAACACCTAAGGCACCGAGAAAAGGTAGAGGTCCTCCACTAGAGAGGCCTGAGAATGTACTGAGAGAAGCTATGGATAGCTTGGCAAACCCAGTAGCAGCAGTGGTAGATCCGGCTCAGGCACAGGCCAAGCTAGAGGAAACTAGGCAAAAAATTCTAGAGGGAGCAAAAAAGATAGCTGCGGCTCAACAGTCGTTGAACATGACGCTGCGTGAGTATGCAAAGGCAAATAAAGTAGATGCTGTAAAAGTGAAGGGGAGAAATATCATGAGTGAAATGAACAAAGAGGGTGATACTAGGATTGAGGAGTCAGAGAACTGTTTATCCGTGGGGCTGCTGAAGTATAGTACCCTGGCGAAAAACTTTAGAGCAGCGGATGCAGCTGCGTCCGAGTTAGAGGGTTTAACGGGTGAAGCCCGTGAGAGACAGCAAGATAGGGTCAATGAGTTGGTTCAGATCGCGAATAGGCAAAATGAGGAATTGCTCAGGGCTAACCCGGAAAGAGTTGGGGCCTCCAAGATCATTCATTCAGCAGTGGGTAACCCGGAGAAATCCGCTGGAGCCGCATCGTCTCCTCATGGTGGTCCTAGGAGAGAAGAAGTAGTAACCTCGGCCAGGAGAAACAAACAGATCGTTCCGTATGACCCGACAAGGGCAGGAAAAGCAAAAGAGGTACAGAGAAACGATGATCGACAAAGCGTAAGACGAGGTGAAGCTGGCCGAGGTAACCGCGACCTAGGAAATTCTGGTCAAGGAAACACGGTAAATGGCAATGCCGGACAGTGCAACTCAGCAGGACAACCACAACAGCGGAATATACCAAGGCAAGAGCAAAGTGCCGGCCAAGGTATGCAACAGAGAGGTGCACCACGAGAGCAAGACCGGTATAACGATGGAGATTCGGAAATGGTAAATGCAGGATACCCAAGGCCGGACTATCATGTGATAGGGTCGAGATTGGGAAGCAGGGATCTGATGCCTGATGACGCCAGGTTGAAACTGGATCGACTGTATAGGTCAGAGCAGATTGAAAGTCAGGGTCCTCTGGGTCCTGCGTGTTTGGACCCCGGATCATGAAGGAGCCACCGGTACCTAACTTCCAGTTAACCAGAGGCACAAAGACGTATGACGGCAGTACTAAGCCGGAGGATTGGTTGATAAACTATGCTACAGCTGTGAAAATTGCGATAGGCAACTTGAGATGGGCTGTGAGATACGTACCCCAGATGTTGGAGGGGCCAGCAAGGGTATGGTTAAACAATTTGCCTCCCGGAAGTATTAACTGCTGGATCGATTTTGAGGAAATGTTTATCAGCAATTTCTCAAGTACGTATCAGAGGCCAAATAGGCCACAGACCCTAGCTATGTGTAAGCAGAGACCGAACGAGATAGACCGGGAGTTTTTAACCCGGTGGTGTACCGTGAGAAACTCGTGTGAGGGTGTGATAGAGTCGCAGGCCATAGCATGGTTCGTGCAGGGGTGCAGATATGCAAGCGAGCTGTGGCAGAAGTTGCAAAGGAAAATGCCAACCACTTTGGCAGAAATGATCCGGATTGCTGATTCGTATGCTTTGGGTGATCTGACTCAACCCAGACTCGTGTGAAATGAGTCAAATGAAGAGTACTACCAGAGAGATGGAGCCAGATCATCCCGGAGGAATGATTATAGAGGTAAAAGAAGAGATGACAGACCAGATCACCGGTACAGTTCGCAACAAGTTGCAGTTGTGAATCAAGGTCAGCCCAGAACAGGGAGCAATCAACGTCAGAAAACTGGAGGGCAACAATGGACACCAAGGAATGATGGCAAGAAAACTTGGACGCCAGAGCAGAAGAAACAGTGGCAAGAAAAGAAGGACCGTCTGAGGTACACTTATGAGTCGATGTTGGATCAGCCATGTAAATTTCACACGCCGAATCCGAGCAACCCAGCGGGTCATACAACGAGGCAATGTGAGTGGATGCATAAGATAGAACAAGGTGGTTCGAGGAATGCTCAGGCACCCCGGAATGATCAACCTCGGCAGGAGTTACCCCAGCAGCAATTGCTCTCCGGAGCGAACACGCAACAGCTAATGTTGCCTCCCCTCCGCCAAGGTATGATAACCATGAGAGAAGGGATGCAATGCATCAAGTAGAAAACCAGCATCAGCCGGATCAGAGGTACCCCGGAAATGAGGGGAGGAATGAGTACAGGGAGCATTATCAGAGTTACTGTGTGTTTACCACTGAGGAAACCGATAGAAAGAGCTTGCAGCGCCGACATATGGAGGTCAATGCGGTAATGCCAGCGGTGACGAGGTATATGCCTTGGTCGGACCAGGAAATTACCTGGAACATCAAAGATCATCCCAAGCTTATGCCGAGTCCTGATTCGTATGCGTTAGTGCTGGATCCGACATTCATTGGGCCTAACATCAATGTGAGGTTCTCCAAGGTACTGATTGACAATGGCAGTAGCATTAACATCATGTATGCGGACACAATGCGCAAGTTGGGTATCTCAGAAAACATGCTCCAAGCTACAAGGACAACTTTTCATGGCATTGTGCCAGGCATCTCTTGTGAGCCAATAGGCAAGGTCCGGGTTGACGTATTGTTCGACACGAGAGATAACTGCCAAACTGAGAATTTGGAGTTTGAAGTGGTGAACTTGGAGAGTGCATATCACGCGTTACTCGGAAGACCAGCATTGAACAAGTTCATGGCGAGCTGTCACATCAGTTACTTGAAGATGAAGTTGCCCGGGCCAAAGGGAGTGATTAACATTGCCGGGGACTTCCGACGTTCCATTGAGTGTGCCTCAGCCGGGTCTAACCTAGCCGAGTCACTCGTGATTGCGCAAGATAAAAGAAAAATCCAGGAGGTAGCAGTGCTGGCTCAGTCCGCGCAGCAATATATGCCGGCGTTGAGTAATCCACATGGTAGCGTCTCGTTCCAAGCCACAAAGGTTACCAAGAAAGTGCCTGTTGATGATATGTTCCCAGAGTGCACCGTAACAATTGGTGCCGGGTTGAATGATAAATAGGAAAGCGAGCTCGTCAACTTCCTCTGTGAGAATCGAGATATTTTTGCTTGGTCCACACAGGACTTTCAAGGTGTTCCGAGGGAGTTGGTCGAGCACTCTTTGAACGTGAGACCCGGAGCAAGGCCAGTGAAGCAACCTCTCCGCCGCTTCGCCGAAGATAGGAGAAAAGTCATTGGAGATGAAATAGCTCGGTTACTAGCGGCAGGATTTATCATGGAAGTACTTTACCTGGATTGGCTATCTAATCCGGTGTTGGTGGAGAAGAAGAAAGATGATCCGAACGTGGCAGTGGTTTGGCGTATGTGCATTGATTACACGAACCTGAACAAGGCGTGTCCAAAATATCCATTTCCACTGCCAAGGATAGATCAGGTCATAGACTCAACTGCTGGATGTGAACTCTTGTCATTCATTGATGCATATTATGGTTTCCACCAGATACCTCTGAATCCGGATGATCAAATAAAGACTGCATTTATCACCCCGTATGGGGCTTATTGCTATCGCACCATGCCGTTTGGTTTACGTAATGCAGGGGCAACGTACCAAAGATGTATGCAGAAATGTTTGCATGACCAAATAGGTCAAAATGTACAAGTATATGTGGATGATGTGGTTATCAAGACCAAGGAAAGCGAAACGGTCCTTAACGATATCAGGCAGACATTCGCGAACCTAAGAAGGTTCCGGATGAAGCTTAACCCGGAAAAATGTACCTTCGGTGTCCCGGCTGGAAAATTACTCGAATTTCTCGTATCCAGCCGAGGTATAGAAGTTAATCCAACTAAGATCCAGGCCATTGAACAAATGGAACTGCCGAAGTGTCTTAACGATGTCCAGAGATTCACTGGTTGCCTGTCATCGTTAAGTCGGTTTGTATGTCGGTTCGGAGAAAAGGCATTGCCTCTCTATCAACTCATGAAAAAGTCGGACAAGTTCATATGGACGCCGCAGGCCAATGAAGCCTATATACAATTAAAGAAAATGTTAGCCACTGCACGAGTGTTAGCCTCTCCACTATCAAAGGAGCCAATGTTGCTCTATATAGCCGCAACCAACTGAGTTATAAGTGCAATGATTGTGGTAGAGCGCGACGAAGAGGGTAAGTCGATGCAAAGGCCAGTGTATTATCTGAGCGAGGTATTGTCAGCTTCAAAGCAAAATTATCCGCACTATCAGAAGGTGGCGTATGGTGTCTATATGGCAGCTAAGAAGTTGAAGCATTACTTTGAGGAGCATCCCATCAAATTAATATGTGAAGCTCCCATATCCGAGATAATGAGTAACAAGGATGCAAGTGGTAGGATTGCAAAATGGGCAATTGAACTAGCTCCCTATGCGCCACAATATGACAGAAGAGAAGCAATCAAGTCTCAGGCTATGGCCGACTTTTTTGTGGAATAGGCCGAGGTACAATACGAACCACCGCTACTAGATCGGAACTACTGTAGGATGCACTTTGACGGGTCAAAAACAAAAACCGGGTTAGGCGCCGGAGTAGTGCTTACTTCGCCAAAGAATGACCAGTTGAAGTATGTGCTACAGATCCACTTCGCAGCGTCGAACAATGTCGCTGAATATGAAGCACTTGTGCATGGGCTCAAAGTGGCAAAAGAAATTGGGATACATCGGATACAATGCTTTGGTGACTCGGATTTGGTAGTTCAGCAAGTGTCGGGGCTGTGGGACGCTCTTGATCCAAACATGGCATTATATCGATTCCATGTGCAGAAAATATCTGGTTATTTTGAGGGATGTGAATTTCGTCATGTACCCTGGGTGGAAAATGAGGCTGCCGACATGCTGTCGAAGCTCGTATCAACCCGACAAGCAATTCCACTGGGTGTAGCATTAGAGCACCTCAGAAAACCATCTATCAGACCGTCCCCAGAAACCGACTCGATCTATGTTTTGGAGGATACAGAATCCGGAGTTGTGCCCATGGACGTTGACATGGCAGGTGGTGCGCGAAATCTGGGGACTGTCTCAGCAAACCCAGGGACTGCATCAGCGAACCCGGGGACTGCCTCGCAGGACCCGGGGACTGCTCAGCGTGATCCGGTTGAAGTTATGCTGGTGGATCAGATGGAAATTGATGAGGATGTGTTCCCTGTGCGAGCAATACCAGCTTGGGCGCTGCCTATATTTCAATTCCTGAAAGATGGAACGTTACCCACTGAGGAGGTGCTATCCAGGCAAACTCAGAGGAGAGCAAAGGCATACACAATCATCAATTCTGAGCTATACAAAAGGAGTGTGACCAATGTCCTCCAACGATGCGTTGACCCGGAAGAAGGGCTTGACATCCTCCGAGATATACATCAAGGGGAGTGCGGGCATCATGCCTCGTCCCGAGCCTTGGTGGCAAAAGCTTTCCGGCATGGATTCTACTGGCCAAGTGCCTTAGAACAAGCAGAAGATCTGGTGAGAAAATGCAATGGTTGTCAGAGGTATGCTACCAAGACACATATGCCTATGTCGGAACTCAAGACCATACCAATCACATGGCCATTTGCCATATGGTGTTTGGATATCGTTGGCCCGTTCAAACCAGCAAGGGGGAATATGACTCACATTTTGGTCATGGTGGATAAGTTTAGAAAATGGATTGAAGTGAAGCCAATAAGAAAGTGTGATGGAGCTACGGCCGTAACATTTCTCAAAGACATCATCTTGAGATACGGTTATCCTCATAGTATCATAACTGATAATGGCACACATTTTGCTGAAGGGGCATTTGCGCGATTCTGCCGGGATAAGAAGATCCGGCTGGACGTTGCCTCGGTATCTCATCCTGCGTCAAACGGACAAGTGGACAGATTCAACGGATTAGTACTGTCCGGGATAAAACCCCGGCTCATTGAGCCGCTGCAAAGATCAGCGGGGTGCTGGATAGAAGAACTACCAGCGGTACTGTGGAGTTTAAGAACAACTCCGAATCGATCAACAGGCTGTACGCCATTTTTTCTGGTATATGGGGCAGAAGCTGTATTACCAGCCGACATAGAGCATGATTCGCCTAGGGTCACCCAATACACAGAAGCCGAAGTGCAAGAAGCCCGGCAAAATGATGTTGATCTACTGGAAGAAGCGAGAGAATTGGCATTGTCCAGATCCGCCATATATCAGCAAAATCTCCGACGCTATCATAGCCGGAAAGTAAGCCCCCGAGTTTTTCGGGAAGGCGATCTGGTGCTCCGGTTGGTACAACGTACTGCTGGCATGCATAAGTTGTCCCCCCATGGGAAGGGCCATTCATTGTGAGCAAAACACTGTACAATGATTCTTATTATCTTATCGATGCAAAGCCACAGGAAAAGAACAAGGTGGACAGGTCCGGCGAGGAATCTAAGCGTCCATGGAATGTAGCTCTACTTCATCCTTTCTACACTTAGCAGAGAAGTGTATGTATCCGAGTCTTCTCATATGTCGGTATGTATGCCGGCAATGAGCTTATCAATGAAATGTTGGCACCTCGAGCAGTAACTCGGGGACTGCCTTAATAATATTTGTTGTCTTGTATTATTTGTGCGTCAGCTGGAGTAAGTTGTTCTACTTAACTCGGATTAGTAGTGTGTGAGCACCAAAAACCCAACTCTTCGACTTGCTGCTGTCCAACAAGATTTGGCTTCATGGCAAGCAAGAGAACAAGTTTGGAATTGCGTAGCACATGAAAAACGACTAAGGAAAAGAACTTAATCGAGCCGGCGTTTGTTTTCGGACTAACCTTTCAAATTATTATGCTGAATTATTTTGAGCTAAGCTTAAAGTTTCCAAGTATTGTTAAGACAATTTTTGAAGCTCGGATTTGTAAGTCATAAAACCGAATCAAGGTAGACACGAGCCGAGCCAGAAGATTGGTCGAACGAGAAAATGAAACTCGGGGACTATGCCCAAGTTAATCTGGCATAAAAAACTGAGTAGCAAAATATCACATGTGTACTGGATACAATTCCACCCGGCATACCGGGGATCTGATAAATTTTAAAGTGTTTTCACTCAAGGAGCAGCAGGAGGAGGAAGTTCGGCATCATCTTCGCTGTCTTCGGTGTCGGAGGCATCGCCCTCTTCATCCTCATCCGAGCTGTCTTCAACATTCTCAGCATTTTCGTCACCAGCGGCTTCCAGGAAGCTTGGTCCCTCAGTCCATTCATGAATGGGAGCATACTTGATGAGGCTATGGGCGCAAGCCTGGCGCCGAGCTACCCACTCTAGGTCACTGGTCCATTTGGATCCGGTGCGCATGCACGGTAAGAGGTTGAGGTCGATCTTCTCGTACCACGTAAGTACGTAATGGAGAACGGTCTCAGCTGCAGCACGTCCAGTGGACTCCCTCCAAAGGTCGAGCTGTGTCTCGATTTCCATCAACTTTTCAGCAAGAGTTGTGGTTCCCTCCGGAGTGTCTTCGGCAGGCCAAAACGTGTTGAATATTCGGATTGCAACGTCAAGGAGATCCTTGCCATAGTTCTTGATGATTTCCAAGCGAGATGACAGGCTGACCAACAGGTCCTCCATGTCATAGGGAATGTCTTCACCATCAGGAGCAACGGGAGTACCCCTATCTCGGCGGAAATTAGCAACAGCGGGCGCTCGCAATGGCAGTGCCCTCCGGAAATTTGCCTGAAAACGAGACAAGAGAAGCAGGTAATGAAAAGACATGTGAAGTAACCCGGAGAAATATGACGGATAAGGGAAAGGAACTTACGTAAAATGTGGCTGTGGATCCGGGTCAATTCCTTGGTACAGTCATCGCGTCTTTTGCGGAGTTGCACAAGTTCAGTGTTCGCCGACTCAAGCTTGACGTCGGCCTCCTGGAGAAGTTCTCGGTCCTTGGCAATTTGGAGATTGAGGCGCTCGCGCTCTTCAGTATAGTCCTAGACATCCTTTTCAAGCTCGTATTGGTGTTGCGCTTTCAATTTCTTCATCTCTGCTTTGAGCTTGGCGATCTCATCATCCTTGGTTCGGAGGAGGGCAAGCTCATCGTCTTTCTTTTTTAGCTCGGCCTGATGCTGCCCTGCTTGTTCGAGAAAATGCAGCATCATATCAGGCACGGGCACACTATCTTCCAGCGATACTGAAATAGTTTGTTAACCCGGCAAAGCCGAGGTATGAATGTTTGCCGAGCCAAGGAGAAAAGGAGATAGAAAGCAAATCAAGGTCACGCAAAAGTAACTTACCCTTGATCTGCTCAAGCTTCTTCCTCATTATGGTATTCTCAGCTTCCACCCCAGCTGCGAAAACCGAATGATGGGTTAGTTCAGTAGAAAAAGATGAAGGAAAACAGAAAAATGTGAAGAAGAGAATTTACCCCTTTTCTCGTGCTCAGCGAGATGTGCATTATGCTTTGCGAGCAGCATTTTGTGAGTGTCCAGGAGACGCTGAAACTCAGCGCTCCGGCGGTTGGTGGTCACCTGAAAAGAGTACAAAAATATAGCTTAAGCCTTGTGCATATTCGAAGTATACAAGATCCGGGCCAAGTGGAACTTAACCCGTCTCTAGGTGTGTGCATATTCGAAGTGTACAAGATCCAGGCCAAGTGGAACTTAACCCGGATCTAGGTGTGTGCATATTCAAAGTGTACAAGATCCGGGCCAAGTGTAACTTAAACCGACTCTAGGTGTGTGCATATTCGAAGTGTACAAGATTCGGGCCAAGTGGAACTTAACCCGGCTCTAGGTGTGTGCATATTCGAAGTGTACAAGATCCAGGCCAAGTGGAACTTAACCCGGCTCTAGGTGTGTGCATATTCGAAGTGTACAAGATCCGGGCCAAGTGGAACTTAACCCGGCTCTAGGTATGTGCATATTCGAAGTGTACAAGATCCGGGCCAAGTGGAACTTAACCCGGCTCTAGGTGTGTGCATATTCGAAGTGTACAAGATCTAGGCTAAGTGGAACTTAACCCGGCACTAGGTGTGTGCATATTCGAAGTGTACAAGATCTGGGCCAAGTGAAACTTAACCTGGCTCTAGGTGTGTGCATATTTGAAATTGTCAAGGAGCTACGTTAGTTTTCTAAGGAGCATCCGGCCGAGTAACAAGTTACTCCCCCGGAGGCTCGGGGACTAATAGTTATATCACTAATATATACAGCATGCTAAGGAAAAGGGGAAGTAACGTACCTCCATCATCCGACCCGCGAGGTTAATTGCCTTAGAGGCTGTGTTCATTTGAGCGGAAAACTCGGCAGGACCGAACTTCTCCGGGAGATCGTCGTTGTAGACGAACTCCGCATTGTTCCAATTGTTCATGAACTCAATCAAGGTCAGAGGATATCGTTCACCGCTGAGCATGTGGGGCGCCACCAAGCCCTTGACATGTGCTTCCCTCCTCTCAACCTGAGCAAGGGCCGGGCTGGTGTGCAGGACAAGTTGATGTGCATTAGCTGGCTCGGCAGGGGCGTCCTTCGGTGCTGGAGGCTTCTTGGAAAGCATGGACGCGAGAGTGCGCTGTCCAGCCTTGACGGACGCTGCCCTGGTGGCGTCAGGGGTCTTTTTGCCTTTGGGCTGCTGAGAGGAGGAAGTTGTTGCAGCAGATTTACCCTTGGGAGCTGCCTGGGTGCTTTCTCGCCGAGACTGAGAAGACTCGGACGAGGCGGAGGGGCTTGGCGTCGTTGCCGCTGCTCTCGGTGGTGCTGCTGCTTTTGCTGCTGGTGCTGGAGTTGGTGCTGGTGATGTTTTCTTCTTCGCAGGAGTTACTGAAGTAGACTCGGTAGTAGCTGGTTGCGGCGGAGCCGAAGTGGTGGATGCCGCTGCCTCGGCTGGGCTAGTCTCCCCGGCTCCGAGGTTGCCTCCCTCTTGACGAGGTGGGATGGAACCCGGAGCAGCCGCTGAATCCTCCGGAATAGGGCTTAGTGGGCGTGAATCGTCTCCACGAGGGGGAGAAGGGCTAAGTCGGAGCGGCGAAGCGATGCTAGATCCACTCTGGGGGACCTCAACCGCAGCCCTGCCGAATCAAATAGTGTCAGATGAGAAACTATAACAATGCAAGAACAAGTAAATGGTAGAGGGAAAAAGAGGCTTACGCATCCGAGGTCAGCGGCTCCTTGGGCTTCCGAGCCCTTCGTGCTGGGGCCTTGGTTGCAGGCTTGGAGGCAGTCTTATCCCCAGACTTCTTTCACCTTTTGGCTAGCTGAGAAGGTCCGGAGGATGAAGTGGATGCGGCTTCCCTTTTCTTCTTCGGTGCAACCGGAACAGGGTCACCCACGGCAAGGGAAGGGTCCTCATGGATCTGCCCACCGAGGTTAGCTGATGCTGGAAAAGCATAAGAAAGGGGGACAACGTTAAATGCTTCCATCACCTCAACATCCGAGTCATCTTCATCGTCTGGCCAATCTCTAATGGAAGAGAGTTTACCGGTGGGTCACTTGGTCGCGTCAGCCATTGGGATGAACATCTCCTGATCCGGTTCTTCGTCGTCCGAGGTCTCCCGGTCAGGCGCACATTTGAGGGTGGGATCGGTGCCATCCTTGATAGTTTGCTAAAGGAAAGAAAAGACGACAGAGTTAAAGATACAACAGCACCGGCATAAGATCTGATTCAGAGAAAGTTTGTGGCACGAAGCTCACCATAGGAGGAAGCCTATCCCAGCAATAGTGCTCAATTCCCCACGTCCACTCAGAGGAGAAGTCCTTGTGGGTGGTGAAGAGGGCCTTGACCCGGCGATAGATTTCTGTGTTGCTAAGCTCGAAAGACGAGGTCCGGTTGGGGTCGCGGCCCCAGCTCATGTGGCACACTTTGTGAGTGCGTTTCTGGAGAGGGGAGATCCGATTGCGGACGAATGTGATCATGGCGTCCTCGTTGCAACCCGAGCTCCTTCATCTCCGTGAACCTTTTGTTGACCTAGTTGGCCAAGACTGTGGGCTTCTTGGGGACAGTGTCCCACAACTCTGGGTTAGGAGGACCCGGAGCATAGGGGCGAAGCCGGATCAGGTCTTCAGTGCCGTCGTTCCGAACATAAAAGAAGGTCCGGGCCCATCCTTTGCAGGAGTCCAGCCCGGTAACCCGAGGAAAGACGGAGAGCCTTCGGGGATAAATGGACGCAACACCGAACTGCGTAAGTTGTTTGTCCTCCGTCTCTAGATCGACATTCGTAATTACGTTACGACGAAGGCCAAAGAACCGGATCCATAGCTCCTTTGTGGGCCATAATCCGGCATAGCCTTCGATCGTGGAGGCGAAAGCAGAGAGAGATGTGATGGCATTGGCAGGAAGGTGGTGCGGCTGGAGTTCGTAGGTGTTCAACCAATCATGAAAAAAATCGCTAACTGGCAAACCGAATCCCCGCTGGAAGTGTGACAAGAACACCACAAACAAACCCGGATTGGGTGAGGGGGCGAGTTCGGCAGAGGCGAGGCGCGCAGTGACGCCTGCGGGGATGCGCCTGGTGCGGTAGAGCCAACCCAGGTCATCCTGGCAGACCTAGGATCCAGCCCACGCACCACGGTCCATCGTCGCAGCGACTTCCTCCATCTCCTGCTCGGCGATGGCGAGCTCTTCTTCTGTCATCTCGAGTTTGTTGCCCTCACTGGCGCTAGCGGTAGTGGGGACGCAGGTGCGACCCGTGGCGGAGGAGGTGCGCAGCGGCGGCGGCGACGCAGGTGCGTGTGGAAGCAGTGCAGCGGCGGTGCTGCTACTCAGATGCGGTGGCGGCGGCGCTATCGTGGGAGAAGACGAAGAAGAAGAACTAGAGGTAGAGGGGCGCGGAAGTGGGAAAATACCCAAGGGGCGCACCCCTCCCCTATTTAACCACTCCATCGAGGAGGAAGTGGGATCGCGTTATGCGGATATGCCACACGGTGTGGCCGTGTATAAACCAAATGGGCCAATCAGCGAAGAGCCACACGGAGGACCACATGGTGTAGCAAATCCCATGACGTGACTCATTGATGCAGTTAACGAGGAGGCAGGCCAGACGTGACGTGCGCTACAGTGATAACTGACAATTACTGCAGCAGTTACTGTGGCTGGCCCTTAAAATGAGGCAACGTAATGATTAGCCTCCACGTGGGGAAGCGTATGAGAGAAGGAAAGATAACCCGGATGAGATTATGGTAACCCATCCAGCAAGTAAAAACTTGAAACGTGCCAAGGGAAAGTAAACCCATGAGATCCGAGATAAGAGGTAACTCGGAGAAGGAGCACAAAGCTCGGTGAAATTGAACCTGCTGTGGCCTTAGCGGCAAAGGCAACTAAGACCGCACCAGCTTCGGGGACTAATGTTGGGGGGATACCCCCGGGTAGGGTCACGCCGGGGTATAAAGGCCAAGTTAGCCGAGGTACGGCAAGGTCAAAGCGAATGCTGGCCGAGTTACCTCAAGGCAGGCCGAATCTCATTGTAACCTGGACCAGGGGATGTCCACATAACGGAGTCTCATCCGACTTAAGCCGTAAGTCGGATGGATGAATCTAACTTGTATGCAGGAACAGGTGTGACCGGATCAACTACGATCCGGGTCATAGCAAGCTTCTAGGAGAAGGAAGGTATCTTGCTGGTCAAAAGTAGCCCCGGTACGCACAACATGAGCGAAGCGCACAGGGGCAGGACCACCGAGGCATGGCCAACAGAGGTGACGACGCTGATGTAGGCTGACACAGGCGCCGCAGGGGCTCACGTAGCCTCTACATGGATGACGTGGAGGAAAAGCAACCCGGTCGGCTTACTATTTTGGGAGGAGGCATATTCCCTGGAATATGCCTCCACGTATGCCCTAAGTGGAGACCTAGCCACTCCTATACAAGGGGGGCTAGGGCCTCTGTAGAAGGGGTTGGTCTAGACTGGGTTGAGCTTTACTGGATTGATCTCTATAGACTAGTTTTGCTTGGTTCCTGTGGGCTAGCTAGCGGTGAGAGTAAGAGAGTACCTTCTTCCTCCTCTCTCCAATACAGCTCGAGGAGCACATGTAATCTGTGAAGTGAATCAAATACAAACCTTCTGTGTGAGGAATCACCTCACTATCCCTCCCTGGATTCCCCTAGTGCTATTAGTCCCCACCTTTAGCCTATCCATGGCATCTGCCGTGACACCACCACGACAGGGGGACACCCGACTGCAGATGAAAGTGATCATGACATCTTCACTCCATAGCCCTAGGTTGACTAGCTCCTTGATCCGCCTATTGACCTGATTCGCCAGGGAGGTGGGCCGCTTCGGGATCTGCTCCCATAGAGAGGTATCTGAGATACCCATCTTGAAGGGGAGCAGCTGGATCAAATCTTCATTCGTGTTGTTCCTAACATAGAAGAAGGTCCAGGGCCAGCCCTTGCAAGATTCAAGGCCGGTAACCCAGGGAAAGGCGGAGTTCTTGCAGGGTGAGATTGAGGCTCCACCGCACTGGGTTAGAAGTTTGTCAGCAGGGGAGACATGAGGATCAGGATAACATTCTTGCGGAGGCCAAAGAACTTGATCCATAGTTCTTTGGCCGGCCAGAGGCCGACATATCCCTCTATGCCGGAGGCAAAAGAGGAAAGGGAAGTGATAGCGTTGGTTGGAAGGTGGTGTGGCTGAAGTTGATAGGTGGTAATGAAATCATGGAAAAAGTCACTCACAGGGAGGCCGAAGCCGCGCTAGAAGTGAGACAAGAACATGACGAACTCGCCGGGGTTTGGAGAAGGAGCGATCTCCTCGGTGGCAAGGTGGCACGTCATGCCCACGGGAATGCAGCGGGTCACGTAGAGCTAGTCGATGTCGTCCTGGCAGACAAACGCGCCCACCTAGGCACCGTGCTCATGAGACTCTTCCTCCGCCTCCTCAGCAACAATGGAAGCCTCCTCTTCGGTCATGGCTAGATCAAGGTCTTCGAGGAAATAATCAGAGAAGGAATAGCCGGCGGTGGGAAACTTGGAGCTACAGGGCCCCGTGACGAAAATCTTGTGCAGAAGCGGTGGCGTAGTCACGAAGGAGCGGCAAGGCATGACAGCAGCGGCACAAGGCTAAAGCAGAAGCAGCGGCGGTGGCGTTGCTTTGGAGAAGAAGAAGGGGCCAGAGGGCAGGAGCACGTGCGAAGTGGGGGAACTTCCCCAAGAGCCGCCCCTGTCCCCTATTTAACCGCACCTCAAGGGCACGTAGTGGGATCAACCCCTGCAACGCAACCGCGTGGTGTGGTCGTGTATTTTCCAAACCAGCCAATCAGGCTCATGCCACACCAAGGGCTACAAGGAGCAGGGGATCCCATGACGTGATGTTATGATACAGTTAACGAGGGGCTGCCGTGACGTGATGCGTGCAACAGTTATTCCTGACAATCAATATAGTAACTGGCACAATAAACTGGTGCGGCCCTTAAAATGAGGCAAAGTGATGATTACCCTCCATGTAGGATGTAGGGAAGCGTATGAGATAAGGACAGATAACCTGGATACATGGACAACAACCTGGCCAGTGAGAAGTAACTCGGATTGAGTCAAGGGAACATCAAATCAAAGAGACTGGGTTATGGAATAACTCGGCAAAGAAAGTGCTGATCATGATAATTGGAACCTGGTATGGACTTACCAGCTGAAGTTGCTCAGACCGCACCAGCTTCGAGGACTAATGTTGGGGCGATACCCCCAGGTAGGGTCACGCCTGGGTATAATGGCCGAGTTAGCCAAGGTACGGCACAGTGAAAGCAAGTGCTGCCCGGGTCTCCTCAAGGAAGGCTGACTTACGGGGTAACCCGGCCTAGTGGGTATTCACTTAACACTAATCCGATCGACATAAAATGTATGTTGGCTATACTTGATTTTCCATCTATGTAGGTACCCTCGTAGCCGGGTTAGCCAAGCGATAGCCGGGCTACCACTTGGCTTCGAAGAGAAGGAAGGAATCTCCCACTGGTGAAAAGGCGATCTCTGACCACTATAGCGTGAGCGAAGAGAGAAGAGGGAAGGACCAGCGGGGCGTGGTCGACAAAGGTGACGTAGCCAGTGTCGGCTGATGTTACCAATGTCACGTGACACCAAAAGCAGAGCAGCTCACAGAGGATTATGTCCATAGTCCCGACTAGCCGTTTAAAGTGAATAAAGAGGCATCTAGCTTTAAACAAAGGGCATATTCGGGGAATATGCCTCCACGTATGCCCTAGCTTTGTAACCTGGTTTCCCCTATATAAGGAGGACCAGGGCCTCCTTAGAAGGGGATGGATCATTCTATCTAGGAAGAACTCTGGAGCATTGTAGTGGGGGGTAACAAAACTAGTCTCCTTCTCACAAACAACTCAAGGAGCCCTTGTAATCCACCATTGATAGAGTGAAAATACAAACATCTGTGTGTGGAATCACCTCACTATCCCTCCCTGGATTCCTCTAGTGCTCATTGGCCCCATCTTTAGCCTATCCATGGCATCTGTCGTGCCACCACCATGACACAACTCTTTATCAAAGTCTCAGCACTACTCACCACAGCAACCATCACACCTTACCTTGGTCGTGGTGACCACTATAGCAATCCCCCTCCCTTGTCCTTTAGCTATTGAAGCATCTGAGGGAGAGAGATGGCATATCTTGCAAAAAACTTGTAAAGTATTAGGGAAGTAGTGTTGGAAATATGCCCGGGAGACAAATAGTAGTAAGGACTATTATCATATTTCATATAGTTTATGATTAAGTTTTATATCATGTTATAACTGTATTGAGTGGAAACATCAATACACGTGTGATATACAAACAAACCAGGGGTTCCCAGTGAAACTCTAGTCACTGGTTCATTGGTCAACAGATGATCATGTTTCCTGATCATGTGGCATTTATGCCAGTTGGAAATGAGGTCATCTCATTCTGAGAATGAGATGATGAACCAATACCCAACCTAAACATCGTGACCTGATCATGTCACGAAGTTCAAGTTATGATGATTAGAAATGGATCCTCGTAGACTATTCCTTAGACCGTGAGGCTATATCAATCACTGTCTCCCGAGAATGCTTAGATAGCATCAAACGCCATCTGGTAAAATGGTGGTTATAAAGGTGTGTTGAGGTATTCAGAGGAAACCATAGAGGCAATATATGTCAAGAGCGGGATTTGTCCGTCCATGTGACGGGAAGATACTCAAGGGCCCACTCGGAGAGGTTATATCCAATAGCTACGCAGTGTGTGATTAGATCACGGGGATATCACTTGTCAGAACGAGTCAAATAGCATTGTTTAGTAACGAGATTGAACACGACATGGTGATGTCATTGATCAGATCTCGGGCAATGCAAGTATGGAGAGACAAAGGGAATAAGACACGATTGTCCCGGTTCAAACGACGAAAGATCTTCGTGGAATGCATAGGGGTCACATGGCCATCTAGGTCCCTCTGTTGATCATTGGTGCGGGAGTGTCCCGACCATGTCTGGAGTGTTCCCGAACCGTGGGGTATCACGCTTAAGGGCTTGATGATGCTTAGAGAGTGTTTATAGGATTGGTAGAATCGCCGAAGAAAAGAAGGGAGAAAATTAGAAGGGTTTTGGTAAGTCTGGAGGATGTCCGGAGTGGAGGTGGAAGGTGTTCCATGGCCATGGAGATTGAACAATATGTGAATGAATGTTAACTGTTGATTTAATCATTTATTCATAATTATTTAATAAAGAGAAAATCAATTAAAAGGTCAAAAGGCTTAATGGGCCAATTCCGGAGGGAGAGGGCCCATTAGGGAAAACGAGAAAGGGGAGAAGGGGCAAGGGGAGGCCGGCTGGGCCTAGCCCCCCCGTGGGGCCCACTAGTGGCTGGTGGCCACCTCCTCCCCCCTCCTCTCCTTTAGTCCCACCCCGGGACTTGAGGGGAGTTAGCACCTCCCCTCCCCTATATAAAGTGGGGTATTTGGGTTAGAAAAATACAACCAATAATCAATAAAGGTCTCCCCACTTTTGGGAGGACCTCCAATTGATATTTTCTCTCTCCCCCTCTCTCTCTCGTGACCATGGTCCCAAGTCTGGACTGCGCGAGTGAGAGACATCTTCACCGTGGAGCACCGTCGCGCTGCGGGATTCGGATCCGGGAGCTCTACTTCCGCAACTACTGCTGGATCAGGGAAGCGGGAGTCAACGTCAGGCACCGGACGTGTGTAACTCCCCGCGAGGTGTCAGACTTGAGGCACTCAAGTCGTTGGAGCCAGAAGGAGCACAAGGACTTCATCACGACCTTGAGGTAGGCTTCGGCTCGTCTACATCAACCACGCTCTCCTGAGCGTTGACAACACTTTTCGGTCTTCATGGGTAAGTTCGCGAAAAGCCCCTCCCGTTATTGTATTACTAATAGATAGGTCCTGGCAACTTCAGGGGTTCAGGGGCGTAGAGTAAAATTTATTGTTTTTATGCGCGGAACCCCTACAAGCAGCAGCCACCACCCCTCCCCTCCACTCAGCTGGTCGAATACCTATCCCCCACACCCCGACACCACCCTCCTGGCCAATCCCATACTCGCTCCCCCTCTCATGTCCACAATGGATCAAGACCACCATGGACGTCCCTTTCCCCCAAATAAATAGGAAAGAGGCCACGCCCGCGCCTCTGTGCCTCTCATTTCCTCCCTCTACTCCCCACTTACCTCTCCCATGAACCCCTGCTCACTCCCCTGCCCTGTCTTGCCCGAGAGTGAGAGAGAGAAAGCTCTCGGCGTCCTTCAAGAACTTGAGCAAGGCTCTCTCCCCATCGCCCTTCTCTCTCTGCATGTCACTATACCATGCCCCCTCCTCCCCTCTAGCTAAACATGTTCTTCTTTGTGCCGAGGACCACCTCTCTTGGCCACACGGCGAGCTCCGACGAAGCTCCCTTCGGTGGCCGTCGCGGGAGCAAGTTACCATCCCCAAAATGGACTGTGCCGCCCATCCCCGAGATCCCTGGCCTCCCCATCGCCCCTCCGCCAGCTGGTGATCCACCCTTCGCCTCGCAACTCCGCCGCTAGGGTTTCTTCTATCGCCGCCGTTTCCCACAAGGACAACGACCTAGGGCCGTCGATCAATTTCTAATCGAACGGCCCCGTAGCCTCCATACCCCTTCACCCCGCCACCCTTGCTGGCTGCTGGGCCCCATGGCCAGCATTTGAATCACGCCCTCGCGCCCACGGCACAGCCCGGGTGGGCCGAATCCCTCTGTGCGGCCCAGTACGCCCCTAGATCTGGCCCGGACAGCCCCTGTCCCCTTCTCCTTTTTTAAAACCAGAACCATTAATTACCTCTTCAAAATAAATCCAAACAAAAATGTAAAAGACCCTATTTTGTCCAGATCTAAGTTTCTACTCATTCTTATACGTTTTGCCTAACATGCAGAACAATTTTTGCATCAAAATAATATCAGGTTATCTGCAAGTAATTAAAAATACAAAAGTGTGCCCTTCTTAATAAATAATTCCTCCTGGGAGTTTTATAAACACAAATGGAAGGAATCCAATTTTCTGTGGTAGGTATTTAATGTACCTATCTCATGGACTTGGCCTCATGCCAAGTGGAGCTTTAGTTTTACTACAGTAAAAATAACAAAAGATCCCCATTTTTGGATTTACAAAATTCCCTAGGTAAATATGTAGCACCTATTGAGTTGATTCCAACTCTCAGTGATTCGGTACTTAAAGACCTATAAATATCCAGGAGCCCATAAATATTTGAGCTTCTGATGATTTTTAATGAATTGAATCCTTCTGCATGTGATATTTTAACTAGATAAATCCTTACAGTAAATATACAACTCCAAAAATTATGAATCCAATTTATACTAGAAGGTATTAGCAATGCCTATCCACTGCCATTAGTCTCATACCATTTTGACGTACAGATTTAATCTTCTTAAAAAGACAATTTTCATGCAAAACCGACTTTGGGAATTTCCCAAGGGCATTCTGGTAATTATTTTGAGGTGTTTCCAACTCTCAAAAATCACAAAATTAAATATGTACAATATACTCTAAGCACAAATTTATTTGAGGTACAGATCTTTTCTAGAGATTTATTCACCTAAACTAGGGTGATTTCCACTAAAATAATCATAACTAATTAAGAAAAATTGATAAAATCACGAAACCACTTTTGTTGGCCTTGTTATTTCAATACCCATATGTTGACAACATGTTTGTACATTGATATCATACAGACCCAAGGCTTAATCAAAACCTCTGCTTCAAGTGGTATTTGACACTTAACTCATAAAAGAGGATCCACAAATGCCTTTCCATTATTTCCAATTGCTACTATCTCAATATATCAAAACATACAAAAGTGAATAGTGGGTTGAATGTTTGTTTGCTGTATTTAAATAATGCTTGTATGCCTGGTGTTGATTGTGGCTGTGTTTGCTTGCATGCATCCTCTTTGACGACGATAGTTGCAATTGTATTGAAGGCCAGAAGAAGATTGTCTTTATAGGGTTATTATGGTATTATAAGAAGAAGTCTAGGGACATATATTGCTAGATTGCTGACTACAGGAAAGCCACCTTCTTGCTCATGAGGCTTGTCCTACTGTTTTACTTATGCATGTTTTACCTACTGTTTTATGAAAACTGCATTGTTCTATTATATGATGATCTATACCTGGTAGTGGCTTGGCTCCTCCAAACCATTCCACATGTGTGATACTAAGTACAACCCCCTTGATGACACTTATTTTTCCCTAGTATGGTAGATGGTGTATAGCACCATACCCCTTTGGAGACCCCGTTTTAGCCGAAGCAAAACTAGAGGATGGGAAGACCCCCGAAAAAGTTTTACAAAATGTTTATGGCAAAACCTCGGTGAGGTTTGTCCTACCAAGAGAAGTTTGAGAAAGTAAAAAGGATTTTGTTTTACAAAATTGCTGAAAGAAAGATGGAGTAAAATGTTTACAAATACGCACATGGTTCTTTGCAGCTTTAGCTATAACAACTTAACCCGTGTAACCACATTACTCTGGAATGGGATAGGGCTGGACTTGAAGTTTGCTACTCTGGTGTGGGAATTCTCACAATTTCTTATAAGAGATCATCTCCCTCTAATCCTAGGCTTCCTTTACAAAAAGGGTCAACTGTTAGACAGTCACCTAGAGGAAGCAGGATCACCCATGCGAGTGACCGGGCGATACTATGAGCCTTTCATTGAAAGTGCCCACTCTGGAGGAGTCGGAATGTGCTCCGGTTGGTCTATGGCCCCAACATCCCGGTGTTGAGAGGAACAACTCATAGGGTATGGCCTATACTAGAGTGGCATTTGGAGAGTCTTGATCGGTTACTCGACCCATGATCAGTGAGGATCAGGGCAGGGTACCCGGATGGTGTGGGTAAAGTGTATAACCTCTATAGAGTGTAAATCTATTTGCATAGCCGTGTCCGTGGTTATGGACGGTTGGACAAACTACTGTAGAGCGGTGCTGGTTTTGTATTCAAAAAGGACTTCGGAAAAGCAAAGGCTTTGGAAATGTTGTGACCATGGGATGGTCGGAAAAGAAAGAAAGGAGTTGGTCATGAGATGACCGGAAGGGGGAACAAATGGGTGACCCAATCCTAGTCTTTTCCAAAACTTTTTAAAAAGACGTTCAAATTTTTTACAAAAGTTTCCAACAAAGATATGTAGATGTTATATCTACAAGAGAAACTATTTGAGAAAAGAACCTCTCTTGGAGCCCTCCTAGTACCACAACCATATTGCATATCCTCTTGTTATTATTATTCTCTTAAGGTGGTTTGTGAGTACATTCAAAGTAATCACTGGCATTGTCCCTGGCTATTAACTTGGTCAGATATTGAGAAGAAGGTGAAATTGGCGACTATGCGAGCTAGGACGTTGTCCCAGTTAGTTGCATGTAGGTTAAGGCATGGCTCGGTCTCTACGCTTGATGAAGTTCCGCTGATGATTATTGATGTAGCCTTAATGGTATGTAAGGTATGACATGTATCCGCTTTAGTAATGGATGTTTACTTTGATACTTGTCGGTTATTTGCCATGAATAACTGATCATGGGATCATGGTGTATGCATAACAGGGATTCTCAGAGGATTAATTAATCCAGGGGCCCCATTGTTGGGGGGATACCCCCGGGTAGGGTAACACCGGGGTATAAGGGCCGAGTTAGCCGGGGTACGGCACGGTTAAAGCAAGTGCTGACTGGGTCACCTCAAGGCAGGCCGAATCACGGTGTGACCCGGCTCATGGGGCGCCTCCTTGACTATGGTCCGGCCGGCATAAGATTTATGCCGGTCATGTCTATCTGTTTTGAAGGTAACTGGGTAAGCCAGATTAGCTATATGCTAGCCGGATTATCTTAGCTTCCAAGATAAGGAATCCCCCGCTGGTCAAAAGGTGGCTTTATTAGCTGTAGCATGAGCAAAGTAAAGTAAAGAAGAGGACCAGCGGGTCAGAGGCGACCAAGGTGACGCGGGCAAAGCCGGATGACGTAGCCCGTGTCTGGTGACGCCAAAAGACAAGGATTACGCCATGGGTTACGTCCAAAGCCCGGACGAGCCGTTAAAGGGAATAAAGAAGCATCTACTTTAGGAAAGGAGCATATTCATAGAATATGCTGCCACCTGTGCCCTAGAATTGTAACCCAGGCTCCCCTATATAAGGCGCACCGGGGCCTCCATAGAGAGGGTCGGCCGATCGATCAATCTTTCTCTGTCTAAGGTAGAACTCTAGGGCTAGTTGATAGGGAGTAAGAGACATTGTCTCCTCCTTGCTGAGAGCCTCAGGAGCACTTGTAAACACCATTGATAGAGAATATGCACGAACTTCCGTGCGTGGAATCACCATGTTCTCCCTCCCTGGATTCCCCTAGCACTCATTGGCCCCATCTTTATCCTATCCATGGCATCTGCCGTGCCACCACCACGACAGTTGGCACCCACCGTGGGGCTAGGGGTGCTAGCAGGGGTGAAAATTCAGACGGGAAACTTCTCAAGCACCGGCGAGCGTATCGTCTCAGGCTTGGTTCAGCGCTTTGGAGCGCTGGACTACGTCAGCGACAACGCGGGAAGCTTCGGCAGGCACCCTCCACCGCGCGGCGGCGTCTTCCTCAAGCTTGGCACGCACAAGATCTACGTCGGCGTGGACAAGTCCTGCGTTCACCCGAGGCACATCGTCGTGGAGTGCGTATCACTCGCCCCACTAGCAGCGTTGAGGTCCTGATGACCGCGACAGACGCAGGACCAAGCAAAGATCCGGTGCTAAAGCCAGAGGTAACACCAAAACAGACCAGGTCTAGGTTTCCCCCGCTAGAGAGGCTAGAGAATGTGCTCCAACAAGTGATAGATAGCTTAGCAATGCTAATAGCACCTGTGGTAGATCCGGCTCAGGACAAGTTGAGTTAGAGGAAACTAGGCGGAAAATGTTAGCTGGAGCAAAGAAAGTAGCAGAGCTGCATCAGTCGTTGAACATCACCTTGAGAGAGTATGCTAAGGCAAACCGTATCGATGGAATGAAAATCCGGGGCAGGAACCTGACCACTGAGATTGACAAGGAGTACGAGCCTAGGACGTGTCAGACAGCCACGATAGTAACAGGAGGGTTGGATCGATACCGTACCCCGGCAAAGAACCTCAGGGCAGCAAATGTGGCTGCATCCGAGTTAGAAGGTTTAACCGGAGAGGCCCGACAAAGGCAGCAAGAGAGGGTAAATCACTTGTTGAGAGTTTCATGCCAACAAAATGAAGAAATAAACAAGGCTAACCCGGCACCACCAGGGGCCTCACAGGTGGTACATTCGGCCAGAAATAACCCGGCACGATCTAGAGGAGCCGCGTCATCTCCAGGTCATAATCCCAGGAGAGAAGAGGTAGTGGACTCCGGAAGAAGAGACAAACAAATGGTTCCTTATGACCGGGTAAGGGCTAGAAAAGGCAAAGCAGTGCAAGTTGATGAGGACCGACACAATACTAGCTGAGCTGTGGCTGCCCGAGGTAACCGTGACCAAGGCAATGTCGGTCAAAGAAATGATGCCAATGGCAATGCCGGACAGCACGATCCCGTGGGAGCGGGGCAAAATTTACCTCGGACACAACAACAGCGCGTACCTCGACAAGAGGGGAGTGCGGGACAAGCAGCACAACAGCATCACACACATCCGAATCAGGAAAGATACAATGATGGTTATTCGGCTATGGTCAACGATGGATACCCCAGACCAGATCACCACGTAATTGGATCATGGCTGGGAAGTAGGAACTTGCAGCCAGATGACGCAAGGCCGAAATTGGACAGGATCTATAGGTCAGAGCAAATTGAGATACAAGGTCCACCGGGTCCAGCATGCTTTGGGCCCCGGATCATGAACGAGCCACCAGTACCGAACTTTCAGCTGGCCAGAGGAAACCGAACTTATGATGGTAGTACGAGGCCACAGGATTGGTTGATCGACTATGCAATAGCAGTCAAGATCGCAATGGGGAATTTAAGATGGGCAGTGAGATATGTGCCGCAAATGTTGGAAGGACCAGCGCGAGTTTGGCTGAACAACTTACCACCAAGAAGCGTTAACTGTTGGTTAGATTTTCAGGAGTTATTTGTGAGCAATTTCTCGAGAACCTATAAGAGGCCAAACATGCCGCAAACTCTAGCGCTGTGCAGGCAAAGACTGAATGAGCCGGACCGAGATTTCCTAAACCGTTGGTGTAACGTGCGTAACTCGTGCGAAGGTGTAATTGAATCACAAGCTATTGCATGGTTCGCTCAGGGATGCAGATATGGAAGTATGCTGTGGCAAAGATTACAGCGAGATATGCCAACTACCTTGGCTGAGACAATCTGGATCGCAGATTCGTATGCCTTGGGAGATCCAACGCAACCACGGTTAATGTCTAGCGAAGCAAAGGAAGAGTATTACGGCCGAGATGGCCCCGGATCGTCAAGGAGGAATGATTTTCGAGGAAAAAGAAGGGATGAGCGTCCGGATTATCGGTATAACTCGCAGCAGGTCACAACAGTGGACCGGGATCAATCCAATGCCAGAGCCAGTCAACGCCAAAAAACTGGAGGGCAGAGGTGGCAACAAAAAAACGAAGGGAGAAAGCCTTGGACCCCGAAGCAGAAAAAGCAATGGCAGGAACGTAAGGATAGGCCGAGGTATACTTTCGAGTCTATGTTGGATCAACCTTGCAAATTTCATACACCAAGTCCGAACAGTCCGGTGAATCATACGACCCGGCAGTGTGAATGGATGAGGAAATTAGAACAGGGAAGTTCGGGGAATGCTCAGGCACCTTGGAACGAAGCACCTAGAAATGAAGCACCCCGTCCACCGTTACTGACAATGGGGAATGGACAACAACTAATGCTGCCACCACCTCGTCTGAGGTACGAGAATCCGAAAAGAAGGGATGTTGTACATCAAGTGGGCAATAACCAGCAACAAGGTCAAGGTTACAACGAAAATGAGGGACGAAATGAGTACAGGGAACATCATCAAAGCTACTGTGTGTTCACCACGGAAGAGAATGACCGGAAAAGCTTGCAGCGCCGGCATATGGAGGTAAACACAGTAATGCCAGTGGTGGTGAGGTATATGTCCTGGGCGGATCAGGAGATTACATGGAGTGTCAAGGATCACCCAAAGATCATGCCAAGCCTAGGAACCTACGCTCTGGTCCTGGATCTGACGTTCATCGAGCCGAATTTCAATGCAAGATTTTCCAAGGTATTGGTTGACAATGTGATGGAGGAATACCAATCGGGGTATACCCATGAAGCGAGTCGCCAGCTGGAGCGAGCCGACTGAAGCTTAACCCTAGGCGGATCGACTCGCCAAATACGGCGACTGGCACATACTGGACCCAGACGACACACCGACTGGAGGCCCAAGACGGTGACTTCAATACAAAGCCCAATAGAACACTTGTAAACCCTAACTGGATGCATATATAAAGCCACCAGGGACACCCCTTTGGGGGTAATCTCTCCCATGTCTCATTAGATCTAGTCTCTTCCTCTGCCCACGGCGGCTCCATGTAAACTAATCTATGATCATATACTGGATTGCTAGCAGGACGTAGCGATCCTCCATCGAGGGGACGTGAACCTGGATACATCGCGTGCCAATCTTGCTCTCGGATTCTCCTACGTTGTCTTACCCTTTCCTCTACGTAACCTACCTGTAGCATCTGTCGTGGTCAATACCACGACAGTTGGCGCCACCGTGGGGCAAACGGTGCTTGGTGGTGATAATCCCATCGTCATTAGCAGCCAGATCGCGTCTAGTCGCCTCACCTGCGTCAACGCGCTGAATTTCATCACCAAAAAAAGACGGCGGCTTCATCACTGGACCACGGCACCGTCTGATGCGGTGCTGTCTCCCACGCTTTGTGCAGGATCAAGTTCGCGGAGGCCAAAAAAATTACGCCACTTGCAGCCGCCTCCGAAGTTGCGTACGATTCGGCGACCAAGCAACATACGATACCTGACTCTCATGCAGGGATTGATGACCCAAGCCTTGACAAAGCGATCGGATCGATACAAAAAAAGGCCAAAAGAAAACAATAGATCGACTAGCTACTAGCTAGCTTGCCTGGCCCCGCATGTGTATCAGGTGATATTTCCAAATTATTCATCGCTAAATTTATAGACATCTTTCTCCAGTTTCTACTACGTTGCGTATGCAGATTTATCAGTCCAAGACAGGTCAAAAGAATCGGTACAAGCGCAATACGAAAACGACCGATCGACTCGCTGCTGCGCCACTCGTCCGCATCGTTGACTCAGTGCCTGTCTTTGAGATCGCGTATGCGGTCAGCTAGACGCCCGGTGTTCCATGCATACATTGCCACAAGCTGTCCGGCAACAACAGCGACGACATATCATGACTTGTTCTCATATAGCCATGACCTATGGATTTTCTTTATTCAACTACATCTAATTCACACTTTGATTACTATGGTAGTTAACTATTTTCTTTGGATCTATTCCTTTACACTTTGTTTTGTAATACATGCACTACACAACGTGAATCGGTGTGTAGCGACCCTGATGCCTACTGGTCCGACAATAGCCGCAATACTCAAGACGTGGAGACGACCCCGTCCATCATGCCGACCCCATCCGCCGCATCGACTACACTCTTCCACGTCGACTCCATGTTCGCGGACTCGCCATCACAAACTCTCCATGCTACCGGCTAAACGCTGCATAGCTCCGCCACGCGACTCTATCCGACCAATGGTTCAATCGAGCTCGCTACCACTACTCGGGCCGCCGCGTCCACTCATTCGGGCTAAACGCCACACCGGACGCTCTGGGACTCGCCACGGTCGTGGAGTCGCCACGTTTGGCGACTCGCTCATCGCCAACTCGCCACTGTACTGGCTAAACGCCGCATGACATCGCCATAGCGCGACCACCGTCTGCCGCGTCGATCCCGTGTCCGCCGCGTCGACTTCGCCATAGCGCGACCTACGTCCACCGCGTCGACCCCGTGTCCGCCGAGTAGACTTCACCCCAGCGTGACCTACGTCCGTCGCGTCGACCCCGTGTCTGCCACGTCGACTTTGCCATAGCGCGACTTACGTCCTCCGTGTCGACCCCGTGTCCGCCACGTCGACTTCGCCCCAGCGCGACCTATGTCCGCCGCGTCGACCCCGTGTCCGCCGCGTCGACTTCGCTCCAGCGTGACCTACGTTTGCCGCGTTGACCCCGTGTCTGGCGCGTCAACTTTGCCCCAGCGCGACCTACGTCCGTCGCATCGACTCCGTGTCCGCCACGTCGACTTCGCCATAGCGCGACCTCCGTCCGCCGCGTCGACCCCATGTCCGCCGCGTCGACTCCGCCAAAGCACGCCTATACTTCCTCTACGTTGAATGCATACGCTGGACCTACTAAAGGACCCTCATCGTCCGAGTCGCCCGAGAGGGTCGCACGCGACGCTGCATGGACTCACCACTGGGCATCTCTTCCCTCCGGGAAAAATCAATTCACCTTTGTCAACCTTTGAAAGAGCGACTCACAATGGCCAAGTAGTGCGTATGAGGACTCGCAAAACAAGCCTCGGATCATCCACGAAAAATGCTAACCGAGAGCCATCATTGGAGTCGCCTTGCTCGACTGGCCTTCTGGGCCAAGACAAATGGCAGTGCTACACAAACAGCACCATGTCCTCCTCAACCTTAGACAGTGCGACTCGTATGGCCAAGTACTGCGGACGAGGACTCGCAAACTGAGCCTCGGATCATCCAGGAAGAACGCTAAGCCGAGAGCCATCTTTGGAGTCGCCATGCGACTGGCCTCCCGGGCCAAGATGAGAGACTCGCTAACAAAAACAGCGCAATCAACGTCATCACGGACTCGCAGTCATCATGGACTCGACACACTCGGGGACTCTCCCCTTGCGTACTCACAATAATCGCGGAGTCGCCACACTCGGGAACTCTCCCCACGCGGACTCGCCATGCTTGGCAACAACCACTACTATTTTCAGAATATGCATCTCTAAAGAGCCTCAAGTCGCCTCTACAAGACCACTCGAGCCTCAGGGACTACTCCTAGGCATACTGTGTGCGCGTGTGGTTCCAGGACCGCGGCTCGCTATGCTCGGGGACTAGCCACCGCGGACTCGCCCTCGTGTACTCGCCACGCTCGGCGACTCGCCACCGCGGACTCACTCTCGCGTACTCGCACGCTCGGGGACTCGCCACCACGGACTCGCCCTCGCGTACTCAACACGCTCGGGGACTCGCCACCGTGGACTCGCCCTCGCGTACTCGCCACACTCGAGGACTCGCCACCACGGACTCACCCTCGCGCACTCAACACGCTCGGGGACTCACCCCTCGTGGACTCGCCATCACGGGCTTGCCATCGCCATCTCACCGTCGCGGAATCGCCTGCGCTGACCCGACGACTTCACCATCAATGATTTGGTGGCCTCCACGTCCTCTACGACAACAAGTTGACAAGGCACCAGCCAAACTTCTCCAAGGGGCGACTCCGTCCAATGACGACTCGCCCGACGTGTTGACTCACCTTGGCGATTGGGCTACTTCTTGAGCTATTTCTCTGTTTCAGGAGCTCGCCAACGACTCACCATCGACTCTGCCCTAGAATCACCTGCGCCGATTCGGCGACTTGAAGTCATGCCGAGTCCCTGACGCGCTCGGGGACTACTGATGGGGGAATACCAATCGGGGTATACCCATGAAGCGAGTCGCCAGCTAGAGCGAGCCGATTGAAGCTTAACCCTAGGCGGATCGACTCGCCAAATATGGCGACTGGCGCATACTGGACCCAGACGACACGTCGACCGGAGGCCCAAGACGGTGACTCCAATACAAAGCCCATTAGCACACTTGTAAACCCTAACTGGCTGCATATATAAAGCCACCAGGGGCACCCCTTTGGGGGCGATCTCTCTCACGTCTCATTAGATCTAGTCTCTCCCTCTGCCAACGGTGGCTCCATGTAAACTAATCTATGATCATATACTGGATTGCTAGCAGGACGTAGTGATCCTCCATCGAGGGGACATGAACCTGGGTACATCGCGTGCCAATCTCGCTCCCGGATTCTCCTACGTAAGCTATCCTGTAGCATCTGTCGTGGTCAATACCACGACACAATGGCAGCAGTATCAACATTATGTACAAGGATACCATGCACAAGTTGGGGATAACAGAGAACATGTTGCAAGCAACAAGGACCACCTTTCATGGCATTGTGTCGGGTATTTCTTGTGAACCAATTGGTAAAGTCCGGGTTGACGTGTTATTCGGCACAAGAGACAACTGCCGCACTGAGAACTTGGAATTCGAAGTGGTGAATCTGGAGAGCGCTTATCACGCGTTACTCGGTAGGCCAGCGCTAAACAAATTCATGGCAACTACCCACATTAGTTACCTTAAGATGAAGTTGCCCGGACCAAGGGGCGTGATAACTGTATCAGGGGACTTTAGGCGTTTGATTGAGTGTGCCTCAGCCGGATCCAATTTAGCTGAGTCACTCGTGATAGCTCAAGAAAAAAGGAAGATACTGGAAGTGGTGGCATTGGCTCAATCCGTGCAACAACATATGCCGACCCTGACCAACCCGCACGGGAGCATATCGTTCCAAGCAACTAAGGACACGAAGAAAGTGCCAATCGATGATCAGTTCCCAGAGTGCACCGTGACCATTGGTGCTGGATTAAGCAGCAAATAGGAAAGCGAGCTCGTCAACTTCCTCCGTGAGAATTGGGATATCTTTGCTTGGTCTACACAAGATCTGCAAGGTGTACCGAGGGAGTTGGCTGAGCACTCATTAAATGTAAGACCCGGGGCTAAGCCGGTGAAGCAACCACTCCGGCGTTTCACCGAGGACAGGAGGAAAGTCATTGGAGACGAAATAGCTAGACTCCTAGCGGCCGGATTTATCATGGAAGTACTCTATCCGGATTGGCTCTCTAATCCGGTGCTGGTGGAGAAGAAGAAAGATGATCCGAATGTGGCTGTGTTATGGCGCATGTGTATTGACTACACGAACCTGAATAAGGCGTGTCCTAAAGATCCATTTCTGCTCGCTAGAATAGATCAAGTCATAGACTCAACGGCCGGATGTGAGCTACTGTCATTCATTGACGCGTATTCTGGTTTCCACCAGATACCCCTGAATCCGGATGATCAAATAAAGACTGTATTTATTACCCCGTACGGGGCTTATTGCTATGGCACTATGCCGTTTGGATTACGTAATGCAGGAGCAACGTACCAGAGATGCATGAAAAAATGCTTATATGATCAGATAGGTCGGAATGTGCAAGTCTATGTGGATGATGTGGTAATAAAGACCAAGGAAATCAATACGCTCCTTGAGGATATCCGGCAGACATTCATGAACTTAAGAAGGTTCCAAATGAAACTGAACCCGAAGAAATGCACCTTTGGCGTATCGACCGGAAAGTTACTCGGTTTTTTGGTGTCTAGCCGTGGCATTGAAGCTAACCCAACAAAAATCTGGGCCATAGAAAGAATGGAACTGCCAAAATGTCTTAACGATGTTGATACATTGCAAATGTATCTATAATTTTTGATGCTCCATGGTTGGTTTTATCCACTTTCTTGTGTTTTTCCACACTTAGGAGTACTTTTCATATGATTTCTTGGACTAACCTATTAACAAGAGCTACAGTGCCAGCTGCCTGTTTTCTGCTGTTTTTGGTTCCAGGAAAGTCAGAAAATGAATATTCTCGGAATTGGACGGGACAAAAGCCAAAGTGCCTATTTTTCCAGAAGACTCCAGGATCCAGAATACGAGACGGAGGAAGCCTAGGGGCTGGCCACACCCCCCAGGCGCGGGTTGGGCCTGGCCACGCCAGGGCATGGTGTGGTGGCCCTAGGCACCCCCTCGGTCTCCCTCTTCGCCTATAAGAAGCCTTCTGACCTAAAAACTTCGGGGGGTTCAACGTTTTTCCACGAAAAGTTCCGTTGTTCCGTCGCCACTAAAGGGGAGATTCGGGGGACATAAAGTCTCTGTTCCGGCACCCTGCCGGTACGGGGAAGTACCCCCGGAGCCATCTCCATCGATCTTCACCATCATCTCCATCGACCATTCATGTTTCCCCATCTATGAGTGAGTAATCCCCCGCTGTAGGCTATGGGGATGGTAGGGATTGGATGAGATCGTTCATATAATGGCATCAGATTATTAGGGCATGGTGCCTAGTATCTTTTATTAGTGCTTTATAACTTTGTTGCAACTTGTTGAGCTTAATGCTTGTCACTAGGGCCCGAGTGCCATCATTTCAGATCTGAACGTATTATTGATTCATTATGATAGTATTGTTTCTGTTCTTATCTACCAGTTGTATACACACGTTGTTGTCCGGAACCTATGGCCCTGAAGTGACAGAAATCGGGATAACCGGAAGGGAAAGGCTTTGATGTGAGGATCACATGTGTTCACGGAGTGTTAATGCTTTTCTCTGGTGCTCTATTAAAAGGAGCACCTTAATTGCTAGTAGTTCCCTAGAGGCCCCGCTGCAAACGGGCTGGCAGGACAAAAGATGTTGTGCAAGTTCTCATTGCGAGTACGTATGACTATATATGGAACACATGTCTAGGATTGTCTAGCACTTGGATGCTTTATCTTATTTATCTGCAATTGCCCTATGTTCTGATTGCTATGTGGATTGTCTTGTCCATGCAACGCCCGTCCATCCATCCCTATTCCTACCGCACTTGAATCCCACTATTTACTGCTATTGTTACTATTATCTTTGCTTTACTACTACTGCTGCTTTACTATTCCTACTACAAAACTGTTGCTACTGATAAACTGCTGTGAGCAAGATTGTTTCCAGGTGCAGCTGAATTGACAACTCAGTTGTTAAGGCTTATAAATATTCTTTGGCTCCCCTTGTGTCGAATAAATAAATTGGGTTTCACTTCCCTCGAAAATACTGCGATACACCCCCTATACTTGTGGGTCATCAAGACTATTTTCTGGCGCCGTTGCCAGGGCGCATAGCTTTATTTATCAAGTCCACTTGGATTCACTATTGTTCAAGCTAAGTTTATTTTCTCCTTGTTTGCTTGTTTCTTTATCAAAAATACAAAAAAAATTAGTTCCTACTCTAGTTGTTATTTTCGCTGGTCTGTTATTGTCTTGCTTTGTCATGCTTGTTGTCAATGGTTGGTTTCTTTGAAACTGAAGCTTATTGGCAAGGTGGGTTCACGGAAGATCAAAAATATTATTATAAGGAACACCGCTTGTCACAAAAAGGGAAACACTTATGGGAACAAATTGATAGATTGTATACCATTGCTAGAAACGTGTGCTCTACTTATAATGTTACTTATTGCTGTGATGAATCTCGTTGCAGAAAAAGGTATAAACACCTCCCTTTTCAATGTGAGTATAATGATAATGATACCATATCTTCTTATGCTAAAGGAATTTATGACTTTTATGATGCGGAACAAATTGAAGAATTTATTGCTTGGAAGGGTGCTTTTGAACTTGCTAGTTTGCTTGAAAATATTGATGATTCACCTTATAAGTATGAAGTTACTCTTGTTTCATCTTCCTATGCCTGTCACTTTGTTCTTTGCGAATTTATTTGCTTACACGATTCCTATGCATAGGAAGTGGGTTAGACTTAAATGTGTTTTGAATTTGTTTCTTGATGCTCTCTTTTACTTCAGTTCATATTTCTTATGAGAGCATCCTCTCAAACTTTTATGCCTGAAGATGATAATATGTCTACTATTCTTGGGAGACCTTTTCTTAAATACTGCAGGAGATGTTATTAATTGTAATCAAAGGAAGGTGACCTTCAATGTTAATGACAAGGAACATACTATCTATTTTCCCAAGAAGACTGAAAGGACTTATGGTTTTGAATTCAATTGAACATGATGAGGGCATTCAAGTTGGAGAAATATATTGTCCCATACCAAGAGAAAAATTTGAAACTGTTATGATTGGAACCATTGCTATCAAGGTTGAGGTAACATAATCATTAGTGGAATACAAAGTTTTGTCTCATATGAAATTGTTTTGGTAGCAAGACCTGATCAACCTTGTTAACAAAAGGATTTCATTGAACAAAATAATGTTTTCACCATGATTATCTCCGCTTACTTCTATTCTATCCATTTTAGTTTTTCCTTATGCCTAACTTAAAGGCGTTAAAGAAAAGTACTTATTGGGAGATAACCCAAAAGTTTTATATGAGTCTTGGAAGTTATTACTTCAGTAATAACCGCTCTTTATCCTTTTTATTTGCTTTTTGTGCCAAGAGTAACCTCTAATGAGAGAGAAGTAATGATTGGGAAAGTTGCTGTCCCGAAACAGATATCTGTGATTCACCATAAAAATTCGTGAGAGAGCTCTGTATGTCGGATTGAGCTGTAATGTTTTGTGCTTCTGTCCCAGGTTGTTATCTAACTTTCGTTAGTTCAACACTTTTTGATCTGAGCAACAGAAGGTCTTCGAAAAAATTCGTCTTTACCTTCTGGTCTGTTTTGACAGATTTCTGCCATTTTCTGCATTTGCTTCTTGTTGGTTCCTTTTTGAGTTCTTTTGGGGAATTGAACTTTTGGGGGGAAGTGCTACAGTAGCTAGTGTTCTAATGGAAGTTTATTTGGTGTTATAACTGAACCTTAAGACCTATTATCTTGAGTGCACTAATGTTGCTAATAAAGATTGTGTGAAGTTTTGTATGAAGGAAAAATTTCAGGTGTATAGAAGGAATGAGTAATGAGATGAAGGATGGACTAAAGCTCAAGCTTGGGGATGCCACGCGTTTCACCCTAAGAAATATCCAAGAAGTACAAGCGTCAAAGCTTGGGGATTCCCAAGGCATCCCCTTCTTCATCAATAAAAATCTCAAGTTTCTTCCAAACGCTTCATTTTTATTGTTTCATGCACAGTTGTGTTGTTCTTGGAGCGTCTTCTTTTTTTGTTTTTCGTTTTGGTTTCTGTTGGCTTGGTTTTCTTAGTTTGCTGAATAAATTGGTTGGACCTCCTCTTTCATATATTGGTGTTCAAATAGTTTGGTTTGGTTTGGAAAAGAGTAGGAAAGCTCATGCTTAAGTGGTAAAGAGAGCTTGTTTTTGACTGTGGCCTATGCTTTGTCATGCCATGCTTGATATTGTTTTGGCTTTATGCTTAGTATTCTTTGTTGTAGCATGACTTGTTATAAACAATTGAGATTGCTTAATGTGCCTTGGATGAATCATGCGTTGTTTTAGCATATTAAAGCATAGTATAATGGTATTCTCCTTTGATGTTTTATTTGGGTTGACTTGGCACATGCTCACACCATGTTATGACTATCCCAAGTCACCATAAGCCTTTATGATCCTTTAGTTTTCAACTTGTAGTATCACTTTATGCTTTGATCAATGATGTTTTGTCGCTTTGCATGATTATGGCCATTATTGCTCTCTCGTTTGCCGCTTCCTTACTATTGCTAGCCTTCACTTTTACTGAGTATGTTTTACTCAAGTTCCCAACTTCTTAAACCAAATATTGCCAAAGTTTCCACCATACCTACCTATTAGCATCATTTGCTACTTCCGTGCATATTCAATATGCCTTGTTTTCTTCCGAATAAAATGTTTGCTTGTTATGACAAAGTTAGTTAGTAAAGCTCTCACAAACTTGATGTCACACTTTATTTTCTTGCATTTAATAAACCTGAACCATTGCATCCTTCTTTGTTGCGTATATGCTTGCGCTTTATAAGTTGAAGTTAGCAGAACCATGTATCATGGGGAACGCTTTCAACATTGCACTGGTACTTTGTACCCCGTTGATATCATGTTCTTTTGCTTATGGATCCCGGCGGTGTGAAATAAAAGTGGAACTTGTAAGATCATGGATTTTGTATGTTTGTTAGAGAAACGCCTGGGCCGCTAGCCTAAGCCATGCCTAATCATGGTGGAAACTTGCAGCATAACCATAATGAGCATTCTATGAAGCATCCTCAATAAAAAATCTATGCACATAGTAAATAAAAAGATCGCTGAGATGCTCATTGTCTGCTTGCCTTGTCATTTTGATTATGGGATAGCTCCTGTATCATGTGCAAGGGGTACCCCGTTGGCGGTTCTCTATGATACGTATATACATACAATGACAAGAGATTACTTGTGACTAAAGTTGAGTAGCATGAGGATCGGTCTTCGTAAGTAAGGGGCATGAGACTTCGATTTATAACTTGTCAAGCATATCCTCTTAGTTGTGTCACTTTAACCTTAACCATTTAAAGATGCTTATGATAGGGGCAATGAGAGCTCAAAGCTAATGAGTACCATACTTTTAGCATTTGGAAGACTTTCAAACTTTTCAAAACCTGTTCATTTCCTTGTTGAGTCTCCACACATTCTATGAGCACTTTCTTGAGAGCATAGTGGCCATTCTTAGTTCTATGTGCATTGTCCCAAGACTTGTTGATTGATGCATACCTTGATATTGCTTGTTTTAAACTATTTGTATCTAGTCACTCTTGTAAACTTTGAAGGTGTCCTTTGCATTTATGTTTGTTGCTCTATGAGGGACAAGCTGAATGCCACTATGCTATGTTTTCTTTACGTTAAACAAACAAACGACTTGCAAAGCATTGTTATTCATGAATCTTTCGTTTGTGCCTTTTCATGTTGCATCATAGTTTCTTTGTCTTATTGCTAGAACTTTGTCTTTCATGTTATGACTGAAGTACTATGATCCCAGTATTGAATGTTTTACAAATGCTTTGATCAAGTCTTTGATGGTGCATGTCACCTCAAAAATTATTATTTCTTTTTATCACTTACCTACTCGAGGACGAGCAGGAGTTAAGCTTGGGGATGTTGATACATTGCAAATGTATCTATAATTTTTGATGCTCCATGCTTAGTTTTATTCACTTTATTGTGTTTTGTCCACACTTTGGAGTACTTTTCATCTGATTTCTTGGACTAACCTATTAACAAGAGCACAGTGCCAGCTGTCCGTTTTCTACTGTTTTTGGTTCCAGGAAAGTCAGAAAATGAATATTCTCAGAATTGGACGGGACAAAAGCCAAAGTGCCTATTTTTCCAGAAGACTCCAGGAGCCAGAATACGAGACGGAGGAGGGCCAGGGGCTGGCCACACCCCCCAGGCGCGGCCTGGGCCTGGCCGCGCCAGGGCATGGTGTGGTGGCCCTAGGCACCCCCTCGGTCTCCCTCTTCGCCTATAAGAAGCCTTCTGACCTAAAAACTTCGGGGGGTTCAACGTTTTTCCATGAGAAGTTCCGCTGCGCCGCCGCCACCGAAGGGGAGATTCAGGGGACAGAAAGTCTCTGTTCCGGCACCCTGCCGGGACAGGGAAGTGCCCCTGGAGCCATCTCCATCGATCTTCACCATCATCTCCATCGACCATCCATGTTTCCCCCATCTATGAGTGAGTAATCCCCCGCTGTATGCTATGGGGATGGTAGGGATTGGATGAGATCGTTCATGTAATGGCATCAGATTATTAGGGCATGGTGCCTAGTATCTTTTATTAGTGCTTTATGACTTTGTTGCAACTTGTTGAGCTTAATGCTTGTCACTAGGGCCCGAGTGCCATGATTTCAGATCTGAACGTATTATTGATTCATTATGATAGTATTGTTTCTGGTCTTATCTACAAGTTGTATACAAACGTTGTTGTCCGGAACCTATGGCCCCGAAGTGACAGAAATCGGGATAACCGGAAGGGAAAGGCTTTGATGTGAGGATCACATGTGTTCACGGAGTGTTAATGCTTTGCTCCGGTGCTCTATTAAAAGGAGCACCATAATTGCTAGTAGTTCCCTAGAGGCCCCGCTGCAAATGGGCTGGAAGGACAAAATATGTTGTGCAAGTTCTCATTGCGAGCACGTATGACTATATATGGAACACATGCCTAGGATTGTCTAGTACTTGGATGCTTTATCTTATTTATATGAAATTGCCCTATGTTCTGATTGCTATGTGGATTGTCTTGTCCATGCAACGCCCGCCATCCATCCCTATGCCTACCGCACTCGAATCCCACTGTTTACTGCTTTTGTTACTATTGTCTTTGCTTTACTACTGCTGTTGCTTTACTATTCCTACTACAAAACTGTTGCTACTGATAAACTGCTGTGAGCAAGATTGTTTCTAGGTGCAGCTGAATTGACAACTCAGTTGTTAAGGCTTATAAATATTCTTTGGCTCCCCTTGTGTCGAATCAATAAATTGGGTTTCACTTCCCTCGAAAATACTAAGATACAACCCCTATACTTGTGGGTCATCAGATGTGCAGAAGTTCACTGGTTGCCTGGCATCGTTAAGTCGGTTCGTCTGTCGGTTGGGAGAGAAGGCCTTGCCCCTCTATCAGCTAATGAAAAAGGCAGACAAGTTCACATGGACGCCACAGGCGGATCTTGCATTTCGAGAAATTAAAAAGATGTTATCTACCGCGCCAATCCTAGCTACACCACTACCTAAGGATCTAATGTTGCTCTACGTAGCCGCGACCAACCATGTCGTAAGTGCAGTAATCCTAGTGGAGCGCGAAGAGGAAGGAAAATCCGTGCAAAGGACAGTGTACTATCTGAGCGAGGTATTATCAACATCGAAACAGAACTATCCTCACTATCAGAAGATGGCATACGGCATATATATGTCGGCCAAGAAACTCAAACACTATTTTGAGGAACACCCCATCAAGGTGATATGTGAGGCACCGATTTCAGAGATCATGAGTAACAAAGACGCAAGTGGCCGGATAGCAAAGTGGGAAATCGAGTTAGCTCCCTATGCACCACAGTTTGACAGAAGGGATGCAATCAAGTCACAAGATGTGGCGGATTTCTTTGTGGACTGGGCTGAAATGCAATACGAGCCACCCCTGCCGGACTCCAATTATTGGCAAATGCACTTCGATGGATCGAAACTGAAAGACGGGTTGGGCGCCGGAGTAGTGCTTACCTCACCCAAGAAGGATCAACTAAAGTATGTCCTTCAAATCCACTCCAGTGCCTCGAATAAACTGGCGGAGTACGAAGCATTGGTGCATGGTCTCAAAGTGGCAAAGGAAATAGGAGATTCTGATTTGGTGGTGCAGCAAGTATCTGGAAATTGGGATGCATTGGATGCTAACATGGCCCTATACAAGTTCCATGTTCAAAAGATAAGTGGGTTTTTTGAGGGATGTGAGTTCCATCACATACCCCGGATTGAAAACGAGGCGGCAGATATGCTGTCCAAGTTGGGCTCGTCCCGGCAGCCAATCCCGCCAAATGTTGCCTTGGAGCACCTAATAAAACCATCTATCCCGCCCTCACCCGTATTAGATTCCATTTACGTCCCGGCGCTCTCCGGATCAGGAGCTGCACCTATGGAGATAGAATGGGGAAGCACCTCAGCAAACCCGGGGACTGCTTCAGCAAACCCAGGGACTATTCAGCTTGATCCTGCAGGAGTTATGTCGGTGGATGCAATGGAAGTTAATGAGGAACCATTTCCCGTCTGGGCTATACCATCTTGGGCCAAGCCAATATTTGATTTCTTGAAAGAAGGAATTCTACCAGATAATGAGTTAAGCTCAAGGCAGGTCCAGCAAAGGGCAAAGGCCTATACAATTATTAATGTCGAACTATACAAGAGGAGTGTGACAATAGTACTACAACGGTGTGTTGATCCGGAGAAAGGACTTGACATACTCTGTCGTGGTGGTGGCACGACAGATGCCACCAATAGGCTAAAGATGGGGCCAATGTGTGCTAGGGGAATCCAGGGAGGGAGAGCATGGTGATTCCACGCATAGAAGTTCTTGTATTCTCTCTATCAATGGTGTTTACAAGTGTCCTTGAAGCTCTTAGCAAGAAAGAGACGATGTCTCTTACCCCTCACTAACTAGCCCCTGAGTTCTACCTTAGACAAAGAGTAATTCCTCTAAATGTCGTCCCCTCGCTATGGAGGCCCTGGTGCTCCTTATATAGGGGAGCTCGGGTTACAATTCTAGGGCTTAGGTGGCAGCATATTCTACGAATATGCTCCTTTCCTAAAGCAGATGCTTCTTTATTCTTCTTTAATGGCTCGTCCGGGCTTTGGACGTAATCCGCAGCATCATCCTCGTCTTTTGGTGTCACAGGCTACGTCATCCAGCTTTGCCTGCGTCACCTTGGTCACTGCTGACCCGCTGGTCCTCTCCTTTACTTTATTTTGCACATGCTTCAACTAATAAAGCCACCTTTTGACCAGCGGGAAATTCCTTCTCTCCGAAGCCAAGGTAATTCGGCTAGCATATAGCTAATCCGGCCTACCCAATTACCTACAAAATAGATAGGCACGGCCGGCATAGATCTTATGCTGGCCGGACCATTGTCAAGGAGATGCCCCATGGGCCGGGCCACACCGTGATTCGGCCTGCCCTGAGGTGACACAGTCAGCATTTTGCATTGACCGCGTCATACCCCGGCTAACTCGGCCATTATACCCCGACGTTGCCCTACCCGGGGGTATCTCCCCAACATTAGTCCCTGAAGCTGGTGCGGTCTTAGCAACTTTTCAGTTGTTAAGGCCACAACAGGTTCCCATATCTGAATCTTTTATTCCTAGGGCCGAGTTATCTCGTAGCCTGGAGTCTCTTTTCCTGCGATCCTTTCGCTCTTTCCGGGTTATTCCTCATTGACTAGGTATTTTTCCTGCTTATCTGGGTTTCTTTTCCTTCTCTTATACGCTTCTCCATATCATGGTGCAGGGTAATCATCATTTGCCTCATTTTAAGGGCCCTGCGCATTTACCGCGCCGGTTACTGTCGCAGAGTCAGGCATAACTGCTGTAAACGTCCCATCACTGAAGTGCCTCGTTAACTGTAACGCCATGTCCCGTCATGGGATCATTTGCTCCTATGGCCCCTCTTGTGTCCTTGCTCTGATTGGTTGCTTAGGACGCATACACGCTCGCTGCACGCTACACGCCACCCACAAAGGATCCCACGACGCGCGTGGCACGGTTAAGTAGAGGGTGCGGTGCTCTCCCAGGGGAAGTTCCCCCATTCGCGTCGCACCCCTGCTCTCTCTTCTTCACTGCGACTTCACAGCGACCGTGCTCCAGTGGTATTTCTCGCGAGCGTCGCCGCCTCCAGTTCCAATCTTCACCACGGGGCCTTGCGCTTCCCGTTTCCCCTCTTCGGGCTACCATTACTCAGATCATCCCTTCGAGAGCTTCAATCCCACCATGACTGAAGCAGAAGCTGCAATGGTGGCGCAGCAGGAAGAAGGGGTGGAAGGCCGCGAGCGCGGATGCTGGGATGGCTCCATCACCCGCAAGGAGGACCTGGCTGGGCTCTATGCCTCCCATCGCATCCCCGCCGGCGTCGCCTGCCGCCTCCCCTCCGGTGAGATTACTCCCACCCCCAAATCTGGGGAGTACGTTGTTTTCTTGTCACATTTCCAACGCGGCTTTGGCCTTCCCACCTTTGATTTATTCTTTGATTTCATCTCCACTTACAAATTGCAACCGCATCATCTTCCCGCGAATGCTATCACCTCTCTATCCTCTTTTGCCTCCGGCATTGAGGGTTACATCGGCCTCTGGCCAACCAAAGAACTGTGGATCAAGTTCTTTGGTCTGCGGAGAAATGTGGTTCCGGACAAGGAGCGTGCCCCTAAGGACAAGCATCTGACCCAGTGTGGCGCCGCCTCCATCTCGCCCTGGAAACAATCCGTCTTCCCTCGGGTCACGGGGCTTGAATCTTGTAAGGGCTAGGCCCGGACCTTCTTCTATATCCGGAACACCACCAAGGAGGATCAGATCCGGCTGCTCCCCTTCAGACTCAGTTCTCTAGATACTTCGCAATGGGAAAGCATTCCCAAGCGCGCTACAGCCCTGGCGAATCAAGTGGCTCGCCGGATCATGGAGCTGCTTAAGGAGCATCTCTGGGGGGAGGATATCATGATCACTTTCCTCCACAACTGGGTCTCCCCCCTACAGAAGCGAGCCCACAAGATCTGCTACCTTAGCGGTCCTCTTGATCCTCACCGGACCTCCTCCTTCGAGCTGGATAACTCGGCGGTTTATCGCCGGGTTAAGGCCGTCTTCAACGTGGAGAAGGAGTTCTCCGAGGACTGGGAGTGGGGACTTGAGTCCTTCACTCACGCCAGCTGTCACATCCCAAATTCTATATTTGGTACTGCATACTTGCATGGAATTGCATCATGTTCATCTTTGAGAAAATTCAGTTTTGAAAGCTTTTTGCCAAAACACCTCTTCTTTGCTAGTCCTTCTTATTTGCAAGCCTACTAGGGTTTTTACCTAGAATCTGGTTGATTGACACTATATAGTCATTACAGATGCTTAGTTGTGTAGAGTTTTCAATTACAAACCTGTAGGTTTTTGTTTCACACAAAACAGAGCTCTAGATCAAAAGTTATGGGCAAAACAGTTCAGCTGAAATTTTAGTTTTAGGTAAATTCAGAAAAAATGTTCAGATTCAGAGTTAACAGCAGAGCAAAAAAGAATAAAAAGAAAAGAAAAAAACCGGCAGCCCAGCCGGGCAACCGGTAGAGGCCCACCCGGGGCCTAGCTCGCGCTAGGCGACCACGGCCGAGCTAGCCGGCCCGCCAGCGGCCCAACGCCCCCCGCACGGCCCTTTTACCTTCTCCCCCCTTTTCCCTTTTTCTTTTTCTTTTGTTTTTTTCTCTCTGACCACGGGCCCCACCTGTCAGCCCCTGGACGCGTTCGTCCCCGACCTGGACACCGACCGGACCTCTGCCTCGTGAGGAATCCACGATTTCGTTCGGAATTGGGTGCCACGACCCCGCACGACCTAACCCCCTTAAAGCCGCCGCCACCTCGAGCCTTTTCCCCCTTTCGAAACCCTCTAAAGCGTCGCCACCTCGCCGGAATCGCTCGCCGGAGTCCGACGCCGGCCGCCGCTCTGTCCACGAATTGCCGCCGTCCGAGGTCGCCGCCGTCCGCGCTGACCCAGCCCCTACACCCGCCGCCCCTTGCTGCGCCACGTGGACCACTCCGCCGCCGTCGAGCCTCCCGGAGCGCCGCCCGCCATCGCCGCCGACCCGCCGCCGCCGCCGCCGCAAGGTGAGCTCCCATCGCGGTCGCTCCCAGCCGCCCGATCGCTCATGGACAGCCTGGATTCGGCCGTTGACTGGCCAGTCAACCGCTGACCGGTCAGCGCCGCGTCAGCTGGACCCCACCAGTCAGCGAGAATATTCCCCTCAGATTTACAGAAAATTTTATAAAAAGGGGAGAAACTTGTATAACTTTAAAAATTCATAGGAAAAGATCTACTGGGCCAAAAATTGCAAATAAGGTATCGTTGGATTCACAAAATTGTGTAGAATTTTATTCAGCAATAATATCTCAGGTTTACTGTATGTATTTTCCTGAGGTTATAAAAAGGCTTAAAGTGGTATTAAATTCACAGAAAAAGATCTATAAATCTTTTTGGAGTAAATCCTTTTGGTCTAGGCTCTCAATTGATCTATCTATCCAGTAGTATTTTTGTCACACTTGAACAAGACTGTTTACAGCAATAGTTCAGTGTTTTGGCTAAAAGCCTATTAACTAGTCCTTTTTATGCCTAAATTGTTTTCCTTTGCATTAAAAGTTTTCCCATGCATCATTCAGTAGTAGCATTGGTCAGAGAACGTAACTAAACTACTGAAGCTTTATTAAAGTGCCATGCATGCATTGTGTTGCATTTGTTGATCTCTATGTGTGGATTGTTTATTTGGTTGAATTGCTTTCGTGTAGATTGTGAGGATTGTAACCCGTGTGATTGTCCGGACTGTGCTTTTGACTCCGGCAACTACCAAGGCAAGTGGAGCTTCATAAAAGTCCTATTTACTTTCTATACGCACTGTAGCTTGTTTTGTTTTACAAGGTTTATCTATTGCTATGCTATATCCTATTATGTCGTAGCCTTTCTCGTTAGGTGAGCCGCCGCAAGTAGTTGTGCTTAGTTGTGCTTATGTAGACGAGGGTGGGATACACCATGATAAAGATTGTTTTGAAAGAACGTGTTTGGAAAGTTTGAAAATAACTTAATTAATTAACTCTCTGGGTGGATTGGTAATTGCTTGGTTCGTGAATGTCGGGCCCATGTCTATGGTTTACCCGAGTAGCTCACTTGTGGATGGCCACCCAGGTTTCTGAGAAATGATTAGTGTCTTGATTTGGTAGCTTACGTGTATAGCCATATGCTAGTGAGTTATGGGTGGCTGGATGGACTTAGTAGGTCGTGGCGACCCGAGCTCTTCGTATCCAGAGATGTAGTGAATGTGATAGGTTGGTACGGTGCGTGGATGGGCTTGGGGAGCTACTTCCCGAATTGTCTCTTCTTGGGCTTCTCCCTATCATGACTCAATATGCGTGTCGTGGTACGAGTGGGTCGACCAAGTCATATGGGTAAAGTGTGCAACCCCTGCAGGGTGTAAAACTAAGTGCTTAGCCGTGTCCCCGGTAATGGATGATTGAGTTGCTGAATTGTAGGTGCTATGCCACGTTCTCATTCATTCTAACTTGTAATTGCTAAACTTGTGGTTGAAACTTAATTGGATTGTTTGATGAAGATTCAATTCTTTACAAATTATTTACAAATGGTAGGATAAAGTATTTTGCTGCTGCAACTAAGCCTGAACCCCACAAGCCAGATATGCATATAGCTTTTAGTCTTGTTGTTTCTCTCATTGTTCCACTTGCCAGTACATTCCAAGTATTAACCCTTCGAGGCTGTTACGTTTCATGTTGCAGGTTACTCTTCTGGTTACTCTGAGTAGTAGTGTTGGTTGCGACCCTCCACTCAAATTTTTTGTTCGCTTATGGCATCTAATGGAGACTGGAGCTACTTTATTTATGCTATCTATTTGCTACTTGTTTACTTGTGCAAGCGTTATGCTTTGCAAACTCTATAATAAATACAATATTCTGGATCATACCGTTGTAATAATGATGCACTGTTAATTCTTCGATGTCTATCGATGCTATGTATGCCAATGAACCGATCCAGGGATTGGCGTGATACATAGAGGTGCTACCCTACCAGTTCGTACCGTTTCACCAGCCCTCCTCCAAGGGTAAGTTAATCTTCTCTTGTCATCCAGATTCTGTTTGTATGTTGATTTCCCTTTGTAACTGGGCTATTACTCTCTCAGAGATTTCTCCAGCAAACGATGGAGGATGGCGAGGTTCTGGCCAACAAGTGGTTGGAGGACCGCCCTGAGGGAGACGAGGTTGAGACTGACCCGGAGGCCTTCTTGCCCGCCCCGGGCGTTGTTAAGCGCGGTGTTGGTAAGGCCTCCTCTCTAAGGGATTGGCCAGACGATGATGATTCGTACATTGAGGTCCTGGAGGTACTTGATCCGGTTCTTATTTCTTATTTGCATCTGGCTTATGTTCGAATGTTCAGCTAATCCGGACGCTCAGGTTCATGAGGTTCCCCCGCTTGCGACCGGTGGCCCGACCCCGGCCCCTTCCCAGAAGCGCGCAGCTACCCCGGCCGCAGCTTCGGAGGCGCCGCCGCCCAAGAAGAGGCAAAAGAACTCCAGGGTTAAACCCTCGGCCAAGCCTACCGCCAAGAGCACAGTCCGGAAGGCACCCAAGCCTCGGGCTCCTCCTACCGTTGACGAGTAAGTCCTTTTAGCATTTCTATCTCGAATTCTTCCATTGCTTGCCTTAGTCTCTGGTTGGTGCTTTCTTTTTTACTTGTTGTCCTTCCTTTTTTCAGAGCTCCTGTGGATGTCTCCCAGAGCAGTTCCGACATAGCCTCCCCACTCTGGAGCGATCCCTCTCCCCCCCCCACAACGATGACCAACGTCCGCTTAGCCCTATTCATGAGGGTTCTACGGCCGCGCCTGACTAGAGTCCACCTCATCAAGAGGAGGGCAACGTCGACGTGGGGGGTAGCGGGCCGGATTTGGATACGGCAATGCCGGATCTGCCCAGCTCCTCGGCCTCTGTGCCCAACATTGAGGCGCCAGCTTCATCAGCATCGCCCCCAGTATATGCAGTACCAGCAACAACACCAGCAACACCAGCAGCAGCAGCAGCCATAGCACCAGCAGCAACAACATCAACACCAGCACCAGCAACAGCAGCAACAACAGCAACAACACCACCAGCAGCAGCAAGAACAACGGCAGCAAGGGCCTCCAAGCCTCCTAAGGGGAAAGCTCCTTCGGCCCCCATCGGGTCTGCCCCTTCAATCAGTGATTTCTTTCAACACGCTCCTCAGCCCTCATTCGACAAAGCTACAAAGACTTCGGGGTCACCATCGTCCGGGCCAGCTTCCGGATGAGAGGGCAGCAAGCAGCTGGTTTTGCACACCAGCCCCGCTGCGGCTCAATCTGCCAGGCGCGAGGCCCATGTGAAGGGCCTAGTGACGAGCCATTCTGCGAGTGACGAGAGTTATAGTCCACATCTCCTTGAGTATGTGAAGAACTAGAACAACGCCGACATCATCGACCCTCAGGGCGACCTTCTAGAAAGGTTCGGCCCTGCTGAGTTCAGCGTGCAAATGAACTCCGCCACTCAGGCTATCTCCCTGGCTGGCCGGATGATGGAGGTAATCCTTTTTCTCTGATGTTGATGTTTCTTTTATAACTTAGCATTTGTAGGTATATCCCAGTCCCTGAGCCTCTGAGGGAATAACCTGTTATTCGGTTGGATGCTCCCTAGTTTTTGTTCATATTGTCATTAATTTGCAATAGATTTTGGGCCGGGTCTAGTTCCCTTGGCCCGGATCACGTAGTTTTCAAATATCCACACGCTTAGAGCCGGGTTAAGTTCCACTTGGCCCGGATCTTGTAGACTTCGAATATCCACACACCTAGAGCCGGGTTAAGTTCCACTTGGCCCGGATCTTGTAGACTTCGAATATCCACACAACTAGAGCCGGGTTAAATTCCACTTGGCCCGGATCTTTTAGACTTCGAATATCCACACACCTAGAGCCGGGTTAAGTTCCACTTGGCCCGGATCTTGTAGACTTTGAATATCCACACACCTAGAGCCGGGTTAAGTTCCACTTGGTCTGGATCTTGTAGACTTCGAATATCCACACACCTAGAGCCGAGTTAAGTTCCACTTGGCCCGGATCTTGTAGACTTCGAATATCCACACACCTAGAGCCGGGTTAAGTTCCACTTGGCCCGGATCTTGTAGCCTTTGAATAATTTCCACTGTCTCTAAACTTTTGTCTCTTTCTTGTTTCAGATTACCACTAACCGCATATCCGCCGAGTTCCAGCGCCTGCTGGACTCCTACAAAGACATACGCGGGCGTCATGGTAAACTCCTAGAGGAGTACCAAAAGAGGGGTTAGTTTTCATTTCCCTCCCTTGTTCATTTCAACTTCTTAGAGCTTATATGAATGTTTTGTCCAGATTACGCAGCCGAGGTTGAGGCTGAGAATAAAATTATGAGGAAGAATCTTGCAGAGATTAAGGGTAATTTCATCCCCTTCACATGATCATCGTACCCTCCATGCTTTATCCGGTGGACACTCATATTTTGGGTCCTCCGGATCATCTTGCAGTTTCTCTTGAGGATAGTGTTCCTATGCTTGAACTGATGACCCACTGCCTGGAACAATCAGGGAAGTATGAAGCTGAATTGAAGAAGAAGGACACTGAGATAGCTCGGCTCCAGCAGCAGGACTTGGAGATTACTCGGCTTAATGCCAAAATCCAGAGGCTCAAGAGCTCTCATCAGTCCATGCTGGAAAAGGCCGATCAGGAGTTTGCCGAAGAGAAGGAGCGTCTTGTTACGCAAATCTCTAAGGACAAGGGCCTACTGGAGGAAGCCGACGTCAAACTTGGATCGGCGATCACTGAGTGCGAAAAACTCCGGGTCCACAACGCCAACACTGATTCCGAGATTCATCGACTTCTCTTCCAGATTGTGCGTAAGTTCTTCGCTCTTGCTTGATTTGTTACAATTCGAATTCGGTCCATCCGCTCACTGTTGCTCCTCTTACCCTTAGGCAAATTTCTAGAGAGCGATTCGTTCGCCGCCTCCGTTGTATGCGAATCCCGTGAGCAGCATGGAATTCCCGTTGGCCCTGGTGCCGAGCCAATTCCTTATGCCACAGAGGATCTCCTGACGAGTCTCACCGCTCGTCTTGATATAGTGAGGAATTTCGGCTTGAACATTATCCCAATAGCGACACGGATGTTCGGCTGCCTCTAGCCTGGTGAGACCATTCCCAAGAGAACCTCAGACTTCATAGCCAAACTCATGGAATGCGAGACATAACTGGACCTGTGGCGCAAATCTGCAGCACGGGCTGGAGCCGACATTGCTTTGAAGTTTATGCTTTCATGGTATGAAGGGATTGACTTGGCATTGCTCAAGCATATGCGCACTGGGTCTAAGTGGTGCGAGGATCCAGAGTGGATCGCGTGCCGCCAGGCCTATGCGAACAATATCATTCAGTACTCCCTCTGCCATGCCTGGAATGAGGGGCCGAGCTTACTTGACGCTTCTGATGATGAAATTGTCTCTGGAGCTGAAGAAGGGAATCAGAGCGAGGACTCCGAGTTAGGCGACGAAGCTGAAGACCCGGAGGACAACAAAGTTGACCCGGACAACGAGGCCGAAGCTAGCGCTCCTCCCGCACACTCCATAGTACCTCCCTCAACAGATGATTCTCCTGCTGCTTCTGCCCCTTGAAAAACACTCATCATATTTATCAGATCCCCGGAATGCCGGGCGCAGATGTACTTGAATACCTTGGTTTGTTTGTGCTACAATTTTATGTTTTGAACTAAGTTTTTATTGCCGGATTATCATGGGCGAAGTCCTCGAGTTTCATTTTCCTGTTCCTCCAATTTTTGACTCGGCTCGCGTCTACCTTGATTTGGTTTTTTGACTTACAAGTTCGAGGTTGAAAAAATTGTCTTAACAATACTTGAAACCTTGAGATTAGCTCAAAATGATTCGGCGCTTTAGTGAAGAAAATAAACTAAGGGTTAGCTAAAAAACCAACGTCGGCCCGCTTAAGTTCTTCTTTCTTAGTTTTTTTCATGTGCTTTGCCGTTCCAAATTTGTTCTCTTGCTTGCCATGAAGCCAATTCTTGTTGGACAGCAGCAAAGTCGAAGAGTTAGGATTTTGGCGCTAACACATTACTAATCCAACTAAGACGTAAGCGACTTAACCCAGCCGACATAAAGAATATGAAAACAAGACAAATCCTATAGCAGTCCCCGAGTCTCTGCTTGGGGTGGCAAAGTTTTTATTGATAAGCTCATTGCTGACATACATACCGACATACGAGTAGTTCGGATACATTCACCTCTCAGGTGTAGAAAGGACGCAGCAGTGCTATGTTCCATGGTCTTTTGGATTCCTCTCCGGACATGTCCGCCTTGTTCTTTTGATGGGGCTGTGCATCAATAAGATAGTAGGAATCATTGCGCATAGCTTTGCTCACAATGAAGGGCCCTTCCCATGGGAGGGATAACTTATGCATGGCAACGGTGCACTGTATTAGCCTTAGCACCAGATCACCTTCCCGAAAAACACGGGGGTTTACTTTCTGGCTATGATAGCGTCAGAGATTTTGCTGGTATATGGTGGATCTAGACAAGGCCAGTTCTCTCGCTTCTTCCAGTAGATCAACATCATTCTGCCGGGCTTCGCGCACTTCGGCTTCTATGTATTGGGTGACCCTAGGCGAATCATGCTCTATGTCGGCTGGTAATACAGCTTCTGCCCCATATACCAGAAATAATGGCGTATAGCCCGTTGATCGATTCGGAGTTGTTCTTAAACTCCATAGTACCGCTGGTAGTTCTTCTATCCAGCACCCCGCTGATCTTTGTAGCGGCTCTATGAGCCGGGGTTTTATCCCGGACAATACCAGTCCGTTGGATCTTTCCACTTGCCCGTTCGATGTGGGGTGGGCAACTGAGGCGACATCTAACCGGATCTTCTTTTCCTGGCAGAACCTCGCAAATGCTCCTTCGGCAAAAAATTTCCCGTTATCAGTTATGATGCTATGAGGGTAGCCATACCTTAAGATTATATCCTTGAGGAATCTTAATGCCGTTGCCCCATCACATTTCCGAATTGGTTTCACTTCAATCCATTTGGTGAACTTGTCAACCATGACCAGCATGTGGGTCATCCCTCCTTTGGCCGGCTTAAATGGCCCTACCATATCTAGGCACCATACAGCAAATGTCCATGTAATTGGGATAGTTTTCAGCTCCGACATTGGCAGGTGAGTTTTCGCGGCGCATCTTTGGCAACCATTACATTTTCTCACCAAGTCCTCTGCTTGCTCCAAAGCACTGGGCCAATAAAATCCATGCCGGAAAGCCTTTGCTACTAAGGCCCTTGAGGAGGCATGGTGGCCACATTCGCCTTGGTGAATATCTTGGAGTATGTCGAGTTCTTCCTCCGGATCAACGCACCGTTGAAGTACTGCTGTCACACTCCTTTTGTATAATTTGGCGTTGATAATGGTATAAGCCTTTGCCCTTCTCTGAATTTTCCTTGAACTTATTTCATCATCCGACAAGATTCCCTCCTTCAAGAAATCAAAAATTGGCTCGGCCCAAGACGGTCTAGGTCGGACGGGAAATGGTTCCTCATCCACTTCCATTGCATCCACCGACATAACTCCTGCCGGATCAAGCTGCATAGTCCCCGGGTTTGCTGAAGTAGTCCCCGGGTTTGCTGAGGTGCCTCCCCATTCTATTTCCATAGGTGCAGCTCCTGGTCCGGTGAGCGCCGGGATATAAATTGAATCTGATTCGGGTGACAGTGTGATAGACGGTTTTCTCAAGTGTTCGAAGGCCACATTTGGCGGAATGGGTTGCCGGGATGAGCCCAGCTTGGACAGTGTATCTGTTGCCTCGTTTTCGCTCTGAGGTACGTGATGGAACTCACACCCTTCGAAAAACCCGCTTATCTTTTGGACATGGAACCTATATAAGGCTATGTTAGCATCCAGGGCATCCCAATTTCCAGACAACTGCTGTACCACCAAATCCGAGTCTCCAAAGCACTGTATCCGGCGTATTCCCACTTCCTTTGCCACTTTGAGACCATGTACCAATGCTTCGTATTCCGCCACATTATTCGAGGCACTGAAATGGATCTGTAGGACGTACTTTAGTTGATTCTTCTTGGGCGAGGTAAGCACTACTCCAGCGCCTAGTCCGTCCTTCAGTTTTGATCTGTCAAAGTGCATTTTCCAATAATTTGAGTCTGGCAGGGGTGGCTCGTATTGCATTTCATCCCAGTCCACAAAGAAATCCGCCATTGCTTGTGATTTGATCGCATCTCTTCTGTCGAACTGTGGCACGTATGGAGCTAATTCGATTGCCCACTTCACTATTCTGCCGCTTGCGTCCTTGTTACTCATAATCTCCAAAATAGGCGCCTCACATATCACCTTGATGGGGTGTTCCTTGAAATAGTGCTTGAGCTTCTTGGCCGACATATATACGCCATACGCCATCTTCTGATAATTAGGATAATTCTGTTTTGACGCTGACAATACTTCGCTCAGATAATACACCGGCCTTTGCACCGACTTTCCTTCCTCTTCGCGCTCCACCACGATCACTGCACTTACGACTCGGTTGGTCACGGCTACGTAAAGCAACATTGGTTCCTTAGGTAACGGTGCAGCTAGGATCGGCGCGGTAGATAGCATCTTTTTCAACTCGCGAAATGCAAGATCCGCCTGTGGCGTCCATGTGAACTTATTTGCTTTCTTCATCAACTGATAGAGGGGCAAGGCCTTCTCTCTCAGCCGACATACAAACCGACTCAACGATGCCAGGCAACTAGTGAACTTCTGGACATCATTAAGACACTTTGGTAACTCCATTCTTTCTATGGCCCGGATCTTCATCGGGTTAGCTTCAATGCCACGGCTAGATACCTGGAAACCGAGTAACTTTCCGGCTGGTACGCCGAAGGTGCATTTCTCTGGGTTCAGTTTCATTCGGAACCTTCTCAAGTTCACGAACGTTTGCCAGATATCCTCAAGGAGCGTATTGCTTTCCTTGGTTTTTATCACCACATCATCCACATACACCTACACATTCCGACCTATTTGGTCATGCAAGCATTTTTGCATACATCGATGGTACGTGGCTCCTGCATTACGTAATCGAAACGGCATAGTTCGGTAACAATAAGCCCCGTACGGGGTAATGAATGCAGTCTTTATTTGATCATCCGGATTCAGGGGTATCTGATGGAAACCAGAATATGTGTCAATGAATGACAGTAGTTCACATCCGGCAGTTGAGTCTATGACCTGATCTATTCTAGGGAGTGGGAATGGATCTTTTGGACACACCTTATTCAGGTTCATGTAATCAATACACATGCACCATACCACTGCTACGTTCGGATCATCCTTCTTTTTCTCCACCAGCACCGGATTAGAAAGCCAATTCGGATAGAGTACCTCCATGATAAATCCGGCTGCTAGCAATCTTGCTATCTCATCTCCAATTACTTTTCTTCTATCTTCTACGAAACGCCTAAGAGGCTGCTTTACCGGCTTAGCCCCGGGTCTTACATTCAATGAGTGCTCAGCCAACTCCCTCGGTACACCTTGCAGATCTTGCGTAGACCAAGAAAAGATATCCCGATTCTCACGGAGGAAGTTGACGAGCTTGCTTTCCTATTTGCTGCTTAACCCGGGACATATGGCAACGGTGCGCTCTAGGAACAGATCATCAACTGGCACTTTCTTCGTATCCTTAGTCGCTTGGAACGATATGCTCCCATGCGGGTTGGTCAGGGCCGGCATATGTTGTTGCACGGATTGAGCCAATGCCGACACCTCTAGTATCTTCCTTTTCTCTTGAGCTATCACGAGTGACTCGGCTAAATTAGATCCGGCTGATGTGCACTCGATCGAATGCCGAAAGTCCCCTGATATTGTTATCACACCTCTTGGTCCGAGCAACTTCATCTTAAGGTAACTGACGTGGGTAGTTGCCATAAAATTGCTCCGCGTTGGCCTGCCGAGTAATGCGTGATAAGCACTTTCCAGATTCACTACCTCAAATTCTAAGTTCTCAGTGTGGCAGCTATCTCTTGTGCCGAATAACACGTCAACCCGGACCTTACCTATTGGTTCACAAGAGATACCTGGCACAGTACCGTGAAAAGTGGTCCTTGTTGCTTGCAGCATATTCTCCATTATCCCTAATTTGTGCATGGTATCTTTGTACATAATGTTGATACTGCTGCCATTGTCAATCAATACCTTGGAAAATCTCACGTTGATATTCGGTCTGATAAACGTCGGATCCAAGACTAGAGCGTAGGTTCCTGGGCTTGGCATGATCTTCATGTGATCCTTGATACTCCATGTGATCTCTTGATCTGCCCAAGGCATATATCTCGGCACAACCGACATTACTGCATTCTCCTCCATATGCCGGCGATATAAGCTTTTCCGGTCATTCTCTTCCGTGGTGAACACACAATAGCTTTGATGATGTTCCCTGTACTCATTTCGTCCTTCATTTTTGTTGTAACCTTGGCCTTGTTGCTGGTTATTCCCTACTCGATGTGCCGCATCCCTTCTCTCCAGATTCTCGTACCTTGGCGGAGGTGGTGGTAGAATCAGTTGCTGTCCATTTACCCCTATTAGTAACGGTGGCCGGGGTGTTTCATTTCTAGGTGCTTCGTTCCGAGGTGCCTAAGCATTCCCCGAACCCACCTGTTCCAACTTCCTCATCCATTCACACTGCCGAGTCATGTGATTCGCTGGACTGTTTGGACTTGGCGTATGAAATTTGCAAGGTTGATCTAGCATAGATTCAAATGTATACCTCGGCCTATCCTTTCGTTCTTGCCATTGCTTTTTCTGCTCCGGGGTCCAAGGATTTCTTCATTCGCTCTTCTGCTGCCAGTTTTGCCCTCCAGTTTTCTAGCGTTGGCTTGATCCGGCATTGGGCTGATCCCAGTCCACTTCTGCAACCTGCTGCGAGTTATACCAATAATCCGGCCGCTCGTCCCTTCTTTTTCCTTGGAAATTATTCCTCCTTGATGACTCGGAGATATCTCGGTTGTAATACTCCTCATTTTCTTTGCTAGACATCAGCCAGGGTTGAGTTGGATCTCCCAAGGCATATGAATCTGCGATCCGAATTGTCTCGGACAAGGTAGTTGGCATATCTTGCTGTAACCTTTGCCACAACATACTCCCATACCTGCATCCCTGAGCGAAACACGCAATTGCTTGTGATTCGATCACCCCTTCGCACGAGTTTCGCATGTTGCACCACCGAGTCAGGAAATCTCTATCTGGCTCATTCGGTCTCTACCGGCATAGTGCAAGGGTCTGCGGTCTATTGGATCTCTTGTAAGTGCTTGAGAAGTTGCTAACAAACAGTTCCTGGAAATCCAACCAACAGTTGACACTCCCTGGTGGCAAATTGTTCAGCCAAACTCGCGCTGGTCCTTCCAGCATCTGTGGTACATATCTTACTGCCCATCTCAAATTCCCTATTGCGATCTTGACAGCTGTGGCATAATCAATCAACCAATCTTCTGGCCTAGTGCTTCCATCATAAGTTCGGGTTCCCCTGGCCAGCTGGAAGTTCAGCACTGGTGGCTCATTCATGATCCGGGACCCGAAACACGCTGGACCCGGTGGACCTTGTAACTCGATTTGCTCTGACCTATAAATCCTATCCAACTTCAACCTCGCATCATCTGGCTGCAAGTTACTGCTTCCCAACCGTGATCCAATTACATGATGATTTGGTCTGGGGTATCCATCATTAACCATAGCCGAATAACCATCATTGTATCTTTCTTGATCCGGATGCGCAGGATGTTGTTGTGCTGCTTGTCCTGCACTTCCTCCTTGCCGAGGTTCACGCTGTTGCGCTTGAGGCACATTTTGCCCCACTCCCACAGGATTACGCTGTCCGGCATTGCCGTTGGCAGCATTCCTTTGACTGGCATTGCCTTGGTCATGGTTACCCCGGGCAGCCACACCCCGGCTGGTACTGTGGCGATCCTCATCGAGTTGCACTGTTTTTCCTTTTCCAGCTCTTACTGGGTCATAAGGGACCATTTGCTTGTTTCTTCTCCCGGAGTCCACTACCTCTTCTCTCCTAGGATCATGACCCGGAGATGATGCGGCTCCTCTGGATCTTGCCGGGTTATTTCTGCCCGAATGTACCACCTGTGAAGCTCATGGTGGTGCCGGGTTAGCTTTGTTAATTTCTTAATTTTGTTGGCATGCGACCCTCAATAGGTGATTCACTCTCTCTTGTTGCCTCTGACGAGCCTCGCCGGTCAAACCTTCTAACTCGAATGCGGCCGCGTTTGCTGCTCTGAGGTTCTTTGCTGGGGTACTGTACCTATCCAATCCTCCTGTCACTATAGTAGCTGTCTGACCCGGCCTAGGCTCGTACTCCTTGTCAATCTTAGTGATCAGGTTTCTGCCTCGGATTTTCACTCCATTGATGCGGTTTGCCTTAGTGTACTCTCTCAAGGTGATGTTCAGTGACTGATGCAGCTCAGCTACCTTCTTTGCTCCAGCTAACATCTTCTGCCTAGTTTCCTCTAACTCAACTTGTGCCTGAGCCGGATCTACTATAGGTGCTATTGGTGTTACTAAGCTATCTATCGCTTGCTGGAGCACATTCTCTGGTTTCTCTAGCAGAGGAAACCTAGACCTGGTCTGTTTGGGTGTTACCTGTGGCTCTGGCGCCGGATCTTTGCTCGGTCCCGCATCTGGTGCGGTCATCAGGATTTCAACGCTGCTAGTGGGGCGAGTGATATGCGCTCCACGGGCGGCGCTGAGAGACGGCTCGCCACTGTCGACGATGTTCCACGGGTGAACGCAGGATTCATCCACCCCGACGTAGATCTCGTGTGCGCCAAGCTTGATGAAGACGACGTTGCGCGGTGGAGGGTTCCTGCTGAAGCATCCCGCATTGTTGCTAACATAGTCCAGCGCTCCAAAGTGCTGGACCAAGCCTGAGACAATACGCTCGCCAGTGCTCGAGAAGTTTCCCATCTGGATTTTCACCCCTGCTAGCACCGCTAGCCCCACGGTGGGTGCCAACTGTCGTGGTGGTGGCACGACAGATGCCATGGATAGGCTAAAGATGGAGCCAATGTGTGCTAGAGGAATGCAGGGAGGGAGAACCTGGTGATTCCACGCACGGAAGTTCTTGTATTCTCTCTATCAATGGTGTTTACAAGTGTTCTTGAAGCTCTTAGCAAGAAGGAGACAATGTCTCTTACCCCTCACTAACTAGCCCCTGAGTTCTACCTTAGACAGAGAGTAATTCCTCTAAATGCCGTCCCCTCTCTATGGAGGCCCTGGTGCTCCTTATATAGGGGAGCCCGGGTTACAATTCTAGGGCTTAGGTGGCAGCATATTCTATGAATATGCTCCTTTCCTAAAGCAGATGCTTCTTTATTCTTCTTTAACGGCTCGTCTGGGCTTTGGACGTAACCCGCAGCATCATCCTCGTCTTTTGGCGTCACAGGCTACGTCATCCGGCTTTGCCTGCGTCACCTTGGTCACTACTGACCCGCTGATCCTCTCCTTTACTTTACTTTGCACATGCTTTAGCTAATAAAGCCAGCTTTTGACCAGCGGGAAATTCCTTCTCTCTGAAGCCAAGGTAATTCGGCTATCATATAGCTAATCCGGCCTACCCAATTACCTGCAAAACAGATAGGCACGGCCGGCATAGATCTTATGCCGGCCAGACCATTGTCAAGGATATGCCCCATGGGCTGGGCCACACCGTGATTCGACCTACCTTGAGGTGACCCGGTCAGCATTTTGCTTTGACCGCGCCGTACCCCGGCTAACTCGGCCCTTATACCCCGGCGTTGCCCTACCCGGGAGTATCTCCCCAACATACTCCGGGATATTCACTAAGGGGAGTGTGGTCACCATGCTTCCTCAAGGGCATTAGTAGTAAAAGCCTTCCGACATGGATTTTATTGGCCCAATGCTTTGGAACAAGCAGAGGACTTGGTGAGAAAATGCAATGGCTGTCAGAGATACGCCACAAAAACCCATTCACCAATGTCGGAGCTGAAAACTATCCCTATTACCTGGCCATTTGTTGTATGGTGCCTAGACATGGTAGGGCCATTTAAGCCGGCAAAAGGAGGAATGACCCATATCCTAGTTATGGTTGACAAGTTCACCAAGTGGATTGAAGCAAAACCAATTCGAAAATGTGATGGGGTAACAGCAGTAAAATCCCTCAAGGATATAATCCTAAGATATGGCTATCCCCATAGCATCATAACCGATAATGGAACAAATTTCCCCGAAGGAGCATTCACGAGGTTCTGCCGAGAAAAGAAGATCCGATTAGATGTCGCCTCAGTCGCCCACACCGCATCGAACGGGCAAGTGGAAAGATCCAACGGACTAGTATTGTCCGGGATAAAACCCCGGCTCATAGAGCCGCTGCAAAGATCAGCGGGGTGCTGGATAGAAGAACTACCAGTGGTACTATGGAGTTTAAGAACAACTCCGAATCGATCAACTGGCTATACGCCATTCTTTTTGGTATATGGGGCAGAAGCTTCTCAATATGTCGGCGATGAGCTTATCAATAAAAACTTTGCCACCCCGAGCAGAGACTCGGGGACTGCTATAATACTTGTCTCTTGTTTTTGTATTTTTGTGTCGGCTGGGTTAAGACGCTTATATCTTAGTCAGATTAGTAATGTGTGAGCACCAAAAACCTAAATCTTTGACTTTGCTGCTGTCCAACAAGAATTGGCTTCATGGAAAGCAAGAGAACAAGTTTGGAAGCAAAGTACATGAAAAACGACTAAGGGAAAGAACTTAAGCGGGCCGACATTGGTTTTCTGACTAACCCTTAGTTTGTTTTGGTCACTAAAATGCCGGATCATTTTGAGCTAATCTCAAGGTTTCAAGTATTGTGAAGTCAATTTTTTGAACCTCGGACTCGTAAGTCGAAAAACCGAATCAAGGTAGACGCGAGCCGAGTCAAAAATTGGAAGAACAAGAAAATGAAACTCGGGGACTTCGCCCACGATAATCCAGCAATAAAACTTAGTTCGGAACTTAAAATTGTAGCACAACCAAACCAAAGTATTTAAATACATCTGTGCCCAGCATTCCGGGGATCTGGTAAATGTGACAAGTGTTTTTCAAGGAGCAGGAGCAGCAGACGAATCATCTGTTGAGGGAGGTACTCTGGAGTGTGGGGGACGAGCACTAGCTTCGGCTTCGTCCTCTGGGTTAACCTCGCTTTCCTCCGGGTCTTTTGCTTCCTCGCCCAGTTCGGAGCCTTCGCTTTCACTCCCTTCATCTTCAGCTCTAGAGACAATTTATTCATCAGCAAGATCAAGATAACTTGACCCCTCATTCCAAGCATGGCAGAAGGAGTACTGGATGAGCTTGTTAGCACAGGCCTAGCAGCGTGCAATCCACTCCGGATCCTCGCACCACTTAGACCCGGTGTGCATGCGAGTGAGCAATGCCAAGTTAATTCCTTCATACCACGAGAGCGCAAATTTCAGAGCAATGTCGGCCCTAGCCCGTGCGGCAGATCCGCGCTACAGATGCAGCTACGTGTCACACTCCATTAACTTGGCTATGAAAGGCGAGCCTTTCTTGGGGATGGTTTCACTAGGCCAGAGGTAGCTGAACATCCGTGTTGCCACCGGGATGATATCTGCGCCATGATTCTTTACTACCTCAAGACGAGCGGTGAGACTCGCCAGGAGATCCTCTGTGGTATAAGGGATTGGCTCGGCACCAAGGGCAGCAGGAATTCCACGCTGTTCGCGGGACTATCGTACGGCAGAGGCAGCAAGTGTATCGCTCTCTGGAAATTTTCCTAAAGATAAGAAGAAAGATAGTGAACAAAAGAACCAAATCCGGATGGTAGAAGATCAAGCAAGGGCTGAAAACTTACGCACAATTTGGAAGAGGAGTCGCTGAAGCTCGGAATCAACATTGGTATTATGGACCTGGATTTTCTCGTATTCGGTGGTCACCGACATAAGCTTGACGTCGGCTTTCTCCAGTAGGCTCTTATCCATGGAGATTTGCGTGGTTAAACGCTCCTTCTCCTCGGCAAACTCCTGGTCGTCCTTCTCCAACTCGTACTGATGGAAGCTCTTAAGCCTTTGAATTTCGGCATTCAGCCGAGTGATCTCCGAGTCCTGCTGTTTGAGCCAAGCTTTCTCTGCTTCTTTCTTTTTATGTTCAGCCTCATGATTTCCTGCTTGTTCGAGGAAGTGAGTCATCATTTCAGGCATGGTGACACTATCCTCGAGAGAAACTGCAATAGCACAATGATCTGGAGGACCCAAAGTATGAGTGTCCACCGGATAAAGCAAGGAAAATACAACGATCATGTGAAGAGTATAAGTTTACCTTTGATTTCCGCAAGGTTTTTCCTCATGACTATGTTCTCAGCTTCGACCTCGGCTGCATGATTCGGACAACAAATTCATATAGGTCCTAAGAAGTTTGAAGGAACAAGGAAGAGCAAGAATGGAAATTTACCCCTCTTCTGGTACTCCACCAAGATTCTACCGTAACGCGTGTGAATGTCTTTGTAGTAGTCCAGCAGGCGCTAGAACTCAGTGGTTTGGCATTTAGTGGTAATCTGAAATAAGCAAGGCAAAGACAAAGTTCAAAGGTAGAGTAAAAACAATTCAAGGCCTACAAGATCCGGGCCAAGTGGAACTTAACCCGGCTCTAGGTGTGTGGATATTCAAAGTCTACAAGACCCGGGCCAAGTAGAGCTTAACCCGGCTCTAGGTGTGTGGATATTCGAAGTCTACAAGACCCGGGCCAAGTGGAACTTAACCCGGCTCTAGGTGTGTGGATATTCGAAGTCTACAAGATCCGGGCCAAGTGGAACTTAACCCGGATCTTGGTGTGTGGATATTCGAAGTCTACAAGATCCGGGCCAAGTGGAACTTAACCCGACTCTAGGTGTGTGGATATTCGAAGTCTGCAAGACCGGGGCCAAGTGGAACTTAACCCGTCTCTAGGTGTGTGGATATTCGAAGTCTACAAGACCCAGGCCAAGTGGAACTTAACCCGGCTCTAGGTGTGTGGATATTCGAAGTCTACAAGATCTGGGCCAAGTGGAACTTAACCTAGCTCTAGGTGTGTGGATATTCGAAGTTTACATGATACGGGCCAAGTGGAACTTAACCCGGCTCTAGGTGTGTGGATATTTGAAGTCTGCAAGACCGGGGCCAAGTGGAACTTAACCCGACTCTAGGTGTGTGGATATTCGAAGCACATAAGATACGGCCAAGGGAACTAGACCTAGCTCAAAATCTACTAAAATTTGATGTCATTATGAACAAAAGCTAAGTTCTACGAGAAGCATCCGACCGAATAACAAGTTATTCCCTCGGAAGCTCGGGACTAGGGGCTATATCTACAAGTGTTCAGTTATGTAAAACATCAACAACAGAGAAAAAGAATTACCTCCATCATCCGGCCAGCCCAGGAGATAGCCTTGGTAGCGGAGTTCATCTGGGCACTAAACTCGGCTGGGCCGAACTTCTCTGGCAGATCGTCTTGTGGGTCAACAAATTCTATGTTATTCCAGTTCTTCACATACTCAAGGAGTAGTGGACTGTAGCTTTCTCCGCTCAGAGAATAGATCTCCACAAGGCCCTTCACGTGGGCCTCCCGCCTGGCGGATTGAGTTGCAACAGGGCTGGTATGCAAAACCAGTTGTTGGCTGCCCTCTGATCCGGAGGCGGCAGACCCGGATGAGGTTACTTGTGCTGACCCGAAGGTTTTCTTTACTACGCCAGATGAAGGTGGAGGAATTGGTTGAAAAATGTCTGCCATAGAAGTGGTAGACCCGGAGGGAGCCGATAGAGCCTTTCCCTTGGGAGGCTTGGAGGCTCTTGCTGCGGTTGATGTTGTTGGTGCTGGTGTTGGTGCTGCTGGTGCTGGTGCTGGGGATGCTAGGGCGACGCCAATGAAGCTGGCACCTCAGAATCTAGCCCAGGCAGCTTCATTTCAGATAACTGACGTGACAACTTGCCATGAACTTGTTCAGTGCTGGTCTATCGAGTAACGCGTGATACGCACTTTCTAAGTTCACCACTTCAAACTCCAAATTCTCAGTTCGGCAGTTATCCCGTGTGCCGAACAATACGTCAACCCGGACCTTGCCTATGGGCTCACAAGAAATGCATGGCACAATGCCATGGAAAGTTGTCCTTGTAGCCTGGAGCATGTTCTCCGAGATACCCAACTTGCGCATTGTATCCGCATACATGATATTGATGCTACTGCCATTATCTATCAGCACCTTGGAGAATCTCACATTGATGTTAGGCCCAATGAATGTCGGATCCAGCACTAGCGCATACGAAGCAGGACTTGGCATAAGCTTGGGATGATCTTTGATGCTCCAGGTAATTTCCTGATCCGACCAAGGCATATACCTCGTCACTGCTGGCATTACCGCATTCACCTCCATGTGTCGACGCTGCAAGCTCTTTCTATCTGTTTCTTCTATGGTGAACACATAGTAACTTTGATGATGCTCTCTGTACTCATTCCTCCCCTCGTTTCCGGGGTACCTCTGTTCCAGTTGATGCTGGTCTTCCACTTGATGCACTGCATCCCTTCTCTCATGGTTGTCATACCTCGGCGGAGGGGGAGGCAACATTAGTTGTTGCGTGTTCGCTCTAGAGAGCAATTGCTGCCGGGGTAACTCCTGCCGAGGTTGATCATTCCGAGGTGCCTGAGCATTCCTCGAACCACCTTGTTCTATCTTACGCATCCACTCGCACTGCCTTGTTGTATGACCCGCTGGGTTACTCGGATTTGGCATGTGAAATTTACACGGCTGATCCAGCATCGACTCATAAGTATACCTCGGACGATCCTTCTTTTCCTGCCACTGTTTCTTTTGCTCTGGCGTCCAAGTTTTCTTGCCATCATTTCTCGGTGTCCATTGTTGCCCTCCAATTTTCTGACGTTGATTGCCCCCTGCTCCGGGTTGATCTTGATTCACAACAGCAACTTGTTGTGAACTGTACCGGTAATCCGGTATGTCATCTCTTCTTTTACCCCGGTAGTCATTCCTCTGAGATGACCCGGCTCCATCTCTCTGGTAGTAATCTTCATTTGACTCGTTTTGCACGAGCCTGGTTTGAGTCGGATCACCCAAAGCATACGAATCAGCAATCCGGATTGTCTCTGCCAACGTAGTTGGCATATCCCTTTACAATCTTTGCCATAACATGCTTACATATCTGCACCCTTGCGCAAACCATGCTATGGCCTGTGACTCAATCACACCCTCACATGAGTTTCGCACGGTACACCACCGGGTTAAGAACTCTCGGTCCGTCTCATTCGGTTTCTGCTTGCACATTGCTAGGGTCTATGGCCTATTCGGCCTCTGATATGTACTTGAGAAATTGCTGATAAACATTTCCTCAAAATCAATCCAATAGTTAATACTTCCGGGCGGCAAATTGTTTAGCCATACCCTCGCTGGCCCATCCAACATCTGGAGTATGTATCTCACAGCCCATCTCAAGTTGCCTGTAGCAATCTTTACAGCTGTAGCATAGTTAATCAACCAATCCTCCGGCTTTGTGCTGCCATCATATGTCTTAGTGCCTCTAGGTAGCTGGAAGTTAGGTGCCGGAGGTTCCTTCATGATCCTGGGCCCAAAACACGCAGGACCAAGGGGACCTTGACATTCAATCTGCTCCGACCTATATAGCCGATCCAGTTTTAATCTGGCATCATCAGGCATCAAATCCCTGCTTCCCAATCTTGACCCTATCACATGATAGTCCGGCCTTGGGTATCCTGTGTTCACCATTTCCGAATCACCATCATTATATCAGTCTTGGTCTCGTGGAGCACCTCTTTGTTGCATACCTCGATCGACACTTTGCTCTTGCCTTGGTATATTTCACTGTTGTGGTTGTCCTGCTCCCGCCGAGTTGCACTGTCCGGCATTGCCATTTATAGCATTTCCTTGACCGACATTGCCTTGGTCGCGGTTACCTCGGCCAGCTTCACCTCGGCTCACACTTCGTCGATCCTCATTTCTTTGCACTTCTTTTCCTTTCCCTGCCCTTGCCGGGTCATACGGGACTATCTGTTTGTTCCTCCTGGACGAGGTTACTACCTCTTCTCTCCTAGGACCACCATGAGGAGACGATGCAGCTCCAGCGGATTTCTCCGGGTTACCCACCGCTGAATGAACGATCTTGGAGGCCCCAGCTCTCTCCGGGTTAGCCTTGAGAAATTCCTCGTTTTGCCTGTTCGCGATCCGAACCAACTCATTGACCCTATCTTGCTATCTCTGACGGGCCTCACCCGTCAAACCCTCTAACTTGGATGCAGCTGCATCCGCTGCTCTGAGGTTTTTCGCCGTGGTACTATACTTCGGCAGCCCCACGGATAAACAGTTCTCTAACTCCTCAATCCTAGTATCACCCTCTTTGTTCATTTCACTCATGAGATTTCTCCCCTTCAGTTTTACAGCATCTACTTTATTTGCCTTTGCGTACTCACCCAGTGTCATGTTCAACGACTGCTGAGCCGCGGCTATCTTTTTCGCACCCTCTAGTATTTTTTGCCTAGTTTCCTCTAGCTCGGCCTGTGCCTGAGCCGGATCTACCGCTACTGCTACTAGGTTTGCCAAGCTATCCATCGCTTGCTACAGCACATTCTCTGGCCTCCCTAGTGGAGGACCTCTACTTTTCCACGGTGCCTTAGGCGTTACCTCCGGATTTGGTGCCGGATCCTTGCTTGCGCCAACGCCAGGCGCAGTCATCATCACTTCGGCACGGTCCGGGGAGCAAGTGATACGCGCCCCGTGAACCACGCTAAGGGGTGGCTCGCCTCCTTCAACGATGTGCCGCGGATGAACGCACGACACATCGACAGCAACGTAGACCTTCTGCGTGCCGATCTTGACGAAGAGGCTGTTGCGCAGAAGAGGACGCTTGCCGAAGCAGCCAGCGTTGTCGCTGACAAAGTCCAGCGCTCCAAAGCGCTGAACGAGCCCGGAGACGATGCGCTCGCTGGTGCCGATGAGGTTTCCCATCCGGATCTTCACCCCTCCTAGCGCTGCTAGCCCCACGGTGGGCGCCAACTGTCGTGGTGGTGTCACGGCAGATGCCATGGATAGGCTAAAGGTAGGGACTAAATGTACTAGGGGAATTCAAGAAGGGATAATGTGGTGATTCCACACACAGTAGCTTTGTATTTGATTCACTTCCACAGATTACAAGTGCTCCTTGAGCTGTATTGGAGAGAGGAGGAAGAAGGAACTCTCTTACTCTCCCCACTCGCTAGCCCTCGGTAACTTGCTAGTAGAACATAAACCTCTAAAGACCAACCTCTTCTCCAGAGGCCCTAGCCCTCCTTATATAGGGGTGGCTAGGTCTCCAGTTAGGGCATACGTGGAGGCATATTCCCGGGAATATGCCTCCTCCCAAAATAGTAAGCCGACCGGGTTACTTTAACCCAGCGTCATCCATGCAGAGGCCACGTGAGCCTCTGCGGCGCCCGCGTCATCCGACACTGGCCTCGTCACCTTTGTCGGCCATGCCTCGGTGGTCCTGGACTCTGTCCGCTTTGCTCACGCTCTGCGCACAGTGGTCACCCTTTGACCAGCGAGATACCTTCCTTCTCTTGTAATCTTGCTATAACCCGGATTGTACCTAGCTGATCCGGCCATACCTATTACTGCATACAAGTTAGATACATCTCACCAACTTATGATATAAGTCGGCTGAGACCCAGTTAGGTGGACATCCCTTGGTCCGGGTTACCCCGTGATTCGGCCTACCTTGAGGTGACTCGGCCAGCATTTGCTTTGACCTTGTCGTACCTCGGCTAACTCGGCCTTCATACCCCGGCATGACCCTACCCGGGGGTATCCCCCCAACACTACACCTGGCGAAGCTCCTGGATCTCTCGCTCCATCGCACGAATCTCCTCTTTCTTGTCCCACACAGCATCACGCAGATCCTGAACAAGCTCTTTGTGAAAACCTGCCAGTGGCTTTTCGATCCACACAAACTTGTCACAGCCAGTCCCCCTCCCTTCTTGCATAGTAGATCAAAGGAAAAAAAAGAATTACATTACGCTTTCTGGATCCGGGTTACCATTGTACCTATAGTAGGAACTTACCGCTCTATTGCTGTAGTTGCTAAATTTTCCTACAGTATTTCGTCGGTCCATGAAATCCATCTCGGCATCTTCTCACCACACAAACACAGCATATCGGGGTAGTAATCGTAGGGCGCCCTCCGGTACCTGATGGGGGAACCCGCCTGACGGTGTTGAGCCGACCCTCATTCCGCCTGAGACGAACTGCACGAGCTGTGAGCCATGAGCGATGGGAGCGAGGGTAGAAGAAAGAGGAGCCTTTGGATGTCAGGGTAGTGGTGAAGCGTGATTTATCCCTACTTAATAACTCGGGCAGAGTCCTACCGTCCACATTCGGCTGACAGGTGGGGGACCTAGCGTGTGGACTTGTCAAAATAAACTCATGCCTTCATAGTTCAAAAGCCCTGTCGCGCGCATTGGACGAAATTTTTTGGTACCTTGCACATGTACATATCACTGGGAGGTCTTGCTCAGGAACCAGACATGCCTGGCCCACAATCTTACTCCCTCCTAGGAACTTGTCATGGCTCGTGCCGGCAAATCCATCTGCTCCACCGCTTCCGGTAGGGATCGCCGCGGCGGATCCACCCCAAGATCCTACCGTCGCAGTATCAAATGGCCATGGTTTCCTGAGAGGAGCGACGATGCTACGTATGCGAGCTCGGCCCCTCCTACCTATAGAAGGACTGATGCGGTGTCAAGCTCGAGCAGGAGCCACCAGGCGCGACGGCGCTCGGTCCACGCCAACCCCATCACCTTCGTCATTGTCGATTCCGATGTGGAGGGCGACGGGGACGAAGCTGTGCAGAATGCCATTGTTGCCTCCTTGGTGAAGGGCAAGCCACGGGCGGGAGTGGATGTCGCCGGGAAGGGCACGGCGGTGTCACCAATCGAGGTGGACTCCGACGACAGCTGTGTGATGTGGGTTTAGATGTTGTTTAGGATGGTTGCAATTTCGGTTGTGTTTAATGCGAGTACAATTATTGTAATGTGTTTGTCGAGCTATATTAATAAATGTGTGCAATAGCAGCCGGTGAGTGCTTCCACTTTAGAAATTGTGTCTGTGCCATTTGCATGTTGCATTATCAACGTAGATTACTTGTAAACAATCCAACGAAAATCATCAGATTACAACCATCGGACGGGAGTGGCAGGATGGAAGAGAAGTTGGGACAGTGGCTTCAAGGGGAAGGACACTGGCAGGTGGGCCCTCGGAACACGTGACACTGACATGCAGGAGCCGGAGCACACGGTATTGCCGGTCTGTCCAGAGCAAGCGGACTTTGCAACGTGACAACAACAAGCTGATTGGACCAATATAATAACTCGTCGAAGTATTAAGGAGTACTGAAAACTACAACTAGGGTACATTCGCACAACACGTATGCTCTAAGCACGTGAGAAGCATCACTTAAGTCTAACAGTAATGATAGCACAAGTACTACATTTGTCTGTCGGTCTTCTCGATACAAATGTAGAAATGCATTTTCCTGTTCGGTCCAGCACCGGCAAGGTACTAAGATGGCACGCATAGGATCGACCTTAGGTCCACATACTCCACCTCCCGCGGTGTCGGGCAGCTCGGGGACTCGGCTAGCACAAGAATGCTCTCCGACAACGACGGCTGGGCATTCGCCCACATGCGCACCGTGTATACAGGCCAGGCGCACGAGACCGACCTGAGGCATACGGCACCCACGACGGTGGTCCCGGCTCTGGTTCCCGGAACACCGGCGGTGATGGTCAGGACGAAAACAGAGCCGTCCCCCCCTGGAAAATTAGCAGGCGGCGTGCCGAGTCAGTGAACGGCACCTGCTCTTGGAGAAGTTGGGCTTGCCCGTACGAGATCCTAATCACTTCGATCAAGTGCCCATCTGCAAGGTGGACAACGAGCTCTACCGGCGGGCCGGTGTAGTTGCAGCCCGGCTCCGTGCAGGCGCACGCGCCGTGCGGGCACGCAAGCTCGTGGAGCGGGAGCTCGCGGTAGGAGTAATGGCGAAAGCATCCTGGGTGGGAGCACACGAGCGGGAACGCCGCTACGAAGTTGCGCGCGAGGATCTCCAGATTCTTGGGCTCCCACATCTGCCACAACTGAAGTTCGTCGAGAAATCAGAAAAAAGATCAGCAGTTCGATTGGCGAATAGCAGGAATATGTAGGATAAGTTCAAAAGCTTGTAAAATGATTTCTTACCATGAAGGTAGCAACCGGAGAATTGGCGGATGTCGTCGGCTTGCGGCTACGGCAGGATGAAAGTGAAGTGGGGAAAGTGGCTTCGAGGGGAAGGAAGAGAAGTACGGGGAGGAAGAGAAGTAACGGGGACGTGACACTAGGATATGGCCCACTGAACTCGTGAGTCGTAACACTTGCAACATGCCAGTTTGTCCAGAGCAAGCATGGCCAATCATGCCGCAGAACAGCCTACTCGAGGATCGCTCTCGCGAATACCATCCCAATCGTCCAAGCGCCCCAATCGAACGGTATGTAACAATCGTCAAGCAGAACAACTGTGTTATGGCGTGCCTTCTAGAAGACTCGGTCTAACGGTGGATCCATTGGGGGGCAGTGCTGTTTTAGTATAAGAACAAGCATGAAATGACTCAAATGGATCCATGTGTGCTTGATACGTCCAAAACGTATCTACTTTCCCGAACACTTTTTCCATTGTTTCTCCTCTATACTTGTGTGATTTGCATGCAACTAATGCAAACTGATGTTGTTTTCAGCAGAATTGCCTTGGTGTCTACTTTTTTTGCAGAAAATCAACTATCAGGAAAAATCCCGGAAAATATGCCAAAAATCCTATTTCACCTGAAGACTCCAGGAGCCAAAATACGAGACGGAGAAGATCCCTGGGGTGGCCACACCACCTGGTGGCGTGGGCCAGGCCAGGCCGCGCTAGGGGGTGGTGTGGGCCCCCCAGGAACCCCCTCGGCCTCTCTCTTCGCCTATAAGGAGCCTTTTGACCTAAAAACTTAAGGGGGTTCGACGATTTTCCACGAAAAGTTCCACTGTGCCGCCGCCACCGAAGGGAGATTCGGGGGACAGAAAGTCTCTGTTCCGTTACCCTGCCGGGACGAGGAAGTGCCCCCGGAGACATCTCCATCGATCTCCACCATCATCTTCATCGACCATCCATGTTTCCTCCATCTATGAGTGAGTAATCCCCCGCTGTAGGCTAAGGGGATGGTAGGGATTGGATGAGATCGTTCATGTAATGGCATCAGATTGTTAGGGCATAGTGCCTAGTATCTTTTATTAGTGCTTTATGACTTTGTTGCGACTTGTTGTGCTTAATGCTTATCACTAGGGCCCGAGTGCCATGATTTCAGATCTGAACGTATTATTGATTCATTATGGTAGTATTGTTTCTGGTCTTATCTACAAGTTGTATACACACGTTGTTGTCCGGAACCTATGGCCCCGAAGTGACAGAAATCGGGATGACCGGAAGGGAAAGGCTTTGATGTGAGGATCACATGTGTTCATGGAGTGTTAATGCTTTGCTTCGGTGCTCTATTAAAAGGAGCACCTTAATTGCCAGTAGTTCCCTAGAGGCCCCGCTGCAAACGGGCTGGCAGGACAAAAGATGTTGTGCAAGTTCTCATTGCGATCACGTATGACTATATATGGAACACATGCCTAGGATTGTCTAGTACTTGGGTGCTTTATCTTATTTATCTGCAATTGCCCTATGTTCTGATTGCTATGTGAATTGTCTTGTCCATGCAATGCCCGTCCATCCATCCCTATGCCTACCGCACTCGAATCCCACTGTTACTGCTTTTGTTACTACTGTCTTTGCTTTACTACTGCTGTTACTTTGCTATTCCTACTACAAAACTGTTGCCACTAATAAACTGCTATGAGCAAGATTGTTTTCCAGGTGCAGCTGAATTGACAACTCAGTTGTTAAGGCTTATAAATATTATTTGGCTCCCTTTGTGTCGAATCAATAAATTGGGTTTCACTTCCCTCGAAAATACTACGATACACCCCCTATACTTGTGGGTCATCAAGACTATTTTCTGGCGCCGTTGCCGGGGAGCATAGCTTTATTTATCAAGTTCACTTGGATTCTCTATTGTTCGCTGCTATCCATCCATCATGGGTAAGTCTCGTGATGGCAAGGTTCCTATTTTACCATCCACTACAAGAAGAGGTACGGTTCTAAACACCTCTGCTGCTCTTGATTCACCATCTGTTATAAGTAAGCTCGTTACACCACCACATACACATGCTACACACACTGCTACTACTGCTGAATCTGAAACTCTGATGCTTATGATGCTGCTTCTACTGTGCTTGATAAGAGTGGTTCATTAGGTCCTTTCCTAGATGCTACGATTGCTAGAACTATAGCTGGAAATACCGAAACTCCTAATGAAGACACTACCACACCTGTTAGCTCACCTGAGTCTAGTGAGAGTTATGATATTGAAGAAGATTATGTTGAGATGACCGATGAGTTTATTAAAGAATGTAAGAACACCCATGATAGGAGTGCTGCTAAGAGTCTCCTTGAGAGGCGTATATTAGACTCAAATTATCTCCTGATGCTAAGTTTGCTGCTTCTCCCATAAACATCATAGATGAAGATTATGATTTCTCTCTCGATCTATCTTACATAGCTATTGTCGAGAAAGAACCTTTTTGTGGGACTAAGAACGAAAGTGCGGTAGCACATATGAAAGAACTTTCTACCATGAGTGGTTTGTTTTCTGATGATATTAAGATGCGTACTTACTTTGTTGCTAAGATTTTTCCCTTTTCTCTGAAAGTAGAAGCTAAAACTTGGTTTAGTAATTTACCTCCTGGATCTATTGATAGCCCTGAGTGCTTGATTAGTACTTTCCTGCAGAAATATTTTCCTCCCAGTGCTAGACATGCTATTTTGCAGGAACTTTTTGATTTCAAACAGGGAGAAAAAGAGGTATTGCCTAAATCTTGGGCAAGGTTTTGTGCTTTGATTCATGCACAGGCCGGAAGTCCATTACCTAAGAATGAGCTTCTTGATATATTTTATAATGGACTAACTAATGAATCTAGGACATACCTAGATAGTTGTGCTGATTGTGTTTTCAGGAATAGGACTCCGAAGGAAGCTGAGGAATTAATGGCTAAAATAAGCAAGAATTATGAAGATTGGCTCCTCCTAAACAAGCTATACCTGATGTAATTGTACATGAACCATCTATTCCTGTGCCTATTCCAACATCAAAGAAGAGGGGAGTTATTGAATTAAATGATGAAGTGATGAAGGAAGCTAAGAAATGTCTTAAGGAGAAGGGAATTAAAGCCGCAGATGTCAAGAATTTACCTCCTATAGAAGAATTATGTAAGCCTATTCCCTACTCACCCACTATTGAGGTACACTCTCTCCAACACTTTGATGAAGGTGATATCCCCTACGCTAAACCTCCTGATCAATGCTTAGAAGAATTTGATATCTTTATTGTTAAGCAAGATAACTTTAATAAAAGGGTGCAAAATCATCTAATGGAAAACACTAGAGCTATTGTTGAGTTGAAAGATATTGTGGAAAGAACCTCTAATGATGTTAAAATGATTGTTAAACACTTTTAAATGGTTCAAACTCAAATAGATCAACTCGTTAAAGTGCAAAATGACTTGCTAGTTAATGCTGCTAAAGAAAAACATGCTTATGAAATTAGAACTAGAAGTGGTGCTACTACCCAGGATCCTCTATATCCTGAGGGGCATCCAAAAAGAATTGAGCAGGATTCTCAACAAGCTGAAAATAGTGGTTCTACTCATAAGAAAAGGAAAAAGAAACATAAAACTATTATAGAACCCTCTGAACCTGCTATAGATCCTAATAGTATATCCATCTCTGATGCTGAAACTGAAAGTGGTAATGAAGAAAATGAAGTTCCTAATGAAGAAAAAGTTGAAGAAGAACCTGAAAACCACACTAAGAATACTGAATACACCAAATAAGATTTTATTGCTAAGAAACATGGTAGTGAAAGAGAACCTTGGGTCCAAAAACCTATGCCTTTCCCTGATAAGAAACACAAGTCAAAGGAAGATGAACACTATAATAAGTTTTGTGAGTGGATGAAGACTTTATTCTTGCAAATTCCTTTGACTAATTCTATTAAATTGCCTCCTTACTCAAAGTATATGAAGGACATTGTCTCGAATAAAAGGAAGATCCATAATGAAGAAATCTCTATTTTGCTTGCTAATTATTCTTTCAATGGTAAGGTTCCTAAGAAACTTGGAAACCCAGGGATTCCAACTATCCCTTGATCTATTAAGAACAGTTATGTTAGAACTGCTTTGTGTGATTTGGGAGCTGGAGTTAGTGTTATGCCTTTCTCTCTCTACAAGAGGCTTCAGCTTGAAAAATTGATACCAACTGATATATCTTTGCAAATGGCTGATAAATCTACCACTATTCCTGTGGGTATATGTGAGGATGTACCTGTTCAGGTGGCTCATAATTGCTTGATATTAATTGATTTTGTTGTGCTTGAAATGCCTAAAGATATGTCTATTATTCTTGGGAGACCTTTTCTTAATACTGCAGGAGATATTATTAATTGTAATCAAGGAAACGTGACCTTCAATGTTAATGACAAGGAACATACTGTCTATTTCCCCAAGAAGATTGAAAGGACTTATGGTTTGAATTCAATTGAACATGTTGAAGGCATTCAAGTTGGAGAAATATATTGTCCCATACCAAGAGAAAATTTTGAAACTATTATGATTGGGACCATTGCTATCAAGGTTGAGGTAACATAATCATTAGTGGAATACAAAGTTTTGTATCATATGAAATTGTTTTGGTAACAAGACCTGATCAACCTTGTTAACAAAAGGATTTCATTGAACAAAACAATGTTTCCACCATGATTATCCGCTTACTTCCATTTTATCCATTTTTAGATTTTGCTTTCGTTTAGTTTTCTTTGTGTTGTTAGTTGCTTGCATGCTAGAACTTCTGTAGTTCTAGCCTTGTTTTGTCCTTGCATCATGTTTCCAAAAGAAAAAAAATCTGTCTGTCAGAAAAATCATTCTTCTTTTTCTGAAAATTGCCCAAAAATAAAGTGTCTCGAAAAATTCCAGAAAATTCATATTAAATTTTTACATGAAAAAAGGGGCAGAGGAGTACCTGGTAGGTACTAGGGGGCCCACCAGCCAGGCACACCATGTGGTGGCGCGGCCAGCCCTGGGTGGCGCCATGCCCTGGTGTGGGCCACCCCTGGCCCCCCACTACTTCTCTCACCTGCCACTTTCTTCTCTCTCCCGAGTAAGCTCTAGTTCATAGCTCAAAATCGCTTGCTCTCGATTTCTTCGATCTCCTTGCTCAGCCCATCTTTCTTGCTAAAATTTGGAGCATTTGTTCCTTGGTATGTGACTCCTCCCCTTGTCCAAGTAGATTTGTGTTTAGTGGATTATATGTTGAGTATTTTCCTGTTGTAGGTGACTGGTTATGAGAGCTTGTAAGCTTGTTTGATGCTTAGAGTTATAGTTTTGATGCATGTTTAGGCCTCTTGCAAGTCCCTATGAGTGGAATCCTTCATTATATTTACTTTGCAATCACTTGTTTAATAAGTGTTTAAATTTCAGAATAAAAGATGAGTGAGCACCACCTAAACCAACATGAGCTTTGGGTGCCTGAGGTCATGAAGGTCCACAGGGAGGAGGAAGTTTTTCCCTCCATTCATGAGAGCTACAGGAATTCTACAAGGTTTCCACACTTTGGTTTCTAATGCAGGGTTAGAGCGTTTCTTGGAAGATGAACCTTGTCAATTTGTGAAGCTAACCATCCATTAAGGTACCTCAATGGGGATCATGTAAGAAGATTAAAGAGAGACCAAAACCACTCATGGATTTGTACGCAGAAATTTGTCAAGGGAGTAGCTTCTCAAAGGAGAATGGAAAAATCCGGAAGGATGGTCCCTCACTGAGGAGGAGCTGGACACGTACTTGGGAGAGCTCTCCCAACAGGAGCAGGACACTAGAAGGGAGGTCACGGACGATTCCGTCCAGCCCTCGAATGAGGGAGAGTCTTCATATCAGCAGCCCGCTTATGATTGGGGAGCTTCCTCTTCTTCTCATGGGCCCAGCTACGACCATTCTTACCAAGATCCGCCCGCTTGGAACCCCTATTCGTACATGGATTGGCCAAAAGCCTAAGCTTGGGGGGAGGTACGCCGACACCGCACTCATCTCCATATCATGTTGCGTCGGTACTTTGTATATTCATGTTTTCGTTCTCTTTTTAGTTTCCGTTCTTCTTTGCTTTCGCTTTCTAAAAACACAAAAAGACCAAAAAAAATTCGGTTGTTTCTCTTTGGTTTGCTTCTTCTTTTTGCCTTGGTTTGATTTTCCCTTTTTTTTGCTTTGTTTGAACTATTCAAAAAAGCCAAAAAGATTTTGCTTTGTTTGTTTTTCTCTTTTGGTTCTTATTTAAAAATCGAAAACACCAAAAATATTTGTCGTTCTTCTTTGGTTTTTGCAAGTTTGCTACAGGGTTCGGCAGTTCTCAGTGGATTATTGGTTTCATATTATTATTCAAGCCACACAAGTGAAGAGCAATAATGAGGATCAATGACAACTTGAGGCGTGGTAAGAGGCTGGTAACGAACTCTATTTGTTTTCATTTTTGTACATATACTCATCACTGTGGGCGTGCTAAGTCTGTTCATGTAGAGTGTATGTTTTCTTTGGATGCTTAGTAGTTCTTGCTTTCTTATGATTAGCTCCAGCTTGCTAATAGTTTCTAGCATGTCTCATGAATGTTTGCTTGCATTGCTCTATTCATAAATTGGTATGACACCATGGTATCCTCCTCTGAATGTTTCATTTGATTGACTTGGCACATGCTCACGCATGCACATGACTATAATAATCAGTTAAGCCTCGATGAATTATTTTCCCTTGAGGATCTTGAATCACTTTCATGCCATGAGTAGTCCTGTTTTGTTGCAAGCACGATAATGATAGCTATTGCTCTCTCGTTTGTTGCTCCCTTACTATTGCTAGCCTTCACTTTCACTGAGTATGTTTTAATCAAGTTCCAAACGCCCTAAACCAAAGTGTCCACCATACCTACCTATTAGCATCATTTGCTACTCCCGTGCGTATTCATTATGCCTTGTTTTCTTCCGAATAAAATGTTTGCTTGTTACGGGAAAATTAGTTAGTAAAGCTCTCACGAACTTGATGGCACACTTTATTTTCCGCACTTAATAAACCTGAACCATTGTGAACTCTCCATGAAAGTTATATGCTTGCAAATTATAGGCTGGGGATTAGCAGAATCGTGCTGTCACGGGGAACGCTTTCAACACTTGTAAATATATACCCAGTTGATACCTTGCTCTTTTGTTTGCGGATGTCGTCGGTGTGAAATAAAAGGGGATCTTGTAAGTCCATGGAGTTATGTATGTGAGTTAGAGAAACGCCTAGGCCGCTGGTCTAATCCATGCTGACATGGTGGAAACCTGCAGCGTAACCATAATGATATCTATGAAGCATTCTTCTTATAAAAAAAGAGAGTTATAGCTATTGAGAAAAAGAAAAAAAGGAGAGTTTTATGAAAAGAGGAAAGAAAAAAAAGCACCATTTTCCCATGGTAAATAAGAAGATTGTTGAGATACTCATTGTCTGCTTGCCTTGTCATTTTGATATGGGCATTATTATGTATCATCGGGCAAGGGGTACCCCGTTGGCGGTTCTCAATGATGCGCACATACTTACGATGACAAGAACTTACCGGTAACTAAAGTTGAGTAGCATGAGGAGCGGCCCTCGTACTCAAGGGACTTGGGATTTTTAGTTTATAGTCTGTCAAGCATATAACTCAGATTGGACCTCACTTTCACCTTAACCACATTAAAGATGCTTATGATAGGGGCAATGAGAGCTCAAAGCTAACAAGTACCATACTTTCAGCATTTGGAAGCCTTTCAAAATTATTCAAAACCTTTTCCTTTACTTGTTGAGTCTCCACTTATTCTTCGAGCACCTTCTTGAGAGCATAGTTGTCATTCTTTGTGTTTGTTCCAATACTTGATTATTTGTGTTATGACTTTGATGCTTGAATTCTTGATATCTTTACTTCTAGCCATCACTTGAACTTCAGAGGTGCCTGGACATTCATAATCAAAGGCAAGCGAGATACCACTCTATCATACCTTTTTATGAGCATTGTAATGTTGTTTATGTTCGTGCTTTATGCTACTTATTATTCTTGAGTTGGAATCTCTTCATAGATTGCAATGACTATTAAGTAGACTCAGTTGCATACTCTTTATTATGGATTGTCTAAGTAGTTGATCACATTGCTGAGAATATTTACATCATATGAAGCAAATGTGTTCGTGAAAGTTCTTTTATCGCACTCAGTTTTCAACTGAATTGCTTGAGGAAAAGCAATAAGCTAAGCTTGGGGGGAGTTGATACGTCCAAAACGTATCTACTTTCCCGAACACTTTTGCTATTGTTACTCCTCTATACTTGTGTGATTTGGATGCAACTAATGCGAACTAGCGCTGTTTTCAGCAGAATTGCCTTGGTGTCTACTTTTTGTGCAGAAAATCAACTATCAGGAAAAATCCCGGAAAATATGCCAAAAATCCTATTTCACCCGAAGACTCCAGGAGCCCCCCGAGTTCCATGATTTCATATCTAAACGTATTATTGATTCATTATGGTAGTATTGTTTCTGGTCTTATCTACAAGTTGTATACACACATTGTTGTTCGGAACCTATGGCCCCGAAGTGATAGAAATCGGGATAACCAGAAGGGAAAGGATTTGATGTGAGGATCACATGTGTTCATGGAGTGTTAATGCTTTGCTCCGGTGCTCTATTAAAAGGAGCACCTTAATTTTCAGTAGTTCCCTAGAGGCCCCGCTGCAAACGGGCTGGCAGGACAAAAGATGTTGTGCAAGTTCTCATTGCGAGCACGTATATATGGAACACATGCCTAGGATTGTCTAGTACTTGGGTGCTTTATCTTATTTATCTTCAATTGCCCTATGTTCTGATTGCTATGTGAATTGTCTTGTCCATGCAACGCCCATCCATCCATCCCTATGCCTACCGCACTCGAATCCCACTGTTACTGCTTTTGTTACTACTGTCTTTGCTTTACTACTGCTGTTACTTTGCTATTCCTACTACAAAACTGTTGCCACTAATAAACTGCTATGAGCAAGATTGTTTTCCAGGTGCAGCTGAATTTACAACTTAGTTGTTAAGGCTTATAAATATTCTTTGGCTCCCCTTGTGTCAAATCAATAAATTGGGTTTCACTTCCCTCCAAACTACTGCGATACACCCCCTATACTTGTGGGTCATCAGTGGTTTGTGGAAATAACACACATGCAATGACTCTAGTGGTTGATCCATGTGTGGTTTGTGGAAATAACACACATGCAATAACTGTAATGGATCCATAAGTGGTTTATGGAAAAGAACCCACATGCAATGACCACTGGTTGATCCATATGTGGTTTGTGGAAAGAACACACATGCAATGACTCTAGTGGTTGATCCATGTGTGTTTTGTGGAAAGAACACACATGCAATAACTCTAGTGGTTGATCAATGTGTGGTTTGTGGAAAGAACCCACATGCAATGACCATTGGTGGATCCATGTGTGGTTTGTGGAAAAGAACACACATGCAATGACTCTAGTGCTGGTTTGTGGTTTTAGTATAACAACACACATGCAATGACTCTAGTGGTTGATCCATATGTGGTTTGTGGAAATAACACACATACAATGACTGTAATGGATCCATAAGTGGTTTATGGAAAAGACCCCACATGCAATGACCACTGGTTGATCCATGTGTGGTTTGTGGAAAGAACACACATGCAATGAATCTAGTGGTTGATCCATGTGTGGTTTGTGGAAAGAACACACATGCAATAACTCTAGCGGTTGATCCATGTGTGGTTTGTGGAAAGAACACACATGCAATGACCACTGGTGGATCCATGTGTGGTTTGTCGAAAAGAACACACATGCAATGACTCTAGTGCTGGTTTGTGGTTTTATTACAAGAACACACATGCAATGACTCTAGTGGTTGATCCATGTGTGGTTTGTGGAAAGAACACACATGCAATGACTCTGGTGGATCCATATGTGGTTTGTGGAAAAGAACACACATGCAATGACTCTGGTTGATCCATATGTGGTTTGTGGAAATAACACACATGCAATGACTCTAGTGGTTAATCCATGTGTGGTTTGTGGAAAGAACACACATACAATGACTCTGGTTGATCCATCTGTGGTTTGTGGAAAGAACACACATGAAATGACCACTGGTGGATCCATGTGTGGTTTGTGGAATAGAACACACATGCAATGACTCTAGTGCTGGTTTGTGGTTTTAGTATAAGAACAAACATGCAATGACTCTATTGGTTGATCCATGTGTGGTTTGTGGAAAGAACACACATGCAATGACTAGTGGTTGATCCATATGTGGTTTATGGAAAGAACACACATGCAATGACCACTGGTGGATCCATCTGTTGTTTGTGGAAAAGAACACACATGCAATGACTTTAGTGCTGGTTTGTGGTTTTAGTACAAGAACACATATGTAATGATTCTAGTGGTTGATCCATGTGTGGTTTGTGGAAAGAACAAACATGCAATGACCACTGGTGGATCCATGTTGGTTTTAGTATAAGAACACACATGCAATGACTCTAGTTGTTGATCCATGTTTTTTTGTGGAAATAACACACATGCAATGACTCTAGTGGTTGATGCATGTGTGGTTTGTGAAAAGAACACACATGCAATGACTCTAGTGTTGGTTTTAGTATAAGAACACACATGCAATGGCTCTAGTGGTTGATCCATATGTGGTTTGTGGAAAGAACATACATGCAATGACTAGTGGTTGATCCATATGTGGTTTGTGGAAAGAACACACATGCAATGACCACTGGTGGATCCATGTGTGGTTTGTGGAAAAGAACACACATGCAATGACTCTAGTGCTGGTTTGTGGTTTTAGTATAAGAACACACATGCAATGACTCTAGTGGTTTATCCATGTGTGGTTTGTGGAAAGAACACACATGCAATGAACACTTGTGAATCCATGTTGGTTTTAGTATAAGAACACACATGCAATGACTCTAGTGGTTAATACATGTTTGTTTGTGGAAATAACACACATGCAATGACTCTAGTGGTTGATCCATGTGTGGTTTGTGAAAAGAACACACATGCAATGACTCTAGTGTTGCTTTTAGTATAAGAACACACATGCAATGGCTCTAGTGGTTGATCCATATGTGGTTTGTGGAAAGAACACACATGCAATAACCACTCGTGGATCCATGTGTGGTTTGTGGAAAAGAACACACATGCAATGACTCTAGTGCTGGTTTGTGGTTTTAGTATAAGAACACACATGCAATGACTCTAGTGGTTGATCCATGTGTGGTTTGTGGAAAGAACACACATGCAATGACCACTTGTGAATCCATGTTGGTTTTAGTATAAGAACACACATGCAATGACTCTAGTGTTTGATCCATGTTTGTTTGTGGAAATAACACACATGCAATGACTCTAGTGGTTGATCCATGTGTGGTTTGTGAAAAGAACACACATGCAATGACTCTAGTGTTGGTTTTAGTATAAGAACACACATGCAATGACTCTAGTGGTTGATCCATGTGTGGTTTGTGGAAAGAACACACATGCAATTACCACTGGTGGATCCATGTTGGTTTTAGTATAAGAACACACATGCAATGACTCTAGTGGGTCCACATGTGTGATTTGTGGAAAGAACACACATGCAATGACTCTTGTTGATCCATATGTGGTTTGTGGAAAGAACACACAGGCAATGACTCTAGTGGTGGATCCATGTGTGGTTGTGGAAAAGAACACACATGCAATGACTCTAGTGCTGGTTTGTGGTTTTAGTATAAGAACAAAGATGCAATGACTCTAGTGGTTGATCCATGTGTGGTTTGTGGAAATAACACATATGCAATGACTAGTGGTTGATCCATGTGTGGTTTATGGAAATAACACACATGCAATGACTGTAATGGGTCCACATGTGGTTTGTGGAAAGAACACACATGCAATGACCACTGGTTGATCTATAAGTTGTTTGTGGAAAACAACACACATGCAATGACCACTGGTGGATCCATGTGTGGTTTGTGGAAAAGAACACACATGCAATGACTCTAGTGCTGGTTTGTGGTTTTAGTATAAGAACAAACATGCAATGACTCTAGTGGGTCCACATGTGTGGTTTGTGGAAAGAACACACATGCAATGACTGTGGTTGATCCATATGTGGTTTGTGGAAAGAACATACATGCAATGACTCTAGTGGTGGATCCATGTGTGGTTTGTGGAAAAGAACACACATGCAATGACTCTAGTGCTGGTTTGTGGTTTTAGTATAAGAACACACATGTAATGATTCTAGTGGTTGATCCATGTGTGGTTTGTGGAAAGAACACACATGCAATGACCACTTGTGAATCCATGTTGGTTTTAGTATAAGAACACACATGCAATGACTCTAGTGGTTGATCCATGTTTGTTTGTGGAAATAACACACATGCAATGACTCTAGTGGTTGATCCATGTGTGGTTTGTGAAAAGAACACACATGCAATGACTCTAGTGTTGGTTTTAGTATAAGAACACACATGCAATGACTCTAGTGGTTGATCCATGTGTGGTTTGTGGAAATAACACACATGCAATGGCCACTGGTGGATCCATGTTGGTTTTAGTATAAGAACACACATGCAATGACTCTAGTGCTGGTTTGTGGTCTTAGTATAAGAACAAACATGCAATGACTCTAGTGGGTCCACATGTGTGGTTTGTGGAAAGAACATACATGCAATGACTCTGGTTGATCCATATGTGGTTTGTGGAAAGAACACACATGCAATGACTCTAGTGGTGGATCCATGTGTGGTTTGTGGAAAAGAACACACATGCAATGACTCTAGTGTTGGTTTGTGGTTGTAGTATAAGAAATAACATGCAATGACTCTAGTGGTTGATCCATGTGTGGTTTGTGGAAATAACACATATGTAATGACTAGTGGTTGATCCATGTGTGGTTTGTGGAAATAACACACATGCAATGACCACTGGTTAATCCATAAGTTGTTTGTGGAAAGAACACACATGCAATTACCACTTGTGAATCCATGTTGGTTTTAGTATAAGAACACACATGCAATGACTCTAGTGGTGGATCCATGTTTGTTTGTGGAAATAACACACATGCAATGACTCTAATGGTTGATCCATGTGTGGTTTGTGAAAAGAACACACATGCAATGACTCTAGTGTTGGTTTTAGTATAAGAACACACATGCAATGACTCTAGTGGTTGATCCATGTGTGGTTTGTGGAAATAACACACATGTAATGACCACTGGTGGATCCATGTGTGGTTTGTGGAAAAGAACACACATGCAATGACTCTAGTGCTGGTTTGTGGTTTTAGTATAAGAACAAACATGCAATGACTCTAGTGGGTCCACATGTGTGGTTTGTGGAAAGAACACACATGCAATGACTCTGGTTGATCCATATGTGGTTTGTAGAAAGAACACACATGCAATGACTCTAGTGGTGGATCCATGTGTGGTTTGTGGAAAAGAACACACATGCAATGACTCTAGTGTTGGTTTGTGGTTTTAGTATAAGAAATAACATGCAATGACTCTAGTGGTTGATACATGTGTGGTTTCTGGAAATAACACATATGCAATGACTAGTGGTTGATCCATGTGTGGTTTGTGGAAATAACACACATGCAATGACCACTGGTTGATCCATAAGTTGTTTGTGGAAAAGAACACACATGTAATGACCACTGGTGGATCCATGTGTGGTTTGTGGAAAAGAACACACATGCAATGACTCTAGTGCTGGTTTGTGGTTTTAGTATAAGAACAAACATGCAATGACTCTAGTGGGTCCACATGTGTGGTTTGTGGAAAGAACACACATGCAATGACTCTGGTTGATCCATATGTGGTTTGTGGAAAGAACACATATGCAATGACTCTAGTGGTGGATCCATGTGTGGTTTGTGGAAAAGAACACACATGCAATGACTCTAGTGCTGGTTTGTGGTTTTAGTATAAGAACAAACATGCAATGACTCTAGTGGTTGATCCATGTGTGGTTTGTGGAAAGAACACACATGCAATGACTAGTGGTTGATCCATGTGTGGTTTGTGGAAAAGGAAACACATGCAATGACCATTAGTGGATCCATGTGTGGTTTGTGGAAAAGAACACACATGCAATGACTCTACTGCTGGTTTGTGGTTTTAGTATAAGAACAAACATGCAATGACTCTAGTCACTAGTGCACACCCCCCCCCCCCTCTAACACCGGTTTGGAGGGCCCTCTAACAGCGGTTGTAGAACCGCTGTTGAGGGTTCGGTGTTAGAGGGGCCCCCTTTAACACTGGTTCTTATAGGAACCGGTGTTAAAGGGTGGCGCACGTGGGGCTGCCGCAGGTCTCAGGGCCCCCCCTTTAACACCGGTTCGTAACACGAACCGGTGTTAAAGGTTCTATGCCGCGGCAGGAAAAGGAGATAAATCTCTGCCGCGGCAGAGTTCTGCCGCGGCAGGAAAACGGCCTAAATCTCTGCCGCGGCAGAGTTCTGCCCCTGCCCCGTTCTGGGCGTATTTCTGCGGCGTGGCGGGGACTGGGAGGGGGGAGGGGGAATCGATCGGGAGCGGTATACACATACATCGTCATCGGTACATACGAGTACATGAATAATTAAGCAACTATTATTATACACAACATCGTCATTGTGTGGTATTCTCCGTAAACGTTGAAGCATCAAGTACAAGACAAACACGTTCAAGCATATATACAACGTTCATTTTGGTGGATATCTAAAGAGTTCTCCGCCAGGCGTGACGACCTCATCAAGTATGAACCCCGCCAATTCCTCTTGAATGGCTCGTATGCAGTCAAATGGTAGGAGTTGGTCCCGCATCCGTTCGATCTGAATATATATGAAGAATGGGGTAAATATATATATAAGAATAAAACTTAACACAATTGATGGTAATAAAATAATATTGTGTACTTTGTTTACTTACTCTAAGTTGTTCTAGTGCACCTTGGCCCGTCGCACATATCGTGTTGCGAATGAACTCGCAAACATAGTACCCACATAAGTTATTGCCGTGTCCCTGATGCGCGCATTTTACGAGAATAGAGAGTTCAATCAAAGTAATAATCAATAAAGCATGATATAATGGAATTGGAAGCAGAATCAAAGAGATACGCAGACCTAGCTAGCTAGTATTACTTACATTTTGGTCTACAAATTTTAGTTCTTCTGACCATTCACCCACGGCCCTGCCCGTGAACCTTTTCCAAACCCTTTTCCAAACCTTGTCCGGCAAATTTTAGTTAATGACGACGGCCAGCGGCGGCGCTTGCAGAGCAGCGAGGTGACGACCCTAAACTAATACTAACTATAAAATACACTAAATAACCCTAAACTAAATACACTAAACTACACTAAATAAATAACCCTATACTAAATAACCCTAAACTAATAACCCTAAACTAAATAAACCCTAAACTAATAACCCTAAACTAAATAAACCCTAAACTAATACTAACACTAAACTACTAATAATACACACTAAACTACACACTTATAAAATACTAATAACTAATTATATACATATATGCAACAATATATACAACATATATGCAACAATATATATATGCAATTACACACAAATAAAATTATTCATACACAACAATATATATACATATATGCAACATTTATCCAATATACACACAAATAACATTTATCACCAATATCCAATATCTCCAAAACACAAACAGAGAGCTCTCACCGCCGGTGGTGGCAACTCTCGCGAACGGGGTCGGCGGCAGCGGTCGTGGACGCGGGGTTAGCGGCGGCGGCTCCGAGTTGGCGGAGGCTTCGGTGTTGGTGCGCGGCGGATCCGAGCGGCGGCGACGGGAGTGGCGGCCGACGCGGGCACGCGCGGTGGCGGACGGTGCTGGCACGGCGGGGGGCATCGACGGCGACGGCTCGCGCGCGGGGAGAGGGGCGACGGCGCTCCCGCGGGATGGCGATGGCGAGGGCGGCGACGGCGAGGGCTCGACGGCGACGGCTGGACGGCGCCGACTCTCCTCTGCTTTTCTCTGCGCGCACATTCGATCTGGCTAGGGGGAAGAAGGAAGGGGAAGGCGCGCGTTATAACCCCCCCCCTTTAACACCGGTTCGTGGCTGGAACCAGTGTTAAAGGGGGGGAATTCGTTTCGCGCCCGCACCCCCCCCCTCTTTAACACCGGTTCTAGCCACGAACCGGTGTTAAAGGGGGGTGTGCGCGTGCAAAATGAAATAAATGCGCCCCCCCCTTTAACACCGGTTCGTGGCTGGAACCGGTGTTAAAGGCGGGTGCATTTATTTCATGCATTAAAGGGGTGGGGGCATTTATAATTCAAAAAATAGGATATGAATTTATAAAATTCATATCTTATTCATTTCAACTCAGAAAAATATGAATAATATATCATAATTTTCAGAAAAATAATATCTATCCATTCATGTAAAAACATTTTATATTTACTTTAGATGAAAATTTTCAAAATGATAAAAACACTTACATATAAATTTTGATTATTCAATTCAAACAAAAATAAAATTGTCAAATCCTAAAACTTTGAACATAAGAAATATTAAGCATCTAAAAAGGAATCTAACCATATTTTATTAGAGCAAATCATATTTTATTTTGTATTAACATTTTTGAATTGATTGGATATTTAAATGCCGCATCTTTTGTATACACTTGAATCTGACAAAGCCTCGCTCAACTTGCATTGGATTTTTGATAAAATAGCATATTGTGAACCTAAAAATGATTTTTGTAAAAAATCATGAGCATCGTATCATGTACCTGTAGTTCATATCTGACCCACTCCCTACCGATTCGGCAGGAATTTGTCTTTTTCACCAGAGGTGGACGGAAAGGTTTCAGATCCCCCTGTTGGTACATTGTCCATATAAGGTGGTCTAGTATTTTTGTAAAATGTGGTGGTGGTTTTTTGAATTAGCCATTTGGTGGTTGCTTCACAAAACCGTCTGTTTTTTATGCTCGGAAAATGGAAAATGCCTTTTTGGTGCGATAAAAAGGAAAACTTCCTCTTGCAACATTGTTTGCCATGCCATGATGCACATGTATGCACAATATGGCCATATTATCACAAACTATGCCTTGATTCTAGCCATAACATTGGTCATTTGACCCGAAAGCCAAGAAACCTCGAATGAGATAGGTCATTTTGTGAAGGAGATAGAATTGGAATTAAAATACATAATGCAACTAATAGTAAGTTACATAAAGCACGACTGAAAATTAAGATACATAAAAGAACTGAAAATTAAGATACATGGCCAGATTAAGTAACAATCGGCCGAACTTGTTTCGGAATGTTGGAGTGATTCAGTCATGCTCCTGCCTACACCTGTAATACTCGCCACTATAGTCGTCGTACTCGCCGCCGCCGTCATCGCTGTCGTCGTTAGGGTCGTCGTAATTGAACCTTGAAGGCTGAGTACGCGTGGGCTGGACTTGAGGGTAGCGCAGACGGGGGTTAGAGTCGGCGGCAGTGTCATAGGCCATGACGCTCTGGAGAGTCCAACCGCGCCACCATAGCCGACGGCCGGCCTCGTTGAAGTTCGGAGGAGGTGGGCCGTCCTCCTCGTGCCTGGCGAGCGCCCTCTCACGCCGATCCACAAAGAAGGCTTCCCAAGTAGGGAAATAGTCGGATTGCCATCTGGGATTCCTCCGCTGCTCCGGCGTGAGCTCGAAGTAGTAGTGGTTCGTGATGGCCATCCGGCGCGCACACCTAGAGGGACAGGAGGAACCAGCACGCCTCTGGTGCTCAGCATCCAGCCGATGGGGACACAGTAGCCCGGCGGGCAGGGGTAGTTCGAGGCGCAAAGCGCCTCCACCTCCCTGGGGGTTAGTGCTACGGTGGAAGCCATGGGAAAGAGTGATGAGGTTGCAGATATGAGTCTAGAGATGTGCAATGACAATGGAGGCCAACCCTACATATATATATAGTGAAGAACTGGCGGGAAGAACTGGAGGGAAGAACTGGCGGGAAGAACTAGCAGGAAAAAATGGCGGGAAGAAAAATGGCGGGAAAAATGGTGGGAAAAAATGGCGGGAAGAAAAATGGTGGGAAAAAATGGCGGGAAGAAAAATGGAGGGAAGAAATAGAAGGAAGAAAAATGGCTCATTTAATACATATACTGTTAACAGAAGAAATATGACATCGATTTCCATGTTGAGATACATATGTGTGCCAAAAATGGCTCAATTAATACATATAGTCAATCTTATGATCGCGTCGGCCGTAACCATGGAGTATCAACACCGTTTAACAGGATGGTTGGATCAGTCTTCACTCTGAAGGGCGAAATTTCATCAAACTTATTATAATCTTCTGACATGTCTGTCTTGTCCTCCACTCCCACGATGTTTCTTTTCCCTGAAAGAACTATGTGACGCTTTGGCTCATCGTGTGATGTATCTGTTTGCTTATTTTTTCTTTTTTTCGGTTTGGTAGACATGTCCTTCACATAGAAAACCTAAGCCACATCATTGGCTAAGACGAATGGTTCGTCTAAGTTCTTGTCTACCTTCATAAGATTGTTGAGATCCACCGTTGTCATTCCGTACTTCTTGTCTACCTCAACCCCCCCTCCTGTTAGCTTGACCCATTTGCATCGAAACAAGGGGACCTTAAAATTAGGTCCATAGTCAAGTTCCCATATCTCCTCTATGAACCCATAATACGTGGTCTTCTGCCCATTGTCTTCTGCTGCATCGAAGCGGACACCACTATTTTTGTTGGTGCTCTTTTTATCTTGGCCTATCGTGTAAAATGTATTCCCATTTATCTCGTACCCTTGGAAAGTACATACAGTCGAAGATGGTGTCCTGGCCAACAAGTACAGCTGATCCCCAATAGTGGTGTTATTCGTGAGAAGTCTTTGCAGCCAGCTGCCAAAACTCGCCACGTGTTCACTTATAATCCATTCATCAGACTGCCTCGGGTGTTTGAGGCGTATTAAATTCTTGTGTTCATTGATATACGGGGCAACCAAGATAGATCTTTGTAAAACCGTGTAGTGTGCTTGATTGAGAGAATGCCCGTCCCTACATATCATTGCTTTACATCCTAGGGTGCCTTTTCCACGCAGTCTTCCCTCATGTCGTGATTCTGGAACACCAATCGCCTTAAGGTCAGGAATAAAATCAACACAGAACTCAATGAACTCCTCTGTTACATAGCCCTTGGAGATGCTTCCTTCTGGCCTAGCACGGTTATGAACATATTTCTTTAATACTCCCATGTACCTCTCAAAGGGGAACATATTGTGTAGAAATACAGGACCGAGAATGGCAATCTCTTCTACTAGGTGAACCAGGAGATGCGTCATAATATTGAAGAAGGATGGTGGGAACACCAACTCAAAGCTGACAAGACATTGGGCCACATCTGTCTGTAACCCTGGTAGGCTTTCTGGATCGATTACCTTCTGAGATATTGCATTGAGGAATGCACATAGTTTCACAATGGGTACTCGAACATTTTCAGGTAGAAGCCCCCTCAATGCAATCGGAAGCAATTGTGTCATAATCACGTGGCAGTCATGAGACTTCAGGTTTTGGAATTTTTTCTCTGCCATATTTATCATTCCCTTTATATTCGATGAGAAGCCAGACGGGACCTTGATACTGCTCAGGCATTCAAAAAATATTTCCTTCTCTGCTTTGGTAAGAGCGTAGCTGGCAGGAGTTAAGTGGCATCGTTTACCCTTCTTGTTCTTAGGATGCATAGGCTCTTCAGGGTCTTTTAGACGTTGCTGGTGTATCTTTTGTCTTCCCATACACTCCTAGGAAGCCTAGCAGGTTCACGCAAACATTCTTCGTCATGTGCATCACGTCGATTGAAGATCGGACCTCTAAGACTTTCCAATAGGGTAGGTCCCAAAATATAGATTGCTTCTTCCACATGGGCACGTGTCCGGCATCGTTGTAACTACCTCGGTGAATTACGCTCCTAGTTACAAGCCTGGATGAGCGGAAATGGTTAAAATAGTACGGTAGGGCCCAAATGCCACTCACAGGTAGACCTTTCGGCCGTCCTAACCATTTCCAAACATCGGGACAAGAACGGGCGGCGTAATCGGCAGGCGAAGGGATCAACTACATACACAAATGAGTATGTATGCAAGCCACCATACAACAGTCCTCAGAGCCATTCCATCTATAAAGAAAGGAAATATTGCAACGCCATACGGCAAGATCCAAATATCCTAGATAGATATAATAGCTTAGGATATCTCCTCATACATCAAACATCAGAGTATCAGGCGGAAGCGGAAGACAAGATCCGAGTACGGATAAGAAGCAAATCGGCATAAGATGCCCCATAAATAAACACATCCCGCCCACAGATCTCACGGATCCCCGTTCTCGGAATCTCTACACCGAATGATCGTTGCCCACATCGTCCGTCTCTTCCACCCAGTATCCATCTTGCGAGTTTACCTGTTCATCTGAATCAAACAATTTATCGTGTGAGACCCTAGGGGTACTTAGCAAGTCTTTATGCCTCTAAAGGGGACACAACCTGGGGTGACGCAATTGCAGCAAAAGATAAACCCTAACAATTCTATAGATACTCGCTAACCATCCGCCTAACCAGAGATAGACGAATGTCCGTGAAATAATAACAACAGTTATAACAGTAATATTAACAGATCCATCCTCCTCCTCGCTTACCAACGAGGAAGCGGACGAACAACCCCCCCATCCATTGGCATTTTTATTATCCATTCCATGAGAGTTGCACTATTTACTAGTCAGGTACTTAGTCAAATTAGAAGCGGTACTTTAGTTATACTTGTCTATGATCGAGAAACTGTGCTCCAAGTCGTCCATAACCGCGGACACGGCTTTCAGAAAGTTTTACCCTGCAGGGGTGCACAAATAGTAACACACACTCGATCAACCTCGGAAAAACAAAATCAAAACCAACGAGGCAGTCACGACAAAGCGATCACAGGATTCAGAAATATTTCAGGGGGCCACCCCATTAAGCTACCCGCAACGAAGCTGGCCGGCTACGAGACGAACTCAAGGTTTGTGTGGCCGGTTGTAAACGACTAGGAACCCGAAAGTGTGACTGGGCTTGTCGATATAGCGAAAACGAGTCACGGCCCTAAACAGTACAGGTGCAGTACCTCGCACAATTTAAATAAAACAGTAAAGCATGGCATAAGTACAGGATAGTAAATAAAACCTCAAACTAGTTTGTGGCCCCAAGAAATAAGAATAAATCAAGCTCTGGCTCAGGGGGGGTTCATAAGCCTCCCGGATGTGGATAGCGCGAATATTCAAGGAACAGGAATCAAGTACTCGGGGTCCTACGGGACACAAGTGAGCCTGAAAAACCAAATAGCAAATATGGCTCACCGATGCCACTTTCATTAGTTATCCCATTACTACTCAGGTTAAGTTGTTTAGGTACCTCGTTATCCATCAGACACTCACATACCCTACACATGCTGTTCTACGACTCGCATGGCTCAAACAACTCCTGTAGTAATGGCTCATGGGATGGAGGAACAAGCTTCGGTGGGGTTTAAAAATAAAGGCTATGCAATACTTGGGATTCAATTTAATGCAATCGCGACTCAATGATGCAAGAATAAGATAGAGGCAATAGGTACTATATGTATGCAAGCATGTGGTAGTGCTTGTCTGGCAGCTCAGTTGAAGCGAGAGAAGGATCTGGGTAGTGCTCCTGGGTCTCTTGATATATCCCCTGCTCAGCGTCTATTCGAAGAAGAACCAAACAAACAAGGGCCAACATAAATAAAGCGCACAAGCATATGAATTAAAATGCATCAAGCAAACAATCATTCCATGATGAATGATGCACAATTTGCATGGCAATAAAGTAGCATGGCATGGGTGAGGTGTGGAATACAAGTAATAATCATTTTGTGGAGTTTTAATCATATTTTATGCTCAAATAAGTTGATGTATACTTTATATTTATATGATGCATGCTGCAAAACAGAACATGGAAAGCATAAACAGAAAGGTCTCGTCGAGCTAATCATTTTAGACATATCATTTGTCAAATTTGGAGTTATAAAACAAAAGTTATTAATTAATTAAGGAAAAAAGGGCATTTTATTGTAATTTTAATCAACTCGAAATTTTAAATGTTCAAAATATATTTTGGAGGGCATATTTGAATTCCTCACATTTTTCTGATTTGAAAACATATATTATTTGTATTATTTGGGTTTATATTTTAAAAGTTATTTGAAAACAGATTTGAAATTTGAATTTAAATTAATTTGGAAAAGTTTGAATTAAAACAGAAATACAGAAATCTTTTTTATACTCAGTCAAACCTAGCCACTGACGCTGACGGTGGGCCTTACGCTGACTGGGCAGCACACGCGCAGAAAAGCTTTTATCACCGCGACTGCTGCCAGCCACAGAGGCCGACAGGTGGGTCCCAGGGCTGCGAGGCCACAGCGCGCGCGCGGCCAACGCGTGCTGGACACGTGGGCGATCCAGGGCGCGGGGAGGGGTCGATCCGTGGTGGCCAGGATCTTCTGGGGGTCTTCTTGCAAAGTGCACACCGAGGCTGGCAGGTGGGTCCGTGGGGGCTGCGGGTTGAGGCGGGAAAAAGGGCAGGGGCCTTTCTGCAAAAACGACGTCGACGACGGCCTGTCTGCTGCGTGCCGCCAGCAGAGATCAGGGAAACTGCCGGAGTTTGGACGACGTTGGCGACCAAACGGCGGCGAAACTCGCCTAGCCGCAAAAAGGAAAGAAGGAGAGGGTGGAGCGGGCTACCCTTTTTGTATAGAAAGCGCGCACGGAGGCGGACTACAGCGCGCGGGGCACGACGACGAACAGAGGCGGAAAAGCTGCTGCTGTCTGTCAACGCGCGGCGCACGGCGGTGCTCGGAGGCTGCTCGATGGAGCGTCCGGCGCATCTGGGCCGCTAGGAGGAGGACGGGCATGTCTAGGGGATCGAGATGCTCACCAGGAACTCGTCGGTGTGGCCGCTGAAGCTGGAGGTGGATCGGATCGGAGCAGAGGCAGAGGTCCCGCGAGCGTCTGATCCGGTGGCCGCGGTGTGCCCAGGGCGCTCCCGAGGACTCCGGCGAGGCTTGGCCGGTGCAGGTTGAGGTAGATGAGGTAGGCAACGCTCCTCGTGCTCCTTGTATAGCTTGGCGCGCTCGGGATCGTCGGCTAGCAAGGCAGGCCGGAGCTAGGGTTTAGGGGCATGAGTGAAATCTTGCAAGCTTGGGGAGAGAGAAGGGAGATAGAGGAGGACCTGGGCGCCTCCCAGATCCGATCTGAGAGGGTTAAGGTGAGCTGGGGTGGTTGGGGTAGAGAGGGGAGGAAGGAGCACATGGTTTTGGAGAGATGCAAAGGAGGGCTTGGGTGGCTTTCTTCCCTCTTTTCTCTTCTTGTCTTGAAGCTAAAGAAGGAGAAAGAGAGGGACCAGGGGAGGGCAGAGAGGCTGCAGGGTGGGCCGGCGTGGCGATGGGGCTACCTGGCAGGGAGAGAGGGGGTGAAGCCAAGAGAGAGGGAGAGGGGAAGGGTAGCTCGGGCTAGGGTAGTTTGGGGCTCGGGTTGGCTAGGTCTAGAGAGGGGAGAGGTGGTCTCGGGTCAGGGGTGGCTCGGTTGATGGTGGTAGAGGGTTAGATGATTAGGGTTAGGGTTTTGGGTTAGAGAGGAGGGTAGCTCGGGTTAGGGTTTTAGAGATAGGGGGTATGGGTTTAGATTAGGTATAGATTAGGAGAGAGGTTTAGAGAGAGAGGAGAGATGTGGTGTGGTAATCTTTTGACAAGATCAAGCATAAGCAAAACAAGCTCAAGCAAGATATAGTCAAAAGAGAGAAGAGAAGAAAAGGTGGTGAGAGATATAGAGAGAGGATAGGTTTGGAGAAAGAATAAGGGAGAGGGGTATAGAGATAAAGATGGACAAGCTCACACATGGCTTGCATGGATGGGGATGGTGTAGGGTTTTAGCAAACTCAAACAAAATCAAACAAAAAGGAATGGTAGAGAAGGATAGAGGTGATTCACTAAAAATCAAATAAAAACAAAGGAGGACAAAAGATGGAGATGGTTGCATGGCCCATGCAAAAACATTAAATGCCATGTTTTAACCTTGTGAAAACAAAATAATAATCATGGCAATATTCTTATGCATTACCCAAAATGTGGAGTAAGGCCAAGCAAAAGAATTTAAATGAAAGTTCCAGATGGAGTAGATGGAGATGAGCACATTTGATTATAATTGGGAATTGCTAGTGTGTATATTCCACTAGATGTTTAATAGTCCCAAAAATATCCCAATATGAGCATAAATCCATAATAATCCATATGAAAGCTAGGAAAAGGAGCACTACTCATAATGCATGCAAAGGTGGCTCCACATATCAATAATGTGAAAACAACATGATGCTAATATGAGAGCATGTGGAAAAAGAATTGGATCCATCCCAACTCATATGAGCTAGAGGTAAAACCCAATAAAGTGCAAAGCTCATATTTGGTTGGATGGTGGAATTATAAGGTGGTGACAAAGAGAGGTGGTGGAATTGGAATAAAAGATATGCCCCCAACTCAACTTGGGCATTTAAACAATTTATCAACAACCAAATACAATATCAAGAGGCAAATACAATTAATAATGCATATGAGAGAAGAACCAATACAAAAAGGGTTTTATATGATGCTCAAATGCAAGGTGGCATGATGACATGAGCATGATATAGTTATGATGCAACAATTATATGTAGGAAGTAGCATATATATATGCTAGGCTAGTAGCATTGCAATTGTTAGACAATTGGGATGCTACAACTCTCCCCCACTAAACAAGAATCTCGCCCCGAGATTCCTAGGAAAAAGAAAACAACACAAGAAAAGGCGGGTGTTCGGAACGAAGGTGATCCTTGCGTTCCCAAGATGATGAAGAACGGAATGGTGCGACCACTACACCTTGCAAACTTGCTAGACTTGTTGCGAGTCTTGCGTTTTGCTTGAGAAACAACGGTTAGAAGAGTTGAAGGATTGTCGTGAGACAAGAAGGATAGGATGGACATAGCTCCGGTTTTCTCAAGAAACATGATAAGAGAAAGGAACCACTTGTGAGAGAAAAGGAAAAGATGATGTGTCATGGATAAAGAAAGATACGCCGTTAAGATTAAAGATTTACCGATACTAGAGAGGATGAAAACTTTGTCTCGCCGGAAGAAAAGAGCTAGGTTGGAGAAGTTTTGATCCACTATGACAATAGCGTCGTATCTTCTCTCGGATTTGAGAAATGAAGTACGGAAACAATATTGCCTTCAAACAATAGAGTCCCTTGATATGAGCAGAAAGATTTAGTTAGACATCGTCAGATTAGATTCTTCTTGCGCCGGTAAGACCCAAAGGGTCACGCAATTGAGGTGCGCGGATATAACTTCCAGAGACTGATGTGAAGCCAGATCATGGTGGAAACCCTAGAAGCAAAGAATATGGAGGATCTGGAGTTTATTGTAGAGATACTTATTGCTTTCTTTAGCGTTGAGGCTAACGCAATAGATTTGTGGCTGATGGCATCAACCATAATTGGCTTTACCACAGAAAAAGAATTGATGAAACAAAGAGAGATAGTTTCCTTTCATCTTGTTTAGGGATGTCGAGCATCGGTAGAAAGACGAGGTCCAAAAAGAGTTTGCGTTTGTTCCACCAGATAATTGATGATTTGCTCCCTCTAGAATAGACAGACCACCAACAAGAGATCATTGATTACTTTCTTCGAGAGAGCACTCCAGAAAACAAGGACGGAAGTAAAAGTATCAAGGGATAAAGGCCATTTCTAACTTCCGTGGAATGAGTGAAATCACATTAATTCACCAATTCAATGTACGAGAGCGAATGATAAGAGTAGTGGTATGGTAGCTACTCCATCCCGCACTCAAAGCATTACTCCGCACATGAATAATAAAACCATGCAACCCAACTACCGAAACAGACCGAAGATATTGACAAAAACTCATGGAACTCCGTTAGAAAACAAGGATAGATGCAAACGATTCACCGGATCCAAGATAGATAATGATGATGTTGTTGTCGTCATGTCTGAAGTACCAAGCCACCGGAAAGATATGAAGGAAGATTACGGAGAAGACTGCAAGATTCAACAGCTACAGAAAAGATAGCACCAACTTGAACAGAAGGAATACAAGATCTGGAAGGTCTTCATGGCCTCCGGTGGATTGAGCATAGACGATAGAGCGAGAGGTTTCAAGAGATTACTTAACGAGATAGAGGTGAAAAGAACTGCATGTTGTTCTTGAAATGATTGAGAGAGATTTAGCAGTCTTGAGGAAAACTTTAGCGGAACGACGATGATAACTTGCCAACAAGGAAACTCCGGGTTTGATTGAAGGTGGAAGATGGAATTAACAATGGACTTGCTAATTCCAGAATTGAAGCGATCTATTGAGCAGAAGGACGTGGCCGACATAGGTGACTTCAAAAAGTCAGAATTCTCGCTTTGAGACTTTGCACACAGGCAGTGCGCACGAAGCTTGAGAGAAAGAGACACAGATGATCTTCCATGTCCTTCCATTGATATGGAATAGGCAAGCATATTATCAACATATACCACCATGGATTAACAAGATATTCCGAGAATATCAAGTTCAAGAGGCGGAAGAAACGAACAAATGCTCGAAACACTTTCTGAGCTCAACGCTCTTAGAAAGATCAATGTTAAGAGCACGGGTTCGTGTTGAAGAAGATGCACTGGAAGAATAGATTATCTGGTCCTTCGGAAGAAAAACAGATGTCACCTGGTTCACATTGTCAATTGGATCACCGGTTACAAGATAAAGAGATCTTGGATAAGAAACGATGATAGCTCATACCTTAAGCAAAGCTATCGGAAGCGAAACGATGCAATTCCCTCGTATCCAGGAGAATTGTGCAGATATGGGGTTGAAAAAGATGTGCAGCATGATAAACAGATGATAGACCACCGTAGTTCCTTGAGAAACGCCAGATTGCCAAAGATGCTTGACTATGCATAGATATGATCACGGTGTACTCAAAATCACAGGAGATAACCGTCACCGTTGGAGGATAGAGGTGATTGCCTTTTCCATATTCCACTCATGATAAGTGTCCTATAGCTATGCTGAGAACCAAATTACAATCACCAGCATCGGATCGACACATGTTATGTAATTAGCCCAAGAGAATTGGAGATGAAAAGAAACTCCAGGATTAAGCGCCGGTGACAAAAGAATGAGTTAGCATGGACATGCTGATAAAAGGGAGATAGGTAATGTTTCACACACGACTGGAAAGGAGTGTGGAAACACAGATGTATCAAAGAAATTTTTTCCGCATTTTTCGGCATTAAACTACCAATAGATGCGCAAAATCACTTATCAGGTAGAGATTAGCAACTGAAGGTTTCACAGAATGTGGAGTTGCTAGAAGGAAGGACACCCTTAAGAAGATGGCACCGGTCAACAAGAAGTCAGATAGATCGCGCCGGTTTTCAAAAGCCTGTCAGTATGGAATGTACCAACAGTTGATAACCAAAGGCATATTGTGATAACAAATTGGATGCAACAGATAGACAAGGAGTTACACACACACACACTTCCTATGGTACTACGGACACCCAGAACACGTGAATCCTAGTTTGAATTTTAAGAAGAGGATTGAAAACGTTACACTTCCTTACCAGAAAAGGGTGGTGGGTGGGTAAGAAGAAAAGTGGAAGCAGTCCTACTCTCGCATTTTGTTTTTCCCTAGTATACATAGCTACCAAAAATATTTGCTAGACTGACAACGACCATTTGGCTGAGACCCTGAAGGGCGGGATGGCTCTGATACCAATTGTAACTACCTCGGTGAATTACGCTCCTAGTTACAAGCCTGGATGAGCGGAAATGGTTAAAATAGTACGGTGGGGCCCAAATGCCACTCACAGGTAGACCTTTCGGCCGTCCTAACCATTTCCAAACATTGGGACAAGAACGGGCGGCGTAATCGGCAGGCGAAGGGATCAACTACATACACAAATGAGTATGTATGCAAGCCACCATACAACAGTCCTCAGAGCCATTCCATCTATAAAGAAAGGAAATATTGCAACGCCATACGGCAAGATCCAAATATCCTAGATAGATATAATAGCTTAGGATATCTCCTCATACATCAAACATCAGAGTATCAGGCGGAAGCGGAAGACAAGATCCGAGTACGGATAAGAAGCAAATCGGCATAAGATGCCCCATAAATAAACACATCCCGCCCACAGATCTCACGGATCCCCGTTCTCGGAATCTCTACACCGAATGATCGTTGCCCACATCGTCCGTCTCTTCCACCCAGTATCCATCTTGCGAGTTTACCTGTTCATCTGAATCAAAGAATTTATCGTGTGAGACCCTAGGGGTACTTAGCAAGTCTTTATGCCTCTAAAGGGGACACAACCTGGGGTGACGCAATTGCAGCAAAAGATAAACCCTAACAATTCTATAGATACTCGCTAACCATCCGCCTAACCAGAGATAGACGGATGTCCGTGAAATAATAACAACAGTTATAACAGTAATATTAACAGATCCATCCTCCTCCTCGCTTACCAACGAGGAAGCGGACGAACAACCCCCCCATCCATTGGCATTTTTATTATCCATTCCATGAGAGTTGCACTATTTACTAGTCAGGTACTTAGTCAAATTAGAAGCGGTACTTTAGTTATACTTGTCTATGATCGAGAAACTATGCTCCAAGTCGTCCATAACCGCGGACACGGCTTTCAGAAAGTTTTACCCTGCAGGGGTGCACAAATAGTAACACACACTCGATCAACCTCGGAAAAACCAAATCAAAACCAACGAGGCAGTCACGACAAAGCGATCACAGGATTCAGAAATATTTTAGGGGGCCACCCCATTAAGCTACCCGCAACGAAGCTGGCCGGCTACGAGACGAACTCAAGGTTTGTGTGGCCGGCTGTAAACGACTAGGAACCCGAAAGTGTGACTGGGCTTGTCGATACAGCGAAAACGGGTCACGGCCCTAAACAGTACAGGTGCAGTACCTCGCACAATTTAAATAAAGCAGTAAAGCATGGCATAAGTACAGGATAGTAAATAAAACCTCAAACTAGTTTGTGGCCCCAAGAAATAAGAATGAATCAAGCTCTGGCTCAGGGGGGTTCATAAGCCTCCCGGATGTGGATAGCGCGAATATTCAAGGAACAGGAATCAAGTACTCGGGGTCCTACGGGACACAAGTGAGCCTGAAAAACCAAATAGCAAATATGGCTCACCGATGCCACTTTCATTAGTTATCCCATTACTACTCAGGTTAAGTTGTTTAGGTACCTCGTTATCCATCAGACACTCACATACCCTACACATGCTGTTCTACGACTCGCATGGCTCAAACAACTCCTGTAGTAATGGCTCATGGGATGGAGGAACAAGCTTCGGTGGGGTTTAAAAATAAAGGCTATGCAATACTTGGGATTCAATTTAATGCAATCGCGACTCAATGATGCAAGAATAAGATAGAGGCAATAGGTACTATATGTATGCAAGCATGTGGTAGTGCTTGCCTGGCAGCTCAGTTGAAGCGAGAGAAGGATCTGGGTAGTGCTCCTGGGTCTCTTGATATATCCCCTGCTCAGCGTCTATTCAGAGAAGAACCAAACAAACAAGGGCCAACATAAATAAAGAGCACAAGCATATGAATTAAAATGCATCAAGCAAACAATCATGCCATGATGAATGATGCACAATTTGCATGGCAATAAAGTAGCATGGCATGGGTGAGGTGTGGAATACAAGTAATAATCATTTTGTGGAGTTTTAACCATATTTTATGCTCAAATAAGTTGCTGTATACTTTATATTTATATGATGCATGCTGCAAAACAGAACATGGAAAGCATAAATAGAAAGGCCTCGTCGATCTAATCATTTTAGACATATTATTTGTCAAATTTGGAGTTATAAAACAAAAGTTATTAATTAATTAAGGAAAAAGGGCATTTTATTGTAATTTTAATCAACTCGAAATTTTAAATGTTCAAAATATATTTTGGAGGGCATATTTGAATTCCTCACATTTTTCTGATTTGAAAACATATATTATTTGTATTATTTGGGTTTATATTTTAAAAGTTATTTGAAAACAGATTTGAAATTTGAATTTAAATTAATTTGGAAAAGTTTGAATTAAAACAGAAATACAGAAATCTTTTTTATACTCAGTCAAACCTAGCCACTGACGCTGACGGTGGGCCTCACGCTGACTGGGCAGCACACGCGCAGAAAAGCTTTTATCACCGCGACTGCTGCCAGCCACAGAGGCCGACAGGTGGGTCCCAGGGCTGCGGGGCCACAGCGCGCGCGGCCAACGCGTGCTGGACACGTGGGCGATCCAGGGCGCGGGGAGGGGTCGATCCATGGTGGCCAGGATCTTCCAGGGGTCTTCTTGCAAAGTGCACACCGAGGCTGGCAGGTGGGTCCGTGGGGGCTGCGGGTTGAGGCAGGAAAAAGGGCAGGGGCCTTTCTGCAAAAACGACGTCGACGACGGCCTGTCTGCTGCGCGCCGCCAGCAGAGATCAGGGAAACTGCCGGAGTTTGGACGACGTTGGCGACCAAACGGCGGCGAAACTCGCCTAGCCGCAAAAAGGAAAGAAGGAGAGGGTGGAGCGGGCTACCCTTTTTGTATAGAAAGCGCGCACGGAGGCGGACTACAGCGCGCGGGGCACGACGACGAACAGAGGCGGAAAAGCTGCTGCTGTCTGTCAACGCGCGGCGCACGGCGGTGCTCGGAGGCTGCTCGACGGAGCGTCCGGCGCATCTGGGCCGCTAGGAGGAGGACGGGCATGTCTAGGGGATCGAGATGCTCACCAGGAACTCGTCGGTGTGGCCGCTGAAGCTGGAGGTGGATCGGATCGGAGCAGAGGCAGAGGTCCCGCGAGCGTCTGATCCGGTGGCCGCGGTGTGCCCAGGGCGCTCCCGAGGACTCCGGCGAGGCTTGGCCGGTGCAGGTTGAGGTAGATGAGGTAGGCAACGCTCCTCGTGCTCCTTGTATAGGTTGGCGCGCTCGGGATCGTCGGCTAGCAAGGCAGGCCGGAGCTAGGGTTTAGGGGCATGAGTGAAATCTTGCAAGCTTGGGGAGGGAGAAGGGAGATAGAGGAGGACCTGGGCGCCTCCCAGATCCGATCTGAGAGGGTTAAGGTGAGCTGGGGTGGTTGGGGTAGAGAGGGGAGGAAGGAGCACATGGTTTTGGAGAGATGCAAAGGAGGGCTCGGGTGGCTTTCTTCCCTCTTTTCTCTTCTTGTCTTGAAGCTAAAGAAGGAGAAAGAGAGGGACCAGGGGAGGGCAGAGAGGCTGCAGGGTGGGCCGGCGTGGCGATGGGGCTACCTGGCAGGGAGAGAGGGGGTGAAGCCAAGAGAGAGGGAGAGGGGAAGGGTAGCTCGGGCTAGGGTAGTTTGGGGCTCGGGTTGGCTAGGTCTAGAGAGGGGAGAGGTGGTCTCGGGTCAGGGGTGGCTCGGTTGATGGTGGTAGAGGGTTAGATGGGTTAGGGTTTTGGGTTAGAGAGGAGGGTAGCTCGGGTTAGGGTTTTAGAGATAGGGGGTATGGGTTTAGATTAGGTATAGATTAGGAGAGAGGTTTAGAGAGAGAGGAGAGATGTGGTGTGGTAATCTTTTGACAAGATCAAGCATAAGCAAAACAAGCTCAAGCAAGATATAGTCAAAAGAGAGAAGAGAAGAAAAGGTGGTGAGAGATATAGAGAGAGGATAGGTTTGGAGAAAGAATAAGGGAGAGGGGTATAGAGATAAAGATGGACAAGCTCACACATGGCTTGCATGGATGGGGATGGTGTAGGGTTTTAGCAAACTCAAACAAAATCAAACAAAAAGGAATGGTAGAGAAGGATAGAGGTGATTCACTAAAAATCAAATAAAAACAAAGGAGGACAAAAGATGGAGATGGTTGCATGGCCCATGCAAAAACATTAAATGCCATGTTTTAACCTTGTGAAAACAAAATAATAATCATGGCAATATTCTTATGCATTACCCAAAATGTGGAGTAAGGCCAAGCAAAAGAATTTAAATGAAAGTTCCAGATGGAGTAGATGGAGATGAGCACATTTGATTATAATTGGGACTTGCTAGTGTGTATATTCCACCAGATGTTTAATAGTCCCAAAAATATCCCAATATGAGCATAAATCCATAATAATCCATATGAAAGCTAGGAAAAGGAGCAGTACTCATAATGCATGCAAAGGTGGCTCCACATATCAATAATGTGAAAACAACATGATGCTAATATGAGAGCATGTGGAAAAAGAATGGGATTCATCCCAACTCATATGAGCTAGAGGTAAAACCCAATAAAGTGCAAATCTCATATTTGGTTGGATGGTGGAATTATAAGGTGGTGACAAAGAGAGGTGGTGTAATTGGAATAAAAGATATGCCCCCAACTCAACTTGGGCATTTAAACAATTTATCAACAACCAAATACAATATCAAGAGGCAAATACAATTAATAATGCATATGAGAGAAGAACCAATACAAAAAGGGTTTTATATGATGCTCAAATGCAAGGTGGCATGATGACATGAGCATGATATAGTTATGATGCAACAATTATATGTAGGAAGTAGCATATATATAGACTAGGCTAGTAGCATTGCAATTGTTAGACAATTGGGATGCTACAATCGTCATTCGGAACAGATAGACTGCCAGGACCTTTTCCAAAGATTACTTCTAGGTCCTTGACCATACCAAATACCTCCTCACCAGTACGGAGGAAAGGCTTCCTCCGGGGTTCTGCCAGGCGTTTGAAATGCTTGCCTTTCTTTCTTACTGGATGCAGGTTCGGAAGAAATCGACGATACCCTAGGTACACAACCTTCTTACATTTATCCAAATATACACTTTCAGTCTCATCTAAATAGCGTGTGCATGCATTGTATCCCTTGTTTGTCTGCCCTGAAATGTTACTAAGAGCAGGCCAATCATTGATGGTTACGAAAAGCAATGCCCGTAGGTCAAATGGCTCCCCTTTGTGCTCATCCCACATACGTACACCTGGTTTGGCCCACAGCTGTAAAAGTTCTTCAACTAATGGCCTTAGGTACACATCAATGTCGTTGCCGGGTTGCCTCGGGCCTTGGATGAGCACTGGCATCATAATGAACTTCCTCTTCATACACAACCAAGGAGGAAGGTTATAGATACATAGAGTCACAGGCCAGGTGCTGTGACTGCAGCTCTGCTCACCAAAAGGATTCATGCCATCTATACTTAGACCAAACCTTAAGTTCCTTGCGTCACGTGCGAAGTCCGGGTACTCTCGCTCGACTTTTCTCCACTGTGACCCATCAGCGGGGTGTCTCAACATCGCGTCTTTCTTACGGTCTTCCATGTGCCATCGCAACAACTTGGCATGCTCTTTATTTCTGAAGAGACGTTTTAACCGTGGTATTATAGGAGCATACCACATAACCTTGGCAGGAACCTTCTTCCTAGGGGCCTCGCCCTCAACATCGCCAGGATCGTCTCCTCTGATCTTATACCGCAGTGCAGTGCATACCGGGCATGCATCCAAATTCTCGTACTTCTCACCGCAGTAGAGGATGCAGTCATTAATGCAGGCATGTATCTTCTGCACGTCTAATCCTAGAGGGCAGACAACCTTCTTTGCTTGGTATGTACTGTCGGGCAACTCATTATTTCTTGGAAGAAGATTCTTCAGTTTTACCAACAACTTTGAAAATGCGCTGTCAGTCACACCGTTCTCTGCCTTCCATTGCAGCAAATCCAGTGTGGTACCTAGCTTTTTGTGGCCATCTTCGCAAGTTGGGTACAACAATGTTTTGTGATCCTTTAACATCTGCTCCAGCTTCTCCTTCTCCTTTTCAGTTTCATATTCTTCCTTTGCATCAGTAATGGCCCGACCAAGATCATCATCAGCGGGCCCATCTGCTGCCTCTTGATCTTCATTATCTACCCCCGTTGCAGTATCATCATATTCAGGATACATATTATGATAGTTGTCATCATCCTCTTCTTCTTCGTTGTCTTCCATCACAACCCCTTTTTCTCCGTGCTTGGTCCAACAATTATAGCTGGGCATGAAACCGGATCGAAGCAGGTGGGCGTGAATGGTTCTGGTATTTGAGTAGTCTTTCTGATAGTGAACACACGGACAACACATAAAACCATTGTGACCACGGTTTGCATTAGCCACAATGATGAAATTTTGGAGGCCCGTAATGTACTCGGAAGTGCGGCGGTCACCGTACATCCATTGCCGGTTCATCTGCATTAATATATAGTATATATCAAAAAATAATAGGGAGATGACCATTTATATATATAGTACATCAATGACACATGAAAGGATAGTTGCCGACCTCGACCGAGAAGGAAAGAGCAACGAGAAAACTTATTTTGAGCTCTCGGACATTTCACCGAACACCTCTTGTGCATACGAAAAAACACAAACTAGCACACTTCACACCCTCTTGCTAGGCTCCAAAATGAGATAGTGAAAAAATGGAAGAGTGGGGTGTGGGCTGCGGTGTCTTATATAGCCCCCCCCCCTTTAACACCGGTTCAAGCCACGAACCGGTGTTAAAGGGGGGCTGCGCGGGCCACTGGTGCAGGGGCCTTTAACACCGATTCATGCCACGAACCGGTGTTAAAGGGGGGCTCCTTTTTGCTGCACGGGCCACGCTGGTACAGGCCCCCCCTTTAACACCGGTTCATAGAAGAACCGGTGTTAAAGCCCATTTCCAGGCTCAACTAAAGGCCTCGTTTCCACTAGTGAGTGGTTGATCAATGTGTGGTTTGTGGAAAGAACACACATGCAATGACTCTGGTTAATCCATATGTGGTTTGTGGAAAGAACACACATGCAATGACCACTGGTGGATCCATGTGTGGTTTATGGAAAAGAACACACATGAAATGACTCTAGTACTGGTTTGTGGTTTTAGTATAAGAACACACATGCAATGACTCTAGTGGTTGATCCATGTGTGGTTTGTGGAAATAACACATATGCAATGACTCTAGTGGTTGATCCATGTGTGGTTTGTGGAAATAACACACATGCAATGACTGTAATGGGTCCACATGTGTGGTTTGTGGAAAGAACACACATGCAATGACTCTGGTTGATCCATATGTGGTTTGTGGAAAGAACACACATGCAATGACCACCGGTGGATCCATGTGTGGTTTGTGGAAAAGAACACACATGCAATGTCTCTAGTGCTCGTTTGTGGTTTTAGTATAAGAACAAACATGCAATGACTCTAGTGGTTGATCCATGTGTGGTTTGTGGAAAGAACACACATGAAATGACTCTGGTTGATCCATATGTGGTCTGTGGAAAGAACACACATGCAATGACCACTAGTGGATCCATGTGTGGTTTGTGGAAAAGAACACACATGCAATGACTCTTATTGATCCATATGTGGTTTGTGGAAAGAACACACATGCAATGACCACTGGTGGATCCATGTGTGGTTTATGGAAAAGAACACACATGCAATGACTCTATTGCTGGTTTGTGGTTTTAGTATAAGAACAAACATGCAATGACTCTAGTGGTTGATCCATGTGTGGTTTGTGGAAAGAACACACATGCAATGACTCTGGTGGATCCTTGTGTGGTTTGTGGAAAGAACACACATGCAATGACCACTGGTGGATCCATGTGTGGTTTGTGGAAAAGAACACACATGCAATGACTGTAATGGGTCCACATGTGTGGTTTGTGGAAAGAACACACATGCAATGACTCTGGTTGATCCATATGTGGTTTGTGGAAAGAACACACATGCAATGACCACTGGTGGATCCATGTGTGGTTTGTGGAAAAGAACACACATGCAATGACTCTAGTGCTGGTTTGTGGTTTTAGTATAAGAACAAACATGCAATGACTCTAGTGGTTGATCCATGTGTGGTTTGTGGAAAGAACACACATGAAATTACTCTGGTTGATCCATATGTGGTCCGTGGAAAGAACACACATGCAATGACCACTAGTGGATCCATGTGTGGTTTGTGGAAAACAACACACATGCAATGACTCTTGTTGATCCATATGTGGTTTGTGGAAAGAACACACATGCAATGACCACTGGTGGATCCATGTGTGGTTTATGGAAAAGAACACACATGCAATGACTCTAGTGCTGGTTTGTGGTTTCAGTATAAGATCAAACATGCAATGACTCTAGTGGTTGATCCATGTGTGGTATGTGGAAAGAACACACATGCAATGACTCTGGTGGATCCTTGTGTGGTTTGTGGAAAGAACACACATGCAATGACCACTGGTGGATCCATGTGTGGTTTGTGGAAAAGAACACACATGCAATGACTAGTACTGGTTTGTGGTTTTAGTATAAGAACACACATGCAATGACTCTAGTGGTTGATCCATGTGTGGTTTGTGGAAATAACACACATGCAATGACTCTACTGGTTGATCCATGCGTGGATTGTGGAAAGAACACACATGCAATGACCACTGGTGGATCCATGTTGGTTTTAGTATAAGAACACACATGCAATGACTCTAGTGGTTGATCCATGTTTGTTTGTGGAATAACACACATGCAATGACTCTAGTGGTTGATCCATGTGTGGTTTGTGAAAAGAACACACATTTAATGACTCTAGTGTTGGTTTTAGTATAAGAACACACATGCAATGACTCTAGTGGTTGATCCATGTGTGGTTTGTGGAAAGAACACACATGCAATGACCACTGGTGGATCCATGTTGGTTTTAGTATAAGAACACACATGTAATGACTCTAGTGCTGGTTTGTGGTTTTATTATAAGAATAAACATGCAATGACTCTAGTGGGTCCACATGTGTGGTTTGTGGAAAGAACAAACATGCAATGACTCTGGTGGATCCTTGTGTGGTTTGTGGAAAGAACACACATGCAATGACCACTGGTGGATCCATGTGTGGTTTGTGGAAAAGAACACACATGCAATGACTCTAGTACTGGTTTGTGGTTTTAGTATAAGAACACACATGCAATGACTCTAGTGGTTGATCCATGTGTGGTTTGTGGAAAGAACACACATGCAATGACTCTGGTTGATACATATGTGGTTTGTGAAAGAACACACATGCAATGACTCTAGTGGTGGATCCATGTGTGGTTTGTGGAAAAGAACACACATGCAATGACTCTAGTGCGGGTTAGTGGTTTTGGTATAAGAACAAACATGCAATGACTCTAGTGGTTGATCCATGTGTGGTTTGTGGAAAGAACACACATGCAATGACTAGTTGTTGATCCATATGTGGTTTGTGGAAAGATCACACATGCAATGACCACTGGTGGATCCATGTGTGGTTTGTGGAAAAGAACACACATGCAATGAATCTAGTGGTTGATCCATGTGTGGTTTGTGGAAAGAACACACATGTAATGACTCTGGTTGATCCATATGTGGTTTGTGGAAAGAACACACATGCAATGACCACTGGTGGATCCATGTGTGGTTTGTGGAAAAGAACACACATGCAATGACTCTAGTGGTTTTTTCCATGTGTGGTTTGTGGAAAGAACACACATGCAATGACCACTGGTGGATCCATGTTGGTTTTAGTATAAGAACACACATGCAATGACTCTAGTGGTTGATCCATGTTTGTTTGTGGAAATAACACACATGCAATGACTCTAGTGGTTGATCCACATGTGGTTTGTGCAAAGAACACACATGCAATGACTCTAGTGTTGGTTTTAGTATAAGAACACACATGCAATGACTCTAGTGGTTGATACATGTGTGGTTTATGGAAATAACACATATGCAATGACTCTAATGGTTGATCCATGTGTGGTTTCTGGAAATAACACACATGCAATGACTGTAATGGGTCCACATGTGGTTTGTGGAAACAACACACATGCAATGACCACTGGTTGATCCATCAGTTGTTTGTGGAAAAGATCACACATGCAATGAGTCTAGTGGATCCATGTGTGGTTTGTGGAAAAGAACACACATGCAATGACTCTTGTGTTGGTTTGTGGTTTTAGTATAAGAACAAACATGCAATGACTCTAGTGGTTGATCCATGTGTGGTTTGTGGAAAGAACACACATGCAATGACTTTGGTTGATCCATATGTGGTTTGTGGAAAGAACACACATGCAATGACCACTAGTGGACCCATGTGTGGTTTGTGGAAAAGAACACACATGCAATGACTCTAGTGGTGGTTCTTGGTTTTAGTATAAGAACACACATGCAATGACTCTAGTGGTTGATCCATGTGTGGTTTGTGGAAATAACACACATGCAATGACTCTAGTGGTTGATCCATGTGTGGTTTGTGGAAAGAACACACATGCAATGACCACTGGTGGATCCATGTTGGTTTTAGTATAAGAACACACATGCAATGACTCTAGTACTGGTTTGTGGTTTTAGTATAAGAACACACATGCAATGACTCTAGTGGTTGATCCATGTGTGGTTTGTGGAAATAACACACATGCAATGACTCTAGTGGTTGATCCATGTGTGGTTTGTGGAAAGAACACACATGCAATGACCACTAGTGGATCCATGTTGGTTTTAGTATAAGAACACACATGCAATGACTCTAGTGGTTGATCCATGTTTGTTTGTGGAAATAACACACATGCAATGACTCTAGTGGTTGATCCATGTGTGGTTTGTGAAAAGAACACACATGCAATGACTCTAGTGTTGGTTTTAGTATAAGAACACACATGCAATGACTCTAGTGGTTGATCCATGTGTGGTTTGTGGAAATAACACATATGCAATGACTCTAGTGGTTGATCCATGTGTGGTTTGTGGAAATAACACACATGCAATGACTATAATGGGTCCACATGTATGGTTTGTGGAAAGAACACACATGCAATGACTCTGGTTGATCCATATGTGGTTTGTGGAAAGAACACACATGCAATGACCACTGGTGGATCCATGTGTGGTTTGTGGAAAGAACACACATGCAATGACTCTAGTGCTGGTTTGTGGTTTTAGTATAAGAATAAACATGCAATGACTCTAGTGGGTCCACATGTGTGGTTGGTGGAAAGAACACACATGCAATGACTCTGGTGGATCCTTGTGTGGTTTGTGGAAAGAACACACATGCAATGACCACTGGTGGATCCATGTGTGGTTTGTGGAGAAGAACACACATGCAATGACTCTAGTACTGGTTTGTGGTTTTAGTATAAGAACAGACATGCAATGACTCTAGTGGTTGATCCATGTGTGGTTTGTGGAAAGAACACACATGCAGTGAATCTGGTTGATACATATGTGGTTTGTGGAAAGAACACACATGCAATGACTCTAGTGGTGGATCCATGTGTGGTTTGTGGAAAAGAACATACATGCAATGACTCTAGTGCTGGTTTGTGGTTTTAGTATAAGAACAAACATGCAATGCCTCTAGTGGTTGATCCATGTGTGGTTTGTAGAAATAACACATATGCAATGACTAGTGGTTGATCCATGTGTGCTTTGTGGAAATAACACACATGCAATGGCTATAATGGGTCCACATGTGGTTTGTGGAAAGAACACACATGTAATGACCACTAGTTGATCCATAAGTTGTTTGTGGAAAAGAACACACATGCAATGACCACTGGTGGATCCATGTGTGGTTTGTAGAAAAGAACACACATGCAATGACTCTAGTGCTGGTTTGTGGTTTTAGTATAAGAACAAACATGCAATGACTGTAGTGGGTCCACATGTGTGGTTTGTGGAAAGAACACACATGCAATGACTCTGGTTGATCCATATGTGGTTTGTGGAAAGAACACACATGCAATGACTCTAGTGGTGGATCCATGTGTGGTTTGTGGAAAAGAACACACATGCAATGACTCTAGTGCTAGTTTGTGGTTTTAATATAAGAACAAACATGCAATGACTCTAGTGGTTGATCCATGTGTGGTTTGTGGAAAGAACACACATGCAATGACTAGTTGTTGATCCATATGTGGTTTGTGGAAAGATCACAGATGCAATGACCACTGGTGGATCCATGTGTGGTTTGTGGAAAAGAACACACATGCAATGAATCTAGTGGTTGATCCATGTGTGGTTAGTGGAAAGAACACACATGTAATGACTCTGGTTGATCCATATGTAGTTTGTGGAAAGAACACACATGCAATGACCACTGGTGGATCCATGTGTGGTTTGTGGAAAAGAACACACATGCAATGACTCTAGTGGTTTTTTCCATGTGTGGTTTGTGGAAAGAACACACATGCAATGACCACTGGTGGATCCATGTTGGTTTTAGTATAAGAACACACATGCAATGACTCTAGTGGTTGATCCATGTTTGTTTGTGGAAATAACACACATGCAATGACTCTAGTGGTTGATCCACATGTGGTTTGTGCAAAGAACACACATGCAATGACTCTAGTGTTGGTTTGTGGTTTTAATATAAGAACAAACATGCAATGACTCTAGTGGTTGATCCATGTGTGGTTTGTGTAAAGAACACACATGTAATGACTCTGGTTGATCCATATGTGGTTTGTGGAAAGAACACACATGCAATGACCAGTGGTGGATCCATGTGTGGTTTGTGGAAAAGAACACACATGCAATGACTCTAGTGGTTTTTTCCATGTGTGGTTTGTGGAAACAACACACATGAAATGACCACTGGTGGATCCATGTTGGTTTTAGTATAAGAACACACATGCAATGACTCTAGTGGTTGATCCATGTTTGTTTGTGGAAATAACACACATGCAATGACTCTAGTGGTTGATCCACATGTGGTTTGTGCAAAGAACACACATGCAATGACTCTAGTGCTGGTTTGTGGTTTTAATGTAAGAACAAACATGCAATGACTCTAGTGGTTGATCCATTTGTGGTTTGTGGAAAGAACACACATACAATGACTAGTTGTTGATCCATATGTGGTTTGTGGAAAGAACACACATGCAATGACCACTGGTGGATCCATGTGTGGTTTGTGGAAAAGAACACACATGCAATGACTCTACTGGTTGATCCATGTGTGGTTTGTGGAAAGAACGCACATGTAATGACTCTGGTTGATCCATATGTGGTTTGTGGAAAGAACACACATGCAATGACCACTGGTGGATACATGTGTGGTTTGTGGAAAAGAACACACATGCAATGACTCTAGTGGTTTTTTCCATGTGTGGTTTGTGGAAAGAACACACATGCAATGACCACTGGTGGATCCATGTTGGTTTTGGTATAAGAACACACATGCAATGACTCTAGTGGTTGATCCATGTTTGTTTGTGGAAATAACACACATGCAATGACTCTAGTGTTGGTTTTAGTATAAGAACACACATGCAATGACTCTAGTGGTTGATACATGTGTGGTTTATGGAAATAACACATATGCAATGACTCTAATGGTTGATCCATGTGTGGTTTCTGGAAATAACACACATGCAATGACTGTAATGGGTCCACATGTGGTTTGTGGAAACAACACACACGCAATGACCACTGGTTGATCCATCAGTTGTTTGTGGAAAAGATCACACATGCAATGAGTCTAGTGCATCCATGTGTGGTTTGTGGAAAATAACACACATGCAATGACTCTAGTGTTGGTTTGTGGTTTTAGTATAAGAACAAACATGCAATGACTCTAGTGGTTGATCCATGTGTGGTTTGTGGAAAGAACACACATGCAATGACTTTGGTTGATCCATATGTGGTTTGTGGAAAGAACACACATGCAATGACCACTAGTGGATCCATGTGTGGCTTGTGGAAAAGAACACACATGCAATGACTCTAGTGCTGGTTTGTGGTTTTTGTATAAGAACACACATGCAATGACTCTAGTGGTTGATCCATGTGTGGTTTGTGGAAATAACACACATGCAATAACTCTAGTGGTTTATCCATGTGTGGTTTGTGGAAAGAATACACATGCAATGACCACTAGTGGATCCATGTTGGTTTTAGTATAAGAACACAAATGCAATGACTCTAGTGGTTGATCCATGTTTGTTTGTGGAAATAACACACATGCAATGACTCTAGTGGTTGATCCATGTGTGGTTTGTGAAAAGAACACACATGCAATGACTCTAGTGTTGTTTTTAGTATAAGAACACACATGCAATGACTCTAGTGGTTGATCCATGTGTGGTTTGTGGAAATAACACATATGCAATGACTCTAGTGGTTGATCCATGTGTGGTTTGTGGAAATAACACACATGCAATGACTGTAGTGGGTCCACATGTATGGTTTGTGGAAAGAACACACATGCAATGACTCTGGTTGATCCATATGTGGTTTGTGGAAAGAACACACATGCAATGACCACTGGTGGATCCATGTGTGGTTTGTGGAAAGAACACACATGCAATGACTCTAGTGCTGGTTTGTGGTTTTAGTATAAGAACAAACATGCAATGACTCTAGTGGTTGATCCATCTGTGGTTTGTGGAAAGAACACACATGAAATGACTCTGGTTGATCCATATGTGGTCTGTGGAAAGAACACACATGCAATGACCACTGGTGGATCTATGTGTGGTTTGTGGAAAAGAACACACATGCAATGACTCTTGTTGATCCAAATGTGGTTTGTGGAAAGAACACACATGCAATGACCACTTGTGGATCCATGTGTGGTTTATGGAAAAGAACACACATGCAATGACTCTAGTGATGGTTTGTGGTTTTAGTATAAGAACAAAGATGCAATGACTCTAGTGGTTGATCCATGTGTGGTTTGTGGAAAGAACACACATGCAATGACTCTGGTGGATCCTTGTGTGGTTTGTGGAAAGAACACACATGCAATGACCACTGGTGGATCCATGTGTGGTTTGTGGAAAAGAACACACATGCAATGACTCTAGTACTGGTTTGTGGTTTTAGTATAAGAACAAACATGCAATGACTCTAGTGGTTGATCCATGTGTGGTTTGTGGAAAGAACACACATGCAATGACTCTGGTTGATCCATATGTGGTTTGTGGAAAGAACACACATGCAATGACCACTGGTGGATCCATGTGTGGTTTATGGAAAAGAACACACATGCAATGACTCTAGTACTGGTTTGTGGTTTTAGTATAAGAACACACATGCAATGACTCTAGTGGTTGATCCATGTGTGGTTTGTGGAAATAACACATATGCAATGACTCTAGTGGTTGATCCATGTGTGGTTTGTGGAAATAACACACATGCAATGACTATAATGGGTCCACATGTGTGGTTTGTGGAAAGAACACACATGCAATGACTCTGGTTGATCCATATGTGGTTTGTGGAAAGAACACACATGCAATGACCACCGGTGGATCCATGTGTGGTTTGTGGAAAAGAACACACATGCAATGACTCTAGTGCTCGTTTGTGGTTTTAGTATAAGAACAAACATGCAATGACTCTAGTGGTTGATCCATGTGTGGTTTGTGGAAAGAACACACATGAAATGACTCTGGTTGATCCATATGTGGTCTGTGGAAAGAACACACATGCAATGACCACTAGTGGATCCATGTGTGGTTTGTGGAAAAGAACACACATGCAATGACTCTTGTTGATCCATATGTGGTTTGTGGAAAGAACACACATGCAATGACCACTGGTGGATCCATGTGGGGTTTATGGAAAAGAACACACATGCAATGACTCTATTGCTGGTTTGTGGTTTTAGTATAAGAACAAACATGCAATGACTCTAGTGGTTGATCCATGTGTGGTTTGTGGGAAGAACACACATGCAATGACTCTTTTGGATCCTTGTGTGGTTTGTGGAAAGAACACACATGCAATGACCACTGGTGGATCCATGTGTGGTTTGTGGAAAAGAACACACATGCAATGACTGTAATGGGTCCACATGTGTGGTTTGTGGAAAGAACACACATGCAATGACTCTGGTTGATCCATATGTGGTTTGTGGAAAGAACACACATGCAATGACCACTGGTGAATACATGTGTGGTTTGTGGAAAAGAACACACATGTAATGACTCTAGTGCTGGTTTGTGGTTTTAGTATAAGAACAAACTTGCAATGACTCTAGTGGTTGATCCATGTGTGGTTTGTGGAAAGAACACACATGAAATGACTCTGGTTGATCCATATGTGGTCCATGGAAAGAACACACATGCAATGACCACTAGTGGATCCATGTGTGGTTTGTGGAAAAGAACACACATGCAATGACTCTTGTTGATCCATATGTGGTTTGTGGAAAGAACACACATGCAATGACCACTGGTGGATCCATGTGTGGTTTATGGAAAAGAACACACATGCAATGACTCTAGTGCTGGTTTGTGGTTTCAGTATAAGATCAAACATGCAATGACTCTAGTGGTTGATCCATGTGTGGTATGTGGAAAGAACACACATGCAATGACTCTGGTGGATCCTTGTGTGGTTTGTGGAAAGAACACACATGCAATGACCACTGGTGGATCCATGTGTGGTTTGTGGAAAAGAACACACATGCAATGACTAGTACTGGTTTGTGGTTTTAGTATAAGAACACACATGCAATGACTCTAGTGGTTGATCCATGTGTGGTTTGTGGAAATAACACACATGCAATGACTCTACTGGTTGATCCATGCGTGGTTTGTGGAAAGAACACACATGCAATGACCACTGGTGGATCCATGTTGGTTTTAGTATAAGAACACACATGCAATGACTCTAGTGGTTGATCCATGTTTGTTTGTGGAATAACACACATGCAATGACTCTAGTGGTTGATCCATGTGTGGTTTGTGAAAAGAACACACATTTAATGACTCTAGTGTTGGTTTTAGTATAAGAACACACATGCAATGACTCTAGTGGTTGATCCATGTGTGGTTTGTGGAAAGAACACACATGCAATGACCACTGGTGGATCCATGTTGGTTTTAGTATAAGAACACACATGTAATGACTCTAGTGCTGGTTTGTGGTTTTATTATAAGAATAAACATGCAATGAATCTAGTGGGTCCACATGTGTGGTTTGTGGAAAGAACAAACATGCAATGACTCTGGTGGATCCTTGTGTGGTTTGTGGAAAGAACACACATGCAATTACCACTGGTGGATCCATGTGTGGTTTGTGGAAAAGAACACACATGCAATGACTCTAGTACTGGTTTGTGGTTTTAGTATAAGAACACACATGCAATGACTCTAGTGGTTGATCCATGTGTGGTTTGTGGAAAGAACACACATGCAATGACTCTGGTTGATACATATGTGGTTTGTGAAAGAACACACATGCAATGACTCTAGTGGTGGATCCATGTGTGGTTTGTGGAAAAGAACACACATGCAATGACTCTAGTACTGGTTTGTAGTTTTAGTATAAGAACAGACATGCAATGACTCTAGTGGTTGATCCATGTGTGGTTTGTGGAAAGAACACACATGCAATGACTCTGGTTGATACATATGTGGTTTGTGGAAAGAACACACATGCAATGACTCTAGTGGTGGATCCATGTGTGGTTTGTGGAAAAGAACACACATGCAATGACTCTAGTGCTGGTTTGTGGTTTTAGTATAAGAACAAACATGCAATGCCTCTAGTGGTTGATCCATGTGTGGTTTGTAGAAATAACACATATGCAATGACTAGTGGTTGATCCATGTGTGCTTTGTGGAAATAACACACATGCAATGGCTATAATGGGTCCACATGTGGTTTGTGGAAAGAACACACATGTAATGACCACTAGTTGATCCATAAGTTGTTTGTGGAAAAGAACACACATGCAATGACCACTGGTGGATCCATGTGTGGTTTGTAGAAAAGAACACACATGCAATGACTCTAGTGCTGGTTTGTGGTTTTAGTATAAGAATAAACATGCAATGACTGTAGTGGGTCCACATGTGTGGTTTGTGGAAAGAACACACATGCAATGACTCTGGTTGATCCATATGTGGTTTGTGGAAAGAACACACATGCAATGACTCTAGTGGTGGATCCATGTGTGGTTTGTGGAAAAGAACACACATGCAATGACTCTAGTGCTGGTTTGTGGTTTTAATATAAGAACAAACATGCAATGACTCTAGTGGTTGATCCATGTGTGGTTTGTGGAAAGAACACACATGCAATGACTAGTTGTTGATCCATATGTGGTTTGTGGAAAGATCACACATGCGATGACCACTGGTGGATCCATGTGTGGTTTGTGGAAAAGAACACACATGCAATGAATCTAGTGGTTGATCCATGTGTGGTTTGTGGAAAGAACACACATGTAATGACTCTGGTTGATCCATATGTAGTTTGTGGAAAGAACACACATGCAATGACCACTGGTGGATCCATGTGTGGTTTGTGGAAAAGAACACACATGCAATGACTCTAGTGGTTTTTTCCATGTGTGGTTAGTGGAAAGAACACACATGCAATGACCACTGGTGGATCCATGTTGGTTTTAGTATAAGAACACACATGCAATGACTCTAGTGGTTGATCCATGTTTGTTTGTGGAAATAACACACATGCAATGACTCTAGTGGTTGATCCACATGTGGTTTGTGCAAAGAACACACATGCAATGACTCTAGTGTTGGTTTGTGGTTTTAATATAAGAACAAACATGCAATGACTCTAGTGGTTGATCCATGTGTGGTTTGTGGAAAGAACACACATGTAATGACTCTGGTTGATCCATATGTGGTTTGTGGAAAGAACACACATGCAATGACCAGTGGTGGATCCATGTGTGGTTTGTGGAAAAGAACACACATGCAATGACTCTAGTGGTTTTTTCCATGTGTGGTTTGTGGAAAGAACACACATGCAATGACCACTGGTGGATCCATGTTGGTTTTAGTATAAGAACACACATGCAATGACTCTAGTGGTTGATCCATGTTTATTTGTGGAAATAACTCACATGCAATGACTCTAGTGGTTGATCCACATGTGGTTTGTGCAAAGAACACACATGCAATGACTCTACTGCTGGTTTGTGGTTTTAATGTAAGAACAAACATGCAATGACTCTAGTGGTTGATCCATTTGTGGTTTGTGGAAAGAACACACATGCAATGACCACTGGTGGATCCATGTGTGGTTTGTGGAAAAGAACACACATACAATGACTCTAGTGGTTGATCCATGTGTGGTTTGTGGAAAGAACACACATGTAATGACTCTGGTTGATCCATATGTGGTTTGTGGAAAGAACACACATGCAATGACCACTGGTGGATACATGTGTGGTTTGTGGAAAAGAACACACATGCAATGACTCTAGTGGTTTTTTCCATGTGTGGTTTGTGGAAAGAACACACATGCAATGACCACTGGTGGATCCATGTTGGTTTTAGTATAAGAACACACATGCAATGACTCTAGTGGTTGATCCATGTTTTTTTGTGGAAATAACACACATGCAATGACTCTAGTGTTGGTTTTAGTATAAGAACACACATGCAATGACTCTAGTGGTTGATACATGTGTGGTTTATGGAAATAACACATATGCAATGACTCTAATGGTTGATCCATGTGTGGTTTCTGGAAATAACACACATGCAATGACTGTAATGGGTCCACATGTGGTTTGTGGAAACAACACACATGCAATGACCACTGGTTGATCCATCAGTTGTTTGTGGAAAAGATCACACATGCAATGAGTCTAGTGCATCCATGTGTGGTTTGTGGAAAATAACACACATGCAATGACTCTAGTGTTGGTTTGTGGTTTTAGTATAAGAACAAACATGCAATGACTCTAGTGGTTGATCCATGTGTGGTTTGTGGAAAGAACACACATGCAATGACTTTGGTTGATCCATATGTGGTTTGTGGAAAGAACACACATGCAATGACCACTAGTGGATCCATGTGTGGTTTGTGGAAAAGAACACACATGCAATGACTCTAGTGCTGGTTTGTGGTTTTAGTATAAGAACACACATGCAATGACTCTAGTGGTTGATCCATGTGTGGTTTGTGGAAATAACACACATGCAATGACTCTAGTGGTTTATCCATGTGTGGTTTGTGGAAAGAATACACATGCAATGACCACTAGTGGATCCATGTTGGTTTTAGTATAAGAACACAAATGCAATGACTCTAGTGGTTGATCCATGTGTGGTTTGTGGAAATAACACACATGCAATGACTCTAGTGGTTGATCCATGTGTGGTTTGTGAAAAGAACACACATGCAATGACTCTAGTGTTGTTTTTAGTATAAGAACACACATGCAATGACTCTAGTGGTTGATCCATGTGTGGTTTGTGGAAATAACACATATGCAATGACTCTAGTGGTTGATCCATGTGTGGTTTGTGGATATAACACACATGCAATGACTGTAATGGGTCCACATGTATGGTTTGTGGAAAGAACACACATGCAATGACTCTGGTTGATCCATATGTGGTTTGTGGAAAGAACACACATGCAATGACCACTGGTGGATCCATGTGTGGTTTGTGGAAAGAACACACATGCAATGACTCTAGTGCTGGTTTGTGGTTTTAGTATAAGAACAAACATGCAATGACTCTAGTGGTTGATCCATGTGTGGTTTGTGGAAAGAACACACATGAAATGACTCTGGTTGATCCATATGTGGTCTGTGGAAAGAACACACATGCAATGACCACTGGTGGATCCATGTGTGGTTTGTGGAAAAGAACACACATGCAATGACTCTTGTTGATCCAAATGTGGTTTGTGGAAAGAACACACATGCAATGACCACTTGTGGATCCATGTGTGGTTTATGGAAAAGAACGCACATGCAATGACTCTAGTGATGGTTTGTGGTTTTAGTATAAGAACAAAGATGCAATGACTCTAGTGGTTGATCCATGTGTGGTTTGTGGAAAGAACACACATGCAATGACTCTGGTGGATCCTTGTGTGGTTTGTGGAAAGAACACACATGCAATGACCACTGGTGGATCCATGTGTGGTTTGTGGAAAAGAACACACATGCAATGACTCTAGTACTGGTTTGTGGTTTTAGTATAAGAACAAACATGCAATGACTCTAGTGGTTGATCCATGTGTGGTTTGTGGAAAGAACACACATGCAATGACTCTGGTTGATCCATATGTGGTTTGTGGAAAGAACACACATGCAATGACCACTGGTGGATCCATGTGTGGTTTATGGAAAAGAACACACATGCAATGACTCTAGTACTGGTTTGTGGTTTTAGTATAAGAACACACATGCAATGACTCTAGTGGTTGATCCATGTGTGGTTTGTGGAAATAACACATATGCAATGACTCTAGTGGTTGATCCATGTGTGGATTGTGGAAATAACGCACATGCAATGACTATAATGGGTCCACATGTGTGGTTTGTTGAAAGAACACACATGCAATGACTCTGGTTGATCCATATGTGGTTTGTGGAAAGAACACACATGCAATGACCACCGGTGGATCCATGTGTGGTTTGTGGAAAAGAACACACATGCAATGACTCTAGTGCTCGTTTGTGGTTTTAGTATAAGAACAAACATGCAATGACTCTAGTGGTTGATCCATGTGTGGTTTGTGGAAAGAACACACATGAAATGACTCTGGTTGATCCATATGTGGTTTGTGGAAAGAACACACATGCAATGACCACTAGTGGATCCATGTGTGGAAAAGAACACACATGCAATGACTCTTGTTGATCCATATGTGGTTTGTGGAAAGAACACACATGCAATGACCACTGGTGGATCCATGTGTGGTTTATGGAAAAGAACACACATGCAATGACTCTATTGTTGGTTTGTGGTTTTAGTATAAGAACAAACATGCAATGACTCTAGTGGTTGACCCATGTGTGGTTTGTGGGAAGAACACACATGCAATGACTCTGGTGGATCCTTGTGTGGTTTGTGGAAAGAACACACATGCAATGACCACTGGTGGATCCATGTGTGGTTTGTGGAAAAGAACACACGTGCAATGACTGTAATGGGTCCACATGTGTGGTTTGTGGAAAGAACACACATGCAATGACTCTGGTTGATCCATATGTGGTTTGTGGAAAGAACACACATGCAATGACCACTGGTGAATACATGTGTGGTTTGTGGAAAAGAACACACATGCAATGACTCTAGTGCTGGTTTGTGGTTTTAGTATAAGAACAAACATGCAATGACTCTAGTGGTTGATCCATGTGTGGTTTGTGGAAAGAACACACATGAAATGACTCTGGTTGATCCATATGTGGTCCGTGGAAAGAACACACATGCAATGACCACTAGTGGATCCATGTGTGGTTTGTGGAAAAGAACACACATGCAATGACTCTTGTTGATCCATATGTGGTTTGTGGAAAGAACACACATGCAATGACCACTGGTGGATCCATGTGTGGTTTATGGAAAAGAACACACATGCAATGACTCTAGTGCTGGTTTGTGGTTTCAGTATAAGATCAAACATGCAATGACTCTAGTGGTTGATCCATGTGTGGTATGTGGAAAGAACACACATGCAATGACTCTGGTGGATCCTTGTGTGGTTTGTGGAAAGAACACACATGCAATGACCACTGGTGGATCCATGTGTGGTTTGTGGAAAAGAACACACATGCAATGACTAGTACTGGTTTGTGGTTTTAGTATAAGAACACACATGCAATGACTCTAGTGGTTGACCCATGTGTGGTTTGTGGAAATAACACACATGCAATGACTCTACTGGTTGATCCATGCGTGGTTTGTGGAAAGAACACACATGCAATGACCACTGGTGGATCCATGTTGGTTTTAGTATAAGAACACACATGCAATGACTCTAGTGGTTGATCCATGTTTGTTTGTGGAATAACACACATGCAATGACTCTAGTGGTTGATCCATGTGTGGTTTGTGAAAAGAACACACATTTAATGACTCTAGTGTTGGTTTTAGTATAAGAACACACATGCAATGACTCTAGTGGTTGATCCATGTGTGGTTTGTGGAAAGAACACACATGCAATGACCACTGGTGGATCCATGTTGGTTTTAGTATAAGAACACACATGTAATGACTCTAGTGCTGGTTTGTGGTTTTATTATAAGAATAAACATGCAATGACTCTAGTGGGTCCACATGTGTGGTTTGTGGAAAGAACACACATGCAATGACTCTGGTGGATCCTTGTGTGGTTTGTGGAAAGAACACACATGCAATGACCACTGGTGGATCCATGTGTGGTTTGTGGAAAAGAACACACATGCAATGACTCTAGTACTGGTTTGTGGTTTTAGTATAAGAACACACATGCAATGACTCTAGTGGTTGATCCATGTGTGGTTTGTGGAAAGAACACACATGCAATGACTCTGGTTGATACATATGTGGTTTGTGGAAAGAACACACATGCAATGACTCTTGTGGTGGATCCATGTGTGGTTTGTGGAAAAGAACACACATGCAATGACTCTAGTGCTGGTTTGTGGTTTTAGTATAAGAACAAACATGCAATACCTCTAGTGGTTGATCCATGTGTGGTTTGTAGAAATAACACATATGCAATGACTAGTGGTTGATCCATGTGTGCTTTGTGGAAATAACACACATGCAATGGCTATTATGGGTCCACATGTAGTTTGTGGAAAGAACACAGATGTAATGACCACTAGTTGATCCATAAGTTGTTTGTGGAAAAGAACACACATGCAATGACCACTGGTGGATCCATGTGTGGTTTATAGAAAAGAACACACATGCAATGACTCTAGTGCTGGTTTGTGGTTTTAGTATAAGAACAAACATGCAATGACTGTAGTGGGTCCACATGTGTGGTTTGTGGAAAGAACACACATGCAATGACTCTGGTTGATCCATATGTGGTTTGTGGAAAGAACACACGTGCAATGACTCTAGTGGTGGATCCATGTGTGGTTTGTGGAAAAGAACACACATGCAATGACTCTAGTGCTGGTTTGTGGTTTTAATATAAGAACAAACATGCAATGACTCTAGTGGTTGATCCATGTGTGGTTTGTGGAAAGAACACACATGCAATGACTAGTTGTTGATCCATATGTGGTTTGTGGAAAGATCACACATGCAATGACCACTGGTGGATCCATGTGTGGTTTGTGGAAAAGAACACACATGCAATGAATCTAGTGGTTGATCCATGTGTGGTTTGTGGAAAGAACACACATGTAATGACTCTAGTTGATCCATATGTGGTTTGTGGAAAGAACACACATGCAATGACCACTGGTGGATCCATGTGTGGTTTGTGGAAAAGAACACACATGCAATGACTCTAGTGGTTTTTTCCATGTGTGGTTTATGGAAAGAACACACATGCAATGACCACTGGTGGATCCATGTTGGTTTTAGTATAAGAACACACATGCAATGACTCTAGTGGTTGATCCATGTTTGTTTGTGGAAATAACACACATGCAATGACTCTAGTGGTTGATCCACATGTGGTTTGTGCAAAGAACACACATGCAATGACTCTAGTGTTGGTTTTAGTATAAGAACACACATGCAATGACTCTAGTGGTTGATACATGTGTGGTTTATGGAAATAACACATATGCAATGACTCTAATGGTTGATCCATGTGTGGTTTCTGGAAATAACACACATGCAATGACTGTAATGGGTCCACATGTGGTTTGTGGAAACAACACACATGCAATGACCACTGGTTGATCCATCAGTTGTTTGTGGAAAATATCACACATGCAATGAGTCTAGTGGATCCATGTGTGGTTTGTGGAAAAGAACACACATGCAATGACTCTAGTGTTGGTTTGTGGTTTTAGTATAAGAACAAACATGCAATGACTCTAGTGGTTGATCCATGTGTGGTTTGTGGAAAGAACACACATGCAATGACTTTGGTTGATCCATATGTGGTTTGTGGAAAGAACACACATGCAATGACCACTAGTGGACCCACGTGTGGTTTGTGGAAAAGAACACACATGCAATGACTCTAGTGCTGGTTTGTGGTTTTAGTATAAGAACACACATGCAATGACTCTAGTTGTTGATCCATGTGTGGTTTGTGGAAATAACACACATGCAATGACTCTAGTGGTTGATCCATGTGTGGTTTGTGGAAAGAACACACATGCAATGACCACTGGTGGATCCATGTTGGTTTTAGTATAAGAACACACATGCAATGACTCTAGTACTGGTTTGTGGTTTTAGTATAAGAACACACATGCAATGACTCTAGTGGTTGATCCATGTGTGGTTGGTGGAAATAACACACATGCAATGACTCTAGTGGTTGATCCATGTGTGGTTTGTGGAAAGAACACACATGCAATGACCACTAGTGGATCCATGTTGGTTTTAGTATAAGAACACACATGCAATGACTCTAGTGGTTGATCCATGTTTGTTTGTGGAAATAACACACATGCAATGACTCTAGTGGTTGATCCATGTGTGGTTTGTGAAAAGAACACACATGCAATGACTCTAGTGTTGGTTTTAGTATAAGAACACACATGCAATGACTCTAGTGGTTGATCCATGTGTGGTTTGTGGAAATAACACATATGCAATGACTCTAGTGGTTGATCCATGTGTGGTTTGTGGAAATAACACACATGCAATGACTATAATGGGTCCACATGTATGGTTTGTGGAAAGAACACACATGCAATGACTCTGGTTGATCCATATGTGGTTTGTGGAAAGAACACACATGCAATGACCACTGGTGGATCCATGTGTGGTTTGTGGAAAGAACACACATGCAATGACTCTAGTGCTGGTTTGTGGTTTTAGTATAAGAATAAACATGCAATGACTCTAGTGGGTCCACATGTGTGGTTTGTGGAAAGAACACACATGCAATGACTCTGGTGGATCCTTGTGTGGTTTGTGGAAAGAACACACATGCAATGACCACTGGTGGATCCATGTGTGGTTTGTGGAGAAGAACACACATGCAATGACTCTAGTACTGGTTTGTGGTTTTAGTATAAGAACAGACATGCAATGACTCTAGTGGTTGATCCATGTGTGGTTTGTGGAAAGAACACACATGCAATGACTCTGGTTGATACATATGTGGTTTGTGGAAAGAACACACATGCAATGACTCTAGTGGTGGATCCATGTGCGGTTTGTGGAAAAGAACACACATGCAATGACTCTAGTGCTGGTTTGTGGTTTTAGTATAAGAACAAACATGCAATGCCTCTAGTGGTTGATCCATGTGTGGTTTGTAGAAATAACACATATGCAATGACTAGTGGTTGATCCATGTGTGCTTTGTGGAAATAACACACATGCAATGGCTATAATGGGTCCACATGTGGTTTGTGGAAAGAACACACATGTAATGACTACTAGTTGATCCATAAGTTGTTTGTGGAAAAGAACACACATGCAATGACCACTGGTGGATCCATGTGTGGTTTGTAGAAAAGAACACACATGCAATGACTCTAGTGCTGGTTTGTTGTTTTAGTATAAGAACAAACATGCAATGACTGTAGTGGGTCCACATGTGTGGTTTGTGGAAAGAACACACACGCTGGTTGATCCATATGTGGTTTGTGGAAAGAACACACATGCAATGACTCTAGTGGTGGATCCATGTGTGGTTTGTGGAAAAGAACACACATGCAATGACTCTAGTGCTGGTTTGTGGTTTTAATATAAGAACAAACATGCAATGACTCTAGTGGTTGATCCATGCGTGGTTTGTGGAAAGAACACACATGCAATGACTAGTTGTTGATCCATATGTGGTTTGTGGAAAGAACACACATGCAATGACCACTAGTGGATCCATGTGTGGTTTGTGGAAAAGAACACACATGCAATGACTCTAGTGGTTGATCCATGTGTGGTTTGTGGAAAGAACGCACATGTAATGACTCTGGTTGATCCATATGTGGTTTGTGGAAAGAACACACATGCAATGACCACTGGTGGATACATGTGTGGTTTGTGGAAAGGAACACACATGCAATGACTCTAGTGGTTTTTTCCATGTGTGGTTTGTGGAAAGAACACACATGCAATGAACACTGGTGGATCCATGTTGGTTTTAGTATAAGAACACACATGCAATGACTCTAGTGGTTGATCCATATTTGTTTGTGGAAATAACACACATGCAATGACTCTAGTGTTGGTTTTAGTATAAGAACACACATGCAATGACTCTAGTGGTTGATACATGTGTGGTTTATGGAAATAACACATATGCAATGACTCTAATGGTTGATCCATGTGTGGTTTCTGGAAATAACACACATGCAATGACTGTAATTGGTCCACATGTGGTTTGTGGAAACAACACACATGCAATGACCACTGGTTGATCCATCAGTTGTTTGTGGAAAAGATCACACATGCAATGAGTCTAGTGCATCCATGTGTGGTTTGTGGAAAAGAACACACATGCAATGACTCTAGTGTTGGTTTGTGGTTTTAGTATAAGAACAAACATGCAATGACTCTAGTGGTTGATCCATGTGTGGTTTGTGGAAAGAACACACATGCAATGACTTTGGTTGATCCATATGTTGTTTGTGGAAAGAACACACATGCAATGACCACTAGTGGATCCATGTGTGGTTTGTGGAAAAGAACACACATGCAATGACTCTAGTGCTGGTTTGTGGTTTTAGTATAAAAACACACATGCAATGACTCTAGTGGTTGATCCATGTGTGGTTTGTGGAAATAACACACATGCAATGACTCTAGTGGTTTATCCATGTGTGGTTTGTGGAAAGAATACACATGCAATGACCACTTGTGGATCCATGTTGGTTTTAGTATAAGAACACAAATGCAATGACTCTAGTGGTTGATCCATGTTTGTTTGTGGAAATAACACACATGCAATGACTCTAGTGGTTGATCCATGTGTGGTTTGTGAAAAGAACACACATGCAATGACTCTAGTGTTGTTTTTAGTATAACAACACACATGCAATGACTCTAGTGGTTGATCCATGTGTGGTTTGTGGAAATAACACATATGCAATGACTCTAGTGTTGATCCATGTGTGGTTTGTGGAAATAACACACATGCAATGACTGTAATGGGTCCACATGTATGGTTTGTGGAAAGAACACACATGCAATGACTCTGGTTGATCCATATGTGGTTTGTGGAAAGAACACACATGCAATGAACACTGGTGGATCCATGTGTGGTTTGTGGAAAGAACACACATGCAATGACTCTAGTGCTGGTTTGTGGTTTTAGTATAAGAACAAACATGCAATGACTCTAGTGGTTGATCCATGTGTGGTTTGTGGAAAGAACACACATGAAATGACTCTGGTTGATCCATATGTGGTCTGTGGAAAGAACACACATGCAATGACCACTGGTGGATCCATGTGTGGTTTGTGGAAAAGAACACACATGCAATGACTCTTGTTGATCCAAATGTGGTTTGTGGAAAGAACACACATGCAATGACCACTGGTGGATCCATGTGTGGTTTATGGAAAAGAACACACATGCAATGACTCTAGTGATGGTTTGTGGTTTTAGTATAAGAACAAAGTTGCAATGACTCTAGTGGTTGATCCATGTGTGGTTTGTGGAAAGAACACACATGCAATGACTCTGGTGGATCCTTGTGTGGTTTGTGGAAAGAACACACGTGCAATGACCACTGGTGGATCCATGTGTGGTTTGTGGAAAAGAACACACATGCAATGACTCTAGTACTGGTTTGTGGTTTTAGTATAAGAACAAACATGCAATGACTCTAGTGGTTGATCCATGTGTGGTTTGTGGAAAGAACACACATGAAATGACTCTGGTTGATCCATATGTGGTCTGTGGAAAGAACACACATGCAATGACCACTGGTGGATCCATGTGTGGTTTGTGGAAAAGAACACACATGCAATGACTCTTGTTGATCCAAATGTGGTTTGTGGAAAGAACACACATGCAATGACCACTGGTGAATCCATGTGTGGTTTATGGAAAAGAACACACATGCAATGACTCTAGTGATGGTTTGTGGTTTTAGTATAAGAACAAAGATGCAATGACTCTAGTGGTTGATCCATGTGTGGTTTGTGGAAAGAACACACATGCAATGACTCTGGTGGATCCTTGTGCGGTTTGTGGAAAGAACACACATGCAATGACCACTGGTGGATCCATGTGTGGTTTGTGGAAAAGAACACACATGCAATGACTCTAGTACTGGTTTGTGGTTTTAGTATAAAAACACACATGCAATGACTCTAGTGGTTGATCCATGTGTGGTTTGTGGAAATAACACGCATGCAATGACTCTACTGGTTGATCCATGCGTGGTTTGTGGAAAGAACACACATGCAATGACCACTGGTGAATCCATGTGTGGTTTATGGAAAAGAACACACATGCAATGACTCTAGTGATGGTTTGTGGTTTTAGTATAAGAACAAAGATGCAATGACTCTAGTGGTTGATCCATGTGTGGTTTTTGGAAAGAACACACATGCAATGACTCTGGTGGATCCTTGTGTGGTTTGTGGAAAGAACACACATGCAATGACCACTGGTGGATCCATGTGTGGTTTGTGGAAAAGAACACACATGCAATGTCTCTAGTACTGGTTTGTGGTTTTAGTATAAGAACACACATGCAATGACTCTAGTGGTTGATCCATGTGTGGTTTGTGGAAATAACACACATGCAATGACTCTACTGGTTGATCCATGCGTGGTTTGTGGAAAGAACACACATGCAATGAGCACTGGTGGATCCATGTTGGTTTTAGTATAAGAACACACATGCAATGACTCTAGTGGTTGATGCATGTTTGTTTGTGGAAATAACACACATGAAATGACTCTAGTGGTTGATCCATGTGTGGTTTGTGAAAAGAACACACATGCAAAGTCTCTAGTGTTGGTTTTAGTATAAGAACACACATGCAATGACTCTAGTGGTTGATCCATATGTGGTTTGTGGAAAGAACACACATGTAATGACCACTGGTGGATCCATGTTGGTTTTAGTATAAGAACACACATGTAATGACTCTACTGCTGGTTTGTGGTTTTAGTATAAGAACACACATGCAATGACTCTAGTGGTTGATCCATGTGTGGTTTGTGGAAATAACACATATGCAATGACTCTAATGGTTGATCCATGTGTGGTTTCTAGAAAGAACACACATGCAATGACCACTGGTTGATCCATCAGTTGTTTGTGGAAAAGATCACACATGCAATGAGTCTAGTGGATCCATGTGTGGTTTGTGGAAAAGAACACACATGCAATGACTCTAGTGTTGGTTTGTGGTTTTAGTATAAGAACAAACATGCAATGACTCTAGTTGTTGATCCATGTGTGGTTTGTGGAAAGAACACACATGCAATGACTTTGGTTGACCCATATGTGGTTTGTGGAAAGAACACACATGCAATGACCACTAGTGGATCCATGTGTGGTTTGTGGAAAAGAACACACATGCAATGACTCTAGTGCTGGTTTGTGGTTTTAGTATAAGAACACACATGCAATGACTCTAGTGGTTGATCCATGTGTGGTTTGTGGAAATAACACACATGCAATGACTCTAGTGGTTGATCCATGTGTGGTTTGTGGAAAGAACACACATGCAATGACCACTGGTGGATCCATGTTGGTTTTAGTACAAGAACACACATGCAATGACTCTAGTATTGGTTTGTGGTTTTAGTATAAGAACACACACGCAATGACTCTAGTGGTTGATCCATGTGTGGTTTGTGGAAATAACACACATGCAATGACTCTAGTGGTTGATCCATGTGTGGTTTGTGGAAAGAACACACATGCAATGACCACTAGTGGATCCATGTTGGTTTTAGTATAAGAACACAAATGCAATGACTCTTGTGGTTGATCCATGTTTGTTTGTGGAAATAACACACATCCAATGACTCTAGCGGTTGATCCATGTGTGGTTTGTGAAAAGAACACACATGCAATGACTCTAGTGTTGGTTTCAGTATAAGAACACACATGCAATGACTCTAGTGGTTGATCCATGTGTGGTTTTTGGAAATAACACATATGCAATGACTCTAGTTGTTGATCCATGTGTGGTTTGTGGAAATAACACACATGCAATGACTGTAATGGGTCCACATGTATGGTTTGTGGAAAGAACACACATGCAATGACTCTGGTTGATCCATATGTGGTTTGTGGAAAGAACACACATGCAATGACCACCGGTGGATCCATGTGTGGTTTGTGGAAAAGAACACACATGCAATGACTCTAGTGCTCGTTTGTGGTTTTAGTATAAGAACAAACATGCAATGACTCTAGTGGTTGATACATGTGTGGTTTGTGGAAAGAACACACATGAAATGACTCTGGTTGATCCATATGTGGTATGTGGAAAGAACACACATGCAATGACCACTAGTGGATCCATGTGTGGTTTGTGGAAAAGAACACACATGCAATGACTCTTGTTGATCCATATGTGGTTTGTGGAAAGAACACACATGCAATGACCACTGGTGGATCCATGTGTGGTTTATAGAAAAGAACACACATGCAATGACTCTATTGCTGGTTTGTGGTTTTAGTATAAGAACAAACATGCAATGACTCTAGTGGTTGATCCATGTGTGGTTTGTGGAAAGAACACACATGCAATGACTCTGGTGGATCCTTGTGTGGTTTGTGGAAAGAACACACATGCAATGACCACTGGTGGATCCATGTGTGGTTTGTGGAAAAGAACACACATGCAATGACTCTAGTACTGGTTTGTAGTTTTAGTATAAGAACAAACATGCAATGACTCTAGTGGTTGATCCATGTGTGGTTTGTGGAAAGAACACACATGCAATGACTCTGGTGGATCCTTGTGTGGTTTGTGGAAAGAACACACATGCAATGACCACTGGTGCATCCATGTGTGGTTTGTGGAAAAGAACACACATGCAATGACTGTAATGGGTCCACATGTGTGGTTTGTGGAAATAACACACATGCAATGACTCTGGTTGATCCATATGTGGTTTTTGGAAAGAACACACATGCAATGACCACTGGTGGATCCATGTGTGGTTTGTGGAAAAGAACACACATGCAATGACTCTAGTGCTGGTTTGTGGTTTAGTATAAGAACAAACATGCAATGACTCTAGTGGTTGATCCATGTGTGGTTTGTGGAAAGAACACACATGAAATGTCTCTGGTTGATCCATATGTGGTCTGTGGAAAGAACACACATGCAATGACCACTGGTGGATCCATGTGTGGTTTGTGGAAAAGAACACACATGCAATGACTCCGGTTGATCCATATGTGGTTTGTGGAAAGAACACACATGCAATGACCACCGGTGGATCCATGTGTGGTTTGAGGAAAAGAACACACATGCAATGACTCTAGTGCTCGTTTGTGGTTTTAGTATAAGAACAAACATGCAATGACTCTAGTGGTTGATCCATGTGTGGTTTGTGGAAAGAACTCACATGAAATGACTCTGGTTGATCCATATGTGGTCTGTGGAAAGAACACGCATGCAATGACCACTAGTGGATCCATGTGTGGTTTGTGGAAAAGAACACACATGCAATGACTCTTGTTGATCCATATGTGGTTTGTGGAAAGAACACACATGCAATGACCACTGGTGGATCCATGTGTGGTTTATGGAAAAGAACACACATGCAATGACTCTATTGCTGGTTTGTGGTTTTAGTATAAGAACAAACATGCAATGACTCTAGTGGTTGATCCATGTGTGGTTTGTTGAAAGAACACACATGCAATGACTCTAGTGGATCCTTGTGTGGTTTGTGGAAAGAACACACATGCAATGACCGCTAGTGGATCCATGTGTGGTTTGTGGAAAAGAACACACATGCAATGACTCTAGTACTGGTTTATGGTTTTAGTATAAGAACACACATGCAATGACTCTAGTGGTTGATCCATATGTGGTTTGTGGAAATAACACACATGCAATGACTCTACTGGTTGATCCATGCGTGGTTTGTGGAAAGAACACACATGCAATGACCACTAGTGGATCCATGTTGGTTTTAGTATAAGAACACACATGTAATGACTCTAGTGCTGGTTTGTGGTTTTAGTATAAGAACACACATGGAATGACTCTAGTGGTTGATACATGTGTGGTTTGTGGAAATAACACAAATGCAATGACTCTAATGGTTGATCCATGTGTGTTTTCTGGAAATAATACACATGCAATGACTGTAATGGGTCCACATTTGGTTTGTGGAAAGAACACACATGCAATGACCACTGGTTGATCCATCAGTTGTTTGTGGAAAAGATCGCACATGCAATGAGTCTAGTGGATCCATGTGTGGTTTGTGGAAAAGAACACACATGCAATGACTCTAGTGTTGGTTTGTGGTTTTAGTATAAGAACAAACATGCAATGACTCTAGTGGTTGATCCATGTGTGGTTTGTGGAAAGAACACACATGCAATGACTTTGGTTGATCCATGCGTGGTTTGTGGAAAGAACACACATGCAATGACCACTAGTGGATCCATGTTGGTTTTAGTATAAGAACACACATGTAATGACTCTAGTGCTGGTTTGTGGTTTTAGTATAAGAACACACATGGAATGACTCTAGTGGTTGATACATGTGTGGTTTGTGGAAATAACACAAATGCAATGACTCTAATGGTTGATCCATGTGTGGTTTCTGGAAATAATACACATGCAATGACTGTAATGGGTCCACATTTGGTTTGTGGAAAGAACACACATGCAATGACCACTGGTTGATCCATCAGTTGTTTGTGGAAAAGATCGCACATGCAATGAGTCTAGTGGATCCATGTGTGGTTTGTGGAAAAGAACACACATGCAATGACTCTAGTGTTGGTTTGTGGTTTTAGTATAAGAACAAACATGCAATGACTCTAGTGGTTGATCCATGTGTGGTTTGTGGAAAGAACACACATGCAATGACTTTGGTTGATCCATATGTGGTTTGTGGAAAGAACACACATGCAATGACCACTAGTGGATCCATGTGTGGTTTGTGGAAAAGAACACACATGCAATGACTCTAGTGCTGGTTTGTGGTTTTAGTATAAGAACACACATGCAATGACTCTAGTGGTTGATCCATGTGTGGTTTGTGGAAATAACACACATGCAATGACTCTAGTGGTTGATCCATGTGTGGTTTGTGGAAAGAACACACATGCAATGACCACTGGTGGATCCATGTTGGTTTTAGTATAAGAACACACATGCAATGACTCTAGTGGTTGATCCATGTGTGGTTTGTGGAAAGAACACACATGCAATGACTCTGGTGGATCCTTGTGTGGTTTGTGGAAAGAACACACATGCAATGACCACTGGTGCATCCATGTGTGGTTTGTGGAAAAGAACACACATGCAATGACTATAATGGGTCCACATGTGTGGTTTGTGGAAATAACACACATGCAATGACTCTGGTTGATCCATATGTGGTTTTTGGAAAGAACACACATGCAATGACCACTGGTGGATCCATGTGTGGTTTGTGGAAAAGAACACACATGCAATGACTCTAGTGCTAGTTTGTGGTTTAGTATAAGAACAAACATGCAATGACTCTAGTGGTTGATCCATGTGTGGTTTGTGGAAAGAACACACATGAAATGTCTCTGGTTGATCCATATGTGGTCTGTGGAAAGAACACACATGCAATGACCACTGGTGGATCCATGTGTGGTTTGTGGAAAAGAACACACATGCAATGACTCCGGTTGATCCATATGTGGTTTGTGGAAAGAACACACATGCAATGACCACCGGTGGATCCATGTGTGGTTTGCGGAAAAGAACACACATGCAATGACTCTAGTGCTCGTTTGTGGTTTTAGTATAAGAACAAACATGCAATGACTCTAGTGGTTGATCCATGTGTGGTTTGTGGAAAGAACTCACATGAAATGACTCTGGTTGATCCATATGTGGTCTGTGGAAAGAACACGCATGCAATGACCACTAGTGGATCCATGTGTGGTTTGTGGAAAAGAACACACATGCAATGACTCTTGTTGATCCATATGTGGTTTGTGGAAAGAACACACATGCAATGACCACTGGTGGATCCATGTGTGGTTTATGGAAAAGAACACACATGCAATGACTCTATTGCTGGTTTGTGGTTTTAGTATAAGAACAAACATGCAATGACTCTAGTGGTTGATCCATGTGTGGTTTGTTGAAAGAACACACATGCAATGACTCTAGTGGATCCTTGTGTGGTTTGTGGAAAGAACACACATGCAATGACCGCTAGTGGATCCATGTGTGGTTTGTGGAAAAGAACACACATTCAATGACTCTAGTACTGGTTTATGGTTTTAGTATAAGAACACGCATGCAATGACTCTAGTGGTTGATCCATATATGGTTTGTGGAAATAACACACATGCAATGACTCTTGTGGTTGATCCATGTTTGTTTGTGGAAATAACACACATCCAATGACTCTAGCGGTTGATCCATGTGTGGTTTGTGAAAAGAACACACATGCAATGACTCTAGTGTTGGTTTCAGTATAAGAACACACATGCAATGACTCTAGTGGTTGATCCATGTGTGGTTTTTGGAAATAACACATATGCAATGACTCTAGTTGTTGATCCATGTGTGGTTTGTGGAAATAACACACATGCAATGACTGTAATGGGTCCACATGTATGGTTTGTGGAAAGAACACACATGCAATGACTCTGGTTGATCCATATGTGGTTTGTGGAAAGAACACACATGCAATGACCACCGGTGGATCCATGTGTGGTTTGTGGAAAAGAACACACATGCAATGACTCTAGTGCTCGTTTGTGGTTTTAGTATAAGAACAAACATGCAATGACTCTAGTGGTTGATCCATGTGTGGTTTGTGGAAAGAACACACATGAAATGACTCTGGTTGATCCATATGTGGTATGTGGAAAGAACACACATGCAATGACCACTAGTGGATCCATGTGTGGTTTGTGGAAAAGAACATACATGCAATGACTCTTGTTGATCCATATGTGGTTTGTGGAAAGAACACACATGCAATGACCACTGGTGGATCCATGTGTGGTTTATAGAAAAGAACACACATGCAATGACTCTATTGCTGGTTTGTGGTTTTAGTATAAGAACAAACATGCAATGACTCTAGTGGTTGATCCATGTGTGGTTTGTGGAAAGAACACACATGCAATGACTCTGGTGGATCCTTGTGTGGTTTGTGGAAAGAACACACATGCAATGACCACTGGTGGATCCATGTGTGGTTTGTGGAAAAGAACACACATGCAATGACTCTAGTACTGGTTTGTAGTTTTAGTATAAGAACAAACATGCAATGACTCTAGTGGTTGATCCATGTGTGGTTTGTGGAAAGAACACACATGCAATGACTCTGGTGGATCCTTGTGTGGTTTGTGGAAAGAACACACATGCAATGACCACTGGTGCATCCATGTGTGGTTTGTGGAAAAGAACACACATGCAATGACTGTAATGGGTCCACATGTGTGGTTTGTGGAAATAACACACATGCAATGACTCTGGTTGATCCATATGTGGTTTTTGGAAAGAACACACATGCAATGACCACTGGTGGATCCATGTGTGGTTTGTGGAAAAGAACACACATGCAATGACTCTAGTGCTGGTTTGTGGTTTAGTATAAGAACAAACATGCAATGACTCTAGTGGTTGATCCATGTGTGGTTTGTGGAAAGAACACACATGAAATGTCTCTGGTTGATCCATATGTGGTCTGTGGAAAGAACACACATGCAATGACCACTGGTGGATCCATGTGTGGTTTGTGGAAAAGAACACACATGCAATGACTCCGGTTGATCCATATGTGGTTTGTGGAAAGAACACACATGCAATGACCACCGGTGGATCCATGTGTGGTTTGAGGAAAAGAACACACATGCAATGACTCTAGTGCTCGTTTGTGGTTTTAGTATAAGAACAAACATGCAATGACTCTAGTGGTTGATCCATGTGTGGTTTGTGGAAAGAACTCACATGAAATGACTCTGGTTGATCCATATGTGGTCTGTGGAAAGAACACGCATGCAATGACCACTAGTGGATCCATGTGTGGTTTGTGGAAAAGAACACACATGCAATGACTCTTGTTGATCCATATGTGGTTTGTGGAAAGAACACACATGCAATGACCACTGGTGGATCCATGTGTGGTTTATGGAAAAGAACACACATGCAATGACTCTATTGCTGGTTTGTGGTTTTAGTATAAGAACAAACATGCAATGACTCTAGTGGTTGATCCATGTGTGGTTTGTTGAAAGAACACACATGCAATGACTCTAGTGGATCCTTGTGTGGTTTGTGGAAAGAACACACATGCAATGACCGCTAGTGGATCCATGTGTGGTTTGTGGAAAAGAACACACATGCAATGACTCTAGTACTGGTTTATGGTTTTAGTATAAGAACACACATGCAATGACTCTAGTGGTTGATCCATATGTGGTTTGTGGAAATAACACACATGCAATGACTCTACTGGTTGATCCATGCGTGGTTTGTGGAAAGAACACACATGCAATGACCACTAGTGGATCCATGTTGGTTTTAGTATAAGAACACACATGTAATGACTCTAGTGCTGGTTTGTGGTTTTAGTATAAGAACACACATGGAATGACTCTAGTGGTTGATACATGTGTGGTTTGTGGAAATAACACAAATGCAATGACTCTAATGGTTGATCCATGTGTGGTTTCTGGAAATAATACACATGCAATGACTGTAATGGGTCCACATTTGGTTTGTGGAAAGAACACACATGCAATGACCACTGGTTGATCCATCAGTTGTTTGTGGAAAAGATCGCACATGCAATGAGTCTAGTGGATCCATGTGTGGTTTGTGGAAAAGAACACACATGCAATGACTCTAGTGTTGGTTTGTGGTTTTAGTATAAGAACAAACATGCAATGACTCTAGTGGTTGATCCATGTGTGGTTTGTGGAAAGAACACACATGCAATGACTTTGGTTGATCCATGCGTGGTTTGTGGAAAGAACACACATGCAATGACCACTAGTGGATCCATGTTGGTTTTAGTATAAGAACACACATGTAATGACTCTAGTGCTGGTTTGTGGTTTTAGTATAAGAACACACATGGAATGACTCTAGTGGTTGATACATGTGTGGTTTGTGGAAATAACACAAATGCAATGACTCTAATGGTTGATCCATGTGTGGTTTCTGGAAATAATACACATGCAATGACTGTAATGGGTCCACATTTGGTTTGTGGAAAGAACACACATGCAATGACCACTGGTTGATCCATCAGTTGTTTGTGGAAAAGATCGCACATGCAATGAGTCTAGTGGATCCATGTGTGGTTTGTGGAAAAGAACACACATGCAATGACTCTAGTGTTGGTTTGTGGTTTTAGTATAAGAACAAACATGCAATGACTCTAGTGGTTGATCCATGTGTGGTTTGTGGAAAGAACACACATGCAATGACTTTGGTTGATCCATATGTGGTTTGTGGAAAGAACACACATGCAATGACCACTAGTGGATCCATGTGTGGTTTGTGGAAAAGAACACACATGCAATGACTCTAGTGCTGGTTTGTGGTTTTAGTATAAGAACACACATGCAATGACTCTAGTGGTTGATCCATGTGTGGTTTGTGGAAATAACACACATGCAATGACTCTAGTGGTTGATCCATGTGTGGTTTGTGGAAAGAACACACATGCAATGACCACTGGTGGATCCATGTTGGTTTTAGTATAAGAACACACATGCAATGACTCTAGTGGTTGATCCATGTGTGGTTTGTGGAAAGAACACACATGCAATGACTCTGGTGGATCCTTGTGTGGTTTGTGGAAAGAACACACATGCAATGACCACTGGTGCATCCATGTGTGGTTTGTGGAAAAGAACACACATGCAATGACTATAATGGGTCCACATGTGTGGTTTGTGGAAATAACACACATGCAATGACTCTGGTTGATCCATATGTGGTTTTTGGAAAGAACACACATGCAATGACCACTGGTGGATCCATGTGTGGTTTGTGGAAAAGAACACACATGCAATGACTCTAGTGCTGGTTTGTGGTTTAGTATAAGAACAAACATGCAATGACTCTAGTGGTTGATCCATGTGTGGTTTGTGGAAAGAACACACATGAAATGTCTCTGGTTGATCCATATGTGGTCTGTGGAAAGAACACACATGCAATGACCACTGGTGGATCCATGTGTGGTTTGTGGAAAAGAACACACATGCAATGACTCCGGTTGATCCATATGTGGTTTGTGGAAAGAACACACATGCAATGACCACCGGTGGATCCATGTGTGGTTTGCGGAAAAGAACACACATGCAATGACTCTAGTGCTCGTTTGTGGTTTTAGTATAAGAACAAACATGCAATGACTCTAGTGGTTGATCCATGTGTGGTTTGTGGAAAGAACTCACATGAAATGACTCTGGTTGATCCATATGTGGTCTGTGGAAAGAACACGCATGCAATGACCACTAGTGGATCCATGTGTGGTTTGTGGAAAAGAACACACATGCAATGACTCTTGTTGATCCATATGTGGTTTGTGGAAAGAACACACATGCAATGACCACTGGTGGATCCATGTGTGGTTTATGGAAAAGAACACACATGCAATGACTCTATTGCTGGTTTGTGGTTTTAGTATAAGAACAAACATGCAATGACTCTAGTGGTTGATCCATGTGTGGTTTGTTGAAAGAACACACATGCAATGACTCTAGTGGATCCTTGTGTGGTTTGTGGAAAGAACACACATGCAATGACCGCTAGTGGATCCATGTGTGGTTTGTGGAAAAGAACACACATTCAATGACTCTAGTACTGGTTTATGGTTTTAGTATAAGAACACGCATGCAATGACTCTAGTGGTTGATCCATATATGGTTTGTGGAAATAACACACATGCAATGACTCTACTGGTTGATCCATGCGTGGTTTGTGGAAAGAACACACATGCAATGACCACTAGTGGATCCATGTTGGTTTTAGTATAAGAACACACATGTAATGACTCTAGTGCTGGTTTGTGGTTTTAGTATAAGAACACACATGGAATGACTCTAGTGGTTGATACATGTGTGGTTTGTGGAAATAACACAAATGCAATGACTCTAATGGTTGATCCATGTGTGGTTTCTGGAAATAATACACATGCAATGACTGTAATGGGTCCACATTTGGTTTGTGGAAAGAACACACATGCAATGACCACTGGTTGATCCATCAGTTGTTTGTGGAAAAGATCGCACATGCAATGAGTCTAGTGGATCCATGTGTGGTTTGTGGAAAAGAACACACATGCAATGACTCTAGTGTTGGTTTGTGGTTTTAGTATAAGAACAAACATGCAATGACTCTAGTGGTTGATCCATGTGTGGTTTGTGGAAAGAACACACATGCAATGACTTTGGTTGATCCATATGTGGTTTGTGGAAAGAACACACATGCAATGACCACTAGTGGATCCATGTGTGGTTTGTGGAAAAGAACACACATGCAATGACTCTAGTGCTGGTTTGTGGTTTTAGTATAAGAACACACATGCAATGACTCTAGTGGTTGATCCATGTGTGGTTTGTGGAAATAACACACATGCAATGACTCTAGTGGTTGATCCATGTGTGGTTTGTGGAAAGAACACACATGCAATGACCACTGGTGGATCCATGTTGGTTTTAGTATAAGAACACACATGCAATGACTCTAGTACTGGTTTGTGGTTTTAGTATAAGAACACACATGCAATGACTCTAGTGGTTGATCCATGTGTGGTTTGTGGAAATAACACACATGCAATGACTCTAGTGGTTGATCCATGTGTGGTTTGTGGAAAGAACACACATGCAATGACCACTAGTGGATCCACGTTGGTTTTAGTATAAGAACACAAATGCAATGACTCTAGTGGTTGATCCATGTTTGTTTGTGGAAATAACACACATGCAATGACTCTAGTGGTTGATCCATGTGTGGTTTGTGAAAAGAACACACATGCAATGACTCTAGTGTTGGTTTTAGTATAAGAACACACATGCAATGACTCTAGTAGTTGATCCATGTGTGGTTTGTGGAAATAACACATATGCAATGACTCTAGTGGTTGATCCATGTGTGGTTTGTGGAAATAACACACATGCAATGACTGTAATGGGTCCACATGTATGGTTTGTGGAAAGAATACACATGCAATGACTCTGGTTGATCCACATGTGGTTTGTGGAAAGAACACACATGCAATGACCACTAGTGGATCCATGTGTGGTTTGTGGAAAAGAACACACATGCAATGTCTCTAGTGCTGGTTTGTGGTTTTAGTATAAGAACAAACATGCAATGACTCTAGTGGTAGATCCATGTGTGGTTTGTGGAAAGAACACACATGAAATGACTCTGGTTGATCCATATGTCGTCTGTGGAAAGAACACACATGCAATGACCACTGGTGGATCCATGTGTGGTTTGTGGAAAAGAACACACATGCAATGACTCTTGTTGATCCATATGTGGTTTGTGGAAAGAACACACATGCAATGACCACTGGTGGATCCATGTGTGGTTTATGGAAAAGAACACACATGCAATGACTCTATTGCTGGTTTGTGGTTTTTGTATGAGAACAAACATGCAATGAAACTAGTGGTTGATCCATGTGTGGTTTGTGGAAAGAACACACATGCAATGACTCTGGTGGATCCTTGTGTGGTTTGTGGAAAGAACACACATGCAATGACCACTGGTGGATCCATGTGTGGTTTGTGGAAAAGAACACACATGCGATGACTCTAGTACTGGTTTGTGGTTTTAGTATAAGAACACACATGCAATGACTCTAGTGGTTGATCCATGTGTGGTTTGTGGAAATAACACACATGCAATGACTCTACTGGTTGATCCATGCATGGTTTGTGGAAAGAACACACATGCAATGACCACTGGTGGACCCATGTTGGTTTTAGTATAAGAACACACATGCAATGACTCTAGTGGTTGATCCATGTTTGTTTGTGGAAATAACACACATGCAATGACTCTAGTGGTTGATCCATGTGTGGTTTGTGAAAAGAACACACATGCAAAGACTCTAGTGTTGGTTTTAGTATAAGAACACACATGCAATGACTCTAGTGGTTGATCCATGTGTGGTTTGTGGAAAGAACACACATGCAATGACCACTGGTGGATCCATGTTGGTTTTAGTATATGAACACACATGTAATGACTCTAGTGCTGGTTTTAGTATAAGAATAAACATGCAATGACTCTAGTGGGTCCACATGTGTGGTTGTGGAAAGAACACACATGCAATGACTATGGTTGATCCATATGTGGTTTGTGGAAAGAACACACATGCAATGACTCTAGTGGTGGATCCATGTGTGGTTTGTGGAAAAGAACACACATGCAATGACTCTAGTGTTGGTTTGTGGTTTTAGTATAAGAACAAACATGCAATGCCTCTAGTGGTTGATCCATGTGTGGTTTGTAGAAATGACACATATGCAATGACTAGTGGTTGATCCATGTGTGCTTTGTGGAAATAACACACATGCAATGACTATAATGGGTCCACATGTCGTTTGTGGAAAGAACACACATGTAATGACCACTGGTTGATGCATAAGTTGTTTGTGGAAAAGAACACACATGCAATGACCACTGGTGGATCCATGTGTGGTTTGTAGAAAAGAACACACATGGAATGACTCTAGTGCTAGTTTGTGGTTTTAGTATAAGAACAAACATGCAATGACTGTAGTGGGTCCACATGTGTGGTTTGTGGAAAGAACACACATGCAATGACTCTGGTTGATCCATATGTGGTTTGTGGAAAGAACACACATGCATTGACTCTATTGGTGGATCCATGTGTGGTTTGTGGAAAAGAACACACATGCAATGACTCTAGTGCTGGTTTGTCGTTTTAGTATAAGAACAAACATGCAATGACTCTAGTGGTTGATCCATGTGTGGTTTGTGGAAAGATCACACATGCAATGACTAGTTGTTGATCCATATGTGGTTTGTGGAAAGAACACACATGCAATGACCACTGGTGGATCCATGTGTGGTTTGTGGAAAATAACACACATGCAATGACTCTAGTGGTTGATCTATGTGTGGTTTGTGGAAAGAACACACATGTAATCACTCTGGTTGATCCATATGTGGTTTGTGGAAAGAACACACATGCAATGACCACTGTTGGATCCATGTGTGGTTTATGGAAAAGAACACACATGCAATGACTCTAGTGGTTTTTTCCATGTGTGGTTTGTGGAAAGAACACACATGCAATAACCACTCGTGGATCCATGTTGGTTTTAGTATAAGAACACACATGCAATGACTCTAGTGGTTGATCCATGTTTGTTTGTGGAAATAACACACATGCAATGACTCTAGTGGTTGATCCACATGTGGTTTGTGAAAAGAACACACATGCAATGACTCTAGTGTTGGTTTCAGTATAAGAACACACATGCAATGACTCTAGTGGTTGATCCATGTGTGGTTTGTAGAAATAACACAGATGCAATGGCTCTAATGGTTGATCCATGTCTGGTTTCTGGAAATAACACACATGCAATGACTATAATGGGTCCACATGTGGTTTGTGGAAAGAACACACATGCAATGACCACTGGTTGATCCATCAGTTGTTTGTGGAAAAGATCACACATGCAATGAGTCTAGTGGATCCATGTATGGTTTGTGGAAAAGAACACACATGCAATGACTCTAGTGTTGGTTTGTGGTTTTAGTATAAGAACAAACATGCAATGACTCTAGTGGTTGATCCATGTGTGGTTTGTGGAAAGAACACACATGCAATGACTCCGGTTGATCCATATGTGGTTTGTGGAAAGAACACACATGCAATGACAACTAGTGGATCCATGTGTGGTTTGTGGAAAAGAACACACATGCAATGACTCTAGTGCTGGTTTGTGGTTTTAGTATAAGAACACACATGCAATGACTCTAGTGGTTGATCCATGTGTGGTTTGTGGAAATAACACACATGCAATGACTCTAGTGGTTGATCCATGTGTGGTTTGTGGAAAGAACACACATGCAATGACCATTGGTGGATCCATGTTGGTTTTAGTATAAGAACACACATGCAATGACTCTAGTACTGGTTTGTGGTTTTAGTATAAGAACACACATGCAATGACTCTAGTTGTTGATCCATGTGTGGTTTGTGGAAATAACACACATGCAATGACTCTAGTGGTTGATCCATGTGTGGTTTGTGGAAAGAACACACATGCAATGACCACTAGTGGATCCATGTTGGTTTTAGTATAAGAACACACATGCAATGACTCTAGTGGTTGATCCATGTTTTTTGTGGAAATAACACACATGCAATGACTCTAGTGGTTGATCCATGTGTGGTTTGTGAAAAGAACACACATGCAATGACTCTAGTGTTGGTTTTAGTATAAGAACACACATGCAATGACTCTAGTGGTTGATCCATGTGTGGTTTGTGGAAATAACACACATGCAATGACTGTAATGGGTCCACATGTATGGTTTGTGGAAAGAACACACATGTAATGACTCTTGTTGATCCATATGTGGTTTGTGGAAAGAACACACATGCAATGACCACTGGTGGATCCATGTGTGGTTTGTGGAAAAGAACACACATGCAATGACTCTAGTGCTGGTTTGTGGTTTTAGTATAAGAACAAACATGCAATGACTCTAGTGGTTGATCCATGTGTGGTATGTGGAAAGAACACACATGAAATGACTATGGTTGATCCATATGTGGTATGTGGAAAGAAAACACATGCAATGACCACTGGTGGATCCATGTGTGGTTTGTGGAAAAGAACACACATGCAATGACTCTGGTTGATCCATATGTGGTTTTAGGAAAGAACACACATGCAATGACCACTGGTGCATACCTGTGTGGTTTGTGGAAAAGAACACACATGCAATGACTCTAGTGCTGGTCTGTGGTTTTAGTATAAGAACAAACATGCAATGACTCTAGTGGTTGATCCATGTGTGGTTTGTGGAAAGAACACACATGAAATGACTTTGGTTGATCCATATGTGGTCTGTGGAAAGAACACACATGCAATGACCACTAGTGGATCCATTTGTGGTTTGTGGAAAAGAACAAACATGCAATGACTCTTGTTGATCCATATGTGGTTTGTGGAAAGAACACACATGTAATGACCACTGGTGGATCCATGTGTGGTTTATGGAAAAGAACACACATGCAATGACTCCATTGCTGGTTTGTGGTTTTAGTATAAGAACACACATGCAATGACTCTAGTGGTTGATCCATGTGTGGTTTGTGGAAAGAACACACATGCAATGACTCTAGTGGTTGATCCATGCATGGTTTGTGGAAAGAACACACATGCAATGACCATTGTTGGATCCATGTTGGTTTTAGTATAAGAACACGCATGCAATGACTCTAGTGGTGGATCCATGTGTGGTTTGTGGAAAAGAACACACATGCAATGAATCTAGTGTTGGTTTGTGGTTTTAGTATAAGAACAAACATGCAATGACTCTAGTGGTTGATCCATGTGTGGTTTGTAGAAATAACACATATGCAATGACTAGTGGTTGATCCATGTGTGCTTTGTGGAAATAACACACAAGCAATGACTGTAATGGTTCCACATGTGGTTTGTGGAAAGAACACACATGTAATGACCACTGGTTGATCCATAAGTTGTTTGTGGAAAAGAACACAAATGCAATGACCACTGGTGGATCCATGTGTGGTTTGTAGAAAAGAACACACATGCAATGACTCTAGTGCTGGTTTGTGGTTTTAGTATAAGAACAAACATGTAATGACTCTAGTGGATCCACATGTGTGGTTTGTGGAAAGAACACACATGCAATGACTCTGGTTGATCCATATGTGGTTTGTGGAAAGAACACACATGCAATGACTCTAGTGGTGGATCCATGTGTGGTTTGTGGAAATAACACACATGCAATGACTCTAGTGGTTGATCCATGTGTGGTTTGTGAAAATAACACACATGCAATGACTCTAGTGGTTGATCCATGTGTGGTTTGTGGAAATAACAGACATGCAATAACTCTAGTGGTTGATCCATGTGTGGTTTGTGGAAATAACACACATGCAATGACTCTAGTGGTTGATACATGCGTGGTTTGTGGAAAGAACACACATGCAATGACCACTGGTGGATCCATGTTGGTTTTAGTATAAGAACACACATGCAATGACTCTAGTGGTTGATCCATGTTTGTCTGTGGAAGTAACACACATGCAATGACTCTAGTTGTTGATCCATGTGTGGTTTGTGAAAAGAACACACATGCAATGACTCTAGTGTTGGTTTTATTATAAGAACACACATGCAATGACTCTAGTGGTTGATCCATGTGTGATTTGTGGAAAGAACACACATGCAATGACTCTAGTGGTGGATCCATGTGTGGTTTGTGGAAATAACACACATGCAATGACTCTAGTGGTTGATCCATGTGTGGTTTGTGAAAAGAACACACATGCAATGACTCTAGTGTTGGTTTTAGTATAAGAACACACATGCAATGACTCTAGTGGTTGATCCATGTGTGGTTTGTGGAAATAACACACATGCAATGACTGTAATGGGTCCACATGTATGGTTTGTGGAAAGAACACACATGCAATGACTCTTGTTGATCCATATGTGGTTTGTGGAAAGAACACACATGCAATGACCACTGGTGGATCCATGTGTGGTTTGTGGAAAAGAACACAGATGCAATGACTCTAGTGCTGGTTTGTGGTTTTAGTATAAGAACAAACATGCAATGACTCTAGTGGTTGATCCATGTGTGGTATGTGGAAAGAACACACATGAAATGACTATGGTTGATCCATATGTGGTATGTGGAAAGAAAACACATGCAATGACCACTGGTGGATCCATGTGTGGTTTGTGGAAAAGAACACACATGCAATGACTCTGGTTGATCCATATGTGGTTTTAGGAAAGAACACACATGCAATGACCACTGGTGCATACCTGTGTGGTTTGTGGAAAAGAACACACATGCAATGACTCTAGTGCTGGTCTGTGGTTTTAGTATAAGAACAAACATGCAATGACTCTAGTGGTTGATCCATGTGTGGTTTGTGGAAAGAACACACATGAAATGACTTTGGTTGATCCATATGTGGTCTGTGGAAAGAACACACATGCAATGACCACTGGTGGATCCATTTGTGGTTTGTGGAAAAGAACAAACATGCAATGACTCTTGTTGATCCATATGTGGTTTGTGGAAAGAACACACATGTAATGACCACTGGTGGATCCATGTGTGGTTTATGGAAAAGAACACACATGCAATGACTCCATTGCTGGTTTGTGGTTTTAGTATAAGAACACACATGCAATGACTCTAGTGGTTGATCCATGTGTGGTTTGTGGAAAGAACACACATGCAATGACTCTAGTGGTTGATCCATGCATGGTTTGTGGAAAGAACACACATGCAATGACCATTGTTGGATCCATGTTGGTTTTAGTATAAGAACACGCATGCAATGACTCTAGTGGTGGATCCATGTGTGGTTTGTGGAAAAGAACACACATGCAATGAATCTAGTGTTGGTTTGTGGTTTTAGTATAAGAACAAACATGCAATGACTCTAGTGGTTGATCCATGTGTGGTTTGTAGAAATAACACATATGCAATGACTAGTGGTTGATCCATGTGTGCTTTGTGGAAATAACACACAAGCAATGACTGTAATGGTTCCACATGTGGTTTGTGGAAAGAACACACATGTAATGACCACTGGTTGATCCATAAGTTGTTTGTGGAAAAGAACACAAATGCAATGACCACTGGTGGATCCATGTGTGGTTTGTAGAAAAGAACACACATGCAATGACTCTAGTGCTGGTTTGTGGTTTTAGTATAAGAACAAACATGTAATGACTCTAGTGGATCCACATGTGTGGTTTGTGGAAAGAACACACATGCAATGACTCTGGTTGATCCATATGTGGTTTGTGGAAAGAACACACATGCAATGACTCTAGTGGTGGATCCATGTGTGGTTTGTGGAAATAACACACATGCAATGACTCTAGTGGTTGATCCATGTGTGGTTTGTGAAAATAACACACATGCAATGACTCTAGTGGTTGATCCATGTGTGGTTTGTGGAAATAACAGACATGCAATAACTCTAGTGGTTGATCCATGTGTGGTTTGTGGAAATAACACACATGCAATGACTCTAGTGGTTGATACATGCGTGGTTTGTGGAAAGAACACACATGCAATGACCACTGGTGGATCCATGTTGGTTTTAGTATAAGAACACACATGCAATGACTCTAGTGGTTGATCCATGTTTGTCTGTGGAAGTAACACACATGCAATGACTCTAGTTGTTGATCCATGTGTGGTTTGTGAAAAGAACACACATGCAATGACTCTAGTGTTGGTTTTATTATAAGAACACACATGCAATGACTCTAGTGGTTGATCCATGTGTGATTTGTGGAAAGAACACACATGCAATGACCACTGGTGGATCCATGTTGGTTTTAGTATAAGAACACACATGTAATGACTCTAGTGTTGGTTTGTGGTTTTAGTATAAGAACAAACATGCAATGACTCTAGTGGGTCCACATGTGTGGTTTGTGGAAAGAACACACATGCAATGCCTCTAGTTGATACATATGTGGTTTGTGGAAAGAACACACATGCAATGACTCTAGTGGTGGATCCATGTGTGGTTTGTGGAAAAGAACACACATGCAATGACTCTATTGCTGGTTTATGGTTTTAGTATAAGAACAAACATGCAATGACTCTAGTGGTTGATCCATGTGTGGTTTGTAGAAATAACACATGCAATGACTAGTGGTTGATCCATGTGTGATTTGTGGAAATAACACACATGCAATGACTGTAATGGGTCCACATGTGGTTTGTGGAAAGAACACACATGTAATGACCACTGGTTGATCCATAAATTGTTTGTGGAAAAGAACACACATGCAATGACCACTGGTGGATCCATGTGTGGTTTGTACAAAAGAACACACATGCAATGACTCTAGTGCTGGTTTGTGGTTTTAGTATAAGAACAAACATGCAATGACTCTAGTGGGTCCACATGTGTGGTTTGTGAAAAGAACACACATGCAATGACTCTGGTTGATCCATATGTGATTTGTGGAAAGAACACACATGCAATGACTCTAGTGGTGGATCCATGTGTGGTTTGTGGAAAAGAACACACATGCAATGACTCTAGTGCTGGTTTGTGGTTTTAGTATAAGAACATACATGCAATGACTCTAGTGGTTGATCCATGTGTGGTTTGTGGAAAGAACACACATGAAATGACTCTGGTTGATCCATATGTGGTCTATGGAAAGAACACACATGCAATGACCACTGGTGGATCCATGTGTGGTTTGTGGAAAAGAACACCCATGCAATGACTCTGGTTGATCCATATGTGGTTTGTGGAAAGAACACACATACAATGACCACTGGTGGATCCCTGTGTGGTTTGTGGAAAAGAACACACATGCAATGACTCCATTACTGGTTTGTGGTTTTAGTATAAGAACAAACATGCAATGACTCTAGTGGTTGATCCATGTGTGGTTTGTGGAAAGAACACACATGCAATGACTCTAGTGGTTGATCCATGTGTGGTTTGTGGAAATAACACACATGCAATGACTCTAGTGGTTGATCCATGCGTGGTTTGTGGAAAGAACACACATGCAATGACCACTGGTGGATCCATGTTGGTTTTAGTATAAGAACACACATGCAATGACTCTAGTGGTTGATCCATGTTTGTTTGTGAAAATAACACACATGCAATGACTCTAGTGGTTGATCCATGTGTGGTTTGTGAAAAGAACACACATGCAATGACTCTAGTGTTGGTTTTAGTATAAGAACACACATGCAATGACTCTAGTAGTTGATCCATGTGTGGTTTGTGGAAAGAACACACATGCAATGACCACTGGTGGATCCATGTTGGTTTTAGTATAAGAACACACATGTAATGACTCTAGTGCTGGTTTGTGGTTTTAGTATAAGAGCAAACATGCAATGACTCTAGTGGGTCCACATGTGTGGTTTGTGGAAAGAACACACATGCAATGACTCTGGTTGATCCATATGTGGTTTGTGGAAAGAACACACATGCAATGACTCTAGTGGTGGATCCATGTGTGGTTTGTGGAAAAGAACACACATGCAATGACTCCAGTGCTGGTTTGTGGTTTTAGTATAAGAACAAACATGCAATGACTCTAGTGGTTGATCCATGTGTGGTTTGTAGAAATAACACATATCCAATGACTAGTGGTTGATCCATGTGTGCTTTGTGCAAATAACACACATGCAATGACTGTAATGGGTCCACATGTGGTTTGTGGAAAGAACACACATGTAATGACCACTGGTTGATCCATAAGTTGTTTGTGGAAAAGCACACACATGCAATGACCACTGGTGGATCCATGTGTGGTTTGTAGAAAACAACACACATGCAATGACTCTAGTGCTGGTTTGTGGTTTTAGTATAAGAACAAACATGCAATGACTCTAGTGGGTCCACATGTGTGGTTTGTGGAAAGAACACACAATGCAATGACTCTGGTTGATCCATATGTGGTTTGTAGAAAGAACACACATGCAATGACTCTAGTGGTGGATCCATGTGTGGTTTGTGGAAATAACACACATGCAATGACTGTAGTGGTTGATCCATGTGTGGTTTGTGGAAATAACACACATGCAATGACTCTAGTGGTTGATCCATGTGTGGTTTGTGGAAATAACACACATGCAATGACTCTAGTGGTTGATCCATGCGTGGTTTGTGGAAAGAACACAAATGCAATGACCACTGGTGGATCCATGTTGGTTTTAGTATAAGAACACACATGCAATGACTCTAGTGGTTGATCCATGTTTGTTTAGGGAAATAACACACATGCAATGACTCTAGTTGTTGATCCATGTGTGGTTTGTGAAAAGAACACACATGCAATGACTCTAGTGTTGGTTTTATTATAAGAACACACATGCAATGACTCTAGTGGTTGATCCATGTGTGGTTTGTGGAAAGAACACACATGCAATGACCACTAGTGGATCCATGTTGGTTTTAGTATAAGAACACACATGTAATGACTCTAGTGCTGGTTTATGGTTTTAGTATAAGAACAAACATGCAATGACTCTACTGGGTCCACATGTGTGGTTTGTGGAAAGAACACACATGCAATGACTCTGGTTAATACATATGTGGTTTGTGGATAGAACACACATGCAATGACTCTAGTGGTGGATCCATGTGTGGTTTGTGGAAAAGAACACACATGCAATGGCTCTAGTGCTGGTTTGTGGTTTTAGTATAAGAACAAACATGCAACGACTCTAGTGGTTGATCCGTGTGTGGTTTGTAGAAATAACACATATGCAATGACTAGTGGTTGATCCATGTGTGCTTTGTGGAAATAACACACATGCAATGACCACTGGTGGATCCATATTGGTTTTAGTATAAGAACACACATGCAATGACTCTAGTACTGGTTTGTGGTTTTAGTATAAGAACACACATGCAATGACTCTAGTTGTTGATCCATGTGTGGTTTGTGGAAATAACACACATGCAATGACTCTAGTGGTTGATCCATGTGTGGTTTGTGGAAAGAACACACATGCAATGACCACTGGAGGATCCATGTTGGTTTTAGTAAAAGAACACACATGCAATGACTCTAGTGGTTGATCCATGTTTGTTTGTGGAAATAACACACATGCAATGACTCTAGTGGTTGATCCAAGTGTGGTTTGTGAAAAGAACACACATGCAATGACTCTAGTGCTGGTTTGTGGTTTTAGTATAAGAACAAACATGCAATGACTCTAGTGGTTGATCCATGTGTGGTTTGTAGAAATAACACATTTGCAATGACTAGTGGTTGATCCATGTGTGCTTTGTGGAAATAACACACATGCAATGACCACTGGTGGATCCATATTGGTTTTAGTATAAGAACACACATGCAATGACTCTAGTACTGGTTTGTGGTTTTAGTATAAGAACACACATGCAATGACTCTAGTGGTTGATCCATGTGTGGTTTATGGAAATAACACACATGCAATGACTCTAGTGGTTGATCCATGTGTGGTTTGTGGAAAGAACACACATGCAATGGCCACTGGAGGATCCATGTTGGTTTTAGTAAAAGAACACACATACAATGACTCTAGTGGTTGATCCATGTTTGGTTGTGGAAATAACACACATGCAATGACTCTAGTGGTTGATCCAAGTGTGGTTTGTGAAAATAACACACATGCAATGACTCTAGTGTTGGCTTTAGTATAAGAACACACATGCAATGACTCTAGTGGTTGATCCATGCGTGGTTTGTGGAAATAACACATATGCAATGACTCTAGTGGTTAATCCATGTGTGGTTTGTGGAAATAACACACATGTAATGACTGTAATGGGTCCACATGTGTGCTTTGTGAAAGAACACACATGCAATGACTCTAGTTGATCCATATGTGGTTTGTGGAAAGAACACACATGCAATGACCACTGGTTGATCCATGTGTGGTTTGTGGAAAAGAACACACATGCAATGACTCTAGTGCTGGTTTGTGGTTTTAGTATAAGAACAAACATGCAATGACTCTAGTGGTTGATCCATGTGTGGTTTGTGGAAAGAACACACATGCAATGACTATGGTTGATCCATATGTGGTCTGTGGAAAGAACACACATGCAATGACCATTGGTGGATCCATGTGTGGTTTGTGGAAAAGAACACACATGCAATGACTCTAGTGCTGGTTTGTCGTTTAAGTATAAGAACAAACATACAATGACTCTAGTGGTTGATCCATGTGTGGTTTGTGGAAATAACACACATGCAATGACTCTAGTGGTTGATCCATGTGTGGATTGTGGAAAGAACACACATGCAATGACCACTAGTGGATCCATGTTGGTTTTAGTATAACAACACACATGCAATGACTCTAGTGGTTGATCCATGTTTGTTTGTGGAAATAACACACATGCAATGACTCTAGTGGTTGATCCATGTGTGCTTTGTGAAAAGAACACACATGCAATCACTCTAGTGTTGGTTTTAGTATAAGAACACACATGCAATGACTCTAGTGGTTGATCCATGTGTGGTTTGTGGAAATAACACATATGCAATGACTCTAGTGGTTGATCCATGTGTGGTTTGTGGAAATAACACACATGCAATGACTGTAATGGGTCCACATGTGTGGTTTGTGGAAAGAACACACATGCAATGACTCTGGTTGATCCATATGTGGTTTGTGGAAAGAACACACATGCAATGACCACTGGTGGATCCATGTGTGGTTTGTGGAAAAGAACACACATGCAATGACTCTAGTGCTGGTTTGTGGTTTTAGTATAAGAACAAACATGCAATGACTCTAGTGGTTGATCCATGTGTGGTTTGTGGAAATAACAGACATGAAATGACTCTGGTTGATCCATATGTGGTCTGTGGAAAGAACACACATGCAATGACCACTAGTGGATCCATGTGTGGTTTGTGGAAAAGAACACACATGCAATGACTCCGGTTGATCCATATGTGGTTTGTGGAAAGAACACACATGCAATGACCATTGGTGGATCCATGTGTGGTCTGTGGAAAAGAACACACATGCAATGACTCTAGTGCTGGTTTGTGGTTTTAGTATAAGAACAAACATGCAATGACTCTAGTGGTTGACCCATGTGTGGTTTGTGGAAAGAACACACATGCAATGACTATGGTTGATCCATATGTGGTCTGTGGAAAGAACACACATGCAATGACCACTGGTGGATCCATGTGTGGTTTGTGGAAAATAACACACATGCAATGACTCTAGTGCTGGTTTGTCGTTTTAGTATAAGAACACACATGCAATGACTCTAGTGGTTGATCCATGTTTGTTTGTGGAAAGAACACACATGCAATGACCACTGGTGGATCCCTGTGTGGTTTGTGGAAAAGAACACACATGCAATGACACTAGTGTTGGTTTGTGGTTTTAGTATAAGAACAAACATGCAATGACTCTAGTGGTTGATCCATGTGTGGTTTGTGGAAAGAACACACATGCAATGACTCTAGTGGTTGATCCATGTGTGGTTTGTGGAAATAACACACATGCAATGACTCTAGTGGTTGATCCATGCGTGGTTTGTGGAAAGAACACACATGCAATGACCACTGGTGGATCCATGTTGGTTTTAGTATAAGAACACACATGCAATGACTCTAGTGGTTGATCCATGTTTGTTTGTGAAAATAACACACATGCAATGACTCTAGTGGTTGATCCATGTGTGGTTTGTGAAAAGAACACACATGCAATGACTCTAGTGTTGGTTTTAGTATAAGAACACACATGCAATGACTCTAGTAGTTGATCCATGTGTGGTTTGTGGAAAGAACACACATGCAATGACCACTGGTGGATCCATGTTGGTTTTAGTATAAGAACACACATGTAATGACTCTAGTGCTGGTTTGTGGTTTTAGTATAAGAGCAAACATGCAATGACTCTAGTGGGTCCACATGTGTGGTTTGTGGAAAGAACACACATGCAATGACTCTGGTTGATCCATATGTGGTTTGTGGAAAGAACACACATGCAATGACTCTAGTGGTGGATCCATGTGTGGTTTGTGGAAAAGAACACACATGCAATGACTCTAGTGCTGGTTTGTGGTTTTAGTATAAGAACAAACATGCAATGACTCTAGTGGTTGATCCATGTGTGGTTTGTAGAAATAACACATATGCAATGACTAGTGGTTGATCCATGTGTGCTTTGTGCAAATAACACACATGCAATGACTGTAATGGGTCCACATGTGGTTTGTGGAAAGAACACACATGTAATGACCACTGGTTGATCCATAAGTTGTTTGTGGAAAAGCACACACATGCAATGACCACTGGTGGATCCATGTGTGGTTTGTAGAAAACAACACACATGCAATGACTCTAGTGCTGGTTTGTGGTTTTAGTATAAGAACAAACAAGCAATGACTCTAGTGGGTCCACATGTGTGGTTTGTGGAAAGAACACACAATGCAATGACTCTGGTTGATCCATATGTGGTTTGTAGAAAGAACACACATGGAATGACTCTAGTGGTGGATCCATGTGTGGTTTGTGGAAATAACACACATGCAATGACTGTAGTGGTTGATCCATGTGTGGTTTGTGGAAATAACACACATGCAATGACTCTAGTGGTTGATCCATGTGTGGTTTGTGGAAATAACACACATGCAATGACTCTAGTGGTTGATCCATGCGTGGTTTGTGGAAAGAACACAAATGCAATGACCACTGGTGGATCCATGTTGGTTTTAGTATAAGAACACACATGCAATGACTCTAGTGGTTGATCCATGTTTGTTTAGGGAAATAACACACATGCAATGACTCTAGTTGTTGATCCATGTGTGGTTTGTGAAAAGAACACACATGCAATGACTCTAGTGTTGGTTTTAGTATAAGAACAAACATGCAATGACTCTAGTGGTTGATCCATGTGTGGTTTGTAGAAATAACACATATGCAATGACTAGTGGTTGATCCATGTGTGCTTTGTGGAAATAACACACATGCAATGACCACTGGTGGATCCATATTGGTTTTAGTATAAGAACACACATGCAATGACTCTAGTACTGGTTTGTGGTTTTAGTATAAGAACACACATGCAATGACTCTAGTGGTTGATCCATGTGTGGTTTGTGGAAATAACACACATGCAATGACTCTAGTGGTTGATCCATGTGTGGTTTGTGGAAAGAACACACATGCAATGGACACTGGAGGATCCATGTTGGTTTTAGTAAAAGAACACACATGCAATGACTCTAGTGGTTGATCCATGTTTGTTTGTGGAAATAACACACATGCAATGACTCTAGTGGTTGATCCAAGTGTGGTTTGTGAAAAGAACACACATGCAATGACTCTAGTGTTGGCTTTAGTATAAGAACACACATGCAATGACTCTAGTGGTTGATCCATGCGTGGTTTGTGGAAATAACACATATGCAATGACTCTAGTGGTTAATCCATGTGTGGTTTGTGGAAATAACACACATGTAATGACTGTAATGGGTCCACATGTGTGCTTTGTGAAAGAACACACATGCAATGACTCTAGTTGATCCATATGTGGTTTGTGGAAAGAACACACATGCAATGACCACTGGTTGATCCATGTGTGGTTTGTGGAAAAGAACACACATGCAATGACTCTAGTGCTGGTTTGTGGTTTTAGTATAAGAACAAACATGCAATGACTCTAGTGGTTGATCCATGTGTGCTTTGTGGAAAGAACACACATGCAATGACTATGGTTGATCCATATGTGGTCTGTGGAAAGAACACACATGCAATGACCATTGGTGGATCCATGTGTGGTTTGTGGAAAAGAACAGACATGCAATGACTCTAGTGCTGGTTTGTCGTTTAAGTATAAGAACAAACATGCAATGACTCTAGTGGTTGATCCATGTGTGGTTTGTGGAAATAACACACATGCAATGACTCTAGTGGTTGATCCATGTGTGGATTGTGGAAAGAACACACATGCAATGACCACTAGTGGATCCATGTTGGTTTTAGTATAACAACACACATGCAATGACTCTAGTGGTTGATCCATGTTTGTTTGTGGAAATAACACACATGCAATGACTCTAGTGGTTGATCCATGTGTGGTTTGTGAAAAGAACACACATGCAATGACTCTAGTGTTGGTTTTAGTATAAGAACACACATGCAATGACTCTAGTGGTTGATCCATGTGTGGTTTGTGGAAATAACACATATGCAATGACTCTAGTGGTTGATCCATGTGTGGTTTGTGGAAATAACACACATGCAATGACTGTAATGGGTCCACATGTGTGGTTTTTGGAAAGAACACACATGCAATGACTCTGGTTGATCCATATGTGGTTTGTGGAAAGAGCACACATGCAATGACCACTGGTGGATCCATGTGTGGTTTGTGGAAAAGAACACACATGCAATGACTCTAGTGCTGGTTTGTGGTTTTAGTATAAGAACAAACATGCAATGACTCTAGTGGTTGATCCATGTGTGGTTTGTGGAAATAACAGACATGAAATGACTCTGGTTGATCCATATGTGGTCTGTGGAAAGAACACACATGCAATGACCACTAGTGGAGCCATGTGTGGTTTGTGGAAAAGAACACACATGCAATGACTCCGGTTGATCCATATGTGGTTTGTGGAAAGAACACACATGCAATGACCATTGGTGGATCCATGTGTGGTTTGTGGAAAAGAACACACATGCAATGACTCTAGTGCTGGTTTGTGGTTTTAGTATAAGAACAAACATGCAATGACTCTAGTGGTTGATCCATGTGTGGTTTGTGGAAAGAACACACATGCAATGACTATGGTTGATCCATATGTGGTCTGTGGAAAGAACACACATGCAATGACCACTGGTGGATCCATGTGTGGTTTGTGGAAAATAACACACATGCAATGACTCTAGTGCTGGTTTGTCGTTTTAGTATAAGAACACACATGCAATGACTCTAGTGGTTGATCCATGTTTGTTTGTGGAAAGAACATACATGCAATGACCACTAGTGGGTCCATGTGTGGTTTGTGGAAAAGAACACACATGCAATGACTCTAGTACTGGTTTGTGGTTTAGTATAAGAACACACATGCAATGACTCTAGTGGTTGATCCATGTTTGTTTGTGGAAAGAACACACACGCAATGACTCTAGTGGTTGATCGATGTGTGGTTTGTGAAAAGAACACAGATGCAATGACTCTAGTGTTGGTTTTAGTATAAGAACACACATGCAATGACTCTAGTGGTTGATCCATGTGTGGTTTGTGGAAATAACACATATGCAATGACTCTAGTGGTTGATCCATGTGTGGTTTGTGGAAATAACACATATGCAATGACTCTAGTGGTTGATCCATGTGTGGTTTGTGGAAAGAACACACATGCAATGACTCTGGTTGTTCCATATGTGGTTCGTGGAAAGAACACACATGCAATGACCACTGGTGGATCCATGTGTGGTTTGTGGAAAAGAACACACATGCAATGACTCTAGTGCTGGTTTGTGGTTTTAGTATAAGAACAAACATGCAATGACTCTAGTGGTTGATCCATGTGTGGTTTGTGGAAAGAACACACATGAAATGACTCTGGTTCATCCATATGTGGTCTGTGGAAAGAACACATATGCAATGACCACTGGTGGATCCATGTGTGGTTTGTGGAAAAGAACACACATGCAATGACTAGTACTGGTTTGTGGTTTTAGTATAAGAACACACATGCAATGACTCTAGTGGTTGATACATGTGTGGTTTATGGAAATAACACATATGCAATGACTCTAATGGTTGATCCATGTGTGGTTTCTGGAAATAACACACATGCAATGACTGTAATGGGTCCACATGTGGTTTGTGGAAACAACACACATGCAATGACCACTGGTTGATCCATCAGTTGTTTGTGGAAAAGATCACACATGCAATGAGTCTAGTGCATCCATGTGTGGTTTGTGGAAAATAACACACATGCAATGACTCTAGTGCTGGTTTGTCGTTTAAGTATAAGAACAAACATGCAATGACTCTAGTGGTTGATCCATGTGTGGTTTGTGGAAATAATACGCATGCAATGACTCTAGTGGTTGATCCATGTGTGGTTTGTGGAAAGAACACACATGCAATGACCACTAGTGGATCCATGTTGGTTTTAGTATAAGAACACACATGCAATGACTCTAGTACTAGTTTGTGGTTTTAGTATAAGAACACACATGCAATGACTCTAGTGGTTGATCCATGTGTGGTTTGTAGAAATAACACACATGCAATGACTCTAGTGGTTGATCCATGTGTGGTTTGTGGAAAGAACACACATGCAATGACCACTGGTGGACCCATGTTGGTATTAGTATAAGAACACACATGCAATGACTCTAGTACTAGTTTGTGGTTTTAGTATAAGAACACACATGCAATGACTCTAGTGCTTGATCCATGTGTGGTTTGTGGAAATAACACACATGCAATGACTCTAGTGGTTGATCCATGTGTGGTTTGTGGAAAGAACACACATGCAATGACCACCGGTGGATCCATGTTGGTTTTAGTATAAGAACACACATGCAATGACTCTAGTGGTTGATCCATGTTTGTTTGTGGAAATAACACACATGCAATGACTCTAGTGGTTGATCCATGTGTGGTTTGTGAAAAGAACACACATGCAATGACTCTAGTGTTGGTTTTAGTATAAGAACACACATGCAATGACTCTAGTGGTTGATCCATGTGTGGTTTGTGGAAATAACACATATGCAATGACTCTAGTGGTTGATCCATGTGTGTTTTGTGGAAATAACACACAAAAAATGACTGTAATGGGTCCACATGTGTGGTTTGTGGAAAGAACACACATGCAATGACTCTGGTTGATCCATGTGTGGTTTGTGGAAAGAACACACATGCAATGACCACTGGTGGATCCATGTGTGGTTTGTGGAAAAGAACTCACATGCAATGACTCTAGTGCTGGTTTGTGGTTTTAGTATAAGAACAAACATGCAATGACTCTAGTGGTTGATCCATCTGTGGTTTGTGGAAAGAACACACATGAAATGACTCTGGTTTATCCATATGTGGTCTGTGGAAAGAACACACATGCAATGACCACTGGTGGATCCATGTGTGGTTTGTGGAAAAGAAGACACATGCAATGACTCTAGTACTGGTTTGTGGTTTTAGTATAAGAACACACATGCAATGACTCTAGTGGTTGATCCATGTGTGGTTTGTTGAAAGATCACACATGCAATGACCACCGGTGGATCCATGTTGGTTTTAGTATAAGAACACACATGCAATGACTCTAGTGGTTGATCCATGTTTGTTTGTGGAAATAACACACATGCAATGACTCTAGTGGTTGATCCATGTGTGGTTTGTGAAAAGAACACACATGCAATGACTCTAGTGTTGGTTTTAGTATAAGAACACACATGCAATGACTCTAGTGGTTAATCCATGTGTGGTTTGTGGAAATATCACATATGCAATGACTCTAGTGGTTGATCCATGTGTGTTTTGGGGAAATAACACACATAAAATGACTGTAATGGGTCCACATGTGTGGTTTGTGGAAAGAACACACATGCAATGACTCTGGTTGATCCATGTGTGGTTTCTGGAAAGAACACACATGCAATGACCACTGGTGGATCCATGTGTGGTTTGTGGAAAAGAACACACATGCAATGACTCTAGTGCTGGTTTGTGGTTTTAGTATAAGAACAAACATGCAATAACTCTAGTGGTTGATCCATGTGTGGTTTGTGGAAAAGAAGACACATGAAATGACTCTAGTACTGGTTTGTGGTTTTAGTATAAGAACACACATGCAATGACTCTAGTGGTTGATCCATGTGTGGTTTGTAGAAAGAACATACATGCAATGACCACTGGTGGATTCATGTTGGTTTTAGTATAAGCACACACATGCAATGACTCTAGTGGTTGATCCATGTTTGTTTGTGGAAATAACACACATGCAATGACTCTAGTGGTTGATCCATGTGTGGTTTGTGAAAAGAACACACATGCAACGACTCTAGTGTTGGTTTTAGTATAAGAACACACATGCAATGACTCTAGTGGTTGATCCATGTGTGGTTTGTGGAAATAACACATATGCAATGACTCTAGTGGTTGATCCATGTGTAGTTTGTGGAAATAACACACATGCAATGACTGTAATGGGTCCACATGTGTGGTTTGTGGAAAGAACACACATGCAATGACTCTGGTTTATCCATTTGTGGTTTGTGGAAAGAACACACATGCAATGACCACTGGTGGATCCATGTGTGGTTTGTGGAAAAGAACACACATGCAATAACTCTAGTGCTGGTTTGTGGTTTTAGTATAAGAACAAACATGCAATGACTCTAGTGGTTGATCCATGTGTGGTTTGTGGAAAGAACACACATGCAATGACTATGGTTGATCCATATGTGGTCTGTGGAAAGAACACACATGCAATGACCACTGGTGGATCGATGTGTGGTTTGTGGAAAAAACACACATGCAATGACTCTAGTGCTGGTTTGTGGTTTAAGTATAAGAACAAACATGCAATGACTCTAGTGGTTGTGTTGGGGGGATACCCCCGGGTAGGGTCACTCCGGGGTATAAGGGCCGAGTTAGCCGAGGTTCGGCAAGGTCAAAGTGGATGCTGGCCGAGTCACCTCAAGGCAGGCCGGATCACGGAGTAACCTGGACCAGGGGGGTCGCCTAACATTGTCTCGTCCGACCTAAGGAGTAAGTCGGAAATGCTTGTCTAACTTATATGCAGGAATAGGTGTGGCCGGATCAACTGTGATCCGGATCCTCGCTTGGCTTCTAGGAGAAGGAAGGAATCTCTCTGGTCAAAAAAGAAGGTCCGGTGCGTACTGGATGAGCGAATAAAGCAAGGGTAGGACCACCGGATCGTGGCCGACAAGGGTGACGACGCTCACGTCAGCTGACGCGGGCGCCGCAGAGGCTACGTCACTATTGCAAGTGTGACGCGGGGGAAAAGCACCCCTGTCGGGTTACTACTTTGGGAGGGGGCATATTCTTAGGAATATGCCTCCACGTAAGCCCTAGGCCAGGACCGAACCACCTCTATATAAGGGGGGGTTAGGGTTCTGGTAGAGGGGTTGGGTTTTTTCTGAGACAGAGTTGGGAGAATTCTAGTTGGTTGAGCACTAGTGGATCTAGAGTTCTTGGGCTAGCTGGTAGGCAAGAGTAAGTGAGTTTCTTCTTCCTCCTCTTGTCAATACAGCTCAAGGAGCACTTGTAATCTGGGAGATAGAACATCAATACAAAGCTTCTGTGTAGAGAATCACTCTACTATCCCTCCCTGGATTCCCCTAGCGCATATTAGTCTCCACCTTCAGCCTATCCATGGCATCTGCCGTGACACCACCACGACAGTTGGCGCCCACTGTGGGGCTAGCGGCGCTAGCAGCAGTGAAGATCTGGACGGGAAACCTCATCGGCACCGGCGAACGCATCGTCTCCGGGCTCGTTCAGCGCTTTGGAGCACTGGACTATGTCAACGACAATGCTGGCTGCTTTGGCACGCGCCCCCTTCCGCGCAACGGCATCTTCGTCAAGCTCGGTGCACACAAGGTCTACGTTGCTGTGGACGTGTCTTGCGTTCATCCGCGTCGCGTCGTCGATGTAGGAGAACCACCCCTCACTATGGCTCGCGGGGCGCGTATCGCTCGCTCCCCGGACCATGCAGAGGTGATGATGACTATGCCAGGCGCGGGCATGAGCAAGGATCCAGCGCCAGACCCGGAGGTAACGCCTAAGGCACCGAGGAAAGCTAGGGGTCCTCCGCTAGAGAGGCCTGAGAACGTGCTGAGGGAAGCTATGGATAGCTTGGCAAACCCGGTGGCAGCAGTGATAGATCCGGCTCAGGCACAGGCCGAGCTAGAGGAGACCCGGCGAAAGATACTGGAGGGTGCAAAGAAAATAGCAGCAGCTCAGCAGTCGTTGAACATGACACTGCGTGAGTACGCGAAGGCAAACAAGGTTGATGCAGTAAGGGTAAAAGGGAAAAATCTCGTGAGTGAGATGAACAGAGAAGGTGATGATGGACCAGAAGGGTCGGAAAACTATCTGTCCGTGGGGTTGCCGAAGTATAGTACCCCGGCGAAGAACCTCAGAGCAGCAGATGCCGCGGCGTCCGAGCTAGAGGGTCTGACGGGTGAAGCCCGTCAAAGACAGCAAGACCGGGTTAGCGAACTGGTTCGGATCGCAAACAGGCAGAACGAGGAGCTGCTGAGAGGTAACCCGGAGAGAGTTGGAGCTTCTAAGATCGTCCATTTGGCGATGGGTAACCCGGAGAAATCCGCTGGAGCCACATCGTCGCCTCATGGTGGCCCAAGGAGAGAAGAGGTAGTAACCTCGGCCAGACGGAACAAGCAGATCGTTCCGTACGACCCAACATGTGCCGGAAAAGAAAAAGAGATGCGGAAAAACGACGATCGACAAAGTGTGAGCCGAGGTGAAGCGGGCCGAGGTAATCACGACCAAGGCAATGCCGGTCAAGGGAATGCTACCAACGACAATGCCGGACAGCGAAACTCGGCAGGAGCAGGTCAACCGCAACAACGGAATATACCAAGGCAAGAGCAAAGCACCGGCCGTGGTATGCAACAGAGAGGAGCACAACGAGAGCAAGACCGATACAATGACGGAGACTCGAAGATGATGAATGCGGGATACGCAAGACCGGACTATCATGTGATAGGGTCGAGATTGGGAAGCAGGGATTTGATGCCGGATGACGCCAGGTTAAAGCTGGATCGCCTGTATAGGTCGGAACAGATCGAATGTTAAGGTCCTCAGGGTCCAGCGTGCTTTGGACCCCGGATCATGAAGGAACTGCCAGTACCCAATTTCCAATTACCCAGGGGCACGAAGACGTATGATGGTAGTACAAAGCCGGAGGATTGGCTGATAAACTACGCAACAGCTGTGAAAATTGCAACTGGCAACTTGAGATGGGCTGTACGATACGTGCCCCAAATGTTGGAAGGTCCGGCTAGGGTATGGCTGAATAATTTGCCACCCGGAAGCATCAATTGCTGGATAGATTTTGAAGAAATGTTTATCAGCAACTTCTCAAGTACATATCAGAGACCGAATAGACCGTAGACCCTAGCGATGTGCAAGCAGAGATCTAACAAAACGGATCGTGAATTCTTGACCCGGTGGTGTACCGTGAGAAACTCGTGTGAGGGAGTCATAGAGTCACAGGCTATAGCATGGTTCGCACAAGGGTGCAGATATGGCAGCGAGTTGTGGATGAAATTGCAATGGAAAATGCCAGTCACGTTGGCAGAGATGATCCGGATTGCGGATTCTTATGCTTTGGGTGATCCGACTCAACCAAGGATCGCGACGAACGAGTCAAATGAGGAGTACTATCCGAGGGACGGAGCCGGGTCATCTCGGAGGAACGATTACAGGGGAAAAAGGAGAGACGATAGACCGGATCATCGGTATAGTTCGCAACAAGTTGCAGTTGTGAATCAAGATCAGCTCGGAGCAGGGAGCAACCAACGCCAGAAAACGGGAGGGCAATGGACTCCTCGAAACGATGGCAAGAAAACGTGGACTCCGGAGCAGAAGAAGCAATGGAAAGAAAAGAAAGATCGTCCGAGGTATACCTATGAGTCAATGTTGGACCAGCCGTGTAAATTTCACACGCCAAATCCGAACAGCCCGGCGGGTCACACGACGAGGCAATGCGAGTGGATGCGTAAGATAGAACAAGGTGGTTCGGGGAATGCTCAGGCACCCCGGAATGATCAACCTCGGCAGGAGTTACCCCGGCAGCAACTGCTCTCCGGAGCAAACACGCAACAACTGATGTTGCCTCCCCCTCCGCCGAGGTATGACAACAGTGAGAGAAGGGATGCAGTGCATCAGGTGCCAGCAACAATCAGATCAGAGGTACTCCGGAAACGAGGGAAGGAATGAGTACAGGGAACATCACCAGAGCTATTGTGTGTTCACAACAGAGGAAACATATAGGAAGAGCTTGCACCACCGACATATGGAGGTTAACGCGGTTATGCCTGCAGTGACGAGGTACATGTCTTGGTCAGACCAGGAAATTACCTGGAGCGTCAAAGATCACCCCAAGCTTATGCCAAGTCCGGGCTCGTATGCACTAGTGTTAGATCTGACGTTATCGGACCAAACATCAATGTGAGGTTCTCCAAGGTACTGATCGACAATGGCAGTAGCATTAACATCATGTATGCGGATACAATGCGCAAGTTGGGAATCTCGGAGAACATGCTCCAGGCTACAAGAACAACTTTCCATGGTATCGTACCAGGCATCTCCTGTGAGCCCATAGGCAAAGTCCGGGTCGACGTGCTATTCGGTACGAGGGATAACTACCGAACTGAGAATCTGGAGTTTGAGGTGGTAAACTTGGAGAGCACGTATCATGCATTACTCGGGAGACCAGCACTGAGCAAATTCATGGCAAGTTGCCACGTTAGTTATCTGAAAATGAAGTTGCCCGGGCCAAATGGAGCAATTACTATCGCTGGGGATTTCCGACGTTCTATTGAGTGCGCCTCAGCCGGGTCTAACCTAGTCGAATCACTCGTGATTGCGCAAGAGAAAAGAAAATTCCAAGAGGTGGCGGCATTAGCTCAGTCCGCGCAACAGTATATGCCGACGTTAAGTAACCCGCATGGAAGCGTTTCGTTTCAAGCCGCGAAGGACACCAAGAAGATTCCAGTGGATAACATGTTTCCGGAGCGTACCGTAACAATTGGTGCCGGGTTAACTGACAAATAGGAAAGCGATCTCGTCAACTTCCTCCGTGAGAATCGGGATATTTTTGCTTGGTCCACACAGGACTTGCAAGGTGTTCCGAGGGAGTTGGCCGAGCACTCTTTGAACGTAAGACCCGGAGCAAGGCCGGTGAAGCAACCTCTCCGATGCTTCGCCGAGGATAGGAGAAAGGTCATTGGTGACGAGATAGCTCGGTTGCTAGCAGCTGGATTTATCATGGAAGTGCTGTATCCGGATTGGCTCTCTAATCCGGTGTTGGTAGAAAAGAAGAAAGATGATCCGAACGTGGCAGTGGTTTGGCGTATGTGTATCGATTACACGAACCTGAACAAGGCGTGTCCAAAAGATCCATTTCCACTGCCGAGGATGGATCAGGTCATCGACTCTACCGTGGGATGTGAACTGTTGTCATTCATTGACGCCTATTCTGGTTTCCACCAGATACCTCTGAACCCGGATGATCAAATAAAAACTGCCTTTATTACCCCGTACGGGGCTTATTGCTATCGCACTATGCCGTTCGGTTTACGAAATGCAGGAGCAACGTACCAAAGATGTATGCAAAAATGTTTGCATGATCAAATAGGTCAAAATGTACAAGTCTACGTGGATGATGTGGTTATTAAGACCAAGGAAAGCGCAACGCTCCTTGACGACATAAGGCAAACATTCGCGAACTTGAGGAGATTCCGGATGAAGCTTAACCCGGAGAAATGTATCTTCGGTGTCCCGGCTGGGAAATTACTCGGATTTCTCGTTTCCAGCCGAGGTATCGAGGTTAATCCAACTAAGATCCGAGCCATCGAACGAATGGAGCTGCCGAAGTGTCTCAACAACGTCTAGAAGTTCACTGGATGCCTGGCGTCGTTGAGTCGGTTTGTATGTCGGTTAGGGGAAAAGGCACTGCCTCTCTACCAACTCATGAAAAAGTCAGATAAATTCGTTTGGACGCCGCAGGCCGATGAAGCTTTTGCCCACTTGAAAAAGATGTTGGCCACTGCACCAGTGTTAGCTTCTCCACTGTCAAAGGAGCCAATGTTGCTCTACATAGCCGCAACCAACCGAGTTGTAAGTGCAGTGATTGTAGTGGAGCGAGATGAAGAGGGTAAGTCGGTGCAGAGGCCAGTGTATTACTTGAGCGAGGTATTGTCTGCCTCAAAACAGAACTACCCGCATTTTCAAAAGGTGGCATACAGTGTTTATATGGCAGCAAAGAAGTTAAAGCACTACTTTGAGGAGCATCCCATCAAAGTGATATGCGAAGCCCCCATATCCGAGATAATGGGTAACAAAGATGCGAATGGCAGAATTGCGAAATGGGCAATTGAGCTAGCACCTTACGCACCCCAGTATGATAGGAGAGAAGCGATCAAGTCCCAGGCTATAGTGGACTTTTTCGTGGATTGGGCCGAGGTACAATACGAACCACCGCCGCCAGATCCGAACTACTGGAGGATGCACTTTAACGGATCGAAAACCAAAACCGGGTTAGGTGCCGGGGTTGTGCTTACCTTGCCAAAGAAGGATAAGCTCAAGTACGTGTTGCAGATCCATTTCGCGGCATCAAACAATGTCGCTGAGTACGAGGCTCTTGTGCATGGTCTCAAAGTGGCGAAGGAGATTGGCATACGTCGGATAATATGCTTTGGCGACTCGGATCTAGTAATACATCAAGTGTTCGGAGTGTGGGACGCCCTGGATCCAAACATGGCACTATACAGATTTCATGTGCAGAAGATCTCGGGTTACTTTAAGGGATGCGAATTTCACCACGTACCTCGCGTGGAAAACGAAGCTGCCGACATGCTGTCAAAGCTCGGATCGACCCGACAGGCAATTCCACCGGGCGTAGCATTGGAGCACCTCAGAAAACCATCTATCAGGCCGTCCCCAGGAACCGATTCAATCTATGTCTCGGAAAACGCGAAATCTGGAGCTGAGCCCATGGACATTGACATGGGAGGTAGCACGCCGAACCCGGGGACTACCTCGGCAAACCCGGGGACTACCTTGCTAGACCCGGGGACTGTTCAGCGGGATCCGGCTGAAGTTATGCCGGTGGATCGGATGGAAATTGATGAGGAGATGTTCCCTGTGCGAGCGATACCAGCTTGGGCATTGCCTATATACCAGTTCTTGAAAGATGGAATGTTACCCACTGAGGAAGTGCTAGCTAGGCAAACTCAGAGGAGAGCCAAAGCTTACACAATCATCAGTTCCGAGCTGTACAAACGGAGTGTAACCAATGTCCTCTAGCGGTGTGTTGACCCGGAAGAAGGACTTAACATCCTCCGAGATATACACCAAGGAGAATGCGGGCATCATGCCTCATCCTGGGCCTTAGTGGCAAAGGCGTTCCGGCATGGATTCTACTGGCCAAGTGCCTTGGAGCAAGCAGAAGATCTGGTGAGAAAATGCAATGGTTGTCAAAGGTACGCCACCAAGACACATATGCCTATGTCGGAACTCAAAACCATACCAATTACATGGCCATTTGCTGTGTGGTGCTTGGATATGGTTGGCCCGTTCAAACCAGCAAGAGGAAACATGACACACATTCTGGTCATGGTGGACAAGTTTACAAAATGGATCAAAGTGAAGCCTATAAGAAAATGTGATGGAGCTACGGCCGTGACATTTCTCAAAGACATCATCTTGAGATACGGTTATCCACACAGCATTATAACTGATAATGGAACAAATTTCGCGGAAGGAGCATTTGCGCGCTTTTGCCGAGACAAGAAAATCCGACTCAACGTAGCCTCGGTAACCCACCCCGCATCGAACGGACAAGTGGAAAGATCCAACGGATTAGTATTATCCGGGATAAAACCCCGGCTCATTGAGCCGCTGCAAAGATCAGCGCGGTGCTGGATAGAAGAACTACCAGCGGTATTGTGGAGTTTAATAACAACTCCGAATCGATCAACAGGCTACTCGCTGTTCTTTCTGGTATATGGGGCAGAAGTTGTATTACCAGCCGACATAGAGCATGATTCGCCTAGGGTCACCCAATACACAGAAGCCGAAGTGCAAGAAGCCCGGCAAAATGATGTTGATCTGCTGGAAGAAGCGAGAGAACTGGCACTGTCCAGATCCACCATATATCAGCAAAATCTCCGACAGTATCATAGCCGGAAAGTGTGCCCCCGAGTCTTCCGGGAAGGCGATCTGGTGCTCCGGTTGGTACAGCGTACTACTGGCATGCATAAATTACCCCCCCATGGGAAGGACCATTTATTGTGAGTAACGCATTGCACAATGATTCCTACTATCTTATAGATGCAAAGCCACAGGAAAAGAACAAGGCGGACAGGTCCGGAGAGGAATCGAAGCGACCATGGAATGTAGCACTACTTCGTCCCTTCTACACTTAGCTAAGAAGGGTATGTATCTGAGTCGTCTCATATGTCGGTATGTATGTCGGCAATGAGCTTATCAATGAAATAGCGAAGCCTCGAGCAGTAACTCGGGGACTGCCTTAATAAATGATTGTTGTTACTTTTTATGCGTTAGCTGGAATGACTCGTTTCACTTAACCCGGATTAGTAATGTGTGAGCACCAAAAACCCAACCCTTCGACTTGCTACTGTCCAACAAGAATTGGCTTCATGGCAAGCAAGGGAACAAGTTTGGAATTGCGTAGCACATGAAAAACTACTAAGGAAACGATCCTATTCCAGCTAACGTTTGCTTTTTCGGACTAACCCCGTATTTACTTTCAAGTTATTATGTTGAATTATTTTGAGCCAAGCCTCAAAGTTTCTCAGTATTGTTAAAACAATTCTTCAGGCTTGGATTCATTAAGTCGTAAAACTGAATCAAGGTAGACACGGATCGAGCCGGAGAATTGGACGAACAAGAAAATGAAACTCGGGGACTACGCCCAAGTTAATCCGGCATACAAGCGTAGTGGCAAAATATCATGTATTTAGCATACAATGGCACCCGGCATACCGAGGATCTGATAAATTTTCAAGTTTTTTCCACTAAGGAGCGGCAGGAGGAGGAAGTTCGGCGTCATCATCACTGTCTTCAATATCTAAAGCAGCATCTTCTCCATCATCGCCCGACCCATCCTCCACGTTCTCCATCTGCTCCTCCTCGCCGGATTCTAGAAAGCTCGGCCCCTCAACCCAGTCATGGATGGGAGAATATTCGACAAGGCTGTAGGCGCAAGCCTGGCGCCGAGCTACCCACTCCGGATCATAGGTCCATTTGGATCCGGTGCGCCGGCGTGTGAGGAGGCTCAGGTCGATCTTCTCCTACCATGTAAGGATATGATGGAGGAGGGTATCTGCTGCGGCACGCCCGACGGATTCCCTCCAGAGATCAAGCTATGTCTCGATTTCCAATAGCTTCTCAGCAAGAAGTGTGATCCTTTTCGGAGCGCTCTCGCTTGGCTAGAAAGTGTTGAAGATCCAGACCGCAACATCGAGGAGATCTTTCCCATAGTTCTTGATGGTTTCCACCCGAGCTGACACGCTGACCAACAGGTCCTCCATGTCTAAGGAGATGCTCTCACCATCAGGAGCGACGGGAGTACCCCTCTCTCGGCGGAATTTGGCAACGGCAGCACTGGCGATAGGAGTACCCTCCGGAAAGTTATCTGAAAATAAGGAAAGGGAAGATGCTGAAGCAAAGGCATATGAGCTAACCCGGAAAACTATGTCGGACAAGGGGAAGAAACTTACGTGAGATATGACGATGAATCCGGGTCAACTCCTTGATACAACTGTCGCGTCTCTGCGAAGTTGTTCAAGCTCAGCGAGCGCCGACCCAAGCTGGACCTCGGATTCCTTAAGCAGGTCCTGGTCCTTGGAGATCTGAAGGGTAAAGCGCTCACGCTCTTCGGTGAAGTTCTGGCCAACTTTTTGGAGTTCGGTTTTGTGTTGGGCCTTCATCTTCTCCATCTCGGCCTTGATTTTGGCTATTTCGTCGTCCTTGGTCCGGAGGAGGGCAAGCTCATCGTTCTTCTTCTTCAGCTCGGCTTGATGCTGTCCTGCTTGTTCGAGAAAATGCAGCATCATATCAGGCACAGGCACACTATCCTCAAGCGATGCTGAAATAGTGTGTTGACCCGGCAAAGCCGAGGAGTGAATGTTTGCCGAGCCAAGGAGAAGAAGGAATGGAAAACACTATGACGTTGGCCGAAAGAGGACATACCTCGGATTTCCTCCAAGTTCTTCCACATAATTTTGTTTTCAGCCTCCACCCCAGCTGCAAAAAACCGAATAAGGAGGTTAGTCCGGCAGAAACAAATGAAACGGAGAGGTGTTAAGAGAGGAAATTACCCCTCTTTTCATGCTCCGTGCCAAGTGCAACATGTTTTGCGCGCAAGATCTTGTGGGTATCAAGCAGGCACTGAAACTCAGTGCTCCGGCAATTGGTAGTTACCTAACAAAGGTACAGGCGTGTAAAATTAGTTCGTTGCATATTTGAAATGTACAAGATCCGAGCCAAGCGGAACTTAACTCGGCTCTAGGTGTGTGCATATTGGAAGTGTACAAGATCCGGGCCAAGCGGAACTTAACCCGGTTCTAGGTGTGTGCATATTCGAAGTATACAATATCCGGGCCAAGCGGAACTTAACCCAGTTCTAGGCGTGTGCATATTCGAAGTATACGAGATCCGAGCCAAGCGGAACTTAAACCGGCTCTAGGTGTGTGCATATTCGAAGTATACGAGATCCGGGCCAAGCGGAACTTAACCCGGCTCTAGGGGTGTGCATATTCGAAGTATGCAAGATCCGGGCCAAGTGGAACTTAACCCGGCTCTAGGTGTGTGCATATTTGAGGTTTACATGCAACTACGTTGATCTTCTAATGAGCATCCGGCCGAGTAACAAGTTACTCCGCCGGAGGCTCGGGGACTAATGGTTATTATCTACAGCATGTAAAGAAGAAATGACGTACCTCCATCATTCGCCCAGCGAGGTTAATGGCCTTGGCGGCGGTATTCATCTGAGCGGAAAATTCAGCGGGGCCGAACTTTTCCGGGAGATCGTCGTTGTAGACGAACTCTGCCTTATTCCAGTTCATGAAAAACTCGATGAGGCTCGGAGGGTACCGTTCGCCAGTGGGCATATGGGGTGCCACCAAGCCCTTTGCGTGAGCTTATTTCCTTTCAATCAGGGCAAGAGCTGGGCTAGTGTGAAGAACCATCTGCTGCGAGTCGGTTGGCTCGACAGGAGGATCCGTCACTGCCGGTGACTTCTTCGGAAGCATTGACGACAAGGTTCGCTGACCGGCCTCGACGGAGGTAGACTTGCCTTTGGCCTGCTGGGAGGATGTGACCACAGTGGATTTTCCCTTGGAAGCCGCTGGAGTGGTTCCTCGCCGAACTTGGGATGACTCGGACGAGGCAGACGAACTTGGCACGGGAGCTTTGGTGGAAGGACTGGGAGCTGCTGTTGGTTTCTTCAGAGCCGGGACAGGCGTTGGTTCGGTGGCTGGTGCTAGAGCTGCTGCTGGTGCTGGAGTTGGGGTAGACTTGGTGGTTGCTGGTTGCGGCAATGCCGAAGTGACGGATGCCGTTGCCTAGGCCGATCCGACCCCTCCCGATCCGAGGTCGCGTTCCTCTGAAGGAGGTACTGCGGAACCCAGAGCGACCGCAGAGCCCTCCAGAATAGGGCTCAGCAGGCGTGACTCGTCGTCACGAGGAGGAGAAGGACCGGACCGAAGGGGAGAGGAGATGCTCGATCCGCTCTGAGGGACCTCCATAGGAGCCCTGCAAAAGAAAATAATGTCAGGAGTGAAATTACCCCGATGCAGGGAGAAGTGTGTTGCGCAGTGAAAAATGACTTACGCATCCCAGGTCTCGGCCTCCTTAGGTTTCCGGGCCCTCCGTGCCGGGGCTTTGCCTGCCCGTTTGGAGGCAGTCTTGTCTCCGGCCTTCTTTTGCCTTTTGGTAGGCTGAGAAGGTTCGGAAGAACAACTTGACGCGGATTCGCGCTTCTTCTTCGACGCCACCTGAACAGGCTCGCCCGTGGCAAGTGGAGGATCCTCGTGGATGTGCCCACCGGGGTTAGCTGATGTCGGGAAGGCAAAAGAAAGAGGGACAGCCTCAACGGGTTCAATCATGTCGATATCTGAGTCATCCTCATCGTCGGGCCAATCTCTAAGAGAAGAGAATTTACCGCTGGTTCGTTTGGTGGCGTCGGTTGTGGGGAGGAACATCTCCTGGTCCGGCTCCTCCTTATCCGGGATTTCTCGGTCCGGGGCCCACTTAAGGGTCGGATCAGTACCGTCCTCGAGGGTTTGCTGGAGAATAGCTAAGAAAAAAGCACAAGGAGCAGAGTAAAAAATATGATAAGAACCAACACGTAATTGATCCGAAATAAGTTTACCCCGCGAAGCTTACCGCGGGAGGGAGCCTGTCACGGCAGTAATGCTCGATTCCCCATGTCCATTCGGCAGAAAAATCCTTATGGGTGGTGAAAAGAGCCTTGACCCGGCGGAAGATCTCCGTATTGCTCAACTCGAACGAAGAGGTTCGGTTGGGGTCGCGGCTGAAGCTCATATGGCACAACTTGTGAGTGCGCCGCTGGAGGGGAGAGATTCGGTTGCGCACGAATGTGATCTGGCATGCTCGTTGCGCAATCCGAGCTTCTTCAGCTCCGCGAACCTTTTGTGGACTTGGTTGGCCAGAGCTGTAGGTTTTTTGGCGACCTCCTCCCAGAAATCCGTGTCCGGGGGACCCGGAGCGTAGGGAAGCAACCGGATCAAGTCTTCGGTGCCTTCGTTCCGGACGTAGAAGAAGGTCCGGGCCCATCCTTTGCAGGAGTCAAGCCCAGTGACCCGGGGAAAGATTGAAAATCTCTGGGGCGTGATCGAGGCAGCTCCGAACTGAGTGAGCTGCTTGTCCTCCGACTCGACATGGATGTTGGGGACGACGTTGCGACGAAGGCCGAAGAACCGAATCCACAACTCCTTCGTGGGCCATAGTCCAGTGTAGCCCTCGATCGAAGAGACGAAAGCGGACAGAGAGGTGATGGCGTTTGCCGGGAGATGATGTGGTTGCAGGTGATAGGTCCGGACCCAGTCTCGGAAGAAATCACTCACAGGAAGACCAAATCCCCGTTGTAAATGGGATAGGAAAACAACGAACTCACCCGGATTGGGTGAGGGGGCCAATTCCGAGGAGGGGAGACGAGCGGCGACGCTGGCAGGAATACGCCGGGTCCGGTAGAGCCAGTCGATGTCGTCCTGGCAGACCCACGAACCGGCCCACGTGCCGCGGTTCGCCGCGCCGGCGTCCTCCTCCATCTCCTGCTCGACGATGATGAGCTCCTCCTCCATCATCTCGAATCCATTGTCCTCGCTGGAGCTGGTGGCGGCGGAGCTCTGCGGTCTAGATTGACGAGGACCCGTGGCTAAGCAGTGGTGCAGCGGTGGCTGCAGTGCGGAGGCACGGAGAAGGTGCGGCGGCGGCGCTGCTGCGACGGGCACTGGCGGCGGCGCGGTCGCGAGGAAGAAGAAGAGGAACGGGCGAAGGGGCGCGGAGATGGAAAAGTGCTAAGGGGTGCGCCCCTCCCCTATTTAACTGCCCCTAGTAATCGATAAGTGGGATCGCGCTGCGCCGGAGAGCCACACGCTGTGGCCGTGTATCACCGGCATTAGCCAATCAGAGAGAAGCCACAGCGGAGGCCACAGAGTAAATATGATCCCATGACACGACGTGCAGTTGCGGTAAACGAGGAGACAGGCGTGACGTAACCCACGCACAGTAATCACTGACAGTTACTGCGACAGTTACTGTGCGGGCCCTTATAATGAGGCAACGTAATGATTGACCTTTACGTGGGTTGGCGTACGAGAGAAGGAAGCAAGGCCCGGATCCGAGCCTCCCTGGTAACCCGGCCGACAAGTGAAAACTTGAAATGTGCAGAGGGAAAGTAAAACCAGAGGATCCGAGCTACAATGGTAACCTGGCCGACAAGTGAAAACTTGAAATGTGTAGAGGGAAAGTAAAACCATAGGATCCGAGCTACGATGGTAACCCGGCCGGCAAGTGAAAACTTGGAACGTGCGAAGGGAACGAAGATCCATATAATTAGAGACAAGGAGTTAACCCGGAACTAAACGTCCGAGGCTGAAATATGAATGAACCTGATGAGGCCTTAGCGACCAAGGACGCTAAGGCCGCACCAGCTTCGGGGACTAATGTTGGGGGGATACCCCCGCGTAGGGTCACTCCGGGGTATAAGGGCCGAGTTAGCCGAGGTTCGGCATGGTCAAAGCGGATGCTGGCCGAGTCACCTCAAGGCAGGCCGGATCACGGAGTAACCCGGACCAGGGGGGTCGCCTAACATTGTCTCGTCCGACTTAAGGAGTAAGTCGGAAATGCTTGTCTAACTTATATGCAGGAACAAGTGTGGCCGGATCAACTGTGATCTGGATCCTCGCTTGGCTTCTAGGAGAAGGAAGGAATCTCTCTGGTCAAAAAAGAAGGTCCGGTGCATACTGGATGAGCGAATAAAGCAAGGGCGGGACCACCAGATCGTGGCCGACAAGGGTGACGACGCTCACGTCGGCTGACGCGGGCGCCGCAGAGGCTACGTCGCTAAAGCAAGTGTGACGCGGGGGAAAAGCACCCCTGTCGGGTTACTACTTTGGGAGGGGGCATATTCTTAGGAATATGCCTCCACGTAAGCCCTAGGCCAGGACCGAACCACCTCTATATAAGGGGGGGTTAGGGTTTTGGTAGAGGGGTTGGGTTTTTTCTGAGACAGAGTTGGGAGAATTCTAGTTGGTTGAGCACTAGTGGATCTAGAGTTCTTGGGCTAGTTGGTAGGCAAGAGTAAGAGAGTTTCTTCTTCCTCCTCTTGTCAATACAGCTCAAGGAGCACTTGTAATCTGGGAGATAGAACATCAATACAAAGCTTCTGTGTAGAGAATCACTCTACTATCCCTCACTGGATTCCCCTAGCGCATATTAGTCCCCACCTTCAGCCTATCCATGGCATCTGCCGTGACACCACAACGACAGGTTGATCCATGTGTGGTTTGTGGAAATAACACACATGCAATGACTCTAGTGGTTGATCCATGTGTGGTTTGTGGAAAGAACACACATGCAATGACCACTAGGGGATCCATGTTGGCTTTAGTATAAGAACACACATGCAATGACTCTAGTGGTTGATCCATGTTTGTTTGTGGAAATAACACACATGCAATGACTCTAGTGGTTGATCCATGTGTGGTTTGTGAAAAGAACACACATGCAATGACTCTAGTGTTGGTTTTAGTATAAGAACACACATGCAATGACTCTAGTGGTTGATCCATGTGTGGTTTGTGGAAATAACACATATGCAATGACTCTAGTGGTTGATCCATGCGTGGTTTGTGGAAATAACACACATGCAATGACTGTAATGGGTCCACATGTGTGGTTTGTGGAAAGAACACACATGCAATGACTCTGGTTGATCCATATGTGGTTTGTGGAAAGAACACACATGCAATGACCACTGGTGGATCCATGTGTTGTTTGTGGAAAAGAACACACATGCAATGACTCTAGTGTTGGTTTGTGGTTTTAGTATAAGAACAAACATGCAATGACTCTAGTGGTTGATCCATGTGTGGTTTGTGGAAAGAACACACATGAAATGACTCTGGTTGATCCATATGTGGTCTGTGGAAAGAACACACATGCAATGACCACTGGTGGATCCATGTGTGGTTTTTGGAAAAGAACACACATGCAATGACTCTGGTTGATCCATGTGTGGTTCGTGGAAAGAACACACATGCAATGACCACTGGTGGATCCATGTGTGGTTTGTGGAAAAGAACACACATGCAATGACTCTAGTGCTGGTTTGTGGTTTTAGTATAAGAACAAACATGCAATGACTCTAGTGGTTGATCCATGTGTGGTTTGTGGAAAGAACACACATGCAATGACTCTGGTGGATCCTTGTGTGGTTTGTGGAAAGAACACACATGCAATGACCACTGGTGGATCCATGTGTGGTTTGTGGAAAAGAACACACATGCAATGACTCTATACTGGTTTGTGGTTTTAGTATAAGAACACACATGCAATGACTCTCTTTGATGATCCATGTGTGGTTTGTGGAAATAACACACATGCAATGACTCTAGTGGTTGATCCATGTGTGGTTTGTGGAAAGAACACAAATGCAATGACCACCGGTGGATCCATGTGTGGTTTACGGAAAAGAACACACATGCAATGACTCTAGTGTTGGTTTGTGGTTTAAGTATAAGAACAAACATGCAATGACTCTAGTGGTTGATCCATGTGTGGTTTGTGGAAATAACACACTTGCAATGACTCTAGTGGTTGATCCATGTGTAGTTTGTGGAAAGAACACACATGCAATGACCACTGGTGGATCCATGTTGGTTTTAGTATCAGAACACACATGCAATGACTCTAGTGGTTGATCCATGTTTGTTTGTGGAAATAACACACATGCAATGACTCTAGTGGTTGATCCATGTGTGGTTTGTGAAAAGAACACACATGCAATGACTCTAGTGTTGGTTTTAGTATAAGAACACACATGCAATGACTCTAGTGGTTGATCCATGTGTGGTTTGTGGAAATAACACATATGCAGTGACTCTAGTGGTTGATCCATGTGTGGTTTGTGGAAATAACACACATGTAATGACTGTAATGGGTCCACATGTGTGGTTTGTGGAAAGAACACACATGCAATGACTCTGGTTGATCCATATGTGGTTTGTGGAAAGAACACACATGCAATGACCACTGGTGTATCCATGTGTGGTTTGTGGAAAAGAACGCACATGCAATGACTCTAGTGCTGGTTTGTGGTTTTAGTATAAGAACAAACATGCAATGACTCTAGTGGTTGATCCATGTGTGGTTTGTGGAAGGAACACACATGAAATGACTCTGGTTAAGCCATATATGGTCTGTGGAAAGAACACACATGCAATGACCACTGGTGGATCCATGTGTGGTTTGTGGAAAAGAACACACATGCAATGACTCTTGTTGATCCATATGTGGTTTGTGGAAAGAACACACATGCAATGACCACTGGTGGATCCATGTGTGGTTTATGGAAAAGAACACACATGCAATGACTCTAGTGTTGGTTTGTGGTTTTAGTATAAGAACAAAAATGCAATGACTCTAGTGTTGGTTTGTGGTTTTAGTATAAGAACAAAAATGCAATGACTCTAGTGGTTAATCCATGTGTGGTTTGTGGAAAGAACACACATGCAATGACTCCGGTGGATCCTTGTGTGGTTTGTGGAAAGAACACACATGCAATGACCACTGGTGGATCCAAGTGTGGTTTGTGGAAAAGAACACACATGCAATGTCTCTAGTACTGGTTTGTGGTTTTAGTATAAGAACACACATGCAATGACTCTAGTGGTTGATCCATGTGTGGTTTGTGGAAATAACACATATGCAATGACTCTAGTGGTTGATCCATGTGTGTTTTGTGGAAATAACACACATAAAATGACTGTAATGGGTCCACATGTGTGGTTTCTGGAAAGAACACACATGCAATGAATCTGGTTGATCCATATGTGGTTTGTGGAAAGAACACACATGCAATGACCACTGGTGGATCGATGTGTGGTTTGTGGAAAAGAACACACATGCGATGCCTCTAGTGCTGGTGTGTGGTTTTAGTATAAGAACCAACATGCAATGACTCTAGTGGTTGATCCATGTGTGGTTTGTGGAAAGAACACACATGAAATGACTCTAGTTGATCCATATGTGGTCTGTGGAAAGAACACACATGCAATGACCACTGGTGGATCCATGTGTGGTTTGTGGAAAAGAACACACATGCAATGACTCTGGTTGATCCATATGTGGTTTGTGGAGATAACACACATGCAATGACCACTGGTGGATCCATGTGTGGTTTGTGGAAAAGAACACACATGCAATGACTCTAGTGCTGGTTTCTGGTTTTAGTATAAGAACAAACATGCAATGAATCTAGTGGTTGATCCATGTGTGGTTTGTGGAAAGAACACACATGCAATGACTCTGGTGGATCCTTGTGTGGTTTGTGGAAAGAACACACATGCAATGACCACTGGTGGATCCATGTGTGGTTTGTGGAAAAGAACACACATGCAATGACTCTAGTACTGGTTTGTGGTTTTAGTATAAGAACACAGATGCAATGACTCTAGTGGTTGATCCATGTGTGGTTTGTGGAAATAACACACATGCAATGACTCTAGTGGTTGATCCATGTGTGGTTTGTGGAAAGAACACACATGCAATGACCACTGGTGGATCCATGTTGGTTTTAGTATAAGAACACACATGCAATGACTCTAGTACTGGTTTGTGGTTTTAGTATAAGAACACACATGCAATGACTCTAGTGCTGGTTTGTGGTTTTAGTATAAGAACACACATGCAATGACTCTAGTGGTTGATCCATGTGTGGTTTGTGGACATAACACACATGCAATGACTCTAGTGGTTGATCCATGTGTGGTTTGTTGAAAGAACACACATGCAATGACCACCGGTGGATCCATGTTGGTTTTAGTATAAGAACACGCATGCAATGACTCTCTAGTGGTTGATCCATGTTTGTTTGTGGAAATAACACACATGCAATGACTCTAGTGGTTGATCCATGTCTGGTTTGTGAAAAGAACACACATGCAATGACTCTAGTGTTGGTTTTAGTATAAGAACACACATGCAATGACTCTAGTGGTTGAACCATGTGTGGTTTATGGAAATAACACATATGCAATGACTCTAGTGGTTGATCCATGTGTGTTTTGTGGAAATAACACACATACAATGACTGTAATGGGTCCACATGTGTGGTTTGTGGAAAGAACACACATGCAATGACTCTGGTTGATCCATATGTGGTTTGTGGAAAGAACACACATGCAATGACCACTGGTGGATCCATGTGTGGTTTGTGGAAAAGAACACACATGCAATGACTCTAGTGCTGGTTTGTGGTTTTAGTATAAGAACAAACATGCAATGACTCTAGTGGTTGATCCATGTGTGGTTTGTAGAAAGAACACACATGAAATGACTCTTGTTGATCCATATGTGGTTTGTGGAAAGAACACACATGCAATGACTCTGGTTGATCCATATGTGGTCTGTGGAAAGAACACACATGCAATGACCACTGGTGGATCCATGTGTGGTTTGTGGAAAAGAACACACATGCAATGACTCTTGTTGATCCATATGTGGTTTGTGGAAAGAACACACATGCAATGACCACTGGTGGATCCATGTGTGGTGTATGGAAAAGAACACACATGCAATGACTCTAGTGCTGGTTTGTGGTTTTAGTATAAGATCAAACATGCAATGACTCTAGTGGTTGATCCATGTGTGGTTTGTGGAAAGAACACACATGCAATGAATCCGATGGATCCTTGTGTGGTTTGTGGAAAGAACACACATGCAATGACCACTGGTGGATCCAAGTGTGGTTTGTGGAAAAGAACACACATGCAATGTCCCTAGTACTGGTTTGTGGTTTTAGTATAAGAACACACATGCAATGACTCTAGTGGTTGATCCATGTGTGGTTTGTGGAAATAACACATATGCAATGACTCTAGTGGTTGATCCATGTGTGTTTTGTGGAAATAACACACATAAAATGACTCTAATGGGTCCACATGTGTGGTTTGTGGAAAGAACACACATGCAATGACTCTGGTTGATCCATATGTGGTTTGTGGAAAGAACACACATGCAATGACCACTGGTGGATCCATGTGTGGTTTGTGGAAAAGAACACACATGCGATGAATCTAGTGCTGGTGTGTGGTTTTACTATAAGAACCAACATGCAATGACTCTAGTGGTTGATCCATGTGAGGTTTGTGGAAAGAAAACACGTGAAATGACTCTAGTTGATCCATATGTGGTCTATGGAAAGAACACACATGCAATGACCACTGGTGGATCCATGTGTGGTTTGTGGAAAAGAACACACATGCAATGACTCTGGTTGATCCATATGTGGTTTGTGGAGAGAACACACATGCAATGACCACTGGTGGATCCATGTGTGGTTTGTGGAAAAGAACACACATGCAATGACTCTAGTGCTGGTTTGTGGTTTTAGTATAAGAACAAACATGCAATGAATCTAGTGGTTGATCCATGTGTGGTTTGTGGAAAGAACACACATGCAATGACTCTGGTGGATCCTTGTGTGGTTTGTGGAAAGAACACACATGCAATGACCACTGGTGGATCCATGTGTGGTTTGTGGAAAAGAACACACATGCAATGACTCTAGTACTGGTTTGTGGTTTTAGTATAAGAACACACATACAATGACTCTAGTGGTTGATCCATGTGTGGTTTGTGGAAATAACACACATGCAATGACTCTAGTGGTTGATCCATGTGTGGTTTGTGGAAAGAACACACATGCAATGACCATTGGTGGATCCATGTTGGTTTTAGTATAAGAACACACATGCAATGACTCTAGTACTGCTTTGTGGTTTTAGTATAAGAACACACATGCAATGACTCTAGTGGTTGATCCACGTGTGGTTTGTGGAAATAACACACATGCAATGACTCTAGTTGTTGATCCATGTGTGGTTTGTTGAAAGAACACACATGCAATGACCACCAGTGGATCCATGTTGGTTTTAGTATAAGAACACACATGCAATGACTCTAGTGGTTGATCAATGTTTGTTTGTGGAAATAACACACATGCAATGACTCTAGTGGTTGATCCATGTGTGGTTTGTGAAAAGAACACACATGCAATGAATCTAGTGTTGGTTTTAGTATATGAACACACATGCAATGACTCTAGTGGTTGATCCATGTATGGTTTGTGGAAATAACACATATTCAATGACTCTAGTGGTTGATCCATGTGTGTTTTGTGGAAATAACACACATAAAATGACTGTAATGGGTCCAGATTTGTGGTTTGTGGAAAGAACACACATGCAATGACTCTGGTTGATCCATATGTGGTTTGTGGAAAGAACACACATGCAATGACCACTAGTGGATCCATGTGTGGTTTGTGGAAAAGAACACACATGCAATGACTCTAGTGCTGGTTTGTGGTTTTAGTATAAGAACAAACATGCAATGACTCTAGTGGTTGATCCATGTGTGGTTTGTGGAAAGAACACACATGAAATGACTCTGGTTGATCCATATGTGGTCTGTGGAAAGAACACACATGCAATGACCACTGGTGGATCCATGTGTGGTTTGTGGAAAAGAATACACATGCAAATGACTCTTGTTGATCCATATGTGGTTTGTGGAAAGAACACACATGCAATGACCACTGGTGGATCCATGTGTGGTTTATGGAAAAGAACACACATGCAATGACTCTAGTGCTGGTTTGTGGTTTTAGTATAAGAACAAACATGCAATGACTCTAGTGGTTGATCCATGTGTGGTTTGTGGAAAGAACACACATGAAATGACTCCGGTGGATCCTTGTGTGGTTAGTGGAAAGAACACACATGCAATGACCACTGGTGGATCCAAGTGTGGTTTGTGGAAAACACACACATGCAATGTCTCTAGTACTGGTTTGTGGTTTTAGTATAAGAACACACATGCAATGACTCTAGTGGTTGATCCATGTGTGGTTTGTGGAAATAACACATATGCAATGACTCTAGTGGTTGATCCATGTGTGTTTTGTGGAAATAACACACATAAAATGACTGTAATGGGTCCACATGTGTGGTTTGTGGAAAGAACACACATGCAATGACTCTGGTTGATCTATATGTGGTTTGTGGAAAGAACACACATGCAATGACCACTGGTGGATCCATGTGTGGTTTGTGGAAAAGAACACACATGCAATGACTCTAGTGCTGGTTTGTGGTTTTAGTACAAGAACAAACATGCAATGACTCTAGTGGTTGATCCATGTGTGGTTTGTGGAAAGAACACACATGAAATGACTCTGGTTGATCCATATGTGGTCTGTGGAAAGAACACACATGCAATGACCACTGGTGGATCCATGTGTGGTTTGTGGAAAAGAACACACATGCAATGACTCTTGTTGATCCATATGTGGTTTGTGGAAAGAACACACATGCAATGACCACTGGTGGATCCATGTGTGGTTTATGGAAAAGAACACACATGCAATGACTCTAGTGATGGTTTGTGGTTTTAGTATAATAACAAACATGCAATGACTCTAGTGGTTGATCCATGTGTGGTTTGTGAAAGAACACACATGCAATGACTCTAGTGTTGGTTTTAGTATAAGAACACACATGCAATGACTCTAGTGGTTGATTCATGTGTGGTTTGTGGAAATAACACATATGCAATGACTCTAGTGGTTGATCCATGTGTGGTTTGTGGAAATAACACACATGCAATGACTGTAATGGGTCCACATGTGTGGTTTGTGGAAAGAACACACATGCAATGACTCTAGTTGATCCATATGTGGTTTGTGGAAAGAAGACACATGCAATGACCACTGGTGGATCCATGTGTTGTTTGTGGAAAAGAACACACATGCAATGACTCTAGTGCTGGTTTGTGGTTTGAGTATAAGAACAAACATGCAATGACTCTAGTGGTTGATCCATGTGTGGTTTGTGGAAATAACACATATGCAATGACTCTAGTGGTTGATCCATGTGTGTTTTGTGGAAATAACACACATAAAATGACTGTAATGGATCCACATGTGTGGTTTGTGGAAAGAACACACATGCAATGACTCTGGTTGATCCATGTGTGGTTTGTGGAAAGAACACACATGCAATGACCACTGGTGGATCCATGTGTGGTTGGTGGAAAAGAACACACATGCAATGACTCTAGTGATGGTTTGTGGTTTTAGTATAAGAACAAACATGCAATGACTCTAGTGGTTGATCCATGTGTGGTTTGTGGAAATAACACATATGCAATGACTCTAGTGGTTGATCCATGTGTGTTTTGTGGAAATAACACACATAAAATTACTGTAATGGATCCACATGTGTGGTTTGTGGAAAGAACACACATGCAATGACTTTGGTTGATCCATGTGTGGTTTGTGGAAAGAACACACATGCAATTACCACTGGTGGATCCATGTGTGGTTTGTGGAAAAGAACACACATGCAATGACTCTAGTGCTGGTTTGTGGTTTTAGTATAAGAACAAACATGCAATGACTCTAGTGGTTGATCCATGTGTGGTTTGTGGAAAGAACACACATGAAATGACTCGGGTTGATCCATACGTGGTCTGTGGAAAGAACACACATGCAATGACCACTGGTGGATCCATGTGTGGTTTGTGGAAAAGAACACACATGCAATGACTCTAGTGCTGGTTTGTGGTTTTAGTACAAGAACAAACATGCAATGACTCTAGTGGTTGATCCATGTGTGGTTTGTGGAAAGAACACACATGAAATGACTCTGGTTGATCCATATGTGGTCTGTGGAAAGAACACACATGCAATGACCACTGGTGGATCCATGTGTGGTTTGTGGAAAAGAACACACATGCAATGACTCTTGTTGATCCATATGTGGTTTGTGGAAAGAACACACATGCAATGACCACTGGTGGATCCATGTGTGGTTTATGGAAAAGAACACACATGCAATGACTCTAGTGATGGTTTGTGGTTTTAGTATAATAACAAACATGCAATGACTCTAGTGGTTGATCCATGTGTGGTTTGTGAAAGAACACACATGCAATGACTCTAGTGTTGGTTTTAGTATAAGAACACACATGCAATGACTCTAGTGGTTGATTCATGTGTGGTTTGTGGAAATAACACATATGCAATGACTCTAGTGGTTGATCCATGTGTGGTTTGTGGAAATAACACACATGCAATGACTGTAATGGGTCCACATGTGTGGTTTGTGGAAAGAACACACATGCAATGACTCTAGTTGATCCATATGTGGTTTGTGGAAAGAAGACACATGCAATGACCACTGGTGGATCCATGTGTTGTTTGTGGAAAAGAACACACATGCAATGACTCTAGTGCTGGTTTGTGGTTTGAGTATAAGAACAAACATGCAATGACTCTAGTGGTTGATCCATGTGTGGTTTGTGGAAATAACACATATGCAATGACTCTAGTGATTGATCCATGTGTGTTTTGTGGAAATAACACACATAAAATGACTGTAATGGATCCACATGTGTGGTTTGTGGAAAGAACACACATGCAATGACTCTGGTTGATCCATGTGTGGTTTGTGGAAAGAACACACATGCAATGACCACTGGTGGATCCATGTGTGGTTGGTGGAAAAGAACACACATGCAATGACTCTAGTGATGGTTTGTGGTTTTAGTATAAGAACAAACATGCAATGACTCTAGTGGTTGATCCATGTGTGGTTTGTGGAAATAACACATATGCAATGACTCTAGTGGTTGATCCATGTGTGTTTTGTGGAAATAACACACATAAAATTACTGTAATGGATCCACATGTGTGGTTTGTGGAAAGAACACACATGCAATGACTTTGGTTGATCCATGTGTGGTTTGTGGAAAGAACACACATGCAATTACCACTGGTGGATCCATGTGTGGTTTGTGGAAAAGAACACACATGCAATGACTCTAGTGCTGGTTTGTGGTTTTAGTATAAGAACAAACATGCAATGACTCTAGTGGTTGATCCATGTGTGGTTTGTGGAAAGAACACACATGAAATGACTCGGGTTGATCCATACGTGGTCTGTGGAAAGAACACACATGCAATGACCACTGGTGGATCCATGTGTGGTTTGTGGAAAAGAACACACATGCAATGACTCTAGTGCTGGTTTGTGGTTTTATTATAAGAACAAACATCCAATGACTAGTGGTTGATCCATGAGTGGTTTGTGGAAATAACACACATGCAATGACCACTGGGTCATCACTTCTGAGAGGTCATACCTTTCTCCATTTTATTTTTATCCTATCTTCTTGCGTTTCTAAGCTCAACTTCTTACGTTTTGGGTACTGGAGGTTTTACCGATTCGTCGCTTTTGAGAGGTCATACCTTTCTCCATTTTATTTTTATCCTATCTTGCTGGACTATGATGTTTCTTTTCATAATCTTGTAGAGATTTTTGTTCTCTTCAAAACGAGCCCAAGATCGTCGAAATCGGAGTTCGGAGTCAAAAGTTATTGAAGTTTTCGTGCAATGGTGTCCAACGTTTTTGCTTGAGCGGTAGTACCGGCCCAAGTTCCGGCCGAAGTTCCGGTAAATCTCGTTTTTCTTCTGTATCTTGTGTTTCTATTTATAGGTAGTACCGGTGGGGCACCGGTAGTTCCGGTGGGGCGCGAATCTGGCCCAAACGGGCAGATTTCTCTTGCCCTATTTAAGGCCCCACTCTTCCCAAAAGTTTCCCCAACTTTGGAGGTCATTTTTGCTAGCTCTTCTACTCTCTCTCCTCCATTGTTGACCTTCAAAAGCTTGCCCTCTTCCCTTCTCCCTCCCATGATTCTTGCATCTCTTTGAGGGATTTGAGAGAGGAGATCTAGATCTACAACCCCCACCAAACCAAATCTCTTCTTTGTGAAGGAATCCTTGGGATCTAGATCTTGGAGAGTTTTTGTGTTCTCCTATTGTGTTCTTCCTCCCTTATTCCCCCAATAGCTTTTGTAGCTTTGGTGTAATTTGAGAGTGAAGAACTTGCCTCTTGCATTTAGTGCATAGGTTTGAGTTCTCCTCGGAGATTCGGCGAGTTCAAGCCCTTAGGCTTGTTTCTCTTGGGTTCTTGGAACCCTAGACGGTTGTGTGGAGTTGTGTGTTCTTGGGGCTCCAATTGAGTTGTGGAGGTTCCCCAAGCTTGTTGGCCTTTTGTGGCATTGTGGAGCCTTTGTGGTGTTTCTTGGGAGCCCTCCAATTGAGTTGTGGAGATTTCCCCAAGCCTTGTACGGGTTCGGTGACCGCCCTCAAGTGTCCCATAGTGGAACGTGAGTAGGCCTTTGTGGTGATCTCACGGGAGAATAGGGTGAGCCTTTTGTGGCGTCGGTAGGTTGCGTTCCTTCGCATCTTGGGGTGAGGCCTTGTGTGGCGTTGGGTGAGCATCGAGCCACCACACCTCAAGGTGAGCCACTTGTGGCGTTCGAAGTACATTGCGCCCCCGCACCTCTCCAACGGAGACATAGCTTATTTGGAAGTGAAATTAGGGAAACAAATCATCGTCTCCGTGTCCATCGGTTATCTCTCAACTGAGCCCTTTACTTATGCAATTTACATTGTGATAGCCTTCGTGCTTGAAGTACTATATCTTGTTATCACCTTGTTGCTTGTCTTGCTTAGCATAGGTTGTTGGTGCACTTAGTGAAACTAGTGGATATAGGTTTTGGCTTGATAAATTAAACGTTAAGTTTTATTCCACATTTATTAGAGCCTAAACCGTAATATTTTTAAATCGCCTATTCACCCCCCTCTAGGCGACGTCCATTTCCCTTTCAATTGGTATCAGAGCAAGGTCTCTCGCCTCTTAGGCTTCACCGCCTCGAGAGTAAGGATGTCTCCTAGGGGTTTAGTGCACTCTCACACATTTACCTTTGATGGCACAAATTATGATGTTTGGCGTATTCGCATGCTTACTCATTTCCGGGTCATTGACCCAAATATTGAGCGAATTCTAGATATGGGCTTGTCTCCTCCTAAGGATCCCCAAAATCTATCTTTGGAGGACGAGACAAACTCTTATCTCGAAGCTCAAGCATCTAATGTGCTTGTTAATGTTGTGAGCTTTGTAGTTCTTTCCTCAATCATGCCTTTTCGGAATTCTCATGATATTTGGACCAAGCTTCAAGCAAAATATGATGTGTCCAAGATTGATGAGGATGATTGTGTTCCCTCCACCTCCGGCCGTGATGAGTTCTCATCTTCCTCCACTTCACCTACATGTGAGTTGTCACAAGGTAATGACATGGTGAGTGGTGATAGAACTTGCAATGTGGATAGTGAGCTTGTCATTGATGATTTTTCATATCTATCTCATTGCAATGCTGTATCTTTGGGAATGAACACATGTAGGACCATATGTGATTTACATCCTAGTTGTGATTTCCCTTGCATATCATGTCGAAATGGATTGAATATATCTCATGATGATATGCTTGCTTTGCCTTGTTGCCATGAAAAATGTGCTTCTATTTCCTCTAGTACTTGTGTTTCTAACCATGTAGAGGAAATCGAAGAATGTGTGGGCCCAGGCAAGGTTGCTATTGGAGCTTCAAGTGTTCCCCCATCATCACCTTCTTCCAACATTCACTTATGCCACATGGCTAAGGAATCAAAGGTAAATTCTCCTTTGTACCCCAATGCACCTCTTGATGATGTGAATGTTGACTTAGATGAAGTAGATGATGATGTTGCTTCTCTAAAAGAGAAGGGGGAGCTAGTCCTTCGTGCTCTTCACAAAAATGAAAATGCTTGCTCTACTTTCATTGAAATCTTGAACTTAGCCATTGAAAGTAAGCAACTAATTTATGAGCATGAGGACACAATTGACAAAATGAGTAGTCTTGAGCGTGAGTATGCTAATGACATTGCAAACCTAAATGAAGCTCTAGAAGAGGAACAAACCACCAAGGAATCTCTTGAGGAGACCTTTGCTCTAGAGCTATCTAGAGTGACGAAATCTCATGATAGAGAATTTGAGGTGGCAAGTGCCCTCCAAATTAAGAATGATGAGCTTGAAGTTGCTTATGCCAAACTCCTTGAGGATTTTGAGCACCTCAACAATGGCTCTAGGGTCATCAAGGGGGAGCTCATCAAACTCACCGAGTCACATGAGCAACTTAAAGCCTCATACACTAAAGAGCTTTCCAAGTTGCCCTCACCTCTCACTACTATTGATGATTCTTGTGCTACTAACTCTATCTCTTGTGAAGCATCTATTGTGAAGGAGAATGTTGAGCTACGTGCCCAACTTGCTTTGCTAACTAGCAACTATGGGAAATTGGAAGAGAGTCATGCTAAACTCTCAAGCTCGCATGAGGACCTTCTAGTTTCCCACGGTAGTCTAAAGTTGGCTCATGAGGCTATTGTATCAAAGGTAACATCTAGTGAGCCTCATGTGGACATTAGCACTACATCTACTCCCTGTGTCATATTGCCATGTGCTAGTCCTTGTAATTCATCAACTCATGATATTGCTATATCTTGTGATGAATTGCATCCCTTGCCTTGTTGCTCTAACAACGTAGCATCTACTTCCTCTAGTATTGTTGTTGATACTAACCATGTAGAGGAAAACAAGAAGCTCAAGGCTCAAGTCAATTCTTTGAAGAATGACTTGAAGAAGTGTCATGAAGGGAAGACCACACTCAAGAACGTCTTGGGTGTGCGAAGATCCCCAAATGACAAGAGTGGGCTTGGATATAACTCCAACATCAAGAAAAATCCCACCAACATGTTGAAGCACAAGGGCAACAAGAAGAATGGCCAAGGTCAAGTGAAGAATCCGGCCAACATTGTGTGCTTCAAGTGCAAGGAAGAAGGACATCATGTGAGATGTTGTCCACTGAAGAAGAAGCAACAAGGGAAGCGGCCTCAAGCTGCACCTCAAGCTAGAAGCGGGCCTCCTCCCAAGACTCAAGCTCTTCCTCACGGGGTGGCATCTTCCAAGAAGAAAGATGGCAAGAGAAGAACTTGCTACATATGCCGCGAGAAGGGGCACCTCTCTTCCTCATGCACCATGGGTAACTCCTCATCCAATCCTATCTTGATATATGATGCATATTCTCTTGGTAAGGATGAGGTGGGCAATGTGTTTGCCAAATATGTTGGTGCCCAAAGTGGTGTCAAGAAAAGAACCATTTGGGTGTCCAAGCCTATTGTGACTAACTTCTTAGGACCCAACTTGGTTGGGGACCAACAAGCTAAAACTTGATCAATAGGTGTTGTTGGAGGGAATTGGAGGCTTGAATACATTATGAAGAATTGAGGGATCTTCATCATTTATTTTTGTCAAGTCAAGCCAATTGGATTATCTTGCTCCTATCATATATCCAATGTTCCTCCTTGCGGTAACATGTGCTCAACTCTTTTACGTTGAAAGTTACTTGCTCCCTTGTGCATGTGTTGGTTTTGTACCGTTATATATGTTTGTACATGTTGTGCTTCCCTCATACCTATATTTTGTTGTCTAGTATATTTGTGTATGTTGGTTGGCACATCATGTATTTGTGTTCTTGTGTTTGAGCCTTTGTTGAATTTATTTGGTATCTTTCTTGGCACTTGTGAGAGATTAATGGACTATCCCATTTTGGGGGAGTGTTATGCTTGGGCATTCCACAATACTAAAATGTGTATGCATGAGAAATACCACTTAGTATTTATATTGCAGGTTTATCTACTCTCTATGTGGTATGTCTTTCTCATGATAAATTCAAGTTCCATAATGTCCATTAATCATCTCTATTTGTATGTTTTTACCTCTTGTTGAGTTTTTTGTGATTTATCACATTATGGGGGAGTCATATGCTTTGTGCATATTACAAACCTAGAAAATGTGGACATTTGAGGTAGTGTCACTTAGAATTGATATTGATCTTTATCTAGCTCCGAAGTGGCACATTTAGCTCAAACCACTTCCAATTCTTTTGGATTTCTTTTATTGATCATCCTTTGTAACTTGTTTGTGAGAGCTTTTCTTGATATGTGTTTCCTCTTATTTGGACCTCCATATCCTACATGGAAACCATTTGCTTCAAGTTACACTAATCACTAGTGATTGTGTGACTATTTGGAGCTATCAAGAAATCTCTATCTAAGCATCAAGCTTAATTCTCATATTTTTTCTTATGCTTCCTTGTGTGAATATGATCATGATTTCCTTGCAAACTACCTCGGTAAAACTTACCCCATAATTCATGTCCTTGGACAAGTGACACTCCATATATGGTAGGATTTATTGATCATGTTCACTTTGGCCTTTGTTTTTCTTTGTCCTATCTTTGGCCGAGAATTTGTTTTCTTTTTCTCCCATGACTTCCTTGCCTCTTGTGGATAATTTTTTTTTATTATTATTCTCTTATGTTTTATGTAATGTAGGTAGTAGTGATGATCTCATTTGTGTGATTTTTGCATTCAAGAGCAAAATTCAATATAATGCACCATTCATGGGGGAGCTCTCCTATATTATCTAGAACACTCCTTTATGCTTCTTGTGTTGATCCACATAGTGTTTCTTGTGCTTGGATGCTTGATCTTTTCTTTTGGTACTTTGTGCCATCATGAAAAGTGTAGAGACTTTGGTTTATGTGTTGGAACCTTGCTCTTTTTGGGAGTTGGCTTTGTCTCATTCTTTGTTACTTGTTTTGATATTTAGAATGAGATAAATCCTTGAGCATTGGTGTTGTTGTCTATCTTATGCTATTTGGCTTTTGCCTTGTTCATTTGTTGAATTTGTGTCCTTTCATGTGTTGATTTGGCTCTTTGATACAATTTGGACACTTTTTGTCTTGTCACACTCTTGTGTGCTACTTCTTGGTTTACTTGGTGTTTTAGTTCAAATCGTATCGCTTTTTGGTCTTTGAGAGTCTTGTGCATGCATATTTACTTCATGTATATATTATGGCATGCTTTCTTTCTATGATCTAATATATAGGGGAAACTCCACCAAATCCTATTGGTTAAGATGTGCATGAAATTCAATTTCATATTAATATGCACATATTTATGTGGAGCTTCTCCTATATATTGTAGTTGCACTAACTACTTTGGACCCAATTTGTTTGGGAACATAGTGTACTTAATTGTGTTTTAGGTACATTGGAGATATATTGGATCCTTGTCTCATCCATTAGGAAGAAGTGGTGCCTACATGTCAATTGGAGGCAAGCTAGGATGATCAACGAATTCATATCCTCTACATCCTACCATTTATATCTCAGTAACAAGTATCTCTCTCATGCATACATATCTTGCTTCCAACCTTTTGTAGGTTTCTTGTTGGCATGAGTTTGTGTTTTTGCATATGTTGTGTTTCTTTTGTTGGTTTTTAGGAGTGCTCTCTATTGCAAATGTGAGTATGTTGAGATGAGTTCATATAATGGGGACTATACAAAATCATGACCATGATCCACTTATCCCAAATATGTCAATCTAGCAATTATATTTCCTATCCTTTCCTCAATTTTCTCTCATGTGCAATAGTGAGTATTTTACATCTATGATTTCTATTTGTGGTACTTGTTGCTTTTCTCCATATATTCCAACTATTCCCTTCTTCCCTTGGTAATTGTTGTAATGTATGTATAGTGTCCGTGTTTGAAGCTCATTGATGTACAATAAGATATATTTGAGCCTTTGGCCATGCTTTCAAGCAAAAATCCTATTTGTACATTATATAACTTTCTTTTGTTGTTCATGTGCTTTTTGTGTATCTATTTCGTGTGTGCATGTTTCTTTGTGGGCATATGTCTTTGTGATATTTTCACCTAGAAACTTATACACACAAGAGAAGATAAATCTTTGGTTGTTTGTATTTTCCTTGGAGACCACCCTTTATTTCTTTTTGATCCTTCGGTGGCTTCCAAATTTATTTTTCTATGAGTGCTTGTCCCATTTGTTTGCATCTCCGGGCACTCCTAATTTGATCTCTCTTGCCATGTATTGTTAAATGAATTCGTAGGAGTCAGGATTCCATGATTGTGCACTAGGTTTCCAAGTATAATTATTATAATTGGTGCATAATCCTTGGGGAGCTTCTCTAACTCACTTAAGAATGCTAATTTGACTTTCTTCGTGTTTGAGGTTTAAATGTCTATGGGGGAGTGAGGATTCTATACTTGTGCATTATGTATTCAAATCAATGATTCTAATTTGTGCACAAAGATTGGGGAGCTTCCGTATTACATCTAAACACTCATTTGTTCGTATCATAATATCTTGTGATTTTCTTTTGGTATCAATTGATGTTCTCAATTGGTCTTTTTGGATCTTTTGGGTTGCTCGCTTCATTTGTTGAAGCTATTTTCTCTTTATTTTCTTTTTGCAATCTTTGGGTCCTCAATATAGTTTTACTTCCTCCCAAGGATTCATCATTGAATATGTGCATATGCACACCTTTGGAGGAATTCTCACTATATTGGCCATCTAGAACTTTTCACCCATTTTGGCAATCTATGCTAATGGGGGAGAAGTTTTAGAGGGTTTAAGGGAAGTTGGTTTATGCTTTTAGTTGGTTCTTAAAGCATTAGACTTGCATGCTCTTGCATCTTTGTTGTTGCTTGGCATGTTTAATATATAGAGGAAACTCAACCACCAATAATGGTTGGCAATCTATGCAATGAAATTCAAGTTCATCACACATGCATAGATTACGGGGGAGTTTGCTCTATATATTGTGGTTGTACCAACATGACATACTTTTGTAGTATTTGATGTTGGGGCAACCATTTTGTTCGTTAAATTCCATATTTAAACCCTCTCTAGGGGATTGTCATCAATTACCAAAATGGGGGAGATTGAAAGGGCATGTATGCCCCCATGTGTGGTTTTGGTAATTAATGACAATCCCTATGGACTAATGTGCAAATTGAGTCTCACTTGTAGGTTTGTCCATTGGCATCGCTTGGACCATGTGTTGGTTTCAAGGATGAAAAAGAAGAATCATTGTCCAAGGGCTTTGTGCCTTTTGGAATCAAATAAAAGAAGAAGAAGATCAAGTATGTCTTGAAGAAGAAGAAGAAGATGGAGTTCCTCATGGCTTTCTTCAAGACATCGTCAAGAATTGATGTGCAAGCTCAAGAGAATGATATAGACAAGGTCGAAGAAGAGGCTTGCCCAAGGTGTATGGGGGAGCATTTCTCAAGACTTCATCAAGCAAGTGCAATCAAGAAAGGTTTTCATCTTGAAGGTGACAAGATCGTCTACATCAAGCTCAAGTGGGATTCTCAAGGCAAAGGTATGATCATGATAAGGTTTCTATTTTACTGGTATCTTGTAGTGTTCTTGTAGTGTTGGGAGACCGGGTTTAGAATAGATAGCCGTACTATCAAGAGGGGCTCTCAAGTGGGTGACTCGTTCGTATCTTTCGAAGAGAGCTCAAACCTTTGCATACATAGCATCATCTTCTTGGTTTTTGTTTGGTTCTTGTCCATGTGAGGATCTAGAGCTTGTGGTTATCTTCATAACAAGCTCTAGTTCGTCAAAAATGGATTTTCCTTACATATCTTATTACGTTTTTGATCTTGCGGGTTTTTCCGGCTCCACACATTGGGAGGTATCTCACATATATATTCATGGTATTTTATCCCTTGATGATACCCAATATTTCACCTTTTGTTGGATTCTACTCTTTATTATCTTTCCAACAAAATTGGTTTCATCCCAATTAGAGTTTCCAAGCTCAACTTCTTGCGTTTTGGGTTCTAGAGGTTTTACCGATTCGTCGCTTCTGAGAGGTCATACCTTTCTCCATTTTATTTTTATCCTATTTTGTTGGACTATGATGTTTCGGAGTTCGGAGTCAAAAGTTATTGAAGTTTTCGTGCAATGGTGTCCAACGTTTTTGCTTGAGCGGTAGTACCGGACCAAGTTCCGGCCGAAGTTTCGGTAAATCTCGTTTTTCTTCTGTATCTTGTGTTTCTATTTATAGGTAGTACCGGTGGGGCACCGGTAGTTCCGGTGCGGCGCGAATCTGGCCCAAACGGGCAAATTTCTCTTGCCCTATTTAAGGGCCCCCTCTTCCCAAAAGTTTCCCCAACTTTGGAGGTCATTTTTGCTAGCTCTTCTACTCTCTCTCCTCCATTGTTGACCTTCAAAAGCTTGCCCTCTTCCCTTCTCCCTCCCATGATTCTTGCATCTCTTTGAGGGATTTGAGAGAGGAGATCTAGATCTACAACCCCCACCAAACCAAATCTCTTCTTTGTGAAGGAATCCTTGGGATCTAGATCTTGGAGAGTTTTTGTGTTCTCCTCTTGTGTTCTTCCTCCCTTATTCCCCCAATAGCTTTTGTAGCTTTGGTGGAATTTGAGAGTGAAGAACTTGCCTCTTGCATTTAGTGCATAGGTTTGAGTTCTCCTCGGAGATTCGGCGAGTTCAAGCTCTTGGGCTTGTTTCTCTTGGGTTCTTGGAACCCTAGATGGTTGTGTGGAGTTGTGGTGTGTTATTGGGGCTCCAATTGAGTTGTGGAGGTTCCCCAAGCTTGTTGGCCTTTTGTGGCATTGTGGAGCCTTTGTGGCGTTTCTTGGGAGCCCTCCAATTGAGTTGTGGAGATTGCCCCAAGCCTTGTACGGGTTCGGTGACCGCCCTCAAGTGTCCCATAGTAGAACGTGAGTAGGCCTTTGTGGTGAGCTCACGGGAGAATAGGGTGAGTCTTTTGTGGCGTCGGTAGGTTGCGTGCCTTCGCATCTTGGGGTGAGGCCTTTTGTGGCGTTGGGTGAGCATCGAGCCACCACACCTCGAGGTGAGCCACTTGTGGCGTTCGAAGTACATTGCGCCCCCGCACCTCTCCAATGGAGACGTAGCTTCTTTGGAAGTGAACTTCGGGAAACAAATCATCGTCTCCGCGTCCATCGGTTATATCTCAACCGAGCCCTTTACTTATGCAATTTACATTGTGATAGCCTTCGTGCTTGAAGTACTATATCTTGCTATCACCTTGTTGCTTGTCTTGCTTAGCATAGGTTGTTGGTGCACTTAGTGAAACTAGTAGATACAGGTTTTGGCTTGATAAATTAAACGTTAAGTTTTATTCCACATTTATTAGAGCCTAAACCGTAATATTTTTAAATCGCCTATTCACCCCCCCCCCCTCTAGGCGACGTCCATTTCCCTTTCAATGTCTATTATTCTTGGGAGACCTTTTCTTAAATACTGCAGGAGTTGTTATTAATTATAATCAAGGGAAGGTGACCTTCAATGTTAATGACAAGGAACATATTGTCTATTTTCCCAAGAAGATTGAAAGGACTTATGGCTTGAATTCAATTGAACATGTTGAGGGCATTCAAGTTGGAGAAATATATTGTCCCATACCAAGAGAAAATTTTGAAACTATTATGATTGGGACCATTGCTATCAAGGTTGAGGTAACATAATCATTAGTGGAACACAAAGTTTTGTCTCATATGAAATTGTTTTGGTAACAAGACCTGATCAACCTTGTTAACAAAAGGATTTCATTGAACAAAACAATGGTTTCACCATGATTATCTCCGCTTACTTCTATTCTATCCATTTTCAGTTTTTGCTTATGCCTAACTTAAAGGCGTTAAAGAAAAGTACTTATTGGGACATAACCCAGAAGTTTTAGATGAGTCTTGGAAGTTATTACTTCAGTAATAACCGCTCTTTATCCTTTTTTTTGCTTTTTGGTGCCAAGAGTAACCTCTAATGAGAGAGAAGTAATGATTAGGAAAGTTGCTGTCCCAAAACAGATTTTTGTGCTTCACCGTAAAAATTCGTGAGAGATCTCTGTATGTCGGATTGAGCTGTAATGTTTTGTGCTTCTGCCCCAGGTTGTTATCTAACTATCGTTAGTTCAACACTTTTTGATTTGAGCAACAAAAGGTCTTCGAAAAATTCGTCTTTACCTGCTGGTCTGTTTTGACAGATTTCTGCCATTTTCTACATTTGCTTGTTGTGGGTTCCTTCTTGAGTTCTTTTGGGGAATTGAGCTTTTTGGGGGAAGTTCTACAGTAGCTAGTGTTCTAATGGAAGTTTATTTGGTGTTAGAACTGAACCTTGAGACTTATTTATCTTGATTGCACTAATGTTGCTAATAAAATTGTGTGAAGTTTTGTATGAAGGAAAAATTTCAGGTGTATGGAAGGAATGAGTAATGAGATGAAGGATGGACTAAAGCTCAAGATTGGGGATGCCACGCGTGTCACCCCAAGAAATATCCAATAAGTACAAGCGTCAAAGCTTGGGGATGCCCAAGGCATCCCCCTCTTCATCAATAAAAATCCCAGGTTTCTTCCAAACACTTCATTTTTATTGTTTCATGCATAGTTGTGTTGTTCTTGGAGCGTCTTCTTTTTTCGTTTTCGTTTTGGTTTTTTAGTTTGCGTGGTTTGCTTAGTCTGCTGAATAAATTGGTTGGACCTCCTCTTTCATATATTGGTGTTCAAATAGTTTGGTTTGGATTGGAAAAGAGTAGGAAAGCTAATGCTTAAGTGGTAAAGAGAGCTTGTTTTTGACTGTGGCCTATGATTTGTCATGCCATGCTTGATATTGTTTTGGCTTTATGCTTAGTATTCTTTGCGGTAGCATGACTTGTTATAAACAATTGAGATTGCTTAATGTGCCTTGGATGAATCATGCGTTGTTTTAGCATATTAAAGCATAGTATAGTGGTATTCTCCTTTGATGCTTTATCTGGGTTGACATGGCACATGTTCACCATGTTATGACTATCCCAAGTCACCATAAGCCTTTATGATCCTTTAGTTTTCAACTTGTAGTATCACTTGATGCTTTGATCAATGATGTTTTGTCGCTCTGCATGATTATGGCCATTATTGCTCTCTTAGTTTGTCGCTCCCAGTCTTTTGCTAGCCTCCACAAACAAGTATGAGTTCTACTCATGCATCCAACTCCCTAAACCAAGTTATTCCAAAGAGTCCACCATACCTACCTACTAGCATACGCTATTCCAAGTATATTCATGCTTTTGTTTACCTTCCAAATTAAACTTGTTATGAGAAAACTAGTGATTAAAGCTCTCACGAACTTGATGGCACACTTTACTTTACTTGCCCTTAATAAACTTGAACCATTGTGTCGTCTATGTTGTATATGCTTGCACTTATTTGTTGGGAATTAGCAGAACCATGCTTTCATGGGGAACGCTTTCAACATTGCACTTGGTACTTGTACCTAGTTGATATCATGCTCTTTTGTATATGGATGTCGTCGGTGTGAAATGAAAGGGGAGCTTGTAAGTCCATGGAGTTATGTATATGTGTTAGAGAAACGCCTGGGCCGCTAGTCTAATCTATGCTGACATGGTGGAGACCTGCAGCGTAACCATAATGAGTTGTCTATGAAGCATTCTTCTTATAAAAAAAGAGTCCTATATTGAGAAAAAAAGAGAAACGAGAAAAAAAGAGATACTATGAAAAGAGGAAAGAGAGAGAAAAGCACCATACTCCCATGGTAAATAAGAATAATGCTGAGATGCTCGTTGTCTGCTTGCCTTGTCATTTTGATATGGGGATTCTTCCGTATCATCGGGCAAGGGGTACCCCGTTGGTGGTTCTCTATGATACGCATATACTTACGATGACAAGAGCTTACTTGTGACTGAAGTTGAGTAGCATGAGGATCGGTCTTCGTAAGTAAGGGGCATGAGACTTCGATTTATAACTTGTCAAGCATATCCTCTTAGTTGTGTCACTTTAACCTTAACCACTTAAAGATGCTTATGATAGGGGCAATGAGAGCTCAAAGCTAATGAGTACCATACTTTCAGCATTTGGAAGCCTTTCAAACTATTCAAAACCTTTTCACTTCCTTGTTGAGTCTCCACACATTCTATGAGAACATTCTTGAGAGCATAGTGGCCATTCTTAGTTCTATGTGCATTGTCCCAAGACTTGTTGATTGATGCATACCTTGATATTGCTTGTTTTAAACTATTTGTATCTAGTCACTCTTGTAAACTTTGAAGGTGTCCTTTGCATTTATGTTTGCTACTCTATGAGGGACAAGCTGAATGCCACTATGCTATGTTTTCTTTATGTGAAACAAACAAACGTCTTGCAAGGCATTGTTATTCATGAATCTTTTGTTTGTGCCTTTTCATGTTGCATCATAGTTTCTTTGTCTTATTGCTAGAACTTTGTATTTCATGTTATGATTGAAGTACTATGATCCTAGCTTTGAATGTTTTACAAATATTTTGATCAAGTCTTTGATGGTGCATGTCACCTCAAAAATTATTCTTTCTTTTTATCACTTACCTACTCGAGGACGAGCAGGAGTTAAGCTTGGGGATGTTGATACATTGCAAATGTATCTATAATTTTTGATACTCCATGCTTGGTTTTATCCACTTTCTTTTGTTTTGTCCACACTTTGGAGTACTTTTCATATGATTTCTTGGACTAACCTATTAACAAGAGCCATAGTGCCAGCTGCCTGTTTTCTGCTGTTTTTGGTTCCAGGAAAGTCAGAAAATGAATATTCTCGGAATTGGACGGGACAAAAGCCAAAGTGCCTATTTTTCCAGAAGACTCCAGGAGCCAGAATACGAGACGGAGGAGGGCCAGGGGCTGCCCCCCAGGCGCGGGCTGGGCCTGGCCGCGCCAGGGCATGGTGTGGTGGCCCTAGGCACCCCCTTGGTCTCCCTCTTCGCCTATAAGAAGCCTTCTGACCTAAAAACTTCGGGGGGTTCGACGTTTTTCCAGAAGGAGTTCCGCCCCGCCGCCACCACCAGATTCCACGAAACAGCACCAGAAACTCCGTTCTGGCACCCTGCCGGGACGGGGAATTGGAGGAGATCATCGCCATCATCATCACCATCGCTTCTCCATCGACCATCCATGTTTCCCCCATCTGTGAGTGAGTAATCTCCCGCTGTAGGCTATGGGGATGGTAGGGATTGGATGAGATCGTTCATGTAATGGCATCAGATTGTTAGGGAATGGTGCCTAGTATCTTTTATTAGTGCTTTATGACTTTGTTGCGACTTGTTGTGCTTAATGCTTGTCACTAGGGCTCGAGTGCCATGATTTCAGATCTGAACATGTTATTGATTCATTATGATAGTATTGTTTTGGGTTTTATCTGCAAGTTGTATACACACGTCGTTGTCCAGAACCTATGGCCCTGAAGTGACAGAAATTGGGATAACCGGAAGGGAAAGGCTTTGATGTGAGGATCACATGTGTTCACGGAGTGTTAATGCTTTGCTCCGGTGCTCTATTAAAAGGAGCACCTTAATTGCCAGTAGTTCCCTAGAGGCCCCGCTGCAAACGGGCTGGCAGGACAAAAGATGTTGTGCAAGTTCTCATTGCGGGCACGTATGACTATATATGGAACACATGCCTAGGATTGTCTAGTACTTGGATGCTTTATCTTATTTATCTGCAATTGCCCTATGTTCTGATTGCTATGTGAATTATCTTGTCCATGCAACGCCCGTCCATCCATCCCTATGCCTACCGCACTCGAATCCCACTGTTACTGCTTTTGTTACTACTGTCTTTGCTTTACTACTGCTGTTACTTTACTATTCCTACTACAAAACTGTTGCTACTGATAAACTGCTGTGAGCAAGATTGTTTCCAGGTGCAGCTGAATTGACAACTCAGTTGTTAAGGCTTATAAATATTCTTTGGCTCCCCTTGTGTCGAATCAATAAATTGGGTTTCACTTCCCTCGAAAATACTGCGATACACCCCCTATACTTGTGGGTCATTAGTGTTCCTCACCGTCCGAGGGTCGGTGGTGTAGACAACATCAATCTTCTTCCCACCATGTACTGCGATGTCGAAGTGCGTAGTTTCTTGCCTGCCATTGTTTCGGAAGTCCAAAGCATCCATGACTACAAGCAAGAGGGAAAGGATACGGAGGAAGAGGGTGATGCGGTGGTGGAGGAAATGGATGAGGCCGTGGAGGAGGAAATGAGACGGAGAGGTGAAAGATTGGAACCGCCCTTGGAATGGTGCACGACAGTTCGTAGTAGGGTGAAGGTGGCGAAAAACGGCGGTTTTACACGTCGACGCTAGCAGTTCCTAAAATTTGTTCTGCGCCACTTGCATGCGGTGGAATCAATTCAAACGTAGGCACGTTTACGCGTGCCGACCTTCACTCACTGAATGGCGGGCCACACATTTCCCTTTTAGGATTTATTTTTTCACTTCCTCTAGATGGTTCCGGTGCCCGCCCTCAATAATTACGCCCCCCGTTCTTTTCTTCCATGCGGACGAGAACCGGCGGCGGCGGTTCCTTGCAGATTCGCTCCCCACTCGAACAACTGCCCCCGTCCCTGATTCCACCCCCTCTCGAATCCATCCGCCTCCTCATCACAACGCCTCCATTAATCTACCAGATTCTAGACTCCATTTACCGCTATAGGTAGAGCTTGGGGTAGCAGCAGGCTGAAGCGAAAGGCATGCGACAACGACGCGGATGGCCAGGGCGACCGCTACCGCGAGGATTGGGGATGGCCGAACCTCAGTGCCGCGAACGTGCATAGGATCACCTCGGAGTTGGACATCATCTCAGCCGACCGCCTCGCTCGCTGCATCCCTGGCTACCACGTGACGATGCGGAACATGGACGAACAACCGTTCAGCACGCCAGTCCTTCTTTACCCCGATAACAACAAATGGCCAGACGACCGCGATGGCCATGTAAGTTCCAGTATCTAGCTTATTCGTTCAGTCATATCGTTGATTCATATGTGCTGAACTCTCATCGGAATCCTATGTTCCTTTCGTCGAACGTGTTGTGTGCACGCGCGGTTTGAACAAATCGAACCAATTAAGACTATTCTGTACAGCGGAAGCTCTGCTCGTACCTGATATTCTGGTATTTTCATAGTGACACAGTCTTACTTTAGGTGATAGATGAGTTGTCAATTTCGATTTTGCAGTGGAATGCCTGCTAGGTGATATTTTGTTTCCTAAAATAAAAACAAACAGATTAGACGATTTAAGGCTGTTATGCCCCGAGCTGTTTAATTATGATCATCGTCAGGAGTTTGTTCTGGGGGGCTCTGCTCCTACTCCGTATACTGAATATCTTCGTAGTGACATAGGCACAATTTAGGCGATATCTGAGGAGACACTCATATTTAGGCGATATTTTGTGTACTTTAATCTAAAGGTCCAGTTGTCAAATTGTATCTGCAATGGAATCCATGCTAGGTGATTGTACCAACTGACAACAAACTCTGCAGAATAGTCATGCAAAACTGATGCTGCTGGATAAGTGGTCGGAATCAGTAGTGGTGAATATCAAGGAAGAAGAAGAGACAGAAATGAGAGATGACCAGAATTGGGTGGGTGGCAACGGCGAGTGGCTGGTCCTTTTATCCCAGGATGGGAGTACTTGGACTCTAAAAAATTGCTACAGATCGAAGAGACTTGCAGTGCCATCTTTGAAGGGTGTCGGCATTACTGCATTCAACAGAAGGTGGACGCCGCCCATTTCCGAATTCGCTTACAGGTTCAACATGGCAGAACTTGAGCTCGTGAAGGTACAGCTCCCACATAGACCGCGGGAGGGGGCGTGGAAGAACTGGGAGTACGACCTCTTAGCGGTGTTCGACAAGGCAATCGCGTTCATTAGATGCCCAGAAGACAAGGAAGGGACAGTCTTGCGCGACGACTTCCTGCGGCCGGAGAATTATGTCGACACCGTCTTCACCTACGGCTACTCTTCGTACAGACCGCAACGCATTTATGCGGTCACTGAACCTAGCGGCGACGTGCGTGTTTGGGAGCTGTCCATTTGGGGTGAGTCACGGTGTCATATAGCATGTAAAATCCCATTCAAAATTCTGCTTACTGACTGTTAGTAACACACAGGTACCCACGTAGCCCCACGCATAATTCCAGCTCCGGTCATCGAAGATGCAGTAGCAGATGCTGAACTTGGGACACAGAGCTGGTTCCTGGCACCTCTCAGAGACAACACGAAATAGCATGATGAACTCTTGTGGATTCATATCAGGGGAGCACTAAACAGCGTTGGTGATACAATAGAACATATGGGGACACAACTTTCTTCATACCCATCGCTGTGGTGTCACGTTTTCTCGAGGTCTGCATGCCCATCCAAAGACCCAGTAGAGCAAGTCTGGAGCAGAGTCAACAATCTGAAGGGACAATCTGTGTTTCTTGGGATCAACTACCATTTCTTTGTTGGAGCCCCTGGAGTTGTTGAACCTGTAATTGCTCAGGCAGCCCTGTCCCCTGATGCTGCTGCTACTGCTGCTGGTGGTGGTGGTGGTGTTGGTGGTGGTGGAGCTGACGAAGAACTAGCTGCTGCTGCTCCTGGTGAAGCTGACGAAATACTTGGTGATGCTGCTACTGGTGAAGCTGACGAAATACTTGCTAATGCTGCTGCTGGTGAAGCTGACGAAATACCTGCTGAGGCTGCTGCCAGAGTCCAGGAAGAACATGCTGGTGTTGTTGCTGAGGTGCCAGCACTTGCAGTGTTGATAGCAGACTGTGTGTTTGCTACACACTCACGTGCCTATCATGTTGACACTCTAGATCCGACCTGGAGCCGAATCCACGTCAGGGGGAGGGGGCCTACAATTGGCTCATCAGTGGGGTCTTACTATTTGAAGTAGAATGAAAGACGGCCAAATGCAGCATTCTGGTTCATTCCGACGATACCACCAGCTCCAGGGACCTAGTGCTCATACTGGCAGATCCGATGAACCATTTGTCTTTATCTTTATCATTAGTTATGCTTATGTGTGTGAAGACTAAGCTGTGCTTATTTGTGTAAGGCTAAGTTAGGCCTAACTGCGTAATATTCAGTGAAGCCCAGCTTTTCTTTCCACGCCCATAACAACAGAATTGCACCATAGAACATACAAATGTAATGTGCATACCACGCATTTTTGCTCAGAACATACATCGTGTACGTATTTGAACGCATCACTAGAATGTGCCACCTATTGATGATTGATGACATGGATCTAGCTTTGCTGCGCTTATTTGCATTGAATCGCTCATTGATTTGTTCACATATTTTTTGGCAATGGCTGATGAACTCCACTCTCTTGGTAACTTGCTTCGTCAGCGAGCACTTGTTGATGCAATGCAAAGTACAGAACATGGTCGTCATCGTCATTCCATTTAGGTTCTCTATGTTTCGTCATCACGGAGCTACTAATTTCAAATGAAAATCTAGTAAACAATATATGTGTACATTGTTAGAGTATGCTACGGCCACGGTACATACATGTTTTTCTACAATCACAAGAAGAAAACTTTATGCATTTTCACCTTGTTGGCATTGTGCCGAACTGGGTGGATGTGGCTTTGGGGTTCAGAGAGGAAGGTGCCGTGGCTGGTGCGTGTGCAACCACGGCGACGGCGAGCTCGGATTCTGGAGGAGACCAACATGACCGAGCATGGTCGGCATGGGTACATATCTCATCCGGGAATGAATTCCCGTCCCCGCGCCATGCCAATGGTGTGGTCATGGTGAGGGCGTGCTCCGATTCGGGATGGGGAGGAGAACGGGCCGAGCAGGTTTGTCCAAGTCCTAGCTCCACGCCATGGCCGCGACCACAGATTGCCGCCCCAGAGGAAGAAGCAGACGCGTAAAGGATGCATGCGCCAACACTGCAAGCCTACATGGCAGCGACGACGGTAGCGACATAACGGCGAAAGCTGACAGGGGGGACCCAACTTGACGGCCGTTAGCCTGATTTTTTGTATTGAAACGTAAATTTGATTTTGTGTCGACAAGGACCCTCTAAGTATTTGGCACGCCAACTATAGTCATCACGGATGATATCAGGGAACTCGGGTACCGCGTTCCCTGGCCACCCCAACTTTCGGGCCACAAAATGATATTCTCTACGGGGAGGTGATTTGGTTGCAACTTATATGTAGAAATAAAATCAAAGAAAAAATTAGAAGTGGGGAGGCCGAAGCCACGCTGGAAATGCGAGAGAAAGACAACGTATTCCCCAGATTTGGGGGAAGGAGTGACTTCACCGGAGGCGAGGCGGCAGGCGACGCCGGCGGGGATGCGCCGCGTGGCGCGGAGCCAATCGAGGCCCTCCTCGCGGACGATGGAGCCATCCCAACAGCTGCGCTCGCGACCCTCCGCTCCTTCTTCCTGCTGCGCCACCATCGTTTCCTTCGCCTCTAACATGGTGGATTCGAGGTCTTCTAGGGAGTAATCAGAGTAGAGATAGCCGAAGGAAGGAAAGCGGGAAGCGCAAGGCCCCGTGATGGAAAGTGTGAATGGGAACGGCGGCGCAAATGTGAGTGGCTGCCTGAGCGCGGTCGTGGTGGCGCTCGTGGAGCAGAAAACTGGCGGCAGCGCCGGAGTTGCTGTGAAAGAGAAAGGCTGGGAAGCACGGAAGAAATGGGGGAACTTCCCCTGAAATCGCCCCACGTCTCCTACTTAACCGCGAAGCACGCGCGTCATGGGATCCTTTGCGGGAAACACGCCGCGTGCAACGAGCATGTACGCGGCCCGAACAGCCAATCAGAGAAAGGCCACAGGAAGGGCTACAGGAGCATATAACCCCACGATGTGATGTAAGGTTACGGGTAACGAGGCGCTGCAGTGAAGAGACATTTACAACAGTTATTCCTGACATTGTGACAGTAACCGGTGCATTAAATGCGCGTGGCCCTTAAAATGAGGCAAAATGATGATTACCCTCCACGTAGGATGTGGAGAAGCGTACAAGAGAAGGAAAAGTAACCCGGATAAGCGAGCAAAAGAGCTAGCCAACGAGGAATAACTCGGAATGAGCAAAGGGTCGCAAGATGAGAAACTCCGGGCTACGAGGTAACTAGGCCTAAGGAGCAAAAGATCCAAATATGGGAACCTGCTGTGGCCTTAACAACTAAAGGTTGCTAAGATCGCACCAGCTTCGGGGACTAATGTTGGGGGGATACCCCCGGGTAGGGTAACACCGGGGTATAAGGGCCGAGTTAGCCGGGTTATGGCACGGTCAAAGCAAGTGCTGACCAGGTCACCTCAAGGCAGGCCGAATCACAGTGTGACCCGGCTCATGGGGCGCCTCCTTGACTATGGTCCGGCTGGCATAAGATTTATGTCGGCCATGTCTATCTGTTTTGCAGGTAACTGGGTAAGCCGGATTAGCTATATGCTAGCCAGATTATCTTAGCTTCCAAGAGAAGGAATCCCCCGCTAGTCAAAAGGTGGCTTTATTAGCTGTAGCATGAGCAAAGTAAAGTAAAGAAGAGGACCGGCGGGTCAGGGGCGACCAAGGTGACGCGGGCAAAGCCGGATGACGTAGCCCGTGTCTGGTGACGCCAAAAGACAAGGATTACGCCATGGGTTACTTCTAAAGCCCGGACGAGCCGTTAAAGGGAATAAAGAAGCATCTGCTTTAGGAAAGGAGCATATTCGTAGAATATGCTGCCACCTGTGCCCTAGAATTGTAACCTGGGCTCCCCTATATAAGGAGCATCGGGGCCTCCATAGAGAGGGCCGGCCGATCGATCAATAATTCTCTGTCTAAGGTAGAACTCTAGGGCTAGTTGACAAGGAGTAAGAGACATCATCTCCTCCTTGCTGAGAGCCTCAGGAGCACTTGTAAACACCATTGATAGAGAATATACAAGAACTTCCGTGCGTGGAATCACCACATTCTCCCTCCCTGGATTCCCCTAGCACTCATTGGCCCCATCTTTAGCCTATCCATGGCATCTGCCATGCCACCACCACGACACCCATAGACTTGGTATCAGAGCCATCTTGACTATAGGAGAACCTTAGTTAGCATGGTCGTTATATAGGAAAACTATTTTGAAAACACCGGCTTTCGAAAACTACTTTCTCAAAGGCTTTTTGAAAAGTTCTACTTCTTATCCTCTCCTAAAAGTAAATGATTTTGAAAGTGGTTTCCTCTATCTCTAATCCAAATGTCAAAACTGTGGTTTTCAAAACAAGTAGGAACTAGAACCCGATGAAGACAGTGCTAACGAGAAAAATAGAAGCAACTACTAGCAAACACAAGGAGACTACAAGATCGCCCTACCAGTGGAATCCTCATAATTAGAAGAAATCAAGTGTTGCACTATCGAGAAGCTTTCAGTGAACCGATGAAGGCTTCATACGCAAGATAGTGACTCAGACCCTAAGAGTGATGATGTCTAGGATTAATAGTCCAAAGATAGGATTCTCCTACATCATGAGTAGTTAACTCCTTGGTCCCCATAGTAGACCGTGTTTGTTTGCCTAAGTGCTTAACGTGTTGCTTGATGTGTGTTGTTTGCGAAGGAAATTACGACCCCCTCGCTCTGTTCATGGTGTATGTGTGTTCTGGCCTATTCTAAACTTAGTCAAATGTGACTCAAGGATCGATAACCCACCTAGTAACTCAGGAAAACCCCCCTAGGTTAGTCGTCTCTAACCAGAACCCATACTAACCTCGAGAGATATGAGAGAAAAAGCATCGCCAGAAACCCGAGTTCGATGTCATTAAGTTAGAACAATTCGAAGATCTCTCTCCAGCATGATGGCATACTTCGTAAAACTTGCTTCTCTAAAACTCGTCCTCAACACCGCACGCCATCATCCATCTGCCAACAGTAGCAAGAATCCCATTGAAGCTAGAAGTCTATCACCGAAGGACCCTCCCCACTATTCATGAGAAACGACAAGATTTGCTAACCTAGACAGGAAGTAAAGAGCTAACTCCACCAACATTCGGTATATTAGAGCTTCCGACCCCCTCAAGAGACTAACTATTCTAGTTGACCCTGCCCAAACAACGAGAAGTTCCTCACCAGAAAGCCAGAATACTCCAAAATCTTGAAGATAAGGATGCCTTAAGGCAGCGAGTCAACTCCACCATCGAGCAAAAGCAAGCAAGGATATCAAGTGAAGACGATTCTCCGGAATCTAGATGCTCCTCTCTCGAAGGAAGACTAACAAGATTTGTCCTTAACCCCTAACCTACCCAGAGCTAACTCATAAAGGCTTTGTTAGGAAACCACCCACGACAAGGTGAATGCAATAGAACATCACTTGGGGACATCAACTCAAGACCCTAGGAGATACAGTATTCTTTAGCATCATGCCAACACTCCAAGATAGAAGATACATAACCTTCTCAAAGAAGCTTAGCGAAGCTCTAAGGTGGAAATACTGCATATTTCCACTCAAATCCAGCAGATAGACTACCGGAAGACACTTCAGAAAGATTTCCCAGTCTGATGTCTCTTCTCCAAGCATCAACTCACGAGTCATCAGATGTCAAACTAACTGAAGATTTCACAAGGCCCTCTATTAATTCAGCCGAAGACCCACCTGAAGGAACGCAGATTCTCTAATCCCATTAGTTCTAACCTGTTCAGTCGATCCGTGAACTCAATAGACCCGAATAGGCTAAATACAATTAAGGTAGTATATGAGCCTCGTAGGACTAGCTGGCGGATGCTGTCTGAAGATTTCCAACTCTAGAAGGAAGGACTATGTTATCTCCGAGCTACCCTAGTTTAACCCGAAGGGGGAAAGACTGCGTCTTTCCCACAAACCTCTAACAAAACACTATAAAATAATTACCGAAGGAAGACCATCCATCGCAATTAGGAATAGAACCTGGCCAACCCTCCGTGCTTCCAAGAAGACTGAAGCTCAACTTTATCGACGCAACCATCACACTCAAGGACAAAGACCGTAAGTTAGTAAGCTTGAAAGACATAATACTAACTTGACACAAAATCTCCTTGTCCTATCTCTCCTGAATCTCAGGATGAGATTCTTTTAAGGGGGAAAGGTCTATAACATCCCAATTTCAGAACCCTGATTAGTTCTCCAGAATGCAAAAATCAGGGGGAACAAAAACTTTTCTTGATTGGTGATACAATGTTTGCTTGTTGTTTTCTTGTGCTTGTGCATCTGAGTGTATACCATATGATATACTCCTTATCTCACCATCAGTTGACAAAAGCTATTTAACAAACCTGTCTTTGATTATTTTTCATATTCTCAAATGTTCTGGCATTTCAAAAACCTGAGACAAGATGCCTTGCAACCCTAAAGCCTTTTTAGTAGCTTCTATTGACAAAGATATGGAGATCTATATGATATAATGTCCTTTTGTTTTCAAGACAGAGCTTTCAACTACTCTTACCTCTAGGTTTTTCTAAAACCTTTTTATAAAGCTTTTGAATTCTACTCTTGGTAGAAATACCAAGGACTCTCACCTTATTCAAACTCCACCCTTTCAAAATACCCATCCTTACCTCAATCTAGGCTTGGAGGTACCCATGGTAGTAGATTTGTTTTGTTTGTAAGATGAGTTGCCTTGATCTGCTAAGATGAATTGCCTTGATCTGCTGCTTGACTTGATTGCTTAGAAGTAGTATGAGCTACCCTAGGATCTCATCATATAGCACTTAGATAATCCTAGTGTATCAACCCTAAGCAAGTTAACCAAGCTGTATCTGATCTATAGCCACTAGATGATCATCTAAAACCCTTAACCAAATCACTTATAAAGATTATTCATTCTAGAATCTTCCAAGTCAATGAAGGCCAATATCAAGCATGGATCCTTTATAATCAATCTACACTTCAACATCATCCATTTGATAATGATTTGGAACCTTGCACCCTCTCAAAATTATAACCTCTTACATTCTAGTCAAAATCTCCCACCCTGCCAAAAATGACAGTCTAGAAATCTGATATCAATATCACATTTTTTAGTCTCCCTCATTTCCACTCCTTCTACATTTTTGGTAATGCAATTGAACCATATTGTATACCATATTAAGGAATACCAAGGCACACTCTTTCCCTTGGCTAGATCATCTTTTAACCCACTTGTTCTTGATGGTTTTGGAGGCAAGAAAATAATAATTCCTACAAATCTTATCAACATGCCTACCTTCGAAGAAGCTCACACCTTCATACTACCTTCTTTGGACCAAATATTTGCATGATTGTGTTGTACTCATAAAGGTATAGTAATACATACTTCAATTGTTCCAAATGGACCCTTGTGCTTCAAAAACCCACAAGGTTTTGAAGGCTATTTGATAACCTGCTTTGGCACCCTTATTTTATTTAAAGTTTGTGATTAATCCTTGGAGAACTCAACCATGATCAACCTCAAACCTCTATACCATGGTGATATACATCACTTGGTCTATCCATCCATATAATCCATGACCCAAGGGGAGCACTGAGCTCCAAGATCCAACAAGGTTTTGTAAGTAATAAAATAACATTGCCCTAGAGCCTCTTATCCTTGTTTCCTACCAAAATATAGTTGGATTCTCAACACCCAAGTTTAAAATGCTATATACAACTTGTATACATCATATACCTTGATTATAAATAATTATAAAATATTACCCATAATTATTATGGCTCAAAAACTATTTAATTCATTTTATGGGCAAAATCTCAAAAACTCCATCTACAAAGGAAGTTTTGGTTTTTGACAAAGAACTCCCCCAACTTTAAGCACTTTTGAGGCCTATATATCATACCCTATCTTCCCACTTCAAAAATAAATATTTTTTGAAGAGTTCTAATAGTTCTTTTTGCCCTTTTTCTTAAATGGCAGAAATAAGAAATAATAGCTTAAAAATACTTTCCCTTCAAACAAAATTCCCCACTGTGTGATATGTTAATTGGGACCATCCCACATGAAAAACCAACCTTGCCCAATGTAAAAATATAAAAATAGCTTCCAGAAACCATTTCAGCACTTTTTGAATAAATAGTCTTGAGTGGACTTTAAATCCTTAGAAAAATCTAAAACAAATCCTAGAGAGGTACCTTGACCTCATCTACCCACTAGTACCATCTTCCCACCTTGTCCAATGCAATTTTTTGAACTTCCTTCACAAGCACCATTTTGATCAAATAGTGCAAACAAATCAGAACATGAGCTAAACTAAAGCAACTCTTTATCAAAGTCTCACCACCACTCACCACAGCAAGCATCACACTTTACCTTGGTCGTGGTGACCATTGTAGCAATCCCCCTCTCTTGTCCTTTAGCTCTTGAAGCATGTGGTGGAGAGAGATGGAATATCTTGCAAAAATCTTGTAAAGTATTAGGGCAGTAGCAGCCACCACCCCCCCTCCACTCAGCTGGTCGAATACCTGGCCCACACACCCCAGCACCACCCCTCCTGGCCAATCCCATACTCCTCCCCCTCTCATGTCAATAATGGACCAAGACCACCATGGACCTCCCCTTCCCCCAAATAAATAGGAAATAGGCCACCTTGCGCCTCTCTGCCTCTCATTTCCTCCCTCTACTCCCCACTTACCTCTCCCACGAAATCCTGCTCACTCCCCTGCCTTGTCTTGCCTGAGAGGGAGAGAGAGAAAGCTCTCGGCCTCCTTCAAGAACTCGCGCAAGGCTCCCTCCCTACTGCCCTTCTCTCTTTGCATGTCACCATACTATGACCCCCTCCTCCCCTTCTACCTAATCATGTTTTTCTTTGGGCCCAAGACCACCTCTCCTGGCCTCACCAACAAGCTCCAACAAAGCTCCCTTCGGTGGCTATCATGGGAGCAAGTTCCTGTCCCCAAAACGGACTGTGCCGCCCAGCCCTGAGATCCCCGTCGTCGACCGCATTGCCCCTGGCGTCCCCGTCGCCCCTCCGCCACCTGGTGAGACACCCTTAGCCTCGCAGCTCTGCCACTAGGGTTTCTGCCCTCGCCACCATTTCCCGCAAGGACGACGACCTGGGGTTGTCGATAGATTTCTAATCGAACAGCCTCGGAGCCTCCATACCCCTTCGCCTCACCGCCCTCGCTGACCACTGGGCCCTGCGTCCAGCATTTGAATCGTGCCTCGTGCCCGTGGCGTAGCCTGGGTGGGCTGAATCCCCCTGTGCGGCCCAACACGCCCCTAGATCTGGCCCGGATAGCCCATGTCCCCTTCTCTTTTTTTTAAACTAGAACCAGTAATTACCTCTTAAAATAAATCCAAACAAAAATGTAAAAGACCCTATTTTATGCAGATCTAAGTTTCTACTCATTCTTATATGTTTTGCCTAACATGCAGAACAAGTTTAGCATCAAAATAATATCAGGTTATTTGCAAGTAATTAAAACTACAAAAGTGTGCCCTTTTCAATAAATAATTCCTTCTGGGAGTTTTATCAACACAAATGGAATGAATCCAATTGTCTTTGATAGGTATTTAATGTACCTATCTCATGGACTTGGCTTCATGCCAAGTGGAGCTTTAGTTTTACTATAGTAAAAATAACAAACGATCCCCATTTTGGATTTAAAAAATTCCCTAGGTAAATATACAACACCTATTGAGTTGATTCCAACCCTCAGTGATGGGGTTCTTTAAGACCTATAAATATCTAGGAGCCCATAAATATTTGAGCTTCTGATGATATTTAATGAATTGAATCATTCTACATGTGGTATTTTAACTAGATAAATCCTTACAGTAAATCTATAACTCCAAAAATTATGATTCAAATTTATACTGGAAGGTATTATCAATGCCTATCCACTGCCCTTGGTCTCATACCATTTTGACCTACAGATTTAATGTGGTTAAAAAGACAATTTTCATGCATAACTGACTTTGGGAATTTTCCAAGGGAATTATGGTAATTATTTTGAGGTGTTTCCAACTCTCAAAAAACACAAACTCAAATATATACAATATACTCTGAGCACAAATTTATTTGAGGTACAGATCTTTTCTAGAGATTTATTCACCTAAACTAGGGTGATTTCCACTAAAATAATCATAACTAATTATGGAAAATTGATAAAATCTCGAAACCACTTTAAAGGGTTATTATGGTATTCTAAGAAGAAGTTCAGGGACATATATTGCCAGATTGCTGATTATAGGCAAGCCACCTTCTTGCTCATAAGCCTTGTCCTACTGCTTTACTTATGCATGTTTTACCTACTATTTTATGAAAACTGCATTGTTCTATTATATGATGATCTATACCTGGTAGTGGCTTGGCTCATCCTAATCATTCCACATGTGTGCTACTAAGTACAACCCCCTTGATGAATCCTATTTGTCCCTAGTATGGTAGATGGTGTATAACACCATACCGCTTTGGAGACCCCGTTTTAGCCAAAGCAAAACTAGAGGATAGGAAGACCCCTTAAAAATGTTTTACAAAATGTTTATGGCAAAACCTTGGTGAGGTTTAACCTACCAAGATAAGTTTAAGAAAGTAAAAAGGGTTTTGTTCTAAAAAAATGCTGAAATAAAGATGGAGGAAAAATGTTTACAAAAACGCACCCGGTTCTTTGTAGCTTTAGCTATAACAACTTAACCCGTGCAACCACATTACTCTAGAATGGGACAGGGCTGGACTTCAAGTTTTCTACTCTGGTGTGGGAATTCTCACAACTTCTTATGAGGGATTATATCCCTCTAATCCTGGGCTTCCTTTACAAAAAGGGTCAACTATTAGACAGTCACCTGGAGGAAGCTGGATCACCCATGCGAGGGAGCAGGTGATACTTGTTGGGTCCGCAGCATAGAAAACAAAAAATTTCCTATGGTGTGAACTACACGCCAAGGTCTATCTACTACGTACAAAGCAAACGGGTGGACATACATCCATAGAGAACTTACCCTCGAAGACAACGAGCTTTGTTAACGAGTAGGAACTCGTGGTTGATGTAGTCGTACACTTGCCGATCTCAAGATCGTGAGGAAGTCCGAGCGCCGCAACTCAGCAGCGCATCCGCACTCGCACACACGTTCAAGCCACCGGACAACCTCCACCTCCTCGCTCCAGCGATCCAGCGGAAGCAGCAACTCCTTCTAGACGAAATGCCACCGGGAACATGTATCACGCTAATCCGAGACCATGGGGGAATAATTCTAGAGGGGGAGAGAGATCCTTCACAAGGAGGTGTGTGGATGAAGGAGGGAATGGGTGGCCTTTTATAGGAGGAGGGGGGTGCCCCCTCTCTCCATGGCCGGCGCATGGGGGGGTGACCCCTCACCTCCCCCATTCATGTGGTGGTAACTCCTCCATATTAAAATGCCTCTTCACATTCCCTTTTAAAGTCTCCACTTTAAATGCATTAAGTTTCTCCAAATTTAATGCTCTCTCATTTAATAAAACTCTTTTATTAAATTTATTCAGAATTTTATTAATTACTTTAATTAACAAACATTCACATATAGCCCCTTGCAATATTTCAATATCACATGCAGAACCACCTTCTGCAATTTCACCCGAAACAATTTCCGGTTTCTATTGAAACAATTCCTGCGCTTTGCAATTCTTTCGTCTGAAACATATGTGCTCCAAAATGGTGTCTGGTAACTCTTAAGTGTGCCACCCTACGGTTCGCGAATGATGCAGACATGATCGATACCCTTCTCCGATCAATAATCAGCAGCGGGACCTGGAGATCTGTACTGACTCCTACACATTCAACGATGACTCCTGTGATCGTGAGAACCTTTAACGCTTGTAACTAAATCCCTTTGTCTCTTGATATATTACATGTCCGAGATTTGATCATCGGTATCTCCATACCTAGTTTGATCTCGTTACCGACATGCACTCTTTTCTTGTTCCCGTGATATAACATTCTAGTGATCACATCACTTGCTTGCAAGCTATCCTAATGTGATATCACCGAGAGGGCCCAGAGTATATCTATCCGTCATCTGGATTGACAAATTCCACTCTTGATCCATGAGCCTCAATATAACACCTCCGTAGCACTGAACCCATCTTTATAGTCACCCTGTTATGGTGTGACGTTTGATGTTATCAAGATACTCTTCCGGTGTTAGCAATTAACATGGTCTCATGGTCTAAGGATACAGATTACTTCGTATGATGTTGTAGCAATATAAACACAATGACTTTATCGTAATGCTATACTTCGGATGAATGTTCATCACATCATTCCACCAATGGTGTGACCTTGTTATTAACAACATCCAATGTCCATGATCAGGAAACCTTGATCATCTTGTTAATCAACAAGCTAGTCTATAAGAGAGGAATGACTAGGAACCCTTTTTGTTTATTAAACACACATGTATTGATGTTTACTATCAATACAATTATAGCATGTAAAATAAACATCTATCATATACAAGGAATACATACTAACAACTTTATTATTGCCTCTCAGGGCATATTTCCTTCAATACTATGAGCCTCTCATTGAAATTGCCCACTCTAGCGGAGTCGGAATGCGCTCCGGTTGGTCTGTGGCCCCGACATCCCGATGTTGAGAGGAACAACTCATAGGGTAGGGCCTATACTAGAGTGACATTATGAGATTCTTGATCGGTTACTGGACCCACGATCAGTGTGGATCAGGGCAGGGTACCCGGATGGTGTGGGTAGTGTACAACCTCTGCAAACTGTAAATCTATTCGAATAGCCGTGTCCGTGGTTATGGACTGTTGGAAAAACTACTGTAGAGCGGTGTTTTTTTTTCAAAAAGGACTTCGGAAAAGCAAAGGCTTTGGAAATGTTGTGACCATGTGATGGTCGGAAAGGAAGGAAAGGAGTTGGTCATGAGATGACCGGAAGGAGGAACAAAATGGGTGACCCAATCCTAGTGTTTTCTAAAACTTTTTAAAAAGACGTTCAAAATGTTTTACAAAATATTTCAACAAAGATATGTAGATGTTATATCTACAAGAGAAACTATTTAAGAAAAGAACCTCTCTTGGAGACCTCCTACTACCACAGTGATATTACATATCCTCTTGTTATTATTATTCTCTTAAGGTGGTTTGCGAGTACATTCAAAGTACTCACTGGCATTGTCTCTGGCTATTAACTTGGTCAGATATTGATAAGGTGAAGTTGACGACTATGCGAGCTAGGACGTTCTCCCAGTCAGTTTCATGTATGTTAAGGCATGGCTTGGGCTCTATGATTGATGAAGTTCCGCTGATGATTATTGATGTAGCCTTAATGGCATGTAAGGTATGACATGTATCCACTTAAGTAATGGATGTTTACTTTGATACTTGTCAGTTATGTGCCATGACTAACTGGTCATGGGATCGTGGTGTATGCATAACAAGGATTCTTGGAGGATTAATCCGGGGGCGCCACACAAACTTTATAAACATTGACTATATATGTGAGAAAAATACTAGTAACATCTAAAGTATAATGTAAAGTACACTATATTTGAATTGTCATGAACTATACTTTTAAATTTTTAATATTCAACAGTCAATATTCACGGCTGGCAATATTGGGATTCACGAGTCTGGATCCAATGGTCAATATTCAAAGTTATTCATGCACTATATAGTGTATGATAGGATACAAAGATCTTCTTTGTCATTTCTCTAGAAAATGGTATGAGAATTTTGAAGTATTAGGTAGCTAAGAAACATTTATTTCTACATGATACAAAGTACACAAGAACCAAATATACACCCATACTTTATAGATGTGGCTCAAAATTATAATTATTTCAAGATTTACCTATTCTAATTTCACATAGTGATGATATATCACACTTCTATATATTACGTGAGTCTTAGATGCAAAGGCACATGCAACTTACTCGTCCTACTAGTAAGAGCATGGCTCAGCTCCGTGGTGGAGAAGGAGCAGGACCCGGCTACTTTTATTCCTTGCTTAATTTCAGGGTCCTTTGTGCTAAATGTATGGACTTGGATGTATTTTTATATTTTTGAGGTCCTTGGTGTAACATATATGTACACATCCTCTTGCCGTGTTAATTGAAGCATCTCGCTCCCTCGGGACATACCCTAGTCAGAAAAATAAAGTGCCACCACCCTTTTCAAAAAAAAGTGGACGATGTTTTCTTATAATATTCTAGAATTATCGAGAAGTGTGTTTTGAGGTTTGTGCATAATGTTCATTGTGCTAAATACTATCACTAGAATCTTCTAGATGCTAGAATGGATATATAAGATCCAATGGTTTGCAATGTTAGGATTTGCATGTCTTGATCCAACTGTCAAAGTTCAAATTATTTGTACACTATATAGTGGTTAGATTATTATATAATAGGTAAAGCTCAAAAATTATAAATTCGATCTACATCTATAAAGTATGGGTGTATATTTGGTTCTTGTACTTTGTATCACGTAGAAGTCAATGTTTATTAGCTATTCCTAATACTTGAAAATTTTGATAACATGGTCTAGAGAAACAATGGAAAAGATTCTAAAATGATGGAGAAGTGTGTTTTGACGTTTGTGCATAGTGTTCACTATGCTAAAAACTATCATTAGTATCTTCTAGATGCTAGAATGGAAAATAAGATCAAAATACTAGTAATATTAAGATTCAAAAGTCTTGATCCAACAATCAATATTCAAAGTTATTTGTACACTATAGTGAACTAGTAAGTTGCATGTGCCCTACACGTGAGACTCAGATAATAAACGTCTGACATATCATCACTATATAAAATTATAATAGGAAAAACAAACAAAAATTGATCAACATCTATAAAGTATGGGTGTATATTTGGTTCTTCTACTGTGTATATCATGTAGAAGTCAATGATTATTAGCTATCTAAAAGTTGAAAATTTTGGTATCATGGTCTAGAGAAATAAAGGAAAAGATTCTAGAATGATGTAGAAGTGTGTTTTAAGGTTTGTGCATAGAATTCATTGTGATGAATACTATCACTAGAATCTTCTAGTTGCTAGAATGGAAAAGAAGATCCAACAGCTAGAAATGTTGAGATTCACAAGTCTTGATCCAACGGTCAATATTCAAAGTTATACGTACACTATATAGTGGTAAGATAATATGGTAAGACTAGTAAGTTGCACGTGTCCTGCACGTGAGGCTTAGATAATAGACGTCTGACATATCATCACTATAAAAAATAATAATAGGTAAAGAAGAAAAATATAAATTTGATCAACATCTATAAAGTATGGGTGTATATTTGGTTCTTCTACTTTGTATCATTGTGTGTAGAAGTCAAAGATTATTAGCTTATCTAACACTTGAAATTTTTGGTAATATGGTCAGGAGAAACGAAGGATAAGATTCAAGTATGATGGAGAAGTGTGTTTTGAAGTTTGTGCTTAGCATTCATTGTGCTGAAGATTATCAATATAATCTTCTAGATGCTAGAATGGAAAAGAAGATCCAATGGCTGTAAATGTTTGGATTCACAAGTCTTGATCCAACGGTCAATATTCAAAGTTATTCATACACTATATAGTGGTAAGATAAGATAAGATACGATAAGATAAGAAAATAACTTGGAATGTTGATCGTTGGATTAAGACTCATGAATCCTAACATTTCCAGCCGTTGGATCTTCTTTTCCGCCATTCCAGGATCTAGAAGATTTTATTGATAGTCTTCAGCATAATGAATGCTATAATGCACAAACCTCAAAACATACTTCTCCATCATACTAGAATCTTCTCCCTCATTTCTCTTGACCTTGTTACCAAAAATTTCAAGTGTTAGGTAGCTAATAATCTTTGACTTCTACATGATGATACAAAGTACAAGAACCAAATATACACCCGTACTTTATAGATGTTGATCAAATTTGTAAATTTCTATGCTTTACCTATTATAATTTTATATAGTGATGATATGTGTGACACCCTTGGGATTAAGGCTAGAAAAATCCCAGACCTCTGTCTGATATAAGCCTAACCTAAATCTCGAAAGCTTACAGAAGAAGAATCAGTAACATTACAGTGACCCTAAGACACAAAAATTATTACAGCAAGCTCATAACTGAGCATAGAACCAAATTATTACAAGTAGAGGTCACTGACCACAAACATCAAACAACGGAAGGCAAATTATGCTATTAAATATAGCAAACTTAACAAATGGCCTAAGAGGCCTGAAGCATAATGATGACGTCCCAATCCATAGATTCTAGGCTGCCGACCGGGAACCCCAAGCTACTCGTCGATGTCAATGTTGTAACGAACTCATCTTCTATGGTAACACTTACCTATTGCAAAAGTATCAACAAAGCAAGGCTGAGTACATGGTGTACTCCGCAATACTTATGGATGGTGTGGTTCATTTGCATAAAGCTAATTTCTTTGTAAAAGAGAGAGGAGAAGCTCGACTAATAGAGCCTTTTAAAAGGGGATAAGAGAGTGACATCTCTGAAGAATTGATCACCATCTTTTGATATCCACCAAGTAATCCTCAACACACAACTAGGATCACCCCCTTGTACCCATGAGGAAGCATCCTTAAGCACACCTCACATCTCTTGTCAAGTTTTACGATTAGATTATTCTTCTCTATGATCTTACAATTTGTTTCCAAGTCGTCCATAACCATGGACACGGCTTTTCGAAAAGATTATTACCCTGCAGGGGTGCACAACTTTACCCACACGTACCACCCTCCTCTTAATGCTAAATATTATTAGCCCTCTTCATTGGAAGGCCGACAGAGAGCGGATGGACACTACCTTTACCTTGCTTTCGGCGAGACCATGAGTCACGCCCTAAGGAGATGCTGTCGTAATGGGTCAAGTCCCGAAGCCGGTCCCTAGAGATGTGCGCAGGGTTCAAGATTACGGAGGTCGTGCGTCTCTTGTTCCCGGCCACTCTTACCTACATGTATGAATGCACATCCTCCACCGCCTTCGACAACAACCAAAATGCATATGTCAAATGGAATGCCCGAACTATGTGACTCATGGAATCTACTAGGGAAGTTATTTGGTCGAGGGGGTTTCCAGGCCCCCGTGTGGCTGTACGCTCGTCTTGGTTCAAGAGGCAAGAACTCAGGTCCTAGTAGTGGCAAGTATGGGACTGCAAAAACCACAACCCACCGTGGCCTCCCATACAAGCCTTAGCATGTTTAACATTCATCTATTATCATACCATGTCATCCTGTCATACTAGGTTCAATCGTAGCTCTGATTCATCAGCCAGATGGATCAGCGGTAACAACTAAGCATGGCTAAGCACAACAGATATAACAGCTCTAGCGAAGCTCATAAGCCAAACCCTAGTTATGCTAGGAGCAGTGGATCAGGGAGTGTAGGCTACAAAGGGAACATGCATCAGATAGGATTACTCCTGTAGGCTACAAAGGGAACATGCATCAGATAGGATTACTCTATCTATCGATAAAAGACTTTAGAATCGTGTGCACATGGCAAGAATGAAATACTTTGAAAGCATAGGATTTTATCATATGTGGGGCCATGCTTGCCTTTGCCTGTTGATACTCAGAGATAGATCTTCGGGGTTCATCTTCTTGGCATCATTCATTGATAACGTTCGATGGTGCTGATCTCGATCTTGTTGCTCACATCAACTCCAAGGTCTACCGAGAAGAAGCAGAAACACCGGAAAGGAAAGTAACAATCAGCACATGGCATCGATGCAATGCTCAAACAAGGATGATGATATGGTAAGTTAAATTGTATTGAAATTAAACCCTAGGACATGCTTGGCAATTTAAACGGGGTCCAAGGGGTCCAAACCCTAATTTGGAGAAATCCTGGATGCATATGAGAGGGGTTATTTTATTCTCCTAATTAAACTTATCATCTAAGTTGCTTAACAATGCATGATTATGAGTCTATTGAATAGATCTCATTTTTCTGAACATTTTGATATATTATTTGTATTTTTTGACTTAAAATGAATTAGTTATGATTTTTCCCATTTTTAGTTCATTTTAAATCATTATTAAAACAATTAACATTTTTGGAACATTTAAAATATTTTTTTCCAACCTAGACCCACTTGTCATATATTTAATCATTTTAGAAAACATTTCCAAAAAGATTAAATATCTTACAGGGAGGGCCCACCTGTCATATTAATATTTACAGAAAACATTTTAAATAAAAAGAAAAGGGGATTATTACCTCATGCTGATGCCAGCATGACATAAGCAATGGGGAGCTCTCTATCAACCACGAATTCGTCGATCTGCTGCACGCTGGGGCTTGTGGTTGGGCTGGCTGGAAAGAGGAGATCGAGGCGGACCTAGTGGTGGCAACGCTGCTAGGTTTTGGTCACCGGAGACACGCCGGTGACGAGCTCCGATGGCGGCGGCGGCAGCGGATGACGACGGCGAGCTACAGCAGAGGAGGGAGAGACTAGAGGGCACTAGGAGGTGCAGGAGCTCACCGCGAGTCTGATAGTGGTGTCGAGGAGGCAAGGCGAACTTGAACGGCACCAGAATTAATGTCGGTGACTGCCATGGCCGGCGGGAATGAGGTGGCGATTGCAGCGACTACGGGCACTCTAGCTTCCGTGGAGTGGTGTAGGAGAACGAGGACGGCAAGGGGAGCTCGAAAGTGGCCTCGGTTGGTCCTGGGGTGGTCGGCGACGAAGGGAACGACGATGAGCGGCTGGCTAGGGTTCAGGACCTGTGCGGCCTAAGAGCGGGAGCGATCCAGGGAGCGAGGGAGAGGATAAGGGAGGGGTAGGGCATCGTGGAGGGTCTTATCCACGTCTCCAGGGCGGCAGCACGCATCGCAGCACGGCGGCGAGGCAACGGAATCCGGTGTGCCACGCAGCTACTTCGCCGGTCACGAGGAAGATGACACGGAAAGAAAGGCCGAAGGGGTATGGGCCAGGAGTGGGCTGCGGATGGGCCAGTCTCGGCCACGCCTGGGCTGCTGGCTGCGACAAATAGGGAGAGGGCGGACTGGGCTGGGCCTGGTTGCTGTTCTGGTTGTACTTTTTTCCTGTCAAATTATTTTTCCATTTCCTTTTCTGTTTTCTTTTGGCTCATTTGAAAATTCAAATTGTTTTCTGTTTTGAGATATTTAAAAATACCAGAGCCTTTTGTAAAAATATAGAAATATTGTGGGGCCCTTTTAGTCTTTGGGATCCACATGTTTTGGTATTTTTCAAAGTACAAAACCATTTGAGAGGGTTTATAAGAGGGCGTAAAATTAGGGTTTTGTGATTATTTATTTCATGAATTTTCTCTAGAAAAGATGATGATGCTCATGAATGCACAAACAAACCCTAATTAGTATTTAATAAAACTAGGGGTGTTATAGTTCTATCCCCCTTAACAGAATCTCGTCTCGACATTCCTAGGTAGGAAGATAGAATAAACGGGGTCACACTAAACTTCGACGATCTCTTCGAAGAGGTCGATCCACGCCACCATTATTGAATGAATGAAGCGCTTCATTTCTTCGAGGTAGCTGCACACGCTAAAGAGGAGAGGGAAGGACACAGAACCACAACAGAGTATTTCATGGTCAACTCATGGATAGACGTTTCATAACATCTCTAGAGCCATAAGCATGAAACACGCCAAGGTAACGAAGGGAACAAAAGGAGATGGTTTCAAGGTGTTAGACACTTGGTCTTCATAAGGATTGAGACCATGGAGCTTCAGAAGAGTTTGAGCTTCTAAAAAGGAGAGCATACAACAGAAAGAACACGACCACGGACTTCGAGAGATGAATCTCTACTATGCAACTTAAGTAGAGATTTCACAGGGATATAGAGACGTGGAGAACCAACTTGTTGAACTACTTTTGATACAGAAGGCTCACTCTTCATTCAACAGAAGGTCAAGACAGAGAGGTATTTTGGTGTAGAGGACTCGTAAGAGTCACAGGGAACGTGTAGTAAGATAAACTTCTGATTATCAAAACCATAGTCGCTCTTCGAACATGTTAGAGGAACCAAAGGAAACTCTTAGTTCATCCAGGTTTATCAAAATCTTTGACAGCGATCATGATATCACTTTACACCACTAAAATGAATATATAAGAAGATTCCTGATGACACAAGGAAAAAGAAACTTCATTTCTCAGACTTCAGTTACTTGGCACAACAAGATGATTGCCAACCTAAAAGGGTCTAGAGGATCGACCGAGAGACATTTAGCAACTCTACTTTAAATGTTCTCCTTGATGTTCGAGACACGGAACATCAAGTAAAAGGAGGACTTCGGAGACAAAGGAAACCATAAGCACAACTCCTATAATAAGTCATAGAAGACGCCTTATGAAGAGTGGTTGTTATTGCTGATCAAAGAATGTGACAAGAGGTCTTTTGGCTATTTGTATCAACCATCACATCAATCTTGCCAGATTTTCAAAGAGACCTATGTCGAAAACCTTGATGAACACTAACCATCATTACTGCTTGAGCTTCAGCTTTGGTTAATGTGGAAAGATACTTCAGACTCAGCATGTGTGAATAGAACGGTTGCAACATTTACACAGAGGTAAAGTTACTAGATTCTCAAGTCATGGATTACATTGTCACGCTCCAAAGAATGAGCTAGGTTGTGAAACCCATGTATTAGCAAGTTATCCAGGAATAATTGCACCTACATGAATTGATTGCAACGAAACACAAATATATCCTTTTTGGGAAGCATTTAGGAGGATACTGAAGTTTGTAAAACTTCTTCTCTTCCATGACAAATCATCAGTGGCTTAGTGTGCTCAGAGGATGTTCTTGAAATGCGGAGGTATCAACCTACCATATCAAGAATACTTCGCACATGCTTGACTGACTTGAAATGATTCTCGAGGAAACAAGATAACTCTTCTCGAATTCACGGCGACAATTTTAAACCATTGCACGTGAACCGGAGAAGGTTACTTCTAACATCCAGAACACATCCTTCGAGATAACATGAAGATGGTTCTCAAAAGTATCCAACCTTAATGCCAACTATTCCATATGTAGCTTGTCTAACATGGAGGAGATAAGGATGTCATTGATGGGCTCAATAACAAACTTATCGAGACACTCCGAGAAGATGGACTCATATGTCATGAACAAGGCAAAAATTATTGGTCAGACCAAAGAACATGAAGATGTACCTAGGTGAAACATCACAAGTAGATACACCATCAGGATAGTCCATAGGACTGAGTTTGATTTGACGATAGCCCAAATCAAATCAAAGGCGGGGAAGATAACATATCCATGAAGGAGATGCTATCTTTCTTCAACACGAACAAAACTAGACATCCCTTAAGAATGAACTAAGTTAGATAGAACTTTTGTCTTACAACTCTCCAAGTTGTTGTTTAAGCTCAACCAACTAATTTAGGGCATCCAGTACGGATCCTTGGAGAAAGGAGCAGTTCACAGAACTAGCTTGCTCAAGAACTCGACTACACGGTCATGTGGCAACATGGCAATACTTCTAGAGAGACATCTAGAATATCACGAACTACCGATATGCCACTTAGTTCGAGAGTAAACTTGCTTGGTAAGGCAAAAGACATAGTCTCTGAGCTTCGGCACAAGCCTAACTCTTTGACTGAAAAGAGTGTACCAGAATAACGGACTGGGTAACACAATCATTCTTCGCTTAGTGATAGGGTAACCAACACGCTACGAATGACACAAATGTCCTTGTTGAGGTCCAAAGCAATAATGATTGCTAAGAATCTCATATGGCCACATTATTACACACACGCATCATTCATGAGCACGAAAGCTCGGAGGAAGGGTGGGCAAATATGTATAAGGGTATCACTTCATTAAGAGGGTCGTGAAACTCAGCACGAACTCTTAGTGTAAAGGAGTGTGATACCTTAAGGTGGAACATATCAGAAGCTAATCATTGCCTCTTGATCCGCGGATTACAACACTTTGACCTGGTCCTAGAAATGATGAGGTACCGGAGTTTGTTTCTCCTGACATCCCGAGATGGTTTGTCTGATAGACCACAAGAGTATCTTACATCAGAAGACACTGATACACTTTTACTACTTGGCTACCAACTGGTAGACAATGGTCGGAAACAACAAGGAAAAAAGGAACATGCTCAGGATAGAATCCCGAGATGTGGATGCATAAGTCAACAATCTTCCGAAGACCGATGCGAGAAAGGTAGGGGTGGCAAAGTCACGAGTATAAAAGTGAGACTCACGAGGAGTACTCTTGTCGTGATCTATTTGGTTCCATTAAAGAACATCTACCATAACACGTGGTAGGGGAAGTCCTTTGTTTGTCATAATTTAATCACAACAATAACCATAAGCTTGAAGGCTATACTAGAAGGTACTAGCCATCCTAAGGTAATGTATGAACATTAACAACAGGGATCCACAAAATGGATCTTGGGTTAAAGGTCAGCTTCATGTACAAGATTCAAAACACCAGAATCCAGCACAATCAGGGATCTTCGGTTCAAGTCCAAGGTTAAAACCCGAGAAAGAGGTAACTACTATTACTTGAGCGACACAACATACACTACAAGTTAGTAATCATGAGGTAGCTTCCAAAAGAAGAAACAACTTCTGAAGTACCCAAACGAATGAAAAGTAGGTACACGAGGTGAAAGAATACCTCAAGGCCCAGAATAGAACACTATGGAACCACCAACATGATGTTGTGGGCCCATAAGATAGAGAGATCATGATGGAAATGAATCTCTCAACTGAATAAGAGAAAAGGGAAACAAGGAACACACACAACTGACTTTAGAGACTCAACACTAGGTCAACTGGTTGAGAAACGACATGCCTAAAAGGCACCTAAGTTTTGAAAGACGAGACGAGATATTAAAATCTTTTCCAAATCAACACAAGATAAGAGGACCCAGAGTTAGAACGAAACTGGATAAGGAGAAAAAGAAGCATACTAGAGTTTTCACAAATACTTTCAGCTTTCAAAATAGTTTTCACAAGCACTAGACTCAACATCGACCAGTAGAAAGGTTTTCCTACAGTCAGTACTGCTCTGATACCAAAACCTGTGACACCCCCAGGATTAAGGCTAGACAAATCCCAGACCTCTGTCTGATATAAGCCTACCCTAAATCTCGGAAGCATATAGAACAAGAATCGGTAACATTACAGTGACCCTATGACACAAAAATTATTACAGCAAGCTCATAACTGAGTAGAGAACCAAATTATTACAAGTAGAGGTCACTAACCAGAAACATCAAACAACGGAAGGCAAATTATGCTATTAAGTATAGCAAAATTAACAAATGGCCTAAGAGGCCTGAAGCATAATGATGACGTCCCAATCCATAGATTCCAGGCTGCCGACCGGGAACCCCAAGCTACTCGTCGATGTCGATGTTGTAACGAACTCATCTTGTATGGTAACACTTACCTATTGCAAAAGTATCAACAAAGCAAGGCTGGGTACATGGTGTACTCCGCAATACTTATGGCTAGTGGGGTTCATTTTCATAAAGCTAATTGTCTTTGTAAAAGAGAGAGGAGAAGCTCGACTAATAGAATCTTTTAAAAGGGGATAAGAGAGCGACATCTCTGAAGAATTGATCACCATCTTTTGATATCCACCAAGTAATCCTCAACTCACAACTAGGATCACCCCCTTATACCCATGAGGAAGCATCCTTAAGCACACCTCACATCTCTTGTCATGTTTTACGATTAGGTTATTCTTCTCTATGATCTTAGAATCTGTTTCCAAGTCGTCCATAACCGTGGACACGGATTTTCGAAAAGATTATTACCCTGCAGGGGTGCACAACTTTACCCACACGTACCACCCTCCTCTTAATGCCAAATATTATTAGCCCTCTTCATTGGAAGGCTGGCAGAGAGCGGATGGACACTACCTTTACCCTGCTTTCGGCGAGACCATGAGTCACGCCCTAAGGAGATGCCGCCATAACGGGTCAAGTCCCAAAGCCGATCCCTAGAGATGTGCGCAGGGTTCAAGGTTACGGAGGCTGTGCCTCTCTTGTTCTCGGCCATGCTTACCTACCTGTATGAATGCACCTCCTCCACCGCCTTCGAGAACAACCAAAATGCATATGTCGAATGGAATGCCCGTACTATGTGACTCATGGAATCTACTAGGCAAGTTAGTTGGTCGAGGGGGTTTCCAGGCCCCCGTGTGGTTGTACGCTCGTCTTGGTTCAAGAGGCAAGAACTCAGGTCCTAGTAGTGGCAAGTATGGGACTACAAAAACCACAACCCACCGTGGCCTCCAATACAAGCCTTAGCATGTTTAACATTCATATCTAATCATACCACGTCATCATGTCATACTAGGTTCAATCCTACCTCTGATTCATCAACCAGATGGATCAGCGGTAACAACTAAGCATGGCTAAGCGCAACAGATATAACAGCTCTAGGGAAGCTCATAAGCCAAACCCTAGTTATGCTAGGAGTAGTGGATCAGGGAGTGTAGGCTACAAATGGAACATGCATCAGATAGGATTACTCTATCTATCGATAAAAGACTTTAGAATCATATGCACATGGTAAGAATGAAATACTTTGAAAGCATAGGATTTTATCATGTGTGGGGCTATGCTTGCCTATGCCTGTTGATACTCAGATACAGATCTTCGGGGTTCATATACCTGGCATCGTTCATTGATAACCTTCGATGGTGCTGATCTCGGTCTTCGATCTTGATCTCGTTGCTCACGTCAACTCCGAGGTCTACCGAGAAGAAGCAGAAACACCGGAAAGGAAAGCAACAATCAACACATGGCATCGATGCAATTTTCAAACAAGGATGATGATATGGCAAGTTAAATTGTATTGAAATTAAACCCTAGGACATGCTTGGCAATTTAAACGGGGTCCGAGGGGTCCAAACCCTAATTCGGAGAAACCCCAGATGCATATGAGTGGGGTTATTTTGTTCTCCTAATTAAACTTGTCATGTAAGTTGCTTAACAATGCATGATTATGAGTCTATTGGATAGATCTCATTTTTCTGAATATTTTGATATATTATTTGTATTTTCTGACTTAAAATGAATTAGTTGTGATTTTTCCCATTTTTAATTCATTTTAAATCATTATTAAAACAATTAACATTTTTGGAACATTTAAAATATTTTTTTCCAACCTGGACCCACTTGTCATATATTTAATCATTTCAGAAAACATTTCCAAAAAGATTAAATATCTTATAGGGAGGGCCCACCTGTCATATTAATATTTATAGAAAACATTTTAAATAAAAAGAAAAGGGGATTATTACCTCATGTTAATGTCAGCATGACATCAACAATGGGGATCTCTCTGTCAACCACGAATCCGTCGATCTGCTGCATGCTGGGGCTTGTGGTTGGGCTGGCTGGAAAGAGGAGATCGAGGCGGACCTAGTGGTGGCAGCGCCGCTAGGTTTTCGTCACCGGAGACATGCTGGTGACGAGCTCCGACGGCGGTAGCGCATGACGACGACGAGCTACAACAGAGGAGGGAGAGACTAGAGGGCACTAGGAGGTGCAGGAGCTCACCTTGAATCTGATAGTGGTGTCGAGGAGGCAAGGCGAACTCGAACAGCGCCGGAATTGACGTCGGTGACTATGGCGGCCGGCCGGAATGAGGTGGCGATTGCGGTGACTATAGGCACTCCAGCTTCCGTGGAGTGGCAGAGGAGAACGAGGATGGCAAGGGGAGCTCAAAAGTGGCCTCGGTTGGTCCTGGGGTGGTCGGCGACGAAGGGAACAACGACGAGCGGCTGGCTAGGGTTCGGGTCCTATGCGGCCTGAGAGTGGGAGAGCTCCAGGGAGTGAGGGAGAGGATAAGGGAGGGGTAAGGCGTCGCCGAGGGTCTTATCCACGTCTCCAGGGTGGCAGCGCGCATCACAGCGCAGCGGCGAGGCAACGGCATCCGGCGTGCCACGCAGCTGCTTCGCCTGCCGGAGGAAGACGTCGCGGAAAGAAAGGCCGAAGGGGTACGGGCCAGGAGTGGGCTGCGGATGGGCCAGTCTCGGCCGCGCCTGGGCTGCTGGCTGCGACAGATAGGGAGAGGACAGACTGGGTTGGACCTAGTTGCTGTTCTGGTTGTACTTTTTTTCCTGTCAAATTATTTTTCCTTTTCCTTTTCTGTTTTCTTTTGTCTCTTTTGAAATTTCAAATTGTTTTCTGTTTTGATATATTTAAAAATACCAGAGCCTTTTGTAAAACTATAGAAATATTGTGGGGCCCTTTTAGTCTTTGGGATCCACATGTTTTGGTATTTTTCAAAGTACAAAACCATTTGAGAGGGTTTATAAGAGGGGGCAAAATTAGGGTTTTGTGATTATTTCTTTCATGAATTTTCTCTAGCAAACATAATGATGCTCATGACTGCACAAACAAACCTAATTAGTATTTAATAAAACTAGGGGTGTTACAATATGCCATACATTTATTATCTGAGTCTCACATGTAGGACACGTGCAACTTACTAGTAGTGGTAAGATAAGATAAAAAATACTATCAATAGTATCTTCAAGATGCTACTGTAGAATGGAAAAGAAGATCCAATGGATATCAATGTTGGGATTCGTGAACCTTGATCGATCCAATGGTCAATATTCAAAGTTATTCGTAAACTATATAGTGGTATGATATGGTAAGAAGGACTAATAATAGAAGCTGGAATGGAAAACAAGATCCAATGACTAGCAATGTTGGGATTCGTGATACTTGATCCAATAGTCAAAATTCAAAGTTATTCATACATTATATAGTGGTAAGATAAGATAACAAAGACTATCAATAGCGTATCTTCTAGATGATGGAATGGATTAGAGGATCCAATAACTAACATCAATGTTGGGATTCGCGGGTCATGAATCAGTAGTCAATATTCAAAGTTATTCGTACACTATATATACTATTAAGATTATATAATAGGTAAATCTCAAAAAAATATAAATTTGATTGTCATCTATAAAGTATGAGTGTATATTTGGTTCTTATACTTTGTATATCATGTAGACGTCAACGATTATTAGCTATCTGATACTTGAAAATTTGGTAACATAGTCTAGAGAAACGAGGGAGAAGATTTTAGAATGATGGAGAAGTGTGTTTTAAGGTTCGTGCATAGCATTCATTATGCTAAGGACTATCAATAGACTCTTCTAGATGCTAGAATGGAAAAGAAGATCCAACAGCTAGAAATGTTGGGATTCATGAGTCTTGATCCAACGGTCAATATTCAAAGTTATTCGTACACTATATAATGGTAAGATAAGATAAGAAAGACTGACAATAATATTTTCAAGATCTTAGAATAGAAAAGAAGATCCAACGACTATCAATGTTGGGATTCGTGAATCTTGATCGAACCAACGGTCAATATTTAAAGTTATTTGTAAACTATGTAGTGGTAAGATAATGTAAGAAAGACTAACAATAGATGCTAGAATGAAAAAGAAGATCCAACGGATAGCAATTTTGGGATTCGCGAGTCTTGATCCAATGGTCAATATTGAAAGTTATTCGTACATTATATAGTGGTAAGATAAGATAACAATGACTGTCAATAGTATCTTCTAGATGATGGAATGGAAAAGAGGATCCAACAACTAGTAGCGATGTTGGGATTCGCGGGACATGATTCAACGGTCAATATTCAAAGTTATCCGTACACTATATATAACTAGTAAGTTGCATGTGCACTGCACGTGAGACTAAGATAATAGACATCTAACAGATCATCACTATATAAAATTATAATATGTAAAGTAGAAAAAATTATAAATTTGATCAACATCTATAAAGTATGGGTATATACTTGGTTCTTGTACTTTGTATATCATGTAGAAGTCAACGATTATTATCTATATAAAACTTGAAATTTTTGGTAACATGGTCTAGAGAAACGAGGGAGAAGATTCTAGAATGATGGAGAAGTGTGTTTTGAGGTTTGTGCATAGCATTCATTGTGATGAAGACTATTAATAGAATCTTCTAGATGCCAGAATGGAAAAGAAAATCCAACGGCTGGAAATGTTGGGATTCTCTTGATCCAACGGTCAGTATTCAAAGTTATTCCTACACTATATAGTGGTAAGAATGGTAAGAATAGTGGTAAGATAAGAAAAGAAAGACTATCAAAAGTATCTTCTCGATGCTAAATGGAAAGGAAGATCCAATGTCTGACAATGTTGGGATTCACGTCTTGATCCAACGGTGAATATTCAAAGTTATTCGTACACTATATAGTGCTAAGAAAAATGAGAAACATGTGTTTTGACACCTTTGAATACAAAAAATGCTCTAGCTTCACAATGTGGATTATCCTACGATTTATGAACATTATTCATGGTTTTGACCGGAACAGCCAAGGTCATGACCATATCGACATTATATATCGTTTATGATATAGTTCTCGCATCCGGTAGATTCATGCATTTTCTTCAACAAGATCTGTTGAAAGTGAGCAGTGCGCTGTTTATGTTTTATTAAGCAAGTACTAGTCTTATCATTACCACTATCTTAACACTATATGGTGTACGGATAACTTTGAATATTGATTGTTGGATCAAGACTCGCGGATCCCAACATTTCCAGCCACTGGATCTTCTTTTCTATTCTACCATCTAGAAGATTCTATTGATAGTCTTCATCATAGTGAAATGCTATGTACAAACCTCAAAACACACTTCTCCATCATTCTAGAATCTCCCCCTCATTTTTATAGACCATGTTACCAAAATTTTCAAGTGTTAGATTTTAGGGTCCTTTGTGCTAAATGTATGGACTTGGATGTAATTTCATTTTTTGAGGTATTTGGTGTAACATGTACACATCCACTTACTATGTTAATTAATTGAAGAATCTCGCTCCCTCAGGGCATACCCTAGTCCAAAAAAGTACCACTCATAAGAAACTGAAATTTGGTACAGTCATGCAATATGATGCTTGCAAGGGATATCTATAAGTATAATTGGGAGACCCTTGGAGGTTACCATAGTGATTAGCAATTTTGGTCCATTAGATCAAGCCTTTACATCCTGTCCGCTCTATTGGATCACTATTAGTCTTTTCTACCCCTATAAACAGTCTTTTGTGCAATCGTTACACGCACATGGCTCGTCTCCCTGTAGCTACGCCCGGCCGTTTTCGGACTGCTTGCAGCCTCAAATGGATTAGTTTCTTGGGGTACTGCAGCCTATGACGCGTGACGGGAGGGTAAAAAATCCCAGTGAAAACCCTAAGCTCGTCTCCTCCCATAATGCATCTGCCACCCCTGTTCCCGCATCGCCCCATCCACTGCTCCATCGGTCCGCCCTCCTCTCACTCCCTTGCCTTCCTCCTCCGTGTTAAGCTGCTGCCGCCCGACCCACACTCCCCTCGCCTTTCCCATCAGCACGCTGTATTCATAGAAGCAGCCGCCTTAGCGAGCGGCCATGGGCAAGCGGTGCGAGAGAGGCGGTGGCACGTGGAGGATAAGGTGGAGGATGACGAGCAGGGGCGCCAGCCTGCGGGTGATGCCGGAGAGAGTATGAGGCCGCGTCGCCGTGCATCGTGCTGTCCCTAGAGCAGTAGTTGGTGGAGCTCCACCCGACCTGCACGTCCCCGATGCGCCGCTTCAGACCTACACGTGGTTGTTTGGATGGATTTAAAGGTAAGGAGTGGGAGTTCAAGAGAGTGGAGATTTAACATCCATTGTTTGCTTGGAAGGCTTGGGAGTTCATGAGGGATGGGGAAAAGGAATTGACGGCCAAATTCCTATAATTCTATTCCCAGGGTGACCCCTGGTAATTGTTGGTGGGAGTAGGAATTGGTGTTGAAAATTCTGAAGAAAATTAGTTTGTTGCTCATGTTCCTATGCTCATGCCTAAACTTTGTGAACACAATTGATCTGCTTAGTTTGTTGCCCATGTTGGTGTTGGAAATATGCCCTAGAAACAAATAGTTATAAGGACTATTATCATATTTCATATAGTTTATGATTAAGTTTTATATCATGCTATAACTTTATTGAGTAGAAACATCAATACACGTGTGATATATAAACAACCAGGGGTTCCTAGTGAAACTCTAGTCACTGGTTCATTGGTCAACAAATGATCATGTTTCCTGATCATGTGGCATTTATGCCAGTTGGAAATGGAGTTAACTCATTCTGAGAATGAGATGATGAACCAATACCCAACCTAAACATCATGACCCAATCATGTCATGAAGTTCAAGTTACGATGATTAGAAATGGATCCTCGTAGACTATTCCTTAGACCGTGAGGCTATATCAATCACCATCTCCCGAGAGTGCTTAGATAGCATCAAGCACCACTTGGTAATAAAGTGGTTATAAAGGTGTGTTCAGGTACTCTGAGGAAACCATACATACAAGCAATATATGTCAAGAGCGGGATTTGTCCGTCCATGTGACGGGAAGATACTCAAGGGCCCACTCGGAGAGATTATATCCAATAGCTGCGCAGCGTGTGATTTGATCACATGGATATCACTTGTTGGAATGAGTCAAGTAGCATTGTTCGGTAACGAGATTGAACACGACATGGCGATGCCATTGATCAGATCTCGGGAAATGCAAGTATCGAGAGACAAAGGGAATAAGACACAACTGTCCCGGTTCAAACGACGAAAGATCTTTGTGGAACGCACAGGGGTCACATGGCCATCCAGGTCCCTCTATCGATCATTGGTGTGGGAGTGTCCCGACCATGTCTGGAGTGTTCCCGAACCATGGGGTATCACGCTTAAGGGCTTGATGATGCTTAGAGAGTGTTTATAGGATCGGTAGAATCGTCAAAGAATACTAGAGAGAAAACCGGAAGGGTTTCGGTAATTCCGGAGCATGTCTGGAGTGGAGGTGGAAGTGTTCCATAGCCACGGAGATTGAATAATATGTGAATAAATGTTAAATATTGATTTAATCATTTATTCATAATTATTTAATAAAGAGAAAAATCAATTTAAATGGTCAAAGGCTTAATGGGCCAATTCCAAGAGGGGAGAGGGCCCATTATGGAAAGGAGAGAGGGAGAAGGGGCCAAGGGGGTGGCCAGTGCCCTAGTGTTGGGTCCGCAGCATAGAGAACAAAAATTTTCCTATGGTGTGAACTACACGCCAAGATCTATCTACTAGGTACAAAGCAACGGGTGGACATACACCAACGAGAACTTACCCTCGTAGACAACGAGCTTTGTTAACAAGTAGAAACTCGTGGTTGATGTAGTCGTACACTTGCCGAGCTCAAGATTGTGAGGAAGTCCAGCAGGTCTGGCTCCAGCACGTCCATCAGATCCAGCTCTAGCAGCACCAAGTCCAGCACCATAAAGAAGCGGTGCATCCGTGATCGCACACACGTCCGGTACCCCGACAACCTCCGTCCCTCGCTCCAGCAAAGCAGCGGAAGCAGCAACTCCTTTCCAGATAAAGCCACCGGGAACATGTATCTCGCTAATCCGAGACCATGGGGGAATAATACTAGAGGGGGAGAGAGATCCTTCACAAGGAGGTGTGAGTGAGAAGTGAGGAGGGGGTGGCCTTTTATAAGAGGAGGGGGTGCCCCTCCTTCATGGCCGGCGCATGGAGGGGGTGACCCTTCATCTCCTCCATTCATGTGGTGGTAACCCCTCCACATTAAAATGCCCCTTCACATTCTCTTTTAAAGTCTCCACTTTAAATGCATTAAATTTCTCCAAATTTAATGCTCTCTCATTTAATAAAACTCTTTTATTATTTTTATTCAGAATTTTGTTAATTACTTTAATTAACAAACATTCACATAAAACCCCCTGCAACATTTCAATATTACATGCAGAACCAATTTCAGCAATTTCACCCGAAACAGTTTCGGTGTCTATTGAAATAATTCCAGCGCTTTCTTAAATCTTTATCTGAAACATATTTGCTCCAAATGGTGTCGGTATCCCTTAAGTGTGTCACCCTACGGTTCGTGAATAATTCCGACATGATCGAGACCCCTCTCCGATCAATAATCAGTAGTGGGACCTGGAGATCCATACTGACTCCTACACATTCAACGATGACTTCTGTGATCGTGAGAACCTTTAACGCTAGTAACTAAATCCCTTTGTCCCGTGATATATTACATGTCCGAGATTCGATCATCGGTATCTCCATACCTAGTTTGATCTTGTTACCGACATGCACTCTTTTCTCGTTCCCGTGATATAACATTCTAGTGATCACATCACTTGCTTGCAAGCTATTTCAATGTGATATCACCGAGAGGGCCTAGAGTATATATATCCTTCATCGGGATGGACAAATCCCACTCTTGATCCTTGAGCCTCAACATAACACCTTCGTAGCACTGAACCCACCTTTATAGTCACCCTGTTACGGTGTGACGTTTGATGTTATCAAGATACTCTTCCGGTGTTAGCAATTAACATGATCTCATGGTCTAAGGATAAAGATTACTTCGTATGATGTTATAGCAATATAAACATAATGACTTTGATCATAATGCTATACTTCGGATGAATGTTCATCACATCATTCCACCAATGGTGTGATCTTGTTATTAACAACATCCAATGTCCATGATCAGGAAACCTTGATCATCTTGTTAATCAACAAGCTAGTCTATAAGAGAGGCATAACTAGGAACCCTTTTTGTTTATTAAACACACATGTATTGATGTTTCTGATCAATACAATTCTAGCATGTAAAATAAACATTTATCATAAACATGGAATAAGATAATAACCACTTTATTATTGCCTCTCGGGCATATTCCCTTCAGTCTCCCACTTGCACTAGAGTCAATAATCTAGTTTGAAAAACTTTGCGTATTGAACACCTATGGCTTTTTGGTGTTGCATATACGCTATTACTAGTGGTTAACATAATCTCTGGATCTGACAGTTTCAGGTCCGTGTGTATTTGCATGTCTCTGCGTCTCTACGCATCACTCATTCTCAATTGAGATGGCATTGTATAGATTTGGTCCTTTGGTGAGACCTTTAGTTCGTTCGGCTCAAAATATGTTGATATTATTGTCACACAATATATCTTCATAGTATTATCCCACTTTGAACCACACCTAGTTTGATAACAAATGACTTAACACAAATGCCCTCCTTTGCTGCTACTATAGCAGTCATATACTTAGCCTTTTGTTGTAGTATTCGTCACAATGTCTCAACTTTGGAACTCATCCAAATCCATCATGGAACATCCTTTCTATTACATTGTGCCACCCATAGTCTAAATTGAGATAAATTTAATTTGTATCTTGTGACAAAACTAGTATCAATGTAACACTTTACAATGAACTACCTTTAACTTTTTGTCACTTATACATTATATATTCTTAGTTCTTCCAAAGCTCATAAGAATATCTTTAATATTGTCCAATGATCATCTTATGAATCATTCTGGTATATGCTCATAACATTTAGAGCATAGGAAATTCTGGATATATACATATCATGGTATAATCGATCAAAATCTTCATGTGATTTTACTCACCAAGTGTTGAAACACTTGAATTTTGATACAATCCTTTCCATGCAGCAAGAACCTTTCTTGTTGTTTCCATATTGAACCCTTTCAATATCTCATATATGTATGTCTGGCATAACCATATTAGCGCCTTAATCTATCCATATAGATATTGATGCCTAATATTTCGGGTTTGCCCAAGTCTTTCATCGAAATCTTATTTTAATGAAATTCTTAACTTGTGTCAATACAAGATACATCATTTCCAATCAACAATATGTCCTCTACATAATGTATTAGAAATATGTCTCAGCGCTCCCACTTAATTTCTTGCAAATGCAAGCATCTTCATCATCTCCGATGAATTTAAACTCTTTTAACAGTTTCATCATGGTGAAGATTCCAACTCCGCTATGCTTACTTCAACTATTGAAGTTTACATGCCCTTTTAGCACCCTTTGAATTAACAAAACCCTTCGTACCATGTCATGTACATGTCCTAGGTTACCGTTCTATTAGAAGAACCTTGTTTTGTTTATTCAACTACCATAAACCAAATTATATGTAGTGGTTGCTACATTAATCCGTCAAGACTATATATCGCTATGAAAGATCAAATCTTGTCATAGTCAACTCCTTGAACATTGTCGTAAACTTCTTTCCGACATGTCGACTATTTCATAGATGTCAAACATCCATGTCTATTTCTTTATAGATACAAACATGACCGATAGGCTTTACGCCTTTCCGGAGGGTCTTCCAAGTTCAGAAACTTGATTTCTCATGTATGGATACTATCACGGATTCTATGACTTCTAGTCATTTTATCGAGTCAGGGCCCATCATCGCTTCTTTGCATGTAGTCGGTTCATCATTGTCAAAACAATAACGACTTGCTTATCAAATCTTACTATTTGATTCTTACCGACCCACACGGTTCTATAGGAACTCTAATCTCCGAGATCACACCTTTTGTAATCATGAGAGCCATGAGCATTGTGGCCGCCACTGGGACACTTTTCGGCGCTGTGCTACTTAGCACATATAGCTAAGGTTCAATAACCTTATCAAAGTTCTATTGTCCTCCCACTTAACTTTTCACGAAAAATTCCTTCTCAAGAAACTTGACGTTCCAAGTAACAAACTATTTTGTCCTCGGTGTTATGGAGAAATTCCCAACAAATTCTTTGGGATAACCTACAAAGACGTGCTTATCCTACTTTGGTTATAAACATTTTACTTATGCATAGCATACCAAAATTTAAGAAAAGAAAATTCGGGTTTTATCCCAAACCATAACTCATATGGTGTCATTTCAATGGATCACGATGGTGCTCTTTTCAGTGTAAAAGCGGTAGTCTCTAAAGCTTCAATCCTTAAAACATAATGGCAGTTTTATAAATGACCCCCATATCTTACCATGTCAAACATGGTTTGATTTTATCTCTCGAATATGCCATACTCCTATGGTTTATCGGGAAACACAAATCATGGAACAATTCCTCAAGTCTTAGGTGTTTTTGCTAAACATGTAACTCAAATATCTTCCTTTATGATCGAATCATAAACTCTTTATTTTCTTGTTACAATGATTTTCCACTTCATCTTAAAAGTCTTTGAACAATTTTCAAATGTCTCATACTTCTTCCATGTTAAGTAAATATACAGATATATTCACTCAAATTTTCGGAGAAAGCATATGAAGCAAAAAGATCCATCGCATATGGCTACACATAATGGACTATGCACATCAGCATGCACAATTTCCAATAAGCTAGTCATCCGTTCCTCTCTGGCCTATGGACGGAGTTTCAATTATCTCGAGGAAAGTCTCACATGCGCCAATTGATCAAAATCAAAGACTCCAAAAATCCATCAACATGGAGTTTCTTCATGTTTTCTTTCAAATATAATTTAAACAGCGATGTCACTTCATAAGTGATCTTTCAATCATTTGTCTTGTGACATTTTAGCAATAGTGTTTATGGATGTGATTTTTCCAACTAGACTTGTAAAAGTTCATCCATCCTTTATGGAACACGGTAATTATTTGAACAGCCATTGTTCTCATGATACCGGAACAAAATAACAATTATTTAAACAAATCTTGAAGGCTTGGTTTGATGACAACGAAAAACACAATAACACTTTATTTGTTTTCGATGAACAGCATCACTCATTCTCTTGCTGGTTACTTAGGACATTGTAGTTCATGAATTGCGTTGTCCTGTATGACACTTCATACCAACCAATTCGGTATCCAATACCTAAGAACCACATTGTTTAACAAGCAAGGAATATAGCCATAACATGTATATCTTCTATATACCTAAGTTGCACATCTCCAACCTTTTATTTTCTGCCAAATATTTTATAGATTCTCTTTCAGCAATTCCTTTTCTTTTAAAAGAATCTATCAACATCAATAGTGGTGTCATCAACATGACACATGGTACAAAGCGTATATAGTCAAATACTAATACCTTTGGACTTGCACTTTGAAGTGGATCACCATCATCAAATGTTTGGTGTTATTTCAAAAATCCATTCTTTAGTAATCTATTAGTGTAGTAAACATTTTACTTACATCTTCTATTCATCCTTATCATGACAACTTTCATGATCAAGCTACTATAGCTTATAAGGAAGAATCACGAGTATAATATCAGTTCCCAAAACCTTTTTGGTAGATTCGGATGCCTAGCATCTCCATCCTTCACAAATTCTCATACAATATGAGAACATGTATTTTGCTAAATTATACTCTATCATAATGCAACCAAAAACATTGTTTCAGATATCACAACATCTTTCACACATGATGGTTTCTGAAACAATTTCCAGCTCCAATATAATCTTGATATTAAAACAACTTTTTGAATATCAATAATCATGGAGGCAAACATGATACTTTAGATACTAACATTGGAATTCTTACTCTTGATTCAATACTACTTATTAAACTTCATGGAGTAAATAGAGTTTGCTGAAAATTTGCAATAGGATTATAAACTTTAAATTGACATTCAAAACAATACGATACCAGTTCGTAAAGTAAATATCCAGAATTCTATAGTTCTATTATCTCAAATAAAAACTAAGCATAAGGTAGAAAACGAATGCCAACGACTACAACAAACTATGCAAATTCACTTTGATTTAATTTATGACAAATTTGGTTCGACTAATCCAAATTAGAAATGAACTCCCACTCAAAAACGACATCCCTCGTGCCTTTTTGGTGATTACATGAACCAAATCCACTACACCAAGTCCGATCATCACGTGAGTTGTTGTAGCTTCAAAGGCGAGCATCTATATGGGCATCATATCAACTATATGACTCATGCTTAACCTTTCGGTTCGTGTTCCGAGGCCATGTCTGTACATGCTAGGCTCGCCAAGTAAGAACCTTAGTACTCGCATGTGTAAAACTGCCTTACACCCGTTTGTATGAAAGCGTAGAGTCGAGTACACCCGATCGTCACGTGATGTCTCGAAATACGATCCACAAAACGGTGCATACTTAAGGAAGAACACATTTTTATCTTGATATCTAAAAGAGGGATCATCTTACAATGCTACAGAAAGCACCAAACTAGCAGTATAAGATGCTAATATCTAATGTGTAAAGTGAGATGATATGGTCCATGCATTTGATCTCTATCATTTGCATCGTGGTATGATCTCTATCATTCCTTTGTGTGTAAGGCCAAGGTCTATGGAACTTACACGTTAAGTGAGTTGTAAGAGTATCTATCATACATCTACTTACAACAATACCATATCAAAACACTAGCCCAGCAACGATCTAAACTAGACGCCTCTAATTTATCAATTGCAAGTTTTACGTGGCTTAGGGATTTCGGAGATAGAACCTGTCTAACCTACGAACATGAACCACAACGAGGATAACCAAGTTATTAGCAACTCGTTGTAAATCAGATATTGACTATAGTAGGAGAGACAGACACCCGCCAGCCACTTATGCAAAACAAGTTGCATGTCAGTCGTGGAACTGGTCTCATGTACGATGACATGTAAGGTTGGTCCGGGCCGCTTCATCCCACTATGCCACCAATATCCAAAGTACATAGAAGATGCAATAACATGATCATCATCGCCCACATATAAACATATGTGTACTACCCGTGCAAAGCACCTACGCATAGATCAGGCTCTGATACCACTGTTGGGTCCGCAGCATAGAAAACAAAAAAATTCCTACGGTGTGAACTACACGCCAAGATCTATCTACTAGGTACAAAGCAAACGGGTGGACATACATCCATAGAGAACTTACCCTCGTAGACAACGAGATTTTTTAACGAGTAGGAACTCGTGGTTGATGTAGTCGTACACTTGCCGATCTCAAGATCGTGAGGAAGTCCAGCAGGTCCGACTCTAGCACATCCATCAGATCCAGCTCTAGCAGCACCAAGTCCAGCACCACAAAGCAGCGGTGCATCCGTGATCGCACACACGTCCGGTACCCCGACAACCTCCGTCCCTCGCTCCAGCAAAGCAGCGGAAGCAGCAACTCCTTTCCAGATAAAGCCACCGGGAACATGTATCTTGCTAATCCGAGACCATGGGGGAATAATACTAGAGGGGGAGAGAGATCCTTCACAAGGAGGTGTGAGTGAGAAGTGCGGAGGGGGTGGCCTTTTATAGGAGGAGGGGGTGCCCCTCCTTCATGGCCGGCGCATGGAGGGGGTGACCCTTCACCTCCTCCATTCATGTGGTGGTAACCCCTCCACATTAAAATGCCCCTTCACATTCTCTTTTAAAGTCTCCACTTTAAATGCATTAAATTTCTCCAAATTTAATGCTCTCTCATTTAATAAAACTCTTTTATTATTTTTATTCAGAATTTTGTTAATTACTTTAATTAACAAACATTCACATAAAACCCCTGCAACATTTCAATATTACATGCAGAACCAATTTCAGCAATTTCACCTGAAACAGTTTCGGTGTCTATTGAAATAATTCCAGCGCTTTCTTAAATCTTTATCTGAAACATATTTGCTCCAAATGGTGTCGGTATCCCTTAAGTGTGTCACCCTACGGTTCGCGAATAATGCAGACATGATCGAGACCCCTCTCCGATCAATAATCAGCAGCGGGACCTGGAGATCCATACTGACTCCTACACATTCAACGATGACTTCTGTGATCGTGAGAACCTTTAACGCTAGTAACTAAATCCCTTTGTCCCGCGATATATTACATGTCCGAGATTCAATCATCGGTATCTCCATACCTAGTTTGATCTTGTTACCGACATGCACTCTTTTCTCGTTCCCGTGATATAACATTCTAGTGATCACATCACTTGCTTGCAAGCTATTTCAATGTGATATCACCGAGAGGGCCTAGAGTATATCTATCCGTCATCGGGATGGACAAATCCCACTCTTGATCCATGAGCCTCAACATAACACCTTCGTAGCACTGAACCCACCTTTATAGTCACCCTGTTACAGTGTGATGTTTGATGTTATCGAGATACTCTTCCGGTGTTAGCAATTAACATGATCTCATGGTCTAAGGATAAAGATTACTTCGTATGATGTTATAGCAATATAAACATAATGACTTTGATCGTAATGCTATACTTCGGATATATGTTCATCACATCATTCCACCAATGGTGTGATCTTGTTATTAACAACATCCAATGTCCATGATCAGGAAACCTTGATTATCTTGTTATTCAACAAGCTAGTCTATAAGAGAGGCATAACTAGGAACCCTTTTTGTTTATTAAACACACATGTATTGATGTTTCCGATCAATACAATTCTAGCATGTAAAATAAACATTTATCATAAACATGGAATAAGATAATAACCACTTTATTATTGCCTCTCGGGCATATTCCCTTCACGTAGTGGGCCAGCCCCCCCACGCGAGGCCCATGGGTGTGGCCGGCAGTGCCACCCCTCCCCCGTCCTCTCCTTTAGTCCCACCCCGGGACATTGAAGGAGGTAGTACCTCCCCTCCCCTATATATAGTGGGGGTATTTGGCCAGATAAATACACCAATAATCAATAAAGGTCTTCTCACTTTTGGGAGGACCTCTAATTGATATTTTCTCTCTCTCCCTCTCTCTCGTGACCGTGGTCCCAAGTCTAGAATGCGCGAACGAGAGACATCTTCACCGCAGAGCGCCATCGTGCTATGGGATTTGGATCCAGGAGCTCTACTTCCGCAACTGCTGCTGGATCAGGTAAGCGGGAGGCATCATCAGGCACTAGACGTGTGTAAATCCCTGCAAGGTGTCGCACCTGAGGCACTCAAGTCGTTGGAGCCAAGGGAGCACGAGGACTTCATCACGACCTTGAGGTCGGCTTCGTCTCGTCTACATCAACCACGCTCTCCTGAGCGTTGACAACACTTTTCGGTCTTTAAGGGTAAGTTCACGAAAAGCCCCTCCCGTTACTGTATTACTAATCGATAGGTCCCGGCAGCTTCAGGGGTTCAAGGGCGTAGGGTAAAATTTATTATTTTCATACGCGGAACCCCTATAGTGGTATCAGAGCTAGATCTATGCGTAGTAATGCTAGTACGAGTAGAACACACGAGATGTAGCATGTGGGCGTTGATCTTTTAGTTGTTACCCTCCCACGTGTACTTGTGTATACCGTAGTAATGCTTGATGAAGTGGCCCCTAACCGACTTTACACATTCATACGCGAGACTGTTCCACGCTTGACATACGGCTTGTATCGTATAAAGTGGCTTAGGGGGGTGTCTGTCTCTGTCGCGTTAGTTGGTATGCCATTTACAATGGAGGGCCCCAAAAGGGGTGTAGTAGAGACAACTACTTGATCAATGTTGTGCTGAAAGTTCGTAGGTAAGAACGGTTCTTGTGCGAAAGCCCATTCAGCCACGTAAAACATGCAAAGATAAAGTAGAGGCGTCTAACTTTGTTTTGCAGGGGGGCATTGCTTTGTGATATGGTTGTGGCAAAGGTAAAGTGATTACCTTATGTTATGTAGTAGTAGATAGTCACGGAGGTGACGGACTACCACTCCGGAATGACACTGGTACCCTAGTGTCTACGGCGCCGGAATCCAGTGACAATGGATGGAGATCATGACGTGAAGGACCATATCACATCACATTTACATTCAATTTTATTGTTTTTATATCTTATTGTGTGCTAGTATTAGATACTCTACGGTAGCCTAATAAGATGACCCTTGTTAAAATTACCAACGATTGTGTTCCCCTTAGTGTGCACCACCAAGAAAGTTCTTCGGTATGAGGCGATCCATGGTATAGGCATGGGTGTCAGACATATCTACGTTCGCATACAGTGGGTGTAAGCCATGTTGCACAATGAATACACTAAGGTTGAGTTGGCGAGCCTAGAACGCCATAGAAGCATGGCCTCGGAACATGGATGGTCAAAAGATCAAGCACGAGTCGCATGAATGATGTGACCGACGTTTAGCGTCCACCCTTGAACCCACATTGATGGCCGTGATGATCGGGGGAGATGTGGCTGATAGGGTTCGTGTTATCACTAGGAACCCTTATGGGGATAGGTGTTTCTGAGTGGAGTTATTATTAACTCATTTAATTATAAACTTAGTCTAAATTCCTTCTTGCAATTGTAAATGTAGAAAAAGTTCTCCCCGATGCCACCTTTCCTATTGACGATTGATTGGTTAGAAGGAGAGAAGCTTAGATTAGATGGATCAAACTTCTCCCTATGGGTTGCGCGTCTCCACGTTCTCCTTAGCGAGAATGACATGGTCGAATACATACTCGACGAGATGGATTTGGATTAGCCCATTGACCTAGAGACCCCAAAGCAGCGGGAAGACCGCTATCTTCGTCGGGAGATGGCCTCCTTCATTTCAGTTACTATGCGCTTCAGAATGGTGGATGAGTTGTGGCCTTTCGTGGGTGATGTAAACCCTCGTTCGGTAATGCTATAGCTTAGGACACATTTCGTGGAACAAGCACGCATATGGGAGCATGAGCTGATGGGAGACTTCCTCTCCATTAAGATGGAGGAGAACTCATCACTTGATGACCACTTGGAGCGCATGCATGATGTGTACATGAGGCCTGCATACTTCCTGGATAGCAGGATGACTGGCTCTTTTGCAAATGGCGTTGTGCTATGGTGGCTGCCACCAAGCTACCAAGCACAAGTCAAGACTTGCATTATGAGAGGCGACGCGGAATCAATGGAGTTCCACCGGTTCATAACACATCTCAGGAATGTGTTGGTTGAACCAAATGTCGCTGAGGTCATCAATGACAAAGGTATATATTTGATATACAATTTTATAAATGTTATAATCTTGTAAACACATTTGTAGTGTTAAGTATATTTGATACTTGTTCTGTTTTGCTGAAAACGGGTCCTTCTGCATGAGAGGTGGTTGTTGGAGAGGAGGTGACGTTGCGTGCTTATGGCGAGCATGATGATGATGGCCAACGACGCTCTCCCTCGACATTTATCACTTAGTTTATGGTTTTGGATAGTTATTGTAATCAAAATATTATGAACTTCTTTAGTGTGTCTCACACTTTGTGAGACGGTTATTCATATGAGTTTGTAACAAACAGTTGTTCTACTTTTATGAATGATTTCTATTTGTGTTCATATGTTGTTTGATTACATGTGAATTATCCTTGTTGTTTGAAACTAATTGATAATACATGAACATTTGTAAAATATTGAAATGGCTTAAAATACCTAACTTAATGATATGTTCATTAATGAATGAAACCATTGTTTAAATTCAAATTTATAATGATAATATGTGAAAGTCATTCGATTTCTTATCACATATAAATCATGCCTAAGTTCGGAAAAATAACATGATCACAGTTTATTACTTTAATACTAAGTGTTTAATGAATTGTTGAAAGTAAATACATATTCGATGTATTGTGTTTTAACGAAAATGGTAATTATCATTATTTAATTGTTTAGATGTGTACACTAGTTGACCAAAGGAAACATGAATATGAAATTATTTGATTTGATCAAAGTGTTTCATCAAGAAAGGGTATAAATATAAAAGAGAATCTAATTACGATGATTTGATCAATAGTAATAAAATTCAACTTTATAAGAATGGCATAGAAGAAATTGTGAAATGCAAAGCGTTTTGAAACGTCAAAATGCAAAGCATCACAATGTGATATTAGATATCAAATTGGGTAAATAGATGGCACCAAACAAATTGTTGTAGTATAGATGTAGAGACCATTAGTTAGAAATAGTTAGCACTCAATTAGAATATATAGTGAACCATTTGAATTCGTGAAAGCGGCTCCATATCTAGTATGGATCATCGTGAAAGTTTTGGGGTTATTCAATATAACCAAAACAATAGCGAATAAGTCCTAATAGAGTATTCTTGGAAACTTTGAATACAAAATCCATAGCTGAAACCAAAAAAGAAGCAAAACTTGTATTGCTTGGATTTTGGTACATCCTTGAGAAAGCTCACTTTTAGTGATATTTCTCAATTATGGAGCAAATGGAAGATAGTGAAAAACACGATGAGAATTCAAATCCCTGCATCAAAGTGTTGAGGAGCGCAATAGAGAAAGTTCCTGAACGATTCTCTTCATAGAAGGAAACAATCAATGATAATGATCATTGTGTTTTCCCCACTGGTGTTTTCACTACATAAAGTAGGATTCAAAATGTAATCCATATCTTGTATGGAGACATTTTTGAATCATTTGTCATGATGCTTGGAATATGACATACCTACGAACTACTAAGGAAATAATGGTAAACTAGAATTATGAGAAATCCTAGAAGCAAAATTCCCTTGAGATTAGAAAGCAATTTGTTGCTGAATCTCACAGGTAAAAGGGGTTACTTGAATTTTCCCAAATGACTGCAAAGCCATAGTGGAAAAGGGGATGAATGACAAAATCACAATTTGTCAAGTATTGGACAAATTCAAATGAATTTGATTGAAGTGTGTTGAATGTCTAGAGGATTTAAAACTAGTAATAGTACTAGTATCTCATAGCAAATCTCCAAGTTTGATATTTTCTCAAAGGATTTTGAAGTTATTCAAAATAGTGAGTGGATATGCAATTTGCATGAAATTGAGTGGGAGCTATGAAAGTCTTCCTAAAACAATATGTGATTGACATATTTTTGAGTGGGAGCTTATACAGTGATTCTTAAGTGTGTTAAGAATAAAAGCGCAAATACTTATAAAATAATGATTTATAAGATGTGGAAGTTGATAATAAGTGTATTATGATATTATGTACTATTCCTTAAGGGATTCTGAAAAAGGGTTTCAGAATAGAAGTTAATTAAGGAACTGGTCCTTAATAACTCAAGTTAGGAATACCATTAAGTTTAACATCAATGGTTGAAAGAAAGAAAAGGATGATCATCATCCACTATGTTGAAACATAGGTTCTATCTAAGAAAACCATGATGATAACTTAACATAATATGTAATCCAATAAGGAACGTTTGAAAGTGATTAAGCTTGAATCGCTGAACATTGAGCTAAGTTTGTCCGCAGTGTCTAATAAAGAACTGTAGACATGTTTTCAAAATCCATAAAGGATGACATATCTGAAAACATAAAGGGTTATGTTATAAGGGAATATATTGGAAACTCCTGTAAATACCGATTAAAGTCAAGTAGGAAGCAAGGTGAACAAAAACATCGAAAGATGCACAGAGTGCACTAGTGTTTCGATGGTTACATTTATAATAATAGATAAGGGTACCATCTAAAGTGTTGTATAATGTTATGGCGGGGCTAGTTCGCTTCTAACGTAGAATGATGTGTCCCAGGGCACAGTGCCCATGAGAAAGCCCTCGAGGTTGATCTAAAGTCACTGTAGGCTCCTGGAATCAGGCCTCGTTCTGCTGCTATAGCAACGATGCATACACACAGATGTTATCATGTGATGATAAAGTATTAATGTCAATCAAGGTGACATTAGTAAGTTGCAAAGGATTTGGGACTGTAAAGTACAGACCCAAGACTCAACCTTTTCCATGAGCAAGCATGTTCAGGGTACCGGATATATGGTGCCAATGATTAAGAACAAATGCAGCTAGTGTATTTGTACTCTAGTGCAAGTGGGAGACTGTTGGAAATATGCCCTAGAGACAAATAGTTATAAGGACTATTATCATATTTCATATATTTTATGATTAATTTTTATATCATGCTATAACTATATTGAGTGGAAACATCAATACACGTGTGATATATAAACAACCAGGGGTTCCCAGTGAAACTCTACTCACTGGTTCATTGGTCAATAGATGATCATGTTTCCTGATCATGTGGCATTTATGCCAGTTGGAAATGGAGTCAACTCATTCTGAGAATGAGATGATGAACCAATACCCAACCTAAACATCGCAACCCGATCATGTCACGAATTTCAAGTTACGATGATTAGAAATGGATCCTCGTAGACTATTCCTTAGACCGTGAGGCTATATCAATCACTGTCTCCCGAGAGTGCTTAGATAGCATCAAGCGCCGCTTGGTAATAAAGTGGTTATAAAGGTGTGTTCAGGTACTCGGAGGAAACCGTAGAGGCAATATATGTCAATAGCAGGATTTGTCCGTCCATGTGACGGGAAGATACTCAAGGGCCCACTCGAAGAGGTTATATCCAATAGCTACACAGCGTGTGATTTGATCACAGGGATATCACTTGTCGGAACGAGTCAAATAGCATTGTTCGGTAACGAGATTGAACACAAAATGGTGATGTCATTGATCAGATCTCGGGCAATGCAAGTATCGAGAGACAAAGGGAATAAGACACGACTGTCCTGGTTCAAACGATGAAAGATCTTCGTGGAACGCACAGGGGTCACATGGCCATCCAGGTCCCTCTGTCGATCATTGGTGTGGGAGTGTCCCGACCATGTCTGGAGTGTTCCCGAACCGTGGGGGTATCACGCTTAAGGGCTTGATGATGCTTCGAGAGTGTTTATAGGATCGGTAGAATTGCCGAAGAATAGTAGAGAGAAAACCGGAAGGGTTTCGGTAAGTCTGGAGGATGTCCGGAGTAGAGGTGGAAGTGTTCCATAGCCACGGAGGTTGAATAATATGTGAATGAATGTTAAATATTGATTTAATCATTTATTCATAATTATTTAAGAAAGAGAAAAATCAATTTAAATGGTCAAAGGCTTAATGGGCCAATTCCCGGAGGGGAGAGGGCCCATTAGGGAAAGGAGAGAGGGAGAAGGGGCCAAGGGGGTGGCCGGTGCTCTAGTGGGCCAGCCCCCCACATGGGGCCCATGGGGTGGCCGGCGGTGCCACCCCTCCCCCTCCTCTCCTTTAGTCCCACCCCGGGACATTGAAGGAGGTAGTACCTCCCCTCCCCCTATATATAGTGGGGGTATTTGGCCAGATAAATACACCAATAATCAATAAAGGTCTTCTCACTTTTGGGAGGACCTCTAATTGATATTTTCTCTCTCTCCCTCTCTCTCTATCTCTCGTGACCGTGGTCCCAAGTCTAGACTGCGCGAACGAGAGACATCTTCACCGCAGAGCGCCGTCGCGCTACGAGATTCGGATCCAGGAGCTCTACTTCCACAACTGCTGCTGGATTGGGAAAGCGGGAGTCATTGTCAGGCACCGGACGTGTGTAACTCCCCATGAGGTGTCGCACTTGAGGCACTCAAGTCGTTGGAGCCAAGGGAGCGCGAGGACTTCATCACGACCTTGAGGTCGGCTTCGTCTCGTCTACATCAACCACGCTCTGCTGAGCATTGACAATGCTTTTCGGTCTTCAAGGGTAAGTTCACGAAAAACCCCTCCCGTTATTGTATTACTAATAGATAGGTCCTGGCAGCTTCAGGGGTTCAGGGGCGTAGGGTAAAATTTATTGTTTTCATACGCGGAACCCCTACAGTTGGGAGGAAGAAGAGGAGACCTTATCCATGAACAACCATGGCAAACACGTGAGGTGTAAAAGAGATGAACTTCCGATGGAAGGATTTTATTTCTTCCACCTTTTATTTTTCCGTATATTTATACGTTGCAAACGTATCTATAATTTTTGATGTTCCATGCTTGTTTAGTATTTACTTTGCTTTGCTTTGTCAACACTTTGGAGTACTTTTACACATTTTCTAGAACTAACCTATTAACAAGATGCCATAGTGCCAGTTGCCTGTTTTCTTCTGTTTTTGGTTCTAGAAAATCCAGAAAATGAATATTCTCGGAATTGGACCAGACAAAAGCCAAAGTCGATATTTTATCGGAAGACTCATGGAGCCAGAAGACGAGACGGAGAGGGGCCAGCGGCTAGCCACACCATGTGGTGGCGCGGGTCCCCCTGGCTGTGCCACCAGGTGGTGTGGGCCCCTGGTCCAACCTCTGACATTGCCCTTCGCCTATAAGAAGCCTCCCGATGATAAAACCCTAAAGAATCCAGCCTCCAGCCACGAAAAGTTCCGCAGCACCGCCACCACCGAAAGGGAGATTCGGGGGACAGAAAGTCTCTGTTCCGGCACCCTGCCGGGACGAGAAAGTGCCCACGAAGCCATCTCCATCAACTCCACCGCCATCTCCATCAACGTTGCTAACTCCCATGATGAGGAGGGAGTAGTTCTCTCTCGATGCTAAGGGCTCTACCGGTAGCTATGTGTTCATCTCTCTCTCTATATGTGATCTTAAGAGATCATGAGCTTTGTAATCAAGTAGATCTACCTTGCTACTCAAGTGCTTTAATAGATCTCTGGCTCTCCCCACGTGTGTGAAAGTGATAGCATGCACACCATGGTGGCACTTAGGCTAGAGATTACAAATACTTGTTATGTGTTATATTTGGAGTTGGATGTCTCTATGAAATTGTGGTGTTTGTTGGAACCATCTAGCGCTCAAGGTGACAGTGTGGGGTTATCTAGATGGGGAAAGCGGACTTTGAGGAGTGCTTTTCTAGCCCTACCATGGATTAAAGTGTCCAACCGGAGAGTAGTTCAGAGTAGTATCATAAAGAGATGATATTTATATGAGAGTGTTCACTAGTGAAAGTATGATCCCTAGGCCTTGTTGCTAAGCATTGAAACACCGTTTGCAACTAGATCTGTTACATGTTTGCTTGCTTCCATCTTTATTGCAGATTACCTTTAGTCTCTTCCTACCCGTCAAGCTCTTTTCTGGCATCGTTACCACTTATAATTATCCATACCACTTGTATTTCACTATCTCTTCGCCGAACTAGTGAACCTATACACCTGACAAGTGTATTGGGTGTGTTGGGGACACAAGAGACTTCTTGTATCTTGATTGCAGAGTTGCTTGAGAGGGATACCTTTGACCACTTCCTCCTTGAGTTCGATAAACCTTGGGTGATCCACTTGAGGGAAAACTTGTTGTTGTTCTACAAACCTCTGCACTTGGAGGCCCAACAACTGTCTACAAGAATAGAAGTGCGTAGACATCATATATGCATTAGCGAACAAGTTGCATCTGCTCCCCATAATTTTTCTCTTTTTGTTTTTCACATGATAGCAACCATATTCAGATCCTCTTTACCCTTTCCAAAGGATGAGCTATGTCAAGTTATTTCCTTTAGATTCTGCAATTATATCTTTTTGTTTCTTGTTTTTATTTTCACTAGTTAGGCTTAATGGAAAACAACAAAAAAATAGAGAGCTTTATAGTATTTATCTTGAGTTAGGACATGAAGTGTTTGAAGAGAAAATTTAAAAACCTATGGAACTTTATTTGCATGCTAATAGCAATGTTATTAGTATGAATTCTTTGAACACCATTATTTCTAATGCTATGGAAAGTCTAAGCTTGGGGAAGCTGGTTTTGATGAGCATGATATTTTTAGTCCCCCAAGCACGGAAGAGAAAATTTACTTTGATGATACTGTGCCCCCAATATATGATGATTACAATGATGAGTATGATATTTTCAATCCACCTACTATTGAGGAGAAAATTAATTATGATTACAATATGCCTCCTATATTTGATGATTATGGTGATGAGAATAATAATGATAGCTATTTTGTTAAATTTGCTCCCACTACAATTAATAAGAATGACTATGCTTATGTGGAGAGTAACAATTATTATATGCATGTGGCTCATGATAAGAATGTTTTATGTGATAGTTATATTGTTAATTTTATTCATGATACAACTGAAAGTTATTATGAGAGAGGGAAACATGGTTTTATGTATCTCAATAATATTAAGTTTCCCCTCTTTATGTTGAAAATTTTGAAGTTGCACTTGTTTTGCTTTCCTATGCTTGTTGCTTTGTGATTTTATGACTTGTTTCTTTACAAGATTATTTTTCATAGGAAGTGGATTAGACTTAAATTTGTTCCATATTTGCTCCTTTATGCTCTATTTTACTTCAATTCATATTTCTTATGTGAGCATCATCGAAATTCTTATGCCTAGCTCAAAGGCGTTAAAGAAAAGCACTTATTGGGAGATAACCCAAATTTCTATTCAGTAGGTTTTTCTTTTGTTGAGTCTTGGAAGTTATTGCCTCTGTAATAACCTCTCCTTATCCTTTTTTGTTTGGTTTTTGTGCCAAGAATAACCTCTAATGAGAGGGAAGTAAGATTTGGGGAAGTGATGTCCTGAAACAGATTTTTGTGCTTCACTGTAAAAACTTCGTGAAACATCTATGTATGTCTGATTGAGCTGTAATTTTCTGAATAAATCCCCTAGAATGTTAGCTAACTTTCGTTAGTTCAACACTTTTTGATTTGATCAACAGAAGGTCTTCGAAAAAATTGGTTTTCACCTGCTGGTCTATTTTGACAGATTTCTGCCATTATTTGCATTTGCCTCTTTATCGATTTATTTTTGGGTTCTTTTTGGAGAATTGAGCTTGTTGAGGGAATTTCTATAGTAGCTTGTATTTTAGTGAAAGTTTTGCTGTTTTAAAACTAAACCGCAAAGGTTTATTATCTTTTGAATGCACTAATGTTGCTAATGAAGATTGTGTGAAGTTTTGTATGAAGGAATTTTTCAGGTGTAGGGAAAGAATGATGTAATGAGATGAAGAATGGACAAAATATCAAGCTTGGGGATGCCACACCGTGTCACCCCAAGAAATATTCAAGAGGTACAAGCGTAAAAGCTTGGGGATGCCCAAGGCATCCCCTTCTTCATCAATAAAAATCTCAGGTCTTTCTAGACACTTCGTTTTTATTGTTTCATGTATTGTTGTGTTGTTCTTGGAGCGTCTTATTTTTGTTTTTAGTTTTATTTTGTTTGGTTTGCTTAAATAAGTTGGTTGGATCCCAACACACTTCTTTTGGAGAGAGACACACCCCGTTATTCATTGCCTAGAACACTCTAGTTTTCACTCTTATTGTTCTGCGAGTGTTCTCCTTTGCTAGCACTGCGTTTAGCTTTAGTTTTCGATTGGTGTTGGAAAAGAGTAGGAAGTTTCATGCTTATAGTGGTATAAAAGGAGCTTTTTTTTACTGTGACTTAGACTTTATCATGTCATGCTTGATATTGTTTTGACTTTATGCTTAGTGATTATTGCTGTAGCATGACTTGTTATAAACAATTGAGATTGCTTAATGTGCCTTGAAAGAATCATGTGTTGTTTTGGCATATAAAAGCATAATATTGTGGTATTCTCCTTTGCTGCTTTATTTGGGTTGACTTGGCGCATGCTCACACCATCTTAAGACTACACCAAGTCACCATAGCCTCTATGATCATTTAGTTTTTGACTTGTAATATCACTTTATTCTTTAATTAATATTTTTTTGTCACTTTGCATGATTATGGCTATTATTGCTCTCTTAGTTGGTCGCTCCTAGTCTTTTGCTAGCCTCCATAACAAGTATGAGTTCCACTCATGCATCCAACTCCAAATAAAACCAAGTTATTCCAAAGTGTCCACCATACCTACCTATTAGCATTTGCTATTCCAAGTATATTCATGTTTTTATCTACCTTCCGAATTAAACTTGTTATGTGAAAACTAGTGATTAAAGCTCTCACGAACTTGATGGCACACTTTACTTTTCTTGCCCCTAATAAACTTGAACCATTGTGTCATATATGTTGTATATGCTTGCACTTATATGTTGGGATTAGCAGAACCATGCTGTCATGGGGAACGCTTTCAACATTGCACTTGTACATTGTACCCAGTTGATACCATGCTATTTTGTTTATGGATGTCGTCGGTGTGAAATGAAAGGGGAGCTTGTAAGTCCTTGGAGTTATGTATGTGTGTTAGAGAAACGCCTGGGCGGCTGGTCTAATCCATGCCTAATCATGGTGGAAACCTGCAGCGTAACCATAATGAGCAATCTATGAAGAACTTTTCTTATAAATAAAGAGATAGAGATTGAGAAAAAAGAAAAAAATATGAGAAAAGAGGAAAGAGAGAAAAAGCACCATTTTCCCATGGTAAATAAGAAGATGCTGAGATGCTTATTGTCTGCTTGCCTTGTCATTTTGATATGGGGATTCTTCCATATCATCGGGCATGGGGTACCCCGTTTGTGGTTCTCTATGATACACATGTACTTACTATGACAAGAACTTACTAGTAACTAAACTTGAGTAGCATGAGGAGCGACCCTCGTATTCAAGGGACATGAGATTGCCAACTTATACTTTATCAAGCATATACTCCATAGCTTGTTCACTTTGACCTTAATCACTTCAAGATGCTTATGATAAGGGCAATGAGAGCTTAAAGCTAATAAGTACCATAATTTTTGGAAGATCTTTATGAGACTTGAATCCCTGCTTCCTTCTATGAAGGCCTTTCTTTTACTTTTATGTTGAGTCTCCATCTTCTATCTTTATGCACCTATTGAGAAAGCATAGTGACCATTCTTAGTTTAAATGTGCATTGTCCCAAGACTTGTTGATTGATGCATAACTTTGATATTGCTTGTTCTTAAACTATTTGTATCTAGTCACCCTTATGAACTTTGAAGGTGTCCTATGCATTTATGTTTTGCTACACTATGGGGGACAAGCTGAATGCCACTATGCTATGTTTTCTATATGTGAAACAAACAAACATCTTTCAATGCATTGTTATTCATGATCTTTGTTTGTATCCTTTCATGTTGCATGCAGAGTTACTATGTCTTATTGTTAGAACTTCATCTTTCATGCTCATGTTTAGAGTACTTTGATCCGAGATTTCAATGCTTGCAAATGGTTTGATCTTGATTGTGATGGTGCATGTCACCTCAAAAATTATTCTTTTTATCACTAACCTACTCGAGGACGAGCAGGAGTTAAGCTTGGGGATGTTGATACGTTGCAAATTGATACATTGTAAATGTATCTATAATTTTTGATGTTCCATGCTTGGTTTTATCCACTTTCTTGTATTTTGTCCACACTTTGGAGTACTTTTCATATGATTTCTTGGACTAACCTATTAACAAGAGCCACAGTGCCAGCTGCCTGTTTTCTGCTGTTTTTGGTTCCAGGAAAGTCAGAAAATGAATATTCTCGGAATTGGACTGGGAAAAGCTAAATATTCTCGGTCTCCCTCTTCGCCTATAAGAAGCCTTCTGACCTAAAAACTCTGGGGGGGTTCGACGTTTTTCCAGAAGGAGTTCCGCTCCGCCGCCACCACCTGATTCCATGAAACAGCATCAGAAACTCCGTTCTGGCACCCTGCCGGGACGGGGAATTGGAGGAGATCATCGCCATCATCATCACCATCGCTTCTCCATCGACCATCCATGTTTCCCCATCTATGAGTGAGTAATCCCCTGCTGTAGGCTATGGGGATGGTAGGGATTGGATGAGATCGTTCATGTAATGGCATCAGATTGTTAGGGCATGGTGCATAGTATCTTTTATTAGTGCTTTACGACTTTGTTGTGACTAGTTGTGCTTAATGCTTGTCACTAGGGCCCGAGTGCCATGATTTCAGATCTGAACATGTTATTGATTCATTATGATAGTATTGTTTATGGTCTTATCTGCAAGTTGTATACACACGTTGTTTTCCGGAACCGATGGCCCCGAAGTGACAGAAATCAGGAGAACCGGAGGGAATGGCTTTGATGTGAGGATCACATGTGTTCACAGAGTGTTAATGCTTTTCTCCGGTGCTCTATTAAAAGGAGCACCTTAATTGCCAGTAGTTCCCTTGAGGCCCCACTGCAAACGGGCTGGCAGAACAAAAGATGGTGTGCAAGTTCTCATTGCGAGCATGTATGACTATATATGGAACACATGCCTAAGATTATCTAGTACTTGGATGCTTTATCTTATTTATCTGCAATTGCCCTATGTTCTGATTGCTATGTGAATTGTCTTGTCCATGCAACGCCCGTCCATCCATCCCTATGCCTACCGCACTCGAATTCCACTGTTTACTGCTATTGTTACTGCTGTCTTTACTTTACTACTGCTATTACTTTGCTATTCCTACTACAAAACTGTTGCTACTGATAAACTGTTGTGAGCAAGATTGTTTCCAGGTGCAGCTGAATTGACAACTCATTTGTTAAGGCTTATAAATATTCTTTGGCTCCCCTTGTATCGAATCAATAAATTGGGTTGCACTTCCCTCGAAAATACTGCGATACACCCCCTATACTTGTGGGTCATCAAGACTATTTTCTAGCGCCGTTGCCGGGGAGCATAGCTTTATTTATCAAGTCCACTTGGAATCACTATTGTTCAAGCTAAGTTTATTTTTGCCTTGTTTTCTTGTTTCTTTATCAAAAATACAAAAAAAGTAGTTCCTACTCTAGTTGTTATTTTCGTTGGTCTGTTATTGTCTTGCCTTATCATGCTTGTTGTCAATGGTTGGTTTCTTTGAATCTGAAGCTTATTGGCAAGGTGGGTTCACGGAAGATCAAAAATATTATTTTAAGGAACACCGCTTGTCACAAAAAGGGAAACACTTATGGGAACAAATTGATAGATTGTATACCATTGCTAGAAACGTGTGATCTACTTATAATGTTACTTATTGCTGTGATGAATCTTGTTGTAGAAAGAGGTATAAACACCTCCCTTTTCAATGTGAGTATAATGATAATGATACCATATCTTCTTATGCTAAAGGAATTTATGACTTTTATGATGCAGAACAAATTGAAGAATTTATTGCTTGGAAGGGTGCTTTTGAACTTGCTAGTTTGCTTGAAAATATTGATGATTCACCTTACAAATATGAGGTTTATGGTATATTTAAATTTTGCTTTGATAATTACAAGGATGAAAATGGCTATATTCTTGAATATTTTAATAGATGCTTTCCACAAATGGAAGAGACTAATGCCTTGGAGGATCCTATGGAAGAAGAAATTGATGAACATGAAATCTCATTAGATGAAAAAGAGGAGGAGAGTGATGAACAAAAGGAGGAAGCATGGTTTAGCTACCCATGCCTACCTTCTAATGAGAGTAACTCTTTATCCCTTACATTATTTGATTGTCCTCCATGCTTACTAAAGGAGGATGAATGTTATGTTCCTGAGGATTCTTTTGAAAATGTTTATAATAAAGCTCTAGTGCTTGTAGATCATGAAAAGCATTCTTTATGTGATAGTTATATTGTTGAGTTTATTCATGAGGCTACTGAAAATTATTATGAGAGAGGAAAATATGGTTGTAGAAGTTTTCATGGTATTGAAACACCTCTCTATGTGCTGAAAGTTTTGAAGTTACTCTTGTTTTATCTTCCTATGCCTGTCACTTTGTTCTTTGCGAATTTATTTGCGTACAAGATTCCTATGCATAGGAAGCGGGTTAGACTTAAATGTGTTTTGAATCTGCTTCTTGATGCTCTCTTTTACTTCAACTCATATTTCTTATGTGAGCATCCTCTCAAACTATCATGCCTGAAGATGATAATATGTCTATTATTCTTGGGAGACCTTTTCTTAAATACTGCAGGAGCTGTTATTAATTTTAATCAAGGGAAGGTGACCTTCAATGTTAATGACAAGAAACAGACTATCTATTTCCCCAAGAAGATTGAAAGGACTTATGGTTTGAATTCAATTGAACATGTTGAGGGCATTCAAGTTGGAAAATATATTGTCCCATACTAAGAGAAAAATTTGAAACTATTATGATTGGGACCATTGCTATCAAGGTTGAGGTAACATAATCATTAGTGGGATACAAAGTTTTGTATCATATGGAATTGTTTTGGTAACAAGACCTGATCAACCTTGTTAACAAAAGGATTTCATTGAACAAAACAATGTTTTCACCATGATTATCTCCGCTTACTTCTATTCTATCCATTTTAGTTTTTGCTTATGCCTAACTTAAAGGCGTTAAAGAAAAGTACTTATTGGGAGATAACCCAAAAGTTTTAGATGAGTCTTGGAAGTTATTACTTCAGTAATAACCGCTCCTTATCCTTTTTATTTGCTTTTTGTGACAAGAGTAATCTCTAATGAGAGAGAAGTAATGATTGGGAAAGTTGCTGTCTCAAAACAGATTTCTGTGCTTCACCGTAAAAATTCGTGTAAAATCTCTAAACATCTTTTTGAGGCGTGAATTTTTGTTCTTCTGCCCCAGGTTGTTATCTAACTTTCGTTAGTTCAACACTTTTTTATTTGAGCAACATAAAGTCTTCGAAAAAAATCGTCTTTACCTCCTGGTCTGTTTTGACAGATTTCTGCCATTTTCTGCATTTGCTTCATGTTGGTTCCTTTTTGAGTTTTTTGGGAAATTGAGCTTTTTGAGGGAAGTGCTAAAGTAGCTAGTGTTCTAATGGAAGTTTATTTGGTGTTAGAACTGAACCTTAAGACTTATTTATCTTGAGTGTACTAATGTTGCTAATGAGATTGTGTGAAGTTTTGTATGAGGGAAAAATTTCAGGTGTATAGAAGGAATGAGTAATGAGATGAAGGATGGACTAAATCTCAAGCTTGGGGATTCCACGCGTGTCACCCCAAGAAATATCCAAGAAGTACAAGCGTCAAAGCTTGGGGATGCCCAAGGCATTCCCTTCTTCATCAATAAAAATTACAGGTTTCTTTCAAACGCTTCATTTTTATTGTTTCATGCATAGTTTTGTTGTTCTTGGAGCGTCTTATTTTTCGTTTTCGTTTTGGTTTTTCGTTTGCTTGGTTTGCTTAGTTTTCTGAATAAATTGGTTAGATCCCCTCTTTCATACATTGGTTTGCAAATAGTTTGGTTTGGTTTGGAAAAGAGTAGGAAAGTTCATACTTATGTGGTAAAAAGAGCTCGTTTTTTAATATGGCCTATGCTTTGTCATGCCATGCTTGATATTGTTTTGGATTTATGCTTAGTATTATTTGTTGTAGCATGACTTGTTATAAACAATTGAGATTGCTTAATGTGCCTTGGATGAATCATGCGTTGTTTTAGCATATTAAAGCATAGTATTATGGTATTCTCCTTTGATGCTTTATTTGGGTTGATTTGGCACATGCTCACACCATGTTATGACTATCCCAAGTCACCATAAGCCTTTATGATCCTTTATTTTTCAACTTGTAGTATCACTTTATGCTTTGATCAATGATGTTTTGTCGCTCTGCATGATTATGGCCATTGTCGCTCTCTCGTTTGTCGCTCCCTTACTATTGCTAGCCTTCACTTTCACTGAGTATGTTTTACTCATGTTTCCAACTCCCTAAACCAAATATTGCCAAAGTGTCCACCATACCTACCTATTAGCATCATTTGCTACTTCCGTGCATATTCAATATGCCTTGTTTTCTTCCGAATAAAATGTTTGCTTGTTATGATAAAACTAGTGATTAAAGCTCTCACAAACTTGATGGCACACTTTACTTTTCTTGCCCTTAATAAACTTGAACCATTGTGTCGTCTATGTTGTATATGCTTGCACTTATTTGTTGGGAATTAGCAGAACCATGCTTTCATGGGGAACGCTTTCAACATTGCACTTGGTACTTGTACCTAGTTGATATCATGCTCTTTTGTATATGGATGTCGTCGGTGTGAAATGAAAGGGGAGCTTGTAAGTCCATGGAGTTATGTATATGTGTTAGAGAAACGCCTGGGCCGCTGGTCTAATCCATGCTGACATGGTGGAAACCTGCAGCGTAACCATAATGAGCTGTCTATGAAGCATTCTTCTAATAAAAAAAGAGTCCTATGTTGAGAAAAAAAGAGAAAAAGAAAAAAGAGAGATTATGAAAAGAGTAAAGAGATAAAAAAAGCACCATATTCCCATGGTAAATAAGAAGATTGCTGAGATGCTTGTTGTCTGCTTGCCTTGTCATTTTGATATGGGGATTCTTCCGTATCATCGGGCAAGGGGTACCCCATTGGCGGTTCTCTATGATACACATGTACTTACGATGACAAGAACTTACCAGTGACTAAACTTGAGTAGCATGATGAGCGGCCCTCGTATTCAAGGGACATGAGGTTTCCAACTTATACATTGTCAAGCATATACTCCATAGTTTGTTCACTTTAACCTTAATCACTTCAAGATGCTTATGATAGGGGTAATGAGAGCTGAAAGCTATAAGTACCATAATTTTTGGAAGCTCTTTATGAGACTTGAATCCCTGCTTCCTTTTATGAAGGCCCTTCTTCCACCTATATATTGAGTCTCCACCTTCTATCTTTATGCACCTACTTTGAGAGCATAGTGGCCATTCTTAGTTCTATGTGCATTGTCCCAAGACTTGTTGATTGATGCATACCTTGATATTGCTTGTTTTAAACTATTTGTACCTAGTCACTCTTATAAACTTTGAAGGTGTCATATGCATTTATGTTTGCTACTCTATGAGGGACAAGCTGAATACTAGTATGCTAGGTTTTCATTATGTGAAACAAACAAACGTCTTGCAAAGCATTGTTATTCATGAATCTTTTGTTTGTGCCTTCTCATGTTGCACCATAGTTTCTTTGTCTTATTGCTAGAACTTTTTCTTTCATGTTATGATTGAAGTACTATGATCCCAGCTTTGAATGTTTTACAAATACTTTGATCAAGTCTTTGATGGTGCATGTCACCTCAAAAATTATTCTTTCTTTTTATCACTTACCTACTCGAGGACGAGCAGGAGTTAAGCTTGGGGATGTTGATACATTGCAAATGTATCTATAATTTTTGATGTTCCATGCTTGGTTTTATCCACTTTCTTGTGTTTTGTCCACACTTTGGAGTACTTTTCATATGATTTCTTGGACTAACCTATTAACAAGAGCCACAGTGTCAGCTGCCTGTTTTCTGCTGTTTTTGGTTCTAGGAAAGTCAGAAAATGAATATTCTCGGAATTGGATGGGACAAAAGCCAAAGTGCCTATTTTTCCGGAAGACTCACGGAGCCAGAATACAAGACGGAGGAGGGCCAGGGGCTGGCCACACCCCCCCCCAGGCGCGGGCTAGGCCTGGCTGCGCCAGGGCGTGGTGTGGGCCCCCCAGGCACCCCCTCGGTCTCCCTCTTCGCCTATAAGAAGCCTTCTGACCTAAAAACTCTGGGGGGGTCGACGTTTTTCCAGAAGGAGTTCCGCTCCACCGCCACCACCTGATTCCATGAAACAGCATCAGAAACTCCGTTCTGGCACCCTGCCGGGACGGGGAATTGGAGGAGATCATCGCCATCATCATCACCATCGCTTCTCCATCGACCATCCATGTTTCCCCCATCTATGAGTGAGTAATCCCCCGGTGCAGGCTATGGGGATGGTAGGGATTGGATGAGATCGTTCATGTAATGGTATCAGATTGTTAGGGCATGGTGCCTAGTATCTTTTATTAGTGCTTTATGACTTTGTTGCGACTTGTTGTGCTTAATGCTTGTCACTAGGGCCCGAGTGCCATGATTTCAGATCTGAACATATTATTGATTCATTATGATAGTATTGTTTATGGTCTTATCTGCAAGTTGTATACACACGTTGTTGTCCGGAACCGATGGCCCCGAAGTGACAGAAATCGGGATAACCGGAGGGAATGGCTTTAATGTGAGGATCACATGTGTTCACGAAGTGTTAATGCTTTGCTCCGATGCTCTATTAAAAGGAGCACCTTAATTGCCAGTAGTTCCCTTGAGGCCCCGCTGCAAATGGGCTGGCAGGACAAAAGGTGTTGTGCAAGTTCTTATTGCGAGGACGTATGACTATATATGGAACACATGCCTAGGATTATCTAGTACTTGGATGCTTATCTTATTTATCTGCAATTGCCCTATGTTTTGATTGCTATGTGAATTGTCTTGTCCATGCAACGCCCGTCCATCCATCCCTATGCCTACCGCACTCGAATTCCACTATTTGCTGCTATTGTTACTGCTGTCTTTACTTTACTACTGCTGTTACTTTGCTATTCCTACTACAAAACTATTGCTACTGATAAACTGCTGTGAGCAAGATTGTTTCTAGGTGCAGCTGAATTGACAACTCAGTTGTTAAGGCTTATAAATATTCTTTGGCTCCCCTTGTATCGAATCAATAAATTGGGTTTCACTTCCCTCGAAAATACTGCGATACACCCCCTATACTTGTGGGTCATCACAAATGTATCTAGAATTTTTGATGTTCCATGCTTGTTTAGTATCTACTTTTCTTTGCTTTGTCAACACTTTGGAGTACTTTTACCCATTTTCTGGAACTAACCTATTAACAAGATGCCACAGTGTCAGTTGCCTGTTTTCTTCTGTTTTTGGTTCCAGAAAAGCCAGAAAATGAATATTCTCGGAATTGGACCGGGAAAAAGCTAAAGTCGATATTTTACCAGAAGACTCATAGAGCCAGAAGACGAGACGGAGAGGGGACAGGGGCTAGCCACACCATGTGGTGGCACAGGTCCCCTTGGCCACGCCACCAGGTGGTGTGGGCCCCTGGTCTACCCTCTGACATCACCCCTTCGCCTATAAGAAGCCTCTCAATGAGAAAACCCTAAAGAATCCATCCTCTGGCCACGAAAAGTTCCGCAGCGCCACCGCCACCGAAGGGGCAGAAAGTCTCTGTTCCGGCACCCTGCCGGGACGGGGAAGTGCCCCCGGAGCCATCTCCATCGACTCCACCGCCATCTCTATCGACGTTGCTGACTCCCATGATGAGGAGGGAGTAGTTCCCTCTCGAGGCTAAGGGCTCTACTGGTAGCTATGTGTTCATCTCTCTCTCTCTCTCTCTCTCTCTCTCTCTCTCTATATATATATATATATATATATATATATATATATATATATATATATATATATATATATGCGTGATCTTAAGAGATCATGAGCTTTGTAATCAAGTAGATCTACCTTGCTTCTCAAGTGCTTTAATAGATCTCTGTCTCTCCCCACGTGTGTGAAAGTGATAGCGCGCACACCATGGTGGCACTTAGGCTAGAGATTATAAATACTTGTTATGAGTTATATTTGGAGTTGGATGTTTCTATGAAATTGTGGTGTTTGTTGGAACCATCTAGCGCTCAAGGTGATAGTATGGGGTTATCTAGATGGGGAAAGCGGACTTTGAGGAGTGCTGTTATAGCCCTACCATGGATTAGAGTGTCCAACCAGAGAGTAGTTTATAGTAGTATCATAAAGAGATGATATTTATATGAGAGTGTTCACTAGTGAAAGTATAATCTCTAGGCCTTGTTTCTAAGCATTGAAACACCGTTTGCAACTAGATCTGTTACATGTTTGCTTGCTTCCATCTTTATTTCAGATTACCTTTAGTCTCTTCTTACCCGTCAAGCTCTTTTCTGGCACCGTTACCACTTATAATTATCCATACCACTTGTATTTCACTATCTCTTCGCTGAACTAGTGCACATATACACCTGACAAGTGTATTGGGTGTGTTGGGAACACAAGAGACTTCTTGTATCTTGATTGCAGGGTTGCTAGAGAGGGATACCTTTGACCACTTTCTTCCTGAGTTCGATAAACCTTGGGTGATCCACTTAAAGAAAAACTTACTGCTATTCTACAAACCTCTGCACTTGGAAGCCCAACAACTGTCTACAAGAATAGAAACGTGTAGACATCATATATGCATTAGAGTACAAGTTGCATCTGCTCCCAATAATTTTTCTCTGTTCGTTTTTCACATGATAGCAACCAGATTCAGAAACGCTTTACCCTTTCCAGAGGATGAGCTATGTAGGGCTTATTTTTCATCTTAGACTTAATGAGTACATTCATCTACTAATTAAATAGGATAAGTTGATCCAAGAAGTACATGCTATTTAGGTATTTCTACTTACGCCTTTTTCTCATGTGATGTTCATGCCTAACATCTACTTGGGTCTTTTTATCATGTGACGTTCAGGCCTAACGTTGGAAAGCATGGCTACACATCCACTTACGATGAGGGCAAGTAAATCATGGTTTGCTTATTTTCTGTTTTCTACTATCTCTCTTCCATAATGTCAGCCTTTTTAGCAAGCTAAAATGGCTTGCTAAAATGGTTTATATTATGGAACGGAGGGAGTATCTTTTATGTAAATTTACGATTATTACCATAAAGCTTTGTGGGTTAGAGTTTCTAACTGTGCAATATCCCATGATCATTGTATTAGTCAAATACTGAACCTTTTGCTGGTTTCCCAATATAAATTTGGTCCAGGAAGGAATAGTATCATGGCAGCTTGCCGCGTAAGAGGCTAGAGCGGCAATGGTGGTGTGGCTGCTCTTCCATAGAAAGGTCTCCAGTTCATAAAAATGTTGTTCTCACTTACAGTGTTTATTCAGGTAGTTTTCTTTCTGTCCCTGCTAAATAATTGGAGCATATTGGTTTCTCATACTTTGTTTTCCCTAAGTGGTTCAAGTTAAGAATTATTTTCTTAAACATTTACGTCTCTTTCCCATCCTGTATCCAGTGGCATTTTCGGCTTTAGAGGCAATTCATTATTTAGTAAGAACTGAGATTTTTATAGGTTTTGTGTGCGGTACACTAGGGAGGTGATTTTGTACTCTCAACCCCACTAACAACAGATGGAACGATTTACAAGCCTGTTGTGAAAATGTATCTATTCGCTTATTTACGGATCATGTGTTACATTGCTACATGTTGGCAGTTATTTGTATCTATTGCATGATTTAGTTTGGAAAAAAAGTTCATGCTCCTGAAATTTACTGTTTTAGTCACCTTCTGACATCTAATTAACAAGCAAGGCTTGCACTTGTTACTCAGTTTGTGCAAGGCGACTTGATTCACATTTCCGCATGAGATTTGTTCAATAAAAGAGTCGAGCCTAAACTTGAAAAAATATTAATCGCTAATTCCTCTATGTGATTCTTACCTTAATGTACGCAACCGATGGTAGTTTTTTTAGCCAATACAGATTTTAGTTTGTTTCTATAGTAATTTGAGATGTTTACATGTGAACCCTTAGTACTAATTTCTATTTCGTTTTTCTGTATCAGGTTGATTCTGCCTTGTTTTGCTGCCTACCCAACAAATATTATGCCGCTCGCACGAGGCTGCCAAAGCTGACCACGGCGTCATCTGCAATATGTACCTTCAGGCATTGAGGATGGCGTGCAATGGCGGCGGCCGAAGCTCCTCTGTGCGCTCGACAGGAGGAGCACGCCTGTCGCACCACGACGTTGAGCCCGGTGATACGCATTGTGTCATCATGGTGTGCAATGGTGGCGAACGAAGCTCCTCTGTGCACTCGGCAGGAGGAGCACGACCTGTCGCGCCGCGACGTTGATCCCGCTGATACGCATTGTGTCATCACCACCTGCAGTTGTGCCCCACCCCTCCCGTCGGACAAGGGTACCTTCACTGCTACTCCGGAGCTCGGCGAGTAGAGAGGTATCATCCTTCCTTGAGTTCTTATTTAAATAGTTTTCCATTCATTTCTATGTGATGACTCAAATAAGTTATGCAAATAGAATGAACCTGCATATTCTATACCATAGTTGCAAAGGTTCAGATGGAAAGTAAGCTTTTAGTGTTCATTCGATGGATCTGAACCCATAAGATGAAAAGGAAGATTGGTAAGCTGGTCCATACTGAAATACCAAACTGAATGCACATGAATATATCTTCTACATGTTTTGCACATCATCACTATGTTTGTATTCTTGCAGGACTCAACATAAGGTTTCATGTCATGCGAAGCACAAGATGTTGTTTTCTTGTTCTGTTCGATCCAACTATGGTTCATTATTCAAATTCAGATAACTAATTGGTTCTTCCTCACCTATATATGCAACTCTCTACACACATAGTTGTGTATTTTAGGTAAACTGAGTTCAGATCCTTTAGCTAATGATTTTGATTCTATATAGCTACACTTAGTGGAGTTTCATTGAAATTGTTTATGTCATTCTGGTTTAATTTATATCACACACAATATGCATTGCAAGCTTATTGACTTCCTTTCTTGATGAGTAAAAATGTTGATGATATTAGTTATTAGAACAAATGTGCCCTAAAGGGAACAATCACTATATAGTTATCACCATTCGAGGCATATGTGTACGTGAGTTATGTGTAGGAATAATATCACCTTTTTTTTATGCTTGAGCTATATGATGAGATAATGGTTCCCTTGCAGCCAAATATACCTTTCAGAAAAATGATGCCAAAAATTTTTTTGGCTGCTGCTGTTTATGGTCTACTAAAGTGGATTTCCTTTAGCTGTGCAATTTATCCTCTAATACATTCCTAGATTTTGCATAAATATTGTACACTTCTGAGTACAAACATAAATACTCCCTTCGATCCAATTAATTGACTGAATTTTATCCAGGAGAAGAGGTTTTCCTTTGGCTTTACTCTTTGCTCGATCAAACAGGGAAGATAACAACCATGGCTCTTGGTTTTCTTGACCTGTCATAGTTCATTGGTGTGCATTCTTGCCTTTCTAATAGATTGAAAATAGAGCTGGTTTTTTATCTTGAATTATTCTACACAAAGGTGCCATATGAATTCGCATGCATTTTGTACAGGTGGCCATTATTCTGAAGTTGTTGTCTTAACTGTGTAAACTGTAACTGTTGTGTGTATTTTATTTTTCAAGGAGAATGGTCGCCACCATTGTTTAGGTTTCAGGGTTCTATTTGGAAAATCATTTCTGATATTTTTGAAGGTTATTGCAAATTTATTTGATGGAGTTTGGTTATGTAAAAATACTTATGTCATGGACTGTGTTCTTGCAGATATATCAAGACATTGTGGTCATGATGAGTTACAAGCAATTTTACTGCATTGGACTAGACTTCGCGCTAGCATGCGAGGTGCCGCTTCTTCTTTATGACCTAACTAAACTTACATGTAACAATGTGTGTATCCGCAAGAATATATGCATAAATGTGGGATATAGACAGCACACATGGCATTGGTGGGTGGACTATAAGAAATTAGAATTCCAAGCTGCTCTTGAGTGTCCACCAATTTTAACTTTTAAGTAGAATTTGAATCTTTGAATAATGGTTTCAGATTCTAGCAGATCTACCACTAGAACAGTATGCTTAGAAGCTGATGTAGTTTTTTTGTGAGCTATTGCCCTTTTGGGGTACTTGTTGTGAGGCTACAGTTACAAACTTTATTAACAGAAAAATGCTCCATTCCATCATTACATATCAATTATCAAGGAGTCAGGTTTTCCAATTTCTGAAAAATCATCTTGGTGATGTTGTTTATTTGTCATCCCACTCAAAAGCTTTGAATTTGTTCAGTTTGTGTCTGTTAGTTTGTTTGTGGAAGTTATATCCCTGTTCATCATGCTGGAAAAGATTTGTTCACTAATCTCCGACTTTCTGACTAAATACAGCTTGCCTTCTCAGCTCTGGTTCTTAGGTCCATCTATTGTCATAATTGAAAGAAAAATGTACCAGCTAGGTCTATTACTAGAATTTATCTCATGAATTAGCTTTGCCTGTCTACAGAATAACTCTTAATACATTACCTGAACAGCGTATGCCTTGTCTCCTTTTGCTTCCTGTCTCTTACAACATCTCCATCCATTTTGATGGCTTCTTTACCTCTGTGCCTAACAATGCTCTAATTGTTCTTTCATTTCTATGGCACGGTTGGTCTGACATCCTATCATCGTAAATTCTTATGATTATTGCAAAGAATCTCGGAAGGCTGGTGCCTCAGGATTCCATTCCACATGGAAGTAACCGGAGGTAAATACACACTGAAGAAATGGTTCTTCTGTTTTCTATTTGTGATGCCAAGTTGAGAACTTAATAATTGTGTTGCCTGCATCACATTATGAATGTCAAACTTATATATCCATGATTTTTAGTTTGTATTTATCTACTTCTGTTTGATTTTATTTTCTTATCACTTGCACATTCCTTGTATCCTATACATCTCTTATTGGTCTATATCTTTATTGAATTATTTCTGTGATGCAAATGTATATATAGAAAACCGTGGATATATTGGTGATAGCTAGCCTTTATCACACTGCATATGGCTAGCTCAAAAGTTGAGTTACTCAACTATATTTAACTGTATGCCAAATAATGTTGGGCAAGTCATAAAAAACATTTCTCATGATCTGTTATTTGTCAGCGTAACTCCTGAATGTCTGGGTGAATAGTTCACCCGCAGGGAAATATGTACCATAGTTCTACTGCTTTCATTATGCTCGGGGCTCACATATTTTGCTTGAAATTTTTTGTGCGTCTCTCGAATTATTTAGCGCAACTCTTAGACCTTATTACTCACATATATCCTTTTTGTAGGTCTATGTTGTGATGTGACCATTACGCTCAGGGCTTAAACAGAAAAACTATGTTGTTGCTGATAGGTTAGCTCTTTTGATGTTGGTTATGTGCTTCCGGTTCTCTTCTTGGGGTAGTTGTTCCTAATGCCTATGTTGTTTCTAAATTAGGTTAACACATTCATACCTATCCTGCCATACCTCCCTCTGTGACAAAGAAAAAGTAATATTAGGTACTTTGTGCAGCCAAACCATCATCACCATACTTTTTTTTGTTTAGTGCCTTTTATTTCTAGCAGTTGTGTCCCCTTTGGGTTTCTATTATTTGTTCAAGAATTCGTGCATTTATATAGACACTGCATAGCTCCCCTGTTCCAAACCAAACGTAGGATGCATAGTGAATAGATAAATTTGAATTCATAGATAAACGTAGATTCTATTTCCATAAACCTAACGCATGTATTTCCTCTCGGAAAAATTCACATTTACCTTTTTGTCTTTCATGTGTAAACCATGGACATTATCTAGAAATCAGTCAGTGTCATGCTCAATGCAATGTATTTCACTAGCTATCCACGGACTAATGTGCGGGTTGCCAGCGATCCAAGCAATGGCGTACATGAAATCATGTCAGAAAAATACATAGCTAACGACAACTATGCTAGGTTCAAGAAGCAAGCCTCTAATGAATGTCTTCCGGGAAAAAGTGAACGAGAAAACTTAACAAATTATGTTGGGTTTTCTTCTTAGATAATGTATCAGGTCCTACATGACGTGTTTCATGGAGAGTCCAATGAGAGGTTCAATTAGTTCTGACTGAACTCCAGAAAGCAAACTATATGTAAACATTATGTATGTAGGTGTAATATGATCTGTATAGAATGAGATAATCACTGTTATATATTTTGCTATCTCCTGTACATATACTTAGAAAACAACTAACCATAATAGTGTTTTACAAGCCAATTTTCAGTGCGAAAAGCGAGCATTACTTTCACTTTGTCAACACAAAGAACTACAATCTATACATTTTTATTGTTTCCGTATCTATTATTTATTAGCGTTATACAAAATACAAACTGGTGCGAGAGCCACGAGATCGTGCGCCAAGGCGCACCCCCTAAATCTAGTAGATACAGAGCTTCCGCTGCGCAGATTGGGGATTTGATGCAGGCAGGATATAAATGATTGCCATAGGAAAAAGTCCCAGCGTCACCTCCTCCTGTCATTCATTGGACAAATACTGAGCCGAGAATACAATTTGGTATGGTTAAGCCATTTCCTATTGTACAGCCGGAAGATCAGGAACAGATTGGTGTGGGCTGCGAAAAGTCAGGGAGTTCAGCACCAATATCGGGTTCAATTGATGATAACCCTAGCTCATTGATTTCTGAGTCCAATGGGCTGGATGACTTTCAAGCTATGGTTGATAGCATGGCTTATCGGGTTTGGAAGTGTGGGCGATGTCTTAGCATGACCCATGACACAGCTGACTGTACTAGTTAGGTTCAGTGTAGGGCATGTTATCATTATGGTCACATTAGAAAAAATGCCTCAATAGCCAAGCCAAAAATTCTTTACGGTGGATACCAAAAAAGGTTGCTGATACAGGTTCTACAACTTCAATCTGCACAGTTAATACCCAAACTCTTACAACGCCGCCACCCTCCACCGCCCTCCTCCAACTCACCCCTGAACATGGCAACGTTTGAACTCGACCCAACTCTGTGGCTTCCCTAGGGACATCACATCATTGATGGTAGCGCCACAAGGCTCCCACGTACCATCTACAACCCCTCGCAAGACCTGCCACAGCAACATCAGTCTTTCTGCATCGTGCATCGCCATTGTTTAACCTCCACCACCGCCAGCTGATGAGATGCTTTGGAGGGACAGCACTGGCGGAGCTACGTGTAGTTCGGGGGGCGGGGGGGGGGGGGGGGGGAGCCCAAGAAGTTTTTGATTAAAATCACTGCATATTTGGCAAATTTTGACTGAAAATAGCCTCTATTTGGCCCATTTGCCCCCCCCCCCCCCAATACTTGCCCAAAATGTCTTCTCGGCCCATTTGCCCCCCCCCCCCCCCCCCCACAGCACTTTGGCCCAAGCTCCGCCACTGACAGGGTGAGAGATTTTCTGGCTGGTCCGCTCAATAGGCATGTCATTGATTACCAGGATAGTTTGTTTGTTTGGATCTTTATGAGCTTAGTGGCCCGAACTCTGTTAATGCTTTGATTCAGTATGCACACTTCCAGATTGCAAAACATGTTTTTGTCAGATTTATTAGACCTGATGATGCTCCTAAAAATCATTTTTCTGCTCAGGGATTTAGGAACAAGTCTGATAATTCAGGATATTCAGTATATGTTCAGCAGGTGCAACCTTTTGGGGTTGAAAATCTGGTGCAGGCTCATGGTAATCTGGATGCGTTACATTTGGGCATGGCTCGTATCTTAGTTGGACCAACTCTCCTCCGGATATGCAATGGAGGAGCCTCTTTGAGCACATGTTGCCTGAAATACTTGCAAAGAATGTTCCTGTTTCCTTGTGTCTGTCTCCATCCAGTGCTATAATATTGACCAAGAGGTCCTGGGAGACTGCTTTTAGTCAATACACGTTGTTCCAGTTTGCTAGCAAGGAGGTTTCTGTACCCGAGAAGAGGAGGTGTACTCGTCGTCGTTCAGTGTCCCGTGCCTTGACATTTAATGATCCAATATTTGCTCCTGTTATTCCGATGGACCCTCCTGTTTTTGCTGCATCACCGGTTTTATTTCAGAAGAAGAAGCGTTATCGCAAGGGCAGTACACCTGTTGTTCAGCCTGAATTTCGTAGATTCACTAGAAGTACCTCCAAGCTTGATGGTCATCGCCCAAAGCCGGTTGTAGAACAACCCAAGCCGAAAAAGATACCACGTGCTAAGATGCTGATCGTGGATGCTGTTGGATATATAAGTGATCTACTCTAATCTACAGGTTTCTGTGATTAATCTAAGGCATATTAAGGTCATTTAAGTGGCTGTTATTTACATCCATTGGATGCCCTGATCAGGGGCATCCTGACCATCCATTTAGAGGTGTGGTTCCCCTAGTGCAAGTGCTATAAATAGAGGACCTAGGGTTAGAGCTGAGACACTACCTCACACGGTTGTGCTCTCTCTCACTCTCCCTTGCTATCTGATCAAGCACAACACCTACAACACTAGGAAGAACCTCTCACCATCATCAACCAGATTCAGGTGGAGCAGATCAAGAGGAGGCCATGGTTGGACCTCCAGATCAAGGTACACACCAAGATCCTTCTCTTTGTGGCTTATTTCTTCAGCTAGATGATCCTAAGGGATCTAACAGTGGTATCAGAGCAACCTAGCTGCAAGTTTGATCCCTCTTTATTAAGGTTTTATCTTTAAGTGAGTTGTTCTGCTTGTTCAAGACCTAGTTTTGTTGCTGGAATTCTGATTCTTGATCAAGTTCTTGCTCAAAACTGCTTTAAGTTGATGCTTTAGCCCTGAATTTCACTAAATTTAAGCCCTAACTGATCAAGAACATGAGCTAGGGTTTCTTTTGCTTTAGTAATGTGGGTATTTGAGTTTTGGTGCAAACCCTAACCCTAAATCCCCAATTTCCGAGGAACCCTAACCCTAGTTCATCGGATCGATGAACCCTAACCCTAATTTCCCCAATTACTGATGAACCCTAACCCTAATTCCCAAATCAAACAAAGTCTAACCCTAATTTCCTAAATTGAAGAACCCTAACCCTAATCTAATGACTAAGTGGTGGTGGATACTTACCTTACGGGCCTTGTCGCCGTCGTTGGCCACGGTGGCGCCGGAGCCACCCTCTCAAGCCGGCAGAAATGCTCGGGCTCGTGCCCATGCGGCCTCACCATCCACCACACTGGTCCATGGTGATGTCTCCTCATGCCCTTGTCGTCGCAGGATCCCACCGTGGTGCCGGACTTGGCACAGAGCCTTCGACGCTGGTCCAGGGACGCCTGCCCGCTGCCGCAGTCTCCGCGCAGAGGGAGCCGTCCAGAGCCGCTCGACGGAGGTGCGCGCAAGCCAAAGCTAGAAGCAGCTCCAGCGAGAGGGCCTGGCTGACACCACAGTCACTGGCGCTAGCGCTCGTCGCCGCCGCCGCTCTCTCTCTCACTCGCGTCGGGGGAGGCAGAAGGGGAGGGGAAATGAGGGCTAGGGCTCGTGAGGGCATCGCTGTGGGATGGTTTTGTTCCAGCCCGGCGCGTCCTCTGCCGTTGGATCGCATCCAACAGCTTGCAGCGATAACTGCTTAATGGGTTAGGTAGGCCGCTAATTGGGGCGAGGGGGAGACGGGCTAGGCTGGTTTTGGCTCAGTCCAGGATAATTGTTTCATCCTTCTCCAATAAAAAAAGAGGTGGTTGGGGTATTTGGGCCAGATTTCCTTTTTGGGCCCAATTAATTAATTGAATTTTTTTAACAATTAATGTTTTATGAGTTTGGGCTAATATAAATATGTTTTGGGCCTAAACGTTTTGGCATCTTTTTATGCCAATTATGTAACATAATTGTATGACATATTTTATTCTTTTGTCATGTAATTATGTGTTATACTTGCATGTCCCTTTTATACTTAGTTGTTTCTTTTGTGTTGTTTTTCATATAAATTGTGATGATAATGTTTTGTCGCAAAATAAAGTTTGAAATCCTCTAATTAAGCATGGCTTATGTCTATCATTCTGGCCAAAGCTGATTGATGGACATTTTGACCATGAAATTTTTATTAGTCTGGTTCACTTCTGGCCAAAGCTGATGTGCTCTAGACTAATGAAACGAAAATTATATGTGAAAGGATTTAATTAAGTGTGACTTATATCTGTCATTCTGGCCAAAGCTGATTGGCAGATATTTTGATCACAAAATTTTATTGATCATGTCTATTTCTAGCCAAAGCTGATGTAGACTAGATTGATAAAAGGAGTATGAAATAGATATGCTTAATCAAATCATTTGTTTTCTTTTGCAGCATCTAATGCCTCTCAAATTGCCGGAATTATTAATGGCATAGAACATTTGACTGGTAGCAATTTTGGTAGATGGAAGGAAAATCTTGAGATCACTTTAGCTTTGCTGAATATTGATTATGCCTTCCTTAAGGACCCTCCTATAGCACCTACTGAAGGTGATGAGAATTATGATGTCCTGGAAAGGGTTTATGATTATGAGAAAACTAAGTGGGAGGATTCAAATCGTAAGTGTCTCATGATCATTAAGGGCTCCATCACTCAGAGTATAGGGGAGCTGTTCCAGACTCTCAGACTGCCAAGGGTTACCTTGGAAAGATTGAGGACCAGTTTAAGGGGTCATCCAAAAATTATGCAACAAGTCTCATTAGAAGGCTTATTAATGAAAGGTATGATCCAACTGGGAGTCTAAGAGAGCATATCATGAGGAAAATCAACATGGCCACTAAACTTAAGACAATGGAAATGGAAATCTCCGAAGGTTTCCTTGTCCATTTTATTATGTCATCCTTTCCCACGGACTTCTCTCCGTTTACCATCAATTACAATGCGATGGATTCTAAATAGGGCATGGATGAAATGACGGTTAGATGTGTACAAGAAGAGGAAAGGCTTAAAGCTGGACGAGTTGATCATGTCAACCAGTTCAAGCACTCTCAAAAGAAGAAAAATCAAAAGTTTATGAAGCCTAAGCCTACTCAGTTTAAGGATAAAGGGCAATCTTCTAAGTTCTTTCAGCAAAAGAATCCTAGCAGAGCTCCTAATGCAGATGCACACCCTAATGCTGATGGAAAAGATCCTAATGGATGTCATTTTTGTGGAAAAAGCAGACACGTTCAGAGGGATTGTATTGGGTTCATCAAATGGCTCAATAAGAAAGGTACTAATGTTATAACCTTTGTTGACGAATCCCTTTATGTTAATTATGCTACCAATACATGGTGGATTGACTCAGGTGCAACAATTCATGTTGCAAACTTCTTATAGGGATTCGATACGAAGAGGACCCTAAGAAGAGGGGAAAGAACCACTAGAGTTGCTAATGGTGTTGAGGCTGAGGCTAAGGCTATTGGAGAGTTCACACTTATGCTCCATAGCGGCTTTATGCTTCATTTACGCAATGTACTTTATGTACCCTCTATGATACGAAACCCGGTGTCCGTCTCATGCTTAGATGATGATGGTTTTTACTATGACTTTGGGAACACGAGATGTATAATTATGTTTGACAATAATAATGTTGGTCTTGCCTTCTGACAAGACAAACTTTATCTTGTTTCCTTAAGTGATTCCCTAAATGAAGTTGATTCCTCTTCTAATATGAATGTTAGTACCAAACGTAAGCATGATGATGATGAGACTTCTTCGAAACTATGGCACTATCGTTTGGGCCATATTTCGAGTGGGAGAATTGAGAATCTCATTAAGGAGCAAGTCCTTCATCCTTTAGATTTCTCGGATGCGGATCTAGATCATTGTATGGATTGCATCAAAGGGAAATATATTAAGAGAATCAAGAAAGGTGCAAATCGAAGCACAGGAGTTATAGAAATCGTTCACACAAATATATGTGGTCCGTTCAATGTGAAATCAGTGGATGGTTTTGATTCCTTCATAACGCTCATTGATGACTTCTCCCGCTTTGGATACATCTATCCTATCAAAGAAAGATCTGAGGCATTAGAAAAGTTCAAGATATTCAAAGATGAAGTTGAGAATCAAGTTGGTCAAAAGATCAAAGTTGTAAGGTCTGATCGTGGTGGTGAGCACTATGGTAGACACACTACTTGTGTCCAAATTCCTGGACCTTTTGCTAAGTTCCTACAGGAAAATGGTATTGTTCCTTAGTATTCATCACCGGGCGAACCTCAGCAAAATGGAGTCACTGAAAGGCAGAATCGTACTCTTATGGACATGGTACAAAGTGTGTTAAGTCACTCCACTTTGCCGCTTGGTTTATGGATAGAAGATCTGAAGATAGTTGCACATATTCTTAATAAGGTCCCTAGCAAATCGGTGCCGAAAACACCATATGAATTATGGACTAGGAGAAAACTTACCCTGAGTTATTTGCATGTGTGGGGCTGCCCTGCTGAGGCAAGAGTTTTCAATCCAATCATGGGAAAGATAGACCCCAAGACTGTCAGCTACCATTTCATTGGTTATCCTGACAAATCAAAGGCATATCGTTTCTATTGTCCAAAGCAATTCACTAAGTTTGTTGAAACAAGACACGCTGTGTTCTTGGAAAATGATATGATGAGGGGGAGTATGACTCCCAGGGAAATAATCTTGGAGGAGAAACGGGATTATGTTCCGATCCCTGTGATCCAAGAGCTAGTGTTTCCTATTCATGTTGAGGTTATACCTCTAGTTGAAAGGACTGCTAATCCTATCCATGCTGAGATACCAGTGACTCTACTAGAGTCCATAGCTAATGATACTTCTACGGAAGATACTTAGCAGCTTGAAGTTGTGGTGGAGCTACCAAATAATGTACCGCTTAGAAGGTCTAAGCGGGCCAGAAAGTCCGCTATTTCTGGTGATTATGTCACTCATATGAGTAAGGATATGAATGAGTCGATGTTGGATGATGATCCTCCATCATTTAAGGAAGCCATACAAAGTGATCATTCATCGGAGTGGCTTGATGCTATGAAAGATGAAATGAAGTCCATGAGCATTAATGATGAATGGGACTTAGTAGAAATTCCTGAAGGAGCCAAAACTGTGGGAAGTAGATGGGTCTATAAGACCAAACGTGACTCCAAAGGTGATACCGAAAGGTTCAAAGCAAGGCTTGTGGCTAAGGGCTTCACTCAAAGAGAAGGTATTGATTATAATGAGACTTTTTCACCTGTCTCTTCTAAGGACTTGTTCAGAATTATTACGGCACTTGTGGCTCATTATGATCTAGAGTTGCATCAGATGGATGTCAAAACGGCTTTTCTGAATGGTGACTTGCATGAGGATGTTTGCATGGCTCAACTGGAAGTTTTTGTTATGGAAGGGAAGGAACACTTAGGATGTCGTCTTAAGAAATCCATTTATGGATTAAAGCAAGCCTCAAGGCAATGATACTTCAAGTTTGATCAAGTGATAAAGAATTTTTGTTTCAAAGAGAATGAAGTGGACAATTAGATTTATGTGAAGTTTAAGGGGAGCAATTTTGTCTTCCTGATACTATATGTCGATGACATACTCTTAGCCAGTAGCGATAAGAATATGTTGCTGGAAACTAAAAGGTTTCTCTCCTCAAAGTTTGATATGAAGGATCTCAGTGAATCCGTTTATGTCTTAGGCATTCAAATTCACCGAGATAGATCCAGAGGAATCTTGGGGCTATCACAAAGAGCATATATTGAGAATGTACTCAAAAAGTTCAATATGCATAAGTGCTCAGCCTCGCCTGCTCCTATTGTCAAGGGTGATAAGTTTGGGACTTTGCAGTGCTCAAGTAATGATTATGAATCTGCGCAAATGAAGTCAGTTCCTTATGCTTCAATTATTGGAAGTAGGATGTATGCACAAGTGTGCACTCACCCTGACTTAGCTTTTATAACCGGGATGCTTGGCAGATATCAGTCTAATCCAGGGTTGGATCACTAGAAGGCTGCTAAGAAAGCTTTGTGTTATTTGCAAGGCAATAAAGGCCTCATGCTCACATATAAGAGAACTGATAACCTCGAGGTGGTGGGTTATTCAAATGCTGATTTTGCAGGGTGTGTTGAAATTAAGAAATCCACATTGGGTTATATTTTCACCCTAGTAGACGGAGCTATTTCTTGGGAAAGCACCAAGCAAAGTGTTACTGCATCGTCAACAATGCAGGCAGAGTTTGTGGCATGTTATGAGGCAACCGGGCAGACAGTATGGCTGAAGAATTCCATTCCGGATTTAAGGGTGATTGACAGTATATCTAAGCCACTCACTCTTTTCTATGATAATCAACCCGCAGTGATCTGTTCGAGTAACAATAAGTCAAGTGGTGCTGCCAAACACATTGACATCAAGTATCATGTTGTGAAAGATAGAATCTAGGATTAGACAATATGTATTAAGCATATAAGGACTAACACAATGTTAGCGGATCCAATCACGAAAGCCCTGCCACCCAGTGTGTTCAAAGAACATGTTGCTAGCATGGGATTGGCAAAAGGCTTTTAATCCTAGAATTGGGACCGTTATGACACCATCTCCCCATAAGTCTAAGAAGGATTCTTCTCTTCGATGGAGCGATGTATTGTAGTCAATTAGTTCAATGGTACTTAAGTGACCATTGCAATTTATTGTCTCTGTATAAGTTTCAACAAAGAGTTGAGCTCATAAGTTTGTAATAAGTATAAGTTTATGGAGCTCTTAAGTTAAAGGAGTTATATTTTGAAATAAAGTGGTATATTGTAGTAACTGGGTTCTGCGGCACTCTGTGACCATTGTAACTTTGTTGTCTCGTATGCTGTTTTGTTGAGAAATGGGCTTATAAGTTTATTCTTACGATCAAGGGGGAGAATGTTGGATATATAAGTGATCTATAAGTTGCTGTGATTAATCTAAGGCATATTAAGGTCATTTAAGTGGCTGTTATTTACAGCCATTGGATGCCCTGATTAGGGGCATCCTGACCATCCATTTAGAGGTGTGGTTCCCCTAGTGCAAGTGCTATAAATAGAGGACCTAGGGTTAGAGGTGAGACACTACCTCACATGGCTATGCTCGCTCTCTCTCTCACTCTCACTTGCTATCTGATCAAGCACAACGCCTACAGCACTAGAAAGAACCTCTCACCATCATCAACAAGATTCAGGTGGATCAGATCAAGAGGAGGCCATGGATGGACCTCCAAATCAAGGTACACACCAAGATCCTTCTCTTTGTGGCTTATTTCTTGAGATAGATGATCCTAAGGGATCTAACAGATGCTATTGCTAAGAAGACGGTGCAGCAGGCCTATGTGGAGGATGAGAAGCAGGAGAGTGTGCAAATTCTAGCTACACCAATATGTGTCATGCAAAGGGTCGGTTACGAGGAACATCTTGAAGCTGATCCTGATGATGCTTCCAAATTTTCTAAAGATGATTAAGAGCTACTTTAGCTGGTCTATGGGGTTCCAAATATGGTTGGGGCTGCTAGCTCTCAGAGTTGGTTTTGTGCCTGCTGCTAACTGTCGGTCAGTCACAACTTTAGTGTCTTTCAGTTCAGTCAGTCTGCTGAATATTGTTGTTGACGCTTATACTGCTCTGGACTATGCTATACCTTTTCGTTGTCATTTTTATCGCTTGGTGCTACATATTAAGTTTTATCTCCTTTGTTTCTGTGGTTTAAATGTGTCGATTGAGTAAAATAAAATGGAGGGTCCTTTGCTGGAATGTACAAGGACTAAACTCAGAATCTAGGCAGAGAGATGTGCGTTCAAAAATTGATGAGAGCGAATGTGACATAATATGCTTGCAGGAAACTAAATGTGAAGTCTTTGATTGGTGACTCATCAGGAAGTTCTGCCCTAAACGGTTTAATAACTTCGCATATGCTCCACCAGTGGGGGCTTCAGGGGGCTTACTGGTTCTTTAGAATTCATCTATTTTTTTTGGGCAGCTTGTTGAGGTGCAGAAGTTTGGCTTAATTATAAATTCTCAGTCTGCACATAACAATACTTCGTGGACTTTGGTCTTAGTCTATGGCCCTTGCCAAGGATTGGACAGAGATAGGTTTGTTTCCTGGCTATATAATATGAACATCCCCTGTGGGGATAATTGGCTTCTACTAGGTGTTCTTGTTTAATAAAGTAATTGGCCATTTGGTTTTATTGGAGTTACCTTTAAAAGGACGTGCCTACACTTGGTCAAATATACAGAACACTCCAACTATTGGAGCAACTCGACTGGTTTTTCACAAGTGCCAATTGGATTTCAGATTACCCTAATTCTGTAGTGCTTCCTCTGGCAAAAATTGGTTTAGACCATGTGTTGTGTGTTGTGAATATTGACACTTCCATACCAAAAGCAAAGCTCTTCTGTTTTGAGAACTATTGGGTAGAATTTCCTGGATTTATGGAGTGTGTTTCTGCCTCTTGGTTAAAGCCTAGCAACAAGACCTATAACTCGGCAATTTTGGCTGATAAGTTAAAGACACTAAGGTATGACCTGAAGATATGGTATGTTAGCCTTGCGAAGTTGAAGGGGCTGATTCAAAATTGTAATAATGTGATCATGTTGCTGGACACTCTTGAAGAGCAAAGGCCTTTGTTTCAGCCTGAATTCAACTTCAGAAAAGTTCTCAAATTGCACCTGTCATGTCTCCTAAGGGTTGAATGAAATTATTGGAAAAAGCATTGTACAATTCGTTGGATTAAGCAAGGAGAGGAGAATACAAAATTCTTTCATGCAATGGCGACAAAAAGATTTCGAAGGAATAGTATTACTATGCTTAAAGATGATACACAGGTGGAATTTACTGATCACCATATTATGGCTGGGATGCTATGGAATAGTTATAAGGATAGGATGGGCCGATCTGAAGGGATCTCTATGCATTTTAATTTGTCCCATCTAATTAAGAGGGTTGATGGGCTAGATGAGCTCACCGTTCCTTTCACAAAAGCGGAAATAGATGGAGTTATCAAGGCAAGGCCGATGGACCGAGCATCTGGACCGGATGGTTTCAACGGCATGTTTCTTAAAAAATGTTGGCCCACAATTCAAAAAGATTTCTACCGCCTAGCTGAGGATTTTCATGGAGAAAAAGTTAGCCCGCAAAATATAAATGGGTCCTACATAATGCTTGTTCCTAAAGTGACAGCTCCTTTGGGGGTTAATGACTTTCGCCCTATTTCGCTCACTAATGTCTATCTAAAGTTTCTCACTAAACCGGCTACAAACAGACTTCAAGGTCATGCAGCATTTGTGTTTCAATGAGACTTGGCTGGTCTGGGTTAAGTCATTATTGACTACTGTAACTTCCTCTATTCTACTAAATGGAATACTAGGAAAACAATTTCTTTGCAAATGTGGCATAAGGCAAGGAGATCCGCTATCCCCTTTGCTCTATTTGTTTGGATCGAATCTTCTTCGGGCCATGGTTAATGATCTCATGCACCAAGGTGGAATATGTAAGCCTATTGATACCTATGATGATGACTTTCCAATCATTCAGTACGTCAATAATACGGTTTTGGTAATGTCGGCAGATCCTGAACAATTGAAAGCTTTGAAAGAGCTATTGGAGAATTACTCCATGTCAACAGGTCTAAATATTAACTATGGGAAATCCCAATTGATCCCTATAAATGTTCCTGAGGAACTCACTATGAAGTTGGCTGCTGATTTTGGATGCCAAGTTCGCTCCATGCCATTTACTTACCTTGGGTTGCCTCTTGGAACAACCAGACCAGCGATTAAGGATCTCATGCCACTAGTGTATAGACTAGAAAGAAAACTGACCTCAAGCTCCAGCTTTATAAATCAAGGTGCTCGGTTGCAATTAATCAACTCGGCCCTTGCATCCATGCCCTTGGATTTCTTATGCTCTCTTCAATTGCCGCAAGGACTAACAAATCAATTTGACCGAATTTTGAGGCAATGTCTTTGGAGGGACTCCACTGACTCCCGTAAGCAATCCCTAGCTGCATGGGATATGGTTTGTCGGCCCAAGAAATCTGGTGGGCTTGGCATAGCCAATTTCCAAAAACAAAATGCTTCTCTTCTGATCAAGTTTCTTGATAAGTTTTATAATCATATGGACACACCTTGGGTACATCTTGTTTAGACATCTCATTATTCTGACAAGGTACCTCATTCTGAAAACTTATGTGGTTCATTTTGGTGGCCTGATGTCATGAAGCAGGTGGATAATTTCAGGGGAGTGTCCATTGTTACCCCAGGTAGAGGTGATTCATTCATGTTCTGGTATGATAAATGGATTATAAATGGATCCTCTACAACAATTAAAGACAGGTTCCCACGACTATTTTCATATGTCCTTGATGCAAATTTATCGGCTGCTCATGTGTTCTTGTTGGATGATATGTTGTCCATGTTTTACCTGCCTCTTTCTCGATTGGCCTATAATGAGTTGTTAGATATGCAGCAGCTTATGCTCTCTTTCCCTCTATCTGACTAGCCGGATGTTTGGACCTACTGTTGGGGGGAGAAGTACATGTCAAGTAAATTCTACGCTTTCGTACATAGTCATATAACAGTGCTGATGGTCTTCAAATGGCTCTGGAGGTCCAGCTGTACCAAGAAAAAAAGATTTTTCTTGGCTATTATTACAAGATAGACTGAATACAAAGGATTTATTACAGCGTAGACAATGGAAAGTTACAGACCGATTCGCACTATGTGCTTTGCCCTTTGAGAGTCCATGCAGATAGAGTGCATCTTTTCTTTGAATGCAACTTTAGTTAACGTGTATGGAACTATCTTCAGATAGATTTGACCAGAGGTAATGGGGACTTACAACATACTATCGCAACTGCCCGTGATAGCTTAAAACATCCTTTCTTTATGGAGGTAATGACTACGGCATGCTGGAACATTTGGATAATTCGGAATGCAAACATATTTAGGAGGGAAAGAGCCACTTTTGTAAAGTGGAAATATAATTTTATTCATGATTTACATCTCCTGCAACATAGAATTAGAGCTAAATATCTAGATAGCTTTAATGAGTGGTTAAGTTCTCTGCCTTGATAAAGGCTCTTTTGTAACATAGGTATGTCTGTTTGTTAGTACCTATTGTATATATTATTTTTGGGTTGAAATAAAATTTGTTGTGGGGCTGTTGCCTCACAGTCCAGCGTAAAAAAAAGTACCACCACCCGGTTTTCAGAAAAAGTGGGAACCATGTTTTCTTACAATTCCCTAGTCTTAATTAGCACATTTCAAGATTTCCTAGCAAATCACACACACTTAAATAACTTTATGTCAGTTTAAAGAAATTAGGTCAAATTTGAACTACAAGTAAGCACGGTAGATTCCTCTTGAATTTTCCAAACATCGTCTGAAGGGACCCATGATGTATATATATCAAGGCTTAAGTTCCGGGATGGAGTACTAAACAGTAGTACCTGCATCCAAGGCTTCAGGCCTATTTTTTTGAAAAGTAAAACTATGCAAAGTTTGACAAGTTTGTAGAAAAATATATTAATATTTACAATATGAAATATATAACCTTTGATACATCATGAAACATATATTCACATGGTATCTACCAATATCATATAGTAGTTCTTGATAGTTTTTTCTATAATTTTGGTCAAAATTTCGTAGCTTTTTTCGTAGCTTGACTTATAAAAAAGCCTTAAGCTTTGGGACAGAGGTACTACTAACATGAGGGAAAAACCAAAGAGCAAGAGGAGCTCAGAGAATAAAAGGGAGTCAGGGCGGAAGGACATTGCGATAGGGCAGTTGAAGGCAGTGCGATGTCGGAGTAGAATTATGATGGGTTCCTGACATGAGGTACTACATCCTTTACATCATACACACACTACTAGTAGTAGTAAATTTCAGGACTTATGTGCATGCAAAACAAAACAAATTTGTTTTTCTCTCTCATTTGCTGCCTCACCATCCATCTCTCCTCAGCACTCCCTCGTCCACAACGCTGCACACATGTGTCTTGGTACAGTGGCCCAGCTGTGTCTCTGGTGTGTGCGTTGGTGTACATAGGAAGGAACCACTTAGGGAATTGACGGCAAAAACCAATAGAATTCAAACTTTGGATTTTTGGTTATTCAAAGGATGACCATATCAACATCATATCTCTATTACTATAATGAAGCAGTTTTGAATTGGATCAATAGTACCAATCATGACCATTAGGCTGTTAGATCCAATGGTTCAGAGCAGCTGGATTCGTGTTGAATAGTACCTAGAGCAAACTCCACCATGCTCTAGAACCATCATGTCACTACCCCCCAAATTTCATAGCACAATAGGTTGTATTCTCAGTATGTGTAGATAGTTATTATTAATAGACTTAATTGCATGCATTTTCTCTAACAAGGCCATTGGTTAATAACAACTTAATGTTTGTTAAATCACATTTCATATAGTATATACGTGTGTGTCACGTGCCTTTTACTTGTATAGTTTATGATACAGTTCCCACATCTGGTAGATACGTGCATCTTCTTCAACAAGATTTGCCGAAAGTGAGTAGTGCGTTGTTTTCTTTTGTTAAGCAGGTGCTATTCTTACCATTACCACTACATAGTGTATGAATAACATTGAATATTGACCCTTGGACGGATCAAGACTCGTAAATCCCTACATTTCCAACTGTTGGATCTTCTTTTCCAATCTTGCATCTACAAGATTCTGTTGATAGTCTTTAGAACAAGTAATGCTATATATAAAGAAACCTCAAAACACACTTATCCATCATTCTAAAATCTTCTATATCATTTCTATATACCATGGTACGAGAATTTTCAAGAATTAGGTAGCTAATAAATGTTTATTTCTACATGATGATATAAAGTGCAAGAACCAAATATACACCATATACTTTATAGACGTGGCTCGGTTTCATAATTACTAGTAAAAGGCACGTGCCACACATGTATATGTTGTATGAAATTTTATTTAACAAATATTAAGTTGTTATTAACCAATAGTCCTGTTAGAGAAAAAAACGCATACATTAAGTCTATTAACAATAACTATCTATACATATTGAGAATACAACCTACTGTGTTATGAAATTTTGTGGGTGGTGGCATGATGGTTCTAGAATATGGTGGAGTTTTCTCTAGGTACTATTCAACACGAATCCAATTTCTCTAAACCATTGGATCTAACAGCCCAACGGTCAGGATTGGTGATATGGATCCAATTCAAAACTACTCCATTATAGTAATAGAGTTTTTGAGATTTACCTATTCTCATTTTATATAGTGATGATATATCATACTTCTGTATATTAACGTGAGTCTCATGTGCAAGGCACGTGCAACTTAGTGGTACTATTAGGAAGAACATGGCTTATTAGCTCCACGGTGGAGAAGGAGCAGGACATGACTACTTCTCATTGCTTGATTTTAGGGTCCTTTATGCTAAATGTATGGACTTGGATGTAATCTTCATTGTTTGAGGTCCTTGGTGTAACATGTACATATCCACTTACCGTGTTAATTAATCAAAGATAATCTCGCTCCCTCGGACATACCCTAGTCAAAAAAAGTGCCACCACCCGCCGATTTTCAGAAAAACTGGGGACTACGTTTCTTACAATTCCCTAGTCTTAGAACATTTCAAGATTCCCTAGCTAACTACGCCCACTTAAATGACTTTATGTTCATTTAAATAAATTAGGTCAAATTTGAACTACAAGTAAGCGCGGTAGATTCCTCTTGAATTTTCCAAACATCGTTTGAAGGGACCCACGATGTCTATATATCAAGCACCACAGAGATTTAACAAAAATGAAACTAACTTCGTGCTAAGAATCGACATGCCGATGAATTCGACCCTATTTTGCAAACATTCAAATAAAGCAAATAAAAATAAAATACTTTTCCGTTACATCCTCTTATGTGTAGTACTAGCCTTAAAAAATGAGAAGCAGGTACTAGTCTTACCATTACCACCACTATATAGTGTATGAGTTACTTTGAATATTTATCATTAGACCAAGACTCGCAAATCCCAACATTGTCAACCGTTGGATCTTCTTTTTCATTCTAGCATCTACAAGATTCTGTTGATAGTCTTTAGCACAATAAATACTATATATGTAGAAAAACCTCAAAACAAACTTATCCATCATTGTAGAATCTTCTCGGTCGTTTCTCTAGACCATGGTTCTAGAATTTTTAATTATTAGGTTGCTGATAAACGTTTATTTCTACATGAAGTGCAAGAACCAAATATACAATCATACTTTATAGATGTGGTTCAAATTCATAAATGCTTAGAGCTTTACCTATTTAATTTTATATACTGATGACATGTCATGCTTCTGTATATTATCTGAGTTTGATGTGCAAGGTACGTGCAGCTTATTGGTACTACTACGAAGAGCATGGCTCAGCTTTGCGGTGGAGGAGCATTGCCCGACTACTAATTTTCATTGCTTGATTGTAGGGTCCTTTGTGTTATATGTATGGACTTGGATGTAATTTTCACTTTTTAAGGTCCTTGGTGTGACATGTACACATCTACCAATTATGTTAATTATTGAAGCATCTCACTCCTTCGGGACATATCCCAGTCAAAAAAAATAAAGTGCCACCTTCCGGTTTTCAGAAAAAGCGGACCATGTTTTGTTACAATTCCCTAGTCTTAGCACATTTCAAGCTTCCCTATATATTAGCTAACTACACCCATGCACTCAAACCACTTTATGTCGATTTAAAGAAAGTATGTCAAATTTGAACTACAAGTAAGCGCGATAGATTCTTTCTTGAATTTGCAAGAGATCCAACAATCAGCAATATTGGAATCTGTCAATCTATATCCAACGATCGATGTTCAAAGTTATTCATATTATATATCTTACTAGTAAGTTGCCCATGCCTTGCACGTGAGAATCAGATAGTAGAAGTATATGCCATATCATCTTTTATATAAAATTATAATAGGTGAAGCTCAAAAAATAATTATAATTTCGAGCTACGTCCATAAACTATCGTTGGATCTTAATTCTATCCATTCTAGCATGTCTAGAAAATACTATTGATAATATTTAACACACTAAACGATATGCACAAACCTGAAAATAGACTTCTCCATGATTCTAGAATGTTCTTCATCATTTCTCTAGAGCATGGTGAGTACTATTAGGTAGCTAATAGGTTGACTATTACTACATGATACAAAGTACAAGAACCAAATATACAACAGATATTCTATGGACGTGGCTCAAAATTATAATTATTTTTTTAGCTTCGCCTATTATAGTTTTATAGTAGTCCTATTTATTAGAGTAGGGCGAGCTAGCTTGAGGATTGACATTCTTTTATTTTGGTATGTAGGTTCAAATCCTTCGCGTGCGAGAAATGCGATTCTACCATGCACACTATCTAGCGAGGGAGAAATGTGGGTTCACGTCCTTTTCTAAAACACAGTCTACGTGATGAGACGATACAATACTGAGCTAGGATGTGACAGCTTGCTAGTCTAGCACTCTAGATATAACTCTAGCAAGCATCCTTGATCCAGTTGTGCACAATAGAAGACTGACAAGGGAATATGCAAAATTAACACCCCTCATTCAAAGAGCCTCTCGTCTTCCCCATCTCTGTCGATCCCCATTTGCCAACGCTGGCTAGCCGCATTTGGATCCTCTCAAGCGCGCACTTCCTAAATTTTCCTAGCTATTTCTCGCCTGCTGCATTGGTTCTTGCAGGGCTCTATCACTCTCCTCCAAGAAACCCCAATAATCACATTTGAATCCACCCTCGCCCCCAGTCCATCCGGATGCAATGGAGGATTCGATGCACAACATTCGGTACGGTGGCTGGAGCAAGTTCAGCGACGATGCCTTTGGAGAAATCTCCATGCGTATGGATACTACCAGTGTTGTCCAGCTGGCCGCATGCTCCAAGGAGTTGCGCCACCAAGTCGCTGGCGGAAAAGGTAGAAGATGCCCTAATGAGCGGTTGTGGGACATTGGTTGTCTTCCACGACTTCCTCAACCACAAGATGGCGTGCCCTCACGGCTCGTGCAACTACACTAAGCCCGTTTTCGAGTTCACCACCCTGCCCATAGCGCTCCTCACTCACCTCCATAAAGCCCACTCGATGGAAGTGTAGAGTTTCTACTACGGCGAGGACCACAGGTACATCTCTCAGCCTTTGCTGGCACCTGGATCATGAAGAGTAGAGATCGTGGTATCCAGGGACGATGGTACATTTTTCACCATGAAATTTGACATGCTCGACTATGGCCTCGCAGTATCTATACAGTGCGTCAGGTCGGCGGCATGCTTGTTTCCGCGGTACATGGTGGAGTTGTACTTTTATGAACCTTCAATGATGGGAGAGGACCTAGAGGAGTTCACCGAAGATAGCCTGTTTTTCAAGCAGAAGAGCAGCACGTCGTCGACCACTGTCAGGATTACTGAAGATTTCTAGAATTTCCTGATTAAGAAACATTATAGGTTCACACTGGATTACTCATTTTGCATCCACGATGTGGGAGATGGAAAATATTACCATCTTGATTCTGATGATGATCTGCCATTCAAGTTTGTTTAGATCAAACGTTGGAGATGATCTAGCATTTCCTCTGAAACATGGCTCTGTATTTTTTATTATGATATTTAGCATATTGTAATTTATTCTGTTGATTCTTACTTCCTTTAGAAATCCCAGGTACATCTCTCAGCCATTGTCGACACTACGCTCATCGAGACTAGAGAATATCGGATCTGGGGATGATGGTACGGTGTTCGCTGTGCTATTTGACATGCTCGAGTCAGGCGACATCATCGTATCTGTCATGTGCGTCAAGACGGATGGGTACTCATCGCCCTTGTAGAATGTACGTTCACCATCTATCACCCATCAACAGAGGATGGGTTTTGGAAGGGTGCAATGCACAATTCCTTCACTCCTAGGAGTAGGGCGGTGTCTGGCATCATGCAGAAGGAAAAGCATTCCATGGTGGTGTACCATCAAACATCTCAGATTACTACTCGGGGCCTGCATTACTCAATATGCATCCATCGCGAGGGAGAATTCCCAATTGACCATTCTACTACCTCAGATTTTTCCCACTCTCACTACATACAACGGACATACGTGTATTGGAGGTTGGATTTTGGATGCAGAGTAGTACTAGTTCTTGTACTTCGGAGTATTTGTACTACTATATATTGGTAGTACTTGTTTAAGTCAAGGACATGAGATGGTCTTACTTTTCCTTTATTCTGTCGTTGCTATTACTAAAGTATTTTGTTGAACTAATAGTGATGTATTGTTACTGGTTTAGATCAAGTGTAGTAGTTTGTCTAGCTTTTCATTTGAAAGTTAGCATTGTCACAATTATTTAAATGAGTCTTGGGAATTTTGGGTTGCATATGGGGGGTCACACAGGCATTGACATTAGGAGGAGGTATTCACATAGAAGCAGACTTGATCGTTAGTTTTATTTGCTCCAATGATCGAGTCTATTTTTTGAGCAGGAACAAGAACTGATTCTCTATGTACTGCTATTGAATTTCAAGCAGTAAATCTACTGAATCTCTCAAATCTTCTATCGTTGCTATTGCTAAAACATTTTGTGGAACTGATACTGATGTACTAATACTTGTTTAAATCAAGAGCAGTAGATAGTCTTGCTTTTGTTTTGAAATATGGCCTTGTCGCAATCTAGATGGGACTTGGACATTTTGGGTTTCATATGGGGGTCACATACGCATTGGTCATCAGTTTAGCATGCTCCAATGGTCGAGCATTTCCTTGCAAACATGTCTTTCTATACTAGGATCTAGAACTACTTGCTTAGATCAAGTAGTTTTCCTTTAAAACAATGTCCTTGCACATGTACCCAGTAGCTACTCCCTCCGTTTGAAAATATATAAAGATGTTTTAGCTTTTTTGAAACGAGTGTATCTAGACTCTTTTAATGTGTAGTTCGGAGTGAACCCATATACTAAAAGTGTTCTAGATACACTCGTTTCACATAAGCTAAAACATCTTATATTTTGAAACGGAGGGAGTACTATGTATGTTTTATCACAGTCAGGTTACTCATATTTAGTTTATCATTTTTTTATAATATTTGGCATGCTGCAATTTAGCCTGCTAAATCTTACTTTCTTTAGAGACTCTAGGTACATCTCTCAATCGCTGTTGGCACCGTGCTCATTGAGAGTAGAGAAGATCAAATAAGGTGACTATGGTACGATGTTTGTTGTGCTATTTGACATGCGCGAGTCGAGTGACATTAGGGTATCCATCATGTGCGTCAGGTTGTATGCATGCTCGTCGCCCTTGTACAATGTGCTGATCATTGCCTATTACCCGACAATAGAGCTGGGGTTTTGGACTGGTGCAATCTGCAGTTCCTCCACACCTGGGAGCTGGGTGGTGTCGGGTATCATCCAGAGGAAAAAAAGCATTCCTTTTTGTTGTGCCATGAACCATCTCATATTACCCAGGGCCTGCATTACTCAATAAGCACAAATCGCGGGGGAGAATACCCAATTGACACAAAATTTATTTAACCCGCTTAGGGATCTCTGTTTGTTGGAGGGTGGATTTTGGATGAATAGTAGTACTAGTATAGTACTAGTTCTTGTACTACGGAGTATTTTGTACTATATACTGGTAGTACTTGTTTTGGTCAAGGGCAGTAGATGGTCCTGCTTTGCCTTTGTTCTGTCATTGCTATTACCAAAATATGTTGTTGAACTAATAGTGATGTACTGTTACTTGTTTAGATCAAGTGCAGCAGATTGTCTTACTTTTCTTTTAAAACCTAGCATTCTCACAATTATCTAGATGGGTCTTGGGAATTTTGGGTTGCATATGGGGGGTGATGACCCACAAGTATAGGGGGTGTATCGCAGTATTTTCGAGGGAAGTGAAACCCAATTTATTGATTCGACACAAGGGGAGCCAAAGAATATTTATAAGACTTAAAAACTGAGTTGTCAATTCAGCTGCACCTGGAAACAATCTTGCTCACAGCAGTTTATCAGTAGAAACAGTTTTGTAGTAGGAATAGCAAAATAACAGCAACAGTAAAGTAAAGACAGCAGTAACAATAGCAGAAAACAGTGGAATTCGAGTGTGGTAGGCATAGGGATGGATGGACGGACGTTGCACGGACAAGGCAATTCACATAGCAATCAGAACATAGGGCAATTGCAGATAAATAAGATAAAGCATCCAAGTACTAGATAATCCTAGGTATGTGTTCCATATATAGTCATACGTGCTCGCAATGAGAACTTGCACAACATCTTTTGTCCTGCCAGCCCGTTTGCAGCGGGGCCTCAAGGGAACTACTGGCAATTAAGATGCTCCTTTTAATAGAGCACCGTAGCAAAGCATTAACACTCCATGAACACATGCGATCCTCACATCAAAGCCATTCCCTCCGGTTATCCCGATTTCTGTCACTTCGGGGCCATCGGTTCCGGACAACAACATGTGTATACAACTTGCAGATAAGACCATAAACAATACTATCATAATGAATCAATAACATGTTCAGATCTGAAATCATGGCACTCGGGCCCTAGTGACAAGCATTAAGCACAACAAGTCGCAACAAAGTCATTAAGCACTAATAAAATATACTAGGCACCAGGCCCTAACAATCTGATGCCATTACATGAACAATCTCATCCAATCACTACCATCCCCATGGCCTACAGCGGGGGATTACTCACTCATAGATGGGGAAACATGGATGGTCGATGGAGAAGCGATGGTGATGATGATGGTGATGATCTCCTCCAATTCCCCGTCCTGGCAGGGTGCCAGAACGGACTTTCTGGTGCTGTTTCGTGGAATCTGGTGGTGGCAGCGGAGCGGAACTCCTTCTGAAAAAACTTTGAACCCCCCGGAGTTTTTAGGTCAGAAGGCTTCTTATAGGCAAAGAGGAAGACAGAGGGGTTCCTGGGGGCCCACACCATGCCCTGGCGCGGCCAAGCCCAGCCCGCGCCTGGGGGTGGTGTGGCCAGGCCCTGGCCCTCCTCCATCTCGTATTCTGGCTCCATGAGTCTTCTGGAAAATAGGCACTTTGGCTTTTGTCCCGTCCAATTCCGAGAATATTCATTTTCTGACTTTCCTGGAACCAAAAACAGCAGAAAACAGGCAACTGGCACTGTGGCTCTTGTTAATAGGTTAGTCCAAGAAATCATATGAAAAGTACTCCAAAGTGTGGACAAAACACAAGAAAGTGGATAAAACCAAGCATGGAACATCAAAAATTATAGATACATTTGCAATGTATCAACATCCCCAAGCTTAACTCCTGCTCGTCCTCGAGTAGGTAAGTGATAAAAAGAAAGAATTATTTTTGAGGTGACATGCACCATCATAAACTTGATCAAAGTATTTGTAAAACATTCAAAGCTGGGATCATAGTACTTCAATCATAACATGAAAGACAAAGTTCTAGCAATAAGACAAAGAAACTATGATGCAACATGAAAAGGCACAAAGAAAAGATTCATGAATAACAATGCTTTGCAAGAAGTTTGTTTGTTTCACATAAACAAAACATAGCATAATGGCATTCATCTTGTCCCTCATAGAGTAGCAAACATAAATGCATAGGACACCTTCAAAGTTTACAAGAGTGACTAGATACAAATAGTTTAAAACAAGCAATTTCAAGGTACGCATCAATCAACAAGTCTTGGGACAATGCACATAGAACTAAGAATGGCCACTATGCTCTCAAGAAAGTGCTCATAGAATGTGTGGAGACTCAACAAGGAAATGAACAGGTTTTGAAAAGTTTGAAAGGATTCCAAATGCTGAAAGTATGGTACTCATTAGCTTTGAGCTCTCATTGCCCCTATCATAAGCATCTTTAAATGGTTAAGGTTAAAGTGACACAACTAACAGGATATGCTTGACAAGTTATAAATCGAAGTCTCATGCCCCTTACGTACGAAGACCGATCCTCATGCTACTCAACTTCAGTCACAAGTAAGCTCTTGTCATTGTAAGTATATACGTATCATAGAGAACCACCAACGGGGTACCCCTTGCACATGATACAGGAGTTATCCCATAATCAAAATGACAAGGCAAGCAGACAATGAGCATCTCAGCGATCTTTTTATTTTCTATGTGCATAGATTTTTATTGAGGATGCTTCATAGAATGCTCATTATGGTTATGTTGCAAGTTTCCACCATGATTAGGCATGGCTTAGGCTAGCGGCCTAGGCATTTCTCTAACATACATGCAAACTCCATGATCTTACAAGTTCCACTTTTATTTCACACCGCCGGGATCCATAAGCAAAAGAACATGATATCAACGAGGTACTAAGTACCAACGAAATGTTGAAAACGTTCCCCATGATACATGGTTCTGCTAACTTCAACTTATAAAGCGCAAGCATATACGCAACAAAGAACGACACAATGGTTCAGGTTTATTAAATGCGAGAAAATAAAGTGTGCCATCAAGTTCGTGAGAGCTTTACTAACTAACTTTCTCATAACAAGAAAATATTTTATTCGAAAGAAAACAAGGCATATTGAATATGCACAGAAGTAGCAAATGATGCGAATAGGTAGGTATGGTGGACACTTTGGCAATATTTGGTTTTAGGGAGTTGGAAACATGAGTAAAACATACTCAGTGAAAGTGAAGGCTAGCAATAGTAAGGGAGCGACAAACGAGAGAGCAACAATGGCCATAATCATGCAGAGCGACAAAACATCATTGATCAAAGCATAAAGTGATAGTACAAGTTGAAAACTAAAGGATCATAAAGGCTTATGGTGACTTGGGATAGTCATAACATGGTGTGAGCATGTGCCAAGTCAACCCAAATAAAGCATCAAAGGAGAATACCACAATACTATGCTTTAATATGCTAAAACAACACATGATTCTTCCAAAGCACATTAAGCAATCTCAATTGTTTTAAAACAAGTCATGCTACAGCAAAGAATACTAAGTATAAAGCCAAAGCAATATCAAGCATGGCATGACAAAGCATAGGCCACAGTCAAAAACAAGCTCTCTTTACCACTTAAGCTTCCTACTCTTTTCCAATCCAAACCAAACTATTTGAACACCAATATATGAAAGAGGAGGTCCAACCAATTTATTCAGCAAACTAAGCAAACCACGCAAACTAAAAACCAAAACGAAAACGAAAAAGAAGACGCTCCAAGAACAACACAACTATGCATGAAACAATAAAAATGAAGCGTTTGGAAAAAACCTGGGATTTTTATTGATGAAGAGGGGGATGCCTTGGGCATCCACAAGCTTTGATGCTTGTACTTCTTGGATATTTCTTGGGGTGACACGCGTGGCATCCCCAAGCTTGAGCTTTAGTCCATCCTTCATATCATTACTCATTCCTTCCATACACCTGAAATTTTTCCTTCATACAAAACTTCACACAATCTTTATTAGCAATATTAGTGCACTCAAGATAATAAGTCTTAAGGTTCAGTTTTAACACCAAGAAAACTTCTATTAGAACACTAGCTACTGAAGCACTTCCATAAAAAAGCTCAATTCCCCAAAAGAACTCAAAAAGGAACCAATCAAGAAGCAAATGCAGAAAATGGCAGAAATCTGTCAAAACAGACCAGCAGGTAAAGACGAATTTTTTCGAAGACCTTCTGTTGCTTAAATCAAAAGGTTTTGAACTAACGAAAGTTAGATAACAACATGGGGCAGAAGCACAAAAATTCACGCCTCAAAAAGACATACAGAGGTTTTACGCGAATTTTTACGGTGAAGCACAGAAATCTGTTTCGGGACAGCAACTTTCCCAATCATTACTTCTCTCTCATTAGAGGCTACTCTTGGCACAAAAAGCAAATAAAAAGGATAAGGAGCGGTTATTGCTGAAGTAATAACTTCCAAGACTCATATAAAACTTTTGGGTTATCTCCCAATAAGTACTTTTCTTTAACGCCTTTAAGTTAGGCATAAGCAAAAACTAAAATGGATAAAATAGAAGTAAGCGAAGATAATCATGGTGAAAACATTGCTTTGTTCAATGAAATCCTTTTGTTAACAAGGTTGATCAGGTATTGTTACCAAAACAATTCCATATGAGACAAAACTTTGTATCCCACTAATGATTATGTTACCTCAACCTTGATAGCAATGGTCCCAATCATAATAGTTTCAATTTTTTCTCTTGGTATGGGATACTATATTTTCCAACTTGAATGCCCTCAACATGTTCAATTGAATTCAAACCATAATACCTTTCAATCTTCTTGGGGAAATAGACAGTCTGTTCCTTTTCATTAACATTGAAGGTCACCTTCCCTTGATTACAATTAATAATAGCTCCTGCAGTATTTAAGAAAAGGTCTCCCAAGAATAATAGACATATTATCATCTTCAGGCATGATAGTTTGAGAGGATGCTCACATAAGAAATATGAGTTGAAGTAAAAGAGAGCATCAAGAAGCAGATTCAAAACACATTTAAGTCTAACCCACTTCCTATGCATAGGAATCTTGTACGCAAATAAATTCGCAAAGAACAAAGTGACAGGCATAGGAAGATAAAACAAGAGTAACTTCAAAACTTTCAGCACATAGAGAGGTGTTTCAATGCCATGAAAACTTCTACAACCATATTTTCCTCTCTCATAATAATTTTCAGTAGCCTCATGAATAAACTCAACAATATAACTATCACATAAAGCATGCTTTTCATGATCTACAAGCACTAGAGCTTTATTATAAACATTTTCAAAAGAATCCTCAGGAACATAACAATCATCCTCCTTTAGTAAGCATGGAGTACAATCAAATAATGTAAGGGATAAAGAGTTACTCTTATTAGAAGGTAGGCATGGGTAGCTAAACCATTCTTCCTCCTTTTGTTCATCACTCTCCTCCTCTTTTTCATCTAATGAGATTTCAGGTTCATCAATTTCTTCTTCCATAGGATCCTGCAAGGCATTAGTCTCTTCCATTTGTGGAAAGAATCTATTAAAATATTCAAGAATATAGCCATTTTCATCCTTGTAATTATCAAAGCAAAATTTAATTATACCATAAACCTCATGTTTATAAGGTGAATCATCAATATTTTCAAGCAAAGTAGCAAGTTCAAATGCACCCTTCCAAGCAATAAATTCCTCAATTTGTTCCACATCATAAAAGTCATAATTCCCTTTAACATAAGAAGATATGGTAACATTATCATTATACTCACATTGAAAAGGGAGGTGTTTGTACCTCCTACAGCAACAAGATTTATCAAGGCAATAAGTAACATTATAAGTAGAGCACACGTTTCTAGCAATGGTATACAATTTATCAATTTGTTCTCATAAGTGTTTCCATTTTTGTGACAAGCGGTGTTCCTTATAATAATATTTTTGATCCTCTGTGAACCCACCTTGCCAATAAGATTCAGTTTCAAAGAAACCAACCATTAACCACAAGCATGATAAAGCAAGACAATAACAGACCAATGAAAATAACAACTAGAGTAGGAACTAAGTTTTTGTATTTTTGATAAAGAAACAAGCAAACAAGGCAAAAATAAACTAAGCTTGAACAATAGTGATTCCAAGTGGACTTGATAAATAAAGCTATGCTCCCCGGCAACGCCGCCAGAAAATAGTCTTGATGACCCACACGTATAGGGGGTGTATCGCAATATTTTTGAGGGATGTGAAACCCAATTTATTGATTCGACACAAGGGGAGCCAAAGAATATTTATAAGCCTTAAAAACTGAGTTGTCAATTCAGCTGCACCTGGAAACAATGTTGCTCACAGCAGGTTATCAGTAGCAACAGATTTCTATTAGGAATAGCAAAGTAACAATAGTAGTAAAGTAAAGACAGTAGTAACAATAGCAGTAAACCATGGAATTCGAGTGTGGTAGGCATAGGGATGGATGGACGGGCATTGCATGGACAAGACAATTCACATAGCAATCAGAACATAGGGCAATTGCAGATAAATAAGATAAAGCATCCAAGTACTAGATAATCCTAGGCATGTGTTCCATATATAGTCATACGTGCTCGCAATGAGAACTTGCACAACATCTTTTGTCCTGCCAGCCCGTTTGCAGCGGGGCCTCAAAGGAACTACTGGCAATTAAGGGGTTCTGGGAATTAATAGAGCACCGAAGCAAAGCATTAACACTCTATGAACACATGTGATCCTCACATCAAAGCCATTCCCTCCGGTTATCCCGATTTCTGTCACTTCGGGGCCATCGGTTCCGGACGACAACGTGTGTATACAACTTGTAGATAAGACCATAAACAATACTATCGTAATGAATCAATAACATGTTCAGATCTGAAATCATGGCACTCGGGCCCTAGTGACAAGCATTAAGCACAACAAGTCGCAACAAAGTCATAAAGCACTAATAAAAGATACTAGGCACCATGCCCTAACAATCTGATGCCATTACATGAACAATCTCATCCAATCTCTACCATCCCCATGGACTATAGCGGGGGATTACTCACTCATAGATGGGGGAAACATGGATGGTCGATGGAGAAGCGATGGTGATGATGATGGCGATGATCTCCTCCAATTCCCCATCCCGGCAGGGTGCCAGAATGGAGTTTCTGGTGCTGTTTCATGGAATCTGGTGGTGGGGGCGGAGCGGAACTCCTTCTGGAAAAACGTCGAACTCTCCGGATTTTTTTGGTCAGAAGGCTTCTTATAGGCGAAGAGGGAGACCGAGGGGTTCCTGGGGGCCCACACCATGCCCTGGCGCGGCCAATCCTAGCCCGTGCCTGGGGGTGGTGTGGCCAGGCCCTGGCCCTCCTCCATCTCGTATTCTGGCTCTGTGAGTCTTCTGGAAAAATAGGCACTTTGGCTTTTGTCCCGTCCAATTCCGAGAATATTCATTTTCTGACTTTCCTGGAACCAAAAATAGCAGAAAATAGGCAGCTGGCATTGTGGCTCTTGTTAATAGGTTAGTCCAAGAAATCATATGAAAAGTACTCCAAAGTGTGGACAAAACACAAGAAAGTGATAAAACCAAGCATGGAATATCAAAAATTATAGATACATTTGCAATGTATCAGGTGGTCACACATGCATTGATGAAATTAGGTGGTATTAGCGTAGAAGCAGACTTGATCATCAGGTTTGCTTGCTCCAATGACCGAGCATGTTCGGAGAACAGGGTAAACTGATCATGCACCAAGGTTTTTTGAGATGGAACAAGAACTTATCATCTTCGTACTGCTATTGAATTTCAAATTTTCAAGTAGTAAAGCTATTGAATCTCTCAAATGTTCTGTCATTGGTATTACTAAAGCATTATGTGGAACTAATACTGTTGTACTAGTACTTGTTTAAATCAAGGGAAGTAGATAGTCATGCTTTGCTTTTGAAACATGGCCTTGTCACAATCTAGATGAGACTTGGGAATTTTGGGTTGCATACGGGGGTCACATAGGCATTGATGTGAGAAGAAGGTACTCAAAGAAGACTTGATCGTCAGTTTTGCTTGCTCCAATGGTCGAGTGTGTTTGGTGAAAAGGGCAAACTGATCGCGCGACAAAGTTTTTAGAGCTGAAATAAGAACTAGTTCTTTCTGTACTGCTATTGTATTTCAGTGTCTGTATTGCTGAATTGGTCACTTTTGAAATGCTGCTGAATTGGTCAAGTGCTCCTAAATATGAACTTTGAATTTGTTGATAATTTTTCTATCTTATTCTATACTGCCGAATTTTGACAAGAATATCTGCTAAAAATAATTATCGCTTTTCCCCTCCCTCTCTGAGGTCTTTGTTTCGAATCCGGGCAAGCACATCACAATGTAATTTTTATTAACCAGGAGAAGAAATCTAGCTTATTCGACCCCTCTTTCGCCTAGAACATTTTAATTCGGTCTTTTCGGGGTTAGGGGACTGCTGACCACAGCCTAGTGAAATTTGATAAAGGAGCCCATGGAGCATAGTCGAGAATATATTAATTTTGCCTTTTAGGGGTCAGGGGACTGCTGGGCACAACCTAGTGAAATTTGAGAATGAAGCCCATGGAGCATAGCCTATGGAGTATAACCCACATAGAGCAGCCTATGTAGAATACCAAACTCTTTTTAATTCGGTCTTTTGGGCATTGCCCCCACCTGTCATAATAATATAAAACTCTGCCTACCCATGTTTAAGAAAATACCCCATTATGTGGCGTTTTATAAATTGAGATGCCAAGAGCGCTACCGTTTTATATTTTAAAAGATATAAATATAGACACACAAAATATTTTTTAAAGACTAATACATAAGTTGTAGTACTAATAAAAGTTTAATGATATTTATTCTATAAATATATTTGTTGTAGTGGCAACACACTTAGTTTATGTTTATTTAATATGAAGGTCTTTTGTTCGAATCGCCTGTGTGTGTGTATCTTGGGTTTACATTTTTTTTCTTCTAGCAATATCGCATTACAGAGAGGCTGACATCACGGACCCACCAGCATGCAGCGTGCCTCGAGTTTTTTTGAGGGTGGGTTCGAGAAAAAGTTTAAATACTTGTCAAGAGAGGCTGCAATCGAGGATCCACCAGACATAACATACAAGGCTGCATTAGGGACCCACAAGCCAGAACATACCAGAGAGGCTGACATAAGGGCCCCAACAGTAAGATCGTACATGGCTGCCACGGTGAAAACAACGGTCGGGGCCAAAAAAAAGTCCATCATACACACATTGCACTTACTGAGAAGCTGACATGTCGGACCTAGTAGGCCCAAGCATAGCCCATGAAATTAGCCTATCAGCCCCAAACATATCCCAAAACCTTCTAATTCGGCATTTTCGTGGTCCTGTGGCCACCGACCATAGCCCATTCAATTTAGGAGTGAGCCCATGGAATATAATCCATGACGAATAGGGCATCCGCCCTGAGTTAGCCCATAATATTTTTAATTCGGCCTTTATGAGCATTTTTTGTACTCTGAGGTTAACATCTAGGACCCGAAAAACAGTCCAACATACACACGTTTCTTTCAAATAGAGGCTATCATCTGGGACCCAACATAGACACGTTTCCTACACAGGGGAGATTGACATCTGGGACCCAGCAAGTTGCCAAGGTCAAAATAGCAGACACAGCCAAAAAAAGTCCACCATACACACGTTTTATTTACAGAGAGGATGATATGTGGGACCCAGCAGTGTGACCTTATAGAGATGTTGCATCGAGCAACATTTCCAGTTTGAAACAGGGAGGCGCGAGCGAGAAAAAGTTCAGCACGCACACGTTTCTTGTAATGTGAGGCTGACATAAGGGACCCATTAGCCTAAATAAATGGTTGATGCAGTGAGAAATGCTATCAAGTTCGGAACACGAAGGAATGACCGAGGGCAAAAAATCCATCATACACATGTTTCTTCTAATGAGAGGATGACATGTGGGGCCGAGCAGCATGATTAAACGGTAGATGCATCGAGCAGCACTATCAAGTTTGAAACAGGGTAGCGTGAGCGAAGGAAAAAAATTCAATCATACACATGTATCTTCTAATGAAAGGAGGTCATGTGGGTCCCAGCAGCCTGATTAAGCGGTAGATGCATCGAGTAATGCTATCAAGTTCAGAACAGGGTAGCGCGAGCAAAGGAAAAAATGTCCTCATACACACGATTCTGCTAATGAGAGGCTGACATGTGGGACCCAGCAGCCTGACTAAACGGCAGACGCATCAGGGAGGCACGACCAAAAAGTATGGTCTGCTAGAGACACTGATGTCCGGGACCCACATGCCACAAAAAACTTCGGCGAGTCAACATTGCGTGAGGAAACGAAAATCTTGCTTCTGCCATGCGCCAGCCGATCTTCCTCCATGTTTTTAGTGGTTCCATCATAGTAGAGGGCCACGAAACCGGAAAAAAAGTTTTCCATCGGCCATGGTCGAGCCGATAATTTCGTCGTGGAAGACGCGCCTTCTACGACGACCGTCAGGCCAAGTCGTTGCGGAAGGAAACATTTCTTGTAGTGGAAGAAGGCATTGTCGTTCATAGTCGCGCCAACGTTGGGGTTGCAGAAGCTCAAGTCCTCGGCATGCCTCACGAGACAGTTGAAGTTAGTGGTGGTGAGTCTCCTATTGCAGAAGGGGCACCTGTAGAAGTCGCCAATGAAGTAGGCGTTGTACTGGCCGAACTGCATCCTCATTGCCACCTGACGAGCCTTGGTGTGCCTGGACTCATCGTCACTGCAGACGTCGCTGTTGTGCACCTGTTGGAATAAGTAGTAGACATGATTGAGATCCCTTGATTATCAGGATTGATTATTTGCATAAATTAACAGATTGAGATCTCATGATTATTTGCATAAATTAACCGAGTGGGTTAAATTCCCCAATCCCCAAATCTCAAACAAAATCAAATACTGATTCCAACTAAAGATCGACGCTAGTATTAACTAGGAAATCCCTTAACTACGACTCAAAGCACAAATAAAATAGGATTGAAATGTGATACCTTCGATCCGGATTATGGATGTAGTATAGCTTCTTTTTCCCTAGTAGACCTAGGTTAAACGAATCCTTGGGAAGCAGATGCATAGTGAAGTTACTTTAATGGACCTTCAGGAGTTTTAGAATTCCTTTTGTGTTTTTATTGGACCAAGAGTTGGGTATTTTTGTTGTTGGCGATGATGGAGAGAGAGGGCCTAGGGCGTTCGGTTTCACCTATAGCTATGCAAAACATCTGATGGGAATAAAGGATAAAGATAAAGTATGCATGTAATTGTTAGAGCAAGATAAATTATATGTGGGCAGTGCATCCATAATTGCTATTGCCTCTGCAATCGCTTATAGTAATAACCTACTAGTTTCATCCATAGAAGAAAGAGAACTAATGATATGCATAGTGATGTCACTGTTAATCCCAAGTAAATCCCTCACATACAGTCGTACTACCCCTTCTGTCACTGGGGTTCCTAACCTGCAGATCAGTCATTACTCATACTTCCTATACCTGGCTCAACCCTCGGGGTATTGGGTACCTGACAAGTCCTTAGATTGAGGCAAGAGAGGATACAATAATCATCATGTCGTACAAACTAATACATGATCCCATCTATGATAAATAACATGCACAAATGCTACATGGCTAGGCCGGAGCCCTTAGCCCAAGGAGGATTACTCACACATAGATATGAGATCAACAATCACAAAAATTGTAATGAAAATCATAAGATTGGTAGCAATAGTCTTACAATGTCGCCAATCGAATAAGAGATCTACTATTACATGTGGTGGAATATGGCTATGGAGATGGAGAAGGGTTTTGAGATCTGGAGGCGGCTGGTGATCTGGGGCAGAGACTTTTGGACGAGGCAGGCTTGTTTTCTCGTCGCCCGAGGCTTCTTTCTATATGGGTCCCTTCACGAAAGTTGTTCTGTTTGACCTAACGGTGGCGGCGCCAACTATACGACTAGAACTATTCAGACGGAATTTTGTTCCGGACATATAGTTGGTCGTTAAAGCGTCTGCCTCCGCTTCACGGCTCCTAGTTTCTTCTGGTTGTTGGAAATCTCATAACTTTGACTTTAATGTAGTGATTCCCATCTTCAAACAACATTATCTGTGCAGGAAAAAATAGAAAGAAAGGATTGCATACCCCTTTGAATAATAGGCATTACTGGCAGGGTTTAGAGAGATATTTCATAAAAAATATGAATAATATCAAGTTTAAATGTGGACGGAGATGGCTATATTTCAGAGCCATCAACCTCCCCAGGCTTAAACTTGATCGTCCTCGAGCAAGAAAACCAAAATCAAAAAGGAACTCAGCATTTAAAATTAAATAACGAGATGGTGATCTTACTCATGATTGGTAGTCTCATGTTTCCTCCACTTCATAAATCTGAAAAACTTCAGCATAGATAGAGTAATGGAAAGCATATCATACAGGTTTTATGCATCCTTATTGCGCAGCAAAATTATTGTTAACATGGATGATTCAAATGACTAAACTTTATTCCATGTCATGTAATCAACTCATAGGCTTGCCTTTGAACAAAGTATAATCATGTAAATTGAGAGTGTGAGAGTTGTCATGAAAAGCATATACACTAGAGTATCTCGATTCTCCCACATCAATAAATCAATACTTTTAAAGCACTACTTTTCTATTCATTGTCCTTCAAGAATTTCAGTTCTTAAGTAAGTGAGAGCATGCCAAAAAAAATATTAGTTCTATCGGGCTATGATGGACACTCGTGGCATCACTAAGATTTTTGTTCCTTTTGCATAATGATTACTCATAACAGCCAGAGGAGTCACTCCATCATGATTATAGCTACCTGGGAGTGCCAAGAATCTTACCCACTATAGCATTGCTGCTACAAGTGTTTAATCAACTCATAGCCAAAATCTAGGAGTTTCCTCCATGAAGATCGTTCATAGGCCAGGGGAGTTGTTGGCATCCCAAGAAGTTTGACACGCATAAAGCTATATCATTCTTATGATTAACAAGTCAAACTTTGGCATGCTCACAAAAACTGCTAAACATTAATTCAATTGAACAAATCCTTTTAAAGAGAGCTATCAAGTCAGTCTCTAGAAATAAGCCTTCAAGACTAAGCACTACAACACCCAAGCCTTCAATTGTGAGACTTTTTCTTATTACAATTGTTTAGCAATTTTTTAGGCAAGACTTGGTTAATTACGAGAGCTAGAACAAAATGTACCCAACTAAATACCCATGCAAACGAAAATCTTACTACAATACAAAGACTCACTCCACCAATATAATATCTCAACATTTACTACTAACTAGCATGGGTTTCTCAAACTTCAAAAGTGGGGAGTCATAAGGCATACTTCTCATGTTTCGTTCCACTTCTCTCTTCCTTTTTTATTTGTTTCTTGGAAACTCGAAGTCAATCACTCTCCTGCAAACATATGAACCTCGAGGCGGAAAGAAAAGAAAGAGGGAAACTAAGGAAAATGGAGAAATCTTTTTGTTGTTTTTAAGAGAGGGAATTTAAAGAATATAAAATTAGCGGCAAAGCTCGACTAGAAAATCTTGAAAGTAAATAGAAAGAAATAAAAATAAAGTGTTGGAGAAACCAACACGAGTGATTATAAACTCAAATTAAAAACACAACCTTAAAATAAATAAAAGCAAATGAACACCAAATAAAGATACATGAGGAAACTTCGCCAAGCTTAGGCTTTTGCAAGCCCTTCAAATCATTGTGGTGGCGGGAAAAAGTCGTTACTCCAGTTTGCAAATTGAGTTGAGTGGTTACTCGTTGTTCCTTGGAGGTTCAAAGATAGGCTATGCATCCTCTCCACAGTCACTCCAAGTTCTTGGAAGTCTTGGTATGTAGCGAACCGGGTTGATGGCTACTCCTCTTGATAAGGAACTTCTTCCTCCTCCTCCTGATCCTCATCCTCCTCCAGAATCTCATGGGTTGGTGTTTCTCAACCTATAAGTCATATAGCAAACGTCCTTCCTCGATAGAGAAAAGACCATTAGGCATAGGAGCGGGGTAGAGACACCCAACTCGAGCAATATGCAGGTAATAAACACCACCTCTCCTAGTGAGCATTCCACAAGCTTTCAAAGTGTACAAAACAACACGTCGCACACCTAGCACGGGTTGCAACTCACCTAGGTTGATTCCTAGGGAAGTGGCAAGCACGGTGATGACGCCTCCACCTGTGATTGGTCCTTGGCTTTGGGAGGATTGGTGCTCCAGGTAGCGCACAAAGATGGCGCTCAAGTTGAGTGACAAGCCGTAGTTCATGTAAGAAGCCTTTGCAAGGACTAAGATGTCCTCCTCGTTGAGTCTCGTGAACTCATTACGTGCCTGCAAAGTGTTAGTAATAAAATAGAACAAATAGCAAATTGCAGGATGTTGAATATTCTTCCCCTTGCTCACTCTAGTAGTGAAACTCATTCCATTATAATATTGTTCAGGGGAAGGGTCTAAACCATTATAGGATGCGCGTAAAGCATTATTGTCATTTTTTGGCAAATTAAAACAGGCGCACCATTCATCTAATGTTAAAGTGTAGTTGTTGTTCATGAGTCGGAAAGAAATAGTGTCCTCTCCTTGCCATTGTTTAACGGTGCTTTGCGACGAACTTAGGAATTCAATGATTAAGCAGCGATAAGTAGGCACATCATTGTACACAAAGTTTTGCAGGCTAGCTCTATTGCAAAGTAAATTGAAGTCATCAGAAATACTGAGTTGGATATAATGGGGCAAGCCCACTTGGTGGCCTTCACTTCGTGGTTCTTGATCTTGTTGAAGCGATCACGTTGGGGCTCATCCCTGAACCGTATCCCCATGCGTTCTTGAGCGATAGCCCGAGAAGCGCTAGCGGTGGCACGAGCACGAGTTTGGCTCCGTGTGTTCATCGTCTAAAACATTGAAGAAAGACAAAAATAAAACTTTTTGATCCAACAACAGTAAGTATAACATGTTCCTCATCATAGCACACTAAAGAATCTCCTCAAAATAATAATCTAGGCAAGAGAATCATGGCAATTAGTTCATAGTAGGTCTCACCCTAGATTGATAATGACAATATATCGTAGATAAATTTGCAAAAAGTAATTGGAGGATCGGAGGAGAAACATATGGTAGATCACTTGTGTGCGAGGAAATCAAACGAAATTGAGTAGAGATGAAGATCTCTTGAGGTTTTGAGAGAGTTTCGAGGTAGAAGAGAGAAAAAAGATTGAAGTTTTGGAGTTGGAGGTACCTTCCCATGCGATTTTGTGGTCGGACGCAACTATACGGGCGCAACTATATGGCCGAAACAATGTGTTCCTGCCGTATAGTTGGCCTTCTGTCAAAATTTTAGGGTTTCCACTAGCGGCGTAGCTATACGGCCGGAACAATATGTTCCCACCATATAGTTGGTCGTCAAACCATCTATACCTAGGAAAATAAATTATACAAAGGCATCGATATCTATATGATTGGAACTATACGGCCGGAATTTTTATTCCCGCCGTATAGTTGATCGTTAAACTATCAGTACATTGGTAAAGAATTTATACAGAGGCACTGATATCTATACGACCGGAGCTATACGGCCAGAATTTTTATTCCCGCCGTATAGTTGGTCGTTAAACTCTCAGTACATTGGAAAGGGAAATTGTCGATGGAAAAGATATCTATACGACAGGAGCTATACGGCCGGAATTTTTATTCCCGCCGTATAGTTGGTCGTTAAACTCTATGTATAAAAATAAGTTTCTCCGAAAATTATTTCTTTTCCTGTAACTTAGTGATATACCTTGTTTTTGACAGAAAATTGACAGTAAAAATTGTCGACCAACAACAGCATGAATAAAGAAGGATTTTTAGTACTACCGAACTTCTTCCCCTCAATTGGAGTTTTCTAGCATTCTTTATTAAACATAAACATAAACTTAAAAATTAACTCAAACCTTTATTTCACATGGGTTGCCTCCCATGAAGTGCTCTTTTATGGTCAATATCTTGACCTCAATGTTGATCACTTAGGCCAGATGAGTGGAACACCCACTCCAAAATAGTTGGCCTTCAAAGTGATGGCCTCCTTTTCATCATGGTTGGCTTTCTTCTTCCCGGGGAAATGAATAACAAAAGGATCCCATGAAGGCAATTGAAGCTTCACATTCCCTTCATGTAGATTAATCAAAGCCTTAATAGTTATTAAGAAAGGACGACCTAGTATAATAGGAGCAGTAGCATCTTCAGGCATGTCAACAATAACAAAATCAATAATAGAAGGACAACCTTTAATGTATACTGAAGTATTCTCCTTAATTCCTACAGCTTGTTTATAGGTAGAATCTGCTAGATGCACTTTTAACTCGGTGATCTCAAAAGAGCCAAGATTTAACTTGTTAAAAAGACTCTTTGGAATTTTTGAGACGCTTGCACCTAGATCACAAAGTGCAGCTATCTCATTGGTCCCAATTTTAATCTTAATAGTAGGCTCAAATATGTCATCAAGCTTCACAGGTAATTTTTTAGAAATTTTCTTATATTCTTCCTCAAGCTCACGTACCTTTATTGCTACCTGATTAACGAAGTGTTGGTACATAGCTTCCTCACTACCTTCACTTATCGGAATCTTAACATTGTTAATTTTTACGAGATCTTCAACGGTATAACTTGGTGAAGGATCATTACTATAATTAGTTCTTCAGGCTCCACCCTTTGGATTCTCATCATCTTGAGGTCTTCAACAGGATTGGGCTCAGCTTTACCTGCAAATTTAGCTATAATGAGAGTTTGACTCTCGGTTATCTTACCTAGCTGTGCCTCAACGATCCTCGTTCTTTCTTGGAGGGCCTGCAAATCATTTCTCAAACTTACAGCTTGGTTAGACAATTTACCAAGCATAGTATCATGGTTCTCCATTATTTTAATAAGAATATTATTTTGTTCATTTTGCGAGTCTATAAAATACTTAAGCATTTCATGGAGACTACCATTACTAGTTCCCATATTATTATTAGCATTACCTGCAGGACTAGATAGTGTTTCTGAAAATTAGGATTATAATTCTTCTTCCAAGCAGGGTTATAATCATTACGAGCTATGAAGTCTATTTCTTCAATATTTGTTTTTGGGATAGCTCTTACCTGGGTTTCCTTACCTTTCATGACTAGTATGAGCTCATCCAACTTAGCATTGAGTTCTTCATTTTCTTGTGGTGAGACGGAGTTCACCTTCTTCGTGTTTGATCTATCCACATGCCATTGGGCATGGTTGTCTTGCATATTGTCTAGCAGCTACTTTGCTTCAGTAATATGTTTACCCATAAATGTTCCTCCAGCTGCAGTATCAAGCATAAACTTAGACACGAGGTTAAGAGCATTATAAAGAAAATGGAGGATTAACCAATCTTCCATCCCATGACTAGGACAATTTCTCATGCATTCTTTCATCCTCTCCCATGCAAGTGCTAGTGGATCAAGCTCTTCCTATCTAAAACCAGTAATATTATATCTTAGTTGCATAGTCTTTGCAGGTGGGAAAATTTTAGTCATAAATAAAGAAGTACATCCCACCCATGATGTAATAGTATTTTTAGGCAAAGCTAGCAACCATTCTTTTGCTCTCCCTCTAAGAGAGAAAGGAAATAAATGCAATTTGACCGTATTGGGGTCAACGTATTTTATACGCATCATATCACATATTTTAGTGAAAGTATTCAAGTGCATACCTGCATCTTCAATAACAAAGCCTCCAAATTCAATCTATTGAACCAAACTTAAATAATGGGGCTAGGGTTAGGGTTTGCGCCGCCCCTTTTTGGTCACTGCTAGATTGTGCTGATCCGGGCGCACCCCACTGACCCCTCTCCTTGCTTGTTCGAGCCCCAGGCCGCCGTCTCCGACACAGAGCCACGAGCTCCGCCGTCGATGCAACTCCGGCGAGGGATCGTGATTGAGCCAGAGCACCCCCCACGCCACCGTGACCTCCATCGAGACCGCCACGACCGCCTCGACCTCTGGTACGTGTCCACGAACCCCCTGCCCCTGTAGAACCGCCGGAACACCGCCGGACGATGCTCCGCTGCCGCGTGCGGTAGGTCAGCGCCGCTCGTTTCCGGCCAGGCCGTAGGAACCGTTAGATCTATCGCCTGCGGCTAGGATTTGATCGACGACCGAAGCGGTACGGGCCGATCAGATACGTTCATTTGTCACGTAAGATCTAACGGTTTGCAGCAGTCGATCCGATCAAACCGGTACGGACCAATAGGGTTGCGCCACGTCGCCCAGGTTAGCTGTTTAAATAGAAAAATAGACAGATTATGTGTTAAACTTAGAAATTCAATAACTTTTGATCCACAATTCAGAAAAATGCAAATTTGTGGTCTATGGATTCAGAAAAATAAGACCTTTATTATAGAGGCCTTGTTTCACAATTTTGCTTCTAAAAAATTGGAATTATAGGCAGAACCTTTTTAGGAGTATTTTGCTCATAAAAATTATTCCATAAATTGTTTTGGGGTATTTCTTATGCCTTTAGATAGAGTATTTTCACCTCTGTACTATAGACTCTGTAAGTTTTAGAGTTGTGATCATATTATTGCATTTTGCATGCATTCATATTTTTGTAATGTTTTATTGATTGATTTATTGTTGTTGTATTGTCCCTTGTGTAGATTGTGTGGATTGTGAAGTTTGTTGCTGTGAGGATTGTACCTATTCCCCTAGCTACCAAGGCAAGTGATATTTCATCTTATGTCCTATCATTTTCACTATTGCACTAGTGTTATTTTGGTAGATCTTAGCATGATAAGATTATTTATATGTTACTATACTATGCTATGCTATCCTATAGATTATATCTTAGTAGTATTTTCTTAGTTGAAAGACTTCGTATGCTAGAGTGCTTAGCCATGCTATTAGAATTCGTGGGTGGAAAATACATATCAAGATAGTATGAAAAGATATTATTTTGTGTGACTAAGAAAACAACTAATGTTAATGAAACACCTGGGTGGAATGGGACTTGCTTGGTTTATGTTGAGTGGTTACTCAGGGGCCATGTCTATGGTCAGCTAGTGTATCACACTTGTGGACGGCCACCCAGGAACAAAGAGATTGGAGACGCTCTTGTCATGAAGCTTCTAGTGCAACCACATGGCATATGGGCTCTGCCTTGACCAACTAAGTTGCAAGAACTCAGCCAGATGGACAGAAGGTGGTAGTTATGATAGGATGGAACGCGTCCGTGGTGGTCTGAGGGATTCCTTCTGAAAAGTCTTGTCTCGATGCATGTCGAGTCTTGTGGGGAAAGTGCACCACCTCTCGAGAGGGTAAAACTAAGTACTTAGCCGTGTCCCCGGTTATGGACAATTTCTGAGCCTCAAGACAGTGAAGCAGTTCAATAATCTCCTCATCCAAATTTCTCTAAGTTAAAACTTGTGGGTGAATATGGGTAGAGGTTCAGTGATGTCTATCATTGGTACCTTAGTGTTTGAAAGAGAATACTTACTCTTCAAAAACTATAAGTTAAAACTTGCTTTTAGCAAAGTCAGCCAAAACCACACTTAGCCATATATTCATGTAGTTGTTGGATTATACTAAGTATCTATGGTATCACTTGCCAATACAATTCCAAATGTATTGAACCTTTGTGGCTGTAACTTATTATGTTGCAGGATTCTCTGATGATGAGTAGGGTTGCGGGTCTACACTCGACATGTTTGCCTGTGGCGCATGAAGACAAAAGACTCTATTATTATGCTATGTAATGTGAACCTTGAGTATCTTAGCCTTGGGCTAAGTGAGTTGTAAGAAACATTATATTCCTGGATATGCGATGTAATAATGACCTTTGTTTCTGTGTACTTCATCTTAAACTGTGGGTGCTAGCATTTCGATCCAGGGACTAGCACTGCAATCATAGGGATCTTACCTTATTATGGTGAGATCTTACGTGGTATCAGAGCATTGTGTTACCTGTAGGTTCGTGACCCTAGAATGGATTAGACTAAGGAAAACCCTTAGGAAAAATAACTTTATATTCAAACTTTACACTTGTCTTTCATCTCGTAAAACTTTCCATAATCATCCTTTCTCATCTATTTTTGTAGATGTCCACCATCAATGAATCTGTCAAGAAGGGACCACTGATGACTATGACCCTTGAGTGTGAGACAGAATTTCCCAAGGCACTCAAGAACCTCATGATCGGCTTGGGAATGAATGGTGAAGCCGTGTACAAGGGATTTCCTGTGATAGACGAAGGACAAGAGTATTGGTGGGTGCAACTCCATTTGTACAAGAACAAGGAAGATGATCCCAAGAGTATGGGATTCTGCATGTTCACCAACTCTGAAATGCACACATCATTCTTTGACTCTGCAAGGAATGCTGCGTGGAAAGCCATTGAGGAACTTGGGGAAAGACTCAAGTATAGAATGCTCAATACTCAGGAGGATCTCAAGGAGGAGAAACGTCTTGTCCAAGAATCAAAGGCCACTGTAAAACGCCTAAGTAAAGATATCATAGGCCTGGCTTTGGAGCTATGCGACCAAGATAAGCAGATTGCTGCCAAGGATGCCTAGATTGCTACCTTGGTTAAGAAGGAGTGAGATACTAGTTGGACCACCACCCTTGGCGTTTTATCACGTTAGTATTTTGATCATACCAACCTATGTGGTATGGCAAAAACAAGTTATGTCTGGAACCTTGACTGCTTGAGTTGAATAATGTATTGCTACTTGGAATGTTTTGTTGGTTGATTTTTTATTTTGTGACTTATGTTGTTACTAATTTTCTCCATGCTATGCAAAAGATGCCGAATTTTGTCTACAGCACGGCCGAGGATTTCAAGGGGACTCGCTTTGGGACTCGTATGTTGGAGCTCGTCCATGTGCTCGCTCTTCCAATCCCTACCATTCAGGGACTTCAGCTGAGGAAATTTGAGAGGAAGGACTTATGGGGATTCAGAGTTACCTAGCCAGGACGTGAGACAGAGCCCCAAACTGGGGAGATTGCCTTCAAGATACTCCATGATGACATGGAGAGGGGCCTCGACGTCGCTATGCAGGAGCTGATGGGACGCCTATGTGGACGTCACTCTTCTGAGATCAGGAGCCACTACTTCCACTTCTTTGGGAGGCGCGACGAGGACGGAGAGCCTATTGTGTTGGACGATGCCACTAAGGAGTCTATCAAGCCCGTGCGTCACCACCTCCAGGACTTAGAGAGCCTTATCAGACACCTTAATACTGATAGGACTAATGTGATGCTTAGCAACGATGAACTACGAGTCCAACTTAAGGAGAAGGACAAGGCCTTCCAGGAATAGGAAAATCGAATCAAGGAAATGGAGAAGAAGTTCAAAGACCAAGAGAAGAAATTCAAGAGACAAGAGAAGAGAGTTCAGGAGAAGAACAAGAAGATCAGAGACTTGGAGACCGAGTTAGATCTTGAGGACATTGAGCTGGAAGAGGATCACGAGGTGATAGAAAGGCTACGCACACAGAAGAGAGAATTGCAGGAAAAGATCGATGCTTTGACTACAAGCTTGGAGGAATACAAGGCAGGATTCGCAGCAGCAGGACTTGCACTAGTGGAGGAGGAAGTTGACATGGAGGAGTAGTGATACTATTCCATCTATTTATCGTTTTATTATTATCGGGTTGCATAGATCATACCGACTTGTGGGTGACTATGCTAGTATGTTTATTTTTGCAAACTCTATTTTATCGTGATGTTGAACCTGCATGTGCTTGTTTGTTTGATTATTGTTACTTTACTCGGTTATCTATCATTACTTACCCTTATTAAACCCACAGATGCCTCCCCAACGCAACAATGAGGATAACAATGGCAATGGCAATGGAATGCAGCAAATGATGGCTGCACAGACACAATTGATGCAAATGATGACTCAATTCATGGCAAACCAGAATCAGAACAACAATAATAACAATAACAACAACCAGAACAATCCACCACCTCTGGATATGCTTACAAGATTTCTAAGGCTGAGACCTGCTAAGTTCTCTGGTACCAATGACCCCATGGTGGGAAATGATTGGCTACGCTCTGTGGATAAGGACCTAGTCACAGTTGGATGCACGGATGCAGAAAAAGTCAGATTCGCATCACACTTATTGGAAGGTCATGCAGCTACTTGGTGGGACAATTTCCAAGTTACTCACCCTATTGAGGAAGTAGCTTGGGAAATGTTTGAAGATGGATTTCATACCACTCACATCTCTTCTGGAATAATGGGGTTGAAGAAAAAGAATTTTCACAACCTCAAGCAATGCCACCGCAACATTTGTAAGTACATCGAAGAGTTCAACAATCTGTCACGTTATGCACCAGATGATGTTGACACTGACGCCAAGAGAAAGGAGAAGTTCCTGGATGGGTTGAATGATGAAATTTCTATGCAACTATCTGTTGCTTATGTTCCAACCTATCAATCTTTGTGTGATAAAGCTACCATCCTAGAAAACAAGATGAAGCAAGTGGAGGGTAGGAAGAGAAAGCACCATTTTGATAAGTTTGGATCAGGATCACCTCACAAGCGCTCTCATGGCGAAGGAAGTGGGAGTTTAGGATTCCACAAGAATGGGAATCATAATAACCATCATAACAATAACCACCACCAGGATGGGAACAATCATCGTGGCCATAACAAAGGTGGATTCAGGAACAACCACAATGGTCATGGCCATGGAAATCAAAATAGTCAGAATCATCACAATCAGCCAGCAAAGAAAGACATTAGTCAGGTGGAATGTTTCAAGTGCAAGAAGACATGACACTATGCTAATGAATGCCTAGAGAAGAAGACTGATGGGGCTAAGCTGAACCCATTTCAAAAGGGTCATGTGAATCACATCAATGTAGAGGAAATTCAAGAAGGATCTGATACCGTGATCGGTAAGTTCAAGATTAACTCCTTTCCTGCACTTATCCTTTTCGATACTAGCACATCGCATTCATTCATTTCAAGAGCATTTGTAGTCAAAAACGAACTCTCCACTAAAACCATTGGATGTCCCATTAAGGTAAGCTCCCCGGGTGGAGAAATGATAGTAAATTCTCGGTGCCGATAGATAACCCTAGAAATTGGAAAGAACAAGTTTCCAGTTAATTTAATAATCCTAGAGTCCCAAGGATTAAATGTAATATTAGGGATGGACTGGTTGACCTGTTATGAAGGAGTGATTGATTGTGCCAAACGAACTGTTATGCTCACCACCCCAGAAAAGAAAAGGATTAGGTTCAAGTCTAACTTTGAACCCTAGGAGAGCAAGGTTAATTCTCTTAAGGGGGTTAGCCTAGACAGTGTGCCAATAGTGAAGGAGTACCCAGATGTGTTCCCCGAAGAATTACCTGGCATGCCACCAGATAGGGATGTGGAGTTTCTGATAGACCTACTGCCAGGAACTGGGCCTATAGCAAAGAGACCTTACAAAATGTCCGTGGATGAGTTAAAAGAACTCAAGAAACAGTTGGGAGAACAGTTGAAAAAGGGATTTATCCAACCAAGTTCTTCGTCTTAGGGAGCACCAGCTTTATTTGTTGAGAAGAAGGACCGAAGCCAAAGACTATGCATAGACTATCGATCACTTAATGAAGTGACCATAAAGAATAAATATCCCCTGCCTAGAATAAATGATCTCTTCGATCAGCTAGAGGGAGCATGTGTGTTCTCAAAAATTGATCTTTGATCAGGATACTTCCAATTAAAGATTAGAGAACATGATATACCCAAGACTGCATTCACCACTAGATATGGGTTGTATGAATATACAGTGATGCCGTTTGGATTGACTAATGCACCGGCCTATTTCATGATCATGATGAATAAGGTATTCATGGAATTCCTTGAAAAGTTCGTAGTGGTATTCATCAACGACATCTTGGTATATTCCAAGAGCAACAAAGAACATGAAGAACACATACGCCTCATTCTAGAGAAACTCAGGGAACACAAACTGTATGCCAAGTTCAGTAAATGAGAATTTTGGCTGAATGAAGTGGGTTTTCGTGGGCACATAGTATCTGTAAATGGTATAGCTATTGACCCAGCAAAAGTGGCAGCTGTGATAGAATGGGAACCTCCTAAATCGGTTAAAGAAATCCGTAGTTTCCTAGGCCTAGCAGGGTACTATCGGAGGTTCATTGAAAATTTCTCTAAGATAGCAAAGCTTATGACTGATCTGCTAAAGAAAGAGAAGAAGTTTAACTAGACAGAAGCATGTGAAACCAGCTTTCAGGAGTTGAAGAAGAGACTAGTGTCAGCACCAGTGTTATGTTTGCCAGATCTGGAGAAAGACTTTCAAGTATATTGTGATGCATCTCACCAAGGACTAGGAGGTGTACTGATGCAGGAAGGCAGAGTAATAGCTTATGCATCAAGGCAACTTAAAATCATGAAGTGAACTATCCTACTCATGACCTAGAGTTGGCATAGTTGTACATGCCTTAAAAACATGGAGGCATTATCTTATGGGAAAATGTTGTGAAATGTTCACCGATCACAAGAGTCTAAAATACATTTTTACACAAAAAGAACTCAACATGAGACAAAGAAGATGGCTAGAACTTATCAAAGATTACGACTTAAGTTTGCAATACCACCCTAGAAAGGCAAATGTCGTAGCCGATGCATTAAGTTGCAAGGTTTATATAAATGGCCTCAATAGGAGAATTGCCGGAGGAGTTATGTGCCTAGTTTAGAGAGCTGAGACTAGAGATAGTGCCTAAAGGGTACCTTGCATCCTTGGAAGTGCAACCCACACTGATAAACAGAATTCAAGAAGCCCAAAAGATGGACAAAGAAATAGAAGAAATCAAAAGTAAAATTTGTGAAGGCAAGGCAAAAGGATTTCATGTAGATGAACAAGGAACCTTATGGTACGAAAAACGTATTTGTATTCCGCAGGATCTTGAGCTCAAGAAGTTGATCTTACAAGAAGCGCACAACTCACCATATTCAATTCATCCTGGCAACACCAAGATGTATATGGATGTTAAGGAAAGATTTTGGTGGAATAATTTAAAGAAGGATATAGCAGAACACATTGCCTTGTGCGACGTGTGCAGTCGTGTAAAGGCAGAACATCAGAAACCGGCAGGATTATTACAACCACTGCCAATACCTGATTGGAAATGGGATAAAATTGGTATGGATTTTATCACCGGACTGCCAAGGACCAAATCTAGATACGATTCTATATGGGTTATCGTTGACCGCTTGACAAAAGTGGCTCATTTCATACTAGTGAAGACCACTTATACAAGTGCAAAGCTAGCCAAGATATACATGAATAGGATTGTATGTTTGCATGGGGTACCTAAAAGTATCGTTTCTGATAGAGGAACTCAATTCACTTCGCACTTTTGGCGAAAACTTCATGAGTCATTGGGAACTCGACTAGAATTCAGCACTGCATTTCATCCGCAAACTGATGGGCAGACAGAAAGGACCAATCAAATATTGGAAGATATGCTAAGAGCTTGTGCGTTGGATTATGGATCTAGTTGAGATGAAAGTCTACCATACGCAGAGTTTTCCTACAATAACAACTATCAATCAAGCATAGAAATGGCTCCGTTTGAATTCCTTTATGGAAGGAAGTGTACTACACCATTTCTGTGGAATGGAGTAGGAGAAAGAAATTTGTTCAGGCCAGACCTAATCAAGGAGGCTGAAGAGAAAGTCAAGATGGTAAGGGATAGGCTAAAGGTAGCCCAATCTCGGCAAAAGAGATATGCAGATCCAAAACATAGAGAGGTCACCTATGAGGTTGGTAATAGAGCTTATCTCAGAGTATCACCACTTCGTGGTGTGAAGAGATTTGGAATCAAAGGAAAATTAGCACCACGCTATGTAGGACCCTTCAAGATTTTGAGCCGCAAAGGAGAAGTGGCATACGAGATAGAATTGCCAGAATCTCTGTCAGCAGTTCATAATGTATTTCATGTCAGTCAGCTGAAAAAGTGTCACCCAGAGATGGAAAAAACTTCGTTGAAAGACACTATACCATTAGAGGAAGTTCAGCTAGAGAATGATCTCACTTATGAAGAGAAACCTATTAAGATTCTAGAGACAGCAGAAAGAATTACCCGTACCAAGACAATCAAATTCTGCAAAGTGAAGTGGAACCATCACACTGAATCAGAAGCAACATGGGAGCGAGAGGATGAACTTCGGAGAGATCACCCTCACCTATTTGCTAGCCAACTCGAATCTCGAGGGCGAGATTCATCTTAAGGGGGTTAGATTTGTAACATCCCAAAAATTTTACCCAAAAACCATCATCATTGCATTCATATCATGGCATGTATTACTTTGGTGAAATTTAGAGACATTTTGGAGCCCTTTTGCTAAATTCAAAAACCTAGAAAAGAAATTCTAGAGGAAAAAGAAAAGGAGGGAAAAGAAAATTTAAACAGCAGCAGTATTCTGGCCTTTTCGGCCCAAACTGGCCCAACCAGCCCACCCGGGCCTCTCTCTCCCCCTCTTCTTTTCTCACGCCCCCACTGCTCACCCCCACCCACTTACCTCCTGGCCCCACGCCACGTCGATGCCACCTCACCTTCTTCCACGCGAACGGCCAGCACCTCCTACCCTTCTCTGCCGTTTCCAAAACCCGGCCAAATTCTGGCGTTTCCGCGAGTTAATCGCCATTACGGCACCCCTACTTAACCCCCTCCCCCTCCTTGTCAGTTTCCCCCAGCCACTACCCCCGGAGAGCCTCCAGGCTCCCCAATTGCTAGCTCGAACCACCTCCATCCGAAGCTACTCCGGCGACGATTCTGGTGAGCTCCGACCATGCCGCGTCCTCCTCTCTACCTTGTCTCGTTTGTCGTGTCCTGGCACATCTACTAACCCCAGTCGCGTGCTTTCTCTTGCTCCAGGTCGACGACACGGTCTACTCCGGCGAACTCCCTCTGCCGCCGCCGTCCATCGAATTTTCCAGTGAGGTTAGGGTTTCCGCCACCCCTTTTTGGTCTCTGCTAGATTGTGCTGATCCGGGCGCACCCCACTGACCCCTGTCCTTGCTTGTTCAAGCCCAGGCCATCGTCTCCAACATAGATCCACGAGCTCCACCGTTGACGCAACTCCGGCGAGGGATCGTGATTGAGCCAGAGCACCCCCCACGCCACCGTGACCTCTATCGAGACCGCCTCGACCTCTGGTATGTGTCCAAGAACCCCCTGCCCCTGTAGAACCGCCGGAACACCGCTGTGTGCGGTAGGTCAGCGCCGCTCGTTTCCGGCCAGGCCCTAGGAACCGTTAGATCTATCGCATGCGGCTAGGATTAGATCGACGACCGAAGCGGTATGGGCCGATCAGATCCGTTCGTTTGTCACTTAAGATCTAACGGTCTGTAGCAGTCGATCCGACCGAACCGGTACGGGCTAATAGGGTGGCGCCACGTCGCCCAGGTTAGCTGTTTAAATAGAAAAATAGCTAGATTATGTATTAAACTTAGAAATTCAATAACTTTTGATCCACAATTCAGAAAAATGCAAATTTGGTGTCTATGGATTCACAAAAATAAGTTTATTGTAGAGGCCTTGTTTCACACTTTTGCTTCTGAAAAATTGGAATTATAGGCAGAACCTTTTAGGAGTATTTTGCTCATAAAAATTATTCCATAAATTGTTTTGGGGTATTTCTTATGCCTTTAGATAGAGTATTTTCACCTTTGTACTGTAGACTCTGTAAGTTTTACAGTTGTGATCACATTATTGCATTTTGCATGCATTCATATTTTTGTAATGTTTTATTGATTGATTTATTGTTGTTGTATTGTCCCTTGTGTAGATTGTGTGGATTTTGAAGTTTGTTGCTGTAAGGATTGTACCTATTCCCCTAGCTACCAAGGCAAGTGATATTTCATCTTATGTCCTATTATTTTCACTATTGCACTAGTGTTATTTTGGTAGATCTTAGCATGATAAGATTATTTATATTTTACTATACTATGCTATGCTATCCTATAGATTATATCTTAGTAGTATTTCCTTAGTTGAAAGACTTCGTATGCTAGAGTGCTTAGCCATGCTATTAGAATTCGTGGGTGGAAAATACATATCAAGATAGTATGGAAAGATATTATTTTTTGTGACTAAGAAAACAACTAATGTTAATGAAACACCTGGGTGGAATGGGACTTTCTTGGTTTATGTTCAGTGGTTACTCAGGGGCCATGTCTATGGTCAGCTGGTGTATCACACTTGTGGATAGCCACCCAGAAACAAAGAGATTGGAGACGTTCTTGTCATGAAGCTTCTAGTGCAACCACATGGCATATGGGCTCTGCCTTGACCAACTAAGTTGCAAGAACTCATCCAGACGGACAGAAGGTGGTAGTTATGATAGGATGGAACACGTCCGTGGTGGTCTGAGGGATTGCTTCTGAAAAGTCTTGTCTCGATGCATGTCGAGTCTTGTGGGGAAAGCGCACCACCTCTCGAGAGGGTAAAACTAAGTACTTAGTCGTGTCCCTGGTTATGGACAATTTCTGAGCCTCAAGATAGTGAAGTAGTTCAATAATCTCCTCATCCAAATTTCTCTAAGTTAAAACTTGTGGGTGAACATGGGTAGAGGTTCAGTGATGTCTATCATTGGTACCTTATTGTTTGAAAGAGAATACTTACTCTGCAAAAACTATAAGTTAAATCTTGCTTTTAGCAAAGTCAGCCAAAACCACACTTAGCCATATATTCATGTAGTTGTTGGATTATACTAAGTATCTATGGTATCACTTGCCAATACAATTCCAAATGTATTGACCCTTTGTGGCTGTAACTTATTATGTTTCAGGATACTTTGATGATGAGTAGGGTTGCGGGTCTACACTCGACATGTTTGCCTGTGGTGCATGAAGACAAAAGACTCTATTATTACGCTATGTAATGTGAACCTTGAGTATCTTAGCCTTGGGCTAAGTGAGTTGTAAGAAACATTATATTCCTGGATATGCGATGTAATAATGACCTTTGTTTCTGTGTACTTCATCTTAAACTGTGGGTGCTAGCATTTCGATCCAGGGACTAGCACTGCAATCACAGGGATCTTACCTTATTATGGTGAGATCTTACAGTAGCAAACTCCCCAAGCTTCTTTTTAGCCATAGTTCCTATGTTTTTGGGTTTTCTTAAATAGAGAATTATAATAGTTAAAGCAAGATTTAAAGGCTAACTAATTTTTTTGGTTTATCAAATAAAGTAAAAGCAAACTAAAAATTAAAAACAAGAATTCAAACTAGAAAGGTTCCTACTAACCTCACCAGGGTAGCTATTGCTTCCCCGACAATGGCGCCAGAAAAAGGGTTGATACCTTCAATCCAGATTACGGATGTAGTATAACTTCTTTGTCCCTAGTAGACCTAGGTTTATCGAATCCTCGGGAAGCAGATGCATAGTGAAGTTACTTTAACGGACCTTCGGTAGTTTTAGAATTCCTTTTGTGTTTTTACCGGACCAAGGGTGTGCGTATTTTTGTTGTTGGCGATGATGGAGAGAGAGGTCCTAGGGCGTTCGGTTTCACCTGTAGCTGTGCAAAACATCTGATGGGTATAAAAGATAAAGACAAAGTATGCATGTAAATGTTAGAGCAAGATAAATTATATGTGGGCAGTGCATCCATAATTGCTATTGCCTCCGCAACCACTTATAGCAATAACCTAGTAGTCTCATCCATAGAAGAAAGAGAATTAATGATATGCATAGTGATGTCACCTTTAATCCCAAGTAAATCCCTCACATACAGCCGTATTACCCGTTCTGTCACTAGGGTTCCCAACCTGTAGATCAGTCATTACTCATACTCCCTATACCTGGCTCAACCCTCGGGGTCTTTGGTACCTGACAAGTCCTTATATTGAGGCAAGAGAGGATACAATAATCATCATGTCATACAAACTCATACATGATCCCATCTATGATAAATAACATGCACAAACGCTACATGGCTAGGCCGAAGCCCTTAGCCCAAGGAGGATTACTCACACATAGAGATGAGATCAACAATTAGAAACATTGTAATGAAAATCATAAGATTGATAGCAATAGTCTTACAATTTCTCCAATCGAAGAAGAGATCTACTATTATAAGTGGTGGAATATGGCTATGGAGATGGAGAAGGGTTTTGAGATCTGGAGGCGACTGGAGAGCTAGGGCAGAGATTTTGGACGAGGCAGGCGTGTTTTCTCGTTGCCCGAGGCTTCTTTATATAGGGGTCCCTTCACGAAAGTTGTTTTGTTTGAATTAACGGTGGTGGCGCCAACTATACGATCAGAACTATATGGCCGGAATTTTGTTTTGGTCGTATAGTTGTTCGTTAAAGCGTCTACCTCCGCTTCATGGCTCCTAGTTTCTTCTGGTTCTTGGAAATCTCATATATTTAAGTTTAATTTAGTGATTCCCATCTTCAAATGACATTATCTACGCATGAAAAAACAGAAAGAAAGGATTGCATACCCCTTTGAATATTAGGCATTAGTGGTAGGGTTTAGAGAGATATTTCATCAAAAATATGAATAATGTCTAGTTTAAATGTGGACGGAGATGGCTATATTTTAGAGCCATCAAAATGTGAATAGGCGGATTCATCGAAACACAAGATTAAACACAAGAGGATTAGCTGATGTAAGAAGATCGTTCTAGCATCCAACGATTGAAATGCGAACAGCCGAACCCTAATAACACAAGATCTAACATCCAACAGTAGGAATGGGAAAAGAATAAGTGGAGGGGAGCAAACCCTATTTACCTCCAACCATGGGTCGACTATGATGGTGTCATAAGCATTCTCCAAACAGATGTACTCATCCTCATAGGGGTCTCAGTTGAGTGGGATCTTCATGTGACTGGTGGGGGACTCCTCGTCGGCAGCTATGTTGGAAGTGGGGACGGGGGCCTGGACAGGGATAGCGGCTGCCTTCGATGCCTCGACGGGGGCCTGGACAGAGATGGGGGCCTCCTCGCTGGTGGCCTTGGAGGCGACGATGGCCACCACATACTTCTTCTCCATCGTCGGCACGTTTGTGGTTTTCTTCGGCGGTTTACACAAGGTGATGGGACAGTGGGGACTGTTGCGTGAGTGAGTAAGAGTGGGTGAGTGAGAGGGGGTTGGCAGAGAGGGAGGGGGAGAGGGGATCTATAATAAAGGTGAAGGGAATGGTCATTTCGTTGCACCACCGTGCACCACGTACTAACCATGTACGCTACTACACCGTGCACCATGACACGCATCCATTCCTGCACCGTGCACCGTGACACGCGTATGGTAAGTCACATTTCTCCCTCAAGTCTAACCTTGGCGCGTTAGGCATACTCATTTATCCCCTCAAGAGTAACAATGGCGCTTTAGTTCTACTCACTATTACCCTCAGGTAATAACCCTGATGTGTGCAATATACTGAGTTTTACCCTTGAGTGGCTAGTCAACACAGAGTCAACGAATGGGGTTTAGTATCTAATTGGATCATTTTTATACACAACTAATTAAAAAAGATCAAAACATAGTGGCACCTACTAATGGAGTCTTCTTATGTGACCTGCCACCTAGGAAACCATAAGAAACATAGAGAAATCAAGTTTTACCCTAAACCACCACTTATCAAATCACCTACTAGCTATTAAGGTGCATGGCTTTCTACTCAAGCCCTTTCGCAAAACATTCTTCCCCAAAACATAGTTTGTCTGAATGAGGCCATATTTGGCACACTCATGTATATTTGAATTGCAAATAATTTGATGTAGGCCAAGATGTATTTCATTGTATAAAACACACATTTCCATTTTTTTAAATGTGTTTCTATTTTATATTTGAATCCCTTAGTCTGTTTTTTCCCTTGGTTTTTTGATACTACTTAGTTTTTCCCTCTCTCGCAAAAGCCCAAACGTGTGCTCACTTTGGCTGCTATGCCCTAATTGGACGACATAGTTGTCACACGAATCTTGCCCACCAACCATCAATCCTCTATGATCCAACAGGAAGGATAACCCCTCTCTATCTATGCCACCTCTCTATCTATGCCACCGATACTTTACCTCCATAAACAAATGAAAAAGAACAGAACATGTTCAAAGGACAACATTATCATGTCCAAAGTGTAATTTTAAAGTGTTCAAGAATTGTATAATTTTGGTATATGCATGAGACATAAAGATTTTAAATAGGGATCCCTTTAGTTTATGCATTTATTTTCATGCTCTAAAAATGGTAAACTGTCAAGATTTTCTTAGTACAACATTATCATGTCCAAAGTGTAATTTGAAAGTGTTCAAGAGTTGTATAATTTTGGTATATGCATTAGACAGAAAGATTTTAGTTTAGTGATCCCTTTAGTTTATGCATTACTTTTCACGCTCTAAAAATGGTAAACTCTCAAGATTTTCTTAGGACAACATTATCATGTCCAAAGTGTAATTTGAAAGTGTTTAGGAGTTGTATAATATTGGTATATGCATGAGACAAAAAGATTTTAGTTTAGAGATCCCTTTAGTTTATGCATTACTTTTCACTCTCTAAAAATGGTAAACTCTTGAGATTTTCTTAGGACAACATTATCATGTCCAAAGTGTAACCTTGAAGTGTTCAAGAGTTGTATAATTTTGGTATATGCATTAGAAACAAATATTTTAGTTTAGTGATCCCTTTAGTTTATGCATTACTTTTCACTCTCTGAAAATGGTAAACTCCCAAGATTTTCTTACAACAACATTATCATGTCCAAAGTGTAATTTGAAAGTGTTCAAGAGTTGTATAATTTTGGTATATGCATGAGACAAAAAGATTTTAGTTTAGGGATCCCTTTAGTTTATGCATTACTTTTCACTCTCTAAAAATGCTAAACTCCCAAGATTTCTTTAGGACAACATTATCATGTCCAAAGTGTAATTTGAAAGTCTTCAAGAGTTGTATAATTTTGGTATGTGGATTAGACAAAAAGATTTTAGTGAATGCATTACATTTCACCCTCTAAAAATGATAAACTCTCTTTTTTACATCAAGAGTTATACAATTTTTAAATTTGAAAGTGTTCAAGAGTTGTGTCATTTTCTTTCTTATTTCTTATACTTCCATCTTCCTAAATCTTAAAGTTTGACTTTCACCTCATAGATTCAATTGATTGCAACCGGGACACTCACTCGATAAACAAATAGATTTTTTTCCTAGGCACCCAAACTAGCATTGGGAATCATCGGAACGACCACTCGGTCGGCCGCATTCTCCATAGCAAGTCTCCCCAAGCTCCCGAGTTGTGCGAACTGATTCCTCCAATCGTCCTATCAATGTACACATCGATCCACTCGAAATGCTCGAAATGCCCGCATTTCTTTAGGATCTGAAAATAGCAACATGAACCCTAAATCCCCAATCCCGAGGGATCCCAAAGTGAAGCTAGACATCACTCGCCGGCCGGAGAAGGGTTGACGTTGCCGGAGAATAAGAAGAATGGGGTGCGAGAAAAGAAAGGGGAGCCAACAACACATGCACTAGCGCGGGGCTAGCTCGAGCTCCCATCTTGCAATGCTAACCTAGGTAAGTTGTGGGTCTGGCGCTCATGTTGATAAGATGTGGGTCCCACGCAGATATGGATAAGTGGATAGAGGTGTACACTATGGGACCCTACCCAACGTGGCCCCACTCGTCAACACATAATGGTAAGGCCGACAAACAGACTCTGTGAGATTTTTGGACAATAGGTTGGGCAAAAGTGAGGAAAAGTTTAGCGGCTGGGAAAAAGTAAGTACAACTAAGGAACCAAGGGCACCAAAATAGAAATCCCATATATATATATATGCTTTTTATGAGACATTTTTATAGCAATATTTTTGTACCGAGAGGCTGACGTTGCTAACCCACCAAACAAGAGTTATCACTCACACATAATAAATTATCCAACATACTTGTAGAGAGAGGCTACCATCAGGGACCTAGCAGGAAGACCATGCACGGATACATCAGTTAGCATTTGCAAGGTCAAAACAACTCACGCAGCCGGAAAAAGGTTCGAAATATAAATTCCAGCATCGACACGTTTCTTTGAACAAAGAGGCTGACATCTGGGACCTAGCGGTCAGGCCCTACATAGCTAATGGATCTAGCAATGTTTCCAAGTTCACTGAGAGGAGCAAGCAAAAATAAGAAGTACAACATGCACATGTTTCTCCTAATGAGAGGCCGACATATGGGACCCATCATCCATACACTACATGGCTAATGCACCAAGCAATGTTGCCAAGGTACAAACAGTGAACGCGGTAGAAAAATGTCCATCATGCACACATTTCTTTTAAATAGAGACTAACATGTGGGACCTAGCAGCGAGACCAAACAGCTAATACATCGAGCAAAGTTATCAAGATTTAAGCAGGGAGATGGGAGCAGCACAAGGAATCCCATCATGCACATGTTTCTCCTAATGAGAGGCTAAAATTTAGGACCTAGTAACCTGAGTAAATGGTTGATGCATCGAGCAAACATTATCAAGTCCAAAAGAGGGAGGTGCGATTGAAAAAATAAATTCCATCATACACACGTTTCTTTTAGAAAGAGGATGACCTTTGGGACCCAACAACCTAAATAAATGACTACTGCATCGAGCAATGTTATCAAGTCGAAAATAGGGAGACGTGAGCGAAGAAAAAAACGAACATACACACATTTCTTCTGATGAGAGGCTAACATCTGGGACCCAACATCCTTACTAAATGGTTGATGCATTGAGTATCATGTGGGGCCCCCGGATTAATACTTCGAAAATCCCTGTTATGCATACACCACGATCCCATGATCAATTCGTCATGGCACTGATATGTTGCAAACGTATCTATAAGTTTTGATGCTCCATGCTTGTTTTATATCTACTTTCTTATGTTTTGTCCACACTTGGGTGTATTTTTATACACTTTCTGGGACTAACCTATTAACAAGATACCACAGTGCCAGATGCCTGTTTTCTGCTATTTTTGGTTCCAAAAAAGCCAGAAAATGAATATTCTCGGAATTGGATGGGATGAAAGCCAAAGTCAATATTTCACCGAGGGGAACACGGAGCCAGAAGACGAGATGGAGAAGGTCCTCGAGGGGGCCACACCCCCTGGCCACGCGGCCTGGCCTGGCCCGTGCCTGGGGGTGCAGCCGCCTCGGGCACCCCCTCGGCATCCCCTTTCGCCTATAAGAAGCCTCCTATGCAGAAACCATAAGTACCCGAGCAAAATTCCATGAAAGAGTTTGTAACCACTGCCATCTCCATCCCTAGATCGGGAGGGATCTGAAGCTCTTCCCGACACAATACCGGAGGGGAGAGATCACCATGGAGGCCTTCTTCATCACCATGCCTGCCTCCAGTGTGATGCGTGAGTAGTTCATCCATGGACTACGGGTCCATGTAGTATCTAGATGGTTGGTTCTTCTCCTTTGTGCTACCATGTTTAGATCTTGTGAGCTCCGTTCATGATCAATATCATCTATTTGTAATTCTGCATGTTGTGTTTGCGGGGATCCAATGAATATTGAGATGCTATTTCATATTGATTATTTATTCTATCATGTCTTTGTTATTTGTGATCTTGCATGCTTTCCGTTGTTAGTAGCTATCTTGGCTGAGTAGATTCTAGCAACTCCAAGAGGGAGTATTTATGCTCGATAGTGGGTTGATGCCTCTAGGAATCTGGGGAAGTGATAGAAATCTCTAAGGTACTAGATGTGCTGTTGCTACTAGGGAGAAAACAACAGTCCTTTGTTCATAGAACAATCGTATTGTTTACATTACACGCTTTGCTTAATGCAATTATCTGTTGCTTGCAACTTAATACTGGAGGGGGTTCGGATGATAACCTGAAGGTGGATTATTAGTCATAGATGCAGTTGGATTATGGTCTATGTATAATGTTGTAATGCCCAATCAAATCTCATAGGAGTTAAGATGATTAGTATATGCATGTATTCTTTCTCGATGTTTGTTAATTTCCCTGCTGTAATTTGTTCACCCAACATGTCATCTATCTTAAGGAGAATCACCACTAGTGAACTATGGACCCCGGTCCATTCTTTTACCATCAATCTACAACTATTTACTGTTTTCTGTTTACTTTCTCCAAGCAATTACTATCTTCCACACAATACGTTTAATCCTTTGTTTTTAGCAAAACCGGTGAGATTGACAACCTCACTATAAGTTGGGGGAAAAGTTGTGTGGTTGTGTTGTGCAGGATTCCAAGTTGGAAACAACACCTTGGAGGTGTTTCCTTGCTCCTACTGGTTCGATAACCTTGGTTTCATAACTGAGGGAAAACTTGTTGCTGTGCTCATCATACCTTTCTCTTGGGGTTCCCCAACAAGCTCTACATATTGAGCAAGCAAGAATTTTTCTAGAGCCGTTGCCGGGGAGTCAAGGACATCTTCACAAGGGAAGTCCCTCATAACCAATCTCTTTACTTTGTTTTATTTGTTTTGCTTAAGTTTATTTCTGCTTTGTTTGCTTGTTCTTTTTATCAAAAATATAAAAAAATTACTTCCTACTAGAGTTGTTATTTTAGTTGGTCTGTTATTGTCTTGCTTTATCATGCTATCTATCAATGGTTGGCTTCTTTGAAACTGAATCTAATTGGCAAGGCGGGTTCACGGAAGAACAAAAATATTATTATAAGGAACACCGCTTGTCACAAAAAGGGAACACTTATGGGAACAAATTGATAAATTGTATACCATTCCTAGAAACATGTGCTCTACTTATAATGTTACTTATTTCTTTGATAAATATTGTTGCTGTAAGAGGTATAAACAGCTCCCTTTTCAATGTGAGTAATGATGATGTTACCATATCTTCTTATGTTAAGGGAAATTATGACTTTTATAATGTGGAACAAATTGAAGAATTTATTGCTTGGAAGGGTGCATTCGAACTAGCTTATTTGCTTGAAAATACTGATGATGCACCTTATAAATATGAGGTTTATGATATACTTCAATTTTGCTTTGATAATTACAAGGAAGAAAACGGCTATATTCTTGAATATCTTAATAGATGCTCTCCCCCAGCGGAAGAGACTAATGCCTTGCAGGAGCCTATGGAAAAAGAAATTGCTGAAACTGGAAGCTCATTGGATGAAAAAGAGGAGGAGAGTGATGATCAAGAGGAGGAAGAATGGATCTACCCATTCCTACCTTCTAATGAGAGTAACTCTTTACCCCTTACAATATTTGATTATCCCCCATGCTTACTAAAGGAGGATGAATGTTATGTTCCTGAGGATTCTTTTGAAAATGTTTATAATAAAGCTCTAGTGTTTGTAGATCATGAAAAACATTCTTTATGTGATAGTTATATTGTTGAGTTTATTCATGAGGCTACTGAAAATTATTATGAGAGAGGAAAATATGGTTTTAAAAGTTTTCATGGTACTGAAACACCTCTCTATTTGCTGAAAGTTTTGAAGTTACTCTTGTTTTATCTTCCTATGCCTGTCACTTTGTTCTTTGTGAATTTATTTGTATACAAGATTCCTATGCATAGGAAGTGGGTTAGACTTAAATGTGTTTTGAATTTTCTTCTTGATGCTCTCTTTTACTTCAATTCATATTTTCTATGTCAGGATCTTCTCAAACTATCATGCCTAGCTCAAAGCGTTAAAGAAAAGCACTTATTGGGAGATAACCCAAAAGTTTTAGTTGAGTCTAGCAAGTAATTACTTCTGTAATAATCGCTCCTTATCATTTTTGTGTGGTTTTTGTGCCAAGAGTAACCTCTAATAAGAGAGAAGTAAGATTTGGGAAAGTTGCTGTCCCGAAATAGATTTTTGTGCTTCGCCATAAAAATTCGAGAAAAATATCTGTATGCCGCTTTGAGCTATAATTTTTTGTGCTTCTGTCCTAGGTTGTTATCCGACTTTCATTAGTTCAACACTTGTCGATTTGAGCAACAGAAGGTCTTCGAAAAAATTGGTTTTTACCTACTGGTCTGTTTTGACAGATTTCTACCATTATTTGCATTTGCCTCTTAATCTCTTTCTCTTTGAGTTCTCTTTGCTCATTTGAACTTTTTAAAGGAAGTGCTACAGTAGCTTGTGTTTTAATGGAAGTTTTACTTGTGTTGAAACTGAACCAAAAGACTTATTATCTTGAGTACACTAATGTTGCTAATGAAGATTGTGTGAAGTTTTGTACGAAGGAAATTTTAAAGTGTAGGGAAGAGTAATGTGATAAGATGAAGTATGGACAAAAGCTCAAGCTTGGGGATGCCACCCGTGTCGCCCCAAGAAATATTCAAGAAGTACAAGCGTCAAAGCTTGTGGATGCCCAAGGCATCCCCTTCTTCATTAATAAAAATTTCAAGTTTCTTGCAAACACTTCATTTTTATTGTTTCATGCATAGTTGTGTTGTTCTTGGAGCGTCTTCGTTTTGTTCTTAGTTTTAGTTTGCTTAGTTTGCTTGAATAAATTGGTTGGACCCCCCTCATTCATACATTAGTTTTCAAATAAGATTGGTTTGGATTGGAAAAGAGTAGGAAAAGTTCATGCTTAAGTGGTATAAAAGGAGTTTGTTTTTGACTATGACTTAGACTTTATCATGTCATGCTTGATATTGTTTTGGCTTTATTCTTAGTGATATTTTCTGTAGCATGACATGTTATAAACAATTGAGATTGCTTAATGTGCCTTGAAAGAATCATGCATTGTTTTAGCATATTAAAGCATAGTATTGTGGTATTCTCCTTTGATGCTTTATTTGGGTTGACTTGGTGCCTGCTCACACCATGTTAAGACTATCCCAAGTCACCATAGCCTCTATGATCATTTAGTTTTTGACTTGTAATATCACTTTATGCTTTAATTAATGATGTTTTGTCGCTTTGCATGATTATGGCCATTATTGCTCTCTTAGTTGGTCGCTCCCAGTCTTTTGCTAGCCACCATACCAAGTATGAGTTCCACTCATGCATCCAACTCCAAATAAAACCAAGTTATTCCAAAGAGTCCACCATACCTACCTATTAGCATTTGCTATTCCAAGTATATTCATGTTTTTATCTACCTTCCGAATTAAACTTGGTATGTGAAAATTAGTGATTAAAGCTCTCACGAACTTGATGACACACTTTAATTTTCTTGCCCCTAATAAAGTTGAACCATTATGTCATCTATGTTGTATATTCTTGCACTTATACATTGGGGATTAGCAGAACCATGCTGTCATGAGGAATGCTTTAAACATTGCACTTGTACATTGTACCCAGTTGATATCATGCTCTTTTGTTTATGGATGTCGTCGGTGTGAAATGAAAGGGGAGCTTGTAAGTCCATGGAGTTATGTATGTGTGTTAGAGAAACGCCTGGGCCTCTAGCCTAATCCATGCCTAATCATGGTGGAAACTTGGAGCATCACCATAGTGAGCAATCTATGAAGCATTCTTCTTATAAAAAGAGATAGAGATTGAGAAAAAGAAAAAAAAGAGATGTGAAAAGAGGAAAGAGAGAAAACAACACCATTTTCCCATGGTAAATAAGAAGATTGCTAAGATGCTCATTGTCTACTTGCCTTGTCATTTTTATTATGGGATAGCTCCTGTATCATGTGCAAGGGGTATCCCGTTGGCGGTTCTCTATGATACACATATACTTTCTATGACAAGAACTTACCGGTAACTAAATTTGAGTAGCATGAGGAGCGGCCCTCGTATTCAAGGGACATGAGATTGCTAACTTATACTTTGTCAAGCATATACTCCATAGTTAATTCACTTTAATCTTAATCACTCCAAGATGCTTATGATAGAGGCAATGAGAGCTAAAAGCTAATAAGTACCATAATTTTTGGAAGCTCTTTATGATACTTGAATCCCTGCTTCCTTCTATGAAGGCCTTTCTTTTAATTTTACGTTGAGTCTCCATCTTCTATCTTTGTGCACCTATTGAGAGAGCATAGTGGCCATTCTTAGTTTCATGTGCATTGTACCAAGACTTGTTGATTGATTCATAACTTTGATATTGCTTGTTCTTAAACTATTTGTATCTAGTCACCCTTATGAACTTTGAAGGTGTCATATGCATTTATGTTTTGCTACACTATGAGGGACAAGATGAATACCATTCTTATTATGTTTGCTATATGTGAAACAATCAAACGTCTTTCAAAGCATTGTTATTCATGAATCTTTTGTTTGTACCTTTTCATGTTACAACATAGTTGTTATGTCTTATTGTTAGAACTATATCTTTCATACTATGTTAAAGTACTATGATCCCAGCTATCAATGTTCTACAAATACTTTGATCAAGATTATGATGGTGCATGTCACCTCAAAAATTATTATTTTCTTTTTTATCACTTACCTACTCGAGGACGAGCAGTAGTTAAGCTTGCAGATGTTGATACTTTGCAAACATATCTATAATTTTTAATGTTCCATGCTTGTTTTATATCTACTTTCTTATGTTTTGTCCACACTTTGGAGTATTTTTATACACTTTCTGGGACTAACCTATTAACAAGATGCCACAGTGCCAGTTGCCTGTTTTCTCTTGTTTTTGGTTCCAGAAAAGCCAGAAAATGAATATTCTCGGAATTGGACGAGACAAAAGCCAAAGTCAATATTTCACTGAGGGGAAAACGGAGCCAGAAGAAGAGACGGAGAAGGGCCTCGAGATGGCCACAACCCCTAGCCGCGCGGCCTGGCCTGGCCCACGCCTAGGAGGTGCAGCCGCCTCGGGCACACCCTCAGCCTCCCCTTTCGCCTATAAGAAGCCTCTGGTGCAGAAACCCTAAGTACCCGATCAAAATTCCATGAAAGAGTTTGTAGCTGCCTCCATCTCCATCCCTAGATTGGGAGGGATCTGAAGCTCTTCTAGGCACCCTGCCGGAGGGAAGAGATCACCCCGGAGGCCTTCTTCATCACCATGCCTGCCTCCGGTGTGATGCGTGAGTAGTTCATCCCTGGACTATGGGTCCATGTAGTAGATAGATGGTTGGTTCTTATCCTTTGTGCTACCATGTTTAGATCTTGTGAGCTTCGTTCATGATCAACATCATCTATTTGTAATTATGCATGTTGTGTTTACGGGGATCTGATGGATATTGAGATGCTATTTCAGATTTATTATTGATTCTATCATTTCTTTGTTATTTGTGATCTTGCATGCTTTCCGTTGTTAGTATCTATCTTGGCCGAGTAGATGCTAGCAACTCCAAGAGGGAGTATTTATGCTCGATAGTGGGTTCATGCCTCTAGGAATCTGGGGAAGTGATAGAAATCTCTAAGGTACTAGATGTGTTGTTGCTACTAGGGAGAACACAACAATCCTTTGTTCATAGAACAATCGTATTGTTTACTTTACACACTTTGCTTAATGTAATTATCTGTTGCTCGCAACTTAATACTGGAGGGGGTTCGAATGATAACCTGAAGGTGGATTATTAGTCATAGATGCAGTTGGATTATGGTCTATGTATAATGTTGTAATGCCCAATCAAATCTCATAGGAGTCAAGATGATTAGTATATGCATGTATTCTTTCTCGATGTTTGTCAATTGCCCCGCTGTAATTTGTTCACCCAACATGTCATGTATCTTAAGGAGAATCACCACGAGTGAACTATGGACCCCGGTCCATTCTTTTACCATCAATCTATAACTATTTACTGTTTTCTGTTTACTTTATGCAATCAATTACTATCTTCCACACAATACGTTTAATCCTTTGTTTTTAGAAAAACCGGTGAGATTGACAACCTCACTGTAAGTTGGGGGCAAATTTATGTGGTTGTGTTCTGTAGGATTCCAAGTTGGAAACAACACCTTGGAGGTGTTTCCTTGCTCCTACTAGTTCGATAACCTTGGTTTCATAACTGAGGGAAAACTTGTTATTGTGCTCATCATACCTTCCTCTTGGGGTTCCCCAACAATCTCTACATATTGAGAAATCAGGCACATAACCGACAAGTATCAAAGTAAACATACATTACTTAAGCGGATACAAGGCATACGTCAATTGCCATCAGGGCTACATTAGTCAACATCAGCGGAACTTCGTAAAGCGTAGATCCCGAGCCATGCCTTAACCTACATGCAACTGACTAGGAGAATGTCCTAGCTCGCATAATTGTCATCATCACCTTCTTCTTGATATTTGACCAAGTTAATAGCCAGGGACAATGCCAGTGAGTACTTTGAATGTACTCGCAAACCACCTTAAGATACACAATAAGAGGATATGCAATATGGCTGTGGTAGTAGGAGGGCTCCATAATAGGTTCTTTTATAAACTAGTTTCTCTTGTAGATATAACATCTACATAACCTTGTTGAAAACTTTTATAAAACATTTTGGAAACCTTTTTGAAATGTTTTGGAAATCACTAGGATTGGGTCACCCTATCTTTCTTCCTTCTGGTCATCTCATGACCAAACTCCTTTCATTCCTTTCCGACCATCCCATGGTCAAATCATTTTTCAAAGCCTTTACTTTTCCGAAGTCCTTTTTGAAATAAAAACCAGCACTGCTCTACAGTAGTTTCTCCAACCTGTCCATAACCACGGGCACGGCTATTCGAATAGATTTACACTCTGAAAAGGTTGTACACTTTACCCACACCATCCGAGTACCCTACCTTGATCACCTACGGATGGTAGGTTGAGTAACTGGTCAAGACCTTTGGAATGCCCACTCCAGTAAAGGCGCCTACCCTATGAGTCGTTCCCCTCAACACCGGGACATCGGGTACCATGGACCAACTAGAGCGCCTTTGTACGCTTTCAATGAGAGGCTCATAGTATCGCATGGAGGCCCGTAGACCCTTTGTTCCTTCTCTTGGGTGCAGAGGTACATTACTCGGACCCAGGTAAGGCCCAACCTCCATAGATCGAAATCTCCTGTAGGAGTTGTGAGACAACTTATACCAGAGCAGCTAAACTTCGAGCCCAGCCCCTTCCCATGTATGAGTAATGTGGTTGCACGGGTTAAGTTGTTATAGCTAAAGCTACAAAGAACCGGGTGCATTTTTTGAAAACATTTTGCCTCCTCTTTCCTTTGTAAAACAAAAAACTTTTTATTTTCTCAAACTTCTCTTGGTAGGTCAAACCTCACCAAGGTTTTATCATAAAACATTTTGTAAAACTTTTCCGAGGTCTTCCCATTCAGTAGTTTTGCTTCAGCTAAATAGGGTCTCAAAAGGGGTATGGTATTATACACCATCTACCATACTAGGGACAAGTAGGTGTCACCAAGGGGGTTGTACTTAGTAGTACATGTTTGTAATGGTTTGGAGGATCCAAGCCACTACCAGATATAGATCATTATATAATAAAACAATGCAATTTCCTTAAAAAGTAAGTAAAATGTGCATAAATAAAATAGTAGGACAAGGCTTATGAACAAGAAGGTGGTTTGCCTGTGATCAACATTCTGGCAATATATGTCCCTGGACTACTTCTTAGAAAACCATAATAACCGAAAATAACCACTTCTTTTGGTCTCCGATATAATCGCAACTATCATCATCGACAAGCATACATGCAAGCAAGCAATACCACAATAAATATAAGACAATAAAGTAGCAAAGCAATACATCATACAAACATATAATAGACCACTAGCTTCAGTAGGTTTGGTTAATTTGGGATTATAGAGAGTGGAATTACTTTAATTGTGTTAGTGGAATTGCTTTTATGATTAGTAGTCCAGAACTACTTCAATCAGGGCTTTTAATAAGGCCTTGTTCAGTTTGATATCAATGTGCAAAAATGATATCATCAGATAGTTTTGATAAAACAAGGCTACCAAAAGTGGTTTCATTATTTTATGACTTTTAATTATTTAGTTATTGTATTTCTAGTGAAAGAAACCCTAGTTTTAGGGGATAATTCACCAGGACAGATCTGTAAGTGCAAAACTCATTTACTTGTATAGTTCAGGAGTATTTTGAGTGATAGTTCAAATGAGAGTTGGAATCACTTTGAAATAATTACCAGAATGCCCTTTGGAAAATCCCAAATTTAGTTCTGTTGTCTATTTGTATTTTTCACTAGATTAAAAATACATAAGATTTTGATGTGAATCCAAGGACACATGGTAGGTATTTGAAATACTTTTATGTATAAATTGGATTTACTATTGTTGGAGTTTTAAAAGTCATGTAGTGAATTTTCTACGAAAACAACCCTAGATAGAGAGATTTAATCCACAAAAAACAATAGAGGCTCAAAAACTAGTGGGCACCTAGGTTTTGATAGGTATTGGTATAACTCGTCAATGAGAGTTGGAATTAGGTCCAGAAATATTATGGTTTAGCCTAGAGAAATTTCTAAACTAAAAAAATGAATTGTTTCTATTATTTATATTACAGGAACAATATAGTTCCGCTTGGCATGAGACCAAGGCAGATAGATAGGTATCTTTAATGGTTACTAGAGAAAGTTTGGAGTATCCCATTTGGATATGTGGAACTCCTTGTGGAAATTATTAACTAAAAAAGACACTATTTATTGGATTAAAATCTAGAAAATGAGAAATATTATTTTGGGCAAGGTACGAGTTCTGCATGTTGGAGAAAAAGTACACATACACATAGAAAATTTGATTTGGCCAAAACTAGGTGTCTTCCATTTTTCATTGTATTTATTTCTAGGATCCATTCAGCAGATCTGGAACAAAAGAAAAAGGATTCTGTAAAAAAAAGTGAAAAGGGGCCAAATCTGACCGAGACGGGCCTAACAACGCCGAATCGGCCCACTGGGCGAGGCTAGGCGCCGCAAGCAGGTTTTAAAGGGTCTGACAGGAGGGCCCACTCGTTAGGGACATAGGGCGGCAAAGAGGTATCACGCGTCCTGCATCACACAATTTGAGTGGATCCAATGGCGGAGGATCGTCGTCGTCCTCCCGATGATCCCAGCGGCATGGAAACCCTAGCGGGATCTGGAGCGGGTGGAAGGCTCACCTAGAGGTTCGCCCATTACAGAGGAGGGGAGGACGTGACACGGTACTGAACAACGACCTCGATGATGGTCAATAGGGATGGATTTGGTGACAGGGAGGTACTCGCGTAACCGTGCCCGTGGGTGCTCTCGGAAGCACGGCAGAGCGGCTCTTCGGGTGTCTGCATGACCAAGACAATGGGAGGGTTAGCTAGGGCTTGGAGTGGTGCTCACGCCAGAATGAAAACGAGAGGGAAATATGTAGTATGGAGAGTACTTTGTTTCCTTCTTCCTTGCAGTTGCCTGAGCTCAAAGCTCCCTGTCTAGGGCGAAGGAGAGCAGAGGAAAGGGCTGGAGCACCGGGGATGGCTCTGAGGGGTTGTGGGGTGGAAATGAGGGTGGTGTGGAGGCTGGGATTATCCTCTGTCTCTTTTAACCGAGGAGGGGAAGTTCATGGTGGACCTAGTCCATTTTGGACAAGAAAAGCGGAGGATGCAAGGGATTGGCTAGGAGGGGAGGTGAGCATCATGCCAAGGGGTCAAGAATGGCTGAGTGATGGCAGGAGATGGCTTACATAGCAAGGTTGCTTGGCACACATGTGCTTCAGCCTAAAAAGTAAATGGAGGGGAAGGAGGGTACTAGGGTGGCTAGGGCTGCAGCCAGCACTCAGAGTAGGTGTGTGTGTGAGCTATGATCCAGACCATAGGGTGCAGGAGTGATAAAAATTGTTGTGGCATTGAAACCATAAGGTTTGGATTTTTCTCCATGTATTACTCTCTCTCTCACCACAACCAAGCAATAAGGGACAAGAGGTAGGGGTTATCTACTATAGGGTTATAGTGGTTTTCAACCAGAAGATGAGGTGTAGTGCTGTGGTGGTTAACTACGGGGGTTGGTGTGGTTTTGATTTAGTTTTAGATCATAGTGGTTTAATATTTAGGAATTTCTATTTTCGTGCCATCGGTTCGTTAGTTGTACTCAGTTTTCCCCATCCGCTTAGTTTTTCCTCACTTTTGCCCATCTCCTTGTATGAAACTCTCACATGGGCTGAAACTCGTCGTCTGTCAGCCTTGCCTTTACATGCTGACAAGTGGTGCCGCATTTAGTCGGGTCCCGTAGTGGACTCTCACCGTTACGTGCTGACGATTAGGGCCGCGTTATGTCGGGTCCCATAGTGTACCCTTGCCGTTACATGCTGACAAGTGGGGCCGCGTTCAGTCGATTCCCGTAGTGGACACCTCTCTCAACTTATCTAGATCAGCATCAGACCCACAACTTATCCACGTGAGCACTGACCCACAGCTTATCCATGTGAGCGTCGGACCCATAGCTTACATAGGTTGGCGTTGCAAGATGGGACCCCGAGCCAGCCCCACGCCCGCGCCCGTGCCGTTGCTTCATTTTCATATAGTGAAATGTAATGCATATATGAAAATTATACACCTTTGAACTCTTTTAAATAACACTTAGGACATGATAATGTTGTGCTAATAAAATCCTGATCATTTATCATTTCCATGGAGTGAAATATAATGCATAAACTTGCGTATACAAAAATTATACACCTTTGAACTCTTTGAAATCGCACTTAATACGTGATAATGTCGTGCTAAGAAAATCTTGAGAGATTATCATTTTCATAGAGTGGAATGTAATGCACAAACTTTCATATGTGAAAATTATAAACCTTTGAACACTTTTAAATCGCACCTAATACGTGATAATGATGTGCTAAGAAAATTTTGAGAGATTATTATGTTCTCCCCATTTTCATAGAGTGGAATGTAATGCATAAACTTGCATATACGAAGTTTATACACCTTTGAACTTTGAAATCTCACTTAATACGTGATAATGTTGTGCTAAGAAAATCTTGAGAGGTTATCATTTCCATGGAGTAAAATATAATGCATAAACTTGCGTATAGAAAAATTATACACCTTTGAACTCTTTGAAATCACACTTAATACATGATAATGTTGTGCTAAGAAAATCTTGAGAGATTACCATTTCCATGGAGTGAAATATAATGCATAAACTTGCGTATACAAAAATTATACACCTTTGAACTCCTTGAAATCGCACTTAATACATGATAATGTTGTGCTAAGAAAATCTTGAGAGATTACCATTTCCATGGAGTGAAATATAATGCATAAACTTGTGTATACAAAAATTATACACCTTTGAACTCTTTGAAATCACACTTAATACGTGATAATGTCATGCTCAGAAAATCTTGAGAGATTATTATTTTCATATAGTGGAATGTAATGCATAAACTGGCATATACGAAAATTATACACCTTTGGACTCTTTGAAATCGCACTTAGGTAATGATAATGTTGTGCTAATAAAATCCTGATCATTTATCATTTCCATGGAGTGGAATGTAATGCATAAACTTGTGTATACGAAAATTATACACATTTGAACTCTTTGAAATCGCACTTAATATGTGATAATATTCTGCTAAGAAAATCTTGAGAGATTATCATTTTCATAGAGTGGAATGTAATGCACAAATTATACACCTTCAAACACGTTCCCTTAAAATTATATTCGAGTTCATTTGTTTATGGAGTTAAAGTACCGGTGGCATACTCGTCATTTTGCATGGATAGAGGGGTGCGCCCCGACAGATATAGGGGTTATCATGTCCGCTAGATCACAGAGGATCAACGGTTGGTGGGCACGATCTATATGACAACTGTGTCAACCAATCAGAGCGTAGCAGCGAAGATGAGCACAGGTGCGAGAGATGGATACAAAGAGAGGGGAAAATTGAGTAGCACTTAAGAAACAAGGGCAAAACTGAGTAGAACTTAAAACCAAGGGCAAGACTGACAAAGGGATTCAAATAGAAAATAGAAAAATATTTAAAAAATGGAAAATGTGTATTTTATACAATAAAATATATCTTGGCATATATCAAACTATTTGCAATTCAAATATACACCAGTTTGACAATTATTGCCTCGTTCAGACAAACTATGTTTTGGGGAGGGATGTTTTGGGAAGAGGCTTGAATAGAAAGCCATGAACCTTCATAGATAGTAGGTGATTTGAGAAGTGGTCATTTAGGTTAAAACTTGGTTTATAGACATTTCTTATGGTGGCAGGTCACATAATAAGACTCCCTGGGTAGATGCCACTATGTTTTGCTCTTTTTGAATTTGTTGTGCATAAAATGACTCAATTAGCTAGCTAAAACCTATTCGTTGACTCTCTGTTGACCAGCCACCGGAGGGTAAAACTGAGTATATTGCACACGACTGTGTTAGTACTGGAGGGCAAAACTGAGTACAACCAAACTGCTAGTGTAACACTCAAGGGAAAAACTGAGCACAACTGAGTCGCCAGGGTTAGACACGAGGGAAAAACATGACTCACGGTACGCGTGTCTGTGCACGGGGCGATAGCGGACACGTGTGGCCGTGCATGGTGTAGTAGCATACGCAGTTACGTGGTGCACGGTAGTGCAACAAAATGTCGCTTCCCTTCTCCTTTAACAGAGGCCTCCCCACTAAGAATATCATTTTGTGGCCCGAAAGTTGGGGTGTCCAGGCAACGCGGTACCCGAGTTCCCTGATATCATCCGCAATGACTATAGTTGGCGTGCCAAATACTCAGAGGGTCTTTTTCGGCACGAATTCAACTTTATGTTTCAATACAAAAAATCAGGCTAACGGCCGTCAAGTTGGGCCCCCCTGTCAGTTCTCGCCGTTATGTCGCTCCTGTCGCTCCCGTCACTTATGTGTCAATTAAGCTTGTAGCGTTGGCGCCTGCATCCAATACGCGTCTTCTTATTCCCCGAAGCGGCAATCTGTGGGGTGTCGCAGCCATGGCGCGGAGCTGGGACGCGGACGAACCTGCTCGGCCTAGCTCTCCTCCCTGTAGGCTTGTAGCGTTGGCGCCTCCATTACTCGTATTCTTCCCCGGAGCGGCAATCTGTGGTCGCGGTCATGGCGTAGAGCTGGGAAGTGACGAAGCTACTCGGCCCCGCTCTCCTCCCCATCCCGAGTCGGAGCTCGCCCTCACCATGGACGCACCCATGGCACGGTCGGGGACGAGAATTGGTTCCTGGTGAGATCTATCACCTTGTCGACCATGCTCGGTTCTGTTTTCCTCCACTAGAATCCGAGCTTGCCGTCGCTGTGGTTGCACCCGCACCAATTCTGCCACCTCTGCCGAGGTCTCTATGGTAGCTCAAGTTCTGGGGCTCTCCAAGTTCTAACATGTTGGGCATGTAAGTGTTGTTGTATGTTAAACTAGCAAATCTCGTTTGTTCAAATCTCTTGGCTGTACCAACTTCATTGTGTTTAATTATGAAAGACAAATTATAAATGACTTCTCTCAATTTATCGCATAAAAAAATGCACAGCTAATTTCATATTCTCGTGGGAACTAGCCCCACTTGTTGAACCGGTGGCACTGCCACGATCTCCACGTAACCACAGTGAGTTCTCGAACCGAAAGTTGAAGTTACCACATTTCTTCTGCGGTCATTCCTCTTCCTCAGTCATTCCTCTACAGTTTTCCTGGGCGCTTCTTCTTCCTCTGTTCTGGAACCGTCGGTTCATCTTCTTCTTCCTCTCGAAGGCAGTTCCTTGCACCCATTTCCTTGCAGGCATGGACGATGGGAAACGCACAATAGAGACCCACTTGGTCCCTGCCCATGGCACCACGACTTTGACAGTGGTGTACACAAATGATGAAGCGACTGTGGAGAAAACTCTCGCCAGGTTTGAGCAATTTCTTGAGAAAGAGAAGCACAAGTTTGTGGGGCTAGACTTGGAGTACACCCGTGCAAATAAGCGAAAAAAATCCTCCACAAGAGATCGCTGTCATGCAAATCACCATACATGAGGAGGTCCTAGTTTACCACTTCTGCAGGTATGTGAAATTTAAATTTGAGATCACCACTTCTGCATCCCTTGTTCCCTTACATCCCTAGAACCATCTAAGTGCAGGAGTAAACCAGCTGAGATGCGCTGTCCGGCTTTGGTCGAGTTCTTGTGTAGGAAAGGGATAACTTTCACTAGCGTGGATATCACAAATGACACAATTATGCTTTCTCGTGCGTTGATAAAAATCCCAGAGGGGCACCACCTCGACATCCAGAATCTGTACAAGATCAAATCATACCCAGCGAAGGATGGCATGGGTGATCTGGCAGCGGAAATCATCGATAAATCCTATGAAAAACTGAAGAAATTGAAGCGACTCGATCACAACTACTGGGAGTGGAAGCCGATGAGCCAGGCGCGCCTCGAGTATGCAGCCAGAGACGCCTACATGCGTATGAGTTGTACAGTAATCTCATTACCATGAAAGATGGGATGGTTAAGGCGGGGTTTTTCGCGAGAGAGCTATGCCCTGGTTGCAAGCTAGCCCATGAGAAGAAGCGCGAGGATGACAGAAAGAGATTTCAAGACGAGCAGGGATCTTGGGACGGTGGTGACATCAAGCGGCTAAAGGGGAAGCAAGTCAAGGACAACAACAAGTGGTGGTGATACATTATGTGTTTGAACTAGATTTTAGTTTCTAGTTTATTATGTGTGTGATACATTTAGTTACTTCAATACAAAATTTCGACCAATTTAACTTGTTGATGTATTTATTGACAATTATATATAATCGAGCACTAGAAATATTTTGTAGTGTGCATGAGCATGATCAGTAAATATAATTGAACACTAGAAACTTTAAGGCACTCCATATAAAGGAGTAGATTAATATATAGCGTTCACTAGAGACACCATGGATATATTGTCTTACATGCCACACACAGGTAATAATTAACTAGAACAAAATAAAAGCAGGGGCTGCAGCAGGAGGCCGGGACACGGAGACGCCTAGCAGGGTAGGGGTTTATCAGCAGGAGGCAGCGACAGCCTAGTGATGGGATACAGCCCAGTCCTGACATACTCCCGGAGGAATTTGCCGTAGGATGCGTGCCGCACCAAGGTAATCGGCCTATGCCTTCTGCCTCCGCCTCTGCCAACGCCCTCCGCGTGCTGGATCATGCTGTTGAGGTCCACATTGATTGCTCTGCCACAGAATGGGCAAAACAGTCTCCCCCTACGGTGGAAACGGATTAGCCCACACCGTCACCGACTCAACACGTAGCGGCTCTTGTTGTCCCTGGATTCCTTGCTATCGTCCACTTGATCATCATCCTCCTGTTGATTTTTAAGAACATAACGTAGAACGCATACATATGATTGAATTGTACTACAACTCAAGAATTGACAACATGTATATGTAAGACAATATATCCATGGATATCAAAGATAAAGCATCTCAGCAAAAGTTTGATCGGTTCATATATCATTTCATCTCAACACAATGACAAATAATTGCATCAGAGTGAATGTAGGATAAATCTAGGGGCCTCATAAGTTTCTTCAGGGATGGAGTGAGTGAACCAAGTAACAATTGCACAACCTATAATGTTGTTGTACATCGCCCAGGTTCACTAACTCATCCCTGAGAAAATCTGACACCAATGTGTCTGCCTCTCTTTTGGGGCAAATTTGAATCATTGGCCACAATAAGAAATTCAAATGTAATCGTACAAAACATTATTCAGGGATATACATAGTCAGGTACAAAAACAAGCCTCAGTATTGTAATTATAAATAAAAAACCAAACAATTAATCTTCAGGTGCATGTTAAAAATACTTATGATCAAAACCATTCATATACATATGCATCATACCAATCATTAAAAGATCAGAAACAATTCAAGGATCATATATGTAGTTCCATATGAGAATAAATCTAGGGCCTCATAATTTGTTTCAGAGATGGAGTTGGTGAACCAAAGTACCAACAGCACAGCCTATATTGTTTGTGTGCATTGCTGCCTCAGGTTCACCAACCCATCCCTAAAACACAACACCGTCATACGTGTCTCCCCTTGAACTCTTTTGGGGCAAATTTCAATCATCGGCCTCGGTGACAAACTAAAATGTAATTCTTATACACTGAATGCATTGAATAGGTAATTCGAATATCATAGTTATATGAATATAGAATAAAGATTAAGGCCTCATAAGTTTCTACAGGGACGGCGTAAGTGAACCAAGTAACAATTGCACAGCCTATATTGTTCTTGTACATCTCCCCAGGTTCACTAACTCGTCCCTGAAAAAATCTGACACCGATGTGTCTGCCTCTCTTTTGGGGCAAATTTGAATCATTGGCCACAATAAGAAATTCATATGTAATCGTACAAAACATTATTTAGGGATATACATAGTCAGGTACAAAAACAAGCCTAAATATTGTAATTATAAATAAAAAACCAAACAATTAATCTTCAAGTACATGTTAAAATACTTATGATCAAAACCATTCATATACATAGGCATCATACCAATCATTAAAAGATCAGAAACAATTCAAGGATCATATATGTAGTTCCATATGAGAATAAATCAAGGGCCTCATAATTTGTTTCAGAGATGGAGTTGGGGAACGAAAGTACCAACATCACAACCTATATTGTTTGTGTGCATTGCTGCCTCAGGTTCACCAACCCATCCCTAAAACACGACATCGTCATACGTGTCTCCCCTTGAACTCTTTTGGGGCAAATTTCAATCATCGGCCTCGGTGACAAACTAAAATGTAATTCTTATACACTATGAATGCATGGAATAGATAATTCAAATATCATAGTTCTATGAATGTAGAATAAAGATTGCAGCCTCATAAGTTTATACAGAGATGGCGTAAGCGAACCAAGTAACAATTGCACAGCTTATATTGATCGTGTACATGGCCCCAGATTCGCTCACTCATCCCTGTAAAAATTTGACACCAATGTGTCTGACTCTCTTTGGGGCAAATTTGAATCATTGGCCATAATAATAAATTGAAATGTAATCGTACCAAACAATATTCAGGGATATACAAATGCATCATACAACGCATTCATAGATCATAAACAATACAAATATTATATATTTAGGTTCCATATGAGATAAAAAAAATTAGGGCCACATTTTTTTCAGCGATGGAGTCGGAGAACCAAAATACCAACAGCACAACCTGTATTGTTTATGTGCATTGCTGCCTCAGGGCCACTAACCATCCCTAAGAAAACGACACCATCAGGTGCCCTTGCACTATTTTGGGGCAAAATTGAATCATTGGGCTCAGTAAGGAATAGAAATGTAATGTTATAGGCCTGCTGTGTATCGAAATCAACACACAACTAGCAAACTCAACTAGATGGTAGATGAGCAGATTGGGGTTTTGTGACTAGACGGATTGGGGTTTTGTGACTAGATGGCAGATGCATTAATCAACCGATCGAATCATATATATACTACCCTACTTCAAGAGCAAAAGAATCTGTACACGATTGAGCAAATCCTATGTATGAACAGTGAAAACTGCGGCTGCGACTAGAGAAGCTAGCATTGTAGTACCTCGGACTCCTCATCAGGGACCTCCTTCTCGAACTCATCATTCTTCGTGATTGCGTCGAAGATTGCTTGAACAACGATGGGGTCATCGATGTAGATCACCAGATTGCCTCTGCCTGCCGCCTGCCCTCCATCCAGATCTGCCGCTGGCACCACGACATTGTCGGCCACCTGTTGCTCGGCGGCGGACGGCTACTACTGGCTACTCGACAGCAATGGCTACCACCTGCTGCTCGGCAGCAACGGCTACCAACTGCTGCTTGGTGGCGACGGCTACCACCTGCTACTCGGCGGCGACGGCTACTGGCTGGACGGATGAGTTCGCACCCTCGACGGCGCGGCGACAAGCGGCGTTCGTGCCCGAAGAAGACGCCTCCGTCTACTTGGCGACGAACGAGCCATCTGCTGCTTCGCCTTCAATTGGCTTCACCTCTGGATCTTCTCCACGCGTACGCTTCATGGCGCCCCAAGGGAAGGAGGTAGTGCAAATGAGGGAGATTCGGCGCGCGCGGCAGGTGTAGATTGGGGTTTTGGGACTAGATAGACTAGGGGGAAATTACATGAGCTCATGGAAGAAGAAGGTCGAGGGGGGTTATAAACACCGGACCGTTCGTAGTCCTCGAGTGGACACGTGTGGTGGGCGGGGGGGGGGGGGCTACCATGATCTCCACCCTTTTTTTTCAGTTCCCTTTTTTTTGAAACAGCCACGATCTCCACTTTAGAGCTGCATTGAAAACACGCTCATGGCAGACCTCGATTCCACTGCATGCAAGTGGCGCGGAACTAATTTCTAGCAACATTAGATCTACTCGAGGTGGGCCCTTGACTCATGGAATTTACTAGCGGTAGGGCCCAGTTGGAAGTGAGATTGAGAGCGCTACGTATAAATGGGATATGTCTGATTAAAATCAAGTGGCAATAAATTGCAGCGTCCCATCGACAACCGTGCTCTCGATGACCCTGTTGCCCTGTGCATGAGTTGTAGTAGCAGTAGTAGGCTTTTCAGACTTGATTAAACTTGACATGACCGCTCAACGACTTTTTCCATGGACGGCGCCGTGTTCCTTCCTGTAGAAGTCTCGCGGAGGGAGACATCCGTGCTGTCTCACGCTGTACTGTGAAGGGCACGAGGTGTGCAACGATCATCGTTGGATCGCACAGAATCAATGGTTGGTGCGCACGATCCGCGTGACAACTGTGACAACCAATCAGGGAGTAGCAGACAGGGTAAGCACAGTTTTGGGCTTCTACGAAAGATAGAGAGGGGGTGGGCAAAACTAAGTAGTACCACATAAAACCAAGGGCAAAACTGAGTAGTATAAAAATGTAAAGTGTCTTGTACAATGAAATACATCGTGGAATACATCAAATTATGCCAAGATAGATCCACTAGAGTTCATTGGATGTGTGTTCTTCTCATAAACCACACATGGATCCACCAGTGGCATTACATGTCCGTTCCTCTAAACAAACCACATAAGGATCCACTAGTGTCATTGCATGTCTGTTATTTTCATGAACCACATAAGGATCTACCAGTGTCATTGCATGTCTGTTCTTTTCATGAACCACACCTAGTGGCATTGCATGTGTGTTACTTCCATAAACCACATATGGATCCACCTAGTGTGATTCCATGTTTGTTCCTTCCATAAACCACATAAGGATCCACCAGTGTCATTGCCTGTCTGTTCTTTTCATGAACCACTCCTAGTGTCAGTGCATGTCTGTTCTTTTCATGAACCACACCCAGTGTCACTGCATGTCAATTCTTTTCATGAACCACATAAGGATCCACCGGTGTCATTGGATGTGTGTTCTTCTCATGAACCTTCTTCTTCCATGGCCTCGTGTCATTTCCCCCCACCTAGAGTCATTGGATGCGTGTGCTTCTCATGAACCACACATGGATCCACTGGTGTCATTGCATGTCTTTTCCTCTAAACAAACCACAAAAGGATCCACCAGTGTCATTGCGTGTGTGTTCTTTTCATGAACCACACCCAGTGTCATTGCATGTGTGTTCTTCTAAACAAACCACATCAGGATCCACCAGTGTCATTGCATGTCTGTTCTTTTCATGAACCACATAAGGATGGGCCCACCAGTGTCATTGCATGTCTGTTCTTTTCATGTACCACACATAGTGTCAGTGCATGTCTGTTCTATTCATGAACCACACCCAATTTCACTACATGTATGTTCCTCAAAACAAACCACATAAGGATCCACCATTGTCATTGCATGCCTGTTCTTTTCATGAACCACATAAGGATCTACCAGTGTCATTGCATGTCTGTTCGTTTCATGAACCACACCCAGTATCATTGCATGTGTGTTACTTCCATAAACCACATATGGATCAACCTAGTGTGATTGAATGTTTGTTCCTTCCATAAACCACATAAGGATCCACTAGTGTCATTGCCTGTCTGTTCTTTTCATGAACCACTCCTAGTGTCAGTGCATGTCTGTTCTTTTCATGAACCACACCAAGTGTCACTGCATGTCAGTTCTTTTCATGAACCACATAAGGATCTACCAGAGTCATTGGATGTGTGTTCTTCTCATGAACCACACGTGGATCCACCGGTGTCATTGCATGTCTGTTCCTCTAAACAAACCACATAAGGATCCACCAGTGTCATTGCGTGTGTGTTCTTATCATGAACCACACCCAGTGTCATTGCATGTGTGTTCTTCTAAACAAACCACATAAGGAACCACCAGTGTCATTGCCTGTCTATTCTTTTCACAAACCACATAAGGATGGGCCCACCAGTGTCATTGCATATCTATTCTTTTCATGAACCACACCCAGTGTCAGTGCATGTCTGTTCTATTCATGAACCACACCCAGTTTCGCTGCATGTCTGTTTTTTCATGAACCACATAAGGATCTACCAGTGTCATTGCATGTCTTTTACTTCCATAAACCATATGTGGATCCATCGGTGTCATTGAATGTATGTTCTTCTAAACAAACCACATAAGGATCCACCAGTGTCATTGCATGTCTGTTCTTTTCATGAACCACATAAGGATGGGCCCACCAGTGTCATTGCATGTCTGTTCTTTTCATGGACCACACCTAGTGTCAGTGCATGTGTGTTCTATTCATGAACCACACCCAATTTCACTGCATGTCTGTTCTTTTCATGAACCACATAAGGATCTACCAGTGTCATTGCATGTCTTTTACTTCCATAAACCCCATGTGGATCCACCGGTGTCATTGCATGTCTGTTCCTCTAAACAAACCACATAAGGATCCACAAGTGTCATTGCGTGTGTGTGTTCTTCTCATGAACCACACCCAGTGTCATTGCATGTGTGTTCTTCTAAACAAACCACATAAGGATCCACCAGTGTCATTTCCTGTGTGTTCTTTTCATGAACCACATAAGGATGGGCCCACCAGTGTCATTGCATGTCTGTTCTTTTCATGAACCACACCTAGTGGCAGTGCATGTCTGTTCTATTCATGAACCATACCCAGTTTCACTTCATGTCTGTTCTTTTCATGAACCACATAAGGATCTACCAGTGCATTGCATGTCTTTTACTTCCATAAACCACATGTGGATCCACCGGTGTCATTGCATGTGTGTTCTTCTAAACAAACCACATAAGGATCCACCAGTGTCATTGCATGTGTGTTCTTCTCATGAACCACACCCATTGTCATTGCATGTCTGTTCTTCTAAACAAACCACATAAGGATCCACCAGTGTCATTGCCTGTCTGTTCTTTTCATGAACCACATAAGGATCCACCAGTGTCATTGCATGTCTGTTCTTTTCATGAATCACAGCTAGAGTCATTGCATGTCTTTTACTTCCATAAACCACATATGGATCCCCCTAGTGTGATTGCATGTCTATTCCTCTAAACAAACCACATAAGGATCCACCAGTGTCATTGCGTGCCCGTTCTTTTCATGAACCACACCCAGTGTCATTGCATGCGTGTTCTTCTAAACAAACCACATAAGGATACATTAGTGCCATTGCCTATCTGTTCTTTTCATGAACCACACCCAGTGTCATTGCATGTGTGTTCTTCTAAACAAACCTCATAAGTCAATGCATGTCTGTTCTTTTCATGAACCACACCAGGTGTCATTGCATGTCTGTTCATTTCATGAACCACGGCTAGAGTCATTGCATGTCTGTTCCTCTAAACAAACCACATAAGGATCCACCAGTGTTATTGCATGTTTGTTCTTTTCATGAACCACATAAGGATCTACCAGTGTCATTGCATGTCTGTTCTTTTCATGAACCACACCCAGTGTAATTGCATGTGTGTTACTTCCATAAACCACATGTGGATCCACTGGTGGCATTGCATGTCTGTTCCTTCCATAAACCACAAAAGGATCCAGCAGTGTCATTGCCTGTCTGTTCTTCTCATGAACCACATAAGGATGGGCCCACCAGTGTCATTGCATGTCTGTTCTTTTCATGAACCACACCTAGTATCAGTGCATGTCTATTCTATTCATGAACCACACCCAGTTTCAGTGCATGTCTGTTCTTTTCATGAACCACATATGGATCTACTAGTGTCATTGCATGTCTTTTACTTCCATAAACCACATGTGGATCCACCGGTGTCATTGCATGTCTTTTCCTCTAAACAAACCACATAAGGATTCACCAGTGTCATTGCCTGTCTGATCCTTTCATGAACCACATAAGGATCTACCAGTGTCATTGCATGTCTGTTCTTTTCATGAACCACACCTAGTGTCATTGCATGTGTATTACTTCCATAAACCACATGTGGATCCACGGGTGTGATTGCATGTCTGTTCCTTCCATAAACCACATAAGGATCCACCAGTGTCATTGCCTGTCTGTTCTTTTCATGAACCACTCCTAGTGTCAGTGCATGTCTGTTCTTTTCATGAACCACACCCAGTGTCACTGCATGTCAGTTCTTTTCATGAACCACATAAGGATCTACCAGAGTCATTGGATGTGTGTTCTTCTCATGAACCACACATGGATCCACCCGTGTCATTGCATGTATGTTCCTCTAAACAAATAACATAAGGATCCACCAGTGTCATTGCGTGTGTGTTCTTTTCATGAACCACACCCAGTGTCATTGCATGTGTGTTCTTCTAAACAAACCACATAAGGATCCACTAGTGTCATTGCATGTCTGTTATTTTCATGAACCACATAAGGATGGACCCACCAGTGTCATTGCATGTCTGTTCTTTTCATGAACCACACCCAGTGTCAGTGCATGTCTGTTCTATTCATGAACCACACCCAGTTTCACTGCATGTCTGTTCTTTTCATGAACCACATAAGGATCTACCAGTGTCATTGCATGTCTTTTACTTCCATAAACCACATGTGGATCCACCGGTGTCATTGCATGTGTGTTCTTCTAAACAAACCACATAAGGATCCACCAGTGTCATTGCCTGTCTGATCTTTTCATGAACCACATAAGGATCTACCAGTGTCATTGCATGTCTATTCTTTTCATGAACCACACCCAATATCATTGCATGTGTGTTACTTCCATAAACCACATGTTGATCCACTAGTGTCCTTGCATGTTTGTTCCTTCCATAAACCACATAAGGATCCACCAGTGTCATTGCCTGTCTGTTCTTCTCATGAACCACATAAGGATGTGCCCACCAGTGTCATTGCATGTCTGTTCATTTCATGAACCACACGAAGTGTCAGTGCATGTATGTTCTATTCATGAACCACACCCAGTTTCACTGCATGTCTGTTCTATTCATGAACCACATAAGGATCTACTAGTGTCATTGCATGTCTTTTACTTCCATAAACCACATGTGGATCCACCGGTGTAATTGCATGTCAGTTCCTCTAAACAAATCGCATAAGAATCCACCAGTGTCAGTGCGTGTGTGTTCTTCTCATGAACCACACCCAGTGTCATTGCATGTGTGTTCTTCTAAACAAACCACATAAGGATCCACCAGTGTCATTGCCTCTATGTTCTTTTCATGAACCACATAAGGATCCACCAGTGTCATTGCATGTCTGTTCTTTTCATGAACCACGGCTAGAGTCATTGCATGTCCGTTCCTCTAAACAAACCACATAAGGATCTACCAGTGTCACTGCATGTGTGTTCTTTTCATGAACCACACCTAGTGTCATTGCATGTGTGTTACTTCCATAAACCACATATGGATCCACCTAGTGTGATTGCATGTTTGTTCCTTCCATAAACCACATAAGGATCCACCAGTGTCATTGCATGTCTATTCTTTTCATGAACCACTCCTAGTGTCAGTGCATGTCTGTTCTTTTCATGAACCACACCTAGTGTCACTACATGTCAATTCTTTTCATGAACCACATAAGGATCCACCGGTGTCATTGGATGTGTGTTCTTCTCATGAACCTTCTTTTTCCATGGGCTCGTGTCATTTCCCCCCACCTAGAGTCATTGGATGCTTGTGCTTCTCATGAACCACACGTGGATCCACCGGTGTCATTGCATGTCTTTTCCTCTAAACAAACCACAAAAGGATCCAACAGTGTCATTGCGTGTGTGTTCTTTTCATGAACCACACCCAGTGTCATTGCATGTGTGTTCTTCTAAACAAACCACATCAGGATCCACCAGTGTCATTGCATGTCTGTTCTTTTCATGAACCACATAAGGATGGGCCCACTAGTGTCATTGCATGTCTGTTCTTTTCATGAACCACACACAGTGTCAGTGCATGTCTGTTCTATTCATGAACCACACCCAGTTTCACTACATGTCTGTTCCTCAAAACAAACCACATAAGGATCCACCATTGTCATTGCATGTCTGTTCTTTTCATGAACCACATAAGGATCTACCAGTGTCATTGCATGTCTGTTCTTTTCATGAACCACACCCAGTGTCATTGCATGTGTGTTACTTCCACAAACCACATATGGATCAACCTAGTGTGACTGCATGTTTGTTCCTTCCATAAACCACATAAGGATCCACCAGTGTCATTGCCTGTCTGTTCTTTTCATGAACCACTCCTAGTGTCAGTGCATGTCTGTTCTTTTCATGAACCACACCAAGTGTCACTGCATGTTAGTTCTTTTCATGAACCACATAAGGATATACTAGAGTCATTGGATGTGTGTTCTTCCCATGAACCACACGTGGATCCACCGGTGTCATTGCATGTTTGTTCCTCTAAACAAACCACATAAGGATCCACAAGTGTCATTGCGTGTGTGTTCTTATCATGAACCACACCCAGTGTCATTGCATGTGCGTTCTTCTAAACAAACCACTTAAGGAACCACCATTGTCATTGCATGTCTGTTCTTTTCATGAACCACATAAGGATGGGCCCACCAGTGTCATTGCATATCTGTTCTTTTCATGAACCACACCCAGTGTCAGTGCATGTCTGTTCTATTCATGAACCACACCCACTTTCACTGCATGTCTGTTTTTTTCATGAACAACATAAGGATCTACCAGTGTCATTGCATGTCTTTTACTTCCATAAACCATATGTGGATCCACCGGTGTCATTGAATGTGTGTTCTTCTAAACAAACCACATAAGGATCCACCAGTGTCATTGCATGTGTGTTCTTTTCATGAACCACATAAGGATGGGCCCACCAGTGTCATTGCATGTCTGTTCTTTTCATGGACCAAACCTAGTGTCAGTGCATGTCTGTTCTATTCATGAACCACACCCAGTTTCACTGCATGTCTGTTCTTTTTATGAACCACATAAGGATCTACCAGTGTCATTGCATGTCTTTTACTTCCATAAACCACATGTGGATCCACCGGTGTCATTGCATGTCTGTTCCTCTAAACAAACCACATAAGGATCCACCAGTGTCATTGCGTGTGTGTTCTTCTCATGAACCACACCCAGTGTCATTGCATGTGTGTTCTTCTAAACAAACCACATAAGGATCCACCAGTGTCATTTCCTGTGTGTTCTTTTCATGAACCACATAAGGATGGGCCCACCAGTGTCATTGCATGTCTGTTCTTTTCATGAACCACACCTAGTGTCAGTGCATGTCTGTTCTATTCATGAACCACACCCAGTTTCACTTCATGTATGTTCTTTTCATGAATCACATAAGGATCTACCAGTGTCATTGCATATCTTTTACTTCCATAAACCACATGTGGATCCACCGGTGTCATTGCATGTGTGTTCTTCTAAACAAACCACATAAGGATCCACCAATGTCATTGCGTGTGTGTTCTTCTCATGAACCACATCCAGTGTCATTGCATGTGTGTTCTTCTAAACAAACCACATAAGGATCCACCAATGTCATTGCCTGTCTATTCTTTTCACGAACCACATAAGGATCCACCAGTGTCATTGCATGTCTGTTCTTTTCATGAATCACAGCTAGAGTCATTGCATGTCTTTTACTTCCATAAACCACATATGGATCCACCTAGTGTGATTGCATGTATGTTCCTCTAAACAAACCACATAAGGATCCACCAGTGTCATTGCGTGTCTGTTCTTTTCATGAACCACACCCAGTGTCATTGCATGCGTGTTCTTCTAAACAAACCACATAAGGATCCATTACTGTCATTGCCTATCTGTTCTTTTCATGAACCACACCCAGTTTCATTGCATGTGTGTTCTTCTAAACAAACCTCATAAGTCATTGCATGTCTGTTATTTTCATGAACCACACCAGGTGTCATTGCATGTCTGTTCATTTCATGAACCACGGCTAGAGTCATTGCATGTATGTTCCTCTAAACAAACCACATAAGGATCCACCAGTGTTATTGCATGTCTGTTCTTTTCATGAACCACATAAGGATCTACCAGTGTCATTGCATGTCTGTTATTTTCATGAACCACACCCAGTGTAATTGCATGTGTGTTACTTGCATAAACCACATGTGGATCCACTGGTGGCATTGCATGTCTGTTCCTTCCATAAACCACATAAGGATCCACCAGTGTCATTGCCTGTATATTCTTCTCATGAACCACATAAGGATGGGCCCACTAGTGTCATTGCATGTCTGTTCTTTTCATGAACCACACCTAGTGTCAGTGCATGTCTATTCTATTCATGAACCACACCCAGTTTCAGTGCATGTCTGTTCTTTTCATGAACCACATAAGGATCTACTAGTGTAATTGCATGTCTTTTACTTCCATAAACCACATGTGGATCCACCGGTGTCATTGCATGTCTGTTCCTCTAAACAAACCACATAAGGATCCACCAGTGTCATTGCGTGTGTGTTCTTCTCATGAACCACATAAGGATCTACTAGTGTCATTGCATGTCTGTTCTTTTCACGAACCACACCTAGTGTCATTGCATGTGTGTTACTTCCATAAACCACATGTGGATCCACGGGTGTGATTGCATGTCTGTTCCTTCCATAAACCACATAAGGATCCACCAGTGTCATTGCCTGTCTGTTCTTTTCATGAACCACTCCTAGTGTTAGTGCATGTCTGTTATTTTCATGAACCACACCAGTGTCACTGCATGTCAGTTCTTTTCATGAACCACATAAGGATCTACCAGAGTCATTGGATGTGTGTTCTTCTCATGAACCACACGTGGATCCACCGGTGTCATTGCATGTATGTTCCTCTAAACAAACAACATAAGGATCGACCAGTGTCATTGCGTGTGTGTTCTTTTCATGAACCACACCCAGTGTCACTGCATGTGTGTTCTTCTAAACAAACCACATAAGGATCCACTAGTGTCATTGCATGTCTGTTATTTTCATGAACCACATAAGGATGGGCCCACCAGTGTCATTACATGTCTGTTCTTTTCATGAACCACACCCAGTGTCAGTGCATGTCTGTTCTATTCATGAACCACACCCAGTTTCACTGCATGTCTGTTCTTTTCATGAACCACATAAGGATCTACCAGTGTCATTGCATGTATTTTACTTTCATAAACCACATGTGGATCCACCGGTGTCATTGCATGTGTGTTCTTCTAAACAAACCACATAAGGATTCACCAGTGTCATTGCCTGTCTGATCCTTTCATGAACCACATAAGGATCTACCAGTGTCATTGCATGTCTGTTCTTTTCATGAACCACACCCAGTATCATTGCATGTGTGTTACTTCCATAAACCACAAGTTGATCCACTAGTGTCCTTGCATGTTTGTTCCTTCCATAAACCACATAAGGATCCACCAGTGTCATTGCCTGTCTGTTCTTCTCATGAACCACATAAGGATGGGCCCAACAGTGTCATTGCATGTCTATTCATTTCATGAACCACACCAAGTGTTAGTGCATGTATGTTCTATTCATGAACCACACCCAGTTTCACTGCATGTCTGTTCTATTCATGAACCACATAAGGATCTACTAGTGTCATTGCATGTCTTTTACTTCCATAAACCACATGTGGATCCACCGGTGTAATTGCATGTCAGTTCCTCTAAACAAATCGCATAAGGATCCACCAGTGTCATTGCGTGTGTGTTCTTCTCATGAACCACACCCAGTGTCATTGCATGTGTGTTCTTCTAAACAAACCACATAAGGATCCACCAGTGTCATTGCCTGTATGTTCTTTTCATGAACCACATAAGGATCCACCAGTGTCATTGCATGTCTGTTCTTTTCATGAACCACGGCTAGAGTCATTGCATGTCCATTCCTCTAAACAAACCACATAAGGATCCACCAGTGTCATTGCCTGTCTGTTCTTTTCATGAACCACATAAGGATCTACCAGTGTCATTGCATGTCTGTTCTTTTCATGAACCACACCTAGTGCCATTGCATGTGTGTTACTTCCATAAACCACATATGGATCCACCTAGTGTGATTGCATGTTTGTTCCTTCCATAAACCACATAAGGATCCACCAGTGTCATTGCCTGTCTGTTGTTTTCATGAACCACATAAGGATGGGCCCACCAGTGTCATTGCATGTCTGTTCTTTTCATGAACCACACCCAGTGTCACTGCATGTCAGTTCTTTTCATGAACCACATAAGGATCTACCAGAGTCATTGGATGTGTGTTCTTCTCATGAACCACACGTGGATCCACCGGCGTCATTGCATGTCTGTTCCTCTAAAAAAACCACATAAGGATCCACCAGTGTCATTGCAAGTGTGTTCTTTTCATGAACCACACCTAGTGTCATTGCATGTGTGTTCTTCTAAACAAACCACATAAGGATCCATGAGTGTCATTGCATGTCTGTTCTTCTCATGAACCACATAAGGATGGGCCCACCAGTGTCATTGCATGTCTATTCTTTTCATGAACCACACCCGGTGTCATTGCATGTCTGTTCTTTTCATGAACCACGACTAGAGTCATTGCATGTCTGTTCCTCTAAACAAACCACATAAGGATCCACCGGTGTCATTGCATGTCTGTTCTTTTCATGAACCACATAAGGATCCACCAGTGTCATTGGATGTATGTTCTTTTCATGAACCAGACCCAGTGTCATTGCATGCGTGTTCTTTTCATTAACCATAGCTAGAGTCATTGCATGTCTGTTACTTCCATAAACCATGCATGGATCCACCGATGTCATTGCATGTCTGTTCTTTTCATGAACCACACCCAGTGTCATTGCATGGGTAGCCGTTAGACCGAGTCTTCTAGAAGGCACGCCCTAACACAGTTGTTCTGCTTGATGATTGTTACATACCGTTCGATTGGGGCGCTTGGACGATTGGGATGGTCTTCGTGAGACTGATCCGTGAGTAGGCTGTTCTGCGGCATGATTGGCCACGCTTGCTTTGGACAAACTGGCAACACTGGGCGCTCCCCTGTTTCGAGTGTCACATCTCACGAGTTCAGTGGGCCACATCCCAGTGTCACGTCCCCATTACTTCTCTTCCTCCCCGTATTTCTCTTCCTTACCCTCGAAGCCACTTTCCCCACTTCACTCCCATCCTGCCGTAGCCTCTAGTCGACGACGCCTCCATCCCAATCCCCTCTCCGGCAGCCACCCCCACCCCTCTCGCCATGGGTTCAAGGGGAGACGGCGAGGAAACGCGTCGTGACGACAGGGACGGTGATTTCGATGTGAGTCATCTCATCTCTATTTATATCATCTGTGGCCAGTTATCTATTTTTTGAGCTAGATCTAATCTGTTTACTCATGCGCGTATGATGTGTTAGGCCAACCAGACGATGTATGACTCCGACTATCACGGTTTAGAGGATGAAGATAGTCCTCTTGTATGTAAACATGGATATGTGCCCGCTAAATTTGTAGCCTTCGAAGGACGAAACGCAGGCAGGAGGTTTCTACGGTGTCAAGGACATCGTGCAATGATGCAAGGTGGAAGTTGCGGTGTTGTCAAATGGGTAGATCCAGAGTGGCCCAAATCGATGCAGAAAACGTTGGACAAACTATGGGAAATGACTGTCGAGTTGAAAGAATCCGTATTCAGCTCACTTCTTGACAATGTTGAGATGAAGCTATGGGAACCAGTTGACACAACCAAGCATAAGCGAGATCTCAGGTGGGTGCAAGACAAGGTTATCAAAGTCGAGAAGGAGAGGGACGCGGCGTTGGCCCTGAAGGCTAAAGCAGAGCAAGAACTAACTCAAGCAAGGAACGATCTCCACCAGGCCAAAGTCCTGCAGTACACAACTACGAGTATTGACAAGTGCATGAGGAAAAATGCAGAGAAACAATTGAAGCTGTGCAAGGAAGATGCTAAAAGGAAGGAGCAGACAATTCGATCCTTGCTCTCGCAGGAAGATGCGCATCGGGCCAAGATTAGGAAGATCAAGGAGATGTGTGATAACTAGTTCTATTTAGCTTAAGCTCCGTGCCTTTTTAAGTTGTAATATTTGTACTTGTTGACCTAGCGGTCTGAACAGTCCCGGATTCCAGGGAGGAAAAAATTGCTCTGACCTCGCATTAATTTGTGGAAGAATTTGTGATTTAGATCAATTTCTGCCTTGATTTTGATCTCTATCCCGGATTGGGAACGTAACCGTGGACCAAAGAAACCTTTTCTACTAGTGTATTCTGACACTGGTGGTTTGTTTAAACGTAATCTACGTGGATTGTGCCACATGCAAATGGCATAACCACAATTTATAAAGTGGAATCACGTATACCTGGTTACTGGAGACCCGGGAGCTTCGCCAGATGCAGGGGATGCAGGAGCAGAGAGGCGGTGAGATGGACGGGCTCAAGATTAGGCCAGAAAGTGGTACCCATTTCCTCCTCATCTGGGCATTATCGGTGAGAACATTGATGTTTATGTTGCCACATCGTTGTGCAGCATCTGAAATAAGTTGCTGCTTCGTGGAGTGCGGCAGCTTAAATAATTTATTTATGTGCCACTTACATTCCATCGTATTTGGAGACCTCCTGCCCCTCAGTAATCATGGAACCGGTGGATCATTGTTTTCAGATAGTAGTGGCACAATCACAATTTCGGATTCAACTACTGACTCGAGCGTTTCCAAACCCTAAGTCGCGGTACATTTTACTCAGAGAACGTGGGTAGATTGTTTCGCCCAGCAACATGCCACACAAAGAGCGATCAGAATTTAACAGAATTACATATATATGTTCAAGTTCAACACATTACTATGCATCTTCATTGCCAGCAGCCTTCTTCCGCAGCCTGGGTGCCAAGCCTTCACGTCTAATTGCGTCTTCATTTCCTGCCTTCTTCCTCTTCCTCGGTGCCAATTTTCTTAGCTTCACGTACTCTGCATCGTCGGGACAATGGGCACCCGAATCGTGTCCAGCATCATCTTTCCACTTGTTTTTAATTTCTTCGAGCAGCAAAATGACATCTTTCCACTCGTTTTTAATTTCTTCGGGCAGCAAAATGATGGACCCGACAATCATGTTTCTAACCTTGCGGCGCTTCCTGTCAAAGAAACAAGACTGTTGCATAACTGCCCAATATCTACAGACTAAATAAAACAAAAATTACAATTCAGCACAAACATGCGAACCCCAAGAGACTTTTGCTTACCAGGAGCTAATTGGGTTCGAGCAACCACCCTGTCCAAGAATAGAAGGGCGACTCCCAGTTGCAGCAGCTTCCACATCCAGTACATCACATTTCAGCTCAAACATGGCAGCCGAAGCATACCTTTTCATCAACCCAATTAGCTGACTGTCACACGTTATAGGAACCATGATGCCACGTTCATCCATGAAGCTGAACTTTGCAGTCTGCTTCAGCCATAATTCAACATGATTATGCAGAGCAGCAACCATACCAGATATAGTGCAGATCTGCACAGGAGCTTCTTCCATCGTGAAACAATGGTGTCCATACCTGTTGCCCTTAGAGTCGTACCTATAGAGGACTACAATAACCAGGTAAGGGGGGTCCGCGCAGATCCCACTTGACAGAAAACTATAGACAAAATATGTTTGTCAGTGATGGGCTAACAAAAAATTTGAGGTTCAGTATCCAGCTAGCAGTTGTAACTAGTGCAAATAGCAAAGAGAAGGGTAGATCACCCGCTTGTAGACAAAACTTCTTCTTTCTTGATAGTAGGATCTGCCATCCTCCGAGCTGCTTGGCTCGTCGGCGGCGGAGGTGGGCTAGAGCCTCGCAACAGCGGCTACGGCATGCGCCATTGGAGCTCGGTATCAGTGACTAGGCGCAGCAACTAGGCGCAGCAACTTGGCCCCGGAAGTCAAATGTCTGAAGGGATCGTCCTGCCTGGAGGGTGGATTCCGACACCGCTGATGCTAGGGGAAAGGTGGGAATGGATTTGTGAAATTGGTCAACGCATCCAATCCACTTAGCTGCTCGATTTGCCTAAGAGGTTTCCGCGTTGGAGCCTGCGTCACAGATAGATAACCGACATGTGGGTCCCGACCATCTACTTCACGGGGCGGTTTACCGAAATGTTTGTATTTGGCAGGGGTGAGATGAGTTTGCCTCGAAATGGCCCCTCTCAGTAGTTGGCGGCCCAAATTTTCGAAACGCGGTAATTTTTGGCAACTTAGGTACCGCCATGCGCTGGCCTGCCAACTTTGGTACCGCAGACGAACAAGCCCCTCCCCACTCTCACTCATCACTCACTCGCTCACTCAACCGTCTCCACTGTCCCATCACCTTCTGCGAACCCCCAAGAAAACCCCAACCACGCCGGTGATGGAGAAGAATAGCACGGTGGACATCGACGCCTCCAAGGCCACCGGCGAGGAGGCCCCGTCCCCATATAGCCCCCCTTACCTGTCCCCGCATTCGTCGTAGCCGCTGGCGAGGAGGCCCCGCTGGTCTCGGGAAGATCCCACTCGGTTGGGACCCCTAAGAGGAGGTTGTTTACATAAGGCCAGAGAACCCCTACGGCACCAGCATCGCCGACCCATGGTCGGAGGTTACCAGGGTTTTCTCCCCTTCCCTTGTTCTTCCCCCGTTCCCATTGTTGGATGCTAGATCGTATGTTATTAGGGCTCGGTTGTTCGTATTTTTACAGTAGCTAATCCTCTTGTGTTAGATCTCGTATTTCGATGAATCCCCCTATTCGTATTTGAACCCCCCCTGTTCGTAGTTGGGATCAGTATTCGATTTGGTTTGAGATTTGGGGAATAATTAGGATATCTCAATCGGTTAATTTATGCAAATAATCAATCTAGATAATCAAAGTACCTCAATCATGTCCTTATTACACTCTACTATTTTTTCCAACATGAGGATAGCAACAACGTCCATAGCGATGACGAGTCCAAGGACACCAAGACTCGACATGTGCTGAGCAGGCTGAAGTCCGGCCAATACAACAACTTCTTCGCCGGCGATGTGTACATGTGCCCCTTCTGTCCCACCAGGAGGCTCCACGCCACGGACTTCAACTCCCTCATGAAGCATGCCAAGGACGTGAGGACCTGTGGCGAGTCCGTGAACATCCATGGCTTCATAGCCAAGCACCAGGCACTAGGTCTTCACCTCTACAACCTCCAAAAGGTGGCTATCGAGGAGGGTCACATGCCCCTATCAAGCCCAAGGCGCCCAAGGTCAAGGGACTGGGCAGCAAGAACTGGAGGAGGCGCTAGAGGGAGGAGGCGGAGGCCCTCCTAGAAGAGGCCATGAGGGGCCACTGATCTGCTGCTGCTGCTGCTATAAACTAGCTTATTTTGTCTTGTCTGTGTTGAACTTGTCCGCTGCTGCTACTGAGCAGCCTAATTGTCGAACCTCGTTAAGTACCATACTATATAACCTATATTAGCTGCTTTATTTACATCTTCTCTGTTTACTGAATTTATTTATGGTGCTGGTTAGTTTTGCTGCTCTAGATTTGCTACCAAATTGGGGAAAACGAGGGCAAAAGGAAGAATGAATGAAGAGAGAAGCTTCTCTAGATTCGTTACCTTTATGGACAAAAAAACACAACTGTTAGCGAGAGAGAGGGGAAAATGCGCTCTTAAAAAGGCCAATCATAAAAATAACAAAAAAGAAAACTTCCAATTTAGGCAACATGGCGCACATAACCACCAAACGCGCCCCACATGGTCCCACACCACGTCCCCCATAATCAGCGAGAGATGGATGACTAGTCTGTTGTGTATCCTGGCCCCACCTGTAAGCATGTAATGGTCGAGGCGACGTAATGTAGCGCTCAACGCACGAACCGCCCCAATGCGGTCCCACCAGTCAGCATGTAACGGTCAAGCCTTTGACCTGACGACATTCTCCCGTCCGAGCGCCTGTGAGGGTTTCAGAATGGAGGGAGAGAAAAAGTGAGGAAAAACTAAGCGGCTGGGAAAACTGAGTACAACTAATGAACCAGGGGCACGAGAATAGAAATCCCTAATATTTAAATCTACCATACTTGATGTCCATTAAGGGAAGTTTCAAATTCTAGATCTTGTCAAGAGGGAACAATGATGTTGATAGATAGATGAGATCAAGATACACTTCCAAGAATTACTTGAGATTTATTTGAATATTCTAGATCCTTTTTATATTAATTCTCCAAAAGGTGTTGAATGTGTTTTATTCATTTGATTTGAGATTTTTGAGTTGGGCAAGGAGGGTTTTTGGTTTGATATTGTCCCAAATATGAGTTCACACATTGGATAATTTTCCCATTATTTATTGGAGAGTAAAACTATTTAAAACATTTATTATTCAATTTCTGCCATTTAAGAAAATAGGCAAAAAGAATTATTATCACTCTTAAAAAATATTTATTTTTGAGGTGGTAAGATAGGGTATGATACATAGGCCTCAAATGAGCCTAAATCTGGAGGTGTGATTTGGAGAAATAGAAACTTTCCTTTATAGGGGGGATTTTTGGAGTTTTTGTCCAATAAAGGAATTAAATGGTTTTGGGGCCAATTTAATTATGGATGACCTTTTATAAATTTATATCCCCATGGTATATGATCTCCACCATATGTATCCACCATGTGATACCTTGGGTTTTGAGAATTTGACTTGATTTGGGTAGAAGCAAAGGAAAAGAGAATCCTAGGCATTGTTAATTTTATCCCTTGAAAACCTTGTTGGATCTTGGAGCTCACAGCTCTCAGTGGGTGATGGGCTATATGTATAGATGGACCAAGTTATGTAAATCACCATGGTACAGAAGGTTGAGGTTGATTAGGATTGAGATTTCATAGGATTGATGTCAATCTTTGAATAAATTAAGGGTGCCATAGCAGATTATCAAGTAGCCTTGAAAACCATGTGGGTTTTAGAAGCACAAGGATCCAATTGAAACAAGTTAAGTAGGTATGGATAGACTTTTATAAGTAGAGAACAATCATGCAAGGATTTGTTACAAGGAAGATGGTATGGAGAAGTGAGCTTCTGCCAAAGTAGGCTAGTTGATAAGATTTGCAGAAATTATTATTTTCTTGCCTGCAAAGCCATCAAGAACAAGTGGATTGGAGGATGATCTAGCCAAGTTAAGAAGTGGTCCTTAGTATTCCTTATGATTGTCTCCAAGATGGTTCAAGTGCATTACCAAAAAGGCATAAGGATTGGAAATGTGGGAGACTCAAAGATGGCATCTTAATAACATTTCCAGACTTAGTCATATTTTGGCAGATTTAGGGTTTTTGACAGGAATGTAAGAGGGGATGTTTTTCATTGGGTGAAAGGAACCAAAGTGTTGGCAATTGTTTTGGGCTGGTAACTAATAAGGACAAATGGGGAGAGACACTTGGAAAAGTCCACTTGGAGGATTATTAATCATCATCAAAGAGGCGTCGTATCAAGTCAAGAAATTATCAGGCTTATTTGCCGATTATGCTAGTGTTCAGAGAAGACTCGGAGACTGATATATGGAGGCTTTAACTATGAGTCCTGTAAGATGACCCCAAATGAAAACTGCCGAACACGAAAGTCGTGCGTCTCTTTGAAACAAGCAACTTTGGTGTTTGAATCATCTCGATCCGAGTTAGTATGAAAAATTGAGAGCCATAATACTGAAAGGGGCCGAATTAGGATAGACGGGAGACGGGGTCGCCCGACCACATACCATGTCTCACCTTAGGCGAGAGCAATGGACCCAGATGACCCAAAAAACTTCCTAATTCAGTCAATCTTCTTACCACTTAATTTAAGTTGTCAAGATTAACTTGTATGGAAAAGTACAAAACATGAAAGTTCTTCATTTTTCCGAGATGAAGAACTTTGCTTTTAGATCCAACTTCTTTTGAGCAAGTATGTGCCCTCCATATTCAAGATACGGCCGAATTGGGTTAAATTCGTTCGGTCTAAATCCGAGTTTGATACGAAAATAAGGGAAAAGTCTATCAATATCAGATCGTATGAAAAAGTGGCCAACATCAACGTTATTCGCTGTTTCGAGACACAACTTTGCTTTTTACGACATTTTGATCTGAGATTGTTTACTATCTCAAAGTGGTTCGTAAGGTACTGACAATTTTTTGACCAAACAGTTATGCAAATTTCGGGTTTGCTTATTTGAGTTGGACCCCAACTAGGATTTTGGACGTGGATCCAATCTTCTTTATTGCACGGAAAGTCCAGCCGCTCCTTATATACATGAGGAGTGATGGCCGATTAAACCAACACCAATCGAACAAACACATCTACTACTTTTTCATGTTCATCTACTTTTATCCCTCTCCCTTGTATCTTTCTTCTCGTTCTTCTGCAGTTCTTCAAGATTGGAGGCCACGAATCCACGAGGCTATAGGAGCGGTCAGGCCGACCTAGAGAAGACCATAGCCGCCATGCCACCTTGACGGGGTCCCTCCCGGGCGAGCGTGGTTTCGGGTCTTCAAAAGCGCCGCCGGACTGTCTTGCGTATCGTGCTTCCGGTGAGCCTCCCTCGGCGCGTGCTGCCGCGCATCGCGCTCGGCGCCAAGGGTACATGGTGACGTGTTCGTGTGCAAACACAGAGCATCATCAAGTGAATGATGTTGAAGTGTAGATTAGGTAGAAATGTTCCATGCTTATATTTGGTCTTCATTGACTTGGAAACTTCTAGAAATAATTAGTTTTGAAAACTAATCTAGTTAAGGGTTTATATTGTCACCTTAGTGACTAGAGATTAGATCCAAGTTTGGAAGCTTACTTAGGGTTTGTAATCTTACTTTAGCTTGATCCTAGAGGGTGATCTCCTAGGGTAGCTCATACTACTTCCTAGCAAACAAGTCTAACAACAGATCAAGGAAATTTATCAGACAGCAGATCAAGACAATTCATCTTCCAAGCAATTCAAACTACTACTAGGGTTGCCATCAAGCCTAGCTTGAGGTAAGGGGTATGTTGAAAGGTTGGAGTTTTAATAAGGTGAGCATCCTTGGTATTTCTACCAGGAGTAGAATCCAAAAGCTTTATAAAAGGTTTTGGAAAACCTAGGGGTGAGAGTAGTTGAAGGGTATGTCTGTAAATTATAGGGAGATTATATCATAGAGATCTCCATAGTTTTATAAATAGGAGCTACTAAAATAGTTAGGGTTGCAAAGGCATCTTGGCTCAGGTTTTCAAATGCCAGAACATTTGAGACTATGTAAAATAAGCCAAGAGAGTAGAGTTAGGGGATTTTGAGTCGGGGTTAGTACTATGCGTCTCAAGCGTACTAACTTCCGGACTTAGACTTTGGACATGGTTACTATGTTGGTGGAGTTGAACTTCGATCTTCTTGAATGCATAGAGGGTTGAGCTAGTTCTAGTCCTAATCGTGATGGATGATCTTCTTTTCCTTTCAGACTCGATATCTCGAGGTCCTTGAATGGGCGCAGTACCTCTAAACGGAAGTTCACGAAGTATTCATCTCAGGATAGAGGCTTCGGCTTGATGTCTCGTCTATAAGGTTCCACAACATATCTTCAAAGGCTTATCGTACCTTGTTGAGGACTTAGGGTTGAAATTCCTAAGGTTGTTTCTGGTGGGGGATTTTTCTATGTTGTGAGAAAGACGCAGTCTTTCCCCCTTAGGATTGGACTATGGTGGCTCGAAGATAACACAGTCCTTCCTTCTTGGAGTCGTCAGATAATGTTAGGTGGATATCACAATCTTCTGCCCGGAGTTAAAATCTTCAGATGATGTCTGTGAACTAGGTCTTATGAGGCTCATATACTATTTTTATTCGTACTTAGCCTATCGGAGTAGTGGAATTAGCGGATCGTCCAGGAATGTTAGAGCTGATGGAGTTAGTACTTCTGTTGTCCTTCAGGTGGGTCTTCAGCGGAAGTAGCAGAGAGTCCTTGTAAAATCTTCAGTTAGCTTCTCATCTAGTAACTCGTGAGTTGATGTTTGGTGAGAAGACGTCGGATCTAGAAATCTTTATGAAGTATCACTCGGTAGACAGTCTTTGGAATTTGAGTGGGGAAAGACGCATTCTTTCCACCTTAGAGCTTCACTAAGGTCCTTTGAGACTGGTGCAGATTTTCCGTCTTGTAGTGCCAGCATGCTGCTAAAGAAGGCTATATCTCCCTGGGATCTTGAGTTGAGTTCTTCGGGTATCGTTCTAGTGCGTGAACCTTGTCGAGGTGGTTTCCTAACGAAGCCTTAAGGAGTTAGCTGCTAAACTAGGGTTTTCACAAATACTTCTCATCTTTGAAATAGTTTTCACAAGATCTAGACTCAACATCGACCAGTAGCAATGTTTTCCTACGATTGGTACTGCTCTGATACCAAGAACTATGACACCCCCGGGATCAGGGTTAAACAAATACCAGACCTTAGCCTCACATCAGCTTAACCTAGAACTCGAGGATATCTAGTGGAAATCGGTAACACAACAATAACCCTATGACACAAAAGGTATTACAGCAAGCTCATAGCTAAGCAAAGAACCAAAATATTAAAAGAAGAGGTCACTGACCACAAACATCAAACAACGGAAGGCAAATTATGCTATTAAGTATAGCAAACTTAACAAATTGCCTAAGAGGCCTGAAGCATAACGATGACATCCTAGCCCATAGATTCTAGGCTGCCGGCCGGGAACCCCAAGCTACTCGTCGGTGTAGATGTCGTACCAAACTTGTCTTCAAGGGAACACTTATTCTGCTACAAAAGTATAAAAAAAGCAAGGGTGAGTACAGGGTGTACTCCGTAAGACTTATGGCTGGTGGGGTTATTTTGCATAAAGCCATCTTTGTTTGTAAAACAAGAGGGAGAAGAAGCTCGTCTATCGGAATATTTTAAAAGGGGATAAGAGAGTGACATCTCCGAAGAATTGAACATCACCTTTTGATATCCACCAAAGTAATCCTCATCTCACAATTGGGATCACCCCCTCGTACGCAAGAGGAAGCATCCTTAAGCACACGTTGAACTGCCAAGTTTTACGATTAGGTTAATGTTCTCTATGATCTTAGAATTCGGTCACCAAGCATTCATAACCATGAACACGGTTTTTTGAAAAGATTTAACCCTACAGGGGTGTACAACTTTACCCACACGTATCGAACAACTCTTAATGCCAAGCTATTAGCCCTCTTCCTTAGAAGGCTGCAGAGGGTGGTTAGCCACGACCTTTACCTTGCGTTCGCCGAGACCATGAGTCACGCCCTAAGGATGGTTCTGCCGTAACGGGTCAAGTCCCGAAGCTAGCCCCTAGAGATGTGAGGCGAGGTTGGTTTACCCAGAGGAACCGCCTCCCCTACCCCGGCCATGCTTACCTACCTGTATGAATGCACCTCCTTCACCTCCTCTTTTGAAAACATTTTCAATGCGTATGCCAAATGGAAAGCCTGAAATATGTGACTCATGGAATTTACTAGGCAAGTTAATCACCGGAGGGGTTATCAAGCCCCGTGTGGCTGTACGCTTATCTTGGTCCAAAGGAAAGAACTCGATTCCTAGTGGTGTCAAGCATGGGACTACAAAAACCACTTCCCACTGTGGCCTCCCATACAAGCCTTAGCATGTTTAACCTTTACCACTGATCTTACCTCATCAGTATACCTTGTTCTCATATCATACTAGATTCTCTGCATCTGATACATTATCTGGATGAACCATCAGTGACAGCTAAGCATGGCTAAGCAAGACACAAATATAAGATCTAGTAGTGCACACAAGCCAAACCTAGTTATGCTAGGAGCACTGGACCAGGTAATATAAGCTCAACGGAGTAATGCAACAGATAGGATACTCCATCTATCGATAAAGACCATAGTAGAATCGTATGCATCATGGCATGAATGAAATGCTCTCAAAAGCATAGGATTCTTTTATGTGTGGGGCTATGCTTGTCTTGTTTGTTGATACCCAGATATAGATCTTCAGAATTCTTGTACTTGACTTGGTTACAGTTGGTCAAGTATTTTTCGTCGATCTTCGATGGTGTTGATCTCGGTCTTCGATCTTGGAGTCGGTATCGTATTCTACCGGGAAGAAGCAAACACACAAAAGAAAGGGAAACAATCAACACATGGCATCGATGCAATGCTCAAGCAAGGATGATGATATGATAAGTTAAATAGAGCTTAAAAGAAACCCTAGACATGCTTGACCATTTAAACGGGGTTTCGAGGGGTCCAAACCCTAATACAGGAGAGACCCCGGAATCACCTATGAGGGTTCACTTCATTCTCTAATTAAACTTGTAATTAAAGTTATTGAAAAATGCATGATATTGAAGCTATGGGGTTTCTAAACATTTTGATATATTATACACATTTTTTTGACTTATAAATAATAAGATATTGAATTTCTAGTATTTATTCAATTTCTAGAATTATTTAAACCATTTCTAAAAATATTAAACAACCCAGAACTTTTTACACTAGGGCAACCCTAGCTACAATGGCTAACAGAGGGGCCCCAAGCCACCTCAGCTGCCATGCGGGCAGGGGAGGGACCCAGCCTGGGTTTGACCGGGTTAGACCCGTACCGCTGACGCACGGGTGACATCAACATGATGTCACGCCGGCGGGGCTCTCAGATCGGCGACGGGGGCGGCGCTAGGTAGCGAGATGGTAGGCGATCTTGCGCGGGTTCGAACAAGGGCACTTTAGGGAGCATAAAGGTGGCGGCGCCGCTCTATTTGGGTCACCGGAGCGACACCTACGACTGCGGCCGACGGCGGCGAGTGGCTGCGTGTGGCGCGAGGGTGAAGCAAAGCAAGAGGGGGTCGGGGAAGAGGTCCTAGGGGACCACCAGCTCACCATGAGTCTAACGGAGGTGATGGCGAGGCTGTAGGTGGACTGGAGCAACGGCGAGGTCGACCGCGGAGCAACGTCAAAGGCAGGGAGAACGAATCGTTGCGGCGATTACGACCTTCCGGGCTCAATTCCTTCGACGAGGAGGTAGCAGGCATCGAGGCGGAGCTCATGGAGGTCTTAGATGGGCGAGGGGAGGCCGGAGATGGTGGCGCTACGCGGCAGCCAGAGCTAGGGTTTTGGCCTCACGGGGGGGAATGAGAGAAAGGCGATAGGGGGAATAAGACCGGGGGAGGATAAGGAGGGCACATCTCGAAACTCTTATCCTTAGCTCCAGGGCACGGTGTGGTGGCGAGCATCGCACGATATGGATCGACGGCATCGGCAACGCCAGTCAGCAGCTTGGAGGCGCCGGGAAGACAACGACCAGGGAAGGCCGAAAGGGTATGCGGCCTGGGCCCTGAATGCACTGCGACTGGGCCGAGGGTGGTTGTTGGCTGCTGCGTGGGTGGGCCACAGGAAATGGAAGAGAAGGAATGGGCCGGCCTGCTGCGGCTGCTGGCTCAATTTTTTTTAGCTAAAACCTTTTTCCAAATTTTGTTTTCATTTTCTGTTTGTATTTCCAAATTCAAAACTATTTGCAGCTATTTGAAAATACCAAAGGATTTGTAAAATATGGAAAATATTGCAGGGGCTCTTTTATTCAAATTGGGATCCACACTTTTGGTGGTTTTCAAAGTTCAAAACCATTTTGAATTGCTTTTAGAGAGATAGGGAAAAAATAGCTAGGGTTTAGGGTTTTGCATTATTCCTTTTGTAGGCAATTTAAGGGATGATGCTCATGAATGCACAAACAACCCTAATTAAGGATTAACTAAAATTGGGGCGTTACATTTCTATCCCCCTTACGAGAATCTCGACCTGAGGTAAGAGGGAAACACACTAAACAACACATAGAGTATCTCATGGAGTGTTCGTAAACGACTCTGAGATGATGACATGAAACACATCAAGGTAACGGAGGAAACAAGAGGAGAAGTTTTCAAGTTGTTAGATAACTGGTCTTCATAAGGATTGAGACCATGGAGTTTTAGAAGAGTTTAAGCTTCTGAAAAGGAAAGCTTACAACGGAAAGAACAAAACCACATACTTTGAGAATCGAAACTGTACTAGACGACTTAAGTAGAGCATTCAGGGATACAAAGATACGGATAACCAAGCTGTTGATCTACTTTTGATACAGAAGGATCACTCTTCGTTCAACAGAAGGCCAAGACAGAAGGTTGTCTTTTGGCGAGGACACATAAGAGTCACAAGGAACATGTAACAAAGGAAACTGATGATTACCAAAATCATTGTTACTCTTAAACATGATCTAGAAACGAAGGAAACTCTTTATTCATCCGGGATTATCAAAATCTTTGCCAACGATCATGATATCACTTTACACCACCAGGATTATTAAGTAATAAGATTCCTGATGACACGAGGAAAAAGAAACTCCATTCTTAGACTTCAATTACCTTGGCACAACAAGATGCTTGCCAACATAAAGGGTCTGGAGGATCGACCGAGAGGCATTTAGCAATGCTACTTTAAATGTTCTCCTTGATGTTCGAGAAAGCAGACATCAAGTAAAGGTCAGACTTCGGATACAAAGGAAGCCATAAAAACAACTCCTATAATTAACTCATAGAATATGCCTCATGAAGAGTGGTTGTTATTTGTTGATTCAATAGAATATGGCAATAGGTATTCCGACTAGTTGTGTCAACCATTACATCAATCTTGTCGGATTTACAAAGAAACCTATGTCAATTCCTTGAAGAACACCAACCATCATATCTACTTGAGATTCAGATTCAGGTTTGGTGGATGGATACTTCAGACTCAGCATGTCTGAATAGAAGGTTTGCAACATTTACCACAAAGATAAAGTCGCTAGATTCTCAAGATATTGACTATGGTGTCAAGCTCCAAAAGAATGAGCTAGATTGCTAGACCCATGTATTAACAACTTGCCTAAGGACAACTGCTCATACATCGAGTACTTGTAACAAAATACAACTATGTCCTTAAGGTATGGAGTTAACTCTACTCGGATCCATGGCGACATCTTTCAACATTTGCACGTGAATCGGAGAAGGTCACTTCCAACATCCAGAACACATACTTCGAGGTGACACGAAGAAGGTTCTCAAAAAGTTTTCCAACATTAATGCCAAATGTTCCATATGAATCTATTTTAGCATGGACAAGATAAGGATATTGTCGATGGGCTCAACAACCAACTTAGCGAGATACTCCAAGAAGATGGACTCATATGTTATGAACAAGGCAAAGTATTGGTCAGACCAACGGACATGAAGATGTACTCAACTGAAACATCACGAGTAGCAACATCATGAAGATAGTCCTTGAAACTGTGTTTGATTTGACGATAACCCAAATCAAATCAAAGGTGGGGAGGATAACATATCCACGAAGGAAACACTATCTTTCTTTAGCACGAACAGAACTAGACATCCCTTTAACATGAACTAAGTTAGATAGAACTTTCTTCTTACAACTCTCCAAGTTGTTGTTTAAGCTCAACCAACTTTTTCAAGGGTATCCAACACAGATCCTTGGAGAAAGGAGCAATTCAGTGAACTTGCTTGCTCAAGAACTTGACAAACACGGTCATATGGCAACATGGAGATACTTCTAGAAAGACGTCTAGAATATCACGAACCACCGATATGTCACTTGGTTCGAGAGGAAACTTGCTTGGTAAGGCAAGAAGACATAGTCTCAGAGCTTGGGCACAAGCCTAACTCTTTGACCGACGAGAGTGTACCGGACTAACGGACTTGGTAGCACAATCATCCTCTGCTTAGCGATAGGTTAACCATCACGCTAAGAATGATACAAATGTCCTTGTTGAGGTCCAAAGCAATATTGGTTGCTAGGAATCTCAAATGGCCACATTATTACGCACACGCATCATTCAAGAGCACGAAAGCTTGGAGGAAGGGTGGGTCAATATGTGTAATAGCATCACTTCATTAAGGGGTCATGGAACTCAACACGGCCTCTTAATATATAAGGGTGTGATATTTTTAGGTAGAACAAATCATAAGCTAATCATGCCTCTTGATCTACGGACTACAACACTTTGACCTGGTCTTAGAAAGGACAAGGTACTGGAGTTTGTTTCTCCTGACATTCCGAAATGGTTTGTCTCGACGGACCACAAGAGTATCTTGTATCGGAAGACTCCAATGTGCATTACTCCTTGGATACCAACTGATAAACAAAGGTCGGAAACCAACAAGGCAAAAGAGAACATTCTCAGGATAGAATCCCGAGATGTGGATGCATAGATTAACAATCTTCCAAAAACCCATGCAAAGAAGGGAAGGTGTGGCAGAGTCACGAATATAGATGCGAGACTCACGAGGAGTACTCTTGTCGTGATCTATTTGGTTCCAATAAAGAACATCTACAGTAGCTAGTGGTAGGGGAAGTCCTTGGTTGTCGAAATTCAATCGCGACAAAGACCACAAGCTTGAAGGCTAGATTGTAATACTAGCCATCCTGGGGTAATGCTTGAACATTAACAACAGGGGGCAATGGAATGGATCTTGGGTTAAAGATCAGCTTCATGTATAAGATTCACAACACCAGAATCTAGTACAATCTGGGATCTTCGGTTCAAGTCCAAGGGTTAAAACCCGAGAAAGAAGTAACTACTACTTGAGTGACATAGAGTACACTACAAGATAGTAGAGGTAGCTTCCAAGAGAAGAAATGACTTCTGAAGCACCCCAAACAAATAAAAAGGAGGCGTACGAGGCGAAAGGGAACCTCGAAGCCTAGAACGGAACACTATGGATCCTACAATATAATATTGTGGGCCCAGAAGGTAGAGAGATCATGATGGAAAGGAATCTCTCAGCTGAAACAGAGCAAAAGGGAACAAGGAACACACAACACACACAACTCTAGAGAACTGTACACTAGGTTAACTGGCTGAGAAATGACCTGCCAAAAAGGCACCTATCTTTTGAAAGACTAGAAGAGATATCAAAACTTTTCAAAATCAACACAAGATGAGATTACCCAGAGTTAGAGCGATACCAGATAAGGAGCAAAAGAATCATACTAGGGTTATCGCAAATACTTCTCATCTTTGAAATAGTTTTCACAAGATCTAGACTCAACATCAACCAGTAGCAAGGTTTTCCTACAGTCGGTACTGCTCTAATACCAAGAACTATGACACCCCCGGGATCAGGGTTAAACAAATACCAGACCTTAGCCTGATAAAAGATTAACCTAGAACTCGAGGATATCCAGTGGAAATCGGTAACACAACAGTAACCCTGCGACACAAAAGGTATTACAGCAAGCTCATAGCTAAGCAAAGAACCAAAATATTACAAGTAGAGGTCACTGACCACTAACATCAAAACACGGAAGGCAAATCATGCTATTAAGTATAGCAAACTTAACAAATGGCCTAAGAGGCCTGAAGCATAATGATGATGTCCTAGCCCATAGATTCCAGGCTGTCGGTCGGGAACCCCAAGCTACTCGTTAGTGTCGATGTCGTACCAAACTTGTCTTGAGGGGAACACTTATTCTGCTACAAAAGTATCAACAAAGCAAGGGTGAGTACAGGGTGTACTCCGCAGGACTTATGGACGGTGGGGTTATTTTGCATAAAGCCATCTTTGTTTGTAAAGCAAGAGGGAGAAGAAGCTCGTCTATCGGAATATTTTAAAAGGGGATAAGAGAGCGACATCTCCGAAGAATTGATCATTATCTTTTGATATCCACCAAAGTAATCCTCATCTCACAACTAGGATCACCCCCTCGTACCCAAGAGGAAGCATCCTTAAGCACACGTTGAACTGCCAAGTTTTATGATTAGGTTAATGTTCTCTATAATCTTAGAATTCGGTCACCAAGCGTTCATAACCATGAACACGGCTTTTCGAAAAGATTAGGTTAATGTTCTCTATGATCTTAGAATGCAGGGGTGTACAACTTTACCCACATGTACCAACCGACTCTTAATGCCAAGATATTATCCCTCTTCCTTGGAAGGCTGGCAGAGGGTGGTTGGACATGACCTTTACCTTGTGTTCGCCGAGACCATGAGTCACTCCCTAAGGATGGTTCCCCCGTAATGTGTCAAATCCCGAAGTCGGTCCCTAGAGATGTGAGGTGTGGTTGGTTTACCTAGAGGAACCGCCTCCCCAACCCCGGCCATGCTTACCTACCTGTATGAATGCACCTCCTTCACCTCCCCTTTCGAAAACATTTTCAATGCGTATGCCAAATGGAAAGCCCAAACTATGTGACTCATGGAATCTACTAGGCAAGTTAATCAGCGGATGGGTTCCCAAGCCCCGTGTGGTTGTACACTCGTCTTGGTCCAAAGGCAAGAACACGGTTCCTAGTGGTGGCAAGCATGGGACTACAAAAAACCACTTCCCACTGTGGCCTCCCATACAGGCCTTAGCATGTCTATCCTTTACCACTGATCTTACCTCATCAGCATACCTTGTTCTCCTGTCATACTAGATTCTCTGCATCTGATACATCATCTGGATGAACCAGCACTGACAGCTAAGCATGGCTAAGAAAGACACAAATATAAGCTCTAGCAGTGCACACAAGCCAAACCTAGTTATGCTAGGAGTAGTGGATCAGGTAATATAAGCTAAAGGGAGTAATGCAGCAGATAGGATACTCTATCTATCGATAAAGACCACAGTAGAATCGTATGCATCATGGCAAGAATGAAATACTTTCAAAAGCATAGGATTCTTTTATGTGTGGGGCTATGCTTGCCTTCTTTGTTGATACCCAGATATAGATCTTCGGAATCCTTATACTTGACTTGGTTATAGTTGGTCAAGTATTGTTCATCGATCTTCGACGGTGTTGATCTCGGTCTTCGATCTTGGAGTCGGTATCATATTCTACCTGGAAGAAGCAAACACAAGAAAGAAAGGGAATCTATCAACACATGGCATCAATGCAATGCTCAAGCAAGGATGATGATATGAAAATTTAAATAGAGCTTAAAAGAAACCCTAGACATGCTTGACCATTTAAACAGGGTTCCGAGGGGTCCAAACCCTAATACAGGAGAGACCCCGGAATCACCTACGAGGGTTCACTTTGTTCTCTAATTAAACTTGTATTTAAATTTATTGAACAATGCATGATATTTATGCTATGGGATAGATCTCATTTTTCTGAACATTTTGATATATTATACACATTTTTCTGACTTATAAATAATAAGATATTGAATTTCTAGTATTTATTCAATTTTTGGAATTATTTAAACCATTTCTAAAAATATTAAACAACCTAGAACTTTTTACACTAGGGCAACCCCTAGCCACAGTGGCTGACAGAGGGGCCCTAGGCCACCTCAGCTGCCACGCAGGCAGGGGAGGGACCCAGCAGGCGTCGAGGCGGAGCTCATGGTGGTCTCAAATGAGCAAGGGTAGGCCAGAGACGGTGGCGCTACGTGGCGGCCGAAGCTAGGGTTTCGGCCTCGTGGGGAAAATGAGAGAGAGGTGCTGGGGGGAATAAGACCGGGGAAGGAGAAGGAGGGCACGTCGTGGCACTCTTATCTTCAGCTCCAGGGCACGGTGCGGTGGCGAGCATCACGTGGTGCAGATCGACGGTGTCGGCAACGCTAGGCAGCAACTTGGAGGCGCGGGGAAGACGACGACTAGGGGAGGCCGAAAGGGTATGCGACCTGGGCCCTGAACAGGCTGCGACTGGGCCGAGGGTGGCTAGTGGCTGCTGCGCGGGTGGGTGGCAGGAAAGGGAAGAGAAGGGATGGGCCGGCCTGCTATGTCTACTGGCTCTATTTTTTTAGCTAAAACCTTTTTCCAAATTCTTTTTTCATTTTCTGTTTATATTTACAAATTCAAAACTGTTTGGAGCTATTTGAAAATACCAGAGGATTTGTAAAATATGGAAAATATTGCAGGGGCCCTTTTATTCAAATTGGGCTCCACACTTTTGGTGGTTTTCAAAATTCAAAACCATTTTGAATTGCTTTTAGAGAGATAGGGAAAAAATTGCTAGGGTTTAGGGTTGTGCATTATTTCTTTTGTATGCAATTTAAGGGATGATGCTCATGAATGCACAAACAACCCTAATTAAGGATTAACTAAAACTAGGGCATTACATCTTTACCCTACAGGGGGTGAACCTGGGTAAACCCATGTGCCTTACCCCTCATCTCGCTCCGTAGATGGCTGCCTGCTCTTGCCCCCAATCCTATCAATCGCGACCCCTGGTAGCGACATACGTGGTCATTCCCATGATAGTGGCACCCACCGTGAGGCATGGCTGGTCTGGCCTGAGTTCTGCGGCAAGGCCCTATTCGCCAATTGATCGGCCGATCACCGTCGGCCACATGATCGCCAGCGGTGGGATCCTCCATATCCTGCCCAGCAACTACATCCCGGCGTCGCGCACGATCACGCATAGTGCGATGAAGCTAGTCGGCACCATCAACCTGTTTGTCGGCTTCATGGACACTGTCAACCTAGTGGAGACGACAATTTGGCGGGTCGCCGCCATGCCGCGATCTGCTCTCAGAAGGCTAGATCTGCTCCACCAGCCGCCCCATCTCCGAGTACGACTCGGCCACCAGCAACGCGGCAGGGACCGACACTGCCATGGATGACGCGACCCTCCATGACGATGCAAATTCGGTAACCCCTGCCTTGGTCGCCGGATCCATAACCGCTGCATCGCATGAAGACTCCATCATGCGAGTCTCTGACACTGTGGATTTCGAGAACTCATCCATCCTCGGGATCTTTGACTCCGACTCCGGGTCGAAGTCCCCTTACGACTTCCACGCCAGCTCCAATCGCTTCAATGCGGTCTACATGGCGGGCAGCGCAAGCGCCCCGCCAAATCCCTTCTCCACACCGATCCCGCTGACCACGACAACAACGAAGAAGGCCGCCTGCGACTAGAGAAGTCAACACACAAGGAGCAGGCTGAGCGCGAGAAGTTCCACCTCGAGCGGGCAATGGCGCAGGAGCTGTCGCTCTACCATCAGCGCCGCATCAGGAGCCGCCTGAACTCCAACGTTCATGGGCCGCGTTGTGAACTTAAATTACGACAATGACCCTGCTCGCACGGACGATCGCGGGATCTGTGAGAATGCGCCGCCTGGGGGCAGCAATCACCCACCACCTAGAGCACCGGCTGGGGCTCCACCACCACCCATCGGCCGCACACCTCCTCCTGACCACCCGCAGATTATCATCTCTCTGCAAGCCCGCGACGCTAATGGGATCCTGTTGTACTGCACCTCGATGGACAATGTCATCGCGGGGCAAGCTGCAGTCGCCAATCTCAACATCACAGGAGAAGGCGCACTGTAGGACCAGTACGCACAGGCCCTACTCGCCAAGGCCGTCGAGCAGCAAGCCATGGGAGTTGACCCGCAGGGACGGATGTACTCCCGCTAATTTGGAAGCAGGATGGCCTCGGCAGCCGCCCGACAGTCGCCAACACTCTCAACTGCCCACCGCCCGAGCCTGCAGCTCCAACCGCGAGCTGTGCACCCCGCGCTCTCAAGCAACGAGCCGCGATCGGCGAACAACATGGTCGCCGCTAACAACCAGCCAATCAACGCACGAACGCACATAATAAACAATTAGGCCTGGCGGGCGCGCCAGCCCAACAATCAGAGGAACACCCTCACCAACTGCGGCAACCCCGAGCCAAGGGCCTCCCTCAGCCGAGTCGTCCCTCAGTGCTTTGGACCGATGATTCGAGGCGAGAAGTATCCCGCCAACTTCAAGGCTCCCAAGGAGATTGAGAAGTATGACCCAACGTACGACCCAGCGGTGTGGCTGGACACATACTCATGGTGATGGGAATCTCCAGCCACACCGACCTGCTCGCCGCTCGCTACCTCCCCCTAGTGATGGAGGGAGCAACCCAGCAATGGATCAACACACTCCCGGCAGATAGCATCGACTCGTGGGAGGAAATGCGAGATGCCTTCGTCAGGCACTTCGAGGGATCCTACACCCTCTCCACCACCATTGAGGACCTGGAGCGCTACATCTAGGGACAGCACGAGTCGACCCGCCACTAGGTCCAGCGGTGGTAGGACCTATGGATTAATGCTTCCGGTATCCACCCGGACACGGCGATCCACTGCTTCAAGAAAGCATGATGGTATGAACCCGTGGTCGCCAAGATCAAGAGGGTCTACTAGACGCTCGACAACATCCCTGACCTCCTCGAGATTGACAAGCGCTATGCGGAAGAGAACCCCAACCAAGACTCTAATGACGAAGTGGGGGGAAGACGCCGCACAAACGGCAACGACAACGGGAGATAGCACAAGATGCGGTATAAAAACACTCGCCTCACCGGCAAACACCGTGGTGACGGGCGAGTCGACTTCATTGCCAACGCCGGCTATGGGAAGCGCTACCCGAAGAAATTCGTCCGCGACGGAGGAAACTACCGCATGAACAACGCGGTGAGGCTGAAATTCGGCCCCGTCGCCCTGCTTAACTAGTCCTCTGTCTACCATAGCAGGGAGGGGAAGCCCACCACTCACACCACCGCTGACTGCCACTCTTTGAAGGAGATCGAAAAGGCGAGACGAGCAAGGGAGGGCAACAATGACGACCCCACTGGGGACAACGGCAACAATGGCGGCTTCGACCATGCAGCTGGCTCGCTGCACATGTTCACCGGGCTTGGCACCAAGCATGAGAAGAAAGTGGTCGCCTGCGCAGTCGCCGTCAATGTGGTGACCCAAGTCGACATCCCCCGCTTCCTCAACCGGTCTAAGCAGAGCATCACTTGGAGCCACGTGGACCATGCGCCGCGGATCGAGTACCCTGGGCGAGTCGCCCTGGTGGTCAAGGCCAAAGTAGCTAACTACTGGCTCCCTAAGACATTGATGGACGACGGAAGCTCCATCAACATCCTCTACTTGGACACCTTCAAGAGGCTGCAGCTCTCGTAGTCGATGGTCGAATCGACCCTCACTACCTTCCACGGCATCGTCCTCGGTCAGAAGGAGTTCCCGATCGTCAAGGTGACACTGTCAGTCACCTTCGGCACACTAGCCAAATTCCGCACCGAGCGGATCGTCTTCGAGTTGGTGAACTTTCGTTGCCCCTACCACTGCGTCTTGGAGCGACAAGCCTTCACCAAGTTCATGGTGGCACCGCACTACGCGTATAACCATGATGAAGCTCCCAGGGCCACGCGGCGTCATCACCATCCACGGCAACCCCGACATGGCCGTGGACTGCAAGGACAAAGGCGTCGAGCTCGCCGACACCGTCATCGCTACGAAAACCAACCACATGGACAAGCTCGCAGAATATGCGAGCAACATTGACAAGGATGACCCCATGATCCTGAAGAAGCCCACCTTAGAGAACTCCGGGGGAGCATCTTTCGAGGCGACCATACACACTCGCACCATTGAGCTCATCCCGGGTGACTCTAGCCAAACGGTTACCATCGGGACAAACATGAGCCCCGCATAGGAAAGCGTGCTCATTGGGTTCCTACGTGAAATCGCGACATCTTCACATGGAAGCCATTTGACATGCCTGGTGTCCCGAGGGAACTCGGTGAGCACAAACTCAATGCCAACCCCAAAGTGCGACTCGTAAAGCAGTCGCTACGGCCCTTCAATGAAGAGCGCCGCCGAGAAATTGCCGAAGAAGTGCAGTGTCTACTCGCCGTAGGTTTCATTCGGCAAATCAAGTACTCCAAGTGGCTGGCAAATCCATTCCTGGTTCTGAAGAAGAACAACACCTAGAGAATGTGCATCGACTACACCAACCTCAACAGTGCCTACCCGAAGGAGGAGCTCGTCCTACCATGCATCGATCAGATCATCGACTCGACCGTGGGATCAGAGTCGCTGTACTTCCTCGACGCTTACTCTGGTTACAACCAGATCAAAATGGCGGTCGAGGACGAGGAGAAAATGGTGTTCATCATGCCATTTGGTACTTTCTGCTACACTGCCATGACGTTCGGCCTTAAGAATGCCGGCGGGACCGACCAACGGTGCATGCAGGAGTGCCTTGCGAGTCAAATTGGCCGCAACATCCACGCCTACATCGACGACGTGGTGGTAAAATCCACCTGCCAAAGCGACCTACACGTCGACCTGGCTGAAACCTTCACGAATCTGTGGAGGTACAAGATCAAGCTCAACCCAGGAAAATGCACCTTTGGCATGCCCACCGGATAGCTCCTAGGGTACGTGGTCTCCAAGCGGGGCATCGAGGAAAACCCCACCAAGATCGACACCATCGTGTGACTCGGGAAACCCGAGTTCCTCCGTGACATCCAAAAACTGGCCGGTCGAGTTGTGGCCCTTAGTCGGTTCATCCCTCGACTCGGTGAGAAGAAAATGCCTCTTTACTGCCTAATGCGCAAGAACCCCACATTCCAATGGAACGAAAAAGCGGACAACACGCTCAAAGTGCTCAAGGAAGTGCTACTCGCAGCACCACTACTCGCTGCACCCGTCGACAAGGAGCCAATGCTCGTCTACGTTGTGGCCTCCACGCGAGTCGTCATCACCGTGATGGTGGCCGAGCGACCAGAGGAAGGCAAGGAGCGCCATGTGTAGCGCTTGATATACTACATCAGCAAAGTCCCGACGGACTCAAGGTAGCGCTACCCGCAGTACCAAAAACTGGTATATGCGGTCTTCAGAGCCTAGTGACGGCTCCGGCACTACTTCCAGGAGCACCCCATCACGGGGAATGTTCGTTTGCGGTACCAAACTTGGTGGGTGAGCACACCGCGGTACCTGAGTTGCCATCAATCGCGCGGAGGGGCCATAGTAGATTCGCCAATTGTCCAGAAGGGCCAAATGGGGGTGAATACAAATCTAACGGCCAAACGGTCGTTTGAACCAGACAAAAAATGGTTGAACTCAAATACCGCCGTTAGGTCAACTCTTCTTGGCCCGCCATGTCAGTATTCCCCGTTATCTTTTGCGGTTGTGGACTAGCTTACCCCTGCGTGGACGAGATCTATTTCTTTCCTCTGCTCTGGTCTTCTCCCCTGCTCCCCTCCCCATAATATTTGCTTAGCTCCGGTTGCTCGTCTCAGATTGGAGCTCGCACTTGCTCCAATTTGCGTCTCCGCCATGTCCAGTCAACCCCCCATGCCTCTAATCGAAGCTCACAGCCGTCACTGTTGCATCGTCCGCCGTAACGGAGCTTCGCGTCCCCGGACTAATATCTCGCCTCTGGCTAGTCCTTCTCGCACGGCGGAGGCGTCCTGTCGGGCGAGCCAGGCCGGCGACCGGCCTCGGGAAGTTGCGTGTTGCCGTGCACCCCAGGCATGGTAGCCCTGGCACAGCAGTTCGACGACCACGCTCTCATGGCCACCGTGCTGGGCATCCGTCCTGCCATGTCGCCGGTAGAGTTGCTGTCGGCTTTCAGGTCTCGTTTTGGGATCAGACCAAATGAGGTCAACATTGAGGTATGCGCGCCGCCATTCGATTTTTTCGTCCGGTTCGAGCACAACTCAGACACCGAGCGCATTCTGCATTCTTCCCGTTCTTTCGAGTGCTGCGGGGAGAAAATGAGCTTCATGCGTTGGCATCGCGCCTGTGGGTGGGACGATCGCTTGGTCCAGCTTTGTTTCTTCTCCAAACTCGGCTTTGACGGCCTCACATTGGATGCTTGGGAGCCGGAGGCCCTCAAGCAGGTCGTCAATAGCCTTGGCGGCGAGCTGGTGGAAATCGTGCCACCGAGCGACAGATGGGTCATCGAGGTAAAGGCGTGGCTGAAAGATCCTGACGCCATTCCTAAGATGTACGAGGTGCAGATTCCAAGCAGGGCAGGGCGACAGCTTTGCTGGAAGCACCCGGTCATCATCCACCTGGAGGAGGTTCTGGACTCGGTACATGGCATTCAGGGCCCCGAAGAGGCTGCCAGAAAGCGCCCTCGTCGCCTGCAGTTTTGGCCTGGAAGGATCGATGGCACAGGACCGCCACCGTTTCGCGACGGGGCACACAGTTTTGGTGGGGGGACCGGGCTTGGACGAGCTGGTGGTTCTGATTTCCCTCGAGTGAAGACAGAGCTCTAGTGAATTGCCGTGGTATGTGTGGCTAATGAATTTGTAGTATGGAGAGTGTAGCAGGAAGTTAGCATCGACTAAAAATGTGTAATAGTTTGAATCGATGTTGTACGTGTGTGTAATAGTTTGAAGTAGTATGTGTGTGTAATAGTTTGAATCGATGTAGTATGTTTGGGTAATGAATTTGATGTAGTTTGTGTGCGTGTAATAGTTTGAATCTATGTAGTTGAACACCGTGCTTTATAATTTCTGTGAATAACCAAGGACAGCCTCATGAAAAGAGGGTGGTCTGGCAATGAGCAATGTCAATTCTGTGGATGCCAGGAAAATGTAGTCCATCTCCTCTTCAAGTACTCCCTCCGTTTCAAAATATAAGATGTTTTAGCTTTGTGAATGGAGCGTATCTAGACATCTTTTAGTGATGGTGCTTTCTAAACCTAGATGAACCTACATACTAAAAGGGGACTAGATACACTTCATTCACAAAGCTAAAACATCTTATATTTTGAAACGGAGGGAGTACAAGGTAGCTACATTTGTAACACGTTGAACTGCAGGACCATTTTGCAGGCAACACAAGACAAGGAAAAAATGGTTTACAGCACAGACAACAGACGCAAAATCTGTAGTCTAGGATAAAAAGATGCTAGTTAACTGGATTGAACCACGACTAGTAATTGAAGGAAATAGGTACTTGATAGTATTTTCTTACAACAGTAGTACTTCCATACAAAAGGGTCTTATACCTGCACAAAAGTGGGCTAAACTTCCTACTAGTTTATAGAACAATTCTTCAGCATTTCATCTACAAAAGCCATTCTTTAGTCTGAACTTAACTATTCTGCATTGAAGAAACTACAGATCTCCACCAGAAAAGTTGGCTGGCCAATTGCCTTAAGAGGACATAAGTTTTTTGATCATTTAACCAAAACTGATCTATTGCCTTCCCGCCAAACTACAAGAAATTTGCATCGTTCATGCACGAGCGATTTGCGTGCACCAGTCCCGGTTCAGTTGGACCATCCGCGCCGCCGCAATGATTTCTTCGAAACTGAAATTCGACATCTCCTTCTCGGGATTGTAGGTCCGTGTGAACTCGAACCTGAATTCCGGGGCTGAGCTGATGCCCGCCGCCGGCTCCCGCTGTCGAACAATCCAGCATGCTGAGTGTAGACGCTTGGTCGCCGCCACGGTACGGCCTTCGACGGTGCGTAGGATGGAGTGTCTTTGCCGCAGACAGCGTTCTCCCAGCCTACCCCACTGAGGTAAGGTAGTCCGCGCTGAAGCATGGACGCGAGAGTTCCTAGACCTTGGCGCTGCCCTGTTTAAGGGTGTGTACCCTCGGCGGCGGCATGCTCTCATGAATGATTTGATATGTACCTTGTTCCCATTGCCTAGAGCATGCTGTAATGCCGCCGTGCGATTTCTCCATATCTCTCTCTTGGCCCTGCTTGCCGCATCTGGCACCGACAATGGCGCAGTCGCCGCTGTGGCCGATTCGGCACATTCGGGAAAATCATCCGCCTGGCAGGGCAATGGGAGACCGGCCTTGAAGTAGAGCTTCATGGCCTGCCTTAGAGGGGCTAAATACCCCAGTTTTGGCGGCTGTCGTGGCGGCGGCGGCTTAGGCGGGGCCATGTTACCCTAGTTGGTGTGGCACGGAGGAGCTGCGCAAGGTGAACTGTGGTTAGTCGGAGAAGGGGAGTGAAAGACTGACAGTAGGTTTGGACTACGGGCATGCATGAAAATAACCATTTCCCATTTCCTTAGAGGGTAATAATTCGACACTCGTTGCATTAACAGTTCAATCTTTATTTCCCTTCTCAGCATAAGAGTGCAAACGTATTAAAAAGATCGGTCGTGTCTATCCACCTCATCGGGCAATGTACCAGGACAGGTAGGAGACGGGACCGGGTTTCATTTTAGAAATGTTGACGACTGTGCCCTTATGTTTATACGATATTATTTATATGCCACCATGTACCGTCGAGTGTAGCAACACCATCAGAAACAGGGGATAACGACGTGGCGTGTTTTATTTTTTTAAAGGGCATTAGAAACAGGGGATGCCGACGTGGCATGTTTTCTGACTGGCGGGCCCGCCCCCTCCACCTTCGATGGCGCGCATCCCAGGTTCGAGGGGTGGTGCCGCCCACCAACACATTATTGTGCAATTTTCCATGTGGGACCTGAATTCCGGCGCTGAGCTGATGCCCGTGTCGAACACAGAGAATTCTGAAAGAAGCTACTAAAAATAAATACTTTGAATTCTGCATGCAAGTTTTGATCAAACAGACTAACATGTAGGACCTGCTAAAAATTCCGTGAAGCGCTCCCCGTGCATAGTGCGCTGACAGGTGGCATGTTTTCTGACAGGCGGGTCCGCCTCCTCCACCTACGACGGCGCGCGTCCCAGGTTCGAGGGCTGGTGCCGCCCACCAACACATTATTGTGCAATTTTCCATGCTTTGTCGCAACCAGCTCCGCTCCGCTCCTCTCCTCTGCTCCTGCCGCTGCCACTCCGCTCAGTCGTGCACCGCTCTCGTCGTCCCCTTGGGTCGTCGTCCTCCCGCCCTCCCCTCCCTGCCACCCCCTCACGTCCCCTCCCTCCCTACCCTGTCTCCTTGTCGCCGCCCACCGCCCAGGCGCGTCTGGAAACGAAAACCAAGAGTCGGCCGTTACGTTAGGGGACCAATGACGCTGGTGATCCGGATCCCGCTCGGAGATGGATCCTGCGAGGCTTGAGAGCACGGATATGGGTCCTGCACGGCTGGAGAGCACGGAATCTCCTTCAAGTCTAGAGAGCACAGAGGACAACGAAACGGGGGGAGAGGTAGCGGGGTGCAGAGCTTTGGAGGTATGGAGCCCGGAGAAGGTGCCGTGCATCCACATTGAAAGGTAAGAACAGTGATTCCTTATCTGCATACCCCAATTAGCATTTATAGTCCCGTGGTGATGCCACGGATATGGGTTGGTAACCGCGGGACGTCTGTACAGCTTGTCCTTGAGCATGATGCTGTGTCAAGCAAGCATGAAGGCACTGAAACATGTGGCGATGCGGATGATGATGAGAAAGCATATCTAGACGTGGCTGCTGGCCCTGATAGGATGGAGAGTAGGGAATATTTGGTTGATTCGAACTTTGAGCCTGGCTATGGGACTGATGAGGAAGAGGAATGTGAAGATGTGGAAATGGGATGTAGATACAACAACGAAGACGTGGACAGGACAGTGATACACTTTGATAGGGACAATCCTACAATTGATGAGGGGCTGCCTTTGATAATGTGGAGGACTGCAGATATGCAGTTGCAACCTATGCAATCAGAGTTGGGTTCGAATTTATCACTGAAAAGAGCGACCAAAAGAGATTTAGGGTGCACTGTAGGGAAAGTAATGTGTGTAAATGGAGATTACATGCATCTCCAATGCAGGGTGGACACCCATTTCAGGTTGCAATAGCTACATTTAGTTTCAGTCTTTCTCATATTTATTCTGCTGATAACTAGCTCTGAATTATTTGGATTCTTATCGAATGCAGATCAAAGTAAACACGAAGGAACACGACTGCCCTAATACTTCTTTAAGTGGTAAAATTATACCGGCGACTACCAAGTGGATTGCTTCTACTGTACTTGACTGGGTGAGGCAGGATCATAACATTGGACAAGCTAAACTCAGAGCAAAGATTAGCAAAAAGTTTAACGTTCTGATTCCTTATCACAGAGTCTTTGATGGGAAGGAGATGGCTCTAGACTTCATTCAAGGCAAGTGGAATGACATTTTTCATATGTTGTATAGTTTCAAAGCTCAGTTAGAGAAAACATCACCTGGTAGTGTTGTTGACATCGATTACGAGGTTGTGAAAGGGAGAGAGAAGGTCTCAAGGGGGGTCAGGTATAAGCAGGTAGATAAGATATGCTTCAGGAGATATTTTGTCTGCCTGAAGGCATGCTGGAAGGGGTTCCTAGACGGCTGCAGGCCATACTTGGCAATAGGCGCAACTTCTTTAACAGGGAAGTTCAGGGGACATGTTGCTTCTGCTTGTGCTTTGGACGCGCATAATTGGCTTCTACCCGTAGCTTATGCTGTTCTTGAGGGTGAATCAAATGAAAGCTAGACATGGTTCATGCAGAGACTATGGGAAGTAATTGGTCACCCTGAAGGCTTGGTGATACACACCGGTGCATCCGAGGGTCTTGAGAATGCTTTTGATGTTGTGTTTCCTAGGGTTGAGCAGAGGGAATGCATGCGGCACCTCGCTACTAACTTCATGAAGAAGTTCGAAGGAAATCTTTGAAGAGGACTTGTGGCGATCAACATACACATACATCCCAAGCACGCATGCTACTTACTTGCAGAACATGTATGTAGTTCTAAAGGTGAAAAAATACCTTGAGGAACATCACACCAAGCTATGGGCCAGAAGCAAGTTTGGTGAGTTAAGCAAGGTGGATTTTGTTTGCAATAATTTGGCAGAGAGTTTCAATGATAAGATTTCGGGCATGAAGACACTTGGAATTGTTATTTTGTTGGATGCAATAAGACAGTGCATAATGGTGAAGATAGATTTAAGGCAAAGAATTTGTGCAAGAAAATTTTTAGGCCATAAAATAGTTCCAAAGGTGGTTATGTTACTGAATGCAAGAACCAGGGCAATGAGAACGATAAAGATGAGGGTGGTCAGAAGTTCCAGAACATTGGCTGAGGTTCATGCAGAATACAAGCGTGGAAGTGAACGGAGGTACACTATAGACATTGGAAATAAGAATTGTTCATGCAGGCAGTGGCAGATTACTGGTCTGACATGTCACCATGCAATTTACTTCATCTTAAAGCTTAGACCTAACGGAGCTGAAATAGAGAACTATGTCGACAACTATTTCTCCGTGGACAAGTTTGCTGCAACTTATGCAGAAAACGTACCACCTATGGCCAATGAAAATGATTGGGAGATTGTCGATCCAGGGTTCAAAATTCAACCACCAGTTCTTAGGAGGCCACCTGGGAGGCCTAGAAAGCTAAGGATCGTAGCCTCCACCAATAAAGGTCCAAGGCTTGGTGCTAGGAAAAGGAAATGCGGACGTTGTGGCGGATTCGGCCATATCAAGAGGTTGTGCAAAAACCCAGTTACACATGCTATTGTCCCTGTTCACACCCCGGTGGCAGAAAATGAGGCTTCTCATCCAGAACTGGCGGAAGAGCAGCGCAAAGACGACGATGAACACTCAGAGGAAAACATACGTAAGCAGCCAATTTATGAAGAAGTGGAGGTGCCGGCGAGAAAAGGGTGTGAAAAGAAACAAAAGGGTAAGCGGAACGGGCAGGAAAGGGCAAATAATGGAGGTGTATTAGAATATGAAGAAGTTGCAGGGGTGATTGAGGATGTTCTTGAGGATCTTTCGGCTAACTGCAGGAGAAATAATAAATCCCTGCCAATTTCATCTTTGTACGATTCTCCGGATGAAAGGTAAGCTTAAAAATTGTTTTATTTACCAATTTATCATTTTTTATCCTCATCAACTGATGCTTAATGCAGCGTGGGCTAGCAGGCAAATAAGAGGAGCAGAAAGATGCGGGCACAGTAACGTCCTATGTTGAATTGTATCATTGAAACTAAACTAGCCGTGTCGTGTTTATTTATATCTGGCGCGTGCAACGTGTCTATGATGGGGTCATGTGGACCAGATTACATTTTTTTAAATATTATTACATTAATTTTTTACCTGCGTTTGGACGCGGCTACTAGTTCCCATCTCCCTTGCATTCCCATCTCCTCTGGCGCACTCCAGAATTATGGTTGTGCCATCAAGTAGCAGAGTCAGCGTATTGTCCCATCAGGTGTGAACGCAATGACTTTGTTTGTTCATAATTTGACGACTTTTGATTAGTTTGAAAGACAGAGAAACCTAAAACATGTATCTAGACATGTTTTGGGTATAAACACATTTATTAAATATCTTAAAAAAACTAAGTCAGTTATATCTGGACAGGAGTAGTACACTATTACAACACGCTCGATCCCTTCTCCTCAGGCGCACTCCAAATTATGGCTGTGCCATCAAGTGCTAGGAGCAGAGTCAGCGTATTGTCCCATCAGATATGCCAGGGAATGCGCGAACTTTATTTTCAGGATCGGATGAGTTTCGATCGACTAGTTTCAAAGACAAACACAACTAAAACATGGCCAACATATATAGATTATGACAATTATCGACCATGACTCAGGTGACCCAGATCCAAAGAGTGCATTAAGATACCGTACATAGATTTAATTTATGCTTAAGTCGCCCTAATCGACTATGACACTCCTGCAGTCTCCATCATTGACGACGTTGTCCGCGTCGCCGCCAGCCTCCTCCGCGTCGGAATAGATGCCGACGTTCCCGACAGCGTTCCTCCTCCTCATGGATTCTTCATGGCATGCTGCATCGATAACGGTGGAGGTCGTACACCGAGGCACTGCCCAGAAGCGCTGCCTCCCTTCGGGGTTGCGCAGATCCGGGTGGATCTCCCGCCGGTGGGTTCCGCATAGCTCAATCAACACAGCCCGCTCCTTCTTGAATAGCTTTCGCCAGTACGCGCTCGTACACGAGTACCACGCCATTGCCCTCTTCCGCTCCGACAGCTGGCGGCGGTGCTCCTCGATCTGCCTCGCCAACGCGTTGTCGCGCAAAAGCGGCACGACAGGAACCCCGGCGTAGCTGAGCTCGAAGCCGGCCGGAAGCCTCGCTAACGGTGGCGCGAGTATGCCGTAGTGGGCAAACATCTGAGCCTCGTGCAAGCTGAGTTTGGGCCTCTCCCTCTCCATGGCGATGAAGGAACACGATCTGATTTTCGGCCCCGAGGTTAAGGGGATAAAGGCAAGGACGTAGGCCCAGCGTAGTTGCCACGGCCAATCAGTTCGCAGAACAGACTTCTCGCGGATCGCGCTCGCGAAGGACGTCACTATCGTCCACGCACCCCGATCCAACGGTGCCTAACAATCGGGGATCGGGTCTTCTAGAAGCCCAGAGCGGTTGCTAGTTAGTTCTGCGTCCCGATTGTTTGTGGCCAACGGCGGTAGTTGAAAATAATACACATTTCAATGACACTGGTGGATCCATAGGTGGTATGTGAAGAGATCACACATGCAAAATGACTCTGGTTGTTGTTACTAAAAAGAACACACATTCAATGACACTGGTGGATCCATGGGTGGATTGTGAAAAGAGCACACATGCAATGACACTGGTGGATCCATATGTGGTATGTGAAAAGAACACACATGCAATGACTCTGGTTGTTGTTAGTGAAAAGAACACACATGCAATGACACTGGGGGATCCATGTGTGGTCTCTAAAGAGAGCACACATTTCAATGACTCTTGTTGTTGTTAGTAAAAAGAACACACATGCAATGACACTGGTGGATCCATGTGTGGCCTCTGAAGAGAGCACACATGCAATGACACTGGTTGTTGTTACTAAAAAGAGAACATGCAATGACACTGGTGGATCCATAGGTGGATTGTGAAGAGAACACACATGCAATGACACTGGTGGATCCATAGGTGGTATGTGAACAGAACACACATGCAAAATGACTCTGGTTGTTGTTACTAAAAAGAACACACATGCAAAAATGACACTAGTGGGATCCATGGGTGGATTGTGAAAAGAAAACACATGCAATGACTCTGGTGGATCCATAGGTGGTATGTGAAAAGAAGACACATGCAAAATGACTCTGGTTGTTACTAAAAAGAACACACATGCAATGACACCGGTGGATCCATGGGTGGATTGTGAAAAGAACACACATGCAATGACACTAGTGGATCCATATGTGGTATGTGAAAATAACACACATGCAAAATGACTCTGGTTGTTACTAAAAAGAACAGACATGCAATGACACTGGTGGATCCATGTGTGGTCTCTATAGAGAACACACATTTCAATCACACTGGTGGATCCATATGTGGTATGTGAGAAGAACACACATTTCAATGACTCTGGTTGTTTATAGTGAAATGAACACACATGCAATGACACTGGTGGATCCATAGGTGGTATGTGCGAAGAACACACATTTCAATGACTCTGGTTGTTGTTACTAAAAAGAACACACATGTAATGACACTGGTGGATCCATAGGTGGTATGTGAAGAGATCACACATGCAAAATGACTCTTGTCGTTGTTACTAAAAAGAACACACTTGCAATGACACTGGTGGATCCATGGGTGGATGGTGAAAAAAAAACACATACAATGACACTGGTGGATCCATAGGTGGTTTGTGAAAAGAACACACATGCAAAATGACTCTGGTTGTTGTTACTAAAAAGAACACACATGCAATGACACTGGTAGATCCATAGGTGGATTGTGAAGAGAACACACATGCAATGACACTGGTGGATCCATAGGTGGTATGTGAGAAGAACACACATTTCAATGACTCTGGTTGTTGTTAGTGAAAAGAACACACATGCAATGACGCTGGTGGATCCATAGGTGGTATGTGAAGAGATCACACATGCAAAATGACTCTGGTTGTTACTAAAAAGAACACACATGCAATGACACTAGTGGATCCATGGGTGGATTGTCAAAAGAACACACATGCAATGACACTGGTGGATCCATAGGTGGTTTGTGAAAAGAACACACATGCAAAATGACTCTGGTTGTTGTTACTAAAAAGAACACACATGCAATGACACTGGTGGATCCATAGGTGGATTGTGAAGAGAACACACATGCAATGACACTGGTGATCCATATGTGGTATGTGAAAAGAACACACATGCAATGGATCTGGTTGTTGTTAGTGAAAAGAACACACATGCAATGACATTGTTGGATCCATGTGTGATCTCTAAAGAGAGCACACATTTCAATGACTCTTGTTGTTGTTAGTAAAAAGAACACACATGCAATGACACTGGTGGATCCATGTGTGGCCTCTGAAGAGAGCACACATGCAATGACACTGGTTGTTGTTACTAAAAAGAGAACATGCAATGACACTGGTGGATCCATAGGTGGATTGTGAAGAGAACACACATGCAATGACACTGGTGGATCCATAGGTGGTATGTGAACAGAACACACATGCAAAATGACTCTGGTTGTTGTTACTAAAAAGAACACACATGCAAAAATGACACTGGTGGGATCCATGGGTGGATTGTGAAAAGAAAACACATGCAATGACTCTGGTGGATCCATAGGTGGTATGTGAAAAGAAGACACATAAAAAATGACTCTGGTTGTTACTAAAAAGAACACACATGCAATGACACCGGTGGATCCATGGGTGGATTGTGAAAAGAACACACATGCAATGACACTAGTGGATCCATATGTGGTATGTGAAAAGAAAACACATGCAAAATGACTCTGGTTGTTACTAAAAAGAACAGACATGCAATGACACTGGTGGATCCATGTGTGGTCTCTGTAGAGAACACACATTTCAATCACACTGGTGGATCCATATGTGGTATGTGAGAAGAACACACATTTCAATGACTCTGGTTGTTTATAGTGAAATGAACACACATGCAATGACACTGGTGGATCCATAGGTGGTATGTGCGAAGAACACACATTTCAATGACTCTGGTTGTTGTTACTAAAAAGAACACACATGTAATGACACTGGTGGATCCATAGGTGGTATGTGAAGAGATCACACATGCAAAATGACTCTTGTCGTTGTTACTAAAAAGAACACACTTGCAATGACACTGGTGGATCCATGGGTGGATGGTGAAAAAAAAACACATACAATGACACTGGTGGATCCATAGGTGGTTTGTGAAAAGAACACACATGCAAAATGACTCTGGTTGTTGTTACTAAAAAGAACACACATGCAATGACACTGGTAGATCCATAGGTGGATTGTGAAGAGAACACACATGCAATGACACTGGTGGATCCATAGGTGGTATGTGAGAAGAACACACATTTCAATGACTCTGGTTGTTGTTAGTGAAAAGAACACACATGCAATGACGCTGGTGGATCCATAGGTGGTATGTGAAGAGATCACACATGCAAAATGACTCTGGTTGTTACTAAAAAGAACACACATGCAATGACACTAGTGGATCCATGGGTGGATTGTCAAAAGAACACACATGCAATGACACTGGTGGATCCATAGGTGGTTTGTGAAAAGAACACACATGCAAAATGACTCTGGTTGTTGTTACTAAAAAGAACACACATGCAATGACACTGGTGGATCCATAGGTGGATTGTGAAGAGAACACACATGCAATGACACTGGTGATCCATATGTGGTATGTGAAAAGAACACACATGCAATGGATCTGGTTGTTGTTAGTGAAAAGAACACACATGCAATGACATTGTTGGATCCATGTGTGATCTCTAAAGAGAGCACACATTTCAATGACTCTTGTTGTTGTTAGTAAAAAGAACACACATGCAATGACACTGGTGGATCCATGTGTGGCCTCTGAAGAGAGCACACATGCAATGACACTGGTTGTTGTTACTAAAAAGAGAACATGCAATGACACTGGTGGATCCATAGGTGGATTGTGAAGAGAACACACATGCAATGACACTGGTGGATCCATAGGTGGTATGTGAACAGAACACACATGCAAAATGACTCTGGTTGTTGTTACTAAAAAGAACACACATGCAAAAATGACACTGGTGGGATCCATGGGTGGATTGTGAAAAGAAAACACATGCAATGACTCTGGTGGATCCATAGGTGGTATGTGAAAAGAAGACACATAAAAAATGACTCTGGTTGTTACTAAAAAGAACACACATGCAATGACACCGGTGGATCCATGGGTGGATTGTGAAAAGAACACACATGCAATGACACTAGTGGATCCATATGTGGTATGTGAAAAGAAAACACATGCAAAATGACTCTGGTTGTTACTAAAAAGAACAGACATGCAATGACACTGGTGGATCCATGTGTGGTCTCTGTAGAGAACACACATTTCAATCACACTGGTGGATCCATATGTGGTATGTGAGAAGAACACACATTTCAATGACTCTGGTTGTTTATAGTGAAATGAACACACATGCAATGACACTGGTGGATCCATAGGTGGTATGTGCGAAGAACACACATTTCAATGACTCTGGTTGTTGTTACTAAAAAGAACACACATGTAATGACACTGGTGGATCCATAGGTGGTATGTGAAGAGATCACACATGCAAAATGACTCTTGTCGTTGTTACTAAAAAGAACACACTTGCAATGACACTGGTGGATCCATGGGTGGATGGTGAAAAAAAAACACATACAATGACACTGGTGGATCCATAGGTGGTTTGTGAAAAGAACACACATGCAAAATGACTCTGGTTGTTGTTACTAAAAAGAACACACATGCAATGACACTGGTAGATCCATAGGTGGATTGTGAAGAGAACACACATGCAATGACACTGGTGGATCCATAGGTGGTATGTGAGAAGAACACACATTTCAATGACTCTGGTTGTTGTTAGTGAAAAGAACACACATGCAATGACGCTGGTGGATCCATAGGTGGTATGTGAAGAGATCACACATGCAAAATGACTCTGGTTGTTACTAAAAAGAACACACATGCAATGACACTAGTGGATCCATGGGTGGATTGTCAAAAGAACACACATGCAATGACACTGGTGGATCCATAGGTGGTTTGTGAAAAGAACACACATGCAAAATGACTCTGGTTGTTGTTACTAAAAAGAACACACATGCAATGACACTGGTGGATCCATAGGTGGATTGTGAAGAGAACACACATGCAATGACACTGGTGATCCATATGTGGTATGTGAAAAGAACACACATGCAATGGCTCTGGTTGTTGTTAGTGAAAAGAACACACATGCAATGACATTGTTGGATCCATGTGTGATCTCTAAAGAGAGCACACATTTCAATGACTCTTGTTGTTGTTAGTAAAAAGAACACACATGCAATGACACTGGTGGATCCATGTGTGGCCTCTGAAGAGAGCACACATGCAATGACACTGGTTGTTGTTACTAAAAAGAGAACATGCAATGACACTGGTGGATCCATAGGTGGATTGTGAAGAGAACACACATGCAATGACACTGGTGGATCCATAGGTGGTATGTGAACAGAACACACATGCAAAATGACTCTGGTTGTTGTTACTAAAAAGAACACACATGCAAAAATGACACTGGTGGGATCCATGGGTGGATTGTGAAAAGAAAACACATGCAATGACTCTGGTGGATCCATAGGTGGTATGTGAAAAGAAGACACATGCAAAATGACTCTGGTTGTTACTAAAAAGAACACACATGCAATGACACCGGTGGATCCATGGGTGGATTGTGAAAAGAACACACATGCAATGACACTAGTGGATCCATATGTGGTATGTGAAAAGAACACACATGCAAAATGACTCTGGTTGTTACTAAAAAGAACAGACATGCAATGACATTGGTGGATCCATGTGTGGTCTCTGTAGAGAACACACATTTCAATCACACTGGTGGATCCATATGTGGTATGTGAGAAGAACACACATTTCAATGACTCTGGTTGTTTATAGTGAAATGAACACACATGCAATGACACTGGTGGATCCATAGGTGGTATGTGCGAAGAACACACATTTCAATGACTCTGGTTGTTGTTACTAAAAAGAACACACATGTAATGACACTGGTGGATCCATCGGTGGTATGTGAAGAGATCACACATGCAAAATGACTCTTGTCGTTGTTACTAAAAAGAACACACTTGCAATGACACTGGTGGATCCATGGGTGGATGGTGAAAAAAAACACATACAATGACACTGGTGGATCCATAGGTGGTTTGTGAAAAGAACACACATGCAAAATGACTCTGGTTGTTGTTACTAAAAAGAACACACATGCAATGACACTGGTAGATCCATAGGTGGATTGTGAAGAGAACACACATGCAATGACACTGGTGGATCCATAGGTGGTATGTGAGAAGAACACACATTTCAATGACTCTGGTTGTTGTTAGTGAAAAGAACACACATGCAATGACGCTGGTGGATCCATAGGTGGTATGTGAAGAGATCACACATGCAAAATGACTCTGGTTGTTGTTACTAAAAAGAACACACATGCAATGACACTAGTGGATCCATGGGTGGATTGTCAAAAGAACACACATGCAATGACACTGGTGGATCCATAGGTGGTTTGTGAAAAGAACACACATGCAAAATGACTCTGGTTGTTGTTTCTAAAAAGAACACACATGCAATGACACTGGTGGATCCATAGGTGGATTGTGAAGAGAACACACATGCAATGACACTAGTGATCCATATGTGGTATGTGAAAAGAACACACATGCAATGACTCTGGTTGTTGTTAGTGAAAAGAACACACATGCAATGACATTGTTGGATCCATAGGTGGTATGTGAAGAGATCACACATGCAAAATGACTCTGGTTGTTGTTACTAAAAAGAACACACATGCAAAATGACACTGGTGGATCCATGGGTGGATTGTGAAAAGAGCAAAAATGCAAAATGACTCTGGTTGTTGTTACTAAAAAGAACACACATGCAATGACACTGGTGGATCCATGGGTGGATTGTGAAAATAACACACATTTCAATGACACTGGTGGATCCATGTGTGGTCACTGAAGAGAACACACATGCAATGATACTGGTTGTTGTTACTAAAAAGAACACACATGCAATGACACTGGTGGATCCATAGGTGGATTGTGAAGAGAACACACATGCAATGACACTGGTGATCCATATGTGGTATGTGAAAAGAACACACATGCAATGACTCTGGTTGTTGTTAGTGAAAAGAACACACATGCAATGACATTGGTGGATCCATAGGTGGTATGTGAAGAGATCACACATGCAAAATGATTCTGGTTGTTGTTACTAAAAAGAACACACATGCAAAATGACGCTTGTGGATCCATGGGTGGATTGTGAAAAGAGCACAAATGCAAAATTACTCTGGTTGTTGTTACTAAAAAGAACACACATGCAATGAAACTGGTGGATCCATGGGTGGATTGTGAAAATAACACACATTTCAATGACACTGGTGGATCCATGTGTGGTCTCTGAAGAGAAAACACATGCAATGACACTGGTTGTTGTTACTAAAAAGAACACACATGCAATGACACTGGTGGATCCATAGGTGGATTGTGAAGAGAACACACATGCAATGACACTCATGGATCCATAGGTGGCATGTGAAGAGATCACACATGCAATGACTCTGGTTGTTGTTAGTGAAAAGAACACACATGCAATGACACCGGTGGATCCGTGTGTGGTCTCTGAAGAGAACACACATGCAATGACACTGGTTGTTGTTACTCAAAAGAACACAAATGCAATGACATTGGTGGATCCATAGGTGGATTGTGAAGAGAGCACACATGCAATGACACTGGTGGATCCATAGGTGGTATGTCAAAAGAACACACATGCAAAATGATTGGTTGTTGTTACTAAAAAGAACACACATGCAATGACACTGGTGGGTCCATGTGTGGTCTCTGTAGAGAACACGCATTTCAATGACACTGGTGGATCCATATGTGGTATGTGAAAAGAACACACATGCAACGACTCTGGTTGTTGTTAGTGAAAAGAACACACATGCAATGACACTGGTGGATCCATAGGTGGTATGTGACAAGAACACACATGCAAAATGACTCTATTTGTTACTAAAAAGAACACACATGCAATGACTCTAGTTGTTGTTAGTGAAAAGAACACAGATGCAATGACACTGGTGGATCCATGTGTGGTCTCTAAAGAGAGCACACATTTCAATGACTCTTGTTGTTGTTAGTAAAAAGAACACACATGCAATGACAATGGTGCATCCATGTGTGGCCTCTGAAGAGAGCACACATGCAATGACACTGGTTGTTGTTACTAAAAAGAACACATGCAATGGCATTGGTGGATCCATAGGTGGATTGTGAAGAGAACACACATGCAATGACACTGGCGGATCCATAGGTGGTATGTGAACAGAACACACATGCAAAATGACTCTGGTTGTTGTTACTAAAAAGAACACACATGCAAAAATGACACTGGTGGGATCCATGGGTGGATTGTGAAAAGAAAACACATGCAATGACTCTGGTGGATCCATAGGTGGTATGTGAAAAGAAGACACATGCAAAATGACTGGTTGTTACTAAAAAGAACACACATGCAATGACACCGGTGGATCCATGGGTGGATTGTGAAAAGAACACACATGCAATGACACTAGTGGATCCATATGTGGTATGTGAAAAGAACACACATGCAAAATGACTCTGGTTGTTACTAAAAAGAACACACATGCAATGACACTGGTGATCCATATGTGGTATGTGAAAAGAACACACATGCAATGGCTCTGGTTGTTGTTAGTGAAAAGAACACACATGCAATGACATTGTTGGATCCATGTGTGATCTCTAAAGAGAGCACACATTTCAATGACTCTTGTTGTTGTTAGTAAAAAGAACACACATGCAATGACACTGGTGGATCCATGTGTGGCCTCTGAAGAGAGCACACATGCAATGACACTGGTTGTTGTTACTAAAAAGAGAACATGCAATGACACTGGTGGATCCATAGGTGGATTGTGAAGAGAACACACATGCAATGACACTGGTGGATCCATAGGTGGTATGTGAACAGAACACACATGCAAAATGACTCTGGTTGTTGTTACTAAAAAGAACACACATGCAAAAATGACACTGGTGGGATCCATGGGTGGATTGTGAAAAGAAAACACATGCAATGACTCTGGTGGATCCATAGGTGGTATGTGAAAAGAAGACACATGCAAAATGACTCTGGTTGTTACTAAAAAGAACACACATGCAATGACACCGGTGGATCCATGGGTGGATTGTGAAAAGAACACACATGCAATGACACTAATGGATCCATATGTGGTATGTGAAAAGAACACACATGCAAAATGACTCTGGTTGTTACTAAAAAGAAAAGACATGCAATGACATTGGTGGATCCATGTGTGGTCTCTGTAGAGAACACACATTTCAATCACACTGGTGGATCCATATGTGGTATGTGAGAAGAACACACATTTCAATGACTCTGGTTGTTTATAGTGAAATGAACACACATGCAATGACACTGGTGGATCCATAGGTGGTATGTGCGAAGAACACACATTTCAATGACTCTGGTTGTTGTTACTAAAAAGAACACACATGTAATGACACTGGTGGATCCATCGGTGGTATGTGAAGAGATCACACATGCAAAATGACTCTTGTCGTTGTTACTAAAAAGAACACACTTGCAATGACACTGGTGGATCCATGGGTGGATGGTGAAAAAAAAACACATACAATGACACTGGTGGATCCATAGGTGGTTTGTGAAAAGAACACACATGCAAAATGACTCTGGTTGTTGTTACTAAAAAGAACACACATGCAATGACACTGGTAGATCCATAGGTGGATTGTGAAGAGAACACACATGCAATGACACTGGTGGATCCATAGGTGGTATGTGAGAAGAACACACATTTCAATGACTCTGGTTGTTGTTAGTGAAAAGAACACACATGCAATGACGCTGGTGGATCCATAGGTGGTATGTGAAGAGATCACACATGCAAAATGACTCTGGTTGTTGTTACTAAAAAGAACACACATGCAATGACACTAGTGGATCCATGGGTGGATTGTCAAAAGAACACACATGCAATGACACTGGTGGATCCATAGGTGGTTTGTGAAAAGAACACACATGCAAAATGACTCTGGTTGTTGTTTCTAAAAAGAACACACATGCAATGACACTGGTGGATCCATAGGTGGATTGTGAAGAGAACACACATGCAATGACACTAGTGATCCATATGTGGTATGTGAAAAGAACACACATGCAATGACTCTGGTTGTTGTTAGTGAAAAGAACACACATGCAATGACATTGTTGGATCCATAGGTGGTATGTGAAGAGATCACACATGCAAAATGACTCTGGTTGTTGTTACTAAAAAGAACACACATGCAAAATGACACTGGTGGATCCATGGGTGGATTGTGAAAAGAGCAAAAATGCAAAATGACTCTGGTTGTTGTTACTAAAAAGAACACACATGCAATGACACTGGTGGATCCATGGGTGGATTGTGAAAATAACACACATTTCAATGACACTGGTGGATCCATGTGTGGTCACTGAAGAGAACACACATGCAATGATACTGGTTGTTGTTACTAAAAAGAACACACATGCAATGACACTGGTGGATCCATAGGTGGATTGTGAAGAGAACACACATGCAATGACACTGGTGATCCATATGTGGTATGTGAAAAGAACACACATGCAATGACTCTGGTTGTTGTTAGTGAAAAGAACACACATGCAATGACATTGGTGGATCCATAGGTGGTATGTGAAGAGATCACACATGCAAAATGATTCTGGTTGTTGTTACTAAAAAGAACACACATGCAAAATGACGCTTGTGGATCCATGGGTGGATTGTGAAAAGAGCACAAATGCAAAATTACTCTGGTTGTTGTTACTAAAAAGAACACACATGCAATGAAACTGGTGGATCCATGGGTGGATTGTGAAAATAACACACATTTCAATGACACTGGTGGATCCATGTGTGGTCTCTGAAGAGAAAACACATGCAATGACACTGGTTGTTGTTACTAAAAAGAACACACATGCAATGACACTGGTGGATCCATAGGTGGATTGTGAAGAGAACACACATGCAATGACACTCATGGATCCATAGGTGGCATGTGAAGAGATCACACATGCAATGACTCTGGTTGTTGTTAGTGAAAAGAACACACATGCAATGACACCGGTGGATCCGTGTGTGGTCTCTGAAGAGAACACACATGCAATGACACTGGTTGTTGTTACTCAAAAGAACACAAATGCAATGACATTGGTGGATCCATAGGTGGATTGTGAAGAGAGCACACATGCAATGACACTGGTGGATCCATAGGTGGTATGTCAAAAGAACACACATGCAAAATGATTGGTTGTTGTTACTAAAAAGAACACACATGCAATGACACTGGTGGGTCCATGTGTGGTCTCTGTAGAGAACACGCATTTCAATGACACTGGTGGATCCATATGTGGTATGTGAAAAGAACACACATGCAACGACTCTGGTTGTTGTTAGTGAAAAGAACACACATGCAATGACACTGGTGGATCCATAGGTGGTATGTGACAAGAACACACATGCAAAATGACTCTATTTGTTACTAAAAAGAACACACATGCAATGACTCTAGTTGTTGTTAGTGAAAAGAACACAGATGCAATGACACTGGTGGATCCATGTGTGGTCTCTAAAGAGAGCACACATTTCAATGACTCTTGTTGTTGTTAGTAAAAAGAACACACATGCAATGACAATGGTGCATCCATGTGTGGCCTCTGAAGAGAGCACACATGCAATGACACTGGTTGTTGTTACTAAAAAGAACACATGCAATGGCATTGGTGGATCCATAGGTGGATTGTGAAGAGAACACACATGCAATGACACTGGCGGATCCATAGGTGGTATGTGAACAGAACACACATGCAAAATGACTCTGGTTGTTGTTACTAAAAAGAACACACATGCAAAAATGACACTGGTGGGATCCATGGGTGGATTGTGAAAAGAAAACACATGCAATGACTCTGGTGGATCCATAGGTGGTATGTGAAAAGAAGACACATGCAAAATGACTGGTTGTTACTAAAAAGAACACACATGCAATGACACCGGTGGATCCATGGGTGGATTGTGAAAAGAACACACATGCAATGACACTAGTGGATCCATATGTGGTATGTGAAAAGAACACACATGCAAAATGACTCTGGTTGTTACTAAAAAGAACACACATGCAATGACACTGGTGATCCATATGTGGTATGTGAAAAGAACACACATGCAATGGCTCTGGTTGTTGTTAGTGAAAAGAACACACATGCAATGACATTGTTGGATCCATGTGTGATCTCTAAAGAGAGCACACATTTCAATGACTCTTGTTGTTGTTAGTAAAAAGAACACACATGCAATGACACTGGTGGATCCATGTGTGGCCTCTGAAGAGAGCACACATGCAATGACACTGGTTGTTGTTACTAAAAAGAGAACATGCAATGACACTGGTGGATCCATAGGTGGATTGTGAAGAGAACACACATGCAATGACACTGGTGGATCCATAGGTGGTATGTGAACAGAACACACATGCAAAATGACTCTGGTTGTTGTTACTAAAAAGAACACACATGCAAAAATGACACTGGTGGGATCCATGGGTGGATTGTGAAAAGAAAACACATGCAATGACTCTGGTGGATCCATAGGTGGTATGTGAAAAGAAGACACATGCAAAATGACTCTGGTTGTTACTAAAAAGAACACACATGCAATGACACCGGTGGATCCATGGGTGGATTGTGAAAAGAACACACATGCAATGCCACTAATGGATCCATATGTGGTATGTGAAAAGAACACACATGCAAAATGACTCTGGTTGTTACTAAAAAGAACAGACATGCAATGACATTGGTGGATCCATGTGTGGTCTCTGTAGAGAACACACATTTCAATCACACTGGTGGATCCATATGTGGTATGTGAGAAGAACACACATTTCAATGACTCTGGTTGTTTATAGTGAAATGAACACACATGCAATGACACTGGTGGATCCATAGGTGGTATGTGCGAAGAACATACATTTCAATGACTCTGGTTGTTGTTACTAAAAAGAACACACATGTAATGACACTGGTGGATCCATCGGTGGTATGTGAAGAGATCACACATGCAAAATGACTCTTGTCGTTGTTACTAAAAATAACACACTTGCAATGACACTGGTGGATCCATGGGTGGATGGTGAAAAAAAAACACATACAATGACACTGGTGGATCCATAGGTGGTTTGTGAAAAGAACACACATGCAAAATGACTCTGGTTGTTGTTACTAAAAAGAACACACATGCAATGACACTGGTAGATCCATAGGTGGATTGTGAAGAGAACACACATGCAATGACACTGGTGGATCCATAGGTGGTATGTGAGAAGAACACACATTTCAATGACTCTGGTTGTTGTTAGTGAAAAGAACACACATGCAATGACGCTGGTGGATCCATAGGTGGTATGTGAAGAGATCACACATGCAAAATGACTCTGGTTGTTGTTACTAAAAAGAACACACATGCAATGACACTAGTGGATCCATGGGTGGATTGTCAAAAGAACACACATGCAATGACACTGGTGGATCCATAGGTGGTTTGTGAAAAGAACACACATGCAAAATGACTCTGGTTGTTGTTTCTAAAAAGAACACACATGCAATGACACTGGTGGATCCATAGGTGGATTGTGAAGAGAACACACATGCAATGACACTAGTGATCCATATGTGGTATGTGAAAAGAACACACATGCAATGACTCTGGTTGTTGTTAGTGAAAAGAACACACATGCAATGACATTGTTGGATCCATAGGTGGTATGTGAAGAGATCACACATGCAAAATGACTCTGGTTGTTGTTACTAAAAAGAACACACATGCAAAATGACACTGGTGGATCCATGGGTGGATTGTGAAAAGAGCAAAAATGCAAAATGACTCTGGTTGTTGTTACTAAAAAGAACACACATGCAATGACACTGGTGGATCCATGGGTGGATTGTGAAAATAACACACATTTCAATGACACTGGTGGATCCATGTGTGGTCACTGAAGAGAACACACATGCAATGATACTGGTTGTTGTTACTAAAAAGAACACACATGCAATGACACTGGTGGATCCATAGGTGGATTGTGAAGAGAACACACATGCAATGACACTGGTGATCCATATGTGGTATGTGAAAAGAACACACATGCAATGACTCTGGTTGTTGTTAGTGAAAAGAACACACATGCAATGACATTGGTGGATCCATAGGTGGTATGTGAAGAGATCACACATGCAAAATGATTCTGGTTGTTGTTACTAAAAAGAACACACATGCAAAATGACGCTTGTGGATCCATGGGTGGATTGTGAAAAGAGCACAAATGCAAAATTACTCTGGTTGTTGTTACTAAAAAGAACACACATGCAATGAAACTGGTGGATCCATGGGTGGATTGTGAAAATAACACACATTTCAATGACACTGGTGGATCCATGTGTGGTCTCTGAAGAGAAAACACATGCAATGACACTGGTTGTTGTTACTAAAAAGAACACACATGCAATGACACTGGTGGATCCATAGGTGGATTGTGAAGAGAACACACATGCAATGACACTCATGGATCCATAGGTGGCATGTGAAGAGATCACACATGCAATGACTCTGGTTGTTGTTAGTGAAAAGAACACACATGCAATGACACCGGTGGATCCGTGTGTGGTCTCTGAAGAGAACACACATGCAATGACACTGGTTGTTGTTACTCAAAAGAACACAAATGCAATGACATTGGTGGATCCATAGGTGGATTGTGAAGAGAGCACACATGCAATGACACTGGTGGATCCATAGGTGGTATGTCAAAAGAACACACATGCAAAATGATTGGTTGTTGTTACTAAAAAGAACACACATGCAATGACACTGGTGGGTCCATGTGTGGTCTCTGTAGAGAACACGCATTTCAATGACACTGGTGGATCCATATGTGGTATGTGAAAAGAACACACATGCAACGACTCTAGTTGTTGTTAGTGAAAAGAACACACATGCAATGACACTGGTGGATCCATAGGTGGTATGTGACAAGAACACACATGCAAAATGACTCTATTTGTTACTAAAAAGAACACACATGCAATGACTCTAGTTGTTGTTAGTGAAAAGAACACAGATGCAATGACACTGGTGGATCCTTGTGTGGTCTCTAAAGAGAGCACACATTTCAATGACTCTTGTTGTTGTTAGTAAAAAGAACACACATGCAATGACAATGGTGGATCCATGTGTGGCCTCTGAAGAGAGCACACATGCAATGACACTGGTTGTTGTTACTAAAAAGAACACATGCAATGGCATTGGTGGATCCATAGGTGGATTGTGAAGAGAACACACATGCAATGACATTGGCGGATCCATAGGTGGTATGTGAACAGAACACACATGCAAAATGACTCTGGTTGTTGTTACTAAAAAGAACACACATGCAAAAATGACACTGGTGGGATCCATGGGTGGATTGTGAAAAGAAAACACATGCAATGACTCTGGTGGATCCATAGGTGGTATGTGAAAAGAAGACACATGCAAAATGACTGGTTGTTACTAAAAAGAACACACATGCAATGACACCGGTGGATCCATGGGTGGATTGTGAAAAGAACACACATGCAATGACACTAGTGGATCCATATGTGGTATGTGAAAAGAACACACATGCAAAATGACTCTGGTTGTTACTAAAAAGAACAGACATGCAATGACACTGGTGGATCCATGTGTGGTCTCTGTAGAGAACACACATTTCAATCACACTGGTGGATCCATATGTGGTATGTGAGAAGAACACACATTTCAATGACTCTGGTTGTTGTTAGTGAAATGAACACACATGCAATGACACTGGTGGATCCATAGGTGGTATGTGGGAAGAACACACATTTCAATGACTTTGGTTGTTGTTACTAAAAAGAACACACATGCAATGACACTGGTGGATCCATAGGTGGTATGTGAAGAGATCACACATGCAAAATGACTCTGGTTGTTGTTACTAAAAAGAACACACATGCAATGACACTGGTGGATCCATGGGTGGATTGTCAAAAGAACACACATGCAATGAAACTGGTGGATCCATAGGTGGTTTGTGAAAAGAACACACATGCAATATGAGTCTGGTTGTTGTTACTAAAAAGAACACACATGCAATGACACTGGTGGATCCATAGGTGGATTGTGAAGAGAACACACATGCAATGACACTGGTTATCCATATGTGGTATGTGAAAAGAACACACATGCAATGACTCTGGTTGTTGTTAGTGAAAAGAACACACATGCAATGACATTGGTGGATCCATAGGTGGTATGTGAAGAGATCACACATGCAAAATGACTCTGGTTGTTGTTACTAAAAAGAACACACATGCAAAATGACACTGGTGGATCCATGGGTGGATTGTGAAAAGAGCAAAAATGCAAAATGACTCTGGTTGTTGTTACTAAAAAGAACACACATGCAATGACACTTGTGGATCCATGGGTGGATTGTGAAAATAACACACATTTCAATGACACTGGTGGATCCATGTGTGGTCACTTAAGAGAACACACATGCAATGACACTGGTTGTTGTTACTAAAAAGAACACAAATGCAATGACACCGGTGGATCCATAGGTGGATTGTGAAGAGAACACACATGCAATGACACTGGTGATCCATATGTGGTATGTGAAAAGAACACACATGCAATGACTCTAGTTGTTGTTAGTGAAAAGAACACACATGCAATGACATTGGTGGATCAATAGGTGGTATGTGAAGAGATCACACATGCAAAATGACTCTGGTTGTTGTTACTAAAAAGAACACACATGCAAAATGACGTTGGTGGATCCATGCGTGGATTGTGAAAAGAGCACAAATGCAAAATTACTCTGGTTGCTGTTACTAAAAAGAACACACATGCAAGTACACTGGTGGATCCATGGGTGGATTTTAAAAATAACACACATTTTAATGACACTGGTGGATCCATGTGTGGTCTCTGAAGAGAAAACACATGCAATGACACTGGTTGTTGTTACTAAAAAGAACACACATGCAATGACACTGGTGGATCCATAGGTGGATTGTGAAGAGAACACACATGCAATGACACTGGTGGATCCATGTGTGGTATGTCAAAAGAACACACATGCAAAATGACTGGTTGTTGTTACTAAAAAGAACACACATGCAATGACACTGGTGGGTCCATGTGTGGTCTCTGTAGAGAACACGCATTTCAATGACACTAGTGGATCCATATGTGGTATGTGAAAAGAACACACATGCAACGACTCTGGTTGTTGTTAGTGAAAAGAACACACATTCAATGACACTGGTGGATCCATAGGTGGTATGTGACAAGAACACACATGTAAAATGACTCTGGTTGTTGTTACTAAAAAGAACACACATGCAATGACACTGGTGGATCCATAGGTGGATTATGAAATGAACACACAGGCAATGACACTGGTGGTTCCATAGGTGGTATGTGAGAAGAACGCACATTTCAATGACTCTAGTTGTTGTTACTAAAAAGAACACACATGCAATGACACTGGTGGAACCATAGGTGGTATGTGAAGAGATCACACATGCAAAATGACTCTGGTTGTTGTTACTAAAAAGAACACACATGAAAAATGACACTGGTGGATCCATAGGTGGTATGTGAGAAGAACACACATGCAAGATGACACTGGTGGTTCCATAGGTGGTATGTGACGAGAACACACATGCAAAATGACTCTGGTTGTTACTAAAAAGAACACACATGCAATGACTCTGGTTGTTGTTAGTGAAAAGAACACACATGCAATGACACTTGTGGATCCATATGTGGTATGTGAAAAGAACACACATGTAAAATGACTCAAGTTGTTACTAAAAAGAATGCACATGCAATGACACTGTTGGATCCATGTGTGGTCTCTATAGAGAACACACATTTCAATCACACTGGTGGATCCATATGTGGTATGTGAGAACAACACACATTTCAATGAATCTGGTTGTTGTTAGTGACATGAACACACATGCAATGACACTGGTGGATCCATAGATGGTATGTGAGAAGAACAAACATTTCAATGACTCTGGTTGTTGTTACTAAAAAGAACACACATGGAATGACACTGGTGGATCCATAGGTGGTATGTGAAGAGATCACACATGCAAAATGACTCTGGTTATTGTTACTAAAAAGAACACACATGCAAAATGACACTGGTGGATCCATGGGTGGATTGTGAAAAGAGCACACATGCAATTACACTGGTGGATCCATAGGTGGTTTGTGAAACGAACACACATGCCAAATGACTCTGGTTATTGTTACTAAAAAGAACACACATGCAATGACACTGGTGGATCCATAGGTGGATTATGAAGAGAACACACATGCAATGACACTGGTGGATCCATAGGTGGCATGTGAGAAGAACACACATTTCAATGACTCTGGTTGTTGTTAGTGAAAAGAACACACATGCAATGACACTGGTGGATCCATAGGTGGTATGTGAAGAGATCACACATGCAAAATGACTCTGGTTGTTGTTACTAAAAAGAACACACATGCAATGACACTGGTGGATCCATAGGTGATATGTGAGAAGAACACACATGCAAAATAACACTGGTGGATCCATATGTGGTATGTGAAAAGCACACACATGCAATGACTCTGGTTGTTGTTAGTGAAAAGAAAACACATGCAATGACACTGGTGGATCCATGTGTGGTCTCTAAAGAGAGCACACATTTCAATGACTCTTGTTGTTGTTAGTAAAAAGAACACACATGCAATGACACTGGTGGATCCATGTGTGGTCTCTGAAGAGAACACACATGCAATGACACTGGTTGTTGTTACTAAAAAGAACACACATGCAATGACACTGGTGGATCCATAGGTGGATTGTGAAGAGAGCACACATGCAATGACACTGGTGGATCCATAGGTGCTATGTGAAAAGAACACACATGCAAAATGACTAGTTGTTGTTACTAAAAAGAACACACATGCAATGACACTGGTGGATCCATGTGTGGTCTCTGAAGAGAACACACATGCAATGACACTGGTTGTTGTTACTAAAAAGAACACACATGCAATGACACTGGTGGATCCATAGGTGGATTATGAAATGAACACACAGGCAATGACACTGGTGGTGCCATAGGTGGTATGTGAGAAGAACGCACATTTCAATGACTCTGGTTGTTGTTACTAAAAAGAACACACATGTAATGACACTGGTGGATCCATAGGTGGTATATGAAGAGATCACACATGCAAAATGACTCTGGTTGTTGTTACTAAAAAGAACACACATGAAAAATGACACTGGTGGATCCATAGGTGGTATGTGAGAAGAACACACATGCAAAATGACACTGGTGGTTTCATAGGTGGTATGTGACGAGAACACACATGCAAAATGACTCTGGTTGTTACTAAAAAGAACACACATGCAGTGACTCTGGTTGTTGTTAGTGAAAAGAACACACATGCAAAATGACTCTGGTTGTTGTTACTAAAAAGAACACACATGCAATGACACTGGTAGATCCATAGGTGGATTGTGAAGAGAACACACATGCAATGACACTGGTGGATCCATAGGTGGTATGTGAGAAGAACACACATTTCAATGACTATGGTTGTTGTTAGTGAAAAGAACACACATGCAATGACACTGGTGGATCCATAGGTGGTATGTGAAGAGATCGCACATGCAAAATGACTCTGGTTGTTGTTACTAAAAAGAACACACACGCAATGACACTGGTGGATCCATGGGTGGATTGTCAAAAGAACACACATGCAATGACACTGGTGGATCCATAGGTGGTTTATGAAAAGAACACACATGCAAAATGACTCTGGTTGTTGTTACTAAAAAGAACACACATGCAATGACACTGGTGGATCCATGGGTGGATTGTCAAAAGAACACACATGCAATGACACTGGTGGATCCATAGGTGGTTTGTGAAAAGAACACACATGCAAAATGAGTCTGGTTGTTGTTACTAAAAAGAACACACATGCAATGACACTGGTGGATCCATAGGTGGATTGTGAAGAGAACACACATGCAATGACACTGGTGATCCATATGTGGTATGTGAAAAGAACACACATGCAATGACTCTGGTTGTTGTTAGTGAAAAGAACACACATGCAATGACATTGGTGGATCCATAGGTGGTATGTGAAGAGATCACACATGCAAAATGACTCTGGTTGTTGTTACTCAAAAGAACACACATGCAAAATGACACTGGTGGATCCATGGGTGGATTGTGAAAAGAGCAAAAATGCAAAATGACTCTGGTTGTTGTTACTAAAAAGAACACACACGCAATGACACTGGTGGATCCATGGGTGGATTGTCAAAAGAACACACATGCAATGACACTGGTGGATCCATAGGTGGTTTATGAAGAGAACACACATGCAAAATGACTCTGGTTGTTGTTACTAAAAAGAACACACATGCAATGACACTGGTGGATCCATGGGTGGATTGTCAAAAGAACACACATGCAATGACACTGGTGGATCCATAGGTGGTTTGTGAAAAGAACACACATGCAATGACTCTGGTTGTTGTTAGTGAAAAGAACACACATGCAATGACACTGGTGGATCCATAGGTGGATTATGAAATGAACACACAGGCAATGACACTGGTGGTGCCATAGGTGGTATGTGAGAAGAACGCACATTTCAATGACTCTGGTTGTTGTTACTAAAAAGAACACACATGTAATGACACTGGTGGATCCATAGGTGGTATATGAAGAGATCACACATGCAAAATGACTCTGGTTGTTGTTACTAAAAAGAACACACATGAAAAATGACACTGGTGGATCCATAGGTGGTATGTGAGAAGAACACACATGCAAAATGACACTGGTGGTTTCATAGGTGGTATGTGACGAGAACACACATGCAAAATGACTCTGGTTGTTACTAAAAAGAACACACATGCAGTGACTCTGGTTGTTGTTAGTGAAAAGAACACACATGCAAAATGACTCTGGTTGTTGTTACTAAAAAGAACACACATGCAATGACACTGGTAGATCCATAGGTGGATTGTGAAGAGAACACACATGCAATGACACTGGTGGATCCATAGGTGGTATGTGAGAAGAACACACATTTCAATGACTATGGTTGTTGTTAGTGAAAAGAACACACATGCAATGACACTGGTGGATCCATAGGTGGTATGTGAAGAGATCGCACATGCAAAATGACTCTGGTTGTTGTTACTAAAAAGAACACACACGCAATGACACTGGTGGATCCATGGGTGGATTGTCAAAAGAACACACATGCAATGACACTGGTGGATCCATAGGTGGTTTATGAAAAGAACACACATGCAAAATGACTCTGGTTGTTGTTACTAAAAAGAACACACATGCAATGACACTGGTGGATCCATGGGTGGATTGTCAAAAGAACACACATGCAATGACACTGGTGGATCCATAGGTGGTTTGTGAAAAGAACACACATGCAAAATGAGTCTGGTTGTTGTTACTAAAAAGAACACACATGCAATGACACTGGTGGATCCATAGGTGGATTGTGAAGAGAACACACATGCAATGACACTGGTGATCCATATGTGGTATGTGAAAAGAACACACATGCAATGACTCTGGTTATTGTTAGTGAAAAGAACACACATGCAATGACATTGGTGGATCCATAGGTGGTATGTGAAGAGATCACACATGCAAAATGACTCTGGTTGTTGTTACTCAAAAGAACACACATGCAAAATGACACTGGTGGATCCATGGGTGGATTGTGAAAAGAGCAAAAATGCAAAATGACTCTGGTTGTTGTTATTAAAAGAACACACACGCAATGACACTGGTGGATCCATGGGTGGATTGTCAAAAGAACACACATGCAATGACACTGGTGGATCCATAGGTGGTTTATGAAAAGAACACACATGCAAAATGACTCTGGTTGTTGTTACTAAAAAGAACACACATGCAATGACACTGGTGGATCCATGGGTGGATTGTCAAAAGAACACACATGCAATGACACTGGTGGATCCATAGGTGGTTTGTGAAAAGAACACACATGCAATGACTCTGGTTGTTGTTAGTGAAAAGAACACACATGCAATGACACTGGTAGATCCATAGGTGGATTGTGAAGAGAACACACATGCAATGACACTGGTGGATCCATAGGTGGTATGTGAAGAGATCGCACATGCAAAATGACTCTGGTTGTTGTTACTAAAAAGAACACACACGCAATGACACTGGTGGATCCATGGGTGGATTGTCAAAAGAACACACATGCAATGACACTGGTGGATCCATAGGTGGTTTATGAAAAGAACACACATGCAAAATGACTCTGGTTGTTGTTACTAAAAAGAACACACATGCAATGACACTGGTGGATCCATGGGTGGATTGTCAAAAGAACACACATGCAATGACACTGGTGGATCCATAGGTGGTTTGTGAAAAGAACACACATGCAAAATGATTCTGGTTGTTGTTACTAAAAAGAACACACATGCAATGACACTGGTGGATCCATAGGTGGATTGTGAAGAGAACACACATGCAATGACACTGGTGATCCATATGTGGTATGTGAAAAGAACACACATGCAATGACTCTGGTTGTTGTTAGTGAAAAGAACACACATGCAATGACATTGGTGGATCCATAGGTGGTATGTGAAGAGATCGCACATGCAAAATGACTCTGGTTGTTGTTACTAAAAAGAACACACATGCAAAATGATACTAGTGGATCCATGGGTGGATTGTGAAAAGAGCAAAAATGCAAAATGACTCTGGTTGTTATTACTAAAAAGAACACACATGCAATGACACTAGTGGATCCATGGGTGGATTGTGAAAATAACACACATTTCAATGGCACTGGTGGATCCATGGGTGGATTGTGAAAAAAGCAAAAATGCAAAATGACTCTGGTTGTTGTTACTAAAAAGAACACACATGCAATGACACTAGTGGATCCATGGGTGGATTGTGAAAATAACACACATTTCAATGGCACTGGTGGATCCATGTGTGGTCACTGAAGAGTACACACATGCAATGACACTGGTTGTTGTTACTAAAAAGAACACAAATGCAATGACACTGGTGGATCCATAGGTGGATTGTGAAGAGAACACACATGCAATGACACTGGTGATCCATATGTGGTATGTGAAAAGAACACACATGCAATGACTCTGGTTGTTGTTAGTGAAAAGAACACACATGCAATGACATTGGTGGATCCATAGGTGGTATGTGAAGAGATCACACATGCAAAATAACTCTGGTTGTTGTTACTAAAAAGAACACACATGCAAAATGACGCTGGTGGATCCATGGGTGGATTGTGAAAAGAGCACAAATGTAAAATTACTCTGGTTGTTGTTACTAAAAAGAACACACATGCAATGACACTGGTGGATCCATGGGTGGATTGTGAAAATAACACACATTTCAATGACACTGGTGGATCCATAGAGAAATCACATGCAATGACACTGGTTGTTGTTACTAAAAAGAACATACATGCAATGACACTGGTGATCTATATGTGGTATGTGAAAAGAACACACATGCAATGACACTGGTGATCCATATGTGGTATGTGAAAAGAACGCACATGCAATGACTCTGGTTGTTGTTAGTGAAAAGAACACACATGCAATGACACTGGTGGATCCATGTGTGGTCTCTAAAGAGAGCACACATTTCAATGACTCTTGTTGTTGTTAGTAAAAAGAACACACATGCAATGACACTGGTGGATCCATGTGTGGTCTTTGAAGAGAGCACACATGCAATGACCCTGGTGGATCCATAGGTGGATTGTGAAGAGAACACAAATGCAATGACACTGGTGGATCCATAGGTGGATTATGAAATGAACGGACATGCAATGACACTGGTGGATCCATATGTGGTATGTGAGAAGAACACACATTTCAATGACTCTGGTTGTTGTTACTAAAAAGAACACACATGCAATGACACTGGTGGATCCATAGGTGGTATGTGAAGAGATCACACATGCAAAATGACTCTGGTAGTTGTTAGTGAAATGAACACACATGCAATGACACTGGTGGATCCATAGGTGGTATGTGGGAAGAACACACATTTCAATGACTCTGGTTGGTGTTACTAAAAAGAACACACATGCAATGACACTGGTGGATCCATAGGTGGTATGTGAAGAGATCACACATGCAAAATGACTCTGGTTGTTGTTACTAAAAATAACACACATGCAATGACACTGGTGGATCCATGGCTGGATTGTGAAAATAATACACATTTCAATGACACTGGTGGATCCATAGGTGGATTGTGAAGAGAACACAAATGCAATGACACTGGTGGATCCATAGGTGGATTATGAAATGAACGGACATGCAATGACACTGGTGGATCCATATGTGGTATGTGAGAAGAACACACATTTCAATGACTCTGGTTGTTGTTACTAAAAAGAACACACATGCAATGACACTGGTGGATCCATAGGTGGTATGTGAAGAGATCACACATGCAAAATGACTCTGGTAGTTGTTAGTGAAATGAACACACATGCAATGACACTGGTGGATCCATAGGTGGTATGTGGGAAGAACACACATTTTAATGACTCTGGTTGTTGTTACTAAAAAGAACACACATGCAATGACACTGGTGGATCCATAGGTGGTATGTGAAGAGATCACACATGCAAAATGACTCTGGTTGTTACTAAAAATAACACACATGCAATGACACTGGTGGATCCATGGCTGGATTGTGAAAATAATACACATTTCAATGACACTGGTGGATCCATAGGTGGATTGTGAAGAGAACACACATGCAATGACACTGGTTGTTGTTACTAAAAAGAACACACATGCAATGACACTGGTGGATCCATGGCTGGATTGTGAAAAGAGCACACATGCAATGACACTGGTGGATCCATGGGTGGTAGTTGAAAATAATACACATTTCAATGACACTAGCGGATCCATAGGTGGTATGTGAAAAGAACACACATGCAAAATGACTCTGGTTGTTGTTACTAAAAAGAACACACATGTAATGACACTGGTGGATCCATGGGTGGATTGTAAAAAGAGCACACATGCAATGACACTGGTGGATCCATATGTGGTATGTGAAAAGAACACACATGCAATGACTCTGGTTGTTGTTAGTCAAAAGAACACACGTGCAATGACACTGGTGGATCCATGTGTGGTCTCTGAAGAGAGCACACATTTCAATGACTCTTGTTGTTCTTAGTAAAAAGAACACACATGCAATGACACTGGTGGATCCATGTGTGGTCTCTGAAGAGAACACACATGCAATGACACTGGTTGTTACTAAAAAGAACACACGCAATGACACTGGTGGATCCATAGGTGGATTGTGAAGAGAACACACATGCAATGACACTGGTGGATCCATAGGTGGTATGTGAAAAGAACACACATGCAAAATGACTCTGGTTGTTGTTACTAAAAAGAACGCACATGCAAAATGACACTGGTTGGATCCATGGGTGGATTGTGAAAAGAAAACACATGCAATCACTCTGGTGGATCCATAGTTGGTATGTGAAAAGAAGACACATGCAAAATGACTCTGGTTGTTACTAAAAAGAACACACATGCAATGAAACCGGTGGATCCATGGGTGGATTGTGAAAAGAACACACATGCAATGACACTGGTGGATCCATATGTGGTATGTGAAAAGAACACACATGCAAAATGACTCTGGTTGTTACTAAAAAGAACACACATTTCAATGACTCTGGTTGTTGTTAGTGAAATGAACACACATGCAATGACACTGGTGGATCCATAGATGGTATGTGAGAAGAACACACATTTCAATGACTCTGGTTGTTGTTACTAAAAAGAACACACATGCAATGACACTGGTGGATCCATAGGTGGTATGTGAAGAGATCGCACATGCAAAATGACTCTGGTTGTTGTTACTAAAAAGAACACACATGCAAAATGACACTGGTGGATCCATGGGTGGATTGTGAAAAGAGCACACATGCAATTACACTAGTGGATCCATAGGTGGTTTGTGAAAAGAACACACATGCAAAATGACTCTGGTTGTTGTTACTAAAAAGAACACAGATGCAATGACACTGGTGGATCCATAGGTGGATTGTGAAGAGAACACACATGCAATGACACTGGTGGATCCATAGGTGGTATGTGAGGAACACACATTTCAATGACTCTGGTTGTTAGTGAAAAGAACACACATGCAATGGCACTGCTGGATCCATAGGTGGTATGTGAAGAGTCACACATGAAAAATGACTCTGGTTGTTGTTACTAAAAAGAACACACATGCAATGACACTGGTGGATCCATGGGTGGATTGTGAAAAGAGCACACATGCAATGACACTGGTGGATCCATATGTGGTATGTGAAAAGAACACACATGCAATGACTCTGGTTGTTGTTAGTGAAAAGAACACACATGCAATGACACTAGTGGATCCATGTGTGGTCTCTGAAGAGGGGCACACATTTCAATGACTCTTGTTGTTGTAAGTAAAAAGAACACACATGCAATGACACTGGTTGTTGTTACTAAAAGAACACACATGCAATGACACTTGTGTATCCATGGGTGGATGATGGCTCAATGCACGGCGCCAAGAAAAGTGTTGATGGCTCATGGTTGATGTAGAGCTCGTTGGGAACCCCAAGAGAAAGGTATGATGAGCACAACATCATGTTTCCCTCAGTTATGAAACCAAGGTTTAATAGAACCATTAGGAGCAAGGAAACACACCAAAGGTGTTACTAGCTGAGCTTGGGCAGTGCGCACTACCGGTGCTAGTAGCAACATGGAGACCTGCACAACACAACCATAGAACTTTGTCCCCAACTTGCGATGAGGTTATCAATCTCACCGTGTTTTGCGGAAAACAAAGGATTAAACGTATCGAATGGAAAGAAGTAAAAGTTTGCAGAAAGTAAACACAAAGCAGTAAAAGATTGTAGATTGTATGTAAAAGACAAGGACCGGGATGCATAGTTCACTAGAGGTGGCTCTCCTTAGATAGATAACATGCTGGGTAAACAAATTACAGCGGGGCAATTGACAAACACCGAGAAAGCAATACATGTATATACTAATCATCTTGACTCCTTTGAGACTTGATTGGGCATTACAACATAATACATAGACCGCCATCCAACTGCATCTATGACTAATAATCCACCTTCAGGTTATCATCCGAACCCCCTCCAGTATTAAGTTGGAAGCAACAGATTATTGCTTTACGAACTGCGTGTAAAGTAAACAATACGATTGTTCTATGAACAAAGGATTGTTGTTTTCTCCCTAGTAGCAACAGCACATCTAGTACCTTAGAGATTTCCGTCACTTCCCTAGATTACCAGAGGCATGAACCCACTATCGAGCATAAATACTAACTCTTGGAGTTGCTAGCATCTACTTGGCCAAGATAGCTACTAACGATGGAAAGCATGAAAGATCTCAAATAACAAAGACATGATAGAATCAATAATCAATCTGAAATAGCATCTCAATATCCATCGGATCCCCGCAAACACAACATGTATGAATTACAAATAGATGATCTTGATCATGAACGGAGCTCACAAGATCTAAACATGAAAGCACAAAGGAGGAGAAACCAGCGATCTAGCTACTACATGGATCCGTAGTCCAAGGATGAACTACTCACGCATCACACCGGAGGCTTGCATGGTGATGAAGAAGGCCTCCAGGGTGAATTCTCCTCTCCGGCAGGGTGCCGGGAAGAGCTTCAGATCCCTCCCGATCTAGGGATGGAGATGACGGCGGCTATAGACTCTTTCGTGGATTTTTGATCGGGTACTTATGGTTTTCATCCCGAGGGCAACTTATAGGCGGAAGGAGAGGCCGAGAGGGTGCCGGGAGCGGCCACACCACCCCCTGGCGCGGGCCAGGCCTGGCCGCGCGGCCAGGTGGTGTGGTGGCTCGCTGGCCCTTCTCCGTCTCGTATTCTGGCACTTGATCCCTTCCGAAAAAATAGGCACTTTGGCTTTTGTCCCGTCAAATTCCGAGAATATTTATTTTCTGACTTTCCTGGAACCAAAAACAGCAGAAAACAGGTAGCTGGCACTGTGGCTCCTGTTAATAGGTTAGTCCAAGAAATCATATGAAAAGTACTCCAAAGTCGGAACAAAACACAAGAAAGTGGATAAAACCAAGCATGAAACATCAAAAATTATAGATACATTTGCAATGTATCAACATCCCCAAGCTTAACTCCTGCTCGTCCTCGAGTAGGTAAGTGATAAAAAGAAATAATTTTTGAGGTGACATGCACCATCAAAGACTTGATCAAAGTATTTGCGAAACATTCAAGGCTGGGATCATATTACTTCAATCATAACATGAAAGACAAAGTTCTAGCAATAAGCAAAGAAACTATGATGCAACATGAAAAGGCACAAACAAAAGATTCATGAATAACATGCTTTGCAAGACGTTTGTTTGTTTCACATAAAGAAAACATAGCACAATTGTATTCAGCTTGTCCCTCAATAGAGTAGCAAATATAAATGCATAGGACACCTTCAAAGTTCATAAGAGTGACTAGATATAATAGTTTAAAGCAAGCAATATCAAGTTATGCATCAATCAACTAGTCTTGGGACAATGCACATAGAACTAAGAATGGCCACTATGCTCTCAAAGTAGGTGCATAAAGATAGAAGGTGGAGACTCAATATAATGGTGGAAGAAAGGCCTTTTGTAAAAGGAAGTAGGGATTCAAGTCTCATAAAGAGCTTCCAAAAATTATGGTACTTACAGCTTTCAGCTCTCATTGCCCCTATCATAAGCATCTTGAAGTGATTAAGGTTAAAGTGAACAAACTATGGTGTACATGCTTGACGAAGTATAAGTCAGAAATCTCATGTCCCTTATATACGAGGGCCGCTCCTCATGCTACTCAAGTTTAGTCACCGGTAAGTTCTTGTCATTGTAAGTACATGTGTATCATTGAGAACCGCCAACGGGGTACCCCTTGCCCGATGATATGGAAGAATCCCCATATCAAAATGACAAGGCAAGCAGACAACAAGCATCTCAGCATTCTTCTTATTTACCATGGGAATATGGTGATTTTTTTATCTCTTTCCTCTTTTCATAGTATCTTTTTTTTCTTTTCTCTTTTTTTCTCAATATAGGACTCTTTTTTGTATAAGAAGAATGCTTCATAGACAGCTCATTATGGTTACGCTGCAGGTTTCCACCATGTCAGCATGGATTAGACCAGCGGCCCAGGCGTTTCTCTAACACATATACATAACTCCATGGACTTACAAGCTCCCCTTTCATTTCACACCGATGACATCCATATACAAAAGAGCATGATATCAACTAGGTACAAGTACCAAGTGCAATGTTGAAAGCGTTCCCCATGAAAGCATGGTTCTGCTAATTCCCAACAAATAAGTGCAAGCATATACAACATAGACGACACAATGGTTCAAGTTTATTAAGGGCAAGTAAAGTAAAGTGTGCCATCAAGTTCGTGAGAGCTTTAATCACTATTTTTCTCATAACAAGTGGAAGGTAACAAAAGCATGAATATACTTGGAATAGCATAAGCTAGTAGGTAGGTATGGTGGAATCTTTGGAATAACTTGGTTTAGGGAGTTGGATGCATGAGTGGAACTCATACTTGGGTGTGGAGGCTAGCAAAAGACTGGGAGCGACAAACTAAGAGAGCAATAATGGCCATAATCATGCAGAGCGACAAAACATCATTGATCAAAGCATAAAGTGATACTACAAGTTGAAAACTAAAGGATCATAAAGGCTTATGGTGACTTGTGATAGTCATAACATGGTGTGAGCATGTGCCAAGTCAACCCAAATAAAGCATCAAAGGAGAATACCACTATACTATGCTTTAATATGCTAAAACAACGCATGATTCATCCAAGGCACATTAAGAAATCTCAATTGTTTATAACAAGTCATGCTACAGCAAATAATACTAAGCATAAAGACAAAACAATATCAAGCATGGCATGACAAAGCATAGGCCACAGTCAAAAGAGCTCTTTTTACCACATAAGTATGAACTTTCCTACTCTTTTCCAAACCAAACCAAACAATTTGCAAACCAAAGTGTGAAAGAGGGGGTCCAACCAACTTATTCAGAAAACTAAGCAAACCAAGAAAACTAAAAACCAAAACAAAAATGAAAAAGAAGACGCTCCAAGAAAAACACAACTGTGCATGAAACAATAAAAATGAAGCGTTTGGAAGAAACCTGGAATTTTTATTGATGAAGAAGGGGAATGCCTTGGGCATCCCCAAGCTTTGACGCTTGTACTTCTTGGATATTTCTTGGGGTGACACGCGTGGCATCCCCAAGCTTGAGCTTTAGTCCATCCTTCATCTCATTACTCATTCCTTCCATACACCTGAAATTTTTCCTTCATACAAAACTTCACACAATCTCATTAGCAACATTAGTGCACTTAAGATAAATAAGTCTCAAGGTTCAGTTATAACACCAAATAAACTTCCATTAAAACACTAGATACTGTAGCACTTCCCTCAAAAAGCTCAATTCCCCAAAGGAACTCAAGAAGGAACTAACAAGAAGCAAATGCAGAAAATGGCAGAAATCTGTCAAAACAGACCAGCAGGTAAAGACGAATTTTTTCGAAGACCTTATGTTGCTCAAATCAAAAAGTCTTGAACTAACTAAAGTTATATAACAACCTGGGGCAGAATCACAAAATATTACAGCTCAATCTGACATACAGAGCTCTCTCAGGAATTTTTACGGTGAAGCACCAAAATCTGTTTCGGGACAGCAACTTTCCCAATCATTACTTCTCTCTCTAGAGGTTACTATTGGCAAAAAAAGCAAATAAAAAGGATAAGAAAAGGTTATTACAGAAGTAATAACTTCAAAGACTCATCTAAAACTCTTGGGTTATCTCCCAACAAGTACTTTTCTTTAACGCCTTTAAGTTAGGCATAAGAAGCAAAGAAAGAATCAAGTGTTCTCAAATGAAGAAGCATTAAGACCAAATTTTGTTTTCATAGGAGAAGAAAAAGAAATATTTCCTCTCTTGTTAGGGAAGTGTTCTATACCTCTTTTGAGTGGGAGTTGATATTTAATGGTGCCTTCTTTCATATCAATGATGGCACCAACAGTTCTAAGAAAAGGTCTTCCCAAAGTAATAGGACAAGAAGCATTGTATTCAACATCCAAAACATAGAAATCAACGGGGACATAGGAATCGTTAACCATAATAAGAACATCATCAAGACTCCCCATGAGTTTATTTTTAGCATTAGCATCAAGTGGGACATTCAAATAACAATCTTGAAGAGGAGGCAAATCAAGCATATCATAAACCCTTCTAGGCATAATAGAAACACTACTATCAAGATCACACAAAGCTTTGAAATCAAAGCCATTCACTTTCATATTAATGATGGGTTCCCAACCATCTTCTTGTTTTATAGGAATATAAGCTTTATGTTTCATCTTTTCTTCCTTAATCTTTATGAGAGCATCGGTAATGTGTTTTGTAAAGGCCATATTCATAGCACTAGCATTAGGACTTTTAGCAAGCTTTTGTAGGAACTTAATAACTTCAGAGATGTTGCAACCATCAAGATCAAAATCAACTTTATCATCTAAAGTAGTAGAACTATTACTAGCCTCAACACTAGTGGTGGTAATAGTAGAAACACAAATGTTTCTAGCAATTTCATCTTCTCTTTCCCACTTAGCATGTAATTCAGCTAATAGTCTAACATTTTCATCAATTCTTACTTGTATGGCATTAGTAGCTGCAAAGGGATTCTCATTAGTTTCAGGTTTAGCAGCCATTTTATTCAAAGTAGATTGAGCTTCAGCCAAAGATGCTATATTTCTTTCAGCATTAGAGAGTTTTTCCTCAATAGTTTTATTGAAAGCAGTTTGTTTACTAATAAACTCTTTAAGCATAACTTCAAGTTTAGAGGGAGCACTCTCATTATTGTTGTAAGGATTTCCATAAGCATTACCATTGTTGGGAGGATATGGCTTATAATTGTTGTTACCAAATTTGTTCCTATAAGCATTATTACCATAAGCATTGTTGCCAAAGTTGTTATTTCTTATGAAGTTCACATCAACTTGCTCTTCTTGAGCAACCAAAGAGGCTAAAAGAACATTATTTGGATCAATATGGGCTTTCCCATTAACTAGCATAGACATAATCATATCAATCTTATCACTCAAGGAGGAGGTTTCCTCAACAGAATTTACCTTCTTACCTTGTGGAGCTCTCTTAGTATGCCATTTAGAATAATTAACCATCATATTGTCCAGAAGTTTTGTTGCAGCACCCAAAGTGATGGTCATAAAGGTACCTCCAACAGCTGAATCCAATAGGTTCCTTGAAGAATAGTTTAATCCTGCATAAAAAGTTTGGATGATCATCCAAGCAGTCAGTCCATGAGTGGGATAATTCTTTACCAAAGAGTTCATTCTTTCCCAAGCTTGAGCAACATGCTCATTATCAAGTTGTTTAAACTTCATTATTTCACTTCTCATGGATATAATCTTAGCAGGAGGATAGTATTTCCCAATAAAAGCATCTTTGCACTTAGTCCAAGAATCAATACTATTCCTAGTTAAGGAATTCAACCATTCTTTAGCTTTTCCTCTCAAAGAGAAAGGAAACAATTTCATCTTAATAATATCACCATCTATATCCCTATGCTTTTGCATCTCACTAAGTGCAACAAAGTTATTTAGATGGGAAGCAGCATCTTCATTACCAATACCAGAAAATTGTTCTCTCATAACAAGGTTGAGCAAAGCAGGTTTTATCTCAAAGAAAGTATTTTCAGCCACAGGTGGAGCAATGGGAGTGCTCATAAAATCATTGTTGTTGGTGCTAGTGAAGTCACACAACTTAGTGTTTTCAAGAGTAGTCATTTTTTTTGGGTTTTCAAATAAGAAAGCAAACAAGTAGAACTAATTTTTTGTGTTTTCGAAGAACAAAACAAGCAAACAAGGCAAAAAGAAACTAAGCAAAACAAAAACAACAAAGTAAAGATATTGGTTATGAGGGACTCCCCTTGTAAAGATGTCCTTGACTCCCCGGCAATGGCGCCAGAAAAATGCTTGATGGCTCAATGCACGGCGCCCGGAAAAGTTTTGATGGCTCGTGGTTGATGTAGAGCCCGTTGGGAACCCCAAGAGGAAGGTATGATGAGCACAACAACAAGTTTCCCTCAGTTATGAAACCAAGGTTTAATCAAACCAGTAGGAGCAAGGAAACACCCCAAAAGTGTTACTAGCTGAGCTTTGGTAGTGCGCACTACCGGTGCTAGTAGCAACATGGAGACCTGCACAACACAACCACAGAACTTTGTCCCCAACTTGCGATGAGGTTGTCAATCTCACCGTGTTTTGCGGAAAACAAAGGATTAAACGTATCGAATGGAAAGAAGTAATAGTTTGCAGAAAGTAAAGACAAAGCAGTAAAAGATTGTAGATTGTATGTAAAAGACAAGGACCGGGATCCATAGTTCACTAGAGGTGGCTCTCCTTAGATAGATAACATGCTGGGTAAACAAATTACAGCGGGGCAATTGACAAACACCGAGAAAGCAATACATGCATATACTAATCATGTTGACTCCTTTGAGACTTGATTGGGCATTACAACATAATACATAGACCGCCATCCAACTGCATCTATGACTAATAATCCACCTTCAGGTTATCATCCGAACCCCCTCTAGTATTAAGTTGCAAGCAACAGATTATTGCTTTACGAACTGCGTGTAAAGTAAACAATACGATTGTTCTATGAACAAAGGATTGTTGTTTTCTCCCTAGTAGCAACAGCACATCTAGTACCTTAGAGATTTCTGTCACTTCCCCAGATTACCAGAGGCATGAACCCACTATCGAGCATAAATACTAATTCTTGGAGTTGCTAGCATCTACTTGGCCAAGATAGCTACTAACGATGGAAAGCATGAAAGATCTCAAATAACAAAGACATGATAGAATCAATAATCAATCTGAAATAGCATCTCAATATCCATCGGATCCCCGCAAACACAACATGTATGAATTACAAATAGATGATCTTGATCATGAACGGAGCTCACAAGATCTAAACATGAAAGCACAAAGGAGGAGAAACCAGCGATCTAGCTACTACATGGATCCGTAGTCCAAGGATGAACTACTCACGCATCACACCGGAGGCTTGCATGGTGATGAAGAAGGCCTCCAGGGTGAATTCCCCTCTCCGGCAGGGTGCCGAGAAGAGCTTTAGATCCCTCCCGATCTAGGGATGGAGATGACGGCGGCTACAGACTCTTTCGTGGATTTTTGATCGGGTACTTACGGTTTTCATCCCGAGGGCAACTTATAGGCGGAAGGAGAGGCCGAGAGGGTGCCAGGAGCGGCCACACCACCCCCTGAAGCGGGCCAGGTGGTGTGGTGGCTCCCTGGCCCTTCTCCGTCTCGTATTCTGGCACTTGACCCCTTCTGGAAAAATAGGGACTTTGGCTTTTGTCCCGTCCAATTCCGAGAATATTCATTTTCTGACTTTCCTGGAACCAAAAACAGCAGAAAACAGGCAGCTCGCACTGTGTCTCTTGTTAATAGGTTAGTCTAAGAAACCATATGAAAAGTACTCCAAAGTCGGAACAAAACACAAGAAAGTGGATAAAACCAAGCATGGAACATCAAAAATTATAGATACATTTGCAATGTATCAGTGGATTGTGAAAATAATACACATTTCAATGACACTGGTGGATCCATAGGTGAATTGTGAAGAGAACACACATGCAATGACTCTGGTTGTTGTTACTAAAAAGAAGACACATGTAATGACACTGGTGGATCCATAGATTGTATGTGAAGAGATCACACATGCAATGACTCTGGTTGTTGTTAGTGAAAAGAACACACATGCAATGACACTGATGGATCCATGTGTGGTCTCTGTAGAGAACACACATTTCAATGACACCGGTGGATCCATATGTGGTATGTGAAAAGAACACACATGCAATGACTCTGGTTGTTGTTAGTGAAAAGAACACACATGCAATGACACTGGTGGATCCATAGGTGGTATGTGGGAAGAACACACATGCAAAATGACTCTGGTTGTTGTTACTAAAAAAGAACACACATGCAATGACACTGGTGGATCCATAGGTGGATTATGAAATGAACACACATGCAATGACACTGGTGGATCCATAGGTGGTATTTGAGAAGAACACACATTTCAATGACTCTGGTTGTTGTTACTAAAAAGAACACACATGCAATGACACTGGTGGATCCATACGTGGTATGTGAAGAGATCACACATGCAAAATGACTCTGGTTGTTGTTACTAAAAAGAACATACATGCAAAATGACACTGGCGGGATCCATGGGTGGATTGTGAAAATAAAACACATGCAATGACACTGGTGGATCCATAAGTGGTATGTGGAAAGAACACACATGCAAAATGACTCTGGTTGTTAATAAAAAGAACACACATGCAATGACACTGGTGGATCCATAGGTGGTATGTGAGAAGAAAACACATGCAATGACACTGGTGATCCATATGTGGTATGTGAAAAGAACACACATGCAATGACTCTGGTTGTTCTTAGTGAAAAGAACACACATGCAATGACACTGGTGGATCCATGTGTGGTCTCTGAAGAGAGCACACATTTCAATGACTCTTGTTGTTGTTAGTAAAAAGAACACACATGCAATGACACTGGTGGATCCATGTGTGGTCTCTGAAGAGAGCACACATGCAATGACACTGGTTGTTGTTACTAAAAATAACACATGCAATGACCCTGGTGGATCCATAGGTGGATTGTGAAGAGAACACACATGCAATGACACTGGTGGATCCATAGGTGGCATGTGAACAGAACACACATGCAAAATGACTCTGGTTGTTGTTACTAAAAAGAACACACATGCAAAATGACACTGGTGGGATCCATGGGTGGATTGTGAAAAGAAAACACATGCAATGACTCTGGTGGATCCATAGGTGGTATGTGAAAAGAAGACACATGCAAAATGACTCTGGTTGTTACTAAAAAGAACACACATGCAATGAAACTGGTGGATCCATGGGTGGATTGTGAAAATAACACACATGCAATGACACTGGTGGATCCATATGTGGTATGTGAAAAGAACACACATGCAAAATAACTCTGGTTGTTACTAAAAAGAACACACATGCAATGACACTAGTGGATCCATGTGTGGTCTCTGTAGAGAACACACATTTCAATCACACTGGTGGATCCATATGTGGTATGTGAGAAGAACACACATTTCAATGACTCTGGTTGTTGTTAGTGAAATGAACACACATGCAATGACACTGGTGGATCCATAGGTGGTATGTGAGAAGAACACACATTTCAATGACTCTGGTTGTTGTTACTAAAAATAACACACATGCAATGACACTGGTGGATCCATAGGTGGTATGTGAAGAGATCACACATGCAAAATCACTCTGGTTGTTGTTACTAAAAAGAACACACTTGCAATGACACTGGTGAATCCATGGGTGGATTGTGAAAAGAGCACAAATGCAATGACATTTGAATGGTACGGGTGAATCCATAGGAGTATTGTGAAAAGAGATTTTCCCTCTCTCTCTCTGTCACAAATCTCACAAAAACCCAAACGTGTGGACATCCCAAACATGTGCTCACTCTGGGTGATATGCCCTGATTGGCTGATAGAGATGTCACGCGGATCGTCTCCACCAACCGTTGATCCCATGTGATCCAACGGGCAGGATAACCCCTCCCTTTTCCACTTTTTATGCATGGACAATCTGTGCCACCTCTCTATCCGTGCCACCGATACTAAACCCCCATAAACAAGTGAAAATCCATCTATCTAACTAAAATAAATGATCATATTTCGAAGAAGCCATCGTCTTCGTCTTCCGGTTCGTCCGCGTCTTCGTCAACGCCATGGTCCCCGGCCGCCATCGCCGCTGTCGGTGCCCTCCTCTGACGACTCGACACCGCCCCCTTCCTCGAATAAGCGCGCTATCTCCTCGTCGGAGTCCTCCTCCTCCTCTTCGTAGTCCCACGGGTCCATGTCACTCTCCTCCTCTCCTGCCTCCAACTGATCGATGAACGCCTCCTCATTGGCCGAGTCGGACTCGTCCAAATAGCTATCTCCTCTCTTCTTCCTGGTCTTCTTCTTGTTCCTCTTCTTGTCCGTACTCGCCGGCGCAACACGTGCCCCCGTCTTGGCTGCTAGTTTTCACTCGTCCGACGCTGCAGGTACCCCACGCTCCTCCTCCGCAGCCGGTACGAGCTTGGATGTCGCGGTGTCCTCGAGTGCCGATGTCGATGGATCCTGGCGCGATCGGACACGACGTGCTGCCTCAGGCGACTCGTGAGCGCGGACGATGCAGCGAAGAGCCGAGGACGTAGGATGGTCAGTGGATGGCTTGGACCTGCCATTGCCACGGCGAGGGGGCATCGTGCTCAAGGTAGTTGCTCCGAATGGTCGATGGCGGGTAGATAGAGTAGGGTGCCGATATGATCAAGGACGAGCAGTGGTTTCGTGCATCATGTCCACGCGTGCATTTGTCGATTATCAAAAAAAAGTAATATCTCGCATACTGAACATAATTTGATCACAACTAAAGTGGCACAACGTATTCTAGACTCATAAATATCCCGTCCGTGCCTGTCACGTGGAGTTCGACGGAGTTGGACGTGCCGACATGATCGTGCAGCAGTTGCGCGCGTCATTGCCCCATCAACACGTGACACACGCACGCGGGATGTGCGCGCCGATTCCCGTGACGACCACCCGGCTCGCACTCCCCTTATTATATACTGGATTTTGGGTGGCGCCTAAGACCATTGAAGTGTCCATCGCAATAAAGACAAGTCCCATCGATTCCCTACCCCTGCCTCCCTGGCTTCTTTGAGAAGGTAGACCGTACACGGTGGTCTTGTATATTAGTACTAGTACTACTGGACCACAACCTGTACTATTTACTCTTCTCCCACACTAATAATCACTAGTATCTCCTTCCTCCTGCCTCTGCCACACTCACCCTGCAAGCCATGGCTCCACTGAGGAGGGGGAGAGGCCGGTCAACGATCCTCGTGGAGAAAAGGGAGAGAAATCGCTGCGAGGCACTTCTTGCTCTACCATCCGCTCAAGCCTATCCTCTCATCGAGGCCCAATCTCCCCCGACAATGGCGCCGAATGTTCTAGCAGGCGAGGGCTCCTCCCGGTACGGTCTCCTTATTCTACTTCTTCTCCATCTCCCTCTCCATCATGATCTTAATCAGCTTCTTCTTGTTTTTCTTCTTCTTCTGGCTCTTCCTCTTCTATGTATTACAGGTCAGCCGTGGAGCCCAAATCCACCACGACGGAGGCGTTGCGGGACCCGTTCGGCCCCGTTCCATGTCTCAGCGAGGTAGCAAATCTCCACGCTGTTATTTCTCCGAGTTATGATGTGGATTTCTTAGATGCTGTCCGTCCCGCATTGGTTTTTCTTCTTCTTTTGCGAGTTGTATTTGTTTTCATGAATATGACTGGATCTCTTGGTCTTTCCTTAATACCGCTGTTCATAGATTCACTATGGATTTTTTGTGATTAGGATTAGTTTATCGTGGTCATGAATAGATCTCCAGGTCCATTTTTTAACAGTGCGGCCAATAGATTCAATGGGGATTTTTTTTGATCTGTATTAATATTCACCTGGGACCTGGAGTGTAATTGTAGAATTCCTATTTCAATTTACATGAACGTTGCAGCGATCGAAGGCCGAGTACCGTGAGAAGGTGGCCGCGATCAGTTCCAAGATTGCCAACCAACATGAGATTGCACGCTCCCTCACCCAAGCTAATGAGAGCCTACGCAAGCAATTATCTGTGCAGAAGGAGATCTCGCTAGATTTTGCACATGACGTCATTAGGCTGCAGAAAGTGCTCGACCGTAACTTGATCAGGTAAGAACAGGCCATCAAGTTAATCAACGAGCTCACGGAGGAGAAGAAGAATCTCGTGAAAAGGTGCATTCTCCTGCAGGACAAAGTCAGCAAGGCACTAAGAGGACACGTCGAGGAAACCAAGGCTACCATCTGAGCCTACCATGACAGGAACCGTTGCCTGGATGCAGTCAAGGAGATGAAGGCGGACATGAGCAAAGGGATCACCGTACTCGAGGGTGTTTGGAAAGAGAACGAGGAGCTAAGGGCATGTCTGGAGGCGTACCGGAGCAATGCCCAAGTCTGATTCCCGTTAGCGGGGACACGAATACCAGTTCGTCCTCCTCTCCTTTTGTAATGTTTAGGGTTCAGGGAGCAATGCCCATGTCTGCTTCCCATTATAGGGTGCAATAAGAATCCTAGGGCAACTCCTTATCTATATGGACATGTGGTGGTGTTCATGTTCATGAATGGACACCATGTTCTCTTTCCATATGTATCTGGACATGGGTTTCTGCATTATGAGTTTGCCACTCTCCCACTACTATTTGGTGATATTGGGAAAAACCCACAGCACACTAAACTGCTGATAAATCTTATTTGTCTTCGAAATTGAAATTATGACAGTGCCACTAGTCGATTCATAAAATGTTGATTAGTCCTAGATTGATTCTTCCTTGAAATTATGACAGTGCCACTAGTCGATTCAGTTAATTATGGAAACTAACCAGCTTGTCCTGGTGAACTGAACAAACCATACCATGTATTTTTGTTGTAGGGAAAGAGGCAAAAGATCGACCAGGACCTGGCGACCTGGCTAAATGACAAGATAGCAATCCAAAGGGAGAAGCGGAATTCCCAGAAACTGGCCTTTGACCAACTGCACACTGAATTCGCGGTCCTTTCTGACAAGTGCCAGAAACTGAAAGAGTTAAACACCAAATGGGCGAAGCTACACAATGAAGGTCGTGCCTCGGCTAGGAAGCAGACAGAGATCATGAAAGGGATCTTGAAGGAAAATTGTATGGCTACGGACAAAATTCTCTGCCATGTGACGAAGCGCTGGAACCTACAGCTGAAGCACGACATAGTACTGAAGGAGCTGGCCAATCTTAGGGAGGAAAATAGGCAGCTCCGGGCCAGGCTCGCTTGAACACAACATATGTCTATTTAGTACTAAACTACCTGGTTTATCCTCTGAAGTGGTGATTTTGTAAGCGTGAACTTAACTCTATGCACGATATGTGTGTTCGTCTGAAATTAGTTTGCTCGAGGATTGAGTTTGTCTTAGTTCGGAAAGCGCAACTGCAAGTCTTACAATTAACTAGTTTCAGGCATTGGTACAACATAAATTATTCATCTCGAATTTCCTTTATCCTCTATAGTCTGTCCTTGTTCACCCTCGCGCACCTTCTTCAGTTCCTTCAACAGATCCGCAATGCAGCACTCTAGCTTCTTCTTGTCTTCCCTGAGTTGATCCCTCTCCTTTTCTGCATTATGAATCAGCAACCTGTGACTATCCTGAAGCTTCTTTGCAGTTCCAACAACCAAGCTCCCATCGATTCTGTCAGTTAGCTTTGACTGCAAATTCTCGATTTCTTGTTCCATCTCCTTATTTCGTACCGACAGCTTATAATTTTTTTCAGCTGCATCACTTACATTAGTAAATCTCCCCGACCTTTCCAACTCATACATCTCCCATAACTATGCCAAAAATTTCTTAAGTGCATCTGGCCACTCAAGATCCACCCACTCTACTGCTTTACACACCGGGCCAACCTAAAAACGCACACACTATAGGGTTATGAACATGCACGATACATTTTACTTCATGTCACAGTTGCACATAATGTAAACAAACCTGATTTGTACAGCCCAAAAACCTTCTCCCAGTGTTACTTCCTTCGAATGCAACATATCTCCTCAGTTTTAGCCCATGGTCACATGGCACTTCTCCATCGAGATCTAGGCCCTACCATTCGGAGTCGTAGATCGTCCTTGGTACCTATAGGTAAACACAAAGCTGAAATCGAACATGATTGCATGCACATCTGGTCGGGCTCAGATCGAGTGATTTACCATTGCCTAACCCTAGCCCGAGAAAACAGAGGAACTCACATCATGGAAGGAATACTCGATGTTGGAGAGAAGGTTGTCGCTGCTCGACTGGTCGTCCTCGCCGTTCAAGGACAGCATGGCGAATGCAACGGCGACGGCGACGGCGACGGCGAGAGAGAGAGAGAGAGAGAGAGAGAGAGAGAGAGAGAGAGAGAGAGAGAGAGAGAGAGAGAGAGAGAGAGAGAGAGAGAGAGAGAGAGAGAGAGAGAGAGAGAGAGAGAGAGAGAGAGAGAGAGAGAGAGAGAGAGAGAGAGAGAGAGAGAGAGAGAGAGAGAGAGAGAGAGAGAGAGAGTAGCCCTTCTACCGCTGCAATGATGACTAAATTGGCATGTTATAATAGTTTAATGGATACCATGCCCTTTCCCTGGATTACTGTCTCCTACCTGATATGGATTCTCTTCACACATTCTCATTTCAAATATTAAACCTGCACTCCCTCCATCCCAATTTCATTGCCTAACGAAAACATACTAGTATATTACATCATCCAAAGAAACAAAATCATGTCAACTACAAGGTACTTATGCATCACTTCTTCAGTCGTGGTTTCACAAAACATTACATTATAATATCCCAACAAACATAACCACAACATGGTTTCACAAAACATCACATTACAATCTCTCAACAAACATAATCACAGAAACAAGTATATTGATTACATCAACTCAAGAAACAAAATCATGTCGACTACAAGGTACTTAAACATCACTTGTCCTGTCATGGTTTCACAAAACATTACATTACAGTCTCTCAACAAACAAAATATCAGAAACAAGTACAGTACATCATCTCAAGAAACATAATCATGTCAACTACAATGTATTTATCCATCACTAGTCCAGTCATGGTTTCACAAAACATTACATTACAATGTCCCAACAAACATAATAACTGAAACAAGTACGGTACGTCATCTTAAGAAACATAATCATGTCAACTACAATGTACTTATGTCTTATTACAAAAACTATGGTTTTAGTGAGTGACATGTCCGAAAATCTCAACAGCTCGCACAACATTATATCGCAATCTCTCAACAAACATAATCACAGAAGCACGCTCTAAATGCAACAACAGTCAATATTACAAATACAGGCAGGGGAACCCCGCGGTCCATATGACAAGCCCAGGGTAGTAGCTCTCATCAGATCTCATCAACGTTGACCACCTCATTTTGTTCAGCCACTACAGGGGCATCTACATCCACTATAACCTGTTCAACAACATCAGAAATGGTACCAAGGAAGAACACCTTCCTGGTTCGCTTCTTTCGCTGCATAATCTGCATAAGATCTTCAGTATCCAAAACATCTATGAATTGCTGCTTCTTATGATGCCACCACCGGATTTTTTCCATCTGCTTAGGGCCAATAGTGATTTCCTTACCGATCATCTCTCTCATTTCATCAAGAGTTATGTTTCTGGAATCGACAGTGATCTCCACAGTACATGACGAAACTGGCTTATTAACTCTCTCATCAAGTTTTGCCATGTATGAATCCACCTCTATGCGTATACTGAACTTATCTAGATCTGCATCTCTTGGTCTGTATTCTCTAGGAGCAGAAGCTCGGACAGCAAGATCTCCAGGATCTGCATACATATCATCAATCATCGCTTCAACTTTCACCTTACGATCAGCTGCACAACACTCCCAAACCATCTGAAGCTCATGGGAGTGCTCAATTTGCTGATAGGTATCATTCATGTTGCGCCACACCAATTTTGTCCTCTGTCTAGAACCCCAGGGAATTCTAGCGGCAAGCATATCTACCAGTTGCGAAATAGACACAACCTCTTTGCAATTCACAAGCAGATGCACATCTTTCCCGAACACAACCCTCTCGCAACCAAAATCAAGCTTTGCAGTGTACTGCCGAACATGAACTGTGAACTCATATAGGTCACTTGTATCAAAATTGTGCCTAATTTGATTAAAAAGGGGAACATTTCAGTTCATTCGATTCTATTATGCCGTAACTAATCTATTTGCAAGATAAGGAACAGATAAGAAAAATTCACCTCTCGCTCTTCTCTCGGGTTTTTTTCTTCGAGATATAGAGTGCTGCATCCACCCACCGGAGCCGAACAATCCGCCGCCAGCCTTGCTTTTCTCTTCAACCCGCTGCTCGTAGGTACCTTGGGAGCAGAATCCTTGCTGGCCTCCTCGTTAACCGGGGCTGAATACCTCGCCACAGCTACGCGTTGAGCCCCAGACTTGGGCCCCGACAGACCCTTTTCAGTCGGTGACCTAGCTACAACCTTCACCTTGCAAGACATGTTGGGCCGCCGCCGGATTCAGTGTCGGGGGAGGGAGAAAAAAGGTCCTCCGCCGCCGACAGATTTAGGGTCGGGGAAGGGAAGAAAAGGGACCGCCGCCGCCGCAGCAAGATTCAGTGTCGAGAGTTAGGAAAATACAGTAATGGATTTTCCCCTACGACGTGCAGGGTGGCTAAGAAGAGTGACCGGCAAAGGAGGGGCACAGCAGGAACTAGTGTAACAGAATATCCTGACTTAACGGGCGCGATTTGAAAATATTTGGTTTGGCCATCATTCACTCGAAAGACCCCTCTCAGCAATTGGCGCCCCAACTTTTCAAATCGTGCTGATAAAAATCAACTTGGGTACCACGTTACCTGTCCACCCTAACTTTCGGGCCGCAAAATGATATTCTCCCCATCACGGTCGTCTCCTCCACACCGCTACAGGACATCATCCGCAATCATGAGGTGACTGGGCAAGTCGCCAAGTGGGCCGTCGAAATTGGCATCCACAACATCAAGTACGATCCATGCAAAGTGATCAAGTCGCAAGCCTTGGCTAATTTCCTTGCCGACAGGGGAGAAGCCCAGCAGCCGGAGAAGCTGCCATATCTCCACTATTGGTCGCTCCACTTTGACGGGTCCAAGAACACGAACGGTGTAGTGGCCAGGATCGTACTCACCTCCCCCAAAGGCAACAAGCTCCTCTACGTGCTTGTAACATCTCAAAAATATTAAACAAGATTATCAAATTCTAATCACCCAAGTTTAGGGTTAACAAAAACTTTTATTCTTAAACCCATATGAATGCATGTGTGTTAATTATTAATGCATGAATGCTTGCTATGCCATGTTTGATTGCTATAAATGATAAGGATTAGTTTAAAGTTGAAAACCACATCATCTAGGTCAAGACCAAACAACAATAAATCAAAAGCAAATCAATATATGAAGCATATGATCAAATGGTCATTTTGGACAACATTAACCACTAGCCCACTTTGGGCATCTCTAGCAAATGTTTTCCAACAGAAACAATTCTACTTCTTTTCACCCCTTGCTAGACTAAGTAAAAATGAGTACCAGCAAACTTTACAAGCTTACATAAACCAATTTCAAATCTATTTGAGAGGCAATTCAAAATTGAATCAAGTGTAGGTATCTAGAACATCATTTTACAAAAACCACTCAAACCAACACAACTTGAAAAATCCAAGCAACCAGAGACACCCAAGCATGTGACCAGCACACCCACCAAAAATCATTTGAAAATTCAAAGGTTTAGCCCATGCAGCCATTTAGTCGAACACTTAACAGGCAGAGTACAACTTACCAATTATCTACTATTTATGATCCATCAATTGCTCACCATTTGTACCCAATTCAACTCCATAACTAGCCCACGATCACTCCCAGGACCCAACCATGCAGTGGAGCCTCTCTCCTTCGCTGTTTGCACCAGTGCCATGTCGTACCCGAGCATGTCATGCCGGTCGATCATGGACACAATGCCACACGCCGCACCGCCCTCTCCCACGACCACTAGCAGCTAGGCATGACCTCACCGCACCCCTCTGTCCACCCCTTGACCAAAACCGAGCAGTGGAGAAGCCAGCGCAGCCGTGCCCATTTAACTCGCAGCCATGCCGAGCGCATGCCAGAGTGCCAGGCCATTACCGTGCAGCCACGCCTCGCCTCGCTCTCTCCATGCGTACCCGCACTCTCCGCGTCACCAGCAACCTACCAGACACGACTGTTCGCCGTCGCGCGCCTCGTGACCATTGTACGCGATGACGAACACGGTCGTACCCACATAGAGCACGGACGTCTCCCAACCGACTAAGACCACACCTCGCTATGTCACTATGCGCATGATGATCGCTGTAGACCACCGCGTCGACCTATGCCCTCTGCCATGCCTATATCGACCTGTAGCAACGTCGCCGACGAGCCCGAGCCATGCCGCGCTGCTCCTCTCGCCGGTGTATAAATAGGACCCTCCCCCAGCCTCAAACGGCACATCATTTGACTCTCCTCTCCATCAGAAATACACCTGGCCCTTTCCCGGAGCAAGGGGAGCACCACCCCACCGGAATTTCACTGGAGCCCGCCACTGAAGTGAAGGAAGAGCGCCGTTGATTGGAGCCACCCTAGGAGCCGCCACGACCACCATTCAACTCGCCGTCGTCAACCAGCCCGTTCGCCCCCATCGCCAGACCTAGCTAGAGCCCTGGTAAGCCCCAGCGACCCTCGCTGTCGAGTTAGGTTTAGAATCTCGCGCACCCCCTATGACATAGACGATGAACCAGAGCCATTGATCTCATTCTAATCACGCGGTTGAGATTAGCAGATACCGCTTTGCTTAGACAGAGTTGCTGATGCGTGGGACCAGCCTGTAAGCAGCTCGCTGCGCGTGCGCTATGCCGTTGGGCCGGCCCATGTTCATTCCCGTGCATAGCCTAGCGATTCAAATAGAATTTTTCCATTTAAGTAAAAATCCTATTCTATCAGTAGATTCAAAATTGAATTCAGAGAAATTTACTGAACCAAAATGCATGATTCCAATTTTGTTAGAAAGGTATTGAAAATATATACAGACTCCCGTTGGATTCAAACCATTTGGAATTACAGATCATCAATAGTAAAAATAACAAGACAACGACTTTTACAACTTCAAACATTTTTATAAAATCACCCATAAATGCTTTTGAGTTGATTCCAACTCTCAAAATCACATTTCCTATGCTCTATCTGAATATGTAAAAAGATTTGGTTTTACATATATTAATACTGGACTAGTATTAAAAGAATGCTATATAGGCATTTCTAGTCACTTTAATATTATCTAAATAGCAATATTAAATCTTGTAATATATGACCACCACTTTAAATCACATTCCCAAGTATTGGAATATGTGGTGATGACATGTGTCAACATGATCCCATATTTTAATTGGAGAATATTAAATCTTAAGTAGTTTCAGTGAGTAGAAATTACTTTTCCAAAATAAGATAAATAGGAAGGTGTCATTATTCCATGTGATGATTGAGATGGTGCTAGATCATCTAGTGTGAGCCCTTGTGTGCTAAATAGAAATAGCTAAGTATTGTTTGGTGATTGTGTACCTCGTATTTATTTATAGACGCTAGTACCGACCCAGGGTACGAAGAAGAGGAGTTCTACGAAGACGAAGAAGAGAACTTCGACAACTGCAGTACTCAAGGCAAGCTAAACTATGCAAGCCATCCCATGACAGCTAGCATATGCAAGATACCTTATGCATTCTTTGAGATGCAACTTTACCAATTCCCAGTTTTACCTACAAGCTTTACTTTTCCTTTAGCAAGGTTTCTCAAATAGTTCATTAATTGGTGATTAGTGGAAAAAATAGGATAGATGCTACCCACAGCATAGAACTAGGTTTGGATAATTACACTTGATTAACATCCCATCAATAGTGATACCCTCATGAATAGATGCTAGTGCTAAAATAATATGGATCACTTTAGATGGGAACACTTGGAGAAAATGATTATGAAAACCTTGGAATGATGTGTCATTCTATTGAAATGTTTTGACATGTGTTATGAAACACAATGATTTGAAAATGATACTAAATGAAACATGTGCCTTGACTTTGATAAAAACTGATAGTTGGGTTCGAATGCGATACCATTCCAATTTTACCGTACAACCACAATACCTAAGTTGGGTAGGGCTTAACTGGAAGTTTATATGTCTTAGTATGGGTTCCCTTGCGGAAAGAGGTAAAGCTGAGGCTGCCTCATGCATATGAATGTCCACCTATGCAGTTCCCGGGATGGTAGTTGGCCATGGCTGGGAGGCCAAACTCATAGGGGAGGTGCCTATACTAGAGTGTGTAATTGAAAGGTTAGGATTGATTATCCACATACCAAGTATGATGATTCAGGGTTATCCATGATGGATGTATGGAATTTTGTGGTGAAAGTGTACCACCTCTGCAGAGTGTCAAACTATTCGAATAGCCGTGTTCATGGTTATGGACAGTTGGAGTGGCCATACTATTCTGTTGTCAGATGTTTTCAAAATGACTTGTGACTTGAAAGATGACTTTGACTTGACCAAAACAGAGTTGTGGACATGAAACTAGGTTCCCACTTAAGTAATCTTGATAACTAAATTAGGCTCTACTATTAAGTACTTATGAAATAAAATTGTCTTCTTGCAAACAAGACTAGAGCTTAGGATTCCTACTAGTATTCCCTTATTTGTGTTAGTGATAGTTTGCTAGTACTTTAAGAGTACTCATGGATTTGTCCCTGGCTATTCCCATGGCCAGACTATGAGGAGGAATACCCGGAGGATGGACAGCAGGAGGTCTATGATAACTAGGATCATCTCCCATCATCAGCATTGCCCGTGATAATGAAGATGGAGTCTACTACGTTTATTTCCGCTGCTTTGATATGTATTCAGACTTGATCATGAGATCAACTATTTGTAAGACTATTATGGTTTGTAATGGATGATGTACTATGGTACCAATTCTGTTATGTCTCGCAAAAATGGTAATCCTGGGATTGCGATGTATGGCATAACAGGCATCTGGACTTAAAAATCTAGGTGTTGACAAGTTGGTATCAGAGCCATCCTGACCATAGGAGACTCTATTTAGAATGGACGTCTGAAAAACCTAATTTCGAAACAAATGAAGTGAGTATTTACAAAAACTTATTCTCACTCTTATCCTTGAGATTCTTTCAAATAGAAGTCACTTGTTCCTCAAAATTCTTGCAATTCTACATAAAAATTGACACACTTGATCACCTCACTTACTCATCCTAATTGCTTATAGATGGAAGTAAAATACAACAAGTTCTACTAGTTGGGCAATAGAGGAGAGCTCGTCTTCGAGAGGGACCTAAGCCAGCTAGCAGAGCTTCTAGAGCGCCCGCACCCAGAGTTCTTTGGAGCTCAGATCAATGATCAGTCCAGAGGAGAACTACAGTGGCTGATCGTTGCCGATCTGAGAGTCAAAATGGAGCCACCTCTTTCGGAGAAGATCCAGTTCAGCCTGAGAGAGAACAACTGGTTAGATGAGCTAGCTAGAGCTATGCAGGAGGCACTTGCTTGTATGTGTGCATAGAACATCAACCAGATCAATGGCACCCGCTTCACCCACTATGCAAGACGTGACTCTATGGGACAGCCCTTGGCCATGCCAGGACATCTGGAGCTGAGGCATCATGTGGATCACCTTGACTTCATGCTACACGAGACCCAGAAGGAGTTGGACAACGCCCGTGCCTACGCCAACCAGAATCATGTTATTGCAGCCGAGAGGAAGCAAACCCTCGCCATCCTCGCTAAGGAGCGCAAGGCACTTCGTCACCAGCATGACAAGAAGGACCGCATCATTGCTCGTCTTCGCCAGAAGGTGGAAACTCTTGAGGAGACCATCCATGACCAGGAAATCCAGCTTGAGGAGAAGGAAGAGGAAGGTGAAGATATTCGTGGGGATATCCACTGTTATCTCAGTGATGATGATGACTATCTGGAGGACATAGCCACAGAGTTCCACACTGATGAGTATGATGTTGAGTTCATTGATGACCAGGAGCCCAACAGTTTTGATGATGAGTAGTCACACTTGAGCACTATCGTAGGTGTGAGTTTGTATCCGGTCTCGTTGTATCATAACTTGACAGAATGGTTCTTAAAACCATCTGCTTAGTAGTTGTGATGTGTGGTTTGTACTGTGTTGTTTGGAATGAATGAATGAATGAAAAGGAGTTGTTAGTTTTCAAACCTTCGCAATACTCAAAGTTTAAAGCTTTTTGAAACAAACCCCTAAACCATAGAAATTTCCCTCTTATCTTATGATCTATGTCAATCTTCAGATGACTCGAGGAAACCCCGGTGGAAGCATCTCATCCTAGGACCCCATGCTTCAGATTCTGCAGATGTTAGTTTCAGACCGTGAAGCCGGTAGAGCTGAACATCAAGCCAATCTCGCCACTCTTCAATAGATAGCCCAGATGGCCCACAACAATCACGACCACGAAAACCAAGATCACCATGGATCCAAGCTCAAGAACTTCCAAAACACCTACCCTCCTATGTTTAGCAAGTCCGAAGAACCCTTAGATGCTGATGACTGGCTGCAAACAATGGAAAACAACTTAGAAGTCGCAAGAGTTGATGCCGCATAGAAAGTACTGTTTTCCTCCCACTATCTGTCAGGATATGCAAGGTCATGGTGGAATAGCACCCGTACAATGAACGGACGACAGATGATGACTTGCGAAGAATTCAAGCTCAAGCTCAGCAGGACCCATGTGCCCCCAGGTTTGATCAAAAGGATGAGGGATGGATTCAGGGAGCTGAAGCAGGGAAGAATGACGGTGGTGGAATATCATGACAAATTTCTGTCTCTGGCTAGGTATGCCCCTGATGAGATTGACACTGCAGCAAAGAAGAAGGGGAGATTCCTAAATGGTCTTCATGATGAGATGTAGACAGTGTTAGTCAACATTCCCTTTGACGACCTTGAAGCGTTAGTGGATTCTGCTATCTAGATGGAAGGAAAGATAAACCAAGCCAGTGAGAACCACAAGCGTCGTATGATGCACCAACCTGGACCCCACCATACCCCGAAGTACCGCTCCAACCCGTCTGCAAGATTTGCACCAAGGAACAACAGACCCCCTATGAACCGTCCAAACTACCCCAATCATGGCGGAGGAAACCCGAGGCTCGGAGGCCACCACAATAACAACCCCGGCAACCCCAATAACTTCAATCGTGCACCGCCAAGGTCCAACAACAACAACAACAACAACAATAACAACAATACTACCGCAAGGACTGGAAGCAATGTTGTGCCTGTCGTAGGGAAAGACAAGTCAATGATAACCTGCTTTGAATGTGGAGTCACAGGTAGGTACTCCAACGAGTGCCCCAAGAAGCTTGCCACAGCCACCAATGTTACTGCACCTGCCCAGCATCAGCGTCGTGTCTAGCCTAGAAATAGATTTGCCCCAGGAAACCCGCACAACTATACCAGCCGTTTGTTCCACATGAATGCGGAAGAAGCCCAGGAAGCACCAGATGTCGTGTTGGGTATGTTTTCTGTTAACTCGGTACTTGCAAGAGTGTTGTTTGATTCTGGAGCATCGCACTTGTTTATTACAGAAGAATTTGCATGCACTAGTAAGATTCAACCAACAAATTTGAAGCATGTTATGATAGTTCAAATACCTGATTCAACCACCAAATCTAGAAAAATTTGCAAGGTCGTACCTATCAGAATACATGGGATAGATTTTTATGCCAATCTAATAGTACTTGGAACCAAAGATTTGGAAGTAGTACTAGGAATGGATTGGATGTCAAAACATCAAGGATTAATCGATTGTGCCAAGAAAGCCATAACCATGACCAGTAGCACCGGAGTATCAGTAGAGCATGTGCTTGAGACGCTGCCCCATCAATTCAAATGCAAAAAGAGTCTAGTCAAATCCACCATAGACCAAGTCCGAGTAGTCTGTGAATACCCTAATGTGTTCCCAGATGAATTACCGGTATGCCCCCAGATCGGGATATCGAGTTTATCATTGAACTAATTCCTGGAACTGGACCCATAGCTCAGAGACCCTATAGTATGAACCCATCTGAATTAGTGGAGCTGAAGAAACAACTTGGTGACATGTTGGGTAAAGGTTTGATACAATCAAGTGCATCGCCATAGAGATCACCTGTTTTGTTTGTCGATAAGAAGGATGGTGCCAAAAGTTTGTGTACGGATTACCAGAAGCTGAATGACGTCACCATCAAGAACAAGTACCCACTACCGAAGATAGAAGATCTGTTTGATCAGCTGACTGGTGCTAGAGTGTTTTCTAAGATTGATCTTAGAACTGGTTATCATCAATTAAAGATCCGTGCAACGGATATCCCAAAGACTGCCTTCACTACCAGATATGGATTGTATGAGTACAACGTCATGTCATTTGGATTAACCAATGCCCCCGCTTATTTCATGAATCTCATGAATAAGATTTTTATGAACTTCTTGGATAAGTTTGTCGTTGTATTTATCGATGACATTCTAATATTTTCCAAGTTGGAAGAAGACCATGGGAAACACCTAAGAACCATCCTTGAAACCCTTAGGGAGCATCAGTTGTATGCCAAGTTTAGCAAATGTGAGTTCTGGTTAAAGGAAGTAGGATTCCTAGGACATATCTTGTCAGCAGGCGGAGTTGCCGTCGATCCCGCCAAGATTAAGGATGTTGAAGAATGGAAAGACCCAACCACTCAAACCGAAGTCCGCGCATTTCTTTGATTAGCCGGATATTACCGCAAGTTTGTTGAAGGATTTTGAAGCATCGGAAGGCCGATGACTTAGTTGTTGAAGAAAGAAAAGAAGTTTGAATGGACAGACAAATGTGAAGCAAGTTTTCAGGATCTCAAGAAGAGATTAATTTTAGCCCCAATTTTGATCATGTCGGATATCAAGAAGCCTTTTGATGTATATTGTGATGCATCCAAGATTGGTCTTGGATGTGTGTTGATGCAAGAAGGCAAAGTAATATCATATATGTCCCGACAACTGAAGCAACATGAACAGAATTACCCCACCCATGATTTAGAACTGGCAGCCATAGTTTTAGCCTTGAAGACATGGCCTCATTACCTCATGGCTAACCGTTGTGAAATTTATTCGGATCACAAAAGTTTGAAGTATATTTTCACCTAGAAAGAGTTGAATATGAGGCAAAGGAGATGGATAGAGTTGATCAACGATTATGACCTTGACATTCACTACCACCCCGGCAAGGCCAATGTGGTAGCGGATGCTCTTAGTAGACTGTCGTGTAGATTAAACACGATGATAAAGGAAGCTCAGCCAAGTCTACATGAGGAGATGGAGAATTTTAGAATGGAGCTAGTTAGCGAAGGATTTCTAGCCAGCATTGAACTTCAACCCACTTTGATCGGTCAAATAAAGGAATCTCAGAACGGAACTGCCAGTATTGATGGAATTAAGTGTCGTATTGGTACAGGGAAGGTACCCGGATTCACTGAAGATGAAGAAGGAGTTATGTGGTATAAAGGACGTATCTATGTGCTAGCAGATTCGGAGTTGAAGCAAGTCATTATGCATGAAGCCCATGATACTCTTTATTCTATTCACTCGGGAGGAACCAAGATGTATCAGGATTTGAAGGAGCAATTTTGGTGGCACAAAATGAAGAGAGAAGTCGGAAGCTATATCGCCAAGTGTGACATCTGTCGGAGAGTCAAAGAGGAACATCAGTGACCCGCAGGACTTTTGTAACCATTACAGATTCCGGAATGGAAATGGGATTCTATTGGAATGGATTTCATCACAGGTTTGCCTACATCTAGTAGGGAAAATGATTCTATTTGGGTCATAGTAGATAGACTGTCCAAAGTAGCTCATTTCATACCCGTCAAGACCACCTATCAAAGCTCGAAGCTATCAGAGTTGTACATCGCTAGAATAGTCAGTCTGCATGGAACCCCCAAGACCATTGTGTTGGATCGAGGAACCCAATTTACCTCGAGATTCTAGAAGAAAGTCCAAGAAGGATTAGGAACCAAACTGAACTTCAGCACAGCTTATCATCCGCAAACCGACGGACACACCGAAAGAGTAAACCAGATACTAGAAGATATCACTACAAGAAAAGTTGGCTTTTACAACGGACAATTTTCATGGTTGAAGGCCTATTTTTCATGGCTAAAACCCATCGTGGTAAAATCCCCCTCACAAAAGAATCTACCACAGTTTTTTTCCTGACCATGGTGGATCGCACCCTTTAGCCACGAAAACTTGTTCCGTCGTAGATCTGTTCACCAGCCGCGTTGACTGCTAACGTCATGCAAAATGCCATGTAGCAAACACTGTTAACGACCAGTTACCACCGTTAACGGCCACGGAAACCGTGGTAGAAGCCAGGCCCAGCCAAGGCCTGCTCACAATTAAGTGGGTCGGCCCATCAAGAGAGCCCAATAGGATTACGACCCTTTACTGTTTCATCCGACACTGTTTGAAATGGGCCCAAAGATGTGGCCAGCAGCGGCCCGCAAATGTTAGGCCCGTTACTATTTTGGCCTACAAAAGCCCACAGTTTTCAAACACTATGCGACCCATTAACAGTCTACGACAAGTAGGCCCGATACTGTTAAAGCCCACTTTCAGCCCGTCACTATTCCCATAGCTCGTCATGGGCCGCCTACGAACGGACCACTTTTGAGAAGGTCCGATACTGTTCTGGCCTTTTACTATTCTGGCTCATTACTGTTCTGGCCATCTACTGTTCATGTCCGTTACTGTTGTGGCCCTTTACTATTTAGGCCCGTTACTATGCTTACTGTCGCTGTTTAGGCCTGCTACTGTTCTGGCCTGTTTTCTTTTCTGGTGTGTTACTGTTCTGGCATGTTACTATGCTGGGTTGCTATTGTTCTGGTCTGCTAGTGTTTTGGTCTGCTACTGTTTTGGCATGTTACTGTCCTGGCCTATTACTGTTCTGGCATGCTACTGTTTTGGCCTCCTACTGTTTTGGTCTGCTACTGCTTTGCATGTTACTGTTTTGGCCTGTTACTGTTTTGGTCTGTTACTATTTTGGCCTGTTACTGTTTTGGCATGTTACTATTTTGGACTGTTACTGTTTTGTCCTATTACTGTTCTACCCAGTTGCCGTTACTGTTTTGGTAATTCTGAAGGCCATGCAAATATCATAAAAGGAGTATAATTAGCGATCATATTTTACTGTTCATGGAAGGCGCAATAAAAGAAGGGCAAATAACAAATACAGTTACATGATCGACCTGGATAGCGTAGTTATGGTACCGCCATTCATGGACAGCGTCAACTAAATGCCTACATGGCCTATGTGAGTTATCTAGATATTACATCAGCTGCAAACTTCTTAAAAATATTACATAATGTGAACAAAAGGGAAAGAAAATTCAGCATTTCAATTTCCAATCAAGTTGATAGCAGAGTCCTCAGTTTGCTTTCTCAATCCATCAACTGCATCTCCCTTTGAGTGTGACAGCTACATTGGAAAACCACCATGTGACGTGATCTTGCAGTCCGCTCTTTCGTGGCGATAGCAATAATTGCAGTCTGAAACTAAATAATGACAAGTTAATACAGCAAAGAAGACAAACTACTCATAGCTAAGAATGAACCAGATAGGAATTATAACTGCATAATACAATCATGTAGAGCAGGAATGCAAACCATGAATTAACTATATAGTAAAGGATAGTTATGTCGTTGCCTAGGACGAACCAGAACCAGATACGAGATATAATGGTGTGGCTTGTGAACCTATAGAACAGGACAAACAAACATTAGACAAGTATGCCAACAATGAAATGAGAAATCAAACAAAGTGTTTCTTAGAATTTCAGTATAAACTAGCCAGGTCATTTCAACAAATATATATGGAAGAAGTGGTATATCCTGGAATGCAAGAGTCGTTGGGTGACTCGGAATTTGCGGTGAGCTACACAATGGCATGCAATTACTGTCGTAGCTAAGCATGAACCACATAGAAATTATAACCACAACATACCAGAACTTGTGAGCAGGAATGGAAAACACGAATGAACTATATAGTAAAGAATAATTATGCCGTTGATTAGAACGAACCAGCACCAAATACAGAAAATATATAATGGCATCGCGGGTGAACCAGATGGCAATAATAAAGTTATAATCGAACTAGTACGAAGAGTTTGAACGGGTACTATAGGATAGCAGAACGATGCCAGGGAGGAAATAATAGCAGGAACTTATCTTAGGAATAACCAGATAGAGTCAGTAACTGTGGAGCAGGGAATCCACACTAATATTTTCCACTGACATTACATTTTGCAAGAACTACACAATAGCAGGCAATTACTGGTATACGGAGCAGCTAAGATAAGAACATGTGCATGACAATATAACAGACATGTGCATGACTTGAAATTTGTAGAGCAGCAAATGCAAACCAACATGTCTAATAACATTGTATGTACTAGCATGAAGAACAGGCATGCCCAGTGACTTGCATGTACTAGCACGATTACAAAAATGCAATTCACTCTGATAGGCTTGAACCTGTTATACCACTGACAAAACAAAAATGGGTTGGAGATTTGGTTACCTTGGTTGGAGAGGCGTCTAAGCATCATCGGTACCGTGCGAGTGACATCTAGGTCATCGAGGGTGCTGCGGTTGTGGTGGCTGTTGGCATCGGGGAAGCAGATCTTGGGCGGTCGATGCCGGTGCAGTCAACGGCGATAACCGTGTAGCTGGTATGGAGCAGTGGACATGGAACTTGTTGAACTAGACCCCGTCTGGTGGACAATGATGAAGCTGCTCCGGTATGGTTGGGTAGCTTTCGGCGGCGGGGAAGCAGAGCATGGGCGGTCGATGACGCCATAGGCACGGTCAGCGAGACCACAACTCTGGTGGAGTGGTAGAGAGACCTGGTGAACTAGATCCGATGGGGTGGGCATCGATGAAGAGGCTCCGGCAGCCATGGAATTGCCCTCGGGCGGTGCGTGCGGTGGTCGTGGAGGTGAGTACATGGGAAAGAAGCCTAGGATTTTGGGAGGGCCGTGTAGCATCCCAATTGTCTAACAATTGTAATGCTACTTGGTCTAGTAATATAATGGCTACTTCCTATACATAATTGTTGCATCATAATTATATCATGCTCATGTCATCATGCCACCTTGCATTTGAGCATCATATAAAACACTTTTATTTGGTTCTTATCAGATATGCATTTATATTGTATTTGCTTCTTAATATATTATATCTGACTTTTGATATAATGTTAGATGCCCAAGTTGAGTTGGGGGCATATCTTTTAAATTCTTTCCACCTACTAACATGCTACTATCTCTTGTCCATATGATCTTGTCTCAAATCTACCACATATATGACCAGTGGGCTCTTCTTATTTTTCCTTGTGATTCAAATCATGTTCATTTGATTAGGTGTGGATCCATCCAAATATTTTCCCACCTCTCTCATTATAGTGCATATTCCCTTTTTCTCAAATATGCACGTGCCGTTCTAGCTCTATCTTTTCTAGTGACACATGCACTCATAACCCCTCAACTCTAGTCACATGAAATAATAGACATGCATGTGCTTTTATATCTTCCTTTGAAATTTCATTGGAGTGTTTGGTTCTATTTGTTAGTGCTCAAATCCTCCTACTCCACCACTTACCAACATGGGGATCCCCCATTTCATTTGGATTTTAATTCAAACCCATGTGGTATTATTCCTACACATCCCAATTACATCAACATGGGGTGCAATAATTGCTTTGCATGGTCCATGCAATATTTCTATCTTCTCATGGTCTTTTCTCCTTTTAATTTTGAATGGTGGTTTATCTGTTTTAACTCTATCTAATCTTTGTGCAAGTTGATCCTCAATTCTACAATAACAACTCCTCTTTATTTTGGTGCATTCCTAAGGCTACATCTATCTACACTCATACACTCCACACTTTACTCTAGAATCCTAATCGTGGTATACTTGCCACCACATTCACGTACACACACCATACTCTCACCTAGCTAAATCCATCTTCTACCAATTGGACACACATATACTCTCTTTCTTCTTTTCTAGCCAAACCGAGTCATATCTAGCTATTCTAGCTAAGGCCTTTATATTTCATGTCCATACCGTGTGTGCATCATACACACACTCACTCTGTTTTCAATTCCTACTTTGTATGTGCATGCACCAGCTATCGGAAACAGCCCAGCTGAGTTGTTTCTCTACTTTGCATCCTCCCAGCCTGAACCCAGCCGAGCCTCTCTCTCTTTCCTGAGCCGAACCAAAAGCTGCACCTCCCTTCTCTGGTCCGACCCCTCCTAACCTGTCCTGTTTTTCTTCTCCCTGGCAGCCGCACGTGATCGACCAAGCCACGTCTTTGCGCGTGCTCTCGCTCCCTCATGTTAAAGCAAGCCGCAGCAGCAGCTGGCACAAGTGTTGTCCCCATCCACCCTTCCCCAGATCGGGATCCCGAGCTCGCAGCCATCTGCCTCTCCCTGTTGTCGCCGCCTTGCTCCCGTCGCTGCCAGTCACCCTGTCGCGAAGCCTCGCCGTAGCCAAGGCAAGGCCGAACCGAGGAGCTCGACGTCGCTCTACCGGAGCCGCACCTCACCTGGAGCGCGGTGGAGCAGGCGTGGAGCACTGCAGCACGGGGGCGCCATCACGTCGCCAGGGCCTCCTTCCTCTCGACGCCGTCCTCGTCTGCCCCGGCAAGCTCCGCTCGTCTAGGGGCACGCCGGTGAGCCCTCTTTTTATCTTGCCCCTCCCCTGTACCTCCTTGTGCCCTTGCTTTCCGTTCGACCACCGGAGCGACGTCGTCCATCGTCTCGCCGTGCACACCGCACTGCACCACGTGCACGCCCGTTCACCGAACAGAAACAGCCGCGCGCGCGTGCACGTCAACCAGCGACAGCAGCAGCGGAGCTTGGCGCACCCCTCTGTTCCTTTGCGTTTTCCGGGCGATGTGGTCTGCCTCCGTGCGATCTTGCTTAACTAAAGTTGTAGCCCGAGCAATCCTCTTCAACTCTCCTTTTTACGGCAGGGCGAAATTCGCAGCCGTTCGGTCGCAATCGTCGTCGCAAACCAGCCTGATCTCAGCCCGTTTCTGCAAATTTTACCGTCAGTTTTTAAACCGTGAGATCTCCTCTGTTAATCCCCTTGCCCCGTCCGCTGCGGACCTCCGTTGGCGAAGCTCCAAAAACCAAAGTTGTAGTCTGATGTTGGCTCTACAACTTTTGTTTTTGCAGCGTCGCAAAATTCCGGACGGTTTGCTCGCCTTCGTTGCTGGAAAACCGGACGAGCTGACTGTTTTGACTCTAGAAAATTTTCAGATTCGTTGTTCTTTTTGCATAAAACCCCCTGGCAGTTTGTGTCCAGCACGGACAGACCCTCCCGCGCCCTGGATCGCCCACGTGTCAGCTGCCCGCTGGCCGCGCGCGCTGTGGTCCCGCCGCCCGTAGGCCCACCTGTCATCCACTGCGGCTGGGTGTACTCGCGGTGCAAAAAGTCCGGTCCAGTCCCCGCCGTGTCGGCTTTTGCTGAGTCAGCATCGGCCCCACCCGTCAGCGTCTCAGGCTAGATTCTCCTGAGTACAAAAAAATATCTATGCGGCTTTTTCAAATAAAACTAATTCCAGAAAATATAAATATGTTTTAATATCCAGAAATTAATAACTTTTAGTTGGTATTTTCAAATAATACAAATGACTTGAATCAGAAAAATGTGAGGATTTCAAATATGCTATTCAAAATAATGTTTGAGCACTTCAAGATTTCGAGATGATTACAATTACAATAAAATGCCCTTTTCCTTAATTAATTAATAACTTTAGTTTTATAACTCCAAATTTGACAAATAATATGTCTAAATCGATCAGCGCGACGAGCCCGTTCCATCTATGCACTCCTTGTTCTGAACTGAAGCATGCATCATGTCATCATTGAAAATCTGAACTGTTTATGGCAATAAAACTTGGCTAAGCAAATAATGAAATGCTTTATTCTTGTACCCCACACCTCACCATGCCATGCTACTTTAATGCCATGTAAATTGTGCATCATTCATCATAGCATGTTTGTTTGCTTATCGCATTTTAATTCATATGCTTGTGCACCTTATTTATGTTGGCCCTTGTTTGTATGGTTCTTCTTCGAATAGACGCTGAGCAAGGGATATATCAGGAAACCCAGAAGCACTACCCAGATCCGTCCCTCGCTTCAACTGAGCTGCCAGGCAAGCACTATCACATGCTTGCATACATATAGTACCTATTGCCTCTATCTTATTCTTGCATCATTGAGTCGCGATTGCATTAAATTGAATCCCAAGTACTGCATAGCCTTTACTTTTAAACCCCACCGAAGCTTGTTCCTCCATCCCATGAGCCATTACTACAGGAGTTGGTTGGGCCATGCGAGTCATAGAACAGCATGTGTAGGGTATGTGAGTGTCGGATGGATAATGAGGTAACTAAATAACTTAACCTGAGTAGTAATGGGATAACTAATAAAAGTGGCACCGGTGAGCAATATCTGCTATTTGGTTCTTCATGCTCACTTGTGTCCCGTAGGACCCCGAGTACTTGATTCTTGTTCCTTGACTATTCGCACTATCCACATCCGGGAGGCCTTATGGACCCCCCTGAGCTAGAGTTTGATTCATCCTTATTTCTTGGGGCCACAAAGTAGTTTGGAGCTTTATTAATATCCTGTACTTATGCCATGCTTCACTGCTTTATTTAAGATTGTTCGTGGAGCATCTGTACTGTTTAGGACCGTGACACATTTTTGCTGTATCGACAAGCCCAGTCAAATTTTCGGGTTCCCAGTCGTTTACCGCCGTCCACACAAACCCTAGGTCCGTTCCGGAGCCGGCCAACTTCGTTGCGGGTAGCTTAGTGGGGTGGCCCCCTGAAACATTTCTGAATCCTGTGATCGCTTTGTCGTGAATGCCTCGTTGGGTTTTGATTTGGTTTTTCCGAGGTTGATCGAGTGTGTGTTGCTATTTGTGCACCCCTGCAGGGTAAATCTTTCTGAAAGTCGTGTCCGCGGTTATGGACGACTTGGAGCACAGTTTCTCGATCATAGACAAGTATAACTAAAGTACCGCTTTTAATTTGACTAAGTACCTGACTAGTAAATAGTGCAACACTCATGGAATGGATAATAACACTGCCAACAGATGGGGGCTGTTCGTCTGCTTCCTCGTTGGTAAGCGAGGAGGAGGATGGATCTGTTAATATTACTGTTATAATTGTTGTTATTAATTCACAGACATCCGTCTATCTTTGGTTAGGCGGATGGTTAGCGAGTATCTATAGAATTGTTGGGTATTATCTTTTGCTGCAATTGCGTCACCCCAAGTTGTGTCCCCTTTAGAGGCATAAAGACTTGCTGAGTACCCCTAGGGTCTCACACGATAAATTGTTTGATTTAGATGAACAGGTATACTCGCAAGATGGATACTGGGTGGAGGAGACGGACGATGTTGGCAACGATCACTCGGTGTAGAGATTCTGGAAACGGGGATCCGTGAGATCTGTTGGCGGGATGTGTTTATTTATGGGGCATCTTATGCCGATTTGCTTCTTATCCGTACTCGGATCTTGTTTTCCGCTTCCGCCTGATACTCTGATGTTTGATGTATGAGGAGATATCCTAAACTATTATATCTATCTAGGATATTTGGATCTTGCCGTATGGCGTTGCAATATTTCTATTTCTTTCAGATGGAATGGCTCTGAGGACTGTTGTATGTGGCTTGCATACATACTCATTTGTATATGTAGTTGATCCCTTCGCCTGCCGATTACGCCGCTCATTCTTGTCCTGATGTTTTGGAAATGGTTAGGATGGCCGAAAGGTCTATCCGTGAGTGGCATTTGGCCCTACCGTACTATTTTAACCATTTCCGCTCATCCAGGCTTGTAACTAAGAGCGTAATTCACCGAGGTAGTTACAATTGGTATCAGAGCCATCCCGCCCTTCAGGGTCTCAGCCAAATGGTCGTTGTCAGTATAGCAAATATTTTGGTAGCTATGTATACTAGGGAAAAACAAAACGCGAGAGTAGGACTGCTTCCATTTTTCTTCTTACCCACCCACCCACCCTTTTCTGGTAAGGAAGTGTAACGTTTTCAATCCTCTTCTAAAATTCAAACTAGGATTCACGTGTTCTGGGTTCCGTAGTACCATAGGTTGTGTGTGTGTGTGTTTTCCTTGTCTATCTGTTGCATCCAACATGTTATCATTATCTGCCTTTTGGTTATCAACTGTTGGTACATTCCATACCGACAGGCTTTTGCAAACCGACGCGATCTATCTGATTCGTTGTATACCGACACAATCTGTCTTACTCTTTGTTATTCGACGTTATCTTGTTTGGGGTGTTCATTTCCGTAGTTACTAATCTTTAGGTTCATCTTAAGAAGAAGGTGTTGGGATACGTGTTTTACTTATTCATGTGCGGAGTAATGATTTGAGTGCGGGATGGAGTTGCGACCATACCACTACTTTTATCATTCACTCTTGTATATTGAATTGGTAGAGTTACTAATCTTGATTCGTTAAGTGGTTTTGCGCATATAGTGGTATTTTAATACCGAAATTTGCGGAAAAAAATTATTTGTTAGTTTGTGTACCACTCTCCTTGTTCAGTCGTGTGCGATATGCTTAATATCTTCTAGGTGATGTGAACTTTGTTGATATTTTAATATCATCTTAGTAAATTGTATCCTTTAATCTTGGTTAATTCCATCTTGGTACTATTTTGGATTATTATTATTCTCCATTATGGTACTGACTTGTGTTTTATATCAATCACAGGATGGCACCACCACGCCGTTCTGAGGAGGACATACAACCTGAACTGGGGGCCGCGTTGTCAAGCATCACCAATGCCTTGGCAGCAATGCAGCAGAACCAGCAGCGATTTGAAGAAAGTGTCAGGAGGAATGAGTTTGTTCCACTACCTCCACCTCCCAAGGAAGGAGACATCAAAAGCTTCCTGAAGTTCAACCCACGCCAATTTGATGTGTCCGATCAACCACTTGATGCTGATGATTGGTTGCGTGAGATGTCAAGGTTACTGGTGACTGCTGATGTTCCTGAGCAAGAATGGGTAAAATGTGCCACTCACCTTCTGAAGGGAGATGCAGCTTTGTGGTGGGAGAATTACCTCAAGGCAAACTACACTGGTTTTCAGCCTACTTGGGAACAGTTCACTGGAGCTTTCCAAGAGCAATATCTGTCAGAAATTGTCATGGAGAGGATGAAGGAAGTGTTTCTCAACCTCAAGCAGGGCAATGACAATGTCAATACCTATATCAGAAACTTCATGAACCTTTCTCGTTATGGTGGCGATGAGATCTCTGATGACAAGAAGAAGCAAAAGAGGTTCAAACAAGGGCTCAATGCATCGATTAAATATGCAATCACACATGCAAGGCCGGCGTCTTTTCTGGAACTCCAACATACAGCTCTGTAGGAAGAAGCAAGTAGCCAAGTGTTTGAGGAGTCAAAGAAACACAACCGTGATGCAGCAAGCTCTTCAGCTATGTCAACTCCTTCTAAGCGTCGTGTCTGGGTTCCTAACACCCCACCGTCGCTCCCGGCTCCACCAAGACCTTCAAGCTAAGTAGCAAGGCCACCAAACTTCCTCACTGCTGCTCCCAGGGGCTACAACCACAACTACCCTGGAGCGCCTGGCGGAGTCCCTGGCTACGTTGCTCCACGTCCACCTGGTGCTTGTTACACTTGTGGAAACACTGGGCATCAACACTGGAACTGTCCTATGAACAACAAAGCTCTTCTTCCACCACCTCCAAGACCTGCGGCAAGCTCTCCTATGGTTCGTGCACCACCACCTTGGGCTCTCAACATCAACACCAAGCCCGGGTCTACTGTTGCTTGTGCCAACTATGTCAACGTCGCTCAAGCTGAGCATGCACCTGGAGTTGTGATGGGTATGCTTCCCGTTAACTCAGTCCCTGCACGAGTTTTGTTTGATTCTGGTGCTTCGCATTCTTTTGTTTCTCATAAGTTTGCTCATGAGCATGATCTGGATATGGTTCCCTTATTGCATCGTCTGGTGGTACAATCTCCTGGCTCAAACATGAGGGCTACTCATATCAGCCATGACAATCAAATTGAGATTGGTGGCTCTTCGTTCTCGGTGTCCTTAATTATTCTGGGCAATTCTGACATTGATATTATCTTGGGCATGGATTGGTTGACAGCAAATGCAGCTGTGATTGATTGTGTTGAACGCTCGGTTTCTCTGAAAATTCCTAAAGGCCATATAGTCTATTATCCAAGTCTGACTCCTGCTATTCAGCTTTTCTCTTTGGCGGCTCTGAATGATGATGATATGGAAGCTATTCAGAGTGTTCCAGTGGTCTATGAGTTCCCAGATGTCTTTCCTGAAGAGTTGCCAGGTATGCCTCCGGATCGTGAGGTTGAGTTTGTGATTGATCTTGAACCTGGTACCTCTCCTATCTCCAAGCGGCCTTATAAAATGGGTCCTGCTGAGTTGGCTGAACTCAAACGTCAGCATGATGAACAAGAGAAGTTGGGTTTCATTCAGCACAGTACTTCTTCTTGGGGTAGCCCAACCATCTTTGTGAAGAAGCGAGACAAGACTGATAGACTTTGTGTTGACTATCGAGCTCTCAATGCTAAAACCATCAAGAATAAATATCCCCTTCCGCGGATTAATGATCTCTTCGATCAGCTAGCTAGAGCTGTGGTATTCTATAAGCTTGATTTGAGAAGTGGTTATCATCAAATCAAGATTCGCAAGGAAGATGTTCCTAAAACAGCTTTCACCACCCGCTATGGCCTGTATGAGTACACGGTCATGTCTTTCGGTCTCACCAACGCACCTGCCACCTTCTCGAGGCTTATGAACTCGGTTTTCATGGAGTATCTTGATAAGTTTGTTGTGGTCTATCTGGATGACATCCTAGTCTATTCTAAGTCAAAGGAAGAACATGAAGAACACCTTCGGTGTGTCCTAAACAAGCTTCGTGAGAACCGCCTGTATGCAAAGTTCTCCAAATGTGAGTTTTGGCTGCCTCAAGTCACCTACCTTGGTCACGTCATCTCTGCCAAGGGCATTGCCGTCAACCCAGAAACTATAAAGACAATTGTTGACTGGCTTCCTCCTGTAAATGTCAAAGAAGTCTGGAGTTTCCTTGGTTTGGCTAGTTACTGCCGTCGCTTCGTGCAGAACTTCTCGAAGATTGCGAAGCCTCTTACCGATCTCCTCAAGAAAGGCAAGAAATACCTTTGGACTCCTGCATGTCAAGCAAGCTTTGAAACACTCAAAGAGAAGCTCACTTCCACACCAGTCTTGGTTCCCCCAGATACATCCAAGCCGTTCCAGATATTCTGTGATGCCTCATTGCAAGGATTGGGTGCGGTTCTTATGCAAGAAAAACAAGTTGTTGCTTATGACTCTCGATAGTTGAAGACGCATGAGATCAACTATCCTACACATGACCTCGAACTCGCAGCAGTTGTCTTTGCTTTGAAAGTATGGAGGCACTACTTGCTTGGCAACCGTTGTGAAATCTTTTCTGATCACAAGAGCCTGAAGTATATCTTCACACAGCCTGATCTCAACCTTCGTCAGAGGAGGTGGATTGAAGCAATCAATGATTTCGATTTGACCATCAACTACACTCCGGGCAAATATAATGTCATGGCCGATGCTCTCAGCCGCAAAGCTTATGTCAGCAACCTCATGGTGGAAGAACAACAACCTCTCTTGTGCGAGGAATTCCGTCAGCTCAACCTTAATTGTGGATCAAGGGCATCTTCTGAACCTTCTGGCAACCCCTCTCTTGGAAGAAAAGGTTCGCTCCATTCAACTTGGGGATCCGTACACCAAAAAGATCATTTCCAACATTCAGCTTCCGAAGTATGAGTCCTTCCACGTCGACGACCAAGGCACTCTTTTCTTTGAACACCGGATGTTTGTTCCGAACTATCCGGGTTTGAGAGAGCAAGTTCTCAAGGAGGCGCATGATTTTGTTCTTTCTATCCACCCTGGCAGCACAAAGATGTACATGGACTTGAAAACACAATATTGGTGGCCTGGGTTAAAACGATATTGTGCCAAGTATGTCTCGGAGTGTGATGTCTGCCGTAGAGTTAAAGCTGTCCATCAGAAACCTTCCGGTCTTCTACATCCATTGAAACCCCCGGAATGGAAATGGGAGAAAGTAGAGATGGACTTCATCACTGGTTTTCCAAGGTCGCAGAAGGGCAACAATGCAATCTTTGTTGTCATCGACAGGCTTTCTAAAGTGGCTCACTTCTTTCCCGTCAAGGAAACAATTTCTGCAATCCAGTTGGCTGAGCTCTATATCAACAGAATTGTCTCTCTGTATGGAGTTCCTCTTGAGATCAGTTCAGACCGTGGAAGCATCTTCACTTCCAAGTTCTGGGGAAGTTTGCAAAATGCTTTGGGAACAAAATTGAACTTCAGCACAGCTTACCACCCTCAGTCGCAAGGACAAGTTGAAAGGATCAATCAGATTCTGGAAGATATGCTCCATGCTTGCGTCATCTCTTTCGGCATGAAGTGGGAAGAATGTCTTCCTTATGCTGAATTCTCTTACAACAATAGATTCCAGAAAAGTCTAAAGATGGCACCATTTGAGGCTCTCTATGGTCGCAAATGCAGAACTCCGATTGGTTGGTCGGGTGCAGGAGAAAGAATATTGTTTGGCCCCGACATTGTAACTCAAGCGGAGGAGAAGGTTCACATTATTCTTGAAAATCTGAAGATTGCTCAAAGTCGCCAGAAGAGCAATTATGACAGAAAGCACACGGACATGGAGTATGTCCCTGGTGATCTCGTTTACCTTCGTGTCACTCCCATGAGAGGCACGCACCGCTTTGGTATCAAAGGAAAGCTGGCTCCTAGATACATCGGTCCATTCAAAATTCGTGGAAGAAGAGGAGAAGTTGCTTATGCTCTTGAGCTCCCGGAAAAACTCAAGGTCCATGATGTTTTCCACATCTCTCAACTCAAGAAGTGCTTCAAGGATCCCGGCAGGACCGTGGACCATGAGCTTATCAATCTCCAAGAAGACCTGTCTTATCAAGAACACCCCACAAAAATCCTTGAAGTCGCAGAAAGAAGGACTCGCAACAAGTCCATCAAGTTCTGCAAGGTCCAGTGGTCGCACCATTCCGTGGATGAAGCCACTTGGGAACGTGAAGATGAGCTCCGTGCCAAGTATCCTACCCTCTTTGAGTCTTCTTCTTCTTCCTAAAATCTCGGGGCGAGATTCCTGTTAGTGGGAGAGAGTTGTAGCATCCCAATTGTCTAACAATTGTAATGCTACTTGGTCTAGTAATATAATGGCTACTTCCTATACATAATTGTTGCATCATAATTATATCATGCTCATGTCATCATGCCACCTTGCATTTGAGCATCATATAAAACACTTTTATTCGGTTCTTATCAGATATGCATTTATATTGTATTTGCTTCTTAATATATTGTATCTGACTTTTGATATAATGTTAGATGCCCAAGTTGAGTTGGGGGCATATCTTTTAAATTCTTTCCACCTACTAACATGCTACTATCTCTTGTCCATATGATCTTGTCTCAAATCTACCACATATATGACCACATATATGACCAGTGGGCTCTTCTTATTTTTCCTTGTGATTCAAATCATGTTCATTTGATTAGGTGTGGATCCATCCAAATATTTTCCCACCTCTCTCATTATAGTGCATATTCCCTTTTTCTCAAATATGCACGTGTCGCTCTAGCTCTATCTTTTCTAGTGACACATGCAATCATAACCCCTCAACTCTAGTCACATGAAATAATAGACCTGCATGTGCTTTTATATCTTCCTTTGAAATTTCATTGGAGTGTTTGGTTCTATTTGTTAGTGCTCAAATCCTCCTACTCCACCACTTACCAACATGGGGATCCCCCATTTCATTTGGATTTTAATTCAAACCCATGTGGTATTATTCCTACACATCCCAATTACATCAACATGGGGTGCAATAATTGCTTTGCATGGCCCATGCAATATTTCTATCTTCTCATGGTCTTTTCTCCTTTTAATTTTGAATGGTGGTTTATCTGTTTTAACTCTATCTAATCTTTGTGCAAGTTGATCCTCAATTCTACAATAACAACTCCTCTTTATTTTGGTGCATTCCTAAGGCTACATCTATCTACACTCATACACTCCACACTTTACTCTAGAATCCTAATCGTGGTATACTTGCCACCACATTAACGTATACACACCATACTCTCACCTAGCTAAATCCATCTTCTACCAATTGGACACACATATACTCTCTTTCTTCTTTTCTAGCCAAACCGAGTCATATCTAGCTATTCTAGCTAAGGCCTTTATATTTCATGTCCATACCGTGTGTGCATCATACACACACTCACTCCATCTACACACACTCTGTTTTCAATTCCTACTTTGTATGTGCATGCACGCTGGCGAAGCTCTAGTCAAATTGTTGGGCGGGCCATCCCAAAGAGAATGCCATATATTTTCCTTCTATCGGCTAATTTTCTTCTAATCTTCAGTATTTTGGTCTGAGTTGGGCGGGCCATGGCCTGGTTTGGCCACAACAGAGCTCCGCCACTGCGCATGCACCAGCTATCGGAAACAGCCCGGCTGAGTTGTTTCTCTACTTTGCATCCTCCCAGCCTGAACCCAGCCGAGCCTCTCTCTCTTCCCTGAGCCGAACCGCAAGCTGCACCTCCCTTCTCTGGTCCGACCCCTCCTAACCTGGCCTGTTTTTCTTCTCCCTGGCAGCCGCACGTGATCGACCAAGCCACGTCTTTGCGCGTGCTCTCGCTCCCTCCTGTTAAAGCAAGCCCCAGCAGCAGCTGGCACAAGTGCTGTCCCCATCCACCCTTCCCCAGATCGGGATCCCGAGCTCGCAGCCATCTGCCTCTCCCTGTTGTCGCTGCCTTGCTCCCGTCGCTGCCAGTCACCCTGTCGCGAAGCCTCGCCGTAGCCAAGGCAAGGCCGAACCGAGGAGCTCGGCGTCGCTCTACCGGAGCCGCACCTCACCTGGAGCGGGGTGGAGCAGGCGTGGAGCACTGCAGAACGTGGGCGCCATCACGTCGCCAGGGCCTCCTTCCTCTCGACGCCGTCCTCGTCTGCCTCGGCAAGCTCCGCTCGTCTAGGGGCACGCCGGTGAGCCCTCTTTTTCTCTTGCCCCTCCCCTGTACCTCCTTGTGCCCTTGCTTTCCGTTCGACCACCGGAGCGACGTCGTCCGTCGTCTCGCCGTGCACACCGCACTGCACCACGTGCACGCCCGTTCACCGAACAGAAACAGCCGCGCGCGCGTGCACATCAACCAGCGACAGCAGCAGCGGAGCTTGGCGCACCCCTCTGTTCCTTTGCGTTTTCCAGGCGATGTGGTCCGCCTGCGTGCGATCTTGCTTAACCAAAGTTGTAGCCCGAGCAATCCTCTTCAACTCTCCTTTTTACGGGGCGAAATTCGCAGCCGTTCGGTCGCAATCGTCGTCGCAAACCAGCCTGATCTCAGCCCGTTTCTGCAAATTTTACCGTCAGTTTTTAAACCGCGAGATCTCCTCTGTTCATCCCCTTTCCCCGTCCGCTGCGGACCTCCGTTGGCGAAGCTCCAAAAACCAAAGTTGTAGTCTGATGTTGGCTCTACAACTTTTGTTTTTGCAGCGTCGCAAAATTCCCGATGGTTTGCTCGCCTTCGTCGCTGGAAAACCGGACAAGCTGACTGTTTTGACTCTAGAAAATTTTCAGATTCGTTGTTCTTTTTGCATAAAACCCCCTGGCAGTTTGTGTCCACCACGGACAGACCCCCCGCGCCCTGGATCGCCCACGTGTCAGCTGCCCGCTGGCCGCGCGCGCGCTGTGGCCCCGCCGCCTGGAGGCCCACCTGTCATCCACTGCGGCTGGGTGTACTCGCGGTGCAAAAAGTCCAGTCCAGTCCCCGCCGTGTCGGCTATTGCTGAGTCAGCATCGGTCCCACCCGTCAGCGTCTCAGGCTAGATTCTCCTGAGTACAAAAAAATATCTATGCGCCTTTTTTCAAATAAAACTAATTCCAGAAAATATAAATATGTTTTAATATCCAGAAATTAATAACTTTTAGTTGGTATTTTCTAATAATACAAATGACATATGTTTTTGAATCAGAAAAATGTGAGGATTTCAAATATGCTATTCAAAATAATGTTTGAGCACTTTAAGATTTCGAGATGATTACAATTACAATAAAATGCCCTTTTCCTTAATTAATTAATAACTTTAGTTTTATAACTCCAAATTTGATAAATAAAATGTCTAAATCGATCCGCGCGACGAGCCTGTTCCATCTATGCAGTCCTTGTTCTGAACTGAAGCATGCATCATGTCATCATTGAAAATCTGAACTGTTTATGGCAATAAAACTTGGCTAAGCAAATAATGAAATGCTTTATTCTTGTACCCCACACCTCACCATGCCATGCTACTTTAATGCCATGTAAATTATGCATCATTCATCATGGCATGTTTGTTTGCTTGTCACATTTTAATTTATATGCTTGTGCACCTTATTTATGTTGGTCCTTGTTTGGTTGGTTCTTCTTCGAATAGACGCTGAGCAGGGGATATATCAGGAAACCCAGAAGCACTACCCAGATCCGTCCCTCGCTTCAACTGAGCTGCCAGGCAAGCACTACCACATGCTTGCATACATATAGTACCTATTGCCTCTATCTTATTCTTGCATCATTGAGTCGCGATTGCATTAAATTGAATCCCAAGTACTGCATAGCCTTTACTTTTAAACCCCACCGAAGCTTGTTCCTCCATCCCATGAGCCATTACTACAGGAGTTGTTTGGGCCATGCGAGTCGTAGAACAGCATGTGTAGGGTATGTGAGTGTCGGATGGATAATGAGGTACCTAAATAACTTAACCTGAGTAGTAATGGGATAACTAATGAAAGTGGCACCGGTGAGCAATATCTGCTATTTGGTTCTTCATGCTCACTTGTGTCCCGTAGGACCCCGAGTACTAGATTCTTGTTCCTTGACTATTCGCACTATCCATATCCGGGAGGCCTTATGGACCCCCCTGAGCCAGAGTTTGATTCATTCTTATTTCTTGGGGCCACAAAGTAGTTTGGGGCTTTATTAATATCCTGTACTTATGCCATGCTTTACTGCTTTATTTAAGATTGTGCGTGGAGCACCTATACTGTTTAGGACCGTGACACGTTTTCGCTGTATCGACAAGCCCAGTCACATTTTCGGGTTCCCAGTCGTTTACCGCTGTCCACACAAACCCTGGGTCCATTCCGAAGCCGGCCAAGTTTGTTGCGGGTAGCTTAGTGGTGTGTTCCCCTGAAACATTTCTGAATCCTGTGATCGCTTTGTCGTGAATGCCTCGTTGGGTTTTGATTTGGTTTTTCCGAGGTTGATCGAGTGTGTGTTGCTATTTGTGCACCCCTGCAGGGTAAATCTTTCTGAAAGCCGTGTCCGCGGTTATGGATGACTTGGAGCACAGTTTCTCGATCATAGACAAGTATAACTAAAGTACCGCTTTTAATTTGACTAAGTACCTGACTAGTAAATAGTGCAACACTCATGGAATGGATAATAACACTGCCAACGGATGGGGGCTGTTCGTCCGCTTCCTCGTTGGTAAGCGAGGAGGAGGATGGATCTGTTAATATTACTGTTATAACTGTTGTTATTAATTCACGGACATCCGTCTATCTTTGGTTAGGCGGATTGTTAGCGAGTATCTATAGAATTGTTGGGTATTATCTTTTGCTGCAATTGCGTCACCCCAGGTTGTGTCCCCTTTAGAGGCATAAAGACTTGCTGAGTACCCCTAGGGTCTCACACGATAAATTGTTTGATTCAGATAAACAGGTATACTCGCAAGATGGATACTGGGTGGAGGAGACGGACGATGTTGGCAACGATCACTCGGTGTAGAGATTCCGGGAACGGGGATCCATGAGATCTGTGGGCGGGATGTGTTTATTTATGAGGCATCTTATGCCGATTTGCTTCTTATCCGTACTCGGATCTTGTTTTTCGCTTCCGCCTGATACTTTGATGTTTGATGTATGAGGAGATATCCTAAACTATTATATCTATCTAGGATATTTGGATCTTGCCGAATGGCGTTGCAATATTTCTATTTCTTTCAGATGGAATGGCTCTGAGGACTGTTGTATGTGGCTTGCATACGTACTCATTTGTGTATGTAGTTGATCCCTTCGCCTACCGATTACGCCGCTTGTTCTTGTCCCGATGTTTTGGAAATGGTTAGGATGGCCGAAAGGTCTACCCGTGAGTGGCATTTGGCCCCACCGTACTATTTTAACCATTTCCGCTCATCCAGGCTTGTAACTAAGAGCGTAATTCACCGAGGTAGTTACAGGCCGGCTAGAAAAACAGCATGAATCGGGACTATGGAGGTGAACAGAAAAATAATTACAATCATGCCCCTAAGCTACCGACTTTAGCGTGCCATAGGGCGTCGAAACAATGGGTAGAAAGGGAATTTTAATGTCAAAAGTTTTTGAACCGGAGGGGCACAAAATGCTTCAAAGTCGGTCTCTGGTTTTGCCGCTCGATTGAGATTTTGAATTTGGCTAATAGTAGAAAAATGGTAATCCCCCGGTGGGAGATTTTGCCTCAAAATGTTTGAAACGTTGGGGCGGAAAATGCTTCAAGGTCGGTCTGTGATTTTGCCGCTCGACCGAGATTTTGAATTTGGCTACGGGAGAAATAATAATAATAGAAAAATGATTCTCCATGGTGGGAGATTTTGCCTCAAAGTTTTTGAAACAGCGGGGCGGGAAATGCTTCAAGGTTGGTGTGTGAATTTGCCGCCCGATTGAGATTTTGAATTTGGCTACCGGAAAAATAATAATACTATAATAGAAAAATGGTACTCCACGATGGTATATTTTGCCTCAAAGTTTTTGAAACGGTGGGGCGGGAAATTCTCAAGGTCGGTGTGTGTTTTGCTGCTCGATAGAGATTTTGAATATGGCTACAGGACAAATAATAATAATAATAGAAAAATGGTACTCCCCAGTCGGAGATTTTGTTCAAAGTTTTTGAAATGGTGGGGCGGGGAATGCTTCAAGATTGGTGTGTGATTTTGCCGCTCGATTGAGATTTTGAATTTGGCAAGAGTCCAAGTAATACTAGAAAAATGGTACTCCATCAGTGGGAGATTTTGGTTGAAAATGTTTGAAACGTTGGGGCGCGAAATGCATATGAGTCGGTTGGTATTTTGCCACTCGATTTTACGATTTTGAATTTGGCTAGCAGCGAAGTAATAATAGAAAAAGATAGTTGTAGACTTGTACGCTATCTGGTCAGGAATTGAAGGCCGAGAGTCACATCAACTGACCATCCATTACATAATTGCACAGAACATTGGTAAATTTTGTCGCTCAACTGAGATTTTGAATTTGGCTAGAGTACAAGTAATAATTTGAAAAAAATGCTACTCCATATTTTTAGAAATAAAAAATATTCCCAGAGAAAAAATAATGTTGACTCCATCTACAAAATTGTTTGGGCTGTAGGTTTTTACCCTCGATTAAGATTTTGAATTTGGCTATCGTCCTAGTGATAAAATTTACGAGCGAACCCCACCACCCAACCCAGTAATTTCACAACGCCATTGGTCATTAGTATGATAGGTCAAATGGAATTTTGCAGTATATGAAGGATTAAACATGGGGCCCAAATATTTCGTGTAGGTGGGAGCTTTTGCCTCTCGATTTAGAATTTGAATTTGGTGACAGTCCAAGTAATAACTGCTAGTAGACCGTACTTCCCTCTGTTCACGAATCCAAGGCCTGGTCACATCAACTGATCATCCAGGACCTTGCTTAGTAGCCTTTTTCTGGACGGAGGGGTAGAAAATTGGATACCATGATCTCGGATTCAAAAATATTACGGGGGACGGCGGAAGGATTTGCGGCTCCAGTACGGTTTTGAATGTGACTACTCCAAGTAATAGAATAGAAAAATTATATAAGGTCTTTTTTTGCGGGTCGTACTCCATCTGTTCATCAGTCCATTCAGACGTGAAAGAAAATGTTGAGCTCCAATTTAAAAATGTATTTCCATTTATCACATGACGCGTATGAATATGGTGTGCAACAAAGGGCTAAGGCATTGTTTTGAGAACTTGAACCTCATGATTAATGATCCAGGACAGCAGCACTTGTAACATAATGTACTGTATCACATTAGTACATATTGGTGCATCCACCATACAAATTAAAGACATGTCGCAACAAGGAAACAACCCAAGTTCATAACAAGTGCAGACTAGTGCACTAACAAATACTTTCAGCTTCAGGTTCCATTTCACGACAAAGGGACTGACCTCGGCTGTTAGTGCTCAACCACAAATACTGAGCATCTTCATGACTTTCTCCTTATTTTCTATGGAGTGCTCCAGCCGAATTAAAATTTCTTCTAACTTTGCGATCAAACGTTCATTGTATACACTTAGGGTAGATGATAATGATTGTTCAGCTTGGAGTTGTTCCTCTAGAACTTGAATATGCAAACAAATGGCCTTGGAGTTGGACTTGAACTTGAACTTGGAATTTGACGAGCTCGCTGGGAACCCAGCATTACACCGCAACATATTCTTGGCTATAGCATCACGTTGTAGTACCTTGGAAAATAAATCCACACATTCTTTTGGAGTTTTTACTGAACAGTCTTTCCCAGGATTTGCCAGCTCCTCTTTCAATTCAGCCTGGAAAGTTTTTAGTTGACAGACATGTGTAAGAGAAGTGAAGTTACTACAGAGAAACATGCAGACAGGTTTAACATGTGCACGAACTGCTATAATTGGCAGTGCTGATAACGCATCTTATACACTTTAGTAAAAAGATCTTTTTGTCATGTATCTTTTTTTGATGTCATTTACTAACAAGACTATAAATGTGGCTTCCTGTGTAAACACTGTGAGGTGCATGATATGCCAACTGTTTGTACAATTCATAACTGAAACTGACTTTAGTTGCAAATTTTGAAGGAAAATGAAAACAAAACTGAGAAGCAGTCCAAGCAAGGTTGCATATCAAACTTATACGTACAAATCACTGCAAGTGCAACATCACAAAATGCAGAGAAAACTTACAACAACTTTCTTTACAATGACAACATATCTATCTGTCTGGCATCCCTCAAATTTCTCTAGCATAGTCAACTATTTTTTTGGATCCCCATTAGACTTCGTCTGCATTTGGATGGGCGAAAATAAATTGCATCACATGGTGGAAACAGAGGTTGAAAGATAAGATGCATACATATTCCACAACATCAATTACATACTTATTTAAAATATACAGGACCCTTACCAATTGGTAGAGGTGCCCAATTATGCTATGCGATCTGGTGTGACTTAGTACTCGTACTTTATTACGGCTGGAACAGTTCCTTTGAGCGATGGCCTACAAAATGAGACTTGTAAAACATATGCATAAATACGAATTTACAATGCGATCTAGTCTTAATCTTCTCAAAGCATACCTCATTCTTTTGATCAAGCCAGTGGTGGAGAAGATCACTCCACTGATCGTCAGTCATGTGATCCACAGGAGACGTTCTTGTAACATCCTTAAAATACTTGCCAGAGAAGTGTTCCTTCTTTAGCCTATGACGCTGTTGGCGCAAACATGCGGAGAATATGCTTTTGAGAACAACCTTTACTTCCTCGCTATTGTCATCGAACATGAAAAATCTTTGTAGACAATAATGAGGAGCATATATAACAAACAGCAAGCTAAGAAGACAAGGGACAGAGCAATGGAGTATGTCCAAGAGACATAGGACTTACATGTAACTTCTTCAGTAAACCTTCAAAATGCTCAGGGGTATTTCGGTGGTGTTTGTATGAGGGCAAGATGGGAATATCATTTCTCATGAAAACACCTGTGATCGATGCAATATAAGCAGATTCATGTGGATCCAGTGGTCTTCTAAATCCTGCTATAGATGTGATCAGAAGTCTTGATTTAGTTATTTCAAGCATCTTCTCAAGTTTTTTTCCCATCGCCGGCCCCCTTGTTAATCTTCGTTGAAGTGCAACTAAAAAAATTTACATCAAAATATCAATGTATACATATTACATATAAAAGGGCATGCTACTACTAGTCTCTGAACATATAACAAATTTGGTGTCAAGCTCATTTGCAAGGGAGTAATATGTCTCTGTTAGTACTAAAGGTCGTTGGGAGATCATAACCAGTTCGTTGATGAGAACCTGCTATTGAAACTGGTTCTGCTGCCAATTCTTCCGGGGTAACCGGATGGGCTACTGGCGGCTGCGGGATGTGTATTTTTCTATTTGTAGCCGCCAGTGCAATTGGACCAACTGGTGTGAGATTAGGACGAAACTTTTTATGCGGATGTTTTGCATTATTGTCTTTTTTGGCCTGGTTGCCATTTTCAACTAGATTAAGTAGAGTCTGAGACCTTGTTCTGACTCCATTTCCTGCATTGGAAGCAAATAGCTTTTCAGATTTATCATGGAATCGTGTGAAAAAAGAAGAAATTATTACGAGTTCTTGCAGAGGTTGATGGCTCGAAAAGCAATGATTCCCCATCACAACTCTAGTACAGTACTTCCGCTATGAGTACTCTAATCATATGTAACCCCGAGTGAGAAGAAAACACATGAAGTTCCAATACATTCGACTAACCTGCAGGCTTGACTATAATACTGATAACATAACTAGCAGGGTCTGCCTGGTTATACTCTAAAATAGGAGCCATGACATACTAATTCGGCTTAGGACGTCAGCTAGAGTTGACGTATACCAGCTATGCTATCTATAAACCTGTACGCCCCAACTAGAATCATTTCAGGAGATATTCCACAGATGTCAGAGGAGCTTCATAACGATGGTAATGAAGGCTCTAGCAAACTTTAGTAACGATCGAGTATATGAGCAAGATGCAGTACACTACAACAAATGACGAAGTACTTTTTATAGTAATAAGGTGCATAACAAAAGTTAGCACAAAGTGTGCAACAACATTCGTATGGGGAGGAGACAAGTTTACGCTTCGCGTTGGTGCGGTCGAACGGGGGGGCGCGTCTTTTGCCCATCTCTCCGGTGCCAGAGACCAGGGAGTCTGTGAAGCAGATGGGACTTTGTAGCGACCATACCGTGTTTGCCGGTGACGATGTGCACGCTCTGGCGCGGTGGTCGTCGGCGCGAGGAAGCCACTCCGTCTTGCTAAACAACGGAGTGGTGCCTTCGGTCACAACGGTACCTGGTGAGGAGGCAGTCGTGGTGGGGAGGGGCGGTGCGAGGCCACATTCGTGGGAGATGCTCCGGCTCTGAGGTCGAGTGAGAGATGTGGGATACGACGTGTTTTATATGTGTCACAAGGGCGCCGGTGGTAGGTTCGAAACTTTTGAATTGCGTCGTGCCGGGTAGTTCAAAGAAAAACCCGCCAATGTCATTCAAATTTTGGTGATCTCAGTTTAGAACGAGATGAACCCGCCAAAAAAATTGGTGATCTCGATTATTGCTACACTAGCCAGGAGCCGAGCTAGAGGAAGTGCATCGAATGCGATGGGAGGTATGAATGCACCAGCAGCCTTTCCCAGGTGCAGACTCCGTGTAGTCCCTACTGCGAAAAGCTATGCGCAGTCACGAGCAGGGCCTCTGCTTCAAGCACTCCTACTCTAGGGTCCGCTTGATTCAAAGGATTTTCCTAGGAATTTTGTATACTACCTCCATTCCGGTTCATTAGACAAATACGTCCTCGAAGAAAATAATTTGACTGTAACTTTGGTCACCAATTTATGAATTGTATGTCACAATAATTGTACCATTGGAATCATCTTTCGAATATAAATAAATTGGTTAAAAGTTATTAAATATAATTATATATTATTGACCAGATTTACGGTCAAACTATGTTCTTGAAGTAAGTATTTGCATAATAATTTGCACGTGAGATGTGTGCTTTCTCTTGTGAGACCTTTAACTTTGTTCACATGGTTGGTGTTTGTATCAACCTTATCTGATCCGTAAACTGTACTCGGTACTTGGTTTTTAATAAAAGGGATTTGTGCATCCTTTGAGTGCAGTGGTTGCGGTATCCCCATTTCAAAAAAACAAACATGAGACTCAAATAAAAGACTATCATGTCATCTCTAGCTACGAGATGGAAAGTAAGGTATGTCATGACTTATAAAATTATAATAGGTAAAGCTCAGAAGACTATTAAAGAATTTTGAGCCACATCATATCCATAAATTGTTAGGTGTATACTTGGTTCTTGGTACATAATAATACTCGAAAAAATTGTAACATGCTTAGAGAAATGACAAAGAAGATTCTAGAATGGTGGAGAATTGTGTTTTGAAGTTTTAGCATAGCGTTCATTGTGCTAAAGACTATCCATTGAATCTTCTAGATGCTAGAATGGTAAAGATCCAGAGGTTAGATATGTTGTGATTTTCCAGTCTTCATCCAGCGGTCAACCTTCAAAGTTATTCGTACACTATATAGTAGTAATAAGATAAGATAAGAAAGTTCGACCTAGTTTCACGACATCATTTCCTTTTTCTATAGTTTCCTTTTTCTTTTTGCGACAGAATCACTGCAGTTGAGCCGGTCCAAGAAATACCACATATTTTCTAGGTGTGTGCCAGGGCACAAGGGGCACAGTCGTTGTCAGATTAAAACTAATACACACGTTTTTTTCATTTTTCATGGATTTGTTGCGTTTTTCCGTAACAGGGTGACAAATTGTCGGGAAGACCATTGATAGAATATTCATTCATCATCTTGTTCTTGAAACCCTCATTTTTTTACTCATATATGTACCTCTCCCCCCTCTTTATTAGATCCTATGTACTCCCTCTATTCCAAAATATAAGATGTTTTAGCTTTTGTGAAACGAATATATCTAGACACATTTTAATGTGTAGGCCTCTCTCATCAGTACAGAATTATCCCACCAGGTTGACACTATGCAGAATAAAGGCCATGTCTGTAGCTAACGCATAATCCTACTCCCTTCCTATCAAAATAGATGTCACAAGTTATTCAAAAATTGGAAGAATCTATATACTACTACTAAATAACTAAATAGTGTTTTCTAATTGTCGACCAAATAGCACACATCAAGTTAAAGGTCGAATTAATTTGACAAAATCACCCGAAACTCTTTTGAATGGCTATAAAATTAGTTATCCCTTCAATGTATAAATTATGGAGAGTGTACATATGTTCAGGAGGGATCCCCAGCAGTTACCTCTTCCTTCGCCTGTAAGCATTGGCACAATGATTATACTACACTGCAGCTGTACAGAGACAAAGTTGGGCTCCTGATCTAAAGTCACCATCAATGGGATACCGGTGCCACTGCCATCAGCAGGACCAAAACCGAAGATGGCAGAAGAATGGAGGCTTTGAGCAAGTGAAGTTGGCGAGATGCATCATAACAACGACAGAAAGGTAGCTACCGCTCTGCACGGAAGCGATAATAACTACTAATTACTACTATAGTACAGTAGGAAATATAATCACACCCAAAATTGGCTCTGGCAACATTGTGGCTGGTGATGCTGATGCATATCACATTCACCAAATAACCAAATATTTTAACAGCAAGTACACGATCATACATTCATACTAGTAATAAAGGTTTTTCAATTTACTACCACAATATTGCAATCTATATATCCGATCATCAACTAGTCCCTCTGTTCCATAATATATAAGTCTTTCTGTAAGCCGTTTTAGCTCCGTAAATAGGCTTATATTGTGAAAACAGATGGAGTACTAACTAAGGTCTTCCACGTGCCGACTCATTGATGGAGATCGACGATAGTTTCACGCTTCAGCTTTGCCATCTCGGCCAGGAGTTTGTCCCTCTGGTCCTCGAGATCCTAGATCTGTTCGAAGCTTATGCCCAGCATCTCCATCATGCCGATGTTCCGCCGCTTCAGCTCGTCATGCTCAATCAAGTATTCCATGGCGATATTCCTGAGGAGGCTAAGCCCGACCTTGTCAGTGGCAAGTTTGGAGTAAAGTCTAGTGCACTCGTTCACGAGGGCGCTTTTGTCTGCTGTCTTGACGTACAAATCGCCCATCACCTTTTTCACCATAAACTCAATCTCGAAGCCAATATTCTGAAAGATGAACAGGGAGCCTAAATTCAGAAGTGTACCTAGAGAACTATCAAGGAAGAGAGACACGGAATCACAATTCGAATGATTTCTTACCTTGCGGCTATACCGATCAGCCTCCATCGATGATGGTGAAGATGATTCTGCAGACAGGAGTGTCCCGGGAATGCAAAGTCCGCCCGACCTAAAACAACATTGAGAATAAATGTACTAATAGGGAAATGTGCGAATCAAGAAACGGTCAAAGACATGGAAAGTTGACCAAGCACGGAGATTTACCTGAAGGTATCAGTCTCCATTGGCGACAGTGAAGATGATTCTGCAGGCAGGAGTGCTGATGGAATTCAAAGACCGCCTAACCTAAAAACACCATTGAGGAAGAACCTGCTTTTTTTAGGTAAACGAGAAATCAAGAAACAGTCAAAGACATGGAAAGTTGTGCAACAACGGAGATTTACCTGAAGGTATCTGTCCCTGGTTGTGGTGGCTTCGAAGAACCTTGATTTGAAGACCTCTTGCCTGCAGCCGAGGGATTCGACTAGGACCCTTTGATCGTTGCATCGCCTGGTACCGGTAGCAACATAATGGCAGAATGGCAAGCCGACTTCTTATCTTCCGCCAACTTCACCGTCGCGGCACGAGCCATTCTGTGGTAGGACTTGTTCCCGGTCATGCGGGTGAAATAGCATAGCAAAAAGGAATGAAAACGGGCAAAGCAATCTAGCAGAGAAGAGCTACAGTTGCGAAAAGGGGGAGGAAGAAGGTCGAGGCCATGAGAGCTGGCCTCCTGGTCTCCACGCGAGTAAAAAACATTTCCATTCAGATACAGTACTTGATGCAGAAATCGAAGAGACAGCTGTAAGCAGTTGTCACCCCCAGCATGGTCTGGACATCCACTATAAAGTTGAACGTGCCTTGCACGGGATAGGTGAAGCTCAAAAAATAATTTTAATTTCGAGCCACGTCCATAAAGTATTGGGTGTATATTTGGTTCTTCTACTTTGTACTGTATCATGTAGAAATCAACCTAGATACTCCTACCTAATACTCCATGTGTTCTAGAGAAGATTCTAGAATTATTGAAAAGTTTGTTTTGAGATTTGTGCATAGCGTTCATTATGTTGAAGACTACCAATAGAATCTTCTAGATGATGCCCCCTCGTACACAAGTATAAGACATTTTACCTTTGTAAAATGAATGTATCTAGATGTTGGCCTATAGACTAAAAGACATCTAGATACATTCATTTCACAAAGCTAAAATGTCTTATATTTTTAGACGGAGAGAGTAGAATGTGGATAGAAGATCCAACGGTTAATTAGAAATGTTGGGATTCACGAGTCTAGATCCAACGGTCAAAGTTCAAAGTTATTTGTATCGTAGACTATACAACGTTATCTTCGTTTCTTCTACTACTATAATAGAGCAATTTTGAATTGGATCCATAGCACAAATGTTGACCGTTGGGATGTTAGATCCAATAATGGTTTTAGAGCAGCTGGATTCGTGTTAAACAGCTAGTACTTACCTAGAGCAAACTCCACCATGTTCTAGAACCATCATGTCAACACCCCCCCTTCCTAAATTTCATAGCAGAGTAGGCTATATTCTGAATATGTGTAGATAGTTATTATTAGTAGAACCAATCCTGACGATTGGGCTGTTAGATCCAATGGTTCAGAGCAGCTGGATTCGTGTTGAACTGTACCCATAGAGCATACTCCACCATGTAACCCCCTCCCCCCCAAAATTTTTTTATAGCATAGTAGGATGTATTCTCAATGTGTGTAGATAGTTATTATTAATAGAATTAATATACTCCCTCCGATCCATATTAGTTGACTTGGATTTATCTAGATTCGGATGTATCTAGTACTAAAATACGTCTAGATACATCCGAATCTAGACAAATTCGAGTCAACTAATATGGGTCGAAGGGAGTATGCCTTTTTCTCTAACAGAACTATTGGTTAATAATAACAACTTAATGTTTGCTAAATCACATTTCATTCAGCATATACATGTGTGGTTCATGTATTTTACTAGTAGACTTAATGTATGGCTTGTTTCTCTAACAAGACTATTGGTTAATAATAACAACTTGATGTTTGTTAAATCATATTTTATACAGTATATACGTGTGTCTCATGCCTTTTACTATTAGACTTAATGTATGCCCTTTTTTTCTCTAACAAGACTATTGATTAATAATAACAACTTAATGTTTGCTAAATCACATTTCATAAAATATATAAGTGTGTGGCATGTGCCTTTTATTAGTCCATTCTAGCTAGCATCTAAATAGAAGATATACTATCGATAGTACATTATTTTACCCACTATAGTGTACGAATAACTTAGAATTTTGACCGTTGGATCAAGACTCACGAATCCCAATATTGCCAACTGGTTGGATCTTCTTTTCCATTCTGGCATCTAGTAGATACAATTGATATTCTTTCTTATTGTATCTTACCACTATATTTTTTGCGAATAACTTTTATTATTGATCGGTTGGCTGGATCAAAACTCGCGAATCCCAACATTACCAGCTGTTGGATCTACTGTTCCATTGTAGCATCATCTCTAGAAAATACTATTGTTTATCTTATCTTATCTTATCTTATCTTATCTTATCTTATCACTATACGGTATACGAATAACTTCGAATATATTGATCGTTGGATCAAGACTCGTGAATCCCAACATTTCTAGTCATTGGATCTTCCTTTCCATTCTACTAGCTAGCATCTCTACTAGAATATATTATGGATAGTACGTCTTTAGCACAATGAATGCAATGCACAAACCTCAAAAAACACTACTCCATCATTCTAATCCCTTCTATCCAAATTATTGTTCTCAGATTTGTCTAGATTCGGTTGTACATACAACCGAATCTAGACAAATCTGAGAACAATAATTTGGACCGGAGGGAGTAGAATAATCTTCTCAGGTGTATATTTCGTTCTTGTACTCTGCATATCATGTAGAAGTCAACGATTATTAGCTATCTAAAACTTTAAAATTTTGGCAACATGGTCTAGAGAAATGAGGGATAAGATTCTAGAATGATGGAGAAGTGTGTTTTGAATTTTGTGCATAGCATTCATTGTGATGAAGACTATCAATAGAATCTTCTGGATGCTAGAATGGAAAAGAAGATCCAACGTTTGAAAATATTTGGATTTGCTAGTCTTGATCCAACGGTCAATATTAAAAGTTGTCTGTACACTATATAGTGGTAAGATCATGTAGAAGTCAACGATTATTAGCTATCTACTAAAACATGAAATTTTCAGTAACACATGGTCTAGAGAAACGAGCTAGGGAGAAGAGTCTAGAATGATGGAGAAGTGTGTTTTGAGTTTTGTGCATAGTATTCATTGTGATGAAGACTAACAATAGAATATTCTAGACCATTCAAAAAATAGAATCTTCTAGATCCTAGAATGGAAAAAAGATCCAACGGCTAGAAATGTTGGGATTTGCGAGTCTTGATCCAACGGTTAATGTTCAAAGTTATTCGTACACTATATAGTGGTAAGATAAGATAAAATAAGATAAGATAAGAATAGAGCAATTTTGAATTGGATCCATAGCACCAATCCTGACCATTGGGCTGTTAGATCCAATGGTTCAAAGCAGCTGGATTCGTGTTGAATAGTACCTAGAGAAAACTCCGGCATGTTCTAGAACCATCATGTCGTCACCCCCAAAATTTCATAGCACAGTAGGTTGTATTCTCTCTAATACTACTAGTAAGTTGCACGTGAGGCTCAGATAGTAGACGTCTGACATACCATCACTATATAAAATTATAATAGGTAAAGTGGAAAAAATATAAACTTGATCAACATCTATAAAGTATGGGTGTATTGTTGGTTCTTCTACTTTGTATCATCATTTGTAGAAGTCAAAGATTATTAGCTACCTAACACTTGAAATTTTTGGTAACATGGTCTAGAGAAACGAGGGAGAGTATTCTAGTATGATGGAGAAGTGTGTTTTGAGAGGTTTATGCATAGTGCATTCATCCTATTCAAGACTATCAATAGAATCTTCTAGATGGTAAAATGGAAAAGAATATCCAATAATGGCTGGAAATGTTCGGATTCACGAGTCTCGATCCAACGGTCAATATTCAAAGTTACTCGTACACTATATAGTGGTAAGATAAGATAAGATAGTGGAGCAGTTTTGAATGAATTGGATCCATAGTACCAATCCTAAATGTTGGGCCGTTAGATCCAATGGTTCAGAGTAGCTTGATTGGTGTCGAATAGTACCGACCTAGAGCAAACTCCACCATGTTCTAGAACCATCATGTCACCACCCCCAAAATTTCATAGCATAGTAGGTTGTATTCTCATTATGTGTAGATAGTTATTATTAATAGACTTAAAGTATGCATTTTCTCTAAAAAACTATTGGTTAGTAACAACTTAATGTTTGTTAAATCACATTTCATATAGAACGTTCGGTTGTTAGATCCAATGGTTTAGAGCAGCTAGATTCATGTTGAATAGTACCAATAGATTAAACTCCACCATGTTCTAGAACCATCAGCATGTCACCACCCCCAAAATTTCATAGCATAGTAGGCTATATTCTCAATATGTGTAGATAGTTATTATTAATATACTTAATGTATGAATTTTTTTCTCTAGCAAGACTATTGGTTAATAACAACTTAATGTTTGTTAAATCACATTTCATACATTAGAGAAAAAATGCATAAATTAAGTCTATTAATAATAACTATATACACATATTGAGAATATAGCCTACTGTTCTATGAAATTTTGGGGGTGATGACATCATGGTTCTATAGAACATGGTGGAGTTTGCTCTAGGTACTATTCAATACGAATCCAGCTGCTCTGAATCATTGGATCTAACAGCCCAACGGTCAGGATTGGTAATATGGATCCAATCAAAACAGCTTCATTGTAGCTGTGGAGATCAAAAACATGAAATTTTTGGTAACATGGTCTAGAGAAACGAGGGAGAAGATTCTAGAATGATGGATAAGTGTGTTTTGAGTTTTGTGCATAGCATTCATTGTGATGAAGACTATCAATAGAATCTTCTAGACCGTTCAAAAAATAGAATCTTTTAGATGCTAGAATGGAAAAGAAGATCGAACGGCTAGAAATGTTGGGATTTGTGAGTCTTGATCCAACGGTCAATATTCAAAGTTATTCGAACACTATATAGTGGTAAGATAAGATAAGATAAGATAAGAATAGAGAAGTTTTGAATTGGATCCATAGCACCATACCTGACCGTTGGGCTGTTAGATCCAATGGATCAAAGCAGCCGGATTCGTGTTGAATGGTACCTAGAGCAAACTCATCCATGTTCTAGAACCATCATGCATGTCACCACTCCCAAAATTACATAGCACGGTAGGTTGTATTCTCAATATGTGTAGATAGTTATTATTAATATACTTAATTTATGCATTTTGGGGGTGGTGACATGAAAGTTCTACGTCTGTACTATTTATAGCCTACTGTGCTAAGAAATTTTGGGGGTGGTGACATGATGGTTCTAGAACATGCATGGTGGAGTTTTCTCTAGGTACTATTCAACACGAATCCAGCTTCTCTGAACCATTGGATCTAACAGCCCAAAGATCAGGATTGGTGCTATGGATCCAATTCAAAACTGCTCCATTTTAGTAGTAGAGATAGAGATATCTTATCTTACCTCTTAACACTATATATATAGTGTACGAATAACTTTGAATATTGATCGTTGGATCAAGACTCGTGAATCCCAACATTTCTAGCTGTTGGATCTTCTTTTCCATTCTAGCATCTAGAAGATTATATTGATAGTCTTCAGCATAATGACATGCAAAGTACAAGGACCAAATATACACCCATACTTTATAGATGTTGATCAAATTTATAATTTATTATGCCTTACCAATTATAATTTTATATAGCGATGATACATCAGACTATCAATCAAAGACTATCAATTTTATATAGTAATTTTATAATTTATTGTGATGGAGACTATCAATCGAAACTTCTAGATGCTAGAATGGAAAATAAGATAGTTATTATTAATAGACTTAATGTATGAATTTTTCTCTAATAAGACTTAAAGAATGATGGTCCTAGAACATGGTGGAGTTTTCTCTAGGTACTGTTCAACACGAATACAGCTGCTCCGAACCATTGGATCTTATAGCCCAACAGTCAGGATTGGTGCTATGTATCCAATTCGAAACACGCTAGAGACTCTTGTCAAGAAAAAAAGGAAAAACCAAGCCACACACACACAGCGCGGCCGTACCAAGGCACATGTGTGCGGCGCGATGCAGTGGGGCGAGGGAGAGATCAGCCGGCTGGTGCGTGCGGGGCGCTGCACAGGAGGGGGGAAAGGATGGATGGTGAGAGACAGCGAAGGAGAGAAAAAACATAGTAGTACTACTAGTACTACTGTGCTACTAGTTTGATGGTGAGAGACAGCAAAAGAGAGAAAAAACATAGTAGTACTACTAGTACTACTTTTTCGAATGTTTCAAATCTCATGTTTACCATTTTTTCATGGCTGGTAATGCAAACGAGAGGGTGTCATGCGGACCCTTTTCGTTTATTCATTTTCCTTTATATCCTTTCATGTTTTAATCTATGTAAGAGTTGCCAGCATGCAAATTCATATATATCAAGATATTGAGTCATTCAGAAATCTCGGTGATTTTCAAGATATTGACCCACAGTGTACACCTTAAAAATAGTTTCATAGTATAACTTCAAGAGCAAAGCTGCGATGGGTTCCTGACATGAGGTACAGAATACGGGGAGTAGTAAAAATTCAATGAGATGGGGGGAGTAATTTCTAGAGCCCTAGTTATTGCAGCCCCTAATTTCTGGCATCTACCATTTCTCTCTGCATGCGGTAGAGCACGAGGGAAAAAAATAAACCAATGGGGAGACAATTACGGTGCAATAAGAGGCTAGCTCTAATAACGTTCCCAAGATTTTCTCACCGATTTTCAAGGCCACGTCTTGGTACCAACAAAACAGCAGTACTAGCTAGTACTCCCTCCATTCCAAAATAGATGTTTCAGTTTTGTGAAAAGAGTGCATGTAAACCGCTTTTGGTGTACATGTTCATTTAGATTGAACATACACACTAAAAGCGGTCTAGATACACTCTTTTCACTAAACTAAAACATCTTGTATTTTGAAATGGAGGGGGTACATGTTTTTTGAACAGGCAGTACTAGTACTCCATGTTAAGGCTAGTCATAGTGGAAGTAACCTAGTCCTACTTGTATTGCCAACTAAGCATTTAGATGATATGGCATGCAATTAAATGATGAGAGAGAGGCTTGTGGTAACTAGCTATGTTATCATAACATCACATATTTCAAGACAAAATGAGTCTAAATTACAATAAATGAGACTGTGCATTTTACCACACCTATGTAATTTTCCACTATGGAGGTAGTAACTGACTAGTAACATACTCCTATGCATGTTACTACTACTTACTTCACACTATGACCAGCCTAAGTGGGAATTTGGCTATGCGAGAGGCCGCACAATTACCAAGATAAGCATGCATGCTTGGTTAGGTAGGCACTTAATACTTGAAGGTCAACTATACCGGTGGTAGTAGCTTTCTATCATTGATTGCTTGTACGAGTACTACTACTAGTACCACTCCGTAGTACTACGATATATATGTACTACACTTCCAAAAGCAAGAGTACAAAAGTACCTAGATTGAGCAGCGGTGGAGTCTGCCGATATCCAGAGAGAGAGAGAAGGAAAGATGGAGGTTGTGTGGGCGAGCACCATCCGTCTGTTAGAGAAAGCTAGGGATGCCCACCCCCAGGTCAACTCTTTGCAGCGCCTCCGCTGTTTTGCTGGCACGCATCGTGGCACGCACCCATTATGACGTCATCTTCACAGCCTGGCTCGAGAAGACGATGGACTCTTTCCTCACCAGCTTCGGCATCGTCACAAACACGGTGGACGACCTCACTGCCCGCCTTCAGGCCATGCGCCGTGACGCATACCCAACAGGTATGTTTGCCACAATGCATGCTACCGGAAGCGATATCGTTTTCTTCTATGGACTTTATTCATCTAGCCTATCTATAACTAACTTTTAGCCCCAAATTTTGGTCCAGGTGTTCCTCCCCAGGTTGTTGCCGCGCTCACCACTTCCCTGGCTGGTCTCTCTAGAGAAGATCTGTTCCGCGCACTAATGGCCCTACAGCTTTCCGAGGCTTTGCCCGCCGCACCGGCGGACGTCTACATGGAGGTAGCTGTTATCGCGCAGCGTCTTGCCCAACACGACGAGTTGGACGTATTCATCGGCCTCCTTGAGCAGTGTGTATTCCAGGGCACATCGGTCATGAACAATGCCCGCACGGCTGCTAGCCTCTGTCGCAGGGATATCCTCGACAGCTTTGCAAAAAAACATGTCAATCTGGTAGGTACCATTGCTCATCGTGGCATGGGAAACTGAGGTTGAAGACAAATGGCATCTCAAGGATTTCGACATAATTTTAGTTTTTGTTGAGGTGCTTTGTACTGTTCGATGTTTCTTTTAATGCCAGGATCCTTTTCGCAAAAAAAGGAGAAGGGAAGACGTATGACAATTCTCCATGGTTACTGTCACTATGTCATTTATATGGACAGGCCACATGTGGGTTTAACAAACATTATGTTTTTATTAACCAATAGTCTTCATAGAGAAAAAAGGCATACATTAAGTCACTAAGGTTTATACACATCAGGTCGTTGCATATGGTTATTGTATTGGAATTCATTTCTTGTGCTATATATTCTTGGTGATAAAGACATTATTTTTTGTCATGTAATGGAAACATTTCCCCTGACGGTGAAAACATTGTTATGTTTTATGGAATGCTCTGTAAAATGGTAAAAAATAATTATTAACAATGAAAATATTTTTAGATACTAAAAAAATGTCACAACCTTTTTTTTGATCATTTCATGCATCATTAGAAATGACGGTAGTTTAATGTAATATTTAGAAAGTAGGGAAAAACGATGAAACTTACACGTAATATTGAGTGTAGACTCCAATCGTTGTTCATGGAGAGGTATATGTACATTGTCTGCCTGGACGTCAAATATGAACAATGCAAAACCAAAATTATGCATGTCGAGAGTCATGCAAAACCATCCATAGTACTGCATCCATTAAAAAATACACGATATCTTGGTAAGCTAGAAACATGTTTGGGAGTACTTCTAAAATACTCGAGAGATGTTTAGTTCTAATAAGTCGACCAAGTATTACACCAAAGTTCTAAATTATGCAGCATATTATTATGCTTTAATAAGGTAAGTTATTGGAGTGCATGCAATAAAATAGTCGTGCGAAGCACGTACAGTTTACTAGTATACACCAAGTCAGCTGACCAACACGCTAGAGACTCTTGTCAAGAAAAAAAAGGAAAAAACAGGCCACACACACAGCTCGGCCGTATCAAGGCACACATGTGCGGCGCGACACAGTGGGAAGAGGGAGAGATCAGCCGGCCGGTGCACGTGGGGCGCAGCACTGGAGGGGAGGAGAGAGGATGGATGGTGAGAGACAGCGAAGGAGAGAGAAAACATAGTAGTACTACTAGTAGTACTGTGCTACTAGTAGTAGGTACCTGTACCTCATGTCAGAAACCGGTCAAACTAGCTTTACTCTGATATCACACCGCCTTCAACTCCTTCGCTGCTCTCGCGCTGCCTCCCGTTAATAATCTCTTCTTGCTCTTTGTTTTTTCTTCCGTTTTTTCTTTGGCAGCTTTGGGGTTAATTTTCTAGTGCCCCTGGTTCAGTAGAAGTACAGACTACTCAAGTTTTGCACAATAGTCCATTTTTCTGAAAATTGGGCCTGGGGCATTCAGATCCAAAATATTCGTACGCAAAATAATTCCGGTCACTGGGAACTTTTTCTTTTTCTTTTTAACGAGGAATCTGCCCCAAAGTACCAAGAACGTGCATGCAAAAATCCAATGGTGGGCATGAACATTACATAGTGGTCCAAAAAGAAAACCAAAATACATCTGGGACCTATACTTTTACAACACGGACCCTAAAGATACAACTCGGAAATTTGAACATGTTTTTCCTAATACTAGTTTGAAACTACCACACCAGCATTATTGTATACCATGGCAAGACACACCCATCTACTAAATATGGGAACATTATCATGAACTATGATGTAGATATGGCCATGACCTAATCGGTCGTTCCGCTCGAGAAACCCTCGAGTGTTCAGGCCATATCTAATGTGACTACGACTTTTTCAAATGTTTCAAATCTCATGTTTACCATTTTTCATGGCTGGTACTGCAAACGAGAGGATGTCATGCGGATCCTTTTCGTTTATTCATTTTCCTTTATATCCTTTCGTTTTTTTAATCTGTGTAAGAGTTGCCAGCATGCAAATTCATATATATCAAGATATTGAGTCATTCAGAAATCTCAGCGATTTTCAAGATATTGACCCATAGTGTACACCTTCAAAATAGTTTCATAGTATAACTTCAAGAGCAAAGCTGCGTGAGTCTCTCTCTCTCTATGTGTGTGTGTGTGTGTGCTTCTTCTTCTCGGGGTGTGACATGGAGCAACAAGAGTAGTATATCTTACCACTATCTCATATTTCCATCATCTTACCACTTTTTTTATATAGTGTATGAATAACTTTGAATGTTGACCGTCGGATCAAGACTCGCGAATCCCAACATTTCCAGCCGTTGGATCTTCTTTTCCATTCTAGGCCATCATGTTTGATTCAAAGGATTTACATGGGAAATTTATAGGATTAAATCCCATAAGATTTTCTTCTATAATGGTTGTTTAATTTGTATGATTATTGATTCCTATAGGAAATTTTCCTAGGGAATCCTTTGCACTAGATTGCATAGGAAATCTAACATCGATCCACGCCCAAACCTCTTTCTTAGAATCCTTTTTTTCCTTTGATGGAATCAAATAAACTTTCTTGCATATATATATGGGTTCCTATAGGATTAAAGTGGGCATGACATTGTAATCCTATGTTTTTCCTATTCCTATGCTTTTCCTATACTACGAATCAAACAAACCCCTAGCATCTATAAGATTCTGTTCATAGTCTTCAGCATAATGAATGCTATGCACAAACCTCAAAACACACTTCTCCATCATACTAGAATCTTCTCCCTCGTTTCCCTTGACCATGTTACCAAAAATTTCAAGTGTCGGGTAGCTAATAATCTTTGACTTCTACATGATGATACAAAGTACAAGAACCAAATATACACCCATACTTCTTATCTTATCATACCACTATATAATGTACGAATAACTTTGAATGTTGACTGTTAGATCAAGACTCGCGAATTCCAACATTTCTAGCTGTTGGATCTTCTTTTCCATTCTAGCATCTAGAAGATTCTATTGATAGTCTTCATCGCAATGAATGATATGCACAAAACTCAAAACACACTTCTCCAACATTCTAGCATCTTCTCCCTCATTTCTCTGAACCATGTTTCCAAAAATTTCAAGTTTTAGATAGCTAATAATTGTTGATTTCTACATGATATATATATATATATATAGAAACCCAATTCAGCACCCAGGGTGCAGAATAGTTATTTTGCACCCCACATATTTTTATGTCCTCACATATAGAAATTTATGTTTTGTATACTAATAATTATGTCTATGTTCATCAGAAACGTAAAAAAATTGACATAAAATATGATTTATGAGTCATTATAGTGTAAAAACATAGAAAATACACATTTTATGTCATATTTTTATACGACATGTAAACGAATTTTTTTACGACACATCAAAGTTTTCTTATGTTGTTCTCGACTTCTGAGGTAAGAGAAAATTTACTTGACATAAACATTTTATATGGTTTGTAATATAGAGGGTGGGTGTACAATAACTATTCTACACCCTGGGGGTCAAATAGCGCCTCTCTCTCTATATATATATATTGTACAAAGTACAAGAACCAAATATACACTCATACTTTTACGTTGATCAAATTTATATATTTTTCTGCTTTACCTGTATTATAATTTTATATAGTGATGATATGTGTCAGACGTATATTATCTGACTCTCACGTGTAGGGCACGTGTAATTTACAGGTTATATATATATGATAATCAAATTTATAAATTTGTGTGCTTTACCTATTATAATTAAGAGCTACGTCCATAAAGTACCAGGTGTCTATTTGGTCCTTTATACTTTGTATCATGTAGAAATCAACCTACTATTAGTTACCTAGTACTCGACATCCTCTAGAGAAATGACGAAGATGATTCTAGAATTACCGAGAAGTGTGTTTTGAAGTTTGTGCATAACATTCAGTGCACTAAAGAACATCAATAGAGAATCTTCCAGATGCTAGAATGGATTGAAGATCCAACTTAATTCTATTTAGCAGTGTTGGGATTTGCCAGTCTTGATCCAATGGTCAAAGTTCAAAATTATTTGTACACTATATATATAGTGGTAAGATATGATTATATAATAGGTTAAGCTCAAAAAGTTTTAAATTTGATGGACATCTATAAAGTATGGGTGTATATTTGGTTCTTGTACTTTGTATCATGTTGAAGTCAACGTAGAAGTAAATGTTTGTTAGATATACCTAATACTTCCAATTTTGGTAACATGGTCTATAGAAATGTCTGAAAGATTCTAGAATGATAGAGAAGTGTTTTAAGATAAGAAGTATGGGTGTATATTTGGTCCTTGTACTTTGTATGTCACGCAGAAGTCAAAGATTATTTGCTACCGAACATATTCAATTTTTGATAACATGGTCTAGAGAAATAAGGGAGAAGATTCTAGTATGATGGAGAAGTGTGTTTTGAGGTTTGTGTATAGCATTTATTATGACAAAGACTATATATCAATAGAATCTTCAAGATGCTAGAATGTAAAAGAAGATCCAACGGCTAGAAATGCTAGATTCGTGAATCTTGATCCAACGGTCAACATTGAAAGTTATTCGTACACTATAGAGTGGTAAGATAAGATAAGATCATATAGAAGTCAACGATTATTAGCTACGAGGGAGAAGATTCTAGTATGATGGATAAGTGTGTTTTGAGGTTTGTGCCATTCATTATGCTGAAGACTATCAACAGAATCTTCTAGATGCTAGAATGGAAAAGTGGATCCAATGGCTGGAAATGTTGGGATTCGCGAGTCTTGATCCAACGGTCAATATTCAAAGTTATTCGTACACTATATAGTGGTAAGATAAGATAAGATAGTAAGATAAGATAAGATATAGCAATCGCAATGTTTTTTGTGTGTGCTAACGGGTGGGCGAGTATGTCATGCATACAACACAATAGCACATACTCTAGATATATACGGATGTATCTAGCACTAAAACTTGACTAGATACATCTGTATCTAGATGAATCTAAACCAACAAATATGGGTCAAAGGGATTATATGTTTGTAGAACAGCTCGCTCTCATATATATACTCATACTAAAACATGTCTTGTATATAGAAATGTATATGTACACGCCTACAGATACTTGGCCACTCACACGTTATACACATGCGCAAACAGCTACACATATACATGTACATGGCCGCACACCACACACGTGTACACAGACACGTACAAATACATGTACACATGGCTACGCATGTACACATGGTAAGGCACATGTACAAAAATATAAGCCTTAATTAATAAGCTCTAGGGTGAAGGTAGTACAAATTAATTTTACGACATTTAGGCATTAATATTGTATTGTTTGGAAAAAGGAAAGTTAGTGTCCTACGACTTCTCTAGCTTTTCTTCTACAATATAAGTTAGAGGATCTGTATAACTTGTTTCTTGCCAAAGATCGTGGTAAATATAGTTTTAGTCCCACTTCTTGCACCCGGGGTACAAATTAGTCCCATGTCTTACAGAGTGGACAAAATCAATCCCAAAGCATGCATCCCTGGTGCAAATCAGTCCATTTCAAACAAATTTGAGCGTATTTGACCAAATTCATACATGTTTAGTTGTCCTGATCGTGCCATTTTGCGATTGAGATAGTAAAATAGTACCGGCCTGGAAGTGGTGTCCTTCCACGACTTCTATTGCTTTTGAAAGTTCATGTAGAATTTTTGCGTAGATTGATGTCGTTTTAGCTTGGCTGAACACTGTCCTCTGCAAATACTTAAGTTAACTAAAACTACACATGTGTGCATTTCACTCAATATTTCATCATTAGTTTCAAGTTAGCTGAAATCTAACCAAATTTGATTATTTTCTTATACACTTCACAATCCATATGCATCAATTGTTTTATATGTGATGATTCAACTTAAGGATTGCGAAGTACGTTGGATGAGCACATGGACATATGTTGTTGGCATATCATGTAAAATTCCCAAGATTTTAGCTTCAGCACATGGGCTTTTCTGTAAACAACGATGCCTTGCGTGGGCCCATAAATTACCCTCACCTCGTTTTTCTTATCTTATCTTACATCTTACAACTATATGGTGTATGGAGAAATTTGAACACTAGTTGTTGAATCAAGATTGTCAAATCCCAACATTGCTAGCGGTTGTATCTTGTTTTCCATTATGGGATCTAGAAGATTCTATTAATAGTGTTTAGCACAATGAAATTTATGCACAAACCTCAAATACACTGTGAGGGTAGTTCCATATTTGCTTCCTGTGTTGTTTTAGCTAGATGGTGGAACCCACGTTATAAATATTTTCATCTAGTACATTGTGGAGCTCTTGCTATATTTTATACCAAAGCCAAATTTACCTTTACGTCAGATTTGGCAATGGCAACATTGTGGGTGCCCTTGGACAAGCCACAAGCTTATGGGTCACCCTTAAGAAAATTTCCTTAAGGTGAAGCTCTACTATGTATATATATATATATATATGTGGTCATCCATAAGGATTACTTTTTGCTTGTGGACACCCTTATTGACAACATAGTGGATGTCGTAGGTGAACTTTTGCCATAAGGTGAGTCCCACACAGCTTGTGGAAGTAGCTATAACATCACCTATGTATAAGGTGAACTTTTGCCATAAGATGGGACCCACACAGCTTATAGAAATAGCTAGTACACTATATAAGGTCGAGTTCACCTTAAGCTGGGACCCACATGTTTGTTAAAAATACACACATGCAAGAGAGAGGGAGAAAGTAAAATAATTGTTTATTGCTTATGGACAACCCGTAAGCTTGTAGGTCACCCTTAAGGAAATTCCACTAAAGTGAACCTCTACTATGTATATGGATACGCTTATGGACTACTTTTTGGCTTGTGGGTAGACAACATAGTGGATGCCCTGGGCACCCACAATGTATAGCCAAATCTAGTTCCAAAATAGATATTTGGCTTTTGGAACTAGTTCCATACGTTGCAAGGTTAATTCCAAATCTGAGAAACTAGGGAATTGGAGCAACTCGGTGCGCCGATGCCAAATTCCAAGTACTACTCTATCTGATCATGTGGCAGTGCACTGCTTCTCTCTCGTGCGATGGGGAGAGAGAACACCCTTTACTATGTGTTGTTTTATTCTGTTTAAGGGCCCACTATGTAGATATTTGGCAAGACAAACGTTGTGGAGCTAATGCCAAATTTTTCTCCCATGCTAAATAGTGTCGTTTGTCAGATTTTGCAACATCAACACCGTGGCTGATAAAGTGAACTTATCTATAAGCTGGGACCCATATGTCTGCAAAAAGTATACATGTGCAAGAGAGAGAGGATAGAGTAAATAATTTTATATTGCTTATGGACAAGCCACAAGCTTAGGTGAAGCTCTACTATGTATGTGGTCTCATCCATAAGGACTACTTTTTGCTTATGGACAACATAGTGGATGCCATAATACTTTTTGCTTATGGACAACATAGTACAGATCTCGTTCCGTGAAAAAAGAAAAACAGAGCTCATCCACGCAAGTAAAATAGTACTACAGAGCTCGTCCAGTACAACCCGTACCCTAGGCGTCTAGTAGAGTCAGGCCGGTCACAGTCTCCTCCAAATTAACTACTCCGGCCGTCTAGACGTCTACTGGTACTAGGGAGTAGGGAGTCAGCGGGTCACTATCTCCTCAAAATACAGTTGAGGAGCACACACTCGTGTTGATTAATCCAGCTTTTCCCCCTTGCCTATTCCCCCGCCCCCTCCAGGGCGTCTTCCCCTTCTCTTCCCGGCGTCTTCCCCTTCCACACCACACGCCGTCGCTGCCGCCATATGCCGCTTTCGGATTCTCTTCCTCGTCTCACTCAAGCAGTTGCCACCCTCGATTCCCCCTCTCTTCCGAAACCCCAATCAATGAAATACAGACACTGCCTTGCGATGGCATCAGCGAGCAAGAACAGTGAGCATGATTCTGATCTTTTTCACGACGTGTTTACTGAAGGCCCCTTTGAAGAACTCATAACCCGATGCGACATCATCACCGCCGCTAGCCTAATCGGTTCGTCCAAACTTTTTCTTGAATCTGCGAAAGGTAGTGCAACTCTGGATGCTTCAATGCCATTTGGCCTCCCGTGTGTTCTTCATTCCCCCCCGACCAAGGGACCGTTAGATTTCTTGCATTACTTCAAAATTGATAGTCTCCCATGCAAGCTGTCGCTGCTGGATAGGTTCTCCTCTGAGGTAGGTGCCAATGGAGATTGGATTGCCACGGCTAGCTTCAGAGGAAAGTTGGAGCTTTGCAACGTGTACACTCATCGCAAGATTCCTCTCCCAGCATTGTTGTTCCAAGCAACCGACCAGCCAACCACGTTCTTGTTGGATAATGATCTTCCAGCTGTAATGTAGAAGATTGGTATTTGTCAAGTTCCCACAGTTGCTAGGAGATAGAAAGTTTTCTCGCTTGTTGCAGTCTTCAACATCAGAATTTCCATCCTTTAGGGCGGTGATGATGGATGGACAATTCTTCCACTTCCTCTTAACCACACCCTGAGCCCTTACAGTTACAATGATGGAATTACCCACGATGGACTGGTGTTTGCCACAACTCTGTATGGCAATGTTCATGTTTGGGATCCTCTGCATCCTGGTAATTATTCCTTCATATGTAGTGTACTGGCTTAATTACTCATGTGCCAAAGCTATTATACTGAATTGACATAGGGAGTGTTTTGTTTATATGAAAATACGATTAGTTATTTTAGACTCTTTGAACTATACGAATCATAGTTTTTCCATAGGATTTTATCTTATAGCAGTCGGTTGATTCATCGGATTGAATTATGCATAGTAGATTTTTCCGAATGTCTTTTAGTTCATTTGATAGGAATTTAAGATATACTTGAAGCTCTTGAAAAGAATCCGTTCAATGGTTTTTCCATGCAATGTAATCCAACACAACCGCAATCCTGCAGGATATAAATGGACATGCAAATGTAAAACCTTGTGTCTTTCCTATCCTATGTTTTCTGCATTTGCACGGGTTTTCGGCAAGTTCCCCTACAAATGAACCGGTCAATTATCTTTGCCTTTTTTAGACAAAACGAGCCAAAAATTGCCTGTCTTGTTCAAAAAAAGATGAGTCCGTTCTCTAGGAAATTTCCCTATTATATAATGCTTTGTTTCCTTTGTACGATTCTAGGCCATAGTTGTTTTTCCTATGTTCGAGCTACTTTGCATGCAATTTAATTGGAAGGAAATTTTTCAGTAGGATTTACTATATCATGCTGCCAGAATCATAAGTTAACGCATTCTGCTACCTTTTCATGGTTCTGCACTGGTCGTGGCACGACCAGCTGCCGCGGACGAGTTGGTGGATTCATTTCTTAATGCTACTAGAGATGGGCACGACTACTTTTTTGGTTTTTGGTGGTTAGCAAGATTTACAAATGGTTCTAGACTTCTTCATATATATACGCTTGGCGCTTCTTATGATCCGAGTTGTCTTACTTGTCATTGGCACCATCGTACTGGTGCTGCTCATCCTCGTGTTGTACACTGCGGTTGCACTATCTCCACTTATACTTTCGGGTTTAGCTTCTTGGTGTTCTCAATGAACACTGGTCAGGTTGATCAAGCTAATCCATGGGAAAGGATTGCTGATCTTGGATCATATTCTCTTTTCCTTGGAGTAAATTATCTGATTATCATGCGCGTAGGTGGTGTAGATCTTACCTCAGGTTATCTGACGAGAAGCAACTGTGTCTACATCTTGCCAACTACAGCATGGCTTTCCAAAGTGGCGCAGCCTGAATTATGCCGCTTCAGTCTTAGTGGTAAAGACTACTGTGTTACTTCTGAAATCAATGTCCTTGAGGGAATTAGTAACCCTCGCTTCTGGACAGGAACGGTGAAGCATCCGCTTTGGTTCGTACCAACCTTCACGAATGCCGTCGATTGGAACTGGCCTCATGCTTAACTAAGAAACAAGACATGTTGCCACAGTACGTAATGATGCAATCCATATGTAATAGTTGGTACTACAAGTAGAGAAATAGTTTTGGACCATGTTGAACTGTTTATTTTGTTTGGTTGTCTGAAGTCATCGGCTTTAACCTTGTTGGTCTCCTCTCTTTTGAAACATGTCCTTGTATCGGTACTATGTTTATTTACTCGTATGAACTTGACTATATTTTTTTAGACCTTTAGCATAATGCACTTTAGTCCGCCGATTCTAGAGTTCTTTTAGAAATTATGGAAATTTTAGCATCAACAGGATGTTACGGACCACATGCCATACACATGAACAATCACCTCAGTTCTTGTGTAAGGGTCGTACTCTATGAAAACAACCTTGGCTTGAACGATTATATAGCCTCATGCACTAATCTTTGGATAAGCTGATATGACAAGACCATATTTTTTCGAGATTTATCTTATCTTATCTTACCACTATATAGTGTATAATTAACTTTCAACATTAACCGTTGTATCAAGACTAGCAAATTCTAACATTGCTAACCCTCGAATCTTCTTTTCCATTCTAGCATCTACTCACTCCATTCCATAATATAAAATGTTTTAACTTGTGTGAAACGAATGTATCTAGACGACTTTTAGTGTGTGGTTCACTCCGAACATACACACTACTTTTAGTGTGTAGTAAAAGATGTCTAGATACATTTTTTCACAAAAGCTAAACCATCTTATATTTTGAAATGGAGGAAGTAGGAGATTCTATTGATACTGTACTAGACTTTAGCACAATGAATGCTATGCACAAGTACAAGAACCAAATATACACCCGATACTTTATGGAAGCGGCTCGAAAATATAATTATTTTCTCAGCTTTACCTATTACTACTTTATGGAGTAGTACAATTTTATATTGTGATGATATGGCATTCATTCAACTAGGGTGTGTTCGGTTTGAGAATTAGGTGGAATGGAACGGAACCATTCTGTACCTAGAGGCAATTCCAGTGTTTGGTTCCGGAATAGAACGGAACCAACTAGTTCCACGAAACCGAATATTCCTTGAAGATGCGGAACCAACTGATGCAACCGAATCGGTGGAATCGCGAGGAACGAGGCACTAACCATCACCCAAACCGCTCTGGAAAAAGATAGGCCTATTCTCACCCGTCGGGCGACCACCCACCCCGCAACCCTATCCACGCCTCCCTCCTCTCTCTCACTACCGGCAGCGGCGCCCTGCTCCCACTCCCTCCCCGGCATCCCTCCCTCGTCTCTCCCACGCCTCTCCCTCTCTCCGGGGCAAGCAGCAGCGGTGGGGGGGCAAGCGGCGACGGCGAGGCAAGCAAACAACAATGAGATATCCTCATCTATGTGCCCTGTCCACTTTAATTTGGACCAAATATTGCATATTTTGTTGATTGCTTGATCAAATCTATGATATATGCTTGATCAAATATATTTGTTCTTCTTACTGCTTAAAATTCAAACAATATGCTGCTGAATTTTTTCTTAGTTTGTGTTACATCTAGGAGGTATCCTCACTATAGGTATGAATGAGGTGGGCTGAACCCAATCCTAGACATTCCATTCCATCCAACCGAACAAAATATAACATTCTGTTCCTCACTTTTGGATGAACCGACCACTGGGATGGAACCGTTCTGTGCCTAGAGAATGGAACCATTCCATTCCATGCTACTACATTCCAGAGCCAAACACACCCCTAGACAGTGTTGGCGTGCTAGACTAGCTAGCTAATTACTAGTAAATTTTCCTCAATGCTAGTACTATAGTAGTACTAGACAATGTTGGCGTGCTACATTAGCTAGCTAATAATAAAGTCTCCTCGATGCAGCTGCGCCCTGCAGCAGAAGACCGACGAAGGAACACGCAAAAACTCCTCGTTCAAAGAGCCATACCGTCTTTCCCATCTCCAGCAGTATTTGGTATCGTATCCAACGTGCGCATCACTCATTTTCCTCGCCATATCACCCACAGCATCGGTCCTTCCAGGCCACCACCCCTCTCCTCCAAAACCTCCCAACAGTCATAGATTGATCCGCCTCGCCCCCAAACCATCGGAACGCGATGGCAGATTCGGGGCCCAACCGGTGGTACGGCAGATGGAGCAACGTCAGTGCCGATGTGTTCGATGAGATCGCTATGCGTATGGACACTACCAGCACCGCTCGGCTGGCCGAATGCTCCAAGGAGTTGAACCTCCGAGTCACCAGCGGAAAAGGTAGCAGATGCCTCAACGACGGTTGCGGGACATTAGTCGCGTACCGTCAGGTCCACAACCACAAGATTGCGTCCGTGCACGGCCCTTGCAACTGCATGGAGGATGGCTGCATTTTCGCCGCCTCGCCGACGACGCTCCTGGCCCACCTCTATGAAGCTCACTCGATGAGGGTGCGCAGTTTCTGCTACGGCAAAACAAGCAGGTACTCCTCTAAGCCTCTGCCGGCAACAGGCCTGCGAACAGTAGATATCATCGGATCCAGAGATGATGGTACTGTGTTTGTGGTGCAATTTGACACGCGCCAAACTCTACACGTCGTATCCATCATACGCGTCAGGTCGGCGGCGTGCTTGTCGCCGCAGTACATGGTGAAGTTTTGGTCGCTGACTGTGATTGAGGGGAGAAGGATAAAAATTCCGTGCTATGCGTGCCGGAGAGCACCGCGTCGCCCGACAGAATCCTGTTCGAAGAGCTGCAGTGGCTCCTGCCGGTGCCGATGTCGCACCTGGTCGCTCGTCAACCGTCGGTGTTCACCCTGGAATACTATCTTCGGATTAACAGGATTCATGAGTGAGATAAACACATCTTAATGTTCGTTGGAGTATTTGAACTGCTAGAAAGACTTACTACCTGTTCTTAGTAGTTGTTCTTAGGTGTATTTTTATGGAGTTCAACTACTGTTAATGTATTTTGTAGTAATACCTACTGTATGTACTGGTACTTATCATTTTGGGAGACGTGGTTCCTAGCTTAAGGTAGTTCTGAGTATTTTCTATGGAGTACTTCCTCTGCTAATCTATTTTGCAATAATAATTATGTACTGGTGCTTGTTCAGATCGACCGATGAAGTGCAGAGTATGGTCTCGCTTTACTTTTGAAACGGGCCTAGCTACATCTATTGAATTTCAATATGTGCATTGCTAAATCTGTCAATTATTGTCTGTGTACTGCTAATTCGGTCAGTTTGAAATGTTGTTGAATCTGTCAAGTGCTGCTGAATATGAACTGGGAATCTGTCAAGTGCTGCTGAATATGAGCTGGGAATTTATCGATATTTTTTCGGTCATATTCTGTACTGCTGAATCTTTTAAATGCTACTGAATTTATCAAATGTTTCTGTTGTTACTATTAGTACGTACAATACAATATTTTGTAGAACTAACTGTGATGTATGTGTACTTGTTTAGATGAAGTGCAGCAGATTGTCTTGCTTTTCTTTTGGAACTTGGCATTTTATAGAACTAATATTGATGTACTGCTACTTGTTTAGACCAAATGCAGTACATGTTCTTGCTTTTCTTTTGGAACTTGGCATTTTATAGAACTAATACTGATGTGCTGCTACTTTTTTAGATCAAGTGCAGTAGATGGTCTTGCTTTTCTTTTGTACCTTGGCCTTGTTATAAACTCAAAATCTTGACCAGGCTTTGCATTGATGTGAGAAGGAGGCATGCACAGAAAAGCAGACTTGATCGTCAGTTTTGCTTGCTCCAATGATTGAGTGTATTAGGAGAATAGGCCAAACTGATCGTGGGCCAAGGGTTTTTATCTGGAACAAGAATTGATTCTCTCTGTGCTGCTATTGAATTTCAAGCAGGAAAGCTAATGAATCTCTCAAATGTTCTGTCGTTGCTATTACTGAAGCATTTGTGCAACTAATACTGATGTACTGGTATTGTATATCATTGTCTGTATTGCTGCATTGGTCACTTTTGAAATGCTACTGAATTGGTCAAGTGCTCCTGAATATTAACTTCGAATCTGTTGATAATTTTTCTACCTTATTCTGTACTGCTAAATTTTGACATGAATATCTGCCAAAAAGAATTATCGCTTTTCCCCCGCCATTGCTGAGGTCTTTATTTCGAATCCGGCAGAGCACATCACAATGCAATTTTTATTAACCAGTAGAAGAAATCTAGTACTCCTTCTGATCCAAATTAATGTTCTTACATTTGTCTAGATTCTGACATATCTAGTCATGTTTTAGTGCTAGATACGTCCGAATCTAGCCAAATCCGAGAACATTAATTTGGATCGGAGGGAGTAGCTCATTCGGCCCCTCTTTAGCCCAGAACATTTTAATTCAGTCTTTTAGGGGTCAGGTACTGCTGACCACAGCCCAACGAAATTTTAGAAATGAGCCCATGGAGCATAGCTGAGAACATATTAGTTCGGCCTTTTACGGGTCAGCAGACTGCTGAGCACAGCCTAGTGAAATTTGAGAATGAAGCCCATGGAGCATATCCCATGGAATATAACCCACGTTGAGCAATAGCCAAATTCTTTTTAATTCGGCCTTTTGGGCATTGCCCCCCCCCCTCCATCACCTCTCATAATAAAATAAGTCTGCCTACCCATGTTTTTAAGAAAATACCCTATTATGTGGCATTTTATAAATTGAGATGCCAGGAGCGCTGCCCTTTTATATTTTAAAAGAGATAAACATAGACACACAAAATATTTTAAGAAGACTAATACAGAAGTTGTAGTATTAATAAAAGTTTAATGATATTTTTTCTATAAATATCTTTGTTGTATTTGGCACTCAGTTTACGTTTATTTGATTTGAAGGTATTTTGTTCTAATCGCATTTGTGTGTTTGTGTATCTTGGGTTTACATTTTTTTCTCCTAGCAATATCGCATTACGGAGAGGCTGACATCACAGACCCACCAGCATGCAGCATCCCTGGAGTTTGTTTTGAGGGTGGGTTCGAAAAAAAAGTTTAAATACTTGTACAGAGAGGCTCGCATCGGGGACCCACCAAACAGAACATACAAGGCTGCATCAGGGACCCATAAGCCAGAACATGCCAGAGAGGCTCACATAAGGGCCCCAGCAGTAAGACCATACACGGTTGTCACGGTGAAAACAGTGGACGTGATCGAAACAAAAGTCCATCATACACACATTGCACTTACAGAGAAGCTGACATGTCGGACCCAGCAGGCCCAAGCATAGCCCATGAAATTAGCCTATCAGCCCCAAGCATAGCCCAATACCTTTTAATTCGGCCTTTTCGTGGTCTTGTGGCCACCGACCGTAGCCCATTCAATTTAAGAGTGAGCCAATGAAATATAAGCCATGACGAATAGGGCATCCGCCCTGAGTTAGCCCAAGATCTTTTTAATTCGGCCTTTCTGAGCATTTTTTGTACTCTGAGGCTGACATCTGTGACCCGAAAAAACATTCCAACATACACACATTTCTTTCAAATAGAGGTTGTCAGCTGGGACCCAGCATAGACACTTTTCCTGCATAGAGGTGGTTGACATCTGGGACCCATCAAGTTTCCAAGGTTAAAACAATGAACATGGCCAAAAAAAGTCCATCATACGCATGTTTCATTTACAGAGAGGCTGATATGTGGGACCCAGCAGCGCGACCTTATACAGATGCTGCATCGAGCAACGTTGCCAATTCAAAACAGGGAGGCACGACCGATAAAAAAGTTAGGCATGTACACGTTTCTTTTAATAAGAGGCTGAAATGTGGGACCCAGCTGCGCGACCTTATACAGATGCTGCATCGAGCAATGTTGCCAGTTCGAAACAGGGAGGCGTGAGCGAGAAAAAACATCAGCATGCACACGTTTCTTGTAATGAGAGGCTAAAATGGGGGACTCGGCAGCGTGAGAAAACGACAGATTCGTCGAGCAACACTATCTAGTTCGGAAAAGGGTAGCGCTAGAGAAGAAAAAATTTCCATCATACCGACGATTCTTCTAATGTGAGGCTGACATAAGGGACGCACCAGCCTTAATAAACGGCTGATGCAGTGAGCAATGCTATCAAGTTCGGAACACGAAGGCATGACAGAGGGTAAAAACCCCATCATACACACGTTTCTTCTAATGAGAGGATGACATGTGGGGCCTAGCATCGTGATTAAATGGTAGATGCATCGAACAGCGCTATCAAGTTCGGAACAAGGTAGCGCGAGCCAAGGAAAAAATGCATCATACACACATTTCTTCTAATGAGAGGATGACATGTGGGGCTCGGGAGGTTGGTTAAACGGTAGATGCGTCGAGCAGCGCTATCAACTCGAAATGGGGTAGTGCCAGTGAAGGAAAAAATTCCATCATACACACGTTTCTTCTAATGAGAGGATGACATGTGGGGCCCAACATCGTGATTAAACGGTAGATGCATTGAACAGCGCTATCAACTTTAGAACAGGGCAGCGCGAGCCAAGGAAACAAATCCATCATACACACATTTCTTCTAATGAGAGGATGACATGTAGGGCTCAGGAGATTGGTTAAACTGTAGATGCGTCGAGCAGCGCTATCAACTCAGAACGCGGTAGCGTGAGCCAAGGAAAAAAATTCCATCATACACACGATCCTTCTAATGAGAGGCTGACATGTGGGACCTTGCAGCCTGACTAAACGGCAGATGCCTCGAGCTACGTTATCGAGTTCAAATCAGGGAGGTGCGACCAAAAAGTATGGTCCGCTAGAGACACTAACGTCCGGGACCCACACGCCTCAAAAGACTTCGGCGAGTCAACATCGCACGAGGAAACGAAAATCTTGCTTCTGCCATGGGCTGGCTGAGCTTCCTCCATGTTTTTAGCAGATTCGTCATAGTAGAGGGCTGCGAAACCGGAAAAAAAAGTTTTCCATCAGCCACGGCCGAGCCGAGAATATCGTCGCAGAGGACGCGCCTTCTACGACGACCGTCGGGCCAATTCGTTGTGGAAGGAAACATTTCGTGTAGTGTATGCTGAGAGCCTGTCTGTTAGAATATGGATCTAAATGGGAAAATTGTCTGCCTTTCGCAGAGTTCTCATACAACAACAGTTATCAAGCTATTTTGCAAATGGCCCCATTTGAGTTTTTGTATGGAAGGAGGTGTTGTACCCCCTGAATTGGTCGCAAGTAGGAGAGAGTCAGATATTCGGGCCAGACATCCTACGAGAAGCCGAAGAGAAGGTTCACAAGGTCCGTGAACACCTCAAGACCTCTCAATCTAGACAGAAGAGTTACACTAACAAAAGACATCGAGACCTGACCTTCAATGTCGGAGATTTTGTGTATCTCAAAGTATCACCCTTGAAAGGAATGTAGTGTTTTCAACTGAAAGGGAAGCTTGCCCTAGATATATTGGACCCTTCAAGATTTTAAGTCACCGAGGAGAAGTATCCTATCAGCTGGAACTGCCTGAAGAGATGTCAGTCGTGCATGATGTGTTTCATATCTCGTTACTTCGCAAATGCTTAGAAGTTCTGGAGAAGACCGAAGTTTTCAAGAACATCGATCACAGAGCCATAGATATCAACAAGGATCTAACTTATCGTGAAGTACCCATATGTATTTTGGAAGAAGCCTTCAGAACCACTCGGACCCGGAGTATCAAGTTTCTCAAAATCCAGTGGAGTAATCATACCGAAGAAGAAGCCACATGGGAGTGACAAGATTATATTAGGAATGAGTTTCCCAATCTCTTTAGTTCCTAGTTTTTCTTGAATCTCGGGACGAGATTATGTTTAAGGAGGGAAGGTTTGTAACATCTCAAAAATATTAAACAAGATTATAAAGTTCTAATTATCCAAGTTTAGGGTTAACAAAAACTTTTATTCTTAAACCCATATGAATGCATGTGTGTTTATTATTAATGCATGAATGCTTGCTATGCCATGTTTGATTGCTATAAATGATAAGGATTAGTTTAAAGATGAAAACCACATCATCTAGGTCAAAACCAAACAACAACAAATCAAAAGCAAATCAACATATGAAGCATATGATCAAATGGTCATTTTGGCCAACATTAACCACTAGCCCACTTTGGGCATCTCTAGCAAATGTTTTCCAACAGAAACAATTGTACTTCTTTTCACCCCTTGCTAGACTAAGTAAAAATGAGTACCAAAAAACTTTACAAACTTACAGAAACTAATTTCAAATCTATTTGAGAGGCAATTCAAAATTGAGTCAAGTGTAGGTATCTAGATCATCATTTTACAAAAACCACTCAAACCAACACCACTTGACAAATCCCAGCAACCATAGGCACCCAAGCATGTGACCAGCACACCCACCAAAAATCATTTGAAAATTCAAAGGTTTAGCTCATGCGGCCATTTAGTGGAACACTTAACAGGTAGAGTACAACTTACCAATTATCTAATGTTTGTGATGCATCAATTGCTCACCATTTGTACCCAATTCAACTCCATAACGAGCCCACAATCACTCCCAGTGCCCAGCCAATAGTGGAGCCTCTCTCCTTCGACGTTTGCACCGGTGCCATGTCATACCCGAGCATGTCATGCCGGTCGATCATGGACACGATGCCGCACCGCCCTCTCCCACGACCACTAGCAGCTAGGCGTGACCTCACCGCACCCCTCTGTCCACCCCTTAACCAATGGCGAGCAGTGGATAAGCCAGTGCAGCCGTGCCCATTTAACTCGCAGCCATGCCGAGCGCACGCCAGAGCGCCAAGCCATTCCGGAGCAGCCACGCCGCGCCTTGCTCTCTACGCATGTACCCGCACTCGCCGCATCACCAGCAACCTCCCAGACATGACCGTTCGCTGTCGCGCCCCCTATGACCATCGTACGCAATGACGAACACTGCCGTACCCGCACAGAGCACGGACGTCTCCCGACCAATTAAGACCACGCCTCGTCGTGCCACTATGCGCATGACAATCACCGCAGACCACCGCGTCGACCTATGCCCTCCGCCATGCCTATAGCGACCTGTAGCAACATCGCCGACGAGCTCGAGCCATGCCGCGCTGCTCCTCTCGCCGGTGTATAAATAGGACCCTCCCCCAGCCTCAAATGGCACACCATTCGACTATCCTTTCCCTTAGAAACACCCCTGACCCTTTCTCGGAGCAAGGCAAGCACCACCCTGCTAGAATTTCGCCGGAGCCCGCCGTTGAAGTGAAGGAAGGGCGCCATTGATTGGAGCCACCCCAGGAGCTGCCACGACCACCATTCGACTCGCCGTTGTCGACCAGCCCGTTCGCCCCTATCGCTGGACCTAGCTGGAGCCCTAGTAAGCCCCTAGCGACCCTCGCCGTCGAGTTAGGTTTAGAATCTCGTGCACCCCCTGCGACGTAGAAGATGAACCAGAGCCGTTGATCTCGTTCTAATCGCGTGGTTGAGATTAGTAGATACCGCTTCGCTTAGACAGAGTGGCTGACGCGTGGGGCCAGCCTGTAAGCAGCTCGCTGTGAGCATGCTATGCAGTTGCGCTGGCACATGTTCGTTCCCGCGCATAGCCTAGCGATTCAAATAGAACTTTTCCATTTAATTAGAAATCCTATTCTGTCAGTAGATTCAAAATTGAATCCAGAGAAATTTACTGAACCAAAATGCATGATTCCAATTTTGTTAGAAAGGTATTGAAAATATCTACACACTCCCGTTGGATTCAAACCATTTGGAATTATAGATCACCTATAGTAAAAATAACAAGACAAAGACTTTTACAAATTCAAACATTTTTTATAAAATCTACCATAAATGCTTTTGAGTTGATTCCAACTCTCAAAAATCACATTTGCTATGCTCTATCTGAATATGTAAAAAGATTTGGTTTTCCATATATTAATATTGGACTAGTATTAAAAGAATGATATATAGGCATTTCTAGTCATTTTAATATTATTTAAATAGCAATATTAAATCTTGTAATATATGACCACAACTTTAAATCACATTCCCAAGTATTGGAATATGTGGTGATGACATGTGTCAACATGATCCCATATTTTAACTGGAGAATATTAAATCTTAAGTAGTTTCAATGAGTAGAAATTATTTTTCCAAAATAAGATAAATAGGAAGGTGTCATTATTCCATGTGATGATTGAGATGATACTAGATCATCTAGTGTGAGCCCTTGTGTGCTAAATAGAAATAGCTAAGTATTGTTTGGTGATTGTGTACCTCATATTTATTTATAGACGCTAGTACCGACCCGGGGTACGAAGAAGAGGAGTTCTACAAAGACGAAGAAGAGAACTTCAACAACTGCACTACTCAAGGTAAGCTAAACTATGCAAGCCATCCCATGACAGCTAGCATATGCAAGATACCTTATGCATTCTTTGAGATGCAACTTTACCAATTCCCAGTTTCCTACAAGCTTTACTTTTCCTTTACCAAGGTTTCTCAAATAGTTCATTAATTGGTGATTAGTGGAAAAATAGGATAGATGCTATCAAGAGCATAAAACTAGGTTTGGATAGTTACACTTGATTAGCATCCCATCAATAGTGATAACCTCATGAATAGATGCTAGTGCTAAACTAATATGGATCACTTTAGATGGGAACACTTGGAGAAAATGATTATGAAAACCTTGGAATGATGAGTCATTCGATTGAAATGTTTTGACATGTGTTATGAAACACAATGATTTTAAGATGATACTAAATGAAACATGTGCCTTGACTTTGATAAAAACTGATGGTTGGGTTCAGATGCGATACCATTCCAATTTTACCGTACAACCACAATACCTGAGTTGGGTAGGGCTTAACTAGAAGTTTATAGGTCTTAGTATGGGTTCCCTTGAGGAAAGAGGAGAAACTGAGGCTGCCTCGTGAATATGATTGTCCACCTATGTAGTTCCCAGGATGGCAGTTGGACATGGCTGGGAGGCCAAACTCATAGGGGAGGTGCCTATACTAGGGTGTGTAATTGAAAGGTTAAGATTGATTATTCGCATACCAAGTATTATGATGCAGGGTTATCCCTGACGGATGTATCGAGTTTTGTGGTGAAAGTGTACCACCTTTGTAGAGTGTCAAACTATTCGAATAGTCACGTCCGTTGTTATGAACAGTTGGAGTGGCCATACTGTTCCGTTGTCAAATGTTTTCAAAATAACTTGTGACTTGAAAGATGACTTTGAATTAACCACAACAAAGTTGTGGACATGAAACTAGGTTCCCACTTAAGAATCTTGATAACTAAATTAGGCTCTACTATTAAGTACTTATTAAATAAAATTGGCTTGTTGCAAACAAGACTATTGCTTAGGATTCCTACTAGTATTCCCTTATTTGTGTTAGTGATAGTTTGCGAGTACTTTAAGAGTACTCATGGCTTTGTCCCTGGCTATTCCCATGGCCATACTATGAGGAGGACTACCCGGAGGATGGATAGCAGGAGGTCTATGATAACTAGGATCATCTCCCATCGTCAGCATTGCCCGTGACAATGAAGATGGAGTCTACTACGTTTATTTTCGCTGCTTTGATATGTATTCATACTTGATCATGAGATCAACTATTTGTAAGACTAGTATGGTTTGTAATGGATGATGTACTATGGTACCAATTCTGTTATATCTTGCAAAAATGGTAATCCTGGGATTGCGATGTATGGCATAACAGGCATCTAGACTTAAAAATCCGGGTGTTGATAGTGATGCACCTCGACTTCACGCCTTGCACCAACAATATGGCCGAATATGAGGCCCTCCTTCACGGCATGCGGGCCGCCAAGGAGATGAATGTCAATCACATATGGTGCTATGGCGACTCCGACCTTGTCACCACACAAGTCGCTAGGACCTGTGACGCTGTCTCCCCCACCATGATAACATACCGCCAAGCGGTGGACTAGCTAGGGGGCACTTCGTTGGCTACTCCGTCGAGTGGATCGACAAGCGAAAGAACAAGGAGGCCAACACACTCTCTCGCATCAGATCGGCTCACGAAACGCCACCCGCGAGCGTCTTCCTCGACATCATTCACAAGCCTTCAGTCTCCCCGCCTAAGGACATTGACATCGGGATACCGCTGCAACCCGAGCCCGCCCTGGTCGCCGTGATTTTGGAGCCTAGCGACTAGACCATGTCGTACCTCGCCTACCTCGAGCACAAGATCCTACCTTCGGATGAGATGGAGGCATGAATGATAGTGCGATGCTGCAAATCCTTCGTCATTATCAACAGTGAGCTCTACACACTACTAGGAAACAGCCTATAGATAGACAAGATATTCAGTGGCGCATATGTAAAACCATGTGCCACAGATATATATCAGTGGCGCACTAGAAAATATGCGCCACAGAAGTTTGGCACTTTAGTGGCACATGAAACCAATATGCGCCACAGAAGTCCATATCTATGTGGCGCATATTTTCTAGTGCGCCACTGAAGTGCCAAACTTCTGTGGCGCATATAGACGTATGCGCCACAGAAGGTTGATGGGACCAAGCAGCAAAAAAGGGGGGAGAAACTTCTGTGGCGCATATGTCCATATGCGCCACAGAAAGTGATGTTTTTGTGGCGCATATAGGTGTATGCGCCACAGAACAAGCATATAGGGGGGAAAACAGATCCCACCCCCCACCCCCCCGTGGATCGCCTTTTCAATTTTGTAAAAAATAAACAAAAATGATGGAAACTTCAAAAAAATAATTCATTCGAGTTGTAGTTAGATTTTAGGGTATAGATCTAGACAAAATTGAAAAACATGTATTTCGATGTATTTTGCAAAAATAGGTCATGGCACGGTAAAATGGCTATAACTTTTGCATACGATGTCGGAAAAAAATCTGTAACCTATCAAAATGATCGTCTCGAAATTCCCTACTCGAATTTAATGACCATATTCTGAATTTTACAGAATCCCCAAATTCGAAAATAGTAAAATGTTATTTAGGGTAGAAGATTTTTTACTGCAAAAAAATAAAAAAGGGGGAGAAACTTCTGTGGCGCATTTCCCCCATATGCGCCACAGAAGTCTTGGGCGGGATTCGAAATTTAAATCCCGCCAGCACCCTTATCCCTCCATTTTTCCTTTTTCTCCCCCTCCCCACTTCTCCTCCCCTCCACACTTCTCCCCTTCTCCTCCCTCCTCCTTCTCCACTCTCCGGCGACCTCCTCCTCCACCACCACCAACTCCGGCGACCAACTCCGGCGACCACCTCCTCCTCCTCCACCACCAACTCCAGCGACCTCCTCCTCCTCCACCACCAACTCCGGCAACCTCCTCCTAGACCTAGCCGCCACCACCACCACCACCACCAACTCCGGCCAGATCTAGATCTGGCCCGGGTTTTTTTTTTAAATTTGAAAAAAAATCTTCTGTGGCGCATATTGGCCATATGCGCCACAGAAGTTTGAGATCTGGCCCGCCTTTTTTTTGAATTTTGGAAAACAACTTTTGTGGCGCATATGGGCCATATGCGCCACTAAAGTTTGAGACTTCCGTGGCGCATTTTGAAATGCACCACTGCAGATAGTTATCAGTGGCGACGTATCAGTGGCGACTAACATATGCGCCACGGATAGTGAAAAAAGGTGTGCCACTGATAAGGGGTTTCCTAGTAGTGACAAGGGCAGTGTGCCCGGTGTGTTCCAGCGCTGTGTACAGCCAGAGGAAGGACGAAAGATCCTCCAAGACATCCACGCCCGCGGTCGTGGCCATCATGCTGGCGCCAGGTTGCTAGTCGCCAAGGCCATGCGACATAGCTTCTACTGGCTCACTGATACATTGCAAATGTATCTATAATTTTTGATGTTCCATGCTTGGTTTTATCTACTTTCTTGTGTTTTGTCCACACTTTGGAGTACTTTTCATATGATTTCTTGGACTAACCTATGAACAAGAGCCATAGTGCCAGCTGCCTGTTTTTTGCTGTTTTTGATTCCAGGAAAGTCAGAAAATGAATATTCTTGGAATTGGACGGGACAAAAGCCAAAGTCACTATTTTACCGGAAGGCATCTGGAGCCAGAGTACGAGACGGAGAGGAGCCAGGGGGCCACCACACCACCTGGCCGCGTGGGCTAGGCCTGGCCGCGCCAGGGGGTGGTGTGGCCAGCCTAGGCACCCCCTCGGCCTCTCCTTCCGACTATATATTGCCCTCGGGACCAAAACCCTAAGTACCTGATCAAAAATCCACGAAAGAGTCTGTAGCCGCCGTCATCTCCATCCCTGGATCGGGAGGAATCTGAAGCTCTTCCCAGCACCCTGCCGGAGAGGGGAATTCACCCTGGAGGCCTTCTTCATCATCATGCAAGCCTCCGGTGTGATGCGTGAGTAGTTCATCTCTGCATTACGGGTCCATGTAGTAGCTAGATGGATGGTTCTCCTCCTTTGTTCTTTCATGTCTAGATCTTGTGAGCTCCGTTCATGATCAAGATCATCTATTTGTAATTCTGCATGTTGTGTTTGCGGGGATCCGATGGATATTGAGATGTTATTTCAGATTGATTATTGATTCTATCATGTCTTTGTTATTTGTGATCTTGCATGCTTTCCGTTTTTAGTAGCTGTCTTGGCCAAGTAGATGCTAGAAACTCAAGACTTAGTATTTATGCTCGATAGTGGGTTCATGCCTCTGGTAATCTGGGGAAGTGACAGAAATCTCTAAGGTACTAGATGTGTTGTTGCTACTAGGGAGAAAACAACAATCCTTTGTTCATAGAACAATCGTATTGTTTACTTTACATGCAATTCGTAAAGCAATAATTTGTTGCTTGCAACTTAATACTGGAGGGGGTTCGGATGATAACCTGAAGGTGGATTATTAGGCATAGATGCAGTTGGATGGCGGTCTATGTATAATGTTGTAATGCCCAATCAAGTCTCAAAGGAGTCAAGATGATTAGTATATGCTTGTATGCTTTCTCGGTGTTTGTCAATTGCCCTGCTGTAATTTTTTCACCCAGCATGTTATCTATCTTAAGGAGAGCCACCTCTAGTGAACTATGGATCCCGGTCCATTCTTTTACATACAATCTACAAATTGTTTACTGCTTTGTGTTTACTTTCTGCAACCTATTACTTCCTTTCATTTGATATGTTTAATCCTTTGTTTTCAGCAAAACCGGTGAGATTGACAACCTCATCCTAAGTTGGGGACAAAGTTCTGTGGTTGTGTTGTGCGGGTCTCCATGTTGCTACTAGCACCGGTAGTGCGCCCTGCCAAGGCTCAGCTAGCAACACCTTTGGGGTGTTTCCTTGCTCCTACTGGTTCGATTAAACCTTGGTTTCACAACTGAGGGAAACTTACTTATGTGCTCATTATACCTTCCTCTTGGGGTACCCCAACGAGCTCATCAATCACGGGCCATCAAAGTATTTTTCTAGCACCGTTGCCGGGGAGTCAAGGACATCTTCACAAGGGGAGTCCCTCATAACCAATCTCTTTACTTTGTTATTTTTGTTTTGCTTAGTTTGCTTGTTTTGTTATAAAAAACACACAAAAAATAGTTTTACTAGTTTGCTTTCTTTATTAAAAATATAAAAAAATGACTACTCTTGAAAACACTAAGTTGTGTGACTTCACTAGCACCAACAACAATGATTTTATAAGCACACATATTGCTCCACCTGTGCCTGAAGCTACTTTCTTTGAGATAAAACCTGTTTTACTCAATCTTGTTATGAGAGAACAATTTTCTGGTATTGGTAATGAAGATGCTGCTGCCCATCTAAATCACTTTGTTGAACTTTGTGAGATGCAAAAGCATAGGGATATAGATGGTGATATTATTAAGCTGAAACTGTTTCCTTTCTCTTTGAGAGGAAAAGCTAAAGAATGGTTGAATTCCTTAACTAGGAATAGTATTGATTCTTGGACTAAGTGCAAAAGATGCTTTTATTGGAAAATACTATCCTCCTGCTAAGATTATATCTATGAGAAGTGAAATAATGAAGTTTAAACAATCTAATAATGAACATGTTGCTCAAGCTTGGGAAAGAATGAAATCTTTGGTAAAGAATTGTCGCACTCATGGACTGACTGCTTGGATGATCATCCAAACTTTTTATGCAGGATTAAACTATTCTTCAAGGAACCTATTGGATTCTGCTGCTGGAGGTACCTTTATGACCATTACTTTGGGTGCTGCAACAAAGCTTCTGGATAATATGATGGTTAACTATTCTGAATGGCATACTGAGAGATCTCCACAAGGTAAGAAGGTAAATTCTGTTGAGGAAACCTCCTCCTTGAGTGATAAAATTGATATTATTATGTCTATGCTTGTTAATGGGAAAGCCCATATTGATCCAAATAATGTTCCCTTAGCCTCTTTGGTTGCTCAAGAAGAGGAAGTTGATGTGAACTTTATAAGAAATAATAATTTTGGTAACAATGCTTATGGTAATAACAATTATAGGCCTCACCCTCCTAATAATACTTATGGTTATGATGGCAAACCTAGATTACCTAGTGAAGGAAGAATTTTAGAAGTTGAAAGAGCCACTAAGAACTTTATGCAAATGAAATATTAACAAAATCAACTATTTACTAAAACTATGGAGGAACAATCTATCATTTTGAAGAACATTAGCCATCAACTTGAGAGTCTAAATAGGGAAATTCCTAGTTTACAATTGAAACTTTCTAATGCTGAAAGGAATATATCATCTTTGTCTGAAGCTCAATCTTCATTGATTAATAAAATGGCTGCTAAACCTAAACTAATGATAATCCCTTTGCATCTACTAATGCCATACAAGTAAGAATTGATGAAAATGTTAGACTATTAGCTGATGCTAAGTGGGAAAGAGAAGATGAAATTGCTAGAAACATTAGTGTTTCTACTATCACCACCACTAGTGTTGAGGCTAGTAATAGCTCTACTACCTTAGAAGATAATTATGGTTTTGATCTTGATGGTTGCAATATCTCTGAAGTTATTAAGTTCCTACAAAAGCTTGCTAAAAGTCCTAATGCTAGTGCTATGAACATGGCCTTTACAAAACACATTATTGATGCTCTCATAAAGATTAAAGAAGAAAAGATGAACCATAAAGCTTCTATTCCTATAAAACCAGAAGATGGTTGGGAACCCATCATTAATATGAAGGTGAATGATTTTGATTTCAAAGCTTTATGTGACCTTTATAGTAGTGTTTCTATTATGCCTAGAAGGATTTATGATATGCTTGATTTGCCACCACTTGAAGATTGTTATTTGAATGTCCCACTTGACGATAATGCTAAAAAGAAACTCATGGGGAGTCTTAATGATGTTCTTATTATGGTTAACAATGCCTATGTCCCTATTGATTTCTATGTTTTGGATGTTGAATACAATGCTTCTTGTCCTATTACTTTGGTAAGACCTTTTCTTAGAACTGTTGGTGCCATTATTGATATGAAAGAAGGCACCATTAAATATCAACTCCCACTCAAGAAAGGTATGGAACACTTCTCTAAGAAGAGAGAGAAGATTTCTTTTGCCTCTCCTATGAAAACGAAATTTGGTTTTAATGCTTCTTCATTTGAGAACACTTGATTCTTTCTTGCTTCTTATGCCTAACTTAAAGGCGTTAAAGAAAATTACTTATTGGGAGATAACCCAAAAGTTTTAGAAGAGTCTTGGAAGTTATTACTTTAGTAATAACCACTCCTTATCCTATTTATTTGCTTTTTGTGCCAAGAGTAACCTCTAATGAGAGAGAAGTAATGATTGGGAAAGTTGCTGTCCCGAAACAGATTTCTGTGCTTCACCGTAAACATTCGTGTAAAATCTCTGTACGTTCTTTTGAGGCGTGAATTTTTGTGCTTCTGCCCCAGATTGCTATCTAACTTTCGTTAGTTCAACAATTTTTGATTTGAGCAACAGAAGGTCTACTAAAAAATTCGTCTTCACCTGCTGGTCTGTTATGACAGATTTCTACCATTTTCTGCATTTGCTTCTTGTTGGTTCCTTTTTGAGTTCTCTTTGGGGAATTGAGCTTTTCAAGGGAAGTGCTTCAGTAGCTTGTGTTTTAATGGAAGTTTTATTGTTGTTTAAACTGAACCTAAAGACTTATTATCTTGAGTGCACTAATGTTGCTAATAAAGATTGTGTGAAGTTTTGTATGAAGGAAAAATTTCAGGTGTATGGAAGGAATGAGTAATGAGATGAAGAATGGACTAAAGCTCAAGCTTGGGGATGCCACGCGTGTCACCCCAAGAAATATCCAAGAAGTACAAGCGTCAAAGCTTGGGAATGCCCAAGGCATCCCCTTCATTAATAAAAATCACAGGTTTCTTCCAAACGCTTCATTTTTATAGTTTCATGCACAGTTGTGTTGTTCTTGGAGCGTCTTTTTTTCGTTTTTGTTTTGGTTTTTTGTTTGCTTTGTTTGCTTAGTTTTCTGAATAAATTGGTTGGACCCCCTCTTTCATGCGTTGGTTTTCAAATAGTTTGGTTTGGTTTGAAAAGAGTATGAAAGTTCATGCTTAAGTGGTAAAGAGAGCTTGTTTTTGACTGTGGCCTATGCTTTGTCATGCCATGCTTGATATTGTTTTGGCTTTATGCTTAGTATTCTTTGCTTTAGCATGACTTTTTATAAACAATTGAGATTTCTTAATGTGCCTTGGATGAATCATGCGTTGTTTTAGCATATTAAAGCGTAGTATAGTGGTATTCTCCTTTGATGCTTTATTTGGGTTGACTTGGCGCATGCTCACACCATGTTATGACTATCTCAAAGTCACCATAGCCTTTATGATCCTTTAGTTTTCAACTTGTAGTACCACTTTATGCTTTGATCAATGATGTTTTGTCACTCTACATGATTATGGCCATTATTTCTCTCTTAGTTTGTCGCTCCCAGTCTTTTGCTAGCCTCCGCAACCAAGTATGAGTTCCACTCATGCATCCAACTCCCTAAACCAAGTTATTCCAAAGAGTCCACCATACCTACCTATTAGCTTATGTTATTCCAAGTATATTCATGTTTTTCTTTACCTTCCAAATTAAACTTGTTATGAGAAAACTAGTGATTAAAGCTCCCACCAACTTGATGGCACACTTTATTTTTCTTGCCCTTAATAAACTTGAACCATTGTGTCGTCTATGTTGTATATGCTTGCACTTATTTGTTGGGCATTAGCAAAACCATGCTATCATGGGGAACGCTTTCAACATTGCACGGGTACTTTGTACCTAGTTATATCATGCTCTTTTGTCTATGGATGTCGTCGGTGTGAAATGAAAGGGGAGCTTGTAAGTCCATGGAGTTATGTATATGTGTTAAAGAAACGCCTGGGCCGCTGGTCTAATCCATGCTGACATGGTGGAAACCTGCAGCATAACCATAATGAGCTATTTATGAAGCATTCTTCTTATGAAAAAAGAGTCCTGTATTGAGAAAAAATAGAAAAAGAAAGAAAGAGATTATGAAAAGAGGAAAGAGAGAAAAAGCACCATATTCCCATGGTAAATAAGAAGATTGCTGAGATGCTCGTTGTCTGCTTGCCTTGTCATTTTGATATGGGGATTCTTCTGTATCATCGGGCAAGGGGTACACCGTTGACGGTTCTCTATGATACACATGTACTTACGATGACAAGAACTTACCGGTGACTAAACTTGAGTATCATGAGGAGCGGCCCTCGTATTCAAGGGACATGAGATTCCTAACTTATACTTCGTCAAGCATGTACACCATAGTTTGTTCACTTTAACCTTAATCACTTCAAGATGCTTATGATAGGGGCAATGAGAGCTGAAAGCTATAAGTACCATAATTTTTGGAAGCTCTTTATGAGACTTGAATCCCTGCTTCCTTCTATGAAGGCCTTTCTTACACCATTATATTGAGTCTCCACCTTCTATCTTTATGCACTTACTTTGAGAGCATAGTGGCCATTCTTAGTTCTATGTGCATTGTCCCAAGACTAGTTGATTGATGCATAACTTGATATTGCTTGTTTTAAACTATTTGTATCTAGTCAGTCTTATGAACTTTGAAGGTTTCCTATGCATTTATGTTTGCTACTCTATGAGGGACAAGCTAAATACTATTATGCTATGTTTTCTTTATGTGAAACAAACAAACGTCTTGCAAAGCATTGTTATTCATGAATCTTTTGTTTGTGCCTTTTCATGTTGCATCATAGTTTCTTTGTCTTATTGCTAGAACTTTGTCTTTCATGCTATGATTGAAGTACTATGACCCCAGCTTTGAATGTTTTACAAGTACTTTGACCAAGTTTTGATGGTGCATGTCACCTCATAAATTATTCTTTCTTTTTATCACTTACCTACTCGAGGACGAGCAGGAGTTAAGCTTGGGGATGTTGATACATTGCAAATGTATCTATAATTTTTGATGTTCCATGCTCGGTTTTATCTACTTTCTTGTGTTTTGTCCACACTTTGGAGTACTTTTCATATGATTTCTTGGACTAACCTATTAACAAGAGCCACAATGCCAGATGCCTATTTTCTGCTGTTTTTGGTTCCAAGAAAATCAAAAAATGAATATTCTCGAAATTGGACGGGACAAAAGCCAAAGTCGCTATTTTACCGGAAGGCATCTAGAGCCAGAGTAAGAGACGGAGAGGAGCCAGGGGGCCACCACACCACCTGGCCGCGCGGGCCAGGCCTGGCCACGTCAGGGGGTGGTGTGGCCAGCCCAGGCACCCCCTCGGCCTCTCCTTCCGCCTATATCTTGCCCTCGGGACCAAAACTCTAAGTACCCGATCAAAAATCCACGAAAGAGTCTGTAGCCGTCGTCATCTCCATCCCTAGATCGGGAGGGATCTGAAGCTCTTCCCGGCACCCTGCCGGAGAGGGAAATTCACCCTGGAGGCCTTCTTCATCATCATGCAAGCCTCCGGTGTGATGCATGAGTAGTTCATCTCTGGACTACGGGTCCATGTAGTAGCTAGATGGCTGGTTCTCCTCCTTTGTGCTTTCATGTCTAGATCTTGTGAGCTCCGTTCATGATCTAGATCATCTATTTGTAATTCTGCATGTTGTGTTTGCGGGGATCCGATGGATATTGAGATGCTATTTCAGATTGATTATTGATTCTATCATGTCTTTGTTATTTGTGATCTTGCATGCTTTCCGTTGTTAGTAGCTATCTTGGCCAAGTAGATGCTAGCAACTCCAAGAGTTAGTATTCATGCTCGATAGTGGGTTCATGCCTCTGGTAATCTGGGGAAGTGACAGAAATCTCTAAGGTACTAGATGCGCTATTGCTACTAGGGAGAAAACAACAATCATTTGTTCATAGAACAATCGTATTGTTTACTTTACACGCAATTCATAAAGCAATAATCTGTTCCTTGCAACTTAATACTGGAGGGGGTTCAGATGATAACCTGAAGGTGGATTATTAGTCATAGATGCAGTTGGATGGCGGTCTATGTATAATGTTGTAATGCCCAATCAAGTATCAAAGGAGTCAAGATGATTAGTATATGCTTGTATGCTTTCTCGATGTTTGTCAATTGCCCCGCTGTAATTTGTTCACCCAGCATGTTATCTATCTTAAGGAGAGCCACCTCTAGTGAACTATGGATCCCGGTCCTTTCTTTTACATACAATCTACAAACTGTTTACTGCTTTGTGTTTACTTTCTGCAAACTATTACTTCCTTCCATTCGATACATTTAATCCTTTTTTTCAGCAAAACTGGTGAGATTGACAACCTCATCGTAAGTTGGGGACAAAGTTCTATGGTTGGGTTGTGCAGGTCTCCACGTTGCTACTAGCACCGGTAGTGCGCCCTGCCAAGGCTCAGCTAGCAACACCTTTGGGGTGTTTCCTTGCTCCTACTGGTTCGATTAAACCTTGGTTTCATAACTGAGGGAAACTTACTTCTGTGCTCATCATACCTTCCTCTTAGGGTTCCCCAACGAGATCATCAATCACGAGCCATCACTCACCACGCACGCCGACACCATCGACATCTTCCAACGGTGTGTCGGGTGCCAGAAGTACGCCAACCAGAAGCATATCCCTGGTTCGGCCCCAAGACCATCCCCATCACCTGGCCGTTCGTCGTATGGGGTATCGACATGGTGGGGCCGTTCAAGAAGGCCCCATCTGGCTACACCCACCTCCTAGTCGCAGTCGACAAGTTCACCAAGTGGGTAGAGGCCAAGCCAATCAAGAAGTGTGATGGCAAGACCACCACCATGTTCCTCCGCGAGCTCATCTACTGGTACGGTTACCCGCATAGCATCATCATGGACAACGGCACCAACTTCGCCAAGGGTGCCATGGCTGATTTCTACGAGGATCATGGCATACGACTCGACCTCGCCTTAGCCGCCCACCGGGAGTCGAATAGCCAAGCAGAGTGCGCCAACCAGAGCGTCCTCCATGGCCTCAAGCTGCGACTATAGGTCCCCCTCGAGCGAACCCCTGGATACTGGGTCGAAGAGCTCGCCTCTATGATATGGGGAATTCGCACCTCCGTCAATCGCTCAATAGGGTTTACACCCTTCTTAATGGTGTACAGCGTTGAGGCTATCATGCCAACCGACCTGGAACACGACTCGCCTTGGGTCGTCAACTACACAGAGGCGAACAACGAGATCGCCCGCCAGAACGGGATCGGCCAGCTCGATGAAGCACGTGACCTAGCCCTCTCTCGCACAGCCATCTACCAGCAGGGACTCTGCCGCTACCACAGCCGCCGAGTCCGGACTCGCACCTTCTAGGAAGGCGACATGGTCTTACGACTAATCCAGGACAAGAAGGGCATGCACAAGCTTTCTCCCCCATGGGAGGGGCCATTTGCCATAGCGCGAGTCCTCGGCAACGACGCCTACTACCTCATTGATGTACAAGGCAACGGCCAGCTCGAAGTTGGGCGGCCATGGAATGTAATCCTTCTCCGAAAGTTCTGTAAGAACTAAAACTTGTACTCAGCTGCTATGTAATGAAACAAATTCGGATCACACAAATTGTGTCTACTCGCCATCCTCTTGTGCCAATCGCACTCGTACACTTAGCAATATGCTACCCACAGAAGTCAACCCTTGGTTGAGCGACCGACACGGCTAAGTAGTGCGGCCCAAGGGCACCGAAAAATATTCGGTCCTTGTGTCATCCATGAAAACGCCACCCTGGAGCCACCATCGGAGTCGCCTCGCCCGCTTGGCTTATCGGGCCAACACAACCGAACACGCTTCTTACAGCGACCTGTCCTCCACATCCTCGCACCTAGCGACTCAAATAGTTAAAGTACCACGCACGGGGACTTGTCCAAAATGACCCCCATGTGGCTCGAGAACACACTAATTAAGAGAGCATGCCTAGGCTCGCCACGCGACTGGCTTTCCGAGCCAGGAGGAGAGACGTGTTACAAATAACGCACCATGTCCTCACCTACCTTGGGCATGCAACTAGAACGGCTAAGTACCACGCTCGGGGACTCACCTACACTGACCATGTTCGTGTTCAGGAAAACAGCTAAGTACAGAGAACCCCTTGGGGTCGCCAAGTGACCGGCTCTACGAGCCATGGCGAGTCGACTCCGCCCAAACAAACAGTTTAATACAAACAAACTTACATATTGATAGCTGTGAGATTCGACACATTTTTGATGGCTTTTGTTGATGGGTTTCTCCCGGATTTGATTGTTTTCTAGCTTTACCTAACGCTAATACTTTGGTAGCAAAGAAAAATTGGATTTTGATGTGTGTTTCGGGTTCTGGACGTCAACAGAAGGACTTAACTAGAGAAATACAATATTCTAGAGAAAACAAGCAAGTCCCACTATGGAAGCATGCGAGGGGAGCTCACAGACGGTACAACGACCAACTATACGCGGAAATGAGCGTATAGTTCCCGCCGTATAGTTGTCGCCGCCTCTGTCTTGTCAAAGGGGACCACTTCCATGAAGGGACGGGGGACGAAAACACAACGCAGCAGCCACCACACCATCTAGAAGGGAGAAAGAAGGGATTCGGAGAAGAAGGAGAGGACGTTCTTCATCTCGCTCCATGATCTTCGACCTCCTAGCCAATACACCTCCATAGCCACTACTTGTACTTGAGAGAGAGAGGGATCTCCACCGTGCAAGAGTAGGGTTTGAGATTGTTTCTTCCCATCTTGAATTGTGTTGGATATTTTTCTATTATTATTGTGGATCTCCATGGTAATACCAAGACGAATTCCCTTTATTTGATTATATTGATGATCCGTTCTTCTCTCATGTGTGAGTAATTCCCTTGGGCGTGGTAGATGTAGGGGATTGGTGAGATGTGATGTGCCTTCATATATTTTCCATTAGTATTGTGATTGATTCTAATTACTATATTATGTGTGCTTGGTTATCTGTGGGATGCTTAATACTTGTTGTCCAATTAAGGGCCCAGACAACATGATACCTTGTTCTACACAGATAAGATCTTGCTCGCTAGTGGACCGGCGACCCCTGGGTGACACAAGGATATCAATGGAAAGCTAGTTGCCTCGAAGATAACGAGTAACCACTGTGCTTATTGCATTAGTCTGATCCAAGGAGCTTAATCGCTAAGCGACCTGAAGGGTCTTAATCGTCTAGTACCTGACCATGGTTTTGGTAGCAGGCTAGTAGGATTATTGAAGTTGGGATGAAATCTACCAAGAGGAGTTCTGGCTAATTATGGGTTGCTCACCTACACATATATCTATAATATTATAATTGTTACATTCATACTCGTCCACCTGGCACATTCACTATCACCATGAACGGAATCTCCCCATGCCTTCTTTCACCATCTGCAGAAACCAACAAACAAACAAAGTCGTTCTTTACTTTTATGCATTTTATTTCTGAAGTTTACATTTTAGTTCTATTTAAATCTATCGCATTTAATCAAAACCCCATTCTTATTTCAATGCTTGCAGTCAATTCACTTGAAGACCTGTGACAACTTTGGGTGTGACAGAGACTTCACCAATAAACACTTACCTTTGGGCTCCTTGTGGGACTGATATCTGAACTTCAAAACTAGCTACAAATGATCTGTGCACTTGCAGACATCAAGCTATTTTCTGGCGCCGTTGCCGGGGAGCTAAGCGCTAAGTGTTTGTCTTTTGACATTTTAGGTGTTGCTACTACAAAATGTTCTCCTTAGGAGACAAAGGGTCTACACGTTCTGGTAGGACCTACCTGCCGGATTATATTGAGCGCGTGCCTGCTCAGAGGCGCGAAGAAATTATTGAAAAACTTTTAAGATCAAACAAAGTTGAAGTTGAAAACCTGAGTGATATTATCGGCATCATGTCTATTACAGGACAACTCCTCTGAAACCTGAGAAAACTCTCAGGGAATATAGTGCTCCAAGTTCTGAATTTCTTCAAAAACCAATAGAGTTCCCTAATCCTGGAGTTAGAGAATATCGATTTGATGGTGGAATTATTAAAATTTTGCAGGAAAAAGCTTTCAGTGGAAGCTCTTTTGTTGCAGCAACCTCCGACCCGGGTGACACGAGCGCCCCCTCCGGTGGTGGAGACTTTGACCCCGTGTGTTCAGCAGCCCCTGGCTCTAGGGCCGCCGAGACCGTTGGCACGATCGTAGCAAACGGAACCACCGATTCCACCACCATGGCCGTGGCCCCTGGTCCCTTCATCGGAGTTGGGTCCTCCGGGATCTCAGTCGAGACTTGAGCTTCCTCGTCGCCAGTCTCCTTGTCTTATTCAAAAGCCACCACTGATCTGGGTGGCTACGCCGGCTTAGGCGCTGGCTTCTTCGCAGGTGACTTCAGCTTCCACACAGGCTTCGCCGGTGTAGCCACGCGCTGAGAACTGTGCTCCTTCATGTTGTCATCATCACTGTAGCGCTCTTAGAGGCTACGACTAGCCTTGATTTCACACTGCTTCTGCCCGTGAGTCTTCTAAGCTGTGGGCACGGGCGCGACAACCTCCGCCGCTTCATCCTCACTATCGGAGGATCCTTCCTCCTCCTCTTTGACCTCCTTGGGAACTTCCTCGTTGAGTGGAGGAAGCCAATTCTCGAGGATTTAGAATAACTAGAAAAACACATAAGGCATCATTGTCAGTCGACAAAGGCGACTACGATAATGCGACTGCAAGGTGAAATTACAAGGCAAGGAGACTCATCGTAGGGGCCTGACGCTTCCTGGCAGTATACGGAGCAAACCCAGCCTTTGGGTCGGAATATTCCGCCTCTGTGATCTTCTTCAGCGCGGTGACATAATCCTTGCCATCCCAATCCTCCTTGCTTGCCTTCGTGGCATCGTCCTTGCCGGTGTACTGGTACATCCAATGGGCTTGGGTGGCCAGTGGCACCAGCCACCGCCCGAGCCAGCAATTATACAAGTTGATGGTCTCAAGGCCCTCCTTCTTCAACTCTTGGATCCGAGTTAACATCTCGTCCACGGCCATCCTCTGGTCGTTAGGGAGAGTGGCCGCTGATAGCCGGTGTCGTGGTGGTGTCACGGCAGATGCCATGGATAGGCTAAAGGTGGGGACAAGATGCACTAGAGGAATCCAGGGAGGGATACTGTGGTGATTCCACACACAGATGTTTGTATTCGATTCACTTCCAAGGTTTACAAGTGCTCCTTGAGCTGTGTTGGGGAGAGGAGGAAGAAGGAACTCTCTTACTCTCTCCACTAGCTAGCCCTCAGGAACATACTAGAGAATAACCAAGTCAAGCTCAACCAACTCGAGATCAACCAACCCCTTCTACAGATGCCCTAGCCCTCCTTTTATAGGGGTGGCTAGGTCTCCAATTAGGGCATACGTGGAGGCATATTCCAGGGAATATGCCTCTTCCCAAAATAGTAAACCGACCGGGTCACTTTTCCCCATCATCAGCCATGCAGAGGCTACGTGAGCCTCTGCGGCGCCCGCGTCATCCGACACAGGCATCGTCACCCTTGTCGGCCACGCCTCGATGGTCCTGGCCTCTCTCCGCTTTGCTCACGCTATGCGTATAGTGACCTCCTTTTGACCAGCGAGATACCTTCCTTCTCTTGCAAGCCTGATATAACCCGGATCCTGCCTGGTTAATCCAGCCACACTGGTACCTACATACAACATACATAAATCCTGTCGGCATACGACATAAGTCGGCCGGGACCCAGTTAGGTGGACGTCCTCCGGTTCAGGTTACTCCGTGATTCGGCCTGCCTTGAGGCGACTCGGCCAGCATTCGCTTTGACCTTGCCGTACCTCGGCTAACTCAGCCATTATACCCCGGCGTGACCCTACCCGGGGGTATCCCCCCAACATTAGTCCCTGAAGCTGGTGCGGTCTTAGCAGCCTTAGCCGCTAAGGCCACAGCAGGTTCAATTTTACCGAGCCTTTTGCTCCCTTTTCCGAGTTACCTCCTATCCTGGATTTCATTAACTATCTTTTCCCTTGGCACATTTCGAGTTTTCACTCGCTGGCCGGGTCATCCCATAGTTATTCGGGTTATTCTTCCTTCTCTCGTACGCTTCCCCACGTGGAGGGTAATCATTACTTTGCCTCATTTTAAGGGCCTGCACCAGTTACTGCCGCAGTTAATGTCAGGTGTTACGGTTTGCACATGTCACATCATGTCTGTCTCTTTGTTAACTGCATCACCACGTCGCGTTGTGGGATCTCATGCACCCTGTGGCCCTTCCTGTGGCTCGTCTCTGATTGGTTGAGCCGGTATACACGGCCACACCGTGTGGCCCTTTGGCACATCACGATCCCACTACCCCTCTGGGGCGTGGTTAAATAGGGGAGGGGCACGCCCCTTGGGACTCTTCCCCATCCTAGCGCCCCTCTGCCTCTTCTTCTTCTTCTTCTTCTTCTTCCCAGCGACAGCGCCGCCACTACCGCACCTACTTAGTTGCGCCGCCACTGCACCATTCCTCGCGCACCAGCATCGCCGCCACTCCCGCGCATCTCCACCGCCATGGGTCCACGCCAGTCCAGGCCACTACCCCCCACCCGCTGATAGGGCCAGTGAGGACAGCGACCTAGAAATGATAGAGGAAGAGCTCACCGTCATGGAACAGGAGATAGAGGAGGATGCGGAGAACGCCGAGCGTGGCGCCTAGGCTGGGTCCTGGGTGTGCCAGGATGACCTTGATTGGTTGTACCGCACCCGGCGCATCCCGGAGGGTGTGGTTGCTCGTCTCGCCACCGAGGAACTTGCTCCCTCACCTAACCCGGATGAGTTCGTGGTGTTTCTCTCCCACTTCCAGTGCGGGTTTGGGCTCCCCGTCAGTGACTTCTTCCACGATTGGCTCAACACCTACGAGCTTCAACCGCATCACCTTCCGGCGAATGCCATCACTTCCCTTTCTGCCTTTGCTTCCACCATAGAGGGCTACGCCGGATTGTGGCCCACTAAGGAGCTCTGGATCCGGTTTTTCGGTCTCCACCGGAACGTGATTCCGAATAGAGAGCTTGACCTGGAGGACAAACAACTCACGCAGTTCGGCGCTGCCTCTATTTCTCCTCAGAAATAGTCCATCTTTCCCCGAGTCATGGGGCTTGATTCTTGCAAAGGCTGGGCCCGAACCTTCTTTTACGTCAGAAATGGCACGACTGAAGATGTGATCCGGCTGCGCCCCTATGTTTCGGGTCCTCCTAATCCAGATCTCTGGGACCAGGTCCCCAAGAAACCCACCGTCCTGGCGAACCAAGTCAACAAATGGTTTTAGGAGCTAAAGGATCTGGGACTGCACAACAAGGACGCGATGATCACATTCGTTCGCAACCGGATCTCCCCTCTCCAGAAATGTACTCACAAGCTTTGCCACATGAGATGGCGCCTTGACCCCAACCGGACCTCCTCATTCGAGTTGAGCAATACCGAGATATTCCGCTGGGTCAAGGCCCTCTTCACTACCAACAAAAACTTCTCCGCTGACTAGGAGTGGGGGATCGAGCACTTCTGCTGAGATAGTCTTCCTCCTACGGTAAATCTCGTGCTCCAATCTTTTTCTGAGTTAAATCATATGTCGGAATTTATTGTATGTTTGATCCCTTTGCATTTCCTTTCTCTTAGATGTTTCTTCAGCAATGATCGAGATGTCCTGGACAAGGAGCCGGATCAGGAGATGTTCCTGCCGTTCCCCGATGCAACCAAGCGACACACTGGTAAATTCTCTTCCATTAGAGATTGGCCTGACGATGAAGATGATTCCAACGTTGAGGTGATGGAAGCATTTGACGCTGTCCCCTTTATTACGCCTTTCCGACATCAGCTAACCCCGGTGGGCAGATTCATGAAGATCCTCCTCTCGCCACGGGCGAACCTGTTCCGGTTGCGTCCAAGAAAAGGGGAGCTGCATCTGCTTCTTCTTCCGGACCTTCCAAACCAACGAAGAGACGAAAGAAGTCCGCAGACAAAGCTGCGACCAAGCCTACGACCAAGGCCATAACCTAGAGAGCTCGCAAGCCCAAGGAGCCTTTGACCTCAGATGAGTAAGTCATTTCTTTCTTATCCAATTTTCTGCGTCGTGATTTTCTTCTGTTGTAACTTATTGTTCGTCGTCTGATTTGGCAGGTCTGCGGTGGAAGTTCCTCAGAGCGGATCCGGCATCGCCTCGCCGCTCCGACATAGCCCTTCTCCCCCTCGTGGCGACGATTCTCGCCCGCTGAGCCCCATTCAGGAGGGTTCAGCGGCTGCTCCGGGTTCTAGCCCACCTCGTCCAGAGGAGGGCAACCTCGGTGTAGGGGGAAGTGGCTCTGCCAAGGCGATAGATGCTCCCAGTTCCACTTCGGCTCAGCCGCAACCAGTTACATCTGAGGTACCAGCACCCTCGCCAAGACAAGCACTAGCGCTAGCACCAACAGCCGCAGTACAAGCATCAGCAGCAGCACCAACTCCCTCCGCCTCATCCGAGTCTACCAAGGCTCGGTGAGAAGACACAACCAGCACCAAGGCTAGCACCAAGGTTGTGCCCAAGGGCAAATCCACAGCACAAACTTCAACCTCTCAGCCGCAGCCCAAGGGCAAAAAGGCTTCTGACGCCGCCAGGGCAGCATCAATCGAGGCTAGACAGCGTACACTTGTGTCCATGCTTCCGAAGAAGACACCGCCGAATAAAGACACCTCTGCCGGGTTAGCTGATGCGCAACTCGTTTTGCACACTAGCCCCGTTGTTGCCCAGGTTGAAAGGAGGGAAGCCCATGCTAAGGGTTTGGTCGCGCCTCACATGCTTAGCGGAGAACGCTATCCTCCGACCTTGATCGAGTTCGTTAATAACTGGAACAAGGCGGAGTTCGTCCATAATGACGATCTCCCGGAGAAATTTGGACCTGCGGAGTTTGCTGCACAGATGAACACTGCCGCCAAGGCTATCAACTTTGCGGGTCGGATGATGGAGCTATGCTACCTTGCTTTTCTTTAACATGTACTAGTGCTTAGTCATATAACCATTAGTCCCCGAGCCTCCGGGGGAGTAACTTGTTACTCGGCCGGATGCTCCTTAGAGAATTAGCGTAGCTCCTTATTAACTTCGAATATGCACACACCTAGAGCCGGGTTAAGTTCCACTTGGCCCGGATTTTGTACACTTCGAATATGCACACACCTAGAGCCGGGTTAAGTTCCACTTGGCCCAGATCTTGTACACTTCGAATATGCACACACCTAGAGCCGGGTTAAGTTCCACTTGGCCCGGATCATGTACACTTTGAATATGCACACACCTAGAGCCGGGTTAAGTTCCACTTGGCCCAGATTCTGTACACTTCGAATATGCACACACCTAGAGCCGGGTTAAGTTCCACTTGGCCCGGATTCTGTACACTTCAAATATGCACACATCTAGAGCCGGGTTAAGTTCCACTTGGCCCGGATTCTGTATACTTCGAATATGCACACACCTAGAGCCGGATTAAGTTCCACTTGGCCCAGATTCTATACACTTCAAATATGCACATGACTAAGCTATCCTTTTGTACTCTTTTCAGGTGAATACCAATCGCCGAAGCGCTGAGTTTCAACATCTTTTGGATACCCATAAGCTGCTGCGCTCAAAACATACCACGCTTCTCGCCGAATTCGAGAAAAGGGGTAAGTTTTTCCTTGGCATTTTTCCCATTTTTCTTTGTCCTTTCCCACCGAACTAATCTGTCATTTGGATTGGGCAGCCGGAGTGGAGGCCGAGAACATCCTCATGAGGAAAAACTTGGACCAGATAAAGGGTAAGTCATTTTGCTTAATCTTCCGCTGCGCTCTATCTCCTTTTCTTCTTGGCTCGGCAAATATTCATACCTCGGCTTTGCCGGGTCAACAAACTATTTCAGCATCTCTTGAAGATAGTGTGTCCGTGCCTGATATGATGCTGCATTTTCTCGAACAAGCAGGACAACATTAGGCCGAACTGAAGAACAAGGATGATGAGCTCGCCCTCCTCCGGACCAAAGATGATGAAATTGCCAAGCTTAAGGCAGACATGAAGAAGCTCAAGGCGCTCCACAAAACCGAGCTAGATAAAGCTAGCCAAGACTTTACTGAAGAGCGATAACGCCTCAACCTCCAAATTTCCAAAGGTCAAGAACTGCTGAAGGAGGCCGACACTAAGCTTGAGTCGGCAAATGCCAAACTTGTGCAACTCTGGAAGAGGCGCGACAACTGCACCAAGGAGCTGACCCGGATCCACAGCCATATTTCTCGTAAGCTCTTTTCCTTCAACCGACATTGATCTTTCCGGGTCAACTTCCTCTACTTATTTCACTTGTCTCGTTTTTCAGATAAATTTCCGGAGGGTGATGCCATTGCCGCCACTGCCGTTGCCAAGTTCCACCAAAAGAGGGGCACCCCAACTAGTTCTGGCGCTGAAAACATTCCTTATGACATGGAGGACCTGCTGGTTAGCTTATCTTCTCGCGTCGAGATCGTAAAGAACTATGGCAAGGATATCCTGGATGTGGCAATCCGGATCTTCAATGCCTTTTGGCCTGATGAAGATACTCCGGAGGGGGCCACTGCTCTTATTGCCAAGTTAATGGAGTGCGAGACCCAGCTTGACCTTTGGAGGGAATCCGCTGGACGCGCCGGAGCTGAAATCGTCCTCCACTACGTGCTCACATGGTATGAAAAGATAAATATGAAGCTTCTCGAGCGCATGCGCACCGGATCAAGGTGGTCCACTGACCCGGATTGGATAGCTCAGCGCAAGGCTTGCACCCATAGCCTCATTCAATATGCTCCCATCCATCAATGGAATGAGGTACCAAGTTTCCTTGGCGCTGTCGATGACGAATATGTCGAAGATGGTTCGGGTGAGGAGGAAGAGGACAAAGCCTCGAACGTTGAAGAAGATGAAGATGAAGCTGAAGCCGAGGTTGGAGTTCCCCCTGCGGGCGCCGAGTTACCTCCCCCTACTGCTCCTTGATCAAACACTTTGCATTTTATCAAATCCCTGGTATGCTGGGTGCAAATGTATTAAGCACACAAATTATGTTTTGCTACTAAGTTGCTCGTGCCAGATTAACTTGGGCATAGTCCCCGAGTTTCATTTTCTTGTTTCTCCAATTTCTTGGCTCGGCTCGTGTCTACCTTGGTTCGGTTTTATGACTTACGAGTCCGAGTTTCAAAAATTGACTTGACAATACTTGGAAACTTTAGGACTAGCTCAAAATAATTCAGCATAGTAAAAACGAGGTAAACATAAAGTTAGTCAAAATAACAAATGTCGCCTCGATTAAGTTCTTTTCCTTAGTTGTTTTTCGTGTACTGCGCAATTCCAAACTTGTTCTCTTGCTTGCCATGAAGCCAAATCTTGTTGGACAGCAGCAAATCGAAGAGTTGAGTTTTTGGTGCTCACACACTACTAATCCAGCTTAGGCAGAAGCAACTCAAACCATCCGACATATAAATAACAAATACAGAAAACAATAAATATCACTAAGGCAGTCCCCGAGTTACTGCTCGAGGTGCCAAGATTTCATTGATAAACTCATTGTCAGCATATATACCGACATATGAGAAGACTCGGTACACACACTTCTTTGCTAAGTGTAGAACGGATGAAGTAGGGCTACATTCCACGGACGCTTAGATTCCTCGTCGGACCTGTCCGCCTTGTTCTTCTCCTGTGGTTTTGCATCGATGAGATAATACGAGTCATTGTGCAATGATTTGCTCACAATGAATGGCCTTCCCATGGGGGGATAGCTTATGCATGCCAGCAGTACGTTGTACCGACCGGAGTACCAGATCACCTTCCCGAAAGACTCGGGGGTTAACTTTCCGTCTATGATAGCATCGGAGATTTTGCTGATATATGGCGGATCTGGACAATGCCAATTCTCTCGCTTCTTCCAGCAGATCAACATCATTTTGCCGGGCTTCACGCACTTCGGCTTCTGTGTATTGAGTGACTCTAGGCGAATAATGCTCTATGTCGGCTGGTAATACAGCTTCTGCCCCATATACCAGAAAGAATGGCGTATAGCCTGTTGATCGATTCGCAGTTGTTCTTAAACTCTACAGTACCGCTGGTAGTTCTTCTATCCAGCACCCCGCTGATCTTTGCAGCGGCTCAATGAGCCGGGGTTTTATCCCGGATAATACTAATCCGTTGGATCTTTCCACTTGTCCGTTTGATGCGGGGTGGGCTACCGAGGCAACGTCCAGCCGGATCTTCTTATCTCGGCAGAATCACGCAAATGCTCCTTCAGCAAAATTTGTGCCATTATTTGTTATGATACTGTGAGGATAGCCGTATCTCAAGATGATATCTTTGAGGAATGTTACGGCCATAGCTCCATCACATTTTCTTATTGGTTTTACTTCAATCCACTTCGTAAACTTGTCCACCATAACCAAGATATGGGTCATATTCCCCCTTGCTGGTTTGAAAGGGCCAACCATGTCCAAACACCATACGGCAAATGGCCAGGTAATTGGTATGGTCTTGAGTTCCGACATTGGCATGTGTGTCTTGGTAGCATATCTCTGACAACCATTGCATTTTCTTACTAGATCTTCTGCTTGTTCCAAGGCACTTGGCCAGTAGAACCCATGCCAAAAAGCTTTTGCCACCAAAGCTCTGGATGAGGCGTGATGCCCACATTCCCCTTGATGTATATCCCGGAGGATGTCAAGCCCTTCTTCCGGGTCAACACATCACTGTAGTACATTTGTGACACTTCTCTTGTATAGTTCGTCATTGATAATTGTGTATGCCTTTGCATGCCTCTGAAGTTGCCTTGAAAGCACTTCATCATTGGGCAAGGATCCATCTTTCAGGAATTGGAATATAGGCAATGCCCAAGCAGGTATGGTTCGTACTGGAAACACATCCTCATCCACTTCCATTTGTTCCACCGGCATAACCTCGGTCGGATCTCGCTGCGCAGTCCCCGGGTTCTGCGAAGCAGTCCCCAGGTTTCCTGAACCACTTCCCACGTCAATGTCCATGGGCACAGCTCCTGACTCCGGATCTGTCGGGATGTAGATTGAGTCGGTTTCTTGGGACGGCCTGATAGATGGTTTTCTAAGGTGTTCCAGTGCTACACCCAGTGGAATTGCTTGTCGGGTTGATCCGAGCTTCAACAATACGTCGGCAGCCTCGTTTTCTAGCCGGGGTACATGGTGAAACTCGCATCCCTCAAAGTACCCAGATATCTTTTGCACATGGAATCTGTACAATGTCATGTTTGGATCAAGGGCATCCCACTGGCCCGAGACTTGCTGAACTGCCAAATCCGAGTCACCAAAGCATTGGATCCGACGTATCCCAATTTCTTTTGCCCCTTTGAGCCCATGCACGAGTGCTTCATATTCGGCGACATTGTTTAACGCTGTGAAATGGATTTGCAGCACATACTTAAGCTGGTCGTTCTTTGGCGAGGTAAGTACAACTCCGGCGCCTAACCTGGTTTTGGTCTTTGATCCGTCAAAGTGCATTCGCCAGTAGTTCGGATCTGGTAACAGTGGTTCGTATTGCATCTTGGCCCAATCCATGAAAAAGTCGGCCACAGCCTGAGACTTGATCACATCTCTCCTGTCGTATTGCGGAGCATAAGGGGCTAGCTCAATTGCCCATTTTGTGATTCGGCCGCTTGCATCCTTGTTACTCATTATCTCTGATATAGGGGCTTCACATATCACTTTGATTGGGTGTTCTTCAAAGAAATGTTTTAGCTTCTTTGCCGACATGTACACACCATATGCCATTTTCTGATAGTGAGGATAGTTTTGCTTTGATGCGGATAATACCTCGCTTAGGTAATAGACTGGCCTTTGCACTGACTTACCCTCTTCATCGCGCTCTACCACCACCACTGCACTTACAACTCAGTTGGTTGCGGCTATATAGAGCAACATTGGCTCTTTTGATAGCGGAGAGGCTAACACTGGTGCAATGGCTAACATTTTCTTTAATTGAATGAAGTCTTCATTGGCCTGTGGCGTCCATACGAACTTGTCCGCTTTTTTCATTAGTTGATAGAGAGGCAATGCCTTTTCTCCCATCCGACATACAAATCGATTAAAGATGCCAAGCAACCAATGAACTTCTGGACATCATTGAGACACTTCGGCAGTTCCATTCGCTCTATGGATCGGATTTTCGTCGGTTAACTTCGATACCTCGGTTGGAGACAAGAAATCTGAGTAATTTTCCAGCATGAACACCGAAGGTACATTTCTCCGGGTTAAGCTTCATCCGGAATCTCCTTAGGTTCGCGAATGTTTGCTTGATATCTTCAAGGAGCGTTTTGCTTTCCTTGGTTTTTATAACCACATCATCCACATATACTTGCACATTCACCAATTTGATCGTGCAAACATGTTTGCATACATCTTTGGTACGTTGCCCCTGCATTACGTAAATCAAAAGGCATGGTGCGATAGCAATAAGCCCCATACGGGGTGATAAATGTAGTATTTATTTGATCACTAGGATTTAGAGGTATCTGGTGGAAACCAGAATATGCATCTATGAATGACAACAGTTCACACCTAGTAGTAGAATCTATGACCTGATCTATCCTTGGAAGTGGAAATGGATCTTTTGGACATGCCTTATTGAGGTTCGTGTAATCGATACACATACGCCAAACCACTGCCACATTCGGATCATCTTTTTTCTTTTCCACAAGCACCGGATTAGATAGCCAATCCGGGTAAAGTACCTCCATCATAAACCCGGCTGCGAGGAGCCGAGCTATCTCATCCCCAATGACTTTTCTCCTATCTTCGGCGAATCGACGGAGAGGTTGCTTCACCGGCTTTGCTCCGGGTCTCACATTCAAAGAGTGCTCGGCCAACTCCCTCGGAACACCTTGCAAGTCCTGTGTGGACCAAGCAAAGATATCCCGATTCTCACAGAGGAAGTTGACGAGCTCTCTTTCCTATTTGTCATTTAACCCAGCACCAATTGTTACGGTGCGCTCTGGGAACAGATCATCAACAGGCAATTTCTTCGTATCTTTCGTTGCTTGAAACGAAACACTTCCATGCGGGTTACTCAGCGCCGGCATATATTGCTGAGTGGATTGAGCCAATGCCGCCACCTCCTGTATCTTTCTTTTCTCTTGCGCAATCACGAGTGACTCGGCCAGGTTAGATCCGGCCAACGCACACTCAATGGAATGTCGGAAATCTCCCGCTATAGTGATTACTCCGTTTGGCCCGGGCAACTTCATATTCAAGTAACTGATGTGACAACTTGCCATGAACTTGTTCAGTGCTGGCCTGCCGAGTAACGCGTGATACGCACTTTCCAAGTTCACAACTTCAAACTCCAAATTCTCGGTTCGGCAGTTATCTCGTGTGCCGAATAATACGTCAACCCGGACCTTGCCAATAGGTTCACAGGAGATGCCTGGCACAATGCCATGGAAAGTTGTTCTTGTAGCTTGGAGCATGTTCTTCGAGATGCCCAACTTGCGCATGTATCCACATACATGATATTGATGCTGCTTCCATTGTCGATCAACACCTTTGAGAATCTCACATTGATATTGGGGCCGATGAACGTTGGGTCCAGCACCAATGCGTATGAACCAGGGCTTGGCATAAGCTTGGGATGATCCTTGATATTCCAAGTAATTTCCTGATCCGACCAAGGCATATACCTCGTCACTGCCGGCATTACCGCATTCACCTCCATATGTCGGCGCTGCAAGCTCTTTCTATATGTTTCCTCTATGGTAAACACACAGTATCTTTGGTGATGCTCTCTGTATTCATTTATCCCTTCATTTCCGGGATACCTTTGATCTGGCTGATGCTGATTTTCCACCCGATGCACTGCATCCCTTCTCTCATGGTTTTCATACCTCGGTGGAGGGGGTGGCAACATTAACTGTTGCATGTTCGCTCTAGAGAGCAATTGCTGCCAGGGTAACTCCTGCCGAGGTTGATCGTTCTGAGGTGCCTAAGCATTCCTCGAACCACTTTGTTCTATCTTCCTCATCCACTCACATTGCCGAGTCGTGTGACCCGCCGGGTTACTCGGATTTGGCGTGTGAAATTTACACGGCTGATCCAGCATTGCCTCATACGTATACCTTGGCCGGTCCTTTTTTCTTGCCACTGTTTCTTCTGCTCTGGCATCCAAGTTTTCTTGCCATCGTTTCTCGGAGTCCATTGTTGCCCTCCAGTTTTCTAACGCTGATTACTCCCTGCTCCTGGTTGATCTTGATTTACAGCAGCAACTTGTTGCAAACTGTACCTGTAATCCGGTCTATAATCTCTTCTCTTACCCCGGTAATCATTCCACCGGGATGATCCGGCTCCATCTCGCTGGTAGTACTCCTCATTTGACTCGTTTGACACAAGCCTAGGTTGAGTCGGATCACCCAAGGCATATGAATTAGCAATCCGGATCGTCTCTGCCAGTGTGGTTGGCATGTCCCTTTGTAGCCTTTGCCACAGCATGCTTGCATATCTACACCCTTGTGCAAACTAAGCTATTGCCTATGACTCGATCACGCTCTCACATGAGTTTCTCACTGTGCACCACTGGGTTAAGAACTCCCGGTCCGTTTCATTCGGTCTATGTTTGCACATCGCTAAGGTCTGTGGCCTATTCGGCCTGTGATACGTGCTCGAGAAGTTGCTGACAAACATTTCCTCAAAATCAATCCAACAGTTGATACTTCCGGGTGGAAAATTGTTTAGCCATACCCTTGCTGGCCCCTCCAGCATCTGAGGTACATATCTCACAGCCCATCTCAAGTTGCCTGTAGCAATTTTCACCACCGTAACGTAGTTGATCAACCAATCCTCTGGCTTTGTGCTGCCGTCATATGTTTTCGTGCCTCTGGGTAACTGGAAGTTCAGTATCGGAGGCTCCTTCATGATCCGGGGCCCAAAACACGCCGGACCCGGAGGACCTTGACACTCAATTTGTTCCGACCTATAAAGTCGATCTAGTTTTAACCTGGCGTTGTCAGGCATCAAGTCCCTGCTTCCCAATCTTGACCCTATCACGTGATAGTCCGGCCTTGGGTATCCTGCGTTCACCATTTCCAAATCACCATCATTGTATATATCTTGCTCTCGTGGAGCGCCTCTCTGTTGCATACCTCGGCCGGCACTTTGCTCTTGTCGTGGTATATTCCGCTGCTGCGGTTGCCCTGCTCATGCCGAGTTGCGCTATCCGGCATTGTCGTTTACAGCATTTCCCTGACCGGCATTGCCTTGGTCACGGTTACCTCGGCCAGCCTCACCTCGGCTGACACTTTGTCGATCATCATTTGCCTGCACTTCTTTTCCTTTTCCTGCCCTTGCCGGGTCATAGGGGACTATCTGTTTGTTTCTCCTCATCGAAGTTACCACCTCCTCTCTTCTTGGGTCTCCATGAGGGGATGATGCAGCTCCAGCTGACTTCTCCGGGTTACCTACAGCTGAATGAACAACTTTGGACGTGCCTGCCCTTGCCGGGTTAGCCCTGAGAAACTCTTCATTTTGTCTGTTTGCGATCTGAACTAACTCATTGACTCTTTCCTGCTGTCTTTGCCGGGCCTCACCCGGCAAACCCTCTAACTCGGCTGCAGCTGCATCTGCTGCTCTGAGGTTCTTTGCCGGGGTACTGTACTTCGGCAGCCCCGCGGACAGAAAGTTCTCTGACTCCTCAACTCTAGTGTCACCCTCTTTGTTCATTTCACTGATGAGGTTTTTCCCTTTTACTTTTACAGCATCTACCTTATTTGCTCTTGCGTACTCAAGAAGCGTCATGTTCAACGACTGCTGAGCCACGGCTATCTTTTTTGCACCCTCTAGTATTTTCTGCCTAGTTTCCCCTAACTCGGCCTATGCCTGAGCCGTATCTACTGCAGGTGCTATGGGGCTCTCTAGGCTATCTATCGCCTTCTGTAGCACATTCTCTGGCCTCTCTAGTGGAGGACCCTCTACTTTTCCTTGGTGCCTTGGGTGTTCCCTCCGGATCTGGTGCCGGATCCTTGCTCGCGCCAGCGCCAGGCGCTGTCATCATCACCTCGGCACGGTCAGGGGAGCGAGTGATACACGCCCCGTGAACCGCGCTAAGGGGTGGCTCGCCTCCATCAACGACGTGCCGCGGGTGAATGCACGACACATCGACAACAACATAGATCTTCTGCGTGCCGAGCTTGACGAAGAGGCCGTTGCACGGGAGAGGTCGCTTGCCGAAGCAGCCAGTATTGTCGCAGACAAAGTACAGCGCTCCAAAGCGTTGAACGACCCCGGAGACGATGCGCTCGCCAGTGCCGATGAGGTTTCCCGTCCGGGTCTTCACTCCTGCTAGCACCCCTAGCCCCACGGTGGGCGCCAACTATCGTGGTGGTGTCACGGCAGATGCCATGGATAGGCTAAAGGTGGGGACAAGATGCACTAGAGGAATCCATGGAGGGATAGTGTGGTGATTCCACACACAGATGTTTGTATTCGATTCACTTGCAAGGTTTACAAGTGCTCCTTGAGGTGTATTGGGGAGAGGAGGAAGAAGGAACTCTCTTACTCTCTCCACTAGCTAGCCCTCAGGAACATACTAGAGAATAACCAAGTCAAGCTCAACCAACTCGAGATCAACCAGCCCCTTCTACAGATACCCTAGCCCTCCTTTTATAGGGGTGTCTAGGTCTCCAATTAGGGCATACGTGGAGGCATATTCCAGGGAATATGCCTCTTCCCAAAATAGTAGACCGACCAGGTCACTTTTCCCCATCGTCAGCCATGCAGAGGCTACGTGAGCCTCTATGGTGACCGCGTCATTCGACACAGGCATCGTCACCCGTGTCGGCCACGCCTCGGTGGTCCTGGCCTCTCTCCGCTTCGCTCACGCTCTGCGTACAGTGACCTCCTTTTGACCAGCGAGATACCTTCCTTCTCTTGCAAGCCTGATATAACCCGGATCCTGCCTGGTTAATCCGGCCACACTAGTACCTGCATACAACATACATAAATCCTGCCGGCATACGACATAAGTCGGCCGGGACCCAGTTAGGTGGACGTCCTCCGGTCCGGGTTACTCCGTGATTCGGCCTGCCTTGAGGCGACTCGGCCAGCATTCGCTTTGACCTTGCCGTACCTCGGCTAACTCGGCCATTATACCCCGGCGTGACCCTACCCGGGGGTATCCCCCAATAGCCGGCATGGCTCACTCCTCTCGATGGTGTATGTCGGGAGTGACACTTCGCCATCAGGAGTGGACTCTGTCACGTAGAACCAAAACTTCTTCCACTCACTTGCGGCCTTCTTCGGTAGCTGTAGCTTCAGGAATTGGGCCTTAGGCTTCATCTAGAAGGTGACTGCACCTTCCGCCAAGATCGAGCCACCCGCTCCCTCGCGGCTGAGGAGAACATGGAAGAGATCTAGCCATAGGGGGAAGTAGGGGCGGATCCAAGATAACATTCGCATAAGGCAATGAAGATCGCGAGCTGCTCCATGCTATGCGGCCCTAGATCTGACGGCTTGATCGTGTAATATGCACAGAATCGCCAGAAGAAAATCAAGGTGGGGAACCCCAGTCCCCTCTCCAAATGGCTCTGGAAACAGATGAACTCCCTGGGGCGGGGCTTGGGTTCCGTCTCACCGGATGCAGGGATTCGCCAATGCCCTCTGCAAAGGATTCCTGCATCCTGGAAAGACTTCAGGGAGGCTGTGGTGCACTTTGATTTGCCCCACATGTCCTTCGGAGGCGCCATCAGAGAAGAACAAATACACTCGGTCCGGAAATTTGGATCGGAGGAGATGGGAAGACTGCAAGTTCGTGGAGGCGGAGGAATGTGATGAAGTGTCGCAACTCTCCTTGTCACTGTCCTTATAAGGGGGCTTACCCGCCAATTTCGGGTAGCCGTTACCCCACGGTAATTTCACCGAAGTTACCGTTGGATTACCCAACGGCTAGTTTGACCAGGTTGACGGTCCAGCTTCATTTACTCGACTCGCCCACCTACTCACCCTTCCAATCATCCAGGCATGGCGACTCGGCCACATATCCACTCGACAATGATGCGAATAAAGACATGTTGAAGAAATTCCTTCCTTCATTGAGGGAGTCCACTGCCAATTCGACTGGGCGTCTGATTGGACTCGCCTACTCCGACTGCCAAACAAACATCTGCGTCGAACCAATACTGGCCTTAGGGACTACTGATGGGGATATGCCAAACGGGGTATGCCCAGCAGGACGTTTCGACTGGACCAAGGGCTTTGCGAGTGGGCCTACAACACGGCGACTAGAAGGCGACTCAAGCTGAAGCCTGGCGACTGGAAGCTGGAGGCCCAGAAGCGTATTTAGGCCCAGTAGGATTAGGTCAAATCCTCAGAGTCCTTAACTTATTCGGTTGTATATCTATAAACCCTAGTGAGGCACCCCCCCTATATAAGCCTCCCTAGGGTACTATCTGTACTCACGCTCCATCATACACCCCATCGACTCGCTGCTTAGCCGCCGAGCTCACCACCATTGTACTCACTCCATAATACAATCTAGTAAGAGTAGGTCTTTACCCTATGGGGGGCCGAACCTGGGTAAACCCATGTGTCTTAGCCCTCATCTCGCTCCGCAGATGGCTGCCCTCTCTTGCCCCCAATCCTATCAATCGCTACCCCTGGTAGTGACTGGCATGATCATTCCCACAACATCTTGGGTTGTCTAAATTTCTTATTTTTGCCGGAGGTTAGTGGATTCAGGTCTTCACTGCTTGTCTTTGTTAGCACATCTTGTGGTTTCTTATGGAGGAGGGGGATCCTTCGGTGATAGACTATCGGCTGCCACGGGACTCTTGCTGTTATCGTCAGGGGATTAATGGCATGCAGTGTTGATGTTGAGTCTTGAAAAGTGAGTTTGATGAAGTATGCTATCCTACTAAGGATAAATCTTCAAGGGTTGTCTAACTTGATGACGTCGAAGTCCTAGTTCTTGCGATGCTTCACCTCTCATAACTCCCAAGGTTAGTGTAATTTCTTGTTAGCGACATCTAACAGAGGGGTTTCTGAGTTACTAGGTGGTGTATCGATCCCCAAAACACATTTGACTAAGGCCCAAAACAAGCCAGAACACACATACAAGGTGAACAGAGTGACGGGGTCGCAATGTTCTCTACAAATAGCACACATCAAGCAACACCAATATGCACTTAGGCAAACAAACACGGCCAACTGTAGTGAACAAGAAGTTAACTGCTAGCATTATTGGGGAATCCTATCTTAGGACCATTGATCCTAGAGGTAACGTTATTGTGATATGTGTCACCATCTTGCAAACTGAAGCCTTTGTCGTATCATTGAATGCTTCTCGGTAGTGCAACTCTTGATTCTTCTAGTCATGAGGATTCCGTTGGTAGGGCGATCTTATAGTCTCCTTGTGTTTGCTAGTAGTTGCTTCTCTTCATATCGTTATCATCATCTTCACCGGGTTCTAGGTCCTAGTTATTTGAAGTCCTTAGGTTTGAAATTTGGACGAGAGATAGAGGAAACCATTTTTCAAATCATTTAAATTAGGAGAGGATGAGAAGTAGAACTTTTCAAAAAGCCTTTGAGAAAGTAGTTTTCGAAAGCTAGTGTTTCCAAAATAGTTTTCCTGTCTAATGACCATGCTAACTAAGGTTCACCTACAGTCAGGATGACTCTGATACCAAGTCTGTGGGGCCCCCGGATTAATACTCCGAGAATCCCTATTATGCATACACCACAATCCCATGATCAGTTCGTAGTGGCACATAACCGACAAGTATCAAAGTAAACATCCATTACTTAAGCAGATACAAGTCATACCTCAATTGCCATCAGGGCTACATTAGTCAACATCATGTCGGAAATTCATAAAGCATAGAGCCTGAGCCATGCCTTAACCTACAGGAAGCTGACTAGGAGAATGTCCTAGCTCGCATAATAATCATCATCACCTTCTTCTTGATATCTGACCAAGTTAATAGCTAGGGACAATCCCAGTGAGTATTTTGAATGTACTCGCAAACCACCTTAGGATAAACAATAAGAGGATATGAAATATGTCTGTGGTAGTAGGAGGGCTCCATAAGAGGTTCTTTTATAAACTAGTTTCTCTTGTAGCTATAGCATCTACATAACCTTCTTGAAAACTTTTGTAAAACATTTTGGAAACCTTTTTGAAAAGTTTTGGAAATCACTAGGATTCGGTCACCCTATGTTTCTTCCTTCTGGTCATCTCATGACCAAACTCCTTTCATTCCTTTCCGACCATCCCATGGTCAAATCATTTTCAAAGCATTTGCTTTTCCAAAGTCCTTTTTGAAATCTAAACCAGCACCGCTCTATAGTAGTTTGTCCAACTCGTCCATAACCGTGGACATGGCTATTCGAATAGATTTACACTCTGCAGAGGTTGTACACTTTACCCACACCATCTGAGTACCCTACCCTGATCACCTACAGATCGTGGGTCGAGTAACCAGTCAATACCTTTGGAATGCCCACTCTAGTACAAGCGCCTACCCTATGAGCATTCCCCTCAACACCGGGACGTCGGGTACCGTGGACCCACCGGAGTGCCTTTGTATCTAGCTCATAGTATCGCATGGAGGCCCACAGACCCTTTGTTCCTTCTCCTAGGTGTTAAGGTACATTACAGGCACCCAGGGAAGGCCCAACCTCCAGGGATCGAAACTTCCTGTAGGAGTTGTGAGACAACTTATACAAGAGCAGATAAACTTCCAACCTAGCCCCTTGATACATTGCAAATGTATCTATAATTTTTGATGTCCCATGCTTAGTTTTATCCACTTTCTTGTGTTTTGTTCCAACTTTGGAGTACTTTTATTATGATTTCTTGGACTAACCTATTAACAAGAGCCACAGTGCCAGCTGCATGTTTTCTGTTGTTTTTGGTTCTAGAAAAGTCAAAAAATGAATATTCTCGGAATTGGACGGGACAAAAGCCAAAGTGCCTATTTTTCTGGAAGGGATCAAGTGCCAAAATACGAGACAGAGAGGGGCCAGAGGCCAGCCACACCACCTGGCCGCGCGGCTAGGCCTGGCCCGCGCCAGGGGGTGGTCTGGTCGACCCCAGCACCCCCTCGGCCTCTCCTTCCGCCTATAAGTTGCCCTCGGGACGAAAACCCTAGGTACCCGATCAAAAATCCACGAAATAGTCTGTAGCCACCGTCATCTCCATCCCTAGATCGGGGGGATCTGAAGCTCTTCCTGGCACCATGCCGGAGAGGGGAATTCACCCTGGAGCCCTTCTTCATCACCATGCAAGCCTTCGGTGTGATGCGTGAGTAGTTCATCCTTGGACTACGGATCCATGTAGTAGCTGGATGGTTGGTTTCTCCTCCTTTGTGCTTTCATGTTTAGATCTTGTGAGCTCCGTTCATGATCAAGATCATCTATTTGTAATCCACACATGTTGTGTTTGTGGGGATCCGATGGATATTGAGATGCTATTTCAGATTGATTATCGATTCTATCATGTCTTTGTTATTTGAGATCTTGCATGCTTTCTGTTGTTAGTAGCTATCTTGGCCAAGTAGATGCTAGCAACTCCAAGAGTTAGTATTTATGCTTGATAGTGGGTTCATGCCTCTAGTAATCTGGGGAAGTGACAGAAATCTCTAAGGTACTAGATGTGTTGTTGCTACTAGGGAGAAAACAACGATATTTTGTTCATAGAACAATTGTATTGTTTACCTTACATGCAGTTCGTAAAGCAATAATCTGTTGCTTGCAACTTAATACTGGAGGGGGTTCGGATGATAACCTGAAGGTGGATTATTAGTCATAGATGCAGTTGGATGGCGGTCTATGTATTATGTTGTAATGCCCAATCAAGTCTCAGAGGAGTCAAGATGATTAGTATATGCATGTATTGCTTTCTCGGTGTTTGTCAATTGCCCCGCTGTAATTTGTTCACCTAGCATGTTATCTATTTAACGAGAGCACCTCTAGTGAACTATGGATCCCAGTCCTTTTTCTTTACATACAATCTACAATCTTTTACTGCTTTGTGTTTACTTTCTGCAAACTTTTACTTATTTCCATTTGATACGTTTAATCCTTTGTTTTCTGCAAAACACGGTGAGATTGACAACCTCATCGCAAGTTGGGGACAAAGTTCTGTGGTTGTGTTGTGCAGGTCTCCACGTTGCTACTACCACCGGTAGTGCGCCCTGCCAAAGCTCAGCTAGTAACCCCTTTGAGGTGTTTCCTTGCTCCTACTGGTTTGATTAAACCTTGGTTTCATAACTGAGGGAAAATTGTTGTTGTGCTCACCATACCTTCCTCTTGGGGTTCCCAACGAGCTCTACATCAACACCACGCACCAAGCACTTTTCTGGGCACCGTGTATTGAGCCATCAAGCGATTTTGTGGCGCCGTTGCCGAGGAGTCAAGGACATCTTCACAAGGGGAGTCCCTCATAACCAATCTCTTTACTTTGTTGTTTTTGTTTTGCTTAGTTTCTTTTTGCTTTGTTTGCTTGTTTTGTTCTTCAAAAACACAAAAAAAATTAGTTTTACTTGTTTGCTTTCTTATTTGAAAACCCAAAAAAATGACTACTCTTGAAAACACTAAGTTGTGTGACTTCACTAGCACCAACAACAATGATTTTATGAGCACTCCTATTGCTCCACCTGTGGCTGAAAATACTTTCTTTGAGATAAAACCTGCTTTGCTCAATCTTGTTATGAGAGAGAAATTTTCGGGTATTGGTAATGAAGATGTTGCTTCCCATCTAAATAACTTTGTTGAACTTTGTGAGATGCAAAAGCATAGGGATATAGATGGTGATATTATTATGCTGAAATTGTTTCCTTTCTCTTTGAGAGGAAAAGCTAAAGAATGGTTGAATTCCTTAACTAGGAATAGTATTGATTCTTGGACTAAGTGCAAAGATGCTTTTATTGGAAAATACTATCCTCCTGCTAAGATTATATCCATGAGAAGTGAAATAATGAAGTTTAAAAAACTTGATAATGAGCATGTTTCTTGGGAAAGAATGAAATCTTTGGTAAAGAAGCTTGGGAAAGAATGAAATCTTTGGTAAAGAATTGTCCCACTCATGGACTGATTGCTTGGATGATCATCCAAACTTTTTATGCAGGATTGAACTATTCTTCAAGGAACCTATTGGATTCAGCTGCTGGAGGTACCTTTATGACCATCACTTTGGGTGATGGAACAAAACTTTTGGACAATATGATGCTTAATTATTCTGAATGGCATACTGAGAGAGCTCCACAAGGTAAGAAGGTAAATTCTGTTGAGGAAACCTCCTCCTTGAGTGATAAGATTGATATGATTATGTCTATGCTAGTTAGTGGGAAAGCCCATATTTATCCAAATAATGTTCCTTTAGCCTCTTTGGTTTCTCAGGAAGAGCAAGTTGATGTGAACTTCATAAGAAATAACAACTTTGGCAACAATGCTTATAGGAACAATTTTGGTAACAGCAATTATAAGCCTTATCCTCCCAACAATGGTAATGCTTATGGAAATTCTTACAACAATAATAAAAGTGCTCCTTCTGAACTTGAAGTTATGCTTAAAGATTTTATTAGTAAACAAACTGCTTTCAATAAAACTATTGAGGAAAAACTTTCTAATGCTGAAAGAAATATAGCATCTTTGGCTGAAGCTCAATCTACTTTGAATAAAATGGCTGCTAAACCCGAAACTAATGAGAATCCCTTTGCGGCCACTAATGCTATACAAGTAAGAATTGATTAAAATGCTAGACTATTAGCTGAATTACATGCTAAGTGGGAAAGAGAAGATGAAATTGCTAGAAACATTAGTGTTTCTACTATTACCACCACTACTGTTGAGGCTAGTAATAGTTCTACTACTTTAGATGATAAAGTTGATTTTGATCTTGATGGTTGCAACATCTCTGAAGTTATTAAGTTCCTACAAAATCTTGCTAAAAGTCCTAATGCTAGTGCTATGAACATGGCTTTTACAAAACACATTACTGATGCTCTCATAAAGATTAAAGAAGAAAAGATGAAATATAAAGCTTCTATTCCTATAAAGCAAGAATATGGTTGGGAATCCATCATTAATATGAAAGTGAATGACTTTGATTTCAAAGCTTTGTGTGATCTTGATAGTAGTGTTTCTATTATTCCTAGAAGGATCTACGATATGCTTGATTTGCCTCCTCTTGAAGATTGTTATTTGAATGTCCCACTTGATGCTAATGCTAAAAATAAACTCATGGGGAGTCTTAATGATGTTCTTATTATGGTTAATGATTCCTATGTTCCCGTTGATTTCTATGTTTTGGATGTTGAATACAATGCTTCTTGTCCTATTACTTTGGGAAGACCTTTTCTTAGAACTGTTGGTGACATCATTGATATGAAAGAATGCACCATTAAATATCAACTCCCACTCAAGAAAGGTATATAACACTTCCCTAAAAATAGAGAAAAGATTTCTTTTCCTTCTCCTATAAAAACAAAATTTGGTCTTAATGCTTCTTCATTTGAGAACACTTGATTCTTTTTTTGGTTCTTATGTCTAACTTAAAGGCGTTAAAGAAAAGTACTTGTTGGGAGATAACCCAAGAGTTTTATATGAGTATTGGAAGTTATTACTTCGGTAATAACCGCTCCTTATCATTTTTATTTGCTTTTTGTGCCAAGAGTAACCTCTAATGAGAGTGAAGTAATGATTGAGAAAGTTGCTGTCCCGAAACAGATTTTTGTGCTTCACCGTAAAAATTCCTGAGAGAGCTTTGTATGTAGGATTGAGCTGTAATTTTTTGTACTTCTGCCCCAGGTTGTTATCTAACTTTCGTTAGTTCAACACTTTTTGATTTGAGCAACAGAAGGTCTTCGAAAAAATCCGTATTTACCTGATGGTCTGTTTTGACAGATTTCTGCCATTTTCTGCATTTGCTTCTTGTTAGTTCCTTCTTGAGTTCCTTTGGGGAATTGAGATTTTTGAGGGAAGTGCTACAGTATATAGTGTTCTAATGGAAGTTTATTTGGTGTTAGAACTGAACCTTGAGACTTATTTATCTTAAGTGCACTAATGTTGCTAATGAGATTGTGTGAAGTTTTGTATGAAGGAAAAATTTCAGGTGTATGGAAGGAATGAGTAATGAGATGAAGGATGGACTAAAGCTCAAGCTTGGGGATGCCACGCATGTCACCCCAAGAAATATCCAAGAAGTACAAGCTTCAAAGCTTGGGGATGCCCAAGGTATCCCCTTCTTCATCAATAAAAATTCCAGGTTTCTTCCAAACGGTTCATTTTTATTGTTTCATGCACAGTTGTGTTTTTCTTGGAGCGTCTTCTTTTTCATTTTTGTTTTGGTTTTTAGTTTTATTGGCTTGTTTATTTTTCTGAATAAGTTGGTTGGACCCCCTCTTTCACACTTTGGTTTGCAAATAGTTTGGTTTGGTTTGGAAAAGAGTAGGAAAGTTCATACTTATGTGGTAAAAAGAGCTCGTTTTTTACTGTGGCTATGCTTTGTCATGTCGTGCTTGATATTGTTTTGGCTTTATGCTTAGTATTCTTTGCTGTAGCATGACTTGTTATAAACAATTGAGATTTCTTAATGTGCCTTGGATGAATCATGCGTTGTTTTAGCATATTAAAGCATAGTATAGTGGTATTCTCCTTTAATGCTTTATTTGGGTTGACTTGGCGCATGCTCACACCATGTTATGACTATCTCAAGTCACCATAGCCTTTATGATCCTTTAGTTTTCAACTTGTAGTATCACTTTATGCTTTGATCAATGATGTTTTGTCGCTCTGCATGATTATGGCCATTATTGCTCTCTTATTTTGTCGCTCCTAGCCTTTTGCTAGCCTCCACAACAAAGTATGAGTTCCACTCATGCATCCAACTCCCTAAACCAAGTTTTTCCAAAGAGTACACCATACCTACCTACTAGCTTATGCTATTCCAAGTATATTCATGCTTTTGTTTACCTTCCACTTGTTATGAGAAAACTAGTGATTAAAGCTCTCACGAACTTGATGGCACACTTTACTTTATTGTGTCTAATAAACTTGAAACATTGTGTCTTCTATGTTGTATATGCTTGCACTTATTTGTTGGGAATTAGCAGAACCATGCTTTCATGGGGAACGCTTTCAACATTGCACTTGGTACTTGTACCTAGTTGATATCATGCTCTTTTGTATATGGATGTCGTCGGTGTGAAATGAAAGGGGAGCTTGTAAGTCCATGGAGTTATGTATATGTGTTATAGAAACATCTGGGCCACTGGTCTAATCCATGCTGACATGGTGGAAACCTGCAGCGTAACCATAATGAGTTGTCTATGAAGCATTCTTCTTATAAAAAAGAGTCCTATTGAGAAAAAAAAGAGAAAATAAAAAAAAGAGATACTATGAAAAGAGGAAAGAGAGAAAAAAGCACCATATTCCCATGGTAAATAAGAAGAATGCTGAGATGCTCGTTGTCTGCTTGCCTTGTCATTTTGATATGGGGATTCTTCCATATCATCGGGCAAGGGGTACCCCGTTGGCGGTTCTCTATGATACACATGTACTTACGATGACAAGAACTTACCCGTAACTAAATTTGAGTAGCATGAGGAGCGGCCCTCGTATACAAGGTACATGAGATTTCTGACTAATACTTCATCAAGCATGTACACCATAGTTTGTTCACTTTAACCTTAATCATTTCAAGATGCTTATGATAGGGGTAATGAGAGCTGAAAGCTATAAGTACCATAATTTTTGGAAGCTCTTTATGAGACTTGAATCCCTACTTACTTTTACAAAAGGCCTTTCTTCCACCATTATATTGAGTCTCCACCTTCTATCTTTATGCACCTACTTTGAGAGCATAGTGGCCATTCTTAGTTCTATGTGCATTGTCCCAAGACTAGTTGATTGGTGCATAACTTGTTATTGCTTGTTTGAAACTATTGTATCTAGTCACTCTTATGAACTTTGAAGGTGTCCTATGCATTTATATTTGCTACTCTATTGAGGGACAAGCTGAATACTATTATGCTATGTTTTCTTTATGTGAAACAAACAAACGTCTTGCAAAGCATGTTATTCATGAATCTTTTGTTTGTGCCTTTTCATGTTGCATCTTAGTTTCTTTGCTTATTGCTAGAACTTTGTCTTTCATGTTATGATTGAAGTACTATGATCCCAGCCTTGAATGTTTTGCAAATACTTTGATCAAGTCTTTGATGGTGCATGTCACCTCAAAAATTATTTATTTTTATCACTTACCTACTCGAGGACGAGCAGGAGTTAAGCTTGGGGATGTTGATACATTGCAAATGTATCTATAATTTTTGACGTCCCATGCTTAGTTTTATCCATTTTCTTGTGTTTTGTTCCAACTTTGGAGTACTTTTATTATGATTTCTTGGACTAACCTATTAATAAGAGCCACAGTGCCAGCTGCCTGTTTTCTGTTGTTTTTGGTTCCAGAAAAGTCAGAAAATGAATATTCTTGGAATTGGACGGGACAAAAGCCAAAGTGCCTATTTTTCCGGAAGGGATCAAGTGCCAGAATACGAGACGGAGAGGGGCCAAGGGCCAGCCACACCACCTGGCCACGCGGCCAGGCCTGGCCCGCGCCAGGGGGTGGTCTGGCCGACCCCAGCACCCCCTCGGCCTCTCCTTCCGCCTATAAGTTTCCCTCGGGAAGAAAACCCTAGGTACCCAATCAAAAATCAATGAAAGAGTCTGTAGCCGCCATCATCCCCATCCCTAGATCGGGGGGATCTGAAGCTCTTCCCGGCACCCTGCCGGAGAGGGGAATTCACCCTGGAGGCCTTCTTCATCGCCATGCAAGCCTCCGGTGTGATGCGTGAGTAGTTCATCCTTGGACTACGGATCCATGTAGTAGCTAGATGGCTGGTTTCTCCTCCTTTGTGCTTTCATGTTTAGATCTTGTGAGCTCCGTTCATGATCAAGATCATCTATTTGTAATCCATACATGTTGTGTTTGCAGGGATCCGATGGATATTGAGATGCTATTTCAGATTGATTATTGATTCTATCATGTCTTTGTTATTTGAGATCTTGCATGCTTTCTGTTGTTAGTAGCTATCTTGGCCAAGTAGATGCTAGCAACTCCAAGAGTTAGTATTTATGCTCGATAGTGGGTTCATGCCTCTGGTAATCTGGGGAAGTGACAAAAATCTCTAAGGTACTAGATGTGTTGTTGCTACTAGGGAGAAAACAACGATCTTTTGTTCATAAAACAATTGTATTGTTTACCTTACACGCAATTCGTAAAGCAATAATCTGTTGCTTGCAACTTAATACTGGAGGGGGTTCGGATGATAACCTAAAGGTGGATTATTAGTCATAGATGTAGTTGGATGGCGGTCTATGTATTATGTTGTAATGCCCAATCAAGTCTCAGAGGAGTCAAGATGATTAGTATATGCATGTATTGCTTTCTCGGTGTTTGTCAATTGCCCCGCTATAATTTGTTCACCCAGCATGTTATCTATTTAAGGAGAGCCACCTATAGTGAACTATGGATCTCGGTCCTTTTTCTTTACATACAATCTACAATCTTTTACTGCTTTGTGTTTACTTTCTGCAAACTTTTACTTCTTTCCATTCGATACGTTTAATCCTTTGTTTTCCGCAAAACACGGTGAGATTGACAACCTCATCGCAAGTTGGGGACAAAGTTCTGTGGTTGTGTTGTGCAGGTCTCCATGTTGCTACTAGCACCGGTAGTGCGCCCTGCCAAAGCTCAGCTAGTAACACCTTTGAGGTGTTTCCTTGCTCCTACTGGTTCGATTAAACCTTGGTTTCATAACTGAGGGAAACTTGCTGCTGTGCTCATCATACCTTCCTCTTGGGGTTCCCAACGAGCTCTACGTCAACACCACGCACCAAGCACTTTTTTGGGTGTCGTGTATTGAGCCATCACCCCTTCCCATATAGGAGTAATGTGGTTGCACGGGTTAAGTTGTTATAGCTAAAGCTGCAAAGAACTGGGTGTGTTTTTTGAAAACATTTTTCATTCTCTTTCCTTTGTAAAACAAAAAAACTTTTATTTTCTCAAACTTCTCTTGGTAGGTCAAACCTCACCAAGTTTTTATCATAAAACATTTTGTAAAACTTTTTTGGGGTCTTCCCATCCAGCAGTTTTGCTTCGGCTAAAACGAGGTCTAGGGGTTTCAAAAGGGATATGTTATTATACACCATCTACCATACTAGGGACAAGTAGGTGTCACCAAGGGGGTTGTGCCTAGTAGTACACATGTGTAATGGTTTGGAGGATCCAAGACACTACTAGATATAGATCATTATATAATAAAAAAATGTAATTTTCTTAAACAGTAGGTAAAACATGCATAAGTAAAACTGTAGGACAAGGCTTATGAACAAGAAGGTGGATTTCCTATGATCAACAATTTGGTAATATATGTCCCTGGACTTCTTCTTATAAAACCATAATAGCAAAAATAACCACTTCTTCTAGTCTCTGGTATAATCGCAACTATCATCATCAACGAGCATACATGCAAGCAAGCAATACCACAATCAATATAAGACAATCAAGTAGCAAAGCAATACAGCATACAAGCATATAATACACCACCAGCTTCAGTAGGTTTGGTTAATTTGGGATTATAGCAAGTGGAATTACTTTAATTGGGTTAGTGGAATTGCTTTTATGATTAGTAGTCGAAAACTACTTCAATAAGGGGTTTTAATAAAGGCCTTGCTCAGTTTGATATCAATGTGCAAAAATGATATCATCAGATAGGTTTTGATAAAACAAGGCTACCAAAAGTGGTTTCATTATTTTATGACTTTAATTATTTAGTTATTGTATTTCTAGTGAAATAAACCCTAGTTTTAGGGTATAATTCACCAGAAAAGAACTGTAAGTCCAAAATTTATTTCCCTGGATAGTTGAGGAGTATTTTGAGTGATAGTTCACCGAGAGTTAGAATCACTTCAAAATAATTAACAGAATGCCCTTGGGAAAATCCCAAAATTAGTTCTATTGTCTATTTGTCTTTTTCACTAGATTAAAAATACAAAAGATATTGATGTGAATCCAAGGACACATGGTAGGTATTTGAAATACTTTTCTGTAGAAATTGGATTTACTATTTTTGGAATTTTAAAACTCATGTAGTGATTTTTCTACGGAAACAACCCTAGACAGAGAGATTTAATTCACCAAAAATCAACAGAGGCCTACGGGTTCTCTCAGAAGCGCGTAGGAGCATCTCTTTGGATGTATGCATGACCAAGACAAGGGGAGGGTTAGCTAGGGCTTGTAGTGATGCTCACGCTAGAACGAAAATGAGAGGGGAATATGTAGTATGAAGAGTACTATGTCTCCTTCTTCCTTGCAGTTGCCCGAGCTCGAAGCTCCCTGTCCAGGGCGAAGGAGAGCAAGAGAAAGGCCTAGAGCACCGGGGATGGCTCTGGGGGGTTTTGGGGTGGAAATGAGGGTGGTGCGGAGGCTGGGATTATCCTCTATCCCATTTAACCGAGGAGGGGAAAGTTCATGGTGGACCTAGTCCATTTTGGACAAGGAAAAGGGAGGAGGCGAGGGATTTTCTAGGAGGGGCGGTGAGCGTCGTGCCAAGGGGTCAAGGGGGGCTGAGTGATGGCTTACATAGCAAGGTTACTTGGCACGCATGTGCTTCAGCCTAAAAAGTAAATGGAGGGGAAGGAGGGTACTAGGGTGGCTAGGGCTGCAGTCAGCACTCAGTAGGTGCGTATGAGCTATGCTCTAGACCAGAGGGTGCAGGAGTGATAAAAATTGTTGTGGCATTGAAACCATAAGTTTTGGATTTTTCTCCATGTATTACTCTCTCTCTCTCTCTCACCACAACCAAGAAATAAGGGACAAGAGGGAGGGGCTGTCTACTATAGTGCTATAGTGGTTTTTGAGTAGACTATGAGGTGTAGTTTTGTGGTGGTTAACTATGGGGGTTGGTGGGGTTTTGATTTATTTTTAGATCTTAGTGGTTTAATATTTAAATCTACCATACTTGATGTCCATTAAGGGAAGTTTCAAATTCTGGATCTTATCAAGAGGGAACAATGATGTTGATAGATATATGAGATCAACATACACTTTCAAGAATTACTTGGGATTTATTTGAATATTCTAGATCATTTTTATATTAATTCTCCAAAAGGTGCTGAATGTGTTTTATTGATTTGATTTGAGATTTTTGAGTTGCTAAAGGAGGGTTTGTGGTTTTATATGGTCCCAAATATGAGTTCACACATTGGAGAATTTTCCCATTATTTATTGGAGATTAAAACTATTTAAAACATTTATTATTCAATTTCTACCATTTAAGAAAATACGCAAAACGAATTATTAGAACTCTTCAGAAATATTTATTTTTGAGGTGGTAATATAGGGTATGATACATAGGCCTCAAATGAGCCTAAAGTTGGAGGTGTGATTTGGATAAATAGAAACTTTCCTTTATAGGGGGAATTTTGGAGTTTTTGTCCAATAAAGGAATTAAATGGTTTTGGGGCCAATTTAATTATGGATGACCTTTTATAAATTTATATACCCATGTTATATTATATCCACCATATGTATCCACCATGTGATACCTTGGGTTTTGAGAATTTGACTTGATTTAGGTAGAAGCAAAGGAAAAGAGAATCCTAGGCATTGTTAATTTTATCCCTTCAAAACCTTGTTGGATCTTGGAGCTCACTGCTCCCCGTGGGTCATGGGCTATATGGATATATATACCAAGTTATCTAGATCACCATGGTACATAAGTTTGAGGTTGATTAGGATTGAGCTTTCCTAGGATTAATGCCAATCTTTGAATAAATTAAGGGTGCCATAGCAGATTATCAAGTAGCCTTCAAAACCATGTGGGTTTTAGAAGCACAAGGATCCAATTGAAACAAGTGAAGTAGGGATGGATGTACCTTTATAAGTATAGAAAAAGCATGCAAGGAGTTGTTCCAAATAAGATAGTATGGAGAAGTGAGCTTCTACCAAAGTAGGCTAGTTGATAAGATTTGCAGAAATTATTATTTTCTTGCCTGCAAAACCATCAAGAACAAGTGGGTTGGAGGATGATCTAGCCAAGGTAAGAAGTGGTCCTTGGTATTACTTATTATGATCTAGCCAAGGTAAGAAGTGCATTATCAAAAATGCAGAAGGATTGGAAATGAGGGAGACTCAAAGATGGCATCTTGATAACATTTCTAGACTTGGTCATATTTTGGCAGATTTAGGGTTTTTGACTGGAATGTAAGAGGGGATGTTTTTCATTGGGTGAAAGTAACCAAAGCATAATCAAGTGAATGATCTTGAAGTGTAGATTGGGTAGAAAGGGTCCATGCTTGTATTTGGTCTTCATTGGCTTGGAAACTTCTAGAAAGAATTAGTTTTGAAAACTGATCTACTTAAGGGTTTATATTGTCACCTTAGTGACTAGAGATTAGATCCAACTTTGGAAGATTTCTTAGGGTTTGTAATCTAACTTTAACTTGATCCTAGCGGGTGATCTCCTAGGGTAGCTCATACTACTTCCTAGCAAACAAGTCCAATAGCAGATCAAGGCAATTTATCAGACAACAGATCAAGGCAATTCATCTTCCAAGCAATTCAAACTACTACTAGGGTTACCATCAATCCTAGATTGAGGTAAGGGGTATGTTGAAAGGTTGGAGTTTGAATAAGGTGAGCATCCTTGGTATTTCTACCAGTAGTAGAATCCAAAAGCTTTATAAAAGGTTTTGGAAAACCTAGGGGTGAGAGTAGTTGAAGGGTTTGTTTGTAAATTATAGGGATATTATATTATAGAGATCTCCATAGTTTCGTAAATCGGATCTACTAAAATAGTTAGGGTTGCAAAGGCATCTTGGCTCAGGTTTTGAAATGCCAGAACATTTGAGAATATGTAAAATAAGCCAAGACAATTTTGTGAAATAGCTTTTGTCCACCGAGGGTGAGGTAAGGAGTATATCATATGCTATACATTCATATGCATAAGCACAAACAACCAACAAGCAAACACTGTAGCACTTAACAAGAAAAAGTTTTTTGTTCCCCCTAATTTGTGCATTCTGGACCACTAATCAAGGTTGCTGAATTGGGATGTTCCATATTAGTTCAAAATAGAGAGGCATGACCGAAAACATTGTTCTACTAGAGACACTTACATCGTGGCCCATGGGCTTCAAAAGACTTCGGTGGCATCGACCAGAGTCAAAATCATGCGAGGAACCGAAAATCTAACATCTACCATGGGTCAACGGAGCTTCTGCCACGTTTCTAACGATTCTGTGGCAGTAGGGTGCCTCGAAACCGGAAAAAAATATTTCCATCTACCACGGGAAAATAATGAAGTCATGGCTTAAGGTGCACCTTCTACCACACTCGGTGAACCAATCCTTTGCAGATGGCAATTTTTCTTGTAGTGTTTCTTTGAGTATTTTTGGGTATTTGAAATATTTTGCATGTTTTCCACTTAAGCTCCTCTCTGAACATTTGAGATTCCATTTTATTTGAGGCCTGGAGAGCAGCTTGGAAGTTATATTTATACCACAAATGTCACCCCATAGAAAAAAGGAATGGGAGAAAGTTTTGTGTTGAATTTTTTGACAGGGAATGGAGGAACATCATACCATGAGCTATCCAAGAATGGTAAAAACCATAAGCTTGGGTATGCCGAGGGCACACCACTGGACCTATTGAAATCTCTTTTTCCACACCTCTAAACTTTGTTTTTTGAGCAACATATTACTATCGCAAAAACTTGAAGTGTCTTTATCTAGTTTTAGTTTTTGAGTTTTGTTTAGCAATTTTTTATTTTTACTAAAATACCACCACATGAATATGTTATTATTTCTTATAATTTAGATACTAGAATAAAGCTAAGTTCAAGTTCAAAGGCTATTAAAAAAGGTGAAGGGATGAATATTTACATAAGGACGGTTCATAACTATTCCTACACTTTGTGTGATGTTTTATTCTTGAGTTTATGATATCTTGCAAGTGTCACATGTAGTATTAGTACTCATTTACCTACCTCATATATGTGTAAGTTTAATTTGATATTTCATGTTAATAAATGAGTAGTAATATGGACATTTTGCATGCTTATTCTTAGTGGTCAACATTCTCCCTTGCTAGCCTTTCACGTATCGAGCATGATATAGTCCTCATACATCCAATAATCTTAAACCAAGTTATTCTAGTGTGCACCTATATATATAGCTTACAATGCTATTCCAAGTAAATTTCTCATGTGCTACTTTATTTATATTCCAAAACATGTTGCTTATGTCTATGCTTGGCATAGAGAAGTTGCTTGTATAGTGACGATAATCTTGACAGACCAACCCTCCAAAAAGGATGGTAAAAGAAAGAAAGAAAAATGAAAAGATAAATAAAAAATATATTTCATATGCTTTATGATGTAAGTTGTCTATGATATTAGTTTGGTCAAGTTTAACATGATTTTTGGGCCATTAACCCAGGCCACGCCTACGTGGTAGACATTTCCAACTTCAGTTGACTATATTGTCATTGGAGTATGGATGGTAATCAAAATAAACATGATGGTGTAATCATGGTGTGTTAGTCGTATAAAGGGGAATATATACTCTAAATATTCATGCCAGGATCAACTTTTCCAATATCTAGCATAACCTATACATATGGTACATCAAAAGGCCATAGAAGCCATTAAAAGAGGTTATGATAGGATCAATGGAAGCAGACACTAATGATGAACTATGATCTAAAGCATGCCCTCAAGCAATATGATTTGGAAACTAAATATCGTGCACATGTTTAATCTTTGTTTCTCTATGTGAAGGGAAATTCCACTTCTTTCTACGTCAAAGAAAAAGTTTCTTAAAAGATTCTCTATTCCAAGACCAAAAGATAGGAACAATTCTCAATGCATAAGATTGCTTATGAATAATTTATATCTTGCATACAAGTTTGTTTAATTGTCCATAGTACTTGTTCATTTACTATTATATGCAAGATACTTTTACTCGTATGCATATTTGAAGTTTATGTTTTCTTTCACTTCATATGATGCTTGCCTATTGTTATTTACTTATCAATGAACTATCATACTTTATGTAGAAACGATCATGAATTATATATTGTGTACTTATTGACAATAAACTCCAGATCTCATTTAGTTATCACATTTATGCTCGAGGATAAGCATAAGTTAGTCTTGGGATGCTGACGCACGTGAAATGCACCTATGATATTTGTAGTTTATTGTGTTATATTCCTTCATAATTAAGTCATATAAGATGTTATAATCATGTTTTATAGTGATTTTGGGGATTCTCCTAAATATCCATTTTATTTGTATTATAAATCTGCAGACAAGAAAACTGTTTCGGGTATTTTTTGACTTTTAGGGACCTTCGTGAAACTTAAATTGACCTAGAATATTTTCTACAGAATTTTTTATGGGAAATTAAGACCTGGAGAACATGGAGATAACATGAATCCATAGGAGGGCGATATGGGGGCCGTGGAATAGCTAGATACCCTGACCACATCATCGAGGTCCATCTCCCCCTCAAAGCTCAGATGTCGTCGATTCTTTCACCCCTAGCTTCATCTTGACCAAAAACCATCTATATATACTGCCCTGATCGTGATCCTAGAGGATGGCGCACGAAGTGACAAAAACACAAAGCAGAGGAGATCTTGTGAAGGTTGGAGAGGGAAACACCACCAGAACACTCTCGGCTTGCATCTTCAACCTCTCCAACAACATCTCCATCATCACCATGATGAAGAGGGAGTAGTATAGCCCCATACTATTGGTTTGTGGAAGTATCTTGTTCTCTCTCTCATGTTATCAATGTTTTAGTGCAACATGAGTTGCCCTACATGATTATGTCCATCTATATGTAATCCCTTTGTGGTGAATCTTTGGTTTTTATGAACTGAGTATTTTAAATTGGAATTTTCATATTGTGTTTGATGTATAAGTAGATGTATATTATGTACCCTATTCTTGATTACTTTGTTATGATCAAACTTGTATGATAGAACATGAGAGGGGGAATATGTTCATTAGATGGAGTAACATGGTAGCATGGAACTAGGTAGTGATAGAAAGTTTGGGCTTGATGGCAATAAATGCAGCCAATTTTCATTGGGACTCCAAGTGCAGAGTGTTATAGCAAGCTTCTTTTCCCCACAAGGGTGACTCGAGGGTTTATATCAAACTCTCGGGGAATTGCGTGGATATTTGTCTTCTCTTCTTCAAGCAACCTTTAAAGTAAAATAATTTGTCTCATGTCCCCAACTCCACCAAGTGGTTTTCAAGCACAAGGTTTCATATTAGTATTACGAAATAAAATATAAACAAAATAAATAAAATAAAGAAATACAAACTAGATGATGTATGTGAAGATAAAGTTGTTTTGGGTTTTTTTATGAATGATTGCAAGTAGAGAAAGTATTTTTGTATTTTCGAAATAATAAATTGCAGAAGTTATAAATAATAGTGGATGCAAAGGAAAGGTGTTTCTTATGATAAAAATTGGACCGGGGTTCATGGGTTCACTTGTCTACTCTCTTTTTAGGTTGTAGTGATCATAAAACAATTCATCAATGATAAAGATTCATGAAAAAACTATAAGTGCTTGATAAAAGGAATTAATATGGGCATCACATTCCAATATTGAGATGAAATACATTTCTATCTTATACTCCTCAAGAAAGGGAAATCTCCATGCAATCTTGATTTAAGAACAAATCAGAGTATAGCTTTAAGCAATATTACATGATGATTGAAATACTAAAATGCTACCTTGATCTAATAAGGTCATCACACTGTCACATAATAACTATACCACATGATTTCACTTTATCCCTAGTGAGGCAGAAAAAGAAAGGTAAAAACCAAAGTAGATCTTGAATATTATGTGTCACAATTCAATCTCCACCCTATGCTACTACATCTAACACACACTTCTCCCCATACAAGTTCTTGCATACAAGTTGGATCAAAATAAGCAATAAAGAATGGGGTGAATGATTGATATGTCGTAAACGTATCTATAATTTTTTATGCTCCATGCTTGTTTTATATCAACTTTCTTATGTTTTGTTCACACTTTGAGGTATTTTTATACATTTTATGGAACTAACCTATTAACAAGATGCCACAATGCCAGTTGCTTGTTTTCTGCTGTTTTTGGTTTCAAAAAAGCTAGTAAGGAAATATTCTTGGAATTGGACGGGACAAAAGCCAAAGTCAATATTTTACCCTAAGCAATACGGAGACCGAAGGGGATACGAAGTGGCGCACCAGGTTGGCCACACCTAGTGGCGGCAGGGGGGCACCACCAGGTGGTGTGGGGCCCCTGGAGCTCCATCGACCTTGCCTCTTCGCCTATAAAAGTACCCTGAGACAAAAACCCTAAACTGTCGTGGTGGTGTCACGGCAGATGCCATGGATAGGCTAAAGGTGGGGACTAATACATGCTAGGGGAATCCAGGGAGGGATAGTGGAGTGATTCTCCACACAGGAGTGTGTATTGATTTCCTTTGAAGATTACAAGTGCTCCTAGAGCTGTATTGGCGAGAGGAGGAAGAAGGAGCTCTCTTACTATTGCCTACAGTTTTTCCCTAGAACCTTAGCTCAACTAGTCACTATGGAATCATCAAACCAACTAGAGCTCAACCAACCCCTTCTACCAGAAACCTAGCCCCCCTTATATAGAGGAGGCTCGGTCCCTGCCTAGGGCATACGTGGAGGCATATTCCTAAGAATATGCCTCCTCTCAAAGTGGTAACCCGACCGGGGTGCTTTTCCCCCACGTCATACATGCTTTAGCGATGTAAGCCTCTGCGGCGCCCGCGTCAGCCGACATGGGCGTCGTCACCCTTGTCGGCCATGACCCGGTGGTCCTGCCCTTGCTTTCTTCGCTCATGTAGTGCGTACCGAACCTTCTTTTTGACCAGAGAGATTCCTTCCTTCTCCCAGAAGCTAAGCGGGGACCCGGATCATAGTAGATCCGGCCACACCTGTTCCTGCATATAAGTTAGACAAGCACTTCCGACTGAAGGGAATATGCCCGAGAGGCAATAATAAAGTGGTTATTATCTTATTCCATGTTTATGATAAATGTTTATTTTGCATGCTATAATTGTATTGATTGGAAACATCAATACATGTGTGTTTAATAAACAAATAAAAGGTTCCTAGTCATGCCTCTCTTATAGACTAGCTCGTTGATTAACAAGATGATCAAGGTTTCCTGATCATGGACATTGGATGTTGTTAATAACGAGGTCACAACATTGGTGGAATGATGTTATGAACATTCATCTGAAGTATAGCATTATGATCAGAGTCATTATGTTTATATTGCTATAACATCATACGAAGTAATCTTTATCCTTAGACCATGAGATCATGTTAATTGCTAACACCAGAAGAGTATCTTGAGAACATCAAACGTCACACTGTAACAGGGTGACTATAAAGGTGGGTTCAGTGCTATGAAGGTGCTATGTTGAGGCTCATGGATCAAGAGTGGGATTTGTCCATCCCAATGACGGATAGATATACTCTGGGCCCTCTCGGTGATATCACATTGAAATAGCTTGCAAGCAAGTGATGTGATCACTAGAATGTTATATCACGGGAACAAGAAAAGAGTGCATGTCGGTAACGAGATCAAACTAGGTATGGAGATACCGATGATCGAATCTCAAACATGTAATATATCACGGGACAAAGGGATTTAGTTACTAGCGTTAAAGGTTCTAACGATCACAGAAGTCATCGTTGAATGTGTAGGAGTCAGTATGGATCTCCAGGTCCCGATGCTGATTATTGATCGGAGAGGGGTCTTGATCATGTCTGCATTATTCGGGAACCGTAGGGTGACACACTTAAGGGATACCGACACCATTTGGAGAAAATATGTTTCAGATAAAGATTTAAGAAAGCGCTGGAATTATTTCAATAGACACCGAAACTGTTTCGGGTGAAAATGCTGAAATTGGTTCTGCATGTAATATTGAAATGTTGCATGGGTTTTATGTGAATGTTTGTTAATTAAAGTAATTAACAAAATTCTGAATAAAAATAATAAAAGAGTTTTATTAAATGAGGGAGCATTAAATTTGGAGAAATTTAATGCATTTAAAGTGGAGACTTTAAAAGAGAATGTGAAGGGGCAAATTTATGTGGAGGGAGTTACCACCACATGAATGGAGGAGGTGAAGAGTCACCTCCTCCATGTGTCGGCCATGAAGGAGGGGCACCCCCCTCCTCCTATAAAAGGCCACCCCCTCCTCACTTCTCACACACACCTCCTTGTGAAGGATCTCTCTCCCCCTCTAGTATTATTCCCCATGGTCTCGGATTAGCGAGATACATGTTCCCAGTGGCTTTATCTGGAAAGGAGTTGCTGCTTCTGCTGCTTTGCTGGAGCGAGGGACGGAGGTTGTTGGGGTACCGGACGTGTGTGCGATCACGGATGCACCGCTGCTTTGCGGTGCTGGAGCCGGACCTGCTGGACTTCATCACGATCTTGAGATCGGCAAGTGTACGACTACATCAACCACGAGTTCCTACTCGTTAACAAAGCTCGTTCTCTATGAGGGTAAGTTCTCTTTGGATGTATGTCCACCTGTTGCTTTGTACCTAGTAGATAGATCTTGGCGTGTAGTTCACACCGTAGGAAAATTTTTGTTTTCTATGTTGCGGACCCAACAATGGTATCAGAGCCTGATCTATGCGTAGGTGCTTTGCACGGGTAGTACACATATGTTTATATGTGGGCGATGATGATCATGTTATTGCATCTTCTATGTACTTTGGATATTGGTGGCATAGTGGGATGAAGCGGCCCGGACCAACCTTACATGTCATCGTACATGAGACCGGTTCCAGGACTGACATGCAACTTGTTTTGCATAAGTGGCTGGCGGGTGTCTGTCTCTCCTACTATAGTCAATATCTGATTTACAACGAGTTGCTAATAACTTAGTTATCCTCGTTGTGGTTCATGTTCGTAGGTAAGAACGGTTCTATCTCCGAAAGCCCTAAGCCACGTAAAACTTGCAATTGATAAATTAGATTCGTCTAGTTTAGATCGTTGCTGGGCTAGTGTTTTGATATGGTATTGTTGTACGTAGATGTATGATAAATACTCTTACAACACACTCAACGTGTAAGTTCTATAGACCTTGGCCTTACACACAAAGGAATGATAGAGATCATACCACGATGCAAGTGATAGAGATCAAATGCATGGACCATATCATCTCACTTTACACATTAGATGTTAGCATCTTATACTGCTAGTTTGGCGTTTTCTGTAGCATTGTAAGATGATCCCTCTTTTAGATATCAAGATAAAAATGTGTTCTTCCTTAAGTTTGCACCGTTCTATGGATCGTGTTTCGAGACATCACGTGATGATCGGGTGTTCTCAACTCTACGCTTTCATGCAACGGGTGTAAGACAGTTTTACACACGCGAATACTAAGGTTCTTACTTGGCGAGCCTAGCATGTATAGACATGGCCTCGGAACACAGACCGAAAGGTTAAGCATGAGTCACATAGTTGATGTGATGACCATATTGATGCTCGCCTTTGAAGCTACACCGACTCACGTGATGATCGGACTTGGTGTAGTGGATTTGGTTCATGTAATCACCAAAAAGGCACGAGGGATGTCGTTTTTGAGTGGGAGTTCATTTCTCATTTGGATTAGTCGAACTCAATTTGTCATAAACTAAATCGAAGTGAATTTGCATAATTTGTTGTAGTCATTGGCATTCGTTTTCTACCTTATGCTTAGTTTTTATTTGAGATAATAGAACTATAGAATTCTTGATATTTACTTTACGAACTGGTATCGTATTGTTTCGAATGTCAATTTAAAGTTTATAAGTCCTATTGCAAACTTTTAGCAAACTCTATTTACTCCATGAAGTTTAATAAGTAGTATTAAATCAAGAGTAAGAATTCCAATATTAGTATCTAAAGTATCATGTTTGCCTCCATGATTATTGATATTCAAAAAGTTGTTTTAATATCAAGATTATATTGGAGCTGAAAATTGTTTCAGAAACCATCATGTGTGAAAGATATTGTGATATCTAAAACAATGTTTTTGGTTGCATTATGATAGAGTATAATTTAGCAAAATACATGTTCTCATATTGTATGAGAATTTGTGAAGGATGGAGATGTTAGGCATCCGAATCTACCAAAAAGGTTTTGGGAACTGATATTATACTCGTGATTCTTCCTTATAAGCTATAGTAGCTTGATCATGAAAGTTGTCATGATAAGGATGAATAGAAGATGTAAGTAAAATGTTTACTACACTAATAGATTACTAAAGAATGGAGTTTTGAAAGAACACCAAACATTTGATGATGGTGATCCACTTCAAAGTGCAAGTCCAAAGGTATTAGTATTTGACTATATACTCTTTGTACCATGTGTCATGTTGATGACACCACTATTGATGTTGATAGATTCTTTTAAAAGAAAAGGAATTGCTGAAAGAGAATCTATAAAATATTTGGCAGAAAATAAAAGGTTGGAGATGTCCAACTTAGGTATATAGAAGATATACATGTTATGGCTATATTCCTTGCTTGTTAAACAATGTGGTTCTTAGGTATTGGATACCGGTATTTGGATACCGAATTGGTTGGTATGAAGTGTCATACAGGACAACGCAATTCATGAACTACAATGGCCTAAGTAACCAGCAAGAGAATGAGTGATGATGTTCATCGAAAACATATAAAGTGTTATTGTATTTTTCATTGTCATCAAACCAAGCCTTCAAGATTTGTTTAAATAATTGTTATTTTGTTCTGGTATCATGAGAACAATGGTTGTTCAAATAATTACCGTATTCCATAAAGGATGGATGAACTTTTACAAGTCTAGTTGGAGAAATCACATCCATAAACACTATTGCTAAAATGTCACAAGACAAATGATTGAAAGATCACTTATGAAGTGACATCGCTGTTTAAATTATATTTGAAAGAAAACATGAAGAAACTCCATGTTGATGGATTTTTGGAGTCTTTGATTTTGATCAATTGACGCATGTGAGACTTTCCTCGAGATAATTGAAACTCCATCCATAGGCCAGAGAGGAACGGATGACTAGCTTATTGGAAATTGTGCATGCTGATGTGCATAGTCCATTATGTGTAGCCATATGCGATGGATCTTTTTGCTTCATATGCTTTCTCCAAAAATTTGAGTGAATATATCTGTATATTTACTTAATAAGGAAGAAGTATGAAACATTTGAAAACTGTTCAAAGACTTTCAAGGTGAAGTGGAAAATCATTGTAACAAGAAAATAAAGAGTTTATGATTCGATCATAAAGGAAGATATTTGAGTTACATGTTTAGCAAAAACACCTAAGACTTGAGGAATTGTTCCATGATTTGTGTTTCCCGATAAACCATAGGAGTATGGCATATTCGAGAGATGAAATCAAACCATGTTTGACATGGTAAAATCAAAGGTGTCATTTATAAAACTGCCATTATGTTTTAAAGATTGAAGCTTTAGAGACTACCGCTTTTACACTGAAAAGGGCACCATCGTGATCTGTTGAAATGACACCATATGAGTTATGGTTTGGGATAAAACCCAAATTGTCTTTTCTTAAATTTTGGTATGGTATGCATAAGTAAAATGTTTACAACCAAAGTCGGATAAGCACGTCTTTGTAGGTTATCCCAAAGAATTTGTTGGGAATTTCTCCATAACACCGAGGACAAAAGAGTTTGTTACTTGGAACGTCAAGTTTCTTGAGAAGGAATTTTTCGTGAAAAGTTAAGTGGGAGGACAATAGAACTTTGATAAGGTTGTTAAACCTTAACTATATGTGCTAAGTAGTGCAGCGCCGGAAAGTGTCCTAGTGGCGGCCACAATGCTCATGGCTCTCGTGATTACAAAAGGTGTGATCTCGGAGATTAGAGTTCCTATAGAACCGTGTGGGTCGGTAAGAATCAAATAGTAAGATTTGATAAGCAAGTCGTTATTGTTTTGACAATGATGAACCGACTACATGCAAAGAAGCGATGATGGGCCCTGACTCCATAAAACGACTAGAAGTCATAGAATCCGTGATAGTATCCATACACGAGAAAACAAGTTTCTGAACTTGGAAGACCCTCCGGAAAGGCATGAAGCCTATCGGTCGTGTTTGGATCTATAAAGAAATAAGACATGGATGTTTAACATCTATGAAATAGTCGACATGTCGGAAAGAAGTTTACGACAATGTTCAAGGAGTTGACTATGACAAGATTTGATCTTTCATAGCGATATATAGTTTTGACGGATTAATGTAGCAACCACTACATATAATTTGGTATATGCTAGTTGAATAAACAAAACAATGTTCTTCTAATAGAACGGTAACCTAGGACATGTACATGACATGGTCCGAAGGGTTTTGTTAATTCAAAGGGTGCTAAAAGGGCATGTAAACTTCAATAGTTGAAGTAAGCATAGCGGAGTTGGAATCTTCACCATGATGAAACTATTAAAAGAGTTTAAATTCATCGGATATGATGAAGATGCTTGCATTTGCAAGAAATTAAGTGGGAGCGCTGAGACATATTTCTAATACATTATGTAGAGGACATATTGTTGATTGGAAATGATGTATCTTGTATTGACACAAGTTAAGAATTTCATTAAAATAAGATTTCGATGAAATACTTGGGCAAACCCGGAATATTAGGCATAAATATCTATATGGATAGATTAAGGCGCTAATATGGTTGTGCTAGACATACACATATGAGATATTGAAAGGGTTCAATATGGAAACAACAAGAAAGGTTCTTGCTGCATGGAAAGGATTGTATCAAAATTCAAGTGTTTCAACACTTGGTGAGTAAAATCACATGAAGATTTTGATCGATTATACCATGATATGTATATATCCAGAATGTCCTATGCTCTAAATGTTATGAGCATATACCAGAATGATTCATAAGATGATCATTGGACAATAGTAAAGATATTCTTATGAGATTTAGAAGAACTAAGAATATATAATGTATAAGTGACAAATAGTTAAAGGTAGTTCATTGTAAATTGTTACATTGATACTAGTTTTGTCACAAGATACAAATTAAATTTATCTCAATTTATACTATGGGTGGCACAATATAATGGAAAGGATGTTCCATGATGGATTTGGATGAGTTCCAAAGTTGAGATATTGTGACGGATACTACAACAAAAGGCTAAGTATATGACTGCTATAGTAGCAGCATAGGAGGGAATTTGTGTTAAGCAGTTTGTTATCAAACTAGGTGTGGTTCAAAGTGGGCTAATACTATGAAGATATATTGTGTGACAATAATATCAACATATTTTGAGCCGAACGAACTAAAGGTCTCACCAGAGGACTAAATTTATATAATGCCATCTCATTTGAGAATGAGTGATGCGTAGAGACGCAGAGACATGCAAATACACACGGACCTGAAACTGTCAGATCCGGAGATTATGTTAACCACTAGAAATTGCATATATGCAACACCAGAAAGCCATAGGTGTTCAATACGCAAAGTTTTTCAAACTAGATTATTGACTCTAGTGCAAGTGGGAGACTGAAGGGAATATGCCCGAGAGGCAATAATAAAGTGGTTATTATCTTATTCCATGTTTATGATAAATGTTTATTTTGCATGCTATAATTGTATTCATTGGAAACATCAATACATGTGTGTTTAATAAACAAATAAAAGGTTCCTAGTCATGCCTCTCTTATAGACTAGCTCGTTGATTAACAAGATGATCAAGGTTTCCTGATCATGGACATTGGATGTTGTTAATAACGAGGTCACAACATTGGTGGAATGATGTGATGAACATTCATCCGAAGTATAGCATTACGATCAGAGTCATTATGTTTATATTGCTATAACATCATACGAAGTAATCTTTATCCTTAGACCATGAGATCATGTTAATTGCTAACACCAGAAGAGTATCATGATAACATCAAACGTCACACCATAACAGGGTGACTATAAAGGTGGGCTCAGTGCTACGAAGGTGCTATGTTGAGGCTCATGGATCAAGAGTGGGATTTGTCCATCCCGATGATGGATAGATATACTCTGGTCCCTCTCGGTGATATCACATTGAAATAGCTTGGAAGCAAGTGATGTGATCACTAGAATGTTATATCACGGGAACAAGAAAAGAGTGCATGTCGGTAACGAGATCAAACTAGGTATGGAGATACCAATGATCGAATCTCGGACATGTAATATATCGCGGGACAAAGGGATTTAGTTACTAGCGTTAAAGGTTCTCACGATCACAGAAGTCATCGTTGAATGTGTAGGAGTCAGTATGGATCTCCAGGTCCCGCTGCTGATTATTGATTGGAGAGGGGTCTCGATCATGTCTGCATTATTCGCGAACCGTAGGGTGACACACTTAAGGGATACCGAAACCATTTGGAGCAAATATGTTTCAGATAAAGATTTAAGAAAGCGCTGGAATTATTTCAATAGACACCGAAACTGTTTTGGGTGAAAATGCTGAAATTGGTTCTGCATGTAATATTGAAACGTTGCAGGGGGTTTTATGTGAATGTTTGTTAATTAAACTAATTAACAAAATTCTGAATAAAAATAATAAAATAGTTTTATTAAATGAGAGAGCATTAAATTTGGAGAAATTTAATGCATTTAAAGTGGAGACTTTAAAAGAGAATGTGAAGGGGCAAATTTATGTGGAGGGAGTTACCACCACATGAATGGAGGAGGTGAAGAGTCACCTCCTCCATGCGCCGGCCATGAAGGAGGGGCACCCCCCTCCTCCTATAAAAGGCCACCCCCTCCTCACTTCTCACACACACCTCCTTGTGAAGGATCTCTCTCCCCCTCTAGTATTATTCCCCATGGTCTCGGATTAGCGAGATACATGTCCCCGGTGGCTTTATCTGGAAAGGAGTTGCTGCTTCCGCTGCTTTTCTGGAGCGAGGGACGGAGGTTGTTGGGGTACCGGACGTGTGTGCGATCACGGATGCACCGCTGCTTTGCGGTGCTGGACTTGGTGGTGCTGGAGCCGGACCTGCTGGACTTCATCACGATCTTGAGATCGGCAAGTGTACGACTACATCAACCACGAGTTCCTACTCGTTAACAAAGCTCATTGTCTACGAGGGTAAGTTCTCTTTGGATGTATGTCCACCCGTTGCTTTGTACCTAGTAGATAGATCTTGGCGTGTAGTTCACACCGTAGGAAAAATTTTGTTTTCTATGCTGCGGACCCAACACCGACTTACTCCATAAGTCGGCTGAGACAATGTTAGGCGACCCCCCTGGTCCGGGTTACTCCGTGATCCGGCCTGCCTTGAGGTGACCCGGCCAGCATCTGCTTTGACCCTGCTCAGATTATATGGATTTACGTTCCCTTCGCACGTTCCAAGTTTTCACTTGCCGGCCAGGTTACCACTTTGGCTCGGATCCCATGGTTACCATGGTTTGATCCGTGCCCCGCTTCCTTCTCTCATACGCCAACCCACGTGGAGGCTAATCATTACGTCGTCTTATTTTAAGGGCCTACACAGTAACCACCGCAGTAATTGTCAGTTATCACTGTGCGTGGGTCACGTCACGCCTGCCTCCTCGTTTACCGCATCAGTGCATCACGTCACGGGATTGCTTCTGCTCTGTGGCCCTCTGTGTGGCTCCTCTACGATTGGATGTGGTGTGCGATACACAGCCACACCATGTGGCTTGTTGGCGCAGCGTGATCCCACTCACCCATCTCAGGGGGTGGTTAAGTAGCAGAGGGGCGCACCCCTTAGCGTTTTTCCCACTTCTGCGCCCCTCTGCTCATTGCCCTTCTCCTTCGTCTTCCTAGCGACCGCGCCACCGCCAGTGCTTCTAGCAGCAGCGCCGCCGCCGTGCTTTTCCCCATGCCTCTGCGTCGCAGCCACCACTACGTGACTTCCTAGCCATGGGTCCTTGCCAATCCAGGCCTCAGATCCCCGCCGCCGCTAGCGCCAGCAAGGGTAGTGAATACGAGATGACGGAGGAGGAGCTCGCCGTCGCCGAGCAAGAAATGGAGGAGGACGTCGCCGTGGCGGACCGTGGCACGTGGGCCAGATCATGGGTCTGTCAAGATGACCTTGACTGGCTCTACCGGACCAGGCGCATTCCTGCCGGCGTCGTCGCTCGTCTCCCCTCCGCCGAACTGGCCCCCTCACCCAATCCGGGTGAGTTCGTCGTGTTCCTGTCCCACTTCCAACGGGGATTTGGTCTGCCGGTGAGCGATTTCTTCCGGGATTGGGTTAGCACCTACCACTTGCAGCCACACCATCTCCCAGCCAACGCTATCACCTCTCTCTCCGCTTTTGTCTCTACGATCGAAGGCTACACCGGACTATGGCCCACGAAGGAGCTGTGGATCCGGTTTTTTGGCCTTCGTCGCAACGTCATCCCCAACATCCAAGAAGAGTCGGAGGATAAGCAGCTCACCCAATTCGGAGCTGCCTACATCTCACCCCGGAGATTTTCCGTTTTCCCCCAGGTTACCGGGCTTGACTCCTGCAAAGGATGGGCCCGGACCTTCTTCTATGTCCGGAATGCGGGCACTGAAGATTTGATTCGGTTGCTGCCCTACGCTCCGGGTCCACCTGACACGGAATTCTGGGAGGAGGTCCCCAAGAAGCCTACAGCTCTGGCCAACCGAGTTAACAAGAGGTTTGCGGAGCTAAAGAAACTCGGATTGCGCAACGAGGATGCTATGATCACGTTCGTGCACAACCGAATCTCTCCCCTCCAGAAGCGCATCCACAAGGTGTGCCACATGAGTTTCACCCGCGACCCCAACCGAACCTCCTCCTTCGAGTTGAGCAACACGGAGATTTTTCACCGGGTTAAGGCTCTTTTCACCACCCACAGGGATTTCTTCGTCGAATGGACTTGGGGAATTGAGCACTTCTATCGTGACAGGCTCCCTCCCGCGGTAAGCTTCGCGGGGCAAACTTATTTCTGATCAAATATGTGTCGGTGTTTGTTGTGTTTCTGACTCTGTTCTTCATGCTTTTTCTTAGCTGTTCCTTCAGCAAACTCTCGAGGATGGTATGGATCCGACCCTTAAGTGGGCGTCGGACCGAGAAATCCCGGACGAGGAGGAGTCGGACCAGGAGATGTTTCTCCCTATGACCGATGCTACCAAACGACCCAGCGGTAAATTCTCTTCTCTTAGAGATTTGCCCGATGATGAGGATGACTCGGATGTCGATGTGATTGAACCTGTTGAGTCTGTCCCTCTTTCTTTTGCCTTTCCGGCATCAGCTAACCCCGGTGGGCATATCCACGAGGATCCTCCACTTGCTACGGGCGAGCCGGTTCCGGTGGCGTCGAAGAAGAAGCGTGGAGCCGCATCAAGTTCTTCCTCCGAACCTTCTCAGCCCACAAAAAGGCAAAAGAAGGCCGGAGACAAGACTGCCTCCAAGTGGACAGGCAAAGCCCCGGCACGAAGGGCTCGGAAACCCAAGTAGGCCGAAACCTCGGATGCGTAAGTCATTTTTCATTGCGTAACTCGCTTTTCCTTGCATCATGGAAATTTCTCTTCTAACATTATTCTCTTCTTCAGACCTCCGGTGGAGGTCCCTCAGAGCGGATCAAGCATCTCTTCACCACTTCGATCCGGCCCTTCTCCTCCTCGTGATGATGAGTCACGTCTGCTGAGCCCTATTCCAGAGGGTTCTGCGGCTGCTCCGGGTTCCGCACTACCTCGTCAAGAGGAACGCGACCTTGGAGCGGGAGGGGTCGGTCCAGCCGAGGCGACGACGTCCACCACTTAGGCATTGCTGCAACCAGCAGCCACCGAGTCTATCTCAACACCAGCACCAGCAGCAGTTCCAGTATCAGTGACCGAACCAGCTCCAGCATCTGTTCCGGCACCAAGAAAACCAACCACATATCCAAGTCCAGCTACAAGAGCTCCAGTGCCAAGTTCTTCCGCCTCGTCCGAGTCATCTCAACCTCGGCGAGGAACTACTCCAGCAGCTTCTAAGGGGAAATCCACTGTAGTTACTTCTTCCTAGCAAGCTAAGGGCAAAAAGGCTCCGGATACTACCAAGTCAACATCCGTCAAGGCTGGGTAGCGAACCCTATCATCGATGCTTCCCAAGAAAGCTCCAGCAGCGAAGGATGTTCCTGCCGAGCCAACTGACGCGCAGCAGATGGTTCTGCATACCAGCCTAGCCCTTGCCTTGGTTGAGAGGAAAGAAGCGCACGCAAAGGGCTTGGTGGCACCCCATATGCCCACCGGTGAGTGGTACCCTCCGAGTCTTATTAAGTTCGTCATGAACTGGAATAAGGCGGAGTTCGTCCACAACGACGATCTCCCGGAAAAGTTTGGCCCCGCAGAATTTTCCGCCCAGATGAATACCGCCGCTAAGGCAATTAACCTCGCGGGGTGAATGATGGAGGTATGTCGTTTCTCCTTTACATGCTGTAGATAATAACCATTAGTCCCCGAGCCTCCGGTGGAGTAGCTTGTTACTCGGCCGGATGCTCATTAGAAAACTAACGTAGCTGCATGTAAACTTCGAATATGCACACACCTAGAGCCGGGTTAAGTTCCACTTGGCCCGGATCTTGTACACTTCGAATATGCACACACCTAGAGCCGGGTTAAGTTCCACTTGGCCCGGATTTTGTACACTTCGAATATGCACACACCTAGAGCCGGGTTAAGTTCCACTTGGCCCGGATCTTGTACACTTCGAATATGCAGACACCTAGAGCCGGGTTAAGTTCCACTTGGCCCGGATCTTGTACACTTCGAATATGCACACACGTAGAGCCGGGTTAAGTTCCACTTGGCCCAGATTTTGTACACTTCGAATATGCACACACCTAGAGCCGGGTTAAGTTCCACTTGGCCCGGATTTTGTACACTTCGAATATGCACACACCTAGAGCCGGGTTAAGTTCCACTTGGCCCGGATCTTGTACACTTCGAATATGTACCAAGCTAATTTTACGCTTCTGTACTTTTTTCAGGTAACCACCAATCGCCGGAGCGCTGAATTCCAACGCCTGCTGGATACCCACAAGATGTTACGCGCAAAACATGTTGCACTTATCGCAGAACATGAAAAGAGGGGTAATTTTCTCCCTCAGCACTTCTCCATTTTTCTTCACCTTCTTCTGCCGAACTAATCTCCTCATTCGGTTTCTACAGATGGGGTGGAGGCTGAGAACAAGATCATGCGGAAGAACTTAGAGGAAATCCGGGGTATGTCCTCTTTTGTCCATCCTCGCAGTGTTTTCCATTTCCTCTTCTCCTTGGCTCGGCAAACATTCACTCCTCGGCTCTGCCGCGTCAACATACTATTTCAGCATCGCTTGAGGATAGTGTGCCCGTGCCTCATATGATGCTGCATTTTCTCGAACAAGCAGGACAGCATCAAGCCGAGCTGAAGAAAAAGGATGATGAGCTTGCTCTCCTCCGGACTAAGGACAACGAGACTGCTAAGCTCAAGGTTGAGATGGAGAAGGTGAAGGCCCAGCACCAAACCGAGCTCCAAAAGATTGGCCAGAACTTCACAGAAGAGCGTGAGCGCCTTACTCTCTAGATCTCCAAGGACCAGGAGCTATTTAAAGAATCCGACGTCCAGCTTGAGTCGGCAAATGCTGAACTTGAGCAACTTCGTAAGAGACGCGATGACTGCATCAAGGAGTTAACCCGGATCCTTAGTGTAACTACCTCGGTGAATTACGCTCTTAGTTACAAGCCTGGATGAGCGGAAATGGTTAAAATAGTACGGTGGGGCCAAATGCCACTCACAGGTAGACCTTTCGGCCGTCCTAACCATTTCCAAACATCGGGACAAGAACGAGCGGCGTAATCGGCAGGCGAAGTGATCAACTACATACACAAATGAGTATGTATGCAAGCCACCATACAACAGTCCTCAGAGCCATTCCATCTAAAAGAAATAGAAATATTGCAACGCCATACGGCAAGATCCAAATATCCTAGATAGATATAATAGTTTAGGATATCTCCTCATATATCAAACATCAGAGTATCAGGCAGAAGCGGAAAACAAGATCCGAGTACGGATAAGAAGCAAATCGGCATAAGATGCCCCATAAATAAACACATCCCGCCCACCGATCTCACGGATCCCCGTTCCCGGAATCTCTACACCGAGTGGTCGCTGCCAACATCGTTCGTCTCCTCCACCCAGTATCCATCTTGCGAGTATACCTGTTCATCTAAATCAAACAATTTATCATGTGAGACCCTAGGGGTACTCAGCAAGTCTTTATGCCTCTAAAGGGGACGCAACCTGGGGTGACGCAATTGCAGCAAAAGATAGTACCTAACAATTCTAGGGATACTCGCTAACCATCCGCCTAACCAAAGATAGACGGATGTCCGTGAATTAATAACAACAGTTATAACAGTAATATTAACAAATCCATCCTCCTCCTCGCTTACCAACGAGGAAGCGGACGAACAGCCCCCCATCCGTTGGCAGTTTTATTATCCATTCCATGAGTGTTACACTATTTACTAGTAAGGTACTTAGTCAAATTAAAAGCGGTACTTTAGTTATACTTGTCTATGATCGAGAAACTGTGCTCCAAGTCGTCCATAACCGCGGACACGGCTTTCAGAAAGATTTACCCTGCAGGGGTGCACGAATAGCAACACACACTCGATCAACCTCGGAAAAACCAAATCAAAACCCAACGAGGCATTCACGACAAAGCGATCACAGGATTCAGAAATATTTCAGGGGGCCACCCCACTAAGCTACCCGCAACGAAGTTGGCCGGCTCCGAAACGGACCCAGGGTTTGTGTGGACGGCGATAAACGACTGGGAACCCGAAAATGTGACTGGGCTTGTCGATACAGCGAAAACGTGTCACGGTCCTAAACAGTACAGGTGCTCCACGCACAAACTTAAATAAAGCAGTAAAGCATGGCATAAGTACAGGATAGTAATAAAGCCCCAAACTACTTTGTGGCCCCAAGAAATAAGAATGAATCAAGCTCTGGCTCAGGGGGTTCATAAGGCCTCCCGGATGTGGATAGTGCGAATAGTCAAGGAACAGGAATCAAGTACTCGGGGTCCTACGGGACACAAGTGAGCATGAAGAACCAAATAGCAGATATTGCCCACCGGTGCCACTGTCATTAGTTATCCCATTACTACTCAGGTTAAGTTGTTTAGGTACCTCGTTATCCATCAGACACTCACATACCCTACACATGCTGTTCTACGACCCGCATGGCTCAAACAACTCCTGTAGTAATGGCTCATGGGATGGAGGATCAAGCTTCAGTGGGGTTAAAAGTAAAGGCTATGCAGTACTTGGGATTCAGTTTAATGCAATCGCGACTCAATGATGCAAGAATAAGATAGAGGCAATAGGTACTATATATTTGCAAGCATGTGGTAGTGCTTGCCTGGCAACTCGGTTGAAGCGAGGGATGGATCTGGGTAGTGCTCCTGGGTTTCTTGATATATCCCCTGCTCAGCGTCTATTCGAAGAAGAACCAAACAAACAAGGGCCAACATAAATAGAGTGCACAAGCATATGAATTAAAATGCGACAAGCAAACAATCATGCCATGATGAATGATGCACAATGTGCATGGCAATAATGTAGCATGGCATGGGTGAGGTGTGGAATACAAGAATAAAGCATTTTATGGAGTTTTAGTCACCTTTTATCCTCAAATAAGTTGCTGTATACTTTATATTTATATGATGCATGCTGCAACTCAGAACATGGAATGCATAAACAGAAAGGTCTCGTCGAGCTGATCATTTTAGACATATCATTTGTCAAATTCAGAGTTATAAAACAAAAGCTATTAATTAATTAAGAAAAAGGGCATTTTATTGTAATTTTAATCTACTCGAAATTTAAAGTGTTCAAACATTATTTTGAAGGGCATATATGAAATCCTCACATTTTTCTGATTTCAAAACATATATTACATGTTTAATTTGGCATTATAAAACAAAAGATAGTTAAAAACAGATTTGAATTTAAAATTTAAACATTTACTAGAATAATTTTTATTTAACAGAAATTCGCCAGGACTTTTTACACCCCGGTCAAGCTAGCCCCAGCCACCGACGAGTGGGGCCGGCGTTGTCTCAGCCGCAGGTGGGGCACAGTGGGCTACAGGGCTTTTCTCACTAGGGTCTTTCCTAACCGCACCCACGACAGGTGGGTCCGGGTACAACGGGGTCACGCGCACGCGTCGCCCAGCCGGGGCGTGACACGTGGGCGATCCCAGGTAGGCGCGGCTAAAAACAGAAAAACACGGGGCCCTATTTGTAAAACAAAAACACGGGAGAGTGACAGGTGGGCCACTTGGGACGGCGGGTTGAGGCGGGAAAAATGGCAGGGGTTCTTCTGCAAAAGCATCGGCGTCGCCGGACTGCTGCTGCGCGCCGTCAGCAGAGAACAGGGGGTCGGCCGGAGTTCGGACGACGATGGCTACCAAACGGCGGCGAATCTCGCCAAGCCGCAAAAAGGAAAGATGCAGAGGGTGGTGCGGGCTACAACTTTCATTCAGAAAACATCGTCGGAGGAGGGCTACAGCATGCGGGGCACGGCGGGGAATAGGGGGGACGGACGCTGCTGCAGCTGCTGCTGTCTGCCAGAGCACAGCGCGCGTGGCGGCGCACGGAGGCCGCTCGACGGAACGTCCGACGAGGTTAGGCCGCTAGGAGGAGGACGGGCTTGTCTAGGAGATTGAGAGGCTCACCAGGGGGTCGCCCGTGACGTCGCTGGAGCGAGAGGTGGATCGGGTCGGAGCAGAGGCAGGGGTTCTACGAGCTTCGGATCCCGGTGGCTGCGGCGTGTCCGGCGAGCTATAGAGAATTCCGGCAAGGCGTGGCCGAAACAGGTTGAGGCAGAGGAGGCAAAGGGAGGTCCTGGTAGGACCGAGCGTGCTGCAACTCACCGGGTCGACGACGGAGGTGGTAGACCGAGCTAGGTCTAGGGTTTTGGGTGTGGCCTTGCCTTGGGTGGTTGGCCAAAGGAGGAGGAGGGAGAGGAAGCCTGGGCGAGGGATCTCGATCTGGGGTCGGTGGAAGGATAAGGATGGGAGGGGAGGCCCTACTTCTCCTTTATGCCGAGAGGAAGAGAGGACCACGGGTGCGGCGAGTGGAGGCGATCGAGCACGTGAGAGAGGGCTGGGAGGGAGAAAAACAGTGCACCGACTCGCTGTCCACCTGGTCTGGTCGAGCCAGAGGGGAGAGAGGTGTCCGGGTCGGGTAGGAGGGTGGCTCGATTAGACTAGAAGGGAAAAGGGAAGGTGAGAGGGACTAGGTCTTGCTAGGTGTAGATAGAGAGAGAGGCAAAAGGAGCTAGAAGAGAAAGAGAGAGCGAGGGTGGCAAAGGGTTTGGTTGGATAGGGTTTAGAGGGGTAGATGGGGTAGCCTAGGTCTGGGGTTGATGCTTCGGCATGGAGGGGGTAGATCATGGGGTAGGGTTTAAAGAGAGGGAAAATAGGGGAGAGGGTTTAGGGTTAGAGAAAAAAAGAGAGAGAGACTAGGTGAGAGAGGGCTTTGGTATGCATGATCAAGAGAGAGAAAAGATGGGCATGGGGATGATCTTACAAGCTCATGCAAGGCTCTACACAAGTGAGGTTGATGAGGTAGAGATGAAGAGAGAAAAAGAGAAGATCTCACAAGAGGAAGGTTCCACTCAACACAAAGAAAAACCAAAGAAAGAAAAGGGGTTGATGATGGTTGCATGGCCCATGCAAGATAATAAATGCCATGTATTATCCTTGTGAAAACAATAATGATGATATGGCATTATTCTTATGCATTCCCAAGAAGTGGAATAAAAGCCAAGCAAAAGAATTAGAATTAGATCCATCCCAACCCACATGAGCTAGAGTAAATGCCAAAATAAAATAAAAGCCCATGGGTAATTAGGGTGGTGGAATTATAAGGTGGTGACAAAGAAAGATGGTGGAATGGAATAAAAGATATGCCCCCAACTCAACTTGGGCATTAAACATTTATCAAGAACCAAATACAATATATCAAGAGGCAAATACAATTAATAATGCATATGAGAGAAGAACCAAAACAAAAAGGGTTTTATATGATGCTCAAATGCAAGGTGGCATGATGACATGAGCATGATATAATTATGATGCAACAATTATATATTGGAAGTAGCATTTATATAGACTAGGCTAGTAGCATTGCAATTGTTAGACAATTGGGATGCTACAACTCTTCCCCACTAAACAAGAATCTCGCCCCGAGATTCCTAGGAAAAAGAAAACAACACAAGGAGAGGCGGGAGTTCGAACGAAGGTGACCCTCACGTTCCCAAGTGGCTTCATCCACGGAATGGTGCGACCACTGGACCTTGCAGAACTTGATGGACTTGTTGCGAGTCCTTCTTTCTGCGACTTCAAGGATTTTTGTGGGGTGTTCTTGATAAGACAGGTCTTCTTGGAGATTGATAAGCTCATGGTCCACGGTCCTGCCGGGGTCCTTGAAGCACTTCTTGAGTTGAGAGATGTGGAAAACATCATGGACCTTGAGTTTTTCCGGGAGCTCAAGAGCATAAGCAACTTATCCTCTTCTTCCACGAATTTTGAATGGACCGATGTATCTAGGAGCCAGCTTTCCTTTGATACCAAAGCGGTGCGTGCCTCTCATGGGAGTGACACGAAGGTAAACGAGATCACCAGGGACATACTCCATGTCCGTGTGCTTTCTGTCATAATTGCTCTTCTGGCGACTTTGAGCAATCTTCAGATTTTCAAGAATGATGTGAACCTTCTCCTCCGCTTGAGTTACAATGTCGGGGCCAAACAATATTCTTTCTCCTGCACCCGACCAACCAATCGGAGTTCTGCATTTGCGACCATATAGAGCCTCAAATGGTGCCATCTTTAGACTTTTCTGGAAGCTATTATTGTAAGAGAATTCAACATAAGGAAGACATTCTTCCCACTTCATGCCGAAAGAGATGACGCAAGCACGGAGCATATCTTCCAGAATGTGATTGATCCTTTCAACTTGTCCTTGCGACTGAGGGTGGTAAGCTGTGCTGAAGTTCAATTTTGTTCCCAAAGCATTTTGGAAACTTCCCCAGAACTTGGAAGTGAAGATGCTTCCACGGTCTGAACTGATCTCAAGAGGAACCCCATACAGAGAGACAATTCTGTTGATATAGAGCTCAGCCAACTGAATTGCAGAAATTGTTTCCTTGACGGGAAAGAAGTGAGCCACTTTAGAAAGCCTGTCAATGACAACAAAGATTGCATTGTTGCCCTTCTGTGACCTTGGAAAACCAGTGATGAAGTCCATCTCTACTTTCTCCCATTTCCATTCCGGGGGTTTCAATGGCTGTAGAAGACCGGAAGGTTTCTGATGGACAGCTTTAACTCTGCGGCAGACATCACACTCCGAGACATACTTGGCACAATATCGTTTCAATCCCGGCCACCAATATTGTGTTTTCAAGTCCATGTACATCTTTGTGCTTCCAGGGTGGATAGAAAGAACAGAATCATGCGCCTCGTTGAGAACTTGCTCTCTCAAACCCGGGTAGTTCGGAACAAACATCCGGTGTTCAAAGAAAAGCGTGCCTTGGTCATCGACGTGGAAGGACTCATACTTCGGAAGCTGGATGTTGGAGATGATCTTTTTGGTGTACGGATCACCCAGTTGAGTGGAGCGAACCTTTTCTTCCAAGAGAGGGGTTGCCAGAAGGTTCAGAAGATACCCTTGATCCACAATTTCAAGGTTGAGCTGACGGAATTCCTCGCACAAGAGCGGTTGTTGTACTTCCACCATGAGGTTGCTGACATAAGCTTTGCGGCTAAGAGCATCGGCCATGACATTAGCTTTGCCCGGAGTGTAGTTGATGGTCAAATCGAAATCATTGATTGCTTCAATCCACCTCCTCTGACGAAGGTTGAGATCAGGCTGTGTGAAGATATACTTCAGACTCTTGTGATCAGAAAAGATTTCACAACGGTTGCCAAGCAAGTAATGCCTCCATACTTTCAAAGCAAAGACAACTGCTGCGAGTTCGAGGTCATGTGTAGGATAGTTGATCTCATGCGTCTTCAACTGTCGAGAGGCATAAGCAACAACTTGTTTTTCTTGCATAAGGACTGCACCCAATCCTTGCAAAGATGCGTCACAGAATATCTGGAAAGGCTTGGATGTATCTGGAGGAACCAAGACTGGTGTGGAAGTGAGCTTCTCTTTGAGTGTTTCAAAGCTTGCTTGACATGCAGGAGTCCAAAGGTATTTCTTGCCTTTCTTGAGGAGATCGGTAAGAGGCTTCGCTATCTTCGAAAAGTTCTGAACGAAGCGACGGCAATAACTAGCCAAACCAAGGAAGCTCCGGACTTCTTTTACATTTACAGGAGGAAGCCAGTCAACAATTGTCTTTACAGTTTCCGGGTTGACGGCAATGCCCTTGGCAGAGATGACGTGCCCAAGATAGGTGACTTGAGGCAACCAAAACTCACATTTGGAGAACTTTGCATACAGGCGGTTCTAACGAAGCTTGTTTAGGACACACCGAAGGTGTTCTTCATGTTCTTCCTTTGACTTAGAATAGACTAGGATGTCATCCAGATAGACCACAACGAACTTATCAAGATACTCCATGAAAACCGAGTTCATAAGCCTTGAGAAGGTGGCAGGTGCGTTGGTGAGACCGAAAGACATGACCATGTACTCATACAGGCCATAGCGGGTGGTGAAAGCTGTTTTAGGAACATCTTCCTTGCGAATCTTGATTTGATGATACCCACTTCTCAAGTCAAGCTTAGAGAATACCACAGCTCCAGCTAGCTGATCGAAGAGATCATTAATCCGCAGAAGGGGATATTTATTCTTGATGGTTTTAGCATTGAGAGCCCGATAGTCAACACAAAGTCTATCAGTCTTGTCTCGCTTCTTCACAAACATGGTTGGGCTACCCCAAGAAGAAGTACTGTGTTGAATGAAGCCCAACTTCTCTTGTTCATCAAGCTGACGTTTGAGTTTCGCCAACTCAGCAGGACCCATTTTATAAGGTCGCTTGGAGATAGGAGCCGTTCCAGGTTCAAGCTCAATTACAAACTCAACCTCACAATCCGGAGGCATACCTGGCAACTCTTCAGGAAAGACATCTGGGAACTCACAGACCACCGGAACACTCTAAATAGCTTCCATAGCATCAGCATTCAGAGCCGCCAAAGAGAAAAGCAGAATAGCAGGAGTCAGACTTGGAGAATAGACTATATGGCCTTCAGGAATTTTCAGAGAAACCGAGCGTTCAGCACAATCAATCACAGCTGCATTTGCTGTGAACCAATCCATGCCCAAGATAACATCAATGTCAGAATTGCCCAGAATGATTAAGGACGCCAAGAACGAAGAGCCACCAATCTCAATTTGGTTGTTATGGCTGATATGAGCAGCCCTCATGTTTGAGCCAGGAGATAGTACCACCAGACGATGCAATAAGGAAACCATATCCAGATCATGCTCATGAGCAAACTTATGAGAAACAAAAGAATGCGAAGCACCAGAATCAAACAAAACTCGTGCAGGGACTGAGTTAACAGGAAGCATACCCATCACAACTCCAGGTGCATGCTCAGCTTGAGCGGCGTTGACACAGTTGGCACGAGCAACAGTAGACCCAGGCTTGGTGTTGATGTTGAGAGCCCGAGGTGGTGGTGCACGAACCATAGGAGAGCTTGCCGCAGGTCTTGGAGGTGGTGGAGGAAGAGCTTTGTTGTTCATTGGACAGTTCCAGTGTTGATGCCCAGTGTTTCCACAAGTGTAACAAGCACCAGGTGGACGTGGAGCAACGTAGCCAGGGACTCCGCCAGGCGCTCCAGGGTAGTGGTGGTTGTAGCCCCTGGGAGCAGCAGTGATGAAGTTTGGTGGCCTTGCCGCGTAGCTTGAAGGTCTTGGTGGAGCCGGGAGCGACGGTGGGGTGTTAGGAACCCAGACACGACGCTTAGAAGGAGTTGACATAGCTGAAGAGCTTGCTGCATCGCGGTTGTGTTTCTTTGACTCCTCAAACACTTGCCTACTTGCTTCTTCCTGCAGAGCTGTATGCTGAAGTTCCAGAAAAGACGCCGGCCTTGCATGTGTGATTGCATATTTAATCGATGCATTGAGCCCTTGTCGGAACCTCTTTTGCTTCTTCTTGTCATCAGAGATCTCATCGCCACCATAACGAGAAAGGTTCATGAAGTTTCTGATGTAGGTATTGACATTGTCATTGCCCTGCTTGAGGTTGAGAAACACTTCCTTCATCCTCTCCATGACAATTTCTGACAGAAACTGCTCTTTGAAAGCTCTAGTGAACTGTTCCCAAGTAGGATGAAAACCAGTGTAGTTTGACTTGAGGTAATTCTCCCACCACAGAGCTGCATCTCCCTTCAGAAGGTGAGTGGCACATTTTACCCATTCTTGCTCAGGAACATCAGCAGTCACCAGTAACCTTGACATCTCACGCAACCAATCATCAGCATCAAGTGGTTGATCGGACACATCAAATTGACGTGGGTTGAACTTCAGGAAGCTTTTGATGTCTCCTCGCTTGGGAGGTGGAGGTAGCGGAAAAAACTCATTCCTCCTGACACTTTCTTCAAAACGCTGCTGGTTCTGCTGCATTGCTGCCAAGGCATTGGCGATGCTTGACAACGCGGCCCCCAGTTCAGGTTGTATGTCCTCCTCAGAACGGCGTGGTGGTGCCATCCTGTGATTGATATAAAACACAAGTCAGTACCATAATGGAGAATAATAATAATCCAAAATAGTACCAAGATGGAATTAACCAAGATTAAAGGATACAATTTACTAAGATGATATTAAAGTATCAACAATGTTCAAAGCACCTAGAAGATATTAAGCATATCGCACACGACTGAAAAGGAGTGTGGAAGCACAGATGTATCAAAGAAAAATTTTCCGCATTTTCGGCATTAAAATACCAATAGATGCGCAAAATCACTTAACGAATCAAGATTAGTGACCCTACCAATTCAATATACAAGAGCGAATGATAAAAGTAGTGGTATGGTCGCGACTCCATCCCGCACTCAAATCATTACTCCGCACATGAATAAGTAGAACACGTATCCCAACACCTTCTTCTCAAGATGAACCTAAAGATTAGTAACTACGGAAACGAACACCCCAAACAAGATAACGTCGGATAACAAAGAGTAAGACAGATCGCGGCGGTATACAACGAATCAGATAGATCGCGTCGGTTTGCAAAAGCCTGTCGGTATGGAATGTACCAATAGTTGATAACCAAAAGGCAGATAAATATAACATGTTGGATGCAACAGATAGACAAGGAATTCACACACACGCACACACACACACACACACACACACACACAACCTATGGTACTATAGAACCCAGAACACGTGAATCCTAGTTTGAATTTTAGAAGAGGATTGCAAACATTACACTTCCTTACCAGAAAAGGGTGGGTGGGTGGGTAAGAAGAAAAATGGAAGCAGTCCTACTCTCACGTTTTGTTTTTTTTCCCTAGTATACATAGCTACCAAAAATATTTGCTAGACTGACAACGACCATTTGGCTAAGACCCTGAAGGGCGGGATGGCTCTGATACCAATTGTAACTACCTCGGTGAATTACGCTCTTAGTTACAAGCCTGGATGAGCGGAAATGGTTAAAATAGTACGGTGGGGCCAAATGCCACTCACAGGTAGACCTTTCGGCCGTCCTAACCATTTCCAAACATCGGGACAAGAACGAGCGGCGTAATCGGCAGGCGAAGGGATCAACTACATACACAAATGAGTATGTATGCAAGCCACCATACAACAGTCCTCAGAGCCATTCCATCTAAAAGAAATAGAAATATTGCAACGCCATACGGCAAGATCCAAATATCCTAGATAGATATAATAGTTTAGGATATCTCCTCATACATCAAACATCAGAGTATCAGGCAGAAGCGGAAAACAAGATCCGAGTACGGATAAGAAGCAAATCGGCATAAGATGCCCCATAAATAAACACATCCCGCCCACAGATCTCACGGATCCCCGTTCCCGGAATCTCTACACCGAGTGGTCGCTGCCAACATCGTTCGTCTCCTCCACCCAGTATCCATCTTGCGAGTATACCTGTTCATCTGAATCAAACAATTTATCGTGTGAGACCCTAGGGGTACTCAGCAAGTCTTTATGCCTCTAAAGGGGACACAACCTGGGGTGACGCAATTGCAGCAAAAGATAATACCTAACAATTCTAGGGATACTCGTTAACCATCCGCCTAACCAAAGATAGACGGATGTCCGTGAATTAATAACAACAGTTATAACAGTAATATTAACAGATCCATCCTCCTCTTCGCTTACCAACAAGGAAGCGGACGAACAGCCCCCCATACGTTGGCAGTTTTATTATCCATTCCATGAGTGTTACACTATTTACTAGTCAGGTACTTAGTCAAATTAAAAGCGGTACTTTAGTTATACTTGTCTATGATCGAGAAACTGTGCTCCAAGTCGTCCATAACCGCGGACACGGCTTTCAGAAAGATTTACCCTGCAGGGGTGCACGAATAGCAACACACACTCGATCAACCTCGGAAAAACCAAATCAAAACCCAACGAGGCATTCACGACAAAGCGATCACAGGATTCAGAAATATTTCAGGGGGCCACCCCACTAAGCTACCCGCAACGAAGTTGGCCGGCTCCGAAACGGACCCAGGATTTGTGTGGGCGGCGGTAAACGAATGGGAACCCGAAAATGTGACTGGGCTTGTCGATACAGCGAAAACATGTCACGGTCCTAAACAGTACAGGTGCTCCACGCACAAACTTAAATAAAGCAGTAAAGCATGGCATAAGTACAGGATAGTAATAAATCCCCAAACTACTTTGTGGCCCCAAGAAATAAGAATGAATCAAGCTCTGGCTCAGGGGGGTTCATAAGGCCTCCCGGATGTGGATAGTGCGAATAGTCAAGGAACAGGAATCAAGTACTCGGGGTCCTACGGGACACAAGTGAGCATGAAGAACCAAATAGCAGATATTGCCCACCGGTGCCACTGTCATTAGTTATCCCATTACTACTCAGGTTAAGTTGTTTAGGTACCTCGTTATCCATCACACACTCACATACCCTACACATGCTGTTCTACGACCCGCATGGCTCAAACAACTCCTGTAGTAATGGCTCATGCGATGGAGGATCAAGCTTCAGTGGGGTTAAAAGTAAAGGCTATGCAGTACTTGGGATTCAGTTTAATGCAATCGCGACTCAATGATGCAAGAATAAGATAGAGTCAATAGGTACTATATGTATGCAAGCATGTGGTAGTGCTTGCCTGGCAGCTCGGTTGAAGCGAGGGATGGATCTGGGTAGTGCTCCTGGGTTTCTTGATATATCCCCTGCTCAGCGTCTATTCGAAGAAGAACCAAACAAACAAGGGCCAACATAAATAGAGTGCACAAGCATATGAATTAAAATGCGACAAGCAAACAATCATGCCATGATGAATGATGCACAATGTGCATGGCAATAATGTAGCATGGCATGGGTGAGGTGTGGAATACAAGAATAAAGCATTTTATGGAGTTTTAGTCACCTTTTATCCTCAAATAAGTTGCTGTATACTTTATATTTATATGATGCATGCTGCAACTCAGAGCATGGAATGCATAAACAGAAAGGTCTCGTCGAGCTGATCATTTTAGACATATCATTTGTCAAATTCGGAGTTATAAAACAAAAGTTATTAATTAATTAAGAAAAAGGGCATTTTATTGTAATTTTAATCAACTCGAAATTTAAAGTGTTCAAACATTATTTTGAAGGGCATATATGAAATCCTCACATTTTTCTGATTTCAAAACATATATTACATGTTTAATTTGGCATTATAAAACAAAAGATAGTTAAAAACAGATTTGAATTTAAAATTTAAACATTTACTAGAATAATTTTTATTTAACAGAAATTCGCCAGGACTTTTTACACCCCGGTCAAGCTAGCCCCAGCCACCGACGAGTGGGGCCGGCGTTGTCTCAGCCGCAGGTGGGGCACAGTGGGCTACAGGGCTTTTCTCACTAGGGTCTTTCCTAACCGCACCCACGACAGGTGGGTCCGGGTACAACGGGGTCACGCGCACGCGTCGCCCAGCCGGGGCGTGACATGTGGGCGATCCCAGGTAGGCGCGGCTAAAAACAGAAAAACACGGGGCCCTATTTGTAAAACAAAAACACGGGAGAGTGACAGGTGGGCCACTTGGGACGGCGGGTTGAGGCGGGAAAAATGGCAGGGGTTCTTCTGCAAAAGCATCGGCGTCGCCGGACTGCTGCTGCGCGCCGTCAGCAGAGAACAGGGGGTCGGCCGGAGTTCGGACGACGATGGCTACCAAACGGCGGCGAATCTCGCCAAGCCGCAAAAAGGAAAGATGCAGAGGGTGGTGCGGGCTACAACTTTCATTCAGAAAACATCGTCGGAGGAGGGCTACAGCATGCGGGGCACGGCGGGGAATAGGGGGGACGGACGCTGCTGCAGCTGCTGCTGTCTGCCAGAGCACAGCGCGCGTGGCGGCGCACGGAGGCCGCTCGACGGAACGTCCGACGAGGTTAGGCCGCTAGGAGGAGGACGGGCTTGTCTAGGAGATTGAGAGGCTCACCAGGGGGTCGCCCGTGACGTCGCTGGAGCGAGAGGTGGATCGGGTCGGAGCAGAGGCAGGGGTTCTACGAGCTTCGGATCCCGGTGGCTGCGGCGTGTCCGGCGAGCTATAGAGAATTCCGGCAAGGCGTGGCCGAAATAGGTTGAGGCAGAGGAGGCAAAGGGAGGTCCTGGTAGGCCCGAGCGTGCTGCAACTCACCGGGTCGACGACGGAGGTGGTAGACCGAGCTAGGTCTAGGGTTTTGGGTGTGGCCTTGCCTTGGGTGGTTGGCCAAAGGAGGAGGAGGGAGAGGAAGCCTGGGCGAGGGATCTCGATCTGGGGTCGGTGGAAGGATAAGGATGGGAGGGGAGGCCCAACTTCTCCTTTATGCCGAGAGGAAGAGAGGACCACGGGTGCGGCGAGTGGAGGCGATCGAGCACGTGAGAGAGGGCTGGGAGGGAGAAAAACAGTGCACCGACTCGCTGTCCACCTGGTCTGGTCGAGCCAGAGGGGAGAGAGGTGTCCGGGTCGGGTTGGAGGGTGGCTCGATTAGACTAGAAGGAAAAAGGGAAGGTTAGAGGGACTAGGTCTTGCTAGGTGTAGATAGAGAGAGAGGCAAAAAGAGCTAGAAGAGAAAGAGAGAGCGAGGGTGGCAAAGGGTTTGGTTGGATAGGGTTTAGAGGGGTAGATGGGGTAGCCTAGGGCTGGGGTTGATGCTTCGGCATGGAGGGGGTAGATCATGGGGTAGGGTTTAAAGAGAGGGAAAATAGGGGAGAGGGTTTAGGGTTAGAGAAAAAAAAAGAGAGAGAGACTAGGTGAGAGAGGGCTTAGGTATGCATGATCAAGAGAGAGAAAAGATGGGCATGGGGATGATCTTACAAGCTCATGCAAGGCTCTACACAAGTGAGGTTGATGAGGTAGAGATGAAGAGAGAAAAAGAGAAGATCTCACAAGAGGAAGGTTCCACTCAACACAAAGAAAAACCAAAGAAAGAAAAGGGGTTGATGATGGTTGCATGGCCCATGCAAGATAATAAATGCCATGTATTATCCTTGTGAAAACAATAATGATGATATGGCATTATTCTTATGCATTCCCAAGAAGTGGAATAAAAGCCAAGCAAAAGAATTAGAATTAGATCCATCCCAACCCACATGAGCTAGAGTAAATGCCAAAATAAAATAAAAGCCCATGGGTAATTAGGGTGGTGGAATTATAAGGTGGTGACAAAGAAAGATGGTGGAATGGAATAAAAGATATGCCCCCAACTCAACTTGGGCATTAAACATTTATCAAGAACCAAATACAATATATCAAGAGGCAAATACAATTAATAATGCATATGAGAGAAGAACCAAAACAAAAAAGGGTTTTATATGATGCTCAAATGCAAGGTGGCATGATGACATGAGCATGATATAATTATGATGCAACAATTATATATTGGAAGTAGCATTTATATAGACTAGGCTAGTAGCATTGCAATTGTTAGACAATTGGGATGCTACACTTAGCCACATATCACGTAAGTTCCTTCCGACCTACTTTTTCGGGTTGCTTCATATGTCTTTTCTTTACCTTCTTCCCTTGTCTGGCTTTCAAGCAAATTTCCTGAGAGCATCACTATTGCAAGCGCAGCAGTTGCAGATTTTCGCCAAGCGAGGGGTACTCCTGTTGCTCCTACTGGTGACGAGGTTCCTTACGACATGGAGGACCTGTTGGTCAGCTTGTCGTCTCGCGTGGAGATTATCAAGAATTACGGCAAAGATATCCTCGATGTTGCAGTTCGCATTTTCAACACGTTCTGGCCCGGAGAGAGTAGCCCGGAGACCACCGCGATTCTCGTCGAGAAGCTAATGGAGACTGAGACCCAGCTCGATCTCTAGAGAGAATCCGCTGGGCGCGCCGCAGCTGATACTATCCTTCACCATATTCTCACATGGTACGAGAAGATCGACCTCAGCCTCCTTACACACCGGCGCACCGGATCCAGATGGACCGATGATCCGGAGTGGGTAGCTCGGCGCCAGGCTTGCGCCTACAGCCTCGTTGAATACTCTCATATCCATGACTAGGTTGAAGGACCGAGCTTCCTGGAATTCGCTGGGGACGAGCATGTTGAGAATGTTGAAGATGGGTCGGATGAGGGCGGAGAAGATGATGCCTCAGATATTGAAGACAGCGACGACGATGCTGAACTTCCTCCTCCTGCTGCTCCTTAGTTCAAAAAACTTGAAAATTTATCAGATCCCCGGTATGCTGGGTGCAATTGTATGCTGGATATGTGATATTTTCCTACTACATTTCTATGCCGGATTAACTTGGGCGTAGTCCCCGAGTTTCATTTTCTTGTTCATCCAATTCTCTGGCTCGGTCCGTGTCTACCTTGATTCGGTTTTACGACTTACGAATCCGAGCTTCAAAAATTGTTTTAACAATACTTAGAAACTTTTAGGCTTAGCTCAAAATAATTCAGCATAATAACTTGAAAATAAATACAGGGTTAGTCCGAAAAACAAACATTAGCTCGAATAAATTCGTTTCCTTAGTCGTTTTTCATGTGCTACGCAATTCCAAACTTGTTCTCTTGCTTGCCATGAAGCCAATTCTTGTTGGACAGCAGCAAGTCGAAGCGTTGGGTTTTTGGTGCTCACACATTACTAATCCGGGTTAAGTAGAACGACTTATTCCAGCTACCGCATAAGAAGTAACAACAAACATTATTAAGGCAGTCCCCGAGTTACTGCTCGAGGCGCTGCTATTTCATTGATAAGCTCATTGCCGACATACATACCGACATATGAGACGACTCGGATACATACACTTCTTAGCTAAGTGTAGAAGGGACGAAGTAGTGCTACATTCCACGGTCGCTTAGATTCCTCTCCGGACCTGTCCGCCTTGTTCTTTTCCTATGGCTTTGCATCTATAAGATAGTAAGAATCATTGTACAATGCTTTGCTCACAATGAATGGCCCTTCCCATGGGGGGGATAATTTATGCATGCCAGTAGTACGTTGTACCAACCGGAGCACCAGATCGCCTTCCCGAAAGACTCGGGGGCACACTTTCCGGCTATGGTAGCGTCGGAGATTTTGCTGATATATGGCGGATCTGGACAGTGCCAGTTCTCTCGCTTCTTCCAGTAGATCAACATCATTTTGCTAGGCTTCTTGCACTTCGGCTTCTGTGTATTGGATGACCCTAGGCGAATCATGCTCTATGTCGGCTGGTAATACAGCTTCTGCCCCATATACCAGAAAAATGGCGTATAGCCTGTTGATCGATTCGGAGTTGTTCTTAAACTCCATAGTACCGCTGGTAGTTCTTCTATCCAGCACCCCGCTGATCTTTGCAGCGGCTCAATGAGCCGGGGTTTTATCCCAGATAATACTAATCTGTTGGATCTTTCCACTTGTCCGTTTGATGCGGGGTGGGCTACCGAGGCTACGTTCAGCCGGATCTTCTTATCTCGGCAGAAGCGCGCAAATGCTCCTTCCACAAAATTTGTTCCATTATCAGTTATAATACTGTGTGGATAACCATATCTCAAGATGATGTCTTTGAGAAATGTCACGGTCGTAGCTCCATCACATTTTCTTATAGGTTTCACTTCAATCCATTTTGTAAACTTGTCCACCATGACCAAAATGTGTGTCATGTTTCCTCTTGCTGGTTTAAACGGGCCAACCATATCCAAGCACCATACGGCGAATGGCCACGTAATTGGTATGGTCTTGAGTTCCGACATAGGCATATGTGTCTTGGTGGCGTATCTTTGACAACCATTGCATTTTCTCACCAGATCTTCCGCTTGTTCTAAGGCACTTGGCCAGTAGAACCCATGTCGGAATGCCTTTGCCACCAAGGCTCGGGATGAGGCATGATGCCCGCATTCTCCTTGGTGTATATCTCGAAGGATGTCAAGTCCTTCTTCCGGGTCAACGCATCGCTGGAGGACGTTGGTTACAATCCGTTTGTACAGCTCGGAATTGATAATCGTGTATGTTTTTGCTCTCCTCTGAGTTTTCCTGGCTAACACCTCCTCAGCGGGTAACGTTCCGTCTTTCAGGAATTGGAATATAGGCAGTGCCCAAGCTGGTATTGCTCATGGAGGGAACATCTCCTCATCAATTTCCATCTGATCTACCGGCATAACTTCAGCCGGATCACGCTGAGCATTCCCCGGGTAAAGCGAGGTAGTCCCCGGGTTTGCTGAGGCAGTCCCCGGGTTTGCTGATGCAGTCCCCGGGTCTCGCGTGCTACCTCCCGTGTCAAAGTCCATGGGCTCAGCTCCGGATTCCGTATTCTCCGGTACATAGATCAAGTCGGTTCCTGGGGACGGCCTGATAGACGGTTTTCTGAGGTGTTCCAATGCTACACCCGGTGGAATTGCCTGTCAGGTCGATCCAAGCTTCGACAGCATGTCGGCAGCCTCGTTTTCCACTCGGGGTACATGGTGAAATTCACACCCCTCGAAGTAACCAGATATCTTTTGCACGTGAAATTTGTATAGTGCCATGTTTGGATCCAGGGCGTCCCACACTCCGGACTCTTGCTGCACCACCAGATCCGAGTCGCCAAAGCATATTATCCGACGTATGCCAATCTCCTTTGCCACTTTGAGCCCATGCACAAGAGCCTCGTACTCAGCGACATTGTTCGATGCCGCGAAATGGATCTGCAATATGTATTTTAGCTGGTCCTTCTTTGGCGAGGTAAGCACAACCCCGACGCCTAATCCGGTTTTGGTTTTCGACCCATCAAAGTGCATCTTCCAGTAGTTCGGATCTGGTGGCGGTGGTTCGTATTGTACCTCGGCCCAATCCACAAAAAAGTCCGTCGCAGCCTGAGACTTGATCGCTTCTCTTATGTCGTATTGGGGCGCATAAGGGGCTAACTCAATTGCCCATTTTGCAATTCTGCCACTCGCATCCTTGTTACCCATTATCTCGGATATGGGAGCTTCACATATTACTTTGATGGGGTGCTCCTCAAAGTAATGCTTTAACTTCTTTGCCGCCATATAAACACCATATGCCACCTTTTGAAAGTGCGGGTAATTCTGTTTTGAGGCAGACAATACCTCGCTCAAGTAATATACTGGCCTCTGCACCGACTTACCCTCTTCATTGCGCTCCACTACAATCACCGCACTTACAACTCGGTTGGTTGCGGCTATGTAGAGCAACATTGGCTCCTTTGATAGTGGAGAGGCTAACACTGGTGCAGTGGCCAACATCCTTTTTAAGTGGGCAAAGGCTTCATCGGCCTGTGGCGTCCAAACGAATTTATCCGACTTTTTCATGAGTTGATAGAGAGGCAGTGCCTTTTCTCCCAACCGACATACAAACCGACTCAACGATGCCAGGCACCCAGTGAACTTCTGGACATCGTTAAGACACTTCGGCAGCTCCATTCGTTCAATGGACCGAATCTTAGTTGGATTAACCTCGATACCTCGGCTGGAGACGAGAAATCCGAGTAATTTTCCAGCCGGGACACCGAAGGTACATTTTTCCAGGTTAAGCTTCATCCGGAACCTTCTCAAGTTCGCGAATGTCTGCCTGATGCCGTCAAGGAGCGTTTTGCTTTCCTTGGTCTTGATAACCACATAATCCACGTATACTTGTACGTTTTGACCTATTTGGTCGTGCAAACATTTTTGCATATATCTTTGGTATGTTGCACCTGCATTACGTAAACCGAACGGCATTGTGCGATAGCAATAAGCCTCGTACGGGGTAATAAACGCAGTCTTTATTTGATCATCCGGGTTCAGAGGTATCTGGTGGAAACCAGAATATGCATCAATGAATGACAACAGTTCACATCCCACGGTTGAGTCTATGACCTGATCTATCCTCGGCAGTGGAAATGGATCTTTTGGACACGCCTTGTTCAGGTTCGTGTAATCGATGCACATACGCCAAACCACTGCCACGTTCGGATCGTCCTTATTCTTTTCTACCAGCACCGGATTAGAGAGCCAATCTGGATACAGCACCTCCATGATAAATCATGCTGCTAGTAACCGAGCTATCTCGTCTCCAATGACTTTTCTCCTATCCTCGGTGAAGCGGCGGAGAGGTTGCTTCACCGGCCTTACTCCGGGCCTTACGTTCAAAGAGTGCTCGGCCAACTCCCTCGGAACACCTTGCAAGTCCTGTGTAGACCAAGCAAAAATATCCCGATTCTCACAGAGGAAGTTGACGAGCTCGATTTCCTATTTGTCAGTTAACCCAGCACCAATTGTTATGGTGCTCTCTGGGAACATGTCATCAACTGGAACCTTCTTGGTGTCCTTTGCAGCTTGGAATGAAACGCTGCCATGCGGGTTACTCAAAGCCGGCATATATTGCTGCGCGGACTGAGCTAATGCCGCCACCTCTTGGATTTTTCTTTTCTCTTGCGCAATCACGAGTGACTCGGCTAGGTTAGACCCGGCTGAAGCACACTCAATGGAACGTCGGAAATCTCTAGCAATGGTAACCACTCCATTTGGTCCGGGCAACTTCATCTTCAGATAACTGATATGGTAGCTTGCCATGAACTTGTTCAATGTTGGTCTTCCGAGTAACGCGTGATACGCACTTTCCAAGTTCACCACCTCAAACTCCAGATTTTCAGTTCGGCAGTTATCCCTGTGTCGAATAGCACGTCGACCGGACTTTGCCTATGGGCTCACAAGAAATGCCTGGTACAATGCCATGGAAAGTTGTTCTCGTAGCCTAGAGCATGTTCTCCGAGATGCCCAACTTGCGCATTGTATCCGCATACATGATGTTAATGCTACTGCCATTGTCAATCAGTACCTTGGAGAACCTCACATTGATGTTCGGTCCAATGAATGTCGGATCTAGCACTAGCGCATACGAACCTGGACTCGGCATAAACTTAGGATGATATTTGATGTTCCAGGTGATTTCCTGGTCCGACCAAGGCATGTACCTCGTCACTTCTAGCATTACCGTATTGACTTCCATATGTCGGTGCTGCAAGCTTTTCCTATCTGTTTCCTCGGTTGTGAACACACGATAGCTCTGGTGATATTCTCTGTACTCATTCCTTCCCTCGTTTCCGGGGTACCTCTCATCCGGCTGTTGCTGATTTTCCACCTGATGCACCGCATCCCTTCTCTCGTTGTTGTCATACCTCGGCGGAGGGGGAGGCAACATTAGCTGCTGCATGTTCGCTCCGGAGATCAGTTGCTGCCGGGGTAACTCCTGTCGAGGTTGATCATTCCAGGGTGCCTGAGCATTCCCCGAACCACCTTGTTCTATCTTACGCATCCACTCACATTGCCTCGTTGTGTGACCCGACGGGCTATTCAGATTTGGCGTGTGAAACTTACACGGTTGGTCCAACATCGACTCATAGGTATACCTCGGACGGTCTTTATTTTCCTGCCACTGTTTCTTTTGCTCCGGAGTCCATGTTTTCTTGCCATCATTTCCTGGAGTCCATTGCCCTCCCGTTCTCTAGCGTTGGTTGCTCCCTGCTCCGGGTTGATCTTGATTCACAGCTGCAACTTGTTGCGAACCGTAGCGATGATTCGGTCTATCATCTCTTCTTTTTCCTCTGTAATCGTTCCTCCGAGATGACCCGGATCCATCCCTCTGATAGTATTCCTTGTTTGACTCGTTTGACACGATCCTAGGTTGAGTCGGATCACCCAAAGCATACGAAACGGCAATCCGGATCATCTCGGCCAACGTAATTGGCATTTTCCTTTGCAACTTCATCCACAACTCGCTGCCATACCTGCACCCTTGTGCAAACCATGCTATGGCTTGTGACTCTATGACACCCTCACACGAGTTTCTCACGGTACACCACCGGGTCAAGAATTCACGGTCCGTCTCATTAGGTCTTTGCTTGCACATTGCTAGGGTCTGCGGCCTATTCGGCCTCTAATACGTACTTGAGAAGTTGCTGATAAACATTTCTTCAAAATCTATCCAGCAGTTGATGCTTCCGCGTGGTAAATTATTCAGCCATACTCTGGCCGGACCTTCCAACATCTGGGGTACGTATCGTACAGCCCATCTCAAGTTGCCAGTGGCAATTTTCACAGCTATAGCATAGTTTATCAGCCAATCCTCCGGCTTGGTACTGCCGTCATACGTCTCCGTGCCTCTGGGCAGCTGGAAGTTGGGTACCGGTGGCTCCTTCATGATCCGGGGTCCAAAGCACGCTGGACCCGGGGGACCTTGACATTCGATCTGTTTCGACCTATACAGGCGATCCAGTTTGAACCTGGCGTCATCCGGCCTTAAATCCCTGCTTCCCAATCTTGACCCTATCACATGATAGTCTGGTCTCGGGTAGCCCGCGTTCACCATTTCCGAATCACCGTCATTGTATCGGTTTTGCACTTGGAGCGTACCTTTCTGTTGCATACCTCGGTCGGCGCTTTGCTCTTGCCTTGGTATATTCCGCTGTTGCGGTTGTCCTGCTCCTGTGGAGTTTCGCTGTCCGGCATTGCCGTTGGCAGTGTTCCCTTGACCGGCATTGCCTTGGTCGTGGTTACCTCGGCCAGCTTCACCTCGGCTCACACTTTGTCGATCATCATTTTTCCGTGCTTCTTTTTCCTTTCCCGCACGCGTCGGGTCGTACGGGACGATCTGTTTGTTCCGTCTAGCCGAGGTTACTACCTCTTCTCTCCTTGGACCACCATGAGGTGACGATGCAGCTCCGGCGGATTTCTCCGGGTTACCCATCACCGAATGAACGATTTTGGAAGCTCTAACTCTCTCCGGGTTAGCTCTCAGTAACTTCATTCTGTCTGTTTGCGATCCGAACCAGCTCGTTAACCCTATCTTGCTGTCTTTGATGGGCCTCACCCGTCAGACCCTCTAACTAGGATGCAGCCGCATCCGCTGCTCTGAGGTTCTTTGCCGGGGTACTATACTTCGGTAACCCCACAGACAAACAGTTTTCTGACCCCTCGGCTCCATCATCACCTTCACTGTTCATCTCGCTTATGAGATTTGTCCCTTTTACTTTTACCATATCAACTTTGTTTGCCTTTGCATACTCATGCAGCGTCATGTTCAGCGACTGCTGAGCCGTGGCTATTTTCTTTGCGCCCTCTAGTATGTTTTGCCTAGTTTCCTCTAGCTCGGCCTGTGCCTGAGCCGGATCTACCACTGCTGCTACCGGGTTAGCCAAGCTATCCATAGCTTCTCTCAGTACGTTCTCAGGCCTCTCTAGTGGAGGTCCTCTACCTTTCCTCGGTGCCTTAGGTGTTACCTCCGGGTCCGGTGCTGGGTCCTTGCTTGCGCCTGCACCTGGCGCAGTCATCATCACCTCCGCATGGTCCGAGGAGCGAGCGATACGCGCCCCGCGAGCCATAGTGAGGGGTGGTTCCCCCGCATCAACGACGCGGCGCGGATGAACGCATGATACGTCCACAGCAACGTAGACCTTGTGCGCACCGAGCTTGACGAAGAGGCTGTTGCACGGAAGTGGACGCGTGCCGAAGCAGCCAGCGTTGTCGCTGACGAATTCCAGCGCTCCAAAGCGCTGAACGAGCCCGGAGACGATGCATTCGCTGGTGCCGATGAGGTTTCCCATCCGGATCTTCACCCCTGCTAGCGCCGCTAGCCCCACGGTGGGCGCCAACTATCATGGTGGTGTCACGGCAGATGCCATGGATAGGCTAAAGGTGGGGACTAATACACGCTAGGGGAATCCAGGGAGGGATAGTGGAGTGATTCTCCACACAGAAGTTTGTATTGATTTCCTTTGAAGATTACAAGTGCTCCTAGAGCTGTATTGGCAAGAGGAGGAAGAAGGACCTCTATTACTCTTGCCTATAGTTTTTCCCTAGAACCTTAGCTCAACTAGTCACTATGGAATCATCAAACCAACTAGAGCTCAACCAACCCCTTCTACCAGAAACCTAGCCCCCCTTATATAGAGGAGGCTCGGTCCCTACCTAGGGCATACGTGGAGGCATATTCCTAAGAATATGCCTCCTCTCAAAGTGGTAACCCGACCGGGGTGCTTTTCCCCGCGTCATACATGCTTTAGCGACGTAAGCCTTTGCGGCGCCCGCGTCAGCCGACATGGGCGTCGTCACCCTTGTCGGCCATGACCCGGTGGTCCCGCCCTTGCTTTCTTCGCTCATGCAGTGCGTACCGGACCTTCTTTTTAACCAGAGAGATTCCTTCCTTCTCCCAGAAGCTAAGCGGGGACCCGGATCATAGTAGATCCGGCCACACCTATTCCTGCATATAAGTTAGACAAGCACTTCCGACTTACTCCTTAAGTCGGCTGAGACAATGTTAGGCGACCCCCCTGGTCCGGGTTACTCCGTGATCCGGCCTGCCTTGAGGTGACCCGGCCAGCATCTGCTTTGACCCTGCCGAACCTCAGCTAACTCGGCCCTTATACCCCGGAGTGACCCTACCCGGGGGTATCCCCCCAACATAAACACCCGATCAGAAATCCACGAAAGAGTCTGTAGCCGCCACCATCTCCGTCCCTAGATCGGGGGGATCCAAAGCTCTTTCCGGCACCTTGCCGGAGGGGAGAGATCATCCTGGAGGCCTTCTTCATCACCATGCCTTCCTCCGGTGTGATGCGTGAGTAGTTCACCCTTGGACTATGGGTCCATGCAGTAGCTAGATGGTTGGTTCTCCTCCTTTGTGTTATCATGTTTAGATCTTGTGAGCTCCGTTCATGATCAAGATCATCTATTTGTAATCCTATATGTTGTGTTTGTGGGGATCCGATGGATATTGATATACTATGTCAGATTGATTATTGATTCTATCATGTCTATGTTATTTGTGATCATGCATGCTCTCTGTTGTTAGTAACTATCTTGGCCAAGTAGATGCTTGCAACTCCAAGAGGGAGTATTTATGCTTGATAGTAGGTTCATGCCTCTAGTAATCTGGGGAAGTGACAGAAATCTCTAAGGTTGTAGATGTGTTGTTGCTACTAGGGAGAAAACAGCAATCCTTTGTCCATGGGGCAATTGTATTGTTTACTTTACACACTTTGCTTAATGCAATTATCCATTGCTTACAACTTAATACTGAAAGGGGTTTGGGCGATAACCGGAAGGTGGATTATTAGTCATAGATGCAGTTGGATTATGGTCTATGTATTATGTTGTAATGCCCAATCAAATCTCATAGGATTCAAGATGTCTAGTATATGCATTGTTATGCTTTCTCAATATGTCAATTGCCTCGATGTAATTTGTTCACCGAACATGCTATTTATCTTAAGGAGAAACACCTCTAGTGAACTATGGACCCCAGTCTATTCCTTTACCATTGATATACCATCTATTGTTTACCGTTTACTGTTTACTTTCTGCAAGCAATTATTATCTTCCACACTATATGTTTAATCCTTTGTTTTTAGCAAAACCAGTGAGATTGACAACCTCACTGTAAGTTGGGGAAAATTTCTATGGTTGTGTTATGCAGGATTCCAAGTTGTTAGCAACACCTTGGAGTTGTTTCCTTGCTCCTACTGGTTCGATAACCTTGGTTTCATAACTGAGGGAAAACTTGCTATTGTGCTCATCATACCTTCCTCTTGGGGTTCCCAACAAGCTCTACATTTTGAGTCATCAAGCACTTTTTCTAGCGCCATTGCCGGGGAGTTAAGGACAGCTTCAATCTCTTCCTCCTTGTCAATCACCTTTCAAGGAGAAAGAAGATTCTTGCACGGGGAGTCTCTCACAACCAATATTTTTACTTTGTTGTTGTTTTGCTTAGTTTCTCTACTTTATTTTGTTTGCTTCTTTTTATCAAAAATAAAAAATTAGTTCCTACTATAGTTGTTATTTTTGTTGGTCTGTTATTGTCTTGCTTTATCATGCTTTCTATCAATGGTTGGTTTCTTTGAAACTATATCTTATTGGCAAGGTGGGTTCACGGAAGAACAAAAATATTATGAGGAACACCGTTTGTCACAAAAAGGGAAACACTTATGGGAACAAATTAATAAATTGTATACCATTGCTAGAAATGTGTGCTCTACTTATAATGTTACTTATTGCTTTGATAAATCTTGTTGATGTAGGAGGTATAAACACCTCCCTTTTCAATGTGAGTATAATGGTAATGTTACCATATCTTCTTATGTTAAGGGAAATTATGACCTTTATGATGTGGAACAAATTGAAGAATTTATTGCTTGGAAGGGTGCATTCAAACTTGCTTATTTGCTTGAAAATACTGATGATGCACCTTATAAATATGAGGTTTATGATATACTTAAATTTTTCTTTGATAATTACAAGGAATAAAATGGCTATATTCTTAAATATCTTAATAGATATTCTCCACCAACAGAAGAGACTAATGCCTTGCAGGAGCCTATGGAAGAAGAAATTGCTGAAACTGGAAGCTCATTGGATGAAAAGGAGGAGGAGAGTGATGATCAAGAGGAGGAAGAATGGAGCAGCTACCCATGCCTACCTCCCAATAAGCGTAACTCTTTAACTAATACCTTATTTGATCGCCATCCATGCTTACCAAAGGAGGATGAGTGTGATACTTATATTGTTGAGTTTGTTCATGATGCTACTAAAAATCATTATGAGAGAGGAAAATATGGTTGTTGTAATTCTCATGTTACTAAAACACCTCTCTTCATAATTAAAAATTTCAAAGTTGCTCTTGTTTAATCTACCCATTCTTGTTACAATGTGCTTCTTTGATTTATTTTCTTACAAGATTCCTATGCATAGGAAGTGGGTTAGACTTAAATGTGTATCATATTTGCTCCTTGATGCTCTCTTTTGCTTCAATTCATATTTCTTATGTAGCGCCTTCTCAAATTACTGAGCCTAGCTCAAAGGCGTTAAAGAAAAGCACTATTGGGAGATAGCCCAAATTATTTTTACTTTCAGTAAGTTTTTCTTTTGTTTAGTCTTGAAAGTTATTTCCTCAGTAATAACCTCTCCTTATCCCTTTTGTGTTGTTTTTGTGCCAAGAATAACCTCTAATGAGAGAGAATTAAGACTTGGGAAAGTTGTTGTCCCGAAACAGATTTTTGTGCTTCACTATCAAAAATCGTGAAAAATCCCTGTAAGTCGGATTGAGCTGTAATTTTTTCTTCTTATGCCCCAGGTTATTATCCAAATTTAATTAGTTTAACGCTTTTTGATTTGATCCACAGAAGGTCTTCGAAAAAATCGGTTTTTACCTGTTGGTCTGTTTTGACAGATTTCTGCCATTATTTGCATTTGCCTCTTAATCTCTTTCTCTTTGAGTTCTCTTTGATCACTTGAGATTTTATAAGGAATGCTACAGTACCTTGTGTTTTAATGGAAGTTTTACTTGTGTTGAAACTAAACCCAAAGACTTATTATCTTGAATACACTAATGTTGCTAATGAAGATTGTGTGAAGTTTTGTATGAAGGAAATTTTCAAGTGTAGGGGAGAATAATATGATGAGATGAAGAATGGACAAAATCTCAAGCTTGGGGATTCCACCCGTGTCACCCCAAGAAATATTTAAGAAGTACAAGCGTCAAAGCTTGGGGATGCCCAAGGCATCCCCTTCTTCATCAATAAAAATCTCAGGTTTTCTTCTAAAACACTTCATTTTTATTGTTTCATGCACAATTGTGTTGTTCTTGGAGCGTTTTTGATTTTTTTTTAGTTTTCTTTTGTTTGGTTTTCTTAAATAAATTGGTTGGACCCCCGCATTCATACATTGTTTCAAATAAGTTGATTGGTGTTGGAAAAGAGTAGGGAGCTTCATGCTTATAAGTGGTATAAAAGGAGCTTGTTTTGACTATGGTCTAGACTTTATCATGTCATGTTTGATGTTGCTTTGACTTTGTGCTTAGTAATTATTGTTGTAGCATGACTTGTTCCAAACAATTGAGATTGCTTAATGTGCCTTGAAAGAATCATGCGTTGTTTTAGCATACAAAAGCATAATATTGTGGTATTATCCTTTGATGCTTTATTTGGGTTGACTTGGCGCATGCTTACACCATGTTAAGACTATGAACCAGTCACCTTAGCCTCTATGATCATCTAGTTTTTGACTTGTAATATGACTTTATGCTTTAATTAATAAAGTTTTCTCGCTTTGCATGATTATGGCAATTATTTCTCTCTTAGTTGGTCGCTCCCAGTCTTTTGCTAGCCTCCACATGTACCAAGTGTGAGTTCCACTCATGCATCCAACCCCCAAGAAAACCAAGTTATTCCAAAGAGTCCACTATAAATTCCTATGCATGGTGTGCTACTCCATTCCAAGTATATTCATGTTTTTATCTGCCTTCCAAATTAAACTTGTTATGTGAAAATTAGTGATTAAAGCTCTCACAAACTTGATGGCACACTTTACTTTCTTGTACTTAATAAACTTGAACCATTGTGTCCATCTATGTTGCTTATATGCTTGCACTTTATAAGTTGTGAATAGCAGAACCATGCACCATCGGGAACGCTTTCAACATTGCACTTATTATTCAGTTGATATCATGTTCTTTTTTTTATGGATCCCGGTGGTGTGAAATAAAAGGGGAGCTTGTAAGCTCATGGAGTTTGTATGTGTGTTAGAGAAACGCTTGGGCAGCTAGCCTAAGCCATGCCTAATCATGGTGGAAACTTGCATCATAACCAAAGTGAGCATTATGTGAAGCATCCTCAATAAAAACCTATGCAAATAACAAATAAAAAGATCGTTGAGATGCTCATTGTCTGTTGCCTTGTCATTTTCATATGGGATAGCTCATGTGTCATGGAGCAAGGGGTACCCCGTTGGTGGTTCTCCATGATACACATGTACTTACAATGACAAGAACTTACTTGTGACTAAAGTTGAGTAGCTTGAGGTTCGCTACTCGTAAGCAAGGAGCATGAGATGTTCAACTTATAACTTGTCAGGCATATCCTCATATTTGTGTCACTTTAACCTTAATCACCTCAAGATGCTTATGATAGGGGCAATGAGAGCTGAAAGCTAATAAGTACCATAATTTTTGGAAGCTCTTTATGAAACTTGAAATCCCTGCTTCCCTCTGTGAAGGGCCTTTCTTTTTACTTTTATGTTGAGTCTCCATCTTCTATCTTTATGCACCAATTGAGAGAGCATAGTGGTCATTCTTAGTTTAATGTGCATTGTCCCAAAACTTGTTGATTGATTCATAACTTTGATATTGCGTGTTCTTAAATTATTTGTATCTAGTCACCCTTATGAACTTTGAAGGTGTCCTATGCATTTATGTTTTGCTATACCATGAGGGACAAGCTGAATACCACTCTTATTATGTTTTCTATATGTGAAACAAGCAAACGTCTTTCAATGCATTGTTATTCATAATCTTTTGTTTGTACCTTTTCATGTTACAACATAGTTGCTATGTCTTATTGTTAGAACTTTATCTTTCATGCTCATGTTTAGAGTACTATGATCCCAGCTATCAATGTTTTACAAATACCGTGATTAAGATTGTGATGGTGCATGTCACCTCAAAAATTATTCTTTTTATCACTTACCTACTCGAGGACGAGTAGGAGTTAAGCTTGGGGATGCTTGATATGTCGTAAACGTATCTATAATTTTTGATGCTCCATGCTTGTTTTATATCGACTTTCTTATGCTTTGTTCACACTTTGAGGTATTTTTATACATTTTTTGGAACTAACCTATTAACAAGATGCCACAGTGCCAGTTGCATGTTTTCTGCTGTTTTTGGTTTCAGAAAAGCTAGTAAGGAAATATTCTCGGAATAGGATGGGACAAAAGCTAGAGTCAATATTTTACCTGAAGCAACACAAAGACCGAAGGGGAGACGAAGTGGCACACCAGGGCGGCCACACCTGGTGGAGGCGCGGCCAGGGGCGTGCCACCAGGTGGTGTGGGACCCCTAGAGCTCCACCAACCTTGCCCCTTCACCTATAAAAGTACCCCGAGACAAAAACCCTAAACACCCGATCAGAAATCCACGAAAGATTCAGTAGCCGCCGCTATCTCCATTCCTAGATCGGGGGATCCGAAGCGCTTCCCAGCACCCTGCTGGAGGGGAGAGATCATCCTAGAGGCCTTCTTCATCACCATGCCTTCCTCCGGTGTGATGCGTGAGTAGTTCACCCTTGGACTATGGGTCCATGTAGTAGCTAGATGGTTGGTTCTCCTCCTTTGTGCTATCATGTTTAGATCTTGTGAGCTCCGTTCATGATCAAGATCATCTATTTGTAATCCTATATGTTGTGTTTGCGGGGATCCGATGGATATTGAGATACTATGTCAGATTGATTATTGATTCTATCATGTCTATGTAATTTGTTGTTAGTAACTATCTTGGAAAAGTAGACTCTTGCAACTCCAAGAGGGAGTATTTATGCTCGATAGTAGGTTCCTACCTCTAGTAATCTGGGGAAGTGACAAAAATCTCTAAGGTTGTAGATGTGATGTTGCTACTAGGGAGAAAACAGCAATCCTTTGTCCATGGGGCAATTGTATTGTTTACTTTACACACTTTGCTTAATGCAATTATCTATTGCTCGTAACTTAATACTGAAAGGGGTTCAGACGATAACCGGAAGGTGGATTATTAGTCATAGATGCAGTTGGATTACGGTCTATTTATTATGTTGTAATGTCCAATCAAATCTCATAGGAGTCAAGATGTCTAGCATATGCATTGTTATGCTTTCTCAATCTGTCAATTGCCCCACTGTGATTTGTTCACCCACATGCTATTTATCTTAAGGAGAAACACCTCTAGTGAACTATGGACCCCAGTCCATTCCTTTACCATTGATATACCATCTATTGTTTACCATTTACTGTTTACTTTCTGCAAGCAATTACTATCTTCCACACTATACATTTAATCCTTTGTTTTTCAGCAAAACCAGTGAGATTGACAACCTCACTGTAAGCTGGAGCAAAGTTATGTGGTTGTGTTATGCAGGATTCCAAGTTGTTAGCAACACCTTGGAGTTGTTTCCTTGCTCCTACTGGTTCGATAACCTTGGTTTCATAACTGAGGGAAAACTTGCTGCTGTGCTCATCATACCTTCCTCTTGGGGTTCCCAGCGAGCTCTACATTTTGAGCCATCAATGATATGCATCTATTAAAACATCTTACACAAAATAGATTCCAATGTCAAATATCAAATCATGGAACAAAGATCCACCACATAGGAATTACAAATATGACTATAATCATGTTGGGCAGCTCATATCGTATTAGATCTATGAAGAACAATAGAGAAATAGATCAAGCTACTGCCACAAACCCATAGCCCGGAGGTGAACTACTCCCTCTTCATCATGCTGATGAAGTTGGAGATGTTGGAGAGGGTGGAGATCTCCCTAGAGATGGCTCTAGCAGAGCTTTCCTCTCCAGTCTTCACCGGACCTGACTTTGTTTGGTGGTTTTTCCATCTCTAGTGGCTTCTGGTGTCTCCTTCTCCGAGGACGCCCCAGGGGTCCTTATATAGGGATTTTTTCAACACCCGGATTTTTAATCCCAGATGCCTATTATGCCATACATCGCAATCCCAGGATTACCATTTTGTGAGACATAACATATTAGATATCATAGTACATCATCCATTACAAACCATAATAAGGTCTTTACACGAATAAAGGATCTCATGATCCAGTCTTAGTACAAACAAGTAGCGGAATGAATAGCATAGCGGTGGGCTCCATCTTCAGTGTCACATGCAATGCTGACGATGGGAGATGATCCTAGTTGTCGTAGCCGTCCTGCTGTCCTTCTTCAGGGTAGTCCTCCTCATAGTCTAGCCACGGGAATAGCCAGGGACAAAAGCCATGAGTACTCTTTAAGTACTCGCAAACTATCACTAACAAGTAAGGTAGTTCTAGTAGGAATACTAAGTTCTAAGTTTATTTGTAAAGTTAAGTTTGAAACCAAACCTAAGTTCAGAAAAAAAGAAAGATAAAATAAAGTTCTAAATCACCTAAGTGGGAACTTAGTTGTCATAGTCACAACTCTGTTGTGGTCAAGTCATGTCACAATTCATTTCATAAGTCATTTTGAAAACATCTGACAATGGAACAATATGGCCACTCCAACTGTCCATAACCGCGGACGCGGCTATTCGAATAGTTTGACACTCTACAGAGGTGGTACACTTTCACCACAAAATTCGATACATCTGTTAGGGATAACCCTGAATCATCATACATAGTATGCAGATAATCAAACATAACCTTTCCTTTACACACTCTAGTATAAGCACCTCTCATATGAGCTTGGCCTCCCAGCCATGGCCATCTCCCATCCAGGGCACTGCATAGGTGGACAACATTGAGAGGTAGCCTCAGCTCAAACCTCTCCCGCGAGGGAACTAATACTAATGCATATAAACTTTCGGCTAAGCCTTACCCAATTTAGGTATTGTGGTTGTACGGTAAAATTGGAATGGTATCACATCCGAACCCAACCATCAATTTTTATAAAAGGGCTAAGGCTCATGCCTCAACATTTTCATCATCATAAACCATTTGTGTTTCTCAACACATGTCAAAATATCTCAATAGAATGACTCATCATTCCAAGGTTTTCACAAGTCATTTTCAAAAGCTATTATGGTTGATTTTTGAAAAAATGTTTGAATGTAGAAATGTCTCTGTTTTGTTATTTTTGCTATATGTGATCTATAACTCTAATTGATTTAAATCCATCGGGCTTGGATAGAGACTTAAAGTATCTTTCTAACAAAATTTGAATCATTACATTTGGTTAAGCAGAACTCTCTGGGTGGATTTTTAAACTAGTGGACAAAATGAGTTTAAGTCAAAAATTGAAAAGGATTTATTTGAATCTACTGGGTTGCGCGGGAAAGAAAGGGGCCGACCCACTGCGCTCCGCGCAGCACCCGGGCTGACTTAAGTGATGGCCCCACCTGTCAGTGGGACAGGGGATGCCGAACAGGTATCGGAGGAGGGTGACCGTAGGATTAGATCCTGGATCAATGGCTCACAGCCCTCTTCCTCACTGGAACAGGACACGACAGGGAGAAACCCTAACAAGGTCTGTGAGGGTCTGGGGAGGCTTACCGGAGCTCCGGCAAGGGTCAGTGAGGCGGGAAAATGGACGTGTCGAGGACGGCGGTTCTCCTGGTACCGGCAGCGTCCCTGGGGATGGCTTGGATTAGTGGCACCCTTCTCCTCCTTTCGCGGCAGTCTCCGATGAAATGGAGGAGCTACGGACAGCGGCTTGCTTTGGTAGGGCTCTAGGAGGTCTCTGAGGTGGAGTGGAGGGAGATGGTGTGAAGAGTTGGTGCCGAGAGGCTCCCATTTTATAGAAGGGTGAGAGGGGCATCACGGCATGGTCGGAGCTCGACGGGGTCGACGACACAGCGAGCTAGAGGTATGATCCGGGGGCTAGGACGGTGGGCGGTTCCCTAGCGATCATCATGGAGGTGCTCGTGCAGTACAACATGGTCGAGAGAAGTGGGCTTCGCAACGCACGCTGTCTCAGTCGACGGTGAGTTTCACGGCGTCCAGCGGCTACGGGGCACGGTCGAGGGAACGGGCATGTCCTTTGGCCTCTTGGGACACTGGTGATCATGTAGGCTAGCGGCAGGAGTGAGGCGAGGTCGGGTGGAGTGGGCACAGGCGTGAACGGGGGGTGCGGCGTCAACATGGCAGAAATGGCCCAGGCATGACGTTCCTGGATCCTCCTCTCTCTATCACTGAGCTGGGGCTATCCTGGAGGGGGAAGTGGAGCACGGGCGACGTGCCAGACATGGTAGGCGAGGCTGGCGGTGCTTGGGTCATGCTATCGACGGTGGGGTGATAAATGTGCTCGGCCATGGTGGCCATGACCATTTGGTCATGTGCACAGTGGGTGGCCGTGCAGGTACAGGGTAGGAGGTGTACTGGGAGCACTTTAGTTGCGAAATGGGAGACTAGTTTGGCCAGAACCCTGCTCACAATAGTGTTTGTGGATTTTGCCAGATTTGTGCACAGAAGGTGTTTGACAAAATGGCCAAAGGAATCAAACTTTGAATTTTGAAAAGATTTTTGGTGGAGTTGTTGGTCACATTCTTAAGCCTCTATGGTTGCTTGGGATTGTCAAGTTGAACTCATTTGAATGGTTTTTGGATGGGATCTAGGTACATACACTTGATTCCATTTTCAAATGTCATTTAAATTTAGTGTTTAAATGTTTTTGTAAGATTTCAAAGTGGGCCTTGGTAGATCTTCACTTTTACTAGCAAGGGGTGCAAAGAGTTAGAATTGTTTCTATTTGAATTTGACTTCTAGGAACACCTAAAGTGGCCTAGTGGATTAAAATGGGAAAAGTGACCATTTGGTATTTTTATTCTTATTTGATTTCTTTTTCTTTGGATTTTGTTTCTAAATGATCTAAATGATGTGGCATTCACCTTTGAATCATTTTACAACCATTGGAACAATCAAACATGGCATTTTTCAAACAATTCTATCTTAATGCAAACACACATGCATTCATATTTATTTTTAATAATAAAAAGTTTTTGTTAACCCTAAATTGGATGCTTTGGATCTTGATATCTTGGATTAAAGTTTTGGGATGTTACAAACCTTCCCCCCTTAAACAAAATCTTGTCCCGAGATTTAAGAAAGAAAACTAGGAACTAAAGAGATCTGGGAACTCAGTCCTAATGTAATCTTCTCGCTCCCAAGTGGCTTCTTCTTTGGTATGGTTGCTCCATTGGATCTTGAGAAATTTGATACTCCGGGTCCTGGTGGTTCTGTAAGCTTCCTCCAAGATACGGATGGGCACTTCACGATACGTCAGATCCTTGTTGATATCAACGGCTCGGTGATCAATGTCCTTGAAAACTTTGGTCTTCTCCGGCACTTCTAGGCATTTGCGAAGTAACGAGATATGGAACACATTATGGATAACAGACATCTCCTCTAGCAGTTCCAGTTAATATGATACTTCTCCTCGATGATTCAGAATCTTGAAGGGTCCGATATATCTAGGGGCTAACTTTCCTTTCAGACTAAAACATTGTGTTCCCTTCAATGGCGAAACTTTGAGATACACAAAATCTCCAACATTGAAAGTCAGGTCTCTACGTCTCTTGTCAGCATAACTCTTCTGTCTGGATTGGGCGGTCTTGAGGTGCTCACGGACTTTGTGAACCTTCTCTTTGGCTTCTCGTAGGATGTCGGGTCCGAAAATCTGACTCTCTCCTACTTGCGACCAATTCAAAGGGGTATGGCACTTCCTTCCATATAAGAACTCAAATGGGGCCATTTGCAAACTAGCTTGATAACTGTTGTTGTATGAGAATTCTACGAAAGGCAGACAATCCTCCCATTTTGATCCGTACTCTAACACACAAGCTCTCAACATATCTTCTAGGATTTGTTTGACTCTTTCAGTCTTTCCATCGGTTTGCGGGCGATAAGCTGTGCTGAAATTCAACTAGGTTCCTAATCCCTCTTGGACTTTCTGCCAAAATCTCGAGGTAAATTGGGTTCCTCGATCCGACACTATGGTCTTGGGGGTTCCATGCAAACTAACGATTCTAGCAATATACAGCTCTGCTAGCTTCAAACTCTGGTAGGTTGTCTTGACAGGTATAAAATGGGCTACCTTGGACAGTCTATCAACTATGACCCAGATTGAGTCATTTCCCCTACTAGAATTAGGCAAACCGGTGATAAAGTCCATTCCGACGGAATCCCATTTCCATTCCGGAATCTACAATGGTTGCAACAATCCTGTGGGTCTCTGATGTTCCGCTTTAACTCTCTGACAGATATCCCACTTGGCGATGTAGCTTCCGATTTCTCTCTTCATCTTGTGCCATCAAAATTGCTCCTTCAAATCCTAATACATCTTCGATCCTCTGGGGTGGATAGAATAAAGAGTATCATGAGCTTCTTGCATGATAACTTGATTCAGCTCTGAATCTGCTGACACACAGATACGTCCTTTGTACCACAGAACTCCTTCTTCGTCTTTGGTGAATCCAGGTACCTTTCATGAACCAATACGATGCTTGATTCTGTCGATACTTGCATTTCCCTTCTGGGCTTCCTTGATTTGACTAATCAAAGTGGGTTGAAGTTCAATGTTAGCTAAAATTCCTTTGCTAACCAGTTTAGTTCTAAACTGCTCCAACTCCTCATGCAAACTTGGTTGCTTCTCTTTGATCATGGTGTTTAACCTACACGGCAATCTGCTAAGAGAATCCGCTACCACATTGGCTTTGTCGGGGTGATAGTGAATGTCAAGGTCATAATCCTTGATTAACTCTATCCATCTCCTTTGCCTCATAGTTAGCTCCTTCTGAGTGAAAATATACTTCAAACTCTTGTGATCTGAGTAAATCTCGCAGCGATTACCCATAAGGTAATGACACCATGTCTTCAAAGCTAATACTACAGCTGCTAATTCAAGATCATGGGTAGGGTAGTTTTGCTCATGCTGCTTCAGTTGTCGAGATAGATATGCGATGACTTTGCCTTCTTGCATCAACACACATCCGAGACCAATCTTGGATGCATCACAATACACATAAAATGGCTTCTTGATATCTGGCATGATCAATATTGGGGCTGAAATCAATCTCTTCTTGAGCTCTTGGAAACTTGCTTCACATTTGTTGGTCCATTCAAATTTCTTGTCCTTCTTCAACAATTGGGTCATAGGTCTTACGATGCTCGAAAATCCTTCTATGAACTTGCGGTAATATCCCGCTAATCCGAGAAATGCACGGACTTGGGTTTGAGTGGTTGGGGCTTTCCATTCTTCAATGTCTTTGATCTTGGCAGGATCAACAGCGAAGACACAATATGTCTGAGGAATCCTACTTCTTTCAGCCAAAACTCACATTTGCTGAACTTGGCATACAACTGATGCTCTCTAAGGGTTTCAAGGATGATTCTCATGTGTTGATCATGGTCTTCTTCTGACTTGGAGTAGATAAGAATATCGTTGATAAACACAACGACAAAGTTATCCATAAAATTCATAAAGATCTTATTCATGAGATTCATGAAATAAGCGGGAGCATTGGTTAATCCAAAAGACATGACCATATACTCATATAATTCATATCTGGTGGTAAAGGCGGTCTTTGGAATATCCATTGCATGAATCTTAAGTTGGTGATAACCAGTCCTAAGATCAATCTTAGAGAACACTCTGGCACCAGTCAACTGATCAAATAGATCCTCTATCTTTGGCAAAGGGTACTTGTTCTTGATGGTGACATCATTCAGCTTCCTGTAATCTATGCACAAACGGTTGCCTCCATCCTTCTTGTCGACGAACAACACGGGCGATCTCCATGGCGATGCGCTTGGTTGAATCAAGCCTTTCTCCAGCATAGCATCCAATTGCTTCTTCAGTTCCACTAACTCTGAGGGGTTCATGCTATAGGGTCTCTGAGCTATGGGTCCGGTTCTAGGAATTAGGTCAATAATGAACTCGATATCCCTATCCGGAGGCATACCGGGCAATTCATCTGGGAATACGTCAGGGTATTCGCAGACTACTCTGATTTGGTCTATGGTGGGTAGGGCTAGACTCTTGTTGCACTTGAATTGACGGGGCAAGGTTCAGATATATGCTCTACTGATACTCTAGAGCTACTGGTCATGGTGATGGCTTTCTTGGCACAGTCTATCAATCCCTTATGCTTCGACATCCAATCCATTCCTAGTACTACTTCCAAACCTTTGGTTCCAAATACTATTAGATTGGCATAAAAATCTATCCCATGTATTCTGATAGGTACAGCTTTGCAAATTTTTCTAGATTTTGTGGTTGAACCGGGTATTTGAACTATCATGACATGCTTCAAGTTGGTTGGGTAAATCTTACTAGTGCATGCAAATTCTTCGGTGACAAACGAGTGCGATGCTCCAGAATCAAACAACACCCTTGCTAAAACTGAGTTGACAGAAAACATACCCAGCACTACATCTAGTGCTTCTTGGGCTTCTTCGGCGTTCATGTGGAAGAGACAGTTGTTGCGGTTGTGCGGGTTCCCTGGGGCGAATCTTCTTCCGGGTTGAACACGGCGCTGCTGTTGAGTTGGGGCATTCACATTGGCAGTGGCAGTAATCTTTTTGGGACACTCATTTGAGTAGTGACCCTTCACTCCACACTCGAAACAAGTAATCTGAGACTTGTCTTTTGCTTCCACGGGCATGGCATTGCTTCCAGTTCTAGGTGCAGTATTGTTGTTGTTGTTGTTGGACTTGGGCGGTGCATGGTTGAAGTTGTTGGAGTTACCGGGGTGGTTGTTGCTGTTTCCTCCGGACTTCACATTTCCTCCGCTGCGGTTGGGTTAGCTTGGGCGAGATATTGGGGGTCGATTGTTCCTCGGGGCATATCCGGCAGACGGGTTGGGACGATACTTCTGGTGACTGTTGGATCCAGCTTGGTGCATCATCCAACGTTTGCGGTTGTCGTTCGCTTGATTAATCTTCCCTTCCATCTGAATGGCAGAGTCGACTAGCTCTTCAAGATCCTCGAAACGGATGTTGACTAGCACCATCTGCATCTCATCATGCAGTCCGTTCAGGAATCTCTCCTTTTTCTTGGCCTCCGTGTTGATCTCATTAGGTGCATACCTGGCGAGGGACAAGAATCTGTCATGGTACTCCACTACAGTCATTCTGCCATGCTTTAGTTCTCTGAATTCATCTCTCATTCTAATGACTAGACCCTGCGGCACATGGGTGCGGCTGAACTTGACTTTGAAGGCTTCCCACGTCATCACTTGACAGTGGTTCATCGTGCGGGTGTTGTTTCACCATGCTCTTGCATCTCCTGCCAGATAGTGGGTGGCAAATAGAACTTTCTCGTTGGCATCCACTCCTACGACTTCTAAGTTATTCTCCATGGTCTGTAACCAATCATCGGCATCCAGCGGGTCTTCAGACTTGCTAAAGATTGGGGGATTGGTATTCGGGAAGTTTTTGAGTTTGGAACCATGATGATCCTGATTTCCATGGCCCTGATTGTTGTGAGCCATCTAGGCGATCTGCTGCAGTGTGGCTAGATTTGCTTGGCGCTCTGCCCTACTAGTTTTACGGTCTGCAATGAGCGCCTGCAGAATCTGCAGCATGGGGTCCTACGATGAGCTGCTCCCTCCTTTGTTTCCACGAGTCATCTGAAGATTGAGATAGATAATGGGGTAAGAGGAAAATTTCTAAGGTTCATGGTTATGGTTTCAAGCTAAAACTTTGAGTTTGACTCAGGTTTTGCAACTAACTTCTTTTCATTCATTCAAGTAAGGCACACGATACAAACACACACACCACAACATGAAGGGAAAACAGATGGTTTTAAGAACCATTCTATAAGCTACAATACAATGGGACTGATACTTCTCACTCCTACGATAGTGCTCTAGTGCATCTACTCATCATCGATGAAGTCAGAGTCATCATCATCGGTGTAGAAGTCCATGGCATCATCCTCTAGATAGTCATCATCATTGCTGAGGTACGAGTGAATATCCCCCTGGATGTCTTCACCTTCCTCCTCTTCTTCTTTTGCTGCAAGCTGAGCTTCTTTCTCCTTGATGGTCTTCTCGAGGTCGGCCACCTTCTTGTGAAGACGGTCGATGGTGCGATCCTTCTTTGCGCGTTGACGGCGAAATGACTGACGATCCTTGATGAGCAGGGAGAAAGTCTAGGCCTTCTGGGCGGCAATGGCAAGGTTGTGGTTGGTGAATTCTCTAGCATTGTCCAATTCCTTCTTTCTATCATACAGTAGGAAGTCGAGGTTCTCCACTTGACGCTTCAACTCAGGGTGACTTGGCATTTCCAGAGGCATTCCCATAGAATCACGCCTTGCATAGTGAGCAAAGTGAGTTCCCTGGATCAAGTTGACATTCAGTGTGCAAAGACGAGCGAGAGCTTCATGCATTGCCCTGGCTAATCCATCTAGCCAGTTGTTCTCTCTTACGGTGAATTGAATCTTCTCGGAGAGTGGTGCCTCCATCTTGCCTCGAAGATCAGCAACTACTAGCCATTGTAAATCTCCTCCTGGGGGACCATTGAGTTGAGCTCCAAAGAACTCCGGATGTGGGTGCTCCAAGTAATCAGATAGTGCATCAAGATCCCTCTCGAAGATCAGTTGGCCTCCGTTGCCCAACTGGTAGAACTTGCAGTACTGAACTTCCATGTATAAGAATTTAGGATGAGAAAATTAGTGAGGTGATCAAGTGTGTCAAAAATTTATGTAGTAAGGTAAGAATTTTTCAGGAACATGTATTTTTTTGAGAGAAAGAATACCAAGGGTAAGAGAGGAAATAGGTTTTCATAAATACTCACTTCTTTGTTTTTTTGAAACTAAGTTTTTTTGTTCGGACGTCCATTCTAACTAGGGTCTCCTATGGTCAGGATGGCTCTGATACCAACTTGTCAACACCTGGATTTTTAATCCCAGATGCCTATTATGCCATACATCGCAATCCCAGGATTACCATTTTTGCGAGACATAACAGATTGGATATCATAGTACATCATCCATTACAAACCATAATAAGGTCTTTACACGAATAAAGGATCTCATGATCTAGTCTTAGTACAAACAAGTAGCGGAATGAATAGCGTAGCGGTGGGCTCCATCTTCAGTGTCACAGGCAATGCTGACGATGGGAGATGATCCTAGTTGTCATAGCCGTCCTACTGTCCTTCTTCAGGGTAGTCCTCCTCATAGTCTGGCCACGGGAATATCCAGGGACAAAAGCCATGAGTACTCTTTAAGTACTCGCAAACTATCACTAACAAGTAAGGTAGTTCTAGTAGGAATACTAAGTTCTAAGTTTATTTGTAAAGTAAAGTTTGAAACCTAAGCTGAGTTCAGAAACAAAGAAAGATAAAATAAAGTTCTAAATCACCTAAGTGGGAACTTAGTTGTCATAGTCACAACTCTGTTGTGGTCAAGTCATGTCACAATTCATTTCATAAGTCATTTTGAAAACATCTGACAACGGAACAGTATGGCCACTCCAACTGTCCATAACCACGGACGCAGCTATTCGAATAGTTTGACACTCTGCAGAGGTGGTACACTTTCACCACAAAATTCGATACATCTGTTAGGGATAACCCTGAATCATCATACTTAGTATGCAGATAATCAAACATAACCTTTCCTTTACACACTCTAGTATAAGCACCTCTCCTATGAGCTTGGCCTCCCATCCATGGCCACCTGCCATCCTGGGCACTGCATAGGTGGACAACATTGAGAGGTAGCCTCAGCTCAAACCTCTCCCGCGAGGGAACTAATACTAATGCATATAAACTTTCGGCTAAACCTTACCCAATTTAGGTATTGTGGTTGTACGGTAAAATTGGAATGGTATCACATCCGAACCCAACCTTCAGTTTTTATAAAAGGGCTAAGGCTCATGCCTCAACATTTTCATCATCATAAACCATTTGTGTTTCTCAACACATGTCAAAACATCTCAATAGAATGACTCATCATTCCAAGGTTTTCACAAGTCATTTTCACCAAGTATTCCCATCTAGAGTTATCAAGTTTTTGGTTTAGCTCTAATCACTAAGTTAAGAGTGTTCACTAAGGTGGGATGCTAACCTCAATCTCATGCCATAGAATGACATCTAAGTCTAACTAGATAGGCCAAGTTTTATACTCTTTATGCTATCTATAAACAAAGTAAAGAACTTTGGTAAAGTAAAAGAAAGTAAAGCTTGTAAGTAAAAGTTGGGATTGGTATAAATCAAGAAAGGGTATAACCAAAGCATGCCTAATGCTTTTGCTCAAGTTAAGTGGGCAAGTGTTAACTTGCTTAGTTCTAGCTTGTCTTGATTGGTGCAGTGGTTGAAATTCTCCTCTTCTTCTTCGGGGTAGAACTCCTCCTCCTCGTAACTTGGTCGATACTATCGTCCATAAATACATACGGGAATACACAATCACCAAACAATACTTAACTAGTCTATTTAGCACACTAAGGCACATACTTGATGATCTAGTACCATCACAAACATCACAAGATTTGCTGAACTAGTTTAATTTAATTTATTTGAGAAAAGTAATTTCTACTCATTGAAAATAATTAAGATTTAATATTCTCCATTTAAAATATGGGATCATGTGAAGACATGTCATCACCACATATTCTAATACATGGGAATGGGATTTAAATGTTGTATCACATTTTATAAAGTTTAAGATTAATATTTAATGATTTAAAGTGACTAGAAATTCCTCTATAGCATTATTTTGGTACTAGTCCAAAGTCACTGCATGCAAACCTAAATATTATTATATATTCAGAGAGGTATTGTCAAATGTGATTTTTGAGAGTTGGAATCGACTCAAAAGCTATTATGGTTGATTTTTGAAAAAATGTTTGAATGTAGAAAAGTCTTTGTTTTGTTATTTTTTCTATATGTGATCTATAAATGTAATTGATTTAAATCCAACGGGCTTGGATAGAGATTTAAAGTATCTTTCTAACAAAATTTGAATCATGTCATTTGGTTAAGAAGAACTCTCTGGGTGCATTTTTAAACTAGTGGACAGAATGAGTTTAAGTCAAAAATTGAAAAAGATTTATTTGAATCTACTGGGTTGCGTGGGAAAGAAATGGGCCGGCCCACTGCACTCCGCGCAGCACCTGGGCTGACTTAAGCGATGGCCCCACCTGTCAGTGGGACAAGGGATGCCGAACAGGTATCGGAGGAGGGTGACCGTAGGATTAGATCCTGGATCCACGGCTCACAGCCCTCTTCCTCACTATAACAGGACACGATGGGGAGAAACCCTAGCAAGGTCTGTGAGGGTTTGGGGAGGCTTACCAGAGCTCCGGCAAGGGTCGGTGAGGCGGGCAAATGGACGTGTCGAGGATGGCGGTTCTCCTGGTACCGGCAGTGTCCCGGGGATGGCTTGGATCAGTGGCGCCCTTCTCCTCCTTCCGCGGTGGTCTCCGACGAAATTGAGGAGCTACGGGCAGCGGCTTGCTCTGGTGGGGCTCTGGGAGGTCTCTGAGGTGGAGTGCAGGGAGATGGTGTAAAGAGTTGGTGTCGGGAGGCTCGCATTTTATAGAGGGGCGAGAGGGGCATCACGGCATGGTCAGAGCTTGATGGGGTCGACAACACAGCGAGCTAGAGGTATGGTCCGGGGGCTAGGATGGTGGGCGGTTCCCTAGCGATCGTCACGGGGGTGCTCGTGTAGTCCAACATGGTCGGGAGAAGTGGGCGTCGCCACGTGCACCCTGTCTTGGTCGACGGCGAGTTTCGCAGCGTCCGGCGGCTACGGGGCATGGTCGAGGGAACGGGCATGTCCTTTGGCCTCCTGGGACACTGGTGATCATGTAGGCTAGCAGCAGGAGCGAGGCGAGGTCGGGAGGAGCGGGAACATACGTGAATAGCGGGTGTGGCGTCAGTATGGCAGACATGGCCCGGGCACGGTGTTCCTGGCTCCTCCTCTCTCTGTCATTGAGCTGGGGCTGGCCTGGAGGGGGAAGTGGAACACGGGCGACGTGCCAGACATGGTAGGCGAGGCTGGCGGTGCTTGGGTCGTGTTGTCAATGGTCGGGTGATAAATGTGCTCGGCCATGGTGGCCATGACCATTTGGTCGTGTGCACAGTGGGTGGTCGTGCAGGTATAGGGTGGGAGGTGTACTGTGAGCACTTTGAATGCAAAATGGGAGATCAGTTTGGCTAGAACCTTGCTCACAATAGTGTTTGTGGATTTTGCCAGATTTGTGCACAGAAGGTGTTTGACAAAATGGCCGAAAGAAATCAAACTTTGAATTTTGAAAAGATTTTTGGTGGAGTTGTTGGTCACATGCTTAAGCATCTGTGGTTGCTTGGGATTGTCAAGTTGAACTCATTTGAATGGTTTTTCAAAAAGTGGGATCTAGGTACATACACTTGATTCCATTTTCAAATGTCATTTAAATTTAGTGTTTAAATGTTTTTGTAAGATTTCAAAGTGGGCCTTGGTAGATCTTCACTTGTACTAGCAATGGGTGCAAAGAGTTAGAATTGTTTCTGTTTGAATTTGACTTCTAGGAACACCTAAAGTGGCCTAGTGGATTAAAATGGGAAAAGTGACCATTTGGTATTTTTATTCTTATTTGAATTCTTTTTCTTTCGATTTTGTTTCTAAATGATCTAGATGATGTGGCATTCACCTTTGAATCATTTTACAACCATTAGAACAATCAAACATGGCATTTTCAAACAATTCTATCTTAATGCAAACACACATGCATTCATATTTATTTTTAATAATAAAAAGTTTTTGTTAACCCTAAATTGGGTGCTTTGGATCTTGATATCTTGGATTAAAGTTTTGGGATGTTACAGATTTTTAGGTAAAGATAACTCCGTGGGTGAAAGAATCAAGGCGATTGGATGGTCGAGGAGCAAACGAGCATGGGTGGTACGCCCACCAGGCCTAGGCGCGCCACCTGGGCTCGTTTGGCCCTCCTGGTGAGATTCCAGTACTCTGGATGCTTCTCCTGGATAAATATTGGCATGGCCAAAAGTGCAGGTCCATTTGACTTCGGATAGGTCCTGAAACATCAAAAACATTGAAAACAGGGTTTTTCAGCCCTGCAGGGTTTTTCAGCCCTGCAGGGTTATAACCAAAATAAAGGGGGTCATTGGTCAATCCCCAAAAAACAATATAAAACATGGATATAACATTATATATTATTCAAATATATGGGAAAACATGTTAACAAACTACAAAGTTCATGTATGCATTTTACATGCATCAACATCCCCAAGCTTAACCTATGCTCGCCCTCGAGCATGAAGGTGATAAAAATAAACATGGACTTTGGAGTTTGTTACCTTTGCTTCCTCCATTATCACGTAGAGTTCATAGGCTCAATTACTTTCATTCAAACATAATATGCAAGTGTACTATCAAGTTTTATCTTTTACACATCTACAAATATGCTAAACAATAAGTGATGGCGTGATAAAACAAATGATGAACAAAATAAACCTTCAAGCACAATTTGATGAACCTATAGAATAATAGACACTTTCCATGATTGGCATTGGTGTTTTAATGCCTTTATTTTTGGGCTACTTCTTAGTTTCATGCCCTTGACTGGAAGACTCGCCTCTTAGTTTTATGTCTTCCCTTGAGATGTTTTGCATCCCATGCAGAAAGTAAGCATTGAATACATATGTTAATTCTCCATAAAGAATATAAAATAGAATTTTGAGATATGTAATTCATGTCAACAATACTAATAAGGATGGGGTTCTCAGTATCTTTTTATTTCACTTTGTTTTAAAGATTCATATGGTTTATGTGTGAAACATCTGACAAGTTGATTGTTTCATGCACCTAGCCTATGACCTTGCACTCCTCATGCTACTCAACTTAGGCCTGTCATTGTATACTCATGTTGGTTTATGAAACTACATCAAAGAAGTACCTCTTGCCCCTGTGTAGCTATATGCCCCCCCTTTGGCATTTATTTATTTGCTTATTTATTCATTTATTCAGCATAAAAGATAATATAATTCATTGGTTGTGTTCAAGGTGGGAGGGGGTAGTATCTCTACTCCATAAGACAAGAAAAACAGACATATGAATCATATCACCAAGGATCATCATGCTATAAGTTTTCACCATGTCATGCATGGCTTTGGCTAGCGGTTCAGAAGCGTTTTCTACCAACATGCCTACTCCAGTGTGCACATTTCATTTCACATCGTTGCAATCCACATGTAGAACTTAAACATGATTAATATTCAACATTTAACATTAAAAGCTTTGTGCCATACCATTCATGGTTTAGCTAAAAACCACTAATAAGATGTGAAGCACAAAAAATTCCATAGTGGTATCACCCCAAACCTTACTTTCTTATGAGCTTTAAAATACATGAAAAAGGGTGTTTTAAGAGTGTTTGGAGGATTAAAATACATATATATTTTAAAGAATCTTTTGCCACAAGTAGGTGAGTATGCCTAGTCTAGTTTTAAGGGGCTTGGAACAAGTCTTAGCTTGTGTAGAAAAGGCTTAGCAAAAAGAGATCTAAAGAGTGTGCCATCTAGTTTATAATGTCAACATTTATTTTCTCACCTTGTTTATTAATGTTGAACATAAATATGCACAAGCAAAGGATACAAATTAATAGGCATAAAACAGATCATGCTTCGTATAAAACACTTGAGCTTAAGAACTGGACACAACACGAATTTCAGCTTTTCTTTTTGTCTCCCCTTTTCTTTTATTCCATGGAATTCTTTTTCAGTTTTAATCTCATTAAGGTAGAGTTTATTTTCAGTAGCTAATAATAAGCATTTATAATAATGGTGGTGGTGGTATTTCTAATGCAAAACAAAAATAAAATGACAAAACAGAGGCTCCAAGTTTCTACGATAGTTCTATGTTGCTCAAAAACAAAGTTTAGAGGTTCGCAAACAGAGAGTTGAGTTGGTCCAGTGGGGTGCCTTGGGAATCCCCAAGATTATGGTTTTAACCATCCTTGGATTGCTCTTGGTGTGGTGTTCCTCTATTCCCTATCAAAAAACTTCAAAACAAAACTTTTTCTCTCATCTCTTTTCTAAGAGGTGACATTAGTGGCACAAGAATATAATAGTTGCTTCTTATATATCAAAGACAACATTCTTTCTAAATGTTCCAGCAAGAATATAATGTCCCTACATATCCCTAGCATATAATATGACCCATACAAATCATTTTAAGACACATGGGAATAGTTAAAACAAAACATGGTAGAATCTGTCCATATTTTTAGCAACAACAAAACAATTTTTTCGCCCACTTAGACATGTCAGGAATATTATCCAATTTTTTGCATACATAGGATAAAAAGTTGTAAATGATGTATGAATCTGAGCACAATCTAAGTTATAGAAAAAATCAGAAAATTCACGCACTAAAAACTATTCTGCAGAAATTTGCTACTCCATATTTTTAGCAACTTTTAAAACATCCAAAATGGGTTCCACATGGTACTTTATTAAAAATTACAAAAAGAAAATCAAAACAAAACTCTCTTGCTACAGAAAGATTTCAAAACAAAAATCCAAAAGAAAAGTAACCGGGTTGCCTCCCGCAAAGCGTTATCTTTATAGCCATATAACTAGGCTTTACTTACTTGGTTTAGGTGATGTGGAACTCATGGGATAGATTGTGCTTCTTAGCTACCTCCTTCTTCCTTGGAAAGTGTTCCATACACTTCTTGTGAGGAAATTGAAACTTCATATTTCCTTCTTTTGTATTTTTTTGACAAAAACAGTAGGTAAGGCCCCTACTGTGTCATTTTATAAATTTTATAATGTACAAGGGTTAAGCCAGGCTCAAGTCCATGTTACAGATGTTTTACATTCATAGCGTGTCAAGCCACTGTTGCATACCTTCCTTGAGACTAGGCTTAGCTCTATGCATAGTCAAGGTGAAGGTTGCTTTAAAAAGTGAAATACATCTAGTGATGGAAGGATTAAGATCCCTGAAAATATAACCATTTCTTTGCTCCCATATACTCCAGCATCCGGTGATGATAACTTCCATAAGAAAATTGGGATTGAATCTACTTCCAGCATCGTTGATCATCTGATGAATATCCATATATGTGTTCCATTCAAGTCCCAAGGCCCACCAGAACCCTTGGCTGAAGCTGCATTCAAAAAATAAATGCAGCAGGGTTTCCTGAGGACAGGTATCACATATTACACAATCATTGAATTCCACAAAGAAGTTATTTCTTTCCATTAAGTCTTTGGTGTTTAATCTCATATTTAGTAGTAGCCAGGCAAAAAATTTGTGTCTTGGGAGACAACATGATTTCCAAATATCAAGTATGGGCTTTGGTGTTGGGTGTGCCCCAATCAGTGCTCTGTAGATTTTTCTAGTTTTGAAAGTCTCACCCCAGGAAAAGTACCATGAATCATGGTCATCAGTGTGGTTTATGCTTCTGATATTCTCCAACATATCAATAAATTCCTCATGAGCAATAATGGATAAGGGGAGTTGAAAGAGGTCATAGAAATCATTATCAGCTGCAGAGATGGCCTTGGCCATGGTCAAAGTATCAGTGTGGTAGAAAGAGTGCAGGTGTGGGTATTTATCTTCAAAGCATTCACCTTTCCATAGATCCTTCCATAGTAACATAGATTTTCCATTGCCAATATTGTAGTGAGTCAGATCTCTGTAAATATCAACATAATTCATACAATCTCTCCACCAGAAGGATCCAATATGATTCATTGAATGTGGGGTAGTGTCTCCTTGGTAGTAAGCTTTCCAAATGAGATCAACCCACGGTATATCAGCCCTGTTGTAGAATTTATGAATATTTTTCAGTAAAAGGGCCTGATTTTGTACCCTGAGGTTTATGACACCTAAACCTACTTGTTCTTTTGGTCTACAGACCAAATCCCATTTAGCAAGACATTTGCCATGTCTATGGATATCCTTCCCTGCCCAAAGGAACTGTCTGCCACCTTTTTCAAAATGGGTAAAAATTGTTATGGGGACTTTAAAAGAGCATATGGCATGGATGGGCATAGAATTTAATACAGAATTCAATAATGTGAGTCTTCCTGTATATGACATGAGAGAAGATAGACCAGAAAGCTTTCTGTCAAATTTGGAAACAATGGGCATCAAGCTATCAATAGATGGTCTTGTGGTACCAAGTGGGAGACCTAGGTAGGTGAAAGGTAAACTCTCCAATTTGCATCCAAAATCAGAGGCCAGTTGACATGCATACTCCACTGTTATATTGATAGGTACCAGGGTAATTTATCATAATTTACCTTGAGACCTGTCATATTGCTGAATTGTTGGAGTCTGATCTTGAGGTTATTAAGTTGCATGCTATCAGCAGGCATAATCAGCAGGGTGTCATCAGCATATTGAATAATAGGATATTTTTGTCCATAATCATTATTGAGTGGCAGGCTGATTTCATTTCTGTGCCAGGCATCATTGATAATTTCTTGTAATAATTCAGTTGTGCAGACAAATAGAAGGGGGGATAAGGGGTCTCCTTGTCTGACACCTCTTTTGCAGCATATTTTTTTCCCTGGAACACCATTTAGTAACACTGAGGTGGAGGCAGAGAGCAATATAGATCTTACCAGGGAAATCCATTTGGGGCCAAAACCTTTGGAGCATATTAATAATTGCATTATACTCAATCTTATCAAATGCTTTCTCATAATCAATCTTCAGAATAATAATTGGTTTCTTAGACACATGGTAGATGTGAAGATATTCAAAAGCCCATCCCAGACAATCATGGATATTTTTCCCTTTAATAAAGCCATATTGATTGTTATGGATAATGGGTTTGATAGCCTTCTGGAGTCTATTGGCCATAATCTTGGTGATGAATTTAAGTGGAATGCTAACTAGAGAAATGGGTCTGTAGTCATTCATAGTCTCAGGATCATTTATCTTGGGGATGAGAGTAATAAAGGCAGTGTTGATGGCATTCAAATTTACTGATTCATCATAGAAATCCTGTACCAGTTTTACAAAATCTTCTTTGATAATATGCCAGCATTTCTTAAGGAATTTCCCATTGAATCCATCAGGACCAGGTGCTTTGTCAGAAGGAAATTCATTGACCACATATTCAATTTCTTCATTTGTGAAAGGAGCATCCAGGTGAAGAAGGTCATGAGGTGAAATCAAATCATCAAGGTTGATGTCATTAGTAATATTTTCACTTGTGCCAAGTCTATGCTTGTAAGATTGCCAAATTGCAGCAGCTTTAAGCTCATGCTCAGTCAGAACCAAATTGTCTTCAGACTTGATATGAGTGATGAGATTCCTCCTGAAGATCTGAGTTAACACAGCATGGAAAAATTTGGTGTTCTCATCTCCCAATTTGGCCCATCTAATTTTAGCCCTGCTTTTCCAATAGATTCTTTTAGCCTCCAGGAGCTTATTGGTATGTTCCATCAAAATCATTTTAAAATTCTTCTCATGTAGAGCAAGTGGTCTCTGATCTTCAATTCCTTCAAGTAAAGCCAGGATAAATGTGCAGTTCTCAATAGTCTGATTTAAGTTTGAATGTTTTTTGCTCCATTTTTTAAGACCAGCTCTGAGATGTTTGAATTTGCAGTTGATAGCAAGGGCAGTATCACTGATATAGGGAGCTGAGTTCCAGAGAGTATTCACAGTGTCATAAAAACCATCAAATTCTAGCCAGAGGTTCTCAAATCTGAATAATTGTGCTTTAGGAATGGTAGTTCCCACTTGGATATTGATGGGTGTATGATCAGAGCCAATTCTGGAGAGAGGATGAGCCATAGTGTTGGGGAATGTTGTAGTCCATAAAGGGCATGTAAAAATCCAATCTAGCTTTTCTAGAAGAGGGGGATCTTGCATGTTACTCCAGGTGAATGCTCTTCCTTTTAGTGGTACTTCCACAAGATCATGAGATTGGATGGCATTGTTGAAAAGCATCATATTATGAGCATCCCCACCTTCTCTGTTTCTATCATCAGGGCTTCTAATGAGGTTGAAATCACCCACTAACATCCAGAAAGGATAATTGGAGGTATCAATATTATGCATCCAATTGAAAAATTCAGCTATGTGTTCATTGTGTGCAGGCCCGTAAATATTGGTCAGGATCCAAGTGATACCAGAGTGCTTACAAGTGAGAGCCATAGTTAAATGGAATTTCGATTGACTAAGAAGCTCTCCTAAAAAAAGGCTACCATTCTAGATAGTAATCAATCCTCCAGAATTACCAAGTGAAGGAGAAAAAGCAAAGTGAGAGAATCTCTTCGGACAGAATTTCCTTAAATAGGAGTGCTCAAAATCTTCCCTTTTAGTTTCTTGGAGGCAAATAATATCACAATTGCTAGAGTTTACTTTTTCTCTAAGTTGATCATGTCTCAAATCAGAATTGATGCCTCTAACATTCCAGTCAAGAATCATCCAGCTTCTATTCATAATTCAACATGTGAGGGTTCCACAGATTCTGATCAACATAGTTAACCAGGTTTTTATTGAGGGTAGCTGGCAGATCAGATGTAAATATAAAAGCACCTTAGACCCAGATTGATAAACCCACAAAAGAGGAGAGTATGTATAAAACATAAAAGGGGAAATAGAGACATCCAGGCACTTAAACAGATATAGGGATATGGTTCTGCTCATCATGAGCAATATAGAAGTGCTTATTACATGCCAGATAGTATCAAGTAGATATAGATGTTGAAACATAAAACTGTGTGTCATTAGACATATATGACACACATTAAAACATGCAGTAGGGTGAAGCGACATTAGCCACATTCAGAGAAGAGCTTGTCCTCTGAAATCTCACTAGGAGAGATCAGGCATTGGTTGATACCAATGGACTGAATGGTGTCAACAGGAAGGACAGGTGGGGGGAGCATCTTGGTCCATAATCACCACCTCATGAGGATGAGCTTTGCTTTTGGCCACCTTCCTGGATTTGCCTAAGGCATTGATCAGAGTAGAACTATCTTTCTCCTGGGCTTTGACTGCAGCTTCTTTGTTTTTATATCCCTCGGACTGGTTGGCAATCCTTTTACTGCGTCTGACAGCAGTCACATCCTTTGGAGCCAGTAACTTGCGTTTAGCCACCTGGGAGATACTGTCTTCAAAGGCAGCAGATGAAGCACCAGTAGATGTATCCAATGAGGCTTGCACATCATCATCAGAAATTTCAGTAATACAAACAGTAGAAGAGGCTGGCACATGGGGGGCTGTTGCATATAGTTTTAGAAGGCACTTCCTCTGTTTACCAAGTTCAGTATCCACATCAAGTATTTGGAAGCCAGCACCATGGATACATGAGATATCAGTGTTGCCCAGAGTTGTGTGTGCATTCTTAACCATGTCAGATAGCAGACCATGGATAGCACTGAAAGAGTCCACAGCTTCCATCATTGGTTCAAGTTCAGCAATATGATCAGCATGTGCAGGACTGAGCTGGGGAGGGGTTGTAATCATTGGTTCGATATCAGCAGCAGGTGCAGCATTTCCATATGGTATTACAACATTGGGAATCTCATGTGCAAAATTGGCTGGTTCTTCAGGAACATGATCATGGACCATATCATCCCAATGTCCACCAAATGGTTGGGGCATGCGGTGTGGGTTACCACCATCAGGTGGAAGAGGATCCTCGTCACACCCAAGTCCACCAATCACTCTAGCCTGCAGAATGTAAATCACCACAGTCCAGGAATGACCATGTCCTTCATCACTAGTATTATCCCCTAGGACCAGGCTAATAGGGATTTCAAGCATATCTGGCACTATGATCTTAACCAGGACTCTAGCTCTGTTAGAATAATCTCTGTTCTAGACTAAAAATTTCCCAAATTCACTAACAGATTCTCTAACTTTATCAACTAGCCATGCATCTTGGGGGAAATTAACCATCATCAGCCAAACATCATGTGTAAAATTCATGTTCCTATGGTTCAGACCTATGTTATGGGGTATCACCCTAAGAATGTTGTCTCCAACAAAGAAAGGACTACGCTCAATAGCAGTATCCCTAGCGCAAGTGTCAGAGAACTGTACCAGAGCGGCACCCATGGCAGACCTGGAGAAATTGCGAATGATGAGTCCGCGATCGTTGAAGTAGTTCCTGATCAGGTGAGCATCTGCGGCGAACTGCTCAGGGTCCAAGGGAGCTCGAGGATGACAATGGCCATGTCATCGCACCAAAGCAGGGCATCTCCACTGAAAATGTGAAAACCCCGACGTCGGCGATGGATGCAGGGCTGGATGACTTCAGCTCCAGGTGGGAGGTGGGGGTTAGGGTCGCAGGGGTAGTTCGCCATTGTTGTGGAGGAGAGGGGAAGGTTGCAGGTGTGAGATTGCAGTGGCGACGATGGCGAGGAAAGAACAGGGTTTTCCTGGAGAGCGGAGGGGTCAAGGAGCACTGTTTCCGAAGTCGTCACGACAAGCCCTCTTACAGAGGAGATGATATGCTCAGGTCGTTTTTGTTTAATGTGATAAACCTGAGATTTTCGCTTACGGATATAACAAGATTTCCTAATGTGCCCATATCCATAACAATTTTTCAGCGAACTTGAGATGAACATTCTCGACTTGTGTGGCCCATTGCAAGGCACCTAGAGCAGATAGCATGGGCCATACTGGGTGGAAGTGTTGGGCTGACTGAACCAGTGGGTCGAATCTCACAAGAGTTTGAGAGAGACTCCGGGCGGGAAATTGGCGTCCGATTCGAGGAGATCGGATCATGTACCGAATTTGCCGGTGATCTTGCCACGTAGATTCTCCTCCGATGAGAGGCTAACGGCGTGGAGTTGGATCCGGTGAGACGAGATCTCCGGTGAGAAACCATAGTCCAATTCATCTCTTGTTCATGAAACCAATCCACCGATTCTTTGATCCAATTCGGACCCCCATAACCCCATAGAGAGAAATAGCATTTAAAATCCCTGCATTCAAAGTATCTGAGTTTGTAGATCATGAAACCCATAGCTTTGGAGAATACTTCAAATTTAAAAGTCCGATCACGAACCAAACAGACATGAAATCCAAATTTACTTCCACCAAGGCATGATTGGAGGGCAATGCAAACATTGTCTAAATCAAGTCGAAAGTTGTCTCGGCCAAAAGAGACCACAAGGGTAAAACCAGATCCAGGAGATGGGGATTGCACACGGGTGGAAAAGGAAGATCGAACCTTCAATTCAAGTCCCATGCCATGGGAGAAATCCAGAGTATCACCGAGAGCACGAGGATCCATTGCATGGGGGACTTAGAGAGAATCGCCATAGATCGCCAGGGGAAGCGCCAGAGAGAGGGTGGACGAGGTGGTCGCCATCCTTCTTTTGTAGACTACACCAGTGGTTCTCAAAAAAGGTCTACCAAGTATTATAGGACTTGAGGTATTACTCCCCATATCCATGACAATAAAATCAACATGCACAAATGTCATATGTAATTCAACCATAATATCTTGAAATTTTCCTAGAGAATGTTTAGTTGAATCATCAGCAAGTAAAAGATCTATAGAGCATTTTCCCATAGGTTTCAAACCAAGTAAATCATATAGCTCTTTAGATAAAACTGAGACACTAGATCCTAAATCTAGAATATCATGATGTGTCTCTTTTTCCAATAGTGATTAATACCTTGGGGATCCATACATCCCCAAGGTTAGGTGGTATCATGGCTTCTCTATTGTATCTTCCAATCTTTTCTTTTATAACATAATTTGCTAGGTATGAACCAAATCCTGCTTGATGACCATAAAAGGATGGATCATTAGAAAAAAATTGCAACAAATTAATGAGTTCATGCAAGCTACATTTATCAAGATCAAGTAGAGGTTATTTTGTTTCACTTAGCATTTTGACTTCTTCTACTTGTTTATCTCTATTATATAAATTGAAGATTTCATGTCTATCATAAAATACATCTTTTGGCACTTTAGCCTTTTCAAGGCTTTCCTTGACTTTTACTTCTAAGAGTAGGCCATCTAACAATATATAAGCATTGTTGGCAGTTATATTTATGAAGGAACTTCCACTTTCTTTATCAAAATAAGCCATTGAACTTTTAGTTAGCCCTCTATAGAAGATATGCATTAACATCCAATCTCTAAAACCATGTTATGTCCCAAAAGCTATTTCTCTAAATCTTTCCCAAGCTCTTATAAGAGGTTCATCATTATTTTGTTTAAACATGATATGCCTTTCCCTAAGATGACCTATTACTTCAGGGGTTCCAAATCTTTCAACAAAAGCATCTTTAACATTAAACCAAGAGCTAAAATTTCCAGGTGGCCATTTTAATATCCAACCGAAAGTCTTACTGATGGCTCGTGATTGATGAGCTCGTTGGGGAACCCCAAGAGGAAGGTATGATGAGCACAGAAGTAAGTTTCCCTCAGTTATGAAACCAAGGTTATCGAACCAGTAGGAGCAAGGAAACACCCCAAAGGTGTTGCTAGCTGAGCCTTGGCAGGGCGCACTACCGGTGCTAGTAGCAATGTGGAGACCTGCACAACACAACCACAGAACTTTGTCCCCAACTTGCGATAAGGTTGTCAATCTCACCGGTTGTGCTGAAAACAAAGGATTAAACGTATCCAATGGAAGAAAGTAATAATTTGCAGAAAGTAAACACAAAGCAGTAAACAGTTTGTAGAGTGTATGTAAAAGAAAGGACCGAGATCCATAGTTCACTAGAGGTGGCTCTCCTTAAGATAGATAACATGCTGGGTGAACAAATTACAGCGGGGCAATTGATAAACATCGAGAAAGCATACAAGCATATACTAATCATCTTGACTCCTTTGAGACGTGATTGGGCATTACAACATTATACATAGACCGCCATCCAACTGCATCTATGACTAATAATCCACCTTCAGGTTATCATTCGAACCCCCTCCAGTATTAAGTTGCAAGCAACAGATTATTGCTTTACGAATTGCAGGTAAAGTAAACAATATGATTGTTCTATGAACAAAGGATTGTTGTTTTCTCCCTAGTAGCAATAGCACATCTAGTACCTTAGAGATTTCTGTCACTTCCCCAGATTACCAGAGGCATGAACCCACTATCGAGCATAAATACTAACTCTTGGAGTTGCTAGCATCTACTTGGCCAAGATAGCTACTAACAACGGAAAGCATGCAAGATCACAAATAACAAAGACATGATAGAATCAATAATCAATCTAAAATAGCATCTCAATATCCATCAGATCCCCGCAAACACAACATGCAGAATTACAAATAGATAATCTTGATCATAAACGGAGCTCACAAGATCTAGACATGAAAGCACAAAGGAGGAGAACCAGCCATCTAGCTACTACATGGACCCGTAGTCCAGAGATGAACTACTCACGCATCACACTGGAGGCTTGCATGATGATGAAGAAGGCCCCAGGGTGAATTCCCCTCTCCGTCAGGGTGCCGGGAAGAGCTTCAGATCCCTCCCGATGTAGGGATGGAGATGATAGCAGCTACAGACTCTTTCATGGATTTTTGATCGGGTACCTAGGATTTTGGTCCCGAGGGAAATATATAGGCGGAAGGAGAGGCCGAGGGGGTGCTAGGGTCGGCTAGTCCACCCCCTGGCGTGGGCCAGGCCTGGCCGCGTGGCCAGGTGGTGTGGCCAGGCCCTAGCCCTTCTCCATCTCATACTCTGGCTCCAGATGTCTTCCGGTAAAATAGCAACTTTGGCTTTTGTCCCATCCAATTCCGAGAATATTCATTTTCTGACTTCCTGGAACCAAAAACAGCAGAAAACAGGCAGCTGGCACTTTGGCTCTTGTTAATAGGTTAGTCCAAGAAATCATATGAAAAGTACTCCAAAGTGTGGACAAAACACAAGTAGATAAAACCAAGCATGGAACATCAAAAATCATAGATACATTTGCAATGTATCACTTACCAGCAAGTGAATATGGAAAAGTTTAACTTTAATCATACTATTGTTTGTATTACTCATGTTTAGAACTTTGCATCTTTCATTAAAAGTTCTCAAATGCTGCATAGCATTCTCATTAGGCTTTCCATAAAAATGGTTTTCATAAATAGCTTTAGTAGTTGCAGGGTCTATTTCAAATGGTTTAAATGGTATCTCACTTTCTTTTGGGAAGTTCTTTACACTAAATGGCCAATAAGCTCTCTTTTCCATTTTTATGTGTTTTCGTGTTTTAAGGAAAAACTTAAAAAGGCTAAAACAAGACAAAATAAAATATTTAAAAAAAATTAAAAGGAGAAGAAAAAGCTCACAGTGGTGCAACCTCCCAAGCTTGGGTTGTTGCACACATTGATGAAGATGACGGCGCCAGAAAATAATCTAGCAGCCGCTGTGGGAATTTCACTACACTACAACCATTGCGATATGTCTGCACGAATTCCCTGGAAATGGCACTAAACAATAGTCTTGATGGCAACAAATGCAACCACTTTTCGTAGGGACTCCAAGTGCAGAGTGTTGTAGCAAGCTTCTTTTCCCCACAAGGGTGACTCGAGGGTTTATATCGAACTCTTGAGGAATTGCATGGATATTTGTCTTCTCCTCTTCAAGCAACCTTTAAAGTAAAATAATTTGTCTTGTGTCCCCAACTCCACCAAGTGGTTGTCAAGCACAAGGTTCCGTATTAGTATTATGAAATAAAATATAAATAAAGTAAATAAAATAAAGGAATACAAACTAGATGATGTATGTGAAGATAAAGTTGTTTTGGGGTTTTTATGAGTGATTGCAAGTAGAGAAAGTATTTTTTGTATTTTAGAAATAATAAATTGCAGAAATTATAAATGATAGTGGATGCAAAGGAAAGGTGTTTCTTATGATAAAAATCAGACCGGGGTTGTAACATCCCAAAACTTCAATCCAAGCTTATCAAGATCCAAATCATGAAAATTTAGGGTTAACAAAAACTTTTCCAAATTAAAAATGAAAGCATTCATGTGTATGTGCATTTAATTTAGGAATTGATTTGAATTGCCATGGTTATGTGATTCTTTGGTTGTAAAATGTTTGTATGGTAAATTAAACATCATATAAACCTTTCCCAAGCAAATCCCAAAGAAAACCAAATCAAAAACAATTAAAAATGAGGAATGGTCATTTTGGTCATTTTAATCCACTACACTACTTTGAGTGTTCCTAGCACTCATTTCTCAACAGAAATAATTCTAGATCTTTACACCCCTTGCTAGTACACATAATGAGGTACCAAGGCCCACTTTTTGATCTGCTAAAAACATTCAAATACTTATTTTAAATGGCATGTGAAAATTGAATTCAATGCATATGCCTAGATCACCCCTATTTCAAAAACTATCCAATTGACCTCCACTTTCAAAACCCTTGCAATCAGAGACTACCTAGCACTAGTGTAGATCACTCAAAAAATTTGAAACCAAATTCAAACTTTTGCTTCTTGCGGCCATTTCATCAAACAGGTGGCAGACACAAATCTTGCAAAATCCTAAAACACTATAGTGAGTAGTAGCTTGGCCACCATTTGGGCCTAACTTGGTCCCCTTGTCCCCCCAGCTAAAACCCCGGCCCTAGCCCTCTCTCCCTCTCCCCTATCTGCTCCAGTACCAAGCCACCCGACGCCATGCGCCAGGTCGACCATGGACATCTCGCCTCAGCCCATCCCGCGCTCTCCTTCGCTCGTTGGCAGACAGGCACCATCACACCGCATCGCCTCGACCAGCCCCCGACCAAAATTGAGCGGAGGACAAGCCCCATTTGCTCGCGCCCATGCGTCTGTCCGCCATGCCGATCACCCCGGAGCGTCGCGCCCACCCGAGTAGCACCGACCTCGCCTAGCCCTAGTCTTACGTGGAAGCACCCGCAGCAGGCCCAGCAACCGCCCAGACATCGTCGTTCGCCGCCTTGTGACCAGCAGCCCGGAGGAACCGCGTCGAACACCGCTGTCCGCGCGCAGTTCACCGCACACTCCCAACCAGTAGAGACCCCGCCTTGCCACGCCTTTAAGCCTCAGAGGACCGCCGAGGGATAGAGCATCCATCGCCGCCCTCGCCCATGCCGAGAGAACCCCGCATCATCGTCACCGATGACCTCACCGGCGCTTGCTCTGCCCTCTCGTCGACCCTATATAAAGCGGCCACCACTGCCCCATTTCTCCACACTCACTCACTCCCCACCTCTCTTTGAACCTTACCCACCTCTAGCCGATGCCGCTCGAGCTCTTCCTCGCCAGATTGGAGCCGAAACCGCCGCAGCAGGAGGAGAAGGGCGTCCGTGATTTAGGGCACCCCAAGCTCCACCACAACCGTGCCTCGCCTTGCTGTCGTCTACCAGCCTGTTTGCCCGCCTCACCGACCTTGCTGGAGCCCAGATATGCCCCCAATCAATCCCCACCGCCGCGTCTAGGTCAGGTTCTCGCTAGAGTAATCCGTCGTCGATGATGACCTCCCACCGTTGGATCGTCTTTAGATCGTGTGGCCCAGGATGCTAGATACCGTTTTGGTGATTTTGTGCCGCTGACTAGTGGAGCCCGCATGTCAGGCTGCCCGTTGCGCGCACTGTGCGTAGATGGGCCGGCCCAGTTAGTTCCCGCGCGTGTTAAATTTTCAAATGTAGTTTTTTCTATTTAAAGTAAATCTAGTTTCTGTCCACTAGTTTAGAAATCAATTCTGGGAGTTTGACAAATCCAAATTGCATGAAACCAATTTTACCTGAAAGGTATTGAAAAGATCTATCCAAGCCCGTTGGATTTAATTCAATTAGAGTTATAGATCTCTCCTAGTAAAAATAATAAAACAGAAGCATTTGTACCTTGCAACATTTTTATAAAATCAACCAAGTTAGCTTTGAGTTGATTCCAACTCTGAAAAATCACATTTCATCATGCCTATCTGAATATGTAATAATATCAAGGTTTACATGCAGTGACTTTGGACTAGTACCAAAATAATGTTATATATGCATTTCTAGTCACTTTAAATCATTAAATAATGAACTTAAACTAAAGTAATTATGATCCAACCCTTAAATCACATTCCCATATGTTAGAATATGTGGAGATGACATGTGTCCACATGATCCCATATTTTAAGTCATGAATGTTAAATCTTAGTTAATTTTTCAATGAGTAGAAATTACTTTTCTAAAATAAAAAGGAGGAAACTAGTGAATAAAACTTGTGATGCTTGTGATGATAATAGATCATCAAGTGTGTGCCTTAGAGCACTAGTTAGACTAGTTAAGTATTGTTTGGTAATTGTGTACTCCGTATGTATTTATAGAAGATAGTACCGACCAAGCTTACGAGGAGGAGGAGTGCTACCAAGAAGAAGAAGAAGAAGAAGAAGAGAACTTCAACCACTACACTAACCAAGGCAAGCTATTGTTAGCAAGCTAGGATTGAACTAGATGGTTTAGCAAAGATGCTTTAGGCATGCTTGAGTTACACTAAATTGACTAGTATTTCATCCAAGTCTTAGTTTCAAGCTTTACTTCCTTTACCTTACCCAAAGTTCTTTACTTGTTTTGAAGGTAGCATAAAAAGTATAAAACTTGACCTATTTAGAACCCTTTAAATGTCATTCTATGGCATGAGATTAATCCCACCATTTTCCACCTTAGTGAACACTCTTAACTTAGTAGTTTAGAGTAGATCAAAAACTTGAGTCACTTAGATGGGAACACTTGGTGAAAAAGAATTATGAAAACCTTGGAATTATGAGTCATTCTATTGAGATGTTTTGACATGGGTTGAGAAATACAAATGGTTTGTGATGATGAAAATGTTGAGGCATGAGTGTTATCCCTTTTTATAAAACTGATGGTTGGATTTGGATGCGATACCATTCCAAATTTACCGTACAACCACACTACCTGAATTGGGTAAGGCTTAGCTGGAAATTTATATGCATTAGTATTAATTCCCTCGCGGGAGAGGTTTGAGATGAGGCTACCTCTCAATGTTGTCCACCTATGCAGTGCCCAATATGACAGATGGTCATGGTTGGGAGGCCATGCTCATAGGAAAGGTGCTTATACTAGGGTGTGTAAAGGAAAGGTTATGTTTGATTATCTGCATACTAAGTATGATGATTCAGGGTTATCCCTGACAGATGTATCGAATCTTGTGGTGAAAGTGTACCACCTCTGCAGAGTGTCAAACTATTCGAATAGTCGCGTTCGCGGTTATGGACAGTTGGAATGGCCATACTGTTTCGTTGTCAGATGTTTCCAAAACAACTTATGAAATGAATGATGAATCTTGACTTGACCACAACAGGGTTGTGTTTATGACAATAGTTTCCCCACTTAAGTGATTCTAGAACTTTATTTTATCTTTCTTTGCTTCAGAACTCAGCTTAGGTTTCAAACTTAACTTTATAGCTCAACTTAGATTTAGCACTTTAACTTAGCACTATATTACTTGTTAGTGGTAGTTTGCGAGTACTTAAAGAGTACTCATGGATTTTGTCCCTGGCTATTCTCATGGCCAGGCTATGAAGGAGACTATCAAGATGATGGCCAGCAGGACGGCTATGATAACTAGGACTATCTGCCTTCGTCAGCATTGCCTGTGCCCCTGAAGATGGACCCCACCGCTACGCTTATCTTTTATTTCCGCTGCTTGTTGTATTAAGACTGGATCATGAGATCCTTATTTGTGTAAGACCTTATGTATGGTTTGTAATGGATGATGTACTATGATATCCAATCCGTTATGTCTCGCAAAAATGGTAATCCTGGGATTGCGAGGTATGGTATAACGGGCATCTGGGATTAAAAATCCGGGTGTTGACAAGTTGGTATCAGAGCCATCCTGACCATAGGAGACCCTAGTTAGAATGGACGTCCGAACAGAAACTTAGTTTCAAAACCAAAGTGAGTATTTACGAAAAACTATCTCCTCTCTTATCCTTAGGAATTCTTTCTTTCTCAAAAATTCATGTTCCTCAAAATTCTTACATTATTACTTAAAATTTGGCACACTTGATCACTTCACTAATTTCCTCAACCTTAATTCTTGTAGATGGAGACTCAGTTCAGCAAGTTTTACCAGTTGGGCAATGGAGGTCAGCTGATCTTTGAGAGGGATCTGGATTCACTGTCGGAGTTACTGGGACGCCCACATCCAGAGTTTCTTGGAGCTCAACTTGCAGGACCCCCCAGGAGGAGACCTACAGTGGCTAGTCACCGTAGATCTTAGAGGAAGCATTGAAGCACCAACTTCTAGGAGAATTCAGTTCTCCGTGAGAGAGAACAACTGGCTAGATGGATTGGCCAGGGCAATGCATGAAGCTCTCGCACGTCTATGTGCCCTCAGCGTCAACAAAATCCAAGGAACCCATTTTGCTCACTATGCAAGACGTGACTTCATGGGAATGCCGATGGAGATGCCAAGTCACCCAGAGTTGAGGTGTCAAGTGGAGAATCTTGACTTCTTGCTGCATGACAGATAGCAGGAACTAGACAATGCCAAGGAGTTAGCCAACCAGAATCGTGCCATTGCCGACCAGAAGGCCCAGACTTTCGCACTACTCGTCCAAGACCGCTAATCTCTTTGCCGCTAGCGTGCCAAGAAGGATCGCACCACCGCCCGTCTTCGCAAGAAGGTGGCCGACCTTGAGAAGACCCTCAAGGAGCAGGAAGCTCAGCTTGCTGCCAAGGAAGAAGAAGATGAGGGTGAAGACATCCAGGGAGACATGGACTCTTACCTCAGCAATGATGATGACTTTCTGGAGGAAGGTGCCGTGGACTTCTACACTGACGATGAGGACTCCGACTTCATCGACGATGAGTAGATGCACTAGAGCACTGTCGTAGCATGAGATGTATCGGTCCCACTGTATCGTAGCTTACAGAGTGGTTCTTCAAACCATATGTTTCCTTTGTTTGTTGTGGTGTGTGTTGTATCGTGTGTTTGTCTGCATGAATGAAATGGAGTTAGTTGAAAAACCTAAGTCTAACTCAAAGTTTTAGCTTTGAAACCAAAACCATGAACCTTAGAATTTCCCTCTTACCCCTTTATCTACCTCAATCTTCAGATGACTCGTGGAAACCAAGGAGGGAGCAGCTCGTCGCAAGACCCAATGCTGTAGATCTTGCAGAATCTCATCGCAGACCATGAAGCAAGCAGGGCAGAATGTTAAGCCAACTTAGCAACACTACAGCAGATCACCCAGATGGCTCTCAACAACCAAGGGCATGGAAATCAGGATCACCATGGATCCAAACTCAAAAAAATTCAGAATACCAATCCCCCAATCTTCAACCAATCTGAAAACCCATTAGATGCGGATGACTGGTTGCAGACGATGGAAAATAACGTCGAAGTTGCAGGAGTTGATGAAAACGAGAAAGTTCTCTTTGCCACCCACTATCTGGCAGGAGATGCAAGAGCTTGGTGGAATAGTATCCGCAATATGAACCATGGTTAGGTTATGACATGGGAAGCATTCAAAGTCAAGTTCAGCCGCACCCATGTGCCGCAAGGTCTAGTCAACAGGATGAGAGATGAATTCCGTGAATTGAAGCAAGGAAGAATGACTGTGGTAGAATACCGTGACAGATTCCTGTCACTTGCCAGATATGCACCAGATGAAATCAACACGGAGGCCAAGAAGAAGGAGAGATTCTTGAACGGACTGCATGATGAGATGCAGACTGTCCTCGTCAACATCCGTTTTCAGGATCTCGAAGAGCTAGTCGACTCTGCCATTCAGATGGAAGGGAAGATTAATCAGGCAAATGACAACCGCAAACGTCATATGATGTAGCAATCAGGATCCAGCAGTCACCAGAAGTACCGTCCCAACCCCTCACCAGGATATGCACCAAGGAACAACCGACCCCCAATGTCTCGCCCAAGCTATCCCAACCATAGCAGAGGCAATGTGAAGTCCGGAGGAAACCATCACAACTCCGGCAATGCCAAAAATTTCAACCGTGCACCTCCCAAGAGCAATAACAACAACAACACTGCACCCAAAACTGGCAGCAATGTTGTGCCTGTCGCAGTCAAGGACAAGTCCCAGATCACTTGTTTCGAGTGTGGAGTGAAGGGTCACTACTCCAATGAGTGTCCCAAGAAGACTGCAGCCAATGCCACTGTGAATGCCCCGGCTCAACAGCAGTGTCGAGTTCAACCAGGAAGAAGGTTTTCCCCAGGGAACCCTCACAACCGCAACGGTCGTCTCTTCCACATGAACGCAGAAGAAGCCAAGAAGCACCAGATGTAGTGCTGGGTATGTTTTCTGTCAACTCAGTTTTAGCAAGAGTATTGTTTGATTCAGGAGCATCACTTTCATTTATCACTGAAGAATTTGCATGCACTAGTAAGATTCACCCAACCAACTTGAAGCATGTCATGATAGTTCAAATCCCCGGTTCAACTACAAAAGCAGATGTGCCTATCAGAATACATGGGATAGATTTTTATGCCAACCTAATAGTACTTAGAACCAAAGGATTGGAAGTAGTACTAGGTATGGAATGGATGTCAAGGCATAAAGGACTGATAGACTGTGCTAAGAAAGCCATCACCATGACCAGTAGTTCTGGAGTAACAGTAGAGCATATATCTGAAACCTTGCCCCGTCAATTCAAGTGCAACAAGATTCTAGCCCTACCCACCATAGACCAAGTCAGAGTAGTCTGTGAATACCCCGACGTATTCCTAGATGAATTGCCAGGTATGCCCCCGGATAGGGATATTGAGTTCATTATCGAGCTAATCCCCGGAACCGGACCCATAGCCTAGAGACCCTATAGCATGAACCCCTCAGAGTTAGTTGAGTTGAAGAAGCAGTTAGATGCCATGTTAGCAACCATCTTAATTCAGCCAAGTGCATCGCCATGGAGATCACTAATGACCCACAAGTATAGGAGGTGTATCGCAGTATTTTCGATAAGTAAGAGTGTTGAACCCAACGAGGAGCAGAAGGTGCTGGCTAGTGGTATGGATCAGGAATTCTCTGCAAATACTTAGCAAACGGATTTTTAGGGGTTTTCAATAAAGCAAGTAAACAAAGTACGAGTAAATAAAAGACAGTAGGAATAAATGCAGCAAGTGGCCCAATCCTTTATGCAGCAAAGGACAAGTCGGTTGTATTTCTATAGATGACCAAACATTCTCGAGGACACATGGGAAGACTGTCAAGTGCTTTCGCTTCATATAGTCGATTAATCTTCTCTATCTTGCTAAGTGTTGTGTGGGTGAACCTGTGCTAATGTACCATCCCATCCAAGACTTAATACATACTTGTGATTAAACCCCCTTGCAAACATCCGTAAGTACAAGAAAGTAATTAAGGTAAAACCTAACCACAGCTTTAAACTCTAAGGCCCTTACGTCCCTTGTGCAATGGTTTCCTAACGGGGGTTCAGGTTTCTGTCACTCCGGCAACCCCTACGATTAGTAGCCAAATACACAATGCATTCCCCTAGGCCCATATAGGTGAAGTGTCATCTAGTCGACGTTCACATGACACTACTAGAAGAAGTACACCACAACTTAAATAACAATCTATTGAATCTTTCTCAACGCAACTCCACTACTAACAATATGACTTCTCCCATGTCCTCAAGAACAAAACGAACTACTCACGAGACATCATATGGATCATTATCAGAGATGGAATAATGATGTATAACAATCTGAACATAAACAATAATTCAATGGTTCACTCAATAGCATCAACTACAAAGAGTAATCAACACCGGGAAAGTTTCCCCTATGAACTAATGCAAGATTCAACTCAATTGTTACAGCAATATGGAGATGGTGATGAGGGTGCTGATGGTGATGATGGTGGTGATGATGATGATGATGATCCCGATGAAGTCCAGCTTGATGGTGGTGTTGATGGCGACGATCTCCCCTCTCCGGGAAGGAATTCCCCCGGCAAAAATCTGTCTGTCGGAGAGATCTTTCTCTCTCGGTGTTTTCCACCCCGCAGAGGCGGCGGAATCTTTCTGTGGTCGCTCCCCGAGTCTTAGGGTTTCGGGAGGAAGATATACGCCAGAGGGGAGAGGCTGGAGTGGGCCAGGGTGGCCACACCACTCCCTGGCGCGGCCTGGGCTTGCCCGCGCCATGGGGTGGTGTGGGCCCCCTGTGGCCCACCTCCAATCCATCTTCTCGCATCTTGAGTCTTCTAGAAAAATAGAATTTTCCGTATATTTTCCCGGATTTTCTGATCTTCGCGAATTTTGCCTCCAAACAACACCTTTTCCATCAGAATCCTGACTGCAGCGGTCCATGCTCCAAAAGTCATCAAGCATGCAAAAATAGATGAAATAACATAAGTATCACCTCTCAATACGAAATATATCAATGAATAATAGTGAATTAAGACATAGAATAGTGATGCAAAATGGACGTATCAATCACTAGTGTTATTCGTCGACAAGAAAGATGGAGGCAATCGTCTGTGTACAGATTACAAAAAGTTGAATGACGTCACCATCAAGAACAAGTACCCCTTGCCAAAGATAGAGGATCTATTTGATCAGTTGACCGGAGCCCAGGTATTCTCAAAGATTGGTCTTAGGACTAGTTATCACCAACTTAAGATTCGTGCAACGGATATTTCGAAGACCGCCTTTACTACTCGCTATGGTTTATACGAGTATACGGTTATGTCTTTTGGATTAACCAATGCCCCTGCTTATTTCATGAATCTCATGAATAAGATCTTTATGAATTTCCTAGATAAGTTTGTAGTTGTGTTTATCGATGACATCCTTATCTACTCCAAGTCAGAAGAAGAGCATGAGCAACATCTAAGAATCATCCTAGAAACCCTGAGAGAGCATCAGTTATATGCCAAGTTTAGTAAGTGTGAGTTTTGGCTGAAAGAAGTAGGATTCCTAGGACATATTGTGTCTGCCGGAGGAGTCTCTGTTGATCCCGCCAAGATCAAAGATGTCGAGGAATGGGAAGCCCAACCACTCAAACCCAAGTCCGTGCATTTCTCGGATTAGCGGGATACTACCGCAAGTTCGTAGAAGGATTCTCGAGCATCGCAAGACCCATGACCCAATTGTTGAAGAAGGACAAGAAGTTTGAATGGACTGACAAGTGTGAAGCCAGTTTTCATGAACTGAAGAAGAGATTGATATCAGCCCCAATATTGATCATGCCGGACATCAAGAAGCCGTTTGATGTGTATTGTGATGCATCCAAGGTTGGTCTCGGATGTGTATTGATGCAAGATGGCAAAGTCATCGCGTATCTGTCTCGACAGCTGAAGCAGCATGAGCAGAACTATCCGACCCATGATCTTGAGCTAGCAGCTATGGTTCTAGCACTGAAGACATGGCGTCACTATTTGATGGGTAATCGCTGTGAGATTTACTCAGATCACAAGAGATTAAAATATATCTTCACTCAGAAGGAGCTGAATATGAGGCAAAGGAGATGGATAGAGTTAATCAAGGATTATGACCTTGACATTCACTATCACCCCGGCAAAGCCAATGTGGTAGCGGATGCTCTTAGCAGATTGCCGTGTAGGCTAAACACCATGATCAAGGAGAAGGAGCCAAGTTTGTATGAAGAGTTGGAGCAATTCAGAACTGAATTGGTTAGCAAAGGATTCTTAGCTAGCATTGAACTTCAACCCACTTTGATTAGCCAAATCAAGGAAGCCCACAAGGGGAATGAAAGTATCGACGGAATCAAACATCATATTGGTACAGGAAAGGTACCTGGATTTAACGAAGACGAAGAAGGAGTACTATGGTACAAAGGATGTATCTGTGTGCCAGCAGATTCAGAACTGAAGCAAGTTATCATGAAGGAAGCTCATGATACTCTTTATTCTATCCACCCCGGAGGAACGAAGATGTATCAGGATTTGAAAGAGAAATTTTGGTGGCACAAGATGAAGAGAGAAATCGGAAGCTACATCGCCAAATGTGACATCTATCAAAGAGTCAAAGCAGAGCATCAGAGACCTGCAGGATTGTTGCAACCATTGCAGATTTCGGAATGGAAATGGGATTCTATTGGAATGGACTTTATCACCGGTTTTCCTACTTCCAGTAGGGGAAATGACTCAATCTGGGTCATAGTTGATAGACTGTCCAAGGTAGCCCACTTCATACCTGTCAAGACTACCTACCAGAGTGCGAAACTAGCAGAATTGTACATTGCTAGGATTGTTAGTCTGCATGGAACCCCCAAGACCATAGTATCAGATCGAGGAACCCAGTTTACCTCGAGATTTTGGCAGAAAGTTCAGGAAGGATTAGGAACCAAGTTGAACTTCAGTACCGCTTATCACCCGCAAACTGATGGACAGACTGAGAGAGTCAACCAGATCCTGGAGGATATGCTTAGAGCTTGTGTGTTAGAATATGGATCAAAATGGGAAGACTGCCTGCCTTTCACAGAATTCTCATATAACAACCGTTATCAAGCTAGTTTGCAGAAGGCACCATTTGAGTTCCTATACGGAAGAAAGTGTCGCACCCCTTTGAATTGGTCGCAAGTAGGAGAGAGTCAGATCTTTGGACCCGACATTCTTCGAGAAGCCGAAGAGAAAGTTCACAAAGTCCGCGAGCACCTCAAGACCACCCAGTCTAGACAGAAGAGTTATGCTGACAAGAGAAGGAGAGACCTGACTTTCAATGTCAGAGATTTTGTATATCTCAAAGTTTTGCCATTGAAGGGAACCCAACGCTTTAGTTTGAAAGGAAAGTTAGCCCCTAGATATATCGGGCCTTTCAAGATTCTGAACCGTCGAGGAGAAGTATCTTATCAACTGGAACTGCCTGAAGAGATGTCAGCCATCCACAATTTGTTCCATATCTCGTTACTTCGCAAATGCCTAGAAGTGCCAGAGAAGACTGAAGTTTTCAAGAACATAGATCACAGAACTGTGGAGATCAACAATGACCTGACCTATTGGGAAGTGCCCATCCGTCTCTTAGAAGAAGCCTACAGAACCACCAGGACCAGGAGTATCAAGTTTCTCAAGATTCAGTGGAGCAACCATACCGAGGAGTAAGCCACTTGGGAGCGCGAAGATTACATTAGGATAGAGTTCCCAGATCTCTTTAGTTCCTAGTTTTCTTTGTAAATCTTGGGACGAGATTTTGTTTAAGGGGGGAAGGTTTGTAACATCCCAAAACTTCAATCCAAGCTTATCAAGATCCAAATCATCAAAATTTAGGGTTAACAAAAACTTTTCCAAATTAAAAATGAAAGGATTCATGTGTATGTGCATTTAATTTAGGAATTGATTTGAATTGCCATGGTTCTATGATTCTTTGGTTGTAAAATGTTTGTATGGTAAATTAAACATCATCTAAACCTTTCCCAAGCAAATCCCAAAGAAAACCAAATCAAAAACAATTAAAAATGAGGAATGGTCATTTTGGTCATTTTAATCCACTACACTACTTTGAGTGTTCCTAGCACTCATTTCTCAACAGAAATAATTCTAGATCTTTACACCCCTTGCTAGTACACATAATGAGGTACCAAGGCCCACTTTTTGATCTGCTAAAAACATTCAAATACTTATTTTAAATGGCATGTGAAAATTGAATTCAATGCATATGCCTAGATCACCCCTATTTCAAAAACCATCCAATTGACCTCCACTTTCAAAACCCTTGCAACCAGAGACTACCTAGCACTAGTGTAGATAACTCAAAAAATTTGAAACCAAAATTCAAACTTTTGCTTCTTGCGGCCATTTCATCAAACAGGTGGCAGACACAAATCTTGCAAAATCCTAAAACACTATAGTGAGTAGTAGCTTGGCCACCATTTGGTCTTAACTTGGTCCCCTTGTCCCCCTAGCTAAAACCCCGGCAATAGCCCTCTCTCCCTCTCCCCTATCTGCTCCAGTACCAAGCCGCCCGATGCCATGCGCTAGGTCGACCATGGACAGCTCGCCTCAGCCCGTCCCGCGCTCTCCTTCGCTCGCTGGCAGACAGGCGCCATCACACCGCATCGCCTCGACCAGCCCCCGACCAAAATTGAGCGGAGGACAAGCCCCATTTGCTCGCGCCCATGCCTTTGTCCGCCATGTCGATCACCCTGGAGCGTCGCGCCCGCCCGAGCAGCACCGACCTTGCCTAGCCCTAGCCTTGCGTGGCAGCACCCGCAGCAGTCCCAGCAACCGCCTAGACATCATCGTTCGTTGCCTCGTGACCAGCAGCCCGGAGGAACCGCGTCGAACACCGCCGTCCGCGCGCAGTTCACCGCACGCTCCCGACCAGTAGAGACCCCGCCTTGCCGCGCCTTTAAGCCTCAAAGGACCGCCGGGGGACAGAGCATCTATTGGAGATATGCCCAAGAGGCAATAATAAAAGTGGTTATTATTATATCTTTGTGTTTATGATGAATGTTTACATCCCATGCTATAATTGTATTATAAGGAAACACTAATACATGTGTGTTTTGTAATCGTAAAAGAGTCCCTAGTAAGCCTCTTGTTGAACTAGCTTGTTGATTAGTAGATGATCATGGTTTCCTGATCATGGACATTGGATGTCATTAATAACAAGGTTGTATCATTAGGAGAATGATGTGATGGACACACACCCATAGTAAGTGTAGCATAAGATCAAGTCATTAAGTTCGTATTGCTACAAGCTTTCAAATGCATAGTAACCTAATCCTTCGACCATGAGGTTATGTTAATCACCATCACCGGATGGGTGCTTTGATGACATCAAACACCGCTTCGTAACTAGGTGGTTATAAAGGTGTCATTGGGTATTCTGAAAGTATGTGTTGAAGCGCATGGACCAAGATTGGGATTTGTCCATCCATATGACGGATAGATATGCTCTGGGCCCTCTCGGTGGAATGTCATCTAGTTAGCTTGCAAGCATGTGACTAGGTCACAAGGGATGACATAACATGGAACGAGTAAAGAGTACTTATCAGTAACGAGGTAGAACTAGGTATGGAGCTACCGACGATCAAACCTCTGATAAGTAGAGTATCGCGTGACAACGGGAATTGGTTTCGTATGTTAATGGGTCTATCGATCACGAAGTCATCGTTGAGTATGTGGGAGCCGTTATGGATCTCCAGATCCCGCTGATGGTTATTGATCGGAGAGGTGTCTCCATCATGTCTGCATATTCACAAACCGTAGGGTGACACACTTAAGGTTCGATGCTGTTTAGGTAGATATGGAATGTGCGTTGGAGACCGAATGTTGTTCGGAGTCTCAGATTGGATCTGAGACATCACGAGGAGATCTGGAATTGTCCGGAGAATAAGATTCATATAATGGAGATCATTTTCTAGGTTCGGAAATGTCCCAGAGTGTTTATATGGGGGTTCTAGAAGGTTTCAGAATGTTCCGGAAGGTTCTAGAAATTTCTATGGAGTTTACTTGAAAACCAAGAAAGAAAAAGGGGAAACTTGGGGGGGGAAGGAAACTCCCCCCAAGCCCCCCTTGTACGCCAGCCCTAGGAGGTGGGCCTAGGGGTGGGAACCCTAGGTCGCACCCCTCCCTCTATATATAGAGGGGTGGAGGCGCCACCCCCCTTGCCCGTCCACTCTTTCCCTAGCCGCCTATCTCCTCCTCCTTCCTTCTGCTCAGGCTTAGGCGAAGCCCTGCAGAATTCTCTACTCCACGACCACCACCACGCCGTCGTGCTGCTGGGATTCCGTGGAGAGATCTACTACCTCTGTTGCTCGCTGGAACGGGGAGAGGAAGGTCTGCATCAACTCCGCACGTGTGATCGACTGCGGAAGCGCTGCCGGAACGTGGCACCGGAAGGATCGTCTACTCGATCTTGAGATCGGCAAGTGATCGTCTACATCAACCACGAGATCCGATCTCGCACAAGGCTTTCGGATCTACAAGGGTTAGTACAGATCTATATCGTTGCACATGTCTAATATATTAGATCTTGGCTTTTATCTAGATTAGATCTGGGTTTTGTTCGTTCTTGCGGTAGAAATTTTTTGTTTTCCATGCTACGAACCCATCAGCATCCATCGCCGCCCTCGCCCATGCCGAGAGAACCCCGCATCATCGTCACCGATGACCTCACCGGCGCTCGCTCTGCCCTCTCGTCGACCCTATATAAAGCGGCCACCACAGCCCCATTTCTCCACACTCACTCACTCCCCACCTCTCTCTGAACCTTACCCACCTCTAGCCGACGTCGCTCGAGCTCTTCCTCGCCAGAATTGGAGCCGAAGCCGCCGCAGCAGGAGGAGAAGGGCGTCTGCGATTTAGGGCACCCCAAGCTCCGCCGCAACCGCGCCTCGCCTCGCCGTCGTCTACCAGCCCGTTTGCCCGCCTCACCGGCCTTGCTGGAGCCTTGGTATGCCCCCAATCGATCCCCACCGCCGCGTCTAGGTCAGGTTCTCGCCAGAGTAATCCGTCGTCGATGATGACCTCCCACCGTTGGATTATCTTTAGATCGTGTGGCCCAGGATGCTAGATACCGTTTCGGTGATTTTGTGTTGCTGACTAGTGGAGCCTGCATGTCAGGCAGCCCGTTGCGTGCACTGTGCGTAGATGGGCCGGCCCAGTTAGTTCCCGCGCGTGTTAAATTTTCAAATGTAGTTTTTTCTATTTAAAGTAAATCTAGTTTCTATCCACTAGTTTAGAAATCAATTCTGGGAGTTTGACAACTCCAAATTGCATGAAACCAATTTTGCCTGAAAGGTATTGAAAAGATCTATCCAAGCCCGTTGGATTTAATTCAATTAGATTTATAGCTCTCTCCTAGTAAAAATAATAAAACAGAAGCATTTGTACCTTGCAACATTTTTATAAAATCAACCAAGTTAGCTTTTCAGTTGATTCCAACTCTCAAAAATCACATTTCGTCATGCCTATCTGAATATGTAATAATATCAAGGTTTACATGCAGTGACTTTAGACTAGTACCAAAATAATGCTATATAGGCATTTCTAGTCACTTTAAATCATTAAATAATGAACTTAAACCAAAGTAGTTATGATCCAACCCTTAAATCACATTCCCACATGTTATAATATGTGGTGATGGCATGTGTCCACATGATCCCAGATTTTAAGTGGTGAATATTAAATCTTAGTTAATTTTTCAATGAGTAGAAATTACTTTTCTAAAATAAAAAGGAGGAAACTAGTGAATAAAACTTGTGATGCTTGTGATGATAATAGATCATCAAGTGTGTGCCTTAGAGTACTAATTAGACTAGTTAAGTATTGTTTGGTAATTGTGTACTCCGTATGTATTTATAGAAGATAGTACCGACCAAGCTTACGAGGAGGAGGAGTGCTACCAAGAAGAAGAAGAAGAAAACTTCAACCACTGCACTAACCAAGGCAAGCTATTGTTAGCAAGCTAGGATTAAACTAGATGGTTTAGCAAAGATGCTTTAGGCATGCTTGAGTTACACTACCTTGACTAGTATTTCATCCAAGTCTTAGTTTCAAGCTTTACTTCCTTTACCTTACCCAAAGTTCTTTACTTGTTTTGAAGGTAGCATAAAAAGTATAAAACTTGACCTATTTAGAACCCTTTAAATGTCATTCTATGGCATGAGATTGATCCCACCATTTTCCACCTTAGTGAACACTCTTAACTTAGTAGTTTAGAGTAGATCAAAAACTTGAGTCACTTAGATGGGAACACTTGGTGAAAAAGAATTATGAAAACCTTGGAATGATGAGTCATTCTATTGAGATGTTTTGACATGGGTTGAGAAACACAAATGGTTTGTGATGATGAAAATGTTGAGGCATGAGCCTTAGCCCTTTTTATAAAACTGATGGTTGGATTCGGATGCGATACCATTCCAAATTTACCGTACAACCACATTACCTGAATTGGGTAAGGCTTAGCTGGAAATTTATATGCATTAGTATTAATTCCCTCGCGGGAGAGGTTTGAGATAAGGCTACCTCTCAATGTTGTCCACCTATGCAGTGCCCAAGATGATAGATGGTCATGGTTGGGAGGCCATGCTCATAGGAGAGGTGCTTATACTAGGGTGTGTAAAGGAAAGGTTATGTTTGATTATCTGCATACTAAGTATGATGATTCAGGGTTATCCCTGACAGATGTATCGAATCTTGTGGTGAAAGTGTACCACCTCTGCAGAGTGTCAAACTATTCGAATAGCCGCGTCCGTGGTTATGGACAGTTGGAATGGCCATACTGTTTCGTTGTCAGATGTTTTCAAAACAACTTATGAAATGAATGATGAATCTTGACTTGACCACAACAGGGTTGTGTTTATGACAATAGTTTCCCCACTTAAGTGATTCTAGAACTTTATTTTATCTTTCTTTGCTTCAGAACTCAGCTTAGGTTTCAAACTTAACTTTATAGCTCAACTTAGATTTAGCACTTTAACTTAGCACTATATTACTTGTTAGTGGTAGTTTGCGAGTACTTAAAGAGTACTCATGGCTTTTGTCCCTGGCTATTCTCATGGCCAGACTATGAAGGAGACTATCAAGATGATGGCCAGCAGGACGGCTATGATAACTAGGACTATCTGCCTTCGTCAGCATTGCCTGTGCCCCTGAAGATGGACCCCACCGCTATGCTTATCTTTTATTTCCGCTGCTTGTTGTATTAAGACTGGATCATGAGATCCTTATTTGTGTAAGACCTTATGTATGGTTTGTAATGGATGATGTACTATGATATCCAATCCGTTATGTCTCGCAAAAATGATAATCCTGGGATTGCGAGGTATGGCATAACGGGCATCTGGGATTAAAAATCCGGGTGTTAACAGGGGTTCATGAGTTCACTTGTCTACTCTCTTTTTAGGTTGTAGTGATCATAAAACAATTCATCAATGATAAAGGTTCATGGAAATTCTATAAGTGCTTGATAAAAGGAATTAATGTGGGCATCACATTCTAATATTGAGATGGAATACATATCTCTCTTATACTCCTCAAGAAAGGGAAATCTCCATGCAATCTTGATTTAAGAACAAATCAAAGTATAGCTTTAAGCAATATTACATGATGTTTGAAATACTAATATGCTACCTTGATCTAACAAGGCCATCACACTGTCAGTTATAACTATAGCACATGATTTCACTTTATCCTTAGTGAGGCAGCAAAAGAAAGGTAAAAACCAAAGTAGATCTTGAATAGTATGTGTCACAATTCAATCTCCACACCCATGCTACTCCATCTAACACACACTTCTCCCCATACAATTTCTTGCATACAAGTTGGATCAAAAAAAGCAATGAATAATGGGGTGCATGATATGCATCTATTAAAACATCTTACACAAAATAGATTCCAATCTCAAATATCAAATCATAGAACAAAGATCCACCACAGAGGAATTACAAATATGACCATAATCATGTTGGGAATCTCATATGGTACTAGGTATATGAAGAACAAGAGAGAAATAGATCAATATACTTCCAAAAATCCATAGCCCAGAGGTGGAGTACTCCATCTTCATCATGGTATTCAAGCTGGAGATGTTGGAGAGGGTGGAGATCTCCCCGAAGATGGCTCCGGCAGAGTTTTCCCCTCTAATCTTCGCTGGATCTGACTCTGTTTGGTGGTGTTTTTTTCTCTAGTGGCTTTTGGTGTCTCCTTCTCTGAGGACACCCCGGGAGGTCCTTATATAGGTATTTTTTTAGGTCAAGAGAACTACATGGGCAAAAGAATCAAGGCGATCGGATGGTCGAGGAGCAAACGAGCATGGGTGGCGCGCCATCTAGGCTCATTTGGCCCTTTGGTGAGGTTCTAGTGTTCCGGATGCTTCTCGTGGATAAATATTCGCATTCCCAAAAGTGCAGGTCCATTTGACTTCGTATAGGTCCTGAAACATCAAAAACATTGAAAACATGGTTTTTCTGCCTAGCAGGGTTATAACCAAAATAAAGGAGATCATTGGTAAATCCCCAAAAATCGATATAAAATATGGATATAACATTATATATGATGCAAATATGTGGGAAAACATGAACAAACTACAAAGTTCATGTATGCATTTTACATGCATCAGGGTCCTACTATCTTTTTTACCTTTCCATTATTGCCTCACTAGGTATAAATGAATGCATGTATTACTATTTCCCAGTGACAATCTTAGGTGAGCTCATATCTTTTGAGGTGGTGGTCTTGGTTGCCACGCAGGGTGTGGCGAGTAGCGGAAGTCGGAGCGGCGGCTCCGAGTCTTCAACAACTTTGAGGGTGCTTGTCCTTTGTGTCATGTGGGCGACGAGGTGGCTCTAGATGTTGGTTGTCGGCATGTCAGATGCCACTTCTAGTGCATGGTGTTGTGGACGCAGTCTTCTTCACTTCTGTGGGAGCGTCCCAGGTCTGCTCCTCCCATAGCAAACACGACTTCTTCTCTTCGATAGTGGTGGGATTTTGAGTAGCTCGGCAGAGCGGGTAATTGTTGTTTGTGTATGTTTGGATGTCATCATTTTTTGGTCTACGACATGTCATCGGCGTGGGTGGGTGTGGCCCTATTGTGTTCGTCAGGTGGGTTTGGCCCTGTTGTATCGGTTTTTCCCGGTTTCCCTCTAATTAACCGGACACCTTCTTCTTAATTAACGGATAAGGATTTTCCCTTCGTTTAAAAAAATATCTTTTGAGGTAGTATTATGTGCTCAACATCATGCCATTAAAGCAAAAACAATACTCTGTTTATTCTTAATACTAGTTTGTGGAGTTTTCTCTTACTAGTGGAGTATAGTGGGATGTGTTGCATCATCTAAATTATAGGATATGACGCCCATATGAATGCTTATCAATTACTTTTTGAAATTACATCAATATTATGTTTTATGAGGAGTTATTTTGATCCCACAATGTTTATGGAGAGTAGACAAGTGAAACTATGAGCCTGGTCCATTTTAATCACAAGAAACACCTTTTAATTGCATTTACAAGTCATTTTATTTTCAGCGCTCATTTATTCCGAAAATACAAAAAAATGCCATACTTGCATTTAGTTTTTCATATAGTTTGCATTAGTACCAACACCATTACAACACACTCTTGCATATCATATAGAATACTTTTTGTATTGCATTTAATTTAATTTACTTGCTACATATTTATTTATATTATTTTATTTAATCATTTGTTTTCAATTTGAATACGAAATATTGTGCTTGCCAACCACTTGGTGGTGTTGGGGACGCAAGGCAATCAACTTTGTTTTGCAGGTTGCAAGAAGAGGAAGATAAAATGTACAACTACTGTTTTCCCGAGAGTTCGATATAAACCCTCGAGTCGCCCTTATGGGGAAAATTCCCTTGCTACATTACTCTGCGCTTGGAGTCCAATGAATTGGTGTCCATATAGTATGGTGCCATCACCTCCCACTGGTCTCCATCCCCCTGACATACAATTTTCCTGTGTTGATCATCATCCATCCCAGGTTCAATCGATCCTAGGTTTGATCCTACTCCAGCATCTAAAAAATCCACAGTATTTTGCTTTGTTTTCCTCCAACGACAACCACACGGTTCTCCATGGGCAAGGACACGCCTGGTCGGCAGAGCACGTGCAGCCGCGGGCGAGATCCATGGGTGACAGTGTTGTTGTTCATTTTTTATTTTTGTTATTGGGGCTCCCAACTAGGAAGCCTCCAAGTATCAGTCAATTTTTGTCCGAAAGTGTCGTTATTTTTGTCCATGGTTCTATAAAAGGAGCCCCAAATCCTATCACCGGACACGATTTGGGGCTCCTAACTAGATATGCTCTAATATGTCAACCCGATCACGGTCTTAATAGTCTATCCTTGTCCGGTGTGGCACAATAAACTGTTCGACAATCCTACATCGATCCCAAATCATAGAGGCTACCTTGAGAGTGTCAGCAATGCTACCATTTTGGATACGGATATATGGGTACCACTTGCTAGAACCCAACCATTTGTCCCCCGTCCTTCTTTCCTGTAGTTGTCGCCCTATTTCGATGCTAACCGTTTGTCGGTGTCTACAGCAACCACGCGCAGGCCTCGCCTCCACGATTGCCGCTCTTCCTGTCATTTGATAGCCACCGCTGCTCCCCACGCACGAATGGATCCAACCGCTCGTAAATTTTACTTCATATCTACTATTGTCATTGCCACTTCTATAGAGAGAGTTTAAGCTCTTCCCTTCTCATACAATAACTCTTCTTTGACCACCAACACTAGTGCTCTCACGAGGCACACGTCTCCAAGACCACGTCGCACCCGACCCACGCACAAGGTGTTCAACAATTTGCTCGAATAGGTATGTTTATTATAAATTTATCCTAGCTATATTAGATAAGGTGTTTCATTGTATTATAGCTTCATTGTTTGATTCATATACCATGGATAGCGACGATAAGTTCATGCTCCAGGAAATGATGCAAGAGGAAACCAATACTATGTCGATGATGAGGAGCACGTGCAGATCATTGTTTGTATTTTAAGGTTCACAGTTGAATGCACCTCCCCAATATGGAGGTTCGAAGCCTAGGCTGAATAAAAACAAGGAACATCAAATGACTCTTGGTCATGTGATGCTATACAACGTCTATTTTTCTGACGACCGAACACATGGTTCACGGGATATTTTAGGATGAATAAGGATGTGTTTATACTTCTAGTGTATCATGTGATGGAGTATGATGACTACTTAAAACTGATTGCACCAGGAAGGTTGGTTTCTCATATAGTCATAAATGCACGGTTGCTATGAGGTGTCTTGTATATGGAGATGATGCATATACACAAGACGACTACATACGCATGGTAGAGTCCACGTGCATTAAGCCATGCACAAGTTTTGCATAGCAGTGGTGGAAATGTTTGGACCGGTCTATTTGAGAGCATCAAATGCAGTAGACACAACTTGGATCATTCCACAAAACACGGCGAGAGGATTTTCTAGGATGCTTGGAAGCATCGATTGCATGCATTGGGAATGAAATACTTGTCCATTCGATTGGCGAGGGTTGTTTAAAGATCACGCTGGAGCATGCAGTGTCGTACTTGAAGGTGTTTCATATTATGATGTGTGGATTTGGAACTCTTTCTTCGGTATGCCGGGATATCACAATGCCATCACCGTGTTGCAACGCTCTTCGGTATTTGCGATACTTGCTGAATACCATAATCTAGAGTGTAACAATGAGATCAATGACCATCAATATCTTCTTATAGAAAGCATATGATACATGATATTATGCTGCACGCAGCAATAATGCAAAAAGCACAAGAACTCCATTGGAGGAATTTCCATATTGACTTACAACATGGATAGTATGACGCAATCGTGGAAGATGACTTTTTTATGACCTAAGAGAATTTGGATTACGAGGCGGAAAAAATCTTGGGACTCGATAGGTTGCTTTTACTATTACAAGACTGGCTTCCTGGTCAAGTCAGCCTCCTTGAGTTTGTCTTACGGACGGAGTAGCACGGATTGATTCTTCTCTATATCTAAAGCTTTCACTATCAATGGCCGGCAAGCATTGGTGCATAACGGGAGACTAGCTCAGTAGATTAGTTCTTTAGTTTAGGAGTGAATGCTTTGCTTTCTTTTCTTTGATGACAAGGGGTACTCTACCTAGTTGATGTCATCTATCCAAAATTGTTGACATTTGTGAAGACAATCCCCAACACTATTGGTCAGAAATAATGTTGCTTTTCTACGTGCCAAGAGAGTTGTAGGAAGGGTGTCGAGCGAATATTTGGTGTGCTCCAAGCTTATTTTACAATTGTTCGGTACCTATTGAGAGATTAGATGTGGGAGTTCATGAATGCATGTGTTATCATGCACAACACGACTTTAAAGAATGAGGGTGCTACTCTAGTGATTGATGATCACTTGTATGGCCAACATGGCCCTCTTGCCGATGTTTATCACCAAGTGCCTACCGAGTTTTCCATACACCATGAAATTCGTGAAGAAGTTGCTCATAAGCAACTGCAAGATGATCGAGTTGAGCCCTTGTATGTGCTCAAAGGAAATGAAGCCCGAGTCTCATGTTGATCTAGTTGAACTCCTTGAATTTCAATTTAACTTTAATTGTTGTATGAATTATATTATTTATATGTTTCTATTATGGTGGAACTAAATTATGTGTTTAAACTATACAATATGGTTGCATCATTTTGATATAATATATGGTTGTATTGCTATAAAAATGGGCCGAAAATCTACTGAGTGGGTCGTTTGGGAGCACTAGTAGGGGTAGTCATCCCCGATGCGCCAAACATGTGTCCAGGCGCCCAGATAGAGGCCATACGACGCGGGTGTCAGACACTCTACTAGAGGTGGCACCGGAGATGCCCTTACCCATACATGTTGAACGGAAATTCATACATGGTCTCGTTTTCTGTGGTATGCGTTGTTTCAATCATGCCCTCTTAGAGAGACAACCTTGGTGTCTCTTTCAATTTTATGATAGTATTTTGATCAAGTTCTTACAGCTTGGAATTGCCATGATGGTTGCCTGGAGGATTGAAGGCCCATCTCCTACAAAGATGGTATCCTCAAAGCAACCATAACAACAATAATGAGTTTAAGAACTTGAGCATAGATAGTCAAAATACTAATGGAATTAAAAGAGACACCAAGCTTGTCACTCTAAGAGGGCATGGTTGAAACAACACATATCACGAAAACTGAAGCATCCATGGCTCTTAGGCGATAATTTTGCCACAAACCTTCTAGTTGGGCTTTCTTTTACCATTAGTTTCACACTCCACCAATAGTCATAGATCATCTTCATTGAATCATCACATACCGACGTTGGTATACTAAAAACTCACATTGCATGAGTGACTCCTTTATCGTAGTCTTTTTCGGCTTGAGACACCCGAGCATCTCCCCATTGTATCTATCTCTTGGTAAGTTTACCTTGCAAGTTCTGAAATTTTCCCGGTGAACAAGTCAAAAAATTGCGCCTCTCTACATGTTAGTTCATTAATCTAGCAGAAAAGTATACATACACATTCATATATCTTTTTATTTGTTATTAGTATCTCCAATTGTATAGATGCATACACTTTATACTTGAATGTTTAGATTTCATGTGATACATACCATGTTCTTCTCATGTGTAACAAGCTTAACTGAGTTAAAAGTTACCTCAGGAGTTACTTACTATCGAGTTGAGCCTTGTTCATATTACAAAAACAAGTGTTTGACATCTGGACTAAACTTATTTGAACCGAGTTTACTCAAGTTACTTAGGAGTAGAATGCCATATGTTTACTAAAAACACATAGTAATAATACACTGAGTTTTACCTTATGATGAATATATAATAATATTCTATTGACATTGCATCAAACGCACTAAGTTGTTGACAAGTCATCAATGATTCATCACGGAACAATGCCTTTGGAAGTGTCCACAGAACAGTGATCTGCCAATGTGCATGGAGCTCACATATTCCATTCCCGTACTTACTCCTTTTCTTCCTGTAATGCTTGGCATCCTTCATTGGGGCTCCTTTGATTCATAGGATTGTCAAAAGATTTTTGAAGGATTGGGATCCTATGAAAAAATTCTGCAACAGATGTTTGAGTTAAAGGACCGTATCCTATAGGAAACATTCCCATAAAAATCTTGCAGTGTAAAGTTCATAAAAAAACATTAGTTTGGACTTCATAAAAAATTCCTTCACCACAATCAAAGGGAATCACTCTTCCTATAGGATTCGAGTGGACATGACATGTCAATTCTATGGATTTTCTATTCCTACAGTTTTCCAATCCTATGAATCAAAGGAGCTCACACTTTTCCAATCCTACGAATCAAAGAAGTCCTAGAAGTTTAGAATCTTTGCACCACATTGCTCTATTTATCGAAAAGTAAAAAAAACATTAGGTTGGACTTCATGGAAAATTCCTTCACCACAATCTCAAAGGGGATTGCTCTTCCCATAGGATACAAGCGGACATGACATGTCAAATACTGAGCATCTCTAGCAGATACCGCATATCAGCCGCCCTGCAAAATTTTGCGCCGATACGCGGTACCGAACTCAAAAGTGGTCTTTCCAAATACCACATGCGACCCAATACCGCAACTTTTTTTTGCGGTTTCCCGTATTCCGACCCGTCTGACCCGTCCGACCCGCATATATTCGGTGCGAAGAGGCCGAAATGGGGTAAACCACATCTCATTTCTTCTCTTCCCCACGCATAGAAACCCTCGCCACCACCGCCACCCGTATTCTGACCCGTCCGACCCGCATATATTCGGTGCGAAGAGGCCGAAATGGGGTAAACCGTATCTCATTTCTTCTCTTCCCCACGCATAGAAACCCTCGCCACCACCGTCACCGCCGTCAATCCCCGATTTCGGCCACCTCCATTGACGGCCGTCAAATCACCACCGCTTACCACCTCCCAACAAACCCTAGCCATGGCCAGCCAATCGTGCCGGAATTTGGCCAGACAAGGCAGCGGTTCCGCGCTGCACGGAGGGAGCTCCGTCGCCCGAGCTCGCCCGCCACCGCCAAGCGAGGAGGTGCGCCAGCATCCACCCAACCTCCCCAGCATATGTCGATCTGAAGATCAAAACTAGCCACATATGTATGCAGATGTTCCCACGAGTGCTTTTTTAATTTGCATTATGAATATGCTGAACCTGTTCCGCCCGAGCGTTTTTCGTACTGTAAACTTGGTTTGCAATTCACTGCATCCCGCAGTACGCGCGTTTGCGGTATCTGCTAGAGATGCTCTTATGTTCACATGATTCAGAAACTCCTCCGAGCAACAAAATATAAACAACTTCCATGCAAGTTATGCTCACATGAGCACCATTCAGTTTCATGGAGCTAATTTAACACTTACAACCAGCAATAGAGATAAACCAAGTCCATACTGTACTTACATCTGATTCAAACCCTTAAACTCAGCAAAGCACATGTAGACTGGATATAATCTCAATTGCTGAAGAATCCAACCAATGCCCAAGGAAGAACATAGTACACAACAAACATGTTATAACATTTTAATTACATTGCAAGCAGCCCAGTACGCAAGACCCCTGGATGCTTGTGATTTTAGTCCGCAGTCCAGCTCTGCTCCACAATCTCACGAACTTTTCGGTTGTACTCCCGCTTGTTCTCACTGAATAGGCGGGCAGCTTCTGAGTTGGCAGGTGAATTTGGGTTCGGATCACAAAGCAATGACTGCAAATATTCAATGCTAGGTTAGATGGGTGTCAATAACAAACAGGATTACTGATTCGGTAGAACTGACTAATGATTTGTTCATTTGCTGTTTATAATCTGCACTGTATGCTTGTCAAATAACTAAGCAAGATATGCAAAGACCAGGTTTGGTATACATGGTTATGTTCTCCTTTTCGATAGTCATAATTCAGAGTGGTGACTGCATATTCTACACCAAGCCCACAAGGAGGAGACCTAATCGATTTGGTATGCATCCTCTTGACATCTCCACTTACTGTTGGCGACCAGCCACCTCAACAGGGAAAGGGTTTCAACAAGAATATAAATGTTTTACTCCCTATGATCCAAATTAACTGTGGCAGCTTTGGTCAGATTTGGTCATATACGCAATTACGCATGTATCTAGACGAGTTTCAGTGTATAGGTTCACTCATTTTGGAAAAAGCTGCGACAATTAATTTGGATCGGAGGGAGTACATAATTATATAGAAGGTAGCAACTACTATTGATAACTTTTTTTTCCATTATTTTGGAAAGCTGAGAAAGATTATATGAATTCCCAAAATAAAGAAATAAAACAAATGCTGAGAAATGTTAATCAATTAATCAGACACACAGAACCTTAGTAGATATATAGTGTGAATGTGATAGTGCCTCTAACAAAGAGAAGGGTAACATCACATCGCAACAACAGAGCATGTAACAAAGAAAAATGAAGTGGTTATTCTACAAGGAACAATTCACATGAATATCAAAAAGATGAATTAAACGGTCCTTATTGGGTGGTTTGCTCAGCATATTTCACAACAAAACTTCAACTTGTAAGCATTCTATGGCAAGAACCACGAAAAAATACTAACGATATGATAAAGTGCCATCTACCTGAATGGATGTGAGTATAGCCGCTACATCATATATTGGGCTCCACTGGTTCTGGAGGATATCTAAGCATATGCTTCCATCAGCATAAACTGATCATAATAAAATAATATGTCATGATAATAAAATGAATTAGTACAAAAACATAATGCCACTATAAGGTTCTTACAACAAGAGAAAATAGTTGCAGAAACGGTAAAATATTGCCCAAGCTGTAAGTACTGCGTACAGTCAAAATATGTTGCAATGGCTGCAGGCTGTTGTTCACTATATGTAACTCTAGATACAAGTAAATTAATCATCACTAATAACTGAGGCTAGAAAAAAAACTGATATAATCAAACAGGTATTGGTTGTTGTAATCAAACAGGTATTGGTTCAACCTGCATGTTTGTTTATAAGTATTCACAATGTCCTGTAACCCAACTGCAGCAGATATAATGACAATTAAGCATTTTCATGTGTACAGGTTGTATCAGGTAGGAACAAACCTAAATTAGGACAATGAAATCTAAGCCACTATATTGACTTTGGGTGGTGTAGATCAAGGTGGATGTTAGACGGTGTAGCTGCGAGGCAGGATTATTCAGGTGGGCTTTTTGTAAGTAGAGATGAATCCCACTTGGAGTGCATTTTGTCATTTCTAGTTCAAAATTAGTGGGATTTTAGGTGGGATCCCACTTGCATCTCTACTTAAAAAAAGCCCACCTGAATAATCCTGCCTCACAACTATACCGTCTAACATCCACCTTGATCTACACCACCCAAAGAAAATTTTGAACTAGAAATGACAAAATGCACTATAAGAGGGATTTTAGGCGGGATCCCACTTGACACCTTATTTGCAAGTGTGTGGTTTTTCGTGTTTAATGTGGGTCATTCAAAATTAAGTCAAATTGCGACGGTTGGTAGTTCTCATCTTATTTTCTCACTAGTTACCACTTGATATGTTTCCTCGGCAATTTAAATTAGCTTTGGAGTGATGCGCCAATACTTAACAAAAGAAACGTGTTTAACGGAAAGAAGAAAGATACATATAAAATAGGTATAGAACAAGGGTGCCAAAGGCTTACTGTTAGGATGAAACATCCGAGAAACAAATCGCACTGTAGGTGGCTTATTAGGATAATCTTCTGTAAACTGAAGTGTCAGCTTGAACGTACCTGAAATAAGCACAATTTTGGTTTAATGGTAACAGTAAGCAAACTGATTCGTTTAAAAAGGAAGACCCAAAATTTCATGAAAAAACACATAGGACTGATGAGATAGGCAACATGCATTTAAATTTTACATATATAATTTTTGACGTGTCAGTTGGATTTTCCCTCTGAGTATACATTGCAAGAAATGTGTAATGCACTTCATGGTTGCTGATATGACTAAAAAGGACAAGAAAGATAATATGAATGTAAAACATACCATAACTAACAGTCAAGTTCAACATGAATTAGTTAATCCATCGATTGGAATAGAATGTGATTTATATTAAAATCCCAAATGACAGCACCAAATCCAATCACACGCAAGTGCAAAATCTACAGCACCAAATCCAATCACATGCAAGTGTAAAATATACATGCCTCGATATGAACCAGATGCTCCTAGGTTGAACATAATCATGTAGATAAAGCAGATAAGAGAGTATACACGCTTCGATGTGAAGTACCATAGACAGTAGCAAATCAAAGTTTTTTAAGAGACTATAACAGCAACAAGAACAAACTGAAGTGTAGCCACGTTTGGTTTGGGTATTATTATGCATTTGCATGGTAATATTCTTGTTGCAAAAGAAGTAAATGCTCTCTTAATCCAATTAAATCAACTGAGAAATCCAGAAGGGAAATGTGATTACGAGAAAGACTCATCTCAGAAAATAAAAACAAAGTAGAATGTACGAGACCATATAATGCTTGTGACTGTAGTTACTCCCCCAACCACAACAACAACTAAAGGCTAAAGTTAAAGGCCCAGACCAACCTACCTCCATCCCAGGGAGTATCATCAGGGCTGCAAAGTAAAACCCAAGGGAACAAAAATTAAGTAAAAATTATCTAAACAAAACATGAAAAAAGTAGGTACTCACGAAGTATAACAACTTACCCAAAAATTACAGCATTCCAAGACATTATATTGTTGTCCTGAGGGGCCCCACTTATACCAGCAGGGGGATCCTGCATCAGTCGTTTGAAATCCCTCATCAGTCTCTTTCTTGAAGGAGTTGACATCCTTGCTTTCTGCAGAAAACATATCACCACATGACTTATAGGAAACCGTAAGGAAATACATCTCAGAACAAATCCAACAGTGCTGCAATATCCACAAAAATTTGTAAACGCAGAGTTCATTCTCCAAAATTAAATCCTTGAAATATTGTAGCCTACTTTGACTGCTCATACAATTGTTAAACATTACAGGTATCATGCGTAAATAAATGGTAAAGGCTAGTAGACGACAAACAACCTTATTGGCAACACTCACCCAATCATTATCCCTGGGCAAACACAAAGTTCAAAAACCGATAGGTGTTAGTTCCTAGTTTTGCCTCTGCCTTTCGCCTGTCTCGCCTAAGCACACGCATAGAACGATTAAACAATAGGCACTTCTCTGTCATCTAGCGGCCTAGGCACGCTTAAGCATGCCACCACTGGCAAACATTAGTGTGAAAAGACACACTTAGAGCAATTACCAACCACATACCTCCAAATGAAATGAGTTGGAGGGTGATAAGTAAATGGAACAAAGAAATGGTTTGATGTGTTCTTGTTCTTGGCTGTTACTTTGGCCCCTAATAACTGGAGATGAGCTGCCTTTGAGTGCGAGCAGGTGAAACAGTTGCATTCCAAATAATACACCCAGTGAACACAAGAACTAATGCGCTAGATAATAAGAACACAGCAATCCAACTACCCAGCGACCCTTAGCTCCACTGGGGAAGCTCCATCAAAGTTAAATAAGGGTATGAGAATTCCTTCATCTGCTCTATAGGCAAACAGTTGTTTGTGTTGGCGTAGTTAGTGTTTTCATAAGCTCCGCGGATATGCTGGCTCCACCATTGACACAGATGTCATGTGTTCCATAAACGTCTTGGAGAGAAAAATAAAAACATCTCTTCTACAGCAAGCATCTTTTTGTAGGTGTCTGCTTATTGCATTATCTATTAATTGGAGTACAAATGCAAAAGCAACTGTAAAGGATCGGTGCCTCGCAAGGCAAGTTACAAATAAGCACCCTGCCTGTCCTGCATGGCAAAAAAAAATGCGGATTTCTGTATATAAGCACTGCTCATTCGCATTGCAGGAGCTCTTATGCAGGCCAACTACAACAGCAAGAATTAATCACCTCCACACTCAGACCTTCACACATCGGCCTAAAACAACAACCTAAAACAAATAAATTATGACAAGCAGTAAAGCGTGGTAAGCTTACAGACCCTTCGCGCACGCGATCAATTTCACACGCGTGATCAATCCCACGACCTAGCCAAATCTAGGGCACAACCGCCCACGTCACCGCAGGCAATCACGATAAGGGGAGCGAACTACCGACCACGATCAAGGCGCGCCCTATCACACCGCGTCGATCTAACAGCGTCGGGGACCAAGACCGATCGGCCACGGCGGACCATACCTCCGATCAAGCCGCCGGCCGCCCGGCAGATCCCGCAGGAATCGACAGCACCCCGGACTCCACGGACTATAGCATACTGCAGTGGAGCCGATCGGGTGGAGATGCTAGGGGACTGGACCGGATCGGACGGGAGGAGTGGAAGGTTCTTTCGTTCGATTGGAAGGGGACGAAGGAAAAGTTGAGGCGTTGGGGCGGATGGGAACGGATTTGGGGGCGGATGGGGAAGGTCGCAGGAGTGGACGACGGACCACGAGTGAGAAAATTACCGCGTGCACTTGTCTCTGGGTCTGGGCCCCCTTACTACGGTAATATTTCTTTTTTAGTCCCTTCGATCCAAATTTGTTGACTCAAATTTATCAAGATATGAACGTATCTAATACTAAATTATATATAAATACAATAGAATCTAGACAAATCTAAATCAACTAATTTGAATCGAAGAGAGTACATAATTTGAGCTGCTAAAAATAGCTTACATTTTGGAACATAGACAATATGTGCCAGTTACCAGTACACCTTTTTTTCCAGTGGTGCAGCTTTTATGTTGAATCCACAAACATCACTGCCAACTTCGCAAAACATCATGGGAGGAAAAAATTAATTCGACATATGCCAAACTAACCTTTTTCCAGTGGAATTTTGAAGTTTTCCGCATTTAAAAAATACAAAACCAGACACTTGTATATATCAAATGATCTATTTTTAACATGAAATGATCATATTTGCGCCGCTCCAATCATCGAATATATAAATCATCTTTTTTTAATATACTGCTGGATACTCACGGTCCTTCAGGTGACATCATCCAAAAAAAAACTCTACACAATAACAATACACGTGTGACACGACCAAATACAAATGTCAGTGAGGGTGTAGCTTATACGTAAGGTATTGCTGTTTACAAGTTTTAGAGTGGTTGGTATTTTTAATAGCCGTCCACAGGTTTTGATCTAACAGTAAAATAAGTGGTGGAACAAATTCGGCGAAAAGAGAAGGAAAAAATAGTGTGAGGCCATAACAAAATTAAAGTGGAACCGGAACAAAAAATGTATTATTTTGGTTAATTAGAGGTCGATCGTTCTGTCGCACATGGTCTGGCAAATTAAAAAAAAAGGAAAAAATAAGCCCACCTGAAACTCTGGGGATTGGTGTCCAAGCCAGGACCCAGCTCAAGCCCATTAGAAACAAACCGGGGTCACGGCTCTACTGCCTAGCGGCCCCAGAGGATAGGCCCACACGGAAGTGACACGATCATATATGTAAGTTTGAGAGGAGCTTATACGTAAGGTATTGCTATTATAAAACACTTCTATTGAATTTGTGATGTGACGTTGCCAACAACCCTTTTGTATTAGGGTGAAGCTATCATTGGGACCTTTAGCGATTATGGGCGTGTTTGGTTACTCGTTTCCCTATGTATCATATGGAGCGGGAAGAAATAAAGATGTTTGGTTCTCCGCGGCGGATGAAATCTTTGCATCATACGAGTTTTAAAACACCGCTCAACCTGCCCTAGAGGAACGTCGAAATCGGGCGTTTCCACGGAGCCAAGTTCTCGTGCTCGCGGGGGGAAGAAGCTGCACGCGCTCGTACAAATGTGGGATGGCGGGAGCTCGCAAAATCCGGTGGGAGAAATTGAGGTTACTGGCCGCCGATTCGCCGCGCCTATTTACACCCCCTCTCCAAAATCTCCGCCTCCATTTCCCCTAATTTCGAGCTCTCCCTCCAAATCCTCTTCCTCACCAACGAGCAGGTAAGCGGCGCCTCCTACTCCGGTGGATCTAGCTCATCTCCGGCAAGTCTTCCTCCTCGGCTATGTCAGACATGTCCTCCTCGTCAAGCGAGGTTGAGATCATAGTAAGAAATATTTGTTGGGGTTCCACGTATGAAAACAATAAATTTTACCCTACGCGCCTGAACCCCTGATGTTGCCAGGACCTATCTATTAGTAATACAGTAACGGGAGGGGCTTTTCGCGAACTTACCCTTAAAGACCGAAAAGCGTTGTCAACGCTCAGGAGAGCGTGGTTGATATAGACAAGCCGAAGCCGACCTCAAGGTCGTGATGAAGTCCTTGCACTCATGTGGCTCCAACGACTTGAGTGCCTCAAGTGCGACATCTCGCGGGGAGTTACACACGTTTGGTGCCTGACGATGACTCCCGCTTCCCCGGTCCAGCACCAGTTGCGGAAGTAGAGCTCCTAGATCCGAATCCCGTAGCACGACGACGCTCCATGGTGAAGATGTCTCTCGTTCGCGCAGTCCGAACTTGGGACCACGGTCACGAGAGAGAGAGGGAGGGAGATAAAATATCAATTGGAGGTCCTCCCAAAAGTGAGGAGACATTTATTGATTATTGGGTGTATTTAGCTGGCCAAATACCCCGCTATATATAGGGGGAGGGGTGGTACTACCTCCCTCAAAGTCTCGGGGTGGGACTAAAGGAGAGGAGGGGGAGGGGAGCCCACCGGCCAGCCTAGTGGGCCCCGCGCGGGGGGGCTTGGCCCAGCCGGCCAACCCCCCGATACGTCCATTTTGCATCACTATTGTATGTCTTAATTCACTATTATTCATTGATGCATTTCGTATTGAGAGGTGATACTTATTGAAAGGGAAATGGACGTCGCCTAGAGAGGGGGGCGAATAGACGTTTTAAAATTATTACGGTCTAGGCTCTAATAAATAATAAAACTTAATGTTTAATTTATCAAGCCAAAACCTATATCCACTAGTTTCACTAAGTGCACCAATAACCTATGCTAAGCAAGACAAGCAACAAGGTGATAGCAAGATATAGTACTTCAAGCACGAAGGCTATCACAATGTAAATTGTATAAGTAAAGGGCTCGGTTGAGAGATAACCGATGTACGCGAAGACGATGATTTGTTTTCCGAAGTTCACTTCCAAATAAGCTACGTCTCCGTTGGAGAGGTGCGGGGGCGCAATGTACTTCGAATGCCACAAGTGGCTCACCTCGAGGTGTGGTGGCTTGATGCTCACCCAACGCCACACAAGGCCTCACCCCAAGATGCGAAGGCACGCAACCTACCGACGCCACAAAAGGCTCACCCTATTCTCCCGTGAGCTCGCCACAAAAGGCCTACTCACGTTCCACTATGGGACACTTGAGGGCGGTCACCGAACCCGTACAAGGCTTGGGGCAATCTCCACAACACAATTGGAGGGCTCCCAAAAAACGCCACAAAGGCACCACAATGCCACAAAAGGCCAACAAGCTTGGGGAACCTCCACAACTCAATTGGAGCCCCAAGAACAATGCCACAAAGGCTACAAAGCCACAAAAGGCAACAAGGCCACAAAAGGCTACAAGACCACAAAAGGTCAACTATCCAACCACACAACCGTCTAGGGTTCCAAGAACCCAAGAGAAACAAGCACAGGGGCTTGAACTCGCCGAATCTCCGAGGAGAACTCAAACCTATGCACCAAATGCAAGAGGCAAGTCCTTCACTCTCAAATTCCACCAAAGCTATAAAAGCTATTGGGGAATAAGGGAGGAAGAACACAAGAGGAGAACACAAAACTCTCTAAGATCTAGATCCCAAGGATTCCTTCACAAAGAATGGATTTGGCTTGGTGGGGCTTGTAGATCTAGATCTCCTCTCTCAAATCCCTCAAAAAGATGCAAGAATCATAGGAGGGGAAAGGGGAGAGGAAAAGCTCTTCAAGGTCAACAATGGAGGAGAGAGAGAGCAAGAACCAAGAAAAAGCTAGTGGTGGACGAAGGGGAAAGGGGAGCTCCTTTTAAAGGGCTCCCCGATCTACCCGTTGCCCACAGAATCGCGCACGGTCGGTAGTACCGGTGGGTGGCCAGTACTACCGGTGGTACCCAGCCAACGGTTAGAAAACAGTGAGAGAAAGACCAAAAACGCGAGCCTGGCCGGTACTACCACCGCTTCGCCGGAACAACCGGTGGCAAGAATGTCCTAGCGGTACTACCGCCTGAAATACCGACAGAAGTACCATCAAATAGCACAAACCAGGCAGAGAGAGTACTGGACCAAAAATGGGGTTGCCAGAAGTTGGGCCGAAATTAACACCGGTACTACCGGCGGCAAACTTCCCTGGCGGTACTACCGGTGGCCCGCCGGAACTACCGGTCAGGCAAAAACTTCAGAACCAAAACTGCCACAACTTTTGCATCCGAACTCCAAACAAGATGAAACCAATTTTGTTGGAAAGATAACGACGTGTAGAATCCCAAGGTGTGGAGCCGGAATATATATGTGAGATACCTCCCAAGGTGTAGAGCCAGAAAACCCGCAAGATCAAACAAGCAATAAGATATGCAAGGGAAATCCGTTTTTGATGAACTAGAGCTTGTTATGAAGATAACCACAAGCTCTAGATCCTCACATGGACAAGAACCAAACAACAACCAAGAAAGATGATGCTATGTATGCAAAGGTTTGAGCTCTCTCCGAAAGATACGAACGAGTCACCCACTCGAGAGCCCCTCTTGATAGTACGGCTATCTATCCTAAACCCGGTCTCCCAACACTACACGAGACCAGTAAAATAGAAACCCTATCAAGATCATAATCTGATCATGATCCATATGATGTCTTGTGAGTAGTTCGTTTTGTTCTTGAGGACATGGGAGCAGTCGTGTTGTTAGTAGTGGAGTTGTGTTGAGAAAGATTCAATAGTTTGATATTTAAGTTGTGGTATACTTCTTCTAGTCGTGTCATGTGAACATCGAGTACATGACACTTCACCTATATGGGCCTAGGGGAATGCATTATGTATTTGGCTACTAATCGTAGGGGTTGCCGGAGTGACAGAAACCTGAACCCCCGTTAGGAAACCATTGCACAAGGGACATAAGGGTCTTAGAGTTTAAAGCTATGGTTAGGTTTCTACCTTAATTATTTTCTTGTACTTACGGATGTTTGCAAGGGATGTAATCACAAGTATGTATTAGTCCTAGGAAGGTCGGTACATTAGCACAGGTTCACCCACACAACACTTAGCAAGCTAAAGAAGATTAATCAACTATATGAAGCGAAAGCACTTGACAGAATTTCCATGTGTCCTCAAGAACGTTTGGTCCTCTTAAGTAATACAACCGGCTTGTCCTTTGCTGCATAAAGGATTGGGCCACTTGCTGCATTTATTCTTATTGTCTTTTGTTTACTCATACTTTATTTACTTATATTATCAAAAACCCTAAAAATCCGTTTGCTAAGTATTTGCAGAGAATTCATGATCCATACCACTAGCCAGCACCTTCTGCTCCTCGTTGGGTTCGACACTCTTACTTATCGAAAATAATGCGGTACACCCCCTATACTTGTGGGTCATCAGCTACTAGGGAGAAAACAACAATTCTTTGTTCATAGAACAATCGTATTGTTTACTTTACACGCAATGCGTAATGCAATTATCTGTTGCTTGCAACTTAATACTGGAGGGGGTTCGGATGATAACCTGAAGGTGGATTATTAGTCATAGATGTAGTTGGATTATGGTCTATGTATAATGTTGTAATGACCAATCAAATCTCAAAGGAGTCAAGATGAGTAGTATATGCATGATTGCTTTCTCGATGTTTTTCAGTTGCCCCGCTGTAATTTGTTCATCCAACATGTCATCTATCTTAAGGAGAGCCACCACTAGTGAACTATGGACCCCGGTCCTTTCTTTTATCATCAATCTATAATCAACTGTTTACTTCTTTCTGTTTACTTTCTACAAACTATTACTTTCTTCCACTCGATATGTTTAATCCTTTGTTTTCAGCAAAATCGGTGAGATTGACAACCTCATCGCAAGTTGGGGGCAAAGTTCTGTGATTGTGTTGTGCAGGTCTCCACGTTGCTACTGGCACCGGTAGTGCGCCCTGCCAAAGTTCAGCTAGCAACACCTTTGGAGTGTTTCCTTGCTCCTACTGGATTGATAACCTTGGTTTCATAACTGAGGGAAAACTTGTTGCTGTGCTCATCATACCTTCCTCTTGGGGTTCCCCAACGGGCTTGATATATTTTAGGCTAAGCAACGACCATCAATGTGGGTTCAAGGGTGGATGCTAAACGTCAGTCACATCATTCATGCGACTCGTGCTCGATCTTTCGACCATCCGTGTTCCGAGGCCATGTCTGTTGGGTCCGCAGCATAGAAAACAAAAAATTTCCTACGATGAGAACTATACGCCAAGATCTATCTACTAGATACAGAGCAACGGGTGGACATACATCCATGGAGAACTTACCCTCAAAGACAACGAGTTTTGTTAACGAGTAGGAACTCGTGGTTGACGTAGTCGTACGCTTGCCAATCTCAAGATCGTGTGGAAGTCCGAGCGCCGCAACTCAGCAGCGCATCCGTACTCGCACACACGTTCAAGCCACCGGACAACCTCCACCTCCTCGCTCCAGCGATCCAGCGGAAGCAGCAACTCCTTCTAGATGAAATGCCACCGGGAACATGTATCTCGCTAATCCGAGACCATGGGGGAATAATTCTAGAGGGGGAGAGAGATCCTTCACAAGAAGGTGTGAGGATGAAGGAGGGAATGAGTGGCCTTTTATAGGAGGAGGGGGGTGCCCCCTCTCTCCATGGCCGGCGCATGGGGGGTGACCCCTCACCTCCCCCATTCATGTGGTGGTAACTCCTCCACATTAAAATGCCTCTTGATATTCCCTTTTAAAGTCTCCACTTTAAATGCATTAAATTTCTCCAAATTTAATGTTCTCTCATTTAATAAAACTCTTTTTATTAAATTTATTCAGAATTTTGTTAATTACTTTAATTAACAAACATTCACATATATCCCCTTGCAATATTTCAATATCACATGAAGAACCACCTTCTACAATTTCACCCGAAACAATTTCCGGTTTCTATTGAAACAATTCCTACGCTTTGCAATTCTTTCGTCTGAAACATATGTGCTCCAAAATGGTGTCCGGTAACTCTTAAGTGTGCCACCCTATGGTTCGTGAATAATGCAGACATGATCGAGACCCTTCTCTGATCAATAATCAACAGCGGGACCTGGAGATCCATACTGACTCCTACACATTCAACGATGACTCCTATGATCGTGAGAACCTTTAACGTTTGTAACTAAATCCCTTTGTCTCTTGATATATTACATGTCCGAGATTCGATCATCGGTATCTCCATACCTAGTTTGATCTCGTTACCGACATGCACTCTTTTCTCGTTCCCGTGATATAACATTCTAGTGATCACATCACTTGCTTGCAAGCTATCCTAATGTGATATCACCGAGAGGGCCCAGAGTATATCTATCCGTCATCTGGATTGACAAATTTCACTCTTGATCCATGAGCCTCAACATAACACCTTCATAGTACTGAACCCATCTTTATAGTCACCCTGTTACGGTGTGATGTTTGATGTTATCAAGATACTCTTCCGGTGTTAGCAATTAACATGATCTCATGGTCTAAGGATAAAGATTACTTCGTATGATGTTATAGCAATATAAACATAATGACTTGATCATAATGCTATACTTTGGATGAATGTTCATCACATCATTTCACAAATGCTGTGACCTTGTTATTAACAACATCCAATGTCCATGATCAGGAAACCTTGATCATCTTGTTAATCAACAAGATAGTCTATAAGAGAGGCATAACTAGGAACCCTTTTTGTTTATTAAACACACATGTATTGATGTTTCCTATCAATACAATTATAGCATGCAAAATAAACATCTATCATATACAAGGAATAAATAATAACAACTTTATTATTGCCTCTCAGGGCATATTTCCTTCAGTCTCCCACTTGCACTAGAGACAATAATCTAGTTTATATAGTGATAAATCTAACACCCATGGAGTTCTGGTGTAGATCATGTTTTGCCCTAGGGAGTACTTTAGTCAACGGATCTGCTACATTCAGGTCCGTGTGCACTTTACAAATCTTTATATCTCCATCCTTGACATGCTCGCGGATGGAGTGAAACCGGCGCTTAATATGCTTGGAATTCTTGTGAGACCTTGGTTCCTTGGCGTTGGCTATGGATCCATTATTGTCACAATAGATCACCATTGGGTCCAACGCACTAAGAACCACACCTAGTTCCGTTATGAACTCCTTCATCCAAACTGCTTCCTGCGCTGCTTCTGAAGCAGCAACATATTCCGCCTCCGTCGTTGATCCAGCCACCACAGGTTGTTTGGAGCTCCTCCAACTAACTGCTGCTCCGTTCAAGAGAAATACGTATCCGGATTGAGACTTAGAGTCATCCGGATTAGTGTCAAAGCTAGCATCGACATAACACTTAGCGACTAGCTCTTCTTCACCTCCGTATACAAGAAACATATCCTTAGTTCTTCTCAAGTACTTAAGGATATTCTTGACCGCTATCTAGTGTTCCGAACCTGGATCAGATTGGTACCTACTAGTCAAACTAATAGCATGTGCCACATCCGGTCTTGTACATAGCATGGCATACATTATAGAGCCTATGGCTGAGGCATAGGGGATCTTATCCATTATCTCTCTTTCTTCCGCTGTAGCCGGACTTTGAGTCTTACTCAATGTCTTGCCTTGCAACATAGGTAAGTACCCCTTCTTACTTCCGTCCATATTAAACTTCTTTAATATCTTATCAAGGTATGTACTCTGCGATAACCCAATTAGGCATCCTGATCTATCTCTATAGATTTTAATGCCTAATATATATGAAGCTTCACCAAGGTCCTTCATCGAAAATTTGATGTTTAGATAACTTTTAACACTGTTTAAAAGATCTATATCATTTCCAATCAATAATATGTCATCCACATATAATATCAGAAATGCCACATTGCTCCCACTCACTTTCTTGTAAATACAAGCCTCTCCATAAGTTTGGACAAATCCTAACTCTTTGATCACCTCATCAAAGCGGAGATTCCAACTCCGGGATGCTTGCTTCAGTCCATAGATGGATCTCTGAAGTTTGCACACCTTATCAGCATCCTTAGGATCGACAAAACCCTTAGGTTGTATCATATACAACTCTTCTTCAATATTACCATTGAGGAACGCAGTTTTGACATCCATCTGCCATATTTCATAATCGAAATATGCAGCAATTGCTAACATAATCCTAACCGACTTAAGCATCGCTACGGGAGAGAATGTCTCATCGTAGTCAACTCCTTGAATTTGTCGAAACCCCTTTGCGACAAGTCGAGCCTTATAGATGGTTACATTACCATCAGCATCAGTTTTTCTTTTGAAAATCCATTTATTCTCAACGGCCTTTCGATCGTGAGGTAAGTCCACCAAGGTCCAAACCTGGTTTTCGTACATGGATTCCATCTCGGATTTCATGGCTTCTAGCCATTTGTTGGAATCAGGGCTCATCATCGCTTCTTCATACGTCGCAGGATCATCTATTTCATCAATCATGAAATTCATAACAGGATTGTCGTACAGTTCAGGAGCTGCACGTGTCCTGCTTGCCCTGCGAGGTTCGGCGGTGTCCTCTTTCGGAGTTTCATGATCAATATCATTAGCTCTCTCTTCATTAGGTGAAGTCAACTCCGAAACAACTTCTGGAGCTGCGCTACTCGCCATTTCATGAAGAGAAGGTTCAATAACCTCTTCGAGTTCTACCTTCCGACTATTCACACCTTTCGTGAGAAACTCCTTCTCAAGAAAGGATCCATTCTTGGCAACAAAGACCTTGCCCTCGGATCTGTGATAGAAGGTATACCCAATCGTTTCCTTAGGGTATCCTATGAAGACGCATTTTTCCGCTTTGGGTTTGAGTTTATCCAGTTGAAGTTTCTTCACATAAACATCGCATCCCCAAACTTTAAGAAATGACAGCTTAGGTTTGTTTCCAAACCATAATTCATACGGTGTCTTTTCAACGGATTTAGATGGTGCCCTATTTAAAGTGAATGCAGCGGTTTCCAGTGCATAACCCCAAAATGATAGTGGCAAGTCAGTCAGAGACATCATAGATCGAACCATATCCAATAAAGTACGATTACGACGTTCTGACACACCATTATGTTGTGGTGTTCCGGCGGGCGTGAGTTGTGAAACTATTCCACAGTCTTTCATATGTGTGCTAAACTCGTAACTAAGATACTCTCCTCCACGGTCGGACCGCAGAAATTTGATCTTTATGTTACAATAATTTTCCACTTCATTCTGAAATTCTTTGAACCTTTCAAAGGTTTCAGACTTATGTTTCATCAAATAGATATACCCGTATCTACTCAAATCATCCGTGAAAGTAACAAAATAACGATATCCACCTCGCACCGACACACTCATTGGTCCACACACATCAGTATGTATGATTTCTAATAAATCTGTCGCCCGTTTCATTGAACCGGAAAACGGCGTTCTAGTCATCTTGCCCATAAGGCATGGCTCACATGTATCAAATGATTCAAAATCAAGTGATTCCAAAAGTCCATCAGAATGGAGTTTCTTCATGCGTTTAACGCCAATATGACTTAGACGGCAGTGCCACATATATGTAGATATATCATTATCAAGTTTAATCCTTTTAGCATCAACATTATGAATATGCGTAATACTACTATCGAGATCCAACAAAAATAAACCATTCAACACAGGTGCATGACCATAAAAGATATTATTCATATAAATCGAACAACCATTGTTTTCAGACTTAAACGAATAACCACTTTGCATCAAACACGATCCGGATACAATGTTCATGCTCAGTGCAGGCACCAAATAACAATTATTCAGGTTTATAACTAATCCCTGACGGCATATGGAGAGGCAGCGTTCCGACGGCGATCACATCAACTCTTAATCCATTGCCGACCCGCATCGTGACCTCATCCCTTGCTAGTTGTCGCTTGTTCCGCAGCCCCTGAACCGAGTTACATATATTAGCAACCGATCCCGTATCAAATACCCAGGTGCTACTGCGAGTACTAGTCAAGTACACATCAATAACATGTATATCACATATACCTTTGTTTGCCTTGTCGGCCTTCTTGTCCGCCAAATACTTGGGGCAGTTGCGCTTCCAATGGCTAGTCCTCTTGCAATAGTAGCACTCGGTGTCAGACTTAGGGCCAGCTCGGGGTTTCTTTTTAGGCGCGGCAACAGATTTGCGCCCTTCTTTCCCTTCTGCTTGCCTTTCTTGTCCTTCTTGAAACCGGTGGTCTTATTGATCATCAACACTTGATGTTCTTTCCTAATCTCCACTTCTGCAGTCTTAAGCATTGACAGAAGCTCGGGAAGAGACTTCTTCATGCCCTGCATATTATAGTTCATCACGAAGCTCTTGTAGCTAGGTGGCAGAGATTGGAGAACACGATGTATGCCTAAGTCAATGGGAATCGTTATTCCCAAGGACACAAGCTTGTCGGCGTACCCAGACATTTTGAGTACGTGCTCACTAACGGAGCTGTTCTCTTCCATCATGCAGCTAAAGAACTTTTCATAAGCATTATAACTCTCTACGGCAGCATGGGTATCGAAAATCATTTTCAATTCTCCCATGGTATCAAAGGCATTGCCATTTTCGAAACGTTTTCGAAATTCTGGCTCTAGCCCATACAATATGCCGCAATGAACTAAGTTGTGGTCCTCCTGACGAGTTATATAGACGTTCTTTTCCTCGTCAGGGGCATCAGGAGCTGGTGGGGGGCCTAGCGGCGCCTCTAGCACATATTGCTTTTGTGCAGTAGTGAGGAGAATCCTCAAATTCATAACCCAGTTGGTGAAGTTGCTACCATTCGCAGCAAGCTTCTCTTTCTTCATGAACACATTGAAATTAAAAGCAGGTGGTGCCATCTACAACAGAATTTGTAAAATATACTTAGACTAAGTTTATGATAGATTGAGTTCAACTAATCCAAATTACTAATGAACTCCCACTCAAAAACGACATCCCTCGTGTCCTTTTGGTGATTACATGAACCAAATCCACTACACCAAGTCTGATCATCACGTGAGTCGGTGTAGCTTCAAAGGCGAGCATCTATATGGGCATCATATCAACTATATGACTCATGCTTAACCTTTCGGTCCGTGTTCCGAGGCCATGTCTGTACATGCTAGGCTCGTCAAGTAAGAACCTTAGTATTTGCGTGTGTAAAACTGTCTTACACCCGTTGTATGAAAGCGTAGAGTCGAGAACACCCGATCATCACGTGATGCCTCAAAACACGATCCACAAAATGGTGCATACTTTAAGGAAGAACACATTTTATCTTGATATCTAAATGAGGGATCATCTTATAATGCTACCAAAAGCGCCAAACTAGCAATATAAGATGCTAATGTGTGAAGTGAGGTGATATGGTCCATACATTTGATCTCTATCATTTGCATCGTGGTATGATCTCTATCATTCCTTTGTGTGTAAGGCCAAGGTCTATGGAACTTACACGTTAAGTGAGTTGTAAGAGTATCTATCATACATCTACTTACAACAATACCATATCAATACACTAGCCCAGCAACGATCTAAACTAGACGCCTCTAATTTATCAATTGCAAGTTTTACGTGGCTTAGGGCTTTCGGAGATAGAACCGGTCTAACCTATGAACATGAACCACAACGAGGATAACCAAGTTATTAGCAACTCGTTGTAAATCAGATATTGACTATAGTAGGAGAGACAGACACCCGCTAGCCACTTATGCAAAACTAGTTGCATGTTAGTCGTGGAACCGGTCTTATGTACGATGATATGTAAGGTTGGTCTGGGCCGCTTCATCCCACTATGCCACCAATATCCAAAGTACATAGAAGATGCAATAACATGATCATCATCGCCCACATATAAACATATGTGTACTACCCGTGCAAAGCACCTACGCATAGATCAGGCTCTGATACCACTGTTGGGTCCGCAGCATAGAAAACAAAAAATTTCCTACGATGAGAACTATACGCCAAGATCTATCGACTAGATACAGAGCAACGGATGGACATACATCCATGGAGAACTTACCCTCGAAGACAACGAGTTTTGTTAATGAGTAGGAACTCGTGGTTGATGTAGTCGTACGCTTGCCGATCTCAAGATCGTGTGGAAGTCCGAGCGCCGCAACTCAGCAGTGCATCCGTACTCGCACACACGTTCAAGCCACCGGACAAACTCCACCTCCTCGCTCCAGCGATCCAGTGGAAGCAGCAACTCCTTCCAGACGAAATGCCACCGGGAACATGTATCTCGCTAATCCGAGACCATGGGGGAATAATTCTAGAGGGGGAGAGAGATCCTTCACAAGGAGGTGTGAGGATGAAGGAGGGAATGGGTGGCCTTTTATAGGAGGAGGGGGTTCCCCCTCTCTCCATGGCCGACGCATGGGGGATGACCCCTCACCTCCCCCATTCATGTGGTGGTAACTCCTCCACATTAAAATGCCTCTTCACATTCTCTTTTAAAGTCTCCACTTTAAATGCATTAAATTTCTCCAAATTTAATGCTCTCTCATTTAATAAAACTCTTTTTATTAAATTTATTCAGAATTTTGTTAATTACTTTAATTAACAAACATTCACATATAGCCCCTTACAATATTTCAATATCACATGCAGAACCACCTTCTGCAATTTCACCCGAAACAATTTCCGGTTTCTATTGAAACAATTCCTGCGCTTTGCAATTCTTTCGTCTGAAACACATGTGCTCCAAAATGGTGTCCGGTAACTCTTAAGTGTGCCACTCTACGGTTCGCAAATAATGCAGACATGATCGAGACCCTTCTCCGATCAATAATCAGCAGCGGGACCTAGAGATCCGTACTGACTCCTACACATTCAACGATAACTCCTGTGATCGTGATAACCTTTAACGCTTGTAACTAAATCCCTTTGTCTCTCGATATATTACATGTCCGAGATTCGATCATCGGTATCTCCATACCTAGTTTGATCTCGTTACCGACATGCACTCTTTTCTCGTTCCCGTGATATAACATTCTAGTGATCACATCACTTGCTTGCAAGCTATCCTAGTGTGATATCACCGAGAGGGCCCAGAGTATATCTATCCGTCATCTGGATTGACAAATTCCACTCTTGATCCATGAGCCTCAACATAACACCTTCGTAGTACTGAACCCATCTTTATAGTCACCCTGTTACGGTGTGACGTTTGATGTTATCAAGATACTCTTCCGGTGTTAGCAATTAATATGATCTCATGGTCTAAGGATAAAGATTACTTCGTATGATGTTATAGCAATATAAACATAATGACTTGATCGTAATGCTATACTTCGGATGAATGTTCATCACATCATTTTACAAATGCTGTGACCTTGTTATTAACAACATCCAATGTCCATGATCAGGAAACCTTGATCATCTTGTTAATCAACAAGCTAGTCTATAAGAGAGGCATAACTAGGAACCCTTTTTGTTTATTAAACACACATGTATTGATGTTTCCTATCAATACAATTATAGCATGCAAAATAAACATCTATCATATACAAGGAATACATAATAACAACTTTATTATTGCCTCTCAGGGCATATTTCCTTCAATGTCTGCACATGCTAGGCTCGCCAACTCAACCTTAGTGTATTCACTGTACAACATGGCTTACACCCACTGTATGTGAACGTAGATATGTCTGACACCCATGCCTGTAACATAATATGAACTCTTGGAAATCCTATGTTTCTGTAACACCATTCATGATGCTACTCCGAACATGTCCTTCATAGCTGGGAGGTAACGATCGAAGCAGTACGCCTATCGCAAACAGATCATCCATCCAGTAATCCACGAAGTGAACCAGTCTCATGTGTGCATCAATCATGCGCTCCAAGTGACCCTTCAGACATGTGTGCTCCTCCATCTATATGGAAAGGAACTCTCCAAGCAGCTCGTTGATGACCCACAAGTATAGGGGTGTATCGCAGTATTTTCGATAAGTAAGAGTGTTGAACCCAACGAGGATCAGAAGGTGCTGGCTAGTGGTATGGATCAGGAATTCTCTGCAAATACTTAACAAACGGATTTTTAGGGGTTTTTGATAAAGCAAGTAAACAAAGTACGAGTAAATAAAAGACAGTAGGAATAAATGCAGCAAGTGGCCCAATCCTTTATGCAGCAAAGGACAAGCCGGTTGTATTACTTAAGATGACCAAACGTTCTCGAGGACACATGGGAAGATTATCAAGTGCTTTCGCTTCATATAGTTGATTAATCTTCTTTAGCTTGCTAAGTGTTGTGTGGGTGAACCTGTGCTAATGTACCGCCCCATCCAAGACTAATACATACTTGTGATTATACCCCTTGCAAACATCCGTAAGTACAAGAAAGTAATTAAGGTAGAAACCTAACCACAACTTTAAACTCTAAGACCCTTACGTCCCTTGTGCAATGGTTTCCTAACAGGGGTTCAGGTTTCTGTCATTCCGGTAACCCCTACTATTAGTAGTCAAATACACAATGCATTCCCCTAGGCCCATATAGGTGAAATGTCATGTAGTCGACGTTCACATGACACCACTAGAAGAAGTACACCACAACTTAAATATCAAACTATTGAATCTTTCTCAACATAACTCCACTACTAACAACATGACTTCTCCCATGTCCTCAAGAACAAAACAAACTACTCACAAGACATCATATGGATCATGATCAGAGATGGAATAATGATGTATAACAATCTGAACATAAACAATAATTCAACGGTTCACTCAATAGCATCAACTACAAAGAGTAATCAACACCGGGAAAGTTTCCCCTATGAACTAATGCAAGATTCAACCCAATTGTTACAGCAATACGGAGATGGTGATGAGGGTGTTGATGGTGGTGATGATTGAAAGGATCGTATGGGCACCTAGAGGGGGGGTGAATAGGTGCTACTCCAAATTTTACTCTTAATCGAATTAGGGTTTGACACAAAAAGGTAAATTCTCTAGATTATGCAAGTAAGGTGAATTTACCTATATGTCAACTAGCACAGAACTATGCAAGAACTAGAGATGTAAAGTGCGGTAAAGGATAGAGGTAACCAAAGTGGAGCGCTCGGAGACATAAGGATTTGTTTCCCATAGTTCCTTCCTTTTGAGGGGAAGTACGTCTACGTTTGGAGAGGGGGTGGTATCAAACCACCAACGCCACGAGAGGCCTCCCTTGTTCTCTGATGAACCTCACCCCAAAGGGTTCGATTCACCTTCCACTATAACGGCAACCTTCGAGGTGGAAGCCGGCACCTTTACAACAAGTTTGAGGCACACATCCACAACCTAATTGGAGGCTCCCGAATACAAGCAAGCTGTCAAACAATCAAAGACAAACTTGTAAGACCAAATCACAAGCTAGGGTTTCCAAGGAAACCCTAGAACAAGGGGCCCTCAAGTGAATGAGGGGGAAATGGAAATCTCTCTTGGTGAAGTAGTAGATCAAGGCCTCCTCCTTCGATTCTCCAAAGATCAACAACTTTGGATGGTTGAGAGAAGAGTTCTTGTGGATTTGGTGGCTCAAATGGTGATGCTTTTCTTGAACTGGACGAGCAGCTTCCAAGGTAGAAGAAGGGGCCTATTTATAGGGCCCCTGGAATTAGAGCCGTTGGGAGCCACTTACACCGGACAGTCCGGCAAATACAAGCCGGACAGTCCGGCCCAGCCGGACACTCCGGTTGACACCCGCTGAATACTCCGGCCTGGCAAAGTTTCCGGCTTGTGTCCGCACCGAGTCCGGGATGAGTCTGATGAGGCATTCTGAATGTCCAGGACGATCGATAAGCCCCCAGGGCCGGACACTCCAGGGCAAACTCACTAGACACTCCGGCCAGAGAAGATTCCGGCCAGATTCCGGACCGTGTCCGTGAGGAGTCCGATTTGGTGTTCTAAATGTCCAGGAAAGACGCCCACATCCCAGGGGCGGAAAGTCCAGACGGATCCAACCGGACAGTCCGGCAGGGGCGGACACTCCGGTGAAGATCAGCCGGACAGTCCGGTTGGGACATGTTCCTTAGCACAGACAGGATCCAGGGGAGCACTTTTCCTTAAGGCAACAACTCTCAACTATCTGATATCTCCTGCAACATTTAACAACAGATTAACCTATCCAAGTGTTGTCAACAAACATCAAAATAATAGGAAGGGCATAAATGCCCTTTCATCTCCCCCTTTTTGGTGTTTGATGACAACCCAAGGATTTGTAGACAGGATAGGTAATAAAATTCACAATAGGAGACATACAAAAATAGTGAGGCTCCCCCTAGATGTGTGACCATTTTAGCTTTGCGTTTTCAGACAATCACACACCCTAGGATCACATCCTCACTAGGTTTTGTAGCTAACAAGGTATGACATGATAATAACCACTAGAATGATAAGCTAGGCATAACAAAGTCGTTTAACAAAACCGGGTAAGCATGTCACAACACACAATTGAGTTCAACACAACATAGTACTCAAACAAGAAAGTAAGATAGCGAACACGAGGCTTCAAAGAGGCAAATTGAAATAACGTGAAGCACTCGTATACCCATGCAAATCCCGGCAGCAACCTAATAAAGGGGCTTCTTCTCCCCCTTTGGCATCGAGACGCCAAAAAGGGAAAAGAGCACAACTAAAACGTCCCCAAAGCCAACTCTAGCCACTGAAGTCGTAGTCAGCATCCTCCTCCCCATCCTCATCCTCGTCGTCATCCTCACCCTGATGATCACCCTGAGTCGAGCTCTGACCGTGAGGGGGAGAAGAAGAAGTCACGTCCTCAAACATGGACCAGTCCACACGACCTCGACTCCAGTGACCGTAGGAAAGAGTGCCATCTGATGCCTGCTGCTGAGAGGGATCAACATCCGTGGGCTGGTTGATCCGCTTGAGTTCCTTCATGATATTCCTGTTAGTCTTGTATGCCTCATACTGTCCATGGCGAATGTCAATGTTCTGGCATAGGAGAAGCTTCTTCCACCAGGAGGCCTTCTTCACTTTCTTGTGTACTTCCTCCTTAGAGGTGGTGAAGCGATATGCATTGCTGGCATGCTTCATGCGAGGGCCACGGGTCACAGCCTCCGGTACCTCCTCATCATCACTGTCAGAATCATCTGCATCCATCACGTCATCCTCAAATATGTCCTGAGTAGGGGGGTAGCCACGAGGAGCCTTGGTGGTGGGGGTAGCCTTCCTCTGTAGCTTGGCAGGAAGGTGTGGAACAAGATCAGTGTAGAGCAATGGAGTTGCTGGAGCCTGAGCAGCAATGAGCTTCATCACATAGGGAGCGAACAGAGGGCACTTCTTGTCAATGATGCACTTGTACAAATCCTGATAGATGAAATCCATGACATCAATAACACCACCTTGGTGGTCAGGACCATGAGTATACACAGAGTGAGCATGTGCCATAAGATTGATTTCTGCACCTCTCATCTCATCCTTGTTCCCCGCCTTGGGAGTGAGTGTATGGCGAAACATGCGAAGCAGAATGTTGTAGATGAGATTGATGTTGATGGTTTGGCCAGCCGCACCATTCTGAGAGTAGATTGGGGCCAACCTCTGCTTGTCATATGCCTGACCATGAACATGCATTCTGAGACCACTGGGAGCATTGGGATTGAAAGGCACTCTAAGAATCTGTGCAAACTGAGCCATGCTGGAGCGGCACCTAGTAGTGCCAGAGATCCACTCAAGGGGAATATCCGTAGTATCCCCAAAGACCACTGTAGCATAGAACTGCTGGACCAACTCAACATTATAGTCTTCTTTTACTTGAAAGATGGTGTGCAACCCCATCTTCTCTATCACCCACAGAGCGTCCTCAAAGTACCTGTGTTCTTGGAGCTTCTCGAGATCCAACCACTGCATGGGGCATACAGCAGTCCTGAACCCACAAAACACCTCAGAGAAAAGTAGGGCTTGTTCATTTCTCTAGAAGCGATCATCATCCATGGTGCGAGGCAGAGAGTAGAACTGTTGGATTCTCATCTCCACAAAATCCTCGGTACCCAAATCTGTCAGAGTGGTCAATGCTTCAAACCTCATGCGCTTGGCTTCATCCCTTTTCAGTTTTCTGACTTTTTCCTGTTTTGCTGCAGCACGGTCACGAGCAGCCTGTCTCACCATAGAAGGATCTACATGAACGTCAAACTCTTCATCACGGAACCTGTGAGGATGTGCCTGCTTAGCAGCCCTAGGCCGGCGAGGAAAAGAACCACCTGTGAGATCAGAGTAGAAGGATAGCATATGGGGTAAGCACACTTGTCCAGAAGATACAAACATGTAGGAGTAGTCAAAGTAATGCAGGAGCTGAACTGGCGGAAAACACCCGGACTGTCTGGCAAAATCATCCCGGAGACTCCGCCACGACCGGACATTCCGGTCCGTACTAACCGGACATTCCGGTCGGACCGGAGTGTCCGGCCCGTACACGCCGGACATTCCGGCTGGAGTCTTGACGATTTTAGGGGCAGTTCGAGTGTGTTCAACCATTGCAGATCGGGATTGCTAGGACCACTACCAGGACTAGTATTGCACGCTATATGATGTATCCATGGATCTAGGTGAGACATAGCCCCCAAAAGTTCATCTAGATCAAACCCTAGGTATGGGAAGGGGAGGGGCACTATACCAGCATCCATGGTGTCCTTCACGGGAGGGGAATGAATCCCAGCGGCAAAGGGAAGAGAATGGCTGGAGGCAACGGCTGGATCCGGGGTGGAGGAGCCCTCCCGGTGGAGTCCTTAGTCAGGGGCAGCAGGCAGAGAGCAAGAGGGAGTCGGGGGGAAGAAGGAGGACTGAACCATCCACTTCTCCCTGACCCCCTATTACGATTTGGAAACTGCCAGGGCCGGAGTGTCCGGGTGATATTCACCGGAGTGTCCGGCCCGGCAGGAATGTCCGAAGTGAATCAAGCGGAGAGTCCGGTCTGGCCGGATACTCCGGTTGGTTCAGGGCGGACAGTCCGGCCTCCCCGCGACCAAAACCCCCAGTTTCAAGTAGTGGACAAACGTGTGGCTAGAGGAGCATGTTTAGAGATGAGGAAAGGCCTGGGATTCAGATGGTGTACTGTGAAGAACCAAGAAAACATTGATTTTCAAGAAAAAGTCAAATTAAGTTCCAAATCAAACGGACCAAGAACCAACTCTTCAATAAGAAGAGGGCGATGGCCAAGGCCATCATGTAAGAGTTTGTGGCATGACACCACGAAGAATTATCCTTGGGTTCATAGCCACTACTCATCAATGAAACTCACATATCACAAAATGATATTAATAGTATTGAATTTGTTAATGTTGGCATTATGGGGGAGGAATAGTCCAATGTATTAGGACCGCACTCCCCCTATCTCCATGCCTGCACCTACACCAAATATGGGTCAAGACATAGGTGAATATGCAAGGTAATCAAGTCAAGCTCCTAGAATCCACGATATTTAGTTCATTCCTCAAATAACAAAATCTTGCTTCATCAAGTGGCTTCGTGAAAATGTCGACAAGTTGATCTTTGGTTGACACATATGATAGCTCAATATCACCTCGGGCAACATGATCTCTAATGAAGCGATGACGAATCTCAATATGCTTTGTCCTTGTATGATCCACTGGGTTATATGCAATCTTGATAGCACTTTCATTGTCACATAGAAGAGGCACTTTGTCACAATGGACACCGTATTCCTTTAAAGTTTGCCTCATCCATAGCAATTGTGTACAAGCACTAGCAGCTGCCACATACTCGGCTTTGGCGGTGGAAAGGGATATACAATTTTGCTTCTTAGAAGACCAACACACCAAAGACCTCCCAAGGAATTGGCAAGCCCCGGAGGTTGATTTTATATCATCCTTGTCACCAGCCCAATCCGAATCCGTGTACCCACAAAGAGAGAAAGTTGAGCCCCTAGGATACCAAATACCATAGTTTGGGGTATGAACCAAATATCGAAAGATTCTCTTGACCGCCATCAAATGGCTTTCTTTAGGAGCCGCTTGATATCTTGCACACACTCCTACACTGAACACAATATCGGGTCTAGATGCACAAAGGTAAAGCAAAGAGCCAATCATGGATCGATATACCTTTTGATCCACATCTTTACCATTTGGATTTAGTTCAAGATGAGTCTTTGTTGCCATGGGAGTGGGAGCTCCATTTAGGTCTTTCATGTTGAATCTTTTGAGAATATCTTGAGTACTTGGCTTGGTTGAAGAATGTTCCTCCTCTTACTTGCTTGATCTCAAAGCCAAGAAAAACTCTCAATTCTCCCATCATAGACATCTTGAACCTGTCAGTCATAAGCTTTGAGAATTCATCATTAAAAGCTTTGTAAGATGAGCCAAAGATAATATCATCTACATAGATTTGGCATACAAAAAATTCCCCATTGACCTTCTTAGTAAAAAGAGTGGGATCGATTTTCCCAACCTCAAACCCACGATCTAACAACAACTCTCTAAGGTGCTCATACCACGTGCGTGGGGCTTGTTTAAGCCCATAGAGTGCCTTATCGAGTTTGTAGACGTGGTTTGGGAAGTTGGGATCCTCAAACCCCGGGGGTTGTTTCACATATACTAACTCATGCAATGGACCATTAAGAAATGCACTTTCTACATCCATTTGTTGTAGTTTAAATTTATGATGAGCCGCATAAGCAAGAAGGATACGGATGGACTCAAGACGAGCCACATGTGCATAAGTCTCTCCATAATCAATGCCCTCAATTTGAGAGAACCCTTGGGCAACCAATCTTGCCTTGTTCCTTATCACAATTCCATGCTCATCTTGCTTGTTCTTGAAGATCCACTTGGTGCCTATGACATTGCGGCAATCTTTTGGCTTCTCCACTAACTTCCATACTTTGTTTCTCTCAAAGTTGTTGAGCTCTTTGTGCATTGCATCCAACCAATCCGAATCTTCAAGAGCTTCCCATACTTTCTTTGGTTCCACCATGGAAATGTGTGCTTGGTGCTCACCAAAGTTCTTCAATTGTGCTCGAGTAGATATCCCTCTTCTTACATCTCCTACCACATTCTCAAGAGTGTGGTCTCTTAATTCCAAAATTCTATCCATTCTAGCTTGGCGACGAGTTTCGATTTCCTTGTTGTTTCTTGTGGGAATCACTTCATCATATTGGTCCTCGTCATGACCATCAACTTGACCTTGATCATTATTGGAGATATCCTCTTCTACAGGAGGCAGAGATTGACCTTGGACTTGATCAAGCCCTCGACTGGCTAGGTATTCGGCTGTTCTTATGGTAGTTTGTACAGATCTTCCTTGTGTAATGGCCTTAGCACCACTGGACATTCTAGCAACCAGAGACTCAATCACTTCTTGGTTGGAGGCATCTTCTTGATCAGTGGGTTGAGGGTCCACAACTTGTTCTTGGTGTGGGTCATTGTCCCCTTCGATCGAAGCTTGTGGATGTTGTGAAGATGAGGGCTCCACTTGAGTAGAGCATAGTTCTTCTCGATCCGCCATAAGGGGTTCCTCAATAGGACGGATAAAGCCCGCACCCATTCTTCCTATGTCTTCCTGAGGCATTTCATCATCTACATCACAAACATCAACATGTCCCGCTTGGGGACCATCATATTCTTCAAACACCACACTACAAGATTCTATGACAACTCCAGAGAGCATGTCATAGACTCTATAAGTGTGGGATTCGAGACCATAACCAACAAAAATACCCTCTAATGCTTTGGAATCAAACTTGGACAAACGAATACCCTTAATACGATAGAAGCACTTACAACCGAACACCCAAAAGTATGAGACGTTGGGCTTGTTACCGGTAAGTATCTCATAAGGGGTCTTGACCAATTCTTTGCGGAGATATAGACGGTTTGAAGCATGGCATGCGGTGGAGATGGCTTCAGCCCAAAAATTGTATGGAGACTTAAACTCCGCCAACATGGTCCTTGCCATATCAATAAGAGTCCGGTTCTTCCTCTCAGCTACACCATTTTGTTGAGGGGTATATGCAGCGGAATATTGATGTTTTATTCCCTCATCACTAAGAAATCCATTCAATGTGTAGTTCTTGAATTCGGTACTGTTGTCACTTCTTATTGTCAATACCGGGACATTGTGTTGGCGTTGAGCCATGTTGATGAAGTCAATGAAGTTCTCTTAGGTCTCACTCTTTAGCTTGAAGAAATATACCCAAATGTATCTTGAGTAGTCATCAACAATTACCAGACAATATTTCTTCCCAGCAAGGCTTGCATGAGAGGGAGGACCAAAGAGATCCACATGAAGGAGCTCCAAGATCCTCTTTGACTTGATGTAGTTCTTTGGCTTGTGGGGAGAGTCATGCATTTTTCCTTCTACACATGCCCTGCAAACACGATCTTTGGCAAAGCAAACATTTTCTTTTAGTCCAACAATATGACCATCCTTGTGAAGGCTTTGCAAAGTTCTCATGTTGACATGGGCTAGGCGGCGGTGCCATAGCCAACCCACGCCGGCTTTTCCGAATAGGCACATCGGACTAGTTGTGGTTTTCCCCGAGAAGTCCACCACATACAAGTCATCTTCGATGTACCCAACGAAAGCAACCTTTAGAGACTTGCTCCACAAGAGGATCACAATATCAACATCAATAAAGACGGCAAAACTCATCTTTCCTAGAGCACGGACTGAAAGTAAATTATACCCAAGGGTCTCAACAAGCATGACGTCCACAAGAGTGATATCGTGTGCAACCACAACTTTGCCGAAACCCATTACCTTAGATTTTGACTTGTCGGCATATGTAACGGATATTTGATCAACATTTGGTCTCAATTCCTTGACACTAGATGCGCTTATGGTCATATGACTTGTGCATCCACTATCAAGCACCCATTTTGACCCTCCGGAAGCATAGGTCTACAAAAGATCAAACTAGGTCTTAGGTACCCATTTTTCAATGGGTCCTCTTTTGTTAGCAACAAGGGTCTTGGGAACCCAAATAGACCATGCAATATAACCATCAAAAGGGCCAACATATTTTGCATGCACATCACCATAATAATCACGCATTAATACATAGTGAGGGTTAGCACTTCCCGCACAGTCATCATAAGACATAGTTTTTCCACTTGTGGTCTTACTTCCCACAATGACCTTGTTCTTTTCTTGGGCGGGCTTGGCCTTCTTCTTCTTGTTGTTCTTATTCTTCTTGGCGATAGAGACAAAGCCAATGCCCCCTTTTTCACCATTTGACCTTTGCTTGTTTAAGAGATCATCAATAGACTTGTTTCCTTTGGGAAATGAGGTCTTAGCTAGCTTCTTCTTCAACCTAGCATGTTCTTCAAGAGTATTTGTACAACTAGAAGGAATTAATGTACTAGGTGAGGGAGTATTGATCAATTGAGTTTGAAGCTTTTCATGAGACTTTGTGAGTGACAATAGTTCACTTTCCAAGGCCTTGTGAGCCTTGTCAAGTGTCCTAAAATCCTCGGCAAGTTTTCCATGAATAACACCAAACTCAATCTTATCCTTTTTAGCCTTTTTGTATTTAACAATAGCATGATCATGTTCCTTGATGAGTTTATTAATAATGAGATCATTAGCACCATCAAGGCCCTCTAGTTTGGTTTCAAGAGATATTCTAGTTTCTTGTTCTTCTTCTAGAGCATTATTAAGAGCTTCTATCTCAATCATGTGCTCTCTTCCTAATTGACACCTCTCATCTAGAAGTTCTTGTGTGTGTGTAAGTTGATTTAAGAGGTCCACAACATGTTTCTTGTGTTCCCCTTGCAAGTTACTCATGAACACATCAAAAGCAACTAGTTCCTTTTTGACCTCAAGAGATAACTCATCATCAAAATCATCATTGATTAAAGAAGTGGAGTGTGATGATGATAATACCTCCGTTCCTCTTGCCATAAGACAAGTGACGTTCTTGTTGGAGAGGTTCTCATTTGGAGAGTCGAAGAGTGAGAATGAAGGAGTAGAGGTGGTGGCAAGAGCCGCCACACCATTTGGTGTATCCTCATCTTCCTCTTCTTCATCATCATCGGAGGAGAACTCTTCATGTGTGATCAAGAAATTTCTCCCGGCTTCTTGTTGGTTGTGTTTCTCTTGACGAAAGGTTTCTTGTAAGGAGCTTTGGAGGTCTTCTTCAACACAAGTTTACCACCATGATCTTCTCTTTTCTCATACGGACAAGCTGCAACGAAGTGATAGCGGTCACCACAGTTGAAGCATGTTCTCAACTTGGAACCACTATCTCTTCTTCCATTGGTGCTGTTTCTTCGTTGCATTTCCATCTTGGCTTTAGCGGGATCTTTCCAAAAGTTTCTTGCATAGAAGGCCATGTATTCACCATGAGCTACCTTGACATCGGGGTGGTTCATTGAAAGTCCCTCACCACTTCCTTCATCTTCATCATATTCCACAACCTTGGCCTTCAAGGCAAGATTGACACCGCTATTCATTCCAATGGCACGAGCGCGGGCATCTTTGGCATTCTTGGCAGCGACCTTGAAGGCGGCCATCTCTTGCATCACTTCATTGGAGGTCATGAGATGGTAATTATGTCTTCCTTGGAGACTCTTCAAGTCAGTAGGCTCAAAAGGCATGAGTGCACTCACATACTTCCTCTTGATCCAAGCATCATCAATGTGAGAGGCACCAACATTCCTAAAGGCGGTGGCTGTGGATTTGAGTCTTCGCTACATGTCTTCATGATCCTCACCATCCTTCATGAAGAACCCTTCGGCCTCATTGCTTAAGGCATCATATCTATTTCTTCTCATACTCTCGTTGCCAACAAACAAGTCAATGAGAGCATCCCAAGCTTCCTTGGCGGTGTTGTAGTGCTAAATGTGGGAAATCCTTTGGCCCTACACCAAGTTGAATCATGTGCAAGGCAGTCGCATTGAGTTGGCTATTGACCACTTCTCTTCTAGTCAAGTTGGTTGGATCCTCAATTTTGAGTCCTTCAATAATGTTCCACAAATCAATGCAAGAGTTGCGCACATGAGATTTCATTAAAACTTGCCATTGAGCAAAGGAATGTGCAGATAACTTAGGTGGGTCTCCTCTATTATTTATATGTGGATGTGGGATAGGAGGGTCGGGAGAGTACCATCCGGGGACCGCATGGAACTCTTCTTTCCCATCACCCTTTTTGGTGGTGGAGTTAGTGGAATTATGTTCATCCCCTGCCACCTCCTCCAAGGGCTTAGCCTTTGGGTTAGGTGGTGTTTCCTCTGGAGAGGGAGGAGGTGAGGTTTGCTTGTCCTTAACAAGTTGCTCAACGAGTTGACGCAATTGTTGGATCTCGTTGCCCAAGGTAGAGCTCAAGCTTGTTTCCAACTTCTTGAGATCTACCATGGTCACCGAATGGCTATCCTCACTTTCTCCTTCCCCGGTGGTGGCCATAATCTCTTAGGCGGTTAAGCCCGAATAAAGAGCCGAGGCTCTGATACCAATTGAAAGGATCGTATGGGCACCTAGAGGGGGGGGTGAATAGGTGCTACTCCAAATTTTACTCTTAATCGAATTAGGGTTTGACACAAAAAGGTAAATTCTCTAGATTATGCAACTAAGGTGAATTTACCTATATGTCAACTAGCACAGAACTATGCAAGAACTAGAGATGTAAAGTGCGGTAAAGGATAGAGGTAACCAAAGTGGAGCGCTCGGAGACACAATGATTTGTTTCCCGTAGTTCCTTCCTTTTAAGGGGAAGTACGTCTACGTTTGGAGAGGGGGTGGTATCAAACCACCAACGCCACGAGAGGCCTCCCTTGTTCTCCGATGAACCTCACCCCAAAGGGTTCGATTCACCTTCCACTATAACGGCAACCTTCGAGGTGGAAGCCGGCACCTTTACAACAAGTTCGAGGCACACATCCACAACCTAATTGGAGGCTCCCGAATACAAGCAAGCTGTCAAACAATCAAAGACAAACTTGTAAGACCAAATCACAAGCTAGGGTTTCCAAGGAAACCCTAGAACAAGGGGCCCTCAAGTGAATGAGGGGGAAATGGAAATCTCTCTTGGTGAAGTAGTAGATCAAGGCCTCCTCCTTCGATTCTCCAAAGATCAACGACTTTGGATGGTTGAGAGAAGAGTTCTTGTGGATTTGGTGGCTCAAATGGTGATGCTTTTCTTGAACTGGACGAGCAGCTTCCAAGGTAGAAGAAGGGGCCTATTTATAGGGCCCCTGGAATTAGAGCCGTTGGGAGCCACTTACACCGGACAGTCCGGCAAATACAAGCCGGACAGTCCGGCCCAGCCGGACACTCCGGTTGACACCCGCCGAATACTCCGGCCTGGCAAAGTTTCCGGCCTGTGTCCGCACCAAGTCTGGGAGGAGTCCGATGAGGCATTCTGAATGTCCAGGACGATCGATAAGCCCCCAGGGCCGGACACTCCGGGGCAAACTCACCGGACACTCCGGCCAAAGAAGATTCCGGCCAGATTCCGGACCGTGTCCGTGAGGAGTCCGATTTGGTGTTCTGAATGTCCAGGAAAGACGCCCACATCCCAGGGGCGGAAAGTCCGGACGGATCCAACCGGACAGTTCGGTAGGGGCGGACACTCCGGTGAAGATCAGCCGGACAGTCCGGTTGGGACAGGTTCCTTAGCACAGACAGGATCCAGGGGAGCACTTTTCCTTAAGGCAACAACTCTCAACTATCTGATATCTCCTGCAACATTTAACAACAGATTAACCTATCCAAGTGTTGTCAACAAACATCAAAATAATAGGAAGGGCATAAATTCCCTTTCAATGATGATCCCGATGAAGTCCAGCTTGATGGTGGTGTTGATGGCGACGATCTCCCCTCTTCAGGAAGGAATTCCCCCGGCAGAAATCTGTCTGCCGGAGAGATCTTTCTCTCTCGGTGTTTTCCGCCCCGCAGAGGCGGCAGAATCTTTCTATGGTCGCTCCCCGAGTCTTAGGGTTTCGGGAGGATAATATACGCTAGAGGGGAGTGCCTAGAGTGGGCCAGGGCGGCCACACCACCTGCTGGCGTGGCCTAGGGCTGCCCGCGCCAGGGGGTGGTGTGGGCCCCTGTGGCCCATCTCCAACCCTCCTTCTGGCTTCCTTCGTCTTTTGGAAAAATAGGATTTTCTGTATATTTTCCCGGATTTTCTGATCTTTGCGAATTTTGCCTCCAAACAGCACCTTTTCCATCAGAATCCTGACTGCAGCGGTCCATGCTCCAAAAGTCATCAACCATGCAAAAACAGATGAAATAACATAAGTATCACCTCTCAATACGAAATATATCAATGAATAACAGTGAATTATGACATAGAATAGTGATGCAAAATACTTGCTGAGATAGAAGGGAGTAGGTTTACTGACTCAACTAAAAAGTAAAAGAAAGACCCTTCGCAGAGGGAAGCAAGGATTGCAAGTCTCATAAAGAGCTCCCAAAAATTATGATACTTACTAGCTTTCAGCTCTCATTGCCCCTATCATAGGCATCTTTAGGTGATTAAGGTTAAAGTGATCAAATATGAGGATATGCATTGACAAGTTGTAAATTGAGAATCTCATGTCCCTTGAATACGAGGGCCGCTCCTCATGCTACTCAAGTTTAGTCACCGGTAAGTTCTTGTCATCGTAAGCATATGTGTATCATAGAGAACCGCCAACAGGGTACCCCTTGCTCGATGATACAGAAGAATCCCCATATCAAAATGACAAGGCAAGCAGACAACAAGCATCTCAGCAATCTTCTTATAAGACTCTTTTTTATAAGAAGAATGCTTCATAGATGCTCGTTATGGTTACGCTGCAGGTTTCCACCATGTCAGCATGGATTAGACCAGCGGCCCAGGTGTTTCTCTAACACACATGCATAACTCCATGGACTTACAAGCTCCCCTTTAATTTCACACCGGCGACATCCATAGACAAAAGAACATGATATCAACTAGGTACAAAGTACCAGTGCAATGTTGAAAGCGTTCCCCATGACAACATGGTTCTGCTAATTCACAACTTACAAAGTGCAAGCATATACGCAACATAGGTGAGCACAATGGTTCAAGTTTATTAAATGCAAGAAAGTAAAGTGTGCCATCAAGTTCGTGAGAGCTTTAATCACTAATTTTCACATAACAAGTTTAATTTGGGAGGTAGATAAAACAAGAATTTACTTGGAATAACAATAATGCTAATAGGTAGATATGGTGGACTCAAATGGCATCGGTTTGGTTTAAAGGAGGTGGATGCACGAGAAGAATTCCCTCTCAGTACAGGTTTTTGGCTAGCAAGGCTGGGTAGCAAGTATAAGAGTTGAAGGAAACAAACAAACATACAAGTGATAAAGACAAACATGCAATCTTCCTTGGAAGCACAAAAGATCTTAACTAGAGAATACTAAACTTATGAGCAAAATCAAGAAAGAAAGATGATGAAATTATTTTTATTTAAAGGTACTTTTATCTTTTCTTTCAACTCTCAAAAATAGTGTGCTACTGACTGAGCAAGGTTTGCCAAAACTAACTAAATTAACTCAATGATCCCAAAGTGATACCAATACTAATAACAAGATCAATCATATAACCACGAATTGAAAACTAATATAAGCTATGCAAAAGAGTAAATGATAGAACTTCTCATTAATATTCCATAACGGCAACTCACACCAAGGGATACATATCTAACGAGAGAGGGGACACTTCCATAATGCAAACCATCCTACATAATAACTTCTCTATTCATGATATGACTCTACTAATAAGGTAAAAAGATAGAAGATAGTGATGTGACACCACAGCACTCCCCCAAGCTTGGAACAAACCAAGGGGATGCCAAACCTGATGACGAATTACTCCTTCGGTGGTGGTGGTAATATTTTCTTAGTTGTCGTGAGGAAATCTTCCAGCATCTTGCGAAGCCTATTATTCTCCCATTGAAGCATGTCCACCTTCCTCTGCAGGTCTCGATACTTATCGCATAACTCCTTAGTGACTCATAAGGCTTCTGCTGATGCAGGGCAAGAGACTAAAGGTACCAGCCCCTGCTTGGGGTCTTGAAGATCCTCCTCCATAGGCTCCTTCCCTTTATCCTTGGCGGACACTATTGTGCTTCTAAACCTTCAAAGAGTATGTCCTGGCAGAAACAGATCGAAACAAAAATACGACAAAAACACGATATACGAACCTCGGGGGCTCTGGGGGTTATATATTACGAAGTTTCATACCAAAAGGAAGGTACTGGGAGAAAACGAGTCGGAGGCAGAGTCCGGGGTGGACTCACCACCTGGTGGCGCGACCAGGGGAGGGCCCACGCCATAGGGTGGTGTGAGCCACCCTGGCTCCGTTCACATCCCTTTTTCGCTCCGTAGCTTTCCTATTGACTGAAAACTGCAAAAATATAGTTGGATAGTATTTTCGTGGAACTTTTCTTACCAGAACTGTTACCTATTTGAAAACGGACTCTGCAGGTCTCTGAATTTGGTATCTAGTAGATTCTTCCAGAGTCACCACTTGAATAATATCAATATCTCCATCTTCATACACCTATTACTTGAGTCATAAAACCCTTCTCTTCCTTATTACACCATTATCTCCACTACCTGGAAATTTCTTTCACACAAAACTTCACATAGTTCTCATTAGCAACATTAGTATATATGAAGTGATAAAACCTTTTGAGTCCAACTTCAACTGAAAACCATCAAAACATAAGCTACCGCAGCAACTCCTTCTGAAAATCCAAAAAGAATTCAAAAAGGAAGTCGAATAAAGAAGCAAATGCAAGTGGCAAAATCTGTCAAAACAGACCAGCAGGTAAAGATCAATTTTTTAGAAAATCTTATGTTGCTCAAATCAAAAAGTTCAAAACTAATGAAAGTTAAATAAAAACCTGGGTCAGAAGCACAAAAAATTACAGCTCAATCCGACATACATAGATCTCTCACGAATTTTTACGGTGAAGCACAAAAATCTGTTTCGAGACAGCAACTTCCCCAAATCTTACTTCCCTCTCATTAGAGGTTGATCTTGACACAAAAACCAAACAAAACGGATAAGGAGCGGTTATTACCGAAGTAATAACTTCCAAGACTCAAAGAAACAAAAACAAACTTAAAGCAAAAATAAACTGGGTTGTCTCCCAAAAAGCTCTTTCTTTATAGCCATTAAGATGGGCATGATAATTTCAAAGATGCTCACTTAGGAATATGAATTGAAGTGAAAAAGAGCATTAAGAATCAAGAACACACACGTTTAAGTCTAACCCACTTCCTATGCAAGGGAATTTTGTAAACAAACAAGTTGTTGAAACTAGAGGCTACTTGCATAAGAAGGCAAAACAAGTGCAGCATAAAAACTTTCAGCATAAAACGAGGAAACTTGATATTATTGAGATACATAAGAACACTTTTCCCTCTCTCATAGTAACTTTCAGTATCATGCATAAACTTAACAATATAACTATCACAAGAACCATCATAGCAATGATCACTTATTCTAACAGAAAACACAGGAATACTAGCTCTCATAACACTACTATGTGAAACAATATTAGAGGTATCCTCACAAAGGATAGTGTGTCCCTCTTCTACATATTTAGTGACAAAGTCTTTCACATTTGCTATTATAGGTTCATCAACCATTTGTTTATCAAGTTCAATAGCTTTATGTGTACTTTCATTAACCATACTAGCTATCATAGAATGTTCCTTTATCTTAACTGGGAAAGGCATTTTCTCAATGTAAGGTTCAGGTAAAACATGATTAGCAGTATAAACTTTAGTATTTCTTGAAGGAACACTCTTAACAATATCTTTATAAGGTTCATGATACTTATACCACTTGTTTTTAGGCACTTCAATGTAGGAAGCAAAAGCCTTAAAATAAGAAGCAATAGCTTGAGAGTCTAGACCATAAGCATTTTTAATGTTTCGAAAGTCATCAGTTCCCATAAAAGATTCAATGCATTCATAATCATAATTTATACCTGACTTTATACCTTTGTCATTCTCCCAAGCTTCAGCATTATCTTGAATACAGTCCAGAAGATCCCATTTAGCTTCTTCTTCCATGCGAGTGAATGATCCAGCACAAGAAGCATCCAATAAATCCTTGTCATGTAGAGGGAGTCTTGCATAAAAGTTATTGATAATAATATTGTTGGGGAGCTCATGAATGGGACATTTGAGCATTAGTAACTTCAATCTCCCCCAAGCTTGAGCTGTACTCTCTCCATCAAGAGGCCAAAAGTTATATATTTGATTCCGATCTTTATGAATCTCACTAGGAGGATAAAACTTTGAATAAAAGAGAGGCACTATTTCCTCCCATTCCAAAGCTTGACCATTCTTCAGCAGCTTATACCATTCCTCAGCTCTTCCTTTTAGCGATAATGAGAATAACTTCTTCTTAACTTGATCTATAGTAATACCTGCACACTTGAACAACCCGCATAATTCATGTATAAAGAGCAAATGATCACCGGGATGGACAGTTCCATCTCCAACATAGTAGTTATTCATAACATGATCAATAATTCTTGTAGGTATTTTGAAAGCATCATTCTCAGTAGGTGGTGGTTTATCTACTACCTTAGCAGTGGTAGTAGCATTACCAAATAAGAAACTCAGCGAATTATCCATAACAAAAATAAAGCAACTATCAGAAGTAAACAATACTCATAGTAGAAGTTTCCTTTACCAGTTCCACTCTCCAATAGTGCTTCACTCCCTGGCACACGTCGCCAGAAAATAGTCTTGATGGCCCACAAGTATAGGGGGTGTATCACAGTATTTTCGATAAGTAAGAGTGTCGAACCCAATGAGGAGCAGAAGGTGCTGGCTAGTGGTATGGATTAGGAATTCTCTGCAAATACTTAGCAAACGAATTTTTAGGGTTTTTTGATAAAGCAAGTAAACAAAGTATGAGTAAACAAAAGACAGTAGGAATAAATGCAGCAAGTGTCCCAATCCTTTATGCAGCAAAGGACAAGCCGGTTGTATTTGTTAAGATGACCAAACGTTCTCGAGGACACATGGGAAGACTGTCAAGTGCTTTCGCTTCATATAGTTGATTAATCTTTTTTAGCTTGTTAAGTGTTGTGTGGGTGAACCTGTGCTAATGTACCGACCTTCCTAGGACTAATACATACTTGTGATTAAACCCCTTGCAAACATCCGTAAGTACAAGAAAGTAATTAAGGTATGTAACACCCCGTCCACTCCTGGGCCCAGGGGGTGTCACTCCTGGCAGCTTAATAGGATATCTAGACTGGCCCCACAGACCAACACTAGTCTTTTCTGCACACTTTGTCCTCAGTCGTGCACCCGGTTACCCACTTTCCGGTCGGTCACCCATCCTAGAATTGCTCTAGGCCAAGCATGCTTAACCTTAGAGTTCTTTTCGAATGAGCTTCCGGAAAAGAAGTTGCAACTTGTTGATATGGATATCCTATCAATCCTATTAAGACATATGCCTGGATCTCACATACACCCACCCTTTAGAAGATCGATGCCCTCATCGATCAAGCACACCCCAGGAACGTTCCCTCTTGGCACGCATCTGTGTGTCCAGTGCCGGCACATGTGCCATGCCGTGTCCACTCCGGGCCACACGCGTCATGCTCCATATGTCCCGCCACTGACCCGCACACACTCGTGTAATCGCAAGGGTCGGCTTTGATACCACTTTTAACACCCCGTCCACTCCTGGGCCCGGGGGGTGTCACTCCTGTCAGCTTAATAGGATATCTAGACTGGCCCCACAGATCAACACTAGTCTTTTCTGTGCACTTTTTCCTCACTCGTGCGCACCTGGTTACCCACTTCTCGGTCGGTCACCCATCCTAGAATTTCTCTAGGCCAAGCATGCTTAACCTTAGAGTTCTTTTCGAATGAGCTTCCGGAAAAAAGTTGTAACTTGTTGATATGGGTATCCTATCAATCCTATTAATCCATGTGCCTGGATCTCACAAGATAGAAACCTAACCACAACTTTAAACTCTAAGACCCTTACGTCCCTTGTGCAATGGTTTCCTAACGGGGGTTCAGGTTTCTGTCACTCCGGCAACCCCTACGATTAGTAGCCAAATACACAATGCATTCCCCTAGGCCCATATAGGTGAAGTGTCATGTAGTCGACGTTCACATGACACCACTAGAAGAAGTACACCACAACTTAAATATCAAACTATTGAATCTTTCTCAACACAACTCCACTATTAACAACATGACTTCTCCCATGTCCTCGAGAACAAAACGAACTACTCACAAGACATCATATGGATCATGATCAGAGATGGAATAATGATGTATAACAATCTGAACATAAACAATAATTCAACGATTCACTCAATAGCATCAACTACAAAGAGTAATCAACACCGGGAAAGTTTCCCCTATGAACTAATGCAAGATTCAACCCAATTGTTACAGCAATACAGAGATGGTGATGAGGGTGATGATGGTGGTGATGGTGGTGATGATGATGATGATCCCGATGAAGTCCAGCTTGATGGTGGTATTGATGGCGATGATCTCCCCTCTTCGGGAAGGAATTCCCCCGGGAGAAATCTGTCTGCCGGAGAGATCTTTCTCTCTCGGTGTTTTCCGCCCTGTAGAGGCGGCAGAATCTTTCTGTGGTCGCTCCCCGAGTCTTAGGGTTTCAGGAGGATAATATACACCAGAGGGGAGTGTCTGGAGTGGTGCAGGGCGGCCACACCACCTGCTGGCGCGGCCTAGGGCTGCCCACGCTAGGGGGTGGTGTGGGCCCCCTGTGGCCCATCTCCAGCCTCCCTTCTGGCTTCCTTCGTCTTCTGGAAAAATAGAATTTTTCGTATATTTTCCCGGATTTTCTGATCTTCGCGAATTTTGCCTCCAAACAACATTTTTTCCATCAGAATCCTGACTGCAGCGGTCCATGCTCCAAAAGTCATCAACCATGCAAAAACAGATGAAATAATATAAGTATCACCTCTCAATATGAAATATATCAATGAATAACAATGAATTATGACATAGAATAGTGATGCAAAATGGACGTATCACTCGTGCTTCCACATGCGCACATGGCTTATGAACTCCGCTCTCAGCTGATCCACCATCGAATATGGATCAAGATCACCCATGAATTGGTGGCGTTCATCCACTATCCCGTAACGCATTATTATCTGAATGTAGGTGGACATCTCTTGACGATAGTAGCGGTCTGCCAACTCTTGTGGGGTCTCATAGTAGTCTGGCTCAGTTAAATCCATTATGCGGTGTATGTAGTCTACCACATGATTCCTTGTAAGGAGATCATTCAGGCGCACAAGCCAACTAGGGAAGTTGGATCCATCAAGTCTAAGTTTCTCACCCTTTACCCATTCCTCAATGACAAAGGAAGCTTCACGGTGAGCCATCTCTACATTTATAATTGCAAAAGGAATTTAGACTAAGTTTATAATTAAATGAGTTAATAATAACTCCACTCAGAAACACCTATCCCCATAAGGGTTCCTAGTGATAACATGACCCCTATCAGCCACATCTCCCCCGATCGTCACAACCATCAATGTGGGTTCAAGGGTGGATGCTAAACGTCAGTCACATCATTCATGCGACTCATGCTCGATCTTTCGACCATCCGCGTTCCGAGGCCATGTCTGCACATGCTAGGCTCGCCAACTCAACCTTAGTGTATTCGCTGTGCAACATGGCTTACACCTACTGTATGTGAATGTAGATATGTCTGACATCCATGCCTGTACCATGGATCGCCTCATACCGAAGAACTTTCTTGGTGATGCACACTAAGGGGAAACACAATCGTTGGTAATTTTAACAGGGATCATCTTATTAGGCTACCGTCGAGTATCTAATACTAACACACAATAATATATACAAAAAATAACATTGAATGTAAATGCGATGTGATATGGTCCTTCACGTCGTGATCTCCATCTATCGTCACCAGATTCTGGCGCCAGGGTTACGATGCCGTAGACACCAGGGTACCAGTGTCATTCCGGCGTGGTAGTTGGTCATCCCCGTGACTATCTACTACTACGTAACATAAGGTAATCACTTTACCTTTGCCACAACCATATCACAAAGCAACGCCCCCTGCAAAACAAAGTTAGACGCCTCTACTTTATCTTTGCATGTTTTATGTGGCTGAATGGGCTTTCGCACAAGAACCGTTCTTACCTACGAACTTTCAGCACAACGCTGATCAAGTAGTTGTCTCTACTACACCCCTTTCGGGGCCCTCCGTTGCAAATGGTATACCAACTAATGCGAGAGAGACAGACACCCCCCTAAGCCACTTTATACGGTACAAGCCGTATGTCAAGCGTGGACCAGTCTCGCGAATGAATGCGTAACGTCGGTTGGGGGCCGCTTCATCAAGCATTACTGCGGTATACACAAGTACACATGGGAGGGTAACAACTAAAAGATCAATGCCCACACGCTAGATCTCGTGTGTTCTACACGTACTAGCATTACTACGCATAGATCTAGCTCTGATACCACTGTTGGGGTTCCGCGTATGAAAACAATAAATTTTACCCTATGCCCCTGAACCCCTGATGTTGCCAGGACCTATCTATTAGTAATACAGTAACGGGAGGGGCTTTTCGCGAACTTACCCTTGAAGACCGAAAAGCGTTGTCAATGCTCAAGAGAGCGTGGTTGATATAGACGAGCCGAAGCTGACCTCAAGGTCGTGATGAAGTCCTTGCGCTCCTGTGGCTCCAACGACTTGAGTGCCTCAAGTGCGACACCTCGCGGGGAGTTACACACGTCCAGTGCCTGACGATGACTCCCGCTTCCCCGATCCAGCAGCAATTGCGGAAGTAGAGCTCCTGGATCCGAATCCTGCAGCGTGACGGCGCTCCGCGGTGAAGATGTCTCTCGTTCGCGCAGTCCGAACTTGGGACCATGGTCACAAGAGAGAGAGGGAGGGAGAGAAAATATCAATTGGAGGTCCTCCCAAAAGTGAGAAGACCTTTATTGATTATTGGGTGTATTTATCTGGCCAAATACCCCCACTATATATAAGGGGAAGGGAGGTACTACCTCTCTCAAAGTCCCGGGGTGATACTAAAGGAGAGGAGGGGGAGGGGAGGCCGCCGGCCAGCCTAGTGGGCCCCGCGCGGGAGGGGGGGCTTGGCCCAGCCGGCCAACCCCCTTGCCCCTTCTCCCTCTCTCCTTTCCCTAATGGGTCCTCTCCCCTTCGGGAATTGGCCCATTAAGCCTTTTGACCTTTTAAATTGATTTTCTCTTTATTAAATAATTATGAATAAATGATTAAATCAATATTTAACATTCATTCACATATTATTCAACCTCCATGGTTATGGAATACTTCCACCTCCACTCCGGACATCCTCCGGACTTACCGAAACCCTTCTAGTTTTCTCTTTATAATTCTTCGGCGATTCTATCGATCCTATAAACACTTTCTAAGCATCATCAATCCCTTAAGCGTGATAACCCATGGTTCGGGAACACTCCAGACATGGTCGGGACACTCCCGCACCAATGATCGACAGAGGGACCTGGATGGCCATGTGACCCCTGTGCGTTCCACGAAGATCTTTCGTCATTTGAACCGGGACAGTCGTGTCTTATTCCCTTTGTCTCTCGATGCTTGCATTGCCCGAGATCTGATCAATGACATCACAATGTCGTGTTCAATCTTGTTACCGAACAATGCTACTTGACTCGTTCCAACAAGTGATATCCCTGTGATCAAATCACATACTGCATAGCTATTGGATATAACCTCTCCGAGTGGGCCCTTGAGTATCTTTCCATCACATGGACGGACAAATCCCGCTTTTGACATATATTGCCTCTACGGTTTCCTCCGAGTACCTAAACACACCTTTATAACCACTGTATTACCAAGTGGCGCTTGATGCTATCTAAGCACCCTCGGGAGACAGTGATTGATATAGCCTCATGGTCTAAGGAATAGTCTACGAGGATCCATTTCTAATCATCGTAACTTGAACTTCGTGACATGATCGGGTCACGATATTTAGGTTAGGTATTGGTTCATCATCTCATTCTCAGAATGAGTTGACTCCATTTCCAACTGGCATAAATGCCACATGATCAGGAAACATGATCATCTGTCGAGTGACTAGAGTTTCACTGGGAACCCCTGGTTGTTTGTATATCATACATGTATTGATGTTTCCACTCAATACAGTTATAGCATGATATAAAACTTAATCATAAACTATGTAAAATATGATAATAATCCTTACTACTATTTGTCTCTAGGGCATATTTTCAACAATATCTAATCCTAGCTTTCGCAGCTTAGATCTGTTGCCATGTTCTAGCTCACAGTTCTAAGCTATGAGCTGGTGTTGTAGATCTGGACCCTGAGTATTTTCGCAGTAAGTATTCATATTGTCTTGTGAGGATTGCCATGTATTGTAGGTAGGATTAGTGTTATAAGTAGTTCATCCCCTAGAACTGAACATATTATTATTCCTGATGCCGTAGGAGAAGGTTGCGTCCCCTGATCTGTCCGCAACTTCTGTGTTGCCTCTGCGTTATGTGCCGATGCTTGATGCAGTCGTTGAGGTGGGCACGAGGAGGTTGGCCATGTCATGGCTAGCATCTCTGTCCACCTTCGCCCTGTATCGGATTGTCCAGATAATCGAGAAAGGGGGTTTAGTAATGCGGGGATTCAGACAGGCGGACATGCGCCTGATTACAGAGGATGTCTTCAAGTTCTGTGGCCGGACAGTCACTCCGACCCAGGTGTACAACCACATGAGCCACTGGAGAATACGCTGGATTCAGGTGCTGAGGCTCAAGAGGCTTGAGAACGTACGCTGGGTTGAGGAGTCCTCTTCTATCATCATGGACGATGATGACAACTATGAGCACATCGAGGTTCGATATATCTAAACTTGCATCAGTAGTTATAAAGCTCTCATATGCGCATATATGTCTTAAACTAACATTGATTACTAGATATAACAATAAACATGATATACAATGTGTTATTACTTAGTCTTATTTTTGCTAACCAGACATCGCTAAGTTGTGATGCGAGACATTATTGCAAAGTAATCATCTCTTAATTAAGGAGAGACAAACCTTATTTTCAACGCTGTCCTTTCTCTACCACAATGAGTTTATTCTACATGACACTCATAAGATATTACCATTGGACGTCTTCATATTTGTCTATGTAAAAGTACTATTCTCTCCGTTCAGAAATAAGTGACTTAGATTTTCTTAGCTTTGCGACAAGTAAATAACGAAGAACGAAAATAAAATTATAGCGAGAGGGACACAAATTTAACGTGGAAAATCCACTCCAACAAAGAGAGGGAAAAAATCACGGACGCCAGCCAGCGAAACTTCACTATATCGGAGAGTGTTTACACAACGCCGGGGATTTCACAGATGCAACTTATCCCAACCGGCGGCTTACAAGAAGTATATATAGCGGTGGTAACCTAGGTCATCAACGATCCATACCGCGGGGGGCCTCGCTCCGCTCCGTCAGAAGTTGGCCTTTACTTTGTAGAATTTGGATCAACATATAACAGATTTGTTTAGATTTACATGAATCTAGACATGTTTTAGCGTGTAGATACATGCGAATCTAGAGAAAGTAAAGTCACTTATTTTTGGACGGAGGGAGTACAACCTTCGATCTGATTTAGTTTTCTGGTTTCAGGCACATTTAGAGCATCTCCACTAGCGTCCCAAGAGGCCATTTTTCGGTGAGGATGGACGAATTTTCGCCCACTCGCATACGTAGGACGCCAATTTAGACGTTTTTTTATCCGGCGATCCCAAACCGATCCCAACACGCCAGGAATTTCCTAGGAACGCCGAATGTAACTTTTCCGTGTAACAGGTCCACTGTCAGCCACTCCTCTCTCTCCTACTTTTCTCCCTCACTCACCGGCAATTCTCACTCCACCTTTTTCCCACCAATCGTCCATCTCTCTCCTCCATTTTTTCATGCATCGACGAGCTGGGTACGAACACGGTTGGGAAAAAGGCCATTCCCAGACAAAAATATTATCCATCGGCAATTTTGAACTCTGGATTTTGGTCTAGGAACGCCGAACGAGTGGAGTGGAGATGCTATTAGATTGGATCGGAAGGAATACAGGTATATGCGATGTAGGCCGTACACTAGAAAATAATCTTTGATTCTAGAAAAAAGATTCTTTGATTCTAGAAAAGAAGAATCTTGTTAAAAAAAATACTCCATCATCACGACGGTAGAACAGAAGTCAATTCCTGAACCTATCACGACGAGCTGGCGACGCTGCTTGATTCCGGAATCCTGGCACGGTGGCACCCTTCCCCGCGGCTCTCCATTCCCCCGGTCCCGGAACATCACCCCGCCACCAGTGTTAATTCCCAAACGAATTTCCCAAGTTCCACCGCACCCGCCGCCTCCAAACCCTAACCCTAACGCTCTCAGCCTCGGAACGCCACCGCAGCCGCCATGGTGAAGGAAACCGTTGACGCCAGCATCGACCGCGTGCTGTGGACGGAGGCCGAGATCGCAGCGCGGGTCGCGGAGGTCGCCTCGGAGCTCGCAGCCGACATCCGCCGGCTCCCGGAGCCGGTCGTCGTCGTGGGCGTCGCCACGGGGGCTTTCCTCTTCCTCGCCGACCTGGTGCGGCGCGTCGGCAAGCCGCTCGCCGTCGACCTCGTGCGCGTCGAGTCGTACGGCGACGGCACCGAGTCCAGCGGCAGGCCCCAGGTCACTGCCGACCTCAAGGTCGACGTCGCCGGGAAGCACGTCGTGGTGGTTAGTCCATCGACCCTCCCTTTCTTATCCTCATCTGTGGAGCGGCCAACGTTCGTTTCGACGCCACGGTATCTGCTAAGCTTGGTCTTTTTCCGTGGTTATTGCTTTCAAGGTGGTCCTATACTAATGTTTTGGGTCATGTACCTGTCAGAACTGATGAAGATTCGTTGTTTGCATTGCCTGTTGTTACCTTTCCTGAACTTTGCGTGTAAGCAAGATAGTCTAATTAGATTCCACAGAAGTAATATCTTCATCCTTTGAATCCTCTAGTTTAATTTGGTTATGTCAACTGAATTGGCGTGTTCAGTTGTTTACCTCTTGGCAGAGTTGAGTTTCTTTAGGGTTGACTCGATGCTGAATTTATGCACATCAAACATGACTACGAGAATGAGAAAATCTAACGAACAATTGTCAGTTCCCTTGTAGCAAGGACCGGGAGCGTGAATGCAGCTCTTTAGTTCTCTTCTTATAAAAAAGGTTCTTTTGTACAAATTTCTTGGGATAACCTTGCTCTTTTTTTTTCACTAATCTCTCAATGTTTTATCATTGTCATAAGTAGAATTCCAGTTAAAACAATTCATCTGTGAATAGCATCTTTTGATTATACTACGTAACTCTTAACTGTGTAACTTAGTAGTTTGGTGACTAGCAGCTGACGTGATAAATCAGTAACAATAACCAGTGAATAGTGCTTATGATTACAAAGTCTCGTGTGCTTTTGGACTTTTGAGCTGTCAAGGATGACCTTGCAACTTGGCAGTTATTTTGGGTAGGAGATCAACTGGACTTTACTGGTTCCCTTTTTTGGTTTTATTTTTCACGAGTGTCGTGTAGAGGCAGTGAATCAAGATTTATTTCTTCAGCACCCCAGTGTAATCAGGCAGCAAATTACGGTGGCACATAATATTTATGGGTAGTGTGTCTACCTTTGCGCGGGCTATGTTTTTTTTGTCTTGTGTATCATGCATTTGGAGTCCATGTTCTGGTGATATTCATTCATTGATGATGGAGTACTCATTCATTGATCATGGTTTCTTATCTTTGTAGGTTGAAGATATTGTGGACACAGGGAATACTGTTACCTGTCTCATTGCTCATTTACAAAAGAAAGGAGCATCTTCCGTATCAGTTTGCACTTTCCTTGATAAACCAGCAAGGCGGACAGTCAATTTTCAGCTAGTGGGGGATGGAAAATTCTATAGAGGCTTCGAGGTACAAATATCACCCCTCGTAAGCATTGTGCTATATGGCATGAAACCAAACTTGCATAGTCTCTAGTTTGACTCCTCCATCTGTAACAAATCGTAGTGACAAGGTATCCACCCCATAGTATCTGTGCCTTAATTAATTGCCAAGCTGTTTCTGTTCCTTTTCAGTGCCCTGATAGCTTTGTTGTTGGCTATGGTATGGATTACGCCGAGCTGTATCGGAACCTGCCTTATGTTGGAGTTCTCAAGCCTGAGATGTACAATAAGAAAACAAGCAATTAGACCGGAAGGAAGACAATACTTGCAACACATGCAACAGCACAAGAATTAAAAGATTGCAAAGCAATCTGGGTTTTATATTTTAGGCAACTGGTGCTTCAGTTTGTACAAAAAGGCATAATGCCTGCTAGTTGACCTTTCTTTATTTTAGCTGAGGGAAATATTCTGTTTCTCTGAACATCATAACAAGAATATACCTTCACATTTTGTGCATACTGCAACCATGAAGAAAAATCTATGTGGTTGTAGGACATGTTATCCTCTTAGATTTACTCGGGTCACAACTGGCAACAAAAATTGGGTTGCAAAAAAGGAAAAGGAGATCTGTTTTATCGCAATATCTTGTGGCCAAACATAAAGGATTGTAAGGATCTTCTGCTTAATTTTGTCATGTTTGGCTATCATGCTTCGTTGAGAATAAGCTTTGAAATCCCTTTTTTAGGCACTGTTTTTGTATTTGAATACTGTTATTATTGGCAAACCAAAAACGTGTTTGTTTTCGTGTGGAACGTGCCACTCCATAAGCACTATGCCACTGACGGCAATCCGTGCGCAACGTGCCACTCCAGAAGCACTGTGCCACTGACTGCAATCCGCTTGTCCTGTTTTTCCTCGCTGCGGCCTCAGCTCCGCCATGGCGACGAGCTTCTTGTCCGCCACTAGCACCTCGTTCCTCGTCCGCCACCTCTCCGGCCACAAGCCCACCACCGCTCTCTCACTCCCCTTCCCCTCCAAACCGCGCCGCCCACCTTCCTGCTCCCTTCTTCCTCCCGAACTCCGGCGCTTCTCCACCTCATGCTCTTCCTCTGCCAAGATCCCCACCACCAACCTCCTCTCGTCAGTCACGGCCGCCTCGAGGACCCTCCTCTTCCTGCTCGTCGCCTCCCTCATCGCCCTCTCCGGCGTTCGGCGCCCCCTCCATTCCCTCGCCGCCCCTCCCCCACCTACGCAAGAGACCAAAGGGCAGGAAGAACAGCAGCAAGAACCCAACGAAGAGGAACAGGAAGACTCAGAGGAGGACGAGGCCAAGTGGTTTGAGAAAGAGGAAGAGGAGGTGGAGGCGGCCTGGATGCAGCCAAGCGACGACGAGGAAGACGAAGAGGACGATGACGAGGTCCAGATGTACCTGGAAGTCCTGAGCGAGGACCCGGGCGACGTGGCGGCGCTCAAGTGCGTGCTATTCGCCAGGATGCGGCGCAAGGACTGGGGCGGCGCCCTGCTCTACGCGGCGCAGCTCCGGGCGGCCGAGCCCGGCGAGGTGGAGTGGCGGCTCATGGAGGCGCTGCTGCACGAGCTCAAGGGGGACCTAGCAGAGGCCGAGCGGCTGTTCCAGGAGGTCCTCGCGGAGAAGCCTCTCCTCGTCCGGGCTCTCCATGTGAGTACACGCACGCTCTGTTTCTCATCAGCAGTTTGCTCTTGTTGATATGATGATTAAATTGGCCATATTCTATCGACTATTAGGACAATTATAAGGGAAGAGTAAGGCCCCTTTTGGGATCGAAGTATTTTTAAAGTATTGAGAGAATACTTTGGTTTTTGAAAAAACTGAAGTATTAAATACTTTGAGGTGTTTGGATCCAACAAATAATGCGGTTTCAAAACTAAAGTATTTTCCAAAACTATGGTTTTTTTGAAGTATTTGAGAAAGAGGTGTGACCCTCTTTTTTCTAAAACTGAGAAAAGAGAAAAACTGAAGTATTGCTTTGCTAGGCACTAAAATACTATGGTATTGACATATTCCAGTTTCAGAAAAACTTTATTGCCAAACTAAATGAGTAATTTCCAAATCGTTGTAGTACTTTTTTCTAAACTATGCAACAACTCGTTGATGCGAATTTTGTTTCGATGCTCAAGGAGGAACACCAATTCCAATTTCTCATACTGTCCTTAGGCAATCAGCTCGAATGCAGCATTTCAAGAAGTCTTAGGTGCCAGTTAGTAGAATTGCATTGGATCCAAACAAAATAAAACTCGGCCCTGCATTTTTGTGTTCAAATGCGACCAGCTCGGAGCTAGCATTTGAAATATAGTCTGCTTGGATACTATAACATTTCAAGAATAGTCTTTGGTGCCAGTCCGTACAGTTGTACTATTGGATTGATAGAGAATAAAAACTAGGCCTTGCATTTTGTGTACTACTTTAAATGATCCTGTCTATAGAGTATAGACACTATATAACGGGAAATCCCTTTTGGCAAACGGGTGCATTTGCACCCATTATGAGAAAACATATTTCAAAATTTCAAAAAATTCGAAATAAAATGTCTACGTGTACATTCGAACATTTTATGTTCATTCACAAGTTTTCGGGATGAAAGAATATTTCATGTGTCATGTACAAAAAAGACAAAAAATGTCTTCACAGAACATTTTTTGTCTTTTTTGCACGGGACACGTAGAATGTTTTTTCATCCCGAAAACTTGTTAACGAACATAAATTATTTGAATGTATATATATAGATATTTTTTTTGAAATTTTGAAATATGTTTTCTCACAATAGGTGCAAATGCACCCGTGAGCCGAATAGCCACATAACCTATATAACCAGGATCTTCTTTTTTACTATGTATGTAGTACTACCTCCGTTCCAAAATGTAAGCCTTTCTAGCAGTTTGATTTTGAACTACTAGAAAGGCTTACATTTTGGAAAGGAGGTGGTATTGCACAAGGACAGATACATGATTGGTTAAGCCTGTGCATACTTAAGTTCACTAGGGAACTACAGCCGCAGTAGAGTTTGTATGTGACTTTGTCTGCACTATTATTTCAGCCTTTTTGCAGTGTGCACCAAGCTGTGCTTCTCTAGCCATTCTGATTGAATAACAAGGACATGTCGTAGCTATCATCCACGAATGAATTATCTTAGACTTAAACTCGCTCTTTACTATAGCTATAGTCCTCACTGATGTGGTAGTAGTACAATCATAGCTGTTGTTTTCCTGACCTCCACATTTTCCATTCTTGCAGGGACTCGCATTGTGTATGCATAAAAGATCCGAAAGTCCGACTGCTTTCGAGATGCTGGAGAAAGCTTTGCAACTCGCAGTGTCCGAGGAAAGGGTCCCAGAAGAGCGCAACATAAAGCTTCTGATTGCACAGATGCATGTTGTCAAGGTAACAAATGACACCCAAGGTTCTGATTAAACGGCGTGTTTTCGATTTCTAAACGGAATTCACCGGCATCGCAGGGTGACTTGGATGCTGCGTCAGAGAAACTGCAGAGTCTTATTAACGAGGATCCCCGGGATTTCCGACCTCATCTTTGCCAGGTATTCTTCCTTGAGCCCCTGCAGGTTCGATATATGTTCCTGGTCTCAAGTGTCCTTTCATGTTGACCCTGGTTGTGAAATCTCTGTCTGCTGTGTTTCTTCTTCGCAGGGCATCGTGTATGCACTTTTAGACAAGAAGGAAGAAGCAGATGAGCAATTTGACACGTACAGAAGCCTTGTGCCGGATGAGTTCCCCGATAAGAGTTTTATCAATGATGTTATAGTATCGGCCAAAATGGAGTCGAAAGATCGGCTACAGAAGGACTTCAGATCCGAGTTCCTATCTAGAAAATGATGCATCAGATTTTGTTTTTCGGTACCTGAACGGCTATATCATACTTAGTGGTAGTTCTAGATAGTTGCGCACGCAATGACACAAGTACAACAATTTTATACGCGAAAATGGAATATAAGAATTATGCTAGGGAGACGTTAGTCTTTTGTAACTGATCCCTGTACTTTCAGCTCAACAGTTAGTCCTCAAATGGATCCAATACAACCATGAATTACATCGACGTATGTACATAGGGGAGGAAATGAGACCTTTCGGACAGAAATGCACTCTCTCTTTGACTGAATTGGAGACTGAAGTCCTGGAACATTATTCCGACGGTATTAGGCTCAACTCGCGGTTGCTGAGTTGTGTTGTTTTAATATATCTGCCGGTCAAAGATAGCAGGCGAAGCCTTAGTAGTGCCTAGCAAGAAGAATGTTCAGCCTTCAGTCTTCGCAACTGCTGTCTGAAAAATACAGCTCCTCTGTTCAGAATCGCGTGGAACTTACGGCAGGGACCTGCCGTGCCAGACCCGGCCAGTCCGGAGTTGAGAGTATTCAGTATTCACCCGCTGCAGCCCCAGGACGAACATATCCATATTCAATCTAAACCGTTTGATACGGCACAGCTAATCGTTCGCATTGCCGTGTAAAATGGCCCATCCATCTCCAAAGCAAGTGGCAGGAGCAGGACCGCCTATAAAAACACATATACACGGTTAACACCTAACAATCAAACCACCAAAGCACAATATATCAAGAACAGCGAGTGAGGAGTTGTAGCAAACAAAAATGGCTACTAGCTCACCTTCAATCACCGTGGCGATCTTCCTCCTCGTTACGCTCTCCGCCTCCCACATCACATCGGCCCTCCGCCCGAGACTTGGCGTCTGTCGTGCCAGTGGCTACCTACCTGGGAAGGCTGGCCACTGCGAGAGAAGCAACGATCCAGATTGCTGCGAAGACGGTAAGAGGTACCCACAGTACCACTGCTCGCCTCCCGTGACATCGAGCACCAGAGCCGTCCTGACGCTCAATAGCTTTGAGAAGGGCAAGGATGGCGGCGGGCCGTCTGCGTGCGACAATGCCTACCACAACGATAAGGAGATGGTTGTCGCACTCTCCACGGGGTGGTTCGAGAACATGGGCCGTTGTGGCGACCGCATTAAGATCACTGCCAATGGAAACTCCGTGTATGCAAAAGTGGTTGACGAGTGTGACTCTGTGTATGGTTGTGACGATGAACACAACTACGAGCCGCCCTGCCAGAACAACATCGTCGATGCTTCGCCTGCGGTTTGGAATGCGTTGGGGCTTGACCAGAATGTTGGTGAGTTGGACATCACCTGGTCCGACAACGACAACTAATAAACATATTTAACATGCCATATACATTATTACACATTCGTGTCAGCATTTATGTTGAGTGTTTAGTTTGTACATATAATTGGAAGTGGTTATATGATTATATTACATATAATTTTGTATTCTACAGATGTATGGTTCCTTTATTTGAGTTAAATGTTAAGGAAAATTTATATTCGCCGTTGAATTTTGGACACAAGGACCACCTGCCTGAACGAATTGTTAAAAAGGTCCACCTGCTGAAAATATTACCAAAAGGGACCACCAGTTCATGACGGCGAGGCCGTTGTCGGAGGCGGAACGACCCTGCCACCTGGGCTAGAGGCGACACACCAGCTAGCTCGACGACAAAGACAGGAGCTAACAGCGTGGTGGGGCGACAAGCCCATGTCGCTAGACCGTCTCCTTTGTCTCCTGGCAGTGCGCCATAGGGACAATCTAGTTTATATTCAATTCAACGGAAGAATAATGGACACGAGAAAAAAGTACTCCTCCTCTTTTGATGTTCTCTTTGGTGAAGATGCTTCCACGCAACAAGATTGAATAGTTGAAGGTGCATATGTTGATGATGAGGTTGTTGCCACCACAGGGTTGAATGACATCATAATTGTTGAAGCGATGGGAATGGAGCCTCGTAGGAGTACAAGGGCGAGAGAAGTTCATGAAGTAGAAGAATTTGTTTCCGATGATGAATCTGAACATGATGTTTTCATGGATGAGAACTTAGAGTTTGAGTCTAATGATGATGGGGTTCTTGAAACCAATGACAGTGAAGATGAGGAGGACGTGATGCAGCCTTAAATATTGGGAAGTTAACAATCCCATTTTATCTATTTTATTTTGGTTGTGAGAGGAGAACTAAGATTTATTTGTTGAACCTGGTTATGTACTCTGGACTGCTGTGATGCTACATCTATATTTATGTGTGTACCTGGTTAGTAATATGAACTGATGTTGTTCTATATTGAGTTGTGCATCCCAGATATATACAGTGGTGACGCTGTTCTATGATTTTTTTCCATCTTAAAGTCATAGAAGTCACACGTATTGATTGTTTCCATTTTGTAGCTTTCTCACGTTCACTTCAAGCATTAAAGGTAATACACTAATACTTCCATCAGATATTACTTTTACAGTCAAAGAATAAGATATTACTTTTATGCTCATTTGACACTTTTATTTATTGAATGTAGCATATTTTAGTGTGCGGAACCTCCAACTTTTAGAAAATGTCTCTGATTAATAGTCCACCGATAAATCAGTAAATATGATGTTTTTTGATTAATCACTAAACTCAAGCTAACCGAGCCGATTACTTATTTCCTGAACATTGCCTGGCACTGATTCTCATGTTGATGATTCGACGCAACAGCCCGTAGTGGATAAAATGAGGTGATTTCGAGGTGTTTTGGTTATTTTTTCTTTTGGCGCCGAAAGAGCAGATTCCTGCTTCCTTTTGCTGTTTAGTTGATTGATTTCCACGTGATGTTTTCTTCCTGATCAGAAATAGTGTGCTGATTGCTTGGATTTTCATGCGAACAGTGTGCTTGTAGCTCTGATTTCAATACGAAGAGCGTGCTGATTGTGCTAATTTCGACCAGATACTATGCTTGACCACCGAAAGAGATTGATTTTTGTGCTTTTGCTTCCTTACTCTCTTTGTTGCACATGCAATAACACAACCGAAATCCAATTTGGCTCACGGGTGCAAATGAACCCATTTTTAAAAAGCACATTTCAAAATGTCAAAAAAATTAGAAAAAAATATATGCATGTACGTCTAGACATTATACATTGTTGATATTTTGTGCCTTGTTTGGTAGCCTGTATTCATCCATCCAGAGAGAGATGTTGTTTGGTGGGCTGTATGAGTTGAGATACCGGAGAGTCCAAATTTTTACACAAATGTCCCTAAATAGAAAAGGGATAAAAGCAATCGGGTCCTTGTTCTTCCGACCACTGCATTGAGGAGGTACTCCGACCATGGTGTCGCGTGGATGCAACTCACAGAGGTGGCACGTCTTGGCGAACGTAGGGGCGAGTCATGGCGGACGTAGCAGCGCGTTCTGGCGACGGTGGATGGCTGCTGTGGCGGCGCAAGGAGGCAATGCTTGGTGACAGCCATGGCGGCGCTGGTGGTGGCCAGGGCGACACAAGAGGTTGCACTGGTTGGTCATACGGAGGCGCGATGCCGGTGTTGCATGGTCAGTGTGGTCACAGGGAGATGTCGCGTGGGAGGGGGGGAGGTTCGCTTGGAGTGTTCAGGCCCCTGACCACTAGCAGGCTTGAGATGAAATCTGGCCTGACCGAGTAGTAAAGCTGGATTTGACCTTCTCTATCGGCCAGGGCTGAGAGCATTGTTTCGTATGAGGTGGACAGTGCCCAAGATATCAGGGCTACCAAACACCTAAATTTATAGATATCTCGGTTGAGATGGGAATTTCTAGGGTTGACCCGGGCTATCAAACACACCGTAAAGTCCTGGAACAAGCACCACAAGAGAGCGAAGTATCAATAGGCTTGGGAGACCTATTTGTTAATGTAATTCTGATGGTATTAGGCTCAACTTGCAGTTGTTGAGTTGTGTTGTTTTAATATCTAGCGTCAAAGATAGCAGAAAAGAAATCACTGAATCAAATAGTCCTTCCACTTCCATAATTAGTGTCCCCGATTTATTACAAGTATGTACTAAATCAGTGATGCTAATTGGATCAGAGGAAGTAGTAAAAATAAAACTAGTTAAAGCATCTCCACACGGGACTCCTAAATGCCCCCTAAACGGCTGTTGGGCGTGCCGGCGTCCATAAACTGCCCCCAGTTCTATTTTGGCACCGGCACGGTCCATTTAGCTGGCGCCCCTAGGCCGAACCCAACCCACAGGGGGGCTAGCGAGGGCGTTGGATGTACGTGTTTTGGTAGGAAGGAGGGAGGGAGAGAGGAAGGCACGTGAAGCGGTTACTCGTCGTGGGAAAGCCCTCTCAGCATCTGCTGACCCGCATGTCTGTCTTCCTCCTCGCTTACCGCGCCGCGTTAATGGCACTACTCGCCACGACATCCTTTGTAGTCAATGGCAGGAGAGCACTCGACGTGTCCCGTCGCCACCTCACGACTTATAGATTCATCATGCGCCTTCCCGCCTCGATGCCTCCTTTTCCCACTAGCGCCCGTCAGCCGCTATAAAAAGCCTTTCCCTCGCCACCCTTTTGTCGCCTCCTTCCTTGGCTTCTTCCCTGATCCCCCACCCCAACCCTGAGCGCATGGAGAGGTTCGACGAAGATGGCTCCACTACGAATGGCTTTGGGCAGCGCTGGTTGCTCGTCCACGAGGCACACTCTCGGCCTGCTGATCCTGCCCGTGCCGGTCAGAGCGGCGCGCACGGCGGCCATCTACGAGCGGTACTAGGGTGTCCTCTCACCGGAGGAGAGGAACGATCCCTAGTGGCATCCCAACAAAAACCATGTGTGGTCCATGATGGCTCCAAAAATAGCCATCTTTCTCAGCGATTAAACATTGTTTTTAGTCAAATAATTGATAAAAAACTCTCTAGCCTTGCCACTAATGACTAATAATTGCAAACACATGCAAACCATTGTTTTGATTTGTGTTGTGCAGAAAATCACGCTTTTTAATGTGAAATCAGGAGTCATAATGAAGGTTTTGAGGAAGTCCATACGACCAAGTAATTCTGGAGCAAATGTCAGGCGTCTGCAACCGTAACGACCATTGATACGAGCAGGGCCCGCCCGTACCGTCCGCCCGTACCATGTGGCGACGTCTTAGTCTCGTCAAATCCTACAAATTTCGTAAAGACGCCTATATATTTTGAGGCCTCAGCCGCCGCACAGAAGGCCACCATTCTCAGATTGCATCACAACACCATCAAAGGAGATCCACACCATAGTTCACCCCTTCCATCTTCCATCCCCTCCACTAGTCATAGCCATTACTTTATACTTGAGATCTCCTTGTCATTCGACGACCATTGTAAGAATATTTTATTTCAATCTAGTATTTTGCACAATGTTTTCTATCCTTGATCCTATTATTATGAGTGAGTAGTCCTCACGGGCTGCGAGTTGGGGAGAAACCTCGCAGCAATTATGTGCATCTAATCTATGGAAGTATTGTGTATTGTTTGAAAGAGAGATTTGTATCTTTTGTTTCTTTGTCTCTTGTCTCGATTTTGGACTTGTAGGTATCTAAGATCCCCGATATCGATAAAGGATTGAGGTGAGATACTTGGCTAGCACGATCTTATAGGAAACCGAGTGATTGAAAGGACTATAGAGTCTTCTCTTAGCGACACATTCGGAATCACATCAACATCACCTCTTAAGAATTTGATCTGTGTTTTGCACTTAATAATCGTTTGTAGTCCGGTGCTTCATGGTGCACTCGGTTGGATCAAAAGACTATTACCATGCCTGTTGCTCGCAGGGGCTCTAGCATATTAGGATGTGTTGCCCACAAGAGTTTATCTCCATTAAAACATTACACATGACTATCCTTATTATTATATTTTATCCCATATAATGTGCAGCTGCAGTTGGATCTTCAACCCTGGCCTATCTCCATCCATTGAATCACCCCACGATAAAAGTAAACTAGATTGGTCTGGTAAACGAAGGTAAAACAAAAAAACAAAGTCTTGTAGACGTGTACTTTTTAATTCCTTTTAGCGTTATTTCCCAAGGTTTGATTAAACCTAGGTCTACTATCGAAAAAGACTATTATACTACTTTCGTGAATCCAGATCGAATGCATCAACCTTTTTCCTAGCACCGTTGCCGGGGAAGCAATTTCGTTATCCTGGTGAGGTCACTAGAGACCTTGTTTTTAGTTTTATTATTTGTTTGTAGTTTATTTCTTGTTATTAGTTTACTTTCTTGTTATCTATTTGAAACCCAAAAAAATTAGTTACTTGTTATTTGTTTCCTTTACTTTAAAAATATCAAAAAGATAAGAGCCATGGCCTAAAAGATACTTGGGGAGTATGTTACTCCACTGATGATTTTATTCGTGTACCTATTACTCAACCCGCTGTTGATGCAGAAGCATATGAAATTAAGCCTAATCTTTTAAGTTTGGTTCAACAAAACTAATTTAGGGGCTCATCTTCTGAGGATTCGGGTTGCACTTAAATACTTTTACCTATTACTCCGTCTAGAGATTCTTTTATAGTCTACTCCCCTAGAAAGAAGAAAGCAAAACCTAATAGTGATGATGATGGTATAATTACACTAAAATACAATTATTTTGGACTGGTTGTTCCACTGACCAAACCTAAATGACCACCATCTTGGTCAAGATAATTGATCTTAACTAGAAGCGCTTCATGGAAGGCAACCCATGTGAAATAAAAGTTTTTACTCTTGTGTTAGTTTTTTTAGTTTAGTTTTTTTTTGTTTTTTTAATAAAGAGTGTTCAAGAAGTCCTTTTTGGAGAGAAGAGAAGAAATAAGGTAATCCTCGATCTTTTATTCACTAACACATAGCCTAAAAGGTATTGCTGATTTTTATGAAGTGTATTTGTTGTTATTTTATCATTTTCTAAGATGTGTAAAGGCGCACAAAACTACTAACAAAATTTTATAAGTTTTGCAGCTTACTGGTAGTTTAACGACTACTGGTACAACCATGCCCCGTACCATGCGCCTATACCACATCGAGGCTCTGGAGAATATAAATATTGATTTTTGCCGCAGGACTCAGTGGCCGTAACGACCACTGGTACGACCGAAGGCGATCGTACTGCCCGCCCATACCGTACCATCGAGCAAATCATCAGTTTTCAAGCAAATATACTACCGCTCATCACGACCAGTAGTATGGGTGCGAGTGAGCGTATCGCGCGCCCGTACCAAGTGTGCTGCCAGAAGGAGTCCTTCGACCCCAAGGTATGCACTCAGTACGGGAGGGCTCCGCCCGTACCGCCCGCCATATCACCCCAGGAGGAGGTAACCATAAATTTTCAAAACACAAATTTTTCTCTTTGTTCTACCTCCAAACTCCAAACCACCTCCTTTGAATCTTCAATTTTATTCAATATTTTTTCGATTCCTCGCACCCAATCGATCTAAAGTATGTTTCTCCTCTGATCCCCAACTTATTTGCAATAAAAGCTTTCTCAATGTTTCACCATTATCAATCTAGACCTAGGTCTTGTTCTTGAGCTAATCTTGATATTGAGCATGCTTAGTATTGTTTATAGAGGAGTTTCTTTTATAACAAGTGTAGAGGATCGTTGATGCTATGTTTCTATTGGACTAAACTTTTAATTAGCATTTTAAAAGGATCGTATGGATACCTAGAGGGGGGGAGGGTGAATAGGTGCTACTACAAATTTTACTTATTTTCAAATTAGGGTTTGACACAAAGGTAAATTCTCTAGATTATGCAACTATGGTGAATTTACCTATATGTCAATCTAGCACAAACACTAAGCAAGAACAAGATAAGTAAAGTACGGTAAATGATAGAAGTAACCAAAATGGAGCACACGGAGACACAAGGGTTTGTTTCCTGTAGTTCCTTCCTTTTAAGGGGAAGTACGTCTACGTTTGGAGAGGAGGTGGTTTCAAACCACCAAAGTCACGAGAGGCCTTCCTTGTTCTCCGATGAACCTCACCCCAACGAGTTCGATTCACCTCTTCCACTATATCAGCAACCTTCGAGGTGGAAGCCGACACCTTTACAACAAGTTCGAGGCACACATCCACAACCAAATTGGAGGCTCCCGAATTCAAGCAAGCTGTCAAACAATCAAAGACAAGCTTGTAAGAACCAAATCACAAGCTAGGGTTTTCAAAGAAACACTAGAGCAAGGGGCCCTCAAGTAAATGAGGGGGAAATGAAGATCTCTCTTGGTGAAGCTATAGATCAAGGCCTCCTCCTTCGATTCTCCAAAGATCAATCACTTTGGATGGTTGAGTGAAGAGATCTTGAGGATTTGGTGGCTCAAATGGTGATGCTGTTCTAGAACTGGACGAGCAGCTCCCAAGGTAGAAGAAGGGGCCTTTATATAGGGCCCCTGGAATTAGAGCCGTTGGGAGCCACTAACCCCGGACAGTCTGGCAAAAAGCAGCCGGACAGTCCGGCTAGTATCCGGGTGGTGTCCGATGTGGCATATAGACTGTCCGCATCGGGAGAAGAAAATCTTGTGAATCCTCAGGGCCGAACAGTCCGGCAGAAACTGGCCGGATAGTCCGGAGGGGCCGGACACTCCGACGCACAACTGCGGAATAGTCCGGCAGGACTTTGTCTCAGCACAAATTTGTTCCTGGGAAGCCCTTTTTCCTTAGGTACAATTTACAATAATGTAGCTGATATCTCCTGAAACTTTTAACAACAGATTAAACCTATCCAAGTGTTGTCAACAAACATCAAAACAATATGAAGGGCATAAATGCCCTTTCACATTTTTATTTATTTTGTCTTAGATGAACACGAGGAGCCGTACATGTGTGATGGCTGTGGAATAAGCCGCACCACCTGTTGATACGCTGACCCCCGAGTCACTTGGTATCGTGTTCACCGAGGAGTTTCATCTGAACCATTTCAACCGCCTCAAGCTCCTAGAAATCAAGTCCACCAAGTGGGTGTGTCCCTATATCCTGAACCAACTTGGCATTCGCGTCGATTTCAGTTTACTTTACAATAATGTTGGTTTGTATGACATTGTCTTTCAGGATGTCACCACGTACCGCCACTTGACGCTTGAGTTTCTCAGCACCTTGACACATTCAGTGTGCTTTCACTATTGTTCCGAGGAGCAAATGCCTGGAGTTTATCGCATCAACTTTCGTCTTATGGACTATGAATACTCCTTGACACTCGACCAATGGGCTCACTACTTTGGGTTTGCCAACAACACCACCGACATATTCTCCACCACTTTTGTTCTAAATCCAACACCTTGAGAGTACTTTAATATAATGAGAATTCGTGGAAACACACCCAAAGGAAACCAAATTGATCATCTCGCTATTCGTTATTTGTTTTATGTTATTGCTAACACCTTGCAGGCACGTGATGAGTTTACTAGAGTCAATGAGGAGGATATAATAATCCTCGCTAAAGCTACTCTAACTATAACTTAACACCAAATTTGGGTGCCCTTCTTTTGTTTTACCTTAAGCATCAAGCTCTGCAGTATCGAGGTACCATATGCGGAGGAGGAGTCATAACCGTTCTTGCATGTGCACTTCAAGTCAACCTAGGTAATATCCAACCGTTGGCATGAAGTCACTGTCTTGGCTTTTCCAATATGAGAGCTTGTGGCATGATTTCTAAAACTAATGGTAGATACTTTCTTAATATACCTGGGACAAATCACTTGATCCCAGCTCCTTTTCCTAATGGTCTATTCTCTATCGAGGAGAGACGTTTGCATTATGCCGCGCATGTTGAGGCAGGTCTAGCCCAACAAGAAGTACCAATGGGAGAGGAAGGAGAAGATAAAGAAGTAGAAAAAAGGATCCAGACAAGATGTGCAACCACCAAACTACTACACCACCTATGAATATATTTATGCTCTTGAAGGAAATATTCAAAATATGAACAACCTCCCCATCAACCTTCGAGATGCTATTGCCAACCTCGCTACCCAGTTCCATGATTGAAGTAGCCAATGAAACGTGGGAGATTATCCACCACCACCACATTGAGTAACTAAAGGGAATGCAAAAGCCTGAGCTTGGGATGTGTTCCTCGACATTTTTATTTGTATAATAATGAGGTTGTACTCTAGCTCTCCGCGAGCTCTGAAACACTAGTGTTGGTTTGTTCCAACACTTTGCTTTTCTTTTGTTTTTAGTTTTCTTTCATTTTTCTTTGCTTTTGTTTTTCGTCTGTTTTTGTTTTCTTAGTTCCTTGCTTGGTCGCGAGTTCTTTTTTATTCTCTAATCCCTATCCTCAAAAACACAAAAATATTTTTCCCTTTTTCCTTTTTTTTGTGAAAGTGGAATTGCACTTTGCTTCTTTGCTTTAATTTTATTATGGAGTGATTTCACTTGAGTTTTAAAGGAACACATCCCTATAAGGAAGAGGATTATGAAGTCGCTCATGAGAGGTATGTCCTATGTCTCCCATTTTTGAAGTTTGAGTTGTTTATTATATTTGGTTGATTTGCTAAGATGCCATGCTAGTGGGAGTAATTCAAGATAGTTAGAGTAAAGCTTTTTATTGGTATGGATGATTAGTGTGGAAGATTTTACTCTAGTTCTTTTAGCTAACCGAGTCTTACCTTGGAAATAATATTGCCAAACAAGCACAACAAGAAAAAGTCATAAATTTATAAATTGTTTGATGAATGATTGTCTTGAGAGTTTACCCTTGAAGATACTTAACCCCATATATGTTTTGATAAACTTGGCAACACTCTTGAAAGGAGTTGTTTGATTGAAATGAAGTCTAGCGGTAATTGTGATGCATGCCAAAGCTAACCTTGTGGATCAAACTGTGATACTATGAAGAAGAAAAGTTCTATGTTTTTCTGATGCACACCTTTGGATGCCAACAACTCCACTGGTCTACGAATGATCTATGGTACAACCCCTGATTTCGTCTATGAGTTGATGACATGGGTGGCAAAAATGTCACCGTAATAGACAAAAGTATTGGTACTCTCAAAAGGTAGTGCATCCATTGTTCAAAAGAATCACTCAATGATCATTGAAAGAAGGAAGAAAAAATGAAGATCCACATAACAAGTCCTTGGCATGGTCTCGTTACTTCTTTATGAATTTTCTTGAAAGGTAATGATTGGAATAGAAGTGTTTTGATAGCCTTGATTTACTGATGTGGGTATCAATATGACACTTCACTGTTATGCTACTTAGGATATGAACTCTCTTACTCATTCTGCTATTATAACATCCTAGGGTTCCTTGGCAAGCTGAGAGTTAACTACTCCCTCTGATTCAAATTAATGTTCTTAGATTTCTCTAGATTCAGATGTATCTAGCACTAAAACTTGACTAGATACATCCGAATATAGACAAACCTGTGAACATTAATATGGATTGAAGGGAGTAGAAGAATTGGATTGATTGTTACACTTCTAGTTTTTTGTACTTATATTAAACTCTACTTTGATTGTCTTGATTTGCTGAAGTTTGTATAGTATTCTTTTCATCTCTCTAACTTTGATAAGCCTTTCAAATGGATGCAGTGCTAGACGCATATGACTGCCAACTGTAAGTGAATTCATATTATCGTTGTTTCAAGTTTAAGCGCTGATTTCCTTATAGTTCTTTTGTTTCTTTTTGCTCGAGGACGATCAAGGTTTGAGCTTTGGGGAGGTTGATGGCTCCAAAAATAGCCATCTTTTCCCGCGTTTAAACATTGTTTTTAGTCAAGAAATTGACAATAAACCCTCTAGCCTTGCCACTAATGACTAATAATTGCAAATATATGCAAACCATTGCTTTGATTTGTGTTGTGCAGGAAATCATGCTTTTAATGCGAAATTAGTAGTCATAATGAATGTTTTGAGGAAGTCCACACGACCAAGTAATTCTGGAGCAAATGCTAGGCGTCTGCAGCTATAACGACCACTGGTACGGGAAGGGACCGCCTGTACCATCCGCCCGTACCATGTGGCGGCGACTTCGTCTCGTCAAACCCTGCAACTTTTATGAAGTCGTCTATATATTTCAAGGCCTCAGCCGCTGCGCAAAAGGCCGTCATTCTCAGATTGCATCACAACACCACCAAAGGAGATCCACACCATAGTTCATCCCTTCCATCTTCCATTCCCTCCACTATCCATAGCCATTACTTTGTACTTGAGATCTCCTTGTAATTCAACGACCATTGTAAGGATATTTGATTTCAATCTAGTATTTTGCACAATGTTTTCTATCCTTGATCTTATTGTTATGAGTGAGTAGTCCTCACAGGCTGTGGGTTGGGGAGAAACCTCACAGCAATTATGTGCATCTAATCTATGGGAGTATTGTGTATTGTTTGAAAGAGGGATTTGTATCTTGTGTTTCTTTGTCTCTTGTCTTGATCTTTGGACTTGTAGGTAACCAAGATCCCCGAGATCGATAAAGGCTTGATGTGAGATACTTGTCTAGCGGCGATATTATAGGAAACCCAGTGACAGAAAGAGCTGTACGGTCTTCGCTTAGCGACCCATTCGGGATCACAGCAACATCACCTTTAAGGCTTTGATCTGTGTTTTACACTTAATAATCGTTTGTAGCCCGGTGCTTCGTGGTGCACTCGGTTGAATCAAAGTACTATTGCTATGCCTGCTGCTCGCAGGGGCTATAGTATATTTGGATGTGTTGTCCACAAGAGATTATCTCCACTAAAAAATTACACATGACTATGCTTATTATTATATTTTATCCCATATGATGTGCAACTGCAGGTGGATCTTCAATCCTGGTCTATCTCCATCCATTGCATCACCCCACGATAAAAATAAACTAGATTGGTCTGGTAAACGAAGGTAAAACGAAAAAACAAAGTCTTGTAGATGTGTCTTTTTTAATTCCTTTTAGCGTCGTTTCCCAAGGTTCAATTAAATCTAGGTATACTAGGGATACTACATCCGTGAATCCGGATCGAAGGTATCAGTCAACATTCTTCACGCGACAACAGGAGGACTGCATCGACACATACGACGGCGCCGACCCTCCACTAGCGAATAATAATAGTGAAGGCAGGCGCCGGTGGTGGAGCGCCCCAGGTGGGATGCTTGCCTAGGTGCTCGACCACGTCGCCAACAGGATCAACCCGCGCCTAACGATGCCACCACCGCAGCCACACCAATGATGAGCCACATGCTGTCAGGTGTTTGGTTCGACATCGAGATCTTCGTCATCGGCACGCCACCCCCTACTACATGTCGTCGATCCGCTTTTCCGTGCCTCTTGCCCTGGTGAAGGACGAGCTCGAGGAGAGCCCACCACTCCGCAAGCGCTCCGATTGCATCATCATCAGGGACCACCGTGCCTCGCGCGAGCCTTTCCCTACATGCGGCCTCTTCCGCCTCGTCAAGACCAGGAGGTGAAGGAGTGGATGCCACCGCCGGAGTACAAGGAGACTGCCCTCTAGCTCCTGCTCGACGAGGACCCGAAGGAGTTTCCAGGCAGCACGTGGCAGAGCGCGTATCCTTCGACTCCGTACCCGTGGTGATGAAAGAATTTGCACAGACATGGTCTGCTGTGGAGTACTGGCGTGAGAAGGCCGAGCGCGCATGCTGCCTTGGATTCTTCATCGAGGCCAGCCCGTCATATTGGCGCAACAACGACGGTCAAGGCTGCAGGAGCCACCTGACGCCAAAGCAGGAGCCGCTCAGCAACACCTCCGACGATGCAGACTACGCGTCGTCGATGTACCATCGCCTAAGACTGGACTGGGGCCGCGGCCACCAGCAAATCACAACACTAGTTTATTTTGTTGTTTTTAATATCTTATAAAAATATGTTTGAACTATCAGTGAAATTGCCGTTTGGATTGGAATTTAACAAATTTTGAGTTGTATTAAATATTTTAATTTTTTATGGGGGCATGCTTGGAGCCAACGCCCCCGTATGGCTAAAAAACGGCTGCACGGGACGCTGCACATGGGGAGATGCTGTACATGGGGAGATGCTCTTACTGTAGTAAACAAGCGAGAATCATCCAATAGATGACGCGATAGGGATCTGCGCTGGCAGCGGATACACTGATGGACGGAGAAGTAAGAACTGACGCTCAGGTGGGCGGCGACGGTGACACCCTTGCTGCAGTGTGACGACGGGGCTTCACGAGCCCTCTTGGGCGAGGCCGGGCCAGTGAGAGCTTGATTTTCCCCTCTGCTACATCCGGTCGGCTATCGCCCTCCGGCGATATAGGTAGTCTCCTCCCGCGTGTGACTGTACCGCTGACTCTCGCCGAAGTTCCTCCCTTTCGGTCATACTAGTCTCACACTTGGCTCACGGTGAGACGGCGGGGGTGACTGCAAGACCGTGGTGGCATGTGCTGGTGGGCGGCCTGCGTGGTGGAGCAATTCGAAGTGTCCGGGAGTGTGTTTTTTTAGAGGTCGGGAGAAATCCTTGTCGTCTAGACACCGACGCGGTGACGCCTGCGGGTGTCGCCGTCCTTCCTGAAGAGCGTCGGGTGTATCTCTTCCCCACCTCCCGTAGCGTATCAGGGAAACCCCAGGACCAGTCCGGACAGCAGCGTCGTTGTCGCTGCTTTCTTTTTGGAGGTGCTGCTTGGTACGCGACACTTCAGAGCGCTAGGAGCGTGGTGGTAATCTTCCGGAGGGCGCAGCGGTTGCGGGTCATCCTTGTTTTCGTCAGACCACTGTTATCGGCTTTGTTTTCTTTTTTTTTTGTTCTTTTTGTTTTGTATTTTGGGCGTTGTGCTGTCTGGTCCATCAGCGATCTCAAACGGTTGCTATATTTATATAGCTGGGCGAAAGCCTGTTTCGAGGAGGATAACAGGCGAAGCCTTAGTTGTACTTATCGAGAAGAATGTTCACTCTTCACGATTGCTGTCCGATATTTTTTAATGATGAAAGCGATCTCTTCTCCTTCTATTAAGAGAAACCAAGTTATTAAGTTATTGCTATGTGAAAATTAAAAATACAGCTTCTCTCTTTGGAATGGCGGCGAACATATGGGACCTGCCGTGCCAGACCCGGCCATTCTGAAGTTGCGAGTATCCACCCGCTCTAGCCCAGAACGAAGCAATTCATATTCAATCTAGACCGTTTGAGCACAACCAATCGTTCGAATTGCCGGCCCATCCTCTCCAAAGCAAGTGGCAGGAGAAGGACCGTCTATAAAAGCACATACACGCTAACACCCAACAATCAGACCACCAAAGCACAAGATATCAAGGACAGCGAGTGAGAAGGAGTTGTAGCAAACAGAGATGGCTACTAGCCCACCTTCAATTGCCGTGGCGATCTTCCTCCTCGTTACACTCTCTGCCTCCCACATCACATCGGCCCTCCGCCCGAGTCTCGGCGTCTGCCGTGCTAGTGGCTACCTACCTGGTAAGGCCGGCCACTGTGAGAAAAGCAATGATCCAGATTGCTGCGAAGATGGTAAGCGGTACCCACAGTACCACTGCTCGCCTCCGGTGACATCGAGCACCAGAGCCGTCTTGACGCTCAACAGCTTTGAGAAGGGCAAGGATGGCGGCGGGCCGTCTGCGTGCGACAATGCCTACCACAACGATAAGGAGATGGTTGTCGCACTCTCCACGGGGTGGTTCGAGAACATGGGTCGTTGTGGCGACCGCATTAAGATCACTGCAAATGGAAACTCCGTGTATGCAAAAGTGGTTGACGAGTGTGACTCTGTGTATGGTTGTGACGATGAACACAACTACGAGCCGCCCTGCCAGAACAACATCGTCGATGCTTCACCTGCGGTTTGGAATGCGTTGGGGCTTGACCAGAATGTTGGTGAGTTGGACATCACCTGGTCCGACAACAACAACTAATAAACATATTTAACATGCCATATATATTATTACACATTCGTGTCAGCATTTATGTTGAGTGTTTAGTTTGTACATATAATTGGAAGTGGTTATATGATTACATTACATATAATTTTGTATTCTACAGATGTATGGTTCCTTTATTTGAGTTAAATGTTAAGGAAAATTTATATTCACCGTTGAATTTTGGACACAAAGGACCACCTGCCTGAACGAATTGTTAAAAAGGTCCACCTACTGAAAATATTACCAAAAAGGACCACCAGTTCATGACGGCGAGGCCGTTGTCGGAGGCGGAACAGCCCTGCCGCCTGGGCCAGAGGCGGCACACCAGCTAGCTCGACGACAAAGACAGGAGCTAACAGCGTGGTGGGGCGACAAGCCCATGTCGCTAGACTGTCTCCTTTGTCTCCTGGAAGTGTGCCATAGGGACAATCTAGTTTATATTCAATTCAACGAAAAATAATGGACATGAGAAAAAAGTACTCTTCCTCTTTTGATGTTCTCTTTGGTGAAGATGCTTCCACGGCACAAGATTGAATAGTTGAAGGTGCATATGTTGATGATGAGGTTGTTGCCACCACAGGGTTGAATGACATCATAATTGTTGAAGCCATGGGAATGGAGCCTCGTAGGAGTACAAGGGTGAGAGAAGTTCATGAAGTAGAAGAATTTGTTTCCGATGATGAATCTGAACACGACGTTTTCATGGATGAGAACTTAGAGTTTGAGTCTAATGATGATGGGGTTATTGAAACCAATGACAGTGAAGACGAGGAGGACGTGATGCAGCCTTGAATATTGGGAAGTTAAGAATCCCATTTTATCTATTTTATTTTGGTTGTGAGAGGAGAACTAAGATTTATTTGTTGAACCTGGTTATGTACTCTGGACTGCTGTGATGCTACATCTATATTTATGTGTGTACCTGGTTAGTAATATGTACTGATGTTGTCCTATATTGACTTGTGCATCCCAGATATATACAGTGGTGACGCTGTTCTATGATTTTTTTCATCTTAAAGTCATAGAAGTCACACGTATTGATTGTTTCCATTTTGTAGCTTTCTCACGTTCACTTCAAGCATTAAAGGTAATACACTAATACTTCCATCAGATATTACTTTTACAGTCAAAGAATAAGATATTGCTTTTATGCTCATTTGACACTTTTATTTATTGAATGTAGCATATTTTAGTGTTCGGAACCTCCAACTTTTAGAAAACGTCTCTCATTAATAGTCGACCGATAAATCAGTAAATATGATGTTTTTTGATTAATCACTAAACTCAAGCTAACCGAGCCGATTACTTATTTCCTGAACATTGCCTGGCACTGATTCTCATGTTGATGATTCGACGCAACAGCCCGTAGTGGATAAAATGAGGTGATTTCGAGGTGTTTTGGTTATTTTCTCTTTTGGCGCCGAAAGAGCAGATTCCTGCTTCTTTTTGCTGTTTAGTTGATCGATTTCCACGTGATGTTTTCTTCCTGATCAGAAATAGTGTGCTGATTGCTTGGATTTTCATGCGAACAGTGTGCTGGTAGCTCTGATTTCAATACGAAGAGCGTGCTGATTGTGCTAATTTCGACCAGATACTATGCTTGACCACCGAAAGAGATTGAGTTTTCTGCTTTTGGTTCCTTAGTCTCTTTATTGCGCATGCAATAACACAACGGAAATCCAATTCGGCTCGCGGGTGCAAATGAACCCATTTTTAAAAAGCACATTTCAAAATATCAAAAAAATTAGGAAAAAATATATGCATGTACATCTAGACATTATACATTGTTGATATTTTGTGCCTTGTTTGGTAGCCGGTATTCATCCAGAGAGAGATGTTGTTTGGTGGGCTGTATGAGTTGAGATGCCGCAGAGTCCAAATTTTTACACAAATGTCCCTAAACAGAAAAGGGATAAAAGCAATCGGGTCCTTGTTCTTCCGACCACTGCATTGAGGAGGTACTCCGAACATGGTGGCGCGTGGATGCAACTCATAGAGGTGGCACGTCTTGGCGAACGTAGGGGCGAGTCATGGTGGCTGTAGCGGCGTGTTCTGGCGGCGGTGGATGGCTGCTGTGGCGGCGCAAGCAGGCAATGGTTGGTGATGGCCATGGCGGCGCTGGTGGCGGCCAGGGCGACACAAGAGGTTGCACTGGTTGGTCGTACGGAGGCGCGATGCCGGTGTTGCATGGTCAGTGTGGTCACAAGGAGATGTGGCGTGGGAGAGCGGGGGGGGGGGGGGGGGGGGGGAGGTTCGCTTGGAGTGTTTAGGCACCTGACCACTAGCAGGCTTGAGATGAAATCTGGCCCGGCCGAGTAGTAAAGCTCGATTTGACCTTCTCTATCGGCCAGGGCTGAGAGCCTTGTTTCGTATGAGGTGGACAGTGCCCAAGATATCAGGGCTACCAAACACCTAAATTTATAGATATCTCGGTGGAGATGGGAATTTCTGGGGTTGACTCGGGCTATCAAACACACCGTAAAGTCCTGGAACGAGCACCACAAGAGAGCGAAGTATCAATAGGCTTGGGAGACCTATTTGTTAATGTAATTCCGATGGTATTAGGCTCAACTCGCGGTTGTTGAGTTGTGTTGTTTTGATATCTAGCGTCAAAGATAGCAGAAAAGAAGTCACTGTATCAAATACTCCCTCCACTTCCATAATTACTGTCCCGATTTATTACAAGAATGTACTAAATCAGTGATACTAATTGGATCAAATGGAGTAGTAAAAATAAAACTAGTTAAAGCATATCCACACGGGGCTCCTAAATGCCCCCTAAACGGCTGTTGGGTGTGCCGGCATCCAAAAACTGCCCCCAGTTCCATTTTGGCGCCGGCACGGTCTATTTAGCTGGCGCCCCTAGGCGAACCAACCCACACGGGGGCTAGCGAGGGCGTCGGATGGGCGTGTTTTGGTAGGAAGGAGGGAGAGAGGAAGGCGCGTGAAGCAGTTACTCGTCGTGGGAAAGCCCTCTCAGCATCTACTGACCCGCATGTCTGTCTTCCTCCTCGCCTACTGCGTCGCGTTAATGGCACTACTCGCCACAACATCCTTTGTAGGCAACGACAGGAGAGCAGTCGACGTGTCCAGTTGCCACCTCACGACTTGTAGATTCATCATGCGCCTTCCCGCCTCGACGCCTCCTTTTCCCACTAGCGCCCGTCTGCCACTATAAAAAGCCTTTCCCTCGCCACCCTTTTGTCACCTCCTTCCTTGGCTTCTTCCCCGATCCCCCACCCCAACCCTGAGCACATGGAGAGGTTCGATGGAGATGGCGCCACTGCGAATGGCTTTGGGCAGCGCTGGTTGCTCGTCCACGAGGCACATACGTTGTAGGAAGGGGATACCCAGTTCCGCCGGACATTTGTTGTCTGATGAATTGGGAGCTGAACACTCTCGGCCTGCCGATCCTGCCCGTGCCGGTCGGAGCGGCGCGCACGGCGGCCATCTACGAGCGGTACTAGGGTGTCCTCTCGCCGGAGGATAGGAACGATCCCTAGTGCCATCCCAACAAAAACCATGTGTGGTCCATGATGGCTCCAAAAATAGCCATCTTTCCCGGCGATTAAACATTGTTTTTAGTCAAATAATTGATAAAAAAACTCTCTAGCCTTGCCACTAATGACTAATAATTGCAAAGATATGCAAACCATTGTTTTGATTTGTATTGTACAGAAAATCACGCTTTTTAATGTGAAATCAGGAGTCATAATGAAGGTTTTAAGGAAGTCCACACGATCAAGTAATTCTGGAGAAAATGTCAGGCGTCTGCAGCCGTAACGACCATTGGTACGGGCAGGGCCCACCCGTATCGTCTGCCCGTACCATGTGGCGACGTCTTAGACTCGTCAAACCCTACAACTTTCGTGAAGACGCCTATATATTTTGAGGCCTCAGCCGCCGCACAGAAGGCCACCATTCTTAGATTGCATCACAACACTATCAAAGGAGATCCACACCATAGTTCACCCCTTCCATCTTCCATCCCCTCCACTAGTCATAGCCATTACTTTATACTTGAGATCTTCTTGTCATTCGACGACCATTGTAAGAATATTTTATTTCAATCTAGTATTTTGCACAATGTTTTCTATCCCTTATCCTATTATTATGAGTGAGTAGTCCTCACGGGCTGTGGGTTGGGGAGAAACCTCACAGTAATTATGTGCATCTAGTCTATGGGAGTATTGTGTATTGTTTGAAAGAGAGATTTGTATCTTTTGTTTTTTTGTCTCTTATCTCAATTTTTGGACTTGTAGGTATCCAAGATCCCCGAGATCGATAAAGGATTGAGGTGAGATACTTGGCTAGCATGATCTTATAGGAAACCCAGTGATCGAAAGGACTATGCGGTCTTCTCTTAGCGACACATTCGGAATCACATCAACATCACCTCTTAAGACTTTGATTTGTGTTTTGCACTTAATAATCGTTTGTAGTCCGGTGCTTCGTGGTGCACTCGGTTGGATCAAAAGACTATTACCATGCCTGTTGCTCGCAGGGGCTCTAGCATATTAGGATGTGTTGCCCACAAGAGATTATCTCCATTAAAACATTACACATGACTATCCTTATTATTATCTTTTATCCCATATAATGTGCAGCTGTTGTTGGATCTTAAATCCTAGCCTATCTCCATCCATTGAATCACCCCACGATAAAAGTAAACTAGATTGGTTTGGTAAATGAAGGTAAAACGAAAAAACAAAGTCTTATAGACGTGTCCTTTTTAATTCCTTTTAGTGTTATTTCACAAGGTTCGATTAAACCTAGGTCTACTATGGAAAAAAGACTATTATACTACTTTCGTGAATCCGGATTGAATGCATCAACCTTTTTCCTGGCGTCGTTGCCGGGAAAGCAATTTTGTTATCCTGATGAGGTCACTAGAGACCTTGTTTTTAGTTTTATTATTTGTTTATAGTTTATTTCTTGTTATTAGTTTACTTTCTTGTTATCTATTTGAAACCCAAAAAATTAGTTACTTGTTATTTGTTTCCTTTACTTTAAAAATATCAAAAAGATAAGAGCCATGGCCTAAAAGATACTTGGGGAGTATGTTACTCCCACTGATGATTTTATTCGTGTACCTATTACTCAACCCGCTGTTGATGCGGAAGCATATGAAATTAAGCCTAATCTTGTAAGTTTGGTTCAATAAAACTAATTTACGGGCTCATCTTCTGAGGAATCGGGTTGCACTTAAATACTTTTACTGAAATTTGTGACATAATTCCCATAAAGGATGTAGATCCAAATACTGTTAAATTACGTTTGTTTCCTTTCTCTCTTAGAGGAAAGACTAAGGATCGGTTGCTAGCTCTACCTAAGGGCACTATTAAATCTTGGGAGGATGTACTAGTCTTTTTATGACTAAATTCTCCCCTAGCTAAGACTATGCAACTAAGATCCAACATCACAAGCTTTAGACAAGAAGATCGCGAGCCACTAGCGCTTGCATGAGAAAGGATGAAAGAAGCTGTAATGAACGGTCTTAGTCATGGGATGGAAGAATGGCTTATATTGCATTTATTTTATAATGGCCTTAACCCAATGTCTAAGTCTATGCTAGATACTGTGGCCGGAGGAACAACCATGGGAAAGCAAGTGAGTGTTGCAAATAAATTACTTGATGATATGCAAAATAACCATGACCAATGGCATGTGGAAAGAACCTCAAAAATGGTGAATTCAGTCACCGAGGTAAACTATGAAGAGCTTACTTCTAAGGTAGACGAGTTACTCAACATAGTAAAGAGTAAAGGAGATACCCAAGTTAATGTTTTTTTTTGAATAACAGCAGGAGAGCTGCGTGTTCTTTCATTAGAAGAAGAGGTCGAAGATGACCAAAATGACCCAGTTTATAGGTAAACCGGACCCAAAAACCTCACACTGCCAAGTTTATTATTACGAAACCAGGTAAAAAGCCAGACAACAGGGACGAGCCCACACCTACACACCGCAACCCAGGAGTTGGCCGCGCCGCAAAATCGCCGGTCGCCAGCCACCACTGTCGCGCCGTAGTAGTGCCGATCGCCGATAGCCCCATCACTCAGCTGCACCGCAACATCACCGGTCGCCAGCCGCTTACCCACGTTGCAATATTGCCGATCGCCGGCCACCTTTGCCGCGCCACAACATGGTCGGTCGCCGGCAGCCCCTGCAAACAGCTGTGCCGCAACATCACTGATCGCTAGCTCCCTCTGCCGTGCCGCAACATTGCCGGTTGCCGGCGCCACCACCCCACCAACCACTGGTCCGCCAATCGGTGTCTGCTCCAAAGACAATGCCTCCAAGGAGGAGAATAACGTGGAACATCATCATTGTCCGATCTAGAAGATCTGGACCTAAGGGTTTCCCCCGGAGCAAGAACATCGGTCAGAGGAGTGGATCAAGATACCGCAGCAACGTCTTCAAGAAGATGATGGTATTCGTGGATGTCACCGTTGCCCGCTCCGGTTGAGAATCGGAGACAAGGTTTTCACCCGACGTTGATCAGCACTCCCCCTCCTAGCCCGGTTGGCCTGCCAAAGCAACCTTTGACACCGCCACCACTTCACACTCCACGCTCCTCCGTAGCCCCTTGCTCGCCCCCGCCACCACGCGCGTGGTCGCTCCATTCATCCTGCCATCCCGCACCACCACGCCGCCTCCATACCGTCAGATTGCCGCCACGCCACGCCATCTCCATGGCTGAGCATGTGCCGCCATTGAGCCAGGCCAGCTCCAACCCGTGCCCCGCCGTCGGCAGATGAGGAGGCTGCTGCCCCAGAGTCCCACCGCGTGCCGCCGCCAGGACTGCGCGACACGCATGCAGCAGTCGCGCCAAATGGCCACGGCCCGCCTGGCCCATCATGAGCCTAGATCGAGCCCGCATGGAGCCGCTCCCTGCAGTCCCGCCACCATCCCGCTAGCAGCAGCCCTGGCCTAGCTGTGACGTGCACCGACCGTTGTCTCCACCCACCACCACCTCCTGGTCACTGCGCCGCCGGAGACCGCGGATTGGGCGCCGCCGCCGATGTCTCCCAGAGAGACGCGAGCTTGGAGCCCCTCCACCGCCGCGCCGAGCGGGATTTGCCCGACGACGTCTCCGGTAGCGGCGAGGAGGGGAGGGCGGGGGAGGACCTGCACGCGGTGGCGGCCAACGCTCCGGTGTGGCTTGGCGCAGCCGCACAGGAGCGTATTTTGGGGCTGGGTCGCTTCTGCGTGTATTTTTCAGGCGATGGCCCCAAGTTAATGCTATCACTATTGATGTTAATGATGTTAATTTTATAGCTCGCACCCCTTATAACCCTGCTTGGAAGAACCAAAATTTTGCTTCTAATGTTCAAAAACATTATTCTATTCCTGCAGGAGCTCCTTACAATAATTATGATAATCATAATGGAGCAAATCATGACAATCTATCATTTGAACAAACTGTTAGAACCTTTATGCAAGCTCAAACCGAGCAAAATAATATGCTTACTAAAATCACGGAGAACCATGAGAGTAGTATATGTAAATTATCTAACCAAGACGTTGCAATTAGAAATGATGTGCAGGCTCTGCATAAAAGGCAAAGATCGTGGAGGCTCAATTGGGCAAGGTAGCTGAGAGCCAAGCTCTCATACTAACAAAGTTTGCTGGAAAGCCCGAGCCAAATCTGGTAGAAGACCTCAAGATGATGAGGGCAAAAATGAATGAAGAGAAGCCTGAAGAGTTGGACTATCACAACGCGCCAACACCTGAATACACCGTGGAAGATCTATTAAAGATGATCACCATAAAGAATCCTGGTCTAGAATAAGGTAATGATGCTATGTACCAACAATTTTTTTAACAAGTAGCATCTAAAGTTCGAGATTTAGAAATGGAGTATAAAAGACTAGCTGATAAGCTTCCTGCTAGGCTAGATGATATATTTGAGCCCACCATTAAAATTAAAATTGGTGTTAATGAGATATCTGCACTTTGTGATCTTGGTGCAAGCGTCTCAACAATTTCCAAAAGTCTATTTGACAAGTTAATCATGGAGCCTTTTGCAACCACCGAATTGAGACTCCATCTTGCCGATTCAACTTATAAGCAAGATGTTGGGATAAAAGAAAACATAGTTGTTGAAATTAAAGTAAGTCTCGCTCTTATTGATCTTGTTATAGTGGACATGCCCGAAGATCCCATAGACCTATAATTCAAGGTAGGCCATTCCTAAGAACTATTAAAGCTTTAATCAATCTACATGAAGGAAATGTGAGAATAGGACTGCCATCTAGAGATCCTTTTATAGTCCACTCCCCTAGGAAGAAGAAGGCAAAACCTAATAGTGATGATGATGGTATAATTACACTAAAAGAAAATTATTTTGGACTGGGTGTTCCACTCACCAAACCTAAATGACCACCAGAAAGGTCAAGCTAATTGACTTTAACTAGAAGCGCTTCATGGGAGGCAACCCATGTGAAATAAAAGTTTTTACTCTTGTGTTAGTTTTTTTAGTTTAGTTTGTTTTGTTTTTGTTTTGTTTTTTTAATAAAGAGTATTCAAGAAGTCCTTTTGGAGAGAAGAGAAGAAAAAAGGTAATCCTCGATCTTTTATTCACTAACACATAGCCTAAAAGGTATTGCCAATTTTTATGAAGTGTATTTGCTATTATTTTGTCATTTTCTAAGATGTGTAAAGGCGCACAAAACTACTAACCAAATTTTATAAGTTTTGCAGCTTACTGGCAGTTTAACGACCACTGGTACAACCATGGCCCATACCATGCGGCTATACCACATCGAGGCTCTAGAGAATAGAAATATTGATTTTTTCCGCAGGACTCAGTGGCCGTAACGATCACTGGTACGACCGAAGGCGGTCGTACTGCCCGCCCATACTGTACCATCGAGCAAATCATCAGTTTTTAAGCAAATATACTACCGCTCATAACAACCAGTAGTATGGGTGCGAGCGAGCGTACCGCGCGCCCGTACCAAGTGTGCTGCCAGAAGGAGTCCTTCGACCCCAAGGCATGCACTCGGTACAGGCATGCTCCGCCCGTACCGCCTGCCCGTACCACGTACACGGCCGCCATATCATCCTAGGAGGAGGTAACCATAAATTTTCAAAACACAAAATTTTCTCTTTGTTCTACCTCCAAACTCCAAACCACCTCCTTTGAATCTTCAATTTTATTCAATATTTTTTCGATTCCTCGCACCCAATCGATCTAAGGTATGTTTCTCCTTCGACCCCAACTTATTTGCAACAAAACCCTTCTCAATCTTTCACCATTATCAATCTAGACCTAGGTCTTGTTCTTGAGCTTATCTTGATATTGAGCATGCTTAGTATTGTTTATAGACGAGTTTCTTTTATAACAAGTGTAGAGGATCATTGATGCTATGTTTCTATTGGACTAAACTTTTAATTAGCATTTTGAAAGGATCGTATGGGCACCTAGAGGGGGGGGGGTTGAATAGGTGCTACTACAAATTTTAATCTTTTTCAAATTAGGGTTTGACACAAAGGTAAATTCTCTAAATTATGCAACTATGGTGAATTTACCTATATGTCAATCTCGCACAAACACTAAGCAAGAACAATATAAGTAAAGTGCGGTAAAGGATATAAGTAACCAAAGTGGAGCACACGGAGACACAAGGGTTTGTTTCCCGTAGTTCCTTCCTTTTGAGGGGAAGTACATCTACATTTGGAGAGAAGGTGGTTTCAAACCACCAACGCCACGAGAGGCCTCCCTTGTTCTCCGATGAACCTCACCCCAACGAGTTCGATTCACCTCTTCCACTATATCAGCAACCTTCGAGGTGGAAGCCGACACCTTTATAGCAAGTTCGAGGCACACATCCACAACCTAATTGGAGGCTCCCGAATACAAGCAAGCTGTCAAACAATCAAAGACAAGCTTGTAAGAACCAAATCACAAGCTAGGGTTTCCAAATAAACACTAGAGCAAGGGGACCTCAAGTGAATGAGGGGGAAATGAAGATCTCTCTTGGTGAAGCCATAGATCAAGGCCTCCTCCTTCAATTCTCCAAAGATCAATGACTTTGGATAGTTGAGTGAAGAGATCTTGAGGATTTGATGGCTCAAATGGTGATGATGTTCTTGAACTGGACGAGCATCTCCTAAGGTAGATGAAGGGGCCTTTATATAGGGCCCCTGGAATTAGAGCCGTTGGGAGCCACTAACCCTGAACAGTCTGGTAAAAAGCCAGACAGTCCGGCCCAACCGGACACTTCAGGTGACTACCACCGGACACTCCGGTCTGGCAGAGTTTCCGGCCAGAGTCCGGCCAGTATCCGGGTGGTGTGTGATGTGCCATACAGACTGTCCGCACCGGGCGAAGAACATCTTGCGAATCCTCAGGGCCGGACAGTCTGGCAGAAACCGGCCGGATAGTTTGGAGGGGCCGAACACTCTGGCGCACAACTGCCGGACAGTCCGACAGGACTTTGTCTCAGCACAGATTTGTTCTTGGGAAGCCCTTTTTCCTTAAGTATAATTTATAATAATGTAGTTGATATCTCCTGAAACATTTAGTAACAGATTAAACCTATCCAAGTGTTGTCAACAAACATCAAAACAATATGAAGGGCATAAATGCCTTTTCAATCTCCCCCTTTTTGGTGTTTGATGACAACCCATGGATTTGCATATATGATAGGTAATAATTTTCACAATAGGAGATTTACAAAATATAGTAAGGCCCCCCTAGACGTGTGACCAATTTAGCTTTGCATTTGAATACGAGACTACACACCCTAGGATCACATCCTCACTAGATTTTGTAGGTAACAGGTTATGACATGATATAATAAAAGACTAGATAAATAAGCTAGGCATAACATAGTCTTTAACGAAACCGGGCAAGCATGTCTTAACACACATATGGAGTTCAACACAATATAGTACTCAAACAAATAAGATAAATACACGAAGCTTCAAAGAGGCATATCAAAATAACGTGAAGCTCGTGTACCCATGCAAATCCCCGGTAGCAACCTAATAAAAGGGCCACTTCTCCCCCTTTGGCATCGAGACACCAAAAAAGGGAAAAGAGCACAACAAAAGTGTCCCCAAGCCAACTCTAGCCATGAAACTCGTCGTTGTCGACATCCTCCTCCTCCTCCTCGTCCTTGTCCTCATCCTCATCATCACTGTCAGAAGCATCCGCATCCATCACAACATCCTCAAATATGTCCTGAGCAGGGGGTAGCCTCGAGGAGCCTTGGTGGTAGGGGCACCCTTCCTTTGTAGCTTGGCAGCAAGGTGTATAACAAGATCATTGTAGAGCAATGGAGTTGCTGAAGTCTGAGCAGCAATGAGCTTCATCACATAAGGAGCAAATAGAGGACACTTCTTGTCTGTGATGCACTTGTACAAGTCCTGATAGATGAAATCCATGACATCTATAGCACCATCTGGATGGTCTGGACCATGAGTATACACTGAGTGAGCATGGGCCATTAGATTGATTTCTGCACCTCTCATCTCATCCTTGTTGCCCGCCTTGGGAGTGAGTGTGTGGCAAAACATGTGAAGCAGAATGTTGTAAATGAGCTTGATGTTGGTGGTTTGGCCAACCACACCATACTGAGAGTAAATCGGGGCTAACCTCTGCTTGTCATATGCCTGACCATGTACATGCATTCTGAGACCACTAGGAGCATCGGGATTGAAAGGCAATCCAAGAATGTGTGCAAACTGAACCATGCTGGAACGACACCTAGTAGTGCCAGACATCCACTCAAGGGGAATATCCATAGTGTCCCCAAAGACCACTGTGGCATAGAACTGCTGGACCAACTCAACATTGTAGTCTTCTTTTACTTGAAAGATGGTGTGCAACCCCATCTTCTCAGTCACCCAAAGAGCGTCCTCAAAGTAGTTGTGAGCCCGGAGCTTCTCGAGATCCAACCACTCCATGGGGCACACATGAGTCCTGAACCCACAAAACAACTCAGAAAAGAGTAGGGCTTGTTTATTTCTCTAGAAGCGATCATTAGCCGAGGTGCGTGGGAGAGAATAGAACTGCTGGATTCTCATCTCCACAAACTCCTCGGCACCCAAATCTGCCAGAGTGGTCAATGCTTCAAACTTCATGCGCTTGGCTTCATACCTTTTCAGTTGTATAATCTTTTCTTGCTTTGCTATAACACAGTCACGAGTAGCCTGTCTGACCATAGAAGGATCTACATGAATGTCTCTCTCTTCATCATAACAGAACCTGCGAGGATGAGGCTTTTTAGAAGCCTTAGACCGATGAGGGCGAGAGCTACCTGTGAGATCAGAGTAGAAGGATAACATATGGGGGTAAGCACATTTGTCCTGGAGATACAAACACATAGTAGTAGTCAAAGTAATACATGAGGTGTTTTGGCTGAAAACACCCGGACTGTCCGGAAAAACCACCTCGGAGACTCTGCCATGCCCGGACATTCTGGTGTTTATGAGATGGACATTACGGCTGGACCGGAGTGTCCGACAAGTACACGCCGAACATTCCTGCTGGAGCCTTGATGATTTTCGGGCAGTTCGTGAGTGTTCAACCGGAGCAGATCAGGATTGCTAGAACCACTACAAGGACGAGCATTGCATGCAAATATGATGTACCCATGGATCTAGGTAAGACATTGCCCTAAAATATTCATCTAGAGCAAACGCTAGAGATGGAGAAGGGGAGGGGCACTATTCCAGCATCCATGGAGACCTTCATCGGAGGGGAAAGGATCCCAGCGGCAAAGGGAAGGCAATGGCCGGCGGCAACAGCAGGATCCGGGGTGGAGGAGCCCTCCTGGTGGTGCTCTTGGTCGGGGGCAGTAGGCTGTGTGCAAGAGGGAGTCGGGGAGGACAAGGAGGACTGAGCCGTCCACTTCTCCCCGACCCCTTTTACGAGTTCAAAACTGCTGGGGTCGGAGTGTCCGGGTGAAATGCACCAGAGTGTCCGGCCCGGACAGAATGTTCGGGTGAATCAAGCGGAGAGTCCGGTCTGGCTGGACACTCCGGTTGGTTCAGGGCAGACAGTCCTGCGCCTGCGACCAGAAAGCCCAGTTTCAAGTAATGGACAAATGTGTGGCAAGAGGAGTATGTTTAAAGGTGAGAATAGGCCTGGGATTCATAAGATGTACTGTGAAGAACCAAGAAAACATAGATATACAAGAAGATGACAAATTAAGTTCCAAATCAAATGAACCAAGAACCAACTCTTCAATAAGAAGAGGGTGGTGGCCGAGGCCACCATGTAAGAGTTTGTGGCATGACAATGCGAAGAATTATCCTTGGGTTCATAGCCACTACTCATCAATTAAGCTCACAAATCACAAAATGATATTAAGATAATTGAATTTCTTAATGTTGGCATTGTGGGGGGAGGGATAATCCAATGTATTAGGACCGCACTCTCCCTATCCCCATGCCCGCACCTAAACCAAATAAGAGTCAAGACATAGGTGAGTATGTAAGGTGATCAAGCCAAGCTCCTTGTATCTATGATATTTAGTTCATTCCTCAAATAACAAAACCTTGCTTCATCAAGTGGCTTCGTGAAAATGTCGGCACATTGGTCTTTGGTTGACACATAAGATAGCTCAATATCACTGATGTCTACGCACTTCTATTCTTGTAGACAGTTCTTGGGCCTCCAAGTGCAGAGGTTTGTAGAACAGAAGCAAGTTTTCCCTTAAGTGGACCACCCAAAGTTTATCGAACTCAGGGAGGAAGTGGTCAAAGGTATCCCTCTCAAGCAACCCTGCAATCAAGATACAAGAAGTCTCTTGTGTCCCCAACACACCCAATACACTTGTCAGGTGTATAGGTGCACTAGTTCAGCGAAGAGATAGTGAAATACAAGTGGTATGGATAATTATAAGTGGTAACGGTGATAGAAAATACTTTGATGGCGTGGAAAAGACTAAAGTAAAACTGAAATAAAGAAGGAAGCAAGCAAACATGTAACAGATCTAGTAGCAAACGGTGTTTCAATGCTTAGAAACAAGGCCTAGGGATCATACTTTCACTAGTGAACACTCTCATATAAATATATTCTCTTTATGATACTACTCTTAACTACTCTCCGGTTGAACACTCTAATCGATGGTAGGGCTATAACAGCACACCTCAAAGTAAGTCTTTCCCATCTAGAAAACCCCACACTGTCACCTTGAGCACTATATGAGTCCAACAAACACCACAATTTCATAAAGACATCTAACTCCAAATATAACTCATAACAAGTATTTGTAATCTCTAGCCTAAGTGCCACCATGGTGAGCACGCTGTCACTTTCACACACATGGGGAGAGCAGAGATTCATTAAAGCACTTGAGTAGCAGAATAGATCTATAGATTACAAGCTCATGATCACAATATGATCATGCATAGAGAGAGAGATGAACACATAGCTACCGGTAGAACCCTTAGCCTCGAGAGAGAACTACTCCCTCCTCATCATGGGAATCAGCAACGGTGACGGAGATGATGGTGGAGATCGATGGAGATGGCTCCGGAGGCACTTCCCCGTCCCGGCAGGGTGCCGGAACAGAGACTTTCTGTCCCCCGAATCTCCCCTTCGGTGGTGGCGGCACTGCGGAACTTTTCATGGACTTTTGGTTGACGATTTAGGGTTTCTGCCTCGGGAGGCTTCTGATAGGCCAGAGGGCATGGTCGGTGGGCGGCCAGGGGGCCCACACCATGCCCTGGCGCGACCTAGGTGGAGCCGCGCCTAGGGGTGGTGTGGCCACCCTATGGCCCCTCTCCGACTCTCCATCTGGCTCCTTGAGTCTTCCGGGAAAATAGTAACTTTGGCTTTTGTCCCGTCCAATTCCGAGAATATTCATTTTTTGACTTCCTGGAACCAAAAACAGCAGAAAACAGGCTACTGGCACTGTGGCATCTTGTTAATAGGTTAGTCCAAGAAATCATATGAAAAGTTCTCCAAAGTGTGGACAAAACATAAGAAAGTAGATAAAACCAAGCATGGAACATAAAAAATTATAGATACATTTGCAATGTAAAGCTTAACTCCTTCTCGTCCTCGAGTAGGTAAGTGATAAAAAGGAAGAATAATTTTTGAGGTGACATGCACCATCAAAGACTTGATCAAAGTATTTGTAAAACATTCAAAGCTTGGATCATAGTACTTCAATCATAACATGAAAGACAAAGTTCTAGCAATAAGACAAAGAAACTATGATGCAATATGAAAAGGCACAAACAAAAGATTCATGAATAACAATGCTTTGCAAGACGTTTGTTTGTTTCACATAAAGAAAACATAGCATAATAGTATTCAGCTTGTCCCTCATAGAGTAGCAAATATAAATGCATAGGACACCTTCAAAGTTCATAAGTGTGACTAGATACAAATAGTTTAAAACAAGCAATATCAAGTTATGCATCAATCAACTAGTCTTGGGACAATGCACATAGAACTAAGAATGTCCACTATGCTCTCAAAGTAGGTGCATAAAGGTAGGAGGTGGAGACTCAATATAATGGTGGAAGAAAGGCCTTCATAGAAGGAAGGAGGGATTCAAGTCTCATAAAGAGCTTCCAAAAATTATGGTACTTAATAGCTTTCAGCTCTCATTGCCCCTATCATAAGCATCTTGAAGTGATTAAGGTTAAAGTGAACAAACTATGGTGTACATGCTTGACGAAGTATAAGTCAGGAATCTCATGTCCCTTGTATACGAGGGCCGCTCCTCATGCTACTCAAGTTTAGTCACCGGTAAGTTCTTGTCATCGTAAGTACATGTGTATCATTGAGAACCGCCAACGGGGTACCCCTTGCCCGATGATACGGAAGAATCCCCATATCAAAATGACAAGGCAAGCAGACAACGAGCATCTCAGCATTTTTCTTATTTACCATGGTAATATGGTGCTTTTTTCTCTCTTTCCTCTTTTCATAGTATCTTTTTTTTCTTTTCTCTTTTTTCTCAATGTAGGACTCTTTTTTTATAAGAAGAATGCTTCATAGACAGCTCATTATGGTTACGCTACAGGTTTCCACCATGTCAGCATGGATTAGACCAGCGTCCCAGGCGTTTCTCTAACACATATACATAACTCCATGGATTTACAAGCTCCCCTTTCATTTCACACCGATGACATCCATATACAAAAGAGCATGATATCAACTAGGTACAAGTACCAAGTGCAATGTTGAAAGCATTCCCCATGAAAGCATGGTTCTGCTAATTCCCAACAAATAAGTGCAAGCATGTACAACATAGACGACACAATGGTTCAAGTTTATTAAGGGCAAGTAAAGTAAAGTGTGCCATCAAGTTCGTGAGAGCTTTAATCACTAGTTTTCTTATAACAAGTGGAAGGTAAACAAAAGCATGAATATACTTGGAATAGCATAGGCTAGTAGGTAGGTATGGTGGACTCTTTGGAATAACTTGGTTTAGGGAGTTGGATGCATGAGTGGAACCCATACTTGGTTGTGGAGGCTAGCAAAAGACTGGGAGCGACAAACTAAGAGAGCAATAATGGCCATAATCATGCAGAGCGACAAAACATTATTGATCAAAGCATAAAGTGATACTACAAGTTGAAAACTAAAGGATCATAAAGGCTATGGTGACTTTGGATAGTCATAACATGGTGTGAGCATGTGCCAAGTCAACCCAAATAAAGCATCAAAGGAGAATACCACTATACTATGCTTTAATATGCTAAAACAACGCATGATTCATCCAAGGCACATTAAGCAATCTCAATTGTTTATAACAAGTCCTGCTACAACAAAGAATACTAAGCATAAAGCCAAAACAATATCAAGCATGGCATGACAAAGCATAGCCACAGTCAAAAACAAGCTCTCTTTACCACTTAAGCATGAACTTTCCTACTCTTTTCCAACACCAAACCAAACTATTTGAAAACCAATGTATGAAAGAGGGGGGTCAAACAAATTTATTAATCAAACTAAGAAAACAAAGCAAACGAAAAACCAAAACAAAAACGAAAAAGAAGACGCTCCAAGAACAACACAACTGTGCATGAAACAATAAAAATGAAGTGTTTGGAAGAAACCTGGAATTTTTATTGATGAAGAAGGGGATGCCTTGGGCATCCCCAAGCTTTGACGCTTGTAATTCTTGTATATTTCTTGGGGTGACACGCATGGCATCTCCAAGCTTGAGCTTTAGTCCATCCTTCATCTCATTACTCATTCCTTCCATACACCTGAAAATTTTCCTTCATACAAAACTTCACACAATCTTTATTAGCAACATTATTGCACTCAAGATAAATAAGTCTTAAGGTTAAGTTCCAACACCAAATAAACTTCTATTAGAACACTAGCTACTGTAGCACTTCCCTCAAAAAGCTCAATTCCCCAAAAGAACTCAAAAAGGAACCAACAAGAAGCAAATGCAGAAAATGGCAGAAATCTGTCAAAACAGACCAGCAGGTAAAGACAAATTTTTTCGAAGACCTTCTGTTGCTCAAATCGAAACGTGTTGAACTAATGAAAGTGAGATAACAACCTGGGGCATAAGCAAAACAAATTACAGCTTAATCCGACGTACAGAGCTCTCTCAGGAATTTTTACGGTGAAGCACATAAATCTGTTTCGGGACAGCAACTTTCCCAATCATTAGTTCACTCTCATTAGAGGTTACTCTTGGAACAAAAAGCAAATAAAAAGGATAAGGAGAGGTTATTACAGATGTAATAACTTCCAAGACTCATCTAAAACTCTTGTGTTATCTCCCAACAAGTACTTTTCTTTAACGCCTTTAAGTTAGGCATGATAGTTTGAGAAGATGCTCACATAATAAATATGAATTGAAGTAAAAGAGAGCATCAAGAAGCAAATTCAAAACACATTTAAGTCTAACCCACTTCCTATGCATAGGAATCTTGTAAAGAAACAATTCATGAAAGCACAAAGCAACAAGCATAGGAAAACAAAACAAGTGCAACTTCAAAATCTTCAACATAAAGAGGGGAAACTTAATATTATTAAGATGCATAGAACCATGTTTCCCTCTCTCATAATAACTTTCAGTAGCATCATGAATAAAATTAACAATATAACTATCACATAAAACATTCTTATCATGAGCCACATGCATATAATCATTATTACTCTCCACATAAATATAGTTATTCTTATTAATTGTAGTGGGAGCAAATTCAACAAAATAGCTATCATTATTATTTTCATCACCATAATCATCAAATATAGGAGGCATATTGTAATCATAACTAATTTCCTCCTCAATAGTAGGTGGACTGAAAATATCATATTCATCATTGTAATCATCATATATTGGAGGTTTGGTATCATCACAAGCAATAGAATATCTATCTTCCAAAGCTGGGGAACTCAAAAGATCATTTTCATAAAAACTAGCTTCCCCAAGCTTAGACTTTTCCATAGCATTAGCAATAATGGTGTCCAAAGAATTCATACTAACAACATTGCTATTAGCATGCAAATAAAGTTCCATAGGTTTTTTAATTTTCTCTTCAAACACTTCATGTCCTAACTCAAGATAAATACTATAAAGCTCTCTAATTTTGTTGTTGTTTTCCATTAAGCCTAACTAGTGAAAACAAGAAACAAAAAGACAAAATTGCAGAATCTAAAGGAAATAACTTCGAGCACTCACACCGGAGGATGTGAGTACCTTTTACCTTACCTCCCCGGCAACGGCGCCAGAAAATAGCTTGATGCCTACGCACTTCTATTCTTGTAGACAGTTGTTGGGCCTCCAAGTGTAGAGGTTTGTAGAACAGCAGCAAGTTTCCCCTTAAGTGGATCACCCAAGGTTTATCAAACTCAGGGAGGAAGTGGTCAAAGGTATCCCTCTCAAGCAACCCTGCAATCAAGATACAAGAAGTCTCTTGTGTCCCCAACACACCCAATGCACTTGTTAGGTGTATAGGTGCACTAGTTCGGCGAAGAGATAGTGAAATACAAGTGGTATGGATAACTATAAGTGGTAACGGTGATAGAAAATACTTTGATGGCGTGGAAAAGACTAAAGTAAAACTGAAATAAAGAAGGAAGCAAGCAAACATGTAACAGATCTAGTAGAAAACGGTGTTTCAATGCTTAGAAACAAGGCCTTGGGATCATACTTTCATTAGTGAACACTCTCATATAAATATATTCTCTTTATGATACTACTCTTAACTACTCTCCGGTTGAACACTCTTATCAATGGTAGGGCTATAACAGCACACCTCAAAGTAAGTCTTTCCCATCTAGAAAACCCCACACTGTCACCTTGAGCACTAGATGAGTCCAACAAACACCACAATTTCATAAAGACATCCAACTCCAAATATAAATCATAACAAGTATTTGTAATATCTAGTCTAAGTGCCACCATGGTGAACACGCTATCACTTTCACACACATGGGGAGAGCAGAGATTCATTAAAGCACTTGAGTAGCAGAATAGATCTATAGATTACAAGCTCATGATCACAATATGATCATGCATAGAGAGAGAGATGAATACATAGCTACCGGTAGAACCCTTAGCCTCGAGAGAGAACTACTCCCTCCTCATCATGGGAATCAGCAATGGTGATGGAGATGATGGTGGAGATCAATGGAGATGGCTCCCGGGGGCACTTCCCTGTCCCGGCAGGGTGCCGGAACAGAGACTTTCTGTCCCCGAATCTCCCCTTCGGTGGTGACGGCACTGCGGAACTTTTCGTGGATTTTTGGTTGACGATTTAGGGTTTCTGCCTCGGGAGGCTTCTTATAGGCCAGAGGGCAAGGTCGGTGGGCGACCAGGGGGCCCACACCATGCCCTGGCGCGGCCTAGGTGGACCCGTGCCTAGGGGTGGTGTGGCCACCCTATGGCCCCTCTCTGACTCTCCTTCTGGCTCCGTGAGTCTTCCGGGAAAATAGTAACTTTGGCTTTTGTCCCGTGCAATTCCGAGAATATTCATTTGCCGACTTGCTAAAACCAAAAACAGTAGAAAACAGGCAACTGGCACTATGGCATCTTGTTAATAGGTTAGTCCAATAAATCATATGAAAAGTTCTCCAAAGTGTGGACAAAACATAAGAAAGTAGATAAAACCAAGCATGGAACATCAAAAATGATAGATACATTTGCAATGTATCAATCACCTCGAGCAATATGGTCTCTAATGAAGTGATGACGAATCTCAATATGCTTTATCCTTGTATGATCCACTGGGTTATAGGCAATATTGATAGCACTTTCATTGTCACATATAAGATGCACTTTGTGTCACAATGGACACCGTATTCCTTTAAATTTTGCCTCATCCATAGCAATTGGGTACAAGCACTAGCAGCTGCCACATACTCGGCTTCGACGATGGAGAGAGATATACAATTTTGCTTCTTAGAAGACCAACACACGGACCTTCCAAGGAATTGGCAAGTCCCAGAGGTTGATTTTCTATCATCCTTATCACCAGCCCAATCCACATCCGTGTATCCACAAAGAGAGAGAGTTGAGCCCCTAGGATACCAAATACCATAGTTTGGGGTATGAACCAAATATCGAAAGATTCTCTTGAGCGCCATCAAATGGCTTTCATTAGGAGCCGCTTGATATCTTGCACACACTCCTACACTCAACACAATATCGGGTCTAGATGCACAAAGGTAAAGCAAAGAACCAATCATAGACTGGTATACCTTTTGATCCACATCTTTACCATTTGGGTTTAGTTCAAGATGAGTCTTCGTTGCCATGGGAGTAGGAGCTCCATTTAGATCCTTCATGTTGAATCTCTTGAGCATATCTTGAGTATACTTGGCTTGGTTGAAGAATGTTCCTCCTCTTACTTGCTTGATCTCAAAACCAAGAAATACTCTCAATTCCCCCATCATAGACATCCGGAACCTATTAGTCATAAGCTTTGAGAATTCATCATTAAAAGATTTGTTAGATGAGCCAAAGATAATATCATCAACATATATTTGGCATACAAAAAGCTCCCCATTAACCTTCTTAGTAAAAAGAGTGGGATCTATTTTCCCAGCCTCAAACCCACGGTCTAACAACAACTCTCTAAGGTGCTCATACCACGTGCGTGGGGCTTGTTTGATCCCATAGAGCACCTTATCAAGTTTGTAGACGTGGTTTGGGAAGTTGGGATCCTCAAACCCCGGGGTTGCTTTACATATACCAACTCATGCAATGGACCATTAAGAAATGCACTTTATACATCCATTTGTTGTAATTTAAAGTTATGATGTGCCGCATAAGCAAGAAGGATACGGATGGACTCAAGGCAAGCCATAGGTGCATATGTCTCTCCATAATCAATGCCTTCAATTTGAGAGAACCCTTGTGCAACCAATCTTGCCTTGTTCCTCACAACAATTCCATGCTCATATTGCTTGTTCTTGAATATCCACTTGGGGCTTATAACATTGCAACAATCTTTTGGCTTTTCAACTAACTTCCATACCTTGTTTCTCTCAAAGTTGTTGAGCTCTTTGTGCATTGCTTCCAACCAATCAGAATCTTCAAGAGCTTCCCATACTTTCTTTGGTTCCACCATGGAAATGTGTGCTTGGTTTTCACCAAAACTCTTCAATTGAGCTCTAGTGGACATCCCTCTTCTTAGATCCCCTACCACATTCTCTAGAGTGTGGTATCTTAATTCCAACATTCTATCCACTCTAGCTTGGCGACGAGTTTAGATCTCCTTGTTGTTTGTTGTGGGGATCTCTTCATCATTTTGGTCCTCACCTTGACCATTAACTTGACCTTGATCATCATCGGGATCATTCTCTTCATCAAGAGGCACAAATTGACCTTGGTCTTGATCAGGCACACCTCTAGACAGTCGTTCAGCTGATCTTATGGCAGATTGTACATTTCTGCCTTTTGTAATAGCCTGAGCAATGCTAAACATTCTGGAAAATGGAGACTCAAAAAGTTCCTCCTGGCTAGAGGTTTCTCCCTGATCAACTATTTGAGGGTCCACTACTTGTCTTTGGCTTGGATCATTGTCCTCCTTGATAGGAGCTTATTGATGATGTGAAGATGAGGGCTCCACTTGAGTAGAGCATAGTTCTTCTCGATCCGCCATAAGGGGTTCCTCAACGGGGTAGATGAATCCCACACCCATTCTTCATATGGCATCCTGAGGCATTTCATCATCTACATCACAAACATCAACACGCCCCCTTGGGGACCATTATATTCTTCAAAAACCACACTACAATATTCTATGACAGTTACCATAAACAACAAAAATACCCTCTAATTGTTGGAAATATGCCCTAGAGACAAATAGTAGTAAGGACTATTATCATATTTCATATAGTTTATGATTAAGTTTTATATCATGCTATAACTGTATTGAGTGGAAACATTAATACACGTGTGATATATAAACAACCAGGGGTTCCCAGTGAAACTCTAGTCACTGGTTCATTGGTCAATAGCTGATCATGTTTCCTGATCATGTGGCATTTATGCCAGTTGGAAATGGAGTCAACTCATTATGAGAATGAGATGATGAACCAATACCCAACCTAAACATCATGACCCGATCATGTCACGAAGTTCAAGTTACGATGATTAGAAATGGATCCTCGTAGACTATTCCTTAGACCGTGAGGCTATATCAATCACTGTCTCCTGAGAGTGCTTTGATAGCATCAAGCGCCACTTGGTAATACAGTGGTTATAAAGGTGTGTTCAGGTACTCGGAGGAAACCGTTGAGGCAATATATGTCAAGAGCGGGATTTGTCCGTCCATGTGACGGGAAGATACTCAAGGGCCCACTCGGAGAGGTTATATCCAATAGCTGCGCATCGTGTGATTTGATCACGGGGATATCACTTGTCGGAACGAGTCAAGTAGCGTTGTTCAGTAACGAGATTGAACACGACATGGTGATGTCATTGATCAAATCTCGGGCAATGCAAGTATCGAGAGACAAAGGGAATAAGACACGATTGTCCCGGTTCAAACGACGAAAGATCTTTGTGGAACGCACAGGGGTCACATGGCCATCTAGGTCCCTCCGTCGATCATTGGTGCGGGAGTGTCCCAACCATGTCTGGAGTGTTTGCGAATCGTGGGGTATCACGCTTAAGGGCTTGATGATGCTTAGAGAGTGTTTATAGGATCGGTAGAATCACCGAAGATTTGTAGAGAGAAAACCGGAAGGGTTTCGGTAAGTCCAGAGGATGTCCGGAGTGGAGGTGGAAGTGTTCCATGGCCATGGAGGTTGAATAATATGTGAATGAATGTTAAATATTGATTTAATCATTTATTCATAATTATTTAATAAAGAGAAAAATCAATTTAAATGGTCAAAGGCTAAATGGGCTAATTCCCGGAGGTGAGAGGGCCCATTAGGGAAAGGAGAGAGGGAGAAGGGGCCAAGGGGGTGGCCAGCGCCCTAGTGGGCTAGCCCCCCCGCACGGGGCCCATGGGGGTGGCCGACAGTGCCACCCCTCCCCCTTCCTCTCCTTTAGTCCCACCCCGGGACTTTAAAGGAGGTAGTACCTCCCCTCCCCCTATATATAGTGGGGGTATTTGGCCAAATAAAATACAACCAATAATCAATAAAGGTCTTCTCACTTTTGGGAGGACCTCTAATTGATATTTTCTCTCTCCCCCTCTCTCACTCGTGACCGTGGTCCCAAGTCTGGACTGCGCGGATGAGAGGCATCTTCACCGCGGAGCGCCGTCGCACTGCGGGATTCGGATCCGGGAGCTCTACTTCCGCAACTGCTGCTGGATCAGGGAAGCGGGAGTCATCGTCAGGCACCGGAGGTGTGTAACTCCCCGCGAGGTGTCGCACTTGAGGCACCTAAGTCGTTGGAGCCAAGGGAGCGCAAGGACTTCATCACGACCTTGAGGTCGGCTTCGGCTCGTCAACATCAACCACGCTCTCCTGAGCGTTGACAACGATTTTCGGTCTTCAAGGGTAAGTTCATGGAAAGCCCTTCCCGTTACTGTATTACTAATAGATAGGTCCTGGCAGCTCTAGGGGTTCAGGGGCGTAAGAGTAAAATTTTATTGTTTTCATATGCGGAACTCCAACAGTGGTAACAGAGCTAGATCTATGCGAAGTAATGATAGTACGGGTAGAACACACGAGATGTAGCGTGTGGGCATTTATCTTTTAGTTGTTACCCTCCCACGTGTACTTGTGTATACCGCAGTAATGCTTCATGAAGCGGCCCCCAACCGATTTTACACGTTCATTTGCGAGACTGGTCCACGCTTGACATACGGCTTGTACCGTATAAAGTGGCTTAGGGGAGTGACTGTCTCTCTCGCATTAGTTGGTATACCATTTGCAACGGAGGGCCCCGAAAGGGGTGTAGTAGAGACAACTACTTGATCAGCGTTGTGCTAAAAGTTCATAGGTAAGAACAGTTCTTGTGCGGAAGCCCATTCAGCCACGTAAAACATGCAAAGAGAAAGTAGAGGCGTCTAACTTTGTTTTGCAGGGGGCGTTACTTTCTGATATGGTTGTGGCAAAGGTAAAGTCATTACCTTTTGTTACGTAGTAGATAGTCACGGAGGTGACAGGCTACCATGCCGGAATGACACCGGTACCCTGGTGTCTACGGCGCCGGAACCCTGGCGCTGGAATCTGGTGACAACGGATGGAGATCACGACGTGAAGGACCATATCACATCGCATTTACATTCAATGTTATTGTTTGTATATCTTATTGTGTGCTAGTATTAGATACTCGACGGTAGCCTAATAAGATGATCCCTTTTAAAATTACCAATGATTGTGTTCCCCCTTAGTGTGTGATGGCCCAAAATATATCGAGCTCGTTGGGGAACCCTAAGAGGAAGGTATGATGAGCACATCAGCAAGTTTTCCCTCAGTACGAAACCAAGGTTATCAATCCGATTGTTCTATGAACAAAGTATTGTTGTTTTCTCCCTAGTAGCAACAACACATCTAGTACCTTAGAGATTTCTGTCACTTCCCCAGATTACCAAAGGCATGAACCCACTATCGAGCATAAATACTAACTCTTGGAGTTGCTAGCATCTACTTGGCCAAGATAGCTACTAACAACGTGAAGCATGCAAGATCACAAATAACAAAGACATGATAGAATCAATAATTAATCTGAAATAGCATCTCAATATCCATCGGATCCCCGCAAACACAACATGCAAAATTACAAATAGATAAAATCTTAATCATGAACGGAGCTCACAAGGTCTAAACATGATATCACAAAGGAGGAGAACCAGCCATCTAGCTACTACATGGACCCGTAGTCCAGAGATGAACTATTCACGCATCACGCCGGATGCTTGCATGATGATGAAGAAGGCCTCCAGGGTGAATTCCCCTCTCCGGCAGGGTACCGAGAAGAGCTTCAGATCCCTCCCGATCTAGGGATGGAGATGACGGCGGCTACAGACTCTTTCATGGATTTTTGATCGGGTACTTAGGGTTTCCGTATCAGAGGCAATATATAGGCGGAAGGAGAGGCCGAGGGGGTGCCTGGATCTTGTTAATAGGTTAGTCCAAGAAATCATAAGAAAAGTACTCCAAAGTGTGGACAAAACGTAAGAAAGTAGATAAAACCAAGCATGGAACATAAAAAATTATAGATACATTTGCAATGTATCAACATCCCCAAGCTTAACTCCTGCTCGTCCTTGAGTAGGTAAGTGATAAAAAGAAAGAATAATTTTTGGGGTGACATGCACCATCATAAACTTGATCAAAGTATTTGTAAAACATTCAAAGCTAGGATCATAGTACTTCAATCATAACATGAAAGACAAAGTTCTAGCAATAAGACAAAGAAACTATGTTGCAACATGAAAAGGCACAAACAAAAGATTTATGAATAACAATGCTTTGCAAGATGTTTGTTTGTTTCATAGAAAGAAAACATAGCATAGTAGTATTCAGCTTGTCCCTCATAGAGTAGCAAACATAAATGCATAGGACACCTTCAAAGTTTATAAGAGTGACTAGATATAAATAGTTTAAAACAAGCAATATCAAGATATGCATCAATCAACAAGTCTTGGGACAATGCACATAGAACTAAGAATGACCACTATGCTCTCAAAGTAGGTGCATAAAGATAGAAGGTGGAGACTCAATATATAAGTGGAACAAAGGCCTTCATAGAAGGAAGTAGGGATTCAAGTCTCATAAAGAGCTTCCAAAAATTATGGTACTTAATAGCTTTCAGCTCTCATTGCCCCTATCATAAGCAACTTGAAGTGATTAAGGTTAAAGTGAACAAACTATGGTGTACATGCTTGACGAAGTATAAGTTAGAAATCTCATGTCCCTTGAATACGAGGGCCGCTCCTCATGCTACTCAAGTTTTGTCACCGGTAAGTTCTTGTCATCGTAAGTACATGTGTATCATAGAGAACCGCCAATGGGGTACCCCTTGCCCAATGATACGGAAGAATCCCCATATCAAAATGACAAGGTAATCAGACAACAAGCATCTCAGCAATCTTCTTATTTACCATGGAAATATGGTGCTTTTTTCTCTCTTTCATCTTTTCATAATCTTTTTTCTTTTTCTCTTTTTTCTCAATATCGGGCTCTTTTTTTTATAAGAAGAGTGCTTCATAGACAACTCATTATGGTTACGCTGCAGGTTTCCACCATGTCAGCATGGATTAGACCAGCGGCCCAAGCATTTCTGTAACACATATACATAACTCCATGGACTTACAAGCTCCCCTTTCATTTCACACCGACGACATCCATAGACAAAAGAGCATGATATCAACTAGGTACAAAGTACCCGTGCAATGTTGAAAGCGTTCCCCATGACAGCATGGTTCTGCTAATCCCCAACAAATAAGTGCAAGCATATACAACATAGACGACACAATGGTTCAAGTTTATTAAGGGCAAGAAAAGTAAAGTGTGCCATCAAGTTCATGAGAGCTTTAATCACTAGTTTTCTCATAACAAGTTTAATTTGGAAGGTAAACAAAAACATGAATATACTTTGAATAGCATATGCTAATAGGTAGGTATGGTGGACTCTTTGGAATAACTTGGTTGAAGGAGTTGGATGCATGAGTGGAATTTATACTTGGTTGCGGAGGCTAGCAAAAGAATGGGAGCGACAAACTAAGAGAGCAATAATAGCCATAATCATGCAGAGCGACAAAACATCATTGATCAAAGCATAAAGTGATACTACAAGTTGAAAACAAAAGGATTATAAAGGCTTATGGTGACTTTAGATAGTCATAACATGGTGTGAGCATGCGCCAAGTCAACCCAAATAAAGCATCAAAGGAGAATACCACAATACTATGCTTTAATATGCTAAAACAACGCATGATTCATCCAAGGAACATTAAGCAATCTCAATTGTTTATAACAAGTCATGCTACAACAAATAATACTAAGCATAAAGCCAAAACAATATCAAGCATGGCATGACAAAGCATACGCCACAGTAAAAAACAAGCTCTCTTTAACACTTAAGCATGAATTTCCTACTCTTTTCCAATCTAAACCAAACTATTTGAAAACCAATGTATGAAATAGGGGATCCAACTAATTTATTCAGAAAACTAAGCAAACAAAGCAAACGATAAACCAAAACGAAAACGAAAAAGAAGACGCGCCAAGAACAACACAACTGTGCATGAAACAATAAAAATGAAGCGTTTGGAAGAATCTTGGGATTTTTATTGATGAAAAAGGGGATGCCTTGGGCATCCCCAAGCTTTGACTCTTGTACTTCTTGGAAATTTCTTGGGGTGACACGCGTGGCATCCCCAAGCTTGAGCTTTAGTCCATCCTTCATCTCATTACTCATTCCTTCCATACACCTGGAATTTTTCTTTCATACAAATCTTCACACAATCTTTATTAGCAACATTAGTGCACTCAAGATAATAAGTCTTTAGTTTCAGTTATAACACCAATAAAACTTTCATTAAAACACTAGCTACTTTAGCACTTCCCTCAAAAATCTCAATTCCCAAAAGAACTCAAAAAAGAACCAACAAGAAGCAAATGCAGAAAATGGCAGAAATCTGTCAAAATAGACCAGCAGGTAAAGACAAATTTTTTAGAAGACCTTGTGTTTCTCAAATAAAAAAGTGTTGAACTAATGAAAGTTATCTAATAACCTGGGGCAGAAGCACAAAAATTCACTCCTCAAAAGGACGTATCGAGATTTTACACGAATTTTTCCGGTGAAGCACAACTTTCCCAATCATTACTTCTCTCTCATTAGAGATTACTCTTGGCACAAAAAGCAAATAAAAAGGATAAGGAGCGGTTATTACTGAAGTAATAACTTTCAAGAATCATCTAAAACTTTTGGGTTATCTCCCAATAAGTACTTTTCTTTAACGCCTTTAAGTTAGGCATAAGAAGCAAGAAAAAGGATCAAGTGTTCTCAAATGAAGAAGCATTAAGAGCAAATTTTGTTTTCATAGGAGAGGCAAAAAAAATCTTCTCTCTCTTCTTAGGGAAGTGTTCTATACCTTTCTTGAGTGGGAGTTGATATTTAATGGTGCCTTCTTTCATATCAATAATGGCACCAACAGTTCTAAGAAAAGGTCTTCCCAAAGTAATAGGACAACAAGCATTGCATTCAACATCTAAAACATAGAAATCAACAGGTACATAGGCATTGTTAACCATAATAAGAACATCATTAAGACTCTCCATGAGTTTTTTAGCATTATCATCAAGTGGGACATTCAAATAACAATCTTCAAGTGGTGGCAAATCAAGCATATCATAAATCCTTCTAGGCATAATAGAAACACTACTATCAAGATCACATAAAGCTTTGAAATCAAAATCATTCACTTTCATATTAATGATGGGTTCCCAACCATCTTATTGTTTTATAGGAATAGAAGCTTTATGTTTCATCTTTTCTTCCTTAATCTTTATGAGAGCATTAGTAATGTGTTTTGTAAAGGCCATGTTCATAGCACTAGCATTAGGACTTTTAGCAAACTTTTGTAGGAACTTAATAACTTTAGAGATGTTGCAACCATCAAGATCAAAATCATAATTATCATCTAAGGTAGTAGAGGTATTACTATCCTCAACACTAGTGGTAGTGATAGTAGAAACACTAATGTTTCTAGCAATTTCATCTTCTCTTTCCCACTTAGCATGCAATTCAGCTAATAGTCTAACATTTTCATCAATTCTTACTTGTATGGCATTAGTAGCTACAAAGGGATTATCAATAGTTTCAGGTTTAGCAGCCATTTTATTCAAAGAAGATTGAGCTTCAGCCAATGATGCTATATTTCTTTTAGCATTAGAGAGTTTTTCCTCAATAGTTTTATTGAAAGCAGTTTGTTTACTAATAAAGTCTTTAAGCATAACTTCAAGTTCAGAGGGAGCACTCCTATTGTTGTTGTAGGAATTCCATACACATTACCATTGTTGGGAGGATATGGCTTAAAATTGTTGTTACCAAAATTATTCCTGTAGGCATTGTTGCTAAAATTGTTATTTCTTATAAAGTTCACATGAACTTGCTCTTCTTGAGCAACCAAAGAGGCTAAGGGAACATTATTTGGATCAATATGGGCTTTCCCATTAACAAGCATAGATATAATAATATCAATTTTATCACTCAAGGAGGAGGTTTCCTCAACAGAATTTACCTTCTTACCTTGTGGAGCTCTTTCAGTATGCCATTCAGAATAGTTAACCATCATATTATCCAGAAGCTTTGTTGCAGCACCCAAAGTAATGGTCATAAAGGTACCCCCAGCAGCAGAATCCAATAGGTTCCTTGAAGAATAGTTCAATCCTGCATAAAAAGTTTGGATGATCATCCAAGCAGTCAGTCCATGAGTGGGACAATTCTTTACCAAAGATTTCATTCTTTACCAAGCTTGAGCAACATGTTCATTATCAGATTGTTTAAACTTCATTATTTCACTTCTCATAGATATAATCTTAGCAGGAGGATAGTATTTTCCAATGAAAGCATCTTTGCATTTAGTCCAAGAATCAATACTATTCCTAGTTAAGGAATTCAACCACTCTTTAGCTTTTCCTCTCAAAGAGAAAGGAAACAATTTAAGCTTAATAATATCTCCATCTATATCCCTATGCTTTTGCATCTCACAAAGTTCAACAAAGTTATTTAGATGGGCAGAAGCATCTTCATTACCAATACCAGAAAATTGTTCTCTCATAACAAGATTGAGTAAAGCAGGTTTTATCTCAAAGAAAGTAGCTTCAGGAACAGGTGGAGCAATAGGTGTGCTCATAAAATCATTGTTGTTGGTGCTAGTGAAGTCACACAACTTAGTGTTTTCAAGAGTAGTCATTTTTTTGTATTTTTAATAAAGAAAGCAAACTTGTAAAACTATTTTTTTTGTGTTTTTGATAAAGAAACAAGCAAACAAAGCAAAAAGAAACTAATCAAAACAAAAATAACAAATTAAAGAGATTGGTTCTGAGGGACTCCCCTTGTGAAGATGTCCTTGACTCCCCGGCAATGGTGCCAGAAAATAAGCTTGATGGCCCAAAATATATCGAGCTCATTGGCGAACCCCAAGAGGAAGGTATGATGAGCACAGCAGCAAGTTTCCCCTCAGTATGAAACCAAGGTTATCAATCCAGTAGGAGCAATGAGACACCCCAAAGGTGTTGCTAGCTGAACGTTGGCAGTGCGCACTACCGGTGCCGGCAGCAACGTGGAGACCTACACAACACAACCACAGAACTCTGTCCCCAACTTGCGATGAGGTTGTCAATCTCACCGGTTTTGCTGAAAAAAAGGATCAAACGTATCGAATGGAAGGAAGTAATAGTTTGCAGAAAGTAAACACAAAGCAGTAAATAGTTTTTAGATTGATTGTAAAAGAAAGGACCGGGGTCCATACTTCACTTGAGGTGGCTCTCCTTAAGATAGATAACATGCTGGGTGAACAAATTACAGCGGGGCAATTGACAAACATCGAGAAAGCATACAAGCATATACTAATCATCTTGACTCCTTTGAGATTCGATTGGGCATTACAACATTATACATAGACTGCCATCCAACTGCATCTATGACTAATAATTTACCTTCAGGTTATCATCTGAACCCCCTCCAGTATTAAGTTGCAAGCAACGGATAATTGCATTACGAATTGCATGTAAAGTAAACAATACGATTGTTCTATGAACAAAGGATTGTTGTTTTCTCCCTAGTAGCAACATCACATCTAGTACCTTAGAGATTTCTGTCACTTCCCCAGAATACCAGAGGCATGAACCCTCTATCGAGCATAAATACTAACTCTTGGAGTTGCTAGCATCTACTTGGCCAAGATATCTACTAACAACGGAAAGCATGCAAGATCACAAATAACAAAGACATGATAGAATCAATAATCAATCTGAAATAGCATCTCAATATCCATCGGATCCCCGCAAACACAACATGCAGAATTACAAATAGATGATCTTGATCATGAACAGAGCTCACAAGATCTAAACATGATAGCACAAAGGAGGAGAACCAGCCATCTAGCTACTACATGGACCCGTAGTCCAGAGATGAACTACTCACGCATCACGCCGGAGGCTTGCATGATGATGAAGAAGGCCTCCAGGGTGAATTCCCCTCTCCGGCAAGGTGCCGGGAAGAGCTTCAGATCCCTCCCGATCTAGGGATGGAGATGACGGAGGCTACAGACTCTTTCGTGGATTTTTGATCGGGTACTTAGGGTTTCCGTATCAGAGGCAATATATAGGCGGAAGGAGAGGCCGAGGGGGTACCTGGGGCGGCTATACCACCCCCTGGCACGGGCCAAGCCTGGCCGCGCGGCCAAGTGGTGTGGCCGGGCCCCAGCCCCTCTCCATCTCGTATTCTGGCGCTTGGTGTCCCTCGGTAAAATAATGACTTTGGCTTTTGTCCCGTCCAATTATGAGAATATTCATTTTCTGACTTTCCGGAAACCAAAAACAACAGAAAACAGGCAGCTGGCACTATGGCTCTTGTTAATAGGTTAGTCCAAGAAATCATAAGAAAAGTACTCCCAAGTGTGGACAAAACACAAGAAAGTAGATAAAACCAAGCATGGAACATAAAAAATTATAGATACATTTGCAATGTATCAGTGTGCACCACCAAGAAAGTTCTTCGGTATGAGGCAAGCCGTGATACACTTTGTGAGACGGTTATTCATATGAGTTTGTAACAAACAGTTGTTCTACTTTTATGAATGATTTCTATTTGTGTTCATATCTTGTTTGATTATACATGAATTATCCTTTTTGTTTGAAACTAATTGATAATGCATGAACATTTGTAAAATATTGAAATGCCTTAAAATACCCAACTTAATGATATATTTCATTGATGAATGAAACCATTGTTTAAATTCAAAGTTATGCTGATACTTTGTGAAAGTCATTAGATTTCTTATCACATATAAATCATGCCTAAGTTCGGCAAATTAACTTGAACACCATGTATTACTTGAATACAAAGTGTTTGATGAATTGTTAAAAGTAAATACATATTCGATCTATTTTAACGAAAATGGTAATTATCATTATATGATTGTTTAAATGTGTAAAGAAGTTTACCAAAGGAAACATGAATATGAAACTATTTGATTTGATCAAAGTGTTTCATCAACAAAGGGTATAAATATAAAAGAGAATCTAATTACTATGATTTGATCAATAGTAATGAAATTCAACTTTATAAGATTGGCATAAAAGAATTGTGGAATGCAAAGTAGTTTGAAATGTCAAAATGCAAAACATCACAATATGATATTAGATATCAAAATGGGTTAATAGATGGCACCAAATAAATCATTGTAGTATAGATGTAGAGACCATTAGTTAAGAAACAGTTAGCACTCAATTAGAATATATATAGTGAACCATTTGAAGTCGTGAAAGTTTTGGGGTTATTCGATATAACCAAAACAATAGCGAATAAGTCCTTGTAGAGTATTCATTGGAAAACTTGAATATGAAATCCATAGCCGAAACCAAAAGAGAAGCAAAACTGGTATTGCTTGGATTTTGGTGCATTCTTGAGAAAGCTCACTTTTAGTGATATTTCTCGATTATGGAGCAAATGGAAGATAGTGTAAAACACGATGAGGATTCAAAACCCTACAGCAGAGTGTTGAGAAGCGAAACAGACAACGTTCTTGAACGTTTCTCTCCACAAAGGAAAGAATCAATGATATTGATCATTGTGTTTTCCCCACTGGTGTTTTCACTACATGAAGTAGGATTCAAAATGTAATCCATATCTAGCATGGAGACATTTGAGAATTATTTGTCATGATTATTGGAATATGACATACCTACGAACTACTAAGGAAATAATGGTAAACTAGAATTATGGGAAATCCTAAAAGCAAAATTCCCTTGAGATTAGAAATGTCGTGGTGGTGTCATGGCAGATGCCATGGATAGGCTAAAGGTGGGGACTAAATGCACTAGGGGAATCCAGGGAGGGATAGTGTGGTGATTCCACACATAGTAGCTTTGTATTTGATTCACTTCCACAGATTACAAGTGCTCCTTGAGCTGTATTGGAGAGAGGAGGAAGAAGGAACTCTCTTACTCTCACCACTAGCTAGCCCTCATTAACTTGCTAGTAGAACATAAACCTCTAAAGACGAACCAAGTAAAACTCAACCCTTTCTACAGAGGCCCTAGCCCTCCTTATATAGGGGTGGCTGGGTCTCCAATCAGGGCATACATGGAGGCATATTCCAGGGAATATGCCTCCTCCCAAAATAGCAAGCCGACCGGGTCACTTTAACCGAGCGTCATCCATGCAGAGGCTACGTGAGCCTCTGCGGCGCCCGCTTTATCCGACATTGGCATCGCCACCTTTGTCGGTCACGCCTCGGTGGTCCTAGCCTCTGTCCGCTTCGCTCACGCTCTGCGTACAGTGGTCACCCTTTGACCAGCGAGATACCTTCCTTCTCTTGTAAGCTTGCTATAACCCGGATCGTACCTAGTCGATCCGGCCATAATTGTTCCTGCATACAAGTTAGATACATCTCACCGACTTACGATATAAGTCGGCTGAGACCCAGTTAGGTGGACATCCCCTGGTCCGGGTTACCCTGTGATTCGGCCTGCCTTGAGGTGAATCGGCCAGCATTCGCTTTGACCTTGCCGTACCTCGGCTAACTCGGCCTTTATACCCTGGCGTGACCCTACCTGGGGGTATCCCCCCAACATTAGTCCCCGAAGCTGGTGTGTCAAATACAAAGCTACTGTGTGTGGAATCACCACACTATCCCTCCCTGGATTCCCCTAGTGCATTTAGTCCCCACCTTTAGCCTATCCATGGCATCTGCTGTGACACCACCACGACAGTTGGCGCCCACCGTGGGGCTAGCGGCGCTAGCAGGGGTGAAGATCCGGACGGGAAACCTCATCGGCACTGGCGAACGCATCGTCTCTGGGCTCGTTCAGCGCTTTGGAGCACTGGACTTTGTCAGCGAGAACGCTGGCTGCTTTGGCAAGCGTCCTCTTCCGTGCAACAGCCTCTTCGTCAAGCTCGGCGCGCACAAGGTCTACGTTGCTGTCGATGTGTCGTGCGTTCATCCGCGGCACATCGTCGAAGGAGGCGAGCCACCCCTTAGCGTGGTTCACGGGGCGCGTATCACTCGCTCCCCGGACCGTGCCGAGGTGATGATGACCGTGCCTGGCACTAGCGCAAGCAAGGATCCAGCACCAGATCTGGAGGTAACGCCTAAGGCACCGAGGAAAAGTAGAGGTCCTCCACTAGAGAGGCCTGAGAATGTGCTGCAGCAAGCGATGGATAGCTTGGCAAACCCAGTAGTAGCAGTGGTAGATCCGGCTTAGGCACAGGCCGAGCTAGTGGAAACTAGGAAAAAATACTAGAGGGTGCGAAAAAGATAGCCGCAGCTCAACAGTCGTTGAACATGACACCGCGTGAGTATGCAAAGGCAAAAAAGTAGATGCTGTAAAGTGAAGGGGAGAAACCTCATGAGTGAAATGAACAAAGAGGGAGATACTAGGATTGAGGAGTCAAAGAACTGTTTATCCGTGGGGCTGCCGAAGTATAGTACCCCGACGAAAAACCTCAGAGCAGCAGATGCAGCTGCGTCCGAGTTAGAGGGTCTAACGGGTGAAGCCCGTCAGAGACAGCAAGATAGGGTCAATGAGTTGGTTCGGATCGTGAACATGCAAAACGAGGAATTGCTCAGGGCTAACCCAGAGAGAGCAGGGGACTCCAAGATCGTTCATTCGGCGGTGGGTAACCCGGAGAAATCCGCTGGAGCTGCATCGTCTCCTCATGGTGGTCCTAGGAGAGAAGAGGTAGTAACGTCGGCCAGGAGGAACAAACAGATAGCCCCGTATGACCCGGCAAGGGCATGGAAAGGAAAAGAAGTGCAGAGAAATGAGGATCGACAAAGTGTGAGCCGAGGTGAATCTGGCCGAGGTAACCGCGACCAAGGCAATGCCGGTCAAGGAAATGTAGTAAATGGCAATGCCGGACAGCGCAACTCGGCAGGAGCAGGACAACCGCAGCAGCGGAATATACCAAGGCAAGAGTAAAGTGCCGGCCGAGGCATGCAACAAAGAGGTGCTCCACGAGAGCAAGACCGATATAATGGTGGTGATTCGGAAATGGTGAATGCGGGATACCCAAGGCCGGACTATCACGTGATAGGGTCAAGATTGGGAAGCAGGGATTTGATGCCTGACGATGCCAGATTGAAACTAGATCGGCTGTATAGGTCAGAGCAGATTGAATGTCAAGGTCCCCCGGGTCCTGCGTGTTTTGGGCCCCGGATCATGAAGGAACCTCCGGTACCTAACTTCCAGCTACCTAGAGGCACTAAGACATACGATGGCAGCACAAAGCCGGAGGATTGGTTGATTAACTATGCTACAGCTATAAATATTGCTACAGGCAACTTGAGATGGACTGTGAGGTATGGACCCCAGATGTTGGAGGGGCCAGCGAGGGTATGGCTAAACAATTTGCCGCCCGGAAGTATCAACTGTTGGATTGATTTTGAGGAAATGTTTGTCAGCAATTTCTCAAGTACGTATCAGAGGACGAATAGGCCACAGAACCTAGCAATGTGCAAGCAGAGACCGAATGTGACGGACCGGGAGTTCTTAACCCGGTGGTGTACCGTGCGAAACTCATGTGAGGGTGTGATTGAGTCACAGGCCATAGCATGGTTTGTGCAAGGGTGCAGATATGCAAGCATGTTGTGGGAAAGATTGCAAAGGGATATGCCAACTACATTAGCAGAGACAATCCGGATTGCTGATTCGTATGCTTTGGGTGATCCAACTCAACCCAGGCTCGTGTCAAACGAGTCTAATGAGGAGTACTACCAGAGAGATGGAGCCGGGTCATCCCGGAGGAATGACTACCGGGGTAAAAGAAGAGATGACAGACCGGATTACCGGTACAGTTTGCAACAAGTTGCTGTTGTGAATCAAGATCAACCCGGAGCAGGGGGCAATCAACGTCAGAAAACTGGAGGACAACAATGGACACCGAGAAACGATGGCAAGAAAACTTGGACGCTAGAGCAAAAGAAAAAGTGGCAGGAAAAGAAGGACCGTCCGAGGTATACTTACGAGTCAATGCTGTATCAACCGTGTAAATTTCACACGCCAAATCCGAGTAACCCAGCGGGTCATACAACAAGGCAGTGTGAGTGGATGCGTAAGATAGAACAAGGTGGTTTGGGGAATGCTCATGCACCTCGGAATGATCAGCCTCGGCAGGAGTTACCCCGGCAGCAATTGCTCTCCGGAGCAAACACACAATAGCTAATGTTGCCTCCCCCTCCGCCGAGGTATGACAACCATGAGAGAAGGGATGCAGTGCATCAAGTGGAAGACCAGCATCAACCGGATCAGAGGTACCCCGGAAACGAGGGGAGGAATGAGTACAGAGAGCATCATCAGAGTTACTGTGTGTTCACCACATAAGAAACAGATAGAAAGAGCTTGCAGTGCCGACACATGGAGGTGAATGCAGTAATGCCAGCAGTGACGAGGTATATGCCTTGGTCGGACCAGGAAATTACCTGGAGCATCAAAGATCATCCCAATCTTATGCCAAGTCCTAGTTCGTATGCGCTAGTGCTGGATCCGACATTCATTGGGCCTAACATCAATGTGAGGTTCTCAAAGGTACTAATTAACAATGGCAGTAGCATTAACATCATGTATGCGGATACAATGTGCAAGTTGGGTATCTCGGAGAACATGCTCCAGGCTATAAGGACAACTTTCCATGGCATTGTGCCGGGCATTTCTTGTGAGCCCATAGGCAAGGTCCGGGTTGACGTATTGTTCGACACGCGAGATAACTATCAAACTAAGAATTTAGAGTTTGAAGTGGTGAACTTAGAAAGTGCGTATCACGCGTTACTCAGAAGACCAGCACTGAACAAGTTCATGGCAAGTTGCCACATCAGTTATCTGAAGATGAAGTTGCCTGGGCCAAATGGAGTGATTACCATAGCTGGAGATTTCCGACGTTCCATTGAGTGTGCGTCAGCCTGGTCTAACCTAGCCGAGTCACTCGTGATTGTGCAAGAGAAAAGGAAGATACAGGAAGTGGCGGCATTGGCTCAGTCCGCACAGCAGTATATTCCAGGCGACAAAAGATACCAAGAAAGTGCATATTGATGATATGTTCCCAGAGCGCACCGTAACAATTGGTGCCGGGTTAAATGATAAATAGGAAAGCGAGCTCGTCAACTTCCTCCATGAGAATCGGGATATTTTTGCTTGGTCCACACATGACTTGCAAGGTGTTCCGAGGGAGTTGGCCGAGCACTCTTTGAATGTGAGACCCGGAGCAAGGCCGGTGAAGCAACCTCTTCGCCGCTTCACCGAAGATAGGAGAAAAGTCACTGGAGATGAGATAGCTCGGTTACTAGCAGTGAGATTTATCATGGAAGCTCTTTACCCGGATTGGCTATCTAATCCGGTGCTGGTGGAAAAGAAGAAGGATGATCCGAATGTGGTAGTGGTTTGGCGTATGTGTATCGATTACACGAACCTGAATAAGGCGTGTCCAAAAGATCCATTTCCACTGCCAAGGATAGATCAAGTCATAGATTCAACTGCTGGGTGTGAACTGTTGTCATTCATAGATGCGTATTCTGGTTTCCACTAGATACCCTTGAATCCGGATGATCAAATAAAGACTGCATTTATCACCCCGTATGGGGCTTATTGCTATCGCACCATGCCATTTGGCTTACATAATGCAGGGGCAACATACCAAAGATGTATGCAGAAATGTTTGCACGACCAAATTGGTAAAAATGTGCAGGTGTATGTGGATGATGTTGTTATCAAGACCAAGGAAAGCAAAACGCTCCTTAACGATATCAGGCAGACATTCGCGAACCTAAGGAGGTTCCAGATGAAGCTTAACCCGGAAAAATGTACCTTCGGTGTCCCGGCTGGAAAATTACTCGGATTCCTCGTCTCTAGCTGAGGTATTGAAGTCAATCCAACCAAAATCCAAGCCATAGAGCGAATGGAACCACCGAAGTGCCTGAACGATGTCCATAAGTTCACTGGTTGCCTGGCATCACTAAGTCGGTTTGTATGTCGGTTGGGAGAAAAGGCATTGCCTCTCTATCAACTCATGAAAAAGTCGGACAAGTTCATTTGGACGCCACAGGCCAATGAAGCCTTTATCCAATTAAAGAAAATGTTAGCCACTGCACCAGTCTTAGCCTCTCCACTATCAAAGGAGCCAATGTTGCTCTATATAGCCACAACCAACCGAGTTGTAAGTGCAGTAATTGTGGTAGAGCGCGATGAAGAGGGTAAGTCAGTGCAGAGGCCAGTATATTACCTAAGCGAGGTATTGTCCGCATCAAAGCAAAATTATCCGCATTATCAGAAAGTGGCATATGGTGTGTACATGTCGGCTAAGAAGCTAAAACACTATTTTGAGGAGCACCCCATCAAAGTAATATGTGAAGCTCCCATATCCGAGATAATGAGTAACAAGGATGCAAGTGGCATGATTGCGAAATGGGCAATTGAGCTAGCTCCTTATGTGCCACAATATGACAGAAGAGAAGCAATCATGTCCCAGGCCGTGGCCGACTTTTTTGTGGACTGGGCCGAGGTGCAATATGAACCACCATTACCAGATCCGAACTATTGGAGAATGCACTTTGACGAGTCAAAAACAAAAACCGGGTTAGGCGCCGGAGTTGTGCTTACCTCGCCAAAGAATGACCAGTTGAAGTATGTGCTACAGATCCATTTCGCAGCATCAAACAATGTCGCTGAATATGAAGCACTTGTGCATGGGCTCAAAGTGGCAAAAGAAATTGGGATACATCGGATCCAATGCTTTGGCAACTCGGATTTGGTAGTTCAGCAAGTGTCGGGGCTGTGGGACGCTCTTGATCCAAACATGGCACTATACAGATTCCATGTGCAAAAGATATCTGGTTACTTTGAGGGATGCGAATTTCGCCATGTACCCTGGGTGGAAAATGAGGCTGCCGACGTATTGTGAAGCTCAGATCAACCCGACAAGCAATTCCACCGGGTGTAGCATTAGAACACCTCAGAAAACCATCTATCAGGCCGTCCCTAGAAACCGATTCAATCTACGTCCCGGAAGATCCGGAGTCTGGAGCTGCACCCATGGACATTCACGTGGGAGATGGTACGCGAAACCCGGGGACTGCCTCGGTGAACCCGGGGACTGCCTCGGCGAACCCGGGGATTGCTTCGCAAGACCCGGAGACTGCTCAGCGTGATCTGGTTGAGGTTATGTCGGTGGATCAGATGGAAATTGATGAGGATGTGTTCCCAGTGCGAGCTGTACCAGCTTGGGCGTTGCCCATATTTCAATTCCTGAAAGATGGAACTTTACCCGCTAAGGAGGTGCTATCCAGGTAAACTCAGAGGAGAGCAAAGGCATACACGATCATCAATTCTGAGCTATACAAAAGGAGTGTGACCAATGTCCTCCAGCGATGTGTTGACCCGGAAGAAGGGCTTGACATCCTCCGAGATATACATCAAGGGGAATGTGGGCATCATGCCTCGTCTAGAGCCTTGGTAGCAAAAGCTTTCCGGCATGGGTTCTACTGGTCAAGTGCCTTAGAACAAGCAGAGGACTTGGTAAGAAAATGCAATGGTTGTCAGAGGTATGCTACCAAGACACATATGCCAATGTTAGAGCTCAAGACCATACCAATCACCTGGCCATTTGCCGTATGGTGTTTGGACATGGTTGGCCCGTTCAAACCAGCAAGGGGAAATATGACTCACATTTTGGTCATGGTTGACAAATTTACAAAGTGGATTGAAGTAAAACCAATAATAAAATGTGATGGGGCTACGGCCGTGACATTTCTCAAAGAGATCACCTTGAGATACGGCTATCCTCATAGTATCATAACAGATAATGGCACAAATTTTGCTGAAGGAGCATTTGCACGATTCTGCCGAGATAAGAAGATCCGGCTGGACGTTGCCTCGGTATCCCACCCCGCATCGAACGGACAAGTGTAGAGATCCAACGGATTAGTATTATCCGGGATAAAACCCCGGCTCATTGAGCCGCTGCAAAGATCAGCGGGGTGCTAGATAGAAGAACTACCAGCGGTACTATGGAGTTTAAGAACAACTCCGAATCGATCAACAGGCTATACACCATTTTTTCTGGTATATGGGGCAGAAGTTGTATTACCAGCCGACATAGAGCATGACTCGCCCAGAGTCGCCCAATACACAGAAGCCGAAGTGCAAGAAGCCTGGCAAAATGATGTTGATCTGCTAGAAGAAGCGAGAGAATTGGCATTGTCCAGATCCGCCATATATCAGCAAAATCTCCAACGCTATCATAGCCGGAAAGTAAACCCCCGAGTCTTCCGGGAAGGTGATCTGGTACTTCGGTTGGTACAACGTACTTCTGGCATGCACAAGTTATCCCTCCATGGTAAGGGCCATTCATTGTGAGCAAAGCATTACACAATGATTCTTATTATCTTATCGATGCAAAACCACAAGAAAAGAACAAGGCAGACAAGTCCGGCGAGGAATCTAAGCGTCCATGGAATGTAGCTCTACTTCGTCCTTTCTACACTTAGCAGAGAAGTGTATGTATCCGAGTCTCTCATATGTCGGCAATGAGCCTATCAATGAAATGTGGGCACCTCGAGCAGTAACTCGGGGACTGCCTTGAAAATGTTTGTTGTTTTCCGTATTTATTATTTATACGTCGACTGGCGTAAGTTTTTATACTTAGGCCGGATTAGTAGTGTGTGAGTACCAAGAACCTAACTCTTCGACTTGCTGCTGTCCAACAAGATTTGGCTTCATGGAAAGCAAGAGAACAAGTTTGAAATTGCGTAGCACATGAAAAACGACTAAGGAAAGGAACTTAATCGAGCCGACGTTTGTTTTTCGGACTAACCTTATGTTTACTTTTGATTTATTATGCTGAATTATTTTGAGCTAATCCTAAAGTTTCCAAGTATTGTTAAGACAATTTTCGAAGTACGGACTCGTAAGTCATAAAACCGAACCAAGGTAGACACGAGCCGAGCCAAGAAATTGGAAGAACGAGAAAATAAAACTCGGGGACTACGACCAAGTCAATCCAGCATAAAAACTTAGTAGCAAAATATCACTTATGTGCTTGATACAATTGCAGCTGGCATACCGGGGATCTGATGAAATTTAAAGTGTTTATAATCAAGGAGTAGCAGGAGGAGGTAATTCGGCGCCAGCAGGTGCAGCCCTAGCCTCGGCTTCAGAGTCATCTGCATCTTCCTCGACGTCTGAGGCTTCATCCTCATCCAAATCATCTTCAACGTTTTCGGCATTTTCATCATCGACGGCATCTAGGAAGCTTGGTCCCTCGTTCCATTGATGAATGGGGGCGTATTGGATGAAGTTATGAGCGCAAGCCTTGCACCGAGCTACCCAATCTGGGTCAGTAGACCACCTTGATCCGGTGCGCATACACTCAAGGAGTTTGAGGTCAATCTTCTCGTACCACGTAAGCACGTAGTGAAGAACGATCTCAGCTCCGGCGCATCCAGCAGATTCTCTCTAGAGATCAAGCTGAGTCTCGCATTCCATGAGCTTGGCAAAAAGAACAGCGGTACTCCCCGGAGTATCTTCTTCAGGCCAAAAGGCGTTGAAGATCCGGATTACTACATCCAAGATGTCCTTGCCATAGTTCTTCACGATCCCGACTCGGGAGGACAAGCTGACTATCAAGTCTTCGAGATCAAGAGGAATGGTGCCAGGACCAGATGGAGTACCCCTCTGCCTGTGGAACTTGGTAACAGCATTGGATGCAATGGCATCGCTCTCTGGGAATTTTCCTAGAAAAATAAGACAGGTGGAGTAAGTAAAGGAAGTAGACCCGGAGAGATTCATGACAATTGAAGAGAAAAAGAACTTACCAGAAATATGGCTGTGAACCCGGGTCAGCTCCTTGGTGCAGTTGTCGCACCTCTCCCGGAGTTGCACAAGTTCAGCATTCACCGACTCAAGCTTGACGTTGGCCTCCTTAAGTAATTCTTGGTCCTTGGCAATCTGGAGGTTGAGGCGCTCGCGCTCTTCAGTAAAGTCCTGGCTAGCTTTTTGAAGTTCGGTTTGGTGCTGTGCTTTCAGTTTCTTCATATCTGCCTTGAGCTTGGCAATCTCATCATCTTTGGTTCGGAGGAGGAAGAGCTCATCATCTTTCTTTTTGAGTTCGACCTGATGCTGCCCTGCTTGTTCGAGAAAATGCAGCATCATATCAGGCACGAGCACACTATCTTCAAGAGATGCTGAAATAGTTTGTTGACCCGGCAAAGCCAATGTATGAATATTTGCCGACCCAAGAAGAAAAGAGGATAGGGCACAGAGAGGGAGATTGAGCAAAAATGACTTACCCTTTATCTGGTCCAGGTTTTTCCTCATGATGGTATTCTTAGCTTCCACCTCAGCTGCGAAATCCGAATGATGGATTAGTTCGGTGGAAAAAGATGAAGAAAAACGAAAAATTGCCAAGGAAGAAACTTACCCCGTTTATCATGTTCGGCGATAAGCACAGTATGTTTCGCACACAGCATTTTGTGAGTATCCAGGAGACGCTGAAACTCAGCACTCCGGCGATTGGTGGTCACCTGAAAAAAGTACAAAAAGATAGCTTAGTCTTGTGCATATTCGAAGTGTACAAAATCCGGGCCAAGTGGAACTTAATCCGGCTCTAGGTGTGTGCATATTGGAAGTGTACAAGATCCGGGCCAAGTGGAACTTAACCCAGCTCTAGGTGTGTGCATATTCGAAGTGTACAAAATCCGAGCCAAGTGGAACTTAACCCGGCTCTAGGTGTGTGCATATTCAAAGTGTACAAGATCTGGGCCAAGTGGAACTTAACCCGGCTCTAGGTGTGTGCATATTCAAAGTGTACAAGATCCGGGCCAAGTGGAACTTAACCCGACTCTAGGTGTGTGCATATTCGAAGTGTACAAGATCCGGGCCAAGTGGAACTTAACCCGGCTCTAGGTGTGTGCATATTCGAAGTGTATAAGATCCGGGCCAAGTGGAACTTAACCCGGCTCTAGGTGTGTGCATATTCGAAGTGTACAAGATCCGGGCCAAGTGGAACTTAACCCGGCTCTAGGTGTGTGCTTATTTGAAGTATACAAGATCCATGCCAAGTGGAACTTAACCCGGCTCTAGGTGTGTGCATATTCGAAGTGTACAAGATCTGGGCCAAGTGGAACTTAACCCGGCTCTAAGTGTGTGCATATTCGAAGTTATTAAGGAGTTATGTTAGTTCTCTAAGGAGCATCCGGCCAAGTAACAAGTTACTCCCCCGGAGGCTCGGGGACTAATGGCTATATCAATAATGTCTACTACATGCTAAGGAAAAGACGAAGTAACGTACCTCCATCATCTGACCCGCAAGATTAATTGCCTTGGCAGCAGTATTCATCTGCGCAGCAAATTCGGCGGGACCGAACTTCTCTGGGAGATCGTCATTGTGGACGAACTCCACCTTGTTCTAGTTGTTCACAAACTCGGTCAAGGTCAGAGGGTATCGCTCGCCGCTGAGCATGTGGGGCGCCACCAGGCCCCTGGCATGCGCTTCCTGTCTCTCAACCTAGGCAGCGGCGGGGCTAGTGTGCAAAACAAGTTGCGCATCAGCTGGCTCGGCAGGGGCGTCCTTCGGAGGTGGAGTCTTCTTCGAAAGCATGGACACGAGTGTGCGCTGTCCAGCCTCGATTGACGCTGCCGTGGTGGCGTCAGGAGCCTTTTTGCCCTTGGGCTGCTGCTAAGAAGTTGAGGTTGTTGCAGCAGATTTACCCTTGGGAGCTGCCTTGGCGCTAGCCTTGGTACTGCTGGTGTCTTCTCGCCGAGCCTTGGAAGACTCGAACGAGGCGGAGGGGCTTGGTGGTGCTGCTGTTTCTTTTGCTGTTGGTGCTGGTGCTGGTGCTGGAGTTGGTGCTGGTGCTGATTTCTGCTTCGGCGGAGGTGCTGAGGGAACCTCGGTGGTAGCTGGTTGCGGCGGAGCCGAAGTAGTGGTTGCCGCTGCCTCGGCAGAACCACTTCCCCCCGCTCCGAGTTTGCCCTCCTCTTGACGAGGTGGGCTAGAACCCGGAGCAGCCGCTGAACCCTCTAGAATGGGTCTCAACGGGCGTGAATCGTCGCCACGAGGGGGAGAAGGGTTGTGTCGGAGCGGCGAGGCAATGCCGGATCCACTCTGTGGGACCTCCACCGCGGCCCTGCCAAATCAAATGATGTATGATGAGAAACTATAACAAAAGAAGAACAAGTGAATAGCAAAGGGAGAAACGACTTACTCATCTGAAGTCAGGGGCTCTTTCGGCTTGCGAGCTCTCCGGTCCACAGCCTTAGTCGTGGCCTTGGTGGCAGCTTTTTCCGCGGACTTCTTTCGCCTCTTAGCTGGCTGAGAAGGTCCAGAGGAAGAAGCAGATGCGGCCCCCCTCTTCTTCGGTGCGACCGGGACAGGCTCACCCATGGCAAGGGGAGGATCTTCATGGATCTTCCCACCGAGGTTAGCTGATGTCGGAGAAGCATAATAAAGGGGGACAACGTCAAATGCCTCCATCACCTCAACGTCCGAATCATCTTCATCGTCGGGCCAATCTCTAATGGAAGAGAGTTTACCGGTGGGTCGCTTGGTTGCGTCCGCCATCGGCAGAAACATCTCCTGATCTGGCTCCTCCACATCCGAGGTGTCTCGATCAGGTGCCCATTTGAGAGAAGGCTCGGTGCCATCCTCAATGGTTTGCTGAAGAAACATCTAAGGGAAAGAAAAAACAAAGGGATTAAACCTACAACAGAAATCGACATGTGATACAATTCGGAGAAAGTTTGGGGCACGAGACTTACCGCGAGGGGAAGCCTATCTTGGAAATAGTGTTTGATCCCCCACATCCACTCAGAAAAGAAGTCCTTGTGGGTGGTGAAGAGGGCCTTGACCCGGCGGTAGATCTCGGTGTTATTTAACTCAAATGAGGAGGTCCGGTTGGGATCACGGCCCCAGCTCATGTGGTAAACTTTATGAGAACGTTTCTGGAGGGGGGAGATCCGGTTGCGGACGAATGTGATCATGGCGTCCTCATTGCGCAATCCGAGATCCTGCAGCTCCTGGAACCTCTTGTTGACTTGGTTCGCCAGGACAGTGGGCTTGTTGGGGATCTTGTCCCATAGATCCGGGTTAGGAGGACCCGGAGCGTAAGGGCGCAGCCGGATCAGATCCTCAGTTGTGCTGTTCCGGACATAGAAGAAAGTCCGGGCCCATCCCTTGCAAGAGTCAAGCCCCGTAACTCGGGGAAAGATAGACTATCTCCGGGGGGAGATGGATACTGCGCCGAACTGCGTGAGCTGCTTATCCTCCGGGTCAAGCTGGATGTTCGGAATCATGTTCCGATGAAGGCCAAAGAACTGGATCCAGAGCTCCTTCATGGGCCATAGTCCGGGCGTAGCCTTAAATGGTGGAGGCGAAGGCAGAGAGAGAGGTGATGGTGTTAGCCGGAAGATGGTGCGACTGAAGCTCATATGTGTTGAGCCAGTCGTTGAAGAAATCGCTTGCTAGGAGCCCAAATCCACGTTGGAAGTGGGAGAGGAATACAACATACTCACCCGGATTGGGTGAGGGGGCAAGCTCCACAGCAGGAAGGCGTGCGGTAACACCCTCCGGGATGCGCTTGGTGCGATACAGCCAGTCCAGATCATCTTGGCAAACCCACGATCCAGCCCACGCGCCACGGTCGGTGTTCACCGTGTCCTCCTCCATTTCTTGCCCAGCAACGGTGAGCTCTTCCTCTGTCATCTCGAGATCACTACCCTCACTGGCGCTAGCGGCGGTGGGTGACAGTGGCCTGGATAGGCGAGGACCGTGGCAGAAGAGATGCGGGGAGGTGGCGGTGACGCTGGTGTGCGTGGAAGCAGTGCGGCAGCGGTGCTGCTACTCAGATGCGGTGGTGGTGCTGTCACTGGAGAGGAAGAAGAAGAAGCAGAGGTAGAGGGGTGCGGAAGTGGGGAAAGAACCCAAGGGGCGCACCCCTCCCCTATTTAACCACGCCCTTAAGGGGTAGTGGGATCGCGCTGTGCGGGCGAGCCACACGTTGTGGCCGTGTATACCCCAGATCAACCAATCAGCAGTGAGCCACAGGAAAGGCCACAGAGCACAAGAGATCCCATGACGCGATGTTATGATGCAGTTAACGAGGAGGCAGGCACGATGTGACGTGTGCTATAGTGATAACTGGCAATTACTGCGGCGGTTACTGGCGCATGCCCTTAAAATGAGGCAAAAGTAATGATTAACCTCCACGTGGGGAAGCGTAGAAGAGAAGGAAGAATGACCCGGATGAATATGAGGTAACCCGGCCAGCGAGTGAAAACTCGAAATGTGCCAAGGGAAAGTAAACCTATGAAATCCGGACTATGAGGTAACCCGGCCCGCGAGTGAAAACTCGGAATGTGCCAAGGGAAAGCAAACCTAAGAAAATCCGGACTATGAGGTAACTTGGAAAGGAGCCAGAGGCTCGATAAAATTGAACCTGCTGTGGCCTTAGCGGCTAAGGCAGCTAAGACCGCACCAGCTTCAGGGACTAATGTTGGGGGGATACCCCCGGGTAGGGTCACGCCGGGGTATAAAGGCCGAGTTAGCCGAGGTACGGCAAGGTCAAAGCGGATGCTGGCCGAGTCACCTCAAGGTAGGCCGAATCATGGGGTAACCCGGACCAGGGGATGTCCACCTAACTGGTTCTCAACCGACTTATATCATAAGTCGGTGAGATGTATCTAACTTGTATGCAGGAACAGCTATGGCCGGATCGACTAGGTACGATACGGGTTATAACAAGCTTAGAAGAGAAGGAACGTATCTCGCTGGTCAAAGGGTGACCACTGTACACAGAGCGTGAGCGAAGAGGACAGAGGCCAGGACCACCGAGGCGTGACCGACAAAGGTGATGATGCCAATGTCGGATGACGCGGGCGCTGCAGAGGCTCACGTAGCCTCTGCATGGATGATGCTGGGTTAAAGTGACCTGGTCGGCTTGCTATTTTTGGAGGAGGCATATTCCCTAGAATATGCCTCCACGTATGCCCTAATTGGAGACCCAGCCACCCCTATATAAGGAGGGTTAGGGCCTCTGTAGAAAGGGTTGAGTTTTACTTGGTTGGTCTTTAGAGGTTTATGTTCTACTAGCAAGTTACTGAGGGCTAGCTAGTGGTGAGAGTAAGAGAGTTCCTTCTTCCTCCTCTCTCCAATATAGCTCAAGGAGCACTTGTAATCTATGGAAGTGAATCAAATACAAAGCTACTTTGTGTGGAATCACCACACTATCCCTCCCTGGATTCCCCTAGTGCATTTAGTCCCCACCTTTAGCCTATCCATGGCATCTGCCGTGACACCACCACGACAAGAAAGCAATTCGTTGCTGGATCTCACTAGTAAAAGGAGTTGCTTGAATTTTCCCAAATGACTGCAAAGCCATAGTGGAAAAGGGGGTGAATGACAAAAGCACAATTTGTCAAGTATTGGACAAATTCAAATGAATTTGATTCAAGTGTGCTAAATGTATAGTGGATTTGAAACTAGTAGAAGTACTAGTATCTCATAGTAAAACTCCAAATTTGGTATTTGATTAAAGGATTTTGAAGTTCTTCAAAATAGTGAGTGGATATGCAATTTGCATGAAATTGAATGGGAGCTATGAAAGTCTTCCTAAAACAATATGTGATTGACATATTTTTGAGTGGGAGCTTATAGGAGTAATTCTTAAGTGTGTTAAGAATGAAAGCACAAATAATTATAAATAATGATTTATAAGATGTAGAAGTTAATAATAGGTGTATTATAATATTATGTGGTATTCTTAAGGGATTCTGAAAGGGGTTCTAGAATAGAAGTTAATTAAGGAACTGGTCCTTAATAACTCAAATTAGGAATAGTATTAAGTTGAACGTCAATGGTTGAAATAAAGAAAAGGATGATCATCATCCACTATGTTGAGACATAGGTTCTATCTTAGTAAACCGTGATGATAACTTAGCATAATATGTTATCCAAATAAGGAACATTTAAAAGTGATTAAGTTCGAATCACAGAATGTTGAGCTGAGTTTGTCCGCAGTGTCTAGTAGAGAACTGCAGACATGTTTTCCAAATCCATAAAGGATGACATATCTTAAAACATAAAGGGTTATGTTATAAGGGAATATGTTGGAAACTCCTGCAAATACCGATTAAAGTCAAGTAGGAAGCGAGTCGAACAAAAACATGGAAAGTTGCACAGAGTGCACTAGTGTTTCGATGAATACATTAATAATAATAGATAAGGGTACCATCTAAAGTGTTGTATAATGTTATGGCGGGGCTAGTTCGCTTTTAACATAGAATGATGTGTCCCAGGGCACAGTGCCCATGAGAAAGCCCTCGAGGTTGATCTAAATTCATAGTAGGCTCCTGGAATCATGCCTCATTATGCTGCCATAGCGACGATGCATACACACAAATGTTATCATGTGATGATAAAGTATTAATGTCAATCAAGGTGACCTTAGTAAGTTGCAAAGGATTTGGGATTGTAAATTACAGACCCAAGACTCAACCTCTTCCATGAGCAAGCATGTTCAGGGTACCGGATATATGGTGCCAATGATCGAGAACAAATGCAGCTAGTGTATTTGTACTCTAGTGCAAGTGGGAGACTGTTGGAAATATGCCCTAGAGACAAATAGTAGTAAGGACTATTATCATATTTCATATAGTTTATGATTAAGTTTTATATCATGCTATAACTGTATTGAGTGGAAACATCAATACACGTGTGATATATAAACAACCAGGGGTTCCCAGTGAAACTCTAGTCACTGGTTCATTAGTCAACAGATGATCATGTTTCCTGATCATGTGGCATTTATGCCAGTTGGAAATGGAGTCAACTCATTATGAGAATGAGATGATGAACCAATACCCAACCTAAACATCGTGACCCGATCATGTCACGAAGTTCAAGTTACGATTATTAGAAATGGATCCTCGTAGACTATTCCTTAGACCGTGAGGCTATATCAATCACTGTCTCCCGAGAGTGCTTTGATAGCATCAAGCGCCACTTGGTAATACAGTGGTTATAAAGGTGTGTTCAGGTACTCGGAGGAAACCGTTGAGGAAATATATGTCAAGAGCGGGATTTGTCCGTCCATGTGACGGGAATATACTCAAGGGCCCACTCGGAGAGGTTATTCCAATAGCTGCGCAGCGTGTGATTTGATCACAGGGATATCACTTGTCGGAACGAGTCAAGTAGCATTGTTCAGTAACGAGATTGAACACGACATGGTGATGTCATTGATCAGATCTCGGGCAATGCAAGTATCGAGAGACAAAGGGAATAAGACACGACTGTCCTGGTTCAAACGACGAAAGATCTTCGTGGAACGCACAGGGGTCACATGGCCATCCAGGTCCCTCTGTCGATCATTGGTGCGGGAGTGTCCCGACCATGTCTGGAGTGTTCCCAAACCGTGGGGTATCATGCTTAAGGGCTTGATGATCCTTAGAGAGTGTTTATAGGATTGGTAGAATCACCAAAGATTTGTAGAGAGAAAACCAGAAGGGTTTCGGTAAGTTCGGAGGATGTCCAGAGTGGAGGTGGAAGTGTTCCATGGCCATGGAGGTTGAATAATATGTGAATGAATGTTAAATATTGATTTAATCATTTATTCATAATTATTTAATAAAGAGAAAAATCAATTTAAATGGTCAAAGGCTTAATGGGCCAATTCCCGGAGGGAGAAGGGGCCAAGGGTGGCCGGTGCCTTAGTGGGCCAGCCCCCTCGCGCGGGCCCATGGGGGTGGCCGGTGGTGCCACCCCTCCCCTTCCTCTCCTTTAGTCCCACCTCGGGACTTTAAGGGAGGTAGTACCTCCCCTCCCCCTATTTATAGTGGGGGTATTTGGACAAATAAAATACAACCAATATTCAATAAAGGTCTTCTCACTTTTGGGAGGACCTCTAATTGATATTTTCTATCTCCCCTCTCTCTCTCGTGACCGTGGTCCCAAGTCTGGACTGTGCGAACGAGAGACATCTTCACCGTGGAGCGCCGTCGCACTGCGGGATTTGGATCGGGGGAGCTCTACTTCCGCAACTGCTGCTGGATCGGGGAAGTGGGAGTCATCGTCAGGCACCGGATGTGTGTAACTCCCCGCGAGGAGTCGCACTTGAGGCACTCAAGTCGTTGGAGCCAAGGGAGCGCAAGGACTTCATCACGACCTTGAGGTCGGCTTCGGCTCGTCTACATCAACCACACTCTCCTGAGTGTTGACAACGCTTTTTGGTCTTCAAGGGTAAGTTCGCGAAAAGCCACTCCCGTTACTGTATTACTAATAGATAGGTCCTGGCAGCTTCAGGGGTTCAGGGGCGTAGAGTAAAATTTTATTGTTTTCATACGCGGAACCCCAACACTAATGCTTTGGAATCAAATTTGGACAAACAAACACCCTTTATGTGATAGAAACACTTACAACTGAACACCCAGAAGTATGAAACATTGGGCTTGTTACCGGTAAGAATTTCATATGAATTCTTGATCAATTCTTTGCGGAGGTAGATTCGGTTTGATTCATGACATGCGGTGGAGATTGCTTCGGCCCAAAAATTGTATGGAGATTTAAACTCCACCAACATGGTCCTTCTCATATCAATAAGAGTCCGGTTCTTCCTCTCAGCTACACTATTTTGTTGAGGGGTATATGCAATGGAAAATTGGTGTTTTATCCCCTCATCACTAAAAAATCCATTCAAGGTGTAGTTCTTGAACTCGATGCTGTTGTCACTCCTTATTATCAACACAGGGACATTGTGTTGACATTGAGCCATGTTGATTGATACCTTCGATCCGGATTACGGATGTAGTATAGCTCTTTTTCCCTAGTATACCTAGGTTATCGAATCCATGGGAAGCGAATGCATAGTGAAGTTACTTTAACGGACCTTCGCGAGTTTTAGAATTCCTTTTGTGTTTTTACTGGACCAATAGCTTGTGTCTTTTTTTTGTTGTCGATGATGGAGAGAGAGGGCCTAGGGCGTTCGGTTTCACCTGTAGCTGTGCAAAACATCTCATGGAAATAAAAGATAGAAATAAAGTATGCGTGTACTTGTTAGAGCAAGATAAATTATATGTGGGCAGTGCATCCATAATTTCTATTGCCTCCGCAACCGCTTATAGCAATAACCTACTAGTCTCATCCATAGAAGAAAGAGAACTAATGATATGCATAGTGATGTCACTGTTAATCCCAAGCAAATCCCACACATACAGTCGTACTACCCCTTCTATCACTGGGGTTCCCAACCTGCAGATCAATCATCACTCATACTCCCTATACCTGGCTCAACCCTCGGGGTCTTGGGTATGATACGTTGTAAACGTATCTATAATTTTTGATGTTCCATGCTTGTTTTATATCTACTTTCTTATGTTTTGTCCACACTTTGGAGTATTTTTACGCATTTTCTAGAACTAACCTATTAATAAGATGCCACAGTGCTAGTTGCCTGTTTTCTTCTGTTTTTGGTTCCAGAAAAGGCAGAAAATCAATATTCTCGGAATTGGACGGGACAAAAGCCAAAGTCAATATTTTACCGAAAGACTCACGGAGCCAGAAGACGAGACGGAGAGGGGCCAGGGGCTGGCCACACCATAGGGTGGCGCGGGTCCCCCTAGTCGCGCCACCAGGTTGTGTGGGACCCTCATGCCTCCTCCGACCTTGCCCTTTCGCCTATAAGAAGCCTCCGATGCAGAAACCCTAAAGAATCCAGCCTCTAGCCACGAAAAGTTCCACAGTGCCGCCACCACCAAAGGGGAGATTTGGGGGACAGAAAGTCTCTGTTCTGGCACCCTGCCGAGATGGGGAAGTGCCCCCATAACCATCTCCATCGATCTCCACCACCATCTCCATCGCCATTGCTGATTCCCATGATGATGAGGGAGTAGTTCTTCCTCGAGGCTAAGGGTTCTATCGGTAGCAATGTGTTCATCTCTCTATGCATGATCATATTGTGATCATGAGCTTTGTAATCAAGTAGATCTACCTTGCTACTCAAGTGCTTTAATAGATCTCTGCTCTCCCCATGTGTGTGAAAGTGACAACGTGCACACCATGGTGGCACTTAGGCTAGAGGTTACAAATACTTGTTATGAGTTATATTTGGAGTTGGATGTTTCTATGAAATTGTGGTGTTTGTTGGAACCATCTAGAGCTCAAGGTGACAGTGTGGGGTTATTTAGATGGGGAAAGCAAACTTTGAGGTGCGCGGTTATAGCCCTACCATGGATTAGGGTGTCCAACCAGAGAGTAGACCAGAGTAGTATCATAAAAAGATGATATTTATATGAGAGTGTTCACTAGTGAAAGTATGATCCCTAGGCCTTGTTTCTAAGCATTGAAACTTCGTTTGCAACTAGATCTGTTACATCTTTGCTTGCTTCCATCTTATTGCCTTTAGTCTTTTCCTCCCGTCAAGCTCTTTTCTGGTACCGTTGTCTTATATCCATACCACTTGTATTTCACTATCTCTTCACCGAACTAGTGCACCTATACACCTAACAAGTGCATTAGGTGTATTGGGGACACAAGAGACTTCTTGTATCTTGATTGTAGGGTTGCTTGAGAGGGATACCTTTGACCACTTCCTCCCTGAGTTAGATAAACCTTGGGCGATCCACGTAGGGGAAACTTGCTTCTATTCTACAAACCTCTGCACTTGGAGTTCCAACAATTGTCTACAATAATAGAAGTGCGTAGACATCAAGCTATTTTCTGGCGCCGTTGTTGGGGAGGTAAGGTAAATGGTACTCACATCCTCCGGTGTGAGTGCTCGAAGTTATTTCCTTTAGATTTTGCAATTTTGTCTTTTTGTTTCTTTTTTTCACTAGTTAGGCTTAATGGAAAAAAAAATTTAGAGAGCTTTATAGTATTTATCTTGAGTTAGGACATGAAGTGTTTGAAGAGAAAATTAAAAAACCTATGGAACTTTATTTGCATGCTAATAACAATGTTGTTATTATGAATTCTTTGGATACCATTATTGCTAATGCTACAGAAAAGTCTAAGCTTGGGGAAGCTTGTTTTTATGAAAATCATCTTTTTAGTTCCCTGGCTTTGGAAGATAGATATTCTATTGCTTATGATGATACCAAACCTCCAATATATGATGATTACAACGATGAGTATGATATTTTCAGTCCACCTACTATTGAGGAGAAAATTAATTATGATTACAATATGCCTCCTATATTTTATGATTATGGTGATGAGAATAATAATGGTAGCGATTTTGTTGAATTTGCTCCCAATACAATTTATAAGAATGACAATGTTTATGTGGAGATTATTCATTCTTTTATGCATGTGGCTCATGATAAGAATGTTTTATGTGATAGTTATATTGTTAATTTTATTCATGATGCTACTGAAAGTTATTATGAGGGAGGGAAACAAGGTTTAATGCATCTCAACAATACTAAGTTTTCCCTCTTTATGTTGAAAATCTTGAAGTTGCACTTGTTTTGCTTTCTTATGCTTGTTGCTTTGTGCTTTCATGACTCGTTTCTTTACAAGATTCCTATGCATAGTAAGTGGGTTAGACTTAAATGTGTTCTGAATTTTCTTCTTGACGCTCTCTTTTACTTCAATTCATATTTCTTATGTAAGCATCTTCTCAAACTATCAAGGCTAACTGAAAGACATTAAAGAAAATTACTTATTGGGAGATAACCCAAAAGTTTTCTTGAGTATTGGAAGTTATTACTTCTATAATAACCTCTGCTTATCCTTTTTTATTTGATTTTTGTGCCAAGAATAACCTCTAATGAGAGGGAAGTAAGATTTGGGGAAGTGCTGTCCCGAAACAGATTTTTGTGCTTCACTGTAAAAATTCATGAAAAATCTCTGTACATCGGTTTGAGCTGTAATTTTTTTTGCTTCTGCCCCAGGTAGTTATCCAACTTTAGTTAGTTCAACATGTTTCGATTTGAGCAACATAAGGTCTTCTAAAAAATCGATTTTCACCTGCTGGTCTGTTTTGATAGATTTCTGCATTATTTGCATTTGCCTCTTTATCGATTTCTTTTTGGGTTCTTTTTGGTAAATTGATCTTTTTGAAGGAATTGCTACAGTAGATTGTGTTTTTAATGAAATTTTTGCTGTTTTGAAACTAAATCCAAAGGTTTATTATCTTTTGAATGCACTAACGTTGCTAATGAAGATTGTGTGAAGTTTTGTATGAAGGAAAATTTTCAGGTGTAGGGAAAGAATGATGTAATGAAATGAAGAATGGACAAAATCTCAAGTCTGGGGATGCCATCCCGTGTCACCCCAAGAAATATCCAAGAAGTACAAGCGTCAAAGCTTGGGGATGCCCAAGGCATCCCCTTCTTCATCAATAAAAATTTCAGGTTTCTCCCAAACACTTCATTTTATTGTTTCATGCACAGTTGTGTTGTTCTTGGAGCATCTTCATTTTGTTATTAGTTTTACTTTTCTTAGGTTGCTTGTATAAGTTGGTTGGACCCCCTCATTCATACATTAGTTTTCAAATAAGATTGGTTTGGATTGGAAAAGAGTAGGAAACGTTCATGCTTAAGTGGTATAAAAGGAGTTTGTTTTTGACCATGATTTAGACTTTATCATGCCATGCTTGATATTGTTTTGGCTTTATGCTTAGTGATTTTTGCTATAGCATGACATGTTACAAATAATTGAGATTTCTTAATGTGCCTTGAAAGAATCATGCGTTGTTTTAGCATATTAAAGCATAGTATTGTAGTATTCTCCTTTGATGCTTTATTTGGGTTGACTTGGCGCATGCTCACACCATGTTAAGACTATACCAAGTCAACATAGCCTCTATGATCCTTTAGTATTCGACTTGGAATATCACTTTATGCTTTAATTAATGATGTTTTGTCGCTTTGCATGATTATGGCCATTATTGCTCTCTTAGTTGGTCGCTCCCAGTCTTTTGCTAGCCTCCATACCAAGCATGAGTTCCACTCATGCATCCAACTCCAAATAAAACCAAGTTATTCCAAAGAGTCCACCATACCTACCTATTAGCATTCGCTATTCCAAGTATATTCATGTTTTTATCTACCTTCCGAATTAAAATTGTTATGTGAAAATTAGTGATTAAAGCTCTCACGAACTTGATGGCACACTTTACTTTTCTTGCCCCTAATAAATTTGAACCATTGTGTCATCTATGTTTTATATGCTTGCACTTATAAGTTGGGAATTAGCAGAACCATGCTATCATGGGGAACACTTTCAACATTGCACTTGTACATTGTACCCAGTTGTTATCATGCTCTTTTGTTTATGGATGTCATCGGTGTGAAATGAAAGGGGAGCTTGTAAGTCCATGGAGTTATGTATGTGTGTTAGAGAAACGCCTGGGCCGCTGGTCTAATGCATGCCTAATCATGGTGGAAACCTGAAGCGTAACCATAATGAGCAAGCTATGAAGCATTCTTCTTATAAAAAAAGAGATAGAGATTGAGAAAAAGAAAAGAAAAAAAATGAGAAAAGAGGAAAGAGATAAAAAAGCACCATTTTCCCATGGTAAATAAGAAGATTGCTGAGATATTTATTGTCTGCTTGCCTTGTCATTTTGATATGGGGATTCTTCCGTATCATCGGGAAGGGGTACCCCGTTGGCGGTTCTCTATGATACACATGTACTTACTATGACAAGAACTTACCGGTAACTAAACTTAAGTAGCATGAGGAGCGACCCTCGTATCCAAGGGACATGAGATTGCCAACTTATACTTTGTCAAGCATATACTCCATAGTTTGTTCACTTTAGCCTTAATCACTTCAAGATGCTTATGATAGGGGCAATGAGAGCTGAAAGCTAATAAGTACCATAATTTTTGGAAGCTCTTTATGAGACTTGAATCCCTGCTTCCTTCTATGAAGGCCTTTCTTCCACTTTTATATTGAGTCTCCACCTTGTATCTTTATGCACCAATTAATAGAGCATAGTTGTCATTCTTAGTTCTATGTGCATTGTCCCAAAACTTATTGATTGGTTCATAATGTTGATATTTCTTGTTCTTGAACTATTTGTATCTAGTCACCCTTATGAGCTTTGAAGGTGTCCTATGCATTTATATTTTACTACTCCATGAGGGACAAGCTGAATGCCACTATGCTATGTTTTCTATATGTGAAACAAACAAACATCTTTCAATGCATTGTTACTCATGAACCTTCGTTTGTATCCTTTCATGTTGCAGCATGGTTACTTTGTCTTATTGTTAGAACTTCATATTTCATGCTCATGTTTAGAGTACTTTTATCCCAGCTTTCATGCTTTCCAAATGGTTTGATCAAGATTGTGATGGTGCATGTCACCTTAAAAATTATTCTCTTTATCACTTACCTACTCGAGGATGAGCATGAGTTAAGCTTGGGGATGTTGATATGTTGTAAACGTATCTATAATTTTTGATGTTCCATGCTTGTTTTATATCTACTTTCTTATGTTTTGTCCACACTTTGGAGTATTTTTACACATTTTCTGGAAATAACCTATTAATAAGATTCCATTGCTTGTTTTCTTCTGTTTTTGGTTCCAGAAAAGGCAGAAAATCAATATTCTCTGAATTGGATGGGACAAAAGCCAAAGTCAATATTTTACCGGAAGACCCACGGAGCCAGAAGACGAGACAGAGAGGGGCCAGGGGCTGGCCACACCATAGGGTGGCGCGAGTCCCCCCTGGCCGTGCCACCAGGTGGTGTGGGCCCCTCAGGCCTCCACCGACCTTGCCCTTTCACCTATAAGAAGCCTTCGATGCAGAAACCCTAAAGAATCCAGCCTCCAGCTACGAAAAGTTCTGTAGTACCACGACCACCGAAGGGGAGATTCGGGGGACAGAAAGTCTCTGTTTCGGCACCCTGCTGGGATGGGGAAGTGCCCCCAGAACCATCTCCATCGATCTCCACCACCATATCCATCGCCGTTGCTGATTCCCATGATGATGAGGGAGTAGTTCTTCCTCGAGGCTAAGGGTTCTACCAGTAGCTATGTGTTCATCTCTCTATCTATGCATGATCATATTGTGATCATGGGCTTTGCAATCAAGTAGATCTACCTTGCTACTCAAGTGCTTTAATAGATCTCTGCTCTCCCCATGTGTGTGAAAGTGACATCGTGCACACCATGGTGGCACTTAGGCTAGAGATTAGAAATACTTGTTATGAGTTATATTTGGAGTTGGATGTTTCTATGAAATTGTGGTGTTTGTTGGAACCATCTACAGCTCAAGGTGACAGTGCGGGGTTATCTAGATGGGGAAAGCGAACTTTGAGGTGTGCTGTTATAGCCCTACCATGGATTAGAGTGTCCAACCGGAGAGTAGATCAAAGTAGTATCATAAAGAGATGATATTTATATGAGAGTGTTCACTAGTGAAAGTATGATCCCTAGGCTTTGTTTCTAAGCATTGAAACTTCGTTTGCAACTAGATCTGTTACATGTTTGCTTGCTTCCATCTTTTTGCCTTTAGTCTTTTCCTCCCGTCAAGATCTTTTTTGGCACCATTGTCTTATATCCATACCACTTGTATTTCACTATCTCTTTGCCGAACTAGTGCACCTATACACCTGACAAGTGTATTGGGTGTGTTGGGGACACAAGAGACTTCTTGTATCTTGATTGCAGGGTTGCTTGAGAGGGATACCTTTGACCACTTCCTCCTTGAGTTTGATAAACCTTGGGTGATCCACTTAAGGGAAACTTGCTGCTGTTCTACAAATATCTGCACTTGGAGGCCCAACAACTGTCTACAAGAATAGAAGTGCGTAGACATCAAGCTATTTTCTGGCGCCGTTGCCGGGGAGGTAAGGTAAAAGGTACTCACATCCTCCGGTGTGAGTGCTCGAAGTTATTTCCTTTAGATTCTGCAATTTTGTGTTTTTGTTTCTTGTTGTCACTAGTTAGGCTTAATGGAAAACAACAAAAAAATTAGAGAGCTTTATAGTATTTATCTTGAGTTAGGACATGAAGTGTTTGAAGAGAAAATTAAAAAACCTATGGAACTTTATTTGCATGCTAATAGCAATGTTGTTAGTATGAATTCTTTGGACACCATTATTGCTAATGCTACGGAAAAGTCTAATCTTGGGGAAGCTAGTTTTTATGAAAATGATCTTTTTAGTTCCCCAGCTTTGGAAGATAGATATTCTATTGCTTATGATGATACCAAACCTCCAATATATGATGATTACAATGATGAGTATGATATTTTCGGTCCAACTACTATTGAGGAGAAAATTAATTATGATTACAATATGCCTCCTATATTTGATGATTATGGTGATGAGAATAATAATGATAGCTATTTTGTTGAATTTGCTCCCACTATAATTAATAAGAATGACTATGTTTATGTGGAGAGTATTAATTATTTTATGCATGTGGCTCATGATAAGAATGTTTTATGTGATAGTTATATTGTTAATTTTATTCATGATGCTACTGAAAGTAATTATGAGAGAGGGAAACATGGTTTTATGTATCTCAACAATACTAAGTTTTCGCTCTTTATGTTGAAAGTCTTGAAGTTGCACTTGTTTTGCTTTCCTATGCTTGTTGCTTTGTGCTTTCATGACTCGTTTCTTTACAAGTTTACTATGCATAGGAAGTGGGTTAGACTTAAGTGTGTTCTGAATTTGCTTCTTGATGCTCTCTTTTACTTCAATTCATATTTCTTATGTGAGCATCTTCTCTAACTATCAAGCCTAACTTAAAGGCATTAAAGAAAAGTACTTGTTGGGAGATAACCTTAAAGTTTTCTTGAGTCTTGGAAGTTATTACTTCTGTAATAACCTCTCCTTATCCTTTTTTATTTGATTTTTGTGCCAAGAATAACCTCTAATGAGAGGGAAGTAAGATTTGGGGAAGTGCTGTCCCAAAACAGATTTTTGTGCTACACTGTAAAAGTGAAAAATCTCTGTACATCGGTTTGAGCTGTAATTTTTTGTGCTTTTGCCCCAGGTTGTTATCCAACTTTCGTTAGTTCAACACTATTTGATTGGAGCAACAGAAGGTCTTCTAAAAAATCAATTTTCACCTTCTGGTCTGTTTTGATAGATTTCTGCATTATTTGCATTTGCCTCTTTAGCAATTTCTTTTTGGTAAATTGAGCTTTTTGAAGGAATTGCTGCAGTAGCTTGTGTTTTTAATGAAAGTTTTTCTATTTTGAAACTAAATCCAAAGGTTTATTATCTTTTGAATGCACTAACGTTGCTAATGAAGATTGTGTGAAGTTTTGTATGAAGGAAAATTTTCAGGTGTAGGGAAAGAATGATGTAATGAGATGAAGAATGGACAAAAGCTCAAGTCTGGGGATGCCACCCCGTGTCACCCCAAGAAATATCAAAGAAATACAAGCGTCAAAGCTTGGGGATGCCCAAGGCATCCCTTCTTCATCAATAAAAAAATCAGGTTTCTCCCAAACACTTCATTTTTATTGTTTAATGCACAGTTGTGTTGTGCTTGGAGCATCTTTGTTTTGTTCTTAGTTTTCGTTTGCTTAGTTTGCTTGTATAAGTTTGTTGGACCCCCTCATTCATACATTAGTTTTCAAATAAGATTGGTTTGGATTGCAAGAGAGTAGGAAAAGTTCATGCTTAAGTGGTATAAAAGGAGTTTGTTTTTGTCCATGATTTAGACTTTATCATGCCATGCTTGATATTGTTTTGGCTTTATGCTTAGTGATTTTTGCTATAGCATGACATGTTACAAATAATTGAGATTGCTTAATGTGCCTTGAAAGAATCATGCGTTGTTTTAGCATATTAAAGCATAGTATTGTGGTATTCTCCTTTGATGCTTTATTTGGGTTGACTTGGCGCATGCTCACACCATGTTAAGACTATACCAAGTCACCATAGCCTCTATGATCCTTTAGTATTCGACTTGTAATATCACTTTATGCTTTAATTAATGATGTTTTGTCGCTTTGCATGATTATGGCCATTATTGCTCTCTTAGTTGGTCGCTCCCAGTCTTTTGCTAGCCTCCATACTAAGTATGAGTTCCACTCATGCATCCAACTCCAAATAAAACCAAGTTATTCCAAAGAGTCCACCATACCTACCTATTAGCATTCGCTATTCCAAGTATATTCATGTTTTTATCTACCTTCCGAATTAAAATTGTTATGTGAAAATTAGTGATTAAAGCTCTCATGAACTTGATGGCACACTTTACTTTTCTTGCCCCTAATAAACTTGAACCATTGTGTCATCTATATTGTATATGCTTGCACTTATAAGTTGGGAATTAGCAGAACCATGCTGTCATGGGGAACACTTTCAACATTGCACTTGTACATTGTACCCAGTTGATATCATGCTCTTTTGTTTATGGATGTCATCGGTGTGAAATGAAAGGGGAGCTTGTAAGTCCATGGAGTTATGTATGTGTGTTAGAGAAACGCCTGGGCCGCTGGTCTAATGCATGCCTAATCATGGTGGAAACCTGAAGCGTAACCATAATGAGCAAGCTATGAAGCATTCTTCTTATAAGAAAAGAGATAGAGATTGAGAAAAAGAAAAGAAAAAAGAGATGAGAAAAGAGGAAAGAGAGAAAAAAGCACCATTTTCCCATGGTAAATAAGAAGATTGCTAAGATGCTTATTGTCTGCTTGCCTTGTCATTTTGATATGGGGATTCTTCCGTATCATCGGGCAAGGGGTACCCCGTTGGCGGTTCTCTATGATACACATGTACTTACTATGACAAGAACTTACCGGTAACTAAACTTGAGTAGCATGAGGAGCAGCCCTCGTATCCAAGGGACATGAGATTTCCAACTTATACTTTGTCAAGCATATACTCCATAGTTTGTTCACTTTAAACTTAATCACTTCAAGATGCTTATGATAGGGGCAATGAGAGATGAAAGCTAATAAGTACCATAATTTTTGGAAGATCTTTATGAGACTTGAATCCCTGCTTCCTTCTATGAAGGCCTTTCTTGCACTTTATATTGAGTCTCCACCTTCTATCTTTATGCACCAATTAAGAGAGCATAGTTGTCATTCTTAGTTCTATGTGCATTGTCCCAAAACTTATTGATTGATTCATAATGTTGATATTTCTTGTTCTTGAACTATTTGTATCTAGTCACCCTTATGAACTTTGAAGGTGTCCTATGCATTTATATTTTGCTACTCCATGAGGGACAAGCTGAATGCCACTATGCTATGTTTTCTATATGTGAAACAAACAAACGTCTTTCAATGCATTGTTATTCATGAACCTTTGTTTGTACCCTTTCATGTTGCAGCATAGTTACTTTGTCTTATTGTTAGAACTTCATCTTTCATGCTCATGTTTAGAGTACTTTGATCTTAGTTTTCATGCTTTGCAAATGGTTTGATCAAGATTGTGATGGTGCATGTCACCTCAAAAATTATTCTTTTTTATCACTGACCTACTCGAAGACGAGCAGGAGTTAACCTTGGGGATGTTGATACGTTGTAAACGTATCTATAATTTTTGATGTTCCATGCTTGTTTTATATCTACTTTCTTATGTTTTGTCCACACTTTGGAGTATTTTTACACATTTTCTAGAACTAACCTATTAATAAGATGCCATAGTGCTAGTTGCCTGTTTTCTTCTGTGTTTGGTTCCAGAAAAGGCAGAAAATCAATATTCTCGGAATTGGACGGGACAAAAGCCAAAGTCAATATTTTACCGAAAGACTCACGGAGCCAGAAGACGAGACGGAGAGGGGCCAGGGGCTGGCCACACCATAGGGTGGCGCGGGTCCCCCTAGTCGCGCCACCAGGTTGTGTGGGACCCTCATGCCTCCTCCGACCTTGCCCTTTCGCCTATAAGAAGCCTCCGATGCAGAAACCCTAAAGAATCCAGCCTCCAGCCACGAAAAGTTCCGCAGTGCCGCCACCACCAAAGGGGAGATTCGGGGGACAGAAAGTCTCTGTTCCGGTACCCTGCCGGGATGGGGAAGTGCCCCCGGAACCATCTCCATCGATCTCCACCACCATCTCCATTGCCGTTGCTGATTCCCATGATGATGTGGGAGTAGTTCTTCCACGAGGCTAAGGGTTCTACCGGTAGCTATGTGTTCATCTCTCTCCCTATGCATGATCATATTGTGATCATGAGCTTTGTAATCAAGTAGATCTACCTTGCTACTCAAGTGCTTTAATAGATCTCTGCTCTCCCCATGTGTGTGAAAGTGACAGCATGCACACCATGGTGGCACTTAGGCTAGAGATTACAAATACTTGTTATGAGTTATATTTGGAGTTGGATGTTTCTATGAAATTGTGGTGTTTGTTGGAACCATCTAGAGCTCAAGGTGACAGTGTGGGGTTATCTAGATGGGGAAAAGCGAACTTTGAGGTGTGCTGTTATAGCCCTACCATGGATTAGAGTGTCCAACCGGAGAGTAGATCAGAGTAGTATCATAAAGAGATGATATTTATATGAGAGTGTTCACTAGTGAAAGTATGATCCCTAGGCCTTGTTTCTAAGCATTGAAACTTCGTTTGCAACTAGATCTATTACATGTTTGCTTGCTTCCATCTTTTTGCCTTTAGTCTTCTCCTCCCGTCAAGCTCTTCTCTGGCACCGTTGTCTTATATCCATACCACTTGTATTTCACTATCTCTTCGCCGAACTAGTGCACCTATACACCTGACAAGTGTATTAGGTGTGTTGGGGACACACGAGACTTCTTGTATCTTGATTGCAGGGTTGCTTGAGAGGGATACCTTTGACCACTTCCTCCCTGAGTTCGATAAACCTTGGGTGATCCACTTTAGGGAAACTTGCTGCTGTTCTACAAACCTCTGCACTTGGAGGCCCAACAACTGTCTACAAGAATAGAAGTGCATAGACATTAGGGTACCTTACAAGTCCTTAGATTGAGGCAAAAAAGGATACAATAATCATCATGTCATACAAACTAATACACGATCCCATCTATGATAAATCACATGCACAATTGCTACATGGCTAGGCCGAAGCCCTTATCCCAAGGAGATTTACTCACACATAGAGATGAGATCAACGATCACAAACATTGTAATGAACATCATAAGATTGATAGCAATAGTCTTACAATGTCGCCATCAGAGAAGAGATGTACTATTACGAGTGGTGGAATATGGCTATGGAGATGGAGAAGGGTTTGTAGACCTGGAGGCGGCTGGAGATCTATGGCAGAGACTTTTTGGCGAGGTCTAGCTTGTTTTCTCGTCGCCCAGGCTTCTTTATATAGGGGTCCCTTCACGAAAGTTGTTCTGTTTGACCTAACGGTGGCGGCGCCAACTATACGGTCGAAATTTTTGCTCTAGCCATATAGTTGGTCATTAAGGCGTATGCCTCTGTTGTTCGGCTCCTAGTTTCTTCTGGTAGTTGGAATCTTTGACTTTAATGTAGTGATTCCCTCCTTTAAACGACATTATCTGGGCAGGAAAAATACAAAAAGAAAGGATTGCATACCCCTCTAAATATTAGCATTAGTGGCAGGGTTTAGAGAGATATTTGATCAAAAATATGATTAATATCCAGTTTAAATGTGGATGTAGATGGCTATATTTCAGACCATCAACCTCCCCAAGCTTAAACTTGATCGTCCCGAGCAAGAAAACCAAAATAAAAAAGGAACTTGGCATTTAAACTGAAATAACGTGATCGTGATCTTACTCATGATTAGGAGTCTCATGTTTCCTCCACTTCATAAATATGAAAAACTTCAGCATAGATAGAGTAATGGCAAGCATATCATACGGGTTTCATGCATCCTTATAGCGCAACAAAATTATTGTAAACATGGATGATTCAAATGAGTAAACTTTATTCCATGTCAAGTAATCAACTCATAGGCTTGCCTTTGAATAGTAAAGTATAATCATGTAAATTAAGAGTGTGAGAGTTGTCATGAAAAGCATATATACTAGAGTATCTCAACTCTCCCACATCAATGAATCAAGACTTTGCAGGCACTACTTTTCTATTCATTGTCCTTCAAGAATTTCAGTTTTAAGTAATTGAGAGCATTCCAAAGATTTTTATTAGTTTATCAGGCTGTGATGGACACTCGTGGCATCACTAAGTTTTTGTTCCTTTTGCATAATGATTACTCATAATAGCAAGAGGAGTGATTCCATCATGATTACAGCTACCCGGGTGTGCCAAGAATCTTACCCACTATAGCATTACTGCTACAAGTGTTTAATCAACTCATAGCCGAAATCTAGGAGTTTCCTCCATGAAGATTGTTCATAGGCCAGCGGAGTTGTTGGCATCCCATGAAGTTTGACACACGTAAAGCTATATCATTCTTATGATTAACAAGTCAAACTTTGGCAATGTCACAAAAACCGCTAAACATTAATTCAATCGAACAAACCCTTTTAAAGAGAGCTATTAAGTCAATTAACATTTTCAGTGGTGTTGAGTGTCTGTAGAAATAAACCTTCAAGACTAAGAACTACAACACCCAAGTCTTCAATTGTGGGACTTTTTCTTATTATAATTGTTTAGCAATTTTTAGGCAAGACTTGGTTAATTACGAGATCTGGAACAAAATAAGCCCAATTAAATACCCATGCAAACAACAATCTTACTATGATACAAAGAATCATGATATGTTGCTAACGTATCCATAATTTTTGATGTTCCATGCTTGGTTTTATCTACTTTCTTATGTTTTGTCCACATTTTGGAGTACTTTTCATATGATTTCTTGGACTAACCTATTAACAAGAGCCACAGTGCTAGTTGCCTGTTTTCTGCTGATTTTGGTTCTAGAAAGTCAGAAAATGAATATTCTCGGAATTGGACCAGACAAAAGCCAAAGTCATTATTTTCTAGGTAGATTCACGGAGCCAGAAGGAGAGACGAAGGGGGGCAACAGGGTGGCCAAACCACCCCTAGGCGCAGGTCCCCCAGGCCACGCCAGGGCAAGGTGTGGGCCCCCCTGGATATCCACTGACCTTGCCTCTTCGCCTATAAGATGCCTCCCGATGCAAAAATCCTAAATAATCAAGCCTCCAGCCACGAAAAGTTCCATAGCGCCGCCGCCACCGAAGGGGAGATTCGGGGGACAAAAAGTTTCTGTTCCGGCATCCTGCCGGGATGGGGAAGTGCCCCCGGAGCCATCTCCATCGATTTCCACCACCATCTCCATCGCTGTTGCTGATTCCCATGGTGATGAGGGAGTATTTTTTTCTCGAGGCTAAGGGTTCTACCGGTATCTATGTGTTCATCTCTCTCTCTATGCATGATCTTATTGAGATCATGAGCTTGTAATCTATAGATCTACCTTGCTACTCAAGTGCTTTAATAGATCTCTGCTCTCCCCATGTGTGTGAAGTTGATAGTGTGCACACCTTGGTGGCACTTAGGCTAGAGATTACAAATACTTGTTATGAGTTATATTTGGAGTTGGATGTCTTTATGAAATTGTGGTGTTTGTTTGAACCATCTAGTGCTCAAGGTGATAGTGTGGGGTTATCTAGATGGGAAAGGCTTACTTTGAGGTGTGCTATTATAGCCCTACCATGGATTAGAGTGTCCAACCAGAGAGTAGTTCAGCATAGTATCATAAAGAAGAATATATTTATATGAGAGTGTTCACTAGTGAAACTATGATCCCTAGGCCATGTTTCTAAGCATTGAAACACCATTTGCTATTAGATCTATTACATGTTTGCTTGCTTCTATCTTTATTTCAGTTTTACTTTAGTCTTTTCCACGCCATCAAGCTATTTTCTATCACCGTTACCACATGTATTTCACTATCTCTTCGCCGAACTAGTGCACCTATACACCTGATAAGTGTATTGGGTGTGTTGGGGACACAAGAGACTTCTTGTATCTTGATTGCAAGGTTGCTTGAGAGGGATACCTTTAACCACTTCCTCCCTGAGTTCGATAAACCTTGGGTAATCCACTTAAGGGAAAACTTGCTGCTATTCTACAAACCTCTGCACTTGGAGGCCCAACAACTGTCTACAAGAATAGAAGTGCGTAGACATCAAGCTATTTTCTGGCGCCGTTGCCGGGGAGGTAAGGTAAAAGGTACTCACATCCTCCGGTGTGAGTGCTCGAAGTTATTTCCTTTAGATTCTACAATCTTTTCTTTTTGTTTCTTGTTTTTATTTTCACTAGTTAGGCTTAATGGAAAACAACGAAAAAAATTAGAGAGCTTTATAGTATTTATCTTGAGTTAGGACATGAAGTGTTTGAAGAGAAAATTAAAAACCTATCGAACTTTATTTGCATGCTAATAGCAATGTTATTAGTATGAATTCTTTGAACACCATTATTGCTAATGCTATGGAAAATTCTAAGCTTGGGGAAGCTGGTTTTGATGAGCATGATATTTTTAGTCCCCCAAACACGGAGGAGAAAATTTACTTTGATGATACTATGCCTCCAATATATGATGATTACAATGATGAATATGATATTTTTAGTCCACCTACTATTGAGGAGAAAACTAATTATGATTATAATATGCCTCCTATATTTGATGATTTTGGTGATGAGAATAATAATGATAGCTATTTTGTTGAATTTGCTCCCACCACAATTAATAAGAATGACTATGCTTATGTGGAGAGTAATAATTATTATATGCATGTGGCTCATGATAAGAATGTTTTATGTGATAGTTATATTGTTAATTTTATTCATGATGCTACTAAAAGTTATTATGAGAGAGGGAAACATGGTTTTATGCATCTCAATAATATTAAGTTTCCCCTCTTTATGATGAAAGTCTTGAAGTTGCACTTGTTTTGCTTTCCTATGCTTGTTGCTTTGTGCTTTAATTACTTGTTTGTTTACAAGATTCCTATGCATAGGAATTGGGTTAGACTTAAATTTTCTTTGAATTTGCTTCTTGATGCTCTCTTTTACTTCAAGTCATATTTCTTATGTGAGCATCTTCTCAAACTATCATGCCTAACTTAAAGGCGTTAAAGAAAAGTACTTATTGGGAGATAATCCAAAAGTTTTAGTTGAGTCTTGGAAGTTACTACCTCTGTAATAACCGCTGCTTATCTTTTTTATTTGCTTTTTGTGCCAAGAGTAACCTCTAATGAGAGAGAACTAATGATTGGGAAAGTTGCTGTCCCGAAACAGATTTTTGTGCTTCACCGTAAAAATTCGTGTAAAATCTCTGTATGTCGTTTTGAGGCGTGAATTTTTGTGCTTCTGACCCAGGTTGTTATCTAACTTTCGTTAGTTCAACACTTTGTGATTTGAGCAAAAGAAGGTCTTCGAAAAAATTGGGTTTTACCCGCTGGCCTGTTTTGACAGATTTCTGCCATTATTTGCATTTGCTTCTTATTAGTTCCTTTTTGAGTTATTTTGGGGAATTGAGCTTTTTGAGGGAAGTGCTACAGTAGCTTGTGTTTTAATGGAAGTTTTATTGGTGTTAGAACTGAACCTAAAGACTTATTATCTTGAAGTGCACTAATGTTGCTGATAAAGATTGTGTGAAGTTCTGTATGGAAGAAAAATTTCAGGTATATGGAAGGAATGAGTAATGAGATGAAGGATGGACTAAAGATCAAGCTTGGGGATGCCATGCGTGTCACCCCAATAAATATCCAAGAAGTACAAGCGTCAAAGTTGGGGATGCCCAAGGCATCCCCTTCTTCATCAATAAAAATCCCAGTTTTCTTCCAAACGCTTCATTTTTATTGTTTCATGCATAGTTGTGTTGTTCTTGGAGAGTCTTTTCGTTTTCATTTTGCTTTTTGTTTGCTTGGTTTTCTTAGTTTTCTGAATAAATTGGTTGGACCCCCCTCTTTCATACATTGGTCTTCAAATAGTTTGGTTTGGATTGGAAAAAGAGTAGGAAAGTTCATGCTTAAGTGGTAAAGAGAGTTTGTTTTTGACTGTGGCTTATGTAGGAAAGTTCTTCGATATTGTTTTAGCTTTATGCTTAGTATTCTTTGCTATAGCATGGCTTGTTATAAACAATTGAGATTGCTTAATGTGCCTTTGAAGAATCATGCGTTGTTTTAGCATATTAAAGCATAATATTGTGGTATTCTCCTTTGATGCTTTATTTGGGTTGACTTGGCACATGCTCACACCATGTTATGACTATCCCAAGTCACCATAGCCTTTATGATCCTTTAGTTTTCAACTTGTAGTATCAATTTATGCTTTGATCAATGATGTTTTGTCGCTCTGCATGATTATGACCATTATTGCTCTCTTAATTGGTCGCTCCCAGTCTTTTGCTAGCCTCCGCAACCAAGTATGAGTTCCACTCATGCATCCAACTCCTAAAACCAAGTTATTCCAAAGAGTCCACCATAGCTACCTACTAGCATATGCTATTCCAAGTATATTCATGTTTTTATCTACCTTCCGAATTAAACTTGTTATGAGAAAACTAGTGATTAAAGCTCTCACGAACTTGATGGCACACTTTACTTTTCTTTCCCTTAATAAACTTGAACCATTGTGTCGTCTATGTTGTATATGCTTGCACTTATATGTTGGGGATTAGCAGAACCATGCTGTCATGGGGAACGCTTTCAACGTTGCACTTGTACATTGTATCTAGTTGATATCATGCTCTTTTGTTTATGGATGTCGTCGGTGTGAAATGAAAGGGGAGCTTGTAAGTCCATGGAGTTATGTATGTCTGTCAGAGAAACGCCTAGGCCGCCGGTCTAATCCATGCTGACATGGTGGAAACCTGTAGCATAACCATAATGAGCTGTCTATTAAGCATTCTTCTTATTAAAAAAAGAGTCAGATATTGAGAAAAAAGAGAATAAGAAAAAAATATGAGAAAAGAGGAAAGAGAGAAAAAAGCACCATATTCCCATGGTAAATAAGTAGATTGCTGAGATGCTCGTTGTCTGCTTGCGTTGTCATTTTGATATGGGGATTCTTCCGTATCATCGGGCAAGGGGTACCCTGTTGGCAGTTCTCTATGATACAGATGTACTTACTATGACAAGAACTTATCGGTAACTAAACTTGAGTAGCATGAGGAGCGGCCCTCGTATTCAAGGGACATGAGATTTCCAACTTATACTTTGTCAAGCATATACTCCATAGTTTGTTAACTTTAACCTTAATCACTTCAAGATGCTTATGATAGGGCAATGAGAGCTGAAAGCTAAAAAGTACCATAATTTTTGGAAGCTCTTTATGAAACTTGAATCCCTACTTCCTTCTATGAAGGCCTTTCTTTTGCCTTTATGTTGAGTCTTCACCTTCTATCTTTATGCACCTACTTTGAGAGCATAGTGGCCATTCTTAGTTCTATGTGCATTGTCCCAAGACTTGTTGATTGATGCATAGCTTTGATATTGCTTGTTTTAAACTATTTGTATCTAGTCACTCTTATGAACTTTGAAGGTGTTCTATGCATTTATGTTTGCTACTCTATGAGGGACAAGCTGAATGCCACTATGCTATGTTTTATTTATGTGAAACAAACAAACGTCTTGCAAAGCATTGTTATTCATTAATGTTTTGTTTGTGCCTTTTCATGTTGCAACATAGTTCCTTTGTCTTATTGCTAGAACTTTGCCTTTCATGTTATGATTGAAGTACTATGATCCCAGCTTTGAATGTTTTACAAATGCTTTGATCAAGTTTATGATGGTGCATGTCACCTCAAAAATTATTCTTTCTTTTTATCACTTACCTACTCGAGGACGAGCAGAAGTTAAGCTTGGGGATGTTGATACGTTGCTAACGTATCCATAATTTTTGATGTTCCATGCTTGGTTTTATCTACTTTCTTATGTTTTGTCCACACTTTGGAGTACTTTTCATATGATTTCTTGGACTAACCTATTAACAAGAGCCACAGTGCCAGTTGCTTGTTTTCTACTGTTTTTGGTTCTAGAAAGTCAGAAAATGAATATTATCGGAATTGGACCGGACAAAAGCTGAAGTCGTTATTTTCCCGGTAGATTCACGGAGCCAGAAGGAGATACGAAGGGGGGCCACATGGTGGCTAAACCACCCCTAGGCGCGGGTCCCCCCAGGCCGCGCTAGGGCATGGTGTGGGTCCCCTGGCTGCTGATGGCTCTGTGTATGGCGCCCAGAAAAGTGCTGGTGCGATGATGATGTAGAGCTCGTTGGGAACCCCAAGAGGAAGGAATGATGAGCACAGCAGCAAGTTTCTCTCAGTTATGAAACCAAGGTTTAATCGAACCAGTAGGAGCAAGGAAACACCCCAAAGGTGTTACTAGCTGAGCTTTGGCAGGGCGCACTACCGGTGCTAGTAGCAACATGGAGACCTGCACAACACAACCACAGAACTTTGTTCCCAACTTGCGATGAGGTTGTCAATCTCACCGTGTTTTGCTGAAAACAAAGGATTAAACGTGTTGAATGGAAAGAAGTAAAAGTTTGCAGAAAGTAAACACAAAGCAGTAAAAGATTGTAGATTGTATGTAAACGAAAAGGACCGGGATCCATAGTTCACTAGAGGTGTCTCTCCTTAGATAGATAACATGCTGGGTGAACAAATTACAGCGGGGCAATTAACAAACATCGAGAAAGCAATACATGCATATACTAATCATCTTGACTCCTTTGAAACTTGATTGGGCATTACAACATTATACATAGACCGCCTTCCAACTGCATCTATGACTAATAATCCACCTTCAGGTTATCATCCAAACCCCCTCCAGTATTAAGTTGCAAGCAACAGATTATTGCTTTACGAACTGCGTGTAAAGTAAACAATACGATTGTTCTATGAACAAAGGATTGTTGTTTTCTCCCTAGTAGCAACAGCACATCTAGTACCTTAGAGATTTCTGTCACTTCCCCAGATTACCAGAGGCATGAACCCACTATCGAGCATAAATACTAATTCTTGGAGTTGCTAGCATCTACTTGGCCAAGATAGCTACTAACAACGGAAAGCATGCAAGATCAAAAATAACAAAGACATGATAGAATCAATAATCAATCTGAAATAGCATCTCAATATCCATCGGATCCCCGCAAACACAACATGCAGAATTACAAATAGATGATCTTGATCATGAACGGAGCTCACAAGATCTAAACATGAAAGCACAAAGGAGGAGAACCAGCCATCTAGCTACTACATGGATCCGTAGTCCAAGGATGAACTACTCACGCATCACACCGGAGGCTTGCTTGGTGATGAAGAAGGCCTCCAGGGTGAATTCCCCTCTCCGGCAGGGTGCCGGGAAGAGCTCCAGATCCCTGCCGATCTAGGGATGGAGATGACGGCGGCTACAGACTCTTTCGTGGATTTTTGATCGGGTACTTAGGGTTTATGTCCCGAGGGCATTTATAGTCGGAAGGGGAGGCCGAGGGGGTGCCAGGGCTGGCCTCACCACCCCCTGGTGCAGGCCAGGCTGGGCCGTGCGACCAGGTGGTGTGGTGGCCCCCTTGGCCCCTCTCCGTCTCGTAGTCTGACATCTGATGACTTCCAGAAAAATAGGCACTTTGGCTTTTGTCCCATCCAATTCCGAGAATATTCATTTTCTGACTTTCCTAGAACCAAAAATAGCAGAAAACAGGCATCTGGCACTGTGGCTCTTGTTAATAGGTTAGTCCAAGAAATCATATGAAAAGTACTCCAAAGTGTGGAAAACATAAGAAAGTGGATAAAACCAAGCATGGAACATCAAAACTATATATACATTTGCAATGTATCAGCTGCCCACCGACCTTGCCTCTTCGCCTATGCGATGCCTCCCGATGCAAAAACCCTAAATAGTCAAGCCTCCAGCCACGAAAAGTTTTGCAGCGCCGCCACCACTGAAGGGGAGATTCGGGGGACATAAAGTCTCTGTTCCGACATGCTGCCAGGATGGGGAAGTGCCCCCGAAGCCATCTCCATCGATCTCCACCACCATCTCCATCGCCGTTGCTGATTCCCATGATGATGAGGGAGTAGTTCTTTTTCGAGGCTAAGGGTTCTACCGGTAGCTATGTGTTCATCTCTCTCTCTATGCATGATCTTATTGAGATCATGAGCTTGTAATCTATAGATCTACCTTGCTACTCAAGTGCTTTAATAGATCTCTGCTCTCCCCATGTGTGTGAAGTTGACAGTGTGCACACCATGGTGGCACTTAGGCTAGAGATTACAAATACTTATTATGAGTTATATTTGGAGTTGGATGTCTTTATGAAATTGTGGTGTTTGTTTGAACCATCTAGTGCTCAAGGTGACAGTGTGGGGTTATCTAGATGGGAAAGGCGTACTTTGAGGTGTGCTGTTATAGCCCTACCATGGATTAGAGTGTCCAAACGGAGAGTTGTTCAGTGTAGTATCATAAAGAAGAATATATTTATATGAGAGTGTTCACTAGTGAAAGTATGATCCCTAGGCCTTGTTTCTAAGCACTGAAACACCGTTTGCTATTATATCTATTACATGTTTGCTTGCTTCTATCTTCATTTAAGTTTTACTCTTGTCTTTTCCACGCCATCAAGCTATTTTCTATCACCGTTACCACTTGTATTTCACTATCTCTTCGCCGAACTAGTGCACCTATACACCTGACAAGTGTATTGGGTGTGTTGGGGACACAAGAGACTTCTTGTATCTTGATTGTAGGGTTGCTTGAGAGGGATACCTTTGACCACTTCCTCCCTGAGTTCGATAAACCTTGGGTAATCCACTTAAGGGAAAACTTGCTGCTGTTCTACAAATCTCTACACTTGGAGGCCCAACAACTGTCTACAAGAATAGAAGTGCGTAGACATCAACTCACTCCACCAATATAATATCTTGACATTTACTACTAACTAGCATGGGTTTCTCAAACTACAGAAGTGGGGAGTCATAAGACATACCTCTCATGTTTGGTTCCACTTCTCTCTTCCTTTTTATTTGTTTCTTGGAAACTCGAAGTCGATCACTCTCTTGCAAATATATGAAGACCTCGAGGAGGAAAGAAAAGAGAGAGGTAAAATAAGGAAAAATTGAGAAATCTTTTTGTGATTTTTAAGAGAGGTAAATTAAAGAATAGAAAATTGGCGGCAAAGTTCAGCTAGAAAATCTCAAAAGCAAATAAAGAACTTAGAAAATAAAGTTTTGGGGAAACCAACATGAGTGCTTATAAACTCAAATAAAAACGTAACCTCAAAATAAATAAAAGCAAATAAACACCAAATAAAGATACATGAGGAAACTTCCCCAAGATTAGGCTTTTGCAAGCCCTTCAAATCATTATGGTGGCGGGAAAAGTCGTTACTCCAGTTCGCAAATTGAGTTGAGAGGTTACTTGTTGATTCTCGGAGGTTCAAAGAGAGGTTGCGCATCCTCTCCACAGTCCCTCCAAGTCCATGGAAATCTTGGTATGTGGCGAACCGGGTTTGCGGCTGCTCCTCTTGATAAGGAACTTCTTGCTCCTCTTCTTGGTCCTCATCCTCTTCATGAATCTCTTCCTTGGGTTGGTGTTGCTGAACCTACAAATCATATAACAAACTTCCTTCCTCGATAGAGAAAAGATCATTAGGCATAGGAGCGGGGTAGATACGCCCAGCTCCAGCAATATGCAGGTAATAAATACCACCTCTCCTAGTGAGCATTCCGCATGCCCTCAAGGTGGAGAAACCAACACGTGTCTCACCTAGTACTGGTTGCAACTCACCTAGATTGATGTCTAGGGCAGTGGCAAGCACGGTGATGATGCCTCCTCCTGTGATTGGCCCTTGGCTTTGGGAGGTTTGGTTCTCTAGGTAGCGCACAAGGATGGCGCCCAAATTGAGTGACAGGTTACAATTTATGTAAGCAGCCTTTGCGAGGACTAGGATGTCCTCCTCGTTGAGTCTCGTGAACTCATTACGTGCCTGCAAGGTGCTAGCAACAACATAGAACAAATAGCGAATTGTAGGATGTTGAATATTCTTCCCCTTGTTCACTCTACTAGTGAAACTCATTCCATTATAGTATTGATCGGGGGAAGGACTTAAGCCAGTAAAGGATGCACGTAAAGCATGAACATCATTGTTTGGAAAATTAAAGTATGCGCACCATTCATCTAATGTTAAAGTGTAGTTGTTGTTCATCAGACGGAAATAAATACTATCCTCTCCTTGCCATAGTTTAACGGTGCTTTGCAATGAACTTAGGAATTCAATTGTTAAGCGGCGATAAGTAGGTACATCATTGTACACAAAGTTTTGCAGGCTAGCTCTATTGCAAAGTAAATTAAAGTCATCAAAAATACCAAGTTGGTTCAATATGATGGGGCAAGCCCACTTGGTGGCCTTCACTTCGTGGTTCTTGATCCCGTTGAAGCGATCACAATGGGCCTCATCCCTGAACCGTATCCCCATGCGTTCCTGAGCGGCAGCCCGAGAAGTGCTAGCGGTGGCACGAGCACGAGTTTGGCTCCTTGTGTTCATCATCTAAAACATTGAAGAAAGGCAAAAATAAAACTTTTTGATCCAACAACAGTAAGTATAATATATTCCTTATCTAAGCACACTAAAGAATCTCCTCAAGATAATAATCTAGGCAAGAAAATCATGGCAATTGGTTCATAGTAGGTCTCACCCTAGATTGACTATGACAATAGATCGAGGATGAATTTGCAAAAAGTAATTGGAGGATCGGAAGAGAAACGTACCGTAGATCACTTGTGTGCGAGGAAGTCAAACGAGATTGAGTAGAGATGGAGATCCCTTAAGGTTTTGAGAGAGTTTGGAGGTAGAAGAAAGAAAAAGGATTGAAGTTTTGGAGTTGGGAGTACCTTCCCGTGCGATTTTGTGGTCAGACGCAACTATACGGGCGAAACTATACGGGCGGAACATGTGTTCCGGCTGTAGTTGGCATTCTGTCAAAATATTAGGGTTTCCTCCTGGCGGTGCAGCTTTACGTACGCAACTATACATGCAAAATAAAATGTTCCGACCGTATAGTTGGTCGTTAAACTATCTGTCCCTGCGAAAGTAAATTTGCAAAGGCATCGATATCTATACGACCAGAACTATATGGCCGGAATTTTTATTCCGCCGTATAGTTGGTCGTTAAACTCTCAGTACATATGAAAAAAAATTATACAGAAGCATTGATATCTATACAATTGGAATTATATGGCTGAAATTTTTATTTCCGACGTATAGTTGGTCGTTAAACTCTTAGTACATATTGCAGAATTTTTTCAATGACAAATATATCTATACGACCGGAACTATACGGTCTGAATTTTTATTCCCGCCGTTTAGTTGGTCGTTAAACTCTCTGTGTGCATAATTTTTTTTTGTTTCTTCATAAACTATTTCTTTTTCTGTAACTTAGTGATATACCTTGTTTTTGACAAAAAATTGATAGTAAATATTGTCGACCAACAATAGCATGAGTAAAGCAGAATTTCAAGTACTGCTGAACTTCTTCTCCTCGAATGGAGTTTTCTAGCACTCTTTATTTAGCATGAACTTAAACTAAAACTAAAAACTTAACTCAAACCTTTATTTAACATGGGTTGTCTTCCATGGAGCACTCTTTTATGGTCAATAGCTTGACCTTGATGATAATCACTTGGGCCAGATGAGTGGAACACCCACTCCAAAGTAATTGGCCTTCAAAGTGATGGCCTCCTTCTTGTCATGTTTGTCTTTCTTCTTCCTAGGAAAATGGATAACAAAAGGATCCCATGAAGGCAATTGCAACTTCATTTTCCCTTCATGAAGGTTAATTAAAGCCTTTATAGTTCTTAAGAAAGGATGACCTAGTATTATAGGAGCAACAGTATCTTCAGTCATGTCATCAATAACAAAGTTAATTAGAGCAGGACAACCTTTGATGCAAACTAAAGTGTTCTCCTTAATTCCTACAGCTTGTTTGTAGGTAGAATCTGCTAGATGCAATTTTAGTTCAGTAATTTCAGAGGATCCAAGATTTTACTTGTTAAAAAGACTCTTTGGAATTTTTGAGACGCTTGCACCTAGATCACAATGTGCAGATATCTCATTGGTTCCAATCTTTATCTTAATAGTAGGCTCAAATATGTCATCTAGTTTAACAGATAACTTTTCAACGATTTTCCTGTATTCCTGTTCAAGGTCATGTACCTTAATTGCTACTTGATCAACAAAGTGTTGGTACATGGCTTCATCATTATCTTCACTTACTAGAATTTTAACGTTGATCCTCTTTACGAGGTCTTCGATGGTGTAGCTTGGTGAAGGGGCATTACTATAATCAAGTTCTTCAGGCTCCTCCCTTTGGATCCTCATAATTTTGAGTTCTTCAACATGATTGGGCTCAGCTTTACCTGCAAATTTAGCTAGAATGAGAGTTTTACTCTCGGTTATCTTACCTAGCTGTGCCTCAACGATCCTTATTCTTTCTTGAAGGGCCTGCAAATCATTTCTCAAACTAACAACTTGGTTAGATAATTTACCAAGCATAGCATCATGGTTCTCCGTAATTTTGACTAGAATATTATTTTGTTCATTTTGTGAGTCTATGAAAGACTTAAGTGTTTCTTGGAGACTACCATTACTAGTTCCCATATTATTATTAGAGTTACTTGCAGGACTAGCATAATGTTTCTGAAAGTTAGGATTTTAACTCTTCTTCCAAGCAGGGTTGTAATAATTACGAACTACAAAGTCTATTTCTTCTATGTTTGTTTCGGGGGTGGCTCTTACCTGAGTTTCCTTACCTTTTACGACTAGTATGAGCTCATCCAACTTATCATTGAGATCTTCGTTCTCTTGTTCTTCGTGCTTGATCTTTCCACATGCCATTTGGCATGGTTGTCTTGCATATTGTCTAGCAGCTGCTTTGCTTCGGTAATATGTTTACCTATAAATGTTCCTCTAGCTGCAGTATCAAGCATAGACTTAGAAACATGATTAAGAGCATTGTAAAATAAATGGAGGATTAACCAATCTTCCATCCCATGACTAGGAAAGTTTCTTAGGCATTCTTTCATCCTCTCCCATGCAACGCTAGTGGCTCACGCTCTTCCTGTCTAAAGCTAGTAATATTAGATCGAAGTTGCATACTCTTTGCAGGTGGGAAAAATTTAGTCATAAATAAAGAAGTACACCCCACCCATGATGTAATAGTATTTTTAGGCAAAGATAGCAACCATTCTTTAGCTCTCCCTCTTAGAGAGAAAGGAAATAGACGCAATTTGACCGCATCAGGGCAACGTCTTTTATACACATCATATCACATATTTCAGTGAAAGTATTTAAGTGCATACCCGCGTCTTCAACATCAGAGCCTCCAAATTGATTCTATTGAACCAAACTTAAGTAATGGGGCTTAATTTCATAATCATCAGCAGCGATTGCTGGCTGAGTAATAGGAGTACGCAAATAATCATTATTGGGAGTAGCAAACTCCCCAAGCTTCTTTTCAGCCATACTTCCTATGTTTTTGGGTTTCCTTAGATTAATATTATAACAGTAAAAGCAAGAATTTAAAGACTAACTATTTTTTTGGTTTATTAAATAAAGACTGAAAGCAAACTAACAAAATTAAAAACAAGAATTAAAACTAGCAAGGTTCCTAATAACCTCACCAGGGTAGCTATTGCTTCCCTAGCAATGGAGCCAGAAAAAGGGTTGATACCTTCGATCCGGATTACTGATGTAGTGTAGCTCTTTTTCCCTAGTAGACCTAGGTTATCGAATCCACGGGAAGCGAATGCATAGTGAAGTTACTTTAACGGACCTTCGGGAGTTTTAGAATTCCTTTTGTGTTTTTACCGGAACAATAGCTTGCGTCTTTTCATTGTTGTCGATGATGGAGAGAGAGGGCCTAGGGCGTTCGGTTTCACTTGTAGCTGTGCAAAACATCTGATGGAAATAAAAGATAGAAATAAAGTATGCGTGTACTTGTTCAAGCAAGATAAATTATATGTGGGAAGTGCATCCATAATTGCTATTGCCTCTGCAACCGCTTATAGCAATAACCTACTAGTCTCATCCATAGAAGAAACATAACTAATGATATGCATAGTGATGTCACCATTAATCCCAATCAAATCCCTCACATACAGTCGTACTACCCCTTTTGTCACTGGGTTCCCAACCTACAGACCAGTCATCACTCATACTCCCTATACTTGGCTCAACCCTCGAGGTCTTGGGTACCTCACAAGTCCTTGGATTGAGGCAAGAGAGGATACAATAATCATCATGTCATACAAACTAATACACGATCCCATCTGTGATAATCACATGCACAATTTCTACATGGCTAGGCCGAAGCCCTTAGCCCAAGGAGAATTACTCACACATAGAGATGAGATCAACAATCACAAACATTGTAATGAAAATCATAAGATTGATAGCAATAGTCTTACAATATCGCCATCGGAGAAGAGATCTACTATTACAAGTGGTGGAATATGGCTATGGAGATGGAGAAGGGTTTGGAGATCTGGAGGTGGCTAGAGATCTGTGGCAGAGACTTTTTGGCGAGGTCTAGCTTGTTGTCTCGTCGCTCGAGGCTTCTTTATATAGGGGTCCCTTCACGAAAGTTGTTCTGTTTGACCTAACGGTGGCGGCACCAACTATACGATCGGAGCTATATGGTCAGAATTTTTGCTTCGGCCGTATAGTTGGTCGTTAAGGCGTCTGCCTCCGTTGTTCGGCTCCTGGTTTCTTCTGGTTGTTGGAAATCTCGTATCTTTGACTTTAATGTAGTGATTACCTCCTTTAAACGACATTATCTATGCAGTAAACGACTTTAATGTAGTGATTCCCTCCTTTAATCTGGTTGTTGGAAATCTCGTATCTTCTTGATGAAGGGTTTCTTGAAAGGAGCTTTGGAGGTTTTCTTCAACACAAGTTTACCCCCATGATCTTCTCTTTTCTCATACGGACAACCAGCAACAAAGTGATAGTGGTCACCACAATTGAAGCAAGATCTCAATTTAGACCCATTGTATCTTCCCCCATTAGGGTTGCTTCTTCGTTGCAGCTCCATCTTGTCCTTGGCAGGGTCTTTCCAAAAGTTTCTTGCATAGAAGGCCATATATTCACCATGAGCAACCTTGACATCATCGGGGTGGCCCATATATAAACCTTCATCACTTTCATCTTTGTCCACATACTCCATAACTTTGGCTTTTAAGGCAAGGTTGACACCATTACTCATTCCAAGGGCTCGAGCACAGGCATCTTTGGCATTCTTGGCGGCAACCTTGAAAGAGGCCATCTCTTGCATAACTTCATTGGAGGTCATGAGATGGTAGTTGTGTCTTCCTTGTAGACTCTTCAAGTCGGTGGGCTCAAAGGGCATGAGTACACTGACATATTTCCTTTTTATCCAAGCATCATCGACATGTGAGGCACCCACATTCCTAAAGGTCGTGGGAGTGGACTTGAGCCTTCGATACATGTCTTCATGATCTTCACCATCCTTCATATTGAAGCCTTTGGCTGCATTGCTTAGTGCATCATACCGGTTCCTTCTCATGCTCTCATTTACAACATATAACTCTGTGAGAGCATCCCAAGCTTCCTTGGCACTATTGAGGTGCTCAATGTGAGGATAATCTTTTGTACCCAATCCTTGTTGAATCATGTGCAAAGTAGTGGCATTGAGTTGACTATTGACAACTTCTCTTCTTGTCAAGTTGGTTGGATTCACAATACAAAGTCCTTCTTTAGTGATATTCCACAACTCAATACAAGAGCTGCGGACATGAGATTTCATTAGTGATTGCCATTGAGCAAAAGAAGATGCAGCAAGCTTAGGTGGGTCTCCCCTATTGTTTATATGAGGGTGAGGAATTGGGGGGTCGGGGGAGTACCATCCTTGAGCCTCATGGTGCTCTCCCTTCCCATCATCCTTCTTGGAGGAGGGACTAGTGTTTTCATTTCCCCCCACCACCACACCCATGGGTGATGACGAGGAATTCACCTTTGGAGGTGGTGGTAGTCCCTCTTGAGGAGAGGGAGGAGGTGAGGCAAATTTCTCTTTAACAAGTTGCTCGACTAGGTCGTGCAATTGTTTGATTTTTTTGCCCAAGGTGGAGCTCAAGCTTGCTTCCAAATTCTTTAGGTCCACCATGGACACCGAGGTACTTGCCTCATCCCCTACCTCATCCCCTTTGTTACCCATTTACTCTTAGGCGATAAAGCTTGAATAAAGAGCCGAGGCTCTGATACCAATTGAAAGGATTGTATGGGCACCTATATGGGGGGGAGGGTGAATATGTGCTACTTCAAATTTTACTCCTTTTCAAATTAGGGTTTGACACAAAGGTAAATTCTCTAGATTATGCAACTATGGTGAATTTACCTATATGTCAATCTAGCACAAACACTAAGCAAGAACAAGATAAGTAAAGTGCGGTAAAGGATAGAAGTAACCAAAGTGGAGCACACGGAGACACAAGGGTTTGTTTCCTGTAGTTCCTTCCTTTTGAGGGGAAGTACGTCTACGTTTGGAGAGAGGGTGGTTTCAAACCACCAACACCACGAGAGGCCTCCCTTGTTCTCTGATGAACCTCACCCCAACGGGTTTGATTCACCTCTTCCACTATATTGGCAACCTTTGAGGTGGAAGCCGAAACCTTTACAACAAGTTCGAGGCACACATCCACAACCTAATTGGAGGCTCCCAAATACAAGCAAGCTATCAAACAATCAAAGACAAGCTTGTGAGAACCAAATAACAAGCTAGGGTTTCCAAAGAAACACTAGAGCAAGGGGCCCTCAAGTGAATGAGGGGAAATAAAGATCTCTCTTGATGAAGCTATAGATCAAGGCCTCCTCCTTCGATTCTACAAAGATCAATGACTTTTGATGGTTGAGTGAAGAGATCTTGAGGATTTGGTGGCTCAAATGGTGATGCTATTCTAGAATTGGACGAGCCGCTCCCAAGGTAGAAGAAGGGGCCTTTATATAGGGCCCCTGGAATTAGAGCCGTTGGGAGCCACTAACCCCAGACAGTCTGGCAAAAAGCAGCCGGAGAGTCTGGCCAGTATCCGGGTGGTGTCCGATGTGGCATATAGACTGCCTGCACCAGGCGAAGAAAATCTTGTGAATCCTCAGGGCCGAATAGTCCAGCAGAAACTGGACGGATAGTCTGGAGGGGCTGGACACTCTGACGCACAACTGTCGGACAGTCCGACAGGACTTTGTCTCAGCACAGATTTGTTCCTAGGAAGCCCTTTTTCCTTAGGTACAATTTACAATAATGTAGCTGATATCTCCTGAAACATTTAACAATAGATTAAACCTATCCAAGTGTTGTCAACAAACATCAAAACAATATGAAGGGCATAAATGCCCTTTCACATTTTTATTTATTTTGTCTTAGATGAACACGAGGAGCCGTACACGTGTGATGGCTGCGGAATAAGCCGCACCACCTATTGATACACTGACCCCCCGAGTCACTTGGTATCGTGTTCACTGAGGAGTTTCATCTGAACCGTTTCAGTAGCCTCAAGCTCCGAGAAATCAAGTCCACCAAGTGGGTGTGTCCCTATATCCTGAACCAACTTGGCATTCACGCCGATTTCAGTTTACTTTACAATAATGTTGGTTTATATGACATTGTCTTTCAGGATGTTGCCATGTACCGCCACTTGACGCTTGAGTTTCTCAGCACCTTGACACATTCGGTGTGCTTTTACTATTGTTCCGAGGAGCAAATGCCCGGAGTTGACCGCATCAACTTTTGTCTTATGAACTATGAATACTCCTTGACACTCGACCAATGGGCTCACTACTTTGGGTTTGCCAACAACACCACCGACATATTCTCCACCACTTTTTTTCTAAATCCAACACCTTGGGAGTACTTTAATAGAATGAGAATTCGTGGAAACACACCCAAAGGAAACCAAATTGATCATCTCGCTATTCGTTATTTGTTTTATGTTATTGCTAACACCTTGTAGGCAAGTGGTGAGTTTACTAGAGTCAATGAGGAGGATATAATGATCCTCGCTAAAGCTACTCTAACTGTAACTTAACGCCAAATTTGGGTGCCCTTCTTTTGTTTTACCTTAAGCATCAAGCTCTATAGTATCTGTAGGGCTTCCGTGCATAAAAACAATAAATTTTACTCTACGCCCCTGAACCCCTGAAGCTGCCAGGACCTATCTATTAGTAATACAGTAACGGGAGGGGCTTTTCGCGAACTTACCCTTAAAGACCAAAAAGCGTTGTCAACGCTCAAGAGAGCGTGGTTGATGTAGACGAGCCGAAGCCGACCTCAAGGTCGTGATGAAGTCCTTGCGCTCCTTCTGGCTCCAACGACTTGAGTGCCTCAAGTGCGACACCTCGCAGGGAGTTACACACGTCCGGTGCTTGACGATGACTCTCGCTTCCACGATCCAGCAGCAGTTGTGGAAGTAGAGCTCCCGGATCCGAATCCCGCAGTGCGACGGCGCTCCGCGGTGAAGATATCTCTCGCTCGTGCAGTCCAGACTTGGGACCACGATCACGAGAGAGAGAGGGGAAGAGAGAAAATATCAATTAGAGGTCCTCCCAAAAGTGGGGAGACCTTTATTGATTATTGGGTGTATTTTTCTAGGCCAAATACCCCACTTTATATAGGGGGAGGGGAGGTACTACCTCCCCTCAAGTCCCGAGGTGGGACTAAAGGAGAGGAGGAGGTGGGGGGAGGCGCCGCCGGCCACCCCCTCATGGGCCCCACGTGGGGGGCTGGCCCAATAGGGCCGCCGGCCACCCCTTGGCCCCTCTCCCCTCTTGCCTTTCCCTAATGGGCCCTCTCCCCTCCGGGAATTGGCCCATTAAGCCTTTGACCATTAAATTGATTTTCTCTTTTATTAAATAATTATGAATAAATGATTAAATCAATATTTAACATTCATTCACATATTATTCAATCTCCGTGGCCATGGAACACCTTCCACCTCCACTCCGGACATCCTCCGGACTTACCGAAACCCTTCCGGTTTTCTCTCTACTATTCTTCGGCGATTCTACCGATCCTATAAACACTCTCTAAGCATCATCAAGCCCTTAAGCGTGATACCCCACGGTTCGGGAACACTCCAGACATGGTCGGGACACTCCCGCACTAATGATCAACAGAGGGACCTGGATGGCCATGTGACCCCTGTGCATTCCACGAAGATCTTTCGTCGTTTGAACCGGGACAGTCGTGTCTTATTCCCTTTGTCTCTTGATACTTGCATTGCCCGAGATGTGATCAATGACATCACCATGTCGTGTTCAATCTCGTTACTGAACAATGCTATTTGACTCGTTCTGACAAGTGATATCCCCGTGATCTAATCACACGCTGCGCAACTATTGGATATAACCTCTCCGAGTGGGCCCTTGAGTATCTTCCCGTCACATGGACGGACAAATCCCGCTCTTGACATATATTGCCTCTACGGTTTCCTCCGAATACCTGAACACACCTTTATAACCACCGTTTTACCAGATGGCGTTTGATGCTATCTAAGCATTCTCGGGAGACAGTGATTGATATAGCCTCACGGTCTAAGGAATAGTCTATGAGGATCCATTTCTAATCATCATAACTTGAACTTCGTGACATGATCGAATCACGATGTTTAGGTTGGGTATTGGTTCATCATCTCATTCTCAGAATGAGATGACCTCATTTCCAACTGGCATAAATGCCACATGATCAGGAAACATGATCATCTGTTGACCAATGAACCAGTGACTAGAGTTTCACTTGGAACCCCTGGTTTGTTTGTATATCACAAGTGTATTGATGTTTCCACTCAATACAGTTATAGCATGATATAAAACTTAATCATAAACTATATGAAATATGATAATAGTCCTTACTACTATTTTTCTCTAGGGCATATTTCCAACAGTCTCCCACTTGCACTAGAGTACAAATACACTAGCTGCATTTGTTCTTAATTATTGGTACCATATAACCGGTACCTAGAACATGCTTGCTCATGGAAGAGGTTGAGTCTTGGGTCTGTACTTTACAGTCCCAAATCTTTGCAACTTACTAATGTCACTTTGATTGACATTAATATTCTATCATCTCATGATATCATCTGTGTGAATGCATCGTCGCTATGGCAGCAGAACGAGGCCTGATTCCAGGAGCCTACAGTGACGTTAGATCAACCTCGAGGGCTTTCTCATGGGCACTGTGCCCTGGGACACATCATTCTACGTTAAAAGCAAATTAGCCCCGCCATAACATTATACAACACTTTAGATGGTACCCTTATCTATTATTATAAATGTATTCATCGAAACACTAGTGCACTCGGTGCAACTTTCGATGTTTTGTTCACCTCGCTTCCTATTTGACTTTAATTGGTATCTATAGGAGTTTCCAACATATTCCCTTATAACATAACTCTTTATGCTTTAATATATGTCATCCTTTATGGATTTGAAAAACATGTCTACAGTTCTCTATTAGACTCTATGGACAAACTTAGGTCAACATTTTGTGATTCGAACTTAATCACTTTTAAACGTTCCTTAATTGGATCATATATTATGCTAAGTTATCATCATGGTTTACTGAGATAGCACCTATGTCTCAACATAGTGGATGACGATCATCCTTTTCTTTCTTTTAACCATTGATGTTTAAACTTAATACTATTCCTAATTTGAGTCATTAAGGACTAGTTCCTTAATTAACTTTTATTCTGAAACATCTTTCAGAATCCTTTAAGGAATACTACATAATATCATAATACAATTATTATCAAATTCTACATCTTATAAATCATTATTTATAAGTATTTGGACTTTCATTCTTAACTTATTTAAGAATTACTCCTATAAGCTCCCACTCAAACTATGTTGCTAACATATTTGGGTACGAGTCAATACTCTTACTCAAACTATGTTCCTACATATTTGAATTTGAGTCTTATGTTGCTCCCACTTAAAAATATGTCAATCACATATTGTTTCAGGAAGACTTTCATAGCTCCCACTCAATTTTATGCAAATTGCATATGTCCTTACTGTTTTGAATAACTTCAAAATCCTTTGATTAAACATCAAACTTGGAGATTTATTATGAGATACTAGTACTTTACTAGTTTTAAATCCACTAGACATTTAGCACACATGAATCAAATTCATCTGAATTTGTCCAATACTTGACAAATTGTGCTTTTGTCATTCACCCCCTTTTCCTACAATGGCTTTGCAGTCATTTGGGAAAATTCCAAGTAACTCCTTTTACTTGTGAGATTCAGCAACTAATTGCTTTCTAATCTCAAGGGAATTTTACTTTCAGGATTTCTTCATAATTTAGTTTACCATTATTTCCTTAGTAGTTCGTAGGTATGTCACATTTCAAAAATCATGACAAGTGGTTCACAAATGTCTCCATACAAGATATGGATTTACATTTTGAATCCTACTTCATGTAGTGAAAAACAATAGTGGAGGGAAAAACACAATGATCAAAATCATTGATTCTTTCCTTCTATGAAGGGAATCGTTCAGGAACACTGTCCGTTGCGCTTCTCAACACTCTGATGCAGGGTTTTGAATCCTCATCGTGTTTTACACTATTTTCCATTTGCTCAATAATTGAGAAACATCACTAGAAGTGAGCTTTCTCAAGAATGCACCAAAATCCAAGCAATACAAGTTTTGCTTTCCTTTTGGTTTCAGCTATGGATTTCGTATTCAAAGTTTCCAATGAATACACTATAAGGACTTATTAGCTATTGTTTTGGTTATATCAAATAACCCCAAAACTTTCACGAATTCAAATGGTTCACTACATTCTAATTGAGTGCTAACTATTTCAAAGCTAATGGTCTCTACATATACTCTACAACGATTTATTTGGTGCCTTCTATTCAACCCCTTTTGATATCTAATATCACATTGTGATGCTTTGTATTTTGACGTTTCAAAACACTTTGCATTCCACAATGTCTTTTATGCCATTCTTATAAATTTGAACTTCATTACTATTGATCAAATCATAGTAATTAGATTCCCTTTTATATTTATACCCTTTGTTGATGAAACACTTTGATCAAATCAAATAGTTTCATATTCATGTTTCCTTTGGTAAACTTATTTTACACATTTAAACATTCATTTAATGATAATTACCATTTTTGTTAAAACATGATACATCGGATATGTATATACTTTTAACAATTCATTAAACACTTTGTGTTCAAGTAATACATGGTGTTCAAGTTATTTCGCCGAACTTAGGCATGATTTATATGTGAAAAGTAATCAAATGACTTTCACATATTATCGCATAACTTTGAATTTAAAAAATGGTTTCATTCATTAATGAAATATCATTAAGTTGGGTATTTTAAACAAGGCATTTTAATATTTTACAAATGTTCATATATTATCAATTAGTTTCAAACAACAAGGATAATTCACATATAATCAAATAAGATATGAACACAAATAGAAATCATTCATAAAAGCAGAACAACTGTTTGTTACAAACTCATATGAATAACAGTCTCACAAAGTGTGAGACACACTAAAGAAGTTCACAATCTCTTGATTACAAAAATCATCCTAAAACACAAACTAAGTGATAAATGTTGAGGGAGAGTGTCGTCAGCCATCATCATCATGCTTGCCATCAACACGCAACGTCACCTCTCTCCAGCAAGCACCTCTATGCAGAAGGACCTGTTTTCACCAAAACAGAACAAGTATCAGATATACTTAACACTGCAAATGTGTTTGCAAGATTATAACATTTATAAAACTGTATATCAAATATATACCTTTGTCGTTAACGACCTGAGCGACATTTGGTTCAACGAACACATTCCTAAGATGTGTCATGAACCGGTGGAAGTCCATTTCTGTGTCGCCCCTCATTACGCAAGTCCTGACTTGTGCTTGGTAGCTTGGTGGCAGTGACCGCATGACAGCAGCATTTGCGAAAGAGCCTGAAATCCAGAGGTCTAGGAAGTATGCTGGCCTCATGTACACATCATGCATGTGCTGTAAGTGGATGTCCAGTGACGAGTTCTCCTCCATCTTAATGGAGAGGAAGTCTCCCATCAACTCATGCTCCCAAATGCATGTCTGATCCACGAAATGTGTCCTAAGCTGTAGCATCACCGAACGAGGGTTGACATCACCCACGAAAGGCCACAGCTCGTCCACCATTCAGAAACGCATCACAACTAAAATATAGGAGGCCATCTCCCGACGGAGATAGCGGTCTTTCCGCTCCTCTGGGGTCTCAAGGTCTGTGGACGGATCTAGATCCATCCCGTCGAGTATGTAGTCGACCATGTCGTTCTCGCTAAGGAGAACATGGAGACTGGCAACCCAAATGGAGAAGTTCGATCCATCTAATCTGAGCTTCTCTCCTTCTAACCATTTAGTTGTCAACACGAAAGAGCCCATCTACATTTATAATTGCAAAAGGAATTTAGACTAAGTTTATAATCAAATGATTTAATAATAACTCCACTCAGAAACACCTATCCCCAGTGAGGGTTCCTAGTGATAACATGACCCCTATCAGCCACATCTCCCCCGATCGTCACGGCCATCAATGTGGGTTCAAGGGTGGACGCTAAACGCCGGTCACATCATTCATGCGACTCGTGCTCGATCTTTCGACCATCCGCGTTCCGAGGCCACGCTTCTCTAGCATGCTAGGCTCGCCAACTCAACCTTAGTGTATTCGCTATGCAACATGGCTTACACCCACTGTATGCGAACGTAGATATGTATGACACCCAGGCCTGTCACCCTGGATCGCCTCATACCGAAGAACTTTCTTGGTGGTGCACACTAAGGGGGAACAGAATCGTTGGTAATTTTAACAGGGATCATCTTATTAGGCTACCATCGAGTATCTAATACTAGCACACAATAAGACATACAAACAATAACATTGAATGTAAATGCTATGTGATATGGTCCTTCACGTCGTGATCTCCATCCGCCGTCACCGGGTTCCGGCGCCAAGGTACCGGCGCCGTAGACACTAGGGTACCAGTGTCATTCCAGCATGGTAGTTTGTCATTACCGTGACTATCTACTACTATGCAACAAAAGGTAATTGCTTTACCTTTGCCACAACCATATCACAAAGAAACGCCCCCTGCAAAACAAAGTTAGACGCTTCTACTTTATCTTTGCATGTTTTACGTGGCTGAATGGGCTTTCGCACAAGAACCGTTCTTACCTATGAACTTTCAGCACAACGCTGATCAAGTAGTTGTCTATACTACACCCCTTTCAGGGCCCTCCGTTGCAAATGGTATACCAACTAATGCGAGAGAGACAGACACCCCCCTAAGCCACTTTATACGGTACAAGCCGTATGTCAAGCGTGGACCAGCCTCGCGAATGAACGCGTAAAGTCGGTTGGGGGCCGCTTAATCAAGCATTACTGCGGTATACACAAGTACACGTGGGAGGGTAACAACTAAAAGATCAACGCCCACACGCTACATCTCGTGTGTTCTACCCGTACTAGCATTACTACGCATAGATCTAGCTTTGATACCACTGTAGGGGCTCCGCGCATAAAAACAATAAATTTTACTCTATGCCCCTGAACCCCTGAAGCTGCCAGGACCTATCTATTAGTAATAAAGTAACGGGAGGGGCTTTTCGCGAACTTACCCTTGAAGACCGAAAAACGTTGTCAACGCTCAGGGGAGCGTGGTTGATGTAGACGAGCCGAAGCCGACCTCAAGGTCGTGATGAAGTCCTTGCGCTCCTTCTGGCTCCAACGACTTGAGTGCCTCAAGTGCGACACCTCGTGGGGAGTTATACACGTGTGGTGCCTGACGATGACTCCCGCTTCCCCGATCTAGCAGCAGTTGTGGAAGTAGAGCTCCCAGATCCGAATCCCACAGCGCAACGGCGCTCCGCGGTGAAGATGTCTCTCGCTCGCGCAGTCCAGACTTGGGACCACGGTCACAAGAGAGAGAGGGGAAGAGATAAAATATCAATTAGAGGTCCTCCCAAAAGTGGGGAGACCTTTATTGATTATTGGGTGTATTTTTCTAGGCCAAATACCCCACTTCATATAGGGGGAGGGGAGGTACTACCTCCCCTCAAGTCCTGGGGTGGGACTAAAGGAGAGGAGGAGGTGGGGGAGGCACTGTCGGCCACCCCCTCACGGGCCCCACGTGGGGGGCTAGCCCAATAGGGCCGCCGGCCACCCCTTGGCCCCTCTCCCCTCTTGCCTTTCCCTAATGGGCCCTCTCCCCTCCAGGAATTGGCCCATTAAGCCTTTGACCATTAAATTGTTTTTCTCTTTTATTAAATAATTATGAATAAATGATTAAATCAATATTTAACATTCATTCACATATTATTCAATATACATGGCCATGGAACACCTTCCACCTCCACTCCGGACATCCTCCGGACTTACCGAAACCCTTCCGGTTTTCTCCCTTCTCTTCTTCAGTGATTCTACTGATCCTATAAACACTCTCTAAGCATCATCAAACCCTTATGCGTGATACCCCACGGTTCGGGAACACTCCAGACATGGTCGGGACACTCTCGCACCAATGATCATAGAGGGACCTGGATGGTCATGTGACCCCTGTGCATTCCACGAAGATCTTTCGTCGTTTGAACCGGGACAGTCATGTCTTATTCCCTTTGTCTCTTGATACTTGCATTGCCCGAGATCTGATCAATCACATCACCATGTCGTGTTCAATGTCGTTACTGAACAATGCTATTTGACTCGTTCTGACAAGTGATATCCCCATGATCTAATCACATGCTGCGTATCTATTGGATATAACCTCTCCGAGTGGGCCCTTGAGTATCTTCCCGTCACATGGACGGACAAATCCCGCTCTTGACATATATTGCCTCTACGGTTTCCTACGAATACCTGAACACACCTTTATAACCACCATTTTACCAGATGGCGTTTGATGCTATCTAAGCATTCTCGGGAGATAGTGATTGATATAGCCTCACGGTCTAAGGAATAGTCTACAATGATCCAGTTCTAATCATCGTAACTTGAACTTCGTGACATGATCGAATCACGATGTTTAGGTTGGGTATTGGTTCATCATCTCATTCTCAGAATGAGATGACCTCATTTCCAACTAGCATAAATGCCACATGATCAGGAAACATGATCATCTGTTGACCAATGAACCGGTGACTAGAGTTTCACTGGGAACCCCCGGTTTGTTTTTATATCACACGTGTATTGATGTTTCCACTCAATAAAGTTATAGCATGACATAAAACTTAATCATAAACTATATGAAATATGATAATAGTCCTTACTACTATTTGTCTCTAGGGCATATTTCCAACAGTATCGAGGTCCCATATGTGAAGGAGGAGTCATAACTGTTCTTGCACGTGCACTTCAAGTCAACCTAGGTAATATCCAACCGTTGGCATGAAGTCACTGTCTTGGCTTTTCCAATCTGAGAGCTTGTGGCATGATTTCTAAAACTAATGATAGATACTTTCTTAATATACCTGGGACAAATCACTTGATCCTAGCTCCTTTTCCTAATGGTCTATTCTCTATCAAGGAGAGACGTTTGCATTATGACGCGCAGTTTGAGGCAGGTCTACCCTAACAAGAAGTACCAACGAGAGAGGAAGGAGAATATGAAGAAGTAGAAAAAGAAGGACCCGGACAAGATGTGCAACCACCAAACTACTACACCACCTATGAATATATGTATGCTCTTGAAGGAAATATTCCAAATATGAACAACCTCCCCATCAACCTTCGAGATGCTACTGCCAACCTCGCCACCTAGTTCCATGATTGCAGTAGCCAATGGAACATGGGAGATTATCCACAAACACCACAATGAGCAGCCAAAGGGAATGCAAAAGCCTGAGCTTGGGGATGTGTTCCTCGAAATTTTTATTTGTATAATAATGAGGTTGTACTCCAGATCTTTGCGAGCTCTGAAACACTAGTGTTGGTTTGTTCCAACACTTTGCTTTTCTTTTGTTTTTAGTTTTCTTTCGTTTTTCTTTGCTTTTGTTTTTCCTTTGTTTTTCTTTTGTTAGTTCCTTGCTTGGTCGCGAGTTCTTTTCTATTCTCTAATCCCTATCCTCAATAACACAAAAATATTTTTCCCTTTTTTACTTTTTTTGTGAAAGTGGATTCGCACTTTGCTTCTTTGCTTTAATTTTATTATGGGAGTGATTTCACTTGAGTTTTAAAGGAACACATCCCTATAAGGAAGAGGATTATGAAGTCGCTCATGAGAGGTATGTCCTATGTCTCCCACTTTTAAAGTTTGAGTTGTTTATTATATTTGGTTGATTTGCTAACATGCCATGCTAGTGGGAGTAATTCAAAATAGTTAGCGTAAAGCTTTTTATTGGTATGGATGATTAGTGTGGAAGATTTTACTCTAGTTCTTTTAGCTAACCGAGTCTTTCCTTGGAAATAATATTGCCAAACAAGTACAACAAGAAAAGTCGTAAATTTATGACTTGTTTGCTAAATGATTGTATTGAGAGTTTACCCTTGAAGATACTTAACCCCATAGATGTTTTGATAAACTTGACGACACTCTTGAAAGGAGTTGTTTGATTGAAATGAAGTCTAGCAATAATTGTGATGCATGCCAAAGCTAACCTTGTGGATCAAACTGTAATACTATGAAGAAGAAAAGTTCTATGTTTTTCTGATGCACACCTTTGGATGCCAACAACTCCACTAGTCTACGAATGATCTATGGTACGACCCCTGATTTCGGCTATGAGTTGATGACATGGGTGGCAAAAATGTCACCGTAATAGACAAAAGTATTGGTACTCTCAAAAGGTAGTGCATCCATTGTTCAAAAGAATCACTCAATGATCATTGAAAGAAGGAAGAAAAAATGAAGATCCACATAACAAGTCCTTGTCATGGTCTCGTTACTTCTTTATGAATTTCTTGAAAGGCAATGATTGGAATAGAAGTGTTTTGATAGCCTTGATTTACTGATGTTGGTGTCAATGTGACACTTCACTGTTATGCTACTTAGGATATGAACTCTTTTAATCATTCTGCTATTATAACATCCTAGGGTTCCTTGGCAAATTGAGAGTTAACTACTCCCTCTGATTCAAATTAATGTTCTTAGGTTTCTCTAGATTCAGATGTATCTAGCACTAAAAATTGACTACATACATCCGAATCTAGACAAATATGCGAACATTAATATGGATCGAAGGGAGTAGAAGAATTGGATTGATTGTTACACTCCTAGTTTTTTGTACTTATATTAAACTCTACATTGATTGTCTTGATTTGCTGAAGCTTGTATAGTATTCTTTTCATCTCTCTAACTTTGATAAGCCTTTCAAATGGATGCAGTGCTAGACGCATACGACTGCCAACTGTAAGTGAATTTATATTATCGTTGTTTCAAGTTTAAGCATTGATTTCCTTATAGTTCTTTTGTTTCTTGTTGCTCGAGGACGATCAAGGTTTGAGCTTTGGGGAGGTTGATGGCTCCAAAAATAGCCATCTTTTTCCGTGTTTAAACATTGTTTTTAGTCAAGAAATTGACAATAAACCCTCTAGCCTTGCCACTAATGACTAATAATTGCAAATATATGCAAACCATTGCTTTGATTTGTGTTGTGCAGGAAATCATGCTTTTAATGCGAAATTAGTAGTCATAATGAATGTTTTGAGGAAGTCCACACGACCAAGTAATTCTGGAGCAAATGCTAGGCGTCTGCAGCTGTAACGACCACTGGTACAGGAAGGGCCCGCCTATACCATCCGCCCGTACCATGTGGCGGCAACTTCGTCTCATCAAACCCTGCAACTTTCATGAAGTCGTCTATATATTTCGAGGCCTCAGCCCCTGCGCAAAAGGCCGTTATTCTCAGATTGCATCACAACACCACCAAAGGAGATCCACACCATAGTTCATCCCTTCCATCTTCCATTCCCTCCACTAGCCATAGCCATTACTTTGTACTTGAGATCTCCTTGTAATTCAGCGATCATTGTAAGGATATTTGATTTCAATCTAGTATTTTGCACAATGTTTTCTATCCTTGATCTTATTGTTATGAGTGAGTAGTCCTCACGGGCTGTGGGTTGGGGAGAAACCTCACAGCAATTATGTGCATCTAATCTATGGGAGTATTGTGTATTGTTTGAAAGAGGGATTTGTATCTTGTGTTTCTTTGTCTCTTGTCTTGATCTTTCGACTTGTAGGTAACCAAGATCCCCGAGATCGATAAAGGCTTGAGGTGAGATACTTGGCTAGCGGCGATCTACTAGGAAACCCAGTGACAGAAAGAGTTGTAATGGTCTTCGCTTAGCGACCCATTCAGGATAACAGCAACATCACCTCTTAAGGCTTTGATCTGTGTTTTACACTTAATAATCGTTTGTAGCTCGGTGCTTCGTGGTGCACTCGGTTGAATCAAAGTACTATTGCTATGCCTGCTGCTCGCAGGGGCTATAGTATATTAGGATGTGTTGCCCACAAGAGATTATCTCCATTAAAAAATTACACATGACTATGCTTATTATTATATTTTATCCTATATGATGTGCAACTGCAGGTGGATCTTCAACCCTGGCCTATCTCCATCCATTGCATCACCCCACGATAAAAGTAAACTAGATTGGTCTGGTAAACGAAGGTAAAACAAAAAAACAAAGTCTTGTAGAGTGTCTTTTTTAATTCCTTTTAGCGTTGTTTCCCAAGGTTCAATTAAATCTAGGTATACTAGGGATACTACATCCGTGAATCTGGATCGAAGGTATCAGTCAACATTCTTCACGCGACAACGGGAGGAATGCATCGACATGTACGACGGTGCCGACCCTCCACCAGCGAATAATAATAGTGACGGCAGGTGCCGATGGTGGAGCGCCCCGGGTGGGACGCTTGCCTAGGTGCTCGACCACATCGCCAACAGGATCAACCCGCCCCTAACAATGCCACCACCGCAGCCACGCCAATGATGGGCTACATGTCGTCAGGTGTTTGGTTCGACATCGATATCTTCGTCATCGGCACGCCACCCCCTACTACATGTCGTCGATCTGCTTTTCTGTGCCTCTTGCCCTGGTGAAGGACGAGCTCGAGGAGAGCCCACCACTCTGCAAGCGCTCCGATTGCATCATCATCAGGGACCACCGTGCCTCGCGCGAGCCTTTCCCTACATGCGGCCTCCTCCGCCTCGCCAAGACCAGGAGGTGAAGGAGTGGATGCCACCACCGGAGTACAAGGAGACCGCCCTCCAGCTCCTGCTCGACGAGGACCCGGAGGAGTTTCCAGGCCAGCACGTGGCAGAGCGCGTATCTTTCGACTCCGTACCCGTGGCGATGACAGAGTTTGCACAGGCATGGTCTGCGGCGGAGTACCGGCGTGAGAAGACAAGCGCGCACGCTGCCTTGGCCTCTTCATCGAGGCCGGCCCGTCATATTGGCGCAACGACGACGGCCAGGGCTGCAGGAGCCACCTGACGCCAAAGCAGGAGCCGCCCAGCAACACCGACGACGATGCAGACTACGCGACGTCGATGTACCATCGCCTAGGCCTGGACTGGGGCCGCGGCCACCAGTAGATCACAACACCAGTTTATTTTGTTGCTTTTAATATCTTGTAAAAATATGTTCGAACTATCAGTGAAATTGCCATTTGGATTAGAATTTAACAAATTTCAAGTTGTATTAAATTTTTAAATTTTTTATGGGGGCATGGTGGGAGCCAACGCCCCCGTATGGCTAAAAAAAGGGCTGCACGGGGACGCTGTACATGGGGAGATGCTCTTACTGTAGTAAACAAGTGAGAATCATCCAATAGATGACGCGATAACGGCGGGGATCTGCGGTGGCAGCGGATTCACTGGTTGACGGAGAAGTAAGAACTGACGCTCGGGTTGGCGGCAACGGTGACACCCTTGCTGCAGTGTGGCGAAGGGGCTTCACGAGCCCTCTTGGGCGAGGCCGGGCCAGTGAGAGCTTGGTTTGCCCATCTGCTACATCCGGTCGGCTATCGCCCTCCGGCGGTGGAGGTAGTCCCCTCCCATGTGTGACTGTACCGCTGACTCTCGCCGAAGTTCCTCCCTTTCGGTCATACTAGTCTCACACTGTGGCTCACGGTGAGACGACGGGGGTGACTGCAAGACCGTGGTGGCGTGTGCTGGTGGGCGGCCTGCATGGTGGAGCAATTCGAAGTGTCCGAGAGAGGTTGGGAGAAATCCTTGTCGTCTAGACACCGACGCGGTGACGCCTGCGGGTGTCGCCGTCCTTTCTGAAGGGCGTCGGGTCATCTCTTCCCCACCTCCCGTAGTATCGGGGAAACCCCAGGACCAGTCCGGACAGTAGCGTCATTGTCGTCGCTTTCCTTTTTGGAGGTGCTGGTTGGTACGTGACACTTCAGAACGCTAGGAGCGTGGTGGTAATCTTCCGGAGAGCGCAGCGGTTGCGGGTCATCCTTGTTTTCGTCAGACCACTGTTATTGGCTTTGTTTTCTCTTCTTTTTTCTTTTTTGTTCTTTTTGTTTTGTATTTTGGGTGGTGTGCTGTCTGACCTAACAGCAATCTCAAACGGTTGCTATATTTATATAGATGCGCGAAAGCCTGTTTCGAGGAGGATAACAGGCGAAGCCTTAGTTGTACTTATCGAGAAGAATGTTCACTCTTCACAATTGCTGTCCGATTTTTTTTAATGATGAAAGCGATCTCTTCTCCTTCTATTAAGAGAAACCAAGTTATTAAGTTATTGCTATGTGAAAATTAAAAATACAGCTTCTCTCTTTGGAATGGCGGCGAACATACGGGACCTGCCGTGCCAGACCCGGCCATTCTGAAGTTGCGAGTATCCACCCGCTCTAGCCCAGAATGAAGCAATTCATATTCAATCTAAACCGTTTGATACGGCACAACTAATCGTTCGAATTGCCGTGTAAAATGGCCCATCCTCTCCAAAGCAAGTGGCAGGAGCAGGACCGTCTATAAAAGCACATACACGCTAACACCCAACAATCAGACCACCAAAGCACAAGATATCAAGAACAGCGAGTGAGAAGGAGTTGTAGCAAACAGAGATGGCTACTTGCCCACCTTCAATTGCCATGGCGATCTTCCTCCTCGTTACACTCTCTGCCTCCCACATCACATCGGCCCTCCGCCCGAGTCTCGGCGTCTGCCGTGCCAGTGGCTACCTACCTGGTAAGGCCGGTCACTGTGAGAAAAGCAACGATCCAGATTGCTGCGAAGACGGTAAGCGGTACCCACAGTACCACTGCTCGCCTCCGGTGACATCGAGCACCAGAGCCCTCTTGACGCTCAACAGCTTTGAGAAGGGCAAGGATGGCGGCGGGCCGTCTGCGTGTGACAATGCCTACCACAGCGATAAGGAGATGGTTGTCGCACTCTCCACGGGGTGGTTCGAGAACATGGGTCGTTGTGGCGACCGCATTAAGATCACTGCCAATGAAAACTCCGTGTATGCAAAGGTGGTTGACGAGTGTGACTCTGTGTACGGTTGTGACGATGAACACAACTACGAGCCGCCTTGCCAGAACAACATCGTCGATGCCTCGCCGGCGGTTTGGAATGCGTTGGGGCTTGACCAGAATGTTGGTGAGCTGGACATCACCTGGTCCGACAACGACAACTAGTAAACATATTTGACATGCCGTACATACATTATTATGTTGAGTGTTTCGTTTGTGCATATAATTGGAAGTGGTTGTATGATTATATTACATGTCATTTTGTATTACGGATGTATGTTTTCTCTATTTGAGTTAAATGTTACAAAAAATTTATATTCAGCGTGTTGTATTAGCTGGCATTACCTGATAACGCATATCCTCTTTCTATCCCACTTACGACACAACTTCCTTAACTTGGCAAATTTGGCCACTATATACATTATCACCCCATTAATTGCTAGTTTGATCTCTATTAGGTTGAGGATACAACTAACTATACTAGCCACCCAATCTAAGGCTGGTTTCGAAAAAATCCGCGACGGTTTGTTTCACATACTAACCGTGGTCTATTTTTCTAAATCTTCAGTGTTGTCTTTGTGTACGATTATGAAAATGCCATATTTTATTTATGTTAGACTAATATTTTAAAATCCATAATAATCACGCGGAGAAATATTTGCCCATCAAGAGCTGGATATATGAAACCATGCATTATTATTTTCAAAAAGGATAATACTAGGTAGAGATGTGTGTTCCCTAGTCCTTGTGTGGCGAGTTTACTTGATATAGTTACTTAGGTCATCAAAGCATCGACCACCCCTCTACAATATCTTATATCATCTCTTGTTTTTTTAAGCATCTCTAGCAGACCCCTTACCATGCGGCCCTTAAAAACATGTGTAAATGACCCTTTAAATGCGATATAAAGGCTTAAAACATTTAGCGCAGATTAGACCCTACAAAACAGAACTATAAAATAACATATTCCTGGAATCTATTTTTTCCTCAACATCTTCTTCCTCCCGGCACTAACTGGCTCGCCGGCATGCCTGCACGCCCACCCGCCGCCCGTCCGCGCTGGCCGGCCGCCCTCCCGCCCACCGCCCGTCCGCGCTTGCTCGGCCGCAAGCCTGCCTCCCACCCACCTTCTTGCTCCGTTCTTCCTCTCAAATCCGGGCGCTTATCCACCTCATGCTCTTGCTCTACCAAGACCCCCCCCCACCAACCTCCTCTCGTCAGTCACGGACGCCTTGAGAACCCTCCTCTTCCTTCTCATCACCTCCCTCATCAACCTCTTCGAGGTTCAACGCCCCCTCCCGTCCTCGTGGCCCCTCCCCCACCTACACAAGAGACCAAGGGACAGGATGTAACACCTGCATCGCCTATTGATTAAGTACATGATGCACTGTAACAAGTAGAGAGCAGGAGATGGGCCATGAGAGCGTGTTGGGCCAGGAGTGGGTCATGAGTTGTAAGCGTGCGTTAAATACCCGAACCCAAACTTTAATTGGCATAGAAGAAATAGAAACCGAAATCGTGTCTCACCCTCTCTCTGTATCCCATCTCCTTCTTGCTTCCTCTCATCCCCATCCGAATTTCCCAAATTCCTCTATTGCGATTCGATTCATTCGATTGGGTCGTGACAATTTGTTATCCAAAGCCACAAAAAATTTCCACCACAAATTGCTTTTGCTGGCCCAAGTTGCGCTCAGAATCTCTCGGTATGGATATGAAATTCCGTGCAAAAGGTGAGAATTCACTCCGGTGAGATCTCGCAAAATCCCTAGCTGGTCAAATGTACTTGGAGTGAGTCGCGACGGCGCCATCAAAAGCTTTGGCTCAGACCCATAGGGTACTGCCGACGATGGAGGAGACGACAGTAGAGACAAAGAGGATGCTGGAGAACATCATTAGGCGTCTCGATGTTCGTGGGGTGTTGGGGGACTAGCGTCATGAGGTTCAATTGGTGTTCAACACCCGTGTCTCACAAGAGCTAAACATCATGCGGAAACAACTCGAGGTGACGCAAGCATATGTGGATGAAGCGCGTTAGGTTGTTCCTCCGTCAGGTTTAGCATCGATCGAGCACTCACAGATATCAGAGCAACATCCTTCTGAGGTTGCAGTGTTACCACAGGCGAGATCTCTAGGTGCTACTAGTCACGCTAGGTTGTCCAACGATGGGACACCTCTAATTCCTGTGCCATTAGAAGTCCAGCTTACGCATCCGCCACCACCAACGGTGCATCCATATTACTAGCCGATGTATGCAGAGGAACAGGAGACTTTCATCATGCCTTCGAAGCATGATTTCCCCTGCTTTGACGGTAATCTACCAAGCTTATGGATCGACATGTGCTTATCTTACTTTGAGCTTTATCACGCCTCACCGCAAATCTGGGTTACTATAGTGTCTCTCTATTTGGATGGCCGTGCTGCTCTGTGGTGGCAAGCAGCTAGTCAGACTCGTCGTGCTACCACCTGGGAGTTGTTTGCTAGAGCACTATGTGAAGAGTTTGTCCCTAATGAATTCGAGGTGAAGATACATCAACTTTTGCAGTTCCGTCAGACGGGTTCAGTCACAGAATACATGTTGCAATTTGAGACTTACATGTATCACCTCTTAGCGTTGGATCCAGGGCTCAACATAAAGTTTTCATCACACAATTTCTGCTGGGACTTGAGGCAGAATTGCGAGCAGTTATGCGCATTCAGGAGCCCACAAGTATCACTAGAGCAGCAGTCCTTGCACGTATCTAGGAGGAGGATCTAGATGCGAATTGCCCTCGTCTGAAACCTGGTCTGGCTGGATGGCCTCCACCAGCATTGCCGGTAGTAGCACCACACCAACTAGCTACGACACGGCCAGCCGATGATGATTTTGGCAGTGAGAGGCAGCTCTGCAATTATAGGCGAGAAAATGGTCTACGTTTTTGCTGTGGGGATAAATATTCGAGGGAGCACCAATGCAAGTAACCAGTTCAATTGCTTACGATTCAGATGGGAGAATTTGGGGAGATGTTGTTAGATGAAGTCGTGCGTGCACTTGAATTGTTGGACGAACCTGAAGCACAACCTCAGTGTTGCATGCTATCATCAAGAGCAACTCTAACAAGCCTTGTAAACAGCCGGGAACTGCAAAATTCCGGCGAGTTTATAGGCCCACGACAAATGCATCGCTCTAGCGAAGCCTGTAAACAAGGCCCCACCCGTACTCATATTTACCGTGGCCCATTTTGGGTGCGGCTCGGTCGGTACAAATAGCGACCGCTCGAGCGAGTCAGGGCCGAAACCCTCATTTCTCCACCGCTGCCACCATATCCGAGCGATGGTGTACCGTAGCCGTAGGTTTGGGGTGGGAGAGGGAGGTCCGGGGGCACTGATGACGATGAGGCGCACCGGGCGTTTTTGCGCTTGGAGGGGGGAAATAAGCAAGCAACGCTCAAGTGGACGAACTGTGATCTCTCTACCCTGGCTTTGCTCCGCGCGTACATGAAAGGAATATGCCCAAGAGGCAATAATAAAGTGGTTATTATCTTATTCCATGTTTATGATAAGTGTTTATTTATCATGCTATAATTTTGTTAACCGGAAAAGTTAATACATGTGTGTTTAACAAACAAAGAAAAGGTTCCTAGTAATACCTCTCATTACACTAGCTTGTTGACAAATAGATTATCAAGGTTTCCTGATCATGATGTTGGATGTTGTTAATAACAAGGTCACAACATTGGTGGAATGATGTGATGAACATTCTCTCAAAGTATAGTAATACGATCATGTCATTATGTTTACATTGCTATAACATCATGTGAAGTAACTCTAATCCTTAAACCATGAGATCACGTCAATCACTAACATTAGAAGAGTACTTTGATTCCATCAAAAGTCATACCATAACAGGGTGATTATAAAGATGTCATTGGGTAATGGGTACTTAGAAAGTGTTAGTTCAGACTCGTGGATCAAGAGTGAGATTTGTCCATCCGATGACGGAGAGATATACGCAGGGTCCTCTCGGTGATATCACATTAATATTGTTGGGTCCGCATCATAGAAAACAATTTTTTTCCTACGATAAGAACTATACGCCAAGATCTATCTACTAGATACAGAGCAACGGGTGGACATACATCCATGAAGAACTTACCCTCGAAGACAACGAGTTTTGTTAACGAGTAGGAACTCGTAGTTGATGTAGTCGTACGCTTGCCAATCTCAAGATTGTGTGGAAGTCCGAGCGCCGCAATTCAGTAGCGCATACATCCTCGCACACACGTTCAAGCCACCGGACAACCTCCACCTCCTCGCTCCAGCGAATCAGCGGAAGCAGCAACTCCTTCCAGACGCAAGGCCACTGGGAACATGTATCTCGCTAATCCGAGACCATGGGGGAATATCTAGAGGGGGAGAGAGATCCTTCACGAGGAGGTGTAGTTTGTGAGAGGGGAGAGGGGGGCTTTATATAGGAGGGAGGGAGACCCCTCCCCTCCCATAGCCGGCGCATGAGGGAGGGGAGGACTCCTCCCCTCCTGCATTCATGTGGTGAACCTCCACTCACATAAACATGGCCTCCACCCAAAATCCCACTCACATGTATTTAATTTCCACCAAATTAAATGCAACTCTCAATTTAATAAAACTCTTTTATTTATTTTATTCAGAATTTTGTTAATTACTTTAATTAACAAACATTCACATAAAACCCCTTGCAACATTTCAATATCACATGCAGAACCACTTTCTGCAATTTCACCCAAAACAATTCCGGTTCCTATCGAAACAATTCCTGTTTCTATCAAAACATTTCCTGCGCTTTGCAAACCTTTTGTCTGAAACATATGTGCTCCTAAATGGTGTCCGGCAACCCTTAAGTGTGTCACCCTATGGTTCGCGAATAATGCAGACATGATTGAGACTTCTCTTAGATCAATAATCAGAAGCGGGACCTGGAGATCCATAATGAGTCCTGCACATTCAACGACGACTTCTGTGATCGTGAGAACCTTTAACGCTAGTAATTTAATCCCTTTATCTCATGATATAATACATGTCCGAGATTCGATCAACGGTATCCAAATACCTAGTTTGATCTCGTTACCAATATGCACTATTTTCTCGTTCCCGTGATATGACATTCTAGTGATCACATCACTTGCTTGCAAGCTATCTTAATGTGATATCACCGAGAGGGCCCAGAGTATATCTATCCGTCATCAGGATTGACAAATTCCACTCTTGTTCCATGAGCCTCAACATAACACCTTCATAGCACTGAACCCACCTTTATAGTCACCCTGTTACGGTGTGACGTTTGATGTTATCAAGATACTTTTCTGGTGTCAGCAATTAACATGATCTCATGGTCTAAGGATTAAGACTACTTCGTATGATGTTATAGCAATATAAACATAATGACTTGATCGTAATGCTATACTTTGGATGAATGTTCATCACATCATTTCACAAATGCTGTGATCTTGTTATTAACAACATCCAATGTCCATGATTAGGAAACCTTGATCATCTTGTTAATCAACAAACTAGTCTATAAGAGAGGCATAACTAGGAACCCTTTTTGTTTATTAAACACACATGTATTGACGTTTCCTATCAATAAAATTATAGCATGCAAAATAAACATCTATCATATACAAGGAATACATAATAACAACTTTATTATTGCCTCTCAGGGCATATTTCCTTCAGTCTCCCACTTGCACTAGAGACAATAATCTAGTTTACATAGTGATAAATCTAACACCCATGGAGTTCTGGTGTTGATCATGTTTTGCCCTAGGGAGTACTTTAGTCAACGGATCTGCTACATTCAGGTCCGTGTGCACTTTAGAAATCTTTATATCTCCATCCTTGACATGCTCGCGGATGGAGTGAAACCGGCGCTTAATATGTTTGGAATTCTTGTGAGACCTTGGTTCCTTGGCGTTGGCTATGGCTCCATTGTTGTCACAATAGATCACCATTGGGTCCAACGCACTAGGAACCACACCTAGTTCCGTTATGAACTCCTTCATCCAAACTGCTTCCTGCGCCGCTTCTGAAGCAGCAACATATTCTGCCTCCGTCGTTGATCCAGCCACCACAGGTTGTTTGGAGCTCCTCCAACTAACTGCCGCTCCGTTCAAGAGAAATACGTATCCGGATTGAGACTTAGAGTCATCCGGATCAGTGTCAAAGCTAGCATCGACATAACACTTAGCGACTAGCTCTTCTTCACCTCCGTATACAAGAAACATATCCTTAGTTCTTCTCAAGTACTTAAGGATATTCTTGACCTCTATCCAGTGTTCCGAACCTGGATCAGATTGGTATCTACTAGTCAAACTAATAGCATGTGCCACATCCGGTCTTGTACATAGCATGGCATACATTATAGAGCCTATGGCTGAGGCATAGGGGATCTTATCCATTATCTCTCTTTCTTCCGCCGTAGCCGGACTTTGAGTCTTACTCAATGTCTTGCCTTGCTACATAGGTAAGAACCCCTTCTTACTTCCGTCCATATTAAAATTCTTTAATATCTTATCAAGGTATGTACTCTACGATTGCCCAATTAGGCGTCTTGATCTATCTCTATAGATTTTAATGCCTAATATACATGAAGTTTCACCAAGGTCTTTCATCGAAAATTTGCTGTTTAGATAACTTTGAACACTGTTTAAAAGATCTATATCATTTCCAATCAATAATATGTCATCCACATATAATATTAGAAATGCCACATTGCTCCCACTCACTTTCTTGTAAATACAAGCCTCTCCATAAGTTTGGACAAATCCAAACTCTTTGATCACCTCATCAAAGCGGAGATTCCAACTCCGGGATGCTTGCTTTAGTCCATAGATGGATCGCTGAAGCTTGCATACCTTATCAACATCCTTAGGATCAACAAAACCCTTAGGTTGTATCATATACAACTCTTCTTCAATATTACCATTGAGGAACGCAGTTTTGACATCCATCTTCCATATTTCATAATCGAAATATGCAGCAATTGCTAACATAATCCTAACCGACTTAAGCATCGCTACGGGAGAGAATGTCTCATCGTAGTCAACTCCTTGAATTTTTCGAAACCCCTTTGCAACAAGTCGAGCCTTATAGATGGTCACATTACCATCAACATCAGTTTTTCTTTTGAAAATCCATTTATTCTCAACGGCCTTTCGATCGTGAGGTAAGTCTACCAAAGTCCAAACCTGGTTTTCGTACATGGATTCCATCTCGGATTTCATGGCTTCTAGCCATTTGTTGGAATCAGGGCTCATCATCGCTTCTTCATACGTCGCAGGGTCATCTATTTCATCAATCATGAAATTCATAACAGGATTGTCGTACAGTTCAGGAGCTGCACTTGTCCTGCTTGACCTGCGAGGTTCGGTAGTGTCCTCTTTCGGAGTTTCATGATCAATATCATTAGCTCTCTCTTCATTAGGTGAAGTCAACTCCGAAACAACTTCCGGTGCTGCGCTACTCGCCATTTTATGAAGAGAAGGTTCAATAACCTCTTCGAGTTCTACCTTCCGACTACTCACACCTTTCGCGAGAAACTCCTTCTCAAGAAAGGATCCATTCTTGGCAACAAAAACCTTGCCCTCGGATCTGTGATAGAAGGTATACCCAATCGTTTCCTTATGGTATCCTATGAAGACGCATTTTTCCGCTTTGGGTTCAAGTTTATCCGGTTGAAGTTTCTTCACATAAACATCGCATCCCCAAACTTTAAGAAATGACAGCTTAGGTTTGTTTCCAAACCATAATTCATACGGTGTCTTTTCAACGGATTTAGATGGTGCCCTATTTAAAGTGAATGCAGCGATTTCCAGTGCATAACCCCAAAATGACTGTGGCAAGTCAGTCAGTGACATCATAGATTGAACCATATCCAATAAAGTACGATTACGATGTTCTGACACACCATTACATTGTGGTGTTCCGGCAGGCGTGAGTTGTGAAACTATTCCACAGTCTTTCATATGTTTGCTAAACTCGTAACTAAGATACCCTCCTCCATGGTCGGACCGCAGAAATTTGATCTTTCTGTTATGATGATTTTCCACTTGATTCTGAAATTCCTTGAACTTTTCAAAGGTTTCAGACTTATGTTTCATCAAATAGATATACCCGTATCTACTCAAATCATCCGTGAAAGTAACAAAATAAAGATATCCACCTCGCACCGACACACTCATTGGTCCACACACATCAGCATGTATGATTTCCAATAAATTTGTCGCCCGTTTCATTGAACCGGAAAACGGCGTTCTAGTCATCTTGCCCATAAGGCATGGCTCACATGTATCAAATGATTCAAAATCAAGTGATTCCAAAAGTCCATCAGAATGGAGTTTCTTCATGCGTTTAACGCCAATATGACCTAGACGGCAGTGCCACATATATGCAGATATATCATTATCAAGCTTAATCCTTTTAGCATCAACATTATGAATATGCGTAATACTACTATCGAGATCCAACAGAAATAAACCATTCAACACAAGTGCATGACCATAAAAGATATTATTCATATAAATCGAACAACCATTGTTTTCAGACTTAAACGAATAACCACTTTGCATCAAATACGATCCGGATACAATGTTCATGCTCAGTGCAGGCACCAAATAACAACTATTTAGGTTTATAACTAATCCTGACGGCATATGGAGAGGCAGCGTTCCGACGGCGATCACATCAACTCTTGATCCATTACCGACCCGCATCGTGACCTCATCCCTTGCTAGTTGTCGCTTGTTCCGCAGCCCCTGAACTGAGTTACATATATTAGCAACCGATCCCGTATCAAATACCCAGGTGCTACTGCGAGTACTAGTCAAGTACACATCAATAACATGTATATCACATATACCTTTGTTTGCCTTGCCAGCCTTCTTGTCCGCCAAATACTTGGGGCAGTTGCGCTTCTAATGGCTAGTCCCCTTGCAATAGCAACACTCGGTGTCAGACTTACTGCCAGCTCAGGGTTTCTTTTCAGGTGCGGCAATAGATTTGCTGCCCTTCTTTCCCTTATGCTTGCCTTTCTTGTCCTTCTTGAAACCGGTGGTCTTATTGATCATCAACACTTGATGTTCTTTCCTAATCTCCACTTCTGCAGTCTTAAGCATTGACAGAAGCTCGGGAAGAGACTTCTTCATGCCCTTCATATTATAGTTCATCATGAAGATCTTGTAGCTAGGTGGCAGAGATTGGAGAACATGATGTATGCCTAAGTCAATGGGAATCGTTATTCCCAAGGACACAAGCTTATCGGTGTACCCAGACATTTTGAGTACATGCTCACTAACGGAGCTGTTCTCCTCCATCATGCAGCTAAAGAACTTTTCAGAAGCATTATAACTCTCTATGGCAGCATAGGTATCGAAAATAATTTTTAATTCTCTCATGGTATCAAAGGCATTGCCATTTTCGAAACGTTTTCGATGTTCTGGCTCTAGCCCATACAGTATGCCGCAATGAACTAAGTTGTGGTCCTCGTGACGAGTTATATAGACATTCTTTTCCTCGTCAGGGGCATCAGGAGCTGGTGGGGGGCCTAGCGACGCCTCTAGCACATATTTCTTTTGTGCAGCAGTGAGGAGAATCCTCAAATTCATAGCCCAGTTGGTGAAGTTGCTACCATTCGCAGCAAGCTTCTCTTTCTCCATGAACACATGGAAAGTAAAAGCAGGTGGTGCCATCTACAACAGAATTTGTAAAGTATATTTAGACTAAGTTTATGATAGATTGAGTTCAACTAATCCAAATTAATAATGAACTCCCACTCAAAAACGACATCCCTCGTGTCCTTTTGGGTGATTACATGAACCAAATCCACTACACCAAGTCTGATCATCACGTGAGTCGGTGTAGCTTCAAAGGCGAGCATCTATATGGGCATCATATCAACTATATGACTCATGCTTAACCTTTTGGTCCATGTTCCGAGGCCATGTCTGTACATGCTAGGCTCACCAAGTAAGAACCTTAGTATTCGCGTGTGTAAAACTGTCTTACACCCGTTGTATGAAAGCATAGAGTCGAAAACACCCGATCATCACGTGATGCCTCAAAACACGATCCACAAAATAGTGCATACTTAAGGAAGAACACATTTTATCTTGATATCTAAATGAGGGATCATCTTATAATGCTAACAAAAACGCCAAACTAGCAATATGAGATGCTAACATCTAATGTGTGAAGTGAGATGATACGGTCCATGCATTTGATCTCTATCATTTGCATCGTGGTATGATATCTATCATTCCTTTGTGGGTAAGGCCAAGGTCTATGGAACTTACACGTTTAGTGAGTTGTAAGAGTATCTATCATACATCTACTTACAACGATACCACATCAAGACACTAGCCCAGCAACAATCTAAACTAGACGCCTCTAATTTATCAATTGCAAGTTTTACGTGGCTTAGGGCTTTTGGAGAAAGAACCGGTCTTACCTACGAACATGAACCACAACAAGGATAACCAAGTTCTTAGCAACTCGTTGTAAATCATATATTGACTATAGTAGGAGAAGCAGACACCCGCTAGCCACTTATGCAAAACTAGTTGCATGTCAGTCGTGGAACCGGTCTCATGTACGATGACATGTAAGGTTGATCCGGGCCGCTTCATCCCACTATGCCACCAATATCCAAAATACATAGAAGATGCAATAACATGATCATCATCCCCCACATATAAACATATGTGTACTACCCGTGCAAAACACCTACGCATAGATTAGGCTCTGATACCACTGTTGGGTCCGCAACATAGAAAACAAAAAAAATTCCTACGATGAGAACTATACGCCAAGATCTATCTACTAGATACAGAGCAACGGGTGGACATACATCCATGGAGAACTTACCCTCGAAGACAACGAGTTTTGTTAACGAGTAGGAACTCGTTGTTGATGTAGTCGTACGCTTGCCGATCTCAAGATCGTGTGGAAGTCCGAGCGTCGCAAATCAGCAGCGCATCCATCCTCGCACACACGTTCAAGCCACCAGACAACCTCCACCTCCTCGCTCTAGCGAATCAGCGGAAGCAGCAACTCCTTCCAGACGCAAGGCCACCAGGAACATGTATCTCGCTAATCCGAGACCATGGGGGAATATCTAGAGGGGGGAGAGATCCTTCACGAGGAGGTTTAGTTTGTGAGAGGGGAGAGGGGGGCTTTATATAGGAGGGAGGGAGACCCCTCCCCTCCCATAGCCAGCGCATGAGGGGGGGACTCCTCCCCTCCTTCATTCATGTGGTGAACCTCCACTCACATAAACATGGCCTCCACCCAAAATCCCACTCACATGTATTTAATTTCCACCAAATTAAATGCAACTCTCAATTTAATAAAACTCTTTTATTTATTTTATTCAGAATTTTGTTAATTACTTTAATTAACAAACATTCACATAAAACCCCTTGCAACATTTCAATATCACATGCAGAACTAGTTTCTGCAATTTCACCCGAAACAGTTCCGGTTTCTATTGAAACAATTCATGTTTCTATCGAAACATTTCCTGCGCTTTGCAAAACTTTTGTATGAAACATATGTGCTCCTAAATGGTGTCCGACAACCCTTAAGTGTGTCACCCTATGGTTCATGAATAATGCAGACATGATTGAGACTCCTCTCAGATCAATAATCAGAAGCGGGACCTGGAGATCCATACTGACTCCTGCACTTTCAACGATGACTTCTGTGATCGTGAGAACCTTTAACACTAGTAATTTAATCCCTTTGTCTCATGATATAATACATGTCCGAGATTCGATCATCGGTATCCAAATACCTAGTTTGATCTCGTTACCGACATGCACTCTTTTCTCGTTCCCGTGATATAACATTCTAGTGATCACATCACTTGCTTGCAAGCTATCTTAATGTGATATCACCGAGAGGGCCTAGAGTACATCTATCCGTCATCGGGATTGACAAATTCCACTCTTGATCCATGAGCCTCAACATAACACTTTCATAGCACTGAACCCACCTTTATAGTCACCCTGTTACGGTGTGACGTTTGATGTTATCAAGATACTTTTCTGGTGTTAGCAATTAACATGATCTCATTGTCTAAGGACTAAGATTACTTCGTATGATGTTATAGCAATATAAACATAATGACTTGATCGTAGTGCTATACTTCGGATGAATGTTCATCACATCATTTCACAAATGTTGTGACCTTGTTATTAACAATATCCAATGTCCATGATCAGGAAACCTTGATCATCTTGTTAATCAACAAGCTAGTCTATAAGAGAGGCATAACTAGGAACCCTTTTTGTTTATTAAACACGCATGTATTGACGTTTCCTATCAATACAATTATAGCATGCAAAATAAACATCTATCATATACAAGGAATACATAATAACAACTTATTATTGCCTCTCTGGGCATATTTCCTTCAAACATAGCTTGCAGGAAAGTGATAAGATCACTAAGAATGTTTTATCATGGGAACAAAAAAAGAGTACTTGTCGGTAACGAGATCGAACTAGGTATGGATGATACCAAATGATCGGATCTCAGACAAGTTGATGGGGATATGCTAAAGGGGGTATGCCTAGCTGGACGTTCCGATTGGGTCGAAGGGCCTGTGAGTGTGCCTGAAGGACGGCGACTGGACTATGACTGAAGGAGAAGCCTGGCGACTTGAAGATGAAGGCCCAGAAGCATATCTGAAGCCTAGTAGGATTAGGTCAAAAGCCTCCGAGTCCATATCTGGCTTGGTTGTAGCTTGTAAACCCTAGCAAGGTGACTCCTATATAAGCCTCCCTAGGGTAACCTAAGGACTTATGTTCCATCATACACCCCCTCAAGCGACTCACTGCTTAGACGCCGAGCTTGCCAGCCTTGTAACTCGGTCTCCAATAATCTAATATAGCAGGAGTAGGTCTTTACCCTCCGGGGGGGGGCGAACCTAGGTAAACCCATGTGCATCCGCCCCCATCTCGCATTGAAGATGGCCGCCAACTCTTCCTCACGTTACAATCAATCCCTGCCAGTAGCAGCGACTGCCGTGGCCATTTCCACGACAGTGGCGCCCACCGTGGGGCATAGCGAGACTGGCCTGAGTTCTGCATCGAGACCCTACTCGCCGATCGATCGGCCGCTCGCCACCGGTCGCATGATCGCCATCGGCGGGATCTTACAGATCCTGCCCTGCAGCTACATCCTGGCATCACGCCCGGTCACTCACGGCGCGGTGATGCCGGTCGGATCCATCGACCTCTTCATCGGCTTCACCGGTGCGGTCGACCCAGCAGCAACGATGATCGTCGGTGGATCGCTGCCGCACCGCGATCTACTCTCGGAGGAGCAGGTCCGCTCCATCAGGAGCCTCGTCACCGAGTACGACTCGGCCGCCAGCGACGCGGCCGAGACCAAAGCCACCACCAACGACGAGGCCCTAAACGACGACACCGACTTCGCGACCCCTGCCTCGGTCGACGGATCTATCACCGCCGCATCACGAGAGGACTCCATCACGCGAGTCTTCAACCCGGAGGATTTCGAGGACCCCTCCATCCTCGGGATCATCGACTCCGACTCCGGCTCGGAATCGCCTGAAGACTTCTGCGCCAGATCCAATCGCTTCAACGCGATCTACATGGCGGGCAGCACGGCCGCCCCGCCAGATCCGTTTGCCATGCCAATTCCGCCAACTCCGGCTCGGAATCGCCTGGGGCTCGCGGAGGCGCAATGCAACGAACTCGTCGAGCGTGAGAAATACTGCCTCGAGCGGGAAACGGCGCGGGAGCTATCGCTCTATCACCAGCGCCGCATCAGGAACCGCCTGAACTCCAACGTCTAGGGTCGCGTCCTGAACTTCAACGATGAAAGCGACCCCGCACGCGCGGACGAGTGCGAATACTACAAGAATGCGCTGCTAGGCAGAAGCAACCTCACGAGACCACCACCCGGTGCACCGGCGACCGGAGCCCCTCCACCACCCATCGTCCGCACGCCCCCGCCGGACCAACCGCGGATCATCATCTCGCCTCAAGCCCGTGACGCCAACGGACTACACTCCACCCCGATGGACAATGTTGTCGCGGCCGACGCCACGATCGCCAACCTCGCTGTCCAAGGTGACGGCGCGCTATAGATCTAGTATGCCAAGGCCCTCCTCGTCAGGGCCGTCGAGCAACAAGCTGCGGGAGTCGACCCGCGGGGGCGGAAGTACTCCCGCTCCTTTGCAAGTACGGCAGCATCGAGCGGTCACCCCACGGTCGCCAACGCATTGACTTGCCCACCACCGCAGCCCCTGGCGAACCAACCACGGGACGCCAACCCCGCGCTGTCCACCAACGATCCGCAACCGGCAAATAACACGGTCGCCGCCAACGGGCAGCCCATTGATGCCCGAACGAACATCACCAACAACTAGGCGTGGCGGGCGCGCCAGCCCAATGACTTGAGGAACACCCTCACCAACCGCGGTGACCCGGAACCAAGAGGCTCGCTCAGTCAAGTCAGACCGCAATGCTTCGGGCCCATGACCCGGGGGGAAAATACCCCGCCAACTTCAAGGCCCCCAAGGAGATCGAAAAGTACGACCAGACGTACGATCCCGCTGTCTGGCTGGACACATACCTCATGGCAATGGGAATCGTAGGCCACACCGACTTGCTCGTCGCTTGCTACCTCCCCCTGATGATGGAGGGTGCGACTTGGCAATGGATCAACACCCTCCCCGCCGACAGCATCGATTCCTGGGAAGAAATGCGGGACGCCTTCATCAGGCACTTCAAGGGCTCCTACACCCGCGCCACCACCATAGAAGACCTGGAGTGATGCATCCAGGGACAACACGAGTCGACTCGCCGCTGGATTCAAAGATGGAAAGAACTGTGGATCAATGCCTCCGGCATCCACCCAGATATGGCGATACATTGCTTCAAGAACGCGTGCCGGTACCAACCCCTAGTCGCTAAGATCAAGAGGGTCTACCGGACGCTCGACAACATCCCCGACCTCCTCGAGATCGCCAAGCGCTACGCGGAGGAGGATCCCAACCAAGACTCCGATGATGAGTCGGGAGGATGACACCGAACCAACATCCACGATAGCGGGCGCCTACGCAACATGCGCTACAGCAACACCCGCATCACCGGCAAGCGCCGCACGGACGGGCGAGTCGACTTTGTCGCCAACACCGGCTACGGCCAGCGCGACCCCAAAAGCTACCGCCGCGATGGAGGAAATTACCATGGTAGCGGAAACTACCGCTCCAACAATACAGCGAGGCCGAAATTCGACCCCGCTGCCCTGCTCAATCAGCCCTCCATCTACCATAGCAGGAAGGGAAAACCCGCCACCCACACCACCACTGATTTCCACTCTCTCAAAGAGATTTTGAAGGTGAGGCAAGCAAGGGAGGACCCCAACAACAACCTACCTCGGGACAACGGGAACACCGGCGGCTTCGGCACCGCCGTCGGCTCGCTACACACCTTTACCGGACTTGGCACCAAGCGCGAGATGAAGGTGCTCGCTCGCGCAGTCGCTGTCAATGCGGTGACACAGGTCGACATCCCACGCTTCCTCAACTGGTCCGAGCAAAGTATCACTTGGAGTCGCCAGGACCATGCCCCCAGAATCGAGTACCCAGGGCGAGTCGCCCTGGTAGTCAGGCCCAAAGTGGCCGATTACTCGCTACCCAAGACATTGATGGACGGCGGGAGATCCATCAACATCATGTACCTGGACACGTTCAAGAGGCTACAGCTCCCGGAGTCAGCAATCTAGCTGACCCTGACAACCTTCCATGTCATCGTCCCTGGTCGGAAGGCATACCCGATCGAAAAAGTGACACTACCCGTCACCTTCGGCACACCGGCGAACTACCGCACCGAGCGAATCGAGTTCGGGATGGTGAACTTCCGCAGCCCCTACCACTGTGTGCTGGGACGTCAGACATTTACCAAATTCATGGCGACCCCCCACTACGCGTATAACATGATGAAGCTCCCAGGGCCAAGCGGCATCATCACCGTCCACAGCGACCCCGACATGGCCATGGAATGCGAGGACAAAGGAGCCAAGCTTGCTGACGCCGTCATCGCCGTGGAGACCGACCATGCGGAGGAGCTCGCGAAATACGCGGGCGACATCAACAAGGACGACCCCACCATCCTGAAGAAACCAACCGCCCTGAACTCCACGTTCGAGGTGACCATGCACATCTGCACCATCGAGCTCGTCCCAGGCGACTCCATCCAGACGGTCACCATCGGGGTGCACATGAGCCTCGCATAGGAAAGCACGCTCATCGGGTTCCTCCGTGAGAACCGCGACATCTTCGCATGGAATCCATCTGACATGCCAGGTGTCCCGAGGGAACTCGCTGAGCACAAACTCAACACCGACCCCAAAGTGCGACCAGTAAAATAGTCGCTACGACCCTTCAATGAAGAGCATCGTCGAGCAATCTCTGAAGAAGTTTAGCGCCTGCTAGCCGCAGGCTTCATTCGGCCAATCAAATACTCCAAGTGGCTGGTAAACCCAGTCCTGGTTCTAAAAAAGAACAACACATGGAGAATGTGTATCGACTACACCAACCTCAACAGCGCCTGCCCGAAGGAGGAGTTCGTCCTACCGCGCATCGATCAGATCATCGACTCGACCGCGGGATCGGAGTCGCTGTGCTTCCTCGACGCCTACTCTGGTTATAACCAGATCAAGATGGCGGTCGAGGATGAGGAGAAGACGGTGTTCATCACGCCATTCGGCGCCTTCTGCTACACGGACATGACGTTTGGCCTCACGAACACCGGCGCCACATACCAGAGATGCATGCAGGAGTGTCTAGCAAGCCAAATTGGCCGCAACATTCACGTCTACATCGAAGATGTAGTGGTAAAATCCACCCGCCAGGACGACCTGCTCGACGACCTGGCCGAAACCTTCGCAAACCTGTGGAGGTACAACATCAAGATGAACCCCGGAAAATGCACCTTCGGCGTCCCCACCGGACAGCTCCTGGGATATGTAGTCTCCAAGCGAGGCATCAAAGCCAAACCCACCAAGATCGACACCATCACGCGACTCGGGAAACCCGAGTGCCTGCGCGACGTCCACAAGTTGGCAGGACGAGTCGCGGCCCTCAGTCGCTTCATCCCCCGACTAGGCGAGAAGGCAATGCCCCTCTACCGCCTGATGTGCAAGAACCCCACGTTCCAATAGAACGCGGAAGCCGACGACACACTCAAAGCGCTCAAAGAAGTGCTACTCGCGGCTCCACTCCTCGCCGCTCCACTCGACAAAGAGCCAATGCTCGTCTACGTCGCGGCCTCCACTCGAGTCGTTAGCGCTGTGATGGTCGTCGAACGACCTGAGGAGGGCAAGGAGCGCCTCATACAACGCCATGTCTACTACATCAGCGAAGTCCTGACAGATTCACGACAGCGCTACCCACAGTACCAAAAACTGGTGTACGCGGTATTCCAAGCTCAACGGCGACTCCCACATTACTTCCAGGAGCACCCGATCATGGTGGTCTCCTCCGCACCCCTGCAGGACATAATACGCAACCGCGAGGCGACCAGGTGAGTCGCCAAGTGGGCCGTCAAAATCGGCGTCCACAACATCAAATACGAGCCCCACAAAGCGATCAAGTCACAAGCCCTAGCTGATTTCCTCGCAGATTGGGAAGAAGCACAGCAGCCGGAGAAGCTCCCGTACCTCCACTACTGGTCGCTCCATTTTGACGGCTCCAAGAATGCCGACAGCGCAGGGGTAGGGGTCATACTGATCTCTCCCAAAGGAGACAAGCTCCGCTACGTGCTCCACCTCAACTTCAAGCCCTGCACCAACAACATGGCAGAATACGAGGCCCTCCTTCACGGCATGAGAGCCGCTAAGGAGATGAACTTCAACCGCTTACGATGTTATGGCGACTCCGACCTAGTCGTCGGCCAGGTCCCCGGGACATGCGACGCCGTCTCTCCAACAATGATCGTGTACCGCCAAGCGGTAGACCAGCTGGGAGGGCACTTTGACGGCTATTCCGTCGAGTGGATTGACAGACGCAAGAACGAGGAGACAGACGCCCTCTCCTGCATCGGGTCGGCCCGACAAGCGCCACCAGTAGGTCTCTTCCTTGACACCATCTACAAACCCTCGGTCAGCCCACCAAAGGAGATCGACGTCGGGATACTCTACAACCAGAGCCGGCCCTAGTCACCATGGTTGTGGAGCCTAGCGACTGGACAGCACCATACGTCGCCTTCCTGGAGCACAAGATCCTACCAAGCAACAAGACTGAGGCGCGAATGATCGTGCGCCGCTACAAATCCTTCGTCATCATCAACGGCGAGCTCCACAGACGCAGTGTGACTGGCGTGTTCCAGCGCTGCGTACAGCCAGAAGAAGGCCGCAAGATCCTCCAGGACATTCACGCCGGCGACTGCGGCCATCACGCTGGCGCCAAGTCGCTAGTTGCCAAGGCCATGTGACACATTTTCTACTAGCTCACCGCACATGCCGACGCCACCAACATCGTCCAACGATGCGTCGGCTGCCAGAAGTACGCCCACCAGACGCACCTCCCTGGTTCGGCACTCAAGACCATCCCCATTACATGGCCATTTGCCGTATGGGGCATGGACATGGTAGGCCTGTTCAAGAAGGCCCCATCTAGCTTCACCCATCTCCTGGTCACGGTCGACAAGTTCACCAAATGGGTCGAGGCCAAGCCAATAAAAAAGTGCGATGGCAAGACGGCCACCAAGTTCTTACGTGAGCTCATTTACCGATACGGATACCCGCACAGCATCATCACAGACAACAACACAAACTTCGCCAAAGGGGCCATGGCGGAATTCTGTGAAGAATATGGCGTACGACTCGACCTCGCTACAGTCGCCCACCCGGAGTCAAACGGCCAAGCAGAACGTGCCAACCAGAGCGTCCTCCACGGGCTCAAGCCACGACTCTAGGTGCCCCTTGAGCGCACCCCAGGATGCTGGGTCGATGAGCTCCCCTCCGTAATATGGGGGATCCACACTTCCATCAATCGCTCCACCGGGTTCACACCCTTCTTCATGGTGTACGGCGCCGAGGCCGTAATGCCAACTGACCTGGAACACGATTCACCTCGAGTCGCCAACTACGTCGAGGCGACCAACGAAGTCGCCCACCAAGATAGCATCGATCAACTCGACGAGGCACGCGACCTGGCTCGCTCTCGCACCACCATATACCAGCAAGGACTCCGCCACTACCACAGCCGCCGAGTACGAACTCGCACCTTCCAGGAAGGCGACCTGGTCCTACGACTGGCCCAAGACAAGAAAGGCATGCACAAACTCTCCCCCATGGGAGGGGCCATTCACCATAGGACGAGTCCTCGGCAATGACGCCTACTACCTCATCGACATACGGGGTGACGGCCAACTCGAGGTTGGGAGGCCATGGAATGTAAACCTCCTTAGAAAGTTCTATACATAGAACCTCAAATTGTACTCAGTTGGCATACATAATGAAATTCATTCGGATCGCACAAATTGTGTCTACTCGCCATATTATTGTGCCACTCGCACTCGTACATATTAGCAATATGCCACTCATGGAAGTCAACCTCTGGTCGAGCGACCAGCACGACTAAGTAGTGCGGCACAAGGGCACCAGAAATACTCGGGCCTTGGGTCGTCCACGAAAACGCCAACCCGGAGCTGCCATTGGAGTCGCCTAGCCCGACTGGTCCACCGGGCCAAGACAACCGGTATACGCTTCTCATAGCGACCTGTCCCTCCCATCCTTGCGCAAAGCGACTCGAAGGGTTAAGTACCACGCACGGGGACTCCACAAAACGGGAACCCCCACACGGCTCAGGAACACACCAAGTAAGAGAGCTGCCTTGGACTCGCCAAGCGACTGGCCCTCTGGGCTAGGGGAGGAGACGCGTTACAAACAACGTAGTAACAACCTACAACAGGAACGCGACCAATATGGTTGAGCACCACGCTTGGGGACTCGCCTACAAAACAATCCCACTCGCGCTCGGGGACTCGCCACTCAGAAGAAGCGAGATATTAAACAATGCACAACCAAAACAAAACACAAAAGTATACAATCAAGTTATACGAGTCGATTGACTCCCCTTGGCATACATTACAAAATACATTACAGCAGTCGCCACTTGGCATACATCACAAACTGCCCAACTACATTGTTTATTCCACAGGTCCTGATGAAGAAGCTCCACCACCCCCCTTGACATGAACAAAAGGCTGCCATGGGTTCGTCGGGTACGTCGTCAGTGACTTCGAAAACACCGACCGGAAGGGCTACTCCGACTTCATATCGCGATGCTCCGGCTCGGGGTCACCAGGCGCCAACACCATCTCCTGGTATGGCAGCAGATCCCCCATAGCCAGGACCCGATTGGTGTAAGGGGCGGCCTTTGCAGACAGCTTCAGTACCTCTGACATCTCCACCGCGCCGGTCGCTGATGGGTAGCCACTCGTCACGTCGTCAAGGTCAAAGTCGTCGGGGAAGTGGGCGAGACCCAAGCTCAATGCCATGGTGGCCCTGCACCTGAACGCCGAGCGCGCCATCCACTCCACGACGACAGGCACCTCCTCTAGATAGCGCCACACCTCCGTAAGCCCCCCAGGAATAACCTCGGTGGGGGACATGCCTTGAAGAAACGCTTGGACACATAACGCCGAAGCCGTGGCCGCGTTCACCACGGCAGTCACGCACTGCGAAGCGTTGAAGGTCTGAACCACCGGGTCGCTTTGGCCTATCACAGCTATAAACTCAGACGTCAGTGAAACTACGGACCTCCCCAATCAGGGACTCGCCGAACAAATCAGGCAAAGACGGAGACTTACCAAGGAGTTTGCGGTAGTTCTCCGTGACATGCTTCTCCAAGGAGGCTTGCTCATTGTGCAGCCTCACGATTATCAAATATGCGGCCTCGCGTTCCTCCTCAGCCACAGCGACAGCAGCCTTCGCTCGGTCCTCCAAAGAAACTGAGGCCGCTCTCGCCTCCTCCAAGTCTTGGACCAGGGAGGCAATTCGCCCATTCGCCGCGTCCAGCTCGGCGACTAGAACATACCCTTCGCGGGCCTTGGAAATCGCAGCCGAGAAACCATCTGAAAGAGAAACCATCAGAGCGCCATACACCAATAGTTCACACTTGACAGAGGAAAGGGCAGAAAAGCATATACTTACCAATAGTTTCCTGAAGCCGCTGGTTCGCCTCCTGCGCTTCGCGCAGATCCCGCTCCAACCGCTCCCTCGCGGCCTGCCGATCGGTCGATTCCCTTTGCAAACCCTGCAAACAAACAACACACCTCAACACTTACCAAAATCAACATCCAGTTCCTAGCCACTGAAATTCAGCGACTAAGAACTCGGGGACTGGAGAGTAGGAAAAAAGTTCAATTCCTAGCCGCTGAAATTCAGCGACTAGGAATTCGGGGACTGGAGAGTAGAAAGAAGTTCAGTTCCCAGCCGCTGAAATTCAGCGACTAAGAAGTCGGGGACTGGACATACCTGAATAGCGGCGCCAAGCATCCTGTGAAGTTCTCCGGCGTCAGTCAATGGGATCGTGAAGGAAGTGCTCCCACGACGTGACCCAATGTCCGCATCCACGATCTCTGGACTCTGTGGAGACTGGGTGTCTGCCACGCCTGGAAACCCCCTAGCCATGAAGCGCAGGAACGTCGCCGACGCTCTGGCTGGGGAACTGGTTGCCAGGGCCGGCGCTTCCGGTGCGGCCGCAACCAAGACTAGCTCCGATCGCGCCGCCACCACTTCTTTGGTGACTACCGCAACATCGGGCTCCGCGGCGCCGTCCATGGCTGTGGCATCGTCGGCACCCCCTTTTGCTTCTTTGCGCCTTCCGTGGTCGCCACATCTCCGATGGATTTCCTCTTCTTGGGGAGGTCGCCTCTCCCGTGGTGGCGGCCGGCAGAATCTTTGCCACCGAAGGATGGCCAATCTTCTTGGCTCCAGATCTGCCTGAATTCCCACAGTCAATATAACGACAATACAAAATCAAGAGGCGAGTCGGAATGAAGAACCAATACTCACTTAGCGACTGGGAGAACGCGGAGCCTGGTGCTGATGTGGACAGGCTTGTCCAATTCTAGGCCCAGCTTGTGAGTGAGCCCCCTCTCAAAGACGTCTGAAGCCCACGACACCGCGGGCTTCCTCAACGACGAAGCCGCAGTCGCCGGAATCTCTAGCTCCGAAGACACGGCCGCCCTCGACGGCTGCAGCGACTTAGATATCGCTGCCTCAGCCGCTTCCTAGCTTGGAACCCCCGAAACCGTTGGCGCAATCACCGCCAGAGGAACCTCTACCGCTGCCTCAGTGTCCTCGCCCTCCAACCCCTTCGTCGAGATCGCGCCCTATGGGGCTTTGCGCGAGACTTCGGGTGTGTCTTCATCATCAGAGTCGTCATCTGACTCAAACACCACCGCCGACTTGGACGTCGACTTTGGCTTCTTCGCTGGTGACTTGGGCTTGCGCACGGGCTTCGACGGTGTAGCAGTACGCCGGGATGTGTGCTCCTGCGCGACCTCGTCGCCTCCGTCATGTTCATCCAGGCTTCAACTTGCCTCGAACTCATGTTGTTTCTGCATGCGGGTCTTGCGAGCCACATGCGCTTGGGGAGGAACCTCCTCCTCCTTCCAATCACTGTCGGAAGAGTCTCCCTCAGAGTCCTTCTCGAGCTCCTGGGGAACCTCTTCATCGAGCGGAGGAAGCCAGCCCTCCAACACCTGAAACAGCTGAAAACCACCACGAGTAAGCACCACATGCAGCGACTGAGAATTGAGGTGCGGAAATAGCGACTGGGGAGAAAACTTACTGTGGGGGATTCATTCTTCACGGGAGTGTACGGGGCGAGCCCGACCGACATGCTGGTGAACTCCGCGTTAGTAATCTTCTTCAGGGCGGCCTTGTAGTCCTCGGCCTCCCACGATTCTTTGCTGGTTCAGGAGGGGCCGTGCTTCCCGCTATACTCGTACATCCAATGCGGCCGAGCCGCTAGCGGAACCAGGCGCTGCCCAAGCCAGCAGTTGTAAAGGTTGATCGAAATCAACCCCTGATCCTTCAGCTTCTGGATCTTCGGGAAGCTTCTTCGGTGCCAACCGGCGAGGCTCACTCCTCTCGCCGACGAACTCAGGAAGTGCCACCTCGTTGGAGGGAGTGGATTCTTTTACATAGAACCAGATCTTCTTCCACTCGCTGACGGCCTTCTTCGGCAGAAGGAGCTTGATGAAATTAGCCTTCGGCTTCAATTGGAACATGACGCCACCTGCGGCCAACATCAAGCCACCGGACACCTTGCGCCCGATGGGGCCATGGAAGAGCTCCAACCACAGCGGAAAATACGGTCTGCAGCCGAGATAGCACTCAAAAAAGGCGACAAAGATCGCCAGCTGCTCCATGCTGTGCGGGCCGAGATCCGACGGTTTGATCGCGTAATACACGCAGAAGCGCTGGAAGAAGAGCGAGGTGGGGAATCCTAGACCGCTTTCTAGATGGTTGGGGAAGCAGATGAATCGCCGGCTCGCGGCTTCGGCTCGGTCTCGGAGGAGGGGGGAACCCGCCAGTTCCCCTTGTGGAGGACTTCGGCGTCCTCGACGGACTTGAGCTAGGTTGTGGTGCATTTGTATTTTCCCCATGAGCCTTTGGGAGGCGCCATCAGGTAGGACGTGGAATCGCACGGTACGGAAAGGATGAGTCGGAAGGTTGTAGGCAGGAAGATTGAAGACAGGAAGAATTGATATGGGAGAATGAAGAATGTGGGGAAGGATTTGTAGAACTGAATCATCTCTCCCCTTATATGGGAACGCCACCCGCCAAAATCGGGGTAGCCATTACTCACTGTAATTGCGCCGAAGTTACCGTTGGAAATTCCAACGGATAGTTTGACCAGAACTAACGGTCGAACTCCTCCATTCCACCCGCTACCCGCTAGTCTTCTCCACTCTCCGAAGCGGCGACTTGGCAGTAGTAGCATTCGTCGGGGTGGCAAGTGGAAGCCTAGGGAAATTCTCCTTGGTTCTAACGGAGTCCATCACTGACTCGACTGGGCGTCCAAATTGGGCTCGCCTACTTCGATCGCCAAATGGACACCTACGCCTGAATCGACGATGGCCTCGGGGACTACTAATGGGGATATGCCAAAGGGGGTATGCCTAGCAGGACGTTCTGATTGGGCCGAAGGGCCTGTGAGTGTGCCTGAAGGACGGTGACTAGACTACGACTAAAGGAGAAGCCTGGCGACTGGTAGCTGAAGGCCCAGAAGCATATCTAAAGCCCAGTCAGATTAGGTCAAAAGCCTTCGAGTCCATATCTGGCTCAGTTGTAACTTGTAAACCCTAGAGAGGTGACTCCAATATAAACCTCCCTAGGGTAACCTAAGGACATACGTTCCATCATACACCCCCTCAAGCGACTCGCTGCTTAGACGCCGAGCTCGCCACCCTTGTAACTCGCTCTCCAATAATCTAATCTAGCAGGAGTAGGTCTTTACCCTCCGGGGGGCCGAACCTGGGTAAACCCATGTGCATCCGCCCCCATCTCGCACCGCAGATGGCTACCAACTCTTCCTCACGTTACAATCAATCGCTGCCAATAGCAGCGACTGCCGTGGCCATTTCCACGACACAAGTAAAATATCACGAGATAAAAAGATTTGGTTACTACTAAAAAGGTTCACGCGATCACTAGTTCATCGTTGAGTAAGTGGGAGTCGCTATGGATCTCTAGATCCTGCTAACAGTTATTGATCGGAGAGAGTCTCGATCATGTCCACTTAGTTCATGAACCCGTAGGGAGACACACTTAAGGTTTGTCGATCCATTTGAGTGGATATGGAACATAGGCGAAAATACTGGGCAACATAGAAATTGTTTTGATAGAACTACCGAAATAGTTTCGATGTATCGAAATAATGCAAGGGATAAAATGTTAATGTGTTCATTAAATGAAGTGTTCATTAAACGAAGTACTCATTAAATTTAGTTGCATTAAACCAAGTGAATTAAAGCGCTTTAAAGGAAAGACATTTGATTTCTTGAGTGGAAATTTAATGAGGGATGAGTGGAGGTGAATGCATGTGAGTGGAGTGTCCACCCACATAAATGGGGGAGAGGTGGGGGAACCACCATGGCCACCATGCCATGGCCCTTGGGTTTGCCCCCTCACCTATAAAAGGCCTCCTCCTCTCATCTCACTCATTCCATTCTCTCTCATATGCCATTTGGTTGGCATATTCTCCCCCTTGTTAGTTGTTCCACTATTCGCGAGTAAGGTGCTTAGGCGAAGCCCTGCTCTAGATCTTATCCACCACCACCACTATGTCGTAGTGCTGTTGGAGTTCCCAAGGATCCACTACTTCCGCTGCCCAACTGGAGCAAGGGACGGAGGTCGTCGTCACGCCAAACGTGTGACCGATTATGGAGGTGCTTGATACGTCCATTTTGCATCACTATTCTATATCATAATTCACTGTTATTCATTGATATATTTCATATTAAGAGGTGATACTTATGTTGTTTCATCTGTTTATGCATGGTTGATGACTTTTGAAGCATGGACCGCTGCAGTAAGGATTCTGATGGAAAAGGTGCTGTTTGGAAGCAAAATTCGTGAAGATCAGAAAATACTGAAACATATATGGAAAATCCTATTTTTCCAGAAGACGAAGGCTGCTAGAAGGAGGAGTGGAGATGGGCCACAGGGGGCCCACACCACCCCCTGGCGCGGGCCACCCTAGGCCACGCCACCAGGTGGTGTGGCCGCCCTGGCCCACCTCTAGCTCTCCCCTCTGGCATATATAATCCTCCCGAAACTCTAATACTCGGGGACGACCATAGAAAGATTCCGCCACCTCTGCGGGGCGGAAAACACCGAGAGAGAAAGATCTCTCCGACAGACAGATTTCTGATAGGTCATTCCTTCCCGGAGAGGGGAGATCGTCGCCATCAACACCACCATCAAACTAGACTTCATCGGGATCATCATCATCATCATCACCACCTTCATCACCACCAGCACCATCATCTCCATCTCCATATTTGCTGTAACAATAGTGTTGAATCTTGCATAGTTCTTAGGGGAAACTTTCCCGGTGTTGATTACTCTTTGTAGTTGATGCTATTGAGTGAACCATTGAATTATTGTTTATGTTCAGATTGTTATACATCATTATTCCATCTCTGATCATGATCCATATGATGTCTTGTGAGTAGTTCGTTTTGTTCTTGAGGACATGGCAGAAGTCATGTTGTTAGTAGTGGAGTTGTGTTGAGAAAGATTTAATACTTTGATATTTAAGTTGTGGTGTACTTCTTCTAGTGGTGTCATGTGAACGTCGACTACATGACACTTCACCTATATGGGCATAGGGGAATGCATTGTGTATTTGGCTACTAATCGTAGGGGTTTCCGGAGTGACAGAAAGCTGAACCCCCATTAGGAAACCATTGCACAAGGGACATAAGGGTCTTAGAGTTTAAAGTTGTGGTTAGGTTTCTACCTTAATTACTTTCTTGTACTTACGGATGTTTGCAAGGGGTATAATCACAAGTATGTATTATTCCTAGGAAGGTCGGTACATTAGCACAGGTTCACCCACACAACACTTAGGAAACTAAAGAAGATTGATCAACTATATGAAGCGAAAGCACTTGACAGAATTCCCATGTGTCCTCAAGAACGTTTAGTCATCTTAAGTAATACAACCGGCTTGTCCTTTGCTGCATAAAGGATTGGGCCACTTGCTGCATTTATTGTTATTGTCTTTTATTTACTCGTACTTTATTTACTTGCTTTATCAAAAAACCCTAAAAATCTGTTTGATACGGCACAGAACGAAGCAATTCATATTCAACCTAAACCGTTTGATACGGCACAACTAATCGTTCGAATTGCCGTGTAAAATAGCCCATCCTCTCCAAAGCAAGTGGCAGGAGCAGGACCGTCTATAAAAGCACATACACGCTAACACCCAACAATCAGACCACCAAAGCACAAGATATCAAGAACAGCGAGTGAGAAGGAGTTGTAGCAAACAGAGATGGCTACTTGCCCACCTTCAATTGCCGTGGCGATCTTCCTCCTCATTACACTCTCTGTCTCCCACATCACATCGGCCCTCTGCCCGAGTCTCGGCGTCTGCCGTGCCAGTGGCTACCTACCTGGTAAGGCCGGCCACTGTGAGAAAAGCAACGATCCAGATTGCTGCGAAGATGGTAAGTGGTACCCACAGTACCACTGCTCGCCTCCGGTGACATCGAGCACCAGAGCCGTCTTGACGCTCAACAGCTTTGAGAAGGGCAAGGATGGCGGCGGGCCGTCTGCGTGCGACAATGCCTACCACAGCGATAAGGAGATGGTTGTCGCACTCTCCACAGGATGGTTCGAGAACATGGGTCGTTGTGGCGACCGCATTAAGATCACTGCCAATGGAAACTCCGTGTATGCAAAGGTGGTTGACGAGTGTGACTCTGTGTACGGTTGTGACAATGAACACAACTACGAGCCGCCTTGCCAGAACAACATCGTCGATGCCTCGCCGGCGGTTTGGAATGCGTTGGGGCTTGACCAGAATGTTGGTGAGCTGGACATCACCTGGTCTGACAACGACAACTAGTAAACATATTTGACATGCCATACATATATTATTACGTTGAGTGTTTCGTTTGTACATATAATTGGAAGTGGTTGTATGATTATATTACATGTCATTTTGTATTACGGATGTATGTTTTCTCTATTTGAGTTAAATGTTACGAAAAATTTATATTCAAAGTGTTGTATTAGCTGGCATTACCTGAGAACGCATATCCTCTTTCTATCCTACTTACGACACAACTTCCTTAACTTGGCAAATTTAGCCACTATATACATTATCACCCCATTAATTGCTAGTTTGATCTCTATTAGGTTGAGGATACAACTAACTATACTAGCCACCCAATCTAAGGCTGGTTTCGAAAAAATCCGTGACGGTTTGTTTCACATACTAACTGTGGTCTATTTTTCTAAATCTTCAGTGTTGTCTTTGTGTATGATTATGAAAATGCCATATTTTATTTATGTTAGACTAATATTTTAAAATCCGTAATAATCATGTGGAGAAATATTTGCCCATCAAGAGCTGGATATATGAAACCATGCATCATTTTCAAAAAGGATAATACTAGGTAGAGATGTGTGTTCCCTAGTCCTTGTGTGCCGAGTTTACGTGATATAGTTACTTAGGTCATCAAAGCATCGACCACCCCTCTACAATATCTTATATCATCTCTTGTTTTTTTAAGCATCTCTAGCAGATCCCTTACCATGCGGCCCTTAAAAACATGTGTAAATATGACCCTTTAAATGCGATATAAAGGCTCAAACCATGTAGCGCAGATTAGACCCTACAAAACAGAACTATAAAATAGCATATTCCTGGAATCTATTTTTTTCTCAACATCTTCTTCCTCCCGGCACTAACTAGCTCGCCGGCATTCCTGCGCGCCCACCCGCCGCCCGTCCGCGCTGGCCGGCCGCCCTCCCGCCCGCCGCCCGTTCGCGCTTGCCCGGCCGCAAGCCTGCCTCCCACCCACCTTCTTGCTCCATTCTTCCTCTCAAATCCGGGCGCTTCTCCACCTCATGCTCTTGCTCTGCCAAGATCCCCACCACCAGCCTCCTCTCGTCAGTCACGGCCGCCTCGAGAACCCTCCTCTTCCTTCTCATCACCTCCCTCATCACCCTCTTCGGCGTTCAACGCCCCCTCCCGTCCTCATGGCCCCTCCCCCACCTACACAAGAGACCAAGGGACAGGATGTAACACCTGCATCGCCTATTGATTAAGTACATGATGCACTGTAATAAGTAGAGAGCAGGAGCTGGGCCAGGAGAGTGTGTTGGGCCAGGCCTGGGTCGTGAGTTGTAAGCCTGCGTTAAATACCCGAACCCGAACTTTAATTGGCATAGAAGAAATAGAAACCGAAATCGTGTGTCACCCTCTCTCTGTATCCCATCTCCTTCTTGCTTCCTCTCATCCCCATCTGAATTTCCCAAATTCCTCTATTGCGATTCGATTCATTCGATTGGGTCGTGACAATTTGTTATCAAGAGCCACACAAAAATTCCACCACAAATTGCTTTTGCTGGCCCAAGTTGCGCTCAGAATCTCTCGGTATGGATATGAAATTCCGTGTGAAAGGTGAGAATTCACTTCGGTGAGATCTCGCAAAATCCCTAGCTGGTCAGATGTACTTGGAGTGAGTCGCGACGGCGCCATCAAAAGCTTTGGCTCAGACCCATAGGGTACTGTCGATGATGGAGGAGACGACAGCAGAGACAAAGAGGATGCTGGAGAACATCATTAGGCGTCTCGATGTTCATGGGGTGTTGGGGGACTAGCGTCATGAGGTTCAATCGGTGTTCAACACCCATGTCTCACAAGAGCTAAACAGCATGCGGAAACAACTCGAGGTGACGCAAGCATATGTGGATGAAGCGCGTTAGGTTGTTTCTCCGTCAGGTTCAGCATCGGTCGAGCGCTCACGGATATCAGAGCAGCATCCTTCTGAGGTTGCAGTGTTACCACAGGCGAGATCTCTAGGTGCTACTAGTCACGCTAGGTTGGCCAATGATGGGCCACCTCTGATTCCTGTGCCACCAGAAGTCCAGCTTACGCATCCGCCACCACCGACGGTGCATCCATATCACTAACCGATGTATGCAGAGGAACGTGAGACTTTCATCAAGCCTTCGAAGCATGATTTCCCCTGCTTTGACGGTAATCTACCAAGCTTATGGATCGACATGTGCTTATCTTACTTTGAGCTTTATCACGCCTCACCGCAAATCTGGGTTACTATAGTGTCTCTCTATTTGGATGGCCGTGCAGCTCTGTGGTGGCAAGCAGCTAGTTAGACTCGTCGTGCTACCACCTGGGAGTTGTTTACCAGAGCACTATGTGAAGAGTTTGGCCCTAATGAATTCGAGGTGCAGATGCATCAACTTTTGCAGTTCCGTCAGACGGGTTCAGTCAAAGAATACATGTTGCAATTTGAGACTTACATGTATCACCTCTTAGCGTTGGATCCAGGGCTCAACATAAAGTTTTCATCACACAATTTCTGCTGGGACTTAAGCCAGAATTGCGAGCAGTTATGCGCATTCAGGAGCCCACAAGTATCACTAGAGCAGCAGTCCTTGCACGTATCTAGGAGGAGGAGCTAGATGCGAATTGCCCTCGTCTGAAACCTGGTCTGGCTGGATGGCCTCTACCAGCATTGCCGGTAGCAGCACCACACCAACTAGCTGCGACACGGCCAGCCGATGATGATTTTGGCAGTGAGAGGTAGCTCTGCAATTATAGGCGAGAAAATGGTCTATGTTTTTTCTGTGGGGATAAATATTCGAGGGAGCACCGATGCAAGTAACCAGTTCAATTGCTTACGACTCAAATGGGAGAATTTGGGGAGATGTTGTCAGATGAAGTCGTGCGTGCACTTGAATTGTTAGACGAACCTGAAGCACAACCTCAGTGTTGCATGCTATCATCAAGAGCAACTCTAACAAGCCTTGTAAACAGCCGGGAACTGCAAAATTCCGGCGAGTTTATAGGCCCGTGACAAATGCATCGCTCTAGCGAAGCCTATAAACAAGGCCTGACCCGTACTCATATTTACCGTGGCCCATTTTGGGTTCGGCTCGGTCGGTACAAATAGCGACCGCTCGAGCAAGTCAGGGTCGAAACCCTCATTTCTCCACCGCTGCCACCATATCCGAGTGATGGCGTACCATAGCGGTAGGTTTGGGGTGGGAGAGGGAGGTCTGGGGGCAGCGATGACGACGAGGCGCACCGGGCGTCCGTACGCTTGGAGGGGGAAAATAAGCAAGCATCGCTCAAGCGGACGAACCGTGATCTCTCTCCCCTGGCTTCGCTCCGCGCATATATGAAAGGAATATGCCCAAGAGGCAATAATAAAGTGATTATTATCTTATTCCATGTTTATGATAAGTGTTTATTTATCATGCTATAATTTTGTTAACCGGAAAAGTTAATACATGTGTGTTTAACAAACAAAGAAAAGGTTCCTAGTAATACCTCTTATTACACTAGCTTGTTGATTAATAGATTATCAAGGTTTACTGATCATGATGTTGGATGTTGTTAATAACAAGGTCACAATATTGGTGGAATGATGTGATGAACATTCTCTCAAAGTATAGTAATACGATCATGTCATTATGTTTATATTTCTATAATATCATGCGAAGTAACTCTAACCCTTACACCATGAGATCACGTCAATCACTAACATTAGAAGAGTACTTTGATTCCATCAAAAGTCATACCGTAACAGGGTGATTATAAAGATGTCATTGGGTAATGGGTACTTAGAAAGTGTTAGTTGAGACTCGTGGATCAAGAGTGGGATTTGTCCATCCCGATGACGGAGAGATATACTCAGGATCCTCTTGGTGATATCACATTAACATAGCTTGCAGGCAAGTGATCAGATCACTAAGAATATTTTATCACAGGAACAAAAAAAAGAGTACTTGTCGGTAACGAGATCGAACTAGGTATGGATGATACCAAATGATTGGATCTCAGACAAGTAAAATATCGCGAGATAAAAAGATTTGGTTACTACTAAAAAGGTTCACGCGATCACTAGTTCATCGTTGAGTAAGTGGGAGTCGCTATGGATCTCTAGATCCTGCTAACAGTTATTGATCGGAGAGAGTCTCGATCATGTCCACTTAGTTCATGAACACGTAGGGAGACACACTTATGGTTTGTCGATGCATTTGAGTGGATATGGAACGTAGGAGAAAATACTGGGCAACACAGAAATTGTTTTGATAGAACTATCGGAATAGTTTTGATGTATCGAAATAATGCACGGGATAAAATGTTAATGTGTTCATTAAATGAAGTGTTCATTAAACAAAGTACTCATTAAATTGAGTTGCATTAAACCAAGTGAATTAAAGCACTTTAAAGGAAGGACCCTTGATTTCTTCAGTGGAAATTTAATGAGGGATGAGTGGAGATGAATGCATGTGAGTGGAGTGTCCACCCACATAAATGGGGGAGAGGTGGGGGAACCACCATGGCCACCACGCCATGGCCCTTGGGTCTGCCCCCCTCACCTATAAAAGGCCTCCTCCTCCTCCTCGCATCTCACTCGTTCCATTCTCTCTCATATGCCCTTTGGTTGGCATATTCTCCCCCTTGTTAGTTGTTCCACTATTCGCGAGTAAGGTGCTTAGGCAAAGCTCTGCTCTAGATCTTATCCACCACCACCACCATATCGTAGTGCTGTTGGAGTTCCCGAGGATCCACTACTTCCGCTGCCCAACTGGAGCAAGGGACGGAGGTTGTCGTCACGCCAAACGTGTGACCGATTATGGAGGTGCTGCCATTTGTGACACTGATCGTCATCACGTCCTTGAGGACGATAGTGTACATTCTACACCAGCCACATTTATTTGCGGGAACGTTATCCCGCTTACGGTCTTCAAGGATGAGTCATTTTGAAACCATTACAAGCATCGCCTAGATTTGATCTTGGCAGTTGCAACCATATGATTTTTTTTGTTTTCTATGCAATGAACCCTATTAGTGGTATCAGAGCCAAGTTTATGCGTAGATTATTTGTACAGTTAGAACACATAGAGATATGGACGTTGATGATCATGTTATTGCATACTTTCGTGAACCTGGATCATGGCGGCATGTTGGAATGAAGCGGCCGGACTAACTTTACATGTCCTCGCACATGAGACTTGTCCCACGCTTGACATGCAACTTGTATTGCATAAGTGGCTCAGCAGGTGTCTGTCTCTCCCAGCATAGTCATGATCTAATTTACAACAGTTTGTTGATAACTTTATTATAAACGTTGTGGTTGAAGTTCGTAGGTAGAACGGTTCTTTTCTAGAAAGCCCACAACCACGTAAAATATGTAAAAATAAATTAGAGGAGTCTAACTTGTTTTTGCAGGGCATGTGATGTGATATAGTCATTGGTACTATGCAACGAGATTTATTGTAAGTTAAACAACCAGCAGGATCCATATGGTTGTCTTTTTCTTTTTATGGCCCGCGTGCTATATATATATATATCCATGAGATATATTGTAATGGTGGAAGACGGTAATGATGGAGGCTCCATGGACCTTGGTGCCACGCTGGTGGAATGATGGAGATCATATCAATGACGTACAAGATGGAGATCAAGTGCAAGAAAGGATCATATCATATCACATATGCATGTGATTTTTATCCCTTTTATGCATCTTATTTTTCTTATGTCTTGCTTAGTTATTGGCGGTAGCATTATGATATGATCACTCTTACTAAATATCTAGATTTTTCCAAAAGGGGAATGAAACCCCGGGCTCTACATCGGTTGATGAACACAGCCTTTTATTAATGATTCAATATTTAAAAGTATTACAAATCATTGATCACTTAATGTTGATACATGAATCAAGCAGGGGAAATTAAGAAGCATACAACTCTTAAACATCCTCTAGTCGACTAAAACGCTGCCAGTCAGACCGAGTGAAAATATCCCGAGCAACTGTCGGGAGATAGCCGCACCTAGTAGCCATAGTATCCCGCTGGTCGTGCAGTTGTAGAAATGCCCAAAGTTGGACCCAAGGGGCCAGCATATGAATAACCTACAGTAGATCAAATTTATTTGTTTTGTTAAATATAATATCATTTCTACATCTCCAAATAAACCAACATAAGGCTAAAACACCAATGCAAATTCTAGACTTTGATGTTTTGTCAACTCCATTCAACCAATTTCTAACATATTTGTTATATTAGTCAGAGGAGGAAGATCACAAGAAAAATAGATGATGCGCCACAATAGGAGAGGAAAATGGCACGATATAAACAAATGCTCTAAGGTTTCATGAGAGCCACAAAAACAACATTTGGTACACCCAACCCAATTTCTTTTAAGCATGTTATCTTTTGTCAGGAGCACTTTGTTATTTAGGAACTACATAAGAATTTTAATCTTAAGAGGGATTTTTAATTTTAAAAGATATTTCCAAAGAAAGACTGTATGATCATTCATAAGGTCTTCATACATGGACTTCAATAAGAACAACCCAGAAGTTGTCAAGTCCCACACAAACTTATCGCTATACTTCGATAGCCGCACCAATATCAGTCTTTGGCAAAAGTGAATCCAATCATGCCACTTGTTACCACTAAGCACTCGTCTAAAACCAAAGTTTAGAGGTACCTAGGCTAGAACCTATGCCATAGTTGTTGGGTTCACAACTGTCGTGGTGGTGTCACGGCAGATGCCATGGATAGGCTAAAGGTGGGGACTAATACACGCTAGGGGAATCCAGGGAGGGATAGTGGAGTGATTCTCCACACAGAAGTTTGTATCGCTATATCTCCGAGATTACAAGTGCTCCTTGAGCTGTATTAGCGAGAGGAGGAAGAAGGAGCTCTCTTACTCTTGCCTACTATTTTTCCTTAGAACCCTAGATCAACTAGCCCTATGGAATCACAAAAACCCACTAGAGCTCAACCAACCACTTCTACTAGAGACCTAGCCCCCTTATATAGAGGAAGTTTGGTCCCTGCCTAGGGCATACGTGGAGGCATATTCCTAAGAATATGCCCCCTCCCAAAGTGGTAACCCGACCGGGGTGCTTTTCCCCCACGTCACACATGCTTTAGCGACGTAAGCCTCTGCGGCGCCTGCGTCAGCCGACATGAGCGTCGTCACCCTTATCGGCCATGACCCGGTGGTCCTGCCCTTGCTTTCTCCGCTCATGCAGTGCGTACCGGACCTTCTTTTTGACCAGAGAGATTCCTTCCTTCTCCCAGAAGCTAAGCACGGACCCGGATCATAGTAGATCCGGCCACACCTGTTCCTGCATATAAGTTAGATAAGCACTTCTGACTTACTCCTTAAGTTGGATGAGACAATGTTAGGCGACCCCCCTGTTCCGGGTTACTCCGTGATCCGGCCTGCCTTGAGGTGACCCGGCCAGCATCCGCTTTGTCCTTGCCGAACCTCGGCTAACTCGGCCCTTATACCCCGGAGTGACCCTACCCGGGTATCACCCCAACATTAGTCCCCGAAGCTGGTGCGGTCTTAGCTGCCTTGGCCGCTAAGGCCACATCAGGTTCATTTATGTTCGAGCCTCAGATGTTTAATTCCAGGTTAGCTCCTTATCTCGGATTATATGGATTTACGTTTCCTTCGCACGTTCCAAGTTTTCACTTGCCGGGCGGGTCACCACTTTGGCTCGGATCCCATGGTTATCATGGTTTGATCCGGGCCCCGTTTCCTTCTCTCATACGCCAACCCACGTGGAGGCTAATCATTACCTCGTCTTATTTTAAGGGCCTGCACAGTAACCGCCGCAGTAATTGTCAGTTATCACTGTGCGTGGGTCACGTCATGCATGCCTCCTCGTTTACCGCATCAACGCGTCGCGTCACGGGATTGCTTCTACTCTGTGGCCCCCTGTGTGGCTTTTTTCTGATTGGCTAATGCAGGTGATACACGGCCACACCGTGTGGCTCGTCGGTGCATCGCGATCCCACTCATCCATCTCTGGGGGTGGTTAAATAGTGGAGGGGCGCACCCCTTAGCATTTTTCCACTTCTGCGCCCCTCTGCCCGTTGCGTTTCTCCTTCGTCTTCCTAGTGACCGCGCTGCCGCCAGTGCTTCTAGCAGCAGCGCTGCCGCCGCACCTTCCCCGTGCCTCCACACCGCAGCCCCCGCTGCGCAGCTTCTTTGCCACGGGTCCACACCAATCTAGGCCTCAGATCCCCGCCGCCGCTAGCTCCAGCGAGGATAGTGGATACGAGATGACGGAGGAGGAGCTCGTCGTCGCCGAGCAGGAGATGGAGGAGGACGCCGGCGCGGCGGACCGCGACGCGTGGGCCGGATCATGGGTCTGTCAAGATGACATTGACTGGCTCTACCGGACCAGGCACATTCCTGCCGGCGTCACCGCTCGTCTTCCCTCCGCTGAACTGGCCCCCTCACCCAATCCGGGTGAGTTTGTTGTGTTCCTGTCCCACTTCCAACAGGGATTTGGTCTCCCGGTGAGCGATTTCTTCCGGGATTGGGTTAGGACCTACCACTTGCAGCCGCACCATCTCCCAGCGAACGCTATCACCTCTCTTTCCGCCTTTGCCTCTATGATCGAAGGCTACACTGGACTATGGCCCACGAAGGAGCTGTGGATTCAGTTCTTTGGCCTTCGTTGCAACGTCGTCCCCAATATCCACGTAGAGTCAGAGGATAAGAAGCTCACCCAATTCGGAGCTGCCTCCATCTCGCCCCGGAGACTTTCCGTCTTTCCCCGGGTTACCGGGCTTGACTCCTACAAAGGATGGGCCCGGACCTTCTTCTACGTCCGGAATGAGGGTACTGAAGATTTGATTCGGTTGCTGCCCTACGCTCCGGGTCTACCTGACACGGATTTCTAGGAGAAGGTCCCCAAGAAACCTATAGCTCTGGCCAACCAAGTTAACAAGAGGTTCGCGGAGCTGAAGAGACTCAGATTGCGCAACGAGGATGCTATGATCACGTTCGTGCGCAACCGAATCTCTCCCCTCTAGAAGCGCACCCACAAGTTGTGCCATATGATTTTTAGCCGCGACCCCAACCGAACCTCCTCCTTTGAATTGAGCAACACAGAGATCTTTTGCCGGGTTAAGGCTCTTTTCACCACCCACAAGGATTTCTCCGCCGAATGGACGTGGGGAATCGAGCACTACTGTCGTGACAGGCTCCCTCCCACGGTAAGCTTCGCGGGGAAACTTATTTCGGATCAAGTATGTGTCGGTTTTTGTTGTATTTCTGACTCAGTTCTTCATGCTTTTTCTCAGCTGTTCCTTCAGCAAACTCTCGAGGATGGTATGGACCCGACCCTTAAGTGGGCGCCGGACCGAGAAATCCCGGATGAGGAGGAGCCGGACCAGGAGATGTTCCTCCCTATGACCGACACTACCAAACGACCCAGCGGTAAATTCTCTTCCCTTAGAGATTGGCCCGATGATGAGGATGACTCGGATGTCGACGTGATTGAACCTGTTGAGGCTGTCTCTCTTTCTTTTGCCTTTCTGGCATCCGCTAACCCCGGTGGGCATATCCACGAGGATCCTCCACTTGCTACGGGCGAGCCGGTTCCGGTGGCGTCGAAGAAGAAGCACGGAGCCGCATCAAGTTCTTCCTCCGAACCTTCTCAGCCCACAAAAAGGCAAAAGAAGGCCGGAGACAAGACTGCCTCCAAGCGGGCAGGCAAAGCCCCGGCACGGAGGGCCCGGAAACCCAAGGAGGCCGAAACCTCGGATGCGTAAGTCATTTTGCATTGCGTAACTCACTTTTCCTTGCATAGTGGTAATTTCTCTTCTGACATTATTCTCTTTTTCAGGCCTCCGGTGGAGGTCCCTCAGAGCGGATCAAGCATCTCTTCACCCCTCCGGTCCGGCCCTTCTCCTCCTCGTGACGACGAGTCACGCCCGCTGAGCCCTATTCCGGAGGGTTCCGCGGGTGCTCCGGGTTCCGCAATGCCTCATCGAGAGGAACGCGACCTCGGAGTGGGAGGGGTCGGTCCAGCCGAGGCGACGGCGTCCACCACTTCGGCATCGCCGCAACCAGCAACCACCGAGTCTATCACAACACCAGCACCAGCAGCAGCTCCAGTACCAGCGACCGAGCCAGCACCTATCCCGGCACCACGGAAACCAACATCAGCTCCAAGTCCAGCTACAAGAGCTCCAGTGCCAAGTTCTTCTGCCTCATCCGAGTCATCTCAGCCTTGGGGAGGAACTATTTCAGCAGCTTCTAAAGGGAAATCCACCATGGTTACTTCTTCCCAGCAAGCTAAGGGCAAAAAGGCTCCGGACACTGCCAATTCTGCATTCGTCGAGGCCGGGCAGCGAACCCTATCGTCGATGCTTCCAAAGAAATCACCAGCAGCGACGGATGTTCCTGCCGAGCCAACTGATGCGCAACAGATGGTTCTGCACACCAGCCCAGCTCTTGCCCTAGTTGAGAGGAAAGAAGCTCATGCGAAGGGCTTGGTGGCACCCCATATGCCCACCGGTGAGCGGTACCCTCCGAGCCTTATCGAGTTCGTCATGAACTGGAACAAGGCGGAGTTCGTCCACAACGACGATCTCCCGGAAAAGTTCGGCCCCGCGGAATTTTCCGCCCAGATGAATACTGCTGCTAAGGCAATTAACCTCGCGGGGCGAATGATGGAGGTATGTCGTTTCTCCATTACATGCTGTAGAAAATAACTATTAGTCCCTGAACCTCCGGTGGAGTAGCTTGTTACTCGGCCGGATGCTCATTAGAAAACTAACGTAGCTACATGTAAACTTCGAATCTGCACATACCTAGAGCCGGGTTAAGTTCCATTTGGCCCGGATCTTCTACACTTCGAATATGCACACACCTAGAGCCGGGTTAAGTTCCACTTGGCCCGGATCTTGTACACTTCGAATATGCACACACCTAGAGCCGGGTTAAGTTCCACTTGGCCCGGATCTTGTACACTTCGAATATGCACACACCTAGAGCCGGGTTAAGTTCCACTTGGCCCGGATCTTGTACACTTCGAATATGCACACACCTAGAGCCGGGTTAAGTTCCACTTGGCCCAGATCATGTACACTTCGAATATGCACACACCTAGAGCCGGGTTAAGTTCCACTTGGCCCGGATCTTGTACACTTCAAATATGCACACACCTAGAGCCAGGTTAAGTTCCACTTGGCCCGGATCTTGTACACTTCAAATATGCACCAAGCTAATTTTAGACTTCTATACTTTTTTCAGGTAACCACTAATCGCCGGAGTGCTGAATTCCAACGCCTGCTGGATACCCACAAGATGCTACGCGCAAAACATGTTGCACTTGGTGCAGAACATGAAAAGAGGGGTAATTTTCTCCCTCGGCACCTCTCCGTTTTTCTTCACTTTCTTCCGCCGAACTAATCTCCTCATTCGGTTTTTGCAGCTGGGGTGGAGGCTGAGAACAAAATCATGCGGAAGAACTTGGAGGAAATCCGTGGTATGTCCTCTTTTGTTCGACCTCGTAGTGTTTTCCATTTCTTCTTCTCCTTGGCTCGGCAAACATTCACTCCTCGGCTCTGCCGGGTCAACACACTATTTCAGCATCGCTTGAGGATAGTGTGCCCGTGCGTGATATGATGCTGCATTTTCTCGAACAAGCAGGGCAAAATCAAGCCGAGCTGAAGAAAAAGGATGATGAACTTGCTCTCCTCCAGACTAAGGACGACGAGATTGCCAAGCTCCAGGCCAAGATGGAGAAGATGAAGGCCCAGCATCAAACCGAGCTCCAAAAGGTTGGCCAGAACTTCATAGAAGAGCGTGAGCGCCTTACTCTCCAGATCTCCAAGGACCAGGACTTACTCAGAGAATCCGACCTCGAGCTTGGGTCCGCAAACGCCGAGCTTGAGCAACTTCGCAAAAGTCGCGATGCCTGCATCAAGGAGTTAACCCGGATCCATAGCCATATTTCTCGTAAGTTCCTTTCCCTTGTCCGGCATAACTCTCCGGGATTACCTCATATGTCTTTTCTTTACCTTCTTCCTTTGCCTTGTTTCCAGACCATTTTCCCGAGGGTACTTCTATTGCAAGCGCTGGTGTTGCCAAATTTCACCAAGAGAGGGGTACTCCCGTCGTTCCTGACGGTGAGAGCATTCCCTTAGACATGGAAGACCTATTGGTCAGCCTGTCAGCTCGCGTGGAAACTATCAAGAATTATGGCAAGGATATCCTCGATGTTGCAGTTCGCATTTTCAATACGTTCTGGCCCGGAGAGTAGCCCGGAGACCATCGCGACTCTTGTTGAGAAGTTAATGGAGATTGACACCCATCTTGACCTCTGGAGAGAGTCCGCTGGTCGTGCCGCAGCTGATACCATCCTTCACCACATTCTCACATGGTACGAGAAGATCGACCTCAGCCTCCTTACACGTCGGCGCACCGGATCCAGATGGACTGATGATCCGGAGTGGGTAGCTCGGCGCCAGGCTTGCTCCTACAGCCTCATCGAATATTCTCCTATTCATGACTGGGTTGAAGGACCGAGCTTCCTGGAATCCGCTGGAGACGAGCACAATGAGAACGTTGAAGATGGGTCGGATAAGGGCGAAGAAGATGATGCTTCAGATATTGAAGATAGCGAGGACGACGCTGAACATCCTCCTCCTGCTGCTCCTTAGTTCCAAAAAACTTGAAAATTTATCAGATCCCCGGTATGCCGGGTGCAATTGTATGCTGGATATGTGATATTTTGCTACTACATTTCTATGCCGGATTAACTTGGGCGTAGTCCCCGAGTTTCATTTTCTTGTTTGTCCAATTCTCTGGCTCGGTCCGTGTCTACCTTGATTCGGTTTTACGACTTACGAATCCGAGCTTCAAAAATTGTTTTAACAATACTTGGAAACTTTTAGGTTTAGCTCAAAATAATTCAGCATAATAACTTGAAAATAAATACAGGGTTAGTCCGAAAAACAAGCGTTAGCTCGAATAAACTCGCTTCCTTAGTCGTTTTTCATGTGCTACGCAATTCCAAACTTGTTCCCTTGCTTGCCATGAAGCCAATTCTTGTTGGACAGCAGCAAGTCGAAGGGTTGGGTTTTTGGTGCTCACACATTACTAATCCGGGTTAAGTAGAACGACTTATTCCAGCTACCGCATAAAAAATAACAACAAACATTATTAAGGCAGTCCCCGAGTTACTGCTTGAGGCGCTGCTATTTCATTGATAAGCTCATTGCCGACATACATACCGACATATGAGACGACTCAGATACATACACTTCTTAGCTAATTGTAGAAGGGGCGAAGTAGTGCTACATTCCACGGTCGCTTGGATTCCTCTCCGGACCTGTCCGCCTTGTTCTTTTCCTGTGGCTTTGCATCTATGAGATAGTAAGAATCATTGTGCAATGCTTTGCTCACAATGAATGGCCCTTCCCATGGGGGGAATAATTTATGCATGCCAGTAGTACGTTGTACCAACCGGAGCACCAGATCGCCTTCTCGAAAGACTCGGGGGCATACTTTCCGGCTATGATAGCGTCGGAGATTTTGCTGATATATGGCGGATCTAGACAGTGCCAGTTCTCTCGCTTCTTCCAGCAGATCAACATCATTTTGCCGGGCTTCTTGCACTTCGGCTTCTGTGTATTGGGTGACCCCAGGCGAATCATGCTCTATGTCGGCTAGTAATACAGCTTCTGCCCCATATTGTTGGTTCCGCAGCATAGAAAACAAAAAAATTCCTACTGTGTGAACTACACGCCAAGATCTATCTACTAGGTACAAAGCAAACGGGTGGACATACATCCGTAGAGAACTTACCCTCGAAGACAACAAGCTTTGTTAACGAGTAGGAACTCGTGGTTGATGTAGTCGTACACTTGCCGATCTCAAGATTGTGAGGAAGTCCGAGCGCCGCAACTCAGCAGCGCATCCGCACTCGCACACACGTTCAAGCCACTGGACAACCTCCACCTCCTCGCTCCAGTGATCCAGCGGAAGCAGCAACTCCTTCCAGACGAAATGCCACCGGGAACATGTATCTAGCTAATCTGAGACCATGGGGAAATAATTCTAGAGGGGGAGAGAGATCCTTCACAAGGAGGTGTGTGGATGAAGGAGGGAATGGGTGGCCTTTTATAAGAGGAGGGGGGTCACCCCTCTCTCCATGGCCGGCGCATGGGGGGGTGACCCCTCACCTCCCCCATTCATGTGGTGGTAACTCCTCCACATTAAAATGCCTCTTCACATTCCCTTTTAAAGTCTCCACTTTAAATGCATTAAGTTTCTCCAAATTTAATGCTCTCTCATTTAATAAAACTCTTTTATTAAATTTATTCAGAATTTTGTTAATTACTTTAATTAACAAACATTCACATATATCCCCTTGTAGTATTTCAATATCACATGCAGAACCACCTTCTGCAATTTCACCCGAAACAATTTCTGGTTTCTATTGAAACAATTCCTGTGCTTTGCAATTCTTTCGTCTGAAACATATGTGCTCCAAAATGGTGTCCGGTAACTCTTAAGTGTGCCACCCTATGGTTCGCGAATAATGCAGACATGATCGAGAACCTTCTCCGATCAATAATCAACAGCGGGACCTGGAGATCCGAACTGACTCCTACACATTCAACAATGACTCCTGTGATCGTGAGAACCTTTAACGCTTGTAACTAAATCCCTTTGTCTCTCGATATATTACATGTCCGAGATTCGATCATCGGTATCTCCATACCTAGTTTGATCTCGTTACCGACATGCACTCTTTTCTCGTTCCCGTGATATAACATTCTAGTGATCACATCACTTGCTTGCAAGCTATCCTAATGTGTTATCACCGAGAGGGCCCAGAATATATCTATCCGTCATCTGGATTGACAAATTCCACTCTTGATCCATGAGCCTCAACATAACACCTTCATAGCACTGAACCCATCTTTATAGTCACCCTGTTACGGTGTGACGTTTGATGTTATCAAGATACTCTTCCGGTGTTAGCAATTAACATGATCTCATGGTCTAAGGATAAAGATTACTTCGTATGATGTTATAGCAATATAAACACAATGACTTGATCATAATTCTATACTTCGGATGAATGTTCATCACATCATTCCACCAATGGTGTGACCTTGTTATTAACAACATCCAATGTCCATGATCAGGAAATCTTGATCATCCTGTTAATCAACAAGCTAGTCTATAAGAGAGGCATGACTAGGAACCCTTTTTGTTTATTAAACACACATGTATTGATGTTTCCTATCAATACAATTATAGCATGCAAAATAAACATCTATCATATACAAGGAATACATAATAACAACTTTATTATTGCCTCTTAGGGCATATTTCCTTCAGTCTCCCACTTGCACTAGAGACAATAATCTAGTTCACATAGTGATAAATCTAACACCCATGGAGTTCTGGTGTTGATCATGTTTTGCCCTAGGGAGTACTTTAGTCAACGGATCTGCTACATTCAGGTCCGTGTGCACTTTACAAATCTTTATATCTCCATCCTTGACATGCTCGCGGATGGAGTGAAACCGGCGCTTAATATGCTTGGAATTCTTGTGAGTCCTTGGTTCCTTTGCGTTGGCTATGGCTCCATTGTTGTCACAATAGATCACCATCGGGTCCAACGCACTGGGAACCACACCCAGTTCCGTTATGAACTCCTTCATCCAAACCACTTCCTGCGCTGCTTCTGAAGCAGCAACATATTCCGCCTCCGTTGTTGATCCAGCCACCACAGGTTGTTTGGAGCTCCTCCAACTAACTGCTGCTCCGTTCAAGAGAAATACGTATCCGGATTGAGACTTAGAGTCATCCGGGTCAGTGTCAAAGCTAGCATCGACATAACACTTAGCGACTAGCTCTTCTTCACCTCCGTATATAAGAAACATATCCTTAGTTCTTCTCAAGTACTTAAGGATATTCTTGACCGCTATCCAGTGTTCCGAACCTGGATCAGATTGGTACCTACTAGTCAAACTAATAGCATGTGCCACATCCGGTCTTATACATAGCATGGCATACATTATAGAGCCTATGGATGAGGCATAGGGGATCTTATCCATTATCTCTCTTTCTTCCGCCGTAGCCGGACTTTGAGTCTTACTCAATGTCTTGCCTCGCAACATAGGTAAGAACCCTTTCTTACTTCCGTCCATATTAAACTTCTTTAATATCTTATCAAGGTATGTACTCTGCGATAGCCCAATTAGGCGTCTTGATCTATCTCTATAGATTTTAATGCCTAATATATATGAAGCTTCACCAAGGTCCTTCATCGAAAATTTGTTGTTTAGATAACTTTTAACACTGTTTAAAAGATCTAAATCATTTCCAATCAATAATATGTCATCCACATATATTATCAGAAATGCCACATTGCTCCCACTCACTTTCTTGTAAATACAAGCCTCTCCATAAGTTTGGACAAATCCAAACTCTTTGATCACCTCATCAAAGCGGAGATTCCAACTTTGTGATGCTTGCTTCAGTCCATAGATGGATCGCTGAAGTTTGCACACCTTATTAGCATCCTTAGGATCGACAAAACCCTTAGGTTGTATCATATACAAATCTTCTTCAATATTACCATTGAGGAACACAGTTTTGACATCCATCTGCCATATTTCATAATCGAAATATGCAGCAATTGCTAACATAATCCTAACCGACTTAAGCATCGCTACGGGAGAGAATGTCTCATCGTAGTCAACTCCTTGAATTTGTCGAAACCCCTTTGCAACAAGTCGAGCCTTATAGATGGTCACATTACCATCAGCATCAGTTTTTCTTTTGAAAATCCATTTATTCTCAACGGCCTTTCGGTCGTGAGGTAAGTCCACCAAGGTCCAAACCTGGTTTTTGTACATGGATTCCATCTCGGATTTCATGGCTTCTAGCCATTTGTTGGAATCCGGGCTCATCATCGCTTCTTCATACGTCGCAGGGTCATCCATTTCATCAACCATGAAATTCACAACAGGATTGCCGTACAGCTCAGGAGCTGCACGTGTCCTGCTTGACCTGCGAGGTTCGGTAGTGTCCTCTTTCGGAGTTTCATGATCAATATCATTAGCTCTCTCTTCATTAGGTGAAGTCAACTCGGAAACAACTTCCGGTGCTGCGCCACTCGCCATTCCATGAAGAGAAGGTTCAATAACCTCTTCGAGTTCTACCTTCCGACTAATCACACCTTTCGCGAGAAACTCCTTCTCAAGAAAGGATCCATTCTTGGCAACAAAGACCTTGCCCTCGGATCTGTGATAGAAGGTATACCCAATCATTTCCTTAGGGCATCCTATGAAGACGTATTTTTCCGCTTTGGGTTCGAGTTTATCCGGTTGAAGTTTCTTCACATAAACATCGCATCCCCAAACTTTAAGAAATGACAGCTTAGGTTTGTTTCCAAACCATAATTCATACGGTGTCTTTTCAACGGATTTAGATGGTGCCCTATTTAAAGTGAATATAGCGGTTTCTAGTGCATAACCCCAAAATGACAGTGGCAAGTCAGTGAGAGACATCATAGATCGAACCATATCCAATAAAGTACGATTACGACGTTCTGACACACCATTACGTTGTGGTGTTCCGGCAGGCGTGAGTTGTGAAACTATTCCACAGTCTTTCATATGTGTGCTAAACTCGTAACTAAGATACTCTCCTCCACGGTCGGACCGCAGAAATTTGATCTTTCTGTTATGATGATTTTCCACTTCATTCTGAAATTCTTTGAACTTTTCAAAAGTTTCAGACTTGTGTTTCATCAAATAGATATACCCATATCTACTCAAATAATTCGTGAAAGTAACAAAATAACGATATCCACCTCGCGCCGACAGACTCATTGGTCCACACACATCAGTATGTATGATTTCCAATAGGTCTGTCGCCGTTCCATTGAACCGGAAAACGGCGTTCTAGTCATCTTGCCCATAAGGCATGGCTCACATGTATCAAGTGATTCCAGAAGTCCATCAGAATGGAGTTTCTTCATGCGTTTAATGCCAATATGACCTAGACGGCAGTGCCACATATATGTAGATATATCATTATCAAGTTTAATCCTTTTAGCATCAACATTATGAATATGCGTAATACTACTATCGAGATCCAACAGAAATAAACTATTCAACACAGGTGCATGACCATAAAAGATATTATTCATATAAATCGAACAACCATTGTTTTCAGATTTAAACGAATAACCACTTTGCATCAAACATGATCCGGATACAATGTTTATGCTCAGTGCAGGCACCAAATAACAATTATTCAGGTTTATAACTAATCCCAACGGCATATGGAGAGGTAGCATTCTGACGGCGATCACATCAACTCTTGATCCATTGCCGACCCGCATCGTGACCTCATCCCTTGCTAGTTGTCGCTTGTTCCACAGCCCGTGAACCGAGTTACATATATTAGCAACCGATCCCGTATCAAATACCCAGGTGCTACTGCGAGTACTAGTCAAGTACACATCAATAACATGTATATCACATATACCTTTGTTTGCCTTGCCGGACTTCTTGTCCGCCAAATACTTGGGGCAGTTGCGCTTCCAATGGCCAGTCCCCTTGCAATAGTAGCACTCGGTGTCAGACTTAGGGCCATCCCGGGGTTTCTTTTCAGGCGTGGCAACAGACTTGCCACCCTTCTTTCCCTTGTGCTTGCCTTTCTTGTCCTTCTTGAAACCGGTGGTCCTATTGATCATCAACACTTGATGTTCTTTCCTAATCTCCACTTCTACAGTCTTAAGCATTGACAGAAGCTCGGGAAGAGACTTCTTCATGCCCTGCATATTATAGTTCATCACGAAGGTCTTGTAGCTAGGTGGCAGAGATTGGAGAACACGATGTATGCCTAAGTCAATGGGAATCGTTATTCCCAAGGACACAAGCTTATCGGTGTACCCAGACATTTTGAGTACGTGGTCACTAACGGAGCTGTTTTCTTCCATCATGCAGCTAAAGAACTTTTCTGTAGCATTATAACTCTCTACGGCAGCATGGCTATCGAAAATCATTTTCAATTCTCCCATGGTATCAAAGGCATTGCCATTTTCGAAACGGTTTCGAAGTTCTGGCTCTAGCCCATACAGTATGCCGCAATGAACTAAGTTGTGGTCCTCCTGACGAGTTATATAGACGTTCTTTTCCTTGTCAGGGGCATCAGGAGATGGTGGGGGGCCTAGCGGCACATCTAGCACATATTGCTTTTGTGCAGCAGTGAGGAGAATCCTCAAATTCATAGCCCAATTGGTGAAGTTGCTACCATTCGCAGCAAGTTTCTCTTTCTCCATGAACACATTGAAATTAAAAGCAGGTGGTGCCATCTACAACAGAATTTGTAAAGTATATTTAGACTAAGTTTATGATAGATTGAGTTTAACTAATCCAAATTACTAATGAACTCCCACTCAAAAACGACATCCCTCGTGTTCTTTTGGTGATTACATGAACCAAATCCACTACACCAAGTCCGATCATCACATGAGTCGGTGTAGCTTCAAAGGCGAGCATCTATATGGGCATCATATCAATTATATGACTCATGCTTAACCTTTCGGTCCGTGTTCCGAAGCCATGTCTGTACATGCTAGGCTCATCAAGTAAGAACCTTAGTATTTGCGTGTGTAAAACTGTCTTACACCCGTTGTATGAAAGCGTAGAGTTGAGAACACCCGATCATCACGTGATGCCTCAAAACACGATCCACAAAACGGTGCATACTTAAGGAAGAAAACATTTTATCTTGATATCTAAATGAGGGATCATCTTATAATGCTACCAAACGCGCCAAACTAGCAATATAAGATGCTAACATCTAATGTGTGAAGTGAGGTGATATGGTCCATGCATTTGATCTCTATCATTTGCATCGTGGTATGATCTCTATCATTCCTTTGTGTGTAAGGCCAAGGTCTATGGAACTTACACGTTAAGTGAGTTGTAAGAGTATCTATCATACATCTACTTACAACAATACCATATCAAAACACTAGCCCAGCAACGATCTAAACTAGACGCCTCTAATTTATCAATTGCAGTTTTACGTGGCTTAGGGCTTTCGGAGATAGAACCTGTCTAACCTACGAACATGAACCACAACGAGGATAACCAAGTTATTAGCAACTCGTTGTAAATTAGATATTGACTATAGTAGGAGAGACAGACACCCGCCAGCCACTTATGCAAAACAAGTTGCATGTCAGTCGTGAAACCGGTCTCATGTACGATGACATGTAAAGTTGGTCCGGGCCGCTTCATCCCACTATGCCACCAATATCCAAAGTACATAGAAGAGGCAATAACATGATCATCATCTCCCACATATAAACATATGTGTACTACCCGTGCAAAGCACCTACGCATAGATTAGGCTCTGATACCACTGTTGGTTCCGCAGCATAGAAAACAAAAATATTCCTACAGTGTGAACTACACGCCAAGATCTATCTACTAGGTACAAAGCAAACGGGTGGACATACATCCATAGAGAACTTACCCTCGAAGACAACGAGCTTTGTTAACGAGTAGGAACTCGTGGTTGATGTAGTCGTACACTTGCCGATCTCAAGATCGTGAGGAAGTCCGAGCGTCGCAACTCAGCAGCGCATCCGCACTCACACACACGTTCAAGCCACCGGACAACCTCCACCTCCTTGCTCCAGCGATCCAGCGGAAGCAGCAACTCCTTCCAGACGAAATGCCACCAAGAACATGTATCTCGCTAATCCGAGACCATGGGGAAATAATTCTAGAGGGGGAGAGAGATCCTTCACAAGGAGGTGTGTGGATGAAGGAGGGAATGGGTGGCCTTTTATAGGAGGAGGGGGGTGCCCCCTCTCTCCATGGCCGGCGCATGGGGGGTGACCCCTCACCTCCCCCATTCATGTGGTGGTAACTCCTCCACATTAAAATGCCTCTTCACATTCCCTTTTAAAGTCTCCACTTTAAATGCATTAAGTTTCTCCAAATTTAATGCTCTCTCATTTAATAAAACTCTTTTATTAAATTTATTCAGAATTTTTTTAATTACTTTAATTAACAAACATTCACATATAGCCCCTTGCAATATTTCAATATCACATGCAGAACCACCTTCTGCAATTTCACCCGAAACAATTTCTGGTTTCTATTGAAACAATTCCTGCGCTTTGTAATTCTTTCGTATGAAACATATGTGCTCCAAAATGGCGTCCGGTAACTCTTAAGTGTGCCACCCTACGGTTCGCGAATAATGCAGACATGATCGAGACCCTTCTCCGATCAATAATCAACAGCGGGACCTGGAGATCCGTACTGACTCCTACACATTCAACGATGACTCCTGTGATCGTGAGAACCTTTAACACTTGTAACTAAATCCCTTTGTCTCTCGATATATTACATGTCTGAGATTCGATCATCGGTATCTCCATACCTAGTTTGATCTCGTTACCGACATGCACTCTTTTCTCGTTCCCGTGATATAACATTCTAGTGATCACATCACTTGCTTGCAAGCTATCCTAATGTGTTATCACCGAGAGGGCCCAGAGTATATCTATCCGTCATCTGGATTGACAAATTCCACTCTTGATCCATGAGCCTCAACATAACACCTTCGAAGCACTGAACCCATCTTTATAGTCACCCTGTTACAGTGTGACGTTTGATGTTATCAAGATACTCTTTCGGTGTTAGCAATTAACATGATCTCATGGTCTAAGGATAAAGATTACTTCGTATGATGTTATAGCAATATAAACACAATGACTTGATCGTAATGCTATACTTCGGATGAATGTTCATCACATCATTCCACCAATGGTGTGACCTTGTTATTAACAACATCCAATGTCCATGATCAGTAAACCTTGATCATCCTGTTAATCAACAAGCTAGTCTATAAGAGAGGCATGACTAGGAACCCTTTTTGTTTATTAAACACACATGTATTGATGTTTCCTATCAATGCAATTATAGCATGCACAATAAACATCTATCATATACAAGTAATACATAATAACAACTTTATCATTGCCTCTCAGGGCATATTTCCTTCACATATACCAGAAAAAATGGCGTATAGCCTGTTGATCGATTCGGAGTTGTTCTTAAGCTCCACAGTACCGCTGGTAGTTCTTCTATCCAGCACCCCGCTGATCTTTGCAGCGGCTCAATGAGTCGGGGTTTTATCCCGGATAATACTAATCCGTTGGATCTTTCCACTTGTCCGTTCGATGCGGGGTGGGCTACCGAGGCGACATTGAGTCGGATCTTCTTATCTCGGCAGAAGCGCGCAAATGCTTCTTCCACAAAGTTTGTTCCATTATCTGTTATAATACCGTGTGGATAACCGTATCTCCAGATGATGTCTTTGAGAAATGTCATGGCCGTAGCTCCATCACATTTTCTTATAGGTTTCACTTCAATCCATTTTGTAAACTTGTCCGCCATGACCAAAATGTGTGTCATGTTTCCTCTCGCTGGTTTGAATGGGCCAACCATATCCAAGCACCATACTGCAAATGGCCACGTAATTGGTATGGTCTTGAGTTCCGACATAGGCATATGTGTCTTGGTGGCGTACCTTTGACAACCATTGCATTTTCTCACCAGATCTTCTACTTGTTCCAAGTCACTTGGCCAGTAGAATCCATGCCGGAACGCCTTTTCCACCAAGGCTCGGGATGAGGCATGATGCCTGCATTCTCCTTGGTGTATATCTCGGAGGATGCCAAGCCCTTCTTCCGGGTCAATGCATCGTTGGAGGATATTGGTTACACTCTGTTTGTACAACTCGGAATTGATGGTTGTGTATGCTTTTGCTCTCCTCTGAGTTTGCCTGGCTAACACCTCCTCAGCGGGTAATGTTCCGTCTTTCAGGAATTGGAATATAGGTAGTGCCCAAGCTGGTATCGCTCGTGGAGGGAACATCTCCTCATCAATTTCCATCTGATCCACCGGCATAACTTCAGCCGGATCACGCTGAGCAGTCCCCGGGTCTAGCGAGGTAGTCCCCGGGTTTGCTGAGGTAATCCCCGGGTTTGTTGATGCAGTCCTCGGGTCTTGCGTACTACCTCCCGTGTCAATGTCCATGGGCTCAGCTCCGGATTCCGTATTTTCGGGGACATAGATCGAGTCAGTTCCTGGGGACGGCCTGATAGATGGTTTTCTAAGGTGTTCCAATGCTACACCCGGTGGAATTGCCTGTCTGGTCGATCCGAGCTTTGACAACATGTCGGCAGCCTCATTTTCCACTCGGGGTACATGGTGAAATTCACACCCCTCGAAGTAACCAGATATCTTCTGCACGTGAAAATTGTATAGTGCCATGTTTGGATCCAGGGCGTCCCACACTCCAGACACCTGCTGCACCACCAGATCCGAGTCGCCAAAGCATATTATCCGTCGTATGCCAATCTCCTTTGCCACTTTGAGCCCATGCACAAGAGCCTCATACTCAGCGACATTGTTCGATGCCGCGAAATGGATCTGCAATACGTACTTTAGCTGGTCCTTCTTTGGCGAGGTAAGCACAACCCCGGCGCCTAATCCGGTTTTGGTTTTCGACCCGTCAAAGTGCATCCTCCAGTAATTAGGATTTGGTGGCGGTGGTTCGTATTGTACCTCGGCCCAATCCACAAAAAAGTCCGCCACAACCTGAGATTTGATCGCTTCTCTTCTATCGTATTGGGGCGCATAAGAGGCTAACTCAATTGACCATTTTGCAATTCTGCCACTCGCATCCTTGTTACCCATTATCTCGGATATGGGAGCTTCACATATTACTTTGATGGGGTTCTCCTCAAAGTAATGCTTTAACTTCTTTGCCGCCATATAGACACCATATGCCACCTTTTGAAAGTGCGGGTAGTTATGTTTTGAGGCAGATAATACCTCGCTCAGGTAATATACCGGCCTCTGCACTGACTTACCCTCTTCATTGCGCTCCACTAGAATTACTGCACTTACAACTCGGTTGGTTGCGGCTATGTAGAGCAACATTGGCTCCTTTGATAGTGGAGAGGCTAACACTGGCGCAGTGGCCAACATATTTTTCAAGTGGGCAAAGGCTTCATCGGCCTATGGCGTCCAAACGAATTTATCCGACTTTTTCATGAGTTGGTAGAGAGGCAGTGCCTTTTCTCCCAACCGACATACAAACCGACTCAACGATGCTAGGCATCCAGTGAACTTCTAGACATCATTAAGACACTTCGGCAGCTCCATTCGTTCGATGGCTCGGATCTTAGTTGGATTAACTTCGATACCTCGGCTGGAGACAAGAAATCCGAGTAATTTTCCAGCCGGGACACCGAAGGTACACTTTTCTGGGTTAAGCTTCATACGGAACCTTCTCAAGTTCACGAATGTTTGCCTTATGTCGTCAAGGAGCGTTGCGCTTTCCTTGGTCTTGATAACCACATCATCCACGTATACTTGTACGTTTTGACCTATTTGGTCGTGCAAACATTTTTGCATACATCTTTGGTATGTTGCACCTGCATTACGTAAACCGAACAGCATAGTGCGATAGCAGTAAGCCCCGTACGGGGTAATAAACGCGGTCTTTATTTGATCATCCGGGTTCAGAGGTATCTGGTGGAAGCTAGAATATGCATCAATGAATGACAACAGTTCGCATCCCGCGGTCGAGTCTATGACCTGATCTATCCTCGGCAGTGGAAATGGATATTTTGGACACGCCTTGTTCAGGTTCGTGTAATCGATACACATACGCCAAACCACTGCCACGTTCGGATCGTCCTTCTTCTTTTCTACCAGCACCGGATTAGAGAGCCAATCCGTATATAGTACCTCCATGATAAATCCTGCTGCTAGTAACCGAGCTATCTCGTCTCCAATGACTTTTCTCCTATCCTCGGCGAAGCGGCAGAGAGGTTGCTTCACCGGCCTTGCTCCGGGTCTTACGTTCAAAGAGTGCTCGGCCAACTCCCTCGGAACACCTTGCAAGTCCTGTGTAGACCAAGCAAAAATATCCCGATTCTCACGGAGGAAGTTGACGATCTCGCTTTCCTATTTGTTAGTTAACCCGGCACCAATTGTTACGGTGCGCTCCGAGAACATGTTATCAACTGGAACCTTCTTGGTGTCCTTTGCGGCTTGAAATGAAACGCTGCCATGCGGGTTACTTAATGTCGGCATATATTGCTGCGCGGACTGAGCTAATGCCGCCACCTCTTGGATTTTTCTTTTTTCTTGCACAATCACGAGTGACTTGGCTAGGTTAGACCCGGCTGAAGCACACTCAATGGAACGTCGGAAATCTCCAGCAATGGTGATCACTCCATTTGGCCCGGGCAACTTGATCTTCAGATAACTGATGTGACAGCTTGCCATGAATTTGTTCAATGCTAGTCTTCCGAGTAACGCATGATATGCACTTTCCAAGTTCACCACTTCAAACTCCAGATTTTCATTTCGGCAGTTATCCCTTGTGCCGAATAGCACGTCGACCCGGACTTTGCCCATCGGCTCACAAGAAATGCCTGGTACAATGCCATGGAAAGTTGTTCTCGTAGCCTGGAGCATGTTCTCCAAGATGCCCAACTTGCGCATCGTATCCGCATACATGATGTTAATGCTACTGCCATTATTGATCAAAACCTTGGAGAACCTCACATTGATGTTTGGTCCAATGAATGTTAGATCTAGCACTAGCGCATACGAACCTGGACTCGGCATAAGTTTAGGATGATCTTTGATGTTCCAGGTGATTTCCTGGTCCGACCAAGGCATATACCTCGTCACTGCTGGCATGACCGCATTGACCTCCATATGTCAGTGCTGCAAGCTCTTTCTATCTGTTTCCTCAGTCGTGAACACACAATAACTCTGGTGATGTTCCCTATACTCATTCCTTCCCTCGTTTCCGGGGTACCTCTAATCCGGTTGTTGCTGATTTTCCACCTGATGCACCGCATCCCTTCTCTCATTGTTGTCATACCTCGGTGGAGGGGGAGGCAACATTAGCTGCTGCGTGTTCGCCCCGGAGAGCAATTGCTGCCGAGGCAACTCCTGCCGAGGTTGCTCATTCTAGGGTGCCTGAGCAGTCCCCGAACCACCTTGCTCTATCTTACGCTTCCACTCACATTGCCTCGTCGTGTGACCTGCCGGGCTATTCGGATTTGGCGTGTGAAACTTACGTGGCTGGTCCAACATCGACTCATAGGTATACCTCGGACGGTCTTTCTTTTCCTGCCACTGTTTCTTTTGCTCTGGAGTCCATGTTTTCTTGCCATCATTTCTTGGAGTCCATTGCCCTCTCGTTATCTAGTGTTGGTTGCTCCCTGCTTCGGGTTGATCTTGATTCACAACTGCAACTTGTTGTGAACCGTAGCGATGATCCGGTCTATCATCTCTCCTTTTTCCTCTGTAATCGTTCCTCCGGGATGACCCAGCTCCATCCCTCTGATAGTATTCCTCGTTTGACTCGTTTGACGCGAGCCTAGGTTGAGTCGGATCGCCCAAAGCATACGAATCAGCAATCCGGATCATCTCTGCCAGCGTAATTGGCATTTTCCTTTGCAACTTCATCCACAGCTCGCTGCCATATCTGCACCCTTGCGCAAACCACGCTATGGCCTGTGACTCTATGACACCCTCACACGAGTTTCTCACGGTACACCACCGGGTCAAGAATTCATGATCCATCTCGTTAGGTCTTTGCTTGCACATTGCTAGGGTCCACGGTCTGTTCGGCCTCTGATATGTACTTGAGAAGTTGCTGATAAACATTTCTTCAAAATCTATCCAGCAGTTGATGCTTCCGGGTGGTAAATTATTCAGCCATACTCTCGCCGGGCCTTCCAACATCTGCGGTATGTAACGTACAACCCATCTCAAGTTGCCAGTTGTAATTTTCACCGCCGTAGCATAGTTTATCAGCCAATCCTCCGGCTTGGTACTGCCATCATACGTCTTCGTTCCTCTGGGTAACTGGAAGTTTGGTACCGGCGGTTCCTTCATGATCCGGGGTCCAAAGCATGTTGGACCCGGAGGACCTTGACATTCGATCTGTTCCGACCTATACAGGCGATCCAGTTTTAGTCTGGTGTCATCCGACATTAAATCCCTGCTCCCCAATCTTGACCCTATCACATGATAGTCCGGTCCGGGGTACCCCGCGTTCACCATCTCCGAATCACCGTCGTTGTATCGGTTTTGCTCTCGTTGCGCACCTTTCTGCTGCATACCTCGGCCGGCGCTTTGCTCTTGCCTTGGTATATTCCACTGCTGCGGTTGTCCTGCTCCTGCGGAGTTGCGCTGTCCGGCATTGCCGTTGACTGTGTTCCCTTGACCGGCATTGCCTTGGTCGTGATTACCTCGGCCTACTTCACCTCGGCTCATACTCCATCGATCATCACCTTTCCGCATCTCTTTTTCTTTTCCCGCACGCGTCGGGTCGTACGGGACGATCTGTTTGTTCCGTCTGGCCGAGGTTACTACCTCTTCTCTCCTTGGACCACCATGAGGCGATGATGCAGCTCCAGCGGACTTCTCTGGGTTACCCATCACCGAATGGACGATTTTGGAAGCTCCAGCTCTCTCCGGGTTAGCTCTCAGCAGCTCTTCGTTCTGTCTGTTCGCGATCCGAACCAGCTCGTTAACTCTATCTTGCTGTCTTTGACGGGCCTCACCCGTCAGACCCTCTAACTCGGACGCAGCCGCATCTGCTGCTCTGAGGTTCTTCGCCGGGGTACTATACTTTGGCAACCCCACAGACAGATAGTTTTCCGACCCTTCTGCTCCATCATCACCTTCTCTGTTCATCTCGCTTATGAGATTTCTCCCTTTTACTTTTACCGTATCAACTTTGTTTGCCTTTGCGTACTCACGCAGCGTCATGTTCAGCGACTGCTGAGCCGCGGCTATTTTCTTTGCGCCCTCCAGTATCTTTTGCCTAGTTTCCTCTAGCTCGGCCTGTGCCTGAGCCGGATCTACCACTGCTGCTACCGGGTTAGCCAAGCTATCCATAGCTTCCCTCAGTACGTTCTCAGGCCTCTCTAGTGGAGGTCCTCTACCTTTCCTTGGTGCCTTAGGTGTTACCTCCGGGTCTGGTGTTGGGTCCTTGCTTGCGCCTGCACCTGGCGCAGTCATCATCACCTCCGCATGGTCCGGGGAGCGAGCGATACGCGCCCAGCGAGCCACAGTGAGGGGTGGTTCCCCCGCATCGACGACGCGGTGCGGATGAACGCATGAGACGTCCACACCAACGTAGACCTTGTGCGCACCGAGCTTGATGAAGAGGCCGTTGCGCGGAAGGGGGCGCGTGCCGAAGCAGCCAACGTTGTCGCTGACAAAATCCAGCGCTCCAAAGCGCTGAACGAGCCCGGAGACGACACGTTCCCCGGTGCCGATGAGGTTTCCCGTCCGGATCTTCACCCCTGCTAGCGCCGCTAGCCCCACGGTGGGCGCCAACTATCGTGGTGGTGTCACGGCAGATGCCATGGATAGGCTAAAGGTGGGGACTAATACACGCTAGGGGAATCCAGGGAGGGATAGTGGAGTGATTCTCCACACAGAAGTTTGTATCGCTATATCTCCGAGATTACAAGTGATCCTTGAGCTGTATTGGCGAGAGGAGGAAGAAGGAGCTCTCTTACTCTTGCCTACTATTTTCCTTAGAACCCTAGATCAACTAGCCCTATGGAATCACAAAAACCCACTAGAGCTCAACCAACCCCTTCTACCAGAGACCTAGCCCCCCTTATATAGAGGAAGTTTGGTCCCTGCCTAGGGCATACGTGGAGGCATATTCCTAAGAATATGCCCCCTCCCAAAGTGGTAACCTGACCGGGGTGCTTTTACCCCACGTCACACATGCTTTAGCGACGTAAGCCTCTGTGGTGCCTGCGTCAGCGGACATGAGCGTCGTCACCCTTGTCGGCCACGACCCGGTGGTCCTGCCCTTGCTTTCTCCGCTCATGCAGTGCATACCAGACCTTCTTTTTGACCAGAGAGATTTCTTCCTTCTCCCAGAAGCTAAGCGCGGACCCGGATCATAGTAGATCTGGCCACACCTGTTCCTGCATATAAGTTAGATAAGCACTTCCGACTTACTCCTTAAGTCGGATGAGACAATGTTAGGTGACCCCCCCTGGTCTGGGTTACTCCGTGATCTGGCCTGCCTTGAGGTGACCCGGCCAGCATCCGCTTTGTCCTTGCTGAACCTCGGCTAACTCGGCCCTTATACCCCGGAGTGACCCTACCCGGGGGTATCCCCCCCCCCAACAACATAGAAACAAAAAATCCTACGATGGAAACTATGATACACCAAGATCTATCTACTAGATACAAGCAACGGGTGGATATACATCCATAGAGAACATACCCTCGAAGAACAACAAAGCTTTGTTAATGAGATGGAACTCATGGATGATATAGTCGAACGCTTGCCGACTCAAGATCGTGTGGAAGTCCTAGCACCGCAAATCAGCAGCGCATCCGTCCTCGCACACACATTCAGGACACCGAACAACCTCCACCTCCTCGCTCCAGCAATGTGATACATTGCAAATGTATCTATAATTTTTGATGTTCCATGCTTGGTTTTATCTACTTTCTTGTGTTTTGTCCACACTTTGGAGTACTTTTCTTATGATTTCTTGGAGTAACCTATTAACAAGAGCCACAGTGCCAGCTGCCTGTTTTCTGCTGTTTTTGGTTCCAGGAAGTCAGAAAATGAATATCCTCGGAACTAGACGGGACAAAAGCCAAAGTTGCTATTTACCGGAAGACATCTAGAGCCAGAATACGAGACGGAGAAGGGCTAAGGCCCGGCCACACCACCTGGCCACGTGGCCAGGCCTAGCCCGCGCCAGGGGGTGGTCTGGCCGACCCCATCACCGCCTCGGACTCTCCTTCCGCCTATATATTGCCTCTGATACCAAAACCCTAAGTACCCGATCAAAAATCCACGAAAGAGTCTATGGCCGCCGTCATCTCCATCCCTAGATCGAGAGGGATCTGAAGCTCTTGCCGGCACCCTGCCGGAGAGGGGAATTCACCCTAGAGGCCTTCTTCATCATCATGCAAGCCTCCAGTGTGATGCGTGAGTAGTTCATCTCTGGACTACGGGTCCATGTAGTAGCTAGATGGCTGGTTCTCCTCCTTTGTGCTTTCATGTTTAGATCTTGTGATCTCCGTTCATGATCAAGATCATCTATTTGTAATCCATACATGTTGTGTTTGCGGGGATCTGATGGATATTGAGATGCTATTTCAGATTGATTATTGATTCTATCATGTCTTTGTTATTTGTGATCTTGCATGCTTTCTGTTGTTAGTAGCTATCTTGGCCAAGTAGATGCTAGCAACTCCAAGAGTTAGTATTTATGCTCGATAGTGGGTTCATGCCTCTGGTAATCTGGAGAAGTGACAGAAATCTCTAAGGTACTAGATGTGCTATTGCTACTAGGGAGAAAACAACAATCCTTTGTTCATAGAACAATCATATTGTTTACTTTACACGCAATTTGTAAAGCAATAATCTGTTGCTTGCAACTTAATACTGGAGGGGGTTCGGATGATAACCTAAAGGTGGATTATTAGTCATAGATGCAGTTGGATGACGGTCTATGTATAATATTGTAATGCCCAATCAAGTCTCAAAGGAGTCAAGATGATTAGTATATGCTTGTATGCTTTCTCGATGTTTGTCAATTGCCCCGCTGTAATTTGTTCACCCAGCATGTTACCTATCTTAAGGAGAGCCACCTCTAGTGAACTATGGACCTCGGTCCTTTCTTTTACTTTCAATCTACAATCAACTGTTTACTGCTTTGTGTTTACTTTCTGCAAACTATTACTTCCTTCCTTTCGATACGTTTAATCCTTTGTTTTCAGCAAAACCGGTGAGATTGACAACCTCATCGCAAGTTGGGGACAGAGTTCTATGGTTGTGTTGTGTAGGTCTCCACGTTGCTGCTGGCACTGGTAGTGCGCCCTGCCAACGTTCAGCTAGCTACACCTTTGGGGTGTTTCCTTGCTCCTACTGGATTGATAGCCTTGGTTTCATAACTGAGGGAAACTTACTGTTGTGCTCATCATACCTTCCTCTTGGGGTTCCCCAACTAACTCGACATCAACCACGAGCCAGCAAGTATTTTTCTGGCGCTGTTGCCGGGGAGTCAAGGACATCTTTACAAGGGGAGTCCCTCATAACCAATCTCTTTACACGAATCAAAGGATGGACTCCCTCCCCCACCACCCCTCCCACCGCCAACTAGGCTCCATCACCGGCGATCTCTCTAACCTTTGATGGATCCATTTTTCACTCCAATCATCCTCTCCGGCACCCTCTTCTAATCAAGAATGCTCCCTCCGATTGGGTGTTGGAAGGTTTCTTATTCTACTGCCAAGGATCAAAATCTTGGCCGCCAGAAAAGGTATGATGGAGAAATGCATCTTTGGGATCGTAGGGACTGGCTTGTGTTGATCAATGCTAGGGGTACTGTGATTGCTGGTTGACATGTTCAAAATGGGGATCAGTTCTCGGATGGATCTTTGGTGACGTTCCCCTGTCACTCGGTCTGGATCTCTTCCTGCATGATCAAACCTCCTAAGGTACCCCTCCCTCCTATTGTCCCTACCTCGATGGATGATCACCACATGGCTGTTTTTGAATCTTTGGCTATGGGTTTGGATTTCTCCTTGGGTAAATCCTTCAAGGCTGAGGTCAAGCGCTCCTTTAGATCCACGGTTCATCCTCTAGGAAAGGCTAACCATTTTCTTATGGTGGTTTATTTTGGGCGTTCCAATTTTAAACTTAATCCTGATTCAGTCAGCCTGGCTCTTGAATCCTGCATTGGAGGGATCTGTGATGATTTACACGTCCTACAATTATCTGACAGAGTTTTCAGGTTCTCTATGTCGTCTAGTGATGTGGTCTTCATGGTTTACAGAGTCAGATTAGTCTCTTGTGATGCATTCAAATGTTATTTCAATCACTGGCATAATGGTTGCCCTCTTTGGTTGAAGGAATTTCAGAACTGGCAGTCTGAATGCAAGGAAGAATGGATCCTGGTCAGTCCCAACAAAAGGAGGACTGACAAAGCCCTCTGTGCTCTTTGGCTTAGACCTGCTAAGCCAGCTATCAAGGTTCACAACTCCTCCTTTCGTGCTAAAAGAAAGCTTCCGTTTGCTACCTTTCAATCTTATGATGCCTGCTCTGGTTATGAATATCCTGCTACTGTTGAAGAGGCCATCATTGCCCTTGAAGCTGGTTATGATTGCCCTCAAATCCGCAAAAAAGCGGGGGTGGTTTTCCATCAGACTTTACTTGCTATTTTAGTCAAGCTTCAGGTTGGTAAGCTGAACCTACCGGTGTCTAGTGTTGGTCTAGGACAGGTTCAGGTCGAAGGCGTTTCAGTGCCAATTTCAAATTCAAAGGCTGCAGTTTCGGCCCATCAATCTCGCCCGGTTCCCTCGGGCCCAATTAATTACCCGAAGGACGATCCCGAGTTTGTCGCCATGATTGACGATATGGCCGATCATGTCTGGCTCTGCGATCGTTGCCTAAGTATGTCTCACCGAACAAATGTCTGCACGGACACGTTTCGGTGCAAATTTTGTTTTCATTATGGTCATGAAAAATCGGATTGCCTTAAGGCGAAGCGTGCGTCTTCAATGCGATGGGTAGTAAAAAAGATTCCCTGCCCCGACACCCTCGTTCCGCGCGCCTCTAAGGAAATTTGCCTGACCATTACCGCTTCCTCTGCTTTCCTTCCTCCTGACCAAGAACAGTTGCCATCCTCTGCCTCCTTCAATTCTTCGCCCTCCTCCCTTTTGCCCTCCGCCATGGCCAACTTTGTGGTTGATCTGCACCATTTCACTCCAGCGGGCTTCGAGATTCTGGAGCCGTGGGGAGGGGATGAACGCCCTCCATGCATGTACGTCACACCGACGGTTGCTCCGCCGCGTCGGCATGAATCTTGGGCCATTGCGCAAGTCAATCCACACCCGGATGCTGAAGACATTGACAATGTGCTCAATCAGGTACATGATCACATTGAGCAGACTCTGCAACTACAAGTCCGGAATTTTGCTGAAAGTGCTATCGGTTTGGGGCTTTTCCGCATGGCTGATAGTGCGGTTAGAGATCTGCTTGTTGCACAACCTGAGCACCATCTGGGTCAGGTTAGTATACTGACTTTTGTTCGGCATGATGAGGGTGAAAACTTCCGGGCTACTGTGTACACTAGGCTCAGTTGGATCATGTTGTTGAATATGCACATGGACTACAGGAACGAGGAGTTCCTTCGTGAAGTGGTCGCCAAATTTGGTAAGGTGCGTGGATGGATCCGGGATGATCCCACGCCTGCACATACTCTCATTAGGTGTGCATATGGGGGTACAAGTGATATTCCTGGGTCGATTGTCATCAGGGAGCCCCAGAGGTATGGGGGCATGGTGGTCTCCTAGAGTGTGCCAGTTTATATTCTTACAAGCGATCCTACTGATATTCTTCCTGGGGATGAGTCACCTCAACCTGCTAATGGGAACCCACATCCTCAGTTCATGGTTGTCCCTATTCCACCCCCTAACAATCTGGTCCCCCTGCTGACAACTGGGGTCCACCTGCTGATCATGGAAACTGGGATGCTTGGAATAATGAAGACGCTGCTAACAATGTGGTTCTTGATGCTGCTCCTGGCTGGGGTGCCCCAATATTGCAGAATTTTCTTGCTCACCCTCAGCAACCTCAGTCCACTGTCTCCTTCTAGTTCTCTGCCAGTTTTTCTTCCTCTGTCCTGGTGATTCCTGGAGCTGGTCCTGTGCAGGAGATGGTGGTTCAACAGAATGCTGGAAATGTTGAGCTGATTCTCATTGAAGATATAACTGATGAACCTGAGGAGGTGGAGGTGGCTCATGTCCTGTCTAGAAATCCTGGGCCTGTTTCTGCTGGTGACCAATCTCTTACAATTGTCCCTTTCACTGAACCCACCTTTCCTTTCTCTCTGATCAAGGATGTCATTGGTGGTAAGGTTCTGTTGGATCCCCAAGGGTCTGCATCATCTCTGTTGGAAATTTGTGATTCTCAGTATGAATCTGCAGCTATGCTACTTGACTCCTCTGTTAGTCTGAGCACACAGTGCAATAAAAGGAAGGGCAGAGCCAAGAAAGTGGGACCTTCTTCTGAAGCAGAAGTGAGGAGGAGCACTAGGCAGGATGTTCTTAGAGATGGACACAGGTTGGAACCAATGAGGGACAGGCCTACTCCAAAGAAGAAGCCTAGGTCCAAGGATCAAGTCACTCCATTCACCCCAATTAAAACTCTACAGAAGGTTGGTGCTGAGCTGGAGATGCCTGAGGAAGACCTCACTATGGAGAAGCTTATGGCTAATCCATAGGCTGCTAAACCCTCCAAGGATTAATGATCAGTCTCCCTTTTTATGTCCTCTGGGTCACTTGTTGGACCTACACTATATTTTATCTGTCTCTGTTCTGAATTCTGTCCTATTACTATTGTGCTTGCTTGTCTTGAGACTCTGTAATATGTGGGATCTATGTCCTCTACCTTGCCTTATATTACTTGAGTATATCTGGTTACTTTTGGGATCTGCTTTGCTCTTCCCATCATATTTTGAATTTTTATGTCCCAATGGATAGTACACCACAATGGCTTTTTGATTGGCTTGTGCTGGATTGGAATGTTAGAGGGTTGAATGACAAACACAAAAGGTTGGCAGTCTATAATAAAATTGATGAAAGTAACTGTGCTATTGTTTGCCTACAAGAAACTAAGTGTGAAAGCTTTGATCACTCCTTTATTAGAAGTTTTTGCCCCAAGAGATTTGACAGATTTATTTATTCTCCTTTGGTGGGTGCCTCTGGGGGATTGATTGTTCTGTGTAATAGTGCTAGTTTTGAGGGACAGCTCCTGGAAATTCATAGATCTGCTATTAGAGTGTGTTTTACCTCCAGACACTCTAATCAATGTTGGACTCTGGTTAATGTTTATGGTCCTTGTCAGGGGTTGGAAAGGGATAATTTTGTTCAATGGTTACAAAATCTTGTCATCCCTCATCATGAGAATTGTCTTCTTTTAGGGGACTTCAACTTCTTGAGGTTTGTGGAAAACAGAAACAAGGAGGGGGTTGATATGAATGATATCTTCATCTTTAATGAGATTATTAGTTATCTAGGGATCATTGAACTTCCTCTCAAAGGAAGGGCTTTCACCTGGTCCAATATGCAATCTTAGCCTCTTCTGGAACAACTTGACTGGTTTTTCACTAGGTGTCAATGGTCCCTTAGTTACCCCAACACCTTGGTTCACCCTCTTGGTAAATCTACCTCTGACCATGTGCCCTGTGTTGTGTCTATTGCTACAAAGATCCCAAAGGCTAAAATCTTTAGGTTTGAGAATCACTGGATTCAGCAGCCTGGCTTCCTTGAGCTGGTTGAAAAGGTGTGGAAAGGGCCTGTCAAAGCTACCTCTTCTGCTGCAATTATTTTTGCCAAACTTAAAAGTCTGAGATTTGAATTGAAAAGATGGGGAAAAAATATCTCACATACAAAGACCATCATTGATAAATGCAATCATGTGATCCTACTCTTGGACCAACTTGAAGAGGAAAGGGATTTGAGTCCCCCGGAATTCAACTTCAGAAACTTGGTCAAATTACACCTGAAAAAACTCCTTCTCATTCAGTCTAATTATTGGAAATCCAGGTGTACCATAAGATGGTTCAAGCTTGGGGGATAAAATACCAAATTTTTTCACTCTAAGGCCACTGAAAGGTTTAGGAACAATGTCATTTCTTCAATAAATGATGAGAATGGTAATCCTCTAGTGAATCACCATGACAAGGCTCATGCTTTTTGGTTAAGTTTCAAGAGAAGGATGGGAATGTATATTCCTACTGCCTCCCCTTTTGATCTCAGCTCTCTTCTTCACCCTGTGGAAGATTCTGGTATAATGGATCCTTTGGTTGCTCCTTTTTCTACTGAGGAAATTGAGAATATTGTGAAATTCTTGAAGATTAACAGAGCTCCGGGCCCGGATGTTTTCAATGGACTTTTCCTCAAAAAATGCTGGCACATTGTGAAGGATGATTTCATTTATCTTTGTCACGATTTTCATTCGGGAAAGGCTTCTCTTCAGAGTATTAATGGCTCCTTTATCACTTTGGTTCCCAAAGGACAGAACCCTGAAACCATCAGTGACTTCAGGCCCATCTCTCTAACCAATACCAGCCTTAAATTCCTCACCAAGTTGGCTGCTAATAGATTGCAGGGAGTCATTAAAAAGACTATTCATGCTAATCAATATGGATTCATTAAAGACAGAACCATCCAAGATTGCCTTGAATGGTCTTTTGAATTTATTCATCAATGCCAGCATTCCAAGAGAAAAATTGTGATTCTCAAAATTGATTTTGAAAAGGCTTTTGATACTTTGGATCATAATGCTATTATTCAAATTATGAGAGCTAAGGGGTACCCTGAACTTTTTCTCTCCTGGGTTAGAGAAGTTTTATCCTCTGGATCATCTTCTATTCTTTTAAATGGAGTACCAGGGAGAGTTTTCCACTATAAGATGGGGGTCAGACAAGGTGACCTTTATCCCCTCTCCTTTTTGTTCAAGGAGCTGATCTATTGCAAGTTTTGGTTTTTCCTATCAAAAAGGCATTCTTAAGAGACCTATCCCCGTTGAGGCCGACTATCCTATAATTCAATATGCTGATGACACTATCATTGTCTTGCATGCTGACTCTGGACAGATCTTTGCTTTCAAGGAAATTCTACAATAGTATGCTGTCTTCACTGGTTTAAAGGTCAACTTTCATAAGTCCTCCATGATACCCATTAATTTATCTAAGGAGGAGGCTATTCAGTTTGCCATTGAATTTGAATGCAATCTAAGTAAAATGCCTTTCACTTATTTGGGACTACCTATGGGCACCACTAGACCCACAATCAAAGATCTTTCTCCCTTAATTGATAGAGTTGAAAGAAGATTGAATGCTACCTCCTCTTTCCTCTCTTATGGAGACAGATTAGTACTGGTTAATTCTGTTCTTTCATCTTTACCCACCTACTTCATGCTCACCCTTCAGCTACCTATTGGAGTAATTAATGTGGTGGACAGAGGAAGAAGACACTGTCTATGGAGAAAGAAAGACAAAGATAAGACTCATTCTTTGGCAGCTTGGGACATGATTTGCGAACCAAAGTGTAAAGGGGGACTGGGAATCATTGATCTGGAGGTTCAAAATACTGCCCTGCTCATGAAGCATCTCCATAAGTTTTATAATAATGATGATACACCTTGGGTGCAGCTGGTTAGGAATTCTTATTATTACAATAGTGTGCCTCATGCTACAAGACCTATGGGTTCCTTTTGGTGGAAAGATGTCTCTAAATTGTCTGATAACTATAGGTCCATCACTAGATGTGAGGTGGGTTCTGGGTCTTCAATCCTCCTGTGGTCTGATCTTTGGCACAACCAACTTCTGTCTCAGAGTTTCCCGAGACTTTTCACCTTTGCTAAAGACAAATCCTATCAATCATGGAGTTTAAACAACTAGGCAATATTCTGGATGGTTTCCATCTCCCTCTTTCCATCTAGGCCCATCAGGAATTATCAGAATTGTAGAAGATGGGTCAGTCCATTACAGTGGATGAGCACCTGAGTGACAAGTGGATTTGTACACTTGGCAAAGGAGTTTTTAAACCAAGTATTATTTACAAATAGCACTTTGAACACATTGATAACCATCACCCATCGGTTTGGATCTGGAAAAGCAAATGCACTTCGAAGCTTAAGTTTTTTGCCTGGCTCATCTTACACGACAGAATCAATACAAAGGATATGCTAATCAGAAGGAATTGGCAGGTGACAAATGATCATAACTGTGTCCTCTGCTGTGATCTTGTATCTAAAGACTGGAGGCACTTGTTCTTTAACTGTGTCTATAGTACCCGTATTTGGAATTATCTGCAAATTCCATGGTATCCGGGTGACCTTGAGGAAACCATATGTTGGGCCAAGAAAAGTTTCAAAGGACCTTGTTTTTTTGAGGTGGTCATCATCACTTGCTGGTGTAACCCCCCTTTTTCTTCCAAGAAGTCACCTTGCTTAAGAATAGAGTGAAAACCTTTGATATTCCCCTATTATCAAGATGGATTGACAATCTCCTGTAACCCCCCTTTTTCTTTTTTTCTTTGTATATAGGATACTATCATCTGTAAATATTTCGTTTTTTAATAAAATGTGGCTGTGGGGGGCTCCCTCACAGTAATTGCTTCAAAAAAAACCAATATATTTACTTTGTTATTTTTGTTTTGCTTTGTTTGCTTGTTTCTTTATCAAAAACACAAAAAAATTAGTTTTACTAGTTTGCTTCTTTATCAAAAACACAAAAAAATGACTACCCTTGAAAACACTAAGTTGTGTGACTTCACTAGCACCAACAACAATGATTTTATGAGCACACCTATTGCTCCACCTGTGCCTGAAGCTACTTTCTTTGAGATAAAATCTGCTTTACTCAATCTTGTTATGAGAGAACAATTTTCTGGTATTTGAAGATGATGTTGCCCATCTAAATAACTTTGTTGAACTTTGTGAGATGCAAATGCATAGGGATATAGATGGTGATATTATTAAGCTTAAATTGTTTCCTTTCTCTTTGAGAGGAAAAGCTAAAGAATGGTTGAATTCCTTAACTAGGAATGGTATTGATTCTTGGACTAAATGCAAAGATGCTTTTATTGGAAAATACTATCCTCCTGCTAAGATTATATCTATGAGAATTGAAATAATGAAGTTTAAACAATCTGATAATGAACATGTTGCTCAAGCTTGGGAAAGAATGAAATCTTTGGTAAAGAATTGTCCCACTCATGGACTGACTGCTTGGATGATCATCCAAACCTTTTATGCAAGATTGAACTATTCTTCAAGGAACCTATTGGATTCTGTTGTTGGAGGTACCTTTATGACCATTACTTTGGGTGCTGCAACTAAGCTTCTAGATAATATGATGGTTAACTATTCTGAATGGCATACTAAGAGAGCTCCACAAGGTAAGAAGGTAAATTCTGTTGAGAAAACCTCCTCCTTGAGTGATAAGATTGATATTATTATGTCTATGCTTGTGAATGGGAAAGCCCATACTGATCCAAATAATGTTCCGTTAGCTTCTTTAGTTGCTCAAGAAGAGCAAGTTGATGTGAACTTCATAAGAAATAACAATTTTGGCAACAATGCTTATGGTAGTAACAATTATAGGCCTTACCGTCCTAATAATACTTATGGTTATAATGGAAAACCTGGATTACCTAGTAAAGGAAGAATTTTAGAAGTTGAAAGAGCCACTAAGAACTTCATGCAAATGCAATATGAACAAAATCAACTATTTACTAAAACTATGGAGGAACAATCTATCATTTTGAAGAACATTAGCCATCAACTTGAGAGTCTAAATAGGGAAATTCCTAGTTTACAATTGAAACTCTCTAATGCTGAAAGGAATATATCATCTTTGTCTGAAGCTCAATCTTCATTGATTAATAAAATGGCTGCTAAACCTGAAACTAATGATAATCCCTTTGCAGTCACTAATGCCATACAAGTAAGAATTGATGAAAATGTTAGACTATTAGCTGAATTGCATGCTAAGTGGGAAAGAGAAGATGAAATTTCTAGAAACATTAGTGTTTCTACTATCACCACCACTAGTGTTGAGGCTAGTAATAGTTCTACTACTTTAGATGATAAATTTTATTTTGATCTTGATGGTTGCAATATCTCTGAAGTTATTAAGTTCCTACAAAAGCTTGCTAAAAGTCCTAATGCTAGTGCTATGAACTTGGCCTTTACAAAACACATTACTGATACTCTCATAAAGATTAAAGAAGAAAAGATGAAACATAAAGCTTCTATTCCTATAAAAGAAGAAGATGGTTGGGAACCCATTATTAATATGAAAGTGAATGGTTTTGATTTCAAAGCTTTATTTGATCTTGATAATAGTGTTTCTATTATGCCTAGAAGGATTTATGATATGCTTGATTTGCCACCACTTGAAGGTTGTTATTTGAATGTCCCACTTGATGATAATGCTAAAAAGAATCTCCTGGGGAGTATTAATGATGTTCTTATTATAGTTAACAATGCCTATGTCCCTGTTGATTTCTATGTTTTGGATGTTGAATGCAATGCTTCTTGTCCTATTACTTTGGGAAAACCTTTTCTTAGAACTGTTGGTGCCATTATTGATATGAAAGAAGGCACCATTAAATATCAACTCCCACTCAAGAAAGGCATAGAACACTTCCCTAAGAAGAGAGAGAAGATTTCTTTTGCCTCTCCTATGAAAACAAAATTTGGTTTTAATGCTTCTTCATTTGAGAACACTTGATTCTTTTTCTTGCTTCTTATGCCTAACTTAAAGGCGTTAAAGAAAAGTACCTATTGGGAGATAACCCAGAAGTTTTGGATGATTCTTGGAAGTTATTACTTCAGTAATAACCACTCCTTATCCTTTTTATTTGCTTATTGTGCCAATAGTAACCTCTAATGAGAGAGAAGTAATGATTGGGAAAGTTGCTGTCCCGAAACAGATTTCTGTGCTTCACCGTAAAAATTCGTGTAAAATCTCTGAACGTCATTTTGAGGCATAAATGTTTGTGCTTCTGCCCGAGGTTGTTATCTAACTTTAGTTAGTTCAACAATTTTTGGTTTAAGCAATAGAAGGTCTTCGAAAAAATTCGTCTTTACCTGCTGGTCTGTTTTGACAGAGTTCTGCCATTTTCTGCATTTGCTTCGTGTTGGTTCCTTTTTGAGTTCTTTTGGGAGATTGAGATTTCTGAGGGAAGTGCTACAGTATCTAATGTTTTAATGGAAGTTTTATTGGTGTTAGAACTGAACCTTAAAGACTTATTATCTTGAGTGCACTAATGTTGCTAATAAAGATTGTGTGAAGTTTTGTATGAAGGAAAAATTTCAGGTGTATGGAAGGAATGAGTAATGAGATGAAGGATGGACTAAAGCTTAAGCTTGGGGATGCCACGCGTGTCGCCCCAAGAAATATCCAAGAAGTACAAGCGTCAAAGCTTGGGGATGCCCAAGGCATCCCCTTCTTCATCAATAAAAATCCCAGGTTTCTTCCAAACGCTTTGTTTTTATTGTTTCATGCACAGTTGTGTTGTTCTTGGAGCGTCTTCTTTTTCATTTTTGTTTTGGTTTTTTGTTTGCTTTGTTTTCTTAGTTTGCTAAATAAATTGGTTAGACCCCCTCTTTCATACATTGGTTTTCAAATAGTTTGGTTTGGTTTGGAAAAGAGTAGGAAAGCTCATGCTTAAGTGGTAAAGAGAGCTTGTTTTTGACTACGGCCTATGCTTTGTCATGCCATGCTTGATATTGTTTTGGCTTTATGCTTAGTATTCTTTGCTGTAGCATGACTTGTTATAAACAATTGAGATTGATTAATGTGCCTTGGATGAATCATGCGTTGTTTTAGCATATTAAAGCATAGTATTGTGGTATTCTCCTTTGATGCTTTATTTGGGTTGACTTGGCGCATGCTCACACCATGTTATGACTATCCAAAGTCACCATAGCCTTTATGATCCTTTAGTTTTCAACTTGTAGTATCACTTTATGCTTTGATCAATGATGTTTTGTCGCTCTGCATGATTATAGCCATTATTGCTCTCTTAGTTTGTCGCTCCCAGTCTTTTGCTAGCCTCCGCAACCAAGTATGAGTTCCACTCATGCATCCAACTCCCTAAACCAAGTTATTCCAAAGAGTCCACCATACCTACCTATTAGCATATGCTATTCGAAGTATATTCATGTTTTTGTTTACCTTCCAAATTAAACTTGTTATGAGAAAACTAGTGATTAAAGCTCTCACGAACTTGATGGCACACTTTACTTTTCTTGCCCTTAATAAACTTGAACCATTGTGTCGTCTGTGTTGTATATGCTTGCACTTATTTGTTGGGGATTAGCAGAACCATGCTGTCATGGGGAACGCTTTCAACATTGCACGAGTACTTTGTACCTAGTTTATATCATGCTCTTTTGTCTATGGATGTCGTCGGTGTGAAATGAAAGGGAAGCTTGTAAGTCCATGGAGTTATGTATATGTGTTAGAGAAACGCCTGGGCCGCTGGTCTAATCCATGCTGACATGGTGGAAACCTGCAGCGTAACCATAATGAGCTGTCTATGAAGCATTCTTCTTATAAAAAAAGAGTCCTATGTTGAGAAAAAAAGAGAAAAAGAAAAGAAAAAAAGAAGAGATTATGAAAAGAGGAAAGAGAGAAAAAAGCACCATATTCCCATGGTAAATAAGAAGATTGCTGAGATGCTCGTTGTCTGCTTGCCTTGTCATTTTGATATGGGGATTCTTCCATATCATCGGGCAAGGGGTACCCCGTTGGCGGTTCTCTATGATACACAAGTAATTACGATGACAAGAACTTACCGGTGACTAAACTTGAGTAGCATGAGGAGCGGCCCTCGTATTCAAGGGACATGAGATTCCTAACTTATACTTCGTCAAGCATATACGCCATAGTTTGTTCGCTTTAACCTTAATCACTTCAAGATGCTTATGATAGGGGCAATGAGAGCTGAAAGCTATTAAGTACCATAATTTTTGGAAGCTCTTTATGAAACTTGAATCTATGCTTCCTTCTATGAAGGCCTTTCTTCCACCATTATATTGAGTCTCCACCTTCTACCTTTATGCACCTACTTTGAGAGCATAGTGGCCATTCTTAGTTCTATGTGCATTGTCCCAAGACTAGTTGATTGATGCATACCTTGATATTGCTTGTTTTAAACTATTTGTATCTAGTCACTCTTATGAACTTTGAAGGTGTCCTATGCATTTATATTTGCTACTCTATGAGGGACAAGCTGAATACTATTATGCTATGTTTTCTTTATGTGAAACAAACAAACGTCTTGCAAAGCATTATTATTCATGGAGCTTTTGTTTGTGCCTTTTCATGTTGCAACATAGTTTCTTTGTCTTATTGCTAGAACCTTGTCTTTCATGTTATGATTGAAGTACTATGATCCCAGCTTCGAATGTTTTACAAATATTTTGATCAAGTTTATGATGGTGCATGTCACCTCAAAAATTATTCTTTATTTTTATCACTTACCTACTCGAGGACGAGCAGGAGTTAAGCTTGGGGATGTTGATACATTGCAAATGTATCTATAATTTTTGATATTCCATGCTTGGTTTTATCTACTTTCTTGTGTTTTGTCCACACTTGGGAGTACTTTTCTTATGATTTCTTGGACTAACCTATTAACAAGAGCCACAGTGCCAGCTGCATGTTTTCTGCTGTTTTTGGTTCCAGGAAGTCAGAAAATGAATATTCTCGGAATTGGACGGGACAAAAGCCAAAGTTGTTATTTTACCGGAAGACATCTGGAGCCAGAATACGAGATGGAGAAGGGATGGGGCCCGGCCACACCACCTGGACGCGTGGCCAGGCCTGGCCCATGGCAGGGGGTGGTCTGGCCGACCCTAGGACCCCCTCGGCCTCTCCTTCCGCCTATATATTGCCTCCGATACCAAAACCCTAAGTACCCGATCAAAAATCCATGAAAGAGTCTGTAGCGCCGTCATCTCCATCCCTAGATCGAGAGGGATCTGAAGCTCTTCCCGGCACCCTGCCGGAGAGGGGTATTCACCCTGGAGGCCATCTTCATCATCATGCAAGCCTCTGGTGTGATGCATGAGTAGTTCATCTTTGGACTACGGGTCCATGTAGTAGCTAGATGGCTAGATCTCCTCCTTTGTGCTTTCATGTTTAGATCTTGTGAGCTCTGTTCATGATCAAGATCATATATTTTTAATCCATACATGTTGTGTTTGCGAGGATCCGATGGATATTGAGATGCTATTTCAGATTGATTATTGATTCTATCATGTCTTTGTTATTTGTGATCTTGCATGCTTTCCGTTGTTAGTAGCTATCTTGGCCATGTAGATGCTAGCAACTCCAAGAGTTAGTATTTATGCTCGATAGTGGGTTCATGCCTCTGGTAATCTGGGGAAGTGATAGAAATCTCTAAGCTACTAGATGTGTTGTTGCTACTAGGGAGAAAACAACAATCCTTTGTTCATAGAACAATCGTATTGTTTACTTTACATGCAATTCATAAAGCAATAATCCGTTGCTTGCAACTTAATACTAGAGGGGGTTCGGATGATAACCTGAAGGTGGATTATTAGTCATAGATGCAGTTGGATGACGGTCTATGTATAATGTTGTAATGCCCAATCAAGTCTCAAAGGAGTCAAGATGATTAGTATATGCTTGTATGCTTTCTCGATGTTTGTCAATTGCCCCGCTGTAATTTGTTCACCCAGCATGTTACCTATCTTAAGGAGAGCCACCTCTAGTGAACTATGGACCCCGGTCCTTTCTTTTACTTTCAATCTACAATCAACTATTTACTACTTTGTGTTTACTTTCTGCAAACTATTACTTCCTTCCATTCGATACGTTTAATCCTTTGTTTTCAGCAAAACCAGTGAGATTGACAACCTCATCGCAAGTTGGGGATAGAGTTATGTGGTTGTGTTGTGCAGATCTCCACGTTGCTGCTGGCACCGGTAGTGCGCCCTGCCAATGTTCAGCTAGCTACACCTTTGGGGTGTTTCCTTGCTCCTACTAGATTGATAACCTTGGTTTCATAACTGAGGGAAACTTACTATTGTGCTCATCATACCTTCCTCTTGGGGTTCCCCAACGAGCTCGACATCAACTACGAGCCAGCATGATGCAGCGGAAGCAGCAACTCCTTCCAGACAAAATGCCACCGGGAACATGTATCTCGCTAATCCGATACCATGGGGAATAATTCTAGAGAGGGAGAGAGATCCTTCACGAGGAAGTGTGGGGAAGGAGTGAGAGGGGGGCCTTTTATAGGAGGAGGGGGTACCCCTCCCCATGGCCGACGCCCCATGGGGGTGACCCCTCACCTCCCCATTCATGTGGTGGTAACCCCCTCCACATAAATTTGCCCCTTCACATTCTCTTTTAAAGTCTGCACTTGAAATGCATTAAATTTCTCCAAATTTAATGCTCTCTCATTTAATAAAAATCTTTTATTAATTTTATTCAGAATTTTGTTAATTAATTTAATTAACAAACATTCACATAAAACCCCCTGTAACATTTCAATATCACATGAAGAACAAATTTCAGCAATTTCACCCGAAACAGTTTCGGTGTCTATTGAAATAATTCCAGCGCTTTGTAATTATTTCGTCTAGAACATATTTGCTCCAAATGGTGTTTGGAAACCCTTAAGTGTGTCACCCTAAAGTTCGCGAATAATGCAGATATGATCGAGACCCCTCTAAGATCAATAATCAGAAGCGGGACCTAGAGATCCATACTGACAGCCACACATTCAACGATGACTTCTGTGACCGAGAGAACCTTTTAACGATAGTAACTAAATACCTTTGTCTCATGATATATTACATGTCTGAGATTTGATCATCAGTATCGCAATACCTAGTTTGATCTCATTACCGACATGCACTATTTTCTCGTTCCCGTGATATAACATTCTTGTGATCATATCACTTGCTTGCAATCTATCTTGCTGTGATATCACCAAGAGGGCCTAGAGTATATCTATCCGTCATTGGGATTGACAAATTCCACTCTTGATCCATGAGACTTAACATAACACCTTTGGAATACTCGAACCCATCTTTATAGTCACCCTGTTATGGTGTGACGTTTGATGTTATCAAAGCATTCTTCTGGTGTTAGTAATTAACATGATCTCATGGTCTAAGGATAAAGATTCCTTCATATGATGTTATAGCAATATAAACATAATGACTTTGATCGTAATGCTATACTTCGGATGAATGTTCATCATATCATTCACCAATGTTGTGACCTCGTTATTAACAACATCCAATGTCCATGATCAGGAAACCTTGATCATCTTATTAATCAACGAGCTAGTTTATATGAGAGGCATTACTAGGAACCTTGTATTTTGTTTATTAAACACACATGTATTAATGTTTCCAATTAATACAATTATAGCATGTTAAATAAACTTTTATCATAAACATGGAATAAGATAATAACAACTTTATTATTGCCTCTCAGGCATATTCCCTTCAGTCTCCCACTTGCACTAGAATCAATAATTTAGTTTGTAAACTTGTGTATTCAACACCTATGGCTTTCTGGTGTTGTATATATGCGTTTGCTAGTGGTAAACATAATCTCCAGATCTTACACTTTCAAGTTCGTGTGTATTTGCATGTCTTTGAGTCTCTACGCATCACTCATTATCAAATGAGATGGCATTGTATAAACTTGGTCCTTTGGTGAGACCTTTAGTTCGTTTGGGTTAAAATATGTTGATATTATTGTCATACAATATATCTTCATAGTATTAGCCCACTTTGAACCACACCTAGTTTGATAACAAACTACTTAACACAAATGCCCTCCTTTGCTACTACTATAGCAATCATATACTTAGCCTTTTGTTGTAGTATCCATCACAATGTCTCAACTTTGGAACTCATCCAAATCCATCATGGAAAATCCTTTCCATTACATTGTGCTACCCATAGTTTAAATTGAGATAAATTTAATTTGTATCTTGTGACAAACTAGTATCAATGTAACACTTTACAATGAACTACTTTTAACTATTTGTCACTTATACATGATATATTCTTAGTTCTTCCAGAACTCATAAGAATATCTTTACTATCGTCCAATGATCATCTTATGAATCATTCTGGTATATGCACATAACATTTAGAGCATAGTACATATCTGGATATGTACATATCATGGTATATATTACTGATCAAAATATTCATGTGATTTCACTCACCAAGTGTCAAAACACTTGAATCTCGTTTCACTTACCAAGTGTCAATACACTTGAATTTTGATTCAACCCTTTGCATGCAGCAAGAACCTTTCTCGTCGTTTCCATATTGAACCCTTTCAATATCTCATATATGTACATCTGGCACAACCATATTAGCATTTCAATCTATCCATATAGACACTAAAGCCAAATATTCCGGTTTTGCCCAAGTCTTTCATCAAAATGTAATTTTAATGAAATTCTTAACTTGTGTCAATAAAAGATACATAATTTCCAATCAACAAAGTGTCTTCTACATAATGTATTAGAAATATGTCTAAGAGCTCCCACTTAATTTCTTGCAAATGCAAGCATATTCATCGTCTCCGATGAAATTAAACTCTTTTAACATTTTCATCATGGTGAAGATTTCAACTCCGCTATGCTCATTTCAACCATTGAAGTTTGCACGCCCTTTTAGCATCCTTTGAATTAACAAAACCCTTTGGACCGTGTCATGTACACGTCCTAGGTAACCATTCTATTAGAAAAATCTTCTTTTGTTTATTCAACTACCATATATCAAAATTGACATATGTAGTGGTTGCTACACTAATCCGTCTAGAATAGATATCGCTACGAAAGATCAAATCTTGTCGCAGTCAACTGCTTGAACATTGTCGCAAACTATTTTCCGACATGTCGACTATTTTATAGATGTGAAACATCCATGTCCATCCCTTTTATAGATCCAAATACGACCAATAGACTTCATGCCTTTGCGGAGGGTCTTTCAAGTTCAAAACTTGATTTCTCGTGTATGGAAACTATCATGGATTTTATGACTTCTAGTCATTTTACGGAGTCATGGCCCATCATTGCTTCCTTGCATGCAGTCGGTTCATCATTGTCAAAACAATAACGACTTCTGTTTCAAATGTTACCATTTGATTTTTACCGGCCCACATGGTTCAATAGGAACTCTAATCTCCGAGATCACAACCTTTGTAATCATGAGAGGCATGAGCATTTTAGCCGCCTCCAGGACACTTTTCGGCATAGTGCTACTTAGCACATGTTACTTAGGTTCAACAACCTAATCAAAGTCCTATTGTCCTCCCACTTAACTTTTGTGAAAAATTCCTTCTTTAAGAAACTTCATGTTCAAGCGAAAAACTCTTTTGTCTTTGGTGTTATGGAGGAATACCCAACAAATTCTTTGGGATAACCTACAAAGACGTTCTTATCCAACTTTGGTTGTAAACATTTTACTTATGCATAGCATACCAAAATTTAAGAAAAGACAACTCAGGTTTTATCCCAAACCATAACTCATATGGTGTCATTTCAATGGATCACGATGGTGCTCTTTTCAGTGTAAAAGTGGTAGTCTCTAAATATTTAATCTTTAAAACATAATGGCAATTTTATAAATGACACCTTTGATCTTACCATGTAAAACAAGGTTCGATTTGATCTCTCGAACATACTATACTCCTATGGTTTATCGGGAAATGCAAATACATGGAAAAATTCCTCAAATCTTAGGTGTTTTGCTAAACATGTAACTCAAATATCATCCTTTATGATTGAATCATAAATTCTTCTTTTTCTCGTTACAATGATTTTCCACTTCATCTTGAAGGTCTTTGAACAATTTTCAAATGTTTCATACTTCTTCCTTATTAAGTAAATATACAGATATATTCACTCAAATTTTCGGAGAATGCATATGAAGTCGAAAGATCCACCGCACATGGCTACGTATAATGGACTATATACATCAACATGCATAATATCCAATAAGTTACTCATCCGTTCCTCTTTGGCCTATGAATAGAGTTTCAATTATATCGAGGAAAGTCTCACAAGCGTCATTTGATCAAAATCAAAGACTCCAAAAATCCATCAACATGGAGTTTCTTCATGTTTTCTTTCCAATATAATTTAAACGGCGAGTGATCATTCAATCATTTGTCTTGCAACATTTTAGCAATAGTGTTTATGGATGTGATTTCTCCAACTAGACTTGTAAAAGTTCATCCATCCTTTATGGAATTCGGCAATTATTTGCAACCATTGTTCTCGTAATACCGGAACAAAATAACAATTATTGAAACAAATCTTGAAGGTAAGGTTTGATAACAATGAGAAATACAATAACACTTTATTTGTTTTCAATGGACATCATCACATATTCTTTTGCTAGTTACTTAGGCCATTGTAGTTCATGAATTGTGTTGCTTTGTGTGACATTTCACACCAACCAATTCGGTATCCAATACCTAAGAACCACATTGTTTAACAAGCAAAGAATACAACCATAACATGTATATCTTCTATATACCTAAGCTGCACATTTCCAGCCTTTTCTTTTTTGCCAAATATTTCATAGATTCTCTTTCAGCATTTCCTTTTTCTTTAAAAGAATCTATCAAAAATCAATAGTGGTGTCATCCATATGACACATAGTACACAACGTGTATAGTCAAATACTAATACCTTTAGACTTGCAATTTGCAGTGGATCACCATCATCAAATGTCTGGTGTTCTTTCAAAAATCCATTCTTTAGTAATCTATTAGTGTAGTAAACATGTTACCTACATATTTTATTCATCCTTATCATGAAAACTTTCATGATCAAGCTACTATAGCCTATAAGGATGAACCTTGAGTATAATGTCAGTTTCCAAAACCTTTTGGGAGATCCGGATGCCTAGCATCTCCATCCTTCACAAATTCTCATTCAATATGAGAACATGTATATTGCTAAATTATACTCTATCATATTGCAACGAAAAACATTGTTTCAGATATCACAATATCTTCCACACATGATGGTTTCTGAAACAATTCTTTAGCTCCCAAATAACCTTGATATTAAAATAATATTTGAATATCAAGAATCATGGAGGCAAACATGATACTTCAGATACTAACACTGGAATTGTTACTCTTTGTTTAATACTACTTATTAAACTTCATGGAGTAAATAGAGTTTGCTAAAAGTTTGCAATAGGACTTCTAAACTTTAAATTGACATTCAAAACAATACGATACCAGTTCGTAAAGTAAATATCCATAATTCTATAGTTCTATTATCTCAATTAAAACTAAGCGCAAGGTAGTAAACGGATGCCAATGACTACAACAAATTATGCTAATTCACTTTGATTTAGTTTATGATAAATTGAGTTCGACTAATCCAAATTAGAAATAAACTCCCACTCAAAACAAACATCCCTCGAGTTGTTTTGGTGATTACATGAACCAAATCCACTACACCAAGTCCGATCATCACGTGAGTCGGTGTAGCTTCAAAGGCGAGCATCTATATGGGTATCGTATCAACTATATGACTCATGCTTAACCTTCTGGTCCGTGTTCCGAGCCCATGTCTGTACATGCTAGGCTCGCCAAGTAAGAACCTTAATACTCGCGTGTGTAAAACTGTCTTACACCCGTTGTATGAAAGTGCAAAGTCAAGTACACTCGATCATCACGTGATGTCTCGAAACACGATTCATAGAACGGTGCATACTTAAGGAAGAACACATTTTTATCTTGATATCTAAAAGAGGGATCATCTTATAATGCTACTAAAACGCCAAACAAGCAATATAAGATGCAAACATCACATGTGTAAAGTGAAATGATATGGTTCTTGCATTTGATCACTATCATGTGCATCGTTGTACGATCTTTATCATTACTTTGTATGTATGATATTTATATTTATCAACTATACATCAACTTACAACATTACCATATCATGACACAAGCCCAGCAACGATCTAAATTAGACGCTTCTAATTTATCAATTGCAAGTTTTACGTGGCTTAGGGCTTTCAAAGATAGAACTGTTCATACCTATGAACATGGAACCACAACGATGATAATCAAATTGTTAGCAACTCGTTGTAAATCAGATATTTACTATAGTAGGAGAGACAGACACCTACTAGCCACTTATGCAAGACTAGTTGCATGTCAAGCGTGCAACATGTCTCATGTGCGAGGACATGTAAAGTTAGTCTGGGCCGCTTCACCCCACTATGCCACCAATATCCAAAATACATAGAAGATGAAATAAAATGATCATCAACGCCCACATACTCATATGTGTTCTTCCCGTGCAAAGCATCTACGCATAGATCAGGCTCTGATACCACCACTAGTGTCGCAGCATAGAAAACAAAATATTTCCTATGATGGGAACTATTATACGCCAAGATCTATCTACTAGATACAAGCAACGGGTGGATATACATCCATAGAGAACAAACCCTCAAAGAACAACAAAGCTTTGTTAACGAGATGGAACTCGTGGATGATGTAGTCGAACGCTTGCCGATCTCAAGATCATGTGGAAGTCCTAGCACCGGAAATCAGCAGCACATTTGTCCTCACACACACGTTCAGGCCACCGAACAACCTCCACCTCCTCGCTCCAGCGATGCAGCGGAAGCAGCAACTCCTTCTAGATTAAATGCCACCGGGAACATGTATCTCGCTAATCCGAGACCATGGGGAATAATTCTAGAGGGGAAGAGAGATCCTTCAAGAGGAGGTGTGAGGAAGAAGGAGTGAGAGGGGACCTTTTATAGGAGGAGGGGGTACCCCTCCCCATGGCCGACGCCCCATGGGGGTGACCCCTGACCTCCCCGTTCATCTGGTGGTAATCCCCTCCACATAAATTTGCCCCTTCACATTCTCTTTTAAAGTCTCCACTTTAATTGCATTGAATTTCTCTAAATTTAATGCTCTCTCGTTTAATAAAACTCTTTTATTAATTTTATTTAGAACTTTTTTAATTACTTTAATTAACAAACATTCACATAAAGCCCCCTGCAACATTTCAATATCACATGTAGAACCAATTTCATCAATTTCACCGAAACAATTTCTATGTCTATTGAAATAATTCCAGCGCTTTGCAATTCTTTCGTCTAGAACATATTTTATCCAAATGGTATTTGGCAACCATTAAGTGTGTCACCCTACGGTTCACGAATAATTCAAACATGATTGAGACCCCTCTCAGATCAATAATCAGAAGCGGGACCTCGAGATCCATACCGACTCCCACACATTCAACGATGACTTCTGTGATCAAGAGAACCTTTGTCTCATGATATATTACATGTCCAAGATTTGATCATCAGTATCTCAATACATAGTTTGATCTTGTTACCGAGATGCACTCTTTTCTTGTTCCCATGATATAACATTCTAGTGATCATATCACTTGCTTGCAAGCTATCTTAATGTGATATCACCGAGAGGTCCCAAAGTATATCTATTCGTCATTGGGATTGACAAATTCCACTCTTGATCCCTGAGCCTCAACATAACATCTTCGGAATACCCGAACCCATCTTTATAGTCACCCTGTTACGGTGTGACGTTTGATGTTATCAAAGCATTCTTCTAGTGTTAGCAATTAACATGATCTCATGGTCTAAGGATAAATATTACTTCGTATGATGTTATAGAAATATAAACATAATGACTTTGACCGTAATGCTATACTTCGGATGAATGTTCATCACATCATTCACCAATGTTGTGACCTCGTTATTAACAACATCCAATGTCCATGATCAGGAAACCTTGATCATCTTGTTAATCCACGAGCTAGTTTATATGAGAGGCATTACTAGGAACCTTGTATTTTGTTTATTAAACACACATGTATTAACGTTTCCAATTAATAAAATTATAGCATGTAAAATAAAATTTTATCATAAACATGGAATAAGATAATAACAACTTTATTATTACCTCTCGACCATAGTCCCTTCAATAGTAACATCATGTCACTGCACAATGTTGTATAAAGATGGATATTGTTGTGCTAAGGGTGTATGTCCAAGCCATGTATCATCCCAAAACCTAGTACTAGCCTCATCCCTAACTTTGAAATGGACTCTAGGAAAGAACTCATTCTTTACCCGCATAAGTCATTTCCAAAATGGAGCATCAATCGGTTTTGCTTGGACTTCAGACAAGGTTTTCTGGTTTAAATATTTGTTATGAAGCAATTCTTGCCACACTCCTTCATTAATTAGTTTGAAGAGCCATTTGCTCAAAAGACATATTTTTTTATTTCCAAGTCCTCAATGCCTAAACCTCCCTGATCTTTTGGTCTACAGATTATGTTCCATTTTGTTAATCTATACTTTCTTTTATTCTCATCACTTGGCCAAAAAAAGAGACCAATAAAAATCCAAACGCTTCCTTACGCCTTTAGGTATTTCCAAAAATGATAGCATAAACATAGGTAAACTTGTTAAAACATAGTTGATTAGTAACAAGTGATCACCATAATATAATAGCTTTCCCTTCCAGCAACCCAACTTCCCTTCGAGTCGAGTTTCCACTGGGTACCAATCTGAGTTTTTAAGTTTTCTATAATGGATAGGTACTCCCAAGTACCTAAAAGGCAAGGACCCAGCATCAGAACCAAATATTTCCTTGTATTGTTGTTCCTCATCTTTAGCTTTTACAAAACAGAAGATCTCGCTTTTGTGGAAGTTGATTTTTAAACCCGAGAGTTGTTCAAAGATACATAATATTAGTTTCATGTTTACGACCTTCAGTAGATCGTGTTCCATGAACAATATAGTATCATCCGCATATTGTAGGACCGAGACTCCTCCATCAACAAGATGTGGAATGAGACCACCAACTTGACCACCCTCTTTTGCCCGAGTAATTAGGATAGCTAGCATATCTACAACAATATTGAATAACATCAGGGATAGTGGGTCACCCTATCATAGCCCTTTCCTAGTTTGAAAGTAATGACCAATGTCATCATTAAAACGAATATCGAAGCTCCCACCTTGAACAAATTACTCAATTAATTTGCACCACTCTGGGGCAAATCCCTTCATGTGCAATGTTTGTTGAAGAAAGGACCATTTGAATTTATCATACGCCTTTTCAAAATCTATCTTAAACAAAATCCCATCCATTTTATTTCGATGAATCCCGTGAATAGTTTCATGAAGAACAACTACTCCCTCCAGGATGTGTTGCCCCGACATGAAAGCAGATTGGGTGGGTCGAATAACCTTTGGGGAAATCCCCGTGATGCAAGATAATAATATGTTCTTCCTTAGTATGCACCGTTAACAAAGTTCGTCATTTTGAAGCACCACGTGATGATCGGGTGTGATAGACTCTATGTTTGCATACAACGGGTGTATGACAGTTTTACACACGCGACTACTAAGAATCTTACTTGGCGAGCCTAGAATATACAGACATGGCCTCGGAAAATGAACCGAAAGGTAAAGCACGATTCATATGAATGATATGGTTTCCATATGATGCTCTCCATTGCAGCTTCCCCACCTCACGTGATGATCAGACATGGTGTAATGAATTTGGTTTATGTAATCTCTAAAAATGACTGGAGGGATGTCGTTTTGAGTGGGAGTTTATTTAGTAATTTGGATTAGTTTGAACTCAATTTATCATAAACCAAATCAAAGTGAATTGCATAGTTCGTTGTTGTCACTAGCATTCATTTACTACCTTGTATTAACCTATAATTGAGATAATAGAACTATAGAATTCTGAAATTTTACTTTACGAGCTGGTATTGTATTGTTTTATGAGTGTCAATCTAAAATTTAAAGTACTATTGCAAAATTTTAGCAAGACCTCACTTACTTCGTGAAATTCAATAAATAGTATTGAATTAAGAGTAACAAATTCTAGTGTTAGTATCTAAGTATCGTGCTTGCCTTCATGATTCTTGATATTGAAAAATTGTTTTAATATCAACGTTATCTAGGAGCTAAAAATTGTTTCAGAAACCATCATGTGTAGAAGATATTATGATATCTGAAACAATGCTTAGTTCCAATATGATAGAGTATAATTTAATAAAATACATATTCTTGTATTGTATGAGAATTTGCAAAGGTTGGAGGCGCTAGGCATCCTGATCACCCAAAAGGTTTTGGGAATTAACATTATATTCACGATTCATCCTTATGAGCTAGTAGTTCGATCATGAAAGTTGTCATGATACGGATGGATGGAAGATGTAGGTAAAATGTGTACTACATTGAAAGGATTACTAAAAGGAATGAAATTTGAAAGAATGCCAAACATTTGATGATGGTGATCCACTTCAAAGTGCAAGTCCAAAGGTATTAGTATTTAAATATACACGATTTGAACTATGTGTCATGTGTATGGCACCGCTATTGATATGGATATATTCTTTTGAAAAGGAAAAGGAAATGCTGAAAGAGAACCTAGAAAATATTTGGCAGAAAAGAAAAATACTAGAAATGTCCATCTTAGGTATATAGATGATATACATGTTATGGATGTAATGCTTGATTAAACAATGTGGTTCTTGGGTATGGGATACCGAATTGGTTGGTGTGAAATGTCACACAGAGCAACACAATTCAGGAACTATAATGGCCTAAGTAACTAGCAAGATAATATGTGATGATGTTCATTGAAAAAATAAAGTGTTGTTTCTCGTTGATATCAAAGCTTGCCTCCGAGATTTGTTTCAATAATTGTTATTTTGTTCAGGTATTATGAGAACAAAGGTTGTTCAAATAATTACAGTATTCCATGGAAGATGGATGAACTTTTACAAGTCTAGTTGAAGAAATCACGTCCATAAAAACTAATGCTAAAATGTCACAAAACAAATGATTGAAAGATCACTTACGAAGTGGCATCACCATTTAAATTATATTGGAAATAAATCATGAAGAAACTCCATGTTGATGGATTTTTGGAGTCTTTGATTTTTGAGCAATTGACGCTTGTGAGACTCTCCTGGATATAATTGAAACTTCGTTCATAGGCCAAATAGGAGCGAACGACTAACTTATTGCATATTGTGCATATTGATGTATATAGTCCATTATGTGTAGCCGTATGTGGTGGATCATTCAAACTTCACATACTTTAACCAAAGATTTGAGTGAATATATGTATATTTACTTAATCAGGGAGAAGAATGAAACATTTGAAAATGTTCGAATGATTTCAAGATAAAGTGGAACATCATTGTAACGAGAAAATAAAGAATTTATGATTGTATCATAAAGGAAAGTATTTGAGTTACAAGTTTAGCAAAAGCACCTAAGATTCAAGGAATCGTTCCATGGATTTATGTTTCCCGATAGACCATAGGAGTATGGAGTATTTGAGAGATGTAATCAAACCTTGTTTGACATGGTAGGATCAATGGTGTTAATTGTAAAATTGCCATTATATATTAAAGACTAAGCTTTAGTTACTACCGCTTTTACACTGAAAAGAGCTCCATCGTGATCCGTTGAGATGACACCATATGAGTTATGGATTGGGATAAAACCCAAGTTGTCTTTTCTTAAAATTTTGTATGCTAGGCATAAGTAAAATGTTTATAACCAAAGTCAAATAATCACGTCTTTGTAGGTTATCCCAAAACAACCGTTGGGTGTTCCTCCACAACACCGAAGACAAAAGTGTTTGTCGCTTAGAAACATCAAATTTCTTGAGAAGGATTTTTTCGCGAAAGTTAAGTGGGAGGACAATAAAACTTTGATAAGGTTATTGAACCTTAGATATATGTGTGAGTTGCGCAACATCGGATAGTGTCCTAGAGGCAGCCATAATGCTCGTGGCTCTTGTGCCTCAAAGGTTGTGGTCATGGAGATCTAAGTTCCTATTGAACCACGTAGGTCGGGTAACAATCAAATACTAAGACTTGAGATTAAATCATTATTATTTGACAATGATGAACCAACTACATTCAAAGAAGCGATGATGGGTCCTGACTCTGTCAAATGGCTTGAAGCCATAAAGTCTGTGATAGTTCCATACACAAGAAGCCAAGTTACTAAACTTGGAAGAACCTTTGAAAGGCATAAAGCCTAACCGTCGTATTTGGATATATAAAAAATAGACATGGATGTTTCACATCTATAAAATAATCGATATGTCGGTAAAGAGTTTACGATAATGTTCAAGGAGTTGAATACAACCAGATTTGATCTTTCATAGTGATATTTAGTCTGGTCGGATTAGTGTAGAAACCACTACATATGTCAATTGTTGTATATTCTAGTTGAACAAACAAAACAATATTCTTCTAATAGAATGGTTACCTAGGACATGTACGTGACACGGTCCAAGGGGTTTTGTTAAATCAAAGGATGGTAAAAAAGTCATGCAAACTTCAATAGTTGAAGTAAGCATAGCGGGGTTGGAATCTTCACCGTGATGAAAATGTTAAAGGGATTAATTTCACCAGAGACGATGAAGGTGCTTGCATTTGCAAGAAATTAAGTGGGAGCACTAAGACATATTTATAATACATTATGTATAAGACATATTTTTTATTGGAAATGATGTATCCTTTATTAACACAAGTTAAGGATTTCATTGAAATTATATGTAAATGAAAGATTTGGGAAAAACCACAATATTTGGCATAAAAATCTATTTGGATAGATTGAGATGCTAATATGATTATGCCAGATGTACATAGATGAAATATTGAATGAGTTCAGTATGGAAACAACGAGAAAGGTTCTTGCCACATCAAAAAGATTGAATCAAGATTCAAGTGTATTGACACTTGGTGAGTGAAACGAGATTCAAGTGTTTTGACACTTGGTGAGTAAAATATATATAAATATCTTAATCAATCATACCATGATATGTACATATCTAGATATGTCCTATGCTATAAATGTTATGAGCATAAACCAGGGTGACTCATAAGATGATCATTGGACGATAGTAGCGGTATTCTTCTGATCATTGGAAGAACTAAGAATATATTATGTATATAGAAGTGACAAACAGTTCATCATAAAGTGTTACATTGGCACTAAACAGGTAGTTCATTGTAAGATGTTACATTGGTACTAGTTTTGTCACAAGATACAAATTAAGTTTATTTCAATTTAGGCTATGGATTAAGGTGGAACAATTTGATGGAAGAAAGTTCCATGATAGATTTGTATGAGTTCCAAAAGGTTAAGTATTATGATGAATACTATAATGAAAGGCTAAGTATAAGACTACTATAACACCCCCAGGATTAGGGTTAAACAAACCTCGGATTATCCTCCGAGATAAACTTAACTCCAACCTCAGAGACTCATAGTATATGATTCGGTAACATTACAGAACACAGGGATTCAACAGCATAAGTTTAAACTCTTAATAGAGTACGATATCAGATTATTACAAACCAAGGGTCGCATACCCATCATTACACCAAACAACGAAAGAAAATTATGTTGTTCTACACAACAAACTTAACAAAGGGCCTAAGAGGCCATAAACATAAGCGATGTCAGACCCATAGTCCTCAGGCTACTACCTGGGACTCCCAACTACTCGTCGATGTCAACGTAGAATCCACCTTCAGTCGCGACTAAATCATCTGAAGAAAAACAACAATAACGCAAGGTTGAGTATGAGAATGTACTCTGTAAGACTTAGATAACCTAGTATCTACATGCTATGGTTAGAAAAGCTTTCTATGGATTTTCTTTGCATAAAGCCAACTTTGTTTATAAACAAGAGAGACAAGAGGCTCATCTACACAGAATACTTTCAAAACAGGGTAAGAGAGCGACAACTCCATCTTGAACATCTGAACTTGTTAACCAAGTACATCTGAACTCCTCATCTAGGATCACCCCCTCGAACCCCCGAGGAAGCATCCTCAAGCACACGTGGATCAACAAGTTTTATTTTTAGTTAAGGTTATCTATGATCTTAGAATTTGGTCACCAAGCGTTCATAATCGTGAACACGGCTTTTCGAAAAGATTTAACCCTGTAGTGGTGTAAAACTTTACCCACACGTACCGACCGACTCTTAGTGCCAAATATTATTAGCCCTCTACATTGGAGGGCCGGCAGAGGGTGGTTGACCACGAACTTTACCTTGCTATTGCCGAGACCATGAGTCACGCCCTAAGGAGGGTTCCGCCGTAATGGGTCAAATCCCGAAGCCGGTCCTTAGAGATGAGGGCGGGGTTGGTTTATCAGGGGCGCTATCTACCCCAAGCAACCCCATCCACGCTTACCTACCTGTTATGATGCACCTCCTTCACCCCCTCTTTCGAAAACATTTTCAATGTGTATGCCAAATGGAAAGCCCGAACTATGTGACTCATGGAATCTACTAGGCAAGTTAGTTAGTCGAGGGGTTTTCCAGGCCCTGTGTGGCTGTACGCTCATCTCAGCTCCAAAGACAAGAACTCGGTTCCTAGTGGTGGCGAGCATAGGACTACAAAAACCACACCCAACGTGGCCTCCCATGCAAGCCTTAGCATATTTATCGGTCACCTCCGATCATGTCTCCATCTCCTACCTTTCTAGATTCTTTGGCATCTCCAACTCTTCATCATCGGGATGGATCAGGCGTAGTACTAAGCATGGCTAAGCTTGACCATCGAATAAGCTCTAGCAACGCTCACATGCCAGACCTAGGTACGCTAGGAGCAGTGGATCAGGTGTATAAGGCTAAAACAGGGAAACTATGCAGCAGATAGGTAACTCTAGCTACTGACAAAAGACCACATTGGAATCGTATGCAATATAGCAAGAAAGTAGATACTTTGTAAAACATAGGTTCAGAATGAGAGGCTACGCTTTCCTTGTCCTTCTGTAGACAGATATGGATCTTCAGTATCGTTGACTTCGGTCTCGTGCTCGGATCCTATCGCAAAGAAGCAATACCAGAAAGAAAGGCAACAATCAACATCTCGAACCATGCAATGCACAAGCACATGAACGATATGGCAGATTAAAGTTATCATGGCAACCCTAGGATTAACATCGATTTAAATGGGTTCGAAGTGCCGAGGGTTTGGCATTCCATCGATCCCATATGCGATTAGGGGGGTTTCGATGTTCCTCTAACTAGCTAGGGTTTAGGTTGATCAACAATGTATGATTATATTTTTTAAATGTAGATCTCATTTTTGGAACATTTTGATATATTATACACATTTTTCTGACTTAAAATGAATTAGTTATGATTTTTCTCATTTTTAATCATTTTTAAATCATTTCTAAAACAATTAACATTTTTGGAATAATTAAATTGTTTCCATCTGGCCCACATGTCAGACTTTTAATCATTTCCAAAAATATTAAAAACCTGACAGACAGGGCCCACCTATCATAAAAGATTTTAAATAAAAACAGAAAATAAAAGGGAACATTGCATCAGCATGACATCACTATGACATCACTGTGGCGCTGGCCACGTCACTACCACGTTGTGGCCAAGTCAGGGCCACATCACCCACGGTGGAGCCACCAGACGGTGGTTGCCGGCGGCGATCCGGCGCACCCCAGCTAGCACGGCTGGGCTCGTTGGAAAGGGCTCGGCGAGGCAAAACGCACAGAGGTGGCGCCGCCCCTCTATGGTCGCCGGAGCTCCCTCTCTGACGATCTACTGTGGTGGCGGGCCCGGCTACACGGTGCGGCGATGCTACGGCGGGCTAGCGGCAAAACGGAGAGCACTGCATGGACGAGAAGCTCACCAGGAGCGTGAAGGGCTTGATGACGAGGCGAGGCGAGCTCTAGAATAGTGGGGATCGACGGTGAACGGCGGTGTCTGGTGGCGGTGAGAGCTGTCAATTCGAGCAACTACGACCACCCTGACCTGCGTTGACCGGGGCAATCGACCGAGTCGACCATGGCGGTCACTCTTGGGGGCTCAAAACAGCCAGGGGAGGTGGAGAATGGCGGCGACCCGAGGCTCCGGCGAGCTAGGGTTCGGCGGAGGGGAGAAATGGAAGAAAGGAGAGGATAGGGTTCGTCCTAGCAGCGAAAGGGGTCTTATAGGCAGCAGCGGCGTCAGTAGCGTGAATCTCCTCGCGACGATCATCACGGCGACGCAGGGACGGCCGTGCCAGCGACACCAAGCTGCTTCGCTCGCTGTCGTCCTTCTGGTGATGAAGAAGAAAGGAGAAAAGAGTGAAATGGTATCGGGACGTGGTGTTGGGCCGGTTGGGCCGCGGAAAGAAGGGAGAGGCGGGCTGGCTTGCTGGGCTACGGCCTTTTTCCGCCTCTGCTCACATTTTTTTCTGTAAAATCTTTTCTAATTGATTTCTCTAAAAACCCTCCTTATATTTACTCAAATCAAAATATTTTGAACAGATTTGAATCAGGCAAAGTTTCAGAAACCTTTTATAAACCTTGTGAACATTTAAACAGTGGGGTCCACACGTGGATCCATTTCACCAAAACAAAACCATTTGAAAATGAGATAGAATTTAGAAGGAAAACAATTTAGAAATTAGGGTTTTTATCCCCTCTTGTCTCCAAAACACAACCATAATGCAAAAGATGCATGCATGCTTATGCTCTTAAGTAATAATTACATATATTACAAACTTGGGTTGTTACAACTGCTCTAGTAGGTATAGTTCCAAGTGAGCTAGTACTATGAAGATCTATTGTATGACAATAGTGTCAACATGTTTTTAGCTCAAGGAACTGAGGTCTCACCAAAAGGACTTGATTTATACAATGCCATCTTATTTGAGAATGAGTGATGCGTACAGATGCAAAGACATGCAAATACACACAAACCTGAAAGTCTCAGATCTGGAGATTATGTTTACCACTAGCAAACATGTATATACAACACCAAAATGCCATAGGTGTTAAATGTGCAAGTTTTTTCAAACTAGATGATTGACTCTAGTGCAAGTGAGAGACTAAAAGGAATATGCCCAAGAGGAAATAATAAAGTGGTTATTATCTTATTCCATGTTTTATGATAAATGTTTATTTCTCATGCTATAATTGTGTTAACCGGAAACCTTAATACATGTGTGTTTAATAAACAAATAAAAGGTTCCTAGTAATGCCTTTCATTACACTAGCTTGTTCATTAACAGATGATCAAGGTTTCCTGGTCATGATATTCGATGTTGTTAATAATGAGGTCACAACATTAGTGGAATGATGTGATGAACATTCTCCCAAAGTATAGTAATACGATCATGTCATTATGTTTACATTGTTATAACATCATGCGAAGTAACTCTAATCCTTGGACCACGAGATCACGTCAATCACCAACACTGAGAGAGTAGTTTGATTCCATCAAACATCACATCATAATAGGGTGATTATAAAGATGTCATTGGGTACTTAGAAAGTGTTAGTTAAGGCTCATGGATCAAGAGTGGGATTTGTCCATCCTGATGATGGGGAGATATACTCAGGGCCCTCTCAGTGATATCACATTAACATAGCTTGCAAGCAGGTGATAAGATCACAAAGAATGTTATATCACGGGAACAAGAAAAGAGTATTTGTCACTAACGATATCGAACTAGGTATGGATGCTACCAAATGATCATATCTCGAACAAGTAAAATATCATGAGAAAAGGATTTGGTTACCGTGAAAAAGGTTCATGCGATCACTAGTTCATCGTTGAGTAAGTGGGAGTCACTATGGATCTCCAAATCCCGCTAACGATTATTGATCGGAGAGATTCTTGATCATGTCCACTTAGTTCATGAACCCGTAGATAGACACACTTAAGGTTCGTCGACGCATTTGAGTGGATACGTAACGCATGAGAAAATACTGGACAACGCAGAAATTGTTTTGATAGAACTGCCGAAATAGTTTCGGTGTATAAAATAATGCAAGGGATAAAATGTTAATGTGTTCATTAAATGAACTATTAACTAAATGAAGTGCTCACGAAATTAAGTGTTCATTAAATTTAGTAGCATTAAGCCAAGTGAAATTAAAGTGCTTTAATGGAAAGACCTTTGATTTCTTGAGTGGAAATTTAATAAGGGATGAGTGGAGATGAATGCATGTGAGTGGAGTGTCCAACCACATAAATGGGGGAGAGGTGGGGGAACCACCATGGCCCTTGGGGATTCTCTCTCACCTATAAAAGGCCTCCTCCTCTCATCTCACTCATTCCATTCCCTCTCATATGCCCTTTGGTTGACATCCTTCTCCCTCTTGCTAGTTGTTCCACTATTCGTGAGTATGGTTCTTAGGCGAAGCCCTGCTCTAGATCTTCTCCACCACCACCACCATGTCGTAGTGCTTTTGGAGTTCCTGAGGATCCACAACTTCCGCTGCCCAACTGGATCAAGGAACGGAGGTTGTTGTCATGCCAAACGTGTGACCGATTACAGAGGCGCTGCCATTTGTGGCGCTGATCATCATCGCATCCTTGAGGATGACTGTGTACATTCTACACCATCCACTTTGTTTACAGGAATGTTATCCCGCTTACGGTCTTCAAGGGTGAGTCCTTCTGAAATCGTTACAAGTATTGCCTAGATTTAATCTTGGCATTTGCAATTGTGGGAAGTTTTTTGTTTTCTATGCAACGAACTGTTGGAAATATGCCCTAGAGACAAATAATAATATGTATTTTTATCATATTTCACAAAGTCTATAACTAGATTTTATACATGCTATAACTGTATTAAAGGAAACATCAATACATGTGTGATATGTAAACAACTCGGAGTTCTCGGTGAATCTCTAGTCACTAGTTCATTGGTCAATAGATGATCAAGGTTTCTTGATCATGTGGCATTTATGCCAGTTGACAATGGAGTCACCTCATTGAGAGAAAGATGATGAACATACCCAATCTAAACATCATGACATGATCATGTCACAAAGTTCAAGTTGTGATGATTAGGAAACACAGTGTCTTGTTCCTCAAACCGTGAGACCATATTAATCACTGTCACCCGAGAATGCCTTGATAGCATCAAACGTCACTCGGTGAAACGGTGATCATAAAGGTGTGTTCAAGTATTCAAAGGGGCATGTAGATGCCTATGTGTCAAGAGCGGGATTTATCCATCCGTGTGACGGAGAGATACTCAAGGGCCCACTCGGAGAAGTTATATCCAACAGTTGCATAGCGTGTGACTAGGTCACGGGGATATCACTTGTCGGAACGAGTTAAGTAGCATTTCTCGGTAACGAGATTGACCACAACATGGTGATGTCATTGATCATATATCGTACAATGCAAGTATCGAAAAGACAAAAGGAATAGCATACTATGTTCATGGTTCAACGGCAAAAAATTTGTGGAATGCACAGGGGTCATCATGGGTATCTAGGTCCCGCTCATGATCATTGGTACGAGAAGGATCTCAACCATGTATGGAGTGTTCCTGAACCATGGGGTATCACGCTTAAGGGCTTGATGACGCTAGGAGATTGTTTTGGTATTGTCGGAATTACCGAAGAATAGAAAGAGATAAAACCGGAAGGGTTCCGGGAAAGTCAGGAGGATGTCCGGAGTCGGATGGAATGAGTTCCATAGCCATGAGGATTGAATAATATGTAAGTAAATGTTAAATATTGATTTAATCATTTATTTAATAAAATAAAAGGAATTAAAATGGTCAAATTCACTATTGGGCCAAAATCCCTAAGGCAAAAAAGCCCATGAGGGAAAGACCAAAGGGAGGAAGGAGGGTGTTGGGGATATGCTAAATGGGTACCACCATTTCATGTCTCTAATCCGGCTAACCCGGGTGGCCCACTAACGAGGGGTAACCTCGGAAATGCCCATGGTTATGGACTTAGGGTTTCGAGGAAAAGAGAACATTGGGGATTTCATCGGATGTCAGGCAAACAAGGGAGTCAAAGTCGCCTGATTATTGATGAACAAAACTATTACAGATTGCTTGAGGGTTTTTTCGGGGCCCCTCCTCATAGGCTTCTCCCATCCTATATATAATAGGTCAGGTCTCAAAGCCATATACAGATAGGTTACATATTTATGATTACAACACCAACACAATATCGGTTCATATTTCCTTTCCTAATACAACTAAGGCTTTCATCGGATGCTTCTTGGGCCATCATCTTGAATCTTCAAGGGTCGTGAGCTTTTATGCAGCCAGGGTAGAAAATTATAAGCACCCAAGTAATCATACCCATGTCAGTATCCCCTGAGACTTTACCTAAATCATAGATTCTGGTTGAGTCTCAAAGATATTTTTAGTTTTTCATGTTCTGAGATTTTATGAATTGTTTCTATTTTTCTAGCTTTATAGGGATTTGGTATAATAGGCCTGATGCATCTGACGGACCGGGAATCAGTTAATTGCTCCTAGGAAAAAACATTGTAGACCTACATCAAATTCAACTCCCCAGGCCTGAACTCGGAATTATAACTAGCGTAATTCAGTTCGAGTCGTTGATGTCTTATCGAATACGGAATTCCAGTTCTATTTTATCAGGTACCCAACGCGTCCGTCGGGATTTTCCATCGTATCGTGATATGGATATTTTACCGGCAGAGCACATTCTTGTGCGATTACCAGGCCACACAGGACGAATCCCGGGGTTTTACCTTCATGTCTTGGACACGACATTCAGAGTTTTATCACGTCGGGTGTGATCCGAGATTTTTTGTATGATTTAAATCAACTGCCTTGTTTGGCTGCTAGAATTTCTGAAATTTATCAGATTTTTGTTTTATAGAATCTCCCGATGGGACTAAACTTTTGAGGATACACCAAAGTAAAACTCATAGGTTTAGGCTAAAACTGCTTTAACTCTATATGCACAATTTAATTTCTATCCGGTGCGCGCCAGCGCTCCCGATGGGAGTAGCCCCCGGGGCTATGTTCGGATACCTGTATCTAGACATAGCTCATAATTGTTGTTAGTTTTATCAGGATAATGTTCACAGAGAAATAGAGATCCCTTGTTTTGTTCATAAAAAAGTATATAAATAAAGACTCAAAGTATGAAGAACTTATCTTTTATATTCTGGAGCTGAAGATACATTGTTTGATAGATTTTCGCCTGGCCATTGGCCTTAATATTCTAACTAAGAAGCCGGGCCATAGGCCTTATTGTAATTTAAATTACGAGAAAATATAAATTCTAGGGATTTCTATTTTCATGCCCCTGGTTCGTTAGTTGTACTCAGTTTTCCCCAGCCGCTTAGTTTTTCCTCACTTTTCCCCTCCCACCATTCCGAAACTCTCACATGCGCTCGGACGGGTGGATGCCGTCAGGTCAAAGGCTTGACCGTTACATGCTAACAGGTGGGACTGCGTTGGGTGGGTCCTGTGTTGAGTGTTACGTTACGTCGCCTCAACCATTACATGCTGATAGGTGGGGCCGTGATACACGGCGGACCAGCCATCTGTCTCTCGCTGACTTGTGGGCCCTGTTTTTCTTGATTGTGTGGCCGGTGCAGCCAATGACAAATGGGGCCGTTCTGTGGGGTCGTCGAAGCCAATGAACGATGGGGCCGCTATGTGGAGCCGTTCTGTGGGGCCTTCGTAGCCAATGACCGGTAGGGCCATCATGTGGGGCTGGAGGGGGATTTGCATATTTGCCAGGTTTTACTTTGCAACTTGCATATTTGCCATTTTGTCTGTCACTGGCATGTGGTGGTCATGTGGAAAATATGCAAATTTCAAAGAAAAAGTTTGGCAGATATGCAAAATTGGCAAATATGAAATAATTGATAGGTGGGGTCGTGTATGCCACGTCGACTCTCTCTCTCATCCACTCCCAGCCCCTAGCCCCGAGCAGCTCCTATCCCACCGGCGGACAGAGCAACCATCATCGGTGCCTCGACGCATCACCGGATCTATGCTAAGGCGGTATCGGACGGACTGTCACGCTGCACGTCAACCACGGCTCTGGCACCTGTTTCATCTACACACATTGTACGTTGGAGCAGTACCGAGTGCAAGCAGGTCCACCACCCACGACGAGCGGGATTTGGTTATGCTGCCATAGCTCGATGAACAGTCGTAGCAATTGCTAGTAGTGCTTGCTAAGACCTCCGCTCCTGCTCCGCCCACCCTAATCGATTCAGTTCCTGTAATTTCCTCAATATTGTAGGTGCAAATTAGTCCTCAATGTCTGGTCGTAGCGGGTACACTGGCGAGGGTGGGGAATTGATCATGTCGTGGACACATTCTCCTTCTCCTACCACGTCGGAAGTGCATGTAGCTCCTTTTCTTTGTACTACCATTGAATTTTGTTACATTGTGTTATGGAGGCTGATGATCCATGGTACATTGCATACCAAGTTGAATAAACTCAGTGGTCTAGCCATAGGATGGATTTGGAGGAGATGGTTGCCAAGTTAGGTGATGAATTGGCTCGTAAAAACCTATTGATATTTGAGCTGAATCATACCATCGAGGAAGAATTCAGAACTTATTTGCAAAGAGAAGTTGATACCTGAGGTTGATCTTGCTGTATCTGATCAAGTCGTAGAAAATCGAAAACATGAACTTCAAGTGAAGCGCGCGGGAGGGGGGGTTAGTAGAGAGTAGAATTGTTATTCAATATATGGTTGTTAGTTCCTGCTAATCTAGTCACTTTGAGGTCCCAGAGTTGTCGAGAGAATGCATTGCGGTGCCCGAGTTGCTTGCCATTGGATTTAGCGGTCCCAAAGTGGTCGACAGAACGCATTGTGGTACCCGAGTTGCTTGCCATTGGATCTAGCGGTCCCAAAGTTGTCGAGAGAATGCATTGTGGGGCCTGAGTTGCTTGCCATTGGATCTAGCTGCCCATAGTTGAAGTGTCAAATGCCTAGAGGGTCAAGTTGGGGCCTATCAGTGTTGACTGTTCTGTCACTGCCATCATGGCTGCCATGTAGAGTTGCAGCGTTGGCGGCAGCATCCATTCCCCGTTCCAAATTAGTGGCTGAGATTGTCAATCCAAGTTAGTTGACTCAAATTCCTCAAGATACAATCGAATCTAGTCAAACTAAATCAACTAATTTGGGTCGGAGGGAGTACTACTTATGAATCATCTTTAGAGCATATCCACCATCCTCACTACTCAAATACATATCAATTTTGATTCAAATCATACATATTTCGATCAAATTTATACATGCCCACCAGAGATTGTCAAAGCAAGCACTACTACTTATGAATCATCTTTAGAGCATATCCCCCGGTCTCACGGCTCAAATACATGTCAAATTTATTCAAATCATACATATATTTTAAATCAAGGAATTTTGGTATAATTGAGCTTAAATTTGTCCCAATTTTAAGTGGACGATGAGCTAGCCGCCTCCCTACCGTATGTGTACTCCAAGAAGTACGGGCAAAGTGCTCCCATCCGGCCTTCACCGTCGAATGCACCTCGACGTGCCAGCCGTGGCCGCGGCCTGCCTCCCACAGCTTCGGTTCACGAGGGCTTGATCTGCGCCATCACAGTGATGTTGCGGATGATGGCTTCAATCATCTTTGCATCAATGACCACTGTCGGCACCATAGCCATAGATGTTGCAGATGATGGCTTCAATCGTCATCACATCGATTACCACTGTCGGCACCACAACCATAGATGTGAAAGGATGATGGCTTCCATCGGTGTCTTTCATCGATGGCCACTGTCGGCACCACCGCCGTCGCACTGATTTTGCGGATGATGGCTTCCATCGGTGTCTTTTAGATGATTAGTTCCTCACCGCCGCACGTTGTTCTAGCAGCCGCGCTTAGATCTGTGCCGCCGCAAGCCGTTCCGACCCCCACGCATAGGTTCGCGCTGCCGTATGTCGATAGGAGGGGAGGAAGATGTGGCTGGTATACGTGCAACAGGGAAAGGTAGGAGAGACCTCCAGCCCGTCGGATCATGATGTATCCAACGGTGGTTGTCCAAGATCCATGTGACATACATCTCGACCAATCAGAGCGCAGCCAAACTAAGTGCTAGTTGATGTGGCTGGTATACGTGAGATAGGGAAATGGAGGGAGAGACATCCAGCCTGTCAGGCTCTCCTCACTATACAAGGTTAGGTGCGCCCATCGGGAGAGAGAGACCTCCAGCCCGTCGGATCATGGTATATCCAATAGTGGTTGGCCAAGATCCATGTGACATACGTCTCGACCAATCAGAGCGCTAGCCAAACTGAGACATGAGAGAGGGGAAAAGTGAGGAAAACTTTAGAGAGAGGGGAGAACTGAGGAAAACTTTAGCAGGAGGGGAAAACTGAGCAGAGGTAAGGAAAACAAGGGCACTCAGATAAAAAATGACTAAGGGAAATTCAAGATTTTGGCATAACAAATGGAAAATGTGTTATTTGAACAAAATAATCCATCTTGGCTGACATTATATTGTTTGCAACTCAAAGATACACAAGTGTGCCAAATTTGGCCTCATTTAGACAAAGTATGTTTTGGGATGGGTTATCTTGGAGGTTGACTGAGTAGAAAGCCATGCATCTTCATAGCTAGTAGCTCATTCCAAGAAGTGGTTTAGGGGATAAGTCCATTTCTCTTTATTTCCTTTTCCTTTATTATTCATGCTAGGTTTTAGTTAACAGAACAAGACTCCATGCGAAGGTTGCACTATGTTTTGACTTCTTTTTTGAATTAAACTAGCCCTAAAACCATTTATTTGAATTTGATCACTTAGAAAAGAAAAATGTGGCTAATTACAAGTAAATCCAAAATTTCCAATTTCATTTGGTAAATCAATCCAGGATACACAAGTGTACCAAATTTTGGATCAATTGGTCAATGTTTGTTATGGTTTAAGCCATGAACTAGCTAAAAAGCAACTAGGTGCATGACAATAGAAACTTGCAATAACACATACATTATGGGGTTATCCAACATACAAACTTGGAAGCGTCACAAACATTGACAGTAGTTCAAATTCAATACAAACATTGACAATACTTCAAATTCATCATACTAATTTAAATTAATAATTCAAATACATTTTTTTCTTGCTCCTAGTGTTTTTCGCTGGAATATTCTCGGAGTTCACCACCTTGCTCCGGGTGATCCTGGCTAGAATATTCTCGGAGTCTACCATCAGCTTCTTCTGTTTGTTCCCTTTGTTCTTTTTTCTCTGCATCAAATGAATTAAGTGCTTTAGTCTGTCATACAATTGGTTCAACCATGTTTTGATTCATTGGTTCATACAGTTCAAAACGCATTGGCATCATTTCTTCAATATCCTCTTGTGTAATTCCTTTACTTTTGAACTCTGCTTCTAATCAATAAATTGTTGCAATCTCCCATGCATTTGGTGCAATCTCCCCTTCATTTGGTTCAGTCTCCTCTCGATCCATTGGTTCAATCGCCTCTGCATCTGGTTCAATCTCCCCTGCATTTGGTTCAATCTCCCTGCATCTGGTTCAATCTCCTCTTGATCCGTTGGTTCAATCTGCAATGTATCCATTGCTTCATTCCCCTCTCGTTCAGATACTTCATTCTCATCTGCATTTGCTGGTGCCGCCTGATCATCCATTCCATAAGCTGGGTCCACTACATTTTTACAAAGCCTAGAAATGTGCCCTAGGATCCCACAACGTTTGAACTTACATTGTCGAGGTGGTGCATCACCCTCTGCACTAACTCTCATCCTATTATTCCTTGGCCTACCTACTGGTCTAGTAAAAACTGGAGGGTATAGCTTGAAGCCTGGATTCACTTTCATCCATTGGTCTTTTCCCAACAAGGCTAGAACATGTTGAGCATATGCTTCCCTAAATTTGGCAACGGAGAAATACTCTGACACGTACTGATCAACTTCACCCTCTCCTCCTATAACACCCATGAAAAACAATGCATGTATGCAGGGTTTCCCACGGAGTTGCCATTTCCTGCAATGGCATGTCCTGTCAGCCAAACTCACTAGATACCTCCATTGCATGTATTTATTGTCAGTGTACGTTACCTTAGCCTCCATTCCTTTTCTAATGCATTTCATCTTCAATTGTTTTGCCCTAGCATGTAATGCCTTAATCAAAGATGGGAGGATGAGATGGCCAGCATATACTGTTGATGCAATTCTTTGACGCAAATCGATCTTTATCATGATCATCTGCCTAATCTTATCAAATATTTGCCACAGCATAAGCCCTTTCATTGACTTGACCTTTGCATTGAAACTCTCTGCAAGGTTACTTGTCACATAGTCTACCTTGCAAATTTCTTTGAATTGGCTTCTTGACCACACCATTCCATGATGTGCATCCAAGTACTCCTTCACCGTAGGTTTTTCTTTATACAACACTTCCAAATGATACAGATGCTTCCTCAAACTGCATGTGGATGAAGCTGGCCATAGGTTGTCAGTATAAACTTTATCCTTGAATTTCATTGTAAAATTCTACACTAAGTGTCGCATACATTCCCTATGCTCCACTCCGGGGAATACTGCTTCTACAGCTTTCTCTAAACCTTCGCAAGCGTCCGTGTGGATAGTAAGTCCTAGTGGATGACCTATAAGGTCGCGCAAATTCTCCAGAAACCAAGTCCAACTTTCCTCTAACTCAATCTCCAAAACTCCAAAAGCAACATGGAACATCCAATTTTGGCCATCAACTGCAGTAGCAGCTACTAGCTGTCCTTTAAATCTACCATGAAGAGTTGTTGCATCCACGGCCAAATAAGGCCTGCAACCATCCAGAAACCCTTGCCACCAAGCTTTGAAACAAACGAAAGCCCTTCTAAAGCACTCCTTCTCCATTGTCTTCCCTCTTATTTTGTACTGAACTATATGTTTGTCTATCTGTACAACACTACCTGGACTAGCCATCTCCACTTCAGCTTTGAAGCTATAAAGCAACTGAAAACTTTCATTCCATGGACCATTGATCCTATCAAGAGCCATTTCCTTTGCATAGAACATCCTCATGTAAGGTACTGTAATATTAAACTTTTCAGAAACTTTTTTATGAGTGTTGTTGCACCAAGTGATGGGTTTGCTCTCATCCAATCCATGATTGCATCTGCCAACCACCTAGTCTTTGCTAGTTTTTTTTCTCTTTTGGCTGTCCCCCTTGAGGTGGACAAGAATGTTCGAACTAGTTACCTTTTATCTGAAACATAATGAAAATGTCAGGTACAGTTAAAAAATTCTACACAGTGATCTAAAATACACAACTAGCTGTAATACCTGAACCAAACTGCTCCTGAGCATAGTGGATGCATGCATCCTCCACCTACACCTCATGTATGGGCACTTCACTGTGAACCTTGCTGGCTCACTCTTAATAACAACATAATCATTATTGGTGTAGATGCAATATGTAGTAAGGGCATTATGATAGTCCCGCATCGTTTCAAATATGGTGCTTTCTGAAATCTTAGGATCGTTCCTGTCCCACTCAATTACTGGCAAGTCCTCGCCATCATACTCGGCTAAAACAAGACTGTCATTGTTCACCTCGTTCTCTTCTTAATTAGTGTCATCAAATCTGGCACCATGGGCCAATTCCTCCGTGTATTGATCCTCTAGTGCCTATTTACTAAATCCATCTACCAATTCGGGAAACATCAACTCATCCTCATCATCTAGTGGAGGCGCTCCCTCGGCAAGCTCTTCTCCGTCCTCCACATTGTCCGCACGAGCGATTTGGCTTACACTCGCAATGCCAATAGATGGTACTGATGTGGACCTATAAGGAGCGCGGGGGCGCACACTATTAGTAGAGACACATGATGCCCGACCACCTGATGATGCCTGACCACCAGATGATGGTTTAGCCCTCTTTCCTGTGTGTTCAACTTTAGGTTGCACATGAAGATGAATTCGACCAAAACATTCGGTAGCATTCAAAGATAAAAGAATTACCAGATCAGCTTCGCTAGTTAGTGGGAGCAATCTTTGCTCGCTATGTTGAAATATTACAAATCAACTAAATCGCCATTGCTCTAGGGGAATTTAGAATATATTTTATCTTTCAAATCTCTGAGAGTTATGGAGGTTGTAACCACTGCTGGGAAGTAAAATCCAGAGAGATACCATTCACAACCACGAATTACGCTAGTATCCAGTTTAACCGCCAGCCGAAATGCCAGCGTTGGATCAATCATATTCGAAAAGCAGGGTAGTTAGCTGAGCACCAGCGATTCGCGCTCAGTTTCTGCCTATAATCAATCCACAAAGGTAAACAATACTTACCTAGATGGAATCCATGCGTTAGATCCCTCCGATTCCACCCAATCTTCTCCGCGCTTGACGGGAAGGACCGGTACACCCGCCGGCGTGCATCGCATACTGTTCCGCAAAAGGGGTAGATCTAGCGGGGGAGGAAGCAGAGCCAGAGTGGGCTCGGCAAAAAGAGGGAGGGGGTGGCTCGGGGGTCGAGAAGGACATAAGGGAGGAGGGGCTCTCAGGTAGGAGGGCACAACGGCGGGGGAGCGGAGCGGAGGGGAGGTGTGGGAGCTATTCCAGGCTCAGAGCGAGAATGTCCGGTCCGACGTGTCTCCATGCGGCCCCACCCTTCACCACGTATGCAAGACCCGTCCCAACGCGGCCCCATCCTTCACCACATATGCAGGACCCGTCCTAACATGGCCCCACCTATCAGCATGTAACGGTCGAGGCGACATAACGTAACGCTCAACACAGGACCCGCCCAACACGGTCCCACCTGTCAGCATGTAACGGTCAAGCCTTTGACCTGACGGCATCCACCCGTCCGAGCGCATGTGAGGGTTTTAGAATGGAGGGAGGGGAAAGTGAGGAAAAACTAAGCGGTTGGGGAAAACTAAGCACAACTAACAAACCAGAGGCACAAAAATAGAAATACCTAAATTCTAAGCGTAAAAGCGCCGTAGTTGTGCGACGTTCCATGGATTAGAGTATTTGACTCGTGTCTTCTTGTCTTGTAGCCGATATGCTCCTCCAGGAATAACTTCTATAACAATGTAAGGCCCTTCCCAGGGTGACTCTAATTTACAATGTCCATCTTGGTTGAGGAGAATAACTAGGTCATCTACAATAAAGGACCTAGGACGTAATCATCGGTTGTGGTAGTTGCGCAAGTTTTGCTGATGTACAGTGGCCCTTTCTAAGGCAATATCGCGGGCTTCATCAAGTGCATCGATATCATCTTCAAGTGCTTCCCTTGATGCTTCTTTGTCATATTTAGCGACCCGTGGAGACTCGTGAGATACTTTGACTGGAAGGATAGCTTCAGCGTTGTGGACCAGAAAGAAGGGTGTTTCTTGTGTCGAATTATATGGAGTAGTATGAAAACTCCATAAAACAGATGGCAACTCATCAACCCATGCTCCTTTTGCCCTGTCAAGTGGTGCTAGTAATCTTTTCTTTAAGCCATCCATGACGAGGCCATTGGCCTTTTCCACTTGTCCATTAGTTTGCGAGTGAGGTACTAAGGCGTAGCTTACCTTTATACCCATCTCCTCGCAGACTCCTTGAACTCGTTGGAGGTAAAATTAGTTCCATTATCAGTGATGATGTTGTTTGGTACACCGAACCGGAACACAATATATTTGATAAAATTCATAGCCAAAGTTCCATCCTGGCTAGTGACACGCATTGCTTTAATCCACTTAGTGAATTTGTCGACTACTACTAGCAGAAAGACGTGTCCTCCTGGAGACGATTTGTGAAGTTTACCCACCATATCAAGTCCCCACTGAGCGAAGGGCCAAGAAAGAGGTATGGGATTTAACTCGGTAGCAGGTGCGCCAGGTTTTGTTGCGAATCGCTGACATGCCTCACATGTTCTGACTATATCCTTTGCATCTTATACTGCTATGAACCAATAGAATCATGCCCTGAATGCTTTGGCGGCAATTGCTCGGCTACTAGCGTGATGGCCACATACTCCTTCATGTATATTCTTAAGTATAAGTTTCCCTTCGTCGGGTGTGGCACATCGCTATAGCACACCTGAAATACTTCTTTTATGTAACTCACATTTGATGATTCTAAAGGCTTTTGATCTTCGAGTGATTTGTCGATCTTCCATCATGTCTTCAGGGAGTTCTCCCCGAGTCATATATGTTATGTATGGCTGCATCCATCTAGGATCTATTATCATGACCTCATCAACTTCTGGCTCTTCTTCACGGATTTCCTTCAGACTGTCGGTAACTGGTGCATCCCCCGAGTCCTTTAGCGACTTAACCTTTTTCCCTTTCTTGGGTGCTATGACCTCAGAAACTCTATTGGCCTTGATAGATCGCTCAGTTATTTCCTCCCAAAATACCTCATGTGGGACTAGTAGACATAAGGACCCTATATTTGCGAGATTGTCAACTTCTTCATTGCTTTCCCTTCCTATGTGTGATACTTCACATCCATCAAAATGGGCCTCGATAATGCTATACATATCACGGTAGGCAATCATGCTTTCGCTGATAGCGTCGCACTTATTCATTGCTTGTTGTGCTACAAGATTGGAGTCACCGAATATTTTGTGGCGAGTTGCACCGCACGCTTTAGCCATACGCATACCATGCACCAGGGCCTCATACTCAGCTTCATTATTGGATCCATCAAAATACATTATCCATTGATACGTCCATTTTGCATCACTATTCTATGTCATAATTTACTGTTATTCATTGAAATATTTCATAATAAGAGATGATACTTATGTTATTTCATCTGTTTTTGCATGGTTGATGACTTTTGGAGTATGGACCGCTGCAGTCAGGATTCTGATGGAAAAGGTGTTGTTTGGAGGCAAATTTCGCGAAGATCAGGAAATCCGAGAAAATATACAGAAAATCTTATTTTTCCAGAAGACGAAGGAAGCCAGAAGGAGGAGTGGAGATGGGCCATAGGGGGCCCACACCACCCCCTGGCACGGGCCACCCTAGGCCGCGCCACCAGGTGGTGTGGCCACCTTAGCCCACCTCTGGCTCTCCCCTCTGGCGTATATATTCCTCCCGAAACCCTAAGACTCGGGGAGTGACCACAGAAAGATTCCGCCGCCTCTGCGGGGCAGAAAACACCGAGAGAGAAAGATCTCTCCGATAGACAGATTTCTATCGAGGGAATTCCTTCCCGGAGAGGGGAGATCGTCGCCATCAACACCACCATCAAGCTGGACTTCATCTGGATCATCATCATCACCACCACCATCATCACCCTCATCACCATCTCCATATTGCTGTAACAATTGCGTTGAATCTTGCATAGTTCATAGGGGAAACTTTCCCGGTGTTGATTACTCTTTGTAGTTGATGCTATTGAGTGAACCATTGAATTATTGTTTATGTTCAGATTGTTATACATCATTATTCCATCTCTGATCATGATCCATATGATGTCTTGTGAGTAGTTCGTTTTGTTCTTGAGGACATGGGAGAAGTCATGTTGTTAGTAGTGGATCTGTGTTGAGAAAGATTCAATAGTTTGATATTTAAGTTGTGGTGTACTTCTTCTAGTGGTGTCATGTGAACGTCGACTACATGACACTTCACCTATATGGGCCTAGGGGAATGCATTATGTATTTGGCTACTAATCGTAGGGGTTGTCAGAGTGATCGAAACTTGAACCCCCGTTAGGAAACCATTGCACAAGAGACGTAAGGGTCTTAGAGTTTAAAGCTGTGGTTAGGTTTCTACCTTAATTACTTTCTTGTACTTACGGATGTTTGCAAGGGGTATAATCACAAGTATGTAGTAGTCCTAGGAAGGTTGGTACATTAGCACAGGTTCACCCACACAACACTTAGCAAGCTAAAGAAGATTAATCAACTATATGAAGCAAAAGCACTTGACAGTCTTCCCATGTGTCCTCGAGAACGTTTGGTCATCTTAAGTAATACAACCGGCTTGTCCTTTGTTGCATAAAGGATTGGGCCACTTGCTGCATCTATTCTTATTGTCTTTTATTTACTCATACTTTATTTACTTGCTTTATCAAAAAACCCTAAAAATCCGTTTGGTAAGTATTTGTAGAGAATTCCTGATCCATACCACTAGCCAGCACCTTCTGCTCCTTGTTGGGTTCGACACTCTTACTTATCGAAAATACTGCGATACACCCCCTATACTTGTGGGTCATCAAGACTATTTTCTGGCGTCGCTGCCGGGGAGTGAAGCGCTATTGGAGAGTGGAACTGGTAAAGGAAACTTCTACTGTGAGTATTGTTTACTTTTGTTAGTTGCTTTATTTCCGTTATGGATAATTCGCTGAGTTTCTTATTTGGTAATGCTACTACCACTGCTAAGGTAGTAGATGAACCACCACCTTCTGAGAATGATGCTTTTAAAATACCTACAAGAATTATTGATCGTGTTATGGATAACTACTATGTTGGGGATGGAATTGTCCATCCTGGTGATCATTTACTCTTTATACACAAATTATGCGGGTTGTTCAAGTGTGCAGGTATTACTACAGATCAAGTTAAGAAGAAGTTATTCTCATTATCACTAAAAGGAAGAGCTGAGGACTGGTATAAGCTACTGAAGAATGGTCAAGCTCTGGAATGGGAGGAAATAGTCCATCTCTTTTATTCAAAGTTTTATCCTCCTAGTGAGATTCATAAAGATCGGAATCAAATATACAACTTTTGGCCTCTTGATGGAGAGAGTACAGCTCAAGCTTGGGGGAGATTGAAGTTACTAATGCTCAAATGTCCCATTCATGAGCTCCCCAACAATATTATTATCAATAACTTTTATGCAAGGCTCCCTCTACATGATAAGGATTTATTGGATGCTTCTTATGCTGGATCATTCACTCGCATGGAAGAAGAAGCTAAATCGGATCTTCTGGACCGTATTCAAGACAATGCTGAAGCATGGGAGAATGACAAAGGTAGAAAGTCGGGTATAAATTGTGATTATGAATGCATTGAATCTTTTATGGGAACTGATGACTTTCAAAATATTAGTAATGCTTATGTCTTGATTTACAAGTTATTAGAAATTGTTTTAAGGATTTTGCTTCTTATATTGAAATCCCAACAAAGGGATGGAGCAAGTACCATGCACCCTATAAAGATATTATTGACTGTGTTCCTATTGGAAGTACTGAGTATTGCATTATTGATCATGTTTTACCTGAACCTTACATTGAGAAGATACCCTTCCCGGATAAGGTAAACGATCATCCTATGATAACTAGTGTAATCACTAAAAGTGAAAAGAGAACTGTAAAACCTGATGAACAAATAAGCATTGAACCTATACTAGCAATTGTTAAAGATCTTGTAACTAAAAGTATAGAAGATGGGCACATAGTCTTTTGTGAGGACGCTTCTAATATTGTCTCACATCCTAATAGAACTAAAAAGGCTAGTGTCCCTATGCTATCTGTTAGGATTGGTGATCATTGCTATTATGGTTTGTGTGATATTGGTGCAAGTTCAAGTGTTATTCCTTATGAGCTTTATAAAGAAATTATGCATGAAATCAGTCCCTGTGAGTTGGAAGAGATTGATGTGGTTATTCACCTTGCTAATAGAGAAACCATCTCTCCAATTGGTATTGTGCGGGATGTAGAAGTTCTTTGTGGTAAGATTAAATATCCTGCTGATTTTCTAGTACTAGGTGCAGCTGCTAGTAAAACTTATCCCATCATTTTTGGTAGACCTTTCTTGAGTACTTGTGGAGCTATTATAGATTGCAAAAGAGAGAAAATCTTGACTAAGTTTGATGGGGAATCTTATGAGTTTAATTTTTCAAAATTTACTAAAGAACCTTGTGAAAATGAAACCCATAATGAGGATTTTAGAGTTGAACAACTTGCTTCTATTTCTCTTGCTCCTAATAATGCTTTGCAGCAGTATATGGAAGACCACGAAAGTGAGATCTTCATGTAAGAAAGAAATGAGATTGACGAGATTCTCCATTGTCAACCTAAGATGCTTAAGCATAACTTGCCTGTGGAAGATTTGGGTACCACGTTGCCATCTAAAAAGGATCCGGTTTTCGATCTAAAACCTCTCCCTGCCGATCTTAAATATGTTTACAGTGATGATAAAAAGATATATCCTGTTATTATTAGCTCTAAACTTTTAGGGAAGGAAGAGGAACAATTATTGGAGGTTTTGAAGAAACACCAAGGGGCTATGGGCTATACTTTGGATGATTTAAAAGGGATTTATCCTACTATATGTCAGCATGCTATCAATATAGAGCCAGATGCAAAGCCAGTAGTAGAGCACCAACGACGTTTAAATCCTAAGATGAAGGAAGTGGTAAGAAATGAGGTATTGAAACTCCTTGATGCTGGTATTATTACCCAATTGCTGATAGTGAATGGGTTAGTCCTGTTCATTGTGTTCCTAAAAAAGGAGGAATTACCGTTGTTCCTAATGATAATGATGAGCTTATTCCCCAAAGAATAGTAGTGGGTTATAGGATGTGCATTGATTTTAGTAAAGTTAACAAAGTTACTAAGAAAGATCATTACCCGCTTCCTTTTATTGATCAAATGTTAGAAAGGTTTTCTAAAAAGACCCATTTTTGTTTTCTTGATGGATATTCTGGTTTCTCTCGAATTGCTGTTAAACAACAAGTTCAAGAAAAAACTACTTTTACATGCCCTTATGGAACCTATGCTTATAGATGTATGCCTTTTGGTTTATGTAATGCTCCTGCTACTTTTCAAAGATGCATGTCTGCTATCTTTCATGGTTTTTGTGAGGAAATTGTGGAGGTGTTCCTGGATGACTTCTTCGTCTATGGAACTTATTTTGATAATTGTCTTCACAATCTTGATAAAGTCTTGCAGAGGTGTGAAGAAACTAATGTTGTTCTTAATTTGGAGAAATGCCACTTCATGGTTAATGAAGGGATTGTCCTTGGGCATAAGGTGTCCGAAAGAGGCATAGAGGTGGATAGAGCTAAAGTTGAGGCAATTGAGAAAATGCCCTGCCCAAGAGACATCAAAGGTATTCGTAGTATCCTTGGTCATGCTGGTTTCTATAGAAGGTTTATTAAAGATTTTTCTAGGATATCAAAACCCCTCACTAATCTTCTTCAAAAAGATGTACCCTTTATTTTTGATGATGATTGTAAGGAAGCTTTTGAAACTCTTAAGAAGGCTTTAACTATAGATCCTATTGTTCAACCACCTGATTGGAGTTTACCCTTTGAAATAATGTGTGATGCTAGTGATTTTGTTGTAGGTGCTGTCCTTGGGCAACGAATTGATAAAAAGCTAAATGTTATTCATTATGCTAGTAAGACTCTTGACGCTGCTCAAAGGATTTATGCTACTACTGAAAAGGAATTTCTAGCTGTCGTCTTCGCTTATGATAAGTTTAGACCCTATATTGTAGACTCAAAAGTCACCATTCATACTGATCATGTTGCTATTAAGTACCTTATGACGAAGAAGGACGCTAAGCCTAGGCTTATTAGATGGGTGCTGCTTTTACAAGAGTTTGATCTACATATTGTAGATAGGAAAGGTGCTGAAAAACCTGTAGCTGATAATTTATCTCGATTGGAAAATATCTCCTTTGACCCTATGCCTGTTAATGATAGTTTTCCAAATGAACAATTGGCTGCAGTAGGGGTAAGCTCGCGAGGGAGCCCTTGGTACACTGATTATGCTAACTTTATTGTCTCCAAGTATTTGCCTCCAACTTTTACAGCTCAGCAAAGAAGAAAGTTCTTTTATGATTTGAGGCATTATTTTTGGGATGACCCACACTTATATAAAGAAGGAGTGGATGGTATTATGCGAATATGTGTTCCAGAACATGAACAAAAAGAGATATTGTGTAAATGTCATGGTAGTGCTTATGGAGGACATCATGCAGGAGATAAAACTACGCAGAAGGTGCTGCAATCAGGTTTCTACTGGCCTACCCTTTTTAAAGATGCAAGAAAATTTGTTTTATCTTGTGATGAGTGTCAGCATGTTGGTAATATTTCTAGATGCAATGAAATGCCTATGAACTACTCTCTAGTTATTGAACCCTTTGATTGCTGGGGATTTGACTTTATGGGTCCTTTTCCTCCCTCGAAAGGTTATACTCATATTCTTGTTGCCATTGATTATGTTACTAAGTGGGTAGAATCCATTCCTATGAAGAGTGCTGACGGGGAGACTTCTTTAAAAATGCTTAAATATGTTATCTTTCCTAGGTTTGGAGTGCCTAGGTATCTCATGACTGATGGAGGTTCCCATTTCATTCATGGTGGTTTTAGATAGACCCTTGCTAAATATGATGTTAATCATAGAATTGCTTCAGCTTATCACCCTCAAACTAGTGGGCAAGTAGAGTTATCAAATAGAGAAATTAAATCCATATTGCAAAAGACTGTTAATAGATCTAGAAAAAACTAGGCTAAAAAGTTGAATGATGCTTTATGGGCTTATAGGACTGCCTACAAAAACCCTATGGGGATGTCTCCTTATAAAATGGTTTATGGGAAAGCTTGTCACCTACCTTTAGAATTAGAACACAAAGCTTACTGGGTAGTTAAAGAACTCAATAGAGATTGTAAGCTCGCAGGTGAGAAAATATTATTTGACTTAAGTTCTTTAGATGAATGGAGGAGTGAAGCCTATGAAAATGCTAGGCTCTTTAAGGAAAAAGTTAAAAGATGGCATGACAAGCGAATACTTAAGAGAGAGTTTCATGTTGGTGAGAAAGTTCTATTGTATAAGTCCCATCTCAGATTTTTGCAGGAAAGCTACTGTCAAAATGGGAAGGACCTTTCATTATTGAAGAAGTGTACCGTTCAGGAGCAATAAAAATTTCTTCTTTAAAAGATAATACTAAACAAGTAGTGAATGGGCAGCGACTCAAGCACTATATTGCTAGAGATTCTTACAATGAATATGTGGATGCCTTTCAAGTTATAACTCCAGAAAAATTTAGTTGGTTTTGGCAAACCTGGCTCAGTCAGTAGCAACACTATTTTTGAGAGTTGAATGAAAAAGATAAAAGTACTCTAAAGAAAAATAATTTCATCATCTTTCTTTCTTGATTTGCTAATAAGTTTAGTATTCTCTAGTTAAGATCTTTTGTGCTTCCAAGGAAGATTGCATGTTTGTATTTGTCACTTGTATGTCTGTTTGTTTCCTTCAACTCTTATACTTGCTACCCGACCTTGCTAGCCAAAAACCTGTACTGAGAGGGAATTCTTCTCGTGCATCCACTTCCTTTAAACCAAACCTTTGCCATTTGTGTCCACCATACCTACCTATTAGCATTATTGCTATTCCAAGTAAATTCTTTTTTTATCTACCTTCCAAATTAAACTTGTTATGTGAAAATTAGTGATTAAAGCTCTCACGAACTTGATGGCACACTTTACTTTCTTGCACTTAATAAACTTGAACCATTGTGCCCATCTATGTTGCCTATATGCTTGCGCTTTGTAAGTTGTGAATTAGCAGAACCATGCTATCATGGGGAACGCTTTCAACATTGCACTTCTATTCACTTGCCCATCTATGTTGCGTATATGCTTGCCCATCTACGCACTTCTATTCTTGTAGACAATTGTTGGGTCTCCAAGTGCAGAGGTTTGTAGAACAGCAGCAAGTTTTCCCTTAAGTGGATCACCCAAGGTTTATCAAACTCAGGGAGGAAGTGGTCAAAGGTATCCCCTCTCAAGCAACCCTGCAATCAAGATACAAGAAGTCTCTTGTGTCCCCAACACACCCAATACACTTGCCAGGTGTATAGGTGCACTAGTTCGGCGAAGAGATAGTGAAATACAAGTGGGATGGATAATTATAAGCGGTAACGGTGATACAAGATAGCTTGATGGCGTGGAAAAGACTAAAGTAAAACTGAAATAAAGAAGGAAGCAAGCAAACATGTAACAGATCTAGTAGCAAACGGTGTTTCAATGCTTAGAAACAAGGCCTAGGGATCATACTTTTACTAGTGAACACTCTCATATAAATATATTCTCTTCATGATACTACTCTTAACTACTCTCCGGTTGGACACTCTAATCCATGGTAGGGCTATAACAGCACTCCTCAAAGTAAGCCTTTCCCATCTATAAAACCCCACACTGTCATCTTGAGTACTAGATGAGTCCAACAAACACCACAATTTCATAAAGACATCCAACTCCAAATATAACTCATAACAAGTATTTGTAATCTCTAGCCTAAGTGCCACCATGGTGTGCACACTGTCACTTTCACACACATGGGGAGAGCAGAGATCTATTAAAGCACTTGAGTAGCAAGGTAGATCTATAGATTACAAGCTCATGATCACAATATGATCATGCATAGAGAGATATGAACACATAGCTACCGGTAGAACCCTTAGCCTCGAGAGAGAACTACTCCCTATTCATCATGGGAATCAGCAACGGCGATGGAGATGGTGGTGGAGATCGATGGAGATGGCTCTGGGGGCACTTCCCTGTCTCGGCAGGGTGCCGGAACAGAGACTTTCTGTCCCCCAAATCTCCCCTTCGGTGGTGGCGGTGCTGCAGAACTTTTCGTGGATTTCTGATTGACGATTTAGGGTTTTTGCCTCGGGAGGAATATATAGGCGAAGGAGGCAAGGTCGGTGGCCGGCCAGGGGGCCCACACCATGCCCTGGCGTGGCCTGGGCTGGCCCGTGCCAAGGGGTGGTGTGTCCCCCCTTCGTGTCTCCTTCTGGCTCCGTGAATCTTCCGGGAAAATATCAACTTTGCTTTTGTCCGGTCCAATTCCGAGAATATTGATTTTCTGACTTTCCTGGAACCAAAAACAGCAGAAAACAGGCAATTGGCACTGTGGCATCTTGTTAATAGGTTAGTCCAAGAAATCATATGAAAAGTACTCCAAAGTGTGGACAAAACATAAGAAAGTAGATAAAACCAAGCATGGAACATCAAAAATTATAGATACATTTGCAATGTATCATGAACCATTGAATTATTGTTTATGTTCAGATTGTTATACATCATTATTCCATCTCTGATCATGATCCATATGATGTCTTGTGAGTAGTTCGTTTTGTTCTTGAGGACATGGGAAAAGTCATGTTGTTAGTAGTGGAATTGTGTTGAGAAAGATTCAATAGTTTGATATTTAAGTTGTGGTGTACTTCTTCTAGTGGTGTCATGTGAACGTCGGCTACATGACACTTCACCTATATGGGCCTAGGGGAATGCATTGTGTATTTGGCTACTAATCGTAGGGGTTGCCGGAGTGACAGAAACATGAACCCCCGTTAGGAAACCATTGCACAAGGGACATAAGGGTCTTAGAGTTTAAAGCTGTGGTTAGGTTTCTACCTTAATTACTTTCTTATACTTATGGATGTTTGCAAGGGGTATAATCACAAGTATGTATTAGTCCTAGGAAGGTCGGTACATTAGCACAGGTTCACCCACACAACACTTAGCAAGCTAAAGAAGATTAATCAACTATATGAAGCGAAAGCACTTGACAGTCTTCCCATGTGTCCTCGAGAATGTTTTGTCATCTTAAGTAATACAACCGGCTTGTCCTTTGCTGTATAAAGGATTGGGCCACTTACTGCATCTGTTCTTATTGTCTTTATTTACTCATACTTTATTTACTTGCTTTATCAAAAAACCCTAAAAATCCGTTTGCTAAGTATTTGCAGAGAATTCCTGATCCATACCACTAGCCAGCACCTTCTGCTCCTCGTTGGGTTCGACACTCTTACTTATCGAAAATACTGCGATACACCCCCTATACTTGTGGGTCATCATCCATGCACTAGAAAGATCTGGAGGGCCCGCACATTGTAGTTTTGTCCATTCAGTGAAAAAATCAGGCAAAACTTATGACTTAATTGCCTTGCGCTTCTCGTACATGATATCTCAAGGGGAAAGCTCAATGCCCCATAGAGAGACGCATCCAGTTGCTTCTGGATTATTGAGGATATTGGACAGAGGTGCTTCATTGACTACTATGATCGGGTGTTCCGAAAAATAATGGCGCAACTTTTGTGCTGTTATAAACACTCCATATGCTAGTTTCTGATAATGTGGTTACCTTTTTTGGATAGCGAGAGGACTTCTCTCAGGAAATAAACTAGTCACTGAACGCTGTGGGTTTTCCCTTCTTTGGGTCATTCTACGACCAGAACTGTGTTGACCACCTGATTAGTGGCGGCGATGTAAAGAAGTAATGGCTCCTTTTCTCTCACAGACACGATGATAGGAGATGTCAAAAGTGTTCTATTGAGATCTTCAAAGGCACGCTGAGCTTCTTCCGTCCACTCAAATTTATCTGATTTCCTCATGAGGGCGTAGAATGGTAGTGTTTTTTCTCCTAGACGGGCAATAAAATGGCTGAGTGTTGTGACTCGCTTGGCCAGCTGTTGTACGCCTCGAAGATTCATTGGCTTTTTCATTGTTAGGATCGCCTGTATTTTCTCGGGATTTTCTTTGATTCCTCTTGCTAATACGAGGTACCTGAGGAGTTGCCCGGCAGGGACTCCAAAGGAGCACTTCATCGGGTTGAGTTTGATGCAAAACTTGTCAAGGTTCTCAAATGTTTCTTGGAGATCACTGATAAGAGAGGACCCTTGCTTTGTTGTAACTATGACATCGTCGATGTACACTTGTATGTTTTTGCCAATTTGATCTCCTAGGCAATTCTGCATCATCCGTTGATATGTTGCCCCAGCATTTTTGAGTCCAAAAGGCATTGTTATGTAGCAGAATATGCCATAGGGCGTGATACATGCTGTTTTATCCTTATCTTCCTCTTTCATCCAAATTTGATGGTACCCTGAATACGCTTCTAAAAAGGAAAGATGTTTGCACCCCGCGGTTGCATCAATTATTTGATCGATTTGTGGCAGTGGGAAGTGATCCTTTGGACAATGCTTATTTAATGAAGTGAAGTCAATGCACATCCGTAATTCTTTTGTATTTTTCTTTGGGACACACACTAGGTTTGCGACCACTCTGCTTTCTTTAGTCCTTTGATGAATTTGGCATCAGTTAGGCAATGGAGCTCTTTTCCAATGACCTTTCACTTTGGCTCCACGAAGTGACTGTTTTACTAGCTTTGCCTTTGGATCCAAGTTTAGTGCATGCTCAGTGAGTTCCCTGGGAATTCCGGGCATGTCAGAAGGTAGCCATGCGAAAATCTCCCAGTGCTCACGGAGGAACTTGATGAGCGCACTTTCCTATGCGAGACCAAGATTGGAGGCCACAAATTTTGTCTTTTTCGGGTTAGTAGGGTGGATTTGTACTTCCTTTGTATCTTTCATGGTATGAATAGCATGGTCGGGATTGACACGCTCTATTGCTAGAGGTTCTGTGGTTATCGACATTTTTGGCTGCTCAAACTTAGTTGCCATCCCAAATGATTCAGAGATTTTGTTAAACTCCCTATTGCAATTGTCGGATCATGTGAAGCTGCCCCTTTACTATTATAACTCCCTTTGGGGCTGGCATTTTCATAACAAAATATGCATAATGTGGGACTGCCATGAATCGTGCAAAAGCTGGGCGACCCAGGATCGCATGATACTGTGATGGCCAGTCCATGACTTTGAGCTCGAGCTTTTCTCGCCTGAAATTTTCCTTGGATCCAAAAACAACGTCAAGAATTATTTTACCTAAGGGAATTTCGGCTTTACCTGGTATTGTGTCATGGAAAGACGTTTCTGTTGGCGCTAGATTTACCAAGGAGTAATTCATTGCTCTCAGTGTTTTGGTGTAAATCAAATTGATGTTGCTTCCTTCATCCATTAAGACTTTGTTGGCTCCGCATAACTCGGTCATCTTCACTGTCACCATTGTGGTATCTTCGGCTACAGTTCTCATCCCTTGATCCATCATTCCTATGTTGCGTGTTGTCGTTTCTTGTGCTGTTTCGCTTTTCGGACCCTGAGAAGTGCACCCGATGTGGTAACCGGGATCTTCGGGTGGCCCCACCTATCGAGGGCTACTGCGATGGCATGGGGATCTGTTGGGTTGATGCGTGATTTCCTGTTCTACTTATGCAACAGACGCTCCTACCATGCCGAGGTTCATTAAAGCCGAGCAATGAAGATTCGCACAGGGATCGTCGGGTGTGGGTTGAGTTGTGAGTAGATACGGTTGTGTAGCCACAATTGCTGCTTGGGTTGTTTTGCTTTGATGTGCCCTATTTGATCCACTAACATAAATGACAGATCGAGGTCTCGAGTCAATTTGTTTCTTTTAGCTTCGGGGATGTTCTGCAATCGAGATGTTCCCCTTCTTGGCGGTGCTCCCCTAGTTACACTTCTTGATCCTCGGGTAGAGCTTAGCTGTGCCCGTCGTAGGATGGATTCATCGGCTAACCTTTTTGTTTAGTCGAGTTGCCTTTGCATCCTTAGCAGATCCCTTTTTGTGATGAAGCAAATATTGATAGGCGCGTAGATCCTCGCGTGTGTCCTCAGCTGTCATTGGAACTACTCCTGAAATTGCTCCCTTTGCTTTTTGCCATTCTTCGGCTGGTAATCGGTGAGTTTTCCTCTCGCCTCTGCGTGGTTCTCCTCCTCCTAGGATTATGCGGTTATTCGTCGGGTCTCCTTCGTTCCAATTATTCCCTTCATTGTTGTGGTTTCCTGCATTGTCTTCTGACAGAATATCATCGGGGTTAAGAATAGGGTTACCATTAGAATCATGTTGTGTTGAAGGTTCCCTGATGATCACACACACTTGGTGGTCTATCATGTATAGACTAGTGGTGTCATCGTCGGATTCAAGGGAGACATTATTTTGGGGATCAAATGAGGTCTAGCGGTTCTTGTTCTAGGTAGATTTCAGCCATCCTGACTCAAGAGTTGATACTTTCACCATTTTCTTCGTCTTTTGTGTTTATCAGACCTAATCTGCGTGGCGTGGTTGGTTGGGGGTCTGATCGAAAGGAGAGATTGTCATAAAGATCGTCAAGATCCCCTGGATTTGCTGTGTTTTCATTGTTTTCTTCAGCTTTCTCTGCCTGCAGCGTGGCTTCTACGGATGATGCAGCTATCGCCGTAGGCGCAGATTTTTCGACCGACGGCCCCAATGAGATCGGAGCCAAAAGGTGCGGTGCTTTGGGATCCTCCACTTGAAAGTGGAAACTTTCGATGATGAGATCAGATCCACCATTGAAATCGACGGGTACCGAAACAGGGGTGGGCGGGCGTGGTGTCGCTTTGTTGCTTGACAAAAAGGGGTCCACTGAATCCATGACTCCAGTGTTCAGGTTTCCCATAGACGGCGCCAATTGATGAGGGGTAACCTCGGCAATGCCCATGGTTATGGACTTAGGGCTTCATGGAAAAGAGAACGCTGGGGATTTCGTCGGATCTCAGACAAACAAGGGAGTCGAAGTCGCCTGATTATTGATGAACAAAACTATTATAGATCGCTTGGGTTTTTTTCTGGGGCCTCTCCTAATAGGCTTCTCCCGTCCTATATATAATAGGCCGGGTCTCAAAGCCGTATACGGATAGGTTACATATGTATGATTACAACACCAACACAATGTCGATTCATATTTCCTTTCCTAATACAACTAGGGCTTTCATCGGATGCTTCTTGGGCCATCATCTTGAATCTTCATGGGCTGTGAGCCTTTATGCAGCCAGGGTAGCAAATCATAAGCACCCAAATAATCATACCTATGTCACCCAAAGTTGGTAGCATGGCCCATGGCCTGCTGGGCGGCCTAGTTAGACGGATCCATAAGGGAGGCCCATGTCGGATAAAGGAAGGCTACGTTGCAGTCACCGACCTACTCGGAGCCTTGGAGTACAAGACACGAAGACTAGTTAGTATTAGTGTAGGACTCTATAACATGTACGGCAAGGTCCTTTCCCTGCAAACCTAGGTTCTAGCGCTTTTATAAGCCAGACCTGTGGGATCCTTTAGGGAAACAATCATAGTGCTTAGAGCAACACCTCGTACAGCGAACCGATCTCTGTAACTTGGCGTATTGCCATTATAGTGATTTAGCAGGAGTAGAGTTCTGCCACCGTTGTGGGACTTGAACCTAGGTAAGCTATGTTACCTCGTACCCGTCAACTCACCGCCTTCCACCACCTCTCTAAACACGCTATGTGAGGACCCCCTCCATGGTGTACTCATCAGCAATACCATGACAGTTGGCGCCCACCATGGGGCAAGAGGCGCTTCGATCTCTACACTGGGCAAGGTCCAATCTCTTCATGGGAATCGGTGACACCGTAGCCATTGGGTGTGTTCTCTTCTCCGGCAATGTTCCGATCATCCCTCCGGACAAGTTATGGATCCCAACAAAGAAAAAATCCACCCGCTGCTCCATTGTTCCAGTCGGGGACATCCATATCTTCGTCGATGAAACCAACTCAGGTCCTAGCTCCCAGGAAGTCGGAAACTCGTCAAGCCCCGCACGGACCACCTCCGGGCAGAACACGTTCGCGGAAGGATCGGGTCTAGATCTCTCTCCAGAGTTTGCCGGCTCAGATCGGAAAAATTCAAGGCCCACACAAACCGCCCCTGTGCAGGATATAACGGTGGAAGGACCCCGCAGATCCGCTTGGTTTCCCCAAGTGTTCAAGAAGCAGAGGTCGCACTTTGTCAGTGTCGTCACCATCTTTGATCTGGCTAGATGCGCTCAGAGGACCAGGGAATCCCCTCGTGATTACCTTGCCAGATGGATGAGGGTGAGGGAAACCCTAGATGGTGACTGCACTGACAAACTTGTCTAGCACTTTGTGGAGGGGATCATGCCCAGAACGCTCCTCCGACATACGTTCAGGAGGCGATAGGCTACCGGCTTGCTTACCCTCAATGAGATGATCACAACTGTTAATAGTTTCATTGACGCCAACGAGGAAGCTAAGGCCGGCATCGCCGCTACAACGAGAGACAACAACAATGGCCCTGCACCATCCCCCTCCAACTCCGCCATCGAAAATACCGAGGCCAACTCTGACTCAGTGCTTGACGCACTTTACACCGACATCAACATGGACGGCGGTGGATCTGAGGCCAACTCAGAGGAATACGATGCTGCTATGAGGGAGATCGAGAAGGAGTTCGAGAGGAAGGAGCACATCAAGAAGGCTGTCATGTACCACCAGGTGCTGGTGGCCATCGAGAACGTGATAGAATAAGATCAGCAGGACTAGGTGGCCGGCAAAGCTCCGCTAGTAGCGGCAGAAGCAGGAGCTACGGCGGCAAATGCTAAGAAGGTTGTCGATCCTTCGGGACCGGCTAAGGCTATGTCCCCTGCAGAAGCCACAGGAACTCAACACCAGGCCTAGTGCTGCAAACCAAACAAACTTACCGCCTCCACCATCTACATTAGCAGCATACAATCCCTTGGTCACTCCCACCGACAAGGTGATGTATGGTCCACTTATTGTCGAGCCAATCACCGTCGCCCATATCCGGAGCATTATGGAGATTGATGAGAAACATACAGATATCCTTGCGGAGGCCAAGTGCATCGCAAAACAGGGCGCCCGTTGGACAGGGATATGGCCAGGGCGCAACAATTTATCAAAGCATGAACAACCACTGAAGACCAAGATCTCCTCGCGATGAAGGATCCCACATGGGCTCCACGGAACATAGGGGGGATGCGTGTAATAGGACTGATACCATCCTAGTATCCTCTGGCAATGGAGACAAGGCTCACCCTCATTGCTCGCCGCCACCCCAGCGGTCCTGGCGTCATGAGGAACAACAGTGGCACTACCGTACAAGCATGCTACCTCCTAGGCGTTCCCAGGTTGGTATCATTATACGCGACCAGAGAGAGCAGCCCCGGCATGACGGAGAGCACATCAGCAATGAAGGACACAGGAGCAGATGTCACAAGGAGGCACCGTGTTCGACACGCAACCGCGATAGGTGTGAAGATTCGTATGGAGGGAGTAGGAAGAAGGCTAACCCACCGCCTCCACCGCCATCGTCGCCACCCAGCAGCCACCATGGCGGAGGACATCATAGGTCCTAGGGCTCGCACCACAACTCTCCTACCCATGGCAGAAAGGGAAACAAGAAAGAACTGGAGACGTACAAAGCGTGATCACGCCTTGATAAGATCCAAGAAGCCCGGGAAAAGCCATACTTGGGGCCATGTTGTTTCGAACAGGTCATCCGGGACACAACCTACCCTAAGGGCCTCCGGATTGACAAGACTATCAAGCCCTATGATGGCACCACTAGGCCAGTCACGTGGTTGTAGGACTGCCGCGAAGCGATTGAAATCTTCGGGGGAAACCCCAATGTCATCGTCAAGTACCTCCTACTCATGCTCATTGACACTGCCTGACAATGGATCGACGACTTGCTAGAGAAATCAATCTGCAATTGGTTGGACATGCATGAAGCATTCACCAAGAACTTCGAGGGTACGTACAAGTGTTCCTGTACCGTTGGTGACCTACAACGGTGTGTGCAAGAAAAGGACGAATCTTCTCGTGCCTACTTATCCCGTTGGCTTGACATGAAAAACTCATGCGCGAGAGTGCATGATCATACCGCTATGGCCGCCTTCATCGACAACCTAGAACAGGGGACATTGCTCCGACATACGCTAAAGCGCCATCAAGACAATGACAAGCTCGACATCAACTCGATGATTGCCATGGCTAGAAAATTCACCGCCACTAATGATGATGCTCGCGGATCATTGCCGGCGCTCGCCACCCCACCTAGGCCAAGAATAAGAACAATAACAAGCGGAAGAATCCGCTAGAAGAAAAGCAGACAGCCGACATGGTCACCACGACATTTGCTGGCAGAGGCGATGGAGGACAATGTGGTCGTGGACGGAGGGCTAGTCATGGGCAGCAGCAGAGTGACTCTACACCCAGGCATCATCATTGTTGCCAGAAGCTTCACCAAGGCAAGCTGAGTGAAGCCGGCTTCGCCAAAGCGGTCCTCTACAGTGAAGAGTTCCAGGAGATCCAGCACCAGGTCGACACCTCGGAGATGCCGGCTTCAAAGAAGGAGATTTCTGACTCCGAACCCTCATTCAAGGCCGCCATCAAGACCAAGCAGGTTGAACTTGTTGAAGGAAATTTCTCCAAGACCACCTCCATTGGCATGGACCTGGATCCCAAATTGGAAAGCGAACTCGTCAAGTTCCTTCGTGATAATAGGGACATCTTCGCCTGGCAACCTACCGACATGAAGGGTGTACCTAGGGAACTTGCAAAGCACACCATAAACATCGTTCCTAAAGCAAAACCGGTGAAACAACCTCTATGACACTTTGGTGATGAAAAACGGCGGGCTATAGGCAAAGAGCTAGCTAGGTTACTTACGGCTAGTTTTATCCGAGAAGTTATTCACACCTAGTGGATGGCTAATCCTATACTTGTCCCCAAAAAGGGGAACCAAAGAATTAAGAATGTGCGTTGATTACACCGGCTTGAACAAAGCATGTCTAAAGGATCTGTTTACTTTGCCTTGCATTGACCAAGTCATTGATTCGACAGCTGGCTCGAAACTTCTATGTTTTCTCGATCATACTTAGGATACCACCAAATCAAGATGCGGAAGTCGGACCAATTGGCCACTTCATTCATCACACCTTACATCACATACTGCTATGTCATGATGCCCTTTGGGTTAAAAAACACGGGTGCTACCTACCAGCAGAAGATGCAGCGTTTCCTACATGACCAAATAGGTCGCAATGTACACGTTTATGTGGACGACATTGCGGTGATGTCAAAGAAATCAAACAACCTCATCGACGACTTGCAGGAAACCTTTAACAATCTTCGGAAATACAACATGATAATCAACCTGTAATACCTCGAACCCTATGCTCTAAGCTCAAGCCTGGATGAACCAAAAGTGGATAGGACGTACTACTGTGGGGCCGCGTAGCCACACATAGTAGGCCCACCTCATGGAGCAGGGCACGGTACCGACCAACCATCCCACCCATTTTTTAGAACATCGGGACAAGAGCGAGCGACATAGTCAATAGGCAAAGTGATAAAAAACATACACAAATGAGTATGTATGTTAGCGACATACAATAGACATCAGAGCCACACCATCTAAAAACAATAGGAACAGAAGTATTCAACGCCATACGACAAGATCCAAATATCCTAGATAGAGATAATAGTTTAGGATACATCCTCATACATCACACAATAGAGTATCAAGCGGAAGCAGAAAAACATGATCCGACTACGGATAAGAAGCAAATTGGCATAAGATGCCCTGAAAATAAGCACATCTCGCCCACACATCTCATAGATCTCCATCCCCGAAATTTCTACACCTGACAGTCGTTTCCACCATCATCAGTATCTTCGACCCAATAGCCTTCTTGAGAGTATACCTGTCCATCTGAACTAAATATTTATTGTGTGAGACCCTAGGGGTACTTAGCAAGTCTTAATGCATCTAAAGGGAACAACCTAGGGATGACGCAATTGCAGCGGAAGATAATATCTACAAAGTTCTATAGAGACACGCTACACATTCGCCCAACCAGAGATGGACGGACGCTCATTAATTAATAACACTAGTTATATAAGAAACGTAAATAAAAATCGCTCGCCCTCCTTCTCACTTACCGACGAGAAGGCGGAAGAACATTCCATCCATTGGCAATTTTATTAACCATTCCATGAGTGTTACACTATTTACTAGTCATGTCTTAGTTAAATTAAAGGCGGTACTTTAATTATACTTTTCTATGATCGAGAAACTATGCTCCAAGTCGTCTATAGCCGCGAATATGACTTTCAGAAAGATTTTTCCCGCAAGGGTGCACAAATAGCAACACACACACAATCAACCTCGGGAAGAACCAAATAAAACACAACGAGGCCTCATGATAATGCATTCATAGGATTCATAAATTATTTCAGGGGGCCACCCTAATAAGCTATCCGCAATGAAGTTGGCTGGCTCCGAGACGGACCCAGGGTTTGCGACAATGGCTATAAACGCCTGGGAACCTGAAAGTGTGACTGGGCTTGTCGATACCGCGTAAACATTATGCATTCCTAAACAGTATAGCGCTCCACGCGCAATCATAAATAAAGCAGTAAAACATGGCATAAGTACAAGATAGTAATAAATCTCCAAACTAGTTTGTGGCCCTAAGAAATAAAGTGTGAATCAAGCTCAGGCAAAGGGGGATCCATAGAGTCTCCCGTATATAGATAGTGCGAATAGTCAAGGAACATGAATCAAATACTCGGGGTCCTATGGGACACAAGTGAGCTTAAAGAACCAAATAGCAGATAATGCTCAGCGGTGCCTCTTTCATTAGTTACCCATTACTACTCAGATTATGTTGTTTAGGTACCTCGTTATCCAAACACTCGCACAAACCCTACAACTACGACTCGGATGGCTCAAACAAATCCTACAGTAATGGCTCATGGGGTTGAGGTAAAAGCTTCGGTGGGGTTTAAAAGTAAAGGCTATGTAATACTTGAGATTCAATTTAATGCAATCACGACTCAATGATGCAAGAATAAGATAGAAACATATGTACTATATGTATGCAAGCATGGGGAATTGCTTGCCTGACAGTTCAGTTGTGGAATAAAAAGGATCCAAATAATACTCTTGAGGCTCATGGTATTTTCCTTGCTCAGTGTCTATCCGGATAAAAACCAAACACACAAGGGCCAAAATAAATACATTGCACAATTATATAAATCATATGTAATAAGCAAACAAGATATGTCATGATGTAATGATGCACAATTGCATGGTATAACATAGCATAGCATGGGTGAGGTGTGGAACATGAAATAAAGCACTTCATTAATTTATTTAGGCATGTTTTACTCTCATAAACAGTTCTAATTATTTAATATTTATATGATGCATGCTTAAATTCATATCATAGAATACATAATCAGAACGGGCTCGTCGCTCTGATCGATTTAGACATATTATTTATCGAATTTGGAATTATGGAATTAATGTTATAGATTTATTAAGAAAAGGCATTTATTGGTATTCAAATAATTTCAAAATATTAAATTACTCAAAAATTATTTTAGATAGTATATTTGAATTCCTCACATTTTTATGATCAGAAAACATATATCATTTCTATTATTTAAAATTATAAATTTAAACCATATTTAAATCATATTATATTAAAAAGGGTCAAAATTTAAAGGTTTGACTAGTTAGAGTGGACTCTAGTCAAAATTTTAATTTTTTTGAATTCGTATTTGAAAAACATTCATATTTCATTCTGAAAATTTTGTCAAATTCGAATTATTTAAAAATATATGAATTTATTAAGATTAATTCAATTTATGGAATTATTTTTATTTTAGAAAAAGTTCCTGAAACTTTTGTTACTCTGTGATGTTTTACCCGCAGTCATCGACAGGTGGGGACAGGGGAAAGGCGGGGCCACACGCGCACGGAAGATCTGGGCAGCGACACATGGCGGAGCTGGGGAGTGCGCGGTGAGGCTTTAAAAAGGTCGGGTTCCTTTTTGTAAATTGCAACAGCTGGTTGACAGGAGGGGCCGCAGGGCTGCGGGTTGAGGTGGAAGAAAAAAGGAGGGGGTCCTTTCAAAATGGCGGCTAGCTGCGTCTCTGTCGAAACTGAAGAACACAGCGATGTGCGGCTTTTCCGACGATTTCCAGCGATGATTGCGATTATTCCAAAGAGAAATTGGCCATGCCACAAAAAGGAAAAAGTAATAGGGAACTACCAGATACAACTCTCTTTGAGGACAGAACCTTGACGGAGCACTACATCGGGCGGGGGATGGCAAGGAATAGAGGCGATTTCGTCTGTGAGGCTACTGCTGCTGCTGTCTGCTGCTGCTTCTGCAGAGCGTGGCGCGCGCGGCGTGCGCGACGCGCGTGCACCAGAGTGCAGCAGGTGGCTAGGCGGACGAGGGTCGGTGCGCGTGCTGGCGAAGCGGCACAGCAGGGCTTGCGCGCGGCTGGCGGGGACTGTGGTGGCAGCGCGCATGCGGAAGCTTCCGGCGAGCTAGCATGCGGCGGCATGCAGGGAGGGAGGCGAGCCAGGCAGAAGGAGAAGGGAGGTGTTCACCTTGGACGTGGCTCCAGCGGCAGGGCTCGATGGAGTGGGGAGACGGTTGGCGTCGGGAGTGCCTTGAAGCTACAGGGGCAGTTCGAGCTGGAGTCTGCGTGGGTTCCTCTGAAGCCTGCCACTGCACACGCGGGCAGAGAAAACACTTCGGCCTCAGGGAACGATTCAGGTGTTTGAGGGAGGGAACGGAACCTGGAACTCACCCGAAAGACGACGGTGGTTCCCCCTAGGACGGAGGAGAAACGGGTCCGCCAGTATTTTGGCCAGAGGTCGGCGGCCGGAGAGAAGGAAGTTGAGAGTGCCGTCGCTCGGACACGCTCCAGGATGATCTGGTTGTACGAGAAGGTTCATGAGGTCATGGAGTTTCCCTATGTACCTACGGATGGCCCTCGAAAGACAGGAAGCGACGGGGCCAAGAGGAGGCGGGGGCGGCTGTGTGGAGCTGCAAAGATAGGGAGAAAAGGGCTGCAACACGAGGGAGGGAAGGAGGCTAGGGTTTTCTAGGAGGGGCACCTTGATGCAGGGATAAGAAGGCGAGGGATAGCACGCGCCGCGCGTGAGGAGCTGACGAGGACGACGGAACTCGATGGCCACCTGCCCATCGCCGTCTCTCTCTGTGGGCGAGGGGAAAATCGACGGAAGATGAAGCACAATAACAACAACGGAGCGAAGGGGTATGGGCCAAGAGGAAAAACGGGCTGGATTGCTGGGCTGGTCTTGCTGCGCTGGACTGCCTCCTGGGCTGGGCTACTAGGGCTAACTGCTGATGGGCTGGAACAGGTAAGGTCCAGGTAAACTCCCTCTCTCTATTTATTCTGTTTTTATTTTATTATTTGTTTGTTGCCAATTCAAATTCAAACAAGTGGTTAACTCAAAACTCTTTTGAAACCTTTGCAGATGTTTTGAAAAGAAGATTTAGTAAATTATAAGACAAGAGGGAAATAGCATCAAAGGAAAAAGGGGATGCCCATGTACATATTCATTTTGGGCATTACAAGAAAAGAGAAAGAGAAAGAGAGGATTTAAACCATTTAGTAAAATAGTGAACCCTAGCAATTGGGTTCCAACTTGTTGCAAACAACATAAGGATGTAGTAGAAAAGAGATAGAGAGAGAGAGAGAGAGAGAGAGAGAGAGAGTATTGGTGATAGCAACACATATAAGATACAAATACAAGATGCAATGTAACACAACAAATGTAACAATTTATAACATGATCCATGCAAGGTGGCATGATGAACATGAGCATGATATAATGATGATGCCACAATACATGTAGAAAGTAGCATTTATTATTAAACCATGTAGCATTACAGATGTTAGACAGATGGGATGCTATAACTCTCCCCCACTAAACAGGAATCTCGCCCCGAGATTCTAGGAAGAAGAAGACTCAGAGAGGGTAGGATACTCGGAACGGAGGTCGTCCTCGCAATCCTAAGTGGCTTCATAAACGGAATGGTGTGACCACTACACCTTGCAGAACTTGATAGACTTGTTGTGAGTCTTCTGCTCTGCGACTTCAAGAATTTTGACGGGGTGTTCTTTATAGGAGAGATCTTCTTGGAGATTGATGAACTCGTGATCCATGGTCCTATCGGGATCCTAGAAGCACTTCTTGAGTTGAGAGACATGGAAGACATCATGAACCTTGAGTTCTTCAGGAAGCTCGAGTGCATAAGCCACTTCTCCTCTTTTGCCACGGATTTTAAAAGGACCGATGTATCTAGGCGCAAGCTTGCCTTTGATACCGAAATGACGAGTGCCTCTCATGGGAGTGACACGAAGGTAAACAAGATCACCAGAGACATACTCCATGTCTGTGTGTTTTCTGACATAGTTGCTTTTCTGACGAGTCTGAGCAATTTTCAAGTTCTCAAGAATGATAAGAACCATCTCTTCTGCTTGAGTGACAATGTCGGGACCAAAGAATTTTCTTTCACCTACCCCTGACCAACCAATTGGAGTCCGACACTTGCGATCATAGAGAACCTCGAAGGGTGCCATCTAGAGATTCTTCTAGAAGCTATTGTTGTAGGAGAATTCAGCATATGGAGGCACTCTTCCCACTTCATGCTGAAAGAAATGACGCAAGCATGAAGCATATCTTTGAGAATCTGATTGATCCTTTCAACTTTCTCTTGCGACTGAGGATGGTAAGTTGTGCTGAAGTTTAGCTTTGTTCCCAAGCCTTGTTGGAAACTTTCCCAGTACTTGGAGGTAAAGATACTCCCACGATCTAAGATAATTACAAGAGGAACCCCATACAGAGAGACAATTCTATTGATATAGAGCTCGGCCAGCTGACTACCAAAAATTATTTCCTTGACTGGAAATAAATGAGCCACTTTTGAGAGCCTGTCAATGACAACAAATATTGCATCATTGCCTTTTTGAGACCTTGGAAAGCCAGTTATGAAGTCCATCTCTACTTTCTCCCATTTCCATTCTGGAGGCTTCAAAGGTTGAAGAAAACCAGATGGTTTTTGATGAACATCTTTCACTCTGCGACAAACATCGCACTTTGAGACATACTTGGCACAATACCATTTCAATCCAGGCCACCAATACTGTGGTTTTAGGTCCATGTACATCTTGGTGTTGCTAGGGTGCATAGAAAGAACAGAATCATGAGCCTCTTTAAGAACTTGCTCTCTCAAACCTGGATACTTCAGAACAAACATCTGGTGCTTAAAGAATAGAGTTCCTTGGTCTTCAAGGTGGAAAGGTTCATACTTCGGAAGCTGACTCTTGGAGATGATGTTTTTAGTGTAAGGATTACCAAGTTGAATGGAGTGAACCTTTTGTTCCAGGAGAGGGGTAGCTATCAAATTAAGGAGGTAGTGATGACTGGATTCCTGCACCAACAACAAGGTTATTGCAGTACCTGTAGCAGCAAATATTTAAGAGTTTGTCCCGATGGGAGATCTTCGAATGGAAACAACACGACCCCGAAACCACGTTGTCAATGCGGCGACGTTTTGCACCCAAACCGTGGTTTGGAAATAGCCTATTCTATAAGTTACTAGAATAGCGATAATTGAGAGAGGTTTAAAATATCTAATAACAAAGAACTTTTAACAAGAACAAAATAAACTAAGATAGAAAGTAAACAGGAATATGAACCGAATTAAAGAGATTGTAGTTGTAGGATTGAATGGAATGAGAGAGGGCTTCTAGGCTTCGGTCTAACTAGTACTAGATGGGCAAATATATGTGTGATCTATAAGATATTTCTCAGACAAATAAACGTTCCCCAATTGATTACTGGGATGTCACACTATGTGCACTATGCATGGTTCTTGCGCGTCACCGCAAGGCAAAGGCACTTCCGGACCAAAGGATCACATAAACTCATCTTAGATCACAATAAATTCTAACTTAGTGCACTAGATCATACCTCAACCTAGAATTGAATCAATCAATCACACATGGATGAACAGCAAAACATATATAAATATATAATAATATCACAATTATGTTCAATCTTACAATTACAAAACACAAGAGAGAGAGGGAGATGGAGATGATGATGGAGATTGATGTGTGGTGGTGGTGATGTCTTCCTTCTCCTCCCCTTCTTCTTGCTTGGATGCCTTGATGGTGATGGTGTTGAGGGAGATCTAGATCTCAGAGGTATGGTTGAGGCAAAGCTCCACCGCAATGGAGATCGAATGGGTGGCGGCGGCGGTAGAGCTCCACCCCTGAGGGCCTATGGCTTGGTGGCTCTCTCTTGGGTCCTCCCTCCTTTATATAGGCCTTGGGGTGCCCTAGGGTTCCCCCAATACCGTCATGTGACTTAGGGAAGGTTCTGGAGCTTTTCTGGGGCGAAATCTCGTCATTTCCGACCTTTTTGGGAACTATACGGGCGGAGCTATACGACCAAAATAATAGCTCCGGCCGTATAGTTACTCGTTAAATTCTCTGCATGCTTTAGTATTTTAGACGCTATTTCTTCATATGAACTCCATTTTGGGTGTCCTTGGGCTCGTTGAGTTCATATCATCAAGGGATACAACCCTATGGTCTTGGATCTTTATTTTGAGAAGTTGGAAAAATTCACTTTTTCAGCCTCTCAAATGGCTAAGTCTGGTCCCTGTAGCTTCTCCATACTATGCTCTCTTTGTTCCTTTTGCCTTTGTTTTGTCCATAATCATCATCAACACCTACACACATATCAAAGACAAGGAAGAGGGATAAAATTCTACCTAAACTACTAAATGTGCAAGGCTCATATTGAATTTAACAAAAAAAGTAATCATGCATATTAAGCATAGCAATAGTTAGATGGAGCATGATATGATAGGCAAATGACACAATTTATATTGCTAAAAAGTGTTGTATATCACAACCATCAACTTCCCCAAGCTAGATCTTGCTCGTCCTCGAGCAAAAGGGATCGATAACTTAATGGATGTGATCTTGCTTATCATTGGAAATCAATGCACCATATCCTTGTTTTTCCTGCAAGCTCAAAGTAAGAGAGCACATAATCATACAAGGCTATATAAGCTCAGTTATATTATTCCAAACCACTAGAGATTAGTCAAAAACTTCTTTGCCCCATGTCAAAGTTAAATCTAGCTTGCAAGTAAAGTTGTGATCCTTCTATACACACTTTATTGTATGTTTGTATTTTTATTTGTATAAGACAAAGCTGAACACGGTCAGTTGTCAATCATAAATAGAAATAGAGTTTTCCAATGCTGCCCACTCATGCCATCTATTAAAGTCTCTCAAGTGCAAACTTCGATTGTTGAGCTCATAGAAATATATTTCTTAGTAACGAGACCATGCCAAAAGAGTGGTATATGTTCAATCGAGACTATGCATGCTAGGAAGGACACTCGTGACCATTACCAAGGTTTCCCTTTTCGGTATAATGATTTATCATATCGGTCAGAGGAGTATTCCGACTTTTGCTTTTAACGCTGGCCCATGAGAATACCAATGCATACCCAAATATAGCATTTTTGCTACATATGTTGGGCAACTCATAGCCAAACTCCAAAAGTTTCCTCTTTTTGGATTGTTTAAAGGCCATCGGAGTTGTTAGCATCCCATGTTGTGCGACAATGGTGCAATACACGCATAAAGCAATATCTCACTTTGATTTTCAAGATAAAATTTTGGCATATGTAATCTCGAAACTTTGAAACATCATTTCTTATTTACCAACTCACTCAGTAAGCATCTATTAAGACCATCATTTCCAACACTATGGGGTCGTGCTACTCCATAACCATTCACTTAAGACAATTCTAAATAGTTTCAACTGCCAAGTTTCGAAGAACTTCTTTATTATATTTTTTTCTCTTTTCAAAATGTAGAGAACATGGCAATGTATATTTAGAGGATCACAATATTTTTCACAAGATAGATAAAAGTTGAACAAGGTGCATCAAAGCTATGGCTTGTCTCCTATGGGGTCTAACATGAGCAAGTATATCCCTTATATGAATATGAACAAAATCTCACCTAAGCAAGCATTCAAAAACATAGAGATACATAATAGCATGAAAACTTTTTAAGATAAAGAACTTTGAACAAGACTCTACGCATGCAAAATAACCTCCCCAAGATAAACTTGAGAAGATCATGAAAACAAAGAGAAAATGTAGTTATCAAAAGAGAGTATAAGAAGTGGTTACCTCCCCAAGCTTAAGTTAAAGCAAGAGTGACACACTTTACCGTTGAGGTGCTTTTAACCTCTACTTTTATGGACAAAGAACCTTTGCTTCAATGAATGCTTCACGATCCGGTGTATGCCTTCCTGAAGAACCTGGTAGGAACAAGACTAAAAAAAAGACAAAATATTTTTTTGTTTTTGAAGACATGGGTTTAGCTCACAAGTGATAAAAGTACAAGTCCCACTGAGTCGGTTCATCAACCTAAGCACCACGTCTAAGTCAACAAACTAGTTCTAGAAGTGGCCTCTCCTTGATTGTGATGAGGTGCAAGTGAAACAGGATACGAAACACGAGTGTGCAGCCCCTATGCGCTTATTAAAAGAGGTTCGAGTTAGAAGGTTTTACCAGACACTGATTGTCGAAGTGTTGAATTGAAGCAACCAAGTGGCTCATGCAAGTGTTTGCACGGTTTGGCAATACCATACACGTCGTCACACAAGGTTCAAGTCCCTGCGAAATTAACACACAAAATAAAATGCATCGGTTTGGTATACGAACATAGTTCGTTTACCCCACCGGTAAAAGGGAAGTAAAAAAGAAAACATGAACTTCTATAGAGAATTACAGTCTAGGCAGTTTCCGAGGTAGAAATTTATTGCTTACATATGATCGGCTTCTCTAGATCACGGGAGAAGCTCCCAGGTGGTGTTTCATGGTTTTTAGAAGAAGAAATAATAAAATTTTGAGCAATGGTTACCTTCCAGTTAGCGTTTGAGGGGTTTTTCCCAACTATATGGGCGCAACTATGTGGCCGGACAAAAAGTGTCCCGCTGTATAGTTGGTCGTCAAACTGTCGGTCCCTGGGAAAAGAAAATATACAAAGGCATCGATATCTATACGACCGGAACTATACGGCCAGAATTTTTATTCTTGCCGTATAGTTGGTTGTTAAACTCTCTGTATGCATAAAAAATTTGTTTCTTTGAAAATTATTTCTTATCCTATAACTTAGTGATATACCTTGTTTTGACAGTAAAATAACAACTTAAATGTTCGACCTGCATTAACATGTATAGTATGATATTTAGGTACACCTGAGTTGTGAAACACATAATATAGTGACAATAAATTCTACCTTTTGAAAACTTCAACAAGATTACTCTAATAGCAAGACATGCGAAGAATAAAAGTGCCAATGCAACATGAATGCAACTAGACTCAAGATGCAAAACTAAGGAAGACGCCTAATGACTTCCGGGTTGCCTCCCGGGAAGCGCTCTCTTTAAAACCATAAAGATAGGCTAGGATGCTCTATACATTACCCACCTGGATCCCAAGGGATATTGACTCGAGGTGAGGTCCAGCTTGGAGCATCTTGAAGTAGAGTTCGGTCGGAGTCGTACCCGCTTATGGTGCATCAGCATCATGTAGATGAACAAGTTCTCGCTTTCAAGCAAGTGTTGATGCACCAAGTTTGGTGAACATGCCTCCGTGTATAGCTGCAATGAGAGGATTTGAGATTCATATAGAATTCTTAAATCTTTACCTTGGTTACCTATGTAGGAAAACACTTCATAGTGTTGGGGATATACTTTCCGGGTATCCTCATAGTTCCTCACTGGCCAGGGTGGCCCACTTCAGGTTAGAGCTTTGCTTCTTGGGTGACCCAGTCAGGGAGAAAAGATGGAGTCCAGTCCGGCTATGGGAAGGCCCAGAAGACTTACCGATATAGGCCCATAGTGTTACTTGTAGTTCAAGATGTACTCTATAACCGACTCTTAGTCGTAGCCGGATAGATCTCTCCTGTAAACCCTAGGCCGGATATCTATATAAGCCGTCCTAGGGAGAGCCTTTAGGGCACCCTCACAATAGTCTACAATATCAACTCGCACAGGCGAAACCCTTATAACCCATATTTCGGCTCTGCCGTATTACTGGATTGCTAGAAGGAGTAGGATCCGTCCAAAGCCGGCGGACTCGAACCTGGGTAAACTTGTGTGCTCACCGTCCCGGAACACCGTACGTCTCACACCCCTCTCTTCGACACGCCTCGAGGACCCCCTCATGGCGTACTTGTCATCAATCTGACGACAATTGGCGCCCACCATGGGGCAAGTGAGCTTCGGATCTGCGTTCCGAGTGGAATCTACAAGAATCGGAATCGGTGAGACTATTGTCGTCGGTCATATCCTCTACGCTAGCGACGTCCCTCTCATCGTTCTCGACGAGACCTGGATTCCGGCTAGGGAGGTCGTGACTGCCTACACCATCATGTCTTTCGGCGAGATCAATGTATACATCGGATTCACTAAACCTGCCCCACCCACCCTAGCGGTGATGATAGAGGCAGAAGAAATTTCTAGGTCCCCTTTGTCCGCGGAGGCGGCAGAGTTCCGGATCTCAAAAAACACTAATCCCACCTAGCCTGCACCAGTTGCGAGATAGTGGAGAAATCCGAGCCTGAAGCAGACCTAGCGGTTCAAGTCGAATCTGGAGTGGATCTCCCTTGCGAGGCTGAATCCCAGATCGACCCACCCACTGAGGTCAAAATCTAGGAGGATCATAGCAACAACCTTGGTTCCGGCCCTACCAACGTCGGAACAGATCAACCGTTCCTGAGGCATACGTTGAGGCGTATGATGATGCAAGATGCAAGCATGGATAAGGTTCTCGAGACTATTAGGATCTTCGAGGAAGCCCACGAGGAAAGCTGCAACTACCTCAGGACTCACACGTCACACTTCATCGGATACGTTGGATCCGGATCTGGTTCTACCAATGCTGGAGAAAACACCGACTCAGTGCTGGAGGCAATCGGAACAAACACCGACTTACCCGCATCCTCAGATGACTCGATGACGTTGGAAGATTTCTGAAAGTTCCCGCGGAGTATGAAGAGGAGTATAACTCCAAAGCTGCAGAGGAAGGAGAAGCCATGGATGAAGGATTCGGAGAAAACTCTCCCAAAGCGCAGGATGACATGGATATCGGAGATAATCCCGAGGTCCAGATGCCCGAAAGTACCGATCAGAGCTTGACTCTAGGAAACGGACCCAAAGCCGTCTTTGCTACCGGCGCTGCCAAGAAGGCGAAGAAGAAGAACAAGACCCCGGCAAAAGATCCTCCGGCGGAGGAAGTGATTGCCGAGGAATACGAGGAAGACTCGGATGGAGCATTGATCCTAGAAGAGCCCAAAGAAGAGTCGGTGGATGGACACGTGATCACCGAAGGTGCGCGTAAACTCATCGATGCTGCATTAACCACACCTATTCCTACAGCTGCAGAACTTACTACTGAAGAGCTGGACGAAAGGGCCCAAGCCCTAGAAGCGTGTCGCTAAGTACTCCTCGATGATGCCAAAAACATTGAGGAAGAAAAGAAACGCATGGCAACTGCGGAGAAGTACATCTCTCGGTAGAATCAGAAGACCCGAAAGCGTCACACTCATGACGATCAATTCCCGGAGATTCACAAAGTCCTCTTTGGAGGAGACCATGGGATGCCTCGACGTGACAGCAAGGGAGACTGGGTGTATCCAACACCAGTGCAAAACACCGTTGCGACTCGAGAAATCCTATCAAGTAATCCAGGCCTAGAGCAGATTCGATTGGGCATTAAACTACTCAACAAGGGTCTGGAGCAGCAGAAGGCCGCCCTGTCCGGAAGCGGAAACTGGTCTCCCAATCTGACCAATGCCGCACGGATCCGGCCTGGAATGACGTAAGACCCCAACATGTTCCGGAACAGCATCACTGTTTCGACCATCGGGAAGACAATTACTCAAGAACCGGATCTTCAGGGCAGCATCACAAAGATGCACGTGACTGGCACAATGTTGCCATAGCTGTGGAGCAAGAGGCAATTGCTTCACTGAATCCGAAGAATCCTCCCCGGCGAGAGTCGAACGATCGCAGGGAAGAAGATAAAGAGAAACATCGGGAGGAAGACAGTCAAAGAATGCCACCTCCTAGATACACAAGTCGTCCGGCTGATGGACGAAGGAACGACGGACACCATGCTGAGTCAAGCCGGCAGGGGGCTCGTCGTAATGAATATCCTCCCCGGAACCAGAATAACGACGCTCCAGACGGAGGCCGACAATCAGCCAGAAACCATCCAGCTGCTCCACCCTCTCCACCAAGTAGCCATCACAACGGCTCCCAAGGAGACCAAGGAGGGCGTCGTGGTGGAGAAGGTGGTGGTAGAAGCCGAAGTTCGGCTCCAAGGCACCGCAACCACAGCCGTCATTCAGGATGATCTTTACCCCCAAGTGACGCAAGGCATAGGATCAACTCCAACATAGAGGCGTGGCGCTACGAAAACGATGATATATACGTGGGCCCAAAGTGCTTCGGATCACGCATAAGAGCTACAAAATTCCCGGAAGGATTTGCTATCTCAAGACACATTCAATCCTACGATGGTATAGCTCGGCCAGATACTTGGCTCTAGGATTTTTTCCAAGCTTACTGTATCGCCAAAGGCGGAAATAGCCTGGTCGCAACCCGATATCTCCTACTCATGTTGTGGAAGACGGCACGATCATGGCTCAATGAACTTCTGGAGAACACCATCCACAACAGGTATGACATGCAAAGTACGTTCTTTCAAAATTTCGAAGGCACATATCGGAGGCCCTGTACGGTAGGAGACCTACAACATTGCACCCAGAAAGCCGAAGAAACTTGTCGGGATTATCTCGGACGATGTGATACATTGCAAATGTATCTATAATTTTTGATGTTCCATGCTTGGTTTTATCTACTTTCTTGTGTTTTGTCCACACTTTGGAGTACTTTTCATATGATTTCTTGGACTAACCTATTAACAAGAGCCATAGTGCCAGCTGCCTGTTTTCTGCTATTTTTGGTTTTAGGAAGTCGGAAAATGAATATTCTCGGAATTGGATGGGACAAAAGCCAAAGTCATTATTTTACCGGGGGACATCTGGAGCCAGAATACGAGACAGAGAGGGACTGGGGCCCGGCCACACCACCTGGCCACGCGGCCAGGCCTGACCCGCGCCAGGGGGTGGTCTGGCCGCCCCAGGCACCCCCTCGGCCTCTCCTTCCGCCTATATATTGCCTCTGATACGGAAACCCTAAGGACCCGATCAAAATTCCACGAAAGAGTCTGTAGTCGCCGTCATCTCCATCCCTAGATCGGGAGGGATCTGAAGCTCTTCCTGGCACCCTGCCGGAGAGGGGAATTCACCCTGGAGGCCTTCTTCATCATCATGCAAGCCTCCGGTGTGATGCGTGAGTAGTTCATCTCTCGACTAGGGTCCATGTAGTAGCTAGATGGCTGGTTCTCCTCCTTTGTGCTTTCATGTCTAGATCTTGTGAGCTCCGTTCATGATCAAGATCATCTATTTGTAATTCTGCATGTTGTGTTTGCGGGGATCCGATGGATATTGAGATACTATTTCAGATTGATTATTGATTCTATCATGTCTTTGTTATTTGTGATCTTGCATGCTTTCTGTTGTTAGTAGCTATCTTGGCCAAGTAGATGCTAGCAACTCCAAGAGTTAGTATTTATGCTCGATAGTGGGTTCATGCCTCTGGTAATCTGGGGAAGTGACATAAATCTCTAAGGTACTAGATGTGTTGTTGCTACTAGGGAGAAAACAACAATCCTTTGTTCATAGAACAATCGTATTGGTTACTTTACACGCAATTCATAATGCAATAATCTGTTGCTTGCAACTTAATACTGGAGGGGGTTCAGATGATAACCTGAAGGTGGATTATTAGTCATAGATGCAGTTGGATGGCGGTCTATGTATAATGTTGTAATGCCCAATCAAATCTCAAAGGAGTCAAGATGATTAGTATATGCTTGTATGCTTTCTCGATGTTTGTCAATTGCCTCGATATAATTTGTTCACCCAGCATGTTATCTATCTTAAGGAGAGCCACCTCTAGTGAACTATGGACCCCGGTCCTTTCTTTTACATTCAATCTACAATCAACTGTTTACTGCTTTGTGTTTACTTTCTGCAAACTATGAATTCCTTCCATTCGATACATTTAACCCTTTGTTTTCAGCAAAACCGGTGAGATTGAAAACCTCATCATAAGTTGGGGGCAAAGTTCTGTGGTTGTGTTGTACAGTTCTCCATGTTGCTGCTGGCACCGGTAGTGCACCCTGCCAATGTTCAGCTACCAACACCTTTGGGGTGTTTCCTTGCTCCTACTGGACTGATAACCTTGGTTTCGTACTGAGGGAAAACTTGCTGATGTGCTCATCATACCTTCCTCTTGGGGTTCCCCAACGAGCTCGATATATTTTGGGCCATCAAGCTCTTTTTCTGGCGCCGTTGCCGGGGAACGGAGAAGAAGAAGCTCCCACGTCAACCACGGGCCATCAAAGTCTTTTTCTGGTGCCGTTGCCGGGGAGTCAAGGACATCTTCACAAGGGGAGTCCCTCATAATCAATCTCTTTACTTTGTTATTTTTGTTTTGCTTAGTTTACTTTTGCTTTGTTTGCTTGTTTATTTATCAAAAACACAAAAAATTAGTTTGCTTTCTTTATTAAAAACACACAAAAAATGACTACTCTTGAAAATACTAAGTTGTGTGACTTCACTAGCACCAACAACAATGATTTTATGAGCACACCTATTGCTCCACATGTTCCTGAAGCAACTTTCTTTGAGATTAAACCTACTTTACTCAATCTTGTTATGAGAGAACAATTTTCTGGTATTGGTAATGAAGATGCTGCTTCCCATCTAAATAACTTTGTTGAACTTTGTGAGATGCAAAAGTATAGGGATATAGATGGATATATTATTAAGTTGAAATTGTTTCCTTTCTCTTTGAGAGGAAAATCTAAAGAATGGTTGAATTCCTTAACTAGGAATAGTATTAATTCTTGGACTAAATGCAAAGATGCTTTCATTGGAAAATAATATCCTCCTACTAAGATTATATCTATGAGAAGTGAAATAATGAAGTTTAAATAATCTGATAATGAACATGTTGCTCAAGCTTGGGAAAGAATGAAATCTTTGGTAAAGAATTATCCCACTCATGGACTGACTGCTTGGATGATCATCCAAACTTTTTATGCAGGATTGAACTATTCTTCAAGGAACCTATTGGACTCTGCTGCTGGAGATACCTTTATGACCATTACTTTGGGTGCTGCAACTAAGCTTCTGGATAATATGATGGTTAACTATTCCGAATGGCATACTGAAAGAGCTCCACAAGGTAAGAAGGTAAATTCTATTAAGAAAACCTCCTCCTTGAGTGATTAGATTGATGTTATTATGTCTATGCTTGTTAATGGGAAAGCCCATATTGATCTAAATAATGTTCCCTTAGCCTCTTTGGTTGCTCAAGAAGAGCAAGTTGATGTGAACTTTATAAGAAATAACAATTTTAGCAACAATGCCTACAGGAATAATTTTGGTAACAACAATTATAAGCCATATCCTCCCAACAATGGTAATGCTTATGGAAATTCTTACAACAATAATAGGAGTGCTCCCTATGAACTTGAAGTTATGCTTAAAGACTTTATTAGTAAACAAACTGCTTTCAATAAAACTATTGAGGAAAAACTCTCTAATGCTGAAAGAAATATATCATCTTTGGCTGAAGCTCAATCTTCTTTGAATAAAATGGCTGCTAAACCTAAAACTAATGATAATCCCTTTGCAGCTACTAATGCCATACAAGTAATAATTGATGAAAATGTTAGACTATTAGCTGAATTACATGCTAAGTGGGAAAGAGAAGATGAAATTGCTAGAAACATTAGTATTTCTACTATCACTACCACTAGTGTTGAGGCTAGTAATATCTCTACTACCTTAGATGATAATTATGGTTTTGATCTTGATGGTTGCAATATCTCTGAAGTTATTAAGTTCCTACAAAAGCTTGCTAAAAGTCCTAATGCTAGTGCTATGAACATGGCCTTTACAAAACACATTACTAATGCTCTGATAAAGATTAAATAAGAAAAGATGAAACATAAAGCTTCTATTCCTATAAAATAAGAAGATGGTTGGGAACCCATCATTAATATGAAAGTGAATGATTTTGATTTCAAAGTTTTATGTGATCTTGATAGTAGTGTTTCTATTATGCCTAGAAGGGTTTATGATATGCTTGATTTGCCTCCACTTGAAGATTGTTATTTGAATGTCCTACTTGATGATAATGCTAAAAATAAACTCATGGGGAGTCTTAATGATGTTTTTATTATGGTTAACAATGCCTATGTCCCTGTTGATTTCTATGTTTTGGATGTTGAATGCAATGCTTCTTGTCCTATTACTTTGGGAAGACCTTTTCTTAGAACTGTTGGTGCCATTATTGATATGAAAGAAGGCACCATTAAATATCAACTCCCACTCAAGAAAGGTATAGAACACTTCCCTAAGAAGAGAGAGAAGATTTCTTTTGCCTCTCCTATGAAAAAAAAAATTGGTCTTAATGCTTCTTCATTTGAGAACACTTGATTCTTTTTCTTGCTTCTTATGCCTAACTTAAAGGCGTTAAAGAAAAGTACTTATTGGGAGATAACCCAAAAGTTTTAGATGAGTCTTGGAAGTTACTACTTCAGTAATAAATTCAGTAATAACTGCTCCTTATCCTTTTTATTTGCTTTTTGTGCCAAGAGTAACCTCTAATGAGAGAGAAGTAATGATTGGCAAAGTTGTTGTCCCGAAACAGATTTTTGTGCTTCACCGTAAAAATTCGTGTAAAATCTCTGTATGTCCTTTTGAGGCGTGATTTTTTGTGCTTCTTCCCGAGGTTGTTATATAACTTTCGTTAGTTCAACACTTTTTTATTTGAGCAACATAAGGTCTTTGAACAAATTTGTATTTACCTGCTGGTCTGTTTTGACAGATTTCTGCCGTTTTCTGCATTTGCTTCTTGTTGGTTCCTTTTTGAGTTCTTTTGGGGAATTGAGCTTTTTTAGGGAAGTTCTATAGTATCTAGTGTTTTAATGGAAGTTTTATTGGTGTTAGAACTGAACCTTAAAGACTTATTATCTTGAGTGCCATAATGTTGCTAATAAAGATTGTGTGAAGTTTTGTATGAAGGAAAAATTTCATGTGTATGGAAGAAATGAGTAATGAGATGAAGGATGGACTAAAGCTCAAGCTTGGGGATGCCACACGTGTCACCCCAAGAAATATCCACTAAGTACAAGCGTCAAAGCTTGGGGATGCCCAAGGCATCCCCCTCTTCATCAATAAAAATCCCAGGTTTCTTCCAAACGCTTCATTTTTATTGTTTTATGCACAATTGTGTTGTTCTTGGAGCATCTTCTTTTTTGTTTTCGTTTTGGTTTTTCGTTTGCTTTGTTTGCTTAGTTTGCTGAATAAATTGGTTGGACCCCCTCTTTCATACATTGGTTTTCAAATAGTTTGGTTTGGTTTGGAAAAGAGTAAGAAAGTTCATGCTTAAGTGTTAAAGAGAGTTTGTTTTTGACTGTGGCCTATGCTTTGTCATGCCATGCTTGATATTGTTTTGGCTTTATGCTTAGTATTCTTTGCTATAGCATGACTTGTTATAAACAATTGAGATTTCTTAATGTTCCTTGGATGAATCATGCGTTGTTTTAGCATATTGAAGCATAGTATTGTGGTATTCTCCTTTGATGCTTTATTTGGGTTGACTTGGCACATGCTCACACCATGTTATGACTATCCCAAGTCACCATAAGCCTTTATGATCCTTCAGTTTTCAACTTGTAGTATCACTTTATGCTTTGATCAATGATGTTTTGTCGCTCTGCATGATTATGGCCATTATTGCTCTCTTAGTTTGTCGCTCCTAGTCTTTTGCTAGCCTCCACAACCAAGTATGAGTTCCACTCATGCATCCAACTCCCTAAACCAAGTTATTCCAAAGAGTCCACCATACCTACCTATTAGCATATGCTATTCCAAGTATATTCATGTTTTTGTTTACCTTCCAAATTAAACTTGTTATGAGAAAACTAGTGATTAAAGCTCTCACGAACTTGATGGCACACTTTACTTTTCTTGCCCTTAATAAACTTGAACCATTGTGTCGTCTATGTTGTATATGCTTGCACTTATTTGTTGGGGATTAGCAGAACCATGCTGTCATGGGGAACGCTTTCAACATTGCACTGGTAGTTTGTACCTAGTTGATATCATGCTCTTCTGTCTATGGATGTCGTCGGTGTGAAATGAAAGGGGAGCTTGTAAGTCCATGGAGTTATATATATGTGTTAGAGAAACGCCCGGGCTGCTGGTCTAATCCATGCTGACATGGTGGAAACCTGCAGCGTAACCATAATGAGCTGTCTATGAAGCATTCTTCTTATAAAAAAAGAGTCCTATATTGAGAAAAAAGAGAAAAAGATATTATGAAAAGAGGAAAGAGAGAAAAAAGCACCATATTCCCATGGTAAATAAGAAGATTGCTGAGATGCTTGTTGTCTGCTTGCCTTGTCATTTTGATATGGGGATTCTTCCGTATCATCGGGCAAGGGGTACCCCGTTGGCGGTTCTCTATGATACACATGTACTTACAATGACAAGAACTTACCGGTGACTAAACTTGAGTAGCATGAGGAGCGGTCCTCGTATTCAAGGGACATGAGATTTCTAACTTATACTTCGTCAAGCATGTACACCATAGTTTGTTCACTTTAACCTTAATCACTTCAAGATGATTATGATAGGGGCAATGGGAGATGAAAGCTATAAGTACCATAATTTTTGGAAGCTCTTTATGAAACTTGAATATCTGCTTCCTTCTATGAAGGCCTTTCTTCCACCATTATATTGAGTCTCCACCTTCTACCTTTATGCACCTACTTTGAGAGCATAGTGGCCATCTTAGTTCTATGTGCATTGTCCCAAGACTTGTCGATTGATGCATACCTTGATATTGCTTGTTTTAAACTATTTGTATTTAGTCACTCTTATGAACTTTGAAGGTATCCTATGCATTTATACTTGCTACTCTATGAGGGACAAGCTGAATGCTATTATGCTATGATTTCTTTATGTGAAACAAACAAACGTCTTGTAAAGCATTGTTATTCATGAATCTTTTGTTTCTGCATTTTCATGTTGCAACATAGTTTCTTTGTCTTATTGCTAGAACTTTGTCTTTCATGTTATGATTGAAGTACTATGATCCCAGCTTTGAATGTTTTACAAATACTTTGATCAAGTTTATGATGGTGCATGTCACCTCAAAAATTATTCTTTCTTTTTATCACTTACCTACTCGAGGATGAGCAAGAGTTAAGCTTGGGGATGTTGATACATTGCAAATGTATCTATAATTTTTGATGTTCCATGCTTGGTTTTATCTACTTTCTTGTGTTTTGTCCACACTTTGGAGTACTTTTCATATGGTTTCTTGGACTAACCTATTAACAAGAGCCACAGTGCCAGCTGCCTGTTTTCTGCTCTTCTTGGTTTCACGAAGTCAAAAAATGAATATTCTTGGAATTGGACGGGACAAAAGACAAAGTCATTATTTTACCGGGGGACATCTGGAGCCAGAATAGGAGATGGAGAGGGGCTGGGGCCCGGCCACACCACCTGGCCGCGCGGTCAGGTCTGGCCCACGCCAGGGGGTGGTCTGGCCACCCTAGGCACCCCCTCGGCCTCTCCTTACGCCTATATATTGTCTCTGATACGGAAACCCTAAGGATCCGATCAAAATTCCATGAAAGAGTCTGTAGCCGCCGTCATCTCCATCCCTAGATAGGGAGGGATCTGAAGCTCTTCCCGACACCCTGCCGGAGAGGGGAATTCACCCTGGAGGCCTTCTTCATCATCATGCAAGCCTCCAGTGTGATGCGTGAGTAGTTCATCTCTGGACTACGGGTCCATGTAGTAGCTAGATGGCTGGTTCTCCTCCTTTGTGCTTTCATGTCTAGATCTTGTGAGCTCCGTTCATGATCAAGATCATCTATTTGTAATTCTGCATGTTGTGTTTGCGGGGATCCGATGGATATTGAGATGCTATTTCAGATTGATTGTTGATTCTATCACGTCTTTGTTATTTGTGATCTTGCATGCTTTCCATTGTTAGTAGCTATCTTGGACAAGTAGATGCTAGCAACTCCAAGAGTTAGTATTTATGCTCGATAGTGGGTTCATGCCTTTGGTAATCTAGGGAAGTGACAGAAATCTCTAAGGTACTATATGTGTTGTTGCTACTAGGAAGAAAACAACAATCCTTTGTTCATAGAACAATTGTATTGTTTACTTTACAAGCAATTCGTAATGCAATAATCTGTTTCTTGCAACTTACTACTGGAGGGGGTTTGGATGATAACATGAAGGTGGATTATTAGTCATAGATGCAGTTGGATGGCGGTCTATGTATAATGTTGTAATGCCCAATCGAATCTCAAAGGAGTCAAGATGATTAGTATATGCTTGTATGCTTTCTCGATGTTTGTCAATTGCCCCGCTGTAATTTGTTCATCTAGCATGTTATCTATCTTAAGGAGAGCCACCTCTAGTGAACTATGGACCCCGGTCCTTTCTTTTACATTCAATCTACAATCAACTGTTTACTGCTTTGTGTTTACTTTCTGCAAACTATTACTTCCTTCCATTCGATACGTTTAACCCTTTGTTTTCAGCAAAACCGGTGAGATTGACAACCTCATCGTAAGTTGGGGGCAAAGTTCTGTGGTTGTGTTGTGCAGGTCTCCATGTTGCTGCTAGCACCGGTAGTGCGCCCTGCCAACGTTCAGCTAGCAACACCTTTGGGGTGTTTCCTTGCTCCTACTGGATTGATAACCTTGGTCTCGTACTGAGGGAAAACTTGCTGTTGTGCTCATCATACCTTCCTCTTGGGGTTCCCCAACGAGCTTGATATATTTTGGGCCATCATGATGGATCGACACTAAGAACTCATGTGAAGGAGTAAATGACCAAACTGCCCATTGAAGCTTTCATTGCAGGGCTCCCAATTGGTTTACTACGTCATCGCTTGAAGTGTGACAAGGTCACTGATTTGGGAGAAATGATAGAAATAGCGAGCAAGTATGCAGATGCTGACGACGAGGCAGAGGGATTACTTAATGCCCTAGCTGTGCCACAGTCGGAAAAACAACCAAAGTAGCAAGCTCAGAAGCGCAAGAACACCTCGGAACAAAAGCCCAACACGGAAATAGCAGTGGTCTCTGCTACTTTCGGGTCTAGAGGACGAGGAGGGCGTGGCGGTGGCCATGGACGTGGTCGCAGGACATCAAGAGTCCAGGGTAGAGGAGACCAACAACCCGGCAAAACCTACTCCTGGGCCGACATTGCCAACAACCCATGTGTGCATCACTTAGAGGCCAATGGGGGCTCGTCCCAGACAAACGCCAAGTGTCGTTTCAATGACGACATCAAGAAAGACGATATTGCTGGCTACAGGGCTAAGCAGAAGAAGAGAAAGAAGAATACCGAAAAGGATAAAGAGACCAAGGATGATTCCGACATGGAGGAAGCTGATGCTTCAAATCCCAAGCCGGAAGGGAAAAAGAATTTCCCGACAAAGAAAGACACTTACGTCACCTTCCTCGGATATCAACCAGCTAAGGTCAAGAAAGTAGTTCTACATGAGCTCAACGCAACAGTTCCGGCTCTCCCTCAGTTCCTGGACTGGTCGAAAGTGGCAATCACCTTTGACCGCGCTGATCATTCGCCTAAGTTGCACAGGCGAGGAAAGTATGCCTTAGTCGTCAATCCACTTATTAACGGCTATGGTTTCTCCAAGACTCTCATGGACGGCGGCAGCAGCATCAACATTCTGTATGTTGAAACGCTACGCCGGATGAAGATCTCGGAGACCCAGCTAAACTACAGCTCTGTGACTTTTCACGGAGTTGTCCCAAGAAGACAAGCAAATTCCCTAGGAGAAATCACTTTGGATATTACCTTTGGAACTCCAAAGAACTACCGGACGGAAGCACTTTCCTTCGAAGTGGTCCCGTTCAAGAGCACGTACCACGCTATATTCGGGCGTCTGGCTTACTAGGCTTTTATGGCTCGTCCGTGTTACATTTACAATATGATGAAAATTCCAGGTCCCAACCGTGTGATCACCATCAGGGGAGACCCGAAGAAAGCGCGAGAGTGCGAGGATGGAAATGCCGCCTTTGCTGAAGCCGTGTTGCATGCCCAGGAGTACCAGGAGATCAAGAAGACCATAGATCCGTCCGAGATGCCCGTGACAAAGAAGGAGGTGACAAAGCTGAATACGGAGTTCAAGGCATCAGAAGAGACGAAGAAGACGCCATTGAAGGATGATGACCCCTCCAAGGTGACCCAGATAGGCGTAGGCCTAGATAGCGCATAGGAAAGCGTGCTCGTCAAGTTCCTCCAAGCAAATCATGATATCTTCGCATGGCAGCCATCTAACATGACCGGAGTACCTAGGGAACTTGCCGAGCACTCTTTAAATGTACACCCGAACGCTAAACCCGTCAAACAGTCCCTACGACGTTTTGGCGACGAAAAGCGTAAGGCAATAGCTAAGGAACTAGCACGGCTCGAGTTAGCCGAATTCATAGAAGAGGTCGTCCACACTGAGTGGTCGGCCAATCCTGTAATGGTCCCTAAAAAGGACACCACTAATTTTAGTATGTGTGTTGATTATACTGCCTTGAACAAGGCTTGTCCCAAAGATCCGTTCGCTCTGCCTAGGATTGATCAAGTTATCGATTCTACGGCAGGCTCGGAACTCCTATGTTTTCTCGACGCATATTCCGATTATCACCAAATCCAGATGAAGGAATCTAACAAAGTCAAAACTTCATTCATAACCCCCTTCGGAACCTTCTGTTTCGTTATGATGCCCTTTGGGCTGAAAAACGCAGGAGCTACGTACCAACGCACAATGGAGCGTTGCCTCCACGATCAAATCGGACGCAATGTACATGCATATGTGGATGATATTGCGGTGATGTCCAAAAAGAAGGAAACCCTTATTTCCGACTTGGAGGAAACGTTCGCCAATCTACGAAAATACAACATAATGCTTAACCCGAAGAAATGCTTCTTTGGAATCCCAGCCGGAAAATTGTTAGGTTTTATCGTGTCTCAAAGAGGCATAGAGGTAAACCGAGACAAAATCAAGGCTATACTCAATATTTCCAGGACAACTTGCCTGAAGGATGTACAAAGACTAACTGGTTGCATTGCCGCAGTCAGTCGGTTTGTAAGCCGGCTCGGTGACAGAGCTGCACCACTATACAAGCTCCTGAAAAGGACCAAGAATTTCGTTTGGACCGACGAAGCTGAAGCTGCACTACAAGACCTGAAAGTAGTACTCTCATATGCTCCCATCCTTGCAGCACTGGAACCATAGGAACCGATGTTGCTCTATCTTGTTACGACAAACAAAGTCATCAGTATCGTCATGGTGGTGGAGAGACCAGAGGAAAATCAGGAACACCTGGTGCAGCATCCGACTTACTATCTTAGCGAGGTCCTAACTGAATCGAAACAGCGATATCCGCACTATCAAAAGCTGGCTTACGGTGTGTTCTTAGCATCTTGTAAGTTAAGGCATTATTTTCAGGAACATCCAATTACCGTGGTGAGCACAACTCCCATGAGAGATATAATCAACAATAATGACGCCACATGACGCGTCGCCAAATGGGGCATAGGCTTTCAGCTTTCGATATTGAGTAAAAACCTCGTACAACAATCAAATCCCAAATTCTCGCTGACTTTGTCACTGATTGGACAGAGACAACGGAGAGTATGACCCTGCCAGAGTCAGAATACTGGACCTTGCATTTTGACGGGTCTAAAGCGCTCGGGGGCTAGGAGGCTGGCGTGGTGCTCAAGTCACCCCAAGGTGATAAACTTTTCTATGTATTGCAGATACACTTCACGGCGACGAACAACATTGCCGAGTATGAAGCACTACTGCATGGAATCCGAATTGCTAAGGACATCGACATCGGACGTTTAATGTGTTATGGAGATTCGGATCTTGTTGCACAACAAGTGTCAGATATCTGTAAGGCAAACAAACACATGGCAGCATATATGGCTGTCGTGGATGAATTATCTAAATCGTTTGAAGGGTTTGAAGTTCAACACATCCCTCGAACAGAAAATGAGGAAGAAGATGCACTATCTCGAATAGGCTCTGCCGGAAAAAGGTCCCGGATGGCGCTTTTCTAGAGCACCTCAAAGTTCCCTCTATAAAGGGAGTAGATGAGGAATATCCGACCAAATCCGACTCACCTTTAGTGGCAGTTCTAGCTGTGATTCCCAGCTAGACTCAACCCTATCTTGATTTCTTGATAGACGGAAAATTACCCGAAGACGAGGTTTTGAGCCGGCTGATCGTCCGACGAGCAAAAGCCTATACTATAATTAGTAGTGAGCTCTATAAGCGGAGTGCATATGGGGTCTTTCAGCGTTGTGTATCTCCGGAAGAAGGAGTGGAAATCTTACGAGAGATCCACAAAGGCGAGTGTGGTCACCACGCTGTAGCCAAATCTTTAGTGGCAAAAGATTTCTGACGCGGTTTTTTATGGCTTATAGCCAAGGCAGATGCACGGCTGGTCAAGACGTGCAAAGGCTGCCAAAAGTACGCCAAACAAGCTCATGTTCCGGCTGATCAGCTGCGAACAATACCTATAACATGGCCTATCGCGGTCTGGGTCTTGATATGGTAGGACCATTTAAACAGGCTCCATGTGGATTTACTCACCTCTTAGTGATGGTGGATAAGTTCACCAAATGGATTGAGGCTAAACCCGTCACTAGTTGTGATGGAGCAACAGCCAGAAGATTTGTTGAGGATGTTATAATCCGATACGGTTATCCGCATAGCATTATCACGGACAACGGGAGTAACTTTTCTATGGGAGAGCTTGCTGAATTCTGCAATGAACAAAATATCTGGCTTGACATTGTGTCAATCACACATCCACAAGCTAATGGAAAAGTCGAAAGAGCAAATGGTTTAATCCTACAAGGCCTAAAACCAAGACTCGAAGCGCCACTACAACATGCTGCGGGGGCTTGGGCAGAGGAATTACCTTATGTAATATGGAGTTTACGAACAACTCCAAATAGGTCAACCGGATACACACCTTTCTTCTTGGTTTATGGCGTAGAAGAAGTTTTTCCTAGTGATTTGATTCACACTTCTCCTAGAGTGGCCATGTATATTGAAGAGGATACCGAAATTTCTCGACAAAATGATCTCGACTTAGTCAAAGAAGTTTGCGTCATTGCTGAGATGAGATCAACAGCCTATCAGCAGAAGTTACGCAAGTATCATAGCCAGAGAGTCAGAAACCAATCTTTCAATAAGGGCGATTTGGTTCTCCGGCTTGTGCAGCAAAGAAAGCACAAACTTTCCCCAATATGGGAAGGGCCATTTTTAGTTAGTCGAGTATTGCACAATGGTTCATACTACCTAACTGACATGCGGCCAGTCAAAGAAAGACCTGCTACTAAGAAGAGAAAGAGAGCTAGAGGCAGTACAAATCCGGATGAGTTAGATAGACCATGGAATATTGCTCAGCTACGTCCCTTTTATTCTTAGTTTATTTTTGTTTGTAATCATATATGTGTACATGTTCAATGAGAAATAAAGTCTTGGTTGCCTCTAAATCCTCCTGAGAAGTTTTTACCATCTTATTTCCGAATGATCATGTCACAGTCGAAAATCCCAGAATACTTGAAAGTACTTTATGCTCATGTTTGTTCTGGTTTAGATTTCTGATTCTAAAATTGTTACCTTTGGGTATAAATCTAAATTTTCTAGTCTATACTTTGGATATTTGTCTGATTGGTGGATGCGGGCATTTTCCGAGTAGTGAATTGTTGGTACTGGAAGTCGGCTTTGTTTCTGAGTTTAAACTGGTTTAGCAATTGAGCTCCGTTGCTCGGCAAAGTTTCCGTGCTGAAAGTTGGCCGACTCATGAAAGGGACGAGGCGGAAAGCCAGATAAATGATAAGTGCAGACAAAAAATACAAGTGCTTATGCAAACATTTCAGGCACAAAATATCAAAGCCAAAAGTGCTGAATAGATAAAATAAAGCTTAGCACTAGCAAAAGTATTGTACTACTTATTTATAGACCCAAATTGTTTTCAGATTAACATATTGTTCTTCTCATACTCTATGATGTAGGGGGAGAGGTAGGAGCTGCCGGCTCGCTGGATACATCGGCCTCGGCTTGATAACGTTCCGAGATGTTCAAATCCGATATAATGCAAAGGGGTAAGTCAAGTAAAACCCGGACTCCAAAAAGAGTCGGAAGATGCATATAAGTCAGAAAAAGGGAAACATACCAAAGATGACATCGTCGATTTTGGCCTTCTCTTCACGAAGACTCTGGAGTTCAGCCCATAGTGCCTCGAAAATGTCCTTTTCTCTGAATAGCTCATTGCTGAGATCCGAGATTTTCTTATCTTGAAGCGTAATCTTGCGATCACGCTCCTCGGTGGCCATGGAGGTGGATTCGAGAATTTGAGCAATTCTCTTCTCATGATCTGCCTTAAGCTTATCCAGCTCTTGGCGAATTTCTTTGTTTTCCACCAACAAGGTCGTAAGATACTCGGCCTCTTCAATCATAGTGCAGGACTGTTTTACCAGTGTTGTAAGTCAAAACAACAAACAGTTCAACAAAATTCGACTATGAAATAAAAGACAAGGTTTGAGTTTCAGAAAGTTTACCTTCGGCCTCATCCTTGGAAACCTTCAGCTGTGCATTTTCAAGCCGGAGAGCTTTGATTTGTTTCCGCTTGTTGCAAACATTCTTCAACAAATCCTGGTTATAGGAATATACTTCCTATAAGTCAGAATACCCAGAGTCAGAAGTCTACTAAAGACTCTGGCTAATATTTCTAATATCAGCACGAGCCTTGGGGGCTACACTAGTTCATTCTTTGGCATCCTAAGGAAGCATAAAACTGGATTTGATTTTCCAGATTCATGCTTGGGGGCTAGAGGATATGATATGAAATAAGGAAAAATGGGAGTTGGAATTACGACTTACATATTGTTCGTGAATGAGTTTGTCTAAACTCGTATTCACCTCGGTGGCAACCTTCTCGGTGAAAGTTAGGGGGATTACCGACGTAGTTGGAAGCGCACTAGACCTTATCTTCTCGTCGTGAAGACGAACTTGTTCAAGAAGATCAGAGTGTTTGATATCCTCTGATTCTTGTGCTTCTTATTTGGTAGAGAGAGAGAGTCCGCCTCTCCAGGCATTCCCGGGCCAGTCGTTGAATCTCCTCCACAGACTTCCGAGTTAAGCCAAGCTTGGCAAGTCCCGGATTGTCCAGGAGATTCTCGGCAAAGGTCTCTACCGAGGGATCATTACCCGAAGAGGGTTCACCTTATCAACACCTGAGTCACTCATGGTGACATCAGTTTGCGATTCAAGGATCGCTGGCTCTGATGGTTGAGCCGGATCTCCTGCAACAGTCGGAGATGGAGTAATCTCCAGCGCTACAGAAGGCTGAGGGGCAGGAGTTGGAGGAGCCACGGCAGGAGAAGCTAGTTTGAGCTTTGACTGGCGCAGAGGTTTCGAGGTAGCTCCCTTCCCCTTGCCCTTGATGGGCTATTTAGCTCTGAGAAGATAATAAGAACAAAGAACATTACATCTTAGAAGGAATTACAAGCAAAATACAAAGACCTTGTGAGGAAAGATTACCTCTTCACAACGGGCACTTCTTTGGTGCCAATGCCAATGTCGGAGCCTTGCGTTTCCGAGGAACGACATTCGGCATTGGGACCAATTCACCCTCGTCCTGAGAAAACTCAGGAGGATATCCCTCAATAGGAGAAAACTCCGACTCGGGGAGGTCAGCAAGCTGAAAAGAAGAAGTATCTCAGAATTGCAAAAATAACATAAAGATGAGCACAAAGAAGAGTTACTGCTGAAGTTCGCTGGCACAACAGGATTTTCCATTGTATGCATGTCCAGGGACAACTCCGGAATTTTCCTCTCAATCCGCTCCTTTATCAGCCATTTGACTTGGCATACATAATCTTTCAGCTTTAAGGTCTTGGAGTTGATGCAGAGGGAATCCTTCTTTAACGACGTGATGGAATGCATCAGTCGATCTCCATGATGTTGAAGGGGTTGGATACGGCGTGCCACCCAGCATTGAACCAAGTCGGACCCTTTCAGGCCCTTGTGCTTCATTAGATATTCGATCCGTCTCTTGGCGAGAAACAGATCGTCACTGAGAGTCAGAGCAAGCTCGTCCCAAGACTCTTGGGGCGTGGCAGCTCCGTCAATGAAAGCCGACAAAGCATGATCTTTGCCGAGAGCAGGGATATACTTATGATAGAAAAAAGTGGACGACCATTGTTTGACCGACTCACTTGCCATGATCCGGGGATAAACGCGCTCTCGCCTAACCGAAAAACTAATGGTACTGGTAATATAAGGATTACCAGCAGGTATGGAATTTCTCCGAACATGAAAATAGTACCGGAAGAGAGTAAGGCTCGGCCTAATGCCGAGATACCCCTTGCACAAAGAGGCGTACGCACTCATCTCTAAGATGGAGTTCGGGGGGAGATGGTGGATATGAACACCATAATGATCTATCACCTCGGAAAAGAAATCTGAGGGAGGAAAAGAAAGACCTCTGGCAAGGTGAGTGCTGAAATGCACTCGCTCGTCGTCGCCGGGGTTGGGGACGGTTTCGCCAAAGCCGCTCTGCTAGTCGCCGGCACGGAGGATCCCTTCATCTTCAACGACGCGGAGTTTGGGGTCGTCGAGGACGCACGGGATCCAGACTCCACGGTGGCTCTCCTTCTCTGCCGCCGCCTCCGTCGCCGCCACTGGTGCTGCCGCTGCCAAGCCGGAGGATGATGAAGAAGCCATTCTTTCCGGTGCGCCAGTGACCTTGGATGAGCGGCGCTGGAGGTTTTTTCTGGGGGCAGAGGAGCGCTAAGTTCGTGGGAGGCGTAGAGGAGAAGGAAACAGCGTTGAGAACTGGTGAGAAGATGGGGAAAGAATCCACACCACTTATATCCACCAGGCGCGTCAAGATTCGTGTAAACGCTACAGTGAACATGCCACGCATCGTGGAAAGGACGGGGAAACCCCCGCGTGATGATTACGCCGCCTCGATCTCCACGCATGCATTGAAACAGCGCCTCGGTTCCGCAAAAGGCGGACCCACCAACGGTCGTGCTGACAGGAAATGTCTGTCAGTGACATGACTTGACCATGACTGTTGTCAGATTACGTCAGAGACCAAGTTCCAGCTTAGATTGAATTTCGAGCTGGAAGCACGAATAAACGTACTCATAGGTCCGACTTATTTTTTAAGACCCGGATCGTATTATTTTGTTTTGAAGTTTTAGGAACCCTTCAAGATTCTGCAAGCCGAAGATCAAGCTAGATGATGATGAATCCGACTTTGGATCTTGGAGACTTCCGGGGGCTGCTGTTGGGGTTATACTTTACGGGTATCCTCATAGTTCCTCACTGACCAGGGTGGCCCACTTCGGGTTAGAGCTTTGCTTCACGAGCGGCCCAGTCAAGGAGAAGAGACGGAGTCAAGTCCAGCTATGAGAAGGCCCAGAAGACTTACCGACATAGGCCCATAGTGTTACTTGTAGTTCAAGATGTACTCTATAACCGACTCTTAGTCATAGCCGGATAGATCTCTCCTATAAACCATAGGCCGAATATCTATATAAACCGTCCTAGGGAGAGCCTTTAGGGCACCCTCACAATAGTCTACAATATCAACTCGCACAGGCGAAACCCTTGTAACCCATATTCCGGCTCTGCCGTATTACCGGATTGCTAGCAGGAGTAGGATCCGTCCAAAGCCGACGGATTCAAACCTGGGTAAACTTGTGTGCTCACCGTCCCAGAACACCGTACGTCTCACACCCCTCTCTTCCACACGCCTCGAGGACCCCCTCATGGCGTACTGGTCATCAATCCGACGACACATAGTATTCTTCCTTCATAGTAGGGAGTTCAGGACCATGCATGTTAGTATAGAAAGGTTCTATCTCTAGTTCATTATTATTAATGCTCTCCATATGAGTGTCTAGGCACAAGGCCTCTGCAGAACAATTATCAACAATTTTAGCTTCATAAAAATCATTACTAGAGTGAGAGGCATCACAAACAAAAGTTGTAGTGTGACTCTCGTTGTCAACCTCACCTTTTTGTTCCTCATTTTCATCGACTAGTGTTTTAATAGCAATGATAGAATCAAAAGTAGGAGTTGAAGGTGTGAGCGGGTGATTAATCCGTTCTTCCTCCTCTTCCTTATGCTCCTTTTCCTCTCCACTTAAATTATTTTTGCAAAAGAGAAATATGAGGTATACTAAATTAAAAACTCCATCAAGTGCTTCACTTTCAACATCAATACTTCCTAGTCTAAATACCATTTCAGATGCACCTTTGAAAAGAATGTATTCTAGTACTTCCAAACTAGCATAGGATTTATCTCTATTATAATTTGCTAGAGTAGGATTGTAGGAATACTTACATTGAAAATTAAGGTGGTCATCTGTAATACAAATTGTGCAATAAGATTCATCATTAGCATGCAACCATAATGAATGCATTTCCAATTGGTCCACCAATTTCTTTATCAGCTCATATCTAGCAACTAGGCTTGATGAACTTGAATCATTTATCTCCTCCAATGCTTGTATTATCTCTTGAACACAATTTATCTCGGAAGACATGATTAGTAGCAATAGTTTTTATAAATTTTTGGTTTTGTAATTTTTTTTATTTTCAATATAAAAGAAAGCAGTAATATAATAGCAACAAACGGAAATAAACTATGTGCGAGTAGGAAGGTAATAACTAGACGCTTATCTCCCCGACAACGGTGCCAATTTGATGACTGGATTCCTGCACCAACAACAGGGTTATTGCAGTACCTGTAGCAGCAAATATTTAAGAGTTTGTCCCGATGGGAGATCTTCGAATGGAAACAACACGACCCCGCAAACACGTTGTCAATACGACCACGTTTGCACCCAAACCGTAGTTTGGAAATAGCCTATTCTATAAGTTACTAGAACAGCGATAATTGAGAGAGGTTTAAAATATCTAATAACAAAGAACTTTTAACAAGAACAATATAAACTAAGATAGAAAGTAAACAGGAATATGAACTGAATTAAAGAGATTGTAGTTGTAGGATTGAATGGAATTAGAGAGGGCTTCTAGGCTTCGGTCTCACTAGTACTAGATGGGCAAATATATGTGTGATCTATAAGATATTTCTCAGACAAATAAACATTCCCCAATTGATTACCGGGATGTCACACTGTGTGCACTATGCATGGTTCTCGCGTGTCACCGCAAGGCAAAGGCACTTCCGGACCAAAGGATCACATAAACTCATCTTAGATCACAATAAATTCCAACTTAGTGCACTAGATCATACCTCATCCTAGAATTGAATCAATCACTCACACATGGATGAATAGCAAAACATATATAAATATATAATGATATCACAACTGTGTTCAATCTTACAATTACTAAAAACAAGAGAGAGAGGGAGATGGAGATTATGATGGAGATGGAGATCGATGTGTGGTGGTGGTGATGTCTTCCTTCTCCTCCCCTTCTTCTTGCTTGGATGCCTTGATGGTGATGGTGTTGAGGGAGATCTAGATCTCGGAGGTATGGTTGAGGTAGAGCTCCGCCGCAATGGAGATCGAATGGGTGGCGGCGGCAGAGCTCCACCCCTAAGGGCCTATGGCTTGGTGGCTCTCTCTTGGGTCCTCCCTCCTTTATATAGGCCTTGGGGTGCCCTAGGGTTCCCCCAATACCGTCATGTGACTTAGGGAAGGTTCTAGAGCTTTTATGGGGCGAAATCCCTTTGTTTCTGACCTTTTTGGCAACTATACGGGTGGAGCTATACGACCAAAATAATAGCTCCGCTGTATAGTTGCTCGTTAAATTCTGTGCATGCTTTAGTATTTTGGCTGTCATTTCTTCATACAAACTCTGTTTTGGGTGTTGTTGGGCACGTTGAGTTCGTATCATCAAGGGATACAACCCTGTGGTCTTGGATATTTATTTTGAGAAGTTGGAAAATTTCACTTTTTCAACCTCTCAAATGGTAAGTCTGGTCCCTGCAACTTCTCCATACTATGCTCTCTTTGTTCCTTTTGCCTTTGTTTTGTCCATAATCATCATAAACACCTACACACATGTCAAAGAGAAGGAAGAGGGATAAAAATCTACCTAAACTACTAAATGTGCAAGGCTCATATTGAATTTAACAAAAAAAGTAATCATGCATATTAAGCATAGCAATAGTTAGATGGAGCATGATATGATAGGCAAATGACACAATTTATATTGCTAAAAAGTGTTGTATATCACAGCCATCAGGTAGCCCTGGGGTACAATATTGAGATTGATTTGACAGAATTCCTCGCACAAGAGAGGTTGTTGTTCTTCCACCATGAGGTTGTTCACATAAGCCTTACGATTGAGGGCATCAGCCATCACATTTGCTTTGCCCGGAGTGTAGTTGATCGAAAGATCAAAGTCGTTGATGGTTTAAATCTATCTCCTCTGGCGAAGGTTGAGGTCCGGCTGAGTGAAGAAATACTTCAGGCTTTTGTGGTCAGAAAAGATCTCACAACAGTTTCCAAGCAAGTAGTGCATCCATACTTTCAAAGCAAATACAACCGCTTCAAGTTCAATATCATGTGTAGAATTGTTGAGCTCATGAGTTTTCAACTGACGGGAAGCATGAGCAACGACTTGCTTTTCTTGCAAAAGGACGACACCAAGTCCTTGGAGAGAGGCATCACAGAAGATCTGAAACAGTTTTGATGTATTTGGAGGAATCAAGATAGGTGTGGTGGTGAGCTTTTCCTTGAGTGTTTCAAAGCTTTCTTGACACGCCGGTGACCAAAGAAATTTCTTGCCTTTCTTGAGGAGATCGGTAAGAGGCTTAGCAAGTTTTGAGAAGTTCTGAATGAACCGACGACAATAGCTAGCTAATCCAAGAAAACTCCGGACTTCTTTGACATTTTTAGGAGGGAGCCACTCCATAATCGGCCAAACAGTCTCTGGGTTGACAACAATGCCCTTAGCAGAAATGTCGTGACCCAGATAGGTGACTTCAGGCAGCCAAAATTCACACTTGGAGAACTTTGCATAGAGGCGGTTCCCACGAAGCTTGGTAAGAACACAACAGAGATGTTCCACATGCTCTTCTTTCATCTTGGATTAGACTAGGATGCCATCTAGATAGACCACCACGAACTTATCAAGGTACTCCATGAAAACTAAGTTCATAAGCCTTGAGAATGTAGCGGGAGCATTGGTAAGGACGAAGGACATGACCGTGTACTCATACAGGCCATAGCGAGTTGTGAAAGCTGTTTTAGGAACATCTTCCTTGTGAATCTTGATTTGATGATATCCACTTCTCAAGTCAACCTTGGAGAATACCACTGCTCCTGCAAGTTGATCAAAGAGATCGTTGATCCGCGGAAGGGGATATTTATTCTTAATGGTTTTTGCATTGAGAGCGCGTAGTCAACACAAAGTCGATCAGTCCAGTCTCGCTTTTTCACAAAGATTGTTGGGCTGCCCCAAGAGGAAGTGCTATGCTGAATGAAACCCAACTTTTCTTGTTCATCAAGCTGCTGTTTGAGTTTGGCCAACTCTGCAAAACCCATCTTATAAGGCCTCTTGGAGATAGGAGCGGTTCCAGGTTCCAGTTCCATCACAAACTCGACCTCTCGGCCAGGAGGCATACCTGGTAACTCTTTTGGAAAAACATCTGGGAATTCACAGACCATAGGAACATTTTGCAAGGCTTCCATAACATTAATGTTTTGGACACCCAAAGAGTAGAGCTGAATAGAAGGAGTTTGCCTTGGAGAATAGACTATATGGCCTTCAGGAATTTTTAGAGAAACCGAGTGTTCAACACAATCAATTACGGCTCCATTTACAGCCAACCAATCCATGCCCAAAATGAGATCAATATCTAAGTTGCCCAGAATAATCAAAGAGGTCGGAAATGAAGAATCCCCAATTTGAACTGATTGTCATAACTGATCCTGGAACTTAATATCCTTGCCTCGGGAGAGAGAACCATCATCTTTTTAGGTAATGAATCAAATGAAAACCCATTCTGTTGAGCAAACTTGAAGGATACAAAAGAATGCGATGCTCCAGAATCAAATAAAACTCATGCAGAGACTGAGTTAACAAGAAGCGTACCCAACACAACTCCAGGTGCGTGCTCATCTTAAACAATGTTGATGGTGTTGGCGTGAGCGACAGTGGACCCGGGCTTGGTTTTGATGTTGAGAGCCCATGGTGCAGGTGCGTGGGCAGCAGTTGTGGAAGCAGGTCTTGGAGGGGGTGCAGGAAGAACCTTTTTATTCATAGGATAGTTCCATTGCTGGTGTCCAGTGTTCCCACACGATAAACAAGCACCACTCGTGTGAGGAGTAGAGTATGCTAGAACTCCACCATACGACGCTCTAGGGTTGTTGTTGTTGTAGCCCCTTGGAGCGGCGTTGTAAGAATATGGTGGCCTTGGCGAGAAACTTGATGGTCTTGGCGGAGCAGGGAGCGGCGGTGCGGTATTAGGGACCCACACACGGCACATAGAAGGAGCGGCCACTAGCGAGAAACCACCAGTATCATGGCTGTTCTTCTTGGAATCATCATAAGCCTGTTTACTTGCTTCTTCTTGGAGAGCTGCTTGCTGAAGCTTGAGAAAAGAGCTTGGAGTAGTATGGGTGAGAGCATACTTGATAGAAGCACTGAGCCCTTGACGGAACCCCTTTTGTCTTTTCTTATCATCAGAAACCTCATCACCCCCATAGAGAGATAAGTTTGCCAAGTTCTTGATGTAAGTGTTGACATTGTCGTTCCCTTGCTTGAGATTCAGGAACACCTCCTTCATACATTCCATGACAATTTCAAGCAGATACTGTTCTTTGAAAGCATCAATGAAGTGCCCCCATGTTGGCTGAAATCCAGGTGGTCTTGCTCTCAGATAGCTCTCCCACCAAAGAGTGGCTTCCCCATGCAGAAGGTGAGTAGCGAACTTCACCCTGTCGTGCTCAGCCACATCTACGGTATCCAGCAGCCTCGTGATCTCTCAGAGCCAATCTTCGGCATCCAGCGGCTCGATGGTCACCTCAAAGTGCCACAGGGAAAACTTTAGGAAGTCTTTCATGTTTCCACACTGGGAGGTGGAGGAGGTGGTGCAAACTCATTCCTCCAGACACTCTCCTCGAACCTCTGCTGGTTTTGCTGCATAGTTCCTAGTGTGTTTGCAAGACTGACAAGCACATCACCAAGCTCTGGCAAACCCGGGACATCATCATTGCGGCGAGGCATCCAATTATTGATGAAAAAACTTGCGTTAGTACCATAATGGAGAATTATCAATAATCCAAAATGGCACTAAAATAGAATTAACCAAGATTAAAGGATACAATTTACTAAGATGATATTAAAATATCAAGCAAAGTTCATAGCACCCAAAAGATATTTAGCATATCGCACACGACTGAAATGGAGTGTGGAACACAAATCTTCAAAAGAAAAAAATCCGAAATTTTTGGCATTAAAATACCAACTAGATGCGCAAAACCACTTAACAGTTAGAGATTAGCAGCTCCATCGATTCAGTGTACAATAGCGAATGATGAGAGTAGTGGTATGGTCATGACTCCATCCCGCACTCAAAGCATTACTCCGCACATGAATAGGAAAAACATGCAACCCAACTCTTATCCTTCTCAAGAATAACTGAAAGAGATTAGCAGCTAAAGAACGAAGACCCCTAACTATAATGCGTCGGTTACAAAGAGTAAGACAGATCGTATCGGTTTACAAAGAGTCGGATAGATTGCGTCGGTTTACACAAAGCCTATCGGTATGGAATGTACCAACAATTGATAACCAAAGGCAGATTGCAATAACGAGGTTGGATGCAACAGATAGACAAATGATTACACACACATCCTATGGTACTACGGAAACCCCAAACACGTGAATCCTAGTTTGAATTTTAGAAGAGGATAGACAAACGTTACACTTACTTACCACAAAAGGGTGGGTGGTCGATAAGAAGAAAAATGGAAGCAATCCTACTCTCGTGTTTAGTTTTTCACTAATATACATAGCTACCAAAATATTTTCTAGACTGACAACGACCATCTTGGCTCAGACCCTGAAGGGCAGAATAGCTCTGATACCAATTGTAATACCTCGGACCCTACGCTCTAAGCTCAAGCCTAGATGAACCAAAAATGGACAGGACGTACTACCATGGGGCCGTGCAGCCACACACAGTAGGCCCACCTCGTGGAGCAGGGCATCGTACTGGCCAACCATCCCACCCAATTTTTAGAACATCGGGACAAGAGCAAGCGGCATAGTCGACAGGTAAAGCAATGAAAAACATACACAAATCAGTATGTATGTCAGTGACATACAATAGACATCAGAGACACACCATCTAAAAATAATAGAAACAGAAGTATTCAACACCATACAGCAAGATCCAAATATCCTAGATAGAGATAATAGTTTAGGATACATCCTCATACATCACGTAAGATAGTATCAAGCGAAAGCGGAAAACATGATCCGAGTACGAATACGAAGCAAATTGGCATAAGATGCCCTGAAAATAAGTTATTCCGCCCACAGATCTCATGGATCTCCATCCCTGAAATCTCTACACCTGACAATCGTTGCCACCATCATCAGTCTCTTCGAGCCAGTAGCCTTCCTGAGAGTATACCTGCCCATATGAACCAAATATTTATTGTGTGACACCCTAGGGGTACTCAACAAGTCTTAATGCATCTAAAGGGAACAACTTGGGGGTGGCGCATTGCAGCGGAAGATAATATCTACAAAGTTCTATAGAGACACACTACACATCCACCCAACTAGAGATGGATGGACGCTCGTTAATTAATAACAACAGTTATATAAGCAACATAAATAAACATCGTTCGCCTTCCTTCTCACTTACCGATGAGAAGGCAGAAGAACATCCCATCCGCTGGCAATTTTATTAACCATTCCATGAGTGTTGCACTATATACTAGTCATATCTTAGTCAAATTAAAGGCGGTACTTTAGTTATACTTGTCTATGATCGAGAAACTGTGCTCCAAGTCGTCCATAACCGTGGACGCGGCTTTCAAAAAGATTTACCCTGCAGGGGTGCACAAATAGCAACACACACAATGGATCAACCTCCGGAAGAACCAAATAAAATGCAATGAGGCCTCATGACAATGCATTCACAGGATTCATAAATTATTTTAGGGGACCACCCCAATAAGCTACCCGCAACAAAGTTGGTCGGCTCTGAGATGGACCCAGGGTTTGCGACAATGGTTGTAAATAACTAGGAACCCGAAAGTGTGACTGGGCTTGTCGATACGCGTACACATTCCACCTTCCTAAACAGTACAAGCACTCCACGCGCAATTGTAAATAAAACAGTAAAACATGGCATGAGTATAAGATAGTAATAAAGCCCCAAACTAGTTTGTGGCCCCCAAGAAATAAAGTGCGAATCATGCTCAAGCGAAGGGGGATCCATAGAGTCTCCAGTATGTGGATAGTGTGAATAGTCAAGGAATAGGAATCAAGTACTCGGGGTCCTACGGGACACAAGTGAGCATAAAGAACCAAATAGAAGATAATGCTCACTGGTGCCTCTTTCATTAGTTATCCCATTACTACTCAGATTAAGTTGTTTAGGTACCTCGTTATCCAAAGACTCGCATAAACCCTACACATGCAATTCTATGACTTGCATGGCTCAAACAACTCCCGCAATAATAGCTCATGGGGTTGAGGTACAAGCTTTGGTGGGGTTTAAAAGTAAAGGCTATGCAATACTTGGGATTCAATTTAATGCAATCGAGACTCAATGATGCAAGAGTAAGATAGAAGCATAGGTACTATATGTATGCAAGCATGGGGAATTGCTTTCCTGGCAGTTCAGTTGCAGATTAAGAAGGATCCGGGTAATACTCCTGATGCTCCTGGTATTGTCCTTGCTTAGTGTTTATACGAATAAAAACCAAACACACAAGGGCCAAAATAAATACATTGGACAGTTATATAAATTATATGCAACAAGCAAACAAGGTATGCCATGATGGAATGATTCACAATTGCATGGTATAACATAGCATGGCATGAGTGAGGCGTGGAACAAGAAATAAAGCACTTTATTAATTTATTTAGGCATGTTTTACACCCATAAACAGTTCTGATTATTTAATATTTATATGATGCATGCTTTAATTCATATCATGGAAAGCATAATCAGAACGGGCTCATCGTGCTGATCGATTTAGACATAAAATTTGTCGAATTTGGAATTACGGAATTAAAGGTATAGATTTATTAAGAAAAGGCATTTATTGGCATTTAAATAATTTCAAAATTTTAAATTGCTCAAAAATTATTTTGGATGGCATATTTGAATTCCTCACATTTTTTGATCAGAAAACATATAGCATTTGTATTATTTGAAACTATAAATTTAAGACAATATTTATATTATATTATATTAAAAAGGGGTCAAAAATCAAATGTTTGACTAGTTAGAGTTGACTCTGGGCAAATTTGTAAATTTGTTTGAATTCGTGTTTGAAAAACTTTCATATTTCATTCTGAAATTTTTGTCAAATTCAAATTATTTCAAAAGATATGAATTTATTAAGATTAATTCAATTTATGGAATTATTTTTATTTTAGAAAAAGTTCCTGAAACTTTTGTTACTCTGTGTTGTTTTACCCGCAATCACCGACAGGTGGGGACAAGGGAAAGGCAGGGCCACACGCGCGCGGAAGAGTTCCTTTTTGTAAATTGCCACGGGTGGTTGACAGGTAGGGTCATAGGGCTGCGGGTTGAGGTGGAAGAAAAAGGAGGGGCTCCTTGCAAAACAACGACTGGTTGCGTCTCTGTCGAAACTAAAGAACATAGCAATGCGCGGCTTTTTCGATGATTTACAGCAACGATTGCGATGATTCCAAAGCGAAATTGGCCATGCCACCAAAAGGACAAAGGAAGAGGGGACTACCGGCTACAACTCTCTTTCAGGATAGAACCTTGACGGAGCACTACATCAGGCGGGGGATGGCGAGGAACAGAGGCGAGTTTGGCTATGAGGCTACTGCTGTTGTTGTTTGCTACTGCCGCTGCAGAGCGTGGCGCGCGTGACACACGTGCGCCAGAGCGTGGCGGGCGGCTAGGCGGACGAGGGCCAGTGCGTGTGCTGGCAAAGCGGCACAGCAGGGCTTGCACGCGGCTGGCAGGGACTGCGGTGGCGGCAGGCGTGCGGAAGCTTCCGGCAAGCTAGAATGCGGTGGCGTGCAAGGAGGGAGGCGAGCCAGGAAGAAGGAGAAAGGAGGTGTTGATACCTTTGATCCGGATTATGAATGTAGTATAGCTCTTTTTCCCTAGTAGACCTAGGTTTATAGAATCCTCGGGAAGCAGAAACATAGTGAAGTTACTTTAACGGACCTTCGGGAGTTTTAGAATTCCTTTTGTGTTTTTACCGGACCAAGAGTTTGCGTATTTTTGTTGTTGTCGATGATGGAGAGAGAAGGCCTAGGGCGTTCAGTTTCACCTGTAGCTGTGCAAAACATCTGATGAGAATAAAAGATAGAAATAAAGTATGCATGTAATTGTTAGAGCAAGATAAATTATATGTGGGCAGTGCATCTATAATTGCTATTGCCTCCGCAACCACTTATAGCAATAACCTACTAGTCTCATCCATATAAGAAAGAGAGCTAATGATATGCATAGTGATGTCACCGTTGATCCCAAGTAAATCCCCCACATACAACCGTACTACCCTTTCTATCACTGAGGTTCCCAAGCTGCAGATTAGTCATTACTCATACTCCCTATACCTAGCTCAATCCTCAGGGTCTTGGATACCTGACAAGTCCTTAGATTGAGGCAAGAGAGGATACAATAATCATCATGTCATACAAACTAATACATGATCCCATCTATGATAAATAACATGCACAAAAAGCTACATGGCTAGGCCGAAGCCCTTAGCGCAAGGAGAATTACTCACACATAGAGATGAGATCAAAGATCATAAACATTGTAGTAGAAATCATGAGATTGATAGAAAATAGTCTTACAATGTCACCAATCAAAGAAGAGATATACTATTACAAGTGGTGGAATAAGGCTATGGTGGTGGAGAGATTAGATCTAAGTCTATTACTCTGGCGGCTCGGCGGTGTTGTGGATGGAGATCTAGGGGTGGATGATGGTTTCTCCGAGCGCCGTTTCTCGTCGCCCGAGGCATCTTTATATAGGGGTCCCTTCACGAAAGTTGTTCTATTTGACCTAGCAGCGTTGATGGCAACTATACGGCCGGAACTATACGGCCGAAATTTTATTCCGGTCGTATAGTTGGTCGCTAAAGCGTCTGCCTCCGATCCACGACTCCAGGTTTCTTATGGTTGTTGGAAATCTCGTATCTTTGACTTTAATGTAGTGATTCCCATCATAAAAGGTCATTAGCTGCGCAGGAAAAATAGAAAGAAAGGATTGCATACCCCTTGAATATTAGGCATTAGTGGTAGGGTTTAGAGAGATATTTCATCAAAAATGTGAATAAAATCCAGTTTAAACGTGGATATAGATGGCTATATTTCAGAGCCATCAACCTCCCCAAGCTTAAACTTGATCGTCCCCGAGAAAGAAAACCAAAATCAAAAAGGAACTTAGCATTTAAACTGAAATAACAAGATGATGATCTTACTCATGATTGGTAATCTCATATTTCCTCCACTTCATAAATCTGAAAAACTGTAGCATAGATAGTGTAATGGCAAGCATATCATACGGGTTTTATGCATCCTTATATCGCAGCAAAATTATTGTTAACTTGGATGATTCAAATGAGTAAACTTTATTACATGTCATGTAATCAACTCATAGGCTTGCCTTTGAACATAAAGTATAATCATGTAAATTGAGTGTGAGAGTTGTCATGAAAAGCCTATACACTAGAGTATCTCAATTCTCCCACATTAATAAATCAAGACTTTTCAAGCACTAATTTTTATATTCATTATCCTTCAAGAATTTTAGTTTTTGAGTAATTGAGAGCATCCCAAAAATTTGTTTTAGTTTATCGGGCTGTGATGGATACTCGTGGCATCACTAAGGTTTTTGTTCCTTTTGCATAATTATTACTCATAATAGCCAGAGGAGTGATTCCATCATGAACACAGCTAACCGGGAGTGCCAAGAATCTTACCCACTATAGAATTGCTGCTACATGTGTTTAATCAACTCATAGCCGAAATCTAGGAGTTTCCACCATGAAGATCGTTTGTAGACCAGCGGAGTTGTTGGCATCCCATGAAGTTTGACACGCATAAAGCTATATCATTCTTATGATTAACAAGTCAAACTTTGGCATGCTCACAAAAACCGCTAAACATTAATTCAATCGAATAAATCCTTTTAAAGAGAGTTATCAAGTCAATCAACATTTTCAGTGGTGTTGAGTGTTTCTAGAGATAAGACTTCAAGACTAAACACTACAACACCCAAGCCTTCAATTGTGAAACTTTTTCTTATTACAATTGTTTACCAATTTTTAGGCAAGACTTGGTTAATTACGAGAGCTGGAACAAAATATACCCAACTAAATACCCATGCAAACGAAAATCTTACTACAATAAAAAGACTCACTCCACCAATATAATATCTCAACATTTACTACTAACTAGCATGGGTTTCTCAAACTTCAAAAGTGGAGAGTCATAAGGCATACCTCTCATGTTTGGTTGCACTTCTCTCTTCCTTTTTTATTTGTTTCTTGGAAACTCGAAGTCAATCACTCTCTTGCAAATACATGAGAACCTCGAGGTGGAAAGAAAAGAAAGAGGGAAAGTAAATAAAAATGGAGAAATCTCTATGTTATTTTTTTAAGAGACGGAATTAAAGAATAGAAAATTGGCGGAAAAGCCCGGCTAGAAAATATCTAAAGAAAATTGAAAGAACTAAGAATAAAGTGTTGGAGAAACTAACACGAGTGCTTATAAACTAGAATTAAAAACATAACCTCGAAATAAATAAAATCAAATGAACACCAAATAAAGATAAATGAGGAAACTTCCCCAAGCTTAGGCTTTTGCAAGCCCTTCAAATCATTGAGGTGGTAGGAAAAATTCGGAACTCTAGTTCGCAAATTGAGTTGAGAGGTTACTAGTTGTTCCTCGGAGGTTCAAAGAGAGGCTATGCATCCTCTCCACAGTCCCTCCAAGTTCTTGGAAGTCTTGGTATGTGGCAAAGCGGGTTGATGGCTGATCCTCTTGATGAGGGACTTCTTGCTCCTCTTCTTGGTCCTCATCCTTGTTCGGAATCTCCTCCTCGGGTTGGTGTTGCTCAACCTTCAAGTCATATAGCAAATATCCTTACTCGATAGATAAAAGACCATTAGGCAAAGGAGCATGGTAGATATGCCCATCTCCAGCAATATGCAAATAATAAACACCACCTCTCCTAGTGAGCATTCCACAAGCTTTCAAAGTAGAGAAACCAACACGTCGCTCACCTAGCACAAGTTGCAACTCACCTAGGTCAATTCCTAGGGCATTGGCGAGCACGGTGATGACGCCTCCACCTGTGATTGGTCCTTGGCTTTGGGAGGATTGGTGCTCCAGGTAGCGCATAAGGATTGCGCCCAAGTTGAGTGACAAGTTACAGTTGATGTAAGCAGCCTTTGCAGGGACTAATATGTCCTCCTCATCGAGTCTTGTGAACTCGTTTCTTGCCTGCAAGGTGTTAGCAATAACATAGAACAAATAACGAATTGCAGGATGTTGAATATTCTTCCCCTTGCTTACTCTAGTAGTGAAACTCATTCCATTATAATATTGTTTAGGGGAAGGATTTGAGCCAGTAAAGGATGTGTGTAAGGCATTAACATCATTGTTTGGGAAATTAAAACATGCGTGTTCATAAGTTGGAAAGAAATTGTGTCCTCTCCTTGCCATAATTTAACGGTGCTTTGCAACGAACTTCGGAATCCAATGGTTAACCGACGATAAGTAGGCACGTCATTGTACACAAAGTTTTGCAGGCTAGCTCTATTACAATGTAAATTAAAGTCATTGGAAATACCGAGTTGGTTCAATATAATGGGGCAACCCCACTTGGTTGCCTTCACTTCGCGGTTCTTGATCCTGTCGAAGCAATCACATTAGAGCTCGTTCCTGAACCGTATCCCCATGTGTTCTTGAGCGACAACCCAAGAAGCGCTAGCAGCGGCATGAGCACGAGTTCGGCTCCTTGTGTTCATCATCTAAAACAATAAAGGAAGACAAAATAATTTTTTTTGATCCAAAAATAATAAGTATAACATATTCCTCATCATAGCACACTAAAAAATCCTCTCAAAATAATAATCTAGGCAAGAGAATCATGGAAATTAGTTCATAGTAGGTCTCACCCTAGATTGGTAATGACAGTAGATTGAAAATGAATTTCCAAAAAGTAATTGGAGGATTGGAGGAGAAACATACCGTAGATCACTTGTGTGTGAGGAAATCGAACGAAATTGAGTAGAGGTGAAGATCTCTCAAGGTTTTGAGAGAGTTTGGAGGTAGAAGAAAGAAAAAGGATTGAAGTTTTAGAGTTGGAGGTACCTTCCCGTGCGATTTTATGGTCAAACGCAACTATACGGGAGCAACTATACAGCCAGAACAATGCGTTCCCACTGTATAGTTGGCCTTCTGTCAATTTTTTAGGGTTTCCACCTAGCGGCGCAACTATATGGCCGGAACTATACGACCGGAACAATTTGTTCCCGCCGTATAGTTGGTCGTTAAACCGTTAGTATGTGGAAAAGAATTCGTACGAAAGCACTAATATCTATACGACCAGAGCTATACGGCCAGAATTTTTATTCCTGTCGTATTGTTGGTCGTTAAACTATCAGTACATATGAAAGAAAAATTGTTGATGGCAAAAAAATCTATACGACCAGAGCTATATGGCCGGAATTTTTATTCCCGTTGTATAGTTGGTCGTTAAACTCTCTGTGTCCATCAAAAAATTTCCGTTTCTTCAAGAATTACTTCTTATACTAAAACTTAGTGAAATACCTTGTTTTTGATAGAAAGTTGACAGTTAAAATTATCGACCAAAAACAACATGTATAAAGTAGAATTTTAAGTACTACCAAACTTCTTCTCCTCAAATGGAGTTTTCTAGCACTCTTTATTAAACATAAACTTAAACTAAAAACTTAACTCGAACCTTTATTTCACGTGGGTTGCCTCCCATGGAGTGCTCTTTTATGGTCAATAGCTTGACCTTGATGTTGCTCACTTAGGCCAGATGAGTGGAACACCCACTCCAAAGTAGTTGGCCTTCAAAGTGATGGTCTCCTTCTCATCATGTTTGGCTTTCTTTTTCCTGGGGAAATGGATAACAAAAGGATCCCGCGAAGGCAATTGAAGCTTCACGTTCCCTTTATGGAGATTAATTAAAGCCTTTATAGTTCTTAAGAAAGGATAGCCTAGTATAATAGGAGTAGTAGCATCTTCAGGCATGTCAACAATAACGAAGTCAATTAGAGCAGGACAGTCTTTAATGTAAACTAAAGTGTTCTCCTTAATTCCTACATCTTGTTTATAGGTAGAATCTGCAAGATGTAGTTTTAGTTTGGTGATTTCGAAAGAGCCAAGATTTAAGTTGTTAAAAAGACTCTTTGGGATTGTTGAGATGCTTGCACCTAGATCACAAAGTGCATCTATCTCATTGGTCCCAATCTTAATTTTAATTGTAGGCTCAAATGTATCATCTAGTTTAATAGATAATTTTTCAGCGATTTTCTTGTATTCCTCTTCAAGCTCGCGTACCTTTATTGCTACTTGATCAACGAAGTGTTGTTCCATGGATTCATCGTTACCTTCACTTACCGGAATCTTGATGTTGATCCTCTTTACGAGATCTTCAATGGTGTAGCTTGGTGAAGAGGCATTACTATAATCAAGCTCTTCAGGCTCCTCCCTTTGGATCCTCATCATTTTGAGTTCTTCAATGGGATTGGGCTCAGCTTTACCTGCAAATTTAGCTAGAAGGAGAGTTTGAATCTCGGTTATCTTACCTAGCTATGCCTCAATGATCCTCGTCCTTTCTTGGAGGGTCTGTAAATCATTCCTCAAACTTACAGCTTGGTTAGATAATTTACCAAGCATAGCATCATGGTTCTCTGTTATTTTAATAAGAATATTGTTTTGTTCATTCTGTGAGTCTATAAAAGACTTAACTGTTTCTTGGAGACTACCATTACTAGTTCCCATATTATCATTAGAGTTACCTGCAGGATTAGAATAATGTTTCTGAAAATTAGGATTATAATTTTTATTCCAAGAAGGGTTATAATAATTATGAGCTATGAAGTCTATTTATTCAATATTAGTTTCGGGAATAGCTCTTACCTAGGTTTCCTTACCTTTGACGGCTAATATGAGCTCATCCAACTTAGCATTGAATTCTTCATTTTCTTGTGGTGAGACGGAGTTCACCTTCTTCGTGTTTGATCTTTCTACATGCTATTGGGCATGGCTGTCTTGCATATTGTCTAGCAGCTGCTTTGCTTAGGTAATATGTTTACCCATGAATGTTCCTCCAGCTACAGTATCAAGCATAGACTTAGACACATGATTAAGAGCATTATAAAATAAATGGAGGATTAACCAATCTTACATCCCATGGTTGGGACAGTTTCTTAAGAATTCTTTCATCCTCTCCCATGCAAGCGCTAGTGGCTCACACTCTTCCTATCTGAAACCAATAATATTAGATCTTAGTTGCATAGTCTTTGCACGTGGGAAAAATTTAGTCATAAATAAAGAAGTACATCCCACCCATGATGTAATAGTATTTTTAGGCAAAACTATCAACCATTCTTTTGCTTTTTCTCTAAGAGAGAAAGGAAATAAACGCAATTTGACCGCATCCGGGTCAACATCTTTTATGCGCATTATATCACATATTTCAGTGAAAGTATTCAAGTGCATACCTGCATCCTCAACAGCAGAGCCTCCAAATTGATTATGTTGAACCAAACTTAAATAATGGGGCTTAATTTCATAGTCATCAGCAGCAATTGTTGGCTGAGTAATAGGAGTATGCAAATAATCATTATTGGGAGTGGCAAATTCCCCAAGCTTCTTTTCAGCCATATTTCCTATGTTTTTGGGTTTTCCTAAACAAAAACTTATGATAATAATAAAAACAAGAATTTAAAGACTAACTAATTTTTGGGTTTTTTAAAATAAAGACTTAAAGCAAACTACCAAAATTAAAAACAAGAATTAAAACTAGCAAGGTTCCTACTAACCTCATCAGGGTAGCTATTGCTTCCCTAGCAACAATGCCAGAATAAGGGTTGTTACCTTCGACCCGGATTATGGATGTAGTATAGCTCTTTTCCCTAGTAGGCCTAGGTTTATCGAATCCTCGGGAAGCAGAAGCGTAGTGAAGTTACTTTAATGGACCTTCGGGAGTTTTAGAATTCCTTTTGTGTTTTTATCAGACCAAGAGTTTGCGTCTTTTTGTTGTTGTTGATGATGGAGAGAGAGGGCCTAGGGCGTTCGGTTTCACCTATAGTTGTGCAAAACATCTGATAGGAATAAAAGATAGAAATAAAGTATGCATGTAATTGTTAGAGCAATATAAACTATGTGTGGGCAATGCATCCATAATTGCTATTGCCTCCACAACCGCTTATAGAAATAACCTACTAGTCTCATCCATAGAAGAAAGAGAACTAATGATATGCATAGTGATTTCACCATTGATCCCAAGTAAATCCCTCACATACAGCCGTACTACCCTTTCTATCACTGGGGTTCCCAACCTTCAGATTAGTCATTACTCATACTCCCTATACCTAGCTCAATCCTCGGGGTCTTGGGTACCTGAAAATTCCTTATATTGAGGCAAGATAGGATACAATAATCATCATGTCATACAAACTAATACATGATCCCATCTATGATAAATAACATGCACAAAAAGCTACATGGCTAGGGCGAAGCCCTTAGCCCAAGGAGAATTACTCACACATAGAGATGAGATCAAAGATCATCAACATTGTAGTAGAAATCATGAGATTGATAGAAAATAGTCTTACAATGTCACCAAATGAAGAAGAGATCTACTATTACAAGTGGTGGAATATGGCTATGGTGGGGGAGAGATTAGATCTAAGTCTATTCCTCCGGCGACTTGCCGCTGTTGTGGATGGAGATCTGGGGGTGGCTGATGGTTTCTGCAAGCGTTGTTTCTCGTCCCCCGAGGCCTCTTTATATATGGGGTCCCTTCATAAAAGTTGTTCTGTTTGACCTAGCGGCGTTGATGGCAACTATACGGCCAAAAATTTATTCCAGTCGTATAGTTGGTCGTTAAAGCGTCTGCCTCTGATCCACGACTCCTGGTTTCTTCTAGTTGTTGGAAATCTCATATCTTTGACTTTAATGTAGTGATTCCTATCATAAAATGTCAGTATCTGTGCAGGAAAAAATAGAAAGAAAGGATTGCATACCCCTTTGAATATTATGCATTAGTGGCAGGGTTTAGAGAGATATTTCATCAAAAATGTGAATAATATCCAGTTTAAATGTGGACGTAGATGGCTATATTTCAGAGCCATCAGTGTTCACCTTGTGCGCGACTCTAGCGGTAGGGCTCGATGGCGCGGCGAGACAGTTGGCATCGGCAGCGCTCGAAGCTACAGGGGCAGTTTGAGCTGGAGTCTGTGAGGGTTCCTCTAAATCCTGCCACTACACACGCAAGCAGAGAAAACACTTCGGCTTCAGGGCACGATTCAGGTCATGGAGGGAGGGAACAAAACCAAAAACTCACCAGGAAGACGATGGTGGTACTCGCTCGGACAAAGGAGAAAAGGATCCGCCTGAATTTTGGCTGGAGGTCGGCGGTCGGAGAGAAGGAAGTTGAGCGTGCCGTCGCTCAGGCGCGCTCCAGGATGAGCTGGTGGTACGAGAAGGTTCATGAGGTCATGGCGGTGCCCTCTGTACCTATGGCTATCCCTGGGAAGATAGGAATCAACAGGGCCAAGAGAAGGTAGGGCAGCTGCGTGGAGCTACAGAGATAGGGAGAAAAGGGCTGCGGCGCGAGGGAGGGAAGGAGGCTAGGGTTTTCTAGGAGGGCGCCTTGATGCGGCGATAAGAAGTCGAGGGATTGCACGTGTTGCACATGAGGAGCTGACGAGGATGACGGAACTCGACGGCCACCTGCCCATCACCGTCTCTCTCTGTGGGCAAGGGGAAAGCGATGGAAGATGAAGCACAATAACGACGACGGAGCGAAGGGGTATGGGCCAAGAGGAAAAATGGGCCAGATTGCTGGGTTGGTCCTGCTGCACTGGACTGCCTCCTGGGCTGGGCAACTGCGGCTGACTACTAATGGGCTGGAAAAGGTAAGGTCCAGGTAAACTCCCTCTCTCTATTTATTCTATTTTTATTTTATTATTTGTTTGTTGCTAATTCAAATTCAAACAAGTGGTTAACTCAAATCTCTTTTGAAACCTTTGCAGATGTTTTGAAAATAAGATTTAGTAAATTATATGACAAGAGGGAAATAGCATCAAAGGAAAAAGGGGATGCCCATGTACATATTCATTTTGGGAATTACAAGAAAAGAGAAAGAGAGGATTAAAACCATTTAGTAAAATAGTGAACCCTAGCAATTGGGTTCCAACTTGTTGCAAACAACATAAGGATGTAGTAGAAAAGAGAGAGAGAGTATTGGTGATATCAACACATACAAGATACAAATACAAGATGCAACACAACACAAAAAATGCAACAATTTAAAACATGATCCATGAAGGTGGCATGATGAACATGAGCATGATATAATGAGATGCAACAATACATGTAGGAAGTAGATAAACCATGTAGAATTATAGATGTTAGAAAGATGGGATGCTATAACTTGTAGCATTCCAAGTAGCATTTTATTATTAAACCATCTGGTAAATTGTTGGGCTTCATCGTTTCGCACCATGGAATTGAAGTCAACCCGGAGAAGATCAAGGCCATCCTCGACATCCAACGCCCGACGTGCTTGAAGGACATACAAAGGATCATAGGTTGCATCGTAGCAGTAAGCTGGTTCATCAGCCGACTTGGAAAGAAGGTCATGTTGCTCTACAAGTTGCTCAAGAAGGCTGACAAATTCGTACGGACGGACGAAGCAGATGCAACACTTTAGGGGTTGAAGAGAATACTCTCCTCCGCACCAATACTTGCAACACTGGAGTCAATGGATCCTATGTTAGTATACATGGTGGCAACCAACGGGGTTATCAGCATCGTCGTCGTGGTGGAGCGCAAGGATCCAACGCATGAGCATGGAGTTCAGCAGATAGTTTACTATGTAAGCAAGGTCTTGACGGAATCCAAGCGGTGTTACTCGCACTACCAGAAGCTAGCTTATGGATTTTTCCTTGCTTCACGGAAGCTAAGGCACTACTTCCAAGAGCACCATATCACAGTGGTGAGCAAGGCTCCGATGTCTGACATTATCAATAACAGTGACGCTACAGGAAGGGTGGCAAAGTGGGGCATCGAGCTTGCCACCTTTGAAATCACCTACAAGAGGCGACGCTATCAAATCTCAAGCATTAGCAGATTTCATCACAAATTTGATAGAACTACCAGAGAACACTCCTGTGCTAGAGCCAGAGTATTGGGTCATGCACTTTGACGGATCCAAGTGATGTCTACGCACTTCTATTCTTGTAGACAGTTGTTGGGCCTCCAAGTGCAGAGGTTTGTAGAACAGCAGCAAGTTTTCCCTTAAGTGGATCACCCAAGGTTTATTTAACTCAGGGAGGAAGTGGTCAAAGGTATCCCCTCTCAAGCAACCCTACAATCAAGATACAAGAAGTCTCTTGTGTCCCCAACACACCCAATACACTTGTCAGGTGTATAGGTGCACTGGTTCGGTGAAGAGATAGTGAAATACAAGTGGTATAGATAATTATAAGTGGTAACGGTGATAGAAAATAGCTTGATGGTATGGAAAAGACTAAAGTAAAACTAAAATAAAGATGGCAGCAAGCAAACATGTAACAGATCTAGTTGCAAACGGTGTTTCAATGCTTAGAAATAAGGCCTAGGGATCATACTTTCGCTAGTGAACACTCTCATATAAATATCATCTCTTTAAGATACTACTCTGAACTACTCTCCGGTTGGACACTCTAATCCATGGTAGGGCTATAACAGCACACCTCAAAGTAAGCCTTTCCCATCTAGATAACCCCACACTATCACCTTGAGCACTAGATGGTTCAAACAAACACCACAATTTCATAAAGACATCCAACTCCAAATATAACTCATAACAAGTATTTGAAATCTCTAGCCTAAGTGCCACCATGGTGTGCACGCTGTCAACTTCACACACATGGGGAGAGCAGAGATCTATTAAAGCACTTGAGTAGCAAGGTAGATCTATAGATTACAAGCTCATGATCTCAATAAGATCATGCATAGAGAGAGAGAGAGAGATGAACACATAGCTACCGGTAGAACCCTTAGCCTCGAGAGAGAACTACTCCCTCCTCATCATGGGAATCAGCAACGGCGATGGAGATGGTGGTGGAGATCGATGGAGATGGCTCCGGGGGCACTTCCCCATCCTGGCAGGGTGCCGGAACAGAGACTTTCTATCCCCCGAATCTCCCCTTCGGTGGTGGCGGCGCTGCGGAACTTTTCGTGGCTGGAGGCTTGATGATTTAGGGTTTTTGCATCGGGAGGCATCTTATAGGCGAAGAGGCAAGGTCGGTGGGCAGCCAGGGGGCCCACACCACCTGGTGGCGTGGCCAGGGCTAGCCCGCTCCACCATATGGTGTGGCCACCCTGTGGCCCCTCTCCGTCTCGGCTTCTGGCTCCGTGAGTCTTTCGGTAAAATATCGACTTTGGCTTTTTGTCCGGTCCAATTCTGAGAATATTGATTTTTTGACTTTCCTGGAACCAAAAGAGCAGAAAATAGGAAACTGTCACTGTGACACTTGTTAATAGGTTACTCTAAGAAAGTGTATAGAAAGTACTCCAAAGTTGGAACAAAACACAAGAAAGTAGATAAAACCAAGCATGGAACATCAAAAATTATGGATACGTTAGCAACGTATCAACATCCCCAAGCTTAACTCCTGCTCTTCCTCGAGTTGGTAAGTGATAAAAAGAAAGAATAATTTTTGAGGTGACATGCACCATCATAAACTTGATCAAAGTATTTGTAAAACATTGATAGCTGGGATCATAGTACTTCAATCATAACATGAAGGATAAAGTTCTAGCAATAAGACAAAGCAACTATGTTGCAACATGAAAAGACACAAACAAAAGATTCATGAATAGCAATGCTTTGCAAGACGTTTGTTTGTTTCACATAAAGAAAACATAGCATAGTGGCATTCAGCTTGTCCCTCTTAGAGTAGAAAATATAAATGCATAGGACACCTTCAAAGTTCATAAGAGTGACTAGATACAAATAGTTTAAATCAAGCAATATCAAGGTATGCATCAATCAACAAGTCTTGGGACAATGCACATAGAACTAAGAATGGCCACTATGCTCTCAAAGTAGGTGCATAAAGATAGAAGGTGGAGACTCAATATATAAGTGGAAGAAAGGCCTTCATAGAAGGAAGTAGGGATTCAAGTCTCATAAAGAGCTTCCAAAAATTATGGTACTTAATAGCTTTCAGCTCTCATTGCCCCTATCATAAGCATCTTGAAGTGATTAAGGTTAAAGTGAACAAACTATGGTGTACATGCTTGACGAAGTATAAGTTAGAAATCTCATGTCCCTTGAATACGAGGGTCGCTCCTCATGCTACTCAAGTTTAGTCACCGGTAAGTTCTTGTCATCGTAAGTACATGTGTATCATAGAGAACCGCCAACGGGGTACTTCTTGCCCGATGATACGGAAGAATCCCCATATCAAAATGACAAGGCAAGCAGACAACGAGCATCTCAGCAATCTTCTTATTTACCATGGGAATATGGTGCTTTTTCTCTCTTTCCTCTTTTCATAATCTTTTTTTCTTTTTCCCTTTTTCTCAATATCTGACTCTTTTTCTATAAGAAGAATGCTTCATAGACAACTCATTATGGTTACGCTGCAGGTTTCCACCATGTTAGCATGGATTAGACCAGCAGCCCAGGCGTTTCTCTAACACATATACATAACTCCATGGACTTACAAGCTCCCATTTCATTTCACACCGACGACATTGATGACCCACAAGTATAGGGGGTGTATCGCAGTATTTTTGATAAGTAAGAGTGTCGAACCCAACGAGGAGCAGAAGGTGCTGGCTAGTGGTATGGACCAGGAATTCTCTGCAAATACTTAGCAAACGGATTTTTAGGGGTTTTCGATAAAGCAAGTAAACAAAGTACGAGTAAATAAAAGATAGTAGGAATAAATGCAGCAAGTGGCCCAATCCTTTATGCAGCAAAGGACAAGCCAATTACAGCTCAATTCGACATAGAGAGATCTCTCACGAATTTTTACGGTGAAGCACAAAAATCTGTTTCGGGACAGCAACTTCCCCAAATCTTACTTCTCTCTCATTAGAGGTCGATCTTGACACAAAAACCAAACAAAACGGATAAAGAGCGGTTATTACCGAACTAATAACTTCCAAGACTCAAAGAAACAAAAACGAACTAAAAGCAAAAACAAATTGGATTGTCTCCCATAAAGCTCTTTCTTTATAGCCATTAAGATGGGCATGGTAATTTTGAAGAAGCTCTCATAGGGATATGAATTGAAGTGAAAGAGAGCATTAAGAAGCAAAAAACACACACACATTTAAGTCTAACCCACTTCCTATGCAAGGGAATTTTGTAAACAAACAAGTTATTGAAACCAGAGGCTTCTTGCATAAGAAGGCAAAACAAGTGCAACATAAAAACTTTCAGCATAAAACGAGGAAACTTGATATTATTGAGATGCATAAGAACACTTTTTCCTCTCTCATAGTAACTTTCAGTATCATGCATAAACTTAACAATATAGCTATCACAAGGGCCATCATAGAAATGATCACTTATTCTAACAGAAAACACAGGAATACTAGCTCTCATAACACTACTATGTGAAACAATATTAGAGGTAACCTTACAAAGGATAGGGTGTCCCTCTTTTTCATATTTAGTAACAAAGTCTTTCACATTTGCTATTATAGGTTCATCAACCATTTGTTTATCAGGTTCAGCAGCTTTTCTTGTACTTTCATTAACCATACTAGCTATCATAGAATGTTCCTTAATCCTAACTAGGAAAGGCATTTTCTCAATATAAGGTTCAGGTAAAACATGATTAGCAGTATAAACTTCAGTATTTCTTGAAGGAACACTCTTAGCAATATATTTATAAGGTTCATGATACTTATCCCACTTCTTTTTAGGCACTTCAATATAGGAAGCAAAAGCCTTAAAATAAGAAGCAATAGCTTGAGAGTCTAGACCATAAGCATTTTTAATATTTTGAAAGTCATCAGTTCCCATAAAAGATTCAATGCATTCATAATCATAATTTATACCTGACTTTCTACCTTTGTCATTCTCCCAAGCTTCAGCATTGTCTTGAATACGGTCCAGAAGATCCCATCTAGCTTCTTCTTCCATGCGAGTGAATGATCCAGCACAAGAAGCATCCAATAAATCTTTATCATGTAGAGGGAGCCTTGCATAAAAGTTATTGATAATAATATTGTTGGGGAGCTCATGAATGGGACATTTGAGCATTAGTAACTTCAATCTCCCCCAAGCTTGAGCTGTACTCTCTCCATCAAGAGGCCAAAAGTTGTATATTTGATTCCGATCTTTATGAATCTCACTAGGAGGATAAAACTTTGAATAAAAGAGAGGCACTATTTCCTCCCATTCCAGAGCTTGACCATTCTTCAGCAGCTTATACTAGTCCTCAGCTCTTCCTTTGAGTGATAATGAGAATAACTTCTTCTTAACTTGATCTGTAGTAATACCTGCACACTTGAACAACCCGCATAATTCGTGTATAAAGAGTAAATGATCACCAGGATGGACAGTTCCATCTCCAACATAGTAGATATCCATAACACGATCAATAATTCTTGTAGGTATTTTGAAAACATCATTCTCAGCAGGTGGTGGCTTATCTACTACCTTAGCAGTGGTAGTAGCATTACCAAATAAGAAACTCAGCGAAATATCCATAACAAAAATAATGCAACTAACAGAAGTAAACAATACTCACAGTAGAAGTTTCCTTTATCAGTTCCACTCTCCAATAGCGCTTCACTCCCCGGCAACAACGCCAGAAAATAGTCTTGATGACCCACAAGTATAGGGGGTGTATCGCAGTATTTTCGATAAGTAAGAGTGTCGAACCCAACAAGGAGCAGAAGGTGCTGGCTAGTGGTATGGATCAGGAATTCTCTGCAAATACTTAGCAAATGGATTTTTAGGGGTTTTCTATAAAGCAAGTAAACAAAGTACGAGTAAATAAAAGATAGTAGGAATAAATGCAGCAAGTGACCCAATCCTTTATGCAGCAAAGAACAAGCCGGTTGTATTACTTAAGATGACCAAACGTTCTCGAGGACACATGGGAAGACTGTCAAGTGCTTTCGCTTCATATAGTTGATTAATCTTCTTTAGCTTGTTAAGTGTTGTGTGGGTGAACCTGTGCTAATGTACCGCCCCATCCAAGACTAATACATACTTGTGATTATACCCCTTGCAAACATCCGTAAGTATAAGAAAGTAATTAAGGTAGAAACCTAACCACACCTTTAAACTCTAAGACCCTTACGTCCCTTGTGCAATGGTTTCCTAACAGGGGTTTAGGTTTCTGTCACTCTGGCAACCCCTACGATTAGTAGCCAAATACACAATGCATTCCCCTAGGCCCATATAGGTGAAGTGTCATGTAGTCGACGTTCACATGACACCACTAGAAGAAGTACACCACAACTTAAATAACAATCTATTGAATCTTTCTGAACACAACTCCACTACTAACAACAAGACTTATCCCATGTCCTCAAGAACAAAACGAACTACTCACAAGACATCATATGGATCATGATCAGAGATGGAATAATGATGTATAATAATCTGAACATAAACAATAATTCAATGGTTCACTCAATAGCATCAACTACAAAGAGTAATCAACACCGGGAAAGTTTCCTCTATGAACTATGCAAGATTCAACGCAATTGTTACAGCAATATGGAGATGGTGATGAGGGTGCTGATGGTGATGATGGTGGTGATGATGATGATGATCCCGATGAAGTCCAGCTTGATGGTGGTGTTGATGGCGACGATCTCCCCTCTCCGGGAAGGAATTCCCCCGGCAGAAATCTGTCTGCCGGAGAGATCTTTCTCTCTCGGTGTTTTCCGCCCCGCAGAGGCGGCGGAATCTTTCTGTGGTCGCTCCTCGAGTCTTAGGGTTTCGGGAGGATGATATACGCCAGAGGGGAGAGGCTGGAGTGGGCCAGGGTGGCCACACCACCTCCTGGCGCGGCCTAGGGCTGGCCGCGCCATGGGGTGATGTGGGCCCCCCTGTGGCCCATCTCCACTCCGTCTTCTGGCATCCTTAGTCTTCTGGAAAAATAGGATTTTCCGTATATTTTCCTGGATTTTCTAATCTTCACGAATTTTGCCTCTAAATAGCACCTTTTCCATCAGAATCCTGACTGCAGCGGTCCATGCTCCAAAAGTCATCAACCATGCAAAAATAGATGAAATAACATAAGTATCACCTCTCAATATGAAATATATCAATGAATAATAGTGAATTAAGACATAGAATAGTGATGCAAAATGGACGTATCAGACATCCATAGACAAAAGAGCATGATATCAACTCGGTACAAAGTACTAGTGCAATGTTGAAAGCGTTCCCCATGACATCATGGTTCTGCTAATCCCCAACAAATAAGTGCAAGCATATACAACATAGACGACACAATGGTTCAAATTTATTAAGGGCAAGAAAAGTAAAGTGTGCCATCAAGTTCGTGAGAGCTTTAATCACTAGTTTTCTCATAACAAGTTTAATTTGGAAGGTAGACAAAAACATGAATATACTTGGACTAGCATATGTTAATAGGTAGGTATGGTGGACTCTTTGGAATAACTTGGTTTAAGGAGTTGGATGCATGAGTGGAACTCATACTTGGTTGCGGAGGCTATCAAAAGACTGGGAGCGACAAATTAAGAGAGCAATAATGGCCATAATCATGCAGAGCGACAAAACATCATTGATCAAAGCATAAAGTGATACTACAAGTTGAAAACTAAAGGATCATAAAGGCTTATGGTGACTTGAGATAGTCATAACATGGTGTGAGAATGCGCCAAGTCAACCCAAATAAAGCATCAAAAGAGAATACCACAATACTATGCTTTAATATGCTAAAACAACGCATGATTCTTCAAAGGCACATTAAGCAATCTCAATTGTTTATAACATGTCATGCTACAACAAAGAATACTAATCATAAAGCCAAATCAATATCAAGCATGGCATGACAAAGCATAGGCCACAGTCAAAAACAAGCTCTCTTTACCACTTAAGCATGAACTTTCCTACTCTTTTCCAATCCAAACCAACTTATTTCAAAACTAATGTATGAATGAGGGGGTCCAACCAATTTATTCAAGAGAACTAAGCAAACTAAGCAAACTAAAACCAAAAATAAAATGAATACGCTCCAAGAACAACACAATTGTGCATGAAACAATAAAAATAAAGTGTTTGGAAGAAACCTGAGATTTTTATTGATGAAGAAGGGGATGCCTTGGGCATCCCCAAGCTTTGACGCTTGTACTTCTTGGATATTTATTGGGGTGACACGCGTGGCATCCCCAAGCTTGATCTTTACTCCATTCTTCATCTCATTACTCATTCCTTCCATACACCTGAAATTTTTCCTTCATACAAAACTTCACACAATCTCTATTAGCTTGTTCCAGCTGAATAATTGCGAACAATACCAATTACTTGACCGTTTGCAGTCTGGGGCTTGACAAGGTTGGTCCTTTGCAAACAGCACCTTGTGGATTTACACATCTGTTAGTAGCAGTTGATAAATTCACTAAATGGATTGAATCTAAACCAATTAGAAAGATCGATGGGGCAATAACCCTGAAATTTGTCCGGGATATAGTGGTGATATTTGGTCTCCTGCATAGCATCATCACCGACAATGGCAGCAACTTATCTCTCGGAGAAGTTGAGGGGTACTGTCATGGAAAAGCCATCCACCTTGACCTAGCATTAGTGGCACATCCACAATCAAATGGGAAAGTTGAGCGGGCCAATGGACTAATTCTACAAGGAATCAAGCCAAGCTTAGAAGAACCTTTGCACATAGTAGCTAAGCCTAGGCGCAGAAGCTACCATCTGTCTTGTGGAGTTTACAGACAACACCCAACAGATCTACCGGCTTAACCCCTTTCTTCATGGTTTATGGAGCAGAAGCAGTATACCATCCCACATCCTCCATGATGCACCAAGATTCGCCACCTATGACGAAGATGACGCTGAAGAATCTAGACGCCTATTTGTGGACCTGCTCGAAGAAGAACATGTGCTGGCATGCCAGAGATCCGCCATCTACCAGCAGAATCTACGCAGCTACCATAGTCGCCGTGTTAGGCATCGCTCGTTTAAAGAGGGAGATCTGGTGCTTCGACTTAAGCATTAAAAGTCACACAAAGTATCCCCGCCTTGGGAAGGACCGTTTGTCATAAGCAAAGCACTACTCAATGGTTCCTATTAGCTCGTCAATATTTGCGAGTTGAAAGATATGCTGAAAGACCGCAAGCACAAGCAACGTGACTCCAATGATAATTTCCCAGAGACTGATCGGCCATGGAACATAGCACAACTACGTCCTTTTTACACCTAGCATATTTTATATTATGTAATAAGTACCTTATATGATCGATGAAATAAAGCATTTGGTTCATTCATATTTTCTAAGTCTTTTACCTCCTTTAGTGTTCATTTTTGGATCATATAAACCCTTTATGCACAAGTTTGTATTTGCACTTGTGAAAATTCTGCCTACGAGTGTTATCTTAAGTTTTCTGGTCTACACGTTTTCTGATGTTTTTATGTGGATTCTAGAGTAGTGACTTTTCGGCACTCAAAGCCGATGATTTTGTTCTTAGGTTCTTGATGGTGCTATTAAGCATCATCACATGAGAGCATGGTTATGTGCTGCGAGTCTTCCGTCTCACGAAAGGTCAAGCATACGAACCAGAATAATGGATAAGCCAGCACTTGCTTAAAAAATATATACATGCTGGATCTAGATAAGTAGCAGGAGGCTTACAACCAAGTTTTCCACCTTACTTCTACAAGTTTTCCGCATACATACAAAATATTATAGAGAAACACTTAATACAAAGTGTTTTATAGCTCTGCTGCAGGAGACTTCGACGCTGCATCATCAGCTACATGGGAATCAGACTTGGCAAGATCGTCCAACTCATAGGATCGAAGGCTAGAATCCTAAGTTGCTGGTTCATTATCAATAAATTCAGCAGGCACGAAGACATCTGCCTTGACCATCTTGGCAACCCTGGTGTTGTAGCCGGTGAGGGAGTTCCAGATGGCATCGCCATCGATTTCGTGCCCCTCCTCATCAACCTTCGGTGTGACGGAAGTCACCAAGTCGATGTCGGCTTTGTCGTAGTGGTCCCTGACCAAGGACAAGGCCATCCTTGCACCAGCCCTAACACAAGATGCTTTCTAGCTCTTTACTTTCTCAGGGGCTCGACCCAGGATTTCTGAGTAGTTGGCGGCAGAATTTGTCGCCTTGATGGAAATGTCCAGTGGCTTGGAAATCTCCTTGGTCTGATTGCTGGCAGTATTGATGAAGTTGCCAGCAAGAATCATGCACTCCTTTGAATCCGGAGCACCTTCACCCATATTGGTTAAACCAATGGGAGCTGTGTTTTTGTAAGAGACAAGGGTCATGAGCATAGCAATGAAGTACATATTTTGACTTACAGAATTGACAAAGACGGAGGAAAGTTACCAAAGATGCTGGATTCGGATTGTTGGTAGGTCTCTACCAAGATGTCATGCTCCTTCTGAAGCTTCTTGTACACCTCAAGGCCCCGAGCATTCTGCTCTTTGGCAGCTTGGTTTTGCTCCTTGAGTTCTTCAATCTCCTTCTTCAGGTGCTGAATCTCAGTGTTAGCAGATTCTTGCATAACCTTCATTGCCTCTTCATGTACTTTGACGGCATCAACCAGGTCTTTCTTTAGAATTTTGTTCTCATCATCGAGCTGCTGGATATGCTTGGATTGCTCGACGATGCTCTTTGCCTTGGCGATGGTCTATACAAGACGGAACAAAGACAACATTGTGAGAATTCACATGAAATGGTTCCAAGTGATAAATTAGGAGTTGTTGGAGGAAAACAGACGCTTGCTATTTGTGATATATTCCTTCAAAAAGGTTGTTTTGCCGTTTTCAATTTCCAGCGCTTCCTGCAACTTGGCATATTTTTGATTAGGAGTTTTCCTCCGGGCATTCTCATTCTGCAAAGATATGAAGTACTTAGTTTCTCTAGAGCATCTAGTCGGAACTTCTCAGTTTCAACTAAAGGCTCGGGGGCTATAGTATCAGATTTTAATTCAGGTGTGTTCTCTCTTAGAGTATCTAGCCAGAATTATTCATTCTAACTAGAAACTCGGGGGCTACACTATCAAGTTCTACACTTAGTTCTTTGGAGCACTCAGGCCAAAAGCTACTGGTTTTCCGCCTAAGAGCTTGGGGGCTACAGTGGGATATATTATAAAGTAAAAAGGTAAAGTTCAAAAGACTTATAATAGTAATAACCCTCAGATTGTTGGCCAAATTGGCATATGCATCGTGGAAGGTCCAGGCATTGTTATAAATGGTATTTGCCTGTCGAATAAGATCATCCAGGCTCAATGTCGAAGGAGTTAGAGGCAGAGGAGTTGTAGAAGCCGGAGGCATGGAGGAAGCCCTAGCTATCTCCTGCGTAATAAGAGCAGTTGAAGACGCAGGGGCTCCCTGCTTGACCATTGCTCCTGTTACCGCTGCCTCTATTTCCTCCACCAGTTGCTTCCCTTTCTCGGTGGCATCCTTAGCCGGAGCTTCAGCCACTTTGGAGGAAGTACTCTCCTGCATTGCCCGACCGCTGAGAGCAAAGTCATCTGGTGTTGGATTGATGTCTATCTCCATGACAGAGGTCTTAGGGATGATGGGGGACGAAGTTCTAGCGGAGCCTGTGGCAGGCTTGGTGGCAGGGTTGGGGGAGCAACGACGGGCGATGACTTGGAAAACATATCGCAAATATTTTTCGAACCTCCAACATCTTTGGAGGTCCACCTCAAACTAACACCGAATCTCTTCCTGAAATGTACAAAGTATAAGTACATGAATTGAGTAGGTGCAACGTAAAGCTAAGTTAGAGAATGAAAATACTTACACCACAACATGTGCCTTGTTCAAGGGGATGCCGGTGGATTTCTTCTTCTCTGCCTCTAAGGTGGCAGTGGATTTCTTGGAGACTCCACTCTCCGATTTCTTTTTCTTCTTTCCTTTGGCAGCAGTGTCAGAGGTGGAGCTCTTCCGCTTTCACGCTGCTGGAGCTGGATGATCCTTGGAGGCATCATCGTCGGACATGACCTGCACGTCCTTCAATCTTGGATTGTAGACTTGGGAGGCCATATCTTCCTCCACCAAGGTTGCCAGCTGATGAGACGAATGCATGTTAGATGATCGATAATTTCAAGTCTGAAACCTTAGAGTATATATGAAAACAATAAAGGAAACATAGTTACCCCTGGGCATTCACCGCATTCGAACATGTCGAAGGTGATCTTGAAGCCACGCTTCTTGTCCTGCACCTTGACGATATCCTTAAGCCGGAGCTTGATGGAGTTTGTGGAGAAGTTATCTTTGGAAATCCGCATAGGATCTTCCTTCTCCTTGGAGTATTTGTGCATTAGATCGATGCGGTGCTGCAGAAGCTGAATCCGCCTTGTGAACCAGCACATGGCAAGGTCCAGGCCGGTTAACCCTCCATCTACGAGCCATTATATTCTCCTTACGGCGTGAGAAGCTTCGTCGTCGAACAGGAGGGGGCCTTGGGATTTCCAAGTGCTAGTCTCGGCAACAGCTCCATCGACAAAGTCCGGATACGAGTCTTCACGACCATCCAGAGGAATATCTGGGCTGTAGAAATATGTTCGCTGCCAATTCTTGTAGGTCTCGTGGCCAACGATGTCGGGGAACCGCCGATTAGGACGGATCTTAAAGCTAATGGTTCTGCAGTTTCGAAGTTCGTCCTTGGACTCTCCGGACTCTCTTAACGGTGAAGAAATAGATAAACAGATCTAACCTAGGTTTGACTTCTTGGTATCCTTTGCACAAAGCTATGTAGTTGCTAAGTGTAAGGATGCTGTTGGGGGAAAGATTATGGGGAATTACCCTGAAGTGTCGGAGGATTTCGAGGAATAAGTTGGAGGCTGGAAGGCTGATACCACGTACCAGTTGATATTTGAGGTAGACCTTCTCTCCGGCTTGGGGAGAAGGGGCCACCTCGCCGTCCGGCGTCGACCGCCAGACCAATCCCTCTGTCGCAGGGAGGTATCCTTCAGTGACGAGTTCTTGTAGGTCCTCGGTGGAGAGATCCGAGCCTCTCCATACTCCCTTGTGGGAGTCAGCATCCTCCTCTATGGGTTTTAGTGCCACTCTTCTTTGGTCGCCGCCAATGGTCTCCACCATGGAGGAGACAGGAACCACCAGTCCTTCCGGCGAAACGGAGACGTCGTGCGATGGCTCCTTTGAAGCCTTGGGTGTCGCCACCGTTGATGGAGTCTTGCTGCTGCTGGCCATTGGGTGTAGGAGTGGAGGAAGGGAAGAAGCTTCTTGGCTAGGGTTTTTTGCTAGGGAGCTCGAACGGTCACGCGGCGAGAGGAAGAAGACGATGTGGGGGAAGACTACGAGTAAAAGAAAATATTCTGGCCGTAGTAAACATTTATAGACCCAAGCATCAAGATTCGTGCATGGAAGATCTAACAGTTACAGCGTTGACAACATGTGTGTGAACGTGCGTGGTAATTTCGCCACGTCCCTCGATTTGCCGCTTAAATGTGTTGGATTTTGCGCGCGTGAAAATAGCTAATGATTAATTCACTGTCATATGTGAGTTTCGAGGTAGCGTAGGCTATAGCCTATGTCATCCTACTGACCGTTGAAGTGGAGGAGTCACGTCTGAAGATTCCATGAAAGGCGGAAACTATCTGGCTCTAGAAGAAAAGACTTGAAGAATCTTCGGCTTACATGATCAAGACAAAGAGGATTGCAGGGTTCTTTGGGAGACCTTCGAGATATTGCTTGATGAATTACCGTCATCATCTAGACGGAGCATTCAAGACCAAAGGACAAGACGGCACAAGATCTCAAAGTCCTATGGGGGCTACTGTTGGGGATATGCTATATGGGTACCACCATTGCATGTCTCTAATCCGGCTAACCCGGGTGGCCCACTGTTGGTAGCATGACCCATGGTCTGCTGGGCGGCCCAGTTAGACGGATCTAGAAGGGAGACCCATGCCAGATAAAGAAAGGCTACGTTGAAGACACCGACCTACTCGGAGCCTTGGAGTACAAGACACAAAGACTAGTTAGTATTAGTGTAGGACTTTGTAACATGTCTAGCAAGGTCCTTTTCATGTAAACCTAGGTTCTGGCGCCTTTATAAGCCGAACCTGTGGGAGCATTTAGGGAAACAATCGTAATGCTTAGAGCAACACCTCGCATAGCGAACCGATCTCTGTAACTCGGCCTATTGCCATTATAGTGATTTATAGCAGGAGTAGAGTTTTGTCACTATTGTGAGATTTGAACCTAGATAAGGTGTGTTACCTCGTACCCGTCAACTCACCGCATCCCCCCACCTCTCTAAACACGCTCTGTGAGGATCCCTCCATGGCGTACTCGTCGGCAATACCACGATAGAGGGGAGGTGGCCGGCTGGGCCTAGGGACCTCACGTGGGGCCCACTAGGGCCATGGCCGACGGCGGCCAGCCCCTCTCCCTTGTTTAGTCCCACATGGCTTAGCTAATAATTTATGGGGTCCCTTTTCACCTATATATTGAGAGGTATCTTGAGAAAATAAATACACCAATAATCAATAAAAGGTTTCTGCTGTTTTGGGGAGACCTCCAGTTGATCATCTCTCTCTCTCTCTCTCTCTCTCTCTCTCTCTCTCTCTCCCCCCATGACCGCGGTCCCAAGTCTAGACTGCGCGAACATGAGACTTCTTTACCGTGGAGCGCCGTCGCGCTGCGAGATTCGGATCCAGAAGGTCTACTTCCATAATTGTTGCTGGATCGGAGGAGCGGGAGTCATCATCAGGCACCGTACGCGTGTAACTCCCCACGAAGTGCCACACTTTGGGCATTAGGTGTCATCGGAGCCGCAGGAGCCGTTGGACTTCAACACGACCCTGAGGTCGGCGTCGGTACGACTACATCAGTCATGTTCTCCTGAACATTGATAACGCTTGCCGGTCTTTAAGGGTAAGTTTCGAAAGCCCCTTCCGTTACTGCATTACTAATGGATAGGTCCTGACATTAGGGTTCTTGGCGTATGAAAAACTCATTGTTTTCAAGCGCGAACCCTTACACGAACCCCATCAGTACATGCCGGCAGGATGGCGCTCCACGATGTCGTGTGCAAACTCGTCGCCGCCCACTCCCACCATTCGTAGGTACGCATACGCACACGCCAGTGAGGGCTCCTCGCGCGGCCCCACTCCTCCATCCTCCGACTCCTATGACGAGTGGAACTCGCCGTCCCCTCCGCGTGCTCACGTGGTTGGCGCGACCGACTACGCCAAGGACTATGTCTTGTACCTCGCAAGATGGTTATTCATATGAGTTTGTATCAACATAATTGTTCTATTTTTATGAATGATTTCTATTCATGTTCATATTTTTTCGATTATGTGTTCGTGTTGTGAAACTAATTAATAATGCATGAATATTTATAAATATTAAAATGCCTTAAAAATACCCAACTTAATGATATATTCATTTTGAATGAAACCATTGTTTGAAATTTAAAAGTTATGTTGATAGTATGTGAAGATTGTAGATATTTGATCTCTAGTCATATACAAATCATGCTCACATTCGGCAAAATAACTAAAGCACCGCGTTTTGTATGAATACAAAGTGTTTGATAAATTATTGAAAAAATACATATTTGATGTACCATATTTCAATGAAGTGGTGATTATCATTCTGTAATTGTTGATTTTAGTAAAAGAGTTACAAAATAAAACATAAACAAGAAACTATTTGATATGATTAAAGAATTTCAGTATCAAAGGGCATTAAAGATAAAAGAGAATCTAATTATTACGATTTGATCAATAGTAATGAAATTCGAAGATAAAAGATTAGCATCAGAACTTGTGAAATGCGACGCATTTTGATACGTTGAAGTGCAAAAAATCACTGTGTGATATTTGATATTAAGTGGGTAAATAGATGGTGCCAAATAAAGCGTGATAGTATTAGTGTAAAGACCATTAGTTAGAAATAGTAAACACTCATTTAGAATAAAGTGAACCATCTGAAATTGGTAAGATCAACACCATATCTTGTATGAATTATCATGAAAGTGTTAAAATTAATGTATATCGCCAAAACAACAGCGAACAAATTTTTGTAATATATTCATTAAATAGGAAAACCATGGATAAAACTAAAAGATAGGCAAAACTGGTCAAGCTCGAGTAGCCAGACCTGATCGACCTCTTGAACGATTGAGGTCGTCGCCGTCCCAACGCTGCCGCAACCTGCAGCTCCCACTGTCGAGGAGCTCAATGCTGGTCTAGGTTGCGACGGCCCTCCGTAGTTTAGTTTTTATTAGTGACGCGTAGCTAAATATTCAAATGGCGGAAGAAGCTTGATCGAACTTCATAGTTTTTTTGAAGAATTTAGCTGCGAGTGCGAATATTAGAGCGATCAGTTCGTGTTTACATTGTTCGTTCTGCGCAGTCTAAATTCGACCTGTTTAATTTGTTTTTCGTAGTCTATATTCGAGTATTCAGTTCGGGTGTTTAGAGGATCTCCACTCGTTGGTCGTTCCCAGGTCCAAATCCAGGCGTAATTTGGGCCCGGCGGAACTAGATTTCGGCCTGGGAACACCGAGTTTCCCGCTCGCGTTCACAGGCCGAGTTCCCGCGTTTGGCCAAATTTTGACGAACTTTAGGCAAATATAGGCAGTTTTCATTAATTAAAAGCAAATACAAATATATTAGATAGAATTCGAACGGACATCCGAATTTAAACTACTGGTAGACTAAATAATAATTTAAAAAACTTAAAAAAGATCGCCACCGCCGATGCTGATGCCGGACGCCGTTTCTACATGCTGAAGTTGCTGTAGAAGGAGATGTAGCCGGGGTCGGCCTTGCCGTCGTCGTCGTCGCTCGACGACTACGGCGGCCGGGTGCTACCCTGGCCGTTGTCGCCGCACCTCCAGGGCTGGTAGGAGGGGCCGGCGTCGTCGTCGCCGTCGAGATCGACGAGCGGCGAGCCATCGTATGCGAGCTCGCGGCCAGCCCAGACCTGACATTCGGCTTGCTCCTGCTGACGCTGGACGTGGCGGTGCTCCGTCTCCTCCTAGTCCGCCCTGGACCAGGCGAGGATATCCGGCGACGAAGGCACCGGCGGCACTGGGATCACGCCGAGGCTGAGCTTCCAGCCGGCCGGGACCCGGGTGCCGGCGGTGCCATGTAGCCCGCGTCGTGGAGGAGCCGGGCCTCCCACGCCTAGAGTGTTCGGTGGCCGAAGCTATTCGCCGCCGCGGGATCGCCGGGGAATCTCTCGCCCATGGTACGGGAGGTGGGGAGAGGGGAAGGCTTTGCCGGAGTTGGTGGTCTGCGTGGGTGTGGATGCAGCCGGTTGGACGCGCGGTCTATATAGGCGGCGAGGGACGGGAGGGGTGTAGCGGCGAGGGCGGGAAGTTAGTTTCCGCCGGTCCTTCGCGGGAGCCGAGGCGACGGCGGCGGGAAGTTACTTCCCAGCGGTCCTCGCGGTGTTCCGATGCAGGAGGACGACGACGGACCGGTTTCTGTCGCTGACTGGGCGGATCCACTTGACGAATCGCTCTTTTTCAGCCGAAATCGTTTCGTCCGGCGTTTCCAGCATGCTCCCGACGCCACGGGAACGAGCTGGGAAGCCCGGACGTATTTTAGATCAAATCCGGACGAAAACAGGATCCTAGAAACATGACTAGACCGAATTTCAGCGTCCAGACTAAAAATACGTTGTGAGAACGGGGTGCTGGAAAGCCGAGTGGAGATGCTCTTAATGCGGCTTGTTAGAGCTGTTGGAAAAACGAGAAACTGAGAACACCCCACGAACTCTCGCAAGGACAAGTAAAAAAAAGAAAACTTTCGCAGGGAGGAAGCGAAACAACCCCCGCAAGCTAGGATGCACCGAAACCCTGGCGCCCTCCTCCGCGCCGCCGCCGCTCTACTCCGCCCCACTGCCGCCGCTCGACAAACCCTAACGAATGCGGCACCGGCTCCCCTGCCGCTTTCGCTGCGCCGCGCTCTCCTCCCCGGACACCCCCGCGCGTTCTCGACGGACTACGGGAAGGACGTGGACGAGGTGAACCGCAAGTTCGCCGAGGCGAGGGAGGAGATCGAGTCCGCCATGGACAGCAAGGAGACCGTCTACTTCAACGAGGAGGCCTCCTGTGCGCGCGACGCTGCCGCCGACGCCCTCGGCGCCTTCGACGCGCTGCTCGCCCGGGTGCCGCCTGCCGATGCTGACAAGCTCCGCCGGTCCATGGGGCTCAAGATGGAGCAACTCAAGGCCGAGCTCAAGCAGCTCGAGGAGTAATACTGTCTCCAGATCGCTCTTGATGAGCGCATCGAGGTCAGATATTTGGTTTTGGGGAGCAAATCTGGGCGATGTTTGTACTTTGGGTTAGAATAACATGTTCCATTCATAATTGCTGGGTCTGCTGCAGTACATTCATGTAATGGAGATTTGGAGCTAATTTGTCCAGTGTTCATGCAAATTAGTCGAATACAATTTATATATGTTTTAGTTTGGGAAGAAAAATTGATTGATGGGGTTGTAAAATCAAATTATAGGGGGTTAAACCTGTAATTCGTTCTTGTGCCAATAGTGAGATTAATTGAGGTCAACAATTAAAAATATTAATAAGTATTAAACTTCTTATTGTACCTAATATGACATTGAAAACAATAGAGCAAGTAGATTGGTTACAGACGTTCATTTTTCAGATTTTTAGGTGTGCCCTGGTGAATGAATATAACTGATGCAATGCTGTTATGATAGATAAGGAGGATTTTAAGCTGCAACTGTGATTTGCTATTTGCATTAGAAAAATTGGCAACTTTTCATGGATTATGGTATCTCATAATAGACTCTTGTATCTAAAATTGATGTGGATGGTGGTGCAAGAATGAATCAAACTAAACTATAGTCTATACACATACTCCCTCCGTTGACGTCTTTTAGTGTATAGGTTCGTAGAGGTTCGGAGTGAATCTATACACTAAAAAGTGTCTAGATACATTCATTTCACAAAGCTAAAATGTCTTATATTTCTGAACGGAGGGAGTATATGACAACCCTCAGTTTTCGTTATATAGAAAATCTCCTGAGCCGCCCTTGTGAGCTTGCTTCATTGTAACGGTTGATTTGCACTTTGATATGTGCATTGAGACAAAAAAAAACAGTGTTGTGAATTGCAAGTAATCAGGGCCCAGCATATTGCAGGTTTAGAAGACTTGTATTTTACTCTAACCTCAGCCTTAATTATTCCCCGGAGATGGATGTTGAATTTGACTGCAGCTGTTCCTCAGAAGACCCATTTTCAGAAGAAGGTAGCTGAGGATTTGGCAGTCCGAATATGGAGGAAGCTTAGCATTTCCACTTGAACGAATCCTGGTATTCGTTTTACCGCCAATATGGTGTGTTAAAAGATTACTTTGCCCTCTTCTTCCCAGCTCATCTTCCTTATTACTCCCTCCGTTGAAATAAAACCACGTCAAGTATTTTGGAACGGAGGGAGTAGTTCCTACTGTCTGACACTTTGGAAGCCAACCTCAGATTATTGCTGAACACCAAGCTGTCAAGCATGGCGGTAACGATATGTAAGCGCTTCACCTTCACATTGTGGAGGACTTTTGCTTTGAATTAAAAAGGAAGAACTAATGGCGAGTTGTGGCGAGGAATGGCGAAAGTGACGTTGACAGCCATGATGACGGCAGCTTCTTGATGGTCAAAGTAGGTCTTTTTGCCTGTCAATTAGAAGGCAAGACTCATTCGTCTGAACATAAGCAACATGACATTATTATTCATCCAACAGGAGACATCTGATCCACATTCATACTCCGAGGTAAGATTGCCACCAATTATGGAATTGGGCAGACTATTGTATTAGCGTTGCCCTAAGTTGCTGTTGGCTCTAGTTCCGCAGGGATATGCTGGACAATCCATGGGTCGGTTTGCCTAGGCCTTGCGCTATCTCATGACAGTTGACATTTGACAAGGCCCTCTTGGATGGTTCCATAGGCGACGGTTTGGCGACGGTTTGTTGGCCTTGTTCTGGAGCTCTGGTTTGCTGAACCGTTTAGCACAGGTGGATATCATCATCTTATTCCACCTTGCGTCTTGTCGAGCACCCAGAACAGGTGGATCCCCAGCATCTTCCCTACTCCCGGGTAGGGGTAAACGGATAGGATAATTTCCGTACCCAGACCGGCTCTGGAACCGTTTTAAGGTATCCGATTTTATAGAATCCGGCGGATAAGGATATCCGATTCCGAAGTGATGCCTAGGATATGGTATGGAAAATAGCATACGGATATGGATTATTCAAAAATTAATTAGGATTATCCGAGTGTTTCAAACCGGATAATCCGATTTTAGAGTCAAAAGTTAAGGACAATATTGCAAAGCAAGTACCTACGAGAGTATTTAGTTACTGAGTTCATTTGGCGAACACGTCTAAGTCTGATTTTTAACACCATGTTTCTATTATCTTATCTAGTTGATTCCTGCAAGGCCGAAAGATTAAATATCTCTCAAAAATTTGTTAGAAATATAATTATCTATCTATGAGAGTATTTATCCGACTACTTTCATGTCCGGCCCGAATCCGCTCCGTTTCCGATTCGAATTTGCGGTCCAGTATATCCGCATTCGAATCTGCAACCGGTCATTATCCGCTCTCCTCCGAATCCGAGAAACTAATATGAAAATGAATATGGTACGGTCAAAATCTGATCCGATCCGTTTACACCCTGAGTTCGTCCACCTCTTGACCCTCCATTTTTCAATTTGTGATGAAAATCGGTGATGACTTCATCGATCTCCAAGTTTAGCGATTCCGTTTTTCAATTTGTAGGTAGGTGCGTGCGTACGTTTGGTGTGGAGAGCGTGTGCGTGCGTTCTGTTGTATCAGAGTTTCTCGAAAGACAGTTAATCACGACACAATCAATTTGTTAGTCTGACTATCTATGCTATACACGTCTATACATTATAACTGTACAGTATTGCTGTATATGCCATTCTCATGTGAGGACATCATTGGGATCTCCTTTCTTCCTCCGGCGGTGCTGCCGAAGCACTAGCACCGAGGCGCCGGAGCCGGCCAAGTCGTCCGAGGACAGGAGGTCCCCCACGTGTCCTAGCTCCGGGCACTCCTCGTACAAGCCTCCCATGCCGCTCGTCATCTTCGCCGCGGCCGCGCCGCTGTCACCACCCTTGCCCACGACGAACAGGGAGTACATCCCGGCCATGGCAATGGAGCCCAGCGACTCCACCAACTCCGGCCCCTTGCTCACGTACCTCTCCGTGTAAGACACATGCCCCGGCGCCACGAACCCCGCGTAGAAGTCTGCCATGAACTCCTCGTTCGCCATGGCCTCCTCTTCCTCCTCGCCCACCACCACGGTGACGAGGTAATCATCGCCGCCTTCCGGCCTGGGGGACATCAGCGTCGCCGACAGCACCTCCGTGCTGCTGTCCACGCTCGCTCCCGCTAGAAGAAACCTCGACACCATCACGCTCACCGACGGGTGAGCCGCCGGCCGCGTTGCGTACGCCACTGCCTCTCTGTCGTCGGGCCCGCCAAGAAACACCGCCACCACGTTGTGCGTTTCGGCTGCGGGGTCATCCGCCGACCTGCTGTGACCGCCCTCGGTGGCCGTCGACTGCCTCTCCGCGATGGTACGCTCGACGAGGACCCCGACGGTGCAGGGTGCTCTCTGGAGGATTCGCTGGTTGAGCTCTCGGCGGTCGTCGCTGCGGCACACCATGCGCCCGTCGTAGCGCTCCTCCTTGTGGAATGGCACGAGGATGAGCGACGCCCGCACGTCCTCCACGCCGTTGCACACATCGGCGTCCATGGTCTCGAGGCTGGAAATGGCCGTCATCTGCCGCACCGGGATGAATGTTTCGTTCGTGAAGCCGTTGGCGGCGGCCACCACCTGATCGATCTCCCGCGCGTAGCCCCATCGTCCGCCATCATCGTCCTCGTCGTCAGCTCCATCGCCGGTGTGGTAGAGGTGCGTGATGGCGTACTTGCGCGAGCTCATTAGCTCGATGAGGTGGAGGAGGTATATGGCGACAGGCGTAGCACCCTTGGAGAGCTCGGCGAGGGTGAGCATGGCGTGGATGCTCCTGGCGCCGTGGACGCAGACGAGGACGCGAAGCTCCTGGTCCAGCCTGAGCTGCTGGAATGCTCGACGCTGCTGGCGGACGATAGCAGCGGACGCCGGGCCGGCCATGAACGTGTTGATGATGGAGGACAGGAGAAGCACGCCCTGCGCCGCGCTGTTCCAGATGCCGGTCGAGTCGCCTAGGTTGATGGCGAGGATGTCCGCGTAGCCCTTGACGTTGAGCAGGAAGCCGAGCACGAGCGTCTCCCGCGCCGGGATGCCGATCATCCGCCCCGCTACGACCGTGCCGGCCACCCTCCCGATCGTGCTGAGCAGCGTTGCGTAGGTGACGACGACGAGGAACTGGGTGGGAGTGAAGCAGTCGATCTTGGCGAAGTCGAGCCTGGCGCCAATGGTGCCGAAGCAGAGGGGCATGATGAGCTGGTGAACAGGGTAGGCGAGGCGGTCGACGAGCGTGCGCGCCGTTGGGCCTTCCCGCGGCGTGGCGAGGACGATGAGGAAGGCGGTCATGGAGGCGCTGTAGCCGAAGATCTGGACGTGCTGCGAGATGCCGACGATGAGCACGAGCATGGCGAACAGCTCGTACTTGCTGATGTACTGCTGCCCCTGCTTGCTCTTGTTGAGCAGCCTGGCCATCCACACCACAATGCGCACGGCGACCCACACGTTGAGCGCCATCCACAGGAACATGATCACCTTCACCACCGGCAGCGCGGTTAGCCGGTTGGTCGGCGGAATGGGTTTGCCGTCCTTGTCGTAGCTGGTCGGGCTGACGACCATCACGCTAATGACGGCGAGGCTGGCGATGTCGTTGGCGAAGGCGGTGCCGATGGCGAGCTGGCCGGTTTCGGAGCTGGTGAGCTTGAGCTCCGTGACAATGCGGATGAGGACGGGCGAGGCGGTGCTGGTGAGGACGAGCATGAAGAGGACAGTGGAGGCGTAGAGGCTGTCGGGGTGGAAGGTGTGCTGGCCTGGGTGGAGAAGGCCGTAGAAGAAGGGGCCGGAGACGGTGGCCAGGATGAGGCAGAGCGCGGAGCCGCCGGAGGCAACGACGATGGAGGCACGCAAGTAGCGTCGCAGGTAGCGCAGGTCCATCTCCAGCCCGATGAAGAACATGAAGACGATGCGGAGGTAGTAGATGGCGTCGCCCAGCGCCCGGCCGGCGTCCTTCATGCCCAGCTGCCGGAGGTCGACCATGCGACCGAGCACCGTCGGGCCGACCACCACGCCGGCCTGCGCAGGCGGTGTCAGGGCGAATCTTTTGAAATCGATCAATTGCTACTAATTGATTCTCCAACATACCAAGATGGAGTACGTACCAGGATGTGGGAGATGATGCTTGGCTGGCCCATGCGACGAAGCACGGAATGGAAGAGGCCGGAAAGGACGAGGAGGGCGGCCATAAGGCCGAGGATGGCCATCACGCCGGCCATGAAGTAGGACCCCTCGGCCACGTCGGCGGCGCACTTGGCTTAGCTACGTGGGTGGGTTGGGTACGGTGGTTCCTCTATCTTAGTTTGTCCGGAGACGTGACCGACGAACTAAATGCATGAACAAATCTAACTAGTTGGACGATCGAGCTGTTACAACGAAATCCGCTACCAAGACCTCCAACAAGTATTGGTTTGGATTTTTACCGGAGCTTATGCTTAGCATCGACCAAAGAAATGTGCATTCCAAATATATACAGGCCATTTATGGACACCCAATCCTTACTTTTACTTGGTTTCGTCATGCATTGTCAAATGGATGATTTAGAAGTAAGGGCACCTAAATATAGAGCCTTAAAACTTGCCACCGGAGACCCTGAAGTGAGACCGAGAGGCCTCAAGAGAGTAACAACGCACCGCGCCGCCACTGTCGTGACCGCGACGGTCAAGAGTTTTCATCCGGAGCCCTCGCACAGAGAAGGTAACCACAAGGACGTCACTAAGAGGGTTATCACACCCGTAGCCATCGCTGCTATTGGCGCTGAAGCATTAAGATTTCGCTCGGAAAACCTTCGCACCACTCCTGGTATCAGACATCCATTGTCCCCGAGTTAGGCCTCCGACATGATATGGGAGTTGCCAAAGCTAAAGCGTTGCCAACACAAGGGACCCCCACTGTCCACTCCTCGCCACCCACATGAACGAAAAGTGAGACCACCGTCACTGCAAGTCCCTCGTTGTAGAGTCGCTGGCGCAATCCACCTTTAGGGGCCGCGAACTCGAACCCATGAATCGACCAACGTCACACCGCAAATCTGATGTATTGGACAAGGAAGGACAACACCAGAGCCTGCAGCCATCAAGTCACGCGACCACCCAGGTGAGGGCATCCACCTTCCATCACCCGAGGTGATCGCCATTTGGACGCACCAGCAGGGTCTATTAGATCAGGCCCGGCCATGCCCAGCAAGGCCTAGGTCAGGCACTATCATCCCTGCGACGTGCTGCTGGACCCATGCCGCCGCATCCACCTGCAGCCTCGTGCAACGCCGATCCTCGCCACCACCGGCCGACTGCCACCTTGCTCTGCCGCCTCGCCATGAGCAGCGTCGCCACCATATCACTCGCCGCTAGCAGGCCTCCTTCCGAAAGCCGCAATAAGGAGCACCACTACCGCCACGCTCGGGGACAGGACGCTCCATCACCGACGGCGGTCAAGTCCGGTGCCTCCTCCATTGGGCGTTGGCGCCCCTCCAGATCCCCTGCGAGAACGAGCAACTGTCGGGTAGTGAAAGGGCAACCTCCGTCGGCACCGCATGAGCTTTTTCTAGTGGCGCTCGACGGCGACGACAGGGAGAGGGTAGGGAAGGGTCTGAGCACACGGTGGTAGCTAGGCTGGCATGGCAAGTAGGTTGATACAATCGGGTACGACATTCTTGCTACATCCCGACAACAACGTTAGAAAATTGTCTTGATAACACTAGCTCTGTGTGTGCCAATTCATTGGAACTTCAAGTGCACGTTGATGTAGCAAGCGTATTTCCCCGCGAGGGTGACTCGAGGGGTTATATTGAACTCTCGGGATCTAATGCTACAACCTTCTTCTAGCCTCTTTCAGCAACCTACTAAATAAATCTTGTGTCTTGTGCCCTCAACTGTGGTTGTCAAGCACAAGGTTTATTATTAGTAAAACTTAAATATTAAATAAATAGTAAAATAATCTATAACTAAAACAGTGAAGTAAAGTTCTTTAGGGTTTTTGTTTATACTTGCAGAAAGTAAAAGTGTTTTTTTATTTTCTGATTAAATTCTTTCAGGTAATATAAACGATAGTAAAATAAGTAAAACTGGTTTCAGGGTTTATGTGTTTACTTGTCTAGTGTCTCATAAAGTGTGGTGGTGATATAATAGCTCTTAGATGATATAATATTGCTAAAATTCATTAGGTGTTTGATTAGCACTCATATGAGCATCATAGCCTAATATAAAGATGATGCAACACATCTCACTTCTACAATAGAAAGGGAAAACTCCATACAATCTAAAATTAAGAATAAGCAGAATATAGACTTAGCTAATTTGACAAGATGTTTGAATAATAAATGTGCTATCTTGAGCAAATAAGATCATCTTTGTTGTCACTAGATAATTATAACACATGCATTCATTTTATCCCTAGTGAGGTAACAAAAAGGTAAAAAAAAAAGCAAACCTTGAATTTTTTCACTGTCCAATCACTACCACCATGCTACTACATCTAATGCACACGTTCCCACACACACCCCTACATACTACTCCCTCTGTTCAGAAATATAAAACATTTTAGCTTTGTGAAATGAGTGTATATAAACACTTTTAGTGTATAGCTTCACTCCGAATCTCCACGAACCTATACACTAAAAGATGTCTAGATACATTCATTCACAAAGCTAAAATGTCTTATATTTCTAAAGTATGGAGTATTTTGATCATAACAAGCATTTAAGAACGGGGTACATAATATGCATCTATCAATACTTCATAAATACAATTGAATTCCAATCTTAAATATCATCTCATAAAACAAAGATCCACCACATAAAAATTACATATATGATCATAATCATGTGATGAAGCTCATATAATTCTAAACAATAATAACACAAGAGAGATATATTAAGCTACTTCCACAAACCCATAGTTTGGGGATGGACTACTCCATCTTCATCATGGAGATGATGTTCGAGAGGGTGGAGATCCAACTGAGGATGGCTCCGGTGATGGTTCCCCCTCCAATCTTTGCTGGTTCTGACTCTATTTCGTGGTTTCTGTGTTTCTATGTTGTAAACCTTGGCCTATATGTTAGGGACACGTGTCGCTTTATCACGTTGGTGGTGGTCCCACCACTGAGATGAAGCGGCACAGAAAACTAACATATCCGTCGCTCGTACACATATGGGTGCGTATGAGATACGACCATACAAGAGTACAACAAATACAATCATCTAAAATAAATAGAAATATATTGCAACGTCATTATGACAAGATCCAAGTACATATCATATAGTAATATCATATAGGACACATGTCACTAGTACAAGCACGTTACTTAGAGACGTCAATTTCTAATGGGCGTTAGCCGGTTTCTCATTCTGGATCAAGCGCACAGCTTCTAAGAGCATACCACCTGAACCAGTTTTTCTTTGCGGCTCTAAGATACGAGACCTCAGATGGTGCAAAAAGAAAAATGCCTCTAACATGTACGAGATGGAAACGATCCTTATTTTGAACCACTTGCATGAACTCCTCAACCTTAGACGACCTATACTAGAGACCTTCTCCAATAGTCAGGTGACCCGAGTCGGATTATAACAAAGACCGTCTCCAAAACTAGTGTGCCTTGAAGCGGATTTTAAAGTGACCATCTCTAGTGTGTGTAAACCACTTTAAATAATAGCATGCTAATTTGAATTCGATCATAGTTGACATGACACGTAATCATGATTCAGCAGACAGGTAGACACATTATCTAAAGAAGTTATAGCAGCTCGATCATGGTAACAATAGCCACATAGTTTGGGAAATCCATACAAATTTAGCAATTACACGTTATGGCAGTACATACAAACTGCAGTCCATAAATTAATCAGCTAGCATAATGAGTACTCTCTAACAAACCAGGATTGTATTTATAATTGGCCGCCCGGTGGAAGTTGCTGAACCAGAATATGTACCTCTCCATTATCTTTTTCGTCAAAGCAAAAAAGGACAATGGTATCCTACTTTAGGTTGAAACTTCTCACAACCTTCTCCCATCCAGTCGTTAAGATTGCATTTGACCCAGCTCACATCTTCATCCTAACCATCTTTGGCCTTTTTGCTCTTCATTTTCCAAACATGGCCATCAATAGGTTCATCAAGGCGATTCTTTAGGTATTTTCTTGTGAACCCGGCTCCAAATGTCTAGGCAAGCATAGAGAATTGAAAAATTAGCATGCTTGTTATTATAAGAAGTATTTAAATATCACATGGTAGCTTGTTGATAACATGATCAAGAATATATCATCTTACCAGTTTACACTTTTTATTCATGATAGATGAATAGGGCAGCCTATAGACATAGTACTTGATTTTTGGTGGAAATTCGGGTTCACACCAGTCTAAGAGGAAGTCTACATGAACTTCTTTCAGATACATGTCATTTCCAAAAAGGCTCTGCTTATCAAAATTAGTGTCCCCTTGTGTTGAGGTCCTGATGCAACAACACTTAAAAATTTCAATGCGGTGGAATATTAATGTATGTCGTCTAAACGCATACAAAACAGATGACTGCAATTTTGATGTTCTTTTGATACCTCTAAACTCAGCCCTCTCAGTGGACTCTTCATCTGTTGACTGGAATTCAAAACCACCAAAGTGAATGCGAATACTATCATCGCTAGACAGCATGACTGCATCGTAACTGCAGGTTCCCGTCTGTTAAATAGATACAAACAGAGAGCATCTTAATACAATTAAAATAGACCAATGAAGTGACAATTAAATCTCTATTGCTGGACTGACAATTTAATCTCTATTGCTAGAAGTGACAATTGCAGATTTTGAGATTTATACAAGGGGAAAAGAGTTGGGACAGATGCAGGCCGTCTAGGGGAGGCTCTCCCGACGTTGCCGTCGGGTCTTCACAGCTCGGTAACCCTGAACCTTAAATTCGAGAAACAAAATGACAAATCCCATGGCAAAAATCCTAAATCGAAGCTACTGATTTAGGGTTTTGGAGGTTTGGTTTTCACGCATACCTGCCTAGACGATGAAGGGGTCCTCGGAGGCGAGGGAGAGCATCTCCACCACAGGAGACCGGAGGAGACGATGGTGGAGAGGCAGGGGACCAGAGGCGGCGCTAGTGGAGGGAGGCGGCGATGGACAGTGGTCTGGGCAAGTGGGAAAGAAGAAAAGTGGCACAGATCTGAAATATTTGTCCAAATATTTCCGATATTTGGCGCCAAGTACTAGCCTTAGATGGCCGCAAGTGTAAAAAGTCTCTAAGAATATCCATTCTCCGAATATTTCACATTTTGGCGCCAAGTACTTGAAGACTAGTAATTTGAAAAAGCTAATATTCGGAACTCCGGATATATTCGAGACTCCGATGTTTGATTTTCCTAAAATTTGAGAACTATTCATAATTTAAAGCAAAGAAAGGTGTATATACATGCTTGCTAGAGTGAATTTGAGTCCCCTAAGACTAAATGAGGTTCATAAATTGAAGAAAAAATTGACGTAGTACAAACCTTGTATCTTTACCCTAAAAGGCATGACGACTAGTGTTCATGCGCTTTGCTGCAGAAAAATAAGGTGCGAGTGTTTTGAATTTGACTAATTCGAATGTTTAATCACAAAGTGAGATCATTTGGTTACTTAATTATGAATTTTTCACCAATATAACCTTTTTTCATGTATTCTTTGAAGGAAATCTCGTCGAGTGAATATTCGGACAACCAGAAATATTTAGAACTTCGGATTTTGTTAATCCTAAATTTTGAGAATAATTCATATTTTAAAGGCAAAGGAAGATGTTTACACATGCTTGCTAGAGTGAAATTGAGTCCTAAAAGTAAATGTGGTTCATACCATGCTACATAGAAACTGTTTCGAATTTGACTAATTCAAATATTTAATGCCGATGTGAGATCATTTAGTTAATTCAATACAAATTTTCAACCAATTTAAAATCTTGTTGATGTATTCCTTGACAATTATAATATAATCGAGCACTAGAAATATTTGGTAATGTGCATGAGCATGATCAATAATATAATTGAACACTAGAAATTTTAAGGAACTCCATATAAAGGAGTAGATTATTATATATAGAAGGTTCACCAGAGACACCATGGATATATTATCTTACATGCAACCAAAGGTAATAATTAACTAAAAATAAATAAAAGCAGGGGTAGCAGCATGAGGCCGGGACATGGAGACGCCTAGCAGGGGCAGCAGCAGAAGGCCAGGACAGCGTACTCGAGGGGATATAGGCCAGTCCTGACATAATCCCGAAGAAATTGCCGAAGGCTGCGTGGCTCGCCAAGGTCTTCGGCTGATGCCTTCGGCCTCAACTTTTCCAACGTCCACCGCGTGCTGGATCATGCTGTCGAGATCCGTGTCGATGGCTCTGCCACATAATGGGCAAAACAGTCTCTCCCTACGGTAGAAAGGAATTTGCCCATATCGTAACCGCCTCAGCACGTAGCGTCTCTTGTTGTCCCTGGAGTACTTGCTATCGTTCACTTCATCATCATCATCCTGTTGATTTTTAAGAATATAACTTAGAACTCATACATATGGTTGAATTATATTACAACTCAAGAATTGACAACATATATGTAAAACAATATTAAATTGATATCAAAGAGAATATATCTCAGGAATAGTTTGATCATTTTATATATCATGTCATCTCAATAAAAGGACAATTAATTGGATCAGAATATATGTAGAACAAAGGTTGTAGCCTCATAAGTTTCTTCAGGGATGGCGTAAGCGAACCAAGTAACAATTGCACAACCTATTGTTCTTGTACATTGCCCCGGGTTCGCTAACTCATCCCTAAAAAAATCTGACACCAATGTGTATGCCTCTCTTTTGGGGAAAATTTGAATCATACACAATAAAAAATTGAAATGTAATCCTACCAAACTATATTCTTCAACTTAGAAGTGGCAAAATTAGCCTCGAGAATCTTCTGGAGAGATTATGTGAGGTTAGTTTACAGAACAATGGAAAGTGAGTTATAGTTAGTAGTCTCAAAACAGAGGTAAGAACTTATTCAAAGCCAATTTGAGACCACTTTGCTCAAAATTATTTAGTTGCAACTGAGTAGTTTGGGTAAATGTTGAGACAAAGAGTATATTGACCTATGCTCTGTATCACAACATAAAATTATAGTAGGAGGTGTTTTATACTACACATCTAAGCTTGGATTCTATAGATGTTTTACTCAACTATTATAATTCGGGCTTAGGGTAATATGTGTTATATGCACGAAAGTTGGATTTTCTTAGTTTTTCTTGGATCTGACACCAATTCGTCTGCCTCTTTTTTAGGGCAAATTTGAATCATTGCCATAATAAAAAATTGAAATGTAATTCTACCAAACAATATTCAGGGATATATATATTCCGGTACAAAAGCAATCTTCAGGTACATGTAGAAACAACTTATGATCAAAACCATGCATATACATATACATCATACGAATCATTCAAAGATCAGAAATAATTCAAATATCTAGTTCCATATGAGAATAATCAAGAGCCTCATAATTTTTGCAAATATGGAGTTAGCAAACCAAAGTACCAACAACACAACCTATATTGTTTGTGTATATTGCTGCCTCAGGTTCACCAACTCATCCCTAAAAAACGACACCATCATTCATGTCTCCCCTTACACTCTTTTGGGACAAATTTCAATCATCGGCCTCAGCGAGAAAATGAAATGTAATTCTTATACACTATGAGTGCATGCAATAACAATTAAAAGATCATAGTTCTTTGAATATAGAATAAATCTAGATGCGTCATAAGTTTCTTCAGGGATGGCGTTAGTGAACCAAGTAACAACTGTACAACCTATTGTTCTTGTACATTGCCATGGGTTCTAACTCATTTCTGAAAAAATCGGACACCAAAGTGGCTGCCTCTCTTTTGGGAAAATTTGAATCATTGGCACAATAAGAAATTGAAATGTAATCCTATGAAACAATATTCAGGGATATACATATTTAAGTACAAAAACAATCCTAAATATTGTAATTATAAATAATAAAAAACCAAACAATCTTTAGGTACATGTAGAAACAACTTATGATCAAAACCATGCATATACATATACATCATACGAATCACTCAAAGATCAGAAACAATTGAAAGATCATATATATATAGTTCCATATGAGAATAAATCAAGCACCTCATAATTTTTTTCAGAAATGGAGTTGGAGAACCAAAGTACAAACAACACAAACTATACGTTTTGTGTACATTGCTGCCTCAGGTTCACCAACCTATATTTTTTCAGAGATGGAGTTAGCGAACCAAAGTACCAATTGCACAACTTATATTGTTGTACATTTCCTGAGGTTCACTAACCATCCCTAAAAAAATCTGACACCATCATATATGTGTCTCCCCTTGCACTCTTTTGGAGCAAATTTCAATCATCAACGTCAGTGAGAAACAGTTCAAAGATCATAGTTCATATGTGTAGAATAAATCTGGGGCCTCATAATTTTTTAGAGATGGAGTTAGCAAACCAAAGTACCAATTTCACAACTTATAGTGTTGTACATGGCCTCAAGTTTACTAACCATCCCTAAAAAATCTAACACCATCGTATGTGTCTCCCCTTACACTCTTTTAGGGCAAAATTGAATCATTGGCCTCAGTAAGGAATATAAATATAATATTATGCATGTTGTCTATCAAAATCAACACTCAACTAGCAAACCCTAAAACCCCGAAGTCAAATGTTACAAACCGATTAAATTTATAGCACAAGAAGAACCATATGAACAACAACAAGTTAAGAAAATATAAATTTACTAGATGGCAGATGAGCGGATTGAGATTTTGTGACTAGATAGATTAGGGTTTTGTGACTAGATGGTAGATGCATCATTCGACTGCTCAAACCATATATATATATACTACCCTACTTCAATAGCAAAAAAAATCTATAGACGATTAAGCAAATCCTAAGAATGAACAGTAAAATCTGTGGTTGCAACTAGAGAAGCTAGCAAACTAGTACCTCAGACTCCTCATCGGAGACCTCCTCCTCGAACTCGTCATTCTACGCGATTGCGTTAAAGATTTCTTGGTGGAGTATGGGCTCGTTGATTTAGAGCATCGGGTTGCCTCCGCCTGCCGCATGCGCCTCATCCAGATCTGCCGCTAGCACCACAATGTTGTCAATCACCTGCTGCTCACGGTGATGGCGACTGGCTGGACGGATGAGCTCGAAGCCTCGATGGCGCGACAACGAGCGGCGTGTGTGCCTAGATAATCCGCCTCCGCCTGTTTGTCGACAACCGAGCCACCTACTGTTGCATCTCCAACTGGCTTCACCTCCGGCTCGTCTCCATGCGTATGCTTCATGGCGCAACTAGGGAGGACGATGGTGCAAGCGAAGGAGCTTCGGCGCACGCGGAAGGTGCATATTAGAGTTTTGTGACTTGACAAATTGGGAAAAATGACATGAGCTCATGAAAGAAGAAGGCCGAGCCGGTTTATATACGCGGGACCCTTGGTAGTCTTCGAGTGAATACGTGGGTGTGGACTCGTATGGGTGGGGGGCTACCACGATCTCCACTTTCTAACTGCATTAACAACACACACAGGCTTTTCCTAAAAAACATGCGCATGCTACCTCGAGAAGGTGCACAACGCTAGTTTTCGAGACGGGCAGCATAATGGTCCGCCTCCGTAGACACATAGAGGCGTTTAATATTTCTGACTGGCTATGGTTGAGTGATTTAGAGAGACGGCCAATAATTTTCGTCGTCTCAGCTTCAATCTAGGGCGGTTTGTTTTAACGACCGGCTGAGGGAATCTCGTACTAGAGATGGTGTATATTAAAAATCTTCTAAGATCAAAGTTAGAGGCGGTCAAAAAATTACGACCACCTGAGGTTTATAAACACAACCCGTGATTTGTATTTTTTTGGAGTAAACCGGAACTAGGCACAGTCTCTAAGTAATGAGTTTGTACTAGTGTGTACTCGTATATAAATCATTGGCCATCAAGCGTAAGCGAAAACACATATCTGATTACGGATTAAGATACAAATATGGCGTAAGACGCCTAGAACAAAGCCCCAATCCACAGATCTCAGAATCATAAGCCCCGGAATATCTACTTGAGGGGGTCAACACCTTCCACTTCAACTTCATCAACAGAGTAGCCACCATGCGAAAAAGCCTGACAGTATGACAAATTACGGATGTGAGACCCTAAGGTACTCAGCAAGTTTTTATGCATCTAAAGGTATAACTAGGTTGACGCAATTGCAGCAAAAGATGAATATCCAGAACAATTCTATAAGGACACGCTATATCACTCGTTTAACTAGATATAAATGAGAGAACGCTTTTCAGAACAAACATATATAGATAACATAAAGTAAAGCATATCCCATCCACCTTCTCACTTATCGAACGAGAAGACAGAAGAATATCCAACCCGTTAGCAATTCTATTAACCATTCAATGAGATTTGCATTATTTACTAGAAATATTTAGTCAAGTTAAAAGTACTACTTTAATTCGAGTTATCTATGATCGAGAAACTATACTCCAATTAGTCCATAACCGCGGACACGAATTTTCGAAAAGATTTATCCTGCAGGGTGCACAAGTAGCAACATACGCACACTCAATCTCGGGGAAAAACAAAATGAAAGAAAAGAGGTATCACGATAGAGCAACCACAAAACCCCAAAGGTTATTTTAGGGGGTCAACCCACTAAGCTATCCATGATGAAGTCGGCCGTGATCTGCAACGGACCCAGAGGTTCACAACAATGGCTAAAAAAGACTAGGAACCTGAAAGTGTGAATGAGATTGTCCAGGTAGTGTAAGAACTCCGCATTCCAAAACAGTCCAGTAGTAAACGCTCATCGAGCAATAGTAATAAAAGACAGTAAACATGGCAAAAGTACAGGATAATAATAAAGCCTCAAACTAATTGTGGCCCCCAAAACAAACTTCAAATTAAGATCATGCCGAGAGAGATCCCATAAAGTCTCCTGTATGTGGATAGTGCGATATTCAAGGAACAAACACAAAGTACTCGGGTCCTACGAGACACAAGTCAACATATAAAAGCCAAATCTCAGATATTGTTCACCGGTGCCTCTTTTTTAGTTATTCTATTATTACACAATTTAGTTGTTAAGGTACCTTGTTATCCACCTTAGACTCCACAGAAATCCTACATGGCTCAATCAACTCATGTAGTAATGTCTGATGGGATAGAGTGAACAGGCTGTATAGTGTGGCTGGAAAATAAAAGTTGTGCAATACTTGGGATCGTAACTCGATACAGAAACGAGACTCATTATGCAAAATAAAGATAGAGATATAAGTGCTATCAATATAAATACAAGCAGAGGAATGTTTGCTTGGAAACTCGGGGGTGAAATAAGCAGGTTCTGGTTAATATTCAGCTGGCTCGAGGTATCCTACTTGCTTAACATCTATCCGGATAAAAACTAAACACACAAGGACCATAAATATGAAGTATATGCAAAAATACATGGTATGCCATGATGATATGATGTTACAAGTAAGCATAGCAAGATATTACATGGGTGAGGCATTACCAACAAGAAATAAATAAAATCCAATTTTATTTATAAAATTTTCCTTGACTAAAAATCCTGATTATTCAAGTTATACATGATGTATGATGGAATTACAAACATGAATATAGTTTGAAATGTCTCGTCTCACTGATCGATTTATACATATTATTAGTCAAATTATGATTTACACAACTAAAGTTATGAATTATTTAAGGAAAAAATAGTTCCATTAGATTAAAACCATTACAAAAAATTAATTGTCCAAAAATAATTTTCAAGGTCATATTATTAATCCTTTCATTTTTCTGATCCAAAAATATATTTAATTTACTTTATTTGGATTAAGCTACTAAACGATAGGAATTAATGTTGAATTAAAATATCAGAATAAATAATAGCGCTAGAATATTTTGGCCTAAACTGCTATCCATGTAATCCAGATTTTTTCGATCGTGGCATGGACGCTCAAAAGGAAACGCTGCACCGTCACAACGGATTTGTGCTATCCCGAAAATCGGGACTCGCTATGGGCTAAGACACCAGATTCCCTACCGCGGATGGGTGTCGCCCGCACTGTCGTACCCCATGTTGGCGGATGGTCAGCCACGCGCGCACCAAGGGCCCGCCGTTAGTGTACGAGAGCAAGACTGCGTGGTTAGAGTCGTTTCAGTCATGACGTCTCTGCACACGTCGGGTGGTGAAGCCCGAGGGGAGCCGGCATGGCAAAGTGAGCCCATGCCGCCCACGGATTATCGCGACGGAGAGCCGAGCTGGCAGGAAAGGTGGTGTCGGAACGCATGGGCGGATGCGAGTTCTCGCGGAGGAGATAAGCTTAGGCTAGAGAGGGTCATGATCATTGGCTCCTCGCGGTTGTCTATAGCCGAGATGGAAATGTAGGCTATAGATGTTTGCGGGTTCTCACGGCCGACGACCCAACCAGTAGCATTATCTCTCCACGCCCGGCCGTTCTCAGCGCCGAGAGCTATGTTGGAAGTGGATGTGGTGTCGGTAACTTTGCCTAGACGCAGTTTCTCATGGTCGATAGGTGAGCTGGCAGCATAAACTCTCGCCAGCGAGCTGGTGGGTCCAGACGAGATCCGCGTTAGTGCTTCCACGTCATGCACACACGCGGGTTCTCGCAGCGAGATCGTGCGGTGGGTCCTAAATCGTACGCGTGTATCTGGATATAATCCATGTCTCCATTACGCGATACTTATCGGCATGTCTTGGAAGACGGCTAGTGCCGCAAGACTATGTCGATAACACGAACACCTATATTTCATCCTTTTCTCACTTATATATGTCTCCTTCAACTGTCGTTCTATTTCACTATTCATTCTACGAGTTTTATCGTCGTATCCTCTTCTCTCCCGGCGTCGTCTCTTCTAGGTCACTTTCCCATCGTAGATGTTAGACCGACATCCACCATGGGGAGATGATAGCCAGTGTTGTCATGGACTCACATCGGCGCGTACATTTGTCGGTGTCATGTTGCCGCTATAGAGGAAACATTCTCCATATCCAGCTCGCGCGTTGTATGGTAAGTTTTTTTTGACCTGCTTGTTAGTCTAGGGCTCTTATCTAATGATTTTTCTCTTTTTCTCTGTATTGGTCGTCTTTGGAAACGATCTAAGTCGTCTTGCTATGAGTTCGTCTGTGTATTCTTCATCTCTACGTCCTCTTACCTTCTTCAACGTTTTAAGGTATGTGTTTCACGGTTCTTTCTGTATTCTGCTTACCTTATTTTACGGTTCTATCTAACGTTTATTTTATTTTTCATTGTATTAGTCGCATTGAAAAATAATGGAAGGCGTCTTGCTACGAGTTCTTCGCATCTCGGTCATCCTCGTGTCCGGTTCGCTTCTTCATCATTTTAAGGTAAGCATTCCGCTCTTCTTTTCTGCTGTTTCACTTTTGATAATGTTAGGTTTGATCTTTTTTTGGTTATTTTTTGTGTTTTTACTGACATTTGTTTGCATCTTTTTATGTATTTATGCCGCTTTAGCTTCATCTCAGGATGGATTTCTTTGGCTATCTTCGATTCAATTGTGGGACTCCTCTCCCTACTGTAGGGGGCGAGTAGGACCCTGCTGTGATGCCGTGCGCACCCAGCAATGCCAAGAACGAGACTCCCTATGTTTACTGCTCTCGCATAAACAAGGAGGGTTCACTGCTGGCGCTTTTGCTTCGTATCGGGGTAGATTTCTTTGACTACACTCGACCCAACTTCAAGACTCCTCACATGAATGACACTAGTGAGGCTACTCTTTCTGTGATGCCTCTACGTGTGTATGTGAGGCCCAATGAGCCACGTCCTGTGTTGACGCACCTTCTCTGCGTAAAAACCAATGCTTCTGGAACCTACGGCGATAAGAAGACGGCGGTGTACATTTTTTCCCCTTAGGTAAACCACAAGGGTGCACCCCTATCTGCATCACTCCCTCCTACGCCTACACCCGTCGTGCCCGACCGTGAATGGTCCGTCTTCAAAGGTCACCCTGCATTCTTTTACGGGGTTTTTCCTCGCCTGCCACTATGCTCCAACCCGTCTTATCTCTACGTCTCTCCTGGTGCTCCGTTCATCTCTAATATTTCCCTTCCTTCTTCCCACTTTCGCCCTTGCTCGTGGTGCCCTCATCTCCCTCTTCTTCCGACTCCATCCTCTCAGAGTTTTCATCTTTTTGATTCTCGGCCATGTGAAGATTTTCCATCTCAGACGAAGAACGTGCTGACTTGAGCACGGAGAGGCCGCCTCGCTGCTTCCCGCGCAAGGGCGCCTACAAGAGCTACTTACTAGGATGCGGAAGTCAGGAGCAAGGAGATCGTATCCTTAACTGATCATGCTACATGCGTTGGTAGAGTGAAGGCAGAAGGAAACAGATGCGCTGGTGAAGTTGGTGTCGTTGTCTGTGATGATGCTATTGGGGTAGCCGAACCGCGTGATGATGTCGGTGAAGAACTTGACCACTGTCGGTCCGTCCAATTTCTTGATTGGCTTTGGCTTGATCCACTTGGTGAACTTTTCCACGGCCACCAGCAAGTGTGTCATGCCGGATCGTGTTGTTTTGAACGGGCCCACCATATCCCGACCCCAGACGGCAAACGACCAGGTGATGGGGATTGCCTTGAGTGATGACGACGGAGTGTGTTTCTGCTGGGCGAACCGCTGACATCCAGTGCACGCCTTCACCAGCTGCTCGGTGTCCTCCAGTGCCATGGGCCAGTATAATCCCGTGGCGGAATGCCTTTGCCACTATTGATCTTAACGATGTGTGATGACCGTATTCGCCTTGGTGAATGTCCATGATATGTTGTAAACGTATCTATAATTTTTGATGTTCCATGCTTGTTTTATATCTACTTTCTTATGTTTTGTCCACACTTTGGAGTATTTTTATACACTTACTTGTACTAACCTATTAACAAGATGCCACAATGCCAGCTGCCTGTTTTCTGCTGTTTTTGGTTCCAGGAAAGTTAGAAAATGAATATTCTCGGAATTGGACGGGACAAAAGCCAAAGTTAATATTTCACCGAGGGGGACACGGAGCTAGAAGACAAGACGGAGAGGGGCCAGAGGCCGGCCACACGGCCAGGCCTGACCCGTGCCAGGGGGTGGTGTGTCCGCCTAGGGCACCCCCTCGGTCGCCTATAAGATGCCTCCGATACAGAAACCCTAAGTACCCGATCAAAATTCCACGAAAGAGTCTGTAGCCGCCATCATCTCCATCCCTAGATCGGGAGGGATCTGAAGCTCTTCCCGGCACCCTGCCGAAGGGTATAATTCACCCTGGAGGCCTTCTTCATCACCATGCAAGCCTCCGGTGTGATGCGTGAGTAGTCATCCTTGGACTACGGGTCCATGTAGTAGCTAGATGATTGGTTCTTCTCCTTTGTGCTACCATGTCTAGATCTTGTGAGCTCCGTTCATGATCAAGATCATCTATTTGTAATCATACATGTTGTGTTTGTGGGGATCCGATGGATATTGAGATGCTATTTCAGATTGATTATTGATTCTATCATGTCTTTGTTATTTGTGATCTTGCATGCTCTCTGTTGTCAGTAGCTATCTAGGCCGAGTAGATGCTAGCAACTCCAAGAGGGAGTATTTATGCTCGATAGTGGGTTCATGGCTCTAGGAATCTGGGGAAGTGACAGAAATCTCTAAGGTACTAGATGTGTTGTTGCTACTAGGGAGAAAACAACAATCCTTTGTTCATAGAACAATCATATTTTTTACTTTACACACAATGCTTAATGCAATTATCTGTTGCTTGCAACTGAATACTGGAGGGGGTTCGGATGATAACCTAAAGGTGGATTATTAGTCATAGATGCAGTTGGATTACAGTCTATGTATAATGTTGTAATGCCCAATCAAATCTCATAGGAGTCAATATGATTAGTATATGCATGTATGCTTTCTCGATGTTTGTCAATTGCCCCGCTGTAATTTGTTCACCCAACATGTCATCTATCTTAAGGAGAATCACCACTAGTGAACTATGGACCCCGGTCCTTTCTTTACCATCAATCTACAATCTATTTACTGTTTACTTTCTGCAAGCTTTTACTATCTTCCACACAATACGTTTAATCCTTTGTTTTCAGCAAGACCGGTGAGATTGACAACCTCACTGTAAGTTGGGCAAAAGTTCTGTGGTTGTGTTGTGCAGGATTCCAAGTTGGAAACAACACCTTGGAGGTGTGTCCTTGCTCCTACTGGTTCGATAACCTTGGTTTCATAACTGAGGGAAAACTTGCTGATGTGCTCATCATATCTTCCTCTTAGGGTTCCCCAACGAGCTCGATATATTTTGGGCCATCAAGCTATTTTTCTGGCACCGTTATCGAGGATCAAAGAAGAAGAAGCTCCCACGTCAATAACGCGCCATCAAAGCTATTTTTCTGACGCCTTTGCCGAGGAGACAAGGACATCTTCACAAGGGAGTCCCTCATAACCAATCTCTTTACTTTGTTGTTTTTGTTTTGCTTAGTTTATTTCTGCTTTGTTTGCTTGTTTATTTATAAGAACACAAAAAAATTAGTTGTACTAGTTTGCTTTCTTTATTAAAAACACAAAAAAATTATTATTAGTTCTTATCTTAAGTTGCATTTATGTCTAGCATTTCTCCAATCACTATGTCACCTGAGGAAATGATTTTCACTTTCAAAGAAGGAATTGAAGAGAGTTTCAAAGAAGCTTGGTCTAGGATCTCTGATTTACATGAAAAAACTGAACCTAAAATGACCCAAAGCTTGTTTCTTAGGAGTTTTTACTTTGTAACTGCTCTTTGCTATATATATGCTTTGGATGCTATGGTAGGAGGAGATTTCCTCCAATGTAATGAGGATGAATCTTTTAAAGCCATAAAGAAATTGGTCTTAACTTACAACTTGCCTAGCAAATCTGATTCTTCCTTTATAAACATATTTGCTAGATTGAACACTCTTGAGACCCGCACTACTTGTTTAAAAGAATGCTATAATACACTTAGAGAGCATCATGATTATGTTCCAATAAATTCTGAATCCTCAAAATGGCTTCCTACAATAAAGATTGTTATAAATAATGAAACTTTTCATGCTCGCTGTGATATCATGTCTGAATTCTATCTTATGCCTAAAGATATCTATGAATCTTTGAATACTTGGGGACTTTCTAAAGGAGGAGAAGAAATATTTCTTGCTAATAATGCCACAATATTACCCATTGGAATAGCTGAAGGAGTGTTTACAAAGATCCTAGGGAAAATGGTTTCTACTGATTATCTTGTTACTGAATGTGTAGGAAAAGGACAAATTACACTTGGAAGATCCCTATTAAAACTCCTTGGAGCAATAATAGATGTGGAAAAGGGAACCATGCACTTTGCTTCTCCACCAAACAATCATATGTTCCCCAAGGTTAAGAATAAGAGCAAGAGAGGTAAGGGCAAGAAATTTGGTTTTAATGCTTCTTCATTTGAGGAATACTTGATTCTTTTTCTTGCTTCTTATGCCTAACTTAAAGGCGTTAAAGAGAAGTACTTATTGGGAGATAACCCAAAAGTTTTAGATGAGTCTTGTAGGTTAGTACCTCTGTAATAACCGCTCCTTATCCTTTTTATTTGCTTTTTGTGCCAAGATTAACCTCTAATGAGAGAGAAGTAATGCTTGGGAAAGTTGTTGTCCCGAAATAGATTTTTGTGCTTCGCTGTAAACATTCGTGTAAAATCTCTGTATGTTGGTTTGAGCTGTGATTTTTTGTGCTTCTGCCACAAGTTGTTATCCAACTTTCGTTAGTTCAACACTTTTCGATTTGAGCAATAGAAGGTCTTTGAAAAAATTGGTTTTTACCCGCTGGTCTGTTTTGACAGATTTCTGCCATTATTTGCATTTGCTTCTTGTTGATTCCTTTTTGGGTTCTCTTTGGGGAATTGAGCTTTTTGAGGGAAGTGCTACAGTAGCTTGGGTTTTAATGGAAGTTTTCTTGGTGTTGAAACTGAACCCAAATACTTATTATCTTGAATACACTAATGTTGTTAATAAAGATTGTGTGAAGTTTTGTATGAAGGAAAATTTTCAGGTGTAAGGAAAGAATGATGTAATGAGATGAAGAATGGAATAAAGCTCAATCTTGGGGATGCCACCCCGTGTCATCCCAAGAAATATCCAAGAAGTACAAGCGTCAAAGCTTAGGGATGCCCAAGGCATCCCCTTCTTCATCAATAAAAATCCCAGGTTTCTTCCAAACACTTCATTTTTATTGTTTCATGCATAGTTGTGTTGTTCTTGGAACGTCTTCGTTTTTGTTTTTGGTTTCCGTTTGCTTGGTTTTCTTAGTTTGCTTGAATAAATTGGTTGGACTCCTCTTTCATACATTAGTTTTCAAATAAGATTGGTTTGGATTGAAAAGAGTAGGAAAAGTTCATGCTTAAGTGGTAAAAAGGAGCTTGTTTTTGACCGTGGCCTATGCTTTGTCATGTCATGCTTGATATTGTTTTGGCTTTATGCTTAGTGATTTTTGATGTAGCATGACATGTTATAAATAATTGAGATTGCTTAATGTGCCTTGAAAGAATCATGCGTTGTTTTAGCATATTAAAGCATAGTATTGTGGTATTATACTTTGATGCATTATTTGGGTTGACTTGGCGCATGCTCACACCATGTTATGACTATCCCAAGTCACCATAGCCTTGATGATCCTTTAGTTTTTGCTAGCCTCCATAACCAAGTATGAGTTACACTCATGCATCCAACTCCAAATAAAACCAAGTTATTCCAAAGAGTCCACCATACCTACCTATTAGCACTTGCTATTGCAAGTATATTCTTGTTTTTATCTACCTTCCGAATTAAACTTGTTATAAGAAAACTAGTGATTAAAGCTCTCACGAACTTGATGGCACACTTTCCTTTCTTGCACTTAATAATCTTGAACCATTGTGTCCATCTTTGTTGCGTATATGCTTGCGCTTTATGAGTTGAAGTTAGCAGAACCATGTATCATGGGGAACGCTTTCAACATTGCACTTATTATTCCGTTGATATCATGATTCTTTTGCTTATGGATCCCAACGGTGTGAAATAAAAAGGGAAAATTGTAAGATCATGGAGTTTGTATGTGTGTTAGAGAAACGCCTGGGCCGCTAGCCTAAGCCATGCCTAATCATGGTGGAAACGTGCAGCATAACCATAATGAGCACTCTATGTAGCATCCTCAATAAAAAAACCTATGCAAATAGCAAATAAAAAGATCACCGAGATGCTCATTGTCTGCTTGCCTTGTCATTTTGATTAGGGGATAGCTCCTGTATCATGTGCAAGGGGTACCTCGTTGGTGGTTTTCTATGATACATATGTACTTACAATGACAAGAGCTTACTTGTGACTGAAGTTGAGTAGCATGAGGTTCGGTACTCGTAAGTAAGGGGCATGAGATTTCAACTTATAACTTGTTAAGCATATCCTCTTAGTTGTGTCACTTTAACCTTAATCACCTAAATATGCTTATGATAGGGGCAATGAGAGATGAAAGATAATAAGTACCATAATTTTTGGAAGCTCTTTATGAGACTTGAATCCCTGCTTCCTTCTATGAAGGACTTTCTTTTACTTTTATGTTGAGTCTCCATCTTCTATCTTTATACACCTACTGCGAGAGCATAGTGGCCATTCTTAGTTTAATGTGCATTGTCCCAAGACTTGTTGATTGATGCATAACTTTGATATTGCTTGTTCTTAAAATATTTGTATCTAGTCACCCTTATGAACTTTGAAGGTGTCCTATGCATTTATGTTTTGCTACTCTATGAGGGACAAGCTGAATACCATTCTCATTATGCTTTCTTTATGTGAAACAAACAAACGTCTTGCAAAGCATTGTTATTCATGAATCTTTTGTTTGTGCCCTTTCATGTTACAACATAGTTGCTATGCCTTATTGTTAGAACTATATCTCTCATGCTATGTTAAAGTCTATGATCCCAGCTATCAATGTTTTATAAATACTTTGATCAAGTTTATGATGGTGCATGTCACCTCAAAAATTATTCTTTCTTTTTATCACTTACCTACTCGAGGACGAGCAGAAGTTAAGCTTGGGGATGTTGATACGTTGCAAACGTATCTATAATTTTTGATGTTCCATGCTTATTTTATATCTACTTTCTTATGTTTTCTCCACACTTTGGAGTATTTTTATACACTTTCTTGGACTAACCTATTAACAAGATGCCACAGTGCCAGCTGCCTGTTTTCTGCTGTTTTTGGTTCCAGGAAAGTCAGAAAATGAATATTCTCGGTATTGGATGGGATAAAAGCAAAAGTTAATATTTCACCGAGGGGGACACGGAGCCAGAAGACGAGACGGAGAGGGGCCAGAGGCCGACCACACCACTTGGCCGTGCGGTCAGGCCTGGCCCATGCCAGGGGGTGGTGTGGCCGCCTAGGGCACCCCCTCGGCCTCCCCTTTCACCTATAAGATGCCTCTGATACAGAACCCTAAGTACCCGATCAAAATTCCACAAAAGAGTCTGTAGCCATCGTCATCTCCATCCCTAGATCAGGAGGGATCTGAAGCTCTTCCCGGCACCCTGCTGGAGGGGAGAATTCACCCTGGAGGCCTTCTTCATCACCATGCAAGCCTCCGGTGTGATGCGTGAGTAGTTCATCCCTGGAATATGGGTCCATGTAGTAGCTAGATGGTTGGTTCTTCTCCTTTGTGCTACCATGTCTAGATCTTGTGAGCTCCGTCCATGATCAAGATCATCTATTTGTAATCATACATGTTGTGTTTGCGGGGATCCGATGGATATTGAGATGCTATTTCAGATTGATTATTGATTCTATCATGTCTTTGTTATTTGTGATCTTGCATGCTCTCTGTTGTTAGTAGCTATCTTGGCCAAGCAGATGCTAGCAACTCCAAGAGGGAGTATTTATGCTCGATAGTGGGTTCATGCCTCTAGGAATCTAGGGAAGTGACAGAAATCTCTAAGGTACTAGATGTGTTGTTGCTACTAGGGAGAAAACAGCAATCCTGTGTTCATAGAACAATCGTATTGTTTATTTACACACAATGCTTAATGCAATTATCTGTTGCTTACAACTTAATACTGGAGGGGGTTTGGATGATAACCTGAAGGTGGATTATTAGCCATAGATGCAGTTGGATTACGGTCTATGTATAATGTTGTAATTCCCAATCAAATCTCATAGGAGTCAAGATGATTAGTATATGCATGTATGCTTTCTCGATGTTTGTCAATTGCCCTGCTATAATTTGTTCACCCAACATGTCATCTATCTTAAGGAGAATCACCACTAGTGAACTATGGACCCCGGTCCTTTCTTTACCATCAACCTACAATCTATTTACTGTTTTCTATTTAATTTCTGCAAGCTATTACTATCTTCCACACAATACGTTTAATCCTTTGTTTTCAGCAAAACCGGTGAGATTGACAACCTCACTATAAGTTGGGGGCAAAGTTTTGTGATTGCGTTGTGCAGGATTCCAAGTTGGAAACAACACCTTGGAGGTGTTTCCTTACTCCTACTGGTTCGATAACCTTGGTTTCATAACTGAGGGAAAACTTGTTGCTGTGCTCATCATACCTTCCTCTTGGGGTTCCCCAACGAGCTCGATAGTCCCCGGGTGTGGCGTGGCAGTCCCTGGGATGGAGGCGGCAGTCCCCGGGTGCGGGGTGGCGGTCCTCGAGTGCGGTGTGGTAGTCCCTAGGATGGAGCCGGCAGTCCCTAGGTCCACGTCTAGCATGATGGAGTCGGATTCTGGTGATGGCGTGATGGAGGGCTTGCGCAAGTGTTCGAGGCCGACTCCAGGAGGAATTCCGCTCTTGTTGAGCCTACGCGGGCGAGCGCGTGTGCGGCTTCATTGTTCGCCCAAGGCACGTGGTGAAACTCGCACATAGCTGCTCTAAGAAGAAGCGGTATAGTGCCATATTTGCGTCCTTGGCGTCCCAGTCGCCTGATACTTGATGTACCACTATGTCTGAGTCACCGAAGCAGAGGATGCGCCTGATGCAAATCTCTTTTGCCATCTTGAGGCCATGGACGAGCGTTTCATATTCGGTGATGTTGTTGGATGCGCAAAAGTGGATCTGTACCACGTACTCCAGCCGGTCTCCTTTTGGAGAGGTGATGATGACCCCGGCTCCGAGCCCACCATACATATTGGAGCCGTCGAAGTGAAGCTTCTAGTGCATGGAGTCGGGATATGGAGGCAGGTAATGCGTCTCTGCCCAGTCGACGAGGAAGTCCGCCAGGGCCTAAGACTTGATCTCCATTCTTGGCTCATAGCGGATGCAGTGTGCGGCGAGCTCTATTGCCCACTTCGCCACCGGCCATGTGGCGTCCTTGTTGTCGATGATCTCCGCCAAGAGGCAGCGTCACTACCCGGATGGAGTGCTCTTGAAAGTAATGCTTTAGCTTCTTGGTGGCCATGTACATGTTGTACACCAGCTTATGGTAGTGAGGGTAGTTCTACTTTGACAGCGAGAGTGCCTCACTCAAGTAGTACACCAGGCATTGAAACGGCTGAGCCTTTCCTTCTTCTGGTCTCTCTACCACCAGTACGATGCTGACGACCCAGTTGGTAGCTGCAATGTACATTAGCGTTGGCTCCTTTGCGGCTGGGGCCGCCAGTATTGGTGGAGAGGACAACATGCGCTTGAGGTCGTGGAAGTCCTCGTCCGCCTGCACCATCCAGACGAACTTGTATGTTTTCTTCATGAGCTGGTACAGGGGGAGTTCCTTCTCGCCGAGCCAGCTGATGAACCGACTGAGGGAGGCCAGGCATCCAGTGAACTTTTGCACGTCGCACGGGTTCTGCAGAGGCTGCATACGCTGGATTGCACCGATTTTCTCTAGGTTGGCCTCGATCCCACGTTCTAAGACGAGGAAACCGAGGAGCAGCCTAGACGTGACGCCGAACACGCACTTCTCCAGGTTCAGCTTCATCTGGAACCGGCGAAGGTTGGCGAATGTCTCCTTTAGGTCTTAGAGGAGTGTCCGCTTCTCCTTTGTCTTCACCACCACGTCATAGACATAGGCGTGCATGTTTCTGCCAATTTGCGATTGTAGGCACTTCTGCATGCATCGCTGATATGTGGCGCCTGCATTTTTTAGTCCAAATGGCATGGTGGTGTAGCAGTAGGCCCCATATGGGGTCATAAATGTTGTCTTTATTTGATCAGTGGGGTTCAGCCGGATCTGGTGGTAGACGGAGATCGCATCTAGAAACAACAATAGTTCATAGCCGGCCGTGGAGTCGATCACTTGGTCTATCCTTGGCAGGGCGAATGGATCTTTGGGGCATGCTTTGTTGAGGCTAGTGTAGTCGACACACATGCGCTAAGTCTTGTTCTTTTCAGCACCAGTACTGGGTTTGCCAGCCATTCCGGGTGGAAAACCTCCATGATGAATTCGGTTGCATGTAGTCGGGTGATCTCCTCACCGATGGTTCTTCTTTTTTCTTCCGTGAAGCGGCATAGTGACTACTTGACCGGCTTTGCATCCGGCCTGACATGTAAAGAGTGCTCGGCGAGCTCCCTCAAAACACCAGGCATGTCCTTGGGTGACCATGCGAAGATATCCCGATTCTCACGGAGCAAGTCGACGAGCGTGCTTTCCTATTTGTTGTCAAGGCTGTCTCCGACCAGGACGAACTTGTCCAGCTCGGCCTCGTACAGTAGGATCTTCTTGGTGCCCTTTGACGGCTTGAATTGCGCCTCTCTGGCTAGCTTCAGCTCGCCAGCTGGCATGTCCACCTGGAGGGCCACCATGTCCTGCATGATGATGCGTTTCTCCTCTTTGATGATCATGGCCTCGGCAATCTTGGAGCCGTATGTGGTGCATTCCACCGACCGTCTGTAGTCAGCCGCAATGGTGATTACTCCCTTTGGCCCAAGGAGCTTCATCTTGAGGTATGCGTAGTGTGGCACCGCCATGAACTTGGTGAGCACGGGGCGTCCCAGGATGGCGTGGTAAGCGCCGAAGAGGTTGACTACCTCGAACGAGATAGGCTCACGGCGGAAGTTATCCTCCATGCCGAAGATGACGTCCAGCCGGATCCTGCCAATGGGCGAATGTGATGGACCCAAAACAGCTCCGTGGAAGGAGGTGTTGGATGGCTTCAGATGGGACTCACTGATGCCAAGCCGATCGAGCAAGCTGCGGTACAGGAGGTTGATGTTGCTTCCTCTGTCCACCAAGACGCGGGAGAACCTGCACGAGTGTTTCTTGAAGATGATGATGGGTCCACGACCATGGCATATGTGTCTGGATGCGGTAGTACGTCTGGCTGGTCCCTTCTGCTCCACTTGACCTCTTGCTCCGACCAGTTTAGGAACTGGGAAACGGGAGGGACGATTGCATTCACCACCGCCTCATGACGCCTTTTGTTGTGCTTGGTTTCTGGCTCGATGGTGAAGATGTGGTAGTTCCCCACCCGGTGAGGGTAGTCTCCACAGTCTTCATCTTGGCGGTTTTGGCGCTCGCGGTTGTATTGCTTCCTACCGGCTGGCGGAGGAGGGGGTGGCGGTGGTGGACCACAAACTTCAGACATTTTCTTCGTCCAGGTGCACTGGCGGGTTGTATGTGTAGCCAGCTTGTTGCCTCTGCTATGGAACTTGCATGGGCCATCAAGCATTGACTCGATGGTGTACTTGGGCTGAGGGGGCCGATCGTCGGGCTTATGTCTCTAGCTGCAGCCCGCAGCCGGGTCCTCCTGGACGGTTTCCACCTGCATGGAACCATATTGGTTATCCGTATGGTCGTCCTTCCTCTTGTGGTTGTTCCCCTCCGTCTGGCGCCGATCTGCGGTGACCTCCACGACAATCTGCCCCTGGTCGTCCAGCCAGACGGATCTTTTCATCGCCGCCTCCGCGGTGACGTACTTGTCCGTGATATCCATGGTCTTGGCCATGGTAGTGGGCTCCACCCGGCGAAGCTTATGCTTGAGCATGGTTCCATCCCTGCAGCTGTTGATGAAGAAGTCGTGTGCTTGGTGCTCGCGCAACCCCTCGCAGGAGTTGTGCATGCTTGTCCACGAGTGATGTAGGAGCGGTCGGTTTCGTCCTTGCCCTAGACGCAAGCTCGCCAGGGCGACCCAGGCATTTTTAGGTGCCGGTGAAGTTGCGGACGAACGCCTGCCCGAAATTGATCCAAGCGTTGATGTTGTTGTCAGGAAGACTGTTGAGCCAGGTTCTGGCTGAATCAAGGAGCATGAGCAGGATGTAGCACATGGCCACCCGGCGATTGCCGTTTGCAATGCCCATCGTGGTGGTGTAATCCACCAACCAATATTCCGGCTTTATGGTGCCGTTGTACTTTGGTGTGTCCCTTGGGAGCGAAAATCCCGTTGGAAACGGTTCGTTCCGGATGCATGGCCCGAAACACCTTGGGCCAGCCAGACTTTCCTCCTCCAATGCGCATGACTGAACCAACAGGTCGATGCGTTTGCGCGCGTCTCGCGGTTCCTCCGGCTCGACCGGTCCAAGCCAACCTGAAAGGCAGGACTTGGGCGGCGCGTTGGTTCTTCCGGCTTCATTAACCAGATCACGGTTTCTGCTAGTGGCTTCGCGCGAGTTTTGTCCACGGTCAGACGGCCCGCCACGCGGTCGGTTGTCCTGCCTTGTATCGTTTGGAGAGGAGGCCTTGCTCCTGCCTATAGCCGGATTGCCCACCCGGCAAGGTGGCTGGTTCTTGCTTTTGCCGCCAAGGCTTGCACCCGCCTCGGCTTGTTGCATGTTGGTCGTTGCCACAAGGAGCTAGACGCGTGCCTGTTGGCGACGTAGTTCTTCACCTTCCAGGTGGATAAGCTTTGCGACGGCAGCTTCCGCGGCCCTCATGTTCTTGGCCGGGGTACTGTAAACTGGCTGAGTTGCCGCCACATGCGAGTCAGCGGCGCGGTCCAGCTCCGAGCCTAAGTTACGGCCTTGCGGCGGCACCTGCCAGTTTGCACCGGGCAAGCGGGAGAAGCCGTGCGCGGTGTTTTACTCGCACATGGTGGCATCCAGGCATTGTTGGCGGGTGGCGACCTTGTTGGCTTCCTCTAGGAGGTTCTGGCACGTGGTCTCCAGCGCGGCTGCTGCGGCAGCTGGATCTAGCTCGGTGGCGATGGGGATGCGAAGGTTCTGGATGGAATCCACCAAGGGATCTGCGCCTTGCTCGCGCGGAGCGGCGTCCTTGGCGCCGGCGTCGCGCTCCAAAGTTGGCCGGTGTCCATCGCCTGCGCCAGCCATCAAGACCTCGACGCTGCCGCTTGCAAGGAGCGGGGCGGAGAAGCATAGAGTCGCCCCAGAGATGGTGATGACCTTGCGAGGGAACTCCTCGGTGATGGTGGCGACGTAGACGCGGTGTTCGCTGAAGTGCATGACGGAGCCATCACTTGGGAAAGTTTCACCGTTGAAGCAGGATGTGTTGTTGAGGATGCAGTCGAACGAGCCGAACGTGAGGACGAGGCTAGAGGCGACTCGCTCACCGGTGACGAGCGGAAGTTGTAGGGGTTCCGCATATGAAAACAATAAATTTTACCCTACGCCCCTGAACCCCTGATGCTACCAGGACCTATCTATTAGTAATATAGTAATGGGAGGGGCTTTTCGCAAACTTACCCTTGAAGACCGAAAAGCGTTGTCAGCGCTCAAGAGAGCGTGGTTGATGTAGACGAGCCGAAGCCGACCTCAAGGTCGAGATGAAGTCCTTGCACTCCAACGGCTCCAATGACTTGAGTGCCTCAAGTGCGACACCTCGCGGGGAGTTACACACGTCCGGTGCTTGACGGTGACTCACGCTTCCCCGATCCAGCGGCATTTGCGGAAGTAGAGCTCCTGGATCTGCATCCCGCAGCGCGACGGCGCTCTGCGGTGAAGATGTCTCTCGTTCGTGCAGTCCGAACTTGGGACCACGGTCACGAGAGAGAGAGAGAGAGAGAGAGAGAGAGAGAGAGAGAGAGAGAGAATATCAATTGGAGGTCCTCCCAAAAGTGAGAAGACCTTTATTGATTATTGTGTGTATTTATCTGGCCAAATACCCCCACTATATATAGGGGGAGGGGAGGTACTACCTCCCTCAAAGTCCCGGGGTGGGACTAAAGGATAGGAGGGAGAGGGGAGGCTGCCGGCCAGCCCTAGTGGGCCTCGTGCGGGGGGGGGGAGGGGGGTAAGGCCCAGCCGGCCACCCCCATGCCCCTTCTCCCTCTCTCCTTTCCCTAATGGGCCCTCTCCCCTCCGGGAATCGGCCCATTAAGCCTTTTGACTTTTTAAATTGATTTTCTCTTTATTAAATAATTATGAATAAATGATTAAATCAATATTTAACATTCATTCACATATTATTCAACCTCTATGGTTATGGAACACTTCCACCTCCACTCCGGACATCCTCCGGAATTACCGAACCCCTTCCGGTTTTCTCTCTACTATTCTTCGGCGATTCTACCGATCCTATAAACACTCTCTAAGCATCATCAAGACCTTAAGCGTGATACCCCATGGTTCGGGAACACTCCAGACATGGTCGGGACACTCCCGCACTAATGATCGACAGAGGGACCTAGATGGCCATGTGACCCCTGTGCGTTCCACGAAGATCTTTCGTCGTTTAAACCGGGATAGTCGTGTCTTATTCCCTTTGTCTCTCGATACTTGCATTGCCCGAGATCTGATCAATGAAATCACCATGTCGTGTTCAATCTCGTTACCGAACAATGCTACTTGACTCGTTCCGACAAGTGATATCCCTATGATCAAATCACACGTTACACAGCTATTGGATATAACTTCTCCGAGTGGGCCCTTGAGTATCTTCCCGTCACATGGACGGACAAATCCCGCTCTTGACATATATTGCCTCTACGGTTTCCTCCGAGTACCTAAACACACCTTTATAACCACTGTATTACCAAGTGGCGCTTGATGTTATCTAAGCACTTTCGAGAGACAGTGATTGATATAGCCTCACGGTCTAAGGAATAGTCTACGAGGATCCTTTTCTAATCATCATAACTTGAACTTCGTGACATGATTGGGTCATGATGTTTAGGTTGGGTATTGGTTCATCATCTCATTCTCAGAATGAGTTGACTCCATTTCCAACTGGCATAAATGCCACATGATAAGGAAACATGATCATCTGTTGACCAATGAACCAGTGACTAGAGTTTCACTGGGAACCCCTGGTTGTTTGTATATCACACATGTATTGATGTTTCCACTCAATATAGTTATAGCATGATATAAAACTTAATCATAAACTATATGAAATATGATAATAGTCCTTATAACTATTTGCCTCTAGGGCATATTTCCAACAGAAGTACCATGCAAAAGATGACCCCAGCCAAAGCGTTGTGCCCCACGGTGGGTGCCAACTGCCGTGATTTGAAACACAGCAGTGCCATCGGGGATGGCATGAGAGGGGATAATCAGGATGCTATCGGTGGCTACTCGCAATAGGTTGGGCACAGATACTGCAGACACAGTGATGTATCCAGGTTCGGAGCCCTCTTGTCGAGGTAACACTCCTACTCCTACAAGGATCTACTATATGGGTAGCGAATGCTCAGTACAAGTGCTCCTTGAGTTGTTTCCTTAGCTACTATTGGGAGCTAGAGGAAGATGACCTACTTGCCTTGGTTATTCTAGCTAACTTGTAACTTGTAATGCCTTTTTTCTAGAACCCTAACACTACCCCTCCTTATATACTGGTAGAAGGGTAGGTTACAATGTGGGTTCTAGGGTTTACTGTTTTGGGCTTTGGGTTTACAAAGCGGGCTGGCTGACTAGGTCCAGCCGATGGTCTAGGACCTAGTCAAGCTCCAGTATAGGTGGGGACAACACCGCAACGTCCCAGTGCCTCCGCTTTGGGCGTCACCCGGTGCTTTAACCATCAGCTTGGTGCTTTATCCGTCAGCCGGAGCTTTATTCGTCACCCCGGCCTTAGCACTTTGGGGCCCTCGTCTAGTAGTGCCGGTAGGGCAGCGTGGCAGCCTGTCCGGTCAAGGGTGCGCTCAACAAGGAGTGTCACCCCCTCCCGTACCTTTGGCCAATGGATTCGAGGCGGTCGGGTAGAGGTGGCCACCCATCCGGCTATCCTGGCCCTCGGCTAGACGGGCCAGCCGGGGAATCTTGATGTGGACCGGGTGAAGTGTATCACCCGACGGAGGTTCTTTGTCTTGTGGCCATCCGACCAGCTTTTCGTGGATCCGGCCAGTTGATCCTGGCTTGGCCTACCCAGGGGTCATCCCCCCGACAATGCTAGTCGCGCTCTTAATGATGCCCAAACGAACTACCCAATGGCCGAGAAGGAACTCTTTGTAGTTGTATCCTCCTATTATTAGTTTAGATCTTACATTACTGACTCAAATTTTAGAGGCCATACTGATCGTGATAGCTTAAAAGAGATACTTAAAAAATGATGTTAAACCTAGTATTATTTGTTGCACTTTGCTTCTACAAGAATTTGAGTTGCAGATTATGCAAAGAGAGGAAGAACAATCCGAGGTACCAGATTCAATTGAAAAGAGGGTAACATCAATATATATACCTCTAGGTACCATACTCTAGAGAAAAAAATTGTAACGCTTTTTTAATGCATTTAGCAATTACTTACGACCAACCATACACAAGGCAAAAAGGAAAGTAATGCAAAAGTTAAAGGGAAGTAAATTCCCCAAACTCATCCTTGAGGATCTCATAAGCAAGGTAAGTTTAAACTTACTCTTATTTCTGTTTTATGCCTATTTTGCCTTTTTGTTTTTGTTTTTTTGTTTTTGAAGCCCTTGTGTTATTCTGAGATGATTGGTAGTTTTCAGAGGTTGGTACAGGCGAACAGTACATGCGGTGACCCATTACACCACTACATGTTGTAGTGTACAAGTCATTGATATGACACTCACAGAAGTCCTCATCCGTAAATATTACATCCCTCAGTGTCGTGGTGGTGTCACGGCAGATGCCATGGATAGGCTAAAGGTGGGGACAAGATGCACTAGAGGAATCCAGGTAGGGATAGTGTGGTGATTCCACACACAGATGTTTGTATTGGATTCACTTCCAATGTTTACAAGTGCTCCTTGAGCTGTATTGGGGAGAGGAGGAAGAAGGAACTCTCTTACTCTCTCTACTAGCTAGCCCTCAAGAACATATTAGAGAATAACCAAGTCAAGCTCAACCAACTAGAGATCAACCAGCCCCTTCTACAGATGCCCTAGCCCTCCTTATATAGGGGTGGCTAGGTCTCCAATTAGGGCATACGTGGAGGCATATTCCAGGGAATATGCCTCCTCCCAAAATAGTAAGCCGACCGGGTCACTTTGCCTATGGTCAGCCATGCAGAGGCTACGTGAGCCTCTGCGGCGCCAGCGTCATCTGACACAGGCAGCGTCACCTTTGTCGGCCACGCCTCGGTGGTCCTGGCCTCTGTCCGCTTTGCTCATGCTCTGCGTATAGTGGTCACCTTTTGACCAGCAAGATACCTTCCTTCTCTTGCAAGCTTGATATAACCCGGATCATGCCTGGTTGATCCGGCCACATCGGTACCTGCATACAAGTTACATAAATCCTGCCGGCATACGACATAAGTCGGCCGGGACTCAGTTAGGCAGACATCCTCAGGTCCGGGTTACTCCGTGATTCGGCTTGCCTTGAGGTGACTCGGCCAGCATTCGCTTTGACCTTGCCGTACCTCGGCTAACTCGGCCATTATACCCCGGCGTGACCCTACCCGGGGGTATCCCCCCAACATTAGTCCCCGAAGCTAGTGCGGTCTTAGCAGCCTCAGCCGCTAAGGCCACAACAGGTTCAATTTTATCGAGCATTTTGCTCCCTTTTCCGAGTTACATCATATCCCGGATTTCATTGGCTAGCTTTTCCCTTGGCACATTCCAAGTTTTCACTCGCTGGCCGGGTCATCCCACGGTTTTTCGGGTTATTCTTCCTTCTCTCGTACGCTTCCCCACGTGGAGGGTAATCATTACTTTGCCTCATTTTAAGGGCCTGCGCCAGTTACTGCAGCGGTTAATGTCAGGTGTTACTGTTGCACACGTCACATCGTGTCTGTCTCTTCTTTAACTGTGTCACCACGTCGCATCATGGGATCTCCTGCGCCCTGTGGCCCTTCGTGTGGCTCGTTTCTGATTGGCTGAGACGGATTATACATGGCCACACCGTGTGGCCCTTCCGCACAACACGATCCCACTACCCCTCTGGGGCGTGGTTAAATAGGGTAGGGGCGCGCCCCTTGGGACTTTTCCCCATCCTAGCGCCCCTCTGCCTCTTCTTCTTATTCTTCCCAGCGACCACGCCACCGCCGCCGCACCTGCTTAGCTGCGCCGCCACCACACCGTTCCTCGCGCACCAGCATCGCCACCACTCCCGTGCATCTCCACTGCCACGGGTCCGCACCAGTCTAGGCCACTGCCCCCCACCACCGATAGGGCTAGTGAGGACAGCGACCTAGAAATGACTGAAGAGGAGCTCATCATCGTGGAACAGGAGATAGAGGAGGATGCGGAGAACGCCGAGCGCGGCTCCTAGGCTAGGTCCTGGGTGTGCCAGGATGACCTCGATTGGTTGTACCACACCCGGCGCATCCCGGAGGGTGTGGTGGCTCATATTGCCGCCGAGGAACTTGCTCCCTCACCTAACCCGGGTGAGTTCGTGGTGTTTCTCTCCCACTTCCAGCGCGGGTTTGGGCTCCCCGTCAGCGACTTTTTCCATGATTGGCTCAACACCTACGAGCTTCAACCGCACCACCTTCCGGCGAACGCCATCACTTCCCTTCCTTCCTTTGCTTCCACCATAGAGGGCTACGTTGGATTATGGCCCACTAAGGAGCTCTGGATTCGGTTTTTCGGCCTACGCTGGAATGTGATTCCGAATAAGGAGCTTGAGCCGGAGGACAAACAACTCACACAATTCGGCGCTGCTTCCATTTCTCCTTGGAAACAGTTTGTCTTTCCCCGAGTCACCGGGCTAGATGCTTGCAAGGGCTGGGCCTGAACCTTCTTTTATGTCAGAAATGGCACGACTGAAGATCTGATCCAGTTGCGCCCCTACGTTCCGGGTCCTCCTAATCCGGATCTCTAGGACCAGATCCCCAAGAAACCCACCGTCCTGGCGAACCAAGTCAACAAACGGTTCCAGGAGCTGAAGGATGCCAGGATGCGCAACGAGGATGCGATGATTACGTTCGTCCGCAACCGGATCTCCCCTCTCCAGAAACGCACTCACAAGCTCTGCCACATGAGCTGGCGCCTTGACCCCAACCGGACGTCCTCATTTGAGTTGAGTAATACCGAGATTTTCCACCGGGTCAAGGCCCTCTTCACTACTAGCAAAAACTTCTCCGTTGATTGGGAGTGGGGAATCGAGCACTTCTGCCGAGATAGGCTTCCTCCTGCAGTAAATTTCGTGATCTAATCTTTTTCTAAGTTATATCATATGTCGGAATATGTTGTTTGTTTGACTCCTTTGCATTTTCTTCTTAGTTGTATCTTCAGCAAACCCTCGAGGATGGCCCCGAGCCTTCTCTCAACTGGGCGAATGATTGAGATGCCCTGGACGAGGAGGAGCCGGATCAGGAGATGTTCCTACCGTTCCCCGATGCGACCAAGCGGCACACCGGTAAATTCTCTTCCTTAAGGGATTGGCCTGATGATGAAGATGATTCGGACATTGAGGTGATGGAAGCATTTGACATTGTCCCCCTTTCTTATGCCTTTCCGGCATCAGCTAACCCGGGTGGGCAGATCCCCGAAGATCCTCCCCTCGCTACGGGCGAGCCTGTCTCGGTCGCGTCAAAGAAAAGGGCGGCCGCATGTACTTCTTCCTCCGAAACTTCTAAGCCAACCAAGAGGCGAAAGAAATCCACAGACAAAGCTTCCACCAAGCCCACGACTAAGGCCATAACCCGGAGGGCTCGCAAGCCCAAGGAGCCTTTGACCTCTGATGAGTAAGTCTCTTCCTCCTTATCCAATTTTCTGCTGCGTGCTTTTGTTCTGTTGTAACTTATTGTTCATCATTTGATTCGGCAGGGCTGCGGTGGAGGTACCTCAGAGCGGATCCGACATCGCCTCGTCGCTCCGACATAGCCCTTCTCCCCCTCGTGGCGACGATTCTCGCCCGCTGAGCCCCATTCAGGAGGGTTCAGCGGATGCTCCGGGTTCTAGCCCACCTTGTCTAGAGGGGGGGCAAACTCGGTGCAGGGGGAAGTGGCTCTGCCGAGGCGATAGATGCTCCCAGTTCCACTTTGGCTTAGCCGCAACTAGTTACATCTGAGGTACCAGCACCCTCGCCAAGACAAGCACCAGCACAAGCTCCAGCGCCAGCACCAACTCCTTCTGCCTCGTCTGAGTCTTCCAAGGCTTGGCGAGAAGACACAACTAGCACCAAGGCTAGCACCAAGGCTGTGCCCAAGGGCAAATCCGCAGCAAAAACTTCCACTTCTCAGCAGCAGCCCAAAGGCAAAAAGGCTTCTGACGCCGCCAGGGCAGCATCAATCGAGGTTGGACAGCGTACCCTTGCGTCCATGCTTCCGAAGAAGACGCCGCCGAAGAAAGACACCTCTGCCGGGTCAGCTGATGCGCAACTCGTTTTGCACACTAGCCCCGCTGTTGCCCAGGTTGAAAGGAGGGAAGCCTATGCTAAGGGTTTGGTCGCGCCTCACATGCTTAGCGGAGAATGCTATCCTCCAACCTTGATCGAGTTTGTTAATAACTGGAACAAGGCAGAGTTCGTCAATAATGACGATCTCCCGGAGAAATTCGGACCTGTGGAGTTTGCTGCACAGATGAACACTGCCGCCAAGGCTATCAACTTTGCGGGTCGGATGATGGAGGTACGCTACTTCGTCTTTTCTTTAACATGCACTAGTGCTTAGTCATATAACCATTAGTCTCCGATCCTCCGGGGGAGTAACTTGTTACTCAACTGGATGCTCCTTAGAGAATTAGGGTAGCTCCCTAGTAACTTCGAATATGCACACACCTAGAGCCGGGTTAAGTTCCACTTGGCCCGGATCTTGCATACTTCGAATATGCACATCTAGAGCCGGGTTAAGTTCCACTTGGCCCGTATTTTGTACACTTCGAATATGCACACACCTAGAGCCGGGTTAAGTTCCACTTGGCTCGGATCTTGTACACTTCGAATATGCACACACCTAGAGCCGGGTTAAGTTCCACTTGGCCCGGATTTTATACACTTCGAATATGCACACACCTAGAGCCGGGTTAAGTTCCACTTGGCCCAGATTTTGTACACTTTGAATATGCACACACCTAGAGCCGGGTTAAGTTCCACTTGGCCCGGATTTTGTACACTTCCAATATGCACACACCTAGAGCCGGGTTAAGTTCCACTTGGCCCAGATCTTGCACACTTCGAATATGCACACACCTAGAGCCGGGTTAAGTTCCACTTGGCCCGGATTTTGTACACTTCGAATATGCACACACCTAGAGCCGGGTTAAGTTCCACTTGGCCTGGATTTTGTACACTTCGAATATGCACACACCTAGAGCCAGGTTGAGTTCCACTTGGCCCGGATTTTGTACACTTCGAATATGCACACACCTAGAGCCGGGTTGAGTTCCACTTGGCTCGGATTCTGTACACTTCGAATATGCACATGACTAAGCTATCCTTTTGTGCTCTTTTCAGGTGACTACCAATCGCCGGAGCGCTGAGTTTCAGCGTCTTTTGGACACCCATAAGCTGCTGCGCTCGAAACATACCACGCTTCTCGCCAAATTCGAGAAAAGGGGTAAGTTTTTCCTTGGCATTTTTCCCATTTTTCTTTGTCCTTTCCCGCCGAACTAATCTGTCATTCAGATTGGGCAGCTGGAGTGGAGGCCGAGAACATCCTCATGAGGAAAAACTTGGACCAGATAAAGGGTAAGTCATTTTGCTTAATCTTCCTCTGTGCTCTATCTCCTTTTCTTCTTGGCTCGGCAAATATTCATACCTCGGCTTTCCCGGGTCAACAAACTATTTCAGCATCTCTTGAAGATAGTGTGCCCGTGCCTGATATGATGCTGCATTTTCTCGAACAAGCAGGACAGCATCAGGCCGAACTGAAGAAGAAGGATGATGAGCTCGCCCTTCTCCGGACCAAGGATGATGAAATTGCCAAATTTAAGGCAGAAATGAAGAAACTCAAGGCGCTCCACAAATCCGAGATGGATAAAGCTGGCCAAGATTTCACCAAAGAGCAAGAGCGTCTGAACCTCCAAATTGCCAAGGACCAAGAACTGCTGAAAGAGGCCGACACTAAGCTTGAGTCGGCAAATGCCGAACTTGTGCAACTCCGGGAGAGGCGCGACAACTGCACCATGGAGCTGACCCGGATCCACAGCCATATTTCTCGTAAGCTTTTTTTCTTCAAACCATATCGATCTTTCCGGGTCAACTTCTTTTACTTATTTCACTTGTCTCGCTTTTAGACAAATTTCCGGAGGGTGATTCTATTGCCGCCACTACCGTTGCCAAGTTCTGCCAGAAGAGGGGCACCCCAACTAGTTCTGGCGCTGAAAACATTCCTTATGACATGGAGGACCTGCTTGTCATCTTATCTTCTCGCGTCGAGATCGTGAAGAAATATGGCAAGGATATCCTGGATGTGGTAATCCGGATCTTCAACGCCTTTTGGCCTGATGAAGATACTCCGGAGGGGGCCACTGCTCTTATTGCCAAGTTAATGGAGTGCGAGACCCAGCTTGACCTTTGGAGGGAATCCGTTGGACGTGCCGGAGCTGAAATCGTCCTCCACTACGTGCTCACATGGTATGAAAAGATAAACCTGAAGCTTCTCGAGCGCATGCGCACCAGATCAAGGTGGTCCACTGACCCAGATTGGATAGCTCAGCGCAAGGCTTGCGCCCATAGCCTCATTCAATATGCCCCCATCCATCAATGTAATGAGGGACCAAGTTTCCTTGGCGCTGTCGACGACGAATATGTCGAAGATGGTTCGGGTGAGGAGGAAGAGGACGAAGCCTCGAACGTCGAATAAGATGAAGACGATGCTGAAGCCGAGGCTGGAGTTCCACCTGCGGGCGCCGAGTTACCTCCCCCTGCTGCTCCTTGATCAAACATTTTGTAGTTTATCAGATCCCCGGTAATGCCGGGTCCAAATGTATTAAGCACACAAATTATGTTTTGCTACTAAATTGCTCCTACCAGATTAACTTGGGCATAGTCCCCGAGTTTCATTTTCTTGTTTCTCCAATTTCTTGGCTCGGCTCATGTCTACCTTGGTTCGGTTTTATGACTTACGAGTCCGAGTTTCAAAAATTGACTTAACAATACTTGGAAACTTTAGGACTAGCTCAAAATAATCTAGCATAGTAAAAACGAGGTAAACATCAAGTTAGTCAAAATAACAAATGTCGCCTCGATTAAGTTCTTTTCCTTAGTCATTTTTCGTGTGCTACGCAATTCCAAACTTGTTCTCTTGCTTGCCATGAAGCCAAATCTTGTTGGACAGCAGCAAATCGAAGAGTTGAGTTTTTGGTGCTCACACACTACTAATCCGGCTTAGGCAGAAGCAACTCAAACCAGCCGACATAAAAATAAATAACAAGTATAGAAGATAACGAATATTATTAAGGCAGTCCCCGAGTTACTGCTCGAGGTGCCACGATTTCATTGATAAACTCATTGCCGGCATACATACAACATATGAGAAGACTCGGATACACACACTTCTTTGCTAAGTGTAGAATGGATGAAGTAGGGTTACATTCCACAAACGCTTAGATTCCTCGCCGGACCTGTCCGCCTTGTTCTTCTCCTGTGGTTTTGCATTGATGAGATAATACGAGTCATTGTGTAATGCTTTGCTCACAATGAATGGCAATTCCCATGGGGGGATAGCTTATGCATGCCAGCAGTATGTTGTACCAACTGGAGTACCAGATCACCTTCCCGAAAGACTCGGGGGCTAACTTTCCGGCTATGATAGCGTCGGAGATTTTGCTGATATTTGGCGGATCTGGACAATGCCAATTCTCTCGCTTCTTCCAACAGATCAACATCATTTTGCCGGGCTTCACGCACTTCGGCTTCTATATATTGGGTGACTCTGGGCGAATCATGCTCTATGTCGGCTAGTAATACAGCTTCTACCCCATATACCAGAAATAATGGCGTATAGCCTGTTGATCGATTCAGAGTTGTTCTTAAACTCCATAGTACCGCTGGTAGTTCTTCTATCCAGCACCCCGCTGATCTTTGCAGCGGCTCAATGAGTCGGGGTTTTATCCCGGATAATACTAATCCGTTGGATCTTTCCACCTGTCCGTTCGATGCGGGGTGGGCTACCGAGGCAACGTCTAGCCGGATCTTCTTATCTTAGCAGAATCATGCAAACGCTCCTTCAGCAAAATTTGTGCCATTATATGTTATGATACTGTGTGGATAGCCATATCTCAAGATGATATCTTTGAGGAATGTTACGGCCATAGCTCCATCACATTTTCTTATTGGCTTCACTTTAATCCACTTCGTAAACTTGTCCACCATAACCAGGATATGGGTCATATTTCCCCTTGCTGGCTTGAACGGGCCAACCATATCCAAACACCATACGGAAAATGGCCAGGTAATTGGTATGGTCTTGAGCTCCGACATTGGCATGTGTGTCTTGGTAGCATACCTCTGACAGCCATTGCATTTTCTTTCTAGATCTTCTGCTTGTTCCAAGGGACTTGGCCAGTAGAACCCATGTCAGAAAGCTTTTGCCACCAAAGCTCTGGATGAGGCGTTATGTCCACATTCCCCTTGATGTATATCTCGGAGGATGTTAAGCCCTTCTTCCAGGTCAACACATCGCTGTAGTACATTTGTGACACTTCTCTTGTATAGGTCGGCATTGATAATTGTGTATGCCTTTGCATGCCTCTGAACTTGCCTTGAAAGCACTTCATCATCGGGCAAGGATCCATCCTTCAGGAATTGGAATATAGGCAATGCCCAAGCAGGTATGGTTCATACTGGAAACACATCCTCATCTACTTCCATTTGTTCCACCGGCATAACCTCGGCCGGATCTCGCTGCGCAGTCCTCGGGTTCTGCGAAGTAGTCCCCGGGTTTCCTGAACCACTTCCCACGTCAATGTCCATGGGTACATCTCCTGATTCCGGATCTGTCGGGATGTAGATTGAGTCGGTTTCTGGGGACGGCCTGATAGATGGTTTTCTGAGGTGTTCTAGTGCTACACCCAGTGGAATTGCTTGTCGAGTTGATCCGAGCTTCGACAATACATCGGCAGCCTCGTTCTCCAGCCGGGGTACATGGTGAAACTCGCATCCCTCAAAGTACCCAGATATCTTTGCACATGGAATCTGTACAATGCATGTTTGGATCAAGGGCGTCCCACTGGCCCGAGACTTGTTGAACTACCAAATCCGAGTCGCCAAAGCATTGGATCCGACGTATTCCAATTTCTTTTGTCACTTTGATCCCATGCACAAGTGCTTCATATTCGGCGATATTGTTTGACGCTGCGAAATGGATTTGCAGCACATACTTCAGCTGGTCATTCTTTGGCGAGGTAAGTACAACTCTGGCGCCTAACCCGGTTTTGGTCTTTGATCCATCAAAGTGCATTCGCCAGTAGTTCGGATCTGGTAACGATGGTTCGTATTGCATCTCGGCCCAATCCACGAAAAAGTCGGCCACAACCTGAGACTTGATCGCATCTCTCCTGTCGTATTGCGGAGCATAAGGGGCTAGCTCAATTGCCCATTTTGCGATTCGGCCGCTTGCATCCTTGTTACTCATTATCTCCGATATAGGGGCTTCACATATCACTTTGATTGGGTGTTCTTCAAAGTAATGTTTTAGCTTCTTTGCCGACATGTACACACCATATGCCATTTTCTGATAGTAAGGATAGTTTTGCTTTGATGCGGATAATACCTCGCTTAGGTAATAGACTGGCCTTTGCACTGACTTACCCTCTTGATCGCGCTCTACCACCACCACTGCTCTTACAACTCGGTTGGTTGCGGCTATATAGAGCAACATTGGCTCTTTTGATAGTGGAGAGGCTAACACTGGTGCAGTGGCTAAAATTTTCTTTAATTGAATGAAGGCTTCATTGGCCTGCGGCGTCCATACGAACTTGTCCGCTTTTTTCATTAGTTGATAGAGAGGAAATGCCTTTTCTCCCATCCGACATACAAACTGACTTAAAGATGTCAGGCAACCAGTGAACTTCTGGACATCATTGAGACACTTCGGCAGTTCCATTCGCTCTATGGCTCGGATTTTCATCGGGTTAACTTCGATACCTCGGCTGGAGATAAGAAATCCGAGTAAATTTCCAGCCAGGACACCGAAGGTACATTTCTCCGGGTTAAGCTTCATTCGGAATCTCCTTAGGTTCGCGAATGTTTGCCTGATATCTTCAAGGAGCGTTTTGCTTTCCTTGGTTTTTATAACCACATCATCCACATATACTTGCACATTTCCACCAATTTGATCGTGCAAACATTTTTGCATATATCTTTGGTACGTTGCCCCTGCATTACGTAAGCCAAAAGGCATGGTGCGATAGCAATAAGCCCCATACGGGGTGATAAATGCAGTCTTTATTTGATCGCTAGGATTCAGAGGTATCTGGTGGAAACCAGAATATGCATCTATGAATGACAACAGTTCACACCCAGCAGTGGAATCTATGACCTGATCTATCCTTGGCAGTGGAAATGGATCTTTTGGACACGCCTTATTCAGGTGCGTGTAATCGATACACATACGCCAAACCACTGCCACATTCGGATCATCTTTTTTCTTTTCCACAAGCACCGGATTAGATAGCCAATCCAGGTAAAGCACTTCCATGATAAACCCGGCTGCGAGGAGCCGAGCTATCTCATCCCCAATGACTTTTCTCCTATCTTAGGCGAAGCGGCGGAGAGGTTGCTTCACCGGCTTTGCTCCGGGTCTCACATTCAAAGAGTGCTCGGCCAACTCCCTCGACACACCTTGCAAGTCCTGTGTGGACCAAGCAAAGATATCCCGATTCTCACGGAGGAAGTTGACGAGCTTGCTTTCCTATTTGTCATTTAACCTGGCACCAATTGTTACGGTGTGCTTTAGGAACAGATCATCAACAGGCACTTTCTTCGTATCTTTCGTTGCTTGAAACGAAACACTTCCATGCGGGTTACTTAGCGTCGACATATATTGCTGAGCGGATTGAGCCAATGCCGCCACCTCCTGTATCTTTCTTTTCTCTTGTGCAATCACGAGTGACTCGTCCAGGTTAGATCCGGACGACGCACACTCAATGGAAGAAATCTCCCGCTATAGTGATTACTCCGTTTAGCCCGGGCAACTTCATCTTCAAGTAATTGATGTGACAACTTGCCATGAACTTGTTTAGTGCTGGCCTGCCGAGTAACGTGTGATACGCACTTTCCAAGTTCACAACTTCAAACTCCAAATTCTCGGTTCGGCAGTTATCTCATGTGCTGAATAATACGTCAACCCGGACCTTGCCAATAGGTTCACAGGAAATGCCTGGCACAATACCATGGAAAGTTGTTCTTGTAGCTTGGAGCATGTTCTCCGAGATGCCCAATTTGCGCATTGTATCCACATACATGATATTGATGCTGCTGCCATTGTCGATCAGCACCTTGGAGAATCTCACATTGATATTGGGGTCGATGAACGTTGGGTCCAGCACTAACGCATATGAACCAGGACTCGGCATAAGCTTGGGATGATCCTTGATATTCCAAGTAATTTCCTGATCCGACCAAGGCATATACCTCGTCACCGCTGGCATAACTATGTTCACCTCCATGTGTCGGTGCTGCAAGCTCTTTCTATTTGTTTCCTCTATGGTAAACACACAGCAACTCTGGTGATGCTCTCTGTATTCATTTCTCCCTTCATTTCCAAGATACCTTTGATCTGGCTGATGCTAATTTTCCACCTGATGCACTGCATCCCTTCTCTCATGGTTTTCATACCTCGGCGGAGGGGGTGCCAACTTTAACTGTTGCGTGTTCGCTCCGGAGAGCAATTGTTGCTGGGGTAACTCCTGCCGAGGTTGATCATTCCGAGGTGCCTGAGCATTCCCCAAACCACTTTGTTATATCTTCCTCATCCACTCACACTGCCGAGTCGTGTGACCCGCCGGGTTACTCGGATTCGGCATGTGAAATTTACACGGTTGATCCAGCATTGCCTCATAGGTATACCTCGGACGGTCCTTCTTTTCTTGCCACTGTTTCTTCTGCTCTGGTGTCCAAGTTTTCTTGCCATCATTTCTTGGAGTCCACTATTGCCCTCTAGTTTTCTGACGCTGATTACTCCCTGCTCCGGGTTGATCCTGATTTACAGCAGCAACTTGTTGCGAACTGTACCTATAATCCGGTCTATCATCTCTTCTCTTACCCCGGTAGTCATTCCGCCGGGATGATCTGGCTCCATCCCGCTGGTAGTACTCCTCATTTGACTCGTTTGACACAAGCCTAGGTTGAGTCGGATCACCCAAGGCATATGAATCAGCGATCCGGATCGTCTCTGCCAGTGTAGTTGGCATATCCCTTTGTAGCCTTTGCCACATCATGCTTGCATATCTACACCCTTGTGCAAACCAAGCTATTGCCTGTGACTCGATCACGCCCTCACATGAGTTTCTTACTATGCACCAGTAGGTTAAGAACTCCCGGTCCGTCTCATTCGGTCTCTGCTTGCACATTTCTAGGGTTTGTGGCCTATTCGGCCTCTGATACGTGCTCGAGAAGTTAGTGACAAACATTTCCTCAAAATCAATCCAATAGTTGATACTTCTGGGTGGAAAATTGTTTGGCCATACCCTTGCTGGCCCCTCCAGCATCTGAGGTACATATCTCACAGCCCATCTCAAGTTGCATGTAGCAATTTTCACCGTCGTAGCGTAGTTGATCAACCAATCCTCCGGCTTTATGCTGCCGTCATATGTTTTCGTGCCTCTGGGTAACTGGAAGTTCGGTACCGGAGGCTCCTTCATGATCCGGGGCCCAAAACACGCCGAACCCGGAGGACCTTGACACTCAATTTGCTCCGACCTATAAAGCCGATCCAGTTTTAACCTGACATCGTCAGGCATCAAGTCCCTGCTTCCCAATCTTGACCCTATCATGTGATAATCCAGCCTTGGGTATCCTGCGTTCACCATTTCCGAATCACCATCATTGTATCTGTCTTACTCTCATGGAGCGCCTCTCTATTGCATACCTCAGCCGGAACTTTGCTCTTGCCGTGGTATATTCCACTGATGCGGTTGCCCTGCTCCGACCGAGTTGCGCTGTCTGGCATTGCCGTTTACTGCATTTCCCTGACCAGCATTGCCTTGGTCGCGGTTACCTCGGCCAGCCTCACCTCGGCTGACACTTCGTCGATCATCATTTGCCTGCACTACTTTTCCCTTTCCTGCCCTTGCTGGGTCATAGGGGACTATCTGTTTGTTTCTCCTCGCCGAAGTTACCACCTCCTATCTTCTTGGGTCTCCATGAGGGGATGATGCAGCTCCAGCTGACTTCTCCGGTTACCTACAGCTGAATGAACAACTTTGGACGCACCAGCCCTTGCCGGGTTAGCCCTGAGCAACTCTTCATTTTGTATGTTTGTGGTCCGAACTAGCTCATTGACTCTTTCCTGCTGTCTTTGTCGGGCCTCACCCGTCAAACCCTCTAACTCGTTTGCAGCTGCATCTGCTGCTCTGAGGTTCTTTGCCGGGGTATTGTACTTCGGCAGCCCCACGGACAGAAAGTTCTCTGACTCCTCAACTCTAGTATCATCCTCTTTGTTCATTTCACTGATGAGGTTTTTCCCTTTTACTTTTACAGCATCTACCTTATTCGCTCTTGCATACTCACGCAATGTCATGTTCAACGACTGCTGAGCCACGGCAATCTTTTTCGCACCCTCTAGTATTTTCTGCCTAGTTTCCTCTAACTCGGCCTGTGCCTGAGCCGGATCTACTGCAGGTGCTATGGGGCTCTCTAGGCTATCTATCGCCTGCTGCAGCACATTCTCTATCCTCTCTAGTGGAGGACCTCTACTTTTCCTTGGTGCCTTGGGTGTTACCTCCAGATCTGGTGCCGGATCCTTGCTCGCGCCAGCGCTAGGTGCTGTCATCATCACCTCGGTGCGGTCAGGGGAGCAAGTGATACGCGCCCCGTGAACCGTGCTAAGGGGTGGCTCGCCTCCCTCGACGACGTGCCGCGGGTGAATGCACGACATATCGACAGCGACGTAGATCTTGTGTGCACTGAGCTTGACAAAGAGGCCGTTGCATGGGAAGGGTCGCTTGCCGAAGCAGCCAGCATTGTCGCTGACAAAGTCCAGCGCTCCAAAGCGCTGAATGAGCCCGGAGACGATGCGCTCGCCGGTGCCAATGAGGTTTCTCGTCCGGATCTTCACTCCTGCTAGCGCCGCTAGCCCCACGGTGGGCGCCAACTGTCGTGGTGGTGTCATGGCAGATGCCATGGATAGGCTAAAGGTGGGGACAAGATGCACTAGAGGAATCCAGGGAGGGATAGTGTGGTGATTCCACACACAGATGTTTGTATTTGATTCACTTCCAATGTTTACAAGTACTCCTTGAGCTGTATTGGGGAGAGGAGGAAGAAGAAACTCTCTTACTCTCTCTACTAGCTAGCCCTCAGGAACATACTAGAGAATAACCAAGTCAAGCTCAACCAACTAGAGATCAACCAGCCCCTTCTACAGATGCCCTAGCCCTCCTTATATAGGGGTGGCTAGGTCTCCAATTAGGGCATACATGGAGGCATATTCCAGGGAATATGCCTCCACCCAAAATAGTAAGCCGACCGGGTCACTTTTGCCCATCGTCAGCCATGCAGAGGCTACGTGAGACTCTGCGGTGCCAGCATCATCCGACACAGGCAGCGTCACCTTTGTCGGCCACGCCTCGGTGGTTCTAGCCTCTATCCGCTTTGCTCACGCTCTGCATACAGTGGTCACCTTTTGACCAGCGAGATACCTTCCTTCTCTTGCAAGCTTGATATAACCCGGATCGTGCCTGGTTGATCCGGCCACACCGGTACTTGCATACAAGTTACCTAAATCCTGCCGGCATACGACATAAGTCGGTCGGGACTCAGTTAGGCGGACATTCTTAGGTCCGGGTTACTCCGTGATTCGGCCTGCCTTGAGGTGACTCGGCCAGCATTCGCTTTGACCTTGCCGTACCTCGGCTAACTCGGCCATTATACCCCAGCGTGACCCTACCCGGGGGTATCCCCCCAACACTCAGAGTGGTACAATAGAAACATTGCGGGTGCAACAGCGTTTATTTATTCATACCAAGAGCCAAATGTGTACAAAAGCTTCGAGATCCTCCTTGGTCCAATGAGGATTCACAGCACGATAAAATTTCAAATGCAGAAGGGATAGCTTCCTAATCAATGGTAATACTAAGCTTAAAACCATTAGAGCTGGCAACTTATTGGAGAATCTATACTATTGCTAGCTCATCTACCTATGCATGCTATGGCAGTTACTATATCTACATTCGTCTTATTTCTACTAATCTAAAACCATGTTGTTGTTTCTACTGTTCATATCAGTTGTCAAGTCTTCTCACAACCTAAGCAAGGGTTTAAGAAGATAGATTGAGTACGAGCATACTCAGCAAGTTCTATGGTGGTAGTCTGATGTTTATTTGAAAGTCAATGATCAAAGATCCAAGAATGTGTAGGTTTTTCGAAAATGGTATTTAGAAAAGGTAAGTTTTAGATTATTGTAAAAACTTTAAAATTATCAGTCTTCATGGGTTGTATGAACTTTCATGGAGTTTTTGTCCATGTTGCGATCGTAATCCTTTTCCTAGATAGGGAGTAACATGTCACATTTATACACTCTCGAGAGGTGCTCTACTTTTCCCACAAACGTCCTTAGCCTTATTACTCATTCCACATTTTCTTAGATATGGTGTGTTTGACCGAGTCATGACGAGTCCCCCTCATGACACCGCTGGCCACCCAATGTAACGAATTTTAGTCACAGGACCTACGTTCAATTACCCTCCCTTCTAATATACCTAGTCGTTATCCTGAAGCATTGGATATGAATATCATAGGCTCCCACCCGTTGATCACCACTCTTGTTCACAACCCGACTATATATACAAGGACAGACGAAAGGAATAAGGTACATCTGAATCGCTTGCACCACAACAACACTTTTGGTTAGCATGGTACTATATGATGCAAGAATGACTGACTGCTGTTGTTGTTAACCATAACTTTCCTAGTACAATGGAATCTACACCACATTATCTTTCAACCATGTATACATTTATGATTCCATCGCACACCATTTATTCATTTCATTTCAAAAAGGTACTGCATTTTGAATGCAAGTAATAATAATGTTTTGAAAACATTATCACAGATAAGCCAAAGGACATGTAAGATTTCACTTGCAATAGAATTGCAAGATTGACCTTGCAAAGGTGATGCAAGAATGAACATTCCTGGTAACTGCGAGATAATGTAGTTTGAAGGTTTTATTTTACCATGGATCTTGGGTTCTGAAATTCGCAACATCATCCAATAAAGACAATATTTCATTGGCAAATATGTGATGCTCTAATACAATTATATGCAAGGCACTTATCGTGTGTCGCGTTTGAATTTTACTGACTCAGTTTATTTATTTTCACTGATTTTCTCCCCTTTTAGGGTTTTATTGCATTTTATTTGCAATTTTATTTATTGTTGCAATCCACTAGGTATATTAAGTATTTTACTTTATAATTTTCATATTTCTATGAAAATTGGGGTTTACATATTTATAAAAAAATTTCCTAATTTTATAAGTATGGTGTAGGTTTTGTAGTTTGTAATTAGGTTTTGTTTCTTTTCTTTGGGTCTTATGACCTGTAAGGGTCTTGTACTTATGTTACTTATGAATAAAGATCACTTTGATTCATTTACTTGAGCTTACATTTGAATTTTTTTACTAAAAGGTTGTGTGATGTTTGAGTTTATATTTTTGTGGCTTGTATGGGTGTAAGTTTTTAAATTTGGATTCAAATTTGACTTAGGTCAAACCTCTATTCTGAATTCTTTCAAAACACTTGTGTTTAATATTGAACTTGATCTCAATTCCTCGTGACAATTTGGTTACAAACTAACCTCACTAGAATCAAATCAATCAACTTTTGAAATTTTCAAATTGACCCTAAATTTATAGATGCATGTTAGGCAAAACATCAAATTACACTTCTACGCTTCCTATAATTTAAATCTCTGGGTCATTACAGTACGGAGGCACCTGCAAGTACTGATGGTCATTAAACTGCAAGTCAACTCGGTCTCTTTTTTTCTTTCTCCGTGGAGTCGGTATATATAACTGTGTGGTATGTGTGCATCCTGTTATAACGATGGTCGTTAACCTCTCCAATCATTTTGCTTTCTGTCCTTTCATTTTTGGTTCAAAAAAACATATATACATATAGAGTGGCGCTATTTGACACCTAGTGTAGAATAGTTATTCTTTACTCACCATGTATCTTTTAAACCGTACATGATTTTTACGTCACGTAAATTTTCTCTTACCTCGGAAGTAAAGAAGAACATAAGAGAATTAAACATGTCAGAATTTTTTTTGTTTACATGCTGTATAAAAATATAATGTAAAATACATATTTTCTATGTTTTTTACACTATAATGACTCATAAATTGTATTTTTATGTCGATTTTTTTACGTTTCTGATGAATATGAACATAATTATGTATACAAAACATAAATTTCTGAATGTGAGAACATAAAAATATGTGGGTGCAAAATAATTATTCTACACCCTGGGTGCTGAATAGGGTTTCTATATATATATTATATATATATGTGTGTGTGTGTACTACCTATCGGAGGTCAGCACTTTCGGTACGAGTAGATGGTATGGGCACATCCCGCTTGTATCGAGTTAGTGGGAAGTTTTTGTCGATGTATCGCCGAAGGAAAATTTATGTCGGTATGTCGGGTACGGGCTGACGGTACGGGCGTCGCCCGTACCAGTGGTTGTTAGTTATCTATATTTTCCCTATTTTTTTATTTTTTTCCTAATTTCATTGGGATTCTTTTCTTATTTGGTTTCTTCACCAATATTATGAGATTTTCCTATTCCTCACCCCTCATAAACTCTCCCAAGGAGTCTCTCTCTCTTCTCCTCGTGTCAAATATATATCATCAATGCTACCTCTCTCAAGGAACCTCATGACCATGTCTCAGCCATGGGAGATCGTTCAAACAAGGAAGGACTTAAAGGGATCCTCCACAATCTCAAGAAATGTTGAGAAGAAGGACATTTAAGAGAAGAAGGAAGAAGAACTTTTGCTGGACCAGTTTGGTCCATATGATGGGTTCAAGCTAAGGGAGAGGATGAAAGAAGGGCTCAAGGTGTTCAGCCTGCTTGTAGGGAAGGAGGATGATCATGAAGAGGTGCTACTAGCCCCTAAGTAGGATGATAGTTTCTCACTCAAGAATATGAAGTTGTAACAAGAAGAGATTCAAGTCTCTCTTGATAGCCTTGATCGTCGCATCAAGAGAATTATGGTAAAATCTCCAGGATCTGCTAAACATATTGACCTACTACGTATCTATCTATACCAGATGGATAATAAGATAATAAAGGGATTGAAACCCAATCCTTACATTACTCTTTGTTCACTAAAAATTCAAAAGAAGACAGTGGCACTCCAATAGTGCTTTATCGCTCAGTTGGAGAAAATTAACGAGCAGCGCAGGATCTGCATTATGATCTTGGAAGCAACGAACAACATCCTCTATGCAAAGCTCTATGATGCAAGAGCTTCGTCTTAAAAATAAAGGAGCACCATGGTATCAAATAATCTCAAGGGATTATTTGTTCCCACCTTGCTTGATTCCAAGATTGGGAGATCTATAACACCTTATAATTTATCTTAAATTTTAGCATGTTTACTTTCCCGCATGCATATTAGTTTAAGTTCAAAGTTTTGAATTAGTTGCATATTAAACTACCTCGGAGAAGGAAAGAATTATATCCAATGAATTTTCGAGCCTTTAGGATATTTGTAGTATTCTCAGTTTTATCATTAGTGTATTAGATGTATGAATTAGGATGAGTGCTATTATACTTTTACTTTGCGATTATTTTAGGGTCTTCCACACAAATAGTACTGATAGAAATAAGAAGAATTTTTGATAGCATGTTATGATCATTAATTTGATTGTAAAATGAAAATATTCAAAGTAAAAGAATTATGAAAGTAATAAAAATAAAGAAAGTTGTGCTATCAAGAAGAAATCATATAGTGAGTATAGGTTGAGGTAGATACTCAAACCACAACCGTGAATTACTTCATGCTTGGCTTCGAAGTTAGTACCATGTATTGATCTGTTTTGAGTCTTCTTGTGAGAATAAGAAAATATGTCTACCTAAAACATGTGCAAATGGAAACAGACATACACGTGATCATGAGAGGAAACGAAAAAGACCATTCATATTTTTGAATCCCAAGTGGATGTGCGATGTTCTTAACATGTTTGAGGCCACCTCACAGACTTGTTCAATTGAATTGATGATTTTATGATATGCTAGTAATTAATCTTCATGTGAACTATTATTACTAAGGTGTGGATGCCTCTAAGTCATTTGAGATGCGGAAGTGTGATAGAGCTCACGATGTGATTCTATATCTGAGATATCATAACTGTTGCTTCAAATGCCTCATGCATTTTAATGACTCGAGCTTCATGAACACGATAACCTTGTCCTTTGAATCTCCTATCTTGCTCGGGGACGATCAAGAGTCTAAGCTTGGAGAAGTTTATGAGTGACATTTTGAACCTTATCTTTTTCATGAGTAGTGGTAGGATTTTGGTATTTTACGGTGCTCGCGCGCACCTTTTATGCATGTTTCCACATGATCCTAAAATATTGAGGCATTGATGAACATATCACTTTGATTTGTCATGTTGGACGAAAATATGATATTTTGAAGTAATAAAGGTCATCACTATGATTTACCACGCACCTAGGAGAAAATGCATCACGAAGAGGAGTGACAGAAGGTTTAGCGAGCGTCTGTACGGGAAGACCCCACTTGTACCGCGTGTACATACTATATGACAAAATTTTCACCTCGTCAAATACTCTCACCACGCGAAGACGAATTTGAGATCCGACATTCAGAGACACCAAAAAACGCATAAACCTCACCTTCGGAAGGGATATAGAGGGTGAACTTGTAGAGAGCATCACCCTTGCTACTACACGGATCATAGGTTTCCAAGGCATCATGCCCATCATCATACACCGCTGCATCTTCATCAACATAACCATTCCCATCTCATTTACCCCCATCTTGTTGTAGATTCCAATTACTATTATGGATTTGCACTTTTTATCATCCATCTACTCGTATTCATTTCATATATCCATGATGATATTGTTGATTGCCTCCATGATGGAGTAGTTTACCTTGTTCTTGGGGATATGGAGAAACCCTAACAAAATTATGATATGAAATAAATATGATCTATAACTTCGGTTCATGATTATGTGTTGGTTTTATTTCTAGATATTATGTGAAGTTGACCATGTAATATTTTCCTTCGGTACTAGAGAGGTAATTACCTATATGTATATGGTAGCACATATGATTCTAAGTGACATAACGTGTTTGTGTGCTATTCATAAGGTCAAGGGTATAAGGAGCAATTCACTAATCTCATACCAATATCCATGGGGAAATCCTTATTGTGAGGGATCGGAGTAGCTTGCTTATGATTATCGTAGTGGTTATTAGGGATTAAATAACAAATGGCTTTTTGTGATCATTCATTTATGGATATATCCCCGCCAATGTCATAAATAAATACATAGATTTATCCTAATCATGATTAATACCAATGCTAGAGGTGGATCCTACAATCCCCGATAACACTTCTCCCTACTATAGTTTCATTACCATTTACATTGTGTTTGTGTCTTTGTTGCTTTACTCTTTAGACTTTTGTTTACGCACAAAACAACCCTCTTTAAACACTCTTACTTGAGATCAGGAGTAGCTTATAAGTATTTCTTGATAGATAGTGATGAGGGGCATTACAACCTCAACCAAATAACACTCCATGGTTTGATACTCTTACTTTCGAAACTAGATACAATATTGTCGTGCACATGCAATCATCGGTATTGGGTCTGCCATGGTGTATAAGTGGCTGCTACAAAAAATGGTGTCGTGATTTCCCATCCGCCAGGTAACTAAATTTTACAGGTGCTTTTTGCTTGTGCCGCCCCAAGAAAATGTCAGGCATGGGGTGCACTTTTTAGTGTACAATGTTTAGTTAATGCCCACATCTTGTTTGAAGGCGGAGTCAGCTAGATGGAGATTAAGTTCAGTTATTCAAACGAACCAAGGTTAAGCCTATCAAATAAACTTTTAGGAATAGTTGAAACACTTGCGTCTAGATCACAGAGTGCAGCAATCTCATTATAGTAGGTTCAGATATATCATCTAGTTTTGCTGGGAGATTTTTACATAACTTCTTATACTCATTTTATAGCTCACATATCTTCATAGAAACTTGATTTATAAAGTGTTGGTTCATGGCTTCATTACCTCCCAAAATACTTGTGTTATTCAGAGTAATCATTTTAACAAGGTCCTCCACGGTGTAATATGGGGATGGAGCATTGTTATAGTCTAACTCTTTAGGTTCTTCATATTTCTTTTCAACCCTCACCTTCTTGTGGTCCTCAACTGGTTAGGCTCAGGCTTTCCCGCAAATCTTGCAAGTATGATAGTTTGTCTCTCGTCTATCTTGCCCAATTGTGCCTCCATGATCTTTGTTTTGTCCTATAAATCCTGCACATCAATTTTAATAGCAACAACTTGGTTATACAATTTACCAATAATGATATCAGATATATCTTAGTAAGGAGACTATTTTTCTCTACCTGAGTTTGTATAAAGGTTTTGAAAGAATTTTCAATTGTAGAGATATTACCATGATTTGCTCCACTATTATTCTTATTCTTATCAGGAGTAAATAATATCACTAGATTGTTTTGGATCAAACTTCTATCCACGTTGTCCTAGTTCTTTTCATCCATCATGATAGATGAATAGAAGATGTAAGTAAAATGTTTATTGTACTAAAAGATTACTAAAGAATGGAAACCAGAAGAACGCCAAACATTGGATGATGGTGATCCACCTCAAAAGTGCAAATCCAAGGGTATTAGTATTTGACTAACATGCTTTGGACTATGTGCCATGGAGCACCTCCACCACCACCCGGGCCACCACCACTTGTGGCTGCGCCAGTCCAGAACCATGGAGGCGAGCCATACCCAAGAGAGCTGGGAAACATGGGGATGATACAAAAAGGTCGACCCTCAAATTGAGTGCAAAAATCAATCACTGGCCAAGTCAATCTGGCGATGAACTCTTCGCCCTCCACCACTGAGTACCTCAGTGGAAGCGAGTCCTGCATCACCTTCGACAAGCGCGATCATCCGCACCAAGTACCTCGCCCAGGCGACTATCCCTGGTGCTCGAGGCATAGATTGGAGGCTTCGAGATGAGTCGCGTCTTCATGGATGGCGGAAGCGCATTAACCTCATGTTCGTAAGTACCTTGCGTGCAATGCGAATTCCTGTCATGTTTGGAAACTTCGGACTTGACTTTCCACAGAATCGTCCCAGGGAAGTGCGTATACCCCATGGGCAAGATCAGCCTCGACGTCATCTTCGAAACGCCAGCAAATTTTCGACGAGAGCGCATCGAATTCGAAGTTGTCAACTGGACCTCGCAATACCACTGCATCCTCGGACGTGTCGCGTTCATGAGGTTCATGGCGGTACTGCACTATGCCTACCTGCAGATGAAGATGTCAGGCCCAAATGGCATTATCACAGTCAACGGAAGCTTTGAGAGGTCTGATAGCTGCGACAGGGAATTCAACAGAATTTCCCAGTCCTTCGGCATGCAAGAGGAACTGGTGAGGTTGAAAGAGTCGACAGACAACAGTCTACCTCCTCTGAACAAGCCAAGCTTACCCGACCAATCCTTCGACACATCGGTCCATACCAAGCTAGTCTAGGTCCACCCAATGGACCCGACCAAGACGGCCCTCAGTGCCAATAACTTGAGTCTCGCATAGGAACTCGTGCTCATCGAATTCCTCCATGAACGCTGGGAAATATTCACCTGGTGTCCAGCGGACATGCCAGGAGCTCCTAGGGAATTCGCCGAGCACTCACTCAACGTGAATCCTGAAGCAAGGCCAGTCAAACAAATAATACGGTGACTGTCTGAACCAAGGGCAAAAGCGGTCGGTATGGAAATCAACAGACTCCTCGACGCTAATTTCATACGTGAGACCAAGGAAAGCACCTGGGTAGCAAACCCCGTGCTAATTTCATACTAGATCGGTTACATGTTTGCTTGCTTCCATCTTTATTTCAGATTGCCTTTAGTCTCTTCCTACCCGTCAAGCACTTTTCTGGCACCGTTACCACTTATAATTATCCATACCACTTGTATTTCACTATCTCTTCGCCGAACTAGTGCACCTATACACCTGACAAGTGTATTGGGTGTGTTGGGGACACAAGAGACTTCTTGTATCTTGATTGCAGGGTTGCTTGAGAGGGATACCTTTGACCACTTCCTCCCTGAGTTTGATAAACCTTGGGTAATCCACTTAAGGGAAAACTTGTTGCTGTTCTACAAACCTCTACACTTGGAGGCCAACAACTGTCTACAAGAATAGAAGTGTGTAGACATCAAGCTATTTTCTGGCGCCGTTGCCGGGGAGGTAAGGTAAAAGGTACTCACATCCTCCGGTGTGAGTGCTCAAAGTTATTTCCTTTAGATTCTGCAATTTTGTCTTTTTGTTTCTTGTTTTCACTAGTTAGGCTTAATGGAAAACAACAACAAAATAGAGAGCTTTATAGTATTTATCTTGAGTTAGGACATGAAGTGTTTGAAGAGAAAATTAAAAAACCTTTGGAACTTTATTTGCATGCTAATAGCAATGTTGTTAGTATGAATTCTTTGGACACCATTATTGCTAATGCTATGGAAAAGTCTAAGCTTGGGGAAGCTAGTTTTTATGAAAATGATCTTTTTAGTTCCCCAGCTTTGGAAGATAGCTTTTCTATTGCTTATGATGATACCAAACCTCCAATATATGATGATTACAATGATGAATATGATATTTTCAGTCCACCTACTATTCAGGAGAAAATTAATTATGATTACAATATGCCTCCTATATTTGATGATTATGGTGATGAGAATAATAATGATGGCTATTTGGTTGAATTTTCTCCCACTACAATTAATAAGAATGACTATGTTTATGTGGGGAGTATTAATTCTTTTATGCCTGTGGCTCATGATAAGAATGTTTTATGTGATAGTTATATTGTTAATTTTATTCATGATGCTACTAAAAGTTATTATGATAGAGGGAAACATGGTTTTATGCATCTCAATAATATTAGGTTTCCCCTCTTTATGTTGAAAGTCTTGAAGTTGCACTTGTTTTGCTTTCCTATGCTTGTAGCTTTGTGCTTTCATGACTTGTTTCTTTACAAGATTCCTATGCATAGGAAGTGGATTAGACTTCAATGTGCTTTGAATTTTCTTCTTGATCCTCTCTTTTACTTCAATTCATATTTCTTATGTGAGCATCTTCTCAAACTATCATGCATAACTTAAAGGCGTTAAAGAAAAGTACTTCTTGGGAGATAACCCAATAGTTTTATTGAGTCTTGGAAGTTACTAATTCTGTAATAACCTCTCATTATCCTTTTTTATTTGATTTTTGTGCCAAGAATAACCTCTAATGAGACGGAAGTAAGATTTGGGGAAGTGTTGTCCCGAAACAGATTTTTGTGCTTCACTATAAAAATTCGTGAAAAACTCTGTATGTCTGATTGAGCTATAATTTTCTGAATAAATCCCCCAGGTAGTTAGCTAATTTTCGTTAGTTCAACACTTTTCTATTTGAGCAGCAGAAGGTCTTCGAAAAAATTGGTTTTCACCTGCTGGTCTGTTTTGACAGATTTCTGCCATTATTTGCATTTGCCTTTTAATCTCTTTCTATTTGAGTTCTTGCCAAACTTCTTGAACTTTTAAAAGTAAGTACTATAGTAGCTTTTGTTTTAATGGAATTTTATTTGTGTTGGAACTGAACCAAAAGACTCATTATCTTGAGTACACTAATGTTGCTAATGAAGATTGTGTAAAGTTTTGTATGAAGGAAACTTTAAAGTGTAGGGAAGAGTAATGTGATAAGATGAAGTAAGGACAAAAGCTCAAGCTTGGGGATGCCACCCGTGTTACCCCAAGAAATATCCAAGAAGTACAAGCGTAAAATCTTGGGGATGCCCAAGGCATCCCCTTCTTCATCAATAAAAATCTCAGGTTTCTTCCAAACACTTCATTTTTATTGTTTCATGCACAGTTGTGTTGTTCTTGGAGCGTCTTTGTTTTCATTTTTGGTTTTCATTTGCTTAGTTTGCTTGAATAAATTTGTTGAACCCCCTCATTCATACATTAGTTTTCAAATAAGTTGGTTTGGATTGGAAAAGAGTAGGAAAAGTTCATGCTTAAGTGGTAAAAACGAGCTTGTTTTGAATGTGGCCTATGCTTTGTCATGTCATGCTTGATATTGTTTTAGCTTTATGCTTAGTGATTTTTGCGGTAGCATGACATGTTATAAACAATTGAGATTGCTTAATGTGCCTTGAAGGAATCATGCGTTGTTTTAGCATATTAAAGCATAGTATTGTGGTATTCTCCATTGATGCTTTATTTGGGTTGACTTGCGCAAGCTCACACCATGTTAAGACTATCCCAAGTCACAATAGCCTCTATGATCATTTAGTTTTCGACTTGTAGTATCACTTTATTCTTTAATTAATGATGTTTTGTCGCTTTGCATGATTATGGCCATTATTGCTCTCTTAGTTGGTCGCTCCCAGTTTTTTGCTAGCCTCCATAACCAAGTATGAGTTCCACTCATGCATCCAACTCCAAATAAAACCAAGTTATTCCAAAGAGTCCACCATACCTACCTATTAGCATTTGTTATTCCAAGTATATTCATGTTTTTATCTACCTTCCGAATTAAACTTGTTATGTGAAAATAAGTGATTAAAGCTCTCACGAACTTGATGGCACACTTTACCTTTCTTGCCCTTAATAAACTTGAACCATTGTGTCATCTATGTTGTATATGCTTGCACATATATGTTGGGGATTAGCAGAACCATGTTTTCATGGGGAACGCTTTCAACATTGCACTTGTACATTGTACCTAGTTGATATCATGCTCTTTTGTTTATGGATGTCGTCCGTGTGAAATGAAAGGGGAGCTTGTAAGTCCATGGAGTTATGTATGTGTGTTAGAGAAACGCCTAGGCCGCTAGCCTAAGCCATGCCTAATCATGGTGTAAACTTGCAGCATCATCATAATGAGCAATCTATGAAGCATTCTTCTTATAAAAAAGAGATAGAGATTGAGAAAAAGAAAAAAAATAGATGAGAAAAGAGGAAACAGAGAAAAAAGCACCATTTTCCCATGGTAAATAAGAAGATTGATGAGATGCTCATTGTCTGTTTGCCTTGTCATTTTGATTATGGTATAGCTCCTGTATCATCTGGAAGGGGTACCCCGTTGGCGGTTCTCTATGATACACACGTACTTACTATGACAAGAACTTATCGGTAACTAAACTTGAGTAGCATGAGGAGCGGCCCTCGTATTCAAGGGACATGAGATTGCCAACTTATACTTTGTCAAGCATATACTTCATAGTTTGTTCACTTTAACCTTAATCACTTTAAGATGCTTATGACAGGGGAAATGAGAGCTGAAAGCTAATAAGTACTATAATTTTTGGAAGCTCTTTATGAGACTGGAATCCCTGCTTCCTTCTATGAAGGCATTTCTTTTACTTTTATGTTGAGTCTCCATCTTCTATCTTTATGCACCTATTAAGAGAGCATAGTGGCCATTCTTAGTTTAATGTGCAGTGTCCCAAGACTTATTGATTGATGCATAACTTTGATACTGCTTGTTCTTGAACTATTTGTATCTAGTCACCCTTATGAACTTTAAAGGTGTCCTATGCATTTATGTTTTGCTACTCCATGAGGGACAAGCTTAATGCCACTATGCTATGTTTTCTATATGTGAAACAAACAAACGTCTATCAATGCATTGTTATTCATGATATTTGTTTGTATCCTTTCATGTTGCATGCATAGTCACTGTGTCTTATTGTTAGAACTTCATCTTTCATGCTCATGTTTAGAGTACTTTGATCCCATCTTTCAATGCTTGCAAATGGTTTGATCTTGATTATGATGGTGCATGTCACCTCAAAAAAATATTCTTTCTTTTAATCACTTACCTACTCGAGGACGAGCAGGGGTTAAGCTTGGGGATGTTGATACGTTGCAAATGTATCTATAATTTTTGATGTTCCATGCTTGTTTTATATCTACTTTCTTATATTTTGTCCACACTTGTGAGTATTTTTACATGTTTTATGGGACTAACCTATTAACAAGATGCCACAGTGTCAGTTGCCTGTTTTCTTCTGTATTCGGTTCTAGAAAAGCCAGAAAATGAATATTCTCAGAATTGGACGGGACAAAAGCCAAAGTCAATATTTCACCGAGGGGAACACGGAGCCAAAAGACAAGATGGAGGAGGGCCAGGGCCTGGCCACACCATATGGTGGGGCGGGTCACCCCTGCCCATGCCACCAGGTGGTGTGGGCCCCTCAGGCCTCCACCAACCTTGCCCCTTCACCTATAAGAAGCCTCCGATGCAAAAACCCTAAAAAAATCCAGCCTTCAGCCATGAAAAGTTCCGCAGCGCCGCCGCCACCGAAGGGGATATTCGGGGGACAGAAGTCTCTGTTCTGGCACCCTGCCGGGACGGGGAAGTGCCCCCGGAGCCATTTCCATCAATATCCACCACCATCTCCATCGCCGTTGCTGATTCCCATGATGATGAGGGAGTAGTTCTCTGTTGAGGCTAAGGGCTCTACCGGTAGCTATGTGTTCATCTCTCTCTATGCATGATCATATTGTGATCATGAGCTTTGTAATCAAGTAGATCTACCTTGCTACTCAAGTCCTTTAATAGATCTCTGCTCTCCCTATGTGTGTGAAAGTGACAGCGTGCACACCATGGTGGCACTTAGGCTAGAGATTACAAATACTTGTTATGAGTTATATTTGGAGTTGGATGTCTCTATGAAATTGTAGTGTTTGTTGGAACCATCTAGTGCTCAAGGTGATAGTGTGGGGTTATCTAGATGGGGAATATGAACTTTGAGGAGTGTTGTTATAGCCCTACCATGGATTAGAGTGTCCAACCGGAGAGTAGTTCAGAGTAGTATCATAAAGAGAAGATATTTATATGAGGTGTTCACTAGTGAAAGTATGATCCCTAGGCCTTGTTTCTAAGCATTGAAACATCATTTGCATCTAGATCTGTTACATGTTTGCTTGCTTTCATCTTTATTTCAGATTGCCTTTAGTCTCTTCCTACCCGTCAAGCTCTTTTCTGGCACTGTTACCACTTATAATTATCCATACCACTTGTATTTCACTATCTCTTCGCCGAACTAGTGCACCTATACACCTGACAAGTGTATTGGGTGTGTTGGGGACACAAGAGACTTCTTGTATCTTGATTGCATGGGTTGCTTGAGAGGGATACCTTTGACCACTTCCTCCCTGAGTTCGATAAACCTTGGGTAATCCACTTAAGGGAAAACTTACTGCTGTTCTACAAACCTCTGCACTTGGAGGCCCAACAACTGTCTACAAGAATAGAAGTGCGTAGAAATCAGAAGCCTCGTTACTCGACGATCTCCGCGAGACCTTCGGTAACCTTGACCGCTATCGGATCAAGCTGAATCCGGACAAATGCGCCTTCGACGTACCATCTGGACAATTGCTCGGGTACCTCATCTCCACGAGGGGGATTGAGGCTAACCCAAAGAAAATAAAAACCATACTAGCTATGGAGAAGACGAAGAACGTAAAAGGCGTCCAGCAGTTGGCTGGGCGAATCGCGGCGCTCAGTCGATTCATCAGTCAGATGGGTGAAAAGGTACTGCCTTTCTACTAATTTCTCCGCAAGGCTGACAAATTCGAGTGGATAGACGAAGCACAAGAAGCATTCGAAGACCTCAAGCGTCTACTATCCACCTCGCCGGTGTTGGTAAAACCTCGTGAAAAGGAGCCGTTGTTGCTATACATCTCCGCCACCAACCAGGTGGTTAGCACTATGCTCGTAGTGGAGCGAGCTGAACAAAATAAAGTACACGGGGTACAACGTCTAGTCTACTACCTCAGCGAGGTGCTCACACCAACAAAACAGCGATACCCGCATTATCAGAAGTTGGCGTACGACGTCTTCATTACAGCCAGGCGACTGTGCCACTACTTCCAGAAGCACCCAATTATTGTGGTGAATGACGCCCCGCTAGGGCACATACTCAACAACCCCGACGCCACTGGACGAGTCGCGCTCTGGGGCATAGAACTATCTCCACGAGACATCACATATGAGAAGCGAGACGCGATCAAGTCGCAAGTTCTCCCGAACTTCCTCATACACTGGATGCAAAACCATCTCCCCGACAAGCCATACATGCCCTATCTATGGACAATGCACTTAGATGGGTCCAAGCGCAAGGAGGGAGCTGGCGCGGGCATCATCTTGACGTTGCTGCAAGGTGACAAGATGAGGTATGTTCTACGAATGCAGTTCACTGCCTCCAACAATGAAGCTGAATACGAAGCCTTACTCCACGGGATGCATATGGCAAAAGCTTGCAGCACAAAGTGACTCGTAATCTACGACGACTCCAAACTGGTGGTCAACCAAACAATGAACGAGTGCGATGCTCTGAGCGACAATATGATTGCCTACCGCGACCTCTATGATGCACTCGAGGGGGACTTCAATGGCTGCAAGTTGTGGCATGTCGGCCGCGAGAGCAACGAGGAAGCAGACATACTCACCAACATCGGCTCCACTTGTATTCTAGTGCCACCCGGAGTATTTTTAGAGCGCATCTGCGAGCGCTCCATCAATCCTAAGGCTCCAGGGCATAAAACCAGCACGTCAAAGGACTCGGGGGCTACGCCACTCAACGAGCCAATGGCACTCGATGATATGGATCCAGATACAGGACTCGAAGGCCCCATGGAGGTCATGATGATCGAGCCATCCTGTACGCAACCATACATCACATACTTGCTCAGCAAAAGGTTGCCAGACGACCCGACAGATGCGCGTCATATAGCACGACGATCCAAGGCATTCGCCCTCATCAATGGCGAACTATACAAGCGTAGCATCACATGAGTTCTTCAATGGTGTGTCTCCAATAGGGACAGAATCCTCGACATACACGAAGGCACTTGCGGCCATCATGCTGGTAGTCGCGCCCTCGTCGCCAAAGCTCTGCGAGCTGGATTCTACTGGCCAACAGCAATGCGTGACGCCAAGGACATCGTCCAACATTGCAACGCCTGCCAGCGATTCGCATATAAACCACACGCACCTGGCGCGGAGCTCAGGCCAATACCTGTGGCCTGGCCCTTCGCGCAATGGGGACTCGACATGGTCGGCAAGCTCTAGAAATTTTCACCTAGAGGATACATCTACCTCCTGGTCAACAAATTCACCAAGTGGATCGAGGCCATGCCGGTAACAAACCAATCGGAGGCCAGCACCGTTGAATTCTTCGAGTCCATCGTCTTTCGGTTCGGAGTGCTACATAGTATCATCACGGACAACGAAACAAACTTCACCTCGAACGAATTCCAGGGTTTTTGCGAAAAACTGGGAATCAACATCAGCTCTGCCTCAGTGGTAGACCCTCAGACCAATGGTCAAGTCGAAAAGGCCAACGGCCTTGTCTGCAGCAGGATCAAGAAAAGGCTCCTCCGACCACTCGAAAGAGTTGCCGGATGCTGGCCCAAGGAGCTGCAATCAGTACTATGGAGCCTGCGCACAACTCCAAATAGCGCTGCAGGCTACACTCCATTCTTCATGGTACATGGCGTCGAGGCGGTACTACCCGCAGAAGTACGCTACAAAGCCTCGTGGGTAGTAGCATATAGCGAGGCAGAATCAACCCTCACACTCGAAGACTCCGTCGATCTTGTCGATGAAGCACGTGAGATTGCAGCGGAGAGATCCATGATCTACCAGGAGAACCTCCACAATTACCACAGTAGAAGGCTATGCCCAAGATCCTTCATCGAAGAAGACCTGGTCCTGCGACTGAAGCAACAAGGGCACCTCAAATTCGAGTCCCCTTGGGAAAGACCTTATGTGATTACCGAAGTAATCTCAGGTGGCGCCTACCGCCTTAAAGATCTAGAAAGCGGACTCACATACTCCAATCCCTGGAATGTCGCGCAGCTGCGTCATTTCTACCCTTAGACAATTTTTACTTTACAAATAAGGCTATTCAGCCAGTCTACTTAGCCATACATTATACCTCGTGATACTCTGCGAATAAATAAAGCTAAGTGCCCCCACCTTGTGTTTTTCTATTTTACATGCAATTATATCACTCGGGGGCTGCACCACCCTCTACACCTCGTTATACGAATAATGCAGTATCCTGATTAGCTGACGCACTATCAATGGAACCCTTGGAAAATTCAGCCTAGCTACAACGCACCTGACAGGTTGACAAGGTGCTGAGATGAATATACATCAGGCTAACAAAAAGGAACTACAGATTACAACACACTTGAAAAACATACAAGCTAGCAAGCTTTTTACACATTAACGGGTATCAAAAACACCCTGCACAATTATATGAACTTTACAACACCTATACATCCATGTGCAGGTCCATACTACACTACTGCTGCAAAAGGAGAACATTTGTTTGCTCTTCGAAGAAATCAACGATATCTTCGGCTAGCCGATCAACCACCTAGTAATGTGGCACCATGTTCCATGTCAACCCTTTTGGCAGGGGCGGTGGTCCAGTGGCAACAGCTGCGAAATCCATATCTGGCCGGTGCAGGCGAACAAGCGCCAACACAGCCTTGGCACCCGCGACCAACTGCTGGCACACGCAATCGCGAACCATGCTGATATCCTAAAACTTCGAAAGCAAAGCTAGTAATCTTGAAGGCACCACATCCAGGGGAAACATCGCCTAAAAATATGCTTAAGTCACGACTACGACTTCTTCAAGCACTGCAGCACCCGCGATGCACAATCCTGGAGCGTCGCCGGCGCGACTGCACGATCGTGATCCACCCAGAAATATCCATTAGCTTCCAGTTACTCCTAGGTCAAGTTGTTCAGTCGACTGGCAACTCGATCCCTCTCATCCTATGGGTGATGAGCGTTAAAATCTACAATAAGTAGGGCAAAGCATAAAGACAAAGCGTCACCACGAATGGCTAAAGAAAAGATAAGAAGCTAGAGAGCTAACACTTAAATTGCTCATTCAATTGAGCGACTTTGTCCAGGAGGTACTTCTCGCGTGCACCGGCCTTTTCAGCCTTCGACTTCCACACATACGCGTTACCACGAATCTTGGGCATCTCTTGCTCCAACTGCTTTAGGTGGTCGCGCAGTCGCGAGAGCAGGGATAGCTCCTCCACTTTTGAACATGGCCATGCCATAGTTTTATCGGTGGGAGGAGAGTCAGTCGAACCACTCGAAGGACCCTATTACAGCCAAAGAAAAGAGGCAAATAACACTAGCCAGTCGTCAATAATTAAGAAGAACACATCCAAGTTCAACGAGTCTCAAAAGGGATACTCCCACATAGCAAAATTCAACAAGGAAACCTAGACTATTACAAAAGGAAGCTAGGCAACTCTCTACGGCTTCGCTTTCGCACTTGAGGGCTTCCTCGGATCTGTAGCAGTCTCTGATGCCACAGACTTCCCAGCTATAGCCCTGGATGCCGCAGCCTTTGCATTCTTCAACCACCGCAGCTCCGCCGAATAATTGGCGAGTGTCTTAATGAGCCGAGGCCCATATTTACTGCAACTAGTGGAGAAAGGAGCAAACACTACCTGTTGGCCATCCGCGGTGACCGGCATTGCCGAGGAGACTTTGTTGGGGTCCAGTTCCACGCCATGAGCTTGCGCCATCACGAGTCCCATGGTCGCCCCAACTGCCCACTATGTGTTCTTGAAGTCCATAGGCACGCCTTCCGTAAAGGATTCCACCAAGCCATCAAGATTTTCGATCAGCTTGGCCTTAGGGATCATCTCCTCTCGAAGACGGCCCAGCATGCCCTTGGCCCTCCCGAGTGAGTCCTTGACAGAGACGCTGCGGTCTTTGACTGCAGCCACGACGCCGGCCAAAGCATCCACGCGGGTCAAAGCCTGGGCGTCGAAGTCGATGCCAGCAGCATCTACAAAACATGTGCATGAGCATAATAACATGCATGCAAAGTGCATGGAAAATGCAAATGAGGCAGTATTGTACTTGAGAGTGCTTTCGCGATAGAGAAGAGTTGTTCTGTGAACACCTTTTCACTCTCAGCGGCGGAGGAACGCAAATCTTCCTCACGCTTTTTCGACTCTTCAAGAGCCTCGAGTGCCTCGTCGCGTTTCTTCTCCGCCATGACAAGTCCCTTCTGGAGGGAGTCGACGTGACGAAGAAGATCATTATGATCACCTGCAAAGGATAAAATGGCGAAATTTGAGCTCACCAACTCTTGCACAAGAAAATGAGGACAAAATGTAAATTTCACCTTCAAAGGCACTGTAGCGGGTTTACAGTGAAGCATGCTGGTGACCCAAGGACATGATTCGTTCAGCGAGGAAAGCAGATTCCTTCAAAATAGGCTACAAAAAAGAACAAGTGTGAGCATCAACCAAAATTTGAGTGCCAAACGACAAGAAACACTCACATGTTCCTCCAGGGACTCCGAAGTTTCCTTCTGAGTTGACATCCGGGCAACCATCTGGTGCCCCCCAGTATGGGGGAACTGAAAGAATTGGCACCAGAGTGGGCTGCAACTGGAGGAGAAGGATATTGTACCGCCATCTCCTTGTTTTTGGAGTCTGCGACTCCGGTCTCCTTGACAAATCGACAGTCGTCAGAAGACGATGATGCCGTTTGACTGTGAAATATCCAATAAACTGCTTCAGCGGGACAAATTTTGGGAGGACAAGACGAACTCGCAAGAATATGAACACATACCCGTCAAAAATTTTGAGGTCGAAGGAATCACCAGCCGACTCCTTCGGCAGCCTCAACTTCTTCCGCGAAGGAGGAGCCATGGCGCGCACAGGCACGACAGGGATTGGATCCTCTACTATAGTGGGAGGACCCTCCGGCATCATCGGCAAAGAGGCATCTGAGTCCTCCCTTCGGGAGCGCTTGCGAGTCCCGTGCGCGCTGGACTCGGGGGCTTCCTGCTCCTCCCCAACAGGGACGGTGGAGCCCGACTCATCCTCCTCTTCTGCTTCGCGCGAGATTATTCCCTCGGGCTAAAGAGGCAAGTTGGTGGCCACCTTCCAGTCCTGAAACCAGAACAAAGCATCAGTATAAAAGACACCCAACAAGCAATCGAAAAATAAGAATAACTTTTAAAACAACTCCACCTCAGGCGGAGGATGGCTTGCATAGAAGGGAGGCACAACTGAGTCACTCGGGACATCCTCCTTGGAAGTGTACTTGGTCAGCAGTCGAAACCTCATGTCTACTTTGCCCGAAGAAATGACCTTTGAGGAGATGCGAGTTACATCACTAGCACTAGTCCTGGCCTGCAGTGGCTGCACTCAACGGTGCATCCAAGTGCGAATAAGGTCTACGCCTCCTACTTCCTTTCCTACGCGGCGTTCGAGGTCGCAGACACGCTGGTAAAGAGTTTCTGTTTCCTCGGCTTCATCGGGCATCACAGTATTCTTCCATGACCTCCTCCTCTTGCAAGCTGCCACCAGATCAAAGGGCGTGAGTCTGTAGTGTTCTTCGTCAACCTTCGGGTCGTGAATGTAGAACCACTTCTCCCTCCATCCTTGGATAAACGCAGTGAGGTTGATGGAAAAATTGGTGACATTGGAGTCAACGTGGATCCCGCAGCCTCCTATATCGTAGACTACTGAGCCCGAGCCCGACTAGCATTTGAGCTTGAAAAGTTTTTTAAAGAGGCCAAAGTGTGGCTCGATTCTGAGCCAGCACTCGCTAAGAGTAATGAAACAAGTGATGTGGAGGATAGAATTCAGGGTCAGCTGGTGCAGCTGGAGCCCGTAGAAACAAAGCAACCCCCTCACAAATTTGTGAAGGGGGAGAGAAATACCACGAATAATGAACGCGAGGAACATCACCTGAAACCCAGCGGGGGGATTACCTCATCACCAGGGATGCGGCAGTCATCTTCCATGGCGGAAAGCACCCCATCTTGGCGCTGGGTGAAGAGCTCTGAAGGCTTGATGGTGGATGGACGCCATGACCCATTCGTGACACGGGTTCCTGGGCCTTTCTTCTTCCCAGCTCCAGCGGCAGCGCTGGTGGCCGTGGTGGTGGCGCCCTTCTTCTTGGCCACAGCAGCAGCAGCCGCAGATCTAGCGGTAGAGGTTCCCTTCTTATTTCCCATCTGGCGATGGCGGTGAGAGCGAAGGAAGTAGCTCAGAAAAGTGTGAAGCTGGTCTAGCGCCGCAAAGAGGGTGAGAGCAATGGAGCAGCAATGGAGGTTGTGTGCGAGGAGGACGATGAGTTGTGGGGAATTACCGCACAGCGGATCTCGACTTAACCTCATCGAAGATGCCATCCAACGGCCAAGAGAAAACCAACCAGACGCATGGCACAAATCAATGTTGATGTGTGGCAGAGTAAAACCACGAACCGTCTGACGAGGGTTTAACTCATCAATGCCCATTATTATGGACTTAGGTTTTGAAGAAGGAGGGAGCGCTGGAAGCATCAATCGGCTAGCAAACAAGCACGCAGGGGGACTCGAATATTTACCTAGGTTCAGGCCTCGTAGAGGTCCCTACTCCTGCTTGTCTGCTCGTGGAATTAATAGAGGAATCGAAGATTACAATGGTGCACAGATGCAATCTGGTGAGGGTTGTGGAAACTATGGTTGCGTGTGTGCTCCTCACCGCCCCCTCCTAGCCTTTATATAGATAGGCTAAGCCTCGGGTAGCAGGTCGAGTCGGTTATAGGTTAGGCTTTTCCCTTTAAACTTTCTATCTTTAGCTTCTTCTTGTTCTGCAAGCAATCGAGAGTCCGTAGGTTACTCGAGTTCTCCATTTGGGCCTTGGCAATGTCATGGGCTTCCGCTGTATTCAGGCCGTATATACCAAGCTCGAGTACCTATAGGGTATACCCATGTCAGTAGCCCCCGAGTGTCCAGTGGAATCACATATTTGACTGGAGACTTTATGAAGCCTTTCGAGTGCATGACTGAGTATTTTTTTGACTGCTCTGTTTGTGTCATAGGGATTGTTGATGTGCGTTCCTGATTTAATCGATGTATCGGTATCATTTAACTACCTTAGGGTAAAACAACGCAATCTACTCAAACTCGAGTCCCCGGACTCGAATTCGGAAAAGTGCTGGTGTAATTCGACTCAAGCCGCGGAGGTCTTACAGGAGTCAAATTCCAGTATATGGGTGTGAGCACTCAACGCGTCCGTCAAGGCATGTTCATCGTACCTGTAGGCACGGATACATTTCTGGTAGTGCGGAGCTAATGCGTTGCCAGGCCTTATTCAGGTCTTATCTTCACGCTGCAAGCGTGACATCCGATTTTTTTCATCGTGGAGATGATTCGGGTGACTCAGGAGACGCAGTCTCTTTGTAGGGAAAAATCATGAGGCGGTGTCGCCATAAACTTCGAGTGTGGATGTTATCGATACACAGTACGCCGTACAAATAATCATAGGGTGCGCGACCAGCGCTCCCTATGGGAGTAGCCCCCGAGTGCCTGGTTGAGTCGAAGACTCAGGCAGGGACTAAAGAACTTTTGCGACTACTGTCGTCTTCTTGTTTGCTGGTTTCAGTCGAATTTATTTTTGGCGCTCCCTATGGGAGTAACCCATGTCCATAATCGAATCGCGGATTCGAGTGATTGGGTATGCTTTGAATGTCCATATTCATGCATAAGAGAAAAAGAAAAATAGTAGGGTGCGCGACCAGCGCTCTCTATGGGAGTAGCCCCCGAGTGCTTGGTGGAGTCGAAGACTCGAGCAAGGACTAAAGTAGTCGAAAAGTTTTCTGCTGCTCAATTTTGATGACATCAGTGCTGACGATGTGATGATCTCAGTTGCCCGTGTGAGCGGGTTTGACGGGACGTGACGAGCGGTGGGTCCCATTTTCTGACCCTGACTTGATCGGGCGTGCATAATCTTTGTTTTAACTATGCATCCTCGATTTCCATGCGTAATGGGGGTAGTGGGGGACGGTTCGTGCTTCAGGTCCTCCACATGTCGATCATGATGGGTGCCACGCGTCTGATAGGGTTTCTCCTGGCCGTTGGATTACATCTTCTAGGGGGTTAAGTAGCAGTGCTACGGTGGTAATTTTTCCCATCTACTCATTTCTCTGCCTTTGCCTTCGTCGCCATTGCTGCTGCTCCTCTGCTCCCTAAAGTTCATCTTCTTTGCGGCACTGGACCAGCTCCACGTATTCCTTAGTTACTTCCTCCGGTCGCATCGCCACCGCAAGATGGGGAAGAAGAAAGGAGGTGCCGCGGCTGAATCCACTGCCACCGCTGTTGCTACCAAGAAGAAGGGCGGTTCCGCCGCTGCGGGCACCAGCACCACCATCGCTGGGAAGAAGAAGGGCGTGGGCACTCGCGTCACCAATGGCGTGTGGCGCGCCTCCATCATCAAGTCATCCGAGCTCCGTCTCCTGCGCCAAGACGGAGTTCTTTCTTTCGCGGCTGGTGACTCGCGAGTCCCAGGTGGTGAGGTAACTCCTTGTCCTCTGGCTGGTTTCCGGGTGATGTTCCTAGCGTTCATCATCCGTGGTCTTTCTCTGCCCCTGCACCCTTTCTTCAGGGGCATCCTTTGTTTCTATGGGCTCCAACTGCACCAGCTGTCCCCCAACTCTATCCTCCATGTTGCTTGCTACATTACACTTTGCGAGTGCTGGCTCGGAATCGAGCCACACTTTGGTCTCTTCAAGCGTCTCTTCAAGCTGAAGCGCCAGTCGGCGTCTGGCTCCGTAATCTATGATGTAGGAGGATGTGGTATCCGCGTCAACTCCTCCGTCACGTATTTTGACATCAAGCTCATGGCATCCGTCCAAGGGTGGAGGGACAAGTGGTTCTACATCCGTGACCAAAAGGCCGAGGGAGACCACTTCGGACTCGTGCCTTTCGATCCCGCGGTGCCGTGCAGGAGGAGGTGCTCCTAGAAGAACGTTGTGATGCCTGGCGAGTCCCAGGAGACAGACGTGATGTATGAGCACGTTTGCGACCTTGAGAGTCACATGGGTAAAGAAGAGGGAGGCTGCGCCCTCATTCGCACGTGGTTGTGCCGTCGCGTCCAGCCCTACAGGCCAGAGTCCACCCTATGTTCCAGTGGGCTGGCACGGACGATGTCACTCACGTATCTGCCGATGGCATTTCCGCGAGTGAAGTAGATAAGAGGGTGTGACTGCTCACCAAGTACACCGCCAAGGATGTGCTCCCCAGTGAAACAGTCGTACCTCCATTCGATGCTGCAAATCCTCCTCCTGAGGTACAGTTGTGCTACGAAGTAGCTTTGTTTGTCGAGTGCTTCTTTTTCCTTGACTTGTGCTGACTTGTTGTCTGTATGCAGGATTGGAAGGTGTCTCCCAGTATGCCCCCTCTTCCTGAGGGGTTTATTCCTCGCGAAGTAGATGAGGAGGACGAGTCGGAGTCGACCGTCCCATTTGAAGAGGAGGAGGAAGCCCCCGAGTCAAGCGGTCCAGACTTCGCAAGCGTTCGCGCAGCGAGGATTCAGATGCGTCATCTCCTTCGACTCCGGAAGGCCCAGCTATTGGTGCGGAGTCGCCGATACCTGCCATTCCCGTGAGCGTTGTGGCGCCATCCTCCCGCAAGAAGATGCGGCTGCTGAAGGAGGCATCGTCGGAGTCGGGGGCAAACCTTCGATTTTGACAAGTTTGATTGGTAAGTACACAATTCTTCACTTTGGTGCTTCTTTGGAGTTGCGTTTTCTTGATGTTGGTTTTGTTCTGCAGCCAACCGGTGTCGTCATCTTCTGGCGACATCTAGTTTTTGAAAGAATCTAGAGTCGCGGCCTCCAAGGCCAAGAAAGTGGCTGAGCGGACTCCTTCTCCTCCATTGGCGGCCCACTCCGGGCACAATTCATCAAGTTCTCCACACGATGTGGAGCATCAGATGGTTATCCGGACGACTACACGTCAATCGACTTCGGAGTCACTAGAGGATCACGTATGTGTAATGTTGCTTCTTCTGATTTTTGCAGTCGAATTTATCATCTGCTGATCCTTTGCTATTTCTCCCATCGCAGCTTATTGTGAAGGCAGTTGCTCGCCTGGCGGAGCAGGTGCTTGCAATGGGTCGCCAGCATGCAATGCTGGACAATCACCATCGCGTGGTTGAAAGTAAGTGTTGTTTGCTTCTTCTTCTTCATCCTTGTGATGTATTCGACTAACGATTTGTCTTTGTTTGTCTCGCAGCTGAGCATAATGCACTTCTTCGCGATGCCGCTTCCCTCGAAAAGGCGCTCACCGCGGCGGTGAAGGGTCGCGATGAGGCAGTCGCAGCACTTGACGAATCGCGGAAATGCGAAGAGGATTTGCGCGCCTCCATCGTGGCTAGAGAGAAGTTGTTCGAAGAACAACTCTTCTCGATTGCCAAGGCCCTTTCAGCTATTCCTTCATCTGGATTTCCGTCATGTCCCTTCTTTCGAAATTTGTTATTGTGCTGACTTTTTGTGCCAACACTTTGCTCTTGTGTAGATGTCGGCGGCCTGAGCTTCGACGCCCAGGCGCTCCGTCGTGATGATGCCTTGGCAGGTGCCGTCACGGCAGTCGAAGATCGCAGTGCTTCCATCCAGGGGACGTTGATCAAGGCCAAGGGCGTACTCAGTCGCCTTCGTGAGAAGTTGGCGCCCAAGGCTGAATTAATCGAAAATGTAGATGATCTGGTGGAGTCCCTTGCTAGAGGCATTTTTGCAGGCTTCAAGAACTCACTCCGTGCGGCTGGCGCTTCTATGTCACTCGCGATGGTTCAAGCCCATGGAGTCGAAATTGATCCTGCTGTGGTCTCCAAGGCAATGCCTATCAGCGCGGATGGCCAACAGGTAGTTTTTGCTCCTTTTGCAACTGCCTGTGGCAAGTATAGGCCATAGCTGATCAGCACAGTCGTGAAGTACTCTGAGGAGCTGCAGCGGGCCAAGAAGGCGGCGAAGGCTGCGGCGTCAGGGGCCGGCGGGAAGTCTGTGGCATCTGATACTGCCACAGACTCGATGAGGCCCCCAAAACCGAAGTCTAAGTCGAAGAAGCCGGTTGTTCCTCAGTAGTCATATTTGTAATAGTTAATAGCCTTGACCCCTTTTGTCTTGAACATGCCGTTGGCGGGTGTATCTGTTGACATTTTGCTATGCTTGAATGCACTTTGAGTGTTTGCCCATGTATTGCTTGGTCTTCTTATTATCTCTTGCTTGACTTGTGATAGGGCACATCGAGTGGTCCTTCGAGTGAACCTCAGAATGTGCCATCCACTGATCATACCTTAGCACAGTCGCCCTCAAGGGTGGATGAGCTGTCTCTGCTCTCGCGACTCCGTGACTGCGTGAAGTAGTTGGAGCGCGAACTGCCCGTGCTCCGTGGTAACGCGGATGTATGGAAGTCGAGGGCAGAGAAGGCCGCTGCCTGAGAGCAATATCTGCTAGGGGAGGTGACACAACTAGGCGACCAATTCAAGAGTTAGCTTTCTGCTTCCTTATCTTTTCTTGTAGCCACTCGTGGTAGTTCGTTGTCTTCATACTTTTTCCTTTGCTTGGTATAGTTGTCAGTGCACACCATCCGCAAGATGAGAAGGATAGGATTGCCGTTCGCACGAATGACCTGACCCAAGAGCAGCTTCAGGCGAGTGGGTACTTCTGGGTGGATCATGACTGCGCAATCGCACTAGCGAATCTGCAGGATCGTGCTTTGCGAGTGCTTCATTTCCTAAAGAAATCGCAATCATGCTTAAGGAATATTTATCAGACGATGTTCCCGCTGGACGTCGTTCCATCGAGCCTGCTGGCCCTTGTTGAAAAATTTCAAGACTTGAGTGCAGTCCGCGAGTGTGTACGGCAACATTTAGTGGCTGGTGCCAAAGCTGCTCTGTCGGTGGTGTGACTGCACAAGCCTGATGTGGATGTTGCAGCGATTGCTGCTGGACCGCCAGCGCCGTCGGCAGGTTCGACTTGGAACATGGTTCCTCACTACCAGGCGGTGGATTGCCCAGCGGAGGAAATTGTCGACTTCTTCGAGGAGCAGACAAATGTTCTTTTGTTGCAGCAGTAGTTTAGTTTGTATCCTACACATAGTTGCATCAGTGTTGTAAAGTTCATATATATATATATGTTGTGTATAATTGATTGACATTGATGTAAATAAAGAGCTTTGTTAGCTCGTATGTTTTGCGAGTGCGTTGCACTGTGCGATTCCTTTTCGTTAGCCTGACTTGTGTTTATCTCAGCACCTTGCCAACCTGTCAGGTGCATTGCAACTGGGTTGGTGTTTGTCAAGGGTTCGATTGGTGCGTCAGCTACTCAGGATATCGCATTGGTTCGTAGAACAGATGTGTATAGGGTGGCGCAGCCCCCGAGTGGATAAATTGCAAAAAATAAAAGAACGCAGAGTTTGGGGCACTTAGCTTTATTTATTCGTAGGACGGTACGAGGTATAATGTGTGGCTAAGTAGCCTTGGCTGAATAGCCTTATTTGCAATGTAAAAATAAAAGGCGACTAAGGGTAGAAGCGCCGCAGCTGCGCGACGTTCCAGGGGTTGGAGTACGCGACTCCTGTCTCGAAATCTTTGAGGCGATAGGCGCCACCTAGGATTACTTCTGTAATCACGTATGGTCCTTCCCAAGGGGACTCGAGCTTGAGGTGCCCTTGTTGTTTCAGTCGCAGGACCAGGTCTCCTTCGACGAAGGATCTGGGGCGTAGTCTTCTGCTATGGTAGTTGCGCAGGTTCTGTTGGTAGATCGTCGATCTTTCTACCGTGATTTCCCGTGCCTCATCAAGGAGGTCGACAGAGTCTTCGAGTGCAAGAGTTTACTCCTGCTTGTTGTAAGCGACCACTCGCGGTGCCTTGTATCGTACCTCTGCAGGTAGCACCGCTTCAGCACCATGCACCATGAAGAACGGGGTGTATCCCGTGGCACTGTTTGGGGTTGTGTGTAGGCTCCAGAGTACGGATTGCAGCTCGTTTGGCTAGCATCCTGTGGCTTGTTCGAGTGGCCTGAGGAGTCGCTTCTTGATTCCGCTGTAGACGAGCCCGTTGGCCTTTTCGACTTGACCGTTGGTCTGCGGATGTGCTACAGAGGCATAGCTTATGTTGATTCCCAGGTTCTCGCAGAACTCTTGGAACTCCTTGGAGGTGAAGTTCGTCCCGTTGTCCGTGAGGATGCTGTGTGGCACTCCGAAGCGATAGACGATGGACTTGAAGAACTTTACTGCACTGGCTCCTGACTGGTTAGTCACCGGCATGGCCTCTATCCACTTGGTGAATTTGTCGACTGCGACCAAGAGGTAGACGTAGCCTCCTCGCGAGTACTTTGGGAGCTTGCCGACCAAGTCGAGTCCCCATTGCGCGAAGGACCAGGCCAATGGAATTGGCCGGAGCTCCACGCCAGGTGCGTGTGGTTTGTCCACGAATTGCTGGCAAGTGTTGCATTTTTGGACGATGTCCTTGGCGTCACACATGGCCGTAGGCCAGTAGAATCTAGCTCGTAGAGCTTTAGCGACAAGGGCGCGACTGTTGGCGTGGTGCCTGCAAGTCCCCTCATGGATGTAGAGGAGAACAGCTCTTCCATCAGCGTTTGAGATGCATCGTTGGAGTACTCCTGTGATGTTGCGCTTGTACAATTCGCCGTTGATAACAGCGAATGCCTTGGTGCACCACGCAATGTGTTGTGCGTCAGTCGGATCATCCGGTAGCCTCTTGCTGAGAAGGTATGTGATGTATGGTTGAGTCCAAGATGGCTCGATCATCATGACACCCATCGGTCCTTTGAGTCCTGTGTCAAGCTCCAGGTCATCGAGTGTCATTGGCTCATTGGGTGGCGCAGCCCCCGATTCTGTTGTTGCGCTTGTTTTCTTCTCTGCGGCCTTTGGCTTGATGGAGCGTTCGCAGATGCGCTCAAGAAATACCCCAGGTGGTATGGGGGCAGGTGGAGCCAATGTTGGCGAGTGCGTCTGCCTCTTCATTGCTTTCGCGACCTATGTGCCGCAGCTCGCAACCGTCGAAGTCCCCTTCGAGTGTATCATAGAGGTCGTGGTAGGAGATCATATTGTCGTTCAGTGTGTCGCACTCGTGCATTGTCTAGTTGACGACCAGCTTGGAGTCGCCATATATTATGAGCCTCTTGGCGCCCCAGGCTTTTGCCATTCTCATCCCGTGTAGTAGGGCCTCGTATTCAGCTTCGTTGTTGGAGGCGGTGAACTTCATTCGCAGAATATACTTTAGCTTGTCTCCCTGGGGCGATGTCAGTATGACACCTGCGCCAGCTCCATCCTTTCGCTTGGATCCGTCGAAGTGCATTATCCAGAGGTAGGACATATCTGGTTTTTTAGGGAGCTGATTCTCCATCCAGTGCACGAGGAAGTCAGGGAGAACTTGCGAATTGATTGCGTTGCGCTTTTCATATGTAATGTCTCGTGGAGACAGTTCGATTCCCCAAAGCACGACTCGTCCGGTGGCGTCGGGATTGTTGAGGATATGTCCAAGCGGGGCGTCGTTGACCACCACGATTGGGTGTTCCTGGAAGTAGTGGCGCAATCATGAAGACGCCATATGCCAACTTCTGGTAGTGCGGGTACCGCTGCTTTGTTGGCGTGAGTACCTCGCTGAGGTAGTAGACTAGGAGCTGTACCCTGTGGACCTTGATTTCCTCGGCTCGTTCCACTACGAGCACCGTGCTGACCACCTGGTTGGTGGCAGAGATGTACAGCAACAGTGGTTCCCTTTCGCGTGGGGTCACCAGTACTGGTGAGGTGGACAGTAGACGCTTGAGATCTTCGAATGCTTCCTGTGCCTCATTGGTCCACTTGAACTTGCCAGCTTTGCGGAGAAGTTGGTAGAAGGGCACTGCCTTTTCGCCCATTCGACTGATGAATCGACTGAGTGCCGCAATTTGCCCAGCCAGCTGCTGGACACCTCTTATGTTCTTCGGCTTCTCCAAGGCCAGTATGGTTTTTATTTTCTACGGGTTCGCCTCGATCTCTCTCACGGAGATGAGATACCCGAGTAATTGCCCATATGGTATGCCGAAAGCGCACTTGTCCGGATTGAGCTTGATCCGGTAGCGGTCGAGGTTGGTGAAGGTTTCGCGTAAATCATCGATTAGTGAAGCTTCCTCTTTGGTCTTGATTACGATGTCGTCGACATAGACTTGGATGTTGCGACCAAGTTGGTTCTTGAGGCAAGCCTGCATACACCGCTGATAGGTTGCTCCTGCGTTTTTTAGCCCGAAGGGCATTGTGTTATAGCAGAACACACCAAAAGGCGTTGTAAATGCCGTTTTGTCTTGATCCTCTTCCTTCATTTGAATCTGATTGTAGCTTGAATAGGCGTCGAGGAAGCAGAGGCTCTCACATCCTGCGGTGGAGTCGGTGATCTGGTCGATTCATGGCAGCGGGAAGTGATCCTTCGGACAGTGCTTATTTAGAGAGGTAAAATCCACGCACATCCGTAGGATATCCGTGTCTTTTTTTGGTACTAGCACTGTATTGGCGAGCCAAGTGCTTTCCTTGATCTCGCATATGAATTTGGCGTCGAGGAGTCTATTGATCTCCATCTCGACCGCTTTTGCTCTTGGCTCAGACAGTCGCCTAATTGTTTGTTTGACTGGCCTTGCGTCTGGGTTGACATTGAGTGCGTGCTCGACGAATTCCCTGGGAACTCCTGGCATGTCCACTGGACACCAGGCAAAGATTTCCTAGTGCTCACGGAGGAATTCGACGAGCGCGAGTTCCTATGCGGGACTCAAGTTGTTGGCGATGAGGGCCGTCTTGGCGGGGTCCGATGGGTGGACCTGAACTTTCTTCGTGTGCACCGACGAGTCGAAGGATAGGTTGGGTGAACTTGGCCGGCTCAGGGGAGGCAGATTGTTGTCTGTTGACTCCTTTAATCTTGCGAGTTCTTCCTGCATGCCGAAGGACTGGGAAATTCTGTTGAATTCCCTGTCGCAACTGTCGGACCTCTCGAAGCTCCTGTTGATTGTGATGACGTCATTGGGGCCTGGCATTTTCATCTGCAGATAGGCATAGTGCGGCACTTCCATGAACCTGGCGAACGCGACACGTCCGAGGATGTAGTGGTACTGTGAGGGCCAGTCGACGACTTCAAAGTCGATGCGTTCGCGTCGAAAGTTTTTCGGTGTGCCGAAAATGACGTCGAGATTGATTTTGCCAAGGGGATATACGCCCTTGCCTAGGACGATGCCGTGGAATGTTGTGTCCGAGGCCTCTAGGCAGGTCAGAGGGATCCTCATTGCTCGCAAGGTACTTGCGAACATGAGGTTAATGCCGCTTCCGCCGTCCATGAAGACGCGACTCATGTCGAAGCCTCCAATTTGTGCCTCGAGTACGAGGGGACAATGGCCTGGACGAGGTACTTGGCGCGGATGGTCGCGCTTGTCGAAGGTGATGCAGGAGTCGCTTCCACTGAGGTACTCAGTGGTGGATGGTGGTGTGTTTGTCGCCAAATTGACTTGGCGAGTGATGGCCTTTTGCACCCGATTGGAGGGGCGGCCCTTTTGGATCATCATGGTGCCCATGGCCCATGGGTACAGCTCGCCTCCATGATGCTGGTCAGGCGCAGCTGCGGTTGGCGGTGGTCCGGGTGGTGGTGGGGGAGATCCATGTGCCACAACGCCTGGGGTGGCCCCATAGCCTCTGTTGACCGCGTCGCGCTTCATCCGAGCCAGACCCTCATGAAGTTTGAGGAACTTGCGGTAGTCCTTGAGGAGGTGGCTGGATTTCTTTTTGCCATCATGCTTGTCGATGTAGAAGTTCATGGTGCATGGCCCGGACAGCTTATCCTCAATGGATGTTGCGGGTGCCTCGTCGCGAGTACGGTGCTGCCATACTTGCGTGGTTTTCCCGGAGTCGCAGTGTCCACCGCTGCGGTAGCCGCTGTTGCGATTGTTGTCGCGTCTGTCAGCGTAGCTGGCTGCGACCATGTTGACGTCGTCGCGGTCATCATAGATGCGCATTCGACGTTTGCTTCGGCGATCGCGTCTGCGCTCGAGTTCTGCTTCATCATCAGAGTGAACGCCATTTTTCACCGAATCTTCGCCATCTACCCACCGATTCGCGATTTCCATCAGGTGGTCAATGGTTTTGGGCTTCGAGCGGCCCAGCTCCTCCCTGAGCTCTATGCGACGAACGCCGCCGTTGAATGCGTCAATTGCCCGGTCCTCCGAGATATTTTCCGCGGAGTTCTTGATGATGGACCACCTATAGATGTATGAGCGTAGCGATTCGTCCGACCTTTGCTGGCAGCATCTCAGCTCTTCGATTGATGCGGGCCTTTTGTAGGTGCCCTTGAAGTTATGCACAAAGCTGTAGACCAGCTCATCCCAACTGTGAATGGATCCGCATGGGAGGTTATTGAGCCAAGATCGGGTGGCGCCCTGCAGCTGTAGCTGCAGGCATTGCATGGCTGTACTTCGACTCCCACCGTGGAGCCTAACGGAGGAGATGTGGTCTTCCAACCAGATTTTCGGGTCCTGTAGGCCGTCAAACTTTGGGTTCTCGGATGGGAGCTTGAACCCCTTGAGTATTCGCTTTTGCCTGATGGCCCAGCTGAAGCATCTAGCGCCACAGAGCTCCACATCTTCGTCTTCTGAGTCAGTCGATCGGGCGCGTCGCGCCCTTGACTTTTCGATCTTGTGCTGCGTGATGTCATCACGTGCGTCGTAGTCATGGTTGTGTCGCCGTGAGCGGCGACGTCGAGACAAATCGTGACTGTCATCGCTGGATGAGGGCGAGGAATAGTGTTTTGCCAGAGCCTTGTTTTTCTTAGGCTCCGACGTCGGCTCTTTGTCGAGAGCGGCCTCGATTAGCCCCAAGCCTGCGATCGTAGATCGATGCATGGCAGCTCGAGGATCTCCAGCCGGTGGCTGGTTGTTGAGGAGGTACATGGTGGCCGCCGTTACCGCAGCTTGCGGGTTTTTTGGAAGCACATTACCACGCATATCCACCGTCATGGAGCCGAAGTCGAGGACCTTTGCAGCTTCTACACGCTCTTGTTCGGTGAGGTGGGCCAGTCGATATCACCTCTTGTTAGCGATGTACTCGTTGCACCTGGAGGAGGATCCTCCATGGGAGGAGAGCCCAGCTCGCCGAAGGCTCGACTTGTCTACCGCCTTTTTACACGCCTCGAGTTGTGCGATTGTATGCAGTTGGCGTTTGTATTCTTCCTTCAGGAGCCAATGGTAGCCCATCAGTAGTTCTTGCAGGGAGCCGAAGGGTAGAGGGTTGCCTCGTAGGGCTTATCGGCAGCGAGCCCACTCGAGATCGTTGAGCCTGATCACGACACACTCACCAGTCTGCTCATTCACCATAGTTGGAGGTTCGACTACCCCTCCGTTGTTAACGGGGGCGCCATTAGTGGGGCCGCGTTGGGTGGTCCGCCATTGGGTGGTCCGCTATTAGGTATGTCACCGTTTGGCAGGTCGGTTTCATTGCCACTATTGCCCGTGGTGTCGCAATTGGCGGAGGAGTCGACAACGTTGATGACGGCGCACATGAAGTGGTTGGGGAAGCTATTGCTCCCGCAACTTGCAGATCCGGAACCGTAGGCTCCATATTCAGTTGCTAGATCGCTCAGATCGGATTCGCGACTGCTGTCGCTGGCCGTATTCTCGACTGTTGTCGAGGCATTGAGCTCACTGAGGGTGCCGATCGGTGGAGGGAACCATGATGCTGGAGCAATCGATGGTGTTGTCGGCTGGTCAGGCATGTGAAGCGTGCCCATCTGACCAACTTAGAAGTGGAAGCTCCCGATTGCCAGGCTAATTCCATCGCCCACGAACTCGAAAGCCGGGCGAGTGGCCGGCATATGGACGGTGAAGTCGAATGCGCCAAAGAGTTGGTGAATCTCCATTGTTGCGGAGTTGTAGATTGAAGTTGATGGGGCCAAAGAAGCCACAACATCAGCACTCCCAATTCCCACAGACGGTGCCAATTGACGAGGGTTTAACTCATCAATGCCCATTGTTATGGACTTGGGTTTTGGAGAAGGAGGGAGCGCTGGAAGCATCAATCGGCTAGCAAACAAGCACACAGCGGGACTCGAAGATTTACCCAGGTTCAGGCCTCGTAGAGGTCCCTACTCCTGCTTGTCTGCTCGGGGAATTAACAAAGGAAACGAAGATTACAATGGTGCACAGATGCAATTTGGCGAGGGTTGTGGAAACTAGGGTTGAGTGTGTGCTCCTCGCCGCCCCCTCCTAGCCTTTATATGCATAGGCTAGGTCTCGGGTAGCAGGTCGAGTCGGTTACAGGTTAGGGTTTTCCCTTTAAACTTTCCATATTTAGCTTCTTCTTGTTCCGCAAGCAATCGAGAGTCCGTAGGTTACTCAAGTTCTCCATTTGGGCCATGTCAACGTCATGGGCTTCCGCTGTATTCAGGCCGTATATACCAAGCTCGAGTACGTGTAGGGTATACCCATGTCACCATCGCTCCACTCCCCCCATTACGTGTGAGAATCGAGGAGACACAGCTAAAACAGAGATTATGCACGCCTAGTCAAATCCAAGTCAGAAAATGGGACCCACTTTTCGTCACGTCCCATCAAAACCGCTCACGCGGGTAACTGAGATCATCTCATCGTCAGCACTGACGTCACTTACTCTAGCAGGAGCACTTTTTGACTACTCTAGTCCTCACTCGAGTCTTCGACTCGACCAAGCACTCGGGGGCTACTCCTAATAGGAGCGCTGGCCGTGCACCCGAGGAACTTTGTAAGACATCCAAGCATTATGAAAACGTATTTTCTCTCAAAACCCTTCACTCGAATCAACGATTCAACTATGGACTCCGGGTTACTCCCATAGGGAGCGCTGAAAGCACATTTGACTGAAACAAGCAAAAGACGACAGTAGACACAAATAATTATAGTCCCCACTCGAGTCTACGACTCGAATAGGCACTCGGGGGCTACTCCCATAGGGAGCGCTGGTCGTGCATCCTATGATTTTTCTTATACATGCACCGTGTGTTGACTGCGTACACACTTGAATGCTTTGGTGACTCCGCCTCATATTTTCCCTACAAAGAGACTACGTCTCCTGGATCACCCGAATCATCTCTGCAATGATAAAAATTCGGATGCCACGCTTGCAGCATGAAGATAAGACCTGAAAAAGGCATGGCAATGCACCTGCTGTGCTCTACTAGATATAATCTGTGTCTACATGCACGATGAAATAAGCCTTGACGGATGCGTCGAGTGATCACACATACACTGGGATTCGACTCTATAAGACCTCCGCGACCTGAGTCGAATTACGCCAACACTTTTCCGAATTCGAGTCCGGGGACTCGAGTTTGAGTAGATTGCGTTGTTTTGCCCTAAGATAATTAACTGATCCCGATACATCGGATAAATCAGGCACGTATATCAACAATCCCTATGATACAAATTAAAACACTCGAAAACATGCTCGGTTGTGCACTCGAAAGACTTCATAAGTCTCCACTTGAATCTGCGATTCAACCGGACACTCGGGGGCTACTGACAGGGGAATACCTTACAGGTACTCGAGCTTAGCATATACAGTCCAATCTAGCAGAATCCCATGACGTTACTAGGGCTCAACTAAAGATTCGGGTGACCAAAGGAGACTCCGACTGCTTGCGGCTCACGGCGAGCTCAAGATAGAAAGTTCAAACAGAAAACCCTAACTTGTAACTGACTCGACCTGCTATCCCGAGACCTAGCCTATCTATATAAGGGCTAGGAGGGGGCGACGAGGAGGACAATCACAAACCTAGTTTTCCACACCATCGCCAGATTGCATCTGCGCACCCCTGTAACTTTTGACTACCTCAATAATTCCAAGAGCAGACAAGCAGGAGTAGGGTCCTCTACGAGGCATGAACCTGGGTAAACCTTGCTTCCTTGTGTGCTTGTTTGCTAGCCGATTGATGCCTCCAGCGCTCCCCTCTTCTCCAAAACCCAAGTCCATAACGATGGGCATTCATGAGTTTAACCCTCGTCACTATCATACTACTAGATTGGATCTTGGGTTTATTTCGCTTATCTTGTAGGATTTTTATTGGTTTTCTATGCAACAAACCCATCACTGTTTCTAGGCTATGTCTTAGAACACAACCCGTGAGGACTACTCACTCATGATTAGATCAACAAGTATAAACTTTCTAAGAAAATTCTTAAGACAAATACCAAATAGTCTTACAATGTCGCCAATCACGATGAGATCAAGATTATAAGTAGATGACTATGGCTATGGTGGGAAAATGGTGATAGAGAGGAGGGATTACTATGGTGGTGGTTGTGTGGTGGATATCCTCTCCTTAGTTGTGAATGGCTTAGATGTTTTCTTCTCCCGCGATGCGTTGGGACTTCTAGCTGTTGTGATCTGAATTATATATGGTGCCTTCACGAAAGTTCCCCGGGTTGACCTAGCGTAGGTAGTGGAACATGGTAAAGGCACACCATACGGACGGGCTCCGTCCATACCAGTGCTTGTTAAAACTTCTAGACACCTCCTTTGTGGCCTCTTTGACTTGGGGAAATTAACAACTCGTGATTTCTCATTAATTAAATGTGTAGATTTCTACAAGGAGAAAAATCAAAGAAATGATTTGCACATCTATGCAATAATTAGTCATTAGTGGCAAGGATAGAGAGATATTTCATCAATTACTTGACAAATGTGAGGTTTAAACATAGATAAAAATGGTTGTATTTCATAGCCATCAGTAAACCATCGTGAATCCCTCTCTGCTCCTGTTTCGACTCTAGCTATAGTATTGATTTAGGAAGAACTCGTGGTAGAACAGCCTCATGAGGTCGACAAGATGGAACGTATCCATCGGGCAGCTACGCCTATAGCTATCATTCAGGGCTAGATATTTCTATTTTGCAAGAGAGATTTTAGGTGCGCTGCCTTTCCTCGACTGACGTACGGTCCTATGTTGGCCCGTGATCAGGAGAGTATGGCTAATATGAACTAGATATTCAACTTCAACGATGTAGAGGCCCTCCAAATGCTCCAAATTACCAGAGCGGCATTCTTTGCACTTGTCACAAGGTTAAGGGGAAGTGGTTTGTGTTGGGTACGAGCAAAGCCAGGATGAAAACAAAAAATTCTGCTCCAGCAAGACTCCGGTTAGCCACTCCAAGATCCGGGTAAGGTTAGAGGCAATAGTTCATACTTCTCGATGCACAGTTGCGAAAGCGGAGGAAGCACGTCGCGATGGTATCGTATGTTCCCCTTCGTATCATCCTCCTTCGTCTTGACGCACAGTTGCGGAAGCTGAGGAAGCACAGTTAGATCCTAGGACCTCCAAGTCATCGGCTCCGGCGCTCCTCCTCCTTTTGCCTACGACTCCGCCGCCCAACACCAACGAACACCACAGGTGCAGTTCATCTACCGTCTCACGCACGTACAAGGTGGAACAACAACAAGTTAGGTGCTAACATCGATCCTTCTATCATGGGACAGGAAGGTGGGAATGGCCAATTCTAGCGAAAAAACCCTCTGGTGGAAGCACTAGATTGTTTGTCCGCCGTCGCCCACCTTCCTTTATATAGGCCAGTAGGTGAGGGAACAAGACACTTGTGTCCCTCGATCCTAAATCCTAGTCAAAGTCGGTCCAACCCATTGACATGTTTCCCTGTCCGAGCAAGTCCAACTTGCCGACTTATCTTAGTCTGATCATTATCCAACTAGTTCCACTCTCTTAAGTGTACGATCTCGTAGGATTACGATAAGCTAGACATAGCTTAGTAGTCTTTCAGTCAAAGTCGTAGCTCAGTGATCTTCTGACTAGAGCTAATAATCGATAGCAGCCTCTAGCAAGACATGTCGACTCCTAGTACCCGCAAGTTCCCTCAATGTGACGATCTGTCCGAGTCCATTTGCCTCACGATATTGATGGTAAACCATAGGGGAGATTCCGTCATCCCAGTGCCGGTCTAACTCTCTTCTCTCTTTGCAGTGATAACCGATTCCTTCTGACTTCTCTAAGTCAGACTACCTCGATCAACACTTGACCAAGTAGCGCATGACCATGCTTCCGCATCATATCACACGAGTGGGTCCAGATAATATCTCTTCGTGGTGGAGGGGAAATTCCATGTTGGCTGATCCACGTCATGTATCTTGCTTTAAAGTCGACCCAAGACCACTCTTATGACTCCCAGTTACACTGAGTGAAAGATGGAATCAAAGCCGACTCTTCCACAACTTGGATCGTGCGACCCCCTTAGGTCCAAGGATTCCATTATGTTAGTTGGACCGTATGACGGTGTTCACACGTACTACTAACCTTTGAATCGGTATGGCTATCGTACCTTTTCCGACTAGCCAATGCAAGATGGATAGCATCTTCATACACATGACACGTGAAACCTTGTCATCTTCCGACTTACAAATTAGTATCGGCAGTAGGTTTTCCTCCCAACCTCAAACGACTAAAGACAAACTGGATAGACCTAGATGTAAGTACATGGTTCCACACCTAGAACAATTACAGTGACATGCACCACTATCTCTAAGACGGACTCCGGGTTACAAACACAAGACATAAAGTGAGCCTCTAGAGTTTTATATGCATACAGTAGCTACTATTTAGTGAGATTTAAGATTAGTGTTTGACTAACGGCAAACAGACAGTCCTAAACATGAAATCTGCTTTGATTCATGTATGCACTTGCGTGTCATCCATTATTGGCAGGAAAAAATTGAAAAAACACAGAACACAACATAGATGTCCCGGTCGAGCAATTTCCTCATCCAAAACCTCCTCCCCTGATTCCCCTAGATGCGGTGCTCCCGGCGACCCAAGGCCTCCACCTGCCGTTGTAGCCTTCCGGCTAGCCTCGTGCGCCGCAGACGGAGCTGTCACCCCTCCTCCGGGGCCTCCTCCTCCGGGTGCGGTGCGGTTGGACCTTTCATGGAGTCGAGTGGTATGCGATGGATCGATGGAGAGCTCCGACCATGGCCCCATTTTCCATGCCTCGTTCATAGCCCGTCCTCCGTCGGGCCATGCGCAGCTTGCGGTATAGCAAGTGGCGCCAGTGTTGGTGTCTGATGCGGGCATGTTCTTCTTGGAGAGCTCTAGGGATATGCGTTCCATGGAATCAGAGCTGCGTCGGGCGGTGGTGTCACCATCACGGAAGCCAGCTATGCCGCTGCCCTGCTCCTATACGCGCGCAGAGCCGCGTCGCTACTTGGGACCAAGACCACCATCGAGGATCCACCACGCGCTCAGGCCGCAGACACAGTCGGTTCCTCAACCACAACCTACTCCCCCGATTTCCCTGGATGTTAGGCCCTCTTCCACCATGTGCGCTAGTGGCCGCCGTCGTGGGAGAGAGCATGCGATTGGCCACCGACAGCCACCACAGAGAGAGAGAGAGCACATGCGCGTGGTTGATGAGGGCGGTGTGGTGTTGGGTCAGGGCAGTGGCGACATCCATACGGGAGTGATAGGAGAGACAGGGCGGGATATGCGGGATAGGGTTCGAGCTGGTGGTCTTATCCACTCCCAGCGGCAATTGTGACTCGCTGATGGTTTGGCACCGGAAAAACTGGCTAACTACCGGTGTTAGACATGCGTTGGATTCGCGAGCCGTGCACAACTACCCACCTGGGCAGCGAGTTTCTTCCGTTCGTTCATGTGTTAGGTCATAACCATAGGTTTAGGGTCATCTACAACACATTCAGAAAAAGCATGAACTCATTATCACGCTATTTCAAGAAATGGTCATATGCAATTGGGGAGCTCATAGAAGAGATGATCAAGTCACCAACTATAGTTTCGAGATCACAATTCGAAGCTTACAGGGGAAGAAAGTACTACATCGGCTAGAATGTGCGTGTTGCTTATGATTTTGATACGAAGTTCACATATGTGCTAGCTGGTTGGGAAGGATCTGCACATGATGCAACCATCCTTGCTGATAGCATGTATAGACCTGATGGGATCAATATACCTAATGTGAATTTCTACCAAGGAGATGCTGGATAGGGTTATTTCCTTGGGATTCTTCTACCCTTCAGTCAACCAGGTACCATATGAACGAGTTCATTGGAAGGTTCAGACCCTAGAATTTCCAAGGAGTTGTTCAATCTCAGACACTCTAGCCGTAGGACATTGAGAGGGAATTTTATGCTTTAAATAACATGTTAAAGATCCTTGATAAGCCATTCCACCCTTTCCTCACTCAGGTAAAGCTAGTGCTTGCACATTACATTCTCCACAACTGGATCTTGGGGTATGGCCTTGATTAATTTGTGCCAGATGAGGCAAGTGTAATTCCTGGCGAGGATGACATTGACCATGGTGTGTCGAGCCATCTGATAATGAAGCTTGGAAGACCAAGAGGACGGAGGGGAAACATCACTGAGGAATGATAGGGGTCCCTCTAGAATCTGAGAAGAAGAGCACAAGAAGAACAACAAGAATAAGAAGAAGAAGAAGAAGAAGAAGAAGAAGAAGAAGAAAAAGCGGGCGAACAAGATTCATGATCCATAAAACTATAGAAATGTATAACTTCTTGTTGATTTGTACTAGATAGGGGCGAACTGATGAACTACCATTTGTAGTAGCTAGGTTTGTGATGATGAACTTCTTGTGATGATGAACTGCTTGAGATGATGAGTACTACCTTGGGTTGTGATAGAAGGGTAAAGTCACCCATGGAGGAAAGAGTTGAGCACAAACCTAGGTTGGAGGCAACCAACATGTCCACCGTGTACCCTCGGCGCCGAGCGTGATGCACGGTAGAACGCGCTGAGGGAGGCTCGCCAGAAGCGCGGTACGCAAGACAGTCCGGCGGGCGCTTTTGAGAGCGGAAACCCCGCTCGGTCGGGAAGGACCCTGTTAGCGTCGCGGTGGATATGGGCTGACCTAGGTCGTCCTGACCGCCCCTAGAGCCTCATGGATTCGCAACCTCCAATGTTTAATAACGAGAAGAAAGATACAAGGGAGTGAGATAAAAAGTAATGAACACGGAAAAGTAGCAGATTTGTTTATACGATTGGTGTTGGTTCAATCGGCCTTCACTCCTCATGTATATAAGGAGCGACTGGGCTTTCCGTGCAAGAAAGAGGGTTGGATTCGCATCCAAAAACCCTAGTGGGGGTCCAACTCGAACAAGCAAACCCGAAATTTGCGTAGCTGTTCGGTCAAAAACTTGTCTGTACCTTCAGGACCACTTTTGGGATAGTAAGCTAGCTTGGATGAAAATGTCGTAAAAATCAAAGTTGTTCGTCTCGAAAAGACGAAGAACTTTGATATTGGACACTTTTCCATCTGACCTGATCTTGATGCACTTTCCCCTTATTTTCGTGTTAAACTCGTATTTTGACCGAACAATTTTAGTTCTGTTCGGTCGTATTTTAATTCTAGAGGTCATAATGAAGATGGCTCCAAAAGAAAAGTTGTTCGCCTCGTAAAAGAGAAGGACTTTCATGTTTTGCACTTTTTATCCGAGTTGATCTTGGTTACCTTTTGTCAGCCGCATTGAATTAGATATATCTAGGCCGCGGGAGATCTTTTAGCAAGTTTATCTATGCACTTGACCATACATTGACATCGTCTATGTGTGATGAAAAGCGTAAGACAATACTTTAGCTCCAAAATCTGTATACTACCTCGGATCACGATAACTCAAAAACCAAAATTACTTGTATCGATGAGACGCGGCCACACGCACACAGCAACTGCCTATCTGAAGCTTCCCCTTCTCCCCCACCAATTCCTGCCGCCCCTAGCGTCCGCGTATCACCGCCGTCGCCGGAATGCCTCTACACTGATGTGGCCCATTGAGCTCCTCCGGCTTCCGCGGAGTGCGCACGCGGCCGACCGACAACTTCTACGCCGAGATCAGGGTCGGGTGACCGCATCACGCTCGGCTCCTTCGACACTGCACAAGGTCGTGCACGCGTGTGACACGATGGCTCGGTTGGTCGCGCTGCAACTTGAACTTCCACGACATGAACTCACTCGTGCGGAAGCAGAGATGGTGGCGCCGCCACCATGCCTCGTCACATGCGAAGAGCAGCAGTGCCACCACGCGTGGCAGCGACACCTTTTTCATCGCCGAGGAGGATGAGCACGCAAGGGAGACGTGGCGGGGAGCTTCCTAGAGGATATCCAAGCCAATGTGGACTTCTACGCGACAAGGAAGGCGGAGACGAAAGGAGGCCCGACAAGGCGGCGAGGAGGGATTTCATCACCGCCAGGCCGTCGGTCCATCGACAATTGACGACAACGATGACTGGTGGCTCAACATGTTCTCCTCGATCTCAGTCGAGAGCTCGACCGACGAGGAGGACTACGAGTTTTAGTGTAGTTGATGTTTTATCGCTTTATTGTACTATGAACCATGTAATATATTTTATTTTCAGTCTATTTTATTTGTTATGTTTGATCTTTCTTTCCTACACATTTTTTTTGCGAAAGCTTTCCTACACATTTGTTGAAAAAAAAGGGGACAGTGGTATCCCAAAACCACCAGAGTTCAAATCACAGGTTTGACGCTTTGGTGTCTCATAAAGGCGGAACATTCTTTCAGTGGGAGGTGACGTTTCCATCGATAGCGAAGCGCCTGTGGTAACTTCGTCAATTTCAAGACCCGCCGACACAGTCTCTCGGAGGTGCTCATAGGGATAGGGTGTGCGTGCATGTATTCATAGAGATGAGTGTATGTACACATTGTAAGCGTGTGTTTATACTGTCTTTCTAAAAAAAAAAAGGTGTTTGCGACGCTCTATTTTACAGCGTCTGGTGAGGCGCTCAACGTCGCACGCCGCATTTTAGCGTGTCTGAATTTCGCCTGGCGCCGCGCACTAAAACAGTAAAATCGGCGAAAAAAAATTAGGGCGCAACATTACAGGGCGCCTGTTGGATGCCCGTATCAGCGGTGTATTCACTTGGGATTATCGACAAAAGGAGGGGGAAAGTGCACTTGGAAAAGGGAAATCAATCACACGGGACAAAGAAAGAGGACGGAGTCTCGAGAGGAGAGAGAGTACTGCTAGCCAGAAATCGTTCCTCCTCATCTGTTCTTCCAAACCCTCCACATCTCAGCAAACGACCACCCAGCAGAAGCTTAAAAGGCATATAGTCCAGAGAATTACATGGGCTATCTTTGCAGGAGATTCGTTCCGGTCATGTAAGTTTGCAGCTTCCGCTTTGCTGGTTGATGCTACCCGTGGCTTTCTTGCTTCTGTAGATTGCAGCTCAGTTCTTGCTTGGTCCCTGATTAGATTGGCCTGAAGTGTGGTAGCTTGTGGATTTTGGAATGTAGTGCGGCCGGATCTTGAGATCCAGTAACTGAGATTTCAGGCAGGGCCTTGACTCTCTGGAAGGAACGGGACCTGTTCGATGATATCACCGATACAAGCTGTGCGGTGAATTACCGGGTGTTGGATTCTAGATCTTTACCTTCACTCTATCCTTATTTTGTTCAGAGAGAAGGTCATGTAGATCCACCTTACTTTGGTTCGCTGCAACTCCATACTTTGGTATAGTAGGCAGCACAGGCCAAAGGGCGCAGGACCGTGTATCCATTCCTGACATTGTACTGCTCTCAGTTCAATCCAGTTCAGACGAAAATGTTTCCAATGTTAGCACTAGAGCTATCACGTACAGGCCTAAGAGTAATTAGTCTGCCAGCTTATCAGGTACAAGTCAGGCACAAACTATATCAGCGGAGTAGATTCTCTTAGGCAAGTTTGACCAAGTTAGTAAATAAATAGTTCATTGCCACAGTTTAAGTATGCCCAAAAATTTGAGCTATGTTGCCAAGATTTGCTGAGGCAAGCTCTGTACGTCACTTGTGACATGTATTGTTATTTTTCTCCCAGAAAAGTTAGTTTGAACCAAACAAAGCTTATATCATTTAATTTGCATGCAGTTCTACCCTTCTATATTTTCTTGATCGATAGGGTCTGAAAACAATTGTTGTGTCGGTGAGCTTTGTACTCCCCATTCATGTTGAAGGAATGGCTTTTCAGTTTTATGTAATGAATAACTAGTTCAATGGCTCTTGACATATTTCTGAATTGCGAAAACTTGGACAGAATCATCGTCTCACAGGAGTATAAGTTTTAAATGCACTTTGTTCTGCAGAACCAAATTAGATGCCACCGGTTTGTCATGCTAACTTCTCATGCTTCTTCTGCCCAGCTGCTTGATGTGGATAGCTCTTGGATCGTAGTTTCCATTAGCCGTGTCCAGGAATTTGGGGCCCTTATGCGAAGTGTAAAATAAGGCCCTATAGAATTAAATTCTACTTAACTAATATAATCATACTTTCACTTTATTATATAACTCTACTGTACTTTCACTTTATTTTCATGTCTTATAAACCACAGAAAAAAATCCGAATGAATTCAAAGCCTACATGAATAATGAGTTCATAGGTTTATGAGGAAAATTGAAGAATGGGGTAACTGGTAGGCAACAACAGTGCCGTACGTGAATAACGAATTGGCAGCACCAGGATATCTTACGAATCTTGGATTAGCAGCATCACGGTTATGAATTAGCGATGAGACCTTGATGCGCTACAGTATAGTAATTTAAAGATAAACAATAATTTGATGATTTGATGAATAAGTTAATCGATTTGATTCATATTGATTTGGCCTCAAGTACGAATTGCAGAATTGCAGGAATCTCGTCGGGGCGTAGGTAGGGATGCTGCCATCAGGAATGGCGTTGAGCCGCGTAGGGTCCAGGGCATCGGGACAGGCCTGCGCCAGGGTGATGACATACGTGCATATCTTGTCGAACTGATTACCAAGAATGTTATCGATCGGGAGCAGTATAGTAGGCCTGCAATCAGGCTGTAGCAGACCGGGATTGTTTCCCTATCTTTTTCAAGTATTGAACAGGCTTGTGATGGTTGTAGTGTGTATAGCCAATAGGAAAAAAGAAAAGAAGCTCGGAGTCCAACTGAAAAAGTCACGACGAATAAACTGATGCACCTTTTTTTGCCAAACATATATGCCGTACTCACAATTTGGGGGAGTTCGAACACCCTCTTAGATGGGGCTGGGTCTGAAAACAGTTGTTGTGTCGGTGAGCTTTGTACTCCCCATTCGTCTGGAAGGAATGGCTTTTCAATTTTATGTAATGAATAACTAGTTCAATGTCTCTTGACATATTTCTGAATTGCACTTTATTCTGCAGAACCAAATTAGATGCCACCAGTTTGTCATGCTAACTTCTCATGCTTCTTCTACCCAGCTGCTTGATGTGCTGATAGCTCTTGGATCGTAGTTTCCATTAGCCATTACAGCAAGGAGTCCCGAAATGCTGAGCAGCTCCACGATTCTTCCTGTTGGTTCTTTGACCGAACAGCTATAGTACTTATGAGGGGAGGTACTCTTTTCTTGAACCTGGTCATGCTCTTATATTGTCTCAGATATCTGTTAGAAATTGGTCGCAAATCTCACTCTCATGTCATAAAAAGCATGATCGTTGGTCAGTAAAAGACCTCTAAATGAAGAGTGTTTATCACTACATGTCTCTTGCAAATGTATGCCTTGGTTTAACTGAATTCATTTTTCTGGCTTCCGTAGGAAACTCGGATGAATTTTGCCGTTGCCAGGTGTGCCTCGGGAAGTACACGCTGCTTGGGGATGAAGAAAACCCAAGACTGGGAATGTTTGAAAGACGGCTTCCCTTCTTTGGTTGTGGAATTGGATGGTGTTGGTGAGGAAGTCTATTCCTCCATTCGTTCGTTCTGTTATTATTGTTTACTGTATTAAAAAATTATTGCAGTTTTCTTTTAGGTTTCCTGTGCCCTTTAATTTGGTACATAGCAGCTCTTCTTTATTGCTGCAAGTACTACGACCGGGATCCTCGAGAACGGCCTGGGCTTTGTGCTTCTGCATTTCTGGTTAGTTTTTTTATCCGTCACAATATTCAACAAGTACTAATGTAAGGGCGTTTTAGATCTAATGTACGGTCTGATCGCTGAGCCTCTAGTTTCTTCATTTTGTTCTCTTTTTGTCAGCAATTGAGCTTTCTATCTTATGTTTCCTCTGGTTGTGTGCAGGCAATCATCTTTACAGCAGTGACTATTGTTACCCTTTCTGTTTTACTGATAATGTGTGAACACAAACGATTATTGACGAATGGAGTACTTGATAGAAATACTGCAGGTTTCATTGTTAACCTATTTGTTAAATCACCAGGAGAAATCGAAGGATTGCCCTTAGCATGATAGCATGTCACAGCACTGTCCGATATCACTTGCTTTAGATTGCTGTGCAATTTTGTACTGGCAGATGGACCTGTTGTATAATTTTTTTGTACTGCCAGCCAATTGGAATTTATTCTTTCTGGCGCAATCACATAATACATGTGCAAGCTAAGTGATTCTACTATACATTAGTGTGCTCTATACTCAAAATCATCAAATATGGGTATTCTGGAGCAATCAAATATTACATGGGCATATACTCCCTCCGTTCCAAAATATAAGATGTTTTAGCTTCTGTGGAACGAATGTATCTAGAGCAAAAGCTAAAACATCTTATATTATGGAATGGAGGGAGTAGTTTGGAATATGGAAAGCTTTTAAAATTCAGAACTATATGTAGGTGTAGCATACTATCTTACTGAATAAGTAGACCTCTGTTTCTTACCAGTCTCCTAATGCTTAAACCTTCTATCCAGCTCAAGCTCACTTGCTTCTTTTTCTAGAAATAAATACTACTAGTAGTAGATCTTTTACATTGTGATGGTACTCATAATTGAATATCAGATTAGCTTCATTTTTGTATGTATTGACTGTAATCAAGATGCACCAAGAGCCTGAATTCATTCATCAAAAGCCGCTTCCCTTCTCTTGACTGTAACCATGAGGCCTTTCTTGGTATGGAGCACCACCGAGTCCGTGGGCTCCACCACATGGCCGTCGACGAGCTCCACCCGGAAGTTGTATATGATGGCCGCGGCGGCGATCTTGAGGTTGGTGAGCCCCAGGTCCTTGCCAAGGCAGCTCCTCGGCCCGGAGTTGAACGCCGCGAACTTGTAACTTGGCTCATGCCGGACCCGGCCGCTGCCAGACAGCCACATCTCCGGCCGGTATTCCTCGCAGTCCTTGCCCCGTATCCCTTGTATCCTGCCCATGGCGTAGATGCAGAAGAGGATCCTGGTGCCCTTGGTCACTCTCCTGCCGTCCGGCAGCACGTCGTCGTCCCGCGCTTCTTTTTCCTCGAACGGCGCCGGCGGGTGCAGGCGCAGCGCCTCGAGCACCGCCGCGTGGAGGTAGGACGCCGACCGGAGCGTGTCGCCGTCGAACACAGCAGCAGCTGGTTTGCCCCTGCCGCCGCCGCATGAGGTGGAGTTGGAGCGTAATGATTTGAGCTCGTCGAGTATCTTGGCCTCGACGTGCGGGTGCGTGCAGATCATGTAGAAGAACCATGTGAGCGCGGCGGCGACGAGGTCCTTTGCGGCGAACATGTACCCGACGGCGGCGTCGCGGAGGAACCCGTCCCTTTGCCGGTCGGTCATGGCGGGGTCCCTGGGCCACGCCATGTACATGGACAGCAGGTCGCCTCCTTCTCCTAGCAGCGGCAGGTTCCCCGCCTTGCGTTTCCCGATCTCGCGGTAGACGAAGTCGTCGAGCACCGCCTTGGCCTCGGCGTACCTCCTCTCGATGCCGACGTTGAGCCACCTGAGCAGCTTCCACCAGCGCGCCGGCACGACGTGCCGGAACATGACGGCCTCCCCGGCCATCCTCGTGGCCTGGCCGAAGGGCGGGTACGGGGCGGCGGCGGCTTCGAGGGAGAGCGAGTCGAGGTCGGCGGCGAAGACGACGGCGTAGGAGACGTCGAGGGAGAAGCGCATGAAGACGTCCTCGAGCTCGACGGCGCGCCCGGCGGCCGCGGCGTGGTCGAGGAACGGCAGCAGGAGCCCCGCCGTGTGCCGCTGGATGGTGGAGACGACGAAGGAGCGGAAGGCGGGGGCGGCGAAGACGGTGGCGACGACGTGGCGCTGGCGCGCCCACAGCGCGGACTCCGAGACGAGGAGGCCGTTGCCGGCGACGTCGAACATCTCGGCGAAGTCGCGGCCCTTGTCGTAGCGGGAGAAGTTGACGGCGAGGCAGTGGTGCACGGCGGCGGGGTCGGAGATGACGAGATAGTCGCCGCCGACGAGCTAGGGGCCTCGGAACTCGAAGGCGCAGCCGGAGTCCCGGAGCGCCTCCGTGGTGGCGTCGAGGAGGCGGCCGAGGTTGCGGAGCACGAAGGGGAGCATGCCGACGACCGGCCAGCTCACGGGCACGTTGGTGCCCGCGGCACGCTACCGGAGCGCGAGGCGGAGGGCGGCCAGGGAGAGGAAGCAGAGCGCAGCCAGGAGGAACTCCGGGTACGAGAGGAGGAAGGTTCGAAAGGCGCCCATCGTGGCCATTTTTGCCCGCGCGGCAAAAGGTTTAGCTGAAGGGTTCAAGTGGGAGCCAGTACTTATAATGTACTGATGAGTGGCTGGCGCTTGTTTCTTCCCTGTGGGAGTGGTGGTCCGTCTCCTCCTGGGAGGGAGGGGGATTCACAGCGATTGTGTGGGCCGTGGATTTAGGATTCTGCATTGGTAGGCGATGTGAGAAGGAGATGGGGTGCCGTGTGGGCGGTAATTCTGGGAAAGGATTCATGCCGAGTTTGTGAATCTCAGGTACTAGTAGAAATCATGGACTGGACGACACCTGCACGGATCGTTTTGCTCCTCTTCTGTTCCGATCGGATCGGCGAGATATTTGTTTCTCGCAGGGCACAGGGTTAGAGCACCTCCACCAGTTGCGATCGTGCCAAGCTGAAATCCGCCCTATTTAGCGCAAGACGGATGAAAACATCCGGTCTGAAAGGCCCAGTTTCTCACTCGTCTTTTTAGGCCGAGTTTTCGTATTTGGTCAAATTTTAATCAAACTCGGTGAAATTTGGACGAATATAGGCGATTTCATTTAAACATAGGCGAGTTCGTACATATTAAATCAAATTCGGACATATACCCGAATTTTGACTGCATTAGGCTAAAAAAAAGAAAAAACATAAAAAAAATGATGAGCGATGGCGATGGCGATGCTGATGCCGCCGGTGGCCCGTTTACATGTCGAAGTTGCGGTACAAGCATGTGTAGTCGGCGTCCCAGGTACCGTCGCCGTCGTCGTCGTCGCTCGGTGGCTGCGGTGGACGCGGTGGACGCGAGCTGCCCTGGACGGCGTCGCTATAGCGCCACGGCTAAGACGAGGGTGCGCCCTCGTCGTCATCGTCGAGGACGATAAGCGGCACGCGAGGCCTGGCGCTCGGCCTGCTCCTGCAGACGCCGAACGCGCGCGGCCTCCTCCTGCTCCCAGTCCGCCGTGGACCAGGCGTAGGCGTCGTGGCCCTGCATGGGCAGGACGTCATTCAGAGAACGCTTCATCGCCATCTTCATGACGATGGTGTCCTCGTTGACTGAGACGGCTCAGTCTGGCGGCTCGAGCTTCGGCATGCAAGAGGGTGCGAGGCCTTCGTTGATCACGATGTCGCGTGAGCGCGCCAATGACTCTGCCTCCCGCTTCACAGGCCGGAGTGCGGGCGTGCGAGTGACCTTGCCGGTGGCGCGAGACGACTATGCCGGCACAGAGCCGGACGAGCGCGACGCCGAGGCGGAGGACGAGGAGATGAGGCTACCCATCCTCCTAGGCAGCCAATTCGCCGCCAGACGGCACCGCGCGACCGACGGTGGCGAGCGAGGGAGGAAGCCCAACTTAGGGCGGTTGCCGGCGGCGATGTGCTCCAAGACGTCCGCGAGCGTGCGTCCTGATGCGCTCCACCACCGACGGTGAACCACCGCATTGTGGCGCTTCGGCGGCATGCCGGGCGAGCCATCGTGGGCGGCGAGTGTCGTGGTGTGGAACACGGCAGTGTCATCGGGGATGGCATGAAGGGGTGATAATCCACAAGTATAGGGGATCATGTGTAGCCTTTTCGATAAGTAAGAGTATCGAACCCAACGAGGAGCTAAAGGTAGGATAAATATTCTCTCAAGTTCTATCAACCACTGATACAACTCTACGCACACTAAACGTTTGCATTATCTAGGAAATTAAACTAGAGCAACAATACGAGTAAAATAGATAGCTTTGTATGATAATAAATAACAAGAAAGTAAAGCTAGTTGCTGCAGCAATAAAATGCACTAAACTAACAGAACCATGAGTGTGGAATAGTGGTGGTAATTGTGGTAGCTTTGTCCAAGTTTAAATAGCGAATAGATCGGGTTCATTGTCTTTGATGCAGTTTTTTATGTGGGAGAGGCTAAATATACATGCGCTTCACTACTTGGAATTACATGTACTATATGATTAGATTGTTAGCAAACATCCGTAAGTACTAATCAATGCATTAAGGTTTCTCCAACCATAGCCTTAAGTTTAATGGTCCTCTTACTCCTATACGTGCAACGTTCCGGTTCGCGTCCTCAGGTTTTTGTCACTCCGGCAGAACTCCCCCTTCCTTTTACACATACTACAAACCCTATGATGTTTAATCCATGTGCGCACAAATATAATGGACACCAAAGAACTGTACCATATCAATATACAACTCTAATGAACCAAAGACGTTCAACCATTCAATCTAAGAACAAAGAAAATACACAAACATAACATAAACCATAGGATTATAACTTATAGCATCAAACACCATATTTACATAGGACGATACAGAGGTGTGTGGGAGGATGAACCACTGCATACTAGGAGGATTAGGTGATGGAGATGGCGGTGAAGATGGTGAAGAAGGCGGTGGCGGCACCGACGGTGGCACGGGGGACTCCTTTCCCGGCTCCGGTATCCTTGGGGAGCACCGCCCCTTAGCCCCTTCCTTCATGGCTTCTTGGGAGCCCTCCCTTATGGAGATGGGATCCACGGGGGAGGCAAAAACGTGGCTTTGGTGGCTGCAAATTCGTGGGTGGAGATGCCCTGGGCGAATTACGTTTCCTCCCTTTATATAGCTTCTCGGATTCTCGTCACCCCATCTTGGGCTGCAGTAAATCAGGCCTAAAAGGCCCGTCCGGACTCGGAATCAGCTAAATTATATGTCTAGAACGTTTGTTACAACCAACAACTTTGTAGTTGAAGAGTTTTCCGTTTGATGCCGTATTCGATCTGAAACGTGACCATCTTCAAAAAGAGTTCTGAAACAGATTTATGGAAAAATCCCAATTTGACTCCAACAAGGTTTTCACTTGTATTTTTGGTAATTCCTACACATCAAAGTGTAAAACAAGAACATTATGCACTTTTGAAACTATTAGTAGGTTAGTCCAAATAAATCATAAACTTTATACAAAAAGGAGTGTCAAAAGCATATTATTAGCATAAAACCATCAAAAATTATAGATACGTTATAGACGTATCAACATCCTCAAGCTTAGTTCCTGTTCGTCCTCGAGTTGGTAAATGATCAAAACAATATAATTTTTGAGGTGACATGCAGACAACACAATCTTGATCATCATTATTGTAAAAGCATTGATAGCTGAGATTAAGGTACTCTAAACATGAATCATGAAAAATAGAGTTCTAACAATAAGACATAACAACTATATTGTAACATGAAAAGACACAAACAAAAAATTAATGAATAACAATGCTTTGCAAGACGATTGTTTGTTTCACATAAAGAAAGCATAATGAGAATGGTATTCAGCTTGTCCATCATAGAGTAGCAAAACATAAATGCATAGGACACCTTCAAAGTTCATAAGGGTGACTAGATACAAATAGTTTAAAAACAAGCAATATCAAAGTTATGCATTAATCAACAAGTCTTGGGACAATGCACATTAAACTAAGAATGGCCACTATGCTCTCTTAATAGGTGCATAAAGATAGAAGATGGAGACTCAACATAAAAGTAACATAAAGTCCTTCTTAAAAGGAAGCAGGGATTCAAGTCTCATATAGAGCTTCCAAAAATTATGGTACTTATTAGCTTTCAGCTCTTATTGCCCCTATAATAAGCATCTTTAGGTGATTAAGGTTAAAGTGACACAACTAAGAGGATATGCTTGACAAGTTATAAGTTAAAATCTCATGCCCCTTACTTACGAGTACCGAATCTCATGCTACTCAACTTCAGTCACAAGTAAACTCTTGTCATTGTAAGTACATACGTATCATAGAGAATCGCCAACCGGATACCCCTTGCACATGATACAGGAGCTATTCCATAATCAAAATGACAAGACAAGCAGACAATGAGCATCTCAGCGATCTTTTTATTTGCTATCTGCATAGGTTTTTATTGAGGATGCTTCATAGAGTGCTCATTATGGTTATACTACAAGTTTCCACCATGATTAGGCAGGGCTTAGGCTAGCGGCCCAGGCGTTTCTCTAACACACATACAAACTCCATGATCTTACAAGTTCTCCTTTTATTTCACACCGCCGGGATCCATAAGCAAAAGAATCATGATATCAACGGAATATAAGTGCGATGTTGAAAGCGTTCCCCATAATACACGGTTCTGCTAACTTCAATTTATAAAGCGCAAGCATATACGCAACAAAGATGGACACAATGGTTCAAGTTTATTAAGTGCAAGAAAATAAAGTGTGCCATCAAGTTCGTGAGAGCTTTAATCACTAATTTTCACAAGTTTAATTGGTAAGGTAGATAAAAGCATGAATATACTTGGAATAGCAAATGCTAATAGTAGGTATGGTGGACTCTTTGGGATAACTTGGATTTATTTGGAGTTGGATGCATGAGTGGAACTTATACTTGGTTATGGAGGCTAGCAAAAGACTGGGAGTGACCAACTAAAAGAGCAATAATGGCCATAATCATGCAAAGCGACAAAACATCATTAATTAAAGCATAAAGTGATATTACAAATCGAAAACTAAAGGATTATAAATGCTATGGTGACTTGGGATAGTCATAACATGGTGTGAGCATGCGCCAAGTCAACCCAAATAAAGCATCAAAGGAGAATACCACAATTCTATGCTTTAATATGCTAAACAACGCATGATTCTTTCAAGGCACATTAAGCAATCTCAATTGTTTATAACATGTCATGCTACAGAAAAAATCACTAAGCATAAAGCCAAAACAATATCAAACATGACATGACAAAGCATAGACCACCGTAAAAAACGAGCTCCTTTTACCACTTAAGCATGAACTTTTCCTACTCGTTTCCAATCCAAACCACACTTATTTGAAAACTAATGTATGAAAGAGGGGGTCCAACCAATTTATTTAAGAAAACTAAGAAAACCAAGCAAACGAAAACGAAAACGAAGACGCTGCAAGAACAACACAACTGTGCATGAAACAATAAAAATGAAGTGTTTGGAAGAAACCTGAGATTTTTATTGATGAAGAAGGGGATGCCTTGGGAATCCCCAAGCTTTGACGCTTGTACTTCTTGGATATTTCTTGGGGTGACACATGTGGCATCCCCAAGCTTGAGCTTTAGTCCATTCTTCATCTCATTACATCACTCTTTTCATACACCTGAAATTTTTTCCTTCATACAAAACTTCACACAATCTTTATTAGCAACATTAGTGCACTCAAGATAATAAGTCTTTGGGTTCAGTTCCAACACCAATAAAACTTCCATTAAAACACAAGCTACTGTAACACTTCCCTCAAAAATCTCAATTCCCCAAAAAGAACCCAAAAAGGAATCAACAAGAAGCAAATGCAAATAATGGCAGAAATCTGTCAAAACAGACCAGCAGGTAAAGAGCGATTTTTTCGAAGACCTTCTGTTGCTCAAATCGAAAAGTGTTGAACTAACGAAAGTTAGATAACAACCTGGAGCAGAAGCACAAAAATTCACAGCACAAACCGATGGAAAGAGATTTTACACGAATTTTTACAGTGAAACACAAAAATCTATTTCAGGATAACAACTTTCTCAAGCATTACTGCTCTCTCATTGGAGGTTACTCTTGGCACAAAAAGCAAATACAAATGATAAGGAGCGGTTATTATAGAGGTAATAACTTTCAATAGTCATCTAAAACTTTTGGGTTATCTCCCAATAAGTACTTTTCTTTAACGCTTTTAAGTTAGGCATAAGAGCAAGATTCAAGTATTTTCGAATGAATAAGCATTAAGATCAATACTAGAAATATCTTTCTTTTTCAAGGCTTCATGTAGTCCTACACGTTTTTAACTAAAAAGCTTCCATGGAAAGATTTGTTTTGGTTTCATAGGCATGAACACAAGTGTTCAAGGTCGACCCCTACTTAACCATTACTCATCTTTCCAATCACTTTCCTTTTTGAAAACGTTTTTAGGTAACAAGTACAACTATTTTTTTTGTAATTCACAATCCCTATCTGTACTAAGATAGAGAACAACTTAAAACTGAAAGTAAAACCTACTTAGAGATAAAGCAAACAAGTGCACACAAGAATATTCACCCACACGCTATTGCTCCCCGGCAAGGACGCCAAAAAAGGTCTTGATAACCCACAAGTATAGGGGATCGCGTGTAGCCTTTTCGATAAGTAAGAGTGTCGAACCCAACGAGAAGCTAAAGGTAGGATAAATATTCTCTCAAGTTCTATCAACCACTGATACAACTCTACGCACACTAAATGTTTGCATTATCTAGAAAATAAAACTAGAGCAACAATACGAGTAAAAGAGATAGCTTTGCATAATAATAAATAACAAGAAAGTAAAGCTAGTTGTTGCAGCAATAAAATACACTAAACTAACAGAACCATGAGTGTGGAATAGTGGTGGCTTTGTCCAAGTTTAAATAGCGAATAGATCGGGTTCATTGTCTTTGATGCAGTTTTCTATGTGGGAGAGGCTAAATATACATGCGCTTCACTACTTGGAATTACATGTACTATATGATTGGATTGTTAGCAAACATCCGTAAGTACTAATCAATGCATTAAGGTTTCCCCAACCATAGCCTTAAGTTTAATGGTCCTCTTACTACTATACGTGCAACGTTCCGGTTCGCGTCCTCAGGTTTCTGTCACTCTGGCAGAACTTCTCCTTCCTTTTACACATACTACAAACCCTATGATGTTTAATCCATGCGCGTACAAATATAATGGACACCAAAGGACTGTACCATATCAATATACAACTCTAATGAACCAAAGACGTTCAACCATTCAATCTAAGAACAAAGAAAATACACAAACATAACATAAACCATAGGATTATAACTTATAGCATCAAACACCATATTTACATAGGACGATACAGAGGTGTGTGGGAGGATGAACCACTGCATACTAGGAGGATTAGGTGATGGAGATGGCGGTGAAGATGGTGAAGAAGGCGGTGGCGGTGTCGGCGATGGCGCGGGGGACTCCTTCCCCGCCGCCGGTATCATGGGGGAGCACCGCCCCTTAGCCCCTTCCTTCATGGCTTCTTAGGAGCCCTCCCCCATGGAGATGGGATCCATGAGGAGGCAAAAACGTGGCTTTGGTGGCTGCAAATAATGGGTGGACATGCCCTGGGAGAATTAGGTTTCCTCCCTATAGCTTCTCGGATTCCCGTCACCCCATCTTGGGCTGCAGTAAATCGAGCCTAAAAGGCTCTTCCAGGCTCGGAATGAGCTAAATTTTATATCCAGAACGTTTGTCGCAAAATTTCCAACAACTTTGTAGTTGAAGAGGTTTCCGTTTGACGCTGTCTTCGACCCAAAATGTGACCATCTTCAAAAAGAGTTCTGAAACTGATTTCTGGAAAAATCCCAATTTGGCTCCAACCAAGTTTCCACTTGTATTCTTATAATTCCTACACATCAAAGTGTAATACAAGAACATTGTGCACTTTTGCAACTATTAGTAGGTTAGTCCAAATAAATGATAAACTTTATACAAAAAGGAGTGTCAAAAGCATATTATTAGCATAAAACCATCAAAAATTATAGATACGTTGTGGACGTATCAAGGGGACAACCAGGATGCTATCGGTGGCTACTCGTAACAGGTTGGGCACAGATACTGCAAACACATCGATGTACCCAGGTTCGGAGCCCTCCGGATGAGGTAAAACTCCTACTCCTGCATGGATCCACTATATGGGGAGCAATCGCTCAGTACAAGTGCTCCTTGAGCTGTTTCCCTAGCTGCTATGGAGAGCTAGAGGAAGATGAACTACTGAACTTATGGAACCTAGAGAACTTGTAACTTGTAATCGTCTACCTAGAACCCTAGCACCACCCCCTCCCTTATATACTGGTTGAGAGAGGTAGGTTACAATGTGGGCTCTAGGGTTTACTAATTGGGCCTTGGGTTTACAAAGCGGGCCGCCTGGCCGGGTTCAGCCAGTAGGCTAGGACCCGGTCAAGCCTTCAGTACAGGTGGGGGAAACGATGCAGCGTCCTAGCGCCGTTGCTTTGGGCGTCACTCGGTGCTTTACTCATCAGCTTGGCACTTTACTCGTCAGTCGGAGCTTTACTCGTCAGCTTCCATCCTTGGCGCTTTGGCGCCTTCGTATTGTAGCGCCGCCCAGCCTGTCCGGTCAGGGATGTGCTCAGCAACAAGCGTCATCCCCGTACCTTTGGCCAACAGATCCGAGACGGTCGGGTAGAGGTGGCCACCCAGCCGACTCTTCTGGTCACCCGGCTAGACGAGCCAGCCGGGGAATCTTGAGGGTGGATCGGCTGAAGCGGTCCACCCAATTGTGGTTCTTTGTCTTGTGGCCAACCGGCCATGCCTTCCTGGAGCCAGCCAGTTTAGCCTGGCTTGGCCTACCCGGGGGTCATCCCCTCGACACTAGTCCCCGAGCGTGTTGGGACTTCGCCTTGTGGAGAAGTTCTTGCGTGCTCATTGGCTGAGTTAAAATGATTGTTGATGAAGAGCTGGTCGCAAGCTCGTCTTGTAGTGCTTGTCTAGTAGTGCTTTCCATTTTCCGGCTCGAGACGCTTGTTATCTCGGCTGGAGTTTACCGGCTACGGAACCGGTGGCCCACCCACAGGGTGTGAGCGACGATTGAATCTACCGGCTACCGCAACCAGTGGGGGAGATGGATCACCTGGTTGATGATGTCAGTGCTTGCGTTGGCCATGCCTGCCACTTTTGGCGCACGTCGCGTCAGTTTGACCCCTTGGCCTGCCGTGGCAGTTTTTTGGTATGTGTGCACACACCTTCATCATAGCGGTTTCTCGGGGATTGTGCACGCGCATCACCTTCGCAGTATCACTTGCGGGATCTTCTGCGGGAGGTATGCTGGCGCACGCGATCCATAACTGAAGCGTCATGGGGTAGTGGAGCGGTTTCTTGCCATGTGGCGGAAGGGAGCGCAGGGGGCGCGATTGCGATGCCTCGATAAATAGGGGCGTAAGGGAGAGTTCTTTCTCTACTTCATCTTCTTGCTGCACCCGCTGATTCTGCCCTCTGCGCTCTGCCTCCTCTTTGCTTCTCTACACCTCTGTTTTTTGGTCACCGCCGCTGCCGCTTGCTCTGCATGATGATGGGACCGCGATTCTCCAGCGCAGCCACCACGCCCACCAAGATGCTGCTTGAGAAGGCCGGGGGCTGGTGCGGCTCCTACGTCACCGACGAACTCGACTAGAAGTACCGGCGGGGGAAATTCATCCCATCAGAGCGCTTGGTGAAGCATCGCCTCGCGCCGAAGGAGGAGCGGGTGCCTAACCCCTAGCCCGAGGAAGCCGTCGTCTTCCTCGCGCACTTTGCTCGCGGATTTGGCCTGCCTCTGAGCAGGTTTTCCCTCGAGCTCCTGGTGTCGTTTTACCTTTAGCTCCACCACCTGGGGGCCATCGCCATTGTGCAGATGTCGCACCATGCGTCCTGCTGCGAGGCCTTCCTGGGGATTTGCCCATACGCGGCGGACTTCTTGAAGTTTTTCAACTTCAAGGTCCAGGTGGTGGGCAAGGGCGGCCCTCTGACGAAGACTGGCTGTTGTGCCACCTACCCGCGGTCGTCATTGGCGATGCCATGGTTGGAGATCCCCGACACCGTCAAGGTGTGGTAGCGCTCATATTTTTATGTGCGGAATGTCTCTGATGTCGACCTCATCAGGGTGCCGGTCTTAGCCAACGTCCCCTCCACCTGGAAGGCATGGAGCATCCAGAACCTGGGTGCCTAGGCTGACATGGAGCGGATGGCCACCCGCGTGGCGGTGCTGGTGGAGAGGAGCGGCTCACTACCCAGGACATCCTGTTGTCCTGGATGACAAGCTGTGTGCTTCCGCTGCAGTAGCAGTTGCACAAGATGTGCCACCTATCCAGCTTCCTGGACCCCACATGGGTGTCCTGGCTAGAGGTGCTATACGGGGCCCTTCGAGAGTGGCTTTCCACTATCTCGAAGGAGATGCTAGCAGAGGACTGGACCTTCTCCTGCCGGTCGTACTACCGCAGCTAGCTACCACCGAAGGTTAGCCTCTTTTCTTCTTCTTCGGGTGAATTTTCCCTAGGGATCTCTTCTTGTTTCTTATTTTCCCCCCGTTGAGTAGATTTTTACGGCACAGCTAGTGGAGGACGGCATGGGGGACGACGAGCTTCCCTCCTTCTCGGCTGACTTCAAGCCGTAGAAGTACCCTCTGCGGGAGTCAGAGCGCTGCCCTACCCGGACCGACGAGGGCTCCGAGTTTCCACCCGGTGAGGATGCATTTCTTGTCTTTATCTGTTTTGCTCTTCTTTAGCCTTATGCTTGACGCTTTGCTTGTGCCCTGGACCAGCCGCACACGGTGTGGACACAGACCCTGCCGAGGTCGCCGCCTCGCGGGCCAGGGGAAATGGGCCGCCTCGGCTAACTCTGCCGCAGTCGGAGGAGGCTCGAAGAGGACCCGCCATCCGAGGACCGCGGCCCATGCGCCCAGCGTCGCCGGGTGATACCTTCGATCCGGATTACGGATATAGTGTAGCTTACTTTTGCCTAGTAGACCTAGGTTATCGAATCCTCAGGAAGAGAATGCGTAGTGAAGTTACTTTAATGGACCTTCAAGAGTTTTAGAATTCCTTTTGTGTTTTTACCGGACCAATAGCTTGCGTCTTTTTGTTGTTGTCGATGATGGAGAGAGAGGGCCTAGGGCGTTCAGTTTCACATGTAGCTGTGTAAAACATCTGATGGGAATAAAAGAGAGAAATAAAGTATGCATGTACTTGTTAGAGCAAGATAAATTATATGTGGGGAGTGCATCCATAATTGCTATTGCCCCCACAACCGCTTATAGCAATAACCTACTAGTCTCATCCATAGAAGAAAGAGATCTAATGATATACATAATGATGTCACCGTTAATCCCAAGTAAATCCCTCACATACAGTCATACTACCCCTTCTGTCACTGGGGTTCCCAACATGCAGATCAGTCATTACTCATACTCCCTATACCTGGATGAACCCTTGGGGTCTTGGGTACCTGACAAGTCCTTGGATTGAGGCAAGAGAAGATACAATAATCATCATGTCATACAAACTAATACACGATCCCATCTATGATAAATAACATGCACAATCGCTACATGGCTAGGCCGAAGCCCTTAGCCCAAGGAGAATTACTCACACATAGAGATGAGATCAACAATCACAAACATTGTACTGAAATTATAAGATTGATATCAATAGTCTTACAATGTTGTCAATCGAAGAAGAGATCTACTATTACAAGTGGTGGAATATGGCTATGGAGATGGAGAAGAGTTTTGAGATCTGGAGGCGGCTGGAGATTTGTGGCAGAGACTTTTTGGCGAGGTCTGGCTTCTTTATATAGGGGTCCCTTCACGAAAGTTGTTCTATTTGACCTAACGGTGGCGGCGCCAACTATACGACCGGAGCTATACAACCGAAATTTTTGCTCCGGTCGTATAGTTGGTCGTTAAAGCGTCTGCCTCCGCTTTACGTCTCCTGGTTTCTTCTAGTTGTTGGAAATCTTGTATCTTTGACTTTAATGTAGTGATTCCCATCTTCAAACGACATTATATGTGCAGGAAAAATATAAAAGAAAGGATTGCATACCCCTCTGAATATTAGGCATTAGTGGCAGGGTTTAGAGAGATATTTCATCAAAAATATGAATAATATCTAGTTTAAATGTGGATGTAGATGGCTATATTTTAGAGTCATCAACCTCCCCAAGCTTAAACTTGATCGTCCCAGAGCAAGAAAATCAAAAGCAAAAAAGGAACTCAACATTTAAACTAAAATAATGAGATGGTGATCTTACTCATGATTGATAGTCTCATGTTTCCTCCACTTCATAAATCTGAAAAACTTCAGCATAGATAGAGTAATGTCAAGCATATCATACGGGTTTAATGCATCCTTATAGTGCAACAAAATTATTGTTAGCATGGATGATTCAAATGAGTAAACTTTATTCCAGGTCATGTAATCAACTCATAGGCTTGCTTTTGAACAATAAAGTATAATCATGTAAATTAAGACTGTGAGAGTTGTCATGAAAAGCATATACACTATAGTATCTCAATTCTCCCACATCAATAAATCAAGACTTTTCAAGCACTACTATTCTATTCATTGTCCTTCAAGAATTTCAGTTTTTAAGTAATTGAGAGCATGCCAAAGATTTTTATTAGTTTATCGGGATGTGATGGACACTCATGGCATCACTAAGATTTTTGTTCCTTTTGCATAATGATTACTCATAATAGCCAGAGGAGTGATTCCATCATGATTACAACTACCCGGGAGTGCCAAGAATCTTACCCACTATAGCATTGCTGCTACAAGTGTTTAATCAACTCATAGCCGAAATCTAGGAGTTTCCTCCATGAAGATCGTTCGTAGGCTAGGAGTTGTTAGCATCCCATGAAGTTTGACACGCATAAAGCTATATCATTCTTATGATTAACAAGTCAAACTTTGGCATGCTCACAAAAACCGCTAAATATTAATTCAATCGAAAAAATCCTTTCAAAGAGAGCTATCAAGTCAATCAACATTTTTAGTGGTGTTGAGTGTCTCTAGAAATAAACCTTCAAGACTAAGCACTATAACACCCAAGCCTTCAATTGTGAGACTTTTTATTATTTCAATTGTTTAGCAATTTTAGGCAAGACTTGGTTAATTATGAGAGCTCAAACAAAATGTACCCAATTAAATACCCATGTAAACAAAAAATCTTACTACGATACAAAGACCCACTCCATCAATATAATATCTCAACATTTACTACTAACTAGCACGGGTTTCTCATACTTCAAAAGTGGGGAGTCATAAGGCATACCTCTCATGTTTGGTTCCACTTCTCTCTTACTTTTTTATTTGTTTCTTGGAAACACGAAGTCGATCACTCTCCTGCAAACATATGAAGACCTCGAGGCGGAAAGAAAAGAAAGAGGGAAAATAAGGAAAAATGGAGAAATATTTTTGTGATTTTTAAGAGAGGGAATTTAAAGAATAGAAAATTGGTGGCAAAGCTCGGCTAGAGAATCTCGAAAGCAAATAGAAAGAACTAGAAAATAAAGTGTTGGGGAAACCAACACGAGTGCTTATAAACACAAATAAAAACACAACCTCGAAATAAATAAAAGCAAATGAATGCCAAATAAAGATACATGAGGAAACTTCCCCAAGCTTAGGCTTTTGCAAGCCCTTCAAATCATTGTGGTGGCGGGAAAAGTCGTTACTCCAGTTTGCGAATTGAGTTGAGAGGTTACTAGTTGATTCTCGGAGGTTCAAAGAGAGGCTATGCATCCTCTCCACAGTCCCTCCAAGTCCTTGGAAATCTTTGTATGTGGTGAACTGGGTTTGTGGCTGCTCCTCTTGGTAAGGAACTTCTTGCTCCTCCTCTTGGTCCTCATCCTCTTCTGGAATCTCCTCCTCAGGTTGGTGTTGCTCAACCTGCAAGTCATATAGCAAATGTCCTTCCTCGATAGAGAAAAGACCATTAGGCAAAGGAGCGGGGTAGAGACGCCCAGCTCCAGTAATATGCAGATAATAAACACCACCTATCCTAGTGAGCATTCCACATGCTGTCAAAGTGGAGAAACCAACACGTGTCTCACCTAGCATGGGTTGCAACTCACCTAGGTTGATGCCTAGGGCAGTGGCAAGCACGGTGATGACGCCTCCACCTGTAATTGGTCCTTAGCTTTGGGAGGCTTGGTGCTCCAGGTAGCGCACAAGGATGGCGCCCATGTTGAGTGACAAGCCGCAGTTGATGTAAGCAGCCTTTGCAAGGACTAGGATGTCCTCCTTGTTGAGTCTCGTGAACTCATTACGTGCATGCAAGGTGTTAGCAATAACATAGAACAAATAGCGAATTGCAGGATGTTGAATATTCTTCCCCTTGCTCACTCTAGTAGTGAAACTCATTCCATTATAGTATTGTTCAGGGGAAGGTTCTAAGCCAGTAAAGGATGCGTGTAAGGCATTAACATCATTGTTTCAAAAATTAAAACATGCGCACCATTCATCTAATGTTAAAGTGTAGTTGTTGTTCATCAGTCGGAAATTAACAATGTCCCCTCCTTGCAATTTTTTAACGGTGCTTTGCAACGAACTTAAAAATTCAATGGTTAAGCGGCGATAAGTAGGCACATCATTGTACACAAAGTTTTGTAGGCTAGCTCTATTGCAAAGTAAATTGAAGTCATCAGAAATACTGAGTAGGTTCAATATAATGGGGCAAGCCCACTTGGTGGCCTTCACTTCACGGTTCTTGATCCTGTTGAAGCGATCATGTCGGGGCCCATCCTTGAACTTGATCCACATGCGTTCTTGAGCGGCAGCCCGAGAAGCGCTAGTGGTGGCACGAGCATGAGTTTGGATCCTTGTGTTCATCATCTAAAACATTGAACAAAGACAAAAATAAAACATTTTGATCCAACAACAGTAAGTACAATATATTCCTCATCATAGCACAGTAAAGAATATCCTAAAAAATAATAATCTAGGCAAGAAAATCATGGCAATTGGTTCATAGTAGGTCTCACCCTAGATTGATAATGACAATAGATCAAAGTTGAATTTGCAAAAATTAATTGGAGGATCGGAGGAGAAACATACCGTAGATTACTCGGTGCAAGGAAATCGAACGAAATTGAGTAGAGATGAAGATCTCTTGAGATTTTGAGAGAGTTTGGAGGTAGAAGAGAGAAAAATGATTGAAGTTTTGGAGTTGGAGGTACCTTCCCGTGCGATTTTGTGGTCGGACGCAACTATACGGGCGCAACTATATGGCCGGAACATTGTGTTCTCGCCGTATAGTTGGCCTTCTGTCAAAAATTTAGGGTTTCCTCCGGGCGGCGTAGCTATACGGGCGCAACTATATGTCCAGAACAAAATGTTCACGCTGCATAGTTGGTCATTAAACTGTCTGTCCCTGCGAAAGAAAATATACAAAGGTATCGATATCTATATGACCAGAATTTTTATTCCCGCCGTATAGTTGGTCGTTAAACTCTGAGTATATCAGAAAAGATTTTGTATGGAGGCATCGATATCTATATGACCGGAACTATACGGCCAGCATTTTTATTCCCTCCGTATAGTTGGTCGTTAAATTCTCTCTACATATGAAAGAAAATTTGTCAATGACAAAGATATCTATACGACCGGAATTTTTTATTACCACCATATAGTTGGTCATTAAACTCTCAGTACATTTTAAAAAAATCGATGGGAAAGATATCTATACGACCGGAACTATATGGCCGAAATTTTTATTCCCGCCGTATAGTTGGTCGTTAAACTCTCTGTGTGCTTCAATTTTTTTTGTTTCTTCAAGAATTGTTTCTTTTCCTGTAACTTAGTGATATACCTTGTTTATGATAGAAAATTGACAGTAAATATTTTTGACCAACAACATCATGTATGTAGCATAATTTTAAGTACTACCGAACTTCTTCTCCTAAAATAGAGTTTTTCTAGCACTCTTTATTAAACATAAACTTAAACTAAAAACTTAACTGAAACCTTTATTTAACATGGGTTGCCTCCCATGGAGCACCCTTTTACGATCAATAGCTTGACCTTGACGATACTCACTTAGGCCAGATGAGTGGAACACCCACTCCAAATTAATTGGCCTTCAAAGTGATGGCCTCCTTCTCATCATGTTTGGCTTTCTTTTTCCTGGGGAAATGGATAAAAAAGGATCCTGCGAAGGCAATTGCAGCTTCACGTTCCCTTCATGGAGGTTAATTAAAGCCTTTATAATTCTCAAGAAAGGAAGGCCTAGTATGATAGGAGCAATAGTATCTTCAGGCATGTCAACAATAACAAAGTCAATTGGAGTAGGACAACCTTTAATGTAAACTAAAGTGTTCTCCTTAATTCCTACAACTTGTTTATAAGTGGAATCTGCAAGATGTAGTTTTAGTTTAGTGATTTCAAAAAAGCCAAGAGTTAGCTAGTTAAAAAGACTCTTTGGGATTTTTGGGACGGTTGCATCTAGATCACAAAGTGCAGCTATCTCATTAGTCCCAATCTTTACCTTAATAGTAGGCTCAAATATGTCATCTAGTTTAACAAGTAACTTTTCAGCGATTTTCTTGTATTCTTCTTGAAGCTCGCATACCTTAATTGCTACTTGACCAATAAAGTGTTGATACATGGCTTCATTGTTACCTTCACTTATAGGAATTTTGACGTTGATCCTCTTCACGAGGTCTTCGATGGTGTAGCTTGGTGAAGGGGCATTACTATAGTCAAGTTCTTTAGGCTCCTCCATTTGGATCCTCATCATTTTGAGTTCTTCAACGGGATTGGGCTCAGCTTTACCTGCAAATTTAGCTAGAATGAGAGTTTGACTCTCGGTTATCTTACCTAGATGTGCCTCAACGATCCTCGTTCTTTCTTGGAGGGCCTGCAAATCATTTCTCAAACTAACATCTTGGTTAGATAATTTACCAAGCATAGCATCATGGTTCTCCATTATTTTAACAAGAATATTGTTTTGATCATTTTGTGAGTCTATAAAAGACTTAAGTGTTTCTTGGAGACTACCATTACTAGTTCCCATATTATTATTAGAATTACCCGCAGGACTAGAATAATGTTTCTGAAAGTTAGGATTGTAACTCTTCTTCCAAGCAGGGTTGTAATCATTACGAGCTATAAAATCTATTTCTTCAATATTTGTTTCAGGGGTGGCTCTTACCTGGGTTTCCTTACCTTTTATGGCTAGTATGAGCTCATTCAACTTAGTATTGAGTTCTTCATTTTCTTGTGGTGAGATGGAGTTCACCTAACTTCATGTTTGATCTTTCAACATGCCATTGGGCATGGTTGTCTTGCATATTGTCTAACAACTACTTTGCTTTGGTAATATGTTTACCCATGAATGTTCCTCCAGCTGAACGTTCCTCCAGCTGTAGTATCAAGCATAGACTTAGACACATGATTAATAGCATTATAAAATAAATGGAGGATTAACCAATCTTCCATCCCATGACTAGGATAGTTTCTTAAGCATTCTTTCATCCTCTCCCATGCAAGCGCTAGTGGATCACGCTCTTCCTATCTAAAGCCAGTAATATTAGATCTGAGTTGCATAGTCTTTACAGGTGGGAAAATTTTAGTCATAAATAAAGAAGTACATCCCACCCATGATATAATAGTATTTTTAGGCAAAGATAGCAACCATTATTTTGCTCTCCCTCTTAGAGAGAAAGGATATAGACGTAATTTCAACGTCTTTTATACAAGTGAAAGTATTCAAGTGAAAGTATTCAAGTGCATACCTGCGTCTTCAATAACAGAGCCTCCAAATTGATTCTGTTGAACCAAGCTTAAATAATGAGGCTTAATTTCATAGTCATCAGCAGTAATTGCTGGCTGAGTAATAGGAGTACGCTAATAATCATTGTTAGGAGTAGAAAACTCCCCAAGATTCTTTTTAGCCATATTTCCTATGTTTTTGGGTTTTCTTAAACAAATAATAATAATAGTAAAAGCAAGAATTTAAAGGCTAACTATCTTTTTGGTTTATCAAATAAAGACTGAAAGCAAACTAACAAAATAAAAAATAAGAATTAAAACTAGCAAGGTTCCTAATAACCTCACCAGGGTAGCTATTGCTTCCCCGACAACGGCGCTGGAAAAAGGGTTGATACCTTCAATCTAGATTATGGATGTAGTGTAGCTTCTTTTTCCCTAGTAGACCTATGTTATCGAATCCTCAGGAAGCGAATGTGTAGTGAAGTTACTTTAACGGACCTTCGGGAGTTTTAGAATTCCTTTTGTGTTTTTACCAGACCAATAGCTTGCGTCTTTTTGTTGTTGTCGATGATGGAGAGAGAGGGCCTAGGGCATTCGGTTTCACCTGTAGCTATGCAAAACATCTGATGGGAATAAAAGATAGAAATAAAGTATCCATGTACTTGTTAGAGCAAGATAAATTATATGTGGGTAGTGCATCCATAATTGCTATTGCCTCCACAACCGCTTATAGCAATAACCTACTAGTCTCATCCATAGAAGAAAGAGATCTAATGATATGCATAGTGATGTCACCGTTAATCCCAAGTAAATCTCTCACATACAGTCGTACTACCCCTTCTGTCACTGGGGTTCCCAACCTGCAGATCAGTCATTAGTCATACTCCCTATACCTGGATGAACCCTCGGGGTCTTGGGTACCTAACAAGTCCTTGGATTGAGGCAAGAGAAGATACAATAATCATCATGTCATACAAACTAATACACGATCCCATCTATGATAAATAACATGCACAATCGCTACATGGCTAGGCCGAAGCCCTTACCCCAAGGAGAATTACTCACGCATAGAGATGAGATCAACAATCACAAACATTGTAATAAAAATCATAAGATTGATAGCAATAGTCTTACAATGTCGCCAATCGAAGAAGAGATCTACTATTACAAGTGGTTGAATATGGCTATGGAGATGGAGAAGGGTTTTGAGATCTGGAGGCGGCTGGAGATCTATGGCAGAGACTTTTTCGCGAGGTCTGGCTTGTTTTATCATCGCCCGAGGCTTCTTTATATAGGGGTCTCTTCAGGAAAGTTGTTCTATTTGACCTAATGATGGCGGCGCCAACTATACGACCGAATCTATATGACCAGAATTTTTGCTCCGGTCGTATAGTTGGTTGTTAAAGTGTCTGCCTCTGCTTTACAGCTCCTGGTTTCTTCTGGTTGTTGGAAATCTCGTATCTTTGACTTTAATATAGTGATTCCCATCTTCACACGACATTATCTACACAGGAAAAATATAAAAGAAAGGATTGCATACCCCTCTGAATATTAGGCATTAGTGGTAGGGTTTAGAGAAATATTTCATCAAAATTATGAATAATATCTAGTTTAAATGTGGACGTAGATGGCTATATTTCAGAGCCATCACCGGGTGCTTGCCCTTGATCCTTTTTCTGTTTGTGGTTGTTGGGTTTCCCTTTATTTATCATGCCTTTCTTGTCTTGCGTGTAGTGAGGCGATGTCCTTGGCCGGCTCTGCGACCATCACCACCGCGTCCACCCTTCCCCTGTTCGGGGCTAGGGGGCCTGCTGCACCGGCTGCAGCCTCTGCTGCCACACCGGCTGAGGCTTCCGAAGATGCATTGGAGCCGGTGATGCCAGTTGCACCCGTGACCTTGCACCGGGCCTCTGCCGCCTCCAAGCTTGCCGAGGTGCTCCTGGTCGGGCATGGTGGTGCGACTGCTCCTCCCCTCTGGCTGACAGAAGGGTCGGAGCTGGTCCTAAGCTAGGCTCAGACGGGTTCCGCCACCTATCAGGTGGAGGAGCCTGTGGGGCGGCGCCGGAAGGTGCCGCGCAGCTGGCCGCTAGAGACGGGAGGCGGGAGGTGGCTCCCAGCTCTAGTGATGTTGGTGTTGGGGCTCCAGAGGCATCGCATGCGGCTTCCGACAGTGACGACGACCTCCAGCTCACCGGCTGGTGGGCGGCCCTGGTTGCGCTACCGCCAGACTTTGTCCTCGCGTAGCTCTCCGAGTTGGCGCCCGTCACCCTTTGCCAGGACCGCCACCTGGTCGAGGTGATGAAGCAGCGGCTTGGTGAGGCCTAGGCGCTGGGGGCCTCTCTTGAAGTAAGTATCTTCTTGCTGTTTTCGATGTCCTTGTTTTCTACTGTCCTCTTTGCTCTTTTATTCACTACGTCTTCATTGCAGAAAGCTTTTGCTGAAGCCGCCAAGATCTCGTAGGACCAAGGGCATAAGATTGCTTGCTCTGCCATGTCCTCCCAGTTGCATGAATTTTCGCGTTTCTTGTTGACCATTGGGTACCCTCCTGCAGCTCTGCTAGCGGACAGGGACCGGGAGGTGGAGAGGCTTAAGGCGGAGTTTCTCCGGCTGGAGGAATCCAACCGGACTCGCTAAGAACAGATTGGTGAGCTGGCGGATCACCAGAAGCGGATGGAGGGCAAGGCTGGCCAAGCCAAGAAGGTCGCCGACACCTAGACTGAGGCACTGAATAATCTTGAGCAGCTCTATGCCCAGTAGACAGAGACTCTGAAGACTGCTCAGGCCCGAGAGAAGGCGGCTCTAGGGGAGCTATGCCATATTTCCAAGATCGTCATCAGTATGTGACTCCTTCCCAACCAAATATGCTCCTCGCTTGTCGTAGCTGATATGTAATAGCTACTTCTTTTTCGGGTGCAGCTCAGTATCCTGGGAGCATCCTCGAGGCGGATGTTGGACCGATCAGACTCTAGCGCACATCCCCGAGGCGGATGCCGGATGCGATCTTCATCCGGTTGAGCTGGTGACGGTCATCAGTGAGGAGGCCAAACAACTGCACGACACTGCCCTCGAAGCTTATGACTATGTTTGGCCCGACACCGATCATCCGTCTATGATGGCCGCCTTGGCTGAGAAGCTCGCCTCGGCTCTAGACCTAATGGACGTGGCATGGGATTGGGCGGTGCATGGTGGCGCAAAGATGGTGCTGGCTCTGCTGAAGTCTTGGTACCCCGATGTGGACCTTCAGAGTCTCTCCAGAGGGTTTCGACACGGGACCAGCTACGACCAGCTTCATGCTGAAGCTCCTGATGTCCGCTCCTGCGGTGTCAAGATTGGGAGCTTCGTCCAGCTGGATCGGGACTTCAGCAATCTGGCCGGCATGGAGGGGTACCACTTCAGTCCGCTTGCGGCTCCAGCAGCTGCCAATGCTCCGGCTGCCCTAGCCTCTGCCTCTGCCGACGTCGCCTCCAGCAGCCATGCCTCAGCTGATGGCTGTGGTCCCTCCATAGACCCTCAAGCTTGATCCCCAGGATGCCGGGAGTATTTGTATCCATTGAAAACTTGTCCTTTCGTCTGTTGGTGTGAACAATTTTCTTTTGCTTTGTATTGAACTCTGTTGGGAGCTTCATCTCCCTTTGGTGATGCTATCTTGCGCTTTTGCTTGCACTTGCTGTTTGCTTGGTTTGCACTTTTTATGTGCCTGTTTCTGTGTGGGGGAGCGCGAACGCACCCACAGGGTGTAGCCCCCGAGGTTCGGGCCAGCTAGAGAATTTAGCCGGGCTAAAACTCCTTTGTATTGTTGTTAGTTGTAGGTTTCTATGTGGTTACGCGTGAGCGCACCCACAGGGTGTAGTCCCCGAGGTTTGGGCCAGCTAGAGAATCCAGCCGGGTCGAAGCTCTTTTGTCTGTTCTCCTGCCGTCTGGGAGGCGATTAGCATCTGGTTCTGGTACTTTGGCTCATGCAAAGATGAAACACAGGTAATGGTTTGTGCGTTAGATATGCATAGGATAAATATAGTTTGCAGTTGTTCGTTTGGTTGAAAACTTTGTTGTTTCACACAAAACTGATAACTTAGTCCTTTCCTTAGTGAGCATTGGCCGTTCGAGTTGTGCCCTTGCCAGCCGTTAGCCGGAACCAAAGGGTTGGCTTAGTTGGCATACTGCACAATACTTAGGGTTTTGGCTATCGGCCTCGAGTGAGCAAGCGCAACCGAAACGTCCAGACTTTTTTGTTTTCCGTAGGACTTTTCCTGTATGGGTCTTCAAGTCTACTGCTCTTGCCGTGTCTATCAGTCGGCTTGCGGTCTGCAGCCTGAATCGAAGAGGAAACTCTTAGAGCCACATACAGTACTTCGCCGTTTGGAATGTGCGATCGTCTGGGCCATCCAGCGAGTCCCTGGGAGGAACTGCCAGATCCGGGGTTAGAAATAATGCGGCCGGAAAACATCTAATTACGCAGTAGCGAATGCCAGATTATTACGGAGTCCCCGAGACTGTGTTGAGGCTCCTGAACTTGTTTATTACATAAAAGTAAGATGCATGCGCCCTTTACTTAGGTGTAGAATGGGCGAAGCAAGTTCGCATTCCACGGGCGCTCTGTTTCTTCACCGGAGTGGTCCATCTTGTTCTTTGCCGCCTGGCAGGCGTCGATGAGGTAGTATGACTTGTTCTGCAACGCTCTGCTAATGATGAACGACCCCTCCAAGGTGGAGATAGCTTGTGCATCCCCTTGGTGTCTTATACTAGCCGCAGGACTAGATCGCCCTCTCGGAATGAGATGTTGCGGATACGGCTAGCATGGTAGCAGCGCAGGTTTTGCTGGTAGATGGTGGACCTTGACAAGGCCAGCTCTTGCGCTTCTTCGAGGAGATCAACGCTGTCCTTGGCTTGCTGCTCAGTGTATAGCAATTTGCAGGGTGCGTCGAACTCGATGTCAGTTGGCAGGACCGCCTCTGCTCCATAGATGAGGAAAAATGGCGTGTAGCCAGTGGAGCAGTTTGGTGTGGTGCGCAGGCTCCATAGCACAACCGATAGTTCTTCTATCAAGCATCTGGGGGATCTCATTAGTGGCTCGATCAGCCATGGCTTGATTCTGGCTAGGACCAGACCATTTTCTCGCTCGCACTGTGTAACATCCCAGCATTAGAGGTTAGAGATAAGCTAAGATGATGTGTGTGCATTGCATTCATGCATAGAAAATCAAGATAATTTTCACGCTTTTAAATAAAACTTGTCAAAGTGATGGAAGCTTCTATTAACTTGGTGGAACTGAAGTAGATCATCAAGTTCATTACGATAAGTTCCAATATGACCTTTGCTAAAACCTTATCTTTGGGTAATATAATTTGATCTATGGGTAGATCAAATAGGACCAAGCTAAAACCACCACACATTTACGAAGGATCTTATAGAGATCACATCAAGGTATTCATTATAACAACTCTTGAATACTCAATTAAGTCTACAACTTAAGCAAAGAAACTTAATAATTAAATCTTGAAACACTTGTTTGCCATAGTTACTCGTACCATGGGTATTATGGTAGTTCTTAAATATTAACTCTGATCCCAAATAGAGTGGACATGAAAGTCTCTTTGGATAGTGATTGCTATAAATTTTGACATGACCTTTAGACATTGATGAATTTTGCGGAAACAAATTGAATTCAAATTTGCAATGTAAATCATTTGAAAAACATTTAAAAATTAAAAGTTAGTACTATTAAATTGTTTTCCAAAATGATTTAGTAGTATTGCTTGATTATATTAAAGATATGTTAAACAATAATGAGAATTTAAGATAAGATAACAAAGTAATTTAAATAAGAAATGAATTCTTATTCCTTTCCTTATTTCCTCAAACAATAAATGAACATATATATATATATATTGAAGAAAGTACTTTACAAAGACAATATTGAAGAAAAATAAAAGCTTTATTAATATTATACAGACATTATATTGTCTTTACAAAAGGAGGAAAGGAAAAGGATTACAATTAAAAGCTAATAGACTAAACCTAGTCTAAATCTTCCTGAGCTTCACTTAAGTCTGTACCTGCAAAAGAGAGAAAACTAGAATAAAACAAAGTGAGGGTTAGTATTAGAATACTATCAATAATTAACAGTGAAGTGCATTGTTTCCTAACATCACAGAGTCTATTCTTTCCAAAGAAGGGACAAAACCCTCAAATGTAGAATCTGTTCTTTTCACAAACATCCTCATTACAACTTCATTGGCAAAAGGGGCAAGTTTCACCAGGGAAGGAATTAGGAAAAAGGTGGGGAGTTCAAAGTCAAAAGCATTTGAGCTCATCCACAGCTAGCAACAGTGAAGCTGCTCACACACCAAAATGTATGCATTGAGGTGTCGACAGCAGGAAAGTAGGAGAGTGGTTTAGAACCAGTAGCACTGTGCAAAGCAGCGCTTTGCCGCTCATTTTCATAGAGCCAAGCATAGTTCATCACAAGCCACACAAGAACACACAGGTTCTTGCAAAGCCATCATAAACACAGCCACCTTTCAGCACAACAAACCCAAGAAAGCATCAACCAAGATGGTTACCTAAAGGGAAGGTGGGCTGTGGTGGACAACAAGGTTGCAAGGGACCTAAAGTACCAGTTGAGCAAGATAAAGCCAAGGGGAAGGCCGCAACAACAAGCACAAAGCTTCAAGGGTACAAACCAACCCTTTTGAATCAAATATTTATTTCTGACATGTTCATATATGTTATCATGTATCTTATCTTACAAGAGCATGGTAAACACATGAATAAGAAGCATCAAGTAGAAAACTTGTGGTTTCTACTTAAGGTGGTCTGAGACCATCATCACAGACCCATGGATCTAGTTCTAACTAGATCTATACTCATCACACTGCTGGTACAGGGAACATCCCAACTAGGTAGCACCTCTGTACCCATAGGTTCATCTATAGCTATTAAAATCATATAATCACCTTGCTAAATGTATTTAGGAATCAGATTAGACATTTTATTCAGAAAATACAATAAATATAATATTGTCTATCATTAAGCCACACTTGACAGAGACCATCAAGTAAATCATCTTCCTATAAAAAAGAGATAGGAATCAATCATGTTTTTAAATCCTCTCTACATAATTTACTTCCTCATGAATCACAGAACCAGATTAGCCTTAGGAACTTAAGAGTTACACAGTAGCAGGAGTAAATCCTGAGGCTAAGCACATTAGTGCTTTACAAGCAAATATTAACATCACGTCAACAAAGGGAATCTCAACATTAGTATCATAGTGAGTCACAACCCAACAAAATGAACTCACAACCACTTTTGTATAAGTATCCACATATAAATGAAGTACACATTCACAGAAGGTTCTCTGACCAAGAACAAAGTGGGAACAACATATTCAGCAGAGTACTAACTGACAGAAAGAAGAGCAACCGGCTAGGATCATTAGTGTGCAATAGGTACCACTAGAAGATTAACACCCAGTAGAATATCACAAGTAGGATGAACTAGAAGAATTTAATTGAATATCTCTGCATAGGGTATGAACCATAGGTTCAGAGATGAACCCTAGACATGGGGGTAATCATAGAAAGCACTCTTGACATGGCAAGGTAGATAGAGCACGGAAAGGAGCACACAGGGGGAAGCACACTTACCCGAGGTCCTCGCAAGAAGTTAGAAGAGGAAGCAGGGGAGTGGCCGACGAAGATGAAGAGGCGGCGGCACGGGGAACACCCTCCGAGGAGCGCTGCAACCCGTGCCTGCAGCGCGTTAAGGGCAGCCGGAGGAGAAGGGGTGAGCGCCATGAGCAACCCAGCACAGTGTCAATGAAGCACCGAGGCGACCGGACCCTAACCCTAGTCTCGGGCAGGGGTCAGGGCGACCGGGAGAAGACCTCATCGGCAAATCGGCTCAGACAGGACTGTGCGGCAGCATCGACTTGGTAGTCTTGCATCATGGCGATGGCCATGGTGGTAGGGCTAGGTCGAAATCGAGCATGACGATGTCGGATCAAGCGAGGCGATGGGGCAAGAGAAAGAAGAAGAGACGCGAGCGTGAGAAAGAGCGAGGTGTGTACTAGGCCGGTATGGTCCACTACCACTCAAGAGAGTGGGTTTCACCAGCCCAAGTGGGTCGGGTCAGGGCTGGGCTAGCCCAATGGGCTAGGTCTAGATTTTAAAAGGAATCTAAATATTAAGTGACCAAAATACCCTTGAACATAATTTACACTCTAGAAAAATATAGAAAAATCCTAAAAATATGTATAATATATCAAAATGATCACAAGAATAATATATGTTTAGGAGAAATATAACATTACTTATTTAAGCTAGTTATAATGCGAATGAATATTAACACTATTAAATCCAAAATGAAATATCATAAAATAAGTAAACATCCAAAAAAATCAATAAAATAATAATTCTGTGTAATAAAATCAACCTATCATTTTATAAAAATGTTAACTTAAATTTTATACAAATGAAACTTGAAGCAAATATTCAAATACATTTAATACTTTGTAGAGTTTTATAAAAATACAAATGATACTTAAAAATAAATAAAAATCACTTTTAAGATCTTGAGTAAGTATATTTTACTAGAAAAATATTAAAAGTATTTTTCTAAAGTTTGTTTTAAGATTTTCTTTCCTTAACTATTTTATAAAAGCCCTAGTTTGTAAATTCTTTAGAATACATTTCTTAAATAAGAAATAATCACAATTCTATGTATAAAACCTTAAATCCTTTATAATTAAAAAACCAAGTCCAAAGCCATAACTAGGATCTATAATAAAACTTAACTGTAACTTATTAACTTTATAAAAATTCGTTAAAAATATAAATCCAAACTAAACCCAACAACTTTAAGTAAATTTTAAACATCATTCACTTATAAAAGAAGTGAATGCCATTTATCTTTTAACCATTCTTAACATGACTTCAAATTCTAACAGATTCATAAGATCATCTAAAATTACTTTCCTTAATAAGATAAATTATATTTATAATAACAAACTACATTTAAACTCATCATTCACTAAAATTGGAAGTGAATTATCTCAAACTCTTAATTATCCCTATCATAACCCTAGAACTTGATAAGGATTTAAACACATCACACTTAATACTACTTGTGTTTTCCCTTTATAAAACATCAAGAAGTGAACCAAATATAATATCACACATATTCAAAACATATAAAGTCCCCACTACATATGTTATGATTGTTTAATATAATAATGATCTCCTCTTTAATAATTATAGATAATAAGACACCCTAAAAGTGTAACTTCAAGTTGAAATGCATTTCCTTTATAAAGTATATTTTTCTTCAAAGTTTATTCTTTGAAGTCATTAAAAATGAACTCTAAGAATATCTTTAAGTCACTAAGTTTGTATAGAAAGCTCGTAAAGAATAAGCCTCTAACCAAATATCAAAAGTATGGAGGTTACATCAATATGTGTTCCTTTATTGTACCTGTTATTTAGTTTACACACATCACACCCGAGATCTACTTATGTTTTAAAATTAACTTTGGTACACAAAGTCATGCTTAATGCCTAAAGAATATTTATATTTTTATAGTTAACTTTTGTCTGTTCCAAATTAAGTCATAAGGAATTTCAAGTCCAAGCTTAACGAATAAGCACAAACGACATCGATCACATTCAATTAACCACAAAGATTGTTTAAACTTTAACAAAGAAATCTTTTCTTCAAAAGTTATTCCTTTTGCCACTTCAAACTACAATCTTATAATAAGTCACTCAACTCTTAAGAAATTAACATATAAGTCCCACCATAATTACCAAGTAGCAATTCACCTCAATCTTATAAATAGCTAATTCTTAAAACTGTCACCTAAATTTAACTCATTCACGTTATTGGGAATTTATCTCGAGATTTTACAAAATGCATTGCATTACTTATGCATCAACATATTGCTTCTTTAAAAATTAGTCCTTATCGGACCAATGATGCTATTTCAAGATTTTGGATCTTCTAGTATCTTGAAGACCGTGAGTGCATAATCTTGCAATCACAAAAGGCAAGTTCACACTTGCTCATGTCCTTTGATTATTTTCTATGCTTGTAACTCAACTGTTGATATCACCTGCATTTCAAAAAGGTCAAAAACACTATTTTCATAATTAACTTGAAGTATCCGTTACTAATTGATGTCTACGCACTTCTATTCTTGTAGACAGTTGTTGGGCCTCCAAGTGCAGAGGTTTGTAGAACAATAGCAAGTTTCCCTTAAGTGGATCACCCAAGGTTTATAGAACTCAGGGAGGAAGTGGTCAAAGGTATCCCTCTCAAGCAACCCTGCAATCAAGATACAAGAAGTCTCTTGTGTCCCCAACTCACCCAATTGTCGTGGTGGTGTCACGGCAGATGCCATGGATAGGCTAAAGGTGGGGACTAAATGCACTAGAGGAATCCAAGGAGGGATAGTGTGGTGATTCCACACACAGTAGCTTTGTATTTGATTTACTTCCACAGTTTACAAGTGCTCCTTGAGCTGTATTGGGGAGAGGAGGAAGAAGGAACTCTCTTACTCTCACCACTAGCTAGCCCTCAGGAACTTGCTAGTAGAACATAAACCTCTAAAGATCGACTAGTCAAAGACCAACCCCTTCTACAGAGGCCCTAGCCCTCCTTATATAGGGGTGGCTAGGTCTCCAATTAGGGCATATGTGGAGGCATATTCCTGGAATATGCCTCCTCCCAAAATAGTAAGCCGATCGGGTCACTTTTGCCCAGCGTCATCCATGCAGAGGCTACGTGAGCCTCTGCGGCGCCCGCGTCATCTGACACAGGCATCGTCACCCTTGTCAGCCACGCCTCGATGGTCCTGGCCTCTGCCCGCTTCGCTCATGCTCTGTGTACAGTGGTCACCCTTTGACCAGCGAGATACCTTCCTTCTCTTATAAGCTTGATATAACCCGGATCGTACCTAGTTGATCTGGCCATACCTGTACCTACATACAAGTTAGATGCATCTCACCGACTTACGATATAAGTCGGCTGAGACCCAGTTAGGTGGACATCCCCTGGTCTGGGTTACCCCGTGATTCGGCCTGCCTTGAGGTGACTCGGCCAGCACCTGCTTTGACCTTGCCGTACCTCGGCTAACTTGGCCTTTATACCCCAGTGTGACCCTACCCGGGGGTATCCCCCCAACATTAGTCCCCGAAGCTGGTGCGGTCTTAGCTGCTTTTGCCGCTAAGGCCACAACAGGTTCAATTTTATCGAGCCTCTGGCTCTCTTTCTGAGTTACCTCATAGTCCGGATTTTCATAGGTTTACTTTCCCTTGGCACATTCCGAGTTTTTACTCGCTGGCCGGGTCACCTCATACTCATCCGGGTCATTCTTCCTTCTCTTGTACGCTTCCCCACGTGGAGGTTAATCATTACTTTGCCTCATTTTAAGGGCCTGTGCCAGTAACCGCCGCAGTAATTGTCAGTTATTACTATAGCACACGTCACATCGTGCCCGTCTCCTCGTTAACTGCATCATAACTTCACGTCATGGGATCTCTTGCGCCCTGTGGCTCGCTACTGATTGGTTGATCCGGGTTATACACGGCCACACCGTGTGGCACACCCGCACAGCGCGATCCCACTACCCCTTAAGGGCGTGGTTAAATAGGGGTGGGGGCGTCCCTTGGGTCTTTTCCCCACTCTCGTGCCCCCTTTGCCTCTTCTTCTCCCTCTTCCTCTCCAGCGACAGCGCCACCGCCACCGCACTTGCGTAACTGCGCCGCTGCTGCATCGTTTCCTCGCGCTCCCGCGTCGCCGCCACCTCCCCGCATCTCTTCTGCCACGGGTCCTCGCCTATCCAGGCCACTGTTACCCACCGCCGCTAGCGCTAGTGAGGACAGTGATCTTGAGATGACTGAAGAGGAGCTCGCCGTCGCTGAGCAAGAAATGGAGGAGGACGTGGTGAACGCCGACCGCGGCGCTTGGGCTGGGTCCTGGGTTTGCCAGGACGATCTTGACTGGCTATACCGCACCCGGCGCATCCCGGAGGGCGTCATCACGCGTCTTCCTGCTGCGGAGCTTGCCCCCTCACCCAATCCGGGTGAGTATGTGGTATTCCTCTCCCACTTCCAACGTGGATTCGGGCTCCTAGCAAGCGATTTCTTCAACGACTGGCTCAACACATATGAGCTTCAGCCGCATCATCTTCCGGCTAATGCCATCACCTCTCTCTGCCTTCGCTTCCACCATTGAAGGCTACGCCGGACTGTAGCCCACGAAGGAGATCTGGATCCGGCTCTTTGGCCTTCGCTAGAACGTGATTCCGAACATCCAGCTTAATCCAGAGGACAAGCAGCTCATGCATTTCGGCACAGCTTCCATCTCCCCCCGGAAACAGTCTATCTTTCCTCGAGTTACGGGGCTTGACTCCTGCAAGGGCTGGGCCCGAACCTTCTTCTATGTTCGGAATGGTACAATTGAAGATCTGATCCGGCTGCGCCCTTACGCTCCGGGTCCTCCCAATCCGGATCTGTGGGACGCGGTCCCCAAGAAGTCCACCGTCCTGGCAAACCAAGTCAATAAAAGGTTCCAGGAGCTGAAGGACTTGGGGTTGCGCAACAAGGACACGATGATTACATTCGTCCGCAACCGGATCTCCCCCCTCTAGAAACGTACACATAAAGTTTGCCACATGAGCCGGGGCCGTGACCCCAACCGCACCTCCTCATTTGAGTTGAGCAACACTGAGATCTTCCGCCGGGTCAAGGCCCTCTTCACCACTAAGAAGGACTTCTCGGCTGAGTGGACGTGGGAGATCGAACACTTCTGCCGAGATAGGTTCCCCCCGCGGTAAGTCTCGTGCCCCAAACTTTCTCCGAATTGTATCATATGTCGGTTTCTGTTGTAGGTTTAATCCCTTTGTATTTTCTTTCCCTTAGATGTTTGTTCAGCAAACCATTGAGGATGGCACCGAGCCTTCTCTCAAATGGGCACCTGATCGAGACACCTTGGATGTGGAGGAGCCGGATCAGGAGATGTTCCTACCGATGGCCGATGCGACCAAGCGGCACACCGGTAAACTCTCTTCCATTAGAGATTGGCCCGACGATGAAGATGATTCAGACGTTGAGGCGATGGAGGCATTTCACGCTGTCCCTCTTTCTTATGCTTTTCCGACATCAGCTAACCTCGGTGGGCAGAGCCATGAAGATCCCCCCTTGCCATAGGTGAGCCTGTCCCGGTCATGCCGAAGAAGAGGGGGGCCACATCTGCTTCTTCCTCCGGACCTTCTTAGCCAGCTAAAAGGCAAAAGAAGTCCGCGGACAAGCTGCCACCAAGGCCACGACTAAGGCCGTGGCCCGGAGAGCTCGCAAACCGAAGGAGCCCTTGACTTCGGATGAGTAAGTCGTTTCTCGCTTTGCTATTTACTTGTTCTTCTTTCGTTATACTTTCTCATCACATATGATTTGATTCGGCAGGGCTGTGGTGGAGGTCCCACAGAGTGGATCCGGCATTGCCTCACCGCTCCGACACAGTCCTTCTCCCCCTCGTGGCGATGATTCACGCCTGCTGAGCCCCATTCTGGAGGGTTCAGCGGCTGCTCCGGGTTCTAGCCCACCTTGTCAAGAGGAGGGCAACCTCGGAGCGGGGGAAACTGGCTCTGCTGAGGCAGCAGCAACCACCACTTTGGCTCTGCCGCAACCAGCTTCATCCGAGTTACCCACAACACCTTCGCCAAAACAAAAACCAGCATCATCATCAGCCCCAGCACCAGCAGCAAAAGAACCAGCATCAGCCCCAAGTCCTTCCGCCTCGTCTGAGTCTTCCAAGGCTCGTCGAGAAGACACCAACAGTACCAAGGCTAGCACCAAGGCAGCTCCCAAGGGCAAATCCGCTGCAGCAACTTCAACTTCTCAGCAGCAGCCCAAGGGCAAAAAGGCTCCTGACGCCACCATGGCAGCATTAATCGAGGCTGGACAGCGCACACTCGCGTCCATGCTTTCGAAGAAGACTCCACCGCCGAAGGACGCCCCTGCCGAGCCAGCTGATGTGCAACTCGTTTTGCAGACCAGCCCCGCCGTTGCCTAGGTTGAGAGGAGAGAAGCCCATGCTAAGGGTCTAGTGGCGCCCCACATGCTTAGCGGCGAACAATATCCTCCGACCTTGATCGAGTTTGTAAATAACTGGAACAAGGCGGAGTTCGTCCATAATGACGATCTCCCGGAGAAGTTCGGTCCCGCCGAATTTGTTGCGCAGATGAATACTGCTGCCAAGGCAATTAACCTTGCGGGTCGGATGATGGAGGTACGTTACTTCGTCTTTTCCTTAACATGTTGTAGATATTAGTGATATAGCCATTAGTCCCCGAGCCTCCGGGGAGTAACTTGTTACTCGATCGGATGCTCCTTAGAAAACTAACGTAGCTCCTTAATAACTTTGAATATGCACACACCTAGATCCTGGTTAAGTTCCACTTGGCCCGGATCTTGTACACTTCGAATATGCACACACCTAGAGCCGGGTTAAGTTCCACTTGGCCCGGGTTTTGTACACTTCGAATATGCACACACCTAGATCCTGGTTAAGTTCCACTTGGCCCGGATCTTGTACACTTCGAATATGCACACACCTAGATCCTGGTTAAGTTCCACTTGGCCCGGATCTTGTACACTTCGAATATGCACACACCTAGAGCCGGGTTAAGTTCCACTTGGCCCGGGTTTTGTACACTTCGAATATGCACACACCTAGAGCCGGGTTAAGTTCCACTTGGCTCGGATTTTGTACACTTCGAATATGCACACACCTAGAGCCGGGTTAAGTTCCACTTGGCCCGGATTTTGTACACTTCGAATATGCACACACCTAGAGCCGGGTTAAGTTCCACTTGGCCCGGATTTTGTACACTTCGAATATGCACACACCTAGAGCCGAGTTAAGTTCCACTTGGCCCGGATTTTGTACACTTCGAATATGCACAAGACTAAGCTATCCTTTTTTACTCTTTTCAGGTGACCACCAATCGCCGGAGCGCTGAGTTTCAGCGTCTCCTGGATACTCACAAGATGCTGCGTGCAAAACATAGTGCACTTCTCGCCGAACACGAGAAAAGGGGTAAGTTTCTTCCTTGGCATTTTTCCATTTTCCCTCATCTTTTTCCGCCGAACTAATCCATCATTCGGATTTCGCAGCTGGGGTGGAGGCTGAGAATACCATCATGAGGAAAAACTTGGATCAGATCAAGGGTAAGTCATTTTTGCTCAATCTCTCTTTGCGCCCTATCCTCTTTTCTTCTTGGCTCGGCAAATATTCATACCTTGGCTTTGCCGGGTCAACAAACTATTTCACCATCTCTTGAGGATAGTGTGCCTGTGCCTGATATGATGCTGCATTTTCTTGAACAAGCAGGGCAGCACCAGGCCAAACTCAAAAAGAAAGATGATGAGCTTGCCCTCCTCCGAACCAAAGATGATGAGATTGCCAAGCTCAAGGTAGATATGAAGAAGCTCAAAGCGCGGCACAAATCCGAACTAGAGAAAGCAGGTCAGGACTTTACTGAAGAGCGCGAGCGCCTCAACCTCCAGATCACCAAGGACCAAGAATTTCTTAAGGAGGCCAACGTCAAGCTTGAGTCGGTGAATGCTGAACTTGTGCAACTTCGGGAGAGGCGCGACAACTACACCAAGGAGCTGACCCGGGTTCATAGCCATATTTCTGGTAAGTTCTTTTCTTTCAACCAACGTTGATCTTTCCGGGTCTACTTCCTTTACCTACTCCACCTGTCTTATTTTTTCAGGCAAATTCCCAGAGAGCGATGTCATTGCATCCAATGCTATTACCAAGTTCCGCAGGCAGAGGGGTACTCCATCTGGTCCTGGCACCATTCCTCTTGATCTCGAGGACTTGATAGTCAGCTTGTCCTCCCGCGTCGAGATCGTGAAGAACTACGGCAAGGATATCTTGGACGTAGTAGTGCGGATCTTCAACATCTTTTGGCCTGAAGAAGATACTCCGGAGAGTACCACTGTTCTTTTTGCCAAGCTCATGGAGTGCGAGACTCAGCTCGATCTCTGGAGAGAATCGGCTGGACGCGCCAGAGCTGACATCATTCTTCACTACGTGCTTACGTGGTACGAGAAGATTGACCTCAAACTCCTTGAGCGCATGCGCACCGGATCAAGGTGGTCCACTGACCCGGATTGGGTAGCTCGGCGTAAGGCTTGCGCCCATAGCTTCATCCAATACGCCCCCATTCATCAATGGAACGAGGAACCGAGCTTTCTAGATGCCGCCGACGATGAAAATGCTAAAAACATTGAAGATGATTCGGATGAGGACGAAGAGGACAAAGCTTCGGACGTCGAGGAAGATGCAGATGACTCTAAAGCCGAGGCTGGGGCTGCACCTGCTGGCGCCGAATTACCTCCTCCTGCTGCTCCTTGATTATAAACACTTTAAATTTCATCAGATCCTCGGTATGCCGGGTGCAATTGTATCAAGCACACAAGTGATATTTTGCTACTAAGTTTTTATGCTAGATTGACTTGGGTGTAGTTCCCGAGTTCCATTTTCTTGTTCTTCCAATTTCTTAGCTCGACTCGTGTCTATCTTGTTTCGGTTTTATGACTTACGAGTCCGAGCTTCAAAAATTGACTTAACAATACTTGGAAACTTTAGGATTAGCTCAAAATAATTCAGCAAAGCAAATTTAAAGTAAGTATAAGGTTAGTCCGAAAAACAAACGTCGGCTCGATTAAGTTCCTTTCCTTAGTCGTTTTTCATGTGCTACGCAATTCCAAACTTGTTCTCTTGCTTGCCATGAAGCCAAATCTTGTTGGACAGCAGCAAGTCGAAGAGTTGGGTTCTTGGTGCTCACACACTACTAATCCGGCTTAAGTAGAAACAACTTACGCCAGCCGACGTATAAATAATAAATACAGAAGACAACAAATATTTTCAAGGCAGTCCCCGAGTTACTGCTCGAGGTGCCCACATTTCATTGATAGACTCATTGCCGGCATACACACCGACATATGAGTGACTCGGATACACACACTTCTCTGCTAAGTGTAGAAAGGACGAAGTAGAGCTACATTCCATGGACGCTTAGATTCCTCGCCGGACCTGTCCGCCTTGTTCTTCTCCTATGGTTTTGCATCGATGAGATAATATGAGTCATTGTGCAATGCTTTGCTCATGATGAATGGCCCTTCCCATGGGGGCGATAACTTATGCATGCCAGCAGTACGTTGTACCAACCGAAGTACTAGATCACCTTCCCGGAAGACTCAGGGGTTTACTTTCTGGCTATGATAGCGTCAGAGATTTTGCTGATATATGGCGGATCTGGACAATGCCAATTCTCTCGCTTCTTCCAGCAGATCAACATCATTTTGCCGGGCTTCTTGCACTTCGGCTTCTGTGTATTGGGTGACCCTAGGCGAGTCATGCTCTATGTCGGCTGGTAATACAGCTTCTGCCCCATATACCAGAAAGAATGGCGTATAGCCTATTGATCGATTCGGAGTTGTTCTTAAACTCGACGGTATCGCTGGTAGTTCTTCTATCCAGCACCCCGCTGATCTTTGCAGCGGCTCAATGAGCCGGGGTTTTATCCCGGATAATACTAATCCGTTGGATCTTTCCACTTGTCCGTTTGATGTAGGGTGAGCTACCGAGGCTATGTCTAGCCGGATCTTCTTATCCTGGCAGAATCGCGCAAATGCTCCTTCAGCAAAATTCATGCCATTATCTGTTATGATACTGTGAGGATAACCGTATCTCAAGATGATATCTTTGAGGAATGTCACGGCCGTAGCTCCATCACATTTCCTTATTGGCTTTACTTCGATCCACTTTGTAAACTTATCAACCATGACTAAGATGTGGGTCATGTTCCCCCTTGCAGGTTTGAACGGGCCAACCATGTCCAAACACCATACAGCAAATGGCCAAGTAATTGGTATGGTTTTGAGTTCAAACATTGGCATGTGTCTTGGTAGCATACCTCTGACAACCATTGCATTTTCTTACGAAGTCCTCTGCTTGTTCTAAGGCACTTGGCCATTAGAATCCATGCCGGAAAGCTTTTGCTACCAAGGCTCTAGACGAGGCATGATGCCCACATTCCCCTTGATGTATATCTCGGAGGATGTCAAGCCCTTCTTCCAGGTCAACACATCGCTAGTGGACCATTAGTCACACTCCTTTTGTATAGCTCGGAATTGATGATCGTGTATGCCTTTGCTCTCCTCTGAGTTTGCCTGGACAACACCTCCTCAGCGGATAAGGTTCCATCTTTCAGGAATTGAAATATGGGCAACGCCCAAGCTGGTACAGCTCGCACTAGGAACACATCCTCATCAATTTCCATCTGATCCACCGGCATAACCTCAACCGGATCATGCTGAGCAGTCCCTGGGTCTTGCGAAGCAGTCCCCGGGTTCGCCGAGGCAGTCCCTAGGTTCTGCGTACCACCTCCCATGTCAATGTCCATGGGTGCAGCTCCGAACTCCGGATCTTCCGGGACGTAGATTGAGTCGGTTTCTAGGGACGGCCTCATAGATGGTTTTCTGAGATGTTCTAATGCTACACCTGGTGGAATTGCTTGTCGGGTTGATCCGAGCTTCGACAATACGTCGGCAGCCTCATTTTCCACCCGGGGTACATGGCGAAATTCGCATCCCTCAAAATAACCAGATATCTTCTGCACATGGAATCTGTATAATGCCATGTTTGGATCAAGAGCGTCCCACAACCCCGACACTTGCTGAACTACCAAATCCGAGTCGCCAAAGCATTGAATCCGACATATCCCCATTTCTTTTGCCACTTTGAGCCTATGTACAAGTGCCTCATATTCGGCCACATTGTTTGATGCTGCGAAATGGATCTACAACACATACTTCAGCTGGTCATTTTTTGGCGAGGTAAGTACTACTCCGGCGCCTAACCCGGTTTTTGTTTTTGACCCGTCAAAGTGCATTCTCCAGTAATTCGGATCTGGTAGTGGTGGTTCATATTGCACCTTGGCCCAGTCCACAAAAAAGTCGGCCACAGCCTGAGACTTGATTGCTTCTCTTCTGTCATACTGTGGCGCATAGGGGGCTAGTTCAATTGCCCATTTTGCTATTCTGCCATTTGCATCTTTGTTACTCATTATCTCGGATATGGGAGCTTCACATATTACTTTGATGGGGTGCTCCTCAAAATAGTGTTTTAGCTTCTTAGCCGACATGTACACACCATATGCCACTTTCTGATAATGTGGATAATTTTGCTTTGATGCGGATAATACCTCGCTTAGGTAATATATTGGCCTTTGCACTGACTTAACCTCTTCCTCGCGCTCTACCACAATTACTACACTTACAACCCGATTGGTTGCGGCTATGTAGAGCAACATTGGCTCCTTTGGTAGTGGAGAGGCTAACACTGGTGCAGTGGCTAACATTTTCTTTAATTGGATAAAGGCTTCATTGGCCTGCGGCGTCCAAATGAACTTGTCCGACTTTTTCATGAGTTGATAGAGAGGCAGTGCCTTTTCTCCCAACCGACATACAAACCGACTTAACGATGCTAGGCAACTAGTGAACTTCTAGACATCGTTAAGGCACTTCGGCAGTTCCATTCGCTCTATGGCCCGGATTTTAGTTGGATTGACTTCAATACCTCGGCTGGAGACGAGGAATCCGAGTAATTTTCCTGTCGGGACACCGAAGGTACATTTTTCCGTGTTAAGCTTCATCCGGAACCTCCTTAGGTTCGTGAATATCTGCCTAATATCATCAAGGAGCGTTTTGCTTTCCTTGGTCTTGATAACAACATCATCCACATACACCTGCACATTTTGACCAATTTGGTCGTGCAAACATTTCTGCATACATCTCGGGTACGTTGCCCCTGCATTACGTAAACCAAATGGCATGGTGCGATAGCAATAAGCCCCATACGGGGTGATAAATGTAGTCTTTATTTGATCGCTCGGATTCAGGGGTATCTGGTGGAAGCCAGAATATGCATCAATGAATGACAACAATTCACACCCAGCAGTTGAATCTATGACTTGATCTATCCTTGGCAGTGGAAATGGATCTTTTGGACACGCCTTATTCAGGTTCATGTAATCGATACACATACGCCAAACCACTGCCACATTCGGATCATCCTTCTTCTTCTCTACCAGCACCGGATTAGATAGCCAATCCGGGTAAAGAACTTCCATGATAAATCCAGCTGCTAGTAACCGAGCTATCTCATCTCCAATGACTTTTCTCCTATCTTCGGCGAAGCGGCGGAGAGGTTGCTTCACCGGCCTTGCTCCGGGTCTCACACTCAAAGAGTGCTCGGCCAACTCCCTCGGAACACCTTGCAAGTCCTGCATGGACCAAGCAAAAATATCCCGATTCCCACGGAGGAAGTTGACGAGCTCGCTTTCCTATTTATCATTTAACCCGACACCAATTGTTACGGTGCGCTCTGGGAACATCTCATCAACAGGCACTTTCTTGGTATCTTTTGTCGCCTGGAACGAAACACTACCATGTGGGTTACTCAGCGCCGGCATATACTGCTGTGCAGACTGAGCCAATGCCGCCACTTCCTGTATCTTTCTTTTCTCATGCGCAATCACGAGTGACTCGGCTAGGTTGGACCCGGCTGATGCACACTCAATGGAACGTCAGAAATCTCCAGCTATGGTAATTACTCCATTTGGCCCAGGCAACTTCATCTTCAGATAACTGATGTGACAACTTGCCATGAACTTGTTTAGTGCTGGCCTACCAAGTAACGCGTGATACGCACTTTCTAAGTTCACCACTTCAAACTCCAAATTCTCAGTTCGGCAGTTATCTCGCGTGCCGAACAATACGTCAACCCGAACCTTGCCTATGGGCTCACAAGAAATGCCTGGCACAATGCCATGGAAAGTCGTTCTGGTAGCCTGGAGCATGTTCTCCGAGATACCCAACTTGCGCATCGTATCCGCATACATGATATTGATGCTACTGCCATTATCTATCAGCACCTTGGAGAATCTCACATTGATATTTGGCCCTATGAATGTTGGGTCCAGCACTAACGCATATGAACCGGGGCTTGGCATAAGCTTGGGGTGATACTTGATACTCCAGGTGATTTCCTGATCCGACCATGGCATATACCTCGTCACTGCGGGCATTACAGCATTCACATCCATGTGTCGGTGCTGCAAGCTCTTTCTATCCGTTTCCTTTGTGGTAAACACACAGTAACTCTGATGATGTTTTCTATACTCATTCCTTCCCTCGTTTCCGGGGTACCTCTGATCCGGTTGATGCTGGTCTTCCACTTGATGCACTGCATCCCTTCTCTCAAGGTTGTCATACCTCGGCGGAGGGGGAGGCAACATTAGCTATTGCGTGTTCGCTCCAGAGAGCAATTGCTGCCGGGGTAACTCCTGCCGAGGTTGATCGTTCCGAGGTGCCTGAGCATTCCCCGAACCACTTTGTTCTATCTTCCTCATCCACTCACATTGCCGAGTCGTGTGACCCGCTGGGTTACTCGGGTTTGGCGTGTGAAATTTACACGGCTGATCCAGCATTGCCTCATAGGTGTACCTTGGACGGTCCTTCTTTTCTTGTCACTGTTTCTTCTGCTCTGGCATCCAAGTTTTCTTGCCATCATTTCTCGGTGTCCATTGTTGCCCTCCAGTTTTCTGACGTTGATTGCCCCTGCTCCGGGTTGATCTTGATTCACATCAGCAACTTGTTGCGAACTGTACTGGTAATCTGGTCTGTCATCTCTTCTTTTACCCCGGTAGTCATTCATCCGGGATGATCCGGCTCCATCTCTCTGGTAGTACTCTTCATTTGACTCGTTTGACACAAGCCTGGTTTGAGTCGGATCACCCAATGCATATGAATCAGCAATCCGGATTGTTTCTGCCAATGTAGTTGGCATATACCTCTGCAATCTTTGCCACAACATGCTTGCATATCTGCACCCTTGCATGAACCACGCTATGGCCTGTGACTCAATCACACCCTCACATGAGTTTCGCACGGTACACCACCGGGTTAAGAACTCCCGGTCCGTCTCATTCGGTCTCTGCTTGCACATTGCTAGGGTCTGTGGCCTATTCGGCCTCTGATACGTGCTCGAGAAGTTTCTTACAAACATTTCCTCAAAGTCAATCCAACAGTTAATACTTCCGGGCGGCAAATTGTTTAGCCATACCCTCGCTGGCCCCTCCAACATCTAGGGTACGTATCTCACGACCCATCTCAAGTTGCCTGTAGCAATCTTCACAGCTGTAGCGTAGTTAATCAACCAATCCTCTGGCTTTGTGCTGCCGTCGTATGTCTTAGTGCCTCTAGGTAGCTGGAAGTTAGGTACCGGAGGTTCCTTCATGATCCGAGGTCCAAAACACACAGGACCTGGGGGACCTTGACATTCAATTTTCTCCGACCTATACAGCCGATCCAGTTTTAATCTTGCATCATCAGGCATCAAATCCCTACTCCCCAATGTTGACCCTATCACATGATAGTCCGCCCTTGGGTATCCTGCGTTCACCATTTCCGAATCACCATCATTATATTTGTCTTGCTCTCGTGGAGCACCTCTCTGTTGCATACCTCAGCCGACACTTTGCTCTTGCCTTGGTATATTCCGTTGCTGCGGTTGTCCTGCTCCTGCCGAGTTGCGCTGTCCGGCATTGCTGTTTACAACATTTCCTTGACCGACATTGCCTTGGTCGCGGTTACCTCGGCCAGCTTCACCTTGGCTCACACTTCATCGATCCTCATTTCTCTACACTTCTTTTCCTTTCCCTGCCCTTGCCGGGTCATACAGGACTATCTGTTTGTTCCTCCTGGCCGAGGTTACTACCTGTTCTCTCCTAGGACCACCATGAGGAGACGATGCAGCTCCAGCGGATTTCTCCGGGTTACCCACCGCCGAATGAATGATCTTGGAGGCCCCAGCTCTCTCTGGGTTAGCCCTGAGCAATTCCTCATTTTGCCTGTTCGCGATCCGAACCAACTCATTGACCCTATCTTGCTGTCTCTGACGGGCTTCACCCGTCAGACCCTCTAACTCGGATGCAGCTGCATCTGCTGCTCTGAGATTCTTTGCCGGGGTACTATACTTCGGCAGCCCACGGATAAACAGTTCTCTGACTCCTCAATCCTAGTATCACCCTCTTTGTTCATTTCACTCATGAGGTTTCTCCCCTTTACTTTTACAGCATCTACCTTATTTGCCTTTGCGTACTCACGCAGTGTCATGTTCAACAACTGCTGAGCCGCGGCTATCTTTTTTGCACCCTCTAGTATTTTTTGCCTAGTCTCCTCTAGCTCGGCCTGCGCCTGAGCCGGATCTACTACTGCTGCTACTGGGTTTGCTAAGCTATCCATCGTCTGCTGCAGCACATTCTCTGGCCTCTCTAGTGGAGGACCTCTACTTTTCCTTGGTGCCTTTGGCATTACCTCCGGATCTAGTGCCGGATCCTTGCTTGCGCCAGCGCCAGGCGCAGTCATCATCACCTCGGCATGGTCCGGGGAGCGAGTGATACGCGCCTCGTGAACTACGCTAAGGGGTGGCTCGCCTCCTTCGACGTGCCGTGGGTGAACGCACGACACATCGACAACAATGTAGATCTTGTGCGCGCCGAGCTTGCCGAAGAGGCCGTTGCGCGGAAGAGGACGCTTGTCGAAGCAGCCAGTGTTGTCGCTGACAAAGTCCAGCGCTCCAAAGCGCTAAACGAGCCCGGAGACGATGCGTTCGCCGGTGCCGATGAGGTTTCCCGTCCGGCTCTTCACCCCTGCTAGCGCCGCTAGCCCCACGGTGGGCACCAACTGTCGTGGTGGTGTCACGGCAGATGCCATGGATAGGTTAGAGGTGGGGACTAAATGCACTAGAGGAATCCAGGGAGGGATAGTGTGGTGATTCCACACACAGTAGCTTTGTATTTGATTTACTTCCACAATTTACAAGTGCTCCTTGAGATGTATTGGGGAGAGGAGGAAGAAGGAACTCTCTTACTCTCACCACTAGCTAGTCCTCTGTTCCGGGTTAGGTGGACATCCCCTGGTCCGGGTTACCCCATGATTCGGCTTGCCTTGAGGTGACTCGGCCAGCACCTGCTTTGACCTTGCCGTACCTCGGCTAACTCGACATTTATACCCCGGCATGACCCTACCCGGGGGTATCCCCCCAACACCAATGCACTTGTTAGGTGTATAGGTGCACTAGTTGAGCGAAGAGATAGTGAAATATAGGTGGTATGGATATAAGACAACGGTGCCAGAAAAGAGTTTGATGGGAGGAAAAGACTAAAGACAAAAAGATGGAAGCAAGCAAACATGTAATAGATCTAGTTGCAAATAGTGTTTCAATGTTTAGAAACAAGGCCTAGGGATCATACTTTCTCTAGTGAACACTCTCATATAAATATCTTCTCTTCATGATACTACTCTGAACTACTCTCCGGTTGGACACTCTAATCCATGGTAGGGCTATAACAGCACTCTTCAAAGTCCGCCTTCCCCATCTAGATAACCCCACACTGTCACCTTGAGCGCTAGATGGTTCCAACAAACACCACAATTTCATAGAGACATCCAACTCCAAATATAACTCATAACAAGTATTTGTAATCTCTAGCCTAAGTGCCACACGGTGTGCACATTGTCAACTTCACACATGTGGGGATAAGCAGAGATTCATTAAAGCACTTGAGTAGTAGAATAGATCTATAGATTACAAGCTCATGATCTCAATAAGATCATGCATAGAGAGAGAGATGAACACATAGCTACCGGTAGAGCCCTTAGCCTCGAGGAAGAACTACTCCCTCTTCATTTTTTGAGGTGAAACAGTAGGGAGAATCCCCACTGCAATTTTTTTATTATAAGGTATGAGTATGTTACAAAGATAAAATACAGTTAGTCTATTGATCTAAGGCAGATCAAAACAAGAAGATAAAGCCACCTCTAAAGTGTGTAAAATCTACTCTATCCTTGATCTAATTGTTGATTCAGCCAGGTTTTGAATTTCTCCTTGTATTTTCTTTTGATTCTGAACTGTAACCATCTCATCTCTTGATAGAAGATTGCTTTCCATCTTTCAAGTGTGGGTCTTTTTTCATTAAATATCTTCTCATTTCTGCATATCCATATACCCCAGGTATCCATGACATTGATTTCCATTGCAAATGGCAGGTGTAACTTTTCTTTGATGTTTGAAATAGCTTCCAATCCAGATAAGTTTGTAGTTCTGTTTCTGTAAATATGGTCCCAGCATTTGTTTGCAAAAGAACATTCCCAGAATAGATGGTTAACTGATTCTTCCAAGTAACAGTTGGAAGTTACACAGTTGTAGTCAGGCAGGATGAACTGCTTTCTTTTTAGAAGATTCCTTGTATTTAGTCTGTCCAGAAGCAAAAGCCAGAAGAAGAATTTGTGTTTATTTTGGCAAGAGGATGTCCATACCCAAAAGAAGTGTGGTGGTGATGGGGAGTAGCCAATCATGGATGAGTAGGCCTTTTTTACTACTCCCTCATCATCATGGGAATCAGCAACGACGATGGAGGTGGTGGTGGAGATCGATGGAGATGGCTCCGGGGGCACTTCCCCCTCCTGGCAGGGTGCCAGAACAGAGACTTTCTGTCCCTGAATCTCCCCTTCGGTGGCGGCGGTGCTGCGGAAGTTTTCGTGGCTAGAGGCTAGATTATTTAGGGTTTCTACATCAGAGGCTTCTTATAGGCGAAGGGGCGATGTCAGAGGGTGGACCAGGGGCACACACCACCTGGTGGAGCGGCCAGGGGGCACGCCACCACATGGTGTGGCTAGCCCCTGGCCCCTCTCTGTCTCGTCTTCTGGCTCCATCCGTCTTCTGGTAAAATATGGACTTTGGCTTTTGTCCGGTTCAATTTCGAGAATATTCATTTTTTGGCTTTTTTGGAACCAAAAACAGAAGAAAACAGGCAACTGGCACTGTGGCATCTTGTTAATAGGTTAGTTCCAGACAATGTGTAGAAATACTCCAAAGTGTGGACAAAACATAAGAAAGTAGATATAAAACAAGCATGGAACATCAAAAATTATAGATACGTTTGCAACGTATCAACATCCCCAAGCTTAACTCCTGCTCGTCCTTGAGTAGGTAAGTGATAAAAAGAATAATTTTTGAGGTGACATGCACCATAATAATCTTGATCAAACCATTTGCAAGCATTGAAACTGGGATCAAAGTACTCTAAACATGAGCATGAAAGATGAAGTTCTAACAATAAGACAGTAAGTATGCATGCAACATGAAAGGATACAAACAAAGATCATGAATAACAATGCATTGAAAGACGTTTGTTTGTTTCACATATAGAAAACATAATGAGAATGGTATTTAGCTTGTCCCTCATGGTGTAGCAAAACATAAATGCATAGGACACCTTCAAAGTTCATAAGGGTGACTAGATACAAATAGTCTAAGAACAAGCTATATCAAAGTTATGAATCAATCAACAAGTCTTGGGACAATGCACATTAAACTAAGAATGGACACTATGCTCTCTCAATAGGTGCATAAAGATAGAAGATGGAGACTCAACATAAAAGTAAAAGAAAGGCCTTCATAGAAGGAAGCAGGGATTCAAGTCTCATATAGAGCTTCCAAAAATTATGGTACTTATTAGCATTCATCTCTCATTGCCCCTATCATAAGCATCTTGAAGTGATTAAGGTTAAAGTGAACAAACTATGGAGTATATGCTTGACAAAGTATAAGTTGGCAATCTCATGTCCCTTGAATACGAGGGCCGCTCCTCATGCTACTCAAGTTTAGTTACCAGTAAGTTCTTGTCATAGTAAGTACATGTGTATCATAGAGAACCGCCAACGGGTACCCCTTGCACATGATACATGAGCTATCCCATAATCAAAATGACAAGGCAAGCAAATAATGAGCATCTCAGCAATCTTCTTATTTACCATGGGAAAATGGTGCTTTTTTCTCTCTTTCCTCTTTTCTCATCTTTTTTTCTTTTTCTCAATCTCTATCTCTTTTTTTATAAGAAGAATGCTTCATAGATTGCTCACTATGGTGATGCTGCAAGTTTCCACCATGATTAGGCATGGCTTAGGCTAGCGGCCCAGGTGTTTCGCTAACACACATACATAACTCCATGGACTTACAAGCTCCCCATTCATTTCACACCGACGACATCCATAAACAAAAGAGCATGATATCAACTGGGTACAATGTACAAGTGCAATGTTGAAAGTGTTCCCCATGACAACATGGTTCTGCTAATTCCCAACGTATAAGTGCAAGAATATACAACATAGATGACACAATGGTTCAAGTTTATTAGGGGCAAGAAAATTAAAGTGTGCCATCAAGTTCGTGAGAGCTTTAATCACTAGTTTTCTCATAACAAGTTTAATTCGGAAGGTAGATAAAAACATGAATATACTTGGAACTGCAAATGCTAATAGGTATGTATGGTGGACTCTTTTGAATAACTTGGTTTTTTTTGGAGTTGGATGCATGAGTGGAACTCATACTTGATTATGGAGGCTAGCAAAAGACTAGGAGCGACCAACTAAGAGAGAAATAATGGCCATAATCATGCAAAGCGACAAAACATCATTAATTAAAGCATAAAGTGATATTACAAGTTGAAAACTAAAGGATCATAGAGGCTATGGTGACTTGGTATAGTCTTAACAGGTGTGAGCATGCGCCAAGTCAACCCAAATAAAGCATTAAAGGAGAATACCACAATATTATGCTTTTATATGCTAAAACAACGCATGATTCTTTCAAGGCACATTAAGCAATCTCAATTGTTTATAACAAGTCATGCTACAGAAATAATCACTAAGCATAAACCCAAACAATATCAAGCATGACATGATAAAGTCTAAGTCACAGTCAAAAAACAAGCTCCTTTTATACCACTTAAGCATGAACTTTCCTACTCTTTTCCAACACCAATCGACTTATTTGAAACAACTCACAAAGATAATAATAAATAAAGATCAGTGAGCTTGTCTCACAAATACACAAAGAAGAACTAAAAAGTTCTAAGCTGAAAGCACAAGAAAACTAAGGCTAAACACAGTGCTAGCAAAAGAGAACACTCACAAAACAATAAGAATGAAAACTAGAGCGTTCTAAACAATAAAAATGGAGTGTGTCTCTCTCCAAAAGAAGTGTTGGGATCCAACCAACTTATTGCAGCAAACCAAGCAAAAGAAAACTAAAGACAAAAACAAAGTCGCTCCAAGAACAACACAACAGTGCATGCAACAATAAAAACAAAGTGTCTAGAAAGACCTGAGATTTTTATTGATGAAGAAGGGGATGCATTGGGCATCCCTAAGCTTTGACGCTTGTACCTCTTGAATATTTCTTGGGGTGATACGGGATGGCATCCCCAAGCTTGAGCTTTTGTCCATTCTTCATCTCATTACATCATTCTTTCTCTACACCTGAAAATTTCCTTCATACAAAACTTCACACAATCTTCATTAGCAACATTAGTGCATTCAAAAGATAATAAACCTTTTGGTTTTAGTTTTAAAACAGTAAAACTCTCATTAAAAACACAAGGTACTGTAGCAATTCCCTCAAAGAGCTCAATTCACCAATAGTAACCCAAAAAGAAATCGATAAATAGGCAAATGCAGATAATGGCAGAAATCTGTCAAAACAGACCAACAGGTGAAAACCGATTTTTTCGAAGACCTTCTGTTGCTCAAATCGAAAAGTATTGAACTAACGAAAGTTAGATAACAATCTGGGGCTCAATCTGACATACAGAGATTTTTCACGAATTTTTACAGTGAAGCACAAAAATCTGTTTTGGGACAACACTTCCCCAAATCTTACTTCCCTCTCATTAGGGGTTATTCTTGGCACAAAAAGCAAATAAAAAGGATAAAGAGAGGTTATTACAGAAGTAATAACTTCCAAGACTCAAGAAAACTATTGGGTTATCTCCCAAGAAGTACTTTTCTTTAACGCCTTAAGTTATGCATGATAGTTTGAGAAGATGCTCACATAAGAAATATGAATTGAAGTAAAAGAGAGCATCAAGAAGCAAAAATCAAAGCACATTTAAGTCTAACCCACTTCCTATAAAAAATAATCTTGTAAAGAAACAAGTCATGAAAGCACAAAGCAACAAGCATAGTAAAGCAAAACAAGTGCAACTTCAAGACTTTCAGTATAAAGAGGGGAAACTTAATATTATTGAGATGCATAAAACCATGTTTCCCTCTCTCATAATAACTTTAAGTAGCATCATGAATAAAATTGACAATATAACTATCACATAAAACATTCTTATCATGGGCCACATGCATAAAATAATTAATACTCTCCACATAAACATAGTCATTCTTATTAATTGTAGTGGGAGCAAATTAAACAAAATAGCTATCATTATTATTCTCATCACCATAATCATCAAATATAGGAGGCATATTGTAATCATAATTAATTTTCTCCTCAATAGTAGGTGGACTGAAAATATCATATTCATTGTTGTAATCATCATATATTGGAGGTATAGTATCATCATAAGCAATAGAATAGTTATCTTCCAAAGTGTATTCATTTGTAAACATATCATCATTGGAAGGAACATGGATAGTACTAATAGTGCAGCAATTATTAACGTCATCATTTTTAGAATTGGTACCGAAGAGATTTTCAATATCAAAAGTAGTGTGCTTTTCCCAATCATGATCACTACTATAGGTAATAGGCATAAGAACATCATCGAGTTCAGACTCATAAAAAACTATAATAGGAGCAACATGCTTAGGGGAAAATACCGTTTCCTCTCTCCTTTTGCTCCTCCTTTTCTTATTTTCCTTCTTCTCTTTAGGAGGGAGAGGCTTGAAAGGAAGCTTCTCCATATACCCTGGTTTATTGTTAGAGATAATAGAAGAAACTTTGGAGGATTCCTTCTTTTCATTAATAAGATCAAAACACATATTAGTCCTGTCATATTTTGGGAAGATCTCAACTTTTATAATATTTTGTATGTAAGTATCTGTGTGAAAATTATCAACACAATAAATATGACAACCATGCAGGACGCTATTCATATCAAAAGCACTCATATCTACCAAAGAAGTTTTTCTTGATAATTCTTCACACCCCAAAAATAATATAAGTTCATCATGCTAATTAGGAGTGATCATGTCATCACAATACAAACTTGCAGTACTCATTGTATTAGAAGGGCTATTATTATGGCCTGGGCATTGAAAATTGAAATGACCCACTTCAAAACAAAGTTCACAAATAAAAGGATAGATGGCACAAACTTTTTTACCAAGATCATTTAGAGCCCTAAACCACGTTCTAGTTTTTTCATTCCTGTGGGTGATACAATATTCTTCTTCAATTTGATTATTCTCACAAGGTCTATGTATTCCACAAAAATTAACATGCTTATAAGAAATAGTACTTTCAGAGGTTTGAGCATGTTTATTGCTATCATTAATAACAATTTAATTTTCCATGCAAGTGTCTTTAAAAGGCTCATGATACATGTCCCATTTTCTTTAGGAGCATTAATATGAGAAGTAGAGGCTCTACAACAATCAACAAGAATTTGAGGATCAAGACCATATTTAGCACTAAGCTCTTGAAAATCAGTAGTTTCAGCGAAAGACTTAATGCAATCATATTCATAGTTTATACCTGGTTCTTTACCTTTGTTGTTATCCCAATCTTTGGTATTGCTTTGAATTGTTTCAAGAATATCCCACTTAGCTTTGACCTCCTTACTTGTGAAGGATCCCTCTAAACAAGTATCTAAGTACTCCTTGTAATGTCCTGAAAGCCTTGCATAAAAATTATTGATAACAATATTCCTGGGGAGCTCATGAATGGGACATTTGAGCATTAGTGACTTCAATCTCCCCCATGCTTGGGTAATAATTTCTCCATCATGAAGATGAAAATTATAAATGTAATTCCCATCTTTATGAATTTCATGAGGAGGTTAAAATTTAGAGTAAAAGAGAGATTCAAGTTCCTTCCACTCCAAATGATGAGGATCATCTAGTAGCTCATAACACTCACTTGCTTTGCCCTTAAGTGAAAAAGGGAATAGCTTCCACTTAACTTGGTTCATTGAAATACCTGCACACTTGAACAACTCGCATAATTCGTGTATAAATAGTAAATGATCACCAGGATGGACAGTTCCATCTCCAAAATAATAGTTATTCAGAACACGTTCAACAATTTTTATAGGTATTTTAAAAGGGACGCTTTCAGTATGTGGACTTAAAATATCACAAGTATCATTAGAATTACCACATATGGGAGATAAAGTATTATCGGAGCAAATTTTCTTCTTTAAAGCTGGGGAACTAAAAATATCTTTTTCATAAAAACTAACTTCCCCAAGCTTAGATGTTTCCATAGCATTATTAACAAAGGTGTTCAAAAGATTCATACTAATAACATTGCTATTAGCATCTAAAGAAAGTTCCATGGGTTTTTTAATTTTATTTTCAGACCATTCATGTTCTAACTTAGGAAAAATACTAAAAAGCTCTCTAATTTTGTTGTTGTTTTCCATTAACCCTAACTAGTGAAAATAAAAACAAGAAACAAAAAGATATAATTGCATAATCTAAAGGGAATAACTTCGAGCACTCACACACCAGCAACAATACTATAAGGTAGCTTAGTAGCCAGAAGATGTGAGTACCTTTTACCTTACCTCCCCGGCCATGGCGCTAGAAAATAGCTTGATGTCTACGCACTTCTATTCTTGTAGACAGTTGTTGGGCCTCCAAGTGCAGAGGTTTGTAGAACAGCAGCAAGTTTCCCTTAAGTGGATCACCCAAGGATAATCGAACTCAGGGAGGAAGTGGTCAAAGGTATCCCTCTCAAGCAACCCTGCAATGAAGATACAAGAAGTATCTTATGTCCCCAACACACACAATACACTTGTCAGGTGTATAGGTGCACTAGTTCGGCGAAGAGATAGTGAAATACAAGTGGTATGGATATAAGACAATGGTGCCAGAAAAGAGCTTGACAGGAGGAAAATACTAAAGGCAAAAAGATGGAAGCAAGCAAACATGTAACAGATCTAGTTGCAAACGGTGTTTCAATGTTTATAAACAAGGCCTAGGGATCATACTTTCGCTAGTGAACACTCTCATATAAATATCTTCTCTTCATGATACTACTCTTCGGTTAGACACTCTAATCCATGGTAGGGTTATAACAGCACTCCTCAAAGTCCGCCTTCCCCATCTAGATAACCCCACACTGTCACCTTGAGCGCTAGATGGTTCCAACAAACACCACAATTTCATAGAGACATCCAACTCCAAATATAACTCATAGCAAGTATTTGTAATCTCTAGCCTAAGTGCCACACGGTGTGCACACTGTCAACTTCACACACGTGGGGATAAGCAGAGATTCATTAAAGCACTTGAGTAGCAGAATAGATCTATAGATTACAAGCTCATGATCTCAATAAGATCATGCATAGAGAGAGATATGAACACATAGCTACCGGTAGAGCCCTTAGCCTCGAGGAAGAACTACTCCCTCATCATCATGGGAATCAGCAACGACAATGAAGATGGTGGTGGAGATCGATGGAGATGGCTCCAGCGGCACTTCCCTATCCCGGAAGGGTGCCAGAATAGAGACTTTCTGTCCCCCAAATATCCCCTTCGGTGGCAGCGGCGCTGTGGAACTTTTCGTGGCTGGAGGCTGGATTATTTAGGGTTTCTACATCGGAGGCTTCTTATAGGCGAAGGGCGATGTCAGAGGGTGGACCAGAGGCCCAAACCACCTGGTGGCGCGGCCAGGGGGACCCGCGCCACCACATGGTGTGGCCAGCCCCTGGCCCCTCTCCGTCTCGTCTTCTGGCTCTGTGAGTCTTCCGGTAAAATATCGACTTTGGCTTTTGTCTGGTGCAATTCCGAGAATATTAATTTTCTAGCTTTTCTGGAACCAAAAACAGAAGAAAACAAGCAACTAGCACTGTGGCATCTGGTAATAGGTTAGTTCCAGAAAATGTGTAAAAATACTCCAAAGTGTGGACAAAACATAAGAAAGTAGATATAAAACAAGCATGGAACATCAAATTATAGATATGTTTGCAATGTATCACTAATCCAGGGTGATCAGCTAATTGACAATGGAAACACCATTGTACATTAATGTATCATCTAGGACTTAACAACCAATGTCGCCAGTGATTCTAGCGCCGTATATTACGCGTTAACCATGACATTTGGAATGGGACGGAGGAGTCAGCTGGATCTTCTTCCTTTCGCATGGACGGATGACCTGATCACGAGGCTAAGGATTTCTTGGGGAGAACCTAGCACATGGGTGGAACCCCTTAGTTTCTCATGATTTTGGTGTCTAGATTATCTTGAGAGGCTGCCAGTGGTTTAGCTGGACCTTTAAGGGAGCTTGCCAGGGCATAACCGGCTCATAGAGTCTTCAGGTACCTACCAGGGTTATAGCCGGTCCTATAGGGGGATTAACGGAGGTGGGGCATGTCCTACAGGATCGTGTCTTCATGCGGGGTCACGAAGAAGGGCAGTGATTGGCTTGGATCTTAGACTAGGCCCAACACCAAGGAAGTGTGGACGAGAATGCAACTTAGATGTGCAATAAGGCTAAGGTCACTCATGGGTAAAGCAACACACCTCTATAGAGTGTAAGAATGTAACATGTTACTCCCTGTTCCAGGAATGAGCTACGAACGCGGCAGGAAAGGGACTCCACGAAAGTTCTAGTAAACCTATGAAGGCTGACATACATAGCTTTTCAGAATAAAAGTAACCTTTAAAGAAACGTTTATGAAAACCTGCATTACCTACGACCTATGGTCTATGGCTATAGATAGTGCATCAAACACTCCTTTTTTAGTGAACTTGCTGAGTATGCTCGTACTCAACCGTACCTTCTTAACCCTTGCTAGATTCTAAAGCCAGTGAAGACAACATCAACACCAATTTATGCTCAAGAAACCATCATCAATAGCTCAAGTTCTTAAATAAAGTCAATGGAGTTAACATATACATCGACCGAAGTAAAGACGAGGTTCCTAATTAGATAGGAGTAGATACTCTAGCCATAAAACGTACTTCTGTAGGGCATTGCATTAGTAGCAATTGCAATCCTGATAGTTTAGATGCTAGTCTTATTAGCCAGATAGTTTAAACGCTAGTCTTATTAGCCAGATAGTTCTGAGTTGTTATTTCTGATTCTTCTTTGTAATAAGTTGGTTTCTTCCTATTTAATCTAGAATGTTCTCTAGATCTTTTGTAAGGAGTCGATTTGTAATCTATATTCATGTCTTGGACCAGCTATGTTTCTGTTGTACCACTCCGAGGGATGTAATACTAGTGAACAATGTTTCATTGATGTTATGTCAATGACTATAGTATACTACATCATGCAGTGGTATGCTGGGTCACCGCAGCTGGTATCAGAGCATATGCTTTGACCTTAGGTTGGTAAACCTAGTAAATGGGTAGAACCTATAGGATGGGTATTAGCAACAATAAAGAGTTCTCTAGAAATATGCTGGATATTCAATTGAGAATAATCTCGTCATGTTGCTAGTGCGATGAATCTTTTTTATGATGCAATTTTAAATAATTACCATGAGTTTTAACTCAATATGACTGATGATAATTTCTTATCTACAGTACAAGATGGCACCTAGGTATCCACCTCGGAATGTTCAAGTATTGAACAAGACCTTAGATGATTATGAAGATGATTGGAAAATCACTCTAAGATAGCTTCTATGGAGTCTAGATTGTGAGTCTTGACTTCTTGTCAAGGTTTACAGTTTCTATGACGGGCAGATATTGGCCAAGTACCGTATCCTGATCATGTTACCCAAGAAGTTGGGAGTGCGTGGAGAAATGCCATCAGGAGAAGCAAGATGTATGGCAACAGCCTATCAGATTGCAGTAGTCGCAGCCATAACCATGATAAGGGAACTGAATTCAAAGGCACTGGTAGGTACTACATATACTGCTATACCTCACGAAACCCTTAGTTCTGATCCGGAGTTAGATCATTCTGCTCCGGTAAGGACTAAACCTACTCTGGCAGTAGAGTATATGGATCGTTACAAGTCTTTACTGAACACATTCCATAACACTCATCAAGTGCTAGTTCAAGAGTTGGACACTTTCATTGAGGATTTTACTGATCCTACAAAAGCAATGTCACGTAGAAAGAAGTTAGCTAAAGAAGCAAAGCACCCTAAACCAGTCTTTCCAAGGGAGGTGTTTGTAGAAACGGAGTTTAATGACCCACACTCTAAAGTCTATGCCTATTATCAAGTTGAACATCAGAAACCAGTGGACTCGTGGACCAAATACGAGGAGGAACAGAAAATTTGGAATGCACCCAACCCCAATAATGTCGTTAGAGGTAATACCGGATGGTAAGACTAGTCTTATGATGAAATCATGGGAAAACTTGTACCCTGTGGACCTGGTAATGGAGTAGAAACCGGTTACAATCCTATAGAATCTTATGGACCATATGGGGGTAGTAACAATCCCATTGATCTGGAAGAGTGTCCTGGTAGTTACTATACCAATATGTACGACTGGATTGTGGAAAAGGCAAAGAATATCTCTTACTTTGAAGATGCGCTCGAAGGAAGAAAGAAGAATCTAGAAGAAGATCATGAGTATGTTAGTCATTTTTCAATGGCTAATCTCAATCTTGGTACTTCTACTCAAGACTACGCACCTACTAGATGTTCTTATGCACTAGAAGGTAGCCGTCGAACTTCGCACCATCATGGATGAAAATCCAAGAAGCACTAAGTGAGAGAGGAAAGTAAGAATAAGAAGTGATCCATAAAGTAGAGTGCCTGAATAGTGTTTATAATGGGTAATGTGTATTGTAGTGTTTGAGAGGCTTGCTGAAATAAGTGAGAACATGCTCACATGGGCAAGGGAGCTCTTGTAATATAAGGAGGTACTGTACAAAGGGAGTGTCTTGCTGTGGTTGGGAGTTGTAATATTTTGAAGACATATGTTTAATACATGGTATATGTTTGAGTATTACTTGATTTTATTGGTTTTTCTTGGTTGGCTAGATTAGTACATGAAGTCTAACTTGGTGTGAAAATGCATGTTGTATCATCAAGTTAGTACTTGGTGTTATAAATCTAGTTAGAGATAGGGATTCGTGTAAGGGAGTGACGAGTTTCAAAAGGCAGAGATGAAGGATAGTTTGAAGATAGGAGAAAGGTGTAAGGCATATTAACTCTATTTTGAGAGATGAATTAACTCCAAACAATGGTTACTTAGTAACAATAAGAAAGATCAGTGAAGTAAGGGTAGGGAGCAATAGGAAACGGTGAACTTAAGTTATTTGAAGTCGATGATACTACTAAAGAATCAATGCAGTAGTAATAAATAGGTTCATAAAATCTTCATGAGTTGGTGTAAAGGAGGAATTCTTGGAACAAAATTATACTTAAGCTCTGAAATCTCAGAGAAAGTAATCGATATACCGTATACTCTAGGAGGATCTGTAGCTAGTATCCTATTTATCTAGCTAACTAGGTCATCTTTGTATGATTTAAAGATTATAAAACTTGGCCTACGTTAAGTAAGATCTAAAGAGGTATAAGGATTAAAATAATTGTAGTCTGAGATACTTCGCGAAGTCGGGCCTGCAAATAGACTAATGTCCTAACCATATAAACAGTATGGTGGTTTATTCAAGAGTTAGAGAGTATTAGAAAACTCTAAGGGGGAGAGTGAACAGTGAGGAAGTACTGAGAATTGATATTTGGAGTAGGGAGAAATCCTAAACCGTAAATCAGATGGATCTTATTTTCATAAGGTTAATGAGACTCATGGGAGTATGACATCAGGGAAATTGATGTTTATATCTCCAAATAGTAAGAGGAAGATCCGCAGAATAGCTCACAAAAGTAAGTTGGAGCAATAATAAAAGAGTTGTTAAGAAACCTACTAAGTTTTAAGAGTATTAAAGGCCATTCGAAAACCCCAAGGGGGAGAGTAAACAATAAACACTGAAGTGTTGTTATCTGAATTTTTGACTAAAGGTTGGGATAAGAAGTACTAAACTATGATGAGAGTAAGCCTTAGTCCCATAAGGTTATAAGAAGCCATCATTATAAAGTATTTCCAAGAGTATGTCCGAATGAATGCTCGAACTAAACATAATAGCTTAAACCTAGTGGACTAGTTCCAAAGGAACAATTCTTAAGTTGTCCCTAAGAAGGAAGAGATGATACCTAAATATACCTGTGGAGAGTAATAGGAGATCTACTTGGATTGGGTTAAATGAATCGAAAACCAACCACAGGAAGGACCACAAAGACAATATAGTAAAAGGAATCATGGGCTAACTTAAAACTACAATTGTATATTGTTGGATATGAAGAGAATTCAAGGAGAAAAATCTGGATATGGGATACCCCAATTATCCCCAAATGTGGTCACCATGAAGTTGAGAAATGTCGTGATCAACACAAGTCAATCACTCATGCTGAAACGTAAGAGAGTACGAACTTCGGGGACGAAGTTGATTTTAAGGGGGAGAGACTGTAACATCCCGGCATTAGAGGTTAGAGATAAGATGAGATGATGTGTGTGCATTGCATTAATGCATAGAAAATCAGGATAATTTTCACGCCTTTAAATAAAACTTGTCAAAGTGATGGAAGCTTCTATTAACTTGGTGGAACTGAAGTAGATCATCAAGTTGATTGCGATAAGTTCCAATATGACCTTTGCTAAAACCTTATCTTTGGGTAATATAATTTGATCTATGGGTAGATCAAATAGGACCAAGCTAAAACCACAACACATTTATGAAGGATCTTATAGAGATCACATCAGGGTATTCATTATAACAACTGTTGAATACTCAATTAAGTCTACAACTTAAGCAAATAAACTTAATAATTAACTCTTGAAACACTTGTTTTCCATAGTTACTCCTACCATGGGTATTATGGTAGTTCTTAAATATTAACTCTTATCCCGAATAGAGTGGAAAAGAAAGGCTCTTTGGATAGTGATTGCTATAAATTTTGACATGACCTTTAGACATTAATGAATTTTGGGGAAACAAATTGAATTCAAATTTGCAATGTAAATCATTTGAAAAACATTTAAAAATTAAAAGTTAGTACTATTAAATTGTTTTCCAAAATTATTTAGTTGTATTGCTTGATTATATTAAAGATATGTTAAACAATAATGATAATTTAAGATAAGATAATAAAGTAATTTAAATAAGAAATAAATTCTTATTTCTTTCCTTATTTCCTCAAACAATAAATGAACACATATATATTGAAGAAAGTACTTTACAATGACAATATTGAAGGAAAAGAAAAGCTTTATTAATATTATACAAACATTATATTGTCTTTACAAAAGGAGGAAAGGAAAAGGATTACAATTAAAAGCTAAAAGACTAAACCTAGTCTAAATCTTCCTGAGCTTCACTTAAGTCTGTACCTGCAAAGGAGACAAAACTAGAATAAAACAAAGTGAGGGTTAGTATTAGAATACTCTTAGTCATTAATAGTGAAGTGCGTTTGTTTCCTAACATCATAGAGTCCATTCTTTCCAAAGAAGGGACAAAACCCTCAAATGTAGAATCTGTTCTTTTCACAAACAGCCTCAGTATAACTTCATTGGCAAAATGGGCAAGTTTCACCAGGGAAGGAATTAGGAAAAAAGGTGGGGAGTTCAAAGTCAAAAGCATTTGAGCTCATCCACAACCAGCAACAGTGAAGCTACTCACACACCAAAATGCATGCATTGAGGTGTCGATAGCAGGGAAGTAGGAGAGTGGTTTAAAACCAGCAGCATAGTGCAAAACAGGGCTTTGCCACTCATTTTCATAGAGCCAAGCACAGTTCATCACAAGACACACAGGAACACACAGGTTCTTGCAAAGCCATCACAAACACAGCCACCTTTCATCACAACAAACCTAGGAAAGCATCAACCAATATGGTGACCTAAAGGGAAGGTGGGGTGTGGTGGACAACAAGGTTGCAAGGGACCTGAAGTACCAGTTGAGCAATATCAAGCTAAGGGGAAGGTCGCATCAACAATCACAAAGCTTCAAGGGTATAAACCAACCCTTTTGAATCAAATATTTATTTCGGACATGTTCATATATGTTATCATGGATCTGATCTTAGAAGAGCATGGTAAACACATGAATAAGAAGCATCAAGTAGAAAACTTGTGGTTTCTACTTAAGGTGGTCTCAGACCAGCATCACAAACCCATGGATCTAGTTCTAACTAGATCTATACTCATCACACTGCTGGTACAGGGAAGATCCCAACTGGGTAGTACCTCTGTACCAACAGGTTCATCTATAGCTATTAAAATCATATAATCACCTTCCTAAATGAATTTAGGAATCAGATTAGACATTTTATTCAGAAAAGACAATAAATATAATACTGTCTATCATTAAGCCACACTTGACAGAGATCATTAAGTAAATCATCTTCCTATAAAAAAAGAGATAGGAATCAATCATCGTTTTAAATCCTATCTACATAATTTACTTCCTCATTAATCACAGAACCGGTTTAGCCTTAGGAACTTAAGAGTTACACAGTAGCAGGAGTAAATCCTGAGGCTAAGCACATCAGTGCTTTACAAGCAAATATTAACATCACCTCAACAGAGGGCATCTCAACTTTAGTATCACAGTGAGTCACAACCCAACAAAATGAACTCACATCCACTATTGTATAAGCATCCAGATATAAATGAAGTACACATTCACAGAAGGTTCTCTGCAACAACATATTCAACAGAGTACTAACTGACAGAAAGAAGAGCAACATGCTAGGATCATTAGGGTGCAATAGGTACCACTAGCAGATTAACACCTAGAAGAATATCACTAGTAGGATGAACCAGAAGAATTTAACTGAACCTCACTACAAAGGGTATGAACCCTAGGTTAAGAGATGAACCCTGGACAGGGGTGTAATCATAGCCAGGACTCTTGACATGGCAAGGTAGATAGATCACAGAAAGGAGCATAGATGGGGAAGCACACTTACCCGAGGTCCTCGCAAGAAGTTAGAAGAGGAAGCCGAGGAGTGGCCGGCGGCGATGAAGAGGCGACGACTGATGTCTACGCACTTCTATTCTTGTAGACAGTTGTTGGGCCTCCAAGTACAGAGGTTTGTAGAATAGCAGTAAGTTTTCCCTTAAGTGGATTACCCAAGGTTTATCGAACTCAGGAAGGAAGTGGTCAAAGGTATTCCCTCTCAAGCAACCCTGCAATCAATATACAAGAAGTCTCTTGTGTCCCCAACACACCCAATACACTTGTCAGGTGTATAGGTGCACTAGTTCGGCGAAGAGATAGTAAAATACAAGTGGTATGGATATAAGACAACGGTGTTAGAAAATAGCTTGATGGCGTGTAAAAGACTAAAGGCAAACTGAAATAAAGATGGAAGCAAGCAAACATGTAACAAATCTAACTACAGACGGTGTTTCAATGCTTAGAAACAAGGCCTAGGGATCATACTTTCACTAGTGAACACTCTCATATAAATATATTCTCTTTATGATACTACTCTTAACTACTCTCCGGTTGAACACTCTAATCCATGGTAGGGCTATAACAGCACACCTCAAAGTAAGCCTTTCCCATCTAGAAAACTCCACACTGTCACCTTGAGTACTAGATGGTTCCAACAAACACCACAATTTCATAAAGACATCCAACTCCAAATATAACTCATAACAAGTATTTGTAATCTCTAGCCTAAGTGCCACCATGGTGTGCATGCTATCACTTTCACACAAATGGGGAGAGCAGAGATCTATTAAAGCACTTGAGTAGCAAGGTAGATCTATAGATTACAAGCTCATGATCTCAATAAGATCATGCATAGAGAGAGGGATGAACACATAGCTACCAGTAGAACCCTTAGCATCGAGAGAGAACTACTCCCTCCTCATCATGGGAATCAGCAATGGTGATGGAGATGGCGGTGGAGATCGATGGAGATGGATCCGACGGCGGCGGCATGGAGGACTCCTTCCCCGCCGCCGGTATCACAGGGGAGCACCGCCCCTTAGCACCCTTCCTTCATGGCTTCTTGGGAGCCCTTCCCCATGGAGATGGGATATATGGAGAAGGCAAAAACGTGGCTTTGGTGGCTACAAATTCGTGGGTGGAGGTGTCTCCCACGAATTAGGTTTCCTCCCTTTATATAGCTTCTCGGATTTCCGTCACCCCATCTTGGGCTGCAGTAAATCGGGGCTATCGGGCCCGTCCAGACTCGGAATCATTTGTCGCGAAATTTCCAACAACTTTGTAGTTGAAGAGTTTTCCATTTGACGCCGTCTTTGACCCGAAACATGATCATCTTCAAAAAGAGTTCTGAGACAGATTTCTGGAAAATCCCAATTTGACTCCAACAAGGTTTTCACTTGTATTCTTGGTAATTCCTACACATCAAAGTGTAAAACAAGAACATTCTGCACTTTTGCAACTATTAGTAGGTTAGTCCAAATAAATCATAAACTTTATATAAAAAGGAGTATCAAAAGCATATTATTAGCATAAAACCATCAAAAATTATAGATACGTTATGGCGTATCAACGGCGCGAGGAGCACCCCCAGAGGGGTGCTACAACCTGCACCTGTAGGATGTCAGGGGCAGTCGGAGGAGAAGGGGTGAGCAACCGTGAGCAACCTAGCATGGTGTCAACGAAGCACCGAGGCGGCCGAACCCTAACCCGTCTCGGGCGGGGGTCAGCACGACCGGGAGAAGACCCCATCGGCGAATCGGCTCGGACAGGACCATGCGGCGGCATCGACTTGGTAGTCTTGCACCGCGGCGATGGCCACGGCAGTGGGGCCAGGTCAGAATCGAGCTTGACGGCGTCGGCATCGAGCGAGGCGACGGGGCGAGAGAAAGAAGAAGAGATGTGAGCGTGAGAAAGAGCGAGGTGTGTACTTGGCCGGTATGGTTCAGTAACACGCAAGAGAGTGGGTATGACCATCCCAAGTGGGTCGGGTCAGGGCTAGGCCAGCCCAATGAGCTAGGTCTAGATGTTAAAATAAATCTAAATATTAAGTGACCAAAATACCCTTGAACATAATTTACACTCTAGAAAAATATAGAAAAATCATAAAAATATGTACCATATATCAAAATTATCACAAGAATAATATATGTCTAGGAAAAATATAACATTACTTGTTTAAGCTAGTTATAATGCAAATGAATATTAACACTATTAAATCAGAAATGAAATTTCATAAAATAAGTGAAAGTCCATAAAAATCAATAAAATAATAATTATGTGTAATAAAATCAATCTACCATTTTATAAAAATGTTAACTTAAATTTTATACAAATGAAACTTGAAGCAAATATTCAAATACATTTAATACTTTGTAGAGTTTTATAAAAATACAAATGATACTTAAAAATAAATAAAAACACTTTTAAGATCTTGAGTAAGTATATTTTACTAAAAAATGTTAAAAGTATTTTTCTAAAGTTTTTTTTAAGATTTTCTTTCCTTACCTATTTTATAAAAGACCTAGTTTGTAAATTCTTTAGAACACATTTCTTAAATAAGAAATAATCACAATTCTATGTATAAAACCTTAAATCCTTTATAATTAAAAAAACTAAGTCCGAAGCCATAACTAAGATCTAAAATAAAACTTAATTGTAACTTAGTAACTTTATAAAAATTCATTAAAAATTACAAATACAAACTAAACCCAACAACTTTAAGTAAGTTTTAAACATCATTCACTTATAAAAGAAGTGAATGCTATTTATCTTTTAACCATTCTTAACATGACTTCAAATTCTAACAGATTTATAAGATCATCTAAAGTTACTTTCCTTAATAAGATAAATTATATTTATAATAACAAACCACATTTAAACTCATCATTCACTAAAATTGGAAGTGAATTATCTCAAACTCTTAACTATCCCTATCATAACCCTAAAACTTGATAAGGATTTGAACACAACACACTTAAAACTACTTGTGTTTTCCCTTTATAAAACATCAAGAAGTGAACCAAATTAATATGACACATATTCAAAACATATGAAGTCCCCACTACATATGTTATGATTTTTTAATATAATAATGATCTCCTCTTTAATAATTATAGATAATAAGACACCCTAAAAGTGTAACTTCAAGTTGCAATGCTTTTCCTTTATAAAGTATATTTTTCTTCAAAGTTTATTCTTTTGAAGTCATTAAAAATGAACTCTAAGCATATCTTGAAGTCTCTAAGTTTTTATAGAAAGCTTGTAAAGAATAATCCTCTAACCAAATATCAAAACTTTGGAGGTTACAACAATATGTGTTACTTTATTGTACCTGTTATTTAGTTTACACACATCACACCCGAGATCTACTTATTTTTTAAAATTAACTTTGGTACACCAAGTCATACTTAATGCCTAAAGAATATTATATTTTTAAGGTTAACTTTTGTCTATTCCAAATTAAGTCATAAGGCATTTCAAATCCAAGCTTAACGAATAAGTGTAAACAACATCGATCACATTCGATTAACCACTAAGATTGTTTAAACTTTAACAAAGAAATCTTTTATTCAAAAGTTATTTGTTTTGCCACTTCAAACTACAATCTTATAATAACCCCCCTTAATTCTTAACAACTTAACATAATAAGTCCCACCATAATTACCAAATAGCAATTAAACTCAATCTTAGAAATAGTTAATTCTTAAAAGTGTCACCTAAATTTAACTCATTCCAGTTATTGGGAATTTATCTCGAGATTTTACAAAATGCATTACAATACTTATGCATCAACATATTGCTTCTTTAAAAATTATCCATTACCGGACCAATGATGCTATTTGCAGATTTTGGATCTTCTAGTATCTTGAAGACCGTGAGTGCATAATCTTGCAATCACAAAAGGCAAGTTCACATTTTCTCATGACCTTTGATTATTTTCTATGCTTGTAACTCAACTATTGTCATCACCTGCATTTCAAAAAGGTCGAAAACACTATTTTCATAATTAACTTGAAGTATCTGTTACTGATCCAGGGTGATCAAGTATCTATCATAACTGGCAATGGAAACGCCATTGTACAGGAATGTATCATCTAGGACTTAACAACCAATGTTGCCAGTGATTCTAGCATCGTATATTACGCGTTAACCATGAGATTTGGAATGGGATGGAGGAGTCAGCTGGATCTTCTTCATTTCGCATGGACGAATGACCTAATCATGAGGCTGAGGATTTCTTGGGGAGAACCTAGCACATGGGTGGAACCCCTTAGTTTCTCGTGATTTTGGTGTCTAGATTATCTTGAGAGGCTGCCAGTGGTTTAGTTGGACATTTAAGGGAGCTTGCCAGGGCATAACCAGCTCATAGAGTCGTCAGGTACCTACCAGGGTTATAGCCCGTCCTATAGGGGGCTTAACGAAGGTGGGGCATGTCCTGGAGGATTGTGTCTTCATGCGGGGTCGCGAAGAAGGACAATGATTGGCTTGGATCTTAGACTGGGCCCACACCAAGGAAGTGTGAATGAGAATGCAACTCGGATGTGCAATAAGGCTAAGGTCTCTCATGGCTAAAGCAACACACCTCTACAGAGTGTGAGAACTGTAACATGTTACTCCCTGTTCCGGGAATGAGCTACGAACGCGGCATGAAAGGGAATCCACAAAAGTTCTGGTAAACTTGTGAAGGCTGACGGACATAGCTTTTGAGAATAAAAGTAACCTCTGAATAAACATTTACGAAAACTTGCATTACCTACGACCTATGGTCTGTGGCTATAGATAGTGCATCAAACACTCCTTTTTTAGTGAACTTGCTGAGTACGCTCGTACTCAACCGTACCTTCTTAACCCTTGCTAGATTCTAAAGCCGTTGAAGACAATGTCAACACCAATTTATGCTCAAGAAACCATCATCAATAGCTCAAGTTCTTCAATAAAGTCAATGGAGTCAACATATACATCGACCAAAGTAAAGATGAGGTTCCTTATTAGATAGGAGTAGATACTCTAGCCATAAAACCTACTTCTGTAGGGCATTGCATTAGTAGAAATTGCAAGCCTAATAATTTAGATGCTAGTCTTATTAGCCAGATAGTTTAAACGCTAGTCTTATTAGCCAGATAGTTCTGAGTTGTTATTTCTGATTCTTCTTTGTAAGAAGTTGGTTTCTTCCTATTTAATCTAGAATGTTCTCTGGATCTTTTGTAAGGAATCGAGTTGTAATCTATAGTCATGTCTTGGACCAGCTATGTTTCGGTTGTACCACTCTTAGGGATGTAATACTAGTGAACGGTGTTTCATTGGTGTTATGTCAACGACTATAGTATACTTCATCATGCATTGGTATGCTGGGTCACCGCACACTGCCCATTGGACTAGGGGTGCGCAACGGAGGCTAGGTCCAGGCGGATACCCTTGTCTCCACAGAAACGTGCGAAGGCCCCTTTGGTGAAGTTTGTGCCGTTGTCAATGATGATGATGTTGGGGTAGCCAAAGCGCGTGATGATGCCGGTGAAGAACTTGACCACTGTTGGCCCATCCAGCTTCTTGATTGGCTTTGCCTCTATCCACTTGGTGAACTTGTCCAGGACCACCAGCAGGTGCGTCATGCCGGATCGCGCTGCTTTGAAGGGGCCTACCATGTCCAATTCCCAGACGGCAAATGGCTAGGTGATGTGGATTGTCTTGAGTGCCGCTGATGGAGTGTGTTTCTGCTAGGTGAATCGCTGACATCCATTACATGCCTTTACCAGCTGCTCAGCATCTTACAACGTTGTGGTCTAGTAGAAACCATGGCGGAAGGCCTTTGCCACTATGGCTCGTGATGATGCACGGTGACCGCACTTAGCTTGGTGAATGTCCACCAGCAGCCGGATTCCTTCTTCTTGGCTCACACAACGCTAGAAGATTCCTCCAACACTACGCTTGTACAACTCGTTGTTGATGATGGTGTACGCGTTCGCCATGCGCTTTATTTTCCTTGCCTCAACCTTTTCGTCAGGTAGCTCCCATTTAGCTAGGAAGTTCATGAGTGGCTTGCCCCATGAAGGTGTCTCCCGGATGGCGCACATGGTCTCCATGATCATCTTGACTTCCTCGCTCCCAGCCAGCCCGGGCTCATCGGGTGGCCTACCGGGTGGAAGGACGGAGCTGACAGTCCTCGGGCTGTTGGAGCTGGCTGGGAGTGTCACGACCTTTGACCCCCACAGTCCCTGGGATGCACGCGGCAGTTCCCGGGTGTGGCGTGGCAGTCCACGGGTGTGGCTTGGCAGTCCCCGGGGCCTTGGCTACAACTTGAGGCTGCTTGGAGCCGGTAGTCCACGGGTCTACGTCCAGCATGATAGAGTCGGATTCCGGAGATGGCGTGATGGAGGGCTTGCGCAGATGCTCGAGGGCGACCCCAGGAGGAATTGCTGCTCTTGTTGACCCGACACGGGTGAGTGCATCTGCGGCTTCATTGTTCGCTCGAGGCACATGGTGGAACTCACATCCTTCGAAATAGGTGCATAGCTGTTGCACGAAGAAGCGGTATAGTGTCATGTTTGTGTCCTTGGCGTCCCAATCGCCTAATACTTGCTGCACCACCAGGTCCAAATCTCCAAAGCATAGGATGCGACTGATGCCTATTTCTTTTGCCATCTTCAGGCCGTGGACGAGCGCTTCATACTTGGCGACGTTGTTGGATGCGCGAAAGTGGATTTGCAGCACATATTCCAGCCGGTCTCCTTTTGGAGAGGTGATGATGACTCTGGCTCTGAGTCCTCCGTACATCTTGGAGTCGTCGAAGTGTAGCTTCCAGTGCATGGAGTTAGGGGATGGAGGAAGGTATTGCTCTCCACCCAATCGACGAGGAAATCCGCTAGTGCTTGGGAATTGATTGCCGTTCTCGGATCGTACCGGATATAGTGTACGGCGAGCTCTATTGCCCACTTCACCACCTGGCCAGTGGCGTCTCTGTTGCCAATGATCTCTGATAGGGGGCTAGCTCCACTACCCGGATGGAGTGTGAAAGGATACAGATGCCTCCTAGAGGGGGGTGAATAGGCGGTTAAAAACTTTTACGAGAGAGGCTCAACTAAGGCAGAATTAAACTAGGGTTTACTTTGTTAAGCACAAAAACCTAGAACAACTAGGGTTCACCTATTTGCACCAACAACTTATGCTAAACAAGACAACTATGAGATAGCAAGATATAAACTTCAAGCACGAAGGCTATCACAAAGTAAGGTGCATAAGTAAGAGCTCAGGTATAGAGATAACCGTCTAGGGTTCCAATGAACCCAAGAGTAAAAAGCTTCTCAACTTTTCATCCAATCGAATCCTCACCGAGAACTCAAACCGATGCACCAAATGCAATGGCAAGAACACAAGAAGTGCTCAAATCCTTCTCTCCCAAATTCCACCAAAGCTACAAAAGCTTATGGGAGAATAAGAGAAGAAGAACAATGGAGGAAATCCACAAAAGACTCCAAGATCTAGATCCCAAAATGTTCCCCTCACTTAGAGGAGAGATTTATTGGTGGGGTTGTAGATCTAGATCTCCTCTTTCAAATCCCACAAGAATATGCAAGAACCATAGGAGGGATTGAGATATAGCAAGCTCAAGAAGGTCAGCAATGGAGGGGAAACTTGCAAGGAAGGTTAGGGAACCATTGGCAAAGAAGGGCCCCTTAAATAGGTCCCTAGAAATCCAACCATTAGGCCTAGGAATCGCCTGGTCCGGAGTCTTCGGACTGGGACCGGAGTCTCTGGTGTACCCAGGCCAAATGGGGTCAAACTGGAAGACAATCAGTATGCGGTCTGGAGATGTACCAGAGATTTAGTCCGGAATCTCAGGTCTTACAAATACTCGTAAAAAGACCAATACGAAAACAACCATAACGTTTGCATCCGGACTCCGATTTTGATGATCTTGGGCTCGTTTTAAAGAGGACAACAAACTATACAAGATTATGCAAAGAACCATCATAGTCCAGTAAGGGAGGATAGAACCAAATGATGAAAGGTTTGACCTCTCTCAAAAAGACGAACCGGTAAAACCTCCAACATCGAAAACGCAATAGAGAATGCATATGAAATCTGTTTTTGGTGAACTTGGGATTGTCATGAAGACTAACACAAGCTATAAATACTATCATGGATAAGAACCAAATAATGGAAGGTTTTACCAATATCTAAAAGATAAACCGATAAAACCTCCAACATCGAAAATGCAATAGAGAATGCATATGAAATCCATTTTCGATGAACTTAGAGCTTGTTATGAATATTACTAGAAGCTCAAGAACCTCACATGGATAAGATCCAAATAACAACCAAGAAAGATGATGCCAAGTATGCAAAGGTTTGAGCTCTCTCCGAAGGATATGATCAAGTTACTCACTCGAGAGCCCCTCTTGATAGTACGGTTACCTATCCTATAAACCGGTCTCCCCAACTAACACCATGAGACTGGTAAGAAAGAAACCCTATCAAGAACATACCTTTGCCTTAAGCATATTCCACTTGAGCTTGACGATAACGATCTTTTCTGCATCAAGATGGAACGCCTTTCTTGATTGTGCTAGCTTGGTGAAGTCTCGCAAATTGCTCCCCATACTTACTCTGGGAGAGCCTCTCTTTTAGGAATATCTTCACAAATCCATGATCACCATAATGATGGCAAGCCCCAAGCATATGGTCTCTTCGAGATGGCTCATCTTGAACTTGCACATCATTTATTCTTTCTTCATTATGTTGGTGACTTGAATATACATAACAGATATCATTCCAACTTTATTCTTCAAGACACACTTGCCATAGGCTCAACCCTCACATGACCAACCTTTGGATCTCTCCTTGAACACCTTGGTCATCACTTGATCTTCTTTACTTTCTTATTCTCCCAACCTTGAAGCCAACATATGGGTCAAGCATTGCCTATGGACAAATCCTACAAGTAAAGCTCAATGCACACATAAGTCCATAAAGATTGTCATTAATTACCAAAACCACACATGGGAACACACATGCACTTTCAATCTCCCCCATTTTGGTAATTGATGACAATCCCTTTGAGAGGGTTTATATTAGGAATTAACTAAACAAAACGTTGTGCTAACATCGAATACAACACAAGTATGTGATGTTAGTACAACCACAATATAGAGCAAACTCCCCCACAATCTATGCATGTGTGGATGAACTTGAATTTCATTGCATATATTGCCAACCATTACCGGTGGTGGAGTTTTCTCTATATATTCAAGATGTCATGCAACACACTAAGATGCAAAGAACACGAGGCAAGTGTTAAAGTACAAAACTCAAAGCACACAACCGAATTGCCTAAAACCCTCTAAAACTTCTCCCCCATTGTCATCGATTGCCTAAATGGGTGGAAAGCTTTAGAAGGCAAATTTAGTGAGAGTTCCTATATATGGTGTGCATCTCTCATAATATGAGTGGAATCAAATGCACGTATACAATGACGAATACTAGGAGGAAATCAAACTAAACCGAGGATCCAAAGATTGCAAAGAAATAAAATGGTGAAGAAGCATCAACGAATGAAGCAAGCAATCAAAAGATCAAAAGAAGCACTTCACAATAGGAAGATACCAAAAGAAAGATAGATATTATGATAAGGTCTAAAAGAGAGTGATCTAAATAATATGAGGAGACTCCCCAAGGTTTGTGCACAAATTATAATTTGCATTTGAATACAATATGCATAACATGGCATCCTCGTTCCCTCTATATCATTTAAGCCACGAGCATGAGCAAGAGAGAAGATATTATGATGAGAGCAAATGAGTGTTTAGATGAAAATAGGAAGGTCCCCAAGGTTCATGCACAACAAAGTGCACAATTATGGAATCCTAACTACCCATAATCAAACAAAACACCAGACAAGGACAAGAAGGCAAATGTGTGTTCTTAGGTAAATTATGAAAGCTCCCCAAGGTTTATGCACCAAATATAATAATTGCTTTGAATGCAAAGTGCATAAACATGGTATCCTTGCTCCCGCAAAATTACATAACACCACAAAGGCACGAGAGATCAACTTTCTTAACACCAATGAGTGCTAAAAGATGCAAATGAAAAGGTCAAGCACTCAAAGCAAAAAATTTGGAGCCACCAAAGAATAAAAAGGAGCACAAGGTGTAGACTCCAAAGCAAAAGGATATCAACTAGAGATTTAGCCATAATCATGTGTATAACTTTCTAGGTAGACAACAATAACCAAGATATACATCCACAAAGAAACATGTACACACAAAATGGATACTCAAGAATGAACAAGATATCCAAAAGGAAGTCATAGATAATGACAATAAGATTTTTGTTAGAAAGCATGGCCAAAGGCTCAAATTTATCTTATTGATCATCAATGACCTTCAAACACCAACGAATACATCACAGCTATCACAAGGGAATAAGAGATAGTTGGAATGTATTGGAAAAAGCAACAAGTATCATAAAGAACAAATAAACCTTACAAATTCATCCATATAGTACATGAGAGAAATTGAGGAAATGATTGGCAATAGAATTGCTAGATTGGCATATGTGGGATTGGTGAATCATAAATATGGTTTTTATATACTCCCCAAAGTATGCATTAATCTCAACTTACTCATATAACAATAAGGATGATACAATAAAATCTTGCAAGAACCACAATAGAAGCAACTGAAGGAAATCATGCCATGATGCAATCACAAAGGTTGGACACTAGAAAAGTATGCATGAGAGGGATACTTTTTACCGAGATACCATTGGTAGGATGTAGTAGATATGAGTTTGTTGATCACCCTAGCTTGCCTCCAATTATCATTAGTCACCACATATTCTTATTATTGAGACAAGCATCTAGTGTATCTCCAATGTACCTAAAACAACATTGAGTACACTATGGTCCCCAAACAAATTGGGTCCAAAGTAGTTAGTGCAACTACAATACATAGGAGACCCTCCACATAAATATGTGCATATTGATATGAAGTTGAATTTCATGCACATCTTAGCCAATAGGATTTGGTGGAGAATCCCCTATATAATGGATCAAAAAAGCAAGCGTGTCATAATATAGAACATGTAGTAAATATGCATGCACAAGATTTTCAAGAAGCAAAACGGAGATAAAATTTGAACAAAAACACCAAGTAAACCGAGAAGTCACACACAATAGTGTGACACGACAAAAGGGTGTCCAAATTGCATCAAAGAGCCAAATCAACACATGAACAGACACAAATTCAACAAATGAACAAGGCAAAAGCCAAAGAGCAAAAGATAGACAAAAACACCAATGCTCAAGGATTTATCTCATCCTAAGGGATCAAACAAGTAATAAGGAATGAGACAAAACCAACTCCCAAAAGATCAAGGTTCCAACACACAAACCAAACTCTCTACACTTCTCATGATGGCACAAAGTACCAAGAGAAAAGATCAAACTTCCAAGCACATAAAACATGATATGGAACAAAACAAGAAGCATAAATATGAGTGTTCTAAATAATATAGGAGAGCTCCCCCATGGATAGTGCATTATGTAGGATTTTCCTTTTGAATGCAAAATGCACACAAATGGGATCATCACTAGTACCTACATTTAATAAAATACATGAGGATACCAATAAAATAAGAAGATCCAGAAGAGGCAAGGAAAGCTTGGAAGACAACACAAAACATTTTCTTGGAAAGATGTAGTACAAAATTTAAGCAAAGGACAAAGTGAATATGATCAATAACTTCTACCATATACGGAGTTCCACTTGTCCAATGACAAGAATTATGGGGAAACATTTCCCAAGATAGTTTTCAAGGATATCATGATCATATTCACAACACGAAGCATATGCTGAAATATAAAAAATAAGCTTGATGCTTAGATAGAGATTCTTGATAGCTCCATATAGTCACACAATCATAAAAGATTAAAGTAACTTGAAGCAAATGGTTTACATGGAGGATATGGATGTCCAAATATGGGAAACACATACCAAGAAAACTCTCACAAATAAGATCCAAACGATGAGCAATAAAATCAACGCAAGGGAATTGGAACTTGTTTGAGTTAAATGTGCCACTTAGGAGCTAGATAAATATAAATATCAATTCTAAGTGACACAACCTCAAATGTCCACATTTTCTAGGTTTGTAACATGCACAAAGCATATGACTCCCCCATAATGTGGTAAACCAAGAATACTCCAACAAGGGGTAAAAACATTCAAATGGAGATGATTAATGAACATTATGGAACTTGAATTTCTCATGCGAAAGACATACCACGTAGAGACTAGATAAAACTTGCAATATATATACTAAGTGGTATTCCATATGTACATACATTTTAGGATTGTGGAATGCCCAAGAATAACACTCCACCAAAATGGGATAGTCCATTAATCTGTCACAAGAGCCAAGAAAGATACCAAATAACTTCAACAAAGGCTCCAACCCAAGAGACACAAATACACGGTGTGCCAACCAACATACACAAGTATACTTGATAACTCAATATAAGTATGAGGGAAGCACAACATGTAAAAACACATACAAAGGTACAAAACCAACACATGCACAAGAGAGCAAGTAAATTTCAATGTAAATGAGTTAAGCACATGTTACTGATACATTGCAAATGTATCTATAATTTTTGATGTTCCATGCTTGGTTTTATCAACTTTCTTGTGTTTTGTTCCAACTTTGGAGTACTTTTATTATGATTTCTTGGACTAACCTATTAACAAGAGCCACAGTGCCAGCTGCCTGTTTTCTGCTGTTTTTGGTTCCAGGAAAGTCGGAAAATGAATATTCTCAGAATTGGACGGGACAAAAGCCAAAGTGCCTATTTTTCCGGAAGGGATCAAGTGCCAGAATACGAAACGGAGAAGGACTGGGGGCGGCCACACCACCTAGCCGCACAGCCAGGCCTGGCCCGCGCCAGGGGGTGGTCTGGCCGACCCCAGCACCCCCTCGGCCTCTCCTTCTGCCTATAAGTTGCCCTCAGGACGAAAACCCTAAGTACCCAATCAAAAGTCCACGAAAGAGTCTGTAGCCGCCATCATCTCCATCCCTAGATCGGGAGGGATCTGAAGCTCTTCCCGGCACCCTGCCGGAGAGAGGAATTCACCCTGGAGGCCTTCTTCATCACCATGCAAGCCTCCAGTGTGATGCGTGAGTAGTTCATCCTTGGACTACGGATCCATGTAGTAGCTAGATGGCTGGTTTCTCCTCCTTTGTGCTTTCATGTTTAGATCTTGTGAGCTCCGTTCATGATCAAGATCATCTATTTGTAATTCATACATGTTGTGTTTGCAGGGATCCGATGGATATTGAGATGCTATTTCAGATTAATTATTGATTCTATCATGTCTTTGTTATTTGAGATCTTGCATGCTTTCCGTTGTTAGTAGCTATCTTGGCCAAGTAAATGCTAGCAACTCCAAGAGTTAGTATTTATGCTCGATAGTGGGTTCATGCCTCTAGTAATCTGGGGAAGTGACAGAAATCTCTAAGGTACTAGATGTGCTATTGCTACTAGGGAGAAAACAACAACCCTTTGTTCATAGAACAATCATATTGTTTACTTTACACGCAATTCGTAAAGCAATAATCTGTTGCTTGCAACTTAATACTGGAAGGGGTTCAGATGATAACCTGAAGGTGGATTATTAGTCATAGATGCAGTTGGATGGCGGTCTATGTATTATGTTGTAATGCCCAATCAAGTCTCAAAGGAGTCAAGATGATTAGTATATGCATGTATTGCTTTCTTTGTGTTTGTCAATTGCCCCGCCGTAATTTGTTCACCCAGCATGTTATCTATCTAAGGAGAGCCACCTCTAGTGAACTATGGATCCCGGTCCTTTTTGTTTACATACAATCTACAACTGTTTACTGCTTTGTGTTTACTTTCTGCAAACTTTTACTTCTTTCCATTCGATACGTTTAATCCTTTGTTTTCCGCAAAACACGGTGAGATTGACAACCTCATCGCAAGTTGGGGACAAAGTTATGTGGTTGTGTTGTGCAGGTCTCCACGTTGCTACTAGCACCAGTAGTGCGCCCTGCCAAAGCTCAGCTAGTAACACCTTTGGGGTGTTTCCTTGCTCCTACTGGTTCGATTAAACCTTGGTCTCATAACTGAGGGAAAACTTGTTGTTGTGCTCTTCATACCTTCCTCTTGGGGTTCCCAATGAGCTCTACGTTGAAAGTCGAGTGCATCAAGCTATATTCTGGCGCTGTTGCCGGGGAGTCAAGGACATCTTCACAAGGGGAGTCCCTCATAACCAATCTCTTTACTTTGTTGTTTTTGTTTTGCTTAGTTTCTTTTTTCTTTGTTTGCTTGTTTTGTTCTTCAAAAAACACAAAAAAAAATAGTTTTGCAAGTTTGCTTTCTTATTTGAAAAACACAAAAAAAAATAGTTCCTTTCTTAAGTTTCCTTTATGACTAGCTCTGCTCCAATCACTATTTCATTATGGATAGCTCACTCAGTTTCCTATTTGGGAATAATATTATGACTGCTAAGGTAATAGATGAACCACCGCCTACTAGAACCTCCATGGAAGAAGAAATTGCTGAACCTGAAAGCTCATTAGATGAAAAAGAGGAGGAGAGTGATGGACAAAAGGAGGAAGAATGGATCTACCCATGCCTACCTTCTAATGATAGTAACTCTTTATCCCTTACATTATTCGATTGTCCCCCATGCTTATCAAAGGAGGGTTAATGTTATGTTCCCGAGGATTCTTTTGAAAATGTTTATAATAAAGCTCTAGTGCTTGTAGATCATGAAAATCATGCCTTATGTGATAGTTATATTGTTGATTTTATTCATGAGGCTACTGAAAATTATTATGAGAGAGGAAAATATGGTTGTAGAAGTTTTTATGGTAATGAAACACCTCTCTATGTGCTGAAAGTTTTGAAGTTACTTTTGTTTTATCTTCCTATGCCTGTCACTTTGTTCTTTGTGCATTTATTTGCATACAATATTCCTATGCATAGGAAGTGGGTTAGACTTAAATGTGTTTTGAATTTGCTTCTTGATGCTCTCTTTTACTTCAATTCGTATTTCCTATGAGAGCATCTTCTCAAATTTTCATGCCTAACTTAAAGGCGTTAAAGAAAAGTACTTGTTGGGAGATAACCCAAGAGTTTTAGTTGAGTCTTGGAAGTTATTACCTCTGTAATAACCTCGACTTATCCTTTTTATTTGCTTTTTGTGCCAAGAGTAACCTCTAATGAGAGTGAAGTAATGATTGGGAAAGTTGCTGTCCCGAAACAGATTTTTGTGCTTCACCGTAAAAATTATAGAGGGAGCTCTGTACGTTGGATTGAGCTCTAATTGTTTGTGCTTCTGCCCCAGGTTGTTATCTAACTTTGTTTAGTTCAACACTTTTTTATTTGAGCAACAGAAGGTCTTCGTAAAAATTCGTCTTTATCTGCTGGTCTGTTTTGACAGATTTCTGCCATTTTCTACATTTGCTTCTTGTTAGTTCTTTCTTGAGTTCCTTTGGGGAATTGAGATTTTTGAGGGAAGTGCTACAGTAGCTAGTGTTCTAATGGAAGTTTATTTGGTGTTAGAGCTGAACCTTGAGACTTATTTATCTTAAGTGCACTAATGTTGCTAATGATATTGTGTGAAGTTTTGTATGAAGGAAAATTTTTAGGTGTATGGAAGGAATGAGTAATGAGATGAAGGATGGACTAAAGCTCAAGCTTGGGATGCCACGCGTGTCACCCAAGAAATACCCAAGAAGTACAAGCGTCAAAGCTTGGGGATGCCCAAGGCATCCCCTTCTTCATCAATAAAAATTCCAAGTTTCTTCCAAACGCTTCATTTTTATTGTTTCATGCACAATTGTGTTTTTCTTGGAGCGTCTTCCTTTTCGTTTTTGTTTTGGTTTTTAGTTTTCTTGGTTTGCTTAGTTTTCTGAATAATTTGGTTGGACCCCCTCTTTCATACATTGGTTTGCAATTAGTTTGGTTTGGTTTGGAAAAGAGTAGGAAAGCTCATGCTTATGTGGTAAAAAGAGCTCGTTTTTGACTGTGGCTATGCTTTGTCATGCCATGCTTGATATTGTTTTGGCTTTATGCTTAGTATTATTTGCTGTAGCATGACTTGTTATAAACAATTGACATTGCTTAATGTGCCTTGGATGAATCATGTGTTGTTTTAGCATATTAAAGCATAGTATAGTGGTAATCTCTCCTTTGATGCTTTATTTGGGTTGACTTGGCAAATTCTCACACCATGTTATGACTATCACAAGTCACCGTAGCCTTTATGATCCTTTAGTTTTCAACTTGTAGTATCACTTTATGCTTTGATCAATGATGTTTTGTCGCTCTGCATGATTATGGCCATTATTGCTCTCTTAGTTTGTCGCTCCTAGTCTTTTGCTAGCCTCCACAACAAGGTATGAGTTCCACTCATGCATCCAACTCCCTAAACCAAGTTATTCCAAAGAGTCCACCATACCTACCTACTAGCTTATGCTATTCCAAGTATATTCATGCTTTTGTTTACCTTCCACTTGTTATGAGAAAACTAGTGATTAAAGCCCTCACGAACTTGATGGCACACTTTACTTTATTGCCTCTAATAAACTTGAACCATTGGGTCCTTCTTTGTTGAGTATATGCTTGCGCTTTATAAGTTGAAATTAGCAGAACCATGTTTCATGGGGAACGCTTTCAACCCCGTTGATATCGTGTTCTTTTGCTTACGGATCCCGGCGGTGTGAAATAAAAGTGGAACTTGTAAGATCATGGAGTTTGTATGCGTGTTAGAGAAACGCCTGGGCCGCTAGCCTAAGCCATGCCTAATCATGGTGGAAACTTGCAGCATCACCATAATGAGCACTCTATGAAGCATCCTCAATAAAAACCTATGCAAATAGCAAATAAAAAGATCGCTAAGATGCTCATTGTCTACTTTCCTTGTCATTTTGATTATGGGAAAGTTCCCGTATCATATGCAAGGGGTACCCCGTTGGCGGTTCTTAATGATACACATATACTTACAATGACAAGAGCTTACTCGTGACTGAAGTTGAGTAGTATGAGGATCGGTCTTCGTAAGTAAGGGGCATGAGATTTCGGTTTATAACTTGTCAAGCATATCCTCTTAGTTGTGTCACTTTAACCTTAATCACCTTCAAGATGCTTATGATAGGGGAAATGAGAGCTGAAAGCTATAAGTACCATAATTTTTGGAAGCTCTTTATGAGACTTGAATCCCTACTTCCTTTTACAAAAGGCCTTTCTTCCACCATTACATTGAGTCTCCACCTTCTATCGTTATGCACTACTTTGAGAGCATAGTGGCCATTCTTAGTTCTATGTGCATTGTCCCAAGACTAGTTGATTGATGCATAACTTGTTATTGCTTGTTTGAAACTATTCTATCTAGTCACACTTATGAACTTTGAAGGTGTCCTATGCATTTATATTTGCTACTCTATTGAGTGACAAGCTGAATACTATTATGCTATGTTTTATTTATGTGAAACAAACAAACGTCTTGCAAAGCATTGTTATTCATGAATCTTTTGTTTGTGCCTTTTCATGTTGCATCTTAGTTTCTTTTGTTTATGCCTTTGATGTTCCATGCTTGGTTTTATCCACTTTCTTGTGTTTTGTTCCAACTTTGGAGTACTTTTATTATGATTTCTTGGACTAACCTATTAACAAGAGCCACAGTGCCAGCTGCCTGTTTTCTGCTGTTTGTGGTTCCAGGAAAGTCAGAAAATGAATATTCTCAGAATTGGACGGGACAAAAGCCAAAGTGCCTATTTTTCGGAAGGGATCAAGTGTTAGAATACGAGACGGACAAGGGCTGACGGCCGGCCACACCACCTGGCCGTGCGGCCAGGCCTGGCCCGCGCCAGGGGGTGGTCTGGCCGGCCCCATCACCCCCTCGGCCTCTCCTTCCGCCTATAAGTTGCCCTCGGGATGAAAACCCTAAGTACCCGATCAAAAGACCACGAAAGAGTCTGTAGCCGCCGTCATCTCCATCCCTAGATCGGGAGGGATCTGAAGCTCTTCCCGGCACCCTGCCGAAGAGGGGAATTCACCCTGGAGGCCTTCTTCATCACCATGCAAGCCTCTGGTGTGATGCATGAGTAGTTCATCCTTGGACTACGGATCCATGTAGTAGCTAGATGGCTGGTTTCTCCTCCTTTGTGCTTTCATGTTTAGATCTTGTGAGCTTCGTTCATGATCAAGATCATCTATTTGTAATTCATACATGTTGTGTTTGAGGGGATCCGATGGATATTGAGATGCTATTTCAGATTGATTATTGATTCTATCATGTGTTTGTTATTTGAGATCTTGCATGCTTTCCATTGTTAGTAGCTATCTTGGCCAAGTAGATGCTAGCAACTCCAAGAGTTAGTATTTATGCTCGATAGTGGGTTCATGCCTCTGGTAATCTGGGGAAGTGACAGAAATCTCTAAGGTACTAGATGTGCTGTTGCTACTAGGGAGAAAACAGCAATCCTTTGTTCATAGAATAATCATATTGTTTACTTTACACGCAGTTCGTAAAGCAATAATCTGTTGCTTGCAACTTAATACTGGAGGGGGTTCGGATGATAACCTGAAGGTGGATTATTAGTCATAGATGCAGTTGGATGGCGGTCTATGTATTATGTTGTAATGCCCAATCAAGTCTCAAAGGAGTCAAGATGATTAGTATATGCATGTATTGCTTTCTCGGTGTTTGTCAATTGCCCCGCTGTAATTTGTTCACCTAGCATGTTATCTATCTAAGGAGAGCCACCTCTAGTGAACTATGGATCCCGGTCCTTTTTCTTTACATACAATCTACAACTGTTTACTGCTTTGTGTTTACTTTCTGCAAACTTTTACTTCTTTCCATTCGATACGTTTAATCCTTTGTTTTCCGCAAAACACGGTGAGATTGACAACCTCATCGCAAGTTGGGGACAAAGTTCTGTGGTTGTGTTGTGCAGGTTTCCACATTGCTACTAGCACCGGTAGTGCGCCCTGCCAAAGCTCAGCTAGTAACACCTTTGGGGTGTTTCCTTGCTCCTACTGGTTCGATTAAACCTTGGTCTCATAACTGAGGGAAAACTTGCTGTTGTGCTCTTCATACCTTCCTCTTGGGGTTCCCAACAAGCTCTACGTTGAAAGTCGAGTGCATCAGTTACCGCAAGGACGGACATTGGATATATGACAGAAGCATGATAATCCAAATGGATTGACTTGACAAGAAAAAATGATGAAGATCCCTCAATTCTTCATAATGTAACCAAGTCTCCAATTCCCTCCAACAATACCTATTGATCAAGTTTTGGCTTGTTGGTCCCCAACCAAGTTGGGTCCTAAGAGGTTAGTCACAATAGGCTTGGCAACCCAAATGGTTCTTTTCATGAACCCACATTGAGCACCAACAAATTTGGCAAACACATTGCCAACCTCATCCTTACAACCAGAATAAGCATCATCAATAATGATAGGGTTGGATGAGGAGATACCAATAGTGCATGAGGAAGAAATGTGCCCATCACGGCATATGTAGCAAGCTCTTCTATTGCCATTTTCTTCTTAGGTGAAGCCACAACTCGAGGAAGAGCTCAAGTAGTCCTCTTAGGAAGATGCCCATCACTAACTTGAGGTAGAGCTTGAGGATTCTTCCCTTGTTGCTTCACACTAAGAGGCTTCTTCTTCAATGGGCAAGATCTAACATGATGCCCTTCTTCCTTGCACTTGAAGCAAAAATGTTGGCCGGATTCTTGACTTGATATTGGCCATTCTCCTTGTTGCCCTTGTGCTTCAGCTTGATAGTGGACTTGTTCTTGACATTGAAGTTGAATCCAAGCCCACTCTTATCATTGGGGGATTTTTGCATACTCAAGATATTGTCGAGTGTGGCCTTCCCTTTATGACCCTTTTTCAAGTCATTCTTCAAAGAAGTGACTTGAGCCTTGAGCTCTTTAATTTCCTCTGCATGGTTAGTGTGAACAAAAATACTAGAGGAAGTGGATGCTACATTGTTATAGCAACAAGGGACGGAAAGTAATTCATCACAAGATGTATCAATGGCATGGGTGGATGAATTACAAGGACTAGCACATGGCAATATGACATTTGGAGTAGAAGTAGTGCTAATGTCCACATGAGGCTCATTAGATGTTACCTTTGACATAATAGCCTCATGAGATAATTTTAGCCTATCATGGGAGCCTAGAAGATCCTCATGAGAGCTTGATAGCTTACCATGACTCTCTTCCAAGATCCCATACTTGCTAGTTAGCAAAGCAAGTAGTCTTTAGCTCAACATTCTCCTTCAAAATAGATGCTTCATAAGAAATAGAGTTAGTAGCACAAGCATCATAATTAATTGCAAGAGGTGAGGGAAACTTTGAAGTCTCTTTTGAGTAAGAGGCTTTAAGTTTATCATGTGACTCGGCGAGTTTGATGAGCTCGCCCTTGATGACCCTAGAGCCATTTTTGAGGTGCTCAAAATCCTAAAGGAGTTTAGCATAAGAAACTTGAAGCCCATCATTTTTACTTTTGAGATCACTTGCCACATCAAGATCTCTATCATGAGATTCCTTCACTCTAGACAACTCTAGAGCAAAAGTCTCCTCAAGAGATTCCTCAGTGGTTTGTGCCTCTTCAAGAGCTTCATTTATATTTGCAATTTTATTAGCATACCCACGCTCAAGGCTACTCATTTTATCAAGGGTGTTCTCATGCTCCTCAATTTGTGCTTCTAACTTATCAATATGTTCTTTGCTCTTAATAACAAAGTCCAAGATTTCAATGAAGTTAGAGCAAGCACTATTATTCTTAACAAGAGCATGATAAACCATCTCACCCTTTTCATGTAAATCATCAACATCTAACTCTTCTTCCTCATTATCCTCATCCTCATCAGCATAAGAGGTATTGGGTTCCAAAGTAGGAGTTACCTTTGAATCCCTAGCCATAAGGCATAGGTGGGTACCATGAGAGGATGACGATGATGATGATTAATTGTTTGAAGCTCCATTCAAAACCTTGTCTTGGCCCATAGAATCTTCGTTTTCCTCTGCATGGTTAGCAACACAAGCACTAGAGGAAATATAATGATTTTTATCATGGCAACAAGACAACACAAGCATATCATAATAAGATTTATTCAAGCCATTACTACATGATATGCAAGGACTACCAACACAATCATATAAGGAGTTTTGGGTGCTACAAGTGTTTGAGTCCAACGATAGAACATTGTAACTAGATAGAGATGAAGTATGACTAATAGTAAGCTCACTATCCATATTGAAATTTCTATCACCACTCACCATATCATTACCTTGTGGAGAATCACATGTTGGTGAGGTGGTAGAAGATGAGAACTCATCTCGGCCAGAAATGGAAGCAACACAATCATCCTCAAGAATATTGGACACAACATATTTATCTTGAAGTTTTGTCCATAACTCATGAGCACTCCAAAAAGGAATGGTTGAAGATGTAACTAGATAGCTCAAAGCATTAACAAGCACATTAGAAGCTTGAGCATGAAGATATAAGTTTTTCTCATCCTCACAAGATAGATTTTCGAAATCCATAGGAGGAGAAAAACCTATATCTACAATATGCTCCAAATTTGGGTCCATGTCCCGAAAATGAATAAGCATACGAGTTTTCCATATACCATAATTTGTGCCATCAAATGTGAACATTTCCTTGTGCACTAATCCCCTAGCCGAAATATTTACTCTCAAGGCGGTGAAGCCTAAAATGAGAGACCGGGCTCTGATACCAATTGAAAGGATATAGATGCCGCCGAGAGGGGGTGAATAGGCGGTTAAAAACTTTTCCGAGAGAGGCTCAACAAAGGCGGAATTAAACTAGCGTTTACTTTGTTAAGCACAAAAACCTAGAACAACTAGGGTTCACCTATTTGCACCAACAACTTATGCTAAACAAGACAAGCAACTATGAGATAGCAAGATATAAACTTCAAGCACGAAGGCTATTACAAAGTAAGGTGCATAAGTAAGAGCTCGGGTATAGAGATAACCGAGGCATGCGGAGACGATGATGTTTTATCGAGTTCCTCCCAACATGGAGTACGTGTCGTTTGGAGAGGGGGTGGTATCAAACCACCAACGCCACAAAAGGCCTCCCTTGTTCTCTTGTGAATCTCACCCCAACGGGATCGATCCACACTTCCACTATTGGTGATTTGTCGGTGGCAATCCGGAACCTCTCACAAGGTTGGGGCACTTCTCCACAACTCAATTGGAGGCTCCCAACAAATAAGCTTGGGGAAAGCTCCACAACTTAATTGGAGGCCCCAAGTAATCCACAAACCTGCAAAACCACCAAACCGTCTAGGGTTCCAATGAACCCAAGAGTAAAAAGCTTCTCAACTTTTCACCCAGTCGAATCCTCACCGAGAACTCAAACGATGCACCAAATGCAATGGCAAGAACACAGGAAGTGCTCAAATCCTTCTCTCCCAAATTCCACCAAAGCTACAAAAGCTTATGGGAGAATAAGAGAGAAATAACAATGGAGGAAATCCACAAAACACTCCAAGATCTAGATCTCAAAATGTTCCCCTCACTTAGAGGAGAGATTGATTGGTGGGGTTGTAGATCCAGATCTCCTCTTTCAAATCCCTCAATAATATGCAAGAATCATAGGAGGGTATTGAGAGATAACAAGCTCAAGAAGGTCAGCAATGGAGAGGAAAACTTGCAAGGAAGGTTAGGGAACCATTGGGGAAGAAGGGCCCCTTAAATAGGTCCCTAGAAATCCAACTGTTAGGCCCTGGAATCAACCGGTCCGGAGTCTCCGGACTAGGACCGGAGTCTCTGGTGTACCCAGGCCAAACAGGGTCAAATCGGAGGATAATCAGTACGTGGTCCGGAGATGGACCGGAGATTTAGTCCGGAATCTCCGGTCTTACAAATACTGGTAGAAATACCAATATGAAAACAACCATAACTTTTTCATCTAGACTCCGATTTTGATGATCATGGGCTTGTTTTAAAGAGTACAACAAACTCTACAAGATTATGCGGAGAACCATCATAGTCCAGTAAGGGAGGATATAACCAAATGACGAAAGGTTTGACCTCTCTCAAAAAGACGAATTGGTAAAACCTCCAACATCGAACACGCAATAGAGAATGCATATGAAATCCGTTTTCGATGAACTTGGTGAAAGGATCATATGGGCACCTAGAGGGGGGGTGAATATGTGCTACTCCAAATTTTACTCCTTTTCAATTTAGGGTTTGACACAAAAGATAAATTCTCTAGATTATGCAACTAAGGTGAATTTACATATATGTCAATTTAGCACAAGTACTAAGCAAGAACTAGATAAGTAGAGTGCGCTAAAGGATAGAAGGAACCAAAGTGGAGCACGCGGAGACACAAAGATTTGTTTCCCGTAGTTCCTTCCTTTTGAGGGGAAGTACGTCTATGTTTGGAGAGGGGGTGGTATCAAACCACCAACACCACGAGAGGCCTCCCTTGTTCTCCGATGAACCTCACCCCAAAGGGTTCGGTTCACCTCTTCTACTATACGGCAACCTTCGAGGTGGAAGCCGGCACCTTTACAACGAGTTCGGGACACACATCCACAACTTAATTGGAGGCTCCCAAATACAAGCAAGCTGCCAAACAATCAAAGACAAGCTTGTAAGAACCAAATCAAAAGCTAGGGTTTCCAAAGAAACACTAGAGCATGGGGGCCCTCAAGTGAATGAGGGGGAAAGGAAGATCTCTCTTGGTGAAGCTGTAGATCAAGGCCTCCTCCTTCAATTCTCCAAAGATCAGTGACTTTGGATGGTCGGATGAAGAGATCTTGTTGATTTGGTGGCTCAAATGGGCATGGTGTTCTTGAGGTGGACGAGCAACTAGAGGATGGGGATAAGGTCCTCTATTTATAGCCCTTCACTCCACTGAACCGTTCTTACCGTTGGAGAAAAGTCAGACCGGAGACTCCGGTCTACACCGAAGAATCCTGTCAATCTCCGGACCAGCCTCCAGACCGTCGAACAGAATGACCTAGCCCTTCTGTGAGCCAAGTGGACCGGAGACTCTGGTCCCTCTGCACCGGAGACTCCGGTCTGAGGCAAGGACTAGAGACTCCGGACCTTCCTCTAGACCAAGCTCCGGACCACCTCACTGGCTGACCCAAGCAGGAAACCCCTCCGGAGACTCCTGGGGAAACTCCAGACCACACCAGAGACTCTGGTTGAGGCAGACCGGAGACTTCGGTCTGGAATTTCCAGGAGACAAGTAAATATGCAGGGAACGTTCTGCAGGCCAAGGGTCCTTTTCACTTTGTAATATATCAACTGTAGACAATAGCATACTGTAAAAAAGCTCTACTTGTTGTTAACGAACACCAAAAGTGATTATGACAGTAAATGTCCTTTCAATCTCCCCCTTTTTGGTGTTCGATGACAACAAGTGATTTTGCATGGAAAATAATTTGCAATGACTTATGACAGTGTATGAACATGCTCCCCCTGACTATGTGCACAAAGATAAAAGTGTAAAGCAAGCATGGTAGGTAGTACATGGATGAAACACATAGTTCTCACACGAGTTACAATAATGTAGGAGCACCCACAGTGTCACACACAAATAGCAAATAGTATCTCGCAAGAACATAAGGCAAATAGGTACGAAGGTTGAGATAGCAAATAAGAATCAAATAGCTCAAGCCCATGCAAATCCCAATGACAATGTCTTCTCCCCCTTTGGCATCGAAACACCGAAAAGGGAAAAGACCTAAGCTAGCACCCCAACGGATCAGTAGTCCCCATCATCATCCTCATCGTCCTCCTCATCCATATCCTGATCCTCATCATCATCATCATCATCATCATCATAGTCCTCATCACCATCTGGAGCTGCAGGTCCTTTGTCGTGAGGGCGAGAAGAGGAGGTACTTTGGTACCCATATCTAGAAGTGACATCAGAAAAGGTCTTCCAATCCACCAAGCTATCCTGTTGGGCATTCCATGCCCCAAAAGAAAGAGTGTAATCTGACTCAGTGGATGGTTGAGCGCCATGCTCATCGGTGTACTCATCCTCTCATCCCTCATCATCTGATGCACCCTGAGCCTTGATCTCCTTGAGGAGTTTCTCTATGCGATGGTTTCTCTTGTAGGAGGCATGTTCTTGCTTGCAGATATCCACATTCATGAAACAAAGGGTCCTCTCCCAGAATGAGGCCTTCTTGACCTTCTGATGTACATAGTCATGTGTCATGGGAGGCAGGGGTGCATTGGAAGCACTCTTCCTCCGAGCCCTGGTAGGAGAGGGGGCCCGCTCGGTCTTTGAGATCTCCTCCTCCTCATGGGCATGGGAGCGTCTAGGAGGAGGCCCCATGTGACCATTTTGCTGTAGAGAGACAAGAGTGTGCTCGGTAAGGTTGGGAGCCATGGCAAGTGGGGATTCATGGTCCTGAGTGTTGATGAGTCTCATGACAAGTGGTGCATATGGGGGAGCCTTCTTGTACAGAATGGCATGGTACATCTCCTCAAATATGTAATCCATAACATCAATAGGATCTGCATCCACCTTGGGGCCAGCCATGTAAATCATTTGAGTATGATATAGCAAGTTGACCAAACCACATCTGATGGCATCATCATTTCCAGCACTAGGTGAAATGGTTTGGCGGAAGATCCTCAACATCAGATTATAGAGAGGCTTGAGTCCCTTGGACCCGCCCACAACACCCTCGCTGCCATACAAAGGGGCAAGCTTGTTCTTGTTCAACCCAAGAGCTGCTGAGTGCATGCGTACCCTAACATGAGTGGACACGCCCTGGAAGGTCTCAAATATGGCCTCAATAAAGTCATAGAAAGTTGCAGAGCAGTGGTGATTTCCAGTCATCCAAGTCATAGTCCTGGCTTGGTCAGTCCCAAACACAACTATGGCATAAAACTGCTGCACAAGGGTGATGTTGTAGTCTTCACGGAGCTCCATCAAGTTGAACAGCCCTAACTTCTCACTAATCCACAGTGCATCAGAGAAGTAGGGGCTCTTCCTCATCTTCTCAACACTTAGGTACTTCTGGGGGCACACAGGTGATCTATTGAGCATGCTATAAATGTCTTTCATGAAGACAGCTTTCTCCTTCCTCCAATAGCATGGGTCCTCACCGTTGTGAGGTAATGCATAGAAAGAAGACTTGCGCAGCTCACGGTACTCCTTCTTTGACATGTGGGCCAAAGACTGAAGGTTGTCATACTTTTCCCTCTTGGCACGGTTCTCTTCCTTGGCCCTTTCCTGCTCCCTCCTCATATAGGCTGCATCACGGGCCTGCTGTCTTCGGTTGGACGGGGGCACAATATACTGACCATCAGACTCATCATAGCGAGGATCCGCTCTTTTTAACTTGGCCTTGGTGCGAGGAGGACGATGAGATCCAGAACCTGTGAACAGCAATGAGGGAGATAGCATGGAGGTAAGTATATATGTCCCAAGGAGACAGCACAGGACCCTTGAGGTATTGCAAGATCTGTTTGATCCATCCCACACCAGAGTCTTCGGCTTAGACCGGAGTCTCCGGTCCTAGGGACCAGAGTCTCTGGCCTTGACCAGAGTCTCCGGTCGGGAGACTCGGGGGAAGAATAGGGAGGCTCTAGTAGGGTTGAATCCAACAGATCGGGCAAGGCAACAAGGGTAAAGTACTCGTGTGCACGCAAACAAGAGATTCCCGTGGGCAAAAATAGTACCGATACTCAAAAACAAATCAAGGGATGAACCCTAGGTGAGAAAGGAAGAGGAGAGGTATGATACGTTGCTAACGTATCCATAATTTTTGATGTTCCATGCTTGGTTTTATCTACTTTCTTATGTTTTGTCCACACTTTGGAGTACTTTTCATATGATTTCTTGGACTAACCTATTAACAAGATCCATAGTGTCAGCTGCCTGTTTTCTAATATTTTTGGTTCCGGGAAAGTCAGATAATGAATATTCTCGGAATTGGATGGGACAAAAGCCAAAGTCAGTTTTTCACCGAGGGACACCTGGAGCCAGAATACGAGACGGAGAAGGGTCAGAGGGTGGCCACACCACCTGGCCGCGTGGCTAGGCCTAGCCCGCGCCAGGGGGTGGTGTGGCCAGCCCAGGCACCCCCTCAGCCTCTCCTTCCGCCTATAAGATGCCTCCGATACAGAAACCCTAAGTACCCGATCAAAAATCCACGAAAGAGTCTGTATCCATCGTCATCTCCATCCCTAGATCGGGAGGGATCTGAAGCTCTTCCTGGCACCTTGTCGGAGAGGAGAATTCACCCTGGAGGCCTTCTTCATCATCATGCGAGCCTCCGGTGTGATGCGTGAGTAGTTCATCTCTGGACTACGGGTCCATGTAGTAGCTAGATGGCTGGTTCTCCTCCTTTGTGCTATCATGTTTAAATCTTGTGAGCTTCGTTCATGATCAAGATCATGTATTTGTAATTCTGCATGTTGTGTTTACGAGGATCCGATGGATATTGAGATGCTATTTCAGATTGATTATTGATTATATCATGTCTTTGTTATTTGTGATCTTGCATGCTTTCCGTTGTTAGTAGCTATCTTGGCCAAGTAGATGCTAGTAACTCCAAGAGTTAGTATTTATGCTCGATAGTGGGTTCATGCCTCTAGTAATCTGGGGAAGTGACAGAAATCTCTAAGGTACTAGATGTGTTGTTGCTACTATGGAGAAAACAACAATCCTTTGTTCATAGAACAATCGTATTGTTTACTTTACACGCAATTCATAATGCAATTATCCGTTGCTTGCAACATAATACTAGAGGGGTTCAGATGATAACCTGAAGGTGGATTATTAGTCATAGATGCAGTTGGATGGCGGTCTATGTATAATGTTGTAATGCCAAATCAAATCTCAAAGGAGTCAAGATGAGTAGTATATGCTTGTATGTTTTCTCGATGTTTGTCATTTGCCCCGCTATAATTTGTTCACCCAACATGTCATCTATCTTAAGGAGAGCCACCACTAGTGATCTATGGACCCCGGTCCTTTTTCTACCATCAATCTACAATCAACTGTTTACTGCTTTGCGTTTACTTTCTGCAAACTATTACTTTCTTCCACTCGATACGTTTAATCCTTTGTTTTCAGCAAAACCGGTGAGATTGACAACCTCATCCCAAGTTGGGGGCAGAGTTCTGTGGTTGTGTTGTGCAGGTCTCCATGTTGCTGCTGGCATCGGTAGTGCGCCCTGCCAAAGTTCAGCTAGCTACACCTTTGGGGTGTTTCCTTGCTCCTACTGGTTCGATTAAACCTTGGTTTCATAACTGAGGGAAAACTTGTTGTTGTGCCCATCATACCTTCCTCTTGGGGTTCCCCAACGAGCTCGATATATTTTGGGCCATCAAGCTATTTTTCTGGCACCGTTGCCAGGGAGTCAAGGACATCTTCACAAGGGGAGTCCCTCATAAGCAATCTCTTTACTTTGTTATTTTTGTTTTGCTTAGTTTACTTTTGCTTTGTTTGCTTGTTTCTTTATCAAAAACACACAAAAATAGTTTTACAAGTTTGCTTTCTTTATTAAAAACACACACAAAAACGACTACTCTTGAAAATACTAAGTTGTGCGACTTCACTAGCACCAACAACAATGATTTTATGAGCACACCTATTGCTCCACCTGTTCCTGAAGCTACTTTCTTTGAAATAAAACCTGCTTTACTCAATCTTTTTATGAGAGCACAATTTTCTGGTATTGGTAATGAAGATGTTGCTGCTCATCTAAATAACTTTGTTGAACTTTGTGAGATGCAAAAGCATAGGGATATACATGGAGATATTATTATGCTTAAATTGTTTCCTTTCTCTTTGAGAGGAAAAAGCTAAAGAATTGTTAAATTCCTTAACTAGGAATAGTATGATTCTTGGAATAAATGCTAAGATTCTTTCATTGGAAAATACTATCCTCCTACTAAGATTATATCTATGAGAAGTGAAATAATGAAGTTTAAACAATCTGATAATGAACATGTTGTTCAAGCTTGAGAAAGAATGAAATCTTTGGTAAAGAATTGTCCCACTGATGGACTGACTGCTTGGATGATTATCTAAACCTTTCATGCAGGATTGAACTTCTTCAAGAAATCTATTGGATTCTGCTGCTGGAGGTACCTTTATGACCATTACTTTGGGTGCTGCAACAAAGCTTCTGGATAATATGCTGGTTAACTACTCTAAATGGCGTACTGAAAGAGCTCCACAAGGTAAGAAGGTAAATTCTGTTGAGGAAACCTCCTCCTTGAGTGATAAGATTGATGTTATTATGTCTATGCTTGTTAATGGGAAAGCTCATATTGATCCAAATAATGTTCCCTTAGCCTCTTTGGTTTCTCAAGAAGAGCAAGTTGATGTGAACTTTATAAGAAATAACAATTTTAGCAACAATGCCTACAGGAATAATTTTGGTAGCAACAATTATAGGCCATATCCTCCCAACAATGGTAATGCTTATGTAAATTCTTACAACAATAATAGGAGTGCACCCTCTGAACTTGAAGTTATGCTTAAAGATTTTATTAGTAAACAAACTGCTTTCAATAAAACTATTGAGGAAAAACTCTCTAATGCTGAAAGAAATATAGCATCTTTGGCTGAAGCTCAATCTTCTTTCAATAAAATGGCTGCTAAACCTGAAACTAATGAGAATCCCTTTGCTGCCACTAATGCCATACAAGTAAGAATTGATGAGAATGTTAGACTATTAGCTGAATTGCATGCTAAGTGGGAAAGAGAAGATGAAATTGCTAGAAACATTAGCGTTTCTACTATCACTACCACTAGTGTTGAGGCTAGTAATAGCTCTACTACTTTAGATGATAATTATGATTTTGATCTTGATGGTTGCAATATCTCTGAAGTTATTAAGATCCTACAAAAGCTTGCTAAAAGTCCTAATGCTAGTGCTATGAATATGGCCTTTACAAAACACATTATTGATGCTCTCATAAAGATTAAAGAAGAAAAGATGAAACATAAAGCTTCTATTCCTATAAAACAAGAAGATGGTTGGGAACCCATCATTAATATGAAAGTGAATGATTTTGATTGCAAGGCTTTATGTGATCTTCATAGTAGTGTTTCTATTATGCCTAGAAGGATTTATGGTATGCTTGATTTGCCACCATTGGAAGATTGTTATTTAAATGTCCCACTTGATGATAATGCTAAAAAGAAACTCATGGGGAGTATTAATGATGTTCTTATTATGGTTAACAATGCCTATGTCCCCGTTGATTTCTATGTTTTGGATGTAGAATGCAATGCTTCTTGTCCTATTACTTTGGGAAGACCTTTTCTTAGAACTGTTGGTGCCATTATTGATATGAAAGAAGGTACCATTAAATATAAACTCCCACTCAAGAAAGGTATAGAACACTTCCCTATGAGAGAGAGAAGATTTCTTTTGCCTCTCCTATGAAAACAAAATTTTCTCCTAATGCCTCTTCATTTGAGAACACTTGATTCTTTTTCTTGCTTCTTATGCCTAACTTAAAGGCGTTAAAGAAAAGTACTTATTGGGAGATAACCCAAAAGTTTTAGATGAGTCTTGGAAGTTATTACTTCAGTAATAACCGCTCCTTATCCTTTTTATTTGCTTTTTGTACCAAGAGTAACCTCTAATGAGAGAGAAGTAATGATTGGGAAAGTTGTTGTCCCGAAACAGATTTCTGTGCTTCACCGTGCAAATTCGTGTAAAATATCTGTACGTACTTTTGAGGCGTGAATTTTTGTGCTTCTGCCCCAGGTTGTTATCTAACTTTCGTTAGTTAAACACTTTTTGATTTGAGCAATATAAGGTCTTAGAAAAAATCGTCTTTACCTGCTGGTCTGTTTTGACAGATTTCTACCATTATTTGCATTTGCTTCTTGTTGGTTCCTTTTTGAGTTCTTTTGGGAAATTGAGCTTTTTGAGGGAAGTGCTACAGTAGCTAGTGTTTTATTGGAAGTTTTATTGGTGTTAGAACTGAACCTAAAGACTTATTATCTTGAGTGCACTAATGTTGCTAATAAAGATTGTGTGAAGTTTTCTATGAAGGAAAAAATTTCAGGTGTATGGAAGGAATGAGTAATGAGATGAAGGATGGACTAAAGCTCAAGATTGGGGATGCCACGCATGTCATACCAAGAAATATCCAAGAAGTACAAGCGTCAAAGCTTGGGGATGCCCAAGGCATCCCCCTATTCATCAATAAAAATCCCAGGTTTCTTCCAAACACTTCATTTTTATTGTTTCATGCACAGTTGTGTTGTTCTTGGAGCGTCTTATTTTTTGTTTTTGTTTTGGTTTTTCGCTTGCTTGGTTTTCTTAGTTTGCTGAATATATTGGTTGTACCCCCTCTTTCATACATTGGTTTTCAAATAGTTTGGTTTGGATTGGAAAAGAGTACGAAAGTTCATGCTTAAGTGGTAAAGAGTGTAGGGGTTCGTAGCATGGAAAACAAAAATTTTCTATCGCATACAAACAAACAAGCCAAGATCTATCTACTAGATTGTAGCAACGAGTCGATAGAGGAACTCACCCTCGAAGATTCCAAAGCGGTTAACGAGAGCAGATTCTCGTGGGTGATGTAGTCGTACTCTTTCCGATCTCAAGATCGCGTAGACGATCCTTCCGGCGCCACGTTCCGGCAGCGCTCCCGCAGTCGGTCACACGTTCGGTACTCGACGAAGACCTTCCTCTCCCTTGTTCCAGCAGGCAGCGGAGGTTGTAGCACTCTCCTCGCGATTCCGGCAGCACAACGGCGTGGTACCGGAGGTAGAGGGGAAATCCCGCAGGGCTTCGCCTTAAGCCGGTGCGAGTATGGTGGAGCTTATGAGAGAGGCTATTAGTGGTCTAGTAATTAGACACACCAATTAGAAGGCTCTAAACCAATTAGAAGGCTCTAAACCGCATAGCTCTAAACCGGGGTCTAGATCTAGGGTTTAGTTTAGAGGATAGGAAACTTGTGTGTCTAGGAGGGGAGCCCTGCCCCTCCTTATATAGGTGGGAGGGCTGGCCGGCCAAGGGGAGGAGTTCCTCCCCAACTCGGCCTAGGGAGGTGCGCCGGCCAAGGGGAAGAATTCCCCTCCAACTCGGCCTCCACCTCTCCTCCTCTTTTCCCACTTCCCAAAACTGCCGTTTGACTTTCAAACTAGCCGTTTGACTTTTCAATTTAGGATTTAAATAAATCCTTTATTTGGGACAGCAAGAATACCTAGTACATGATGCAATCATTCCAACTTATAATGACACATTCATGTACCCTTCCCCCTCCGGAGTGCCGGACATTCCGGGACCTTCTAGAATGTTCCCGATGAAAACACCGGAACCATTCCCCAACTCCGAAACGGAACTTTCCTTATATGAATCTTATTCTCCGGACCATTCCGGATCTCCTCGTGATATCCCGGATCCCATCCGAGACTCCGAACAACATTCGGTCTCTTTCTCATAATACCATAACTACTCAAACAACGTCGAATCCTTAAGTGTGTCTCCCTACGGTTCGTGAATTATGCGGACATGATCGAGACACTTCTCCGAACAATAACCAATAGAGGAATCTGGAAATTCATATGGCTCCCACATATTTCTACGATTACTTTGCGATCGAATGAACCACTTACATACGATACCAATTTCCCTTTGTCTCATGATATGTTACTTATCCGAGGTTATGATCGTCGGTATCTCTGCATACCTAGTTCAACCTCGTTACCGACAAGTACTCTTTTCTCGTTCCCGTGATATGTGATCCCTTGTGACCAAGTCACATGCTTGCAAGCTAATTGGATGACATTCCACCGAGAGGGCCCAGAGTATATCTATCCGTCATGTGGATGGACAAATCCCACTCTTGATCCATGTGTTTCAACCAATACTTTCCGAACACTTAATGCCACCTTTATAGCCACCCAGTTACGGTGTGGTGTTTGATGTCATCAAAGCATCCATCCGGTAAAGGTGATATGCATGATCTCATAGTCGAAGGAATTAGGTTACTATGTATCAGAAAGCATATAGCAATTGAACTATTGAAATGACTTGATCTTTATGCTACGCTTGTCTATAGGAGTATGTCCACCATATCATTCTCCTAACGATATGATCTTGTTGTTGATAACATCTCAATGTTCATGACAAAGAAACCACATCATCAATCAACCAACAAGCTAGTGAAGTATAGAGGCTATACTAGGGACTTCAAATTAAGTTTACAAATCACACAAGTATTAATGGTTTCCTAGTTAATACTATTATAGCATGAATGTAAACATTTATCATAAACACAAAGATATAATAATAACTACATTTATTATTGCCTCTAGGGCATATCTCCAACAGTCTCCCACTTGCACTAGAGTCATCTAATCTAGATTACATGGTAATATACCGAACACCCATGGCAGTTTGGTGTTGGTCATGTTTTGCCCTCGGGAGAGGTTTAGTCAACGGATCCGCCACATTCAGATCTGTGTGTACTTTGCAAATCTTTATATCCCCATCCTGGATATGTTCTCGAATAGCGTGAAAACGCAGCTTGATATGCTTCAGCTTCTTGTGTGACCTTGGTTCTTGCGCATTGGCTATGGCGCCCATGTTATCACAGTAGATAGACATTGGGTCCAGCGCACTAGGAACCACACCCAGCTCTGTAATGAACTCTTTCATCCATATCGCTTCTTGTGAAGCCTCCGAAGCAGCCATGTATTCCGATTCAGTTGAAGATCTCGCCACAACGCTTTGCTTTGCACTCCTCCAGCTAACTGCTGCACCATTCAAAATAAATACGTACCCAGATTGTGATTTAGAATCATCTGGATCGGTGTTCCAACTAGCATCGGTGTAACCATTAACAACGAGCTGTTCATCACCTCCATAAGAAAGAACCATATCCTTAGTTCTTCTCAAGTACTTAAGGATGTTTTTGACCGCTGTCCAATGATCCACTCCTGGATCACTTTGATATCTGCTAGTTAAACTAACAGCATATGCAATGTCGGGTCTAGTACATAGCATGGCATACATTAGAGATCCTATGGCTGAGGCATAGGGAGTTTTACTCATCCTTTCTCTATCTTCTGCCGATGTCGGACTTTGAGTTTTACTCAAGGTCGTATTGGGCAACATGGGCAAGAACCCTTTCTTGCTTTCTTCCATTCCAAACTTCTTTAGAACTTTGTCCAAATATGTACTCTGTGACAATGATATTTGGCGTTTCGATCTATCTCTATAAATCTTTATGCCTAATATGTAAGCTGCTTCGCCAAGATCCTTCATTGAAAAACTATTATTCAAATATTCCTTGACACTATTAAGAAGGTCTACATCATTCCCAATCAACAATATGTCATCCACATACAGTATTAAGAATGCTACAGAGCTCCCACTCACTTTCTTGTAAATACAAGCTTCTCCATAAGTTTGTATAAAACCAAAACTTTTGATTACCTTATCAAAACGTTGATTCCAACTTCGGGATGCTTGCTTCAATCCATAGATGGACCGTTGAAGCTTGCATACCTTGTTAGCATCTTTAGGATCGACAAAACCTTTGGGTTGCATCATATACAACTCTTCATCAATGTCTCCATTGAGGAATGCTGTTTTGACATCCATCTGCCATATCTCATAATCATAATATGCAGCGATTGCTAACATAATCCTCACAGACTTTAGCTTCGCTACTGGTGAGAAAGTCTCATCGTAGTCAACTCCTTGAATTTGTCGAAACCCTTTTGCGACAAGTCGAGCTTTATAGACAGTAACATTACCATAAGCATCTGTTTTCTTCTTGAAAATCCATTTGTTCTCGACAGCCTTTCGGCCATCCGGTAAGTCCACCAAAGTCCATACTTGGTTTTCGTACATGGATCCAATCTCGGATTTCATGGCTTCTTGCCATTTATTAGAATCTGGGCTCATCATCGCTTCCTCATATGTCTCGGGGTCATCGGTGTTGTCCACCACCATGACATTCATAACGGAACCATACCAATCTGGAGTGGTACGAGTTCTCGTTGACCTCCGAGGCTCTGTAGTAACTTCAACCGAAGTTTCATGATCACCATCATTAGCTTCCTCTCTTATTGGTGCAGGCACCACAGGAACTTCTTCCGGTGCTGCGCTACTCACAATTTCGAGAGAAGGTTCGACAACCTCGTCGAGTTCTACTTTCCTTCCAGTCACTTCTTTCGAGAGAAATTCCTTCTCTAGAAAGGATCCATTCTTGGCAACGAAGATTTTGCCTTCGGATCTATGATAGAAGGTATACCCAATAGTTTCCTTCGGGTATCCTATGAAGACGCATTTTTCCGCTTTGGGTTCAAGCTTGTCCGGCTGTAACTTCTTTACATAGGCTTCGCATCACCAAATTTTAAGGAACGACAATTTAGGTTTCTTCCCAAACCATAATTCATACGGTGTCGTTTCAACGGATTTAGATGGTGCCCTATTTAAAGTGAATGCGGCTGTTTCTAATGCATAACCCCAAAATGATAGCGGTAAATCTGTAAGTGACATCATAGAACGAACCATATCTAAGAGAGTTCGATTACGACGTTCGGACACACCATTACGCTGTGGTGTTCCCGGCGGTGTCAATTGTGAAAGTATTCCGCACTTCTTTAAATGCTCGCCAAACTCATAACTTAGATATTCACCTCCACGATCAGAACGTAGAAATTTAATCTTCTTGTTACGTTGATTCTCTACCTCACTTTGAAACTCCTTAAACTTCTCGAAAGTTTCGGACTTATGTTTCATGAAATAGATATACCCATATCTACTCAAATCATCCGTGAAGGTAAGAACATAACGATAACCACCGCGCGATGCTACACTCATTGGACCACACACATCGGTATGTATGATTTCCAATAAGTCCGTAGCTCGCTCCATCATACCAGAAAATGGAGTCTTAGTCATTTTACCCATCAGACATGCTTCGCATCTTTCAAGTGATTCAAAATCAAGTGATTCAAGAAGTCCATCGGAATGGAGTTTCTTCATACGTTTCACTCCAATGTGACCAAGACGACAGTGCCACATATAGGTCGAATTATCGCTTGATTTCAAACGTTTAGCCTCAATGTTGTTGATATGTGTATTTCTATTATCGAGATTCAATAAGAATAGACCATCTATCAAAGGTGCATGTGCATAAAACATATTACTCATATAAATCGAACAACCATTATTCTCGGATTTAAACAAGTAACCGTCTCGCAATAAACAAGATCCTGATATAATGTTCATGCTCAACGCAGGCACCAAATAACAATTATTTAAGTACAAAACTAATCCCGATGGTAAATAAAGAGGTAGCGTGCCGACCACGATCACATCAACCTTTGATCCGTTTCCCACGCGCATCGTCACCTCGTTCTTTGCTAGCTTCCGTTTATTCTGCAGCACCTGTTTCGAGTTACAAATATGAGCAACCGAACCAGTATCAAATACCCAGGCACTACTACGAATACTAGTGAGATACACATCAATAACATGTATATCAGATATACTTTTCTTCTTGATGTTGCCGTTCTTCAAATCCGCCAAGTACTTTGGGCAATTCCGCTTCCAGTGACCTACTCCATTGCAGTAAAAGCACTCAGTATCAGGCTTTGGTCCAGCCTTGGTTTTCTTCGTCGGCGTGGTAACTTTCTTACCACCCTTCTTGAAGTGTCCCTTTTGCTTAGACTTGCCCTTCTTGAATTTGGTGGTCTTATTGACCATCAACACTTGGTGCTCTTTCTTGATCTCCACTTCTGCAGATTTTAACATAGCAAATAGTTCTGGCAACTCTTTGTTCATGTTCTGCATGTTGTAGTTCATCACAAAGTTCCTGTAACTTGGTGGTAGTGATTGGAGGACACGGTAAATCCCCAAAGCATTAGGAATCACTATACCCAAGCTTTGAAGTTTGTTTGCGTGCCCAGATATCTTAAGCACATGCTCACTGACGGAGCTGCCTTCTTCCATCTTGCAGTTAAAGAACTTTTCAGAAGCTTCATAACTTTCAATTGCCGCATGAGTCTCAAAAATTAATTTGAGATCCTTGACAATATCATATGGGTCTGACTCTTCAAACCTTTTCTGAAGCTCCGATTCTAAACCATACAAGATAGCACACTGAACTATGGAGTACTGATTCTTCCGAGCGAGGTAAACATTCTTTACTTCATCGGGAGCATCAGCTGCAGGTGGGTCACCTAGCGGTGCATCCAGCACATAGGTCAAATTACCAGCTGTGAGGACAATCCTCAAATTGCGGAACCAATCCGCGAAGTTGCTTCCATTGTTTTTCAACTTTTCTTTCTCTAGGAACGCATTAAAATTGATGGTAGGGGCTGCCATTGATCTACAACATATTTGCAATAGTTTAGACTAAGTTTATGACAAATTGAGTTCAAATTAATTAATGAAATTAAACTAGGTGAACTCCCACTCAAAACAACATCCCTCACATTGTTTTAGTGATCACATGAACCAAATCCACTACATCAACACCGATCATCACGAGAGTTGATATAGTTTTAATGGCGAACAATCGACATGTTCATCATATCTACTATATGATTCATGCTTTACCTTTCGGTGATCTGTGTTCCTGAGGCCATGTCTGTACATGCTAGGCTCGTCAAGATCAAACCTTAGCTACCGCATAAGCAAATCTGGCTTGCTTACGTTGTATTCACCCGCGGAATCAAAGACACCCGATCATCACGTGGTGCTTTGAAGCAGCAAGCTTTGGCAACGGTGCATACTAAGGGTGAACACTTTAGAACTTGAAATTTATGTGCATGAGGGATCATCTTATAATGCTACCGTCGTCTACTAAGCAATACAAGATGCATAAAGGATTAACATCACATGCAATTCATAATATGTGATATGATATGGCCTTTCTTCTTTGTGCTTCCGATCTCCATCTTCAAGCACGAACATGATCTCCATCATCACCGGCATAGCATCAAGGTCAATGACGCTTCTTCATGGTTGTCGTCCACCAGCTTCAACTATTACAACTATTTTGAATAGACACGCAGGTCTTAACAGAATTTAAAGACAACCATATGGCTCCTGCCGGTTGCCAACTTACAATAAGGAACATTGCATACATCAAATATAATCACAATCATGGCCATATCACATCACTGCACACCCCTGCAAAACAAAGTTAGACGCCTCTACTTTCTTTGCATATTTTACGTGGTTTGGGGCTTTCAATAAGTGTCGTTCTAACTTACGAACCAGAACCACAACATTGATACTAGCATTGTTGATTACCCGTTGTAAATTGGATCTTAACTATGCTAGGAGAAACAGGCACCCGCAAAGCCACTTATGCAATACAAGTTGCATGTCAAGCGTGGAGCAAGTCTCATGAACGATGTCATGTAAGGTTAGCCCGGGCCGCTTCATCCCAACATACCGCAAGATGCAAAGTACACAAAAAGCAATCTACAATAAAAGCATCAACGCCCACAATGACCATTGTGTTCTACTCGTGCAACAGATCTACATATAGACACGGCTCTGATACCACTGTAGGGGTTCATAGCATGGAAAACAAAAAATTTCTATCGCATACAAACAAACAAGCCAAGATCTATCTACTAGATTGTAGCAACGAGTCGATAGAGGAACTCACCCTCGAAGATTCCAAAGCGGTTAACGAGAGCAGATTCTCGTGGGTGATGTAGTCGTACTCTTTCCGATCTCAAGATCGCGTAGACGATCCTTCCGGCGCCACGTTCCGGCAGCGCTCCCGCAGTCGGTCACACGTTCGGTACTCGACGAAGACCTTCCTCTCCCTTGTTCCAGCAGGCAGCGGAGGTTGTAGCACTCTCCTCGCGATTCCGGCAGCACAACGGCGTGGTACCGGAGGTAGAGGGGAAATCCCGCAGGGCTTCGCCTTAAGCCGGTGCGAGTATGGTGGAGCTTATGAGAGAGGCTATTAGTGGTCTAGTAATTAGACACACCAATTAGAAGGCTCTAAACCAATTAGAAGGCTCTAAACCGCATAGCTCTAAACCGGGGTCTAGATCTAGGGTTTAGTTTAGAGGATAGGAAACTTGTGTGTCTAGGAGGGGAGCCCTGCCCCTCCTTATATAGGTGGGAGGGCTGGCCGGCCAAGGGGAGGAGTTCCTCCCCAACTCGGCCTAGGGAGGTGTGCCGGCCAAGGGGAAGAATTCCCCTCCAACTCGGCCTCCACCTCTCCTCCTCTTTTCCCACTTCCCAAAACTGCCGTTTGACTTTCAAACTAGCCGTTTGACTTTTCAATTTAGGATTTAAATAAATCCTTTATTTGGGACAGCAAGAATACCTAGTACATGATGCAATCATTCCAACTTATAATGACACATTCATGTACCCTTCCCCCTCCGGAGTGCCGGACATTCCGGGACCTTCTAGAATGTTCCCGATGAAAACACCGGAACCATTCCCCAACTCCGAAACGGAACTTTCCTTATATGAATCTTATTCTCCGGACCATTCCGGATCTCCTCGTGATATCCCGGATCCCATCCGAGACTCCGAACAACATTCGGTCTCTTTCTCATAATACCATAACTACTCAAACAACGTCGAATCCTTAAGTGTGTCTCCCTACGGTTCGTGAATTATGCGGACATGATCGAGACACTTCTCCGAACAATAACCAATAGAGGAATCTGGAAATTCATATGGCTCCCACATATTTCTACGATTACTTTGCGATCGAATGAACCACTTACATACGATACCAATTTCCCTTTGTCTCATGATATGTTACTTATCCGAGGTTATGATCGTCGGTATCTCTGCATACCTAGTTCAACCTCGTTACCGACAAGTACTCTTTTCTCGTTCCCGTGATATGTGATCCCTTGTGACCAAGTCACATGCTTGCAAGCTAATTGGATGACATTCCACCGAGAGGGCCCAGAGTATATCTATCCGTCATGTGGATGGACAAATCCCACTCTTGATCCATGTGTTTCAACCAATACTTTCCGAACACTTAATGCCACCTTTATAGCCACCCAGTTACGGTGTGGTGTTTGATGTCATCAAAGCATCCATCCGGTAAAGGTGATATGCATGATCTCATAGTCGAAGGAATTAGGTTACTATGTATCAGAAAGCATATAGCAATTGAACTATTGAAATGACTTGATCTTTATGCTACGCTTTTCTATAGGAGTATGTCCACCATATCATTCTCCTAACGATATGATCTTGTTGTTGATAACATCTCAATGTTCATGACAAAGAAACCACATCATCAATCAACCAACAAGCTAGTGAAGTATAGAGGCTATACTAGGGACTTCAAATTAAGTTTACAAATCACACAAGTATTAATGGTTTCCTAGTTAATACTATTATAGCATGAATGTAAACATTTATCATAAACACAAAGATATAATAATAACTACATTTATTATTGCCTCTAGGGCATATCTCCAACAAAGAGAGCTTGTTTTTTACTGTGGCCTATGATTTGCATCCCATGATCGATATTGTTTTGGCTTTATGCTTAGTATTCTTTGTTGTAGCATGACTTGTTATAAACAATTGAGATTGCTTAATGTGCCTTGGAAGGATCATGCATTGTTTTAGCATATTAAAGCATAGTATTGTGGTATTCTCCTTTGATGCTTTATTTGGGTTGACTTGGCGCATTCTCACACCATGTTATGACTATCCCAAGTCACCATAGCCTTTATGATCCTTTAGTTTTCAACTTGTAGTATCACTTTATGCTTTGATCAATGATGTTTTGTCGCTCTACATGATTATGGCCATTGTTGCTCTCTTAGTTGGTCGCTCTCAGTCTTTTGCTAGCCTCCGCAACCAAAGTATGAGTTCCACTCATGCATCCAATTCCTTAAACCAAGTTATTCCAAAGAGTCCACCATACCTACCTACTAGCATATGTTATTCCAAGTATATTCATGTTTTTATCTACCTTCCGAATTAAACTTGTTATGAGAAAACTAGTGATTAAAGCTCTCACGAACTTGATGGCACACTTCACTTTTCTTTCCCTTAATAAACTTGAACCATTGTTTCATCTATGTTGTATATGCTTGCACTTATTTGTTGGGGATTAGCAGAACCATGCTGTCATGGGGAACGCTTTCAACATTGCACTTGTACTTTGTACCTAGTTGATATCATGCTCTTTTGTTTATGGATGTCGTCGGTGTGAAATGAAAGGGGAGCTTGTAAGTCCATGGAGTTATGTATATGTGTTAGAGAAACGCCTAGGCCGCTGGTCTAATCCATGCTATCATGGTGAAAGCCTGCAGCGTAACCATAATGAGCTGTCTATGAAGCATTCTTCTTATAAAAAAATAGTCGGATATTGAGAAAAAAAGAGAAAAATAAAAGAGAAAAAAAAGAGATACACGAAAATAGGAAAGAGATAAAAAGCACCATATTCCCATGGTAAATAAGAAGATTGCTGAGATGCTCATTGTCTGCTTGCCTTGTCATTTTGATATGGGGATTCTTCCGTATCATCGGGCAAGGGGTACCCCGTTGGCGGTTGTCTATGATACACATGTACTTACGATGACAAGTACTTACCAGTGACTAAACTGGAGTAGCATGAGGAGCGGCCCTCGTATTCAAGGGACTTGAGATTTCCAACTTATACTTTGTCAAGCATATACACCATAGTTTGTTCACTTTAACCTTAATCACTTCAAGATGCTTATGATAGGGGCAATGAGAGCTGAAAGCTATTAAGTACCACAATTTTTGGAAGCTCTTTATGAAACTTGAATCTCTGCTTCCTTCTATGAAGGCCTTTCTTTTACTTTTATGTTGAGTCTCCACCTTCTATCTTTATGCACCTACTTTGAGAGCATAGTGGCCATTCTTAGTTCTATGTGCATTGTCCCAAGACTTGTTGATTGATGCATAACTTTGATATTGCTTGTTTTAAACTATTTGTATCTAGTCACTCTTATGAACTTTGAAGGTGTCCTATGCATTTATGTTTGCTACTCTATGAGGGACAAGCTGAATGCTACTATGCTATGTCTTCTTTATGTGAAACAAACAAACGTCTTGCAAAGTAGTGTTATTCATTAATCTTTTGTTTGTGCATTTTCATGTTGCAACATAGTTTCTTTGTCTTATTGCCGGAACTTTGTCTTTCATGTTATGATTGAAGTACTATGATCCCAGCTTTGATTATTTTACAAATACTTTGATCAAGTTTATGATGGTGCATGTCACCTCAAAAATTATTCTTTCTTTTTATCACTTACCTACTCGAGGACGAGCAGGAGTTAAGCTTGGGATGTTGATACGTTGCTAACGTATCCATAATTTTTGATGTTCCATGCTTGGTTTTATCTACTTTCTTATGTTTTGTCCACACTTTGGAGTAATTTTCATATGATTTCTTGTACTAACCTATTAACAAGAGCCATAGTGTCAGCTACCTGTTTTCTGCTGTTTTTTGGTTCCAGGAAAGTCAGAAAATGAATATTCTCAGAGTTGGACGGGACAAAAGCCAAAGTTTGTTTTTCACCGAGGGACACCCAGAGCCAGAATACAAGACGGAGAAGGGCCAGAGGGTGGCCACACCACCTGGCCGCACGGCCAGGCCTGGCCCACGCCAGGGGGTGGTGTGGCCAGCCTAGGCACCCCCTCAGCCTCTCCTTCCGCCTATAAGATGCCTCCGATACAGAAACCCTAAGTACCCGATCAAAACTCCACGAAAGAGTCTGTAGCCGCCGTCATCTCCATCCCTAGATCATGAGGGATCTGAAGCTCTTCTTGGCACCTTGTCAGAGAGGGGAATTCACCCTGGAGGCCTTCTTCATCATCATGCAAGCCTCCGGTGTGATGCGTGAGTAATTCATCTCTGGACTACGGGTCCATGTAGTAGCTAGATGGCTGGTTCTCCTCCTTTGTGCTATCATGTTTAGATCTTGTGAGCTCTGTTCATGATCAAGATCATCTATTTGTAATTCTGCATGTTGTGTTTGTGGGGATCCGATGGATATTGAGATGCTATTTCAGATTGATTATTGTCAGCACCCGGATTTTTAATCCTAGATGTCTGTTATGCCATACATCGCAATCCCGGGATTACCATTTTTACGAGACATAATAGATTGGATATCACAGTACATCATCCATTACAAACCATATAAGGTCTTACACAAATAAAGGATCTCATGATCTAGTCTTAATACAAATCAAGCCGCGGAATAATAAGCGTAGTAGCGGGCTCCATCTTCAGTGTCACAGGCAATGCTGATGATGGGAGATGATCCTAGTTGTCATAACCGTCCTGCTATCCTCCTTCAGGGTAGTTCTCCTCATAGTCTGACCACGGGAATAGCCAGGGACAAAGCCATGAGTACTCTTTAAGTACTCGCAAACTACCACTAACAAGTAAGATAGTTCTAGTAGGAAAGCTAACTCTAAGTTTATTTGTAAAGTTAAGGTTGAGACCTAAGATGAGTTCAGAAACAAAGAAAGATAAAATAAGTTTGAAAACACCTAAGGGGGAACTTAATTGTCATAGTCACAACTCAGTTGTGGTCAAGTCATGTCACCATTCATTTCATAAGTTGTTTTGAAAACATCTGACAACGGAACAGTATGGCCACTCCAACTGTCCATAACCGCGGACGCGGCTATTCGAATAGTTTGACACTCTGCAGAGGTGGTACACATTCACCACAAGATTCGATACATCTATTAGGGATAACCCTGAATCATCATACTTAGTATGCAGATAATCAAACATAACCTTTCCTTTATACACTCTAGTATAAGCACCTCTCCTATGAGTATGCCTCCAAGCCATGACCATCTGTCATCCTGGGCACTGCATAGGTGGACAACATTGAGAGGTAGCCTCAGCTCAAACCTCTCCCGCGAGGGAACTAATACTAATGCATATAAACTTTCGGCTAAGCCTTAACCAATTCAGGTATTATGGTTGTACGGTAAAATTGTAATGGTATCGCATCCGAACCCAACCATCAGTTTTTGTAAAAAGGGCTAAGACTCATGCCTTAACATTTTCATCATCATCATAAACCATTTGTGTTTATCAACACATGTCAAAACATCTCAATAGAATGACTCATCATTCCAAGGTTTTCACAAGTCATTTTCACTAAGTATTCCCATCTAAAGTGATCAAGTTTTGGTTGAGCTCTAAACTACTAAGTTAAGAGTGTTCACTAATGTGGGATGCTAATATCAATCTCATGCCATAGAATGACATCTAAGTCTAACTAGATAGGTCAAGTTTTATACTATTTATGCTACCTTTAAACAAAGTAAAGGACTTTAGTAAAGTAAGGAAAGTAAAGCTTGTAAGTAAAACTTGGAGTAGGTATAAGTCAACATGATATAACCAAAGAATGCCTAATGCATCTTGCTTAGGTTATCTTGCTTAATTCTAGCTTGCTAACAATAGCTTGCAAGGGTGATCTTGCATTGTTAATGATGGCTTGCCTTGGTTGGTGCAGTGGTTGAAATTCTCTTCCTCCTCCTCTTGGTAGAACTCCTCCTCCTCGTAGACTTGGTCGGTACTATCGTCTATAAAGACATACGGAATACACAATCACCAAACAATGCTTAACTAGTCTACTTAGCACACTAAGGCACACATTTGATGATCTATTATCATTACAAACATCACAAGGTTTAATGAACTAGTTTCATTTATTTTATTTGCGAAAAGTAATTTCTACTCATTGAAATTAACTAAGATTTAATATTCTCCAATTAACTATGGGATCATGTGGACACATGTCATCACCACATATTCTAACATATGGGAATGTGATTTAAGGGTTGGATCACATTTTAATAAGTTTGAGTTTATGAATTAATGATTTAAAGTGACTAGAAATGCCTATATAGCATTATTTTGGTACTAGTCCAAAGTCACTGCATGCAAACCTTTATATTATTACATATTCAGATAGGTATGGTTAAATGTGATTTTTGAGAGTTGCAATCAACTCAAAAGCTATTATGGTTGATTTTAGAAAAATGTTTGAATGTGCAAAAGCTTCTATCTTGTTGTTTTTACTAGGAGAGATCTCTAACTCTAAATGATTTACATCCAACGGGCTTGGATAGATATTTTCATTAGCTTTCCAACAAAATTGGAATCACTCAATTTGGATTTGTAGAACTCTCTGAATTGATTTTCAAACTAAGGGATAGAATCTAGTTTAAGTCTAAAAAGAAAAAATCCTAATTTGAATCACAGGGCCAGCGCGGGAAACTAATTGGGCCGGCCCAGATTCACTCTGCGGCACAGAGGACTGCTGATAGGTGGGGTTCGCCTATTAGTGGCTCATTACACGCGAAGCGATACGGGGCGATACGGACCGCAGGATTAGAACTAGATCAACGGCTCACGGTCGTCATCGATGACGAACACGTCGCCGGCGAGACTGAACCCTAGCGGGTCGGTGGGGGTGCAGTGGGGACGTACTGGGGGTCCAGCTAGTGCGGAGAGGCGGGCAAATGAACAAGTAGATGACGGCGAACTCAGGCGAAGTCGCGGCAGAGGCTGAGGTGGACGAAATTAACGGCAGCGTCTCCTCCTCTGCTGTGGCGGTCTCCGGCTCAATTCCGGCGAGAGGCTGCTCGAACTACTCCGGTGAGAGGTGGGGAAGGACTGGTGGAGAGAGGGGAGTTGAATGGTGTGGCGATTGAGGCTGGGGAAGGCCTCCTTAAATAGGCTCGAGGAGGAGACCGAAGGGGCAACGGTGAGCTCGTCGGTGACAACGATACAGGGTGCTATCGGCATGGGCGACTTAGGAGGACGGTGGCTTGCTTCCTGGCAGTCCTCTACGGCTTTATGGCGTAGCTAGGGGCGGTGGCAATCGGTCGGGAGCGTCGCGCGCTCTGGGAGACAGAGGTGCTGCTCGACGCAGTTCCCGGCGAGTGTGGGTTGAGCAGCGGGTTACGGCCATGTCTGGCGGGGTGAGGGGGTCGAGGCGGAGCGGCGTGTGCGGTCTATGGTCGAGGCGTGGTCTGTGGTGTGCTGGCGGTGAAGGTGCTCTGGCGTGCTCTGGCGCGGTGCAGAGAGGCATGGGCGCGAGCAAGGGGAGGTGATCTAGGGGATGGTTGTGGCCGTGGGGTGGACAGGGGAGTGCGGTAGGGTTGGGCGGAGCTAGTGGTGGTGCTAGAACAGCGTGGCGTGGTCTGGGGAGCGTTGCCCATGTTCGGCCGGCGGTGACCAAAAACGGGCGGCCCGGCACTGCTGCTCTAGGCCGGTTAGTATCTTAGTTATGGGCTGGTTAGAGTTAGGGGAGACAAGGGGACCAAATGTAGGCCAATTACTCGACAAAGCATTGATCCATCAATAGTGTTTGTTAGGCAAAAAATTGTGCATGCCACCTGTTCGACCAAATGGCCGCAAGAAGAAAACTTTTGAATTTTGAGATGAAGTTTTGTGGAGTTGTTTGTCACATGCTTAAGCATCTCTAGTTGCTCGAGATTGTGAATTTGAGTTCATTTGAGTGGTTTTTGAATAAGTGTGATCTAGACATATGAACTAGATTCCATTATCAATTGTCATTTAAAATTAGAGTTTGAATGTTTTTGGGAGATCACAAAGTGGGCCTTGGCACATCACTACTTGTACTAGCAAGGGGTGCAAAGATCCACAATTGTCTCTGTTGGAAATTGAGTGCTAGGAACACCCAAAGTGGGCTAGGTGATTAAAATGGCAAAAGTGACCATTTCTTTTATTTAATTCTTTTTTATTTCTTTTTCTTTGGTTTTTGCTTGGGAATGATCTACATGATGTGACATTCATCATAGAACCATTTTACAACCATTAGAACACACAACCATGGCATTTCAAAACAACACATATTTAAATGCAACACTCATATGAATGCTTAAAGATTTTAAATGGAAGAAGTTTTTGTTAACCCTAAATTGGGTAGATTTGATCTTGATTAACCTTGATTAAAGTTTTGGGATGTTACAAACCTTCTCCCCTTAAACAAAATCTCGTCCCGAGATTTAAGAAAGAAAACTAGGAACTAAAGAGATCTAGGAACTCAGTCCTAATGTAATCTTCTCGCTCCCAAGTGGCTTCTTCTTCGGTATGGTTGCTCCATTGGATCTTGAGAAATTTGATACTCCGGGTCCTGGTGGTTCTGTAGGCTTCCTCCAAGATACGGATGGGAACTACACGATACGTCAGCTCCTTGTTGATATCAACAGCTCGGTGATCGATGTTCTTGAAAACTTCGGTCTTCTCCGGCACTTCTAAGCATTTGCGAAGTAACGAGATATGGAACACATTATGGATGGCTGACATCTCCTCTGGCAGTTCCAGTTGATAAGATGCTTCTCCTCGGCGATTCAGAATCTTGAAGGGCCCAATATATCTGGGGGCTAACTTTCCTTTCAGACTAAAATGTTGGGTCCCTTCAATGGTGAAACCTTGAGATACACAAAATCTCTGACATTGAAAGTCAGGTCTCTCCTTCTCTTGTCAGCATAACTCTTTTGTCTGGATTGGGCAGTTTTGAGGTGCTCACGGACTTTGTGAACCTTTTCTTCAGCTTCTCGGAGAATGTCAGGTCCAAAAATCTGACTCTCTCCTACTTGCGACCAATTCAAAGGGGTACGACACTTTCTTCCGTATAAGAACTCAAATGGTGCCATTTGCAAACTGGCTTAATAGCTATTGTTATATGAGAATTCTGCGAAAGGCAGGCAATCTTCCCATTTTGATCCATACTCTAGCACACAAGCTCTCAACATATCTTCTAAGATTTGGTTGACTCTCTCAGTCTGTCCATCGGTTTGCAGGTGATAAGCGGTGTTGAAATTCAACTTGGTTCCTAATCCTTCTTGGACTTTCTGCCAAAATCTCGAGGTAAATTGGGTTCCTCGATCCGATACTATGGTCTTGGGGGTTCCATGTAGACTAACAATTCTAGCAATGTACAACTCTGCTAGCTTCGAACTCTGGTAGGTTGTCTTGACAGGTATAAAATGAGCTACCTTCGACAGTCTATCAACGATGACCCATATTGAGTCATTTCCCCTACTAGAAGTAGGCAAACCAGTGATAAAGTCCATTTTGACGGAATCCCATTTCCATTCCAGAATCTGCAATGGTTGCAACAGTCCTGCAGGTCTCTGATGTTCCGCTTTGACTCTCTGACAGATATCACACTTGGCAATGTAGCTTCCAATTTCTATCTTCATCTTGTGCCACCAAAATTGCTCCTTCAAATCCTGATACATCTTTGTTCCTCTGGGGTGGATAGAATAAAGAGTATCATGAGCTTCTTGCATGATAATTTGCTTCAGCTCCGAATCTTCTGGCACACAGATACGTCTTTTGTACCACAGAACTCCTTCTTCGTCTTCGGTGAATCCAGGTACCTTTCCTGTACCAATACGATGTTTAATTCCGTCGATACTTTCATTTCCCTTCTGGGCTTCCTTGACTTGGCTAATCAAAGTGGGTTGAAGTTCAATGCTAGCTAAAAATCCTTGGCTAACTAGCTCAGTTCTAAACTGCTCCAACTCCTCATGCAAACTTGGTTGCTTCTCCTTGATCATGGTGTTTAGCCTACACGGCAATCTGCTAAGAGCATCCGCTACCACATTGGCTTTGTCGAGGTGATAGTGAATGTCAAGGTCATAATCCTTGATTAATTCTATCCATTTCCTTTGCCTCATATTCCGCTCCTTCTGAGTGAAAATATACTTCAAGCTTTTGTGGTCTGAGTAAATCTCACAGCGATTACCCATAAGATAATGATGTCATGTCTTCAATGCCAAAACTACGGCTGCTAACTCAAGATCATGGGTAGGATAGTTCTGCTCATGCTGCTTCAGTTGTCGAGACAGATAGGCGATTACTTTGCCTTCTTGCATCAATACACATCCGAGACTAATCTTGGATGCATCACAATACACATCAAATGGCTTCTTGATATCTGGCATGATCAATATTGGGGCTGAAATCAATCTCTTCTTCAGCTCTTGGAAACTTGCTTCACATTTGTCGGTCCATTCAAACTTCTTGTCCTTCTTCAACAATTGATTCATGGGCCTGGTGATGCTCGAGAATCCTTCTACGAACTTGCGGTAATATCCTGCTAACCCGAGAAATGCACGGACTTGGGTTTGAGTGGTTGGGGCTTCCCATTCTTCAACATCTTTGATCTTGGCGGGATCAACAGCGACTCCTCTGGCAGACACAATATTTCCTAGGAATCCTACTTCTTTCAGCCAAAACTCACATTTGCTGAACTTGGCATACAACCGATGCTCTATAAGGGTTTCAAGGATGATTCTCAGATGTTGCTCATGCTCTTCTTCTGACTTGGAGTAGATAAGGATATCGTCGATAAACACAACGATAAACTTATCTAGAAAATTCATAAAGATCTTATTCATGAGATTCATGAAATAAGCAGGGGCATTGGTTAATCCAAAAGACATGACCGTATACTCATATAATCCATAACGAGTAGTAAAGGCCGTATTCAGAATATCCGTTGCACGAATCTTAAGTTGGTGATAACCAGTCCTAAGATCAATCTTAGAGAACACATTTTCTCCAGTCAACTGATCAAATAGATCCTCTATCTTTGGCAAAGGGTACTTGTACTTGATTGTGACATCATTCAGCTTCATGTAATCTGTGCACAAACGGTTGCCTCCATCTTTCTTGTCGACAAATAACACTGGCGATCTCCATGGTGATGCGCTTGGTTGAATCAAGCCTATTGCCAACATAGCATCCAACTGCTTCTTCAATTCCACTAACTTTGAGGGGTTCATACTATAGGGTCTCTGGGCTATGGGTCCGGTTCCGAGGATTAGTTCGATAATGAACTCAATATCCCTATCCGGGGCATACCGGGTAATTCATCTAGGAATACGTCGGGGTATTCAAAGACTACTCTAACTTGGTCAATGGTGGGTAGGGCTAGACTCTTGTTGCACTTGAATTGACGGGGCAAGGTTTCAGATATATGCTCTACTGAGACTCCAGAGCTACTGGTCATGGTGATGGCTTTCTTGGCACAGTCAATCAATCCTTTATGCTTTGACATCCAACTCATTCCTAGTACTACTTCCAAACCTTTGCTTCCAAGTACTATTAGATTGGCATAAAAATCTATCCCATGTATTCTGATAGGCACAGCTTTGCAAATTTTTCTAGCTTTTGTAGTTGAACCGGGGATTTGAACTATCATGACATGCTTCAAGTTGGTTGGGTGAATCTTACTAGTGCATGCAAATTATTCGGTGACAAATGAGTGCGATGCTCCAGAATCAAACAACACTCTTGCTAAAACTGAGTTGACAAAAAACATACCCAGCACTACATCTGGCGCTTCTTGGGCTTCTTCGGCGTTCATGTGGAAGAGACGGCCGTTGCGGTTATGAGGGTTCCCAGGGTGAATCTTCTTCCTGGTTGAACACGACGTTGCTGTTGAGCTGGGGCATTCATGTTGGCAGTGGCGGCAATCTTCTTGGGACACTCATTGGAGTAGTGACCCTTCACTCCACACTCAAAACAAGTGATCTAAGACTTGTATTCGGCCGCCACGGGTACAGAATTGCTTCCAGTTCTGGGTGTAGTGTTGTTGTTGCTGTTGTTGTTGTTGTTGTTGTTCTTGGGAGGTGCATGGGTGAAATTGCTAGAGTTGCCGGGGTGATTGTTGTTTCCTCTGGACTTCACATTTCCTCCGCTATGGTTGGGGTATCTTGGGCGATACATTGGGGGTCGATTGTTCCGTGGGGCATATCTGGCAGACGGGTTGGGACGGTACTTCTGGTGACTGTTGGATCCAGCTTGGTGCATCATCCGACGTTTGCGGTTGTCGTTTGCTTGATTAAGCTTCCCTTCCATCTGAATGGCAGAGTCGACTAGCTCTTCGAGATCCTTGAAATGGATGTTGACGAGGACAGTCTGCATCTCATCATGCAGTCCGTTCAGGAATCTCTCCTTCTTATTGGCCTCCGTGTTGATCTCATCAGGTGCATACCTGGCAAGGGACAAGAATCTATCATGGTACTCCACTATAGTCATTCTGCCTTGCTTCAACTCTCTGAATTCATCCCTCATTCGGGTGACTAGACCCTGCGGCACGTGGGTGCGGCTGAACTTGATCTTCAAAGCTTCCCATGTCATCACTTGACCATGGTTCATTGTGCGGGTGCTGTTCCACCATGCTCTTGCATCTCCTGCTAAATAGTGGGTGGCAAAAAGAACTTTCTCGTTGGCATCCACTCCGGCTACCTCTAAGTTGTTCTCCATTGTTTGCAACCAATCATCAGCATCCAGTGGGTTCTCCGAAGTACTAAAGATTGGGAGATTGGTATTCTGGAAGTTTTTGAGTTTGGATCCATGATGATCCTCATTTCCATGGTTTTGATTGTTGTGAGCCATCTGGGCGATCTGCTGCAGTGTTGCTAGATTTGCTTGGCATTCTGCCCTACTAGCTTCACGGTCTGTAATGAGAGTCTACAGAATCTGCAGCATTGGGTCTTGCGATGAGCTGCTCCCTCCTTGCTTTCCACGAGTCATCTGAAGATTGAGATAGATAAAGGGGTAAGAGGTAAAGTTCTAAGGTTAATGGTTTTGGTTTCAAAGCTAAAACTTTGAGTTTGACTTAGGTTTTGCAACTAACTTCTTTTCATTCATTAAAGCAAAGCACACAATACAAACACACACACACCACAACATCAAAGGAAAACAGATGGTTTTAAGAACCATTCTGCAAGCTATGATACAATGGGACCGATACTCCTCACTCTATGATAGTTCTCTAGTGCAGCTACTCATCATCGATGAAGTCGGAGTCATCACCGTCGGTGTAGAAGTCCACGGCATCCTCCTCCAGATAGTCATCATCATTGCGGAGGTATGAGTCAATATCCCCTTGGATATCTTCACCTTCCTCTTCTTCTTCCTTTGCTGCAAGCTGAGCTTCTTGCTCCTTGATGGTCTTCTCAAGGTCGGCCACCTTCTTGCGAAGACGGTCGATGGTGCGATCCTTCTTTGTGTGTTGACGGTGAAGAGACTGACGATCCTTGACTAGCAGTGAGAAAGTCTGGGCCTTGTGGGCGGCAAGGGCGAGGTTGTGGTTGGCGACCTCTCTAGCATTGTCCAACTCCTTATGTCTGTCATACAGTAGGAAGTCGAGGTTCTCCACTTGACGCTTCAATATTGGGTGACTTGGCATCTCTATCGGCATTCCCATAGAATCACTCCTTGCATAGTCAACAAAGCGGGTTCCTTGGATTAGGTTGACACTCTGGGCACACAAACGTGCGAGAGCTTCATGCATTGCCCTGGCTAATCCATCTAGCCAGTTGTTCTCTCTTACTGATAATTGAATCCTCTCGGACATTGGTGCTTCTATCTTGCCTCGAAGATCAGCAGTTACTAGCCATTGTAAATCTCCTCCTGGTGGACCCGGGAGTTGAGCTCCAAGAAATTCTGGATACGGACACTCCAAGAACTCAGACAGTGAATCAAGATCCCTCTCGAAGATCAGTTGGCCTTTGTTGCCCAATTGGTAGAACTTGTTGTATTGGGCTTCCATCTATAAGAATTTAGGATGAGAAAGTTAGTGAAGTGATCAAGTGTGTCAAAATTTTATGTAGTAATGTAAGAATTTGGAGGAACATGAATTTTTGAGAGAAAGAATCCAAAGGATAAGAGACAAAATAGTTTTCATAAATACTCACTTTGGTTTTGGAAACTAAGTTTTTGTTCGGACGTCCATTCTAACTAGGGGCTCCTATGGTCAGGATGGCTCTGATACCAACTTGTCAACACCCGGATTTTTAATCCCAGATGCCTGTTATGCCATACATCGCAATCCCAGGATTACCATTTTTGCGAGACATAACAAATTGGATATCACAGTACATCATCCATTACAAACCATATAAGGTCTTACACAAATAAAGGATCTCATGATCCAGTCTTAATACAAATCAAGCAGCGGAATAATAAGCATAGTAGCAGGCTCCATCTTCAGTGTCACAGGCAATGCTGATGATGGGAGATCATCCTAGTTATCATAGCCGTCCTGATGTCCTCCTTCAGGGTAGTCCTCCTCATGGTCTGGCCACGGGAATAGCCAGGGACAAAGCCATGAGTACTCTTTAAGTACTCGCAAACTACCACTAACAAGTAAGATAGTTCTAGTAGGAAAGCTAACTCTAAGTTTATTTGTAAAGTTAAGTTTGAGACCTAAGCTGAGTTCAGAAACAAAGAAAGATAAAATAAGTTTGAAAACACCTAAGGGGGAACTTAATTGTCATAGTCACAACTCTATTGTGGTCAAGTCATGTCACCATTCATTTCATAAGTTGTTTTGAAAACATCTGACAACGGAACAGTATGGCCACTCCAACTGTCCATAACCGCGGACGCAGCTATTCGAATAGTTTGACACTCTGCAGAGGTGGTACACATTCACCACAAGATTCGATACATCTGTTAGGGATAACCCTGAATCATCATACTTAGTATGCAGATAATCAAACATAACCTTTCCTTTACACACTCTAGTATAAGCACCTCTCCTATGAGTATGCCTCCCAGCCATGACCATCTGTCATCCTGGGCACTGCATAGGTGGACAACATTGAGACGTAGCCTTAGCTCAAACCTCTCCCGCAAGGGAACTAATACTAATGCATATAAACTTCCGGCTAAGCCTTAACCAATTCAGGTATTGTGGTTGTACGGTAAAATTGTAATGGTATCGCATCCGAACCCAACCATCAGTTTTTGTAAAAAGGGCTAAGACTCATGCCTTAACATTTTCATCATCATCATAAACCATTTGTGTTTCTCAACACATGTCAAAACATCTCAATAGAATGACTCATCATTCCAAGGTTTTCACAAGTCATTTTCACAAAGTATTCCCATCTAAAGTGATCAAGTTTTGGTTGAGATCTAAACTACTAAGTTAAGAGTGTTCACTAATGTGGGATGCTAATATCAATCTCATGCCATAGAATGACATATAAGTCTAACTAGATAGGTCAAGTTTTATACTCTATATGCTACCTTTAAACAAAGTAAAAGACTTTAGTAAAGTAAGGAAAGTAAAGCTTGTAAGTAAAACTTGGAGTAGGTATAAGTCAACATGATATAACCAAAGCATGCCTAATGCATCTTGCATAGGTTATCTTGCTTAATTATAGCTTGCTAACAATATCTTGCAAGGGTGATCTTGAATTGTTAATGATGGCTTGCCTTGGTTGGTGCAGTGGTTGAAATTCTCTTCCTCCTCCTCTTGGTAGAACTCCTCCTCCTCGTAGACTTGGTTGGTACTATCGTCTATAAATACATACAGAATACACAATCACCAAACAATGCTTAACTAGTCTACTTAGCACACTAAGGCACACATTTGATGATCTATTATCATCACAAATATCATAAGGTTTAATGAACTAGTTTCATTTATTTTATTTGAGAAAAGTAATTTCTACTCATTGAAATTAACTAAGATTTAATATTCTCCAATTAACTATGGGATCATGTGGACACATGTTATCACCACATATTCTAACATATGGGAATGTGATTTAAGGTTTGGATCACATTTTAATAAGTTTGAGTTTAATAATTAATGATTAAAAGTGACTATAAATGCCTATATAGCATTATTTTGGTACTAGTCCAAAGTCACTGCTTGCAAACCTTAATATTATTACATATTCAGATTGGTATGGTTAAATGTGATTTTTGAGAGTTGGAATCAACTCAAAAGCTATTATGGTTGATTTTAGAAAAATGTTTGAATGTGCAAAAGCTTCTATCTTGTTGTTTTTACTAGGAGATATCCCTAACTCTAAATGATTTAAATCCAACGGGCTTGGATAGATATTTTCATTATCTTTCCAACAAAATTGGAATCACTCAATTTGGATTTGTAGAACTCTCTGAATTGATTTTCAAACTAAGGGACAGAATCTAGTTTAAGTCTAAAAAGAAAAAATCCTAATTTGAATCACAGGTCCAGTGCAGGAAACTAATTGGGCCGGCCCAGATTCACTCCGCAGCGCAGAGGACTGCTGACAGGTGGGGTTCGCCTGTCAGTGGATCATTACACTCGAAGCGGTACGGGGCAATACGGACCACAGGATTAGAACTAGATCAACGGCTCACGGTCGTCGTCGACGACGAACACGTCACCGGCGATACTGAACCCTAGCGGCTCGGTGGGGGTGTAGTGGGGATGTACTGAGGCTCCAGCTAGTGCGTCGAGGCGGGCAAACAAACAAGTAGACGACAGCGAGCTCAGGCAAAGTCGCGGCAGAGGCTGAGGTGGACGAAATCAACGGCAGCGTCTCCTCCTCTGCTGCGGCGGTCTCCGGCTTAATTCCGGCGAGAGGCTGCTCGAACTACTTCGGCGAGAGGTGGGGAAGGACTGGTGGAGAGAGGGAGTTGAATGGTGTGGCGATTGAGGCTAGGGAAGGCCTCCTTATATAGGCTCGAGGAGGGGATCGAAGGGGCGACGACGAGCTCGTCGGTGATGACAATATAGGGTGCTATCGGCATGGACGGCGTAGGCAGATGGTGGCTTGCTTCCTGGCGGTCCTTTACGGCTTTATGGTGCAGCTAGGGGCAGTGGCAATCGGTCGGGGGCGTCGCGCGCCCTGGGAGACAGAGGTGCTGCTCGACGCAGTTCCCGGCGAGTGTGGGTTGAACGGCGGGTTACGGCCGTGTCTGGCGGGGTGAGGGGGTCAAGGCGGAGTGGCTCTGCCCGGTCTATGGTCAAGGCGCGGTCTATGGCATGCTGGCGGTGAAGGTGCTCTGGCGTTCTCTGGCGCGGTGCAGACAGGCATGGGCGCGAGCGAGGGGAGGTGGTCCAGGGGCTGGCTGTGGCCGTGGGGTGGACAGGGGAGTGCGGTAGGGTTGGGCGGAGCTAGTGGTGGTGCTGGAACGGCACGGCGCGGTCTGGGGAGCATTGCCCATGTTCGTCCGGTGGTGACCAAAAACGGGCGGCGCGGCACTGCTGCTCTAGGCCGGTTAGTAGCTTAGTTATGGGCTGGTTAGAGTTAAGGGAGACAATGGGACCAAATGGAGGCCAATTACTCGACAAAGCATTGATCCATCAATAGTGTTTGTTAGGCAAAAAAATTGTGCATGCCACCTGTTCGACCAAATGGCCGCAAGAAGAAAACTTTTGAATTTTGAGATGAAATTTTGTGGAGTTGTTTGTCACATGCTTAAGCATCTCTGGTTGCTTGGGATTGTCAAGTTGAGTTCATTTGAGTGGTTTTTGAATAAGTGTGATCTAGACATATGAACTAGATTCCATTTTCAATTGTCATTTAAAATTAGAGTTTGAATGTTTTTGAGAGATCACAAAGTGGGCCTTGGCACATCACTACTTGTACTAGCAAGGGGTGCAAAGATCCACAATTGTCTCTGTTGGAAATTGAGTGCTAGGAACACCCAAAGTGGGCTAGGTGATTAAAATGGCAAAAGTGACCATTTCTTTTATTTAATTCTTTTTGATTTCTTTTTCTTTCGTTTTTTGCTTGGGAATGATCTAGATGATGTGACATTCATCATAGAACCATTTTACAACCATTAGAACACACAACCATGGCATTTCAAAACAACTCCTATTTAAATGCAACACTCATATGAATGCTTAAAGATTTTAAATGGAAAAAGTTTTTGTTAACCCTAAATTGGGTAGGTTTGATCTTGATTAACCTTGATTAAAGTTTTGGGATGTTACAATTATTGATTCTATCATGTCTTTGTTATTTGTGATCTTGCATGCTTTCCGTTGTTAGTAGCTATCTTGGCCAAGTAGATGCTAGCAACTCCAAGAGTTAGTATTTATGCTCGATAGTGGGTTCATGCCTCTAGTAATCTGGGGAAGTGACAAAAATCTCTAAGGTACTAGATGTGTTATTGCTACTAGGGAGAAAACAACAATCCTTTGTTCATATAACAATCGTATTGTTTACTTTACATGCAATTCATAATGCAATTATCCATTGCTTGCAACTTAATACTGGAGGGGTTCGGATGATAACCTGAAGGTGGATTATTAGTCATAGATGCAGTTGGATGGCGGTCTATGTATAATGTTGTAATGCCCAATCAAATCTCAAAGGACTCAAGATGAGTAGTATATGCTTGTATGCTTTCTCGATGTTTTTCAATTGCCCCGCTGTAATTTGTTCACCCAACATGTCATCTATCTTAAGGAGAGCCACCACTAGTGAACTATGGACCCCGGTCCTTTCTTTTACCATCAATCTACAATCAACTATTTACTGCTTTGTGTTTACTTTTTGCAAACTATTACTTTCTTCCACTCGATACGTTTAATCCTTTGTTTTCAGCAAAACCGGTGAGATTGATAACCTCATCGCAAGTTGGGGCAGGGTTCTGTGGTTGTGTTGTGCAGGTCTCCACGTTGCTGCTGGCACCGGTAGTGCGCTCTACCAAAGTTCAGATAGCTACACCTTTGGGGTGTTTCCTTGCTCCTACTGGTTCGATTAAACCTTGGTTTCATAACTGAGGGAAAACTTGTTGTTGTGTTAATCATACCTTCCTCTTGGGGTTCCCCAACGAGCTCGATATATTTTGGGCCATCAAGGTACCAGATCTGTCCATGGGATTGATTCCACCATTGGGAATCACCCAATGGTGGAGGGGAGAGGATTGGTCAGCGACACGGCGGGTCCTGGGGGCTTATTGACCTCCGGGGAGGAGATTTGGGGGAGGAGGCGACGGGGTAGAGAGGGGAGGACGGGGGTGGATGAATGAAACTGTCTGTTTCAGTTCACCCCGTCCTCTCTCTATGTGGCCCAAAACCGTCCGGACTAGAGACTCCTGTCTACATCGGAGACTTTGGTCTACACGGAGACTCCGGCCTACACCGGAGACTCCGGTGTGAGCACACCGGAGACTCTGGTCCTCCTCGACCAAAAACTCCATGTTTTGTGTATGGGGACATATATGAGATAGAGATAGTTTACAGGACCAGGAAAAGGCTTGGGTTAAGATGACCTACTGTGAAGAAACAAAGAAACCACAGAAATCCATTCAAATTTTCAATAATGCGCCAAATAAACCCGAACTAAGAACCAACTCTTCAATGGGAAGAGGGTGGTTTTCGAGGCCACCATGTAAGAGTTTGTGGCATGACACCGCGAAGAATTATCCTTGGGTTCATATCCACTACTCATCAATGAAGCTCACATATCACCAAGTGATATTAAGAGGATTGAATTTCTTAATGTTGGCATTATGGGGGGAGGGATAGTCCAATGTATTAGGACCGCATTCCCCCTATCTCCATGCCTTCACCTACACCAAATATCAGTCAAGTCATAGGTGAGTATGCAAGGTAATCAAGTCAAGCTCCTAGAATCTATGATATTTAGTTCATTCCTCAAATAACAAAACCTTGCTTCATCAAGTGTCTTTGTGAAAATGTCGGCAAGTTGGTCTTTGGTTGACACATAGGATATCTCAATATCACCTCGAGCAACATGATCTCTAATGAAGTGATGACGAATCTCAATATGCTTTGTCCTTGTATGATCCACTAGGTTATAGGCAATCTTGATAGCACTTTGATTGTCACATAGAAGAGGCACTTTGTCACAATGGACACCGTATTCCTTTAAAGTTTGCCTCATCTATAGCAATTGTGTACAAGCACTAGCAGTTGCGACATACTCGGCTTCGGCAGTGGAGAGAGAGATACAATTTTGCTTCTTAGAAGACCAACACACCAAGGACCTCCCAAGGAATTGGCAAGCCCTGGAGGTTGATTTCCTATCATCTTTGTCACCAGCCCAATCCGAATCCGTGTATCCACAAAGAGAGAAAGTTGAGCCCCTAGGATACCAAATACCATAGTTTGGGGTATGAACCAAATATTGAAAGATTCTCTTGACCGCCATCAAATGGATTTCTTTAGGAGCCGCTTGATATCTTGCACACACTCCTACACTCAACACAATATCGGGTCTAGATGCGCAAAGGTAAAGCAAAGAGCCAATCATGGACCGGTATACCTTTTGATCCACATCTTTACCATTTGGGTTTAGTTCAAGATGAGTCTTTGTTGCCATGGGAGTGGGAGCTCCATTTAGATCTTTCATGTTGAATCTTTTGAGCATATCTTGAGTATACTTGGCTTGGTTGAAGAATGTTCCTCCTCTCACTTGCTTGATCTCAAAACCAAGAAATACTCTCAATTCTCCCATCATAGACATCTTGAACCTGTCAGTCATAAGCTTTGAGAATTCATCATTAAAAGCTTTGTTAGATGATCCAAAGATAATATCATCTACATAAATTTTGCATATAAAAAGTTCCCCATTGACCTTCTTAGTAAAAAGGGTGGGATCGATTTTCCATACCTCAAACCCACGATCTAACAACAACTCTCTAAGGTGCTCATACCACATGCGTGGGGCTTGTTTGAGCCCATAGAGTGCCTTATCGAGTTTGTATACGTGGTTTGGAAAGTTGGGATCCTCAAACCCCGGGGGTTGCTTCACATATACCAAATCATGCAATGGACCATTAAGAAATGCACTTTCGACATCCATTTGTTGTAATTTAAATTTATGATGTGCCGCATAAGCAAGAAGGATACGGATGGACTCAAGGTGAGAAACGGGTGCATAAGTCTCTCCATAATCAATGCCTTCAATTTGAGAGAACCCTTATGAAACCAATCTTGCCTTTTTCCTCACCACAATTCCATGCTCATATTGCTTGTTCTTGAAAATCCACTTGGTGCATATAACATTGCGGCAATCTTTTGTCTTTTCAACTAACTTTCATACTTTGTTTCTCTCAAAGTTGTTGAGCTCTTTGTGCATTGCATCTAACCAATCTGAATCTTCAAGAGCTTCCCATACTTTCTTTGGTTCCACCATGGAGATGTGTGCTTGGTGCTCACCAAAGTTCTTGAGTTGAGCTCGAGTAGATATCCCTCTTCTTAGATCTCATACCACATTCTCAAGAGTGTGGTATCTTAATTCCAATATTCTATCCATTCTAGCTTGACGACGAGTTTCGATCTCCTTGTTGTTTCTTGGGGGATCACTTCATCATTTTGGTCCTCGTCTTGACCATTAACTTGACCTTGATCATCATTGGAATTATTCTCTACTACAAGAGGCAAAGATTGACCTTGGTCTCGATCAAGCATACTTCTAGATAGGCATTGAGCTTCCCTTATGGCAGTTTCTATAGATCTTCCTTGTGTAATAGACTTAGCACCACTGGACATTCTGGCAAATGGAGACTCAAGTAACTCCTGGCTAGAGGTTTCTTCTTGATCAGCAGGTTGAGGGTCCACAACTTGTCTTTGGCATGGGTCATTGTCCTCCTCGATAGGAGCTTGTTGATGTTGTGAAGATGAGGGCTCCACTTGAGTAGAGCATAGTTCTTCTCAATCCGCCATAAGGGGTTCCTCAACAGGGCAGATGAAACTCGCACCCATTCTTCCTATGGCATCCTGGGCATTCCATCATCTACATCACAGACATAAACACGCCCCACTTGGGGACCATCATATTCTTAAAACACCACACTACAAGATTCTATGACGGTTCCGAAGAGACTGTCATAGATTCTATAAGTGTGGGATTCGAGACCATAACCAAAAAAAATCCCTCTAATGCTTTGGAATCAAACTTGGACAAACAAATACCCTTAATGCGATAGAAGCACTTACCACCGAACACCCGGAAGTAAGAAACATTGGGCTTGTTACCGGTAAGGATTTCATATGGAGTCTTGATCAATTCTTTGCGGAGATAGAGACGGTTTGATGCATGGCATGCGATGGAGATAGCTTCAGCCCAAAAATTGTATGGAGATTTAAATTCCGCCAACATGCTCCTTGCCATATCAATAAGAGTCCGATTCTTCCTCTCAGCTACACCATTTTGTTGAGGGGTATATGCAGCGTATTGATGTTTTATTCCCGCATCACTAAGAAATCCATTCAATGTGTAGTTCTTGAACTCGGTACCATTGTCACTTCTTATTGTTAATACCGGGACATTGTGTTGGCATTGATCCATGTTGATGAAGTCAATGAAGGTCTCTTGTTTCTCACTTTTCAGTTTGAAGAAATATACCCAAGTGTATCTTGAGTAGTCATCAACAATCACCAAGCAATATTTCTTCCCACCAAGGCTTGCATGAGATGGAGGACCAAAGATATCCACATGAAGGAGCTCCAAGATCCTCTTGGACTTGATGTAGTTCTTTGGCTTGTGGGGAGAATCATGCATCTTTCCTTCAACACATGCCCTGCAAACACGATCTTTGGCAAAGCAAACATTTTATTTGAGTCCATCAATATGACCATCCTTGTGGAGGCTTTGCAAAGTTCTCATGTTGACATGGGCTAGATGGCGATGCCATAGCCAACCCACATCAGCCTTTCTGAATAAGCACATCGTACTTATAGTGGTTTTCCCCGAGAAGTCCACCACATACAAGTCATTTTCGACGTACCCAACAAAAGCGACCTTGAGATACTTGCTCCACAAGAGGATCACAATATCATTATCAATAAAGATGTCAAAACCCATCTTTCCAAGAGCACAGACTGAAAGTAAATTATAGCCAAGGGTCTCAGCAAGCATGACGTCCACGAGAGTGATATCGTGTGCAACCACAACTTTTCTGAAACCCATTACCTTAGAATTTGACTTGTCAGCATATGTCACGGATATTTGATCAATATTTGGTGTCAACTCCTTGACACTAGATGCGCTTCCGGTCATATGACTTGTGCATCCACTATCAAGCACCCATTTTGACCCTCCGGAAGTGTAGGTCTACAAAAGATCAAAGTAGTTTTTAGGTACCCATTTTTCAATGGGTCCTCTTTTGTTAGCAACAAGGGTCTTGGGAACCCAAATAGACTAAGCAATATAACCATCATATGGCCCAACATATTGTGCATACACATCACCATAATAATCACGCATTAAAACATAGTGAGGGTTAGCACTTCCCGCAAAATCATCATGAGACATAGTTTTGCCATTCGTGGACTTACTATCCACAATGACCTTGTCATTTCCTTGTGTGGGCTTGGCCTTATTCTTCTTGTTGTTCTTCTTCTTCTTGCCATTAGAGACAAAACCAATGCCCCCTCTTTCACTACTTGACCTTTGCTTACTCAAGAGGTCATCAATTGACTTGTTACCCTTGGGAAAGGTGGCCTTAGCAAGCTCCCCCTTCAACCTAGCATTTTCTTCAAGTATACTAGTACAACTAGAGGGAATGAAAGTACTAGGTGAAGTAATATTAGTCAATTGAGCTTGAGGCTTTTCACGAGACTTTGTGAGCAACAAGAGTTCACTCTCCAAGGCCTTGTGAGCCTTGTCAAGTATACTAAAGTCCTCGGCAAGTTTTTCATGAACAACATCAAACTCAATCTTGTCCTTTTTAGCCCTTTTATATTTGGCAATAGCATGGTCACGTTCCTTGATGAGTTTATTAATAATGAGATCATTTGCTTCATCAAGACCTTCAAGTTTAGTGTCAAGAGATATTCTAGTTTCTTGTTCTTCTTCTAGAGCATTATTTAGAGCTTCTACCTCAATCATGTGCTCTCTTCCTAATTTACATCTCTCATCTAGAAGTTCTTGTGTGTGAGCAAGTTGATTTGGGAGGTCCACAAAATGTTTCTTATGTTCCCCTTGCAAGTTGTTCATAAACACATCAAAAGCAACTAGTTCCTTTTTGACCTCAAGAGATAACTCATCATCATAATCATCATTGATTAAGGAGGTGGAATGTGATGATGAAAATACCTCCGTTCCTCTTGCCATAAGGCAAGTGACGTTCTTGTTGGAGATATTCTCATTAGGAGAGTCGAAGAGTGAGTATGTAGGGGTAGAAGTGGTGGCAAGAGCCGCCACACCACTTGATGTTTCCTCTTCTTCATCTTCATCATCATCATCGGAGGAGAATTCTTCATGAGTGATCAAGACAATTTCACCCGACTTCTTGTTGGTTGCATTCCTTTTGATGAAGGGTTTCTTGTAACGAGATTTGGAGGTCTTCTTCAACACAAGTTTACCCCCATGATCTTCTCTTTTCTCATAGGGACAAGCAGCAACAAAGTGATAGCGGTCACCACAATTGAAGCAAGTTCTCAGCTTGGACCCATTATCTCGTATCCCATTGGGGTTGCTTCTTCGTTGCATTTCCATCTTGGCCTTGGCGGGATCTTTCCAAAAGTTTCTTGCATAGAAGGCCATGTATTCACCATGAGCTACCTTGACATCTTCGGGTTGGCTCATTGAAAGTCCCTCATCACTTCCTTCATCTTCATCATACTCCACAACCTTGGCCTTCAAGGCAAGATTGACACCACTACTCATTCCAATGGCACGAGCACGGGCGTCTTTGGCATTCTTGGCGGCAACCTTGAAGGCAGCCATCTCTTGCATAACTTCATTGGAGGTCATGAGATGGTATTTGTGTCTTCCTTAGAGACTCTTCAAGTCAGTAGGCTCGAAGGGCATGAGAGAACTCACATACTTCCTCTTGATCCAAGCATCATCAATGTGAGAGGCACCAACATTCCTAAAGGCGGTGGTTGTGGATTTGAGTCTTCGATACATGTCTTCATGATCCTCACCATCCTTCATGAAGAAACCTTCAGCCTCATTGCTTAAGGCATCATATCTATTTCTTCTCATACTCTCATTGCCAACAAACAAGTCAATGAGAGCATCCCAAGCTTCCTTGGCGGTATTGTAGTGCTCAATGTGGGGAAAATCCTTTGGCCCCACTCCAAGTTGAATCATGTGCAAGGCAGTCACATTGAGTTGGCTATTGACCACTTCTCTTCTAGTCAAGTTAGTTGGATCATCAATTTTGAGACCTTCTTCAATAATATTCCACAAATCAATGCAAGAGCTGCGAACATGAGATTTCATTAAAACTTGCCATTGAACAAAAGTATGTGCAGCTAACTTAGGTGGGTCACCTCTATTATTTATACATGGGTGAGGGATGGGGGGTCGGGAGAGTACCATCCGGGGACGGCATGGTGCTCTTCCTTCCCATTACCCTTTTTGGTGGTGGAGTCAGTGGAATTATGTTCATCCCCCGCCACTTCCTCCAAAGGCTTAGCCGGAGCATTTGCCTTTGGGTTAGGTGGTGTTTCCACATGAGAGGGAGGAGGTGAGTGTTGGGGATATACTTTCCGGGTATCCTCACAGTCCCACACTGACTAGGGTGGCCCACTTCAGGTTAGAGCTTTGCTTCACGGGCGGCCCAGTCAGGGAGAAGAAATGGAGTCCAAGACGGCTATGGGAAGGCCCAGAAGACTTACCGACATAGGCCCATAGTGTTGCTTGTAGTTCAAGATGTACTCTCTAACCGACTCTTAGTCGTAGCCGGATAGATCTCTCCTGTAAACCCTAGGCCGGATATCTATATAAGTCGTCCTAGGGAGAGCCTTTAGGGCACCCCTTACAATCACAATCTCAACTTGCACAGGCGAACCCTTGTAACCCATATTCTGGCTCTATCGTTGATACATTGCAAATGTATCTATAATTTTTGATGTTCCATGCTTGGTTTTATCCACTTTCTTGTGTTTTGTCCACACTTTGGAGTACTTTTCATATGATTTCTTGTACTAACCTATTAACAAGAGCCATAGTGCCAGCTGCCTGTTTTTTGCTGTTTTTGGTTCCAGGAAAGTTAGAAAATGAATATTCTCGGAATTGGACGGGACAAAAGCCAAAGTGCCTATTTTTCTAGAAGTCATCAGATGCCAGAATACAAGACGGGGAAGGGCTGGGGGCCGGCCACACCACCTGGCCGCGCGGCCAGGCCTGGCCTACACCAGGGGGTGGTCTGGCCGACCCCAGCACCCCCTCGGCCTCTCCTTCCGCCTATAAGATGCCCTCGGGATGAAAACCCTAAGTACCCGATCAAAAATCCACGAAAGAGTCTGTAGCCGCCGTCATCTCCATCCCTAGATCGGGAGGGATCTGAAGCTCTTCCCGGCACCCTACCGGAGAGGGGAATTCACCCTAGAGGCCTTCTTCATCACCATGCAAGCCTCCGGTGTGGTGCGTGAGTAGTTCATCCTTGGACTACGGATCCATGTAGTAGCTAGATGGCTGGTTCTCTTCCTTTGTGCTTTCATGTTTAGATCTTGTGAGCTCCGTTCATGTTCAAGATCATCTATTTGTAATTCTGCATGTTGTGTTTGTGGGGATCTGATGGATATTGAGATGCTATTTCAGATTTATTATTGATTCTATCATGTCTTTGTTATTTGTGATCTTGCATGCTTTCCGTTGTTAGTAGCTATCTTGGCCAAGTAGATGCTAGCAACTCCAAGAGTTAGTATTTATGCTCGATAGTGGGTTCATGCCTCTGGTAATCTGGGGAAGTGACAGAAATCTCTAAGGTACTAGATGTGTTGTTGCTACTAGGGAGAAAACAACAATCCTTTGTTCATATAACAATCCTATTGTTTACTTTACACGCAATTCGTAAAGCAATAATCTATTGCTTGTAACTTAATACTGGAGGGGGTTCGGATGATAACCTGAAGGTGGATTGTTAGTCATAGATGCAGTTGGATGGCGGTCTATGTATAATGTTGTAATGCCCAATCAAGTCTCAAAGGAGTCAAGATGATTAGTATATGCATATATTGTTTTCTCGATGTTTGTCAATTGCCCCGCTGTAATTTGTTCACCTAGCATGTTATCTATCTTAAGGAGAGCCACCTCTAGTGAACTATGGATCCCGGTCCTTTTCTTTACATACAATCTATAAACTGTTTACTGCTATGTGTTTACTTTCTGCAAACTATTACTTCCTTCCATTCGATACGTTTAATCCTTTATTTTCAGCAAAACACGGTGAGATTGACAACCTCATCGCAAGTTGGGGACAGAGTTCTGTGGTTGTGTTGTGCAGGTCTCCACATTGCTACTAGCATCGGTAGTGCGCCCTGCCAAGGCTTAGCTAGCAACACCTTTGGGGTGTTTCCTTGCTCCTACTGGTTCGATTAAACCTTGGTTTCATAACTGAGGGAAACTTGCTTCTGTGCTCATCATACCTTCCTCTTGGGGTTCCCAACGAGATCTACATCAACACTGAGCCATCAAGCATTTTTTTGGCGCCGTTGCCGGGTAGTCAAGGACATCTTCACAAGGGGAGTCCCTCATAATCAATCTCTTTACTTTGTTATTTTTGTTTTGCTTAGTTTCTTTTTGCTTTGTTTGCTTGTTTCTTTATCAAAAACACAAAAAAAATAGTTTTACTAGTTTGCTTTCTTATTTGAAAACACAAAAAAATTAGTTCCTTTCTCAAGTTTCCACTATGTCTAGCCTTGCTCCAATCACTATGTCACCCGAGGAAATGATTTTCACTTTTAAACAAGGAATTGAGGAAAGTTTTAAGGAAGCTTGGTCTAGAATCTCTGATCTACATGAAAAAACTGAGCCGAAAATGACTCAAAGCTTGTTCCTTAGCAGTTTTTACCTTGGAATTGCTCTTTGCTATAGATATGCTTTAGATGCTGTTGTGGAGGAGATTTTCTCCAATGTAATGAGGATGATGCTATTAATGCTATAAATAAATTGATCCTTACTTACAACTTGCCTAGCCAAACTGATATTTCTTTCGCAAGAATATTTGCTAGATTGAACACTCTTGAGACTAGCACTACTAGCTTAAAAGATTGCTATAATATGCTTAGGGAGCATCATAATTATGTTAGAATAAATTCTGAACCATCAAAGTGGCTCCCTACAGTAAAGATTGAGATAAACACTAAAACTTTTCAAGCCCGCTATGATATCATGTCTTAATTTTGTCTTATGCATATTTATGAATCTTTGAATCTTTGGGGGCTTACTGAAGGAGGAAAAGAAATATCGCTTGCTAATAATACTACCATATTACCTATTGGAATAGCTGAATGAGTGTTTACAAAGATCCTTGGGAAAATGATTTCTACTGATTATCTTGTTATTGAATGTGTAGGAAAAGGACAAATTACACTTGGAAGGTCCCTATTAGAACTCCTTGGAGCGATAATAGATGTGGGAAAGGGGACCATGCACCTTTCCTCTCCACCAAACAATCATATTTCCCCAAGGTTAAGAATAAAAGTAAGAGAGCTAAGGGCAAGAAATTTGGTTTTAATGCCTCTTCATTTGAGAACACTTGATTCTCTTTCTTGCTTCTTACGCCTAACTTAAAGGCGTTAAAGAAAAGTACTTATTGGGAGATAACCCAAAAGTTTTAGATAAGTCTTGGAAGTTATTACATCAGTAATAACTGCTCCTTATCCTTTTTATTTGCTTTTTGTGCCAAGAGTACCCTCTAATGAGAGAGAAGTAATGATTGGGAAAGTTGTTGTCCTGAAACAGATTTTTGTGCTTCACCGTAAAAATTCGTGTAAAATCTATGAACGTCTTTTTGAGGCGTGAATTTTTGTGCTTCTGACCCAGGTTTTTATATAACTTTTGTTAGTTCAACACTTTTTGATTTGAGGAACCGAAGGTCTTCGAAAAAATTCGTCTTTACCTACTGGTCTGTTTTGACAGATTTCTGCCATTTTTTGCATTTACTTCTTGTTGGTTCCTTTTTGAGTTCTTTTGGGGAATTGAGCATTTTGAGGGAAGTGCTTCAGTAGCTAGTGTTCTAATGGAAGTTTATTGGTGTTATAACTGAACCTTAAACCTTACTTATCTTGAGTGCACTAATGTTGCTAATAAAGATTGTGTGAAGTTTTGTATGAAAGAAAAAATTTAGGTGTATGGAAGGAATGAGTAATGAGATGAAGGATGGAATAAAGCTCAAGCTTGGGGATTCCACCTCTGTCACCCCAAGAAATATCCAAGAAATACAAGCGTCAAATATTGGGGATGCCCAAGGCATCCCCTTCTTCATCAATAAAAATCCCAGGTTTCTTCCAAACGCTTCATTTTTATTGTTTCATGCACAGTTGTGTTGTTCTTGGAGCATCTTCTTTTTCGTTTTTGTTTTGGTTTTTCGTTTGCTTGGTTTGCTTAGTTTGCTGAATAAATTGGTTGGACCCCCTCTTTCATACATTGGTTTGCAAATAGTTTGGTTTGGTTTGGAAAAGAGTAGGAAAGTTCATGCTTATGTGGTAAAAAGAGCTCGTTTTCGACTGTGGCCTATGCTTTGTCATGCCATGCTTGATATTGTTTTGGATTTATGCTTAGTATTCTTTGCTGTAGCATGACTTGTTATAAACAATTGAGATTGCTTAATGTGCCTTGGATGAATCATGCGTTGTTTTAGCATATTAAAGCATAGTATAGTGGTATTCTCCTTTGATGGTTTATTTGGGTTGACTTGGCGCATGCTCACACCATGTTATGACTATCCAAAGTCACCATAGCCTTTATGATCCTTTAGTATTCAACTTGTAGTATCACTTTATGCTTTGATCAATGATATTTTGTCGCTCTGCATGATTATGGCCATTATTGCTCTCTTAGTTTGTCGCTCCCAGTCTTTTGCTAGCCTCCACAACCAAGTATGAGTTCCACTCATGCATCCAACTCCCTAAACCAAGTTATTCCAAAGAGTCCACCATACCTACCTACTAGCTTATGCTATTCCAAGTATATTCATGCTTTTGTTTACCTTCCAAATTAAACATGTTATGAGAAAACTAGTGATTAAAGCTCTCACGAACTTGATGGAACACTTTACTTTTTTGTATCTAATAAACTTGAACCATTGGGTCCTTCTTTGTTGCGTATATGCTTGCGCTTTATAAGTTGAAATTAGCATAACCATGTATCATGGGGAATGCTTTCAACATTGCACTTGTACTTTGTACCCCGTTGATATCATGTTCTTTTGCTTACGGATCCCGGCGGTGTGAAATAAAAGTGGAACTTGTAAGATCATGGAGTTTGTATGTGTGTTAGAGAAACGCCTGGGCCGCTAGCCTAAGCCATACCTAATCATGGTGGAAACTTGAAGCATCACCATAATGATCACTCTATGAAGCATCCTCAATAAAAAACTATGCAAATAGAAAATAAAAAGATCGTTGAGATGCTCATTATCTGCTTGCCTTGTCATTTTGATTATGGGATAGCTCCTGTATCATGTGCAAGGGGTACCCCATTGGCAGTTCTTTATGATACACATGTACTTACAATGACAAGAGCTTACTTGTGACTAAAGTTGAGTAGCATAAGGATCGGTCTTCGTAAGTAAGGGGCATGAGATTTCGGTTTATAACTTGTCAAGCATATCCTCTTAGTTGTGTCACTTTAACCTTAATCACCTTAAAGATGCTTATGATAGGGGCAATGAGAGCTGAAAGCTATAAGTACCATAATTTTTGGAAACTCTTTATGAGACTTGAATCCCTACTTCCTTCTTTGAAGGCCTTTCTTCCACCATTATATTGAGTCTCCACCTTCTACCTTTATGCACCTAGTTTGAGAGCATAGTGGCCATTCTTAGTTCTATGTGCATTGTCCCAAGACTAGTTGATTGATGCATAACTTGATATTGCTTGTTTTAAACTATTTGCATCTAGTCACTCTTATGAACTTTGAAGGTGTCCTATGCACTTATGTTTTGCTACTCTATGAGGGACAAGCTGAATATTATTATGCTATGTTTTCTTTATGTGAAACAAACAAACGTCTTGCAAAGCATTGTTATTCATGAATCTTTTGTTTGTGCCTTTTCATGTTGCATCATAGTTTCTTTGTCTTATTGCTAGAACTTTGTCTTTCATGTTATGATTGAAGTACTATGATCCCAGCTTTGAATGTTTTACAAATACTTTGATCAAGTCTTTGATGGTGCATGTCACCACAAAAATTATTCTTTCTTTTTATCACTTACCTACTCGAGGACGAGCAGGAGTTAAGCTTCGGGATGTTGATACATTGCAAATGTATCTATAATTTTTGATGTTCCATGCTTGGTTTTATCCACTTTCTTATGTTTTTCCACACTTTGGAGTACTTTTCATATGATTTCTTGGACTAACCTATTAACAAGAGCCACAGTGCCAGATGCCTGTTTTCTGCTATTTTTGGTTCTAGGAAAGTCAGAAAATGAATATTCTCAGAATTGGATGGGACAAAAGCCAAAGTGCCTATTTTTCTGGAAGTCATCAGATGCCAGAGTACGAGACGGAGAGGGGCCAAGGGGGCCACCACACCACCTGGTCGCACGGCCCAGCCTGGCCTGCACCAGGGGGTGGTGAGGCCAGCCCTGGCACCCCCTCGGCCTCCCCTTCCGACTATAAATGCCCTCGGGACAAAAACCCTAAGTACCCGATCAAAAATCCACGAAAGAGTCTGTAGCCGCCGTCATCTCCATCCCTAGATCGGCAGGGATCTGGAGCTCTTCCCGGCACCCTGCCGGAGAGGGGAATTCACCCTGGAGGCCTTCTTCATCACCATGCAAGCCTCCGATGTGATGCGTGAGTAGTTCATCCTTGGACTACGGATCCATGTAGATGTCTGGTTCTCCTCCTTTGTGCTTTCCTGTTTAGATCTTGTGAGCTCCGTTCATGATCAAGATCATCTATTTGTAATTCTACATGTTGTGTTTGCGGGGATCCGATGGATATTGAGATGCTATTTCAGATTGATTATTGATTCTATCATGTCTTTGTTATTTGTGATCTTGCATGCTTTCCGTTGTTAGTAGCTATCTTGGCCAAGTAGATGCTAGCAACTCCAAGAGTTAGTATTTATGCTCGATAGTGGGTTCATGCCTCTGGTAATCTGGGGAAGTGATAGAAATCTCTAAGGTACTATATGTGATGTTGCTACTAGGGAGAAAACAACAATTATCTATTCACAGAACAATCGTATTGTTTACTTTACACGCAATTCGTAAAGCAATAATCTGTTTCTTGCAACTTAATACTGGAGGGGGTTCGAATGATAACCTGAAGGTGGATTATTAGTCATAGATGCAGTTGGATGGCGGTCTATGTATAATGTTGTAATGCCCAATCAAGTCTCAAAGGAGTCAAGATGATTAGTATATGCATGTATGCTTTCTCGATGTTTGTCAATTGCCCCGCTGTAATTTGTTCACCCAGCATGTTATCTATCTTAAGGAGAGCCACCTCTAGTGAACTATGGATCCTGGTCCTTTTCTTTACATACAATCTATAAACTGTTTACTACTTTGTGTTTACTTTCTACAAACTATTACTTCCTTCCATTCGATATGTTTAATCCTTTGTTTTCAGCAAAACACGGTGAGATTAACAACCTCATCGCAAGTTGGGGACAGAGTTCTGTGGTTGTGTTGTGCAGGTCTCCACGTTGCTACTAGCACCGGTAGTGCGCCCTGCCAAGGCTCAGCTAGCAACACCTTTGGGGTGTTTCCTTGCTCCTACTGGTTCAATTAAACCTTGGTTTCATAACTGAGGGAAACTTGCTGCTGTGCTCATCATACCTTCCTCTTGGGGTTCCCAACGAGCTCTACATCAACACTAAGCCATCAGCCGTATTACTGGATTGCTAGTAGGAGTAGGATCCGTCCAAAGCCAGCGGATTCGAACCTGGGTAAACTTGTGTGCTCACCGTCCCGGAACACCGTACATCTCACACCCCTCTCTTCCGCACGCCTCGAGGACCCCCTCATGGCGTACTTGTCATCAATCCGACGACAGTTCACGCCCACCGTGGGGCAAGTGAGCTTCGGATCTACGTTCCGAGCGGAATCTTCAAGAATCGGAATCAGCGAGACTATTGCCGTCGGTCGCATCCTCTATGCCAGCGACATCCCTCTCATCGTTCTCGACGAGACCTGGATCCCGGCTAGGGAGGCTGTGACTGCCTACACCATCATGTCTTTTGGCGAGATTGATGTTTACATCGGCTTTGCTGAACCTGCCCCACCCACCCCAGCGGTGATGATAGAGGCGGAAGAAATCTTTGGATCCCCTTTGTCCGCGGAGGCGGCAGAGTTCCGGATCTCAGAAAACCCTAATCCCACCCAGCCCGCACCAGTTGTGGAGACAGTGGAGAAATCCGAGCCTGAAGCAGACTTGGCGGTCCAAGTTGAATCTAGCCTGGAGAGATTGAATCCCAGATCGACACACCCGCTGAAGTCGAAATCCAGGAGGAGCACAACAACAACGCTGGTTCCGGCTCTGATGCCGCCGGAACAGACAGGCCTTTCCTGAGATACACACTAAGGCGCATGATGATGCAAAACTTAGGCGTAGATGAAATCCTCGAGACCATCACACGTTTCGATGAAGCCTACTATGAAGACCGCAGTTATCTCAGGAGGGGCGCATCGCACTTTATCGGATATGTGGGAACCAGATCCAGCTCTGCGATGCTGGAGACAACACCGACTCTGTGCTGGAGGCGATCGGAACAAACGTTGATGTACCCGCGTCCTCAGATGAGTCGATGACATCAGCAGATTTCCGAAAGTTCTCCGCGGAATATGAAGAGGAGTATAACTCCAAAGCTGTAGAGGAAGAAGAAGCCATGGATGAAGGATCCGGGGAAAACACTCCCAAAATGCAGGATGACATGGAAATCAGAGATAAACCCGAGGTCCAGATGTCCGAAAGTACCGATCAGAGCTTGACTCCGGGAAACGGACCCAAAGCCGTCTTTGCTACCGACACTGCCAAGAAGGCAAAGAAGAAGAACAAGAAGAACAAGACCCCGGCGAAAGACCCTCCGGCAGAGGAGGTGATTGCCGAGGAATACAAGGAAGGCTCGGATGGAGCACTAATCCTAGACGAGACCAAAGAAGAGTCGGTGGATGGACACGTGATCATTGAAGGTGCATGTAAACTCATCGATGTTGCATTAACCACACCTATTCCTACAGCTGCAGAACTTACTGTTGAAGAGCTGGACAAGAGGGCACAGGCCCTAGAAGCGCGTCGCCAAGTACTCCTCGATGAAGCCAAAAACATTGAGGATGAAAAGAAATGCATGGCAACGGCGGAGAAGTACAATTCCAGGCAACATCAGAAGACCAGGAAACGCCATACTCATGACAACCAATTCCTGCAGATTCACAAAGTCCTTTTCGGAGGAGAACTTGGGATGCCTCGACGCGACAGCAACGGGGATTGGGTGTATCCAATGCCAGTACAAAACACCGTTGTGGCTCAGGAAATCCTATCGGCTAATCCAGGCCCGGAGCAGATCCGGTTGGGAATCAAACTGCTCAACAAAGGACTGGAGCAGCAAAAGGTCGCCCTGTCCAGAAGTCAAAAACTGGTCTCTGATTCTGACTAGTGTCGCACAGATCCGGCATGGGTTAACATAAGACCCCAACGTGTTCCAGAACATCAACATCGTTCCGACCATCGGGAAGACAACTACTCAAGAACCGGATCTTCAGGACAGCACCACAAAGCTGCACGTGACTGGCGTAACGTTAACCCAGCTGCAGAGCAAGAGGCAATTGCTGCACTGAACCCGAGGAACCCTCCCCGACGAGAGTCGAAATACCACAGGGAAGGAGATAAAGAGAAATGTCGGGAGGAGGACCGACAAAGAATGCCACCTCCTAGACATGCAAGCCGTCCGGATGACGGGCGAAGGAATGACGGACACCGGGCCGAGTCAAGCCGGCAAGGGGCTCGTCACAATGAAGACCCTCCCTAGAACCGGAATAATGATGCTCTGGATGGAGGCCGGCGATCAGCCGGAAATAACCCAGCTGCTCCACCCTCTCCACCAAGTAGCCATCACAATGGCTCCCAAGGAGGCCAAGGAGGGCGTCGTGGTGGAGGAGGTGGTGGCAGAAGCCGAAGTCCGGCTCTAAGGCACCATAGCCATAGCCGTCACTCGGGATGATCTTTATCCCCAAATGACGCAAGGCACAGGATCAACTCTAATATAGAAGCGCGGCGCTATGAAAATGATGACATATACGTGGGCCCAAAGTGCTTCGGACCACGCATAAGAGCTACAAGATTCCCGAAAGGATTTTCTATCTCAAGACATATTCAAGCCTACGATGGCATAGCTCGGCCGGATACTTGGCTACAGGATTTCTTCCAAGCTTGCTGCATCGCCAAAGGCGGAAACAGCCTGGTCGCAACCCGATATCTCCCACTTATGTTGCGGAAGACGGCACGATCATGGCTCAATGAACTTCCGGAGAACACCATCCACAACTGGTATGACATACAAAGTGCATTCTTTCGGAATTTCAAAGGTACATACCGGAGGCCCTGTACGGTCGAAGACCTATAGTGTTGCACCCAGAAAGCCGGAGAAACTTGCAGGGATCATCTCGAACGATGGATCGACGCCAAGAACTCCTGTGAAGGAGTAAATGACCAAACTACGATTGAAGCTTTCATTGCAGGTCTCCCAATTGGTTTACTGCGTCATCGCTTGAAGTGTGACAAGGTTACTGATTTGGGAGAGACGATAGAAACAGCGAGCAAGTATGCAGATGCTGACGACAACACAGAGGGATTACTCAACGCCCTGGATGTGCCATAGTCGGCAAAACAACCAAAGCAACAAGCTCAGAAGCGCAAGAATACCTCGGAAGAAAAACCCAACACGGAAACAACAGTGGTCACTGCTACTTTTGGGTCTGGAGGACGAGGAGGGCGTGGCGGTGGCCGCGGCCGCGGTCGTGGGACGTCAAGAGTCCAAGGTAGAGGAGACCAGCAACCCAAAAAAACCTACTCTTGGGCCAACATTGCCAATAACCCATGTGTGCATCACTTAGACGCCAATGGGGGCTCGTCACACACAAACGCCGAGTGTCGTTTCAATGACGACATTAAGAGAGATGATACCACTGGCTACAAAGCTAAGCGGAAGAAGAGAAAGAAGAATCCCGAAAAGGATAAAGAGGCCAAGGAAGATTCCAACATGGAGGAAGCTGATGCTTCAAATCCCAAACCGGATGGGAACAAAAAAATTCTGACCAAGAAAGACACTTATGTCACCATCCTCGGATCTCAACCAGCAAAAGTCAAAAAGGCAGTTCTGCATGAGCTCAATGCAACAGTTCCGGCTGTCTCCCAATTCTTGGACTGGTCGGAAGTGGCAATCACATTTGACCACGCTGATCATCCGCCTAAGGTACACAGGTAAGGAAAATACGCCTTAATCGTCAATCCACTTATGTCGAGACGCTATGCCGGATGAAGATCTCGGAGACCCAGCTGAACCACAGCTCTATGATCTTTCACGGGGTTGTCCTAGGAAGACAAGCAAATTCCCTAGGAGAAATCACTTTGGACGTTACCTTTGGAACTCCAAAGAACTATCGGACGGAGGCACTTTCCTTCAAAGTGGTCCCATTCAAGAGCGCGTACCATGCTATATTCGGACGTCCGGCTTACTGGGCTTTTATGGCTCGTCCGTGTTACATTTAAATATGATGAAAATTCCAGGTCCCAACAGCGTGATCACCATCAGGGGAGACCCGAAGAAAGCGCGAGAGTGCGAGGATGGAAATGCCGCCTTTGTTGAAGCCGTGTTGCACGCCCAGGAGTACCACGAGATCAAGAAAAGCATAGATCCGTCTGAGATGCCCGCAACAAAGAAGGAGGTGACAAAGCCGATTCCAGAGTTCAAGGCATCAAAAGAGACGAAGAAGACGCCGTTGAAGGATGATGACCCCTCCAAGGTGACCCAGATAGGCGTAGGCCTAGATAGCGCATAGGAAAGCGCACTCGTCAAGTTCCTCAAAGCAAATCAAGATATCTTCGCATGGTAGCCATCTGACATGACTGGAGTACCTAGGGAACTTGCCAAGCACTCTTTAAATGTAAACTCGAATGCTAAACCCATCAAACAGACCTTACAATGTTTCGGCGATGAAAAGCGTAAGGCAATAGCTAAGGAACTACCACGGCTCGAGTTAGCCAGATTCATAGAAGAGGTCATCCACACTGAGTGGTCGGCCAATCCTGTAATGGTCCCTAAAAAGGACACCACTGATTTAAGGATGTGTGTTGATTATACTGCCTTGAACAAGGCTTGTCCCAAAGATCAAGTTATCGATTCTACGGCAGGCTCGAAACTCCTCTGTTTTCTCGACGCATATTCTGGTTATCACCAAATCCGAATGAAGGAATCTGACAAAGTCAAAACTTCATTCATAATCCCCTTCAGAACCTTCTATTTTCTTATGATGCCCTTTGGGCTGAAGAACGCAGGAGCTACGTACCAGCGCATAATGCAGCATTGCCTCCACGATCAAATCGGACGCAATGTACATGCATATGTGGATGATATTGCGGTGATGTCCAGAAGGAAACATTGATTTACAACTTGGAGGAAATGTTCGCCAATCTACGAAAATACAACATAATGCTTAATCCGAAGAAATGCTTCTTTGGAATCCCAGCCGGGAAATTGTTAGGTTTCATCGTGTCTCAAAGAGGTATAGAGGTGAACCGAGACAAAATCAAGGCTATACTTAATATTTCCAGGCCAACTCGCCTGAAGGACGTACAAAGACTAACTGGTTGCATTGCTGTAGTCAGTCGGTTTATAAGCCGGCTCGGTGAAAGAGCCGCACCATTATACAAACTCCTGAAAAAGACCAAGGATTTTGTGTGGACCGACGAAGCTGAAGCCGCACTACAAGACCTAAAGAAAGTACTCTCATCTTCTCCTATCCTTGCTGCGCCGGAGCCACAGGAACCGATGCTGCTCTATATCGCTGTGACAAACAAAGTCGTCAGTATTGTCATGGTTGTGGAGAGATCGGAGGAAAATCAGGAACACTTGGTGCAGCGTCCGACTTACTTTGTCAGCGAGGTCTTGACAGAATCAAAACAACGGTATCCGCACTATCAAAAGCTAGCTTATGGTGTGTTCTTGGCATCTCGTAAGCTACAACACTATTTTTAGGAGCATCCAATTACCGTGGTGAGCACAGCTCCCATGAGAGATATAATCAACAACAGTGACGCCACAGGACGCGGCGCCAAATGGGGCATAGATCTCTCAGCTTTCGATATTGAGTACAAACCTCGGACAGCAATCAAATCCCAAATCCTTGTCGACTTTGCTGCTGATTGGACAGAGACGAAGGAGTATATGACCCTCCCTGAGTCGGAATATTGGACCCTATATTTTGATGGGTCTAAGGCTCGCGGGGGCTCGGGGGCTGGCGTGGTGCTCAAATCACCCCAAGGAGATAAACTTTTGTACGTGTTGCAGATACACTTCACAGCGACAAATAATATTTCCGAGTATAAAGCACTGCTGCATGGAATCTGGATTGCTAAGGATATCGGCATCCGACGTTTGATGTGTTACGGAGATTCGGATCTTGTTGCTCAGCAAGTGTCAGATATTTGTAATGCAAATAAGCACATGGCAGCATATAAAGTTGTCATGGATGATTTATCTAAATTGTTCGAAGGGTTTGAGGTTCAACACATCCCTCGAGCAGAAAATGAGGAAGCAGATGCATTATCTCGGATAGGCTCTGCACGGAAAGAGGTTCCGGATGGCGCTTCTTTAGAGCACCTCAAAGTTCCCTCAATAAAGGGAGTGGATGAGGAATATCTGACCAAATCCGACTCACCTCTAGTAGCATTTCTGGCTGTAATTCCTAGCTGGACTCAACCCTACTTTGACTATTTGGTAGATAGCAAATTACCCGAAGACGAGGTTCTGAGCCGGCAGATTATCCGACGAGCGAAAGCCTATACTGTAGTTAAAGGTGAGCTCTATAAGTGGAGTGTATCTGGGGTCTTTAGCGCTGCGTATCTCCGGAAGAAGGAGTGGAAATCTTAAGAGAAATCCACGAAGGCGAGTGTGGTCACCATGCTGCAGCAAATCTTTAGTGGCAAAAGCTTTCAGACACGGTTTTTTCTGACTTACAGCCAAGGCAGATGCCAAACGGCTAGTCAAGACATGCAAGGGCTGCCAAAAGTACGCCAAACAAGCTCATGTTTTGGTTGATCAGCTACGAACAATACCTATAACATGGCCTTTTGCGGTCTGGGGGCTTGACATGGTAGGACCGTTTAAAGGGGCTCCAAGTGGATTTACTCACCTCTTAGTGATGGTGGATAAGTTCACCAAATGGATTGAGGATAAACCCGTCACTAGTTGTGATGGAGCAACAGCCAAAAGATTTGTCGAGGATGTTATAATCCGGTATGGTTATCCGCATAGTATTATCACAGACAACGGGAGTAATTTCTCTATGGGAGAACTGGCCGAATTCTGCAATGAACAAAATATCTGGCTTGACATAGCGTCAGTCGCACATCCACAGGCTAATGGACAAGTCGAAAGAGCAAATGGTTTAATCCTACAAGGCCTAAAACCGAGACTCGAAGCACCACTACGGCGTGTTGCGGGGGCTTGGTCAGAGGTATTACCTTCTGTAATATGTAGTTTACGAACAACTTCTAACAGGTCAACCGGATACACACCTTTCTTCTTGGTCTATGGCGCAGAAGCAGTTCTTCCTAGTGATTTGATTCACACTTCTCCTAGAGTGGCCACGTATATCGAAGAGGATGCTGAGATTTCTCGACAAAATGATCTCGACTTAGTCGAAGAAGTTCGCGTCGTTGCTGAAATGAGATCAATAGCCTATCAGCAGAAGTTATGCAAGTATCATAGCTAGAGAGTCAGAAACAGATCTTTCAATAAGGGTGATTTGGTTCTCTGGCTTGTGCAACAAAGAAAGCACAAACTTTCCCTAGTATGGGAAGGGTTGTTTCTAGTCATTCGAGTATTACACAATGGTTCGTACTACTTAACTGATATGAGGCCAGTCAAAGAAAGACCTGCTACTAAGAAGAGAAAGAGAGTTGGAGGCAGTACAAATCCGGATGAGTTAGACAGACCATGGAATATTGCTCAGCTACGTTCCTTTTATTCTTAGTTTATCCTTCTTTGTAATCATACATATGTACATGTTCTGTGAGAAATAAAAGTCTTGGTTGCCTCAAATTTTTTCTGAGAAGTTTTTACCATCTTATTTCCGAATGATCATGTCATTGTCGAAAATCCCAGAATACTTGAAAGTACTTTATGCTCATGTTTGTTCTGGTTTAGATTTCCGATTCTAAATATGCTACCCTTGGGTATAACTCTAAAGTTTCTAGTCTATACTTTGGTTATTTGTCTGATTGCCGGATGCGGGTATTTTCCGAGTAGTGAATTGTTGGTACTAGAAGCCGGCTTTGTTTCCGAGTTTAAACTGGTTTAGCAATTGAGCTCCGTTGCTCGGCAAAGTTTCCGTGTTGAAAGTTTAGCCGGCTCAAGAAAGGGACGAAACGGAAAGCCAGATAAACGATAAGTATAGATAAAAAAGTATAAGTGCTTATGCAAACATTTCAGGCACACAAAAATTTAAGCCAAAAGTGCTGAATAGATTAAAAGCTTAGCACTAGCAAAAGTATCATACTGCATATTTACAGACCCATAATGTTTTCAAAATAACACATTTGTTTCTGATAATCTATGATGCAGGAGAAGAGGTAGGAGTTGCCGGCTTGCTGGACACATCAGCCGCGCCCTGATAACGATCCGAGATGTCCAAATCCTATATGGTTTGTTCATCGTCAGAAACTTCGGCTTCTTCTTCGGGAGGCGGAGGCAGCGTGTCCACGCGGGTGAAGAAGGGAGTGTCGTAGCTGGTTAAGTCAGCTACATGACACCCATATCCGGCGCAGGAGTCCATGATGGCCTTGATGTCTTGCTCCTGTCCGTCTTCATCCACCTTATAGTACCCTCTGGTTGCTTGCCAGATTTCCATGCTTCCATGGTGGCTCATGACCATTGTGAGAGCGTTCTGCGCCACGGATCGCGTAGGACATGTTCCAGTCCCGGACGAGCTGCGGCATCTCCTTTACCTTGTCCTGCACCTGAAAGTCGGACATGATATGCATGTCCGGAACCTTGAGAGCTTCGCCAATATCCTCAATGGATTGGCGGAAGTCATGAAGCAAATCACTGACTTGGGTAAGCCGGTGGGTGCGAGGCTCGGCAGAGGTGGAGTCTGTCAAGTTTAGAGGACCTATGCATATAACGCAAAACGGTTAAATAAATCCGACATCGAAAGAGTCGAAGAATGTAGACAAGTCAGAAAGATGGAAACATACCAAAGATGACGTCATCAACTTTGGTCTTCTCTTCATGAAGACTTCGGAGTTCAGCCCGGAGTGCCTCGAAAGGTCCTTCTCTCTGCAAAGCTCGTCGTTGAGATCCGAAATTTTCTGCTCATGGAGTGCAACCTTGCGATCACGCTCCATGGTGGCCATGGAGGAGGATTCGAGAACTTGAGCTATGCTCTTCCCATGATCCGCCTTAAGCTGGTCAAGCTCTTGGCGGAGATCCTTGTTTTCCACGACTAGGGTCTTCAGATTTTCGGCCTCTTCGATCATAGCACAGGACTGCTTTACCAGTGTTGTAAGTCAAAAATAACAACAGTTCAGCAAAATTATTCGACTATGAAAACACAGGACAAGGTTTGAGTCTCGGAATGTTTACCTTCGACTTCATCCTTGGAAACTTTAAGCTCAACATTTTTAAGTCAGAGAGCTTTGATCTCTCTTCGCTTATTGCAGACATTCTTCAACAAATCCTGGTTATATGAATTAACTTTTTGTAAGTCAGAATACCCAGAGTCAGAAGTCTACTAAAGACGCAGGCTAATATTGTAGCTAATATCAGCACGAGCCTTGGGGCTACACTAGTTCGTTCTTGGGCATCCTAAGGAAGCATAAACCCAGATTGTATATCCAACTTCATGCTTGGGGGCTAGAGGACATGATATAAAGTACGATAAAGAAAAACGTGAGTTGGAATTCCGACTTACATGATGTTCATGTGTGAGCTTGCTTAGGCACATGTTCACCTCAGTGGTAACCTTCTCGGCGAGGGTGAGTGGAATAACCGGAGGTGGTGGAAGCACACCAGCTCTTAGTCCCTCGTCGTGAAGGCGGACTTGTTCGAGAAGATCAGATTACTTGATGTCCTCCGCTTATTGTGCTTCTTCTTCGGCAGAGAGACTACGACTTTCCAGGCATTGCTGGGCCAGCCGCTGGATTTCCTTTGCAGATTTCCGAGACAAGTCAAATTTGGCAAGTCCCGGATTGTTTAGGAGATTTTCGGCGAAGGTCTCTGCCGAGGGATCATTACCCGAAGAGGGTTCACCCTTATCAAAACCTGAGCCACCAATGGTGGCGTCAATCTGTGACTCAAGGGTCGCTGGCCCTGTTGAGGGAGTCGGATCTTCCGCGACGACTAGGGATGGAGTAATCACCGGCATTGCAGAAGATTGAGGGGCAGGAGTCAGGGGAGCTGCGGCAGGAGAAGCCATGGTTAGCTTCATCTGACGCAGGGGCTTAGAGATGTTCCCCTTCCCCTTGCCCTTGATGAGTTGTTTAGCTCTGAGAAAATAATAGAATAAAGAACATTACGTCTCGGAAGAAATTACCGGTAAAGTACAAAGGCAGAAGTTGTGTGGAAAGTTACCTCTTCACAACTGGCACTTCCTTTGTGCCGATAGCCACTGTCGGAGCTTTACGCTTCCTGGGCACAACGTCTGGCAGTGGGACCAGTTCCTCCTCCTGAGAAAACTCTGGAGGATATCCCTCAATAGGAGCCAGTTCTGACTCGTGGAAGCCGGCAAGCTGAAAAGAAGATAATATCTCAATATTGCGAAATAAATTAAAGGTGAAACACATAAAAAGGGTTTACTGCTAAAAGCTTACCGGGGCCACAGGGTCTTCAGCTGTGTGCATATCCAGAGATAAATCCAGAATCTTTCTCTCGATCCGCTCCTTTATCAGCCATTTGATCTGGCTTATGTAGTCTTGTGGCTTTAAAGCCTTGGGGCTGATGCGGAGAGAGTCATTTTTTGATGTCGTGATGGAGTGCATCAGTCGGTCGCCGTGGTACTGGAGAGGCTGGATCCGGTGTGCCACCCAAGACTGGACCAAGTTGGACCCTTTCAGGCCCTTGTGCTTCATCAGATACTCGATCCGCCTCTTGGTGAGAAGCAGATCATCAGTGAGAGCCGGAGGAGCCTCGTCCCAGGGTGCTCAGGGCGTGGTGGCTCCGTCGATGAAAGCCGGCAAAGCAGTAGCTTTGCCAGGAGCAGGAATATCCTTATGATAAAAGAAGGTAGCCGGCCACTATTTGACCGACTCACTAGCTAAAATCTTAGGATAGACACGCTCATGTGTAACCGAAAGACTAATTATGCCGGTAATGTAAGGATTACCGGTGGTGATAGAGTTTCTCTGGACATGAAAATAAAACCGGAAAAGAATGAGACTCGGCCTAATGCCGAGATACCCCTCACACAAATCCGCATAGGCGCTCATCTCTAAAAGAGAGTTTGGGGGAGATGATGAAGTTGAACGTCATAATGATCTATCACCTCGGAAAAGAATTCCGAGGGAGGGAAAGACAAACCTCTATCGAGGTGGGTCCCAAAGTGTACCCGCTCGTCGGCGTGCGGGTTGGGGATGGTTTCGTCGAAACTGCTCCGCCAGTCGCCGGCACGGAGGAGTCCTTCATTCTCCACACTGCTGAGCTTGGTGTCGTCGAGGACGCACGGGATCCAGACCCCACGATTGCTTTCTTTCTCTGCCGTCGTCACCCCTGCTGTGGCCCTAGCCAAGCCGGATGATGAAGATGAAGCCATTCTTCCGGTGCGCTGGTGACCTTGGATGGGCGGCGCTAGGAATCTGGAAGCAAGGGAGCTCTATGCGCAGGGGAGAAGTGGAGGAGAAGGAAACGGCACGAGGAATAGGTGAAGAAGATGAGAGAGAGAATCCTCACCCCTTATAACCACTGAACCACGCCAAGATTCATGCAAATGGCACCGTGTAAATGCCACGTGTCGTGGAAAGAACTGGGAATCCCCCACGTGATGATTACGCCGCCTCGATCTCCACGTGAGCATTGAAACGGCACCACGGTTCCGCGAACGGCGGACCCACCAACGGTCGTGCTGACGGGATGTCTGCCAGTGACGTGACTTGACCATGATCAGTGTCAGATGATGTCAGAGACCAAGATCCGGCTTAGTTTGAATATCAAGCTGGAAAATCCGAATAACGTACTAATAGGTCCGACTTACTTTTGAGACCTGGATCGTATCTTTTGTTTTGAAGTTTCAGGAACCCTTCAAGATTCTGCAAGCCGAAGATCAAGCTAGACAATGGTGAATCCGACTTTGGATCTTAGAGACTTCCGGGGGCTGCTGTTGGGGATATACTTTCCGGGTATCCTCACAGTCCCTCGCTGACCAGGGTGGCCCACTTCAGGTTAGAGCTTTGCTTCACATGCGGCCCAGTCAGGGAGAAGAAGTGGAGTCCAATCCAGCTACGGGAAGGCCCAGAAGACTTACCGACATAGTCCTGTAGTGTTTCGTGTAGTTCAAGATGTACTCTGTAACCGACTCTTAGTCGTAGCCGGATAGATCTCTCCTGTAAACCCTGGGCCGGATATCTATATAAGTCATCCTAGGGAGAGCCTTTAGGGCACCCATTACAATCACAATCTCAACTTGCATAGGCGAACCCTTGTAACCCATAGTCCGGCTCTGCCGTATTACTGGATTGCTAGCAGGAGTAGGATCCGTCCAAAGCCGGCGGATTCGAACCTAGGTAAACTTGTGTGCTCACCGTCCCGAAACACTGTACGTCTCACACCCCTCTCTTCCGCATGCCTCGAGGACCCCCTCATGGCATACTTGTCATCAATCCGACGATAGTGAGGTTTGCTTATCCCTAACAAGTTGCTCAACGAGTTGGCGCAACTGTTGGATTTTGTTGCCCAGGGTAGAGCTCAAGCTTGTTTCCAAATTCTTGAGATCTACCATGGTCATTGAATGGCTAGACTCACTTTCTCCCTCATCTGGGTTGCCCATAATCTCTTAGGCGGTTAAGCCCGAATAAAGAGCCGAGGCTCGGATACCAATTGAAAGGATCGTATGGGCACCTAGAGGGGGGGTGAATAGGTGCTACTCCAAATTTTACTGTTTTTCAATTTAGGGTTTGACACAAAAGGTAAATTCTCTAGATTATGCAACTAAGGTGAATTTACCTATATGTCAATTTAGCACAAGTACTAAGCAAGAACTAGATAAGTAGAGTGCGGTAAAGGATAGAAGTAACCAAAGTGGAGCACGCGGAGACACAAGGATTTTTTTCTCGTAGTTCCTTCCTTTTGAGGGGAAGTACGTCTACGTTTGGAGGGGGGGTGGTATAAAACCACCAATGCCACGAGAGGCCTCCCTTGTTCTCCGATGAACCTCACCCCAAAGGGTTCGGTTCACCTCTTCCACTATACGGCAACCTTCGAGGTGGAAGCCGGCACCTTTACAATGAGTTCAGGGCACACATCCACAACTTAATTGGAGGCTCCCAAATACAAGCAAGGTGTCAAACAATCAAAGACAAGCTTGTAAGAACCAAATCAAAAGCTAGGGTTTCCAAAGAAACGCTAGAGCATGGGGGCCCTCAAGTGAATGAGGGGGAAAGGAAGATCTCTCTTGGTGAAGCTGTAGATCAAGGCCTCCTCCTTCGATTCTCCAAAGATCAATGACTTTGGATGGTTGGATGAAGAGATCTTGTTGATTTGGTGGCTCAAATGGGCATGGTGTTCTTGAGGTGGATGAGCAACTAGAGGAAGTGGATAAGGTCCTCTATTTATAGCCCTTCACTCCACTGAACCGTTTTCTGACCGTTGGAGAAAAGTCAGATTGGAGACTCCGGTCTGCACACCAGAGACTCCGGTCTACACCGGAGAATCCGGTTAATCTCCGGACCAGCCTCCGGACCATCGAACAGAATGACCCAGCCCTTTTGTGAGCCAAGTGGACTGGAGACTCCGGTCCCTCTGCACCGGAGACTCCGGTCTGAGGCAAGGACCGAAGACTCCGGACCTTCCTCCGGACCAAGCTCCAGAACACCTCACTGGCTGACTCAAGAAGGAAACAGGAACCCCCTCCGGAGACTCCTGGGGAAACTCCGAACCACACCGGAGACTCCGGTCTAGGCAGACCGAAGACTCCGGTCTGGAATTTCTAGGAGACAAGTAAATATGCAGGGAACATTCCGCAGGCCAAGGGTCCTTTTCACTTTGTAATATATCAACCTGTAGACAATATCATACTGTAAAAAAGCTCTACTTGTTGTTAACGAACACCAAAAGTTATTATGATAGTAAATGTCCTTTCACTTGGGCTTGTCATGAAGACTAACACAAGATCTAAATCCTCTCATGGATAAGAACTAAATAATGAAAGGTTTTACCAATATCTAAAAGACAAACCGGTAAAACCTCCAACATCGAAAACGCAATAGAGAATGCATATGAAATCCATTTTCGATGAACTTAGAGATTGTTATGAATATTACCACAAGCTCAAGAACCTCACATGGATAATATCCAAATAACAACCAAGAAATATTATGCCAAGTATGCAAAGGTTTGACCTCTTCGAAGGATATGATCAAGTTACTTACTCGAGAGCCCCTCTTGATAGTACGGTTACCTATCCTATAAACCGGTCTCCCTAACTAACACCATGAGACTGGTAAGAAAGAAACCCTATCAAGAACATACCTTTGCCTTGAGCATATTCCACTTGAGCTTGACGATAACGATCTTTTCCGCATCAAGATGGAACACCTTTCTTGATTGTGCTAGCTTGGTGAAGTCTCGCAAATTGCTCCCCCATACTTACTCTGGGAGAGCCTCTCTTTTAGGAATATCTTCACAAATCCATGATCACCATAATGATGGCAAGCCCCAAGCATATGATCTCTTCGAGATGGCTCATCTTGAACTTGCACATCATTTATTCTTTCTTCATTATGTTGGTGACTTGAAGATACATAAGAGATATCATTCCAACTTTGTTCTTCAAGACACACTTGCCATAGGCTCAACCCTCACATGACCAACCTTTGGATCTCTCCTTGAACACCTTGGTCATCACTTGATCTTCTTTACTATCTTCTTCACCCAACCTTGAAGCCAACATATGGTTCAAGCATTGCCTATGGACAAATCCTACAAGTAAAGCTCAATGCACACATAAGTTCATAAAGATTGTCATTAATTACCAAAACCACACATGGGAGCACACATGTACTTTCAGAGTGTTCTTGGAAGTAGTGCTTCAGTTTCTTAGCGGCCATGTATACGCCATACACCAGCTTCTGGTAGTGAGGGTAGTTCTGCTTTGATAGCGAGAGTACCTCACTCAGGTAGTATACTGGGTGCTGGACCGGCTGCACCTTTCCTTCTTCTAGCCTTTCAACCACCAAGATGACACTAATGACCCGGTTGGTAACTGCAATGTACATCAGCATTGGCTCTTTTGCAGCGGGGGTCGCCAGTATTGGTGGAGAGGATAGCATGCGCTTGAGGTTGCGGAAGGCCTCATCCGCCTGCGTCATCCAGACAAATTTGTCCGTTTTCTTCATGAGCTGGTACAGGGGAAGTGCCTTCTCGCCCAGCCGGCTGACGAACCGGCTGAGGGAGGCTAGCCACCCGGTGAACTTCTGCATGTCGTGCAGGTTCTACGGTGGCTGCATGCGCTCGATTGCGCTGATCTTCTCTAGGTTGGCCTCGATTCCATGTTCTGAGATAGGACTCTGAGGAGCTGGCCAGCTAGGACGCCAAACACGCACTTCTTTGGGTTCAGCTTCATCTAGAACCGGCGGCTAATGTTTCCTTCAAGTCTTCGAGGAGTGTCTGCCTCTTCTTTATCTTGACCACCATGTCATCGACGTAGGCGTGCATGTTTCTGCCGATCTGCGATTGGAGGCACTTCTGCATGCAACGTTAGTACGTGGCACCTGCATTTTTTAGTCCAAATGGCATGATGGTGTAGCAGTAAGTCCCATACGGGGTGATGAATGTTGTCTTTATCTGATCAACGGGTTCATCTGGATCTAGTGGTAGCTAGAGTACCCGTCCAGAAACGACAACAGCTCGCAGCTGGCCGTAGAGTCGATCACTTGGTTTATCCTTGGCAAGGAGAATGGATCCTTGGGGCATGCCTTGTTGAGGCTGGTGTAGTCAACACACATGCGCCAAGTTTTGTTATTTTTCAGCACCAGCATTGGGTTTGCCAGCCATTCCGGGTGGAAAACCTCCATGATGAATCCAGCTGCGAGCAACCGGGTGATTTCTCCACCAATGGTTCTTATATTCTCCTCAGTGAATCGGCGTAGTGATTGTTTGACCGGCTTTGCATCCGTCCTGACATGTAAAGAGTGCTCGTCAAGCTCCCTCGAAACACCAGGCATGTCCTTGGGGGACCATGTGAAGATATCCTGATTCTCACAGAGGAAGTCAATGAGCACGCTTTCCTATTTGCTGTCAAGGCCATCTCTGGCTAGGACAAACTTGTCCGACTCAGCCTCATTGAGCAGGATCTTCTTGGTGCCCTTTGATGGTTTGAACTACGCCTCTCTGGATGGCTTTGGCTCGCCAACCGGCATGTCTGCCTGTAGAGCCGCCACGATCTACATGATGATGTGCTTCTCTTCCACAATGATCATGGCCTCGGCTATCTTGGAGCCGTCAGTGGTGCACTCCACCGATTGCCTGTAGTCGCCAACGATGGTGATTAATCCTCTTGGCCCGGGGAGCTTCATCTTGAGGTACACGTAGAGTGGCACCGCCGTGAACTTGGTGAGCGTTGGGCGTCCCAGGATGGTGTGGTGAGCACTGTAGAGGTTGACCACCTCGAACCAGATAGGCTCGCCGCATAAGTTGTCCTCCGTGTCAAAGATGACATCCAATCGGATCCTACCGACGGGCGAATGTGACAGACCCGAAATGGCTCCGTGGAAGGAGGTACTAGATGGCTCCGGCTTGGATTCACTGATACCGAGCCGGTCTAGAGAGTTGTGGTATAGGAGGTTGATGTTGCTTCCTCTGTCAACAAGGACGCAGGAGAACCTGCACGAGTGCTTATTGGAGATGATGATGGGGTCCAGGACCATGGCGTATGTGCTCGGATGCGACAGCATGTCCGGCTAGTCCTTACGGCTCCACATGACCTCTTGCTCAGACCAGTTCAGGTACTGAGGGACAGGGGGAACGACTGCGTTCACCTACGCCTCATAGCGCCTTTTGTTGTGCTTGGTTTCCGGCTTGGTGGTGAAGATGTGATAGTTCCCCACCCAGCAAGGATAGTCTCCTCCCTCTTTGTCCTGGCGGTTCTGGCGCTCGTGGTTGTCCTGCTGTCCGCCGGCTAACGGAGGCAGGGTGGCGGTGGTAGCTCAAATACCTCTGCCATCTTCTTTGTCCAGGTGCACTGGCGAGTTATATGTGTGGCTGGCTTGTTGCCACCGCTGTGGAACTTGCACGGGCCATTAAGCATCAATTCAATCGTATATTGGTGGCTGGTCATCAGGCTTCTGTCTCCAGCTGCCGCCTGCAGCCGGGTCCTCTTGGATGGCTGCCACCTGCCTGGAGCCATATTTTTTATCCGACTGGTCATCCTTCCTCTTGTCGTCGAGGTTGTCATGCTGCCTAGAGTTGTGGTTGTTTCCGTCCGGTTGGCGTCGGTCTGTGGCGACCTCCACGATGATCTGCCCCTCGTCGTCCAGTCGGATGGATCTCTTCATCACCGCGTCAGCGGTGGTGTACTTGTCTGCGATGGCCATGGTCTTGGACATGGTGTCGGGCTCAACCTGGCGAAGCTTGTGCTTGAGCATAGTGCCATCTCTACAGCTGTTGATGAAGAAGTCAACTGCTTGGTGCTCACGCACCCCCTCACAAGAGTTGTGCATGCTTGTCCACTAGGTGATGTAGGAGCGGTCGGTCTCGTCTTTCCCCTGTAAGCAAAGAGCAAGCTCGCCAGGGTGACCCGGGCGCTTGTAGGTGCCGGTGAAGTTGCGGATGAACGTCTGCTTGAAGTCAATCTAGGTGTTGATGTTGTTGTTAGGTAGACTATTGAGCCATGTTCTGGCCGAGTCGAGGAGCATGAGGGAGGCGTAGCGCACGGCTACCTGGCGGTTTCTTTTTGCGATGCCCACCACGGTGGTGTAGTCCACCAGCCAGTCCTCCGGTTTGACGGCGCCGTTGTACTTCGGCATGCCCCTTGGGAGCGAAAATCCCTTTGGAAACGGTTCGTTCCGGATGTGTGGTCCCAAACACCTTGGGCTAGCCGGACTCTCTTCTTCCAGCACGCGTGACTGGACCAACAGATCGCTGCGTGCATGTGCATCCCGTGGCTCCTCTGGCTCGAGCGGGCCAAGCCATCCTGAAAGGCGGGACTTGGGTGGCGCATTGGTTCTTCCGGCTTCGTTAGTCGGGTCGTGGTTTCTGTTGGTGACAGTTGCGGCTTTGCGTGGATTTTTCCCATGGCCAGCTGATCCGCCGCACGGACGGCTATTTTGCTTTGCAGTGTTTAGAGAGGAGGCCTTGCTGCCTCCTGCAGCTGGATCGCCCACCCGGCAGGGCTACTAGCTCTTGTTGTTTCCTCTGAGGCTTGCGCCTGCCTCGGCCTGCTGCTTGTTAGTCGTGGCGACGAGGAGCTAGACGTGTGCCTACTAGCGACGTAGCTCGTCACTCTCCAGGTGGCTAAGCTCAGCGGCGGCTGCTTCTATGGCCCTCATGTTCTTGGCCAGAGTACTATAAACCGGCTGAGCCGCATGGACACGCGAGTCAGCAGCATGGTCCAGCTCCGAGCCCAAGTTAAGGCCCTGGGGCGGAGCCTACCGGTTGGCACCGGGTAAGTGGGAGAAGCCATGCGTGGTGTTGTACTCACGCATGGTCACGTCTAGGCAGCGCTAGCGGGCGGCAACCTTGCTGGCTTCCTCCGGGAGGTTCTGGTGCGTGGCCTCCAGCGCAGCTACGGCTGCCGCTGGGTCCACCTCGGGGGTGATGGGGATGCGGAGGTTCTGGATGGAGGCTGCCAGGGGGTCTGCATCTTGCTTGCACGGAACGGCCTCGTTGGTGCCTGTGTCGCGCTCCGGAGGTGGGCAGCGGCCTTCGCCTGCACCGGCCATCATGACCTCGACGCTGCCGCTGGTGAGACACGGGGCGGAGAAGCCAGGTAGTGCGCCAGAGATGGTGATGACCCCGCGAGGGAAATCCTCGGCGATGGTGACGACGTAGATACGATGCTCGTCGAAGCTCATGATGGGGCCACCGCTTGGGAAGGTTTCCTCCTTCAAGCAGGATGTGTTGTCGAGGACGCAGCCGAAGGAGCCGAAAGTGAGGATGGGGCCAGAGGCGACTCGCTCACTGGCAATGAGCGGAAGTCCCATGCGAAAGATGACCCCAGCCGAAGCAATGTGCCCCATGGTGGGCGCCAACTGTCGTGGTGTGGAACACGGCAGTACCATCGGGGATGGCATGAAGGGGATAATCAGGATGCTATCGGTGGCAACTCGCAACGGGTTGGGCACAGATACTACAAACACAATGATGTACCCAGGTTCGGAGCCCTCTAGATGAGGTAAAACTCCTACTCTGCATGGATCCACTATATGGGGAGCAAACGCTCAGTACAAGCGCTCCTTGAGTTGTTTCCCTAGCTGCTATGGAGAGCTAGAGGAAGATGAACTACTAAACTTGTGGAATCTAGAGAACTTGTAACTTGTAATCGTCTAGCTAGAACCCTAGCACTACCCCTCCCCCCCCCTTATATACTGGTTGGGAGAGGTAGGTTACAATATGGGCTCTAGGGTTTACTGTTTGGGCCTTGGATTTACAAAGTGGGCCACCTGGCTGGGTTCAGTCGGTGGGCTAGGACCCGGTCAAGCCTTTAGTACAGGTGGGGGCAATGATGCAGCGTCCCAGTGTCGTTGCTTTGGGCATCACCCAGTGCTTTACTCATCAGCTTGGCGTTTTACTCGTCAGCCGGAGCTTTACTCGTCAGCTTCCAGCCTTGGCGCTTTGGCGCCTTCGTCTTGTAGCGCCGTCAGGGCGACGCGCCAGCCTATCCAGTTAGGGATGCGCTCAGGAAGGAGTATCACCCCCGTATCTTTGGCCAACGGATCCGAGGCAGCCGGGTACAGGTGGCCACCCAGACGGCTCTTTTGGTCACCCGACTAGAAGGGCCAGCCGGGGAATCTTGAGGGCGCACCGAGCGGTCCACCCGGTTGTGGTTTCCAACGCCTTGGGTTCTGTATGGAAACGCTTGATAAAAGTTGGGTCAAATCCGGAGAAATTCGGCGTCCTAAGAACAAGATTGGACCAATTTTCGCTAAAAATTGCCCTATAAACGACGAGTGGAGATCTCAGAAAATCGCGTCCTAGGAGGGATCAGCTTCCCAGCTGTTTTGCCAAAATCCCGGCAGATCCCAGAAAAGTAGCTGTCAGTGAAAAACAAGAGTCGGGCGCTTCATCTGTTCTTCCTGCGGCGGACTGCACGGACGCGAAAAAAACAAACTTCCGATTTTCATATGCTCGAACGTTAAAAAAACTAAAGAGTGCACCAGCCGGGAATGGAACCCGGGTTTGTACCGTGGCAGGGTACTATTCTACCGCCAGACCACTGGTGCCTGCTGAGATTTTCTATTGACAACAGTTTATATCATCGGATTGTCTACTGTCTCTTAACAAATGGTTGACATTGCTGGATACAAACAGCTCTTGCTTGAACATCACCCGACGCAATACGGTAGCAACTTGTTCTGTCCAATCCTCTCCTTATAGTTTCATATTATTCTGTGAACTCACTACTATTAATGACGTCAGCAAGACGTGAACAGTGTAGAGTACTCGCCCCGTTCAGAAATATAAGACATTTTAATTTTGTAAAATAATGTATCTGAGAACCAACCCGTGGTTGGATGGTTAGGAGGGCAGTGGTACCCCTAACCCACTAGAGTTCAAACCCCAGGTTTGACGCTTTGGTGTTTCATAAAGACGAAATTTTCTTTCAGTGGGAGGCAACGTTCCCATCGATAGCGAGGCGCCTGCGGTGACTTCGCCAATCTCAAGACCCGTCGGCTCAGTCTCTCGGAGGTGCTCATAGGGGTAGGGTGTGCGTGTTTGTGTTCATAGGGGTGAGTGTATGTACGCATTGTGAGTGTCTGCGTTTGTACTGTGTTTCTAAAAAAAAATGTATCTAGTTGTCTTTTAGTGTATAGGTGTCTTATATTTCTAAACAGGGGAGTACAAGCCTGCATGTCAAATGACGTTGTATAACATTGTAAAAACTGTACTTAACTTATTTCTATTTAAGTTGAACTTGTAAGAGAACAATGAAGAAGAAGCATAAAAAAGAGCCTATGGAGCAGCCGCTTTTATCTCTTTTTGGTTTTATCCTTGTTATTTCGTATGGTTCAATAATACGGTTTATCCGAGTGAGTTTTATGAATTTGCTGGGCCAGATGCTTCAAGCTCAAGCATTTACTTATCTACTCCCTCCACCCAACAATAAGGGTGTGTTTGGTAGCCCGGATGGCCTATCTCACCTCATACAAACTGAGTCCAGCTATGTCCACTCCATACATGTGTATTTTATTTACTGTGTTTGGTAGGTTGTATGAGTTAAGATGTGCTGAATTGAGGTTGTGTTTGATGCAAAGACAAAAGGCAATCAGGTCCCAAGGCGGTCGCTGGCGCTACTGCCCGCGAGAGGAGCATCACCATGAGCCACCGTCGCCACCACGCCCCCACCTTCCCCGCCGCTAGGAGACCGAGCTCCGGCTCGATGCGTTGCACCAGCAGTAGCTAGCGCCTCTGTTGGTCGAAGGAGGGCAGAGGATGGGGGTGGTGGTGAACTCGACGAGGACGGAGCCGGTGGCCTTGGACAAGGCCGGGGGGCAGTGGACTTCTACGGGGACAGGGACGGGGCGAGTGTGGGGCCTCGACCCCTATCAAGCTGGAGCAACCGGGTCACGCGAAAGTGACTTGAATTTATCAAGATGTGAGTAAACCATTTGTGCGTAGATATGCACACCTAGATAAATATGAGTCACTTATTTCCAAGACAGAGGGAGTACAACTCTATCCACAGAATAGACCATTTCAGCTGAGTAAAGAAATCTTTTGAACAGTGACCAAAAATTTCTGAATCGTCATGGACCACCATACGTAAAATTACAACGTTGTGGACCATCTCAATAAAAATTACACCGAGACAACGGGTCACCAAAACCTGGAAGGGCGCCCTTAATCCTGCACGCATCGTCCAATTCACCAGTCGTAAAAGAAAAGGCAGTTCTTACTGACCAATACAACTAGAAACACCGCAGAACTCTCCATGTTCCATTACATATCCTCACAACGTATGTAAAAACAACCGTTCCTCCTAGTTTGTTGCCCTAGCAGACCAAAAGCACAGGAGAATGCAACCGATCATTGACATAAAATCTCCTCTGACCGGACAGTCCTCATGCTTGAGAAGGATCGGCTTTGTCGGTGTCCATTTGCTCTGCAGAAGCCTCCTCCTGATCAGCTCCCTCGCTGGCCGCCTCGCCAGGCTCACTGGCTCCACTTGATTCTTGTTCCGGTGTTTGAGCCTCAGGTGCTGGGGTCTCCGCTGGTGGTGGGGTCTGAGGCTTTGGTGCTGGCTTTGGCTTGGTCATAATCGGTTTGCAGAACCTGCAAGACATATAAGTTTCATTTCAGGAAAATCCCTAGACACAACTTTCAATGTGCTCACCATGTATATAAATGTTTGCTTAAAAGGGATTTTCAGCAAAAGTGAAGGACACCAACTAACCTGTCAACCGCTTCAGCCTTTTTCTTTATGTCAGAAACAAGGAGGACAGGATTAGCATGCTTCGGCAGAGCATCTTGCTGCTGCTTTTTCTCAAACAGCCAGGCCTCTGCTTCCGAGCACTCATTAACGACCTGTATACAACAACACCGATTAGTAACTGAAAACTGGATAATCTACTCATAACCAACACGATAACAACAAATCACTACAGCAGAACAAGCGGTGTGACAGGACATGACATATGTAACTGGGAATGCAAGAGTAACGAGCATTTCTAACAGACATCATGCTAGCATACCTTCTGTTTCTCTGATATGTCTATGTGATCAAACTTTTGATCATTAGACAATGCAGCCTCTCTGAAACTACGGATGCAGTACATCAGTTGCTCAAGAGCTGGACCTCTCTCTGTCCACTCTTTGTAGCGCGATTCAATAGGACCACCAACCTGCAGGACAACAAAGTTAAGACTTGTCTAGAACTAACGAGAAGAAAAGCAAACTATAAAACATATAGCGCAGTGAGGAAGGTGTACCTTCTTAAGTTCTTCCAACTTCGCAACATAGACTCCCTTGGTCTCATCCTCACCATCTTCATACAGCCAATCCTCAACCTCCTGAAGCTTAGTCATCAATCCTTCGATGTCCTCCGACATGACAAACTCATTGTACTTCTCATTGAGCTGAATACAACATAAGATGACATCAGGTACCACACGTAAATAAACAATCATCAGAGCATGCAAGCTCAATATACCTTGTTGCGCATGTCATAAACATAAGCCTCCACAGAATTCTTCTTGTCCTTGGTTTCTTCCATCACTCTGTCCTGAAGAGCCATTTCATACTCTTTCTCAACAGCTTTCTCCAGCTCATCAGCGGCCATCGCACCATACACCGTTTCAGCGACTGGAACATTTGTCTTCTTAACTTTCTTTTTTGTTGGCTCGACCTGAAACAAACAAATAATTTCACAACTTATGTTTTTTACCAAAAAAAAGTTGAGCACTTCGTAAAAAAAATAACATTCATGAACAGTAGAGTATTGGTTTATAAACTACAAGAACTATCAATTCTTTTATGGAGATCCTAACTAACAAAATCATGAATCTATATGCGGAAAAATCCAGCTTGGTCACTTTTCAAAAGAAGGCTGCAAAATTAAATGGACTAAATTCATTAGAGAAGATCCTCAAGATACCCTAAATAAAATACTCAATCAGCACCACAAGGATGATTAGCAAATTCATTGTAGAAACATTTGTGTCATTATAAACTATAATGCCATATGAATTGCCGGAGTACTACCTAATCCCAAAATTAACAGAAATTCATTTAGAACACCAGGTAAACATAAAAAGTAGTAGAGAAAAGTAGCTCTTCAAAACATGGTTGCATCCACATGACCACCTATCAATAATAGTGAACAGGTCATACCTTTGTGTCAGTCTCCATTGGAACAGTTTTTTCCTCAGATTCACCCGCCCCATTTTCAGCAGCACCCTCGGCAGTATCTGTAGGGACCTTAGGTTCTTGCATATTGTCATCGTCACGTGGTGCATCATCTGTGTCCATTTTAGTAGCATCTTTGGGTGCCTCATTTGTAGCTGAAACTGGAACTTCTACTTCCTCCTCTTCCAGCATCTGCATACAAATGTAGCGTACAAGCAACATCAGAGAGATGTTACATGCTATTTCAGAGGAATATGACAAGACGCAATACTGTAAGTTACCGTTGCTGATTCAAGAGAGACAATCCCATGGATGTTGAGACGAACTTTCACTTTCAGTTTAGCCTTCTCACCTTTGCTCGATTGAAAAGGGCCAATCTGCATGGAGTTAGGTATAACAAAATCAAACCAGCTACTAGTAGAAACTGCTCAAGGACCCGAGTTTAAATCAGGCCCTCAAACACATGGCAAATGCCAAGTGTACTGAATAATATTGGGGGAGGGGGCAGGGAGGAGGGGAAGGTAAAGAAATATGCCCACCGTGTACGTGCTAATTTTCTGTGTTATTTGCAAATCATCAGTATCAACATTCAAAACATCCACTGCAAATGTATTGGACCTATAGAAGGTCAGAGCCTTGATGCTAGGGATTGCATTCCCCTTTGGGAATACAACTGTTTGTTGGGATTCATTGTTCTGAGCATCTGGCTTCCATGATAAAGCAACTGAAAAGGGAAACCCTTCATTAACCTGCAAAATGCCAAAGCCAATGTCAAAACCACATCATTTTCTCTTAAAACATCTACTGAGACATGAAGAGCAGATGTTCTCTTAATGGTCTACTACAAAATGAATCTATCATTGGCATAAACTGGAATTGGAATTTATACCAGCTATTAAAATCACAAGATATTTCATGTAGCATCGACAATAGATAGTGCAGGCGGCATGCAAATCAAATCAAATCATAATCAACTGAAAGCAGCAGTGAGGATCACAATGGATTTAAGGAGCTGTTTTTCACAAGAGCTTAGTGTGCCTGTGTGGAGCAGATAGGATGTTCGAAGATTCTATGAGCAAACAGACTAGGAGGCAAGAAGAAATGAGTTTAAATTGTAAGTTGTTGTAGAAATATAATTAACTACTTAAATTTGCAATTTAAATGAACAAGCAACCGCGCCTCCACCAACATAATTATAAAGTGCCCTCTCCACCAGCATAATTAACAAGCTCGCCAAATATGAATGGCAGCTATCATACATTCCATCATTCACAATAAATTTAGTGTTTCTTTTTCCAAACGAATTTAGTCTATAATCCTCTTCCTACTTACTAGAAGGAGCAAAGGTACTGAAACACAAATTGCAGCACTAGCTGACTAGGGAGAGTAACATTATGGATACTGGCAACATGTGGACAGAACAATTTCAACAACAAAGGATAAAATAAATGACGTTCAAGTTCATGATGTTGTGTACTGGAGCATGCAATATCTCCAACACAATTCACGTACTACAGAAATCTCCTGACCAACTAGCTGTTCTGGTGACACATCTTCCAATAATATTTCCGATGTGTATAGGGGAGCATGCAGTATCTCCAACACACTCGAGGTATTTATAATTAACATACATTGGAGAACATTGAAGAAAAAACTGAAAGGATGGGAGAAAGGCAATAAACATATGCATACGAAATAATACCTGAAACTCCCTGACTTTGAACGTGGGGCTAAGAATGGCACACTGAAGAGCACATCCCCGGGCAACACATTCACTTGCATTCATAGTTCTCCTTGGTTCCTTCCCAAAGAATTCAGTGATAATCTTCATCACTGCAGGAACACGAGAGCCTGATCCAACAACCTCAACAAAGTGCACATCTTCTGTCGTCAAGCCAGCTTCAGCCAAAGCCTTTTCTAGTGGCCCTTTAACACGTTCTAGTACTGGGGCGCTGATCTGTTCAAACTCATCCCTCTTAATGAACCCTCGTACATCCTTCTCATCCATCAAGCACTCAATGTTCATGGGTGCCTCAGGATTGGCGCTTAGCATCTTCTTGAGCTTCTCACAGGCCACACGTAGCCTAATGCAGGCCCGGGCATTCTGGTAGACATCGATTTTATAATCCTCCTTGAATTTCGCCGCAAAATGCTTAAACAAGGCTTCATCAAAGTCTCTTCCACCAAGTGAACGGTCATATGCATGTGATAGCATCTTAAGCTGCCCCTTCTTGTACCCAACAATGCTGACCTGCATGCTGGCATGCCCGACATCAACAAATGCCACATTGAGCTGGTCGCTCTCAGGGAGATCAGTCTTGTAGATCCCATATGCCAATGCTGTAGCAGTGGTCTCATGGAACAAGCGCAATGGCCGGAGACCCGCAATAGTTGCAGCATCAATAACAGCCCTCCGCTGCAGGTCAGTAAAATACACCGGGATACCGATACAGCAGTCAATAACAGCAGAGTTCAGGTTACCCTCAGCAATAGCCTTCAAATTGGACAGCACCATGGCAAGCAGCTGTGTGGGGGTGAATGAGCGCTCCTCCCCCAGATACCGAGCGTGGACGAGTGGGAACCCATCAGGGCCCTCAGAGACACGGAATGGGAAGGACTGGATATCATGCTGGAGCTCAGGATCAGCAAATTTGCGTCCCAGCAAGCGCTTGATCTGGGAGATGGAGTTCTTGGGGTTCATGGTGGAGTTGGCCGCGCCTGCAGTGCCGATGAATCGCTGCTTGTCGCCAAAGCAGACAATAGCTGGGGTCTCCCGCTTGGACTCTTCGTTGAGGACCACATCGATACCACGCTGCCGCGCCACACCCACAATGCAGCTCTCATTGCCCAGATCAAAACCCACAACACTCATCTCCGACACGTCCTTTTATATTCCGGTCACTACTTGTTCCGAGATCTAGATCGCAAAACTACACCTGTACAAAAACGAGATCTACGAGGTCAGCAACTCTAAGAAGCAGCGGGACTGCATAAATCTCAACATATAGACCTCAAAACATGTCGAATCCAGGCAACCCAAACACGTAAAGTCGTCAAATTTGATGCAAATCGACCACAAAACCCGATCTAAAACCATTGTGAAACCCAGCCCCGCGCCACTGAAAAGCAACAGAGCTCTCCAAATCGCGGACTATTCTTCAAACACGCGATTAAACCCTAACTCGAAAGAAAAGAAATCTAATGGTGAAAAGGCAAGATGGATCCGAGCATGTGGACATCGACATCGACGCAGCCGCCACGGTCGGGCAAAGCGCGAGCGCAAGAGGAGGGGTGGGATTGGATCGTACCCGCGGGGCGACAGCCGATGGCGAGGCCAGAGAAGCTTCGGGTGCTTTGCTTCTGGTAGCCGCCGTAGCTCAGCTGGGTGGGGTGTCTTGGCAGCGCCTCTTTTCCTTGCGAGGAGGAGACGAACGAAAGGAGGCGGTGGTATATACGGCCCCGTGGTAGTGGTGGTCGTCGCGAATCCTCTAGAAGGTGTGGAAACCCTCGGTTCAACAGGTCTGTGCTCCCAAGCGTCGCGTATGGGCCGTCGTTTCGTGGGCCGTCTGCGAAGGGGCCGGACCATGATGGAGTGGAAAACCTCTGTTCAATAGGTCTGCGCTGTCACGATTACGCAAAAAACAAAAAAACAGGTGTGCACTGCTTGGAATATGCGATACATTATTTTTTTTAACTCCTCGAAATAGGCTTTCGCCCCGTTATATTAATATAGCAACCACACTAATACAAAGAGTTCGAACCAAAGGTAATGCTGGAGCAGCAGTACAAACATCTCCAAAAAAAAAAAATGAAGACAAAGGTGAATCGGCTAGGCGATGATGACCCGCAATCGTTGTGCTCGCCAACTTTGACCCACCATGCTCCAAGCGCACCGGCGCGCCGAATACCTAGCACTGTCGACACGGTATGGCTGCCCCTGACCATAGTTCTAGGGTTTTCCCCAGCACTTCGAGTAAAGTGGAGACAGAGAATTTCCTCTGTGCCCCTAGGAAGGAATGGTGCCACCTCCGGCGACACCGCATTAGGGTCGGACAAACCGACAGGAATTTCTCCTGATCTCCGCCCCCAAAAAAACCTAGCGCATCAGAACACCACCACCTGGCTTTGCCACCAACCAGCATGCGCCACCACGATCTTGAAATCACCAACATCGTCTCTTCGTGAACAGTGACACATGGCCTGCACAGCGGAGGTACATGACCTCACCGGAATAAGGGACAGCAGCCTCGCAGCCTGCGGACGGGACCCACCTCCACTGCCGAGAGGCAATCATTGGCTAGGCAACGCAGTCGGGGCACAGCTGGCGAAGGTTGGCCCTACTGGGCCCAAACGGGCTCATGAAGACCCAGTTGTCGTTGCTACAATGGGAAAGCCGCAGTGCCACCTCCTAGCTCTAGCTAGTCATTGACGCTGCCTGCAGAGAGCCCCGCCGAGGCAGAGCCCCAGCCCGCCCAAGCCCATCTAGGCCCGAGGCACGCAGATCCGGCCAGGAACAGCCGCCTGCGGCTCTCCCGTCCATGGCTCCTGTCGCCCGAGGCCAGTACCACCGCTAGGGTCACCTACTCACGTCGGACCCGAGCCCTCCGAAGAGCATCGCCGCCACAAAGTTGTAGGGCCTGACCCGAAGCTTCATGACACGAGGAAGGGCAGTCCGCCACCACCGGCGACACGAGGGCTACGCCATGCGACCCCTGCCGATGGCGATGAAGGGGAGGGAGGTTAACAAGGATAGATCATTCAAGGCATCAGCTAAAACTGAAGAGGGTGGATCATCATCCCAAACAAAAATAGAGTCTAAAACAAAAGCTAATCTAGCTAAATTATGCGCCACCTTGTTTGCCTTCCTTGGATAATAAAGAGAGGAAATGTTTTCCAAATGATGTGCAATCTGGAAATAGTCTGTCGAGATGGCCGTGTGCGGACTCCATAGATCAACCACTCTATTACATGTGTTTATGAGCTCCAAACTGTCAGACTTAACAATTGTTGGTAAGCAACCTACATTCTCCAATAGTTGCAAACCTTCCCTGGGTGCCATCGCTTATGTCGGCGTTGCATTCAGCATGCTCACCTTCGTCCATGCACCAGTAGCAATCATCATGCCTTGATCATCACAAATGATGGCATTGGTTTCACCCATTCCATTAGGGAATTAGACGACAACTACATTCAATTTATACTATCGGTGAGCAGGCTTGGACCACGAACATTTCTTTGGAGCAGTTGTGTTGTGTTGTTTGGACGCCTATATTGGCACCGCCAAATGGCTCTTTTGTTTGAATTAGGGCGCGTTTGGTTTACGTATGGATTTTGGGCTTCGTGTGGCATGTTCCCGTGAAAAGGCATTTGGTCATTCTACATTTTGGTTTTGTTGTCCGGTTTTCACTTGGCTGCATTGGATGGACAACTATCCTCCAATTGTTTGGTATGACAGACAACACCCTTTTGGTTGGGTGATGCAAATCAACGGTGTTTGGTTGCTCGTAATAGGCTGCATATGATTACCATGATCTACAAATGGTTAGCTTACCATGTCAACGCATATCTTTCACTCAAATCAAACATTGGAAGAAAAAATCATAACACATGCATGGCCACTAGCAAACAGGCATCAGGGAGTCAACCTACCACCACATGAAAAGTGGGTGTGAATCTACCATAGCTGGTCCACCATTAGCAAAAGTGGATCATGGAGTCAACCTACTAGATATGGCAGTTTGGAACCATTAGGGTACCCCCAATTTTAGTTTAGTTCAAATAAATAAACTAGTTTTATCAAAAAGTGGTGATTTGTCAAAACTTAGTTCATTTTTTTATTAAAGAGGGTAAAGGGTATCCTTTAGGGTACCCATTGGCATCCTTACAACCTACCACTATAGCAAGCAGAAATGAAAAAAATCATATCATTAATCAGAGATTTTCTTGATCCTCTCCAGCTTGTCCTTATTAGGCTCTCCAGCATTGGCATATCAAACAACATGTACTCAAGTTTATTTTTTCCTCCTTCAGCACCTCCTTTTACTCATGCCATTTTTTCTAATTGACCTTTAATATCTTTGTTTGAGATTTCTACACCTGCCTCAGCATCTCCACTTCACTATTCAACATATCGGACTTCTACAAATTCATGTCATTCTCCTTGTACTTCATCCTGGATAAGTTCTCCTCCACCGCCCTTTTCTCATCTTCATCCATGAATTTCTTCACATAAACTAAAAGAGTTGAGTACTTATTCTCAATATTGTTCTTATCTACTTCTAGATCCCTTACCAACTTTGCATTCTTAATCCTCTCGTAAGTTCTTGTACCATTGGTGTCATGATACATTTCCCAGAGTTTTCCTAATGCATTTTGTGTTACTTCTAGCCATTCCTTATCCAACTAAGCCACAAACCTACAGTTTGTAATTTCTTGCATATCTCAAGATCATGCTCACAACTTGTGGATGAGCTAGTATGGGATAAATCAGAAGTTAGGAACTTACATTCTACGCTTGGGAGAGATAGAATCTACGGACATTGTTGATTCCTTCAAATGCAACACACTTGACCGCTCAAGCTTGTGGACACGGCACACCTAGGGACAATCTACACTATGTCGGTGAATGTGGGATCTTCGATGCAGTCAGGAGCATAGTCCATGTCTGTGAGGTCCTAACAGACATGCAATCACAATGAAATTGAGTCTAACTAAGGACAAATCAAAAATCCCCAAATCGATAGTAAACCCTAACCCTACGGACAAATTGGAGAAATTGAGCTTACCTCTAGAAACGACTGGCTCGAGCTCTCTTCATCATTCTAGTTCAGCATGGTGACTTTGGCCGCCGCAACAAAGAGGACGCGGTATCTCACTCACTGTTGTTGCCGATGATCGGAGATGAGGGAGCTGATTGATGTGGAGCGACTAGGAAAGGGAGCTCAAAGGGGAGAATAGGGAGGGGAGTGGAGAGTGGAAATAGAGGAAGGGTTTGGGCGGGGTGTGATACGTTGCTAATGTATCCATAATTTTTGATGTTCCATGCTTGGTTTTTATCTACTTTCTTATGTTTTGTCCATACTTTGGAGTACTTTTTATACACTTTCTTGGACTAACCTATTAACAAGATGCCACAGTGCCAGCTGCCTGTTTTTTGCTGTTTCTAGTTCCAGGAAAGTCAGAAAATGAATATTCTCGGAATTGGACGGGACAAAAGCCAAAGTCAGTTTTTCACCGAGGGGGACATAGAGCCAGAATACGAGACGGAGAGGGGCCAGAGGGCCGCCACACCACCTGGTCGCGCGGCGAGGCCTGGCCTGCACTAGGGGGTGTGGCCGCCTAGGGCACCCCATCGGCCTCCCCTTTCGCCTATAAGATGCCTCCGATACAGAAACCCTAAGTACCCGATCAAAAATCCACGAAAGAGTATGTAGCCACCGTCATGTCCATCCCTAGATTGGGAGGGATCTGAAGCTCTTCCCGGCACCCTGCTGGAGGGGAGAATTCACCCTGGAGGCCTTCTTCATCACCATGCAAGCCTCCGGTGTGATGCGTGAGTAGTTCATCCTTGGACTATGGGTCCATGTAGTAGCTAGATGGTTGGTTCTTCTCCTTTGTGCTACCATGTTTAGATCTTGTGAGCTCCGTTCATGATTAAGATCATCTATTTGTAATCCTACATGTTGTGTTTGCGGGGATCCGATGGATATTGAGATGCTATTTCAGATTGATTATTGATTCTATCATGTCTTTGTTATTTGTGATCTTGCATGCTCTCTGTTGTTAGTAGATATCTTGGCCGAATCGATGCTAGCAACTCCAAGAGGGAGTATTTATGCTCGATAGTGGGTTCATGCCTCTAGTAATCTGGGGAAGTGACAGAAATCTCTAAGGTACTAGATGTGATGTTGCTACTAGGGAGAAAACAACAATCCTTTGTTCATATAACAATCGTATTGTTTACTTTACACGCAATGCGTGATGCAATTATCTGTTGCTTGTAACTTAATACTGGAGGGGGTTCGGATGATAACCTGAAGGTGGATTGTTAGTCATAGATGCAGTTGGATGGCGGTCTATGTATAATGTTGTAATGCCCAATCAAGTCTCAAAGGAGTCAAGATGATTAGTATATGCATATATTGTTTTCTCGATGTTTGTCAATTGCCCCGCTGTAATTTGTTCACCTAGCATGTTATCTATCTTAAGGAGAGCCACCTCTAGTGAACTATGGATCCCGGTCCTTTTCTTTATATACAATCTATAAACTGTTTACTGCTATGTGTTTACTTTCTGCAAGCTTTTACTTTCTTCCACACAATACGTTTAATCCTTTGTTTTCAGCAAAACCGGTGAGATTGACAACCTCACTGTAAGTTGGGAGCAAAGTTTTGTGGTTGTGTTGTGCAGGATTCCAAGTTGGAAACAACACCTTGGAGGTGTTTCCTTGCTCCTACTGGTTTGATAACCTTGGTTTCATAACTGAGGTAAACTTACTGATGTGCTCATCATACCTTCCTCTTGGGGTTCCCCAACGAGCTCGACATCAACCACGAGCCAGCAAGTATTTTTCTTGCGCTGTTGTCGGGGAGTCAAGGACATCTTCACAAGGGGAGTCCCTCATAACCAATCTCTTTACTTTGTTTTTTAGTTTTGCTTAGTTTATTTTTTTCTTTGTTTGCTTGTTTCTTTATCAAAAACACACAAAAAATTAGTTCCTACTATAGTTGTTGGTCTATTATTGCCTTGCTTTGTCATGCTTTCTATCAATGGTTGGTTTCTTTGAAACTAGTTCTTATTGGCAAGGTGGGTTCACGGAATAACAAAAATATTATTATAAGGAACATCGCTTGTCACAAAAAGGAAAACACTTATGGGAACAAATTGATAAATTGAATACCATTGCTAGAAACGTGTGCTCTACTTATAATGTTACTTATTGCTTTGATAAATCATGTTGCTATAGGAGGTATAAACACCTCCCTTTTTAATGTGAGTATAATGATAATGTTACCATATCTTCTTATGTTAAGGAAATTATGACTTTTATGATGTGGAACAAATTGAGGAATTTATTGGTTGGAAGGGTGCATTTGAACTTGCTAGTTTGCTTGAAAATACTGATGATTCACCTTATAAAGATGAGGTTTATGATATACTTAAATTTTGCTTTGATAATTACAAGGAAGAAAATGGCCATATTCACTAATAGATGCTTTCCACAAATGGAAGAGACTAATGCCTTGCAGGAGCTTATGGAAGAAGAAATTGCTGAAACTGGAAACTCATTAGATGAAAAAGAGTAGGAGAGTGATGATCAAGAGGAGGAAGAATGGATCTACCCATGCCTATCTTCTAATGAGAGTAACTGTTTATCCCTTACATTATCTGATTGTCCCCCATGCTTACCAAAGGAGGATGAATGTTATGTTCCTGTGGATTCTTTTGAAATATCTACTGTGGGTAAAACTTGTGATAATAATTATGCTCATATTATCCATGATAATACTTTATTTGTGCCTAACTTCGAAATGCATGGTACTAAAGAGTTTTGCTTAGAAAATGTTTATGATAAAGCTCTAGACGATGGTCCTATATTGAATGATCAGTCATCTTGTTATAGAATTGTTAAAAATGGGTTTGAAGGTTTTAATCCCACTATTTTTTAGCTTGATAAAAATTATGTGTTTGTAGATCATGAAAAGCATACTTTATGTGATAGTTATATTGTTGATTTTATTCATGAGGCTACTGAAAAAAATTATGAGAAAGGAAAGTATGGTTGTAGAAGTTTTCATGGTACCAAACACCTCTCTATGTGCTAAAAGTTTTGAAGTTGCTCTTGTTTTATCTACCCATTCTTGTTACTATGTGCTTCTTTGATTTATTTTCTTACAAGATTCCTATGCATAGGAAGTGGGTTAGACTTAAATGTGTTTTGAATTTGCTTTTTGATGCTCTCTTTTATTTCAATTCATATTTCTTATGTGAGCATCTTCTCAAACTATCAAGTCTAACTTAAAGGCGTTAAAGAAAAGTACTTATTGGGAGATAACCCAAAAGTTTTAGATGAGTCTTGAAAGTTATTACTTCAGTAATAACCACTCCTTATCCTTTTTATTTGCTTTTGTGTCAAGAGTAACCTCTAATGAGAGAGAAGTAATGTTTGAGAAAGTTGCTGTCCCGAAATAGATTTTTGTGCTTCACCGTAAAAATTCGTGTAAAATCTCTGTACGTCTTTTTGAGGCATGAATTTTTGTGCTTCTGCCTCAGGTTGTTATCTAACTTTCGTTAGTTCAACACGTTTTAATTTGAGGAACATAAGGTCTTCGAAAAAATTGGTTTTTATCTGCTGGTCTGTTTTGACAGATTTCTGCCATTATTTGCATTTGCTTCTTGTTGGTTCCTTTTTGGGTTCTCTTTGGGGAATTGAGCTTTTTAAGGGAAGTGCTTCAGTAGCTTGTGTTTTAATGGAAGTTTTATTGGTGTTGAAACTGAACCCAAATACTTATTATCTTGAGTGCACTATGTTGCTAGTAAAGATTGCGTGAAGTTTTGTATGAAGGAAAAAAATTAGGTGTATGGAGAGAATGATGTAATGAGATGAAAAATGGACTAAAGCTCAAGCTTGGAGATGCCACCCCGTGTCACCCCAAGAAATATCCAATAAGTACAAGCGTCAAAGCTTGGGGATGCCCAAGGCATCCCCTTCTTTATCAATAAAAATCCCAGGTTTCTTCCAACTTCATTTTTATTGTTTCATGCACAGTTGTGTTGTTCTTGGAGCGTCTTCGTTTTTTGTTTTTGGTTTTCATTTGCTTGGTTTTCTTAGTTTGCTGAATAAATTGGTTGGACCCCTCTTTCATGCATTGGTTTTCAAATAGTTTGGTTTGGATTGGAAAAGAGTAGGAAAGTTCGTGCTTAAGTGGTAAAAGGAGTTTGTTTTTGATTGTGGCATATGCTTTGTTATGCCATGCTTGATATTGTTTGGCTTTATGCTTAGTGATCTTTGTTGTAGCATGACATGTTATAAACAATTGAGATTGCTTAATGTGCCTTGGAAGAATCATGCGTTGTTTTAGCATATTAAAGCATAAGTATTGTGGTATTCTCCTTTGATGCTTTATTTGGGTTGACTTGGCGCATGCTCACACCATGTTATGACTATCCCAAGTCACCATAAGCCTTTATGATCCTTTAGTTTTCGACTTGTAATATCACTTTATGCTTTGATTAATGATGTTTTGTCGCTTTGCATGATTATAGCCATTATTACTCTCTTAGTTGGTCGCTCCCAGTCTTTTGCTAGCCTCCGTAACTAAGTATGAGTTCCACTCATGCATCCAACTCCTAAAACCAAGTTATTCCAAAGAGTCCACCATACCTACCTATTAGCATTTGCTATTCCAAGTATATTCATGTTTTTATCTACCTTCCGAATTAAACTTGTTATGTGAAAATTAGTGATTAAAGCTCTCATGAACTTGATGGCATAGTTTACTTTCTTGCACTTAATAAACTTGAACCATTGCGTCCATCTTTGTTGCGTATATGCTTGCGTTTTATAAGTTGAAGTTAGCAGAACCATGTATCATGGGGAAAGCTTTCAACATTGCACTTATACATTGTACCTAGTTGATATCATGTTCTTTTGCTTATGGATCCCGGCAGTGTGAAATAAAAGGGGAACTTGTAAGATCATGGATTTTGTATTTGTTTTAGAGAAACGCCTAGGCCGCTAGCCTAAACCATGCCTAATCATGGTGGAAACTTGTAGCATAACCATAATGAGCACTCTATGAAGCATCCTCAATAAAAACTTATGCAAATAGCAAATAAAAAGATCGCTGAGATGCTCATTGTCTACTTGCCTTGTCATTTTGATTATGGGATAGCTCCTGTATCATGTGCAAGGGGTACCCCGTTGGCGGTTCTCTAGGATACATATGTACTTACAATGACAAGAGCTTACTTGTGACTGAAGTTGAGTAGCATGAGGTTCGGTCTTCATAAGTAAGGGGCATGAGATTTCAACTTATTGTCAAGCATATCCTCTTAGTTGTGTCACTTTAACCTTAATCACCTAAAGATGCTTATGACAGGGGCAATGAGAGCTGAAAGCTAATAAGTACCATAATTTTTGGAAGCTCTTTATGAAACTTGAATCCCAACTTCCTTCTATGAAGGCCTTTATTTTACTTTTATGTTGAGTCTCCATGTTCTATCTTTATGCACCTATTAAGAGAGCATAGTGGCAATTCTTAGTTCTATGTGCATTGTCCCAAGACTTGTTGATTGATGCATAACTTTGATATTGCTTGTTCTTAAACTATTTGTATCTAGTCACTCTTATGAACTTTGAAGGTGTCCTATGAATTTATGTTTGCTACTCTATGAGGGACAAGTTGAATGCCACTATGCTATGTTTTCTTTATGTGAAACAAACAAACGTCTTGCAAAGCATTGTTATTCATGAATCTTTTGTTTGTGCCTTTTCATGTTGCAACATAGTTGCTATGTCTTATTTTTAGAACTTTATCTTTTATGCTATGTTTAAGTACTATGATCCCAGCTATGAATGTTTTACAAATACTTTGATCAAGTTTATGATGGTGCATGTCACCTCAAAAATTATTCTTTCTTTTTATCACTTACCTACTCGAGGACGAGCAGGAGTTAAGCTTGGGGATGTTGATACGTTGCTAATGTATCCATAATTTTTGATGTTCCATGCTTGGTTTTTATATACGTTCTTATATTTTGTCCACACTTTGGAGTACTTTTTATACACTTTCTTGGACTAACCTATTAACAAGATGCCACAGTGCCAGCTGCCTGTTTTCTACTGTTTTTGGTTCCAGGAAAGTCAAAAAATGAATATTCTCAAAATTGGACGGGACAAAAGCCAAAGTTAGTTTTTCACCGAGGGGGACACGGAGCCAGAATACGAGACGGAGAGGGGCCAGAGGGCCGCCACACCACCTGTTCGCACGGCCAGGCCTAGCCCGCGCCAGGGGGGTGGTGTGGCCGCCTAGGGCACCCCCTCGGCCTCCCCTTTTGCCTATAAGATGCCTCCGATACAGAAACCCTAAGTATCCGATTAAAAATCCATGAAAGAGTCGGTAGCCATCGTCATCTCCATCCCTAGATCGGGAGGGATCTGGAGCTCTTCCCGGCACCCTGTCGGAGGGGAGAATTCACCCTGGAGGCCTTCTTCATCACCATGCAAGCCTCCGGTGTGATGCGTGAGTAGTTCATCCTTGGAGTACGGGTCCATATAGTAGCTAGATGGTTGGTTCTTCTCCTTTGTGCTACCATGTTTAGATCTCATGAGCTCCGTTCATGATCAAGATCATCTATTTGTAATCCTACATGTTGTGTTTGCGGGGATCCGATGGACATTAAGATGCTATTTTAGATTGATTATTGATTCTATCATGTCTTTGTTATTTGTGATCTTGCATGCTCTCCGTTGTTAGTAGATATCTTGGCCGAGTAGATGCTAGCAACTCCAAGAGGGAGTATTTATGCTCGATAGTGGGTTCATGCCTCTAGTAATCTAGGAAGTGACAGAAATCTCTAAGGTACTAGATGTGTTGTTGCTACTAGGGAGAAAACAACAATCCTTTGTTAATAAAACAATCATATTATTTACTTTAGACACAATGCATAATGCAATTATTTGTTGCTTGCAACTTAATACTAGAGGGGTTCAAATTGATAACCTGAAGGTGGATTATTAGTCATAGATAAAGTTGGATTATGGTCTATGTATAATGTTGTAATGCCCGATCAAATCTCATAGGAGTTAAGATGATTAGTATATGCATGATTGTTTTCTCGATGTTTGTCAATTGCCTCGATGTAATTTGTTCACCCAACATGTCATCTATCTTAAGGAGAGCCACCACTATTGAACTATGGACCCCGACCTTTCTTTTACCATCAATCTACAACAATTTACTGCTTTGTATTTACTTTCTGCAAGCTTTTACTTTCTTCCACACAATACGTTTAATCCTTTGTTTTCAGCAAAACTGGTGAGATTGACAACCTCACTATAAGTTGGGGGCAAAGTTCTGTGGTTGTATTGTGCAGGATTCCAAGTTGGAAACAACACCTTGGAGGTGTTTCCTTGCTCCTACTGGTTCGATAACCTTGGTTTCATAACTAAGGGAAACTTACTGTTGTGCTCATCATACCTTCCTCTTGGGGTTCCCCAACGAGCTCGACATCAACCACGAGCCAGCAGGGTGACAGAATCCTTCCCACCCCATTTTCCCTTTTTGCAGCGACATGCACGTGCTCCCGCCATCTCCATGTGTGGCCGAGCTCGTGTAGGGAATCTCCCTTTTTGCCCCTATGGAGTGCACGATGAGGGTGATTTACTGAATATGGCTAAATATGCAGTTCCTAGCGGGCCTGGTCCAGGGGTGCTTTAAAGTTCGTGCATGCCATGATGTGGAGGTGGGGCAGGGAACCAATCTGGCCCACTTCGTCTCCTCGAGTCCTGTCTAGCCCTTGAGAAGCCTACCAAATGTGTGTTTACCATATCAGGATGGTTATCATCGTCTATATTAACACGTGCACATAACTCATAACCAGTTCAGCTATGATTCTCTAAATATAAAACTTTCTACATGGAAATTTTGTTGACATGTAAGATTAAGAGTGGGTTTGGTTCTTGAATGTACTAGAATGGGATGGAACTGTTCTGCATCTAGAGCCAATTCCAATGTTTGGTTTGGAGAAGGAATGGAATTGACTAGTTCCACCAAAAGTAATATACCTGGTAGTTGTGGAATTCATACGTTCGACCGAATCGGTCAAATAGGGTGGAACCGGCCTTAACGATCACCAAAAAGGCTCCCTAACCCCCAAAAAAGTCCTAGCTATTCTCGCCCACGTGACATCCCCATAGAACCCTATCCTTACCCCATGCCTCCTTCCTCTTGTGCAACCGGCGGTGCGCCTCTCCCTCTCTGGTGACCCTCCATAGCATGTCCCTCTCTCGCGTCCACTCCCTCGTGCAACAAAAACATCTTTTTGGTCAACCACGGCTATAGGGAAATATGCCAAGTGCAGGAATGGTCCCGTATCTATTGATGTTGATGATGAAAGTGAGTTGAAACTTCACCAAATGTAGGTGAGTCTTCTGCCAAAGCACCACCAAAAAAGAAGGCTAAGATTGTGCACATTGAAGATGATTCATTAGTCATAACTCTCAAAGATGGGTTCAAAATTATGGTTGATTATCTTGAGAAATCAGGTGGAGATGATGATGATGATGTACCCGATGACTTGTGGGATGCTTTGGTTGCAACATGGGATTCTACGAGGGACATATTGCTCACTACTATGCAAATCTTGTTGACAATCTAAAGACAGCAAAAGCGTTCATGATGCTTAAACTTGACAAAAGTTGGTTTGGGCGAGTAGGTATGTGGAGAAGACATTTGGAGTGATCTATAATTTTAAGTGGTGGTATGAACTTAAATTAGGTGATGGACTATAATGAACTTTGTTATTCGATGGACTGTAATGAACTTTATTTAGTACTTTTGGATCACTATTATGACATTAAACTCGACATGGTTGAATTCGAACTATTCCAATGACTACTATGGTTATATGGATTGAAATGTGTATTATGTTTGCTGCCATGTGTTATGCTTGTGAGGATATATTTGTTATTCTTATTGCTTAAACTACAAACAAAACGTTGTTGAATTTTTTCTTTGTGTGGTGCTACATGTGGGAGCTATATTCGCCATATGTGTGAAAGTGGTGAGCAGAACCAAATTCTAGACATTCCATTATTCCACGTTTTTGTCCCAACGGAATAAAAAGGGAACCATTTTGCTCCTCGTTTTTTCTGAGCCAAAGACTATCATGGAACTGTTCTATGTCGCTGGAATGGAACCATTCTATTCCATTCCACCTAGTTCTAGAACCGAACACACCCTAAGTTACAACCATTTGTGACAAAATTCAAAAAACAATCTTGATGAATTTAAAATGAATTTAAAATGCTTGAGAGCTATGATTGACCGAAGTTAGAATCACTTCATCAAAGCATGCCCTTTTTACGTAGATCATCGCAAAGTGAAGCATTAGTCTAAAAAGTAAGGAGTCAACATACAACTAGATAAAAAGGCGAGCTTTTCTCACCGCCTACCTTGTGTTTTGACATAGCGTGGTTGGTGTGGTGTACTCGTCCACACTTTGTTTTGCTACAATGCCAGGCACACTGAGTACGTCTTTTTTATTATTCTACCTTAATGACATGCCTAGATATAGAAAGATGGCCAGTGCAACTACCGGTGTTCCAGCTGAGTGGTATCATATATTTGCTCAATTTAATCTCAGATTAAGTGAATTTTGTCAAAAAGCTAGCTCATTCTTGATAAGAACATGACTAAATATTGCTCTAACATGTGATTTCTACATAAAACCAACCCTACAAAATAGTAAACCATGCAAATATTTTAGTCAATTTAGATTTTTATGACAAAAACTTGGCTTTGACCCTTGGGATCCGACATCCCGTGTTTTTCCAACAGAAAGTTATTTATTAGTATGTTTATTATCATGTAGCTTAAACAGAGTACAATGTTAGAGCACCTACTAAGCACCAAGATTATATGTTGAATTTACTGGCACAATAGCTCTTGGGGGATAACCCTAGGTAGGGTTAAGCTATGGTATAAGGACAGAATCTACCGAGGTATATATTAGCTGAGGAGTTAATAGCATAAAACCACCATAATTGTAGCCAAATTTACTGATTGGTACAACTTTACGTTCTGAATACCAAAATCTACCACTTTTTTAGGTTGTCTCAAAAAACACCAATTTGTCTCTAACCGCGAATTGATCACGAACTGACGGCAATACTGATAGGTGGGACCCACCTTTAAGGTTGACATGGTGAACTGACACTGAAACTGACAGGTAGGACCCATTTGTCAGCACTAAGGTGGAAAAAATGTATAGTTTATTGAGTTGGGCTGGGAAAAACATAAAAACTAAATATCTAAAAATAAAGAAAATAAATGGGAAAATCTTGTCTCCCCCATGCGTGCCCCCTGCACCCCTACCGCCATCGCGCCGCCGGTCGCCCCTCCACTGCACCGCCGGTGCGCCGCCATGCTCAGTTCACCCGCTTGGTGTGCCGGCGCGCCGCCCTGCTTCGTCCACCCGCCTGTGGCAGATGCAACACCCTCCACCGACGCGCTGCTCTGCTCCCCTTGCTGTCGGCGCGCCGCCCTGCTCCGTCCGCCCACTTGGTGTGCCTCTGCTCCGCCTAGCCGCCGGAGGTCAGGAGGACGCCAGACCGCCATGGGTGAGGGGATCGAGGACGACGCCTCACTGTCGCGGCATCGAAATCAACCACCGCCTCCACGCCATGGCAGAGAGCCTGGTCGCCTCCCTGCCTTGTCCTCGCCTCCTCCTGGTCGTCCTTCACAGGGGCACGCAGAGAGATTTCTTGTCCTCCAGCGACGGTGCGGTCAAGCAGGGTTGAGCCAGGCCGGCGGCCCTTCCTCTCACTGGCGTCCCTTCCTCTCTCTCTCCGCCGCAATGATATACGAAGGAGAAGAGGCCCGTGCCGTCTCCCAGAATTTTTATTAGATAATTTCACTTTTTTATTAGATAATTTCACTTTTTTATTTTAGAATTGTGCAAAAAAAAAATATTTTGGTTGACAGGTGGGCTCGAGTTCACGTCATCAATTTGGTGTCCACATGTCTCCATGGTGCCATGTCACTCTGCCAATGGGCCTAACCCATCAGAACAAGTGTCAATTCGCGTTTAGCAGCGAATTGGTGTTTTTTTGCGACAAATTCAAAATTAACTGGTAGTGACATGGGTATACCCTACAGGTACTCGAGTCTTGTATATACTGTCCAAATATGATGGAAGCCCACGGCGTTGCCACAGCCCAATAAAGACTTCGAGTGGCCTACGGACTCTCAATAACTTACGAGACAAGAAGAAGTCTAAAGATAGAAAGTTTGAAGGGCAAACCCTAAACTATAACCGAATCGACCTGCTACCCGATATCTAGCCTATCTATATAAAGGCCGGGAGGGGGCGACAAGGAGGACACATGCAACCCTAGTTTTCACAACCCTCGCTATATTGCATCTGCGCACCATTGTAATCTTCGATTCCTTCGTTAATTCCAAGAGCAGACAAGCAGGAGTAGGGTCCTCTACGAGGCCTGAACCTGGGTAAACCTTGCGTCCCTGTGTGCTTGTTTGCTAGCCAATTGATGCTTCCAGCGCTCCCTCCTTCTCTAAAATCCAAGTCCATAACAATGGGCATTGACGAGTTAAACCCTCGTCAGGTAGATTTTGTTATCCAAAACATAAAGTGGTACCAATCAGTAAATTTGCTACAGTTGTGGTGGTTTTATGCTATTAACTCTCAGCTAAGATATAAGCTGGCTGAGGTATACGGGGGTCGGCCGAGTTACAACTGAGTTTCCCAAGGGTGGATTGGCCCGGCAAGACCCGGCCGACATATAGATTATGTCGGCATAGCATCTACGTTGTTTTTCATGTGCAGGTACCGTCATGGCCGAGTCATCCAGGTGAGGTTGGGTCATGGGTTGGCCTTCTCACAAAGGAGCGAGCCAGCCCCAAGGTCAGCGCTTTTCTCTCTCCCCCGGAAATCCTAGGGAGACAAGCGCTAAGGACAAGGGCGTCTGGAGTGAGGTTAGGGCAGAGGTTCAAGGACGTGATAGTTGTCTGACCGTTGACAATCAGACAAGGTGGACTCTGCACTATTGTTGTTCAGAAGCTGGCGACTAAGGAAAGGAGCGCACTAAACTACTATTTTGAGACACGCATATCCTAGGAATATTCGAGCCATGTATGCCCTAGATTTAACCTAACCACCCCTTTATAAGGTGAGATAGGGCCTCCAAGGAGTGGATGGGTTCATTAGCACTACATGTAAACCCTAGAGGGAGAGGAGAGCAGAAGCACTTCATCTTCTTCCTCCTCTCAATAGAGCTCAACGAGCATTTGTACTAGTCCAGAGATTGTAATATAAGATCTAGAGGAACGAGTAGAGGTTTTATCTCCGTAGGAGAGCCTCGAACCTGGGTATATTGTCTGTTTGCATGTGTTCTTCGTGTGCGGATTCACCGCACCATCCCTCCCCGGATTCCACTAGTGTCCATAGGCCCTATATTTAACCTACGCATGGCATCTATCGTGATGCCACCACGACAGTTGAGGCCCACCGTGGAGCCAGTAGCGATGCTAGCTGGTGTGTTCATCTAGACGGGAAACTTCATCGCATCGGAGGAGCGCATCGTCTATGGCTTGGTTCAGCAATTCAGTTTGTTGTACTTTGTCAGCGACAACATAGGAAACTTCGGTAACCGCTTGCTTCCCTGCAATGACAAGTTCGTAGGCTTCGGAGTGCACAAGGTCTACGTCGTGGTTAACGTCTCCTGCGCATTCCTGTAGTGAGTCATCGTGGCGGCAGATCATCCTCTCTACGAGGCTCACGGTCCGCGTATTACTCGCCCCGCCAGCTGAGTCGAGGTGATGATGATCGTGCTAGGAGCTGGCACCAGCAAAGATCCGGCTGAGGACGAGGAAACAACCCCAAAGGTAGCTCGTTCGAGGTTTCCTCCATTGGAGATGCCACAAAATATCCTCCAGCAAGCCATAGAGAGTTTGACTACTCCAGTAGCTCCTATAGTAGATCCGGCTCAAGCACAGGCCAAGCTGGAGGAGACCCGGCAGAAAGTGCTTGAGGGGGCCAAGAAAGTAGCTGAGGCTCAACAGGCATTGAACATCACCTTGCATGAGTATAATAAGGCCAATAGGATTAACACTCGTCCGACTCGTATGGATGGTGTAAAAAGAAACCTCATCAACGAGATAGATAAAGAAGGTGCCCCTAAGTCAATAGATTTTGGTAACCCAATGTCATCAGGTTTGACGAGGTACAGTACCCGACAAAGAACCTCAGGGCTAAAGATGTGGCAGCAGCCGAGTTAGATGCTTTAACCGGCGAAGCTCGACAGAGGCAACATGAAAGAGTCATTGAGCTGGTGCACATTACAAACCAGTAGAATGAGGAACTACTCGAAGCTAACCCAACGAGAGCAGGTGGTTCCCGTGTCGTTCATTCGGCTAGGGGCGCTCCTGCAAGATCGGCTAGGGCAGCATCATCGCCAGGTACAGATCCAAGGAGAGACGAGGGTATACGCTATGGTAGAAGGAAGAAACAGATGGTACCGTATGATCCAAAGGTGGTCGGGAAAGGCAAAGCAGTACAGGGCAATGTTGGTCAGGGAAGTGTAAGCCGAGGTAATAGTGGTCATGGGAATCCCGGCCAAGGTAATGCGAGTTAGGGAAATGCTGGGCGCGGCAATGCCCGTCAGCATAACCTGAACCATTCGGGTCATCATTCGGCTAGAGGAGGGCAATATTAGCCACATCAGCACCAGCAACAGAACATACCTCAGCAGCATCAAAGTGATGGACCAGCTATGCAACACCAGTACGCTCACCCGGCACAGAACATATACAATGATGGTTATTCTGCTATGACTCATGCTGGATTTCCTAGGCCGGATCATCATATCATGGGGAATGCAATGGGATCTCGGTTGGGAAATAGAAAAGTTGGACATAATCCATATGTTGGAAATGATAGAGGCGCAAGGTCCTCCAGTTCCCGCGTGCTTTGGACCTCGGATTATGAGGGAGCCACATGTTCCAAACTTTCAGTTGGCCAGGGATTGAATAAATTGACTATTCAACTATTGTGCACATCGTTCAGGGAAACCTCAAATGGGTAGTGAGGTATGTTCCTCAGATGTTGGAGGGGCCATCGAGAGTGTGGCTAAAAAAATTGCCACCAGGGAGTATCAACTGCTGGTTGGATTTTGAAGAGATGTTCATCAGTAACTTCATAAGTACGTACAATAGGCCGAATATGCCACAACAGTTAGCAAGGTGTAAATAGAGGCCGAATGAAACAGACTGAGAGTTCTTGACTCGGTGGTATACACTGTGTAACTCATGTGAATGAGTAATTGAGTCACAGGAAATTGCATGGTTTGCACAAGGTTGCCGACATGCAAGTGTGTTGTGGCAAAGGCTACAAAGAGATATGCCAACTACATTGGCTAAAATCGTAGATTCCTATGCATTGGGAGATCTGACCTAACCCTTGCTTATGTCGGCAGAGCCGAATGAGGAGTATTACTCCAGGGACAGGGTCGGGTCATCCCGACGAAATGATTTCAGGGGTAAAGGAGAGATGAGAGGCCAGATTATCGGTTGTGTTCGAATCATGTTGCTACAGTGAACCAAGATCAGCCAGGTGCTGGGAGTAGCCAGCGACAGAAGAACAGTGGCTAGCAGTGGGTAGAGAAAGCAGATGGGAAGAAACCGTGGAGTATACAGCAAAAGAAGCAGTGGAAAGAGAGGCCGAGATACACTTACAAGTCTATGTTGGATCAACCGTGTAAGTTTCACACGCATAATCCGAGTAAACCGGCGAACCATACGACCCGACAGTGTGCATGGATGCAATGTGCAATGGGTGACATGGGTCTGCCTCAGGCACCTACCCATCCACAACTCATAGGGGGAAATGCTCAACAACTAGTTTTACCTCCACCACCGTCGAGGTATGAGAACCAGGAGAAGAGAGAAACTATGCATCACGTAGGAAATCAGAACCAGGGGAACTGCGGAAACCCTAGCCATGATGACAAGAATGAATATAGAGAGCATCACCAGAGTTATGTCATATTCACGATAGAGGAAACTGATAGGCAAAGTGTGTAGAGACGACATATGGAAGTCAATGCGACTATGCCGGCGGTGCCAAAGTATATGTATTGGTCAGACCAAGAGAGCACCTGGAGCATAAAGGACCAACCCAAGCTTATGCCGAGTCTTGGATCATATGCTGTAGTACTTGACCCGACATTTATCGGGCCAAACATAAATGTGAAGTTATCCAAGGTGCTCATCGACAATGGCAGTAGTATTTATATACTGTATAAGGACACAATGCACAAGTTGGGTATCACGGAGAACATGCTCCAGGTGACTAAGACCACCTTCCATGGCATTGTGCCGAGATTGTCATGTGAGCCAATTGGGAAAGTCCGAATTGATGTGTTATTCGACACGAGCGATAATTGTAGAACAAAGAATGTGTTGTTTGAAGTTGTGGATCTCGAGAGTTGTGCTTGGTAGGGCAACAATTTCCAAGTTCATGGCCAGTAGTCACATAAGTTACTTAAAGATGAAGATGTCAAGGCCCAATGGCGTCATCACAGTTGTTGGGGACTTTAGGCGCTTAATGGAATGTGCCTTGGCCGGATCAAATCTGGCTGAGTCATTGGTGATAGCATAGGAGAAGAAGAGGATTCACGATGCAGTGGCACTGGCTCAGTCGGCTCAGCTGAATATGTCAGCGATGAGTAACCCACATGGGAGTGTATCATTTCAGCCGACTAAAGATACAAAGAAAGTTCAGATTGACGAGCAATTCCCAGAGCGTAATGTCACTATTGGTGCGGTCCTGAGTGATAATAGGAAAGCGAGATCATCAGCTTCCTCCGTGAGAATTGGGACATTTTTGCTTGGTCCATGCAAGACCTGCAAGGTGTTCCGAGGGAGCTAGCTGAGTACTCTTGGCATCTCAGGCCTGATGCAAGGCCAGTGAAGCAATGATGGCCCAAAATATATCGAGCTCGTTGGGGAACCCCAAGAGGAAGGTATGATGAGCACAACAGCAAGTTTTCCCTCAGTATGAAACCAAGGTTATCAATCCAGTAGGAGCAAGGAAACACCCCAAATGTGTAGCTAGCTGAACATTGGCAGGGCGCATTACCAGTGCCAACAGCAACGTGGAGACCTGCACAACACAACCACAGAACTCTGTCCCCAACTTGCGATGAGGTTGTCAATCTCACCGGTTTTGCTGAAAACAAGGATTAAACGTATCGAATGGAAGGAAGTAATAGTTACAGAAAGTAAACACAAAGCAGTAAACAGTTTGTAGATTGTATGTAAAAGAAAGGACCGGGATCCATAGTTCACTAGAGGTGGCTCTCCTTAAGATAGATAACATGTTGGGTGAACAAATTACAGCGGGGCAATTGACAAACATCGAGAAAGCAATACATGCATATACTAATCATCTTTACTCCTTTGGAACTTGATTGGGCATTACAATATTATACATAGACCGCCATCCAACTGCATCTATGACTAATAATCCACCTTCAGGTTATCATCCGAACCCCCTCCAGTATTAAGTTGCAAGCAACATATTATTGCTTTACAAATTGCGTGTAATGTAAATAATACGATTGTTCTATGAACAAAAGATTGTTGTTTTCTCCCTAGTAGCAACAACACATCTAGTACCTTAGAGATTTCTGTCACTTCCCTAGATTACCAGAGGCATGAACCCACTATCGAGCATAAATACTAACTCTTGGAGTTGCTAGCATCTACTTGGCTAAGATAGCTACTAACAACGGAAAGCATGCAAGATCAGAAATAACAAAGACATGATAGAATCAATAATCAATATGAAATAGCATCTCAATATCCATCGGATCCCCGCAAACACAACATGCAGAGTTACAAATAGATGATCTTGATCATGAACGGAGCTCACAAGATCTAGACATGAAAGCACAAAGGAGGAGAACCAACCATCTAGCTACTACATGGACCCGTAGGCCAGAGATGAACTACTCACGCATCACACCGGAGGCTTGCATGATGATGGCCTCCAGGGTGAACTCCCCTCTCCGGCAGGGTGCCGGGAAGAGCTCCAGATCCCTCCTGATCTAGGGATGGAGATGACGGCGGCTACAGACTCTTTTGTGGATTTTTGATTGGGTACTTAGGGTTTTCGTCCTGAGGGCATCTTATAGGCGAAAGGAGAGGCCGAGGGGGTGTTGGGGTCGGCCAGACCACCCCCTGGCATGGGCTAGGCCTGGCCGCACGGCCAGGTGGTGTGGCCGGCCCCTAGCCCTTCTCTGTCTCGTATTCTGGCATCTGATGACTTCCGGAAAAATAGGCACTTTGGCTTTTGTCCCGTCCAATTCCGAGAATATTCATTTTCTGACTTTCCTGGAACCAAAAACAGCAGAAAACAGGCAGCTGGCACTGTGGGTCTTGTTAATAGGTTAGTCCAAGAAATCATATGAAAAGTACTCCAAAGTGTGGATAAAACACAAGAAAGTGGATAAAACCAAGCATGGAACATCAAAAATTATAGATATATTTGCAATGTATCAACATCCCCAAGCTTAACTCCTGCTCGTCCTCGAGTAGGTAAGTGATAAAAAGAAATAATTTTGAGGTGACATGCACCATCAAAGACTTGATAAAAGTATTTGCAAAACATTCAAAGCTGGGATCATAGTACTTCAATCATAACATGAAAGACAAACTTCTAGCAATAAGCAAAGAAGCTGTGATGCAACATGAAAAGGCACAAACAAAAGATTCATGAATAACAATGTTTTGCAAGACGTTTTTTTGTTTCACATAAATAAAACATAGCATAATAGCATTCAGCTTGTCCCTCATAGAGTAGCAAATATAAATGCATTTGACACCTTCAAAGTTCATCAGAGTGACTAGATACAAATAGTTCAAAACAAGCAATATCAAGTTATGCATCAATCAACTAGTCTTGGGACAATGCACATAGAACTAAGAATGGCCACTATGCTCTCAAAGTAGGTGCATAAAGGTAGAAGGTGGAGACTCAATATAATGGTGGAAGAAAGGCCTTCATAGAAGGAAGTAGGGATTAAAGTCTCATAAAGAGCTTCCAAAAATTATGGTACTTATAGCTTTCAGCTCTCATTGCCCCTATCATAAGCATCTTGAAGGTGATTAAGGTTAAGGTGACACAACTAAGAGGATATGATTGACAAGTTATAAACCAAAATCTCATGCCCCTTACTTACGAAGACCGAACCTCATGCTACTCAACTTTAGTCACGAGTAAGCTCTTGTCATTGTAAGTACATATGTATCATAAAGAACCGCCAACGGGGTACCTCTTGCACATGATACAAGAGCTATCCCATAATCAAAATGACAAGGCAAGCAAACAATGAGCATCTCAGCGATCTTTTTATTTGCTATTTGCATAGGTTTTTATTGAGGATGCTTCATAGAGTGCTCATTATGGTTATGCTGCAAGTTTCCATCGTGATTAGGCATGGCTTAGGCTAGCGGCCCAGGCGTTTCTCTAACACACATACAAACTCCATGATCTTACAAGTACCACTTTTATTTCACACCGCCGGGATCCACAAGCAAAAGAACATGATATCAACGGGGTACAAAGTACAAGTGCAATGTTAAAAGCGTTCCCCATGATACATGGTTCTGCTAATTTCAACTTATAAAGCACAAGCATATACGCAACAAAGAAGGACCCAATAGTTCAAGTTTATTAAGGGCAAGAAAAGTAAAGTGTGCCATCAAGTTCGTGAGAGCTTTAATCACTAGTTTTCTAATAACAAGTTTAATTCGGAAGGTAAACAAAAGCATGAATATACTTGGAATAGCATAAGCTAGTAGGTAGGTATGGTGGACTGATACATTGCAAATGTATCTATATTTTTTGATGTTCCATGCTTGGTTTTATCCACTTTCTTGTGTTTTGTTCCAACTTTGGAGTACTTTTCATATGTTTTCTTGGACTAACCTATTAACAAGAGCCACAGTGCTAGCTGCCTGTTTTCTGCTATTTTTGGTTGCAGGAAAGTCAGAAAATGAATATTCTCGGAATTGGACGGGACAAAAGCCAAAGTGCCTATTTTTCCGGAAGGGATCAAGTGCCAGAATACGAAACGGAGAAGGTATAGGGAGCCACCACACCACCTGGCCGCGAGGCCAGGCCTGACCCGCGCCAGGGGGTGGTGTGGCCACTCCCGACACCCCCTCGGCCTCTCATTCCGCCTATATATTGCCCTCGGGACGAAAACCCTAAGTGCCCGATCAAAAATCCACGAAAGAGTTTGTAGTCGCCGTCATCTCCATCCCTAGATTGGGAGGGAACTGAAGCTCTTCCCGGCACCCTGCCGGAGAGGGGAATTCACCCTAGAGGCCTTCTTCATCACCATGCAAGCCTCCGGTGTGATGCGTGAGTAGTTCATCCTTGGACTACGGATCCATGTAGTACCTAGATGGCTGGTTTCTCCTCCTTTGTGCTTTCATGTTTAGATCTTGTGAGCTCCGTTCATGATCAAGATCATCTATTTGTAATTCATACATGTTGTGTTTGCGGGGATCCGATGGATATTGAGATGCTATTTCAGATTGATTATTGATTCTATCATGTCTTTGTTATTTGAGATCTTGCATGCTTTCCGTTGTTAGTAGCTATCTTGGCCAAGTAGATGCTAGCAACTCCAAGAGTTAGTATTTATGCTCGATAGTGGGTTCATGCCTCTGGTAATCTGGGGAAGTGATAGAAATCTCTAAGGTACTAGATGTGCTGTTGCTACTAGGGAGAAAACAACAATCCTTTGTTCATAGAACAATCGTATTGTTTACTTTACACATAGTTCGTAAAGCAATAATCTGTTGCTTGCAACTTAATACTGGAGGGGGTTCGGATGATAACCTGAAGGTGGATTATTAGTCATAGATGCAGTTGGCTGGCGGTCTATGTATTATGTTGTAATGCCCAATCAAGTCTTAGAGGAGTCAAGATGATTAGTATATGCATGTATTGCTTTCTCGGTGTTTGTCAATTGCCCTGCTGAAATTTGTTTACCCAGCATGTTATCTATCTAAGGAGAGCCACCTCTAGTGAACTATGGATCCCGGTCCTTTGTCTTTACATACAATCTATAAACTGTTTCTGCTTTGTGTTTACTTTCTACAAACTATTACTTCATTCCATTCGATACGTTTAATCCTTTGTTTTCCGCAAAACACGGTGAGATTCACAACCTCATCGCAAGTTGGGGACAAAGTTCTGCGGTTGTGTTGTGCAGGTCTCCACGTTGCTACTAGCACCGGTAGTGCGCCCTGCCAAAGCTCAGCTAGCAACACCTTTGGGGTGTTTCCTTGCTCCTACTGGTTCGATTAAACCTTGGTTTCATAACTGAGGGAAACTTGCTGCTGTGCTCATCATACCTTCCTCTTGGGGTTCCCAACGAGCTCTACATCAACCACGAGCCATCAACACATTTTCTGGGCGTCGTGCATTGAGCCATCAAGCAATTTTCTGGCGCCATTGCCGGGGAGTCAAGGACATCTTCACAAGGGGAGTCCCTCATAATCAATCTCTTTACTTTGTTGTTTTTGTTTTGCTTAGTTTTGCTTTTGCTTTGTTTGCTTGTTTTGTTCTTCAAAAAACACAAAAAAATTAGTTTTACTTGTTTGCTTTCTTATTTGAAAAACCAAAAAAAATGACTACTCTTGAGAACACTAAGTTGTGTGACTTCACTAGCACCAACAACAATGATTTTATGAGCACACCTATTGCTCCACCTGTGGCTGAAAATACTTTCTTTGAGATAAAACCTGCTTTGCTCAATCTTGTTATGAGAGAACAATTTTCTGGTATTGGTAATGAATATGCTGCTTCCCATCTAAATAACTTTGTTGAACTTTGTGAGATGCAAAAGCATAGGGATATAGATGGTGATATTATTAAACTGAAATTGTTTCCTTTCTCTTTGAGAGGAAAAGCTAAAGAATGGTTGAATTCCTTAACTAGGAATAGTATATTCTTGGACTAAGTGCAAGGATGCTTTTATTGGAAAATACTATCCTCCTGCTAAGATTATATATATGAGAAGTGAAATAATGAAGTTTAAACAACTTGATAATGAGCATGTTGCTCAAGCTTGGGAAAGAATGAAATCTTTGGTAAAGAATTGTCCCACTCATGGACTGGCTGCTTGGATGATCATCCAAACTTTTTATGCAGGATTGAACTATTCTTCAAGGAACCTATTGGATTCTGCTGCTGGAGGTACCTTTATGACCATCACTTTGGGTGCTGCAACAAAACTTTTGGACAATATGATGGTTAATTATTCTGAATCGCATACTGAGAGAGCTCCACAAGGTAAGAAGGTAAATTCTGTTGAGGAAACCTCCTCCTTGAGTGATAAGATTGATATAATTATGTCTATGCTTGTTAATGGGAAAGCCCATATTGATCCAAATAATGTTCCTTTAGCCTCTTTGGTTGCTCAAAAAGAGCAAGTTGATGTGAACTTCATAAGAACTAACAATTTTGGCAACAATGCTTATGGTAATAATGCTGATAGGAACAATTCTGGTAACAACAATTATAGGCCCTACCCTCCTAGTAATACTTATGGCTATAATGGTAAACCTGAATTACCTAGTGAAGGAAGAATTTTAGAAGTTGAAAGAGCCACTAAAAACTTCATGCAAAAGCAATATGAGCAAAATAAACTATTTACTAAAACTATGGAGGAACAATCTATCATTTTGAAGAACATTAGCCATCAACTTGAGAGTCTAAATAAGGAAATTCCTGGTTTACAATTGAAACTCTCTAATGCTGAAAGAAATATATCATCTTTGTCTGAAGCTCAATCTTCATTGATTAATAAAATGGCTGATAAACCTGAAACTAATGAGAATCCCTTTGCAGCTACTAATGCCATACAAGTAAGAATTGATGAAAATGTTAGACTATTAGCTGAATTACATGCTAAGTGGGAAAGAGAAGATGAAATTGCTAGAAACATTAGTGTTTCTACTATTACCACCACTAGTGTTGAGGCTAGTAATAGTTCTACTACTTTAGATGATAAAGTTGATTTTGATCTTGATGGTTGCAACATCTCTGAAGTTATTAAGTTCCTACAAAAGCTTGCTAAAAGTCCTAATGCTAGTGCTATGAATATGGCCTTTACAAAACACATTACCGATGCTCTCATAAAGATTAAAGAAGAAAAGATGAAACATAAAGCTTCTATTCCTATAAAACAAGAAGATGGTTGGGAACCCATCATTAATATGAAAGTGAATGACTTTGATTTCAAAGCTTTGTGTGATCTTGATAGTAGTGTTTCTATTATGCCTAGAAGGATTTATGATATGCTTGATTTGCCTCCTCTTCAAGATTGTTATTTGAATGTCCCACTTGATGCTAATGCTAAAAAGAAACTCATGGGGAGTCTTGATGATGTTCTTATTATGGTTAATGATTCCTATGTCCCTGTTGATTTCTATGTTTTGGATGTTGAATACAATGCTTCTTGTCCTATTACTTTGGGAAGACCTTTTCTTAGAACTGTTGGTGCCATCATTGATATGAAAGAAGGCACCATTAAATATCAACTCTCACTCAAGAGAGGTATAGAACACTTCCCTAAAAAGAGAGAAAAGATTTCTTTTGCTTCTCCTATGAAAACAAAATTTGGTCTTAATGCTTCTTCATTTGAGAACACTTGATTCTTTCTTTGCTTCTTATGCCTAACTTAAAGGCGTTAAAGAAAAGTACTTGTTGGGAGATAACCCAAGAGTTTTAGATGAGTCTTGGAAGTTATTACCTCTGTAATAACCTCTCCTTATCCTTTTTATTTGCTTTTTGTGCCAATAGTAACCTCTAATGAGAGAGAAGTAATGATTGGGAAAGTTGTTGTCCCGAAACAGATTTTTGTGCTTCACCGTAAAAATTCCTGAGATAGCACTGTATGTCGGATTGAGCTGTAACTTTCTGTGATTCTGCCAAGGTTGTTATCTAACTTTCGTTAGTTCAACACTTTTTTGATTTGAGCAACATAAGGTCTTTGAAAAAATTCGTCTTTACCTGCTGGTCTGTTTTGACAGATTTCTGCCATTTTCTGCATTTGCTTCTTGTGGGTTCCTTCTTGAGTTCTTTTGGGGAATTGAGCTTTTTGGGGGAAGTGCTACATTAGCTAGTGTTCTTATGGAAGTTTATGTGGTGTTAGAACTGAAACTTGAGACTTATTTATCTTAAGTGCACTAATGTTGCTAATGAGATTGTGTGGAGTTTTGTATGAAGGAAATTTTTCAGGTGTATGGAAGGAATGAGTAATGAGATGAAGGATGGACTAAAGCTCAAGCTTGGGGATGCCACGTGTGTCACCCCAAGAAATATCCAAAAGTACAAGCGTCAAAGCTTGGGGATGCCCAAGGCATCCCCTCCTTCATCAATAAAAATCCCAGGTTTCTTCCAAACGCTTCATTTTTATTGTTTCATGCACAATTGTGTTTTTCTTGGAGCGTCTTATTTTTCATTTTTGTTTTGGTTTTCGTCTGCCTTGTTTTGCTTAGTTTTCTAAATAAGTTGGTTGGACCCCCTCTTTCATACATTGGTTTGCAAATAGTTTGGTTTGGTTTGGAAAAGAGTAGGAAAGTTCATGCCTATGTGGTAAAAAGAGCTTGTTTTTGACTGTGGACATGCTTTGGCATGCCATGCTTGATATTGTTTTGGCTTTATGCTTAGTATTATTTGATGTAGCATGACTTGTTATAAACAATTGAGATTGCTTAATGTGCCTTGGATGAATCATGGCGTTGTTTTAGCATATTAAAGCATAGTATAGTGGTATTCTCCTTTGAAGCTTTATTTGGGTTGACTTGGCACATGCTCACACCATGTTATGACTATCTCAAGTCACCATAGCCTTTATGATACTTTAGTTTTCAACTTGTAGTATCACTTTATGCTTTGATCAATGATGTTTTGTCGCTCTGCATGATTATGGCCATTATTGCTCTCTTAGTTTGTCGCTCCCAGTCTTTTGCTAGCCTCCACAACCAAGTATGAGTTCCACTCATGCATCCAACTCCCTAAACCAAGTTATTCCAAAGAGTCCACCATACCTACCTACTAGCTTATGCTATTCCAAGTATATTCATGCTTTTGTTTACCTTCCACTTGTTATGAGAAAACTAGTGATTAAAGCTCTCACGAACTTGATGGCACACTTTACTTTACTTGCCCTTAATAAACTTGAACCATTGTGTCGTCTATGTTGTATATGCTTGCACTTATTTGTTGGGAATTAGCAGAACCATGCTTTCATGGGGAACGCTTTCAACATTGCACTTGGTACTTGTACCTAGTTGATACCATGCTCTTTTGTATATGGATGTCGTCGGTGTGAAATGAAAGGGGAGCTTGTAAGTCCATGGAGTTATGTATATGTGTTAGAGAAACGCCTGGGCCGCTGGTCTAATCCATGCTGACATGGTGGAAACCTGCAGCGTAACCATAATGAGTTGTCTATGAAGCATTCTTCTTATAAAAAAAAGAGTCATATTGAGAAAAAAAAGATAAAAAAAGAGATACTATGAAAAGAGGAAAGAGAGAAAAAAGCACCATATTCCCATGGTAAATAAGAAGAATGCTGAGATGCTCGTTGTCTGCTTGCCTTGTCATTTTGATATGGGGATTCTTCTGTATCATCGGGCAAGGGGTACCCCGTTGGCGGTTCTCAATGATACACATGTACTTACAATGACAAGAACTTACCGGTGACTAAACTTGAGTAGCATGAGGAGCGACCCTCATATACAAGGGACACCAGATTTCTGACTTATACTTCGTCAAGCATGTACACCATAGTTTGTTCACTTTAACCTTAATCACTTCAAGATGCTTATGATAGGGGCAATGAGAGCTGAAAGCTATAAGTACCATAATTTTTGGAAGCTCTTTATGAGACTTGAATCCCTACTTCCTTTTACAAAGGCCTTTCTTCCACCATTATATTGAGTCTCCACCTTCTATCTTTATGCACCTACTTTGAGAGCATAGTGGCCATTCTTAGTTCTATGTGCATTGTCCCAAGACTAGTTGATTGATGCATACTTTGATATTTCTTGTTTTAAACTATTGTATCTAGTCACTCTTATGAACTTTGAAGGTGTCCTATGCATTTATATTTGCTACTCTATTGAGGGACAAGCTGAATACTATTATGCTATGTTTTCTTTATGTGAAACAAACAAACGTCTTGCAAAGCATTGTTATTCATGAATCTTTTGTTTGTGCCTTTTCATGTTGCATCATAGTTTCTTTGCTTATTGCTAGAACTCTCTCTTCCATGTTATGATTGAAGTACTATGATCCCAACTTTGAATGTTTTGCAAATACTTTGATCAAGTCTTTGATGGTGCATGTCACCTCAAATTTTTTTTATCACTTACCTACTCGAGTATGAGCACGAGTTAAGCTTGGGGATGTTGATACATTGCAAATGTATCTATAATTTTTGATGTTCCATGCTTGGTTTTATCCACTTTCTTGTGTTTTGTTCCAACTTTGGAGTACTTTTCATATGATTTCTTGGACTAACCTATTAACAAGAGCCACAGTGTCAGCTGCCTGTTTTCTGCTGTTTTTGGTTCCAGGAAAGTCAGAAAATGAATATTCTCGGAATTGGACGGGACAAAAGCCAAAGTGCCTATTTTTTCGGAAGGGATCAAGTGCCAGAATACAAGACGGAGAAGGGCTAGGGAGCCACCACACCACCTGGCCTGCGCGGCCAGGCCTGGCCCGCGCCAGGGGGTGGTGTGGCCACTCCCGGCACCCCCTCGGCCTCTCCTTCCGCATATATGTTGCCCTCTGGACGAAAACCCTAAGTGCCCGATCAAAAATCCACGAAAGAGTCTGTAGCCGCCGTCATCTCCATCCATAGATCGGGAGGGATCTAAAGCTCTTCCTGGCACCCTGCCGGAGAGGGGAATTCACCCTGGAGGCCATCTTCATCACCATGCAAGCCTCCGGTGTGATGCGTGAGTAGTTCATCCTTGGACTACGGATCCATGTAGTAGCTAGATGGCTGGTTTCTCCTCCTTTGTGCTTTCATGTTTAGATCTTGTGAGCTCCGTTCATGATCAAGATCATCTATTTGTAATTCATACATGTTGTGTTTGCGGAGATCCGATGGATATTGAGATGCTATTTTAGATTGATTATTGATTCTATCATGTCTTTGTTATTTGAGATCTTGCATGCTTTCCGTTGTTAGTAGCTATGTTGGCCAAGTAGATGCTAGCAACTCCAAGAGTTAGTATTTATGCTCGATAGTGGGTTCATGCCTCTGGTAATATGGGGAAGTGACAGAAATCTCTAAGGTACTAGATGTGCTGTTGCTACTAGGGAGAAAACAACAATCCTTTGTTCATAGAACAATCATATTGTTTACTTTACACGTAGTTCGTAAAGCAATAATCTGTTGCTTGCAACTTAATACTGGAGGGGGTTCGGATGATAACCTGAAGGTGGATTATTAGTCATAGATGCAGTTGGCTGGCGGTCTATGTATTATGTTGTAATGCCCAATCAAGTCTTAGAGGAGTCAAGATGATTAGTATATGCATGTATTGCTTTCTCGGTGTTTGTCAATTGCCCCGCTGTAATTTGTTTACCCAGCATGTTATCTATCTAAGGAGAGCCACCTCTAGTGAACTATGGATCCCGGTCCTTTGTCTTTACATACAATCTATAAATTGTTTCTGCTTTGTGTTTACTTTCTGCAAACTATTACTTCTTTCCATTCGATACGTTTAATCCTTTGTTTTCCGCAAAACATGGTGAGATTCATAACCTCATCGCAAGTTGGGGACAAAGTTCTGCGGTTGTGTTGTGCAGGTCTCCATGTTGCTACTAGCACCGGTAGTGCGCCCTGCCAAAGCTCAGCTAGCAACACCTTTGGGGTGTTTCCTTGCTCCTATTGGTTCGATTAAACCTTGGTTTCATAACTGAGGGAAACTTGCTGCTGTGCTCATCATACCTTCCTCTTGGGGTTCCCAACGAGCTCTACATCAACCACGAGCCATCAACACATTTTCTGGGCACCGTGCATTGAGCCATCAAGCGATTTTATGGCGCCGTTGCCGGGGAGTCAAGGACATCTTCACAAGGGGAGTCCCTCATAACCAATCTCTTTACTTTGTTGTTTTTGTTTTGCTTAGTTTTCTTTTTGCTTTATTTGCTTGTTTTGTTCTTCAAAAAACACACAAAAAATAGTTTTACTTGTTTGCTTTCTTATTTGAAAAACCAAAAAAATGACTACTCTTGAGAACACTAAGTTGTGTGACTTCACTAGCACCAACAACAATGATTTTATGAGCACACCTATTGCTCCACCTGTGGCTGAAAATACTTTCTTTGAGATAAAACCTGCTTTGCTCAATCTTGTTATGAGAGAACAATTTTCTGGTATTGGTAATGAATATGCTGCTTCCCATCTAAATAACTTTGTTGAACTTTGTGAGATGCAAAAGCATAGGGATATAGATGGTGATATTATTAAACTGAAATTGTTTCCTTTCTCTTTGAGAGGAAAAGATAAAGAATGGTTGAATTCCTTAACTAGGAATAGTATTGATTCTTGGACTAAGTGCAAGGATGCTTTTATTGGAAAATACTATCCTCCTGCTAAGATTATATATATGAGAAGTGAAATAATGAAGTTTAAACAACTTGATAATGAGCATGTTGCTCAAGCTTGGGAAAGAATGAAATCTTTGGTAAAGAATTGTCCCACTCATGGACTGGCTGCTTGGATGATCATCCAAACTTTTTATGCAGGATTGAACTATTCTTCAAGGAACCTATTGGATTCTGCTGCTGGAGGTACCTTTATGACCATCACTTTGGGTGCTGCAACAAAACTTTTGGACAATATGATGGTTAATTATTCTGAATGGCATACTGAGAGAGCTCCACAAGGTAAGAAGGTAAATTCTGTTGAGGAAACCTCCTCCTTGAGTGATAAGATTGATATAATTATGTCTATGCTTGTTAATGGGAAAGCCCATATTGATCCAAATAATGTTCCTTTAGCCTCCTTGGTTGCTCAAGAAGAGCAAGTTGATGTGAACTTCATAAGAACTAACAATTTTGGCAACAATGCTTATGGTAATAATGCTGATAGGAACAATTCTGGTAACAACAATTATAGGCCCTACCCTCCTAGTAATACTTATGGCTATAATGGTAAACCTGAATTACCTAGTGAAGGAAGAATTTTAGAAGTTGAAAGAGCCACTAAAAACTTCATGCAAAAGCAATATGAGCAAAATAAACTATTTACTAAAACTATGGAGGAACAATCTATCATTTTGAAGAACATTAGCCATCAACTTGAGAGTCTAAATAGGGAAATTCCTGGTTTACAATTGAAACTCTCTAATGCTGAAAGAAATATATCATCTTTGTCTGAAGCTCAATCTTCATTGATTAATAAAATGGCTGATAAACCTGAAACTAATGAGAATCCCTTTGCAGCTACTAATGCCATACAAGTAAGAATTGATGAAAATGTTAGACTATTAGCTGAATTACATGCTAAGTGGGAAAGAGAAGATGAAATTGCTAGAAACATTAGTGTTTCTACTATTACCACCACTAGTGTTGAGGCTAGTAATAGTTCCACTACTTTAGATGATAAAGTTGATATTGATCTTGATGGTTCTAACATCTCTGAAGTTATTAAGTTCCTACAAAAGCTTGCTAAAAGTCCTAATGCTAGTGCTATGAACATGGCATTTACAAAACACATTACTGATGCTCTCATAAAGATTAAAGAAGAAAAGATGAAACATAAAGCTTCTATTCCTATAAAACAAGAAGATGGTTGGGAACCCATCATTAATATGAAAGTGAATGACTTTGATTTCAAAGCTTTATGTGATCTTGATAGTAGTATTTCTATTATGCCTAGAAGGATTTATGATATGCTTGATTCGCCTCCTCTTGAAGATTGCTATTTGAATGTCCCACTTGATGATAATGCTAAAAAGAAACTCATGGGGAGTCTTAATGATGTTCTTATTATGATTAACGATTCCTATGTCCCCGTTGATTTCTATGTTTTGGATGTTGAATACAATGCTTCTTGTCCTATCACTTTGGGAAGACCTTTTCTTAAAATTGTTGGTGCCATCATTGATATGAAATAAGGCACCATTAAATATCAACTCCCATTCAAGAAAGGTATAGAACACTTCCCTAAAGAGAGAGAAAAGATTTCTTTTGCTTCTCCTATGAAAACAAAATTTCGTCTTAATGCTTCTTCATTTGAGAACACTTGATTCTTTCTTTGCTTCTTATGCCTAACTTAAAGGCGTTAAAGAAAAGTACTTGTTGGGAGATAACCCAAGAGTTTTAGATGAGTCTTGGAAGTTATTACCTCTGTAATAACCTCTCCTTATCCTTTTTATTTGCTTTTTGTGCCAATAGTAACCTCTAATGAGAGAGAAGTAATGATTGGGAAAGTTGCTGTCCCGAAACAGATTTTTGTGCTTCACCGTAAAAATTCCTGAGATAGCACTGTATGTCGGATTGAGCTGTAATTTTTTGTGATTCTGCCCAAGGTTGTTATCTAACTTTCATTAGTTCAACACTTTTTTGATTTGAGCAACATAAGGTCTTTGAAAAAATTCGTCTTTACCTGCTGGTCTGTTTTGACAGATTTCTGCCATTTTCTGCATTTGCTTCTTGTGGGTTCCTTCTTGAGTTATTTTGGGGAATTGAGCTTTTTGGGGGAAGTGCTACATTAGCTAGTGTTCTTATGGAAGTTTATGTGGTGTTAGAACTGAAACTTGAGACTTATTTATCTTAAGTGCAGTAATGTTGCTAATGAGATTGTGTGGAGTTTTGTATGAAGGAAATTTTTCAGGTGTATGGAAGGAATGAGTAATGAGATGAAAGATGGACTAAAGCTCAAGCTTGGGGATGCCCAAGGCATCCCCTCCTTCATCAATAAAAATCCCAGGTTTCTTCTAAACACTTCATTTTTATTGTTTCATGCACAATTGTGTTTTTCTTGGAGCGTCTTCTTTTTCGTTTTTGTTTTGGTTTTCTTTTGCCTTGGTTTGCTTAGTTTTCTGAATAAGTTGGTTGGACCCCCTCTTTCATACATTGGTTTGCAAATAGTTTGGTTTGGTTTGGAAAAGTGTAGGAAAGTTCATGCCTATGTGGTAAAAAGAGCTTGTTTTTGACTATGGCCATGCTTGATATTGTTTTGGCTTTATGCTTAGTATTCTTTGTTGTAGCATGACTTGTTATAAACAATTGAGATTGCTTAATGTGCCTTGGATGAATCATGCGTTGTTTTAGCATATTAAAGCATAGTATAGTGGTATTCTCCTTTGATGCTTTATTTGGGTTGACTTGGCACATGCTCACACCATGTTATGACTATCTCAAGTCACCATAGCCTTTATGATCCTTTAGTTTTCAACTTGTAGTATCACTTTATGCTTTTATGAATGATGTTTTGTTGCTCTGCATGATTATGGCCATTATTGCTCTCTTAGTTTGTCGCTCCCAGTCTTTTGCTAGCCTCCACAACCAAGTATGAGTTCCACTCATGCATCCAACTCCCTAAACCAAGTTATTCCAAAGAGTCCAACATACCTACCTACTAGCTTATGCTATTCCAAGTATATTCATGCTTTTGTTTACCTTCCACTTGTTATGAGAAAACTAGTGATTAAAGCTCTCACGAACTTGATGACACACTTTACTTTACTTGCCCTTAATAAACTTGAACCATTGTGTCATCTATGTTGTATATGCTTGCACTTATTTGTTGGGAATTAGCAGAACCATGCTTTCATGGGGAACGCTTTCAACATTGCACTTGGTACTTGTACCTAGTTGATATCGTGCTCTTTTGTATATGGATGTCATCGGTGTGAAATGAAAGGGGAGCTTGTAAGTCCATGGAGTTATGTATATGTGTTAGAGAAACGCCTGGGCCGCTGGTCTAATCCATGCTGACATGGTGGAAACCTGTAGCGTAACCATAATGAGCTGTCTATGAAGCATTCTTCTTATAAAAAAAGAGTCATATTGAGAAAAAAAGAGAAAAAAAGAGATACTATGAAAAGAGGAAAGAGAGAAAAAAGCACCATATTCCCATGGTAAATAAGAAGAATGCTGAGATGTGTGTTGTCTGCTTGCCTTGTCATTTTGATATTGGGATTCTTCTGTATCATCGGGCAAGGGGTACCCCGTTGGCGGTTCTCAATGATACACATGTACTTACAATGACAAGAACTTATCGGTGACTAAACTTGAGTAGCATGAGGAGCGGCCCTCGTATACAAGGGACAGGAGATTTCTGACTTATACTTCGTCAAGCATGTATACCCTAGTTTGTTAACTTTAACCTTAATCACTTCAAGATGCTTATGATAGGGGCAATGAGAGCTGAAAGCTATAAGTACCATAATTTTTTGAAGCTCTTTATGAGACTTGAATCCCTACTTCCTTTTACAAAGGCCTTTCTTCCACCATTATATTGAGTCTCCACCTTCTATCTTTATGCACCTACTTTGAGAGCATAGTGGCCATTCTTAGTTCTATGTGCATTGTCCCACGACTAGTTGATTGATGCATACTTTGATATTGCTTGTTTTAAACTATTGTATCTAGTCACTCTTATGAACTTTGAAGGTGTCCTATGCATTTATATTTGCTACTCTATTGAGGGACAAGCTGAATACTATTATGCTATGTTTTCTTTATGTGAAACAAACAAACGTCTTGCAAAGCATTGTTATTCATGAATCTTTTGTTTGTGCCTTTTCATGTTGCATCACAGCTTCTTTGCTTATTGCTAGAAGTTTGTCTTTCATGTTATGATTGAAGTAATATGATCCCAGCTTTGAATGTTTTGCAAATACTTTGATCAAGTCTTTGATGGTGCATGTCACCTCAAAATTATTTCTTTTTATCACTTACCTACTCGAGGCGAGCAGGAGTTAAGTTTGGGGATGTTGATACATTGCAAATGTATCTATAATTTTTGATGTTCCATGCTTGGTTTTATCCACTTTCTTGTGTTTTGTTCCAACTTTGGAGTACTTTTCATATGATTTCTTGGACTAACCTATTAACAAGAGCCACAGTGCCAGCTGCCTGTTTTCTGCTGTTTTTGGTTCCAGGAAAGTCAGAAAATGAATATTCTCGGAATTGGACGGGACAAAAGCCAAAGTGCCTATTTTTCCGGAAGGGATCAAGTGCTAGAATACGAGACGAAGAAAGGCCAGGGAGCCACCACACCACCTGGCCGCGTGGCCAGGCCTGGCCCCCGCCAGGGGGTGGTGTGGCCACTCCCGACACCCCCTCGGCCTCTCCTTCCGCCTATAGATTTCCCTCGGGACGAAAACCCTAAGTGCCCGATCAAAAATCCACGAAAGAGTCTGTAGCCGCCGTCATCTCCATCCCTAGATCGGGAGGGATCTGAAGCTCTTCCCGGCACCCTGCCGGAGAGGGAATTCACCCTGGAGGCCTTCTTCATCACCATGCAAGCCTCCGATGTGATGCGTGAGTAGTTCATCCTTGGACTACAGATCCATGTAGTAGCTAGATGGCTGGTTTCTCCTCCTTTGTGCTTTCATGTTTAGATCTTGTGAGCTCCGTTCATGATCAAGATCATCTATTTGTAATTCATACATGTTGTGTTTGCGGGGATCCAATGGATATTGAGATGCTATTTTAGATTGGTTATTGATTTTATCATGTCTTTGTTATTTGAGATCTTGCATGCTTTCCGTTGTTAGTAGCTATCTTGGCCAAGTAGATGCTAGCAACTCCAAGAGTTAGTATTTATGCTCGATAGTGGGTTCATGCCTCTGGTAATATGGGGAAGTGACAGAAATCTCTAAGGTACTAGATGTGCTGTTGCTACTAGGGAGAAAACAACAATCCTTTGTTCATAGAACAATCGTATTGTTTACTTTACACGCAGTTCGTAAAGCAATAATCTGTTGCTTGCAACTTAATACTGGAGGGGGTTCGGATGATAACCTAAAGGTGGATTATTAGTCATAGATGTAGTTGGATGGCGGTCTATGTATTATGTTGTAATGCCCAATCAAGTCTCATAGGAGTCAAGATGATTAGTATATACATGTATTGCTTTCTCGGTGTTTGTCAATTGCCCCGCTGTAATTTGTTTACCCAGCATGTTATCTATCTAAGGAGAGCCACCTCTAGTGAACTATGGATCCCAGTCCTTCGTCTTTACATACAATCTATAAACTGCTTATGCTTTGTGTTTACTTTCTGCAAACTTTTACTTCTTTCCATTTGATATGTTTAATCCTTTGTTTTCCGCAAAACACGGTGAGATTGACAACCTCATCGCAAGTTGGGGACAAAGTTCTGTGGTTGTGTTGTGTAGGTCTCCACGTTGCTACTAGCACCGATAATGCGCCCTGCCAAAGCTCAGATAGCAACACCTTTGGGGTGTTTCCTTGCTCCTACTGGTTCGATTAAACCTTGGTTTCATAACTGAGGGAAACTTGCTGTTGTGCTCATCGTACCTTTCTCTTGGGGTTCACAACAAGCTCTACATCAACCACGAGCCATCAACACATTTTCTGGGTGCTGTGCATTGAGCCATCATGGACTCTTTGGAATAACTTGGTTTAGGGAGTTGGATGCATGAGTGGAACTCATACTTGGTTGTGGAGGCTAGCAAAAGACTGGGAGCAACAAACTAACAGAGCAATAATGGCCATAATCATGCAGAGCGACAAAACATCATTGATCAAAGCATAAAGTGATACGACAAGTTGAAAACTAAAGGATCATAAAGGCTATGGTGACTTTAGATAGTCATAACATGGTGTGAGCATGTGCCAAGTCAACCCAAATAAAGCATCAAAGGAGAATACCACTATACTATGCTTTAATATGCTAAAACTGTTGGAGATATGCCCTAGAGGCAATAATAAATATAGTTATTATTATATATCTTTGTGTTTATGATAAATGTTTGCATTCATGCTATAATAGTATTAACAAGGAAACCATTAATACTTGTGTGATTTGTAAACTTAATTTGAAGTCCCTAGTATAGCCTCTATACTTCACTAGCTTGTTGGTTGATTGATGATGTGGTTTCTTTGTCATGAACATTGAGATGTTATCAACAACAAGATCATATCGTTAGGAGAATGATATGGTGGACATACTCCTATAGACAAGCGTAGCATAAAGATCAAGTCATTTCAATAGTTCAATTGCTATATGCTTTCTGATACATAGTAACCTAATTCCTTCGACCATGAGATCATGCATATCACCTTTACTGGATGGATGCTTTGATGTCATCAAACACCACACCGTAACAGGGTGGCTATAAAGGTGGCATTGAGTGTTCGGAAAGTATTGGTTGAAACACATGGATCAAGAGTGGGATTTGTCCATCCACATGACGGATAGATATACTCTGGGCCCTCTCGGTGGAATGTCATCCAATTAGCTTGCAAGCATGTGACATGGTCACAAGGGATCACATATCACGGGAACGAGAAAAGAGTACTTATCGGTAACGAGGATGAACTAGGTATGCGGAGATACCGACGATCATAACCTCGGATAAGTAACATATCGTGAGACAAAGGGAAATTGGTATCGTATGTAAGTGGTTCATTCGATCGCAAAGTAATCGTAGAAATATGTGGGAGCCATATGAATTTCCAGATTCCTCTATTGGTTATTGTTCGGAGAAGTGTCTCGATCATGTCTGCATAATTCACGAACCGTAGGGAGACACACTTAAGGATTCGACGTTGTTTGAGTAGTTATGGTATTATGAGAAAGAGACCGAATGTTGTTCGGAGTCTCGGATGGGATCCGGGATATCACGAGGTGATCCGGAATGGTCCGGAGAATAAGATTCATATAAGGAAAGTCCCGTTTCGGAGTTCGGGAATGATTCCGGTGTTTTCATCGGGGATATTCTAGAAGGTTCCGGATTGTCCGGCACTCCGGGGGGGAAGGGGTACATGAATGTGTCATTACATATTGGAATGATTGCATCATGTACTAAGTGTTCTTGCTGTCCCAAATATAGGATTAAATTGAATCCTAAAACAGAAAAGTCAAATGTCCAGTTTGAAAGTCAAACTGCCAAAACAAGAAACTGTGGGAAACAAGCAAGAGGAGTTGGAACCAACCTGGAGGAGGAGTTGGACTCCTCCAGGCCGGCGCCCAGCCCTAGGCCGAGTTGGGGAGGGACTCCCTCCCTCCCCTGGCGCGCCCACACCCTCCCACCTATATAAGGAGGGGCAGGGCTCCCCTCCTAGACACACAAGTTTCCTATCCTCTAAACTAAACCCTAGATCTAGACCCCGGTTTAGAGCTATTCGGTTTAGAGCCTTCTAATTGGTTTAGAGCCCTCTAATTGGTGTGTCTAATTACTAGACCACTAATAGCCTCTCTCATAAGCTCCACCATACTCGCACCGGCTTAAGGCGAAGCCCTGCGGGATTTCCCCTCTACCTCCGGTACCACGCCGTTGTGCTGCCGGAATCGCGAGGAGAGTGCTACAACCTCCGCTGCCTGCTGGAACAAGGGAGAGGAAGGTCTTCGTCGAGTACCGAACGTGTGACCGACTGCGGGAGCGCTGCGGGAACGCGGCGCCGGAAGGATCGTCTACGCGATCTTGAGATCGGGAAGAGTACGACTACATCACCCACGAGAATCTGCTCTCGTTAAACACTTTGGAATCTTCGAGGGTGAGTTATTCCATCGACTCGTTGCTACAATCTAGTAGATAGATCTTGGCTTGTTTGTTTGTATGCGATAGAAAATTTTTGTTTTCCATGCTACGAACCCCTACAGTGGTATCAGAGCCGTGTCTATATGTAGATCTGTTGCACGAGTAGAACACAATGGTCATTGTGGGCGTTGATGCTTTTATTGTAGATTGCTTTTTGTGTACTTTGCATCTTGCGGTATGTTGGGATGAAGCGGCCCGGGCTAACCTTACATGACATCGTTCATGAGACTTGCTCCACGCTTGACATGCAACTCGTTTTGCATAAGTGGCTTTGCGGGTGCCTGTTTCTCCTAGCATAGTAAAGATCCAATTTACAACGGGTGATCAACAATGCTAGTATCAATGTTGTGGTTCTTGTTCGTAAGTTAGAACGACACTTATGGAAAGCCCCAAACCACGTAAAATATGCAAAGAAAGTAGAAGCGTCTAACTTTGTTTTGCAGGGGTGTGCAGTGATGTGATATGGCCATGATTGTGATTATATTTGATGTATGCAATGTTCCTTATTGTAAGTTGGCAACCGGCAGGAGCCATATGGTTGTCTTTAATTTCTGTTAAGACCTGCGTGTCTATTCAAAATAGTTGTAATAGTTGAAGCTGGTGGACGACAACCATGGAGAAGCGTCATTGACCTTGATGCTATGCCGGTGATGATGGAGATCATATTCGTGCTTGAAGATGGAGATCGGAAGCACAAAGAAGAAAGGCCATATCATATCACATATTATGAATTGCATGTGATGTTAATCCTTTATGCATCTTGTATTGCTTAGTAGACGACGGTAGCATTATAAGATGATCCCTCATGCACATAAATTTCAAGTTCTAGAGTGTTCACCCTTAGTATGCACCGTTGCCAAAGCTTGCTGCTTCGAAGCACCACGTGATGATCGGGTGTCTTTGATTCCGCGGGTGAATACAACGTAAGCAAGCCAGATTTGCTTATGCGGAAGCTAAGGTTTGATCTTGACGAGCCTAGCATGTACAGACATGGCCTCAGGAACACGGATCGCCGAAAGGCAAAGCATGAATCATATAGTAGATATGATGAACATGATGATTGTTCGCCATTAAAACTATATCAGCTCTCGTGATGATCGGTGTTGATGTAGTGGATTTGGTTCGTGTGATCACTAAAACAATGTGAGGGATGTTGTTTTGAGTGGGAGTTCACCTAGTTTAATTTCATTAATTAATTTGAACTCAATTTGTCATAAACTTAGTCTAAACTATTGCAAATATGTTGTAGATCAATGGCAGCCCCTACCATCAATTTTAATGCGTTCCTAGAGAAAGAAAAGTTGAAAAACAATGGAAGCAACTTCGCGGATTGGTTCCGCAATTTGAGGATTGTCCTCACAGCTGGTAATTTGACCTATGTGCTGGATGCACCGCTAGGTGACCCACCTGCAGCTGATGCTACCGATGAAGTAAAGAATGTTTACCTTGCTCGGAAGAATCAGTACTCCATAGTTCAGTGTGCTATCTTGTATGGTTTAGAATCGGAGCTTCAGAAAAGGTTTGAAGAGTCAGATCCATATGATATTGTCGAGGATCTCAAATTAATTTTTGAGACTCATGCGGCAATTGAAAGTTATGAAGCTTCTGAAAAGTTCTTTAACTGCAAGATGGAAGAGGGTAGCTCCGTCAGTGAGCATGTGCTTAAGATGTCTGGGCACGCAAATAAACTTCAAAGTTTGGGTATAGTGATTCCTAATACTTTGGGAGTTTACCGCATCCTCCAATCACTACCACCAAGTTACAAGAACTTTGTGATGAACTACAACATGCAGAACATGAACAAAGAGTTGCCAGAACTATTTGCTATGTTAAAATCTGCAGAAGTGGAGATCAAGAAAGAGCACCAAGTGTTGATGGTCAATAAGACCACCAAATTCAAGAAAGGCAAGTCTAAGCAAAAGGGACACTTCAAGAAGGGTGGTAAGAAAGTTACCACGCCGACGAAGAAGACCAAGGCTGGACCTAAACCTGGAACTGAGTGCTTTTACTGCAAGGGAGAAGGTCACTGGAAGCGGAATTGCCCAAGGTACTTGGCGGATTTGAAGAACGGCAACATCAAGAAGAAAGGTATATCTGATATACATGTTATTGATGTGTATCTCACTAGTACTCGTAGTAGTGCCTGGGTATTTGATACTGGTTCGGTTGCTCATATTTGTAACTCGAAACAGGAGCTGCAGAATAAACGGAAGCTAGTGAAGAACGAGGTGACGATGCGCGTAGGAAACGGATCAAAGGTTGATGTGATCGCGGTCGGCACGCTACCTCTTCATCTACCATCGGGATTAGTTTTATACTTAAATAATTGTTATTTGGTGCCTGCATTAAGCATGAACATTATATTAGGATCTTGTTTATTGCGAGACAGTTACTTGTTTAAATCCGAGAATAATGGTTGTTCGATTTATATGAGTAATGTGTTTTATGCACATGCACCTTTGATAGATGGTCTATTCATATTGAATCTCGATAGTAGAAATACACATATTAATAACATTGAGGCTAAACGTTTGAAATCAAGCGATAATATGACCTATATGTGGCACTGTCGTCTTGGTCACATTGGAGTGAAGCGTATGAAGAAACTCCATTCCGATGGACTTCTTGAATCACTTGATTTTGAATCACTTGAAAGATGCGAAGCATGTCTGATGGGTAAAATGACTAAGACTCCATTTTCTGGTATGATGGAGCGAGCTACGGACTTATTGGAAATCATACATACCGATGTGTGTGGTCCAATGAGTGTAGCATCGCGCAGTGGTTATCGTTATGTTCTTACCTTCACGGATAACTTGAGTAGATATGGGTATATCTATTTCATGAAACATAAGTCTGAAACTTTCGAGAAGTTTAAGGAGTTTCAAAGTGAGGTAGAGAATCAACGTAACAAGAAGATTAAATTTCTACGTTCTGATCGTGGAGGTGAATATCTAAGTTACGAGTTTGGCGAGCATTTAAAGAAGTGCGGAATACTTTCACAATTGACACCGCCGGGAACACCACAGCGTAATGGTGTGTCTGAACGTCGTAATCGAACCCTCTTAGATATGGTTCGTTCTATGATGTCACTTACAGATTTACCGCTAACATTTTGGGGTTATGCATTAGAAACAGCCGCATTCACTTTAAATAGGGCACCATCTAAATCCGTTGAAACGACACCATATGAATTATGGTTTGGGAAGAAACCTAAATTGTCGTTCCTTAAAGTTTGGGGATGCGAAGCCTATGTAAAGAAGTTACAGCCGGACAAGCTTGAACCCAAAGCGGAAAAATGCGTCTTCATAGGATACCCGAAGGAAACTATTGGGTATACCTTCTATCATAGATCCGAAGGCAAAATCTTTGTTGCCAAGAATGGATCCTTTCTAGAGAAGGAATTTCTCTCGAAAGAAGTGACTGGAAGGAAAGTAGAACTCGACGAGGTTGTCGAACCTTCTCTCGAAATTGCGAGTAGCGCAGCACCGGAAGAAGTTCCTGTGGTGCCTGCACCAATAAGAGAGGAAGCTAATGATAGTGATCATGAAACTTCGGTTGAAGTTGCTACAGAGCCTCGGAGGTCAACGAGAACTCGTACCACTCCAGATTGGTATGATTCCGTTATGAATGTCATGTTGGTGGACAACACCGATGACCCCGAGACATATGAGGAAGCGATGATGAGCCCAGATTCCAATAAATGGCAAGAAGCCATGAAATCCGAGATTGGATCCATGTACGAAAACCAAGTATGGACTTTGGTGGACTTACCGGATGGCCGGAAGGCTGTCGAGAACAAATGGATTTTCAAGAAGAAAACAGATGCTGATGGTAATGTTACTGTCTATAAAGCTCGACTTGTCGCAAAAGGGTTTCGACAAATTCAAGGAGTTGACTACGATGAGACTTTCTCACCGGTAGCGAAGCTAAAGTCTGTGAGGATTATGTTAGCAATCGCTGCATATTATGATTATGAGATATGGCAGATGGATGTCAAAACAGCATTCCTCAATGGAGACATTGATGAAGAGTTGTATATGATACAACCCAAAGGTTTTGTCGATCCTAAAGATGCTAACAAGGTATGCAAGCTTCAACGGTCCATCTATGGATTGAAGCAAGCATCCCGAAGTTGGAATCAACGTTTTGATAAGGTAATCAAAAGTTTTGGTTTTATACAAACTTATGGAGAAGCTTGTATTTACAAGAAAGTGAGTGGGAGCTCTGTAGCATTCTTAATACTGTATGTGGATGACATATTGTTGATTGGGAATGATGTAGACCTTCTTAATAGTGTCAAGGAATATTTGAATAATAGTTTTTCAATGAAGGATCTTGGCGAAGCAGCTTACATATTAGGCATAAAGATTTATAGAGATAGATCGAAACACCAAATATCATTGTCACAAAGTACATATTTGGACAAAGTTCTAAAGAAGTTTGGAATGGAAGAAAGCAAGAAAGGGTTCTTGCCCATGTTGCCCAATACGACCTTGAGTAAAACTCAAAGTCCGACATCGGCAGAAGATAGAGAAAGGATGAGTAAGACTCCCTATGCCTCAGCCATAGGATCTCTAATGTATGCCATGCTATGTACTAGACCCGACATCGCATATGCTGTTAGTTTAACTAGCAGATATCAAAGTGATCCAGGAGTGGATCATTGGATAGCGGTCAAAAACATCCTTAAGTACTTGAGAAGAACTAAGGATATGGTTCTTTCTTATGGAGGTGATGAACAGCTCGTTGTTAATGGTTACACCGATGCTAGTTGGAACACCGATCCAGATGATTCTAAATCACAATCTGGATACGTATTTATTTTGAATGGTGCAGCAGTTAGCTGGAGGAGTGCAAAGCAAAGCGTTGTGGCGAGATCTTCAACTGAATCGGAATACATGGCTGCTTCGGAGGCTTCACAAGAAGCGATATGGATGAAAGAGTTCATTACAGAGCTGGGTGTGGTTCCTAGTGCGCTGGACCCAATGTCTATCTACTGTGATAACATGGGCGCCATAGCCAATGCGCAAGAACCAAGGTCACACAAGAAGCTGAAGCATATCAAGCTACGTTTTCACGCTATTCGAGAACATATCCAGGATGGGGATATAAAGATTTGCAAAGTACACACAGATCTGAATGTGGCGGATCCGTTGACTAAACCTCTCCCGAGGGCAAAACATGACCAACACCAAACTGCCATGGGTGTTCGGTATATTACCATGTAATCTAGATTAGATGACTCTAGTGCAAGTGGGAGACTGTTGGAGATATGCCCTAGAGGCAATAATAAATATAGTTATTATTATATATCTTTGTGTTTATGATAAATGTTTGCATTCATGCTATAATAGTATTAACAAGGAAACCATTAATACTTGTGTGATTTGTAAACTTAATTTGAAGTCCCTAGTATAGCCTCTATACTTCACTAGCTTGTTGGTTGATTGATGATGTGGTTTCTTTGTCATGAACATTGAGATGTTATCAACAACAAGATCATATCGTTAGGAGAATGATATGGTGGACATACTCCTATAGACAAGCGTAGCATAAAGATCAAGTCATTTCAATAGTTCAATTGCTATATGCTTTCTGATACATAGTAACCTAATTCCTTCGACCATGAGATCATGCATATCACCTTTACTGGATGGATGCTTTGATGTCATCAAACACCACACCGTAACAGGGTGGCTATAAAGGTGGCATTGAGTGTTCGGAAAGTATTGGTTGAAACACATGGATCAAGAGTGGGATTTGTCCATCCACATGACGGATAGATATACTCTGGGCCCTCTCGGTGGAATGTCATCCAATTAGCTTGCAAGCATGTGACATGGTCACAAGGGATCACATATCACGGGAACGAGAAAAGAGTACTTATCGGTAACGAGGATGAACTAGGTATGCGGAGATACCGACGATCATAACCTCGGATAAGTAACATATCGTGAGACAAAGGGAAATTGGTATCGTATGTAAGTGGTTCATTCGATCGCAAAGTAATCGTAGAAATATGTGGGAGCCATATGAATTTCCAGATTCCTCTATTGGTTATTGTTCGGAGAAGTGTCTCGATCATGTCTGCATAATTCACGAACCGTAGGGAGACACACTTAAGGATTCGACGTTGTTTGAGTAGTTATGGTATTATGAGAAAGAGACCGAATGTTGTTCGGAGTCTCGGATGGGATCCGGGATATCACGAGGTGATCCGGAATGGTCCGGAGAATAAGATTCATATAAGGAAAGTCCCGTTTCGGAGTTCGGGAATGATTCCGGTGTTTTCATCGGGGATATTCTAGAAGGTTCCGGATTGTCCGGCACTCCGGGGGGGAAGGGGTACATGAATGTGTCATTACATATTGGAATGATTGCATCATGTACTAAGTGTTCTTGCTGTCCCAAATATAGGATTAAATTGAATCCTAAAACAGAAAAGTCAAATGTCCAGTTTGAAAGTCAAACTGCCAAAACAAGAAACTGTGGGAAACAAGCAAGAGGAGTTGGAACCAACCTGGAGGAGGAGTTGGACTCCTCCAGGCCGGCGCCCAGCCCTAGGCCGAGTTGGGGAGGGACTCCCTCCCTCCCCTGGCGCGCCCACACCCTCCCACCTATATAAGGAGGGGCAGGGCTCCCCTCCTAGACACACAAGTTTCCTATCCTCTAAACTAAACCCTAGATCTAGACCCCGGTTTAGAGCTATTCGGTTTAGAGCCTTCTAATTGGTTTAGAGCCCTCTAATTGGTGTGTCTAATTACTAGACCACTAATAGCCTCTCTCATAAGCTCCACCATACTCGCACCGGCTTAAGGCGAAGCCCTGCGGGATTTCCCCTCTACCTCCGGTACCACGCCGTTGTGCTGCCGGAATCGCGAGGAGAGTGCTACAACCTCCGCTGCCTGCTGGAACAAGGGAGAGGAAGGTCTTCGTCGAGTACCGAACGTGTGACCGACTGCGGGAGCGCTGCGGGAACGCGGCGCCGGAAGGATCGTCTACGCGATCTTGAGATCGGGAAGAGTACGACTACATCACCCACGAGAATCTGCTCTCGTTAAACACTTTGGAATCTTCGAGGGTGAGTTATTCCATCGACTCGTTGCTACAATCTAGTAGATAGATCTTGGCTTGTTTGTTTGTATGCGATAGAAAATTTTTGTTTTCCATGCTACGAACCCCTACAAAAACAACGCATGATTCATCCAAGGCACATTAAGCAATCTCAATTGTTTATAACAAGTCATGCTACATCAAAGAATACTAAGCATAAAGCCAAAACAATATCGAGCATGGCATGACAGAGCATAGGCCACAGTTAAAAACAAGCTCTTTTTACCACATAAGCATGAACTTTCCTACTCTTTTCCAAACCAAACCAAACTATTTGCAAACCAATGTATGAAAGAGGGGGTCCAACCAATTTATTCAGCAAACTAAGAAAACAAAAGAAAACGAAAAACCAAAACGAAAACGAAAAAGAAGACGCTCGAAGAACAACACAACTGTGCATGAAACAATAAAAATGAAGCATTTGGAAGAAACCTGGGATTTTTATTGATGAAGAGGGGGATGCCTTGGGCGTCCCCAAGCTTTGATGCTTGTACTTCTTGGATATTTCTTGGGGTGACACGCGTGTCATCCCCAAGCTTGAGCTTTAGTCCATCCTTCATCTCATTACTCATTCCTTCCATACACCTGAAATGTTTCCTTCACACAATCTTTATTAGCAACATTAGTGCACTCAAGATAATAAGTCTTAAGGTTCAGTTCTAACACCAAATAAACTTCCATTATAACACTAGCTACTGAAGCACTTCCCCCAAAAATCTCAATTCCCCAAAAGAACTCAAAAAGGAACCAACAAGGACCAAATGTAGAAAATGGCAGAAATCTGTCAAAACAGACCAGCAGGTAAAGACAAAAAATTTCGAAGACCTTCTGTTGCTCAAATCAAAAAGTGTTGAACTAACTAAAGTTAGATAACAACCTGGGGCAGAAGCACAAAAATTCACGCCTCAAAAAGACGTTCAGAGATTTTACACGAATGTTTACGGTGAAGCACAGAAATCTGTTTTGGGACAGCAACTTTCCCAATCATTACTTCTCTCTCATTAGAGGTTACTCTTGGCACAAAAAGCAAATAAAAAGGATAAGGAGAAGTTATTAATGAAGTAATAACTTTCAAGACTCATCTAAAACTTTTGGGTTATCTCCCAATAAGTACTTTTCTTTAACGCCTTTAAGTTAGGCATAAGAAGCAAAAAAGAATCAAGTGTTCTCAAATGAAGAAGCATTAAGACCAAATTTTGTTTTCATAGGAGAGGCAAATGAAATCTTCTCTCTCTTCTTAGGGAAGTGTGCTATACCTTTCTTGAGTGGGAGTTGATATTTAATGGTGCCTTCTTTCATATTAATAATGGCACCAACAGTTCTAAGGAAAGGTCTTCCCAAAGTAATAGGACAAGAAGCATTGCATTCAACATCCAAAACATAGAAATCAACGGGGACATAAGCATTGTTAACCATAATGAGAACATCATTAAGACTCCCCATGAGTTTCTTTTTAGCATTATCATCAAGTGGGACATTCAAATAACAATCTTCAAGTGGAGGCAAATCAAGCATATCATAAATCCTTCTAGGCATAATAGAAACACTACTATCAAGATCACATAAAGCTTTGAAGTCAAAGTCATTCACTTTCATGTTAATGATGGGTTCCCAACCATCTTCTTGTTTTATAGGAATAAAAGCTTGATGTTTCATCTTTTCTTCTTTAATCTTTATGAGAGCATCAATAATGTGTTTTGTAAAGGCCATGTTCATAGCACTAGCATTAGGACTTTTTGCAAGCTTTTGTAGGAATTTAATAACTTCAGAGATATTACAACCATCAAGATCAAAATCAAATTTATCATCTAGAGTAGTAGAACTATTACTAGCCTTAATACTAGTGGTGGTGATAGTAGAAACACTAATGTTCCTAGCAATTTCATCTTCTCTTTCCCACTTATCATGTAATTCAGCTAATAGTCTAACATTTTCATCAATTCTTACCTGCATAGCATTAGTAGCTGCAAAGGGATTATCATTAGTTTCAGGTTTAGCAGCCATTTTATTGATCAAAGATGATTGAGCTTCAGACAAAGATGATATATTTCTTTCAGCATTAGAGAGTTTCAATTGTAAACTAGGAATTTCGCTATTTAGACTCTCAAGTTGATGGCTAATGTTCTTCAAAATGGTAGATTGTTCCTCCATAGTTTTAGTGAATAGTTTATTTTCCTCATATTGCGTTTGCATGAAGTTTTTAGTGGCTCTTTCAACTTCTAAAATTCTTCCTTCACTAGGTAATCCAGGTTTACCATTATAGCCATAAGTATTATTAGGAGGGTAGGGCCTATAATTGTTATTACTATAAGCATTGTTGCCGAAATTGTTATTTCTTATGAAGTTCACATCAACTTGCTCTTCTTGAGCAACCAAATAGGCTAAAGGAACATTATTTGGATCAATATGAGCTTTCCCATTCACAAGCATAGACATAATAATATCAATCTTATCACTCAAGGAGGAAGTTTCCTCAACAGAATTTACCTTCCTACCTTGTGGAGCTCTCTCAGTATGCCATTCAGAATAATTAACCATCATATTGTCCAGAAGTTTTGTTGCAGCACCCAAAGTGATGGTCATAAAGGTACCTCCAGCAGCAGAGTCCAATAGGTTCCTTGGAGAATACTTCAATCCTGCATAAAAAGTTTGGATGATCATCCAAGCAGTTAGTCCATGAGTGGGACAATTCTTAACCAAAGATTTCATTCTTTCCCAAGCTTGAGCAACATGTTCATTATTAGATTGTTTAAACTTCATTATTTCACTTCTCATAGATATAATCTTAGCAGGAGGATAGTATTTTCCAATGAAAGCATCTTTGCATTTAGTCCAAGAATCAATACTATTTCTAGTTAGGGATTGCAACCATTCTTTAGCTTTTCCTCTCAAAGAGAAAGGAAACAATTTCAGCTTAATAATATCACCATCTACATCCCTATGCTTTTGCATCTCACAAAGTTCAACAAAGTTATTTAGATGGGCAGCAGCATCTTCGTTACCAATACCAGAAAATTGTTCTCTCATAACAAGATTGAGTAAAGCAGGTTTTATCTCAAAGAAAGTATCTTCAGGCACATGTGGAGCAATAGGTGTGCTCATAAAATCATTGTTGTTGGTGCTAGTGAAGTCACACAACTTAGTGTTTTCAAGAGTAGTCATTTTTGTGTTTTCAAATAATAAAGCAAACTTGTAAAACTAATTTTTGTGTGTTTTTTGAAAACAAAACAAGCAAACAAAGCAAAAAGAAACTAAGCAAAACAAAAATAACAAAGTAAAGAGATTGGTTATGAGGGACTCCCCTTGTGAAGATGTCCTTGACTCCCTGGCAATGGCGCCAGAAAATATGCTTGATGGCCCAAAATATATCGAGCTCGTTGGGGAACCCCAAGAGGAAGGTATGATGAGCACATCAATAAGTTTTCCCTCAGTATGAAACCAAGGTTATCAATCCAGTAGGAGCAAGGAAACACCCCAAAGGTGTAGCTAGCTGAACGTTGGCAGGGCACACTACCGGTGCCAGCAGCAACGTGGAGACCTGCACAACACAACCACATAACTCTGTCCCCAACTTGCGTGAGGTTGTCAATCTCACCGGTTTTGCTGAAAACAAGGATTAAACGTATCGAATGGAAGGAAGTAATAGTTTGTAGAAAGTAAACACAAAGCAGTAAACAGTTTGTAGATTGTATGTAAAAGAAAGGACCGGGATCCATAGTTCACTAGAGGTGGCTCTCCTTAAGATAGATAACATGCTGGGTGAACAAATTACAACGGGGCAATTGACAAACATCGAGAAAGCAATACATGCATATACTAATCATCTTGACTCCTTTGGAACTTGATTGGGCATTACAACATTATACATAGACCGCCATCCAACTGCATCTATGACTAATAATCCACCTTCAGGTTATCATCCGAACCCCCTCCAGTATTAAGTTGCAAGCAACAAATTGTTGCTTTACGAATTGCATGTAATGTAAACAATACGATTGTTCTATGAACAAAGGATTGTTGTTTTCTTCCTAGTAGCAACAACACATCTAGTACCTTAGAGATTTCTGTCACTTCCCCAGATTACCAGAGGCATGAACCCACTATCGAGCATAAATACTAACTCTTGGAGTTGCTAGCATCTACTTGGCCAAGATAGCTACTAACAATGGAAAGCATGCAAGATCACAAATAACAAAGACATGATAGAATCAATAATCAATCTGAAATAACATCTCAATATCCATCGGATCCGCGCAGACACAACATGCAGAGTTACAAATAGATGATCTTGATCATGAACGGAGCTCACAAGATCTAGACATGAAAGCACAAAGGAGGAGAACCAGCCATCTAGCTACTACATGGACCCGTAGTCCAGAGATGAACTACTCACGCATCACACTGGAGGCTTGCATGGTGATGAAGAAGGCCTCTAGGGTGAATTCCCCTCTCTGGCAGGGTGCTGGGAAGAGCTTCAGATCCCTCCCGGTCTAGGGATGGAGATGACGGCGGCTACAGACTCTTTCGTGGATTTTTGATCGGGTACTTAGGGTTTTCTTCTCGAGGGCATCTTATAGGCAGAAGGAGAGGCCGAGGGGGTGCTGGGGTCGGCCAGACCACCCCCTGGCGCGGGCCAGGCCTGGCCGCGCGGCCAGGTGGTGTGGCCGGCCCCCAGCCCTTCTCCGTCTCGTATTCTGGCATCTGATGACTTCCAGAAAAATAGGCACTTTGGCTTTTGTCCCGTCCAATTCTGAGAATATTCATTTTCTGACTTTTCTGGAACCAAAAACAGCAGAAAACAGGGAGCTAGCACTGTGGCTCTTGTTAATATGTTAGTCCAAGAAATCATATGAAAAGTACTCCAAAGTGTGGACAAAACACAAGAAAGTGGATAAAACCAAGCATGGAACATCAAAAATTATAGATACATTTGCAATGTATCAAGCAACCTCTCTACCGCTTCGCCGAGGATAGGAGAAAGATCATAAGTGATGAGATAACTCGGTTCCTTGCAGCTGGGTTTATTATGGAAGTGCTTCTTCCGGATTGGCTCTCTAATCGGTTCTAGTGGAAAAGAAAAAGGATGATCCGAATGTAGCAATGGTGTGGCGCATGTGCATTAACTACACTAATTTAAACAAGGCATGTCCAAAGGACCCATTTCCTTTGCCTAGAATTGATCAGGTCATTGACTCGACCGCTGGTTGTGAGCTTCTGTCATTTACAGACACAGATTCTGGTTTCCACGAGAAACCGTTAAATCCGGCTGGTCAAATAAAAACTGCCTTTATTACCTCGTACGGGGCTTATTGTTATCACACCATGCCATTCGACTTACGTAATGCAGGGGCAACATATCAAAGGTGCATGCAAAAATTCTTTCATGATTAAATTGGCAAAAATATCCAAGTATATGTTGACGATGTGGTGATAAAAACCAAAGAGAGTCATACTCTCCCAGATGATATTTGACAGACAGTCGCGAACTTAAGAAGGTTCCGAATGAAGCTTAACCCGGAAAAAGTACCTTCGATGTCCCAGCCGGAAAATTACTTAGATTCCTCGTGTCTAGCCGAGGCATTGAGGCTAATATGACTAAAATAAAAGATATTGAGCATATGGAGCTGCCGAAGTGTCTCAATTATATTCAGAAGTTCATGGACTGCCTGGCATCATTGAGTCGCTTTGTTAGTCAGCTGGGGGAAAAGGCATTGCCTTTGTACCAACTAATGGAAAAGTTAGATAAGTTCATTTGGACACCGCAGGCTGATAGTGCACTCCATGAGTTAAAAAATATGCTAGCCTCTGCACCAGTGTTAGCCTCACCACTATCAAAAGAGCCGATGTTGCTCTACATCGTAGTGACCAATCGAGTCGTAAGTGCCATGATAGTGGTAGAGCGCGACAAAGAAGGTAAATCGGTGCAGAGGCCAGTCTATTACCTAAGCGAGGTACTTTCTACATCAAAACACAATCACCCACATTATCAAAATATGGCATATGGCATCTATATGGAGGCCAAGAAGCTTAAGCACTATTTTGAAGAACACCCTATAAAGGTGATATGAAGCACCAATATCCGAGATAATGCGTAACAAAGATGCAAGTAGCCAAATCGCCAAATGGGCTATCGAGTTAGCTCCATATGCCCCAAAATATGATAGGAGAAATGCTATAAAGTCTTAGGCACTGGCCAACTTTTTCGTCGATTTGGCTGAAATGCAGTATGAGGCGCCCTTGACTGACTCTAAATTTTGGAGAATGCACTTTGATGGGTCAAAAATGAAAACCGGTTTAGGTGCCGGTATAGTCCTTACCTCGCCCAAGAAGGATCAATTGAGATATGTATTGCAAATTCATTTTGCCGCATCAAACAGTGTGGTCGAATATGAGGCACTTCTACATGGCCTAAAAGTAGCGAAAGAGATTGGCATACGTCGGATCCAATGCTTCTGTGATTCGTATATGGTAGTACAACATGTTTCAGGTCATTGGGATGCGCTTGACACAAATATTGCCTTGTACAGATTTCACGTCCAGAAAATCAGTGGGTATTTTGAGGGATGCAAATTCCATCATGTACCCCGTGCCGAGAATGATGCAGCTGACGTGTTATCAAAACTCGGTTCATCCAGACATTTATTCCCGCTGGGTATAGCTCTTGAGAACCTCCGAAAACCATCTATCAACTCATCACCAGAATCCGAGTCAATCCATTTCCCGGCCAATCCAGCGTCAGAGGTTGTCCCAATGGATATTGATTGGGGGAGTGTATCGAGTAACTCGGGGACTACTTCGGCAAACCCGAGGACTGCCTCGCAAAACCCGGGGACTGATCAACTTAACCTGACAGAAGTTATGTCGGCTGACCCAATGGAAATTGATGAAATTGTTTTCCCAGACCGTGTTGTACCAGCTTGGGCACAACCAATTTTGAGATTTTTGAAAGATGGGAGTTTACCAAGTGATGAGGTCCTCGCTAGACAGATTCAGAGAAGGGCAAAATCCTATACTATAATAAATGGCGAGTTATATAAGAGGAGTGCCACTAGTTTCCTTCAGAGTGTGTTGATCCGGCAGAGGGGCAGGAAATTCTCTGGGATATACATCAGGGCGAATGTGGGCATCATGCCTCATCCAGAGCTTTAGTCGCAAAAGCATTCTGGCATGGGTTTTATTGGCCTAGTGCTTTGCAAGAGGCTGAGGACTTATTGAGGAAATGCAATGGGTGTCATAGGTATTCAAGCAAGATACATATGCTGGCCTCTAAACTCAAAACTATACCTATCACTTGGCCATTTGTAGTGTGGTGCTTAAATATGGTTGGATCATTTAAGCTGACACGTGGCAACATGAATCATATCCTAGTCATGGTTGATAAATTTACAAAGTGGATTGAAGTCAAGCCAATCAGAAAGTGCGATGGTCCCACAGTTGTATCATTCCGCATCGTACGGGCAAGTGGAGAGATCCAATGGGCTAGTACTGTCCTGGATAAAACCTCGGCTCATTGAGCCGCTACAGCGATCAGCTAGATGCTGGATTGATGAAACCCCGGTAGTACTATGGAGCTTAAGGACAACTCTAAATTGATCAACTAGATATACGCCATTCTTTCTAGTATATGGGGTAGAAGCTATATTGCCAGCCGACATAGTGCATGATTCGCCTAGACTCACCCAATACACAGAAGCCGAAGTGCAAGAAGCTCGACAAAATGATGTTGATCTACTGGAAAGGCAAGAGAATTGGCATTGTCCAGATCCGCCATATATCAGCAAAATCTCTAACGCTACCATAGCCAAAAAGTAAACCCTCGAGTTTTTTGGGAAGGGGATTTGGTGCTTCGACTAGTGCAACGCACTGCCGACATGCATAAACTATCACCTCCATGGGAGCGGCCATTTATCATGAGCAAGGCACTGCACAATGATGCATATTATCTCATAGATGCTCAAGCACAAGAGAAGAATAAGGCGGACATGTCAGGAGAAGAGTTGAAAAGACCATCGAATGTAGTGCTCCTTCATCCATTTTACACTTAGCTAAAGTGTATGTATCTCGAACTCATATATCGAATTGTATGTCGGCAATGAGCTTATCAATGAAACCTCAGCACCTCGAGTAGTGACTCGGGGACTGCCTCAGTAGTAATTGTCTTTTTCTATATTTACATTTTTTATGTCGGTTGGCTTAAGTTTCTTACCCCTTTAGGCCGAGTTATTAGTGTGTCAGCACCAAAGGCCCACTCCTCGACTTGCTACTGTCTAAAACTCGGTTTCATGGCAAGCAAGAGAAAAAAGTTGGTGAGTGTTGGGCACATGAAAAATGACCAAGGATAAAAAATAAGCGAGCCTACACTTGTTTTTTGGACTAACCCCTGTATTTACTTTTTTCCCTTTATGCCGAATCACTCCGAGCTAATTCTCGTGGTTTTAAGTATTGTTAATTTAATTTTATGATCTTGGACTCATAAATCGGACGCCAAAAATGGTAGACATAAGCCGAATCACAAGATTGAGTAAACAAGAAAATGAAACTCGGGGACTCCGCCAAAAGGGATCCAACATAAAAATATAGCAGTAGCAAAACAACTTAAATTGTATATTACAATTGCTCCCAGGATACCAGGGATTTAATCAAATTTCAAAGTTTTTTGCCTAAGGAGCAGCAATAGATTTGTCAGCGGCAGCAACGGCCATGTCAGGCGCAGGAACAGCTGGATCGGACGTTTCAGCCGATGGAGGAGGAGTTGTAGCAGCTGATGACCCACAAGTATATGGGGTGTATCGCAGTATTTTTGAGGGAAGTGAAACCCAATTTATTGATTCGACACAAGGGGAGCCAAAGAATATTTATAAGCCTTAACAACTGAGTTGTCAATTCAGCTGCACCTGGAAACAATCTTGCTCATAGCAGTTTATCAGTAGCAATAGTTTTGCAGTACGAATAGTAAAGTAACAACAGTAGTAAAGTAAAGACAGCAGTAACAATAGCAGTAAACAATAGGATTCGAGTGCGGTAGGCATAGGGATGGATGGACGGGCGTTGCATGGACAAGACAATTCACATAGCAATCAGAACATAGGGCAATTGCAGATAAATAAGATAAAGCATCCAAGTACTAGATAATCCTAGGCATGTGTCCCATATATAGTCATACGTGCTCGCAATGAGAACTTGCACAACATCTTTTGTCCTGCCAGCCCGTTTGCAGCGGGGCCTCAAGGGAACTAATAGCAATTAAGGTGCTCCTTTTAATAGAGCACTGGAGAAAAGCATTAACACTCCGTGAACACATGTGATCCTCACATCAAAGCCATTCCCTCCGGTTATCCCGATTTCTGTCACTTCGGGGCCATTGGTTCTGGACAACAACGTGTGTATACAACTTGCAGGTAAGACCAAAAACAATACTATCATAATGAATCAATAACATGTTCAGATCTGAAATCATGGCACTCGGGCCCTAGTGACAAGAATTAAGCATAACAAGTCGCAACAAAGTCATAAAGCACCAATAGAAGATACTAGGCACCATGCCCTAACAATCTGATGCCATTACATGAACGATCTCATCCAATCCCTACCATCCCCATAGCCTACAGCGGGGGATTACTCACTCATAGATGGGGAGACATGGATGGTCGATGGAGAAGCGATGGTGATGATGATGGCGATGATCTCCTCCAATTCCCCATCCCGGCAGGGTGCCAGAACAGAGTTTCTGGTGCTGTTTCATGGAATCTGGTGGTGGCGGCGGAGCAGAACTCCTTTTGGAAAAACGTCGAACCCCCCCCCCCGAGTTTTTAGGTTAGAAGGCATCTTATAGGCGAAGAGGGAGACCGAGGGGGCGTCAGGCCCATCCCGCGCGGCCAGGTGGTGTGGCTGGGCCCCAGGCCCACTCCGTCTCATATTCTGGCTCCGGGAGTCTTCTGGTGAAATAGGATTTTTGGATTTTGTCCCATCCAATTCCGAGAATATTCATTTTCTGACTTTCCTGGAACCGAAAACAGCAGCAAATAGGCAGCTGGCACTGTGGCTCTTGTAAATAGGTTAGTCCAAGAAATCATATGAAAAGTACTCCAAAGTGTGGACAAAACACAAGAAAGTAGATAAAACCAAGCATGGAACATCAAAAATTATAGATACATTTGCAATGTATCAACATCCCCAAGCTTAACTCCTGCTCGTCCTCGAGTAGGTAAGTGATAAAAAGAAAGAATAAGTTTTGAGGTGACATGCACCATCATAAACTTGATCAAAGTATTTGTAAAACATTCAAAGCTGGGATCATAGTACTTCAATCATAACATGAAAGACAAAGTTCTAGCAATAAGACAAAGAAACTATGTTGCAACATGAAAAGGCACAAACAAAAGATTCATGAATAACAATACTTTACATGACGTTTGTTTGTTTCACATAAAGAAAACATAGCATAATAGCATTCAACTTGTCCCTCATAGAGTAGCAAGTATAAATGCATAGGACACCTTCAAAGTTCATCAGAGTGACTAGATACAAATAGTTTAAAACAAGCAATATCAAGGTATGCATCAATCAACAAGTCTTGGGACAATGCACATAGAACTAAGAATGTCCACTATGCTCTCAAAGTAGGTGCATATAGGTAGAAGGTGGAGACTCAATATAATGGTGGAAGAAAGGCCTTCGTAGAAGGAAGCAGAGGTTCAAGTTTCATAAAGAGCTTCCAAAAATTATGGTACTTATAGCTTTCAGCTCTCATTGCCCCTATCATAAGCATCTTGAAGTGATTAAGGTTAAAGTGAACAAACTATGGTGTACATGCTTGGCGAAATATAAGTTAGAAATCTCATGTCCCTTGAATACGAGTGCCACTCCTCATGCTACTCAAGTTTAGTCACCGGTAAGTTCTTGTCATCGTAAGTACATGTGTATCATAGAGAACCGCCAACGGGGTACCCCTTGCCCGATGATACGGAAGAATCCCCATATCAAAATGACAAGGCAAGCAGACAACGAGCATCTCAGCAATCTTCTTATTTACCATGGGAATATGGTGCTTTTTCTCTCTTTCCTCTTTTCATAATCTTTTTTTCTTTTTCTCTTTTTTTCTCAATATCGGACTCTTTTTTTATAAGAAGAATGGTTCATAGACAGCTCATTATGGTTACGCTGCAGGTTTCCACCATGTCAGCATGGATTAGACCAGTGGCCCAGGCGTTTCTCTAACACATATACATAACTCCATGGACTTACAAGCTCCCCTTTCATTTCACACCGATGACATCCATAGACAAAAGAGCATGATATCAACTAGGTACAAAGTACCCGTGCAATGTTGAAAGCGTTCCCCATGACAGCATGGTTCTGCTAATCCCCAACAAATAAGTGCAAGCATATACAACATAGACGAAATAATGGTTCAAGTTTATTAAGGGCAAGAAAAGTAAAGTGTGACATCAAGTTCGTGAGAGCTTTAATCACTAGTTTTCTCATAACAAGTTTAATTTGGAAGGTAAACAAAAACATGAATATACTTGGAATAGCATATGCTAATAGGTAGGTATGGTGGACTCTTGGGAATAACTTGGTTTAGGGAGTTGGATGCATGAGTGGAACTCATACTTGGTTGCGGAGGCTAGCAAAAGACTGGGAGCGACAAACTAGGAGAGCAATAATGGCCATAATCATGCAGAGCGACAAAACATCATTGATCAAAGCATAAAGTGATACTACAAGTTGAAAACTAAAGGATCATAAAGGGTTATGGTGACTTGGGATAGTCATAACATGGTGTGAGCATGCGCCAAGTCAACCCAAATAAAGCATCAAAGGAGAATACCACTATATTATGCTTTAATATGCTAAAACAACGCATGATTCATCCAAGGCACATTAAGCAATCTCAATTGTTTATAACATGTCATGCTACAGCAAAGAATACTAAGCCTAAAGCCAAAACAATATCAAGCATGGCATGACAAAGCATAGGCCACAGTCAAAAACAAGCTCTCTTTACCACTTAAGCATGAACTTTCCTACTCTTTTCCAATTCAAACCAAACTATTTGAAAACCAATGCATGAAAGAGGAGGTCCAACCAATTTATTCAGCAAACTAAGAAAACCAAGCAAACAAAAACCAAAACAAAAAACAAAAAACGAAAAAGAAGACGCTCCAAGAACAACACAACTGTGCATGAAACAATAAAAATGAAGTGTTTGGAAGAAACCTGGGATTTTTATTGATGAAGAAGGGGATGCCTTGGGCATCCCCAAGCTTTGACGCTTGTACCTCTTGGATATTTCTTGGGGTGACACGGGTGGCATCCCCAAGCTTGAGCTTTAGTCCATCCTTCATCTCATTACTCATTCCTTCCATACACCTGAAATTTTTCCTTAATACAAAACTTCACATAATCTTTATTAGCAACATTAGTGCACTCAAGATAATAAGTCTTTGGGTTCAGTTCCAACACCAATAAAACTTCCATTAAAACATAAGCTACTTTAGCACTTCCCTCAAAAATCTCAATTCCCCAAAAGAACTCAAAAAGGAACCAACAAGAAGCAAATGCAAATAAGGGCAGAAATCTGTCAAAACAGACCAGTAGGTAAAGACGAATTTTTTCGAAGACCTTTTGTTGTCAAATATAAAAGTGTTGAACTAATGAAAGTTAGATAACAAACTGGAGCAGAAGCACAAAAATTCACGCCTCAAAAGGACGTACAGAGATTTTATACGATTTTTTACGGTGAAGCACAAAAATCTGTTTCGGGACAGCAATTTTCCCAACCATTACTTCTCTCTCATTAGAGGTTACTCTTGGCACAAAAAGCAAATAAAAAGGATAAGGAGCAGTTATTACTGAAGTAATAACTTCCAAGACTCATCTAAAACTTTTGGATTATCTCCCAATAAGTACTTTTCTTTAACGTCTTTAAGTTATGCATGATAGTTTGAGAGGATGCTCACATAAGAAATATGAATTGAAGTAAAAGAGAGCATCAAGAAGCAAATTAAAAACACATTTAAGTCTAACCCACTTCCTATGCATAGGAATCTTGTATGCAAATAAATTCGCAAAGAACAAAGTGACAAGCATAGGAAGATAAAACAAGAGTAACTTCAAAACTTTCAGCACATATAGAGGTGTTTCAATACCATGAAAACTTCTACAACCATATTTTCCTCTCTCATAATAATTTTCAGTAGCCTCATGAATAAACTCAACAATATAACTATCATATAAAGCAAGCTTTTCATGATCTACAAACACATATTTTTAATCAAGCTCAAAAATAGTGGGATTAAAACCTTCAATCCCACTTTTAACAATTCTATAACAAGATGGCTGATCATTCAATACAGGACCATCGTCTAGAGCTTTATCATAAACATTTTCTAAGCAAAACTATTTAATACCATGCAAATCAAAGTTAAGCACAAATAAAGGATTATCATAGATAACATGAGCATAACATTCATCCTCCTTTGGTAAGTGTGGGGGACAATCATATAATGTAAGGGATAAAGAGTTACTCTCGTTAGAAGGTAGGCATGGGTAGCTAATCCATTCTTCCTCCTTTTGTTCGTCACTCTCCTCCTCTTTTTCATCTAATGAGCTTTCAGGTTCATCAATTTCTTCTTCCATAGGATCCTGCAAGGCATTAGTCTCTTCCATTTGTGGAAAGCATCTATTAATATATTTAAGAATATATCCATTTTCTTCCTTGTAATTATCAAAGCAAAATCTAAGTATATCATAAACCTCATATTTATAAGGTGAATCATCAATATTTTCAAGCAAACTAGCAAGTTCAAATGCACCCTTCCAAGCAATAAATTCTTCAATTTGTTCCACATCATAAAAGTCATAATTTCCTTTAACATAAGAAGATATGGTAACATTATCATTATACTCACATTGAAAAGGGTGTTTATACCTCTTACAAGCAACAAGATTTATCAAAGCAATAAGTAACATTATAAGTAGAGCACACGTTTCTAGCAATGGTATACAGTTTATCAATTTGTTCCCATAAGTGTTTCCCTTTTTGTGACAAGCGGTGTTCCTTATAATAATATTTTTGATCTTCCGTGAACCCACCTTGCCAATAAGGTTCAGTTTCAAAGAAAACAACCATCGATAGAAAGCATGATAAAGCAAGACAACAACAGTGCAACGAAAATAACAACTAGAGTAGGAACTATTTTTTTTGTATTTTTGATAAAGAAACAACCAAGCAAAGCGGAAATAAACTAAGCTTGAACAATAGTGATTCCAAGTGGACTTGATAAATAAAGCTATGCTCCTCAGCAACGGTGCCAGAAAATAGTCTTGATGACCCATAAGTATAGGGGGTGTATCGCAGTATTTTCGAGGGAAGTGAAACCCAATTTATTGATTCGACACAAGGGGAGCCAAAGAATATTTATAAGCCTTAACAACCGAGTTGTCAATTCATCTGCACCTGGAAACAATCTTGCTCACAGCAGTTTATCAATAGCAACAGTTTTGCAGTAGGAATAGTAAAGTAACAGCAGTAGTAAAGTAAAGGCAGGATTAACAATAGCAATAAACAGTAGGATTCGAGTGTGGTAGGCATAGGGATGGATGGACGGGCATTGCATGGACAAGACAATTCACATAGCAATCAGAACATAGGGCAATTGCAGATAAATAAGATAAAGGATCCAAGTACTAGATAATCCTAGGCATGTGTCCCATATATAGTCATATGTGCTCGCAATGAGAACTTGCACAACATCTTTTGTCCTGCCAGCCCATTTGCAGCGGGGCGCCTAGGGAACTACTGGCAATTAAGGTGCTCTTTTTAATAGAGCATCAGAGCAAAGCATTTATACTCCGTGAACACATGTGATCCTCACATCAAAGCCATTCCCTCCGGTTATCCCGATTTTTGTCACTTCGGGGCCATAGGTTCTGGACAACAACGTGTGTATACAACTTGTAGGTAAGACCAAAAACAATACTATCATAATGAATCAATAACATGTTCAGATCTGAAATCATGGCACTCGGGCCCTAGTGACAAGCATTAAGCATAACAAGTCGCAACAAAGTCATAAAGCACTAATAGAAGATACTAGGCACCATGCCCTAATAATCTGATGCCATTACATAAACGATCTCATCCAATCCCTACCATCCCCATAGCCTACAGCGGGGGATTACTCACTCATAGATGGGGGAAACATGGATGGTTGATGGAGAAGCGATGGTGATGATGATGGCAATGATCTCTTCCAATTCCCCATCTCGGTAGGGTGCCAGAACGGAGTTTCTGGTGCTGTTTCGTGGAATCTGGTGGTGGCGGCGGAGCGGAACTCCTTCTAGAAAAACGTCGCCCCCTGAGTTTTTAGGTCAAAAGGCATCTTATAGGCGAAGAGGGAGAACGAGGGGGTGCCTGGGGCGGCCAGACCACCCCCTAGCGTGGCCAAGCCCAGCCGGCGCGGCCATGTGGTGTCGCTGGGCCCCAGCCCCACTCCGTCTCATATTCTAGCCTCGGCATTAGCCTCGGCTTCTTTGTCACCATCTGCAGTTTCTTCATTATGGTCCGGGTTTTCCTCCGGGTTTTCTTCATCTCCTTCAGGGTTTTCTTCGTATTCATCATCGACCTCACCAAGATAGCCTAGCCCTTCGTTCCAAGCGTGAACCAACGCATATTGAATGAGCTCATAGGCTCGGGCTTGGCATTTCTTGATGAAGGTCGGGTCAGTGGTCCATCTGGATCCGGTGCGCATGTTTTAGAGAATATCCAAGTTGATGCCGTTGTACCATGAGGGCACAAAGGATAAGGCAGTATCAACACCAGCTCGTGCAGCAAACTCCTGCCACAGGCTCACCTGTTCTTCGCAATCCATCAGTCTCTCGACCAATTTATTGACTTGCTTGGGGGAGGATTCTTCTGGCAAAAGGATATGGAAAACCCGGATGGTAGCGTCAAGGAGGTCCACCCCAAAATACTTCATGGGTCCAAGGCTAACCAAGATACCAACCAAGGAGTCATCAATATCATACTCTATGGAGATAGGACCAACCTCGAACTTCTTCTCCCGGAACTTTCGGATAGCATTAGAGGCACGAGTATTGGACCCTGGGAAGTTGCCTAAAAAAGCAAGCACAAAAAGAACAAGTTAGGCAAAGTAGTAAGAATACAAGGGAAATCTTGGCAGGAAAGGAAAAAGGCAGCAAGAGGAAACTCACGTGCCACAATGTTGTTGATCTGGTTGAGGTCAGAAAACCATGCCAAAGTTTGCTTCTTGAGTTTTTCTAACTCAATGGAAACCGAGTCAAATTTGACCTCAGCCTCCTTGAGTAATTTCTGCTCCTTCTCAAGCCAAAGTGCAAGCCGACTCTTCTCTTCGGAGAACTCCTGGTCGAGTTTCTCAAGCTCGACTTTTTGGAGTTTCTTTAGATTTTCATTCACGGCGCGGAGCCGAGAGATTTTGTCGTCCCTCTCCTTCAGTTGAGCTTGGCATTCTCCTGCTTGTTCGATAAAATGGGTCATCAGTTCAAGCATAGATAGGCGATCTCGATGAGATTCTGCAAGATCTTTGAATCCGGCTGAGCCAAAGTAAAAATTACACAGCGAATCAGAAGGGGCAAGTGTAAGAGGAGGTGCAAGAGGCAAAATACCTTCCAAGTCAGCAACGTGCTTCTACAACTCTTTGTTCTAGGACTCCACCTTGGCTACAAAAAGGCGAATCATAGGTTAATTCGGCTGATCAATAACAAAAAGAATACTTGGGGTAATAAGGTAGAGGCATACATTTATTCTTCAGCTCAAGCAGCAATTTCTTGTGCTTGGAGGAAAGGCCCCTATGCGCGAAAAGGAGCCTCTAAAACTCGGCAGTGCACCTGTTGTTGGAGATCTGAAAAAGACAAATGTTAGTCACTGGGTAAAATTGGATATTCGATTCTACTCGAGATTCGAACCGAGTAAACTCGATCTGAATCTAGATGGATGGATATTTGATTCTACTCAAGATTCAAACCGAGTATACTCGATCCGAATCTAGGTGGCTAGATATTCGATTCTACTCAAGATTCGAACCGAGTAAACTCGATCCGAGTCAAGGTGGCTGGATATTCGATTCTACTCAAGATTCGAACTGAGTAAACTCGATCGGAATCTAGATGGCTAGATATTCGATTCTACTCAAGATTCGAACCGAGTAAACTCGATCTGAATCTAGGTGGCTGGATATTTGATTCTACTCAAGATTCGAACCGAGTAAACTCAATCTAAATCTAGGTGGCTAGATATTCGATTATACTCAAGATTCAAACCGAGTAAACTTGATCCGAATCTAGGTGGCTGGATATTCGATTCTAAAGGAAATTTTGACTAAGTTATAGGTGACTTGGCTCAATATCTCAGACATGCTAAGGTTCGAAACAAGGTTAATAAGTGTTAGCCTATGAGAGCATCCGACCGAGTAATATCTTACTACCCCGGAGGCTCGGGGGCTAATGGGTATGTGTTAACTACTGCAAGTATGAATATGCAGCCGAGATATTTAACTCCATCATCTTGTCAACATCTGTAAGAGACTTCCTAGCAGTGAACATCCTCTCGTTAATCTCGACCGGGAAAACTTCTGAGGCAAAGGATTCCTGGAAGTAACTTCGCCATAAGCAGCTTCGTTCTAGTTCTCAGCATACTCAGCAAGTGAGAAACGGCTTTCACCGCTCAGAGTTCGAGTCAGGACTAAGCCTTTCCCAACAGAAGCTTTCTGGGTGGCCATCGCAGCAGCTGGGCTAATGTGCAGTGTAAGCTGCTTATCCATAGCCGAGACAGAGGCAGGAGCACTTTTCTGCAACATGGTGGCGACTGATGGCTGTGCGGGTGCAACCTCAGCTTTCTTCTGAGTCACCTTGGTCGCAACACCTACTTTCTTCGGCTTGCTAGTTGGATTAACTCGCTACTGGGATGTGGCTGGCCTAGGCTGAGGCTGCGAGATTGGCGGGGGCTGAGACTGTGAAGTCTGTTTAGATTTGGGCCGCGGGCTCTACCGAGGTTGGTCTTGTGTCCGAGTCTTGGAAGACTCAGACGATGTTGGTGGTGGTTGTTGCTACTGGGTCAAAGTAGACACAGGGGCCATTTGCTGCTAAGGTTGGGGTTGAGTTGGTGTTAGGGTTACCGGCACCTCGGACGAGATTGTCTTGGCGCCAGTACTGCTAGCGCCACGATCTTCATTCTCTTTCTCAGGGGCAGGAATCACCCCTCTAATCCGGCATGGCCACCTCCACCTTCACCGACATTTTCTCCCTCCGGCCGGGATGGACTGTTATCCGGCATGGGAGGAGTGTTGCCATGAACCGGGCTAAGGACCCGAGTATCGTCGTGAGGTGGAGAAGAAGATGGCCTATGGATTGGAGAGACCATGCTAGAACTGCTTTGGGGAATGTTCAAAGCATCCATGCTCAGAGAAACAATGAGATAAAATGAGTCAAATAAGATAGAGATAAACAATAAATACAGAAAGAGAGAAACAAGAAATACAAAGATAATTCGGAGGAGAAAGCTTATGCAGTAACAACTAGAAGCTCTCTCCACCTCACAGGTTTCTTCCCGGGCTTCTTGTACCTCTTCCTGGCCCTAGATGACTTGGCCAGCGGGTCAGAGGTTGCGGTGCGTTTCTTCGTGGGACCTTGGCCTCCCACAGCAATAGGAGGCACATCGTGCACCTGACCAGCTGGGTTAGCTAGGGTAAAATCAAGCGGATAGGTAAATGATAGTGGCATTGGATCAAGTACCTCAAGAACAAAGCAACCATCTTCCTCATCATCATTATCCGACCCCTCCCTTAATGGCGATAAGACAGAAGTCTTACCAGAGGGTCGGCTGAAACCGATGTCAGGGATAGGCATAAACTCCTCGGAGTCCAGCTCCTCCGGATCCGAGGTATCGCGATCCTTGACCCATGTGAGGGAAGGATTCAGGGTGTCCTCAACACTTTGCTGATGAAATTTTTGCGCAAAGGAACATATAGAGAAAAAGTAAGAAAATGTGCTGACATAGCGCACAACCCAGCAGGTATGACTTGGGGAAATTACATGGGGTATTGGGTTATTTCAGCTAAAAGGAGCCATGCCCAACTCCCATGTCTCGGTCATGTCCATCTTGACAATGGACTTGACTCGCTTGCAGATATGATCTTTGGATAACTCGATCGTGGAGACATGATTTGGATCGAAGCGGCCGCTCATATGGAAGATCTTGTGGCAGTGTCGCTATAGGGGGAAGACTCGGCTACTGATGAAAGTGGCCATCAGATCATCGCTAGTTAACCCGGCCTCCTTCAGCTCGACGAGATACGTGTCAATCATGTTGACGAGAGAATTTCTCTTCTTCGAATCAACATCCCACTTGAGCTTGTTGGGATGCCAACGGAGAACACTGGGAGCCGAATCATGTCTCTGTCGGTATTGTTCTTCATGTAGAAGAAGGATCTCAGCCATTTCTTGCAGGAAGGCCCTAGATCCGGGGAAAAATGGAGTTCTTCCGAGGTGTAATTGATGCAGCCCCACACTGAGTCAAGGGCTTATCACTAGAATGAAGCTCTTTGTTGGGAACAACATTGGAGCGGAGCTGGAAATAGTTCGCCTAGAGCTGCACGCTGGGCCAAAGGCCGAGGTACCCCTCGGAGCAAGAGATGAACCTGGACAAGGAGGCTATGGCATTGGCCGGGATATGATGAGGTTGAAGGCCGAATGTCTCAAGAAACTCCTTGGAAAAATCTCTAAGGGGGAGACTGAATCCACGGGCAAAGTGAGCAACGAACATGACAAACTCACCCTCCTTGGCGTCTGGGATGAACTCGTTGCCAGGGATGTGGCAGTCCACTTTCAGCAGAATCCTCTGGGTCCGCTTCAGCCATTCAATTTTTGCTTGGGTGATGTTGGACCCCTCCCATGAGCCTTGCTCGGGGACGTCCCCTCCTCCTCTTCGTGCTCATCGATGGCGACCACATCGTGGGGATCCATCTCCAGGTTGTCTTCCTCCAACGAGGTGCTAGCTATGGGGGTGCAAGGCATGGACTACCACGATCCCGTGGTGGTAGCGGAGGGTGGCGCTTGGGCGGAGCAGTGGCACATGGGAAAGAAAGGGGAAGCATAGTTGCGAGATGCAGAAGCACAACGACGGCAACGGCACAAGGAAGAAGAAGAAGAGAGATTGGGAGCGGGGGAAGTAAACAAGGGTTTCCCCCGCTCCCCTATTTAACCATGCAGCGTGTTGCGGTAGTGGGATCAGTTGCGCACTATAACCCTGCTACGCGCGTGTGTATTTCGTGGAGCTAATCATGGGGGCATGCCACATGATCGGTTACACCGCCCAGATGCGCAACTATGCGTCATGGCCATATCGGTAATCGAGGAGTTGTACTAGGATGTGATGGGCTATAGTGATAACTTCCACGGCGTGGTAGTGATTGTTGTCATGGCCCTTAAAATGAGTTAAAGTGCAATGATTGCATGACACATAGGATAAAGAGAGGAGTACAAGGAAAGCTAAGTATCTAAGGGAAATAACTTGGATGCGGGAATATGACCCAACAAACAAGAGATAACTCGGATCAGGCCAAGCAATGTCAATGATGAAAAGCGAGTCACCAGGTGGTGTAGCCGAGTTAAAATTAGTATGGGCTGACATATAGATATGTTGGTAATAAGGACAAATATCCGGATAAGTTGAACCTGTTGTGGCCTTTCTAGCTAAAGCTATTAAGATCGCACCAGCTTCGGGGACTAACGTTGGGGGGATAACCCCAGGTAGGGTCAAGCTATGGTATAAGGACAGATTCCACCGAGGTATATATCAGCTAAGATATAAGCTGGCCGAGTGATACGTCCATTTTGCATCACTATTCTATGTCATAATTCACTATTATTCATTGATATATTTCGTATTGAGAGGTGATACTTATGTTATTTCATCTGTTTTTGCATGGTTGATGACTTTTGGAGCATGGACCGCTGTAGTCAGGATTTTGATGGAAAAGGTGCTGTTTGGAGGCAAAATTTGCGAAGGTAAGAAAATCCGGGAAAATATATGATACGTCCATTTTGCATCACTATTCTATGTCATAATTCACTATTATTCATTGATATACTTCGTATTGAGAGCTGATACTTATGTTATTTCATCTGTTTTTGCATGGTTGATGACTTTTGGAGCATAGACCGCTGCAGTCAGGATTCTGATGGAAAAGGTGCTGTTTGGAGGCAAAATTCGTGAAGACCAGAAAGTCCAGGAAAATATACGGAAAATCCTATTTTTCTATAAGACGAAGGAAGCCAGAAGGAGGGCTGGAGATGGGCCACAGGGGGCCCACACCACCACCTGGCGCGAGCAGCCCTAGGCCACGCCAGCAGGTGGTGTGGCCGCCCTGGCCCACTCCAGGCACTCCCCTCTAGCGTATATTATCCTCCCGAAACCCTAAGACTCAGGGAGGGACCATAGAAAGATTCCGACGCCTCTGCAGGGCGGAAAACACCAAGAGAGAAAGATCTATCCGGCAGACAGATTTCTGCCGGGGGAATTCCTTCCCGGAGAGGGGAGATCGTCGCCATCAACACCACCATTAAGCTGGACTTCATCGGGATCATCATCATCATCACCACCATCAGCACCCTCATCACCATCGGAACCATTGAATTATTGTTTATGTTCAGATTGTTATACATCATTATTCCATCTCTGATCATGATCCATATGATGTCTTGTGAGTAGTTCATTCTGTTCTTGAGGACATGGGTGAAGTCATGTTGTTAGTAGTTGAGTTGTGTTGAGAAAGATTCAATAGTTTGATATTTAAGTTGTGGTGTACTTCTTCTAGTGGTGTCATGTGAACGTCGACTACATGACACTTCACCTATATGGGCCTAGGGGAATGCATTGTGTATTTGGCTACTAATCGTAGGGGTTGCCGGAGTGACAGAAATCTGAACCCCCGTTAGGAAACCATTGCACAAGGGACGTAAGGGTCTTAGAGTTTAAAGCTGTGGTTAGGTTTCTACCTTAATTACTTTCTTGTACTTACGGATGTTTGCAAGGGGTATAATCACAAGTATGTATTAGTCCTAGGAAGGTCGGTACATTAGCACAGGTTCACCCACACAACACTTAGCAAGCTAAAGAAGATTAATCAACTATATGAAGCGAAAGCACTTGACAGTCTTCCCATGTGTCCTCGAGAACATTTGGTCACCTTAAGTAATACAACCGGCTTGTCCTTTGCTGAATAAAGGATTTGGCCACTTGCTGCATTTATTCCTACTGTCTTTTATTTACTCGTACTTTGTTTACTTGCTTTATCAAAAACCCCTAAAAATCCGTTTGTTAAGTATTTGCAGAGAATTCCTGATCCATACCACTAGCCAGCACCTTCTGCTCCTCGTTGGGTTCGACACTCTTACTTATCGAAAATACTGCGATACACCCCCTATACTTGTGGGTCATCAAGACTATTTTCTGGTGCCGTTGCCGGGGAGTGAAGTGCTATTGGAGAGTGGAACTGGTAAATGAAACTTCTACTGTGAGTATTGTTTACTTCTGCTAGTTGCTTTATTTTGTTATGGATAATTTGTTGAGTTTCTTATTTGGTAATGCTACTACCACTACTAAGGTAGTAGATAAGCCACCACCTACTAAGAATGATGTTTTTAAAATACCTACAAGAATTATTGATCGTGTTATGGATAACTACTATGTTGGGGATGGAACTGTCCATCCCGATGATCATTTACTCTTTATACACGAATTATGCGGGTTGTTCAAGTGTGCAGGTATTACTTTTTTTTGTTTTGGAAAAGAGCATATATTAATATCAGAAGATACCAATTACACACAGCCTCTGCAACAACGTATTGCCCTAGCGGCCATACAGATGCACATAGCCAAAAAAAGAAAGAAGAATCACAAAAAAAAGAAAAGACCCGCTAAAGTGACTCATTCGTTGAAACAACAGTACTACCACCACCAAGACAACACCAGAAGTCCAGCTTCTCCAAAAGCGATGCCTCCAAGAAGGGAATAGTGCACAACACTATCATCGCTCGATCATAGATCTTAGGTTTTCACCCTGAAGAAAGTCCAAGTCACAAGTCACCAAGCCAATTCCTCATCACCACCCAGAGTCGAACCACCATTGTCAGTCCTCAGAACTCGGGCTCCATGATATTCTCCGTCGGGACCATGGAACGAGAACATGCCCCATGATATTAACAGCCAACTGAGCTTTGAAGCGCTCCCTCTGAACCCAAACGGCCAAAGTAAAACATGGGTGCGCATGATGGAATCTTTCCAATCCGGCAATCTCCAGGCATTATTCGCCCATGGGAGTTCGCCGGCGGAACCTTCCGGAACTCACCATTCCGACCAGATCAACAAGGGCAAGCAACAACAGATCTTCATCTTCGCGCGAGAGGAACCATAGGACCGCCACCATTATTCAAGCACACCAGCAGGCCCCCACGCCGCCGATCAGAACAGCGAAAGAGAAGGCAAGGCAACACTAGAGACAAGTACCAGATCGGATAAATCCAGATCGAAACCATCTCTATGCGTGCCCCGCGACTACCCTTTGCCTCTCCGGCTCACGCCCACCATGGCCAAGAGGTCCATGGCCACGCATGGATCCCGTCGGAAATTAGGGGTAGAGGGCCAATCTAGGTCTTCCAAACGGAATCCCAATGCCAGCACCTCCTCCACCAGATCTCCACCACGGGGAACCGCCGCCTCCACCCCGACCAAGGGACACCGCCCAGGTCGCCGCGCCTCAGCCTCCGCCACCGCCGCCCCAACAGCACCGGCCTCCGTCTCCGACGCACCACCCACAGCCACCTTCGGTGGCTAGGCCTGCCGCCACCGCGGCAAGGGCCGGCGGTAGTGGCGGCGATTGGATCGCGAGGGGGAGCTTTTGGCGGCGGCGGTAGTCACCCCTGGCATCGCCCTAGGGAGCAACGCGTGGGGGTACGCGAAGTATGCCATGCAGGTAGGAATGGTATAAGCTGCTGAAGAATGGTCAAGCTCTGGAATGGGAGGAAATAGTACCTCTCTTTTATTCAAAGTTTTATCCTCCTAGTGAGATTCATAAAGATCGGAATCAAATATACAACTTTTGGCCTCTTGATGGAGAGAGTACATCTCAAGCTTGGGTGAGATTGAAGTTACAAATGCTCAAATGTCCCATTCATGAGCTCCCCAATAATATTATTATCAATAACTATTATGCAAGGCTTTCTCTTCATGACAAGGATTTATTGGATGCTTCTTGTGCTGGATCATTCACTCGCATGGAAGAAAAAGCTAAATGGGATCTTATGGACCATATTCAAGATAATGCTAAAGCTTGGGAGAATGACAAAGGTAGAAAGTCAGGTATAAATTATGATTATGAATGCATTGAATCTTTTATGGGAACTGATGACTTTCAAAATATTAAAAATGCTTATGGTCTAGACTCTCAAGCTATTGCTTCTTATTTTAAGGCTTTTGCTTCCTCTATTGAAGTGCCTAAAAAGAAGTGGAATAATTATCATGAACCTTATAAAGATGTTGCTAAGAGTGTTCCTGCAAGAAATACTGAAGTTTATACTGCTAATCATGTTTTACCTGAACCTTATATTGAGAAAATGCCTTTCCCAGTTAAGATAAGGGAACATTCTATGATGGCTAGTATGGTAGATGAAAGTATGAACAAAGCTGTTGAACCTGATAAACAAAAGGTTGATGAACCTATAATAGCAAATGTGAAAGACTTTGTTACTAAATATGAGAAAGAGGGACACCCTATCCTTTGTAAGGATACCTCTAATATTGTTTCATAAAGTAGTGTTATGAGAGATAGTATTCCCGTGTTTTCTGTTAGAATAAGTGATCATTGCTATGATGGTCCTTGTGATAGTTATATTGTTAAGTTTATGCATGATACTGAAAGTTACTATGAGAGAGGGAAAAGTGTTCTTATGCATCTCAATAATATCAAGTTTCCTCGTTTTATGCTGAAAGTTTTTATGTTGCACTTGTTTTGCCTTCTTATGCAAGTAGCCTCTGGTTTCAACAACTTGTTTGTTTACAAAATTCCCTTGCATAGGAAGTGGGTTAAACTTAAATGTGTGTATTTTTGCTTCTTAATGCTCTCTTTCACTTCAATTCATATTCCTATGTGAGCATCTTCAAAATTATCATGCCCATCTTAATGGCTATAAAGAAAGAGCTTTTTGGGAGACAACCCAGTTTATTTTTGCTTTCAGTTTGTTTGTGTTTCTTTGAGTCTTGGAAGTTATTACTTCGGTAATATCCTCTCCTTATCCATTTTGTTTGGTTTTTGTGTCAAGATCAACCTCTAATGAGAGAGAAGTAAGATTTGGGGAGGTTGCTATCCCGAAACAGATTTTTGTGCTTTACTGTAAAAATTTGTGAGAGATCTCTGTATGTCGGATTGAGCTGTAATTTTTTGTGCTTCTGCCCCAGGTTGTTATTTAACTTTCGATAGTTTTGCACTTTTTGATTTGAGCAACATAAGATTTTCGAAAAAATTGATCTTTACCTGCTGGTCTGTTTTGACAGATTTTGCCACTCTTGCATTTGCTTCTTTATTCGATGTCCTTTTTGAATTCCTTTTGTGTTTTCGGAAGGAGTTGTTACAGTAGCTTATGTTTTGATGGTTTTCAGTTGAAGTTGGACTCAAAAGGTTTTACCACTTCACTTATACTAATGTTGCTAGTGAGAACTGTGTGAAGTTTTGTGTGAAAGAAATTTCTAGGAAGTGGAGATGATGGTGTAATAAGGAAGAGAAGGGTTTTATGACTCAAGTAATAAGTGTATGAAGATGAAGATATCGATGATAGTCAAGTGATGACTCCAGAAAGATTTATCAAGGACCAAATTTAGAGACTTGCAGAGTCCGTTTCCAAATAGGTAACAGTTCTGGTAAGAGAAGTTCCACGAAAATACAATCCAACTATACTTTTGCAGTTTTCAATCAATAAGGGAAGCTACGAAGCGAAAAAGAGACAGAAACAGAGCCAGGGTGGCTCACACCACCCTGTGGTGCGGGCCTTCCCCTGGCCGCGCCACCAGGTGGTGAGTCCACCCCGGACTCCGCCTCCGACTCGTTTTCGTCCAGTACCTTCCTTTTGTTATGAAACTTTGTAATATATAACCCCCCCGGATCTCCCGAGGTTCATATATCGTGTTTTTGTCATGTTTTTGTTTTGATCTGTTTCTGCCAGGACATACTCTTTGAAGGTTTAGAAGCACAATGGTGTCCGCCAAGGATAAAGGAAAGGAGCCCATGGAGGAAGATCTCCAAGACCCCAAGCAGGGGCTGGTACCTTTAGTCTCTTTCCCTGCATCAACGGAAGCCCTACGAGTCACTAAGGAGTTCTGCGATAAGTACCGAGACTTGCAGAGGAAGGTGAACATGCTTCAATGGGAGAATAATAGGCTTCACAAGATGCTGGAAGATTTCCTCACGTCAACTAAGAAAATATTACCACCACCACCAAAGGAGTAATTCGTCATCAGGTTTGGCATCACCTTGGCTTGTTCCAAGCTTGGGGGAGTGCCGCGGTATCACATCACTATCTTCTATCTTTTTACCTTACTAGTAGAGTCATATCATGAATAGAGAAGTTATTATGTAGTATGGTTTGCATTATGGAAGTGTCCCCTCTCTCGTTAGATATGTATCCCTTGGTGTGAGTTGCCATTATGGAATATTAATAAGAAGTTCTATCATTCACTCTTTTGCATAGCTTATATTAGTTTTCAATTCGTGGTTGTATGATTGATCTTGTTGTTAGTATTGGTATCACTTTGGGATCATTGAGTTAATTTAGTTGGTTTTGGCAAACCTGGCTCGGTCAGTAGCAACACTATTTTTGAGAGTTGAATGAAAAAGATAAAAGTACTCTAAAGAAATATAATTTCATCATCTTTCTTTCTTGATTTGCTCATAAATTTAGTATTCTCTAGTTAAGATCTTTTGTGCTTCCAAGGAAGATTGCATGTTTATCTTTATCACTTGTAAGTTTGTTTGTTTCCTTCAACTCTTATACTTGCTACCCAGCCTTGCTAGCCAAAAACCTGTACTGAGAGGGAATTCTTCTCGTGTATCCACTCCTTTAAACCAAAACCCATGCCATTTGTGTCCATCGTACCTACCTATTAACATTATTGCTATTCCAAGCAAATTCTTGTTTTATCTACCTCCCAAATTAAACTTGTTATGTGAAAATTAGTGATTAAAGCTCTCACGAACTTGACGGCACACTTTACTTTCTTGTACTTAATAAACTTGAACCATTGTGCTCACCTATGTTGCGTATATGCTTGCACTTTGTAAGTTGTGAATTAGCAGAACCATGCTGTCATGGGGAACGCTTTCAACATTGCACGGGTACTTTGTACCTAGTTGATATCATGTTCTTTTGTCTATGGATGTCGTCGGAGTGAAATGAAAGGGGAGCTTGTAAGTCCATGGAGTTATGCATGTGTGTTAGAGAAACGCTTGGGCCGCTGGTCTAATCCATGTTGACATGGTGGAAACCTGCAGTGTAACCATAACGAGCATCTATGAAGAATTCTTCTTATAAAAAAAAGAGTCCGATATTGAGAAAAAAGAGAAAAAGAACAAAAAAGAGATTATGAAAAGAGGAAAGACAGAAAAAAGCACCATATTCCCATGGTAAATAAGAAGATTGCTAAGATGCTTGTTGTCTACTTGCCTTGTCATTTTGATATGGGGATTCTTCCGTATCATCGGGCAAGGGGTACCCCGTTGGCGGTTCTCTATGATACACATATGCTTACGATGACAAGAACTTACCGGTGATTAAACTTGAGTAGCATGAGGAGCGACCCTCGTATTCAAGGGATATGAGATTCTCAATTTACAACTTGTCAATGCATATCCTCATATTTGATCACTTTAACCTTAATCACCTAAAGATGCCTATGATAGGGGCAATGAGAGCTGAAAGCTAGTAAGTATCATAATTTTTGGGAGCTCTTTATGAAACTTGCAATCCCTGCTTCCCTTTGCGAAGGGCCTTTCTTTTACTTTTTAGTTGTCAGTAAACCTATTCCCTTCTATCTCAGCAAGTATTTTGAGTTGTTGTGTTTCATTCATTCATATGATGATTTATTCATTCATGTTTCTTATGTTCCTTGTTTTGCACATTGCTCTTATCTTGATGTTTACTACTTTGAAAGCTATCATTGAAAACCAGTTATTTGTGAACTCTAGCAAATTATCAACTATTATTCGACCAAGAGCTAAGTTTGCCATTACCAATTATGATTTACTTTATGTATCTTTATTGTGTTTCCTTTACCTATTACAAGTTGAGTTATATAATAGTGAGTTGTCTTCTACTATGGTCTATGTATTTGATGAATGTGATGCTTCTTGTCCGTATTCTTTTATCGACTTTTCACTCCATAAACCTGAGGCCATGTTTATTGAGCTCAGTTTTGCTTAGGGACAAGCAAAGTCTAAGCTTGGGAGGAGTTGATACGTCCATTTTGCATCACTATTCTATGTCATAATTCACTATTATTCATTAATATATTTCGTATGAGAGGTGATACTTATGTTATTTCATCTGTTTTTGCATGGTTGATGACTTTTGGAGCATGGACCGCTGCAGTCAGGATTCTGATGGAAAAGGTGATGTTTGGAGGTAAAATTCGTGAAGATCAGAAAATCCGGGAAAATATATGGAAAATCCTATTTTTCCAGAAGACGAAGGAAGCCAGAAGGGGGGCTAGAGATGGGCCATAGGGGGGCCACACCACCCCCTGGCGCGGGCAGCCCTAGGCCATGCCATCAGGTGGTGTGGCCGCCTTGGCCCACTCCAGGCACTCCCCTCTGGCGTATATTATCCTCCCGAAACCCTAAGACTCGGGGAGCGACCACAGAAAGATTCCGCCGCCTCTGCGGGGCGGAAAACACCGAGAGAGAAAGATCTCTGCGATAGACAAATTTCTGCCGGGGGAATTCCTTCCCGGAGAGGGGAAATCGTCGCCATCAACACCACCATCAAGCTGGACTTCATCGGGATCATCATCATCATCATCATCACCACCATCATCACCATCAGCACCCTCATCACCATCTCCATATTGCTGTAACAATTGGGTTGAATCTTGCATTAGTTCATAGGGGAAACTTTCCTGGTGTTGATTACTCTTTGTAGTTGATGCTATTGAGTGAACCATTGAATTATTGTTTATGTTCAGATTGTTATACATCATTATTCCATCTCTGATCATGATCCATATGATGTCTTGTGAGTAGTTCGTTTTGTTCTTGAGGACATGGGAGAAGTCATATTGTTAGTAGTGGAGTTGTGTTGAGAAAGTTTCAATAGTTTGATAGTTAAGTTGTGGTGTACTTCTTCTAGTGGTGTCATGTGAATGTCGACTACATGACACTTCACCTATATGGGCCTAGGGGAATGCATTGTGTATTTGGCTACTAATCGTAGGGGTTGCCGGAGTGACAGAAACCTGAACCCCCGTTAGGAAACCATTGCACAAGGGACGTAAGGGTCTTAGAGTTTAAAACTGTGGTTAGGTTTCTACCTTAATTACTTTCTTGTACTTGCGGATGTTTGCAAGGGGTATAATCACAAGTATGTATTAGTCCTAGGAAGCTCGGTACATTAGCACAGGTTCACCCACACAACACTTAGCAAGCTAAAGAAGATTAATCAACTATATGAAGCGAAAGCACTTGACAGTCTTCCCATGTGTCCTCGAGAACGTTTGGTCATCTTAAGTAATACAACGAGCTTGTCCTTTTCTGAATAAAGGATTGGGCCACTTGCTTCATTTATTCCTACTGTCTTTTATTTACTCGTACTTTGTTTACTTGCTTTATCAAAACCCCCTAAAAATCCGTTTGCTAAGTATTTGCAGAGAATTCCTGATCCATACCACTAGCCAGCACCTTCTGCTCGTCGTTGGGTTCGACACTCTTACTTATCGAAAATACTGCGATACACCCCCTATACTTGTGGGTCATCAATATACGGAAAATCCTATTTTTCCAGAAGACGAAGGAAGCTAGAAGGGGGGCTGGAGATGGGCCACAGGGGGCCCACACCACCCCCTGGCGCGGGCCACCCTAGGCCGCGCCACCAGGTGGTGTGGCCACCCTGGTCCACCCCTGGCACTCCCCTCTGGCGTATATTATCCTCCCGAAACCCTAAGACTCGGGGAGCAACCACAGAAAGATTCCCCCGCCTCTGCGGGGCGGAAAACAACGAGAGAGAAAGATCTCTCCGGCAGACAGATTTCTGCCAGGGGAATTCCTTCTCGGAGAGGGGAGATCGTCGCCATCAACACCATCATCAAGCTGGACTTCATCGGGATCATCATCATCATCACCACCATCATCACCATCAGCACCCTCATCACCATCTCCATATTGCTATAACAATTGGGTTGAATCTTGCATTAGTTCTTAGGGGAAACTTTCCCGGTGTTGATTACCCTTTGTAGTTGATGCTATTGAGTGAACCATTGAATTATTGTTTATGTTCAGATTGTTATACATCATTATTCTACCTCTGATCATGATCCATATGATGTCTTGTGAGTAGTTCGTTTTGTTCTTGAGGACATGGGAGAAGTCATGTTGTTAGTAGTGGAGTTGTGTTGAGAAAGATTCAATAGTTTGATATTTAAGTTGTGGTGTACTTCTTCTAGTGGTGTCATGTGAACGTCGACCACATGACACTTCACCTATATGGGCCTAGGGGAATGTATTGTGTATTTGGCTACTAATCGTAGGGGTTGCCGGAGTGACAGAAACCTGAACCCCCGTTAGGAAACCATTGCACAAGGGACGTAAGGGTCTCAGAGTTTAAAGCTGTGGTTAGGTTTCTACCTTAATTACTTTCTTGTACTTACGGATGTTTGCAAGGTGTATAATCACAAGTATGTATTAGTCCTAGGAAGGTCGATACATTAGCATAGGTTCACCCACACAACACTTAGCAAGCTAAAGAAGATTAATCAACTATATGAAGCGAAAGCACTTGACAGTCTTCCCATGTGTCCTCGAGAATGTTTGGTCATCTTAAGTAATACAACCGGCTTGTCCTTTGCTGAATAAAGGATTGGGCCACTTGCTTCATTTATTCCTACAGTCTTTTATTTACTCGTACTTTGTTTACTTGCTTTATCAAAACCCTCTAAAAATCCGTTTGCTAAGTATTTGCAGAGAATTCCTGATCCATACCACTAGCCAGCACCTTCTGCTCCTCGTTGGGTTCGACACTCTTACTTATCAAAAATACTACGATATACCCCTATATTTGTGGGTCATCAAGACTATTTTCTGGCGCCGTTGCCGAGGAGTGAACCACTATTGGAGAGTGGAACTGGTAAAGGAAACATCTACTGTGAGTATTGTTTACTTCTGCTAGTTGCTTTATTTTCGTTATGGATAAGTCGCTGAGTTTCTTATTTGGTAATGCTACTACCACTGCTAAGGTAGTAGATAAGCCACCACCTGCTGAGAATGATGTTTTTAAAATACCTACAAGAATTATTGGTTGTGTTATGGATAATTACTATGTTGGGGATGGAACTGTCCATCCCGGTGATCATTTACTCTTTATACACGAATTATGCGGGTTGTTCAAGTGTGCAGGTATTACTACAGATCAAGTTAAGAAGAAGTTATTCTCATTATCACTGAAAGAAAGAGCTGAGGAATGGTATAAGCTGCTAAAGAATGGTCAAGCTCTGGAATGGGAGGAAATAGTGCCTCTCTTTTATTCAAAGTTTTATCCTCCTAGTGAGATTCATAAAGATCGGATCAAATATACAACTTTTGGCCTCTTGATGGAGAGAGTACAACTCAAGCTTGGGGGAGATTGAAGTTACTAATGCTCAAATGTCCCATTCATGAACTCTCCAATAATTTATCAATAACTTTTATGCAAGGCTTTCTCTTCATGACAAGGATTTATTGGATGCTTCTTGTGCTGGATCATTTACTCGCATGGAAGAAGAAGCTAAATGGGACCTTCTGGACCGTATTCAAGATAATGCTGAAGCTTGGGAGAATGAAAAAGGTAGAAAGTCAGGTATAAATTATGATTATGAATGCATTGAATCTTTTATGGGAACGGATGACTTTCAAAATATTAGTAATGCTTATGGTCTTGATTTACAAGTTATTACAAATTGCTTTAGGGCTTTTGCTTCTTATATTGAAATTTCAAAAAGGGGATGGAACAAGTACCATGCACCTTATAAAGATATTATTGACTATGTTCCTGTTGGGAGTGCTGAGTATTGCACTATTGATCACATCTTACCTGAACCTTATATCGAGAAGATTCCCTTCCCAGATAAGGTAAAGGATCATCCTATGATAACTAATGTAATCACTAAAAGTGAAAAGAGAACTGTAAAACCTGATGAACAAATAAATGTTAAACATGTGGTAGCAATTGTGAAAGACCTTGTCACTAAAAGCATAGAAGATGGACACATAGTTTTTTGTGAGGATGCTTCTAATATTGTTTCATATCCTAATAGAGTTAAAAAAGCTAGTGTCCCTGTGCTTTCCGTTAGAATTTGTGATCACTGCTATTATGGTTTATGTGACATTGGTGCAAGTTCCAGTGCTATTCCTTATGAGCTTTACAAAGAAATTATGCATGAAATCAGTCCCTGCGAATTGGAAGAGATTGATGTGGTTATTCACCTTGCTAATAGAGAGACCATCTCTCCAATTGGTATTGTACGAGATGTGGAAGTTCTTTGTGGTAAGATTAAGTATCCTGCTGATTTTCTAGTGCTTGGTTCAACTACTAGTAAAACTTATCCTATTATTTTTGGTAGACCTTTCTTGAGTACTTGTGGAGCTATTATAGATTGCAAAAGGGAGAAAATCTTGACTAAGTTTGATGGGGAATCTTATGAGTTTAATTTCTCAAAATTCACTAAAGAACCCTGTGAAGAGGAAACCCATAATGAGGATTTTAGAGTTGAACAACTTGCTTCTATCTCTCTTGCTCCTAACAATGCTTTGCAACAATTTATGGAAGATCACGAAAGTGAGATCTTCATGGAAGAAATGAATGAGATTGACGAGATTCTCCATCATCAACCCAAGATGCTTAAGCATAACTTGCCTGTAGAAGACTTGAGGACCATGTTGCCACCTAAAAAGGATCTGGTCTTCGATCTAAAACCTCTCCCAGATGATCTTAAATATGCTTATATTGATGATAAAAAGATATATCCTGTTATTATTAGCTCTAAACTTTCAGGAAAGGAAGAAGAAAGGTTATTGGAGGTTTTGAAGAAACACCGAGGAGCTATGGGCTATACTCTGGATGATTTAAAAGGGATTTCACCTACTATATGTCAGCATTCTATCATTACAGAACCAGATGCAAAGCCAGTAGTAGAGCACCAACGACGTTTAAATCCTAAGATGAAGGAAGTGGTAAGGAATGAGGTATTCAAACTCCTTGATGCTGGTATTATTTACCCTATTGCTGATAGTGAATGGGTTAGTCCTGTTCATTGTGTTCCTAAAAAGGGAGGTATTACCGTTGTTCCTAATGATAATGATGAGCTTATTCCCCAAAGAATAGTAGTAGGCTATAGGATGTGCATTGATTTTAGAAAGGTCAATAAAGTTACTAAGAAAGATCACTACCCGCTTCCTTTTATTGATCAAATGTTGGAAAGGTTGTCTAAAAAGACCATTTTTGTTTTCTTGATGGTTATTCTGGTTTCTCTCAAAGTGCTATTAAACAACAAGATCAAGAAAAAACTACTTTTACTTGCCCTTACGGAACTTATGCTTATAGACGTATGCCTTTTGGTTTATGTAATGCTCCTGCTACTTTTCAAAGATGCATGTCTGCTATCTTTCATGGTTTTTGTGAGGAAATTGTAGAAGTGTTCATGGATGACTTTTCTGTTAATGGAACTTCTTTTGATAATTGTTTGCACAACCTTGATAAAGTTTTCCAGAGATGCGAAGAAACTAATCTTGTTCTTAATTGGGATAAATGTCACTTCACGGTTAATGAAGGGATTGTCCTTGGGCATAAAGTCGCTGAAAGAGGCATAGAAGTTGATAGAGCTAAGGTTGAGGCAATTGAGAAGATGCCATGCCCAAGAGACATCAAAGGTATCTGTAGTATCCTTGGTCATGCTGGTTTCTATAGAAGGTTTATTAAAGACTTTTCTAGGATATCAAAACCCTTCACTAATCTTCTTCAAAAAGATGTACCCTTTGTTTTTGATGATGATTATAAGGAAGCCTTTTGAAACTCTTAAGAAGGCTTTAACTATAGCCCCTATTGTTCAACCACCTGATTGGAGTTTACCCTTTGAAATAATGTGTGATGTGAAGGGAATATGCCCGAGAGGCAATAATAAAGTGGTTATTATGTTATTCCATGTTTATGATAAATGTTTATTTTACATGCTAGAATTGTATTGATCGGAAACATCAATACATGTGTGTTTAATAAACAAAAAGGGTTCCTAGTTATGCCTCTCTTATAGACTAGCTTGTTGATTAACAAGATGATCAAGGTTTCCTGATCATGGACATTGGATGTTGTTAATAACAAGGTCACACCATTGGTGGAATGATGTGATGAACATTCATCCGAAGTATAGCATTACGATCAAAGTCATTATGTTTATATTGCTATAATATCATACGAAGTAATCTTTATCCTTAGACCATGAGATCATGTTAATTGCTAACACCGGAAGAGTATCTTGATAACATCAAACGTCACACCGTAACAGGGTGACTATAAAGGTGGGTTTAGTGCTACGAAGGTGTTATGTTGAGGCTCATGGATCAAGAGTGGGATTTGTCCATCCCGATGACGGATAGATATACTCTGGGCCCTCTCGGTGATATCACATTGAAATAGCTTGCAAGCAAGTGATGTGATCACTAGAATGTTATATCACGGGAACGAGAAAAGAGTGCATGTCGGTAACGAGATCAAACTAGGTATGGAGATACCGATGATCGAATCTCGGACATGTAATATATCGCGGGACAAAGGGATTTAGTTACTAGCGTTAAAGGTTCTCACGACCACATAAGTCATCGTTGAATGTGTAGGAGTCAGTATGGATCTCCAGGTCCCGCTGCTAATTATTGATCGGAGAGGGGTCTCGATCATGTCTGCATTATTCGCGAACCGTAGGGTGACACACTTAAGGGATACCGACACCATTTGGAGCAAATATGTTTCAGATAAAGATTTAAGAAAGCGCTGGAATTATTTCAATAGACACCGAAACTGTTTCGGGTGAAAATGCTGAAATTGGTTCTGCATGTAATATATTGAAATGTTGCAGGGGGTTTTATGTGAATGTTTGTTAATTAAAGTAATTAACAAAATTCTGAATAAAAATAATAAAAGAGTTTTATTAAATGAGAGAGCATTAAATTTGGAGAAATTTAATGCATTTAAAGTGGAGACTTTAAAAGAGAATGTGAAGGGGCATTTTAATGTGGAGGGGTTACCACCACATGAATGGAGGAGGTGAAGGGTCACCCCCTCCATGCGCCGGCCATGAAGGAGGGGCACCCCCTCCTCCTATAAAAGGCCACCCCCTCCTCACTTCTCACACACACCTCCTTGTGAAGGATCTCTCTCCCCCTCTAGTATTATTTCCCCATGGTCTCGGATTAGCGAGATACATGTTCCCGGTGGCTTTATCTGGAAAGGAGTTGCTGCTTCCGCTGCTTTGCTGGAGCGAGGGACGGAGGTTGTCGGGGTACCGGACGTGTGTGCGATCATGGATGCACCGCTGCTTTGCGGTGCTGGACTTGGTGCTGCTAGAGCTGGATCTGATGGACGTGCTGGGGCCGGACCTGCTGGACTTCCTCACGATCTTGAGATCGATAAGTGTACGACTACATCAACCATGAGTTCCTACTCGTTAACAAAGCTCGTTGTCTACGAGGGTAAGTTCTTGTTGGATGTATGTCCACCTGTTGCTTTGTACCTAGTAGATAAATCTTGGCGTGTAGTTCACACTAGGAATTTTTTTGTTTTCTATGCTGCGGACCCAACAGTGGTATCAGATCCTGATCTATGCGTAGGTGCTTACCACGGGTAGTACACATATGTTGATATGTGGGCGATGATGATCATGTTATTGCATCTTCTATGTATTTTGGATATTGGTGGCATAGTGGGATGAAGCGGCCCGGACCAACCTTACATGTCATCGTACATGAGACCGGTTCCACGACTGACATGCAACTTGTTTTGCATAAGTGGCTGGCGGGTGTCTGTCTCTCCTACTATAGTCAATATCTGATTTACAACGAGTTGCTAATAATTTGCTTATCCTCGTTGTGGTTCATGTTCGTAGGTAAGAACGGTTCTATCTCCGAAATCCCTAAGCCACGTAAAACTTGCAATTGATAAATTAGAGGCATCTAGTTTAGATCATTGCTGGGCTAGTGTATTGATATGGTATTGTTGTAAGTAGATGTATGATAGATACTCTTACAACACACTCAACATGTAAGTTCCATAGACCTTGGCCTTACACACAAAGGAATGATAGAGATCATACCACCATGCAAATGATAGAGATCAAATGCATGGACCATATCATCTCACTTTACACATTAGATGTTAGCATCTTATACTGCTAGTTTGGCGCTTTCTGTAGCATTGTAAGATAATCCCTCATTTAGATATCAAGATAAAAATGTGTTCTTCCTTAAGTATGCACCGTTTTGTGGATTGTGTTTCGAGACATCACGTGATGATCGGGTGTACTCGACTCTACGCTTTCATACAAACGGGTGTAAGACAGTTTTACACACGCGAGTACTAAGGTTCTTGGCGAGCCTAGCATGTACAGACATGGCCTCGGAACACGGACCGAAAGGTTAAGCATGAGTCATATAGTTGATATGATGCCCATATAGATGCTCGCCTTTGAAGCTACATCAACTCACGTGATGATCGGACTTGGTGTAGTGGATTTGGTTCATGTAATCACCAAAAAGGCACGAGGGATGTCGTTTTTGAGTGGGAGTTCATTTCTAATTTGGACTAGTTGAACCAAATTTGTCATAAATTAAATCAAAGTGAATTTGCATAGTTTGTTGTAGTCATTGGCATTCGTTTTCTACCTTATGCTTAGTTTTTATTTGAGATAATAGAACTATAGAATTCTGGATATTTACTTTACGAACTGGTATCGTATTGTTTTGAATGTCAATTTAAAGTTTATAAGTCCAATTGCAAATTTTCAGCAAACTCTATTTACTCCATGAAGTTTAATAAGTAGTATTAAATCAAGAGTAAGAATTCCAATGTTAGTATCTAAAGTATCATGTTTGCCTCCATGATTATTGATATTCAAAAAGTTGTTTTAATATCAAGATTATATTGGAGCTGGAAATTGTTTTAGAAACCATCATGTGTGAAAGATATTGTGATATCTGAAACAATGTTTTTGGTTTCATTATGATAGATTATAATTTAGCAAAATACATGTTCTCATATTGTATGAGAATTTGTGAAGGATGGAGATGCTAGGCATCTAAATCTACCAAAAAGGTTTTGGGAACTGATATTATACTCGTGATTCTTCCTTATAAGCTATAGTAGCTTGATCATGAAAGTTGTCATGATAAGGATGAATAGAAGATGTAAGTAAAATGTTTACTACACTAATAGATTACTAAAGAATGGATTTTTTAAAGAACGCCAAACATTTGATGATGGTGATCCACTTCAAAGTGCAAGTCCAAAGGTATTAGTAGTTGACTATATACGCTTTGTACCATGTGTCATGTTGATGACACCACTATTGATGTTGATAGATTCTTTTAAAAGAAAAGGAATTGCTGAAAGAGAATCTATAAAATATTTGGCAGAAAATAAAAGGTTGGAGATGTCCAACTTAGGTATATAGAAGATATACATGTTATGGCTATATTCCTTGCTTGTTAAACAATGTGGTTCTTAGGTATTGGATACCGGTATTGGATACCGAATTGGTTGGTATGAAGTGTCATACAGGACAACGCAATTCATGAACTACAATGGCCTAAGTAACTACCAAGAGAATGAGTGATGATGTTCATCGAAAACAAATAAAGTGTTATTGTGTTTTTCGTTGTCATCAAACCAAGCCTTTAAGATTTGTTTAAATAATTGTTATTTTGTTCCGGTATTATGATAACAATGGTTGTTCAAATAATTACCGTATTCCATAAAGGATGGATGAACTTTTACAAGTCTAGTTGGAGAAATCACATCCATAAACACTATTGCTAAAATGTCGCAAGACAAATGATTGAAAGATCACTTATGAAGTGACATCGCTGTTTGAATTATATTTGAAAGAAAACATGAAGAAACTCCATGTTGATGGAATTTTGGAGTCCTTGATTTTGATCAATTGACGCATGTGAGACTTTCCTCGAGATAATTGAAACTCCGTTCATAGGCCAAAGAGGAACGAATGACTAGCTTATTGGAAATTGTGCATGCTGATGTGCATAAGTCCATTATGTGTAGCCATATGCAATGGATCTTTTTGCTTCATATGCTTTCTTCAAGAATTTGAGTGAATATATCTGTATATTTACTTAATAAGGAAGAAGTATGAAACATTTGAAAATTTGTTCAAAGACTTTCAAGATGAAGTGAAAAATCATTGTAACAAGAAAATAAAGAGTTTATGATTCGATCATAAAGGAAGATATTTGAGTTACATGTTTAGCAAAAACACCTAAGACTTGAGGAATTGTTCCATGATTTGTGTTCCCCGATAAACCATAGGAGTATGGCATATTCGAGAGATGAAATCAAACCGTGTTTGACATGGTAAGATCAAAGGTGTCATTTATAAAACTGCCATTATGTTTTAAGGATTGAAGCTTTAGAGACTACCGCTTTTACACTGAAAAGAGCACCATCGTGATCCGTTGAAATGACACCATATGAGTTATGGTTTGGGATAAAACCCGAATTGTCTTTTCTTAAATTTTGGTATGCTATGCATAAGTAAAATGTTTACAACCAAAGTCAGATAAGCACGTCTTTGTAGGTTATCCCAAAGAATTTGTTGGGAATTTCTCCATAACACCAAGGACAAAAGAGTTTGTTACTTGGAACGTCAAATTTCTTGAGAAGGAATTGTTCGTTAAAAGTTAAGTGGGAGGACAATAGAACTTTGATAAGGTTGTTGAACCTTAGCTATATGTGCTAAGTAGCGCAGCACCGGAAAGTGTCCCGGTGGCAGCCACAATGCTCATGGCTCTCGTGATTACAAAAGGTGTGATCTCGGAGATTAGAGTTCCTATAGAACCGTGTGGGTCGGTAAGAATCAAATAGTAAGATTTGATAAGCAAGTCGTTATTGTTTTGACAATGATGAACCGACTACATGCAAAGAAGCGATGATGGGCCCTGACTCCATAAAATGACTAGAAGTCATAGAATCCGTGATAGTATCCATACACGAGAAATCAAGTTTCTGAACTTGGAAGACCCTCCGGAAAGGCGTGAAGCCTATCGGTCGTGTTTGGATCTATAAAAAATAGACATGGATGTTTGACATCTATGAAATAGTCGACATGTCGGAAAGAAGTTTACGGCAATGTTCAAGGAGTTGACTATGACAAGATATGATCTTTCATAGCGATATATAGTCTTGACGGATTAATGTAGCAACCACTATATATAATTTGGTATATGGTAGTTGAATAAACAAAACAAGGTTCTTCTAATAGAACGGTAACCTAGGACATGTACATGACATGGTACGAAGGGTTTTGTTAATTCAAAGGGTGCTAAAAGGGCATGTAAACTTCAATAGTTGAAGTAAACATAGCGGAGTTGGAATCTTCACCATGATGAAACTGTTAAAAGAGTTTAAATTCATCGGAGATGATGAAGATGCTTGCATTTGCAAGAAATTACGTGGGAGCGCTGAGACATATTTCTAATACATTATGTAGAGGACATATTATTGATTGGAAATGATGTATCTTGAATTGACACAAGTTAAGGATTTCATTAAAATAAGATTTCGATGAAAGACTTCGGCAAACCCAGAATATTAGGGATCAATATCTATATGGATAGATTAAGGCGCTAATATGGTTGTGCCAGACATACATATATAAGATATTGAAAGGGTTCAATATGAGATATTGAAAGGGTTCAATATGGAAACAACAAGAAAGGTTCTTGCTGCATGGAAAGAATTGTATTCAGATTCAAGTGTTTCAACACTTGGTGAGTAAAATCACATGAAGATTTTGATCGATTATACCGTGATATGTATATATCCAGAATGTCCTATGCTCTAAATGTTATGAGCATATACCAGAATGATTCATAAGATGATCATTGGACAATAGTAAAGATATTCTTATGAGCTTTGGAAGAACTAAGAATATATCATGTATAAGTGACAAATAGTTAAAGGTAGTTCATTGTAAAGTGTTACATTGATACTAGTTTTGTCACAAGGTACAAATTAAATTTATCTCAATTTAGACTATGGGTGGCACAATATAATGGAAAGGATGTTCCATGATGGATTTGGATGAGTTCCAAAGTTGAGATATTGTGACGGATACTACAATAAAAGGCTAAGTATATAACTGCTATAGTAGCAGCAAAGGAGGGCATTTGTGTTAAGTAGATTGTTATCAAACTAGGTGTGGTTCAAAGTGGGATAATACTATGAAGATATATTGTGTGACAATAATATCAACATATTTTGAGCCGAACAAACTAAAGGTCTCACCAGAGGACCAAATTTATACAATGCCATCTCATTAGAGAATGAGTGATGCGTAGAGACGCAAAGACATGCAAATACACACGGACCTGAAACTGTCAGATCCAGAGATTATGTTAACCACTAGCAATAGCGTATATGCAACACCAGAAAGCCATAGGTGTTCAATACGCAAAGTTTTTCAAACTAGATTATTGACTCTAGTGCAAGTGGGAGACTGAAGGGAATATGCCCGAGAGGTAATAATAAAGTTGTTATTATCTTATTCCATGTTTATGATAAATGTTTATTTTACATGCTAGAATTGTATTGATCGGAAACATCAATACATGTGTGTTTAATAAACAAAAAGGGTTCCTAGTTATGCCTCTCTTATAGACTAGCTTGTTGATTAACAAGATGATCAAGGTTTCCTGATCATGGACATTGGATGTTGTTAATAACAAGGTCACACCATTGGTGGAATGATGTGATGAACATTCACCCGAAGTATAGCATTACGATCAAAGTCATTATGTTTATATTGCTATAATATCATACGAAGTAATCTTTATCCTTAGACCATGAGATCATGTTAATTGCTAACACCGGAAGAGTATCTTGATAACATCAAACGTCACACCGTAACAGGGTGACTATAAAGGTGGGTTTAGTGCTACGAAGGTGTTATGTTGAGGCTCATGGATCAAGAGTGGGATTTGTCCATCCCGATGATGGATAGATATACTCTGGGCCCTCTCAGTGATATCACATTGAAATAGCTTGCAAGCAAGTGATGTGATCACTAGAATGTTATATCACGGGAACAAGAAAAGAGTGCATGTCGGTAACGAGATCAAACTAGGTATGGAGATACCGATGCTCGAATCTCGGACATGTAATATATCGCGGGACAAAGGGATTTAGTTACTAGCGTTAAAGGTTCTCACGATCACAGAAGTCATCGTTGAATGTGTAGGAGTCAGTATGGATCTCCAGGTCCCGCTGCTAATTATTGATCGGAGAGGGGTCTCGATCATGTCTGCATTATTCGCGAACCGTAGGGTGACACACTTAAGGGATACCGACACCATTTGGAGCAAATATGTTTCAGATAAAGATTTAAGAAAGCGCTGGAATTATTTCAATAGACACCAAAACTGTTTCGGATGAAAATGCTGAAATTGGTTCTGCATGTAATATATTGAAATGTTGCAGGGGGTTTTATGTGAATGTTTGTTAATTAAAGTAATTAACAAAATTCTGAATAAAAATAATAAAATAGTTTTATTAAATGAGAGAGCATTAAATTTGGAGAAATTTAATGCATTTAAAGTGGAGACTTTAAAAGAGAATGTGAAGGGGCATTTTAATGTGGAGGGGTTACCACCACATGAATGGAGGAGGTGAAGGGTCACCCCCTCCATGCGCTGGCCATGAAGGAGGGGCACCCCCCTCCTCCTATAAAAGGCCACCCCCTCCTCACTTCTCACACACACCTCCTTGTGAAGGATCTCTCTCCCCCTCTAATATTATTTCCCCATGGTCTCGGATTAGCGAGATACATGTTCCCGGTGGCTTTATCTGGAAAGGAGTTGCTGCTTCCGCTGCTTTGCTGGAGCGAGGGATGGAGGTTGTCGGGGTACCGGACGTGTGTGCGATCACGGATGCACCGCTGCTTTGCGGTGCTGCTAGAGCTGGATCTGATGGACGTGCTGGAGCCGGACCTGCTGGACTTCCTCACAATCTTGAGATCGGCAAGTGTATGACTACATCAACCACGAGTTCCTACTCGTTAACAAAGCTTGTTGTCTACGAGGGTAAGTTCTCGTTGGATGTATGTCCACCCGTTGCTTTGTACCTAGTAGATAGATCTTGGCGTGTAGTTCACACCGTAGGAAATTTTTTGTTTTCTATGCTGCGGACCCAACATGATGCTAGTGATTTTCTTGTAGGTGCTGTCCTGGGGCAACAAATTGATAAAAAGTTAAACGTTATTCATTATGCTAGTAAAACTTTAGACGCTGCTCAAAGAAATTATGCTACTACTGAAAAAGAATTTCTAGCTGTCATTTTTGCTTGTGATAAGTTTAGACCCTATATTGTAGACTCAAAAGTCACCATTCATACTGATCATGCTACTATTAAATACCTTATGACGAAGAAGGACGCTAAGCCTAGGCTTATTAGATGGGTGCTGCTTTTACAAGAGTTTGATCTACATATAGTAGATAGGAAAGGTACTGAAAACCCTGTAGCTAATAATTTATCTCGATTGGAAAACATCTCTTTTGACCCTATGCATGTTAATGATAGTTTCCCAAATGAACAGTTAGCCGCAGTAGGGGTAAGCTCGCGAGGGAGCCCTTGGTATGCTGATTATGCTAACTTTATTGTCTCCAAGTATTTGCCTCCAACTTTTACAGCTCAGCAAAGAAGGAAGTTCTTCTATGATTTGAGGCATTATTTTTGGGATGACCCACACTTATATAAAGAAGGGGTGGATGGTATTATGCGAAGATGTGTTCTAGAATATGAACAAAAGGAGATATTGCGTAAATTTCATGGTAGTGCTTATGGAGGACATCATGCAGGAGATAGAACTGCGCAAAAAGTGCTACAATCAGGTTTCTACTGGCCTACCCTTTTTAAAGATGCAAGAAACTTTGTTTTATCTTGATGAATGTCAGCGTGTTGGTAATATTTCTAGACGCAATGAAATGCCTATGAACTACTCTCTAGTTATTGAACCCTTTGATTGTTGGGGATTTGACTTTATGGGTCCTTTCCCTCCCTCGAAAGGTTATACTCATATTCTTGTTGCCGTTGATTATGTTACTAAGTGGGTAGAAGCCATTCCTACAAAGAGTGTTGATGGGGAGACTTCTCTAAAAATGCTTAAGGATGTTATCTTTACTAGGTTTGGAGTGCCTAGGTACCTCATGACTGATGGGGGTTCTCATTTCATTCATGGTGGTTTTAGAAATACCCTTGCTAAATATGATGTTAATCATAGAATTGCTTCAGCTTATCACCCCCAAACTAGCGGGCAAGTAGAGTTATCAAATAGAGAAATTAAATCCATCTTGCAAAAGACTGTTAATAGATCTAGAAAAAACTAGGCTAAAAAGTTGAATGATGCTTTATGGGCTTATAGAACTGCCTACAAAAACCCTATGGGGATGTCTCCTTATAAAATGGTTTATGGGAAAGCTTGTCATCTACCTTTAGAATTAGAACACAAAGCTTACTAGGCAGTTAAAGAACTAAATAGAGATTGTAAGCTCGCTGGTGAGAAAAGATTATTTGACTTAAGTTCTTTAGATGAATGGAGGAGTGAAGCCTATGAAAATGCTAGGCTCTTTAAGGAAAAAGTTAAAAGATGGCATGACAAGCGGATACTTAAGAGAGAATTTCATGTTGGTGAGAGAGTTCTATTGTATAGGTCTCGTCTAAGATTTTTTGCAGGAAAGCTACTGTCGAAATGGGAAGGACATTTCATTATTGAAGAAGTATACCGTTCAGGAGAAATAAAAATTTCTTCTTTAAAAGATAATACTACACAAGTAGTGAATGGGCAGCGACTCAAGCACTATATTGCTAGGGATTCTTACAATGAAGATGTTGATGCCTTTCAAGTTATAACTCCGGAAAAATTTATCAAGGACCAAATTCAGAGACCTGTAGAGCCCGCTTTCAAATAGGTAACATTTTTGGTAAGAAAAGTTCCGCAAAAATACTATCCAACTATATTTTGTAGTTTTTAGTCAATAAGGAAAGCTACGAAGCGAAAAAGGGACGGAAACGGAGCCAAGGTGGCTCACACCACCCTGTGGCGCGGGCCCACCCCTGGCCGTGCCACCAGGTGGTGAGTCCACCTCGGACTCCGCCTCCCACTCGTTTTCTCCCAGTACCTTCCTTTTGATATGAAACTTCGTAATATATAATCCCCCGGATCCCCCGAGGTTCGTATATCGTGTTTTCGTTTCAATCTGTTTCTGACAGGTAGAGTCCCAGATTTGGAGCCACAATGTCTTCCTCTAGATCAACCAAGGAAGATTCTTTAGAGGATATCATCAACCCATACATGAGAGAGTTGAAGATTCATCCCAAGGAGTTGTTGCTTGAAGATGGGGAGCTCCGGATAAAATAGGTTCGAGGCCCTAAAGGTGAAGGAAGTCTGGAGGACAGGATGGAAGCACCGGAGCAAGAAGTCTTTAGGTACAAGAAGATGGCGGAACGCAAAGTGGATATATTCCGTAAGATTTGTTCCGAACTCATCACCAAGCACCAAAAGGAGACTGCTGAACTCAAGGATGAAGTCCTCTCACTCCGCCAAACAACCAACAAACTGCAAGCACAGATCTACGACGTTCAAAATCAAAATTGTGAGTATGAGGTTAGGTTTAAACGCATAAGTGCTGCCGCAAGTTTCAGGATGCTAGAAACCATGATGTCCTTTGTTGATGGGAAACCCTTACCCTAGAAGTCGGACGATGATGAGAGGATACCACCACCACCAAAGGAGTAATTCGTTATCAGGTTTGGCATCCCCTTGGTTTGTTCCAAGCTTGGGGGAGTGCCGCGGTATCACATCACTATCTTCTATCTTTTTACCTTTTTAGTAGAGTCATATCATGAATAGAGAAGTTATTATGTAGGATGGTTTGCATTATGGAAGTGTCCCCTCTCTCGTTAGATATGTATCCCTTGGTGTGAGTTGCCGTTATGGAATATTAATGAGAAGTTCTATCATTTACTCTTTTGCATAGCTTATATTAGTTTTCAATTCGTGGTTATATGATTGATCTTGTCGTTAGTTTTGGTATCACTTTGGGATCATTGAGTTAATTTAGTTGGTTTTGGCAAACCTGGCTCGGTCAGTAGCAACACTATTTTTGAGAGTTGAATGAAAAAGATAGAAGTACTCTAAAGAAATATAATTTCATCATCTTTCTTTCTTGATTTGCTCATAAGTCTAGTATTCTCTAGTTAAGATCTTTTGTGCTTCCAAGGAAGATTGCATGTTTTTCTTTATCGCTTGTATGTTTGTTTGTTTTCTTCAACTCTTATACTTTCTACCCAGCCTTGATAGCCAAAAACCTGTACTGAGAGGGAATTCTTCTCGTCATCCAATCCTTAAACCAAACCTATGCCATTTGTGTCCACCATACCTACCTATTAGCTTTATTGCTATTCCAAGTAAATTCTTGTTTTGTCTACCTCCCAAATTAAACTTGTTATGGGAAAATTAGTGATTAAAGCTCTCACGAACTTGATGGCACACTTTATTTTCTTGCATTTAATAACCTGAACCATTGGGTCCTTGTTTGTTGCGTATATGCTTGCGCTTTATAAGTTGAAGTTAGCAGAACCATGTATCATGGGGAACGCTTTCAACATTGCATTGGTACTTTGTACCTAGTTGATTTCATGTTCTTTTGCTTATGGATCCTGACGGTGTGAAATAAAAGTGGAACTTGTAAGATCATGGAGTTTATATGTGTGTTAGAGAAACGCCTGGGCCGCTAGCCTAAGCCATGCCTAATCATGGTGGAAACTTGCAGCATAACTATAGTGAGCATTCTATGAAGCATCCTCAATAAAAACCTATGCAAATAGCAAATAAAAAGATCGCTGAGATGCTCGTTGTTTGCTTGCCTTGTCATTTTGATTATGGGATAGCTCCTGTATCATGTGCAAGGGGTACCATGTTGGCGGTTCTCAATGATACACGTGTATTTACAATGACAAGAGCTTACTTGTGACTGAAGTTGAGTAGCATGAGGTTCAGTACTCGTAAGTAAGGGGCATGAGATTTCAACTTATAACTTGTCAAGCATATCCTCTTTGTTGTGTCACTTTAACCTTAATCACCTAAAGATGCCTATGATAGGGGCAATGAGAGCTGAAAGCTGATAAGTATCATAATTTTTGGGAGCTCTTTATGAGACTTGCAATCCCTGCTTCCCTCTGCGAAGGGCCTTTCTTTTACTTTTTAGTTGAGTCAGTAAACCTACTCCCTTCTATCTCAGCAAGTATTTTGAGTTGTTGTGTTTCATTCATTCATATGATGATTTATTCAATCATGTTTCTTTTGTTCCTTGTTTTGCACATTGCTCTTATCTTGTTGTTTACTACTTTGAAAGCTATCATTGAAAACCAGTTATTTGTGAACTCCAGCAAATTATCAACTATTCTTCGACTAAGAGCTAAGTTTGCCATTACCAATTATGATTTAATTTATGTATCTTTATTGTGTTTCCTTTACTCATTGCAAGTTGAGTTATATAATAGTGAGTTGTCTTCTATTATGATCTATGTATTTGATGAATGTGATGCTTCTTGTCCGTATTATTTTATCGACTTTTCACTCCATAAACCTGAGGCCATGTTTATTGAGCCCAGTTTCGCTTGGGGACAAGCGAAGTCTAAGCTTGGGGGAGTTGATACGTCCATTTTGCATCACTATTCTATGTCATAATTCACTATTATTCATTGATATATTTCGTATTGAGAGGTGATACTTATGTTATTTCATCTGTTTTTGCATGGTTGATGACTTTTGGAGCATGGACCGCTGCAGTCAGGATTCTGATGGAAAAGGTGTTGTTTGGAGGCAAAATTCACGAAGATCAGAAAATCCGGGAAAATATACGCAAAATCCTATTTTTCCAGAAGACGAAGGAAGCCAGAAGGGGGGCTGGAGATGGGCCACAGGGGGCCCACACCACCCCTGGCGCGGGCCACCCTGGGTCGCGCCACTAGGTGGTGTGGCCGCCTTGGTCCACCCCTGGCACTCCCCTCTGGCGTATATTATTCTCCCGAAACCGTAAGACTCGGGGAGCGACCACAGAAAGATTCCTCCGCCTCTGCGGGGCGGAAAACACCGAGAGAGAAAGATCTCACCGGCAGACAGATTTCTGCCGAGGGAATTGCTTCCCGGAGAGGGGAGATCGTCGCCATCAACACCATCATCAAGCTGGACTTCGTCGGGATCATCATCATCACCACCATCATCACCATCAGCAGCCTCATCACCATCTCCATATTGCTGTAACAATTTGGTTGAATCTTGCATTAGTTCTTAGGGGAAACTTTCCCAGTGTTGATAACTCTTTGTAGTTGATGCTATTGAGTGAACCATTGAATTATTGTTTATGTTCAGATTGTTATACATCATTATTCCACCTCTGATCATGATCCATATGATGTCTTGTGAGTAGTTCGTTTTGTTCTTGAGGACATGGGAGAAGTCATGTTGTTAGTAGTGGAGTTGTGTTGAGAAAGATTCAATAGTTTGATATTTAAGTTGTGGTGTACTTCTTCTAGTGGTGTCATGTGAACGTCGACTACATGACACTTCACCTATATGGGCCTAGGGGAATGCATTGTGTATTTGGCTACTAATCATAGGGGTTGCCGGAGTGACAGAAACCTGAACCCCTGTTAGGAAACCATTGCACAAGGGACGTACGGGTCTTAGAGTTTAAAGCTATGATTAGGTTTCTACCTTAATTACTTTCTTGTACTTGCGGATGTTTGCAAGGGGTATAATCACAAGTATGTATTAGTCCTAGGAAGCTCGGTACATTAGCACAGGTTCACCCATACAACACTTAGCAAGCTAAAGAAGATTAATCAACTATATGAAGCGAAAGCACTTTATAGTCTTCCCATGTGTCCTCGAGAACGTTTGGTCATCTTAAGTAATACAACCGGCTTGTCTTTTGCTGAATAAAGGATTGGGCCACTTGCTTCATTTATTCCTACTGTCTTTTATTTACTCTTACTTTGTTTACTTGATTTATCAAAAACCCCTAAAAATCCATTTGCTAAGTATTTGCAGAGAATTCCTGATCCATACCACTAGCCAGCACCTTCTGCTCCTCGCTGGGTTCGACACTCTTACTTATCCAAAATACTGCGATATACCCCCTATACTTGTGGGTCATCACCGAGGTATATAGGGGTCGGCCGAGTTACGGTCGAGTTGCCTGATGGCCCAAAATATATCGAGCTCGTTGGGGAACCCCAAGAGGAAGGTATGATGAGCACAGCAGCAAGTTTTCCCCCAGTTATGAAACCAAGGTTATCGAACCAGTAGGAGCAAGGAAACACCTCCAAGGTGTTGTTGCCAACTTGGAATCCTGCACAACACAACCAAAGTACTTTGCCCCCAACTTACAGTGAGGTTATCAATCTCACCGGTTTTGCTGAAAACAAAGGATTAAACGTATTGTGTGGAAGAAAGTAAAATCTTGCAGAAAGTAAATAGAAAACAGTAAACAATTGTAGATTGATGGTAAAAGAAAGGACCGGGGTCCATAAGCAAAAGAATCATGATATCAACAGAATAATAAGTGCAATGTTGAAAGCGTTCCCCATGATACATGGTTCTGCTAACTTCAACTTATAAAGCGCAAGCATATACGCAACAAAGATGGATTCAATGGTTCAAGATTATTAGATGCAAGAAAGTAAAGTGTGCCATCAAGTTCGTGAGAGCTTTAATCACTACTTTTCACATAACAAGTTTAATTCGGAAGGTAGATAAAAACATGAATATACTTGGAATAGAAAATGCTAATAGGTAGATATGGTGGACTCTTTGGAACAACTTGGTTTTATTTGGAGTTGGATGCATGAGTGGAACTCATACTTGGTTATGGAGGCTAGCAAAAGACTGGGAGCGACCAACTAACAGAGCAATAATGGCCATAATCATGCAGAGCGACAGAACATCATTAATCAAAACATAAAGTGATATTACAAGTTGAAAACTAAAGGATCATAACAGATTATGGTAACTTGGGATAGTCATAACATGGTATGAGCATGCGCCAAGTCAACCCAAATAAAGCATCAAAGGAGAATACCACAATACTATGCTTTAATATGCTAAACAACGCATGATTCCTCAAAGGCACATTAAGCAATCTCAATTGTTTATAACATGTCATGCTACAACAAAGATCACCAAGCATAAATCCAAAACAATATCAAGCATGGCATGACAAAGCATGGGCCACAGTCAAAAACAAACTCCTTTTACCACTTAAGCATGAAGTTTTCCTACTCTTTTCCAATCCAAACCAAACTATTTGAAAACTAATGCATGAAAGAGGGGGTCCAACCAATTTATTTAGCAAACTAAGCAAACCAAGCAAACGAAACCAAAAACAAAAACGAAGACGCTCCAAGAACAACACAACTGTGCATGAAACAATAAAAATGAAGTGTTTGGAAGAAACCTGGGTTTTTTATTGATGAAGAATGGAATGCCTTGCGCATCCCCAAGCTTTGACGCTTGTACTTCTTGAATATTTCTTGGGGTGACACGGGGTGGCATCCCCAAGCTTGAGCTTTAGTCCATTCTTCATCTCATTACATCATTCTCTCCATACACCTGAATTTTTTTCCTTCATACAAAACTTCACGCAATCTTTATTAGCAACATTAGTGCACTCAAGATAATAAGTCTTTGGGTTCAGTTTCAAAACCAATAAAACTTCCATTAAAATACAAGCTACTGAAGCACTTCCCTTGAAAAGCTCAATTCCCCAAAGAGAACCCAAAAAGGAACCAACAAGAAGCAAATGCAAATAGTGGTAGAAATCTGTCAAAACAGACAAGCAGGTAAAAACAAAAAAAATTCGAAGACCTTTTGTTGCTCAAATCAAAAAGTGTTGAACTAACGAAAGTTAGATAACTACCTGGGGCAGAAGCACAAAAATTCACGCCTCAAAACGACATACAGAGATTTTACACGAATTTTTACGGTGAAGCACAAAAATCTGTTTCGGGACAACAACTTTCCCAAGCATTACTTCTCTCTCATTAGAGGTTACTCTTGGCACCAAAAGCAAATAAAAAGGATAAGGAGCGGTTATTACTGAAGTAATAACTTCCAAGACTAACTTAAAACTTTTGGGTTATCTCCCAATAAGTACTTTTCTTTAACGCCTTTAAGTTAGGCATAAGAAGCAAGAAAAATAATCAAGTGTTCTCAAATGAAGAAGCATTAAGAGCAAATGTTGTTTTCATAGGAGAGGCAAAAGGAATCTTCTCTATCTTCTTAGGGAAGTGTTCTATACCTTTCTTGAGTGGGAGTTGATATTTAATGGTGCCTTCTTTCATATCAATAATGGCACAAACAGTTCTAAGAAAAGGTCTTCCTAAAGTAATAGGACAAGAAGCATTGCATTCAAAATCCAAAACATAGAAATCAACGGGGACATAAGCATTGTTAACCATAATAAGAACATCATTAATACTCCCCATGAGTTTCTTTTTAACATTATCATCAAGTGGGACATTCAAATAACAATCTTCCAATGGTGGCAAATCAAGCATATCATAAATCCTTCTAGACATAATAGAAACACTACTATCAAGATCACATAAAGCTTTCAAATCAAAATCATTCACTTTCATATTAATGATGGGTTTCCAACCATCTTCTTGTTTCATAGGAATAGAAGCTTTATGTTTCATCTTTTCTTCTTTAATTTTTATGAGAGCATCAGTAATGTGTTTTGTAAAGGCCATATTCATAGCACTAGCATTAGGACTTTTAGCAAGCTTTTGTAGGAACTTAATAACTTCAGAGATATTGCAACCATCAAGATCAAAATCATAATTATCATCTAAAGTAGTAGAGCTATTACCAGCTTAAACACTAGTGGTAGTGATAGTAGAAACACTAATATTTCTAGCAATTTCATCTTCTCTTTCCCACTTAGCATGTAATTCAGCTAACAATCTAACATTTTCATCAATTCTAACTTGTATGGCATTAGTAGCAGCAAAGGGATTATCAATAGTTTCAAGTTTAGCAGCCATTTTATTCAAAGAAGATTATGCTTCAGCCAATGATGCTATATTTCTTTCAGCATTAGAGAGTTTTTCCTCAATAGTTTTATTGAAAGCAATTTGTTTACTAATAAAATCTTTAAGCATAACTTCGAGTTCAAAGGGAGCAATCCTATTATTTTTGTAGGATTTTCCATAAGCATTACCATTGTTGGGAGGATATGGCCTATAAGTATTATTACCAAAATTATTCCTGTAGGCATTGTTACCAAAATTGTTATTTCTTATAAAGTTCACATCAACTTGCTATTCTTGAGCAACCAAAGAGGCTAAGGGAATATGATTTGGATCAATGTGAGCTTTCCGATTAACAAGCATAGACATAATAACATCAATTTTATCACTCAAGGAGGAGGTTTCTACAATAGAATTTACCTTCTTACCTTGTGGAGCTCTTTCAGTGTGCCATTCAGAATAGTTAACCATCATATTATCCAGGAGCTTTGTTGCAGCACCCAAAGTAATGGTCATAAAGGTACCTCCAGCAACAGAATCCAATAGATTTCTTGAAGAATAGTTCAATCCTACATAAAAGGTTTGGATAATCATCCAAGCAGTCAGTCCATGAGTGGGAAAATTCTTTACCAAAGATTTCATTCTTTCCCAAGCTTGAGCAACATGTTCATTATCAAATTGTTTAAATTTCATTATTTCACTTCTTGTAGATATAATCTTAGCAGGAGGATAGTATTTTCCAATGAAAGCATCTTTGCATTTAGTCCAAGAATCAATACTATTTCTAGTTAGGGATTGCAACCATTCTTTAGCTTTTCCTCTCAAAGAGAAAGGAAACAATTTAAGCTTAATAATATCTCCATCTATATCTCTATGCTTTTGCATCTCACAAAGTTCAACAAAGTTATTTATATGAGCAGCAGCATCTTCATTACCAACACCAGAAAATTGTTCTCTCATAACAAGATTGAGTAAAGCAGGTTTTATTTCAAAGAAAGTAGCTTCAGGAACAGGTGGAGCAATAGGTGTGCACGTGAAATCATTGTTATTGGTGCTAGTGAAGTCACACAACTTAGTGTTTTCAAGAGTAGTCATTTTTTGTGTGTTTTTAATAAAGAAAGCAAACTAGTAAAACTAATTTTTTGTGTGTTTTTTATAAAGAAATAAGCAAACAAAGCAAAAAAATAAACTAAGCAAAACAAAAAAAACAAAGTAAAGAGATTGGTTATGAGAGACTCCCCTTGTGAAGATGTCCTTGACTCCCCGGCAACGGCGCCAGAAAAATAGCTTGATGGCCCAAAATATATCGAGCTCGTTGGGGAACCCCAAGAGGAAGGTATGGTAAGCACAATAGCAAGTTTTCCCTCAGTTATGAAACCAAGGTTATCGAACCAGTAGGAGCAAGGAAACACCTCCAAGGTGTTGTTGCCAACTTGGAATCCTACACAACACAACCACAGAACTTTGCCCCCAACTTACAGTGAGGTTGTCAATCTCACCGGTTTTGCTGAAAATAAAGGATTAAATGTATTGTGTGGAAGAAAGTAAAATCTTGCAGAAAGTAAACAGAAAATAGTAAACAGTTGTAGATTGATGGTAAAAGAAAGGGCCGGGGTCCATAGTTCACTAGTGGTGATTCTCCTTAAGATAGATGACATGTTGGATGAACAAATTACAGCGGGGCAATTGACAAACATCGAGAAAGGATACATGCATATAATAATCACCTTGACTCCTATGAGATTTGATTGGGCATTACAACATTATACATAGATCGTAATCCAACTGCATCTATGACTAATAATCCACCTTCAGGTTATCAATCCGAACCCCCTCTAGTATTAAGTTGCAAGCAACAGATAATTTCATTACGCATTGCGTGTATAGTAAATAATATGATTGTTCTATGAACAAAGGATTGTTGTTTTCTCCCTAGTAGCAACAGCACATCTAGTACCTTAGAGATTTCTGTCACTTCCCTAGATTACTAGAGGCATGAACCCACTATCGAGCATAAATACTCCCTCTTGGAGTTGCTAGCATCTACTCGGCCAAGATATCTACTAACAACGGAGAGCATGCAAGATCACAAATAACAAAGACATGATAGAATCAATAATCAATCTGAAATAGCATCTCAATATCCATCGGATCCCCGCAAACACAACATGTAGGATTACAAATAGATGATCTTGATCATGAACGGAGCTCACAAGATCTAAACATGGTAGCACAAAGGAGAAGAACCAACCATCTAGCTACTACATGGACCCGTAGTCCAAGGATGAACTACTCACGCATCACACCAGAGGCTTGCATGGTGATGAAGAAGGCCTCCAGGGTGAATTCTCCCCTCCAACAGGGTGTCAGATCCCTCCCGATCTAGGGATGGAGATGATAGCGGCTACAGACTCTTTCGTGGAATTTTGATCGGGTACTTAGGGTTTCTGTATCGGAGGCATCTTATAGGCGACAGGGGAGGCCCAGGGGGTGCCCTAGGAATCCACACCACCCCCTAGCGCGGGCCAGGCCTGGCCGCGTGGCCAGGTGGTATGGTGGCCCTCTGGCCCCTCTCCGTCTCGTATTCTGGCTCCGTGTCCCCCTCGGTGAAAAACTGACTTTGGCTTTTGTCCCGTCCAATTCCGAGAATATTTATTTTCTGACTTTCCTGGAACCAAAAACAGCTGAAAACAGGCAACTGGCACTGTGGCATATTTTTAATAGGTTAGTCCAAGAAAGTGTATAAAAAGTACTCCAAAGTGTGGACAAAACATAAGAAAGTAGATAAAAACCAAGCATGGAATATCAAAAATTATGGATACGTTAGCAACGTATCATTGCCCAAGGGTGGATTGGCCTAGCAAGACCCGGCAGACATATAGCTTATGTCCGCATAGCATCTACGTTGTTTTCCATGTGCAGGTACCGTCCTGGTCGAGTCATCCGGGTGAGGTCGGGTTAGGGGTTGGCGTGCTCAGGAAGGAGCGAGCCAGTCCCAAGGTTAGCACTTTTCTCTCTCTCCCAGAAATCCTGGGGAGACAAGCGCTAAGGACAAGGGCGTCTGGAGCGAGGTCAGGGCAGAGGTTCACGGACATGACAGTTGTCTGACCATTGGCGGTCAGACAAGGTGGACTCTGCGCTATTGCCATGCAGAAGCTGGTGAGTAAGGAAAGGATCACACTAAACTACTATTTTGGGACAAGCATATCCTGGGAATATTCGAGCCACGTAAGCCCTAGATGTAACATGGCCACCCCTTTATAAGGTGAGTCAGGGCCTCCAAGGAGGGGTGGGTTCATTAGCACTACGCGTAAACCCTAGAGGGAGAGGAGAGCAGAAGCACTTCATCTTCTTCCTCCTCTCAATAGAGCTCAATGAGCATTTGTACTAGTCCAGAGATTGTAATATAAGATCTAGAGGCAGGAGTAAAGGTTTTATATCCATAGGAGAGCCTCGAACCTGGGTATATTGTGTGTTTGCGTGTGTTCTTCGTTTGCGGACTCACCACACCATCCCTTCCCGGATTTCACTAGTGTCCATAGAGCCCATCTTTACCCTATCCATGGCATCTGCCGTGACACCACCACGACAATAGCTTGATGAAATTTTGATAATATCCAACGACATTTGCATTGCGCGTGCCTAAGGATAACATTAGGAATACTCATGATGATAAAATAATGCTAAAAGGATTAGCTAATGGCTGCCAAATCAACATAACCGCTAGGCAATACAGTGATCGTTCACCATCAGTGAGAGAGAAGAGTCCCTACAAAATATAACAATCGGAATAAACAAAAAGACATACATCCCAAATTAGAACCTAGAACAAAATTCATACCCTCAAATTTAAACTAAAATATGAAATCCTACGTGTGGGTTAGGCAAAATAAAAAGGACAATAATGTTAAACAAGTCAATACCTTTAAAATGTAAAGATTCTAAGTAATGGCATACAAAACAAAGAACTCAACATAATCATTGTCAACTTTATAAACTTGACGATTTCTACGTACATGAGTAGGACCTATGAAATTCACGATTCACACTACCTGCACAAGTGTTAGCATGCAACGAACAGTATAGTGGATAATGGTGAGCTTGCCAGGGACAAATCCCATATATGTATGAGATAAGATGCATACATTCATTATTTGTTGAGATCCCAGCTTCTCTTCATGTATAGTTAAAGTAAGAAAATTGAATCTCAAAAAAAGTTGCATCAGGCATTGTTCCTAAAATAGAAATAAGGCAAGTGATTAGCCCTGCAAATATCATGATTGTTCATTGGCCTAAGAACCACATAAAAATACTTAGAAGAAGCTACAGATCTCCAACTAGAAGGGAAAACAATGCACTTAGTTATGATCTATACATAACATCAAAAACACATCTAATGTTACCAAGAGTGCTGATAATAGTCAGTTCAATTATAACCGAGCTTAATTCAGTTTTCGAAGTTACGTATAGATCATTGTCATATACAGAGAAAGCTAGTTAACACATATTTTCATTTATTAATGAAAATCACATCTAGTAGCATGAATGATTATAGTCTAGGACTTCAGGACTGTGAATAGATTGTTATTGGCCCAACTACAGCTTATACTTGCAATGATTTTGTTATATATTAGCCTAAATAGAAGCTAATAAGTAGTTAATAATCATTAACTCCTAGTGAATAATACTATTCAATACATGTATATAATGTCAACCAATTCTGGTATATCATGCCCTTAAAAACTACTACTTGGTTCTGAAGACAAATATCACTTGCACTGTCTACAGTGAATACATGGAATGCTGAAGCTCAGACTACTCGATGGAGCCTTCTTGAACATTCACTTCTCCAATGACATGCTGCAGAACACAAAACTAAAAGCAATGAACAAAGTTGTACAACTTAGAAGGAAAACAGCTTGACTGGAAGCTCATTTAATCATCCGACTTTCCTAGAGTGATGGGATCATACGGTCCACACCACACCACGGGTCATGCTATAACTATTTAAATGAACACTGCTAAAAACATATCAAAAATAAGCAAGGACTAATTCCTAACATGCAAACAGGGGGCACTCTAGACCGACACATATCACTAGAAATTGGGTCAATTGTTTCAAACTTTCCATGTAGGTATCACCTCAGGCCATGTTGAAGGTGAAATACATATTAGGTGATCCAAAATGAGTTACAAACGAAATCATCGACACAAGAAACTGACTGAGACTTTGCAAGCATATCGATGCAAATAAAGGTAAATACCAAAAAATGTAGTGCACGACTAATGTTACCAAGAGTGCCGAAGAAATATTAGATACATGTATATTATATTTTTTAAAGCAGGTGGAAAATATACTCCTAGGAAATCAACCATAGAGGATCCAGGATGACCAATCAATCAACCATGTTATAAATAGGAAGATACCAAAGAATACAGGTACGTGGTACCTTAAAATCTTAACTTGGTTCACATAAGAATACATTAACCTCAAAAGCTTAACTTGGCTAATAGAAGGCAGCAATCCACATTTCCACTTACTCCCTCACAACACTTCTCACATTTTCATGATCTAAAAATCACCAAAATCTTTAGTTTCGATGACTACAGATATATTTTTAATGAGAATAACAAGGCAACCAACTACTAAAACTGGACCTCCGATACCTAAACCATGACAACACAAAATACACTCAACAAAACAGCCCACGAACAAAAAAGCAATCAGAGACTAACAAAAGGACGGAAATAGATAGATACTTCACCAAATAGATGTGGTCTCCTCTGAAGAAGACGCTTCCTAGGGTCTTCATGCGACATTGCAATGGACAATAGGAAAAATAGATATAATATTGTTAAAACTTCATAATGTGTTTGGTTAGCATTAATATGGGCATCACATCCTATCATAAAGATGAAGCAACACGTCTTACTTATACTTCTCTAGAAAGGAAAACTGCATGCAATCTAGATTTAAGAAATAAAGTATAGTATTACGATACCTTGAACAAACAAGATCAACCTTGTTGTCACCTAATGATTATAACATATGCATTCACTTAATCCCTAGCGAGGTAGCAAAGGGGAGGTAAAACCATAGTAGATGTCAAACTTGCTGTCACGGTCCAATTACTAATACATGTTACTACATCTAATACACATGTTCCCCCACACATGCTCATGTATACAAGTTTGATCAGAAGAAGCAATTAAGAACGGGGTAGTAATATGCATCTACCAATACATCATACACATGATAAATATTAAAATCACATATATCATCTTATAAAACAAAGATCCACTACATAGGAATTACATATATGATCATAATCATGTAAAGCATCTCATATGGTTCTAACCAATCATATCACAAGAGAGAGAGAGAGAGAGATCAAGATACTACCACAAACTCATAGTCTAGAGGTGGACTACTCCCTTTTCATCATGGATACGGTGATGATGATGTTGGAGAGCGTGGAGGTCCAACCGGGGATGGCTCTATTTGGGTGTTTCTATATTCCCGCTCCGCCTCCTCTGAGATAATGACCGAGGCTTTATTTATAGGCTTTTTATATCAAAACTCGTAGTTTGAAATCAAGACAGACAACTGCGGATGCTCGAGGGAGAAATGAGCATAGGTGGTGTGACCAGGGGTGTGGGACGTACCACCTTGGATCATTTGGGCCTCAGGACCCTCCTCAACTGGTTCAAGTGCTCCTATTGCTTGTATTCATGGAAAATGACCTAGAAAGAAATTCTAGATCCTTTTGAGTTCGCGAAGGTTCCTAAAAGTTAAAAATACACAAAACATGTTTTTCTTGTTCTGCAGAGTTATAATCCAAATAAAGGGGATCATTGGTAAATCCCTAAAAATCAATGTAAAATATGTATATAAGATTATATAACATGCAAATATAATGGAATACATGACAATAAACTATAAGATTCATGTATGCATATTACATGCATCACCGGCCTAGGGTCCTCGGTGCTAGGGCGCACCAACTGAAAGGCGAAGATATTGTGCAGTGGGAGGTACACCCCGTGGTTGATACTTCGGATCTAGTCCCAAGTCCTACGGTCTGTTGTACGTGTGGTGGCCAATCCCCTAGAAAAACATGGGGCAATAATTGCATGACACTAAAGAAACTCGAGCACCTTAGTCGGAAAAACCGACATCTCAAAAGGGCGCGATAGATAACAAGCTTTTTGATTCATTGAAACTAAGAGCAATATTTTTTTTTCTTATGACAACAGCATGCGCATATACTCCGCTGCGAGAAGTTCACCTCAACTAGTTGTGCCCCGGATTTCCCTCAGAACCTGTGATCACCCACATACTAGTACTCGATAGGACACTGGCTGCCACTGAACACCTTGATGAAAAACTCATCAACCCTGTTGAAGTCGAAGAGGATGACATCGACAAGCTCGAAGTGGTGGGAGGAAGCGAATCACTCCCCACCGCGTCCCAGGGACGGATTGCCGCCCGCATCGGCGAATACCGCCCTCCAGAGGACGCCGCAACAGCTCCAAGGCGGTGAGGCCGCCAACCTTGAAAGATCTCCATGACCACCTTCACGAGCTTCAACATCCCGCCCGTAGACCATCGTCATGAAGAACTCGAATCCAACAAGATCGGGTCATCCTTCCTTAGGGAAGGTCACATGCCAGGTGTCGACCCTGAAACCTTCTCCTCTCCTTCGCCCTAGCACGGTGCCCTCTTACGGCCCCGATGCTAGCCTGCGATCACTCCATCTACAACATCCCCCTCGGGTATCTGCGAGAGCGGCCGATTGAATCCGGGGTCGCGATGGAGGTTTTTCAAAGCGGGCTTCCATGCGCAAAGGCGAGCGGAAGGAAAGAGAGGAGGAAGGGACCTTCTCGTGGAACCCCAAGAGACGACCAGATCCAACACCGAGGGGTCCTCTTATGAAGGCATCTTCGACGCTGATGACCCACAAGTGGATGAGATTAATTGTAGTATCTTTCAATATAGAAAATGTTGTCAAAACCACGAGTAGCTGAAGGTATTTGTTAGTAAGTTTAACAAATAGAACAACAAAGGATGCAAGAGATTTATACTTTTGGGCTTATAGTTTGTGGGAGGAGACGAAAGGCTTTTACCTCAAACCACTTCCAACTGGTGACTCACAAGAAAAATACTTTGCTTCTTGATGTTGATCGAGGATGAAGCTAAAGACAACATTCCTAACATGTGAAAACATCTAAAGAATATATGGATTAGATCTTAGTAAATAATACATACTAATAAATAAGTAGTTATCCTTTGCTTTCTATACAGTGTCAAATTAGCTTTTTTCAAAATACATTTCAAAAGGGAGTTGAATATAATTGTTTATAGAATATTGTGTAGCTAGTTTTCCTATAGACATATTTTTTCTCTTGTATCGTATTTACATGCATGGCCAGAAAAGAAACAAGACGAGCCATGCCACATGGCTCTCGGGTGCTACAAGGCACTAGGAAAAATTTGCCTTCGAGCATAGGCAAATATGCGGAATTTGTTCTCATAATTATAGTCTGGTGTGTCAATCCTATAATCCCACATGAAATATTTTGCACCGGTGATATCCCGAAATTCTTTTTAATTTTCGAAGACTTTAAGTTGCTTTCTATGTGCAGGTTATATCATGAAATTAGCTTAATTCAAGGTACACTTTTATGCAAGTTATATTATGGAACTTAGTTCTCATGAAATCGCTACCAGTTACTTGATCTCCATTACTAGCTTATGTTGTTATTAGACATTGTCTCTACTCAAGTCTGTTTCAAAAGAACTCCACGTATGGAGTCGTGATGTGCTTGGAGACTTGCAGCAACGGATTAAAAAATTACGGCAGGAGTTGGAAAAAATTAGGTGTGGTGTTATTTCAGAGGCTAATGTTCGAAAGGAACAGGTGACCAGTTTCAAACTAAGCAGACTTGAAGATCAATTGAATATTTTTTGGAGACAGCGGGCACACGCACACTGGCTAGAGAAGGGTGAACGAAATACAAGTTTTTTTCCATGCGCAAGCCACAGAAAGAAAAAAGAAAAACACTATTAAAAAGTTGAAAGGACGGTGGTGGAAGGGGGGGGAGGGGCTTGAAGGCCCTCATAACTAATTATTTTTCATCCTTATTTACCCCCATGGTAGGTGCTGATGTACAACGAGTGTTGGAGGCTGTGACGCCGCGTGTTTCTAATCAAATGAACGAGATGCTCATAGCGGAGTACACAGAGGTGGAGGTTAAAAAGGCTCTCGATGATATGGGAGACTTGAAAGCTCCTGGAACGGATGGTATGCCAGCTATCTTCTATAAAAAGTTCTAGGGTACGGTGGGTGAAATAGTGGTAAAGGAGGTTCTACACATGTTGCGCGGTGGCAGTATATCGGAGGGATGTCGAAACTATTGTTGTGTTGATCCCAAAGGTTCAGAACCCTGATCATCTCAAAGATCTTCGCCCGATTAGCCTATGCAACATGGTGTACAAGCTTATTTCCAAGGTTATCGCCAATCGTCTCAAGACTATCTTGGGAGATATCATATCTCCAAACCAGAGTGCCTTCGTCCTAGGAAGGTTGATTTCAGACAACACTATTCTAGCCTATGAGATGTCACATATGAGGAGAAAGAGAAAAGGGAAGGATGTGTATATGACACTAAAGCTGGATAGATAGAGTTGAGTGGCCTTTTTTGGTAATGAGGAAGATGGGTTTTCATGATCGGTTTGTTCGATTGATAATGGAGTGTGTTATGACTGTCTCGTATCGATTTAGAGTGAATGGTGATCTAACGGATGTGGTGATGCCCGGGAGAGGACTACGACAAGGGGACCCTATATCCCCTTATCTTTTTCTCCTATGTGCGGAGGGTTTCTCGGCGTTACTAAACAAGGCTAAATGTGAGGGGCTCATATGTGGTATCAAGCTTGCTTCAACGGCGCCACAGATTAGCCATCTTTTATTTGCGAACGATTCTTTGTTGCTAGTAGAAGCCAATGTCCAGGGGGTTAAGACTATCAATCTATTTTGCAAATATATGAGGAAGGCTCAGGTCAAATGATCAATCGAGAAAAATCATCTGTCATGTTCAGTAGGAATTCTACAAGGAATATAAAATATATTATGTTGCAAAGCTTGGAGCTAGGGTCTGAGGCTACGGAGGGCAAGTATCTTGGTTTGCCCACTTACGTTGGTCGATCAAGAGCTAAATGTTTTGCTTACATTAAAGAGAAAATTTGGAAGAGGATACAAGGTTGAAAAGAAAAATTAATGTCGATGGCTGCCAAGGAAATTCTCATTAAGGCGGTGGCTCAAGCCATTCCCATGTACGCCATGGCCTGCTTTGACTTGACAAAATTATTGTGTGATGATATTGGCCAACTCGTTTGCCGGTATTGATGGTCACAGAATGATGAGACAAAGAGAATGCATTGGATAGGCTGGAAACGAATGAAATTACCAAAGGAGGAGGGAGGTTTGGGTTTTCGTGACCTATACTCTTTCAACCTTGCCATGCTAGCACGACAATGTTGGCGTCTGATCCAAGCTCCGGAGTCTCTCTGTGCCAAGGTCTTGCGTGCGAAATACTTCCCTGACGGCAACTTGTTGGTAGCTGAACCTTTAGTGGGTATGAGTTACGTGTGGAGGAGCATACTCAAAGGACTCGACGTGTTTAAAGAAGGCATGATCTGGTGAATTGGAAATGGAAACAATGTGAGAATTTGGGAGGATCCGTGGCTTCCTAGTGGGGTGACCCGCAAGCCTACTACACACGGTGATGAGAGTGACCTATCTATGGTGTCTGAGCTGATTGACAATAATTCAGGAACCTGGAATAAGAGCGTAATTGAACAGCATTTTCTCCCCATTGATGTGCCTTTGATCTTGACTATTCCTTTGCATGAAGACACCGAGGATTTTGTGGCCTAGCATTTTGATCCCAAAGGTATTTTCACGGTCAAATCGGCCTATAAGGTACATGTAGACATGGAGAAGAGGGAGAGAGTGTCACAAGCTGGCCAGGGATCCAATACTGAATCGGTGAAATCGGAAGTTTTCCGAAAGTTGTGGAAGGTCCAATGCCCGCCAAAGGTTCACCATTTTCTTTCGCGATTTGCTCATAACAGTCATCCGTTATATATGAACATCTCACGAAGAGGTGTGGACCTGGACACTAGATGTGCGGTGTGCCAAAAATATTTTGAGGATGGAGGTCACTTGTTCTTGAACTGCAAGTACGTGAAACAACACTGGCGCAGTCTAATGCTAGAGGACATCAGACTGAAGCTGCTTCCCTGTCGGTCAGCTTTAGAGGTGCTACAGGAGGTACTAAACCTTCCGATTGATGAACAACTAACAGTAGTGGCCATCCTATGGAGTCGTTGGTCTAAGCGTAATAAAGGAAACCATGGCGAGAAGAGACAGTCGATCGACCAATTCCATTATTACATTCGTATGCACGTTGATGAATGGAAGAATCTCTTGAAAAAGCAGTCTGAACCGACCATGTCCGTAGAAAGAAAATGGGTGCTGCCTCCGTCTGAGTTTGTTAAAATAAATGTTGTCGCCGCCTTCCATGTTGAGTCTAGAAGCGGCGGTTGGCGAGCAATCTGCAGAGACAAAGAGGCTGTTATTCAGTTTGCAGCGGCGGGCCCGATTAAAATTGCTTGTGATGGTTTTCATGCGGAGGTCATGGCTTTGTCTAATGCAGTTCAGCTGGCTGAGCAACTGGGTGTAGGACGAGCCATCTTTGAGACTGATTGCAGCAATCTTCAACGTGCAATCTCCTCGTCAGATTATGATCTTTCTCCAATTCGTGTCATTCTTGGTGACTTGAAGTTTAGGCTGCATATGAATTTTATTGAGACAAGTGTTGTCTTTGCTCCTCCTAATTGTAATAAGCCTGCTCACGAGCTAGCGGCTTTGGGTGTAGGTGTAGCTCAAGGAGACCATATTATGTGGACGTCGAGCTACCCTAATTCTGTAACCCGTCTGGTGACTGGCGATTCTGCCGTGTCTTAATGGAATACGAGTGTTCCATATAAAAAAATGCTTATGTTGTTATTTTCTATTATCTTTTCACGTATGAAATAAAAATGATCATTATATGCATTTTCCCTTATTCTATGATCCCAAAAAAGTATGTTATTTGCTCGTTGTTGCAATAACTATTATATGTGCGTGGTTTTCCGTTGTCATGCTTATGGATCGGATGAATGCCAAATTTATTAGTGGACCTGGACGTAAAGGTGTTTTTGTGGTACCTATGGTCAGCAGAAGTCTCCCCCATGGATTTTGAGCTTTTATACTGTTTCTGCTCATATTCTAGCATTGGTTTCATATAATTTATCTAGGACTACTAGCTTCTATTGTGAATACATCTTTGAACATAACTGGTGTGATGGAACCAGAATCATTTAATCAAGATTACTTATTCATATCTATTTGGTGCAGGTTTATGTGGATGGAACTACCACCAAGTCCACCCACGAAAAAGCCAAGCTGAACTGAATGGTGGATTGCTTCGCTTAGGATTGTCGGGTGTTTGGACTTGCGATACTGATACACATTGTTTCCAGCGGTGCCGATCACCGGAGGCCAAAGGTGGTTTGCTCAGAGGGGGTAAAGGAGGAGCAGGGCCGGCCCTGGGGTGGGCCGGGGGGGGGGGGGGGGGGCGGCCGGCGCCATTAGAGCTGCTCGGGAATTCCTCTCTCGTAGGATTCAGGGAGACGAAGAAACCGTATGCTGCGTACGTCTGACGTCTCATTGGATTAGAACTTGGGCCCGTTCTCCGTCTGCTAACTTTGGCAGTGGGCTTCATTATAGTTACTACTAGTATTTAGCTTGGGCTTTCTTCCTGTATGTACGAAGGGACTAAGTGGGGTCCGGTTGATTAAAAACCCGAGGCGAGGTTGGCGGTCTAAACTGGGCAGAAAGACCGAGTAAGGTTGATTTGAAAAAAAGTACTCCCAACGTCCTAAAATAAGTGACTTAGGTTTGTTTAGATTAGGATGTATCTAGACATATTTTAGTATATGAATACATGCGGATCTAGGCAAAACCATGTTACTTATTTTGGGACGGAGGGAGTACTTGTTTTGTTTTCTTCCGCTAAAAAACTGATTCAGTTCATTTTTATATTCCACTAAAAAATATCAACTCAATTTCCTTTACCCTACGTGTTGATTTATCTGATCGTGGCCTAGGGGACTGCAAAGCCATGTCAAGGTAATAGTCTAGCTCCCTACCAGATATGCATGGTTCACAGCCTCGTTTTGACCGTTTTCTCGACATGAGCTTGAGATTACCCATCGTCCACCTAAACCGGCCGTCACGAGAAGAGAGGTCGAGTCGCCAAGAATAGGCTGCATTTCACCATGCCCTTCTCGGCGACCCGATTCTAGTCATATTCAACAATATGATCAATAGGATTGATATTCACATACCATCATCAGCAACTTTGCATATAGAAATGTTGAAAGAAAACTCAAATACGATATATATACATCATTGGTATCAATATTGTTTCTATGCGCACTGTATGAGTTCTTTTAGATGCACTTTAGCGGTTCTCATATATGCATATTAAGGTGTCAAGGGGATCCCACGAATATTAAGACCAAAATTCGACACTAAACTTTGAACAAGAAATCTCAAAATAAACTAGAAACGAGATATTGGTTGGATCCCACTTGGATAGCTAATACATATATAAGTTCTTGTTTTGATACACATAGGGGCCCGGATTCTAGTTCCGCCCTGGGCCCCCGAAATCACAGGACCAGCCCTGAGGAGGAGACAAGAGGTGGAGGAGAGCAAGAGGCCGGTCGATACCAATATAGACGAGGAATGCGGGATCTACATTGAGCTGAACAACAATGTCATGCTACCAAGCCACACCCGATGTGCTAATACTTGCTGAGGGTAAGTAGTAACTGTTCAAATTTTGAGGTCTTAGAGGATGGTGCTAATGCTTGTACAAATTTGGTTCGGTTGAGTTATTGCTTGCAAAAAAATTCCTAACGTTTTTTGCGCAAAAAAATACTGCTTTTACTTAGCTTACTCTCAGTTCCTTGTATCATAATAAATTCTAGATTGGTCGTGCTTATATTATCTATAAACTTAAGCTTGATTACATGCAAGAGAAATGAGACCATCTACCATGAACCTATGGCTGTGTGGTGGGCCTGGCTGCAGCTGCTCTGTGTGTGCGTTGTAACTGCGTTGGCAGGTGTTATGCGACTGTGTGCCCACATGTGCAGTTGTTTTCAATGGTGGGTATGCTTGTCTTGGTCTGTACCGTCTCTCTGTTCAGTGGCCCTCACATGACTGCGAATATGTCCATCTGGTACTGGCCCACAGGACAGTGAGAGATGATGAAACAGAGCAACGATAGTAAATAACTACTCCCTCCGTTTTAAAATATAAGACGTTTTAGCTTTATAAATAAAGTGTATCTAGATATCTTTTAGTGTTTAGGTTTATTTAGATTTGAAGTGAACCTATACACTAAAAGGGTCCAGATACGCTACCTTCACAAAGCTAAAACATCTTATATTTTAAAACGAAGGGAGTATTTTCTATCTCTTACCAGCTTACCATATTCTGGTCCCCGTCTCTCATCTCATCTTCTCACCTCGGAGCCACCATCGCCGTCTTCATACCGACCCAGCGTTCGAGCACCGCCGCTTCCCCTCAATGCGCGGGTACTGGCTGCGGCTGTCCCCACCCCTTTCCATTTCTGCCTCCTACATCCTGACCACCTCCTTCACATGCTCAACTCCCTCAACCATATTTCCCAAAACTATGGAGTCCAACTCCTCCCATCCCGCAGATCAACACTCTCTCTCCTTCTGCTCTGATTTGGGAGGTGGAAGATGGGTGGTGGTTGTTAGAAAGGTGGATGAGCGGAGTTGCGTCTCGCGTCTTAGCAGGGGTCCGACATGTCCTAGCAGCGTTCTAGAACAAGCCGTGCCTCACCCAAGGTGAGAATCGCCGGTGGGTGCGCCAAGCCCCTCGCTCAGCTTTTCAGTTTCGTCTAGAGTAAGGTTCTGCCCAGTGTCCACCAACTGATGCTGAAATACCCCGAGGTTTTTGTCGTCTTCGGCACCCACTGTTGTGTCCATGAATTGGCTCCATTTAAGTTATCTATCCATCTCTTCCTCCTTTTTTAATTCTGGGACAATATATTTCTATGTTTATCCTATTAAATTTACATGACTTAAAAAATAAGTTTCCTTCTTCTGGTATATGGGTTTTTGAGTTAGTTACCTTATTATCACGCTCTTCTATATCTAATTGGCTTGAAAAAAATTATTGCTAAATGACATCTATGATTTGTAAGACATGGATATTTTAAAAGAATGATAAGTGATTTGTTGGGAGAGTACATAAATTGAGATGTCCTTGATGAGAATAAGGGAAGATCAAACACGAGGAGATTTTCCTATGTTAGTGGTAAACTTAGGATATTTTCCCTGCGGAAAATAAAATAGTTAGGGAACACGGAAGTTTCATTCAGTTAGTTCAGGTATAATTACCCCAACGCAAAATGGTGTGTCAGAATCTTGCTCATCAATCACAACATATGAAAAGTTGTGTTGTGGGAATGCCTATCCTCATGGGTGATGATGATGATTTATATGAGGTGAAGTATAGTTGTGCTAGGGGTTGTTCTTGACCCGCCAATGCTTATTAGTTTATGAACTGGCATATCGATTTAAATTATGATTTGTGTGTTTCTCCCCATTCAAAAATTCATATGGTTTGATTAAAATAATTCAGAGTGCAACAAGTGATCCCTTTTTATGTGGATAATGGAGCTTAATTAATTAAACAAGGGAGACCTCACGCCAAATTTGTAGTGATCTCTTTAGCGGTACCTTTCAATTCTGCCCAAGCTGAAAGTTGAGGCACACCTCTGATTAACTTGATAATAATGACTAGTTTATTGCTATGATCCTAACTATGGCAAAATGATGGTCGCCATTTTATGTATATTTGTTCCTTCAGAAAATAAGAGATTCTTTATATAAGTACCATCATTGTCATCTTGTAGATGTTATCAAAATTAGGCTCCGGGTACAGCTTGTTGGTCAAACAGGCGACTTAGTTGGAATGGTAAGCATAGTCCCACATCATCTATGTATCATTTCTTTAGATGCTAAGTTTGTTAATTTATTACTCAATATACTGTTAGATGTCAGTATTTTCCCAAATGTTTGAAAGGAAGGGTCTAGATAACTCTATTTGGGATGTGCACCAATGGTAATTAGATCCTTCATCTATGCCAGCCTTCTACTTGGTTGTACGACCTCTGCAAACATGTCTGCAACTATGTATTTGTTTCAACAAACCTTGCTTTTAAATTTGCATCTTAAGTAGTTGTTTCTGTCGTAGCAACCGTATTGACAAATCCGACGGCGGTTCAAAATGTATACTATAGTGATATTTACTTATTTCAATTCAGGACTAGGTTTATTGAGCACATTCCTATAGGTGAGGTCACGGATCAGTTCAAGCATTATTACTACAAAAGAAATGATGAGAAATATTGTAGTAGAGGAAGGCCTCAAGGACTTTAGAAAGGAATTGGCCTAGCTATGGTGATCTGCTACCTCACGTCATCACAAGTAGCAACTGGCGATGAGATCAAGCACGTATAACGTTTTTGTCTTATGTTTTTCTTGAAAGGAAACATTTTGAATGCTGAAATAAACCCCTTAATGTCATTCTACTTACTGTAGACCTTGCTGGAGTTGACATCACTTGAAGAAAGGTTTTCATTTATATCTCATGTACTTTGAATTTTTGTCCTCTTTTACAAAATGTAAGGTAAACTCTTTGTTCCAGTGCCACCTACGCAGTTATGCTTTTAATTTGGGGTACCTCTCATGTCTTAATGAATGGAGGTTATCTATCTATATAGAGCTTACTTATTGATGAATCAGTAAGACATAGCTGCATAATTGTTTATGTTACATAATGAATACAACTTATGTTCGGCAAGGTCCCGCTGTGTGTCGCCAGCCTCCGCACAACCACTCGCTGGCGTAGGCCGGTGTGCTAGTGCAAGTCCCACTACCTCCACCAATCTTCTTCTTCTCCCATCCTCTCACTTCCCACCATGTTTTTTGAAAGTTATCACCGAATATATTTGGTAAATCTCACATGAATCTTGACTACTATGTAGCTACAACAAGTTAAAAGTCATCTTGAGAAAACTTCTGCATCGTCGGGATGGGTATATGCACTTACATAAAAGTTATCACTTAATTTATTTTTATTTTTATAATTTCCCAATGTTCTCTCCACGCAGAACTCTTATAATTTCTCTAACTCGAGATTTTCTTTTGTGCAAATTGTTTCGATATAGGAGGTAAACATTTTAATATTTGGTAGCTATGAACCTACTCCTGGTGATGTCACCATAATGTAAAAAGGCAGCAATTGTTACAAGAAGAATTTGGTAGCTTAGAATCAAATAGTATCACTAAGACTAATTTGTACTCACTTCTATCCTGTTGTTGTGTAGGAGAAAACACATGTGAAAATTATATAAATAATGACATGGCTACAATGGCAACCGAACACCATTTTTTGCATTTTGCATGGGTTTTTGTGTTGTTTGGGAGCTTTACATTATCCCAATAATGTAGCAGAAGAGAATAAAAGAAAATTAGGGATGTTATTGCACTAATATAGTAAATCCATCAGTGTCATGTATGGATTTAATTTGTTCAAGGCTTATTTGGATCCCTATAGGATTATCTGTAGTCTTGCATGTTCTTTACAGTACTATATATATCACTTGATTCTACCGTGAGATGTTTTTCTATACCCTTCCCGTCGAAGGATTGTATGAGTGTCTATATTACGATGGATAATGATATAGCTAGATCTTGAAGTCGTAATCTACGAACTGAAATGCTTGCACGGCTTGGTCCCAGGCTCAAGCTAATACCTCGGAACTAGATTCTCTTGGGGAGCAGGTATCTACACCGGGAAAAAATAGCCTGTAAGTCAACCTTGTTGATCACACCGTGCCAAGACGCTCAACATGGTGAAGTGTGCCTGTTTTGCTAGTATTTCTTATTTTTGTAGCGTGACACTCATGATTTAAATATCTCAAAAACTCATGTTTGCTATTGCATCTAAACGCTATAAATATATGCCAATCTGTAACTATGGAAATCTATTGTTTCGCCTGCCTAGGCATGTTTCCTTGATTACTTTAGCTTTTCATTTGGATTTATTATCTTCTCATGGGCTGAGCAAATATAACAATGCAATTTTACGTCGTCAATGAAGGTTGTGGCTATTTTCTTCTTATGGCAAATTGTCAGGACTTTTCGTAGAGTTTTCGTAAAAACAATTATTAGAAAAATACCAAGAAGTTGGACATGTTCCCAAATTAGTTGTCTCATTGTTACCCTCTGGAGTTTTTCATAAAAAATTTATTAGACAGATACCAAGAAGTTAGACATGATACAGAATTAGTTGTGTCATGGTTACCTATTGGTGAGCAAGTGATATGCATGATACCTGTTGGTGGGCAAATTATAGTTAGCCCCATGAATAATCATATGCCAAAAAGTAAGCCTCAACTTTGTTGTTCGTATGTATCCATTGTACTATATAGCACTATAATTGTTTTGAGGATAATATACATATATGTGTTGCTTTGTACCAATGAGCGAGCATTACTTCAAAGTTTTTTTTTCACATGCCATTGGATTTGAACTTGATGATGTCAAGCTGCAAATAACATATTGCATTACTTCAGAGTTTTTTACATGCCATTGGATTCGAACTTGATGACGTCAAGATGAAAATAACATATTAGCCTTGCTTGGAGAGTAGATCAAGACCATCAACAACCCCTTGGCCCACCGCGTCCACCAATATCAACATTGATGAACCGTGAGGTAGCTGCTAGAGTGTCGTACTATGCTCGAGAAGAAGAACATGCTTCTGATCGAGCTACTCCAGGAGGATGAAAAGTACGATCATAAGAGGAAGCGGAAAAGACGGTCATGGCCATGAGAGAAAAAGATGACCACAACCATGAGGGATGGAAATAATACCACGTGATATGTATGAGGATCCTATATACAATTACTGCGAACCATTAGAATATGGATGTCCTCGTTGCAAGGCACGGACAACTAACTAGTGGAACAACAAAGGATGCAATAGATTTATACTTTTGTTGCTTATAGTTTGTGGAAGAATACGAATGATTTTTATATCAAACCACTTCTAAGTGGTGACACTGAAAAAATACTCCCGGTTGCAACAATTTAAAATCAACTTGCCCAGGGACCAAAAAAGTTGTCTCAAGGTTGTGGATATTTGAGAGACGCGTGGTATTCAGAATGCCCTCGCACTTTGAAGCGAAGAAGAGAAATCCACATGCATATGTTGAATATTGAGTTCTCATTTATCTTCTTTTTAATAGAACATAATCAAGTGTTTTGGTAATTTTTTTGTGAACAAGTATATTCTCGAGAACATGCTCAACGTGACGCATGAACCTACTGCCACGTAGAGAGACAGCTACTCAGAGTACGTTTGGATTCTATAGGTTGGTAACGGTGAAGAGTATCAACCACTAATATCATACATACAATACTATGGAACTAATGTACACACGATGAATTGGTGTTCGACACTGGTACGACGTGATATCCAGCCACACGAAAATAGGAACGATGGTTGTTGTGCTACATCAGATAAGGATCGGATGGCAATTTGTCATATGTATATCAGTACTCTAAAGAAAATAAACAACTTAATTATTTTAGCAGTAAGAAAGACATTTATTCTCTAAAGTTTATATTTGCTCCCAAATTCACATGCATAGGTGAGTAGATTAAAAACATACTAGCAAATATATTCGAGCGCTTCCGCGTATGTGTAAAATTTCATGATAAAATTATATTCATGGTGCAAAAGAAAAAAAATAGAGCTATTTTTTTTCAATTATATCCATTTTAAAGAACTTGTTTCTTTTCACAGACACTACAAATGTTATTTCCGATGAGATTACATAGAACACTGCAAAAAATATTAGGTTTTAAAATTTAGTTCTATTAATTTTAACTTTACTATTCGTCTAGATGCATCTGAGCTCGATAGCTAAAAACTACACTCTTGTTATGAATAGGAGGGATTAGCTAATACTATCCAACTTTTGGGCAAAAAAGTCTCAACAATTAGCTAGCCAAATTTTATGGGATGTGGCTAATTTAAAAAAATCTCACTTAGTGATATCATCCCAATGTTTTTGTATTACATGAACAATTTTTTATTGTGTCAGGATTACTTTTTATTATATTATTTTTCTCAATTACACCCCACTTGTAAATATAAAAATCTCAATTTCAATTCCACTTGCAACTAATAGTCTCGGTCGCAATCCATTTGCAACCGAAAAAATAGCTGTGTCTGAGAAAAGCCCAGTTGCATCCACACATGCAACTAAAAGATCTCTATCGTAACTCCACTTATAACTTATAGGACACACAACTTACAATGAAAACGACATGATCATGAAGTTAAAAATGTTCTAGCTTAATTCTCGGAGGGTTAGCAAAACTGAATTTTATTAAGGCAACCTAGGAAAAACACAAAGTGATGCAGTGGAACCACTAGAACCCACTAGAACAACTGGCAGAAGTGGGTGTCAAGTGGTATGGGCCCACCTCTCCAATCCTAGGTTAAAGAATGGATCCTACTTTGGTGTTGATTAGAGATGTAGATGAGTCACATTAGAGCATCTCCATAATATGTTCAAGAATAGGGTTGGTGCCAAAAACTGATTTTTGGGACATGAGAGGCCAAAAGCGTCCTTCCAGTAGATGCCCCATCCTACGCTTCAAATTTGTGGCACGCGCGCCGACCACAAAAAATTCCAACTCCTCGCGCAAGCCACCAACCCCCAAGCCAAAGCTTCCTCCCGTGCGACCGCCGCCACCTACCCTATCTTCCCTGACCACCGCTAGCGACCAAACTTCCCCGAATCGATCTACCGCTCCTAAATTTGTGAAAGGTATATCTCTGGCAAACGCACAACTAATTTTATTGTCTTGTTACTATGTTTAGTTTCCAACAATTTTTATTGGCTTGTAGATGAGTTATTCTTATGATAATTCATCCTCCAATGAAGAATGGGATATCTACGAAGATGAGGATATTGCCATGATTTTAGCTTTGTACATGCACAAGTGGCCAAAGCACGGTGGTTCCATTCTCGGTCGTGAGAGACTGTGGAGGGTGAGGATCGATGGACACAACAAGTTCATGCAGAGCTACTTCATGGAATCCTTGTCTTGTAGTACTTCAGTAAAGCTACCCATTTTAATAAGATTTTACCCTTAGCGGTACTTCCGACGCCAGTTTAGGATGGGAATCAAGTTGTCTGAACACATTTTCTAGTGTATGCAGAAGCTGATCAGTTTCTTCGAGCAAAGGAGAACTTGGCCATAGCACCATCCAAAAGGTCACCCCTGCATTGCACATGACGGAATGTGGTTTTCTAGCAAATTTTGTTGATGACCACTTGGCAATGGGTGAGAGTAAAGCCATCAAGTGTGTCAAACGCTTTACAATAGCGGTGGTACAAGTGTTTGGTGAAAAGTACTTGAGAGCATCCAATGCTCAAGACACGACTAGGCTCTTAGAGTACAACAAACTTCATGGGTTTCTAGGTATGATTGGATCAATTGATTGGATTGGAGTTGGAAGAACCATCATGCAACATGTCATGGACAGGTCAAAGGTCACAAAAAGGATTCCACTATTATTCTTGAAGTCGTGGCCGTATAAGACTTGGATTTGGCATACATTCTTTGGGAGTTCCTGCAATGACATCATGTCCTCCAACGGTCACCACTCTTTACACGGTTAGCCATGGGTGACGATCCACCAGTGGAGATTCAAGTAAACGGCCACACATACAACACGTGCTACTGCCTTGCCAACGACATCTATCCAAGGCGGGCTTGTGAAGTCAGTTCAATACCCCAAAGGTAAGAAAGATCTTGATTTTCATAATGCTGGTTAGGAAAGATATGAACAAAGCATCTGGAATTTTGTAAGCACAATTTGCTATTGTGAAAGGATGGTTTTGGGACCAAGAGATTTTTTTTAATATCATAATCATTTGTGTGATCATACATAATATAATCATTAAGAACGAGTGAGGACAAGATCTAGACGATGCCTTCTATGACTTGATTGGACAACTCGTGTGTGTGTAAAAGAGGAAACACCGGGTGGCACGCTTTCTTGCATCATAACATTCCATTCGAGATTTCGATGTGCATGACAATCTATAAAAGGATCTCATGGTGGAGTCGTGGTCATGGAATGGCGAACAAAGCCAGTGAGTTTTGTTTTTATGTGGTGGACTTTGTGTATTTGTGTGTTGATTTCTGTGCTATTTGTAATGTAACAACGATTAAGTACTACTCCCTCCGTTTTATAATATAAGATGTTTTAGCTTTGTGAAAGTTTGTGAAAGAAATGTATCTAGACTACTTTTAGTGTGTAGTAGTGTAGATTCATAGAGATTCACTCTAAACCTATACATTAAAAGGAGTCTACATACATTTCCTTCACAAAGCTAAAACATTTTATATTTTGAAACAGAGGGAGTATTTGTGTTTCATTTATTTCAAATTTATTTGTGATGAGTTTGATATAGTTTGTTGCACACATATTTGCAATTGTGGAGAAGAGGGACATGAGTACGGTGTCCCATTTTAGTGTATCTAAAATTACTGTGATGCTCTAATTTACAACATCTGAAACGGTTACACTATTTTCGTGCCCAAAACAACAAATTGTGGTGTCCAAAAACCAAAAAGTAGACGCCTATTTCAGGGCATTTGTTGGAACCTTAGGGGGTTCTTTGGTGTTGATTAGAGATGCAGATGGGTCACATTAAATTACCCTCTTCCGTCTCTAGTTAAAAAAAATCAACTTTTTTAGAATGATATAATATCATAAAAAATGTTACTCCCTCCGACCCAAATTAGTTGCTCAAATCTGTCTAAGGGTCAGAGGGAGTACTTCATTTTATATGAAACTGAATAATGGAACGTGCACACCTCAGGTGCAGACGGTGCCCACATGTGGTACCTCTCGTAAGCAACGAAAATGAGAACTACAGCAAACTGTGGCGGGCACCAAATCTTGAGAGAAGGGACAGACTTCTTGCATAGCCCAACCAGTCAAGAGAGCTAACTTCATTGACAACGACACTAAACGCTACAGAACATTTGATGTTCCAATACATACATAACCTCACAAACATGTAAAACAACTGTGTGCTAAGACACAGGCGATTGCAATCGATCACGGAGATATAAGTTCCTTCGATCAGCAATATGCTTATGCCGAGGAAGGATCGGGTGAACCCTCAGGTTTGTCGGTGTCCATTTGCTCGCCTGCAGGCTGCTCCTGAGCACCTCCCTCACTGGTTGGGTCACCAGCTTTAGTGGCACCGTTTGGGTGCTGCTCCGGCGATTGAGGCTCTGGTGCTGGGGCATCCGATGGAGGTGGGGTCTGCGGCTTCGGCGCTGGCTTTGGTTTAGTCATGATCGCTTTGCAGAATCTGCAAGGAAGGGTTTTCAGAATAGTTGTCCCAGACACACAAGGCACTAGACAGCACATCAGAGGGTTGTCAACAAACCGACCTGTCAAGTTCTTCGGCCTTCTTCTTAAGGTCAGAAACAAGGATGGCAGGATTAGCATGTTTTGGCAGAGCATTTTGTTGCTGCTTCTTCTCAATTAGCCAAGACTCCAATGCGGAGCACTCATTAACAACCTGTGTGTAACAGAGACAGGTTAGCAACTGACGATAGGATTGCCACTGCTCTCTTGTCCAACAAAACAATAATATGCTAGCTCAATAGTATGACTTAACAGCCGCTACCTCCATTCCAAAATATAAGATGTCTTGATGGGCAATTTTAGCCTACCACAATATCTTACATTGTGGAACGGAGGTAGTATATAGCTGGGAATGCAAGCTGATCGTGAGCTTTTCTAAGACCCGGCAGTGGTCATCCTCTTTTCCATGTAGTAGGTGTAAATACCTTTTGTTTCTCTGCTATGTCGATATGATCAAACTTTTGGTCATTAGACAATGCAGCCTCCCTGAAACTCCGGATGCAGTACGCCAGTTGTTCAAGAGCGGGCCCTCTTTCTTTGGATTCTTTGTAGCGTAACTCGATAGGGCCACCAACCTGCAGGAGAAGAAAGTTCATCTACCCAGAACCTCAGCATATAAAACACGCTGTAGACCATATAGTACAGTAAACAAGACATGCCTTTTTAAGTTCTTCCAGTTTTGCAAGGTAGACTCCCTTTGTCTCATCCTCGCCATCTTCATACAGCCAATCCTCAACCTCCTGGAGCTTAGCCATCAATGTTTCCTTGTCCTCCGACGTAACAAAGTCATTGTACTTCTCATAAAGCTGAATTAACAAGATACAACATCATGTACCACACATTGCTCAAAAGATATGATAAAATCATGGAAACATGCAGCCAAACATACCTTGTTACGCATGTCATAAACATAAGCCTCCACAGCATTCTTCTTCTCTTTGGTTTCTTCCATCACTCTGTCTTGAAGAGCCATTTCAAACTCTTTCTCAACAGCTTTTTGCAACTCATCATGCCCCATTGCACCATACACCAATTCCGCAACTGGGACATTGGTTCTCTTAACTTTCTTTTTTGATGGACTCTACAAGAAATAAGGTAATTTCGTAAATTACAATTCTTACCCCAAAACTGAATATGTTCTCTTAACTTTCTTTTTTGATGGACTCTACAAGAAATAAGGTAATTCCGTAAATTACAATTCTTACCCAAAAACTGAATACAATGCTTTCCCAAAATTATAACAGGCATGAATGAAAGCGGAGCACTAACCTATTACTGGCGTGAACAAATCATGATTCTTTTGGTACAAATTATATACTGATTACTGAACATCTTAAGGTACCTCTAAGAAGTAAGATCATTCTTAATCATCACAAGAAGGATTCATGATTCTTTTGGTGTAAATTATATAAAAAAAAGGGTTGACTGCCAATCAAATCATCAGCGAAGTACTGTCCAATTCAAAACAATTCCGAAGTCCAAACAGACCCGTGGGTAAGCACTAAGCACAACATAAGCCACACAGAGAAATATCTCTTAAAACAAGCTGCAAGCAGAATTACCACCTACGCATAACGATCCAAAATCTGGTGGTAACAGAATTTAGAAAGACCATACCTTGGCATCAGTATCCATGGGAACAGATTTTTCCTCAGAATCTTGTGCCCCATCAGCAGTGTCTGCAGGACCTTTAGATTCCTGCATATTGACATCAGTTGCATCATCTGTGTCCATTTTAGTAGCATCCTTTGGCACCTCACTTGTAGCTGAAACTGGAACCTCCACTTCCTCCTCTTCCAGCATCTGTGGAAAAAGAAAGTGTACTAAGAACATCAGAGAAAAGCATATGTTTTTCCAGAGGAAGCTGACAGGATTTGGCATTGCAATTTACCGTTGCTGATTCAAGAGAGACAATTCCATGAATGTTGAGACGAACTTTCACTTTCAGTTTTGCCTTCTCACCTTTGCTGGATTGAAAAGGGCCGATCTGCATAGAGTTCAGCACAACAAATAAATCAGCAACCATCTAAAACTAAAATTTTCCAGCACTTGAACATGGATTGAATAATGTCAGCAAATGTTTATGCTGACTGCGTACCGTGTAAGTGCTAATTTTTTGTGTTATTTGCAAATCGTCTGTCTCAACATTCAGAACATCCACCACAAATGTATTTGACCTGTAGAAGGTCAGAGCTTTGACACTAGGGATGGGATTCCCCTTTGGGAATACCACTGTTTGCTGGGACTCATTGTTCTGGGAATCTGGTTTCCATGATAAAGCAATTGTAAAGGGAAAACCTTCATTCACCTGCAGAATATCAAGACAATATCATGAATAGGTTCACAGAGGAGCATTCTCCAAAAATGAATAATGTTAGACAGCATTGTGTCTCGAAAATTGCAGGATACGACACACATTTCACATAGCGTAATATCTAAGACATCCACATTCAAAGCAAAATTAAATAGCAGGTGACTTGAGCAGATTTAATGATATCAAGAGTGTCATTCCAATTCTACATTTTGACGAAAGGCACTAGGTGGGAGCCCGCTTTGGGCTAAATTGGTCTAAATAAATAATTCTGTTTAAACTGTAATAGCATAACTGTTCAAGCTACAGAGAGAGGTTTAATGAAAAGCCTCAACAGATATTTTGTATGTCAAAAGTTGAAAACAACCTAACTTAAAGAAAGTGGATATTGAGAAAGCAGTTCTAGTTATGCTGTTATTACAGTGTCTCACTGCCTACAAGAGAGTGTGCAAGAGTTCCAAAGAACACTAGCGGTAACTAGAATAGTGAACAAACATCAGAACATTATTTTGGTGAAACTGACCAAAGACACAAAAAAGCAGACAGTTTAGTACCTGAAACTCCCGGACTTTGAAAGTGGGACTAAGTATAGCACACTGAAGAGCACATCCACGGGCAACACATTCACTTGCATTCATAGTTCTTCGTGGTTCCTTCCCAAAGAATTCAGTGATAATCCTGATTATCGCAGGAACACGAGAGCCTGATCCAACAACCTCAACAAAGTGCACACTTTCGGTGGTCAAGCCAGCTTCAGCCAAGGCCTTCTCCAATGGCCCTTTCACACGTTCTAGTACTGGAGTGCTGATCTGCTCAAACTCATCTCTCTTAATGAACCCTCGGACATCCTTCTCATCCATCAAACACTCAATATTCATTGGTGCCTCCAGATTGGCACTAAGCATCTTCTTGAGCTTCTCACAGGCCACACGCAACCTAATGCAGGCACGGGCATTCTGGTAGACATCAATCTTATACTCCTCTTTAAATTTTGCCGCAAAGTGCTTAAATAGGGCTTCATCAAAATCTCTTCCGCCAAGAGACCGGTCATATGCATGGGACAACATCTTGAGCTGACCCTTCTTGTAGCCGACAATGCTTACCTGCATGCTGGCATGCCCAACATCAACAAATGCGACATTCAATTGGTCATTCTCGGGGAGATCAGTCTTGTAGATGCCATATGCCAATGCAGTAGCAGTAGTCTCATGGAACAAACGCAACGGCCGGAGACCAGCAATAGTTGCAGCATCGAGAACAGCCCTGCGCTGCATGTCAGTAAAATACACTGGGATACCAATGCAGCAGTCAATGACAGCGGAGTTGAGGTTACCCTCAGCAATGCTCTTCAAATTAGACAGCACCATGGCAAGCAGTTGCGTGGGAGTGAACGCACGCTCCTCCCCCAGATACTGAGCGTGGACAAGGGGAAACCCATCAGGGCCCTCCGAGACACGGAAGGGGAAGGACTGCAGATCACGCTGCAGTTCTGGATCAGTGAACTTGCGACCGAGCAAGCGCTTGATCTGCGAGATAGAGTTCTTGGGGTTCATGGTAGAGTTTGCGGCACCTGCCGTGCCAATGAACCGCTGCTTATCGCCAAAGCAGACGATGGCGGGGGTCTCCCGTTTGGATTCCTCATTGAGAACCACGTCTATGCCCCGCTGCCTTGCAACCCCAACAATGCAGCTCTCGTTGCCTAGATCAAACCCAACCACGCTCATCTTCGACTCGGCCTTGAAGCTCCGGCTACCACTGGTCACACGATCTAGATCGCAACCTACACCTGCAGAGAGCAAGATCTATGAATCAAATTCCTGCGCAGCAGCGAAAATTCACAAATCGTGGCACGTAAACCTCGATCTCTAGAGACCACGGACCACAACCCGAAAAAATGTAAAATTCAATCCGAAATGACAGAAACCCCGATCTAAACCCTCAAAATCCCAACCCCTACGCCCCTAGAACCGCAGCACAAAATCTCAAAATCACAAACTGATCTGCTAATGAAGGTAAGACACTTTTTTTCTTATAATAAAATAATACTAGAATGGTGAAAAGGAGACGCGATACAGGCACACAGAGATCGACATCAACGAATCGATGAATAAGTAAAACATGCGCGGAAAAAAGGGTGATATTGGATCGTACCCGCGTTGGGCAAGCCGAGGCGAACGCCGGTGAAATTTCGATTCGCGCGGGTCAGGCTGGTGTATCTGCGGCTCTCTTTTCCCTTTTCCCTGGGAGGGGAGGAGGCCTCGAGGCGGTGGTATATGCGGCGCCGCAGAGGTGGTGCCGTCGTGCTCGCGAGTGTTCGTCTTCCTTTGAGAGGCCTCCTGAATGTTCTGGAAGGTGGAAACCCTTACAGTTGGGCTCAAAGCGAAGCATCTCGACCGCACGTATTATGGGCCGCGTGGAGGGACGCAGGCCGGTGAGACGCGAGAAGCTGTTGGGATCGTTGACCTGCTTTCCAAACGGAAGGCCTCGCTTTACCGGCCCACAAGACCCAGGCGAGAGATGCACGATAGGACTGAAAAAAAAAAGTCCACTCTTCATCGGAAAATTATTTAAAGGCTCAAATGTAGCTCCTCTCACGCCATCTTCCGTGCGTGTGCGCTCCGAAGCCATTTATTACGCTGAAATGCCACCGCCAAGTGAGGCCGAACCATCCACTTCTAGCCTCTCGGACATGTGACCACCTCCACCCCTCAGTCCCGGTCCATCCCCAACCACAGCAGATGAACCCTAGGAGCAGCTGCCCCCGCCACCGCCGCCGCCACTCCGTGCTGCCTGCCTTCCGCGACCGCTTTGACTGGTCACTAGAGGATCCCATGACTCACGCCCACTGCTCCGCCTCCCGGCGCCCTGCTACCGCTCCGCCTCTCACGCCCCATCACCACACCTAGGATCTATTCCATAGGTGGTCACAACCTCCATGGGCGACGAAGAGCGCGGTTCTTGGAGGAGGTAGAGGCGGCGGGGAGGCGCGCATGAAGAGGAGGCTCACTTCCATCGGTGCCGCGGGGAACTCTAACCTCGGCCTCAATGGGCGAAGAAGAGGAACGGTAGAGGTCACGGGAGACGAGGGTTGGAGGATTGGGTGCCGCCTCTTCGGGCCATAGATACTGATACGACGGAAACCGAAGCCGGATTCATCCCACGGCGGCCGCTGACGATCGATCTAGCTGGCTTCTCTGTGGCAGCTGCCGCGTTCTCCGTCCGGAGAGCTTGACTTGATATGTCCGTTTGATGTACTTGATCTGTGGGACGGGAACATGGAGGTAACGATCAGGAATTGTTACATCTTCATATGTAAGAACCATGTACCGCTTAATTTTTGAAATGGTATTTCTGATTTTCTGCTAGGAGCTCAAGTGTTCAACGTTTTTCCATGTTTTTGTGGAGTTCTAGGATATTTTATTGAAGTTCTCTTGGCTGGAATTCAGACAGATGATCTAAACAGAGCCTCTGCTTGCACTCTGAGTGAAAAAATTCAATCCATGGAGGGAAGAAGGATGTAAATTGCGTAGCATCTGTAATTTCTGGCAGCTGCTCTTAGTCTCACGGGTGAGCGCGCATTAAAAAGAGAGTGGAGGCAACAACTCTTTATATGAAGAAAAGATCCAAGTAACATTATTCAGATCACTGCATCTCTGTATGAATCTCATGTAAATAGAGTCTTTTCTAGATTTTGTAATTTGTTACACGGGTTATTTTATGTTCGAATATATGTTAGACATTAGTATAAATATTGGACAGTAGTATATGTTTACTTTTCAACCACAATTCTATATTTGACTAATACAACCAAGAATTGTATGTTTAATTGTGAAAAGCAACGCAAATCAAGTATCTCCCCATCAGTTTCAGGCTGGGGATTATGATCAAATAATATGTGATTACTAATTTTTTTCATAGCAAAGCAGCCAATCTACTATATCTTAGATCAATACTGATCGCCACGGGTACAGGGCACAGTGCTGCTAGGAGCGTGTAGGAATAAGAGAACCCACCAGAAAGTCTAACTTCACTGTCCTCTCTTTGATTTGATCCCATCATTTTAACCGTTCGATGGGACTATTGTCATGCTTTACTGCCACTCTTCTACATGCCAATGAATCAGACATTTGCATGCTCCCTGATAATGCATATGCAAATGTTGTCTCTTTGTATGGATGTGTTATGCTCCTATCTTCTTAATTTTGTAATATGTTTTCTAAGTTATTATTGACTTGTAGTTATTCTCATTAGTATTACCAAAGGGTACTTACAAATTTTAATGATATCAGCGGCAATATGGTTGACAGTTTATCAAACTGCAACTCAAATATGAACAGCCTACAGAGAAGTAAGACATCTGGATTAAGCTGGAGATGGATACCTTCACATCTGGTACCATCAATTTTCTGTTTAAGGTATTACCTTTTTTTTGCACTATTAATGTGTTAATGTTTTCACAATACTGCGCTCGTATTACCTTTGACGAAGTCATGTTTTATTTTCATTCCCCTAAGATATTGATGCAGCTTCTTAATTTTTGATAATGATGGATGATCTGAGGTAACATCACATGTTACTAAAAATAATATCATGAGAGAGTGACCCTCAGCCTTACTAAGAATAACATCACATGTTTTAAGTAGAGCCATAGGCTATGGATTCCTTGCAAGAAAGCACACTGGAGAGTATTTGTATCTTCCAATTACGCGTATTTTCGTTGCCTTGCCCCAGCCTACAATTAGCTCTATTCAAAGGTTGCCTGACTTTTTCAGTCAAAAGGCAGTAATGGTTACATTTGAAGTAGAGAAGATAGAGGTGTCAACAAGTACAATTTTTACAAAAGTATAGTTTAGGTCTTCAAGACTCGGCGTTCAGTATTTTGTTTTTCCAAAACTCAGTATTAAATTCCGACCGTACATGTTCTATTTAGTAAAAGTTGTCATCACACGGAGTCGGGCTTTATTGAACAATTCTCTAAAAGCTTAAGCGTGGTGCTCAGCCTGAGCTATGAGGGCACTTGCAGCTCTCTGTGAGGCCGCCTGACGCTGTTGTGTGGCCCATGGCGTTCATGTGTGCGTGTAGTGTAGCTAGCGCGGGGCAGGGCAGGTGTCGTGTGGGTTGTGGGGTAGGTGGTTTTGTTTGGCCTTCTCCGGTTCTCTGATTCCCTTCCCAAGCAAAAAAATCTTTAAAAAAACTACTGCATCTCCTTTCTCCACCACCAGGGCCTGTCCACCACGCCGCACTCCCATGGTGCTCAAGGTCATGAGAGCTAGGGTTCCCTGCCGCTCACCCCCGCTCAAGTCACTGGTCGCCTCTCCAGACGCATCGGCGGCCAACGCCTTCTACCGAGGCCGCATCTCCAAGTGCAGGAGTGATCGGCCCCACCGCTCCTCCAACCGCTCTCCCCGCCATTCGCCCTTTTTCAAGTTGCGGCCCGCCTCTCCATAGGCATAACGACCGTCTCCATCGATCGAGCCTGCCTCTCCACCTACCGCTGCGACCGCCGCCAACCACTGATCCGGCCTCTCCACTTGCAGCAACGACCATCCCTGATATGCCTTCTCCCTGATCTGGTCCGCCGCTTGACGTCCTCCTCGACCGCTCGATATGCTCCTTTCTTCCGACGGTAAAAATTGAACCCTTTGCAATATTTTTAACCCATGTGTTGCACAATGGAATCCTTCCATCAGTTCCACATTCAGGTTCATGGGAAGTTTATTCTAATTAGCTTGAACTATTTGTAGTTTATTCTAATAGCTTGAACTATTTATAGGTTCTTTGGAGACGTCAAGTGTTGTTGTGCTGATAATTTAGTTTTTGGATATCAATTATGGCGTTTGGAAGAGTTTCAGCGATAGCTCAAGGAACTCAACGTGGAGCTCTCCCTTCTCAGCATCGCTAAAGCCACTGGCAGAACGTCCAACACATTTTCTAAGATGTAATTGTCCCTTCTCTCTTCTATAACTTCGTTCTCTCTTCCTTGGTGTCTGGCCATTTCATGAATCAAGCGGAGCACTGAATCTGTGGCTTGCTTGGTTGCATTAAGGTGGTGCACACCTAGATAGGGCGCCTCTTGACGGTCATATTGCAGAAACAGTTTGATGCGCTGCGGGAGACATATAGAACAAGAGGTTTGCTTCCCTCGATCTCGGCCCGAATCCGCGCTATACACTGCTGGCTCACCAAGAAACAGGTATATCAGTACCTCCACTCCAGTGATCACAGGTACCCACCCCTCTATGCAGTACCTCCTCTTGGCCATGAATGAATATTTTTGTCCTTAAAAAAAAGGTTGTTGGATCTAAAAAATCAGTCATGAGTTTCTCCTCTGATTTGTTTTCTTTACGTCAATATAATGGTACTTATTGTCTCGCATTTTTTTGTTTTTGGACTCGACCATAAATCCTTCTTTAATGAGCCAACATAATCTTTTTTTGATCAGCCATGGCTGAAGGATTTTGGGCGACGAATCCAATCAAAAAGTTCTTGGTTTTGTTTTTAATGCAGATGATAGGGATAGAGACCAATACTGAACGAGCCAATAAGTTTGGTTGTTCATCTTAGATGGAGGGAGGTAGGAAAGATTCAGCCGTTAGATAATTAAACTAACAAGATTTTCCAATTGTTGATATGCATAAATTGAATTATGACACCCAAACAGTCCGTTGCTGTCTCATTTTTTTGCATAATCACTTGATTTCAGAGTTTCTGTTCTAATCTTGGTTTCAGATTTCTTATTAGAGTTTCTGTTCTAATCTTGGTTTTAGATTTCTTATTAGAGTTTCTGTTCTAATCTTGGTTTCAGATTTCTTATTAGCATAAATTAACTACTGTTAGGTTTGACTCAGTTGGAGAGGCAAGTTAGCAAAACGACTTCTATGTAACGGAGCAGGATAAGGATTGTGTATATATGTTTAATGGTACTTTCGTTACTTTTTCCTAGAATCACATATAGGACGAGCTCTATAATCCCCCAATTTTGTATGCTTAATGGTATTGCTGTTGTTGACACAAACTTTATCTATTTACAGGTTTCTATTGGCTTTCTCTTAAATTATGCTTTCAAGAATTATCAGTCGTATTTAGTAAGTTATCCTTACTTATAGACAGGTGTGAAAAGTAGCTCAGTTAAGATTTGGGCAAAATGTTGGTTTGGTAAATGTATAAATCTGCTTATGATGTGATGAATATTTGATTTAATAGATAAATATTCTAATTGGGGCAATTGTACAACAAATGGAGAATTGATTCATGATGTGATTAAGATATGCTTCTAGGTATAAATTTTCATTGATGTTGTTCGTCTTACTTATGTGCTATCCTGCTGTTTACCAATTTTGCCTTCTAGAAGATTGAAGTCTAATATTTCTAATTCTTTAGTATCTTTTATTTATTTGGTTGGTCATATAAAATATGTGGTTCTTTGTTTAGTTTACAACTATGTAATCTATAAATCATAAATTTTGCGCACATCTATAACTTTTACATGGACAACATTTGTGACCTATAAATACTATTTCCTAAGCTTTTCTGTTTGAGTTCATCCCAATAACACTCATTTTCTCTTTCATAACTAGCTAAAAGAGGACAAAAGGTCAAACACGTATCTCATTTACTGATGTAGCCCTCTAGATTTTGTCTATATATGTTAATTGCATGACATGTGGTGTTTAGTAGCTCAGTTGACTCTGCTCACAAAGTCATTCAACTACCTTTAATAAGATTAAATTCGTAATGTAGTGGCTTTGAAAGTTACTGAATTAGTATATGTAGTCAATACCTCAACTAAATTAGTCAAGAATAGTTTAGTAGTAGTTTACATATTATGTGATTGTTGAATAATAAAACATAGCTTTTTTTCTCTGAGCTATCGCGGTCTCACCGTGAGTAAAACTAACAGCAACAAGAAAAGGAAAGTGATGCTCAATATTTTTACCTTAGATCAACATGATTAGACGATTTTTAACCTGGTAGTATGATAATACCATAGTCCTTACTCATCATTATGGGCTTCACTCTTTTGTTCGTGAACTCTACATACTTTTGATGTATGTCAAGGTAGTGAGGGTGGAAGCTTTGGTTGCATTTACACAATAATGGTCATGGTGCAGAGGTTAGTTTGCATTGGCATTTGCTTCTGGTAAATAACTGCTTACGTGATTATTGCAGTCGACCTTTTGTACATTTTGTGTGTAGAAAACTCTATTAGTTCTATTTCACTATTATTATGAATAAGGATAACACACCATATAGATCTAGAGTAGCCAATCACTGAAGCGAGAGAGCTGGGAGTTTAATCATTTGAAAAGACTTTTTAATTATTCAAAATGATAATATATGGATGCTTTGCCTTTATAGCCAGTATATGAAGATTGGAATTAAATTATGAACTCACATCTGTATCCAGTCACAGCTAATTATATGTTAACTAATAGGCTACTCCCTCCCATGGCAGTCAATCTGCATTCTGCAATACGACTTGCTGGTCTCTGGTCTTTGCTTTTTTCCCTTCAAATGGTCTTAGGCCCTATAATCTGGCAATGCTCACTAAACCTTTTTATAAGTATTTTGATTGCAGGTATATAAACAGTGAGATGGAGCTTTCTTTTACTAACGCTATGTCCAGTTTGTTTCTCATCATGTCGTTTTGCCTCTCACATAGTTATTTATGTTACCTAGAAGTTTGGTGCTAATGTAAGCTTGCTTAGATTAAACGTTTTTGGATTTTTTATTTATTTAATGTTCCAGACAACAAATTTTAGTTGGTGGAGGGTATGTACCAACACGTAAAGCTGATTTTAGAAATCGATTGTATAATCTACCTTTCAGGTTAGTTTCTACCTCCTACTAACAAATGTATAATAGATCCTTGGACCGCCAAGAAATTGCAAAGCCTAAAAGCTTAATGGTGCTTATGTATCCTAATATAAACACATTGATATAAACACATTGCAGCGGAGAGAGATCTGACGTGTTTTGTCGGGCAAGTTCGTCGGCATCCAATAACACTAGCTGCCTTGTGGCCTAGCTCACAGCAGATAAAACTTGCAAGGTCAATCACGACCAAGTGAAAGTTGCATATTGATGATAAGGGGGTATTTGCAGGTGAGGCGATACAATCTGGCTAATAGGTCTTTACTCCTTGATAACATTAAGGGCCTCCAGTCCTGGCTTCCATGTGTCTGTCAAGTGTCTTCTTGCATGTGATTTGTAAGCTTGTAGTCGTTCCACACTTGCAATTTAGAGTAAGATCAAATACAGTATTTTTTTTAATTTATTTCAATTATTCCCTCCGTCCTAAAATAACTGACATGGCTTTGTCTAAATACACATGTATCTAGATACCAAAACGCTAACACCGTGTCAAAAACCGATCAAACTGCTCAACAGATGCGTTGCCACTGCTGCTCTGTTGCACAACATTAGGCAGGCGGCGCGGCAAAGAGCGCGTATCCGTCTAGTGCTATTTATCATCCAACGCGCGCGCTAATAGGTCGCGCTCAGGCAGGCGCGCGTTGGTCCGGCGCATGTAGCGTTTTACTTTTTTCTTATTTATTTTCTATGTCTCGTTTCTCTTTTTTATTTTCAGATTTTTTTCTCTTTCTCTTTTTGTTTTTTCTTTTCTCTTTTCTTTTCTGTTTTTCGAATAGTTTTTGAATTTAAAATAGTTTTCAAATATGAATTATTTTTGAATTTGAACATTTTTCAATATGAATAGTTTTTGAATTGGGATATTTATTTGAATATTTATCAAATATGAACATTTTTAAAATTTTGAACAATTTCCGAATGTGAACAATTTGAACCCCTTTTTAATTTGAACAATTTTTGCATGTGTACAATTTTTAAATTTGAACAATTTTCGAATCTTAACAATTTGTAAATTTGAACAATTTTCGCATGTGAACAATTGTTACATTTGAATATTTTTTATATTTGAACTTTTTGAAAATTCTAGACCTTTTATTACTATAATAACAAAAAAAACTAAACAACAAAACCAGTTATTGTGGAGTCGGGGCAGCCCATAAGGGGAAGGCTTCATGCGTGTGTTAGTAGCGTACAATACGAGTGAAAAATAGCAGCTCCCCTTTTTATAATTTTAGTCCCAAATCTTCTACTGTATTTGGTCTGAAATAGACCTTGAACTTCCTAAATCGATCATGTCATGTTTTTTTTTCTGATTTTGTGTTGACACCAGGTAGATAAAACCTAATGTCGATCAAGCCGGGCTGAACCGTCCGGATCTTTGCTGAATGGTCGAATCGAACATCCTAGTTTCTACTACTTATAAAGGAGCAAACTTAAACTTCGCTAAAGGCACACCACAGCATATACACTGATCAACCATAACCACACGATCAGGACCACTAGAGAGAATCTAATGACTACATTAAGCCTAATCAATCTCCCATGTGCACTTAGCAATTTATAGAGTCAGACGTTATCCCGCACTAATCACCAAGAGGAAAATAGGAAACCCCGTCCCACGTCCTCATCAGCCCCTATGACCATGATTGCTCAGGAGAGGTCAAAAGGGAAACTGGCCGCACCCGACAATGCTCTCAACCTGATCACCGGCCTTATTGCCTTGCGTCGCCACCGCATTAGCCCGGCAACACCTCCTTCCATGGCGCCCTCTCCGCGTTCTTGGATGGCGCCCTCGCTAGCACCGCTATCATCACTGCCCCAACATCGTTGCCATCCTATAACAGACGGAGACCTGTCAGTTCTGCAATTATCTTCCAATCTAAGATCAATCTTTCACTAAATATATGGATTGTGTTCAACTAGGTTTACTACTTCCACACTACAACAAGTTGCCAATGCAGCAAACTACCTGAACATTCAACTATCAGTCTGCCCAGCAAAGTGCCCAGGTATCAAGCTAATTTTTTTTAATACTAACAGTTTAAATGTGTTTATTTCAAGCCTCATGGTATATTCTTCAGTTTGCCCCAAACTCATAGATCTTTCCAAAGCTAGCGACTGATACGTCGTAAACGTATCTATAATTTTTAATGTTTCATGCTTGTTTAGTATCTACTTTCTTATGTTTTGTTCATACTTTGAGATATTTTTATACATTTTCTGGAACTAACCTATTAACAAGATGCCACAGTGTCAGTTTCCTGTTTTATGCTGTTTTTGGTTTTAGAAAAGCTAGTAAAGAAATATTCTCGAAATTGGACCGGCAAAAGCCCAAGTCAATATTTTACCCGAAGCAACACGGAGTCCGGAGGGCAGCCGAAGGGGGGGCCACAAGGCGGCCACACCCTAGGGTCGCGCGGCCAGCCCTAGGCGCGCCGCCACCTGGTGTGGGCCCCTCGAGCCTCCACCGACCTTGCCCTTCCGCCTATAAAAGCCTCCCGGGACGAAAACCCTAAGTACCTGACCAAAATTCCACGAAAGAGTCTGTAGCCGCTGTCATCTCCATCCCTAAATCGGGAGGGATCTGAAACTCTTCCCGGCACCCTGCCAGAGGGGAGAGATCACCCTGGAGGCCTTCTTCATCACCATGACTGCTTCCGATGTGATGCGTGAGTAGTTCATCCCTGGACTACAGATCCATGTACTAGTTAGATGGTTGGTTCTCCTCCTTTGTGTTATCATGTTTAGATCTTGTGAGCTCCATTCATGATCAAGATCATCTATTTGTAATCTTACATGTTGTGTTTGCGGGGATCCGATGGATATTGAGATATTTCAGATTGATTATTGATTCTATCATGTCTATGTTATTTGTGATCTTGCATGCTTTCCGTTGTTAGTAGATATCTTGGCCAAGTAGATGATAGCAACTCCAAGAGGGAGTATTTATGCTCGATAGTGGGTTCATGCCTCTAGTAATCTGGGAAAGTGACAGGAATCTCTAAGGTACTAGATGTGTTGTTGCTACTAGGGAGAAAACAGCAATCCTTTGTCCATGGGACAATCGTATTGTTTACTTTACACACTTTGTTTAATGCAATTATCTGTTGCTTGCAACTTAATACTGGAGGGGGTTCGGATGATAACCTGAAGGTGGATTATTAGTCATAGATGCAGTTGGATTACGGTCTATGTATAATGTTGTAATGCCCAATCAAATATCATAGGAGTCACGATGATTAGTATATGCATGGTATGCTTTCTCGAGTCTGTCAATTGCCCCGCTGAAATTTGTTCACCCAGCATGTTATTTATCTTAAGGAGAATCACCTCTAGGGAACTATGTACCCCGGTCCATTCTTTTACCATTGTTATACCTTCTACTGCTATTGTTTACTGTTTACTTTTTGCAAGCAATTACTATCTTCCACACAATACATTTAATCCTTTGTTTTGAGCAAAACCGATGAGATTGACAACCTTACTATAAGTTGGGGCAAAGTTCTATGGTTGTGTTGTGCAGGATTCCAAGTTGGAAACAACACCTTGGAGTTGTTTCCTTGCTCCTACTGGATTGATAACTTTGGTTTCATAACTGAGGGAAAACTTGCTGTTGTGCTCATCATACCTTCCTCTTGGGGTTCCCAACGAGCTCGATATATTTTGAGCCATCAAGCCTTTTTTCTGGCGCCGTTGCCGGGGAGTCAAGGACATCTTCACAAGAGGAGTCCCTCACAACCAATCTCTTTAGTTTGTTTTTTTGTTTTGCTTAGTTTATTTTTGCTTTGTTTGCTTGTTTCTTTATCAAAAACACAAAAAAATAGTTGTACTAGTTTGCTTCCTTTTATCAAAAACATAAAAAATGACTACTCTTGAAAACACTAAGTCGTGTGTGATGTTTACGCACGCTTCTATTCTTGTAGACAGTGTTGGGCCTCCAAGTGCAGAGGTTTGTAGAGCAGCAGCAAGTTTCCCTTAAGTGGGTCACCCAAGGTTTGTCGAACTCAGGGAGGAGGTGGTCAAAGGTATCCCTCTCAAGCAACCCTACACTCAAGATACAAGAAGTCTCTTGTGTCCCCAACACACCCAATACACTTGTCAGGTGTATAGGTGCACTAGTTCAACAAAGAGATAGTGAAATACAAGTAATATGGATAATTATAAGTGGTAATTGCAATCTGAAATAAGAGTGGCAGCAAGCAAATATGTAACAGAACTAATTGTAAATGGTGTTTCAATGCTTAGAAACAAGGCCTAGGGATCATACTTTCACTAGTGAACACTCTCATATAAATATCTTCTTCTCATAATGCTACCCTGAACTACTCTCCGGTTGGACGATGTAGGGCTATAACAGCACACCTTAAAGTTCGTATTCCCCATGTAGATAACCCCTCACTATCACCTTGAGCGCTAGATGGTTCCAACAAACACCACACTCTCATAGAGACATCCAACTCAAATTATACTCATGATAAGTATGTATGTAACCTTATCCAAAGTGACACACGGTGTGCACACTGTCAACTACACACACGTGGTGATAAGCAGAGATTCATTAAAGCACTTGAGTAGCAGAGTAGATCTATAGATTACAAAGCTCATGATCTCGTAAGATCACACATAGAGAGAGACATGAACACATAGCTGTTGGTAGAGCCCTTAGCCTCAAGAGAGAACTACTCCCTTCTCATCATGGGAGTCAGCAACGGTGATGGAGATGGTGGTGGAGTCGATGGAGGTGGCTCCAGGGGCACTTCCCCGTCTTAGCAGGGTGCCGGAACAGAGACTTCTGTCCCCTGAATCTCCTCTTCGGTGGCGGCGGCGCTGTGGAACTTTTCGTGAAATTCTGATCTGGTATTTAGGGTTTTTGTCCCGAGAGGCTTTTATAGGCGAACGGGCGATGCCAGAGGGTGGACTAGGGGCCCACACCACCTGGTGGCGTGGCCAGGGGGTACCCGTGCTACCATAGGGTGTGGCCAGCCCCTGGCCCTCCTTCGGCTGCCCTCCGGACTCCGTGTTCCTTCTGGTAAAATATTGACTTCTGTCAACACCCGGATTTTTAATCCCAGATGCCTGTTATGCCATACCTTGCAATCCCAGGATTACCATTTTTGCGAGACATAACAGATTGGATATCACAATACATCATCCATTACAAACCATAATAAGGTCTTACAAATAGAGGATCTCATGGTCCAGTCTTAATACAAATCAAGCAGCGGAAAAGAAACATAGTAGGGGCTCCATCTTCAGAGTCACATGCAATGCTGGCGATGGGAGATGATCCTAGTTGTCGTAGACCTCCTGTTGTCCATCATCCTGGTAGTCCTCCTCATAGTATGGCCATGGGAATAGTCAGGGACAAAGCCATGAGTACTCTTTAAGTACTCGCAAACTATCACTAACAAGTAAGGTATTTCTAGTAGGAATCTTAAGCTCTAGGTTTATTTGCAAAAAGCCAGATTTATCTAAAGCTGAGTTTAGAAGTAAAGAAAACTAAGTTAAGGTTCTAAATCACTTAAGTGGGAACCTAGTTTTCATATTCACAACCCTGTTGTAGTAAAGTCAAATTCACAGTTCATTTCACAAGTCATTTTGAAAAATCCGACGACGGAATAGTATGGCCACTCCAACTGTCCATGACCACGGACGCGGCTATTCGAATAGTTTGACACTCTGCAGAGGTGGTACACTTTCACCACAAAATTTGATACATCCGTCAGGGATAACCCTGAATCATCATACTTAGTATGCGGATAATCAATCATAACCTTTCAATTACACACTCTAGTATAGGCACCTCCCCTATGAGCTTGGCCTCCCAGCCATGGCCATCTGCCATCCTGGGCACTACATAGGTGGACATTCACACTCACAAGGTAGCCTCAGCTCAACCTCTTCCGCAAGGGAACCCATACTAGGGCATATAAACTTCCAGCTAAGCCCTACCCAATTCGGGTATTGTGGTTCTACGGTAAAATTGGAATGGTATCGCATCCGAACCCAACCATCAGTTTTTATAAAGGGCTAAGGCTCATGCCTCAACATTTTCATCATCAAATCCTTTTGTGTCCATAACACATGTCAAAACATCTCAATAAAATGAATCCTCATTCCAAGGTTTTCATAATCATTTTCACCAAGTATTCCCATCTAAAGTGATCAACTTTTATGCTTAGCACTAGCCACTAAAGTTAAGAGTGTTCACTAATGAGGGGTGCTAATCTCCAATCTCATGCCATGGAATGACATCTAAGTATAACTAGATAGGCCTAGTTTTATACTATTTATGCTATCTATCCTATTTTTCCAATACTCACAAAGCACTAACTAAAAGTAAAGAACTTTGGTAAAATAAAAGAATAAAGCTTGCAAGTAAAACTTGGGATTGGTATAATCAAAGTTATATATCCAAAGCATGTCTAATGCATCTTGCTTAAGTTATCAAGTGGGCAAGTGTTAACTTGCATAGTTCTAGCTTGCAATTAGTGATGGCTTGCCTTGAGTAGTGAAGTGGTTGAAGTTCTCTTCTTCTTCTTCTTCTTCTTCTTCTTCTTCTTGGTAGTACTCCTCCTCCTCGTATCCCGGGTCGGTACTATCGTTTATAAATGAATACGGGGTACACAATCACCAAACAATACTTAACTACTTCTATTTAACAAACTAAGGCTCACACTTGATGATCTAGCATCATCACAATCATCACATGAAATAAAGATTTAATCTTGTTTATCTTATTTTAGAAAAGTAATTTCTACTCATTGAAAATACTTAAGATTTAATATTATCCAATTAAAATATGGGATCATGTGGACACATGTCATCACCACATATTCTAATACATGAGAATGTGATTTGAAGTGTTGGTCATATTTTATAAAGTTTAAGATTATCATTTAATAGGATTAGAGTGACTAGAAATGCCTATATAGCATTATTTTGGTACTAGTCCAATGTCACTACATGCAAACCTTTACATATTCAGATAGATCTTATCAAATGTGATTTTTTAGAGTTGGAATCAACTCAAAAGCATTTATGGTTGATTTTTGAAAAATGTTTGAAGTTGAAAAGTCTTTGTCTTGTTATTTTTGGTATAGGTGATCTCTAACTCCAAATGATTTAAATCCAACGGGCTTAGATAGATAATTTAAATATCTTTCTAACAAAATTGGAATCATGGAATTTGGTTTAGTGAATCTCTTTGAAATGATTTTTGAATCTATTGACAGACTGTGGTTTTAACTAAATTGGAAAATCCTTATTTGAATTGCCAGGCCTACGCGGGAAACTAAACGGGCCGACCCAATCTGCACATCACCGCGCAGAGGGCTGCTCATAGAGGGAGTCCACTAGTTAGCATTTAAACTAACCGAAACACCATCTTTGAATCTAGGCCCTACGATTAAAAGACGATCTAACGACTGTGATTCGTCGTCGCCAACGAACAGCTCCGACGAGGAATTAAACCTAACGCGGCGGTGACATGGTTATACCCTACGGGTACGTAAGTTCAGCATACCTGGTCCAGCCCAAGGAAGGCCCACGGCCAATATACGCCAGCCCATAAAGATTTCCGGGTGGCCCAGGCCCATGACGCCTTCGGATCCTTGAAGAACAAGACTAGAGTTTTAATACAACTTGTAACCTACTCGTATCGGTACCCGAGACCTAGCCTCCCCATATATAAAGGCTAGGAGGGTCCAACGAGGAGGACACCCAACAACGATTACACCCTGCGATTACGACATACACACCTCCACGCCAGATCGAATCTGCGCACCCTGTAACTTTCGGTTCCGCCGCAATAAAAGAGCAGACAAGCAGGAGTAGGGTTTTCCCTCCGGGGGCCTGAACCTGGGTAAATCCCGTGTCCCCTGGTTGCTTGTCTGTTAACCGTGCCACGATCTCCAGCATCCCCATCTTATCCAAAACCCAAGTCCATAACAATGGGCATTGACGAGTTGAAACCTCGTCAATTGGCGCCGTCTGTGGGAATTGGGGCTGCTGATTGTGCGGTCGTGACGGTTCCGACCCGATCGATCTACAACTCCTCGGCGACGGAGAATCACCTCCTCTTCGGCGCTTTCGACTTCACCGCCCACTCGCCGGCCACCATGAAGGATTTCGAGCCCGTAGGCGACGGACTCGAAATTCTGTTCGGGAGCTTCTGCTTCCAGGTGGGACAAGCTGGCACCCTCCGCCTCCCCGAGCGGATGCCCGTGCCGCCGATCAGGCCCGCTTCGTGGGCTCCACACCCCGTGCTACGCACGTCACCATCAACAGATGAGTTCTACAGCAGCAGCTGCTGCAACTCCGATCTGTACGATCCACCTTCGGATGAAGGGACCTACGGTTCCGAATTCGAAAGCTGCGGCAGCAGCCAACCAATCTGCAGGCGCTATCTGTGCGCCGCAATCATCCAAACCGACGAAGACACGCCTAACCCGCCGCCCAACCCCAACCCACAGGGCGGAAACGACGAAAACGGGGAAAACAGGGGCCACCTCATCCAACTTAGCAAAGAACGATGGGCCGAAGCACGCCGCGCCGTCGCAGGTGAAATAGTCCTACCTCTGGACTCCCCACGTGACCTGCTGATGGCATACCACTACCTCCTCATCGAGGAGCACAAGAAGCAAGTCAAGATGCAGGAGACGCTCGATAAACGCAAGAAAGCAGCCTCTGAGTCCAGTGCGCGACGAGCTGCGCTCTCCGCCATGGGACCCGGCTCCAGCACAAATGGAAATCAGGGAAACAAGCACCACTCTCGGGTGGAAAACATGGACCCGAAGGAGCGGCGTGACGTGACCCGAACCCTCCACACATCGTTCATGGATATGGACGCCGACGACAACATCACCCCGAAGACGCCACAAGCCACGATCATGGCAGCCACTGCGTATCTTGCGGCTCACCCACCTCCGGAGGGGGACCCGAAAAGGGCCATGCATAGGTCCGCACTCACCGGACTAGGACTAATCGGAGCTGCGCTCCACGAAGATGCTCCTACGGAGCCGAAGAAGAAAGCTCCGGCCAGGCGCGACCGGAGCCCCACTCCCTCATCCGAAGATGAAGAAGAACACGACCTTCCTCGAAGGAAGAAGAGCTCGCACCGCGACAAACACGACTACGACGCCAGAGACAAGCTTACACAGCGCAAGATCGACAAAGCACGTGCCAAACGCGCATGCTCATCCGAATCTGAGATGGATGAAGACGAAGGAGAACTCTGCGGGGCTCGATGCTTCAGCAGATCCGTCCGGCGAACACAGATGCCACACAACTTTAAGCTTCCTTCGGATACTACGAAGTTCAACGGCACGCAAGATCCAAAGTCCTGGCTCAGCGACCATCTGTCATCCGTCAAGCTTCACGGAGGCAACAAAGAAACCGCCATGCAATGCCTTCAGCTACAGCTGACAGGCGCGGCGCGGGTCTGGCTCAGCAGCCTATCATCAGGATCCATCCGAAGCTGGGAGGAGCTCGCTTATAGCTTCATCCGAAACTTCAAAGGCACCAGCAAAAGGCCCGCCTTAATCGAAGAGCTGCGAGCCTGCACTCAGAGAACGGGTGAATCTATTCGCTCGTACATACTACGCTGGTCTACGACCAAGAACTCCGCAGCACACATCTCCGAAGAGCGGGCCATCGACGCCTTCAGGGACGGTGTCAAACGCCCAGACTTCAAGGAGAAACTTGGACGCGTAAAGCCCAAGACACTCGACCAGCTCATGGAAATCGCCAACAGTTGGGCAGATGGCGAAGATTGCATCCAGCGGGCGCAATCAGATGAAGAAGACGACTACGGCCGAAGACGCGAACGCCGCAGCAAGAGGAGACCGCGCGTCTACGAGGACCGCGACGGACCCGACATGGTCGCAGCCGGCTACGCCGACCGCCGTAACGACAACAGCCGCAGCAGCGGAGGATATCGCAGCGGAAACTTCCGCGACAACGGACGACCAACGCAGTCGTGGCAACGCCGCGACCACGACAACGGACCTTCAGCACTCGACAAACTTTCGGGTCCATGCACCATCCACTTCTACATCGACAAACAAGATGGCAAAAAGAAAGCTAGCCACATGCTCAAGGACTGCCGCGAGTTCCAGAAACTCAGCGAAAGCATGGTACAGATGAGGCAACAAGCTCCAATTCTTGCGTTCGGAAACGCACTTGCGCCAGGCGAAATAGCACACGGAGCTCCTCCACCGCCGCCTATTGGAGGCCCACATCAACCAATCGCACCAACGCAAAACAACGCCGGGGTCGCTTACCCCCCACCAAAAGGAGCACTCAATATGATACAGAAGGGACGTCCCACAAACAGCGTGCAGAAGAAAATCACCCGACAAATCAACATGGCCGTGACAACTCCGCCTGCAATCCCTGAGTACCTCAGCGGATCGGAGTCCTGCATCACATTCACCCGCATGGATCACCCTTGCCAGATCCCTCGCCCAGGTCATGCTGCCCTGGTGCTGGAGGCGCAGATCGGAGGCTTCGAAATGAGTCGCGTCTTCATGGACGGCGGCAGCGGCATCAACCTAATATTCGCAAGCACTCTAGCAGCTATGCGGATCCCGCAATGCAGCCTGGAACAATCAGACACAACGTTCCACGGCATTGTCCCAGGGAAGGGCATCTTCCCCCTGGGAAAAATAGGGCTCGACGTCATCTTCGGGACAGCGGACAACTTTCGGCAGGAGCGCCTAGAATTCGAAGTGGTGGACTGGCCGTCGCAATACCACGCCATCCTGGGACGCGTAGCATTCGCAAGGTTGCTGGCCGTTCCACACTACGCATACCTACTACTCAAGATGCCAGGACCAAGGGGCGTCATCACAGTCCACGGGAGCTTCACCCGATCGGACCAATGCGACAGGGATTTCAACAAAATCTCCCAGTCCTTCGGCATGCAAGACGAGCTTGTAAGGCTCCGCGAAGCGGCAGACAATGGGCTACCCCCAGTCACCAAGCAGAACGCACCTGATATGTCTTTCGAATCCACCATCAACACCAAAAAAGTACAGGTCCATCCAACGGATGCCTCCAAGACGGCGCTAATCGCCAACGACCTCAACACCGCATAGGAAAGCGTGCTCGTCGAATTCCTCCGTGAGCACTGGGAAATCTTCGCCTGGTGTCCTGCGGACATGCCAGGAGTTCCCAGGGAATTCGCCGAGCACGCACTCAATGTCTTCCCAGACACCAAGCCAGTCAAACAGTCCATCCGAAGACTGTCGGAGCCATGAGCCGAGGCTATCGGCAAAGAGATCAACAGATTACTCGCAACAGACTTCATCCGGGAAATCAAGGAAAGCGAGTGGCTGGCAAACACAGTGATGGTCCCGAAGAAGGACACGGACATCTTGCGGATGTGCGTAGACTTCACGTCACTGAACAAACACTGCCCTAAGGACCACTTCCCTCTCCCTCGGATCGACCAGATCATCGATTCGACTGCAGGTTGTGAGAAACTCTCCTTCCTCGACGCCTACTCAGGCTATAACCAGATTCGACTCAAGGTCGAAGATCAAGAGAAAACGGCGTTCATCACACCGTTCGGAGTATACTGCTACAACACAATGCCCCTGGGGCTAAAGAACGCGGGTGCCACGTACCAGCGATGCATGCAGGCCTGCCTCAAGGACCAGATCGGTCGCAACGTCCAAGTCTATGTCGACGACATAGTCATCAAAACCAAGGAGGCAAGAACACTTATCGACGATCTCCGCGAGACGTTCGACAACCTTGATCGCTACAGGATCAAGCTCAATCCAGAAAAGTGCGCCTTCGGCGTCCCCTCAGGTCAGCTGCTCGGATACTTCATCTCTCAACGAGGGATCGAAGCGAACCCGAAGAAAATCAAAGCTATCATGACAATGGAGAAGCCAAAAAACCTCAAGGGCGTTCAGCAGCTCGCAGGGCGAGTAGCGGCACTAAGCAGGTTCATCAGCCGCATGGGCGAGAAGGCCCTACCATTTTACCAACTGCTGCGCAAAGCAGACAAGTTCAAGTGGACACCAGAAGCCAACGACGCATTCGAAAACCTCAAGCGGCTCCTCTCCACCTCGCCCGTTTTGGTCACGCCAAAAGAGCGCGAGCCCCTGTTGCTGTACATAGCATCCACACACCAGGTGGTCAGCACAGTACTCGTGGTCGAACGACCCGAAGAAGGCAAGACCCATGGGGTACAACGCCCAATTTACTACCTCAGCGAGGTTCTCACTCCAACATAACAGCGGTACCCGCACTACCAGAAGCTGGCCTACGGCGTGTTCATGATGGCTCGACGACTGAGCCACTACTTCCAGGAGCATCAGGTGATGGTCGTCAACGAGGCACCCCTAAACAGCATCCTGAACAATCCAGAGGCCACAAGACGCGTGGCCCTGTGGGGCATCGAACTATCACCACTGGACATCATCTACGAGAAGCGACACGCAATCAAATCTCAAGTCCTTCCGGACTTCCTGGTGCACTGGATGGAGCTGCAGCTGCCTGACACCCCAGACATGTCGCAATCCTGGACAATGCATTTTGACGGCTCCAAACGCGAAGCCGGAGCAGGGGCAGGAGTCATACTGACCTCCCCGCAAGGTGACAAGATGAAGTACGTCCTTCGGATGAAATTCAGAGCCTCCAACAACGAGGCCGAATACGAGGCCCTCATCCATGGCATGCGGATGGCAAAAATATGCGGTGCAACGCGCCTGGTCATCTACGGTGACTCCAACCTTGTCGTCCAGAAGACGATGAATGAGTGCGACGCACACGCCGAAAACATGATCGCGTACCGCGCACTATACAACGCACTCGAAGGAGAATTCGACGGCTGCGAACTTCGGCACGTCGGAAGAGAGAGCAACGAGGAGGCCGATAGACTTGCCAACATCGGCTCCACTTGTGCAAAAGTACCACCAGGTGTGTTCCTCGAACAGATCTGCGTGCCATCCATCAAGCGGAAATTCCCCAAGGGATCACCCGAAGAAGCAGAACACTCGGGGGCTACGCTACCCGAAGGTCAAGAAGGACCCGAAAAGTTGGATACCGAAGTCGCCATGGTCAACCTGATGTAGGTCATGGCAGTCGAAGAAACCTGGACACGTCCATACCTCCAGTTCCTGCTAAATGGAAACTTACCAGACAACCCGACAGATGCCCGGCGCATATCTCGTCGGTCAAAAGCCTTCACCATCACCAACGGCGAACTGTACAAACGCAGCATTACAGGCGTCCTACAACGGTGCGTCACCATCAGCGATGTCAAGACCATACTCCAAGATATCCACGAGGGCATCTGCGGCCACCACGCAGGCAGCCGCTCCCTTGTCGCCAAAGCTCTACGAGCAGGATTCTATTGTCCAACGGCCATGAGCGACGCAAAGGACATCGTCCGAAGATGCAACGGGTGCCAACGGTTCGCCGACAAACCGCACGCACCTGGGTCCAAACTCTGACCCATACCCATAGCTTGGCCTTTTGCTCAATGGGGCCTTGACATGATCGGCAAACTGCCAAAATCCTCGAAGGGAGGACACGTCTTCCTCTTGGTCGCAGTCGACAAATTCACCAAGTGGATCGAGGCCATGCCAGTCACCAACCAGAAGGGCAAAACCGCCGTCAAGTTCTTCGAATTCATAGTCTACAGGTTCGGCGTACCGCACAGCATCATCACCGATAACGGATCAAACTTCATCTCCGAAGAATTCCAGGACTTCTGCGAAGGCCTCGGGATCAATATCACGTACGCCTCAGTGGCGCACCCGCAAACAAACGGGCAAGTGGAAAAGGCCAACGGCCTAATCGGCGCTGGCATCAAGAAACGCCTCATGAGCTCACTCGAGCACAAAGCTGGCAACTGGATGAAAGAGCTACCGTCTGTCCTGTGGAGCTTACGAACTACGCCAAACAGCTCCACCGGCTACACACCGTTCTTCATGGTACACGGAGCTGAGGCTGTGCTACCAGCCGAAGTACGTCACCAGGCTCCACGAGTCGTCGCTTACAGCGAGGCCGAATCCACGGCTGCACTCGAAGACGCCGTCGACACACTCGACGAAGCACGGGATATAGCAGCAGCTAGATCCGCGGTGTACCAGCAAAGTCTCCGCAACTATCACAGCCGCCGGCTGCGCCCCAGGTCCTTCGTCGAAGGAGACCTCGTCTTGCGACTCAAGCAAAAGCGACCGAACAAACTCGATTCGCCATGGGAAGGACCCTATGTCATCACCGAAGTCATCCCAGGTGGCGCCTATCGCCTCAAGCACGTGGAGTCTGGAGTCGCATACTCCAACCCATGGAACATCTCGCACCTACGACGATTCTACCCATAGCAATGGGCAATGTACCCCTTTTACTTTCAATAAGGCTTACGACCAAGGCTACTCAGCCGAACCATGTACCTCCTCCATTACGCTACAAATAAAGCTAAGTGTCTCGCTCCCAACCTTCGGTTGACTATTGCAACTTTGTTACATGCTACTAACGCACTCGGGGGCTCCCCCCACCTCACGATTTCATCGACTGAGGACAAAACGTGCTCGGGGGCTCCTCCCACCTCACGATTTCATCGACTGAGGACAACACATGTACACCTGAGTAGCTGACCACGTCAGGCTAACGAAAAGGACACGTACTAAATCAAAGCACTGCGTGCTCGCTAACAAGCAAACCTTTACAACAAAGGGCACATACACGCCCAGCCGCAATATACAAATTTTACATCTATCTGTTTATTTTCAGGTTCTACCTATTCTGCAGAATAGCCTGAGCACGCTGCTCAAACAAATCTACAATCTGTTCGGCATACTGCCTTACAGCCGCGTAATGCGGACGCATATTCCACTCGCCACCATCTGGCCGAGGAGGTGGCCCAGTCGCCACAGTAGCCAAATCTACATCAGGGCGATGCACCCTCACAAGAGACAAGGCAGCCTTCACCCCTGCGACAAGCTGCTGCCGCACCAGCTCCTTGACATTGCTGGCACTCCGAAACTTCGCCAGAAGACCGGCAAGGGTCGTCGGCGCGCCATCCAATGAAAACATGACGTGCAACACCGAGGACAGCGATGTCTGCACCTGGCGGAGCACCCGCGAAACCTGGAAGACGCGATCCTTCACAGTCGCCAGAACCATGGCACGATCGCGATCCACCCAAAAGAAGCCACCGGCTTCCATGTCCTGTTGAGTCAAACAATTGACTCGAACAGCAATGCGCTCCTTTTCTTCCTTCGGAGCGAGATTCGCACCTGCGACAACAGCACAGAATAAGAGTAAGGCTAGCAGGCTCACCCGAAGAACTAAGCTACCACCCAAAAGAAGGATCAACTTACACTGCAGCTGCTTGGACAGCCGACCCAGCTCCGCCATCAAGTATTCCTCTCTGGCTGCACTACGGTCTGCTTTGGACTTCCAAACGTCAGCACGACCGCGTAGCCCAAGCAAATCCCTCTCCAAGCTGCGCACGCGATCCCGCAGAAAAGCGAGCTGCGAGGAATCATCCAACGATGCTCGCAAGGGCCTTTCGGATGAAGTACCAACTGGGTCAACACCCGAAGGAACCTAAAGCAGAAGAAAAAGAAGGCACACAGACACTCAGCCAAAGATAAAGCCCAACTCGGAGGAATTCATTAAATAAGGCCACTGCGTGGCTCAAGAATGGTGCTACAAAAGATATTTACAGCAAAAGTAAACTACATACTACCCTACATCTCCTATGCCTAAGGCGTAGGACACCGAGTCGCCTCAGAGCCAGACTGCCTAGCTTTGGCCTCGCCCTGCTGCTGCAGCGCGTACTCAGGCAACAAGTCAATGAGCTTGGGCCCATATCGTCTGCAGCGAGCGGAGTAAGCAGCGAAGGCTACCTCTGATCCATCCGCAGCCGTCGGCATCCGAGAAGTGATCTGGGGCAAGTCCAGCTCCGCCCCAGCCGCCATGGCCATCGCCAGCCCGACGGACGCGCCGATGCCCTTCTGCTTGCGCTTGTACGCTGCAGGCGCTTCGGCTGACAGAGCCTCTGCCAGAGCACCCACATCTTCAAGGGTTGCGCCCTTCGGGAAGAGCTCCTGGTAGAAGCGACCAAGGACCTCCTTTGCCTTGGCAAGGGAGTTGACGACGGTGCTGCAGCGGTCTTCGACCGCCACAGTGGCATCATCCAGAGCACTCCCGTGCTCCAGAGCACCACGGTCAAACTCGATGCCTGCGGCATCTGAGACAAAATAGAAGAAAACATGAAGAATAGCAACATAGAAGAGGACCCGAAGAAAAAGAAGCAAGTACAAAAGCTAGCACTCACCCGAAATAGCCTTGGCAGCAGCCATGAGCTTCTCCGCTACTCCTACCTCACGACCAGCGGCTTCCTGCTACAAACGCTCTTTCGCTTCGGCTGCCTTTGACAGCTCCAGCTCAAGGCGCTCTTTCGCCTCAGCGGCAGCTTCGGCCTTCTGCTCCAATTGGCCAAGGCTCTTCTTCAGAGCATCAACCTCACGAAGAGAGTCATTATGCTCCTCTGCATTCACAACAAGCCAGTGTCAACAAATAGGACAAGGATAAACAAAAAAGTACTACAAGGCAGACGAATACCTTGCAGCTGCTACAGTTTCACCTCCAGCGTCAGGTGCTCCTCCACCAGCCGCTTGGCCTCTCGGACACAAGGCTGCAGGAAAAAGCAATAGCAGTAAGAGCATGACTTGGGGGCTCTGCCCAAAACAAAGAAGCAAACACAACATCAGCACACGAAGACGCCCGGGGGCTCCCCCGTGACATGAAGCAGAAAAACTTACGTGCTCCGAAGGCGAACCCGCAGGCCCGCCTGCGAAATTCTGAGGCGCAACCACCAGCCTCTCCTGCACAAGAGGAACTGGTGCAGCACCACCCGACGTCGCCACCGTCTGCGGAGGCGGCGACGCAATGTTCGACTCCCCCATCATCTCGCGCGCTCCATCACTAGAGCCGTCGGAGGATTGCCTACATACGAACCAATCAACACAGGCGCAAAAATAACAAGTGAGCAAAAGACAACAGTGGCAACAAGCACACTTACGAGCCCAGCGCGCTCAGGTCAAAGATAGGAGAAGCCCTCCGGGCCCTCTTCTCCTCCTTCTTCTCTTCCTTCTTCCGCTTTGCTGGCGGGTGCAGAGCAACAGCTCGCACAGGAACGGCAGGAATAGGAGAAGACGAACCCCCCTGAACATCATCATGACGCTCAAGACCCCGAGGATTCCTGGGAGTCGGAGGAGTCGAGGCATCCGAAGACTCGCTCGAGCTCCGTGATCGCTTACTCAAATGGTCTTCACTCGATTCGTCGGCATCCTCCGCCGGAGATCGCGCCGAAGGAAGCTCGGACACGGAATCCACCACTTCATTATCCGGGGCATTCGAATACCTTTCGGGCAATGGTGGCGCCATGCCCGGCACTTTGAAGCTCTACAAGATGAGAAGAAACTTTGTTAGCAAACAAAGGACACAAGTACACAACTGACAAAAACATAAGGGAAGCACTATGTGCGCAAATCTACACCTTTGGCACGGCCAACGTCGACGAAAAGGGAGGAGTCAGCGACTTCCCCGGGATTTTTTCGTCGGCCTTGAACTTCAACAGCACGCGAAGATCCTTGTCAAGGTCCACCTCGGAGACCTTCTCACTCGAAACCCTCGTCGGATCACGGCGCCTAGAGTACAGGAACATCGGGTGCGCTCTAGCCTGGAGCGGCTGCACCCGACGCTCAAGAAACACCCGGATAATGTCGACACTGTTCACCTCCTTCTCAGGAATAAATTGGAGCTCCTCCACCCGACGGTACAAGGCCTCTATCTCAGCCACCTCACCGTCTAAGATCTGATTTTTCCAGGACCTCTTCTTCACAATTAACTAGGAGGGGTCAAAAGGAACGAGACCAAAATCTTGCCCAGGCAGCACGGAGTCACGGATGTAAAACCATTTCCTCCGCCAGTACTGGACAGATTCGGACATGGAGAAGGAAAATAATTGGACATCGGGACTAAGAGAGATGATGAAACCCCCAATGGGATACACACCATCCGAACCAGACTGCCTCCTCACGGAATACAGCTTCCGGAAGAGGCCAAAGTGCGGCTCAATGCCAAGCCAACACTCGCAAAGCGTGATAAAACACGCAATGTGGAGAAGGGAGTTGGGAGACAGATGATGGAGTTGAACCCCATAGAAAAAGAGCAGTCCACGAAGGAAGTCATGGACTGGATACGCAAACCCATGCAAAACAAAGGCAACAAACATAACCCGATACCCAGATGGGGGACGGGGGATTACCTCACTACCGGGGAGTCTCACGGCCGTCGTGTCCTGCGGAATCAGGCTCCGCTCGCGCAGCTTGTGGAGATCGCTCTCCCGCGTCTCTGATCGCCGCCAGCCACCATCGGTGACACGAGCAGCGGCGGCGCCCTTCTTGCCTCCGGCGGCGCTGGTTCCCACTGCAGGCGAAGACTTCTTTGGCTTCCCCATGGCGCTACGGCGGTGGTGTCGTTGCCAACGACGAAGACAAAGGAAATGCGAAAGGAACTCTCAGCACGCAGCAAGAATCGCTCGAGCACAAGGAGGCAGTAAAACGCAAGAACTGGTGCGGTGAAAACAAACCACGATTTTCACCATGGATTATAACAGCAAAGACAACGCACGCTGACCGTCCATCAAGAAGACCTAACGCCAACGGCAGATCTGGCCGTACACGTGTCAGCACCAAAACGAACCGTCGTTCCCACGACGTCCACTATGCGCGGAAATCGAGGAAACGCCGTAATCATCTCCACGCCGCGCGTGACTGGTCAATTCAAAGTCAGGAAGTGGGACCCACGCATCGTCTAGTCAAGTCATCTCTGGCGCAGCAGACGCTTGAGGTCATTGATCGTCAGCACTGACGTCATCAACAGCTATACTAGCAATAACTTCGGCTCCACAGCTAAAAGTACTCACTCGAATCTATGATTCGACTAAATACTTGGGGGCTACTCCTATCAGGAGCGCTGGTCGCGCACCCGATGTACTTCCGGGTCAGCGGTACGCCCACGAGATTTTCCTACTACCGTTGCATGATACAAGACTCGAGTCTCTGCCCGAGTCTACGACTCCGCTAGACACTCGGGGGCTACTCCAAACTGGAGCGATGGCCGTTCACACACAAGAGCTTCGAGTTCTACGTCGAGTCCACGACTCCACTACGGACTCGGGGGCTACTCCCATAGGGAGGAAGGATTTCAGCATCCGAAAATTTTCAAGTCCTACGGACTAAACAACTGAGCAATGCTTGCACTAAAAGTCTCCTCTCGAGTCTACGACTCGAACAGACACTCGGGGGCTACTCCCATAGGGAGCGCTGGTCGCGCACCCTATGAAATCTTCGACTGCGATCTTCCGGATCCGCATGCAAAAACTTTTTGGCAACTCTGCCCCAATTAATGCTAAGTGAGTAACATCCTCCTTGGCCACCCGAAACACCTCCGCGGTGATAAACATTCGGATGCTGCGTCTGCGACGCAAAGATAAGACCTGCAGATATCATCTGATGGCCTGGCAACGCACCTGACTGCGCTCTGCTAGTATGAATCCGTACCAGCAGGTACGATGAAAAATCCCGACGGACGCGTTGGGTACATCATTTAAAAACACTGGAATTCCACTCCTGTAAGTCCTCTGCGGCCTGAGTCGAATTACGCCAGCATATGTTCCGGGTTCGAGTCGAGGGACTCGCACCTGAAGAAGATCGTGTTGTTTTGTCCTAAGACGATTAACTGACCCTGATTCGTCGGGTGAGTCAGGCACACGCATCAACAATCCCTACACATTCTCATGAAAGACAGAGTTACACCCGAAGGATTGAAGAGTCCTCAGCCGAATCTACGATTCGACTAAACACTCGGGGGCTACTGACATGGTTATACCCTACGGGTACGTAACTTCAGTATACCTGGTCCAGCCTAAGGAAGGCCCACGGCCAATATATGCCAGCCCATGAAGATTTTCGGGTGGCCCAGGCCCATGACGCCTTCGGATCCTTGAAGAACAAGACTAGAGTTTCAATACAACTTGTAACCTACTCGTATTGGTACCCGAGACCTAGCCTCCCCATATATAAAGGCTAGGAGGGTCCAATGAGGAGGACACCCAACAACGATTACACCCTGCGATTACGACATACACACCTCCACGCCAGATCGAATCTGCGCACCCTGTAACTTTTGGTTCCGCCGCAATAAAAGAGCAGACAAGCAGGAGTAGGGTTTTCCCTCCGGGGGCCTGAACCTGGGTAAATCCCGTGTCCCCTGGTTGCTTGTCTGTTAACCGTGCCACGATCTCCAGCATCCCCATCTTCTCCAAAACCCAAGTCCATAACAATGGGCATTGACGAGTTGAAACCTCGTCAGGCGGTGGGGGTCTGGTGAGGCTCACCTGGGCTCCAGCTAGGGTTGGTGATGGGGGCGAACGACATGGTCGATGATGGCGGTTTGAACGGTGGTCGCGGCAGCTCCTAGGGCGGGTCCAATCGACGACGCCCTTCTCCTTCTGCAGCGGCGGGCTCCGGCCAAATTCTGGCGAAGCGGCGCTCGCCTTGCTCCGAGGAAGGGTGTGGGAGGCTCATTGAGGAGTGGGGAGTGTGTTGGTATGGAGAATGGAGGCAGAGGGGACCTCTATTTATACAACGGCGAAGGGTCATTGCAGCATGGGCTCGGGCTCATCGGTGATGATGATACAGGCGGCTAGCAGCGCGACTGAGGGTAGGGGTGATGCGGTGTTCCCTGGCGGTCATCCCTGGCTTAAAGGAACGGCACATGGCGGTCTAGGTTGGTCAGGCGCATGCGATGCTCTGTGCAGGAACAGCGGTGTTCGAGACAGCGCACAGGTGCTACTGGTCGTGTGACGGTGAACGGGGGTGTCTGGGAGGTGGCGGTGATCATGGCGAGTGTGCGCGTGCACGGAGAGAGCGAGGCGCGGTCTATGCGAGCTGGTCGGGTTCGGCGCTCTGGCGCGTTCTCGGAACGGCGCAGAGAGACTGGGCACGGTGCTGCTAGGGTGGTCCAAGGCCAGGCTATGGTCGAGGCTTGGAAAAGGGGTGGCGATGGACGTTGGCGTGTCTGGTGCACGTCATGGGAGAGGGCGGCATGGTCTCCGCACCTCTGTCCATGGTCGGCCGACGAGTGTGGCTTCAGGTGGCGGCGCACTGGTGCACAACAGCTAAGGGGGAGAGTGGTCTGGTGCTGCTAGACACTGGGGGAGACAAGGGAGTGAAGAGGGAACCAATTGGTCGAGGATCACTGCTCAAAATAGTGAAGTTAGGCCAGAGTTAATTAGTGTCTACAAGGTGTTTATCTTAATGGCCGCAAGAAATTTAGTTTGAAATTTTTGAATGAATTTTGGTGAGTGTTTGAATCTTATGCTTGAGTGTCTATGGTTGCTTGGAAAAGGCAAGGTGAATTGATTTAGATGGTTTTTGTGAAATGGTGATCTTACCATATGAACTAGATTCAAATTTGAACTGTCCTTTAAATAGATTTGAAAGTAGTTTTTGTGGGTTTGTAAAGTGAGCTTGGGTTCACTTTTACTTGGTCTAGCAAGGGGTGAAAAGAAGTGGAATTGTTTCTGTTAGAAATTCTCTTCTAGGAACACTCAAAGTGGCCTAGTGGTTAACTTTGGTCAAAATGACCATTAGCTTAATTAATTCATATTTGATTTTTATCTTTTGATTTTGTTTGTAATTGGCCTAGCTAATGTAGTATTCACCTTTAAACCATTTCTTATCATTTGTAGCAATCAAACATGGCAAATACACCCAATTCTACACTAATGCAATACACACATGCATTCATATAGATTTTTGGAATAAAAGTTTTTGTTAACCCTAAATTTGGGTGATTAGAACTTGATAAACTTGATTAATGTTTTTGGGGTGTTACAAACCTTCCCTCTTTAAACAAAATCTCGTCCCGAGATTTAATAAAAAACTAGGAACTAAAGAGATATGGAACCTCAGTCCTAATGTAATCTTCTTGCTCCCAAGTAGCTTCTTCTTCGTTATGGTTGCTCCACTGGATCTTGAGAAACTTGATACTCCGGGTCCTGGTGGTTCTGAAGGCTTCTTCCAAAATACGAATGGGCACTTCACGATACGTCAGATCCTTGTTGATATCTATGGCTTGGTGATCTCTGTTCTTGAACACTTCGGTCTTCTCCGGAACTTCTAAGCATTTGCGAAGTAACGAGATATGGAACACATCATGGATGGCTGACATCTCCTCTGACAGTTCCAGTTGATATGATACTTCTCCTCGGCGATTCAAAATCTTGAAGGGTCCAATATATCTAGGGGCTAACTTCCCTTTTAGTTGAAAACGTTGCATTCCCTTCAAGGGTGATACTTTGAGATACACAAAATCTCTGACATTGAAGGTCAGGTCTTGACGTCTCTTGTCAGCATAACTCTTCTGTCTGGATTGAGCAGTCTTGAGGTGTTCACGGACTTTGTGAACCTTCTCTTTGGCTTCTCGTAGGATGTCGGGTCCGAAAATCTGACTCTCTCCTACTTGCGACCACTTCAAGGGGGTACGACACTTTCTTCCATACAGAAATTCAAATGGGGCCATTTGCAAACTAGCTTGATAACTGTTGTTGTATGAGAATTCTGCGAAAGGCAGACAATCTTCCCATTTGATCCATATTCTAACACACAAGCTCTCAACATATCTTCTAAGATTTGGTTGACTCTTTTAGTCTGTCCGTCGGTCTGCGGGTGATAAGTTGTGCTGAAGTTCAGCTTGGTTCCTAATCCTTCTTGGACTTTCTACCAAAATCTTGAGGTAAATTGGGTTCCTCGATCCGACACTATGGTCTTAGGGATTCCAAGCAAACTGACGATTCTAGCAATGTACAACTCTTCTAGCTTCAAACTCTGGTAGGTAGTATTAACGTGTATGAAATGGGCTACCTTAGACAGTCTATCAACGATGACCCCAATAGAGTGATTTCCCCTACTAGAAGTAGGCAAACCGGTGATAAATCCATTTCGATAGAATCCCATTTCTATTCTGGAATCTGCAATGGTTGCAAAAGTCCTGCGGGTATCTGATGTTCCGCTTTGACTCGCTGACAGATATCACACTTAGCTATGTATCTTCTGATTTCTCTCTTCATCTTCTGCCACCAAAATTGCTCCTTCAAATCCCGATACATCTTCGTTCCTCCGGGGTGGATAGAATAAACAGTATCATGAGCTTCCTACATGATAAATTGCTTTAGCTTGGAATCTGCTGGCACACAGATACGTCCTTTGTACCACAAAACTCTTTCTTCATCTTCGGTGAATCCGGGTACCTTCTCTGTACCAATACGACGCTTGATTCCATCGATATTTTTATTTCCATTCTGAGCCTCCTTGATCTGACTGATCAAAGTCGGTTGAAGTTCTATGCTAGCTAAAAATCCTTTGCTAACTAGCTCCGTTCTAAACTGCTCCACTCTTCATGCAAACTTGGCTGGGCTTCCTTAATCATGGTGTTTAATCTACACGACAATCTGCTAAGAGCATCCGCTACCACATTGGCTTTGCCGGGGTGATAGTGAATGTCAAGGTCATAATCCTTGATTAACTCTATCCATCTCCTTTGCCTCATATCCAGCTCCTTATGGGTGAAAATATACTTCAGACTCTTGTGATCCAAATAAATCTCACAGCGGTTACCCATAAGGTAATGACGTCATGTCTTCAATGCTAAAACTACGGCTGCGAGTTCAAGATCATGGGTAGGGTAGTTTTGCTCATACTGCTTCAGTTGTCGGGACAGATATGCTATGACTTTGCCTTCTTGCATCAACACACATCCGAGACCAATCTTGGATGCATCATAATACACATCAAAAGGCTTCTTGATATCTAGCATAATCAGAATTAGGGCTGAAATCAATCTCTTCTTGAGCTCTTGAAAACTTGCTTCACATTTGTCAGTCCATTTGAACTTCTTATCTTTCTTAAACAATTGGGTCATCGATCTTGCGATGCTCGAAAATCCTTCAACAAACTTGTGTTAGTATCCCGCTAATCCGAGAAATGCACGAACTTGGGTTTGAGCGGTTGGGGCTTTCCATTCTTCAACATCTTTGATCTTGGCGGTATCGACAACGACTCCTCCTGCCGACACAATATGTCCTAGGAATCCTACTTCCTTCAACCAGAACTCACACTTGCTAAACTTGGCATACAACTGATGCTCTCTAAGGGTTTCAAGGATGGTTCTCAGGTGTATCTCATGGTCTTCTTCTGACTTTGAATAGATTAGAATATCATCGATAAAAACACGACAAACTTATCCAGGAAGTTCATAGAAATCTTATTCATGAGATTCATGAAATAAGCAGGGGCATTGGTTAATCCAAAAGACATGACCGTATACTCATACAATCCATATCTAGTGGTAAAGGCGGTCTTTGGAATATCCGTTGCACGACTCTTGAGTTGATGATACCCAGTTCTAAGATCAATCTTAGAGAACACTATGGCACCAGTCAACTGGTCAAACAGATCCTCTATCTTCGGCAGTGGGTACTTGTTCTTGATGGTGACATCATTCAGCTTCCGGTAATCCGTGCACAAATGGTTACCTCCATCTTTCTTATCGACAAACAAAATAGGCGATCTCCATGGAGATGCACTTGGTTGAATCAGACATTTCTCCAGCATAGCATCAAGTTGCTTCTTCAGCTCCACTAATTCAAAGGGGTTCATACTATAAGGTCTCTGAGCTATGGGTCCAGTTCCAGGAATTATTTCAATAATGAACTCGATATCCCAATCTAGGGGCATACCAGGCAATTCATCTAGGAATACGTCGGGGTATTCACAGACTAATCTGACTTGGTCTAGGGTTGGTTGGGCTAGACTCTTGTTGCATTTGAATTGACGGGGCAAGGTCTTAGATACATGCTCTACTAATACTCCAGAGCTACTGGTCATGGTTATGGATTTCTTGGCACAGTCGATTGATGACCCACAAGTATAGGGGGTGTATCGCAGTATTTTTGATAAGTAAGAGTGTCGAACCCAACGAGGAGCAGAAGGTGCTGGCTAGTGGTATGGATCAGGAATTCTCTGCAAATACTTAGCAAACGGATTTTTAGGGGTTTTTGATAAAGCAAGTAAACAAAGTACGAGTAAATAAAAGACAGTAGGAATAAATGCAGCAAGTGGCCCAATCCTTTATGCAGCAAAGGACAAGCCGGTTGTATTACTTAAGATGACCAAACGTTCTCGGGGACACATGGGAAGCCTATCAAGTGCTTTCGCTTCATATAGTTGATTAATCTTCTTTAGCTTGCTAAGTGTTGTGTGGGTGAACCTTTGCTAATGTACCACCCCATCCAAGACTAATACATACTTGTGATTATACCCCTTGCAAACATCCGTAAGTACAAGAAAGTAATTAAGGTAGAAACCTAACCATAGCTTTAAACTCTAAGACCCTTACGTCCCTTGTGCAATGGTTTCCTAATGGGGGTTCAGGTTTCTGTCACTCCGGCAACCCCTACGATTAGTAGCCAAATACACAATGTATTCCCCTAGGCCCATATAGGTGAAGTGTCATGTAGTCGACGTTCACATGACACCACTAGAAGAAGTACACCACAACTTAAATAACAATCTATTGAATCTTTCTCAATGCAACTCCACTACTAACAACAAGACTTCTCCCATGTCCTCAAAAACAAAACGAACTACTCACAAGACATCATATGGATCATGATAAGAGATGGAATAATGATGTATAAAAATCTGAACATAAACAATAATTCAATGGTTCACTCAATAGCATTAACTACAAAGAGTAATCAACACCGGGAAAGTTTCCCCTATGAACTATGCAAGATTCAACGCAATTGTTACAGCAATATGGAGATGGTGATGAGGGTGCTGATGGTGATGATGGTGGTGATGATGATGATGATCCTGATGAAGTCCAGCTTGATGGTGGTGTTGATGGCGACGATCTCCCCTCTCCGGGAAGGAATTCCTCCGGCAGAAATCTGTCTGCCGGAGAGATCTTTCTCTCTCGGTGTTTTCCGCCCCGCAGAGGCGGCAGAATCTTTCTGTGGTCGCTCCCTGAGTCTTAGGGTTTTGGGAGGATGATATACGCTAGAGGGGAGAGGCTGGAGTGGGCCAGGGTGGCCACACCACCTCCTGGCGCGGCCTAGGGCTGCCCGCGCCATGGGGTGGTGTGGGCCCCCTATGGCCCATCTCCACTCCGTCTTCTGGCATCCTTAGTCTTCTAGAAAAATAGGATTTTCCGTATATTTTCCCGGATTTTCTGATCTTCGTGAATTTTGCCTCCAAACAACACATTTTCCATCAGAATCCTGACTGCAGCGGTCCATGCTCCAAAAGTCATCAACCATGCAAAAATAGATGAAATAACATAAGTATCACCTCTCAATATGAAATATATCAATGAATAATAGTGAATTAATACATAGAATAGTGAGGCAAAATGGACGTATCAACTCCCCCCAAGCTTAGACTTCGCTTGTCCCCAAGCGAAACTGAGCTCAATAAACATGGCCTCAGGTTTATGGAGTGAAGAGTTGATAAAAGAATACGGACAAGAAGCATCACATTCATCAAATACATAGATCATAATAGAAGACAACTCACTATTATATAACTCAACTTGTAATAAGTAAAGGAAACACAATAAAGATACATAAAGTGAATCATAATTGGTAATGGCAAACTTAGCTCTTGGTCGAAGAATAGTTGATAATTTGCTGGAGTTCACAAATAGCTGGTTTTTCAATGATAGCTTTCAAAGTAGTAAACATCAGGATAAGAGCAATGTGCAAAACAAGGGACATAAGAAACATGAATGAATAAATCAAAATATGAATGAATGAAACACAACAACTCAAAATACTTACTGAGATAGAAGGGAGTAGGTTTACTGACTCAACTACAAAGTAAAAGAAAGGCCCTTCAAAGAGGGAAGCAGGGATTGCAAGTCTCATAAAGAGCTTCCAAAAATTATGATACTTACTAGCTTTCAGCTCTCATTGCCCCTATCATAGGAATCTTTAGGTGATTATGGTTAAAGTGACACAACTAAGAGGATATGCTTGACAAGTTATAAGTTGAAATATCATGCCCCTTACTTATGAGTACCGATCCTCATGCTACTCAACTTCAGTCACGAGCAAGCTCTTGTCATTGTAAATACATGTGTATCATTGAGAACCGCCAACGGGGTACCCCTTGCACATGACAGAGGAGCTATCCCATAATCAAAATGACAAGGCAAGAAGACAGTGAGCATCTCAACGTTCTTTTTATTTGCTATTTGCATAGGTTTTTATTGAGGATGCTTCATAGAATGCTCACTATAGTTATGCTGCAAGTTTCCACCATGATTAGGCATGGCTTAGGCTAGCGGCCCAGGCGTTTCTCTAACACACATATAAACTCCATGATCTTACAAGTTCCACTTTTATTTCACACCGTCGGGATCCATAAGCAAAAGAACATGATATCAACTAGGTACAAAGTACCAAATGAAGTGTTGAAAGCGGTCCCCATGATACATGGTTCGGCTAACTTCAAGTCATAAAGCGCAAGCATATACGCAACAAAGAAGGACCCAATGGTTCAAGTTTATTAAATGCAAGAAAGTAAAGTGTGCCATCAAGTTCGTGAGAGCTTTAATCACTAATTTTCACATAACAAGTTTAATTTGGGAGGTAGATAAAACAAGAATTTACTTGGAATAGCAATAACGCTAATAGGTAGGTATGGTGGACACAAATGGCAAAGGTTTTGGTTTAAAGGAGGTGGATGCACGAGAAGAATACCCTCTCAGTACAGGTTTTTGGCTAGCAAGGCTGGGTAGCAAGTATAAGAGTTTAAGGAAACAACCAAACATACGAGTGATAAAGACAAACATGCAATATTCCTTGGAAACACAAAAGATCTTAACTAGAGAATACTAGACTTATGAGCAAATCAAGAAAGAAAGATGATGAAATAATTTTTCTTTAAAGGTACTTTTATCTTTTTCATTCAACTCTCAAAAATAGTGTTGCTACTGACCGAGCCAGGTTTGCCAAAACCAACTAAATTAACTCAATGATCCCAAAGTGATACCAATACTAACAACAAGATCAATCATATAACCACGAATTGAAAACTAATATAAGCTATGCAAAAGAGTGAATGATGGAACTTCTCATTAATATTCCATAACGGCAACTCACACCAAGGGATACATATCTAATGAGAGAGGGGACACTTCCATAATACAAACCATCCTACATAATAACTCCTCTATTCATGATATGGCTCTACTAATAAGGTAAAAAGATAGAAGATAGTGATATGATACCGCGGCACTCCCCCAAGTTTGGAACAAACCAAGGGGATGCCAAACCTGATGACGAGTTACTCCTTCGGTGGTGGTGGTAATATTTTCTTAGTTGACGTGAGGAAATCTTCCAGCATCTTGCGAAGCCTATTATTCTCCCATTGAAGCATGTCCACCTTCCTCCTCAAGTCTCGGTACTTATCGCAAAACTCCTTAGTGAATCGTAGGGCTTCCGTTGATGCAGGGCAAGAGACTAAAGGTACCAACCCCTGCTTGGGGTCTTGGAGATCTTCCTCCACAGACTCCTTCCCCTTATCCTTGGCAAACACCATTGTGCTTCTAAACCTTCAAAGAGTATGTCCTGGCAGAAATAGATCGAAACAAAAACACGACGAAAATACGATATACGAACCTCGGGAGATCCGAGGGAATATATATTACGAAGTTTTATATCAAAAGGAAGGTACTGAGAGAAAACGAGTCAGAGGCGGAGTCCAGGGTGGACTCACCACCTGGTGGCGCGGCCAGGGGTGGGCCCGTGCCACAGGGTGGTGTGAGCCACCCTGGCTCCGTTTCCGTCCCTTTTTCGCTTCATAGCTCTCCTTATTGACTGAAAACTAGTTGGAAAGAGACTCTGCAGGTCTCTGAATTTGGTATTTTAGTGGATCCTTCTGGAGTCACCACTTGAATCATCAATATCTTCATCTTCATACACTTATTACTTGAGTCATAAAACCCTTCTTTTCCTTATTACACCATTATCTCCACTTACCTGGAAATTTCTTTCACACAAAACTTCACACAGTTCTCATTAGCAACATTAGTATAAGTGAAGTGATAAAACCTTTTGAGTCCAACTTCAACTGAAAACCATCAAAACAAAAGCTACTGAAGCAACTCCTTTCGAAAACCCAAAAAGAATTCAAAAAGGAAATCGAATAAAGAAGCAAATGCAAAATTGGCAAAATCTGTCAAAACAGACCAGAAGGTAAAGATCAATTTTTTCGAAAATCTTCTGTTGCTAAAATCAAAAAGTTCAAAACTAACGAAAGTTAAATAACAACCTGGGTCAGAAGCACAAAAAATTAGAGCTCAATCCTACATACAGAGATCTCTCACGAATTTTTATGGTGAAGCACAAAAATCTGTTTCGGGACAGCAACTTCCCCAAATATTATTTCTCTCTCATTATAGGTTGATCTTGACACAAAAACCAAACAAAATGGATAAGGAGCGGTTATTACCGAAGTAATAACTTCCAAGACTCAAAGAAACAAAAACAAACTGAAAGCAAAAAACAAATTGGGTTGTCTCCCATAAAGCTCTTTCTTTATAGCCATCAAGATGGGCATGATAATTTTGAAGAAGCTCTCATAGGGATATGAATTGAGGTGAAAGAGAGCTTTAAGAAGCAAAAAATACACACATTTAAGTCTTTCCCACTTCCTATGCAAGGGAATTTTGTAAACAAACAAGTTTTTAAAACAAGAAGCAACTTGCATAAGAGGGCAAAAGAAGTGCAACATAAAAACTTTCAGCATAAAACGAGGAAACTTGATATTATTGAGATACATAAGAATACTTTTCCCTCTCTCATAGTAGCTTTCAGTATTATGCATAAACTTAACAATATAGCTATCACAAGGACCATCATAGCAATGATCACTTATTCTAACAGAAAACACGGGAATACTAGCTCTCATAACACTACTTTGTGAAACAATATTAGAGGTATCCTTACAAAGGATAGGGTGTCCCTCTTTTTCATATTTAGTAACAAAGTCTTTCACATTTTCTATCATAGGTTCATCAACCATTTGTTTATTAGGTTCAATAGCTTTATTCATACTTTTATTAACCATACTAGCTATCATAGAATGTTCCTTCATCTTAACTGGGAAAGGAATTTTCTCAATATAAGGTTTAGGTAAAACATGATTAGCAGTATAAACTTTAGTATTTCTTGCAGGAACACTCTTAGCAATATCTTTATAAGGTTCATGATACTTATCCCACTTCTTTTTAGGCACTTCAATATAGGAAGCAAAAGCCTTAAAATAAGAAGCAATAGCTTGAGAGTCTAGACCATAAGCATTTTTAATATTTTGAAAGTCATCAGTTCCCATAAAAGATTCAATGCATTCATAATCATAATTTATACCTGACTTTCTACCTTTGTCATTCTCCCAAGCTTCAGCATTGTCTTGAATATGGTCTAGAAGGTCCCATTTAGCTTCTTCTTCCATGCGAGTGAATGATCCAGCACAAGAAGCATCCAATAAATCTTTATCATGTAGAGGGAGCCTTGCATAAAAGTTATTGATAATAATATTGTTGGGGAGCTCATGAATGGGACATTTGAGCATTAGTAACTTCAATCTCCCCCAAGCTTGAGCTGTACTCTCTCCATCAAGAGGCCAAAAGTTGTATATTTGATTCCGATCTTTATGAATCTCACTAGGAGGATAAAACTTTGAATAAAAGAGAGGCACTATTTCCTCCCATTCTAGAGCTTCACCATTCTTCAGCAGCTTATACCATTCCTCAGCTCTTCCTTTCAATGATAATGAGAATAACTTCTTCTTAACTTGATCTGTAGTAATACCTGCACACTTGAACAACCCGCATAATTCGTGTATAAAGAGTAAATGATCACCGGGATGGACAGTTCCATCCCCAACATAGTACTTATCCATAACACGATCAATAATTCTTGTAGGTATTTTGAAAACATCATTCTCAGCAGGTGGTGGCTTATCTACTACCTTAGCAGTGGTAGTAGCATTACCAAATAAGAAACTCAGTGAATTATCCATAACAAAAATAAAGCAACTAGCAGAAGTAAACAATACTCACAGTAGAAGTTTCATTTACCAGTTCCACTCTCCAATAGCGCTTCACTCCCCGGCAACGGCGCCAGAAAATAGTCTTGATGACCCACAAGTATAGGGGGTGTATCGCAGTATTTTCGATAAGTAAGAGTGTCGAACCCAACAAGGAGCAGAAGGTGCTGGCTAGTGGTATGGATCAGGAATTCTCTACTATACTTAACAAACAGATTTTTAGGGGTTTTTGATAAAGCAAGTAAACAAAGTACGAGTAAATAAAAGACAGTAGGAATAAATGCAGCAAGTGGCCCAATACTTTATGCAGCAAAGGACAAGCCGATTGTATTACTTAAGATGACCAAACGTTCTCGAGGACACATGGGAAGACTGTCAAGTGCTTTCGCTTCATATAGTTGATTAATCTTCTTTAGCTTGCTAAGTGTTGTGTGGGTGAACCTGTGCTAATGTACCGCCCCATCCAAAACTAATACATACTTGTGATTATACCCCTTGCAAACATCTATAAGTACAAGAAAGTAATTAAGGTAGAAACCTAACCACAACTTTAAACTCTAAGACCCTTACGTCCCTTGTGCAATGGTTTCCTAACGGGGGTTCAGTTTTCTGTCACTCCGGCAACCCCTATGATTAGTAGCCAAATACACAATGCATTCCCCTAGGCCCATATAGGTGAAGTGTCATGTAGTCGACATTCACATGACACCACTAGAAGAAGTACACCACAACTTAAATAACAATCTATTGAATCTTTCTCAACGCAACTCCACTACTAACAACAAGACTTCTCCCATGTCCTCAAGAACAAAACAAACTACTCACAAGACATCATATGGATCATGATCAGAGATGGAATAATGATGTATAACAATCTGAACATAAACAATAATTCAATGGTTCACTCAATAGCATTAACTACAAAGAGTAATCAACACCAGGAAAGTTTCCCCTATGAACTATGCAAGATTCAATGCAATTGTTACAGAAATATGGAGATGGTGATGAGGGTGCTGATGGTGATGATGGTGGTGATGATGATGATGATGATCCTGATGAAGTCCAGCTTGATGGTGGTGTTGATGGCGACGATCTCCCCTCTCCGGGAAGGAATTCCCCCGGCAGAAATCTGTCTACCGGAGAGATCTTTCTCTCTCGGTGTTTTCCGCCCTGCAGAGGCGGCGGAATCTTTCTGTGGTTGCTCCCCGAGTCTTAGGGTTTCGGGAGGATGATATACGCTAGAGGGGAGAGGCTGGAGTGGGCCAGGGTGGCCACACCACCTCCTGGCGTGGCCTAGGGCTGCCCGCGCCATGGGGTGGTGTGGGCCCCCTGTGGCCCATCTCTACTCCGTCTTCTGGCATCCTTAGTCTTCTGGACTAACCTATTAACAAGAGCCACAGTGCCAACTGCCTATTTTCTGCTGTTTTTGGTTCCAGGAAAGTCAGAAAATGAATATTCTCGGAATTAGACGGGACAAAAGCCAAAGTGCCTATTTTTCTAGAAGACTCCATGAGCCAGAATACGAGACGGAGGAGGGCCAGGGGCTGGCCACACCCTCCCAGGTGCAGGCTAGGCCTGGCCACGCCAGGGCATGGTGTGGTGGCCCCAGGCACCCCCTCGGTCTCCCTCTTCGCCTATAAGAAGCCTTCTAACCTAAAAACTCTAGGGGGTTCGACGTTTTTCCAGAAAAAGTTCCGCAGCGCCGCCACCACCAAAGGGAAGATTCGGGGGATAGAAAGTCTCTGTTCCGGCACCCTGCCAGGATGGGGAAGTGCCCCCAGAGTCATCTCCATCGATCTCCACCATCATCTCCATCGACCATCCATGTTTCCCCTATCTATGAGTGAGTAATCCCCCGCTGTAGGCTATGGGGATGGTAGGGATTGGATGAGATTGTTCATGTAATGGCATCAGATTGTTAGGGCATGGTGCCTAGTATCTTTTATTAGTGCTTTATGACTTTGTTGTGACTTGTTGTGCTTAATGCTTGTCACTAGGGCCCGAGTGCCATGATTTCAGATCTGAACATGTTATTGATTCATTATGATAGTATTGTTTTTGGTCTTATCTGCAAGTTGTATACACACGTTGTTGTCTAGAACCCATGGCCCCGAAGTGACAGAAATCGGGATAACCGGAAGGGAATGGCTTTGATATGAGGATCACATGTGTTCACAGAGTGTTAATGCTTTGCTCCGGTGCTCTATTAAAAGGAGCACCTTAATTGCCAGTAGTTCCATAGAGGCCCCGCTGCAAACGGGCTGGCAGGACAAAAGATGTTGTGCAAGTTCTCATTGCGAGCACGTATGACTATATATGAAACACATGCCTAGGATTATCTAGTACTTGGATGCTTTATCTTATTTATTTGCAATTACCCTATGTTCTGATTGCTATGTGGATTGTCTTGTCCATGCAACGCCCGTCCATCCATCCCTATGCCTACCGCACTCGAATCCCACTGTTTACTACTATTGTTACTGCTGTCTTTACTTTGCTACTGCTGTTACTTTACTATTCCTACTACAAAACTATTGCTACTGATAAACTGCTGTGAGCAAGATTGTTTCCAGGTGCAGCTGAATTGACAACTCAGTTGTTAAGGCTTATAAATATTCTTTGGCTCCCATTGTGTCGAATCAATAAATTGGGTTTCACTTCCCTCGAAAATACTGCGATACACCCCCTATACTTGTGGGTCATGAAGACTATTTTCTGGCACCGTTGCCGGGGAGCATAGCTTTATTTATCAAGTTCACCTGGATTCACTATTGTTCAAGCTAAGTTTATTTTCGCCTTGTTTGCTTGTTTCTTTATCAAAAATATAAAAAAATAGTTCCTACTCTAGTTGTTATTTTCGTTGGTCTCTTATTGTCTTGCTTTATCATGCTTATTGTCAATGGTTGGTTTCTTTGAAACTGAAGCTTATTGGCAAGGTGGGTTCACGGAAGATCAAAAATATTATTATAAGGAACACCGCTTGTCACAAAAAGGGAAACACTTATGGGAACAAATTGAAAGATTGTATACCATTGCTAGAAACGTGTGCTCTACTTATAATGTTACTTATTGCTGTGATGAATCTCGTTGCAGAAAGAGGTATAAACACCTCCCTTTTCAATGTGAGTATAATGATAATGATACCATATCTTCCTATGCTAAAGGAATTTATGACTTTTATGATGCGGAACAAATTGAAGAATTTATTGCTTAGAAGGGTGCTTTTGAACTTGCTAGTTTGCTTGAAAATATTGATGATTCACCTTATAAGTATGAGGTTTATGGTATACTTAAATTTTGCTTTGATAATTACAAGGATGAAAATGGCTATATTCTTGAATATTTTAATAGATGCTTTCCACAAATGGAAGAGACTAATGCCTTGCAGGATCCTATGGAAGAAGAAATTGATGAACCTGAAATCCCATTAGATGAAAAAGAGGAGGAGAGTGATGAACAAAAGGAGAAAGAATGTATTAGCTACCCATTCCTACCTTCTAATGAGAGTAACTCTTTATCCCTTACATTATTTGATTGTCCCCCATGCTTACTAAAGGAGGATGAATGTTATGTTCCCGAGGATTCTTTTGAAGATGTTTATAATAAAGCTCTAGTGCTTGTAGATCATGAAAAGCATGCTTTATGTGATAGTTATATTGTTGAGTTTATTCATGAGGCTACTGAAAATTATTATGAGAGAGGAAAATATGGTTGTAGAAGTTTTCATGATATTGAAACACCTCTCTATGTGCTGAAAGTTTTGAAGTTACTCTTGTTTTATCTTCCTATGCTTGTCACTTTGTTCTTGGTGAATTTATTTGCATACATGATTCCTATGCATAGGAAGTGGGTTAGACTTAAATGTGTTTTGAATTTGCTTCTTGATTCTCTCTTTTACTTCAACTCATATTTCTTATGAGAGCATCCTCTCAAACTTTTATGCCTGAAGATGATAATATGTCTACTATTCTTGGGAGACCTTTTCTTAAATACTGCAAGAGCTGTTATTAATTGTAATCAAGGGAAGGTGACCTTCAATGTCAATGACAAGGAACATACTATCTATTTCCCCAAGAAGATTGATAGACTTATGGTTTTGAATTCAATTGAACATGTTGAGGGCATTCAAGTTGGAGAAATATATTGTCCCATACCAAGAGAAAAATTTGAAACTATTATGATTGGGACCATTGCTATCAAGGTTGAAGTAACATAATTATTAGTGGAATACAAAGTTTTGTCTCATATGAAATTGTTTTGGTAACAAGACCTGATCAACCTTGTTAACAAAAGGATTTCATTGAACAAAACAATGTTTTTCACCATGATTATCTCCGCTTACTTCTATCTATCCATTTTTGTTTTTGCTTATGCCTAACTTAAAGGCGTTAAAAAAAAGTACTTATTGGGATATAACCCAAAAGTTTTAGATGAGTCTGCTTTTTGAGCCAAGAGTAACCTCTAATGAGAGAGAAGTAATGATTGGGAAAGTTGCTGTCCCGAAACAGATTTCTGTGCTTCACCGTAAAAATTTGTGTAAAATCTCTGAACGTCTTTTTGAGGCGTAAATTGTTGTGCTTATGCCCCAGGTTGTTATCTAACTTTCGTTAGTTCAACACTTTTTGATTTGAGCAACATAAGGTCTTCGAAAAAATTCGTCTTTACCTGCTGGTCTGTTTTGACAGATTTCTGCCCTTTTCTGCATTTGCTTCTTGTTGGTTACTTTTTGAGTTCTTTTGGGGAATTGAGATTTTTGAGGGAAGTGCTATAGTAGCTAGTGTTCTAATGTAAGTTTATTTGGTGTTAGAACTGAACCTTAAGACTTATTTATCTTGAGTACACTAATGTTGCTAATAAAGATTGTGTGAAGTTTTGTATGAAGGAAAAATTTCAGGTGTATGGAAGGAATGAGTAATGAGATGAAGGATGGACTAAAACTCAAGCTTGGGGATGCCACGCGTGTCACCCCAAGAAATATCCAAGAAGTTCAAGCGTCAAAGCTTGGGGATGCCCAAGGCATTCCCTTCTTCATCAATAAAAATTCCAGGTTCCTTCCAAATGCTTCATTTTTATTGTTTCATGCACAGTTGTGTTTTTCTTGGAGCGTCTTCTTTTTTCGTTTTTGTTTTGGTTTTTAGTTTGCGTGGTTTGCTTAGTTTGCTGAATAAATTGGTTGGACCTCCTCTTTCATACATTGGTGTTCAAATAGTTTGGTTTGTATTGGAAAAGAGTAGGAAGCTTAAGTGGTAAAGAGAGCTTGTTTTTGACTGTGGCCTATGCTTTGTCATGCCATGCTTGATATTGTTTTGGCTTTATGCTTAGTATTCTTTGCTGTAGCATTACTTGTTATAAACAATTGAGATTGTTTAATGTGCTTTGGAAGAATCATGCGTTGTTTTAGCATATTAAAGCATAGTATCGTGGTATTCTCCTTTGATGCTTTATTTGGGTTGACTTGGCACATGCTCACACCATGTTATGACTATCCCAAGTCACCATAAGCCTTTATGATCCTTTAGTTTTCAACTTGTAGTATGACCTTATGCTTTGCTCAATGATGTTTTGTCGCTCTGCATGATTATGGCCATTATTGCTCTCTCGTTTGTCGATCCCTTACTATTGCTAGCCTTCACTTACACTGAGTGTTTTACTCATGTTTCCAACTCCCTTAAACCAAATATTGCCAAAGTGTCCACCATACCTACCTATTAGCATCATTTGCTACTTCTGTGCATATTCAATATTCCTTGTTTTCTTTTGAATAAAATGTTTGCTTGTTATGAGAAAGTTAGTTAGTAAAGCTCTCATGAACTTGATGGCACACTTTATTTCCTGCATTTAATAAACCTGAACCATTACGTCCTTCTTTGTTGCGTATATGCTTGCGCTTTATAAGTTGAAGTTAGCAGAACCATGTATCATGGGGAACGCTTTCAACATTGCACTGGTACTTAGTACCTCGTTGATATCATGTTCTTTTGCTTATGGATCCCGGCGGTGTGAAATAAAAGTGGAACTTGTAAGATGATAGAGTTTGTATGTATGTTAGAGAAACGCCTGGGCCGCTAGCCTAAGCCATGCCTAATCATGGTGGAAACTTGCAGCATAACCATAATGAGCATTCTATGAAGCATCCTCAATAAAAATCTATGCACATAGTAAATAAAAAGATTGCTGAGATGCTCATTGTCTGCTTGCCTTGTCATTTTGATTATGGGATAGCTCCTGTATCATGTGCAAGGGGTACTTCGTTGGCGGTTCTCTATGATACGTATATACTTACAATGACAAGAGCTTACTTGTGACTGAAGTTGAGTAGCATGAGGACCGGTCTTTGTAAGTAAGGGGCATGAGACTTCGATTTATAACTTGTCAAGCATATCCTCTTAGTTGTGTCACTTTAACCTTAACCATTTAAAGATGCTTATGACAGGGGCAATGAGAGCTCAAAGCTAATGAGTACCATACTTTCAGCATTTGGAAGCCTTTCAAACTTTTCAAAACCTGTTCATTTCCTTGTTGAGTCTCCACACATTCTATGAGAACTTTCTTGAGAGCATAGTAGCCATTCTTAGTTCTATGTGCATTGTCCCAAGACTTGTTGATTGGTGCATACCTTGATATTGCTTGTTTTAAACTATTTGTATCTAGTCACTCTTGTAAACTTTGAAGGTGTCCTATGCATTTTTTGTTTGCTACTCTATGAGGGACAAGCTGAATGCCACTATGCTATGTTTTCTTTATGTGAATCAAACAAACATCTTGCAAAGCATTGTTATTCATGAATCTTTTGTTTGTGCCTTTTCATGTTGCATCATAGTTTCTTTTTCCTATTGTTAGAACTTTGTCTTTCATGATTATGATTGAAGTACTATGATCCCAGTTTTGAATGTTTTACAAATGTTTTGATCAAGTTTATGATGGTGCATGTCACCTCAAAAATTATTCTTTCTTTTTATCACTTACCTACTCGAGGACGAGCAGGAGTTAAGCTTGGGGATGTTGATACATTGCAAATGTATCTACTATTTTTGATGATCCATGCTTGGTTTTATCCACTTTCTTGTGTTTTGTCCACACTTTGGAGTACTTTTCATATGATTTCTTGGACTAACCTATTAACAAGAGCCACAATGCCAGCTGCCTGTTTTCTACTGTTTTTGGTTCCAGGAAAGTCAAAAAATGAATATTCTCGGAATTGGACGGGACAAAAGCCAAAGTGCCTATTTTTCCAGAAGACTCTAAGAGCCAGAATACGAGACGGAGGAGGGCTAGGGGCTGGCCACACCCCCCAGGCGCGGGCTGGGCCTGGCCGCGCCAGGGCATGGTGTGGTGGCCCCAGGCACCCCCTCGGTCTCCCTCTTCGCCTATAAGAAGCCTTCTGACCTAAAAACTCCGGGGGGGTCGACGTTTTTCTAGAAAAAGTTCCGCAGCACCGCCACCACCAAAGGGGAGATTCGGGGGACAGAAAGTCTCTGTTCCGGCACCCTGCCGGGACAGGGAAGTGCCCCCGGAGTCATATCCATCGATCTCCACCATCATCTCCATCGACCATCCATGTTTCCCCATCTATGAGTGAGTAATGCCCCGCTGTAGGCTATGGGGATGGTAGGGATTGGGTGAGATCGTTCATGTAATGGCATCCGATTGTTAGGGCATGGTGCCTAGTATCTTTTATTAGTGCTTTATGACTTTGTTGCGACTTGTTGTGCTTAATGCTTGTCACTAGGGCCCGAGTGCCATGATTTCAGATCTGAACATGTTATTGATTCATTATGATAGTATTGTTTTTGGTCTTATCTACAAGTTGTATACACACGTTGTTGTCTGGAACCTATGGCCCCGAAGTGACAGAAATCGTGATAACCGGAAGGGAATGGCTTTGATGTGAGGATCACATGTGTTCATGAAGTGTTAATGCTTTGCTCCGATGCTCTATTAAAAGGAGCACCTTAATTGCTAGTAGTTCCCTAGAGGCCCCGCTGCAAACGGTCTGGCAGGACAAAAGATGTTGTGCAAGTTCTCATTGCGAGCACGTATGACTATATATGGAACACATGCCTAGGATTATCTAGTACTTGGATGCTTTATCTTATTTATCTGCAATTGCCCTATGTTCTGATTGCTATGTGGATTGTCTTGTCCATGCAACGCCCGTCCATCCATCCCCATGCCTACCGCACTCGAATCCCACTGTTTACTGCTATTGTTACTGCTATCTTTACTTTGCTACTGCTGTTACTTTACTATTCCTACTACAAAACTGTTACTACTGATAAACTGCTGTGAGCAAGATTGTTTCCAGGTGCAGCTGAATTGACAACTCAGTTGTTAAGGCTTATAAATATTCTTTGACTCCCCTTGTGTCGAATCAATAAATTGGGTTTCACTTCCCTTGAAAATACTGCGATACACCCCCTATACTTGTGGGTCATCAGTGATGAGGGTGCTGATGGTGGTGATGATGATGATGATCCCGATGAAGTCTAGCTTGATGGTGGTGTTGATGGCGACGATCTCCCCTCTCCGGGAAGGAATTCTCCCAGCAGAAATCTGTCTGCCGGAGAGATCTTTCTCTCTCGGTGTTTTCCGCCCCGCAGAGGCAGCGGAATCTTTCTGTGGTCGCTCCCCGAGTCTTAGGGTTTCAGGAGAATGATATACGCTAGAGGGGAGAGGCTAGAGTGGGCCAGGGTGGCCACACCACCTCCTGGCGCGGCCTAGGGCTGCCCGCGCCATGGGGTGGTGTGGGCCCCCTGTGGCCCATCTCCACTCCGTCTTCTGGCATCCTTAGTCTTCTGGAAAAATAGTTTTTTCCGTACATTTTCCCGGATTTTCAGATCTTCGCGAATTTTGCCTCCAAACAGCACATTTTCCATCAGAATCCTAACTACAGCGGTCCATGCTCCAAAAGTCATCAACCATGCAAAAATAGATGAAATAACATAAGTATCACCTCTCAATATGAAATATATCAATGAATAATAGTGAATTAAGACATAGAATAGTGATGCAAAATGGACGTATCATTGATCTTTATGTCTCGACATCCAATCCATTCCTAGTACTACTTCCAAACCTTTGGTTCCAAGTACTATTAGATTGGCATAAAAATCTATTCCATGGATTCTGATAGGTACAGCCTTGCAAATTTTTCTAGCTTTGGTGGTTGAACCAGGTATTTGAACTATCATAACATGCTTCGATTTTGTTGGTTGAATCTTACTATCCATGCAAATTCTTCTGTAATAAACAAGTGCGATGCTCCAGAATCAAACAACACTCTTGCAAGTACCAAGTTAACAGAAAACATACCCAGCATGACATCAGGCGCTTCCTAAGCTTCTTCAGCATTCATGTGGAATAGACATCTGTTGCGGTTGAGCGAGCTCCCTGGGGCAAATCTCCTTCCAGGCTGAACACGGCGTTGCTGCTGAGCGAGTGCATTCACATTGGGGCTGCTGCAAGCTTCTTGGGGCACTCGTTGGAGTAGTAACCCTTGACTCCACATTCAAAGCAAGTAATCTAGGACTTGTCTTTGGCTGCAACAGGCACAACATTGCTTCCAGTCCTTGGGGCAGTTATGTTGTTGTTGTTGGACTTGGGTCATGCACGGTTGAAATTGTTGGAGTTGTCGGGGTTGTTGTTGTGGTTTCCTCCAGTCTTCAGGTTTCCTCCGCTACGATTGGGGTAGCTTGGACAGGACATAGGGGGTCTGTTGTTTCTTGGGGCATATCCTGCAGACGGGTTGGGGCGATACTTCTGGGTATTGTGGGATCCAGTCTGGTGCATCATGCGACGCTTGCGATTGTAATTGGCTTGGTTGATCTTCCCTTCCATCTGGATGGCAGAGTCTACTAGCTCTTCTAGATCTCCAAAACGGATGTTGACTAACACAGTCTGCATCTCATCATGCAATCCATTCAGGAACCTTTCCTTCTTCTTGGCTTCAGTGTTAATCTCATCAGGGGCATATCTAGCTAGGGACAGAAATTTGTCACGGTACTCAACTACCGTCATCCTTCCTTGCTTCAGTTCTCTGAACTCATCTCTCATTCTGGTGACCAAACATTGTGGCACATGGGTGCGGCTGAACTTGATCTTGAATGCTTCCCAAGTCATCATCTGACCGTCATTCATGGTATGGGTGTGATACATTGCAAATGTATCTATAATTTTTGATGTTCCATGCTTGGTTTTATCTACTTTCTTGTGTTTTGTCCACCCTTTGGAGTACTTTTCATATGATTTCTTGGACTAACCTATTAACAAGAGCCACAGTGCTAGCTGCCTGTTTTCTGCTATTTTTGGTTCCAGGAAGTCAGAAAATGAATATTCTCAGAATTGGACGGGACAAAAGCCAACGTTATTATTTTACCGGGGGACACTTGGAGCCAGAATACGAGACGGAGAGGGGCTGGGGCCCGGCCACACCACCTGGCCGCGTGGCCAGGCCTGGCCCGCACCAGGGGGTGGTCTGGCCACCCTAGGCACCCCCTCGGCCTCTCCTTCCACCTATATATTGCCTCTGATACAGAAACCCTAAGTACCCGATCAAAAATCCACGAAAGAGTCTATAGCCGCCGTCATCTCTATCCCTATATCGGGAGGGATCTGAAGCTCTTCCCGGCACCCTGCCGGAGAGGGGAATTCACCCTGGAGGCCTTCTTCATCATCATACAAGCCTCCGGTGTGATGCGTGAGTAGTTCATCTCTGGACTACGGGTCCATGTAGTAGCTAGATGGCTGGTTCTCCTCCTTTTGTGCTATTATGTCTAGATCTTGTGAGCTCCATTCATGATCAAGATCATCTATTTGTAATTCTGCATGTTGTGTTTGCGGGGATCCGATGGATATTGAGATGCTATTTCAGATTGATTATTGATTCTATTATGTCTTTGTTATTTGTGATCTTGCATGCTTTCTGTTGTTAGTATCTATCTTGGCCAAGTAGATGCTAGCAACTCTAAGAGTTAGTATTTATGCTCGATAGTGGGTTCATGCCTCTGGTAATCTGGGGAAGTGATAGAAATCTCTAAGGTACTAGATGTGTTGTTGCTACTAGGGAGAAAACAATAATCCTTTGTTCATAGAACAATCGTATTGTTTACTTTACACGCAATTCGTAATGCAATAATCCGTTGCTTGCAACTTAATACTGGAGGGGGTTCGGATAATAACCTGAAGGTGGATTATTAGTCATAGATGCAGTTGGATGACGGTCTATGTATAATGTTGTAATGCCCAATCAAGTCTCAAAGGAGTCAAGATGATTAGTATATGCTTGTATGCTTTCTCGATGTTTGTCAATTGCCCCACTGTAATTTGTTCACCCAACATGTTATCTATCTTAAGGAGAGCCACCTCTAGTGAACTATGGACCCCGGTCCTTTCTTTTACATTCAATCTACAAATTGTTTACTGCTTTGTGTTTACTTTCTGAAAACTATTACTTCCTTCCATTCGATACATTTAATCCTTTGTTTTCAGCAAAATCGGTGAGATTGACAACCTCATCGCAAGTTGGGGACATAGTTCTATGGTTGTGTTGTGCAGGTCTCCACGTTGCTGCTGGCACCGGTAGTGCGCCCTGCCAACGTTCAACTAGCTACACCTTTGGGGTGTTTCCTTGCTCCTACTGGATTGATAACCTTGGTTTCATAACTGAGGGAAACTTACTGCTGTGCTCATCATACCTTCCTCTTGGGGTTCCCCAACGAGCTCGTTAATACACGAGTCAACAAGTATTTTTCTGGCGCCATTGCCGGGGAGTCAAGGACATCTTCGCAAGGGGAATCCCTCATAACCAATCTCTTTACTTTGTTATTTTTGTTTTGCTTAGTTTACTTTTGCTTTGTTTGCTTGTTTCTCTATCAAAAACACAAAAAAATTAAGTCTTTCTATAGTTGTTACCTCTTCCTTAGCTCACCATGTTGATCCCTAAATTCACCCTGAAAGACCTTTCAATAGGTAGTGGTTCTATAATTGGAAAAGATAATATTAAAGAATTATTTAATCATGTTAGCAAACATGACGATATTGAGGATAGATCCCTTGCAGAACTTGCTCCAAACTATGAAATTGCTGCAGTTTCTTTAGTTCACATGTTGGAAGCTAGGTTTGTTAACCTTAACCCCTTAATGCAAGTAATGTTTCTCAAACTTAAAGAAATTGAGGACCCTGAAAAGAGGGATTTTATTCTAGAAACTTTGCTTAAGGAATTCTATGATGTTGCCAAGGAAGCTAGAAAAGTCTTTGAACGTTTCAATATGCTAGACTCATGCATAGATGCTATTGGTACACGAGAAAAGATGGACAAAACCGAACCTAATGGGGAGGAACCTAAGATACCGATACCTTTTAAACTCGTAGCAATGCATGAAGCCATAGAAAAGAATCTTGATTAGATTGTTCTCGAAAACCCTTTTGATGAAAATAGTGAACCCAAGAGCATTGAGAGAGGATCCTCTAGAACTTATTTGGATGATATACCTTGCCTTGTTGAAGATATTTCTGGTATTGATCTTAATGCTTCTTCATTTGAGCACACTTGATTTTTCTTGCTTCTTATGCCTAACTTAAAGGCGTTAAAGAAAAGTACTTATTGGGAGATAACCCAAAAGTTTTAGATGAGTCTTGGAAGTTATTACTTCAGTAATAACCGCTCCTTATCCTTTTAATTTGCTTTTTGTGCCAAGAGTAACCTCTAATGAGATAGAAGTAATGATCGGGAAAGTTGCTGTCTCGAAACAGATTTCTCTGCTTCACCGTAAAAATTCGGGTAAAATCTCTGTACATACTTTTGAGGCGTGAATTTTTGTGCTTCTTCCCCAGGTTGTTATCTAATGTTCGTTAGTTCAACACTTTTTGATTTGAGAAACAGAAGGTCTTCAAAAAAATTCGTCTTTACCTGCTGGTCTGTTTTGACAGATTTCTGCCATTTTCTGCATTTGCTTCTTGTTGGTTCCTTTTTTAGTTCTTTTGGGGAATTGAGCTTTTTGAGGTAAGTGCTACAGTATCTAGTGTTTTAATGGAAGTTTTATTGGTGTTAGAACTTAACCTAAAGACTTATTATCTTGAGTGCACTAATGTTGCTAATAAAGATTGTGTGAAGTTTTGTATGAAGGAAAAATTTCAGGTGTATGGAAGGAATGAGTAATGAGATGAAGGATGGACTAAAGCTCAAGCTTGGGGATGCCACGCGTGTCACCCCAAGAAATATCCAAGAATTACAAGTGTCAAAGCTTGGGGATGCCCAATGCACCCCCTTTTTCATCAATAAAAATCCCAGGTTTCTTACAAACGCTTCATTTTTATTGTTTCATGCATAATTGTGTTGTTCTTGGAGCGTCTTCTTTTTCGTTTTAATTTTGGTTTTTCGTTTGCTTTCTTTGCTTAGTTTGCTGAATAAATTGGTTGGACCCCCTCTTTCATACATTGGTTTTCAAATAGTTTGGTTTGGTTTGGAAAAGAGTAGGAAAGTTCATGCTTAAGTGTTAAAGAGATCTTGTTTTTGACTGTGGCATATGCTTTGCCATGCCATGCTTGATATTGTTTTGGCTTTATGATTAGTATTCTTTGCTGTAGCATGACTTGTTATAAACAATTGAGATTTCTTAATGTGCCTTGGATGAATCATGCGTTGTTTTAGCATATTAAAGCATAGTATTGTGGTATTCTCCTTTGATGCTTTATTTGGGTTTACTTGGCGCATGCTCACACCATGTTATGACTATCCCAAGTCACCATAGCCTTTATGATCCTTTAGTTCTCAACTTGTAGTATCACTTTATGCTTTGATCAATGATGTTTTGTCGCTCTGCATGATTATGGCCATTATTGCTCTCTTAGTTTATCGCTCCTAGTCTTTTGCTAGCCTCCGCAACCAAGTATGAGTTCCACTCATGCATCCAACTCCCTAAACCAAGTTATTCCAAAGAGTCCAGCATACCTACCTACTAGATTATTCTATTCCAACTATATTCATGTTTTTGTTTACCTTCCAAATTAAACTTGTTATGAGAAAACTAGTGATTAAAGCTCTCACAAACTTGATGGCACACTTTACTTTTCTTGCCCTTAATAAACTTGAACCATTGTGTCGTCTATGTTGTATATGCTTGCACTTATTTGTTGGGGCTTAGCAGAACCATGCTGTCATGGGGAACGCTTTCAACATTGCACGGGTACTTTGTACCTAGTTGATATCATGCTCTTTTGTCTATGGATGTCATCGGTGTGAAATGAAAGGGGAGCTTGTAAGTCCATGGAGTTATGTATATGTGTTAGAGAAACGCCTGGGCCGCTAGTCTAATCCATGCTGACATGGTGGAAACCTGCAGCATAACCATAATGAGCTGTCTATGAAGCATTCTTCTTATAAAAAAAGAGTCCTATATTGAGAAAAAAGAGAAAAAAAGAAAAAAAAGAGATTATGAAAAGAGGAAAGAGAGAAAAAAGCACCATATTCCCATGGTAAATAAGAAGAATGTTGAGATGCTTGTCGTCTGCTTGCCTTGTCATTTTGATATGGGGATTCTTCCGTATCATCGGGCAAGGGGTACCCCATTGGCGGTTCTCTATGATACACATGGACTTATGATGACAAGAACTTACCGGTGACTAAACTTTAGTAGCATGAGGAGCGGCTCTCGTATTCAAGGGACATGAGATTTCTAACTTATACTTCATCAAGCATGTACACCATAGTTTGTTCACTTTAACCTTAATCACTTCAAGATGCTTATGATAGGGGCAATGAGAGCTGAAAGCTATAAGTACCATAATTTTTGGAAGCTCTTTATGAAACTTGAATCTTTGCTTCCTTCTATGAAGGCCTTTCTTCCACTTATATATATTAAGTCTCCACCTTCTATCTTTATGCACTTACTTTGAGAGCATAGTGGCCATTCTTAGTTCTATGTGCATTGTCCCAAGACTAGTTGATTGATGCATAACTTGATATTGCTTGTTTTAAACTATTTGCATCTAGTCACTCTTATGAACTTTGAAGGTGTCCTATGCATTTATGTTTGCTACTCTATGAGGGACAAGGTGAATGCCACTATGCTATGTTTTCTTTATGTGAAACAAACAAACGTATTGCAAAGCATTATTATTCATGAATCTTTTGTTTGTGCCCTTTCATGTTACAACATAGTTTGTTTGTCTTATTGCTAGAACTTTGTCTTTCATGTTATGATTGAAGTACTATGATCCCAGCTTTGAATGTTTTACAAATACTTTGATCAAGTTTATGATGGTGCATGTCACCTAAAAAAATATTCTTTCTTTTTATCACTTACCTACTCGAGGACGAGCAGGAGTTAAGCTTGGGGATGTTGATACATTGCAAATGTATCTATAATTTTGATGTTACATGCTTGGTTTTATCTACTTTCTTGTGTTTTGTCCACCCTTTGGAGTACTTTTCACATGATTTCCATGACTAACCAATTAATAAGAACCACAGTGCCAGCTGCCTATTTTCTGTTGTTTTTGGTTCTAGGAAGTCAGAAAATGAATATTATCGGAATTGGACGGGACAAAAGCAAAAGTTATTATTTTACCGGGGGACACTTGGAGCCAGAATACGAGACGGAGAGGGGCTTGGGCCCGACCACACCACCTGGCCGCGCGGCCAGGCCTAGCCCACGCCAGGGGGTAGTCTGGCCGCCCTAGGCACCCCCTCGGCCTCTCCTTCTGCCTATATATTGCCTCTGATACAGAAACCCTAAGTACCCGATCAAAAATCCACGAAAGAGTCTGTAGCCGCCGTCATGTCCATCCCTAGATCGGGAGGGATCTGAAGCTCTTCCCGGCACCCTGCCGGAGAGGGGAATTCACCCTGGAGGCCTTCTTCATCATCATGCAAGCCTCCGGTGTGATGCGTGAGTAGTTCATCTCTGGACTACGGGTCCATGTAGTAGCTAGATGGCTAGTTCTCCTCCTTTGTGCTTTAATGTCTAGATCTTGTGAGCTCCGTTCATGATCAAGATCATCTATTTGTAATTCTACATGTTGTGTTTGCGGGGATCCGATGGATATTGAGATGCTATTTCAGATTGATTATTGATTCTATCATGTCTTTGTTATTTGTGATCTTGCATGCTTTCTGTTGTTAGTAGCTATCTTGGCCAAGTAGATGCTAGCAACTCCAAGAGTTAGTATTTATGCTCGATAGTGGGTTCATGCCTCTGGTAATCTGGGGAAGTGACAGAAATCTCTAAGGTACTAGATGTGTTGTTGCTACTAGGGAGAAAACAACAATCCTTTGTTCATAGAATAATCGTATTGTTTACTTTACATGCAATTCGTAATGCAATAATCTGTTGCTTGCAACTTAATACTAGAGGGGGTTCGGATGATAACCTGAAGGTGGATTATTAGTCATAGATGTAGTTGGATGACGGTCTATGTATAATGTTGTAATGCCCAATCAAGTCTCAAAGGAGTCAAGATGATTAGTATATGGTTGTATGCTTTCTTGATGTTTGTCAATTACCCCACTATAATTTGTTCACCGAACATGTTATCTATCTTAAGGAGAGCCACCTCTAGTGAACTATGGACCCCGGTCCTTTCTTTTACATTCAATCTACAAACTGTTTACTGCTTTGTGTTTACTTTCTGCAAACTATTACTTCCTTCCATTCGTTACATTTAATCCTTTGTTTTCAGCAAAACCGGTGAGATTGACAACCTCATCGCAAGTTGGGGACGGAGTTCTGTGGTTGTGTTGTGCAGGTCTCCACGTTGCTGCTGGCACCGGTAGTGCGCCCTACCAACGTTCAACTAGCTACACCTTTGGGGTGTTTCCTTTCTCCTACTGGATTGGTAACCTTGGTTTCATAACTGAGGGAAACTTACTGCTGTGCTCATCATACCTTCCTCTTGGGGTTCCCCAACGATCTCGTTAATACACGAGTCAGCAGGGTGCTATTCGACCATGCTCGTGCATCTCCTGCCAGATAATGGGTGGCAAACATCACTTTCTCATTGGCTTCAACTCTTGCGACCTCCAGATTGTTCTCCATGGTTTGCAGCCAGCCATCAGCATCTAAGGGATCCTCAGACTTATTAAAGATAGGTGGGTTGGTATTCTGAAAGTTCTTGAGTTTGGATCCATGGTGATCTTGGTTTCCATGGCCTTGATTATTGTGGGCCATCTGAGCTATCTGTTGAAGAGTGGCTAGGTTGGCTTGGCGTTTGGCTCTACTAGCTTCACGGTCGGAAACTAGCATTTGCAGAATCTGCAGCATTGGGTCCTGAGATGAGCTTCTTCCTCCGGGGTTTTCACGAGTCATCTAAAGATTGAGATAGATAATGAGATAAGAGGGAAATTTCTAAGGTTCATGGTTTTGTTTCAAAAGCTTTAAACTTTGAGTTTGACTCAGGTTTTGCAAACTAACTTCTTCCTCACATTCATTCATTCATTCATAGCACACAATACAAACACACACCACACACAAATGGAAAATAGATGGTTTTAAGAACCATTTTGTGAAACTACGATACAGTGGGACCGATACAACTCATTCCTACGGTAGTGATCAAGTGCATCTAATCATCATCAATGAAGTCAGGATCATCATCATTAGTGTGGAACTCCATGGCATCATCCTCCAGGTAGTCGTTGTCATCACTGAGGTAAGAGTAAAGATCTCCCTGGATATCTTCACCTTCCTCCTCCTCCTCCTTTGCTTCAAGTTAGACTTCCTATTCATGGATGGTCTTCTCAAGAGCGGCCACCTTCTTGCGAAGACGATCGTGCGATCCTTCTTGTCACGTTGATGACGAAGTGATTGGCGTTCCTTGGCAAGAATGGACAGGGTCTGGTCCTTCTTGACGGTAATGGCAAGGTTGTGGTTGGCGTAGGCTCAAGCGTTGTCCAATTCCTTCTGCCTATCATATAACATGAAGTCAAGATTGTCCACCTGGTGCTTCAGCTCCGGGTGTCCTAGCATCTCCAAGGGCATTCCCATAGAATCACACCTTGCGAAGTGAGCAAAGCGAGTTCCCTGGATCAAGTTGATGTTTTGCCCACACAGACAGGCAAGAGCTTCATGCATAGCCCTGGCTAATCCATCTAGCTAGTTGTTCTCTCGCAAGGTGAATTGGATCTTCTCAGAAGTGGGTGCTTCCATCTAGCCTCTGAGATCTGCAACTATCAGCCATTGTAGATCTCCTCCTATGTGATCGTTGAGTTGTGCCCCGAAGAATTCCGAGTGCGGGCCCTCAAGATACTCTGAAAGTGCATCTAGATCCCTCTCAAAGATCAGCTGGCCTCTGTTGCCCAACTAGTAGAACTTGCAATACTGGACTTCCATCTATAAGAATTTAGGATGAGTAAGTTAGTGAGGTGATCAAGTGTGTCAAATTTTTATGTAGGAAAGCAAGAAGTTTTTGAGGAACATGATTTTTTTTGAAAGAATCAAGGATAAGAGTGGGAATAGGTTTTCATAAATACTCACTTCTTTTGTTTTGAAACTAAGTTTTTGTTCGGACGTCCATTCTAACTAGGGTTTCCTATGGTCAGGATGGCTCTGATACCAACTTCTCAACACCCGGATTTTTAATCCCAGATGCCTGTTATCCCATACCTCGCAATCCTAGGATTACTATTTTTGCGAGACATAACAGATTGGATATCATAGTATATCATCCATTACAAACCATAATAAGATCTTACAAATAGAGGATCTCATGATCCAGTCTTAATACAAATCAAGCAGCGGAAAAGAAACGTAGTAGGGGCTCCATCATCAGAGTCACAAGTAATGCTGATGATGGGAGATGATCCTAGTTGTCGTAGACCTCCTGTTGTCCATCATCCTGGTAGTCCTCCTCATAGTCTGGCCACGGGAATAGCCATGAGTACTCTTTAAGTACCCGCAAACTATCACTAACAAGTAAGGTAGTTCTAGTAGGAATCTTAAGCTCTAGGTTTATTTGCAAAAAGCCAGATTTATCTAAAGATGAGTTTAGAAGTAAAGAAAACTAAGTTAAGGTTCTAAATCACTTAAGTGGGAACCTAGTTTTCATATTCACAGCCCTATTATGGTTAAGTCAAATTCACAGTTCATTTCACACGTCATTTTGAAAACATCTGACGACGGAACAGTATGACCACTCCAACTGTCCATGACCGTGGACGCGGCTATTCGAATAGTTTGACACTCTGCAGAGGTGGTACACTTTCACCACAAAATTCGATACATCCGTCAGGGATAACCCTGAATCATCATACTTAGTATGCGGATAATCAATCATAACCTTTCAATTACACACTCTAGTATAGGTACCTCCCATATGAGCTTGGCCTCCCAGCCATGGCCATCTGCCATCCTGGGCACTGCATAGGTGGACATTCACACTCACAAGGTAGCCTCAACTCAACCTCTTCCGCGAGGGAACCCATACTAAGGCATATAAACTTCCAGCTAAGCCCTACCCAATTCGGGTATTGTGATTATACGGTAAAATTGGAATGGTATCGCATCCGAATCCAACCATCAGTTTTTATAAAGGGCTAAGGCTCATGCCTCAACATTTTCATCATAAAATCCTTTTGTGTCCATAACACATGTCAAAACATCTCAATAGAATGAATCCTCATTCCAAGCTTTTCATAATCATTTTCACCAAGTATTCCCATCTAAAGTGATCAACTTTTATGCTTAGCACTAGCCACTAAAGTTAAGAGTGTTCACTAATGAGGGGTGATAATCTCCAATCTCATGCCATGGAATGACATCTAAGTATAACTAGATAGGCCTAGTTTTATACTCTTTATGCTATCTATCCTATTTTTCTAATACTCACAAAGCACTAACTAAAAGTAAAGAACTTTGGTAAAATAAAAGAATAAAGCTTGTAAGTAAAACTTGGGATTGGTATAATCAAAGTTATATATCCAAAGCATGCCTAATGCATCTTGCTTAAGTTATCAAGTGGGCAAGTGTTAACTTGCATAGTTCTAGCTTGCAATTAGTGATGGCTTGCCTTGAGTAGTGAAGTGGTTGAAGTTCTCTTCTTCTTCTTCTTCTTCTTCTTGGTAGCACTCCTCCTCCTCGTATCCCGGGTCGGTACTATCGTCTATAAATGAATACGGGGTACAAAATCACCAAACAATACTTAACTACTTCTATTTAACAAACTAAGGCTCACACTTGATGATCTAGCATCATCACATGAAATAAAGATTTAATCTTGTTTATCTTATTTTAGAAAAGTAATTTCTACTCATTGAAAATACTTAAGATTTAATATTCTCCAATTAAAATATGGGATCATGTGGACACATGTCATAACCACATATTCTAATACATGGGAATGTGATTTAAAGTGTTGGTCATATTTTATAAAGTTTAAGATTATCATTTAATAGAATTAAAGTGACTAGAAATGCCTATATAACATTTTTTTGGTACTAGTCCAATGTCACTACATGAAAACCTAAATATTTTTACATATTTAGATATATCTTATCAAATGTGATTTTTGAGAGTTGGAATCAACTCAAAAGCATTTATGGTTGATTTTTGAAAAATGTTTGAAGTTGAAAAGTCTCTGTCTTGTTATTTTTGATATAGGTGATCTCTAACTCCAAATGATTTAAATCCAACGGGCTTGGATAGATAATTTAAATATCTTTCTAACAAAATTGGAATCATGCAATTTGGTTTAGTGAATCTCATTGAAATGATTTTTGAATCTATTTACACACTATGGTTTTAACTAAATTGGAAAATCCTTATTTGAATTGCCAGGCCTACGCGGGAAACTAAACGGGCCGGCCTAATCTGCACAATGCAGAGGGCTGCTGCCAGAGGGGGTCCACTAGCCAGCGACTTAAACTAACCGAAACGGTATCTTTGAATCTAGGCCCTACGATTAAAAGACGATCTAAAGACTGTGATTCGTCGTCTCCGACGAATAGCTCCGGCGAGGAATTAAACCTAACGCGGTGGTGGGGGTCTGGTGAGGCTCACCTAGGCTCCAGCTAGGGTCGGCGATGGGGGCGAACGACGTGGTCGATGACAGCGGTTCGAACGATGGTCGCGGCAGCTCCTGGGGCAGCTCCAATCGATGGCGCCCTTCTCCTTCTGCAGCGGCGGGCTCCGGCCAAATTCCGGCGAAGCGGCACTCGTCTTGCTCCGGGGAAGGGTGTGGGAGGCTCAATGAGGAGTGGGGAGTGTGTTGGTGTGGAGAATGGAGGCGGAGGGGACCTCTATTTATACAATGACAAAGGGGCATTGCGGCATGGGCTCGGGCTCGTCGGTGACAATGATACAGGTGGCTAGTGGCGCGGCTGAGGGTAGGGGGTGGTGCGGTGTTCCCTAGGGGTTATCCCTGGCTTAAAGGCGCGGCACGGGTCGGTCTAGGTTGGTCGGGCACGTGTGATACTCTGCACGGGAACAACGGTGTTTGAGACGGCGCACAGGTGCTACTGGTCACGCGGCGGCGAACGGGGGTGTCTGGGAGGTGGCGGTGATCATGGCGAGTGTGCGCGTGCACGAAGAGAGCGAGGCGCGGTCTGTGCGAGCTGGTCGGGTGCGGCGCTCTGGCGTGTTCTCGGCACGGCGTAGAGAGACTAGGTGTGGCACTGCTAGGGTGGTCCAGGGCCAGGCTGTGGTCGAGGCTTGGACAGGGGGTGGCGGTGGACGGTGGCGTGTCTGGTGCACGTTGTGGGAGAGGGCGGCGTGGTCTCTGCGCCTCTGTCCACGGTCGGCCGGTGAGTGTGGCTTCGGGCAGCGGCGCACTGGTGCACAAAGGCTAAGGGGGAGAGTGGTCTGGTGCTGCTAGACACTGGGGGAGACAAGGGAGTGAAGAGGGAACCAATTGGTTGAGGATCACTGCTCAAAACAGTGAAGTTAGGCCAGAGTTAATTAGTGTCTACAAGGTGTTTGTCTTAATGGTCGCAAGAAATTTAGTTTGAAATTTCTGAATGAATTTTGGTGAGTGTTTGAATCTTATGCTTGAGTGTCTATGATTGCTTGGAAAAGGCAAGGTGAATTGATTTGGATGGTTTTTGTGAAATGGTGATCTTACCATATGAACTAGATTAAAATTTGAACTGTCCTTTAAATAGATTTGAAAATAGATTTTGTGGGTTTGTAAAGTGAGCTTGGGTTCACTTTTACTTGGTCTAGCAAGGGGTGAAAATAAGTGGAATTGTTTCTGTTAGAAATTCTCTTCTAGGAACACTCAAAGTGGCCTAGTGGTTAACTTTGGTCAAAATGACCATTAGCTTAATTAATTCATATTTGATTTCTTTTTATTTTGATTTTGTTTGTAATTGGCCTAGATGATGTAGTATTCACCTTTAAACCATTTCTTATCATTTGTAGCAATCAAACATGGCAAATACACTCAATTCTACACTAATGCAAAACACACATGCATTCATATAGATTTTTGGAATAAAAGCTTTTGTTAACCCTAAATTTGGGTGATTAGAACTTGATAAACTTGATTAATGTTTTTGGGGTGTTACAACTTCGGCTTTTGTCCCGTCCAATTCTGATAATATTTCCTTACTAGCTTTTCTGAAACCTAAAACAGCAGAAAACAGGCAACTGGCACTGTGGCATCTTTTTAATAGGTTAGTTCCAGAAAATGTGTAAAAATACTCCAAAGTGTGGACAAAACATAAGAAAGTAGATATAAAACAAGCATGGAACATCAAAAATTATAGATACATTTACAACATATCAACATCCCCAAGCTTAACTCCTACTCGTCCTCGAGTAGGTAAGTGATAAAAGAAAGAATAATTTTTGAGGTGACATGCACCATCACAATCTTGATCAAGGTATTTGTAAGACATTGATAGCTGGCATCATAGTACTCTAACATAGACATGAAAGATATAGTTCTAAGAATAAGACATAGCAACTATGTTGTAACATGAAAAGGTACAAACAAAAGATTCATGAATAATAGTGCTTTGAAAGATGTTTGTTTGCTTCACATATAGAAAACATAATAAGAATGGTATTCAGCTTGTCCCTCATAGTGTATAAAAACATAATTGCATAGGACACCTTCAAAGTTCATAAGGGTGACTAGATACAAATAGTTTAAAAACAAGCAATATCAAAGTTATGAATCAATCAACAAGTTTTGGGACAATGCACATTAAACTAAGAATGGCCACTATGCTCTCTGAATAGGTGCATAAAGATACAAGATGGAGACTCAACATAAAAGTAAAAGAAAGGCCTTCATAGAAGGAAGCAGGGATTCAAATCTCATAAAGAGCTTCCAAAAATTATGATACTTATTAGCTTTTAGCTCTCATTGCCCCTATCATAAGCATATTTAGGTGGTTAAGGTTAAAGTGAACAAATATGAGGATATGCTTGACAAGTTATAAGCTAAAAATCTCATTCCCATTACTTACGAGTATTGTTCCTCGTGCTACTCAAGTTTAGTCACAAGTAAGTTCTTGTCATTGTAAGTACATATGTATCATAGGGAACCGCCAACGGGGTACCCCTTTCCCGATGATACAGAAGATTCCCCATATCAAAATGACAAGGCAAGCAGACAATGAGCATCTCAGTGATCCTTTTATTTCCTATTTGCATAGGATTTTTTTCTTTTTTTTCTTTTTTTCTTTCATATTTGCATAGCCTTTTTTTATAGAGGATGCTTCATAGATTGCTCACTATGGTTATGCTTCAGGTTTCCACCATGATTAGGCATGGCTTAGACCAGCCGCCTAGGCGTTTATCTAACACATATACGAACTCCATGAGCCTTACAAGCCCCCCTTTCATTTCACACTGCCAGGATCCATAAGCAAAAGAACATGATATCAACTAAATAAAGTGCAATGTTGAAAGCGGTCCCCATGATAACATGGTTCTGCTAATTCACAACTTACAAAACATAAGCATATACACAACATAGATGGGCACAATGGTTCAAGTTTAATAAGTGCAAGAAAAGTAAAGTGTGCCATCAAGTTCGTGAGAGCTTTAATCACTAATTTTCACATAACAAGTTTAATTCGGAAGGTAGATAAAAACATGAATATATTTGGAATAGCAAATGCTAATAGGTAGGTATGGTGGAATTTTTGGAATAACTTGGTTTTATTTGGAGTTGGATGCATGAGTGGAACTCATACTTGGTACATGTGGAGGCTAGCAAAAGACTAGGAGCGACCAACTAAGAGAGAAATAATGGCCATAATCATGCAAAGCGACAAAACATTACTAATTAAAGCATAAAGTGATATTACAAGTCGAAAACTAAATGATCATAGAGGCTATGGTGACTTGGTATAGTCTTAACATGGTGTGAGCATGCGCCAAGTCAATCCAAATGTAGCATTAAAGGAGAATACCACAATATTATACTTTTATATGCTAAAACAACGCATGATTCTTTCAAGGCACATTAAGTAATCTCAATTGTTTGTAACAAGTCATGCTACAGCAATAATCACTAAGCATAAATTCAAAGCAATATCAAACATGATATGATAAAGTGTAGGCCACGGTCAAAACAAGACTCCTTTTGTACCACTTATAAGCATGAACTTTTCCTACTCTTTTCCAATCCAAACCAACTTATTTGAAAACTAATGAATGAATACGGGGGTCCAACCAATTTATTCAAGCAAACTAAAACTAAAGACAAAAACGAAGACGCTCCAAGAACAACACAATTATGCATGAAACAATAAAAATGAAGTGTTTGGAAGAAACCTGAGATTTTTATTGATGAAGAAGGGGATGCCTTGGGCATCCCCAAGATTTGACGCTTGTACTTCTTGAATATTTATTGGGGTGACATGGGTGGCATACCCAAGCTTGAGGTTTTGTTCATACTTCATCTCATCACATTATTCTTCCCTACACTTAAAAATTTCCTTCATACAAAACTTCACACAATCTTCATTAGCAACATTAGTGTACTCAAGATAATAAGTCTTTTGGTTTAGTTCCAACACAAGTAAAATTTCCATCAAAACACAATCTACTGTAGCACTTCCTTTAAAAAGTTCAAGTGATCAAAGAGAACTCAAAGAGAAAGAGATTAAGAGGCAAATGCAAATAATGGCAGAAATCTGTTAAAACTGACCAGCAGGTAAAAACCAATTCGAAGACCTTGTGTTTCTCAAATTGAAAAGTGTTGAACTAACGAAAGTTGTATAACAACCTGGGGCAGAAGCAAAAAAAATTACAGCTCAAACCGACGTATAGAGATTTTTCACGAATTTTTACAGCAAAGCACAAAAATCTGTTTTGGGACAGCAACTTTCCCAAGTCTTATTTCTCTCTCATTAGAGATTACTCTTGGCACAAAAACCACACAAAAAGGATAAGGAGAGGTTATTACTGAAGCAATAACTTCTAAGACTCAACAAAAGATTCCTAACCAAATTTGGGTTATCTCCCAATAAGTGCTTTTCTTTAACGCCTTTGAGCTAGGAAGATGCTCATATAAGAAATATGAATTGAAGTAAAAGAGAGCATCAAGAAGAAAATATGGAACAAATTTAAGTCTAACCCACTTCCTATGAAAAATAATCTTGTAAAGAAACAAGTCATGTAAGCACAAAGCAACAAGCATAGGAAAGCAAAACAAGTGCAACTTCAAAAATTTCATCATAAAGAGGGGAAACTTAATATTGTTGAGATACATAAAACCATGTTTCCCTCTCTCATAATAACTTTCAGTAGCATCATGAATAAAATTAACAATATAACTATCACATAAAACATTCTTATCACGAGACACATGCATAAAAGAATTAATACTCCCCACATAAACATAGTCATTCTTATTAATTGTAGTGGGAGCAAATTCAACAAAATAGCTATCATTATTATCCTCATCACCATAATCATCAAATATAGGAAGCATATTGTAATCATAATTAATTTTCTCCTCAATAGTAGGTGGACTGAAAATATCATATTCATCATTGTAATCATCATATATCAGAGATATAGTATCATGAAAGTAAAATTTCTCCTCCGTGCTTGGGGGACTAAAAATATCATGCTCATCAAAACCAGCTTCACCAAGCTTAGACTTTTCCATAGCATTAGCAATAATGTTGTTCAAAGGATTCATACTAATAACATTGCTATTAGCATGCAAAGAAAGTTCCATGGGTTTTTCAATTTTCTTTTCAAGCCATTCATGTTCTACCTTAGAAAAAATACTAAAAAGCTCTCTAATTTTGTTGTTGTTTTCCATTAAGCCTAATTAGTGAAAATAAAAACAAGAAACAAAAAGATATAATTGCAGAATCTAAAGGAAATAACTTCAAGCACTACACACCAGCAACCGCACTAGAAGATAGCTTAGTAGCCAGAGGATGTGAGTACCTTTTATCTTACCTCCCCGGCAACGGCGCCAGAAAATAGCTTGATGCCTATGCACGCTTCTTGTAACACCCCAAAAATACTAATCAAGGTTATCAAGTTCTAATCACCCAAGTTTAGGGTTAACAAAACTTTTATTACTAATTTGAAAATAAATGCATGTGTGTTTTGCATTAGTGTATGATTGAGTGAACTTGCCATTTTTTATTGCTACAAATGATAAGAAATGGTTTAAAGATGAATACTACATCATCTAGGCCAATTACAAACTAAATCAAAAGAAATCAAATATGAATTAAATAAGCAAATGGTCATTTTGACCAAAGTTAACCACTAGGCCACTTTGTGAGTTCCTAGAAAAGAATTTCTAATATAAACTTTCTCAAATCTTTTCACCCCTTGCTAGACCAAGTAAAAGTGAACCCAAGCCCACTTTAAAAACTCACAGAAAATATTTTCAAATCTATTTAAAGGACAATTCAAATTTGAATCAAGTTCATATGGTAAGATCACCATTTTGCAAAAACCACCGAAATCAATTCACCTTGACTTCTCCAAGAAACCATAGACACTCAAGCATAAGATCCAAACACTCACCAAAATTCATTCAAAAATTTCAAATTTAAATCCTTGCGGCCATTTCATCAAACACCTTGCAAACACTAATTAATTACTGCCTAACTTCACTTTTTGGAGCAGTGATCACTCGACCACTTGCCCTCATTGCACTCCTCCTAGCTCCCCTAGCATCTAGCAGCACCATACACGCACCCCCTCTTTGCCGTTGTGCTAGTGCAGCGCCGCCCGGAGCTTGCCACGCCGGCCGACCATGGACCGCTTGCCAGAGACCATGCCGCCCTTGTCCATGATGTCCAGGAGGCAGGCCACTGTCCACCGCCACCCCTATCCAGCCATTGACCGCAGCCAGGCGATGGACCACCCTAGCAACACCGCGCCCACTGTATCTGCGCCGTGCCGAGAGCACGCCAGAGCGCCAAAGCTGACCAGCTCGCACACGCCGTGCCTCGCCCTCACCTCACGTGCACAGACTCGCCATGATCACAGCTAGCTCCCAAACATCCCCGTTTACCGCCGCGCGACCGGTAGCCCCCGTGCGCTATCTCGAACACCGCCAGTTCCACGCAGAGCACCGCATGCGCCCGACCATCTGCTGACTCGTGTAATAACAAGCTCGGTGGGGAACCCCAAGAGGAAGGTATGATGAGTACATCAGTAAGTTTCCCTCAGTTATGAAACCAAGGTTATCGAACCAGTAGGAGCAAGGAAACACCTCCAAAGTGTTGTAGCCAACTTGGAAGCCTGCACAACACAACCACAGAACTTTGCCCCCAACTTATAGTGAGGTTGTCAATCTCACCGGTTTTGCTGAAAACAAAGGATTAAACGTATTGTGTGGAAGAAAGTAAAAGCTTGCAGAAAGTAAACAAAAAGCAATAAACAATTGTAGATTGATGATAAAAGAAAGGACCGGGGTCCATAGTTCACTAGTGGTGGCTCTCCTTAAGATAGATGACATGTTGGGTGAACAAATTATAGCGGGGCAATTGACAAACATCAAGAAAGCATACATGCATATACTAATCATCTTAACTCCTTTGAGATTTGATTGGACATTACAACATTATACATAGACCGTAATCCAACTGCATCTATGACTAATAATCCACCTTCAGGTTATCATCCGAACCCCCTCTAGTATTAAGTTGCAAGCAACAGATAATTGCATTACGCATTGCATGTAAAGTAAACAATACGATTGTTCTATGAACAAAGGATTGTTGTTTTCTCCCAAGTAGCAACATCACATCTAGTACCTTAGAGATTTCTGTCACTTCCCTAGATTACTAGAGGCATGAACCCACTATCGAGCATAAATACTAACTCTTGGAGTTGCTAGCATCTACTTTGCCAAGATAGCTACTAACAACAGAAAGCATGTAAGATCACAAATAACAAAGACATGATAGAATCAATAATCAATCTTAAATAGCATCTCAATATCCATCGGATCCCCGCAAACACAACATGTAGAATTACAAATAAATGATCTTGATCATGAACGAAGCTCACAAGATCTAAACATGGTAACACAAAGGAGAAGAACCAACCATCTAGCTACTACATGGACCCATAGTCCAAGGATGAACTACTCACGCATCACACCGGAGGCTTGCATGGTGATGAAGAAGGCCTCTAGGGTGAATTCTCCCCTCCGGCAGGGTGCCGGGAAGAGCTTCAGATCCCTCCCGATCTAGGGATGGAGATGACGGTGGCTACAGACTCTTTCTTGGAATTTTGATCGGGTACTTAGGGTTTCTGTATCAGAGGCATCTTATAGGCACAAGGGGATGCCGAGGGCGTGCCTGGGGTGGCCACACCACCCCCTGGCGCGGGCCAGGCCTGGCCACGCGGCCAGGTGGTGTGGCGTCCCTCTGGCCCCTCTCCGTCTCGTATTCTAGCTCCGTGTCCCCCTCGGTGAAAAACTGACTTTGGCTTTTGTCCCGTCCAATTCCGATAATATTTATTTTCTGACTTCCCTGGAACCAAAAACAGCAAAAAACAGGCAACTGGCACTGTGGCATCTTATTAATAGGTTAGTCCAAGAAAGTGTATAAAAAGTACTCCAAAGTGTGGACAAAATATAAGAAAGTAGATAAAACCAAGCATGGAACATCAAAAATTATGGATACGTTAGCAATGTATCAACATCCCCAAGCTTAACTCCTGCTCGTCCTCGAGTATGTAAGTGATAAAAAAAAATTGAGGTGACATGCACCATCATAAACTTGATCAAAGTATTTGTAAAACATTCATAGCTGGGATCATAGTACTTCAACATAGCATGAAAGATAAAGTTCTAACAATAAGACATAGCAACTATGTTGCAACAAGAAAAGGCACAAACAAAAGATTCATGAATAACAATGCTTTGCAAGACGTTTGTTTGTTTCACATAAAGAAAACATAGCATAGTGGCATTCATCTTGTCCCTCATAGAGTAGCAAACATAAATGCATAGGACACCTTCAAAGTTTATAAGAGTGACTAGATACAAATAGTTTAAGAACAAGCAGTATCAAAATTATGCATCAATCAACAAGTCTTGGGACAATGCACATAGAACTAAGAATGGCCACTATTCTCTCTCAATAGGTGCATAAAGATAGAAGGTGGAGACTCAACATAAAAGTGGAAGAAAGGCCTTCATAGAAGGAAGTAGGGATTCAAGTCTCATAAAGAGCTTCCAAAAATTATGGTACTTATTAGCTTTCAGCGCTCATTGCCCCTATCATAAGCATCTTGAAGTGATTAAGGTTAAAGTGAACAAACTATGGAGTATATGCTTGACAAAGTATAAGTTGGAAATATCATGTCCCTTGAATACGAGGGACGCTCCTCATGCTACTCAAGTTTAGTTACCGGTAAGTTCTTGTCATAGTAAGTACATGTGTATCATAGAGAACCGCCAACGGGGTACCCCTTGCCCGATGATATGGAAGAATCCCCATCAAAATGACAAGGCAAACAAACAACGAGCATCTCAGCAATGTTCTTATTTACCATGGGAAAATGGTCCTTTTTTCTCTCTTTCCTCTTTCCTCATATCTCTTTTTTTTCTTTTTCTCTTTTTTCTCAATATCTGACTCTTTTTTATAAGAAGAATGCTTCATAGACAGCTCATTATGGTTACGCTGCAGGTTTCCACCATGACAACATGGATTAGACCGGCGGACCAGGCATTTCTCTAACACACATACATAACTCCATGGACTTACAAGCTCCCCTTTCATTTCACACTGACGACATCCATAGACAAAAGAGCATGATATCAACTAGGTACAAAGTACAAGTGCAATGTTGAAAGCGTTCCCCATGACAGCATGGTTCTGCTAATCCCCAACATATAAGTGCAAGCATATACAACATAGACAACACAATGGTTCAAGTTTATTAAGGGAAGAAAAGTAAAGTGTGCCATCAAGTTCGTGAGAGCTTTAATCACTAGTTTTCTCATAGCAAGTTTAATTCGGAAGGTAGATAAAAACATGAATATACTTGGAATAGCAAATGGCAATAGGTAGGTATGGTGGACTCTTTGTAATAACTTGGTTCTAGGAGTTGGATGCATGAGTGGAACTCATACTTGGTTATGGAGGCTAGCAAAAGACTGGGAGCGACCGCTAAGAGATCAATAATGGCCATAATCTTGTAGAGCGACAAAACATCATTAATCAAAGCATAAAGTGATATTACAAGTCGAAAACTAAAGGATCATAAAGGCTATGGTGACTTGGGATAGTCATAACATGGTGTGAGCATGCGCCAAGTCAACCCAAATAAAGCATTAAAGGAGAATACCACAATACTATGCTTTAATATGCTAAAACAATGCATGATTCTTCCAAGGCACATTAAGCAATCTCAATTGTTTATAACATGTCATGCTACAGAAAAGATCACTAAGCATAAAACCAAAACAATATCAAGCATGGCATGACAAAGCATAGGCCACAGCCAAAAACAAGCTGCTTTTACCCCTTAAGCATGAACTTTTCCTACTCTTTTCCAATCCAAACCAAACTATTTGAAAACCAATGTATGAAAGAGGGGGTCCAACCAATTTATTCAGCAAACTAAGAAAACCAAGAAAACGAAAACCAAAACAAAAACGAAAAAGAAGACGCTCCAAGAACAACACAACTATGCATGAAACAATAAAAATGAAGTGTTTGGAAGAAACCTGGGATTTTTATTGATGAAGAAGGGGATGTCTTGGGCATCCCCAATCTTTGATGCTTGTACCTCTTGAATATTTCTCGGGGTGACACGGGGTGGCATCTCCAAGCTTGAGCTTTAGTCCATTCTTCATCTCATTACATCATTCTCTCCATTCACCTGAATTTTTTTCCTTCATACAAAACTTCACACAATATTTATTAGCAACATTAGTGCACTCCAGATAATAAGCCTTTAGGTTCAGTTTCAACACCAATAAAACTTCCATTAAAACACGTTCTACTGTAGCACTTCCCTCAAAAAGCTCAATTCCCCAAAAGAACTCAAAAAGGAACCAACAAGAAGCAAATGCAAATAATGGCAGAAATCTGTCAAAACAGACCAACAGGTAAAAACCAATTCTTTCGAAGACCTTCTGTTGCTCAAATAAAAAAAGTGTTGAACTAACAAAAGTTATATAACAACCTGGGGCAGAAGCACAAAAATTCATGCCTCAAAACGACGTACAGAGATTTTACACGATTTTTTACGGTGAAGCACAAAAATCTGTTTCGGGACAGCAACTTTCCCAATCATTACTTCTCTCTCATTAGAGGTTACTCTTGGCACAAAAAGCAAATAAAAAGGATAAGGAGCGGTTATTATAGAGGTAATAACTTCCAATACTCAGCTAAAACTTTTGGGTTATCTCCCAATAAGTACTTTTCTTTAACACCTTTAAGTTAGGCATAAGAAGCAAAAAAAGAATCAAGTGTTCTCAAATGAAGAAGCATTAAGAGCAAATTTTGTTTTCATAGGAGAGGTAAAAGAAATCTTCTCTCTCGTATTAGGGAAGTGTTCTATACCTTTCTTGAGTGGGAGTTGATATTTAATGGTGCCTTCTTTCATATCAATAATGGCACCAACAGTTCTAAGAAAAGGTCTTCCCAAAGTAATAGGACAAGAAGCATTGCATTCAACATCCAAAACATAGAAGTCAACAGGGACATAGGCATTGTTAACCATAATAAGAACATCATTAATAATCCCCATGAGTTTCTTTTTAGCATTATCATCAAGTGGGACATTCAAATAAAAATCTTCCAATGGTGGCAAATCAAGCATATCATAAATCCTTCTAGGCATAATAGAAACACTACTATCAAGATCACATAAAGCTTTGAAATCAAAATCATTCACTTTCATATTAATTATGGGTTCCCAACCATCTTCTTGTTTCATAGGAATAGAAGCTTTATGTTTCATCTTTTATTCTTTAATTTTTATGAGAGCATCAGTAATGTGTTTTGTAAAGGCCATATTCATAGAACTAGCATTAGAACTTTTAGCAAGCTTTTGTAGGAACTTAATAACTTCAGAGATGTTGCAACCATCAAGATCAAAATCATAATTATCATCTAAAGTAGTAGAGCTATTACTAGCTTTAAATCTAGTGGTAGTGATAGTAGAAACACTAATGTTTCTAGCAATTTCATCTTCTCTCTCTCACTTAGCATGCAATTCAGCTAGTAATCTAACATTTTCATCAATTCTAACTTGTATGGCATTAGTAGCAGCAAAGGGATTATCAATAGTTTTAGGTTTAGCAGCCATTTTATTAATCAAAGAGGATTGTGCTTCAGACAAAGATGATATATTTCTTTCAGCATTAGAAAGTTTCAATTGCAAACTAGGAATTTCCCCATTATAACTCTCAAGTTGATAACTATTATTCTTCAAAATGGTAGATTGTTCCTCCATAGTTTTAGTAAATAATTTATTTTGCTCATATTGCATTCGCATGAAGTTTTTAGTGTCTATTTCAACTTCTAAAATTCTTCCTTCACTAGGTATTCTAGGTTTGCCATTATAACCATAAGTATTATTAGGAGGGTAAGGCCTATAATTGTTATTACCATAAGCATTGTTGCCAAAATTATTATTTCTTATAAAGTTCACATCAAGTTGCTCTTCTTGAGCAACCAAAGAGGCTAAGGGAACATGATTTGGATCAATATGAGCTTTCCCATTAACAAGCATAGACATAATAACATCAATTTTATCACTCAAGGAGGAGGTTTCTTCAATAGAATTTACCTTCTTACCTTGTGGAGCTCTTTCAGTGTGCCATTCAGAATAGTTAACCATCATATTATCTAGAAGCTTTGTTGCAGCACCCAAAGTAATGGTCATAAAGGTACCTCCAGCAGCAGAATCCAATAGATTTCTTGAAGAATAGTTCAATCCTGCATAAAAGGTTTGGATAATCATCCAAGCAGCCAGTCCATGAGTGGGACAATTCTTTACCAAAGATTTCATTCTTTCCAAAGCTTGAGCAACATGTTCATTATCAGATTGTTTAAACTTCATTATTTCACTTCTCATAGATATAATCTTAGCAGGAGGATAATATTTTCCAATGAAAGCATCTTTGCATTTAGTCCAAGAATCAATACTATTTCTAGTTAGGGATTTCAACCATTATTTAGCTTTTCCTCTCAAAGAGAAAGGAAACAATTGAAGCTTAATAATATCTCCATCTATATCCCTATGCTTTTGCATCTCACAAAGTTCAACAAAGTTATTTAGATGAGTTGTAGCATCTTCATTACCAATACCAGAAAATTGTTCTCTCATAACAAGATTAAGTAAAGCAGGTTTAATTTCAAAGAAAGTAGCTTTAGGAACATGTGGAGCAATAGGTGTGCACATGAAATCATTGCTGTTGGTGCTAGTGAAGTCACACAACTTAGTGTTTTCAAGAGTAGTCATTTTTTTGTGTTTCTAATAAAGAAAGCAAACTAGAACAACTAATTTTTTGTGTGTTTTTGATAAAGAAACGAGCAAACAAAGAAAAGATAAACTAAGCAAAACAAATAAAACAAAGTAAAGAGATTGGTTATGAGGGACTCCCCTTGTAAAGATGTCCTTGACTCCCCAGCAACGGTGCCAGAAAAATACTTGCTGACTCGTGTAATAACAAGCTCGTTAGGGAACCCCAAGAGGAAGGTATGATGATCACAGCAGTAAGTTTCCCTCAATTATGAAACCAAGGTTATCGAACCAGTAGGAGCAAGGAAACACCTCCAAGGTGTTGTTGCCAACTTGGAATCCTGCACAACACAACCACAGAACTTTGCCCCAACTTATAGTGAGGTTGTCAATCTCACCGGTTTTGCTGAAAACAAAGGATTAAACGTATTGTGTGGAAGTAAGTAAAAGCTTGCAGAAAGTAAACAGAAAGCAGTAAACAGTTGTAGATTGATGATAAAAGAAAGGATCGGGGTCCATAGTTCACTAGTGGTGGCTCTCCTTAAGATAGATGACATGTTGGGTGAACAAATTACAGCGGGGCAATTGAAAAACATCGAGAAAGCATACATGCATATACTAATCATCTTAACTCCTTTGAGATTTGATTGGGCATTACAACATTATACATATACCGTAATCCAACTGCATCTATGACTAATAAGCCACCTTCAGGTTATCATCCGAACCCCCTCTAGTATTAAGTTGCAAGCAACAGATAATTGCATTACGCATTGTGTGTAAAGTAAACAATACGATTGTTCTATGGACAAAGGATTACTGTTTTCTCCCTAGTAGCAACAACACATCTAGTACCTTAGAGATTCCTGTCACTTCCCCAGATCACTAGAGGCATGAATCCACTATTGAGCATAAATACTAACTCTTGGAGTTGCTAGCATCTACTTGGCCAAGATAGCTACTAACAACGGGAAGCATGCAAGATCACAAATAACAAAGACATGATAGAATCAATAATCAATCTGAAATAGCATCTCAATATCCATCCGATCCCCGCAAACACAACATGTAGAATTACAAATAGATGATCTTGATCATGAACGGAGCTCACAAGATCTAAACATGGTAGCACAAAGGAGAATAACCAACCATCTAGCTACTACATGGACTCGTACTCCAAGGATGAACTACTCACGCATCACACCGGAGGCTTGCATGGTGATGAAGAAGGCCTCCAGGGTGAATTCTCCCCTCCGGCAGGGTGCCGGGAAGAGCTTCAGATCCCTCCCGATCTAGGGATGGAGATGACGGTGGCTATAGACTCTTTCGTGGAATTTTGATCGAGTACTTAGGGTTTCTGTATTGGAGGCATCTTATAGGCGAAAGGGGAGGCCGAGGGGGTGCCTGGGGCAGCCACACCACCCTTGCGCGGGCCAGGCCTGGCCACGTGGCCAGGTGGTGTGGCGGCCCTCTAGCCCCTCTCCGTCTCGTATTCTGGCTCTATGTCCCCCTTGGTGAAAAACTGACTCTGGCTTTTATCCCGTCCAATTCCGAGAATATTCATTTTCTGACTTTCCTGGAACCAAAAACAGCAGAAAACAGGCAACTGGCACTGTGGCATCTTGGTAATAGGTTAGTCCAAGAAAGTGTATAAAAAGTACTCCAAAGTATGGACAAAACATAAGAAAGTAGATAAAACCAAGCATGAAACATCAAAAATTATGGATACGATAGCAACGTATCACCATCCTAGACCGCCCCGTGCCGCGCCATTAAGCCCGTGATGACCGCCAGGGAGCACCATGTCGCCCCCTACCTTGAGACACACCGATAGCTTGCTGTACCACCGTCACCGGAGAAGCCAGCCCATCCTGCTCGGTCCCCTCGCCGGTGTATAAATAGAGGCCCTCTCCGCCTCAATTCTCCACACCACCTCACTCCCCACTCCTCACAACACCTCCCACACCTCTCCCCGGAGCAAGGCGAGCACCGCATCGCTGGAATTTGGTTGGAGCCCGCCACTATAGAAGGAGAAGGGAGCCGTCGGTTGGAGCCGCCCTAGGAGCAGCCGCGACCACCGTTCGAACCGCCATCATCGACCACGTCATTTGCCCCCATCGCCGACCCTAGCTGGAGCCCTGGTGAGCCTCACATGACCCCATCGCCGACCCTAGCTGGAGCTCTGGTGAGCCTCACATGACCCCACCGCCGTGTTAGGATTTAGACCTCACCGTAGTTTTTCGTCGTCGACGATGAACCTCAGCCGTTAGATCGCTTTCTAATCGTAGGGCCTAGATTGAAAGATACGTTTCAGTTAGATAGAGTCGCTGACTAGTGGGTGATACATTGCAAATGTATCTATAATTTTTGATGTTCCATGCTTGGTTTATCTACTTTCTTGTGTTTTGTCCACACTTTGGAGTACTTTTCATATGATTTCTTGGACTAACCTATTAACAAGAGCCATAGTGCCAGCTGCCTGTTTTCTGCTATTTTTGGTTCCAGGAAAGTCAGAAAATGAATATTATCGAAATTGGACGGGACAAAAGCCAAAGTCGCTATTTTACCGGAAGTCATCTGGAGCCAGAATACGAGACGGAGAGGAGCCAGAGGGCCACCACACTACCTGGCCGCACGGGCCAGGCCTGGCCACACCAAGGGGTGGTGTGGCCAGCCCAGGCACCCCCTCGGCCTCTCCTTCCGCCTATATATTGCCTTCGGGACCAAAACCCTAAGTACCCGATCAAAAATCCACGAAAGAGTCTATAGCCTCTGTCATCTCTATCCCTAAACCGGGAGGGATCTGAAGCTCTTCTCGACACCCTACCGGAGAGGGGAATTCACCCTGGAGGTCTTCTTCATCATCATGCAAGCCTCCGGTGTGATGCGTGAGTAGTTCATCTCTGGACTAGGGGCCCATGTAGTAGCTAGATGGCTGGTTCTCCTCCTTTGTGCTTTAATGTCTAGATTTTGTGAGCTCCGTTCATGATCAAGATCATCTATTTGTAATTCTACGTGTTGTGTTTGCGGGGATTCGATGGATATTGAGATGCTATTTTAGATCGATTATTGATTCTATCATGTCTTTGTTATTTGTGATCTTGCATGCTTTTCGTTGTTAGTAGCTATCTTGGCCAAGTAGATGCTAGCAACTCCAAGAGTTAGTATTTATGCTCGATATTAGGTTCATGCCTCTGGTAATCTGGGGAAGTGACAGAAATCTCTAAGGTACTAGATGTGTTGTTGCTACTAGGGAGAAAACAACAATCCTTTGTTCACAGAATAATCATGTTGTTTACATTACGCAATTCGTAAAGCAATAATCTGTTGCTTGCAACTTAATACTAGAGGGGGTTCGGATGATAACCTAAAGGTGGATTATTAGTCATAGATGCAGTTGGATGGCGGTCTATGTATAATGTTGTAATGCCCAATCAAGTCTCAAAGGAGTCAAGATGATTAGTATATGCTTGTATGCTTTTTCGATGTTTGTCAATTTCCCCACTGTAATTTGTTCACCAGCATGTTATCTATCTTAAGGAGAGCCACCTCTAGTGAACTATGGACCCCGGTCCTTTCTTTTACATACAATCTACAAACTTCTTACTGCTTTGTGTTTACTTTCTGCAAACTATTACTTCCTTCCATTCGATATGTTTAATCCCTTGTTTTCAGCAAAACCGGTGAGATTGACAACCTCATCGCAAGTTGGGGACAAAGTTCTGTGGTTGTGTTGTGCATGTCTCCACGTTGCTACTAGCACCGGTAGTGCGCCCTGCCAAGGCTCAGCTAGCAACACCTTTGGGGTGTTTCCTTGCTCCTACTGGTTCGATAACCTTGGTTTCATAACTAAGGGAAACTTACTTCTATGCTCATCTTACCTTCCTCTTGGGGTTCCCCAACGAGCTCATCAATCACGAGCCATCAAAGTATTTTTCTGGCGCCGTTGCCGGGGAGTCAAGGACATCTTGACAAGGGGAGTCCCTCATAACCAATCTCTTTACTTTGTTATTTTTGTTTTGCTTAGTTTCTTTTTGTTTTGTTTGCTTGTTTTGTTATCAAAAACACACAAAAATTAGTTTTACTAGTTGCTTTCTTTATCAAAAATACAAAAAAATGACTACTCTTGAAAACACTAAGTTGTGTGACTTCACTAGCACCAACAACAATGATTTTATGAGCACACCTATTGCTCCACCTGTGCTTGAATTTACTTTCTTTGAGATAAAACCTGCTTTACTCAATCTTGTTAGGAGAGAACAATTTCCTGGTATTGGTAATGAAGATGCTGCTGCCCATCTAAATAACTTTGTTGAACTTTGTGAGATGCAAAAGCATAGGGATATAGATGGTGATATTATTAAGCTGGAATTGTTTCCTTTCTCTTTGAGAGGAAAAGCTAAAGAATGGTTGAATTCCTTAACTAGGAATAGCATTGATTCTTGGACTAAGTGCAAAGATGCTTTCATTGGAAAATACTATCCTCCTGCTAAGATTATATCTATGAGAAGTGAAATAATGAAGTTTAAACAATTTGATAATGAACATGTTGCTCAAGCTTGGGAAAGAATGAAATCTTTGGTAAAGAATTGTCCCACTCATGGACTGACTGCTTGGATGATCATCCAAACTTTTTATGCAGGATTAAACTATTCTTCAAGGAACCTATTGGATTCTGCTGCTGGAGGTACCTTTATGACCATTACTTTGGGTGCTGCAACAAAGCTTCTGGATAATATGATGGTTAACTATTCTGAATGGCATACCGAGAGAGCTCCACAAGGTAAGAAGGTAAATTCTGTTGAGGAAACCTCCTCCTTGAGTGATAAAATTGATGTTATTATGTCTATGCTTGTTAATGGGAAAGCCCATATTGATCCAAATAATGTCCCTATAGCTTCTTTGGTTGCTCAAGAAGAGCAAGTTGATGTGAACTTTATAAGAAATAATAATTTTGACAACAATGCTTATGGTAATAACAATTATAAGCCCTACCCTTCTAATAATACTTATGGTTATAATGGTAAACCTGGATTACCTAGTGAAGGAAGAATTTTAGAAGTTGAACGAGCCACTAAGAACTTCATGCAAATGCAATATGAGCAAAATCAATTATTTACTAAAACTATGGAGGAACAATCTATCATTTTGAAGAACATTAGCCATCAACTTGAGAGTTTAAATAGGGAAATTCCTAGTTTACAACCGAAACTTTCTAATGCTGAAAGAAATATATCATCTTTGTCTAAAGCTCAATCCTCTTTGATTAATAAAATGGCTGCTAAACCCGAAACTAATGATAATCCCTTTGCAGTTACTAATTCTATACAAGTAAGAATTGATGAAAATGTTAGACTATTAGCTGAATTACATGCTAAGTGGGAAAGAGAAGATGAAATTGCTAGAAACATTAGTTTTTCCACTATCACCACCACTAGTGTTGAGGCTAGTAATAGTTCTACTACTTTAGATGATAACTTTTATTTTGATCTTGATGGTTGCAATATCTCTGAAGTTATTAAGTTCCTACAAAAGCTTGCTAAAAGTCCTAATGCTAGTGCTATGAACATGTCCTTTACAAAACACATTACTGATGCTCTCATAAAGATTAAAGAAGAAAAGATGAAACATAAAGCTTCTATTCCTATAAAACAAGAAGTTGGTTGGGAACCCATCATTAATATGAAAGTGAATGACTTTGATTTTAAAGCTTTATGTGATCTTGATAGTAGTGTTTCTATTATGCCTAGAAGGATTTATGATATGCTTGATTTGCCACCACTTGAAGATTGTTATTTGAATGTCCCACTTGATGATAATGCTAAAAAGAAACTCATGGGGAGTATTAATGATATTCTTATTATGGTTAACAATTCTTATGTCCCCGTTGATTTCTATATTTTGGATGTTGAATGCAATGCTTCTTATCCTATTACTTTGGGAAGACCTTTTCTTAGAACTGTTGGTGCAATTATTGATATGAAAGAAGGCACCATTAAATATCAACTCCCACTCAATAAAGGTATAGAACACTTCCCTAAGAAGAGAGAAAAGATTTCTTTTGTCTCTCCTATGAAAACAAAATTTGGTCTTAATGCTTCTTCATTTGAGAACACTTGATTCTTTTTTGCTTCTTATGCCTAACTTAAAGGCGTTAAGGAAAAGTACTTATTGGGAGATAACCCAAAAGTTTTAGATGAGTCTTGGAAGTTATTACTTCAGTAATAACCGCTCCTTATCCTTTTTATTTGCTTTTTGTGCCAAGAGTAACCTCTAATGAGAGAGAAGTAATGATTGGGAAAGTTGCTGTCCCGAAACAGATTTCTCTGCTTCACCGTAAAAAATCGTGTAAAATCTATGAACGTCCTTTTGAGGCGTGAATTTTTTTTCTTCTGCCCCACGTTGTTATATAACTTTCGTTAGTTCAACACTTTTTTATTTGAGCAACAGAAGGTTTTCGAAAAAATTCGTCTTTACCTGCTGGTCTGTTTTGACAGATTTCTGCCATTTTCTGCATTTGCTTCTTGTTGGTTCCTTTTTGAGTTATTTTGGGGAATTGAGCTTTTTGAGGGAAGTGCTACAGTATCTAGTGTTCTAATGGAAGTTTATTGGTGTTAGAACTGAACCTAAAGACTTATTATCTTGAGTGAACTAATGTTGCTAATAAAGATTGTGTGAAGTTTTGTATGAAGGAAAAATTTCAGGTGTATGGAAGGAATGAGTAATGAGATGAAGGATGGACTAAAGCTCATGATTGGGGATGCCACGCGTGTCACCCCAAGAAATATCCAAGAAGTACAAGCGTCAAAGCTTGGGGATGCCCAAGGCATCCCCTTCTTCATCAATAAAAATCCCAGGTTCCTTCCAAACGCTTCATTTTTATTGTTTCATGCACAGTTGTGTTGTTCTTGGAGCGTCTTATTTTTCATTTTCATTTTAGTTTTTAATTTGCTTGGTTTTCTTAGTTTGCTGAATAAATTGGTTGGACCCCCTCTTCCATACATTGGTTTTCAAATAATTTGGTTTGGTTTGGAAAAGAGTAGAAAAGTCCATGCTTAAGTGGTAAAGAGAGCTTGTTTTTTACTGTGGCCTATGCTTTGTCATGCCATGCTTGATATTGTTTTGTCTTTATGCTTAGTATTATTTGCTGTAGCATTACTTGTTATAAACAATTGATATTGCTTAATGTGCCTTGGATGAATCATGCGTTGTTTTAGCATATTAAAGCATAGTATAGTGGTATTCTCCTTTGATGCTTTATTTGGGTTGACTTGGCGCATGCTCACACCATGTTATGACTATCTAAAGTCACCATAGCCTTTATGATCCTTTAGTTTTCAACTTGTAGTATCACTTTATGCTTTGATCAATGATGTTTTGTCGCTCTGCATGATTATGGCCATTATTGCTCTCTTAGTTTGTCGCTCCTAGTCTTTTGCTAGCCTCCACAACCAAGTATAAGTTCCACTCATGCATCCAACTCCTTAAACCAAGTTATTCCAAAGAGTCCACCATACCTACCTATTAGCTTATGCTAGTCCAAGTATATTCATGCTTTTTTACCTTCTGAATTAAACTTGTTATGAGAAAACTAGTGATTAAAGCTCTCACGAACTTGATGGCACACTTTACTTTTCTTGCCCTTAATAAACTTGAACCATTGTGTCGTCTATGTTGTGTATGCTTGCACTTATTTGTTGGGGATTAGCAGAACCATGTTGTCATGGGGAACGCTTTCAACATTGCACGGGTACTTTTTACCTAGTTGATATCATGCTCTTTTGTATATGGATGTCGTCGGTGTGAAATGAAAAGGGAGCTTGTAAGTCCATGGAGTTATGTATATGTGTTAGAGAAACACCTGGGCCGCTGGTCTAATCCATGCTGACATGGTGGAAACCTGCATCGTAACCATAATGAGCTGTCTGTGAAGCATTCTTCTTATAAAAAACAGTCCTATATTGAGAAAAAAGTGACAAAGAAAAAAAGAGATTATGAAAAGAGGAAAGATAGAAAAAAGCACCATATTCCCATGGTAAATAAGAAGATTGCTGAGATGCTTGTTGTCTGCTTGCCTTGTCATTTTGATATGGGGATTCTTCCGTATCATCGGGCAAGGGGTACCCCGTTGGCGGTTCTCTATGATACACATGTACTTACGATGATAAGAACTTACCGGTGACTAAACTTGAGTAGCATGAGGAGCGGCCCTCGTATTCAAGGGACATGAGATTTCCAACTTATAATTCGTCAAGCATGTACACCATAGTTTGTTCACTTTAACCTTAATCACTTTAAGATGCTTATGATAGGGGCAATGAGAGCTGAAAGCTATAAGTAGCATAATTTTTGGAAGCTCTTTATGATACTTGAATCCCTACTTCTTTTTATGAAGGCCTTTCTTCCACTTATATATTGAGTCTCCACCTTCTACCTTTATGCACCTACTTTGAGAGCATAGTAGCCATTCTTAGTTCTATGTGCATTGTCCCAAGACTAGTTGATTGATGCATAACTTGATATTGCTTGTTTTAAACTATTTGTATCTAGTCACTCTTATGAACTTTGAAGGTGTCCTATGCATTTATACTTGCTACTCTATGAGGGACAAGCTGAATGCTATTATGCTATGTTTTCTTTATGTGAAGCAAACAAACATCTTGCAAAGCATTGTTATTCATGAATCTTTTGTTTGTGCCTTTTCATATTGCAACATAGTTTCTTTGTCTTATTGCTAGAACTTTGTCTTTCATTTTATGATTGAAGTACCTTGATCCCAGCTTTGAATGTTTTACAAGTACTTTGATCAAGTTTATGATGGTGCATGTCACCTCAAAAATTATTCTTTCTTTTTATCACTTACCTACTCGAGGATGAGCATGAGTTAAGCTTGGGGATGTTGATACATTGCAAATGTATCTATAATTTTTGATGTTCCATGCTTGGTTTTATCTACTTTCTTGTGTTTTGTCCACACTTTGGAGTACTTTTCATATGATTTTCTTGGACTAACCTATTAACAAGAGACATAGTGCCAGCTGCCTGTTTTCTGCTGTTTTTGGTTCTAGGAAAGTCAGAAAATGAATATTCTCGGAATCGAACAGGACAAAAGCCAAAGTCGCTATTTTACCGGAAGTCATCTGGAGCCAGAATACAAGACGGAGAGGAGCCAGGGGTCCACCACACCACCTGGCCGTGCAGGCCAGGCCTAGCCGTGCCAGGGGGTGGTGTGGCCAGCCCAGGCACCCCCTCGGCCTCTCCTTCCGCCTATATATTGCCTTTGGGGCCAAAACCCTAAGTACCCGATCAAAAATCGACGAAAGAGTTTGTAGCCGCCGTCATCTCCATCCCTAGACCGGGAGGGATCTGAAGCTCTTCCCGGCACCCTGCCGGAGAGGGGAATTCACCCTGGAGGTCTTCTTCATCATCATGCAAGCCTCCGGTGTGATGCGTGAGTAGTTCATCTCTGGACTACGGGTCCATGTAGTAGCTAGATGGCTGGTTCTCCTCCTTTGTGCTTTAATGTCTAGATCTTGTGAGCTCCGTTCATGATCAAGATCATCTATTTGTAATTCTACATGTTGTGTTTGCGGGGATCCGATGGATATTGAGATGCTATTTCAGGTTGATTATTGATTCTATGATGTCTTTGTTATTTGTGATCTTGCATGCTTTCTGTTGTTAGTAGCTATCTTGGCCAAGTAGATGCTAGCAACTCCAAGAGTTAGTATTTATGCTCGATAGTGGGTTCATGCCTCTGGTAATCTGGGGAAGTGACAGAAATCTCTAAGGTACTAGATGTGTTGTTGCTACTAGGGAGAAAACAACAATCCTTTGTTCATAGAATAATCGTATTGTTTACATTACACGCAATTCGTAAAGCAATAATCTGTTGCTTGCAACTTAATACTGGAGGGGGTTCGGATGATAACCTGAAGGTGGATTATTATTCATAGATGCAGTTGGATGGCGGTCTATGTATAATGTTGTAATGCCCAATCAAGTCTCAAAGGAGTCAAGATGATTAGTATATGCTTGTATGCTTTCTTGATGTTTGTCAATTGCCCTGCTGTAATTTGTTCACCCAGCATGTTATCTATCTTAAGGAGAGCCACCTCTAGTGAACTATGGACCCCGGTCCTTTCTTTTACATACAATCTACAAACTGCTTACTGCTTGGTACGTCCATTTTGCATCACTATTCTATATCATAATTCACTGTTATTCATTGATATATTTCGTATTGAGAGGTGATACTTATGTTATTTTATCTGTTTTTTCATGGTTGATGACTTTTGGAGCATGGACCGCTTTAGTTAGGATTCTCATGGAAAAGGTGCTGTTTGGAGGCAAAATTTGCGAAGATCAGAAAATCCGGGAAAATATACGTAAAATCCTATTTGTCCAGAAGACGAAGGAAGCCAGAAGGGGGCTGGAGATGGGCCACAGGGGGCCCACGCCACCCCCTGGTGCGGGACACCCTGGGCCACACCACTAGGTGGTGTGGCCGCCCTGGTCCACCCCTAGCACTCCCCTCTGGCATATATTATCCTCCCAAAACCCTAAGACTCGAGGAGAGACCATAGAAAGATTCTGCCGCCTCTGCGGGGCGGAAAACACCGAGAGAGAAAGATTTCTTCGGCAGATAGATTTCTGCTAGGGGAATTCCTTCCCGAAGAGGGGAGATCGTCGCCAACAACACGACCATCAAGCTTGACTTCATCGGGATCATCATCATCATCACCACCACCATCATCACCCTCATCACCATCTCCATATTGCTGTAACGATTAGGTTGAATCTTGCATAGTTCATAGGGGTAACTTTCCCGGTGTTGATTACTCTTTGGAGTTGATGCTATTGAGTGAACCATTGAATTATTGTTTATGTTTAGATTGTTATACATCATTATTCCATCTCTGATCATGATCCATATGATGTCTTGTGAGTAGTTCATTTTGTTCTTGAGGACATGGGAGAAGTCATGTTGTTAGTAGTGGAATTGTGTTGAGAAAGATTCAATAGTTTGATATTTAAGTTGTGTTGTACTTCTTCTAGTGGTGTCATGTGAACGTCGACTACATGACACTTCACCTATATGGGCCTAGGGGAATGCATTGTGTATTTGGCTACTAATCGTAGGGGTTGCCGGAGTGACAGAAACCTGAACCCCCGTTAGGAAACCATTGCACAAGGGACGTAAGGGTCTTAGAGTTTAAAGTTGTGGTTAGGTTCTACCTTAATTACTTTCTTGTACTTACGGATGTTTGCATGGGGTATAATCACAAGTATGTATTAGTCCTAGGAAGGTCGGTACATTAGCACAGGTTCACCCACACAACACTTAGCAAGCTAAAGGAGATTAATCAACTATATGAAGCGAAAGAACTTGACAGTCTTCCCATGTGTCATCGAGAATGTTTGGTCATCTTAAGTAATACAACCGGGTTGTCCTTTGCTGCATAAAGGATTGGGCCACTTGCTGCATTTATTCCTACTGTCTTTTATTTACTCGTACTTTGTTTACTTGCTTTATCAAAAAACCCTAAAAATCCGTTTGCTAAGTATTTGCAGAGAATTCTTGATCCATACCACTAGCTAGCACCTTCTGCTCCTCGTTGGGTTCGACACTGTTACTTATCGAAAATACTGCGATACACCCCCTATACTTATGGGTTATCAAGACTATTTTCTGGTGCCGTTGCCGGGGAGTGAAGCGCTATTGGAGAGTAGAACTGGTAAAGGAAACTTCTACTGTGAGTATTGTTTACTTCTGCTAGTTGCTTTATTTTCGTTATGGATAATTCGCTGAGTTTCTTATTTGGTAATGCTACTACCACTGCTAAGGTAGTAGATAAACCACCACCTGCTGAGAATGATTTTTTTAAAATACCTACAATAATTATTGATCGTGTTATGGATAACTACTATGTTGGGGATGGAACTGTCCATCCCAGTGATCATTTGCTCTTTATACACGAATTATGCGGGTTGTTCAAGTGTGCAGGTATTACTACAGATCAAGTTAAGAAGAAGTTATTCTCATTACCACTGAAAGGAAGAGCTGAGGAATGGTATAAGCTGCTGAAAAATGGTCAAGCTCTTGAATGGGTTGAAATAGTGCCTCTCTTTTATTCAAAGTTTTATCCTCCTAGTGAGATTCATAAAGATCGGAATCAAATATACAACTTTTGGCCTCTTGATAGAGAGAGTACAGCTCAAGCTTGGGGGAGATTGAAGTTACTAATGCTCAAATGTCACATCCCAAGATTTTAGAAAATTGGGACTAGAAAAAAATCTACATTTGCATATCATTCATGATCATTGTATTGCATCCATGAAGTAATTCGCAAAGAATTCAAATTTGAATATTAAACCAAATCCTAAAGGCCAATGCGCTACTTAATTCCTAAAGGGAATTAAAATAGATTATTAAAACCCAACATTGCAAAGACAACAAATGTTGCTAAATATTAGCTTAATGTGGTCTACTGAATATTACAAAAATTTAGAAACAAATTTGAACTCATTTGGAGTTCATATGAGAAAGTTATGATATAAAGAAACAAATAGAAAAAGATAAAAAGGAGTAAAAAAACTAAACCTACCCTAACCGGCTGATCCACTCGGCCTAGCCCACCTAGCCCGTGTTATCCGCCGCTCGCTCCCTTTCCCCGTGCAGCACGCAGCCAGCCCATCACCGCTGCAACCCAACCAGCAGCGTGCCCTAGCCCGCTCTCCCTCCTGTGTCGCCGACAGGTGGAGCCCGCCTGTCAGCACCCACCTTGCACCGGAGGCCCCTGTCAGCACGGGTTCATCACCATCCGAAACGAAACCGAACGAACCCCCTCCGATTTCCACGCGATTTCGAGCCTCCTCCACACGATATCTTGGCAAATAAATAGCCCTCGAGATCCTCTTCCAAATCCCTTTGGAATCCTAGCTAATCATGCTGCCAGACTTGCAATATTGCTCGCCGGAGTACATCACGTCGCCGCCGCCATTGGAACCAGATCGAGGTCAAGGACGACGCCACCGACCACCCCCGCCTACCCTTTTCCCCTTACCCTCCTTATCTCCCTCCACTGCATCTTCTCACCGTTTATCCCCTCCTTCAGCTCACTGGAGTGACCACCCGAGGACGCCGGAGCTCGCTGTCGTCGGAGCCACTCCAGCCGCCTGCCGCCGTCGCCTGAGGGATCCCTTGTCCTCTAAGTCACACCCTCCAAGACCGAAGCTCGCCGCCGCATCCCGTAAGCCTCCTCTCTGTGCCGAAGAACCGCCGGAGCGCCGCCTGTCGCCGTCGCCGAACCGCTCCGCCGTCGAGTCAGGTAAGCGAGGAAGAAAAGCCTCCCCACCATCGGATCCAAAACGAACGGCCGTTATCACTCGTTGACCCACGGGGTGGACCGCTGACCGGTCAACCCGCCACATCGGCGAGACCCCACCAGTCAGCAGGAATATTCCCCACCGTTTTCTGAAAAATTGATTAAAAAAACAGAAAACTATTACAACTTCAAAAATTTATATAAAAAATATCTACAGCTCCAAAAATAGCATATAATATACCGTTGGATTCACAAAATTGTGTAGATTATTAATATGTAATTTTATCAGACATTTATTGTAAGTATTTGTCGTGATTATTTAAATGGTTTAGTACACCTTTTGGAGCATTTAATTCACAGAAAATAAATTACAAATCAGAAAAATACAAATGATATACCCATGAATTCACAAAATTGTGTAGAACATGATTATGGAATAAAATTACAAGTTTACTATAAAAATATTTTCAGAGCTATTAAAATGCATATTGTAGTATTATAATTCTAGAAAAATATCTATAAACTATTTTGACCTGAATCCTTTTGCTACTGGCTCTAAATTGAAACCTCTATCCAGGAGTATGTTTACCAAAAATTAACTACACTGTTTACAAGAGAGGTTGAATTAAATTGCATAAATCCTATTAAATGGGTCTAATTAATGCAATAAATGGTTTTAATGCATTAAAAATCATTCCTTGCATGTTATCTATAAGTATAATGATTAGAGAACCTAAATACACTACTGAAACTTTTTTAAATGATCATGCATGCATTTGTTGCACTGGTTTGATCTCTTTGTTGTTTATTTGTTGCATTGCTTTCGTGTAGATTGTGAGGATTGTGACCCTTGTGATTGCCCGGATTGTGTGTTTGACTCCGACAGCTACTAAGGCAAGTGGAGCTTCATAAAAGTCCTATTTACTTTCTATATGCATTGTAGCTTGTTTTGTTTTTATAAGTTATATCTATTGTTATGCTATATCCTATTATGGTCGTAGCCTTCCTTGTTAGGTGAGCCGCCGTAAGTAGTTGTGCTTAGTTGTGTTTATGTAGACGAGGGTGGGATACACCATGATAAAGATTGTTTTTGAAAGTATGTGTTTGGAAAATTTGAAAATAGCTTAATTAATGAACTCTCTGGGTGGATTGGTAATTGCTTGGTTCGTGAATGCCGGGCCCATGTCTATGGTTTACCCGAGTAGCTCACTTGTGGATGGCCACCCAGGTTTCTGAGAAATGATTAGTGTCTTGATTTGGTAGCTTCCGTGTGCAACCATATGCCAGTGAGTTATGGGTGAGTGGATGGACTTAGTAGGTCGTGGCAACCCGAGCTCTTCGTATCCAGAGATGTAGTGAATGTGATAGGTTGGTACGGTGCGTGGATGGGCTTGGGAAGCTACTTCCTGAATTGTCTCTTCTTGGGCTTCTCCCTAACATGACTCAATATGCGTGTCATGGTACGAGCGGGTCGACCAGGTCATATGGTAAAGTGTGCAACCCCTGCAGGGTGTAAAACTAAGTATTTAGCCGTGTCCCCGATAATGGACGATTGAGTTGCTGGATTTTGGGTGCTATGACATGTTCTCATTCATTCTAACTTGTAATTGCTAAAACTTGTGGTTGAAACATAATTGGGTTGTGTGATGAAGATCAAATGCTTTACAAATGATTTACAAAAGATAGGATAAAGTATTTTGCTGCTGCAACTAAGCCTAAACCCCACAATCCAGATATGCATGTAGATATTAGTCTTGCTGCTTCTCTCATAGTTTCACTTGCCAGTACATTCCAAGTATTGACCCTTCGGGGCTGCTACGTTTTATGTTGCAGGTTATACCGAATCTCAGTGATCGAATAGGTCGCGGTACTCCACTCAACAGTTGTTCGCCTGTGGCACAATTGAAGATGGAGCCTACTATCTGTTTATGCTTCCGTATGCTATTGAACTATTTAAGCTAGCCTTTGAGCTATGCATTATGTAATAATTGCAGATTCTAGATCATTCAATGTAATAATGATGCACTGTTATATTCTTTGGTATTCATTTGTACTGTGTGTGCCAGTGAACCGATCCAGGGATTGGCACTATACACAGGAAATCAGCCTCATTAGGCGAGGGTGTTACATCAAATGTCCCATTCATGAGCTCCCCAACAATATTATTATCAATAACTTTTATGTAAGGCTCCCTCTACATGACAAGGATTTATTGGATGCTTCTTGTGCTGGATCATTCACTCGCATGGAAGAAGAAGCTATATGGGATCTTCTGGACCGTATTCAAGACAATGCTGAAGCATGGGAGAATAACAAAGGTAGAAAGTCAGGTATAAATTATGATTATGAATGCATTGAATCTTTTATGGGAACTGATGACTTTCAAAATATTAGTAATGCTTATGGTCTTGATTTACAAGTTATTACGAATTGCTTTAGCGCTTTTGCTTCTTATATTGAAATTCCAAAAAGGGGATGGATCAAGTACCATGCACCTTATAAAGATATTGTTGACTGTGTTCCTGTTGGGAGTGTTGAGTGTTGCACTATTGATCACATCTTACCTGAACCTTATATCGAGAAGATTCCCTTCCCATAAGGTAAAGGATCATCCTATGATAACTAATGTAATCACTAAAAGTGAAAAGAGAACTGTAAAACCTGATGAGCAAATAAACATTGAACCTGTGGTAGCAATTGTGAAAGACCTTGTCACTAAAAGTATAGAAGATGGACACATAGTTTTTTGTGAGGATGTGATACGTCCATTTTGCATCACTATTCTATGTCTTAATTCACTATTATTCATTGATATATTTCATATTGAGAGGTGATACTTATGTTATTTCATCTATTTTTGCATGGTTGATGACTTTTGGAGCATGGAGCGCTGCAGTCAGAATTCTGATGGAAAATGTGCTGTTTGGAGGCAAAATTCGCGAAGATCAGAAAATCCGGGAAAATATACGGAAAATCCTATTTTTCCAGAAGACTAAGGATGCCAGAAGATGGAGTGGAGATGGGCAACAGGGGGCCCACACCACCCCATGGCGCGGGCAGCCCTAGGCCGCGCTAGGAGGTGGTGTGGCCACCCTGGCCCACTCCAGCCTCTCCCCTCTGGCGTATACCATCCTCCCGAAACCCTAAGACTCGAGGAGCGACCATAGAAAGATTCCGCCGCCTCTGCGGGGCGGAAAACACCGAGAGAGAAAGATCTCTTCAGCAGACAAATTTCTGCCAGGGGAATTCCTTCCCAGAGAGGGGAGATCGTCGCCATCAACACCACCATCAAGCTGGACTTCATCGGGATCATCATCATCATCACCACCATCATCACCATCAGCACCCTCATCACCATCTCCATATTGCTGTAACAATTGTGTTGAATCTTGCATAGTTCATAGGAGAAACTTTCCCGGTGTTGATTACTCTTTGTAGTTAATGCTATTGAATGAACCATTGAATTATTGTTTATGTTCAGATTGTTATACATCATTATTCCATCTCTGATCATGATCCATATGATGTCTTGTGAGTAGTTCTATTTGTTCTTGAGGACATGGCAGAAGTCTTGTTGTTAGTAGTGGAGTTGCGTTGAGAAAGATTCAATAGATTGTTATTTAAGTTGTGGTGTACTTCTTCTAGTGGTGTCATGTGAACGTCGACTACATGACACTTCACCTATATGGGCCTAGGGGAATGCATTGTGTATTTGGCTACTACTCGTAGAGGTTGCCAGAGTGACAGAAACCTGAACCCCCGTTAGGAAACCATTGCACAAGGGACGTAAGGGTCTTAGAGTTTAAAGCTATGGTTAGGTTTCTACCTTAATTACTTTCTTGTACTTATGGATGTTTGTAAGGGGTATAATCACAAGTATGTATTAGTCTTGGATGGGGCGGTACATTAGCACAGGTTCACCCACACAACACTTAGCAAGCTAAAGAAGATTAATCAAATATATGAAGCGAAAGCACTTGACAGTTGAAAGGGAAATGGACGTCGCCTAGAGGGGGGTGAATAGGCGTTTGAAAATTATTATGGTTTAGGCTCTAATAAATGCGGAATAAAACTTAACGTTTAATTTATCAAGCCAAAACCTATATCCACTAGTTTCACTAAGTGCACCAACAACCTATGCTAAGCAAGACAAGCAACAAGGTGATAGCAAGATATAGTACTTCAAGCACGATGGCTATCACAATGTAAATTGCATAAGTAAAGGGCTCAGTTGAGAGATAACCGATGGACGCGGAGACGATGATTCGTTTTCAGAAGTTCACTTCCAAAGAAGCTACGTCTCTGTTGGAGAGGTGCGGGGGCGCAATGTACTTCGAATGCCACAAATGGCTCACCTCGAGGTGTGGTGGCTCGATACTCACCCAACGCCACACAAGGCCTCACCCCAAGATGCGAAGGCACACAACCTACCGACGCCACAACAGGCTCACCCTATTCTCCCGTGAGCTCGCCACAAAGGCCTACTCACGTTCCACTATGGGACACTTGAGGGCGGTCACCGAACCCGTACAAGGTTGGGGCAATCTCCACAACTCAATTGGAGGCTCCCAACAACAATGCCACAAAGGCTACAAAGCCACAAAAGGCAACAAGGCCACAAAAGGCTACAAGACTACAAGAGGTCAACAATCCAACACCACAACCGTCTAGGGTTCCAAGGACCCAAGAGAAACAAGCCCAAGGGCTTGAACTCGCTGAATCTTCGAGGAGAACTCAAACCTATGCACAAAATGCAAGAGGCAAGTCCTTCACTCTCAAATTCCACAAAAGCTACAAAAGCTATTGGTGGAATAAGGGAGGAAGAACACAAGAGGAGAATACAGAACTCTCTAAGATCTAAATCCCAAGGATTCCTTCATAAAGAAGGGATTTGGTTTGGTGGGGCTTGTAGATCTAGATCTCCTGTCTCAAATCCCTCAAAAAGATGCAAGAATCATGGGAGGGAGAAGGGAAGAGGGCAAGCTTTTGAAGGTCAACAATGGAGGAGAGAGAGTGAAAGAGCTAGCAAAAATGACCTCCAAAGTCGGGGAAACTTTGGGGAAGAGGGGGACCTTAAATAGGGCAAGAGAAATATGCCCGTTTGGGCCAGATTCGCGCCCCACCAGAACTACCGGTGTCCCACCGGTACTACCTCTAAATAGAAACACAAGATACAGAAGAAAAACGAGATTTACCGGAACTTTGGCCGGAACTTGGGCCGGTACTACCGCTCAAGCAAAAAAGTTGGACAACATTGCACGAAAACTTTAATAACTTTTGACTCCGGACTCCAATTTCGATGATCTTGGGCTCGTTTTGAAGAGAACAAAAATATCTACAATATTATGCAAAGAAACATCATAGTCCAACAAAAGAGGATAAATAAAATGGAGAAAGGTATGACCACTCAGAAGCGACGAACCGGTAAAACCTCCAGAACCCAAAACGCAAGAAGTTGAGCTTGGAAACTCTAAATGGGATGAAACCAATTTGTTGGAAAGATAATAAAGAGTAGAATACAACAAAATGTGAAATATTGGGTATCACCAAGGGAGAAAATACCATGAATATATATGTGAGATACCTCCCAAGGTGTGGAGCCGGAAAAACCCGCAAGATCAAAAACGCAATAAAATATGCAAGGAAAACCCGCAACGAACTAGAGCTTGTTATGGAGATAACCACAAGCTCTAGATCCTCATATGGACAAGAACCAAACAACAACCAAGAAAGATGATGCTATGTATGCAAAGGTTTGAGATCTCTCCGAAAGATACGAACGAGTCACCCACTCGAGAGCCCCTCTTGATAGTACGGCTATCTATCCTAAACCCGGTCTCCCAACACTACAAGAGACCGGTAAAATAGAAACCCTATCAAGATCATACCTTTGCCTTGAGCATCCAACTTGAGCTTGATGTAGACGATCTTGTCACCTTCAATATGGAACACCTTTCTTGATTGCAATTGCTTGCTCTTGCTTGATGAAGGCTTGAGACATGCTCCCCCATACTCCATGGGGAAGCCTCTTCTTCGAACTTGTCTTCATCATTCCATGATTGTAGAGGATGGCAAGCATGAGATCTTCTAGAGAGGACGCATCTTGAGCTTGCACAACAATTCTTGATGATGATGCCTTGAAGAAAGCCATGAGGAACTCCATCTTCTTCTTCTTCTTCTTCATGACATACTTGATCTTCTTCTTCTACTTGATTCCAATAGGCACAAAGCCCTTGGACAATGCTCCTTCTTTTTCATCCTTGAAACCAACACATGGTCCAAACGATGCCAATCGACAAACCTACAAGTGAAACTCAATTTGCACATTAGTCCATAGGGATTGTCATTAATTACCAAAACCATACATGGGGCATACATGCCCTTTCAATCTCCCCCATTTTGGTAATTGATGACAATCCCCTAGAGAGGGTTTAAATATGGAATTTAACGAACAAAATGGTTGCCCCAACATCAAATACTACACAAGTATGTGATGTTGGTACAACCACAATATATAGAGCAACCCCCCCCCACAATCTATGCATGTGTGATGAACTTGAATTTCATTGCATAGATTGCCAACCATTATTGGTGGTTGAGTTTCCTCTATATATTCAACATGCAAAGCAACAACAAAGATGCAAAGATGCAAGAGAATGCCAGGATAATGCTTAAGAACCAACTCAAAGCATAAACCTACTTCCCTTAAACCCTCTAAAACTTCTCCCCCATTGGCATCGATTGCCAAAATGGGTGAAAAGTTCTAGACGACCAATATAGTGAGAATTCCTCCAAAGGTGTGCATATGCACATATTCAATGATGAATCCTTGGGAGGAAGTAAAACTATATCAAGGACCCAAAGATTGCAAAAAGAAAAGAAAGAGAAACTAGCTTCAATAAATGAAGCGAGCAACCCAAAAGACCCAAAAATACCAATTGACAACAACAATTGATGCCAAAAGAAAGACACAAGATATTATGATACTAGCAAATGAGTGTTTAAATGAAATAGGGAAGCTCCCCACTATTTGTGCACAAGTTAGAATCATTGATTTGAATACATCATACACAAGTATGGAATCCTCACTCCCCCGTTGACATTTAAACCTCAAACAAAGAGAAAGGCAAATGAGCATTCTTAAATGAATTGAAGAAGCTCCCCAAGGATTATGCACCAATTATAATAATTGTATTTGGAAACAAAGTGCACAATCATGGAATCCTCACTCCTACAAACTCATTTAACAATACACAGCAAGAGAGATCAAATTATGAGTGCCCGTAGATGCAAACAAATGGGACAAGCACTCATAGGAAAAATAAAACTTGGAAGTCACCGAAGGATCAACAAGAGATAAAGGGTGGTCTCCAAAGAAAACAAAAACAACCAAAGATTAATCTTCTCTTGTGTGTATAAGTTTCTAGGTGGAGAATATCACAAAGACATATGCCCACAAAGAAACATGCACACACAAAATAGATACACAAGAAAGCACATGAACAAAATGAAGTCATATAATGTATCAACAGGATTTTTTGCTAGAAAGCATGGCCAAAGGCCCAAATATATCTTATTGTACATAAATGAGCTTCAAACACCAACACACTATATACATTGCAACATTACCAAGGGAAAAAACGGGAATGGTTGCAATATATGGAGAAAGGCAACAAGTATCACAAAAAATAAATCAACTTTGCAAAATACTCACTATTGCACATGAGAGTAAATTGAGGAAAGGATAGGAAATATAATTGCTAGATTGACATATTTGGGAAAGGTGAATCATTAGCATGATTTTGTATAGTCCCAATTACATGCACCCATCTCAACATACTCACATTTGCAATAGAGGATACTTGCAAAAACCAAACAAAGAACCTTAAAACTACAAACACACAAATACATGCCAACAAGCAACCCACAAAAGGTTAGAAACAAGATATGTATGCATGAGAGAGATACTTGTTACCGAGATATAATTGGTAGGATGTAGAGGATAAGAATTTGTTGATCATCCTAGCTTGCATCCAATTGACATGAACACATCACTTCTTCCTTGTTCAAGATACAAGCACCCAATATATCTCCAATGTACCTAAAACACAATTAAGTACACTAGGTTCCCAAACAAATTGGGTCCAAAGTAGTTAGTCCAATTACAATACATAGGAGACCCTCCACATAAATATGTGCATATTGATATGAAATTGAATTTCATGCACATCTTAGCCGATAGGATTTGGTGGAGAATCCCCTATATATTGGATTAAAGAAAGAAATCATGCCAAAATATATACATGAAGTAAATATGCATGCATGAGACTCTCAAGAGCCATAAATGAGATACAATTTGAACTAAAACACCAAGTAAACCAAGAAGTATCACACAAGAGTGTGACACGACAAAAGGTGTCCAAATTGTATCAAAGAGCCAAATCAACACATGAAAGGACACAAATTCAACAAATGAACAAGGCAAAAGCCAAAGAGCATAAGATAGACAACAACACCAATGCTCAAGGATTTATCTCATTCTAAATATCAAAACAAGTAACAAAGAATGAGACAAAGCCAACTCCCAAATAGAGCAAGATTCCAACACATAAACCAAACTCTCTACACTTTTCATGATGGCACAAAGTACTAAAAGAAAAGATCAAGCATCGAAGCACAAGAAACACTATGTGGATCAACACAAGAAGCATAAAAGGAGTGTTCTAGATAATATAGGAGAGCTCCCCCATGAATGGTGCATTATATTGAATTTTGCTTTTGAATGCAAAATGCACACAAAAGAGATCATCACTACTACCTACAATAAATAAAACACAAGGGAATACCAATAAACTAAAATGATCCACAAGAGGCAAGGAAGACATGGGAGAAAAAGAAAACACATTCTTGGCCAAAGATAGGACAAAGAAAAGCAAAGGCCAAAGTGAACAAGATCAATAAATCCTACCATATATAGAGTGTCACTTGTCCAAGGACAAGAATTATGGGGAAAGTTTTCCCGAGGTAGTTTGCAAGGAAATCATGATCATATTCACATAAAGAAGCATGTAACAAGATATAATATTTATGCTTGATGCTTCGAGAGAGATTCTTGATAGCTCCAAATAGTCACACAATCATTAAAGATTAGTGTAACTTGAAGCACATGGTTTCCATGGAGAATATGGGGGTCCAAATATGAGGAAACATATATCAAGAAAAACTCTCACAAACAAGATCCAAAAGATGAGCAATAAAAGAAACAAAGCAAATTAGAACTTGTTTGAGCTAAAAGTGCCACTTCGGAGCTAGATAAATATCAATATCAATTCTAAGTGACACCACCTCAAATGTCCACATTTTCTAGGTTTGTAATATGCACAAAGCATATGACTCTCCCATAATGTGATAAACCAAGAAATCTCGACAAGAGGAAAAAGATCAAAAAGGAGATGATTAATGGACATTATGGAATACTAATTCTTCATGAGAATGACATACCACATAGAGACACGACAAGCATGTAATGTCAACACTAAGTGGTATTCCTCCTGTACACACATTCTAGGATTGTGGAATGCTCAAGCATAACACTCCCCCAAAATGGGATAGACCATTACTCACTCCCAAGAGCCAAGAAATATACCAAATAAATTCAACAAAGGGCTCAAACACAAGAACACAAATACATGATGTGCCAACCAACATACACAAATATACTAGACAACATAATATAGGTATGAGGGAAGTACAACATGTACAAACACATATAATGGTACAAAACCAACACATGCACAAGGGAGCAAGTAACTTTCAATGTAAAGGAGTTGAGCACATGTTACCGCAAGGAGGAACATTGGATATGAGATAGAGGCAAGATAATCCAATTGGCTTGACTTGACAAAAATAAATGATGAAGACCCCTCAATTCTTCATAATGTAGCCAAGCCTCCAATGCCCTCCAACAACACCTATTGATCAAGTTTTAGCTTGTTGGTCACCAACCAAGTTGGGTCCTAAGAAGTTAGTCACAATAGGCTTGGCCACCCAAATGGTTCTTTTCTTGACACCACTTTGGGCACCAACATATTTGGCAAACACATTGCCCACCTCATCCTTACCAAGTGAATATGCATCATATATCAAGATAGGATTGGCTGAGGAGTTACCCATGGTGCATGAGGAAGAGAGGTGCCCCTTGCCGCGGCATATGTAGCAAGTTCTTCTCTTGCCATCTTTCTTCTTTTAAGATGCCACCCCGTGAGGAAGAGCTTGAGTCTTGGGAGGAGGCCCGCTTCTAGCTTGAGGTGGAGCTTGAGGCTGCTTCCCTTGTTGCTTCTTCTTCAATGGACAACATCTCACATGATGTCCTTCTTCCTTGCACTTGAAGCACACAATGTTGGCCAGATTCTTCACTTGACCTTGGCCATTCTTCTTGTTGCCCTTGTGCTTCAACATGTTGGTGGGCTTGTTCTTGATGTTGGAGTTATATCCAAGCCCACTCTTGTCATTTGGGGATCTTCGCACACCCAAGATGTTCTTGAGTGTGGTCTTCCCTTCATGACACTTCTTCAAGTCATTCTTCAAAGAATTGACTTGAGCCTTCAGATTCTTGTTTTCCTCTACATGGTTAATATCAACAACAATACTAGAGGAAGTAGATGCTACGTTGTTAGAGCAACAAGGCAAGGGATGCAATTCATCACAAGATATAGCAATAGCATGAGTGGATGAATTACAAGGACTAGCACATGGCAATATGACACAAGGAGTAGATGTAGTGCTAATGTCCACATGAGGCTCACTAGATGTTACCTTTGATATAATAGCCTCATGAGCCAACTTTAGACTACCATGGGAAACTAGAAGGTCCTCATGCAAGCTTGAGAGCTTAGCATGAATCTCTTCCAATTTCCCATAGTTGCTAGTTAGCAAAGCAAGTTGAGCACGTAGCTCAACATTCTCCTTCACAATAGATGCTTCACAAGAGATAGAGTTAGTAGCACAAGCATCATCAATAGTAGTAAGAGGTGAGGGCAACTTGGAAAGCTCTTTAGAGTATGAAGCTTTAAGTTTCTCATGTGACTCGGTGAGTTTGATGAGCTCCCCCTTTATGACCCTAGAGCCAATGTTGAGGTGCTCAAAATCCTCAAGGAGTTTAGCATAGGCAACTTTAAGCTCATCATTTTTAATTTGGAGGTCACTTGCCACCTCAAGATCTCTATCATGAGATTTCTTCACCCTAGATAGCTCTAGGGAAAAGGTCTCCTCAAGAGATTCCTTGGTGGTTTGTTCCTCTTCAAGAGCTTCATTTAAGTTTGCAATGTCATTAGCATACTCACGCTCAAGACTACCCATTTTGTCAATTGTGTCCTCATGCTCATAAATTAGTTGCTTACTTTCAATGGCAAAGTTCAAGATTTCAATGAAAGTAGAGCAAGCATTTTTATCATTGTGTAGAGCACGAAGGACTAGCTCCCCCTTCTCTTTTAGAGAAGCAACATCATCATCTACTTCATCTAAGTCAACATTCACATCATCAAGAGGGGCATTGGGGTCCAAAGGAGAATTTACCTTTGATTCCTTAGCCATGAGGCATAAGTGAATGTTGGAAGAAGGTGATGATGGGGGAACACTTGAAGCTCCAATAGCAACCGTGCCTTGGCCCACACATTCTTCGATTTCCTCTACATGGTTAGAAACACAAGTACTAGAGGAAATAGAAGCACTTTTTTCATGGAAACAAGGCAAAGCAAGCATATCATCATGAGATATATTCAATACATTTCTACATGATATGCAAGGGCAATCACAACTAGGATGTAAATCACATATGGTCCTACATGTGTTCATGCCCAAAGATACAACATTGCAATGAGATAGATATGAAAAATCATCAAGGACAAGCTCACTATCCACATTGCAAGTTCTATCACCACTCACCATGTCATTACCTTGTGACAACTCACATGTAGGTGAAGTGGAGGAAGATGAGAACTCATCACGGCCGGAGGTGGAGAGGACACAATCATCCTCATCAATCTTGGACACATCATATTTTGCTTGAATCTTGGTCCAAATATCATGAGCATTCCGAAAAGGCATGATTGAGGAAAGAACTACAAAGCTCACAACATTAACAAGAACATTAGACGCGTGAGCTTCGAGATAAGAGTTTGTCTCCTCCTCCAAAGATAGATTTTGGGGATCCTTAGGAGGAGACAAGCCCATATCTAGAATTCGCTCAATATTTGGGTCAATGACCCGAAAATGACTAAGCATGCGAATACGCCAAACATCATAATTTGTGCCATCAAAAGTAAATGTGTGAGAGTGCACTAAACCCCTAGGAGACATCCTTACTCTCGAGGCCGTGAAGCCTAAGAAGCGAGAGACCTCACTCTGATACCAATTGAAAGGGAAATGGACGTCGCCTAGAGGGGGGATGAATAGGCGTTTTAAAATTATTATGGTTTAGGCTCTAATAAATGCGGAATAAAACTTAACATTTAATTTATCAAGCCAAAACCTATATCTACTAGTTTCACTAAGTGCACCAAAAACCTATGCTAAGCAAGACAAGCAACAAGGTGATAGCAAGATATAGTACTTCAAGCACGATGGCTATCACAATGTAAATTGCATAAGTAAAGGGCTCGGTTGAGAGATAACCGATGGACGCGGAGACGATGATTTGTTTTCCGAAGTTCACTTCCAAAGAAGCTACGTCTCCATTGGAGAGGTGCGGGGGCGCAATGTACTTCGAACGCCACAAATGGCTCACCTCGAGGTGTGGTGGCTCGATGCTCACCCAACACCACACAAGGCCTCACCCCAAGATGCAAAGGCACGCAACCTACCGACGCCACAACAGGCTCACCCTATTCTCCCATGAGCTCGCCACAAAGGCCTACTCACGTTCCACTATGGGACACTTGAGGGCGGTCACCGAACCCGTACAAGGTTGGGGCAATCTCCACAACTCAATTGGAGGCTCCCAACAACAATGCCACAAAGGCTACAAAGCCACAAAAGGCAACAAGGCCACAAAAGGCTACAAGACCACAAGAGGTCAACAATCCAACACCACAACCGTCTAGGGTTCCAAGGACCCAAGAGAAACAAGCCCAAGGGCTTGAACTCGCTGAATCTCCGAGGAGAACTCAAACCTATGCACAAAATGCAAGAGGCAAGTCCTTCACTCTCAAATTCCACCAAAGCTACAAAAGCTATTGGTGGAATAAGGGAGGAAGAACACAAGAGGAGAATACAAAACTCTCCAAGATCTAGATCCCAAGGATTCCTTCACAAAGAAGGGATTTGGTTTGGTGGGGCTTGTAGATCTAGATCTCCTCTCTCAAATCCCTCTAAAAGATGCAAGAATCATGGGAGGGAGAAGGGAAGAGGGCAAGCTTTTGAAGGTCAAAAATGGAGGAGAGAGAGTGAAAGATCAAGCAAAAATGACCTCCAAAGTCGGGGAAACTTTGGGGAAGAGGGGGCCCTTAAATAGGGCAAGAGAAATATGCCCGTTTGGGCCAGATTCGCGCCCCACCGGAACTACCGGTGCCCCACCGGTACTACCTCTAAATAGAAACACAAGATATAGAAGAAAAACGAGATTTACTGGAACTTTGGCCGGAACTTGGGCCGGTACTACCGCTCAAGCAAAAAAGTTGGACAGCATTGCACGAAAACTTTAATAACTTTTGACTCCGGACTCTGATTTCGATGATCCTGGGCTCGTTTTGAAGAGATCAAAAATCTCTACAATATTATGCAAAGAAACATCATAGTCCAACAACAGAGGATAAAATAAAATGGAGAAAGGTATGACCACTCAGAAGCGACGAACCGGTAAAACCTCTAGAACCCAAAACGCAAGAAGTTGAGCTTGGAAACTCTAAATGGGATGAAACCAATTTTGTTGGAAATATAATAAAGAGTAGAATACAACAAAAGGTGAAATATTGGGTATCACCAAGGGAGAAAATACCATGAATATATATGTGAGATACCTCCCAAGGTGTGGAGCCGGAAAACCCGCAAGATCAAAAACGCAATAAAATATGCAAGGAAAATCCGTTTTTGACGAACTAGAGCTTGTTATGGAGATAACCACAAGCTCTAGATCCTCATATGGACAAGAACCAAACAAAAACCAAGAAAGATGATGCTATGTATGCAAAGGTTTGAGCTCTCTTCGAAAGATACGAACGAGTCACCCACTCGAGAGCCCCTCTTGATAGTACGGCTATCTATCCTAAACCCGGTCTCCCAACACTACAACAGACCGGTAAAATAGAAACCCTATCAAGATCATACCTTTGGCTTGAGCATCCCACTTGAGCTTGATGTAGACGATCTTGTCACCTTCAAGATGGAACACCTTTCTTGATTGCACTTGCTTGCTCTTGCTTGATAAAGGCTTGAGACATGCTCCCCCATACTCCATGGGGAAGCCTCTTCTTCGAACTTGTCTTCATCATTCCATGATTGTCGAGGATGGCAAGCATCAAGCATGAGATCTTTTAGAGAGGACGCATCTTGAGCTTGCACAACAATTCTTGATGATGATGCCTTGAAGAAATCCATGAGGAACTCCATCTTCTTCTTCTTCAAGACATACTTGATCTTCTTCTTCTACTTGATTCCAATAGGCACAAAGCCCTTGGACAGTGCTCCTTCTTTTTCATCCTTGAAACCAACACATGGTCCAAACGATGCCAATGGACAAACCTACAAGTGAAACTCAATTTGCACATTAGTCCATAGGGATTGTCATTAATTACCAAAACCACACATGGGGCATACATGCCCTTTCAACAGTCTTTCCATGTGTCCTCGAGAACGTTTGGTCATCTTAAGTAATACAACCGGCTTGTCCTTTGCTGCATAAAGGATTGGGCCACTTGCTGCATTTATTCCTACTGTCTTTTATTTATTCGTACTTTGTTTACTTGCTTTATCAAAAACCCCTAAAAATCTGTTTGCTAAGTATTTGTAGAGAATTCCTGATCCATACCATTAGCCAGCACCTTCTGCTCCTCGTTGGGTTCGACACTCTTACTTATCAAAAATACTGCGATACACCCCCTATACTTGTGGGTCATCAAGACTATTTTCTGGCGCCGTTGCCGGGGAGTGAAGCACTATTGGAGAGTGGAAATGGTAAAGGAAACTTCTACTGTGAGTATTGTTTACTTCTATTAGTTGCTTTATTTTCGTTATGGATAATTCGCTGAGTTTCTTATTTGGTAATGCTACTACCACTGCTAAGGTAGTAGATAAGCCACCACCTGCTGAGAATGATGTTTTCAAAATACCTATAAGAATTATTGATCGTGTTATGGATAACTCCTATGTTGGGGATGGAATTGTCCATCCCGATGATCATTTACTCTTTATACACGAATTATGCGGGTTGTTCAAGTGTGCAGGTATTACTACAGATCAAGTTAAGAAGAAGTTATTCTCCTTATCACTGAAAGGAAGATCTGAGGAATGGTATAAGCTGCTGAAGAATGGTCAAGCTCTGGAATGGGAGGAAATAGTGCCTCTCTTTTATTCAAAGTTTTATCCTCCTAGTGAGATTCATAAAGATCGGAATCAAATATACAACTTTTGGCCTCTTGATGGAGAGAGTACAACTCAAGCTTGGGGGAGATTAAAGTTACTAATGCTCAAATGTCCCATTCATGAGCTCCCCAACAATATTATTATCAATAACTTTTATGCAAGGCTCCCTCTACATGATAAGGATTTATTGGATTCTTCTTATGTTGGATCATTCACTCGCATGGAAGAAGAAGCTAAATGGGATCTTCTAGACCATATTCAAGACAATGCTGAAGCTTGGGAGAATGACAAAGGTAGAAAGTCAGGTATAAATTATGATTATGAATGCATTGAATCTTTTATGGGAACTGATGACTTTCAAAATATTAAAAATGCTTATGGTCTAGACTCTCAAGCTATTGCTTCTTATTTTAAGGATTTTGCTTCCTATATTGAAGTGCCTAAAAAGAAGTGGAATAAGTATCATGAACCTTATAAAGATGTTGCTAAGAGTGTTCCTGCAAGAAATACTGAAGTTTATACTACTAATCATGTCTTACCTAAACCTTACATTGAGAAAATCCCTTTCCCATGTAAGATAAAGGAACATTCTATGATAGCTAGTATGGTTAATGAAAGTACAAATAAAGCTGATAAACCTATTATCGCAAATGTGAAAGACTTTGTTACTAAATATGAAGAAAAGGGACACACTATCCTTTGTAAGGATACCTCTAATATTCTTTCACAAAGTAGTGTTATGAGAGCTAGTATTCCCGTGTTTTCTGTTAGAATAAATGATCATTGCTATGATGGTCCTTATGATAGCTACATTGTTAAGTTTATGCATGATACTGAAATCTACTATGAGAGAGGGAAAAGTGTTCTTATGTATCTCAATAATATCAAGTTTCCTCATTTTATGCTGAAAGTTTTTATGTTGCACTTCTTTTGCCCTCTTATGCAAGTTGCTTCTGGTTTTAAAAACTTGTTTGTTTACAAAATTCCCTTGCATAGGAAGTGGATTAGACTTAAACGTGTGTATTTTTTTGCTTCTTAATGCTCTCTTTCACCTCAATTCATATCCCTATGAGAGATTCTTCAAAATTATCATGCCCATCTTAATGGCTATAAAGAAAGAGCTTTATGGGAGACAACCCAATTTGTTTTTTGCTTTCAGTTTGTTTTTGTTTCTTTGAGTCTTGGAAGTTATTACTTCGGTAATAACCGCTCCTTATCCGTTTTGTTTGGTTTTTGTGTCAAGATCAACCTCTAATGAGAGAGAAGTAAGATTTGGGGAAGTTGTTGTCCGGAAACAGATTTTTGTGCTTCACCATAAAAATTCGTGAGAGATCTCTGTATGTCGGATTGAGCTGTAATTGTTTGTGCTTCTACCCCAGGTTGTTATTTAACTTTCGTTAGTTTTGAACTTTTTTATTTGAGCAACAGAAGATTTTCTAAAAAATTGATCTTTACCTGCTGGTCTGTTTTGACAGATTTTGCCAATTTTGCATTTGCTTCTTTATTCGATTTCCTTTTTGAATTCTTTTTGGGTTTTTCAGAAGGAGTTGCTACAGTAGCTTATGTTTTGATGGTTTTCAGTTGAAGTTGGACTCAAAAGGTTTTATCACTTCATATATACTAATGTTGCTAATGAGAACTGTGTGAAGTTTTGTGTGAAAAAATTTTCCAAGTAGTGGAGATAATGGTGTAATAAGGAAGAGAAGGGTTTTATGACTCAAGTAATAAGTGTATGAAGATGAAGATATTGATGTTATTCAAGTGGTGACTCTGGAATGATCCACTAAATACCAAATTCAGAGACCTGCAGAGTCCGTTTCCAACTAGGTAACAGTTCTGGTAAGAAAAGCTCTGCGAAAATACAATCCAACTATATTTTTGCAGTTTTCAGTCAATAAGGGAAGTTACGAAGAGAAAAAGGGACGGAACCGGAGCCGGGGTAGCCCACACCACCCTGTGGCGCGGGCCCACCCCTGGCCACGCCACCAGGTGGTGAGGCCACCCAGACTCCGCCTCTGACCCGTTTTCTCCCAGTACCTTCCTTTTGATATGAAACTTCATAATATATATTCCCCCGGATCTCCCGAGGTTCGTATATCATATTTTCGTCGTGTTTTTGTTTCGATCTGTTTCTGCCAGGACATACTCTTTGAAGGTTTAGAAGCACAATGCTATTCGCCAAGGATAAGGGGAAGGAGCCTATGGAGGAAGATCTCCAAGACCCCAAGCAGGGGCTGGTACCTTTAGTCTCTTGTCCTGCATCAACGGAAGCCCTACGAGTCACTAAGGAGTTTTGCGATAAGTACCGAGACTTGAGGAGGAAGGTGGACATGCTTCAATGGGAGAATAATAGGCTTCGCAAGATGCTGGAAGATTTCCTCACGTCAACTAAGAAAATATTACCACCACCAACGAAGGAGTAACTCGTCATCAGGTTTGGCATCCCCTTGGTTTGTTCCAAGCTTGGGGGAGTGCCGCGGTATCATATCACTATCTTCTATATTTTTACCTTATTAGTAGAGTCATATCATGAATAGAGGAGTTATTATGTAGGATGGTTTGCATTATGGAAGTGTCCCCTCTCTCGTTAGATATGTATCCCTTGGTGTGAATTGTCGTTATAGAATATTAATGAGAAGTTCTATCATTCACTCTTTTGCATAGCTTATATTAGTTTTCAATTCGTGGTTATGATTGATCTTGTTGTTAGTATTGGTATCACTTTGGGATCATTGAGTTAATTTAGTTGGTTTTGGCAAACCTGGCTCGGTCAGTAGCAACACTATTTTTGAGAGTTGGATGAAAAAGATAAAAGTACCTTTAAAGAAAAATTATTTCATCATCTTTCTTTCTTGATTTGCTCATAATTCTAGTATTCTCTAGTTAAGATCTTTTGTGCTTCCAAGGAAGATTACATGTTTGTCTTTATCACTTGTATGTTTGGTTGTTTCCTTCAACTCTTATACTTGCTACCCAGCCTTGCTAGCCAAAAACCTGTACTGAGAGGGTATTCTTCTCGTGCATCCACCTCCTTTAAACCAAAACCTTTGCCATTTGTGTCCACCATACCTACCTATTAGCATTATTGCTATTCCAAGTAAATTCTTGTTTTATCTACCTACCAAATTAAACTTGTTATGTGAAAATTAGTGATTAAAGCTCTCACGAACTTGATGGCGCTCTTTAATTTTCTTGCATTTAATAAACTTGAACCATTGTGTCCTTCTTTGTTGCGTATATGCTTGTGCTTTATGAGTTGAAGTTAGCCGAACCATGTATCATGGGGACCGCTTTCAACACTTCATTTGGTACTTTGTACCTAGTTGATATCATGCTCTTTTGCTTATGCATCCCAACTGTGTGAGATAAAAGTGGAACTTGTAAGATCATGGAGTTTATATGTGTGTTAGAGAAACGCCTGGGCCGCTAGCCTAAGCCATGCCTAATCATGGTAGAAACTTTCAGCATAATTATAGTGAGCATTCTATGAAGCATCCTCAATAAAAACCTATGCAAATAGCAAATAAAAAGATCCCTAAGATGCTCACTGTCTGCTTGCCTTGTCATTTTGATTATGGGATAGCTCTTGTGTCATGTGCAAGGGGCACCCCGTTGGCGGTTCTCAATGATACGCATGTATTTACAATGACAAGATCTTCCTCGTGACTGAAGTTGAGTAGCATGAGGATCAGTACTCATAAGTAAGGGGCATGATATTTCAACTTATAACTTGTCAAGCATATCCTCTTAGTTGTGTCACTTTAACCTTAATCACCTAAAGATGCCTATGATAGGGGCAATGAGAGCTGAAAGCTAGTAAGTATCATAATTTTTGGGAGCTCTTTATGAGACTTTCAATCCCTGCTTCCCTCTTTGAAGGGCCTTTCTTTTACTTTGTAGTTGAGTCAGTAAACCTACTCCCTTCTATCTCAGCAAGTATTTTGAGTTGTTGTGTTTCATTCATTCATATGTTGATTTATTCATTCATGTTTCTTATGTTCCTTGTTTTGCACATTGCTCTTATCCTGATGTTTACTACTTTGAAAGCTATCATTGAAAAACCAGTTATTTGTGAACTCCAGCAAATTATCAACTATTCTTTGACCAAGAGCTAAGTTTGCCATTGCCAATTATGATTTACTTTATGTATCTTTATTGTGTTTCCTTTACTTATTACAAGTTGAGTTATATAATAGTGAGTTGTCTTCTATTATGATCTATGTATTGATGAATATGATGCTTCTTGTCCATATTCTTTTATCGACTCTTCACTCCATAAACCTGAGGCCATGTTTATTGAGCTCAGTTTCGCTTGGGGACAAGCGAAGTCTAAGCTTGGGGGGAGTTGATACGTCCATTTTGCATCACTATTCTATGTCTTAATTCACTATTATGCATTGATATATTTCATATTGAGAGGTGATACTTATGTTATTTCATCTATTTTTGCATGGTTGATGACTTTTGGAGCATGGACCGCTGCAGTCAGGATTCTGATGGAAAATGTGCTGTTTGGAGGCAAAATTCACGAAGATCAGAAAATCCGGGAAAATATACGGAAAATCCTATTTTTCCAGAAGACTAAGGATGCCAGAAGACGGAGTGGAGATGGGCCACAGGGGGCCCACACCACCCCATGGCGCGGGCAGCCCTAGGCCGCGCTAGGAGGTGGTGTGGCCACCCTAGCCCACTCCAGCCTCTCCCCTTTGGCGTATATCATCCTCCCAAAACCCTAAGACTCGAGGAGCGACCACAGAAAGATTCCGCCGCCTCTGCGGGGCGGAAAACACCGAGAGAGAAAGATCTCTCCGGCAGACAGATTTCTGCTGGGGGAATTCCTTCCCGGAGAGGGGAGATCGTCGCCATCAACACCACCATCAAGCTGGACTTCATCGGGATCATCATCATCATCATCACCACCATCATCACCATCAGCACCCTCATACCATCTCCATATTGCTATAACAATTGCATTGAATCTTGCATAGTTCATAGGGGAAACTTTCCCGGTGTTGATTACTCTTTGTAGTTAATGCTATTGAGTGAACCATTGAATTATTGTTTATGTTCAGATTGTTATACATCATTATTCCATCTCTGTTCATGATCCATATGATGTCTTGCGAGTAGTTCGTTTTGTTCTTGAGGACATGGGAGAAGTCTTGTTGTTAGTAGTGGAGTTGCGTTGAGAAAGATTCAATATATTATTATTTAAGTTGTGGTGTACTTCTTCTAGTGGTGTCATGTGAACATCGACTACATGACACTTCACCTATATGGGCCTAGGGGAACGCATTGTGTATTTGGCTACTAATCGTAGGGGTTGCCGGAGTGACAGAAACCTGAACTCCCGTTAGGAAACCATTGCACAAGGGACATAAGGGTCTTAGAGTTTAAAGTTGTGGTTAGGTTTCTAACTTAATTACTTTCTTGTACTTACGGATCTTTGCAAGGGGTATAATCATAAGTATGTATTAGTCTTGGATGGGGCGGTACATTAGCACAGGTTCACCCACACAACACTTAGCATGCTAAAGAAGATTAATCAACTATATGAAGCGAAAGCACTTGACAGTCTTCCCATGTGTCCTCGAGAACGTTTGGTCATCTTAAGTAATACAACCGGCTTGTCCTTTGCTGCATAAAGGATTGGGCCACTTGCTGCATTTATTCCTACTGTCTTTTATTTACTCGTACTTTTTTTACTTGCTTTATCAAAAAACCCTAAAAATCCGTTTGCTAAGTATTTGCAGAGAATTCCTGATCCATACCACTAGCCAGCACCTTCTTCTCATCATTGGGTTCGACACTCTTACTTATCGAAAATACTGCGATACACCCCCTATACTTGTGGGTCATCAGGATGCTTCTAATATTGTTTCACATCCTAATAGATCTAAAAAAGCAAGTGTCCCTGTGCTTTTCGTTAGAATTGGTGATCATTGCTATTATGGTTTATGTGATATTGGTGCAAGTTCTAGTGTTATTCCTTATGAGCTTTACAAAGAAATTATGCATGAAATTGGTCCCTGCGAATTGGAAGAGATTGATGTGGTTATTCACCTTGCTAATAGAGAGACCATCTCTCCAATTGGTATTGTACGAGATGTGGAAGTTCTTTGTGGTAAGATTAAGTATCCTGCTGAGTTTCTAGTACTTGGTTTAGCTGCTAGTAAAACTTATCCTATCATTTTTGGTAGACCTTTCTTGAGTACTTGTGGAGCTATTATAGATTGCAAGAGGGAGAAAATCTTGACTAAGTTTGATGGGGAATCTTATGAGTTTAATTTTTCGAAATTTACTAAAGAACCCTGTGAAGAGGAAACCCATAATGAGGATTTTAGAGTTGAACAACTTGCTTCTATCTCTCTTGCTCCTAACAATGCTTTGTAGCAATTTATGGAAGAACACGAAAGTGAGATCTTCATGGAAGAAAGGAATGAGATTGACGAGATTCTCCGTCGTCAACCCAAGATGCTTAAGCATAACTTGCATGTAGAAGACTTGGGTACCACGTTGCCACCTAAAAAGGATCCGGTATTCGATCTAAAACCTCTCCCTGATGACCTTAAATATGCTTATATTGATGATAAAAAGATATATCCTGTTATTATTAGCTCTAAACTTTCATGAAAGGAAGAAGAAAGGTTATTGGAGGTTTTGAAGAAACACCGAGGAGCTATGGGTTATACTCTGGATTATTTAAAAGGGATTTCACCTACTATATGTCAGCATTCTATCAATATAGAACCAGATGCAAAGCCAGTAGTAGAGCACCAACGACGTTTAAATCCTAATTTGAAGGAAGTGGTAAGGAATGAGGTATTGAAACTCCTTGATGCTGGTATTATTTACCCTATTGCTGATAGTGAATGGGTTAGTCCTGTTCATTGTGTTCCTCAAAAAGGAGGTATTACCGTTGTTCCTAATGATAATGATGAGCTTATTCCCCAAAGAATAGTAGTAGGCTATAGGATGTGCATTGATTTTAGAAAAGTCAATAAAGTTACTAAGAAAGATCACTACCCGCTTTCTTTTATTGATCAAATGTTGGAAAGGTTGTCTAAAAAGACCCATTTTTGTTTTCTTGATGGTTATTCTGGTTTCTCTCAAATTGCTGTTAAACAACAAGATCAAGAAAAAACTACTTTTACTTGCCCTTACGGAACTTATGCTTATAGACGTATGCCTTTTTGTTTATGTAATGCTCCTGCTACTTTTCAAAGATGCATGTCTGCTACCTTTCATGGTTTTTGTGAGGAAATTGTAGAAGTGTTCATGGATGACTTTTCTGTCTATGGAACTTCTTTTGATAATTGTCTACACAACCTTGATAAAGTTTTGTAGAGATGTGAAGAAACTAATCTTTTTCTTAATTGGGAGAAATGCCACTTCATGGTTAATGAAGGGATTGTCCTTGGGCATAAAGTTTCTGAAAGAGGCATAAAAGTTGATAGAGCTAAGGTTGAGGCAATTGAGAAGATGCCATTCCCAAGAGACATCAAAGGTATTTGTAGTATCCTTGGTCATGCTGGTTTCTATAGAAGGTTTATTAAAGACTTTTCTAGGATATCAAAACCCCTCACTAATCTTCTTCAAAAATATGCACCCTTCGTTTTTAATGATGATTGTAAGGAAGCTTTTGAAACTCTTAAGAAGGCTTTAACTACAGCCCCTATTGTTCAACCACCTGATTGGAGTTTACCTTTGAAATAATGTGTGATGCTAGTGATTTTGTTGTAGGTGTTGTCCTTGGGCAACGAATTGATAAAAAGTTAAACGTTATTCATTATGCTAGTAAGACTTTAGACGCTGCTCAAAGGAATTATGCTACTACTGAAAAAGAATTTCTAGCTGTCGTTTTTGCTTGTGATAAGTTTAGACCCTATATTGTAGACTCAAAAGTCACCATTCATACTGATCATGCTGCTATTAAATACCTTATGACGAAGAAGGACGCTAAGCCTAGGCTTATTAGATGGGTGCTGCTCTTACAAGAGTTTGATCTACATATAGTAGACAGGAAAGGTGCTAAAGACCCTGTAGCTGATAATTTATCTCGATTGGAAAACATCTCTTTTGACCCTATGCCTGTTAATGATAGTTTTCCAAATGAACAGTTAGCCGCAGTAGGGGTAAGCTCGCGAGGGAGCCCTTGGTACGCTGATTATGCTAACTTTATTGTCTCCAAGTATTTTCCTCCAACTTTTACAGCTCAGCAAAGAAGGAAGTTCTTCTATGATTTGAGGCATTATTTTTGGGATGACCCACACTTATACAAAGAAGGAGTGGATGGTATTATGCGAAGATGTGTTCCAGAATATGAACAAAAGGAGATATTGCATAAATGTCATGGTAGTGCTTATGGAGGACATCATGCAGGAGATAGAACTGCACAAAAGGTGCTACAATCAGGTTTCTACTGGCCTACCCTTTTTAAAGATGCAAGAAAATTTGTTTTATCTTGTGATGAATGTCAGCGTGTTGGTAATATTTCTAGACGCAATGAAATGCCTATGAACTACTCTCTAGTTATTGAACCCTTTGATTGCTGGGGATTTGACTTTATGGGTCCTTTCCCTCCCTCGAAAGGTTATACTCATATTCTTGTTGCCGTTGATTATGTTACTAAGTGGGTAGAAGCCATTCCTACGAAGAGTGCTGACAGGGAAACTTCTCTAAAAATGCTTAAGGATGTTATCTTTCCTTGGTTTGGAGTGCCTAGGTATCTCATGACTGATGGGGGTTCTCATTTCATTCATGGTGGTTTCAGAAAGACCCTTGCTAAATATGATGTTAATCATAGAATTGCTTCAACTTATCACCCCCAAACTAGCGGGCAAGTAGAGTTATCAAATAGAGAAATTAAATCCATCTTGCAAAAGACTGTTAATAGATCTAGAAAAAACTGGGCTAAAAAGTTGAATGATGCTTTATGGGCTTATAGAACTGCCTACAAAAATCCTATGGATGTCTCCTTATGAAATGGTTTATGGGAAAGCTTGTCACCTACCTTTAGAATTAGAACACAAAGCTTACTGGGCAATTAAAGAACTAAATAGAGATTGTAAGCTTGCTGGTGAGAAAAGATTATTTGACTTAAATTCTTTAGATGAATGGAGGAGTGAGGCCTATGAAAATGCTAGGCTCTTTAAGGAAAAAGTTAAAAGATGGCATGACAAGCGAATACTTAAGAGAGAATTTCATGTTGGTGAGAAAGTTCTATTGTATAGGTCTCGTCTCAGATTTTTTGCAGGAAAGCTACTGTCAAAATGGGAAGGACCTTTCATTATTGAAGAAGTATACCGTTCATGAGCAATAAAAATTTCTTCTTTAAAAGATAATACTACACAAGTAGTGAATGGGAAGCGACTCAAGCACTATATTGCTGGGGATTCTTACAATGAAGATGTTGATGCCTTTCAAGTTATAACTACGGAAAAAATTATCAAGGACCAAATTTAGAGACCTACAGAGTCCGCTTTCAAATAGATAACAGTTCTGGTAAGAAAAGTTTCACGAAAACACTATTCAACTATATTTTCGCAGTTTTTAGTCAATAAGGAAAGCTACAAAACGAAATAGGGACGGAAACGGAGCCAGGGTGGCTCACACCACCCTGTGGCGTGGGCCCACCCTGTGGCGTGGGCCCACCCTAGGTCGCGCCACCAGGTGGTGTGGCCACCCCAGACTCCGTCTCCGACCCGTTTTCTCCCAGTACCTTCCTTTCATCACGAAACTTCATAATATATAATCCCCCGGATCTCCCGAGGTTCGTATATCGTGTTTTTGTCATGTTTTCATTTCAATCTATTTCTGATAGGTAGAGTCCCAGATTTGGAGTTACAATGTCTTCCTCTGGATCAGCCAAGGAAGATTCTTTAGAGGATATCATCAACCCATACATGAGAGAGTTGAAGATTCATCCCAAGGAGTTGTTGCTTGAAGATGGGGAGCTCCGGATAAAAGAGGTTCGAGGCCCTAAAGGTGAAGGAAGTCTAGAGGACAGGATGGAAGCACTGGAGCAAGAAGTCTTTAGGTACAAGAAGATGGCGGAACGCAAAGTGGATATCATCCATAAGGTTTGTTCCGAACTCATCGCCGAGCACCAAAAGGAGAATGCTGAACTCAAGGATGAAGTCCTCTCACTCCGCCAAACAACCAACAAACTGCAAGCACAACTCTACGACGTTCAAAATAATAACTATGAGTATGAGGTTAGGTTTAAATGCATAAGTGCTGCTGCAAGTTTCAGGATGCTGGAAACCACAATGTCCTTTGTTGATGGGAAACCCTTACCCTGGAAGTCGAACGATGATGAGAGAATACCACCACCACCAAAGGTGTAATTCGTCATCAGGTTTGGCATCCCCTTGGTTTGTTCTAAGCTTGGGGGAGTGCCGTGGTATCACATCACTATCTTCTATCTTTGTACCTTTTTAGTAGAGTCATATCATGAATAGAGAAATTATTATGTAGGATGGTTTGCATTATGGAAGTGTCCCCTCTCTCGTTAGATATGTATCCCTTGGTATGAGTTGCCATTATGGAATATTAATGAGAAGTTCTATCATTCACTCTTTTTCATAGCTTATATTAGTTTTCAATTCGTGGTTATATGATTGATCTTGTTGTTAGTATTGGTATCACTTTGGGATCATTGAGTTAATTTAGTTGGTTTTGGCAAACCTGGCTTGGTCAGTAGCAACACTATTTTTGAGAGTTGAATGAAAAGATAAAAGTACTCTAAAGAAAAATAATTTCATCATCTTTCTTTCTTGATTTGCTCATAAGTTGAGTATTCTCTAGTTAAGAACTTTTGTGCTTCTAAGGAAGATTGCATGTTTGTTTTTTATCACTTGTATGTTTGATTGTTTCCTTCAACTCTTATACTTGCTACCCATCCTTGCTAGCCAAAAACCTGTACCGAGAGGGAATTCTTCTCGTGCATCCACCTCCTTAAACTAAAAACCATGCCATTTGTGTCCACCATACCTACCTATTAGCACTGTTGCTATTCCAAGTAAATTCTTGGTTTGTCTACCTTCCAAATTAAACTTGTTATGTGAAAATTAGTGATTAAAGCTCTCACGAACTTGATGGCACTCTTTAATTTTCTTGCATTTAATAACCTGAACCATTGTGTCCTTCTTTGTTGCGTATATTCTTGCGCTTTATGAGTTGAAGTTAGCAGAACCATGTATCACGGGGAACGCTTTCAACACTGCATTGGTACTTTGTACCTAGTTGATATCATGTTCTTTTGCTTATGGATCCCGGCGGTGTGAAATAAAAGTGGAACTTGTAAGATCATGGAGTTTATATGTGTGTTAGAGAAACGTCTAGGCCGCTAGCCTAAGCCATGCCTAATCATGGTGGAAACTTGCAGCATAACTATAGTGATCATTCTATGAAGCATCCTCAATAAAAACCTATGCACATAGCAAATAAAAAGATCGCTGAGATGCTTACTGTCTGCTTGCCTTGTCATTTTGATTATGGGATAGCTCCTGTGTCATGTGCAAGGGGTACCCCGTTGGCGGTTCTCAATGATACACATGTATTTACAATGACAAGAGCTTACTCGTGACTGAAGTTGAGTAGCATGAGGTTCGGTACTCGTAAGTAAGGGGTATGCGATTTCAACTTATAACTTGTCAAGCATATCCTCTTAGTTGTGTCACTTTAACCTTAATCACCAAAAGATGCCTATGATAGGGGCAATGAGAGCTGAAAGCTAATAAGTATCATAATTTTTGGGAGCTCTTTATGAGACTTGCAATCCCTGCTTCCCTCTGCGAAGGGCCTTCCTTTTACTTTTTAGTTGTCAATAAACCTATTCCCTTCTATCTCAGCAAGTATTTTGAGTTGTTGTGTTTCATTCATTCATATGATGATTTATTCAATCATGTTTCTTATGTTCCTTGATTTGCAAATTGCTCTTATCTTGATGTTTACTACTTTGAAAGCTATCATTGAAAAACCAGTTATTTATGAACTCCAGCAAATTATCAACTATTCTTCGACCAAGAGCTAAGTTTGCCATTACCAATTATGATTCACTTTATGTATCTTTATTGTGCTTCCTTTACTCATTACAAGTTGAGTTATATAATAGTGAGTTGTCTTCTATTATGATCTATGTATTGATGAATATGATGCTTCTTGTCCGTATTCTTTTATCGACTCTTCACTCCATAAACCTGAGGCCATGTTTATTGAGCTCAGTTTCGCTTGGGGACAAGCGAAGTCTAAGCTTGGGGGGAGTTGATATGTCCATTTTGCATCACTATTCTATATCATAATTCACTGTTATTCATTGATATATTTCGTATTGAGAGGTGATACTTATGTTATTTTATCTGTTTTTGCATGGTTGATGACTTTTGGAGCATGGACCGCTGTAGTCAGGATTCTGATGGAAAAGGTGCTGTTTGGAGGCAAACTTTGCGAAGATCAGAAAATCCGGGAAAACATACGGAAAATCCTACTTTTCCAGAAGACGAAGGAAGCCAGAAGGAGGGCTAGAGATGGGCCACAAGGGGCCCACACCACCCCCTAGCGCGGGCCACCCTGGGTCGCGCCACCAGTTGGTGTGGCCGCCCCGGTCCACCCCTGGCACTCCCCTCTGGCGTATATTATCCTCCCGAAACCCTAAGACTCGGGGAGCGACCACAGAAAGATTCTGCCGCCTTTGTGGGGCGGAAAACACTGAGAGAGAAAGATATCTTCGGCAGACAGATTTCAGCCGGGGGAATTCCTTCCCGGAGAGGGGAGATCGTCACCATCAACACCACTATCAAGCTAGACTTCATCGGGATCATCATCATCATCACCACCATCATCACCATCATAACCCTCATCACCCTCATCACCATCTCCATATTGTTGTAACAATTGGGTTGAATCTTGCATAGTTCATAGGGGAAACTTTTCCCGGTGTTGATTACTCTTTGTAGTTGATGCTATTGAGTGAACCATTGAATTATTGTTTATGTTCAGATTGTTATACATCATTATTCCATCTCTGATCATGATCCATATGATGTCTTGTGAGTAGTTCGTTTTGTTCTTGAGGACATGGGAGAAGTCATGTTGTTAGTAGTGGAATTGTGTTGAGAAAGATTCAATAGTTTGATATTTAAGTTGTGTTGTACTTCTTCTAGTGGTGTCATGTGAACGTCGACTACATGACACTTCACCTATATGGGCCTAGGGGAATGCATTGTGTATTTGGATACTAATCGTAGGGGTTACCGGAGTAACAGAAACCTGAACCCCCGTTAGGAAACCATTGCACAAGGGATGTAAGGGTCTTAGAGTTTAAAGCTGTGGTTAGGTTCTACCTTAATTACTTTCTTGTAGTTACGGATGTTTGCAAGGGTTATAATCACAAGTATGTTTTAGTCCTAGGAAGGTCGGTACATTAGGACAGGTTCACCCACGCAACACTTAGCAAGCTGAAGGAGATTAATCAACTATATGAAGCGAAAGCACTTGACAGTCTTCCCATATGTCCTCGAGAACGTTTGGTCATCTTAAGTAATACAACCGGCTTGTCCTTTGCTGCATAAAGGATTGGGCCACTTGCTGCATTTAATCCTACTGTCTTTTTTATTTACTCGTACTTTGTTTACTTGCTTTATCAAAAAACCCTAAAAATCCGTTTGCTAAGTATTTGCAGAGAATTCCTGATCCATACCACTAGCCAGCACCTTCTGCTCCTTGTTGGGTTCGACACTCTTACTTATCAAAAATACTGCGATACACCCCCTATACTTGTGGGTAATCACTGCTTTGTGTTTACTTTCTGGAAACTATTACTTCCTTCCATTCGATACGTTTAATCCTTTGTTTTTAGCAAAACCGGTGAGATTGACAATCTCATCGCAAGTTGGGGACAAAGTTCTGTGCTTCTGTTGTGCAGGTCTCCACGTTGCTACTAGCACCGGTAGTGCGCCCTGCCAAGGCTCAGCTAGCAACACCTTTGGGGTGTTTCCTTGCTCCTACTGGTTCGATAACCTTGGTTTCATAACTGAGGGAAACTTACTTTTGTGCTCATTATACCTTCCTCTTGGGGTTCCCCAACGAGCTCATCAATCATGAGCCATTAGTGGGACCCCCTTGTCAGTAGCCCTCTGTGCTGCACTGTGCAGATTGGGCCGGCCCAGTTAGTTTCCCACGCAGGCCTGTAAATTCAAATAGTTATTTTCCATTTTCGTTAAAACCAGTTTGTGTTAGTAGATTCAAAAATCAATTCAAAGAGATTCACTAAACCAAATTGCATGATTAAAATTTTGTTAGAAAGATATTTAAATTATCTATCCAAGCCCGTTGGATTCAAGTCATTTGGAGTTAGAGATCACCTATAGTAAAAATAATAAGACTGAGACTTTTCCAACTTCAAACATTTTTCAAAAATCAACCATAAATGCTTTTAAGTTGATTCCAACTCTCAAAAATCACATTTGATAAGATCTATCTGAATATATAACAATATTTAGGTTTACATGTAGTAACATTGGACTAGTACCAAAAGAATGCTATATAGGCATTTCTAGTCACTTTAATTCTATTAAATGACAATCTTAAACTTTATAAAATATGACCACCACTTTAAATCACATTCCCAAGTATTAGAATATGTGGTGATGACATGTGTCAACATGATCCCATATTTTAATTGGAGAATATTAAATCTTAAGTATTTTCAATGAGTAGAAATTACTTTTCTAAAATAAGATAAATAAAACTAGGTCTTTATTTCATGTGATGATTGTGATGATGCTAGATCATCAAGTGTGAGCCTTAGTGTGCTAAATATAAGTATTTAAGTATTGTTTGGTGATTATGTACATCGTGTTCATTTATAGACGATAGTACCGACCCGGGATACGAGGAGGAGGAGTACTACCAAGAAGAAGAAAACTTCAACCACTGCACTACTCAAGGCAAGCCATCACTAATTGCAAGCTACAATTATGCAAGTCATCCTTGCAATATAACCCATGCAAGATGCATTAGGCATTCTTTGGTTATACAACTTTGATTATACCAATCCCAAGTTTTACTTGCAAGCTTTATTCTTTTACTTTTACCAAAGTTCTTTACTTTTAGTTAGTGCTTTGTGAGTATTGGGAAAATGGTATAGATACCATAAAGAGTATAAAACTAGGCCTAACTAGTTATACTTAGATGTCATTCCAAGGCATTAGATTAGAGTTGGATGGTTACCCTTGATTAGCACCCCTCATTAGTGAATACCCTCAACTTTAGTGGCTAGTGCTAAGCATAAAAGTTGATCACTATAGATTGGAATACTTGGTGAAAATGATTATGAAAACCTTGGAATGAAGATTCATTATATTGAAATGTTTTGACATGTGTTGAGAAACACAAAAATATGTGATGATGACAATGTTGAGGCATGATCCTTAGCCCTTTATAAAAAACTGATGGTTGGGTTTGGATGCGATACCATTCCAATTTTACCATACAACCACAATACCTGAATTGGGTAGGGCTTATATGGAAGCTTATATGCCTTAGTATGGGTTACCTCGTGGAAAAAGGTGGAGCTGAGGCTACCTCGTGAGTGTGAATGTCCACCTATGCAGTGCCTAGGATGGCAGATGGCCATGGCTGGGAGGCCAAGCTCATAGGGGAGGTGCCTATACTAGAGTGTGTAATTGAAAGGTTATGATTTATTATCCGCATACTAAGTATGATGATTCGGGGTTATCCCTGACGAATGTATTGAATTTTGTGGTGAAAGTGTACCACCTCTGTAGAGTGTCAAACTATTCGAATAGCCGCGTCCGCGGTCATGGACAGTTGGAGTGGTCATACTATTCCGTCGTCAGATGTTTTCGAAATGACCTGTGAATTGAACTATGACTTTGACTTGACCACAACAGGGTTGTGGATATGAAGACTAGGTTCCCACTTAAGTGATTTAGAACATTAACTTAGTTTTCTTTACTTCTAAACTCAGTTTTAGATAAACCTGGATTTTTGCAAATAAACCCAGAGCTTAATATTCCTACTAGAACTACATTACTTGTTAGTGATAGTTTGCGAGTACTTAAAGAGTACTCATGGCTTTGTCCCTGGCTATTCTCGTGGCTAGACTATGAGGAGGACTACCAGGATGATGGACAGCAGGAGGTCTACGACAACTAGTATCATCTCCCATCGTCAACATTGCCTGTGACCCTGAAGATGGAGCCCCTACTATGTTTATTTTCTGCTGCTTGATTTGTATTAAGACTGGATCATGAGATCCTTTATTTGTAAGACCATTATTATGGTTTGTAATGGATGATGTACTGTGGTACCAATCTGTTATGTCTCGCAAAAATGGTAATACTAGGATTGCGAGGTATGGCATAACAGGCATCTGGGATTAAAAATCCGGGTGCTGACAAGTTGGTATCAGAGCCATCCTAACCATAGGATACCCTAGTTAGAATGGACGTCCGAACAATAACTTAGTTTCAAAACAAAAGAAGTGAGTATTTATGAAAACCTATTCCCACTCTTATCCTTGATTCTTTCAAAAACAGTCATGTGAAAGAACATTTCATGTTTTCCTATGTTTTGCGTGTTAGATAACAATACTATGGAGACTTTTCATGTGTGCTAAGTGTGCAGGAAGTTCTGAGGGGGGCCGGATAATCCGCCCCTCCAAGGGCCGAATAATCCGGCCTACCTCCTCTCTCAAGAAAGCCAAGGTTCGTCGCTCTGTGTCCAGTCGGATTTTCTTCCAGAAAATCTGAACTGGGGCGGCTTTTCTTCCCCAGGCCGGATAATCCGGGTTTCGCAAGGGCCGGATAATCCGTCCCCTAGTTTTCGTGCAAAAGGAGCCACGGCGCGTCGCTCTGTGTCCAGTCGGATTTTCTCCCGGAAAATCCGAACTGGGGCGGTTCTTCTTCCTCAGGCCAGATAATCCGGGCTTCGCATAGGGCCGGATAATCCGGCCCCCAGAAGTTGATCAAGGACAAGCTCGACGCGTCTCATTGTGTGGGGGTGGATTTTCTGCCGGATATTCCGAGTCTGGGGCAGTGTTTCCTCAGACCGGATAATCCGGCCCTCACTTGGGCCAGATAATCCGGCCCCCAAAGTGTGCAACGACTGGTTTTTGGAAGGGGGTATAAGTACCCCTTCTTCCCAAACGTCCAGACCTCTTGATTCATTCGAATTTGACCAGACCCTATGCAAGAGCTCTAAATCTCGATCTCCCACTTCAACCACCCTAAGGTCTTGATCTTTGGTGGAATTGAAGGAGGAGAAGTTCATCATCAACATCAAGAATCAAGCGCTTCAACTCCTCTCCATTCACTTGGAGAAATCCCTGATCTAGTATTCTCGTTAATACCTAGATCGTGTTATTGTATTTGACAACTTTGTTCTTGTGGCAGCTTGTTGTCATTTCGGGAGCCTCCAAGTTGTTGTGGAGTTGTTGCCCCGCTAGTTGTGTAAAGGCGCCGGTGCCCGCCTCGAAGGGTACCTATAGTGAAAGGTGGATCAGGCCTGTTGTGGCGAGATCCATCGGAGAACAAGGTGAGGCCTTTTGTGGCGTGGTGGTCTTAGTACCGCCCACCCCTCCAACGCAGACGTACTTCCCTTAACAAGGAAGGAACTGCGGTCAAACAAATCCTGTGTCTCCGTGTGCTTCACTTTGGTTCACTCGTTCCTCTTCCACTCGCTCCTTACTCGCTAGTAGATAGGTTTGCATATAGGGAAATTCCACACATTAGTTTATCTAGAGAATTTACCTTTGTTCTAAGCCTAAAATTGAAAAAGAATTAAAAATTGGTGTAGCACCTATTCACCCCCCCTCTAGGTGCCCATACGATCCATTTCAATTGGTATCAGAGCCCCGGCTCTTAATTCGGGCTTAACCGCCTAAGAGTAGTATGGGTACAAGGGATGATGGAAATGAGGCTGTGGATAAGGTCACAATGGATGATCTCAAGCCGTTGGAAACAACCTTGTTGAAATCCTTTGAGGCCAAGATGGAGGAGATGAATCAAATGATTGCTCGCCTTACATCATCCATAGCCCCATATCCATCCTCCTCTGAGGCTCCCTCACCATCATCTAAGGAAAAGGGTAACACCGGATCCAAGGATGATGATGTGGAAGGTGAAAAACTAAATGGTTCCACCTCCAAAAAGGGAAGTGGTAAGGAGGAATATAGTGAGGTTCGCCACGTATATTCCCCCGACCCACCTATCCCTCATCCTCATATAAACAATAGGGGTGATCCACCCAAGCTCACTTCATCTTCTTTTAACCAATGGCAATTTCTAATGAAATCTCATATTTGCAGCTCCTCTATTGAATTGTGGAGGATCATTGAAGAAGGTCTTCATGTTGGATATCAAACCAATCTAACAAGAAGGGAAGTTGTGGATAGCTAGTTGAATGCCACTGCTCTCCACATGATACAGCTGGGTGTGGGTCCCAAGGACATGCCACACATTGAACATCTCAACACGGCTAAAGAGGCATGGGATGCTCTTACAGACCTTTTTGTTGGAAATGAAAGCATGAGAAGAAACCGGTATGATGCCCTTAGTAACAAAGCTGAGGGATTCTACATGTTGGATGGTGAAAACCATGAGGACATGTATAGAAGACTAAAGGGCATCGCAACAACATTTCGGAAGCATGGGGCCACTCACATTGATGATGCATGGATAAAAAGGAAGTATGTGAGTGCCTTAATGCCTTTCGAACCGACAGATTTGAAGAGCTTGCAAGGTAGACACAACTATCATCAAATGACATCCAATGAAGTCATGCAAGAAATGGCATCATTCAAAGTGGCGGCAAAGAATGCTGAAGATGCCCGTGCTCGGGCCATTGGAATGCAAAAGGGTGTCAATATGGCTCTCAAAGCCAATGTTGCTAAGAAAGAGGATGATGAAGGAGCATTTGAGAGGATATCCGTGGACTGCCCCGATGAGGTCAAACGTGCTCATGGTGAGTACATGGCACTCTATGCAAGGAACTTTTGGAAGGACCCTGCCAAAGCCAAGTCTGAACTTGAGCGCAAGAACGGGTCAAATGGAAGAAGAGAAAGTGGCCCAAGATTGAGAACTTGCTTCAACTGTGGAGATAGACTGCACTTTGTAGCCGAGTGTCCTTATGAAAATAGAGAAGACAATGGTGGCAGGCTCATTCTTAAAGAGAAATCCAAAGTTCCTAAGAAGAAGCCATTTGCTAAGAAGAATGGTCCTTTCAAGAAGCAACCCAAGATGGTCCTTGTAGCTCAAGAGGAATACTCCTCCGCAAGTGAAGATGAAGAGGATGATGATAGTTCCCGCGAAGTGGCTGCTATAGCCACCACATCGACTCCCTTCTCTCTCTTCAACTCGCCGAACGAGAACGCCATCAACAACAACGCCACTTGCCTAATGGCAAGAGGATACGAGGTATCGACTTCTAACTCCTCATTTTCTAAGACTAACATAATTTTGGATATGGATGATCATGACAGTCTTGAAATGAAAGAAGAAGTTATTGCCTTGGATATTTTTTTCACTAACCTACAAGGTGAGCACAAACTCCATTTTGATACTCTTATGAGTTAACTTGCTCGAGCCAAAGATCTCCTTGAAGAAAAGGGCAGAATTGAAAGAGAAGATGCTTTGGAGATAGCCTCTTTGAAGAATGCCTTGGAAGAGGAAGAGGAAACTCGAGTTTCTTTGGAAGAAAGACTCAAATCCCTAGAGGAGTCACAAGAAGAAGCTGTAGCTCAGCTCATTAAAGAACGTGACCATGCCCTTGCCAAGGTAAAGAAACTAAAGAAATAAAAGATTGATTTTCGGGATGTTCATGCTAGACTTTTGGAGAAGTTTGATGATCTTTAAAGTGCTCACAAGGCATTGAAGAGTGATCATTCTACTCTAAATGAGTCTCATGACCAGCTCCAAACTCAATTGAAACGGTATAATGTACCAAGTACCTCATCTTCATCCTTTGGAAAAGAAGATCTTGCAAGGAGTTCTCAACACAAAGGTATAGGGGTTATTGATGAGATACTGAGCAGGCAAATGTCAAACAATAGTAAAGAAGGTCTTGGTTACATACCCAAGACAAAGAGCAAGAAAAACAAGAAGAACAAGACTGCTCAATCGAAGACTAGCAACATTACCAATGACAAGACTAATTATGATGGTTTTGCAGGGATCAACAATCCTAACTTCGAACTATATTGTGATTCTTATGGTGATGTTTATGCTAGTTATGTAGGGCCTTATGATTGTTACATTACTTGGTCTATTTGGGTTCCCAAGACCCTTGTTACTAACATGAGAGGACCCATTGAAAAATGGGTACCTAAAACCAAGAAGTAATTTTCTTGCAGGGCTATGCTTCCAGTGGTTCTAAATGGGTACTCGATAGCGGTTGTACGAGTCATATGACCGGAAGCAAGGAGATCATCATGGAGATGCGGCCGAATCTTGATCACATTACCGTCTCCTATGGTGACAAGTCAAAATCTGAGGTATTGGGTCTCGGCAAAGTTGTGGTGGCTCACGATATCTCTCTCGTGGACGTCATGCTTGTTGAGACTCTCGGGTATAACTTACTTTCTGTTCGTGCCCTTGGTAAGATGGGCTTTGCAGTTTACATTGATGCTGATTTGGTGGTACTCTTGTGGAGCAAGTCTCTAAAAGTCGCTTTCGTGGGATATGTCGAAAACGACCTGTACGTGGTAGACTTTTCGGGGAAAACCACTATAGGTCTGGTGTGTATTTTCGGAAAGGCTGACGCGGGTTGGCTATGGCATCGCCGACTAGCCCACGTCAATATGAGAACTTTGCAAAGTCTCCACAAGGGTGGCCACATTTTTGGACTAAAAGAAAATGTCTCTTTTGCCAAAGATCGTGTCTGCAGGGCGTGTGTTGAAGGGAAAATGCATGATTCTCCTCATTGAAGGAAAACTATTATCTCTTCAAAAAGGATCTTGGAGCTTCTTCATGTGGATCTTTTCGGACCTCCATCTCATGCAAGCCTTGGTGGGAAGAAGTATTGTCTAGTGATTGTTGATGATTACTCAAGATACACTTGGGTTTATTTCTTGAAGTTGAAGAGTGAAACTCAACAAACTGTCATCGACTTCGCCAACGAGGTTCAACGTCAACACAACATCCCCATTCTGGCTATAAGGAGTGATAACGGCTCGGAGTACAAGAACTACACCTTAAATGAGTTCCTAAGTGAAGAGGGGATAAGACATCAATATTCCGCTGCGTACACCCCTCAACAAAATGGTGTAGCCAAGAGGAAGAATCAAACTCTAATGGACATGGCAAGATCAATGTTGGCCGAATTCAAATCTCCATATAACTTATGGGCTGAAGCAATCTCTACTGCTTGTCATTCATCCAATCGTTTATACCTTCGCAAGATTTTGGACAAGACTCCGTATGAAATACTTACCGGTAACAAGCCAAACATCTCATACTTTCGGGTATTCGGGTGTAAGTGTTTCTTTCTTATTAAAGGAGTTCGTTTATCTAAGTTTTAATCTAAGGCTCTAGAAGGTATTTTTGTTGGTTATGGTGCCGAATCCCACACTTATAGAGTCTACAATAAGCTCTCCGGAACTGTTGTAGAATCTTGTAGTGTGGTGTTCGAGGAAAATGACGATTCCCGTGCGGAGCAAGTTGGTGTTTGTGATGCAGATGTTGAAATACCCCAAGATGCCATAAGAAGAATGGGCATGGGATTCTTCCGCCCCATTGAGGAACCCCTTGTGGCGGACCGGGAAGGACAATGCTCTACTCATATAGAGCCCTCATCTACACATACGCAACATGCTCCAACCATGAGGGCAACTTCTACACCATCTCCATCAACTGCTGAAGGTCAAGATGCTCCAGAAAGCTCCAGGACGGATTTTCCGGTGGATACCGGATTATCCGGCCACCCCGCTCCAGCTGTCCATGCTGCTCCTAGTGGTGAAGATATCAACACAAGCTCCAGGCCGGATTTTCCGGCTGACCCCGGATTATCCGGCTCCTCGCCAGTTCAAGCGAGTCCCAGGCTTCCTGAAGATGCTGCTGCAAGTCCTCCCAGGCCGGATTATCCGGCCTCTTCATCGGCCGGATTATCCGGCCCTGACTCTCCAGTTCTGCAGCCTCCTATTATGGCAATGGACTCACCTCAAGGGCATGCATCTCCACCACCTGCTACTGATGTTCCAGCTACTGATCAAGGCAGAGAAAATGCCTCCAATGAAGACTCATGTGATGAATCTCCTCCACCAAGAGACAACAAACTTATTGAACTTCATCGCAAGGCTCGGGCTGACCGTAACCTTGAGTTGAGGGGTCACACTCTCAACAAGGTTGTTGGTGATCTTCGACGAAGGGTGTCTACTAGAAGAGAATTGGCCAGTTTTGTGAGCATCAAGCTCATATCTCCATGGTGGAACCTAAGGTCTTTGAAGCTCTTGAAGACCCAGACTGGGTTGTTGCGATGCATGAAGAATTGAACAATTTCGAGCGCAACAAAGTCTGGAAACTAGTGGAGAAACCCAAAGAGTGCCGCAATGTTATCGGCACCAAGTGGATTTTCAAGAACAAGCAAGATGAGAATGGCATTGTTGTGAGGAACAAGGCAAGACTTGTGGAACAAGGTTACTCCCAAGTTGAGGGCATCGACTTCGGCGAGACCTATGCTCCTGTGGCTCGTCTTGAGTCCATCCGTATCCTACTTGCTTTTGTTGCTCATAACAATTTTAAGTTGCAGCAAATGGACGTAAAGAGTGCCTTCCTTAACGGTCCTCTACATGAGTTGGTATACGTAAAGCAACCCCCGGGGTTTGAGGATCCTAACTTCCCGAACCATGTCTACAAACTCGATAAGGCACTCTATGGCCTTAAACAAGCCCCACGTGCGTGGTATGAGCACCTTAAAGAGCTTTTGTTAGATCGTGGCTTCGACGTTGGGCAAATCGACCCCACTCTTTTTACTAAGAAGGTTAAGGGAGAGCTCTTCGTATGCCAACTATATGTAGACGATATCATTTTTCGTTCTACTAACAAAGCTTTTAACGATGAATTTTCAAAGCTTATGACTGACAGGTTTGAGATGTCTATGATGGGGGAATTACGGTTCTTTCTTGGATTCGAGATCAAGCAACTAAGAGAAGGAACCTTTATAAATCAAGCAAAGTACATCCAAGACATGCTCAAGAGATTCAAGATGACGGATCTAAATGGTGTCGCTACTTCGATGCAAACAAAGTGTCATCTCGAACTCAACCCTCATGGTAAAGATGTGGACCAAAAGGTATACCGGTCCATGATCGGCTCTCTTCTTTACCTCTGCGCATATAGACCCGATATTGTGTTGAGTGTGGGAGTGTGTGCAAGGTATCAAGCAGCTCCTAAAGAAAGCCACTTAGTGGCGGTCAAGAGGATCTTTAGATATTTAGTTCATTCCCCCAACTTTGGTCTCTAGTATCCCAAGGGCTCCAATTTCTCTTTATGTGGTTATACTGACTCAGATTGGGCTGGTGATAAGGATGATCGGAAGTCAATTTCTGGAGCTTGTCAATTCTTGGGAAGATCTCTTGTATGTTGGTCCTCCAAAAAGCAGAATTGTATATCTCTCTCCACCGACGAAGCTGAATATGTTGCTGCTGCCAGCGCTTGTACTCAATTATTGTGGATGAGGCAAACTTTAAAGGAATACGGTGTCAATTGTGACAAAGTGCCTCTTTTATGTGATAATGAAAGTGCTATCAAAATTGCGTACAATCCAGTTCAGCACACAAGGACGAAGCACATTGAGATTCGGAATCATTTTATTTGTGACCATGTTGCTCGAGGTGATATTGATCTATCTTTTGTGAGCACGAAGAACCAACTGGCGGATATTTTTACACAGCCACTTGATGAAGCAAGATTCTGCTATTTGAGGAATGAGCTAAATATCATTGATTCCGGGAGCTTGTCTTGATTACCCATGCACCCACTTGTACATCTCAATCATTGTTCGGTCTAGGTGTGGGCATGGATATAGGGGGAGTGTGATCCTAACTTATTGGGCTAACCCTCCCCCCATAATGCCAATAGCAAGTTATATCATTTCTCTTAATATCATGTTGTGATATGTGAGCTTATTGATGAGTATTGGTCGTGAACCCAAGATATATCTTCGCGGTGTCACACCATCCACTCCAACAAGGTGGCTTCGGCCACCTCCCTCTCCTTTGTGGAGAATTGGATCTTTCTGGATGTTATTTGCTCTCTCATGTTCTTATGGGAATCACACTCAATCTTGGCTCTTATTTGATTTGGATTTTGCAATTTTGAGTGTCTAGTACCATCTCAGTTTGGCATTCTCAATCCTAAGCCTTCCCTACCCCTAAGACATCTATTCTTGCACACAAGTCCCTTTTTGGTGTCTCGATGCCAAAGGGGGAGCAGTAGTTCTACTAGGTTGTCCGTGGATTTGCATGGGTCGGGCATAAGCACTTGCACCTTTTATTCGTTATTTCTTGCTTATGCCCATTTAGCGTTGAACTTTTATATTCATGGTTTGTGATTTGTGGTTGAGACTTTATGTGGTTGTCTGGATGATACCTATGGACTTCATATCATGGATTATGCTCATGGTTATATCTATTCATATCCTATTGCTGGTGGTTTATCACGGAAGGCACGCGCTCATAATGGTTATCCACTAATAATTGTGATTTATGTCAAGGATGCCTATTCTCTACTTCGGTGGTATGTGTTTTTGCCCTTTTGTATATGGAATAGATTCACCTATTTGTGTGCATTTGTATTCCAATGCAAAACTCTATTATGCACACATTGAGGGGGAGTCCCTTCCATAGTTATCTATGTTTGTCTTGTGTCTTTCTCCTGCAAATCTTGGTATTGTCATCTAACACCAAAAAGAGGGAGATTGAAAGAACATTTCATGTTTTCCTATGTTTTGCGTGTTAAATAACAATACTATGGAGACTTTTCATGTGTGCTAAGTGTGCAGGAAGTTTTGAGGGGGCCGGATAATCCGCCCCTCCAAGGGCCAGATAATCCGGCCTACCTCGTCTCTCAAGAAAGCCAAGGCGCGCCGCTCTGTGTCCAGTCGGATTTTCTTCCGGAAAATCCGAACTGGGGCGGCTTTTCTTCCCCAGGCCGGATAATCCGGGTTTCGCAAGGGCCGGATAATCCGGCCCCTAGTTTTCGTGCAAAAGGAGCCACAACGCGTCGCTCTGTGTCCAGTCGAATTTTCTCTCGGAAAATCCGAACTGGGGTGGTTCTTAATCCTCAGGCCGGATAATCCGGGCTTCGCATAGGGCCGAATAATCCGGCCCCCAGAAGTTGATCAAGGACAAGCTCGACGCGTCTCACTGTGTGGGGGCGGATTTTCTGCCGGATATTCCGAGTCTGGGGCAGTGTTTCCTCAGACCGGATAATCCGGCCCCCAAAGTGTGCAACGGCTGGTTTTTGGAAGGGGGTATAAGTACCCCTTCTTCCCAAACGTCCAGACCTCTTGATTCATTCGAATTTGACCAGACCCTATGCAAGAGCTCTAAATCTCGATATCCCACTTCAACCTCCCTAAGGTCTTGATCTTTGGTGGAATTGAAGGAGGAGAAGTTCATCATCAACATCAAGAATCAAGCGCTTCAACTCCTCTCCATTCACTTGGAGAAATCCCTGATCTAGTATTCTCGTTAATACCTAGATCGTGTTATTGTATTTGACAACTTTGTTCTTGTGGTAGCTTGTTGTCATTTCGGGAGCCTCCAAGTTGTTGTGGAGTTGTTGCCCCGCTAGTTGCGTAAAGGCGCCGGTGCCCGTCTCGAAGGGTACCTATAGTGGAAGGTGGATCAGGCCTGTTGTGGCGAAGATCCATCAGAGAACGGGGTGAGGCCTTTTGTGGCGTGGTGGTCTTAGTACCGCCCACCCCTCCAACGCAGACGTACTTCCCTTAACAAGGAAGGAACTGCGGTCAAACAAATCCTATGTCTCCGCGTGCTTCACTTCGGTTCACTTGTTCCTCTTCCACTCGCTCCTTACTCGCTAGTAGATAGGTTTGCATATAGGGAAATTCCACACATTAGTTTATCTAGAGAATTTACCTTTGTGCTAAGCCTAAAATTGAAAAAGAATTAAAAATTGGTGTAGCACCTATTCACCCCCCCCCCCCCCTCTAGGTGCCCATACCATCCATTTCATCATGTTCCTCAAAAACTTCTTGCATTCCTACATAAAATTTGACACCCTTGATCACCACTGTTGGGTCCACAACATAGAAAACAAAAAATTTCCTATGATGAGAACTACACGCCAAGATCTATCTACTAGGTACAAAGCAACGGGTGGACATACATCCATCGAGAACTTACCCTCGAAGACAACGAGTTTTGTTAACGAGTAGGAACTCGTGGTTGATGTAGTCGTACACTTGCCGATCTCAAGATCGAGTGGAAGTCCGAGCACCGCAAATCAGCAGCGCATCCGTACTCGCACACACGTCCGATACCCCGACAACCTCCGTCCCTCGCTCCAGTGAAGCAGCAGAAGCAGCAACTCCTTTCCAGATAAAGCCACCGGGAACATGTATCTCGCTAATCCGAGACCATGGGGGAATAATACTAGAGGGGGAGAAAGATCCTTCACGAGGAGGTGTGAGTATGAAGGTGTGAGAGGGGGCCTTTTATAGGAGGAGGGGAGGGTGTCCCTTCACCTCCCCCATTCATGTGGTGGTAACCCCCTCCACATTAAAATGCCCATTCACATTCTCTTTTAAAGTCTCCACTTTAAATGCATTAAATTTCTCCAAATTTAATGCTCTCTCATTAATAAAACTCTTTTATTAATTTTATTCAGAATTTTGTTAATTACTTTAATTAACAAATATTCACATAAACCCCCTGCAACATTTGAATATTACATGCAGAACCAATTTCAGCAATTTCACCTGAAACAATTTCGGTGTCTATTGAAATAATTCCAACGCTTTCTTAAATCTTTATCTGAAACATATTTGCTCCAAATGGTGTCGGTATCCCTTAAGTGTGTCACCCTACGGTTCGCGAATAATGCAGACATGATCGAGACCCCTCTCCGATCAATAATCAGCAGCGGGACCTGGAGATATGTACTGACTCCCACATTTTCAACGATGACTCTTGTGATCGTGTGAACCTTTAACGTCGTAACTAAATCCCTTTGTCTCGTGATATATTACATGTCCGAGATTCGATCATCGGTATCCAAATACCTAGTTTGATCTCGTTACCGACATGCACTCTTTTCTCGTTCCCGTGATATAACATTCTAGTGATCACATCACTTGCTTGCAAGCTATCTTAATGTGATATCACCGAGAGGGCCCAGAGTATATCTATCCCTCATCGGGATTTTCCACTCTTGATCCATGAGCCTCAACATAACACCTTCATAGTACTGAACCCACCTTTATAGTCGCCCTGTTACGGTGTGATGTTTGGTGTTATCAAGATACTCTTCTGGTGTTAGCAATTAACATGATCTCATGGTCTAAGGACTAAGATTACTTCGTATGATGCTATAGCAATATAAACATAATGACTTTGATCATAATGCTATACTTTGGATGAATGTTCATCACATCATTCCACCAATGTTGTGACCTCGTTATTAACAACATCCAATGTCCATGATCAGGAAACCTTGATCATCTTGTTAATCAACAAGCTAGTTTGTATGAGAGGCAGTACTAGGAACTTTGTATTTTGTTTATTAAACACACATGTATTAACGTTTCCAATTAATACAATTATAGCATGCAAAATAAACATTTATCATAAACATGGAATAAGATAATAACCACTTTATTATTGCCTCTCGGGCATATTCCCTTCACACCTCACTAACGTACTCACCCTAAATTCTTATAGATGGAAGTCCAATATTGCAAGTTCTACCAGTTGGGCAACGGAGGCCAACTGATCTTTGAGAGGGATCTAGATGCACTGTCAGAGTATCTTGAGCGCCCTCATCCGGAATTCTTCGGGGCACAACTCAACGATCACATAGGAGGAGATCTACAATGGATGATAGTTGCAGATCTTAGAGGCAAGATGGAAGCACCCACTTCGGAGAAGATCCAATTCACCTTGCGTGAGAACAACTGGCTAGATGGATTAGCCAGGGCTATGCATGAAGCTCTTGCCCGTATGTGTAGGCAAAACATCAACTTGATCTAGGGAACTCGCTTTGCTCACTTTGCAAGGCGTGATTCTATGGGAATGCCCTTGGAGATGCCAGGACACCCGGAGCTGAAGCACCAGGTGGACAACCTTGACTTCATGCTGTATGATAGGCAGAAGGAGTTGGACAACGCCCGTGCCTACGCCAACCACAACCGTGCTATTGCAGTCAAGAAGGACTAGACCATCGCCATTCTCACCAAGGAACGCCAATCACTTTGTCGTCAGCGCGACAAGAATGATCGCACCATCAATTGTCTTCGCAATAAGGTGGCCGCTCTCGAGAAGACCATCCGTGAACAGGAAATCCAGCTTGAAGCAAAGGAGGAGGAAGGTGAAGATATCCAAGGAGATCTTTACTCTTACCTCAGTGATGACAATGACTACCTGGAGGATGATGCCATGGAGTTCCACACTGATGATGATGATTCCAACTTCATTTATGATGATTAGATGCACTTGAGCACTACCGTAGGAATGAGGTTTACCGGTCCCATTGTACCGTAGTTTCACATAATGGTTCTTAAAACCATTTGTTTTCTATTTATGTGTGTTGTGTGTTTGTATGGTGTGCTTTGAATGAATGAATGAGAGGAAGTTGTTAGTTTGCAAAACCTGAGTCAAATTCAAAGTTTAAAGCTTTTGAAACAGAACCATGAACCTTAGAAATTTCCCTCTTATCTCATTATCTATCTCAATCTTTAGATGACTCGTGGAAACCCTAGAGGAAGCAGTTCATCTCAGGACCCAATGCTGCAGATTCTGCAAATGCTAGTTTCTGACCGTGAAGCTAGTAGAGCCGAACGCCAAGCCAACCTATCCACTCTTCAATAGATAGCTCTGATGTCTATGCACTTCTATTCTTGTAGACGGTGTTGGGCCTCCAAGTGCAGAGGTTTGTAGAACAACAACAAGTTTCCCTTAAGTGGGTCACCCAAGGTTTATCAAACTCAGGGAGGAAGTGGTCAAAGGTATCCCTCTCAAGCAACCCTGCAATCAAGATACAAGAAGTCTCTTGTGTCCCCAACACACCCAATACACTTGTCAGGTGTATAGGTGCACTAGTTCGGCGAAGAGATAGTGAAATACAAGTAATATGGATGATTATAAGTGGTAATTGCAATCTGAAATAAGAGTGGCAGCAAGCAAACATGCAACAGAACTAATTGTAAAGGGTGTTTCAATGCTTAGAAACAAGGCCTAGGGATCATACTTTCACTAGTGAACACTCTCATATAAATATCTTCTTTTCATGATGCTACCCTAAACTACTCTCCGATTGGACGATGTAGGGCTATAACAGCACACCTTAAAGTTTGTATTCCCCATCTAGATAACCCCTCACTATCACCTTGAGAGCTAGATGGTTCCAATAAACACCACACTCTCATAGAGACATCCAACTCAAATCTCATGATAAGTATTTATGTAACCTTAGCCAAAGTGCCACACGGTGTGCACACTGTCAACTTCACACACGTGGGGATAAGCAGAGATTCATTAAAGCACTTGAGTAGCATAGTAGATCTATAGATTACAAAGCTCATGATCTCGTAAGATCACGCATAGAGAGAGATGAACACATAGCTACCGGTAGAGCCCTTAGTCTTAAGAGAGAACTACTCCCTTCTCATCATGGGAGTCAGCAACGGCGATGGAGATGGTGGTGGAGTCGATGGAGATGGCTCCGAGGGCACTTCTCCGTCCCGGCAGGGTGCCGGAACAGAGACTTCTGTCCCCCGAATCTCCTCTTCGGTGGCAGCGGTGTTGTGGAACTTTTCGTGGAATTATGATCTAGTATTTTTCGTCCTGGGAGGCTTTTATAGGCGAAAGGGCGATGCCAGAGGGTGGACCAGGGGCCCACACCACCTTGTGGCGCGACCAGGGGTACCCGCGCCACCATAGGGTGTGGCCAGCCCTTGGCCCTCCTTCGGCTGCCCTCCGGACTCCGTGTTCCTTCTGGTAAAATATTGACTTCGGCTTTTGTCCCGTCCAATTCCGAGAATATTTCCTTACTAGATTTTCTAAAACCAAAAACAGTAGAAAACAGGCAACTGGCACTATGGCATCTTGTTAATAGGTTAGTTCCAGAAAATGTGTAAAAATACTCCAAAGTGTGGACAAAACATAAGAAAGTAGATATAAAACAAGCATGGAACATCAAAAATTATAGATACGTTTACAACGTATCAACGTGACTTCACTAGCACCAACAACAATGATTTCATGTGCACACCTATTGCTCCAACTGTTCCTGAAGCTACTTTCTATGAAATTAAACCTGCTTTGCTCAATCTTCTTATGAAACAACAATTTTCCGGTGTTGTTACTGAAGATGCTGCTGCTCACCTTAATAACTTTGTTGAACTTTGTGAGATGCAAAAACATAGGGATATAGATTGAGATATTATTAAGCTTAAATTGTTTCCTTTCTCTTTGAGTGGAAAAGCTAAAGAATGGTTGCTATCCCTAACTAGAAATAGTATTGATTCTTGTACTAAATGCAAAGATGCTTTCATTGGAAAATACTATCCTCCTACTAAGATTATATCTATGAGAAGTGAAATAATGAAATTTAATCAATCTGATAATGAACATGTCGCTCAAGCTTGGGAGAGAATGAAATCTTTGGTAAATAATTGTCCCACTCATGGACTGACTGCTTGGATGATTATCCAAACCTTTTATGCAGGACTAAATTATTCTTCAAGAAAAATCTACTGGATTCTGTTGTTGGAGGTACCTTTATGAGCATTACTTTGGGTGCTGCAACAAAGCTCCTTGATAATATGATGGTTAACTATTCTGAATGGCACACTGAGAGAGCTCCATAAGGTAAGAAGGTAAATTCTATTGAAGAAACCTCCTCCTTAAGTGATAAAATTGATGTTATTATGTCTATGCTTGTTATTGGGAAAGCTCATATTGATCCAAATCATGTTCCCTTAGCCTCTTTGGTTGCTCAAGAAGAGCAAGTTGACGTGAACTTTATTAGAAATAATAATTTTAGCAACAATGCCTACAGTAATAATTTTGGTAATAATAATTATAGGCCATATCCTCCCAATAATGGTAATACTTATGGAAATTCCTACAACAACAATAGGAGTGCACCCTCTGAACTTGAAGTCATACTTAAAGATTTTATTAGTAAACAAACTTCTTTCAATAAAACTATTGAGGAAAAACTTTCGAATGCTGAAAGAAATATATCATCTTTGTCTGAAGCACAATCCTCTTTGATTAATAAAATGGCTACTAAACCTGAAACCATTGAAAATCCCTTTGCTGCTACTAATGCCATACAAGTTAGAATTGATGAAAATGTTAGACTATTAGCTAAATTGCATGCTAAGTGGGAAAGAGAATATGAAATTGCTAGAAATAGTAGTATTTGTACTATCACCACCACTAATGTTGATGCTAGCAAACCACATGAAGTCCCCATTCCTTTTACAACAATGCCTAAAACCAATGGAACCTTTTCTAATAAAAATGCTGAAATTCTTCGAAATATAGGAAACAATATCTCTACTACCTTGGATGGTAATTATGATTTTGATCTTGATGGTTGCAATATCTCTGAAGTAATTATATTCTTACAAAAGCTTGCTAAAAGTCCTAATGCTAGTGCTATGAATATGGCCTTTACAAAATACATTACTGATGCTCTCATAAAAATTAAAGAAGAAAAGATGAAATATAAAGCTTCTGTCCCTATGAAATTAGAAGGTGGTTGGGAACCCATCATTAATATGAAAGTGAATGATTTTGATCTCAAAGCTTTTTGTCATCTTGATAGTAGTGTTTCTATTATGCCTAGAAAGATTTATGAAATGCTTGATCTGCCACCATTGGAAGATTGTTATTTAAATATCCAACTTGATGATAATGCTAAAAAGAAACTCATGGGGAGCATTAATGATGTTATTATTATGGTTAACAATGCCTATGTCCCTGTTGATTTCTATGTTTTGGATGTTGAATGCAATGCTTCTTGTCCTATTATTTTGGGAATACCTTTTCTTAGAACTGTTGGTGCCATTATTAATATGAAAGAAGGCACCATTAAATATCAATTCCCACTCAAGGACGGTGAAAGGGAAATGGACGTCGCCTAGAGCGGGGTGAATAGGCGTTTTAAAATTATTACGGTTTAGGCTCTAATAAATGCGGAATAAAACTTAATGTTTAATTTATCAAGCCAAAACCAATATCCACTAGTTTCACTAAGTGCACCAACAACCTATGCTAAGCAATACAAGCAACAAGGTGATAGCAAGATATAGTACTTCAAGCACGATGGCTATCACAATGTAAATTGCATAAGTAAAGGGCTCGGTTGAGAGATAACCGATGGACGCGGAGACGATGATTTGTTTCCCGAAGTTCACTTCCAAATAAACTACGTCTCCTTTGGAGAGGTGTGGGGGCGCAATGTACTTCGAACATCACAAGTGGCTCACCTCGAGGTGTGGTGGCTCGATGCTCACCCAACGCCACACAAGGCCTCACCCTAAGATGCGAAGGCACGCAACCTGCCACAAAAGGCTCACCCTATTCTCCCGTGAGCTCTCCACAAAGGCCTACTCACGTTCCACTATGGGACACTTGAGGGCGGTCACCGAACCCGTACAAGGCTTGGGGCAAACTCCACAACAATTGGAGGGCTCCCAAGAACAATTCCACAAAGGCTACAAAGCCACAAAAGGCAACAAGGCCACAAAAGGCTACAAGACCAAAAAAAGGTCAACAATCCAACCACACAACCGTCTAGGGTTCCAAGAACCCAAGAGAGACAAGCCCAATGGCTTGAACTCGCCGAATCTCCGAGGAGAACTCAAACCTATGCACCAAATGCAAGAGGAAAGTCCTTCACTCTCAAATTCCACCAAAGCTACAAAAGCTATTGGGGGAATAAGGGAGGAAAAACACAAGAGGAGAACACAAAACTCTCCAAGATCTAGATCCCAAGGATTCCTTCACAAAGAAGGGATTCGGTTTGGTGGGGCTTGTAGATCTAGATCTCCTCTCTCAAATCCCTCAAAAAGATGCAAGAATCATGGAAGGGAGAAGGGAAGAGGGCAAGCTTTTGAAAGTCAACAATGGAGGAGAGAGAGTGGAAGATCTAGCAAAAATGACCTCCAAAGTTGGAGAAACTTTGGGGAAGAGGGGGCCCTTAAATAGGGCAAGAAAAATCTGCCCGTTTGGGCCAGATTCGTGCCCCACCGGAACTACCGGTGCTCCACCGGAACTACCGGTAAATAGAAACACAAGTTACTGAACAAAAACGAGATTTACCGGAACTTCGGGCGGAACTTGGGCCGGTACTACCGCTCAAGCAAAAACGTTGGACAACATTGCACGAAAACTTCAATAACTTTTGACTCAGGACTCCGATTTTGATGATCTTGGGATCGATTTGAAGAGAACAAAAAGCTCTACAAGATTATGCAAATAAACATCATAGTACAACAAGGGAGGATAAAAATAAAATGGAGAAATGTAGGACCTCTCAGAAGCGATGAACCGGTAAAACCTCCAAAACCCAAAACGCAAGAAGTTGAGCTTGGAAACTCCAATTGGGATGAAACCAATTTTGTTGGAAAGATAATAAAGAGTAGAATCCAACAAAAGGTGAAATATTGGGTATCACCAAGGGATAAAATATCATGAATATATATGTGAGATACCTCCCAAGGTGTGGAGCCAGAAAAATCCGCAAGATCAAAAACGCAATAAGATATGCAAGGGAAATCCGTTTTTGATGAACTAGAGCTTGTTATGAAGATAACCACAAGCTCTAGATCCTCACATGGACAAGAATCAAACAACAACCAATAAGGATGATGCTATGAATGCAAAGGTTTGAGCTCTCTCCGAAAGATACGAACGAGTCACCCACTCGAGAGCCCCTCTTGATAGTACGACTATCTATCCTAAACCTGGTCTCCCGATACTTCAAGAGATCGGTAAACTAGGAACCCTATCAAGATCATACCTTTGCCTTGAGCATCCCACTTGAGCTTGATGTAGATGATCTTGTCACCTTCAAGATGGAACACCTTTCTTGATTGCTCTAGCTTGCTCTTGCTTGATGAAGACTTGTGAATGGCTCCCCCATACTCCATGGGGAAACCACTTCTTTGACCTTGTCTTCACCACTCCATGAACACCGAGGATGGCAAGCTCCAAGCATGCGATCTTCTAGAGATGGTGCATATTGAGCTTGCACTTCATTTCTTGATGATGTCTTGAAGATAGCCATGAGGAACTCCATCTTCTTCTTCTTCTTCAAGACATACTTGATCTTCTTCTTCTTATACTTGATTCCAAAAGGCACAAAGCCCTTGGACAATGATTCTTCTTTTTCATCCTTGAAACCAACACATGGTCCAAGCGATGCCAATGGACAAACCTACAAGTGAGACTCAATTTGCACACTAGTCCATAGGGATTGTCATTAATTACCAAAACCACACATGGGGGCATACATGCCCTTTCAGAAGGTATAGAACACTTCCCTAAGAAGAGAGAGAATATTAATTTTGCCTCTCCTATTAAAACAAAATTTGGTCTTAATGCTTCTTCATTTGAAAATACTTGAATCTTGCTTCTTATGCCTAGCTCAAAGGCGTTAAAGAAAAGCACTTATTGGGAGATAACCCAAATCTTTAGTCAATAAATTTTTCTTTTGTTGAGTCTTGGAAGTTACTGCTTCAGTAATAACCTCTCCTTATCATTTTTGTGTGGTTTTTGTGCCAAGAATAACCTCTAATAAGAGAGAAATAATGCTTGGGAAAATTGCTGTCCCGAAACAGATTTTTGTGCTTCGCTGTAAAACTTCGTGCAAAAACTCTGTACGTCGGATTGAGCTGTAATTTTTTGTGCTTCTGCCCCATGTTGCTATCTAACTTTAGTTAGTTTAACACTTTTGGATTTGAGCAACAGAAGGTTCTTGGAAAAATCGGTTTTTACCTGCTAGTCTGTTTTGATAGATTTCTACCATTAATTGCATTTGCCTCTTAATCTCTTTCTCTTTGAGTTCTCTTTGATCACTTGAACTTTTAAAAGGAATTGCTACAGTAGCTTGTGCTTTAATGGAAGTTTTATTTGTGTTGAAACTGAACCTAAAGACTTATTATCTTAAGTACACTAATGTTGCTAATGAAGACTGTGTGAAGTTTTGTATGAAGGAAATTTTAAAGTGTAGGGAAGAATAATGTGATAAGATGAAGTATGGACAAAAGCTCAAGCTTGGGGATGCCATCTGAGTCATACCAAGAAATATTCAAGAAGTACAAGCATCAAAGCTTGGGTATTCCCAAGGCATCCCCTTCTTCATCAATAAAAATCTCAGGTTTTCTTCCAAACACTTCATTTTTATTGTTTCATGCACAATTGTGTTGTTCTTGGAGCGTCTTCATTTTTGTTTTTAGTTTTATTTTGCTTAGTTTTCTTGAATAAATTGGTTGGACCCCCGCATTCATACATAGTTTCAAATAAGTTGATTTGGATTGTAAAAGAGTAGGAAAGTTCATGCTTATAAGTGGTACAAAAAGGAGCTTGTTTTAACTGTGGCCTAGACTTTATCATGTCATGTTTGATATTGCTTTGACTTTATGCTTAGTGATCATTATTGTAGCATGACTTGCTACAAACAATTGAGATTGCTTAATGTGCCTTGAAAGAATCATGCGTTGTTTTAGCATATAAAAGCATAATATTGTGGTATTCTTCTTTGATGCTTTATTTGGGTTAACTTGGCGCATGCTCACACCATGTTAAGACTATACCAAGTCACCATAGCCTCTATGATCATTTAGTTTTCGACTTGTAATATCACTTTATGCTTTAATTAATAATGTTTTGTCGCTTTGCATGATTACGGCCATTATTGCTCTCTTAGTTGGTCGCTCCCAGTCTTTTGCTAGCCTCCACATGTACCAAGTATGAGTTCCACTCATGCATACAACCCCAAATAAAACCAAGTTATTCCAAAGAGTCCACCATACCTACCTATTAGCATTATTGCTATTCCAAGTATATTCATGTTTTTATCTACCTTCTGAATTAAACTTGTTATGTGAAAATTAGTGATTAAAGCTCTCACAAACTTGATGGCACACTTTACTTTCTTGCACTTAATAAACTTGAACCATTGTGCCCATCTATGTTGCGTATATGCTTGCGCTTTGTAAGTTGTTAATTAGCAGAACCATGTTATCATGGGGAACACTTTCAACATTGCACTTTATTTAGTTGATATCATGTTCTTTTGCTTATGGATCCCGACGGTGTGAAATAAAAGGGAAGCTTGTAAGCTCATAGAGTTTATACATGTGTTAGAGAAACGCCTGGGCGGCTAGCCTAAGCCATGCCTAATCATGGTAAAAACTTGCAGCATAACCATAGTGAGCAATCTGTGAAGCATCCTCAATAAAAAAACCTATGCAAATAGGAAATAAAAAACCCTATGCAAATAGGAAAGAAAAACCTATGCAAATAGGAAATAAAAGGATCGCTGAGATGCTCATTGTCTATTGCATTGTCATTTTGATATAGGAAAGCTCCTGTATCATGGGGCAAGGGGTACCCCGTTGGCGGTTCTCTATGATACACATGTACTTACAATGACAAGAACTTACTCGTGACTAAAGTTGAGTAGCATGAGTTTCGGTACTAGTAAGCAAGGGGCATGAGATTTTCAGCTTATAACTTGTCAGGCATATCCTCATATTTGTTCACTTTAACCTTAATCACCTAAATATGCTTATGATAGGGGCAATGAGAGCTGAAAGCTAATAAGTACCATAATTTTTGGAAGCTCTTTATGAAACTTGAATCCCTGCTTCCTTCTATGAAGGGCCTTTCTTTTACTTTTATGTTGAGTCTCCATCTTCTATCTTTATACACCTATTGAGAGAGCATAGTGGTCATTCTTAGTTTAATGTGCATTGTCCCAAAACTTGTTGATTGATTCATAACTTTGATATTTCTTATTCTTAAACTATTTGTATCTAGTCACCCTTATGAACTTTGAAGGTGTCCTATGCATTTATGTTCTGCTACACCATGAGGGACAAGCTGAATACCATTCTCATTATGTTTTCTATATGAGAATCAAACAAACGTCTTTCAAAGCATTGTTATTCATGAATCTTTTGTTTGTATCTTTTCATGTTACAACATAGTTGCTATGTCTTATTGTTAGAACTATATCTTTCATGCCTATGTTAGAGTACTATGATCCCATCTATCAATGTTTTACAAATACCTTGATCAAGATTACGATAGTGCATGTCACCTAAAAAATTATTCTTTTTTATCACTTACCTACTCGAGGACGAGCAGGAGTTAAGCTTGGGGATGTTGATACGTCGTAAACGTATCTATAATTTTTGATGTTCCATGCTTGTTTAGTATCTACTTTCTTATGTTTTGTTCATACTTTGAGGTATTTTTATACATTTTATGGAACTAACCTATTAACAAGATGCCACAGTGCCAGTTGCCTGTTTTCTGCTGTTTTTGGTTTCAAAAAAGCTAGTAAGGAAATATTCTCGGAATTAGACCGGACAAAAGCCCAAGTCAATATTTTACTCGAAGCAACACGGAGTCCGGAGGGCAGCTGAAGGGGGCCACGAGGCGGCCACACCCTAGGGTGGCGTGACCAGCCCTAGGCGCGCCGCCACCTGGTGTGGGCCCCTCGAGCCTCCATCGACCTTGCTCTTCCGCCTATAAAAGCCTCCCGGGACGAAAACCCTAAGTACCCGATCAAAATTCCACGAAAGAGTTTGTAGCCACCGTCATCTCCATCCCTAGATCAGGAGGGATCTGAAGCTCTTCCTGGCACCCTGTCGGAGGGGAGAGATCATCCTGGAGGCCTTCTTCATCACCATGACTGCCTCCGGTGTGATGCGTGAGTAGTTCATTTCTGGACTACGAGTCCATGTAGTAGATAGATGGTTGGTTCTCCTCCTTTGTGCTATCATGTTTAGAACTTGTGAGCTCCGTTCATGATCAAGATCATCTATTTGTAATCTTACATTTTGTGTTTGCGAGGATCCGATGGATATTGAGATGCTATTTCAGATTGATTATTGATTCTATCATGTCTAAGTTATTTGTGATCTTACATGCTTTCTGTTGTTAGTAGCTATCTTGGCCAAGTAGATGCTAGCAACTCCAAGAGGGAGTATTTATGCTCGATAGTGGGTTCATGCCTCCAGTAATCTAGGGAAGTGACATGAATCTCTAAGGTACTAGATGTGTTGTTGCTACTAGGGAGAAAATAGCAATCCTTTGTCCATGGGACAATCGTATTGTTTACTTTACACACTTTGTTTAATGCAATTATCTGTTGCTTGCAACTTAATACTGGAGGGGGTTCGGATGATAACCTGAAGGTGGATTATTAGTCATAGATGCAATTGGATTACGGTCTATGTATAATGTTGTAATGCCCAATCAAATCTCATAGGAGTCAAGATGATTAGTATATGCATGGTATGCTTTCTCGAGTCTGTCAATTGCTCCGCTGTAATTTGTTCACCCAACATGTTATTTATCTTAAAGAGAATCACCTCTAGTGAACTATGGACTGTAGCATCTCATCTGTCTAACATATATAATGCTACTTGGTCTAGTAATATAAATGCTACTTCCTACATATAACTGTTGCATCATAATTATATCATGCTCATGTCATCATGCCACCTTGCATTTGAGCATCATATAAAACCCTTTTCCATTTGGTTCTTCTCCCATATGCATTAGTAATTGTATTTGCCTCTTGATATATTGTATTTGGTTCTTGGTAAATGCTTGATGCCCAAGTTGAGTTGGGGGCATATCTTTTATTCAACTCCATCACCTTTCTTTGACACCACCTTATAATTCCACCATCCTAATTATCCATGAGCTATACTTTTCTTTTGGCATTTAATCTAGCTCATGTGGGTTGGGATGGATCCACTTCTAACTCCACATGCCCTCACACTAGCATCATGTTGTTTCCACATTATTAATATGTGGAGCCACCTTTGCATGCTTTGAGAGTGGAACCCCCTTTTTCTAGTTTCCATATGGATTATTATGAATGTATGCTCATATTGGAATATTATTGAGACTATTAAACATCTAGTGGAATATATACAATAGCAAGTCCCAAATATATTCAAATATGATTATCTCCATCTACTCCACATGGGACCTTCTTTTAAATTCTTTTAGCTTGGCATTACTCCATATTTTGGAATGCATATGAATAAATGCCATGGGGTTTATTTCGTTTTCACAAATTAAACATGGTATCTACTATTCATGCATGGGCCATGCAAATCTCCACCATCTCTTCTCCTTGGGTTTTCCCTTTGTTTTTGAGTGGATCTCCTCTTTTAGAGCTCTCTTTTTCTCTCATCTCACTCTCCATGCCATCACCACATACTTGTTGGATCTTGTTAGATCATACTCTAAAAACCCTAAAACCCACCCCTTGCTTTTGATCATGTTAAAACCCCTTGACTCATCTTTCTCTCTCTCTCTCTCTCTCTCTCTCTCTCTCTCTCTCTCTCCCTTAAAACCCTAACCCTAACCACCCTACCCCACTTTAACCATCTACCCCACCACCCTCCTCTCTAGCTAACCCGAGCCACCACCCTGCCCTAATCTACCTGGCTCAACACCTAACCTAGCTAACCACCCCAACCCGAGCCTTCCCCTCTAACCCTAGCTCCTACCCGAGCTCTCTCTCTCTCTGCCAAGCCAGCCCTACACCGAGCCTGCTGCTCCTTGGCCTCTCCCTGGTCCCACCTGGTAGTCCCTGGCCTCCCTACCCCTGCCCTAGCCACGCCCAGCACGTGAGGGAGGAGAAGGACAAAGGTGGTCGAAGCCACCTTTTTCTCCACTGTGCCCCACGGCATCTCCTCTCCCTCTCGTGCATATCTACTCCCTCCCCTCTTCTCCCTACCGCACCTACCCCAGGCAGCTGTGCCGCAGCTTCCTCCCTTCTCCCCCTACCACCACTTCTGCTCCAACTCCGGCCACCCTCGGCATCGGCTTCCACCACAAGATCTAGGCGGCGGGCGTGGAGCTTTGGGTGTCGAGGAAGGCCACGGGATCCTCTGCGTCACCCCTATGCACAGCAGCGAGGAGGAGAAGTACCGGAGCAGGCAACCACCGTCGCGTCTGAACCCAAACCCTAACTCCGGCCGGCGTCTGCATCGTCGCCGATCTGCTGCTCCTCGGCCCGATCCACCACCGCCAACCACCTCCCGGTGAGCCACCCTTCCTCTCTGACAACCTCTCTCTCGCCGTTGCTGCCTAGCCTCGTCAGACGTTGTGCCGAGCACTCTCTGTGCGCCGGCGAGCGCAAGCTTCTGCACGTCCCCGCGCCGCATCACGCTTTACCTAGCCGCCTATCCCCCTCCTAACAACATCCTCCAACCTACCGCACTGGTTCCGCCTCGCCGCGCGCGCGCACGAGGTCACCAGATCGAACCCCCACGCCGCGCTCTGTCCCTGCCGAGCACGGACCGCTCGTCGGTTAATTCAGAGAAGATCCACAGTACTAGTTGGGACTTTACAAATACCCCCCCCCCCCCCCACACACACACACACTTTTTGCCTCGACCCGCAGTACCCCAGGCCCACCATACAGCCTCCTGTGGCAGTTTTGCAAAAAGGCTCCCGGGTTTTTGTAAACCTCAACCCGCAGCCCCTAGATCCCCCACGTGGCACCCCCGGGTTCGCTCGCTGTCGTGTGGGCCTGCGAGCCCGCTGGCCCCACCTATCAGTCCCTTTGACTAGCTTAGCTCGCGGTGCAAAAATTTCCTGCGCGCTGTTTTCGCCCAGTCAGCAGCGGCCCCACCTGTCTGTGACTGGGGCTAAGTTTAGCTGGGTATAAAAAGTCTGGCAGTTTTCTGTTTAATTAAAACATTTTCAGAAATGTTTAAATTCAAATGTAAATCTGTTTTTAATAACCTTTAAATTAGAAACCCAAATAATACAAATGATATATGTTTTGGAATCAGAAAAATGTGAGGATTTTAAATATGCCATTCAAAATATTATTTGAACACTTTAAATTTTCGAGATGATTAAAATCACAACAAAATGCCCTTTTCTTAATTAATTAATAACTTTAATTCTACAACTCCAAATTCGACAAATAATATGTCTAAATCGATCAGCGCGACGAGCCCGTTCTAACTATGCACTCCATGTTCTGAATTGCAGCATGCATCATATAAATATAAAGTATACAGCAACTTATATGGGAGCAAAACATGACTAAAACTTAATAAAATGCTTTATTCTTGTACCCCACACCTCACCCATGCCATGCTATATTATTGCCATGTAAATTGTGCATCATTCATCATGGCATACTTGTTTGCTTGTCACATTTTAATTCATATGCTTGTGCACTTTATTTATGTTGGCCCTTGTTTGTTTGGTTCTTCTTCGAATAGACGCCGAGCAGGGGATATATCAGGAATCCCAGGAGCACTACCCAGATCCGTCTCTCGCTTCAACTGAGCTGCCAGGCAAGCATTACCACATGCTTGCATACATATAGCACCTATTGCCTCTATCTTATTCTTGCATCATTGAGTCGCGATTGCATTAAATTGAATCCCAAGTACTGCATAGCCTTTACTTTTAAATCCCACCGAAGCTTGTTCCTCCATCCCATGAGCCATTACTACAGGAGTTGTTTGAGCCATGCGAGTCGTAGAACTGCATGTGTAGGGTATGTGAGTGTCTGATGGATAACGAGGTACCTAAACAACTTAACCCGAGTAGTAGTGGGATAACTAATGAAAGAGGCACCGGTGGGTAATATCTGCTATTTGGCTTTTCATGCTCACTTGTGTCCCGTAGGACCCCGAGTACTTGATTCCTGTTCCTTGACTATTCGCACTATCCACATCCGGGAGGCCTTATGGACCCCCTGAGTCAGAGCTTGATTCATTCTTATTTCTTGGGGCCATAAAGTAGTTTGGGTTTTATTACTATCCTGTACTTATGCCATGCTTTACTGCTTTATTTAAGATTGTGCGAGGAGCACCTGTACTGTTTTGGATGCGGAGTGTTTTCGCGGTATCGACAAGCCCAATCACAATTTCGGGTTCCCAGTCGTTTACAGCCATTGACGCAAACCTTGGGTCCGTCTCGGAGCCGGCCAACTTCGTTGCGGGTAGCTTAATGGGGTGGCCCCCTAAAATATTTCTGAATCCTGTGATCGCTTTGTCGTGAATGCCTCGTTGGGTTTTGAGTTGGTTTTTCCGAGGTTGATCGAGTGTGCGTTGCTATTTGTGCACCCCTGCAGGGTAAATCTTTCTGAAAGCCGTGTCCGCGGTTATGGACGACTTGGAGCACAGTTTCTCGATCATAGACAAGTATAACTAAAGTACCGCTTTTAATTTGACTAAGTACTTGACTAGTAAATTGTGCAATACTCATGGAATGGTTAATAAAACTGCCAATGGATGGGTTGTTCGTCCGCTTTCTCGTTGGTAAGCGAGAAGGAGGATGGATATGTTAATTATACTGTATAACTGTTGTTACTAATTAACAGACATCCGTCTATCATTGGTTAGGCGGATGGTTAGCGAGTATCTATAGACTTGTTAGTTATTATCTTTTGCTGCAATTGCGTCACCCCAGGTTATGTCCCCTTTAGAGGCATAAAGACTTGCTGAGTATCCCTTGGGTCTCACACGATAAATTGTTTGATTCAGATGAACAGATGTATTCGCAAAATGGATACTGGGTGGAGGAGATAGATGATGTTGACAACGATCACGCGGTGTAGAGATTCCGGAAACGGGGATCCATGAGATCTGTGGGCGGGATGTGTTTATTTATGTGGCATCTTATGCCGATTTGCTTCTTATCCGTACTCGGATCTTGTTTTCCGCTTCCGCCTGATACTCTGATGTTTGATGTATGAGGAGCTATCCTAAAATATTATCTCTATCTAGGATATTTGGATCTTGTCGTATGGCATTGCAATATTTCTATTTCTTTTAGATGGAATGGCTCTGTAAACAGTTGTATGATGGCTTGCATACATACTCACTTGTGTATGTAGTTGATCCCTTCGCTTGCCGATTACGCCGCTCGTTCTTGTCCCGATGTTCTGGAAGTGGTTAGGACGGCCGAAAGGTCTACCTGTGAGTGGCCCTTGGGCCCCACCGTACTATTTTAACCACTTTCGCTCATCCAGGCATGTAACTAAGAGCGTAATTCACCGAGGTAGTTACATGGACCCTGGTCCATTCTTTTACCATTGCTATACCTTCTACTGCTACTGTTTACTGTTTACTTTCTGCAAGCAATTACTATCTTCTATACAATATGTTTAATCCTTTGTTTTCAGCAAAACCGGTGAGATTGACAACCTCACTGTAAGTTGGGAAAAAGTTCTGTGGTTGTGTTGTGCAGGATTCCAAGTTGGAAACAACACCTTGGAAGTGTTTCCTTGCTCCTACCGGTTCGATAACCTTGGTTTCATAACTAAGGGAAAACTTGTTGATGTGCTCATCATACCTTCCTCTTGAGGTTCCCAACGAGCTCGATATATTTTGAGTCATCAGCGACTTATCAACATGCAGTTAAGTAGAGAAAGATTCTACAAAAATAACAATAAATACATATCAGGTGTCAAGAAAATGATGATAAGGCTATGAAGTAAATCATAAGATTACTGCAGTGGTTAAAAAATGAAAAACGAATAGGTTAAATTGATGATTAGCTTGTAACACGGACATCTAGAAACTACAGGTTAAGTCAATGAAATGTTGAACAAATATAGCAGCTACCTTATTTGAGGATACCATATGATACAACAAACACCAATATATGGCAGGCTTCCACATAGTTGCATGAGTATAGATCTTCTGTCAAAGTAACGAGTAAAATGAAAACACCTGAATGTGGGAACTAGACAATGTGTATCAAATCAGCAATCATTTAGAAAACAATGATGGTTCATGCTTTCAATTTTTTGAAGCAAAGACAATGTACAAAAGAGGGGCATAAATTTTTGAAAGTTCAGAAGATTTATACCACCCCTCTTGTATTTTATTCATCCCAATATTACTACATTAGTTAATTGTTAAACAATTCTTGCCGTCAAGAGCTACAGTTTGATTTTTACTGAATAACATTATGAAGACAATGCCCAAAACCAAGTCGTACAGAAAACAACAACACAAGAAAGTTCGGAACACAAATATACTATTGTATTACTACATTTGTGTCAATGTAACACTTCACTATAAAGCCAATGGAGAATTAGTCCAGGCTGAACTAAATTTAGGTAGAACATTATACAAGCCCAAGACTTGAGTTATCATATTCTTGGAGAAAAAGCTCACCTGAGCACAGGACACTGAGATGCAGCAAACTGTAAATTGTTAATATATTACTTTGAGCCCATTGATCACCCGTCAAACTTTGATGGTACCTAGGCTCATGTTTTCTTGTTAGGATATAATTTAGAAATTGTTATATTTTGGATAGCGTAAATAAAAAATAATGCAGAATGACAAGAATAGCTAAGGGTGTCAAGAATTTGACATTATCGGCCTATACAAAGCTGGATTGCTGGAATATAATATTCTTCCCGTATTGAAAATTAATAAATGAAAAAATAACAAGATCGGGCATATGCTCTTGGTTGAATCAACGTCACTGAATTATTAACCCGAACAGTGCACGATACAGATTATTACTTCAGAACTCATCTTAGCTTTTCAACAACCGAATTGCTTCTGTGATATTGGTCATCCGAGTTATAAGAGATGATATATTTTATACATTCTCCATGTCTGAATCTTCATGCAACAAGTAGAAACTACTCTTTAACTCGTGGAAAGACATACATCATTTCAGTGTGGATTCCATATTCAAAACCAAAGAGTGGACTCCATATTAAAAATCAAAAGGTGTACCTCACATTCACAGTCAATGTACCTTGTACTTTGCCAAAGCAGATAGGAAATAAGCAAGCAAGGTGAAGCCATCTCTACAAAGTCAGGAAGATCGTGCAGAGTACCAGAGTAGGAGTACCTCCCCGGAGTCAGTTGTCCCTAAGGAGTCGGGAGGAGGAAGTCGGCGTTGTGGATCCCTCCAATCGTGCGCAAACGGTGGATACGAGGTCCATGCCTGTGTCGGCGGCTCGGCGCCTAGCGCATGACTGCTTGGCCTACCGCGAGCGTGCCGAGAGCGAGTGGCGGCGAGCAGGGGAGGGCCGGTCGTTGTGGCAGTGGCGGAGATTCCGGGTAGGGGCGAGCGTCGAGGACGCTGCAGGGATGCAGGGGAGGGCACGATCCTAGCGCTGGCCGAGGGGAACTAGGGGAGGGCGCGGTCCTGGCGTCGGCAGAGAGGAACCAGACGAGGGCGCGGTTCTCGCCCCCATGGCGAGCCGGCTCGAGGCAATTGTTGTAGCAGCGGGAGCGGGAAGTCGCCGAGGCCAGCGACATGGAGGCAGGGGCGGAGCTGCCTGTCGCTGGCGGTGGGGAGAAAGGGGAAGGGGCTGACTGAGAGAGAGAGAGAGATGGAGTGAGGAAGGTAGTGGGGATTGCCTTTCCGGTGGGGGAGTGTTTTTTTCTTGGTATAGGTTAGTCTATAATTTTCTAATGTTGCCGGTCCTTAAAACAATTAATTATATTACGGTAGTTTTTTCTGATGATTGTCTTATTTTCTAAATTACTAATGATGCTTTTTATTGAATATGTTAAAAAAATCTATTATCGCGTATGTCGTGTCGTTTGTGGATTTTAAACTTCACGAAATACTTTTGTATCACATTTATGAGCATGTATATTTCGTATTGGCATCATGTGCTATTATATTATATTATTATTTCAAAAACTAATTCTGATTACCACTTGATAGGTTCGCATGACACAATTTAGAACAAAATTGGTTGTAGTTTTGGTCGATCGGAATTGAACAATGATGACATGAGAAACGGAGACATTGAAGTTGAGCAAAGCTCTCACTGATTCTATGATTATGGATACTCCTCCTAAGAATACCAAAATATAAAACTCATCATCAAAAATTGAGCTCATGTCGTCATCATTGGTCCTTCTACCGTCCATCACAAACGCCGACTTAACGGAATCATCACAAGGTGAGTCTCTATCGTAATCATTGTTCTTTTCTTCTTAAGTCAAACAAATGAACACCAACAAGACACAAATGCATCCACATAGGCGATGATGTCCCTTAATCGGAGTAAGATTTTTTTCTGATCAGTTCATTTCTTGTCATTACGAGTCACTGTAGTTTACAAAAAAAAACTCGCTAACATAAAAATGTGATTTGTATTAAGCGACGTGCATTGCACGTGCACGCTTATACTAGTGAGAGAAAAGGAGCCTCTGATCGCTCACGTGATTTTCATAAGTCGTGATCTCGTCTATTTTCCATGGCTGAGTCATCCCACCGGACCGCTTCATCATACGTCCAACAAAAGAGTAGCTCGCATGGTGTGAGATAGAGAATGAATTAAAGTTTTCATGTAGGTGCAGAACTTCTGTATATTAGGGATACTAGCATGATGCCCGCGTGTTGTTGCGGAAGAGTAGGTTTGTTGACCAAATTAAAAAAAATAGCATAAATACCCGTGTATTGGTATGGTTTTATTTTAATTATATTTTAGGTCATGGGACGATACAGAGAGTTTTTAGAAAACACATCCATCTTCAATAATCATGATAGCTTATTTGTTTGGCCGTGCAACCATTACAAATGGCAAGTCTTTCTTGATAGATTTTGTGATCGTCAAGAAATGTTGATTCTTCCTCGATGGTTGTGTCGGCTGTCCAAGTTAAGAAATGCCTACTCCATACTTGCGTCCTCGTTAAAAGATCAACTCAGAAAAATATATATAAGACCTCCAAAAAGGACAAAAGGAATATAACCATGATGCGGATTTCGTATTTGGGATGTCTATGTCTTGCACACTCAAAAATAATTTTGTACCATTTGTTCTAGTACATCAGTCGTCTGTAGTGTAATTCATATCTTCCGTACAAGATAAATTTAGTGTGGAAGCAATAAAGATTAATATTTAAGTGTCTTCTAATCCAAGGATTAGTGGATATCAATATATTAAGGTGTTAATATTTACCCTTTTTGAGTGAAACCACCCAGTCGACTGCATCTTGCAGACTTGCATAATGAATTTTCCGGAACAAACCCATCCAGCTACCGGTAAACTATTTTACGTCGTGACAACAAACAAACATTCATGAGGAATATGTAAACCTCAAGTATTCACTTATAGCACTGCTTTAGGGTAAATGGTATTCAATTCTAGCACTGCTTCAGGGTAAATGCAGAGCTGTTGAGTCTCCTATTTTACCACCACTTTGCACAAAGCTAGTCCATCTAATGCATTTTACCAAAATATTAGTACCGGAGAATTCATTAGATTCATTCAGTCTTTTGTTCCATCATAAAGATTTACCAACGGCTATGGACTGCCACGATGATGAAATGCCAGTTCCCATGATTTTCTCGCCATCAGAATAGTAGCTATTGTCTTATGTGCCAAAGCGCTGCGCATACATCATAGGAAGGTGGGCAGTAACATATAGCAGCTTGCCAATTTTCCTAAACACTGATTACTAAGTAGTACTATGGAGGCGACGGCCAAAACTAAGTCTCCGGAATTGAATGAACTGAACTAAATCCCAGTTTTTTGGACAAAATTAGCATCAGGTCCATCACCTGGCTATCATCAGTGCAGGCAGGGCACACCTCGTATAGCAGCATTAAGCTACGCAGCTAAAATCAGGAAGGAAGACAGAGAGAGCACTAACCCCCTCTTGGCCTCTTCCACATGTAGCACGACACTCTAGTCCAGACTCCTGCTGGACTGCCCATGACGACTTCGACGATATTTCCAGTGCTGGCCTCACACCTTTGTTGCAGATCATGGTGGCAGCACCATCCCAGATACAGAGAGCACCTTGCCGAGACAATCAAGAAGGGAAAACATAGATTAGATCAAGATGGGGATTAGATCAGATCGAAACAGGGAGCCTGCGCTCAAAGGCGACGCGCGCGACCTGGTGTTGCCGTGCCGTGAGGCAAGTTCATCTCCCCTCTTCCTTGCTGGCCAATCTCCCCCTCCCAACCAGCGGGAGGTCAACGTCGACCATGAATCTGTCGTGGGAGAACGGGGGATCACGAGCGGCGTGGGGAGAAGAGAAGGAAGAGCCTCTCGTTTTCTTTCTTCGGAGACGGACGGGACCTCGCTCCCCTCTCCCCTCTTTCCGTGTAGGCTGCTTGAGAGCTCTCTCCCGTTGGCGCTTGGAAGTTTATTTCCTTTGTATCGTTTGATTTCAGAGATCAATCAACGGGGCGACACAACTTATCTTCTCTTTCTCGAACAGCTTGCTGATTCTAGGCATCTTGAGATCGTATATGAACCGGTGGCAATCAGACTAAAGGAGCGAGGTGGGACTATCTCTCGTCGATGCAGTCGTGATTCTTCATTGTTCAAAGGGAACGGACACGGTTTGCTGGAGAGGAGCCTTCACGTGTGCGTGCTGGCCCAGAAAAAGCCCAGACTCTCTCGACAGAGACCCAGTTCGGTTGGAGTAGCTACGGAGTTCGATTTTGGGTTCCGGAGTAGCTATCGCGATCGAGGGAACTTTTTCTGTCCTTGAACCATTATTTTAGCCGAGAGGTAACATCGTGGGTAATTTAAATGTCTCATGCAAGGATAAAACCGTCTAAAAAAGTGTTAGACCGGAAGAAACAATCCGTATTTTATTATTAGGTATAGACTAGCACAATGCCCGCGCGTTGCTGCGATGGAATACCTTTTTGACCTTGTAAATTACAGAAAAAATATTGTACGTTGCATCGAGTAAAAAAGCCATGTCGCGAAAAGTTAGTATTTTTATTAGATATCTTTTAGACCCTGAAGAACTTCAAAATTATTTTTACTAATGGGACAAAAAGAATTTCTGATTTAAATTTGCTTACAGTTTCTAAAAGAATCAGAGTAACTTCTGCCGAGATAATGGATCGGTAAAATCTTATTTTTCAGTAACTTCATGCACTCACACAAACTGCATTCAACAAGATGGGCTGATATTTTCTTGCTTTTCCACTTGGCTTGTTTTATCAATCTTCACGGCCCACCATCGATCCCTCCTTCAATCTTCCTCTCATTTATAATTATAGCTCATAATCCTCCTTTAATCTTTCAATCATGGCATCATGCGCCAATCAATCCCTTCCTCACATTTATAATTAGCTCACAGGCAGCGCCCATCGATCCCTCCTTCCTCCCATTTATAATTATAGCTCATAATCCTCCTTTAATCCTTCAATCATGGCATCATGCTCCCATCAATCCCTCCTTCCTCACATTTATAATTAGCTCACAGGCTAACTGATTCCCGAGTCATTCAAGCATGCTCAGTTTTGCTATACTTTTTTTTTTGTCATCATCCGTATACTGCCCTTCGCCATTGGCAACTTAGCTTGTCTACTGTGAGATAATGGTTCTATTTAAGGTGCTAGATTTCTTACTAAGTTTTCGATGTGGGACTAAAAATCAAGCTGCATGTAAAACTGCCGCTGCTAATTTTCAGAAATAACGTAAATAAATAGGGCCTCCTTTGATGTTGGTGTACCGGGCGGGCAGGTCCTGAACGCATGCGTAGTCTGGCCCATGTAATGAATCAAGTTATTACTGTGATTGTTGGCGTGCGTGCTTGCTCTCTTGTCCGTTTTCATTAGATTTTTTTTTGTGGTCGCCGGCGTGTAAATGAATCGGTACGGGATCCATAATAGAGACCTTTTTTACGGTGGCAGCCGTTGGTAATTCGTGGTTGTATCTCACACGATTCTGACCCATCGAATCTTTTTTTACCGGTGGCTTGCTAGATATACGTGTTTTAGTGCGAGGGCAAACGGTCCAAAAAAGTGTTGGACCGGGAGAAACACTTCGTGCTTTATTATTAGGTATAGATATAGATATAGATATAGATTAAAAATGAGTCAAAGAGGAGGCCTCTCACGGCCTGGGAATTTTCAGCCGTCGGATCACGCCGTCTGCATATTTCTGTCCGTCGGATGGTCATCAAATCCCACATGGGCCGAATTATCCCTTAGAAATGTTTCTCTGGGTATCAAATAGACTGTCTGTGGTTATTTGGGCCTGAATGGCTCCTCAGCCCATTACTTCCTTTACTTCCGTTTGGTAACAAGAGAAAAAAATAGGAGGGGAAAGGAGACGCCACGAGATTTGGCGGACGCAACCCCAACAAGATGTGAGCAGCCCATGAGATGCACCCCTCGATCAAATCGACCACATGCCAGAAGCGGGAGCGTGGCCTCACCTCACGTTTCATGGCCCGTCAGTCACTGATTGATCTTCAAGACGGTGTTAATTTTCAGTTCTTGCTAATCCATAATGGCAGCAATCGTGCGCGAACTGATGTCGGCAAATGATGATTGTACGTTTCTATACTTCCTCTATCGTCCTATAAAATCTCTTCCTCAATTTCTCTCCATACTACTTTAGGGTTTTAGCTTCCAATGAAATCCCAATATTTTTCGGATAGCAATTGTCACCCTTTCTAGAGCAGAAATATCTTTCTTTGCAGATGAAACCTAGGTGTGATGTTGCCTCCCATCACCTTCGTAGCCAGCTCCCTGATCCCCATCTCTCTACTCCGGTAGGATTCCACCTCTCTCCACGAGCTCGCCCCCTCCGATGCACTTAGCTTCGCGGTCTCGGATCCCTGCGCATCTAGGTCGCCGGTCACCTCCAAGTCACCGCCTCTCTGAAACAGGTCTGACATCCAGCTGACCAGCTCTATGATCTGCCTCGATGCCCCTCCTGTTTGGTGTTTTTCCAGCGGCGCTGCCTTCCACTTCACCAGCTGCACACGTGGTAATACGAACTTTATACAGTTTGAGAAAGTTTACTCATTAAGTGTTCATACAACTTTAAAAAGTTTTTGATACATGAACTGAATCTATAAGTGATGATTGTACATACATGAGTGCATATTTTATAATGAGAATTGCTCTAAAAGGCTAGCGACTTCTCGTGCCCTTATTTATCATCATCTACTAATTTGTTTCATACCAGTTCAGTCGTGCCCTAAATAAATTCGAAACTTGCATTCAACATTGTACTGAGCGAACAATAAAGTGTAGACAACTATTTGATAGAGCAGTTGAAATTACACAAAAATCACGCATTAACAATGACTTTACACACAAATCACTCCTTGCACGTAAATAATTCTTTTAATGGCCACATTCTGTGAATTGGAAAGAGTTCACTTCCTAAAAACAAATACATGGACCTGCTTCACTAACGTTCCATCACGCGCCAAAATCTAGGTGCGTCGCCACATGCGCGACAATCTCTCAACCAAAGCAAAAAATCTGATGCCAAACACGAAGGGGTGCTGTTGATTGAAGATGCCATGTCGACATTCAAGGAAAGCAGTAAACTATCATATTTCTAATCAAGTAATGGCCTCCACAATGCAGAACTGGACGAGATCATGAAGGTGCGTTACTCCCGCATCATCTCTTTTACTTCATCCTCTCTATATTTTTCCGCACCTCACGGTCTCTCCATTTCCCTTCTTACTCGGGCAACAGAACGTTCAGAAGCAGTGTTTCTCGGCTAGGTTGATTCCTCCTCACTGCATCATCTTTATTAATACGTATACATGCATATTTCGTTGTATGTCAGCTTTTGATTGTGACATGAAAAACTGTGTGGTAAAGAGCCATCTACATCCTGAAGTAATGGATTAACTTACATACATTGTTTTATGTATGATTCTTTGGTTGTTCAGTAAGTAAAGTGAAAGTTTCGATGGCATGATTTGCAAGAGGTAAATCAGAACAGTAATATTTTATAGTAATTAAATTAACTTTTTTCCTAACTTTTGTGTTATTGAGCTTGCAGAAAACCTGGAAATCATTCAAATTTCCCACAAGATTACATTAGATGATGTTTTTAAAAAACTTGGAGGAAGAAAAGAAGAGTACAAATGTTACTTGTTTGAAGGAAGGTACTAGCATACTATCAAAAGTGTAATTTCGACTACTGACGAGAACTGTTCTGGTAAATTAGTGCATGCTTTTGTGCATTTGGCGAACAATTTATTAGATGCAGAAGAGGAGACGACTGCGGCTATGATTGATGTATTCAAGGTGATACACTGATTTTAGATTGAATGCCATAAAATTTCGTGAAAGGACAAGGAATGAATTGTGTAAAGAGCATTTGGAGAAGGAATTGCATGTTGTTAGGAACTTGAAGGAGAGACAAACAGAGGACATAAATTGATGGAAAATGTTGGAGCATGCTATTATGATATGGAATTTGCTCAGGAAGCTATTGAAGACTTGTGTGGAAATGAACTTGCTACTTTGCCTGAATTCCTTGGCAGCGATCCCCAAACTGAGTTAATTACTTCAGCTCGTTACCCAAATGATTGAATGATGGAAAAAAATGAGAGCACAACGAGTACTTAAGAGAGACCAAAATTATGAATGTGTAATTCAATACTTGAGACAGAAAATCTGTGTAGCCAAGGAATCTGACACTGTTAAATAAGCATCGTATATTTTCATTTATCTATATTGAGCAAAACTCGTGTAATTCTGATTTGATGTTAACAGTTTATGAATTATAAATTGTTTTCAGCATTGTCAATTGTGTTAGTTTTTTCTATAATATGCATAACATGCATTTTTTATATCTAAAATACAATTTAAATAGAATTTATTATTTCATAACTATCCATATTCCTAATGAACGGGCGCGGCAACGCGCGCCTACATGGTCTAGTACATCTATGTCTCTACGTGTACGATGAAAACCCACAGAGATCAGAGATGAGGGGTGACTATGAGACCTAGCTAGGGATGAGGAGGATATCATGCCCTTTTAATGGTGAACGATGATGGTCACGGTGAACAAGGCGAGCGGGATGGTTAGGACGCGAAGCTATCGTGAGACTAACAGGGAGATTTTTACCGCAAAATTATATATTTTAACCATGGGATTGAGATTGGATGGATGTGGTTAGATTGGTTTGCACTCGTTCACTCTAGTTTGATAGATCTTTTGGTTTTAGCAACCAAGTGTCAACACAAAATCGAAAAAAACATGATATGACCGATTTGGAAAGTTCAAGGTATTTTTTGGACCAAACAATAAATCTGGATCTTTCTAAAACAACATGTATCTATACTCCTTTTAGTGTGTAGGTTCAGAGAAAAATGAATGAACTTACACACTAAAATGTTTTTAGATACATGTGCTATGTTTTTAGATACATGTGCTTCGGAGCAATGCAAAAGCATCTTATATTTTGAAACAGAGGAAGTATATATATACCTATAATAATAAAGAGAAGAAGGATATATGGGTGATTATTTTGTTGGTTGTACCCAGCCGATCTACTTGCCATTAGAGCATCTCTAATAGCTACCACGTAATAGAGCATCAAATTTTGGTTATAGGACAACTATTTTTGATATATAGGGTAGCAAAATGGTTCGTCGCTTTACCAAATGCCTTGAAATATGGCACGGTTGGTCCAGCAGATGTTGTATTTTAGGACACGATATAAAGTTTAAACATGAACTTCGACACATTCGAATTTGAACATAAACTTCGACAATTGAAACTAAACATTCGAATTTAAATATAGAGTTCGATAATGCGGTAACCCAGAACACCACCACTACATGTTGTAGTGCGCCAGTCGTAGATATAATATTGACGAAGTACCATTTTGCAAATATCATGTCCCTAAAAGTGGTACAACAGATTGCGGATCTGTAACTTTTACATGTTCATTATATTCAAATAAAATTGTACAAAGGTTTCGAAATCCTCGTCAATTCATTGAGGACTTTTTCGTATATTGAAATTCAAACTAACTAACTTGAATAGCAATGGCATAACTAGATGAAATATCACTGAAACTCAGCAACTTATTTAAGTAAGCCTATGTTGCTTGGCTCATCTATCATATTCTAAAGACTACTCTTATGTTTCCATGTCTTCAAGATCTGCTCCATATTCTATACTGTAGTCTACTCCTTCAATGTCTTCAGAAAGATTTGGCTCTTGGTAATAGACCTTACTGTCTTCATTGTGTGTATTGTTTTCTCTGTCTCGATATCCTCATAGCCTAGCAAGGGTTTAACACGATAATTTGAGTACGAGCATACTCAATAAGTTCTATAGTTTGTTGTGTAAACGTGGATTCAAGAACCTAGGTTCCTTTTTTGTTTTAAAATTGGTTTCTTATCAAAATTTGTTTTTAATATAGAAAATTATGTCCGTCAGTTTTCACGGGTTGTTAGAACCTTTTTAAGTTCCTTTTCACGTTGTGTTCACAATCCATTTCCCGGATATAGAGTACTATAACACATTTTATACACTCTCGAGAGGTGCACTACTTTTCACACGAACGTCCCTAGCCTTATTGCCTTAACACACTTTCTTATGTGTGTGACCTACTACCAAGTTTCTCCAAGTCATGCCTATCTCTACCTAATTTATTATTCCTTCCTTTGCATCGAATCCGGTCAACGATCGTTACTCAAATGTTATCCTTTCAGAGATACTAAAGTTGTTATCTTGTAGCACAAGAGAGAGATGTTATGGGCTCTCACGCACTATAATTCCTCTATGGGAATACATCCCAACTTAGTCGTAAGAAGTTACACGGAACAAAGAAAAACTTTTGACTTGTTCGTCCCATTCCAAGATTTATGGTCAGCGAGGTTTATACGATGCCTTCAAATAACTAACTACATGTGTTGTTTACTCCTAAGTTATCTTGGTACAATGGAATATGTTCACACAACATCTCACATTGTGGTTCCATTTACCTTCTATTCATTCATTTTACTCACAAAACAATATTTAGTTTTGTAGGAACATTTGTGATACTTTTTGGAAAAGTATTTGCAAAAATATAACTTGCAAGAATTATGCGAGGTTTAATTTCTCACTTCTATGCAAGGTTGAACTTGCCTGGTGACGAGGGTTTAACTCGTCAATGCCCATTGTTATGGAATTAGGTTTTGGAGAAGGAGGGAGCGCTGGAGGCATCAATCAGCTAGCAACCAAGCACACATGGACGCAAGGTTTACCCAGGTTCAGGCTTCGTAGAGGTCCCTACTCCTGCTTGTCTGCTCTTGGAATTATCGAGGGACTCGAAAGTTACAGGGATGTGCAGATGCAATCTGGCAATGGTTGTGGAAACTAGGGTTGTGATTGTCCTCCTCGCCGCCCCCTCCTAGCCTTTATATATATAGGCTAGGTCTCGGGTAGCAGGTCGAGTTGGTTACAGATTAGGGTTCATCCTTTGAACTTTCTATCTTAAGCTTCTTCTTGCACCGCAAGCAATCCGAGAGTCTGTGGGTCACCCGAATTCTGCAGTGGGCCTTGGCAACGCCATGGGCTTCTCCGTATCTGGACCGTATATGCCAAACTCGAGTACCTGTAGGGTATACCCATGTCAATAGCCCCCGAGTGTCCAGTGGAATCGCAGATTCGACTAGAGACTTTATGAAGTCTTTCGAGTGCATGAATGAGTATATTTTCGAGTGTTCTGTCTATGTCATAGGGATTGTTGATATATGTACCTGATTTATCCGATGTATCGGTATCAGTTAACTGCCTTAGGGCAAAACAACGCAATCTACATCAAACTCGAGTCCCCGGACTCGAATTCGAAAAAGTGCTGGTGTAATTTGACTCAAGCCGCGGAGGTCTTATAGGAGTCGAATTCTAGTGTATAAATGTGAGCACTCGACGCGTCCGTCAAGGCATGTTCATCGCACATGTAGGTACGGATATATTTCTGGTAGTGCGCAGCAGATGTGTTGCCAGGCCTTATTCAGGTTTTATCTTCACGATGTAAGCGTGACATCTGAATTTTGTCATCGCGGAGATGATTCGGGTGGCCCAGGAGACGTAATCTCTTTGTAGGGAAAATATGAGGCGGAGTCGCCATAGCATTCGAGTGTGGAGGTTATCGACACACAGTACGATGTACAAGGAAAAATAATCATAGGGTGCGCGATCAGCGCTCCCTATGGGATTAGCCCCGAGTGCCTATTCGAGTCATAGACTCGAGTGGGGACTAAAAACATTTTGCGACTGCTGTCATCTTTGGTTGCTTGTTTCAGTCGAATGTGCTTCCAGCGCTCCCTATAAGAGTAACCCGTAGTTCACAATCGAATCGTTGATTCGAGTGATGGGTTTGTCTTGAATGCTCATACACCTGCATAAAAATTCTTTCGGGTGCGCGGCCAGTGCTCCTGTTAGGAGTAGCCCTCGAGTGCTTGTTTGAGTCGAAGACTCGAGCAAGGACTAAAGTAGTCAAAACTGTTCTTCTGCTGGAAACTATAACGTCAATGCTGGCGACGTGATGACTTCAGTTGCCCGCGTGAGCGGCTTTGACGGGATGTGACGAGCGGTGGGTCCCACTTTCTGACTTTGATTTCACTAGGCGTGCGTAATCTTCTGTTTTAACTGCGTCTCCTCGATTTCCGCACGTAATGGGGTAGTGGGGGACGGTTCGTGATTCACCTTCGCCACGTGTCGATGGTGATGTGCGCCATGCATTTAGTAGGGTTTTTGCTGGTCGTTGGATGACACCTGCGAGGAGGTTAAGTAGCAGCGCAACTGCGGTAATTTTCCCCATCTCTCTTCTTGCTTGTGCTTCCTTCGCCATTGTTGCTCGTTTCTGCTCCCTTGCGCTCGTACTCTCCATGGCACTGGACCAGCTGCGCGTATTCCCCAGCTACTTCCTTCGTTCTCACCACCATCGAAAGATGGGCAAGAAGAAAGGAGACGCCGCCGCTAGATCTGCGGCCACCATTGCCGCCACCAAGAAGAAGGGAGGCACCACTACCGTGGGCACCAGCGCTGCCGCCGCTGGGAAGAAGAAAGGTGTGGGCACCCATGTCACCAACGGCTCCTGGCGCGTGTCTGTCATCAAGTCTTCTGAGATGCACCTTCTTTGTCAAGATGGAGCTCTTCCATCTGCACAAGATGACTCGCGAGTGCCTGGCGACGAGGTAATCCCCCGTCCTCCTGCGGGTTTTAGAGTGATGTTCCTTGCGTTCATCATTTGAGGTCTCTCTCTCCCCCTGCATCCGTTTGTTAGGGGTCTTCTCTGCTTCTATGAGCTCCAGCTGCATCAGCTGTCCCCAAATTTGATTCTTCATATCTCTTGTTTCATCACTCTCTGCGAGTGTTGGCTCGGAATCGAGCCGCACTTCGATCTCTTCAAGAAGCTTTTTAAGCTTAAGCGTTAGTCGGGGTCGGGTTCGGTAGTCTATGATGTAGGAGGCTGTGGGATCCACGTCGACTCCTCTGGCACCTATCTTGACATCAAGCTCACCACGTCTGTCCAAGGGTGGAGGGATAAGTGGTTCTACGTCCGCGACCAGAAGGTCGACGGAGAGCACTTTGGGCTCGCGCCCTTCGATCCCGTGGTGGCTTTCAAGAGGAGGCGTTCCTGGAAGAACGTCGTGATGCCAGGCGAGTCTGAGGAGACGGAGATGCTGTATCAGCGTGTCTGCGACCTCGAAGGCCGCATAGCCAAGGAAGAGGGTGGCGCTACTCTCATTTGCATGAGGTTGCGCCACTGCATCCAGCCTCTGCAGGCTAGAGTTCATCCGATGTACCGCTGGGTCGGTGCTGGTGATGTCACTCGCATATCTACGGAGGGCATTTCTGCGGGTGAGGTAGATAGGAGGTTGCAACTGGTGACCAAGTATACCGCCAAGGAGGATCTCCCAGGCGAATCAGTTGTGCCCCCTTTCGATGCCAATAACCCTCCGCCTGAGGTAGAGTTTTCTGCGAAGTAATATTTGTATTTGTTCGATTGGTTGCCAAGTGCTTTAATCTGTGCTGATGTTTCTTCTGAATGCAGGACTGGAAAGTGGCCTCCAGCTTCCCTCCTCTGCCTGAAGGGGTTATCCCGCGTGATGCGGTGGAAGAGGACGAGTCGGATTCGACCGTCCCAGTTGAAGAAGAGGAGCCGATTACCGTCGTGCCTATGCACGCCATGGCTCCTCCTGCTCGGAAGAAGCTACGACTGTCGAAGGAGTCGTCGGATGACTCATTTGACCTCGACAAATTCGATTGGTGAGTTTTACTTTCCGCGAGTTTGTCTTGTTTCCTTTGGAGTTGCTTTTCTGAAGTGGCATTAGACGTTTTTTGTAGTCAAGTGGCGTCGTCGTCTTCTGATGACGTCCAATTTGTGAAAGAGTCCAGAGTCGCAGACTCCAAGGGCAAGGAGGTGGCCGAACAGTCTCCTTCTCCTCCAGTTGCGGCCCACTCCGGCACCAATTATTCAGTATATGCCCGAGCGGGGCGTCGTTACCACCACGATTGGGTGCTCCTGGAAGTAGTGGCGCAGTCGCCTGGCTGTCATGAAGATGCCATATGCTAGCTTTTGGTAGTGCAGGTACCGCTGCTTTGTTGGCGTGAGCACCTCGCTGAGGTAGTATACTGGGCGCTGGACCCCGTGGACTTTATTTTCTTTGGCTCGTTCCACCACGAGCACTATGCTGACCACCTGGTTGGTGGCGGAGATGTAGAGCAGCAACGGTTCCTTTTCGCGAGGCATCACCAGTAATGGCGAGGTGGATAGTAGACGCTTGAGATCTTCAAATGCTTCTTGCGCATCGTCTGACCACTCGAACTTGTCAGCTTTGCGGAGGAGTTGGTAGAAGGGCAGTGCCTTTTGATACATTGCAAATGTATCTATAATTTTTGATGTCCCATGCTTGGTTTTATCTACTCTCTTGTGTTTTGTCCACCCTTTGGAGTACTTTTCATATGATTTGTTGGACTAACCTATTAACAAGAGCCACAGTGCCAGCTGCCTATTTTCTGCTGTTTTTGGTTCCAGGAAGTTAGAAAATGAATATTCTCGGAATTGGACGGGACAAAAGCCAAAGTTATTATTTTACCGGGGGACACTTGGATCCAGAATACGAGACAGAGAGGGGCTGGGGCCCGGCCACACCACCTGGCCGTGCGGCCAGGCCTGGCCCGTGCCAGGGGGTGGTCTGGCCGCCCCAGGCACCCCCTCGGCCTCTCTTTCCACCTATATATTGCCTCTAATACGGAAACCCTAAGGAACCGATCAAAAATCCATGAAAGAGTCTATAGCCATCGTCATCTCCAACCCTAGATCAGGAGGGATCTGAAGCTCTTCCAGGCACCCTGCCGGAGAGGGGAATTCACCCTGGAGGCCTTCTTCATCATCATGCAAGCCTCTGGTGTGATGCGTGAGTAGTTCATCTCTGGACTACGGGTCCATGTAGTAGCTAGATGTATGGTTCTCCTCCTTTGTGCTATCATGTTTCGATCTTGTGAGCTCCGTTCATGATTAAGATCATCTATTTGTGATTCTGCATGTTGTGTTTGCGGGGATCCGATGGATATTGAGATGCTATTTCAGATTGATTATTGATTCTATCATGTCTTTGTTATTTGTGATCTTGCATGCTTTCCGTTGTTAGTAGCTATCTTGGCCAAGTAGATGCTAGCAACTCCAAGAGTTAGTATTTATGCTCGATAGTGGGTTCATGCCTCTGGTAATCTGGGGAAGTGACAGAAATCTCTAAGGTACTAGATGTGTTGTTGCTACTAGGGAGAAAACAACAATACTTTGTTCATAGAACAATCATATTGTTTACTTTACGCGCAATTCGTAATGCAATAATCTGCTGCTTGCAACTTAATACTGGAGGGGGATCGGATGATAATCTGAAGGTAGATTATTAGTCATAGATGCAGTTGGCTGACGGTCTATGTATAATGTTGTAATGCCCAATCAAGTCTCAAAGGAGTCAAGATGATTAGTATATGCTTGTATGCTTTCTTGATGTTTGTCAATTGCCCCGCTGTAATTTGTTCACCCAACATGTTATCTATCTTAAGGAGAGCCACCTCTAGTGAACTATGGACCCTGGTCCTTTCTTTTACATTCAATCTACAAACTGTTTACTGCTTTGTGTTTACTTTCTGCAAATTATTACTTCCTTCCATTCGATACGTTTAATCCTTTTTTCAGGAAAACATGTGAGATTGACAACCTCATCGGACGTTGGGGACAGAGTTCTGTGGTTGTGTTGTGCAGGTCTCCATGTTGCTGCTGGCACCGGTATTGCGCCCTACCAACGTTCAGCTAGCTACACCTTTGGGGTGTTTCCTTGCTCCTACTGGATTGATAACCTTGGTTTCATAACTGAGGGAAACTTACTGTTGTGCTCATCATACCTTCCTCTTGGGGTTCCCCAACGAGCTCGTTAATACACGAGTCAGCAAGTATTTTGCTGGCGCCGTTGCCGGGGAGTCAAGGACATCTTCACAAGGGGAGTCCCTCATAACCAATCTCTTTACTTTGTTATTTTTGTTTTGCTTAGTTTACTTTTGCTTTATTTGCTTGTTTCTTTATCAAAAACATAAAAAAAATTAGTTTTACTAGTTTGCTTTCTTTATTAAAAAAACACAAAAAAATGAAGTCTTTCTATAGTTGTTACCTCTTTCTTAGCTCACCATTTTGATCCCTAAATTCACCTTGAAAGACCTTTCACTAGGTAGTGGTTCTATAATTGGAAAAGATAATATTAAAGAATTCTTTAATCATGTTAGCAAACATTAGGATATTGAGGATAGTGATGGGTTCGTAGCATGGAAAACAAAAAATTTCTATCGCAAGAACGAACAAAACCCAGATCTAATCTAGATAAAAGCCAAGATCTAATCTATTAGACATGTGCAACGAGATAGATCTGTACTAACCCTCGTAGATTCGATAATCCTTGTTCGAGTTCGGATCTCGTGGTTGATGTAGTCGATCACTTGCCGATCTCAAGATCGAGTAGACGATCCTTCCGGCGTCGCGTTCCGGCAGCGCTTCCGCAGTCGGTCACACATGCGGAGTCGAAGCAGACCTTCCTCTCCTCGTTCCAGCGAGCAGCAGAGGTAGTAGATCTCTCCACGGAATCCCAGCAGCACGACGGCGTGGTGGTGGTGGTGGTGGAGTAGAGAATTCTGCAGGGCTTCGCCTAAGACAGAACAGAGGGAAGGAGGAGGAGAGAGGCAACTTGAGATCTAGAGAATAGAAGGGGCTTAGGGGTTTGTGCCTCCACCCCTCTATTTAAAGGAGGGAGGCGCCATGGGGAGGTGGAGTCCTTGTAGGACTCCCCTCTCCCTTGGTCGGCGGATCAAGGAGGTGGGGAAGAGTCCTAATCTCCCACGAATCCATGTCTTACCCCACAAGGATTCCTTGATCCTTTCTTGGTTTTCAAGAGAACTCCAAGAAATCTTCTAGAACCTTCCGGAACATTCCGAAACCTTCTAGAATCCCCATACAACTACTCCGGAACATTTCCTAACTTAGAAAATGATCCCCAATATATGAATCTTATTCTCCGGACAATTCCGGATCTCCTCGTGATGTCCCGGATCCAATCCGAGACTCCGAACAACATTCGGTTTCCAACGTACATTCCATATCTACTTAAAACAACTTCGAACCTTAAGTGTGTCACCCTACGATTCGTGAACATGTAGACATGATGGAGACACATCTCCGATCAATAACCATTAGCGGGATCTGGAGATCCATAACGGCTCCCACATACTCAACGATGACTTCGTGATCGATAGAACCATTAACATACGAAACCAATTCCCTTTGTCACACGATACTCTACTTATCCGAGGTTTGATCGTCGGTATCTCCATACCTAGTTCTACCTCGTTACTGATAAGTACTCTTTACTCGTTCCGTGATATGTCATCCCTTGTGACCTAGTCACATGCTTGCAAGCTAACTAGATGACATTCCACCGAGATGGCCCAGAGCATATCTATCCGTCATATGGATGGACAAATCCCAATCTTAGTCCATGCGTTTCAACACATACTTTCAGAATACCCAATGTCACCTTTATAACCACCTAGTTATGAAGCGGCATTTGATGTCATCAAAGTACCCATCCGGTGATGGTGATTAACATAACCTCATGGTCGAAGGATTAGGTTACTATGCATTTGAAAAAGCTTGTAGCAAAACGAACTTAATGACTTGATCTTATGCTATGCTTACTATGGGTGTGTGTCCATCACATCATTCTCCTAATGATATGATCTTGTTATTAACGACATCCAATGTCCATGATTAGGAAACCATGATCATCCATTAATCAACAAGCTAGTTTAACAAGAGGCTTACTAGGGACTCTTTTATGTTTACAAAACACACAAGTATTAATGTTTCCGGTTAATACAATTATAGCATGGGATGTAAACATTTATCATAAACATAAAGATATAATAATAACCACTTTATTATTGCCTCTTTGGGCATATCTCCAACAGATAGATCCCCTGCAGAACTTGCTCCAAACTATGAAATTGCTGCAGCTTCTTTAGTTCACATGTTGGAAGCTAGGTTTTTTAACCTTAACCCCTTAATGCAAGTAATGTTTCTCAAACTTAAAGAAATTGAGGACCCTGAAAAGAGGGATTTTATTCTAGAAACTTTGCTTAAGGAATTCTATGATGTTGCCAAGGAAGCTAGAAAAGTCTTTGAACATTTCCATATGCTAGGCTCATGCATAGATGTTATTGGTACACAAGAAAAGATGGACAAAACCGAACCTAATGGGGAGGAACCTAAGATACCGATACCTTTTAAACTCGTAGCAATGCATGAAGCCATAGAAAAGAATCTTGATTGGATTGTTCCTGAAAACCCTTTTGATGAAAATAGTGAACCCAAGAGAATTGAGAGAGGATCCTCTAGAACTTATTTGCATGATATACCTTGCCTTGTTGAAGATATTTCTGGTATTGATCTTAATGCTTCTTCATTTGAGAACACTTGATTGTTTTTCTTGCTTCTTATGTCTAACTTAAAGGCGTTAAAGAAAAGTACTTATTGGGAGATAACCCAAAAGTTTTAGATGAGTCTTGGAAGTTATTACTTCAGTAATAACCGCTCCTTATCCTTTTTATTTGCTTTTTGTGCCAAGAGTAACCTCTAATGAGAGAGAAGTAATGATTGGGAAAGTTGCTGTCCCAAAATAGATTTCTGTGCTTCATCGTAAAAATTTGTGTAAAATCTCTGTATGTCATTTTGAGGCATAAATTTTTGTGCTTATGGCCCAGGTTGTTATCTAACTTTAGTTAGTTCAACACTTTTTGATTTGAGCAACATAAGGTCTTCGAAAAAATTCGTCTTTACCTGCTGGTCTGTTTTGACAGATTTCTGCCATTTTCTGCATTTGCTTCTTGTTGGTTCCTTTTTGAGTTCTTTTGGGGAACTGAGATTTTTGAGGGAATTGATACAGTATCTAGTGTTTTAATGGAAGTTTTATTGGTGTTAGAACTAAACCTAAAGACTTATTATGTTGAGTGCACTAATGTTGCTAATAAAGATTATGTGAAGTTTTGTATGAAGGAAAAATTTCAGGTGTATGGAAGGAATTAATAATGAGATGAAGGATGGACTAAAGCTCAAGCTTGGGGATGCCACGCATGTCACCCCAAGAAATATCCAAGAAGTACAAGTGTCAAAGCTTGGGGATGCCCAAGGCATCCCCCTCTTCATCAATAAAAATCCCAGGTTTCTTCCAAACGCTTCATTTTTATTGTTTCATGCACAGTTGTGTTGTTCTTGGAGCGTCTTCTTTTTCGTTTTAGTTTTGGTTTTTAATTTTCTTTGTTTGCTTAGTTTTATGAATAAATTGGTTGGACCCCCTCTTTCATACATTGGTTTTCAAATAGTTTGGTTTGGTTTGGAAAAGAGTAGGAAAGTTCATGCTTAAGTGTTAAAGAGAGCTTATTTTTGACTATGGCCTATGCTTTGCCATGCCATGCTTGATATTGTTTTGGCTTTATGCTTAGTATTCTTTTTTGTAGCATGACTTGTTATAAACAATTGAGATTGCTTAATGTGCCTTGGATGAATCATGCGTTGTTTTGGCATATTAAAGCATAGTTTTGTGGTATTCTCCTTTGATGCTTTATTTGGGTTGACTTGGCGTATGCTCACACCATGTTATGACTATCCCAAGTCACCATAGCATTTATGATCCTTTAGTTTTCAACTTGTAGTATCACTTTATGCTTTGATCAATGATGTTTTGTCGCTCTGCATGATTATGGACATTATTGCTCTCTTAGTTTGTCGCTCCCAGTCTTTTGCTAGCCTCCGCAACCAAGTAGGAGTTCCACTCATGCATCCAACTCCCTAAACCAAGTTATTCCAAAGAGTCCACCATACCAACCTACTAGCTTATGCTATTCCAAGTATATTCATGTTTTTGTTTACCTTCCAAATTAAACTTGTGATGAGAAAACTAGTGATTAAAGCTCTCACGAACTTGATGGCACACTTTACTTTTCTTGCCCTTAATAAACTTGAACCATTGTGTCGTCTATGTTGTATATGCTTGCACTTATTTGTTGGGGATTAGCAGAACCATGTTGTCATGGGGAACGCTTTCAACATTGCACGAGTACTTTGTACCTAGTTGATATGATGCTCTTTTGTCGATGGATGTCGTCGGTGTGAAATGAAAGGGGAGCTTGTAAGTCCATGGAGTTATGTATATGTGTTAGAGAAACGCCTGGGCCGCTGGTCTAATCCATGCTGACATGGTGGAAACCTGCAGCGTAACCATAATGAGCTGTCTATGAAGCATTCTTCTTATACAAAAAGAGTCCTATATTGAGAAAAAAGAGGAAAAGAAAAAAAAGATTATGAAAAGAGGAAAGAGAGAAAAAAGCACCATATTCCCATGGTAAATAAGAAGATTGCTAAGATGCTCGTTGTCTGCTTGCCTTGTCATTTTGATATGGGGATTCTTCCGTATCATCGGGCAAGGGGTACCCCGTTGGCGGTTCTCTATGATACACATGTACTTACGATGACAAGAACTTACCGGTGACTAAACTTGAGTAGCATGAGGAGCGGCCCTCATATTCAAGGGACATGAGATTTCTAACTTATACTTAGTCAAGCATGTACACCATAGTTTGTTCACTTTAACCTTAATCACTTGAAGATGCTTCTGATAGGGGCAATGAGAGCTAAAAGCTATAAGTACCATAATTTTTGGAAGCTCTTTATGAAACTTGAATCTCTGCTTCATTCTATGAAGGCCTTTTTTCCACTTATATATATTGAGTCTCCACCTTCTATCTTTATGCACTTACTTTGAGAGCATAGTGGCCATTCTTAGTTCTATGTGCATTGTCCCAAAACTAGTTGACTGATGCATAACTTGATATTGCTTGTTTTAAACTATTTGCATCTAGTCACTCTTATGAACTTTGAAGGTGTCCTATGCATTTATGTTTGCTACTCTGTGAGGGACAAGCTGAATGCCATTATGCTATGTTTTATTTATGTGAAACAAACAAACGTCTTGCAAAGCATTGTTATTCATGAATCTTTTGTTTGTGCCTTTTCATGTTACAACATAGTTTCTTTGTCTTATTGCTAGAACTTTGTCTTTCATGTTATGATTGAAGTACTATGATCCCAGCTTTGAATGTTTTACAAATACTTTGATCAAGTTTATGATGGTGCATGTCACCTCAAATATTATTCTTTCTTTTTATCACTTACCTACTCAAGGAGGAGCAGGAGTTAAGCTTGGGGATATTGATACATTGCAAATGTATCCATAATTTTTGATGCTCCATGCTTGGTTTTATCTACTCTCTTGTGTTTTGTCCACCCTTTGGAGTACTTTTCATATGATTTCTTGGACTAATCTATTAACAAGAGCCATAGTGCCAGCTGCCTGTTTTCTGCTGTTTTTGGTTCTAGGAAGTCAAAAAATGAATATTCTCGGAATTGGACGGGACAAAAGCCAAAGTTATTATTTTACCGAGGGACACTTGGAGCCAGAAACGAGACGGAGAGGGGCTGGGCCCGGCCACACCACCTGGCCATGCGGCCAGGCCTGGCCCACGCCAGGGGGTGGTCTGGCCGCCCCAGGCACCCCCTCGGCCTCTCTTTCCACCTATATATTGCCTCTAATACGGAAACCCTAAGGACTCGATCAAAAATCCATGAAAGAGTCTGTAGCCACCGTCATCTCCATCCCTAGATCGGGAGGGATCTGAAGCTCTTCCCGACACCCTACCGGAGAGGGGAATTCACCCTGGAGGCCTTCTTCATCATCATGCAAGCCTCCGGTGTGATGCGTGAGTAGTTCATCTCTGGACTACGGGTCCATGTAGTAGCTAGATGGCTGGTTCTCCTCCTTTGTGCTATCATGTTTAGATCTTGTGAGATCCATCATGATCAAGATCATCTATTTCTAATTCTGCATGTTGTGTTTGCAGGGATCCGATGGATATTGAGATGCTATTTCAGATTGATTATTGATTCTATCATGTCTTTGTTATTTGTGATCTTGCATGCTTTCCGTTGTTAGTAGCTATCTTGGCCAAGTAGATGCTAGCAACTCCAAGAGTTAACATTTATGCTCGATAGTGGGTTCATGCCTCTGGTAATCTGGCGAAGTGACAGAAATCTCTAAGGTACTAGATGTGTTGTTGCTACTAGGGAGAAAACAACAATCCTTTGTTCATAGAACAATCATATTGTTTACTTTACACGCAATTCGTAATGCAATAATCTGTTGCTTGCAACTTAATACTGGAGGGGGTTCGGATGATAAACTGAAGGTCGATTATTAGTCATAGATGCAGTTGGATAGCGGTCTATGTATAATGTTGTAATGCCCAATCAAGTCTCAAAGGAGTCAAGATGATTAGTATATGCTTGTATGCTTTCTCGATGTTTGTCAATTGCCCCGCTATAATTTGTTCTCCCAACATGTTATCTATCTTAAGGAGAGCCACCTCTAGTGAACTATGGACCCCGGTCCTTTCTTTTAATTCAATCTACAAACTGTTTACTGCTTTGTGTTTACTTTCTGCAAACTATTACTTCCTTCCATTCGATACGTTTAATCCTTTGTTTTTAGCAAAACCGGTGAGATTAACAACCTCATCGCAACTTGGGGACAGAGTTCTGTGGTTGTGTTGTGCATGTCTCCACGTTGCTACTGGCACCGGTAGTGCGCCCTGCCAACGTTCAGCTAGCTACACCTTTGGGGTGTTTCCTTGCTCCTACTGGATTGATAACCTTGGTTTCATAACTGAGGGAAACTTACTGCTATGCTCATCATACCTTCCTCTTGGGGTTCCCCAACGAGCTCGTTAATACAAGAGTCAGCACCTTTTCGCCCATTCGACTAATGAATCGACTAAGCACCACGGTTCACCCAGCCAGCTATTGGACGCCTTTTATGTTCTTCGGCTTCTCTAGAGCCAGTATGACCTTTTGTTTTGTTAGGGTTTGCCTCAATCCCTCTCATTGAGATGAGATATCCGAGTAATTGCCCAGATGGCACGCCAAAGGCGTATTTATCCGGATTGAGCTTGATCCGGTAGCGGTCGAGGTTAGCGAAGGTCTCGTGGAGATCGTCGATTAACGTGGCTTCCTCTTTGGTTCTGATGACAATGTCGTCAATGTAGACTTGGATATTACGACCAAGTTGGTTCTTGAGGCAAGCTTGCATGCACCGCTGACAGGTGGCTCCTGCATTTTTTAGCCTGAAGGGCATCATGTTGTAGCAGAACACACCAAAGGGCATTGTAAATGATGTTTTCTCCTGGTCTTCCTCCTTCATTCAAATCTGATTGTAGCCTGAGTAGGCATCGAGGAAGCAGAGGCGCTCGCATCCCGCGGTGGAGTCGATGATTTGATCGATCCGTGACAACGGGAAGTGATCCTTTGGGCAGTGCTTATTCAAGGAGGTGAAGTCCACGCACATCCACAGGTTATCCGTGTCTTTTTTAGACACAAGCACTATGTTAGCGAGCCAAGTTCTTTCCTTGCTCTCGCGTATAAAGTTTGCGTCGAGGAGTGATACATTGCAAATGTATCTATAATTTTTGATGTTCCATGCTTGGTTTTATCTACTTTCTTGTGTTTTGTACACACTTTGGAGTACTTTTCATATGATTTCTTGGACTAACCTATTAACAAGAGCGACAGTGCCAGCTGCCTATTTTCTGCTGTTTTTGGTTCCAGGAAAGTCAGAAAATGAATATTCTCAGAATTGGACAGGGCAAAAGCCAAAGTGCCTATTTTTCCGGAAGACATCTGAAGCCAGAATATGAGACGGAGAAGGGCTGGGGGCCGGCCACACCAACTGGCCGCGTGGCCAGGCCTGGCCCAAGCCAGGGGGTGGTCTGGCCGACCCCAGCACACCCTCGGCCTCTCCTTCTGCCTATATATTGCTCTCGAGACCAAAACCCGAAGGACCCGATCAAAAATCCACGAAAGAGTCTGTAGCCGCCATCATCTCCATCCCTAGATCGGGAGGGATCTGAAGCTCTTCCTGACACCCTACCGGAGAGGGGAATTCACCCTAGAGGCCTTCTTCATCATCATGCAAGCCTCTGGTGTGATGCATGAGTAGTTCATCTCTGGACTACAGGTCCATGTAGTAGCTAGATGGCTGGTTCTCCTCCTTTGTGCTTTAATGTCTAGATCGTGTGAGCTCCGTTCATGATCAAGATCATTTATTTGTAATTCTGCATGTTGTGTTTGTGGGGATCCAATGGATATTGAGATGCTATTTTAGATTGATTATTGATTCTATCATGTCTTTGTTATTTGTGATCTTGCATGCTTTTCGTTGTTAGTAGCTATCTTGGCCAAGTAGATGCTAGCAACTCCAAGAGTTAGTATTTATGCTCGATAGTGGGTTCATGCCTCTGGTAATCTGGGGAAGTGACAGAAATCTCTAAGGTACTAGATGTGCTATTGCTACTAGGGAGAAAACAACAATCCTTTTTTCATAGAACAATTGTATTGTTTACATTACACACAATTCGTAAAGTAATAATCTGTTGCTTGCAACTTAATACTGGAGGGGGTTCGGATGATAACCTGAAGGTGGATTATTAGTCATAGATGCAGTTGGATGGCGGTCTATGTATAATGTTGTAATTCCCAATCAAGTTCCAAAGTAGTCAATATGATTAGTATATGCTTGTATGCTTTCTCGATGTTTGTCAATTGCCCCGCTATAATTTGTTCACCCAACATGTTATCTATCTTAAGGAGAGCTACCTCTAGTGAACTATGGACCCCAGTCTTTTCTTTTACATACAATCTACAAACTATTTACTGCTTTGTGTTTACTTTCTGCAAACTATTACTTCCTTCCATTTGATACGTTTAATCCTTTGTTTTCAGCAAAACCGGTGAGATTGACAACCTCATCGCATGTTGGGGACAAAGTTCTGTGGTTGTGTTGTGCAGGTCTCCACGTTGATGCTGGCACCGGTAGTGCGCCCTGCCAACGTTCAGCTAGCTACACCTTTGGGGTGTTTCCTTGCTCCTACTGGATTGATAACCTTGGTTTCATAACTGAGGGAAACTACTGCTGTGCTCATCATACCTTCCTCCTAGGGTTCCCCAATGAGCTCGTTTGTACACGAGTTAGCAAGTATTTTTCTAGCGCCGTTGCCGGGGAGTCAAGGGCATCTTCACAAGGGGAGTCCCTCATAACCAATCTCTTTAGTTTGTTATTTTTTGTATTGCTTAGTTTCTTTTTGTTTTGTTTGCTTGTTTTGTTATCAAAAACACAAAAAATTTACTTTTACAAGTTTGCTTTCTTTATCAAAAACACAAAAAATGACTACTCATGAAAACACTAAGTTGTGTGACTTCACTAGCACCAACAACAATGATTTTATGAGAACACCTATTGCTCCACATGTGCCCGAAGCTATTTTCTTTGAGATAAAATCTGCTTTACTCAATCTTGTTATGAGAGAACAATTTTCTAGTATTAGTAATGAAGATGCTACTGCCCATCTAAATAACTTTGTTGAACTATGTGAGATGCAAAAGCATAGGGATATAGATGGTGATATTATTAAGATGAAATTGTTTCCTTTCTCTTTGAGAGGAAAAGCTAAAGAATGGTTGAATTCCTTAACTAGGAAAAGTATTGATTCTTGGACTAAATGCAAAGATGCTTTTATTGGAAAATACTATCCTCCTGCTAAGATTATATCCATGAGAAGTGAAATAATGAAGTTTAAACAATCTGATAATGAACATGTTGCTCAAGCTTGGGAAAGAATGAAATCTTTGGTAAAGAATTGTCCCACTCATGGACTGACTGCTTGGATGATCATCCAAACTTTTTATGCAGGATTGAACTATTCTTCAAGGAACCTATTGGATTCTGCTGCTGGAGGTACCTTTATGACCATTACTTTGGGTGCTACAACAAAGCTTCTGGATAATATGATGGTTAACTACTCTGAATGGCATACTGAAAGAGATCCACAAGGTAAGAAGGTAAATTCTATTGAGGAGACCTCCTCCTTGAGTGATAAGATTAATGTTATTATGTCTATGCTTGTTAATGGGAAAGCCCATATTGATCCAAATAATGTTCCTTTAGCCTCTTTGGTTGCTCAAGAAGAGCAAGTTGATGTGAACTTTATAAGAAATAATAATTTTGGCAACAATGCTTATGGTAATAACAATTATAGGTCCTACCCTTCTAATAATACTTATGGTTATAATGGTAAACCTGGATTACCTAGTGAAGGAAGAATTTTAGAAGTTGAAAGAGCCACTAAGAACTTCATGCAAATGCAATATGAGCAAAATCAACTATTTACTAAAACTATGGAGGAACAATCTATCATTTTGAAGAACATTAGCCATCAACTTGAGAGTTTAAATAGGGAAAATCCTAGTTTACAACTGAAACTTTCTAATGCTGAAAGAAATATATCATCTTTGTCTGAAGCTCAATCCTCTTTGATTAATAAAAACCTGAAACTAATGATAATCCCTTTGCAGCTAATAATGCCATACAAGTGAGAATTGATGAAAATGTTAGACTATTAGCTGAATTACATGCTAAGTGGGAAAGAGAAGATGAAATTGCTAGAAACATTAGTGTTTCTACTATCACTACCACTAGTGTTGAGGCTAGTAATAGTTCTACTACTTTAGATGATAAATTTGATTTTGATCTTGATGGTTGCAATATCTCTGAAGTTATTAAGTTCCTACAAAAGCTTGCTAAAAGTCCTAATGCTAGTGTTATGAACATGGCCTTTACAAAACACATTACTGATGCTCTCATAAAGATTAAAGAAGAAAAGATGAAACATAAAGCTTCTATTCCTATAAAACAAGAAGATGGTTGGGAACCCATCATTAATATAAAAGTGAATGACTTTGATTTCAAAGCTTTATCTGATCTTGATAGTAGTGTTTCTATTATGCCTAGAAGGATTTATGATATGCTTGATTTGCCACCACTTGAAGATTGTTATTTGAATGTCCCACTTGATGATAATGCTAAAAAGAAACTCATGGGGAGTATTAATTATGTTCTTATTATGGTTAACAATGCCTATGTCCCCGTTGATTTCTATGTTTTGGATGTTGAATGCAATGCTTCTTGTCCTATTACTTTGGGAAGACCTTTTATTAGAACTGTTGGTGCCATTATTGATATGAAAGAAGACACCATTAAATATCAACTCCCACTCAAGAAAGGTATAGACCACTTCCCTAAGAAGAGAGAGAAGATTTCTTTTGCTTCTCCTATGAAAACAAAATTTGGTCTTAATGCTTCTTCATTTGAGAACACTTGATCTTTTTTCTTGCTTCTTATGCCTAACTTAAAGGCGTTAAAGAAAAGTACTTATTGGGAGATAACCCAAAAGTTTTAGATGAGTCTTGGAAGTTATTAATTCATTAATAACCGCTCCTTATCTTTTTTATTTGCTTTTTGTGCCAAGAGTAACCTCTAATGAGAAAGAAGTAATGATTGGGAAAGTTGCTATCCTGAAACAGATTTCTGTGCTTCACCGTAAAAATTCGTGTAAAATCTCTGTACGTCCTTTGGAGGTGTGAATTTTGGAGATTCTTCCCCAGGTTGTTATCTAACTTTCGTTAGTTCAACACTTTTTGATTTGAGCAACAGAAGGTCTTCGAAAAAATTCGTCTTTACCTGCTGGTCTCTTTTGACAGATTTCTGCCATTTTCTGCATTTGCTTCTTGTTGGTTCCTTTTTGAGTTGTTTTGGGGAATTGAGCTTTTTGAGGGAAGTTCTTCAGTAGCTAGTGTTCTAATGGAAGTTTATTGGTGTTAGAACGGAACCTTAATACCTATTATCTTGAGTGCACTAATGTTGCTAATAAAGATTGTGTGAAGTTTTGTATGAAGGAAAAATTTCAGGTGTATGGAAGGAATATGTAATGAGATGAAGGATGGACTAAAGCTCAAGCTTGGGTATGCCACGTGTGTCACCCCAAGAAATATTTAATAAGTACAAGCATCAAATCTTGGGGATGCCCAAGGCATCCCCTTCTTCATCAATAAAAATCTCAGGTTTCTTCCAAACGCTTCATTTTTATTGTTTCATGCACAGTTGTGTTGTTCTTGGAGCGTCTTCTTTTTCGTTTTTGTTTTGGTTTTTTGTTTGCTTGGTTTTCTTAGTTTGCTGAATAAATTGGTTGGACCCCTCTTTCATACATTGGTTTTCAAATAGTTTGGTTTGGTTTGGAAAAGAGTAGGAAAGTTCATGCTTAAGTGTTAAAGAGAGCTTGTTTTTGACTGTGGCCTATGCTTTGTCATGCCATGCTTGATATTGTTTTGGCTTTATGCTTAGTATTCTTTTCTATAGCATGACTTGTTATAAACAATTGAGATTGCTTAATGTGCCTTAGATGAATCATGCGTTGTTTTAGCATAGTAAAGCATAGTATAGTGGTATTCTCCTTTGATGCTTTATTTGGGTTGACTTGGCACATGCTCACACCATGTTATGACTATCTCAAGTCACCATAGCCTTTATGATCCTTTAGTTTTCAACTTGTAGTATCACTTTATGCTTTGATCAATGATGTTTTTCGCTCTGCATGATTATGGCTATTATTGCTCTCTTAGTTTGTCGCTCCCAGTCTTTTGCTAGCCTCCACAACCAAGTATGAGTTCCACTCATGCATCCAACTCCCTAAACCAAGTTATTCCAAAGAGTCCACCATACCTACCTATTATCATATGCTATTTCAAGTATATTCATGCTTTTGTTTATCTTCCAAATTAAACTTGTTATGTGAAAACTAGTGATTAAAGCTCTCACGAACTTGATGGCACACTTTACTTTTTTGCATCTAATAAACTTGAACCATTGGCTCCTTCTTTGTTGTGTATATGCTTGTGCTTTATAAGTTGAAGTTAGAAGAACCATGTATCATGGGGAACGCTTTCAACATTGCACTTGTACTTTGTACCTCGTTGATATCATGTTCTTTTGCTTATGGATCCTGGCGGTGTGAAATAAAAGTGGAACTTGTAAGATCATGGAGTTTTTATGTGTGTTAGAGAAATGCCTAGGCCGCTAGCCTAAGCCATGCTTAATCATGGTGGAAACTTGCAGCATCACCATAATGAGCACTCTATGAAGCATCCTCAATAAAAACCTATGCAAATAGCAAATAAAAAGATCGCTGAGATGCTCATTATCTGCTTGCCTTGTCATTTTGATTATGGGATAGCTCCTGTATCATGTGCATGAAGGGGTTCCACGCAGGAAAACAATAAATTTTACTCTATACCCCTGAACCCCTGAAGCTGCCAGGACCTATCTATTAGTAATACAGTAACGGGAGGGGCTTTTCGCGAACTTACCCTCGAAGACCGAAATGCGTTGTCAACGCTCAGGAGAGCGTGGTTGATGTAGACGAGCCGAAGCCGACCTCAAGGTCGTGATGAAGTCCTTGCGCTCCTTCTGGCTCCAACGACTTGAATGCCTCAAGTGTGACACCTCGTGGGAGTTACACACGTCCGGTGCCTGACGATGACTCCCGCTTCCCCGATCCAGCAGCAGTTGCGGAAGTAGAGCTCCCGGATCCGAATCCCGCAGCACGAAGGCGCTCTGCGGTGAAGATGTCTCTCGCTCCCACAGTCCAGACTTGGGACCACAGTCACGAGAGAGAGAAAGGGGAAGAGAGAAAATATCAATTAGAGGTCCTCCCAAAAGTGGGGAGACCTTTACTGATTATTGGGTGTATTTTCTAGGCCAAATACCCCACCTTATATAGGGGGAGGGGAGGTACTACCTCCCCTCAAGTCCCGGGGTGGGACTAAAGGAGAGGAGGGGGAGGAGGTGGCCGCTGGCCACCTAATGGGCCCCGCGGGGGTGCTAGGCCCAGCCGGCCTCCCCCTTTCCCCTTCTCCCCTTTCTCCTTTCCCCTAATGGGCCCTCTCCCCCCCGGAAATTGGCCCATTAAGTCTTTTGACCTTTTAATTAATTTTCTCTTTATTAAATAATTATGTTAAAAGCGAATTAGTCCCGCCATAACATTATACAACACTTTAGATGGTACCCTTATCTATTATTATAAATGTATTCATCAAAACACTAGTGCACTCCGTGCAACTTTCGATGTTTTGTTCACCTCGCTTCCTACTTGACTCTAATTGGTATCTAGAGGAGTTTCCAACATATTCCCTTATAACATAACTCTTTATGCTTTAAGATATGTCATCCTTTATGGATTTGGAAAATATGTCTACAGTTCTCTACTAGATACTGCAGACAAACTCAGCTCAACGTTCTGTGATTCGAACTTAATCACTTTCAAATGTTTCTTAATTGGATTACATATTATGCTAAGTTATCATCATGGTTTACTAAGATAGAACCTATGTCTTAACAAAGTGGATGATGATCATCCATTTCTTTCTTTTAACCATTGATGTTTAAACTTAATGTTGTTCCTAATTTGAGTCATTAAGGACTAGTTCCTTAATTAACTTCTATTCTAAAAATCCCTTTCAGAATCTCTTAAGTAATACTACATAATATCATAATACACTTATTATCAACTTCTACATCTTATAAATCATTATTTATAAGTATTTGCGCTTTCATCCTTAACATATTTAAGAATTACTCCTATAAGCTCCCACTGAAACTATGTTGCTAACATATTTGGGTATGAGTCAGTACTCTTACTCAAACTATGTTCCTACATAATTGAATTTTGAGTCTTATATTGCTCCCACTTAAAAATATGTCAATCACATATTGTTTTAGGAAGACTTTCATAGCTCCCACTCAATTTTATGCAAATTGCATATCTCCTTACTATTTTGAACAATTTCAAAATCCTTTAATCAAATGTCAAACTTAGAGATTTACTATGAGATACTAGTACTTTACTAGTTTTAAATCCACCTAGACATTTAGCACACATGAATCAAATTCATTTGAATTTGTCCAATACTTGACAAATTTGTGCTTTTGTCATTCACCCCTTTTTCCTACTATGGATTTGCAGTCATTTGGGAAAATTCCAAGTAGCCCCTTTACTTGTGAGATTCAGCAACGAATCGCTTTCTAATCTCAAGGGAATTTTGCTATTAGGATTTCTCATAATTCTAGTTTACCATCATTTCCTTTGTAGTTCGTAGGTATGTCATATTACAAAAATTATGACAAGTGATTCACAAATTTTTCCATACAAGATATGGATTTACATTTTGAATCCTACTTCATATGGTGAAAAACAATAGTGGAGGGAAAACACAATGATCAAAATCATTGGTTCTTTCCTTCTATGAAGAGAATCGTTCAGGAATGCTGTCCGTTGCGCTTCTCAACACTCTGATGCAGGGTTTTGAATCCTCATCGTGTTTTACACTAATTTCCATTTGCTCCATAATTGAGAAATATCACTAAAGTGAGCTTTCTCAAGAATGTACCAAAATCCAAGCAATACGAATCTTGCTTTCCTTTTGGTTTGAACTATGGGTTTCATATTCAAAGTTTCCAATGAATACTCTACAAGGACTTATTCGCTATTGTTTTGGTTATATCGAATAACCCCAAAACTTTCACGAATTCTAATGGTTCACTGTAAACTCATTGAGTGCTAACTATTTCTAACTAATGGTCTCTACATATATACTATAATGATTTATTTGGTGCCTTCTATTCAACCCCTTTTGATATCTAATATCACATTGTGGTGCTTTGCATTTTGACGTTTCAAAACACTTTGCATTCCACAATTTCTATTATGCCATTCTAATAAAGTTGAACTTCATTACTATTGATCAAATCATAGTAATTAGCTTCTCTTTTATACTTATACCCTTCATTGATGAAACACTTTGATCAAATCAAACAGTTTCATATTCATGTTTCCTTTGGTAAACTACTTTACACATTTAAACAATCATTTAATGATAATTACCATTTTCGTTAAAACATAATACATCAAATATGTATTCTATTTAACAATTCTTTAAACACTTTGTATTCAAGTAATACATGGTGTTCAAGTTATTTCGCCGAACTTAGGCATGATTTATATGTGAAAAGAAATCAAATGACTTTCACATATTATCGCATAACTTTGAATTTAAACAATGGTTTCATTCATTAATGAAATATCATTAAATTGGGTATTTTAAAACAAGGCATTTTTAATGTTTTACAAATGTTCATACATTATCAATTAGTTTCAAACAATAAGGATAATTCGCACATAATCAAACAAGATATGAACACGAATAGAAATCATTCATAAAAGCAGAACAACTGTTTGTTACAAACTCGTATGAATAACTGTCTCACGAAGTGTGAGACAAACTAAAGAAGTTCACAATCTCTCGATTACATTAATCATCCTAAACATAAACTAAGTGATAAATGTTGAGGGAGAGTGTCGTCGGCCGTCATCATCATGCTCGCCATCAACACACAACGTCACCTCCTCTCCAGCAAGCACCTCTATGCAGAAGGACCTGTTTTCAATAAAACAGAACATGTATCAGATATACTTAACACTGCAATGTGTTTGCAAGATTATAACATTTATAAAACTGTATATATCAAATATATACCTTTGTCGTTGACGACCCGAGCGACATCTGGTTCAACCAACACATTCCTGAGATGTGTCATGAACCGGTGGAACTCCATTGTTTCCGTGTCGCCCCTCATTACGCAAGTCCTGACTTAAGCTTGGTAGCTTGGTGGCAGCAACCGTAGCACAGCAGCATTTGCGAAAGAGCCTATAATCCAGACGTCCAAGAAGTATGCTGGCCTCATGTACACATCATGCATGTGCTGTAAGTGGCTGTCCAGTGACGAGTTCTCCTCCATCTTAATGGCGAGGAAGTCTCCCATCAAATCATGCTCCCAGATGCGTGTCTGATCCACGAAATGTGTCCTAAGCTATAGCATCACCGAACGAGGGTTGACATCACCCACGAAAGGCCACAGCTCGTCCACCATTCCGAAACGCATCACAACTGAAATATAGGAGGCCATCTCGCGACGGAGATAGCGGTCTTTCCGCTCTGGGGTCTCAAGGTCTGTGGACGGATCCAGATCCATCCCGTCGAGTATGTAGTCGACCATGTTGTTCTCGCTAAGGAGAACACGGAGACTGGCAACCCAGGTGGAGAAGTTCGATCCATCTAATCTGAGCTTCTCTCCTTCTAACCATTTAGTTGTCAACACGAAAGAACCCATCTACATTTATAATTGCAAAAGGAATTTAGACTAAGTTTATAATTAAATGAGTTAATAATAACTCCACTCAGAAACACCTATCCCTAGTGAGGGTTCCTAGTGATAACACGACCCCTATTAGCCACATCTCCCCCGATCGTCACGGCCATCAATGTGGGTTCAAGGGTGGACGCTAAACGTCGGTCACATCATTCATGCGACTCGTGCTCGATCTTTTGACCATCTGCGTTCCGAGGCCACGCTTCTCTAGCGTGCTAGGCTTGCCAACTCAACCTTAGTGTATTCGATGTGCAACATGGCTTACACCCACTGTATGTGAACGTAGATATGTATGACACCCAGGCCTGTCACCCTTGATCGCCTCATACCAAAGAACTTTCTTGGTGGTGCACACTAAGGGGGAACACAATCATTGGTTATTTTAATAGGGATCTTCTTATTAGGATACCGTCGAGTATCTAATACTAGCACACAATAAGACATACAAACAATAACATTGAATATAAATGCTATGTGATATGGTCCTTCACATCATGATCTCCATTCGCCGTTACCGGGTTCCGGCGCCAGGGTCCCGGCACCGTAGACACCAAGGTACCAGTGTCATTCCGGTGTGGTAGTTTGTCATTACCGTGACTATCTACTACTATGCAACAAAAGGTAATTACTTTACCTTTTCCACAACCATATCACAAAGCAACACCCTCCTGCAAAACAAAGTTAGACGTCTCTACTTTATCTTTGCATGTTTTACATGGCTGAATGGGCTTTCGTACAAGAACCGTTCTTACCTACGAACTTTCAGCACAACGCTGATCAAGTAGTTGTCTATACTACACCCCTTTTGGGGCCCTCCGTTGCAAATGGTATACCAACTAATGCGAGAGAGAAAGACACCCCCCTAAGCCACTTTATACGGTACAAGCCGTATGTCAAGCGTGGACCAGTCTCGTGAATGAACGCGTAAAGTCGGTTGGGGGCCGCTTCATCAAGCATTACTGCGGTATACACAAGTACACGTGGGAGGGTAACAACTAAAAGATCAATGCCCACACGCTACATCTCATGTGTTCTACCCGTACTAGCATTACTACACATAGATCTAGCTCTGATACCACTGAAGGGGTTCCGCGCATGAAAACAATAAATTTTACTCTACGCCCCTGATCCCCTGAAGCTGCCAGGACCTATCTATTAGTAATACAGTAACGAGAGGGGCTTTTCATGAACTTACCCTCGAAGACCAAAAAGCGTTGTCAACGCTCAGGAGAGTGTGGTTGATGTAGACGAGCTGAAGCCAACCTCAAGGTCGTGATGAAGTCCTTGCGCTCCTTCTGGCTCCAATGACTTGAGTGCCTCAAGTGTGACACCTCGTGGGAGTTACACACGTCCGGTGCCTGACGATGACTCCCTCTTCCCCGATCCAGCAGCAGTTGTGGAAGTAGAGCTCCCGGATCCGAATCCCGCAGCGCGACGGTGCTCCGCGGTGAAGATGTCTCTCGATCGCGCAGTCCAGACTTGGGACCACGGTCACGAGAGAGAGAGGGGAAGAGAGAAAATATCAATTAGAGGTCCTCCCAAAAGTGGGGAGACCTTTATTGATTATTGGGTGTATTTTCTAGGCCAAATACCCCACCTTATATAGGGGGAGGGGAGGTACTACCTCCCCTCAAGTCCCCGGGTGGAACTAAAGGAGAGGAGGGGGGAGGAGGTGGCCGCCGGCCACCTAATGGGCTCCGTAGGGGGGCTAGGCCCAGCCAGCCTCCCCCTTGCCCCTTCTCCCCTTTCTCCTTTCCCCTAATGGGCCCTCTCCCTCCAGAAATTGGCCCATTAAGTCTTTTGACCTTTTAATTGATTTTCTCTTTATTAAATAATTATGAATAAATTATTAAATCAATATTTAACATTCATTCACATATCATTTAATCTCCGTGGCTATGGAACACCTTCCACCTCCACTCCGGACATCCTCCGGACTTACGGAAACCCTTCCGGTTTTCTCCCTTCTTTTCTTCAGTGATTCTACCGATCCCATAAACACTCTCTAAGCATCATCAAGCCCTTAAGCGTGATACCCTACGGTTCGGGAACACTCCAGACATGGTCGGGACACTCCCGCACCAATGATCAACAGAGGGACCTGGATGGCCATGTGACCCCTGTGCATTCCACGAAGATCTTTCGTCATTTGAACCGGTGACAGTCGCGTCTTATTCCCTTTGTCATTTGATACTTGCATTGCCCGAGACTTGATCAATGACATCTTCATGTCGGGTTCAATCTCGTTACTGAACAATGCTATTTGCCTCGTTCCGACAAGTGATATCCCCATGATCTAATCACACGTTGCACAGCTATTGGATATAACTTCTCTGAGTGGGCCCTTGAGTATCTTCCTGTCACATGGACGGACAAATCCCGCTCTTGACATATATTGCCACTACGGTTTCCTCCGAATACCTGAACACACCTTTATAACCACCGTTTTACCAGATGGCGTTTGATGCTATCTAAGCACTCTCGGGAGACAGTGATTGATATAGCCTCACGGTCTAAGGAATAGTCTACGAGGATCCTTTTCTAATCATCGTAACTTGAACTTCGTGACATGATCGAATCACGATGTTTAGGTTGGGTATTGGTTCATCATCTCATTCTCAGAATGAGATGACCTCATTTCCAACTAGCATAAATGCCACATGATCAGGAAACACGATCATCTGTTGACCAATGAACCAGTGACTAGAGTTTCACTGGGAACCCCTGGTTTGTTTATATATCACACGTGTATTGATGTTTCCACTCAACACAGTTATAGCATGATACAAAACTTAATCATAAACTATACGAAATATGATAATAGTCCTTACTACTATTTGTCTCTAGGGCATATTTCCAACAGTGCAAGGGGTACCCTGTTGGCAGTTCTTTATGATACATATGTACTTACAATGACAAGAGCTTACTCGTGACTAAAGTGGAGTAGCATGAGGTTCGGTCTTCGCAAGTAAGGGGCATGAGATTTTGGTTTATAACTTGTCAAGCATATCCTCTTAGTTGTGTCACTTTAACCTTAATCACCTTCATGATGCTTATGATAGGGGCAATGAGAGCTGAAAGCTATAAGTACCATAATTTTTGGAAGCTGTTTATGAAACTTGAATCTCTGCTTCCTTCTATGAAGGCCTTTCTTCCACTTATATATTGATTCTCCACCTTCTACCTTTATGCACCTACTTTGAGAGCATAGTGGCCATTCTTAGTTCTATGTGCATTGTCCCAAGACTAGTTGATTGATGCATAACTTGATATTGCTTGTTCTAAACTATTGGTATCTAGTCACTCTTATGAACTTTGAAGGTGTCCTATGCATTTATATTTGCTACTCTATGAGGGGCAAGCTGAATACTATTATGCTATGTTTTATTTATGTGAAACAAACATCTTGCAAAGCATTGTTATTCATGAATCTTTTGTTTGTGCCTTTTCATGTTGCATCATAGTTTCTTTGTCCTATTGCTAGAACTTTGTCTTTCATGTTATGATTGAAGTACTATGATCCCAGCTTTGAATGTTTTACAAATACTTTGATCAAGTCTTTGATGGTGCATGTCACCTCAAAATTATTCTTTCTTTTTATCACTTACCTACTCGAGGACGAGCAGGAGTTAAGCTTGGGGATGTTGATACATTGCAAATGTATCTATAATTTTTGATGTTCCATGCTTGGTTTTATCTACTTTCTTGTGTTTTGTCCACACTTTGGAGTACTTTTCATATGATTTCTTGGACTAACCTATTAACAAGAGCCACAGTGCCATCTGCCTGTTTTCTGCTGTTTTTGGTTCCAGGAAAGTCAGAAAATGAATATTCTCGGAATTGGACGGGACAAAAGCCAAAGTGCCCTTTTTATGGAAGACATCTGAAGCCAGAATACGAGACGGAGAAGGGCTGGGTGTTGGGGATCATGCGGAAAACAAAAAAAATCCTACGATGTAACCCCAAAACTTGCCTAGGATCTATCTATGTAGTAATGCCGTAATGGCCAGAGCATAGAGAATACATACCCTTGTAGACCGTACGCGGTTAACGTTCCGTGGGGAACGTGGTTGAAGTAGTCGTACTCGTAGCCGACCTCAAGGTTGCGAAGCTCCTCACAGGTCACCCCTTGCTCCTTCTTGATCTTCATCATCTTCATCGTGCAATAGCTCCGGTTCACAACATTCAAGCGCCCCAAGTGTTGCGCCTCGTGTCTTCGTACACATCCGGTGCACGATGAGACCTCCGGCTCCCCGATCCCGCCGGGAGTGCGGAAGTTGATATCCGGCTAGGAATCCCTATAGCACAACAGCGTACTGCAGGTGTGCCTTGATCGCACAGCCTAGACTTGGGGCCATGGTCACAAGGTATAGAGAGAGGGAGGGAGAAATTCAACCAAAGGACTTCTCAAGTTGTGTGTTCAATCCCACCCATGGGCACCCCTTTATATAGGGGGAGGGGTGTGCCCTCCCCTTTGGGTTTCCCATGTGGGACTAAACAAGGGGGAGGGGGAGGCGCATGGGCCTTCATGGGCCACCGGCCAGGGGTAGGCCCCACCCCGCGCACAGCCCTAGGCTGGCCGGGTGGGCCCCCTTGAGGCGCCCAGGCCTTGGCCCCTTGGCCCTTGGCCCTTCCCTCCTTCGGTTTTCCCTCATGGGCCTTTATTCACTAGGAAGTTTGGCCCATTAGTGGAATAACCCTTCAAAATAGATTTTAATATTATATTTAATATTAATTACACTAATTAATATGTAAATACATATTACAAAACCCGATTGAACCCGAAACACCTTTCGGTTCCCTTTTGATTTCCTCCGAACAACTTCGGATCTTTCCACGGAACATTTCAGGCTTTCTCTCTTTCTCTACTGTGATTCTATCTTACGAATGATAACTCTCATCGTACCCTTAAGTGTATCCTCTCACGGCTCGGGAATCCTCTAGACATGATCTGTATCAATGATCAACAGAGGGACCAGGGATGTCCATGTGATCCCTATGCATTCCTGATGACAATGTCGTTTGAACCGTCTAAATGTAGCATCATCTTCCTTTTGTTTCTCGATACAACTTGTCCGAGATCCGATCATTGGTATCCCATACCTTGTTCAATCTCGTTCTCAACAAGTTATGTTTTCTTGTTACCGTGATATTACATCCCCGTGACCTAGTCACATGTTGCAACATTTATGGATGTAATCTCACCAAGCCGGCCGTATGTATCTTTACCCGTCATGTGGGTGAACAAATCCCGGTCTTGCAGTCACATGTCATCTACTGTTCCTTCGGAATACCCAACATACACCTTTATGGCCACCGCATTACCAGATGACGGTTGATGTAGTCAAAGCAGCCTCAGGAAACAGTGAGTAATATGAGCTCACGGTCTAAGGAGAAGGAGTCTAGGTATAGCTGTTGCAAAAATGAACTATATGACTTGATCGTGTTGCAATCCTTCGAGGAATGTCCAATCACATCATTCTCCAATGATATGATCTCGTTGTCAGTCAGCATAAATGCCCATGATCTTGAAACCCAGATCATCTTCGTGACAACCGAGCTAGTACCAATAGAGGCTACTAGGGACTTTGTTGTTTCATACCACACCTGTACCAATGTTTCTACTTGGCACATTTATAGCACAATATGAAACTATTATAAACTAATTGAGATATGACAATAAAAACCTATTTATTATTTGCCTCTAGGGCATATCTCCTTCAGTCTCCCACTTGCACTAGAGTACAAATAACCTAGCTCGCATTTTACTCATATAAACCATATACCATATGCGTTTACAGATCATGCATGCTCATGGGAAACTTCATGTCCATGTTCTGTTTTACCAGATCATTATGTCTTTTGCAAATCGTTAATGTCTTCCTAATTTTGACATTCACTCCATTATCTTATAATGGGTCGAAGTATTTGTTTGGCAACAAAGTGAGACTTTGTTTCTAGTGTTTATGATGACGGTCATTTTCACCGTTGTCATCTAAACTTCGAAACACACTTTGCTATCCTTTGTGTATATACTATAGTCATGGCAGCAGAACGAGGCCTCATTTCAGGAGCTTACAGTGACATTAGATCAACCTCGAGGGCTTTCTCATGGGCACTCGGCCCTGGGACACATCATTCTACGTTAAAAGCGAACTAGCCCCGCTATAACATTATACATCACATCAGATGCAACCTTTATACTTCTATATCTATGTAGATCCTAGTACATGAAATGCAACTATGCCACTTACATTGCTTCTTGCTACTTATGTACAAACTTATTTCTGGTTCAGTGATCAACTCAGGAATCACTTAAAGACATGTTCTTACAGTTAAGAGCTAGTCCTTCCAACCAGAACCTTGGGTCACTTTATGTCGAGTATACAACATGGTTATATGGAAGAACCTATGACTGAGGCACAGGAGATGCAACGCATCTCTTTCTTTCAACCATAGTTGCAATACTATCTCAATGCTTCATATAGTAAGAACTGCTTTCTTACCTTGTTCCATTCTGATCTACTTTAGAATCTTGTCTTAGGACATTCTGAACATCTTTCAGAATCAAGTCCAGGAAGCATTTGACATTCAGTGTTTATTAAACTTACCAATCTATCTCGATAGATCTTATTGTTTAATAACTTCAACTTCATCCTTATTTATCTGGCTTAAATATTATTAACCCCAATCACATCATTCATATATGTCGTCCACATATCACAAAATGATTTCACGCTCCCACTCAAATATGACATTCATGTTTGAGATCCAGGGATTTCACTTAGCTCCCACTCAAAATATGTCAGCTACATATTATGAATTAGCCAAGCTGATTTGCTCCCACTCAAATCTAGGTCCTCTCAATAATCTTGGACATTCCAAAATTCTTTGATCATCATCAATTTGAGCATTCTAATTACGAGACTTCAATATCCATATATTTCTAGTGTAAATCCAAAAGACTTAAGCATCACTACAGTTGTAGTCAACTCCTTGAATTTGTCCAAACTTGTGACAAATCAAGCTTTTGTCATTCATTAAGTTTCATTTCCTTCTTGTGACTTTGCAGTCATTCAGAAATATCAAGTAAACTTCTTTACTCTAATAAGATCAAGTAACATGTTACTTTGCAATCTTAAATGTAACTTAATATAGGATTTTATGACTCCTAGTCATTTCTCGCACTCAGGTCCATCGCGCTTCTTTGTAATTTGTAGGTATGTCTTGTTCAAAACATGACAAGTGAATCAACAATATAATTCCACAAACTTGTAGAATATATAGCTGAATCCTACCTTCTTCAGTAAAAGTATTCCCTGAAACTTTATCATCATTATCATTGGTTTCTCCTCTATTTGTAGAGTTTGGATTCACAAAACAAATTCCGCTGCGCCACTCAACAGTCCAGAGGTAAGGTCAAATACCTTGTTTTGATCTTTTACTCTCTTCCACCTGTATCTTCATCAAGACACATCAACTTAGGACAACAATAGGTTTGCCCCTTGTGGATGATGCATTCATAGCTTCCTAAGAATGCTCTACAAAGACTTTTTTATTCGCCACGATTTTGACTTGTCAAATTCTCTAGAAACTTGAACGTGACATAACACTTATGGTGTTGTTTCCATGAATCTTTGGATGTTCCTTTGTATTTCAAATGAGTGTTTGCTTATTTTGATCTTTAACTCTAAACGATAACTACAACCCCGATAAGAGATAATATGTATCTAATACAAAATGATGTTTAGACATTTCAACATAGTTTGAATTCGTCCAATTATCATAATTTGTGTAACATCTTTCACAAGTTCCTTTTATGCTAAATTTAACTTTAATACTTTAGTCATGTCGATCAAATCGAAGAGACTTGTTAAATTCAGTTAATTCAATATCCTATTTATTCATGAACTCATTTGAACAATTAAAATCATTTCAAACTTCATGTTTCATTAAGTAAATACACTTATTCACTTAAGTCCACAATAAATGATTTCCACTACTTGTTGAAAATATGATACATCACTATGTATAAGATTCAACATTTCTTCGCATATCACTATTTTACCAGAATGCGGAGTTTTAGTCATTCTGCCCAAGAGGCATGGTTTTGCAAAGTCTCTATATTAAGCATCTAGGACCCCGATCTTCATAAAGAACATGCAATAACCAAAATGACTTAAACTATAGTGTAATATCATTATTAAACTTTGGATATCTTTTAGCATTCTAATCCTTTATAAATGTTTAAACTATTATCATTAATATAGTGATGAGAATAACTTATTTATAATCATAATGTGACCATAAGGTATTGTTCATGAGAATAGTACAAACTGGCTTGTAACTTATTCATATGAATAATCGTCTCGCCAAAAGCAAGACACACAAACTAGGATTACAAAATTATATTCAAGTCCACTAATCCAAATGACAAACTTTGAGGAAAGAGGTGATGTCGGCCATCAACTGTTTTGCTTGCTGTCATTAAGTCATGTTGCCTCAAAACCAGCAATTCTCAAGTAGATCATCCTGTTTTCATAAAACGGGACAAGTATCAAATACTTTGCAATTTGCAACGAGTTTTGCAAGAACCACATTTATAATTTGTATATCTTACATATAATTTTTCATCCATGACCTCCTTTTGCAATCAAGCCCTTTTAAGAGTTCTTAACTCTAATGCAAGATTGCTAAGTGTTTTTCCAAACAATCTCTTTTTCATCCATGATGGAGGAAAACCCATCCAACGGCTCATACTCTATGTGCCTTATTCTGTAGAATACAAAGTTTAGCCTAACTCTCAATCAAATGGAGAATGTCTTATTGGATGATTATGGAGAAAATACAAACATTCTGGAGTCATCGAATTATCTCCTCATGGTTATTGTATCAAGAAGAGAAGATCACCTTTTACGAGGATATCCCTCAGGCGTGGGTATTAATCTATGAAGTTGGATCCTTTTGCTAAGTACCAAATCACGCAATATATTCCCATGGTCGCAAAGGACCTCAATGGGATAGGCCAAGGTCTACTAAGATATTTGCAAATAGACATCTAGACTAAGTTTATAATAAGAGATCAATTTATAATTGGTCTCCACTAAAACGGTCATCCCCTGTTCGATTTTAGTGATCGCATGATCCCTATCCTCTGTACCTCCCTCGATCATCATGGCCATCAGTGCATTATCAAAGGTAGACATTCACTAATGTCAATCACATCATATATGTGACTCATGCTTGATCTTTCGATCTCTTGTGTTCCGAGTCCATGTCTGTACATGCTAGGCTTGCCAAATCTAACTTGTGTGTATTCGCTGTGCAACATGGCTTACACCCACTGTATACGAACATAGATATGTCTGACCCTCGATCATCATGGCCGGCCTCATACCGAAGAACTTTCTTGGTGGTGCACACACAAGGCGAACACGGAACATTGGAATTAAATAGGGATTATCTTATTTGCTACCGTCGAGTATCTAAATACTAGCACACAATAAGATGTAAAAACTGGTATCAACATCATATGTATAATGTGACATAACATGGTCTTTCTTGCGCCTTGATCTCCATCGAGTGCTCCGGCATGATCTCCATCCTGCCCTTGGTTTGACGCCAAGTCCACGACGCCTCCACCAGGTCATTCATCGGAATGATGACTATCACTATACTACTTAGTAACTGAAAATTAAACTACTTTACCTTCGTAACGACCATTGCCATATCATAATCACATGCCCCTGCAAAATAAATTTAGATGCCTCTACTTTATCTATTGCAAGTTTTACGTGGTTGTTAGGGTTTTCGCAATAGAACCGTTTCTAAACTATGAACTTTCCAACCACAACATGGATCCGACAGTTGTCTCTATTACACCCCTTTCGGGGCCCTCCGTTGTAAATGCTATATCAACTGTTGAATGAGAGACAGACACCCGCTAGCCACTTATACGGTACAAGCCATATGTTGAGCATGGAACCAGTCTCGCGTACGAATACGCGTAAGTCGGTCTGGGCCGCTTCATCAAACAATACCACGATATAAACAAGTACACGTTAGAGGGTAACAACTAAGGGATCAATGCCCACACAAAACTTGTGCGTACTGGCCGTACAGCACTCCTATGCATAGATCGGCTCTAATACCACTGTTGGGGATCGGTGCGGAAAACAAAAAAAATTCCTACGATGTAACCCCAAAACCTGCCTAGGATCTATCTATGTAGTAATGCAGTAACGGCCGGAGCGTAGAGAATACATACCCTTATAGACCATACGTGGTTAACATTCCGCAGGGAATATGGTTGAAGTAGTCGTACTCGTAGACGATCTCAAGGTCGCGAAGCTCCTCGCAGGTCACCCCTTGCTCCTTCTTGATCTTCATCATCTTCATAGTGCAACAACTCCGGTTCACGACATTCAAGCGCCCCAAGTGTTGCGCCTCGTGTCTTCGTACACATCCGGTGCATGATGAGACCTCCGGCTCCCCGATCTCGCCGGGACTGCGGAAGTTGATATCCGGCTAGGAATCCCTGCAGCGCAACGGTGTACTGCAGGTGTGCCTTGATCGCACAGCCCAAACTTGGGGACATGGTCACAAGGTATAGAGAGAGGGAGGGAGAAAGTCAACCAAAGGACTTCTCAAGTTGTGTGTTCAATCCCACCCATGGGCACCCCTTTATATAGGGGGAGGGGGTGTGCCCTCCCCTTTGGGTTTCCCATGTGGTACTAAACAAGAGGGAGGGGGAGGCGCATGGGCCTTCATGGGCCACCGGCAAGGGGTGCGCCCCACCCCGCGCACAGCCCTAGGTTGGCCGGGTGGGCCCCCTTGAGGCGCCTGGGCCTTGGCCCCTTGGCCCTTGGCCCTTCCCTCCTTCAGTTTTCCCTCATGGGCCTTTATTCACTATGAAGTTTGGCCGATTAGTTGAATAACCCTTAAAATTAGATTTTAATATTATATTTAATATTAATTACACTAATTAATATGTTAATACATATTACAAAACCCGATTGAACCTGAAACAGCTTTCGGTTCCCTTTTGATTTCCTCCGAACGACTTTGGATCTTTCTGCAGAACATTTTCGGCTTTCTCTCTTTCTCTACTGTGATTCCGTCTTATGAATGATCACTCTCATCATACCCTTAAGTGTATCCTCTCACGGCTCGGGAATGCTCTAGACATGATCTGTATCAATGATCAACAAAGGGACCAGGGATGTCCATGTGACCCCAATGCATTCCTGATGACAATGTCGTTTGAACCGTGTAAATGTAGCATCCTCTTCCTTTTGTTTCTCGATACAACTTGTCCAGGATCCGATCATTGGTATCCCATACCTTGTTCAATCTCGTTCTCAACAAGTTATGTTTTCTTGTTACCGTGATATTACATCCCCGTGACCTAGTCACATGTTGCAACATTTATGGATGTAATCTCACCAAGCCGGCCGTATGTATCTTTACCCGTCATGTGGGTGAACAAATCCCGGTCTTGCAGTCACATGTCATCTACTGTTCCTTCGGAATACCCAACATACACCTTCATGGCCACCGCATTACCAGATGACGGTTGATGCAGTCAAAGCAGCCTCGGGAAACAGTGAGTAATATGAGCTCACGGTCTAAGGAGAAGGAGTCTAGGTATAGCTGTTGCAACAATGAACTATATGACTTGATCGTGTTGCAATCCTTCGAGGAATGTCCAATCACATCATTCTCCAATGATATGATCTCGTTGTCAGTCGGCATAAATGCCCATGATCTTGAAACCCAGATCATCTTCGTGACCAACGAGCTAGTATAAATAGAGGCTACTAGGGACTTTGTTGTTTCATACCACACCTGTACCAATGTTTCTACTTGGCACAGTTATAGCACAATATGGAACTATTATAAACTAATTGAGATATGACAATAAAAACCTATTTATTATTTGCCTCTAGGGCATATCTCGTTCACTGGGGGACGACCACACCACCTGGTCGCGCGGCTAGGCCTGGCCCACGCCAGGGGGTGGTCTGGCTGACCCCATCACCCCCTCGGCCTCTCCTTCTGCCTATATATTGCCCTCAGGACCAAAACCCTTAGGACCCGATCAAAAATCCATGAAAGAGTCTGTAGCCGCCGTCATCTCCATCCCTAGATCGGGAGGGATCTGAAGCTCTTCCTGGCACCCTGCCAGAGAGGGGAATTCACCCTGGGGGCCTTCTTCATCATCATGCAAGCCTCCGGTGTGATGCGTGAGTAGTTCATCTCTGGACTACGGGTCCATGTAGTAGCTAGATGGCTGGTTCTCCTCCTTTGTGCTTTCATGTCTAGATCTTGTGAGCTCCGTTCATGATCAAGATCATCTATTTGTAATTCTGCATGTTGTGTTTGCGGGGATCCGATGGATATTGAGATGCTATTTCAGATTGATTATTGATTCTATCATGTCTTTGTTATTTTTGATCTTGCATGCTTTTCCATTGTTAGTAGCTATCTTGGCCAAGTAGATGCTAGCAACTCCAAGAGTTAGTATTTATGCTCGATAGTGGGTTCATGCCTCTGGTAATCTAGGGAAGTGACAGAAATCTCTAAGGTACTAGATGTGCTGTTGCTACTAGGGAGAAAACAACAATCCTTTGTTCACAGAACAATCGTATTGTTTACATTACACGCAATTCGTAAAGCAATAATCTGCTGCTTGCAACTTAATACTGGAGGGGGTTCGGATGATAACCTGAAGGTGGATTATTAGTCATAGATGCAGTTGGATGGCGGTCTATGTATAATGTTGTAATGCCCAATCAAGTTCCAAAGGAGTCAACATGATTAGTATATGCTTGTATGCTTTCTCGATGTTTGTCAATTGCCCCGCTGTAATTTGTTCACCCAAGATGTTATCTATCTTAAGGAGAGCCACCTCTAGTGAACTATGGACCCCGGTCCTTTCTTTTACATACAATCTACAAACTATTTACTGATTTGTGTTTACTTTATGCAAACTATTACTTCCTTCCATTCGATACATTTAATCCTTTGTTTTCAGCAAAACCGGTGAGATTGACAACCTCATCGCAAGTTGGGGACAAAGTTCTGTGGTTGTGTTGTGCAGGTCTCCACGTTGCTGCTGGCACCGGTAGTGCGCCCTGCCAACGTTCAGCTAGCTACACCTTCAGGGTGTTTCCTTACTCCTACTGGATTGATAACCTTGGTTTCATAACTGATGGAAACTTACTATTGTGCTCATCATACCTTCCTCTTGGGGTTCCTCAACAAGCTCGTTAGTACACGAGTCAGCAAGGAGTCTATTGATCTCCATACCGACTACTTTTGCTCTTGGTTCGGAAAGTCGCTGTATTGTTTGCTTGACTGGCCTTGCATCTGGATTCATGTTGAGTGAGTGCTCGGTAAATTACCTGGGAACTCCAGGCATGTCCGCTGGACACCAGGCAAAGATTTCCCAGTGCTCACGGAGGATTTCGACAAGCATGAGTTCCTATGCGGAACTCAAGTTATTGGCGATGAGGGCCATCTTGGTCGGATCCGTTGGGTGGACCTGGACTTTCTTTGTATGCACCGACGAGTTGAAGGACATGTCGGGTGAACTTGGCCTGCTCAGGGGAGGCAGGCTGTTGTCTGTCGACTCCTTCAGGTTTGCGAGTTCCTCTTGCATGCCAAAGGACTGGGAGATTCTGTTGAATTCCCTATCACAGCTGTCGGAGCTCTCGAAGTTTCTGTTGATTGTGATGACGCCGTTTGTACCTGGCATTTTCAACTGCAGGTAGGCGTAGTGCAGCACTGCCACGAACCTCGCGAACGCGACACATCCGAGGATGCAGTGGTATTGTGAGGGCCAGTCGATGACTTCAAAGTCGATGCGCTCTCGCTGAAAGTTTTGCAGCGTGCCGAAGATGACGTCGAGGTTGATTTTTCCCAGGGGGTATACACCCTTCCCTGGGACGATGCCATGGAACGTCGTGTCCGAAACTTCTAGACATGTCAGGGGAATCCTCATCGCGCGCAAGGTACTTGCGAACATGAGGTTGATGCCGCTCCCTCCGTCCATGAAGACGCGACTCATATCAAAGCCTCTGATTGCGCCTCAAGTACGAGGGGACAGGGGCCTGGACGAGGAACTTGGTGCGGGTGGTCGTGCTTGTCGAAGGTGATGCAAGACTCACTTCCACTGAGGTACTCAGTTGTGGAAGGTGGAGAGTTTATCACCAAATTGACTTGGCGGGTGATTGCCTTCTGCATTCGATTGGAGGGACGCCCCTTTTGGATCATCCCCATGTTGCCCATGGCTCACGGGTAAGGCTCGCCTCCATGATGCTGGACTGGCGCAGCCGCGGGTGGTGGTGGTCTGGGCGGTGGTGGAGGAGCTCCATGTGCCACAGCGCCTAGGGAGGCTCCGTAGCCCCGGTTGATCACGCCGCGATTCATGTGGGCCAGACCCTCATGGAGTTTGAGGAACTCGCAGCAATCCTTTAGAAGGTGGCTGGATTTTTTCTTGCCGTTGAGTTTGTCGATGTAGAAGTGCACATTGCATGGTCCGGACAGTTTTTCCTGGATGGATGTTGCGGGTGCCTCTTCGCGAGTGCGGTGTTGCCATACTTGCGTGGTCTTCCCAGCGTCTCGGTATGCTCCACTGTGATATCCATTGTTGCGGTTGTCGTCGCGTTTATCGGCGTAGCCAGCCGCGACCATATTGACTTTGTCGCGGTCCTTGTAAACACGCATTCGATGTTTTCCTCCGTGGTCGCGTCTGCGCCCGAGGTCATCGTCATTGTCGGAGTAGGTGCGGTTTTTTACCGAATCTTCTTCGTCCACCCACTGATTCGTGATTTCCATCAGGTGGTTGATCGTTTTGGGCTTCGAGTGGCCCAGCTCCTCCCTGAGCGCTATACGGCGAACGCCGTTGTTGAACGCGTCGATTGCGCGGTCCTCTGAGATGTTTTCTACGGAGTTCTTGATGATGGACCACCTCTAGATGTACGAGCGCAGCGACTCGCCAGACCTTTGGTGGCAGCCTCTTAGTTCTTCGATTGACGCGGGCCTTTTGTAAGTGCCCTTGAAGTTGTGCACGAAACTATAGACCAGCTCTTCCCAACTGCGAATTGATCCGCGTGGGAGGTTGTTGAGCCATGCGCGGGCGGTGCCTTGCAGCTGCAACTGCAGGCATTGCATTGCCGTCCTCGAGCTTCCGCCATGTAGCCTGACAAAGGAGATGTGGTCCTCCAACCAGATTTTCGGGTCCTGTAGGCCATCAAATTTTGGGTTCTCCGACGGGAGTTTGAACCCCTTAGGCATTCGCTTCTACCTGTTGGCCCTACTGAAGCATCTAGCGTCGTAGAGTTCCGTCTCGTCTTCTTCCGAGTCAGTTGAATGAGCACACCTTGCGTTGCGTGATGTCATGACACACGTCGTAATCGTGGTCATGCCGCCGTGAGCGACTTCACCATGACAGATCGTGACTATCGTCACTGGAGGAGTACGAGTAGTAGTATTTGGCTAGAGCCTTGCTTTTCTTTGGCTCTGGTGTTGGTTCTTTATCGAGGGTGGCCTCGATTAGCCCCAGGCCCACGATCGTAGATCGGTGCATGGCAGCTCGCGGATCTCTAGCAGTGGCTGGTTGTTGATGAGGTACATGGTGGCCGTTGTCACCATAGCTTGCGATGTCTTCGGGAGCATGTTGCCCCGCGTATCCACCGTCATAGAGCTGAAGTCGAGGACTTTCACGGCTTCTACGCGCTCTTGGTTAGTGAGGTGGGCCAGTCGAGATCGCCCTTTGTTGTCCAGGTACTCGTTGCCCTTGGAGGAGGATCCTCCATGGGAGGAGAGCCCATCTCGCCGAAGGCTCGACTCGTCCGCCGCCTTTCTACGCGCCTCGAGTTGCGCGATTACTTGCTGTTGGTGCTTGAATTCTTCCTTCAACAGCCAATGGTAGCCCATCAGTATGTCCTGCGATGTGTTGGATTGCCCCGTAGAGCTTCTCGACAGCGGGCCCACTCGTTGTCGTTGAGCTTGATCAGCATGCGCTCTCCGGTGTTCTCATTTGCCGTGATTGACGGTTCTCCTCCGATCCCGTTATTGATGGGCGCGCCGTTGGTGGGGCCACCATTGGTGGGGCCACCGTTTGCGACTGGTATACCGCCGTTGGTCAGTCCAGTGCTGGTGCCGATGTTTTCGTGATTGACACCGATGTCACCCGCGTTGATGACGGTGCACATGAAGTGGTTGGGGAAGCTGCTGCTCCCACAACTTTCAGATCCAGAGCCATAGGCTCCATCTTCTGTGGCTAGGTCACCCAGATCGGATCCGCGACTATTGTCGCTATCCGTGCTCCTAGCTGTTGCCGGGGAGTTGAGCTCGCTGAGGGTGCCGATTGGGGGCGGGAACCACGATACTGGAGCAATCGCGGGTGCCATCGGCTAGTCAGGCATGCGAAGCGTGCCCAGTTTACCGACCGGGAATCGAAAACTCCCGATCGCCAGGCTAATCCCATTGCCCACGGACTCGGAAGCCGGGCGAGTGGCCAGCGTGTGGACGGTGAAGTCGAAAGCGCCAAAGAGCTGGCGAATCTCTGCTGTTGTAGAGTTGTAGATCGCGGTTGACGGGGCCAAAGAAGCCGCGACATCAGCACTCCCAATCCCCACGGACGGCACCAATTGACGAGGGTTTAACTCGTGAATGCCCATTGTTATGGACTTGGGTTTTGGAGAAGGAGGAAGCACTGGAGGCATCAATCGGCTAGAAAACAAGCACACAGGGACACAAGGTTTACCCAGGTTCAGGCCTCGTAGAGGTCCCTACTCCTGCTTGTCTGCTCTTGGAATTATAGAGGGGGTCGAAAGTTACAGGGATGCGCAGATACAATCTGGCGATGGTTGTGGAAACTAGGGTTGTGATTGTCCTCCTCGGCGCCCCCTCCTAGCCTTTATATAGATAGGCTAGGTCTCGGGTAGCAGGTCGAGTTGGTTACACATTAGGGTTCATCCTTTGAACTTTCTATCTTAAGCTTCTTCTTGCACCGCAAGTAATCGGAGAGTCCGTGGGTCACCCGAATTCTGCATTGGTCCTTGGCAACACCGTGGGCTTCTGCCGTATCTGGACCGTATATGCCAAACTCGAGTACCTGTATGGTATACCCATGTCAGGTAGACTAGTTTAGTTCGACCGAACCAGGTCAGCTCGTTTGATCATTCGGTTGAACTGAACTAGTCCACCTGACATGGGTATACCCTACAGGTACTCGAGTTTGGCATATACGGTCTAGATACGACAGAAGCCCACGGCGTTCCCATGCCCAATGCAGAATTCAATTGACCCACGGACTCTCCAAATTGCTTGCGGTGCAAGAAGAAGCTTAAGATAGAAAGTTCAAAGGATGAACCCTAATTTGTAACCAACTCGACCTGCTTCCCAAGACCTAGCCTATCTATATAAAGGCTAGGAGGGGGCGGCGAGGAGGACAATCACAACCCTAGTTTCCACAACCATCGCTAGATTGCATCTGCGCATCCCTGTAACTTTTGACTCCCTCGATAATTCCAAGAGCAGACAAGCAGGAGTAGGGACCTCTATGAGGCCTGAACCTGGGTAAACCTTGCATCCCTGTGTGCTTGTTTGCTAGCCGATTGATGCCTCCAGCGTTCCCTCCTTCTCCAAAACCCAAGTCCATAACAATGGTCATTGACGAGTTAAACCCTCGTCACCACCTCTCTCCTCTCTCTCACTTGCTCGTGCTCGTTCTCTCTCGTGCGGTCCTCTCTGGCGACTATGTGTCATTGTCGCCGCGTCATCGATTCCGATCGTTCTTGGTTGTCTCCATCACTGCCATGGCTCTTAATCCAACTAGCTCTCTCTGCTCTACCTTCCTATCTCTCAGATTCTCCTAGCTCTACTTCTTATTGCCTTGCATAACCCTAATCCTAATCCTAGGGTTTCGGCTTCATGGTGTCATCGTACTCTAGTGCTCCTCTAGTTCTCCCTCATCGTGGAGATGGTGTTGGACGCCTCCATTGTGTTCTCCTTCACGCGATTAGGCTGGTGTAGGTCGAGGTACCCTATCATTGGGTGCTCTGTGTGCCGCCTGGTGGTCATCTTCTTCCTCTCCTGCTCCGGTGAGCTAAGCTCCCGTTCGACTACGGTAGGTAGGTGGTCCTCTCCCTTTCATCTCTCTACTACTACTCTTCCTTCTACAACTATTTCTACAACTAGTTCCTCTCTTCTAGGGTTTATGCCTTGTGTGCTTCCAGTCATGGTTAGTTCTAGGTCTTCTAGAAGGTTCTAGAGTGTTCTAGGGTTTCCTATGTAGTTGATTAGGTTCCTACTACTCGACATGGTTACTACTATTAAGTATTTGGTCTCTGTACTTTACTGAATTTCTATGTATGTGACACTTGCTTCAGTTACAGTTAACACTCGGTTAGCTAAGTGTTTACTAGGTTCTGTAGTGATGATCTTTAACTGCTTTATGTTTAGTATGATGTCTAGGTTACTTCCAAGTTTACTTAGGTACTGTTACATACATGTTTATGTTCAATACTGCATATCATTGTCTATTTATAGTTAGATAGCTAGTGTCCTGATAGGTTCTGTTGTTACTGTCAATGTTGCTTGGTATGTATTAAGCATGTAATTGTGTTCTTGTTACTAAGGTGGTCAAAATCCACAACTCAGTTAGTTTGTTTAGGTTAAGTTGTGTTTCCTTGATATCATTTGCTAGTTGATTGCTTAGAGTGTTTTCATTACGTATACTGTTGTTTACTTGTTACTTCTGAACCTTGGGTTCAATATTAGTGTAAGTATGTTACTTTGATCTGGTTTACTTCTTTATGTAGGTTTTTAATATATCCAGAGCTTCTTTTCTGCTTCTTCCTTTTCTTTCTTAGGTGATCATATGATCCTATCTAGGGAAGAAAATGGAGATGTAAAGTTTAAGTTCTTAAATTAATTTCCTAAGCTTAACTAGGCTATGCCATATTAGTCTAGTGCCATGTCTCTGTGGTGTTCTCCAACAATGCATATGCACAAATGTTAGCCCTAGCTAGTCTAGGTGCTACCATAATTACTACTCTCTCTACTTAATCATATGCTAAATTTTAGCTATAAACCTTTGAGGGCTCAAAAGTGGGCTTGAGGAAGATGTGATGCAGTTCTTCCCTCTCCTAGATCATGTTCTTGCTCCTTTCTCCTCTCTAGGGATCTCTATCTCTAGTGAGTGTGAAAAGATGTTTTTCCTCTCTCTCTCAACCTCTGGCATGAGAGTGAATTTTATGGGTTGTGCTCTGAGGATTTGTGAGCTTTGGGTTGGGTCCGGGGTGCTATTTATAGTACTCTGAGATTCACCTAGTGTTGACACCTCACTATTTGCATGCAGTGTTCTAATTAGCTTATGTCATATGCTAAATGTGGCAATACGATTAAGGACTATTTTGGTAATTTTTTCTTTCATGGATTGGGCAAAATATTTTTATTTAAGTTGAGAATTTTATTATTGTTCTTGGTACTGACAGTGATCTTGAATTTGTTGCTTAGATGATTTTATGAATTTTTTTCTTATGTAGCTCGATGAACTATCAAGTGTTCATTAGCTATGTTTGATTATTTTAAAATAATCCTAAGTTCGAGGTGTATTTGTCACTTGTTGTGATTTCTATTCTGTCAATTTGTTCCTACTATTGTTATTTGGCTTCACTACTTAATCTACTGGTGGTTTGTACTAACTTCTATTCATGGATTTTATGGTTACTGTCTTGCTAGCTAGCTACTGGCTTATATTGTTCAGCCTACTATTACTGTTGTTTCTGTAATCTTTAACGTGATTTGGTCATTTGATCTTGTAGTTGTGTTGCTCTAGTGTCATAAGGTTATCTAATTATCTCGTCTTGGCTGCCGACTTGTGTGGTTTGTCTCACCTAATGTGAACTAGTGCTCCTAATGTATCTACTTCTCTATTGTTGCCTTTCGTGGTATTTTTGGAATATGATCTATTATTGTTGCTATGTTTATTTTGCAAAAAACCTCAAAGTGGTGAGGTTGAGGACAAGTTACTAGACCTTGCCCATGGATTCTAAATCAAATGGATTCACCACTTGGTGGATCTAACATGTAAAATCAAACTTGGTTTGTTTCTGTGTTTTCTTTGCATGTGAAGATAGGTTAGAAAAGCAAGAAGAGCAAGAAATGGATAAGAAGTGTAGATTATAGTTTTAGCTTAGGTTTTCGCTTTTATTTTTATTTTGTAGTTCCTAATAGGTTCCACTTATTTTTGGAATATTCTTTTGTAAATAATCTTCTCAATATTGATATCAATAAATATCCCTTTTGTAAACATTGTCTCTTTACTTTACCTTATTGTGAATTATTTTAATTTACTTGTGAATATATGAATTCAAGTTTGAATTATTCAAACCTTCAATTTGAACTCAATAGTCACATGCTCTATGTGTATGTGTAGTTTTGACTGTTTAACTCAATATATGATGCAAAAATCATTTTCAATTCCTAAATTTTGGAAATTACAAGTTTGACCTAAGTCAAACTTCAACACTAGAGTTCAATCTCAATCACTTGCAAACTCTTAAAACAAAGTTTTGAAATTTCCGCACTTTTGCAAATGCACGTTATGCAAAAATACTCATCACAAATTGGTCCTCTAAACATTCATATTATTTGGGTCATCATAGATAATTAAACCTAAACCAACAGTAATTCGACCCAAACTAAACCTAATCCTAGTCGATGTCATCGTCGGAGTCAAATTCGTGCTAAAATTTGGAGTCTGATTCCAACGAAGAACCCGTCGGACGGTGACAGTGGAGAGCGGCATAACAACAGTGGAGGGGTCACCTTCCTCCTTCATCTTCCTCGTCGCGTAGAAATCCTGCTCCACATGCACGAACTCGGGGTAGTAATGGTGTAGCCTGGTCGTGAACATATCGTCGAAGTGGCCAACATGTTGGTTCATCACAGCGTGGTGGCGCTACTGACACGCGCCAACGTTGATGAACTATAGCGGCGGGACGAGTAACTCTGCATGAGCCTGCATGTCAATCTCGGGAAAGTTGTGGTCGCCGCATGGGCGGTCGAACCTCCACGCCGTCGCGTCCCACGTGCGTGAGGTGAGCTCGGACGTGTCGAACGTGCTGAGACACCAGAGGCCGTGATTTCGGCGGCGTAACGGCCGGGGGATGCAGCCTCACGCCACGGAAGCCGGTGCTGCTAGTCGGGTAGCGGGCGCCGAGCTTGCGGTGGTCAATTCAGCCAGGGAAAGGCCGATTCGGCGGGAGAGGCCAATTAGGGTGGGAGACAGCTAGGTGACGGTCATATCTGGTGAAGAAACGGTGGATGGGCGGCAATTTCGGGAAAGGGTTGGCGACAACGGCTACAAGCGGTCACGTGAGGAGATTTCAGCATCGCGGTTGGGCTGCGCGCGTGGGAGATGTTTTGCTGCAGCCTCGCAGCTGTTGCAAATATGCAGCGAGGGGAAAAAATAGAGCAATTGCAAAAAAATGGTAACACCAAATAGGATAGAGATGCCATTCTGCATCTGGTTTGATATCTGCGTGTTTTCTCGTCAAGGAGGCGATGATTTCATCAATGTTGCTCTTTCACAACCAAGTCAATGTTGCAACATGCCACATGGTAATGGAAAGATGAAGTTGCCATCAACTGTCCAATGGAAGATCCAACATCTAACAGTTGTCCGTACAAAAAAAATCTAACAGTTGCCAATCCCTTCGCTCCTCTCGACCATATTCCAAACGTTTGCTCGATATAAGCTGCCAAAAAGAATAATAAACCATTCTTAGATTAAGAACGAACAGGTCGGGGGTTCAAAGCAGACCATCCATTGATAAATCTAGAACAGGAGTACGGACGTACGCGACCTACGCTCCCCGCGATCGATCACCCCATCACAAACACGCGGGGAGACTCAAGCGCACGTGTCCGCGCGTTAGAAATCCCGCTGAACTTATTAAAACTGTAGTTGTTATCGGGGCATCTTTATCGGAGCGGAACCGGAATCCAATCTGTACGGGCGCGTCCGAACCAGTCCAAGCGGACGGGTCGACCGCTGTGCGGTGGCACAACAGTGCGACCCATCCGAACAAATGCGTGCATATCGATCCATCTGTGTATCTAATTTAGGCAACGCTTAGGTCGGTCCGGACAACGCGCTCGTCCTCGCGTGTCCTTCCGCTTGTTCGTCCGGGCCCTCTAGCCAGTGGCACAAAAGACACTCCTCTCCCAAACCATCACCCTCCATTTCCCGTGGCCAGAGCGCGTGCAACCCTCGCCGCTGCCACTGCCGAGCTGCCACCGTCGGCCCCGCGATATCGAGCAGCTCCACCGCAGGCCACGCGCGTTGCCGGAGTTGACTAGACACGCCACGGGCCATCCCGCCGTCCCGACCTCTGCCTATCGATTGGACGCACACAACCTGTTTGGTCGTTTGCCTGAGGTGCGTTCGCCGCTCTTTTCTTGGTTGCCTGGTCCGCTGCGGGAGTTGGCATAGCCATTGGCGACCGTGTACTGGATAGATGGGTAGAAGTGGAAGCGCAATCGAGTTCTTCTACAAGAATTTCGTCGAGTCATCGTCCGAGGAGGAGTCCAACGGTGAGACCGAGATTCTGCTTGCAGCTGCACAGATGGTGCACGACCACTACCTCCTCTCGCCGCGTAGAGGTGGCTCGGCGAAGCAGCGCGAAGCCAACCATGAGTGCGACCGGGAAGATGGGCAAGTACGCCTTTATAAGGACTACTTACACCCAACTAATCCGGTCTTCAAAAAGAAGGCATTCCGTCGCCGCTATCGGATGTCCAGGAATCTGTTCTTGGACATACTCAATAGGGTGAGTGAGTACGACGAGTACTTCGAGGCCAAGTACGATTGTACCGGTAAGATTGGCTTCTTCTCTTACCAGAAATGTGTTGCTGCCATTCGGCAGCTTGCATATAGAGTGCCCGGTGATCTTCTCGATGACTACATGAGCATGAGCGAGTCCACATGGCATGAGGCCATGTACAGATTCTACATCCCAGTTGTAGCGGTGTTTGGCAAAGTATATCCGAGAGAGCCAAATACCGAAGACACTGCCCGCCTTCTGTCCATCAACGAGAGTAGGGTTTCCTGAGATGCTTGGCAGCATCGACTGCATGCATTAGTAGTGGAAGAACTGTCCTTTTGGTTGGCAAGGACAGTTCAAAGGGCATGCAGAGGGTTGCACCGTCATACTTGAGGCTGTTGCATCACAAGATCTCTGGATTTGGCACTCTTTTTTGGCATGGCTGGATCAAGCAATGCCATCAATGTCTGCAGAGGTCTCCGGTGTTTGCTAGGCTGTGAGAAGGCAATGCCCCACAAGTTTCCTATGAGATCAATGGCAATGCATATGATATGGGGTACTATCGAGCTTATGGTATCTATCCATCCTGGGTCACCTTTTTGAAGACAATCCGCAACCCTGGAGATGAGAAATGCAAGAGGTTTACAAAAAAGCTAGACGGAGAGGATGTGGGATGTGCTTCAGTTAAGGTGGACTATTGTTCGATACCCTACTAGAACCTGGAGCACGAAGAGGATGAGAATATCATTTTGCGGCCAGAAAGTTGGGGTGTACAGGCAACACGGTACCCAAGTTCCCTGAAATCGGCCGGGATGACTACAGTTGGTGTGCCAAATACTCAGAGGGTCTTTTTCGGCACGAATTCAACTTTACGTTTCAATACAAAAAATCAGGCTAACGGCCGTCAAGTTGGGCCCTGTGAGATCCAGGCACATGGCTTAATAGGATTGATAGGATACCCATATCAACAAGTTGCAACTTCTTTTCCAGAAGCTTATTCGAAAAGAACTCTAAGGTTAAGCGTGCTTGGCCTAGAACAATTCTAGGATGGGTGACCGACCGGGAAGTGGGTAACCCGGTGCGCACGAGTAAGGACAAAGTGCGTAGAAAAGACTAGTGTTGGTCTGTGGGGCCAGTCTAGATATCCTATTAAACTGCCAGGAGTGACACCCCCCGGGCCCAGGAGTGGACGGGGTGTTACAAGTGGTATCAGAGCTGACCCTTGCGATTACACGGGTGTGTGCGGGTCAGTGGCGGGACATGTGGAGCATGGCGCGTGTGGCCTAGAGTGGACACGGCATGGCACATGTGTCGGCACTGAACGCACAGACGCGTGCCAAGAGGGAATGTTCCTGGTGTGTGCTTGATTGATGAGGGCATCGATCTTCTAAAGGGTGGGTGTATGTGAGATCCTGGCACATGGCTTAAAGGGATTATAGGATACCCATATCAACAAGTTGCAACTTCTTTTTCGGAAGCTCATTCGAAAAGAACTCTAAGGTTAAGCGTGCTTGGCCTAGAGCAATTCTAGGATGGGTGACCGACTGGGAAGTGGGTAACCGGGTGCGCACGAGTGAGGACAAAGTGCACAGAAAAGACTAGTGTTGGTCTGTGGGGCCAGTCTAGATATCCTATTAAGCTGCCAGGAGTGACACCCCCGGTCCCAGGAGTGGACGGGGTGTTACAGGCCCCCCTGTCAGTTCTCGCCATTATGTTGCTCCCATCGCTTAGGCGGGGTGGCTGTCACGTAGGCTTGCAGCGTTGGCACGGTGGATAGGACAACACCCCTGCCTACCCCCTACTCAGTGTATTGACGTGACAAAACAGGGCACATGTATAGGCGTTATAATTATTTTTTTGTTTACTCAGAAGCTGGAACGGCCACCGCCACGCGTCTCTCCTTGGACTTTCGTCCCAATCGTTAACCACTACCTTAAAAGCGCATTGACGGTTCCACCGTTCCCCTGCCTCGCAGAAACCACTCTTCTTCTTCCTGTGATCTATCTTCTTCCCGTCTTCTCCTTGCCGTCATGGAAGATCTACACACTCTAGAGACAAGCTTCACTACCCATGACAATAAGAAGATAGACGTTGTCTACACCAACAAGGAGGAGACATTGGTGTGTGTCCTGAGGATGTACGAGGGTTGGCTTGGGATAGACGAGTAAAATTTTGTGGGATTGGACCTCGAGTACACCCCGGAGCACCCATATGAAGGGAGTAAAGTCGCCATCGTTCAACTGGCCATGCAGAAACACGTCCTCGTCTACCACCTCTCCCGGTTTGTAGATCTGCTCTCTGTAGCTAACCGCTTTTAGGGTTTTCTCCTCTTGTTCTTTATCCACTTGCTCATCTTGCAACTACTGGATTTTATTTAGGACCAAATAAATTAGGGTTTGCCTATGTCTCAATCGACTGAGATTTTCTTTAGTCTCAATCACCTAAGAAAAGTGCAACCGTAGTTAAAAGAAATGTGCAACTCGTTCAGTCGACTGAGAAATAGCAAAACCGAATAAATTATGACAATACAATGTTGAGAGTCTTGATCTTGCATTTACTAAACTTTTCAAAATTATATTGAGATGATGATCTTGCATTGACAAAATATTTGTAGTTACAAATTTTGGTGATGACAAACTACATACTTTCATGACTAACAGGAAATGTCCGACGCTGCGCCAGTTCCTTGTAGAAAAGGGAATTGTTTTCTGCACTATCGACACAACAACTGATTTTTCGAATTTTTATCAAGAGGAAATTATAATTCCTGCGCACAACTAGATCGATATTCAGAGTCTTGTCAAGATCCTAGGGGGCTCGAGGAAGGATGGAGTGGCATCACTCGCAACTAGAATCCTCGATGAGTCGTACGACAAAATGAAGGAAGATTTCCCTACAGATAGGCACGATTTCTAGGACGAGTGGCCGTTGTCTGATATAAACCTGAAGTATGCAGCCATAGATGCTTACGTGACCTACCAGCTGTACAAGAAGATCCATTTTTTCTACGTTACCTCGTGTTTTGCCCTATTTGCAAGAGGGAAGACGAGCTTAGGGGAGCCCTTTGTAGAAAATGCAGAATAGCTGAGTTTGAAGCTGCACATGCAAAGAAAATGGCTGCATCTGAAGTAGCTAACAGAGAGGCTGCAGAAGCAGCTGAAAGAGAGCTTGCAGCTGAAGCAGAAGCAGCTGACAGAGAGGTTGCAGCTGAAGCAACAAACAGAGAGGTGGCATCTTCTAGCGGCAACAATTAGGCATGTGATGCACCGCTAATTGTGCCGCGGGACACTGAAGATAAAGAAGCCAAGTCAGATCCCAGGTGGGACGAAGCATTTCGTGAGCTGTGGAGTACCTGGAATGGTCGCAATTTGTCGCCTAGGAACGATGGCAAGCGCCTCAAGTGGTCTGATGAGAAGTGAATTAAATTTTACTTGTCAGTGTTATGTTTCTGTTTTGTGGAACTCAGTTAGCTTGTCAAGATGTCTAGCACCTCAAGTGATACTAGTAAAATAAATTTAATCATCGTTGTGTTATGTTTATGTATGTGTCTTGTAGCTTGTCAAGATGGTAGCTTGTTAACTGGCAGTTTGAAAGAGTGCCGTTTTCCTCTCTCGCTAAACTTATATGTTTCATTTTGCCCAAATTGGTAGCAAATCTAGAGAAGACTCTCACTTCGATAATTCATTCCCTTTTGGACCTCTTTTTTCCTCCGATCAGGTAGAAAATCTAGAGCAGCAAATCACACCGGGCAGAATACATTCATTCAGAAAACAAAACAAATGTAGATATAGATGTGCGCAGCTAAATAGGATATAGCGATAGAAAGTAGGTTGCTTAACGAGGTTCGATGCATTCAGACGGAAATAGGATATAGCTAGAAAGAAGCTGCTTAGCAGCAGCAGCCACCGCAGCTGTAGGCACATCCTGCAAGCGCCCGCGCCTCCGCCTCCTCCCTTCGGTGCTTCCTCCACTTCTTGCTGCCCAGTCCCTTGATCTTGGGGGCCTTGGGCCTGATTGGAGGCATGCGACCCTCTTTGATGACCACCCGCTAGAAGTTTCGGAGGTGAATGCTGACAGCCCGGTGTTCAGCGATGTAGGCGTTGATGTTCACGGTCTCGCGCTTGCCGCCTTTGTGGTTGCCGGAGCCCGTGGCCGCTGCATGCTTTAGTAAGGTGTTCAAGTCGGTGCCGCCGGCATGACTCGTCAAGCAGTAGGTGATCCCCTTGCGGAAGGGGCAGTTGTAATCGACGCGCCCGAGGAAGGCGTCGTACTGGCCAGCACGTAGCCTCCTCAGCACCTGACGAGCCTTGGTGTGAATGGACTCGTCATCGCTGCAGACGTCGCTGCCGGAAACCTATTGGAAGAAAAGGAAAATGGGAGTAGATGATGTAAGAAGATCGAGCAATCGAAATGCGAACAAGCGAATCCTAATAAACCAAGATCTATCATCCAACGATGGGAATGGTAGAAGAACCAGGGGAGGGGAGCAAACCCTAGTTACCTCTGACCATGGGTTGTCGATGCCGGTGTCGTAGGGGTTCAGTGGAGAGATGTACTTATCTGGATCGTAGGTGCCCAAGAAGTGCTTGATCTGCTTGTGACCGGTGGGGAGCTCCTCGGCGGCGGGGGGCACCTCTTTGGCGGCTCCGTCAGTAGCAGGGACGGGGTCCTGGACGGGAACGGCGGCTGCCATCGATGCCTTGACTGGGGCCTGGACAGGGACGGCGACTGCTTTCAACACGTCGAGGGGGACCGGTGAGGAGATGGGGGCCTCCGCGCCGGCGGCCACGGAGGCGACGATGGCCACCTTATCCTCCTCGGCCATCGCCGGCACGGACGGGGTATTCTCGGGAGTTTGCGGGTGTTGGTGGGACAATGGAGAGGGTTGCGTGAGGACAGTGAGCGAGAGTGAGAGTGGGTGTGCGGAGAGGGGCTCTATAGTTAAGGTGGATGGAAGCAAGGCACATTTCGTTGCACCACCGTGCAACACGCCGCGCAGTCTACTGTACCGTGCACCGTGACACGCGCACAGTACGTCACGTTTTTTTCCCGGGCCATGCATGGCAGTTCTGTATTGAGCCGCATGCAAAGGGCGCACACACAATTTCTATGTACGAAGTTTGACACGGCCCTAAAATTGGCGATAGTTAAAAGTGGAAATATAGAGGGGAAGGTAGGTGGCTATACGGCGAGATTTGTGGGGTTGTGATAGATTCGGTAAAGGGATGTGTTGATGGCTATGAGTGACTCGATGAAACCAGAGACGTTAGGTCTCGTCGAGCTCAGCTGTTCAGCCTCCGGCTAGCGCGTGTAAGCTTCTTACGGTGGGCCCCAGTTGGAAGTGAGATTGAGAGCCGCTGCGTAAAAAATGGGATGTGTCTTATTAAAATCAAGTGGCAATAAATTGCAGCTGCTCATCAACGACCGTGCACTCGATGACGCATGTGTTGTGGCGTAGTAGTAGCAGCAGTAGGCTTTTTAGACTTGATTAAACGTGACATGACTGCTTGACGACTTTTTCCATGGACGACATCGTGTTCCTTCTTGTAGAGGGAGACGTCAAGATGGGGCCTCGTCAAGATGGTAGCTCGTTAACTGGCAGTTTGAAAGAGTACCCTTTTCCTCTCTCGCTAAATAGATATGTTTTATTTTGCCCAAATTGGTAGAAAATCTAGAGAAGATTCTCTCTTCGATAATTCGTTCCCTTTTGGACCTCTTTTTGCCTCCGATCAGGTAGCAAATCTAGAGCAGCAAATCACACCAGGCAGAATACATTCATTCAGAAAACAAAACAAATGTAGATATAGCTGTGCGCAGTTAAATAGGATATAGCGATAGAAAGTAGGTTGTTGAACGAGGTTCGATGCATTTAGCCAGAAATAGGATGCAAGCAAAATATTGAAAATCAAAAGAAGTTGCTTAGCAGCAGCAGCCGCCGCAGCAGTAGGTACATTCAGGGAGACATTCGACCCATTCATTCGACAGCGCCTCCGCCTCCCTTCGGCGCCTCCGCCACTTCTTGCTGCCCAGTCTCTTGATCCTGGGGGGCTTGGGCCTGATTGGAGGAATGCGACCCTCTTTGATGGCCAACCGCTAGAGGTTTCAGACGTGAATGCCGAGAGCTTGGTGTTCATTAACCACAGTTAGAGTCATTGCATGTCTGTTCTTTTCACAAACCACATATCACCAGTGTCATTGCATGTGTGTTCTTCCCATGAACCGCACATGGATCCACCAGTGTCATTGCATGTGTCTCCTTCTCACAAACCACATATGGATCCACTAGTGTCATTTCATGTGTGTTCTTTTCACAGACCACATATCACTAGTGTCATTGCATGTGTGTTCTTCTCACAAACCATGTAAGGATCCACTGGTGTCATTGGATGTGTGTTCCTCTCATAGACCACACATGGATCCACCGGTGTCATCGCATGTCTGCTCTTTTCATGAACCACAGTTAGAGTCATCGCATGTGTGTTCTTCCCATGAACCACAGCTAGAGTCATTGCATGTGTGTTCTTCTCACAAACCATATCATGAACCACACCAGTGTCATTGCATGTGTGTTCTTCTCATTAACCACACATGGATCCACTAGTGTCATTGCATGTCTGCTCTTTTCATGAATCACAGTTAGAGTCATTGCATGTCTGTTCTTTTCACAAACCACATATCACCAGTGTCATTGCATGTGTGTTCTTCCCACATACCACACATGGATCCACTAGTGTCATTGCATGTGTGTCCTTCTCGCAAACCACATATGGATCCACCAGTGTCATTGCATGTGTGTTCTTTTCACAGACCACATATCACCAGTGTCATTGCATGTGTGTTCTTCTCACGAACCACATAAGGATCCACCAGTGTCATTGGATGTGTGTTCCTCTCATAGACCACACATGGATCCACCGGTGTCATCGCATGTCTGCTCTTTTCATGAACCACATCTAGAGTCATTGCATGTGTGTTCTTCCCACAGACCACACATGGATCAACCAGTATCATTGCATGTGTGTTCTTCTCACAAACCACATATGGATCCAGCAGTGTCATTGGATGTCTGTTCCTCCCACAAACCACACATGGATCCACCGGTGTCATCGCATGTCTACTCTTTTCATTAAACCACATCTAGAGTCATTGCATGTGTGTTCTTCCCACAGACCACACATGGATCCACCAGTGTCATTGCATGTGTGTTCTTCTCACAAACCACATATGGATCCAGCAGTGTCATTGGATGTGTGTTCCTCCCACAGACCACACATGGATCCACCGGTGTCATTGCATGCCTGCTCTTTTCATGAACCATAGTTAGATTCATTGCATGTGTGATCCTCTCACAGACCACACATGGATCCACCAGTGTCATTGGATGTGTGTTCTTCTCATGAACCACAACTAGAGTCATTGGATGTGTGTTATTTCCATGAACCACAGCTAGAGTCCTTGCATGTGTGTTCTTCTCACAAACCACATAAGGATACACCAGACTCATTGCATGTGTGTTCCTCTCATGAACCACAGCTAGAGTCATTGCATGTGTGTTCTTCTCACAAACCATATCATGAACCACACCCAGTGTCATTGCATGTGTGTTCTTCTCATTAACCACACATGGATCAACCAGTGTTATTGCATGTCTACTATTTTTATGAACCACGGTTAGAGTCATTGCATGTCTGTTCTTTTCACAAACTGAATATCACTAGTGTCATTGCATGTGTGTTCTTCCCATGAACCACACATGGATCCACCAGTGTCATTGCATGTGTGTCCTTCTCACAAACCACATATGGATCCACCAGTGTCATTGCATGTGTGTTCTTTTCATAGACCGCATATCACCAGTGTCATTGCATGTGTGTTCTTCTCACAAACCACATAAGGATCCACCGGTGTCATTGGATGTGTGTTCCTCTCATAGACCACACATGGATCCACTGGTGTCATTGCATGTCTACTCTTTTCATGAACCACATCTAGAGTCATTGCATGTGTGTTCTTCCCACAGACCACACATGGATCCATCAGTGTCATTGCATGTGTGTTCTTCTCACAAACCACATATGGATCCAGCGGTGTCATTGGATGTGTGTTCCTCCCATAGACCACACATGGATCCACTGGTGTCATTGCATGTTTGCTCTTTTCATGAACCACAGTTAGATTCATTGCATGTGTGATCCTCTCACAGACCACACATGGATCCACCAGTGTCATTGGATGTGTGTTCTTCTCATGAACCACAGCTAGAGTCATTGGATGTGTGTTCTTTCCATGAAACACAGCTAGAGTCCTTGCATGTGTGTTCTTCTCACAAACCACATAAGGATACACCAGACTCATTGCATGTGTGTTCTTCTCATGACCGACAGCTAGAGTCATTGCATGTGTGTTCTTCTCACAAACCATATCATGAACCACACCTAGTGTCATTGCATGTGTGTTCTTCTCATTAACCACACATGGATCCACCGGTGTCATTGCATGTCTACTCTTTTCATGAACCACAGTTAGAGTCATTGCATGTCTGTTCTTTTCACAAACCACATATCACTAGTGTCATTGCATGTGTGTTCTTCCCATGAACCACACATGGATCCACCAGTGTCATTGCATGTGTGTCCTTCTCACAAACCACATATGGATCCACCAGTGTCATTGCATGTGTGTTCTTTTCACAGACCACATATCACCAGTGTCATTGCATGTGTGTTCTTCTCACAAACCACATAAGGATCCACCGGTGTCATTGGATGTGTGTTCCTCTCATAGACCACACATGGATCCACCGATGTCATTGCATGTCTGCTCTTTTCATGAACCACATCTAGAGTCATTGCATGTGTGTTCTTCCCATAGACCACACATGGATCCATCAGTGTCATTGCATGTGTGTTCTTCTCACAAACCACATATGGATCCAACAGTGTCATTGGATGTGTGTTCCTCCCACAGACCACACATGGATCCACCGGTGTCATTGCATGTCTGCTCTTTTCATGAACCACAGTTAGAGTCATTGCATTTGTGATCCTCTCACAGACCACACATGGATCCACCAGTGTCATTGCATGTCTGTTCTTTTCATGAACCATAGTTAGAGTCATTGGATGTGTGTTCCTCTCATAGACCACACATGGATGCACCGGTGTCATTGCATGTCTGCTCTTTCAATGAACCACAGTTAGAGTCATTGCATGTGTGTTCTTCTCATGAACCACAGCTAGAGTCATTTCATGTGTGTTCTTTTCACAAACCATATCATGAACCATACCCTGTGTCATTGCATGTGTGTTATTCTCATTAACCACACATGGATCCACCAGTGTCATTGCATGTCTGATCTTTTTATTAACCATAGTTAGAGTCATTACATGTCTGTTCTTTTCACAGACCACATATCACCAGTGTCATTGTAGGTGTGTTCTTCTCACAAACCACATAAGGATACACCGGTTTCACTACATGTGTGTTCTTCTCATTAACCTTAGCTAGATTCATTGCATGTGTGTTCTTCTCACAGACCACACATCACCAATGGCATTGCATGTGTGTTCTTCTCACAAACCACGTAAGGATCCACCGGTGTCATTGGATGTGTGTTCCTCTCATAGAACACACATGGATCCACCGGTGTCATCGCATGTGTGCTCTTTTCATGAACCAAAGTTAGAGTCATTGGATTTGTGTTCTTCCCATGAACCACAGCTAGAGTCATTGCATGTGTGTTCTTCTCACAAACCATATCATGAACCACACCCAGTGTCATTGCATGTGTGTTCTTCTTATTAACCACACATGGATCCACTAGTGTCATTGCATGTCTGCTCTTTTCATGAACCACGGTTAGATTCATTGTATGTCAGTTCTTTTCACAAACCACATATCACCATGAAATTGCATGTGTGTTCTTCCCATGAACCACACATGGATCCACCAGTGTCATTGCATGTGTGTCCTTCTCACAAACCACATATGGATCCACCAGTGTCATTGCATGTGTGTTCTTTTCACAGACCACATATCACCAGTGTTATTGCATGTGTGTTCTTCTCACAAACCAAATAAGGATCCACCAGTGTCATTGGATGTGTGTTCCTCTCATAGAACACACATGGATCCACTGGTGTCATCGCATGTCTGCTCTTTTCATGAACCACATCTGGAGTCATTGCATGTGTGTTCTTCCCACAGACCACACATGGATCCACTAGTGTCATTGCATGTGTGTTCTTCTCACAGACCACATATGGATCCACCAGTGTCATTGGATGTGTGTTCCTCCCACAAACCACACATGGATCCACCGGTGTCATTGCATGTCTGCTCTTTTCATAAACCAAAGTTAGATTCATTGCATGTGTGATCCTCTCACAGACCACACATGGATGCACTAGTGTCATTGGATGTGTGTTCTTCTCATGAACCACAACTAGAGTCATTGGATGTGTGTTCTTTACATGAACCACAGCTAGAGTCCTTGCATGTGTGTTCTTCTCACAAACCACATAAGGATACACTAGACTCATTGCATGTGTGTTCTTCTCATGAACCATAGCTAGAGTCATTGCATGTGTGTTCTTCTCACAAACCATATCATGAACCACACCTAGTGTCATTGCATGTGTGTTCTTATCATTAACCACACATGGATCCACTAGTGTCATTTCATGTCTGCTCTTTTCATGAACCATAGTTAGAGTCATTGCATGTATGTTCTTTCACAAACCACATATCACCAGTGTTATTGCATGTGTGTTCTTCCCATGAACCACACATGGATCCACCAGTGTCATTGCATGTGTGTCCTTCTCACAAACCACATATGGATCCACCAGTGTCATTGCTTGTGTGTTATTTTCACAGACCACATATCACTAGTGTCTTTGCATGTGTGTTCTTCTCACAAACCACATAAGGATCCACCGGTGTCATTGGATGTGTGTTCCTCTCATAGACCACACATGGATCCACCGGTGACATTGCATGTCTACTCTTTTCATGAACCACATCTAGAGTCATTGCATGTGTGTTCTTCCCACGGACCACACATGGATCCACCAGTGTCATTGCATGTGTGTTCTTCTCAGAAACCACATATGGATCCAGCAGTGTCATTGGATGTGTGTTCCTCCCATAGAACACACATGGATCCATCGATGTCATTGCATGTCTGCTCTTTTCATGAACCACAGTTAGAGTCATTGCATGTGTGATCCTCTCACAGACCACACATGGATCCACCAGTGCCATTGCATGTCTGCTCTTTTCATGAACCATAGTTAGAGTCATTGGATGTGTGTTCCTTTCATAGACCACATACGGATCCACCAGTGTCATTGCATGTCTGCTCTTTCCATGAAGCACAGTTAGAGTCATTGCATGTGTGTTCTTCTCATGAACCACAGCTAGAGTCATTGCATGTGTGTTCTACTCACAAACCATATCATGAACCACACCTAGTGTCATTGCATGTGCGTTCTGATGACCCACAAGTATAGGGTATAGGGGGTGTATCGCAGTATTTTCGAGGGAAGTGAAACCCAATTTATTGATTCGACACATGGGGAGCCAAAGAATATTTATAAGCCTTAACAACTGAGTTGTCAATTCACCTGCACTTGGAAAACAATCTTGCTCACAACAGTTTATCAGTAGCAACAATTTTGTAATAGGAATAGCAAAGTAACAGCAGTAGTAAAGCGAAGACAGTAGTAACAAAAGCAATAAACAGTGGGATTCGAGTGCGGTAGGCATAGGGATGGATGGACGGGCGTTGCATGTACAAGACAATTCACATAACAATCAGAACATAGGGCAATTGTAGATAAATAAGATAAAGCATCCAAGTACTAGACAATCCTAGGCATGTGTTCTATATATAGTCATACATGCTCGCAATGAGAACTTGCACAACATATTTTGTCCTGTCAGCCCGTTTGCAGCGGGGCCTCAAGGGAACTACTGGCAATTAAGGTGCTCCTTTTAATAGAGCACCGGAGCAAAGAATTAACACTCCGTGAACACATGTGATCCTCACATCAAAGCCATTCCCTCCGGTTATCCCGATTTCTGTCACTTCGAGGCCATTGGTTCCGGACAACAACATGTGTATACAACTTGCAGATAAGACCATAAACAATACTATCATAATGAATCAATAACATGTTCAGATCTGAAATCATGGCACTCGGGCCCTAGTGACAAGCATTAAGCGCAACAAGTCGCAACAAAGTCATAAAGCACTAATAAAAGATACTAGGCACTGTGCCCTAACAATCTGATGCCATTACATGAACGATCTCATCCAATCCCTACCATCCCCATAGCCTACAACGGGGGATTACTCACTCATAGATGGGGGAAACATGGATGGTCGATGGAGAAGCGATGGTGATGATGATGGCGATGATCTCCTCCAATTCCCCATCCCGTCAAGGTGCCAGAACAGAGTTTCTGGTGCTGTTTCCTGGAATCTGGTGGTCGCGGCGGAGCAGAACTCCTTCTGGAAAAACGTCGAACCCCCTAAAGTTTTTAGGTCAGAATGCTCCTTATAGGCGAAGAGGGAGACCGAGGGGGTACCTGGGGCCACCACACCATGCCCTGGCACGACCAGGCCCAGCCCGCGCCTAGGGGGTGGCCAGCCCCTGGCCCTCCTCCGTCTCGTATTCTGGCTCCTGGAGTCTTCTAGAAAAATAGGCACTTTGGCTTTTGTCCCATCCAATTCCGAGAATATTCATTTTCTGACTTTCCTGGAACCAAAAACTGTAGAAAACAGGCAGCTGGCACTGTGGCTCTTGTTAATAGGTTAGTCCAAGAAATCATATGAAAAGTACTCCAAAGTGTGGACAAAACACAAGAAAGTGGATAAAACCAAGCATGGAACATCAAAAATTATAGATACATTTGCAATGTATCAACATCCCCAAGCTTAACTCTTGCTCGTCCTCGAGTAGATAAGTGATAAAAAGAAAGAATAATTTTTGAGGTGACATGCACCATCATAACATTAATCAAAGTATTTATAAAACATTCAAAGCTGGGATCATAGTACTTCAATCATAACATGAAAGACAAAGTTCTAGCAATAAGACAAATAAACTATGATGCAACATGAAAAGGCACAAACAAAAGATTCATGAATAACAATGCTTTGCAAGACGTTTGTTTGTTTCACATAAAGAAAACATAGCAAATAGTATTCAGCTTCTCCCTCAATAGAGTAGCAAATAAAAATGCATAGGACACCTTCAAAGTTTACAAGAGTGACTAGATACAAATAGTTTAAAACAAGCAATATCAAGGTATGCATCAATCAGCAAGTCTTGGGACAATGCACATAGAACTAAGAATGGCTACTATGCTCTCAAGAAAGTGCTCATAGAATGTGTGGAGACTCAATAGGGAAATGAACAGGTTTTGAAAAGTTTGAAAGGCTTCCAAATGCTGAAATTATGGTACTCATTAGCTTTGAGCTCTCATTGCCCCTGTCATAAGCATCTTTAAATGGTTAAGGTTAAAGTGAGGTCCAATCTGAGTTATATGCTTGACAGACTATAAACTGAAAATCCCAAGTCCCTTGAGTATGAGGGCCGCTCCTCATGCTACTCAACTTTAGTTACCGGTAAGTTCTTGTCATCGTAAGTATGTGCGTATCATAGAGAACCGCCAACGGGTACCCCTTGCCCAATGATACGGAAGAATCCCCATACCAAAATGACAAGGCAAGCAGACAATGAGTATCTCAGCAATCTTCTTATTTACCATGGGAAAATGGTGCTTTTTTCTCTCTTTCCTCTTTTCACAAATCTCCTTTTTTTTCTTTTTCTCAATAGCTCTCTCTCTCTCTTTTTATAAGAAGAATGCTTCATAGATATCATTATGGTTACACTGCAGGTTTCCACCATGTCAGCATGGATTAGACCAGCGGCCCAAGCATTTCTCTAACACACATACATAACTCCATGGACTTACAAGCTCCCCTTTTATTTCACACCGACGACATCCGCAAACAAAAGAGCAAGGTATCAACTGGGTATATATTTACAAGTGTTGAAAGTGTTCCCTGTGACAACACGGTTCTGCTAATCCCCAACCTATAATTTGCAAGCATATAACTTTCATGGAGAATTCACAATGGTTCAGGTTTATTAAGTGCATGTGACGAGGGTTTAACTCGTCAATGCCCATTGTTATGGACTTGGGTTTTGGAGAAGGAGGGAGCGCTGGAGACATCTATCGGCTAACAAACAAGCACACAGGGGATAAAGATTTACCCAAGTTCGGGCCTCGTAGAGGTCCCTACTCCTGCTTGTCTGCTCATGGAATTATCGAAGGAATCGAAAGTTACAATGGTGCGCAGACGCAATCTGGTGAGGGTTTGTGGAAACTAGGGTTGCGTGTGTGTCCTCCTCGCCGCCCCCTCCCAGCCTTTATATAGATAGGCTAGGTCCCGGGTAGCAGGTCGAGTCGGTTACAAATTAGGGTTTTCCCCTTTGAACTTTCTATCTTTAGCTTCTTCTTGTTCTTCAAGCAATCGAGAGTCCGTAGGTTACTCGAATCCTTCGTTTGGGCCTTGGCGACACCATGGGCCTGTACGTATTTAGACCGTATATACCAATCGAGTACCTATAGGGTATACCCATGTCAGTAGCCCCCGAGTGTCCAGTGGAATCGTAGATTCGACTAGGGACTTTTTGAAGTCTTTCGAGTGCTTTTAATTGTGTCATAGGGATTGTTGATATACGTGCCTGATATAACCGAAGTATTGGTATCAGTTAACCACCTTAGGGTGAAACAACGCAATCTACTCGAACTCGAGTCCCCGGACTCGAATCCGGAAAAGTGCTGGTGTAATTCGACTCAAGCCGCGGAGGTCTTATAGGAGTCGAATTCCAGTTATATGGGTGTGAGCACTCGACGCGTCCGTCAAGGCATATTCATCGTATCTGTAGGCACGGATACATTTCTGGTAGTGCGCAGCTAAATGCGTTGCCAGGCCTTATTCAAGTCTTACCTTCACGCTGTAAGAACGGCATCCGAATTTTATCATCGCGGATACGATTTGGGTGACCCAGGAGACGCCATCTCTTTGTAGGGAAAATTATGAGGCGGTGTCGCCATGAGCTTTGAGTGCGGATGTTATCAACACACAGTTTTTTGTATTAATAATCATAGGGTGCGCGACCAGCGCTCCCTATGGGAGTAGCCCCCGAGTGCCTGGTTGAGTCGAAGACTCAGGCAGGGACTAAAGAATCTTTTTGCGACTGCTGTGCTTGGTTGAGTCGAAGACTCAGGCAGAGATTAAAGAATCATTTTGCGACTGCTCTCATCTGTTGCTTATTTCAGTCGAATTTGTTTCCGGTGCTCCCCATAATCGAATCGTATTTCGAGTGGTTGGGTTTGTCTTTTGATTGTCCTTATTCCTGCAGAAAGAAAAGAAAATCGTAGGGTGCGCAGCTAGCGCTCCCTATGGGAGTAGCCCCCGAGTGCTTGGTGGAGTCGAAGACTCCAGCAAGGACTAAAGTAGTCGAAGTTTTTTGCTCCGTAGCTTTGATGACGCCAGTGCTGACGCTTGTATGACCTCAGTTGCTCGCGTGAGCGAGTTTGACGGGATGTGACGAGCAGTGGGTCCCACTTCCTGACTTTGATTTGACTGGGCGTGCGCAATCTTTATTTTAACTGCGCCTCCTTGATTTCCGTGCGTAATGGGAGTAGTGGAGGGATGGTTCGCACTTCCCCTTCTCCACGTGTCCAACACGATGTGTGCCACGCGTCCAATAGGGTTTTTCTGAGCTGTTGGATTGCATCTTCCAGGGGTTAAGTAGCGGTGTTACGGCGGTAATTTTCCCATCTGTGCTCATTCTTCCTTGCTGCCATCACCATTGCTGCTATTCCTCTGCTTTTTCCTGCGCCCGTTTCCTCCACGACGCTGGGCCAGCTCCGCTCGTTCCCGAGCTACTTTCTTCGCTCACATCACCGTCGTGCAATGGGGAAGAAGAAGGGAGGCGCTGCCACTGATTCCGCGGCCACTGTTGCCGCGACGAAGCAGAAGGGCGGCTCTGCCGCTGCGGGCACCAGCACCGCCGGCGGCGGGAAGAAGAAGGTTGCGGGCACCCGCATCACGAATGGTGCGTGGCGCCCTTCCATCATCAAGGCGTCTGATCTCCGTCTTATTTGCCAAGACGGAGTGCTGTCCACGGCAGTCGCCGATGCGCACGTCCCCAGCGGTGAGACCATTCCTGCTCCTCCCGCTGGTTTTCGAGTGATGTTTCTTGCATTCATCATTCGTGGTCTTTCCTTGCCTCTTCACCCCTTTTTTAGGGGTCTTCTTTGTTTCTACGGGCTCCAGCTCCATCAGTTGTCCCCAAATTCAACCTCCACATCTCTTGCTTCATCACACTCTACGAGTGCTGGCTCGGAATCGAGCCACTCTTTGGCCTTTTCAAGCGCATCTTCAAATTAAAGCGCCAGTCTGCATCTGGCTCTTTAGTTTATGATGTAGGTGGTTGTGGAATCCACGTCGACCCATCTGCCACCTACTTCGACATCAAGCTCACGGCGTCCGTCCAAGGGTGGAGGGACAAATGGTTCTACATCCGCGATCAGAAGGCCAAAGATGAGCACTTTGGACTCGCGCCCTTCGATCCCGCGACGCCGTGCAGGAGGATGCGCTCCTGGAAGAACGTAGTCATGCCTGGCGAGCTCGCGGAGACAGACGTGTTGTATCAACACGTCTGCGACCTCGAGAGTCGCATAGGTAAAGAGGAGGGAGGTTGCGCTCTCAACCGAACTTGGCTACGCCGTCACGTCCAGCCCCTGCAAGCCAGAGTCCACCCCATGTTTAAATGGGCTGGCGCTGATGATCCCACTCGCGTTTCTGCTGATGGCATGTCCGCGAGTGAGGTGGACAACAGGGTTCGACTGGTCACGAAGTACACCGGCAAGGATGTGCTTCCCAGTGAACCAGTTGTTCCTCCCTTTGATGCTTTGAATCCTCCTCTTGAGGTATAGTTGTGCTACGCAGTAGCTTATTTTTGCCGATTGCTCTTCTGTTGCTTACTTGCTTTTTGCTGATTTTTGTTGTCTGTATGCAGGATTGGGTGGTGTCGCCTTGTATGCCCCTCTCCCTGAGGGGATTATTCCTCACGAAGCCTTGGAAGAGGATGAGTCTGAGTCGACTGTCCCTTCTGATGTGGAGGAGGAAGCCCCCGAGTCAGATAGTCCGGATACTCGCAAACGTTCGCGCAGCAAGGACTCCGACACGTCGTCTCCTTCGACTCCGGAAGGCACGGGCGTTGGTGCGGAGTCGCCAATTCCTGTCGTTCCTGTGAGGGTTGTGGCACCATCTTCTCGCAAGAAGATGCGATTTCCCTAGGAGTCTTCGTCGGTGGAGGCCACGTTTGACTTTGACAAGTTTGATTGGTAAGCTTTCTAGTTCACTTGTTCTTCTCTATTTGCTTCCTTTTGGCTTGTCTTTGGGATTGCCATTTTGTTGATATGGTCGTTATATTGCAGTCAAGAGGCGTCGTCATCTTCTGGCGACGTCCAATTTTTAAAGGAATCAGGAGTCGCAACCTCAAAGGCCAAGGAAGAGGTCGAGCGCGCTCCTTCCCCTCCGGTGGCGGCCCACTCTGGGCACAACTCTTCCAGTTCTCCCCATGTAGGGGAGCATCGAATGGTTGCCCAGGTGACGGCACAACAGACATCTTCGGAGTCACTAGAGGACCATGTAAGTATAGCTTTTCTTCGTTTTAGTTTGCAGTCGACGTTGTCTGTTGGTTCTGCTGATTCCTTGGTTGTGCTACAGCTCCTTGTGAAGGAAGCCGCGCACTTGGCAGAACATGTGATGGTGATGGGTCGCCAGCATGCAATGCTGGAGACACATCACCGCGTGGTTGAAAGTGAGTATTCTACACTTTATTCTCCTTCGTCTGCTCCTTTTGATATAGTTGACTGATGATCAACTTTTGCTTGTCCTGTAGCTGAACATAATGCCTGATTGCGCAATGCCGCCACCATGGAGAAGACACTTGCCGCGGCTGTGAAGGGTCGCGACGAGGCAATCGCAGTGCGTGACGAGGCGCAAAAGCGTGAAGAGGATCTGCGTGCTTCCTTTATGGCCAGGGAAAAGTTGTTTGAAGAACAACTGTTCTCAATCGCCAAGGCTCTCTCAGGTATTTTTGCTTGTGGATATCGTTATCCTTCTCTGCTTCGAATGTTTTTGCTGGTGGCGCTGATGTTTTGGTAGAGCCTATGTTGGCGAGTGCGTCTGCTTCCTCGTTGCTTTCGCGACCTACGTGTCGCAGCTTGCACCCGTCGAAGTCTCCTTCGAGTGCGTCGTAGAGGTCGCGGTACGCGATCATGTTGTTGCTCAGTGCGTTGCACTCATGCATTGTTTGGTTGACGACTAACTTGGAGTCACCGTATATGATAAGCCTCTTGGCGCCGCAGGCTTTTGCCATCCTCATCCCGTGCAACAGGGCCTCGTATTCAGCCTCATTGTTTGAGGTTGTGAACTGCATTCGCAGGATCTATTTTAGCTTGTCCCCTTGAGGTGATGTCAGTATGACACATGCGCCTGCTCCGTCCTTCCGCTTGGAACCATCGAAGTGCATTGTCTAGAGGTAGGACATATCTGGTTTGTCCGGGAGTTGGTTCTCCATCTAGTGCACGAGGAAGTCAGGGAGAACTTGCGACTTGATTGCGTCGCGCTTTTTGTATGTGATATCTCATGGAGATAGCTCTATTCCCTAAAGCGCGACTCGCCCCGTGGCGTTGAGGTTATTGAGGATATGTCCCAGCGGGGTGTCGTTGACTACCACGATTGGGTGCTCCTGGAAGTAGTGGCGTAGTCGCCGGGCGGTCATAAAGACGCCGTACGCCAGCTTCTGGTAGTGCGGGTACCGCTGTTTTGTTGGCGTGAGGACTTCGCTGAGGTAGTAGACTGGGCGTTGTACGCCGTGAACCTTGTTTTCCTCAGCTCGCTCGACGACGAGCACTGTGCTGACCACCTGGTTGGTGGCGGAGATGTACAGCAACAGTGGTTCCCTTTCTCGTGGAGTCACCAGCACTGGCGAAGTGGATAGCAGGCGCTTGAGATCTTCGAATGCTTCTTGCGCTTCATTGGTCCACTCGAATTTTTCAGCTTTGCGGAGGAGCTGGTAGAAGGGCAGTGCCTTTTCACCCATCCGACTGATAAATCGACTGAGGGTCGCGATTCGTCTGGCCAGTTGCTGGACGCCTCTTATGTTCTTCGGCTTCTCCATGGCCAGTATGGCTTTTATCTTCTTCGGGTTCGCCTCAATTCCCCTCGCAGAGATGAGATACCCAAGTAGCTGCCTAGATGGTACACCGAAGGCGCATTTGTCTGGATTGAGCTTGATCCGGTAGCAGTCGAGGTTGTCGAAGGTTTCGCGCAAATCGTCGATTAGAGAGGCTTCTTCCTTGGTCTTGATTACTATGTCGTCGACATAGACTTGGATGTTGCGACCCAGTTGTTCCTTGAGGCAAGCCTGCATGCACCGCTGGTAGGTGGCTCTCGCGTTTTTTAGCCCGAAGGGCATTGTGTTGTAGCAGAACACGCCGAAGGGCGTTGTAAACGCTGTTTTCTCTTGATCTTCCTCCTTCATTCGAATTTGATTATAGCCTGAGTAGGCGTCAAGGAAGCAGAGGAGCTCGCATCCCGCGGTGGAGTCGATGATCTGGTCGATCCATGGCAGCGGGAAGTGATCCTTTGGGCAGTGCTTGTTCAGAGAAGTGAAGTCCACGCACATCCGCAGGATATCCGTGTCCTTTTTTGGTATCATCACTGTGTTGGCGAGCCAAGTGCTTTCCTTGATCTCGCATATGAACTTGGCCTCGAGGAGTCTGTTGATCTCCATTCCGACTGCCTGCGCTCGTGGCTCAGACAGTCGCCTGATTGTTTGCTTGACTGGCCTTGCGTCGGGGTTGACGTTGAGTGTGTGCTAGGCGAATTCCTTGGGAACTCCTGGCATGTCCGCAGGACACCAGGCAAAAATTTCCCAGTGCTCACGGAGGAATTCGGCGAGCGTGAGTTCCTATGCGGGACTCAAGTTGTTGGCGATGAGGGTCGTCTTGGCGGGATCCGATGGGTGGACCTGCACCTTCTTTGTGTGCACAGATGAGTCGAAGGAGAGATCAGGTGAGCTTGGCCTGCTCAAGGGAGGTAGGCTGTTATCTGTCGTCTCCTTCAATCTCGCGAGTTCCTCCTGCATGCCGAAGGACTAGGAGATTCTGTTGAATTCCCTGTCGCAACTATCAGATCGTTCAAAGCTCCCGTTGATCGTGATGACGCCATTAGGACCTAGCATTTTCATCTGCAGGTAGGCGTAGTGGGGCACTGCCATGAACCTAGCGAACGCGACGCGCCCGAGGATGCAGTGGTATTGTGAGGGCCAGTCGACGACCTCAAAATTGATGCGCTCACGCCGGAAGTTCTTCGGCGTGCCGAAGATAAGGTCGAGGTTGATTTTGCCCAGGGGGTATATGCCTTTCCCTGGGACGATGCCGTGGAACATTGTGTCCGATGCCTCCAGGCAGGTTAGAGGGATTCTCATTGCTCGCAAGGTACTCGCGAATATGAGGTTGATGCCGCTTCCGCCATCCATGAAGACATGACTCATGTCGAAGCCTCCAATTTGCGCCTCGAGTATGAGGGGCAATGACCTGGACGGGGTATCTGAGGCGGGTGGTCGCGCTTGTCGAAGGTGATGCATGACTCGCTTCCACTAAGGTACTCAGTGGTGGATGGTGGCGAGTGCGTAGCCAAGTTGACTTGGCGAGTGATGGCCTTCTGCACCCTGTTGGAGGGGCGTCCCTTTTGTATCATCATGGTGCCCATGGCCCGTGGGTACGGTTCGCCTCCGTGGTGCTGGTCCGGTGCGGCTTCGTTCAGGGGTGGCCTAGGTGGTGGTGGCGGTGCGCCATGTGCCACGGCGCCTGGGGTGGCTCCGTAGCCTCTTTCGACTGTATTGTGGTTCATCCGAACCAGTCCCTCATGTAGCTTGAGGAACTCGCGGCAATCCTTGAGGAGGTGGTTGGACTTCTTCTTGCCATCATGCTTGTCGATGTAGAAGTGCACCGTACATGGCCCGGACAGTTTGTCCTCAATGGAGCTTGCGGGTGCCTCGTCGCGAGTGCGGCATTGCCATACTTGCGTGGTTTTCCCAGAGTCGCGGTATCCGCCGCTACGGTATCCGCTGTTGCGGTTGTCGTCGCGTCTTTCGTTGTAGCCAGCCGCGACCATGTTGATGTTGTCGCGGTCGTCGTAAATGCGTATGCGACGCTTGCCTCGGCGATCGCATCTACGCTCGAGATCTGCCTCCTCGTCGGAGTGAACGTGATTCTTTACCGAGTCTTCTCCATCGGCCCACCGATTCGCGATCTCCATCAGGTGGTCGATGGTCTTGGGCTTTGAGCGGCCCAGCTCCTCTCTGAGTTCTAAACGACGGACGCCACTGTTGAATGCATCAATCGCGCGATCCTCCGAGATGTTCTCCGCGGAGTTTGTGATGATGGACCACCTTTGGATGTAGGAGCGCAGCGATTCGCCAGATCTTTGCTGGTAGCATCTCAGCTCTTCGATTGATGCGGGTCGTTTGTACGTGCCCTTAAAGTTGCACACGAAGCTGTAAACCAGCTCATCCCAACTGCGAATGGATCCGTGTGGGAGGTTATTGAGCCATGCTCGGGCGGCGCCCTGCAGCTGTAGCTGCAAGCATTGCATGGCAGTGCTTCGACTACCTCCATGGAGTCTGACGAGGGAGATGTGCTCCTCCAGCCAGATATTGGGGTCCTGTAGACCGTCAAACTTCGGGTTCTCCGACGGGAGTTTGAACCCTTTAGGCATTCGCTTCTGCCTAATGGATCTGCTGAAGCATCTGGCGCCGCAGAGCTCCATGTCCTCCTCTTTTGAGTCAGTCGACCGAGCACGTCGTGCTCTTGATTTGTCAATCTTGCACTGCGTGATGTCATCACGTGCATCGTAGTCGTGGTCGTGTCATTGTGAGCGGCGGCGTCGAGACAAGTCATGGCTGTCATCGCTGGATGAGGGCGAGGAGTAACGCTTTGCTAGCGCTTTGCTCTTCTTTGGCTCCGGTGTCGGCTCCTAGTCGAGGGCGGCCTAGATTAATCCCAAGCCCGGGATCGTAGATCGGTGCATGGCGACTCGGGGGTCTCTAGCTGGTGGTTGGTTGTTCAAGAGGTACATGGTGGCCGTTGTCACCGCAGCCTGCGGCGTTTTGGGGACCACATTGCCCCTGGTGTCGACTATCATAGAGCCGAAGTCGAGGACCTTTGCGGCCTCTATGCGTTCCTGCTCGGTGAGGTGGGCCATCCGAGACTGCCTCTTCTTGGCGAGGTGCTCGTTGCCCTTTGAGGAGGATCCTCCGTAGGAGGAGAGTCCAGCACGGCGAAGGCGCGACTCGTCTGCCGCCTTTTTGCGCGCCTCAAGTTGCGCGATTGTTTGTACTTGGCGCTTGAATTCTTCCTTCAGGAGCCAGTGATAACCCATCAGCAGTTCCTGCGAGGATCCGAAGGGTAGAGGCGTGCCTCGCAGGGCCTCACGGCAGCGAGCCCATTCTTGCTCGTTGAGCTTGATTACGACGCGTTCGCCGGTTTGCTCGTTTACTATGGTTGGAGGTTCGACTGCCCCTCCGTTGTCAACGGGGACGCGATTGCCACCGTTACCGCCGTTGCCGCCATTGCCACTGTTGCCGGCGTTAGGCGGGTCGGTTCCTTTGCCGCGATTTCCGCCGTTGTCGCAGTTGGCAGAGGTGTCGCATGCGTTGATGACGGCGCACATAAAGTGATTGGGGAAGCTGCTGCTTACATAACTCTCAGATCCGGAACCGTAGGTTCCATCTTTAGTGGACAGATCGCTCAGATCGGAGTCGCGACTGCTGTCGCTGACAGTGTTCTCGACTGTTGTCGGGGCATTGGGCTCGCTGAGGGTGCCGATTGACGGAGGAAACCACGATGCTGGGGCAATCGCCGGTGCTGTCGGCTGATCAGGCATACGAAGCATGCCCATCCGACCAACTTGGAAGCAGAAGCTCCCGATCGCCAGGCTGATTCCGTCGCCCACAGACTCGAAGGCCGGGCGAGTGGCTGGCGTGTGGACGGTGAAGTCGAACGCACCAAAGAGCTGGAGAATCTCCGCTGTTGCGGAGTTGTAGATCGTAGTTGATGGGGCCGAAGAAGCCGCAACATCAGCACTCCCAATTCCCACAGACGGCGCCAATTGACGAGGGTTTAACTCGTCAATGCCCATTGTTATGGACTTGGGTTTTGGAGAAGGAGGGAGCACTGGAGACATCTATCGGCTAACAGACAAGCACACAGGGGACAAAGATTTACCCAGGTTCGGGCCTCGTAGAGGTCCCTACTCCTGCTTGTCTGCTCGTGGAATTATCGAAGGAATCAAAAGTTACAATGGTACACAGATGCAATCTAGCGAGGGTTTGTGGAAACTAGGGTTGCGTGTGTGTCCTCCTCGCCGCCCCTCCCAGCCTTTATATAGATAGGCTAGGTCCCGGGTAGCAGGTCGAGTCGGTTACAAATTAGGGTTTTCCCCTTTGAACTTTCTATCTTTAGCTTCTTCTTGTTCTTCAAGCAATCGAGAGTCTGTAGGTTACTCGAATCCTTCGTTTGGGCCTTAGTGACACCATGGGCCTGTACGTATTTAGACCGTATGTACCAAGCTCGAGTACCTGTAGGGTATACCCATGTCAGCAGGAAATAAAGTGTGCCATCAAGTTCGTGAGAGCTTTACTAACTAATTTTCCCATAACAAGCAAACATTTTATTCGGAAGAAAACAAGGCATATTGAATATGCACGGAAGTAGAAAATGATGCTAATAGGTAGGTATGGTGGACACTTTGGAAATATTTGGTTTAGGGAGTTGGAAACATGAGTAAAACACTCAGTGGAAGTGAAGGCTAGCAATAGTAAGGGAGCGACAAACGAGAGAGCAATAATGGCCATAATCATGCAGAGCGACAAAACATATTGATCAAAGCATAAAGTGATACTACAAGTTGAAAACTAAAGGATCATAAAGGCTTAAGGTGACTTGAGATAGTCATAACATGGTGTGAGCATGCGCCAAGTCAACCTAAATAAAGCATCAAAGGAGAATACCACTATACTATGCTTTAATATGCTAAAACAACGCACGATTCATCCAAGGCACATTAAGCAATCTCAATTGTTTATAACAAGTCATGCTACAGCAAAGAATACTAAGCATAAAGCCAAAACAATATCAAGCATGCCATGACAAAGCATAGGCCACAATCAAAAACAAGCTCTCTTTACCACTTAAGCATGAGCTTTCCTACTCTTTTCCAATCCAAACCAAACTATTTGAAAACCAATGTATGAAAGAGGGGGTACAACCAATTTATTCAGGAAACTAAGCAAACCAAGCAAACGAAAGCCAAAACGAAAAACGAAAAACAAGACGCTCCAAGAACAACACAACTGTGCATGAAACAATAAAAATAAAGTGTTTGGAAGAAACCTGGGATTTTTATTGATGAAGAAGGGGATGCCTTGGGCATCCCCAAGATTTGACGCTTGTACTTCTTGGATATTTCTTGGGGTGACACACGTGGCATCCCCAAGCTTAAGATTTAGTCCATCCTTCATCTCATTACTCATTTCTTCCATACACCTAAATTTTTTCCTTCATACAAAACTTCACACAATCTTTATTAGCAACATTAGTGCACTCAAGATAATAGGTCTTAAGGTTCAGTCTAACACCAAATAAACTTCCATTAGAACACTAGATACTGTAGCACTTCCCTCAAAAAGTTCAATTCCCCAAAAGAACTCAAAAAGGAACCAACAAGAAGCAAATGCAGAAAATGGCAGAAATCTGTCAAAACAAACCAGCAGGTAAAGACGAATTTTTTAGAAGACCTTGGGTTGCTCAAATCAAAAAGTGTTGAACTAAAGAAAGTTATATAATAACCTGGGGCAGAAACACAAAAATTCACGCCTCAAAAAGACGTTCAGAGATTTTACACGAATATTTATGGTGAAGCACAGAAATCTGTTTCAGGACAGCAACTTCCCAATCATTACTTCTCTCTCATTAGAGGTTACTCTTGGCACAAAACGCAAATAAAAAGGATAAGGAGTGGTTATTACTGAAGTAATAACTTCCAAGACTCATCTAAAACTTTTGGGTTATCTCTCAATAAGTACTTTTTTTAACGCCTTTAAGTTAGGCATAAGGAAAAACTAAAATGGATAGAATAGAAGTAAGCGGAGATAATCAAGGTGAAAACATTGTTTTGTTCAATGAAATCATTTTGTTAACAAGGTTGATCAGGTCTTGCTACCAAAACAATTTCATATGAGACAAAACTTTGTATTCCACTAATGATTATGTTACCTCAACCTTGATAGCAATGGTCCCAATCATAATAGTTTCAAATTTTTCTCTTGGTATGGGACAATATATCTCTCCAACTTGAATGCCCTCAACATGTTCAATTGAATTCAAAACCATAAGTCCCATCAATATTCTTGGGGAAATAGATAGTATGTTCCTTGTCATTAACATTGAAGGTCACCTTCCCTTGATTACAATTAATAACAACTCCTGCAGTGTTTAAGAAAAGGTCTCCCAAGAATAATAGACATATTATCATCTTCAGGCATAATAGTTTGAGAGGATGCTCTCATAAGAAATAAGAGTTGAAGTAAAAGAGAGCATCAAGAAACAAATCCAAAACACCTTTAAGTCTAACCCACTTCCTATGCATAGGAATCGTGTATGCAAATAGATTCACAAAGAACAAAGTGACAGGCATAGGAAGATAAAACAAGAGTAACTTCAAAACTTTCAGCACAAAGAGAGGTGTTTCAATACCATGAAAACTTCTACAACCATATTTTCCTCTCTCATAATAATTTTCAGTAGCCTCATGAATAAACTCAACAATATAACTATCACATAAAGCATGCTTTTCATGATCTACAAGCACTAGAGCTTTATTATAAACATCTTCAAAAGAATCCTCAGGAACATAACATTCATCCTCCTTTAGTAAGCATGGGGGACAATCAAATAATGTAAGGGATAAAGAGTTACTCTCATTAGAAGGTAGGCATGGGTAGCTAATCCATTCTTCCTCCTTTTGTTCATCACTCTCCTTCTCTTTTTCATCTAATGAGATTTCAGGTTCATCAATTTCTTCTTCCATAAGATCCTGCAAGGCATTAGTCTCTTCCATTTGTGGAGAGCATCTATTAAAATACTCAAGAATAGAGCCATTTTCATCCTTGTAATTATCAAAGCAAAATTTAAGTATACAAGAAACCTCATACTTATAAGGTGAATCATCAATATTTTCAAGCAAACTAGCAAGTTCACCCTTCCAAGCAATAAATTCTTCAATTTGTTCTACATCATAAAAGTCATAAATTCCTTTAGAATAGGAAGATATGGTATCATTATCATTATACTCACATTGAAAAGGGAGGTGTTTATACCTCTTTCTGCAACGAGATTCATCACAGCAATAAGTAACATTATAAGTAGAGCACACGTTTCTAGCAATGGTATACAATCTATCAATTTGTTCCCATAAGTGTTTCCCTTTTTGTGACAAGCGGTGTTCCTTATAATAATATTTTTGATCTTCCGTGAACCCACCTTGCCAATAAGCTTCAGTTTCAAAGAAACCAACCATTGACAACAAGCATGACAAAGCAAGACTATAACAGACCAACGAAAATAACAACTAGAGCAGGAACTACCTTTTTTTGTATTTTTGATAAAGAAACAAGCAAACAAGGAGAAAATAAACTTAGCTTGAACAATAGTGAATCCAAGTGGACTTGATAAATAAAGCTATGCTCCCCGGCAACGGCGCCAGAAAATAGTCTTGATGACCCACAAGTATAGGGGGTGTATCACAGTATTTTCGAGGGAAGTGAAACCCAATTTATTGACTCGACACAAGGGGAGCCAAAGAATATTTATAAGCCTTAACAACTGAGTTGTCAATTCAGCTGCACCTGGAAAACAATCTTGCTCACAGCAGTTTAGCAGTAGCAATAGTTTTGTAGTAGGAATAGCAAAGTAACAACAGTAGTAAAGCAAAGACAGTAGTAACAAAAGCAGTAAACAGTGGGATTCGAGTGCGGTAGGCATAGAGATGGATGGACGAGCGTTGCATGGACAAGACAATTCACATAACAATCAGAACATAGGGCAATTGCAGATAAATAATATAAAGCATCCAAGTACTAGACAATCCTAGGCATGTGTTCCATATATAGTCATACGTGCTCGCAATGAGAACTTGCACAACATCTTTTGTCCTGCTAGCCCGTTTGCAGCGAGGCCTCAAGGGAACTACTGGCAATTAAGGTGCTCCTTTTAATAGAGCACCGGAGCAAAGCATTAACACTCCGTGAACACATGTGATCCTCACATCAAAGCCATTCCCTCCGGTTATCCCGATTTCTGTCACTTCGGGGCCATTGGTTCCGGACAACAACATGTGTATACAACTTGCAGATAAGACCATAAATAATACTATCATAATGAATCAATAACATGTTCAGATCTAAAATCATGGCACTCGGGCCCTAGTGACAAGCATTAAGCACAACAAGTCGTAACAAAGTCATAAAGCACTAATAAAAGATACTAGGCACCATGCCCTAACAATCTGATGCCATTACATGAACGATCTCATACAATCCCTACCATCCCCATAGCCTACAGCGGGGGATTACTCACTCATAGATGGGGGAAACATGGATGGTCGATGGAGAAGCGATGGTTATGATGATGGCGATGATCTCCTCCAATTCCCCGTCCTGGCAGGGTGCCAGAACGGAGTTTCTGGTGCTGTTTCGTGGAACCTGGTGCTGGCGGCGGAGCGGAACTCCTTCTGGAAAAACGTCGAACCCCCCAAAGTTTTTAGGTCAGAAGGCTCCTTGTAGGCGAAGAGGGAGACCGAGGGGGTGCCTGGGGCCACCACACCATGCCCTGGCGCGACCAGGCCCAGCCCGCACCGGGAGGGGTGTGGCCAGCCCCTGGCCCTCCTCCGTCTCGTATTCTGGCTCCTGGAGTCTTCTGGAAAAATAGGCACTTTGGCTTTTGTCCCGTCCAATTCCGAGAATATTCATTTTCTGACTTTCCTGGAACCAAAAACTGCAGAAAATAGGCACCTGGCACTGTGGCTCTTGTTAATAGGTTAGTCCAAGAAATCATATGAAAAGTACTCCAAAGTGTGGACAAAACACAAGAAAGTGGATAAAACCAAGCATGGAACATCAAAAATTATAGATGCATTTGCAATGTATCATGTTCTTCTCATTAACCACACATGGATCCACCAGTGTCATTGAATGTCTACTCTTTTCATTAACCACAGTTAGAGTCATTACATGTATGTTCTTGTCACAGACCACATATCACCAGTGTCATTGCATGTGTGTTCTTCTCACAAACCACATAAGGATACACCAATGTCATTGCATGTGTGTTCTTCTCGTTAACCACAGCTAGAGTCATTGCATGTGTGTTCTTCTCACAAACCATATCATGAACCATACCCAGTGTCATTGTATGTGTGTTCTTCTCATTAAGCACACATGGATCCACCAGTGTCATTGCATGTGTGTTCTTCCCATGAACCACACCTAGTGTCATTGCATGTATGTTTTTTCACAAACCACATATCACCAGTGTTATTGCATGTGCGTTCCTCTCATAAACCACACATGGATCCACCAGTGTGATTGCATGTGTGTTCTTCTCACAAACCACATATGGATCCACCAGTGTCATTGGATGCATGTTCTTTTCATAAACCACATATGGATCCTAATTAACCATAGGAGAGCCCTAACCTTAGTGTTAGACCGAGTCTTCTAGAAGGCATGCCCTAACACAGTTGTTCTGCTTGACAATTGTTACATACCGTTTGATCGGGGAGCTTGGACGATTGGGATGGTTTTTGTGAGATTGATCCACGAGTAGTCTGTTCTGCGGCATGATTGGCCATGCTTGCTCTGGACAAACTGGCAACACCGGGGGCTCCCCTGTTGCGAGTGTCACGACTCACGAGTTGAGTGGGCCATATCCCTGTGTCACGTCCCCATTACTTCTCTTCCTTCCCGTACTTCTCTTCCTTCCCCTCAAGCCAGTTTCCCCACTTCACTCCCATCCTGCCGTAGCCGCAAGCCGACGGTGCCTCCATCGCAATCCCCTCTCCGGTAGCCACCCCCTCCCCTCTCGCCATGGGTTCAAGGGGAGACGGCGAGGAAACATGTCGTGATGACAGAGACGGTGATTTTGATGTGAGTCGTCTCATCTCTATCTCTATCATCCGTGGCCAGTTATCTGTTTTTTGAGCCAGATCTACTCCGTTTACTCATGCGCGTATGATGTGTTAGGCCGACCAGACGATGTATGACGCCGACTATCACAGTTTAGCGGATGAAGACAGTCCTCTGGTATGTAAACATGGATATGTGCCTGCTAAATTTGTAGCGTTCGAAGGACGAAACGCAGGCAGGAGGTTTCTACGGTGTCAAGGACATCGTGCAATGATGCGAGGCGGAAGTTGCGGTGTTGTCAAATGGGTAGATCCAGAGTGGCCCAAATCGATGTAGAAAACGCTGGACAAACTATGGGAAATGACTGTTGAGTTGAAAGAATCCGCATTCAGCTCACTTCTTGACAGTGTTGAGATGAAGCTATGGGAACCAGTTGACACGACCAAGCATAAGCGAGATCTCAGGTGGGTGGAAGACAAGGATAGCAAAGTCGAGAAGGAGAGGGACACGGCGTTGGCCCTGAAGGCTAAAGCAGAGCAAGAACTGACTCAAGCAAGGAAGGATCTTCACCAGGCCAAAGTCCTGCAGTTCACAACTACGAGTATTCACAAGTGCATGAGGAAAAATGCAGAGAAACAATTGAAGTTGTGCAAGGAAGATGCTAAAAGGAAGGAGCAGACGATTCGATCCTTGCTCTCGCAGGAACATGCACATCGGTCTAAGATTAGGAAGATCAAGGAGATGTGTGATAACTACTTCTATTTAGCTTAAGCTCCGTGCCTTTTTTAAGTTGCAATAGTTGTACTTGTTGACCTAGCGGTCTGAACTATTAGCCCTGGAGTCCTGGGAGTAAAAAAATTGGTCGTCCGTTAATCTGTCTTAACCCTGCATTACTTCCTTTTGTCTGACCAATGCCCCTTGGATATTCCACCCATCGCTTCGTTGTCCTCGTGTACAAATAGGAGGCGCCACAGCGCATCGCTTCGTCACCCATCCCCTCGCCCTCTCCAATCTCCACCGCGCCGTCGCTTCGTCGTCCACCCCCTCGCTCCCTCTCCAATCTCCACCGCTCCGCCATGGAGATGCCCTCGCTGAACTTCTACGAGGCGGTGATGTTCGCGTACTTCGACATCCTCGTGCCGCCGGCCACGACGGTGCCCCATGGATGGCGCATTAAGTATGCGGGGGTGCCGGTGGCTCTGCTCCTCGTCCCCGGCGGAGCCGTGATGGAGAGCGAAATCGCGGCGCGCCGTCGCCAGATGCCCGCGTGGAAGAGGGTGCTGCTCCGGTACGCGGCGGCCAACCCGTACTGGCCGGCGCTGTTCAAGAAGGAGCGGAAGGCCAAGATTGGCAACCGCATCATTTATGGGCTCGTGGTGCACCGGGAACTCCACAACCGATAAGGGCGGGAGAGGTTCTGGTCCGTCCCTGGACGGACCAAGTTCACCGTCATCGCCGCCGCTCGCCGCGAAGAGGTGCTCCGTCTCGGGAACAATGCGGAAATCGTGGAGGTTCCGTCTGACGATGACGAGGAAGTCGGCGGCTCGGAGGACAGCGGCAGCGGAAGTGAAATTGTTGACCAGTGGTTGAATTAATGTAGGATGTGAAATCGCACCTATGTTTAGAAGACTTTGTGGTTGAATTAATGAAATACCTCGATTTAGATCTCTGTCTCGATTAATTTGTGGAAGAATTTGTGATTTAGATCAATTTCTGCCTCGATTTGGATCTCTGTCCCGGATTGGGAACGTGACCGTGGACCAAAGACCCCTATTCTACTAGTGTATTCTGACATTAGTGGTTTGTTTAAACATAATCTACGTGGATTTGGCCGCATGCAAATGGCACAACCACAATTTATAAAGTGAAAGCATGTACACCCGGTTACTGGAGATCCGGGAGCTTCGCCAGATGCAGGGGATGCAGGAGCAGAGAGGCGGTGAGATAGACGGGCTCAAGATTAGGCCAAAAAGTGGTACCGATTTCCTCCTCATCTGGGCATTATCGGTGAGAACATTGCTGTTTATGTTGCCACGTCGTTGTGCAGCATCTGAAATAAGTTGCTGCTTCGTGGAGTGTGGCAGCTTAAATAATTTATTTTTGTGCCACTTACATTCCGTCGTATTTGGAGACCACCTGCCCCTCAGCAATCATGGAACCAGTGGATCCTTGTTTTCAGATAGCAGTGGCACAATCACAATTTCGAATTCAACTACTGACTGAGGCGTTTCCAAACCCTAAGTCGCGGTACATTTTACTCAGAGAACATGGGTAGATTGTTTCGCCCAGCAACGTGCCACACACAGAGCTCCAGAATTTAACAGAATTACATATATAGGTTCAAGTTCAACACATTACTATGCATCTTCATTGCCAGCAACCTTCTTCCACAGCCTGGGTGCCAAGCCTTCACGTCCACTGGCTTATTCATTTCCTGCCTTCTTCCTCTTCCTCGGTGCCAATTTTCTTAGCTTCACGTACTCTGCATCGCCGGGACAATGGACACCAGAATCGTGTGCAACATCATCTTTCCACTCGTTTTTAATTTCTTCGGGCAGCAAAATGACTGACCCGGCAGTCATGTTTCTAACCTTGCGGCACTTCCTGTCAAAGAAACAAGACTGTTGTATAACTATCCAATATCTACAGAGTAAATAAAACAAAAATTACAATTCAGCACAAACATGCGAACCCCAAGTGACATTTGCTTACCAGGAGCTAATTGGGTTCGAGCAACCACCCTGTCCAAGAATAGAAGGACGACTCCCAGTTACAGCAGCTTTCACATCCAGTACATCACATTTCAGGTTAAACATGGCAGCCGAAGCATACCTTTTCATCAACCCAATTAGCTGACGGGAACCATGATGCCACGTTCATCCATGAAGCTAAACTTTGCTATCTGCTTCGGCCATAATTCAACATGATTACACAGAGCAGCAACCATACCAGATATAGTGCAAATCTGCACAAACGCTTCTTCCATCGTGAAACAATGGCTTCCATACCACTTGCCCTTAGAGTCATACCTGTAGAGGACTACCGTAACCAGGTAAGGGGGGTCCGTGCAAATCCCACTTGACAGAAAACTGTGGACAAAATATGTTTGTCAGCATTGGGCTAACAAACAATTTGAGATTCAGTAGCCAGCTAGCAGTTATAATTAGTGCGAATAGCAAAGAGAAGGGTAGCTCACCTGCTTGTAGCCAGAACTTCTTCTTCCTTGATAGTAGGATCTGCCATCCTTCGAACTGCTCGGCTCGTCGGCGGCGGAGGCGGGCTAGAGCCTCGCAACGGCGGCTATGGCATGCGCTATTGGAGCTCGATACCAGCGACTGGGCGCAGCAACTGGGCGCCACAACTTGGCCCCGGAATTCAAATGTCTGAAGGGATCGTCCTGCCTGGAGGATGGATTCCGATGCCGCCGGTGCTAGGGGAAAGCTAGGAATGGATTTGTGAAATTGGTCAACGCATCCAATCCACTTAGCTGCTCGATTTTCCTAAGAGGTTGCCGCCTTGGCGCCCGCGTCACGGACAGATGACCGACATGAGGGTCCCGACCGTCTACTTCATGGGGCGGTTTAACGGAATGTTTGAATTTGGCAGGGGTGAGATGAATTAGCCTCGAAATGGCCCCTCTCAGTTGTTGGCGTCTCAACTTTTTGAAACATGCGTAATTTCAGGCAACTTAGGTACTGCCATGCGCTGGCCTACGAACTTTGGTACCGTAGACGAACATGCCCGAAAAGGATGTGGGATGTGATGACTGCTTGTGTGAGCATGCACAACATGATCGTCGAGGAAGAGCGTGATGACGATATCTTGGACCAAGGCTGAGATTTCCAGCATCAATTGGTTGAGCCAGAGCCAGGTGTAGCGTCTTGGGAAGAATTCACGCAAGTGCATGAAAATTTGCATCACAGGCACACCCGTGACCGGCTTCAACTAGATTTAGTTGAGCATATATGGGCTCATGCGGGAAACCTAAACGGTTAATCCTTTATTTGTTTTCTGTAATTTGACTGATGTTTGGTTAATTTTTATTGAACCATGTGAGTGTGAACTATTTATATGTAAGGACTACTTTATTGAACCATGTGCATATAGCTTATTTGTTTGTCAAAATATACATTTCTCTATTTACTTTATGTTCAAATATGCAAAAAAAAGTAAGTTCTGGCCCGCGACATCACTGGCCAAGCGCAGACAGATGGGTCGTGTCGCTGGGCGCCGCTGGCTGGACATGCCGGACCGCGACCCAACAGTGACCGCGGGCCGATCCAAACAGATAGAAACATACTGGTTCGGTCACGTGTTTGGATCAGTCCGATGGAGATGCCCTTAGAGCATCTCCACTCGTAACCCCATACGGGCTCCGACACGGTCCCTTTTTGGCCCGTATGGGGGGCCACTGGCGCGAAATCGGAAACGGGGGACGCCGCCTTCCCAGCCGCGTCCCCCAAAGTAAACACACATTTTAATAAAATAATATTTAAATAGGGAAAATCTAATTTTAATAAAAATAGAAAACTAGTCATAATCGTGCCTAGCCCTGTAGTATTCGTCCTCGTGGTCATCGTAGGAGCCGTCGTCTTCGTCGTCGGTCGGCGCGCGCTCTGGCCTCGACGGCGTTGGCCGGCCACGACCGCACCACATCGAACGATCGCTGAAGAGCGATCGTCGCTTTGGGGACCGGCGCCCGCAATGGCTGCAGCCTTCACCGTCGTCTCCACCGCGCGTATGGTAGGCTTCCTCCTCCTTCCGCCACCAGGTGTCCCCCGGCGGCGTCGATTCGAGCGACGCGCGAATGGCCGCACGCTGACCCGGAAATTCTTCTGGGTCGCCGGGACGCCTCTACTGGCGCGCCGCCACGGCGTATTCCGGAGGGGCCACCCACTCCGGTCGAGGCTCCGGCTGCGGCTCCGGCTGAGGCTCCGGCCGAGCCTCCAACATCCGGTCGAGGCATAGCATCACGCGCGGGGCAAGAGGATCCCAGAACACCACGCGACCTCCACCCTTTTTCCGCTGGAAGTGCGGGTACCGGAGGCGGGGATAGTCGCCCGCCATTATGTGGTCCATCACGCCGAGAGTCCGGGCGCCCCACCACAGCCTGCGGCCCTCCTTGTTGTTGTTGACAGGCGGCGGACTGTCCCCATCGTACATGCTGAGCTGCCGCTCGCGACGGTTCGCGAAGAAGGCGTTCTAGGTGGCGGCGTTGTCGGGGTCCCAGTTGGTGTCCATCTGCTGCTCCGGCGTGAGCTCGTCGTAGTAGTGGTTGGTGATGGCCATCCGGCGGGCAGCACCTTGAGGGACGGGCAGGACCAGCATGCCACCGGCGCTCAACCTCCAGCCCGGAGGGCACCCGTACCCCGGCGGGCAGGGGTAGTGGGAGGCGCACAGCGCCTCCGCCTCGGCGTATGTTAATGTGGGGGGGTGGATGATGACATTGCGTGTAGATCTGAGCTATGACAATGGCGTCCGTGACCTATGTAGCCGGAAATGGCGAGAAGTTGAGGCGGGAAGCGGTGGATCTGGCGGGAAGGAACTGGCGGGAAGCGGTGGAACTTGCGGGATGAAACTGGCGGGAAACGTGGTGGCAGCCACTTCCGGCCGACGCGTGGCCGCCGAAGGGCGCGTGGCTTGGCAGGGCAATATTTTGTTCCCCTCTGGCGTCCCCACTTGCCTCCCTGTAGATGGGTTTCGCCTGGGACCACCGGGTTAATAATTAGGCCGCGCTGGCGGAAATTCTAGAATGAGAGCCACGGCTGGACGCGTTTTTTGGTGCCGGCGGCCCTCATAGGCTTTGGGGGGCCTTTAAAGACCCCGAGTGGAGACGCTCTTAAAAACCATACTAGTACCGTGTCGATCACGCGTTTGTGTCGGCCCGTTGGAGATACTCCAATGAACCAAACTAGTACTAGTACGGTCATCAGCCAAAGAGACAAATTCGCCAGAACCTTCGCTGAGGAATGCGCCGCGGCGGCCTCATCGCAATCACGGGACATGCATGAAGCCGTAACGGCGTTGACTATTCAAGTCAACCTCGGAAGGGGCTGCTCTCGTCTGCTGTGGTCTGAGACGACGGGGATTTAATTTGTTCGTTCGATCCGGTTTTGACGGCTGTTTTATATACTCAGGGCGGGATGTTGAGATTGCCCGTCAAAGAGGAGTGGGACTTAATTAGGGACAAGAAGCTTAAGCTAGTCAAGACATGTGGATGGAATGCATGACACGAGTTGGGACTTGGGGACGTTTGGTTACATACGATGCATAGTTTTTTTTTCGCACCACGTGTGCTGCAGAGTTGTCCGGGGAGAGAAGAACGGTAAGTGTACAACTTTGACAGGTTTAGAATTGTAAGCGACAGTACATCTTTGACACAGCTAGCAATAGTGGAATCGGATTGCGCAATGCGTGTGATCACTAGTTTGCGCATACATGGAAGGGGATGATTGTTCTTTGCCTGGTCAGTTCATTGGGTAGTCAGATTGTGCCATCGCTACGACCCATCTCTGTCAATACATATATTTATATTATTGTTAGTTATATCATGCATCCACAAGTATAATGTTCTTCTGCGGAAAGGTTGCTCGGTTTGACGATCTGACTTTCAATGGTTGGATTCGGCAATGACAATGTATTGATGTCAGTCTTCTAGCCGGGACATTATTCTTTGGAAGACTATTCTAGTTGTACATATGTTGTCAAAGGTGTGGGTTGAAGATGAAAATCACTGTTGCGTGAGACTCTACGGCATGACACTCGGTCTCGTGATTATTTCGTGTTAACATTGTGTCGTTGAAGCGACTCATGCATTTTATATTATCTTGGAAGATTAATATGATGCCCATCATGGAAAAACCATATCGAATGTATGTCCGTATTATCCATTTATGCATTAGCCTTGGCTCCTGTGGAAAATTTGCAAAACACGACAAGGTGCGCAATGACCTGGCTCATGTGGAAAAATTGCAAAACACGGGTGAGATGCGACGGCACAGGTTCCTGTCGCGGCACAGAATCTGCCTGCCGCAGCCCCACGGCAGCCTGCCGCTGTGCTATTTCCTGCCGCGACAGCGGGCGGCAAGCCAGTTGAGTCAGGTTTGACTGCTGATATTGATATGGATGAGGTTGATGGTCCCAATAAAAAGGCAAAGAAAACTGAGAAGTTAAGGTGTTTTAGATGTGAACAACCTGGGCATTTTCATGAGGACTGTTTGGTGGTCATTCGTGAAAATTGTGAGTCTCCGCAATATATTAGTACTTCTTGTCCGCTTTTGAGTGCTCCTAAGCCAACAATGATAGTGCATAGGTTTGGCAGTGAACAATTGTTGTTCCTGGAGTTGCCAACAACAGAAACTTTCAAACCTAGAGTAGAGAATTCTAGGGTGGGAAGAATGTTGGTTGATGGAGGTTCTTTGTCAGTGGCTCAAGTTACTGAACAACTAAAGAAACTAGTTCGATCGGATAATTATGTTTGGGAAGTGCTTGAGTTTCAGCAGAATGTCTTCAAGGTAAAATTTCCTACAAAGGCTGAAGTGATTCATATGAAAGATCAGATTCCAGACACACATATCATTTTGAAATTTGATATGTGGGGCGCGATTGAGGAACTGAAATCGATCGTATGGGCACCTAGAGGGGGGGTGAATAGGTGCTACTTCAAAGTTTAATACTTTTTCAATTTTAGGCTTAACACAAAGGGTAAATTCTCTAGATATACTATTAGGTGGAATTTCCCTATATGCAAACCTATCTACTAGCGAGTAAAGAGCGAGTGGAAGAGGAACAGGTAAACCGAAGTGAAGCACACGGAGACACAGGATTTGTTTGACCGTAGTTCCTTCCTTGTTAAGGGAAGTACGTCTGCGTTGGAGGGGTGAGCGTTACTAAGACCACCATGCCACAATAGGCATTATCCTGTTCTCCGATGGATCCCGCCACCAAAGGCCTGATCCACCTTTCCACTATAGGGACCCTTCGAGGTGGGTACCGGCATCTTTACACAACTAGCAGGGCACAACTCCACAATCAACTTGGAGGCTCTCGTAATGACAAAAAGCTGCCACAAGAACAAGTTATCAATAACAAAGAACAAGATCTAGATATTGACAAGAATACTAGATCAGGGATTTCTCCAAATGAATGGAGAGGAGTTGATGCGCTTGATTCATGATGACGATGACGATTCTCTCCTCCTTCAATTCCCCCAAAGATCGAAGCCTTCGGGTGGTTGAAGTGGGAGATTTAGAATGGGAGCTCTTGCACAGTGTCTGAACAATTTCGAATGAATCAAGAGTTCTGAACGTTGGGGAAGAAGGGATATTTATACCCCCTTCCAAAACCAGCCGTTGGAGACTTTGGGGGCTGGATTATCCGGCCCAAGTGAGGGCCGGATTATCCGGCCTAGGAAAAACTCCGCCCCAGACTCGGAATATCCGGCAGATAGTCCGCCCCCTCTCTGAGTGTCGCGCAGAGCTTGCACTTGATCATCTTCTGGGGGCCGGATTATCCGGCCCCATGTGAAGGCCGGATTATCCGGCCTGGGGAGGAAAAACCGCCCCAGTTCGGATTTCCGGGAGAAAATCCGACCGGACTCCGAGCGACGCGCCTTGGCATGCTTTGCTCAAAATCTAGGGGCCGAATTATCCGGCCCTTGCTATTGCTAGATTATCTGGCCTGGGAAAGAAAAACCGCCCCAAGTCCGGATTTTCCAGGCGATAATCCGCCTCCTCTCTGGGTGATGCGCCTTGGCAGTCTTTGAACAATGAGGTAGGCCGGATTATCCGACCCTTGGTGGGGCGGATAATCCGCCCCCCCAACTTTCTGCACACTTAGCGCACATGAGAAATCTCCACAGTATTGTTATCTAACACGCAAAACACAGGAAAACATGAAATGTTCTTTCAATCTCCCCCTTTTTGGTGTTAGATGACAATACTAGGATTTGCAGGAAAGGATCACAAGACTACCAGCAATAAACATGGAAGAGACTCCCCCTCAATGTGTGCATATTAGAATTTTGCATTTGAATACAAATGCACACAAATAGGTGAATCTATTCCATAGACATATGAACAACATAATCATACCACCGAGGTTGAAGAGAGGCAACCTTGAAATAGCCTAAATTATCAACGTGATAACCAATATAAGCGCCTTCCTTGATAAAGATTTCTAGTATAATAGGATATGAATAGATGAATCCATAAGCATAATCCATGAGATAAATCCAGACAACCACCATCATAGAGTCTCAAACAAACCACAAATCACAAATTTAAAGTTCAACGCTAAATGGGCATAAGTGAGAAAACGACGAATAGAAAATGCAAGTGCTTATGCCCGACCCATGCAAATCCTCGAAGATCCTAATAGAACTACTTCTCCCCCTTTGGCATCGAGACGCCAAAAAGGAAGAAGAGTGGTGCTAGCGCCCTAAGGGATAATGTGTAGTCCTCATCCTCGTCCTCGTCTTCATTCCCATCCTCGTCCTCATCTTCAAGCTCCTCGGTGTCATCATCCTCATCATCAGCAGTGGCTGCAGAGGGGAACAAGTGACGCTCCAGCTCTCCATAGTTCAGCCCAGAAGAAGAGTTCCACCGAGCATATGGTGTGGGAGGTGTAGGAGCCAGGGGGTCACCAGAAGCACCGGACACATGGTGAAGGATGAGCTGTTGAGTGAGCCAACTCACGGTGACGGATGGAGGAATAGGTGACTGCATCCAAAGCCTTGTAGTTGATCTTGGGCTCCTTGCCCTTTGTTTTGGACACCCCCTTTCTAGTCCTCTTTGCTTGTTCAGCCATGCGCTTCTCTTCGTTCTTTCTTCTCCTCAACTCAACCTCGTCCACTAAGTTACCCTGCCCGTCGTCCCGAAAGTATTTACCGCGAGGGTGGCACTTGTAGGTCTTGGGAACACTAGAACCACCTGTGAGGAGAACAAGGGTGATAGCATGGGGATAAGCATACACACAAGTCCAGGAGAGAGCATGGAAAAATTAGTCAAAAAGTTCATAAGACAAATCTACTCAATGCACACTCCATGGTGAAATTAAACTAGAGTTGAATCTGTCAGGCCGGATTATCCGGCCTGGCCAGGGGCGGATAATCCGGCCCTGGCAGAAATTTTCGACTTCACCTAGATTGACTGCAAAAAGGTAGATCGGGCCTAGAAACTGCAAGACTACGATTTCTATGCGAAAAAAATCCTTCTAGACAACATTCCACCCAACAAATAACACATCTAGCCAAAGATGGGGAGAGAGGGAGTTACCCTCACTCATTGGAGGAAGAACACGGAGGAGAAGGTACCCGGAGGTGCGGAGAAGAAGATCCGGGGAGGCCCGGAAAATCCGGTGGCCGGAGAGGCTTCGGGGAGGGTGGGGGACGGCAGGCGGCGGCTGAGGAGGAAGATAGGGATGGGGGAGAAGTGCTGCTCGTTATGAGCCCTTCCCCCTGATCCCTTCCCTTTAATATGAAATCCGCCAGGGCCGGATTATCCGGCCTACACTTGGGCCGGATTATCCGGCCTCAAATCTGAAATTCTGTTGTACACATATTCAGGCCCGCGCGTCCCCAAACAACACCCCCACAAGGTGTACAAGGGACAAGTGTGCAAGAATAGATGGCTTAGGGGTAGGGAAAGGCTTAGGATTAAGATAACCAAACTAAGATGGTACTAGACACTCAAAATTGCAAGATCCAAATCAGATAAGAGCCAAGATTGAGTGTGATTCCCATAAGAACATGAGAGAGCAAAACCAACCAAAAATATCCATAAAAATCCAATTCTCCTCAAGGGAGAGGGCGGTGGCCAAAGCCACCTTGTTGGAGTGTATGGTGTGACAACGCGAAGATATATCTTGGGTTCATAACCAATACTCATCAATAAGCTCACATATCACAAAATGATATTAAGAGAAATGATTAATCTTGCTTTTGGCATTATGGGGGGAGGGTTAGCCCAATGAATTAGGACCACACTCCCCCTATATCCATGCCCACACCTAGACCAAATAAGACTGAGATGTATGAGTGAGTTCATGGGTAATCAAGACAAACTCCTGGAATCAATGATATTGAGCTCATTCCTCAAGTAGAAGAATCTTGCTTCATCAAGTGGCTTCGTAAAAATATCAGCAAGTTGGTTCTTCGTGCTCACAAAAGATAGATCAATATCGCCTCGAGCAACATGGTCTCGAATAAAATGATTCTGAATCTCAATATGCTTTGTCCTTGTGTGCTGTACCGGATTGTACGCAATTTTGATTACACTTTCATTATCACATAAAAGAGGCACTTTGTCACAATTGACACTGTATTCCTTTAAAGTTTGCCTCATCCACAATAACTGAGTGCAAGCACTAGCAGCAACAACATATTCAGCTTCGGCGGTGGAGAGAGAGATACAATTCTGCTTTTTAGATGACCAACACACTAAAGATCTTCCCAAGAATTGACAAGCTCTAGAAGTGGATTTCCGATCATCCTTATCACCAGCCCAATCTGAATCAGTATAACCACATAGAGAGAAATCGGAGCCCTTGGGATACCAGAGACCAAAGTTAGGGGAATGAACCAAATATCGAAAGATCCTCTTGACCGCCACTAAGTGGCTTTATTTAGGAGATGCTTGATACCTTGCACACACCCCCACACTCAACACAATATCGGGTCTAGATGCGCAGAGGTAAAGAAGAGAGACGATCATGGACCGGTATACCTTTTGGTCCACATCTTTACCATGTGGGTTAAGTTCAAGATGACATTTTGTTTGCATCGGAGTGGCGACACCATTAAGATCCATCATCTTGAATCACTTGAGCATGTCTTGGATGTACTTTTCTTGATTGATGAAGGTTCCTTCTCTAAGTTGCTTGATCTCGAATCCAAGAAAGAATCGTAATTCCCCATCATAGACATCTCAAACCTGTCAGTCATAAGCTTTGAAAATTCATCATTAAAAGCTTTATTAGTAGAACCAAAGATGATATCGTCTACATATAGTTGGCATACGAAGAGCTCCCCCTTAACCTTCTTAGTAAAAAGAGTGGGATCGATTTGCCCAACTTCGAACCCACGGTCTAGCAAAAGCTCTTTAAGGTGCTCATACCACGCACGTGGGGCTTGTTTAAGGCCATAGAGTGCCTTATCGAGTTTGTAGACATGGTTCGGGAAGTTAGGATCCTCAAAGCCTTGGGGTTGTTTTACATATACCAACTCATGTAGAGGACCATTAAGGAAAGCACTCTTGACGTCCATTTGCTGCAATTTAAAATTGTTATGGGCAGCATAAGCAAGAAGGATACGGATGGACTCAAGGCGAGCCACTGGAGCATAGGTCTCACCGAAGTCAATGCCCTCAACTTGAGAGTAGCCTTGTGCCACAAGTCTTGCCTTGTTCCTCACAACAATGCCATTCTCATCTTGCTTGTTTTTTAATATCCATTTGGTGCCGATAACATTGTGGCAATCTTTGGGTTTCTCCACGAGTTTCTAGACCTTGTTGCGCTTGAAATTATTCAATTCTTCATGCATAGCAACAACCTAGTCCAGATCTTCAAGAGCTTCAAAGACCTTCTTGGGTTCCACCATTGAGATATGAGCTTGATGCGCACCAAAACTGGCCAATTCCCTTCTTGTAGAAACTCTTCGTCGAAGAACACCAACAACCTTGTCGAGGGTGTGACCCCTTAACTCAAGGTTCTGATCAGCCTGAGCCTAGCGACGAAGTTCAATAAGTTTGTTGTCTCTTGGTGGAGTAGTTTCATCACTTGAATATTCATTGGAATCATTTGCTCGACCTTGATTAGAATCTGGGATAACAGTAGTAGGCGGTGATGAAGCGTGCCCTTGAGATAAGTCAGCAGCCGTAACAGGAGACTGCTGAACAATAGGTGAGTCAGGGCCGGATAATCTGGCCGATGGAGAGGCCGGATAATCCGGCCTGGGAGAACTTGTAGCAGCTTCATCAGGCTGCCTGGGGCTTGCTTGAACTGGTGAGGGGCCGGATAATCCGGGGCCGGCTGGAAAATCCGGCCTGGAGCTTGCATCGATATCTTCAACACCAGGAGCAATATGGTCATCAGGAGAGGGGTGGCCGGATAATCCGGTCTCCATCGGATAATTCGGCCTGGAGCTTTCTGGAACATCTTGACCTTCAGCAGTTGATGGAGATGGTGTAGAAGTTGCTCCTGTGGTTGGAACATGTTGTGTATGTGTAGATGAGGGCTCTACATGACTAGAGCATTGTCCTTCTCGATCCGCCACAAGGGGTTCCTCAATGGGGCGGAAAAATCCCACGCCCATTCTTCTTATGGCATCTTGGGGTATTTCAACATCTGCATCACAAACACCAACTTGCTCCGCACGGGAACCGTCATTTTCTTCGAACACCACACTACAAGATTCTGCAACAGTTCTAGAGAGCTTATTGTATACTCTATAAGTGTGGGATTCGGCACCATAACCAACAAAAATACCTTCTAGAGCCTTAGATTCAAACTTAGATAAACGAACTCCCTTGATGAGAAAGAAACACTTACACCCGAATACCCGAAAGTATGAGATGTTTGGCTTGTTACCAGTAAGTATTTCATATGGAATCTTGTCCAAGATCTTACGGAGGTATAACCGGTTGGATGAATGACAAGCGGTAGAGATTGCTTCATCCCAAAAGTTATATGGAGACTTGAATTCGGCTAGCATTGACCCTGCCATGTCCATTAGAGTTCAATTCTTCCTCTCGGCTACACCATTTTGTTGAGGGTGTACGCAGCGGAATATTGATGTCTAATCCCCTCTTCACTTAGGAACTCATTTAAGGTGTAGTTCTTGAACTCAGAGCCGTTATCACTTCTTATAGCCAGAATAGGGACGTTGTGTTGACGTTGAACCTCGTTGGCAAAGTCGATGACCGTTTGTTGAGTTTCACTCTTCAACTTGAAGAAATAAACCCAAGTATATCTTGAGTAATCATCAACGATCACAAGGCAGTACTTCTTCCCACCGAGGCTTGCATGAGATGGAGGTCCAAAGAGGTCCACATGTAGGAGCTCTAAGATCCTTTTTGACGAGATAATAGTCTTCCTACGATGCAGAGAGTCATGCATTTTCCCTTCAACACAAGCCCTGCAAACACGATCTTTGGCAAAGGAGACATTTTCTTTTAGTCCAAGGATGTGGCCACCCTTGTGGAGACTTTGCAAAGTTCTCATATTGACGTGGGCTAGTCGGCGGTGCCATAGCCAACCCATGTTTGCCTTTCCGAAAAGACACATCGGGCCTATAGTGGTTTTCCCAGAAAAGTCCACCATGTACAGGTCATTCTCGACATATCCCACGAAAGCGACTTTTAGAGACTTGCTCCACAAGAGTACCACCAAATCAGCATCAATATAAACTGCAAAGCCCATCTTACCAAGGGAGCGAACTGAAAGTAAGTTGTACCCAAGGGTCTCAACAAGCATGACGTCCACGAGAGAGATATCGTGAGCCACCACAACTTTGCTGAGACCCAATACCTCAGATTTTGACTTGTCACCACAGGAGACGGTTATATGATCATGATTTGGCCGCATCTCCGTGATGATCTCGTTGCTTCCGGTCATATGACTCATGCATCCACTGTCGAGTACCCATTTAGAACCACTGGAAGCATAGCCCTGCAAGAAAGTTACTTCTTGGTTTTAGGTACCCATTTTTCAATGGGTCCTCTCATGTTAGTGACAAGGGTCTTGGGGACCCAAATAGACCAAGGAATGTAACAATCATACAAGCCTACATAACTAGCATAAACATCACCATAATAATCGCAATATAATTCAAAGTTAGGATTATTAGCCCCTGCAAAACCATCATAATTAGACTTGTCATTGGTGATGTTTCTAGTCTTTGGTTGAGCAGTCTTGCTCTTCTTCTTCTTGTTTTTCTTGTTCTTTGTCTTGGGAATGTAACCAAGACCTTCTTTTCTATTGTTTGTCCTTTGCTTGCTTAGTATCTCATCAAGAACCTCTTTACCTTTGTGTTGAGAACCTCTTGCAAGATCTTCTTTACCATGAGATGATGTGGAGGTACTTGGCACATCATGCAGCTTCAATTGAGTTTGGAGCTGATCATGAGACTCATTTAGAGTAGAGTGATCACTATTCAATGCCTTGTGAGCACTGTCAAGTTTGTCAAACTTCTCCAAAAGTCTAGCATGAGCAGCCCCAAATTCAATCCTTTCTATCTTTAGTTTCTTTACCTTGGTAAGAGCATTGTCACGTTCTTTGATGAGTTGAGCCATAACTTGTTCATGTGACTCCTCAATGGATTCGGGTCTCTCTTCCAGAGATACTCGAGCTTCCTCTTCTTCTTCCAAAGCATTCTTCAAAGAAGCTATCTCCAAGGCATCTTCTCTTTCAATTCTGCCCTTTTCTTTTAGGAGATCTTCGGCTTGAGCAAGTTGACTCATAAGAGTATCAAAATGGAGTTTGTGCTCACCTTGTAGGCTAGTGAAAAAGTTCTCCAAAGCAATAACTTCTTCTTTCATTTTAAGACTATCATGATCATCCAAATCCAAAATTATGTTAGTCTTAGGAATTGAAGAGCTAGAACTTGATACCTCGGACCCTCTTGCCATAAGGCAAGTGACGTTGTTGTTGATGACGTTCTCATTTGGCGAGTCGAAGAGAGATGATGGAGTCGATGTGGTGGCTATAGCATCCACCTCACGAGAACTATCTTCGTCCTCTTCATCTTCACTTGCCGAGGAGTATTCTTCTTGTGCCACTAAGACGATCTTGGGTTACTGCTTGTAGGGGCCATTCTTTTTAATAAATGGCTTCTTATTAGGTGCCTTGGATTTTTCTTTAAGAATGAGCCTGCCACCATTGTCTTCTCTATTTTTATAAGGACACTCGGCTACAAAGTGCATCCTATCTCCACAGTTGTAGCATGTTCTCAGTTTTGGGCCACTTTCTCTTCTTCCACTTGACCCATTCTTGCGCTCGAGTTCCGACTTGGCCTTGGCAGGATCCTTCCAAAAGTTCCTTGCATAAAACGCCATGTACTCACCATGAGCACGTTTGACTTCATCGGGTCAGTCCATGGAGGCCCCCTCAAAAGCTCTTTCATCCTCATCTTGCTCAACAACATTGGCCTTTAGAGCAACATTGACTCCCTTTTGCATTCCAATGGCACAAGCCCGGGCATCTTCAGCGTTCTTCGCGGCAACTTTGAATGATGCCATTTCTTGCATGACTTCATTGGATGTCATTTGATGGTAGTTGTGTATACCTTGCAAGCTCTTCAAGTCCGTTGGCTCGAAAGGCATTAAGGCACTCACATATTTTCTTTTTATCCACGCATCATCAATGTGAGTGGCTCCATGCTTTCTAAATGTTGTTGCAATGCCCTTGAGTCTTCTATACATGTCTTCATGGTTTTCACCATCCAACATGTAGAATCCCTCAGCTTCATTACTAAGAGCATCATACCTATTCCTTCTCATGCTTTCATTCCCAATAAAGAGATTGGTGAGGGCATCCCAAGCTTCTTTAGCTGTGTTGAGATGTTCAATGTGGGGCATGTCCTTGGGACCCACACCGAGTTGTATCATGTGGAGAGCCATAGCATTCAATTGGCTGTCCACAACTTCTCTTCTTGTCAGATTGGAATGATCTCCAATATGAAGACCCTCTTCAATAATCCTCCAAAGTTCAATTGAGGAGCTGCAAACATGAGACTTCATTAAGAATTGCCATTGGTTAAAAGAGGATGCAATAAGCTTGGGTGGATCACCCCTATTGTTTATATGAGGATGAGGGATAGGTGGATCAGGGGAATATACGTGACGAACCTCACTATATTCCTCCTTACCACTTCCCTTCTTGGAGGTGGAACCATTAAGTTTTTCACCTTTCGCATCATCATCCTTGGATCCGGTATTAGCCTTTTCCTTGGACGATGGTGTGGCTGCCTTAGAGGAGGATGGAGATGGGGCTATGGATGATGTGAGACGAGCAATCATTTGATTCATCTCCTCCATCTTGGCCTCAAAGGATTTTAACAAGTTTGTTTCCAACACCTTGAGGTCATCCATTATGACCTTATCCACAGCCTCATTCCCATCATCCTTGGTACACATACTACTCTTAGGCGGTTAAGCCCGAATTAAGAGCCAGGGCTCTGAAATGGATCGTATGGGCACCTAGAGGGGGGTGAATAGGTGCTACTTCAAATTTTAATGCTTTTTCAATTTTAGGCTTAGCACAAAGGGTAAATTTTCTAGATATACTATTAGGTGGAATTTCCCTATATGCAAACCTATCTACTAGCAAGTAAAGAGCGAGTGGAAGAGGAACGGGTAAACCAAAGTGAAGCATGTGGAGACACAGGATTTGTTTGACCGCAGTTTCTTCCTTGTTAAGGGAAGTACGTCTGCGTTGGAGGGGTGGGCGGTACTAAGACCACCACGCCACAATAGGCCTCACCCTATTCTCCGATGGATCCCGCCACCAAATGCCTGATCCACCTTTCCACTATAGGGACCCTTCGAGGTGGGTACCGGCACCTTTACACAACTAGCGGGGCACAACTCCACAATCAACTTGGAGGCTCCCGTAATGACAACAAGCTGCCACAAGAATAAGTTATCAATAACAAAGAACAAGATCTAGATATTGACAAGAATACTAGATCATGGATTTCTCCAAATGAATGGAGAGGAGTTGATGCGCTTGATTCATGACGACGATGACGATTCTCTCCTCCTTCAATTCCCCCAAAGATCGAAGCCTTCGGGTGGTTGAAGTGGGAGATCTAGAATGGGAGCTCTTGCACAGTGTCTGAACAATTTCGAATGAATCAAGAGTTCTGAACATTGGGGAAGAAGGGATATTTATACCCCCTTCCCAAACCATCCGTTGGAGACTTTGGGGGCCAGATTATCCGGCCCAAGTGAGGGCCGGATTATCCGGCCTAGGGAAAACTCCGCCCCAGACTCGGAATATCCGGCAGATAGTCCGCCCCTCTCTGAGTGTCACGCAGAGCTTGCACTTGATCATCTTCTGGGGGCCGGATTATCCGGGCCCATGTGAAGGCCGGATTATCCGGCCTGGGGAGGAAAAACCACCCCAGTTCGGATTTTCCAGGAGAAAATCCGACCGGACTCCGAGCGACGCGCCTTGGCATGCTTTGCTCAAAATTTGGGGGCTGGACTATCCGGCCCTTGCTATAGCCTGATTATCCGGCCTAGGGAAGAAAAACCACCCAAGTCCGGATTTGCCGGGCGATAATCCGCCCCCTCTCTGGGTGACGCGCCTTGGCAGTCTTTGAACAATGAGGTAGGCCGGATTATCCGGCCCTTGGTGGGGCGGATAATCCGCCCCCCAAACTTTCTGCACACTTAGCACACATGAGAAATCTCCACAGTATTGTTATCTAACATGCAAAACACATGAAAACATGAAATGTTCTTTCAAGAACCAATATTCTCCATTCCTCTTGTGTGGATTCAAGTCGCTGGGGTAGCTAAAGATGTGAGAAGGGATTTCTTGTCGCTTTGGGGGCTAGGATCCACTTTTGGCAAAACTTGTGCGGTAGATATGCCGTTCACTAGACTTCATGGAATTGTTTGTATTCAGGTTCATTGTGTGGATCCTAAGCTCATTCTAGCTCACCTTGATGTTTGGATCAAAAAAGGTTTCTTCAGACTTTCTTTTTTGGTTGAGAAACCAAATGAAATTTCGGATCCTGTAAAACAGTCCAGTGAACATGATCATGCTAATGACAAGGACAAAGATGTTAATAAGGAGAATAAGGAAAGTTCGAATATGGAGGAAGATTTAATCAATAAAAGTTCTGAAAACAATTCTAATAACCTGTTTGCTGGAGGTGTTGGAACTTCAGGCGGTGGAGATCAACAGGCAGCGATGCCTATGGATCCATTATTTCATGTGGAGGCTTTTGCTATATTTCATCACAAGGTACCTTATTCGCACACTGATGTTTTTTCTAAAAACCTCGATAATTGTTCTGAGTCTACTTCGTTGACCGTTAACTATGATTTGTATCATAATCAGGAAGTTGTATTCCCTCTCATTGTGCCTTGTCGCACAACTGCGGTTGAGTCACAGGTGCATGCTGCCTCTTCTATATTTGAATCTGGCATTGCATGTGATGGGGATAGGACCATCGAGGCTGGGGACAGGAGTACTGAGACTCTCTCGAGCATTGGAGATATTTCAACTGGTCAGGTGGGACTGGCCTCACAGGAAGATCAATGTTCCATGCTAGGTAGCCCGACCAAGGAGGATCTTCATAAGGGTGTTTCGGATGATGGTCGTCTTGAAGGAAATATGCCCTGAGAGGCAATAATAAAGTTGTTATTATATATTCCTTATACCTGATAGATGTTTATTTTACATGCTAGAAATGTATTGATTCAGAAACATCAATACATGTTTGTTTAATAAAAAAAGGGTTCCTAGTCATGCCTCTCTTATAGACTAGCTTGTTGATTAACAGGATGATCAAGGTTTCCTGATCATGGACATTGGATGTTGTTAATAACAAGGTCACACCATTGGTAGAATGATGTGATGAACATTCATCCGAAGTATAGCATTACGATCAAGTCATTATGCTTATATTGCTATAACATCATACGAAGTAATCTTTATCCTTAGACCATGAGATCATGTTAATTGCTAACACCGGAAGAGTATCTTGATAACATCAAACGTCACACCGTAACAGGGTGACTATAAAGATGGGTTCAGTACTACGAAGGTGTTATGTTGAGGCTCATGGATAAAGAGTGGAATTTGTCAATCTAGATGACAGATAGATATACTCTAGGCCCTCTCGGTGATATCACATTAGGATAGCTTGCAAGCAAGTGATGTGATCACTAGAATGTTATATCACGGGAACGAGAAAAGAGTGCATGTCGGTAACGAGATCAAACTAGGTATGGAGATACCGATGATCGAATCTCGGACATGTAATATATCGAGAGACAAAGGGATTTAGTTACAAGCGTTAAAGGTTCTCATGATCACAGGAGTCATCGTTGAATGTGTAGGAGTCAGTACGGATCTCCAGGTCCCGCTGCTGATTATTGATCGGAGAAGGGTCTCGATCATGTCTGCATTATTCGCGAACCGTAGGGTGGCACACTTAAGAGTTACTGGACACCATTTTGGAGCACATATGTTTCAGACGAAAGAATTGCAAAGCGCAGGAATTGTTTTAATAGAAACCGGAAATTGTTTCGGGTGAAATTGCAGAAGGTGGTTCTGCATGTGATATTGAAATATTGCAAGGGGCTATATGTGAATGTTTGTTAATTAAAGTAATTAACAAAATTATGAATAAATTTAATAAAAAGAGTTCTATTAAATGAGAGAGCATTAAATTTGGAGAAATTTAATGCATTTAAAGTGGAGACTTTAAAAGGGAATGTGAAGAGGCATTTTAATGTGGAGGGGTTACCACCACATGAATGGGGGAGGTGAGGGGTCACCCCCCCATGCGCCGGCCATGGAGAGAGGGGGCACCCCCCTCCTCCTATAAAAGGCCACCCATTCCCTCCTTCATCCACACACCTCCTTGTGAAGGATCTCTCTCCCCCTCTAGAATTATTCCCCCATGGTCTCGGATTAGCGAGATACATGTTCCCGGTGGCATTTCGTCTGGAAGAAGTTGCTGCTTCCGCTGGATCGCTGGAGCGAGGAGGTGGAGGTTGTCCGGTGGCTTGAACGTGTGTGCGAGTGCGGATGCGCTGCTGAGTTGCGGCGCTCGGACTTCCTCATGATCTTGAGATCGGCAAGTGTACGACTACATCAACCACGAGTTCCTACTCGTTAACAAAGCTCATTGTCTACGAGGGTAAGTTCTCGTTGGATGTATGTCCACCCGTTGCTTTGTACCTAGTAGATAGATCTTGGCGTGTAGTTCACACCGTAGGAATTTTTTTGTTTTCTATGCTGCGGACCCAACAGTGGTATCAGAGCCAGGTCTATGCGTAGATGCTTAGCACGGGTAGTACACATATGGTTGATATGTGGGCGATGATGATCATGTTATTGCATCTTCTATGTATTTTGGATATTGGTGGCATAGTGGGATGAAGCGGCCTGGACCAACCTTACATGTCATCGTACATGAGACAGGTTCCACGACTGACATGCAACTTGTTTTGCATAAGTGGCTGGCGGGTGTCTGTCTCTCCTACTATAGTCAATATCTAATTTACAACGATTTGCTAATAACTTAGTTATCCTTGTTGTGGTTCACGTTCGTAGGTAAGAATGGTTCTATCTCCGAAAGCCCTAAGCCATGTAAAACTTGCAATTGATAAATTAGAGGCGTCTAGTTTAGATCGTTGCTGGGCTAGTGTGTTGATATGGTATTGTTGTAAGTAGATGTATGGTGGATACTCTTACAACACACTCAACGTGTAAGTTCCATAGACCTTGGCCTTACACACAAAGGAATGATAGAGATCATACCACGATGCAAGTGATAGAGATCAAATGCATGGACCATATCATCTCACTTTACACATTAGATGTTAGCATCTTATACTGCTAGTTTGGCGCGTTTGATAGCATTATAAGATGATCCCTCTTTTAGATATCAAGATAAAAATGTGTTCTTCCTTGAGTATGCACCGTTCTATGGATCGTGTTTCGAGACATCACGTGATGATTGGGTGTACTCGAATCTACGCTTTCATAGGAACGGGTGTAAGACAGTTTTACAGACGCGAATACTAAGGTTCTTACTTGGTGAGCCTAGCATGTACAGACATGGCCTTGGAACACGGACCGAAAGGTTAAGCATGAGTCGTATGGTTGATATGATGCCCATATAGATGCTCGCCTTTGAAGATATATCAACTCACGTGATGATCGGACTTGGTATAGTGGATTTGGTTCATGTAATCACCAAAAGGACACGAGGGATGTCGTTTTTGAGTGGGAGTTCATTAGTAATTTGGATTAGTTGAACTCAATCTATCATAAACTTAGTCTAAATAAACTTTACAAATTCTGTTGTAGATGGCACCACCTGCTTTTAATTTCAATGTGTTCATGCAGAAAGAGAAACTTGCTGCGAATGGTAGCAACTTCACCAACTGGGCTATGAATTTGAGGATTCTCCTCACTAATGCACAAAAGCAATATGTGCTAGATGCGCCGCTAGGCCCCCCACCAGCTCCTGATGCCCCTGACGAGGAAAAGAACATCAATATAACTCGTCAGGAGGACCACAACTTAGTTCATTGCGGCATACTGTATGGGCTAGAGCCAGAACTTCGAAAACGTTTCGAAAATGGCAATGCCTTTGATACCATGGGAGAATTGAAAATGATTTTCGATACCCATGCTGCCGTAGAGAGTTATAATGCTACAGAAAAGTTCTTTAGCTGCATGATGGAGGAAAACAGCTCCGTTAGTGAGCACGTACTCAAAATGTCTGGGTATGCCGATAAGCTTGTGTCCTTGGAAATAACGATTCCCATTGACTTAGGCATACATCGTGTTCTCCAATCTCTGCCACCTAGCTACAAGAGCTTCGTGATGAACTATAATATGCAGGGCATGAAGAAGTCTCTTCCCGAGCTTCTGTCAATAATTAAGACTGGAGAAGTGGAGATTAGGAAAGAACATCAAGTGTTGATGATCAATAGGACCACCGGTTTCAAGAAGGACAAGAAAGGCAAGCACAAGGGAAAGAAGGGTGGCAAGTCTGTTGCCACGCCTGAAAAGAAACCCCGGGCTAGCCCTAAGTCTGACACCGAGTGCTACTATTGCAAGGGGACTGGCCGTTGGAAGCGCAACTGCCCCAAGTATTTGGCGGACAAGAAGTCCAGCAAGGCAAACAAAGGTATATGTGATATACATGTTATTGATGTGTACTTGACTAGTACTCGCAGTAGCACCTGGGTATTTGATATCGGATCGGTGGCTAATATATATAACTCGGTTCAGGGGCTACGGAACAAGCGACAACTAGCAAGGGATGAGGTCAGGATGCGGGTCGGCAATGGATCAAGAGTTGATGTGATCGCCGTCGGGACGCTACCGCTCCATTTGCCATCGGGATTAGTTATAAACCTAAATAATTGTTATTTGGTGCCTGCAATGAGCATGAACATTGTATCTGGATCGTGTTTGATGCAAAGTGGTCATTCCTTTAAATCTGAGAACAATGGTTGTTCGATTTATAAGAATGATATCTTTTATGGTCATGCACCTATGTTGAATGGTTTATTTCTATTGGATCTCGATAGTAATATTACGCACATTCATAATGTTAATGCTAAAAAGATTAAACTTGATGATGATATGTCTACATATATGTGGCACTGCCGTCTAGGTCATATTGGCGTTAAACGCATGAAGAAACTCCATTCTGATGGACTTTTGGAATCACTTGATTTTGAATCATTTGATACATGTGAGCCATGCCTTATGGGCAAGATGACTAGAACACCGTTTTCCGGTTCAATGGAACGGGCGACAAATCTGTTGGAGATCATACATACTGATGTGTGTGGACCAATGAGTGTGTCGACGCGAGGTGGATATCGTTATTTTGTTACTTTCACGGATGATTTGAGTAGATATGGGTATATCTATTTGATGAAACACAAGTCTGAAACTTTTGAAAAGTTCAAGGAATTTCAAAATGAAGTGGAAAATCATCGTAATAGAAAGATCAAGTTTCTACGGTCTGACCGTGGAGGAGAGTATCTAAGTTACGAGTTTAGCACACACATGAAAGAGTGTGGAATAGTTTCACAACTCACGCCTGCCGGAACACCACAACATAATGGTGTGTCAGAACGTCGTAATCGTACCTTATTGGATATGGTTCGATCTATGATGTCTCTGACTGACTTACCTCTGTCATTTTGGGGTTATGCACTGGAAACAGCTGCATTCACTTTAAATCGGGCACCATCTAAATCCGTTGAAACGACACCATATGAATTATGGTTTGGAAACAAACATAAGCTGTCATTTCTTAAGGTTTAGGGATGCGATGTTTATGTGAAGAAACTTCAACCGGATAAACTCGAACCCAAAGCGGAAAAATGCGTCTTCATAGGATACCCTAAGGAAACAATTGGGTATACCTTCTATCACAGATCTGAGGGCAAGGTTTTTGTTGCCAAGAATGGATCCTTTCTTGAGAAGGAGTTTCTCGCGAAAGGTGTGAGTAGTCGGAAGGTAGAACTCGAAGAGGTTATTGAACCTTCTCTTCATAGAATGGCGAGTGGCGCAGCACCGGAAGTTGTTTCGGAGTTGACTTCACCTGATGAAGAGAGAGCTAATGATAATGATCATGAAACTCCAAAAGAGGACACTACCAAACCTCGCAGGTCAAGCAGGACACGTGCAGCTCCTGAACTGTACGGCAATCCTGTTGTGAATTTCATGGTTGATTAAATGGATGAACCTGCGACGTATGAAGAAGCAATGATGAGCCCGGATTCCAACATATGGCTAGAAGCCATGAAATCCGAGATGGAATCCATGTACGAGAACCAAGTTTGGAACTTGGTGGACTTACCTCACGACCGAAAGGCCGTTCAGAATAAATGGATTTTCAAAAAGAAAACTGATGCTGATGGTAATGTGACCATCTATAAAGCTCGACTTGTCGCAAAGGGGTTTCTACAAATTCAATGAGTTGACTACGATGAGACATTCTCTCCCGTAGCGATGCTTAAATTGGTTAGGATTATGTTAGCAATTGGTGCATATTTCGATTATGAAATATGGCAGATGGATGTCAAAACTGCGTTCCTCAATGGTAAGATTAAAGAAGATTTGTATATGATACAACCTAAGGGTTTTGTCGATCCTAAGAATGCTAATAAGTTGTGCAAACTTCAGCGATCCATCTATGGACTGAAGCAAGCATCACGAAGTTGGAATCTCCGCTTTGATGAGGTGATCAAAGAGTTTGGATTTGTCCAAACTTATGGAGAGGCTTGTATTTACAAGAAAGTGAGTGGGAGCAATGTGGAATTTCTGATATTATATGTGGATGACACATTATTGATTGGAAATGATATATATCTTTTAAACAGTGTTAAAAGTTATCTAAACAGCAAATTTTCGATGAAAGACCTTGGTGAAGCGTCATATATATTAGGCATTAAAATCTATAGAGATAGATCAAGGCGCCTAATTGGGCTATCGCAGAGTACATACCTTGATAAGATATTAAAGAAGTTTAATATGGACGAAAGTAAGAAGGGGTTCTTATTTATGTTGCAAGGCAAGACATTGAGTAAGACTCAAAGTCCGGCTACGGCGGAAGAAGGAGAGATGATGGATAAGATCCCCTATGCCTCGGCCATAGGCTCTACTATGTATGCCATGCTATGTACAAGACCGGATGTGGCACATGCTATTAGTTTGACTAGTAGGTACCAATCTGATCCAGGTTCGGAACACTGGATAGCGGTAAAGAACATCCTCAAGTACTTGAGAAGAACTAAGGATATGTTTCTCATATACGGAGGTGAAGAAGAGCTACTCGCTAAGTGTTATGTCGATGCTAGCTTTGACACCGATCCGGATGACTCTAAGTCTCAATCCGGATACGTATTTCTCTTGAACGGAGCGGCAGTTAGTTGGAGGAGTTCCAAACAACCTGTGGTGGCTGGATCAACAACGGAGGCGAAATATGTTGCTGCTTCAGAAGCGGCGCAGGAGGCAGTTTGGATCAAAGAGTTCATTACAGAACTGGGTGTGGTTCCCAGTGCGTTGGACCCGATGGTGATCTATTGTGACAATAATGGAGCCATAGCCAATACAAAGGAACCAAGGTCTCACAAGAATTCCAAACATATTAAGCGCCGGTTTCACTCCATCCGCGAGCATGTCAAGGATGGAGATATAAAGATTTGTAAAGTACACACGGACCTGAATGTAGCAGATCCGTTGACTAAAGTTCTCCCTAGGGCAAAACATGATCAACACCAGAACTCCATGGGTGTTAGATTTATCACTATGTGAACTAGATTATTGTCTCTAGTGCAAGTGGGAGACTGAAGGAAATATGCCCTGAGAGGCAATAATAAAGTTGTTATTATATATTCCTTATACATGATAGATGTTTATTTTACATGCTAGAAATGTATTGATTCGGAAACATCAATACATGTGTGTTTAATAAAAAAAAAGGTTCCTAGTCATGCCTCTCTTATAGACTAGCTTGTTGATTAACAGGATGATCAAGGTTTCCTGATCATGGACATTGGATGTTGTTAATAACAAGGTCACACCATTGGTGGAATGATGTGATGAACATTCATCCGAAGTATAGCATTACGATCAAGTCATTATGTTTATATTGCTATAACATCATACGAAGTAATCTTTATCCTTAGACCATGAGATCATGTTAATTGCTAACACCGGAAGAGTATCTTGATAACATCAAACGTCACACCGTAACAGGGTGACTATAAAGATGGGTTCAGTACTACGAAGGTGTTATGTTGAGGCTCATGGATCAAGAGTGGAATTTGTCAATCTAGATGACGGATAGATATACTCTGGGCCCTCTCGGTGATATCACATTAGGATAGCTTGCAAGCAAGTGATGTGATCACTAGAATGTTATATCACGGGAACGAGAAAAGAGTGCATGTTGGTAACAAGATCAAACTAGGTATGGAGATACCGATGATCGAATCTCGGACATGTAATATATCGAGAGACAAAGGGATTTAGTTACAAGCGTTAAAGGTTCTCACGATCACAAGAGTCATCGTTGAATGTGTAGGAGTCAGTACGGATCTCTAGGTCCCGCTGCTGATTATTGATCGGAGAAGGGTCTCGATCATGTCTGCATTATTCGCGAACCTTAGGGTGGCACACTTAAGAGTTACCGGACACCATTTTGGAGCACATATGTTTCAGACGAAAGAATTGCAAAACGCAGGAATTGTTTCAATAGAAACCGGAAATTGTTTCGGGTGAAATTGCAGAAGGTGGTTCTGCATGTGATATTTAAATATTGCAAGGGGATATATGTGAATGTTTGTTAATTAAAGTAATTAACAAAATTCTGAATAAATTTAATAAAAAGAGTTTTATTAAATGAGAGAGCATTAAATTTGGAGAAATTTAATGCATTTAAAGTGGAGAGTTTAAAAGGGAATGTGAAGAGGCATTTTAATGTGGAGGGGTTACCACCACATGAATGGGGGAGGTGAGGGGTCACCCCCCCATGCGCCGGCCATGGAGAGAGGGGGCACCCCCTCCTCCTATAAAAGGCCACCCATTCCCTCCTTCATCCACACACCTTCTTGTGAAGGATCTCTCTCCCCCTCTAGAATTATTCCCCCATGGTCTCGGATTAGCGAGATACATGTTCCCGGTGGCATTTCGTATGGAAGAAGTTGCTGCTTCCGCTGGATCGCTGGAGCGAGGAGGTGGAGGTTGTCCGGTGGCTTGAACGTGTGTGTGAGTGCGGATGCGCTGCTGAGTTGCGGCGCTCGGACTTCCTCACGATCTTGAGATCGGCAAGTGTACGACTACATCAACCACGAGTTCCTACTTGTTAACAAAGCTCATTGTCTACGAGGGTAAGTTCTCGTTGGATATATGTCCACCCGTTGCTTTGTACCTAGTAGATAGATCTTGGCGTGTAATCCACACCGTAGGAAATTTTTTGTTTTCTATGCTGCGGACCCAACACGTCTTTCTCCCGAAGCTAGGGAGACTACATTCCCTATGTCCCCTATTCACAGGTTTGGGGGATCAGTGTTGATTCCGGGACAAGAGACTGATAAAAGGAGCTTTGTAGCGAGATCACCTCCTACGCTTAGTGAGGTAATTGCTTTTGGTGGTATCCCTCTATCTACGATTAATTCTGTTCGGTCGAGCGATCGGATTTTATCTCAACCTAATGCTGATGCTACACAGTTGGAGCATGCAGCAGAGTTGGCTAGGCACCACAAAAGGGGAACAAGGTCCTCTTTCGAATTCTAAAGTTTTAGTTTTGTCTTTATCAAATGATCAAATTATTGAGAGGGCAAAGAATTTAGGGGTTTCATTAGGGGAAATGTCTGAAAAAAGGAATGTAGCAGCAAAACTAATAAAAGATAATGAATTTTGTAGAAATTTAACGGTACTAGAGCATAACACAAATCAAAAACTACAAGAGTGTACACCAGCTAATCTTTTTGTTTCCAAAGTATCTAATCTTTGTGAAGATATTGCTGCTGAAGAGATGGAGTCTCTTGAGCGCGATCAGGATGTGGTAGACCTTGAGGTCAAAAAACCTCGCAAATATAAGAGAAAACAATATGATACTACTATTGTTCGGAGAGGTACTAGAGTGCGGATTAAAAAAACTTATTAATGCAAGGTGTGAGAGGTTTAATATGGAATAGTGATGATTTTAGGGATCCTGCTAAGCATAATTTCACTTCTGAAGTAATCAAGGAACATAGGCTAGATTTTATTGTCCTGTTAGAAACCGAGATATCTAATTTCACAATTCCTTTTCTTCAGCATTTGACACCTGGGGCAGACTTTGCATGGTTCTGCTTACCTTCCCATAGTCGTTCCGGTGGTATACTAGTAGGTATAAATACTCTAACTTTGCAAGTTAATAAAGTGGATACGAGGGACTACTTTGTCAAATTGTATATGAAGTGTCGTAGTGATGGGTTTGAATGGGTTTTTGTCCCAGTTTATGGTGCGGCCTAGGACAACCACAAACATGAGCTCCTAGCTGAACTAGTTCAGATATGTGAAAATGAATCACTCCCTTTGTTAGTGGGTGGGGATTTTAACATTTGGCGCAAACGGGAGGAGAAGAATAATGACACTTTTAACTCTAGATGGCCATATGTTTTTAATGCAATTATTGAAAGTCTAAACCTACAAGAGATCGCTCTCTCAGGTAGACAATTCACTTGGGCTAATCGTAGAGAAACACCGACTTATGAGAAACTTGATCGAATCCTGTTCAGCGTTGAATGGGAACAAACAGTTCCTTTAGTTACTGTTTGTGCTCTTACTCGATCCGGGTCGGATCACACACCCCTACTGATTGACTCAGGGATTAGAGCTCATATTGGTAATAACCTAAGATTTTCTTTTGAACTATCGTGGTTACAACAAGATGGTTTCTATGATATGATGGTGGATGAATGGTTAGCAGTAACACATGGTGTTACACCATGGCAAAACAAAATTAGGAATTTGTGGCATTTTCTCCATGGTTGGGCTAAGAATCAGAGTGGAAAGTATAAGAAAGAAAAAGATCGTCTATTAGCCATTATTAATAGACTTGATATCAAGGTTGAGACAAGTGTTTTGTCGGAAGCCGAAAGAAATGAACTCCGATCAGCAAACGATCATGTATCTAAGCTGGGACGGGAGGAAGAGACCAAGTGAGCTCAATGGGCTAAAGTGAAACATATCCAGGAAGGGAGAAATAACACTAAGTATTTTCACTTAATTGCTAATGGTAAACATCGAAAGAAGAAAATCTTCCAATTAGAGAAGGATGAAGGCACTATCCTGGGGGACGAGAATTTGAGAACATAAATTTCTGAATACTATAAAAAACTATTCGGCGATCCGGAACCAAATAGCTTTTCAATTATGGAGGACATGAATCTTGATATTCCGCAAGTTTTTGCTATGGAGAATACAATTCTAACTTCGATTTTTTCCAAGAAAGAAGTGCTTGATGCAATTTCTTCTATGGAACGTAACAAAGCCCCAGGTCCTGATGGATTCCCAGCGGAATTTTATCAAACATTTTGGGTTGTTATCAAAGGGGACTTGATGGCTTTGTTTGCACAGCTGCAAATACATGAGTTACCTTTACATAAGCTAAATTTTGGTGTGATCACACTCCTGCCAAAGAAAGAAAATGCGATTCAAATTCAACAATACAGGCCGATTTGTCTATTAAATGTTAGTTTTAAAATCTTTACCGAAGTTGTCACAAACCGCATCTCCGTGATTGCTCACAAGGATATTAGTCCTACTCAAACGGCTTTCATGCCTGGGAGACATATCCTAGAAGGGGTAGTTATTTTGCATGAAACAATTCATGAACTCCAGAATAAAAAATTGGATGGTGTACTTTTCAAAATTGATTTTGAAAAAGCATACAATAAAGTTAAATGTCCCTTTTTATAGCAGGTTCTTCATTTGAAGGGTTTTGATCCTTTGTGGTGCAAATGGATTAGTAATTTTATTCAAGAGGGAGTGTTGGGATCAGAGTGAATGATGATATTCGTCATTTCTTTTAGACAAAAAAGGGGTGCGACAAGGGGATCCTTTATCCCCTATACTCTTTAATAGTGTGGTAGATATGTTGGCCATTCTCATAGCTAGAGCTAAGGAAGAAGGTCAAGTAGGATCTTTAATTCCTCATATGGTTGAGGGAGGGATATCTATACTACAATATGCAGATGACATGATTCTTTTTATGGAGCATGATATTGCTAAGTCAGTTAACATGAAGCTCATTTTATGCAGTTTTGAGCAACTGTCGGGACTTAAAATTAATTTCCACAAAAGTGAAATATACTACTTTGCTAATGCAAAGGAGCATGAACAACAGTATAGAGATATATTCGGCTATGAATCTGGATCATTTCCTTTTAAGTACCTTGGGGTACCTATACATCATAGAAGGTTAAGAAATTCAGAGTGGAACCTGGTTGAGAACCATTTTGAAAAGAAATTAGGATGCTGGCAAGGAAAGCTTTTATCATATGGGGATAGATTAGTGCTAATCAATTCCATGTTGACTAGTATGCCAATGTTCATGCTTTCTTTTCTTTTAATACCAAAGGGTGTTCGGAAAAGATTATACTTCCATCGGTCATGATTCTTTTGGCAAAGTAATGATCATAGGAAAAAATATAGATTGACGAAATGGAATATTATTTGTAGACCTAAGGACAAGGGTGGCCTAGGAATAGAGATCTTAGAAATCAAAAAAATGTGCCTTCTTAGTAAATGGCTATACAAATTACTGTCTGAGCAAGGGGTTTGGCAAGAATTGCTTCACAACAAGTACATGAAAATAAAACCTTAACACAAGTTCAGGCCAAACCAACAGATTCCCCGTTCTGGAAAGGCCTAATGGAAGTAAAATATCGTTTCTTTCATAGAGGGTCGTTCAAAGTAGGAAATGGGTTGGGAACTCGTTTTTGGGAAGATGTTTGGTTAGGGGACACATCATTAGCCCAATAATATCCGTCTTTATATAATATTGCTCATAGGAAAAATATCTCTATTCATGATGTTTTATCTCATAATCCTCTGAATATTGGTTTTAGGAGGAATTTAACTGGGACTAAATGGGATGCATGGTTGCATTTATGTCAGAGATTAGTACAACTAAACTTAACTAATGATCCTGATGCGTTTCAGTGGAAACTAACCATGGATGATGGTTTCACTGTTAAATCTATGTATGAGGATCTCATGAATGAGCATGAGAGTTTCCCCACCAAATATCTATGGAAACTTAAAATACCTTTAAAGATTAAGATTTTCATGTGGTTTTTAAATAAAAAGGTCTTGTTGACTAAATATAACCTTATAAGAAGAAATTGGGTAGGTTGCACGAAATGTTATTTTTTGATGAAGATGAAACTATTGAGCATCTTTTCCTTTCTTGCCCATTTGCAAAAATTATATGGCGTATTGTTTTATTTACTTATAATCTTTCACCTCCGACCAATATTACTAATATGTTTGTGAATTGGTTAAATGGAATGGATAGGACCAATAAAGCTAGAGTACATATAGGGGTATCAGCTTTATGTTGGTCCATTTGAAAATGTCGCAATAATATTTTTTTAACAAGGCTCGAGTTCAATCTTTTTTGCAGGTTATTATTTCGGCGTCCCATTGGATTCAACTTTGGGCTCTTCTCCTCCCGAAGCACCAACGCACCTTGATGGTTTCTGGATGCAACCGTCTAGTGACGATCGCACAGGATATCTACCGCCATGCTTTGTGGCGGCCTTTTAGTAGATTGAGAGAGATCTAGCTACTATATGCTTTGCGCTTTTGGACTTTTTTTCGTTGGTTGGTGTTTGTATCAACCATTTCTGATCCTTGAGATGTAATAAGTATACTCTGGTTACTTTTTTTAATAAAGGGTTGTGTGCATCCTTGGATGCGGAGGCCGGGGTACAACCCCATTTCGAAAAAAAGAAAAGAAAAAAACGGGTGAGATGCGACATGACTTCCCCTCTCTCTCTCATGCTCATAGATCATAATTTCATGACCATGTTTCCATTGCACAAAGAGGCCATGCAAACTTTTAGTTTCCTCTTGTCAAATAGTTGTTTGACAGTTATTCTTGCATGTCGAATCATTACGAATTTTGTTTTTAAAGTATCTAACAAGGAGATGATATGACAAGAATTATTATGAAACAGATACCTTGAATTCAAGGTATTATCTCAGGTTGTATGGAAACCAGGGACTCCCATTATAGTGAGAGAGCTACTATGCTTACGACTGTATGGGCTTGTTTGATTCATAGGATAGGAAAAGTATAGGAATAGGAAAAACATAGGATTGATATGTCATGCCAACTTGAATCCTATGGGAAGAGAAATTCTGTTTGATGTTACAAAGGGATTTTTCCATGAGGTATGATCTAATGTTTCTTTCCTATAGGAATTGCACTACAAGATTCCTATAGGATTAATTCCTATAGGATGTGTTCCTATGAATCAAACAATAACATAGGAAAAATTTCCATAGGATTCAAATCCTACACAATTCCTATGAATCAAGCAAGCCCTATGTGTCCAGTTTCTGTACAATGTGCGTCATCAAACAATCCATATGTGTGGCTCCTACAGATATCAGACACGTCAGATCGTACACACAGAAGTTCCTTTTTAGGGCTAGCCTAATGAACAAGCAGTACTTTTCCCGTATTTTGATCTTTTCCATTAGTCATGGCGCCCAAATGAGATTCTAAGACTCTAGGATCAGTACCCTAGCCTTTTATATGTTATGCGTAGTACATACCACAGGTTGATTTAGATCCACATCTTGCTAACATTATCTTATGAAGAAGCAACATGGGTTATGTTTGAACGCATGCTAAAATCAAAAAAATTGGGTAAATTTCCATGTAATTTTCACTCCACATTTTGATGAACTGATTATGAATATATATAGCTCTGGAAATGGAAAACCCGCTTGGGTTTGTCCTTGTTACCACAAAGGTATTATCCTAACAAAAGGCAATCTTCTTAAGTGAATGTGGTTGGGAAGGTAACAACCATGGAAGGCACCTGCTCTCTAATTTCTAGTCACACGAAGTGCAACCTTTGGTGCCCACAAATGCACCGGAGAGATTGGGCCCTTCCCCTCGTGCACGTTGCTAGGATGATACTATCAAGCACTTGTAATATAATTTTCAGTTTGCTTGGTTTGTATGGTCTATCATTTATGTAGCGACCAATTTGCATCCACCAAGCAATTTGTTCGACAATTGTTTGATAATCTGAATTAAGATATCTTGGTTGGGACATCAATTATTTATCGATTAGTTATGGCTATACAAAAATGGTGTGATTTGGAGAATCGGATTTTCCCTCTCCGCAACAGGTTATATACACGTGTATAAAAATGCCTTAGTACTTAGTCTTTGTTTTGATGGCTAGAAAAACTCATGTTGGTTGTAGCAATGTGTGTGTACTTGGAGAGGGTTGCCATGCTTACCTAACATATATGAGTCTACCCTCTGGGTCGATACTCCTCCACTTTGGTTGTTTTTTCCATTCTTTGATATTTCCATTATTTTTCATTTTTTTTGTTGGTCGTGTACATCCTTATTTTGGAGAGACCAAAACCCTTGTGGGGTGCGTCACTGTCTATATCCTAGTTCACGCAGTTGTGTTCAGCATATATGAAGATAAAAATCAATAAAGATCTATTATCGAAAAGAGAAGCCGGAAGCAGGAAGTACATATGTTTGTAGTGACGAGGTTTGCGCTAACCAGATTCGTATTAAAATGAGGACTTGTTTAAACAGCTATTCTTGACAACAAACTCACCAAATTACAGAAGCAATCAAGGATTGGTAGAATTATGCACTAATGGGAAAGGCTTAGTGGGTTCGACCTCGCGGTAAACATTGTTGTGCATATAAAGTTTTTAAATCGTGCTTTTGGAGCGGTGTCCGAGCTAAATACTGCAGAAGCTATTTCCAACAGCTATATCATAGCTATTTAAAACATCGATGCACACTGCTGGTTTGTTTTGCAGGGAAGACATGTTTAGGCAAATCAAAAGGCTTAGGCTATTGCTAGGATGCACGACTGGTTTATTTTGTTAATGCGATGATTACAGTATTTGTACTTTGATTATTATATACAGTATGAAACAACAATTTGGTTCAGTTTCGAGAAATACTGAATTTTTTTCCAGTACAGTTTCAATAAATACCGTACTAGTCAAATTTGACATGAATTTTAGGATTACTCTGCTACTACTAAACATGACCAAACTACATACAGTACAAAAATAAAGTAGTGTTTGACAATTAATAATCTTCAAGAAGCGGCGCGGGCCGGCGACACACGGAGCATAACTGTCTTCTTGCCCATCAAATTCAAGAGTTTAGTGTGTATATAGTACTTGCTGGAGGCAAATATGGAAGCTCACTTCATGGCCAAACAAGCACCCCCTGACACCCGGTTTGTGTCCGGATGCACCTGATGCCAGGTTTCTTAAACGCGTGTGCCAAAAGACTAATATGGAGCTTTCGATACTACAACTACGAACTACAAGCAGCAGGCAAGCACTAAACCGATAGTGGTAGTCGATCTAATCATCTCGCATCGATCTCATTTGTCCATATACTAGTGTCGTGCTGATGTGAAACCAAGGTGCGAAATGTGTTCGTGTTCTAGCATAATAATTTTTTTAATTCCTACTACAGACAGTCAGATCACAAGCCGTCCAATCGCGGTGGGACGCCGGCAACAGCGATCGCTCTGAACAGCAAAAAAGACAGCATAGCGTTGCAGCAAGGAGCGCGCGGCAGACAGCAGAAAAGCACCGGGCGACCAGCTTCCAGCACCTAGCTAGCGCCCAGGCCCAGCGGACAGGACAAGGCAAGGGGACCGTCCAGCGCCCAGCAGCAAAGACGCACAGGGCCAGGGGTCACACGCGCGCAGGAAGACTCGCTCCTTGGCTTGTCGCTGATGGCGGCTCACTCCTATCTGGCTTCGTCGGCGAGTGGCCTGTCGTCTGGGCAGGGTACCGTGAGAGCGAGTAGGCGAGATGCGTGCCGCGGTGAAGAGAAGGGGCTGCTGCCGCCGGCCACAGCTTATTCCTAGGGATGCAGCTAGGTGCCGCCGCGTGTCTATGAAATCTGAATACATGATGGCGACTAGGGCAATTCCCTATTGCCCCTCAATCCTCATAGCGGAAAACAAAGGAGGCGACACCTGAAGTCAATCTGGGCCGGGCCTACAACTGCTTTTGTTTTTCTTTTCTGTTTTCCTGTTTTCTTTTTTGAGGGAAGTTACCAAATCATCAAACCACTGTGATCTCTAAATAGAGCACTCTGTTTTCCTGTTTAACTTTTCTACTAAGGTTCAACTATTTTTGTTTCTATGTTTTCTATTTTCCTTTTTAATATTTATTTATAATTTATTTTTATTTTTCCTTTTTATTTTTTCAATCCGTAAAAGTATTTTAATTTTACGTAATTTTTTTTGTTTTGACATATATGAATATATATTTTTTATATCATAAACATCTACTTCGATTTAGGGAAAATGTTTCATACATTTCACCCACATCTCGTATACTACCATACAGAAGTATATATCAGTTTGAATGTATTCATATATTATATCTAAGATACTTCAAATTAATATAGCAAAAAAACTGTAAGTGAACTCATAGTTTGTACTATATATTTAAAATACTTCCATATTTATGCATAAACAATAAGTACGTAAAAAATGTACATACTACCAAAAGATTATATATATGTATATAATATTGAAATAGTCTTATTTCATCCTATTCGTACTACGATATGATACAATACTACGTAAATCGTGTGAAACACACATGTATATAACTACACCGGATTTGTGGGAACAGGGGAATATGAGTCCAAAATAACCGTTATGCATCCAATTCACGATCCCATGATCACTGTGTCATGAACGCATAACCAACTGATATCTGATATCAAGTACCTTCTCTTTATTAAATTTGTCTAAAAATAAATGTATCTAGATACTATTTAGTACTAGATACATCTAAATTTAGAAAAATGTACGACATCTATTTTAAGACGAAGGGAGTACAACATTCATTACAATACTAGATTTAAAAGTCTTACAAACGGTCATATGGCCAACTCTTCTTACATAAATGTCTCATCGGTCGAGCCGAGTTCAATCGAACATAGCAGTGGAAACACCAAAAGCATTGTCGGCTTATGTCATGCCTTAACCCTACATGCATCTAACTTGAAAAGCATCCTAGTCCTTGAAGTCATCGACAAACTCTTCATCTTATCTATTCTCCTCTAAGTCCGATCAAATTTATAGCTAATGATAAATATATCAGTGAGTACGTTTGAATGTACTTATAAACCACCTAATTACGATATTAACAAAGATATGCAGTATTTGGCTGTGGCAAGGTAGGCTCTAGTCCGTGCTTATTTTCTTGGAAACAATAATTTCTCTTGTAGATATAACATTTCTATATATTTGATAAAAGCATTTTTAAATGAAATTTCTCTTGTAGATATATCATCTTTATATTTTTTTTGAAAAACATTTTTAAAACAAGTTTTAATTAAAAACCACTAGGATAGGGTAACCATTTTTCTCTGGTCAACTCCATATGACCAATTTTTTTTGGAACTTTCATTCGTACCCTTCTAGTACCTAAAAACATGTTCCTTTCCTTTCCAAAAATATTTTGAAAACAAAACTAACACAACTAAGCAACAACCATTACGATCGTCCATGACCGCGGACTAGCTATTCGAATAGATTTACACTATGCAAAGGTTATACATTTCATCCACAAGATTTGATACATCTGCTGTGATCAATCATGAATTGCCATACATAAGTATGCATGGTTCGGATAATTAAACACTACCTTTCACTTGTCTACTCTAGTATAGGAACCTATCCTATGGTCTTGTTCCCCCCGACACTTATGTGATCTCGCCACAACTTTACAAACCATTTCCATCCAACTCCATCACACACGGGACCCAAAGTATCGTCCGGTCCTACGCGGCTACGGTGTATTTCCTCGTGGGGACAACAACGCGGCTTCAAGGGACATGAACCCTTATAGGAGTTTTGAGGTATCCAATACTAAGATAAACAAACTACGAGCTAAGCCTCGTCCCATTATAAGGGAATGTGCTTGCACGAGATACTTGTTTCGACAGAATACCTAGAACTATGTTTTGTTTTTATAAAACTTTTGCCTCTATTTTCTTTTCAGCAACACACACCTTTGTAAACATTTCCTTTCTAAAAACTCCCGCTTGGGCAATACCAACCTTCCCAAGGTTTCCGATAAAACATTTTTGAATAAAACTTGAGGGGTTTCCAACCTGTTGTTTTGCTTTGTTAAATATGGCTGCCAATGGAGCATGATGATAGCCAGCATACCATTATACTAACGAATGTATAGGTGCTAGAGAGAGGTTCATCCTACTATATGATAATGACAAGACTTGGGAATACCAAGTTGCTAGCATAAGGTAGTAAGAAGAACACCATAAAAACAATGCAAGTTGCATAACTAGATTAAAACATGCACAGTAGAATAATTAGTATAGGGAGATGATCAAGAAGGTGGATTGCCTTGGTCAACACTTTTTCTCGGGACCGCATCTTCAAAGTATTCAAATTATCCTTCCTCCCCGAACTCGTCAACATTCTTACCTATCGTCGAAAACAAAAATAACACACACAAGCACACAATTACAATAATCACACCACTTAAGTACATCAAACAAAGAAATATGTCAACAAGTTCAAGGAGTAGATGTTAGTTTTATAAAGTCGCAGAAAGTGGTTTTTATTAATTTGCATTTTTAAACAAAAGATAAGATTTTTAGAATACACACATGCATAGCAACTCAATGGATAGGACGGATAAACTTTAGCTAGTTCTATGAGTCCTCCTGTAGTGTTGGAAACTTGTGAGAAAAACTTTGTGTCATCACAATGTACATGTTCAAGGTGTTAGAAGTGTATTTCTCTGGTTCACGTGCATTTGCTGAAAGATGTCTCCGTGGATCAGAATAGAGTTTTCTTGTATCCTCGGGAATCATCTCAAATCAGTCATGCATGCGCTAGTATTCTTGAGATGTCAGGTTGTTACCTCCTTCTCCTCGAAAGGTTCCTCTATGCACATTAAGCCACTAACTGATTTGTTTGGGGTTAAATCTGGCCTCTGAATTTTGGCTAATAATCCACAAAAACACCTAAATAGGGGCTTTTGGCTTAGAAAGAGAAGAAGTCCAAGAACTTTGTTATCTACTTTGACGTTTCCCAACAAGGACTGAGTAGGGGTGTAGTGTGAATATGTCATTTTATGTATATGAACATTTTAGCATATATAAACACTTATTTATAACACAAGAACTATTATGGGTCTCCTTGTGGATTTACCCTTGGAGTGGCCCGATCTTCACGGATTTGAGGAGGGGGGTGAGGGAACACGCGATGAACATGATGAACACAACTCTAATGCAAGGTAAAGATACAAACACACGCCAAACCACACCCAATTCGATTTGCTCCTGTTGGTTCGAACAACCAATCCAATAGAATCCTCGACAAGAGACCTTGCGATAGAATCACCAAAGGAGATATCCGCAAGCGGATGATAGAATCCAAACCAAGGAGAGAGTAGCAACCAAGTAGAATCCCAAAGAGGAGAGACCAAGCACTACTAGAATCCTTGATAGGTAGAGACCAAACACTTGAGGAGAGTCTTGATGACTTGGAGATGGGCACTGACTCCAAGACATTGTACAACTCATAGATCTACTGTTGAGAGGGGGTTCCCATCTAGGGTTAGGCACATGCCTTAATTCATCATCATCTCTAGGGTTTGAAGAAGGGAGTGGGCGCATATATATAGGCCAGCCACGAGCTAGGGGTAATTTAGACAAAAAGGGGAGTTTGGGGGCGTTACATGGGCCATGCCCAACTTAGAGCACGCATGCCCATTTCACTTACACCGGAGACTCCGGGGTCTGAGGGCCGGAGACTCCGGGGTGGGATCTAGACTCCGGCCGAGTCTCCGGGGTAGCATGCAGAGACCGTTCAGTGGGGGTCCGGAGTCCGGTCCGGAGACCTAGGGGCGGAGACTCCGGTGTAGTGGGGCAGAGACTCCAGGATGGAGAGGCTGGAGACTCCGGGGACAGTGAAGACTCTGTGGGGGGGTGCTCTCTGGCTTGGTCTCCGGAGGGGTGTACTGAATGCTCCAGGCATAGGGGCGGAGTCTTGCCTAGAGTCCGGGCCAGAGACTCCGAGGTCGTAGGCCGGAGACTCCGGGGTCCAGGGGAGGAGACTCCGGTCTTGCTTCAGCAGCTTCTTGCATCTTATCTTCTAGGCTTCTTGCTTGGGCGTCTTGGCTCCAGGTTCATCCTTGTCACTTCCTCTTGGCATCATGGTCATGAAGCTAGTCATATCATGGGCATTTGTCTCAAGCAGGATTCCATTCGCATAATAACCAAAGGAAGGCGAGGTGTGGAAGGAGTTCACCTTTGAAGTGATGGTTAGTGTGGCATGATGTGGACCAACGGTGAATGCCCTATGTTGGGCTACATCATCTCCTCCCACTTGAAAACGAGTCGACCTCAACGATGTTCTTTCATCATGGAAGGACAAATGTGTGCCCGTGGCCTTGATCTTGGTCATGGACGGATCACTGGTGTTAAAGCCATTCTCAAACATGTTGAATAGCTTGTGGTACACCTTGTCGTCATGTTGTGGTTGGAGATCTTGTAGCATGAGCCTTGTCGGTGGTGGTCTATCTTGGGTACCTTGCAAAACCGGCAACGAAGAGAGAGAATTGTATGAAGGATTGTTAGTATGAGTCACACTCAAGTCTCTCTTCTGACATTTGGTGGCTTGTGTCGTGGCACTCATGATTTTTTCCACTCATGTTGGGCTTGTGGCACTCACGCTCTTGATGATGGTTCACTTTCTCACCACTCATCTCACAAGGGTCCTTAGCTTGCTTTATCTTGTGCATGGATGTCATGTTCGATGTGATAACTTGATTTGGCGTCATGGGTTGGAGCACGAATGTCTTGTCGTTCCACGTGAAGGAGTATTGGTTAGTGGAACCATGATGTATGGCTCTTCTATCGTATTTCCATGGTCTCCCAAGAAGCATGTGGCACACGGACATTGGCACGACATCACACTCGACGGTATCATCATATGGGCCAATCTTGAAAGAGATGTTGACTTTGGATGTTATCTTGAGTGCTCCATTGCCATCAAGCCATTTGACATGATAGGGGTGAGGGTGCTCAATGCATGTAAACTTGAGTTTTTCACAAAGCTCCGCACTTGCGAGGTTGTGGCAACTACCTCCATCAATGATCACCTTTATGGACTTTCCATCACCTTTATAGACCCCTTTATCATTTCCCACGCAAGTGCTAGTGGCTCACGGTATTTTTGTCTAAAACCTGTAATTATTAGATTGGAGTTGCATAGTTTTAGCATAAGGGAAAAACTTAGTCATAAATAATGAAATGCATTCCTCCCACGAAGTAATAGTGCCCTTAGGCAATGTTAGCAACTAATCGTTTGCCTTTCCCCTTAGTCAGAAAGGAAATAAATGTATCTTGACTGCATTGGGGTAAACATCCTTTATACACATCATGTCACATATTTCAGTAAAAGTGTTCAAGTGCATACATGCGTTCTCAACAGTTGAGCCTCTAAATTGATTCTGTTGAACCAAACTCAAATAGTTAGGCTTAATTCCATAATTTTCCACTACAACAACAGGTTGAGTAATAGGTGCACACAAATAATCATCATTGGGAGTAGCATACTCCCCAAGCTTCTTTTCATGTATGGATAAAATGTTTTTGGGTTTTGTTAAGAGAAACAACAATAATAGAAATGATAAGATTAACTAATTTTTGTGTGTTTAAAATACGTAATGAAAAAGTAAACTAAGAACAATAAATAAACTAAAACAAAAATAAAATAAAATAGCAAGGTCTCTAATAGCCTCACTAAGGTAGAGAGAATTTCTTCCGCGGCAACGACGCCAAAAAAGGGTTGATACCTTTGATCTGGATTATGGATTGTAGTATAGCTTCTTTTTACCTAGTAGACTTAGGTTTATCAAATCCTTGGAAAGCCTTCACCTGGTGTAAGATTAATTTAAATAAGTCCCTAAAAACTCGTAGTATTTTTGCTTGCCGGACCAAACACGTTTACTTTTATTGGTTTTGTGTCAAGGGATAGAGATAGGCCAGGGCTAATGTTTCACTTGCAGTTGTGCACATATGTTAGGATAAAGATAAACTTAATCATCTTGTTCATATATTATGATCTATATCGATAAAAATTATGGAAGGTACGCCCGTAGCTACTATACTATAGTAACTGTCAGCAACACTTACTATAGATGTTTTTTAACCATTACACCACCATCATGCGGGGTTGTGCAGTTATTAAGTAAAACAGACCAAAACATTATGATCAATTACGTTACCACTACTCCCATGGATATCAAACAACTATCGTACTCCCCTTTCTATCACTGGGTTTAATGCATAGAAGATGATCAACGTTTATCTCACCTTAATACCTCGATCGATCCTCAGGGTTTTGGGTACCTGATAAGTGTTGGGTCCGTAGCATAGAAAACAAAAAAATTCTACGGTGTGAACTACACGCCAAGATCTATCTACTAGGTACAAAGCAAACGGGTGGACATACATCCATAGAGAACTTACCCTCGAAGACAACGACCTTTGTTAACAAGTAGGAACTCGTGGTTGATGTAGTCGTACACTTGCCGATCTCAAGATCGTGAGGAAGTCCGAGCGCCACAACTCAGCAGCGCATCCGCACTCGCACACACGTTCAAGCCACCGGACAACCTCCACCTCCTCCCTCCAGCAATCCAGCGGAAGCAGCAACTCCTTCCAGACGAAATGCCACCGGGAACATGTATCTCGCTAATCCGAGACCATGGGGGAATAATTCTAGAGGGGGAGAGAGATCCTTCACAAGAAGGTGTGAGGATGAAGGAGGGAATGGGTGGCCTTTTATAGGAGGGGGGTGCCCCCTCTCTCCATGGCCGGCGCATGGGGGGGTGACCCCTCACCTCCCCCATTCATGTGGTGGTAACTCCTCCACATTAAAATGCCTCTTCACATTCCCTTTTAAAGTCTCCACTTTAAATGCATTAAGTTTCTCCAAATTTAATGCTCTCTCATTTAATAAAACTCTTTTATTAAATTTATTCAGAATTTTGTTAATTACTTTAATTAACAAACATTCACATATAGCCCCTTGCAATATTTCAATATCACATGCAGAACCACCTTCTGCAATTTCACCCGAAACAATTTCCGGTTTCTATTGAAACAATTCCTGCGCTTTGCAATTCTTTCGTCTTAAATATATGTGCTCCAAAATGGTGTCCGGTAACTCTTAAGTGTGCCACCCTACGGTTCGCGAATAATGCAGACATGATCGAGACCCTTCTCCGATCAATAATCAGCAGCGGGACCTGGAGATCCGTACTGACTCCTACACATTCAACGATGACTCCTGTGATCGTGAGAACCTTTAACGCTTGTAACTAAATTCCTTTGTCTCTCGATATATTACATGTCCGAGATTCGATCATTGGTATCTCCATACCTAGTTTCATCTCGTTACCGACATGCACTCTTTTCTCGTTCCCGTGATATAACATTCTAGTGATCACATCACTTGCTTGCAAGCTATCCTAATGTGATATCACCGAGAGGGCCCAGAGTATATCTATCTGTCATCTGGATTGACAAATTCCACTCTTGATCCATGAGCCTCAACATAACACCTTCGTAGCACTGAACCCATCTTTATAGTCACCCTGTTACGGTGTGACGTTTGATGTTATCAAGATACTCTTCCGGTGTTAGCAATTAACATGATCTCATGGTCTAAGGATAAAGATTACTTCGTATGATGTTATAGCAATATAAACACAATGATTTGATCGTAATGCTATACTTCAGATGAATGTTCATCACATCATTCCACCAATGGTGTGACCTTGTTATTAACAACATCCAATGTCCATGATCAGGAAACCTTGATCATCCTATTAATCAACAAGCTAGTCTATAAGAGAGGCATGACTAGGAACCCTTTTTGTTTATTAAACACACATGTATTGATGTTTCCTATCAATACAATTATAGCATGCAAAATAAACATCTATCATATACAAGGAATACATAATAACAACTTTATTATTGCCTCTCAGGGCATATTTCCTTCAGTCTCTCACTTGCACTAGAGACAATAATCTAGTTCACGTAGTGATAAATCTAAAACCCATGGAGTTCTGGTGTTGATCATGTTTTGGCCTAGGGAGTACTTTAGTCAACGGATCTTCTACATTCAGGTCCATGTGCACTTTACAAATCTTTATATCTCCATCCTTGACATGCTCGCGGATGGAGTGAAACCGGCGCTTAATATGCTTGGAATTCTTGTGAGACCTTGGTTCCTTTGCATTGACTATGGCTCCATTGTTGTCACAATAGATCACCATCGGGTCCAACGCACTGGGAACCACACCCAGTTCCGTAATGAACTCCTTCATCCAAACTGCTTCCTGCGCTGCTTCTGAAGCAGCAACATATTCCGCCTCCGTTGTTGATCCAGCCACCACAGGTTGTTTGGAGCTCCTCCAACTAACTGCTGCTCTGTTCAAGAGAAATACGTATCCGGATTGAGACTTAGAGTCATCCGGATCAGTGTCAAAGCTAGCATCGACATAACACTTAGCGACTAGCTCTTCTTCACCTCCGTATATAAGAAACATATCCTTAGTTCTTCTCAAGTACTTAAGGATATTCTTGACCGCTATCCAGTGTTTCGAACCTGGATCAGATTGGTACCTACTAGTCAAACTAATAGCATGTGCCACATCCGGTCTTGTACATAGCATGGCATACATTATAGAGCCTATGGCTGAGGCATAGGGGATCTTATCCATTATCTCTCTTTCTTCCGCCGTAGCCGGACTTTGAGTCTTACTCAATGTCTTGCCTTGCAACATAGGTAAGAACCCCTTCTTACTTCCGTCCATATTAAACTTCTTTAATATCTTATCAAGGTATGTACTCTGCGATAGCCCAATTAGGCGTCTTGATCTATCTCTATAGATTTTAATCCCTAATATATATGAAGCTTCACCAAGGTCCTTCATCGAAAATTTGCTGTTTAGATAACTTTTAACACTGTTTAAAAGATCTAAATCATTTCCAATCAATAATATGTCATCCACATATAATATCAGAAATGCCACATTGCTCCCACTCACTTTCTTGTAAATACAAGCCTCTCCATAAGTTTGGACAAATCCAAACTCTTTGATCACCTCATCAAAGCGGAGATTCCAACTTCGTGATGCTTGCTTCAGTCCATAGATGGATCGCTGAAGTTTGCACACCTTATTAGCATCCTTAGGATCGACAAAACCCTTAGGTTGTATCATATACAACTCTTCTTCAATATTACCATTGAAGAACGCAGTTTGGACATCCATATGCCATATTTCATAATCGAAATATGCAGCAATTGCTAACATAATCCTAACCGACTTAAGCATCGCTACGGGAGAGAATGTCTCATCGTAGTCAACTCCTTGAATTTGTCAAAACCCCTTTGCGACAAGTCGAGCCTTATAGATGGTCACATTACCATCAGCATCAGTTTTCCTTTTGAAAATCCATTTATTCTCAACAGCTTTTCGGTCGTGAGGTAAGTCCACCAAGGTCCAAACCTGGTTTTCGTACATGGATTCCATCTCGGATTTCATGGCTTCTAGCCATTTGTTGGAATCCGGGCTCATCATCGCTTCTTCATACGTCGCAGGGTCATCCATTTCATCAACCATGAAATTCACAACAGGATTGCCGTACAGTTCAGGAGCTGCACTTGTCCTGCTTGACCTGCGAGGTTCGGTAGTGTCCTCTTTCGGAGTTTCATGATCAATATCATTAGCTCTCTCTTCATTAGGTGAAGTCAACTCCGAAACAACTTCCGGTGCTGCGCCACTCACCATTCCATGAAGAGAAGGTTCAATAACCTCTTCGAGTTCTACCTTCCGACTACTCACACCTTTCGCGAGAAACTCCTTTTCAAGAAAGGATCCATTCTTGGCAACAAAGACCTTGCCCTCGGATCTGTGATAGAAGGTATACCCAATCGTTTCCTTAGGGTATCCTATGAAGACGCATTTTTCCGCTTTGGGTTCGAGTTTATCCGGTTGAAGTTTCTTCACATAAACATCGCATCCCCAAACCTTAAGAAATGATAGCTTAGGTTTGTTTCCAAACCATAATTCATACGGTGTCGTTTCAACGGATTTAGATGGTGCCCGATTTAAAGTGAATGCAGCTGTTTCCAGTGCATAACCCCAAAATGACAGTGGCAAGTCAGTTAGAGACATCATAGATCGAACCATATCCAATAAAGTACGATTACGATGTTCTGACACACCATTACGTTGTGGTGTTCCGGCAGGCGTGAGTTGTGAAACTATTCCACAGTCTTTCATATGTGTGCTAAACTCGTAACTAAGATACTCTTCTCCACGGTCGGACCGCAGAAATTTGATATTTCTGTTATGATGATTTTCCACTTCATTCTGAAATTCTTTGAACTTTTCAAAAGTTTCAGACTTGTGTTTCATCAAATAGATATACCCATATCTACTCAAATCATCCGTGAAAGTAACAAAATAACGATATCCACCTCGTGCCGACACACTCATTGGTCCACACACATTAGTATGTATGATTTCCAATAGATCTATCGCCCGTTCCATTGAACCAGAAAACGGCGTTCTAGTCATCTTGCCCATAAGACATGGCTCACATGTATCAAATGATTCAAAATCAAGTGATTCCAAAAGTCCATTAGAATGGAGTTTCTTCATGCGTTTAACGCCAATATGACCTAGACGGCAGTGCCACATATATGTAGATATATCATTATCAAGTTTAATCCTTTTAGCATCAACATTATGAATATGCGTAATACTGCTATCGAGATCCAACAGAAATAAACCATTCAACATAGGTGCATGACCATAAAAGATTTTATTCATATAAATCGAACAACCATTGTTTTCAGACTTAAATGAATAACCACTTTGCATCAAACACGATCCGGATACAATGTTCATGCTCAGTGCAGGCACCAAATAACAATTATTTAGGTTTATAACTAATCCCGATGGCATATGGAGAGGCAGCGTTCCGACGGTGATCACATCAACTCTTGATCCATTGCCGACCCACATCGTGACCTCATCCCTTGCTAGTTGTCGCTTGTTCCGCAGCCCTTGAACCGAGTTACATATATTAGCAACCGATCCCGTATCAAATACCCAGGTGCTACTGCGAGTACTAGTCAAGTACACATCAATAACATGTATATCACATATACCTTTGTTTGCCTTGCCGGACTTCTTGTCCGCCAAATACTTGGGGCAGTTGCGCTTCCAATGGCCAGTCCTCTTGCAATAGTAGCACTCGGTGTCAGACTTAGGGCCAGCTCGGGGTTTCTTTTTAGGCATGGCAGCAGACTTGCCACCCTTCTTTCCCTTGTGCTTGCCTTTCTTGTCCTTCTTGAAACCGGTGGTCCTATTGATCATCAACACTTGATGTTCTTTCCTAATCTCCACTTCTGCAGTCTTAAGCATTGACAGAAGCTCGGGAAGAGACTTCTTCATGCCCTGCATATTATAGTTCATCACGAAGCTCTTGTAGCTAGGTGGCAGAGATTGGAGAACACGATGTATGCCTAAGTCAATGGGAATCGTTATTTCCAAGGACACAAGCTTATCGGCGTACCCAGACATTTTGAGTACGTGCTCACTAACGGAGTTGTTTTCCTCCATCATGCAGCTAAAGAACTTTTCTGTAGCATTATAACTCTCTACGGCAGCATGGGTATCGAAAATCATTTTCAATTCTCCCATGATATCAAAGGCATTGCCATTTTCGAAACGTTTTCAAAGTTCTGGCTCTAGCCCATACAATATGCCGCAATGAACTAAGTTGTGGTCCTCCTGACGAGTTATATAGACGTTCTTTTCCTCGTCAGGGGCATCAGGAGCTGGTGGGGGGCCTAGCGGCGCATCTAGCACATATTGCTTTTGTGTAGTAGTGAGGAGAATCCTCAAATTCATAGCCTAGTTGGTGAAGTTGCTACCATTCGCAGCAAGTTTCTCTTTCTGCATGAACACATTGAAATTAAAAGCAGGTGGTGCCATCTACAACAGAATTTGTAAAGTATATTTAGACTAAGTTTATGATAGATTGAGTTCGACTAATCCAAATTACTAATAAACTCCCACTCAAAAACTACATCCCTCGTGTCCTTTCGGTGATTACATGAACCAAATCCACTACACCAAGTCCGATCATCACGTGAGTCGGTGTAGCTTCAAAGGCGAGCATCTATATGGGCATCATATCAACTATATGACTCATGCTTAACCTTTCGGTCCGTGTTCCAAGGCCATGTATGTACATGCTAGGCTCGTCAAGTAAGAACCTTAGTATTTGCGTGTGTAAAACTGTCTTACACCCGTTGTATGAAAGCGTAGAGTTGAAAACACCCGATCATCACGTGATGCCTCAAAACACGATCCACAAAACGGTGCATACTTAAGGAAGAACACATTTTATCTTGATATCTAAATGAGGGATCATCTTATAATGCTACCAAACGCGCCAAACTAGCAGTATAAGATGCTAACATCTAATGTGTGAAGTGAGGTGATATGGTCCATGCATTTGATCTCTATCGTTTGCATCGTGGTATGATCTCTATCATTCCTTTGTGTGTAAGGCCAAGGTCTATGGAACTTACACGTTAAGTGAGTTGTAAGAGTATCTATTATACATCTACTTACAACAATACCATATCAATTGCAAGTTTTACGTGGCTTAGGGCTTTCGGAGATAGAACCTGTCTAACCTACGAACATGAACCACAACGAGGATAACTAAGTTATTAGCAACTCGTTGTAAATCAGATATTGACTATAGTAGGAGAGACAGACACCCGCCAGCCACTTATGCAAAACAAGTTGCATGTCAGTCGTGGAACCGGTCTCATGTACGATGACATGTAAGGTTGGTCCGGGCCGCTTCATCCCACTATACCACCAATATCCAAAGTACATAGAAGATGCAATAACATGATCATCATTGCCCACATATAAACATATGTGTACCGTGCAAAGCACCTACGCATAGATCAGGCTCTGATACCACTGTTGGGTCCGCAGCATAGAAAACAAAAAATTTCCTACGGTGTGAACTACACGCCAAGATCTATCTACTAGGTACAAAGCAAACGGGTGGACATACATCCATAGAGAACTTACCCTCGAAGACAACGAGCTTTGTTAACGAGTAGGAACTCATGGTTGATGTAGTCGTACACTTGCCGATCTCAAGATCGTGAGGAAGTCCGAGCGCCGCAACTCAGCAGCGCATCCGCACTCGCACACACGTTCAAGCCACCGGACAACCTCCACCTCCTCGCTCCAGCGATCCAGCGGAAGCAGCAACTTCTTCCAGACGAAATGCCACCGGGAACATGTATCTCGCTAATCTGAGACCATGGGGGAATAATTCTAGAGGGGGAGAGAGATCCTTCACAAGGAGGTGTGAGGATGAAGGAGGGAATGGGTGGCATTTTATAGGAGGAGGGGGGTGCCCCCTCTCTCCATGGCCGGCGCATGGGGGGGTGACCCCTCACCTCCCCCATTCATGTGGTGGTAACTCCTCCACATTAAAATGCCTCTTCACATTCCCTTTTAAAGTCTCCACTTTAAATGCATTAAGTTTCTCCAAATTTAATGCTCTCTCATTTAATAAAACTCTTTTATTAAATTTATTCAGAATTTTGTTAATTACTTTAATTAACAAACATTCACATATAGCCCCTTGCAATATTTCAATATCACATGCAGAACCACCTTCTGCAATTTCACCCGAAACAATTTCTGGTTTCTATTGAAACAATTCCTGCGCTTTGCAATTCTTTCGTCTGAAACATATGTGCTCCAAAATGGTGTCCGGTAACTCTTAAGTGTGCCACCCTACGGTTCGCGAATAATGCAGACATGATCGAGACCCTTCTCCGATAAATAATCAACAGCGGGACCTGGAGATCCGTACTGACTCCTACATATTCAACGATGACTCCTGTGATCATGAGAACCTTTAACGCTTGTAACTAAATCTCTTTATCTCTCGATATATTACATGTCCGAGATTCGATCATCGGTATCTCCATACCTAGTTTGATCTCCTTACCGACATGCACTCTTTTCTCGTTCCCATGATATAACATCCTAGTGATCACATCACGTGCTTGCAAGCTATCCTAATGTGATATCACCGAGAGGGCCTAGAGTATATCTATCCGTCATCTGGATTGACAAATTCCACTCTTGATCCATGAGCCTCAACATAACACCTTCGTAGCACTGAACCCATCTTTATAGTCACCATGTTACGGTGTGACGTTTGATGTTATCAAGATACTCTTCCGGTGTTAGCAATTAACATGATCTCATGGTCTAAGGATAAAGATTACTTTGTATGATGTTATAGCAATATAAACACAATGACCTGATCGTAATGCTATACTTCGGATGAATGTTCATCACATCATTCCACCAATGGTGTGACCTTGTTATTAACAACATCCAATGTCCATGATCAGGAAACCTTGATCATCATGTTAATCAACAAGCTAGTCTATAAGAGAGGCATGACTAGGAACCCTTTTTGTTTATTAAACACACATGTATTGATGTTTCCTATCAATACAATTATAGCATGCAAAATAAACAGCTATCATATACAAGAAATACATAATAACAACTTTATTATTGCCTCTCAGGGCATATTTCCTTCAATAAGTCCTTGGATTGAGGAAAAATATAGGAATTCAAAAAGATATATCTGATATTAAATCACCACACAATATCCCATGGTGTTAGAGATTGCACATAATCGCTATAAGGCTATGCCTCAGCCCCCTGTCCGTAAAGGTGCTTGTTAAACCGTTTGGACGCCTCCTCCGAAGCACCATTGACTTGGGAGTATTGAAAACTCATAATTGTCCATTAATTGTTCCAGATTTCGTCATAAATGTGTCCAATTATCTAAGGAGAAAGATCAAGGAGAATATTTGTACATCTATGCAATAATTAATCATTATTTGCAATGTTAGAGAGATATTTCATCAAATTCTCGACAAATATACGGTTTCAACGTGGAGATACATGGTTGTATTTTACAGCCATCGAGAACCTTCTTTACTAACAAGGTGTGGGCGCACCACCTAAAAAAATTGGGCTCCACCTGTTCCTTGGTACTCCCCTTGGGTTGATATTAGGACCTACGATTGAATGCCTGCTTACACTGTTGACCCCAGAAATCTTAATATCTTTCATCCCTCCACTCAATGATCAGTCCATGCAAGAAAAGGAGGATATCTTGATCCCCGAATCCACAAAGCTAAAAGTTGATGCCTCATCTATGTTTTCCTTTTGCTCGTTAATCTTGGGTTTGTGGGGGAACCGTAGGGAATTGTAATTTCCTTGTGAGTATCCAAGCTTGTGGATTGCCTCATGGAGATTGTGTAGTTGTGAAGATCCTCAAGATATACCAGTAGTGGAAGGGCTCGTCCTCTATGGTTATCTCAAGGGAGTAGAAGGCTAGTTCCGAAGGATTGTTATTAGCTTCATTTTCCATGCCTTCCATTTATTGTTATTTTTGCACCCCTCGTCACGAATCAAAAAACAGGTTGTTCTTCGTTTCTTGTTGTTTTATGCCACCATCATTGCACAAGCCAACAAGCTCGATGCCAACACGTAGCAAATCCAGATAAAAACTTTGGACCTAACCATGTTTCCATCAGTCAATTTGTCTCTGTTACGACCGAGGAAAAATATTAAGCACACTTATTCACCATCCACCAAAGAATGTGAAACGATGTCGCATTTATCAACCCAGGTCACCGTTATAGCTTCCACTTTCTCCATAAACGACTCTAGTAAGGATCCCCAACAAAAGACGAGAGGAGTAACAAGTTTTGCCCCTACTATCCACTGTAGGGCCTTTAGCTTGTTCCATCTTCCAGTAGGGCGGCGGAAGAGGGAACATGAAAAACTTTGGATCTAGTATTGGATTTGTGGTCGCATCCCTCTGTCAAATCATCTCGCGTATGAAAAGAAAAGTTAGAACACATGTGAGTCACCCGCCAAGGTAGCCAACACCGCGCCCGCCATCATGGAGAATATCCTGCCTTCCGAGGAAGGGCTCAAGCAGGGAACCCCCACCACAACAGGACATGAGCAGAAGACATCCGCCAACGTCACCCAATACAAGTCATTTAGCTCGCGAATGTCTTCCTGCATTGAGTTGAGGGAGAGAAAAGATATGTTTGCCTTTTGCTTGTTAATCTTGGGTTTGTAGGGAAAACTAGGCAATTGCAATTGCCTTGTGAGTATCCAAGCTTGTGGATTGCCTCATGGAGAATGTGTAGTTGTGAATATCCTCAAGAAATACCAATAGTGGAAGGACTCGTCCTTTGTGGTGATCTGAAGGGAGAGGAAGGCTAGTTCCGAAGGGTTGGTACTAGCTTCATTTTCCATGCCTTCCATTTATCATTATTTGTGCATCCCTTGTCACAAATAAAAAAACCTGGTTGTGGTTGTTCTTCGTTTCTTGTTGTTTTATGCCACCATCATTGCACAAGCCAACAACCTTAATTCCAACATGTAGCAAATCCAGATAAAAACTTTGGACCTAACCATGTTTCCATCAGTCAATTTGTCTCTCTTACGACCGAGGAAAAAGGAAGCACACTTATTCACCATCCACCAAAGAATGTGAATCGATGTCGCGTTTATCAACCCGGGTCACCGTTCTAGCTTCCACTTTCTCCATAAACGACTCTAGTAAGGATCCCAAACAAAAGATGAGAGGAGTAACAAGTCTTACCCCTATTATCCACTGCAAGGCCTTTAACTTGTTGCATCCTCTAGTTGGGCGGCAAAAGAGGGAACATGAAAAACTATGGATCTAGTATTGGATTTGTGGTCGCATCCCTCTGTCAAATCATCTCGTGTATGAAAAGAAAAGTTAGAACACATGTGAGTCACCCACCAAGGTAGCCAACATCGCGCCCGCCATCATGGAGAATATCCTGCCTTCCGAGGAAGGGCTCAAGCAGGGAACCCCCACCACAACAGGACATGAGCAAAAGACATCCGCCAACGTCGCCCAATACAAGTCATTTAGCTCGCGAATGTCTTCCTGCATTGAGTTGAGGGGAGGGAAAAGATATGTTTGCCTTTTGCTTGTTAATCTTGGGTTTGTAGGGAAAACTAGGCAATTGCAATTGCCTTGTGAGTATCCAAGCTTGTGGATTGCCTCATGGAGAATGTGTAGTTGTGAATATCCTCAAGAAATACCAATAGTGGAAGGGCTCGTCCTTTGTGGTGATCTGAAGGGAGAGGAAGGCTAGTTCCGAAGGGTTGGTACTAGCTTCATTTTCCATGCCTTCCATTTATCATTATTTGTGCATCCCTCTTCACAAATAAAAAAACCTGGTTGTGGTTGTTCTTCGTTTCTTGTTGTTTTATGCCACCATCATTGCAAAGCCAACAACCTTAATGCCAACACGTAGCAAATCCAGATAAAAACTTTGGACCTAACCATGTTTTCATCAGTCAATTTGTCTCTCTTACGACCGAGGAAAAAGGAAGCACACTTATTCACTATCCACCAAAGAATGTGAATCGATGTCGCGTTTATCAACATGGGTCACCGTTCTAGATTCCACTTTCTCCATAAACAAATCTAGTAAGGATCCCAACAAAAGACGAGAGGAGTAACAAGTCTAGCCCCTATTGTCCACTGCAGGGCCTTTAGCTTGTTCCATCCTCTAGTAGGGCGACAGAAGAGGGAACATGAAAAACTATGGATCTAGTATTGGCTTTGTGGTCGTATCCCTCTGTCAAATCATCTCGTGTATGAAAATAAAAGTTAGAACACATATGAGTCGCCCGCCAAGGTAGCCAACAAGACGCTTGCCATCGGGGGCACAATCCCCTGTCCTCGGAGGAAGGATTCAATCAGGGAACCGCCACTACAAAAAGAGATGGGCAGAAGAGCTCCACCAGCACCGTCCAATACAAGTCATTTAGCTCGCGAATGTCTTCCTGCATCCAGTCGAGGGGGGGAGATAAGAGGTGCGGGGTTGGAGGTGGCTATAATTTCAAGAGAGTCGTCTAGGGAAGATTGGCGGCTGTGGTTTCCATATATTTGCATCTTAATCTATGTTTCTATATGCCACCCATCATTGCACTATATATTGGCAATGAGCTTATCCATACCAAGATCGAATTGACTAGTTTCCAATGCATCCTTGGAATTGAAAATTGACGTATACGCATCACTAGATATTACTCGTACGTTGGCTATCTTTAGAATGAAATTAAATGAGCGTGTGCTGCAGGGACGATGATTGGACGATAGGACACCCGAGACAGTAACATGTTTCCTCATATAGAGCATGTTGAGCCTTTTTTTTATTTTCTATTTCCCGTGTCGCTTCGCTCTGAACATATTTACCTCCTCTTAATTTAACAAGAAGTGTCTGGACTGATTATGGAGGGTATCTTGGTGTGATGGGCTTGGAGAATGTCACTCTCGCACCACCCGTTCGCAAAGCAAACGTTTTAAGGTTTTTTGTCCACTACTAAGAGCTTTCCCCGCACAGGAATCATTCCCTTCTCCCTCCCTCCCTTGCGCCCCCGCCTCACGGTCTCTGGCCTCCTCTCCCACTCCCTCCAGCTTCTATATATGCACCCCATATCCCCCCAAAGAACCTCGTGCCGGGCAATTGGCTGTCCCTCTTAATCCCTTGCCATAACCAGCGGGAGCCCTTTAATTGGTTCATCATCAATTCATCCTCATCCATCCGTAGGTACTCCTCCTCTCTGAAGCTGGTGCTGGTGCTGGAGTGGTACTCTTGTATATATAGACCCAACCCAGCCCCAGCCGGTGGTCGCGCATTGCGGGTGGTAGTATGGCGCAGCCGGCCAGCATGCAGCTCCACCTCTCGCCGGCGGTGAGGGCGCCGTTCGTCCACGTCGGAAGACCGCGGCTGCGTACTCTCGCCAAAGCAGGTGATCCTCGATCGATCGATGCCCCTCTTAATTCCTCTCCCCCCACGCTTTTCGCTTGATGCCTTCTTCTCTAGTTTCTCCGTTGTTAACCCTGTGTTAATTTCCGTTTCGTATATACTACGATCCTTCATCGATGGTGCATATACAATGGGAATCCATGTCGATGATCGGCCAGCTTTTCTCCTTCCTCAGTTGGAATTCCATGGTCGGCGCCGGCCATGCCCATGCGGGGTTACCTCTCGGTTCTTCGCGTGCCGGCGGGTCGACGGATCACGTCGTGTGGGTTACAGGGTCAGGAGTTTCTTGTCTCTGAACACGCGCAAATCGTGACGTCTAGTTTGCTCCTTGCATCCCTCGCTAAGCTGCCATGTTTTTTTACTGCACACACATGCCGGCCATGCATGTCTGCCGTGGTGAACCGAAACCGACAAATTAAGGAGCCGCGCGGCCCGACCTGCTCCTTGCACCTGGGATACCTGCCTCCAGCGTCTCCTTGTTCCTACGTGTTAATTAGGCATGTATCTACCCATTAATTAAAATACGTCTAGATACATCTTTACCTGAAACTTATTTTGTGACGGAGACAATAATAATTCTTTGGTAGAAAGAGATCAACACGTACGTCGTTTTGCATCTATCGTTGTAGCTAATACTATCTTTTTTTTTGTTTGAACATAGCTATCCTTGTGGCCTATGATCATGAAGAAACTTGCTTTTGGCCGGCTTTGCTTCTACAGTACTAATAATTGATTTTGTTTTATCTTTTGGTTTTGGTGATGATGATAAACCGAACAGAGAAGCCCATAGGCACCCTGCTGTCGTGAGACTGGCTCTGACGATCCTCTCGCTTTCTCTTTGAACAATCAGGTCCATGCCGTTCCCGCGGCAAAGAAGATGCTGCCGTGGTGGAGCCCGCCGGTGCCGGCACGCGCGTCGCCGCCAGGCGGAGGACGACGCAGCAGGCCACCAGCGTATCCGCGGCTGCTAAAGGTATATATCGTTGCCTTGCCTTGCCTTGACTCCCCCCGGCCGCTCTCCTGCTGCTTTATGCCGCTCTTCTCCGTCCGTCCGTCCGCTCCCTCGATTCTAGCACCACGTCGTCGTGTACGTTACTACTACTGCTTCCGACTCGCTAATTAATCCTCAGCCGGCCACGTCACCCGTTTTAGCCGGAAGTCTTCTTGCTGCTATAGCCGTGTACGGGTATTTGAGCTGCCCAAACGTCATCTTATGTAGTACATGTCTTATACCGTATAAATACTTGTTTTTTCCCTCTTCAGTGAGTAAATATCTTTTTTTTGGCACAAAATTTAGTCAGTACGACTGTACGTACGAGTGTGATGTACACGTTTGTTCAATCCTATTTTTCGGCGCACAATTTTCTTTCAACGTGGCAGGACCGGCCGGAGGGCCTCCGCTGACTCTTTTCTTTTGCCGGGCTCCGCTGACTTGCTACGGGTTTATCTCACGTAGTAGATACTACTACAGTACAAGGAGTACGTACGAGTCAGATGTGCACAAGTTTTCCTTAAACGTGGGGTTGAAGTCCACCAACTGATACTTGTCGCACACTTGTTTGCTGCAGCTTAGCGCGCAGGATTTTATTTCATCCGCAAAATATCTTCCGTCAGCCAAATAAAAATCCTAGCTAGCTAGGTGAATAAAAATCCTAGCTAGCTAGGTGATGAACACGTCTAATTAGGACGTAGGACGTGTGCCTGCCCGTCCGCCCGGCGCCGAACTTGTTGAGTAAGCAATGCAAAGCACGGGGGCCAGCCGGCCTTCTTTTGAGCCGAATACCCCGGCCCGTCGATCGATCAATTTGGTTACCGAATAAATAAAAACGACGACCAAAGATTCGACTAGGACTGCCACGAGAAAGCCAGGATTAGATCGGATAGCTAGTAGCTAGAGGGGGCGTGCTTATGCCAAGATCGTATGCCCACAAAAAGAGCCCATCAGGAAAGCTTCGTTTGATTTGTTTAGATAAGGGATATATCTTTTGCACACGCCTTCCTGTCCTGCTCCCTCTCCCCGCGAGAGGAACCGGTGCCGGCCGCCGCACCGGCACGAAGAAATGATGTTCATCGCTACGTCCGGCTCTCTGCCGCTGCAAAAAAACAAAAAAAAAACGATCAGATTTCCTGCCGTTTCTATATCCCTACACAGGCTCCTGCAGGCAGGTTGGTACGTACGTCTATGCGTCGATCGCCATGTTACTTCTGCCAACTCCTTCCTAATTGCCTCATAGCCGGCCAAATCCTTTTAGGAACGTGTATGTCATGCCACAGAAAATATCACATGCCTATTAAAAAATATCCTAGCAATTAAATAGCACATTTATTTAGTATATGAGGCACAAAATAAATATACTCATATTCACTCCCGGCGAGAGGAACCGGCCGGTGCCGGAGAAAAGAGTCCGGTGAGAGGAACCGGCTGGTACTTGTGCCAACTTCGCCGGTCCCCAACTCCTTCCTAATTGTTGGCTCATAGCAGCACTCCCTTTTAGGAACGTGTATGTCATGCTACAAAAAACCAGGAACTTGAATACAACCAACCATGTTTATTTACATGACTGCACCGTACCTGCTCCCTCTCCCGGTGGTGCGGCGGAAACAAATCATGTCCAGGCCGGCTCTGTTGCAAAATCGGTCAGATTTCCTGCCGTTTCTAGCTAGCTAGTATATCCCTCCAGGCTCCTGCAGGTTGATACGTCTATGCGTCGCCTGCCAACTTCCCCGGCAACTCCATGTAATTGGCTCATAGTAGCCGGCCAACTCCTTTTAGGAACGTGTATGTCATGCCACAACAAAATATCGGTGCAAAAACATGGCCATTATTATTATTATTAGGTGCAATTAAATAGATACATTTATTTAGTATATATATTTATTAGGTGCAATTAAATATATATTTAGTACATATATATAGACACAAGTTTCTATCCCTCCGGCCTCGAGCAGGTATTGGAACGTGTATATGCATGCGTCCCCATGTTACTTGTGCCAACTTCGCCGGCCGGCCTACTCCTTCCTAATTGGCTGATACTACTTCCCTTTAGGAACGTGTATGTCATGCTACAAAAACCATCAACTTGAAAAGTAGTATCGTCCAAAAACATGGCTATTACTACTTATTATTAGGCGCAGTTAAATAGACACATTTATTTAGTATATATGAGGCACAAAATAAATAGTCATATTCTTTTAGTATTTACGAGGCACACATTAAATAGTCAGATTTATGCACGTGCAAGTTGCATGGACAATACTACTATCTAGAACCAAGAAGCTTATTAAGGGGCATTCCACTTGGAAGTTGAAATTGTTTGTCAAGTAATGAAATTTGATTTTACAAACTAAAAGCAATACCCTTCTGTTTCACAATACAAGAAATATTTTGATTCGCTAAGATAAGGCTTTATCCAATAATAACGTACTTATGCATATCGGTGGAATTTTCACGCATGGGTAAATTGGGTAAAAAAAAAACGTGGTGAGATTCATCGTGGACTGAACATGGAGCTAGAGACAGCACTATTCACGTGGGTCTCGATCTCAGGGTGCACATGTATGCATATTTAGGTTATAACTTTTGGTTGTCGCAAATTTTATAATCTGGTGATGACGTCTTACGCTGGAATACGTCTGACGTTGGAGTACAACCAACCATGTTTCCATCTACCTGCAGGGCTGCAGACGAAGCCAGTGGACGAGATTCAGATCCTTAAACGCCCCGAGGAGCCACGTGTCCGTGACGACTACCGTGTGATTTCTGAGGCAAGCTTCCCTCTAATTATTTCCTCGCTAATTAATCACGTTACCTTCATCTCTGCCTCGACTGTTTTGTACTGCACATGTATCATGAGCCATCGTAAAACTTTGCTCAACTTTGTGAACATCAGGTTCCCGGGTCGGAGTTCCAGCGTCCACTGATCGAGCAGGTGAAGTCGATGCTGGGTTCGATGGGCGACGGCGAGATCAGCATCTCGGGGTACGACACGGCCTGGGTGGCCCTGGTGCCGCGGCTGGACGGCGGCGAGGGGCCCGAGTTCCCCGCCAGCCTCCGGTGGATCCTCGACAACCAGCTCCCCGATGGCTCCTGGGGCGACGCGGCGCTGTTCTCGGCCTACGACCGGATCTCCAACACCCTCGGCTGCGTCGTGGCCCTCACCAGGTGGTCTCTCGGCTCCGAGAATTGCAGCAGAGGTACGTAGTACGTGTAGCTAGCCAGCTGAATGTTGTTGCATTGCTGTTTCAGTTTTTTACTCCAGCAGGTTGGGTGGGGGGAACTGAACTGAACATGCTCCATGCATTGTTGTTTGTTTTTCAGGGCTGTCTTTTCTGGAGGAGAACATGTGGCGGCTGGGCGACGAGGACCCGGAGGAGATGCCCATCGGCTTCGAGATCGCGTTCCCTTCCCTGCTAGAGACGGCCAAGAGCCTGGGCGTGGTGTTCCCCTACGACCACCACGCGCTGCAGAGCATATATGCGCTGAGACAAGTGAAGCTCAACAAGTATACTATTTCCTCCTCCTCCTCCTTCGTACCTATACTAGACATCTTGCATGCAGATGGATGGTTACTACGAGTATAATAACATTCGGTTGTGGATTATTGGTCCCGTTTGTATAGGATTCCGATGGAGGTGATGCACCGGGTCCCGACGTCGATCCTGCACTCCCTGGAAGGGATGCCCGGGGTGGACTGGAACAGGATGCTCAGCCTCCAGTCCAGAGATGGCTCCTTCCTCTTCTCGCCTTCCGCGACGGCCTCCGCACTCATGCAGACCGGTGACGCCAAATGCTTCGAATATATCGACAGAATCGTCAAGCAGTTCCACGGAGGGGGTAAGACGATATCCGTAGACCATTTCGAAATGCTTTTTTTTTTTAATATGTATGTGAACCGTATATAATATAGTTCCTGATCCCACGTCGTGCATTCTCAGTTCCCAACGTTTACCCGGTGGATCTCTTCGAGCACATCTGGGTCGTCGATCGGCTCGAACGTCTCGGCATCTCGCGCTACTTCAAGAAGGAGATCAAGCAGTGCTTGGACCATGTGCACAGGTTCAGTCAGTTCCCCCTCCCTCCATGGCTCTGCTTAATCTTGCCGGAGATATTAGGAAACTCATATCGATCTTTCCCTTGCTCTGCAGACACTGGACCGAAAAGGGGATCTGCTGGGCGAGGAACTCCGAGGTACAGGACGTGGACGACACGGCCATGGCGTTCCGGCTGATGCGCCTGCACGGATACGACGTCTCCCCAAGTACACACATACACACACACATACTCTGTCTGCAGATCGAGCGTGATGATTCTGTCGCGACACACACAGAACAAAAACACTCATATATATATATTGCTGCCGCAGGTGTGTTCGAGAACTTCGAGAAGGACGGGGAGTTCTTCGCCTTCGTGGGGCAGTCCACGCAGGCGGTCACCGGGATGTACAACCTCAACAGGGCCTCGCAGGTCAGGTTCCCCGGAGAGGACGTGCTGGAGCGTGCCGCCAGATTCTCCCACGACTTCCTCAGAGAGAGAGAAGCCCAGGGCACCATCTCCGATAAGTGGATCATCGCCAAGGATCTACCAGGCGAGGTACTAAACAAACTACTACTACCAGTACTACTACGAATGCAAAGAACTTGTGGGGTGACCCAAAGAACTTCTTTTCTTTTCCACCACACCGACTCAAAGTTCTCTTGCTTATAATTCATAAAAATAAAAACATTTTGTTTTCTTTGAATGCACTTGATTCTTTCCGTACACTCTTTTAAACCGTTAATTGTTACGCCATTGTCTTGTTTGCGAAAGAAATTAACCTTCTGTTTTGTACAATTTCTCTTATTTTTAAGACAATATAAAAATTCCACAATAGGTGATTCCCGTGTGGTAATGCGGTAAAAAAAAGAAATTAACCTTTTATGTGGATAACTGTTATGATGATAGGTACAATATACACTGAACTTCCCATGGTATGCAAGCTTGCCACGTGTAGAAGCAAGAGTCTACCTAGATCAATATGGTGGTGACGATGATATCTGGATTGGGAAGACACTCTACAGGTAAACAAAAAAGCATATGACGAGAGATCGTGTTCAAACTATTGGTTAGTTGCATCTATACTTCTACAAAAACAAACCTTACCGACATCATTGATGTATGGCTTTGCCAGGATGCCGCTTGTGAACAACAACGTTTATCTTGAGTTGGCAAGACGTGATTTCAATCGTTGTCAAGTCCAGCATCAGCTCGAGTGGCATGGCCTACAAAGGTAAAGCATTAACCTCACATATCATTTTCTTAATTACATTGCATTTCCTGCTGCTTAGCATAGACATGATTACGTTCTTTTGTGCCATATGTAATTTTATGGTTTCCTGAAAATGCATTTTTTTTTGCATATGTATTTAGGTGGTTCACTGAGAATGGCCTCGAGGCTTTTGGGGTGACTTCAGGAGATGTTTTAAGGACTTTTTTTCTGGCTGCCGCTTGCATATTTGAACCAAACCGTTCCACAGAGAGACTTGCATGGGCCAGGGTGTCAGTCCTCGCCAATGTTATTTCTAAATACCTTCGAAGTGATTCATCAGGTAATAAAATCATGGAACGGTTTATGCACGGCGGTCTTTATGAAGGAAAAACTGATGTATCATGGTGAGTACATTAATCTAGCATCTCTGCACATTTCAAATCACGTCACATGATTGATAATATTTATTTCTTTAATTTGACCACTTGAACTAAATATGCTTACTATGACAATTGTGCATCTAGGCTTAACGGAGATGCAAAAGAGGAAATCCTTGTGAAGGCCCTTGAGCAACTTGTTGATTTATTGGCACAACAGGCACCATCTGTTGGTGAAGGACCGATGTACATCAACAACTTGTTACGTTGCGCTGTAAGTTAAACGACAACTGCACCTGCTTGCTGCCTTATTAATCACATTTTCGTATATAAGCATTCTAATATGTTTCTCTGAACTTCCAGTGGATCGAATGGATGATGCAACAAGTAAATATTGAAGATGACATATATGGCACAAGTGTTACCCAAGCAGGGTCGGGCATTGTTCACGACAAACAAACATGTTTGCTTATAGTTAAAACTATCGAGATTTGTGCTGGACGAATAAGTGAAGCATCATCTATGATGAACAACATGGATGGTACTTGGTTTATTCAACTTGCGTCCTCTATCTGTGATGCCCTTCACCATAAGATGCTACTCTCCCAGGTAACTCCTATGCTCAGATAATTTCGTTGCCACATTTGTACCAAAATATTACTCATATGAAAACGGGCATGTAAACAATCTAACGCTAAAGCTTTAGGTGACTTTTTATTCCTCCTTAGAACTCAAAGAAGCTATGGTACAAATGAAAATAGGATTACAAGAACTCAATTGTCTTGTGCAATAATGTGTTGTTTCGTTTATCTGTTTGTAAAAATTCCATGTACATGCCAACAACAAACAACACTTCTCATAAGAAATAGAGGCACATATATTGGTATGTTACAGTTCACTACAATTGTTTTGCACTAGTAACAATTATGGCAAATCTTCTATACTATGATCCGCATATTTCACACATTATATGAGAAAGTTTGACTTAAATAACTTGAGATATAAACTTCCATACTTCATCATTTTGAACCATTGAACTAATGATGCAATTTACAGGATGTTGAGAAGAACAAGGCAATAATAAGCCACATGGACAAGAAAATCGAGTTGGACATGCAAGAGCTTACCCAAAATATTCTTCAGACAGATGACGACGAAACAAGTAAAAAGACGAAGGAGACTTTCCTGAGTGTTGTGAAAAGCTGTTATTATGCTACCAATTGCCCATCCGGCCTATTTGACAAACATGTTTCAAAAGTTATTTTTGAGCATGTTATTTGAAAGAATAAAAACCATAGGAGTATTGAGCTGTAGCCTTGTAGGGATGGGTGTGAAAAGGTGTACAAAAGAATGTTGTGAAGAGTGATAGAGAAGGAGTGCATAAACAGTTGTTGTGCCATTGGAAGTTAGGCCTAGCGTGCATCATACTAGCAACAAGAATTCAGAAGACATACTACCAACCATACGGCTATGCTCTGCTTTACTGAAAGAGCCAAAAATCATTTACCATAAGAATTGCACTTGATAGACAGGTCCTTTGCTCCACCTGTCTAGAACGGCATAAGCTCTGAGTTAACACTAATATCACAGATCATACCACCAAACCAACAAGAATTCAGAAGGCACATACTACCGATTATAAGGCTATATCTTCTCCAACTTGCATAAAAAACAACCTACTGGTACTCCCACCACACACAGGTCCAAATGGCTGACAGGCTAAGCAAAAGAATGGTGGCTAACACTGGTGACGAGTTGACAATTTGCAAGACTCAGAATATGGAACATGAACTGTGACCTACAGAGGGTGGCACCTATCAGGATCAGTCTTGGTTCACATCGAGGCGGTGCAGGCTTCAGAGGCCGCCAGTCAGGATGTTGAGCGCGGCAAGGGCCACCTTCTGGAACCTTTCCTTCTCCTCCTCGAGCGCCTTGCACTTGTCGGCCACGCCCTCCTTGGCCTGCTCGATCTCTGCCTCAATCTCGCCGCCACACTGCTCGATCTCGCTGGTCATCTTCAGCATGTTCTGGAGGTTGTCCTGGACCTGCTGCGAAATGTCTGCAGAGGAAAATACATGGGAGTGTTAGAAAGTTCATTGCGCTGGTGCTATCCCTGACACGTGCTACATGTCTATAATTGTAGTTGCGTCTGTGTTCTGGAATCTATTAACCTAGCAACTGAACTGCGCATAACATCGGACATCAAGTAGAGGTGATCTATACTGAGGGTTCCACTCTTCCTTTTTTTGCAAATATGATCCAGCTAATTGAAATGTACAAGATAAATAAATAAACGTGTCAACGCAGAGTGGGGAAACAACTGTACTCGAGAAGGAAACATGAATTAGGATCAAACCACAAATTCTAAGCAGGTCGGTAGATATATTCCACAGATGTGTTATGGAATCTAGCAAGTGAACAACGCACATAAAGTAGATGTGTTCGCGATTTCTCCCATTACTATCGTGAATTTGAAGCTGCAAATTAAAATTCCTAGATAATTAAGAGAAATGATTCGAGGGCAGTAATAAACAAATCAAATTTGGTCCCATTTCTCGAATCAGAACGGGAAACAAAACTCGAAAAGCAAAAAACTAATTAGCACCAAGCCATCAAATCGTGATACCGAACAGGCGATGCCAGTGGCTCGCATCGATTCCAACCACGCGACCCACAGGGTTCGAGCCCCTTACCTAAAATTAAACTGTTCCCCATAATTTTAAAGCGCTTAAAACCCCAATCCAGTGTCGTATCGCCTCCATCAGAACGCAAAATGGACCGGAAATCCTACATAACCACACACCGTGCCCACTAACACGCGCGACTGCGGTGAGCAAACTTGGGAGAGCGACCAAGCACCACCACGCGACGGTTGGCCTAGGGTTTAGGGGGGGGGGGGGGGGGGGGGGAGGCATACCAAAGAGGAGCGCGGAGATCTGGGACTCGCCGCCTTCCTCCGTAGCTGCGTCGGCGAAGGCCTCCTCCGCCGCGGACCGCGCGGTCGCACGCGATCCCGATGGCGAGTGAGACATATCTCTCTCTCTCTCTCTCGGGAGCCGGGATGCGAGTACGAACTGAGAAGTGATCGGTCGCTGCCTTTTTGTTTTTACTAGAACAAGGTCGTTGCCGATTATACTGATGGCAGCCCTGAAGTACTGGGCCACTTTTGAACATGACGTGCCGACGGGCCTTCATTTCCATAAGACTATCACACTGGAACGTAATTTTCATTTGGGTTTGGGGTTCTCTCCGGGAGGTGCTATACATCACTCGCTAGCGGCGCCTCCATGCTCACACCGCCTCAAGTGATTTCTGTATGGGCCAGCCCACTGCCCCGTCGTCTTCTTCCTCCTCCAGACGTCTCCTTCAGTTCTTCGTCCCGTGAACCAGCAGCTCACCGCCAGCCGCGCGCCACCCCAAGAACCTAACTTCTCTGCCTCACCTTTGCCGGCGACGCCGCGGCCAGCTGCGGCGTCCCCGTCTCTGGTGAGGTCCAGGCCTCGTCTCCGCCAGCGACGCCGCGGCCAGCCGCGTCGCCCCCGTCTCCAGCGAGGTCCCGGCCGGCCGTCCATCCCTCTAAACCCCCCGAACTGCACCCCCATCCCTAAGTCTGGGTGCCGGCGACACCCCCAACCCTAACCCTAAATCCGGCGAGGACCTATCCACCCCCAACCCTAAGGTCTTTTCCTCGCCTTCGCCGGCGATGCCACGGCCCACCGCGTCGTCCCCGTCTCCGGCGAGGTCCTCGCCTCGCCTCCGTCGGGGCGCCGCGGCCACATCGTCCCCGACGTCGGCGAGGACTGATGTCGACCTTCGTCTTCCTCTTCTCTCCGTTGCTGGTGGGCCGGCCCAGGACCTGACGCCGCAGGCATAGGGGGTGCGCGGCGCTCGTCGCTGGCGCCGCTGGCGCCGCCAACGGGCGGCAAATATCCTTTGCCTTCTCTCCATTCAGGCTCAAAACTCCTCTCTTCTAAAAAAGTTCCTCAAACTCTACTGCTGGGCCTTATGGTTCCGAAGACGTTATGGCTGGTCCTCTGGATAGGACCTGGGTGATGAGCACCATCTGGACACTCCCATTTGGAAGAGTATCGTTGCTGGCCTCCCTGAATTCCTCTCTCTCTCTCAGCTAGCTCCATTGGCAATGGTACCACCACAACCTTTTGTCTTGACACTTGGCTTGGCACTTCTCCTATAGCTGAACAATTCTCCGCTATGTTCTCTCACTCCACCAAACCAAATACCAATGTCTCCATCACCCTTCTGTCCGGATTGCGTGCCGCCACGACACTCCGTATATCTTCTATTGCCGCTTCTAAACTTGTCACTCTCTCCAACACAATCCAAAATATTTCTCTCAACCTTGATGCTGACGTTTGCCGTTGCCGCTTCTCTAACAGTAGCCTCTCCAATAGGGTGTTCTATGTCAATTCTTTCAGGCAATTATAGATTGACGCTCATGCAAAGGTTGTTTGGCACAATGGAACTCCCCTAAACTGCCGGATCTTCAGATGGATTGTTCTCCGTCGACAACTCCCCACCAACGAGCATCGTCACTGCCACCTGCTCTAAGCTTCACCAAGCTGCCCTTCTTGCCCTAAAGCCGAGGACAACAAACACCTCCTCCTCCCCTATCAACATGCAAAGGATCTTTGGACCACAATCCCAACCACTGGTGGGATCGCTCTACCGGCCTCCCTAGAGGATATGATGACTCGCCAAGCTGTGGACTTCGCTCGAAGCACAGTCTACATCGCCATCACTTGGAATATCTAGAAACACCGCAATGCTCTTGTTTTCCATGGGTTTGATGAACCTATTCAGTTAGTAATTTGAAGATGTGCTGAGGATGTCAGGTTATGGGCGCATAGATGTACCCCCCCTAAAAGCCTACCTTCTAGCTTGGAGTGACACTTTTGATCCCCCGTGAGCTCCCTCTGTTTTTCTTCTACTTCCCTCCGTCCCATGATGAGTGCATATTTGCATCATGTTTTATATTACTATTTTGCACTGTAGTTGTAGGATCTTGGTATTTTACGGCGTTCGCGCGCATATTTTATGTCTATTTTCACCAGGATCAGGACAGATGATGGATACAATGAACACAATTCTTAGAGCAGTTGTATTAGGGAGAAAATGAGTAAAAACAACGTAAATCGCTTATTTGGGAAATATCAATAACACCAGAAGAAAATCTGAAGTGATCGAGACATCCGGAAGGTTTAACGACCAACTATACGGCATGAATTAATTTTTCGGCCGTATAGTTCCCGTCGTATAGTTGGCGCTGCCACCGCTTCCTCAAATAGTTTCACCCCGTGCAACTGGATCGGAGAGACGACATACAGAACAATCAGAAATCACCGAAACCTCACCTCCGGAAGGCATCTGGAGGGGGAACTCGTTCACCGGGGATCTATCTTCGCCCTGCACAGATCTGGAAGGCTAAGGCATCGATCTTTATCATCAACCGCTACATCACCACCATCTCCATCCACCCCATCTACATCTTGTCTAGATCTTGTTGTAATTTTCGTACTCGTTGTGGATTTATACAAGTACTATTCATCTATGATAGATTCCATTGTTATTGTCATGATGTTGATTGCCTCCATATCTGAGTAGATCATTAGTTCTTGGGGAAATGGAGAAACCCTAGTATGAGATTGAAATAAGATAAATTTTATTATGATATTCATCGCTGTGATCATGTGTTAGATTGTCTTCATCTTGATGTTGGGAGAAGTCGACCTCTCAATATTTTCCTCTTGTGGGGACTTGATGGAGGGAACTACTTGTTGGTAGACGGAGGTGTGTTAACACTTACAGTGACTATAAAGTTGTTGGCACCCCTTACGTATCAACTTGGGAACAAAGTAAACTCACGGAACACTATCCATTTCATGGGATATGTCCTACGGGATTAAGTCCCTTAATAGCGCAGTAATTCGATTGATGTCGATTGCTGTCTGCTATGGTTATGAGGATGATGTGAGCAGTGGTTGCTGCCTATTTGTCCAAATACGGAGTTCCTCCCACACATACATAGTTGAGAATATTCATGATAATAATCTTTACCTTAGCTCTTTATAATGCTAGAGGTGTATCCGCTACTCCCTGAGAATGCTTTTTCTCATTACAGTTTCAAATCTCTTTTACATACGCGATACTTACTTTTTATGTTCAGTTGTTTTACTTTACTTATTGTTCTCTTATACCAAAAACCCAAAAACACCTTTTTTACACAATACTCGCATTTTATCTTGTTACTTAGAACTTTATTTAGCATTTTCTATTTCAGTATTTAATTCAAGAGTTATTAGACTTCAGACTCCTGCTCCTTGTGGGATCGATATCTTTATTTTGAAACTAGCTACAAACGATCTGTGCACTTGTAGTCATCAAGCTATTTTCTGGTGCCGTTGTCGGGGATCTAAGCGCTATAGGTCCTTTAGTTTTTTCTTATTTATTTTTGTCTTGCTAAGTTTTGTTTTGAGTTACATGTTTCCACCAACATGATAGAGTTTGAGCATATGTCTAGTGCTAATCCACTCAGCCACTTTGGGAAGCCCTATGATATTAATAAAAGAGACAACTCCAACGAGAAGGCAAGGGGGTTTGAAATAAATCATCTGCTACTTGGTATTCTACACAAGAAGCAATTTACTGGAGATGAAGAAGATCCTGATCCATATGAGCATATTGCATGTTTCAAAGATATATCTGGCACTTTCCAATTACCGGGATATATTGCTAATGAGGTAAGGGTTAAACATTTTAGTTAGACTTTGACTAGTACAACTCTCTCATGGTATAGATCTCTACCCCCAGAAGCCACTACTACTTAGGATAATTTAGCCTGTGAGTTTCTAGCAAAATATTATCCATTATCAAAATCTTTTGGAATCAGGCGTCTTGTAATGACTTGGAGGAACCGTCCTAATGAAGGACTAGTAAGAGCTTATATCATATTTAAAGATTTAATCAATGTCCTGATGATGATTTGCCTGAATGGTATTTATTGCATATCTTTTATGGCGGTTTAATTGAACCTAATAAAATTGAACTAGACTCTTTTGTGAGAGGAGCTTTTATGAATCTTCCTATAACTAAAGCTTGGGCTTTACTTAATAGAATTCACGATCATAGAGATTCATGGAATTTTGGTATAAGAAGCGAAGGAGGCATATAAATAGATTATGATTGTATTCATGATTATAATAAAAAGGGCCATGTTAATGAATTATCTAAAGAACTTTATTTGGATTCAGATCTTGTGTTGCATGTTGTTAAAGCTTTTACAGAATACATCAAAGCTCCAAAAGAGGGTTTGGTCAAGTATGATCCACCACCCGAACCTGAGAAGAAAAGAGAAGTTAAAGCAACACTGGCCTCCCTAGAACCAATATATGAGATACCTTTCCCTAACACTGCACAGAAGCATATTTTTGAATATGAACAGTGATGAGTGCATATTTGCATCATGTTTTACACTATTATTTTGCACTGTAGATGTAGGATCTTGGTATTTTACGGTGTTCGCGCGCATGTTTTATGTCTGTTTTCACCGAGATCAGGACAAATGATGGATACGATGGACACAATTCTTGGAGCAGTTGTACTGAGGAGAAACGGAGCCAAAAACAACATAAATCGCTTATTTGGGAAATATTAATAATACCAGAAGAAAACCCGAAGCGAACGAAGGAGGCAGACGGTTCAACGACCAACTATACGACGGGAATAAATTTTTCGGCCATATAGTTCCTGCTGTATAGTTGGTTCCGCCTCCTCAAATAGTTTCACCCCGTGCAAATGGATCGAGGGACGACATACAGAACATCCAGAAATCACCGAAACCTCACCTCCGGAAGACATCTAGAGAGGAACTCATCCACCGGGGATCCATCTTCAACCTGCGCGGATCCGGGAGGCTAAGGCATCGATCTTCATCATCCACCGCTGCATCACCACCATCTCCATCCATCCCATCTACATATTGTCTAGATATTGTTGTAATTTCCGTACTCGTTGTGGATTTATACAAGTACTATTCATCTATGATATATTCCATTGTTATTTTCATGATGTTGATTGCCTCCATGTCTAAGTAGATCATTAGTTCTTGGGGAGATGGAGAAACCCTAGTATGAGATTGAAATAAGATAAAGTTTATTATGATATTCATCGCTGTGACCATGTGTTAGATTGTCTTCATCTTGATGTTGAGAGAAGTCGGCCTCTCAATATTTGCCTCTCATGGGAACTTGATGGAGGGAACTACTTGTTGGTAGACGGAGGTGTGTTAGCACTTATAGTGACTATAAAGCTGTTGGCACTCCTTACGTATCAACTTGGGAAACCGAGGAAACTCACGGAACACTATCCATGCCATGGGATACATCCTACGGGATTACGTCCCTTAATAGTGCAATAATTCAATTGATGTCGATTGCTAACTATTGTGGTTATGAGGATAATGTGAGCAGCGGTTGCTGCCTATTTGACCAAATATGGAGTTCCTCCCACACATACATAGTTGAGAATGTTCATAATAATAATCTTTATCTTAGATCCTTATAATACTAGTGGTGTATCCTCTATTCCCTGAGAACGCTTTTTCCCTATTGCAGTTCCAATCTCTCTTACACATATGATGCTTACTTTCTGTGTTCAGTTGTTTTACTTTACTTATTGTTGCTCTTATACCAAAAAACCAAAACACCTTTCTACATAGTACTCGCATTTTATCTTGTCACTTAGAACTTTATTTAGCATTTCTATTGTAATATTTATTTCAAGAGTGATTAGACTTCAGACTCCTGCTCCCTGTGTGATCGATATCTTTATTTTGAAACTAGCTACAAACGATCTATACACTTGTAGTCATCAAGCTATTTTATGGTGCCGTTGCCGGGAAGCTAAGCGTTGTAGGTCTTTTAGTTTTTGCTAATTTATTTTTGTCTTGCTAAGTCTTGTTTTGAGTTACAGGTTTCCACCATTATGATGGAGTTTAAGCATATGACTAGTGCTAGCCCACTCAGCCACTTTGGGAAGCCCTAAGATATTTATAAAAGAGACAACTCCAATAAGAAGACAAGGGGGTTTGAAATAAATCCTCTACTACTTGGTATTCTACACAAGAAACAATTTACTGGAGATGAAGAAGATCCTGATCCATATGAGCATATTGCATGTTTCAAAGATATATGTGGCACTTTTCAATTAACGGGATATACTGCTAATGAGGTAAGGGTTAAACTTTTTAGCCAGACTTTGACTAGTACAACTCTCTCATGGTATAGATCTCTACCCCCTGAAGCCACTACTACTTGGGATAATCTAGCCTATGAATTTCTAGCAAAATATTATCCATTATCAAAATCTTTTGGAATCAAGCGTCTTATAATGACTTGGAGGAACCATTCTAATGAAGGACTAGTAAGAGCTTATATCAGATTTAAAGATTTACTACGTTTATGTCCTCATCATGATTTTCCTGAATGGTATTTATTGCATATCTTTTATGGCGGTTTAATTGAACTTAATAAAATTGAACTAGACTCTTTCGCGGAAGGAGACTTCATGAATCTTCCTATACCTAAAGCTTGGGCTTTACTTAATAGAATTCATGATCATAGAGTATCATGGAATTTTGGTCTAGGAAGTGAAGGAGGCGTAGAAATAGAGCATGACTGTATTCATGACTATAATAAAAAAGGCCATGTTAAAGAATTATCTAAAGAACTTTACTTGGATTCATATCTTGTGTTGCAAGTTGTTAAAGCTTTTATAGAACATATCAAAGCTCCAAAAGAGGGTTCAGAAAATTATGATTTGCCACCTGAACAGGAGAAGAAGATAGAAGTTGAAGCAACACTGGCCTCCCGAGAACCAATACATGAGATGCCTTTCCCTAACACTGCACAAAAGCATATTCTTGAATACGAACAAGTCAAAGCAGTACAGGAGAAGAAGGAAGAAGAAAGTATACCAGAAGTCGTAGAACATTTGGAAGAAACCAAAGATGAAGAGGTAACCAAGGAAGAAATTATTTCTATGTATGCACATTGTAACATAGTTGAACTTGATGAAGAGACTTCCATATTGGTTGAAGGTAAAACAAATGTAAAACATGTGGGTAAGCCTATTCTTTCCTGCATATTTAAAGAAACCTCGCATTATGGTTTATGCGATCTTGGCACCAAAGTTTATGTTATATCTTATGATTTCTACTTATAAATAAAAGAAGAAATAGAACCGGCTACAATTGAAAATACTGATATGACAATTATGTTAGCCAATAAAAATCTTAGAATTCCAATGGGAGTAGTTGAAGATGCAACTGTCACAATTGGAAACAAAAACTTTCCTATCAATTTTGTAGTTGTTGATATGCCAGCTGACACTCTTTGCCCAATTATATTTGGAAGAAACTTTTTGAGTGATATAGGTGCCTATGTTAAATTCAAGAAGGAGATTGTGTCTCTTAAGCTTGGGGGAGCGGAAAAGGAATTCCTCTTTTCTAAATTTAAAGATAGGCCTCCACAAATACAAGAAGAAGAGGAAGAGAAAACTATTGAGGAAATGGCGGCTCTTTTCTTTAGTAATCAAGAAGAAGAAATAAATGAAGACTCAAATTATGAAGAAATAGTTATGAAGGACAAATCCCTAGAAGAACTAGAAGATGAATTTGATTCACTTCCTATTATGGGACCTCCAACTGATGAGGCTTTTGAAGAGCCAGAAAAGAGAGGGGACGAGGAATTACCACCCCTAGAGTTGAAGACTCTACCAGATAATCTTAAATAGAGATTTTTTGATGATACAAATAAATTTCCTGTTATTATTAGTGCTAAACTTTCAGGAGAAGAAGAAGAAGGACTCATGAAAATACTTAAGGAGCATCACAAGGCCTTTGGGTATTCAATGGATGATTTGAAGGGCATAAGTCCCATGATAGCCATCCATCGAATATTCATGGAAGAAGGTGCTAAACCAGTCGCGGAATTTAATAGAAGATTGAAGCCTAAAATGAAGGAAGTAGTAAGAAAATAAATTGTACGCCTATTAGACGCAGGTATAATGTATCCTGTTAAAGAAAGTGAATGGGTAAGTCCTGTTCATTGTGTCCCTAAGAAGGGCGGTTTTACTGTTGTTCCTAGTGAAAACAATGAATTGATACCTACTAGAACTATTGTTGGGCATAGGATGTGCATAGACTTCAGGAAATTAAATAAAGAAACTAGGAAAGATCACTATCCTTTACCGATCATAGATCAAACTTTAGAAGGGTTAGCAAACCACACCCATTTTTGCTACTTGGACGGATACTCTGTTTTTTCTCAAATAGCTGTTCATCCGGATGATCAACTTAAAACATCTTTCATTAGTCCCTATGGTTTACATGCTTACCGACGTATGCCTTTTGGTTTATGTAATGCCCCCGCTTCTTTTCAAAGATGCATGACTGCTATTTTTGAGTATTTTATAGAACTGATAATGGAAGTATTTATGGATGACTTTTCATCTATGGAACTTTGTTTACTAGTTGCTTGGATAATCTCAAAAGAGTTTTGCAGTGTTGCGAAGAAACCAATCTTGTTATAAACTAGGAGAAGTGCCATTTTATGGTCGAAGAAGTATAGTCCTTGGACACAAGGTATCCGATAAGGGAATTGAAGTGGATAGAGCTAAGGTTGAGGCCATAGAGAGAATGCCCCACAACCTAGGGATATTAAAGGTATAAGAAGTTTCCTTGGTCATGTGGGTTTTTATAGAAGGTTCATTAGAAATTTCTCTGGAATATCTAAACCTTTGACTAACCTCCTACAAAAGGGAGTAAGATTTAACTTTGATGATAAATGGCTTGAAGCCTTTGATAGACTCAAAAATGCTTTATCACGTGATCCTATCATTAAACCACCTATATGGGATACGACTTTTGACTTAATATGTGAAGCTAGTGATGATGCTGTAGGAGTAACTCTGGGACAACATATAGGTCGCAGATTTAATATTATACATCATGCTAGTATTACTCTTAATGGTGCTCAAAAGAATTATCCTAAGGAGGAAAGGGAACTATTTGTTGTATTTTTCTCTTGTGATAAATTTCGTTCTTATATAGTTGATGCAAAGGTAAGAGTTCATACGGATTGTGATGGTTTAAAAGAACTCCTTGAGAGGAAAGACCATAAGCCAAGAATGATCCGTTGGATTCTTTCACTTCAAGAATTTGAGTTGCAGATTATGCAGAGGCAAGAAATAAAGATGTTGGATGCAGTGTCCATGTTCACCCAACAAGATACCAATCTTGTTGAGAGGAACTTTAGTCCCGGTAATTTTTGTTTACGAGAATTATTCAATGAACTAAGGTCACTCCAAAAAAGAAGAAGTCTTTGTTGTTGGAGGAGCTTTTCATCCCCGAATAAGTAAACGGTAAGTTTGAGGTAAGTGTTCCTACTCAAATAAGTGACTTGTTTTCACAAATTTTACTTCTGAAAATTTTGCCTTTGAATTCCTCGTGTTTTTCTGAAGCTTCTGAGGGTTTTTACCAACTATACGCGCAGAACTATACGACCAGAGAGAAATCTCCCGCCATATAGTTAGTCGTTAAACTCTCTGTATGTTCTTTGCAAAATTGTTTTCGATGTCTGGACCTATACGGTTGCAACTATACTACCGGAGCCAATTTTCCGGCCGTATAGTTGGTTGTTAAACTTTTAGACACTTTTGATTTTTCTGTATCTATACGGTCGCAACTATACGACTGGAGCCAAAAATTTGGCCGTATAGTTGGTCGTTAAACTCTCAGACACTTTTGATGTTTGCCTTTTCGTTTTTACTATATCAAAAAAATGCTATCGTCGGTTCTGAGTTGTAACTTAACCGACCTGGACTCGAGATATTTGGAACTATTTGCCTGGAACCAACTATACAGACGGAGCTATACAGGCCGTGCCCGTATAGCTGGTCGTTACGTGGCAGGACTCCTCCAAATCTGTGATTTCTTTCCCTGTTTCGCTCAGATTCTTTTCTTGGGCAATAATTTGGTGTTTCTCGCGAGTTTTACCGATATCTGATCCCCCTTATATACTACCATTGTCTTTCTCTCTAAATCATAATCACCAGGAACCAATCTAGCCATGCTCTATCCCGTCCCAGGCCGTGGGAGACCCATGGGGATCATTGCTCCTTCCAGGGACCGCTCTAGCAGTCCATCCATGGAGGACAATGATGAGGAGGTAGAGAGGTTTAGCCCGAGGTACAAGGGGTACGTCGATCCAAGCTACTACAACAATGATTCCGATGATGATGTGGTTGATGTCTACATCTGCCGTGATATCTATGATCCCCCGGAGATCAACTGGGCGGGAATGAAAAAAGCTCAACAAGAGAGAAGATCGCAAGCCGCATGGAAAAGGGCGTGTGGAGACGGTCAAGTTCATCACCATGGATCCAAGGCCGCACAAGCGTAAGGAAATACCTAATACTAGTGCAGGTGTTAGCGAGGGAGCCAAGGATCCAATCATGAAGCCTACCACCGGTGCTTGTATGAAGGTGAAGCCTCAAGAAGAGTGGAGGTACGGTTTCCACTTCCCCAATCCATCAATTATGGATGAGGAAGAATAATCTATTCCTAGGACCAAGGATCACATGCGGGCACTGGAGATTTATCAGAAGCAGGAGCTACTCCATCGAGTTGAAGTCCGTCACCGTCTCAATGAGATGGAGAAGAAGGAAGACCTCCTCCCATTGGTGACTAAGCTCGCAAATAGAGTGGACACTTTGCAATCTGATTTGCGCAGGTGCTACAGCCGCATCACTGCTCTGGAGGATACCGACAAGAAGCTACGCACCGCGGTGTTACATGCCATGGATCCACAGTGATCTACAACAATCACGGTATCAAATAATCGCAAGGGATTATTTGATCCCACCTGGCTTGATTCCAAGCTTGGGGAGATATTTAAGACCTTGTAATCCATCCTATAAGTTTTATATTACTATTTTAGTCTTGCATTAGTTCAAACTAGAAATAAAGTTTGCATGATTAGAATTTCCTTCAGGAATAGTCGATCCCTTTTATGAAATTCTGAGTTTATTATTATATATGGAGCAATATTGAGTTTGAATTTGTCCTATTGGATATATGAATGGCTTGAGTATAATTTTACTTGCACTTGATGATAGCAATAGTGGTCTTCCACACCATTAGTATTAATGGAACATATAAAGATAATTTGGTCAATATGTTGTAAGTATACGATTTGATTTACAAAATAGATTATCTTTGCAGTTAAGTTGAAAAAGAAACTTTGAACAAAGGAAAATAAAAAGTGCTATCAAATTAGAGTGAGATCAAGTCGAGGTAGAATCTTCAAGTCATAAAAATGCTTCATATACAATTGGAATTTGATAATTGAGATCATTAAACTTTGGATTCCTACATGAAGTGGAATGTATGGCTAGCTCCTTTACACAACACTTAAACAAAAAGTGCGAGCATATACATACAAAGAAAAAGAAAAGAAGAAAAAGAGCAAATATGCAAAGAGAAAATAGGCATACACCACCATATTGTAGTATGACAAAGAGACACTTTTGAGATTTTGAATCCCAAGTGAATACGTTGATCCTAAAACACTTGGGACTACCTCGCTAACTCATTCGGTTGAACCAGATACTTTTACATTATGTTGAGATTCATTTCTTGTGAACTATTGATCATTAAGGTGTGGAAGCCTGCTAATACTATTCATATGGTTTGAGTAAGGTACTATTCATGAACTTATTCCTATGTATCATATATGATAATCACATGTTGCAACTGCCTCATTTATTTTATCGACTCAACTTCATGAATATGAGGATCACATCCATTAAGCTAAACTTGCTCGGTGAAATGGATCGTATGGGCACCTAGAGGCGGGGTGAATAGGTGCTACTTCAAATTTTAATGCTTTTTCACTTTTAGGCTCGACACAAAAGGTAAATTCTCTAGATATGCGACTATGTAGAATTTCCCTATATGCACACCTAACTACCAGCGAGTAAAGGCGAGTAAAAGTGAGGAATGAGGAAACCGTAGTGGAGCATGCAGAGACACATGATTTGTTTTACCGTAGTTCCTTCCTTGTTAAGGGAAGTACATCTGCGTTGGAGGGGTGGGCGGTAATAAGACCACCACGCCACAATAAGCCTCACCCTGTTCTCCGATGGATCTCACCACCAAAGGCCTGATCCACCTTTCCACTATTGGAACCCTTCGAGGCGGGAACCGGCGCCTTTACACAACTACCAGGGCACAACGCCACAACCGAATTGGAGGCTCCCGTAATGACAACAAGATGCCACAAGAACAATTGTTATCAATAACGAAACACAAGATCTAGATATCAACAAGAATACTAGATCGGGGATTCTCCAAGTAAATGGAGAGGAGTTGAAGCGCTTGATTCGTGATGATGATGAATGATGTCTCCTCCTTCAATTCCCCCAAAGATCGAAGCCTTCAGGTGGTTGAGGTGGGAGATCTCAGGAGAGAGCTTTTGCAACAGGTTTGAACTTTTTCGAATGAATCAAGAGTTCTGATAGGAGGGGTGGATGGGGCTCTTATAGCCCCTGTCCAGACGGAGCCATTGGAGCATTCTAGGGCCGGATTATCCAGCCCAAGTGAGGGCCGGATTATCCGGCCTGGGGAATACTCCGCCCCAGACTCGGATTATCCGGGGGGAAATCTGCCCCCGAACAGAAGCACGCGCCGGGTAGTCCTTGGCATCTTCTCTTGGGGGCCGGATTATCTGCCCCTAGAGGATGGCCGGATTATCCGGCTGGGGAAAAGTCCGCCCTAGCCACGGATTGTATGGGGGGAAAATCCGCCCCCAGACAGAAGCACGCGTCGAAGCTCCCTTGGCCATTTTCCCTAGGGGCCAGATTATCCGGCCCCAAGAGACGACCGGATTATCCGGCTGGGGAAAAATCCGCCCCAGACTCAGATAGTCTAGGGGATAATCCGCCCCCAGACAGAAGCACACACGTGACTAGCCCTTTGCCAAGATGGTTAGGCCGGATTATCCGACCCTTGATAGGGGCAGATAATCCAGCCCCAAACACCAAAATCTTTCCTGCAACACTTAGCACACATAATAAACTCCAAAGTATTGTTATCTAACACACAAAACATAAGAGATCATGAAATGTTCTTTTAATCTCCCCCTTTTTGGTGTTAGATGACAATACTAGGATTTTCAAGATAGCTCAAATAACAACATCATTTATCGAATGAAACAGACCCCCCTCAATGTGTGCATAATAAAAAAATTGCATTTCAATACAAATGCACACAAGTAGGTACAAGTCTATTTCATTGGAACATAAACAAAATAATCATACCACCGTGAGAGAGAGGGGCATCCTCAAGATAGTATAAAAATACCCAATGTGATAACCATTATGAACGCCTTCCTCGAGATAAATATCCAATACGGCCAATATGATAGATGAATCCATAGGAGAAATCCATGAGATAAATCCAAAGCCACACATAAACATAGTCTCATACAAAGCAAATCACAAATAAAAGTCCAACGCGAAATGGGAACAAGCGAGATAAAGACCGAAACGATAAAGTGCAAGAGCTTGTGCCCGACCCATGCAAATTCACGAAGTCCTAATAGAACTACTTCTACCCCTTTGGCATCGAAACGCCAAAAGGAAGAAGAGTGATGCTAATGCCCTAAGGGATCACTCGTAGTCCTCATCTTCTTCCCCGTCCTCGTCCTCATCCTCAAGCTCCTCGGTGTCATCATCCTCGTCATCAGCTGGTGCATTGATACATTGCAAATGTATCTATAATTTTTGATGTTCCATGCTTGGTTTTATCCACTTTCTTGTCTTTTGTCCACACTTCGGAGTACTTTTCATATGATTTCTTGGACTAACCTATTAACAAGAGCCACAGTGCCAGCTGCCTATTTTTTGCTGTTTTTGGTTCCAGGAAAGTCAGAAAATGAATATTCTCGGAATTGAATGGGACAAAAGCCAAAGTGCCTATTTTTCCAAGAGTCGTTAGATACCAGAATACGAGACGGAGAGGGGCTAGAGTCCGGCCACACCACCTGGCCGTGCGGCCAGGCTTGGCCCGCGCCAGGGGGTGGTGTGGTGGCCCTGGCACCCCCTCGGCCTCCCCTTCCGACTATAAGATGCCCTCGGGACGAAAACCCTAAGTGCCCGATCAAAAATCCACGAAAGAGTCTGTTGCCTCCGTCATCTCCATCCCTAGATCGGGAGGGATCTTAAGCTCTTCCCGGAACCCTGCCGGAGAGGGGAATTCACCCTAGAGGCCTTCTTCATCACCATGCAAGCCTCCGGTGTGATGCGTGAGTAGTTCATCCTTGGACTACGGATCCATGTAGTAGCTAGATGGCTGGTTCTCCTCCTTTGTGCTTTCATGTATAGATCTTGTGAGCTCCGTTCATGATCAAGATCATCTATTTGTAATTCTGCATGTTGTGTTTGCGGGGACCCGATGGATATTGAGATGTTATTTTAGATTGATTATTGATTCTATCATGTCTTTGTTATTTGTGATCTTGCATGCTTTCCGTTGTTAGTAGCTATCTTGGCCAAGTAGATGCTAGCAACTCCAAGAGTTAGTATTTATGCTCGATAGTGGGTTCATGCCTCTGGTAATCTGGGGAAGTGACAGAAATCTCTAAGGTACTAGATGTGCTGTTGCTACTAGGGAGAAAACAACAATCCTTTATTCATAGAACAATCGTATTGTTTACTTTACACGCAGTTCGTAAAGAAATAATCTGTTGCTTGCAACTTAATACTGGAGGGGGTTCGGATGATAACCTGAAGGTGGATTAGTAGTCATAGATGTAGTTGGATGGCGGTCTATGTATAATGTTGTAATGCCCAATCGAATCTCAAAGGAGTCAAGATGATTAGTATATGCATGTATTGCTTTCTCGATGTTTGTCAATTGCCCCACTGTAATTTGTTCACCCAGCATGTTATCTATCTTAAGGAGAGCCACCTCTAGTGAACTATGGATCCCGATCCTTGTCTTCTATAAACGGTTTACTGCTTTGTGTTTACTTTCTACAAACTATTACTTCTTTCCATTCGATATGTTTAATCCTTTGTTTTCAGCAAAACACGGTGAGATTGACAACCTCATCGCAAGTTGGGGACAAAGTTCTGTTGTTGTGTTGTGCAGGTCTCCACGTTGCTACTAGCACCGGTAGTGCGCCCTGCCAAAGCTCAGCTAGTAACACCTTTGGGGTGTTTCCTTGCTCCTACTGGTTCGATTAAACCTTGGTTTCATAACTGAGGGAAACTTGCTGCTGTGCTCATCATACCTTCCTCTTGGGGTTCCCAACGAGCTCTACATCAACCACGCACCAGCACTTTTCTGGGCACCATGCATTGAGCCATCAAGCATTTTTTTGGCGCCGTTGCCGGGGAGTCAAGGACATCTTCACAAGGGGAGTCCCTCATAACCAATCTCTTTACTTTGTTGTTTTTGTTTTGCTTAGTTTCTTTTTGCTTTGTTTGCTTGTTTTGTTTTCAAAAACACAAAAAAATTAGTTTTACAAGTTTTCTTTCTTATTTGAAAACCCAAAAAAATGACTACTCTTGAAAACACTAAGTTGTGTGACTTCACTAGCACCAACAACAATGATTTTATGAGCACACCTATTGCTCCACCTGTGCCTGAAGATACTTTCTTTGAGATAAAACCTGCTTTGCTCAATCTTGTTATGAGAGAGCAATTTTCTGGTATTGGTAATGAAGATGCTGCTTCCCATCTAAATAACTTTGTTGAACTTTGTGAGATGCAAAAGCATAGGGATATAGATGGTGATATTATTAAGATGAAATTGTTTCCTTTCTCTTTGAGAGGAAAAGCTAAAGAATGGTTGAATTCCTTAACTAGGAATAGTATTGATTCTTGGACTAAGTGCAAAGATGCTTTTATTGGAAAATACTATCCTCTTGCTAAGATTATATCCATGAGAAGTGAAATAATGAAGTTTAAACAACTTGATAATGAGCATGTTGCTCAAGCTTGGGAAAGAATGAAATCTTTGGTTAAGAATTGTCCCACTCATGGACTGGCTGCTTGGATGATCATCCAAACTTTTTATGCAGGATTGAACTATTCTTCAAGGAACCTATTGGATTCTGCTGCTGGAGGTACCTTTATGAGCATCACCTTGGGTGCTGCAACAAAACTCCTGGACAATATGATGGTTAATTATTCTGAATGGCATACTGAGAGAATTGCACAAGGTAGGAAGGTAAATTCTGTTGAGGAAACTTCCTCCTTGAGTGATAAGATTGATATTATTATGTCTATGCTTGTTAATGGGAAAGCCCATATTGATCCAAATAATGTTCCTTTAGCCTCTTTGGTTGCTCAAGAAGAGCAAGTTGATGTGAATTTCATAAGAAATAACAATTTTGGCAATAATGCTTATAGGAACAATTTTGGTAACAACAATTATAAGCCATATCCTCCCAACAATGGTAATGCTTATGGAAATTCTTACAACAATAATAGGAGTGCTCGCTCTGAACTTGAAGTTATGCTTAAAGAGTTTATTAGTAAACAAACTGCTTTCAATAAAACTATTGAGGAAAAACTCTCTAATGCTGAAAGAAATATAGCATCTTTGGCTGAAGCTCAATCTTCTTTGAATAAAATGGCTGCTAAACCTGAAACAAATGATAATCCCTTTGCAGCTACCAATGCTATACAAGTGAGAATTGATGAAAATGTTAGACTATTAGCTGAATTACATGCTAAGTGGGAAAGAGAGGATGAAATTGCTAGAAACATTAGTGTTTCTACTATCACCACCACTAGTGTTGAGGCTAGTAATAGTTCTACTACTTTAGATGATAAATTTTATTTATATCTTGATGGTTGCAACATCTCTGAAGTTATTAAGTTCCTACAAAAGCTTGCTAAAAGTCCTAATGCTAGTGCTATGAACATGGCCTTTACAAAACACATTATTGATGCTCTCATAAAGATTAAAGAAGAAAAGATGAAACATAAAGCTTCTATTCCTATAAAACAAGAAGATGGTTGGGAACCCATCATTAATATGCAAGTGAATGACTTTGATTTCAAAGCTTTGTGTGATCTTGATAGTAGTGTTTCTATTATGCCTAGAAGGATTTATGATATGCTTGATTTGCCTGCTCTTGAAGATTGTTATTTGAATGTCCCACTTGATGATAATGCTAAAAAGAAACTCATGGGGAGTCTTAATGATGTTCTTATTATGGTTAACAATGCCTATGTCCCCGTTGATTTCTATGTTTTGGATGTTGAATACAATGCTTCTTGTCCTATTACTTTGGGAAGACCTTTTCTTAGAACTGTTGGTGCCATCATTGATATGAAAGAAGGCACCATTAAATATCAACTCCCACTCAAGAAAGGTATAGAACACTTCCCTAAAAAGAGAGAAAAGATTTCTTTTGCTTCTCCTATGAAAACAAAATTTGGTTTTAATGCTTCTTCATTTGAGAACACTTGATTCTTTTTCATGCTTCTTATGCCTAACTTAAAGGCGTTAAAGAAAAGTACTTATTGGGAGATAACCCAAAAGTTTTAGATGAGTCTTGGAAGTTATTACCTCTGTAATAACCGCTCCTTATCCTTTTTATTTGCTTTTTGTGCCAAGAGTAACCTCTAATGAGAGAGAAGTAATGATTGGGAAAGTTGCTGTCCCGAAACAGATTTCTATGCTTCACCGTAAAAATTCGTGTAAAATCTCTGAATGTCTTTTTGAGGCGTGAATTTTTTTTCTTCTACCCCAGGTTGTTATCTAACTTTAGTTTGTTCAACACTTTTTGATTTGAGCAACAGAAGGTCTTCGAAAAATTCGTCTTTACCTGCTGGTCTTTTTTGACAGATTTCTGCCATTTGCTGCATTTGCTTCTTGTTGGTTCCTTTTTGAGTTCTTTTGGGGAATTGTGATTTTTGAGGGAAGTGCTACAGTAGCTAGTGTTCTAAAGGAAGTTTATTTGGTGTTAGAACTGAACCTTAAGACTTATTTATCTTGAGTGCACTAATGTTGCTAATAAAGATTGTGTGAAGTTTTGTATGAAGGAAAAATTTTAGGTGTATGGAAGGAATGAGTAATGAGATGAAGGATGGACTAAAGCTCAAGCTTGGGGATGCCACGCGTGTTACCCCAAGAAATATCCAGGAAGTACAAGCGTCAAATCTTGGGGATGCCCAAGGCATCCCCTTCTTCATCAATAAAAATTTCAGGTTCCTTCCAAACGCTTCATTTTTATTGTTTCATGCACAGTTGTGTGGTTCTTGGAGTGTCTTCTTTTTCGTTTTTGTTTTGGTTTTTTGTTTGCTTGGTTTGCTTAGTTTGCTGAATAAATTGGTTGGACCCCCTCTTTCATACATTGGTTTGCAAATAGTTTGGTTTGGTTTGGAAAAGAGTAGGAAAGTTCATGCTTATGTGGTAAAAAGAGCTTGTTTTTGACTGTGGCCTATGCTCTGTCATGCCATGCTTGATATTGTTTTGGCTTTATGCTTAGTATTATTTGCTGTAGCATGACTTGTTATAAACAATTGAGATTTCTTAATGTGCCTTGGATGAATCATGCGTTGTTTTAGCATATTAAAGCATAGTATAGTGGTATTCTCCTTTGATGCTTTATTTGGGTTGACTTGGCACATGCTCACACCATGTTATGACTATCTCAAGTCACCATAGCCTTTATGATCCTTTAGTTTTCAACTTGTAGTATCACTTTATGCTTTGATCAATGATGTTTTGTCGCTCTGCATGATTATAGCCATTATTGCTCTCTTAGTTTGTCGCTCTCAGTCTTTTGCTAGCCTCCACAACAAAGTATGAGTTCCACTCATGCATCCAAATCCCTAAACCAAGTTATTCCAAAAGAGTCCACCATACCTACCTACTATCTTATGCTATTCCAACTATATTCATGCTTTTGTTTACCTTCCAAATTAAACTTGTTATGAGAAAACTAGTGATTAAAGCTCTCACGAACTTGATGGCACACTTTATTTTACTTGCCCTTAATAAACTTGAACCATTGTGTCGTCTATTTTGTATATGCTTGCACTTATTTGTTGGGAATTAGCAGAACCATGCTTTCATGGGGAACGCTTTCAACATTGCACTTGGTACTTTGTACCTAGTTGATATCATGCTCTTTTGTATATGGATGTCATCGGTGTGAAATGAAAGGGGAGCTTGTAAGTCCATGGAGTTTTGTATATGTGTTAGAGAAAATCCTGGGCCGCTGGTCTAATCCATGCTGACATGGTGGAAACCTGCAGCGTAACCATAATGAGCTGTCTATGAAGAATTCTTCTTATAAAAAAAAGAGTCCTATATTGAGAAAAAAGAGAAAAGAGAAAAAAAGATACTATGAAAAGATGAAAGATAGAAAAAAGCACCATATTCCCATGGTAAATAAGAAGATTGCTAAGATGCTCGTTGTCTGCTTGCCTTGTCATTTGATATGGGGATTGTTCCGTATCATCGGTCAAGGGGTACCCCGTTGGCGGTTCTCTATGATACACATGTACTTACAATGACGAGAACTTACCGGTGACTAAACTTGAGTAGCATGAGGAGCGAGCCTCGTATACAAGGGACATGAGATTTCTGACGTATACGTCGTCAAGCATGTACACCATAGTTTGTTCACTTTAACCTTAATCACTTCAAGATGCTTATGATAGGGGCAATGAGAGCTAAAAGCTATAAGTACCATAATTTTTGGAAGCTCTTTATGAGACTTGAATCCCTACTTCCTTCTATAAAAAGGACTTTCTTCCACCATTATATTGAGTCTCCAGCTTCTAACTTTATGCACCTACTTTGAGAGCATAGTGGCCATTCTTAGTTCTATGTGCATTGTCCTAAGACTAGTTGATTGATGCATAACTTGTTATTGCTTGTTTTAAACTATTGTATCTAGTCACTCTTATGAACTTTGAAGGTGTCCTATGCATTTATATTTGCTACTCTATTGAGGGACAAGCTGAATACTTTTATGCTATGTTTTCTTTATGTGAAACAAACAAACGTCTTGCAAAGCATTGTTATTCATGAATCTTTTGTTTGTGCCTTTTCATGTTGCATCATAGTTTCTTTGCTTATTGCTAGAACTTTGTCTTTCATGTTATGATTGAAGTACTATGATCCTAGCTTTGAATGTTTTACAAATACTTTGATCAATTCTTTGATGGTGCATGTCACCTCAAAAATTATTCTTTCTTTTTATCACTTACCTACTCGAGGACGAGCAGGAGTTAAGCTTGGGGATGTTGATACATTGCAAATGTATCTATAATTTTTGATGTTCCATGCTTGGTTTTATCCACTTTCTTGTGTTTTGTCCACGCTTTGGAGTACTTTTCATATGATTTCTTGGACTAACCTATTAACAAGAGCCACAGTGCCAGCTGCCTGTTTTCTGCTGTTTTTGGTCCAGGAAAGTCAAAAAATGAATATTCTCAGAATTGAACGGGACAAAAGCCAAAGTGCCTATTTTTCCGGAAGTCATCAGATGCCAGAATACAAGACGGAGAGGGGCGAGAGGTCGACCTTCTTCATCACCATGCAAGCCTCCAGTGTGATGCGTGAGTAGTTCATCCTTGGACTACGGATCCATGTAGTAGCTAGATGGCTGGTTCTCCTCCTTTGTGCTTTCATGTCTAGATCTTGTGAGCTCCGTTCATGATCAAGATCATCTATTTGTAATTCTGCATGTTGTGTTTGCGGGGATCCGATGGATATTGAGATGCTATTTCAGATTGATTATTGATTCTATCATGTCTTTGTTATTTGTGATCTTGCATGCTTTCCGTTGTTAGTAGCTATCTTGGCCAAGTAGATGCTAGCAACTCCAAGAGTTAGTATTTATGCTCGATAGTGGGTTCATGCCTTTGGTAATCTGGGGAAGTGACAGAAATCTCTAAGGTACTAGATGTGCTGTTGCTACTAGGGAGAAAACAACAATCCTTTGTTCATAGAACAATCGTATTGTTTACTTTACACGCAGTTCATAAAGCAATAATCTGTTGCTTGCAACTTAATACTTGAGGGGGTTCGGATGATAACCTGAAGGTGGATTATTAGTCATAGATGCAATTGGATGGCGGTCTATGTATAATGTTGTAATGCCCAATCAAATCTCAAAGGAGTCAAGATGATTAGTATATGCATGTATTGCTTTCTCGATGTTTGTCAATTGCCCCGCTGTAATTTGTTCACCTAGCATGTTATCTATCTTAAGGAGAGCCACCTCTAGTGAACTATGGATCCCGATCCTTGTCTTCTATAAACTGTTTACTGCTTTGTGTTTACTTTCTACAAACTATTACTTCTTTCCATTCGATACGTTTAATCCTTTGTTTTCAGCAAAACACGGTGAGATTGACAACCTCATCGCAAGTTGGGGACAAAGTTCCGTGGTTGTGTTGTGCAGGTCTCCATGTTGCTACTAGCACCGGTAGTGCGCCCTGCCAAAGCTCAGCTAGTAACACCTTTGGGGTGTTTCCTTGCTCCTACTGGTTCGATTAAACCTTGGTTTCATAACTGAGGGAAACTTGCTGTTGTGCTCATCATACCTTCCTCTTGGGGTTCCCAACGAGCTCTACATCAACCACGCACCAGCACTTTTCTGGGCGCCGTGCATTGAGCCATCATGCATCAGGCTCCCTCGCCCGGGTAGGAAACAGGTGACGCTCAAGCTCTCCATAGTTGAGCCCTGACGAAGAGTTCCACTGAGCATATGGAGTGGGAGCAGAAGGAGTTGGAGGATCGCCAGATGCCCCGAACACATGGTGAAGAATGAGCTGCTGGGTATGGGCCATCTCGTGGCGCTCCTTGTACGCCACATACTGACCCTTGCGAGTGTCTACCCCCATGCAAAGAATGTTCTGCTGGAACCAATTCAGCTGCTTGATCTCATGAGCAATAGGAGGCACTAGGGGCCTACGAGCACTAGCACGGGCATCCCTCATGAAGCCCTCAGAAGCAGACGAAGGATATGAGGTCTTCCTAACCTTGTTGTATATCTTCTTCACCTTATGCTCAACATCAATGTGAAAATCTCCAGTGGGAAGCAGGTGCTTGATCAGCATCCTAATGTAAGGGGCATAAGGAATGGAGAGCCTATTGAACATTGCATCAGTCAACTCATGATAGATTAAATCCATCACATCCAGCTTGTAGTCTATAGACTCGTCTTCACAAGATGCCACCTCATAGGAGAAACCCAGCAGCTGAACCAAATGACCACGAATACTGTCATTGTTTCCCCCACTAGGAGTGATAGAGTCACGAAAAATGCCCACCAAGCTTGCATACAAAGGAGAAAGACCAGCAAAAGAACCCACAATACCATTGTCAACTGTGTAGGGAGAGAGGACAACATCCTTATTGGGCTTGAGCTGGGTGATGATACGATGGCCACTAGCACGGTCCCTGTGGTGGAAAGGATATCCAAGCACCCCAGCAAAAGTCTGAAGATCAGCTTGCATTGGCATGTCACGGGTCATCCACTTCATGGTGCAGCACTCCACCACAAATGACCAAAGTGGAGAAGAATTGCTTCACTACCTTGGAGTCATAGGAGCACTGAAGAGCCATGAGATGGTGCAGCCCCATCCTCTTAGTCACGAACATAGCATCAACAAGTTGAGGCCTTTCCATGGCCTCAGCGATAATCATGGGATGCATAGGGCGAATGTTTAGCTGAGCATAAACATCTTCATATATAGACTTTTGGTCAGCACACCAAAAGCGGGAGTCACCAAGTTCAGTATCTTGCGCGAATTCCACAAACAGATCACGATGGCGAATAGAAGAGTAAGTGACAGCATCCATCTTCTTATAGTTGATCTTTGGTTCCTTGCCCTTTTTCTTGGACACACCCTTCCTGCTCCTATCCCTCTTTGCCTGTTCAGCCATGCGGTCAGCCTCTTTGTTCCTTCTCCTCAGCTCAACCTCGTCCACGAGACCACCCTCACTGTCGTCCCGGAAATAGAGGCCACGAGCACATCGCTTGTAGGTCTTGGGAGCACTAGAACCACCTGTGAAATGAATAAGATGGATAGCATGGGGATAAGCATACACACAAGTCCAAGAGGGAAAGTAGAAATAGTAGGCATCCAGTCCATAGTCCAAACATACATAATGCAACAAATCCACAGAAATCTAAAGCAGTTTTGACTCTATCAGTCCGGATTATCCGGCCTGGACAGGGGCGGATAATCTAGCCCCGACAGAAATTCTCAGATTCGCCTAGATTGATTGCAAAAATGTAGATCGTACACATGAACTGCAAGACTATGATTTCTACACGAAACAACAACCTTCTAGACCACGTTACCCCAACAGGAGACACATCAACTCAAAAGATGGGGAGTGAGGGAGTTACCCTCACTCATTGAAGGAAGAATGCGGAGGAGAAGGTACCTGGAGGCAACAGGAAGAAGATCCAGGGGAGGACCAGAGAATCCAGTGGCTGGGAAGGCTCCGGGGAGGGTGGGGGCAGCAGGCGGCGGCTGGGGAGAGGGAGAGGGGTCGGGGGAGAAGAACTTCTCTTTGTGAGCCCTTCCCCCCGACGCCCAGCCCTTAAGAGGCTAGATCTGCCAGGGCCGGATTATCCGGCCACCACTTGGACCGGATTATCCGGCCTGAATTCTGAATTCCTGTTAAACACAGGTTCAGTCCTACGCATCCCTAAACAACACCCCTACAAGATAAACAAAGGACTTGTGTGCTAGAAGAGATGGCTTAGAGATAGAGAGGGGCTTGGGATTAGACAACCAAACTGATATGGTACTACACACTCAAGATTGCAAGAATCAAATCAACTAAAAGCCAAAATTGAGTGTGATTCCCATAAGAACACGAGATGAGAAAAAACAACCAAAAAAATCCACATAAAACCAACTCTTCTCAAGGAAGAGGGCGGTGGCCAAAGCCACCTTGTTGGAGTGCATGGTATGACACCGCGAAGATATATCTTGGGTTCATGACCAATACTCATCAATAAGCTCACATATCACAAAATGATATTAAGAGAAATGATTTGACTTGCTTTTGGCATTATGGGGGGAGGGTTAGCCCAATTAATTAGGACCACACTCCCCTATATCCATGCCCACACCTATACCAAATACAGACGAGATATAAGAGTGAGTGCATGGGTAATCAAGACAAGCTCCTTGAATCAACGATATTTAGCTCATTCCTCAAGTAACAGAACCTTGCTTCATCAAGTGGCTTCGTGAAAATATCAGCAAGTTGATTCTTCGTGCTCACAAAAGAAAGATCAATATCACCTCGAGCTACATGGTCCCGAATAAAATGATTCTGAATCTTAATATGCTTTGTCCTATTGTGCTGCACCAGATTGTATGCCATTTTGATTGCACTTTCATTATCACATAAAAGAGGCACTTTGTCACAATTGACACTGTATTCCTTCAAAGTTTGCCTCATCCATAATAATTGAGTACATGCACTAGCAACAGCCACATATTCAGCCTCGGCAGTGGAGAGAGATAAACAATTCTGTTTTTTAGAAGACCAACATACTAAAGACCTTCCCAAGAATTGACAAGCTCCAGAAGTTGATTTCCTATCATCCTTATCACCAGCCCAATCTGAATCAGTATAGCCACATAGAGAGAAATTGGAGCCCTTGGTATACCATAGACCAAAATTAGGGGAATTAACTAAATATCGGAAGATCCTCTTGACCGCCACTAAGTGGCTTTCTTTAGGAGCTGCTTGATACCTTGCACACACCCCTACACTCAACACAATATCGGGTCGAGATGCACAGAGGTAAAGAAGAGAGCCGATCATGGACCGGTATACCTTTTGGTCCACATCTTTACCATTTGGGCTGAGTTCAAGATGACATTTAGTTTGCATTGGTGTGGCGACGCCATTAAGATCCATCATCTTGAATCTCTTGAGCGTGTCTTGGATGTATTTTGCTTGATTTATGAAGGTTCCTTCTCTAAGTTGTTTGATCTCAAATCTGAGAAAGAACCGCAATTCCCTCATCATAGACATCTCAAACCTATCAGTCATAAGTTTTGAAAATTCATCATTAAAAGATTTATTAGTAGATACAAAGATAATGTCGTCTACATATAGTTGGCATACGAAGAGCTCCCCATTAACCTTCTTATTAAAAAGAGTGGGATCGATTTTCCCAACCTCGAAGCCACGGTCTAACAAAAGCTCTTTAAGGTGCTCATACCACGCACGTGGGGCTTGTTTAAGGCCATAGAGTGCCTTATCGAGTTTGTAGACATGGTTTAGAAAGTTAGGATCCTCAAATCCCAGGGGTTGCTTTACATATACCAACTCATGTAGAGGACCATTAAGAAAAGCACTCTTAATGTCCATTTGTTGTAATTTAAAATTATTATGAGCAGCATAAGCAAGAAGGATACGGATGGACTCAAGACGAGCCACTGGAGCATAAGTCTCGCCGAAGTCGATGCCTTCAACTTGGGAATAGCCTTGCGCCACTAGTCTTGCCTTGTTCCTTACAACAATGCCATTCTCATCTTGCTTATTCTTGAAAATCCACTTTGTGCCGATAACATTGCAGCATTCCTTGGGCTTCTCTACTAATTTCCAGACTTTGTTGCGCTCAAAATTGTTCAATTCTTCATGCATAGCAGCAACCCAGTCCGGATCTTCAAGGGCTTCAAACACTTTCTTGGGTTCCACCATGGATATGTGAGCTTGGTGCTCACCAAAGCTTGCTAGTTCCCTTCTTCTGGACACCCTCTGTCTGAGATCACCTATGACTTTGTCAAGTGTGTGACCCCTTAATTCAAGATTCCTCTCTGCACGGGCCTTGCGACGAAGTTCAATCAACTTGTTGTTTCTTGGAGGAATATCTTCATCATTTGATTCTTCATTGGTATTACTAGCTTGGCCTTGATCTTCAGCTTGATCAATAGAAATTGGAGATGATGAACCTTGCCCTTGATTTTGATTAATAGCCGTAATAGGAGGCTACTGCTGTTTAGGATTTTCAGGCCAGGATAATCCGGCCGAGGGAGTGGCCGGATAATCCGGCCAGGGAGAACATGGTCCAGCAGCAGTGTCTTGAAGAATTCTGACTTGAACCGGAGAGGGGCCAGATAATCCAGGGCCAGCCGGAAAATCCGGCCTGGGAGTTTCAGCAGATTCTTCGATATTGTTGCCACTTTTGCCAGTTGAGGTAGGTTGGCCGGATAATCCGACGTCCTTCCCGATCCTCCACAAGGGGTTCCTCAATGGGGCAAAAAAATCCCACACCCATTCTTCTTATGGAATCTTGGGGTATTTCAACATCTGCATCACAAACATCAACTTGCCCTACACGGGAGCCATCATTTTCCTTGAACACCACACTACAAGATTCTACAATGTTTCCGAAGATCTTATTGTAGACTCTATAAGTGTGGGATTCGGCACCATACCCAACAAAAATGCCTTCTAAATCCTTAGACTCTAATTTAGATAAATGAACTCCTTTGATGAGAAAGAAACACTTATAACCAAATACCTAGAAGTAGGAGATGTTTGGCTTGTTACTGGTAAGTATTTCATAAGGTGTCTTGTCCAAGATTTTGCGGAGGTAGATCCGGTTGGATGAGTGGCAAGCGGTAGAAATTGCTTCAGCCCAGAAATTATATGGTGACTTGAACTCAGCCAACATTCATCTTGCCAGATTCATTAAAGTCTGGTTCTTCCTCTCGGCTACACCATTTTGTTGAGGGGTGTACATAGCGGAATATTGGTGTCTTATCCCCTCTTCACTTAGGAATTCATTTAAAGTGTAGTTCTTGAACTCTGAGCCGTTATCACTTCTAATTGCCAATATATGGACATTGTGTTGACGTTGAACCTCGTTGGCAAAATCGATGACCGTTTTTTGAGTCTCGCTCTTCAACTTGAATAAATAGACCCATGTGTATCTTGAGTAATCATCAACAATCACGAGGCAATATTTCTTCCCACCGAGGCTTGTGTGAGATGGAGGACCAAATAGATCCACATGAAGGAGCTCCAAAATCCTTGTGGATGAAATAATGGTCTTCCGTCGATGGGGAGAGTCATGCATTTTTCCTTCAACACAAGCCATGCAAACACGATATTTGGGAAAGGAAACATTTTCTTTTAGTCCAAGGATGTGGCCACCCTTGTGAAGACTTTGCAAAGTTCTCATATTGAAGTGGGCTAGTCAGCGATGCCATAGCCAACCCACATCGGCCTTTTCGAAAAGACACATCGGGACTGTAGTGGTTTTCCCCGAGAAGTCCACCACATACAGGTCATTTTCGACATATCCCACGCAAGCGACCTTTAGAGACTTGCTCCACAAGAGTACCATCAAATCACCATCAATGAAAACTGTGAAGCCCATCTTACCAAGGGCACGAACTGAAAGTAAATTGTAACTGAGGGTCTCAACAAGCATGGCGTCCATGAGAGAGATATCGTGAGCAACCACAACTTTGCCAAGATCCAATACCTCATATTTTGATTTGTCACCATAGGAGACGGTTATATGATCATGGTTTGTCCGCATCTCCGAGATGATATCCTTGCTTCCGGTCATATGACTAGTGCACCCGCTATCGAGCACCCATTTGGACCCACCGGAAGCATAGCCCTGCAAGAAAGTTACTTCTTGGTTTTAGGTACCCATTTTTCAATGGGTCCTCTCATGTTAGTGACAAGGGTCTTGGGAACCCAAATAGACCAAGATATGTAACTATCAAATGGACCTACATAGCTAGCATAGACATCACCATAATAATCACAAAATAATTCATAATTTGGATTATTAGCCCCTGCAAAACCAACATAGTTAGTCTTATCATTAGTTGTGGTGCTTGTCTTTGGTTGAGTAGTTTTGCTCTTCTTCTTGTTCTTGTTCTTCCTTTTCTTTGTCTTGGGAACATAACCAAGACCTTCCTTTCCATTGTTTGTCCTTTGCTTGCTAAGGATCTCATCTAGGACTTCTTTACCTTTAGGTTGAGATCCCTTTACAAGTTCTTCCTTTAATCTTGCATTTTCTTCAATCAATACCTTCATGTCCACATGTTGTTGTGGATGTGCTAGGCATATTATACTTTTCCAATTGAGTTTGGAGCTGATCACGAGATTCATTTAGAGTAGAATGTTCACTCTCCAATGCCTTGTAGGTAATGTCAAGTGTCTGAAACTTCTCTGAGAGTCTAGCATGAGCAGCCCCAAAATCAACCTTCTCCTTCTTTAGTTTATTTACCTTAGCAAGAGCATTATCACATTCTTTTATGAGCTGGGCAACCATTTCTTAATGGGACTCCTCAATTGACTCAAATTTCTCTTCCAAGGAGACTCAAGTTTCCTCTTCTTCCTCTAGAGCGTTCTTCAAAGAGGCTATCTCCAAAGCATCTTCTCTTTCAATTCTCCCTTCTCTTTGAGGAGTTCTTCGGAGTGAGAAAGTTGACTCATAAGAGCATCAAAATGAAGTTTGTGCTCACCTTGCAAGTTAGTAAAGAAATTGTCCAAAGCAATAACCTCTTATTTTATCCTAAGACTTGTATGATCATCCATATTAACATCCATAGTAGCCTTAGGAAATGAGGAAATGGAAGATGATACCTCGGACCCTCTTGCCATAAGGCAAGTGACGTTGTTGTTGATGACATTTTCGTTTGGAGAGTCGAAGAGAGATGTAGGGCTCGATGTGGTGGCTATAGCAGCCACCTCCTGAGAGATATATTCATCCTCTTCATCTTCACTTGTCGAAGAATATTCCTCTTGAGCCACCAAGACAATCTTAGGTTTCTTCTTGTAAGGACCATTCTTCTTGACAAATGGTTTCTTTCGAGGTGCCTTGGATTTTTCTTTGAGGATGATCCGGCCTCCATTGTCTTCTCTATTTTGATAGGGAGATTCAGCCACAAAGTGCAACCGATCTCCACAATTGTAGCACGTCATCAGTTTTTGGACATTCTCTCTTTGCCCACTTGACCCATTCTTGCGCTCAAGTTCAAACTTGGCCTTGGTTGGGTCCTTCCAATAGTTCCTTGCGTAGAAGGCCATGTACTCACCATGAGCACGCTTGACCTCCTCGGGACAACCCATGGAGACAACATCGTATCCTCTTTCATCTTCATCTTGTTCAACAACATTTTCCTTTAGAGCTACATTGACTCCTTTTTGCATTCCAATGGCCTGAGCATGGGCAAGTTCTTTCTTGTTTTTTCAGGATCCAGGAAAGACTTTCTTTAAAAAGAGGAATCCAGATGGATAGATTGTGAAATAGAGTATCTCCTTCGATTGAAACATCAAGGATGAAATAGAGGACTTCTAACCGAATGATTGATGGAATTCAGGTGCGATTCCTAGTATTCAAATAAAAGAATATTAGATTACATATAAGTTATTCGTGTTCCTACTCCATTCTATTCTCTATTTCAATCTCATATGAGGTAGCTGGTCAAAGATAGGCTATGTCGACCCTTTCAAACTATTTTCCATAAAAAAAGCATAAATCCGCTTATGGCATTCACCCAAGCATACAGAGACAGAGGAGATCTTGCCTGCGGTAAAGGAAGGTTTTTACTACGAAGCATACGAGTCTGCATTTAGGCTTTGGTCCTATTTCCTGGATCAAAAGATTGTTGGGGAGTCAAAGTCCTACGCAGTTCAAGTGAGAGAATCAGAGAATCGAGGGAATATTGTCTTTCCAGAATGCTAAGAAGAGGTATAGCTGGGCGGTCAGTTAGAAGAAGAGCAGGGAGCCCTACCTACTAGAACTCCACTAATGCTTTTCTCAATTCAAATACGCGTCTTCCTACTTACTGGCTGTTTGCTTTATCACAGAGCTGCATCGCCCTTCCTTAACGTCACTATTGACTCGGGCAGCACTCATTCCTTTTTGAATGCATCATTGGCATCTCATATTGAAGCTCAAATTGTCATCTCCTGAATCTGTGTGTGCAGGCAGCATCAATTTATCACCTAATGGTATCTTTGTTCTTCAACGCAGGCAGCAGCTGCAAAAACCACTTCTGTCACCTATAAGGGTATCTGATCCTTCTTCTATGGCTGAATTCGGAGCTTCTAACCAACTTTAGCTACCTTGTAGATCGATCAATTAATTTCTAGATCGATTAATTTGACTGATTTTTAGCATCGTCCATGTACAACTCACGTATCAGTAGCTCATCGCTGCCCTACTCTGTTCTCCTGTAAATGAAGGTGTTGAGTTCCATCTTTCAGCAGACAGGAAGCAGCCTTTCAGCTGCTTTTAAAAAGTCCCCTTCGTCTAGAGGTTAGGACGTCGGTTTTTCATGTCGAAAACACGGATTCGATTCCCGTAGGGGATATAATATAGATAGCCAGCCCACCCCACTTCTCATTTCTCAACACCTGCTTTCTTCCTTTCCCTTAGCTTGGTATAGCTAAGATTTGACCTAACCATTAGAACAGAGAGATCCCCAGCTGTTTGACCTACTCAAGTAGGCTTTCTATTGAATATCCACCCATGGTAATTGCTTGACTGGTAGAATCACCAAGCTTTGGTACTATAGTCGTACTCGAGACCCAATTGAGAAACTTAGTCTTCTCCTTTCTTTGGCAGGTTTATTCTAGGTGGACTTGTAAAACATTGCTCTTGCGCTCTGATCTTGATATTGATTGCCAACTCGGATAGTTACAGTAAGCTGTTCTGTCTGTTCTTCGGCGTTCTTAGCTGCAACCTTGAATGATGCCATTTCTTGCATGTGACTTCATTGGAAGTCATTTGACGGTAGTTGTGTCTACCTTGCAAACTCTTCAAGTCTGTTGGCACAAATGGCATGAGAGCACTCACATATTTCCTTTTTATCCAAGCATCATCAATGTGAGTGGATCCATGCTTTCTAAATGTTGTTGCAATGCCCTTGAGCCTTCTATACATGTCTTCATCGTCCTCACCATCCAACATGTAAAATCCTTCAGCTTCATTGCTAAGAGCATCATACCTATTTCTTCTCATGCTTTCATTTCTGATGAATAGGTCGGTGAAAGCATCCCAAGATTCTTTGGCGGTGTTGAAGTGCTCAATATGTGGCATGTCCTTGGGACCCACTCCGAGCTGAATCATGTGAAGAGCCGTTGCATTTAGTTGACTATCCACAACTTCTCTTCTAGTCAGATTAGTGGGATCTCCAATATGAAGACCGTCTTCAATGATCCTCCAAAGCTCAATTGAAGAACTGCATACATGAGATTTCATTAAGAATTGCCATTGATTAAATGGGGATGCAGTAAGCTTGGGTGGATCACCCCTATTGTTTATATGAGGATGAGGGATAGGTGGGTCGGGAGAATATAAGTGAGAGACCTCACTAAATCCTCCTTGCCACTTCCCTTCTTGGAAGCGAAACCATTGTTTTTCTCACCCACGGTCTCATCTTTCTTACATTTGGCATGAGCCTTATCCTTAGATAGAGGAGTGGTGGCCTTAGAGGAAGATGGAGGTGGGGCTGTAGATGAGGTGAGACGAGTGATACATTGCAAATGTATCTATAATTTTTGATGTTCTATGCTTGGTTTTATCTACTCTCTTATGTTTTGTCCAAACTTTGGAGTACTTTCCATATGATTTCTTGGACTAACCTATTGACAAGAGCCACCGTGGCAGCTGCCTGTTTTCTACTATTTTTGGTTCCAGGAAGTCAGAAAATGAATATTATCAGAATTAGATGGGATAAAAGCCAAAGTTGCTATTTTACCGGAAGACATCTGGAGCCAGAATACGAGACGGAGAAGGGCTAGGGCCCAGCCACACCACATGGCCGCGCGGCCAGGCCTGGCCCGTGCTAGGGGGTGTTCTGGCCGACCTCAGCACCCCCTCGGCCTCTCCTTCTGCCTATATATTGCCTCCGATACCAAAACCCTAAGTACCTGATCAAAATTCCACGAAAGAGTCTGTAGCTGCCGTCATCTCCATCCCTAGATTGGGAGGGATCTGAAGCTCTTCCTGGCACCCTGCCAGAGAGGTGAATTCACCCTAGAGGCCTTCTTCATCATCATGCAAGCCTCCGGTGTGATGCATGAGTAGTTCATCTCTGGACTACGGGTCCATGTAGTAGCTAGATGGCTGGTTCTCCTCCTTTGTGCTTTCATGTCTAGATCTTGCGAGCTTCGTTCATGATCAAGATCATCTATTTGTAAGTCTGCATGTTGTGTTTGCGGGGATCCGATGGATATTGAGATGCTATTTCAGATTGATTATTGATTCTATCATGTCTTTGTTATTTGTGATCTTGTATGCTTTCCGTTGTTAGTAGCTATCTTGGCCAAGTAGATGCTAGCAACTCCAAGAGTTAGTATTTATGCTCGATAGTGGGTTCATGCATCTGGTAATCTGGGGAAGTGACAGAAATCTCTAAGGTACTAGATGTGCTGTTGCTACTAGGGAGAAAACAACAATCCTTTGTTCATAGAACAATCGTATTGTTTACTTTACACACAATTCGTAAAGCAATAATCTGCTGCTTGCAACTTAATACTGGAGGGGGTTCGGATGATAACCTGGAGGTAGATTATTAGTCATAGATGTAGTTGGATGGCGGTCTATGTATAATGTTGTAATGCCCAATCAAGTCTCAAAGGAGTCAAGATGATTAGTATATGCTTGTATACTTTCTCGATGTTTGTCAATTGCCCCGCTGTAATTTGTTCACCTAGCATGTTATCTATCTTAAGGAGAGCCACCTCTAGTGAACTATGGACCCCGGTCCTTTCTTTTACATTAAATCTACAAACTGTTTACTTCTTTGTGTTTACTTTCTACAAACTATTACTTCCTTCCATTCGATACATTTAATCCTTTGTTTTCAGCAAAACCGGTGAGATTGACAACCTCATCGCAATTTGGGGGTAAAGTTTTGTGGTTGTGTTGTGCAGGTCTTCACGTTGCTGCTAGCACCTATAGTGCATCCTGCCAACGTTCAGCTAGCTACACCTTTGGGGTGTTTCCTTGCTCCTACTGGATTGATAACCTTGGTTTCATACTGAGGGAGAACTTGCTGCTGTGCTCATCATACCTTCCTCTTGGGGTTCCTCAACGAGCTCGATATATTTTGGGCCATCAACAACTTTTTCTGGCACCGTTGCCGGGGAGTCAAGGACATCTTCACAAGGGGAGTCCCTCATAACAAATCTCTTTACTCTGTTATTTTTGTTTTGCTTAGTTTACTTTTGTTTTGTTTGCTTGTTTCTTTATCAAAAACAGAAAAAAATTAGTTTTACAAGTTTGCTTTCTTTATCAAAAACACAAAAAAATGACTACTCTTGAAAACACTAAGTTGTGTGACTTTACTAACACCAACAACAATGATTTTATGAGCACACCTATTGCTCCACCTCTTCCTGAAGCTACTTTCTTTGAGATAAAACCTGCTTTACTCAATCTTGTTATGAGAGAACAATTTTCTGGTATTGGTAATGAAGATACTGCTGCCCATCTAAATAACTTTGTTGAAATTTGTGAGATGCAAAAGCATAGGGATATAGATGGAGATATTATTAAGCTTAAATTGTTTCCTTTCTCTTTGAGAGGAAAAGCTAAAGAGTGGTTGAATTCCTTAACTAGGAATAGTATTGATTCTTGGACTAAATGCAAAGATGCTTTCATTGGAAAATACTATCCTCTTGCTAAGATAATATCTATGAGAAGTGAAATAATGAAGTTTAAACAATCTGATAATGAACATGTTGCTCAAGCTTGGGAAAGAATGAAATCTTTGGTTAAGAATTGTCCTACTCATGGACTGACTACTTGGATGATCATCCAAACTTTTTATGCAGGATTGAACTATTCTTCAAGGAACCTATTGGATTCTGCTGCTGGAGGTACCTTTATGACCATTACTTTGGGTGCTACAACAAAGCTTCTGGATAATATGATGGTTAACTATTCTGAATGGCATACTGAGAGAGCTCCACAAGGTAAGAAGGTAAATTCTGTTGAGGAAACCTCCTCCTTAAGTGATAAGATTGATATTATTATGTCTATGCTTGTGAATGAGAAAGCCCATATTGATCCAAATAATGTTCCTTTAGCCTCTTTGGTTGCTCAAGAAGAGCAAGTTGGTGTGGACTTTATAAGAAATAATAATTTTGGCAACAATGCTTATGGTAATAACAATTATAGGCCCTACCCTTCTAATAATACTTATGGTTATAATGGTAAACCTGGATTACCTAGTGAAGGAAGAATTTTAGAAGTTGAAAGAGCCACTAAGAACTTCATGCAAATGCAATATGAGCAAAATCAACTATTTACTAAAACTATGTGTCGTGGTGGTGTCACGGCAGATGCCATGGATAGGCTAAAGGTGGGGACAAGATGCACTAGAGGAATCCAGGGAGGGATAGTGTGGTGATTCCACACACAGTAGCTTTGTATTTGATTCACTTCCACAGTTTACAAGTGCTCCTTGAGCTATATTGGGGAGAGGAGGAAGAAGAAACTCTCTTACTCTCACTACTAGCTAGCCCTCAGGAACTTACTAGTAAAACACAACCCACTAGAGATCAACTAGTCAAAGACCAACCCCTTCTACAGTGGCCCTAGCCCCCCTTATATAGGGGTGGCCATGTCTCCAGTTAGGGCATACGTGGAGGCATATTCCAAGGAATATGCCTCCTCCCAAAATAGTAAGCCGACCGGGTCACTTTTGCCCAGCGTCATCCATGAAGAGGCTACGTGAGCCTCTGCGGCGCCCGCGTCATCCGACACAGGCATCGTCACCTTTGTCGGCCATGCCTCGGTGGTCCTGGCCTCTATCCGCTTTGCTCACGCTCTGCATATAGTGGTCACCCATTGACCATCGAGATACCTTCCTTCTCTTACAAGCTTGTTATAACCCGGATCGCCCCTAGTTGATCCGGTCATACCTGTACCTGCATACGAGTTAGATACATCTTACCGACTTACGATGTAAGTCGGTTGAGACCCTGTTAGGTGGACATCCCCTGGTCCGGGTTACCCCGTGATTCGGCCTGCCTTAAGGTGACTCGACCAACACCTGCTTTGACCTTGCCGTACCTCGGCTAACTCGGCCGTTATACCCCGGCGTGACCCTACCCGGGGGTATCCCCCCAACATTAGTCCCTGAAGCTGGTGCGGTCTTAGCTGCCTTAGCCGCTAAAGCCACAACAGGTTCAATTTTATCGAGCCTTTTGCTCCTTCTCCGAGTTACCTCATAGTCCGGATTTCATAGGTCTACTTTCCCTTGGCACATTCCGAGTTTTCACTCGCTGGCCGGGTTACCTCATACTTATCTGGGTCAGTCTTCCTTCTCTTGTACGCTTCCCCACGTGGAGGTTAATCATTACTTTGCCTCATTTTAAGGGCCTACGCCAGTAACCGCCGCAGTAATTGTCAGTTATTACTATAGCACACGTCACATCGTGCCTGCCTCCTTGTTAACTGCATCATAACGTCACGTCATGGGATCTCCTGCGCCCTGTGGCCCTTCCTGTGGCTCGCTACTGATTGGTCGATTCGGGTCATACACGGCCACACCGTGTGGCCCGTCCGCACAACGTGATCCCACTACCCCTCAGGGGCGTGGTTAAATAGGGGTGGGGGCATCCCTTGGGTATTTTCCCCACTCTCGTGCCCCTTTGCCTCTTCTTCTTCCTCTTCCTCTCCAGCGATAGCGCCGCCGCCACCGCATCTGCTTAGCCGCGCCGCCGCGGCACTACTTCCTTGCGCACCAACTTCGCCGCCACCTCCCCACATCCCTTCCGCCACGGGTCCTCGCCTGTCCAGGCCACTGTCACCCACCGCCGCTAGCGCCAGTGAGGATAGTGACCTCGAGATGACTGAAGAGGAGCTCGCCGTCGCGGAGCAAGAAATGGAGGAGGAAGCGGTGAACGCCGACCATAGCGCTCGGGCTGGGTCCTGGGTTTGCCAGGACGATATTGACTGGCTATACCGCACCCGGCGTATCCCGGAGAGCGTCATCGCGTGTCTTGCCGCTGCGGAGCTTGCCCCCTCACCCAATCCGGGTGAGTATGTGGTATTCCTCTCCCACTTCCAACGTGGGTTCGGGCTCCCCGCTAGCAATTTCTTCAACGACTGGCTCAACACATACGAGCTTCAGCCGCATCATCTTCCGGCTAACGCCATCTCCTCTCTCTCTGCCTTCGCTTCCACCATCGAGGGCTACGCTGGACTGTGGCCCACGAAGGAGGATCCAGTTCTTTGGCCTTCGCTGGAATGTGATTCTGAATATAGCTCTAGATCCGGAGGACAAGCAGCTCACACAGTTCGGTGCAGCCTCCATCTCTCCTAGGAAACAGTCAATCTTCCCCCGAGTCATGGGGCTTGACTCTTGCAAGGGATGGGCCCAGACCTTTTTCTATGTCCGGAACAGCACAACTGAGGATCTGATCCAGCTGCGCCCGTACGTTCCGGGTCCTCCTAATCCGGATCTGTGGGACAATGGCTCCAAGAAGCCCACCGTTCTAGCGAACCAAGTCAACAAAAGGTTCCAGGAGCTGAAGGACCTGGGATTGCGCAACGAGGATGCGATGATCACATTCGTCCGCAACCGGATCTCCCCCCTCCAGAAACGCACACATAAACTCTGTCACATGAGCTGGGGCCGTGACCCCAACCGGACCTCCTCATTCGAGTTGAGCAACACCGAGATCTACCGCCGGGTCAAGGCCCTGTTCACCACCCACAAGGACTCTCTTCTGAGTGGACGTGGGGGATTGAACACTTTTGCCGAGATAGGCTTCCCCCTGTGGTAAGTCTCGTGCCCTAAACCTTTTTCGAATTAAATCATATGTCGGTTTTGTTGTAGGTTTAATCCTATTGCCTTTTCTTTCCCTTAGATGTTTCTTCAGCAAACTATTGAGGATGGCACCGAGCCTTCTCTCAAATGGGTGGCTGATCGAGATACCTCGGATGAGGAGGAACCAGATCAGGAGATGTTCCTGCCGATGGTTGATGCGACCAAGCGACCCACCGGTAAACTCTCTTCCATTAGAGATTGGCCCGACGATGAAGATGATTCGAACGTTGAGGTGATGGAGGCATTTGACACTGTCCCCCTTTCTTATGCTTTTCCGGCATCAGCTAACCCCGATGGGCAGATCCATGAAGACCCTCCCCTTGCCGTGGGTGAGCCTGTCCCGGTCGCACCGAAGAAGAAGAGGGGGGCTGCATCTGCTTCTTCCTCCGGACCTTCTCAGCCAGCTAAAAGGCGAAAGAAATCCGCGGACAAAGCTGCCACCAAGCCTACAACCAAGGCCTCAGAAGCCCAAGGAGCCTTTGACCTCGGATGAGTAAGCCACTTCTCCCTTTGCTATTCGTTTGTTCTTCCTTTGTTATAGTTTCTCATCATTCATGATTTGATTCGGTAGGGCCACGGTGGAGGTCCCTCAGAGTGGATCTGGCATTGCCTCCCCGCTCTGACATAACCCTTCTCCCCCTAGTGGTGACGATTCACGCCCGTTGAGCCCAATTCAGGAGGGCTCAACGGCTGCTCCGGGTTCTAGCCCACCTCGTCAAGAGGAGGGCAACCTCAGAACAGGGGGAAACGGTTCTGCCGAGGCTGCAGTTGCTCCTTCTTCGGCACAGCCGCAACCAGCCACCACTGAAGTTCCTTCAGCTCCCCCGCCGAAACGGAAATTAGTACCAGCATCAGCTCCAGCACCAGCATCAACAGAAAAGGCACCAGCATCAACGCCAAGCCCCTCCGCCTAGTCCGAGTCTTCCAAGACTCGGCGAGAAGGCACCGACAGTAAGGCCGCTCCCATGGGCAAATCCGCCCCAGCAACTTCCACCTCACAGCAGCAACCCAAAGGCAAAAAGGCTCCTGATGCCAGCAGGGCAACATCAATCGAGGCTGGACAGTGTACACTTGCGTCCATGCTCCCGAAGAAGACTCCACCGCCGAAGGACGCCCCTGCCGAGCCAGCTGATGCGCAACTCGTTTTGCACACCAGCCCCGCCGTTGCCCAGGTTGAGAGGAGGGAAGCACATGCCAAGGGTCTACTGGCGCCCCACATGCTTAGCGGCGAACGATATCCTCCGACCTTGATCGAGTTTGTAAACAACTGGAACAAGGCGGAGTTCGTCCACAATGACGATCTCCTGGAGAAGTTCGGTCCCACCGAATTTGCTGCGCAGATGAATACAGCTGCCAAGGCAATTAACCTTGCGGGTCGGATGATGGAGGTACGTTACTTTGCCCTTTCCTTAGCATTTAGTGATATAGCCATTAGTCCCCGAGCCTCTGGGGGAGTAACTTGTTACTCGGCCGGATGCTCCTTAGAGAACTAACATAGCTCCTTAATAACTTTGAATATGCACACACCTAGAGCTGGGTTAAGTTCCGCTTAGCTCGGATCTTGTACACTTCAAATATGCACACACCTAGAGCCGGGTTAAGTTCCACTTGGCCCGGATCTTGTACACTTCGAATATGCACACACCTAGAGCTGGGTTAAGTTCCAATTGGCCCGGATCTTGTACACTTCGAATATGCACACACCTAGAGCTGGGTTAAGTTCCCCTTAGCCCGGATCTTGTACACTTCGAATATGCACACACCTAGAGCCGGGTTAAGTTCCACTTGGCCCGGATCTTGTACACTTCGAATATGCACACACCTAGAGCCGGGTTAAGTTCCACTTGGCCCGGATCTTGTACACTTCGAATATGCACACACCTAGAGGCGGGTTAAGTTCCCCTTGGCCCGGATCTTGTACACTTCAAATATGCACACACCTAGAGCCGGGTTAAGTTCCACTTGGCCCGGATCTTGTACACTTCGAATATGCACACACCTAGAGCCGGGTTAAGTTCCACTTGGCCCGGATCTTGTTCACTTCGAATATGCACACACCTAGAGACGGGTTAAATTCCACTTGGCCCGGATTTTGTACACTTCGAATATGCACAAGACTAAGCTATCTTTTTGTACTTTTTTCAGGTGACCACCAATAGCCGGAGCGCTTAGTTTCAGCGTCTCTTGGATACCCACAAGATGCTGTGCGCAAAACATAGTGCACTTCTCGCTGAACACGAGAAAAGGGGTAAGTTTCTTCCTTGGCATTTTTCCATTTTTCTTCGTCTTTTCCCGCCGAACTAATCCACCACTTGGATTTTGCAGCTGGGGTGGAGGCTGGGAATACCATCATGAGGAAGAACTTGGAGCAAATCAAGGGTAAATCATTTTTGCTCAACTTTGCTATGCTCTCTATCTCCTTTTCTCCTTGGCTCGGCAAATATTCATACCTCGGCTTTGCCGGGTCAACAAACTATTTTAGCGTCTCTTGAAGATAGTGTGCCCGTGCCTGACATGATGCTGCATTTTCTCGAACAAGCAGGTCAGCACCAGGCCAAACTCAAGAAGAAGAACGATGAGCTCGCCCTCCTCCAAACCAAAGATGATGAAATTGCCAAGCTTAAGGCAGATATGAAGAAGCTCAAGGCGCAGCACCAATCCAAACTAGAAAAAGCTGGCCAGGACTTTACTGAAGAGCACGAGCGCCTCAACCTCCAGATCACCAAGGACCAAGAATTGCTTAAGGAGGCCGACTCTAAACTTGAGTCGGCGAATGCTGAGCTTGTGCAACTCTGGGAGAGGCGTGACAAGGGTACCAAGGAGTTAACCCGGATCCACAACCACATTTCTCGTAAGTTTTTTCACTTCAGCTTGTCATGAATCTTTCCGGGTCAACCCTTCTCACTTATTTCACCTGTCTCGCTTTCAGACAAACTTCTAGAGGGCAATGTTGTTGCAGCTACTGCTGTCGCCAAGTTCCGCCAGAAGAGGGGTACCCCGATTGCCCCTGGCGCTGGAGAAATTCCATATGACATGGAGGACTTGCTGGTCAGCTTGTCTTCTCGTGTCAAAATTGTGAAGAACTACGGCAAGGACATCTTGGATGTGGCAATCCAGATCTTCAATGCCTTTTGGCCTGAAGAAGTTACTCCAGAGGGTGCCACTGCTCTTTTTGCCAGACTTATGGAGTGCGAGACTCAGCTCGACCTCTGGAGAGAATCTGCTGGATGCACCGGAGCTGAAATTGTCCTCCACTACATGCTTACGTGGTATGAGAAGATCAACCTCAATCTCCTTGAGCGCATGCGCACCGGATCAAGGTGGTCCACTGACCCGGAATGGATAGCTCGGCGCAAGGCTTGCGCTCATAGCTTCATTCAATATGCCCTCGTTCATCAATGGAACGAGGGACCAAGCTTCCTAGGCGCCGCTGAGGACGAAAATGCTGAAGATGATTTGGGTGAGGACGAGGAGGACGAAGCTTCGGACGTCGAGGAAGACGAAGATGACTCTGAAGCCGAGGCTGGGGTTGCACCCGCTGGCGCCGAATTACCTCCTCCTGCTGCTCCTTGATTATAAACACTTTGAATTTCATCAAATCCCCGGTATGCCGGGTGCAATTTGTACTAAGCACACAAGTTATATTTTGCTACTAAGTTTTTATGCTGGATTGACTTGGGCGTAGTCCCCGAGTTTCATTTTCTTGTTCCTCCAATTTCTTGGCTCGACTCGTGTCTACCTTGGTTCGGTTTTATGACTTACGAGTCCGAGCTTCAGAAATTGACTTAACAATACTTGGAAACTTTAGGATTAGCTCAAAATAATTCAGCATAGTAAATCGAAAATAAACATAAGGTTAGCCTGAAAAACAAACATCGGCTCGATTAAGTTCCTTCCCTTAGTCATTTTTCATGTGTTAGGCAATTCCAAACTTGTTCTCTTGCTTGCCATGAAGCCAAATCTTGTTGGACAGCAGCAAGTCGAAGAGTTAGGTTTTTGGTGCTCACACACTACTAATCCGGGTTAGGTAGAAACAACTTATGCCAGCCGACGTATAAATAATAAATACCAAATACAACAAATATTATTAAGGCAGTCCCCGAGTTACTGCTCGAGGTGCCAAGATTTCATTGATAAGTTCATTGCCGGCATACATACCGACATATGAGTGACTCGGATACACACACTTATCTGCTAAGTGTAGAAAGGACGAATTAGAGCTACATTCCATGGACGCTTAGATTCCTCGCCGGACCTGTCCGCCTTGTTCTTCTCCCGTGGTTTTGCGTCGATGAGATAATATGAGTCATTGTGCAATGCTTTGCTCACGATGAATGGCCCTTCCCATGGGAGGGATAACTTATGCATGCCAGCAGTACATTGTACCAACCGGAGTACCAGATCACCTTCCCGGAAAACTCGGGGGTTTACTTTCTGGCTATGATAGCGTCGGAGATTTTACTGATATATGGCGGATCTGGACAATGCCAATTCTCTCGCTTCTTCCAGCAGATCAACATCATTTTGCCGGGCTTCTTGCACTTCGGCTTCTGTGTATTGGGTGACCCTAGGCGAGTCATGCTCTATGTCGGCTGGTAATACAGCTTCTGCCCCATATACCAGAAAGAATGGCGTATAGCCTGTTGATCGATTTGGAGTTGTTCTTAAGCTCCACAGTATCGCTGGTAGTTCTTATATCCAGCACCCCGCTGATCTTTGCAGCGGCTCAATGAGCCGGGGTTTATCCCGGATAATACCAATCCGTTGGATCTTTCCACTTGTCCGTTCGATGCGGGGTGAGCTACCGAGGCTACGTCTAGCCGGATCTTCTTATCCTGGTAGAATCGCGCAAATGCCCCTTCAGCAAAATTCGTGCTATTATCTGTTATGATACTGTGAGGATAACCGTATCTCAAGATGATATCCTTGAGGAATGTCACGGCCGTAGCTCCATCACATTTCCTTATTGGCTTTACTTCGATCCATTTTGTAAACTTATCAACCATGACCAAGATGTGGGTCATGTTCCCCCTCGCAGGTTTGAATGGGCCAACCATGTCCAAACACCATACAGCAAATGGCCAAGTAATTGGTATGGTCTTGAGCTCAGACATTGGCATATGTGTCTTGGTAGCATACCTCTGACAACCATTGCATTTTCTTACCAAGTCCTCTGCTTATTCTAAGGCACTTGGTCAGTATAACCCATGCCGGAAAGCTTTTGCCACCAGTGCTCTGGACGAGGCATGATGCCCATATTCCCCTTGATGTATATCTCGGAGGATGTCAAGCCCTTCTTCCGGGTCAACACCTCGCTGGAGGACATTGGTCACACTCCTTTTGTATAGCTCAGAATTGATGATCGTGTATGATTTTGCTCTCCTCTGAGTTTGCCTGGACATCACCTCCTCAGCGGGTAAGGTTCCATCTTTCAGGAATTGAAATATGGGAAATGCCCAAGCTGGTACAGCTCGCACTGGGAACACATCCTCATCAATTTCCATCTGATCCACCGGCATAACCTCAGCCGGATCAGGCTGAGCAGTCCCCGGGTCTTGTGAAGCAGTCCCCGGGTTTGCCGAGGCAGTCCCCGGGTTTCACGTACCACCTCCCATGTCAATGTCCATGGGTACAGCTCCGGACTCCGGATCTTCCGGGACGTAGATTGAGTCGGTTTTTGGGGACAGCCTAATAGATGGTTTTCTGAGGTGTTCCAATGCTACACCCGGTGGAATTGCTTGTCGGGTTGATCCGAGTTTCGACAACATGTCGGCAGCCTCATTTTCCACCCGGGGTACATGGTGAAATTCGCATCCCTCAAAATAACCAGATATTTTCTGCACATGGAATCTGTATAATGCCATGTTTGGATCCAGAGCATCCCACAACCCTGACACTTGCTGAACTACCAAATCTGAGTCACCAACGCATTGGATCTGGCGTATCCCAATCTCTTTTGCCACTTTGAGCCCATGCACAAGTGCCTCATATTCGACGACATTATTTGATGCTGCGAAATGGATCTGCAGCACATACTTCAGCTGGTCATTTTTTGGTGAGGTAAGTACTACTCCGGCGCCTAACCTGGTTTTTGTTTTTGATCCGTCAAAGTGCATCCTCCAATAGTTCGGATCCGGTAGTGGTGGTTCATATTGCACTTCGGCCCAGTCCACAAAAAAGTTGGCTACAGCCTGAGACTTGATTGCTTCTCTCCTGTCATACTGTGGTGCATATGGGGCTAACTCAATTGCCCATTTTGCAATCCTGCCACTTGCATCTTTGTTACTCATTATCTCGGACATGGGAGCTTCACATATTACTTTGATGGGGTGCTCCTCAAAATAGTGTTTTAGCTTCTTAGCCGACATGTACACACCATACGCCACTTTCCGATAATGCGGATAATTTTGCTTTGATGCGGATAACACCTCGCTTAGGTAATATACTGGCCTTTGCCCATATGACAGTTGAGTAGCATGAGGTTCGGTCTTCGTAAGTAAGGGGCATGAGATTTCGGTTTATAACTTGTCAAGCATATCCTCTTAGTTGTGTCACTTTAACCTTAATCACCTTCAAGATGCTTATGATAGGGGCAATGAGAGCTAAAAGCTATAAGTACCATAATTTTTGTAAGCTCTTTATGAGACTTGAATCCCTACTTCCTTCTATGAAGGCCCTTCTTCCACCAATATATTGAGTCTCCACCTTCTATCTTTATGCACCTAATTTGAGAGCATAGTGGCCATTCTTAGTTCTATGTGCATTGTCCCAAGACTAGTTGATTGATGCATACCTTGATATTGCTTGTTTTAAATTATTTGTATCTAGTCACTCTTATGAACTTTGAAGGTGTCCTATGCATTTATATTTGCTACTCTATGAGGGACAAGCTGAATTCTATTATGCTATGTTTTCTTTATGTGAAACAAACAAACGTCTTGCAAAGCATTGTTATTCATGAATCTTTTGTTTGTGCCTTTTCATATTGCAACATAGTTTCTTTGTCCTATTGCTAGAACTTTGTCTTTCATGTTATGATTAAAGTACTATGATCCCAGCTTTGAATGTTTTACAAATACTTTGATCAAGTTTATGATGGTGCATGTCACCTAAAAAATTATTCTTTCTTTTTATCACTTACCTACTCGAGGACGAGCAGGAGTTAAGCTTGGGGATGTTGATACATTGCAAATGTATCTATAATTTTTGATGTTCCATGCTTGGTTTTATCTACTTTCTTATGTTTTGTCCACACTTTGGAGTACTTTTCATATGATTTCTTGGACTAGCCTATTGACAAGAGCCACAGTGCCAGCTGCCTGTTTTCTGCTATTTTTGGTTACAGAGAGTCAGAAAATGAATATTCTCGGAATTGGACGGGACAAAAGCCAAAGTTGCTATTTTACCGGAAGACATCTGGAGCCAGAATACGAGACGGAGAAGGGCTGGGGCCCGACCAGACCACCTGGACGCGCGGCCAGGCCAGGCCCACGCTAGGGGGTGGTCTGGCCGACCCCAGCACCCCCTCGGCCTCTCCTTCCGCCTATATATTGCCCCGATACCAAAACCCTAAGTACCCGATCCAAAATCCACGAAAGAGTCTGTAGCCGCTGTCATCTCCATACCTAGATCGGGAGGGATCTGAAGCTCTTCCCGGCACCCTGCCGGAGAGGGGAATTCACCCTGGAGGACTTCTTCATCATCATGCAAGCCTCCGGTGTGATGCGTGAGTAGTTCATCTCTGGACTACGGGTCCATGTAGTAGCTAGATGGCTGGTTCTCCTCCTTTGTGCTTTCATGTCTAGATCTTGTGAGCTCTGTTCATGATCAAGATCATCTATTTGTAAGTCCGCATGTTGTGTTTGCGGGGATCCGATGGATATTGAGATGCTATTTCAGATTGATTATTGATTCTATCATGTCTTTGTTATTTGTGATCTTGCATGCTTTCCGTTGTTAGTAGCTATCTTGGCCAAGTAGATGCTAGCAACTCCAAGAGTTAGTATTTATGCTCAATAGTGGGTTCATGCCTCTGGTATTCTGGGGAAGTGACATAAATCTCTAAGGTACTAGATGTGCTGTTGCTACTAGGGAGAAAACAACAATCCTTTGTTCATAGAACAATCGTATTGTTTACTTTACACGCAATTCGTAAAGCAATAATCTGTTGCTTGCAACTTAATACTGGAGGGGGTTCAGATGATAACCTGAAGGTGGATTATTAGTCATAGATGTAGTTGGATGGCGGTCTATGTATAATGTTGTAATGCCCAATCAAGTCTCAAAGGAGTCAAGCTGATTAGTATATGCTTGTATGATTTCTCGATGTTTGTCAATTGCCCCGCTGTATTTTGTTTACCCAGCATGTTATCTATCTGAAGGAGAGCCACCTCTAGTGAACTATGGACCCCGGTCCTTTCTTTTACATTTAATCTACAAACTGTTTACTGCTTTGTGTTACTTTTTGCAAACTATTACTTCCGTCCATTCGATACGTTTAATCCTTTGTTTTCAGCAAAACTGGTGAGATTGACAACCTCATCGCAAGTTGGGGGCAAAGTTCTGTGGTTGTGTTGTGCAGGTCTCCACGTTGCTGCTGGCACCGGTAGTGCACCCTGCCAACGTTCATATAGCTACACCTTTGGGGTGTTTCCTTACTCCTACTGGATTGATAACCTTGGTTTCATACTGAGGGAAAACTTGCTGCTGTGCTCATCATACCTTCCTCTTAGGGTTCCCCAACGAGCTCGATATATTTTGGGCCATCAACGAGCAATCATTTGCTGCATCTCTTCCATCTTGGTCTCAAAGGATTTCAACAAGGTTGTTTCCAATGTATTGAGGTCATCCATTGTAACCTTGTCCATAGCCTCACTCCCATTTTCCTTAGTGCCCATACTTCTCTTAGGCGGTTAAGCCCGAATAAAGAGCCGGGGCTCTGATACCAATTGAAATGGATCATATGGGCACCTAGAGAGTGTGTGTGGGGGGGTGGGTGAATAGGTGATACTTCAAATTTTCATGCTTTTTCTCTTTTAGGCTTGACACAAAAGGTAAATTATCTAGATATGCGACCATGTAGAATTTCCCTATATGCACACCTAACTACCAGCGAGTAAAGGCGAGTAAAAGTATGGAATGAGGAAACTGTAGTGGAGCACGCAGAGACACCAGATTTATTTTACCGCAGTTCCTTCCTTGTTAAGGGAAGTACATCTGCGTTGGAGGGGTGGGAAGTACTAACACCACCATGCCACAATAGGCCTCACCCTGTTTTCTGATGGATCTCGCCACTAAAGGCCTGATCCACCTTTCCACTATTGGAACCCTTCGAGGCGGGAACTGGCGCCTTTACACAACTAGCGGGGCATTACTCCACAACCGAATTGGAGGCTCCTGTAATGACAACAAGCTGCCACAAGAACAATTGCTATCAATAACAAAACACAAATTCTAGATATCAGCAAGAATACTAGATAGGGAATTCTCCAAGTGAATGGAGAGGAGTTGAAGCGCTTGATTCGTGATGACGATGAATGATGTCTCCTCCTTCAATTCCCCCAAAGGTCGAAGCCTTCGGGTGGTTGAAGTGGGAGATCTCGGGAGATAGCTTTTGCAACAGGTCTGAACTTTTTCAAATGAATCAAGAGTTCTAACAGGAGGGGTGGATGGGGCTCTTATACCCCCTGTCTAGACGGAGCCATTGGAGCATTCTGGGGCCAGATTATCCGGCCCAAGTGAGGGCCAGATTATCCGGCCTAGGGAATACTCCGCCCAGACTTGGATTATCTGGGGGAAAATCCACCCCCGAACAGAAGCACGCGTCGGGCGGTCCTTGGCATCTTCTCCTTGGGGCCGGATTATCCGCCCCTAGATGATGGCCAGATTATCCGGCTGGGGGAAAATCCGCCCTAGCCACGGATTGTCCAGGGGAAAATCTGGCCCCAGACAGAAGCACGCACCGAAGCTCCCTTGGCCATTTTCCCTGGGGGCCGGATTATCGGACCCCAAGAGACGGCCAGATTATCCGGCTAGGGAAAAATCTGCCGCAGACTCGGATAGTCCGGGGGATAATCCGCCGCCAGACAGAAGCACACACGCGACTAGCCCTTGACCAAGATGGTCAGGCGGGATTATCCGGCCCTTGATGGGGGCAAATAATCCGCCCCCAAACACCAAAATATTTCCTACAACACTTAGAACACATAAGAAACTCCACAGTATTGTTATCTAACACGCAAAACATAAGAGATAATGAAATGTTCTTTCACTCAGGACGAGCAAGAGTCTAAGCTTGGGGAAGTTGATGAGTGCATATTTGCATCATGTTTTACACTATTATTTTGCACTGTAGATGTAGGATCTTGGTATTTTATGGCGTTCGCGTGCATGTTTTATGTCTTTTTTCACCAGGATCAGGACAGATGATGGATACAATGGACACAATTCTTGGAGCAGTTGTACTAAGGAGAAAAGGAGCCAAAAACAACATAAATCGCTTATTTGGGAAATATTTATAAAACCAGAAGAAAACCCAAAGCGGACGAAGGAGGCAGACGGTTCAATGACCAACTATACGGCGGGAATAAATATTCCAGATGTATAGTTCCCGCCGTATAGTTGGCACCGCCTCCGCCTCCTCAAATAGTTTCACCCCGTGCAACTGGATCAAGGAGACGACATACAGAACACCCAAAAATCGCTGAAACCTCTCCTCCGGAAGGCATCTAGAGGGGGAACTCATCCACCGGGGATCCATCTTCGCCCTGTGCAGATCCGGGAGGCTAAGGCATCGATCTTCATCATCCACCGTTGCTTCACCACCATCTCCATCCATCCCATCTACATCTTGTCTAGATCTTGTTGTAATTTCCGTACTCGTTGTGGATTTATACAAGTACTATTCAGCTATGATAGATTCCATTGTTATTGCCATGATGTTGATTGCCTCCATGTCTGAGTAGATCATTAGTTCTTGGGGAGATGGAGAAACCCTAGTATGAGATTGAAATAAGATAAAGTTTATTATGATATTCATCGCTGTGACCATGTGTTAGATTGTCTTCATCTTTATGTTGAGAGAAGTCGACCTCTCAATATTTGCCTCTCATGGGGACTTGATGGAGGGAACTACTTGTTGGTAGATGGAGGTGTGTTAGCACTTACAGTGACTATAAAGCTGCTGGCACTCCTTACGTATCAACTTGGGAAACCGAGGAAACTCACGGAACACTATGCATGCCATGGGATTCGTCCTACGGGATTACATCCCATAATAGCACAGTAATCCGATTGATGTCGATTGCTGACTGCTGTGGTTATGATGATAATGTGAGCAGCGATTGCTTCCTATTTGTCCAAATATAGAGTTCCTCACACACATACATAGTTGAGAATGTTCATGATAGTAATCTTTATCTTAGCTCCTTATAATACTAGTGGTGTACCCGATATTCCCTGAGAACGCTTGAAAGGGTAGTTTACCCTCTATTGTTTTTGGTTGACAATGACACCGTAGTTAGAGCAGACTAATGCTACCTACTAGTGTCTTAAACAGGTTTTAGTCCGCTGGTATGTTGGAAGATCATCGGAGACCCCCCATTTGGATAACGAAGAGGTCTACTGGAGTTTTGCCTTTTATATCTATCTTGAGTCTTTAGGAACACCGCACTATTAGGAGGGGTTATCTTGATGAGCTTGTTGGGGATGAATTTCTAAGCCTTATACACATCCCATACACCCACTTGTTCCATCACCAAAGAGAGAGGAGAGAGAAATCTACGTTTCATAGCATATCTGCCAAGTTCGGTGTACAAGCCGGTTGAACCTGATGGGTTCGTAGCATGGAAAACAAAAAATTTCTACCGCAAGAACGAACAAAACCCAGATCTAATCTAGATAAAAGCCAAGATCTAATCTATTAGACATGTGCAACGAGATAGATCTGTACTAACCCTCGTAGAACCGAAAGCGTTACGAGATTAGATCTCGAGGTTGATGTAGTCGATCACTTGCCGATCTCAAGATCGTGTGGACGATCCTTCCGGCGCCACGTTCCGGCAGCGCTTCCGCAGTCGATCACACGTGCGGAGTCGAAGCAGACCTTCCTCTCCCCGTTCCAGCGAGCAGCGGAGGTAGTAGATCTTCTCCACGGAATCCCAACAGCACGATGGTGTGGTGGTGGTGGTGGAGTAGAGAATTCTGCAGGGCTTCGCCTAAGCCTGAGCAGAGGGAAGGAGGAGGAGAGAGGCGGCGGCTAGGATTTGTTATGGGAGAGATCTAGGGGGTGGCGCCCCCTCCCCTCTATTTAAAGGAGGGAGGCGCCATGGGAGGGGGAGTCCTAGTAGGACTCCCCTTCCTCCTTGGTCGGCGGATTGGGAGGGGGGAGGAATCCTCCTCCCCCATGAATCCGTGTCTTACCCCACATGGATTCCTTGATCCTTTCTTGGTTTTCAAGCAAACTCCAAGAAATCTTCTAGAACCTTCCGGAACATTCCGAAACCTTCTAGAATCCCCATACAAATACTCCGGAACATTTCCTAACTTAGAAAATGATCCCCAATATATGAATCTTATTCTCCGGACAATTCCGGATCTCCTCGTGATGTCCCGGATCCAATCCGAGACTCCGAACAACATTCGGTCTCCAACGCATATTCCATATCTACTTAAAACAACTTCGAACCTTAAGTGTGTCACCCTACGGTTCGTGAACATGTAGACATGATGGAGACACATCTCCGATCAATAACCATTAGCGGGATCTGGAGATCCATAACGGCTCCCACATACTCAACGATGACTTCATGATCGATAGAACCATTAACATACGAAACCAATTCCCTTTGTCACGCGATATTCTACTTATCTGAGGTTTGATCGTCGGTATCTCCATACCTAGTTCTACCTTGTTACTGATAAGTACTCTTTACTTGTTCCATGATATGTCATCCCTTGTGACCTAGTCACATTCTTGCAAGCTAACTAGATGACATTCCACCGAGAGGGCCCAGAGCATATCTATCCGTCATATGGATGGACAAATCCCAATCTTGGTCCATGCGCTTCAACACATACTTTCAGAATACCCAATGACACCTTTATAACCACCCAGTTACGAAGCGGTTTTTGATGTCATCAAAGTATCCATCCGGTGATGGTGATTAACATAACCTCATGGTCGAGGGATTAGGTTACTATGCATTTGAAAAGCTTGTAGCAAAACGAACTTAATGACTTGATCTTATGCTATGCTCACTATGGGTGTGTGTCCATCACATCATTCTCCTAATGATATGATCTTGTTATTAACGACATCCAATGTCCATGATCAGGAAACCATGATCATCCATTAATCAACAAGCTAGTTTAACAAGAGGCTTACTAGGGACTCCTTTATGTTTACAAAACACACAAGTATTAATGTTTCCTGTTAATACAATTATAGCATGGGATGTAAACATTTATCATAAACTTAAATATATAATAATAACCACTTTATTATTGCCTCTTGGGCATATCTCCAACAGTCTCCCACTTGCACTAGAGCCAATAATCTAGTTAAAATTTTGTGCATTCAACACCTATGGCTTTCTGTTGTTGTATAGACACTATTGCTAGTGGTAAACATAATCTTCGGATCTGACATTTCCAGGTCCGTGTGTATTTGCATTTCCTTGCGTCTCTACGCATTACTCATTCTCCAATGAGATGGCATTGTATAAATTTGGTCCTTTGGTGAGACCTTTAGTTCCTTGGGATTAAATCATGTTGATACAATTGTCATACAATGTATCTTCATAGTATTATCCCGCTATGAACCACACCTAGTTTGATAACAAACTACTTGACGCAAAGGCCCTCATTTGCTGCTACAATAGCAGTCATATACTTAGCCTTTTGTTGTAGTATCTGTCACAATGTTTTAACTTTGGTACTCAACAAAATCCGTTATGGAACTTCCTTTCCATTACATTGTGCCACCCATAGTTTAAATTGAGATAAACTTAATTTGTGACAAAACTAGTATCAATGTAACAATTTACAATGAACTATTTGTCACCACTATATAAATAATATATTCTTAGTTCTTCCAAAGATCATAGGAATATCCCTACTATTGTCCAATGATCATCTTATGAGTCATTCTGGTATATGCTCATAACATTTAGAGCATAGGACATATCTGGATGTGTACATCTCAAAGAATGATTGATCAAAATATTCTTGTGATTTCACCAAGTGTCAAAACACTTGAATCTCGTGTCAACACACTTGAATCTTGATTCAGTCCTTTCCGTGCATCAAGAACCTTTCTTGTTGTTTCCATATTGAACTCATTCTACATATTATCTATGTACATTTGGCAAAACCATATTAGCGCCTCAATCTATCCATATAGACATTGATGCCTAATTCTTGGGATATGCCTAAGTCTTTCATCGAAATGAAATTCTTAACCTGTGTCAATAAAAGATACATCATTTCTAATCAACAATATGTCTTTCACATAATGTATTAGAAATATGTCTTAGTGCTCCCACTTAATTTCTTGCAAAATGCAAACATCTTGATCGTCTCTGATGAAATTAAACCTTTTAACGGTTTCATCATGGTGAAGATTCCAACTCCGCGATGCTCACTTCAACCATTTAAGTTTTGCATACTCTTTTAGCATCCTTTGAATTAACAAAACCCTTTGGATCGTGTCATGGACACATCCTAGGTAACCATTCTATTAGAAGAACTTGTTTTGTTTGTTCAACTACCATATACCAAAATATATGTAGTGGTTGCTACATTAATCTGTCCAGACTAAATATCGCTATGAAAGATCAAATCTTATCATAGTCAATTCCTTGAACATTGTCGTAAACTCTTTCCGACATGTCGACTATTTCATAGATGTGAAACATCCATGTCTATTTCTTTATAGATCCATATACGACTGTAAGGTCTTGCACCTTTCCAGAGTGTCTTTCAAATTCAAAGCTTGATTTCTCGTGTATGGAATTATCACGGATTTTATGGCTTCAAGCCACTTAATGAAGTCAGGGCCCATCATTCTTCTTTGCATGTAGTAGGTTCATCATTGTCAAACAACAATGATTTAACTCTCAAATCTTGGTATTTGATTACTTACCCGACCTACTCGGTTCAATAGTAACTTAGATCTCCGTGACCACAACCTTTGAGGCACGTGAGCCATGAGCATTGTTGCTGCCTGCGGGACACTTACCGACGCTGCGCAACTCAGCACATATTAGCCAAGGTTCAACAACCTTGTCAAAGTTCTATTGTCCTCCCACTTAACTTTTCACCAAAAATTCCTTCTCAAGAAACTTGACATTCTATGTGACAAACACTTTTGTCTTCGGTGTTATGGAGGAATACCCAATGGTTATTCGAAATATCCTACAAAGACATGCTTATCCGACTTTGGTTGTAAACATTTTACTTATGCCTAGCATACCAAAAAATTTAAGAAAGGACAACCTGGGTTTTATCCCAAACCATGACTTATATGGTGTCATTTCAACGGATCACGATGGACCTCTTTTCTATGTAAAAGCGGTAGTCACTAAAGCTTTAATCTTTAAAATATAATGGCAGTTTTATAAATGACACCTTTGATCTTATCATGTCAAACAAGGTTTCATTACATATCTTGAACACTCCATACTCCTATAGTGTTTTGGGAAATGCAAATCCATGGAACGATTCCTCAAATCTTAGGTGTTTTGCTAAACTTGTAACTCAAACATCTTTCTTTATGATCCAATCATAAACTTTTTTATTTTCTTGTTACAATGATTTTCCACTTCATCTTGAAAGTCTTTGAACATTTTCAAATGTTTCATACTTCTTCCTTATTGAGTAAGTATATACATATACTCACTCAAATCTTCGGAGAAAGCATATGAAGTTGAAATCCATCTCCCACGACTACACATAATGGACTATATACATCAATATGTACAAATTCCAATCAGTTAGTCGTCCGTTCCTCTTTTGGCCTACGAACGGAGTTTTAATTATCTCCAGGAAAGTATCACAAGCGTCATTTGATCAAAATCAAAGACTCCAAAAATTCCATCAACATGGCGTTTCTTCATGTTTTCTTTCCAAATATAATTTAAACAGCGATGTCACTTCATAAGTGATCTTTCAATCAATTGTCTTTCGACATTTTAGCATTAGTTTTATGGATGTGATTTCTCTAACGAGATTTGTAAATCATCCATCTTTTATGGAATATGGTAATTATTTGAACAACCTTTTGTCGTCATAATACCTGATCAAAATAACAATTATTGAAACAAATCTTGAAGGTAAGCTTTGGTGTTAACGAGCAACACAAAAACCCTTTGTTTGTTTTCGATGAACATCATCACATATTCTCTTGCTAGTTACTTAGGCCATTGCAGTTCATGAATTGTGTTGTCCTGTATGACACTTCATACCAACCAATTCGGTATCCAATACCGCAGAACCACATTGTTTAACAACCAAGGAATACAGCCATAACATGTACCTTCTATATACCTAAGTTGGACATCTCCAATCTTTTCTTTTCTGCCAAATATTTTATAGATTCTCTTTCAACAATTCCTTTTCTTTTAAAAGAATCTATCAACATCAATAGTGGTATCATTCACATGACACATAGTACAAAGTGTGTATAGTCAAATACTAATACCTTTGAACTTGCACTTTGAAGTGGATCACCTTCATCAAATGTTTGGCATTCTTTCAAAGTTCCATTCTTTAGTAATCTTTTAGTGTAGTAAACATTTTACTTACATCTTCTATTCATCCTTATCATGACAACTTTCATGATCAAGCTGCTATAGCTTATAAAGGTGAATTGCGAGTATAATGTTTCTTTTCCAAAACCTTTTGGAGGATTAGGACGACTAGCGTCTCCAACCTTCACAAATTCTCATCAAATATGAGGACATATACTCTCTCATGTTGTAACCAACACATTGTTTTAGATATCGCAATACCTTTCACATATGATGGTTTCTGAAACATTGCTTTCAGCTCTTAGATAAACTTGATATTAAAAACAATCTTTTGAGTATCAAGAATCATGGATGCAAACATGATACATTAGATACTAACACTGGAATTGTTACTCTTGATTTAATACTGTTTATTAAACTTCACAGAGTAAACGGAGTTTGCTGAAAGTTTGCAATATGACTTTTAAACTTTAGATTGACACTCAAAACAATACGATACCAGTTCGTAAAGCAAATATCCAGAATTTCTATAGTTCTACTATCTCAACTATAACTAAGCGTAAGGTGGTGAACGGATGCCAATGACTACAACAAACTATGCAAATTCACTTTGATTGTGTTTATGATAAATTGAGTTTGACTAATCCAAATTACAAAAGACTCCCACTCAAAACAACATCCCTCGAGTTGTTTTAGTGATTACACGAACCAAATCCACTACACCAAGTCTGATCATCACGTGAGATGATGTAGCTTTAAAGGCGAACAATCAACATGTTCATCATATCATCCATATGACTCATGCTTTACCTTTCGGTATTCCGTGTTCCAAGACCATGTCTGTACATGCTAGGCTTGTCAAGGTTAACCTTAGTTTCCGCATGTGCAAATCTGGCTTGCACCCGTTGTATGCACACGTAGAATCTATCACACCCGATCATCACGAGATGCTTCGAAACGACGAGTGTTAGCAACAGTGCCAACTAAGGATGAATACTTTATTACTTGATATTTAGTGAGAGGGATCATCTTATAATGCTACCGTCGCGATCTAAGCAATACAAGATGCATAAAGGATTAACATCACAGGCAATTCATAATTAGTGTGATATGATATGGCCCTTTCTTCTTATACCTTTGATGTCCATCTCCAAAGCACAGACATGATCTCCATCATCACCAGCATTGCGTCAAGGTCAGTGGCGCCGCTTCATGGTTGTCCATCATCACTAGCAACTATTACAACTACTTGGAATAAAGCTATTACAAGATGAATAGACATGTAGGTCTTAACAGAATTAAAAACAACCATTAGGCTCCTACCAGTTGCCATATTACAACAAGGATCATTGCATACATCAAATATAATCACAATCACATAATGGTCATATCACATCACAAAACCTCTGCAAAAACAAGTTAGACGCCTCTAATTTTCTTTGCATGTTTTACGTGGTTTGGGGCTTTCGAATAAGAACGGATCTTACCTACGAAACTGAACCACAACGTTGATACAAGTGCTATCAAGTGCAAAGTGTAGATTTGATCTATACTATGATGGGAAAGACAGACACCCGCAAAGCCACTTGTGCAAAGCAAGTTACACGTCAAGCGTGGAGCAAGTCTCATGTGCGATGACATGTAAGGTTAGCCCGAGCCGCTTCATCCCACCATACCGCAAGATGCAAAGTACACAAAGCAAAAGACGACACGAGAACCAACGCCCACAAAACCATTGTGTTCTACTCGTGCAACAGATCTACGCATAGACAAGGCTCTGATACCACTGATGGGTTCGTAGCATGGAAAACAAAAATTTTCTACCGCAAGAACGAACAAAACCCAGATCTAATCTAGATAAAAGCCAAGATCTAATCTATTAGACATGTGCAACGAGATAGATCTGTACTAACCCTCATAGAACCGAAAGCGTTACGAGATTAGATCTCGGGGTTGATGTAGTCGATCACTTGTCGATCTCAAGATCGTGTGGACGATCCTTCCGGCGCCACGTTCCGGCAGCGCTTCCGCAGTCGGTCACACGTGCGGAGTCGAAGCAGACCTTCCTCTCCCCGTTCCAGCGAGCAGCGGAGGTAGTAGATCTTCTCCACGGAATCCCAATAGCATGACGGTGTGGTGGTGGTGGTGGAGTAGAGAATTCTGCAGGGCTTCGCCTAAGCCTGAGCAGATGGAAGGAGGAGGAGAGAGGCGGCGGCTAGGATTTGTTATGGGAGAGATCTAGGGGTGGCGCCCCTCCCCTCTATTTAAAGGAGGGAGGCGCCATGGGAGGGGGAGTCCTAGTAGGACTCCCCTCCCTCCTTGGCCGGCGGATTGGGAGGGGGGAGGAATCCTCCTCCCCCACGAATCCGTGTCTTACCCCACATGGATTCCTTGATCCTTTCTTGGTTTTCAAGCAAACTCCAAGAAATCTTCTAGAACCTTCCGGAACATTCCGAAACCTTCTAGAATCCCCATACAAATACTCCGGAACATTTCCTAACTTAGAAAATGATCCCCAATATATGAATCTTATTCTCCGGACAATTCCGGATCTCCTCGTGATGTCCCGGATCCAATCCGAGACTCCGAACAACATTCAGTCTCCAACGCATATTCCATATCTACTTAAAACAACTTCGAACCTTAAGTGTGTCACCCTACGGTTCGTGAACATGTAGACATGATGGAGACACATCTCCGATCAATAACCATTAGCGGGATCTGGAGATCCATAACGGCTCCCACATACTCAACAATGACTTCGTGATCGATAGAACCATTAACATACGAAACCAATTCCCTTTGTCACGCGATATTCTACTTATCCGAGGTTTGATCATCGGTATCTCCATACCTAGTTCTACCTCGTTACTGATAAGTACTCTTTACTGATTCCATGATATGTCATCCCTTGTGACCTAGTCACATGCTTGCAAGCTAACTAGATGACATTCCACTGAGAGGGCCCAGAGCATATCTATCCGTCATATGGATGGACAAATCCCAATCTTGGTCCATGCGCTTCAACACATACTTTCAGAATACCCAATGACACCTTTATAACCACCCAATTATGAAGCGGTTTTTGATGTCATCAAAGTATCCATCCGGTGATGGTGATTAACATAACCTCATGGTCGAAGGATTAGGTTACTATGCATTTGAAAAGCTTGTAGCAAAATGAACTTAATGACTTGATCTTATGCTATGCTCACTATGGGTGTGTGTCCATCACATCATTCTCCTAATGATATGATATTGTTATTAACGACATCCAATGTCCATGATCAGGAAACCATGATCATCCATTAATCAACAAGCTAGTTTAACAAGAGGCTTACTAGGGACTCTTTTATGTTTACAAAACACACAAGTATTAATGTTTCCAGTTAATACAATTATAGCATGGGATGTAAACATTTATCATAAACTTAAAGATATAATAATAACCACTTTATTATTGCCTCTTGGGCATATCTCCAACAGAACCGGCTCCCAGACCGGGTGGTCTGGTACCAGCGCCGGAAACCGAACCCAAACCAGGAATCTCGGTTCATTAAACCGAGTCTATTCGGTTTCATGCAAAGTGACCATCCCGGTTTTGATTCCGGTCTTCCGAGCTATATACCGGGCGGTCCGGTGTGTGGGCCCGTCCAACCGAACTTGAAACCGGACTTCGCAGAGATGCTCTAAATGGCTAGATTTCGCCCTTGTGTATAAATACCTCTTATTCCACCTTGAGGAGGTTAGGAATTCAGTTCATATTTCATTCTTGAAGCTCTCTCTCTCCCCATTATTGAAACACAATTCCTTGAGGATCTCCAATTCTACCCAACGAATTCCAAATCCCTTTGGTAGAAAGCAAGAGGAGGTCCCGATCTACGTTTCGACCAAGCCAAAGTTCATTCCCCCTTGCGTTCATCGAGTTAGCTTGTTACTTTTGGGTTTGTGGGAAACCCTAGGCGGATAGGGTCGCCCGGAGTCATTCGGCTTGTGATTTTCTCCGTGGAAAGTTTGAGAGGGTTTGGAGACTACCTTAAAGTCTACCACGAGTAAGTGAGATATTCCTTCGCGGGATAGGCTCGGAGAAGAAGGTGAGCCTTCGTGGCGTTGAGGAATCCTTCATGTAACCTCACACCTCTCCAACATGACGTAGCCCCTTCCCAAAGGTGGTGAACACGAGAATACATCTTCGTCTCCACGTGCTTCGGTTATTCCTTAACCACTCTCTTACTTGTGTTGTTGACTTTGTGATAGCCTTCGTGCTTGAAGTATCTTTTATCATCATCTAGGTTGCCTCACCTAGTTTGCATTTAGGAACACTTATATTCCGCAAAGCCTAAAACTTGCAAAAGAATAGAAAGAATTTTGTAGAAACCTATTCACCCCCTCTAGGTAAACCATCTTACACTTTCAATTGGTATCAGAGGCTAGTGCTCTTCTAAGGGCTTTACCGCCTAAGAGAAAAGATGGTTTTCTTCTATGATGAGGAGGGAAAGACTTATTCGGTCAAGGAGATCCGTGAAATCTTTGTCAAACAGTCCCTTGAAAAGGCTAAGACGAATTCCGATCTCCTTGCTCGAATAAGTTTTCTTGAGGGACGTTTTATAGGGATGGGCGAGGGGGTCATGCTTGTCGGACCTTCAGTAGTACCTCAAGGGAGGCCGATGGACACCGGTAAGGAGGCCATGAACGAGGCCTCTAGTGAGAGTGACCCGACGAAAGCCTCTATGCCTCCTAATCCATTTCTGTATATATATCCTAAACAAAAGAACATCATGCCTCATATTAATGGTTCAGGTCCCGCACCTCACTATGATAGAACTCACTTCTCTCATTGGAAAGTTTCTATGGAATCTCATGTTCGCAGCTGTAGTGTGGAGATTTGGGAGATTGTGGGCAAGGACTTCTATCCACAAGATCCCAACAATCTCACTCCGGGAGAATACTATGACCGTTAACTAAATGCAACGGCTTGCGACAAGAGAAGGAGTGCCATTCACCGCACTCTCTATGATCAAGTTAGCAACATCCCCACCACAAAGGAGCTTTGGGAGAGGATTTTCATTCTCCAAGAGGGAACATCCCTTATCCAAAAGTCCAAGTATGAAGCTGCCAAGTCGAAGATGAGCATGTTCATGAACAACGATGGTGAGTCCATCGCAGAAGCATACAAGAGACTTGTTGCCCTCCGTGTAAAGATTGATGGTCTTGGCTATGACAAGTATGATGATGGGTTCAACTTGAATGATGAGCTCATCAAGTCCAAGGTTCTCTCCATGATCGACGCCTCCGACAAGAAGCTTGCCTTGAACTTGCAACTTCTAGATTCAGCTCGCCACTTCTCGCCTAATGATCTAGTGTTTTATCTTGTTGCCACGGATAATATGACAGATGAAGGACAAAAGATCAAGGAGATCAACCGGGCCATTGGGACTTCTCAATCCCTAGCATTGAAGGCCAAGTATGTGCAAGAGAGTGGTGAAAATGATGAAGAGAGTGATAGTGAGGGCATTGACGACATGCTAGCTCAAGTTGCTCTCTTCACCAAGAACTTGAAGTTCCGAAGAAGAGATTCAACCGGGCCTAGTGAGAAGAAGAGGAATTGCTACAATTGTGATGAGTCAGACCACTTTGCCGACAAATGCCCATATGAGAAGAGAATTGACAAGCCCAAGTATGAAGAGGGCGCCAAGGCAAGATTAAAGCCAAACCCCATCAACGAGAGATACAAGAGGAACAAGAAGCATGATCGCATAGGCTTTCTTGGCCAAGAGTACCTATCCAATGCGGAGAGTGAAGATGAGGAGAAGGTTTTGGGAGTGTCCAGTTTGGCTTTTGCCGAACCTGGGTAACTCTTCACATATGACTACACCAAAGACTATGCAATGACTCCATCACTCCCAAGGTCGCTGGTACTTGCCTCATGGCAAGGAGTACCAAGGTAATCTATTCCCCTCCATCTCCCTCTAGCATCTTGGATGATCATGTTAGTGCCAATGATAGTGACAATGATGAATTCGATGAAAACTATGTACAAGAAATGTATAAAATCATGAAGTCCCTTCCTAGGAATGCTCGCGCTAGATTCAAACAATTAATGAGCCTTGTCAATTCACGTGACAAGACCATTGATAGTTTGGAGTCTAATATTGATGATGAGAAACTAAGATTCAACCTTCTTGAGCAAGAGCTAAGTAAGGAAAAGGACAATACTTCCCTTCTTAAAGAACAAATTGAAATCTATGAACTAGATAAGGCAAAAGATATGGATACCATAGATAGAGCTATCACCTTGTTCCAAGAGCTTGATACTTCAAAGAAAGAACTTGAGGCTGCTCATGCTTCTCTCACCAATGACCTTGATAACCTTGAGAAAGCTAAGTTGCTTGTCAAGCATGAGCTCATAAAACTAAAGGGTTCGCAGCATAGAAAACAAAAAATTCCTACAATGAGAACTATACGCCAAGATCTATCTACTAGATACAAGAAACAGGTGGATATACATCCATGGAGAACTTACCCTCGAAGACAACAAAGTTTTGTTAACGAGTAGGAACTCGTGGATGATGTAGTCGTACGCTTGTCGATCTCAAGATCGTGTGGAAATCCTAGCGCCGCAAACCAGCAGCGCATCCGCACTCGCACACACGTCCAGGCCACCGAACAACCTTCGCCTCCTTGCTCCAGCAATGCAGCGGAAGAAGCAACTCCTTCCAAACGAAATGCCACCGGGAACATGTACCTCGCTAATCCGAGACCATGAGGGAATAATTATAGAGGAGAGAGATCCTTCACGAGGGGTGTGAGGAAGAAGAGTGAGAGGGGTGGCCTTTTATAGGAGGAGGGGGGTACCCCTCCCCATGGCCGGCACCCCATGGGGGGTGAATCCTCACCTCCCCCATTCATGTGGTGGTAACCCCCTCCACATAAAAGTGTCCCTTAACATTCCTCTTTAAAGTCTTTACTTTAAATGCATTAATTCTCTCCAAATTTAATGCTCTCTCATTTAATAAAACTCTTTTATTAAATTTATTCAGAATTTTGTTAATTACTTTAATTAACAAACATTCACATAAAACCCCCTGCAACATTTCAATATTACATGCAGAACCAATTTCAGCAATTTCACCCAAAATAGTTTCGGTGTCTATTGAAATAATTCCAGCGCTTTGCAATTCATTTGTCTAAAACACATTTGCTCCAAATGGTGTTGGTGTCCCTTAAGCGTGTCACCCTACGGTTCGTGAATAATGCAGACATGATCGAGACCCCTCTCAGATCAATAATCAGAAGCGGGACCTGGAGATCCATACTGACTCCTACACATTCTACGATGACTTCTGTGATCATGAGAACCTTTAACGCTAGTAACTAAATCCCTTTGTCTCGTGATATATTACATGTCCGAGATTCAATCATTGGTATATCCATACCTAGTTTGATCTCGTTACTGACATGTACTCTTTTCTCGTTCCCGTGATATAACATTCTAGTGATCTCATCACTTGCTTGCAAGCTAACCAATGTGATATCACCGAGAGGTCCTAGAGTATATCTATCCATCATCGGGATGGACAAATCCTACACTTGATCCATGAGCTTCTACATAACACTTTCGTAGCACTGAACCCACCTTTATAATCACCCTTTCGTGGTGTGACGTTTGATGTTATCAAGATACTCTTCCAGTGTTAGTGATTAACATGATCTCATGGTCTAAGGACTAGGGTTACTTTGTTAGATGATATAGCATTATAAACACAATGACTTTGATCATAATGCTATACTTCGGATGAATGTTCATCACATCATTCCACTAATGTTGTGACCTTGTTATTAACAACATCCATGATCAGGAAACCTTGATCATCTTGTTAATCAATGAGCTAGTTTATAAGAGAGGCATAACTAGGAACTTTCCTTTTGTTTATTAAACATACATGTATTAACGTTTCCAAATTAATACAATTATAGCATGCAAAATAAACATCTATCATATACTTGGAATATGTATAATAACAACTTTATTATTGCCTCTCAGGGCATATTCCCTTCAGTCTCCCACTTGCACTAGAGACAATAATCTATCTACATGGTGATAAATCTAACACCCATGGAGTTCTAGTGTTGATCATGTTTTTCTCTAGGGAGAGTTTTAGTCAACGGATCAGCTACATTGAGATCCATATATACTTTACAAATCTTTATATCTCCAGCCTTGACATGCTCACTGATGGAGTGAAACCGACGCTTAATATGTTTGGAATTCTTGTGAGACCTTGGTTCCTTTGTGTTGGCTATGGATCCATTATTGTCACAACAGATCACCATTGGATCCAACGCACTAGGAACCACACCAAGTTTGGTAATGAACTCCTTCATCCAAACCGCTTCTTGTGCTGCTTCTGAAGCAGCAATATATTCCGCCTGTGTTGTTGACTTTGTTACCATGGGGTGTTTGGAGCTCCTCCAACTAACTGCTGCCCCGTTCATGAGAAATACGTATCCGGATTGAGACTTATAGTCATATGGATTAGTGTCAAAGCTATCATCGACATAACAATTAGCGACCAGCTCTTATTCACCTCTGTATACAAGAAACATTTCCTTAGTTCTTCTCAAGTACTTAAGAATATTCTTGACCGCTATCCAGTGTTCCAAACCTGGATGAGATTGGTACCTACTAGTCAAACTAATAGCATGTGCCACATTCGGTCTTGTACATAGCATGGCGTCTTGATCTATCTATATAGATCTTTATGCCTAATATATATGATGCTTCACCAAGGTCTTTCATAGAAAATTTGCTGTTTAGATAACTTTTAACATTGTTTAAAAGATCTATATCATTTCTAATCAATAATATGTCATCCACATATAATATCTGAAATGCCACATTGCTCCCACTCACTTTCTTATAAATACAAGCCTCTCCATAAGTTTGGACAAATCCAAACTCTTTGATCACCTCATCAAAGCGGAGATTCCAACTCCGTGATGCTTGCTTCAGTCCATAGATGGATCGCTGAAGCTTTCACACCTTGTTAGCATCCTTATGATCGAAAAAACCCTTTGGTTGTATCATATACAACTCTTCTTCAATGTTACCATTGAGGAACGCAGTTTTGACATCCATCTGCCATATTTCATAATCGAAATATGCAGCAATTGCTAACAAAATCCTAACTGATTTTAGCATCGCTACGGGAGAGAATGTCTCATCGTAGTCAACTCCTTGAATTTTTTGAAACCCTTTTGTGACAAGTCGAGCTTTATAGACGGTTACATTACCATCAGCATCAGTTTTTCTTTTGAAAATCCATTTATTCTCAACGGCCTTTCGATCATGAGGTAAGTCCACCAAGGTCCAAACCTGGTTTTCGTACATGGATTCCATCTCGGATTTCATGGCTTGTAGCCATTTCTTGGAATCCGGGCTCATCATCGCTTCTTCATACGTCGCAGGGTCATCTATTTCATCAACCATGAAATTTACAATAGGATTCCCGTACAGTTCAGGAGCTGCACGTTTCCTGCTTGACCTAGGAGGTTCAGTAGTGTCCTCTTTCGGAGTTTCATGATCATTATCATTAGTTCCTTCTTCATTTGGTGAAGTCAACTCCAGAACAACTTCCGGTGCTGCGCCACTTGCCATTTCATGAAGAGAAGGTTCAATAACCTCTTCAAGTTCTACCTTTCGACTACTCACACCTTTCGCGAGAAACTCTTTCTCTAGAAAGGATCCATTCTTGGCAACCAAAACCTTGCCCTCGGATCTGTGATAGAAGGAAAACCCAATTGTTTCTTTAGGGTATCCTATGAAGACGCATTTTTCCGCTTTGGATTTGAGTTTATCCAGTTGAAGTTTCTTCACATAAACATCGCATCCCCAAACTTTAAGAAATGATAGCTTAGGTTTGTTTCCAAACCATAATTCATACGGTGTCATTTCAACGGATTTAGACGGTGCCCAATTTAAAGTGAATGCAACGGTTTCCAGTGTATAACCCCAAAATGACAGTGGCAAGTCAGTCAGAGACATCATATATCGAACCATATCCAATAGAGTATGATTACGATGTTCCGATACACCATTATGTTGTGGTGTTTCAACAGGCGTGAGTTGTGAAACTATTCCACACTCTTTCATGTGTGTGTGTTAAACTCTTAACTTAGGTACTCACCTCCATGGTCGGACCGCAGAAATTTGATCTTTCTATTATGATGATTTTCCACTTCATTCTGGAATTCCTTCAACTTCTCAAAGGTTTCAGACTTATGTTTCATCAAACAGATATACCCGTATCTACTAAAATCATCCGTGAAAGTAACAAAATAACGATATCCACCTCGCGCCGACACAATCATTGGACTGCATACATCAGTATGTATGATTTCCAATAAATCTGTCGCCCGTTCCATTGAACTGGAAAATAGCGTTCTAGTCATCTTGCCCATAAGGCATGGCTCACATGTATCAAATGATTCAAAATCAAATGATTCAAAAAGTCCATCAGAATGGAGTTTCTTCATGCGTTTAACACCAATATGACCTAGACGATAGTGCCACATATATGCAGATCTATCATTATTAAGTTTAATTCTTTTAGCATCAACATTATGGATGTGCGTATGAGTATTATCAAGATTCAACAGAAATAAACCATTCATCATGGGTGCATGACCATAAAAGATGTTATCCATATAAATCGAACAACCATTGTTTTCGGATTTAAACGAATAAGCAAATCGCATCAAACAAGATCCAGATATAATGTTCATGCTCAGTGCAGGCACCAAATAACAATTATTTAGGTTTATAACTAATCCTGATGGTAGGTGGAGAGGCAGCGTTCCGACGGCGATCACATCAACTCTTGATCCATTGCCGACACACATCTTGACCTCACCCCTTGCTAGCGGTCGCTTGTTCCACAGCCCCTGATTCGAGTTACATATGTTAGCAACCGATCCGGTATCAAATACCCAGGTGCTACTGCAAGTACTAGTCAAGTACACATCAATAACATGTATATCATATATACCTTTGTTTGCCTTGCCGGATTTCTTGTCCACCAAAAACTTGGGGCAGTTGCGCTTCCAATGGCCAGTCCCCTTACAATAGTAGCACTTGGTATTAGAATTAGGGTCAGCCCGGGATTTCTTTTCAGGCACACCAATAGATTTGCCGCCCTTCTTACCCTTATGTTTACCCTTCTTGTCTTTCTTGAAACCGATGGTCCTATTGACCATCAACACTTGATGTTCTTTCCTAATCTCCACTTCTGTAGTCTTAATCATTGACAGAAGCTCGGGGAGAGTCTTCTTCATGTCCTGCATGTTATAGTTCATCACGAAGCTCTTGTAGCTAGGTGGTAGAGATTGGAGAACATGATGTATGCCTAAATCAATGGGAATCGTTATTCCCAAGGACAAAAGCTTATCGGCGTACCTAGACATTTTGAGTACGTGTTCACATACGGAGCTGTTCTCTTCCATCATTCAGCTAAAGAACTTTTCTGAAGCATTATAACTCTCTACGGCAGCATGGGTATTGAAAATCATTTTCAATTCACCCATGGTATCAAAGGCATTGCCATTTTCGAAACGCTTTCGAAGTTCTGGCTCTAGCCCATACATTATGCCTTAATGAACTAAGTTGTGGTCCTCCTGACGAGTCACATAGACATTCTTTTCCTTGTTAGGGTCATTAGGAGATGGTGGGGGGCCTAGCGGCGCTTCTAGAACATATTGCTTTTGTGCAGCAGAGAGGAGAATCCTCAAATTCATAGCCCAGTTGGTGAAGTTGCTACCATTCGTAGCAAGTTTCTCTTTCTCCATGAACACATTGAAATTAAAAGCAAGCAGTGCCATCTACAACAGAATTTGTAAATTTTATTTAGACTAAGTTTATGATCGATTGAGTTCAACTAAACTCCCACCCAAAACAGCATCCCTCGTGTCTTTTTGGTGATTACATGAACCAAATCCACTACACCAAGTTCGATCATCACGTGAGTCGGTGTAGCTTGAAAGGCGAGCATCTATATGGGAATCATATCAACTATATGACTCATGCTTAACCTTTCGGTCCGTGTTCCGAGGCCATGTCTATACATGCTAGGCTCGGCAAGTAAGAACCTTAGTACTTGCGTGTGTAAAACTGTCTTACACCCAAAATATGATCGTGGATTCATGTACACCCGATCATCACGTGATGTCTTGAAGCGGCGAAACATAAATGGTGCATACTTAAGGAAGAACACATTTTTATCTTGATATTTAAATGAGGGATCATCTTATAACGCTACTAAAACGCCAAACTAGCAATATAAGATGCGAACATCATATGTGTAAAGTGAAATGATATGGTTCTTGCATTTGATCACTATCATATGCATCGTGGTATGATCTCTATCATTCCTTTGTGTGTAAGGCCAAGGTCTATGGAACTTACATGTTAAGTGTGTTGTAAGTGTATCAACTATACATCAACTCACAACAATACCATATCATGACACAAGCCCAGCAACGATCTAAACTAGACGCCTCTAATTTATCAATTGCAAGTTTTACGTGGCTTAGGGCTTTCAAAGATAGAACCGTTCTTACCTACAAACATGGAACCACAACGGTGATATCAAATTATTAGCAACTCGTTGTAAATCAGATATTGACTATAGTAGGAGAGACATACACCCGCCAGCCACTTATGCAAAACTAGTTGCATGTCAGTCGTGGAACCGGTCTCATGTGCGATGACATGTAAGGTTGGTCCGGGCCTCTTCATCCCACTATGCCACCAATATCCAAAGTACATATAAGAAGAAATAACATGATCATCACCGCCCACATACTCTTATGTGTTCTACCTGTGCAAAACACCTACGCATAGATCAGGCTCTGATACCATTGAAGGGTTCGCAGCATAAAAAACAAAAAAATCCTACGATGAGAACTATACGCCAAGATCTATCTACTAGATACAAGCAATGGGTGGATATACATCCATGGAGAACTTACCCTCGAAGAAAACAAAGTTTTGTTAACGAGTAGGAACTCGTGGATGATATAGTCGTACGCTTGCCGATCTCAAGATCGTGTGGAAGTCCTAGCGCCGCAAACCAGGAGCACATCCGTACTCGCACACATTCAGGCCACCGAACAACCTCCGCCTCCTTGCTCCAGCGATGCAGCAGAAGAACCAACTCATTCCATATGAAATGCCACCGGGAACATGTATCTCGCTAACTCGAGACCATGGGGGAATAATTATAGAGGGGGAGAGAGATCCTTCATGAGGAGGTGTGAGGAAGAAGGGTGAGAGGGGTGGCCTTTTATAGGAGGAGGGGGGGGTACCCCTCCCCATGGTCGGTGCCCCATGGGGGGTGACCCCTCACCTCTCCCATTCATGTGGTGGTAACCCCCTCCACATAAAAGTGTCGCTGAACATTCCTCTTTAAAGTCTTTACTTTAAATGCATTAAATTTCTCGAAATTTAATGCTCTCTCATTTAATAAAACTCTCTTATTAAATTTATTATGAATTTTTTAATTACTTTAATTAACAAACATTCACATAAAACCCCCTGCAACATTTCAATATTACATGTAGAACCAATTTCAGCAATTTCACCCGAAACAGTTTCAGTGTCTATTGAAATAATTCCAGCGCTTTGCAATTCATTCTTCTAAAACACATTTGCTCCAAATGGTGTTGGTGTCCCTTAAGTGTGTCACCCTACAATTCGTGAATAATGCAGACATGATCGAGACCCCTCTCAGATCAATAATCAGAAGCGGGACCTGGAGATCCATACTGACTCCTACACATTCTACGATGACTTCTATGATCGTGAGAACCTTTAATGCTAGTGACTAAATCCCTTTGTCTCACGATATATTACATGTCCGAGATTCGATCATCGGTATCTCCATACCTAGTTTGATCTCGTTACCGACATGTACTCTTTTCTCGTTCCTATGATATAACATTCTAGTGATCTCATCACTTCCTTGCAAGCTAACCAATGTGATATCACCGAGAGGGCCTAGAGTATATCTATCCATCATCAGGATGGACAAATCCCACTCTTGATCCATGAGCTTCTACATAACACTTTTGTAGCATGGAACCCACCTTTATAATCACCCTTTCACGGTGTGACGTTTGATGTTATCAAGATACTCTTCTAGTGGTAGTGATTAACATGATCTCATGGTCTAAGGACTAATATTACTTTGTTAGATGTTATAGCAATATAAACACAATGACTTTGATCATAATGCTATACTTCGGATGAATGTTCCTCACATCATTTCACTAATGTTGTGACCTCGTTATGAACAACATCCAATGTCCATGATCAGGAAACCTTGATCATCTTGTTAATCAATGTGCTAGTTTATAAGAGAGGTATAACTAGGAACTTTCCTTTTGTTTATTAAACACACATGTATTAAAGTTTCCAAATTAATACAATTATAGCATGCAAAATAAACATCTATCATATACTTGGGATATGTACAATAACAACTTTATTATTGCCTCTCAGGGCATATTCCCTTCAGTCTCCCATGTATTAACGTTTCCAAATTAATACAATTATATCATGCAAAATAAACATCTAATCATATACTTGGAATATGTATAATAACAACTTTATTATTGCCTGTTAGGGCATATTCCCTTCAAAAACTTGGGGAGAATCATGATCAACTTCGAGTGTCCTATGAAAAGGCTCTTGGTACATTGAAGGATCCTATTATTGTTGAGGATATTACTTGTGCTTCTAACCTTTTGTTGGATCAAGCTAGTCTCCTTAAGGAGAATAAGAAGTTGAAGGAACGACTTGAGATGGAGCGTCTCAAACCTACCACCAAGAGCAAGATTCTTGATGAGATTCTTACTCGTCAAACGGTGAGAGCTCCAAGGCAAGGTATGGGGTATGACCCCAAGAACGACAAGAATTGTGCCAACCCACCTAAGAAGATCAACTTTGTGCATGAAAAGTACAAAGTGGTTGACCAGGTAAAAAAGAATGTTGTGAATGGGGGTGCCACAAGGGGCAACCCTAACCACGAGTTTGCGGGAAAATTTAATCCATCCTATGTGCTATGTAAGGGCACCCAAGGAGATGTATATGCCAAATATGTTGGCCCTCGCAATGGTTATGCTTATAGGTGGTACTCAATTTGGGTACCAAAAGATCTTGTTGCTAATGATAGGGGACCTATTACTCAGTGGGTTCCTAAATCAAAGAATTGATTTTGTAGGGGTATGCCTCCGGTGGATCAAAATGGGTGTTTGATAGTTGATGAACCAATCATATGACCAGAGGTAGAAGTGCGCTTGACCAATTTATTCATGATTTTAAATCAACGTCAAGCATCACTTTTGGAGACAACTCTAATGGAAAGGTACTAGGTTATGGCAAGTTGGTGGTCTCCAAGGCTTTGTCCCTAGAGACCGTCATGCTTGTTGAGAACCTTGGCTACAACTTGCTTTCAATAAAACATCTTGCGGATGCCGGTTATGATTCCTATTTTTCTAAAACTTGTGTGAAAGTCTTTAGGAGTGATAATCTCAAGTTGGTCCTTGTTGGATATGTGGAAGACGACCTTTATGTGGTCGACCTCTCGCAAGAGAGTCAATCTCTTCCTACATGTCTAATGGTAAAGGTTGATGAGGGATGGCTTTGGCATCACCGCCTTGGCCAGGTCAACATGAGAATCTTAAACAGCTCCTAAAGGGTGAGCATATTGTTGGACTAACCGGTGTGTCCTTTGAGAAAGATCGTGTGTGTAGTGCTTGCTTTTTAGGAAAGCAACATGGAAGGAGTCATCCATCAATATCCAAGGTGGCCTCGTCAAGACCATTGGAGCTTCTCCATTTGGATCTCTTCATGCCATCAACATATGATACTCTTGGTGGAAGAAAGTATGATCTTGTCATCGTTGATGATTACTCAAGATACACTTGGGCATTCCTTCTCAAGTCAAAGGATGAGACCTACAAGTACTTCATGATCTTCGTCAAGCAAGCTCAACGCACTCATGAAGTGGAGATCAAGACCATTAGGATCAACAATGGCACCAAATTCAAGAATTACACCATGCAAGAGTTTGTTCAAGATGAGGGGATCAAGCATGAATTCTCGGTTCCATATACTCCTCAACAAAATGGTGTTGTTGAATGTAAGAACCGGACTATCATTGAGATATCGATGGCAAGAACAATGTTGAGTGAATTCAAGTCACCCCACATCTTTTTGGGAGAAGCCATCGCCGCCGCAGTTCACTACTCGAACCGACTCTTCCTCCATGCTCCCTTTGACATGACTCCGTACGAGATTCTCACAAAGAACAAGCCCAATGTCAACTACTTCCGAGCTTTGGGTGTAAGTGCCTCGTCAAGAACAAGAAAGAAAAACTCGATAAATTCGAATCTAGAACTATCGAGGGTATTTTTGTTGGTTATGCGGAAAACTCTCACGCCTATAGATACTACAACAAAGCTAATGGTTGTGTTGAAGTATCTTGTGACGTGGAGTTTTTGGAAGATAATGGCCCCCAAGGGGGGCAAGTTGTTCCACATGTTGTAGGTGATGGAGATTCCTCTCGAGTCATCAAGTTGATGGGAATTGGGCATATCTTGCTCACCGAACATCATACTCATGGTCAAGATGTTGATGGGGGAGGATCAAGCACAACTCAAGAAGAGCCTGGCTCTACTCAAGTTGAACCATCAAGTGCACCTCATGACGAACAACTCTCACAAACCGAAGAACAAGAACCAAGCCCTCAACCCGTTGAGCAAGACCAAGAAGACATACTAGTTCCCCAAAATCAAGGTCAAGCTCAAGATGTGGTCAATGATCAAGGCCCAATGAAGGATGAATTTTTGATCATGAAGGGACTATCTAGAAGATCAAGTCTGCCTCTATTGCATGTGGACTCCAAGTCAATAATATACTTGGAAGCATATCAAGAGGAATTGAGACTCGCAACAAGAAGAAGCATCTCACTACATTTTGTGGCCATCATGAATTGTGTCCAACTTGAGCCACTCAAGGTCCATGAAGCTCTAGAAGATCCGGATTGGGTCATTGCCATGCAAGAAGAACTCGAGTGTTTCACCCGCAATGAAGTTTGGTCTCTTGTGGAGAGACCTAAAGATCATCGCATCAATGTCATTGGGACCAAGTGGGTATTCAAGAACAAGCAAGATGAGAATGGAACCGTCACAAGGAATAAAGCAAGGTTAGTGGCGCAAGGGTATGCCCAAATAGAGGGTATTGACTATGAGGACACCTTTGCGCCCGTTGCTCGCCTTGAAGCTATTCGTCTCTTGCTTGCATATGTATCTTTTCATAACTTTAAGCTTTGTCAAATGGATGTGAAAAGTGCATTTCTTAATGGTCCCTTGAAAGAAGTTGCATATGTAGCTCAACCCCCGGGTTTCGAGAACATATTCTTTCCCAACCATGTGTATCTACTCCATAAGGCGCTCTACAGACTAAAGCAAGCTCCTCGTGCTTGGTATGAGCACCTTAGGGATTTCTTACTCATGGACTGTTTTAGCGTGGATAAAGTCGATTCCACCCTTTTCACCAAACGGGTTAAAGGGGGTGGCTTATTTACTGTTCAAATTTATGTTGATGATATTATCTCTGGTGGAGCTAACAAATCTCATAACAAAGCTTTTGCCGAGTTGATGACCTAGAAATTTAGGATGTCCATGATGGGGGAGTTGAAGTATTTCTTAGGCTTCATTGTGAAGCAACTTGCTCAAGGCACCTTCATCTCCCAAGAGAAGTACGTGAAGGACATGCTTGCGAAATTTGAGATGACCAATGTGATAAGTCCATTTTGCATCACTATTCTATATCATAATTTACTGTTATTCATTGATATATTTCACATTAAGAGACGATACTTATGTAATTTCATCTGTTTTTGCATGGTTGATGACTTTTGGAGCATGGACCACTGCAGTTAGGATTCTGATGGAAAAGGTGCTGTTTGGAGGCAAAATTCGGGAAGATCAGAAAATCCAGGAAAATACATGGAAAATTCTATTTTTTCAGAAGACGAAGATTGCTAGAAGGGGGAGTGGAGATGGGCCACAGGGGGCCCACACTACCCCCTGGCGCGGGCAGCCCTAGGCCGCGCCAGCAGGTGGTGTGGCCACCCTGGCCCACTCTAGGCTCTCCCCTCTGGCGTATATTATCCCCTCGAAACCCTAATACCTGGGGAGCAACCACAGAAAGATTCCGCCGCCTCTGCGGGGCGGAAAACACCGAGAGAGAAAGATCTCTCCGACAGACAGAATTCTGCTAGGGGAATTCCTTCCCGGAGAGGGGAGATTGTCGCCATCAACACCACCATCAAGCTGGACTTCATCGAGATCATCATCATCATCATCATATCCATCATCATCTCCACCAGCACCATCATCACCACTCCATACCGCTGTAACAATTGGGTTGAATCTTGCATAGTTCTTAGGGGAAACTTTCCCAGTGTTGATTACTCCTTGTAGTTGATGCTATTGAGTGAACCATTGAATTATCGTTTATGTTCAGATTGTTACATATCATTATATCATCTCTGATCTTGATCCATGTGATGTCTTGTGAGTAGTTCGTTTAGTTCTTGAGGACATGGGAAAAGTCATGTTGTTAGTAGTAGAATTGTGTTGAGAAAGATTCAATGGTTTGATATTTAAGTTGTGGTGTACTTCTTCTAGTGGTGTCATGTGAATGTCGACTACATGAAACTTCACCTTTATGGGCCTAGGGGAATGCATTGTATATTTGGCTACTAATCGTAGGGGTTGCCGAAGTGACAGAAACCTGAACCCCCGTTAGGAAACCTTTGCACAAGGGATGTCAAGGTCTTAGAGTTTAAAGCTGTGGTTAGGTTTCTACCTTAATTACTTTCTTGTACTTGCGGATGCTTGCAAGTAGTATAATCACAAGTATGTATTAGTCCTAGGAAGGTCGGTACATTAGCACAGGTTCACCCACACAACACTTAGCAAACTAAAGAAGATTAATCAACTATATGAAGTGAAAGCACTTGACGATATTCCCGTGTGTCCTCGAGAACATTTGGTCGTCTTAAGTAATACAACCGGCTTGTCCTTTGCTTAAGAAATGATTGGGCCACTTGCTGCATTTATTCTTACTGTCCTTTATTTACTCGTACTTTATTTACCTGCATTATCAAAACCCCCTAAAAATCTTTTTGCTAAGTATTTACAGAGAATTCTTGCTCCAAGCCACTCGTCAACACCTTCTGATCCTCATTGGGTTTGACACTCTTACTTATCGAAAATACTGCGATACACCCCCTATACTTGTGGGTCATCAAGACTATTTTCTGGCGCCGTTGCCAGGGAGTGAAGCGCTATTGGAGAGTGGAACTGGTAAAGGAAACTTCTACTGTGAGTATTGTTTACTTCTATTAGTTGCTTTATTTTCAATATGGATAATTCGCTGAGTTTCTTATTTCATAATGCTATTACCACTGCTAAGGTAGTAGATGAACCACCACCTGCTGAGAATGATACTTTTAGAATACCTACAAGAATTATTGATCGTGTTATAGATAACTACTATTTTGGAGATGGAACTGTCCATCCCGGTGATCATTTCCTCTTTATACACGAATTATGCAGGTTGTTTAAGTGTGCAGGTATTACAATAGATCAAGTCAAGAAGAAGTTATTCTCACTATAACTAAAAGGAAGAGCTGAGGAATGGTATAAGCTGCTGAAGAATGTTGCATGGGAGGAAGTAGTACCTCTCTTTTATTCTAAATTTTATCCTCCTAGTGAGATTCATAAAGATCGGAATCAAATATACAACTTTTGGCCTCTTGATGGAGAGAGTACAACTCAAGCTTGGGGGAGATTGAAGTTACTAATGCTCAAATGTCATATTCATGAGCTCCCTCACAATATTATTATCAATAACTTTTATGCAAGGCTTTCTCTTCATGATAAGGATTTATTGGATGCTTCTTGTGCTGGATCATTTACACACATGGAAGAAGAAGCTAAATGGGATATTCTAGACCGTATTCAAGACAATGCTGAAGCATGGGAGAATGACAAAGGAAGAAAGTCAGGTATAAATTATGATTATGAATGCATTGAATCTTTTATGGGAACTGATGATTTTCAAAATATTAAAAATGCTTATGGTCTAGACTCTCAAGCTATTGCAACTTATTTTAAGGCTTTTGCTTCCTATATTGAAGTTCCTAAAAAGAAGTGGAATAAGTATCATGAACCATATAAAGATATTTCTAATTGTGTTCCCGCAAGAAATACTGAAGTTTATACAACTAATCATGTTTTACCTGAACCTTACATTGAGAAAATACCTTTACCAGTTAAAGTAAAGGAACATTCTATGATAGCTAGTATGGTTAATGAAAGTACAAATGAAGCTGTTGAACCTGATAAACAAATGAATGATGAACCTATAATAGCAAATGTGAAAGACTTTGTCACTAAATATGTAGAAGAGGGACACACTATCCTTTGTAAGGATATCCCTAATATTGTTTCACAAAGTAGTGTTATGAGAGCTAGTATTCTTGTGTTTTCTATTAGGATAAGGGATCATTGCTACAATGGTTCATGCGATATTTATATCGTTAAATTTATACATGATACTGAAAGTTATTATGAGAGAGGGAAGATGGTTCTAATGCATCTCAATAATATCAAGTTTCCGGGAACGACTAGCGGGAGCGCGCTCTTCAGGAAGCGCGTGTTTCAGCCGCAACGCGCATGTTTCCGGCCGCACGGCAGCCTGACGCGTGGCGTGTGGAAGTTCACCCGTGCGTATTTCCGGCCGCTCGGCAACGCGTGTATTTCCGGCCGCACAGCAGCACGTGTATTTCCGGCTACACGGCAGCCCGACACGTGGCTAGCTGCTCATGCAGTGCACACGGTGAAAGGCAATTCCACGCAGTGCAATAAGGCAGTGCACGAGCGGTGCAAATCGTTTACTGTCGACCGAAAGCAGTGCAACGCCGTACATCGTGCACTCCAAGAACATCGCGCAGTGCACTGCAACCTTAGGCAGTGCAACACAGTACAACAAGGCAGTGCATGGACGATGCACTACCTGGACACCGTGCAGTGCACTACGACCGAAGGCAGTGCAAGGTAGTACAACAAGGCAGTACGCTGCCTGGACACCGCGCAGTGCAATACGAACTAAGGCAGTGCAACATAGAACAACAAGGAAGTGCATAGACGGTGCACTGCCTGGATAGCGCGCAGTGCACTGCTAACTAAGGCAGTGCAACACAGAACAACAAGGCAGTGAATGGACGGTGCACTACCTGGATAGTGCGTAGTACACTGCCTGGACACTGTGCAGTGCACTGCGAACTAATGCAGTGCAACACAGAACAACAAGGTAGTGCATGAACGGTGCATTGCCTAGACAGTGCATAGTACACTGCCTAGACACCACGCATTATACTGCGAACTAAGGCAGTGCAATACAGAACAACAAGGCAGTGCATTGACGGTGCACTACCTGGACAGTGCATAGTACACTGCCTGGACACTGCGCAATGCATTGCAACCGAAGGCACAATGTACTAGACCAAAAGGCAGTGCAACCTACGCATCAAAGGCAACACGAGAAAAAAGTTCATCGAAACATATCAACAATGGATCTAATTTTTAAGATCTAGACGTAACTAGCAAGGCTGTAAAAACGGATATCGATTTGGACTCTCCGTTTAAAAGATATCGCAGTTTTCATGTTCAAATCTACAAAAAGAAAAGGAAAAAGGACCCGCGACCCTCTCCGCATCCACCACGTGTCGCACGGGAGAAGGCTAGTATAGTGCGTGAGGCACTCCGCGCCCTCCACGTGCAGGCAGCAGCAGCGACGCGCCGCAACCTTCCAGGAGCGCGCCCTTTTTCTAGCCTTTTCGCAAGTTTCCTCGTTTTATGCTGAAAGTTTTTATGTTGCACTTGTTTTGCCTTCCTATGCTAGTAGCCTCTGGTTTCTACAATTTATTTTCTTACAAAATTCCCTTGCATAGGAAAAGGGTTAGACTTAAACATGTATATTTTTGCTTCTTGATGCTCTCTTTCACGTCAATTCATATTCTTATGTGAGCATCATTGAAATTATCATGCCCATCTTAATGGCTATAAAGAAAGAGCTTTTTGGGAGACAACCTAATATATTTTTGCTTTCAGTTTGTTTTTGTTTTTTGAGTCTTGGAAGTTATTACTTCAGTAATAACCTCTCCTTATCCTTTTTGTTTGGTTTTTATGTCAAGATCAACCTCTAATGAGAGAGAAGTAAGATTTGGGGAAGTTGCTGTCCCGAAACAGATTTTTGTGCTTCACCGTAAAAATTCGTGAGAGATCTCTGTATGTCGGATTGAGCTGTAATTTTTTGTGCTTCTGTCCCAGGTTGTTATTTAACTTTGGTTAGTTTTGCACTTTTTCATTTGAGCAACAGAAGACTTTCGAAAAAATTGATCTTTACCTGCTGGTCTGTTTTGACAGATTTTTGCCACTTTCGCATTTGCCTCTTAAATCGATTTACTTTTTGAATTCTTTTGGGTTTTTAGAAGGAGTTGTTTCAGTAGATTATGTTTTGATGGATTTCAGTTGAAATTGAACTTAAAAGGTTAATTACCTCGCTTATACTAATGTTGCTAATGAGAATTGTGTGAAGTTTTGTGTGAAAGAAATTTCCAGGTTATTGGAGAAAATGGTGTAATAAGAAAGTGAAAGGTTTCATGACTCGAGCAATATGAGTATGAAGATGAAGATATTGATGTTATTCAAGCGGTGACTCTGAAAGAATCTACTAAATACCAAGTTCAGAGACCCGCAGAGTCCGTTTTCGAATAGGTAACAGTTCTGGTAAGAAAACTTCCACAAAAATTCTGTCTGGTTATATATTTGGAGTTTCTATCCAACAAGGAAAGCAACGAAGCAAAAGAGGGACGGAAACAGAGCCAGGGCGCCTCACACCACCCCCTGGCGTGGGCCCCCTGGCTGCGCCAGCTGGTGGTGTGGCCACCTCGGACTCCGTCTCCGACCCGTTTTCTCCCAGTTCCTTCCTTTCGTTGTAAAAATTCGTAATATATAATCCCCCGGATCCCTCGAGGTTTTTGTATCATGTTCTCATCGTATTTTTGTCTTGATCTGTTTCTGCTAGGAACTATTCTTAAAAGTTTAGAAGCACAATGGTCTCCGCCAACGATAAGGGCAAGGAGCCTATGGAGGAAGATCTCCAAGACTCCGGGCAGGAGAAGGAGATCAAGAGTAAAGATGAAGAGGAGGCAAAGAAAAGCCAGCATCCGCACACCGGCACTACCATTGCAAGAATTGGAGTGTTGGCAAATCCTGCCAAGATCAAAAGGACAGCACGGATGTCAACTGGAGGGAATCCTTCGCGCCACGGTTTGGCTCCACGGTCACCTCCTCCACGCACGAAGAATCCCTTCCATACCCTTATCCATGAGCATCAATTCCAGAATATGCCCAAGGAGAAACTACCCTCCAATTGTGATATGCCTCATTCTAACCATGCAGGAAAAGAAGACTTCAAGGAGGAAGGTGGATATGCTTCAGGAGGAGAATAACAGGATTCGCAAGATACTAGAAGATTTCCTCGCGCTAATCGAGAGAACACCACCACCGAAGGAGTAATTTGTCATCAGGTTTTGGCATCCCCTTGGTTTGTTTCAAGCTTGGGGGAGCGCCGCGGTATCACATCACTATCTTCTATCTTTTTTACCTTTTTAGTAGAGTCATATCATGAAGATTGAAGTTATCATGTAGGATGGTTTGCATTATGGAAGTGTCCCCCTCTCGTTAGATATCTATGTATCGCTTGGTGTGAGTGCCATTATGGAATATTAATGAGAAGTTCTATCATTTACTCTTTTGCATATCTTATATTAGTTTTCAATTCATGTTATATGATTGATCTTGTCATTTGTATTGGTATCACTTTGGGATCATTGAGTAAATTTAGTTGGTGTTGGCAAACCTGGCTCGGTCAGTAGCAACACTATTTTGAGAATTGAATGAAAAAGATAAAAGTACTCTAAAGAAATATAATTTCATCATCTTTCTTTCTTGACTTGCTCATAAGTTTAGTATTCTCTAGTTAAGATATTTTGTGCTTCCAAGGAAGATTGCATGTTTGTTTTTATCTCTAGTATGTTTGTTTGTTTCCTTCAACTCTTATGCTTGCTACCAACCTTGCTAGCCAAAAACCTGTACTGAGAGGGAATGCTTCTCGTGCATCCAATCCTTAAACCAAAACCTATGCCATTTGTGTCCACCATACCTACCTACTAGCACTATTGCTATTCCAAGTAAATTCATGTTTTTATCTACCTTCCGAGTTAAACATGTTATGTGAAAATTAGTGATTAAAGCTCTCACGAACTTGAAGGCACACTTTACTTTCCTGCACTTAATAAACCTGAACCATTGTGTCCATCTTTGTTGCGTATATGCTTGCTCTTTATAAGTTGAGGTTAGCAGAACCATGTATCATGGGGAACGCTTTCAACATTGCACTTATATTCTGTTGATATCATGATTCTTTTTCTTATGGATCCCGGCGGTGTGAAATAAAAGGGGAACTTGTAAGATCATGGAGTTTGTATGTGTGTTAGAGAAACGCCTGGGCCGCTAGCCTAAGCCATGCCTAATCATGGTGGAAACTTGCAGCATAACCATAATGAGCACTCTATGAAGCATCCTCAATAAAAACCAATGCAAATAGCAAATAAAAAGGTCGCTGAAATGCTCATTGTCTGCTTGCCTTGTCATTTTGATTATGGGATAGCTCATGTATCATGTGCAAGGGGTACCCCGATGGTGGTTCTCTATGATACATATGTATTTACAATGACAAGAGCTTACTTGTGACTGAATTTGAGTAGCATGGGGTTCGGTACTCGTAAGTAAGGGGCATGAGATTTTAATTTATAACTTTTCAAGCATATCCTCTTAGTTGTGTCACTTTAACCTTAATCACCTAAAGATTCCTATGATAGGGGCAATGAGAGCTGAAAGCTAGTAAGTACCATAATATTTGGAAGCTCTTTATGAAACTTGAAATCCCTGCTTCCCTCTGCGAAGGGCCTTTCTTTTACCTTTTTAGTTGAGTCAGTAAACCTATTCCCTTCCATCTCAGCAAGTATTTTGAGTTGTTGTGTTTCATTCATTCATATGATGATTTATTCAATCATGTTTCTTATGTTCCTTGCTTTGCACATTTGCTCTTATCTTAGAGTTTATTACTTTGAAAGCTATCATTGAAAACCCTTTATGTGTGAACTCCTACAAATTGTCAACTATTATTCGACCAAGAGCTAAGTTTTCCATTACCAATTGTTATTTACTTTATGTATATTTATTGTGTTTCCTTTACTTATTGTAAGTTAAGTTATATAATAGTGAGTTGTCTTCTATTATGATTTATGTATTGATGAATGTGATGCTTCTTGTCCGTATTCTTTTATCGACTCTTCACTCCATAAACTTGAGGTCAAGTTTATTGAGCTCAGTTTTCGCTTGGGGACAAGCGAAGTCTAAGCTTGGGGGGAGTTGATACGTCCATTTTGCATCACTATTCTATATCATAATTTATTGTTATTCATTGATATATTTCACATTAAGAGATGATACTTATGTAATTTCATATGTTTTTGCATGGTTGATGACTTTTGGAGCATGGACCGCTGTAGTCAGGATTCTGATGGAAAAGGTGCTATTTGGAGGCGAAATTCGCGAAGATCAGAAAATCCAGGAAAATACATGAAAAATTCTATTTTTCCAGAAGACGAAGATTGCCACAAGGGGGAGTGGAGATGGGCCACAAGGGGCCCACACCACCCCTTGGCATGGGCAGCCCTAGGCCGCGCCAGCAGGTGGTGTGGCCTCCCTGGCCCACTCCAGGCTCTCCCCTCTGGTGTATATTATCCCCTCGAAGCCCTAATACCTGGGTAGTAACCACAGAAAGATTCTGCCGCCTCTGTGGGGCGGAAAATACCGAGAGAGAAAGATCTCTCCGGCAGACAGAATTCTGCCAGGGGAATTCCTTCCCAGAGAGGGGAGATCGTCGCCATCAACACCACCATCAAGCTGGACTTCATCAGGATTATCATCATCATCTCGATCATCATCTCCACCAGCACCATCATCACCACTCCATACCGCTGTAACAATTGGGTTGAATCTTGCATAGTTCTTAGGGGAAACTTTCCCGGTGTTGATTACTCCTTGTAGTTGATGCTATTGAGTGAACCATTGAATTATCGTTTATGTTCAGATTGTTACATATCATTATATAATCTCTGATCTTGATCCATATGATGTCTTGTGAGTAGTTCGTTTAGTTCTTGAGGACATGGGAAAGTTCATGTTGTTAGTAGTGGAATTGTGTTGAGAAAGATTCAATGGTTTGATATTTAAGTTGTGGTGTATTTCTTCTAGTGGTGTCATGTGAACATCGACTACATGACACTTCACCTTTATGGGCCTAGGGGAATGCATTGTGTATTTGGCTACTAATCATAGGCGTTGCCGGAGTGATAGAAACCCAAACCCCCGTTAGGAAACCTTTGCACAAGGGATGTCAGGGTCTTATAGTTTAAAGCTATGGTTAGGTTTCTACCTTAATTACTTTCTTGTACTTGCAAATGCTTGCAAGGAGTATAATCACAAGTATGTATTAGTCCTAAGAAGGTCAGTACATTAGCACAGGTTCACCCACACAACACTTAGCAAACTAAAGAAGATTAATCAACTATATGAAGCGAAAGCACTTGAAGATATTCCCGTGTGTCCTCGAGAACGTTTGGTCGTCTTAAGTAATACAACCAGCTTGTCCTTTGCTAAAGAAAGGATTGGGCCACTTGCTGCATTTATTCTTATTGTCTTTTATTTACTCATACTTTATTTACCTGCATTATCAAAAACCCCTAAAAATCCGTTTGCTAAGTATTTACAGAGAATTCCTGCTCCAAGCCACTCATCAACACCTTCTGCTCCTCGTTGGGTTCGACACTCTTACTTATCGAAAATACTGCGATACACCCCCTATACTTGTGGGTCATCACAATGCCAACCCCATGAAGACTCCCATGCCACTCAATTGGCAACTTGGCTTGGAGAAGGTGAGAAGGATGTGGACCAAAAGGTATATCGCTCCATGATTGGCTCATTGCTCTACCTTTGTGCTTCTGGGCCGGATATCATGTTAATTGTTGGAATGTGTGCTTGTTTTCAATGCGCTCCCAAGGAGTGCCACTTGATGGCGGTCAAACCGATTTTTAGGTACCTTGTTCTCACTCCTACTCTCGGGCTTTGGTATCCAAAGGGGTCAACCTTTGAGCTTGTTGGCTATTCGGATTCCGATTGGGCCGGTGATAAGGTTGACGAGAAGTCGACCTCCGGGGCTTGCCAATTCCTTGGCCGGTCATTGGTGAGTTGGTCATCCAAGAAACAAAACTCCACCGCCGAAGCCAAATACATTTCCACGGCATCTTGTTGCGCTCAATTGTTATGGATAAGGCAAATCTTGAAAGACTATGGTGTGTCTCTTGGTACGGTGCCTCTTCTATGTGACAATTAAAGCGTAATAAAGATTGCCAATAACCCTGTCCAACATTACCGCACCAAACATATTGACATCCGCCACCACTTCCTATGTGACCATGTCGCAAATGGTGACATAAATCTCACTCATGTGGGAACGATGTTCCAATTGGCGGATATTTTCACGAAGCCTTTAGATGAACCCCATTTTGTCATGTTGAGGCGAGAACTCGGTATTCTAGATCCTAAAAACTTGGATTGATTCACTTGTTGCATTATATTCCTGCTCTTAACTTGCTATGTAGTCTAGTCGCGCAACACATACAGGGACAGTCATCTTACCATGTCTTGGTTTGATGCATACCTATGTGTGCGATATTAATTGATCTTGTGTCATGATATGGGTCCAAGCATCTATTTTTGAGGCGCCATGACATGTGTGCTTATTCATAGGGGGAGAAATCCCCCGCCAACCATTGGCTTATTGTGGTTCTTGCTTAAACTCCTATCTTTCGTGGCTCTTGCTATCTTCGAATCATGCCTATTATTTGAGTGTGTTAATTTGGTTCTTCTCCAATAGGCATGCCTAGATCACCTGCCTCCTTTACCCCTTTGGAGTCTACTATCTTCTTCTTCATGCACATGCTATTCTCGAAAAATTTCTGTTTTCCACACATTTTTCCGAAGTTTTTCTAGATTTTCGGTTTCTGGCCTGGTCCAACCGGCCCCAGAATCGGACCGTCCAGTTTCCAGCCCGGTTCCAACCGAGTCTATCCGAATCTGCTCACAGAAGTTTACTGAACGAAGTTTGGTTGCCAGTCTGGTTTCCAACCAAGTGCTTCGGTTGTGGAGCCGGTTGACCAGACTGTCAACCGAACCAAAATCCGTAGATTTGGTTTTAAGTTCAGTTGACCGGCATGTATACCAACTGGTCCGGTTTGAATCTCGGTTGAACCGGACCTCACACCAGGATCTGGAAAAATTTCCCCTTCTTCTTCCCTGGCCACCCCCACCCCTCCACAAGTTACCTTTTCACTTCCCCCGACCCTCTCTCTCTCCATTGCCGCCCCTCCCACCTTCCCCCTCTCCTAGGGTGTTTCCACCCCTATGATTCATAGATCGGGCCACCAAATTGCGGAGAAGGACCTTTGGAGGCTCTCCACCGAAGGAATCTCCCCATCTCTTGGTGGTTTGGGAGCATTTTGCGTTCTTCTTTCTCAAGGGCTTTTGGTGCTTTCCTCCACGGGAAGCCATGTCCTCGGGTAATCCCTTGCCCCTCTCCTTTTTTGTCAAATCCCCATGTTTTGCTACACATCTTGATGGATTTGCCAAGTTAGGGTTTCCACCTTTGTCTTTGTATGCCAACCACGTCAAACCATGGCCTACACCTCTTGAGAAGTTTGTATTTGTGCAAGTATTGAGTCATGGGTAAAAAAATTACATTGCAAAGATCATTTTTGGGTCCTCCCCGACTGATTTGGTTTCAGGCCCGGTTGAACCGGTTCTGACACCGGGTCATCCGGTTTGAGTCCGGTTTTCCGGTGCTGACACCGGACCTTTCGTTACTGGATCCGGTCCGACCGGCCCTGGTATCGAATCTCTCTGCAATGTCACTTTTTCTACCATGCACTTGCCCAAGTCCAAGTTTTTCCTCTGTTTTTCCTTATGGCATGTGTACTTATCCTTGTGCTCCCCAACCTATCTCTCTTTTTCACAGGTGCAGATGATGATGACTATGTAAGCGATGAGTATGTGCCTGAGAAATCTAGCAGCGGCAAGAGTGCTCGTCGAGCCAGTCAGTCTGTGCAGCGTGAGGAAGAGGGCATCACCTGTTCTGGTCGCATCAAGAGCAAGGCCATCAGGGGCAATAAACCTACCGTGTAGGATGATGAGGAAGATGTGCCTACTCAAAACCTGAAGAATATGGAGATTGCTATGTACCGGGCCCTTCGCAAGCAGAATCCCTATCGCTTCAAGTCTCGCACTTATCCTGGCACTGACAAGAAGTTTTGGACTGAGACTCAAGCCTTGATGTGGGATCACATTTACACTCAGTTCAAGGTCACCTCCTGCAGTAACATTCTTGCTTTCAATGTGGACTGGTTCAACATGTATGCTGCCTCAGATTATCGTTTTGTTGATGATGCCTTGAAGAAAATGGATCTATTTGACCTTGTGTGTCTCAAGGAGGACTACTATCCTGAGTATATCCATCCGTTCTTCTGCACAGTCTATTTTCATGATGATGATGATCGCACTATGACTTAGATGACTGGCACGTGGCGGTTTTGTGCCACCTATGCATATCTAGTTGAAGTTATGGGCTATTCTGGCAAGCCAAGTGGCTTTTGCATTCATAGCGAGAAGATCAAGCCTGCTGACACTCTTGCTTTCTGCTATCCCAAGGACTCTGAGTACGCTCCTCCATGCATCTCTGGCATGTACTTCTACTATCACACATTGGCCAGCATCTTCCGTCAGTCGCTTGTTCCCCGAGTTGGAGATAGTACAAACTGCCGTGGGTTCTTTGCCAATCTCCTGTACTATTGTCGCCCTGACAGGTTGAGGAAGATTGATGGCTGTGACTTTGTGTACTGCGAGCTGCGGCGGGCTGCTTTGGACAGGATGACCCCCACTTTCTGTGTGTATGTTCAAAAGCTGCTCAACAAGGTTGTGCCTTCTGGTGTGATGGCTGGTGAGCGTGTGGAACAGGAGCAGCTTACCCTTTCTCTTCGTGGTCTGTCTCCTGAGGTTCCTGAGATGAGGCCTCCCAAGCAGCGCACCAAGGCTGTTCATGATACTCAGCCTCACTTTGCTACTAGGGCTGGTTCTCGTTATCCTATTGGAGAGTCCTCCTCTTCTCGTCCCAGGCACAAGGGTGGTGCTGCCACGTTCTTCAAGCGGCTGTTTCAGATGTGTTGCTCGTCCTATGATGTGAGCCACAAGGCTCTTGAGATGAGCCAAGAGACTCGGCGGAGGCACAATGAGTTTCTCGTGACACAGAATGTCACTCCTCCACCGGATGGTCCTGAGATGACTCTAGTTCGTTATGTCAACTATGATATGGCACCAATTGATGATGCTATGCTCTTTGGCTACTTCCCTAGTCAGTTTCCTCCTATTGGCCCCAGTGGTTCCTCTGCTGCTCCTCCTAGTTCTGAGGATGATGATGAGGATGATGATGATGATGAAGAGGAGATCCATGAAGACGAAGATGCCCCCGTTCACCCTCCTCTGCCTCCTATGTTCTTCTAGTTGGGTTCCATTAGCATCACTATACTTCTCTTCCTTTTTGGTGTTTCGATGCCAATGGGGGAGAAGAGTAGAGTTCATTTAGGTCTACGGGTTCCTTGACAGGGTTTTCCAGGATTCTCCTTTTGCACAATGCCCTTTGCTTTCTCTTTTCTTCTTATGGCATTGTGCTTTCCATTTGCTTTCGTTTTGGAACTATTTGCTCTACTTCCGTATGTTGGATAAGTTTGTGCTGTGTGTGTGAACCATGGATATGTCTTTTGTGCTATGTCTATGTGTACTTCTATTATTTGTCTAGCTTTGCATAGATATCCATGCTTTATATCTTTTGATATTATGCTTGCTTCCATAAAGACATGTGGGAAGCTCTCCATACACTATTTAGGTGCACCTTGCATTCAAATGCAAATTCAACCAAGTGCATACTTTATGGGGGAGCTCACATATGTCTCTATGGAATTCCTTGGTTTATATCTCTCTATTATATCCTTGTGAACTCTAGCTTGGTTTGTCATCACCAACCAAAAAGGGGGAGATTGAAAGGGTAGTTTACCCTCTACTGTTTTTGGTTGACAATGCCACCGTAGTTAGAGCGGACTAATGCTACCTACTAGTGTCTTAAACATGTTTTAGTCCGCTGGTATGTTGGAAGATCATCGGAGACCCCCCATTTCGATAACAAAGAGGTGTGCCAGAGTTTTGCCTTTTATATGTATCTTGAGTCTTTAGGAACACCGCACTATTAAGAGGGGTTATCTCGATGACCTTGTTGGGGATGAATTTCTAAGCCTTATACACATCCCATACACCCACTTGTTCCATCACCAAAGAGAAGGGAGAGAGAAATCTACGTTTCATAGCATCTCTGCCAAGTTCGGTGTACAAGCCGGTTGAACCGGCTCCAAGACCGGGTGGTCCGGTACCGGCGCCGGAAAACCGAACCCAAACCAGGAATCTTGGTTTATTAAACTGAGTCTATCCAGGTTCACGCACAGTGACCATCCCGGTTTGGATTCCGGTCTTCTCGGCTGTATACCGGGCGGTCTGGTGTGTGGGCCGGTCCAACCGAACTTCACAGAAATGCTCTAAATGGCTAGATTTCTCCCTTGGGTATAAATACCTCTTCTTCCACCTTGAGGAGGTTAGACATTCAGTTCATATTTCATTATTGAAGCTCTCTCTCTCCCCATTGTTGAAAAACAATTCCTTGAGGATCTCCCATTCTACCCAACCAATTCCAAATCCCTTTGGTAGAAAGCAAGAGGAGGTTCCGATCTACGTTTCCACCAAGCCAAAGTTCATTCCCCCTTGAGTTCATCGAGTTAGCTTGTTAGTCTTGGGTTTGTGGGAAACCCTAGGCGGCTAGGGTCACCCGGAGGCATTCGGCTTGTGATTTGCTCTGTGGAAAGTTTGTGAGGGTTTGGAGACTACCTTAAAGTCTACCGCGAGTAAGTGAGCTATTCCTTCGTTGGATAGGCTCGGAGAAGAAGGTGAGCCTTCGTGGCATTGAGGAATCCTCCGTGGAACCTCACACCTCTCCAATGTGGCGTAGCCCCCTTCCCAAAGGTGGTGAACACGGGAATACATCTTCGTCTCCGCGTGCTTCAGTTATTCCTTAACCACTCTCTTACTTGTGTTGTTGACTTTGTGATAGCCTTCATGCTTGAAGTATCTTGTATCATCATCTAGGTTGCCTCACCTAGTTTGCATTTAGGCACACTTATATTCCGCAAAGCCTAAAACTTGCAAAGGAATAGAAAGAATTTTGTAGAAACCTATTAAACCCCCCTCTATGTAAACCATCTTACACTTTCAATTCGTTTTCCCTATTGCAGTTGCAATCTCTCTTACACACGTGATACTTACTTTATGTGTTCAATTGTTTTACTTTACTTATTGTTGCTCTTATACCAAAAATCCAAAAACACCTTTCTACATAATACTTGCATTTTATCTTGTCACTTAGAACTTTATTTAGCATTTCTATTGTAATATTTATTTCAAGAGTTATTAGACTTTAGACTCCTGCTCCCTGTGGGATCGATATCTTTATTTCAAAACTAGCTACAAACGAGCTATGCACTTGTAGTCATCAAACAGGTCAAAGAAGTACATGAGAAGAAGGAAGAGGAAAGTATGCCAGAAGTTGAGGAACATCTGGAAGAAACCAAAGATGAAGAGGTAACCCAGGAAGCAATTATGGCTATGTATGCACATAGTAACATAGTTGAACTTGATAAAGAGGCTTCCGTATTGGTTGAAGGTAAAACAAAGGTAAAAGATGTGGGTAAGACTATTCTTCCCTGCATATTTAAGGAAACCTCGCATTATGGTTTATGCGATCTTGGCACCGAAGTTAATGTTATATATTATGATTTTTATTTAGAAATAAAAGAAGAAATAGAACCGGCTACAATTAAAAATATTGATATGACAATCATGTTAGCCAATAAAACTCTTAGAATTCTAATGGGAGTAGTTGAAGATGCAACTATCACAATTGGCAATAAAAACTTTCCTATCGATTTTGTAGTTGTTGATATGCCAACTGACACTCTTTGCCTAATTATATTTGGAAGAAACTTTTTGAGGATGTAGGTGCCAAAGTTGATTTCAAAAAGCAGATTGTGCCTCTTAAGCTTGGGGAAGCGGAAAAAGAATTCCACTTTTCCAAATTTAAAGACATACCTCTACAAATACAAGAAGAGAAAGACAAAAATATTGAGGAAATGGCAGCTCTCTTCTTTAGTGATCAAGAAGAAAAACTAAATGAAGACTCAATTATGAAGAAATAGTTATGGAGGACAAGTCCCTAGAAGAACTAGAAGGTGAATTCAATTCACTTCCCATTATAGGGCCTCCAACTAATGAGGCTTTCGAATATCCAGAAAAGAGAGGGGACAAGTTATTACCAACCCTAGAATACTCTACCAGATAATCTTAAATATAGATTTTTAGATAATACAGATAAATTTCCTGTTATTATTAGTGCTAAACTTTCAGGAGATGAAGAAGAAGAACTCATGAAAATACTTTAGGAGCATTGCAAGGACTTTGGGTACTCAATGGATGATTTGAAGGGCATTAGTCCCAGGATAACCGTCCATCGAATATTCATGGAGGAAGGTGCTAAACTAGTTGTGGAATTTAATAGACGACTGAAGCCCGAAATGAAGGAAGTGGTAAGAAAATAAATAGTACACCTATTGGACGCATGTATAATCTATCCTATAAAAGAAAGTGAATGGGTAAGTCCTATTCATTGTGTGCCTAAGAATGGGGGTTTTACTATTGTTCCTAATGAAAACAATGAATTGATACCTACTAGAACTATTGTTGGACATAGGATGTGTATAGATTTCAGGCAATTGAATAAAGAAACTAGGAAAGATCACTGTTCTTTACCGTTCATAGATCAAACTTTAGAGAGCTTAGCAAACCACACTCATTTTTGCTACTTGTATGGATACTCTGGTTTTTCTCAAATAGCTGTTCATCCTGATGACCAACTTAAAACAACTTTCATTAGTGCTTATGGTTTACATGCTTACCATCATATGCCTTTTGTTTTATATAATGCTCCAACTATCTGCACGGAAGTCTATTCCAATAAGATTTCCACCAAAAAAAATGGAATGCAGGGAACCATACGCAAGAGAAATTCAAAGATGCATGACTACTATTTTTGCGGATTTTATAGAACTGATAATGGAAGTATTTATGGATGAATTTTCTATCTATGGAACTTTGTTTACTAGTTGCCTGGATAATCTCAAAAGAGTTTTGCAGCGTTGCGAAGAAACCAATCTTGTTCTAAACTAGGAGAAGTGCCATTTCATCATCAAAGAAGGTATAGTCCTTGGAAATAAGGTATCAGCTAAGGGAATTGAAGTGGATAGAGCTAAGGTTAAGGCCATAGAGAGAATGTCACAGCCTAGGGATATAAAAGGTATAACAAGTTTCCTTGGTCATGTGGGTTTTTATAGAAGGTTCATTATGAATTTTTCTAGAATATCTAAACCTTTGACTAACCTTCTTCAAAAGGGAGTAAGATTTAATTTTGATGATAAATGGCTTGTAGCCTTTGATAAACTTAAATATGCTTTATCCCATGCTCCTATCATTAAACCACCTATCTGGGATATGACTTTTGACTTAATATGTGAAGCTAGTGATGATGCTGCAGGAGTAACTCTGGGACAACATATAGGTTGCAGATTTAATATTATACATCATGCTAGTAGAACTCTTAATAGTGCTCAAATGAATTATCCTAAGGAAGAAAGGGAACCTTTTGCTGTATTTTTCTCTTGTGATAAATTTTGTTCTTATATAGTTGATGCAAAAGTAAGAGTTCATACGGATCATGATGGTTTAAAAGAACTCCTTGAGAGGAAAAATCATAAGCCAAGACTGATCCATTGGATCCTTTTACTTCAAGAATTTGAGTTGCAGATTATGCAAAGGCAAGAAATAAAGATGTTGGATGTAGTGTCCATATTCGCTCAGCAAGACACCAATCTTACTAAGAAGAACTTTAGCCCTGGTGATTTTCATTTACGAGAATTATTAAATGAACTAAGGTCAATTCCTCCAAAAGAGAAGAAGTCTTTGTTGTTGGAGGAGCTTGTCATCCCCGAATAAGTAAATGGTAAGTGCAAGGTAAGTGTTCTTACTCAAATAAGTGATTTGTTTTCACAAATTTTACTTCTGAAAATTTTGCCTTTGATTTCCTCGTGTTTTCTGAAGTTTCTAAAGGTTTTTACCAACTATATGGTCACAACTATACGACCTGAGAAAAATCTCCCGCCGTATAGTCGGTCGTTAAACCTTCAGTACCTTCTTCACGAAATTGTTTTTGATGTCTGGAAATTATACGGCCAGAGAAAATCCACTCGCCGTATAGTTGGTCGTTAAACTCTCAGACATTTTCGATTCCTTTTTCGTTTAAGATTGAAAAATGGTTTTGTCGATTCCAAGTCGGTAACTTAATCGACCTGGACTCGGGATATTTGGAAATATCTGCCTAGAACCAACTATACGGCCAGAGCTATACGGGCCGCGCCCGTATAGTTGGTCGTTACGCGGTACGACTTCTCCAAATTTGTGTTTTCTTTCCCTGTTTCATTAAGATTCTTTTCTTAGGCATGAATTTGGTGTTTCTCGCGAGTTTTACCGACCTCTGACCCCATTTATATACTGCCATTGTGTTTCTCTCTAAATCATAATCACCAGGAACAAATCCAGCCATGCTCTATCCCGTCCAAGGCCGTGGAAAACCCTGGGTCTCATTGCTCCTTCCAGGGACCGCTCTCGCAGCCCATCCATGGAGGACGACAACGAGGAGGTGGAAAGGTTTAGCCCGGGGTACAAGGAGTACGTCGAGCCAAGCTTCTATAACAGCGATCCCGATGAAGATTGGAGTGACATCTACATCTGCCGTGATGTCTATGATCCGCCGAAGATCAAATGGGCGGCAATGAAGAGATCTCAACAAGAGAGAGAAGGTCACAAGCCGCATGGAAAAGGGCGTGTGGAGACAGTCAAGTTCATCGCCACAAACCCCAGGCCGCACAAGCGTAAGGAATTACCTAATATCGGAAGGAGATATGCCCTAGAGGCAAATAATAAATAGGTTTTTATTGTCATATCTCAATTAGTTTATAATAGTTTCATATTGTGCTATAACTGTGCCAAGTAGAAACATTGGTACAGGTGTGGTATGAAACAACCAAGTACCTAGTAGCCTCTATTCATACTAGTTTGTTGGTCATGAGAATGATCTGGGTTTCAAGATCATGGGCATTTATGCCAATTGACAACGAGGTCATATCATTGGAGAATGATGTGATGGACATTCCTCAAAGGATTGCAATTCGATTAAGTCATATAGTTCATTGTTGCAACAGCTAAATCTAGACTCCTAATTCTTAGACCGTGAGGCTATATCAATCACAGTCTCCCGAGAGTGCTTTGATAGCATCAAGCGCCACTTGGTAATACAGTGGTTATAAAGGTGTGTTCAGGTACTCGGAGGAACCGTTGAGGCAATATATGTCAAGAGCAGGATTTGTTCGCCCACATGACGGGTAAAGATACATATGGCTGGCTTGGTGAGATTACATCCATAAATATGTTGCAACATGTGACTCGGTCACGGGGATGTAATATCACGGTAACAAGAAAACAGAACTTGTTGTGAACGAGATTGAACAAGGTATGTGATACCAATGATCGGATCTCGGGCAAGTCGTATCAAGAAACAAAAGGAAGATGGATGCGACATTTACCGGTTCAAATGACATTGTCATCAGGAATGCATAGGGGTCACATGGATATCCCTGGTCCCTCTATTGATCATTGATACAAATCATGTCTAGAGCATTCTCGAGCCGTGAGAGGATACACTTAAGGGTACAATGAGAGCGATCATTCGTAAGACGGAATCACTATAGAGAAAGAGAAAGTCGGAATTGTTTCGTAGAGAGATCCGAAGTTGTTCGGAGAAAGAATAAAGGAAAAGACCGGAAAAGTGTTTTCGGATAAATGGGAATTTAAATATACATTTATTATATGTTAATTATGAATTAATATATACTAAATAATATTTAGATTAAGATTTATGAAAGCAACTTTTATATTAGGCCAAATTCCAGAGGGAAAAGGCCTAGAAGAAATGCTGCTGGAAAAAGGAAAAACAAAAGGCAGAAAAACTAGCTGCTGCCGCTGTGGGCCAGGCGACCCACTAAGGGCGGGCGCCGATGGACAGACGGCCGCGCGGGCGGCGGATAACCGCGCGCCGTGCGGGGTCGCTGGCGGGCAGGATGCCACCGGGCCACGGTCGGGCTAAGCCCACCCGGGTGAGGACCTGGGCAGCGGGCGCCACCTGGGCCACCGCACGCCAGGCCGGCCCACCCCGGGCTGCCCCGCCTTGTCTCGCCTCCAGGCCACAGCCGCTGCGTTGGGCCACAACATTGTGGGCCACCAGGGAGGCAACGTTGGCCCACCGCATGGCTGACCTGCTGCTGCCCCTGCTGGCCGTGGTGGGCTGCTGTGCTGGGCCCTTGTGTCCCAGCCTGCTGGGGTGCTTCCTTTTGCCTCTTTTCTTTATCTATTAGTCCCACATGGGGCACCTAAGAGGGAGGGCACACCTCCCTTAGCCTATATAAGGAGGTGCCTATGGGTGGGATTAACACATACCAATATTTGGAGAAGTCCTTTGGTTGACTTCCTCCTTCCCTCTCTCTCTAACACTTGTGACCATGGTCCCAAGTCTGGGCTGTGCAAACAAGGCACACCTGCAGTACGCCATTGCGCTGCAGGGATTCCTAGCCGGATATCAACTTCTGCACTCCCGGCGGGATCGGGGATCCAGAGGTCTCATCGTGCACCAGATGTGTACGAAGACACGAGACGCAACACTTGGGGCGCTTAAATGTCATGAGCCAGAGATGCTGCACGATGAAGAAGGAGCAAGGGGTGACGTGCGAGGAGCTTCGCGACCTTGAGGTCGGCTACGAGTACGACTACATCAACCACGTTCCCCTCAGAGCGTTAACCACATATGGTCTACAAGGGTATGTATTCTCTATGTATTGGCCGTTACCGCATTACTACATAGATAGATCCTAGGCAGTTTTGGGGTTCCATCGTAGGAATTTTTTTTTGTTTTCTGCTACGGATCCCCTTCAGTGGTATCAGAGCTGATCTATGCATAGGAGTGTTGTACGACCAGTACACACAAGTATTGTGCGGGGATTGATCCCTTTGTTGTTACCCTCTAACGTGTACTTGTTTATATCGCGGTATTGTTTGATGAAGCGGCCCGGACCGACCTTACGCGTATTCGTACGCGAGACTGGTTCCACGCTCAACATACGGCTTGTACCATATAAGTGGCTAGCAGGTGTCTGTCTCTCATTCAATAGTTGATATATCATTTACAACGGAGGGTCCCGAAAGGGGTGTAATAGAGACAACTGTCGGATCCATGTTATGGTTGGAAAGTTTGTAGTTTAGAAACGGTTCTATTACGAAAGCCCTAACAACCACGTAAAACTTGCAATAGATAAAGTAGAGGAGTCTAACTTTATTTTGCAAGGGCATATGATTATGATATGGCATTGGTCATTGCAAAGGTAAAGTAGTTTACTTTTCCATTACTAAGTAGTATAGTAATAGTCATCGTTTCGATGAACGACCTGGTGGAGGCGTCGTGGACTTGGCGTCAAACCAAGGGCAAGATGGAGATTATGCCGGAGCGCTCGATGGATATCAAGGCGCAAGAAGGACAATATCATATCACAATATACATATGATGTTGATTTCTATTTTACATCTTATTGTGTGCTAGTATTTAGATACTCAACGGTAGCAAATAAGATAATCCCTATTGAATTCCAATGTTCCGTGTTCCTCTTGTGTATGCACCACCAAGAAAGTTTTTTGTTATGAGGTGCCCTGCGGTGAGTAGGGGTCAAACATATCTACGTTCACATACAGTGGGTGTAAGCCATGTTGCATAATGAATACACACAAGTTAGATTTGGTGAGCCTAGCATGTTACAGAGATGTGACCTCGGAACACAAGAGATCGAAAGATCGAGCATGAGTTACATGGATGATGTGATTGGTATTATTGAATGTCTACCTTTGATAATGCACTGATGGCCGTGATGATCGGAGGAGGTGCAGAGGATAGGGATCATGTGATCACTAAAATTGTCCAGGGGATGACAATTTTAGTGGAGAGCAATTATAAATTGATCTCTTATTATAAACTTAGTCTAGATGTCTGTTTGCAAATATCTTATTAGATCATGGCCTATCCCATTCAGGTCCTTTGTGACCATGGGAATATATTGCTTAATATGGAACTTATCAAAAGGGTCCAACTTCATAGATTAATACCCACGCCTGAGGGATATCCTCGTAAAAGGTGATCTTCTCTTCTTGATAAAATAACCATTAGGAGATAATTTGATGACTCCGCAATGTTTGTGTTTTCTCCATAATCATCCAATAAGCCATTCCCATTCGATGGAGAGTTGGGCTACATTTTGTATTCTACAAAATAAGGCACACAGAGTATGAGCCATTGGATGGGTTTTCCTCCATCGTGGATGAAAAGAGATTGTTTGGAGAAACACTTAGCGATCTTGCATTAGAGTTGAGAACTCTTGGAAGGGCTTGATTGCAAATGGAGGTCATGGATGAAAAAGGTATATGTAAGATATACAAATTATAAATGTGGTTCTTGCAAAACTCGTTGCAGTTTGCAAAGTATTTGATAATTGTCCCATTTTGTGAAAACGGGAAAATCTGCTTGAGAATTGCTGGTTTTTGAGGCAACGTGACTTGATGACGGCAAGAAAAACAGTTGATGGCCGACATCACCTCTTCCCTCAAAGTTTGTCATTTGGATTTGTGGACTTGAATATAATTTTGTAATCCTAGTTTGTGTATCTTGCTTTTGGCGAGATGATTATTCATATGAACAAGTTACAAGCCAGTTTCTACTATTCTTATGAACAATACCTTATGGTCACATTATGATTATAAATAAGTTATTCTCATCACTATGTTAATGATAATGGTTTAAACATTTATAAAAGGATTAGAATGCTAAAATATATCCAAAGTTTAATAATGAAATGACACTATAGTTTAAGTCATTTTGGTTATTGCATGTTATTCATTATAAATGAAGATCGGGGTCCTAGATGCTTAATCTAGAGACTTTGCAAAACCATGCCTCTTGGGCAGAATGACTAAAACTCCGCATTCTGGTAAAACGGTGATATGCGAAGAAATGTTGAATCTTATACATAGTGATGTATCGTATTTTCAACAAGTAGTGGAAATCATTGATTGTGGACTTAAGTGAATAAGCGTATTTACTTAATGAAACATGAGTTCGAAATGATTTGAATTGTTCAATTGAGTTCACAACAATAAGAGGATATTGATAATACGAAGTCTCTTCGATTTGATCGACATGACTGAAATATTCAAGTTAAGTTTAGCATAAAAAGGGACTTGTGAAAGATGTTTCACAAATTATGATAACTGGATGGATTCAAACTGTATCGAAATGTCTAAACATCATAATCATTATGTATTAAGATACATATGGTATAATATCATCTCTTATATGGGTTATAGTTGTCATTTAGAGTTAAAGATCAAAATAAGCAAACACTCATTTGAAATACAAAGGAACATCTAAAAGATTCATGGAAACAACACCATAGGTGTTATGGCACGTTCGAGTTTCTGGAGATTTTGACAAGTCAAAATCGTGGCGAATAAACATGTCTTTGTAGAGCATTCTTAGGAAGCTATGAATGCATCTTCCACAAAAGGGGCAAACCTTTTGTTGTCCTAAGTTGACGTGTCTTGATGAAGACACAAGTGGAAGAAAGTAAAAGATCAAAACAAAGGTATTTGACCTTACCTCTGGATTGTTGAGTGGCACAGCGGAATTTGTTTCGTGAATCCAAACTCTACAAATAGAGGAGAAACTAATGATAATGATCATAAAGTTTCAGTGAATACTTTTACTAAAGAAAGTAGGATTCAACTATATATTCTACAAGTTTGTGGAATTATATTGTTGATTCACTTATCATGTTTTGAACTAGACATACCTACGAAATACAAACAAGCGTGATGGACCTAAGTGCGATAAATGAATGGTCATTGAAATCTTGTTAGTGGAATTCTCGATTTGATGGTTATCAAGGAATTTTGGAATATCCAAGATTACCGAGAGGACCTGGATTTGAGTGGGAGCAAATCAGCTTGGCTAATTCATAATATGTAGCTGACATATTTTGAGAGGGAGCTAAGTGAAAACTCTGGATCTCAAACATGAATGTCATATTTGAGTGGGAGCGTGAAATCATTCTGTGATATGTGGACGACATATATGAATGATGTGATTGGTGTTAATAATGTTTAAGTTAGATAAATAAGGATGAAGTTGAACTTATTAAACAATAAGATCTATCGAGATAGATTGGTGAGTTTAATAAACACTGAATGTCGAATGCTTCCTGGACTTGATTCTAAAAGATGTTCAGAATGTCCTAAGCAAGATTCTGAAGAAGCTCAGAATGGAACAAGGTGAGAAAGTAGATCTTACTGTATGAAACATTGAGTTAGTATTGCAACTATGGTTGAAAGAAAGAGATGCGTTGCATATCCTATGCCTTAGTCATAGGTTCTTCCATATAACCATGTTGTATACTCGACGTAATGTGACCCGGAGTTCTGGTTGGTAAGACAAAGTCTTAATTGTAAGAATGTGTCTTTAAGTGATTCCTGAGTTGATCACTGAACCAGAATTAAGTTTGTACTTAAATGGAAAGAAGCAAAGTAAGTGGCATAGCTGCATTTCATGCACTAGAATCTACATAGATATAGAAGTATAAAAGCTCCATCTGATGTGATATATAATGTTATGGCGGGGCTAGTTCGCTTTTAACATAGAATGATGTGTCCCAGGGCCCAGTGCCCATGAGAAAGCCCTCGTGGTTGATTTAAAGTCACTGTAAGCTCCTGGAATTCGGCCGCATTCTGCTGCCATGACTACAGTATATACACAAAGGATAGCAAAGTGTGTTTCGAAGTTTAGATGACAACAGTGAAAACGACTGTCATTATAAACACTAGAAACAAAGTCTCACTTTGTTGCCAAACAAATACTTCGACCCATTATACGATAATGGTGTGAATGTCAAAATTAGGAAGACATTAACGATTTGCAAAAGACATAATGATCTGGTAAAATAGAACATGGACATGACGTTTCCCATGAGCATGCGTGATCTGTAAACGCATATGGTATATGGTTTATATGAGTAAAATGTGAGCTGGATTATTTGTACTATAGTGCAAGTGGGACAGTCAAGGAGATATGCCTTAGAGGCAAATAATAAATAGGTTTTTATTGTCATATCTCAATTAGTTTATAATAGTTTCATATTGTGCTATAACTGTGCCAAGTAGAAACATTGGTACAGGTGTGGTATGAAACAACCAAGTCCCTAGTAGCCTCTATTCATACTAGTTCATTGGTCATGAGGATGATCTAGGTTTCAAGATCATGGGCATTTATGCCAATTGACAACAGGGTCATATCATTGGAGAATGATGTGATGGACATTCCTTGAAGGATTGCAACACGATCAAGTCATATAGTTCATTGTTGCAACAGCTAAATCTAGACTCCTAATTCCTTAGACCATGAGGCTATATCAATCATAGTCTCCCGAGAGTGCTTTGATAGCATCAAGCGCCACTTGGTAATACAGTGGTTATAAAGGTGTGTTCAGGTACTCGGAGGAACCATTGAGGCAATATATGTCAAGAGCGGGATTTGTTCGCCCACATGACGGGTAAAGATACATACGGCCGGCTTGGTGAGAGTACATCCATAAAGGTTGCAACATGTGACTCGGTCACGAGGATGCAATATCACGGTAACAACAAAAACAGAACTTGTTGTGAACGAGATTGACCAAGGTATGTGATACCAATGATCGGATCTTGGACAAGTCGTATCAAGAAACAAAAGGAACATGGATGCTACATTTACCGGTTAAAACGACATTGTCATTAGGAATGCATAGGGGTCACATGGATATCCCTGGTCCCTCTGGTTATCATTGATACAGATCATGTCTAGAGCATTCCTGAGCTGTGAGAGGATACACTTAAGGGTACGATGAGAGCGATCATTAGTAAGACGAAATCATAGTAGAGAAAGAGAAAGTCAGAACTGTTCCGCAGAGAGATCCGAATTTGTTTGGAGAAAGAATAAAGGAAAAGACCGGAAAAGTGTTTTCGAATAAATGGGAATTTAAATATGCATTTATTATATGTTAATTATGAATTAATATATACTAAATAATATTTAGATTAATATTTATGAAAGCAACTTTATATTAGGCCAAATCCCGGAGGGAAAAGGCCTAGAAGAAATGCTGTTGGAAAAAGGAAAAAGAAAAGGCAGAAAAACCAGTTGCTGTCGCTGTGGGCCAGGCGGCCCACTAAGGGCAGGCGCCTACGGACAGACGGTCGCGCGGGCGGCGGATAATCGGGCGCCGTGCGGGGTTGCTGGCGGACAGGATGCCACCAGGACGCTGTCAGGCTAAGCCCACCCGGGTGAGGACTTGGGCAGTGGGCGCCACCTGGGCCGCCGCGCGCCATGCCAGCTCACTCCGGGCTGCCCCGCCTTGGCTTACCTCCAGGCCACAGCCGCTGCGCTGGGCCGCAATGCTGTGGGCCGCCAGGGATGCAGCGCTGGCCCACTGTGTGGCTAACCTGCTGCTGGCCATGGTGGGCTGCTGTGCTGGGCCCCTTGTGGCCCAGCCAGCTAGGGTGCTTCCTTTTGCCTCTTTTATTTATCTATTAGTCCCACATGGGGCACCTAAGAGGGAGGGCACACCTCCCTTAGCCTATATAAGGAGGTGCCTATGGGTTGGATTAACACATACCAATATTTGGAGAAGTCCTTTGGTTGACTTCCTCCTTCCCTCTCTCTCTAACCCTTGTGACCATGGTCCCAAGTCTGGGCTGTGGAACAAGGCACACCTGCAGTACGCCATTGCACTGCAGGGATACCTAGCCGGATATCAACTTCTGCACTCCCGGCGGGATCGGGGAGCCAGAGGTCTCATCATGCACCGAATGTGTACGAAGACACGAGACGCAACACTTGGGGCGCTTAAATGTCGTGAGCCAGAGCTGCTGCACGATGAAGAAGGAGCAAGGGGTGACGTGCGAGGAGCTTCGCGGCCTTGAGGTCAGCTACGAGTACGACTACATCAACCACGTTTCCCTCGGAGCGTTAACCGCGTACAGTCTACAAGGGTATGTATTATCTACGCATTGGTTGTTACCGCATTACTACATAGATAGATCCTAGGCAGTTTTGGGGTTCCATCGTAGGAAATTTTTTGTTTTCTGCTGTGGATCCCCTTCAATATCGGTGCAGGTGCTAGCAAGGGAGCTACGGTGCCACTCTTGAAGCCTACCATTGGTGCTCGTATGAGGGTGAAGCCTCAAAAAGAGTGGAGGAACGGTTTCTACTTCCCTGATCCATAAATTATGGATGAGGAAGAAGAAGTTGTTCCCAGGACCAAGGACCGCGTGCAAGCACTAGAGATATATCAGAAGCAGGAGCTACTCCATCACGTTGAAGTCCGTCACCGTCTCAAGGAGATAGAGAAGAAGGATGATCTTCTCCCATTGGTGACTAAACTCGCAGATAAAGTGGACACTTTTCAATATGATTTTCGAAGGTGCTACAGCCGCATCACTGCTCTGGAGTATACCAACAAGAAGCTATGCACCACGTTGTTACATCCATGGCACCAAAGTGATCCACAATAATCATGGTATCAAATAATCGCAAGGGATTATTTGATCCTGCCTGGCTTGATTCCAAGCTTGGGGAGATCTTTAATACCTTGTAATCTATCTTATAAGTTTTAAGTTACTATTTTAGTTTTGCATTAGTTCAAATTAGAAAAAAAGTTGCATCATTAGAATTCCTTTCAGGAATAGTCGATCCCTTTTATAAAATTCCGAGTTTATTATCATATATGGAGCATTATTGAGTTTGTGCTTGTCCTATTGGATATATGAATGGCTTGAGTATAATTTTACTTGCACTTGATGATAGCAATATGAGTCTTCCACACCATTGGTATTAATGGAACATACAAAGATAATTTGGTCAATATGTTGTAAGTTCATGGTTTGATTACAAAGCAAAAATTATCTAATCTGTTAAGTTGAAAAAGAAATCTTGAACATAGGAAAATTAAAAGTGCTATCATATTAGAGTGAAAACAAGATGAGGTAGAATATTCAAGCTATAAAGATTGCTTCATATACAATTAGAATTTATTAATTGAGATCATTAAACTTTGAATTCCTACATGAAGTGGAATGTATGGCTAGCTCCTTTGCACAACACTTAAACAAAAGTGTGAGCGTATATATATAAAAAGAGAGAAGAAAAGGAGCGAATGTGCAAAGAGCAGACATGCATACACCATTATATTGTAGTATGACAAAGAAGCATTTGAGATTTTAAATCCCAAGTGAATATGTTAATGCAAAAACACTTGGGACTACCTCGCTAACTCATTCGGTTGAACTGAATACTTTTACATCATATTAAGAGTAATCTTTTGTGAACTATTGAATGATAAGGTGTGGAAGCCTGCTAATATTATTCAGATGGTTCGAGTAAGGTACTATTCATGAACTTATTCCTATGTATCATATATGATAATCACATGCTGCAACTGCCTCATTTATTTTATCGACTCAGCTTCATGAATATGAGGATCACATCCATTAAGCTAAACTTGCTTGGGAAGAGCAAGAGTCTAAGCTTGGGGAAGTTGATGAGTGCATATTTGCATCATGTTTTATATTATTATTTTGCGCTGTAGTTGTAGGATCTTGGTATTTTACGGTGTTCGCGCGCACATTTTATGTCTATTTTCACCAAGATCAGGACATATGATGGATACAATGGTCACAATTTTTGGAGCGGTCGTATTAGGGAGAAAAGGAGTAAAAAACAACGTAAATTGCTTATTTGGAAAATATCAATAACACCAGAAGAAAACCCAAAGCGATCGAGGTATCTAGAAGGTTTAACGACCAACTATATGGCGGGAATTAATTTTCTAGCCGTATAGTTCCCGTCGTATAGTTGGCGCCGCCACCGCCTCCTCAAATAGTTTCACCCCGTGCAACTAGATCGGAGAGACGACATACAGAACAACCAGAAATCGCCGAAACCTCACCTCCAGAAGGCATCTGGAGGGGGGAACTCGTCCACCGGGGATCCATCTTTGCTCTGCACAGATCCGGGAGGCTAAGGCATCGATCTTCATCATGAACCGCTGCATCACCATAATATCCATCCCATCTACATCTTGTCTAGATCTTGTTGTAATTTCTGTACCCGTTGTGGATTAATACAAGTACTATTCATCTATGATAGATTCCATTGTTATTGCCATGATGTTAATTGCCTCCATGTATGAGTAGATCATTAGTTCTTGGGGAGATGGAGAATCCCTAGTATGAGATTGAAATAAGATATAGTTTATTATGATATTCATCACTATGACCATGTGTTAGATTGTCTTCATATTGATGTTGGGAGAAGTCGACCTCTCAATATTTGCCTCTTGTGGGGACTTGATGGAGGGAACTACTTGTTGGTAGACGGAGGTGTTAGCACTTATAGTGACTATAAAGCTGTTGGAACCCCTTACGTATCAACTTGGGAACCGAGGAAACTCACGGAACACTATCCATGCCATGGGATTGTTGGAGATATGCCCTAGAGGCAATAATAAATGCAGTTATTATTATATCTTTGTGTTTATGATAAATGTTTACATTCATGCTATAATAGTATTAACAAGGAAACCATTAATACTTGTGTGATTTGTAAACTTAATTTGAAGTCCCTAGTATAGCCTCTATACTTCACTAGCTTGTTGGTTGATTGATGATGTGGTTTCTTTGTCATGAACATTGAGATGTTATCAACAACAAGATCATATCGTTAGGAGAATGATATGGTGGACATACTCCTATAGACAAGCGTAGCATAAAGATCAAGTCATTTCAATAGTTCAATTGCTATATGCTTTCTGATACATAGTAACCTAATTCCTTCGACCATGAGATCATGCATATCACCTTTACTGGATGGATGCTTTGATGTCATCAAACACCACACCGTAACAGGGTGGCTATAAAGGTGGCATTGAGTGTTCGGAAAGTATTGGTTGAAACACATGGATCAAGAGTGGGATTTGTCCATCCACATGACGGATAGATATACTCTGGGCCCTCTCGGTGAAATGTCATCCAATTGGCTTGCAAGCATGTGACTTGGTCACAAGGGATCACATATCACGGGAACGAGAAAAGAGTACTTATCAGTAACGAGGATGAACTAGGTATGCAGAGATACCGACGATCATAACCTCGGATAAGTAACATATCGTGAGACAAAGGGAAATTGGTATCGTATGTAAATGGTTCATTCGATCGCAAAGTAATCGTAGAAATATGTGGGAGCCATATGAATTTCCAGATTCCTCTATTGGTTATTGTTCGGAGAAGTGTCTCGATCATGTCCGCATAATTCACGAACCGTAGGGAGACACACTTAAGGATTCGACGTTGTTTGAGTAGTTATGGTATTATGAGAAAGAGACCGAATGTTGTTCGGAGTCTCGGATGGGATCCGGGATATCACGAGGAGATCCGGAATGGTCCGGAGAATAAGATTCATATAAGGAAAGTCCCGTTTCGGAGTTCGGGAATGATTCCGGTGTTTTCATCGGGGATATTCTAGAAGGTTCCGGATTGTCCGGCACTCCGGGGGGGAAGGGGTACATGAATGTGTCATTACATATTGGAATGATTGCATCATGTACTAAGTGTTCTTGCTGTCCCAAATATAGGATTAAATTGAATCCTAAAACAGAAAAGTCAAATGTCCAGTTTGAAAGTCAAACTGCCAAAAACAAGAAACTGTGGGAAACAAGCAAGAGGAGTTGGAGTCGACTTGGAGGAGGAGTTTCTCTCCTCCAAGCCGGCGGCCAGCCTAGGCCGAGTTGGGGAGGGACTCCCTCCCTCCCCTGGCGCGCCCACCCCTCCCACCTATATAAGGAGGGGCAGGGCTCCCCTCCTACACACAAGTTTCCTATCCTCTAAACTAAACCCTAGATCTAGACCCCGGTTTAGAGCTATTCGGTTTAGAGCCTTCTAATTGGTTTAGAGCCCTCTAATTGGTGTGTCTAATTACTAGACCACTAATAGCCTCTCTCATAAGCTCCACCATACTCGCACCGGCTTAAGGCGAAGCCCTGCGGGATTTCCCCTCTACCTCCGGTACCACGCCGTTGTGCTGCCGGAAACGCGAGGAGAGTGCTACAACCTCCGCTGCCTGCTGGAACAAGGGAGAGGAAGGTCTTCGTCGAGTACCGAACGTGTGACCGACTGCGGGAGCGCTGCGGGAACGCGGCGCCGGAAGGATCGTCTACGCGATCTTGAGATCGGAAAGAGTACGACTACATCACCCACGAGAATCTGCTCTCGTTAAACACTTTGGAATCTTCGAGGGTGAGTTATTCCATCGACTCGTTGCTACAATCTAGTAGATAGATCTTGGCTTGTTTGTTTGTATGCGATAGAAAATTTTTGTTTTCCATGCTACGAACCCCTACAGTGGTATCAGAGCCGTGTCTATATGTAGATCTGTTGCACGAGTAGAACACAATGGTCATTGTGGGCGTTGATGCTTTTATTGTAGATTGCTTTTTGTGTACTTTGCATCTTGCGGTATGTTGGGATGAAGCGGCCCGGGCTAACCTTACATGACATCGTTCATGAGACTTGCTCCACGTTTGACATGCAACTTGTATTGCATAAGTGGCTTTGCGGGTGCCTGTTTCTCCTAGCATAGTTAAGATCCAATTTACAACGGGTAATCAACAATGCTAGTATCAATGTTGTGGTTCTTGTTCGTAAGTTAGAACGACACTTATGGAAAGCCCCAAACCACGTAAAATATGCAAAGAAAGTAGAAGCGTCTAACTTTGTTTTGCAGGGGTGTGCAGTGATGTGATATGGCCATGATTGTGATTATATTTGATGTATGCAATGTTCCTTATTGTAAGTTGGCAACCGGCAGGAGCCATATGGTTGTCTTTAATTTCTGTTAAGACCTGCGTGTCTATTCAAAATAGTTGTAATAGTTGAAGCTGGTGGACGACAACCATGGAGAAGCGTCATTGACCTTGATGCTATGCCGGTGATGATGGAGATCATATTCGTGCTTGAAGATGGAGATCGGAAGCACAAAGAAGAAAGGCCATATCATATCACATATTATGAATTGCATGTGATGTTAATCCTTTATGCATCTTGTATTGCTTAGTAGACGACGGTAGCATTATAAGATGATCCCTCATGCACATAAATTTCAAGTTCTAAAGTGTTCACCCTTAGTATGCACCGTTGCCAAAGCTTGCTGCTTCGAAGCACCACGTGATGATCGGGTGTCTTTGATTCCGCGGGTGAATACAACGTAAGCAAGCCAGATTTGCTTATGCGGAAGCTAAGGTTTGATCTTGACGAGCCTAGCATGTACAGACATGGCCTCAGGAACACGGATCGCCGAAAGGCAAAGCATGAATCATATAGTAGATATGATGAACATGATGATTGTTCGCCATTAAAACTATATCAGCTCTCGTGATGATCGGTGTTGATGTAGTGGATTTGGTTCGTGTGATCACTAAAACAATGTGAGGGATGTTGTTTTGAGTGGGAGTTCACCTAGTTTAATTTCATTAATTAATTTGAACTCAATTTGTCATAAACTTAGTCTAAACTATTGCAAATATGTTGTAGATCAATGGCAGCCCCTACCATCAATTTTAATGCGTTCCTAGAGAAAGAAAAGTTGAAAAACAATGGAAGCAACTTCGCGGATTGGTTCCGCAATTTGAGGATTGTCCTCACAGCTGGTAATTTGACCTATGTGCTGGATGCACCGCTAGGTGACCCACCTGCAGCTGATGCTACCGATGAAGTAAAGAATGTTTACCTTGCTCGGAAGAATCAGTACTCCATAGTTCAGTGTGCTATCTTGTATGGTTTAGAATCGGAGCTTCAGAAAAGGTTTGAAGAGTCAGATCCATATGATATTGTCGAGGATCTCAAATTAATCTTTGAGACTCATGCGGCAATTGAAAGTTATGAAGCTTCTGAAAAGTTCTTTAACTGCAAGATGGAAGAGGGTAGCTCCGTCAGTGAGCATGTGCTTAAGATGTCTGGGCACGCAAATAAACTTCAAAGTTTGGGTATAGTGATTCCTAATACTTTGGGAGTTTACCGCATCCTCCAATCACTACCACCAAGTTACAAGAACTTTGTGATGAACTACAACATGCAGAACATGAACAAAGAGTTGCCAGAACTATTTGCTATGTTAAAATCTGCAGAAGTGGAGATCAAGAAAGAGCACCAAGTGTTGATGGTCAATAAGACCACCAAATTCAAGAAAGGCAAGTCTAAGCAAAAGGGACACTTCAAGAAGGGTGGTAAGAAAGTTACCACGCCGACGAAGAAGACCAAGGATGGACCTAAACCTGAAACTGAGTGCTTTTACTGCAAGGGAGAAGGTCACTGGAAGCGGAATTGCCCAAGGTACTTGGCGGATTTGAAGAACGGCAACATCAAGAAGAAAGGTATATCTGATATACATGTTATTGATGTGTATCTCACTAGTACTCGTAGTAGTGCCTGGGTATTTGATACTGGTTCGGTTGCTCATATTTGTAACTCGAAACAGGAGCTGCAGAATAAACGGAAGCTAGTGAAGAACGAGGTGACGATGCGCGTAGGAAACGGATCAAAGGTTGATGTGATCGCGGTCGGCACGCTACCTCTTCATCTACCATCGGGATTAGTTTTATACTTAAATAATTGTTATTTGGTGCCTGCATTAAGCATGAACATTATATCAGGATCTTGTTTATTGCGAGACAGTTACTTGTTTAAATCCGAGAATAATGGTTGTTCGATTTATATGAGTAATGTGTTTTATGCACATGCACCTTTGATAGATGGTCTATTCATATTGAATCTCGATAGTAGAAATACACATATTAATAACATTGAGGCTAAACGTTTGAAATCAAGCGATAATTTGACCTATATGTGGCACTGTCGTCTTGGTCACATTGGAGTGAAACGTATGAAGAAACTCCATTCCGATGGACTTCTTGAATCACTTGATTTTGAATCACTTGAAAGATGCGAAGCATGTCTGATGGGTAAAATGACTAAGACTCCATTTTCTGGTATAATGGAGCGAGCTACGGACTTACTAGAAATCATACATACCGATGTGTGTGGTCCAATGAGTGTAGCATCGTGCAGTGGTTATCGTTATGTTCTTACCTTCACGGATGATTTGAGTAGATATGGGTATATCTATTTTATGAAACATAAGTCCGAAACTTTCGAGAAGTTTAAGGAGTTTCAAAGTGAGGTAGAGAATCAACGTAACAAGAAGATTAAATTTCTACGTTCTGATCGTGGAGGTGAATATCTAAGTTACGAGTTTGGCGAGCATTTAAAGAAGTGCGGAATACTTTCACAATTGACACCGCCGGGAACACCACAGCGTAATGGTGTGTCTGAACGTCGTAATCGAACTCTCTTAGATATGGTTCGTTCTATGATGTCACTTACAGATTTACCGCTAACATTTTGGGGTTATGCATTAGAAACACCCGCATTCACTTTAAATAGGGCACCATCTAAATCCTTTGAAACGACACCGTATGAATTATGGTTTGGGAAGAAACCTAAATTGTCGTTCCTTAAAGTTTGGGGATGCGAAGCCTATGTAAAGAAGTTACAGCCGGACAAGCTTGAACCCAAAGCGGAAAAATGCGTCTTCATAGGATACCCGAAGGAAACTATTGGGTATACCTTCTATCATAGATCCGAAGGCAAAATCTTTGTTGCCAAGAATGGATCCTTTCTAGAGAAGGAATTTCTCTCGAAAGAAGTGACTGGAAGGAAAGTAGAACTCGACGAGGTTGTCGAACCTTCTCTCGAAATTGCGAGTAGCGCAGCACCGGAAGAAGTTCCTGTGGTGCCTGCACCAATAAGAGAGGAAGCTAATGATAGTGATCATGAAACTTCGGTTGAAGTTGCTACAGAGCCTCGGAGGTCAACGAGAACTCGTACCACTCCAGATTGGTATGATTCCGTTATGAATGTCATGTTGGTGGACAACACCGATGACCCCGAGACATATGAGGAAGCGATGATGAGCCCAGATTCCAATAAATGGCAAGAAGCCATGAAATCCGAGATTGGATCCATGTACGAAAACCAAGTATGGACTTTGGTGGACTTACCGGATGGCCGGAAGGCTGTCGAGAACAAATGGATTTTCAAGAAGAAAACAGATGCTGATGGTAATGTTACTGTCTATAAAGCTCGACTTGTCGCAAAAGGGTTTCGACAAATTCAAGGAGTTGACTACGATGAGACTTTCTCACCGGTAGCAAAGCTAAAGTCTGTGAGGATTATGTTAGCAATCGCTGCATATTATGATTATGAGATATGGCAGATGGATGTCAAAACAGCATTCCTCAATGGAGACATTGATGAAGAGTTGTATATGATACAACCCAAAGGTTTTGTCGATCCTAAAAATGCTAACAAGGTATGCAAGCTTCAACGGTCCATCTATGGATTGAAGCAAGCATCCCGAAGTTGGAATCAACGTTTTGATAAGGTAATCAAAAGTTTTGGTTTTATACAAACTTATGGAGAAGCTTGTATTTACAAAAAAAGTGAGTGGGAGCTCTGTAGCATTCTTAATACTGTATGTGGATGACATATTGTTGATTGGGAATGATGTAGACCTTCTTAATAGTGTCAAAGAGTATTTGAATAATAGTTTTTCAATGAAGGATCTTGGTGAAGCAGCTTACATATTAGGCATAAAGATTTATAGAGATAGATCGAAACGCCAAATATCATTGTCACAAAGTACATATTTGGACAAAGTTCTAAAGAGGTTTGGAATGGAAGATAGCAAGAAAGGGTTCTTGCCCATGTTGCCCAATACGACCTTGAGTAAAACTCAAAGTCCGACATCGGCAGAAGATAGAGAAAGGATGAGTAAGACTCCCTATGCCTTAGCCATAGGATCTCTAATGTATGCCATGCTATGTACTAGACCCGACATCGCATATGCTGTTAGTTTAACTAGCAGATATCAAAGTGATCCAGGAGTGGATCATTGGACAGCGGTCAAAAACATCCTTAAGTACTTGAGAAGAACTAAGGATATGGTTCTTTCTTATGGAGGTGATGAACAGCTCGTTGTTAATGGTTACACCGATGCTAGTTGGAACACCGATCTGGATGATTCTAAATCACAATCTGGATACGTATTTATTTTGAATGGTGCAGCAGTTAGCTGGAGGAGTGCAAAGCAAAGCGTTGCGGCGAGATCTTCAACTGAATCAGAATACATGGCTGCTTCGGAGGCTTCACAAGAAGCGATATGGATGAAAGAGTTCATTACAGAGCTGGGTGTGGTTCCTAGTGCGCTGGACCCAATGTCTATCTACTGTGATAACATGGGCGCCATAGCCAATGCGCAAGAACCAAGGTCACACAAGAAGCTGAAGCATATCAAGCTACGTTTTCACGCTATTCGAGAACATATCCAGGATGGGGATATAAAGATTTGCAAAGTACACACAGATCTGAATGTGGCGGATCCGTTGACTAAACCTCTCCCGAGGGCAAAACATGACCAACACCAAACTGCCATGGGTGTTCGGTATATTACCATGTAATCTAGATTAGATGACTCTAGTGCAAGTGGGAGACTGTTGGAGATATGCCCTAGAGGCAATAATAAATGTAGTTATTATTATATCTTTGTGTTTATGATAAATGTTTACATTCATGCTATAATAGTATTAACAAGGAAACCATTAATACTTGTGTGATTTGTAAACTTAATTTGAAGTCCCTAGTATAGCCTCTATACTTCACTAGCTTGTTGGTTGATTGATGATGTGGTTTCTTTGTCATGAACATTGAGATGTTATCAACAACAAGATCATATCGTTAGGAGAATGATATGGTGGACATACTCCTATAGACAAGCGTAGCATAAAGATCAAGTCATTTCAATAGTTCAATTGCTATATGCTTTCTGATACATAGTAACCTAATTCCTTCGACCATGAGATCATGCATATCACCTTTACTGGATGGATGCTTTGATGTCATCAAACACCACACCGTAACAGGGTGGCTATAAAGGTGGCATTGAGTGTTCGGAAAGTATTGGTTGAAACACATGGATCAAGAGTGGGATTTGTCCATCCACATGACGGATAGATATACTCTGGGCCCTCTCGGTGAAATGTCATCCAATTGGCTTGCAAGCATGTGACTTGGTCACAAGGGATCACATATCACGGGAACGAGAAAAGAGTACTTATCAGTAACGAGGATGAACTAGGTATGCAGAGATACCGACGATCATAACCTCGGATAAGTAACATATCGTGAGACAAAGGGAAATTGGTATCGTATGTAAATGGTTCATTCGATCGCAAAGTAATCGTAGAAATATGTGGGAGCCATATGAATTTCCAGATTCCTCTATTGGTTATTGTTCGGAGAAGTGTCTCGATCATGTCCGCATAATTCACGAACCGTAGGGAGACACACTTAAGGATTCGACGTTGTTTGAGTAGTTATGGTATTATGAGAAAGAGACCGAATGTTGTTCGGAGTCTCGGATGGGATCCGGGATATCACGAGGAGATCCGGAATGGTCCGGAGAATAAGATTCATATAAGGAAAGTCCCGTTTCGGAGTTCGGGAATGATTCCGGTGTTTTCATCGGGGATATTCTAGAAGGTTCCGGATTGTCCGGCACTCCGGGGGGGAAGGGGTACATGAATGTGTCATTACATATTGGAATGATTGCATCATGTACTAAGTGTTCTTGCTGTCCCAAATATAGGATTAAATTGAATCCTAAAACAGAAAAGTCAAATGTCCAGTTTGAAAGTCAAACTGCCAAAAACAAGAAACTGTGGGAAACAAGCAAGAGGAGTTGGAGTCGACTTGGAGGAGGAGTTTCTCTCCTCCAAGCCGGCGGCCAGCCTAGGCCGAGTTGGGGAGGGACTCCCTCCCTCCCCTGGCGCGCCCACCCCTCCCACCTATATAAGGAGGGGCAGGGCTCCCCTCCTACACACAAGTTTCCTATCCTCTAAACTAAACCCTAGATCTAGACCCCGGTTTAGAGCTATTCGGTTTAGAGCCTTCTAATTGGTTTAGAGCCCTCTAATTGGTGTGTCTAATTACTAGACCACTAATAGCCTCTCTCATAAGCTCCACCATACTCGCACCGGCTTAAGGCGAAGCCCTGCGGGATTTCCCCTCTACCTCCGGTACCACGCCGTTGTGCTGCCGGAAACGCGAGGAGAGTGCTACAACCTCCGCTGCCTGCTGGAACAAGGGAGAGGAAGGTCTTCGTCGAGTACCGAACGTGTGACCGACTGCGGGAGCGCTGCGGGAACGCGGCGCCGGAAGGATCGTCTACGCGATCTTGAGATCGGAAAGAGTACGACTACATCACCCACGAGAATCTGCTCTCGTTAAACACTTTGGAATCTTCGAGGGTGAGTTATTCCATCGACTCGTTGCTACAATCTAGTAGATAGATCTTGGCTTGTTTGTTTGTATGCGATAGAAAATTTTTGTTTTCCATGCTACGAACCCCTACAGGGATATGTCCTAGGGATTAAGTCCCTTAATTACGCAGTAATTCGATTGATGTCGATTGCTGTCTGCTATGGTTATGAGGATGATGTGAGCAGTGGTTGCTGCCTATTTGTCCAAATATGGAGTTCCTCCCACACATACATAGTTGAGAATGTTCATGGTAATAATATTTACCTTAGCTCTTTATAAGGCTAGAGGTGTATCCGCTACTCTGTGAGAATGCTTTTTCCCATTGCAGTTTCAAATCTCTTTTACATACGCGATACTTACTTTCCGTGTTCAGTTGTTTTACTTTACTTATTGTTCTCTTATACCAAAAACCCCAAAACACCTTTTTACACAATACTCGCATTTTATATTGTTACTTAGAACTTTATTTAGCATCTATTTCAGTAATTAATTCAAGAGTTATTAGACTTCAGACTCCTTTCCCTGTGGGATCGATATCTTTATTTCGAAACTACCTACAAACTATCCATGCACTTGCAATCATCACCCCCCGCTTCCTCCTTGTAAATCATAACTTTGTAATTTTGCCCTGGCTATAATAGTTCAGGCTAGCCCCGACCCGCCGAAGTTACGATAAAAAAGTGGAAGCCTATGATCGCCTAAGGTGGATTTACCTTCGTGGCATCGTGATCCATGTGCGTTTTCACCATGGTTGGGTGAAATTTATTATGAGTTTTGTCTCATCAATGTCTTTCTCGGTGTTGCTCAATGGAACACCACTTGTGGAGTCTCACACTTCTCGAGGACTTTGAAAAGGTGATCCTATATCCCTATCTCTTCTTACTTGCAGCATAGGGCCTTTTAGGTCTCTCAAAACAAAGTCGTCAATCACCGCATCTCCATGGAATCAAGGTGGCTCCCACAGCCCCGAGAGTGAATCACCCCTTGTTTACGGATGATAGCCCTTTATTCGTTAAAGCGAGTGAACATGGAGATTTGGAAGTAAAGTACATACTGGCAAAATATTGTAACACTTTAGGCCAGCGTGTAAATTTGGAAAATCATTAGTTTTCTTCACCAAAGGATGCTCAGGGGGGCATCGGCAGGCTATGAAAAATATTCTCCAAGTGCCCAATGAGACATCACTAAATGAGAAATATCTTGGTATGTCTTCTGATATTGGAAGATCAACAAATGGGGCTTTCAAATATTTAGAGGACCATATCTGGAAGAAGATTCAATGATGGCTTGAACAACTACTAGATTTAGGTGGGAAAGAGGTGCTGGTTAAATTAGTAGCGCAGGCCATTCCCACCTTTTCCATGTCTTGTTTCAAGTTACCACAGGGCTTATGTGAGGCGATAAATTCTATTCTTTGTAGTTTTTTGTGGGGAACCAATAATGGAAGCAGGAAACCATGTTGGGTGTCATGGGAGACCATGTGCTCTCTGAAGTTCTTAGGGGGTCTCTGTTTCCGTGATATTTAACTTTTCAAATCAGTGATGCTAGCATGTCAAGCATGGGGGATCCTACAAAACACTGTTGCTCTAAGATCCAAGGTGTTGAAGGTTGTTTATTTCCCTAATGGTGAGTTTCTCGATGCAACTTTGGGGTTTTATCCCTCTCAAGTTTGGAGAGCCATTGTTGAAGGAAAGAAGATTATGAAGCAGGGCCTTATAAGGCGTATTGGTATAGGAGAAGCGATACATGCTTGGAACCAACCTTGGTTGCCACGTGGTCACATGATGCATCCCCTTTCATATCATGAGGATGATCTGCCGTAGTTGGTGGCCTCATTCATTGATAGCTACATGACATCTTGGAGAACTGACATACTTGAAATATATTTTTCTCCTGATGGACATGGAGTTATTCAATTTATTCCCATTAGAACTAGGAGAATAGAGGATACATGGGTCTAGAACTATGCAACAAAGGGAATTCTTTCTATGCATTCAGTGTATTCATTACTTGTACTAACAAAAAAAGAGGATTGACCTGAGGAAAGATCAAAAATATTCGCCAATGCCCGGGATTGGAACTTAGCTACCGCAAGTACTACTAATACTATGTAATATGATAGCTTAGTTGTTATGGGTCCTTTTGAAATATTTATTTTGTCTAGTTTGTATCGCTAGTTGAAGCAATCGGTGCGCGGTCAATGCGCACAGCCTGCAATGTGATTGAATATTTCTTGTAATTATCGTACGAAGTATTTGGAGGGTTCAATGCACAATTCATTCACGCCTGGGAGTAGGGCAGCGTCAGGCATCATCCGTAAGGAAGAGCATTTCATGTTGGTGTACCTCGATATTTATGGGATCACCCAAGGCCTGCATTACTTAATATGCATCCATCGAGAGGGAGTATTTCTCAATTGATCCTTTTGCTACCCAAGAATTTAGTTATCCCACTCTATAGATACGGGGGATTTCAGTGTGTTGGTGGATGGATTTTAGCTGCAAAGTAAGTAGTACTAGTTCTTGTACTTCGGAGTATTTTGAACCATAAACTAGTAGTACTTGTTTAGATCAAGGGCATGAGATGGTCTTGCTTTGATTTTATTCTGTTATTGCTATTACTATAGTATTTTATAGAACTAATACTAATGTGCCGATACTTATTTAGATCAAGTGTAGTAGATGATCTTGCTTTCCTTTTGTAACTTTACCTTGTCATAAACTCATAATCTAGACGAGGCTTGAGCATTTTGGGTTGCATATGGAGGTCATACACAGGCATTGATGTGAGAAGGAGGTATGCAGACAAAGGTAGACTTGATCGTCAGTTTTGCTTACTCCAATGATTGAGTGTGTTCGGAGAAAAGGGCAAATTGATCATGCGCCAAGGTTTATATAGCTGAAACAAGAACTGGTTCTCTCCGTACCGCTATTGAATTTCATCATATCCATTGCTAAATCGATCACTTTGAAATGCTGCTGAATCTGTCAAGTGCCGTTGAATATGAACTAGGAATCTATTGATATTTTTCTGTCTTATTCTGTACTGCTGAATATTTCAAATGCTACTAAATCTGTCAAAAGTTTTGTCTAGCACTTCAGATTGACCGATCGAGTGCAGAATATGATCTCACTTTCCTTTTGAATTAGGCCTTACTACATCTATTGAATTTCAATGTCTGCATTGTTGAATCTGTCATTTTTTTGGCTATTGTCTGTGTACTGCTAATTAGTCATTTTGAAATGCTGTTGAATCTTTCAAGTGCTACTGAATATGAACTAGGAATCTATGGATATTTTTCCGGTCTTATTCTATACTGCTTAATCTTTCAAATGTTACTAAATCTATCAAATGTTCTATCTTTACTGTTGGTACACTATTTTGTTGAACTAATAGTGATGTACTGGTACTTGTTTAGATCAAGTGCGGTAGATTGTCTTGCTTTTCTTTTGAAACTTGGCATTGTCACAATATAGAGGAGTCCTTGGCATTTCTGGTTGTATATGGGGGTTGCACAGGCATTGGTGTGAGAAGGAGGTATTCACACAGAAGAAGACTTGGTTGTGAGTTTTGCTTCCTCCAATGATCGAGTGTGTTTGGGGAAAAGGAAAATTTGATCATGCGCCAAGATTTTTTTAGCTGGAATAAGAACTCATTCTCTTTGTACTACTAATGTATTTCAAGAAGGAAAGCTACCGAATCTCTCAAATGTTCTGTCGTTGCTATTACTAAAGTATTTTGTGGAACTAATACTGATGTACTAATACTTGTTTAAATCAAGGGCAGAAGATTGTCTTGCTTTTCTTTTGAAACTTTTTGTTACAATATAGACGAGTCCTTGGCATTTTGGGTTGCATATGGGGGTCGCACATGCATTCATTTGACAAGGAGGCATGCAGACAAAAGCAGACTTGATTGTCAGTTTTGCTTGCTCCAATGGCCGGGTTTGTCTAGAGAAAATGGCAAACTAGTCGCACAACAAGGTTCTTAGAGATGAAACAAGAACTGGTTTTCTTTCTACTGCTATTAAATTTAGTGTCTATATTGCTGAATTGGTACTTTGAAATGCTGTTGAATTGGTCAAGTGCTGCTGAATATGAACTGCGAATCTGTCGATATTTTTTGTATTATTTTGTACTGCTGAACTTTTACAAGAATATTTGTCACAAGAATTATCCATTTTTTCCCTCCCTCTGCGAGGTCTTTGTTTCGAATCCGGCCGAGCCACAACACAATGCAAACTTTGTTAACGAGGAGAATAAATCTAACCCACTCAATCTCTCTTTAGCCCAAAATATTTTAATTTGGCCTTTTCGGTGTGAGGGGACTACTGACCACATCCTAGTGAAATTTGAGAAAGGAGCTCATGGAGCATAGCCTAGAACATTTTTAATTCTGCCTTTTTAGGTCAGAGGACTGCAGAGCACAGCCTAGTAAAATTTGAGAAAGGAACCCATGAAGCACAACCCATGTAGAATAGCCAAAATCTTTTTAATTCGGCCTTTTGGCATTGCCCCGCACCTCCTAAAAAAACTCCGCCCACACATATTTTTAAGAAAGTACTTCATTATGTAGCATTTTATAAATTTAGATGTTAGGAGTGCTACCATTTTATTTTAGAAGCAATAAACATGGACACACAAAATATTTTAAGAAGACTAATACATAAATTATACTAGGTACTAACAAATCATTAATTATAACTTTTCTAGAAATATCATTGGCGTAGTGGCGTCGCACTCAATTTACGTCTATTGAAAGTCTTAAGTTTGAATCATATGTGCATACATATCTTGGGTTTACACTTTTATTGTACCAATATATTGATTTAAGGAGAGGCTGACATCGTGGACCCACTACTTCGTCCCTCGAATTTATTGGACGGGTTCGAAAAAAGTTAAATACTTATATAGAGAGGCTGACATCGGGACCCACCAGCCAGTATATACCGCCATACAGAAAAAAGTTAAGAGTATCAAAATAATGGACATGACCGAAAGAAAAAAGTCTAGTATGCACACGTTTCTTTTAATGAGAGGCTGGCATGTGGGACCTAGTAGTCTGAATAAACGGTTGATGTAGTGAGAAATGTTATCGCGTTCACATCAGGGAGGCACGAGCCAAAGAAAGAAAATTCACCATGCTCACGTTATTTCTAATGTGAGGCTGACATGTGGGATCCAGCAGGCTGAATAAATAGTAGATGCAACGAGCAACATTATCAAGTTCGAAATAGGGAGGTGTGAGTGAAAAAAGTCCAGTATGGACATGTTCCTTTCAATAAGAGACTGACATGTGGGACCCAACAGCGTGACCCAATGACGGATGCATCGAGCAATGCTATAAGTCCGGAATAGGGAAGCGCAAGCGAAAAAAATTCCACCATATACGCGATTCTCGTAATGAGAGGCTAACATGGGGACCACCAATATGATTAAATGGCTGATGCATCGATCGATGTTATCGAGTTCACATCAAGGAGGCACGAGCTAAGAAAAAAATTCCATCATACACACGTTTTTTCTAATGAGAGGCTGACGTGTGGGACCCATCAGGCTGACTAAATGGTAGATGCATTGAGCAACTATCAAGTTGGGAATAGAGTAAACCGAGCGAAGAAAAAAATTTCATCATACACATGATTCTTCTAATGAGAGGCTAACATGCGGGACTCAGCAGACTAACTAGATGATAGATCCATCGAGCAATGTTATCGAGTAGAGATCAGGGAGGCGCGACCGAAAAGTTTGATCCGCTAGAGACACTAAAATCCGGGACCAGCACGCCACAAAAGATTTCGCTTTGTCAACATCGTACAATGAACCGAAAATCTTACTTATGCCACGCATCAGACGAGTTTCGTCCATGTTTTTAGCGGTTTCGTCATAGTAAAGGGCCGCAAAACCGGCAAATAAAATTTCCTTTGGCCATAGTCGAGCGAAGAAATTCATCGTGGAAGGCGCGCCTTGTATGACGACCGACGGACCAAATCGTTGCGGATGGAAACATTTCTTGTAGTGGAGGGTAACAACTTAGATGATCAATTCTCATATTCAACATATTCTACCTGTACTAGCATAACTATGCATCAAACTGGCTCTGATACCACTGACGGGGTTCGTAGCAGGGGAAAACAATTCCTAGCTATCTCAACACCAATATCAGTATCTATCTATGAGCTAAGTAGTAACGGGGATGAGGTTTCGGTAACATACCCTTGTAGACCGAACATGGTTAATGTTTCACGGGGAACGTGGATGAAGTAGTCGAACTTGTAGCCGACCTTAAGGTCGTGAATCTCCTCGCACGTCACCTCCTGGTCCTTGCTCGACAGCTCCGACGCCACAAGTAGCAGCGCCTCCGAGGTCTTGTCCAACAATGAATCCTGTTCTCCTTGATCCAGTCGAGATACAGAAGTCGACCCTATAGAATTTGGATCCAGCAGCTCGATGGCGTGCCATGGTGGTCTCGTATCCCACATATACAGTTTTTCTTGGAACCACACTCGCGATATTCAACAGAGAGAGAGAGCGGGAGAAATTCCCTAAGGAATAGGCCTTACAAAATTCCCCAATTTTTCTTGTCGATTTTCCCTCACCTATTCCCCTCTTTATATAGGGGAAAAAGTGTTGGAAATATGCCCTAGAGACAAATAGTAGTAAGGACTATTATCATATTTCATATAGTTTATGATTAAGTTTTATATCATGCTATAACTGTATTGAGTGGAAACATCAATACACATGTGATATACAAACAACCAGGGGTTCCTAGTGAAACTCTAGTCACTAGTTCATTGGTCAACAGATGATCATATTTCCTGATCATGTGGCATTTATGCCAGTTGGAAATGAGGTCATCTCATTCTGAGAATAAGATGATGAACCAATACCCAACCTAAACATCATGACCCGATCATGTCACGAAGTTCAAGTTATGATGATTAGAAATGGATCCTCGTAGACTATTCCTTAGACCGTGAGGCTATATCAATCACTGTCTCCTGAGAGTGATTAGATAGCATCAAACGCCATCTGGTAACACGGTGGTTATAAAGGTGTGTTCAGGTACTCGGAGGAAACCGTAGAGGCAATATATGTCAAGAGCAGGATTTGTCCGTCCATGTGACGGGAAGATACTCAAAGGCCCACTCGGAGAGGTTATATCCAATAGCTACGCATCGTGTGATCACGGGGATATCGCTTGTCGGAACGAGTCAAGTAGCATTGTTCAGTAACGAGATTGAACATGACATGGTGATGTCATTGATCAGATCTCGGGCAATGCAATTATCGAGAGATAAAGGGAATAAGACACGACTGTCCCGGTTCAAATGACGAAAGATCTTCGTGGAACACACAGGGGTCACATGGCCATCCAGGTCCCTCTGTCGATCATTGGTGCGGGAGTGTCCCGACCATGTCTGGAGTGTTCCCGAACCGTGGGGTATCACGCTTAAGGGCTTGATGATGCTTAGAGAGTGTTTATAGGATCGGTGGAATCACCGAAGAGTTGTAGAGAGAAAACCGGAAGGGTTTCGGTAAGTCCGGAAGATGTCCGGAGTGGAGATGGAAGGTGTTCCATAACCACGGAGATTGGATAATGTGTGAATGAATGTTAAATGTTGATTTAATCATTTATTCATAATTATTTAATAAAGAGAAAATCAATTTGAATGGTCAAAGGCTTAATGGGCCAATTCCAGAGGGGGCGGGCCCATTAGGGGAAAGGAGAGAGGGATATGGGCCAATGGGGAGGCCGGCTGGGCCTAGCCCCCCCCCCCCCCGGGCAGGGCCCGCTAGGGTGGCTGGCAGCCACCCCTCCCCCTCCTCTCCTTTAGTCCCACCCCGGGACTTTGAGGGAGGTAGTACCTCCCCCCTATATATAGTGGGGGTATTTGGCCAGATAAATACACCAATAATCAATAAAGGTCTTCTAACTTTTGGGAGGACCTCTAATTGATATTTTCTCTCTCCCCCTCTCTCTCACGTGACCGTGGTCCCAAGTCTGGACTGTGATACGTCCAAAACGTATATACTTTACCGAACACTTTTGCTATTGTTTCTCCTCTAAACTTGTGTGATTTAGATGCAACTAACGCGGACTAACGTTATTTTCAGTAGAATTGCCTTGGTGTCTACTTTTTGTGCAGAAAATTAACTATCAGGAAAAATCCCGGAAAATATGCCAAAAATCCTATTTCACCCGAAGACTCCAAGAGACAGAATACGAGACGGAGAAGAGCCAGGGGGTGGCCACACCACCTGGTGGCGCGGGCTAGGCCAGGCCACGCCAGGGGGTGGTGTGGGCCCCCTAGGCACGCCCTCGGTCTCCCTCTTCGCCTATAAGAAGCCTTCTGACCTAAAAACTCTGAGGGGTCGACGTTTTTCCAGAAGGAGTTCCGCTCCACCGTCACCACCAGATTCCACGAAACAGCACCAGAAACTCCGTTCTGGCACCCTACCGGGACGGGGAATTGGAGGAGATCATCGCCATCATCATCACCATCGCTTCTCCATCGACCATCCATGTTCCCCCCATCTATGAGTGAGTAATCCCCCACTGTAGGCTATGGGGATGGTAGGGATTCGATGAGATCGTTCATGTAATGGCATCAGATTGTTAGGGCATGGTGCCTAGTATCTTTTATTAGTGCTTTATGACTTTGTTGCGACTTGTTGTGCTTAATGCTTGTCACTAGGGCCCGAGTGCCATGATTTCAGATCTGAACATGTTATTGATTCATTATGATACTATTGTTTTTGGTCTTATCTGCAAGTTGTTTACACACGTTGTTGTCCGGAACCAATGGCCCTGAAGTGATAGAAATCGGGATAACCAGAGGGAATGGCTTTGATGTGAGGATCACATGTATTCACGGAGTGTTAATGCTTTGCTCTGGTGCTCTATTAAAAGGAGCACATTAATTGTCAGTAGTTCCCTTGAGGCCCCGCCGCAAATGGGCTGGCAGGACAAAAGATGTTGTGCAAGTTCTCATTGCGAGCACGTATGACTATATATGGAACACATGCCTAGGATTATCTAGAACTTGGATGCTTTATCTTACTTATCTGCAATTTCCCTATGTTCTGATTGCTATGTGAATTGTCTTCTCCATCCAACGCCCGTCCATCCATCCCTATGCCTACTGCACTCGAATCCTATTGTTACCGCTGTATGTACTCTACTACTGCTGCTACTTTGCTATTCCTACTTCAATACTGTTGCTACTGATAAACTGCTGTGAGCAAGATTGTTTCCAGCTGCAGCTGAATTGACAACTGAGTTGTTAAGGCTTATAAATATTTTTTGGCTCCCCTTGTGTCGAATCAATAAATTGGGTTTCACTTCCCTCGAAAATACTGCGACACACCCCCTATACTTGTTGGTCATCAAGACTATTTTCTGGCGCCGTTGCCGGGGAGCATAGCTTTATTTATCAAGTTCACTTGGATTCTCTATTGTTCGCTGCTATCCATCCATCATGGGTAAGTCTCGTGATGGTAAGGTTCCTATTTTACCATCCACTACAAGAAGAAGTACGGTTCTGAACACCTCTGCTGCTCTTGATTCACCATCTGTTATAAGTAAGGTCATTACACCACCACATACACATGCTACACACTGCTACTACTACTGAATCTGAAACTTCTGATGCTTATGATGCTGCTTCTACTATGCTTGATAAGAGTGGTTCATTAGGTCCTTTCCTAGATGCTACGATTGCTAGAACTATAGCTGGAAATACCAAAACTCCTAATGAAGACACTACCACACCTATTAGTTCACCTGAGTCTAGTGAAAGTTATGATATTGAAGATGGTTATGTTGAGATGACCGATGAATTTATTAAAGAATGTAAAAACACCCATGATAGGAGCACTGCTAGGAGTCTCCTTGAGAGGCGTACTATTAGACCCAAATTATCTCCTATTGATAAGTTTGCTGCTTCTCCCATAAACATTATAGATGAAGATTATGATTTCTCTCTCAGTCTATCTTACATAGCTATTGTTGAGAAAGAACCTTTTTGTGGGACTAAGAATGAGAGTGCGGTAGCACATATGAATGAACTTTCTACTATGAGTGGCTTGTTTTTTGATGATATTAAGATGCGCACTTACTTTGTTGCCAAGATCTTCCCCTTTTCACTGAAATGAGAAGCTAAAACTTGGTTTAGTAATTTATCTCCTGGATCTATTGATAGCCCTGAGTGTTTGATTAGTACTTTCCTGCAGAAATATTTTCCTCCTAGTGCTAGACATGCTATTTTGCAGGAACTTTTTGATTTTAAACAGGGAGAAAAAGAGGTATTGCCTGAATCTTGGGCAAGGTTTTGTTCTTTGATTCATGCACAGGCTGGAAGTCCATTACCTAAGAATGAGCTTCTTGATATATTTTATAATGGACTAACTGAAGAATCTAGGACATACCTAGATAGTTGTGCTGATTGTGTTTTCAGGAATAGGACCCCCAAGGAAGCTGAGGAATTAATGGCTAAAATAAGCAAGAATTATGAAGATTGGACTCCTCCTAAACAAGCTATACCTAAAGTAATTGTACCTGAACCATCTATTCCGGTGCCTATTCCAACATCAAAGAAGAGGGGAGTTATTGAATTAAATGACGAAGTGATGAAGGAAGCTAAGAAATGTCTTAAGCAGAAGCGAATTAAAGCGGCAGATGTCAAGAATTTACCTCCTATAGAAGAATTATGTAAGCCTATTCCCTACTCATCCACTATCGAGGTACACTCTCTCCAACACTTTGATGAAGGTGATATCCCTTACTCTAAACCTCCTGATCAATGCTTAGAAGAATTAAATATCTTTATTGTTAAGCAAGATAACTTTAATAAAAGGGTGCAAAATCATCTAATGGAAAACACTAGAGCTATTATTGAGTTGAAAGATATTGTGGAAAGAACCTCTAATGATGTTAAAATGATTGTTAAACACTTTCAAATCGTTCAAACTCAAATAGATCAATTCGTTAAAGTACAAAACGACTTGCTAGTTAATGGTGCTAAAGAAAAACATGCTTATGAAATTAGAACTAGAAGTGGAGCTGCTACCCAGGATCCTCTATATCCTGAGGGGCATCCCAAAAGAATTGAGCAGGATTCTCAACAAGCTGAAAATAGTGGTTCTACTCGTAAGAAAAGGAAAAAGAAGCATAAAACTGTTGTAGAACCCTCTGAACCTGCTATAGATCCTAATAGTATATCTATCTCTGATGTTGAAACTGAAAGTGGTAATGAAGAAAATGAAGTTCCTAATGAAGAAAAAGTTGAAGAAGAACCTGATAACCACACTAAGAATACTAAATACACCAAAGAAGATTTTATTGCTAAGAAACATGGTAGTGAAAGAGAACCTTGGGTCCAAAAACTTATGCCTTTCCCTAATAAGAAACACAAGTCAAAGGAAGATGAACACTATAATAAGTTTTGTGAGTGGATGAAACCTTTATTCTTGCCAATTCCTTTGACTGATGCTATTAAATTGCCTCCTTACTCAAAGTATATGAAGGATATTGTCTCGAATAAAAGGAAGATCCCTAATGAAGAAATTTCCACTTTGCTAGCTAATTATTCTTTCAACGGTAAGATTCCTAAGAAACTTGGAGACCCAGGGATTCCAACTATCCCTTGCTCTATTAAGAACAGTTATGTTAGAACTGCTTTGTGTGATTTGGGAGCTGGAGTTAGTGTTATGCCTTTCTCTCTCTATAAGAGGCTTCAACTAGAAAAATTAATACCAACTGATATATCTTTGCAAATGGCTGATAAATCTACCACTATTCCTGTGGGTATATGTGAGGATGTACCTGTTCAAGTGACTCATAATTGCTTGATATTAACTGACTCTGTTGTGCTTGAAATGCCTGAAGATGATAATATGTCTATTATTCTTGGGAGACCTTTTCTTAATACTGCAGGAGCTGTTATCAATTGTAATCAAGGAAAGGTAACCTTCAATGTTAATGACAAGGAACATACTATCTATTTCCCCAAGAAGGTTGAAAGAACTTATGGTTTGAATTCAATTGAACATGTTGAGGGCATTCAAGTTGGAGAAATATATTGTCCCATACCAAGAGAAAAATTTGAAACTATTATGATTGGGACCATTGATATCAAGGTTGAGGTAACATAATCATTAGTGGAATACAAAGTTTTGTCTCATATGGAATTTTTTTGGTAGAAAGACCTGATCAACCTTGTTAACAAAAGGATTTCATTGAACAAAACAATGTTTTCACTATGATTATCTTCATTTACTTCTATCCTATGCATTTTAGTTTTTATTTTTGTTTAGTTCTCTTTTTGTTGTTAGTTGCTTGCATGTTAGAGTGTCTTAGAACTTTTGTAGTTCTAGATTTGTTTTGTCCTTGCTTCATTGTTTCCAAAAAAAATCTGTCTGTCAGAAAATCATTCTTCTATGCTTGAAAATGCCCAAAAATAAAGTGTCTCGAAAAATTCAAGAAAATTCATATTAAATTTTTACGTGAAAAAAGGGGCAGAGGAGTACCTGGGAGGTACCAGGGGGCCCACCAGGCAGGCACGCCACATGGTGGCGCGGCAAGCCCTGGGTGGTGCCATGCCCTGGTGTGGGCCACCCCTGGCCCCCCACTAACTCTCTCACCTGCCACTTTCTTCTCTCTCTCCTGAGTAAGCTCCAGTCCATTGTTCAAAATCGCGTTCTTGTTGTGCTTGCTCTCGAATTTTTTGATCTCCTTACTCAGCCCATCTTTCTTGCTGAAATTTGGAGCATTTGTTCCCTGGTATGTGATTCCTCCCCTTGTCCAAGTAGATTTGAGTTTAGTGGATTATATATTGAGTATTTTTCTGCTGTAGGTGACTGGTTTTGAGAGCTTGTAAGCTTGTTTGATGCTTAGAGATATAGTTTTGATGCATGCTTAGGCCTCTTACAAGTCCCTATGAGTAGAATCCTTCATTATATTTACTTTACAATCACTTGTTTAATAGGTGTTTAAATTTCAGAATAGAAGATGAGTGAACACCACCTAAACCAACATGAGCTTTGGGTGCCTGAGGTCACGAAGGTCCACCGGTAGGAGGAAGTATTTCCCTCCATTTATCCATGCTTTGAGTTCATGAGAGCTGCAGGAATTCTACAAGATTTCCACACTTTGGTTTCTAATGCAGGGTTAGAGCACTTTTTGGAAGATGAACCTTGTCAATTTGTGAAGCTAACCATGTCTGTGGTGTAGGATTTCCAATTTAGTCACTCTTTGCCTAACCCCATGGTTCATTACAAAATTTACAATATTGCTGTCGACCTTTCTCTTGATGATTCTTGTGTAGCTATTAGGTACCTCAATGGGGATCATGTAGAAAGATTAAGGAGAGACATGAACCACTCATGGATTTATACGCAGAAATTTGCCAAGGGAGCAGCTTCTCGAAGGAGAGTGGAAAAATCCGAACATTCATCTTCCCTCCATTCGCTACTTTGCCTACTTTATTGCCAAGTGTGTTCTTGCTAGGAAAACTACCAATAAGTTATCTCCGTATGATCTAGCATTTATCTCTGCTGCTCTTAAACGGGATAGGTCTTACAACTTAGGTGCTTTGATAGCTTTCCGTCTTGCTGCTAACCGTGAGAAAGGTGGAATTTGTGGAGGCCTCATTGCTTCTCGTTTACTAGCATTGCATGGTTTAGTGCCTGATCTTCTAGACCTACAATTTCCCATTGAAAGGCTTGATTTTAATTCCATGATATAGCATAAATTTGTTTCCTCGTGGGCTAGTATGAGTGAGTTATCTTATGAAATAACCTTTCTCAAAGCTGGTTGGAGAAAGAGCAAGTCCGAGCGTGTTGTTCTTTTGCCTGCACCTGTTTTGTTTAACCTTGATAACAGGGAAGGATGGTCCCTCACTGAGGAGGAGCTTGACACGTACTTGGGAGAGCTCTCCCAACAGGAGCAGGACACTAGAAGGGAGGTCACGGATGATTCGGTCCAGCCCTTGAATGAGGGAGAGTCTTCATATCAGCAGCCTGCTTATGATTGGGGAGCTTCTTCTTCCCATGGGCCCAACTAAGATCATTCTTATCAAGATCCGCCTGCTTGGAACACCTATTCGTACATGGATTGATACCCACTTAGGCCAAAAGCCTAAGCTTGGGGGGAGGTACGCCGACATCGCACTCATCTCCATATCATGTTGCATCGATACTTTGTATATTCATGATTTCGTTCTCTTTTTAGTTTTCGTTCTTCTTTGCTTTTGCTTTCTAAAACACAAAAAGACCAAAAATATTTTTGTTGTTTCTCTTTGGTTTGCTTCTTATTTTTTGCCGTGGTTTGTTTTTCCCTTTTTGCTTTGTTTAAACTATTTGAAAAACCCAAAAAGATTTTGCTTTGCTTGTTTTTCCTCTTTGGTTCTTGTTTTAAAAATCGAAAACAACAAAAATATGTGTCGTTCTTCCTTGGTTTTTGTGAGTTTTCTACAGGGTTTAGCAGTCCTCAGTGGATATTGGTTTCTTATTATTATTCAAGCCACACAAGTGAAGAGCAATAATGAGGATTAATGACAACTTGAGGCATGGTAAGAGGCTGGTAACGAACTCTATTTGTTTTCATTTTTGTACATATACTCGTCACTGTGGACATGCTTAGTCCGTTCATGTAGAGTGTATGTTATCTTTGGATGCTTAGTAGTTCTTGCTTTCTTATGATTAGCTCCAGCTCGCTAATAGTTTGTAGCATGTCTTATGAATGTTTGCTTGCATTGCTCTATTCATAAATTGGTATGACACCATGGTATCCTCCTCTGAATGTTTCATTTGATTGACTTGGCACATGCTCACGCATGCACATGACTGTAATAATCAGTTAAGCCTCGATGAATTATTTTGCCTTGAGGATCTTGAATCACTTTCATGCCATGAGTAGTCATGTTTTGTTGCAAGCATGATAATGACAGCTATTGCTCTCTCGTTGGTCGCTCCCTTACTATTGCTAGCCTTCACTTGCACTGAGTATGTTTTACTCAAGTTTCCATCTCCCTAAACCAAATATTTCCAAAGTGTCCACCATACCTACCCATTAGCATCATTTGCTACTTCCGTGCATATTCATTATGCCTTGTTTTCTTCTGAATAAAATGTTTGCTTGTTATGATAAAGTTAGTTAGTAAAGCTCTCACGAACTTGATGGCACACTTTATTTTCTTGCACTTAATAAACCTGAACCATTGCGTCCTTCTTTGTTGCGTATGTGCTTGCGCTTTATGAGTTGAAGTTAGCAGAACCATGTATCATGGGGACCGCTTTCAACACTTCATTGGTACCTTGTACCTAGTTGATATCATGTTCTTTTGCTTATGGATCCCGGTGGTGTGAAATAAAAGTGGAACTTATAAGATCATGGAGTTTGTATGTATGTTAGAGAAACACCTGGGCCGCTAGCCTAAGCCATGCCTAATCATGGTGGAAACTTGCAGCATAACCATAATGAGCATTCTATGAAGCATCCTCAATAAAAATCTATGCACATAGTAAATAAAAAGATCGCCGAGATGCTCATTGTCTACTTACCTTGTTATTTTGATTATGGGACAGCTCCCGTGTCATGTGCAAGGGGTACCCCGTTGGCGGTTCTCTATGATACGTATATACTTACAATGACAAGAGCTTACTTGTGACTAAAGTTGAGTAGCATGAGGATCGCTCTTCGTAAGTAAGGGGCATGAGACTTCGATTTATAACTTGTCAAGCATATCCTCTTAGTTGCATCACTTTCACCTTAACCACATTAAAGATGCTTATGATAGGGGCAATGAGAGCTCAAAGCTAACAAGTACCATACTTTCAGCATTTGGAAGCCTTTCAAATTATTTAAAACCTTTTCTTGTTGAGTCTCCATACATTCTTTGAGCACCTTCTTGAGAGCATAGTTGTCATTCTTTGTGCTTGTCCCATTACTTGATTATTTGTGTTATGACTTTGATGCTTGTATCTTTGATATCTTTACTTCTAGTCATCACTTGAACTTCAGAGGTGCCTTGACATTCATAATCAAAGGCAAGCGAGATACCACTCTATCATACCTTTTTATGAGCATTGTAATGTTTCTTATGTTTATGCTTTATGCTACTTATTATTTTTGAGTTGGAATCTCTTCATAGCTTGCAATGCCTATTATGTAAACTTAGTTGCATACTCTTTATTATGAATTGTCTAAGTAGTTGATCAAATTGCTGAGAATATTTACATCATATGAAGCAAATGTGTTCATGAAAGTTCTTTTATCGCACTCAGTTTTCAACTGAATTGCTTGAGGACAAGCAATAAGCTAAGCTTGGGGGGGAGTTGATACGTCCAAAACGTATCTACTTTCCCGAACACATTTGTTATTGTTTCTCCTCTAAACTTGTGTGATTTGGATGCAACTAACACGGACTGACGTTGTTTTCAGCAAAATTACCTTGGTGTCTACTTTTTGTGTAGAAAATCAACTATCAGGAAAAATCCCAGAAAATATGCCAAAAATCCTATTTCACCCGAAGACTCCAGGAGCCAGAATACGAGACGGAGAAGAGCCAGGGGTGGCCACACCACCTGGTGGCGCGGGCCAGGCCAGGCCGCGCCAGGGGGTGGTGTGGGTCCCCCAGGCACCCCCTCGGTCTCCCTCTTCGCCTATAAGAAGCCTTCTGACCTAAAAAATCCGGGGGGGGGTTCGACGTTTTTCTAGAAGGAGTTCCGCTCCGCCGCCACCACCAGAGTCCACGAAACAGCACCAGAAACTCCGTTCTGGCACCCTGCCGGGATGGGGAATTGGAGGAGATCATCGCCGTCATCATCACCATCGCTTCTCCATCGACCATCCATGTTTCCCCATCTATGAGTGAGTGATCCCCCGATGTAGGCTATGGGGATGGTAGGGATTGGATGAGATCGTTCATGTAATGGCATCTGATTGTTAGGGAATGGTGCCTAGTATCTTTTATTAGTGCTTTATGACTTTGTTGCGACTTGTTGTGCTTAATGCTTGTCACTAGGGCCCGAGTGCCATGATTTCAGATCTGAACATGTTATTGATTCATTATGATAGTATTGTTTTTGGTCTTATCTGCAAGTTGTTTACACACGTTGTTGTCCAGAACCAATGGCCCTGAAGTGACAGAAATCGGGATAACCGGAGGGAATGGCTTTGATGTGAGGATCACATGTGTTCACGGAGTGTTAATGCTTTGCTCCAGTGCTCCATTAAAAGAGCACCTTAATTGCCAGTAGTTCCCTTGAGGCCCCGCTACAAACGGGCTGGCAGGATAAAAGATGTTGTGCAAGTTCTCATTGCGAGCATGTATGACTATATATGGAACACATGCCTAGGATTATCTAGTACTTGGATGCTTTATCTTACTTATCTGCAATTGCCCTATGTTCTGATTGCTATGTGAATTGTCTTGTCCATGCAACGCCCGTCCATCCATCCCTATGCCTACTGCACTCGAATCCTATTGTTACTGCTATTGTTGATGTTGTCTTTACTTTACTACTGCTGCTACTTTGCTATTCCTACGACAAAACTGTTGCTACTGATAAACTGATGTGAGCAAGATTGTTTCCAGGTGCAGCTGAATTGACAACTTAGTTGTTAAGGCTTATAAATATTCTTTGGCTCCCCTTGTGTCGAATCAATAAATTGGGTTTCACTTCCCTCGAAAATACTGCGATACACCCCCTATACTTGTGGGTCATTAGACTGCACGAGCGAGAGACATCTTAACCGCGGAGCGCCGTCGCGCTGCGGGATTCGGATCCAGGAGCTCTACTTCCACAACTATTGCTGGACCGGGGAAGCGGGAGTCATCGTCAGGCACCGGATGTGTGTAACTCCCTGCGAGGTGTCGCACTTGAGGCACTCAAGTCGTTGGAGCTAAGGAGCGCAAGGACTTCATCACGACCTTGAGGTCGGCTTCGGTTCGTCTACATCATCCACGCTCTCCTGAGCGTTGACAACGCTTTTCGGTCTTCAAGGGTAAGTTCGCGAAAAGCCCCTCCCGTTACTGTATTACTAATAGATAGGTCCTGGCAACTTCAGGGGTTCAGGGGTGTAGAGTAAAATTTATTGTTTTCATACGCGGAACCCCAACAGTGGTATCAGAGCCAGATCTATGCATAGTAATGCTAGTACGGGTAGAACACAAGAGATGTAGCGTGTGGGCGTTGATCTTTTAGTTGTTACCCTCCCACGTGTACTTGTGTATACCGCAGTAATGCTTGATGAAGCGGCCCCCAACCGACTTTAGGCGTTCATTCGCGATACTGGTCCACGCTTGACATACGGCTTGTACCGTATAAAGTGTCTTAGGGGGTGTCTGTCTCTCTCGCATTAGTTGGTATGCCATTTGCGACGGAGGGCCCCGAAAGGGGTGTAGTAGAGACAACTACTTGATCAGCGTTGTGCTAAAAGTTCATAGGTAAGAACGGTTCTTGTGCGAAAGCCCATTCAGCCACGTAAAACATGCAAAGATAAAGTAGAGGTGTCTAACTTTGTTTTGTAGGGGGGCGTTGCTTTGTGATATGGTTGTCGCAAAAGTAAAGTGATTACCTTTTGTTACGTAGTAGTAGATAGTTACGGAAGTGACGAACTACCACGCCGGGAAAACACCGGTACCATGGTGTCTACGGCGCTAGAACCCTGGCGCCGGAACCCGGTGACGGCGAATAGAGATCACGACGTGAAGGACCATATCACATAGCATTTACATTCAATGTTATTGTTTGTATGTCTTATTGTGTGCTAGTATTAGATACTCGACGGTAGCCTAATAAGATGATCGATGTTAAAATTACCAACAATTGTGTCCCCCCTTAGTGTGCACCACCAAGAAAGTTCTTCAGTATGAGGCGATCCAGGGTTACAGGCCTGGGTGTCAGACATATCTACGTTCGCATACAGTGGGTGTAAGCCATGTTGCACAGCGAATACACTAAGGTTGAGTTGGCGAGCCTAGCACGCCACAGAAGCGTGGCCTCGGAACACGGATGGTCAAAAGATCAGGCACGAGTCGCATGAATGATGTGACCGACGTTTAGCATCCACCTTTGAACCCACATCGATGGCCATGTTCAATCGGGGGAGATGTGGCTGATAGGGGTCGTGTTATCACTAGGAACCCTTTTGGGGATAGGTGTTTCTGAGTGGATTTATTATTAACTCATTTAATTATAAACTTAGTATAAATTCCTTTTGCAATTATAAATGTAGATGGCTCCTTTCGTGTTGATGGTTGATTGGTTAGAAGGAGAGAAGCTCAGATTAGATGGATCAAACTTCTCAATATGGGTTGCACGTCTCCACGTTCTCCTTAGCAAGAACGACGTGTTCGACTACATACTCGACGGGTTGGATTTGGATCAGCCCACTGACCTAGAGACCCCAGAGGAGCGGAAAGACCGCTATCTCCGTCGTGAGATGGCCTCCTTCATTTCAGTTACCATGCACTTTGGAATGGTGGATGAGCTATGGTCTTTCGTGGGTGATGTCGACCCTCGTTCGGTGATGCTACCGTTTAGGACACATTTCGTGGAACAAGTACGCATATGGGAGCATGAGCTGATGGGAGACTTCCTATCCATTAAGATGGAGGAGAACTCATCACTGGGCGACCACTTGGAGCACATGCATGATGTGTACATGAGGCCTGCATACTTCCTGGATAACTGGATGACGGTCTCTTTCGCAAACAGTGTTGTGATGCGGTCGCTGCCACCAAGCTACCAAGCACAAGTCAGGACTTGCATAATGAGGGGCGACGCGGAATCAATGGAGTTCCACCGGTTCGTGACACATCTCAGGAATGTGTTGGTTGAACCAGATGTCGCCCAGGTCATCAATGACAAAGGTATATATTTGATATACAGTTTTATAAATGTTATAATATTGCAAACACATTTGCAGTGTTAAGTATATCTGATACTTGTTCTGTTTTGATGAAAACTGGTCCTTCTGCATGAGAGGTGCTTGTTGGAGAGGAGGTGACGTTGCGTGTTGATGGCGAGCAAGATGATGACGGCCGACGACACTCTCCCTCGACATTTATCATTTAGTTTATGTTTTAGGATGATTATTGTAATCAAGAGATTGTGAACCTCTTTAGTATGTCTCACACTTCGTGAGACGGTTATTCATATGAGTTTGTAACAAACAGTTGTTCCACTTTTATGAATGATTTCTATTCATGTTCATATCTTGTTTGATTATGTGTGAATTATCCTTGTTGTTTGAAACAAATTGATAATGCATGAACATTTATAAAACATTAAAAATGCCTTGTTTAAAATACCCAACTTAATGATATGTTCATTAATGAATGAAAAACCATTGTTTAAATTCAAAGTTATGCTGCTAATATGTGAAAGTCATTCGATTTCTTATCACATATAAATCATGCCTAAGTTCAGCAAAATAACATGAACATCATGTATTACTTGAATACAAAGTGTTCAAAGAATTGTTAAAAGTAAATAAATATTCGATGTATTTATTTTTAACGAAAATGGTAATTATCATTATATGATCATTTAAATGTGTAAATAAGTTTACCAAAGGAAACATGAATATGAAACTATTTGATTTGATCAAAGTGTTTCATCAACAAAGGGTATAAATATAAAAGAGAATCTAATTACTATGATTTGATCAATAGTAATGAAATTCAACTTTATGAGAATGTCATAAAAGAAATTGTGGAATGCAAAGCGTTTTGAAACGTCAAAATGCAAAGCATCACAATGTGATATTAGATATCAAAGCGGGTTAAATAGAAGGCACCAAATAAATCGTTGTAGTGTAGATGTAGAGACCATTAGCTTAGACATAATTAGCACTCAATTAGAAGGTAGTGAACCATTTGAATTCGTGAAATTTTTGGGGTTATTCGATATAACCAAAACAATAGCGAATAAGTCCTTGTAGAGTATTCATTGGAAACTTTGAATACGAAATCCATAGCTGAAACCAAAAGAGAAGCAAGATTCGTATTGCTTGGATTTTGGTACATTCTTGAGAAAGCTCACTTTTAGTGATGTTTCTCGATTATGGAGCAAATGGAAGATAGTGAAAAACACGATGAGGATTCAAAACCCTACATCAGAGTGTTGAGAAGCGCAACGGACAACGTTCCTGAACGATTCTCTTCACAGAAGGAAAGAATCAACGATATTGATCATTGTGTTTTCTCCACTAGTGTTTTCACTACATAAAGTAGGATTCAAACTGTAAATCCATATCTAGTATGGAGACACTTGCGAATCAATTGTCATGATTCTTGGAATGTGACATACCTACGAACTACAAAGGAAATAATGGTAAACTAAAATTATGAGAAATCCTAGAAGCAAACTTCCCTTGAAATTAAAAAGCAATTCGTTGTTGAATCTCATAAGTAAGAGGGTTACTTGGAATTTTCCCAAATGACTGCAAAGCCATAGAGGAAAAAGGGGGTAAATGACAAAAGCACAATTTGTCAGGTATTGGACAAATTCAAATGAATTTGATTCAAATGTGCTAAATGTCTAGTATCTCATAGTAAAATCTCCAAGTTTGATATTTGATCAAAGGATTTTGAAGTTGTTCAAAATAGTGAGTGGATGTGCAATTTGCATAAAATTGAGTGGGAGCTATGAAAGCCTTCCATGAAACAATATGTGATTGACATATTTTTAAGTGGGAGCAATATAAGTCTCAAATTCAAATATGTAGGAACATATTCTGAGTGGGAGCTTATAGGAGTAATTCTTAAGTATGTTAAGAATGAAAGTGCAAATACTTATAAACAATGATTCATAAGATGTAGAAGTTGAGAATAAGTGTATTATGATATTATGTAGTATTCCTTAAGGGATTCTGAATGGGGTTTCAGAATAGAAGTTAATTAAGGAACTGGTCCTTAATAACTCAAATTAGGAATAGTATTAATTTTAACATCAATGGTTGAAAGAAAGAAAAGGATGATCATCATCCACTATGTTGAGACATAGGTTCTATCTTAGAAAACCATGATGGTAACTTAACATAGTATATGATCCAGTAAGGAACGTTTGAAAGTGATTAAGTTTGAATCACGGAACGTTGAGTTAAGTCTGTCCGTAGTGTCTGGTAGAGAACACCAGACATGTTTTCCAAATCCATAAAGGATGACATATCTTAAAACATAAAGGGTTATGTTATAAGGGAATATGTTAGAAACTCCTATAAATACCGATTAAAGTCAAGTAGGAAGCAAGGTGAACAAAAACATCGAAAGTTGCACAGAGTGCACTAGTGTTTCGATGAATACATTTATAATAATAGATAAGGGTACCATCTAAAGTGTTGTATAATGTTATGGCAGGCCTAGTTCGCTTTTAACGTAGAATGATGTGTCCTAGGGCACAGTGCCCATGAGAAAGCCCTCGAGGTTGATCTAAAGTCACTGTAGGCTCCCGGAATCAGGCCTCGTTCTGCTGCCATAGCGACAATGCATACACACAGATGCTATCATGTGATGATAAAGTATTAATGTCAATCAAGATGCCATAGCGACAATGGATTCCATCTGGGTAAGTATTTTTCCCTTTGTGGATTGATTATAGGCAGTAATTGAGCGCGAATCATCGGTGCTCAGTGATGACCCACAAGTATAGGGGGTGTATCATAGTATTTTCGATAAGTAAGAGTGTCGAACCCAACGAGGAGCAGAAGGTGCTGGCTAGTGGTATGGATCAGGAATTCTCTACAAATACTTAGCAAACGGATTTTTAGGGGTTTTTGATAAAGCAAGTAAACAAAGTACGAGTAAACAAAAGACAGTAGGAATAAATATAGCAAGTGGCCCAATACTTTATGCAGCAAAGGACAAGCCGGTTGTATTACTTAAGATGACCAAACGTTCTCGAGGACACATGGGAAGACTGTCAAGTGCTTTCGCTTCATATAGTTGATTAATCTTCTCTAGCTTGGTAAGTGTTGTGTGGGTGAACCTGTGCTAATGTACCGACCTTCCTAGGACTAATACATACTTGCGATTATACCCCTTGCAAACATCCGTAAGTACAAGAAAGTAATTAAGGTACAAACCTAACCACAACTTTAAACTGTAAGACCCTTACGTCCCTTGTGCAATGGTTTCCTAACGGGGGTTCAGGTTTCTGTCACTCCGGCAACCCCTACGATTAGTAGACAAATACCCAATGCATTCCCCTAGGCCCATATAGGTGAAGTGTCATGTAGTCGATGTTCACATGACACCACTAGAAGAAGTACACCACAACTTAAATATCAAACTATTGAATCTTTCTCAACACAATTCCACTACTAACAACATGACTTCTCCCATGTCCTCAAGAACAAAACGAACTACTCACGAGAAATCATATGGATCATGATCAGAGATGGAATAATGATGTAAAACAATCTGAACATAAACAATAATTCAATGGTTCACTCAATAGCATCAACTACAAAGAGTAATCAACACCAGGAAAGTTTCCCCTATGAACTAATGCAAGATTCAACTCAATTATTACAGCAATATGGAGATGGTGATGATGGTGCTGGTGATGATAATGGTGGTGATGATGATGATGATCCCGATGAAGTCCAGCTTGATGGTGGTGTCGATGGCGACGATCTCCCCTCTCCGAGAAGGAATTCCCCTGGCAGAAATCTATCTGCCGGAGAGATCTTTCTGTGGTTGCTCCTCGAGTCTTAGGGTTTCGGGAGGATAATATACGCCAGAGGGGAGTGCCAGGGGTGGACCAGGGTGGCCACACCACCTGGTGGCGCGGCCTAGGCTGGCCCGTGCTTGGGGGTGGTGTGGGCCCCCTGTGGCCCATCTCTAGCCCCCCTTCTGGCTTCCTTTGTCTTTTGGAAAATAGGATTTTCCGTATATTTTCCTAGATTTTCTGATCTTCGCAAATTTTGCCTCCAAACAGCACCTTTTCCATCAGAATCCTGACTGCAGCGGTCCATGCTCCAAAAGTCATCAACCATGCAAAAACAGATGAAATAACATAAATATCACCTCTCAATACGAAATATAACAATGAATAACAGTGAATTATGACATAGAATAATGATGCAAAATGGACGTATCACTCAGCTAACTGTCTTGCTTTTCGAATAGGATTGATCCAACGCTGACATTTTGGTTGGCGGTTAAACTAGATACTAGTGTAATTCATGGTTGTGAATGGTATCTCTTTGGATTTTACTTCCCATCGGTGGTTGTAACCTCCATAACTCTTAGAGATTTGAAAGATAAAATATATTCTAAATTCCCCTGGAGCAATGGCGATTCAGTTGATTTGCAATATTTCAACATTAGCGAGCAAAGATTGCTCCCACTAACTAGTGAAGCTGATCTGGTAATGCTTTTCTCTTTGAATGCTGCCGAACGTTTTGGTCGAATTCGTCTTCATGTGCAACCTAAAGTTGAACACACAGGAAAGAGGGCTAACGCATGCTCTCGTGGTCAGGCATCATCAGATGGTCGGGCATCATGTGTCTCTACTGTCTCTGCTAATAGTGTGCCCCCTCGCGCTCCTTGTAGGTCCACAGCAGTACCATTTGTTCGCACTGTGAGTGTAAGACAAATCGCTCGTGCGGCTGATGTGGAGGACGAAGCAGAGCTTGCCAAGGGAGCGCCTCCACTAGATGATGAGATGAGTTGATGTTTCCTGAATTGGTAGATAGATTCAGTAAAAAGGCACTAGAGGATCAATACATGGAGGAATTGGCCAATGGTGCCAGATTTGATGACACTGATGACAAAGAGAATGAGGAGAACAATGACAGTCTCGTTTTAGCCGAGTACGATGGTGAGGACTTGCCAGTAATTGAGTGGGACAGGAACGATCCTAAGATTTCAGAAGGCACCGTATTTGAAATGATGCGGGACTGTTGTAATGCCCTTACTACATATTGCATTTGCACCAATAATTATTATGTTATTATTAAGAGTGAGCCAGCAAGGTTCATAGTGAAGTGCCCATACAAGAGGTGTAGGTGGAGGATGCACGCATCCACTATGCTTAGGAGCAGTTTGGTTCAGGTATTACAACCAGTTGTGTATTTTAGATTATTGTGTAGAATTTGTTAACTATACCTGACATTTTCATTATGTTTCAGATAAAAGGTAACCGGTTCGAACATTCTTGTCGACCTCAAGGGGGACAGCCAAAGGACAAAAAAATTTAGCAAAGACTAGGTGGTTGGCAGATGCAATCATGGATTGGATGAGAGCGATCCCATCACTTGGTGCAACATCGCTCAGAAAAAATGATTCTGTAAGGTTTGATATTATAGTACCTTAAATGAGGATGTTCTATGCAAAAGAAATGACTCTTGATAGGATCAACGGTCCATGGAATGAATGTTTTCAGTTTCTTTACAGCTTCAAAGCTGAAGTGGAGATGGCTAGTCCAGGTAGTGTTGTACAGATAGACATACATACAATTCAGTACAAAATAAGAGGGAAGACAATGGAGAAGGAGTGCTTTAGAAGGGCTTTTGTTTGTTTCAAAGCTTGCTGGCAAGGGTTTCTGGATGGTTGCAGGCCTTATTTGGCTGTAGATATAATAGCTCTTCATGGAAGATTTAAAGGACAGCTAGTAGCTGCTACTGCAGTTGATGGCCACAATTGGATGTTCCCTGTTGCTTTTGGAGATTGAGTTAGAGGAAAGTTGGACTTGGTTTCTGGAGAATTTGTGCAACCTTATAGGTCATCCACTAGGACTTACTATCCACGCGGACGCTTGCAAAGGTTTGGAGCAGTATTCCCCCGAGTGGAGCATAGGGAATGTATGTGACACTTAGTGCAGAATTTTACAAAGAAATTCAAGGGTAAATTTTATACTTGACAACCTATGGCCAGCTTCATACACATGCAGCTTGACGAAGCATCTGTATCATTTGGAAGTGTTGTATAAACAAAAACCTGCGGCGAAGGAGTACTGGGATGCACATCATGGAATGGTGTGGTCAAGAAGCGAATTCAATGAAATTTGCAAGGTAGACCATGTGACAAGTAACCTTGCAGAGAGTTTCAATGCAAAGGTCAAGTCATTGATACGGCTTATGCTGTGGCAAATATTTGATAAGATTAGGCAGATGATCATGATAAAGATCGATTTGCGTCAAAAAATTGCATCAATAGTATATGCTGGCCATCTCATCCTCCCATCTTTGATTAAGGCATTGCATGCAAGGGCAAAACAATTGAAGATGAAATGCATTAGAAAAGGAATGGAGGCTGAGGTAACGTACACTGACAGTAAAGATAGGCAATGGAGGTATCCAGTGAGTTTGGCTGACAGGACATGCTATTACAGGCAATGGCAGCTCTGTGGGAAACCCTGCATACATGCATTATTTTTCTTGGGTGTTCTAGGAGGTGAAGAGGGTGAAGTTGATCAGTACGTGTCGGAGTATTTCTCCGTTGCCAAATTTAGGTCACCATATGCTCAGAATGTTCCAGCCTTGTTGGGAAAAGACCAATGGATGGAAGTGAATCTAGGCTTCAAGCTATACCCTCTAGTTTTTACTAGACTAGCAGGTAGGCCAATGAAGAATAGTATGAGAGCTAGTGCAGAGGGTGGTGCACCACCTCGACGACGTAAGTGTAAATATTGTGGGATCCTAGGGAACATCGCTAGGCTTTGTAAAAATGCAGTGGACCCAACTTATGGATTGATCAGGTGGGAGCAGCAAATGCAGATGAGAATGAAGTATCTGAACGAGAGGAGAATGATGCAATGGATACATTGCAGATTGAACCAATGGATTGAGAGCATATTGAACCATATGTAGGGGAGATTGGACCAAATGCAGGGGAGATTAAACTAGATGCAGGGAGATTGAACCAATGGATCGAGAGGAGATTGAACCAAATGAAGGGGAGATTGCACCAAATGCATGGGAGATTGAAGCAATTTATTCATTGGAAGCAGAGTTCAAAAGTAAAGGAATGAATCAATGAATCGAAATGATGCCAATGCATTTTAAACGTATGAACCAATGAATCGAAATGTGGTTGAACCTATTGTACGACAAACTAAAGCACTTGATTCATTTGATGCAGAGAAAAAGAACAAAGGGAACAAACGAAAGAAGCTGATGGTGGACTCCGAGAATATTCCAGATAGGATCACCCGGAGCAAGGTAGTGAACTCTGAGAATATTCCTTCGAAAAACACTAGGAGCAATAAAAATATGAATTTGAATTATTAATTTGAATTTGTATATTGAATTTGAACTACTGTCAATGTTTATATTGAATTTGAACTACTGTCAATGTTTGTGACGCTTCCAAGTTTGTATGTTAGATAACCCCATAATATATGTATTATTGCAAGTTTCTATTATCATGCACCTAGTTGCTTAGCACTGCTCAGTTTTACCCTCGACATGTGGTCAACACATGGGGTTTAGCTAGTTCATGGCTTAAACCATAGCAAACGTTGACCAATTGATCCAAAATTTGGCACACTTGTGTATCCTGGATTGATTTACCATATGAAATTGGAAATTTTGGATTTACTTGTAATGAACCATATTTTTCTTTTTCTAAGTGATTAATTCAAAAAAGAAGTCAAAACATAGTGCAACCTTTCTATCGAGTCCTGTTATGTTAACTAAACCTAGCATGAATAATAAAGGAAAAGGAAATAAAGAGAAATTGACTTCTCCCTTAAACCACGTCTTCGAATGCGCTACTAGCTATGAAGATGCATGGATTTCTACTCAGTCAACCTCCAAGATAACCCATCCCAAAACATACTTTGTCTAAATGAGGCCCAATTTGGCACACTTGTGTATCTTTGAGTTGCAACCAATATAATGTCGGCCAAGATAGATTATTTTGTTCAAATAACATATTTTCTATTTGTTATGCCAAAAGCTTGAATTTCCCTTAGTCATTTTTTATATGAGCGCCCTTGTTTTCCTTAGCTCTACTCAGTATTCCCCTTTCGCTAAAGTTTTCCTCAGTTTTCACCTCTCTCTAAAGTTTTCCTCACTTTTCCCCTCCCTCGTGTCTTAGTTTGGCTAGCACTCTGATTGGTCAAGATGTATGTCACACGGATCTTGGCCAACCACCGTTGGATACATCATGTTCCGATGGGCTGGAGGTCTCTCTCTCTCGATGGGTGCACCTAACCTTGTATGGCGAGGAGAACCCGACAGGCTAGATGCCTCTCCCTCCATTTCCCTATCGCACGTATACTAACCGCATCAACTAGCGCTCAGTTTGGCCACGCTCTGATTGGTCGAAATGTATGTCACACGGATCTTGGACAACCACCGTTGGATATATCATGATCCGATGGGACGGAGGTCTCTCCCTCCCTTTCCCTGTCGCACATATACCAGCCGCATCTTCCTCCCCTCCTATTGACGTACGTCGGCGCGGACCTACGCGTGGGGGTCGGAATGGCTTGCGGCTGCGGTGACCCAGCGTACCACTGCATGATATAGTACACTATAGTCATTGACATAACACCAATGAAACACCGTTCACTAGTATTACATCCCTCAGAGTGGTACAACAGAAACACAGCAGGTCCAAGACATGACTATAGATTACAACTCGACTCTTTACAAAAGATCCAGAGAACACTCTAGGGTTAAAGAGAGAAAAAGAACTTCTTACAAAGAAGAACCAGAAATAATAACTCAGAAATAGCTAGTAACTAAGACTAGCATCTAAACTATTTGGCTTGCCATTGCTGCTATTGCAATGCTCTAAAGAAATAGGTTTTATGGCTAGAGAATCTACTCCTATCTAAACCGACACTTTATCTTCACTTCAGCTGATGTATATGTTGACTTCATTGACTTTATTGTAGAACTTGAGCTGCCGATGATGGTTTCTTGAGCAGATTTGATGTTGACGTCGTCTTCAACGGCTTAGAACCTAGCAAGGGTTAAGAAGGTACGGTTGAGTACGGGCTAGGGTTAGTTTAATTCAAAAAAGAAGTCAAAACACAGTGCAACCTTTCTATGGAGTCCTGTTATGTTAACTAAACCTAGCATGAATAATAAAGGAAAAGGAAATAAAGAGAAATTGACTTCTCCCTTAAACCACGTCTTCGAATGAGCTACTAGCTATGAAGATGCATGGATTTCTACTCAGTCAACCTCCAAGATAACCCATCCCAAACATACTTTGTCTAATTGAGGCCCAATTTGGCACAATTGTGTATCTTTGAGTTGCAAACAATATAATGTCGGCCAAGATGGATTATTTTGTTCAAATAACATATTTTCCATTTGTTATGCCAAAAGCTTGAATTTCCCTTAGTCATTTTTTATATGAGCGCCCTTGTTTTCCTTAGCTCTACATAGTTTTCCCCTCTCGCTAAAGTTTTCCTTAGTTTTCACCTCTCTCTAAAGTTTTCCTCACTTTTCCCCTCCCTCATGTCTTAGTTTGGCTAGCACTCTGATTGGTCAAGATGTATGTCACACGGATCTTGGCCAACCACCGTTGGATACATCATGTTCCGATGGGCTGGAGGTCTCTCTCTCGATGGGTGCACCTAACCTTGTACGGCGAGGAGAACCCGATAGGCTGGATGCCTCTCCCTCCATTTCCCTATCGCACGTATACCAACCGCATCAACTAGCGCTCAGTTTGGCCACGCTCTGATTGGTCGAAATGTATGTCACATGGATCTTGGACAACCACCGTTGGATATATCATGATCCGATGGGCCGGAGGTCTCTCCCTCCCTTTCCCTGTCGCACATATACCAGCCGCATCTTCCTCCCCTCCTATTGACGTACGTCGGCGCAGACCTACGCGTGGGGGTCGGAATGGCTTGCGGCTGCGGTGACCCAGCGTACCACTGCATGATATAGTACACTATAGTCATTGACATAACACCAATGAAACCCCCTTCACTAGTATTACATCCCTTAGTGTGGTACAACAGAAACACAGCAGGTCCAAGACATGACTATAGATTACAACTCGACTCTTTACAAAAGATCCAGAGAACACTCTAGGGTTAATGAGAGAAAAAGAACTTCTTACAAAGAAGAACCAGAAATAATAACTCAGAAATATCTAGTAACTAAGACTAGCATCTAAACTATTTGGCTTGCCATTGCTGCTATTGCAATGCTGTACAGAAATAGGTTTTATGGCTAGAGAATCTACTCCTATCTAAACCGACACTTTATCTTCACTTCAGCTGATGTATATGTTGACTTCATTGACTTTATTGTAGAACTTGAGCTGCCGATGATGGTTTCTTGAGCAGATTTGATGTTGACGTCGTCTTCAACGGCTTAGAACCTAGCAAGGGTTAAGAAGGTACGGTTGAGTACGGGCGTACTTAGGAAGTTCACTAAAAAGGAGTGTATGATGCACTATCTCTATAGCCACAGACCATAGTCGTAGGCAATACAAGTTTTCGTAAACATTTCTTCAAAGGTTGCTTTTATTCTGAAAACTATTCTGAAAACAAGCCTTTATAGGTTGACCAGAACCTTCATGGGGTTCCTTTCCTGCCACGTTTGTAGCTCCTTCCCAGAACAGGGAATAACATGTCACAATTTTTACACTCTGCAGAGGTGCGTCACTTTTCCCACAAGAGACCTTAGCCTTGTTGCACAACCAAGTCATGACCTTGTCCATACTTCCTTGGTATGCGGCCCAGTCTAAGATCCAAGCCAATCACTGCCCTCTCCGCGACCCCATATGTCTGCACGATCCTCCAGGGCTGACTACACCTCCGTTAAGCCTCCAACTAGGGCAAGCTATAACCCTGGTGAGTTCCCGAAGACTTTATGTAACATCCCAAAACTTTAATCCAAGTGATCAAGAGCAAATCTACCCAATTTAGGGTTAACAAAAAACTTTTTCTATTTAAAAATCTTTAAGCATTCATATGTGTGTGCATTTAAATAGGAGTTGTTTTGAATTGCCATGTTTAAGTGATCTATTGATTGTAAAATGACTCTAAGGTGAATTACACATCATCTAGATCATCCCCAAGAAAATCCCAAAGAAAAATAAATCAAAAAGAATTAAATAAGCAAATGGTCACTTTTGCCATTTTAATCACATAGCCCACTTTGGCTATTCCTAGCACTCAAATCTTAACAGAAACAATTGTGGTTCTTTGCACCCCTTGCTAGTACAAGTAGTGATGTACCAAGGCCCACTTTGTTTCATCCCAAAAACTTTCAAACTCTAAATTTAATGGACATTTGAAAATTGAATCTAGTTCATATGTCTAGATACCACTTTTGCAAAAACCACTCAAATGAACTCCATTTCAAAATCCCAAGCAAACCTAGAAGCTTAAGCATAAGATTAACCACTACACCAAAAATCATCTCAAAATTCAAATATTTTGTTCATGCGGCCATTTGTCGAACACTTAGTAAGCACTAATCAAACTGCCTAACTATTACTATTTTAAAGCAGTGATCTAAATGCCACTAAGGCCTAAAACCCCTCCCATTGTCTCCCCCAGTACCAACCAGGCCATCAAGAGGCTACCCCTTAGCCGTTTGCAGCAGTGCCGTGCCACCTGAGCGCCAGGCTCGCCGGTCGAGCATGGACAACTCCCAGCCGATCGCCCCTCGCTCTCTCGCCATGTCTAGGAGATAGACCGGACCACACCGTGACTCCCTGCCCCTTCCCCAAGCCCAGCTAGGCACTGGACCACCTCAGAGCCTTGCCGCCCTTTCTCTCTGCGTGCAGCCAGAGCGCGATCGCTGCAAGCACACCTCAGACCGCACCCAGACACCAAATCACGCATGTCGCTCTGCCATCAACCCAGCACCCCGCCAGACACGGCCAGGCACCACCGCGCGACCCACAGTCGCCGGGAGCCGCGTCGAGCACTGCCTCTGTCTCCCAGAGCGCGGGAAGTCCCCAACCGGTAGGCACCGCCCCTAGCATCGCCATTATGCCATAGAGGACCGCCAACAGACCAGCCACCGTCTGTCTACCTCGCCCACACCGGTAGCCCTCCGTTTCGCTGTCATCGATGAGCCACACCCATGCCTCACTGCCTCACCGTCGAGCCTATATAAGAAGGCCACCCCAGCATCATTTCTTCACACCATCTCTATCCCCTCTCTCCATTGATTGTTTCCCCTCTCTCGTCGGAGCCGCTCGAGCCGCCATTCACCAGAATTGTGCTGGAGGTAGCCGCTGCAGAGGAGGAGACGTGGACATCGATTTCGTCCACCTCAGCCCCTGCCACGACCTCGCCTGAGTCCGCCGTTGCTGTCCAGTTTGTTTGCCCGCCTCGCCGCACTAGTTGAAGCCCTGGTACGTCCCCACTAGACCCCCACCGACCGTTTAGGGTTCAGTCTCGCTGACGACGAGTCTGTCGTCGACGACGACCGTGAGCCGTCGATCTGTGTTCTAATCGTGTGGCCCAGATAGTCCTGTACCGCTTCGGGCTTTAAGTGCCGCTAACATGCGGGACCCCCTGTCAGTCGCCCTCTGCGCCACGGAACATCACTGGGCCGGCCCAATTAGTTTCCCGCCTAAGCCCGTAGATTCAAATATATGTTTTTCTATTTAGATTTAGAATCAATTCTGTCCCTTAGTTTAAAAAGCAATTCAGAGAGTTTTACAAATCCAAATTGAGTGATTCCAATTTTATTGGAAAGCTACGAAAAATATCTATCCAAGACCGTTGGATTTAAATCATTTAGGGTTAGAGATCTCTCCTAGTTAAAATAACAAAACAGAAGCTTTTGCCCACTCAAACATTTTTATAAAATCAACCATAATAGCTTTTGAGTTGATTCCAACTCTCAAAAAGCACATTTAACCATACCTATCTTAATATGTAATAATATTAAGGTTTGCATGCAGTGACTTTGGACTAGTACCAAAATAATGCTATATAGGCATTTCTAGTCACTTTAAATCATTAATTATTAAACTAAGACTTATTAAAATGTGAATCAACCTTTAAATCACATTACCATATGTTAGGATATGTGGTGATGACATGTGTCCACATGATCCCATATTTTAATTGGAGAATATTAAATCTTAGTTAATTTCAATGAGTAGAAATTACTTTTCTCAAATAAAAAGAATGAAGCTAGTTCATTAAACTTTGTGATGTTTGAGATGATACTAGATCATCAAATGTGTGCCTTAGTGTGCTAAGAAGACTAGTTAAGTACTGTTTGGTGATTGTTTATCCCGTATGTATTTATAGACGATAGCACCGACCAAGTCTACGAAGAGGAGGAGTTCTACCAAGAGGAGGAGGAAGAAAACTTCAACCACTGCACTACCCAAGGCAAGCCTAGCACTTCAAGTAAACTGAGAAAGCTATTGTTAGCAAGTTAGCATTATACAAGTTGACCATGCAAGTGATTACTTGCAAGTCATCATTAACAATGCAAGATAACCCTTGCAAGCTAGATAACCTAAGCAAAGGCATTAGGCATGCTTTGGTTATACCATTGTGACTTATACTTATTCCAAGTTTTATTTACAAGCTTTACCTTCTTTACTTTACCCAAGTCCTTTACTTGTTTAAAGGTAGCATAAAGAATATAAAACTTGACCTATCTAGTTAGAATTAGATGTCATTCTATGGCATGAGATTGAGGTTAGCATCCCACATTAGTGAACACTCTTAACTTAGTAGTTGGAACAAAACCCAAAACTTGATTCACTCTAGATGGGAATACTTAGTGAAAATGACTTGTGAAAACCTTGGAATGATGAGTCATTCTATTAATATGTTTTGACATGTGCTGAGAAACACAAATGGTTTATGATGATAAAAATGTTGAGGCATGAGCCTTAGCCCTTTTACAAAACTGATGGTTGGGTTCGGATGTGATACCATTCCAATTTCACCGTACAACCACAATACCTGAATTGGGTAAGGCTTAGCCGAAAGTTTATATGCATTAGTATTAGTTCCCTCATGGGAGAGGTTTGAGCTGAGGCTACCTCTCAATGTTGTCCACCTATGAAGTGCCCAAGATGACAGATGGTCATGGTTGGGAGGCCATGCTCATAGGAGAGGTTCTTATACTAGGGTGTGTAAAGGAAAGGTTATGTTTGATTATCTGCATACTAAGTATGATGATTCAGGGTTACCCCTGACAGATGTATCGAATCTTGTGGTGAAAGTGTACCACCTCTACAGAGTGTCAAACTATTCGAATAACCACGTCCGCGGTTATGGACAGTTGGAGTGGCCATACTGTTCCGTCGTCAGATGTTTTCAAAATGACTTATGAAATGAATTGTGACATGACTTGACCACAATAGAGTTGTGACTATGCTAACTAAGTTTCCACTTAAGTGTTTTCAAACTTTATTTTATCTTTCTTTGCTTCTGAACTCAGCTTAGGTTTCAAACTTAACTTTACAAGTAAACTTAGAGTTAGAATTTCCTACTAGAACTATACTACTTGTTAGTGGTAGTTTGCGAGTACTTAAAGAGTACTCATGGCTTTTGTCCCTGGCTATTCCTATGGCCAGACTATGAAGGAGACTACCAAGATGAAGGACAACAGGACAACTATGATAACTAGGACTATCTTCCATCATCAGCATTGCCTGTGACTCTAAAGATGGACCCCACCGCTATGCTATTTTATTTCGCTACTTGATTGCACTAAGACTAGATCATGAGATCCTTATTTGTGTAAAACCTTATTATGGTTTGTAATGGATGATGTACTGTGATATCCAATCTGTTATGTCTCGCAAAAATGGTAATCCTGTGATTGCGATGTATGGCATAACAAGCATCTGGGATTAAAAATCTGGGTGTTGACAAGTTGGTATCAGAGCCATCATGACCATAGGAGACCCTAGTTAGAATGTACATCCGAACAAAAATTTAGTTTCAAAAACCAAAGTGAGTATTTCTAAAAACTATTTCCTCTCTTACCCTTGAGAATTCTTTCTCTCAAAAAAATTCATGTTCCTCCAAATTCTGACATTACTACATAAAATTTTGACACACTTGATCACTTCACTAACTATCTCATCCTTAATTCTTATAGATGGGAACTCAGTTCAGCAAGTTCTACCAGTTGGGCAACGGAGGCCAACTGATCTTCGAGAGGGATTTGGATTTGCTGTCAGAGTACTTGGGACGCCCGCATCCGGAATTCCTTGGAGCTCAACTCCCAGGTCCACCAGGAGGAGATTTACAATGGCTAGTCACCGCTGATCTTCGAGGCAAGATAGAAGCACCAACGTCCAGGAGGATCCAGTTCTCCGTGAGAGAGAACAACTGGCTAGATGGATTATCCAGGGCAATGCATGAAGCTCTTGCACGTCTGAGTGCCCTGAGTGTCAACCAAATCCAAAGAACCCGCTTTGCTCACTATGCAAGACGTGATTTCATGGGAATGCCCATGGAGATGCCAAGTCACCCGGAATTGAATCGTCAAGTGGAGAACCTCGACTTCCTACTGTACGATAGACAGAAGGAGTTGGACAATGCTAGAGAGGTCGCCAACAACAACCTCGCCATTGCCGCCCAGAAGGCCTAGACTTTCTCATTGCTAGTACAGGATCGTCAGTCTCTGCGCCGTCAACGCGCCAAGAAGGAGCGCACCATCGACCGTCTTCACAAGAAGGTAGCCGACCTCAAGAAGACCATCAAGGAGCAAGAAGCTCAGCTCGCAGCAAAAGAAGAAGAATAGGAAGGTGAAGATATCCAGGGAGATATGGACTCCTACCTCAGCAATGATGATGACTTTATAGAGGAAGATGCCGTGGACTTCTACACTGACGATGATGACTCCGACTTCATCGATGATGAGTAGATGCACTAGAGCACTGTCGTAGCATGAGATGTATCGGTCCCATTGTATCGTAGCTTACAGAATGGTTCCTAAAACCATCTGTTTCCCTTTGATGTTGTGGTGGGTGTGCGTTTGTATCGTGTGCTTTGCTTGAATGAATGAAAAAAAGTTAGTTGCAAAAACCTGAGTCAAACTCAAAGTTTTATCTTGGAAATCAAAGCCATGAACCTTAGAACTTTCCCTCTTACCCCTTTATCTACCTCAATCTTCAGATGACTCGTGGAAACCAAGAAGGGAGCAGCTCATCAAAAGACCCAATGCTGCAGATCCTGCAGAATCTCATTGTAGACTGTGAAGCAAGCAGGGCAGAGCGCCAAGCAAATCTATCAACACTGCAGCAGATTGCCCAGATGGCTCTCAACAACCAGAACCATGGAAATCAGGATCATCATGGATCCAAACTCAAGAACTTCCAGAATACCAATCCCCCAATCTTTAGTACTTCAGAGAACCCACTGATACGTCCATTTGCATCACTATTCTATGTCTTAATTCACTATTATTCATTGATATATTTCGTATTGAGAGGTGATACTTATGTTATTTCATCTGTTTTTGCATGGTTGATGACTTTTGGAGCATGGACCGCTGCAGTCAGGATTCTGATGAAAAAGGTGCTGTTTGGAGGCAAAATTCGCGAAGATCAGAAAATCCAGGAAAATATACGGAAAATCCTATTTTTCCAGAAGACTAAGGATGCTAGAAGACGGAGTGGAGATGGGCCACAGGGGGCCCACACCACCCCTGGCTCGGGCAGCCCTAGGCCATGCCAGCAGGTGGTGTGGCCACCCTGGCCCAATCCAGCCTCTCTCCTCTGGCGTATATCATCCTCCCGAAACCCTAAGACTCGGAGAGCGACCATAGAAAGATTCCGCCGCCTCTGTGGGGCGAAAAACACCGAGAGAGAAAGATCTCTCCGGCAGACAGATTTATGTCGGGGGAATTCCTTCCTAGAGAGGGGAGATCATCACCATCAACACCACGATCAAGCTGGACTTCATCGGGATCATCATCATCATCATCATCACCACCACCATCATCATCAGCACCCTCATCACCATCTCCATATTGCTACAACAATTGGGTTGAATCTTGCATAGTTCATAGGGGAAACTTTCCCGGTGTTGATTACTCTTTGTAGTTGATGCTATTGAGTGAACCATTGAATTATTGTTTATGTTCAGATTGTTATACATCATTATTCCATCTCTGATCATGATCCATATGATGTCTTGTGAGTAGTTCGTTTTGTTATTGAGGACATGGGAGAAGTCATGTTGTTAGTAGTGGAGTTGTGTTGAGAAAGATTCAATAGTTTGATATTTAAGTTGTGGTGTACTTCTTCTAGTGGTGTCATGTGAACGTCGACTACATGACACTTCACCTATATGGGCCTAGGGGAATGCATTGTGTATTTGGCTACTAATCGTAGGGGTTGCCGGAGTGACAGAAACCTGAACCCCCATTAGGAAACCTTGCACAAGGGACGTAAGGGTCTTAGAGTTTAAAGCTGTGGTTAGGTTTCTACCTTAATTACTTTCTTGTACTTACAGATGTTTGCAAGGGGTATAATCACAAGTATGTATTAGTTCTAGGAAGGTCGGTACATTAGCATAGGTTCACCCACACAACACTTACCAAGCTAGAGAAGATTAATCAAGTATATGAAGCGAAAGCACTTGACAGTCTTCCCATGTGTCCTCGAGAACGTTTGGTCATCTTAAGTAATACAATCGGCTTGTCCTTTGCTGCATCAAGGATTGGGCCACTTGCTGCATTTATTCCTACTGTCTTTTATTTACTCGTACTTTGTTTACTTGCTTTATCAAAAAACCCCTAAAAATCCGTTTGCTAAGTATTTGTAGAGAATTCCTGATCCATACCACTAGCCAGCACCTTCTGCTCCTCGTTGGGTTTGACACTCTTACTTATCGAAAATACTGCGATACACCCCCTATACTTGTGGGTCATCAAGACTATTTTCTGGCGCCGTTGCCGGGGAGTGAAGCGTTATTGGAGAGTGGAACTGGTAAAGGAAACTTCTACTGTGAGCAATGTTAAGAAAATTGGTAATCGTTAACTGCTCGGTTAGCTTGGGAGCCACGATTATTCAGAATTTGGACGATTAACTGATTTAATCAGTCGGCTATTAATCGGTACAACCTACATACATTAGTACTTAAAACACGTATATATAGGAAATACAAAGTATATGGGCCTCTATATTCCTGGTTGTACTTCTCTAGTGTCAAAAAGTCCACAAAAACATATATGCTTCTCCTCACTGACCTAATCTTGAGGGTCACAAGTAACTCAGGATCCACCAACCGACACCACATTCCTTCTCCTCTGACCTCTAGAGTTTATCTTCTCCCACCATCTACCTAGGGTATGACCCCTCTTGAACCTGAACCACCTACCCTATTGAAGGCAGCCTGGAGCTCCCAACGAGATCCTTAAGGTGGTCGAGCTCTTATATCCGAGGTATGGTCAGAAACAATGAGGAATTGGTGAGTGATGGCAAGGAACCACTCCCTCCATTCCAAAATATAAGATGTTTTAGCTTTGTTAATGAAGTGTACCTAGACTCATTTAGTGTGTAGGTTCATCAAGGTTTAGTGTGAACCTACACACTAAAAAGGTCTAGATACACTCCTTTCACAAAGCTAAAACATCTTATATTTTGAAACGGAGGGAGTAGATGGCAACGATGGAAATCGAGCTCCTAGAGATGGGAATCGAGTGGGAGCTTCGCAATCCTAATTGATTTGGGCAGGGTAGAAGCTGGACGGGCGATATGCGTTGACAATTTTGTAACCTTTTAGACCCAAAGTGTAGTAATTAATCAGGAACATACCTAATAATCAGACTATCAGAGCGATTAGTCGGGCTAAATGATTAATACAACAGATTAGTGCTAATCGACTCGGTCAGTTCTCGAGTAGCAATTAATCGGCCTATTAATCGCTGATTCGAACGATTTTTTGAACAGTGACTGTGAGTATTGTTTACTTCTGTTAGTTTCTTTATTTTCGTTATGGATAATTCACTGAGTTTCTTATTTGGTAATGCTACTACCACTGCTAAGGTAGTAGATAAGCCACCACCTGTTGAGAATGATGTTTTTAAAATACCTACAAGAATTATTGATCGTGTTATGGATAACTACTATGTTGGGGATGGAACGTTCCATCCCGGTGATCATTTGCTTTTTATACACGAATTATGCGGGTTGTTCAAGTGTGCAGGTATTACTACATATCAAGTTAAGAAGAAGTTATTCTCATTATCACTGAAAGGAAGAGCTGAGGAATGGTATAAGCTGCAGAAGAATGGTCAAGCTCTGGAATGGGAGGAAATAGTTCCTCTCTTTTATTCAAAGTTTTATCCTCCTAGTGAGATTCATAAAGATCGGAATCAAATATACAACTTTTGGCCTCTTGATGGAGAGAGTACAGCTCAAGCTTGGGGGATATTGAAGTTACTAATGCTCAAATGTCCCATTCATGAGCTCCCCAACAATATTATTATCAATAACTTTTATGCAAGGCTTTCTCTACATGATAAAGATTTATTGGATGCCTCTTGTGCTGGATCATTCACTCGCATGGAAGAAGAAGCTAAATGGGATCTTCTGGACCGTATTCAAGACAATGCTGAAGCTTGGGAGAATGACAAAGGTAGAAAGTCAGGTATAAATTATGATTATGAATGCATTGAATCTTTTATGGGAACTGATGACTTCCAAAATATTAGTAATGCTTATGGTCTTGATTTGCAAGTTATTATGAATTTCTTTAGAGCTTTTGCTTCCTATATCGAATTCCAAAAAGGGGATGGAATAAATACCATGCACCTTATAAAGATATTGTTGACTGTGTTCCTATTGGGAGCACTGAGTGTTGCATTATTGATCATATCTTACCTGAACCTTATATCGAGAAGATTCCCTTCCCATATAAGGTAAAGGATCATCCTATGATAACTAATGTAATCACTAAAAGTGAAAAGAGAACTGTAAAACCTGATGAACAAATAAACGTTGAACCTGTGGTAGCAATTGTGAAAGACCTTGTCACTAAAAGCATAGAAGAGGGACACATAGTCTTTTATGAGGATGCTTCTAATATTGTTTCACATCCTAATAGAACTAAAAAAGCTAGTGTTCCTGTGCTTTCTATTAGAATTGGTGATCATTGCTATTATGGTTTATGTGATATTGGTGCAAGTTCTAGTGCTATTCCTTATGAGCTTTACAGAGAAATTATGCATGAAATCAGTCCCTGCGAATTGGAAGAGATTTATGTGGTTATTCACCTTGCTAATAGAGAGACCATCTCTCCAATTGGTATCAGACGAGACGTGGAAGTTCTTTGTGGTAAGATCAAGTATCCAGCTGATTTTCTAGTACTTGGTTTAGCTGCTAGTAAAACTTATCCTATCATTTTTGGTAGACCTTTCTTGAGTACTTGTGGAGCTATTATTGATTACAAGAGGGAGAAAATCTTGACTAAGTTTGATGGGGAATCTTATGAGTTTAATTTTTCGAAATTTGCTAAAGAACCTTGCGAAGAGGAAACCCATAATGAGGATTTTAGAGTTGAACAACTTGCTTCTATCTCTCTTGCTCCTAACAATGCTTTGCAGCAATTTATGGAAGATCACGAAAGTGAGATCTTCATGGAAGAAAGGAATGAGATTGACGAGATTCTCCGTCGTCAACCCCAGATGCTAAAGCATGACTTGCCTGTAGAAGACTTGGGTACCACGTTGCCACCTAAAAAGGATCCGGTTTTCGATCTAAAACCTCTCCCTGATGATCTTAAATATGCTTATATTGATGATAAAAAGATATATCCTGTTATTATTAGCTCTAAACTTTCAGGAAAGGAAGAAGAAAGGTTGTTGGAGGTTTTGAAGAAACACCGAGGAGCTATGGGCTATACTCTGGATGATTTAAAAGGCATTTCACCTACTATATGTCAGCATTCTATCAACATAGAACCAGATGCAAAGCCAGTAGTGGAGCACCAACGACGCTTAAATCCTAGGATGAAGGAAGTGGTAAGGAATGAGGTATTGAAACTCCTTGATGCTGGTATTATTTACCCTATTGCTGATAGTGAATGGGTTAGTCCTGTTCATTGTGTTCCTAAAAATGGAGGTATTACCGTTGTTCCTAATGATAATGATGAGCTTATTCCTCAAAGAATAGTGGTAGGCTATAGGATGTGCATCGATTTTAGGAAAGTTAATAAAGTTACTAAGAAAGATCACTACCCGCTTCCTTTTATTGATCAAATGTTGGAAAGGTTTTCTAAAAAGACCCATTTTTGTTTTCTTGATGGTTACTCTGGCTTCTCTCAAATTGCTGTTAAACAACAAGATTAATAAAAAACTACTTTTACTTGCCCTTACGGAACTTATGCTTATAGACGTATGCCTTTTGGTTTATGTAATGCTCCTGCTACTTTTCAAAGGTGCATGTCTGCTATCTTTCATGCTTTTTGTGAGGAAATTGTAGAAGTGTTCATGGATGAATTTTCTTTCTATGGAACTTCTTTTGATAATTGTCTGCACAACCTTGATAAAGTTTTGTAGAGATGTGAAGAAACTAATCTTGTTCTTAATTGGGAGAAATGCCACTTCATGGTTAATGAAGGGATTGTCCTTGGGCATAAAGTTTCTGAAAGAGGCATAGAAGTTGATAGAGCTAAGGTTGAGGCAATTGAGAAGATGCCATGCCCAAGAGACATCAAAAGTATTCGTAGTATCCTTGGCCATGCTAGTTTCTATAGAAGGTTTATTAAAGACTTTTCTAGGATATCAAAACCCCTTACTAATCTTCTTCAAAAAGATGTACCCTTCATTTTTGATGATGATTGTAAGGAAGATTTTGAAACTCTTAAGAAGGCTTTAACTACCGTCCCTATTGTTCAACCACCTGATTGGAGTTTACCCTTTGAAATAATGTGTGATGCTAGTGATTTTGCTGTAGGTGATGTCCTTGGGCAACGTATTGATAAAAAGTTAAACGTTATCCATTATGCTAGTAAGACTCTAGACGCTGCTCAAAGGAATTATTCTACTACTGAAAAGGAATTTCTAGCTGTTGTTTTTGCTTGTGATAAGTTTAGGCCCTATATTGTAGACTCAAAAGTCACCATTCATACTGATCATGCTGCTATTAAATACCTTATGACGAAGAAGGACACTAAGCCTAGGCTTATTAGATGGGTGCTACTTTTACAAGAGTTTGATATACATATAGTAGATAGGAAGGGTGTTGAAAACCCTGTAGCTGATAATTTATCTCGATTAGAAAACATCTCTTTTGACCCTATGCCTATTAATCATAGTTTTCCAAATGAACAGTTAGCTGCAGTAGGGGTAAGCTCGCGAGGGAGCCCTTGGTACGCTGATTATGCTAAGTTTATTGTCTCCAAGTATTTGCCTCCAACTTTTACATCTCAGCAAAGAAGGAAGTTCTTCTATGATTTGAGGCATTATTTTTAGGATGACCCACACTTATACAAAGAGGGAGTGGATGGTATTATGCGAAGATGTGTTCCAGAATATGAACAAAAGGAGATATTGCGTAAATGTCATTGTAGTGCTTATGGAGGACATCATGCAGGAGATAGAACTGCACAAAAGGTGCTAAAATCAAGTTTCTACTGGCCTACCCTTTTTAAAGATGCAAGAAAATTTGTTTTATCTTGTGATGAATGTCAGCGTGTTGGTAATATTTCTAGACGCAATGAAATGCCTATGAACTACTCTCTAGTTATTGAACCTTTTGACTATCGGGGATTCGACTTTATGGGTCCTTTCCCCCCCTTCGAAAGGTTACACTCATATTCTTGTTGTTGTTGATTACGTTACTAAGTGGGTAGAAGCCATTCCTACAAAGAGTGCTGACGGGGAGACTTCTCTAAAAATGCTTAAGGATGTTATCTTTCCTAGGTTTGGGGTGCCTAGGTATCTCATGACTGATGGTGGTTCTCATTTCATTCATGGTGGTTTTAGGAAGACCCTTGCTAAATATGATGTTAATCATAGAATTGCTTCAGCTTATCACCCCCAAACTAGCGGGCAAGTAGAGTTATCAAATAGAGAAATTAAATCCATCTTGCAAAAGACTGTTAATAGGTTTAGAAATAACTGGGCTAAGAAGTTGAATGATGCTTTATGGGCTTATAGAACTGCTTACAAAAATCCTCTGGGGATGTCTCCTTATAAAATGGTTTATGGGAAAGCGTGTCACCTACCCTTAGAATTAGAACACAAAGCTTACTTGGCAGTTAAAGAACTAAATAGAGATTGTAAGCTCGCTGGTGAGAAAAGATTATTTGACTTAAGTTCTTTAAATGAATGGAGGAGTGAAGCCTATGAAAATGCTAGGCTCTTTAAGGAAAAAGTTAAAAGATGGCATGACAAGCGAATACTTAAGAGAGAATTTCATGTTGGTGAGAAAGTTCTATTGTATAGGTCTCATCTCAGATTTTTTGCAGGAAAGCTACTGTCAAAATGGGAAGGACCTTTCATTATAGAAGAAGTATACCGTTCAGGAGTAATAAAAATTTCTTCTTTAAAAGATAATACTACACAAGTAGTGAATGGACAACGACTCAAACACTATATTGCTGGAGATTCTTACAATGAAGATGTTGATGCCTTTCAAGTTATAAATCCGGAGAAATTCATCGAGGACCAAATTCAGAGACCTGTAGAGTCTGTTTTCAAATAGGTAACATCTCTGGTAAGAAAAGTTCCGCGAAAATACAATCCAACTATAGTTTTGCAGTTTTCAGTCAATAAGGAAAGTTACAAAGCGAAAAAGGGACGGAACCGAAGCCAGGGTGGCCCACACCACCCTGTGGCGCGGGCCCTCCCCTGTCCGCGCCACCAGGTGGTGAGTCCACCCCGGACTCCGCCCCCGACTCGTTTTCTCCCAGTACCTTCCTTTCGATATGAAACTTCGTAATATATACCCCCCAGATCCCCCGAGGTTCGTATATCGTGTTTTCACCGTGTTTTTGTTTCGATCTATTTCTGCCAGGACATACTCTTTGAAAGCTTTGAAGCACAATGGTGTCCTCCAAGGATAAGGGGAAGGAGCCTATGGAGGAAGATCTCCAGGACCCCAAGCAGGGGCTGGTACCTTTAGTCTCTTGCCCTGCATCAACGGAAGCCCTATGAGTCACTAAGGAGTTCTGCGAGAAGTATCGAGACTTGAAGAGGAAGGTGGACATGCTTCAATGGGAGAATAATAGGCTTCACAAGATGCTGGAAGATTTCCTCACGTAAACTAAGAAAATATTACCACCACCACCTAAGGTGTAATTCGTCATCAGGTTTGGCATCCCCTTGGTTTGTTCCAAGCTTGGGGGAGTGCCGCGGTATCACATCACTATCTTCTATCTTTTTACCTTTTTAGTAGAGTCATATCATGAATAGAGGAGTTATTATGTAGTATGGTTTGCATTATGGAAGTGTCCCCTCTCACGTTAGATGTGTATCCCTTGGTGTGAGTTGTCGTTATGGAATATTAATGATAAGTTCCATCATTCACTCTTTTGCATATCTTATATTAGTTTTCAATTCGTGGTCATATGATTGATCTTGTTGTTAGTATTGGTATCACTTTGGGATCATTGAGTTAATTTAGTTGGTTTTGGCAAACCTGGCTCGGTCAGTAGCAACACTATTTTTGAGAGTTGAATGAAAAAGATAGAAGTACTCTAGAGAAAAAATAATTTTATCATATTTCTTTCTTGATTTGCTCATAAGTCTAGTATTCTCTAGTTAAGATCTTTTGTGCTTCCAAGGAAGATTGCATGTTTGTCTTTATTGCTTGTATGTTTGTTTGTTTCCTTCAACTCTTGTACTTCCTACCCAGCCTTGCTAGCCAAAAACCTGTACTGAGAGGGAATTCTTCTCGTGCATCCACTCCTTTAAACCAAAACCTACGCCATTTGTGTCCACCATACCTACCTATTAGCATTATTCCTACTCCAAGTAAATTCTTGTTTTATCTACCTCCCAAATTAAACTTGTTATGTGAAAATTAGTGATTAAAGCTCTCACAAACTTGATGGCACACTTTACTTTCTTGCACTTAATAAACTTGAACAATTGTGCTCACCTATGTTGCGTATATGCTTGCGCTTTGTAAGTTGAGAATTAGCAAAACCATGCTGTCATGGGGAACGCTTTCAACATTGCACTGGTACTTTGTACCTAGTTGATATCATGTTATTTTGTCTATGGATGTCGTCGGTGTGAAATGAAAGGGGAGCTTGTAAGTCCATGGAGTTATGCATGTGTGTTAGAGAAACGCCTGGGCCGCTGGTCTAATCCATGCTGACATGGTGGAAACCTGCACCGTAACCATAACGAGCATCTATGAAGCATTCTTCTTATAAAAAAAGAGTCTGATATTGAGAAAAAGAGAAAAAGAAAAAAAAGAGATTATGAAAAGAGGAAAGAGAGAAAAAAGCACCATATTCCCATGGTAAATAAGAAGATTGATGAGATATTTGTTGTCTGCTTGCCTTGTCATTTTGATATGGGGATTCTTCCGTATCATCGGGCAAGGGGTACCCTGTTGGCGGTTCTCTATGATACACATATGCTTACGATGACAAGAACTTACCGGTGACTAAACTTGAGTAGCATGAGGAGCGTCCCTCGTATTCAAGGGACATGAGATTCTCAATTTACAACTTGTCAATGCATATCCTCATATTTGATCACTTTAACCTTAATCACCTAAAGATGCCTATGATAGGGACAATGAGAGCTGAAAGCTAGTAAGTATCATAATTTTTGGGAGCTCTTTATGAGACTTGCAATCCCTGCTTCCCTCTGCGAAGGGCCTTTCTTTTACTTTGTAGATGAGTCAGTAAACCTATTCCCTTCTATCTCAGCAAGTATTTTGAGTTGTTGTGTTTCATTCATTCATATGATGATTTATTCAATCATGTTTCTTATGTTCCTTGTTTTGCACATTGCTCTTATCTTGATGTTTACTACTTTGAAAGCTATCATTGAAAAACCAGTTATTTGTGAACTCCAGCAAATTATCAACTATTCTTCGACCAAGAGCTAAGTTTGCCATTACCAATTATGATTTACTTCATGTATCTTTATTGTGTGCCCTTTACTCATTGCAAGTTGAGTTATATAATAATGAGTTGTCTTCTACTATGATCTATGTGTTGATGAATGTGATGCTTCTTGTCCGTATTCTTTTATCGACTCTTCACTCCATAAACCTGAGGCCATGTTTATTGAGCTCAGTTTTGCTTGGGGACAAGCGAAGTCTAAGCTTGGGGGGAGTTGATACGTCAATTTTGCATCACTATTCTATGTCTTAATTCACTATTATTCATTGATATATATCGTATTGAGAGGTGATACTTATGTTATTTCATCTGTTTTTGCATGGTTGACGACTTTTGGAGCATGGACCGCTCCAGTCAGGATTCTGATGGAAAAGGTGCTGTTTGGAGCCAAAATTCACGAAGATCAAAAAATCCGGGAAAATATACGGAAAATCCTATTTTTCCATAAGACTAAGGATGCTAGAAGACGGAGTGGAGATGGGCCACAGGGGGCCCACACCACCCCCTGGCGCAGGCAGCCCTAGGCCGCCCTGCAGGTGGCGTGGCGACCCTGGCCCATTCCAGCCTCTCTCCTCTGACGTATATCATCCTCCCGAAACCCTAAGACTCGGGGAGCGACCATAGAAATATTCCGCCGCCTCTGCGGGGCGGAAAACACCGAGAGAGAAAGATCTCTCCGGCAAACAGATTTCTGCCGGGGGAATTCCTTCCCAGAGAGGCGAGATCATCGCCATCAACACCACCATCAAGCTGGACTTCATCGGGATCATCATCATCACCACCACCACCATCATCATCAGCACCCTCATCACCATCTCCATATTGCTACAACAATTGGGTTGAATCTTGCATAGTTCATAGGGGATACTTTCCCGGTGTTGATTACTCTTTGTAGTTGATGCTATTGAGTGAACCATTGAATTATTGTTTATGTTTAGATTGTTATACATCATTATTCCATCTCTGATTATGATCCATATGATGTCTTGTGAGTAGTTTGTTTTGTTTTGAGGACATGGGAGAAGCCATGTTGTTAGTAGTGGAGTTGTGTTGAGAAAGATTCAATAGTTTGATATTTAAGTTGTGGTGTACTTCTTCTAGTGGTGTCATGTGAACGTCGACTACATGACACTTCACCTATATGGGCCTAGGGGAATGCATTGTGTATTTGGCTACTAATCGTAGGGGTTGCTAGAGTGACAGAAACCTGAACCCCCGTTAGGAAACCATTGAACAAGGGACGTAAGGGTCTTAGAGTTAAAAGCTGTGGTTAGGTTTCTACCTTAATTACTTTCTTGTACTTACGGATGTTTGCAAGGGGTACAATCACAAGTATGTATTAGTCCTAGGAAGGTCGGTACATTAGCACAGTTTCACCCACACAACACTTACCAAGCTAGAGAAGATTAATCAACTATATGAAGCGAAAGCACTTGACAGTCTTCCCATGTGTCCTCGAGAATGTTTGGTCATCTTAAGTAATACAACCGGCTTGTCCTTTGCTGCATAAAGTATTGGGCCACTTGCTATATTTATTCCTACTGTCTTTTGTTTACTCGTACTTTGTTTACTTGCTTTATCAAAAACCCCTAAAAATCCGTTTGCTAAGTATTTGTAGAGAATTCCTGATCCATACCACTAGCCAGCACCTTCTGCTCCTCGTTGGGTTCGACACTCTTACTTATCGAAAATATTGTGATACACCCCCTATACTTGTGGGTCATCACCCACTGGATGCTGATGATTGGTTACAGATAATGGAGAACAACCTAGAAGTAGCAGGAGTGGATGGCAACGAAAAAGTTCTTTTTGCCACCCACTATTTGGCAGGAGATGCATGAGCATGGTGGAACAGCGTCCGCACAATGAACCATGGTCAAGTGATGACATGGGAAGCCTTGAAAATCAAGTTCAGTCGCACCCACGTGCCGCAGGGTCTCGTCACCCGAATGAGGGATGAATTCCGAGAACTGAAGCAGGGCAGAATGACTGTAGTGGAGTACCGTGACAGATTCTGTCCTTAGCCAGGTATGCACCTGATGAGATCAACACGGAGGCCAAGAATAAGGAGAGATTATTGAACAGACTGCATGATGAGATGCAGACTGTCCTTGTCAACATCCATTTCTAGGATCTCGAAGAGCTAGTCGACTCTGCCATTCAGATGGAAGGGAAGATTAACCAGGCAAACGACAACCACAAACATCGTATGACGCACCAAGCTGGATCCAATAGTCACCAGAACTACCGCCCCAACCCTTCTGCGGGATATGCACTGAGGAACAATCGACCCCCAATGTCTCGCCCGAGCTACCCCAACCTTAGCGGAGGAAATGTGATGTCCGGAGGAAACAACAATCACTCCGGCAACACTAGCAATTTCAACCGTGCACCTCCCAAGAGCAACAACAACAACAACAACAACAACCACAACAACAACACTGCACCCAGAACTGGAAGCAATGCTGTGCCCGTGGCAGCGAAAGACAAGTCTCAGATCACTTGTTTCGAGTGTGGAGTGAAGGGTCACTATTCCAATGAGTGCCCCAAGAAGATTGCCGCCCCTGCCAATGCGAATGCCCCAGCTCAACAATAGCGCCGTGTTCAACCAGGAAGGAGATTCGCCCCAGGGAACCCTCACAACCGCAATGGCTGTCTCTTCCACATGAACGCCGAAGAAGCCCAAGAAGCGCCAGACGTAGTGCTGGGTATGTTTTCTGTCAACTCAGTTTTAGCAAGAGTGTTGTTTGATTCTGGAGCATCGCATTCATTTGTCACCAAAGAATTTGCATGCATTAGTAAGATTCACCCAACCAACTTGAAGCATGTCATGCTAGTTCAAATCTCTGGTTCAACTACAAAAGCTAGAAAAATTTGCAAAGTTGTGCCTATTAGAATACATGGGATAGATTTTTATGCCAACCTAATAGTACTTGGAACCAAAGGTTTGGAAGTAGTACTAGGGATGGATTGGATGTCAAAGCATAAAGGATTGATAGACTATGCCAAGAAAGCCATCACCATGACCAGTAGCTCTGGAGTATTAGTAGAGCACATATCTCAAACCTTACCCCGTCAATTCAAGTGCAACAAGAGTCTAGCCCTACCCACCATTGACCAAGTTAGAGTAGTCTGTGAATACCCCGACGTATTCCTAGATGAATTGCCCGGTATGCCCCCAGATAGGGATATTGAGTTCATTATTGAACTAATCCCCGGAACCAGACCCATATCCCAGATACCTATAGTATGAAACCCTCAGAGTTAGTGGAATTGAAGAAACAGCTAGATGCTATGTTGGCAACAAGCTTGATTCAACCAAGCGCATCGCCATGGAGATCGCCAGTGTTATTCGTCGACAAGAAGGATGGAGGCAACCGTTTGTGCATAGATTACAGGAAGCTGAATGACGTCACCATCAAAAACAAGTACCCATTGCCAATGATAGAGGATATATTTGATCAGTTGACTGGAGCAAATGTGTTCTCTAAGATTGATCTTAGGACTGGTTATCACCAACTTAAGATTCATGCAATGGATATTCCGAAGACCGCCTTTACTACTCGCTATGGTTTATACGAGTATACGGTTATGTCTTTTGGATTAACCAATGCCCCTGCTTATTTCATGAATCTCATGAATAAGATCTTTATGAATTTTATAGATAAGTTTGTCGTTGTGTTTATCAACGATATCCTTATCTACTCCAAGTCAGAAGAAGAGCATGAGCAACATCTGAGGATCATCCTTGAAACCCTTAGAGAGCATCGGTTGTATGCCAAGTTCAGCAAATGTGAGTTTTGGCTGGAAGAAGTAGGATTCCTAGGACATATTGTGTCTGCCAGAGGAGTCGCTGTTGATCCCGCCAAGATCAGAGATGTCGAAGAATGGGAAGCCCCAACCACTCAAACCCAAGTCCGTGCATTTCTCGGATTAGCGGGATACTACCGCAAGTTCGTCGAAGGATTCTCGAGCATAGCAAGACCCATGACCCAATTGTTGAAGAAGGACAAGAAGTTTGAATGGACAGACAAAAGTGAAGCCAGTTTCCAAGAGCTGAAGAAGAGATTGATGTTAGCCCCAATATTGATCATGCTAGATATCAAGAAGCTGTTTGATGTGTATTGTGATGCATCCAAGATTGGTCTCGGATGTGTGTTGATGCAAGAAGGCAAAGTCATCGCGTATCTGTCTCGACAACTGAAGCAACATGAGCAGAACTATCTGACCCATGATCTTGAGTTAGCAGCCGTAGTTTTGGCATTGAAGACATGGCGTCATTATCTTATGGGTAATTGCTGTGAGATTTACTCAGATCATAAAAGCTTGAAGTATATTTTCACTCAGAAGGATCTGAATATGAGGCAAAGGAGATGGATAGAGTTAATCACGGATTATGATCTTGACATTCACTATCACCCCGGCAAAGCCAATGTGGTAGCAGATGCTCTTAGCAGATTGCCGAGTAGGCTAAATACCATGATCAAGGAGAAGCAGCCAAGTTTGTATGAAGAGTTGGAGCAGTTCAGGACTGAGCTAGTTAGCAAAGGATTTTTAGCTAGCATTGAACTGCAACCCACTTTGATAGACAAATCAAGGAAGCCTAGAAGGGAAATGAAAGTATCGAAGGAATCAAACGTCGTATTGGTACAAGAAAGGTACCTGGATTCACCGAAGACGAAGAAGGAGTTCTGTGGTACAAAGGCCGTATATGTGTGCCAGCAGATTCGGAACTGAAGCAAGTTATCATGCAAGAAGCTCATGGTACCCTTTATTCTATCCACCCCGGAGGAACAAAGATGTATCAAGATTTGAAAGAGCAATTTTGGTGGCACAAGATGAAGAGAGAAATCGGGAGCTACATCGCCAAGTGTGATATCTGTCAAAGAGTCAAAGTGGAACATTAGAGGCCCGCAGGACTATTGCAACCATTGCAGATTCCAGAATGGAAATGGGATTCCGTCAGAATGGACTTTATCACCGGTTTGCCTACTTCTAGTAGGGGAAATGACTCAATCTGGGTCATCGTTGATAGACTGTCCAAGGTAGCTCATTTTATACATTGCTAGAATTGTTAGTCTGCATGGAACCCCCAAGACCATAGTATCAGATCGAGGAACCTAATTTACCTCGAGATTTTGGCAAAAAGTCCAGGAAGGATTAGGAAGCAAGTTGAATTTTAGCACCGCTTATCACCTGCAAACCGATGGACAGACTGAAAGAGTCAACCAAATCTTAGAAGATATGTTGAGAGCTTGTGTGCTTGAATATGGATCAAAATGGGAAGATTGCCAGCCTTTCGCAGAATTCTCATATAATAACAGTTATCAAGCCAGTTTGCAAATGGCACCATTTGAGTTCCTATACGGAAGAAAGTGTCGTACCCCTTTGAATTGGTCGTAAGTAGGAGAGAGTCAGATTTTTGGACCCGACATTCTCCGAGAAGCTGAAGAGAAAGTTCACAAAGTCCATGAGAACCTCAACACCGCCCAATCCAGATAGAAGAGTTATGCTGACAAGAGAAGGAGAGACCTGACTTTCAATGTCGGAGATTTGGTGTATCTCAAGGTTTCGCCATTGAAGGGAACCCAGCGTTTTAGTCTGAAAGGAAAGTTAACCCCCAGATATATCAGACCCTTCATGATTCTGAACCGTCGAGGAGAAGTATCGTATCAACTGGAACTGCTAGAAGAGATGTCAGCCATCCACAATGTGTTTCATATCTCGTTACTTCGCAAATGCTTAGAAGTGCCGGAGAAGACCGAAATTTTCAAGAATATCGATCACCAAGCTGTTGAGATCAACAAGGATCTGACATATCATGAAGTGCCCATCCGTATCTTGGAGGAAGCTTACAGAAGCACCAGGACCAGGAGTATCAAGTTTCTCAAGATTCAATGGAGCAACCATACCGAAGAAGAAGCCACTTGGGAGCGAGAAGATTACATTAGGACTGAGTTCCTAGATCTCTTTAGATCCTAGTTTTCTTTCTTAAATCTCGGTACGAGATTTTGTTTAAGGGGGGAAGGTTTGTAAAATCCCAAAACTTTAATCCAAGTGATCAAGAGCAAATCTACCCAATTTAGGGTTAACAAAAAACTTTTTCTATTTAAAAATCTTTAAGCATTCATATGTATGTGCATTTAAATAGGAGTTGTTTTGAATTGCCACGTTTAAGTGATCTATTGATTGTAAAATGACTCTAAGGTGAATTACACATCATCTAGATCATCCGCAAGCAAATCCCAAAGAAAAATAAATCAAAAAGAATTAAATAAGCAAATGGTCACTTTTGCCATTTTAATCACATAGCCCACTTTGGCTATTCCTAGCACTCAAATCTTAACAGAAACAATTGTGGTTCTTTGCACCCCTTGCTAGTACAAGTAGTGATGTACCAAGGCCCACTTTGTTTCATCCCAAAAACTTTCAAACTCTAAATTTAATGGACATTTGAAAATTGAATCTAGTTCATATTTCTAGATACCACTTTTGCAAAAACCACTCAAATGAACTCCATTTCAAAATCCCAAGCAAACATACAAGCTTAATCATAAGATAAACCACTGCACCAAAAATCTCAAATATTTTGTTCATGCGGCCATTTTGTTGAACACTTAGTGAGCACTAATCAAACTGCCTAACTATTACTGTTTTAAAGCAGTGATCTAAATGCCACTAAGGCCTAAAACCCCTCCCATTGTCTCCCACAGTACCAACCAGGCCATCAAGAGGCTACCCCTTAGCCGTTTGTAGTAGTGCCGCACCACCTAAGCGCCATGCTCGCCGGTCGAGCATGGACAGCTCCCAGCCGACCACCCCTCCCTCTCTCGCCATGTCTAGGAGATAAACCGGACCACACCACGACTCCCTGCCCCTTCCCCAAGCCCAGCCAGGCACTAGACCACCTCAGAGCCTCGTCGCCCTTTCTCTCTACGTGCTGCTAGAGCGCGCCACAGCATGATCACCGCCAGCACACCTCAGACCGCGCCCAGACACGAAATCGCGCACGCCGCTCCACCATCAACCCAGCACCCTGCCAGACACGGCCAGGCACCGCCGTGCGACCCACAGTCGCCGGGAGACGCGTCGAGCATCGCCTCTGTCTCCCAGAGCGCGGGAAGCCCCCAACCGTTAGGCACCGTCCCTAGCATCGCCATTATGTCACAGAGGACTGCCAGCAGACCGGCCACCGTCCTCCTACCTCGCCCACGCTGGTAGCCCTCTGTTTCGCCGTCACCGACGAGCCACGCCCATGCCTCACTGCCTCACCGTCGAGCCTATATAAGGAGGCAACCCTAGCACCATTTCTTCACACCATCTCACTCCCCTCTCTCCATTGATTATTTCCCCTCTCTCACCGGAGCCGCTCGAGCCGCCGTTCGCCGGAATTGCCCCGGAGGTAGCCGTTGTAGATGAGGAGACGTGGTCATCGATTTCGTCCACCTCACCCCCTGCCGTGACCTCGCCTGAGTCCGCCATCGCCGTCCAGTTCGTTTGCCCGCCTTGCCGCACTAGCTAGAGACCTGGTACGTCCCCAGTAGACCCTCACCGGCCGTTTAGGGTTTGGTCTTGCCGGCGACGAGTCTGTCGTCGACGACGACTGTGAGCCGTCGATCTGTGTTCTAATCGTGTGGCCCAGATAGTCCCGTACCGCTTCGGGTTTTAAGTGCTGCTGACATGCGGGCCCTTCCTGTCAGTCGCCCTCTGCGCCACGGAGCATCACTGGGCCGGCCCAATTAGTTTCCCGCCTAAGCCCATAGATTCAAAAAAAAATTCTATTTAGATTTAGAATCAATTCTGTCCCTTAGTTTAAAAATCAATTCATAGAGTTTTACAAATCCAAATTGAGTGATTCCAATTTTATTGGAAATCTACTGAAAATATGTATCCAAGACCGTTGGATTTAAATAATTTAGAGTTAGAGATCTCTCCTAGTTAAAATAACAAAACAGAAGCTTTTGCCCACTCAAACATTTTTATAAAATCAACCATAATAGCTTTTGAGTTGATTCCAACTCTCAAAAATCACATTTAACCATACCTATCTGAATATGTAATAATATTAAGGTTTGCATGCAGTGACTTTGGACTAGTACCAAAATAATGCTATATAGGCATTTCTAGTCACTTTAAATCATTAATTATTAAACTTGGACTTATTAAAATGTGATTCAACCTTTAAATCACATTCCCATATGTTAGGATATGTGGTGATGACATGTGTCCACATGATCCCATATTTTAATTGGAGAATATTAAATCTTAGTTAATTTCAATGAGTAGAAATTACTTTTCTCAAATAAAAAGAATGAAGCTAGTTCATTAAACTTTGTGATGTTTTAGATGATACTAGATCATCAAATGTGTGCCTTAGTGTGCTAAGTAGACTAGTTAACTATTGCTTGGTGATTGTGTATCCCGTATGTATTTATAGACGATAGCACCGACCAAGTCTACAAAGAGGAGGAGTTCTCCCAAGAGGAGGAGGAAGAAAACTTCAACCACTGCACTACCCAAGGCAAGCCTAGAACTTCAAGTAAACTGAGCAAGCTATTGTTAGCAAGCTAGCATTATACAAGTTGACCATGCAAGTGATTACTTGCAAGTCATCATTAACAATGCAAGCTAACCCTTGCAAGCTAGATAACCTAAGCAAAGGCATTAGGCATGCTTTGGTTATACCATTGTGACTTATACTTATTCCAAGTTTTATTTACATGCTTTACCTTCTTTACTTTACCCAAGTCCTTTACTTGTTTAAAGGTAGCATAAAGAGTATAAAACTTGACCTATCTAGTTATAATTAGATGTCATTCTATGGCATGAGATTGAGGTTAGCATCCCACATTAGTGAACACTCTTAACTTAGTAATTGGAACAAAACCCAAAACTTGATTCACTCTAGATGGGAATACTTGGTGAAAATGACTTGTGAAAACCTTGGAATGATGAGTCATTCTATTGAGATGTTTTGACATGTGTTGAGAAACATAAATGGTTTATGATGATAAAAATGTTGAGGCATGAGCCTTAGCCCTTTACAAAACTGATGGTTTGGTTCGGATGCGATACCATTCCAATTTTACCGTACAACCACAATACCTAAATTAGGTAAGGCTTAGTCGGAAGTTTATATGCATTAGTATTAGTTCCCTCGCGGGAGAGGTTTGAGCTGAGGCTACCTCTCAATGTTGTCCACCTATGAAGTGCCCAAGATGACAGATGGTCATGGTTTGGAGGCCATGCTCATCGGAGAGGTGCTTATACTAGGGTGTGTAAAGTAAAGGTTATGTTTGATTATCTGCATACTAAGTATGATGATTCAGGGTTACCCCTGACAGATGTATCAAATCTTGTGGTAAAAGTGTACCATCTCTGCAGAGTATCAAACTATTCGAATAGCCACGTCCATGGTTATGGGCAGTTGGAGTAGCCATACTGTTCCGTTGTCAGATGTTTTCAAAATGACTTATGAAATGAATTGTGACATGACTTAACCACAACAGAGTTGTGACTATGATAACTAAGTTTCCACTTAAGTGTTTTCAAACTTTATTTTATCTTTCTTTGCTTCTGAACTCAGCTTAGGTTTCAAACTTAACTTTACAAGTAAACTTAGAGTTAGCATTTCCTACTAGAACTATACTACTTGTTAGTGGTAGTTTGCGAGTACTTAAAGAGTACTCATGGCTTTTGTCCCTGGCTATTCCTATGGCTAGACTATGAAGGAGACTACCAATATGAAGGACATCAGGACGGCTATGATAACTAGGACTATCTTCCATCGTCAGCATTGCCTGTGACTCTGAAGATAGACCCCATAGCTACGCTATTTTATTCTGCTACTTGATTGTACTAAGACTAGATCATGAGATCCTTATTTGTGTAAAACCTTATTATGGTTTGTAATGGATGATGTACTGTGATATCCAATCTGTTATGTCTCGCAAAAATGGTAATCCTGGGATTGCGATGTATGGCATAACAGGCATCTGAGATTAAATATCCGGGTGTTGACACTTTATGAAGTGGTGATGCCCCTGGTAAGCTCCATAAAAGGCCCGACTATACCTCCGGCAGCCACTCATAAATAATCTAGATACCAAAATCATGGGGCCTAAGGGTGCCCACCCATACGTTGGATCCATACCCGGAATCCCAACGTCACGATAAGGTCATCTTGCCTCCATATGAAAGGAAGAAGATACATTTGACTTCTCCGTCCCATTCCAAATCTCATGGTTGACGCGTGATATACGGCGCTAGAACCACTGGCGACATTGGTTGTTAAGTCCTAGATATTATGTTACTTTTCCACCGGAACCATTTCAATAGATTATTACCACTTGGTAAATAATCCATAATCATGTTATTATGAAAATAGTATTTTCTGCCCTTTTTGAAATGTCGATGTTGACATAGTTGAGTTACAAGCATTTGATAGAAAATACTCAAAGGACATGAGCAAGTTGTGAACTTGCCTTTTGTGATTGCAAGATTGTACACTCACGATCTTCAAGATATTAGAAGATCCAAATTCTGTAAATAGCATCATTAGTCCGGTAAGGACTAATGTTTAAAGAAGTAAGATGCAATGATGCATAAGTAATGTAATGCAATTTGATAAACGCGAATCCCCGGATTAGTCGTATCTGATCTAGGGTTCAAAAACTAGGAATGGTTCTTTGGAATGTTTTTCACTTTTATATCATCTTCACACTTGTGCTTCTTATTAAGGCTTGTGAGAGTGTGTGTGAAACAATAAGGAAATACAACAAGTAATATGCAGTACTAAAGCACTCAAATGGGTTATGGTATCTAAAATATTGCTTAAACAAGATTAATATCAAGTAGAGCTTTTCAAGAAGTGTTCAGGGATCACTAAGAATAACTTTTGAGGAAAAATATTACTTTACAAAGTAATATTTTTCTTATTAGCTAAGATTATCTAAAAGGAAAACATTACTACATTAAACAATCATAGAATAAGTGGATTGGATTCTGGTGATGAACAATATACTATTTTAGTTGATTTTATAATTGATAAAATCTTTTTAGGAAAATTAAAATATCCTTAATTTGAGATGATAGTTTTAGCAGATATATTTTAAAATGGTTTGATCTATTTTAACTTCACTTAAACATTAATTGACTTGTTATTACATTTTTAGACTTCAAACAAATAATGCTAAAGGCAATAGTAAAGATTTATATATTTTTAATGACTTAAAATAAAAGAAACGGGTTTAAATAAGATTTATTAGACCTTTACCATTTATTTTACTTCAAAAGTATGAGTTGATATTTTAGTGTGTAGATTTCATTTTTGTGATCATTTTGGTATATTACAAGTATTTTTGTGATCTTTAAATAATAAGATATGATTTTTATAAGTTTTATTACTTTATAAATACTTAAAAAATGAAAAAAATATTAGTTAAGTGATAGAAAAATAATTTAATCAAGTTTGAAAATGTAGATTTTGTTTTTATAAGAATTTTAGTATATTATTTATATTTTTCTCATTTACCAATATTAAAATATGAATCTTCAAAGTAATATTATTTATAAATTTTTTATAAAATAATAATTATTTAAATAGTTACACAATAATATTTGTTAATAAAGTTTAAATTATAGATTTTATTTTTCTTAACAATTTGATATATAATATGTATTTTTCTAAATTATAAAACAAAAGATATAGGATTTCTAAGATTTAATCCTTTTATTAATTTTCTGGAATTATATTTATATTTAAACTTATTTGTTTTATCTAATTACTTAAACAGATAAAACTTTTTCCACTGCTATCTAACCTAGCCACAGACACTGACTAATGGGCCCGTGGCCACGTCATCTACCACATGAGGTAAAGACTTTTATACCTAATCTACTCTACCCAGAGCCACTGACTAGTGGGACCAAGGCCACGTCACATGCCACATGGGCATGGACCAGGTCAAACTGGCTGGCTGGGCGGTTGGTGACGTAGGTGTGACATCACCTCGCCGGCCACCACCGGATGGTCATCGGTGGCGAGGTATGCGAGCGCGTGCAGGGCTGTGGAGGGTGGTGTTGGAACAAGGAGACTGAGGTGAATCTAATGGTACTAGCTATGCTCGCTTTTGGTCGTCGGAACCTCGTCGGCGACGAGCTTCCACGGTGTCACAGCTCGGCTTACGTGGGGAGTTTACTACGGCAAGCGAGTGACGAATTGGAGAGGACCATGGGGTTCAGGAGTTTACCAGGAACATGAAGAAAGTGCTGGTGAGGCCGGATGACGTCGGACGGTGTTGATTCGATGGTGGTCGGAGTTTGGGAAGACGAGGTCGTGGAGCTCGATTAAGGGCACGCGCGGCCAATTCCTTCCATGAGATGAACTGGTGAAGCACGGGGGTTCCGTCGATGGTCACAGAGGTGCGAGGGGAGCTCGGAAATGGCCAGAACAATGACCACCGACGGCTAGGGTTTTGATGAGGAAGAGGGGTTTGCTGTAGAGAGCGAGAGAGAGGATAAGACTAGGATGGATGGATAGAGGAGAGCACGACGATTCTTATCATCGAGGTCTGGGGCGTCGGCAAGCATCGTGGCAGTCCAATTTTTGCTAACGGCGGCAGATGACATCGGGCGACAGCGAGGTACTCCAGCGAGCTGCTTGTGACATTGAAGAAGACGACGACGAATCAGTATGTGGGATTAGGCTGGTACTGGGCTTTGGTGAAGCGAGCGAAAGGTGGACACTGGCGCTTGCGGGCGGCACTTAAGCGAGGAGCAACGTGGGCCGTGGGCCGACACTGCTGCGAAGTGTTTCCTTCTCTATTTCGATTGAATTTCTTGTTTTCTTTTTCTATTATCTTTTTAAATTTGATTTTCTTCAGGGATTTAGATATCTAGAGATTTTGTAAGTTATAAATATTATTGTATAAAAGAATCATACCATTTCCCCTGCATTTCTTATTGGGCATTAAAATATATTCATAATTATATGAAAAGTCCTTTTTATTAGGAAGTATTATTAATAAGGATTAGGGTTTTAGGAATTGATTTCTTATAGTAAGTTTTCATAGAAATGATTATGTTTTATCTTGATAATCTTAATGGTATTGGTTTGAAATGTGTATCCATGTATATAGAATTTTGTTCTCACTTATCTTCATAAAGGATTTATCTAAATACATTATAAAGAATTAATCTTTGTGGTTTTTTAATGGGATGATATAAGTTTTATGGTTCTCCACATTTGGGAATTTACCAAATCCAATTCTACTTGGTTTGTAGAGTTTAGAATTACTATAGAACACTTTTGGTTAGGTCATTATGAACCAACAACAATCATGAATAGAGAAACACTAAGGTTTATATAAACATAGATATATGGGTTTAGAGAGGATTTAATAACCCATATTCAATTATAGGTAGGGACAAGGATCAAGGTTTAGGAATACTACTTCTAAATCCATGAGTGGGTTTGATATCTCCACATAGAGTGGATCTTGGAATTCCTTAGTAATGTGATCATAATAATTCTATCATTCTAGGTTCCTATTAGGGTTTAAGACAACCAACTGGACAAGGATTATCAAACACTCACTTGGTTCTCTAATTACCTCTTGGAAGCTTTAGTTGTCCAAGAAATATTATTCAATGGTTACATAGTATAGAAGATGGTTTCCCTATCCACTTGATTCCAGGGTTTTGAATAATGAAATAGACATGGGTCTTGTCATGGCTGCATATATAGCTAGCTAAAGGTTTCTAAATAATTCTTACCTCATTACTTCACTAAGCTTATCTTGAGATAAGGAATTCCTTCCCTAACTATACACTAGATATCTCTCTTAAAATCTTCCTGAATAAGATAATCATCTGACTCCACCATAACGATCATCATAGGATGACATGGTCATGCCACTTCAACATTATTCCATTCTTACTTTTAGTATATAACTCCTATTAATTAACTACCATTGATAAACCTATCAATGTAGCTACTGCTAACTCCATCTATTACTTCCTTAACTTCATCTTGCAATTACTTCCAAGGTTTGCAACACTACAATCCTTACTATACATACAAAGGGTAACAATCCTTTGAAATAGGTATAGTACTACTCCCATAATACCAGTTGTCCTTATATTAACTTGGTTAAGCTACCATGTCTCTAACTACTCCATACAACTCATCAAATACTTCACCATGCTCTAGCTTGACTTCTAATGATCAAGCTAGATGATTCAGCTTACTAGGACTTACCTAACTTGGTATATTCATAACTCTTCTTCAACACCTAATCATCTATTCTCAAGTGACTTGAGAATAATGGCCACCATCCTTTGATCATACAAAGCTTAGGCTTCTAATTGTCTGATCAAGATCTATACTCAACTAAGTAGTAAACTTGTATTAGCCTCTCTACAGACTTATCTTGTTAAGCAAGCTTACTCTAAGTCTATATCCACTTGTCCTAGCAAGATTGTTATCTAATGTACTAATATTACTAGCTTTGTCATAGCTCCTCAATTACTAACTCAACTCTTGGGTTTAGGTACTGCTTCTAGTTAACTCATGAGTGAGTTAACTCCTCCAACATCAAATGGTTTGATCTCCACTAAGGATCACATTCCATTGATGATGGTACACTTAACCATATCTAGTTCTTCCTTCAGATTAACTTACTTAAGGTATTTGGAAGGTCAACACAATAGGCAAAGACTATGAATCAATAAGTTCTAGGTCAAGAATTGATCACTCACTATTGATGATCAATTGATACTAGGACTTGATTAAATAGGAATGTCACCTATTATCATGACACTAAGTATATGTAATGGATGGTATTGGCTTGACTTCCATTCCTACTCTATTTGTAATAAGAGTCAATGTTTAAGAACTACCATGGTACTCATGGTAGGTATCACTATGGCAATCAAGTATATCAAAATTTAGTTATAGGGTTTCTTTTTCTTAAGTTATAAGCTTAACTTGGTATACAGAGTTTATGGTAGGTAATATCTTAATATCACCTTTAGAATATTAAGTATTCATCCTTGAGTTGTGGTATGGAATACCATGTAATGAACTCTAGAAGATCAAGTATTCCTTATTAAATAGTGTGTTGTGACTTAGTTTTATTACATTTGATCTACCATTAGATCAAATTATATTACCCAAAGATAAGGTTTTAGCAAAGGTCATATTGAAACTTATCGCAGTCAACTTGATGATCTAGTTCAGTTCCACCAAGTTAAGAGAAGCTTCAATCACTCTGACAAGTTTTATTTAAAAGCGCGAAAATTATCCGGATTTTCTATGCATGAATGCAATGCACACACCTGTGTTCACTTATTTCTAAGATCTAATGCTGGGACGTTACAGCGGTGGCGCGGATCTAAGCGCGGCTGCTAGAACGGCGTGCGGTGGTGAGGATCTAATCGTCTGAAATTTATGTCTCTGTCTGTCTCACTTCCATTCACATCCTGAGATCCAATGCTGATGAAAGACACCGATGGAAGCCATTATCCGCAACATCAGTGCGATGATGGTGGTGCCGACAGTGGCCATCAATGAAAGACACCGATGGAAGCCTTCATTCGTTCACATCTATGGCTATGGTGCCGACAGTGGTCATCGATGCGATGATGATTGAAGCCATCATCCGCAACATCTACGATTGTGGTGCCGGCAGTGATCATCAATGTGAAGACGATTGAAGCCATCATCCACAACATCACTACGACGACGTAGATCAAGCCCTCGTGAACCGAAGCTATGGGAGGCAGGCCACGGCCGCGGCTGACACGTCGAGGTGCATTCGATGGTGAAGGCCGGATGGGAGCACTTTGCCCGTACTTCTTGGAGTACACATACGGCGGTGAGGGCGGCTAGCTCACCGTCCACTTAAAATTGGTACAAATTTAAGCCCAAATTGAACCAAAATTCCGCGACTTAAAATATATGTATGATTTGAATAAATTTGACATGTATTTGAGCCGTGAGACCGGTGGATATGCTCTAAAGCTGATTCATAAGTAGTAGTACTTGCTTTGACAATCTGCGGTGGGCTTGTATAAATTTGATCGAAATATTTATGATTTGAATCAAAATTGATATGTATTTGAGCAGTGAGGATGGTGGATATGCTCTAAAGCTGATTCATAGGTAGTACTCCCTCCGACCCAAATTAGTTGATTTAGATTTGACTAGATTTAATTGTATCTTGAGGAATTTGAGTCAACTAACTTGGATTGACAATCTCAGCCACTAATTTTGAATGGGGAATGGATGTTGCCGCCAACGCTGCAACTCTACATGGCAGCCATGATGGCAGCGACCGAACAGTCAAAACTGATAGGCCCCAACTTGACCCCCCCTAGGCATTTGTCACGCCAACTATGGGCAGCTAGATCCAATGGCAAGCAACTCGGGCCCCGCAATGCATTCTATCGACAACTTTGGGACCGCTAGATCCAATGGCAAGCTACCCGGGTACCGCAATGCATTCTCTCGACCACTTTTGGGACCCCTATATCCAATGGCAAGAAACTCGGTGACCGCAATGCATTCTCTCGACAACTTTGGGACCGCAAAGTGACTAAATTAGTAGAAACTCACAACCATCTATTGAATAACAATTCTATTCTCTAAATTAGCTATCTATTCAACTAATCATTACATGTGCCACCCTTCACCACAACCGCATACTATAACTGCTAGGACGCGGATGACAACTACTAAAATTTCCCACATGAATAAACTATCCCCCCTCTTCACTTGAAGTTCATGTTTTAGATTTTGTACGACTTGATCAGATACGGCAAGATCAACCCTAGGTGTCAACTTCTCTTTGCGAATAAGATCTGAATTCTTCCTCGACCGTACGCTTCAGCTTGAATATCATCAGGTTTTTACGGGCCAATTCATCACCTAACTTGGCAACCATCTACTCCAAATCCATCCTATGGCTAGACCACTGAGTTGATTCATCTTGGTATGCAATGTACCATGGATCATCGGCCTACATAGCACACTGTAACAATCCCAAAACAAACTAAATTGGAATCAGTCTGATAGGCCATGTCAGCACTTCAAATTCAACGGTAGTACAAAGAGAAGAAGCCACATGCACTTCCGACGTGGTAGGATAAGGAGAATGTGTCCACGACATGATTGATTCCCCATCCTCACCTTTGTACCCGCTACAACCAGACATTCAGAACTAATTTGCACCTACAGTATTAAGGAAATTACGGGAACCGAATCGACTAGGATGGGCGGAGCAGGAGCGGAGGTCTTAGCAAGCACTACTAGAAATTGCTGCGACCGTTCGTCGAGCTATGGTGGCAGAACCAAACCCCGTTCGTCGTGGGTGGCGGACCTGCCTGTGGTCGGTACTGCCCCAACATACAATGCATGCGGACGAAACAGGTGCCGCAGCCGTGGTTGAGGTGCAGCATGACAGTCTGTCTGATACCGCCTTAGGACAAATCCGGCGATGCACCGACGTGCCGACAATGGCTGCTCTGTCCGCCGGTGGGATAGGAGCTGCTCAGGGCTGGGGCTGGGAGCGGATGAGAGAGAGAGCCAACGTGTCATACACGACTCCACCTGTCAATTATTTCATATTTGCCAATTTTGCATATCTGCCAAACTTCTTCTTTGAAATTTGCATATTTGCCTCATGACCACCACATGCGAGTGACACACAAAATGGCAAATATGCAAGTTGCAAAGTAAAACGTGGCAAATATGCAAATCCCCCCTCCAGCCCCACATGACGGCCCCACCGGTCATTGGCTATGATGGCCCCATAGAACGACTCCACATAGCAGCCCCATCGTTCATTGGCTTCGACGACCCCACATAACGACCCCATTTGTCATTGGTGCACCGACCACACAATTAGGAAAAATAGGGCCCACAAGTCGGCGAGAGACGGATGGCTGGTCCGCCGTGTATCCTGGCCCCACCTATCAGCATGTAACGGTCAAGGTGACGTAATGTAACGCTCAATGCAGGGCCCGCCCAACACGGTCCCACCTGTCAGCATGTAATGCTCAAGCCTTTGACCTGACGGCATCCCCCCGTCCGAGCACATGTCAGGGTTTCAGAATGGAGGGAGGGGAAAAGTGAGGAAAAACTAAGCGGTTGGGGAAAACTGAGTACAACTAACGAACCAGGGGCACGAAAATAGAAATCCGTAAAAGATAATAATAATAAGCATAGTCATGTGTAATGTCTGAACGGTGATAATCTTTTGTGGGCAACACATCCTAATATACTAGAGCCCCCGTGATGCAGCTGGTATAACAATAGTCTTTTAATCCAACCGAGTGCACACCAAAGCAACGGGCTACAAACGATTATTAAGTGTAGAACATAGATCAAAGCTTTAAGTGGTGATGTTGTTGTAATCCCGAATGGATCGCTAAGCGAAGACCGTACTACCCTTTCTGTCACTAGGGTTCCTATGAGATCGCCGCTAGCCAAGTATCTCGCCTCAAGCCTTTATCAATATATGGGATCTTGGGTACCTACAAGTCCACAGATCGAGACAAGAGACAAAGAAACAAAAGATACAAATCTCATTTGCAAACAAAATACAATACTCCCATGAATTATATGCACATAATCGTTGCGAGGTTTCTCCCCAACCTGTAGCCATGAGGACTTCTCACTCATAACAAATAGATCGGAGATACAAAACAACATACAAATACTTAGATTGAAATCAAAGATTCTTACAATGGTCGCTGAAAGGACATAGATGTTGCCTAGAGGGGGGTGAATAGGCGGTTTAAAACTTTTATGAGATGGGCTTAGCAAAGGCGGTATAAAACTAGCGTTTACTTTGTCAAGAACAAAAACCTATATATACTATGGTTCACCTATGTGCACCAAAAACTTATGCTAAGAAAGACAAGCAACTATGTGATAGCAAGATATAGACTTCAAGCAAGAAGGTTCTCACAAAGTAAGGTGCATAAGTAAGAGCTTGGGTATAGAGATAACCGAGGCCCACAGGGATGACGATGTTTTACCGAGTTCCTCACAACAATGGAGTACGTCTCGTTTGGAGAGGGGGTGGTATCAAACCACCAACGCCACAAAAAGGCCTCCCTTGTTCTCCTATGAATCTCACCTCAACGGGATTGATCCACACTTCCACAATCGGTGCACTTGTCGGTGGCAATCTGAAACCTCTCACAAGATTAGGGCACTTCTCCACAACTCAATTGGAGGCTCCCAACAAACAAGCTTGGGGGAAAGCTCCACAACTTAATTGGAGGTCCCGAGTAATCCACCAACCTGCAAAACAACTAAACCATCCAGGGTTCCAAGAACCCAAGAGTAAAAGGCTTCTCACTTTTACCCAATCGAATCCTCACCAAGAAGTCAAACCAATGCACCAAATGAAATGGAAAGAACACAAGAAGTGCTCAAGTCCTTCACTCCCAAATTCCACCAAATCTACAAAAGCTTATGGGGGAATAAGAGAGAAAGAACAATGAAGGAAATCCACACAAGACTCGAAGATCTAGATTCCAAGATGTTCCCCTCACTTAGATGAGAGATTGATAGGTGGGATTGTAGATCTAGATCTCCTCTTTCAAATCCCTCAAGAATATGCAAGAATCATAGGAGGGATTGAGAGATAGCAAGATCAAGAAGGTCAACAATGGAGGGAAAAACTTCCACGGAAGGTTAGGTAACCATTGGGGAAGAAGGGCCCCTTATATAGGTCCTCCAAATCCAACCGTTACAGCCCTGAAGCGCACGGGCCGGACATTCTGGCCAGTTTCCAGGTGGTTTCCGGTTTGGACACCTGAATGGCAACCACACGACTGAAATCTGAGATTTCTGTGCGACACCGGAGTGTCCGGCGTATTCACCCGGGACATTCCGTCCAAGGCAAAACTGACAGAAACAACAATACAAAAACAACCATAACTTTTGCATCCCGACTCCGATTTTGATGATCTTGGGCTCGTTTTAAAGAGGACAATAAGATCTAAAAGATAATACAGAAAACCATCATAGTACAGCAAGGGAGGATAGAACCAAATGACGAAAGGTTTGACCTCTCTCAAAAAGACGAACCGGTAAAACCTCCAACATCGAAAACGCAATAGAGATTGCATATGAAATCCGTTTTCGATGAACTTGATATCGTCATGAAGATTAACACAAGATGAAAATACCCTCATGGATAAGAAACAAATAAGAACCAAGAAATATGATGCCAAGTATGCAAAGGTTTGAGCTCTCTCCGAAGGATATGATACCGTTTTCGAAGAAATATGATGCCAAGTATGCAACTCGAGAGCCCCTCTTGATAGTACGGCTATCTATCCTATAAACCGGTCTCTACAACTAACACCATGACACTGGTAAGAAGGAAACCCTATCAAGATCATACCTTTGCCTTGCGCATATTCCACTTAAGCTTGACGATGAAGATCTTCTCCACCTCAAGATGGAACACCTTTCTTGATTGCGGTAGCTTGGTGAAGACTTGCAAATTGCTCCCCCATACTCCACTATGGTAGAACTTCTCTTTTGGGCATATCATCTTCCCATATCCATGATCACCAAGGATGGCAAGTTGCAAATGATCTCTTCGAGATGGCTCATCTTTAACTTGCACATCATTTCTTCTTTCTTCATTATGTTGGTCTCTTGAAGGTACATACGAGATATCGCTACAACTTTATTCTTCAAGATACACTTTCTATAAGACCAACTCTTACTTGACCAATCTCTGGATCACTCATTGAAACCTTGGTAAACACTTGATCTTCTCTACTTTCTTCTTCTCCCAACCTTAAAGCCAACATATGGTTCAAGCATTGCCTATGGAAAAATCCTACAAGTAAAAGCTCAATATAAACATCAGTCCATAAAGATTGTCATTAATTACCAAAACCACACATGGGGGCACACATGCACTTTCAGTTGGAAAATCACAAGGAGATCTAAAGTACAAAGCAATGGCTATGGCTAGTGGAGGGGATGGATGATGGAAGTGATGAACAATGGATGAACAATGGCGTGGATATACTTTGGTGGTGTTGTGATGTAATCTAAGAATGGTGGCTCTCTGGCCGACGACTAGAGCCTCAAAATATATAGGCGTCTTCACGAAAGTCGTAGGGTTTGACAAGACAAAGCCAATGCCACCTGGTATAGGTGGACGATACGAGCGGGCCCTTCCCGTACTAGTGGTTGTTAAGCTTGCTGACGCCCTAGAATGGCTTCCCAATTACTTGGCCATGTAAACTTCCTCAAAAACCTTCATTATGACTCTTGATTTCGCATTTAAAAACCGTGATTTCTGGCATAACACAATTCAAAGAAAGGTTTTGCATATATTTGCAATTATTAGTCATTAGTGGCAAGGATTGAGAGTTTCTTGTCAATTGCTTGACCAAAAACAATGTGTAAACACGGTGGAAGATGGCTAATTTTGGAGCCATCAACTTCCCCAAAGCTCAAACCTTGATCACTCTCGAGCAAGAAGAACCAAAAGAACTATAAGGAATTCAGTGTTTAAACTTGAAACAATGAGAATAAGAATTCACTTACGGTTGGTAGCCGTATGCGCTCAACAATTCATTCATTTTCGAGGCTTATCAAAGTTAGAGAGATGACAAGAGTACTATACAGGCTTTGGTAAGTCAAGACAATCAAATTAAAGTTTAATATAAGTATAAGTAACTAGAAGTTTAGCGATCAATCCAATTCTTCTAGTTAACTCTTAGCTTGCCAAGGAAAACTAAGATGTTTTTAAATAACATAATTGAGTAAGAGAGTTTCATGTCCTAAGTAGTATAACAATGAGGTGTCTTATTTACACCCACATCAACAAATCAAGTCTATCAAAAACACTTCTAATCCAATCATTGCTTTTCAAGAAAAATTCGTAGAGTAGTAATGAGACCATGCCAAGGGCTTGTTATGTGGATCCTCATAGATATCTTTTTCTTTTATTCTTTCAAGGATCTCTAAATGTTTCTTTTGCAGGTGTTTACACAACCTTTGAGAGTACCAATAATTTTGCCCATATATTGACATGTATGCCACTCATGTCATCAACTCATAGCCAAAATCCGAGGTTATACCATAGATCGTTCAAAAGCTAGCGGATTTGTTGGCATCCCAAAGGTGTGCATTAGAGACATAGAAAAAAATTGTCTCACTTATTTCTCTTTTTTGAGCTAGTACCGCGGTTTGATCCACAAGGTTAGCTTTGGCATGCATCACAATTACCACTAGACTTTATTTCAATCAAACAACTCCTTTCATGAGTGCTGTCAAGACTATCAAAATATGTACGGGGTTAAGTATCTTCAAGGGTATACTCTCAAGACAATCATTCATAAAACAAGTCATAAATTTCAGACTTTTACTTATTGTACTTGTTTGTCAATAATATTTCCAAGGCAAGACTTGGTTAGCTAAAATAACTAGAGCAAGAGCTTCAACAACTAATCATCATACTAATAAAAAGCTTTACTCTAACCATATTAAATTACTTCCTACTAGCATGACATCTTAGCAAATCAACCAACTAAGATAAACAACTCAAACTTCATAAGTGGGAGACATAAGACATACCTCTCATAAGCGACTTCATGATCCTCTTCCTTATAGGGATGTGTTCCTTCAAAACTCAAACACGATTATTCTCACAATAATATTAAAGCAAAGAGGCAAAGTGCGAATCCACATTTACAAAAAAGGAAGAACATAAAAATCTTTTTGTATTTTCGAGGATAGGGATTAAAGAATAGAAAAGAACTCGCGACCAAGCAAGGGTTTTAAGAAAAGAAAAACAACAAAAAACAAAAGCAAACTAAAAATGAAAGAAAACTAAACAAGCCAACACGAGTGTTTAAAAGCTTTCAAGGAGCTGGAGTCAACCTCGTTATTACACAAATAAATTTGTCGGGGGAACACGTCCCCAAGCTCAGGCTTTTCCAAGCCCTTTTGTTGCTCATTATGGTGGCGGTGGATAGTCTCTCACGTTCCATTGGCTGCTCCAATCATGGAACAGGGTGGCGAGGCTTGCAGTAGCATCTCAAAGGTTGATGGAGATGTTGTTCATATTTTGAATATTTCCTTCGAGTGCGTATATGTCTTCATAGGTGGTGTAGTAGTTTGGTGGCTTCTCATCTTGTTCGGGTCCTCCTTGTTCTACTTCTTCATCATCTCATCCTCCCATGGGTATTTCTTGTTGGGGTAGATTAGCGTCAACATGCGCGTCAAAACGCAAACGTCCATCCTCGATAGAGAATAAACCGTTAGGCAAAGGAGCCAGGATCAAGTGATCCACTCCAGGTATATCGAGAAAGTATCTACCATGAGTTTTAGAAACCATACCACATGCTCTTAGAGTAGGGAGACCGAGATGGTGACTTCCTATCAACAGTTGGATGTTACCTAGGTTGATGTGATGTGCGCGTGCAAGAACGGTTACAACTCCCCCTCCGCATATGGGTCCTCGAGATTGTAGAGCCTGGTGCTTAAGGTAAAACACCAGAAGAGCACCCAAATTTGGCGTTAAGTTATAATTAATAATAGCAGTTTTTGCGAGGATCAAGATGTCCTCCTCATTAACTCTAGTAAACTCACCACGTGCCTGCAAAGTCTTAGCAATCACATAAAATAAATATCGAATAGGAGGGTGATCAATTTGGTTTCCCTTGGGTGTGGTTCCACAGATTCTCTTTAAATTAAAGTACTCCCAATGTGCATGATTTAAAACAAAAGTAGTTATGCGCACATTGGTGGTGTTGTTGGCAAACCCGAAACATTGAGCCCATTGGTTGAGTGTTAGGGTGTACTCATAGTTCATCAGATGGAATTTGATGTAATCAACTCCGGGCCTTTGTTCCTCGGTACAACCATAAGGGTCCACTATATGCATCAAAGTGCTGAAGAACTCAAGGGTCAAGCGACGATACGTGGCAACATCCTACAAGACAAAATCATACAAGCCAACATTTCTGCAAAGTAAACCGAAATCATTATGAATGCCAAGTTGGTTCAGGATATAGGGACACGCCCACTTGGTGGACTTGATTTCTCGGAGCTTGAGACGATCGAAACGGTTCAGCTGAAACTCCTCGGTAAACTCGATACCAAGTGACTCGGGGGGTCAACGTATCAACGGGTGGTGCGTAGGACTCCATAACCATCTCACGTGTACGACTCCTTGTGTTCATCTAAAAATAATAAGATAAAGTAAATAAAATTTCTAATGATTTTTTTAGTCCAATAGAAACATAACATAAGTGATTCTCTACACTAATTACAAAAGAAACTCCTCTAAAACAATACTAAGCATGCTCAATATCAAGATTGAATCAAGAACAAGACCTAAGTCTATATTGACAATGGTGAAAGATTGAGTGAAGATTTTGTACAAATAAGTTGAGGATCGGAGGAGAATCATACCTTAGATCGATTGAGTGCGAGGAATCAAAGAAAGATTAAGTAAATTTGAAGATCCAATGGAGATGGTTTGGAGTTTGGAGGAAGAAGAAATAGAAAGATTTGTTTTGGAGATTTTTAGGTTACCTCTTCGGGATGAATATGGCGGCCGTGTACGTGGTATGGGCGGGTGGTATGGCCAGAGCCCACTCGTACCGGGTGACATACCTTGGGGCGTTGACTCCCTTCTGGCGGTGCATTCGTTACGAGAACACGGTACGGTCGCACGCTCCCAGTACAGACGCATGGTACGGGCACGTATGGCCGTACCAGTGGTCGTTAAGAGCACTATTCCCTACGGCAAAAATCAGAATTTCTATCTTCCTACGGTTCTATGTGGTACGGGCGCACGGTAGTCCCTTCCGGCCGTACTAGTGGTCGTTAAGAGCACTGTGAGCTACAAAACTCAAAAATTTTGATTATAAGCTCTGTGTGCCTTTGCACATCTTATCAAAGGACAAAATAACAACAAATATACTACATAAAAATCAGCAATACTTCTTAGGCCATGTGTTAGTAAAATGAATGATCGAGGATTACCTTATTTCTTCTCCTCTCTCCAAAGGTCTTCTTGAACACTCTTTATTAAAAACAAAAACAAACAAACAAAACTAACACAAAAGTAAACACTTTATTTCACATGGATTGCCTCCCATGAAACGCTTCTAGTTAAGGTCAATTAGCTTGACCCTGATGATAATCATTTAGGTTTAAGAAGTGTAATACCCACTCCAAAATAGTTGGCTTTTAAAGTGATTATACCATCATCGTCATTAGGCTTGGCCTTCTTTTTCCTAGGGAAGTGGACTATAAAAGGATATCTAGATGGTAGCCATATTCTCACATTCCCCTCATGTAAATTAATTAAAGCCTTAATGGTTCTTAGGAATGGACTACCTAGAATTATAGGTGCTACGGCATCTTCAGGCATGTCCACAATAACAAGATCAATAAAAGCGGGACTACCTTTAATTTCAACAACTATATTTTCTTTTATCCCAACAACTTGTTTATAGGTTGAATCAGCTAGATGGAGTCTCAATTCAGTAGTAACAAATGGCCCCAAGTTTAATTTGTAAAATAAGCTTTTGGAAATCATTGAGACACTCGCACCAAGATCACAAAGTGCGGATATCTCATTGACTCCCAACTTAACTTTAATAGTAGGCTCAAATATATCATCTAGCTTAGCTGGAAGCTTATCGGCTAGTCTTTTGTACTCCATCTATAACTCGCGAACTTTAGATGCTACTTGTTGTATAAATTGTTGGTACATAGCATCATTACCTTGTTCTATACCTGGATTCTTCACGGTGATCATCTTTAGCAGATCTTCCATGGTATATTCCGGTGTTGGCGTGGTGCTATAAACAAGCTCTTCAGGTTTTTCTTCATTGGTTACCACCCTCATCATCTTGAGGTCTTCTACTGGATTTGGCTCGGGTTTTCTAGCAAACTTAGTTAGTATGAGAGCTTGGTTCTCAGCTACTTTACCCAGCTGAGCCTCCACGGTCTTTGCCCTTTCCTGTAGAGCTTGTACATCATTTCTAATTGCAAAAACTTGGTTAGATAATTTTCCTATACTGCTTTCATTGTTCTCCATGATTTTAATAAGCATGTTATTTCGCTTGGTTTGAGCTTGTATAAAGGTTCTAACAGTTTTCTCAAACAAGAGATTGCCATGATTTGCTCCATTAGTATTATCATAATTGTTGTAAGGAGCTCCTGTAGGATTAGGATAATGTTTTTAAACATTAGAACCATAATTATTTTTCCATGCAGGATTAAAAGGAGTGCGAGCTATAAAATTAAACATCATTAACATCAGTAGAGATAGCATTGACTTGGGTATCTTCTTTCCCTTTTACTATGCTAAGCAACTCGTCTACCTTAGATGTAAGCTCTTCATTATTTACCTCGGTAATTGAACTTACTCTCTTTGAGGTTCTTTCCACATGCCATTGGGCATGGTTGTTTTGCATATCTTCAAGTAACTTCTTTGTAACACTCACTTGCTTTCCTATGATTGTTCCTCCTATTGCAGTATCTAGCATATACTTAGACATTGGGTTAAGACCATTATAAAACAAATGTAATATAAGCCATTCTTCCATCCCATGACTAGGACAGTTCATTACGGCTTCTTTCATCCTTTCCCACGCAAGCGCTAGTGGCTCACGGTCTTCTTGTCTAAACCTTGTAATGTTGTATCTTAGCTGCATAGTTTTAGCTAGGGAAAAATTTAATCATAAATAAGTTAGTACATTCCTCCCAAGATTTAATAGTGCCCTTTGGTAGATCTAGCAACCTAACAGCATTTGGATCTACATCCTTAATACGCATCATGTCGTAAATTTCAGTGGACATGTTTAAGTGCAAATACGAATCTTCAGCAGATGAGCCCCCAAATTGGTTTTGTTGAACCAAACTTAAATGGTTAGGCTTTATTTCATATGTTTCCGCATCAATAGCGGGCTGAGTGATAGGTACACGAATGAAATCAAAAGTGGGAGTATCATACTACCCTAATCTCTTTTGAGCGATGACTCTTATATTTTTGGTAATTTTTAAGTAATGAAAACAAATAACAAGTAACTATATTTTGGGGGTTTTCAAATGGTAACAAGAAAGTAAACTAATAATAAGAAGTAAACTACAAACTAATAATAAAACTAAAAACAAGGTCTCTAGTGACCTCACCAGGATGGCAAAATTGCTTCCCCGGCAACGGCGCCAGAAAAAGGGTTGATACCTTCGATCCAGATTCACAGATGTAGTATAATAGCTTTTTCCCTAGAAGACCTAGGTTTAATCGAACCTTGGAAAGCAATGCTAAAAGGAAATAAAAAGGACACGTCTACAATACTTTGTTTGTTCGTTTCACCTTAGTTTACCATACCAATCTAGTTTACTTTTATAATGGATTGAATCAATGGATGGAGATAGGTCAGGATTGAAGATCCACCTGCAGCTGCACATCATATGGGATAAAAGATAATAATACGCATAGTCATGTGTAATGTTTGAATGGAGATAATATCTTGTGGGCAACACATCCTAATATATTAGAGCCCTCGTGATGCACCGGGCACAGCAATAGTCTTTTAATCCAACTGAGTGTGCACCGAAGCAACGGGCTACAAACGATTATTAAGTGTAAAATACAGATCAAAGGTTTAAGTGGTGATGTTGTTGTGATCCCGAATGGGTCACTAAGCGAAGACTGTACTACCATTTCTGTCACTAGGGTTCCTATGAGATCGCTGCTAGCCAAGTATCTCACCTCAAGCCTTTATCAATCTATGGGATCTTGGGTACCTACAAGTCCACAGATTGAGACAAGAGACAAAGAAACAAAAGATACAAATCCCAATTGGAAACAAAATACAATACTCCCATGAATTAGATACACATAATCGCTGCGAGGTTTCTCCCCAACCTGTAGCTCGTGACGACTACTCACTCATAAAAATAGATCGGAGATAGAAAACATCATACAAATACTTAGATTTAAATCAAATATTCTTGCAATGGTCTCCAAATCACAAGGAGATCTAAAGTACACAGCAATGGCTATGGCTAGCGGAGGGTATGGATGATGCAAGTGATGAACAATGGCGTGGATCTCCTTTGGTGGTGTTGTGATGTCATTTGAGAATGGAGTCTCTCTGTCCGGCGGCTGGAGCCTCAAAATATATAGGCGTCTTCACAAAAGTTGTAGGGTTTGTCAAGACGAAGCCAACACCACCTGGTACGGGAGGACGGTATAGGCGGGCCCTGCCCGTACCAGTGGTTGTTAAAGTTGCTGACGCCCTTGAATGGCTTCCCAATTACTTGGTCGTGTATACTTCCTCCAAAACCTTCATTATGTCTCCTGATTTCGCATTAAAAACCGTGATTTCGTGCATAACACAATTCAAAGAAAGGTTTTGCATATATTTGTAGTTATTAGTCATTAGTGGCAAGGATTGAGAGTTTCTTCTCAATTTCTTGACCAAAATCAATGTTTAAACACGGTGGAAGATGGCTAATTTTGGAGCCATCAGTGGGTTCTCCACCAGTGCCTCCTCCTTAGTGCTCGCCCTCGGTGGCGAGCTCGGGTAGAGAGCACGGGCGGTAGAGGATAGCATTTGCCAGGTTATAGGAAGGTGACAAGGAATTTTGGCTGGTGGCTAGTGATGATGTGGCCATTGCCGCCAGCGCAACCCCCTATTTGTAGACCCATGGAGGCGAATGGCAGGAAATGCCAGCTTGCACGAGAAACAAAAAGGGGTGGGTTTGGGAAACTGTTGGGCAACACACAGAGCCAGGCTGAAAACTAAAACTTTTCTACTCCGGCAAGGTCTTTGGTGAGCCACCCCAAGATCCGTCCAAGGTCAAAGGCAATAGCTTGTACCTGTCGACACATAGGTGCAGAAGCTGAGGAAGCGCGTCGTGGTGGTATTGTACATTTCCCTCGTCTCGTCCGGCTCCGACTATTTTCTCGATCCTGGGACCACCTCGTCATCGGCTTGATCCGCTTCCTTCTGCCTTCGACTTTGCCGCCTAATGCCGTTGACAAGCACGGCAGATGTGGTGCCTCTGCTGTCTCACATACGTACAGGGTGGACGATGCTAGTCTCTATCTTGCCGCCATGGGACAGGAAGGTGGAGTTGCCAAGTCTAGCGAAACCCTAGGAAGCATCTCTAGAGTATAATATCTTGTCCGCCGCCACCCACCTTCCTTTAGATAGGCGAGTAGGTGAGGGCACACAACACTTGTGTCCCTCGATCCTAAATGCTAGCCCTAGTCAAAGTGGGTCCAACCCATTGACATGTGTCCCTATCCATACAAGTCCAACCTATCGGCTTGTGATAGTCGGATTAACATCCGCCTAGTCCCACTCTCTTAACTATGCGATCCTGCAGGCTTACGGTAAGCTAGACACAACTCAGTAATCATTCAGTCAGAGTAGTAGCTTAGTGACTTTACGACTAGAGCTGATAATTAGCAGCGGCCTCTAGCAAGACTTGCTAACTCCCGATTTACGCAAGTGCCCTTAATGTGACGATCTGTCCGAGTCCCTTTGCCTCACGATATTGGTGATAAACCATAGGGAAGATTCCATCATTCTAGTGCTGGTTTACTCTCTTCTTGTTGAAGTGATAACTGATTCCCTCCGGCTTCACTAAGTCGGACTACCTCAATAAATATTTGATTGAGTAGCGCATGGCATGCTTCTGAATCATATCACACGAGAGGGCCTAGAGAATAGCTCTCCGAGATGGAGGGGAAAATTTTGTCTTAGCTGATCCATGTCACGCAGCTTGCTTCGAAGTCGGCCCAAGACCACCCTTATAACTTCCAGTTACAGTGAGCGTTAGATGGAATCAAATCCGGCTTTTCCACAACTTAGATCGTGCTATCCCCTCAGGTCTAAGGATTCAATTGTGTTAGTCAGAGCATATGATGGTGTGCTCACGTCCTACTAAACTTTGGATCGGTCCAGATATCATAGCTCTTCTGACTAGCCAATGCAAGACGGATAACATATCCATGCTCATGACACGTGAAACATTGTCATCTTCCGACTTACAAATTAGTCTCGGCAGTGGGTTTCCTCCCAATCTTAAATGACTAAGGACAAACTGGCTAGAGCTAGATACAAGTATATGGTTCCACACATGCAAAAATTGCGGTGACACATACAACTATCTCTAAGCCAGATACTGAGTTACAGATACAAGGGGGATGTGAGCCTCTAGGGCATCATTCCTAACAGTCTCCCACTTGCACTAGAGTCGAACACTCAGCCATCTCCAGGCCTTAGGCATCTCATGGCCATCGCTGTAACGTGCGCCTCAAACTTAGGTTGTGGAAGCGGCTTGGTCAACGGGTCTGCAACATTTGCATCCGTGTGTACCTTGCATAGCTTAATTTCTCCGTGATCGACGAACTGTCGAATCAGGTGAAATTTCCTGAGTATGTGATTGTTCTTCTGGTGTGCCCGTGGCTCCTTAGCTTATGCAATAGCACCAGTATTGTCACAGTACATGTCTAACGGACTGGACGAGCCCGGAACAACACCGAGTTCCATCAGATTTTTTATCCAAACTCCCTCTTTTGCCGCCTCTGAGGTAGAAACATACTCAGCTTACAGAGTAGAATCGGCCACCGATTCTTGCTTGGAACATTTCCATCTCACTGCACCTCCATTCACTATGAACACATAGCCGGATTGCGAGCGTGAGTCATCTAGATCGGTCTGAAAGCTAGCATCCGTGTAACCCTTTACACCTAGCTCTTCCTCACCGCCATAGACTAGGAACTCATCTTGAGTACGTCACGAGTACTTAAAAATATTATTTAATGTTGTCCAGTGGCCTTCACCCGGATCCGACTGATATCTGCTCGTTACACTTGGAGCATAGGAAATATCCGACCTAGTACATATCATCGCATACATGATCGATCCTACTACCGAAGCATAAGGGATCCTCTCCATCCGACTTTGCTCATCAGCCGATGCTAGGCACTGAGTCTTACTAAGTCGCATTCCATGCACCATCGGTAAGTACCCTTTCTTAGCCGAATCCATATTGAACTTCTTCAATATCTTATCTAGATATGTACTCTGACTCAAACCTATGAGTCTTAGGGATCTATCTCTATATGTTTTTATTCCTAGTATAAATGCCACCTCACCCAGGTCCTTTATTTGGAAACAACTTTCCAAAGAATCCTTGGTTTCCCACTATCAATATGTCATCTACATAAAGTAGCAGAAAAACAATTGAGCTTTCACTAAACTTCCTGTATACACAAGAATCTTGTTCGCTTTTGATGAAGCCAAATGATTTAACCACTTTATCAAAACAAATGTTCCAACTCCGACTTGCCTTCTTCAATCCATAAATGGATTTCCGAAGCTTGCAAACTTTGTTAGGACTAGCCAGATCGACAAAACCCTCAGGTTGCATCATATACTTATCCTCGGTTCAATTTCTGTGAAGGAAAGTCATTTTGACATCCATCTGCCATATCTCCCAATCAAAGTATGCAGCTAGTGCTAAAATGATCCTCACTGACTTAAGCATCGCTACTGGTGAGAAAGTCTCGTCATAGTCAACTCCTTGACCTTGTCGGAAGCCTTTCGTGATAAGCCGTGCTTTATAGATAGAAATATTTCCATCTTGGTCAATTTTCCTCTTAAACACCCATTTTCTCTCGATGGATCTTGCACCATCTGGCAAATTTACCAAGTTCAAAACTTGATTGTCATCCATGGAATTTAACTCGGATCTCATGGCTCCAAGACATGACTCAGAATCAGCACTTCCCATCGCACCCTGATAAGTAGTCGGCTCATCGCCGTCCAGCATAAGTACGTCTCCATGTAGTCTTGATGATCTTCGTGGCTCTGGTGCATTTCTGGCTTAGGCACAATGTCTGGCTCAACCTCCAAGGTTGCGGACTTGTCCTGAGTTAGTGAATCTCGAATTTCTTCGAGGTGCACCTTATTCCCACTATCTTTTTGGCTTAGAAACTCTTTCTCCAGAAACACACCGTTTCGAGCTAAAAACACTTTTCCCTCTTCTTGGTTGTATAAATAGTAACCCAAAGTTTCCTTAGAGTATCCTATGAAAACTACCTTATCCTACTTGGGGTTAAGCTTATCATATTGTAATCTCTTGGCAAAGGCTTCACCTCCCCAAATCTTAAGAAAAGCCAAGGCCGGTTGTTGCCCATCCACATCTCATTTGGTGTCTTTTTTACTGATTTAGATGGTATTTTGTTTAGTGTTATCGCTGCTGTCTCTAGACAAAAACCCTAGAATGATAAAGGTAGATCCGTCTTACTCATGATCGACCTCACCATGTCTAACAAGGTTCTCTTCCACCTTTCTGACACACCATTCCTCTGAGGTGTTCCTGGTGGGGTGAGCTATGGAACTAATCCACAACTCTTGAGATGGCCATCAAACTCATGGCTCATATATTCGCCTCCACGATCTGATTGTAGAAACTTAATATTCTTGCTGAGTTGGTTTTGCACTTCACTCTGAAATTCTTTGAACTTTTCAAAGCTTTGCGACTTGGATTTCATCAGGTACACATAGCCATATCTACTAAGATCATCCGTGAATGTGACAAAATACTCGTAACCACCCCTGGCTGTCATGCTTATTGGACCACATACATCACTGTGTATCAGTTCTAGCAAGTCGGACGCCCTCTCACAACTCTTTGCGAAAGGTGTCATGGTAACCTTACGCCTAGAAAACAAGATTTGCACGTTTCAAATGGCTCCAAGCCGGACGAATCCAAGAGTCCATCACCATGGAGCTTTTGTATGCATTTCTAGCTGATATGACCAAGGCGACAATGCCATAGATAAGTAGAACTAAGATCATTCGGCTCCAACCTTTTAGCATTTAAGTTATAGACTGATTTACATTCAAGACTAAGCACAAAAAGTTCGGATTGGACAGATGCATAGCCATGAAACACATTATTCAAATAAAAGGAATAACCATTGTTCTTAATATTTGACTCATAACCCTGCTCCATCAAATAAGAGGCAGAAATGATGTTTCATCTTAGTACAGGAACATAGTAACACTTATTTAGTTCTAGTACAAATCCTAAGGGTAACTGGAGTTGCATCGTCCCTATGGCTAACACAACAACTCTTGCTTTGTTTTCGACTCTGATGTCAATCTTCCCTCTCGCCACGCTCCTATGCCTTACCAGCCCCTGCATCGAGTTGCACACATGAACAACCGATCCGACATCGTATACCCAGGTGCTGCTAGGAGGGTCGGCAAGATAAATGTCTATAATATTCACAACAAGTGTACTTGAGTCGGAAGTCATACTTCCACTCCAAGCTTTATCCGCCTTGTCCTTGTCACAGTTCCTCTTCCAGTGACCCTCCACCTTACAGTAAAAGCATACTGTACCTAGAGGTTTTGCCAGCTTGCTACTCACTGAGCCAGTTCTAGGACTTGGATCTAGCGTGCCGTCTCCCTTTGGCTTGGCTTTCTTAGAATAAGATTTCTTCTTGATCTTGGAAGCATTCTGCACCATCAAAACTTGACTAGTGCCGCCTCTCTTGATGTCGATCTCTGTTGTCTTAAGCATCCCTTGAAGTTCTGCCAGTTTCTTATCCATACCATGCATATGGTAATTCGAAATGAATGAACCATAAATACTAGGAAGAGAATTCAGGAGAATGTCAGTAGCGAACTGTCCGCTCAACGGAAAACCCAAACAATCCAAGGACTGCACATATCTGACCATCTTGATCAAGTGTGGTCCCAATGGATCTCCATCTTTCAGCTTGCACCCGAGCAAGGCTCTAGAGATATTGTACCTCTCTGTCCTAGCATGTGTGTCAAACATGCTCTTGAGGGCAACGATCGTATGGTACGCCTCAACATTCTCAAACAGCTGTTGTAGTTTCGGCTCCATGTGAGTGAGCATGAGGCAGCTGACTTTTGTCGACTCATCATGAGCCCGGCAAAAGGCAGATCTTACAGTATTAGGCTCATCATTATCTAGCTCATCTGGAATCAGATTGTCCAGGACATGTTCCTTCTTCTTTTGCTTGAGAATGATTATCAAGTTACGGTATCAGTTGGTAAAGTTTGTCCCATTCAGCTTGTCCTTCTCAAGGATCATAGGCAATTCAAAACTAGAAATATGAATGGTGCTAGGTGGTGCCATCTACAAACAAACATGCAAAACACTTAAGTCAATGTATTTGTAAAAAGAGAAGGTGGATTAAACTCTTTAATCGTGTATACTCCCACTTAGACTGATATCCCTCCGATAGTCAAAAGTGATTTGGGATCCTGGTTAGTTATCCGACTAGTGAGACTTTGCGTCACCGCTAGTCGGAGAACCTTCCGAGTAGGCAAAACCTTGCCAATCAGATCTCTATATGATTCTTGTTGGGTTGTCTGAAAACCCTCCTCATCTCGAAGCCCACAACTATTGTGATAGCTCCATCTAGCTACCAAGTGCCCGTAGAGAGAGTCTGAATCTCTCACACTTTATCGAAGAGAATTGGTAGTGCCCCAACAATATGAGCCCACTAACCAAAATTGTCCGACTTGTAGTGTTGCAGCAAATGGCGAGGAAATTGATGACCCACAAGTATAGGGGATCGCAACAGTCTTCGAGGGAAGTAAAACCCAATTTATTGATTCGACACAACGGGAGCCAAAGAATATTTATAAGCCTTAGCAACTGAGTTGTCAATTTAGCTGCACATGGAAATAGTCTTGTTCACATCAATTTATCAGTAGTAACTATTTTGTAATAGCAGTAGCAAAGTAATAGCAGTAGTAAAAGTAAAGACGGTAGTAACAATTGCAGTAAATAGTAGGATTAAAGCGCGGTAGGCATAGGGATGGATGGACAGGCATTGCATGGATAAGACAACTCATATAGCAATCAAGATATAGGGCAATTACAGATAAATAAGATAAAGCATCCAAGTACTAAATAATCATAGGCATGTGTTCCATATATAGTCATACGTGCTCGTAATGAGAACTTGCACAACATCTTTTGTCCTGCCAGCCCGTTTGCAGCGGGGCCTCAAGGGAACTACTGGAAATAAGGTGCTCCTTTTAATAGATCACCGGAGCAAAGCATTAACACTCCATGAACACACGTAATCCTCATATCACAGCCATTCCCACCGGTTATCCCGATTATTGTCACTTCGGGGCCTTTGGTTCCAGACATTAATATGTGTATACAACTTGCAGGTAAGATCATAAACAATACTATCATCATGAATCAATAACATGTTCAGTGTTGGGAATATGCCCTAGGCAATCATGTATGATGTTATTTCCAATGTATTCATAAAGTTATTGTCCATGTATGAACTACTGATATATATCATTGAATATGTGATTCGATTATGGAACTATATATTCATGTTGTTTATACTGATTGTCCTTGGTCATTGAGGTTGTGCTAGACACACAACTTAGACTAATGTGAAAGTCGGCTGATGACTCGGTTCCACTTGTCATGGGCATAGAGATGCTATTCCGACTTACACAGATTCGGCTAAAGAGTTTAGCGAGTCGGACTGACCCATATTGAGATACAACGAATAAGTCGTCATTTGTATATCTGAATCAATGTAATCCTTAGACCTGAGGTTATTGCACAATCCGAGTTGAGGATCACCGACTTAGGTTCTGTCAAACACTGTTCCGTCACTGGGCAGTTATAAAGGCGGAGTCCAGGTCGACTGAGAATCAAGTTGCGTGATGTGAATAAGCGAGATGGGATTTTGCCCCTTCGTCTGGAGAGATATTCTCTGGGCCCTCTCGGAAGATATGATTCGGAAAGCATGGCCATGCGTGACTCGGTTAAGTGTTAACCGAGGCGACCGACTAAGAGTTAGTCGGATGAATCACTTGTCTTGGATCAAGAAAGAGATTCGAACTATTTAAGGGATGATGATTATTCGCCTATAGTTCGACAAAGTATATCGTGAGGAAAAAGGGACTCAGAAGAAAGTCGCATTGGAAGGTATGTCGTCATGACTCTTTGGTACTTGGGAGTTGGCACGTTCTGCTAGGAGCCGCTACCAACTGATCGGTCACGAGTGAGACTCGGATCGTGTCCGGGTCACCATGAGCCTGTCGGGTCACACACTTAAGAGCGGGAGCATATTTGGGTTGGACCCAAAAAGGAAACGGACAGAGTCAGTGAGTTGGACTCGCAGTGACTAATATAGGCCTTTTAGTGAATGGGCCACAAGTGAGTGGAGCCCACTTTCACTCCCAATATAAGCTGGGGCGCAGGTGCTTAGAGCAGATGGTTAGGTCACTCCATGTGTTGCAAACCCTAGCTCAAGTCTAGTCCTGTCGCCACCGTACTGGACCTAGCAGTCCATCACCGGCGCTCCTCCTCGTACGTGTCGATACTGGAGGAGGTGCTGTACATTCAACACTTCGACGATCGTGGATCGGAACGGATCATGAGGACTGCACTGCATCAAGCGACGTGCTTCATCGATTCCGCAACCACGCGTCTAGTGGTAATTCTCGTGGCATACTACCTCAGCTAGATCTTGGGTTCACCGCGTAGGAAAAAGTTTTGTTTTTCTCTGCGTGGCCCAACAGTGGTATCAGAGCGTTAGCTTCTGGTTTTAGGCTCGAGATCTTGCATATGTGATATGTGGTTGGTGTTAGATTGGATCTAATTGCAGTTTTGGTGGTCGATCTATGAGATAGATCGGTTTTGTACAAAGTTGATTGGATCAATTGTACTCGGGGGAATGGATGATCTAGTTTCCGTGATCTAACTGCTAAGGTCGTGGAGCGACATACCCCTACCGGTCGTCTTCCGCCATCGGGGTAGACTGTGACAGGTAAACCCAGATGTGGTGATCGAAGATCAAAGAGTTTGGTCGAATCGGAGTCCGGATCGGATTTAGGTATTGTTTTATTCGATGAGGAAATCCATGTCCGGAATGCAGATGAGATCTGCGTTTTTCAGAAAAATCATAGCGCCTTAGATGTTGTTGCGAGTTTCTCAACGCCGGTAGATATCGTATCTATGCATAACTTGTTTTTGCAGGATGAAGTTGTGAATTATATGGCTTATGTGCATGTGATGTGTGTAATCCATAAGTGATTTGCGTATCACGGTTTTTGTCAGCCGGCTGGAGCCTAGGTGCTGTCACTTTATTGTATAACGACCTACGTGTCGGATTCTCTATGTAATTTAAAATTACAAGCTAGTATAACTATTTGGAGAACAAGGAAGGCATGCAAGTCGGTGTACAAGTTGGCTACATGGATTAAGACGGCACGTGACAACAGTTGACACGAGTCGGATTACAAGCATTGTGGAGATGGAGATTGCCATGAAGAGAGCCATACCATTTCACATTATAATTGTTTTATTTTGTGTTATTGTTATGTCTCTGTTTTACCTCTACTAGATAGTTGGTAGAAAGTAATCCCTCAAAGAAGGTCTAGTCGGTTTCCCCGCCAGTGCTGCACCATCACAAGTCGGACATTTTTGGTAGTGGGATCATAAAATTGAGGTACTATCAATTCTTTCCGACTAGGTGGGTTCGAGTCGGACTCTTACATCGGAAGCACTCGGTAATCAAGACAGGTCTATCACAACGGTTGTGGGACTTGGGGAAAAGTCGGATGGGAGCCGGGGCATGTGATGCCACCCATCCAACAGGGGTCGTGTGAGATACGATTGACAAGGAGTTGTCTCCCTAGATCACTTGACGACTAGTGGTGATGCTAAAGCTCACTAGTCGACTTGCTTATTTAGGGTCCTGAATCACTAAGTAACCATCGGAGGGGTGTTGGTTCTAGTGGGAGCATAAGTATCAAAGTGTTTAATATGCTTGCTCTTCTATGAATACATGTCTTAAGTGTTTTGCATATTTTTCTGTTGTAGATCAATGGCACCTAGCAGTCTCCCTCAGATTTCCAATTTTGCTTTGAGAACCATCTTAGAGAAAGATAAGCTAAATGGAACTAACTTCACCAACTGGTATCGTAATCTGAGAATTGTTCTCAAGCAAGAAAAGAGGGACCATGACCTATACAACCCACTTCCAAATGAGCCGAATGAGAATGCGACTGTCGCAGCCACTAATGCCTATCGTCGGATTTGTGATGAATCCACGGAGATTAGCTGTCTTATGCTTGCTCACATGGAACCGGACTTGCAGTAGCAGTTTGAGAATGTTGAGGCCTACGATATGATCAAAAGTCTCAAAAGTATGTTCCAGGCTCAGGCAAAGACTGAGAGGTATCAAGTCTCTCAGGCCTTGTTGAGCTGCAATCTTAAGGATGGTGATCCACTGAGTCCACATGTGATCAAGATGGTTGATTACGTGCAGTCTCTGGAAAGGTTGGGCTACCCCATTAGCGAAGAGTTTGCTACAGACATAATTCTGAACTGTCTTCCTAGTGCATATGGTCAGTTCATATCGAACTACCACATGCATGGTATGGATAAGAAGCTCACTGAATTACATGGGATGCTCAAGCAGGCTGAGGCGGATCTCAAGAAAGGTGCCAGTCAAGTGTTGATGGTACAGAATAAGGCTAAGTTCAAGAAGAGTTTTTGGACTAAAGAAGAAGGCTAAGTCGGGAGGTAAGGCTGAGGACCTGGTCCAAAGCGCTTTCTCAGGAACTAAGCCATCTCCTGCAGCCGGATCCACTTGCTTCTACTGCAAGGCGAATGGCCACTGGAAGAGGAATTGCAGCAAGTATCTGGCTGACAAATTCAAGAGTGGAGGTGTGACTTCCGGCTCAGGTACGCTTGTTTGCAATGTTATACACATTTATCTTGCTGATGCACCTGGTAGTTCTTGGGAATATGATACCGGATCAGTTATTCACATCTGCAACTCATTGCAGGGACTGGTAAGAACTAGGAGCGTGGCGAGAGGCGAGGTTAACATTCAAGTCGGCAACAAAGCGAGAGTCGCTGCGTTGGAAGTCGGCATAATGCAACTTCATTTACCTTCTGGATTCTTAATGGAGCTGAATAATTGTTATTATGTTCTAGTGCTTAGTCGAAACATTATTTCTACCTCATGTTTGATGAGACAAGACTATGAGTCGAATATTAAGAATAATGGTTGTTCTTTGTATTTGAATGATATGTTTCACGGCTTTGCACCCGTCTAGGACGGGTTATTTATTTTGAATCTTGAAGGTGAATCTGTCTATAACATAAATGTGAAAAGGTTGAAACCAAATGATCTGAATATGACTTACTTTTGGCATTGTCGTCTTGGTCATATAAGCTGGAAACGCATGAAGAAGCTCCATGGTGATGGACTCCTAACTTCGTTCGACTTGGAGTCATTCGAGACATGTGAATCCTGCCTACTCGGCAAGATGACCAAGACACCTTTTACAAAGAGTTGTGAAAGGGCGTCCGACTTATTGGGACTAGTACATAGTGATGTATGTGGCCCGATGAGCACGACAGCCAGAGGTGGTTATGAGTACTTTATTACATTCACTGATGATTTGAGTAGGTATGGATATATCTACTTGATGAAACATAAGTCGGGTGCCTTCGAAAAGTTCAAGGAATTCCAGAATGAGGTACATAATCAACTCGGCAAGAAAATAAAGTTTCTTCAGTTGGACCGAGGAGGCGAGTACATGAGCCATGAGTTTGATGACCATCTGAAGAGTTGTGGAATAGTTCCCCAGCTCACTCCTCCAGCAACGCCGCAGAGAAACGGTGTGTCGGAAAGGAGAAATCGGACCTTGTTGGACATGGTACGATCAATGATGAGTCAGCCAGATCTGCTTTTATCATTTTGGGGTTATTGTCTAGAAACTGCAGTGTTCATACTAAACAGACTACCATCAAAGTCGGTAGAGAAGACACCACATGAGATGTGGACTGGCAAGAAGCCAGGTTGTGAAGCTTTTGTCAAGCGACTTCAGTCAGACAAGCTTACAGCTAAGTGGGATAAGTGTATTTCCGTAGGATATCCAAGGGAAACCTTGGGTTACAATTTCTACAATCAAGAAGAGGGCAAAGTGTTTGTCGCTCAGAACGGTGTCTTCCTTGAGAAAGAGTTTCTCAGTCGGGGAGTCAGTGGGAGCACGGTGCAACTCGAAGAAATTCGAGAGGTACCGGCCAGTAGCGAGTCGGCAAAAGCCTTGGAGGTTAAGCCGGTCATTGTACCTGAGCCGGAAACAGCACCGACACTGCGAAGATCGGCCAGATTGCGAAGTGTTTGTGATGTGCTACTGTTAGACAGTGATGAGCCGGCAACTTATTCGGAAGTGATGGTGGGTTCTGATTCTGAGTCATGGCTTGGAGCCATGAGATCCGAGTTAAAGTCCATGGATGAGAATCAAGTTTGGAACTTGGTTGATCTGCCAGACGGTGCAAGACCCGTCGAGTGCAAATGGGTCTTTAAGAAGAAAACTGATATGGATGGAAATGTTTCTATCTATAAGGCACGACTTGTCGTAAAGGGGTTCCGACAAGTTCAAGGAGTTGACTATGATGAGACTTTCTGTCCCGTGGCGATTCTGAAATCAGTTTGGATCATGTTAGCTATAGTAGCCTATTTCGACTATGAGATATGGCAGATGGATGTTAAGACGGCTTTCCTTAATGGAAATTTAACCGAGGACGTGTATATGATCCAGACCGAGGGTTTTGTCGATCTGGCTAATGCTGACAAGGTATGCAAACTTCGGAAATCTATTTATGGGTTGAAGCAAGCATCTCGGAGTTGGAACATTCGCTTTGATGAGGTAGTCAAATCGTTTGGCTTCATCAAGAGTGATCATGATTCTTGTTTATACAAGAAGTTTAGTGGGAACAAAGTAAACTTTCTGATCTTATGTGGATGACATATTACTGATTGGAAATGATGTCCAGATGTTGCAAGAGACCAAGGAATCATTGGAAAAGAGTTTTTTGATGAAAGACTTGGGTGAGGCGACTTACATACTAGGAATCCGGATCTATAGAGATAGATCAAAGCGCCTCATTGGATTGAGTCAAAGTACATATTTGGACAAAGTATTGAAGAAGTTCAACATCGAATCGTCTAAGAAGGGGTTCTTACCGATGTCCCATGGCGTGAAACTTAGCAAGACTCAGTGTCCTTCGACAACTGATGAGCAAAGTCGGATGAGTGCGATTCCGTATGCTTCTGCAGTCGGATCCATCATGTACGCTATGATTTGTACTAGGCCGGATGTTTCCTATGCTCTAAGTGTTGTGAGCAGGTACCAGGCTGACCCTAGAGAAATCCACTGGGCAGCGGCTAAAAATATCCTCAAGTACTTGAGAAGGACTAAGGATATGTTCCTGGTTTATGGAGGTGAGGATGAACTCAGTGTAAGGGGTTACATGGATGCGAGTTATCTCACTGACTCGGATGATTCTCGTTCGCAATCCGGATATGTGTTTGTAATAAACGGAGGGGCTATGAGCTGGAAGAGTTCCAAGCAAGAGACGGTGTCTGTGTCTACGATAGAGGCTGAGTATATTGCTGCCTCAGAGGTGGCAAAGGAAGCCGTTTGGATAAGGAATTTCCTCATGGATCTTGGTGTGGTTCAGGGCTCGTCCAATCCGTTAGACGTGTATTGTGACAACAATGGTGCCATTGCACAAGCCAGGGAACCTAGACAACACTAGAAGAACAAACATATACTCATCAGTACCACCTTATTCACCAGTTCGTGGATCAAGGTGATATCAAGTTATGCAAGGTACACAGAATGCAAACATTGCGGATTCATTGACAAATCCACTTCCACAGCCGAAGCATGAGGCGCACCTAAGAGCTATGGGCATTAGATGCCTAGACATGTGATGTCGGATGATTGACTCTAGTGCAAGTGGGAGACTGTTGGGAATATGCCCTAGAGGCAATCATGTATGATTTTATTTCCAATGTATTCATAAAGTTATTGTCCATGTATGAACTACTAATATATATCATTGAATATGTGATTCGATTATGGAACTATATATTCATGTTGTTTATACTAATTGTCGTAGGTCGTTGAGGTTGTGCTGGACACACAACTTAGACTAATGTGAAAGTCGGCTCATGACTCGGTTCCACTTATCATGGGCATAGAGATGCTATTCTGACTTACACGGATTCGGCTAAAGAGTTTAGCGAGTCGGACTGACCCATATTGAGATACAACGAATAAGTTGTCATTTGTATATCTCAATCAATGTAATCCTTAGACCTGAGGTTATTGCACAATCCGAGTTGAGGATCACCGACTTAGGTTCTGTCAAATGCAGTTCCGTCACTAGGTAGTTATAAAGGCGGAGTTCGGGTCGACTGAGAATCAAGCTGCGTGATGTGAATAACCGAGATGGGATTTTGCCCCTTCGTCTGGAGAGATATTCTCTGGGCCCTCTCGGAAGATATGGTTCGGAAAGCATGGCCATGCGTGACTCAGTTAAGTGTTAACCGAGGCGACCGACTAAGAGTTAGTCAGATGAATCACTTGTCTCGGATCGAGAAAAAGAGTCGAACTATTTAAGGGATGAAGATTATTCGCCTATAGTTCGACAAAGTATATCGTGACGCAAAAGGGACTCAGACGAAAGTCGCATTGGAAGGTATGTGATCATGACTCTTTGGTACTTGGGAGTTGGCACATTCTTCTAGGAGCCGCTACCAACTGATCGGTCACGAGTGATACTCGGATCGTGTCCGGGTCACCATGATCCTGTCGGGTCACACACTTAAGAGCGGGAGCATATTTGGGTTGGAACCAAAAAGGAAACAGACAGAGTCAGTGAGTTGGACTCGCAGTGACTAATATAGGCCTTTTAGTGAATGGGCCACAAGTGAGTGGAGCCCACTTTCACTCCCTATATAAGCTGGGGTACAGGTGCTTAGAGTAGATGGTTAGGTCACTCCATATGTTGGAAACCCTAGCTCAAGTCCAGTCCTATCGCCGTCGTACCGGACCTAGCAGTCCATCGCCAACGCTCCTCCTCATACGTGTGGATACTGGCGGAGGTGTTGTACATTCAGCACTTCGATGATCATGGATGGAACGGATCATGAGGACTGCACTGCCTCAAGCGACGTGCTTCATCGATTCCGCAACCGTGTGTCTAGTGGTAATTCTTGTGGCCTACTACCTCAGCTAGATCTTGGGTTCACCACGTAGGAAAAAGTTTTGTTTTCTCTGCATGGCCCAACATTCAGATCTGAAATCATGTCACTTGGGCCCTAGTGACAAGCATTAAGCATAACAAGTTGCAACAAAGTCAAAAAATCACTAATAGTAGATACTAGGCACTATGCCTTAACAATCTGATGCAATTACATGAACGATCTCATCCAATCCCTACCATCCCCATAGCCTACATCAGGGTATTACTCACTCATGGATGGGAATCATGGATGGTTAATGGAGAAGCGATGGTGATGATGATGGCGATGATCTCCTCCAATTCCCCGTCTCGGCAGGGTGTCAGAACGGAGTTTCTAGTGGTGGCGGTGCAGCGGAACTCTATCTGGAAAAACATCGAAGCCCCCCTGCATTTTTAGGTCAAGGGGCATCTTATAGGCGAAGAGGGAGGCCGAGGAGGTGCCCGAGGCGGCCACACCCCTCCCAGGTGTGGCCTGGGCAGGCCCGCGCGGCTAGGTGGTGTGGGCCCCTTGTGGCCCTCCTCCGTCTCGTCTTCTGGCTCCGTGAGTCTTCTGGTGAAATAGGATTTTTGGCATATTTCCGAGATTTTTCCTGATAGTTGATTTTTTTGTACAAAAACTAGACACCAAGGTAATTCTGCTGAAAACAGCGTCAGTCCATGTTAGTTGTAGCCAAATCACACAAGTTTAGAGGAGAAACTATAGCAAAAGTGTTCAGGAAAGTAGATACGTTTTGGATGTATCAACTCCCCCAAGCTTAGCTTATTGCTTGTCCTTAAGCAATTCAGTTGAAAACTGAGTGCGATAAAAGAGCTTTCACGAACACATTTGCTTCATAAGATGTATATATTCTCAGCATATGATCAAATACTTAGGCAATTCATAATAAAGAGTATGCAAATAAGTTTACTTAATAGTCATTGCAAGCTATGAAGAGATTCTAACTCAAAAATAATAAGTAGCATGAAACATAAACATAAACAACATTGCAATGCTCATAAAAAGGTATGATAGAGTGGTATCTCGCTTGCCTTTGATTGTTAAATACCAAGGCACCTCTAAAGTTCAAGTGAAAACTAGAAGTAAAGATATCAAAGATACAAGCATCAAAGTCATGACACAATGTACCAAGTCTTGAGACAAGCACATTACACTAAGAATGACAACTATGCTCTCAAGAAAGTGCTCATAGAATAAGTGGTGACTCAACAAGGAAGTGAAAAGGTTTTGAAAAGTTTGAAAGGCTTCCAAATGCTGAAAGTATCGTACTCATTAGCTTTGAGATCTCATTGCCCCTATCATAAGCATCTTTAAATGGTTAAGTTGAAAGTGAGGTCCAATACAAGTTATATGCTTGACAGACCATAAACTGGAAATCCCATGTCCCTTGAGTACGAGGGTCGCTCCTCATGCTACTCAACTTTAGCTACCGGTAAGTTCCTGTCATAGTAAATACATGCGTATCATAGAGAACCACCAACGGGGTACCCCTTGCACATGATACATGAGCTATCCCATAATCAAAATGACAAGGCAAGCAGACAATGAGCATCTCAGCAATCTTCTTATTTACCATGGGAAAATGGTGCTTTTTTTTCTCTCTTTCCTCTTTTCTCATCCTTTTTTTCCTTTTTCTCAACCTCTATCTCTTTTTTATAAGAAGAATGCTTCATAGATTGCTAACTATGGTGATGCTGCAAGTTTCCACCATGATTCAGCATGGGTTAGGCTAGCGGCCCAGGCGTTTCTCTAACACACATACATAACTCCATGGACTTACAAGCTCCCCTTTTATTTCACACCGACGACATCCGTAAACAAAAGAGCATGATATGATCTAAAAAACAAAAGAGCATGATATCAACTGGGTATATATTTACAGGTGTTGAAAGCGTTCCCAATAACAACACGGTTCTGCTAATCCCCAGCTTATAATTTGCAAGCATATAACTTTCATGGACAGTCACAATAGTTCAGGTTTATTAAGTGCAAGAAATAAGGTGTGCCATCAAGTTCGTGAGAGATTTACTAACTAACTTTCTCATAACAAGCAAACATTTTATTCGGAAGAAAACAAGGCATATTGAATATGCACGGAAAAGCAAATGATGCTAATTGGTAGGTATGGTGGACACTTTTGGCAATATTGGTTTTGGGGAGTTGGAAACACGAGTAGAGCTCATACTCAGTGCAAGTGAAGGCCAGCAATACAAAGGGAGCGACAAACGAGAGAGCAATAACTGTCATAATCATGCTTGCAACAAAATAGGACTAATTATGGCATGAAAGTGATTCAAGAACCCTGAGGCAAAATAATTCATCGAGGCTTAACTGGCTATTGTTTCATTCATATGCAAGCGTGATAATGTGCCAAGTCGATTCAAATGAAACATTTAGAGGAGGATACCACAATGTCATACCGAGTTATGAATAGAACAATGCAAGCAAACATTCATATGACATTCTACAAACCATTAGCAAGCTGGAGCTAATCATAAGAAAGCGAGAACTACTAAGCATCCATAAATAACATACACCTTACATGAACAGACTAAGCATGCCCACCATGATGAGTATATGTACAAAAATGAAAACAAATAGAGTTCATTACCAGCCTCTTACCACACCCCAAGTTGTCATTAATCTTCATTATTGCCCTTCACTTGTGTGGCTTGAATAATAAGATAAATCCAATCTCCAAGGATTCACTGAGGACCGCTGAACTCTGCAACAAACTTTACAAAACCAGAGAAGAACAACAAATATTTTTGGGTTTTTGATTTTTAAAGGCAAGAACAAAAAGGAAGAACAAGCAAAGCGAAATCTTTTTGGGTTTTTAGAATTATTAAGACAAAGCTGAAAGGAAGAAGCAAACCAAGGCTAAAAGATAAAGAAGCAAGCAAAGAGAAATAACGAAAATATTTTTGGTCTTTTTGTGTTTTGGAAAGCAGAAATAAAGCAAGAGAAGAAACTAAAAAGAAAACGAAACATGGATATACAAAGTATCGACTGAACATGATATGTAGATGAGTGTGATGTCGGTGTACCTCCCCCCATGCTTAGGATTTTGGCCTAAGTGGGTATCAATCCCAAGCTGGCCAGGAAGGGGCACCTCCATAATATGGCGAAGAAGTGCCTTCATCCTGATATGAACTCGAGGACGCCCTAGCTTAGTGCGCAGAGTAGTCGTAAGAGGGCACATCCCCCTGGTGCTGCCCGTGGAAACCAAGCAAGCGGATCTGCTCGTCCACCTCCTCCTTGGAACGTGACCATTGCATCCTGCATATACTGAACTATTGGAAATATGCCCTAGAGGCAAATAGTAGTAAGGACTATTATCATATTTCATATTGTCGTTCTATTGGGAACGGTAGTACCTAAGAAGGTTAGATAGAGGTGTGGGGACTAGTAGGGAAGCTATCAACGACGTCCGCAGGCGGGATTGGATACAAGCAAGTGTAGCTAGACGCAGGAAGTACCTAGGTTCGGAGCCCTCGTGATGAGGTAAAACTCCTACTCCTGCTGGATCTAACTATGAGGGATATACGAACTACAAGTGCTCCTCGAGCTATATTCTCTTGCTACTGACTTAAATGCACTGAGGCCAACCCTTACTACTGAGGCCTCGCCTCTCCTTATATAGGCAGAGAGGCAATAGTCTCACTGGCCAGTCCGACAGGCGGGCCCCACAGGCGGGTCCCAGCCGACTGGTCATCTACAGTATCCGGTACGATATGTCCCATCGGAGTATGAGCAGTATGGCTATCGTAGGCATAGTGGACGCCGTGCGAGCCTGTCGTCAGCATCGGGCCACTGTTCCTGCGTCATCCCCGCAAAGTCTTCGGTATGGCCGATTAGTTGTCGGTCTTGTCATCGTACAGGGCGTACTGTGCACTGATACGCACGTCGTCCTGTCTTCTTTATTTGGTTCCGGCTATGTCGCCGTAGCCGGCTGCTTCTTGTCGATCCGGCTACCGTGCGATAGTCGGCCTGACTTGCTTTGTCTGGCTGCATCTGGCCAGCCAGACGCGATCCGACTGCCCTTTTTCTTGTCCGATTGGGGTATCTGGGGATCATCCCCCCGACACTAGCCCCCGAGCGCGTGTGGATTCCGCCCTTAGGAGAAATGTGCGCACGCTCCCTCTTGGTTTTGAATTTGTGACCGGCTACGCCTGGCGGTTGCGCTACCCGTGACGTCAGTGCTGACGCCAGCCATGCGCGCACGTGCCATCATTGCTCTGCGGCGGGCAGCGTAACGTCCCGTCGCACGTCGCCTCGGGAAACTGCTTCCCGGCGCTTCGGTTCTCGCTCCTGGATCTTCTGTGCACCCCACGTCGGCACACAGGATCTGGGTGGCGGTTGGGGTGAAGGTCGCCTGGATGAAGGCCACGTGAGGGTCGCCTAGATGAACGCCACGGTTGCTCTTCCGTCCCTTTAAAGGGACACCGTGGGGGGGGGGTAGTTCCTTTCCTTCGCTCCCCCGCTTCCAGTTGCCCTCTTCCCTTCCGTGCTCCTGCCCTCTGAGCTCTTCCTTTGCTGCCGCTGTAGCCCGCTACGCCGCTCGTTCGTCATCGTCGGCGGTACGGGCCACCGCCACTCCTCCGCCGCTGCGCCTCCTTGTCAACCGGAGATGACAGCCGAACGCGGAGCCTGGTGCGGCTCCTCCATCACGGAGGCCCATATCCAGAAATACCGCACTACCCGTGTCCTTCCGCCGGAGGAGGAAGTATCGGTGTGGCTGGCACTGGCGGGAGAGGTGTCGCCGCACCCGACGGAGGGAGAGTGAGTCATCTTCCTCTCGCATCTGGCGTGCGGGTTCGTTTTGCCGGTGCATCCCTTCTTCCTCACGTTCTTGGCCTTCTTCGACCTCCGCCTCCACCATCTCGGCGCCAACGCAATCGGGACGCTGGCGCACTTCATGGCGTTCTACGAGAGTGACCTCGGGATCCAGCCAGATCTCAGGCTCTTCTGTCGGCTCTTCCAAGTCCGGCTGCAGGTGCAGTTCACGAAGGGGCCGCTAGTCGTCTGTGGCAGCGCCTCCATCTACTCCCGCGCGTAGACCGGCTATCCGAAATTCCGGCTGCATGACACGGTACGACTGTGGCAGCAGTCGTACTTCTACGTCAAGAACGTCACCAACGTCGACCGGATCAACCTTCCGGCCTTCCAGGATGTCGAGTCCAGCCGGCAGCACTGGGAGCTGAAGATTTATGGCGACAAGGCGGAGTCGGACATGATGCTGCAGTGCATGCGGTCCCTCGTCACCTGCCGGCTAACCGGCCTGGACATCACCCTCAGCTGGATGTCCCGGCTGATGATGTCGTTGCAGCAGCGAGCGCACAAGATGTGCTTCTACTCCGGCCGGATGGACCCGACCCGGCTGTCACGCCGTGATCCTCGCTACCACAACTTGAAGGAGTGGGTGTGGACAATCACGAAGGAGCGGCTGCCGGAGGGCTGGACCTTCAGCTTGGCTCCCTACAACCAGGACAACCGCACGTCCCAGGTAGGTCCTTTTAGCTCGAGCTTTCTTTCATATTTCTTGCCTTTCTTTTTGCTATATCTGACTAATCTCTTGTATTCGGCAGATCTTCCCTTGCATCCTTCGCAAGGAGGGTGAGGCCCCCTCGAGACGTTCATGTCTGACTTGCCCGAGCCGCGTGCTCGGTGGTCTGGCGAGGAGTCGGACAGGGACGGGGATGCCTTCCCCAGCGGGAACGACGAGCCGGCCGCTGACCCCCACACGGAGGTTGACAAGGAGGAGGAGGAGGCCGCGCCGGCCTCTGATCCGGCGCAGCGCCCTGCGGCGGATGGCGACGCTGGCGAGAGCAGCTCCAGCCGTTCCAGCTCTAGCCGGCCTGCCGCGGAGGAGCCGGCTCCCAAGAGGAGCCAGACTAGTGCGCTTTCGCCGAGTCGCCTTGGCCGGAAGAAGGGGCCGCCTCCGGTTGTGCAGGGGTACGTCCTTCTTCCTTTTTCTTTCACTATCTTCTGTTTGTTTCTTTTTCTCCCTTTCTGCCTTTGGCTTATTTTCATTTCTTTCCTTCTTCTCCTCTTCTGTCTTCTTAGCATGCTAGTCTCCTTTGGAGCCGCGAGCCCGGCGCGAGTGCTGACCGGGTCACTGCCCCGCGCTCCGACCACATTTGCCAGTGCCCCTCCTTCTCCCACGGCACCGCCTCCGCCGCCACCTCAAGCTGAACCGGCTGCCTCAGCAGGAGCGGATGGTCCGCAAACGGATGTGGTGGCCCAGCCGGAAGCGGAGGGTTCTCAGCCGGGTGGCTCTTCCGCGGGCGCGCGAGGGGCTGCGACCGGCAAGGAACTCGTGGTTGTCGGCAACGACAACTACGACGAAGAGCCGGGAGAGGAGTGGAGGACAGCGGTGGTTGCCGCGAAGGAGTCCTTGGCCGTCAACACCGTGGATGGCGACACCTCCTCCGCCGCCTTGCTGACGGACCTCGCCGCCACCCTCGAACTGGCGGTAAAGGAGATCCGGCTGCTGGAGGCCACAGCCGGCGGGAACCGGTCCTTGGAGCAGAAGCTTGCTGCTACCAACGGAACCTCCTAGAGTAAGTTGCTTCATCCGGCTTGCTTTTTTTTGCTGATATCCGGTTTTGTCGTAGCTATCCTCGTTTGCGCTCAGCGCGAGATCGATCGCTTGAAGAAAGCGAATGACTGGCTGAGCAAGTCCAACTCCAATCTGCGGCTGCAGAACAAGGATTGACACGCGAAGGTAGACGGTCTAGAGGCCACCATCAAGGAGCGCGATGCCTCGCTCGCCATCCGGATTGAAGCCTTCAACCTTCTCGAGGCCCAGAACAAGGACCAAGAGAAGGAGATCAAGCGGCTGGCGACGAAGGAGAAGGCTCTGGTGGAGGAGCTGATGCAAGTTGGCCACACGGCTAACGGTAAGTTCCCCTTTGCGTCTCCCTTTCTTTCTGGATCCGGTAGCCGGATCTGACTCTCTTTTTCTGACAGCATTTTATCCCGGCATAGACCTGCTGGCGTACAACCGGCTGCAAGAGAACTGGCCAGGAGCGCAGTCAATGGCCTAGGAGCTTGTCGTTCTTCTTGGTGAGGAAGCTGCCAAGCTTCGTCAAGCGGCACAGGACATCTTCTCGTTCCTGTGGGCGGATGCTCTGGTTCCAGAGACAATGGCGCAGCTGGCTGCGAAGGTGGGGGAGGTGTCGGCTATGATGGACCGGCTGCGGGAATTGGCGGCGCGAGCTGGAGCGGAGATGGCCCTGGCTCTCATGCTCTCCTGGTACAAGGATGCCCGCGTCGAGAAGATCAACGGAGGCTTCCGCGCCGGTGCCGACCTTGCTGCCATCCGCCAGGCCCATCTGGAGCTCCGAGGCTCCGCCATCAAGATTGCCGACTACGTGGACCCCGACGAGGTGCTCATCGACTCGGAGTCTGTCGGTACTCCTGAAGCTTCTGCCAGCCAAGACGCTCCTCCTCTTTCGCCTCCTCCTTCGCCTCAAGCTTCTGCCAGCCAAGACGCTCCTCACGGCAAGGGTCCTACCGCTTAACCATTGCCCCGGGATGCTGGGTGTATTTGTCTTATTTTAATCCTATTTCAAACTTGTCTATCTGTACCGGCTGTCTCTGGCGCCGGTTAAACTTATGGGAGCTTCGCCTCCTTTTTCCTTTGTGGCGTTAATTTTGAACTGGCTTGATTTCCCTTTTGCTCGTGCACTTTGCATTTTCTTTCAACATTTCGCCGATTGACTTTATCCGGCTTACTTCGTTCGGCTATATGCCTTTAGCCGAGAGAATTTGCACCTCCAGTGGGGGCGCGCTAGCGCACCCACTGGGTGTAGCCCCCGAGATTCGTAGTAGCTGGCGTAGCCAGGTGCTTCGAATCTTCCTTCTTTTCCCCAAATCTTCTAACTTTATCCGACTAGACTTGTCTTAGTCGGCTGCTTTCGCTAGCTGAACACCTTCAGTCGGGGGAACTAACATTCCTATGGGGGCGCGCGAGCGCACCCACTGGGTGTAGCCCCCGAGATTCAGAGTAGCTAGCGTAGCCAGGTGCTTCGAATCTTCTTTGTCTTCTCTTTCTCCTGCCCTTGCCCTCACCTAGGCTCCGAACGGCCGGCTAAACGCCTTTAGCCGGTCGGGAAGTACAAGATTCCACTGGGGGCGCACGAGCGCACCTAGTGGGTGTAGCCCCCGAGATTTAGAGCTCTTGATGAAGGCAAGGACTTCGAATCTTCCTTGTCCTTTCTTTCCCCTGCCCTTGCCCTCACCTGGGCTCCGAATGGCCGACTAAACGCCTTTAGCCGGTCGGGAACTACCAGATTCCACTGGGGGCACGCGAGCGCACCCAGTGGGTGTAGCCCCCGAGATTCGGAGCGCTTGATGAAGGCATGGACTTCGAATCTTCTTCTCTTCTCTTCCTGAATTCCGACTCAAGGTAGTCGTACAAGAATATACATACACATACATCCTCACATGTTAATAGGTTAGTCTGCCAAATTGTAGCCGAAAAACGGATTTGTTTTTTCGAAAACTAGCTTGCGCCTTTGTGGACACTTGGTCGCTTTCCCGTGTGCTCTGCTGTTTTTGCCGCGTCCTTGCCGGGCAGCCGGGTTGTGGTCTGCAGCCAGAATCGAAGGGAGCTGAAAATACATCGTGCACGGTACTAACGGTTTAGTAGCCGGATTGCCTTAAGCTAGTTGCAAGGCCGGGACGCCCGGTGTGTCACGTCTCCTCCCCGTTTTTCGTGTGGGATGCCTCAGGCTTTTGCTCTTGCTAGCCGAACAGCCTGGTTGCGGTCTGTAGCTGAGACGAAGAGTGGGCCTCTGACATCACCGCACACTACTCAGTCGGTTTGTTGACTTAGCAGGCCGGGCCAGCCGGCAAGCCCCCGGGTAGGGGTTGCCGGAGCCAGAAAACCATAACTGGAAAATAGGTGCAAACACATTTCTAGCAAGGAGCCCCTGAGCATCTCATAGGGGTCCGCATTTGCATTCATAGGGTTTGCGAGATACATACACTGTCTGGCGACTAGGTGTAAAACGGGCGCAGCAAGGCCGCATTCTAGGGACGCTCGGTCTCCTCGTCTGATTTGTCCATCTTGTTCTTGCGCGGCTGCTGCGCGTCGATGAGGTAGTAGGAGTCATTGGGCAGCGCCCGACTGATGATGAAGGGGCCTTCCCAAGGTGGTGATAGGTTGTGCATGCCCTTCGTGTCTTGCACCAGCTAGAGAACCAGGTCGCCGTCGCGGAACGCGACTAGGCGGATCCGGCCTGAATGGTAGCAGCGTAGTCGTTGCTAGTACAGGGCTGATCTGGACAATGCCAACTCGCAGGCCTCCTCCAGGAGGTCCACTCCGTCCTCCCACGCCTCCTGGTTGGCCTTTTCGTCGTATAGGAGCTTGCGCGGGGAGTCGAACTCAATGTCCGCGGAGAGGACGGCTTCCGATCCGTAGACTAGGAAGAACGAGGTGTAGCCGGTTGATCTATTCGGCGTGGTGCGGAGGCTCCATAGCACAGCCGGAAGCTCCTCGATCCAGCATCCGGGAGACCGCTCCAACAGCTCCATGAGGTGCGGCTTGATGCCGGCTAGCACCAAGCCATTTGCTCTTTCGACCTGCCCGTTGGACTACGGGTGCGCGACGGAGGCAAGGTCCAGCTGGATGCCCTTGTTGCTGCAGAATCGGGCGAAGGCCCCCTTGGCGAAGTTCATGCCATTGTCGGTGATGATGCTATTGGGGTAGCCGAACCGATTGATGATGTCGGTGAAGAAAGTGACGACTGTCGCCCCGTCCAGCTTCCGGATAGGCTTGGCCTCGATCCACTTCGTGAATTTGTCCACCGCCACCAGCAGATGGGTCATGCCCGCGTGTGCTCGCTTGAAGGGACCGACCATGTCGAGGCCCCAAACTGCGAAGGGCCAGGTGATCGGTATGGTATTGAGCACTGAAGTCGGCATATGCCTGAGCTTCCCGAAGCGCTGGCACCGATTGCATGCGCGGACCAGCTGTTCAGCGTCCTCGAGGGTGGTGGGCCAATAGAAGTCGTGGCGGAACGCCTTGGCAACTATTGCCCTTGACAAAGCGTGATGCCCGCACTCGCCCTGGTGGATGTCCTTGAGTAGCCGGTAGCCCGTGTCCACCTCGACAGACCTTTGGAAAATGCCGGATACGCTGCGCTTGTACAGTTCACCGTTGATGATGGTGTATATGTGCGCACGGCGCCGGAAAATGCCGGATACGCTGCGCTTGTACAGTTCCCCATTGGCGATGTAGTTCATGAAGGGCTACGCCTAGGATGGCACTTCCCGAATGACGAGGATGCTCCCGCTATCCGGTTGATGGTCGTCAGGGGGTCGTCCGGGTGACGTACCCGGGACGGCAACCCCCCGAGCCGCTTGACGAGCCGGTAGCCCCTGGGTCTTGCGAACCGGAGGGTACTGCTTTGCCAGAGTTGGTGCGGGTTTTCTTCTTTGGAGGTTCTGCCTGCTCCGCTTCTGCTGCTCCGTCAGCCGGAGTGCTCCCTGCCTAGATGATGGAGTCTGACTCAGGTGACGGGTTGATGGAGGGCTTGCGCAGGTGCTCTAGGGAAACCCCAGGTGGGATCGCCTGCCTGGTGGATCCGATTCGGGCGAGCGAATCGGCTGCCTCGTTGTTGACACGGGGGACATGATGGAAGTCGCATCCGTCGAAGGAGGCACTAAGCTTCTAGATGTGGAACCGGTAGAGGGCCATGTTTGCATCTCTGGCGTCCCATTCTCCGGATACCTGCTGCACCACCAGATCCGAATTGCCGAAGCAAAGGATCCGGTTGACACTGGTCTCCTTGGCTAGCGGGAGGCCATGCACCAGTGCCTCGTATTCGGCTACGTTGTTGGAGGCCTTTAAGTGGATCTGCAGTACATACTCCAGCGGTCTCCCTTGGGCGAGGTGAGCATGATGCCGGCTCCCAAGCCCCCGAGCATATTCGACCCGTCGAAGTGCATCTTCCAGTGGTCCGAATCCAGAACCGGTGGGAGATACTGGGTCTCGGCCTAGTCGACGAGGAAGTCCGCCAATGCCTGCGACTTGATCGTGAGCCGGGGTTCGTACTGGATGGAGTAGACGACGAGCTCGATGGCCCACTTGGCGACTCGGCCGGTGGCGTCTTTGTTGCTGCTGATTTTCGAAAGGGGTGCGGTGCACACGACCTTAATCGGATGCTCCTGGAAGTAGTGCTTGAGCTTCTTGCACGCCAGGTACACGCCGTAGCACATCTTCTGGTAGTGGGGGTAGTTCTGCTTGGAGAGGGAGAGAACCTCGCTGAGGTAGTAGACGGGACTCTGAACCGGCCGAGCCTTCCCTTCCTCGGGGCACTCCACCACCAGGACGATGCTGACGACCCGGCTGATGGCTGCTATATAGAGCAACATCGGCTCCTTTCTAGCGGGCGTGGCTAGAACCGGCACTATGGACAGCATGCGCTTGAGGTCGTGAAATGCGGCGTCGGCTTGCGAAGTCCAGGAGAACTTGTCCGTCTTCTTCATCAGCTGGTACAACGGGAGTGCCTTCTCCCCCAGCCGGCTGACGAAACGGCTGAGGGAGGCCAGGCCCGGTGAACTTTTGGACTCCAAGCAGGCTCCTGGGCGGCTGCATCCTCTCAATGGACGCGATCTTCTCCAGATTTTCCTCGATGCCTCGTTGTGATACGAGAAAACAGAGGAGCTGACCGGATGGCACTCCGAATACGCACTTCTCCGGGTTCAGCTTCATCTGGTACTAGCGGAGGTTGCCAAATGTCTCTCCTAGATCTTCGAGGAGGGTGCACTTCTCCTTGGTCTTGATGACCACATCGTCCACGTAAGCATGTACGTTTCAGCCTATCTGCGAGTGCAAGCACTTCTGCATGCAGCGCTGATAGGTAGCGCCTGCATTCTTTAGACCGAAAGGCATGGTTACATAGAAGAAAGCCCCGTAGGGGGTGATAAATGATGTCTTAATCTGATTAGCCGGGTTTAACCGGATCTGATTGTAACCGGAATAGCAATCTAGAAAAGACAACAAATCACAGCCGGTCGTGGACATCAATGAATTGATCGATAACGGGCAAGGCGAAGGGGTCTTTCGGGCACGCCTTGTTCAGGCTGGTGTAGTCGATGCACATGCGCCAGGTCTTGTTCTTCTTCAGCACCAGGACTGGGTTCGCCAGCCAATCCGGGTGGTACACTTCCATGATGAACCCTGCTGTAAGGAGCTGGGTGATCTCGTCACCGATTATCTTCCTCTTCTCCTCTGCGAATCAGCGCAGAGTTTGCTTGACCGGCTTGGCATCTGGCCGCACATGAAGTGAGTGCTCGGCGAACTCCCTCGGTACACCTGGGATGTCCTTGGGTGACCATGCAAAGATGTCCCAATTCTCACGGAGGAAGTCGATGAGCGCGCCTTCCTATTTGCTGTCCAAGTTGGCACCGATGGTGACGAACTTGGTCGGGTCAGAGGGGTCGAGCAGGATCCTCTTTGTCTCCTTTGCCGGCTGGAAGGCTTCTTCTCCAGCCAGTTTGCTGCTAGCCGGTATGTCCTGCTGGGCCATGGCCACATTGCGCATGATCACGCGCTTCTCCTCGGCTATGATGAGGCCTCTGCCAGTTTGGAACCGGCTGAGGCGCACTCTATCGACCGCGTGAAGCAGCCGGCGACGGTTATCACGTCGTTGGGTCCCGGCATCTTCGTCTTGAGGTATGCATAGTGGGGGATGGCCATGAACTTGGTGAGGGCGGGGCGCCCGAGGAGAGCATGATAGGAGCTCGTCAGGTTTACCACCTCGAACCAGATCAGTTCACGGCGGAAGTTCTCCTCGGTCCCGAAGATGACGTCCAGCTGGATTTTCCCCAGCAGGGCGCAGGCTGGCCCCGGTAGTACACCGTGGAACGTTGTGGTAGTCAGGAGCAGGTCGCATTCGCGAATGCCTAGCTTCTCCAGCGAGGACTGGTAGAGGAGGTTGAGGCTGCTGCCTTCGTCGATGAGGACGCGTGAGAAACGGCAGGTACGCGTGTTGGAGACGATGAGGGGGTCGAGCACCATGGCGTAGCCCCGGGAGTAGGCAGCTGCTCCGGCTGGTCTGCACGGCTCTAGGTGATGGGGGCTTCCGACTAGTTCAGGTACTGGGGGACCGGAGAGACGATGGCGTTGACCTCCTTGGAGCGTCGCCTGTGGCTGTGCTTGTCGTCCAGCTCCGTCTCGAAGATGTGGTAGGCGGCGTGCGGCTGGGGGTAGTCGTTGTTGTTGTTGCCGCCGTTACCATCATTGCCGGCTCCCCTAGCCGGTGGTGGTGGTCCACCAGGAGGGGGTGGGGGGAGACGAGGCTGGTTACCCTGGTCTTTTAGCTGGCGGGTCCAGCTGCAATTCCGGGTGGTATGTGTAGCCGGTTTGAAGGGACCACTGTGCCACTTGCACGGGCCATCAAACATCTGGTCGAAGGTGAGCCGTGGCTTCTGCCTCCTTGCATCGTTAGCCGGCGCGTCGGGGGCGCCCTCCACGGCATTGACCTGCCGCGCGTGGTAGCGGGGCTTCTGTTGTCCGGCTTGGCGGTCCCCATGGAACCGGTTGTCATTGCCGTGGCGCCTAGAGGATCCGGGTTCTCCAGGAAGATTGCTCGGACGGCCGCGAGCCGGCTCCGTAGGAGTCGGACGCCCGTCAGCATTTACTTGGAGGGGCTTCTTCATGGCGGCATCCCCCGTGGCGTACTGGTCCGCAACCGTCATGAGCTCCGCCATGGTTTTCAGCTCGTCACATTTTAGCCGGTGGCGAAGCATGGTGCCTTCTCGGCAACCGTCAATGAAGAAGCTGATGGCCTGGCTCTCCAGGATGCCCTCGCAGGTATTGCATAGCTCCATCCACTTTGCGAGGTACTCGCGATCAGTCTCGCGGCCACCCTGGACGCACAAGGCTAGGTCGTGTGGGCATCCCGGACGCTTGTACGTGCCATTGAAGTTGCGGACAAACACCTTCTCGAAGTCTGGACAGGCGTTGATGCTGTTGGGCGCGAGGCTATTGAGCCACGTCCTTGCCGACCCAGTTAGCATAAGAGGGACGTAGCGCACGGCTATGCACTTGTTCCCATGGGCGATGCCGACTGCCGTAGCATAGTCGGTCAGCCAATCTTCCGGCTTCATGCTGCTGTCGTACTTGGGGGTGTCCCTGGGAAGGGAGAACTTTCGGAAACGGCTCGTTCCGGATGCGGGGTCCAAAACAAACCGGGCCGGTAGAGTCTTCTTCCTCCGTGACGCGCGCTTGAGCGAGGAGCTCGATGCGGTCACGGGCATCCGGACAATCCGGGTTGGGCGCTCCCACCCGGCCCGAGAGACGGGAACCGGCGGGTCTAGGTGCTCCGGTTGGTGGAGGGGGAGGCGGTGGGTTGCTGTTCACTGTTTGCTCCTGGTGCGGCTGGCCTTTGTTGCCAGAGCTGTGATGCCTGTTGTGGGCCTTAGCCGGCTGAGGGGAGGACGCCTGCTGGGTGTCGCGCGGCGCGCCCCTGCTGTTGACAGGAAGCTTGCTCCCCCTAGAGTAGCTAGGGTCCTCCTGCATCTGCCAGCTGGCATCAGCCTGCTCGTCCGCGATGCGAAGGAGCTCCTGCACGCGAGCGTGCTGGCGGACTCGCTCCTCGCCCTCCATATTGGGAAGCTCTTCCGCCGTGGCTCACGCCGCGCGTAGGTTCTTGATGGGCGTGCTGTAGGTGGGTCGGATGAGGGCGGGCGCGGGATCCAGCTCCCCATCCTACCGCCTAGCTCGTTGCCCCGGCGCCGCACCTGGCCGCACCGGCTTGGCTCCGCGGTAGCCGGAGTGAAGCCGTGCATGCGGTCGTACTTGCGTCGGGTGATCTCAAGTTGCTTGCGGGTTGCCGCCAGCTCCATGGCCTCCTGGAGGAGGATCTGTCTCTCCATGGCGAAGTTGGCTTCCGCCTCCTCTGGGTTATCCTCGAGGTTAACCAGCGTCAGGAGTCGATCAATGGCATCCTCCACCGGATTCCGAGGCTGCGGAGGCACAGAAGTTCCGACCTCGTCTGCGCCCCGCTCCCGCGGTTGGCGGGGATGAGAGCTAGAGCCGGCCATCATGACCTCCACGCCGCAGGACGCGATGGAGGCGCTACCGCCCGGATGCGGTAGCTCCGCGACAGAGACGATCTCCCTGGGGAAACGCTCCGGAACGGTGGCGACATAGACGGGGAGGTCGCCGAAGAGCAGGATGGAGCCGTTCGCCGGGAAGGAAGTTCCGGCGAAGCAGGAGGCGTTGTCGGTGATGCAGTCGAATTTTCCGAGCGTGAGCACCAGGCCGGAGGCCACGCGCTCACCGGCTGAAGTGCGGGGTACCGTGCAGAATGTGACTCCGGTCGAAGCCACCCGCCCCATGGTGGGCGCCAACTATCGTTGTATTGGGAACAACAGTACCTAAGAAGGTTAGATAGAGGTGTGGGGACTAGCAGGGAAGCTATTGACGGCATTCGCAGGCGGGATTGGATACAAGCAAGCGTAGCTGGACGCATGAAGTACCCAGGTTCGGAGCCCTCGTGATGAGGTAAAACTCCTACTCCTGCCGGATCTGACTATGCGGGATATACGAACTACAAGTGCTCCTCAAGCTATATTCTCTTGATACTGCCTTAAATGCACTGAGGCCAACCCTTACTACTGAGGCCTTGCCTCTCCTTATATAGGCAGAGAGGCAACGGTCTCACTGGCCAGTCCGACTGGCAGGCCTCACATGTGGGTCCCAGCCGACTGGTCATCTACAGTATCCGGTATGATATGTCCCATGGGAGTATGAGCGGTATGGTTGTCGTAGGCACAGTGGACTCCGTGCGAGCCTATCATCAACATCGGGCCACTGTTCTTGTTTCATCCCCGCAAAGTCTTCGGTATGGCCGAGTAGTTGCCGGTCTTGTCATCGTACAGGGCGTACTGTGCACTGATACGCACGTCGCCCTGTCTTCTTTGATTCGTTCCGGCTACGTCGTCGTAGCCGGCTGCTTCTTGTCGATCCGGCTACCGTGCGATAGCCGGCCTGACTTGCTTTGTCCGGCTGCATCTGGCCAGCCGGACGCGATCTGACTGCCCTGTTTCTTGTCCGGTTGGGGTATATGGGGATCATCCCCCCAACACATATAGTTTATGATTAAGTTTTATATCATGCTATAACTGTATTAAGTGGAAACATCAATACATGTGTGATATACAAACAACCAGGGGTTCCTAGTGAAACTCTAGTCACTGGTTCATTGGTCAATAGATGATCATGTTTCCTGATCATGTGGCATTTATGCCAGTTGGAAATGAGGTCATCTCATTCTGAGAATGAGATGATGAACCAATACCCAACCTAAACATCGTGACCCGATCATGTCATGAAGTTCAAGTTACGATGATTAGAAATGGATCCTCGTAGACAATTCCTTAGACCGTGAGGCTATATCAATCACTGTCTCCCGAGAGTGCTTAGATAGCATCAAACGCCATCTGGTAAAATGGTGGTTATAAAGGTGTGTTCAGGTATTTAGAGGAAACCGTAGAGGCAATATATGTCAAGAGCGGTATTTGTCCATCCATGTGACGAGAATATACTCAAGGGCCCACTCGGAGAAGTTATATCCAATAGTTGCGCAGCGTGTGATTTGATCACGGGGATATCACTTGTCGGAATGAGTCAAGTAGCATTGTTCAATAATGAGATTGAACACGACATGGTGATGTCATTGATCATATCTCGGGCAATGCAAGTATCGAGTGACAAAGGGAATAAGACACGACTGTCCTGATTCAAATGACGAAAGATCTTCGTGGAACGCATAGGGGTCACATGGCCATCCAGGTCCCTCTGTCGATCATTGGTGCGGGAGTGTCCCGACCATGTCTGGAGTGTTCCCGAACCGTGGGGTATCACGCTTAAGGGATTGATGATGCTTAGAGAGTGTTTATAGGATCGATAGAATCACCGAAGAAAAGAAGGGAGAAAACCGGAAGGGTTTCGGTAAGTCCGGAGGATATCTGGAGTGGAGGTGGAAGGTGTTCCATAGCCACAGAGATTGAATAATATGTCAATGAATGTTAAATGTTGATTTAATCATTTATTCATAATTATTTAATAAAGAGAAAAATCAATTAAAGGTAAAAAAGGCTTAATGGGCCAATTTCCGGAGGGAGAGGGAGAAGGGGCAAGGGGGCTGGCCGGCTGGGCCTAGACCCCCGTGCAGGGCCCACTAGGGGCTGGCCGGCGGCCTCCCCACCCCCTCTTCTCCTTTAATCCCACGCCGGGACTTTGAGGGAGGTAGTACCTCCCCTCCCCCTATATATAGTGGGGGTATTTGGCCAAGATAAACACACTAATAATCAATAAAGGTCTCCCCACTTTTGGGAGGACCTCCAATTGATATTTTCTCTCCCCTCTCTCTCTCGTGACCGTGGTCCCAAGTCTGGACTACGCGAGCGAGAGACAGCTTCACTGCGGAGCACCGTCGTGCTGCGGGATTCGGATCCGGGAGCTCTACTTCCGCAACTGCTGCTGGATCGGGGAAGCGAGAGTCATCGTCAGGCACCGGACGTGTGTAAATCCCCGCGAGTTGTCGCACTTGAGGCACTCAAGTCATTGGAGCCAAGGAGCGCAAGGACTTCATCACGACCTTGAGGTCGGCTTCGGCTCGTCTACATTAACCACGCTCTCCTGAGTGTTGACAACGCTTTTCGGTCTTCAAGGGTAAGTTCGCGAAAAGCCCCTCCCGTTACTGTATTACTAATAGATAGGTCCTTGCAGCTTCATGGGTTCAGGGGCGTAGGGTAAAATTTTATTGTTTTCATACGCGAAACCCCTAAAGTGGTATCAGAGCTAGATCTATGCGTAGTAATGCTAGTACGGGTAGAACACACGAGATGTACGTGTGGGCGTTGATCTTTTAGTTGTTACCCTCCCATGTGTACTTGTGCATACCGCAGTAATGCTTGATGAAGCGGCCCCCAACCAACTTTATGCGTTCATTTGCGAGACTGGTCCACGCTTGACATACGGCTTGTACCGTATAAAGTGGCTTAGGGGGTGTTTGTCTCTCTCGCATTAGTTGGTATACCATTTGCAACGGAGGGCCTCGAAAGGGGTGTAGTAGAGACAACTACTTGATCAGCGTTGTGCTGAAAGTTCGTAGGTAAGAACGGTTCTTGCGCGAAAGCCCATTCAGCCACGTAAAAGATGCAAAGATAAAGTAGAGGCGTCTAACTTTGTTTTGCAAGGGGGCGTTGCTTTGTGATATGGTTGTGGCAAAGGTAAAGTGATTACCTTTTGTTACATAGTAGTAGATAGTCATGGAGGTGATGGACTACCATGCCAGAATGACACTAGTACCCTGGTGTCTACGACGCCGGAACCCTGGCGCCGGAACCCGGTGACGGCGGATGGAGATCACGACGTGAAGGACCATATCACATAGCATTTACATTCAATGTTATTGTTTGTATATCTTATTGTGTGCTAGTATTAGATACTTGACGGTAGCCTTAGAAGATGATCCCTGTTAAAATTACCAACGATTGTGTTCCCCCTTAGTGTGCACCACCAAGAAAGTTCTTTGGTATGAGGCAGGCCGTGATGATCGGGTGTCAGACATATCTACGTTCGCATACAGTGGGGGTGAGCCATGTTGCACAGCGAAAACACTAAGGTTGAGTTGGCGAGCCTAGCATGTACAGACATGGCCTCGGAACACGGATGGTCGAAAGATCGAGCACGAGTCGCATGAATGATGTGACCGACGTTTAGCGTCCACCCTTGAACTCACATTGATGGCCGTGATGATCGGGGGAGATGTGGCTGATAGGGGTCGTGTTATCACTAGGAACCCTCATTGCGGATAGGTGTTTCTGAGTGGAGTTATTATTAACTCATTTAATTATAAACTAAGTCTAAATTCCTTTTGCAATTATAAATGTAGATGGCTCACCGTGAAGCTTACTTTGTCATTGAGGATTGGTTAAAGGGTGAGAAACTTAGACTTGATGGATCCAACTTCCCTAGTTGGCTTGTGCGCCTGAATGATCTCCTTACTAGGAATCATGTGGTAGACTACATATGTTGCACAATGGATTTAACTGAGCCAGACTACTATGAGACCCCACAAGAGCTGGCAGACCGCTACTATCATCAAGAAATGTCCACCTACATTAAAAATAATAACGCGTTACGGGATGACGGATGAACTACATCCGCTCATGGGTGATCTTGATCCATATTCGATGGTGGATCAGCTGAGAGCAGAGTTCATAGGCCATGTGCGCATGTGGAAGCACGAGTTTCTTGGTGAGTTCCTTTACATACGGATGGAGGAACATACATGTCTGAAGGGTCACTTGGAGCGCATGCTTGATGCACACATGAGACTGGTTCACTTCGTGGATTACTGGATGGTTGATCCATTTGCGATAGACATACTGCTTCGGTCGTTGCCTCCCAGCTACGAAGGACATGTCCGGAGTAGCATCATGAGTGGTGATACGGAAAAATTGGATTTCCATGAGTTCATATTATGTTTCAGAAATGTAAAGGTAGAACCAATCACCGGAGAGGTCATCAACGACAAAGGTATATATTTGATATATAGTTTTATAAATGTTATAATCTTGCAAACACATTGCAGTGTTAAGTATATCGGATACTTGTTCTGTTTTGCTGAAAACAGGTCTTTCTCCATGAGAGGTTCTTGCTGGAGAGGAGGTGACGTTGCGTTCTCATGGCGAGCATGATGATGATGGCCAACGGCGCTCTCCCTCGACATTTATCACTTAGTTTATGTTTTAGGATGATTATTGTAATCAACAGATTGTGAACTTCTTTAGTGTGTCTCACACTTCGTGAGACGGTTATTCATATGAGTTTGTAACAAACAGTTGTTCTACTTTTATGAATGATTTCTATTCGTGTTCATATCTTGTTTGATTACTTGTGAATTATCCTTGTTGTTTGAAACTAATTGATAATGCATGAACATTTGTAAAACATTAAAAAATGCCTTGTTAAAGATACCCAACTTAATGATATATTCATTAATGAATGAAACCATTGTTTAAATTCAAAGTTATGTGATAATATGTGAAAGTCATTCGATTTCTTATCACATATAAATCATTCCAAATTCGGCAAAATAACTTGAACACCGTGTATTACTTGAATATAAAGTGTTCAAAGAATTGTTAAAAGTAAATACATATTCGATGTATTGGGTTTTAACGAAAATGGTAATTATCATTGTATGATTGTTTAAATGTGTAAAGAAGTTTACCAAAGGAAACATGAATATGAAACTATTTGATTTGATCAAAATGTTTCATCAACAAAGGGTATAAATATAAAAGAGAATCTAATTACTATGATTTGATCTTTAGTAATGAAATTCGAATTTATAAGAATGACATAAAAGTTATTGTGAAATGCAAAGCGTTCTGAAACGTCAGAATGCAGAGCATCACAATGTGATATTAGATATCAAAGGGGTTGAATAGAAGGCACCAAATAAATCGTTGTAGTGTAGATGTAGAGACCATTAGCTTAGAAATAGTTAGCACTCTATTAGAAGTAGTGAACCATTAGAATTCGTGAAAGTTTTGGGGTTATTTGATATAACCAAAACAATAGCGAGTAAGTCCTTGTAGAGTATTTATTGGAAACTTTGAATACAAAACCCATAGCTGAAACCAAAAGAAAAGCAAGATTCGTATTGCTTGAATTTTGGTACATTCTTGAGAAAGCTCACTTTTAGTGATGTTTCTCAATTATGGAACAAATGGAAAATAGTGAAAAACACGACGAGGATTCAAAACCCTACATCAAGGTGTTGAGAAGCGCAACGGACAATGTTCCTGAACGACTCTCTGCACAGAAGGAAAGAATTGATGATATTGATCATTGTGTTTTCCCCCACTAATGTTTTCACTATATGAAGTAGGGTTAAAAATGTAATCCATATCTTGTATGGAGACATTTGTGAATCACTTTTCATGATTTTTGGAATATGACATACCTACGAACTACTAAGGAAATAATGGTAAACTAGAATTATGAGAAATCCTAAAAGCAAAATTCCCATGAGATTAGAAAGCAATTCGTTGCTAAATCTCACAAGTAAAAGGGGTTACTTGAATTTTCCCGAATGACTACAAAGACAGAATGGAAAAGGGGGTGAATGACAAAAGCACAATTTGTCAAGTATTGGATGAATTCAAATGAATTTGATTCATGTGTGCTAAATGTCTAGTGGATTTAAAACTGGTGAAGTACTAGTATCTCATAGTAAATCTCCAAGTTTGATATTTGATCAAAGGATTTTGAAATTGTTCAAAATAGTGGGAGGATATGCAATTTGCATAAAATTGAGTGGGAGCTATGAAAGTCTTCCTAAAACAATATGTGATTGACATATTTTTAAGTGGGAGCAATATAAGTCTCAAATTCAAATATGTAGGAACATATTTTGAGTGGGAGCTTATAGGAGTAATTCTTAATTATGTTAACAATGAAAGCGTAAATACTTATAAATAATGATTTATAAGATGTAGAAGTTGATAATAGGTGTATTATGATATTATGTAGTATTCCTTAAGGGATTCTGAAAGGGGTTTCAGAATAGAAGTTAATGAAGGAACCGATCCTTTATAAGTCAAATTAGGAATAGTATTAAGTTGAACATCAATGGTTGAAAGAAAGTAAAAGGATGATCGTCATCCACTATGTTGGGACATAGGTTAGTAAACCATGATGATAACTTAGCATAATATGTGATCCAAATTAAGGAACGTTTGAAAGTGATTAAGTTCGAACCACAGAACGTTAAGCTAAGTTTGTCCGCAGTGTCTAGTAGAGTACTGTGGATATATTTTCCAAATCCATAAAGAATAACATATCTTAAAACATAAAGGGTTATGTTATAAGGGAATATGTTGTAAACTCCTATAGATACCGATCAAAGTCAAGTAGGAAGCGAGGTGAACAAAACATCAAAAGTTGCACAGAGTGCACTAGTGTTTCGATGAATACATTTATAATAATAGATAAGGGTACCATCTAAGTGTTGTATAATGTTATGGCGGGGCTAGTTCGCTTTTAACGTAGAATGATGTGTCCCAGGGCATAGTGCCCATGAGAAAGCCCTCGAGGTTGATCTAACGTCACTATAGGCTCCTGGAATCAGGCCTCGTTCTGCTGCCATAACGACGATGCATACACACAGATGCTATCATGTGATGATAAAGTATTAATGTCAATCAAGGTGACATTAGTAAGTTGCAAAGGATTTGGGACTGTAAAGAATAGACCCAAGACTCAACCTCTTCCGTGAGCAAGCATGTTCCGGGTACCAGATATATGGTGTCAATGATTGAGAACAAATGCAGCTGGTGTATTTGTACTCTAGTGCAAGTGGGAGACTATTGGAAATATGCGCTAGAGATAAATAGTAGTAAGGACTATTATCATATTTCATATAGTTTATGATTAAGTTTTATATCATGCTATAACTGTATTGAGTGGAAACATCAATACACGTGTGATATACAAACAACCAGGGGTTCCTAATGAAACTCTAGTCACTGGTTCATTGGTTAACAGATGATCATGTTTCCTGATCATGTGGCATTTATGTCAGTTGGAAATGAGGTCAGAATGAGATGATGAACCAATACCCAACCCAAACATCGTGACCCGATCATGTCACGAAGTTCAAGTTATGATGATTAGAAATGGATCCTCGTAGACTATTCCTTAGACCGTGAGGCTATATCAATCATTGCCTCCCGATAGTGCTTAGATAGCATCAAACGCCATCTGGTAAAACGGTGGTTATAAAGCTGTGTTCAGGTATTCAGAGGAAACCGTAGAGGCAATATATGTCAAGAGCGGGATTTGTCTGTCCATGTGATGGGAAGATACTCAAGGGCCCACTTGGAGAAGTTATATCCAATAGCTGCGCAGCGTGTGATTTGATCACGGGGATATCACTTGTCGGAACGAGTCAAGTAGCATTGTTCAGTAACGAGATTGAACACGACATGGTGATGTCATTGATCAGATCTCGGGCAATGCAAGTATCGAGTGACAAAGGGAATAAGACACGACTGTCCCGGTTCAAATGATGAAAGATCTTCGTGGAACGCATAGGGGTCACATGGCCATCTAGGTCTCTCTGTCGGTCATTGGTGCAGGAGTGTCCCGACCATGTCTGGAGTGTTCCCGAACCGTGGGGTATCACGCTTAAGGGATTGATGATGCTTAGAGAGTGTTTATAGGATCGGTAGAATCACCGAAGAAAAGAAGGGAGAAAACCGGAAGGGTTTCGATAAGTCCGGAGGATGTCCAGAGTGGAGGTGGAAGGTGTTCCATAGCCACGGAGATTGAATAATATGCGAATGAATGTTAAATGTTGATTTAATCATTGATATATAATTATTTAATAAAAAGAAAAATCAATTAAAGGTCAAAAAGGCTTAATGGGCCAATTTCCGGAGGGAGAGGGCCCATTAGGGAAAGGAGAGAGGGAGAAGGGGCAAGAGGGCTAGCCGGCTAGGCCTATCCACCCGCGTGGGGCCCACTAGGGGCTGGCCGGCGGCCTCCCCACCCCCTCCTCTCCTTTAGTCCCACCTCGGGACTTTGAGGGAGGTAGTACCTCCCCTCCCCCTATATATAGTGGGGGTATTTGGCCAAGATAAACACACTAATAATCCATAAAGGTCTCCCACTTTTGGGAGGACCTCCAATTGATATTTTCTCTCTCCCCTCTCTCTCTCATGACCGTGGTCCCAAGTCTGGACCGCGCGAGAGAGACATCTTCACCACGGAGCACCGTCGCGCTGCGGGATTCGGATCCGGGAGCTGTACTTCCGCAACTGCTGCTGGATCGGGGAAGTGGGAGTCATCGTCAAGCACCGGACGTGTGTAACTCCCCGCGAGGTTTCACACTTGAGGCACTCAAGTCGTTGGAGCCAAGGAGCACAAGGACTTCATCACGACCTTGAGTTCGGCTTTGGCTCGTCTACATCAACCATGCTCTCCTGAGCGTTGACAACGCTTTTCGGTCTTCAAGGGTAAGTTCGCGAAAAGCCCCTCCCGTTACTGTATTACTAATAGATAGGTCCTGGCAGCTTCAGGGGTTCAGGGGCGTAGGGTAAAATTGTATTGTTTTCATACGCGGAACCCCTACATGAACAAAGTGGACTGTGGCAAAGGAATTTCCCTCTTATCTCCGTCAGTAAACAACATCATGTAAACTAAATTCTCGGTACTAGAGTCAGTAGTAACAAAGTGATGTGTTATCGTACCAGCAAGATCGAGCCTATGTGGTGTGAACACAATGTCATTAGGATCAATAGAAAGTTCTAAGGCATCAACCATGCGTGAGGCAATAATACCCCCATAAATGGGTCCTCTAGCAGCTAAGTGACGGGCAATGAGAGAACCCGGATTATACTTGGTATCATTATTAAGTGCAGCAGCAAGAAAGGCTAACTGATAATTGGAAATATTACTAGTGTTATCCCTACCAAGAATGCTAGTGGCAAGATAATAAGAAAAATATCTAAGAGCTAGGAATTGAATGTTTCTTATCTTCCCGCGCTGAGCTATGCGGTCATCGTCATTTGTCACACTTCGGTAGAGCTCCAGCAAATCAGCGGGTCGACCTTGGATCTTCTTCATTGTCCCAGTCATGCCTATGCCTATAATGCTGCAAAATCTTTCCAATGGCATGGTAATAGGCATATTATAAATTTTGAATGAAACAGTTGACCGACAAGGGGTGTTAGTGAAAACGAAACTTTTCAACGAAAGTTTTTGTGAGCACTGCATATTGCTCACTCTCATCTTCCATGTAAGTGGTCAAACCAACCCTCTGAACCAGGAGTAAGAAATCATCGAGGATCCCTACAGCTTGCAAAAAGTCAAAACAAGGGAAGGTAGATGGGTGAGCATCTCCCTCATCTCCTTCATTGCCAAAGCATGGTGCAATAAGATCTTCATTATATGATGGCCTAAATTGAGAAGCTGATCTCGAAGGCCTTGCCCTCCTGTGTGTGTCCCTCTCAAATACTTCTCCAAAAGTGTGGTTGTTCATTTCCTCTATTCTGAAATTTAAGCATCCATCATACAAGTGGTCGCAAAGTCATTACATATTGGAAAGAACTACTAATAGGGACTTGTAAGAGGCCTAAACATGCATCAAAACAATTTCTCAAAGCATTGAACAAGCTTACAAGCTCACATAACATGTCACCTACTGTAGCAAAATACTCAAGATGTAATCCACTAAACACAAATCTACTTGGACAAGCGGAGGAGTCACATACCGGAGAACAAATGCTCCAAATTTCAGCAGCAAAGATGGGCTGAGCAAGGAGAACCAAAAATCGTGAGCAATAACGGCAAGAACATGGGTTTGAGCAATGAATTGGTGTTTTCTCGGGAGAGAGAAAGAAGTGGCAGGAGGAAGAATAAGTGGAGGGCCGGGGGTGGCCCACACCATGGCCAGACGTGCCCCTGGGGTGGCCACGCCACCAGGTGGTGTGCCTGCCTGGTGGGTGCCCCTAGGTTACTCCAAGTACTTCTCTGCCCCTCTTTTGACGTAAAAAATTAATATGAATTTTCTGGAATTTTCGAGAAACTTTATTTTTTTTAGCAATTTTCAGGTATTGATGAATAATTTTCTGACAGAAAGATAATATTGGAATGATGCAATAACAAAACAAAACTAAAACTTCAGAAGTCTAAGACACTCTAATATGCAAGCAACTAGCAATAGAAAAGTAAACTAGGTGAAAGCAAAAATTAAAATGGGTAAAATAAAAGTGAGCAAGGATCGCAAAATCCATTTGTTAACAAGGTTGATCAGTTCTTGTTACCAAAACAATTTTATATGAAACAAAACTTTGCATTTCACTAAATGATTATGTTACCTCAACCTTGATAGCAATGGTCCCAATCATAATGGTTTCATATCTTTCTCGTGGTATGGGACAATATATTTCTCCAACTTGGATGCCCTCAATATTTTCAATTGAATTTAAGCCATAATTCCTATCAATCTTCTTGGGGAATATATAGTATGCTCCTTGTCATTAACATTAAAAGTTACCTTTCCTTCATTGCAATTAATAATAGCTCCTACAGTATTAAGAAAAGGTCTCCCAAGAATAATAGACATATTATCATCTTCAGGCATTTCAAGCACAACGAATTCAGTTAATATCAAGCAATTATGAGCCACTAGAACAGGAACATCCTCACATATACCAACAAGAATAGTGGTATATTTATCAGCCATTTCTAAAGATATATCAGTTGGTATTAATTTCTCATATTGAAGTCTCTTGTAGAGAGAAAAAGGCATAACACTAACTCCTGCTCCTAAATCACACAAAGAAGTTCTAACATAATTATTTTTAATAGAACATGGAGTAGTTGGAATCCCTGGGTTTCCAAGTTTCTTTGGAACCTTACCATTAAAGGAATAATAAGCAAGCAAAGTAGAAATTTCCTCATTAGGGATCTTCCTTTTATCAGAGATAATATCCTTCATATACTTTGAATAAGGTGGTAATTTAATAGCATCAGTTAAAGGAATTTGCAAAAATAAAGGTTTCATCCACTCACAAAACTTATTATAGTGTTCGTCTTCCTTTGACTTGTGTTTCTTATCAGGAAAAGGCATTGGTTTTTGGACCCATGGCTCTCTCTCACTACCATGTTTATTAGTAACAAAATCTTCCTTAGTGTATTTAGTATTCTTAGTGTGTCTTTCAGGTTCTTCTTCGACTTTTTCTTTATCAGGAGCATCATTTTCCTCATTACCACTTCCAATTTCAGCATTCGAGAAAGATGTACTATTAGGATTTTTAGCAGGTTCAGAAGACTCTACAATAGTTTTATGTTTCTTTTTTCCTTTTCTTAGGAGAAGTACCACTATTTTCAATTTTTTGAGAATCCTGCTCAATTCTTTTAGGATGCCCCTCAGGATATAGAGGATCCTGAGTGGCAGCACCACTTCTAGTTCTAATTTCATAAGAATGTTTTTATTTAGCAGCATTCACTAACAAATCTTTTTGTACTTTAATAAGCTGATCAATTTGAGTTTGAACCATTTGGAAATGTTTAACAAGCATTTTAACATCATTAGAGGTTCTTTCCACAATATCTTTCGACTCAACAATAGCTCTAGAGTTTTCCATCAATTCATTCTGCACTCTTTTATTAAAATTATCTTGCTTAACAATAAAAATACAAATTCTTACAAGCATTGATCAGGAGGTTTAGAATAAGGAATATTACCTTCATCAAAATGTTGGAGAGAGTGTACCTCAATAGTAGATGAGTGGGAGATTGGCTTAGATAATTCTTCTATAGGAGGTAGATTCTTCACTTCTTCAGCTTTAATAACCTTCTCCTTAAGACATTTCTTAGCTTCCTTCATCACTTCATCATTTAGTTCAATAAATCCCCTCTTATTTGGTGTTGGTGTTGGATCAAGCACATTTAACTCAAGTGTAGTTGACTCAGGTGTAGTTGGCTCAGGTGAAGTCCAGTCATCATAATTCTTGCTTATTTTAGCCATTAATTCCTCAGCTTCTTTGGGAGTTCTCTTCCTGAAAACACAATCAACACAACTATCCAGGTATGTCCTAGATTGTTCAGTTAGTCCATTATAATATATATCAACAAGCTCATTTTTAGGTAATAGACATCCAGCATGTGCATGAATCAAAGCACAAAACCTTGCCCATGATTCAGGCAATATCTCTTTTTCTCCTTGTTTAAAATCAAAAAGTTCCTGCAAAATGGCATGTCTAGCACTAGGAGGGAAATATTTCTAAAGGAAAGTACTAATCAAGCAATAAAGGCTATCAATAGATCTAGGAGGTAAATTATTAAACCAAGCCTTAGCTTATCCTTTCAGTGAAAAAGGGAAAATTTTAGCAACAAAGTAGGTGCGCATCTTAATATCATCAGAAAATAGGCCACTCATGGTAGAAAGCTTAGTCATATGTGCTACAACACTTTCACTCTTAGTCCCACAAAAAAGTTCTTTCTCAACAATGGTTATGTAAGATAGATCAAGAGAGAAATCATAATCTTTATCTTTAATGTTTATGGGAGATGTAGCAAACTTATCTTTAGGGGATAATTTGGGTTTTATAGTATGCCTCTCAAGGAGACTCTTAATAGCACTTTTACCATGAGTATTTTGACATTCTTTAATAAATTCATCATTCATTTCTATATATCCGTCTTCAATATCATAGCTCTCTATAGACTCAGGTGAACTGACAGGTGTAGTACTGTCTTCATTAGGAGTTTCAGTATTTCCAGCTATAGTTCTAGCAATCGTAGCATCTAGGAAAGGACCTAATGAACCACTCTTATCAAGCACGGTAGAAGTAGCATCATAAGTATCAGAAGTTTCAGATTCAGCAGAAGTAGCAGTATGTGTAGCATGTGTATGTGGTGGTGGTGTAAGGACCTTACTCATCACAGATGGTGAATCAAGAGCAACATAGGTGTTCAGAACCGTACCTCTCCTTGTAGTGGATGGTAATATAGGAACTTTTCCATCACGAGGAATACCCATGATCAATGGATAGCAGCGAACAATAGTGATTCCAAGTGAACTTGATAAATAAAGCTATGCTCCACGGCAACGGTGCCTGAAAATATTCTTGATGACCCATAAGTATAGGGGATCACAACAGTCTTCGAGGGAAGTAAAACCCAATTTATTGATTCGACACAAGGGCAGCCAAAGTATATTTATAAGCCTTAACAACTGAGATGTCAATTCAGCTGCACCTGGAAACAGTCTTGCTCACATCAGTTTATCAGTAGCAACAGTTTTGTAATAGCAATATTAAAGTAATAGCAGTAGTAAAAGTAAAGACAGTAGTAACAATTGCAGTAAATAGTAGGATTAAAGCATGGTAGGCATAGGGATGGATGGACGGGCGTTTGATACGTTGCAAACGTATCTATAATTTTTGATGTTCCATGCTTGTTTTATATCTACTTTCTTATGTTTTGTCCACACTTTGGAGTATTTTTATACACTTTCTTGGACTAACCTATTAATAAGATGCCATAGTGCTAGTTGCCTGTTTTCTGCTGTTTTTGGTTCCAGGAAAGTCAGAAAATGAATATTCTCGGAATTGGACGGGACAAAAGCCAAAGTCAATATTTCACCAAGGGGAACACGGAGCTAGAATACGAGACAGAGAGGGGCCAGGGGCTAGCCATACCATAGGGTGGCACGGGTCCCCTTGGCCACGCCACCAGGTGGTGTGGGCCCCTGGTCCACCCTCTGACCTTGAACCTTCGCCTATAAGAAGCCTCCGATGAAAAAACCCTAAAGAATCAAACCTCCAGCCACGAAAAGTTCCGCAACGCCGCCGCCACCAAAGGGGAGATTTGGGGGACAGAAAGTCTATGTTCTGGCACCCTGCCGGGATGGGGTAGTGCCCCTGGAGCCATCTCCATCGACTCCACCGCCATCTCCATCACCATTGCTGATTCCCATGATGATGAGGGAGTAGTTCTCTCTCGAGGCTAAGGGTTCTACCGGTAGCTATGTGTTCATCTCTCTCTATGCGTGATCATATTGTGATCATGAGCTTTGTAATCAAGTAGATCTACATTTCAACTCAAGTGCTTTAATAGATCTTTGCTCTCCCCATGTGTGTGAAAGTGACAGCGTGCACACCGTGGTGGCACTTAGGCTAGAGTTTATAATACTTATCATGAGTATATTTGGAGTTGGATGTTTCTATGAAATTGTGGTGTTTGTTGGAACCATCTAGAGCTCAAGGTGATAGTGTGGGGTTATCTAGATGGGGAAGCAAACTTGGAGGTGTGTTTTTATAGCCCTACCATGGATTAGAGTGTCCAACCAGAGAGTAGTTCAGAGTAGTATCATGAAGAGAAGATATTTATATGAGAGTGTTCACTAGTGAAAGTATGATCCCTAGGCCTTGTTTCTAAGCATTGAAACACCATTTGCAACTAGATTTGTTAAATGTTGCTTGTTTCCGTCTTTATTTCAGATTTCCTTTAGTCTCTTCCTACCAGTCAAGCTCTTTTCTGGCACCGTTATTACTTATAATTATCCATACCACTTGTATTTCACTATCTCTTCGCCGAACTAGTGCACCTATACACCTAACAAGTGTATTGGGTGTGTTGGGGACACAAGAGACTTCTTGTATCTTGATTGCAGGGTTGCTTGAGAGGGATACCTTTGACCACTTCCTCCCTGAGTTCGATAAACCTTGGGTAATCCACTTAAGGGAAACTTGCTACTATTCTACAAACCTCTACACTTCGATGCCCAACAACTGTCTACAAGAATAGAAGTGCGTAGACATCAAGCTATTTTCTGGCGCCATTGCCGGGGAGGTGATACGTCCAAAACGTATCTACTTTCCTGAACAGTTTTGCTATTGTTTTTCCTCTAAACTTGTGTGAATTGGATGCAACTAACATGGACTGACGCTGTTTTCAGCAGAATTACCTTAGTGTCTAGTTTTTGTGCAGAAAATCAACTATCAGGAAAATCCTGGAAAATATGCCAAAAATCCTATTTCACCAGAAGACTCACGAAGCCAGAAGACGAGATGGAGTAGGGCCATGAGGGGCCCACACCACCTGGCCGCGCGGGCCAGGCCAGGCCGCGCCTGGGGGTGGTGTGGCCACCTCGGCTGCCCCCTCGGCCTCCCTCTTCGCCTATAAGTTGCCTCTTGACCTAAAAACCAAGGGGGGTTCGACGTTTTTCTAGAGAGAGTTCCGCTTCGCCGCCACCACCAGATTTTGCGATTCGGAACTAGAAACTCCGTTCTGGCACCTTGCCGGGACGGGGAATTGCAGGAGATCATCGCCGGCATCATCACCATCGCTTCTCCATCGACCATACATGTTTCCCCCATCTATGAGTGAGTAATCCCCCGCTGTAGACTATGGGGATGGTAGGGATTGGATGAGATCGTTCATGTAATGGCATCAGATTGTTAGGGCATGGTGCCTAGTATCTACTATTAGTGCTTTTTGACTTTGTTGCAACTTGTTATGCTTAATGCTTGTCACTAGGGCCCGAGTGCCATGATTTCAGATCTAAACATGCTATTGATTCATTATGATAGTATTGTTTATGGTCTTACCTGCAAGTTGTATACACACATGTTGTCCGGAACCGAAGGCCCTGAAGTGACAGCAATCGGGATAATTGGAGGGAATGGCTTTGATGTGAGGATCACATGTGTTCACGGAGTGTTAATGCTTTGCTCTGGTGCTCTATTAAAAGGAGCACCTTAATTGCCAGTAGTTCCATTGAGGCCCAACTGCTAACGGGCTGGCAGGACAAAAGATGTTGTGCAAGTTCTCATTGCGAGCACATATGACTATATATGGAACACATGCCTATGATTATTTAGTACTTGGATGCCTTGTCTTATTTATCTGCAAATGCCCTATGTTCTGATTGCTATATGAATTGTCTTGTCCATGCAACGCCCGTCCAACCATCCCTATGCCTACCGCGCTTTAATCCTACTATTTACTACAATTGTTACTACTGTCTTTACTTTTACTACTGCTATTACTTTGCTATTGCTACTACAAAACTTTGTTACTAATAAACTTCTATGAGCAAGATTGTTTCCAGGTGCAGCTGAATTGACAACTCAGTTGTTAAGGCTTATAAATATTCTTTGGCTCCCCTTGTGTCGAATCAATAAAATTGGGTTTCACTTCCCTCGAAAATACTGCAATACACCCCATATACTTGTGGGTCATCAAGACTATTTTCTAGCACCGTTGTCGGGGAGCATAGCTTTATTTATCAAGTCCACTTGGATTCACTATTGTTTGCTGCCATCCATCCATCACGGGTAAGTCTCGTGATGGTAAGGTTCCTACTTTACCATCCACTACAAGAAGAGGTAAAGTTCTGAACAGCTTTGTTGCTCTTGATTCACCATCTGTTATGAGTAAGCTCCTTACACCACCACATACACATGCTACACACATTGCTACTACTACTGAATCTGAAACTTCTGATACTTATGATGTTGCTTCTACTATGCTTGATAAGAGTGGTTCATTAGGTCCTTCCCTAGATGCTACGATTGCTAGAACTATAGCTGGAAATACTGAAACTCCTAATGAAGACACTACTACACCTGTCAGTTCACCTGAGTCTAGAGAGAGCTATGATATTGAAGACAGTTATATTGAGATGACCGATGAATTTATTAAAGAATGTCAAAACACCCATGATAGGAGTGCTATTAAGAGTCTCCTTTAGAGGCGTACTATAAAACACAAATTGTCTCCTAATGCTAAGTTTGCTGCATCTCCCATAAACATTAAATATAAGGATTATGATTTTTCTCTCGATCTATCTTACATAGCTATTGTTGAGAACGAACATTTTTGTGGGACTAAGAATGAAAGTGCGATGACACATATGACTGAGCTTTCTACCATGAGTGGCCTGTTTTCTGATGATATTAAGATGCGCACCTACTTTGTTGCTAAAATTTTCCCTTTTTCACTGAAAGGAGAAGCTAAAACTTGGTTTAATAATTTACCTCCGGGATCTATTGATAGCCCTGATTGCTTGATTAGTACTTTCCTGCAGAAATATTTTCCTCCTAGTTCTAGGCATGCTATTTTGTAGGAACTTTTTTATTTTAAATAGGGAGAAAAAGAGATATTGCCTGAATCATGGGCAAGGTTTTCTGCTTTGTTTCATGTACAAGCTGGATGTCCATTACCTAAGAATGAGCCTCTTGATATATTTTATAATGGAGTAACTGAAGAATATAGGACATACCTGGATAGTTGTGCTGATTGTGTTTTCAGGAATAGGACTCCCAAGGAAGCTGAGGAATTAATGGCTAAAATATGCAAGAATTATGAAGACTGGACTCCTCCTGAACCAGCTATACCTAAAACGGCTATACCTGAATCAACTATTCTTATGCCTATTCCAACATCAAAGACGAGGTGAGTTATTGAACTAAATGATGAAGTGATGAAGGAAGCTAAGAAATGTCTTAAGGAGAAGGGAATTAAAGCGGCTGACATGAAAATTTTACCTCCTATAGAAGAATTATGTAAGCCAATCCCCCACTCACCCACTATTGAGGTACACTCTCTCCCACATTTTGATGAAGGTGATATCCCTTACTCTAAACCTCCTGATCAATCCTTAGAAGAATTCGATATTTTTATTGTTAAGCAAAATAATTTCAATAAAAGGGTGCAAAATCATTTAATGGAAAGCTCTAGAGCTATTGCTGAGTTGAAGGGTATTGTGGAAAGAACCTCTAATGATGTTAAAATGCTTGTCAAACATTTTCAAATGGTCCAAACTCAAATTAATCAGCTTATTAAAGTAGAAAAAGACTTTCTAGTTAATGCTTATAAAGAAAAACATGCTTATGAAATTAACACTAGAAGTGGTGCTGCTACCCAGGATCCTCTATATCCTGAGGGGCATCCTAAAAGAATTGAGAGGATTCTCAATAAGATGAAAATAATGGTACTACTCCTAAGAAAAGAAAGAAGAAACATAAAACTATTGTAGAACCTTTGGAACCCGCTAAAAATCCTAATAGTATATCTGTCTCTAATGCTGAAACTAAAAGTGGTAATGAAGAAAATGATGTTCCTGATAAAGAAAAAGTTGAAGAAGAACCTGAAAGGCACACTAAGAATACTAAATACACTAAAGAAGATTTTGTTGCTAAGAAACATGGTAGTGAAAGAGAGCCTTGGGTCCAAAAACCTATGACTTTCCCTGATAAGAAACACAAGTCAAAGGAAGATGAACATTATAATAAGTTTTGTGAGTGGATGAAACCTTTATTCTTGCAAATTCCTTTGACTAATGTGCCTCCTTATTCAAAGTATATGAAGGATATTGTCTCGAATAAAAGGAAGATCCCTAATGAAGAAATCTCTACTTTGCTTGCTAATTATTCCTTTAGTGGTAAGGTTCCAAAGAAACTTGGAGACCTAGGAATTCCAACTATCCCGTGCTCTATTAAAAATAGTTATGTTAGAACTGCTTTGTGTGATTTGGGAGCAGGAGTCAGTGTTATGCCTTTTTCTCTCTACAAGAAACTTCAACTGGACTAATACAACTGATATATCTTTGCAAATGGATGATAAATCTACTACTATTCCTGTTGGTATATGTGAAGATGTACCTGTTCAAGTGGCTCATAATTGCTTGATATTAACTGATTTTGCTGTACTTGAAATGCCTGAAGATGATAATATGTCTATTACTCTTGGGAGACCTTTTCTTAACACTGAAGGAGCTGTTATTAATTGTAATCAAAGAAAGGTGACTTTCAATGTTAATGACAAGGAACATACTGTCTATTTCCCCAAGAAGATTGATAGGACTTATGGTTTGAATTCAATTGAACATGTTGAGGGCATTCAAGTTGGACAAATATATTGTCCCATACCACAAGAAAAATATGAAACTATTATGATTGGGACCATAGCTATCAAGGTTGAGGTAACATAATCATTAGTGGAATACAAAGTTTTGTTTCATATAAAATTGTTTTGGTAACAAGACCTGATCAACCTTGTTAACAAAAGGATTTCATTGAACAAAACAATGTTTTCACCATGATTATCTTTGGTTACTTTTATTTTATCCATTTTAGTTTTCGTTTTCGTTTAGTTTACTTTTCTGTTATTAGTTGCTTGAATTTTAGAGTGTCTTAGAACTTCTGAAGTTTAGCTTTGTTTTGTCATTGCATCATTCCAGAAACCTTTTTTCTGTCAGAAAATCATTCATCTATACCTGAAAATTGCTCAAAAATAAAGTGTCTCGAAAAATTCCAGAAAATTCATATTAAATTTTTACATGAAAAACGGGCAGAGGAGTGCCTGGATAGTACCAAGGGGCACACCAGGCAGGCACACCACCTGGTGGTGCGGCCAGCACAGGGGCGCGCCTGGCCATGGTGTAGGCCACCCCTGACCCTCCACTCACTCTCTCACTTCCCACTTTCTTCTCTCTCCCGAGAAAACACTAGTTCATTGCTCGAAATCACGTTCTTGCTATTCTTTCCCATGATTTTTCGATCTCCTTGCTCAACCCATCTTTGCTGCTGAAATTTGGAGCATTTGTTCTCCGCTATGTGACTCCTCCGCTTGTCCAAGTAGATTTGTGTTTAGTTGTTTATATCTTGAGTATTTTGCTGCTGTAGGTGACAGATTATGAGAGCTTGTAAGCTTGTTCAATGCTTAGAGATATTGTTTTGCTGCATATTTAGGCCTCTTACAAGTCCCTATGAGTAGTGCCCTTCATTATATATTCACTTTGCAATCACTTGTTTAATGGATGTTTAAATTTCAGAATATCAAAGATGAACAACCACACCTTTGGAGAAATATTTGAGAGGGACACACCTAGGAGGTCAAGGCCCTTAAGATCAGCCTCTCAGTTTAGGCCTTCATACAATGAAGATCTCATTGCACTTCGCTTTGGCAATGAAGGAGATGAGGGGGATGCTCACCCATCTACTTTTCCTTATTATACCTTCTTGCAAACTGCAGGGATCCTTGATGATTTCTTACTATTGGTTCAAAGGGTCGGTTTGACCTCATACATGGAAGATGAGAGTGAGCAATATGCCATGTTCACCAAAACTTTCGTTGAGAGTTTAGTTTTCACTAACACCCCCCTATCAGTCAACTGTTTCTTTCAAAATTTATAATCTGCCGTTTACCATGCCATTGGAAAGATTTTGCAGCATTATAGGTATAGGCATGACGGGGACCGTGAAGAAGATCCAAGGGCAACCCGCTGATTTTCTGGAGCTCTATCGAAGCGTGACCAATGACGATGACCGCGTAGCTCAGCGCGGGAAGATAAGAAACATCCAACTCCCAGATCTTAGATACTTTACCTATTATCTTGCTACTAGCATTCTTGGTAGGGAGAATACGAGTAATATCTCTAATTATCATTTAGCCTTCCTCGCTGCTGCACTTAATAATGATACTCGGTACAATCTTGGGTCTCTCATTGCTCGCCGCCTAGCTGCTAGGGGGCCTATTTATGGGGGCATTATTGCTTCACGTATAGTTACTGTGTTAGAGCTTTCTGTGGATCCTAATGATACTATATTGGCACCACAAAGGCTTGACCTTGCTGCCATGAAAACACATCACTTCGTCACTGCTGACTCTGATATGGACAGTTTAGTATACAGGATGTTGTTTACTGACGGGGATGAAAGGGAGATTCCTTTGCCGCAATCTACTTTGTTCAGTGTTCATAGGAGGCCGTGGTCGCGCTCCAATGAGGAGGTGGATGAGCATATCCGCTTGCTCGGTTTCCACAGGCAGCACCAGGAGGATGTGCCCTCCTACGACTACTCTACGCACTACGATGGGGCGTCCTCGAGCTCGCCCCAGGATGAGGGTACCTCCTCACCGTACTACGGAGGAGCTCCATCTTGGCCAGCTTGAGATTGATACCCACTTAGGCCAAAAGCCTAAGCTTGGGGGGAGGTACACCAACATCACACTCATCTCCATATCATTTTTCGTCGGTACTTTGTATATTCATGTTTCGTTGTCTTTTTAGTTTTCGTTCTCTCTTTGTTTTTGCTTTCTAAAACACAAAAAGACCAAAAATATTTCTGTTGTTTCTCTTTGTTTGCTTCTTCTTCTTTTTGCCTTGGTTTGCTTTTCCCTTTTTTCTTTGTTTAAACTATTCAAAAAACCCAAAAATATTTTGCTTTGCTTGTTCTTCCTTTTTGGTTCTTGCTTTTAAAAATCGAAAACACCAAAAATATTGTTGTTCTTCTTTGGTTTTGTGAGTTTGTTGCAGGGTTCAGCAGTCCTTAGTGGAATTTGGTTTCATGTTATTATTCAAGCCACACAAGTGAAGGGCAATAATGAGGATTAATGACAACTTAAGGTGTGGTAAGAGCCTGGTAACAAACTCTATTTGTTTTCATTTTTGTACATATAGTCATCATCGTGGGCATGCTTAGTCTGTTCATGTAGGGTGTATGTTATTATGGATGCTTAGTAGTTCTTGCTTTCTTATGATTAACTCCAGCTTGCTAATAGTTTGTAGCATGTCATATGAATGTCTGCTTGCATTGCTCTATTCATAACTTGGTATGACACTGTGGTATCCTCCTGTGAATGTTTCACTTGAATTGACTTGGCACATGCTCATGCATGCATATGACTGAAACACTAATCAGTTAAGCCTCAATGAATTATTTTGCCTCGGGGGTCTTGAATCACTTTCATGCCATGATTAGTCATGTTTTGTTGCAATCATGATTATGACAGTTATTGCTCTCTTGTTTGTCACTCCCTTACTATTGCTAGCCTTCACCTGCACTGAGTATGAGCTCTACTCGTGTTTCCCATTCCCCAAAACCAATATTGCCAAAAGTGTCCACCATACCTACCTATTAGCATCAATTGCTATTACCGTGCATATTCAATATGCCTTGTTTTCTTCTGAATAAGATGTTTGCTTGTTATGAGAAAGTTAGTTAGTAAAGCTCTCACGAACTTGATGGCACACTTTATTTCTTGCACTTAATAAACCTAAACCATTGTGATTGTCCATGAAAGTTATATGCTTGCAAATTATAGGCTGGGGATTAGCAGAACCGTGTTGTCATGGGGAATGCTTTCAACACCTGTAAATATATACCCAGTTGATATCATGATCTTTTGTTTACAGATGTCGTCGGTGTGAAATAAAAGGGGAGCTTGTATTTCCATGGAGTTATGTATGTGTGTTAGAGAAACGCCTGGGCCGCCGGTCTAATCCATGCCTAATCATGGTGGAAACCTGCAGCGTAACCATAATGAGTATCTATGAAGCATTCTTCTTATAAAAAAAAGAGAGATAGCTATTGAGAAAAAGAAAAAAAAAGAGATATGAGAAAAGAGGAAAGAGAGAAAAAAACACCATTTTCCCATGGTAAATAAGGAGATTGCTGAGATACTCGTTGTCTGCTTGCCTTGTCATTTTGATATGGGGATTCTTCCGTATCATCGGGCAAGGGGTACCCCGTTGGCAGTTCTCTATGATACGCACGTATTTACTATGACAAGAACTTACCGGTAACTAAAGTTGAGTAGCATGAGGAGCGGCCCTCGTACTCAAGGGACATGAGATTTCCAGTTTATAGTCTGTCAAGCATATAACTCAGATTGGACCTCACTTTCACCTTAACCATTTAAAGATGCTTATGATAGGGGCAATGAGAGCTCAAAGCTAATGAGTACCATACTTCCAGCATTTGGAAGCCTTTCAAACTTTTCAAAAGCTTTTCATTTCCTTGTTAAGTCTCCACACATTCTATGAGCACTTTCTTGAGAGCACAACTGTCATTCTTAGTGTAATGTGCTTGTCTCAAAACTTGATTAATTGTGTTATGACTTTGATGCTTGTATCCTTGACATCTTTACTTCTAGTCTTCACTTGAATTTCAGAGGTGCCTTGGCACTTATGCTCTACAATCAAAGGCAAGCGAAATACCACTCTATCATACCTTGTTATGAGCATTGTAATGTTGCTTATGTTTATGTTTCATGCTACTTATTATTTTTGAGTTGGAATCTCTTCATAGCTTGCAATGACTATTAAGTAAACTTAGTTGCATACTCTTTATTATGAATTGCCTGAGTAGTTGATCATATGATGAGAATATATACATCTTATGAAGCAAATGTGTTCGTGAAAGTTTCTTTTATCGCACTTAGTTTTCAACTGAATTGCTTGAGGACAAGCAATTAACTAAGCTTGGGGGGAGTTGATACGTCCAAAACGTATCTACTTTCCCGAACACTTTTGCTATTGTTTTTCCTCTAAACTTGCGTGAATTGGATGCAACTAACACTGACTGATGCTGTTTTCAGCAGAATTACCTTGGTGTCTAGTTTTTGTGCAGAAAATCAACTATCAGGAAAAATCCCGGAAAATATGCCAAAAATCCTATTTCACCAGAAGACTCATGGAGCCAGAAGACGAGACGGAGTAGGGCCATGAGGGGCCCACACCACCTGGCCGCGCGGGCCAGGCCAGGCCACGCCTGGGGGTGGTGTGGCCACCATGGCTGCCCCTTGGCCTCCCTCTTCACCTATAAGTTGCCTCTTGACCTAAAAACCAAGGGGGGTTCAACGTTTTTCCAGAGAGAGTTCCGCTTCGCCGCCACCACCAGATTCTGCGATTCGGAACCAAAAACTCCGTTCTGGCACCCTCCCAGGACGGGGAATTGGAGGAGATCATCGCCATCATCATCACCATCGCTTCTCCATCGACCATCCATGTTTCCCCCATCTATGAGTGAGTAATCCCCCGCTCTAGGCTATGGGGATGGTAGGGATTGGATGAGATCATTCATGTAATGGCATCGGATTGTTAGGGCATGGTTCCTAGTATCTACTATTAGTGCTTTTTGACTTTGTTGCAACTTGTGATGCTTAATTCTTGTCACTAGGGCCCGAGTGCCATGATTTCAGATCTGAACATGTTATTTATTCATTATGATAGTATTGTTTATAGTCTTACCTGCAAGTTGTATACACACATTGTTGTCCGGAACCAAAGGCCCCGAAGTGACAGCAATCGGGATAACCGGAGGGAATGGCTTTGATGTGAGGATCACATGTGTTCACGGAGTGTTAATGCTTTGCTATGGTGCTCTATTAAAAGGAGCACCTTAATTGCCAGTAGTTCCCCTGAGGCCCCGCTGCAAACGGGCTGGCAGGACAAAATATGTTGTGCAAGTTCTCATTGCGAGCACGTATGACTATATATGGAACACATGCCTATGATTATTTAGTACTTGGATGCTTTATCTTATTTATCTTCAAATGCCCTATGTTCTGACTGCTATATGAATTGTCTTGTCCATGCAATGCCCGTCCATCCATCCCTATGCCTACCGTGCTTTAATCCTACTATTTACTGCAATTGTTACTACTGTCTTTACTTTTACTACTGCTATTACCTTGCTATTGCTACTTCAAAACTTTGCTACTAATAAACTGCTATGAGCAAGATTGTTTCCAGGTGCAGCTGAATTGACAACTCAGTTGTTAAGGCTTATAAATATTCTTTGGCTCGCCTTGTGTCGAATCAATAAATTGGGTTTCAGTTCCCTCGAAAATACTGCGATACACCCCCTATACTTGTGGGTCATCAGGAGGTAAGGTAAAAGGTACTCACATCCTCCGGTCTGAGTGCTCAAAGTTATTTCCTTTAGATTCTGTAATTATATCTTTTTGTTTATTTTTTTATTTTCACTAGTTAGGCTTAATGGAAAATAACAACAAAATTAGAGAGCTTTTTAGTATTTTTCCTAAGGTAGAACATTAATTGACTGAAAAGAAAATTAAAAAAACCATGGAACTTTCTTTGCATGCTAATAGCAATGTTATTAGTATGAATCTTTTGAACACCTTTGTTACTAATGCTATGGAAACGTCTAAGCTTGGGGAAGTTAGTTTTTATGAAAAATATCTTTTTAGTTCCCTAGCTTTAAAGAAGAAAATTTGCTCTGATGATACATTATCTCGCATATGTTGTAATTCTAATGATACTTGTGATATTTTAAATCCACATACTAAAAGCACCCCTTTTAAAATACCTATAAAAATTGTTGAACGTGTTATGAATAACTGTTATTTTGGAGATGGAACTATCCATCTTGGTGATCATTTACTCTTTATACACGTATTATGCGAGTTCCTCAAGTGTGCAGGTATTTCAATGAACCAAGTTAAGAGGAAGCTATTCCCTTTTTCACTCAAGGGCAACGCAAGGGAGTGGTATGAGCTACTAGATGATCCTCTTCATTTGGAGTGGAAGGAACTTGAATCTCTCTTTTACTCTAAATTTTATCCTCCTCATGAAATTCATAAAGATAGGAATTACATTTATAATTTTCATCCACATGATGGAGAAAGTATTGCCCAAGCATGGGGGAGATTGAAGTCACTAATTTTCAAATGTCCCATTCATGAGCTCCCCAGTAATATTATTAATAATAATTTCTATGGAAGGCTTTCAGGACATTACAAGGACTACCTAGATACTTGTTTAGAGGGATCCTTCACAAATAAGGAGGTCAAAGCTAAGTGGGATCTTCTTGAAACAATTCAAAGAAATACCTAAGATTGGGATAACGACAAAGGTAAAGAACCAGGTATAAACTATGAGTATGATTGCATTAAGTCTTTCGCTGAAACTGCTGATTTTCATGAGCTTAGTGCTAAATATGGGCTTGATCCTAAAATTCTTATTGATTGTTTTAGAGCATTTTCTTCTCATATTAATGCTCGTAGAGAAAAATGGGGCATGTATCATGAGCCTTTTAAAGACACTTGCATGGAAAATGAAATTGTTATTAATGATAGCAATAAACATGCTCAAACCTCTGAAAGTACTATTTCTTATAAGCATGTTAATTTTTGTGTAATACATAGACCTGGTGAGAAGAATCAAATTGAAGAAGAATATTGTATCACCCATAGGAATGAAAAAACTAGAATGTGGTATAGGGCTCTAAATGATCTTGGTAAAAAAGTTTGTGCCCTCTATCCTTTTATTTGTGAACTTTGCTTTGAAGTGGGTCATTTCAATTTTCAATGCTCAGGCCATAATAATAGCCCTTCTAATCCAATGATTACGGCAAGTTTGTATTGTGATGACATGATCACTCCTAATCAGCATGATGAACTTACATTATTTTTGGGGTCTGAAGAATTATCAAGAAAATCTTCTTTGGTAGAGATGAGTGCTTTTGATATGAATAATGTCCTGCATGGTTGTCATCTTTATTGTGTTGATAATTTCCACACAAATACTTACATACAAAATATTATAAAAGATGAGGTTTTACCAAAATATGACAGGACTAATATGTGTTTTGATCTTATTAATGAAAAGGAGGAATCCTCCAAAGTTTCTTCTACTGTCTCTAACAATAAACCATGGTATATGGGGAAGCTTCCTTTCAAGCCTCTCCCTCCTAAAGAGAAGAAGAAAAAGAAGAAAAGGCGGAGTAAAAGGAGAGAGGAAACGGTATTTCCCCCTAAGCATGTTGCTCCTATTATAGTTTTTGATGAGTCTAAACTCGATGATGTTCCTATGCCTGTTACCTATAGTAGTGATCATGATTCGGAAAAACACACTTCTTTTGATATTGAAAATCTCTTCGGTATCAATTCTGAAAATGATGATATTAATAATTTTTGTACTATTAGTGCTATCCAGGTTCCTTCCAATGATGATATGTTTACAAATGAACACACTTTGGAAGATAATTATTCTATTGCTTATGATGATACTACACATCCAATATATGATGATTGCAATAATGAATATGATATTTTCAAAACACCTACTATTGAGGAGAAAATTAATTATGATTACAATATGCCTCCTATATTTGGTGATTATGGTGATGAGAATAATAATGATAGCTATTTTGTTGAATTTACTCCCACTATAATTAATAAAAATGACTATGTTTATGTGGGGAGTATTAATTCCTTTATGCATGTGGCTCATGATAAGAATGTTTTATGTGATAGTTATATTGTTAATTTTATTCATGATGCTACTGAAAGCTATTATGAGAGAGGGAAACATGGTTTTATGTATCTCAACAATATTAGGTTTCCCCTCTTTATGTTGAAAGTCTTGAAGTTGCACTTGTTTTGCTTTACTATGCTTGTTGCTTTGTGCTTTCATGACTTGTTTCTTTACAAGATTCCTATGCATAGGAAGTGGGTTAGACTTAAATGTGCTTTGAATTTGCTTCTCTATGCTCTCTTTTACTTCAATTCATATTTCTTATGTGAGCATATTCTCAAACTATCATGCCTAACTTAAAGGCGTTAAAGAAAAGTACTTATTGGGAGATAACCCAAAAGTTTTAGTTGAGTATTGGAAGTTATTGCTTCAGTAATAACCTCTCCTTATCATTTTTATGTGGTTTTTGTGCCAAGAGTAACCTCTAATGAGAGGGAAGTAAGATATGGGGAAGTTGCTGTCCCAAAACAGATTTTTGTGCTTTGCTGTAAAAATTCGTGAAAAATCTATATACGTCCGTTTGAGCTATAATGTTTTATGCTTCTGCCCCAGGTTATTATCCAACTTTCGTTAGTTCAACACTTTTCGATTTGAGCAACATAAGGTCTTCTAAGAAATTGGTTTTTACTTGCTGGTCCGTTTTGATAGATTTCTGCCATTATTTGCATTTGGCTCTTAATCTCTTTCTCTTTGAGTTCTCTTTGATCATTTGAATTTTTTAAAGGAAGTGCTACATTAGCTAATGTTTTAATGAAAGTTTTACTTGTTTTGAAACTGAACCAAAAGACTTATTATCTTGAGTACACTAATGTTGCTAATGAAGATTGTGTGAAGTTTTGTATGAAGGAAATTTTTGAGTGTAGGGAAGAGTAATATGATGAGATGAAGTATGGACAAAAGCTCAAGCTTGGGGATGCCACCCGTGTCACCCCAAGAAATATCCAAGAAGTACAAGTGTCAAAGCTCGGGGATGCCCAAGGCATCCCCTTCTTCATCAATAAAAATCTCAGGTTCTTCCAAACACTTCATTTTTATTGTTTCATGCACAGTTGTGTTTTTCTTGGAGCATCTTTGTTTTCGTTTTTAGTTTTCGTTTGCTTGGTTTGCTTATTTTGCTTGAATAAATTGGTTGTACCCCCTCATTCATGCATTAGTTTTGAAATAAGATTGGTTTGGATTAGAAAAGAGTAGGAAAAGTTCATGCTTAAGTGGTAAAAAGGAGCTTGTTTTTGACTGTGACCTATACTTTATCATGTCATGTTTGATATTGTTTTTCCTTTATGCTTAGTGATTATTTCTGTAGCATGACATGTTATAAACAATTGAGATTGCCTAATGTGCCTTGAAAGAATCATGCGTTGTTTAGCATATAAAAGCATAATATTGTGGTATTCTCCTTTAATGCTTTATTTGGGTTGACTTGGCGCATGCTCACACCATGTTAAGACTATACCAAGTCACCATAGCCTCTATGATCATTTAGTTTTCAACTTGTAATATCACTTTATGCTTTAATTAATAATGATTTGTCGCTTTGCATGATTATGGCCATTATTGCTCTCTTAGTTGGTAGATCCTAGTCTTTTGCTAGCCTCCATACCAAGTATGAGTTCCACTCATGCATCCAACTCCAAATAAAACCAAGTTATTCCAAAGAGTCCATCGTACCTACCTATTAGCATTTTCTATTCCAAGTATATTCATGTTTTTATCTACCTTCCAAATTAAACTTGTTATGAGAAAACTAGTGATTAAAGCTCTCATGAACTTGATGGCACACTTTACTTTTCTTGCCTCTAATAAACTTGAACCATTGTGTCATCTATGTTGTATATGCTTGCACTTATATGTTGGGGATTAGTAGAACCATGCTGTCATGGGGAACGCTTTCAACATTGCACTTGTACATTGTACCTAGTTGATATCATGCTATTTTGTCTATGGATGTTGTTGGTGTGAAATGAAAGGGGAGCTTGTAAGTCCATGGAGTTATGTATGTGTGTTAGAGAAACGCCTGTGCCACTAGTCTAATGCATGCCTAATCATGGTGGAAACCTGCAGCATAACCATAATGAGAAATCTATGAAACAATCTTCTTATAAAAAAAGAGATACAGATTGAGAAAAGGAGAAAAAAGGAAAAAAAGAGATGAGAAAAGAGGAAAGAGAGAAACAAGCACCATTTTCCCATGGTAAATAAGAAGATTGCTGAGATGCTCGTTGTCTTCTTTCCTTGTCATTTTGATATGGGGATTCTTCCGTATCATCAGGCAAGGGGTACCCCGTTGGCGGTTCTCTATGATACACATGTACTTACTATGATAAGAACTTACCGGTAACTAAACTTGAGTAGCATGAGGAGCGGCCCTCGTATTCAAGGGACATGAGATTGCCAACTTATACTCTGTCAATCATATACTCCATAGTTTGTTCACTTTAAACTTAATCACTTCAAGATGCTTATGATAGGGGTAATGAGAGCTAAAAGCTAATAAGTACCATAATTTTTGGAAGCTCTTTATGAGACTTCAATCCCTGCTTCCTTCTATGAAGGCCTTTCTTTTACTTTTATGTTAAGTCTCCATCTTCTATCATTATGCACCTATTGAGAGAGCATAGTGGCCATTCTTAGTTTAATGTGCATTGTCCCAAGAATTGGTGATTGATGCATAACTTTGATATTGCTTGTTCTTAAACTATTTGTATCTAGTCACCCTTATGAACTTTGAAGGTGTCCTATGCATTTATGTTTTGCTACTCCATGAGGGACAAGCTGAATGCCACTATGCTATGTTTTCTATATGTGAAACAAACAAACATCTTGCAAAGCATTGTTATTCATGAATCTTTTGTTTGTGCCTTTTCATGTTACAACATAGTTGCTATGTCTTGTTGTTAGAACTATATCGTTCATGCTATGTTAAAGTACTATGATCCTAGCTATCAATGTTCTACAAATACTTTGATCAAGATTATGATGGTGCATGTCACCCCAAAAATTATTCTTTTTTATCACTTACCTACTCGAGGACGAGCAGGAGTTAAGCTTGGGGATATTGATATGTTGCAAACGTATCTATAATTTTGGATGTTCCATGCTTGTTTTATATCTACCTTCTTATGTTTTGTCCACACTTTGGAGTATTTTTATAAACTTTCTTGGACTAACCTATTAACAAGATGCCATAGTGCCAGTTGCCTGTTTTCTGCTGTTTTTGGTTCCAGGAAAGTCAGAAAATGAATATTCTCGGAATTGGACGGGACAAAAGCCAAAGTCAATATTTCACCGAGGGGAACACGGAGCCAGAAGAAGAGACGGAGAGGGGCCAGGGCCTGGCCACACCATAGGGTGTCGCGGGTCCCATGGCCACGCCACCAGGTACTGTGGGCCCCTGGTCCACCCTCTGACCTTGCCCCTTCGCCTATAAGAAGCCTCCGATGAAAAAACCCTAAAGAATCGAACCTCTAGCCATGAAAAGTTCCGCAGCACCGCCGCCACCGAAGGGGAGATTCGGGGGATAGAAAGTCTCTGTTCCGGCACCCTGCCGGGACGGGGAAGTGCCCCCGGAGCCATCTCCATCGACTCCACCGCCATCTCCATCACCATTTCTGATTCCCATGATGATGAGGGAGTAGTTCTCTCTCGAGGCTAAGGGTTCTACCGGTAGCTATGTGTTCATCTCTCTCTATGCGTGATCATATTGTGATCATGAGCTTTGTAATCAAGTAGATCTACATTTCAACTCAAGTGCTTTAATAGATCTTTGCTCTCCCCATGTGTGTGAAAGTGACAGCGTGCACACCGTGGTGGCACTTAGGCTAGAGTTTATAATACTTATCATGAGTATATTTGGAGTTGGATGTTTCTATGAAATTGTGGTGTTTGTTGGAACCATCTAGAGCTCAAGGTGATAGTGTGGGGTTATCTAGATGGGGAAGCAAACTTGGAGGTGTGTTTTTATAGCCCTACCATGGATTAGAGTGTCCAACCAGAGAGTAGTTCAGAGTAGTATCATGAAGAGAAGATATTTATATGAGAGTGTTCACTAGTGAAAGTATGATCCCTAGGCCTTCTTTCTAAGCATTGAAACACCATTTGCAACTAGATCTATTACATGTTTGCTTGTTTCCATCTTTATTTCAGATTGCCTTTAGTCTCTTCCTACCCGTCAAGCTCTTTTCTGGCACTGTTACCACTTATAATTATCCATACCACTTGTATTTCACTATCTCTTCGCCGAACTAGTGAACCTATACACCTGACAAGTGTATTGGGTGTGTTGGGGACACAAGAGACTTCTTGTATCTTGATTGCAGGGTTGCTTGAGAGGATACCTTTGACCACTTCCTCCCTGAGTTCGATAAACCTTGGGTAATCCACTTAAGGGAAACTTGTTGCTGTTCTACAAACCTCTGCACTTGGAGGCCCAACAACTGTCTACAAGAATAGAAGTGCGTAGACATCAGCGTTGCATGGATAAGACAATTCATATAGCAATCAAGATATACGGAAATTGCTGTTAAATAAGATAAAGCATCCAAGTACTAAATAATCATAGGCATGTGTTCCATATATAGTCATATGTGCTCGTAATGAGAACTTGCACAACATCTTTTGTCCTGCCAGCCCGTTTGTAGCGGGGCCTCAAGGGAACTACTAGCAATTAAGGTTCTCCTTTTAATATAGCACCGGAGCAAAGCATTAACACTTCGTGAACACACGTAATCCTAATATCATAGCCATTCCCTCCGGTTATCCCGATTATTTTCACTTCGGGGCCTTTGGTTCCGGACAATAATATGTGTATACAACTTGCAGTTAAGATCATAAACCATACTATCATCATGAATCAATAACATGTTCAGATCTGAAATCAAGGCACTCGGGACCTAGTGACAAGCATTAAGCATAACAAGTAGCAACAAAGTCAAAAATCACTAATAGTAGATACTAGGCACTATGCCCTAACAATCTTATGCAATTACATGAACGATCTCATCCAATCCCTACCATCCCCATAGCCTACATCGGGGGATTACTCACTCATGGATGGGGGAATCATGGATGGTTGATGCAGAAGCGATGGTGATGATGATGGCGATGATCTCCTCCAATTCCCCGTCCCGGCAGGGTGCCAGAACGGAGTTTCTGGTTCCGAATCGCGGTTTCTAGTGGTGGCGGTGCATCGGAACTCTATCTGAAAAACATTGAATCCCCCCCTGGGTTTTTAGGTCAAGGGGCATATTATAGGCGAAGAGGGAGGCCGAGGAGGTGCCCGAGGCGTCCACACCCCTCCCAGGCGCGGCCTCGGCTGGCCCGCGTGACCAGGTGGTGTGGGCCCCTCGTGGCCCTCCTCCGTCTCGTCTTCTGGCTCTGTGAGTCTTCTGGTGAAATAGGATTTTTGGCATATTTTCTGGGATTTTTACGGATAGTTGATTTTCTGCACAAAAACTAGACACCAAGGTAATTCTGCTGAAAACAGCATCAGTCTGTGTTAGTTGTAGCCAAATCACACAAGTTTAGAGGAGAAACAATAGAAAAAGTGTTCGGGAAAGTAGATACATTTTGGACATATCAGTAATCTAACTAGACCTTCTTTGAGGGAAAAAGAAGCAAATGAAACTTCCAAGTCGGAACCTTTCCGTCTCGCACCAACTAACCATTAGTTGTAACTTTTTGATAGGGTGCAACTATCCTATTCTTGTCCAACAAGAAAAGAAACTTTATTGGTTGATCGTGGATGTCACCCACGTCATCTCCCACTCAGATCTGGACTAGTTTTGACCAACTTCTTGGCCAATACAAACCAGATCTAGCCACTGCCCCAGATCAAAACAGATAAAATGGGCAAAACAAAAACAATGAAAAAGATCCAATCTTTCGCACTAGCGCATCTCATGCGCAATAACTAGGCCAAAAACCTAGAGATGATGTTCTGGTGCCACTATTGGGTGATGGCTCTGAAATATAGCCATCTACGTCCACATTTAAACTGGATATTAATCATACTTTTGATGAAATATCTCTCTAAACCCTGCCACTAATGCTAATATTTCGACGGGTATGCAATCCTTTGTTCTTGTATTTTTCCTGCACAGATAATGTCGTCTAAAGGAGGGAATCATTACATGAAAGTCAAAGATACGATATTCCCTTCAACCAGAAGAAACCAGGAGCTGTCCAACAAAGGCAGCCATCATAACGACCAACTATACGGCCGGAGCAAAAATTCCGACCATATAGCTCCGTTCATATAGTTGGCGCCACCACCGTTAGGTCAAACATAACAACTTTCGTGAAGGGACCCCTATATAAAGAAGCCTCGGGCGACAGGAAAACATCTCTTGCTGCGCCCCAGACCCCGAAGAAGCCATACCTCACCAGAAAGCCACCTCCAGATCTCAACACCCTTTTCCATCTCCATAGCCATACTCCACCACTTGTAATAGTAGATCTCTTCTTTGATTGGCAACATTGTAAGACTATTGCTATCAATCTTATGATTTTTATTACAATGTTTATGATTATTATCTCATATCTATGTGTGAGTAATTATCCTTGGGCTAAGGGCTTCGGCCTAGCCATGTAGCAATTGTGCACGTGATTTATCATAGATGGGAATGTGTATTAGTTTGTATGACATGATGATTATTTTATCCTCTCTTGCCTAAATCCAAGGACTTGTCAGGTACCCAAGACCCCAAGGGTTGAGCCAGGTATAGGGAATATGAGTGATGACTGATCTGCAGGTTGGGAACCCCAGTTATAAAAGGGGTAGTATGGTTGTATGTGAGGGATTTGCTTGGGAGTAACGGTGACATTACTATGCATATCATTAGTTCTCTTTTTTCTATGGATGAGACTAGTAGGTCATTGCTATAAGCGGTTGTGCAGGCAATAGCAATTATGGATGCACTGCCCACATATAATTTATCTTGCTCTAACAAGTACACCCATACTTTATTTTTATCTTTTATTTCCATCAGATGTTTTTGCACAGCTACAGGTGAAACCGAACGCCCTAGGCCCTCTCTCTCAATCATCGACAACAATAAAAAGACGCAAGCTACTAGTCTGGTAAAAACACAAAAGGAATTCTAAAACTCCCGAAGGTCCATTAAAGTAACTTCACTATGCATTCGCTTCCCTTGGATTCAATAACCTAGGTCTACTAGGGAAAAAGAGATATACTACATCTGTAATCTGGATCGAAGGTATCAACCCTTTTCTGGCGCCGTTGCTGGGGAAGCAATAGGTACCCTGGTGAGGTTATTAGGAACCTTGCTAGTTTTAATTCTTGTTTTAAATTTTGTTAGTTTGCTTTCACTCTTTATTTGATAAACCAAAAAAATTAGTTAGTCTTTAAATTCTTGTTTTTACTGTTATAATTTTTAATCTAAGAAAACCCAAAAACATAGGAAGTATGGCTGAAAAGAAGATTGGGGAGTTTGCTACTCCCAATAATGATTATTTGCGTACTCCTATTACTCAGCCAGCAATCGCTGCTGATGATTATGAAATTAAGCCCCATTACTTAAGTTTGGTTCAACAGAATCAATTTGGAGGCTCTGCTATTGAAGACGTAGGTATGCACTTAAATACTTTCACTGAAATATGTGATATAATGCATAGAAAAGACGTTGACCCTGATGCGGTCAAATTACATCTATTTCCTTTCTCTCTAAGAGGAAGAGCTAAAGAATGGTTGCTATCTTTGCCTAAAAATACTATCACATCATGGGTGGGATGTACTTCTTTATTTATGACTAAATTTTTCCCACCTGCAAAGACTATGCAACTCTGATCTAATATTACTGGCTTTAGATAGGAAGAACGTGAGCCACTAGCACTTGCATGGGAGAGGATGAAAGAATGCCTAAGAAACTGTCCTATTCATGGGATGGAAGATTGGTTAATCCTCCATTTATTTTATAATGCTCTTAATCCTGTGTCTAAGTCTATGCTTGATACTGCAGCTGGAGGAACATTCATGGGTAAACATATTACCGAAGGAAAGCAGCTGCTAGACAATATGCAAGACAACCATTCCCAATGGCATGTTGAAAGTTCAAACACGAAGAAGGTGAACTCTGTCTCACCACAAGAGAACGAAGATCTCAATGCTAAGTTGGATGAGCTCATATTAGCCGTAAAAGGTAAGGAAACTCAGGTAAGATCCACCCCTGATACAAATATAGAAGAAATAGACTTCGTAGCTCGTAATGATTATAATCCTACTTGGAAGAAGAGTTACAATCCTAATTTTCAGAAACATTATGCTAGTCCTACAAATAACTCTAATAATAATATGGGAACTAGTAATGGTAGTCTCCAAGAAACGCTTAAGTCTTTCATAGACTCACAAAATGAACAAAATAATATTCTAGTCAAAATCACAGCGAACCATGATGCTATGCTTGGTAAATTATCTAACCAAGCTGTTAGTTTGAGGAATGATTTGCAGGCCCTTCAAGAAAGAACAAGGATCGTTGAGGCACAGCTAGGTAAGATAACCGAGAGTCAAACTCTCATTCTAGCTAAATTTGCAGGTAAAGCTGAGCCCAATCCTGTTGAAGAACTCAAAATGATGAGGATCCAAAGGGAGGAGCCTGAAGAACTTGATTATAGTAATGCCCCTTCACCAAGCTACACCATCGAAGATCTCGTAAAAAGGATTAGTGTCAAAATTCCAATAAGTGAAGGTAATGATGAAGCCATGCATCAACACTTTGTTGATCAAGTAGCAATTAAGATACGCGATCTTGAAGAGGAATACAAGAAAATCATTGAAAATTTACCTATTAAACTAGATGACATATTTGAGCCTACTATTAAGATAAAGATTGGAACTAATGAGATAGCTGCACTTTGTGATCTAGGTGCAAGCGTCTCAACAATTCCAAAGAGTCTTTTTAACAAGTTAAATCTTGGCTCCTTTGAAATTACTAAATTAAAATTGCATCTAGCAGATTCTACCTACAAACAACCTGTAGGGATTAAGGAGAATACTTTAGTTTACATCAAAGGTTGTCCTGCTCTCATTGATTTTGTTATTGTTGACATGCCTGAAGACACTGTTGCTCCTATAATACTAGGTCGTCCTTTCTTAAGAACTATAATGGCTTTAATTAATCTTCATGAAGAGAACGTGAAGTTGCAATTACCTTCGCGGGATCCTTTTGTTATTCATTTCCCCAGGAAGAAGAAAGCCAAACATGACAAGAAGGAGGCCATCAATTTGAAGGCCAATTACTTTGGAGTGGGTGTTGCACTCATCTGGCCCAAGTGAGTATCATCAAGGTCAAGCTATTGACCATAAAAGAGCGCTCCATGGGAGGCAACCCATGTTAAATTAAGGTTTGAGTTAAGTTCTTAGTTTTAGTTTAAGTTCATGTTCAATAAAGAGAAGAAATTTGGTAGTACTTAAAATTCTGCATTATTCATGCTATTGTTGGTCGACAATATTTTCTGTCAATTTTCTGTCAAAAACAAGGTATATCACTAAGTTATAGGAAAATAAATAGTTTACAAAGAAACAGAAAATATTTGATGCATATAGACGGTTTAACGGCCAACTATACGACGGGAATAAAAATTCCGGCCATATAGTTCCGGTCATATAGTTATCCTTGCCATCGATTTTTTTTGCAATATGTACTGAGAGTTTAACGACCAACTATACGGCGGGAATAAAAATTCCGGCCGTATAGTTCTGGCTGTATAGATATCAATGCCTCCATACAATTTCTTTTCATATGTACAGACAGTTTAACGACCAACTATACGGCGGGAATAAAAATTCTGGCCGTATAGTTCTGGCCATATAGATATCAATGCCTCCTTACAATTTCTTTTCATATATACTGGGAGTTTAACGACCAACTATACGACAGGAATAAAAATTCCGGTCGTATAGTTCTGGTCGGATAGATATCGAGGCCTTTTGCAAATTTTCTTTCATAGGGACAGACAGTTTAATGACCAACTATACAGCCGGAACATTTTGTTCTGCCCATATAGTTGCATCCGTATAGCTGTGTCGCCAGGAGGAAGACCTAATATTTTGATAGAAAGCCAACTATACGGCCGAAACGCATGTTCCGCCCGTATAGTTGCGTCCGAGCACAAAATCGCATGGGAAGGTACTCCCAACTCCAAAACTTCAATCCTTTTTCTTTCTTCTACCTCCAAACTCTCTCAAAACCTCAAGGGATCTTCATCTCTACTCAATTTCGTTCGATTTCCTCGCACACAAGTGATCTATGGTATATTTCTCCTCCGATCCTCCAATTACTTTTTGCAAATTCATCTTCGATCTATTGTCATTATCAATCTAGGGTGAGACCTACTATGAACTAATTGCCATGATTTTATTACCTAAATTATTATCTTTAGGAGATTCTTTAGTGTGTTTAGATGAGGAATATATTATACTTACTGTTGTTGGATCAAAAAGTTTTATTTTTGCCTTTCTTCAATGTTTTAGAAGATGAACACAAGGATGCAAACTCGTTCTCATGCCACCGCTAGCGCTTCTCGGGCGATCACCCAGGAACGCATGGGGATACGGTTCAGGGATGAGGCCCATCGTGAACACTTCAACAAGATCAAGAATCGCCAAAGTGAAGGCCACCAAGTGGGCTTGCCCCATTATATTGAACCAACTTGGTATTTCTGATGACTTTAATTTACTTTGCAATAGAGCTGGCCTGCAAAACTTTGTGTATAATGATGTACCTACTTATTGTTGCTTAACCATTGAATTCTTAAGTTCATTGCAAAGCACCATTAAACTGTGGCAAGGAGAGGATACTATTTCTTTCCGTCTGAGGAACAACAACTACACCTTAACGTTAGATGAATGGTGTGCATGCTTTAATTTGCCAAACAATGATGTTCATGCTCTACATGCATCCTTTACTGGCTTAATTCCTTCCCCCGATCAATACTATAATGGAATGAGCTTCACTAGTAGAGTGAACAAGGGGAATAATATTCAACATCCTGCAATTCGCTATTTGTTCTATATTATTGCTAACACCATGCAGGCACGCAATGAGTTCATGAGACTGAATGAGGAGGACATCCTAGTCCTCGCCAAGGCTGCTTACATCAACTGCAACCTGTCACTCAACTTGGCCGCCATCCTTGTGCGCTACTTCGAGCAGCAAGCCTCCCAAAGTCAAGGGCTAATCACAGGAGGAGGCGTCATCACCATGCTTGCCACTACCCTAGACATCCATTTAGGTGAATTCAACCCGTACTAGGTGATACGCGTGTTGGTTTCTCCACCTTGAGGGCCTGTGGAATGCTCACTAGGAGAGGTGGTGTTTATTACCTACATATTGTTGGAGCTGGGCGTATCTATCCCGCTCCTTTTCCTAATGGTCTTTATCTATCAAGGAAGGACGTTTGCTATATGATGTGTAGGTTGAGCAGTACCAACCCGAGGAGGAGATTCCTGAAGAGGATGAGGACCAAGAGGAGGAGCAAGAACTTCCCCATCAAGAGGAGCAGCCACAAACCCGGTTCGCCACATACCAAGATTTCTAAGGACTTGGAGGGACTCTAGAGAGGATGCACAACCTCTCTTTGAACCTCCGAGAATCAACAAGTTACCACTCCACTCAATTCACGAACTTCAGTAACGACTTTTTCCTGCTACCACAATGATTTGAAGGTTTGCAAAAGCCTAAGCTTAGGGAAGTTTCCTCATGTATCTTTATTTGGCGTTTATTTGATTTTATTTATTTTGAGGTTACATTTTTATTTGAGTTTATAAGCACTCGTGTTGGTTTCCCAAATGCTTTATCTTTAGTTCTTTCTATTTGCTTTCGAAATTTTCTAGCCGAGATTTCTCGCCAATTTTCTATTATTTATTTCCCTCTCTTAAAAATCACAAAAATATTTCTCCATTTTTCCTTATTTTCCCTCTTACTTTTCTTTCCGCCTCGAGGTCTTCGTATATTTGCAGGAGAGTGATCGACTTTGAGTTTCCAAGAAACAAATAAAAAAGAAAGAGAGAAGTGGAACCAAACATGAGAGGTATGCCTTATGACTTCCCACTTTTGAAGTTTGAGAAACCCATGCTAGTTAGTAGTTAATGTTGAGATATTATATTGGTGGAGTGAGTCTTTGTATCATAGTAAGATTACCGTCTGCATGGGTATTTAATTAGGCTCATTTTGTTCTAGCTCTCGTAATTAACCAAGTCTTGCCTAAAAATTGCTAAACAATTGTAATAAGAAAAAGTCTCACAATTGAAGGCTTGTGTGTTGTAGTGCTTAGTCTTGAAGGCTTATTTCTAGAGACACTTGACACCACTGAAAATATTGGTTGACTTGATAGCTCTCTCTGAAAGGATTTGTTCGATTGAATTAATGTTTAGCGGTTTTTATGAGCATGCCAAAGTTTGACTTGTTAATCATAAGAATGATATAGATTTACGCGTGTCAAACTTCATGGGATGCCAACAACTCTGCTGGCCTACGAATAATCTTCATGGAGGGAACTCCTAGATTTTGGCTATGAGTTGACTAAATACTTATAGCAGCAATGCTATAGTGGGTAAGATTCTTGGCACTCCCGGGTAGCTGTAATGATGATGGAATCACTCCTCTGGATATTATGAGTAATCATTATGCAAAAGGAACAAAAACCTTAGTGATGCCACGAGTGTCCATCACAGCCCAATAAACTAGTAAATATCTTTGGCATGCTCTCAATTACTTCAAAACTGAAAATTCTTGAAGGACAATGAATAGAAAAGTAGTGCTTGCAAAGTCTTGATTCATTGATGTGGGAGAATTGAGATACTCCAGTATATATGCTTTTCATGACAACTCTCACACTCTTAACTTACATGATTATACTTTACTATTCAAAGGCAAGCCTATGAGTTGATTACTTGACATGGAATAAAATTTACTCATTTGGAACATCCATGCTTACAATAATTTTGCTACGCTATAAGGATGCATGAAACCCGTATGATATGCTTGCCATTACTCTATCTATGCTGAAGTTTTTCAGATTTATGAAGTGGAGGAAACATGAGACTATTAATCATGAGTAAGATCACCATCTCGTTATTTCAGTTTAAATACTGAGTTCCTTTTTGATTTTGGTTTTCTTGCTCGGGACGATCAAGTTTAAGCTTGGGGAGGTTGATGGCTCTGAAATATATCCATCTACGTCCACATTTAAACTGGATATTAATCATATTTTTTATGAAATGTCTCTCTAAACCCTGCCACTAATGCTAATATTCAAAGGGGTATGCAATCCTTTGTTCTTGTATTTTTCCTGCGCAGATAATGTCATTGATGGCTCAATGCACGGCGCCCAGAAAAAATGCTTCATGGCGGTGTTGATGTAGAGCTCGTTGGGAACCCCAAGAGGAAGGTATGATAAGCACAGCAGCAAGTTTCCCTCAGTTATGAAACCAAGGTTTAATCGAACTAGTAGGAGCAAGGAAACACCCCAAAGGTGTTACTAGCTGAGCTTTGGCAGGGCGCACTACCGGTGCTAGTAGCAACGTGGAGACCTGCACAACACAACAACAGAACTTTGTCCCCAACTTGTGATGAGGTTGTCAATCTCACCGTGTTTTGCGGAAAACAAAGGATTAAACGTATCGGATGGAAAGAAGTAAAAGTTTGCAGAAAGTAAACACAAAGCAGTAAAAGATTGTAGATTGTATGTAAAAGACAAGGACTGGGATCCATAGTTCACTAGAGGTGGCTCTCCTTAAATAGATAACATGCTGGGTGAACAAATTACAGTGGGGCAATTGACAAACACCGAGAAAGCAATACATGCATATACTAATCATCTTGACTCCTATGAGACTTGATTGGGCATTACAACATAATACATAGACCGCCATCCAACTGCATCTATGACTAATAATCCACCTTCAGGTTATCATCCGAACCCCCTCTAGTATTAAGTTCCAAGCAACAGATTATTGCTTTACGAACCGCGTGTAAAGTAAACAATATGATTGTTCTATGAACAAAGGATTGTTGTTTTCTCCCTAGTAGCAATAGCACATCTAGTACCTTAGAGATTTCTGTCACTTCCCCAGATTACCAGAGGCATGAACCCACTATCGAGCATAAATACTAACTCTTGGAGTTGCTAGCATATACTTGGCCAAGATAGCTACTAACAACGGAAAGCATGCAAGATCACAAATAACAAAGACATGATAGAATCAATAATCAATCTGAAATAGCATCTCAATATCCATCGGATCCCCGCAAACACAACATGTATGATTACAAATGGATGATCTTGATCATGAACGGAGCTCACAAGATCTAAACATGAAAGAAAAAAGGAGGAGAACCAGCCATCTAGCTACTACATGGATCCGTAGTCCAAGGATGAACTACTCACGCATCACACCGGAGGCTTGCATGGTGATGAAGAAGGCCTCTAAGGTGAATTCCCCTCTCTGGCAGGGTGTCGGGAAGATCTTCAGATCCCTCCCGATCTAGGGTTGGAGATGACAGCGGCTACAAACTCTTTCGTGGATTTTTGATCGGGTACTTAGGGTTTCCGTCTCGAGGGCAATATATAGGCGGAAGGAGAGGCCGAGGGGGTGCCGGGAGAGGCCACACCACCCCCTGGCGCGGGTCAGGCCTGGCCGCGTGGCCAGGTGGTGTGGTGGCTCCCTGGCCCCTCTCCGTCTCGTATTCTGGCACTTGATCCTTTCTGGAAAAATAGGCACTTTGGCTTTTGTCCCGTCCAATTCCGATAATATTCATTTTCTGACTTTCCTGGAACCAAAAACAGCAGAAAACAGGCAGCTGGCACTGTGGCTCTTGTTAATAGGTTAGTCCAAGAAATCATATGAAAAGTACTCCAAAGTTGGAACAAAACACAAGAAAGTGGATAAAACCAAGCATGGAACATAAAAAATTATAGATACATTTGCAATGTATCAACATCCCCAAGCTTAACTCCTGCTCGTCCTTGAGTAGGTAAGTGATAAAAAGAAATAATTTTTGAGGTGACATGCACCATCAAAGACTTGATCAAAGTATTTGCAAAACATTCAAAGCTGGGATCATAGTACTTCAATCATAACATGAAAGACAAAGTTCTAGTAATAAGCAAAGAAACTATGATGCAACATGAAAAGGCACAAACAAAAGATTCATAAATAACAATGCTTTGCAAGACGTTTGTTTGTTTCACATAAAGAAAACATAGCATAATAGTTTTCAGCTTGTCCCTCAATAGAGTAGCAAATATAAATGCATAGGACACCTTCAAAGTTCATAAGAGTGACTAGATACAATAGTTTAAAACAAGCAATATCAAAGTATGCATCAATCAACTAGTCTTGGGACAATGCACATAGAACTAAGAATGGCCACTATGCTCTCAAAGTAGGTGCATAAAGATAGAAGGTGGATACTCAATATAATGGTGGAAGAAAGGCCTTTTGTAAAAGGAAGTAGGGATTCAAGTCTCATAAAGACCTTCCAAAAATTATGGTACTTATAGCTTTCAGCTCTCATTGCCCCTATCATAAGCATCTTGAAGGTGATTAAGGTTAAATCGACACAACTAAGAGGAAATGCTTGACAAGTTATAAACCGAAATCTCATGCCCCTTACTTCAGAAGACCGATCCTCATGCTACTCAACTTCAGTCACGAGTAAGCTCTTGTAATTGTAAGTACATGTGTATCATTAAGAACCGCCAATGGGGTACCCCTTGAACATGATACGGGAGCTTTCCCATAATCAAAATGACAAGGCAAGCAGACAATGAGCATCTCAGCGATCTTTTTATTTGCTATTTGCATAGGTTTTTATTGAGGATGCTTCATAGAGTGCTCATTATGGTGATGCTGCAAGTTTCCACCATGATTAGGCATGGCTTAGGCTAGCGGCCTAGGCGTTTCTCTAACACACATACAAACTCCATGATCTTACAAGTTCCACATTTATTTCACACTGCCGGGATCTGTAAGCAAAATAACATGATATCAACGGGGTACAAAGTACAAGTGCAATGTTGAAAGCGTTCCCCATGGTACATGGTTCTGCTAATTTCAACTTATAAAGCGCAAGCATATACGCAACAAAGAAGGACCCAATGGTTCAAGTTTATTAGAGGAAAAAAGTAAAGTGTGCCATCAAGTTCGTGAGAGCTTTAATCACTAGTTTTCTCATAACAAGTGGAAGGTAAACAAAAGCATGAATATACTTGGAATAGCATAAGCTATTAGGTAGGTATGGTGGACTCTTTGGAATAACTTGGTTTAGGGAGTTGGATGCATGAGTGGAACTCATACTTGGTGGTGGAGGCTAGCAAAAGACTGGGAGCGACAAACTAAGAGAGCAATAATGGCCATAATCATGCAGAGCGACAAAACATCATTGATCAAAGCATAAAGTGATACTACAAGTTGAAAACTAAAGGATCATAAAGGCTATGGTGACTTGTGACAGTCATAACATGGTGTGAGCATGTGCCAAGTCAACCCAAATAAAGCATCAAAGGAGAATACCACTATACTATGCTTTAATATGCTAAAACAACGCATGATTCATCCAAGGCACATTAAGCAATCTCAATTGTTTATAACAAGTCATGCTACAGCAAAGAATACTAAGCATAAAGCCAAAACAATATCAAGCATGGCATGATAAAGCATAGGCCATAGTAAAAACTAGCTCTTTTTACCACAAAAGTATGAACTTTCCTACTCTTTTCCAAACCAAACCAAACCATTTGCAAACCAAAGTATGAAAGAGGGGGTCCAACCAATTTATTCAGAAAACTAATAAAAACAAGCAAACTAAAAAACAAAACGAAAACGAAAAAGAAGACGCTCCAAGAAAAACACAACTGTGCATGAAACAATAAAAATGAAGCGTTTGGAAGAAACCTGGGATTTTTATTGATGAAGAAGGGGATGCCATGGGCATCCCCAAGCTTTGACACTTGTACTTCTTGGATATTTATTGGGGTGACACGCGTGGCATCCCCAATCTTGAGCTTTAGTCCATCCTTCATCTCATTACTCATTCCTTCCATACACCTGAAAATTTCCCTTCATACAAAACTTCACACAATCTTTATTAGCAACATTAGTGCACTAAAGATAAATAAGTCTCAAGGTTCAGTTATAACACCAAATAAACTTCCATTAGAACACTAGCTACTGTAGAAATTCCCTCAAAAAGCTCAATTCCCCAAAAGAACTCAAGAAGGAACCAACAAGAAGCAAATGCAGAAAATGGCAGAAATTTGTCAAAACAGACCAGCAGGTAAAGACGATTTTTTTTCGAAGACCTTCTGTTGCTCAAATCAAAAAGTGTTGAACTAACAAAAGTTAGATAACAACCTGGGGCAGAAGCACAAAAAATTACAGCTCAATCCTACATACAGAGCTCTCTCATGATTTTTTCTGATGAAGCACAAGAATCTGTTTCGGGACAGCAACTTTCCCAATCATTACTTCACTCTCATTAGAGGTTACTCTTGGCACAAAAAGCAAATAAAAAGGATAAGGAGAGGTTATTACTGAATTAATAACTTCCAAGACTCATCTGAAACTCTTGGGTTATCTCCCAACAAGTACTTTTCTTTAACGCCTTTAAGTTAGGCATAAGAAGCAAAGAAAGAATCAAGTGTTCTCAAATGAAGAAGCATTAAGACCAACTTTCTTGCCCTTACCTCTCTTATTTTCATTCTTAACCTTTGGGAAAATATGATTGTTTGGTGGAGAAGAAAGGTGCATGGTCCCCTTTCCCACATGTATTATTGCTCCAAGGAGTTCTAATAGGGACCTTCCAAGTGTAATTTGTCCTTTTCCTGCACATTCAATAACAAGATAATTGATAGAAATCATTTTCCCAAGGATCTTTGTAAGCACTCCTTCAGCTATTCCAATAGGTAATATGGTAGCATTATTAGCAGGAGATATTTCTTTTCCTCCTTCAGTAAGCCCCTAAAGATTTAAAGATTCATAAATATCTTTGGGCATAAGACAAAATTCAGACATGATATCGCAGCGGGCATGAAAAGTTTTAGTGTTTATCTCAATATTTACTGTAGGGACCCACTTTGATGGTTCAGAATTTATTGGAACGTAATTGTGATGCTCCCTAAGCGTATTATAGCAAATTTCTAAGCTAGTAGTGCTAGCCTCAAGAGTGTTCAACCTAGCAAATAGTTTTGCGAAAGAAATATCAGTTGGCTAGGCATGTTGTAAGTGAGGATAAATTTATTTATAGAATTAATAGCATCATCCTCATTACATTGGAGGAAATCTCCTCACACAACAGCATCTAAAGCATATCTATAGCAAAGAGCAATCCCAAGGTAAAAACTGCTAAGGAACAAGCTTTGAGGCATTTTAGGCTCAGTTTTTTCATGTAGATCAGAGATTCTAGACCAAGCTTCCTTAAAACTTTCCTCAATTCCTTGTTTAAAAGTGAAAATCATTTCCTCGGGTGACATAGTGATTGGAGCATGGCTAGACATAGTGGCAACTCAAGATAGGAACTAATTTTTTTGTGTTTTTGAAATAAGAAAGCAAACTAGTAAAACTAATTTTTTTTGTTTTTTTTGAATAACAAAACAAGCAAACAAAGCAAAAAAGAAAACTAAGCAAAACAAAAACAACAAAGTAAAGAGATTGATTATGAGGTACTCCCCTTGTGAAGATGTCCTTGAATCCCCGGCAACGGCGCCAGAAAAATGCTTGATGGCTCAATGCACGGTGCCCAGAAAAAATGCTTGATGGCGGTGTTGATGTAGAGCTCGTTGGGAACCCCAAGAGGAAGGTATGATGAGCACAGCAGCAAGTTTCCCTCAGTTATGAAACCAAGGTTTAATCGAACCAGTAGGAGCAAGGAAACACCCCAAAGGTGTTACTAGCTGAGCTTTGGCAGGGCGCACTACCGGTCCTAGTAGCAACGTGGAGACCTGCACAACACAACCATAGAACTTTGTCCCCAACTTGCGATGAGGTTGTCAATCTCACCGTGTTTTGCGGAAAACAAAGGATTAAACGTATCGGATGGAAAGAAGTAAAAGTTTGCAGAAAGTAAACACAAAGCAGTAAAAGATTGTAGATTGTATGTAAAAGACAAGGACCAGGATCCATAGTTCACTAGAGGTGGCTCTCCTTAAATAGATAACATGCTGGGTGAATAAATTACAGCGGGGCAATTGACATACACCGAGAAAGCAATACATGCATATACTAATCATCTTGACTCCTCTGAGACTTGATTGGGCATTACAACATAATACATAGACTGCCATCCAACTGCCTCTATGACTAATAATCCACCATCAGGTTATCATCCGAGCCCCCTCTAGTATTAAGTTTCAAGCAACAGATTATTGCTTTACGAACTGCGTGTAAAGTAAACAATACGATTGTTCTATGAACAAAAGATTGTTGTTTTCTCCCTAGTAGCAACATCACATATAGTACCTTAGATATTTCTGTCACTTCCCCAGATTACCAGAGGCATGAACCCACTATCGAGCATAAATACTAACTCTTGGAGTTGCTAGCATCTACTTGGCCAAGATAGCTACTAACAACGGAAAGCATACAAGATCACAAATAACAAAGACATGATAGAATCAATAATCAATCTGAAATAGCCTTTCAATATCCATCGGATCCCCGCAAACACAACATGTATGATTACAAATAGATGATCTTGATCATGAACGGAGTTCACAAGATCTAAACATGAAAGCACAAAGGAGGAGAACCAGCCATCTAGCTACTACATGGATCCGTAGTCCAAGGATGAACTACTCACGCATCACACCGGAGGCTGGCATGGTGATGAAGAAGGCCTCCAGGGTGAATTCCCCTCTCCGACAGGGTGCCGGGAAGAGCTTCAGATCCCTCCCGATCTAGGGATGGAGATGACGGCGGCTACAGACTCTTTCGTGGATTTTTGATCGGGTACTTAGGGTTTCCGTCCCGAGGGCAATATATAGGCGGAAGGAGATGCCGAGGTCAAAGACGTAGCTTGTTCCTCTCCACACATAGGTGAGGAAGCCGAGGAAGCGCGTCACAGTGGAGCCATACGTTTCCCTCGTCTCGTCCGGCTCCAGTGAACTTCTTGATCTTGGGACCACCTCATCACCGGCTTGCTCCTCCTCCTTCTGCCTCTGACTTCGTCGCCTAACGTCGCTGACGAGCACCGCAGATGTGGTGCCTCTGTTGTCTCACACACGTACAGGGTGGAATAGTAGCAAGTGAGATGCTAGTCTCTGTCTTGCCGCCACGGGACAAGAAGGTGGAATTGGCAAGTCTAGCAAAACCCTAGGAAGCAGCTCTGGATTAAACTATCTTGTCCGCCGCCATCCACCTTCCTTTATATAGGCGAGTAGGTGAGGGCACACAATACTTGTGTCCCTCGGTCCTAAACCCTAGCCCTAGTCAAAGTGGGTCCAATCCATTGACATGTGTCCTTGTCCATACGAGTCCAACTTGACGGCTTGTGATAGTCATATCAACATCCGCCTAGTCCCACTCTCTTAAGTGTACGATCTTGTAGGCTTATGGTAAGCCGGACACAACTCAGTAATCATCAGAGCAGTAGCTCAGTGACTTTCCAAATAGAGCTAATAATCGGCAGTGGCCTCTAGCAAGGCTTGCCGACTCCCGGTTTACGCAAGTGCCCTTAATGTGACGATCTGTCCAAGTCTCTTCGTCTCACGATATTGGTGATAAACCACAGGGGCGATTTTGTCATCCTAGTGCCAGTTTACTCTCTTCTCATTGTAGTGATAACTGATTCCCTCCAGCTTCACTAAGTCGGAATACCTCGATCAACACTTGATTGAGTAGCGCATGGCCATGATTCGGAATCATATCACACGAGAGGGCCCATAGAGTATCTCTCCGAGATGGAGGAGAAAATTCCGTCTTGGTTGATCCACATCACTCAGCTTGGTTTGAAATCGGCCCAAGACCACCCTTAAGACTCCCAGTTATGGTGAGCATTAGATGGAGCCAAAGCCGGCTTTTCCACAACTCGAATCGTGTGATCCCCTTAGGTCTAAGGATTCCACTGTGTTAGTCGGAGCGTATGACAGTGTGCTCATGTCCTACTAACCTTTGGATCGGTCCGGCTATCTTACCTCTTCCAACTAGCCAATGCAAGTCAGATAGCATCTCCATGCTCATGACTCGTGAAACATTATCATCTTCCGGCTAATAAATTAGTCTCGGCAGTGGGTTTCCCTCCCAACCTCAGACGACTAAGGACAAGCTGGCTAGAGCTATATACAAGTATATGGTTCCGCACCTACAGCAATTGCAGTGACACATACAACTAGCTCTAAGCCGGATACTGGGTGTAACATCCCAAAACTTTAATCCAAGGTTATTAAGATCCAAATCATCAAAATTAGGGTTAACAAAAACTTTTCCAATTAGAATTATTAAAGCATTCATATATGTGTGCATTTAAATAGGAGTTGATTTGAATTGCCTTGATTAAGTGATCCATTTCTTGTAAAATGATTCTTAGGTGAAATAAACATCATATAAATCATTCCCAAACAAATCCCAAAGAAAAACAAATCAAAATGAATAAAAGAAGAGAATGGTCATCTGTGCCATTTTAATCAACATGCCTACTTTGGCTATTCCTAGTACTCAAAACCTAACAGAGACAAATGTGGATCTTTGCACCCCTTGCTAGTACACATAATGATGTACCAAGGCCCACTTTGTGATCTGCCAAAGACTTTCAAACACTATATTTAAATGGCATTTGAAAATTGAATCTAGTTCATATGGGAAGATCCCACTATTTCAAAAACCACTCAAATGAGCTCCATTTTCAAAACCCAAGCACCCACAGAGTCTCAAGCTTATTACTAACACACCCACCAAAAATCTTTTCAAAATTCAAAAGTAAATTTCTTGCGGCCATTTTCACAAACACTTGGCAGGCAGGAATCAAACTCTAAACCTAGCTCACTATTTTCTACAGGGTTTTGCCCCCATTTGATCTCCAATTACTCCCTCTGTCCCTTCTTGATCCAACTAGGCCAGAAACACCCATCCCCTACCCCTAGCAGCAATGCCATGCCACCCCGAGGACATGCTCGTCGGCCTAACTTGCCCTCGCCGCAGCAGACCGCCCTCTCTCTCTTGCCATGTCTATGAGCTAGCCCAGACCTCACCGCCACCCTATGTCCCCTCCTAGAGCACAACCGAGCCGTGGACCACCCGCAGCGCGCCGCGCCCAGAGTGCCTGCGCCATGCCGAGCACGCGCCAGAGCGCCGCGCCCGACACGCGTGCACACCGCAGCCCGCGCCCACCGCGTCGCCATGACCCAGGGAACCCCCCATACATGCCCGTTTGGCACCGTTTGAACCACAGCCACCGCATGCCGTGAAGACCGCCACCTCTGCCGCTCAGAGCATGAGCACCGCCCGACCAAACGCCACCATCCCTAAGCCCGCATTTAAGCCCTAGAGCACCGCCAGGAGACCGCGCATCGATCACCGCTCGCAGCCATGCCGCTAGCAGCCCGTAGCCATGTCGCCACCGTCGCCTGGCCACGCCGTGTTGTCCCGTCGTCGAGCCTATAAAAGGAGGCCACCCCCAGCCTCATTCTGCACACCACTCACCTCCCCTCTTGCCACTGATCATTCCCCACTTCTCCCCGGAGCCGCTCAAGCCCGTTGTCGTCGGAATTTCACCGGAGCTGGCCGCCTCTGGAGGAGAAGGGCCCCGCTGATTGCGACTACCCCTGGAGCTACCTCGACCACCCCTAAGCTCACCGGCGTCCACCAGTTCGTTTGCCAGCCTCGCCATCATTGCTGGAGCCCTGGTACGCCCCCTAAGCACCCCCACCGAGCCGCTAGGGTTAGACCTCGCCGGCGACCTGTCCGTCGTCGACGACGAGCCCCAGCCGTCGATCCTATTTCTAATCTAACGGCCCACATCGCCCCGTACCGCTTCGTGTGTAATGAGCCGCTGACCAGTGGATCCCCTGTCAGCTGTGCCCCGCGCCGTGTAGTGTCACTGGGCCGGCCCGTTAGCTTTCCCACGCGGCCCAGTTAATTCAAATTAGGATTTTTCTATTTTAGTTTGAACCTAGTTCTGTCCCTTAGTTTGAAAATCAATTCAGAGATATTTACAAATCCAAATGAAGTGATTCCAATTTTTTAGAAAGCTACTGAAAAGATCTATCCAAGCCCGTTGGATTTAATTCAATTAGAGTTAGAGATCTCTCCTAGTAAAAATAACAAGACAAAAGCTTTTGCCCATTCAAACATTTTTATAAAATCAACCATGATAGCTTTTGAGTTGATTCCAACTGTCAAAAATCACATTTCACCATACCTCTCTGAATATGTAATAATATTAGGGTTTACATGCAGTGACTTTGGACTAGTACCAAAATAATGCTATATAAGCATTTCTAGTCACTTTAAATCATTAAATAATGAACTTAAACCAAAGTAATTGTGATCCAACCCTTAAATCACATTCCCACATGTTAGGATATGTGGTGATGACATGTGTCCACATGATCCCATATTTTAAGTGGTGAATATTAAATCTCAGTTATTTTTTTCAATGAGTAGAAATTACTTTTCTAAAATAAAAAGAATGAAACTAGTTAATAAAACTTGTGATGTTTGTGATGATAATAGATCATCAAATGTGTGCCTTAGAGTGCTAATTAGACTAGTTAAGTATTGTTTGGTGATTGTGTACTCCGTATGGATTTATAGACGATAGTACCGACCAAGCTTTCGAGGAGGAGGAGTTCTATCAAGAGGAGGAAGAAAACTTCAACCACTACACCAACCAAGGCAAGCTAACACTTGCAAGTATTATACTTAGCAAGCCACCATTAACAATGCAAGCTAACCCTTGCAATCTAGATAACCCAAGAAAAGATGCTTTAGGCATGCTTTGGTTATACCACTTTGACTATTATTTACCCCAAGTATTATTTTCAAGCTTTACTTCCTTTACTTTATCAAAGTCCCTTAATTGTTTTGAAGGTAGCATAAAGGGTATATGGCCTATTTAGATAAACTTTAGATGTCATTCTATGGCATGAGATTGATCCCATCTTTCCACCTTAGTGAACACTCTTAACTTAGTAGTTTAGAGTAGATAAAAACTTGAGTCACTTTAGATGGGAACACTTGGTGAAAATGAATTATGAAAACCTTGGAATGATGAGTCATTCTATTGAGATGTTTTGACATGTGTTGAGAAACACAAATGGTTTATGATGGTGAAAATGTTGAGGCATGAGCCTTAACCCTTTTACAAAACTGATGGTTGGATTCAGATGCGATACCATTCCAAATTTACCGTACAACCACAATACCTGAATTGGGTAAGGCTTAGCCAGAAGTTTATATGCATTAGTATTAGTTCCCTCGCGGGAGAGGTTTGAGCTAAGGCTACCTCTCAATGTTGTCCACCTATGTAGTGCCCAAGATGACAGATGGTCATGGTTGGGAGGCCATGCTCATAGGAGAGGTGCTTATACTAGGGTGTGTAAAGGAAAGGTTATGTTTGATTATCTCCATACTAAGTATGATGATTCAGGGTTATCCATGACAGATGTACCAAATCTTGTGGTGAAAGTGTACCACCTCTGTAGAGTGTCAAACTATTCGAATAGCCGCGTCCGCGGTTATGGACAGTTGGAATGGCCATACTGTTTCGTTGTCAGATGTTTTCAAAATAACTTATGAAAGGAACGATGAATCTTGACTTGACCACAACAGGGTTGTGTTTATGACACTAGCTTCCTAACTTAAGTGATTCTAGAACTTTATTTTATCTTTCTTTGTTTCAGAACTCAGCTTAGGTTTCAAACTTAACTTTAGAGTTACACTTAGAGTTAGCACTTTAACTTAGAATTATACTACTTGTTAGTGGTAGTTTGCGAGTACTTAAAGAGTACTCATGGATTTTGTCCCTGGCTATTCTCATGGCCAGACTATGAACGAGACTACCAAGATGATGGCCAGCTGGACGGCTATGATAACTAGGACTATCTGCCTTCGTCAGCATTGCATGTGCCCCTGAAGATGGACCCCACCGCTACGCTTATCTTTTATTCCGCTGCTTGTTGTATTAAGACTGGATCATGAGCTCCTTATTTGTGTAAGACCTTATGTATGGTTTGTAATGGATGATGTACTGTGATATATCCAATCTGTTATGTCTCGCAAAAATGGTAATCCCGGGATTGAGATGAATGACATAACAGGCATCTGGGATTAAAAATCCGGGTGTTGACACTGGGTTACAAATACAAGGAGGAATGTGAGCCTCTAGGGCATCATTCCTAACAGAAACTAGCCGCCGCCAGCGGGAACATGGCCGCCACGCGAGAAACTCTTCCGCCGTGGGCGGGAAGCTTGATCGCCGACGCGACGGCTTGCCTATCATTGCAGGTGCTAGAGAGTTAGGGTTAGATAAAAGTCAAAAAAATTCTCACCCCGGTTGGGTGCGTGTGGACAGGGCCGGACAACGCATACTGGGCGCTCCCAAACGGACCGAATCGGAGGTGTCCAATTTGCGCCCCGCCGCTCGGAATGCTCTTAGAGAGACCCCAGCAGCCGCAGCAAAATCTGGCGTTGTATAACTATGGAGGGCTAACCTCGTGGGTGGCCCGATCCTCACGGATCTCATGATCAAATCAATGGGAAGCAAGGGGAAAGGGAGAAGGTAGCGGAAGCAAACTCACACCTCGCGAAGAACACGATGAACACACGCAAAATTCACACGATACAAGGCCGATTGCTCCCACCGGTGGCCACCGGTCCAATAGAATCCTCGCAAGGAAAGACCGGTCAGCGTGCTCCCTCGATTCCAAGCAGAGAGGGAAGAACACCTTGGAGAGGGTCTTGAAAACTATGCTCACGCACTCACAAATGTAGGCCTTGTACAATGAGGGCGGCGCAATGCAAACTCCAACGAGGTGGTGATGATAGTCGGTCCCCTTGGGTAAGGGGATGAGGCAAAACTAGAGATTCCACAAAGGGGGTTTCCTTTCGTCTATCATCTATGCCTAGTGTTACATGAGGGGGTGGGTGCACTATATATAGGCTAGCCACAAGTTCAGGGGTGCTTTAGGTATTAATACTAGGGTTTGGGGTGACTAGAGAGGTACATGGGCCAAGGTCCAACGTAAGGCGCGCATGCCCATTCCACTTAGGCCAGAGACTCCGGGGTGTGAGGTCCGGAGACTCTAGGGCATGCCTCGCTCTCTGGGGTGGACTCCATGGTGGCATGCAAAGACTTCCAGGCAGGCGGCCGGAGTCTAGGCCGGAGTCCTGGGGCGGAGACTCCAGTGCGAAGGGCTAGAGACTTCGGTGTCGCAGGGCCAGAGACTGCGGTGTGGCCAGAGACTCCACGATGGACTTCGCTATCTGGGATTGGCTCCGGAGGGGTGTATTGAATGCCCCTGGGGTGAGTCCGGAGTCTTGGCCAGATTCTGGGCCTCCGCTGTTGGAGGTTGGAGACTCCGGACTTCAGGTCCGGAGACTCCTGTTTTTGAGGTGGCTGTTCCTTGTCCATCTTCTTGGGTGACTTTGGGACGATCTTGGGTACTTGGCATTGTGGATCTAGTAGCGTCAGTAGGACAGGCTGCATCAGCTCCCCCCTTCAAAAAGGGTCATCCTCGACTCTTCATGCTCATCACTAATAAGAGGATGTTGAGGGACCTTCTTGATCCTGGGGTTCACCATATATTCGTCCTCGAGAAGATTGGATTGACAACACTTCAATGTTCCTTCACTTTCCATGTAGCCTATATAGCTCACAACAAAAGCAAAGCAACACTCAAAGCGTAGCCAATTCATGAAGATTATCGCATGAGTCCTCAAGTAGAGTGAAATCACCTTATGATGTAGAGAGAGCTCGTTTAAGGGCATCCATAGGTAACTCTCTACGGTTTGTCTTGTCAACTCTTCGTCCATATAGGTTGACATGTAAGCAATTGTACCTTCACACAACAAAGACCAAGCAACATATGTTTGTGTGTGATAGAGGAGCATGTCATTTGTGGCATGTCCATTCTTGTTCACAACACTATTAGCACAACTCAAGTATAGAAAACGAGATGCATATGCAAGGTCAAAGTGCGTGGAAATCGTTTGAACCTCATCCAAATGTGGGAACTCAAAAACTCCATATAACATCTTAGTGTGGCACTCAAAGCAATTGACTAGGATATTGATCAACATCTTTGATGCAAAGCTAGGAGAATTCGGCAAAAACATGTGAGGAAGAATATCCAAAACAACATCATTATGTGTGCAAACCAACCATTGGAAAGAGAAATTGTTCAATATGTTGGATGCCATACACAAATCATCAAAAGCCAATATCATGTAAGTATGTGTATCACGGGCGGAAGCAAAATCAACATGTTTGCAAACAAACCAAATGAAAGAGCAAGTAGTCCTTATGTTTTTTGCAACAACAATACAAGAGACTTGGAAGCCCTCCTGACAATACAGGCTAAAAATGGCATTATGGTTACACACAAAACATCGGAAAGAGAAATTTTTCAATATTTTTGTTGCAACACACAAAGCAGCAATATCCAAGAGCAAAGAAACACGATTGTCACAAGGTGGAAGAATACCATCAACATGCTTACAAGCAAACCATAGGCAAGAGCAATTTGTCAACATGATAGATGCAAAGCATGCAAAAGGTATCAGAGCTAGGTTCAATCTTGAACTCACTTGGGGGATGCTCTCTAGAGCTATTTTTTTCAACTCCTACTCAACCGAGGTTGACATGATCATGCGGGTACCCACACACAACATAGATAAAAGGAAGAACGTGTGTGCATGGTAGAGAAACACATCATCCATCATGACGTATCTCTTCTTGTGCACATCACCATTTATGTGAATCAAGTATGAAATAGATGCATGGTGAGTATGCAAGTGGTGAACATGCTTATCATGGCATTTACCAAAATCTCCAAAATTTGAGAAAGCTATGGGGGCCATCTCAATAGACAACATATGATAATTATTGTTGTAAGAAAAAGAAGTGAAAGAGCAATTATTCATCTTATTGCAAGCAACGGGAGAAATTGAAAAACATCCAAGACAAAGCATGGTCCTAGGGATACCGTTGTTATCATCATTGCAAGCAAAACATTGGAAAGAGAAATTGTTCAACAAAGTGCAAGCAATGATGTCATCAACGTAACGTTTAGAGCATATCATGTCTATGGCAATATCATGGCAATAAAACGATTCCACACGGTCATCATGATGCATAGCAAAATCAACACGTGGGAATAAGAGTGGAACATATGTCATGTCACAAGTATCATCCATAGCATGCAAATCATCACAGGTCATCATGTCCACTAGTGGGATCATGGCATCATCAACACCCTTATTGTTACCTTGTTCATACCTCTCATATGAAGTGGGTGTTGTGGTAGTATTGGCCTCCATGTGGCGACTTCTTCATCCAATATGGGGATGACATCATCTTCATCCACCATGTACATCTTCTCAATAGGAGGCATCATTATCTCCAAGCTTGGCGTTTCTTGATCCATGGAACCTAGCACATCATGAGAAAAGACACTAGAGGTAGAGGGTAAGTTGTTAGAATCAAAGTGGCCTCACATGACCTATGAACTACCTCTCTCAAATCACTCGGTGTATCACTCATGCCCTCCAAATGGGATCACTCAACCTCACGTATGGTGGAGTCACTCATCTCACTCTTGCTTTCACTCAAGTGGGTTAAGTGGCTCTCATACTCATATGGGGTTGGTACCACATCATCACTCAAGCGTATAGGGATAGGCTTTGTGTGCTCAACTCCATGCGCCTCCTTTGGTTAAGGTAAAGTCCCATGCTCACCATTCTCGACCTTGTCGTCGTCTTGTACTTTGGGTGCCATTGTTATCAGAAGTATTGGTCCTTGACGCAATCTTTGCCATTACATCCAATTGTTGGCAAAGCAACTTATTATCTTCTATCTCATGGGGTGTCATATTTTTGACGGCCTTGTCCAACTTGGAGAAGTAGAGGTCCATATCTTGCTTGAATGACATTATTGGAGTGCATGGAGAAGAAGTTGCATTGAAGATATTGTAGTTGGATGCTTCATCTTCGACTTGAAGTTTTGGCGTTGAAGCTTTATGGCGTGGAAGACAGCTTGATCTTGGTGCCAATTTGGTGGTGGCACTAGTAGTTGAAGGTGCCTTATGATGATGTCGATGGAGGTCATTGGCGTTCCTTGCTGAAGGTTTATGCTGATGGTGCACTTGGTCATCCACATGACGCTCGGGATGATGCTCCTTTTCCTTGGCACTCTTCTTGTGATGGTGGTGCCTTCTTGAGCTTGGTTGAGCATTATGGATGATGCTCAATGATGAGTGCATATTTGCATCATGTTTCATATTATTATTTTGCACTGTAGTTGTAGGATCTTGGTATTTTACGGCGTTCGCGTGCACATTTTATGTCTATTTTCACCAGGATCAGGACAGATGATGGATACAATGGACACAATTCTTGGAGAAGTTGTATTGGGATAAAAGGATTCAAAACAACGTAAATCGCTTATTTAGGAAATATCAATAACACCAGAAGAAAACTCGAAGCGATCGAGGCATCCAAAAGGTTTGAGGACCAACTATACAGCGGGAATAATTTTCCGGCCATATAGTTGGCGCCACCACCGCCTCCTCAAATAGTTTCACCCTGTGCAACTGGATTAGAGAGACGACATACAAAACACCCAGAAATCGCCAAAAACCTCACCTCCGGAAGGAATCTGGAGGGGCAACTCGCCCAAGGGATCCATCTTCGCCTACCCAATGTGGGAGGCCAAGGCATCGATCTTCATCTTCATCAACAGCTGCACCACCATCATCTCCATCCATCCCATCTTCACCCCATCTAGATCTTGTTGTAATTTCCGTACTCATTGTGGATTTATACAAGAACTATTCATTTACAATTGTTTCCATTACCATTGCCATGATGTTGATTGCCTCCATGTCTAAGTAGATCATTAGTTATTAGGGAGATGGAGAAACCCTAGCATATGATTGAGATGAGATAGAGATTATTATGTTATACATCACTACAAGAAAAGTTGGCTTTTACAACGGGCGATTTTTGTGGTTGAAGGCCCGTTTTTCATGGCTAAAAAGTCTTCTACGATGGATGCCCATCGTGGTAAAATCCCCGTCACAAAAGAATCTACCAGGGTTTTTTTCCTGACTTTGGCGGATCCCACACTTCAGCCACGAAAACTTGTTCTGTCGTAGATCTGTTCGCCAGCCCCGTTAACTGCTGACGTCATGCAAGATGCCATGTGGTGAACATCGTTAACGCCTAGTTACCGCCGTTAATGGTCAGAAAAACCATGGCAGAAGCCAGGCCCAGAATAGGCCTGCTAAATATTAAGTGGGCCGGCCCATGAGGAAAGCCCAATAAGAAGAAGGCACGTTACTGTTTCGTCCAGCACTGTCTGAAATGGGCCAACTAGTGCAGACATCCGTGGCCCGTGAACTTTCAGGCCGGACACTGTTTTAGTCTATAGAAGGCCCGCCTTGATCCAATACTGCTTGGCCCATTTTCAGCCTGGGCCAAGTTTGTCCATTATTGTTAAGGCCTTCTGTCGGCCGTCACTTTTCTCGCACCCATCATGGGCCGTTACGGCCCTCTACAATTATGGCCCTTTACTTTTCCAATACCGATAAAATGTTGTGGGCCTTCTACTGTTTAACTCTATCTAACTTAGATCCATTGCCAGGACATAAACGTGGATAAACAAAGAACACAAGTTCTCTGAAATGCTAAATAAATTCTGGAACTATGAAAAAACTGATAACTGGAAAATTAGTAAATTATTACAGTCCTGGAAAATTATGTAGCTCGTAAAGCATCATCGGAGTACAACACGGCTGATAAACAATATAATCTCAGTTTCAAAAATGTTCCTTTTAGGGATTTCACACCGCCTCACATGTAACAGCGGGATTACCACAAGACTTGTTGAGGATATTATTAAGTAGATTCTCCGTCAAAGCTTGCCTGTTTTTCAACTCAGATAACTCATTCCTTGCTATGGAGACTACTGCATCTGTTATTTTGGACTCCTATCCAACTACATCAAGTGCATCTTGGAGTGCAGCACCAAAAACTCTTTCTACTGGAATGTATGGAGCAGTTGAGATCGTGTACCTACGTGAGAAATACGCACTGTCACTGCTTCTCTGTCCAAAGAGATCTACACTTGAGGTAGTTGTTTTCTGTTCTGCCTTCATATTTATATTTGCAACCTAAAACAAAAAGAAATGTCATATAACATAATTACCAAGGAAAACAAAAACCAACGAATTTAAAATTAGTCCTTTTGCTAAAAGGAAGAAAGAAATTAGTAATGGCAAGGCATCATTCATCTCTTTCTTCTGGAATAACTGGAACAGTTGACTTCATAGAGGGACAAGAAAGTGTGCAATTGTCACTTCTGCCCTATGAAATGGCTGATCTACTTGATGAAGGCTGAAACTAAGATAAAAGAAGTTACAACATCATACAAAGAAACAAAACTACCATGTTCATTCTCAAAGATTTTCAAAAGATTATTTGGTCTGTTATAGCGATGTAAGCACTCAACACAAGGACCTCATGCAGATGGGTGCCTCTAATAGAATACCCAAATCATTTTAGAGAAATGGTTAAACAATATATCGAACGGTTAGAATGTTTAAATTTTTTGATTGCCTGCCCAAAGACAAAGTGTACTATCATGTGCCTCGTATTAAAATATCCATACACGTGTAGATACCAAAGTGATATTTGAAGTGGGCGGTTCTTTATGATTCTTCCGTTTCTATTATATTGGATTTCGTTGCATTTCTGGCCTTGTTATAATCACCCTAGTGCCTCCAAAAAAAATAACAACTCAACTAGAGTCAATGGCATGACACCAAGGGACTTAAACCTTAAAAAAAGGGGGGCATCCTTACAGTAGCTCTATGTCGAGTCTCAGGGTTGCTGATGTGGTTACAGGTATGTTTGTCGATGATGTCCACCGCATCAAGTAATTGGACCGGTGGTCTCCATAATTCAGTGTGGGTCCTCTGCATAATGGTGCAGTGAATAGTGAACATAAAAAGGTTCCAGTCTCACAGATATTAGCATGAAGTGATACAAAAGAAATAGATACTTACAAGATTATTGCGTAACAATAGCAAACGGTTAGGAATAGTGGGGTAACCAGAAGAAAATGAAACAGACATCTTAGTGGAAGCAGTATAACGAATGTAAACATGCACTGCATACATAGGACAAAAGCATCAAGAAAGAAATAAGAATTAGTGCCATAGCCTACGCCAAGCCAGAGAGAAATTATAACCGCATCACATATGGGAACTTACTAAAGTAGATAATAGAAAAAATGTGTTAATCGTTGGCTGACTCATATTTCGCCATGACATACAAAATCGCAGTTCAATGCTTTACGGTTAAACCTGACTACGAAAAAATTATTTAGGAAGATACGGGTAACAAGTATAGTACTTGTAAGTTACTACAAAAGTAGCACCAATACAAAATACAGTTAACTGCTACATATTTATCTTACCAAACTCCAAGGAGATATGGTTACCTCGGTCGCGACGGTGTTTAGGCATGATGCGAATCCTGGGTGGTGACATCGAGGTTGTCGAGGGTGCTATGGTTACGGTGCTTGTGGGCAAAGGTGAAGCAGAACAAGGGTTCCTCCGAGCGTTGGACGACAGCAGCAAAGAAGCAGATTCCTGGCGGTGGGAATGTGTTCGGCGTGCCAGGAGAGTGGGTCAGTGAAGCAGATTTGGTGTAGTGCACGACGACGATGGTGAATCAGATGTAAGGTGTTAAAGGTAGATCTAGGGTTTTCCGCAGGGCTAGCGCATCTGGGGGCGAGGATTGTGTGTGGGTGTAGGTGTGGGGGGGTTAGTGGTAGGGGGCGGGGTATAGAGGTACTGAACGGGGAAATTACGATTGAAGCCCCAACGAACCGACTTCACTAGGGGTAGAAGGGGGATTCCAAAATGTTTTAAACATTGGATAGCGGGAGAATTTCCCGCTCGACTAAATTCAGATTTATGTATAGTCCAAGTAGTAGTAAATTGGTAAGCCATACTCCCTGGAATCAAAGGCCGACAGGCACATCGTTGATAATCCATGGCCCATACTGCCTCAGTTCAGAAATTAAGGGCCCATTTGGCCATTTGGCATCTAAATATTGATCATCCATGGCCCAGATTGTCTCGGTTTAGATATTAAGGACGAGTTTGGCATCAAAGTATTTTTAAATTATTTAGAAAACATTTTGATTTCTGAATAAACTAAACTATTGAATACCTTTTGGTGTTTTGATCCAACAAATAATAGGGGTTTAAACTGAAGTATTCTCCAAAACTATGTTTTTTAAAATAATTGAGAAAGAGGTCAGACCCCTTTTTGAAGAAACTGAGAAGAGAGAAAACTAAAGTATTACTTTGGTAGGTGATACGTCCATTTTGCATCACTACTCTATATCATAATTCACTGTTATTCATTGATATATTTCATATTAAGAGATGATAGTTATGTTATTTCATCTATTTTTGCATGGTTGATGACTTTTGGAGCATGGACCGCTGCAGTCAGGATTCTAATGGAAAAGGTGCTGTTTGGAGGCAAAATTCGCGAAGATCAAAAAATCCGAGAAAATACATGGAAAATCCTATTTTCCCAGAAGACGAAGAAAGCCAGAAGGGGAAGTGGAGATGGGCCACAGGGGGCCCACACCACCCCCTGGCGCGGGCCACCCTAGGCCGCGCCACCAGGTGGTGTGGCCGCCCTGGTCCACTCCAGGCTCTCCCCTCTGGTGTATATTATCCTCCCAAAACCCTAAGACTTGGGGGGACCACAGAAAGATTTCGCCGCCTCTGCGAGGCGGAAAACACCGAGAGAGAAAGATCTCTCCAGCAGACAGAATTCTGCCGTGGGAATTCCTTCCCGGAGAGGGGAGATCGTCGCCATCAACACCACCATCAAGCTGGACTTCATCGGGATCATCATCATCATCACCACCATCATCTCCACCAGCACCATCATCACCACCTCATACCACTGTAACAATTGGGGTGAATCTTGCATAGTTCTTAGGGGAAACTTTCCCGGTGTTGATTACTCCTTGTAGTTGATGCTATTGAGTGAACCATTGAATTATCATTTATGTTCAGATTGTTACATATCATTATATCATCTCTGATCATGATCCATATGATGTCTTGTCAGTAGTTCGTTTTGTTCTTGAGGACATGGGAGATGTCATGTTGTTAGAAGTCGAATTGTGTTGAGAAAGATTCAATAGTTTGATATTTAAGTTGTGGTGTACCTCTTATAGTGGTGTCATATGAACATCGACTACATGACACTTCACCTATATGGGCCTAGGGAAATGCATTGTGTATTTTTCTACTAATCGTAGGGGTTGTCGGAGTGTCAGAAACCTGAACCTCCGTTAGGAAACCTTTGCACAAGGGACGTCAGGGTCTTAGAGTTTAAAGTTGTGGTTAGATTTCTACCATAATTACTTTCTTGTACTTGCGGATGCTTGCAAGGGGTATAATCACAAGTATGTATTAGTCCTAGGAAGGTCGGTACATTAGCACAGGTTCACCCACACAACACTTAGCAAACTAAAGAAGATTAATCAACTATATGAAGCGAAAGCACTTGACGATATTCCCATGAGTCCTCGAGAACGTTTGATCATCTTAAGTAATACAACCGACTTGTCCTTTGCTAAAGAAAGGATTGGGCCACTTGCTGCATTTATTCTTATTGTCTTTTATTTACTCGTACTTTATTTACCTGCATTATCAAAACCCCCTAAAAATCCGTTTGCTAAGTATTTACAGAGAATTCCTATTCCTAGCCATTCGCCAGCACCTTCTGCTCCTCGTTGAGTTTGACACTCTTACTTATTGAAAATACTATGATACACCCCCTATACTTGTGGGTCATCAAGACTATTTTCTAGCGTCGTTGCCGCAGAGTGAAGCGCTATTGGAGAGTGGAACTGGTAAAGGAAACTTCTATTGTGAGTATTGTTTACTTCTGTTAGTTGCTTTATTTTCATTATGGATAATTCGCTGAGTTTCTTATTTCGTAATGCTACTATCACTACTAAGGTAGTAGATGAACCACCACCTGCTGAGAATGATACTTTTAAAATACCTACAAGAATTATTGATCATGTTATGGATAACTATTATGTTGGAGATGTAACTGTCCATCCCGGTGATCATTTTCTCTTTATACACGAATTATGCGGGTTGTTCAAGTGTGTAGGTATTACTACATATCAAGTTAAGAAGAAGTTATTCTCATTATCACTGAAAGGAAGAGCTGAAGAATGGTATAAGCTGTTGAGGAATGGTCAAGCTCTTGAATGGGAGGAAATAGTACCTCTCTTTTATTCAAAGTTTTATCCTCCTAGTGAGATTCATAAAGATCGGAATCAAATATACAACTTTTGGCCTCTTGATGGAGAGAGGACAGCTCAATCTTGGGGGAGATTGAAGTTACTAATGCTCAAATGTCCCATTCATGAGCTCCCCAACAATATTATTATCAATAACTTTTATGCAAGGCTTTCTCTTCATGATAAGGATTTATCGGATGCTTCTTGTGCTGGATCATTCACTCGCATGGAAGAAGAAGCTAAATGGAATCTTCTAGACCGTATTCAAGACAATGCTGAAGCATGGGAGAATGACAAAGGAAGAAAGTCAGGTATAAATTATGATTATGAATGCATTGAATCTTTTATGGGAACTGATGACTTTCAAAATATTAAAAATGCTTATGGTCTAGACTCTCAAGCTATTGCATCTTATTTTCAGGCTTTTGCTTCCTATATAGAAGTTCCTAAAAAGAAGTGGAATAAGTATCATGAACCATATAAAGATGTTGCTAAGTGTGTTCCTGCAAGAAATACTGAAGTTTATACTGCTAATCATGCTTTACCTGAACCTTACATTGAGAAAATAATTTTCCCAGTTAAGATAAAGGAACATTCTATGATAGCTAGTATGGTTAATGAAAGTACAAATAAAACTATTGAACCTGATAAAAAAATGGATGATGAACCTATAATAGCAAATGTGAAAGACTTTGTCACTAAATATGTGGAAGATGGACACACTATCCTCTGTAAGGATATCCCTAATATTGTTTCACAAAGTAGTGTTATGAGAGTTAGTGTCCCTGTGTTTTCTGTTAGGATGAGCGATCATTGATACAATGGTTCTTGTGATAGCTATATCATTAAATTTATGCATGATACTGAAAGTTATTATGAGAGAGGGAAGACTGTTCTTATGCATCTCAATAATATCAAGTTTCCTCTTTTTATGCTAAAAGTTTTTATGTTGCACTTCTTTTGCCTTCCTATGCTAGTAGCCTCTGGTTTCAACAACTTGTTTGTTTACAAAATTCCCTTGCATAGGAAGTGGGTTAGACTTAAACATGTGTATTTTTGCTTCTTAATGATCTCTTTCACTTCGATTCATATTCTTATGTGAGCATCATTGAAATTATCATGCCCATCTTAATGGCTATAAAGAAAGAGCTTTTTGGGAGACAACCCAATATATTCTTGCTTTCAGTTTGTTTTTGTTTCTTTGAGTCTTGGAAGTTATTACTTTGGTAATAACATCTCCTTATCCTTTTTGTTTGGTTTTTGTGTCAATATCAACCTCTAATGAGAGAGAAGTAAGATTTGGGGAAGTTGCTGTCCCGAAATAGATTTTTGTGCTTCACCGTAAAAATTCATGAGAGATCTCTGTATGTCAGATTGAGCCGTAATTTTTTGTGCTTCTGGACCAGGTTGTTATTGAACTTTCACTAGTTTTGCACTTTTTGATTTGAGCAACACAAGATTTTCGAAAAAATTGATCTTTACCTACTGGTTTGTTTTGATAGATGTTGCCACTCTTGCATTTGCTTCTTAAGTCGATTTCCTTTTTGAATTCTTTTTAGGTTTTCGGAAGGAGTTGCTACAGTAGCTTATGATTTGATGGATTTCAGTTGAAATTGGACATAAAAGGTTTATTACCTCGCTTACACTAATGTTGCTAATGAGAATTGTGTGAAAGAAATTTCCAGGTTATTGGAGAAAATGGTGTAATAAGAAAGTGAAAGGTTTCATGACTCGAGCAATATGAGTATGAAGATGAAGATATTTATGCTATTCAAGTGGTAACTCCGGGAAAATTTATCAAAGACCAAATTCAGAGACCTGCAGAGTCCGTTTTCGAATAGGTAACATATCTAGTAAGAAAAGTTCCGCGAAAATTCTATCCAGTTGTATTTTTGGAGTTTTTATCCAACAAGGAAACGTATGAAGCGAAAGAGGGACGAAAACGGAGCCAGGGTGGCTCACACCACCCCCTAGCGCGCCCCCCTGGCCATGCCAGCAGGTGGTGTTATCGCCCCGGACTTCGTCTCCAACCCGTTTTCTCCCAGTACATTCCTTTTGTTCTAAAACTTCGTAATATATAATCCCCCAGATCCCCCAAGGTTCATATACCGTGTTCTCGTCGAGTTTTTGTTTCGGTCTGTTTTGTTTAGATGTCGTTCAAGGTTTCATCTTCTAAGGATTACGAGCTGCGACGCTGTCGCGAGCTCCATCACAATCTTGAGCAGAAGACCTTCGTAGGATGGGTGGAAGAAGAAAGGATCGCAACTAGGCGCTAAGCCATGGGTTGGAACGGCAGGGAGGAAGTAAAGGACATGACAGCAGGCATGAAGGGGCTGATACCTCGAACTCTAGATCTCAGTTCCTGCCCTACAGCAGTGGAAGCTCTACGAGTAACTGATGAGTTCTGCGATAAGTACTGAGTCTTGAGGCGGAAGGTGGATATGCTTCAAGAGGAGAATAACAGGCTTCGCAAGATACTAGAAGATTTCCTCGTGCCAATCGAGAGAATACCACCACCACCGAAGGAGTAATTCGTCATCAGGTTTTGGCATCCCCTTGGTTTGTTCCAAGCTTGGGGGAGTGCCACGGTATCACATCACTATCTTCTATCTTTTTACCTTTTTAGTAAGAGTCGTATCATGAATAGAGAAGTTATCATGTAGGATGGTTCGCATTATGGAAGTGTCCCCCCTCTCGTTAGATATCTATGTATCCCTTGGTGCGAGTTGCCGTTATAGAATATTAATGAGAAGTTCTATCATTTATTGCATATCTTATTTTAGTTTTGAAGGAGTTATGCCCTAGAGGCAAATAATAAAGTGTATTATTTGATATATCTCCTATATGTTCATAATACGTTTCATACTATGCTATAACTGTGTTAATACGAAACGTTAATACACGTGTGGTGTGTAAACAAACCGTGTCTCTAGTTACCTCTAGTGAACTAGCTCATTGGTCATGAGGATGGTCTGTGTTTCAAGATTATGGGCATTTATGCCAACTGACGATGAGTTCATGTTATTAGTTGAATAACATGATAGACAAAAACATCCGACCGTTATATCTTAATGAGATCAGTCACAAAGTTCACCATTGATGATAAAACACAGAGAACCTCGCAACCTGATCCTTTGACTGTGAGGTAATGCAAATCACCATTCCGGAAGAAGCTTAGATGGTTATCAAGAATCATCTCGTAACAGGTTGATCAAAAAGGTGCCACTCAGGTTTTCTGAAGAGATGCGTAGAGGAGTACATATCAAGACCAGGATTTGCCTAGTCCATGTAACGGACAGATACATGTGGCCATCTCGGTGATGTTGCATTGATGAAGCTTGTAAGCATGTGACTAGGTCATGAAATGCAATGACATGAGAACGAGAAAACAAGTTCATCGGTAACGAGATCGAACTAAGGTATGGAGATACCGAAGATCAGTCTCTGATGAATTAGGTATCGAATGACAAAGGGAATGGGGAACGACTATCTCATGGTTCGAGAGATTGTATTCGTGAAACGCACGGGGGTCACATGGCCATCCAGGTCCCTCTGTTGATCATTGATATGAGAGTGGTCTCTATCATGTCCGGAGTGTTTCCGAACCGAAGGATGTCCCGCTTAAGGGTAGGGACGCTTAGGGTAGATGAGGTATCGTATGAGAAATAGAGAGAGAAACTGCAATAGTTTCGGCAACATCCGATGGAGATCGGAAGGGGTCCGGAAGGTGTTCCGGAGTAAAGGAATAATATAATATGTGTATTTGAATATTAATTGGAGAATTAATATTAAATATATATTTTATTTTATTTTAAAAAGGCTCCATATTGCTAATGGGCCTCACCCGAAGGGAGGCCCAATAGGGCAAGGCGCATAGGGAGTGGGGGTCGGCCAGCCTAGGGCTGATGGGCCGCCCTAGTGGGGCCCACCTAGGGCCGGCGGCTGCCCCTAGGTGGCCGGTGGGTGTGGGGATTGGTCCCACACCGCCTGGCCCCTGGGTGGTACCCCCCTCCCACTATATAAAGGGGTCCCCCCTCCCCCTTTGGAATAACCCATTCCTCTCATTCTCTCTCTCTCATCCTCTGAGGACTTCCCCGTAATATTGGGGAGGACCTCGTGGTTGAGTTCTCCATCTTCACACTACCGTCATGTGATTGGCGATCCTGCATCTACTTCTTCTGCTGCTCGGTTGGATCGAAGTCCGGTTGATGTCTCCTACACCGGACGTGTGACGGACTTCGGAGGCACCACACTTGGGGTGCTGCTCATCTTCATCAATATACACCTTCCTGCGTAAGGCGTGCCTCTGTCTGCAAAGGTAAGAATATTGTATTCCTTCTCCGTTACTTATGTCTACGTAGTATAGATCCTAGCATTAGTGTTCGAGTAGACAGATTTTTTTGTTTTCTGCTACGGAACCCTACAAGTTTCAATTCATCGTTATATGATTGGTCTTGTTGTTAGTATTGGTATCACTTTGGGATCATGGAGTTAATTTAGTTGGTTTTGGCAAACCTGGCTCGGTCAGTAGCAACACTATTTTGAGAATTGAATGAAAAAGATAAAAGTACTCTAAAGAAATATAATTTCATCATCTTTCTTTCTTGATTTTCTCATAAGTTTAGTATTCTCTAGTTAAGATTTTTTGTGCTTCCAAGGAAGATTGCATGTTTGTTTTTGTCACTTGTATGTTTGTTTGTTTCCTTCAACTCTTATGCTTGCTACCCAGCCTTGCTAGCCAAAAATCTGTACTGAGAGGGAATGCTTCTCGTGCATCCACTCCTTAAACCAAAACATATGCCATTTGTGTCCACCATACCTACCTACTAGCACTATTGCTATTCCAAGTAAATTCATGTTTTTATCTACCTTCAAAATTAAACTTGTTATGAGAAAACTAGTGATTAAAGCACTCACGAACTTGATGGCACACTTTACTTTCTTGCACTTAATAAACTTGAACCATTGTGACCATCTATGTTGCGTATATGCTTGTGCTTTGTAAGTTGTGAATTAGCAGAACCATGTTGTCATGGGGAACGCTTTGAACATTGCACCGGTACTTTGTACCTAGTTGATATCATGTTCTTTTGTCTATGGATGTCGTCGGTGTGAAATGAAAGGGGAGCTTGTAAGTCCATGGAGTTATGTGTGTGTTAGAGAAACGCCTGGGCCGCCGGTCTAATCCATGCTGTCATGGTGGAAACCTGCAGCGTAACCATAACGAGCATCTATGAAGCATTCTTCTTATAAAAAAAGAGATAGAGATTGAGAAAAAGAGAAAATAAAAAAAAGAGATGAGAAAAGAGGAAAGAGAGAAAAAGCACCATATTCCCATGGTAAATAAGAAGATTCCTGAGATGCTTGTTGTCTGCTTGGCTTGTCATTTTGATATGGGGATTCTTCCGTATCATCGGGCAAGGGGTACGCTATTGGCGGTTCTCCATGATACACATGTACTTACTATGACAAGAACTTACCGGTGACTAAACTTGAGTTGTATGAGGAGCGGCCCTCGTATTCAAGGGATATGAGATTTTCAACTTACACCTTGTCAAGCATATCCTCATATTTGATCACTTTAACCTTAATCACCTAAAGATGCTTATGATAGGGGCAATGAGAGCTGAAAGCTAATAAGTACCATAATTTTTGGAAGCTCTTTATGAAACTTGAAATCCCTGCTTCCCTCTGCGAAGGTCCTTTCTTTTACTTTTTGGTTGAGTTAGTAAACCTATTCCCTTCTATCTCAGCAAGCATTTTGAGTTGTTGTGTTTCATTCATTCATATGATGACTTATTCAATCATGTCTTTTATGTTCCTTGTTTTGCACATTGCTCTTATCTTAGTGTCTACTACTTTGAAAGCTATCATTGAAAATCAGTTATTTGTAAACTCCAGGAAATTGTCAACTATTCTTCGACCAAGAGCTAAGTTTGCCATTACCAATTATGATTTACTTTATGTATCTTTATTGTGTTTCCTTTACCTATTTTGCAAGTTAAGTTATATAATAGTGAGTTGTCTTCTATTATGACTTATGTATTGATGAATTTGATGCTTCTTGTCCGTATTCTTTTATCGACTCTTCACTCCATAAACTTGAGGTCATGTTTATTGAGTTCAGTTTCGCTTGGGGACAAGCGAAGTCTAAGCTTGGGGGGAGTTGATACGTCCCTTTTGCATCACTATTCTATATCATAATTCACTGTTATTCATTGATATATTTCATATTAAGAGATGATACTTATGTTATTTCATCTATTTTTGCATGGTTGATGACTTTTGGAGCATGGACCACTGCAGTCAGGATTCTGATGGAAAAGGTGTTGTTTGAAGGCAAAATTCGCGAAGATCAGAAAATCCGGGAAAATACATGTAAAATCCTATTTTTCCAGAAGATGAAGAAAGCCAGAAGAGGAAGTGGAGATGGGCCACAGGGGGCCCACACCACCCCCTAGCGTGGGCCACCCCTGGTCGCGCCACCAGGTGGTGTGGCCGCCCTGGTCCACTCCAGGCTCTCCCTCTAGCGTATATTATCCTCCCGAAACCCTAAGACTTGGGGGGCGACCACAGAAAGATCCCGCCGCCTCTGCGAGCGGAAAACTCCGAGAGAGAAAGATCTCTCCGGCAGACAGAATTCTACCGGGGGAATTCCTTCTCGAAGAGAGGAGATCGTCGCCATCAACACCACCAGCAAGCTAGACTTCATCGGGATCATCATCATCATCACCACCACATCATCTCCACCAGCACCATCATCACTGATACATTGCAAATGTATCTATAATTTTTGATGTTCCATGCTTGGTTTTATCCACTTTCTTGTGTTTTGTTCCAACTTTGGAGTACTTTTCATATGACTTCTTGGACTAACCTATTAACAAGAGCCACAGTGCCAGCTGCCTGTTTTCTGCTGTTTTTGGTTCCAGGAAAGTCAGAAAATGAGTATTCTCTGAATTGGACGGGACAAAAGCCAAAGTGCCTATTTTTCCGGATGTCATCAAGTGCTAGAATACGAGACGGAGAGGGGCCAGGGGGCCACCACACCACCTGGCCGCGCGGCCAGGCCTGGCCCATGCCAGGGGGTGGTGTGGCTGCTCCCGGCACCCCCTCGGCCTCTCCTTCCGACTATATATTGCCCTCGGGATGTAAACCCTAAGGGCCCGATCAAAACAATCCACGAAAGAGTCTGTAGCCGCCGTCATCTCCATCCCTAGATCGGGAGGGATATGAAGCTCTTCCCGGCACCCTGCCGGAAAGGGGAATTCACCGTGGAGGCCTTCTTCATCACCATGCAAGCCTCCGGTGTGATGCGTGAGTAGTTCATCCTTGGACTACGGATCCATGTAGTAGCTAGATGGCTGGTTCTCCTCCTTTGTGCTTTCATGTCTAGATCTTGTGAGCTCCATTCATGATCAAGATCATCTATTTGTAATTCTGCATGTTGTGTTTGCGGGGATCTGATGGTGTCGTGGTGGTGTCACGGCAGATGCCATGGATAGGCTAAAGGTGGGGACTAAATGCACTAGGGGAATCCAGGGAGGGATAGTGTGGTGATTCCACACACAGAAGCTTTGTATTTGATTCACTTCCACAGATTACAAGTGCTCCTTGAGCTGTATTGGAGAGAGGAGGAAGAAGGAGCTCTCTTACTCTCACCACTAGCTAGCCCTCTGGAACCAAGTAAAATCTAACCAACTAGAGATCAACCCCTTCTACAAAGTCCCTAGACCTCCTTATATAGGGGTGGCTAGGTCTCCAATTAGGGCATACGTGGAGGCATATTCCAGGGAATATGCCTCTTCCCAGAATAGTAAGCCGACCGGGTCACTTTTCCCCCGCGTCATCCATGCAGAGGCTACGTGAGCCTCTGCGGCGCCTGCGTCATCCGACATAGGCATCGTCACCTTTGTTGGCCACGCCTCGGTGGTCCTGCCTCTGTCCGCTTTGCTCATGCTCTGCGTACAGTGGTCACCTTTGACCAGCGAGATACCTTCCTTCTCTTACAAGCTTGATATAACCCGGATCGTACATAGTTGATCCGGCCACACCATTTTAAGGGCCAGCAACAGTAACCGCCACAGTAATTGTCAGAAGTTACTGTTGCCCACGTCGCGTCGTGCCTGCCTCCTCGTTAACTGCACCATAACGTCACGTCATGGGATCCGCTGCGCCCTGTGGCCTTCCGTGTGGCTCACTATTGATTGGTTGATCCGGGTTGTACACGGCCACACCGTGTGGCCTGTCTGTGCAACATGATCCCACTACCCACTTAAGCGAGTGGTTAAATAGGGGAGGGGTGCGCCCCCTGGGGTCTTTCCCCACTTCCGCGCACCTCAGCCTCTACATCTTCCTCTTCCTATCCAGCGATAGCGCCGCCGCCACCGCACCTGAGCAATTGCGCCGCCGCTGCACTGCTTCCACGCGCACCAGCGCCGCCGCCACCTCTACGCATCTTCTCCGCCATGGGTCATTGCCAGTCCAAGCCAGTGCCCCCCACCGCCGCTAGCGCCAACGGGGATAGCGATCTCGAGATGAGTGAGGAGGAGTTCGCCGTCGCAGAGCAAGAGATGGAGGAGGATGCGGTGAACACCAACCGCGGTGCGTGGGTAGGCTCCTGGGTTTGCCAGGATGACCTGGATTGGCTTTATGGCACCAGGCGCATCCTGGAGGGAGTCACTGCATGCCTCGCTACCTCCGAGCTTGCCCCCTCACCCAATCCAGGTGAGTATGTGGTGTTTCTATCCCACTTCCAGCGGGGGTTGGTCTGCCAGTTAGCGATTCTTTCCATGACTGGCTCAATACGTATGAGCTCCAGCCGGACCACCTTCCGGCGAAACCATCACGTCTCTCTCCGCTTTTTCCTCCACCATCGAAGGTTACGTCGGACTATGGCCCACGAAGGAGCTCTGGATCCGGTTCTTTGGCCTCCGCTGGAACGTGATTCCGAACATTCAGCTTAACCCGGAGGACAAGCAGCTTACGTAGTTCGGTGCTGCGTCAATCTCTCCCTAGAAGCAGTCCATCTTCCCCCGAGTCACGGGGCTTGACTCTTGCAAGGGATGGGCCCGGACTTTCTTCTATGTCTGGAACAACACAACTGAGGATCTGATCCGGCTGCGCTCTTACGCTCTGGGTCCTCTGTAACAACCTCGGACCCTACGCTCTAAGTTCAAGCCCGGATGAACCAAAAGTGGCTAAAATAGACAGCAGGGGCCCAGGGACCACCCACGTGTAGACCCGTCGGCCGTCCTAACCACTTCTAGAACATCGGGACAAGAGCGAGCGGCGTAGGCAATAGGCGAAGAGATCAAATACATACACAAGTGAGTATGTATACAAGCTACCTTACAACAGTTCTCAGAGCCATACCATCTAAAAGAAATAGAAATATTGCAACGCCATACGGCAAGATCCAAATATCCTAGATAGAGATAATAGTGTAGGATAGCTCCTCATACATCAAAAATCAGAGTATCAAGCGGAAGCGGGAAACAAGATCCGAGTACGGATAAGAAGCAAATCGGCATGAGATGCCACATAAGTAAGCACATCCCGCCCACAGATCTCGCGGATCCCCATCCTTGGAATCTCTACACCGCATGATCATTGCCAACATCATCTGTCTCCTACACCCAGTATCCATCTTGCGAATACACCTGTTCATCTGAATCAAACAATTTATCATGTGAGACACTAGGGGTACTTAGCAAGTCTTTATGCCTCTAAAGGGGACATATACCTGGGGTGACGCAATTGCAGCAAAAGATAATAACTAACAAGCCTATAGATACTCGCTAACCATCTGCCTAACCAATGATAGACGGATGTCCGTTAATTAGGAACAACAGTTATAACAGTATAAAGTAACAGATCCATCCCCCTTCTCGCTTACCAACGAGAAAGCGGACGAACAACCCATCCGTTGGCAGTTTTATTAACCATTCCATGAGTATTGCACTATTTACTAGTCAGGTATTTAGTCAAATTAAAAGCGGTACTTTAGTTATACTTGTCTATGATTGAGAAACTGTGCTCCAAGTCGTCCATAACCGCGGACACGGCTTTCAGAAAGATTTACCCTGCAGGGGTGCACAAATAGCAACACACACTCGATCAACCTCGGAAAAACCAACTCAAAACCCAACGAGGCATTCACGACAAAGTGATCACAGGATTCATAAAATATTTCAGGGGGCCACCCCATTAAGCTACCCGCAACGAAGTTGGCCGACTCCGAGACAGACCCAAGGATTGCGTCAATGGCTGTAAACGACTGGGAACCCGAAAATGTGACTGGGCTTGTCGATACCGCGAAAACACACCGCATCCAAAAGAGTACAGGTGCTCCACGCACAATCTTAAATAAAACTGTAAAGCATGGCATAAGTACAGGATAGTAATAAAGCCCCAAACTAGTTTGTGGCCCCAAGAAATATAAATGAATCAAGCTCTGGCTCAGGGGGGGTCCATAAGGCCTCCCGGATGTGGGTAGTGTGAATAGTCAAGGAACAGGAATCAAGTACTCGGGGTCCTACGGGACACAAGTGGGCAGGAAAAACCAAATAACAGATATTGCCCACCGGTGCCTCTTTCATTAGTTATCCCATTACTACTCAGGTTAAGTTGTTTAGGTACCTCGTTATCCAACAGACACTCACATACCCTATACATGCTGTCCTACGACTCGCATGGCTCAAACAACTCCTGTAGTAATGGCTCATGGGATTGAGGAACAGGCTCGGTGGGGTATAAAAGTAAAGGCTATGCAGTACTTGGGATTCAATTTAATGCAATTGCGACTCAATGATGCAAGAATAAGATAGAGGCAATAGGTACTATATGTATGCAAGCATGTGGTAGTGCTTTCCTGGCAGCTCAGTTGAAGCGAGAGGTGGATCTGGGTTACTCCTGGGATTCCTGATAATTTTCCTGCTCGGCGTCTATTCGAAAGAACCAAACAAACAAGGGCCAACATAAATATAGTGCACAATCATAAGAATCAAATGCGACAAGCAAACAAGCATGCCATGATGAATGATGCACAATTTACATGGCATAGCATAGCATGGCAGGGGTGAGGTGTGGGGTACAAGAATAAAGCATTTTATTAAGTTTTTAGTCATGTTTTGCTCCCATATAACTTGCTGTCCACTTAATATTTATATGATGCATGCTGCAATTCATATCATGGAATGCATAGTTAGAACGGGCTCGTCGCGCTGATCGATGTAGACATATTATTTGTCAAATTTGGAGGTATAGAATTAAAGTTATTAATTAATTAAGAAAAGGCATTTTTATTGCAATTAAACAAGTTCGAAAATTTAAATTAGGCAAACATTATTTTGGAGGGCATATTTGAAATCCTCACATTTTTCTGATCAAGAAACATATATCATTTGCAAAATTTGGATTTATGAATAAAAAGTCATTATTTTCTGGATTTAAAGCATATTAGAAACATTTATGAAATTTGGTATTTTGGCAAGGATTTTAGGAACCTTTTGTCACAGCGACCAACCCGACCCACTCTCAGAGACGTGTGGGCCAACGAGAGGGGCTGCGCTGATGGGTTTCTTACGAGAGAATGGCAGGTGGGGCCTGGCTGTCAGCGAGTGGAAACAAAAGAAAAAGGAGGCCACCGGGAGGAATCGAACCTGGAACCTCAGGTTTGTTGGCTAGGTCGCACCGGCTGACAATCTGGGTGCGGCCGATCTGGTGTTTAAAATCGATGCAAACACTTGATACCCAAACTCGACAGCGGAGGAGGGACTGACGAACAACAACAGAATAACCTCAGAATGACAGTTCATCTGTCAGCTCTAGGATTTCGGGCCAGGTTTCTCCCCGCGTGGTACACGGTTTTGGGCGTATGAGTACTCAAAATGACCGGGAGAAAAAGATCTACGCACTGGTGTGATCGGCGCGTGCTGGGCTGGACCGTGTCTAGAGCAGTTTCGTGAGGAACGAAGTAGCCGAGAACAAGTGGGTATTCTCGGACATCAATCTTGCGATCAAGATTCCCAGGGCAGTACTTGATGGTTTTGAACGTGCTATGGCTTGTTTGAAAGAGGGTTGCAAGATCTACAACTTTGCTTCAGGGTGCACTCAAAGCGAACAACACAGCGATGGCTATCACTCGATGAATAGGAGGCCTGAGCTACACATGATGTTGCTGTCTTTGGCATGCGCAGGGCGTTCGGCGAATTGCGGTGGAGCCACGATGCAGGAGGGAGAGGAGGGTCATGTCTAGGGTGAAGAGGAGCTCACCTAGGTGCTTCTGGTGGGGTTGGTCTGGCTCGAGGAAGCGTTGATCGGGCGCGGGCTTGCGGACAGCTTGCTCGGGTTCCTTCCGGCCATGGAGGCGGCAACGTCTCCTCCGACGAGCACTGGTCGCTGCTCCGTGTACATGGCGTCCAAGAGGAAGTAGAGGACCCCGGAGGTGCTGCTGGTTGGATTCAGAAGATAACAGGACGATGAGGAGTTGATGTGGCCGAAGCTCTAGGGTAGATGGCCATGGTGGAAGGCTTTGCTTGGTGGAGGGGAAGAAGGAGGGAGGAAGGTCATCCAGATCTCGATCTGGTGGGGCGTGGGGGAGGGTTAGATGAGGGAGGACAGGGCTAGCACATGGGGGGTGGCTTTTACACAAGGAAGGAAGGAGGCATTGGTGGTTGCTTTTCCTTCTCTCTCACTTGTTCAAAGCTTGAAAGGGAAAGGAGAGCGGGCCAGGAGAGAACGTGCAGGTCTGGGGGGCGGATGGCCCGATGCTGATCAAGGAGGGCAAAGGGTGGTGATAGGAGATTAGGTGGGAGGGGTAGCTAGCTAAACATGGCTTGGTGCAACAACCCAAGATAAGAGGGATCGGTTTAGAAGGGATTAGCTAGAGGGTTTAGGTGTAGGTTTCTTTCTTTTCTTTTTTGTTTGATTTTATTTGAATTGATCCATCCAAAAGCCATTTGAAAAACCACAAGAATTCAAAAGAAAGAAGAAGAGGGAAATGCTTGGCTACATGTGCTATGCATGCATGTGTGATGTAGATTGTGAAAACACACTCGATCACACTAGCAATGGATTTGTGCAAGCATGCATGTATATTTGGAGCCTTCCAAAAGACCCAAGAAAAAGTTAAGGAGGTGTTATCTCATGCTTGGTTGAATAGCCCCATGAAAAGGTTCAAAACAAAGCAAGATACTCACAAAACTCCAAAAGGATTCAAATGGAAGAGAGGAAGGGTGCAAGTGTTGCATGGGCCATGCAAAGGCAATAAATACATGCATCAAGTCATATTTTGTGAAAACAAAATATCTAAAAGCATTTTAGCATGCATGCAAACCCACAATTCCAACAAAAATATTTATTGGAACCATTCCCTTACTATACATGGTTTACTTTGATTAAAATCATGTATGAATTGAAGTGGCCATATTCAAACATGACCTTGGCTCAAATAATACCATATGGTAGGTTGGAAAGAGCACTACTCACATTGCATGCAAGGTGGCTATGTGACTCCCATATCCACATTGTGAAAACAACATGGTAACAAGTATGGAAACATGTAGAAATAGAAGTGGATCCAGCCCAACCTACATGAGCTAGATAGAATAACCAAAGAAAGGCAAAAGCTCACATATAGTTTGGATGGTGGAATTATAAGGTGGTGACAAAGAAAAGTGGTGGAGTCAAGAAGAGATATGCCCCCAACTCAACTTGGGCATGAAGCAATATATCAAGACGCAAATACAATATATTAAGAAGAAAATACAATTAATATAAATGCATATGGAATAAGCACCAAATGAAAAAGGGTTTTATATGATGCTCAAATGCAATGTGGTACGATGACATGAGCATGATATAATTATGATGCAACAATTATATGTAGAAAGGTAACATATATATAGACTAGGCTAGTAGCATAGAAATTGTTAGACAATTGGTATGCTACAACTCTCCCCCCACTAAACAAGAATCTCGCCCCGAGATTCCTAGGAAAAAGAAAGAAAAAACACATGAAGAGGCGGGTGTTCGGAACGAAGGTGACCTTCACATTCCCAAAAGGATGAGCACGGAATGGTGCGACGACTACACCTTGCAAAAACTTGCTAGACTTGTTGCGAGTCTTGCGTTTTGCTATAGAAACAAGAGGAAGAAGGGACTGGAGAATTGTCATGAGACGAGAAAGATAGGATGCACATAGCTCCGGTTTTCTCGAGAAACATGATAACAGAAAATAAACACTTGTTGAAAGAATTAGAAAGAACGATGTATCATGGAGAACAAAAAGGCACACCATTAGAATTAGAGATCAACCGATGCACGAGAAGGTGGATCTTTGTCTTGCTGGAAGAAAAGAATGACTTTGGGAAAGTTATCAACCACTATGAAAATAGCATTGTATCTTCTCTCGGATTTGAGAAATGAAGTTCGGAAACAATATTGCCTTCAAATAATAGAGTTCCTTGATATCAACGGAAAGATTTGGGTTAGGAGTTCTCGGATTAGATCTTTCTTGCGCCGGTAAGAACCAAAGTATCACGCAATTGAGGTGCGCGGATATCACTTCAAGAGAAGGGGATGCTAGTTTATGGTAGAATCCTGAGAAGAAAAGAATATGGAGGATTTGGAGTTTATTGTAGAGATACTTATTGCTTCCTTTAACCTTGAGGCAGATGCAATAGATTTGCGACTGATGGCATCAACCATAATTGGCTTTACCAAGAGAAAGGGATTGTCAAATTGAAGACCGATATAGTTTCCTTCCATCTTGTTTGAGGATGTCGAGCACCGGTGGAATGAAGAGTACCCGAAAGGATAAATGCATCTGCTTCCACTAGATAATTGAAGATTTTGCTCCATGTACAAAGGCGAGATCACCAATAAGAGATTATTGATTACTTTCTTCGAGAGAGCACTCCGGATAGACAAGGGCGGAAGTAAAAGTATTGAGGGATAAGGCCACTTCTAACTTCCGTGGAATGAGTTAAATTACATTAATCCGCCAATCCAATGTACAAGAGCGAATGATAAGAGTAGTGGTATGGTAGCTACTCCATCCCACACTCAAAGCATTACTCCGCACATGAAGAGGAAAACCATGCAACCCAACTTCCGAAAACGACTGAAGATTATGGCAAAAAGACTCATGGAACTCCATAGGAAAACAAAGATATGATGCAAATGATTCGCCGGATTCAAGATAGATAAAGATGATGATGTTGTCGTCATGTCGGAAGTACCAAGACAACGGAAAGATATGAAGGAAGATTATAGAGAACAACTGCAAGATTCAACAGATACGGAAGAAGATAGCACCAACTTGGACAGAAGGATTACAAAAGATCTGAAAACTCTTCACGGCCTTTGGTGGATTGAGGATAGAAGATGGAACAAGAGGGTTTCAAAAGATTACTTGATGAGACAGAGGTGAAAAGAACTCCATGTTCTATTGATAGAGGTTTAGCAGTCTTGAGGAAATCTTCAGCGGAACGACGATGATACTCGCCAACAAGGAAAAACTCCGGTTTGATTGAAGATGGGAGATGGAATTAACAATGTACTTGCTTATTCCAGAACTGAAGTGATGTATTTAGCAAAAGGACGTGGTCGAGATATGTGACTTCAAGAAGCCAGGATTTACACTTTGAGAACTTTGCACACAGGCAGTGTTCACGAAGCTTGAGAGAAGAGGCACAGATGATCTTCCATGTTCTTCCATTGATATAGAATAAGAAAACATATCATCAAGATATACCACTGTGGATTAAACAAGATATTCCTAGAATACCAAGTTCAAGAGGCGGGAGAAACGAACAAATGCTCGAAACACTTCCTAAGCTCAATGCTCTTTTGAAAGATCAACATTAAGAGCACGGGTTCGTGTTGAAAGAGATGCACTGGCAGAATAGATTATTTGGTCCTTCGGAAGAGAACAAGAAATGCCACCTGGTTCACATCGTCAATCGGATCACCGGTTACAAAGATAAAGAGATCTTGGATAAAGGAACAATGATAGCTCATACCTTAAGCAAAGCTATCAGAGACAAAAAGATGCAATTCCCTCGTATCAAAGAGAATTTTGCAGATATGGAGTTCAAAAAGATGTGAAGCATGATAAACAGATGATAGACCACCGTAGTGCCTTAAGAAAAACTCCGGATTGGCAAAAATACTTGAATATGATAAAGAGATGATCACGGTATAACTCAAAATCACAGAAGATAACCGCCATCATTTGGAGGATAGGGTCGATAGCATTAACCATATTCCACTCATGATAAGTGTCATATAGCTATGCCGTGAACCAAATTACAATCACAAGCATCGGATTGACACACGTTATGTATTTAGCGCAAAATAATTGACGAAAAAGGAAAACTCCCAGATCAAGCGCCGGTGACAAAAGGATGGGTTAGCATGAACATGCTGATAAAAGGAAGATAGATAATGTTTCACACACGACTAAAGAGGAGTGTGGAAACACAGATGTATCAAAGAAAAATTTCTGCATTTTCGGCATTAAAATACCAATAGATGCGCAAAACCACTTATCAGATAGAGATTAGCAACTCCACATTCTGTGAAAACATGCTGGAAGGAAGAACACCCTTAACAAGATGGCACCGGTTAACAAAGAGTCGGATAGATCACGTCGGTTTACACAAAGCCTGTCGGTATGGAATATACCAACAGTTGATAACCAAAAGGCAGATTGCGATAACAAGGTTGGATGCAACAGATAGACAAGGAATTACACACTCACACACACTTTCTATGGTACTACGGAAACCCAGAACACGTGAATCCTAGTTTGAATTTTTAGAAGAGGATTGAAAACGTTACACTTCCTTACCAGAAAAGGGTGGGTGGGTGGGTAAGAAGAAAAGTGGAAGCATTCCTACTCTCACATTTTGTTTTTCCCTAGTATACATAGCTACCAAAATATTTGCTAGACTGACAACGACCATTTGGCTGAGACCCTGAAGGGCGGGATGGCTCTGATACCAATTGTAACAACCTCGGACCCTACGCTCTAAGTTCAAGCCTGGATGAACCAAAAGTGGTTAAAATAGTACAGCGGGGGCCCAGGGACCACCCACGTGTAGACCCGTCGGCCGTCCTAACCACTTCTAGAACATTGGGACAAGAGCGAGCGGCGTAGGCAACAGGCGAAGAGATCAAATACATACACAAGTGAGTATGTATGCAAGCTAGCTTACAACAGTTCTCAGAGCCATACCATCTAAAAGAAATAGAAATATTGCAACGCTAGATCGAAATATCCTAGATAGAGATAATAGTGTAGGATAGCTCCTCATACATCAAAAATCAGAGTATCAAGCGGAAGCGGGAAACAAGATCCGAGTACGGATAAGAAGCAAATCGGCATAAGATGCCACATAAGTAATCACATCCCGCCCATAGATCTTGCGGATCCCCATCCCCGGAATCTCTACACCGCGTGATCGTTGCCAACATCAACTGTCTCCTACACCCAGTATCCATCTTGCGAATGCACCTGTTCATCTAAATCAAACAATTTATCGTGTGAGACCCTAGGGGTACTCAGCAAGTCTTTATGCCTCTAAAAGGGACATATACCTGGGGTGACGCAATTGCAGCAAAAGATAATAACTAACAAGCCTATAGATACTCGCTAACCATCTGCCTAACCAATGATAGATGGATGTCCGTTAATTAGGAACAACAGTTATAACAGTATAAAGTAACAGATCCATCCCCCTTCTCGCTTACCAACGAGAAAGAGGACGAACAACCCATCCGTTGGCAGTTTTATTAACCATTCCATGGGTATTGCACTATTTACTAGTCAGGTATTTAGTCAAATTAAAAGCGGTACTTTAGTTATACTTGTCTATGATTGAGAAACTGTGCTCCAAGTCGTCCATAACCGCGGACACGGCTTTCAGAAAGATTTACACTGCAGGGGTGCACAAATAGCAACACACACTCGATCAACCTCGGAAAAACCAACTCAAAACCCAACAAGGCATTCATGACAAAGCGATCACAGGATTCATAAAATATTTCAGGGGGCCACCCCATTATGCTACCCGCAACGAAGTTGGCCGACTCCGAGATGGATCCAAGGTTTGCGTCAATGGCTGTAAACGACTGGGAACCCGAAAATGTGACTGGGCTTGTCGATACCACGAAAACACACCGCATCCAAAACAGTATAGGTGCTCCACGCACAATCTTAAATAAAACTGTAAAGCATGGCATAAGTACAGGATAGTAATAAAGCCCCAAACTAGTTTGTGGCCCCAAGAAATAGAAATGAATCAAGCTCTGGCTCAGGGGGGTCCATAAGGCCTCCCGGATGTGGGTAGTGCGAATAGTCAAGGAACAGGAATCAAGTACTCGGGGTCCTACAGGACACAAGTGGGCAGGAAAAACCAAACAACAGATATTGCCCACCGGTGCCTCTTTCATTAGTTATCCCATTACTACTCAGGTTAAGTTGTTTAGGTACCTCGTTATCCAACAGACACTCACATACCCTATACATGCTGTCCTACGACTCGCATGGCTCAAACAACTCCTGTAGTAATGGCTCATGGGATTGAGGAACATGCTCGGTGGGGTATAAAAGTAAAGGCTATGCAGTACATGGGATTCAATTTAATGCAATCACGACTCAATGATGCAAGAATAAGATAGAGGCAATAGGTACTATATGTATGCAAGCATGTGGTAGTGCTTGCCTGGCAGCTCAGTTGAAGCGAGAGGTGGATCTGGGTAGTACTCCTGGGATTCCTGATAATTCCCCTGCTCGGCGTCTATTCGAAAGAAGAACCAAACAAACAAGGGCCAACATAAATATAGTGCACAATCATATGAATCAAATACGACAAGCAAACAAGCATGCCATGATGAATGATGCACAATTTACATGGCATAGCATAGCATGGCAGGGGTGAGGTGTGGGGTATAAGAATAAAGCATTTTATTAAGTTTTTAGTCATGTTTTGCTCCCATATAACTTGCTGTCCACTTAATATTTATATGATGCATGCTGCAATTCATATCATGGAATGCATAGTTAGAACGGGCTCGTCGCGCTGATCGATGTAGACATATTATTTGTCAAATTTGGAGGTATAGAATTAAAGTTATTAATTAATTAAGAAAAGGCATTTTTATTGCAATTAAACAAGTTCGAAAATTTAAATTAGGCAAACATTATTTTGGAGGGCATATTTGAAATCCTCACATTTTTCTGATCAAGAAACATATATCATTTGCAAAATTTGGATTTATGAATAAAAAGTCATTATTTTCTGGATTTAAAGCATATTAGAAACATTTATGAAATTTGGTATTTTGGCAAGGATTTTTGGAACCTTTTGTCACAGCGACCAACCCGACCCACTCTCAGAGACGTGTGGGCCAACGAGAGGGGCTGCGCTGATGGGTTTCTTACGAGAGAATGGCAGGTGGGGCCTGGCTGTCAGCGAGTGGAAACAAAAGAAAAAGGAGGCCACCGGGAGGAATCGAACCTGGAACCTCAGGTTTGTTGGCTAGGTCGCACCGGCTGACCGTCTGGGTGCGGCCGATCTGGTGTTTAAAATCGATGCAAACACTTGATACCCAAACTCGACAGCAGAGGAGGGACTGACGAACAACAACAGAATAACCTCAGAATGACAGTTCATCTGTCAGCTCTAGGATTTCGGGCCAGGTTTCTCCCCGCGTGGTACACGGTTTTGGGCGTATGAGTACTCAAAATGACCGGGAGAAAAAGATCTACGCACTGGTGTGATCGGCGCGTGCTGGGCTGGACCGTGTCTAGAGCAGTTTCGTGAAGAACGAAGTAGCCGAGAACAAGTGGGTATTCTCGGACATCAATCTTGCGATCAAGATTCCCAGGGCAGTACTTGATGGTTTTGAACGTGCTATGGCTTGTTTGAAAGAGGGTTGCAAGATCTACAACTTTGCTTCAGGGTGCACTCGAAGTGAGCAACACAGCGATGGCTATCACTCGATGAATAGGAGGCCTGAGCTACACATGATGTTGCTGTCTTTGGCATGCGCAGGGCGTTCGGCGAATTGCGGTGGAGCCACGATGCAGGAGGGAGAGGAGGGTCATGTCTAGGGTGAAGAGGAGCTCACCTAGGTGCTTCTGGTGGGGTTGGTCCGGCTCGAGGAAGCGTTGATCGGGCGCGGGCTTGCGGACAGCTTGCTCGGGTTCCTTCCGGCCATGGAGGCGGCAACGTCTCCTCCGACGAGCACTAGTCGCTGCTCCGTGTACATGGCGTCCAAGAGGAAGTAGAGGACCCCGGAGGTGCTGCCGGTTGGACTCAGAAGATAACAGGATGATGAGGAGTTGACGTGGCCGAAGCTCTAGGGTAGATGGCCATGGTGGAAGGCTTTGCTTGGTGGAGGGGAAGAAGGAGGGAGGAAGGTCATCCAGATCTCGATCTGGTGGGGCGTGGGGGAGGGTTAGATGAGGGAGGACAGGGCTAGCACATGGGGGGTGGCTTTTACACAAGGAAGGAAGGAGGCATTGGTGGTTGCTTTTCCTTCTCTCTCACTTGTTCAAAGCTTGAAAGGGAAAGGAGAGCGGGCCAGGAGAGAACGTGCAGGTCTGGGGGGCGGATGCCTGATGCTGATCAAGGAGGGCAAAGGGTGGTGATAGGAGATTAGGTGGGAGGGGTAGCTAGCTAAACATGGCTTGGTGCAACAACCCAAGATAAGAGGGATCGGTTTAGAAGGGATTAGCTAGAGGGTTTAGGTGTAGGTTTCTTTCTTTTCTTTTTCGTTTGATTTTATTTGAATTGATCCATCCAAAAGCCATTTGAAAAACCACAAGAATTCAAAAGAAAGAAGAAGAGGGAAATGCTTGGCTACATGTGCTATGCATGCATGTGTGATGTAGATTGTGAAAACACACTCGATCACACTAGCAATGGATTTGTGCAAGCATGCATGTATATTTGGAGCCTTCCAAAAGACCCAAGAAAAAGTTAAGGAGGTGTTATCTCATGCTTGGTTGAATAGCCCCATGAAAAGGTTCAAAACAAAACAAGATACTCACAAAACTCCAAAAGGATTCAAATGGAAGAGAGGAAGGGTGCAAGTGTTGCATGGGCCATGCAAAGGCAATAAATACATGCATCAAGTCATATTTTGTGAAAACAAAATATCTAAAAGCATTTTAGCATGCATGCAAACCCACAATTCCAACAAAAATATTTATTGGAACCATTCCCTTACTATACATGGTTTACTTTGATTAAAATCATGTATGAATTGAAGTGGCCATATTCAAACATGACCTTGGCTCAAATAATACCATATGGTAGGTTGGAAAGAGCACTACTCACATTGCATGCAAGGTGGCTATGTGACTCCCATATCCACATTGTGAAAACAACATGGTAACAAGTATGGAAACATGTAGAAATAGAAGTGGATCCATCCCAACCTACATGAGCTAGATAGAATAACCAAAGAAAGGCAAAAGCTCACATATAGTTTGGATGGTGGAATTATAAGGTGGTGACAAAGAAAAGTGGTGGAGTCAAGAAGAGATATGCCCCCAACTCAACTTGGGCATGAAGCAATATATCAAGACGCAAATACAATATATTAAGAAGCAAATACAATTAATATAAATGCATATGGAATAAGAACCAAATGAAAAAGGGTTTTATATGATGCTCAAATGCAATGTGGCATGATGACATGAGCATGATATAATTATGATGCAACAATTATATGTAGAAAGGTAGGATATATATAGACTAGGCTAGTAGCATAGCAATTGTTAGACAATTGGGATGCTACATCCTCCTAACCCGGATTTGTGGGACAATGTCCCCAAGAAACCCACCGTCCTGGCAAACCAGGTTAACAAGAGGTTCCAGGAGTTGAAGGATCTTGGGTTGCGCAATGAGGATGCCATGATTATGTTTGTTCGCAACCGGATCTCCCCCCTCTAGAAACGCACGCACAAAGTCTGTCATATGAGCTAGGGCCGCGACCCCAACCGGACCTCCTCTTTTGAGTTGAGCAACAGCGAGATCTTTCGCCGGGTCAAGTCCCTCTTCACCACTAAGAAGGACTTTTCTTCTGAGTGGACGTGGGGAATTGAACACTATTGCCGAGATAGGCTTCCCCCCGCGGTAAGTTTTGTGCCGCAAACTCTCTCCAAATTAAATCCGGTCTTTGTTGTATGTTTAACCCTATTGTCTTTTCTTTCCCTTAGCAATTCCTTCAGCAAACTATTAAGGATGGCACCGAGCCTTCTCTCAAATAGGCGGCTGACCGAGATACCTCGGATGAGGAGGAACCGGATCAGGAGATGTTCCTTCCGATGGCCGACGCGACCAAGCGACCCACCGGTAAACTCTCTTCCATTAGAGATTGGCCCGACGAAGAAGATGACTCGGATGTTGAGGTGATGGAAGCATTTGATGCTATCCCCCTTTCTTATGCTTTTTTGGCATCAGCTAACCCCGGTGGGAAGATCCATGATGACCCTCCCCTTGCCGTGGGTGAGCCTGTCCCGGTCGCGCCGAAGAAGAAAAGGGGATCCGCATATGCTTCGTCCTCCGGACCTTCTCAGCCAGCCAAGAGGCGAAAGAAGTTCGTGGACAAAGCCGCCACCAAGGCCATGACTAAGGATATGGACCGGAGAGCTGGCAAGCCGAAGGAGCCCCTGACTTCGGATGAGTAAGTCGTTTATCCCTTTGCTTATTCACTTGCCCTTCCTTTATAGTTTCTCATCATACATTATTTGATTCGACAGGTCCGCGGTGGAGGTCCCACAGAGTGGATCCGGCATCGCCTCGCCGCTCCGACATAGCCCTTCTCCCCCTCGTGGCGATGATTCACGTCCGCTGAGCCCCTTTCCGGAGGGCTCAGTGGCTGCTATGGGTTCCAGCCCACCTCTTCAAGAGGAGAGCAACCTTAGAGCGGGGGAGACTGGCTCTGTCGAGGCAGCAGCAACCACAACTTTGGCTCCGCCACAACCAGCTATCGCCAAGGTTCCTTCAGCACCTCCGCCGAAGCAGAAAACAGCACCAGCACCAACACCAACTCCAGCCCCAGCAGCAACAGCAAAAGCAACAGCAGCAGCATCAAGCCCCTCCGCCTCGTCCGAGTCTTCCAAGGCTCGGTGAGAAGATACCAGCAGCACCAAGGCTAGCGCCAAGGTAGCTCCCAAGGGCAAATACGCTGCAACAACTTCCACTTCTCAGCAGCAACCTAAGGGCAAAAAGGCTCCAGACACCACCAGGGCAGCGTCCATCGAGGCTGGACAGCGCACACTCGTGTCCATGCTTTCGAAGAAGACTCCACCTCCGAAGGATGCCCCTGCCGAGCCAGCTGATGCGCAACTTGTTTTGCACACCAGCCGTGCTCTTGCCTAGGTTGAGAGGAGGGAAGCACATGCCAAGGGTTTAGTGGCGCCCCACATGCTCAGCGGCGAACGATACCCTCCGACCTTGATCGAGTTTGTAAATAACTGGAACAAGGCGGAGTTCATCCACAACGAAGATCTTCCGGAGAAGTTCTGTCCCGCCGAATTTGCTACGCAGATGAATACTGCTGCCAAGGCAATTAACCTTGCGGGTCGGATGATGGAGGTACGTTTCTTCATCTTTTCCTTAACATGTTGTAGATATTAGTGATATAACCATTAGTCCCCGAGCCTCCGGGGGAGTAACTTGTTACTCGGCCAGATGCTCCTTAGAAAACTAACGTAGCTCCTTGACAACTTCGAATATGCACACACCTAGAGCCGGGTTAAGTTCCACTTGGCCCGGATCTTGTATACTTCGAATATGCACACACCTAGAGCCGGGTTAAGTTCCACTTGGCCTGGATCTTGTACACTTCGAATATGCACACACCTAGAGCCGGGTTAAGTTCCACTTGGCCCGGATCTTGTACACTTCGAATAGGCACACACCTACAGCCAGGTTAAGTTCCACTTGGCCCGAAGATTGTACACTTCGAATACGCACACACCTAGAGCCGGGTTAAGTTCCACTTGGCCCGGATCTTGTACACTTCGAATATGCACACACCTAGAGCCGGGTTAAGTTCCGCTTGGCCCGGATCTTGTACACTTCAAATATGCACACACCTAGAACCGGGTTAAGTTCCACTTGGCACGGATTTTGTACACTTCGAATATGCACACACCTAGAGCCGGGTTAAGTTCCACTTGGCCCGGATCTTGTACACTTCGAATATGCACACACCTAGAGCCGGGTTAAGTTCTACTTGGACTGGATCTTGTACAATTCGAATATGCACACACCTAGAGCCGGGTTAAGTTCCACTTGGCCCGGATTTTGTACACTTTGAATATGCACACACCTAGAGTCGGGTTAAGTTCCACTTGGCCCGAATTCAGTACACTTCGAATATGCACACGCCTAGAGCCGGGTTAAGTTCCACTTGGCCTAGATTTTGTACACTTCGAATATGCACACGCCTAGAGCCGGGTTAAGTTCCACTTGGCCCGGATTTTGTACACTTCGAATATTCACAAGACTAAGCTATCTTTTTGTATTCTTTTCAGGTGACCACCAACCGCCGGAGCGCTGAATTTCAGCGTCTCCTGGACACTCACAAGATGCTGCGTGCAAAACATAATACACTTCTCGCTGAATACGAGAAAAGGGGTAAGTTTTCTCCCTTGGCATTTTTCCGTTTTTCTTCATCCTTTTCCGCCGAGCTAATCCATCATTCGGATTTCGCAGCTGAGGTGGAAGCTAAGAACACCATCATGAGGAAAAACCTGCACCAGATCAAGGGTAAGTCGTTTTGGCTCAACTTTGCTATACTCTCTATCTCCTTTTCTCCTTGGCTCGGCAAACATTCATACCTCGGCTTTGCCGGGTCAACAAACTATTTCAGCATCTCTTGAAGATAGTGTGCCCGTGCCTGATATGATGCTGCATTTTCTCGAACAAGCAGGGCAGCATCAGGCCGAGCTCAAAAAGAAAGAGGATGAGATTGCCCTCCTCTGAGACAAAGATGATGAGATTGCCAAGCTCAAGGAAGATATGAAGAAGCTGAAAGCACATCATAAAACCGAACTTCAAAAGGCTGGCCAGGACTTTACTGAAGAGCGCGAGCGCCTCAACCTCCAGATTGCCAAGGACCAAGAGTTGCTTAAGGAGGCCGACTCTAAAATTGAGTCGGCGAACGCTGAGCTTGTTCAACTCCGGGAGAGCTGTGACAAGTGCACCAAGGAGCTAACCCGGATCCACAACCATATTGCTGATAAGTTCTTTTCCTTCAACATACACGGACCTTTCCGGGTTTGCTTCCTTTACTTACTCCACCTGTCTTATTTTTTCAGGAAAATTCCCAGAGAGCGATGTTGTCGCATCCAAAGCTGTTGCCAAGTTCTGCCAGAAGAGGGGTACCCCAATTGTCCCTGGCGCTGGAGAAATTCAATATGACATGGAGGACATGCTGGTCAGCTTGTCCTCTCGTGTCGAACTTGTGAAGAACTATGGCAAGGACGTCTTGAACATAGTAATCCGGATCTTCAATGCCTTTTGGCCTGAGGAAGATACTCTAGAGAATATGTCTGTTCTTTTTGCCAGGCTTATGGAATGTGAGACTCATCTCGATCTCTAGAGAGAATCTGCTGGGCACGCCGGAGCTGAGATTGTTCTCCACTACGTGCTTATGTGGTATGAGAAGATTGACCTCAATATCCTTGCGCACATGTGCACTGGATCAAAGTGGTCTACTGACCCGGATTGGGTAGCTCGGCGCAAGGCTTGCGCTCACAGCTTCATCCAATACGCCCCCATTCATCAATGGAACGAGGGACCCAGCTTCCTAGATGCTGCCGATGATGAAAATGTTGAAAATGTTGAAGATGAGTCGGATGAGAACGAAGAGGACGAAGCCTCAGACGTCGAGGAAGACGCAGATGATTCTGAAGCTCAGGCCGAGGCTGCCCCTGCTGGCGCCGAATTACCTCCTCCTGCTGCTCCTTGATAAACACTTTAAATTTCATCAGATCCCCGGCATGCCGGGTGGAATTGTGTCAAGTACACAAGTGATATTTTGCTACTAAGTTTTTATGCCAGATTAACTTGGTCGTAGTCCCCGAGTTTCATTTTCTTGTTCATCCAATCTTTTGGCTCGGATCGTGTCTACCTTGATTCGGTTTTATGACTTACGAGTCCGAGCTTCAAAAATTGTCTTAACAATACTTGGAAACTTTAGGCTTAGCTCAAAATAATTCAGCATAGTAAATCAAAAGTAAACATAAGGTTAGTCTGAAAAACAAATGTCGGCTCGATTAAGTTCTTTTCCTTAGTCGTTTTTCATGTGCTACACAATTCCAAACTTATTCTCTTGCTTGCCATGAAGCCAAATCTTGTTGGACGGCAGCAAGTCGAAGAGTTGGGTTCTTAGTGCTCACACACTACTAATCCGTCTTAAGTAGAAAAACTTACGCCGGTCGACATATAAATAATAAATACAGAAGACAACAAACATTATTAAGGCAGTCCCCGAGTTACTGCTAGAGGTGCCAACATTTCATTGATAAGCTCATTGCTGGCATACATACCAACATATGAGAGACTCGGATACATACACTTCTCTGCTAAGTGTAGAAAGGATGAAGTAGAGCTACATTCCATGGACGCTTAGATTCCTCGCCGGACCTGTCCGCCTTGTTCTTTTCCTGTGGTTTTGCATCGATAAGATAATAAGAATCATTGTGCAATGCTTTGCTCACAATGAATGGCCCTTCCCATGGGGGGGATAACTTATGCATGCCAGCAGTACGTTGTACCAACCGGAGTACCAGATCACCTTCCCGGAAGACTCGGGGGTTTACTTACCGGCTATGATAGCGTCGGATATTTTGCTGATATATGGCGGATCTGGACAATGCCAATTCTCTCGCTTCTTCTAGCAGATCAACATCATTCTGCTGGGCTTCTTGCACTTCGGCTTCTGTGTATTGGGTGACCCTAGGCGAGTCATGCTCTATGTCGGCTGGTAATACAGCTTCTGCCCCATATACCAGAAAGAATGGCGTATAGCCTGTTGATCGATTCGGAGTTGTTCTTAAACTCCACAATACCGCTAGTAGTTCTTCTATCCAGCACCCCGCTGATCTTTGCAGCGGCTCAATGAGCCAGGGTTTTATCCCGGATAATACTAATCCGTTGGATCTTTCTAATTGTCAGTTCGATGCGGGGTGGGCTACCGAGGCAACGTCTAGCCGGATCTTCTTATCTCGGCAGAATCGTGCAAATGCTCCTTCAGCAAAATTTGTGCCATTATCAGTTATGATACTGTGAGGATAACCGTATCTCAAGATGATGTCTTTGAGAAATGTCACGGCCGTAGATCCATCACATTTTCTTATTGGCTTTACTTCAATCCACTTTGTAAACTTATCCACCATGACCAAAATGTGAGTCATATTTCCCCTTGCTGGTTTGAACGGGCCAACTATGTCTAAACACCATACAACAAATGGCCAGGTGATTGGTATGGTCTTGAGTTCCGACATTGGCATATGTGTCTTGGTAGCATATCTCTGACAACCATTGCATTTTCTTACCAAGTCTTCTGCTTGTTCTAAGGCACTTGGCCAATAGAATCCATGCCGGAAAGCTTTTGCTACCAAGGATCTAGACGAGGCATGATGCCCACATTCCCCTTGATGTATATCTCGGAGGATGTCAATCCCTTCTTCCGGGTCAACACATCGCTGGAGGACATTAGTCACACTCCTTTTGTACAGCTTGGAATTGATGATCGTGTATGCTTTTGCTCTCCTTTGAGTTTGCCTGGATAGCACCTCCTCAGCGGGTAAAGTTCCATCTTCCAGGAATTGAAATATAGGTAGTGCCCAACCTGGTATTGCTCGTACAGGGAAAATATCCTCATCAATTTCCATCTGATCCACCAACATAACCTCAACCGGATCACGCTAAGAAGTCCCCGGGTCTTGCGAAGCAGTCCCCGGGTTCACTGAGGCAGTCCGCGGGTTCATTGAGGCAGTCCCCGGGTTTGCTGAGGCAGTCCCTAGGTTTCACGCACCATCTCCCATATCAATGTCCATGGGTGCGGCTCCAGACTCCGGATCCTCCGGGTCGTAGATTGAGTCGGTTTCTGGGGACGGTCTGATAGATGGTTTTCTGAGGTGTTCTAATGCTACACTCGGTGGAATTGCTTGTCGGGTTGATCCGAGCTTCGACAATACGTCGGCAACCTCATTTTCCACCCGGGGTAGATGGCGAAATTCGCATCCCTCAAAGTAACTAGATATCTTCTGCACATGGAATCTGTATAATGCCATGTTTGGATCAAGAGCGTCCCACATCCCCGACACTTGATGAACTACCAAATCCGAGTCGCCAAAGCATTGGATCCGACGTATCCCAATTTCTTTTGCCACTTTGAGCCCATGCACAAGTGCTTCATATTCGGCGACATTGTTTGACGCTGCGAAGTGGATCTGTAGCACATACTTCAACTGGTCATTCTTTGGCGAGGTAAGCACAACTCCGACGCCTAACCCAGTTTTTGTTTTTGACCTGTCAAAGTGCATTCTCCAGTAGTTCGGATCTGGTAGCGGTGGTTTATATTGCACCTCGGCCCATTCCACAAAAAAGTCGACCACGGCTTGAGACTTGATTGCTTCTCTTCTGTCATATTGTGGCACATAAGGAGTTAGCTCTATTGCCCATTTCACAATCCTGCCACTTGCATCCTTGTTACTCATTATCTCGGATATGGGAGCTTCGCATATTACTTTGATTGGGTGCTCCTCAAAATAATGCTTTAGCTTCTTTGCCGACATGTACACACCATACGCCACTTTCTGATAGTGTGGATAATTTTGCTTTGATGTGGACAATACCTCGCTTAGGTAATATACTGGCCTCTGCAGTGACTTACCCTCTTCGTCGCGCTCTACCACAATTACTGCACTTACAACTGGGTTGGTTGCGGCTATATAGAGCAACATTGGCTCCTTTGATAGTGGAGAGGCTAACACTAGTGCAGTGGCTAACATTTTCTTTAATTGGATAAAGGCTTCATTGGCCTGTGGCGTCCAAATGAACTTGTCCGACTTTTTCATGAGTTGATAGAGAGGCAATGCCTTTTCTCCCAACCGACATACAAACCGACTTAACGATGCCAGGCAACCAGTGAACTTCTGGACATCGTTAAGACACTTCAGCAGTTCCATTCGCTCTATGGCCCGGATTTTAGTTGGATTGACTTCAATACCTCGGCTGGAGACAAGGAATCCGAGTAATTTTCTAGCCGGGACACTGAAGGTACATTTTTCCAGGTTAAGCTTCATCCGGAACCTCCTTAGGTTCGCGAATGTCTGCCTGATATCGTCAAGGAGCGTTTTGCTTTCCTTGGTCTTGATAACCACATCATCCACATGCACCTGTACATTTTGACCAATTTGGTCGTGTAAACATTTCTGCATACATCTTTGGTACGTTGCCCCTGCATTACGTAAACCAAATGGCATGGTGCGATAGCAATAAGCCCCATACGGGGTGATAAATGCAGTTTTTATTTGATCATCCGGATTCAGCGGTATTTGGTGGAAACCAGAATATGCATTAATGAATGATAACAGTTCACACCCAGCAGTTGAATCTATGACCTGATCTATCCTTGGCAGTGGAAATGGATCTTTTGGACACGCCTTATTCAGGTTCGTGTAATCGATACACATACGCCAAACCACTGCCACATTCGGATCATCCTTCTTCTTCTCCACCAGCACCGGATTAGATAGCCAATCCGGGTAAAGAACTTCCATGATAAATCCTGCTGCTAGTAACCGAGCTATCTCATCTCCAATGAATTTTCTCATATCTTCGGCGAAGCGGCGGAGAGGTTGCTTCACTGGCCTTGCTCCGGGTCTCACATTCAAAGAGTGCTCGGCCAACTCCCTCGGAACACCTTGCAAGTCCTGTGTGGACCAAGCAAAAATATCCCGATTCTCACTGACGAAGTTGACGAGCTCGCTTTCCTATTTATCATTTAACCCGGCACCAATTCTTATGGTGCGCTCTGGGAATATGTCATCAATAGGCACTTTCTTGGTATCCTTTGTGGCTTGGAACAAAACACTACCATGCGGATTACTCAACGCCGACATATATTGCTGCGCGGACTGAGCCAACGCCGCCACCTCCTGTATCTTCCTTTTCTCTTGCGCAATCACGAGTGACTCGTCTTGGTTAGACCCGGCTGACGCACACTCAATGGAACGTTAGAAATCTCCAGCTATGGTAATTACTCTATTTGGCCTGGGCAACTTCATCTTCAGATAACTGATGTGGCAACTTGCCATGAACTTGTTCAGTGCTGGCCTGCCGAGTAACGCGTGATACACACTTTCCAAGTTCACTACTTCAAACTCCAAATTCTCAGTTCGGCAGTTATTTCGCATGTCAAACAATACGTCAACCCGGACCTTGCCTATGGGCTCACAAGAAATGCCTGGCACAATGCCATGGAAAGTTGTCCTTGTAGCTTGGAGCATGTTCTCCGAGATACCCAACTTGTGCATTGTATCTGCATACATGATGTTAATGCTACTGCCATTGTCAATTAGTACCTTTGAGAATCTCACATTGATGTTAGGCCCAATGAATGTCGGATCCAGCACTAGCGCATATGAACCAGGACTTGGCATAAGCTTGGGATGATCTTTGATACTCCAGGTGATTTCCTGGTCCGACCAAGGCATATACCTCGTCATTGCTGGCATTACTGCATTCACCTCCATGTGTTGGTGCTGCAAGCTCTTTCTATCTGTTTCCTCAGTGATAAACACACAGTAACTCTGATGATGCTCTATGTACTCATTCCTCCCCTCGTTTATGGGGTACCTCTGATCCGGCTAATGCTGGTCTTCCACTTGATGCACTGCATCCCTTCTTTCATCATTGTCATACCTCGGCGGAGGGAGAGGAAACATTAGTTGTTGCGTGTTCGCTCCGGAGAGCAATTGCTGCCGGGGTAACTCCTACCGAGGTTGATAATTCTGAGGTGCCTGAGCATTCCCTGAACCACCTTGTTCTATCTTACGCATCCACTCACACTGCCTTGTTGTATGACCCGTTGGGTTACTCGGGTTTGGCGTGTGGAATTTACACGGCTGATCCAGCATCGACTCATAAGTATACCTCGGACGGTCCTTCTTATCTTGCCACTGTTTCTTTTGCTCTGGCGTCCAAGTTTTCTTACCATCATTTCTCGGTGTCCATTGTTGCCCTCCAGTCTTCTGACGTTGATTTCCCCTGCTCCGGGTTGATCTTGATTTACATCAGCAACTTGTTGCGAGCTGTACCGGTAATCCGGTCTGTCATATCTTCTTTTACCCCGGTAGTAATTCCTCCAGGATGACCCAGCTCCATCTCTCTGATATCACTCCTCATTTGACTCGTTTGACATGAGCCTGGGTTGAGTCGGATCACCCAAAGCATACGAATCAGCAATCCGGATTGTCTCTGCCAACGTAGTTGGCATATCCCTTTGCAATCTTTGCCACAACATGCTCGCATATCTGCATCCTTGCGCAAACCATGCTATGGCCTGTGACTCAATCACACCCTCACATGAGTTTCGCACGGTACACCACCAGGTCAAGAACTCGCGGTCCGTCTCGTTCGGTCTCTGCTTGCACATTGCTAGGGTCTGTGGCCTATCCGGCCTCTGATACGTACTTGAGAAATTGCTGATAAACATTTCCTCAAAATCAATCCAGCAGTTAATACTTCCGGGCAGCAAATTGTTTAGCCATACCCTCGCTGGCCCCTCCAACATCTGGGGTACGTATCTCACAGTCCATCTCAAGTTGCCTGTAGCAATTTTCACAGCTATAGCATAGTTAATAAACCAATCCTCCGGCTTTGTGCTGCCATCGTATGTCTTAGTGCCTCTAGGTAGCTGGAAGTTAGGTACCGGAGGTTCCTTCATGATCTGGGGTCCAAAACACGCAGGACCCGGGGGACCTTGACATTCAATCTGTTCCGACCTATACAGCCGATCCAGTTTTAATCTGGCATCGTCAGGCATCAAATCCCTGCTTCCCAATCTTGACCCTACCACATGATAGTCCGGCCTCGGGTATCCTGCGTTCACCATCTCTGAATCACCATCGTTATATCGGTCTTGCTCTCTTGGAGCACCTCTCTGTTGCACACCTCGGCCGACACTTTGCTCTTGCCTTGGTATATTCCGCTGCTGCGGTTGTCCTGCTCCTGCCGAGTTATGATGTCTGGCATTGCCATTTAAGGCATCCCCTTAACCGGCATTGCCTTAGTCGCGGTTAACTCGGCCAGCTTCACCTCGGCTCACACTTCGTCGACCTCATTTCTCTGCATTTCTTTTCCTTTCCCTGCCCTTGCCGGGTCATACGGGACTATCTGTTTGTTCCTCCTGGCCGAGGTTACTACCTCTTCTCTCCTAGGACCACCATGAGGAGACGATGCAGCTCTAGCGGATTTCTCCGGGTTACCCACCGCCAAATGAACGATCTTGGAGGCCCCAGCTCTCTCCGGGTTAGCCGTGAGCAATTCCTCATTTCGCCTGTTCGTGATCCGAACCAACTCATTGACCCTATCTTGGTGTCTCTGACGAGCTTCACCCATTAGACCCTCTAACTCAGACACAGCTGCATCTGCCGCTCTGAGGTTTTTTGCCAGGGTACTATACTTCGGCAGCCCCACGGATAAACAGTTCTCTGACTCCTCAATCCTAGTATCACCCTCTTTGTTCATTTCACTCATGAGATTTCTCCCCTTCACTTTTTCAGCATCTACTTTGTTTGCCTTTGCGTACTCACGCAGTGTCATGTTCAACGACTGCTGAGCCACGGCTATCTTTTTCGCACCCTCTAGAATTGTTTGCCTAGTTTCCTCTAGCTCGAACTATGCCTGAGCCGGATCCACCGCTACTGCTACTGGGTTTGCCTAGCTATCCATCGCTTGCTGCAGCACATTCTCTGGCCTCTCTAGTTGAGGACCTCTACTTTTCCTTGGTGCCTTAGGCGTTACCTCCAGATCTGGTGCCACATCCTTGCTTGCGCCAGCGCCAGGCGCAGTCATCATCACCTCGGCACGGTCTGGGGAGCGAGTGATACGCGCCCCGTGAACCTAGCTAAGGGGTGGCTCACCTCCTTCGACGACGTGCCGCGGGTGAACGCATGACACATCGACATCAACGTAGACCTTGAGCGCGCCGAGCTTGACGAAGAGGCCGTTGCACGGAAGAGGACGCTTGCCGAAGCAGCCAGCGTTGTCGCTAACAAAGTCCAGCGCTCCAAAGCACTGAACGAGCCCGGAGACGATGCGTTCACCGGTGCCGATGAGGTTTCCCGTCCGGATCTTCACCCTTGCTAGCGCCGCTAGCCCCACGGTGGGCGACTGTCGTGGTGGTGTCACGGCAGATGCCATGGATAGGCTAAAGGTGGGGACTAAATGCACTAGGGGAATCCAGGGAGGGATAGTGTGGTGATTCCACACACAGAAGCTTTGTATTTGATTCACTTCCACAGATTACAAGTGCTCCTTGAGCTGTATTGGAGAGAGGAGGAAGAAGGAGCTCTCTTACTCTCACCACTAGCTAGCCCTCTGGAACCAAGTAAAATCTAACCAACTAGAGATCAACCCCTTCTACAGAGTCCCTAGCCCTCCTTATATAGGGGTGGCTAGGTCTCCAATTAGGGCATACGTGGAGGCATATTCCATGAATAGTAAGCCGACCGGGTCACTTTTCCCCCGCGTCATCCATGCAGAGGCTACGTGAGCCTCTGCGGCGCCTGCGTCATCCGACATAGGCATCGTCACCTTTGTCGGCCACGCCACGGTGGTCCTGCCTCTGTCCGCTTCGCTCATGCTCTGCGTACAGTGGTCACCTTTGACCAGCGAGATACCTTCCATCTCTTACAAGCTTGATATAACCCGGATCGTACATAGTTGATCCGGCCACACCTGTTCCTGCATACAAGTTAGATATATCTCACCGACTTACGATATAAGTCGGCTGAGACCCAGTTAGGTGAACATCCCCTGGTCCTGGTTACCCCGAGATTCGGCCTACCTTGCGGTGACTCGGCCAACTTCCGCTTTGACCTTGCCGTACCTTGGCTAACTCGGCCTTTATACCCCGGCGTGAACCTACCCGGGGGTATCCCCCCAACAGATGGATATTGAGATGCTATTTCAGATTGATTATTGATTCTGTCATGTCTTTGTTATTTGTGATCTTGCATGCTTTCCATTGTTAGTAGCTATCTTGGCCAAGTAGATGCTAGCAACTCCAAGAGTTAGTATTTATGCTCGATAGTGGGTTCATGCCTCTGGTAATCTAGGGAAGTGACAGAAATATCTAAGGTACTAGATGTGCTGTTGCTACTAGGAAGAAAACAACAATCCTTTGTTCATAGAACAATCGTATTGTTTACTTTACATGCAGTTCGTAAAGCAATAATCTGTTGCTTGCAACTTAATACTGGAGGGGGTTCGGATGATAATCTTAAGGTGGATTATTAGTCATAGATGCAGTTGGATGGCGGTCTATGTATAATGTTGTAATGCCCAATCAAGTATCAAAGGAGTCAAGATGATTAGTATGTGCATGTATTGCTTTCTCGGTGTTTGTCAATTGCCCCGCTGTAATTTGTTCACCCAGCATGTTATCTATCTTAAGGAGAGCCACCTCTAGTGAACTATGGATCCCGGTCCTTTTCTTTACATACAATCTATAAATTGTTTACTTCTTTGTGTTTACTTCTGCAAACTTTTACTTCTTTCCATTCGATACGTTTAATCCTTTGTTTTCCGCAAAACACGGTGAGATTGACAACCTCATCGCAAGTTGGGGACAAAGATCTGTGGTTGTGTTGTGCAGGTCTCCATGTTGCTACTAGGACCGGTAGTGCGCCCTGCCAAAGCTCAGCTAGTAACACCTTTGGGGTGTTTCCTTGCTCCTACTGGTTTGATTAAACCTTGGTTTCATACTGAGGGAAACTTGTTGTTGTGCTCATGATACCTTCCTCTTGGGGTTCCCAATGACCTCTATATCAACCATGCACCAGCATTTTTCTGGGCGCCGTGCACTGAGCCATCAAGCATTTTTCTGGTTCCGTTGCCGGGGAGTCAAGGACATCTTCACAAGGGGAGTCCCTCATAACCAATCTCTTTACTTTGTTGTTTTTGTTTTGCTTAGTTTCTTTTTGCTTTGTTTGCTTGTTTTGTTATCAAAAACACAAAAAATTAGTTTTACTAGTTTGCTTTCTTATTTGAAAATCCAAAAAAATGACTACTCTTGAAAACACTAAGTTGTGTGACTTCACTAGCACCAACAACAATGATTTTATGAGCACACCTATTGCTCCACCTATCCATGAAAATACTTTCTTTGAGATAAAACCTGCTTTACTGAATGTTGTTATGAGAGAGCAATTTTCTGGTATTGGTAATGAAGATGCTGCTTCCAATCTAAATAACTTTGTTGAACTTTGTGAGATGCAAAAGCATAGGGATATAGATGGTGATATTATTAAGCTGAAATTGTTTCCTTTCTCTTTGAGAGGAAAAGCTAAAGAATGGTTGAATTCCTTAACTAGGAATAGTATTGATTCTTGGACTAAATGCAAAGATGCTTTTATTGGAAAATACTATCCTCCTGCTAAGATTATATCTATGAGAAGTGAAATAATGAAGTTTAACACAACTTGATAATGAAAACGTTGCTCAAGCTTGGGAAAGAATGAAATCTTTGGTAAAGAATTGTCCCACTCATGGACTGACTGCTTGGATGATCATCTAAACTTTTTATGCAGGATTGAACTATTCTTCAAGGAACCTATTGGATTCTGCTGCTGGAGGTACCTTTATGACCATCACTTTGGGTGTTGCAACAAAACTTCTGGACAATATGATGGTTAATTATTCTGAATGGCATACTAAGAGAGCTCCACAAGGTAGGAAGGTAAATTCTGTTGAGGAAACTTCCTCCTTGAGTGATAAGATTGATATTATTATGTCTATGCTTGTTAATGGCAACGCCCATATTGATCCAAATAATGTTCCTTTAGCCTCTTTGGTTGCTCAAGAAGAACAAGTTGATGTGAACTTCATAAGAAATAACAACTTTGGCAACAATGCTTATGGTAATAACAATTATAGGCCCTACCCTCCTAATAATACTTATGGCTATAATGGTAAACCTGGATTACCTAGTGAAGGAAGAATTTTTGAAGTTGAAAGAGCCACTAAAAACTTCATGCAAATGCAATATGAGCAAAATAAACTATTCACTAAAACTATGGAAGAACAATCTACCATTTTGAAGAACATTAGCCATCAACTTGAGAGTCTAAATAGGGAAATTCCTAGGTTACAACTGAAACTCTCTAATGCTGAAAGAAATATATCATCTTTGTCTGAAGCTCAATCCTCTTTGATCAATAAAATGGCTGCTAAACCTGAAATTAATGATAATCCCTTTGTAGCTACTAATGCCATACAAGTAAGAATTGATGAAAATGTTAGACTATTAGCTGAATTACATGCTAAGTGGGAAAGAGAAGATGAAATTGCTAGAAACATTAGTGTTTCTACTATTACCACCACTAGTGTTGAGGCTAGTAATAGTTCTACTACTTTAGATGATAAGTATGGTTTTGATCTTAATGGTTGCAATATCTCTGAAGTTATTAAGTTCCTACAAAAGCTTGCTAAAAGTCCTAATGCTAGTGCTATGAACATGGCTTTTACAAAACACATTACTGATGCTCTCATAAGGATTAAAGAAGAAAAGATGAAACATAAAGCTTCTATTCCTATAAAACAAGAAGATGGTTGGGAACCCATCATTAATATGAAAGTGAATGACTTTGATTTCAAAGTTTTATGTGATCTTGATAGTAGTGTTTCTATTATTCCTAGAAGGATTTATGATATGCTTGATTTGCCTCCTCTTGAAGATTGTTATTTGAATGTCCCACTTGATGATAATGCTAAAAATAAACTCATGGGGAGTCTTAATGATGTTCTTATTATGGTTAACGATTCCTATGTCCCCGTTGATTTCTATGTTTTGGATGTTGAATACAATGCTTCTTGTCCTATTACTTTGGGAAGACCTTTTCTTAGAACTGTTGGTGCCATCATTGATATGAAAGAAGGCACTATTAAATATCAACTCCCACTCAATAAAGGTATAGAACACTTCCCTAAAAAGAGAGAAAAGATTTCTTTTGCTTCTCCTATGAAAACAAAATTTGGTCTTAATGCTTCTTCATTTGAGAACAGTTGATTCTTTTTTTGCTTCTTATGCCTAACTTAAAGGCGTTAAAGAAAAGTACTTATTACGAGATAACCCAAAAGTTTTAGATGAGTCTTGGAAGTTATTACCTCTGTAATAACCGCTCCTTATCATTTTTATTTTCTTTTTGTGCCAAGAGTAACCTCTAATGAGAGAGAAGTAATGATTGTGAAAGTTGCTGTCCCGAAACAGATTTTTGTGCTTCACCGTAAATATTCGTGAGAGAGCTCTGTATGTCGGATTGAGCTGTAATTTTTTTTGCTTCTGCCTCAGGTTGTTATATAACTTTCGTTAGTTCAACACTTTTTGATTTGAGCAACATAAGGTCTTAGAATAAATTCGTCTTTACCTGCTGGTCTGTTTTGACAGATTTCTGCCATTCTCTGCATTTGCTTCTTGTTGGTTCTTTTTTGAGTTCTTTTGGGGAATTGAGCTTTTTGAGGGAAGTGCTACAGTAGCTAGTGTTCTAATTGAAGTTTATTTGGTGTTAGAACTGAACCTTAAGACTTATTTATCTTAAGTGCACTAATGTTGCTAATAAAGATTGTGTGAAGTTTTGTATGAAGGAAAAATTTCAAGTGTATGGAAGGAATGACTAATGAGATGAAGAATGGACTAAAGCTCAATCTTGGGGATGCCACGCGTGTCACTCCAAGAAATATCCAAGAAATACAAGCGTCAAAGCTTGGGGATGCCCAAGGCATCCCCTTCTTCATCAATAAAAATTCCAGGTTTCTTCCAAACGCTTCATTTTTATTGTTTCATGCACAATTGTGTTGTTGTTGGAGCATCTTCTTTTTCGTTTTCATGATGGTTTTTCGTTTTCTTTGGTTTTCTTAGTTTTCTGAATAAATTGGTTGGACCCCCTCTTTCATACATTGGTTTGTAAATAGTTTGGTTTGGTTTGGAAAAGAGTAGGAAAGTTCATACTTATGTGGTAAAAAGAGCTTGTTTTTGACTGTGGCCTATGCTTTGTCATGCCATGCTTGATATTGTTTTGGCTTTATGCTTAGTATTCCTTGCTATAGCATGACTTGTTATAAACAATTGAGATTGCTTAATGTGCCTAGGATGAATCATGTGTTGTTTTAGCATATTAATGTAGGGGTTCGTAGCATGGAAAACAAAAATTTTCTATCGCATACAAACAAACAAGCCAAGATCTATCTACTAGATTGTAGCAACGAGTCGATAGAGGAACTCACCCTCGAAGATTCCAAAGCGGTTAACGAGAGCAGATTCTCGTGGGTGATGTAGTCGTACTCTTTCCGATCTCAAGATCGCGTAGACGATCCTTCCGGCGCCACGTTCCGGCAGCGCTCCCGCAGTCGGTCACACGTTCGGTACTCGACGAAGACCTTCCTCTCCCTTGTTCCAGCAGGCAGCGGAGGTTGTAGCACTCTCCTCGCGATTCCGGCAGCACAACGGCGTGGTACCGGAAGTAGAGGGGAAATCCCGCAGGGCTTCGCCTTAAGCCGGTGCGAGTATGGTGGAGCTTATGAGAGAGGCTATTAGTGGTCTAGTGATTAGACACACCAATTAGAAGGCTCTAAACCAATTATAAGGCTCTAAACCGCTGGCTAAAGCAATTAGAAGCTCTAAACCAAAACGGCTCTAAACCTGAAATTTAGAGGTGGAAACTTGTGTGTGCTAGGAGGGAGCCCTGCCCCTCCTTATATAGGTGGGAGGGCTGGCCGGCCAAGGGGAGGAGAGTCCCTCCCCAAGTCGGCTTGGTGGGGCGCCGGCCAAGGGAGGAACCCTCCTCCAATTCGGCCTCCACCAATCCTCCTCTCTTCCCACTTCCCAAAATTGCTGTTTGACTTTCAAACTAGCCGTTTGACTTTTCAATTTAGGATTTAAATAAACCCTTTATTTTGGACAGCAAGAACACCTAGTACATGATGCAATCATTCCAACTTATAATGACACATTCATGTACCCTTCCCCCTCCGGAGTGCCGGACATTCCGGGACCTTCTAGAATGTTCCCGATGAAAACACCGGAACCATTCCCCAACTCCGAAACGGGACTTTCCTTATATGAATCTTATTCTCCGGACCATTCCGGATCACCTCGTGATATCCCGGATCCCATCCGAGACTCCGAACAACATTCGGTCTCTTTCTCATAATACCATAACTACTCAAACAACGTCGAATCCTTAAGTGTGTCTCCCTACGGTTCGTGAATTATGCGGACATGATCGAGACACTTCTCCGAACAATAACCAATAGAGGAATCTGGAAATTCATATGGCTCCCACATATTTCTACGATTACTTTGCGATCGAATGAACCACTTACATACGATACCAATTTCCCTTTGTCTCACGATATGTTACTTATCCGAGGTTATGATCGTCGGTATCTCTGCATACCTAGTTCAACCTCGTTACTGATAAGTACTCTTTTCTCGTTCCCGTGATATGTGATCCCTTGTGACCAAGTCACATGCTTGCAAGCTAAATGGATGACATTCCACCGAGAGGGCCCAGAGTATATCTATCCGTCATGTGGATGGACAAATCCCACTCTTGATCCATGTGTCTCAACCAATACTTTCCGAACACTCAATGCCACTTTTATAACCACCCAGTTACGGTGTGGTGTTTGATGTCATCAAAGCATCCATCCGGTAAAGGTGATATGCATGATCTCATGGTCGAAGGAATTAGGTTACTATGTATCAGAAAGCATATAGCAATTGAACTAATGAAATGACCTGATCTTTATGCTACGCTTATCTATAGGAGTATGTCCACCATATCATTCTCCTAACGATATGATCTTGTTGTTGATAACATCTCAATGTTCATGATATGGAAACCACAATCATTTAATCAACCAACAAGCTAGTGAAGTATAGATGCTATATTAGGGACTTCAATTTAAGTTTACAATTCACACAAGTATTAGTGTTTCCTTGTTAATACTATTATAGCATGAATATAAACATTTATCATAAACACAAAGATATAATAATAACTACATTTATTATTGCCTCTAGGGCATATCTCCAACAGTCTCCCACTTGCACTAGAGTCATCTAATCTAGATTACATGGTAATATACCGAACACCCATGGCAGTTTGGTGTTGGTCATGTTTTGCCCTCGGGAGAGGTTTAGTCAACGGATCCGCCACATTCAGATCTGTGTGTACTTTGCAAATCTTTATATCCCCATCCTGGATATGTTCTCGAATAGCGTGAAAACGCAGCTTGATATGCTTCAGCTTCTTGTGTGACCTTGGTTCTTGCGCATTGGCTATGGCGCCCATGTTATCACAGTAGATAGACATTGGGTCCAGCGCACTAGGAACCACACCCAGCTCTGTAATGAACTCTTTCATCCATATCGCTTCTTGTGAAGCCTCCGAAGCAGCCATGTATTCCGATTCAGTTGAAGATCTCGCCACAACGCTTTGCTTTGCACTCCTCCAGCTAACTGCTGCACCATTCAAAATAAATACGTACCCAGATTGTGATTTAGAATCATCTGGATCGGTGTTCCAACTAGCATCGGTGTAACCATTAACAACGAGCTGTTCATCACCTCCATAAGAAAGAACCATATCCTTAGTTCTTCTCAAGTACTTAAGGATGTTTTTGACCGCTGTCCAATGATCCACTCCTGGATCACTTTGATATCTGCTAGTTAAACTAACAGCATATGCAATGTCGGGTCTAGTACATAGCATGGCATACATTAGAGATCCTATGGCTGAGGCATAGGGAGTCTTACTCATCCTTTCTCTATCTTCCGCTGATGTCGGACTTTGAGTTTTACTCAAGGTCGTATTGGGCAACATGGGCAAGAACCCTTTCTTGCTTTCTTCCATTCCAAACTTCTTTAGAACTTTGTCCAAATATGTACTCTGTGACAATGATATTTGGCGTTTCGATCTATCTCTATAAATCTTTATGCCTAATATGTAAGCTGCTTCGCCAAGATCCTTCATTGAAAAAACTATTATTCAAATATTCCTTGACACTATTAAGAAGGTCTACATCATTCCCAATCAACAATATGTCATCCACATACAATATTAAGAATGCTACAGAGCTCCCACTCACTTTCTTGTAAATACAAGCTTCTCCATAAGTTTGTATAAAACCAAAACTTTTGATTACCTTATCAAAACGTTGATTCCAACTTCGGGATGCTTGCTTCAATCCATAGATGGACCGTTGAAGCTTGCATACCTTGTTAGCATCTTTAGGATCGACAAAACCTTTGGGTTGCATCATATACAACTCTTCATCAATGTCTCCATTGAGGAATGCTGTTTTGACATCCATCTGCCATATCTCATAATCATAATATGCAGCGATTGCTAACATAATCCTCACAGACTTTAGCTTCGCTACTGGTGAGAAAGTCTCATCGTAGTCAACTCCTTGAATTTGTCGAAACCCTTTTGCGACAAGTCGAGCTTTATAGACAGTAACATTACCATCAGCATCTGTTTTCTTCTTGAAAATCCATTTGTTCTCGACAGCCTTTCGGCCATCCGGTAAGTCCACCAAAGTCCATACTTGGTTTTCGTACATGGATCCAATCTCGGATTTCATGGCTTCTTGCCATTTATTGGAATCTGGGCTCATCATCGCTTCCTCATATGTCTCGGGGTCATCGGTGTTGTCCACCACCATGACATTCATAACGGAATCATACCAATCTGGAGTGGTACTAGTTCTCGTTGACCTCCGAGGCTCTGTAGTAACTTCAACCGAAGTTTCATGATCACCATCATTAGCTTCCTCTCTTATTGGTGCAGGCACCACCGGAACTTCTTCCGGTGCTGCGCTACTCGCAATTTCGAGAGAAGGTTCGACAACCTCGTCGAGTTCTACTTTCCTTCCAGTCACTTCTTTCGAGAGAAATTCCTTCTCTAGAAAGGATCCATTCTTGGCAACAAAGATTTTGCCTTCGGATCTATGATAGAAGGTATACCCAATAGTTTCCTTCGGGTATCCTATGAAGACGCATTTTTCCGCTTTGGGTTCAAGCTTGTCCGGCTGTAACTTCTTTACATAGGCTTCGCATCCCCAAACTTTAAGGAACGACAATTTAGGTTTCTTCCCAAACCATAATTCATACGGTGTCGTTTCAACGGATTTAGATGGTGCCCTATTTAAAGTGAATGCGGCTGTTTCTAATGCATAACCCCAAAATGATAGCGGTAAATCTGTAAGTGACATCATAGAACGAACCATATCTAAGAGAGTTCGATTACGACGTTCGGACACACCATTACGCTGTGGTGTTCCCGGCGGTGTCAATTGTGAAAGTATTCCGCACTTCTTTAAATGCTCGCCAAACTCGTAACTTAGATATTCACCTCCACGATCAGAACGTAGAAATTTAATCTTCTTGTTACGTTGATTCTCTACCTCACTTTGAAACTCCTTAAACTTCTCGAAAGTTTCGGACTTATGTTTCATGAAATAGATATACCCATATCTACTCAAATCATCCGTGAAGGTAAGAACATAACGATAACCACCGCGCGATGCTACACTCATTGGACCACACACATCGGTATGTATGATTTCCAATAAGTCCGTAGCTCGCTCCATCATACCAGAAAATGGAGTCTTAGTCATTTTACCCATCAGACATGCTTCGCATCTTTCAAGTGATTCAAAATCAAGTGATTCAAGAAGTCCATCGGAATGGAGTTTCTTCATACGTTTCACTCCAATGTGACCAAGACGACAGTGCCACATATAGGTCGAATTATCGCTTGATTTCAAACGTTTAGCTTCAATGTTATTAAGATGTGTATTTCTACTATCGAGATTCAATAAGAATAGACCATCTATCAAAGGTGCATGTGCGTAAAACATATTACTCATATAAATCGAACAACCATTATTCTCTGATTTAAACAAGTAACCGTCTCGCAATAAACAAGATCCTGATATAATGTTCATGCTCAACGCAGGCACTAAATAACAATTATTTAAGTATAAAACTAATCCCGATGGTAGATGAAGAGGTAGCGTGCCGACCGCGATCACATCAACCTTTGATCCGTTTCCCACGCGCATCGTCACCTCGTTCTTCGCTAGCTTCCGTTTATTCTGCAGCACCTGTTTCGAGTTACAAATATGAGCAACCGAACCAGTATCAAATACCCAGGCACTACTACGAATACTAGTGAGATACACATCAATAACATGTATATCAGATATACCTTTCTTCTTGATGTTGCCGTTCTTCAAATCCGCCAAGTACTTTGGGCAATTCCGCTTCCAGTGACCTACTCCATTGCAGTAAAAGCACTCAGTATCAGGCTTTGGTCCAGCCTTGGTTTTTCTTCGTCGGCGTGGTAACTTTCTTACCACCCTTCCTGAAGTGTCCCTTTTGCTTAGACTTGCCCTTCTTGAATTTGGTGGTCTTATTGACCATCAACACTTGGTGCTCTTTCTTGATCTCCACTTCTGCAGATTTTAACATGGCAAATAGTTCTGGCAACTCTTTGTTCATGTTCTGCATGTTGTAGTTCATCACAAAGTTCCTGTAACTTGGTGGCAATGACTGGAGGACGCGGTAAACCCCCAAAGCATTAGGAATCACTATACCCAAGCTTTGAAGTTTGTTTGCGTGCCCAGACATCTTAAGCACATGCTCACTGACGGAGCTGCCCTCTTCCATCTTGCAGTTAAAGAACTTTTCAGAAGCTTCATAACTTTCAATTGCCGCATGAGTCTCAAAAATTAATTTGAGATCCTCGACAATATCATATGGGTCTGACTCTTCAAACCTTTTCTGAAGCTCCGATTCTAAACCATACAAGATAGCATACTGAACTATGGAGTACTGATTCTTCCGAGCGAGGTAAACATTCTTTACTTCATCGGGAGCATCAGCTGCAGGTGGGTCACCCAGCGGTGCATCCAGCACATAGGTCAAATTACCAGCTGTGAGGACAATCCTCAAATTGCGGAACCAATCCGCGAAGTTGCTTCCATTGTTTTTCAACTTTTCTTTCTCTAGGAACGCATTAAAATTGATGGTAGGGGCTGCCATTGATCTACAACATATTTGCAATAGTTTAGACTAAGTTTATGACAAATTGAGTTCAAATTAATTAATGAAATTAAACTAGGTGAACTCCCACTCAAAACAACATCCCTCACATTGTTTTAGTGATCACATGAACCAAATCCACTACATCAACACCGATCATCACGAGAGTTGATATAGTTTCAATGGCGAACAATCGACATGTTCATCATATCTACTATATGATTCATGCTTTACCTTTCGGTGATCCGTGTTCCTGAGGCCATGTCTGTACATGCTAGGCTCGTCAAGATCAAACCTTAGCTACCGCATAAGCAAATCTGGCTTGCTTACGTTGTATTCACCCGCGGAATCAAAGACACCCGATCATCACGTGGTGCTTTGAAGCAGCAAGCTTTGGCAACGGTGCATACTAAGGGTGAACACTTTAGAACTTGAAATTTATGTGCATGAGGGATCATCTTATAATGCTACCGTCGTCCACTAAGCAATACAAGATGCATAAAGGATTAACATCACATGCAATTCATAATATGTGATATGATATGGCCTTTCTTCTTTGTGCTTCCGATCTCCATCTTCAAGCACGAACATGATCTCCATCATCACCGGCATAGCATCAAGGTCAATGACGCTTCTTCATGGTTGTCGTCCACCAGCTTCAACTATTACAACTATTTTGAATAGACACGCAGGTCTTAACAGAAATTAAAGACAACCATATGGCTCCTGCCGGTTGCCAACTTACAATAAGGAACATTGCATACATCAAATATAATCACAATCATGGCCATATCACATCACTGCACACCCCTGCAAAACAAAGTTAGACGCTTCTACTTTCTTTGCATATTTTACGTGGTTTGGGGCTTTCAATAAGTGTCGTTCTAACTTACGAACAAGAACCACAACATTGATACTAGCATTGTTGATTACCCGTTGTAAATTGGATCTTAACTATGCTAGGAGAAACAGGCACCCGCAAAGCCACTTATGCAATACAAGTTGCATGTCAAGCGTGGAGCAAGTCTCATGAACGATGTCATGTAAGGTTAGCCCGGGCCGCTTCATCCCAACATACCGCAAGATGCAAAGTACACAAAAAGCAATCTACAATAAAAGCATCAACGCCCACAATGACCATTGTGTTCTACTCGTGCAACAGATCTACATATAGACACGGCTCTGATACCACTGTAGGGGTTCGTAGCATGGAAAACAAAAATTTTCTATCGCATACAAACAAACAAGCCAAGATCTATCTACTAGATTGTAGCAACGAGTCGATAGAGGAACTCACCCTCGAAGATTCCAAAGCGGTTAACGAGAGCAGATTCTCGTGGGTGATGTAGTCGTACTCTTTCCGATCTCAAGATCGCGTAGACGATCCTTCCGGCGCCACGTTCCGGCAGCGCTCCCGCAGTCGGTCACACGTTCGGTACTCGACGAAGACCTTCCTCTCCCTTGTTCCAGCAGGCAGCGGAGGTTGTAGCACTCTCCTCGCGATTCCGGCAGCACAACGGCGTGGTACCGGAAGTAGAGGGGAAATCCCGCAGGGCTTCGCCTTAAGCCGGTGCGAGTATGGTGGAGCTTATGAGAGAGGCTATTAGTGGTCTAGTGATTAGACACACCAATTAGAAGGCTCTAAACCAATTATAAGGCTCTAAACCGCTGGCTAAAGCAATTAGAAGCTCTAAACCAAAACGGCTCTAAACCTGAAATTTAGAGGTGGAAACTTGTGTGTGCTAGGAGGGAGCCCTGCCCCTCCTTATATAGGTGGGAGGGCTGGCCGGCCAAGGGGAGGAGAGTCCCTCCCCAAGTCGGCTTGGTGGGGCGCCGGCCAAGGGAGGAACCCTCCTCCAATTCGGCCTCCACCAATCCTCCTCTCTTCCCACTTCCCAAAATTGCTGTTTGACTTTCAAACTAGCCGTTTGACTTTTCAATTTAGGATTTAAATAAACCCTTTATTTTGGACAGCAAGAACACCTAGTACATGATGCAATCATTCCAACTTATAATGACACATTCATGTACCCTTCCCCCTCCGGAGTGCCGGACATTCCGGGACCTTCTAGAATGTTCCCGATGAAAACACCGGAACCATTCCCCAACTCCGAAACGGGACTTTCCTTATATGAATCTTATTCTCCGGACCATTCCGGATCACCTCGTGATATCCCGGATCCCATCCGAGACTCCGAACAACATTCGGTCTCTTTCTCATAATACCATAACTACTCAAACAACGTCGAATCCTTAAGTGTGTCTCCCTACGGTTCGTGAATTATGCGGACATGATCGAGACACTTCTCCGAACAATAACCAATAGAGGAATCTGGAAATTCATATGGCTCCCACATATTTCTACGATTACTTTGCGATCGAATGAACCACTTACATACGATACCAATTTCCCTTTGTCTCACGATATGTTACTTATCCGAGGTTATGATCGTCGGTATCTCTGCATACCTAGTTCAACCTCGTTACTGATAAGTACTCTTTTCTCGTTCCCGTGATATGTGATCCCTTGTGACCAAGTCACATGCTTGCAAGCTAAATGGATGACATTCCACCGAGAGGGCCCAGAGTATATCTATCCGTCATGTGGATGGACAAATCCCACTCTTGATCCATGTCTCTCAACCAATACTTTCCGAACACTCAATGCCACTTTTATAACCACCCAGTTACGGTGTGGTGTTTGATGTCATCAAAGCATCCATCCGGTAAAGGTGATATGCATGATCTCATGGTCGAAGGAATTAGGTTACTATGTATCAGAAAGCATATAGCAATTGAACTAATGAAATGACTTGATCTTTATGCTACGCTTATCTATAGGAGTATGTCCACCATATCATTCTCCTAACGATATGATCTTGTTGTTGATAACATCTCAATGTTCATGATATGGAAACCACAATCATTTAATCAACCAACAAGCTAGTGAAGTATAGAGGCTATACTAGGGACTTCAATTTAAGTTTACAATTCACACAAGTATTAGTGTTTCCTTGTTAATACTATTATAGCATGAATATAAACATTTATCATAAACACAAAGATATAATAATAACTACATTTATTATTGCCTCTAGGGCATATCTCCAACAATTAAAGCATAGTGTAGTGGTATTCTCCTTTGATGCTTTATTTGGGTTGACTTGGCGCATGCTCACACCATGTTATGACTATCTCAAGTCACCATAAGCCTTTATGATCCTTTAGTTTCCAACTTGTAGTATCACTTTATGCTTTGATCAATGATGTTTTGTCGCTCTGCATGATTATGGCCATTATTGCTCTCTTAGTTTGTCGCTCCTAGTCTTTTGCTAGCCTCCACAACAAAGTATGAGTTCCACACATGCATACAACTCCCTAAACCAAGTTATTCCAAAGAGTCCACCATACCTACCTACTAGTTTATGCTATTCCAATTATATTCATGCTTTTGTTTACCTTCCAAATTAAACTTCTTATGAGAAAACTAGTGATTAAAGCTCTCACGAACTTGATGGCACACTTTACTTTTTGCATCTAATAAACTTGAACCATTGGGTCCTTCTTTGTTGCGTATATGCTTGCGCTTTATAAGTTGAAATTAGCAGAACCATGTTTCATGGGGAACGCTTTCAACATTGCACTTGTACTTTGTACCCCGTTGATATCATGTTCTTTTGCTTACGGATCCCGGTGGTGTGAAATAAAAGTGGAACTTGTAAGATCATGGAGTTTGTATGTGTGTTAGAGAAACGCCTGGGCCGCTAGCCTAAGCCATGCCTACTCATGGTGGAAACTTGCAGCATCACCATAATGAGCACTCTATGAAGCATCCTCAATAAAAACCTATGCAAATAGCAAATAAAAAGATCGCTGAGATGCTCATTGTCTGCTTGCCTTGTCATTTTGATTATGGGAAAGCTCCCGTATCATGTGCAAGGGGTACCCCGTTGGCGGTTCTTAATGATACACATGTACTTACAATGACAAGAGCTTACTCGTGACTGAAGTTGAGTAGCATGAGGATCGGTCTTCGTAAGTAAGGGGCATGAGATTTCGGTTTATAACTTGTCAAGCATACCCTCTTAGTTGTGTCACTTAACCTTAATCACCTTAAAGATGCTTATGATAGGGGCAATGAGAGCTGAAAGCTATAAGTACCATAATTTTTGGAAGCTCTTTATGAGACTTGAATCCCTACTTCCTTTTAAAGGTCTTTCTTCCACCATTATATTGAGTCTCCACCTTCTATCTTGATGCACCTACTTTGAGAGCATAGTGGCCATTCTTAGTTCTATGTGCATTGTCCCAAGACTAGTTGATTGATGCATAACTTGATATTGCTTGTTTTAAACTATTGTATCTAGTCACTCTTATGAAATTTGAAGGTGTCCTATGCATTTATATTTGCTACTCTATTGAGGGACAAGCTGAATACTATTATGCTATGTTTTATTTATGTGAAACAAACAAAAGTCTTGCAAAGCATTGTTATTCATGAATCTTTTGTTTGTGCCTTTTCATGTTGCATCATAGTTTCTTTGCTTATTGCTAGAACTTTGCCTTTCATGTTATGATTGAAGTACTATGACCCAGATTTGAATGTTTTATAAATACTTTGATCAAGTTTATGATGGTGCATGTCACCTCAAAAATTATTCTTTATTTTTATCACTTACCGACTCGAGGACGAGCAGGAGTTAAGCTTGGGGATGTTTATACATTGCAAATGTATCTATAATTTTTGATGTTCCATGCTTGGTTTTATCCACTTTCTTGTGTTTTGTTCCAACTTTGGAGTACTTTTCATATGATTTCTTGGACTAACCTATTAAAAAGAGCCACAGTGCCAAGTGCCATAATACGAGATGGAGAGGGGCTAGGGGGGGCACCACACCACCTGGCCACGCGGCCAGGCCTGGCCCGCGCCAGGGGGTGGTGTGGCCGCTCCTGGCACCCCCTCGGCCTCTCCTTCCGACTATATATTGCCCTCGGGACGTAAACCCTAAGGGCCCGATCAAAAAAATCCATGAAAGAGTCTGTAGCCACCGTCATATCCATCCCTAGATCGGAAGGGATCTGAAGCTCTTCTCGGCACCCTGGCGGAGAGGGGAATTCACCCTGGAGGCCTTCTTCATCACCATGCAAGCCTCCGGTGTGATGCGTGCGTAGTTCATCCTTGGACTACGGATCCATGTAGTAGCTAGATGGCTGGTTCTCCTCCTTTGTGCTTTCATGTCTAGATCTTGTGAGCTCCGTTCATGATCAAGATCATCTATTTGTAATTCTGCATGTTGTGTTTGAGGGGATACGATGGATATTGAGATGCTATTTTAGGTTGATTATTGATTCTATCATGTCTTTGTTATTTGTGATCTTGCATGCTTTCTGTTGTTAGTACTTATCTTGGCCAAGTAGATGCTAGCAACTCCAAGAGTTAGTATTTATGCTCGATAGTGGGTTCATGCCTCTGGTAATCAGGGCAAGTGACAGAAATCTCTAAGGTACTAGATGTGTTGTTGCTACTAGGGAGAAAACAACAATCCTTTGTTCATAGAACAATCGTATTGTTTACTTTACACGCAGTTCGTAAAGCAATAATCTGTTGCTTGCAACTTAATACTGGAGGGGGTTCGGATGATAACCTGAAGGTGGATTATTAGTCATAGATGCAGTTGGATGGCGGTCTATGTATAATGTTGTAATGCCCAATCAAGTCTCAAATGAGTCAAGATGATTATTATATGCATGTATTGCTTTATCGGTGTTTGTTAATTGCCCCGCTGTAATTTGTTCACCCAGCATGTTATCTATCTTAAGGAGAGCCACCTCTAGTGAACTATGGATCCCGGTCCTTTTCTTTACATACAATCTATAAACTGTTTACTTCTTTGTGTTTACTTTCTGCAAACTTTTACTTCTTTCCATTCGATACGTTTAATCCTTTGTTTTCCGCAAAACACAGTGAGATTGACAACCTCATCGCAAGTTGGGGACAAAGTTTTCTGGTTGTGTTGTGCAGGTCTCCATGTTACTACTAGCACCGGTAGTGCACCCTGCCAAAGCTCAGCTAGTAACACCTTTAGGGTGTTTCCTTGCTCCTACTGGTTCGATTAAACCTTGGTTTCATACTGAGGGAAACTTGCTGCTATGCTCATCATACCTTCCTCTTGGGGTTCCCAACGAGCTCTACATCAACCACGCACCAGCTTTTTTCTGGGCGCCAAGCACTGAGCCATCAATCACCACCTCATACCGCTGTAACAATTGGGTCAAATCTTGCATAGTTCTTAGGGGAAACTTTCCTGGTGTTGATTACTCCTTGTAGTTGATTCTATTGAGTGAACCATTGAATTATCGTTTATGTTCAGATTGTTACATATAATTATATCATCTCTGACCATGATCCATATGATGTCTTGTGAGTAGTTCGTTTTGTTCTTGAGGACATGGGAGAAGTCATGTTGTTAGTAGTGGAATTGTGTTGAGAAAGATTCAATAGTTTGGTATTTAAGTTGTGGTGTACTTCTTCTAGTGGTGTCATGTGAACGTCGACTACATGACACTTCACCTATATGGGCCTAGGGGAATGAATTGTGTATTTGGCTACTAATTGTAGGGGTTGCCGGAGTGATTGAAACCTGAACCCCCGTTAGGAAACCTTTGCACAAGGGACGTCAGGGTCTTAGAGTTTAAAGTTGTGGTTAGGTTTCTACCTTAATTACTTTCTTGTACTTGCGGATGCTTGCAAGGGGTATAATCACAAGTATGTATTAGTCCTAGGAAGTTCGGTACATTAGCATAGGTTCACCCACACAACACTTAGCAAACTAATGAAGATTAATCAACTATATGAAGTGAAAGCACTTGACGATATTCCCATGTGTCCTCCAGAACGTTTGGTCATCTTAAGTAATACAACCGGCTTGTCCTTTGCTAAAGAAAGGATTGGGACACTTGCTGCATTTATTCTTATTGTCTTTTATTTACTCGTACTTTATTTACCTGCATTATCAAAAACCCCTAAAAATCGGTTTGCTAAGTATTTACAGAGAATTCCTCCTCCTAGCCATTCGCCAGCACCTTCTACTCCTCGTTGGGTTCGACACTCTTACTTATCGAAAATACTGCGATACACCCCCTATACCTGTGGGTCATCAGTAGGCACTAAAATACTATGGCATTGATATATTTATGTATTATATCTATTCATGAACGATGATGCGTATGAAGATGTTGTCACCAAGACAGGTAGTGAGCACGAAAATTATGATTAAAGCCTCAACTAACTCGAGTGAATTTGTTTATCCATAGTGCAACTAATAATAGCAGAATGGTAGGCCGGTGGTATGGGGAATCGAGTGTAATCATAAAGCGCCATAAGCTTTAAAAAAATAAAGTGCCCTTTATCGATAAGTTTTCAATCACTATGGTTGGGAGTGTTCATACTTCTATTCTAAACAAAAATATGGGAACCCACTATTTCGCTGACGTGAATAATCTAGCGCCTGAGGGACAACATCAAACCATTCATAAGGTAAGCAGTGACGGTGTTTTCATCAGAAAAAATGTGAAAGTTGCTAGGCCCCACAAGTACTTTTTCTCACAACTCTTATTGTCCCTTCGCGCTAAGGATGGCAATTTTACCCACGAGTGCCCACGGGTACTGTACGCGTGTTGGTAGGGTATGGGCACAATTTTATACCCATGGGTAATACCCATACCCTAAAATGTTAAGTCATGGGTATGGGCACGAGTAGATAGACCCATACCCTACCCATTTAAACTTACATAGTATTAAAACTTACCTGTAGAGTTACAACCTATGGGGCCAAGCAACCTAGGGAAGAGTATGATATTGTGGCTTCTAAACTTCGATATTTTTCATGGGTATGGGCATGGGTAAAGTTTTATACCCACGAGTATGGGTATGGGTAAAATTTTATACCCATTGACTAAACGGGAGTGGGTATGATATTGTTCTACCCTACTCATACCCTACCCATTGCTAGCCTTACTTCGCGCTCATTCATTAATGCGGCCACGTTTTCCTTCAGGGTTTTCAAAAGTTGTTCGGTCATGCACACATAGCATATTCTATGAACTACAGTAGTACAGCATACGTAGACCACAATTAATTATTCGGGCTAATCACTATTGTTCTTATTTAAAAAGAAAAATTATTGGGCTTTGGAGCATGTCCAACAACCTTTTTGTATTGAATTGCTAAAATCTGACTCTAGGAAGAGGAGCGTGAAGGTTTGTCAATGGAACACAATTTCCAATTTCCAAGCCTCCCTATAAGCATTCATTAGTATTTTCCCTTCCTAGCACAAATCATGTCTACTCTCTCTGTTCTGAAATATAAGACATTTTAGCTTTGTGAAATAAATGTATCTAGATGCCTTTTAATGTAAAGGTTCACTCCGAACCTATACACTAAATGACGTCTAGATACATTCGATTCACAAAGCTAAAACATCTTATATTTCTGAACAGAGGAAGTACATGACAATGACGTGTGGTGTCAACCACTCGGCCACCCAATAAATAAATCCCCTTTATTGATAAATTTTGAATCACTATGGTTGGGAGTGTTCAACCTTATGTTTAAAAGAAAATTTTGAGAACCCACTATTCCGCTAATGTGAATAATATAGTGTGCCTGAGCAACGACATTAAATCTACCCATGAGGTAAGCTCATTAAAAAACAAGAAGAAATGTGGGGTTGTCAGGACCCACAGGTAATCTATCCTCACAACTCTTCTTGTCCATTCACGCTCATTGATACATGCGTCCTTGTTTTTCCTTGAGATTATCTGAAAGTTGTTCGGTCATGCACATATAGCATCATCGCTAATGTTTTTGAATTATCTCTACTACTATAATGGAGTAGTTTTGAATTAGATCCATAGCACCAATCCTGATTATTGGTCTGTTAGATCCAATGATTCAGAGCACCTGGATTCATGTTGAAGGAGTAGTACCTAGAGAAAACTCCACCATGTTCTAGAACCATCATGTCACCCCCCTCCCTGCAAAAAAAGTTCATAGCACAATAGGTTGTATTCTCAATATGTGTAGATAGTTATTATTAATATACTTAATGTATGCCTTTTTTCTTTAACAAGACTATTGGTTAATAACAACTTAATGTTTATTAAATTACATTTCATACAGTATATACGAGTGTGGAACGTGCCTTTTACTAGTAGGAAGTAGTGTGTGCCTTCTTGCAAATCTTGCCATTATATAATGTACGAGTAACTTTGAACAATGAAAATTGAATCAAGACTGGCAAATCCCAACAATTTTAACTCTTGGATCTTTTTTTCCATTCTAGCATGTAGAAGATTCTATCGATTGTTCTTAGCACAATGAACGCTATGCAAAAACCACAAAGATTCTAATGACATGTTATACATTTAATTATCTTAGCATACCCAGTATATAGTGTACGAATAACTTTAAACTTTAACCATTGGATGAAGATTGGAAATCCCAACATTGCTTACCGATGGATTTTCCTTCCACTCTAACATTTAGAAGATTCTATTGATATAGTCTTTAGCACAATGAACGCTATGCATAAACCTCAAAACACACTTTCCATCATTATAGAATCTATATATCATTTCTCTAGAGCATGTCGGGAATTATGTACCTACTAATAGGTTGATTTCTAAATGATACAGCTTACAAGAACCAAAAATACACCAGATACTTTATGGATGTGGCTCAAAATTATAATTATTTTTTGAGCTTTACCTATTATTAATTTAGATAAAAATTATATTTTAGTACTATATTATATAATTAACTATGAAACGTTCTCCAAAAAAATAAGAAACATTCAATGACTGGTTATGTATTATGTACAACAATTATAGAAAATGTTTGTATTTTGCATAGAAAAGGTCTATGGTTGTTGTTATGTGCAAAAACCTCCCGAACATGTGGTGGTACTTGCAATATCCTCGCTGCTGATGCTCTCGAGGTGAAGGAGTACCAACCGTTCGATCTTGTTTCAACGATGGAAGGGAACTTTTGTAAAAAACGATGAAAGGGAGTATAAAAACGATGGAAGGGAACTGCCAGGCTGCTCCTATGGCACGTGGCAACTCCTGGATGTCCCGAGCAAGCCTTTTCAAGGGGCCATCAACAACGACCACCTCTCTCATCCAGGCATAACGCACACAACGAAGAACTCTCTCTGTCTCTCCCTGTCCCTTTAGGTCGGCCAAGCCACCACACACACAAAAATGCCGTGCAGCTGCTCTGATCAGTGCACCTCCATTGACGAGTCCAACGCACGGGCGAACGGGGATATCAGTCCCTACCATGGTGATAGTGGGGAGTCCATTGACGGGCCGTACTATTCCGACACACCGGAAGGTAATTTTTCCGACAAGGACCCTTCCTACCGTCATCTGATGGAGGGGACATTGCCGGCAGAGAGCAAAGAGGAGGAGGAGGAGGATCCTTGGTCTTTCATCTATGAAGGAGACGTCGTATTCAAGAGGAGTTCTCTCGATCCATCCTCCATCGGCAAGAGGAATAGGGAGCATGAGCAGGAGGATCAGGGGTCGGAAGATTTATGGCCATTTCTCAACTTCGTCTCAAAGAAGAGTGCAGTCGATCCCGCCTTCATCCGCAATGAGAAGAGGAAGGAGAAGCAGGCAGGAGGCTTGAAGAAGAAGAAGATGGCGAGAGCTGGGGGATGCCACGGGAAGCATGAAGGTGACAGCGGAAGGATCCAGGTCCAATAAGACGAAGATTAATTTTGTTTAATTTCAGCTCTACTTCTATTCTGTAATAATGTTCGGAGATTGAATATTAGTATTATCAAGTGCAAATTGGAACGGTATTTGCGATCTAGTACTAGCATAAGTACTCCATTTGTCATTTCATCTTCCACTATGACACAATAAAACCTATTGTATTATCGAGGAAGGTGAAATTACTTCCTCCCCTTAATTTCTGCATGTGTTCGAGGAAAGAAGGGTGCCAATACAGAGAAACTCACGTTAATTCTTCACGTGAATTCAGGTAATTAATACTAAAAGGAAGAATCCTGGGAACCGCATGTCTTCTTTAATTACCAATATCAATCATTATAAGTGAAATACGGATTAGTAGTATATCAAAGTCCATGGATAAAAACTAAACCTCTATACAGTCCACGTAAATCATCTCCTTGCGCGGCATTTCCGGGGCATTGATTTGAAATTATTTAATGTCACCTTGATTTGAAAACTCAACTGTGCCAAACGTGCCACGTGCTCTCCCCTATCCCCTGGCCGTCACCATGGCACGTCAAAAAGGCTGTGTCGCCTGCAAAATCAAGCAAGCACGAAACATCAGTCTATATACACCAGAAGAATCGAGCAGTCATAGCCCTAGCTAGCCTCGGTCCCATCGATGATCACCGGCGAGGCACCTGCGACTACATCAGCATTAAGGTGCACCTCAAGCTTGTGGATTGCCCACAAGAAATAGAAAATTGATTTTCCCTATCTCCTCTCTCTTCCATTTTATATTTTGAAAATTGTGAGGCTCTTTGTGTTGCTTTTTATAATTTGAAATTTGTGAGGTTGTTTATGAATCCATTTTGCTTTCTACAATTGTTTTCAAAACACGATCAAATTTTGGGCCATGCATATTCTTAGAAAGAAGTTGAATCTTGCCAAACTCTCACTCGTTCTTGATATATTGACTGCCTGGTGGGTCCACTAAATAGATTTTCGCAAGGTGTGAAGTTAATTTCGAAACACAGCCAAAATTTCGAAACATGGTTAGTCATAGCCTCTTTGATTTGTTTTCAAAACACGGTCAAATTTCTAGGCATGCACATTCTTAGCAATAAGTTGAATCATTCCAAACTCTCACTCGTTCTCGATACATTGACTGCCTGGTGGGTCCAGTGAACAGATTTTCGCAAGGTGTGAAGTTAATTTTAAAACGCATGCAAAATATCAAAACACGGTGAACCATACCCACTTTGATTGTTTTCAAAACATGGACAAATTTCTAGGCATGCATATTCTTAGCAATATGTTGAATCTTTCCAAACTCTCACTCGTTGTCGATACATTCACTGCCTAGTAGGTCCACTGAACAGATTATCGCAAGGTGTGAAGTTAATTTCGAAACACATCCAAACTTTCAAAACACGGTGAGTCATAGTATCTTTGATAGTTTTCAAAACACGGTCAAACTTTCGAGGCATGCATATTATTAGCAAGAAGTTGAATCTTGCCAAACAACTCATACTCGTTCTCGATACATTGACTGCCTGGTGGGTCCACTGAAAAGATTATCGCAAGGTGTGAAGTTAATTTCGAAACATAGCCAAAAATTCAAAACACAGAGAGTCATGGTCTCTTTATTTTTTTTTCAAAACACGGTCAAATTTCTAGGCATGCATATTCTTAGCAATAAGTTGAATCATTCCAAACTCTCACTCATTATCGATACATGGACTGCCTGGTAGGTCCACTGAACAGATTATCGTAAGGTGTGAAGTTAATTTCGAAAAACAACCGAACTTTCAAAACAGGGTGATTCATAGTCTATTTGATAGTTTTCAAAACATGGTCAAAATTTCAAGACATGCATATTCTTAGATAGAAGTTAAATCTTGCCAAACAACTCTCACTCGTTCTTGATACTTTGACTGCCTGGTGGGTCCAATGAAAATATTATCCCAAGGTGTGAAGTTAATTTCGAAACACAGCCAAAATTTCAAAACATGGTGAGTCATAGTCTCTTTGTTTGTTTTCAAAACATGGTCAAATTTCTAGGCATGCATATTCTTAGCAAGAAGATGAATCTTTACAAACTCTCACTCTTCTCCATACATTGAATGCCTGGTGGTGGGTCCACTGAACAGATTTTCGCAAAAGTGTGAAGTTAATTTCGAAACACATCCAAAATTGCGAAACACAGTGAGTCATAGCATCTTTGATTGTTTCCAAACACGGTCAAATTTGTAGGCATGCATATTCTTAGCAATAAGTTGAATCATTCCAAACTCTCACTCGTTCTCGATACATTAACTGCCTGGTGGGTCCAGTGAACAAATTTTCGCAAGGTGTGAAGTTAATTCCGAAACGCACGCAAAATTTCAAAATGCAGTGAGCCATAGTCTCTTTGGTTGTTTTCGAAATACGGTCAAATTTATAGGCATGCATATTCTTAGCAAGAAGTTGAATCTTTCCAAACTATCACTCGTCTCTATACATTGACTTCCTGGTAGTGGGTCCACTTAAAATATTATCGCAAGGTGTGAAGTTAATTTTGAAACACAGCCAAAATTTCAAAACACGGTGAGTCATAGTCTCTTTGTTTGTTTTCAAAACACGGTCAAATTTCTAGGCATGGATATTCTTAGCAAGAAGTTCAATCTTTCCAAACTCTCACTCATCTCCATACATTGACTGCCCGGTAGTGGGTCCACTGAACAGATTTTCGCAAGGTGTGAAGTTAATTTCGAAACACAGCCAAAATTTCTAAACACGGTGAGTCGTAGCATCTTTCATTTTTTTCAAAACACGGTCAAATTTCTAGGCAAGCATATTCTTAGCAATAAGTTGAATCATTCCAAACTCTCACTCATTCTCGATACATTGACTGCCTGGTGTGTCCAGTGAATAGATTTTCTTAAGGTGTGAAGTTAATTTCGAAACGCACGCAAAATTTCAAAACACGGTGACCCATAGTCTCTTTGGTTGTTTTTGAAATACGGTCAAATTTCTAGGCATTGAAATTCTTAGCAAGAAGTTGAATCTTTCCAAACTATCACTCGTCTCAATACATTGACTTCCTAGTAGTGGGTCCACTGAATAGATTTTCACAAGGTGTGAAGTTAATTTCGAAACATAGCCAAAATTTCAAAACACGATGAGTCATAGTCTCTTTGTTTGTTTTCGAAACATGGTCAAATTTCTAGGCATGCATATTCTTAGGAAGAAGTTGAATCTTTCCAAACTCTCACTCGTCAACTTAGATTGACTGCCTGGTGGTGGGTCCAGTGAACAGATTTTTGGAAGGTGTGAAGTTAATTTTGAAACACAGCCAAAATTGTGAAACACGATGAATCATAGCATCTTCGATTGTTTTAAAAACACTGTCAAATTTCTAGGCATGCATATTCTTGGCAATAAGTTGAATCAATCCAAACTCTCACTCGTTCTCGATACATTGACTTCCTGGTGGGTCCAGTGAACAGATTTTTGCAAGGTGTGAAGTTAATTTCGAAACGCACGCAAAATTTCAAAACACGGTGAGCCATAGTCTCTTTGGTTGTTTTCAAAATACGGTCAAATTTCTAGGCATGCATATTCTTAGCAAGAAGTTGAATATTTCTAAATTGTCACTTGTCTCGATACATTGACTTCCTGGTAGTGGGTCCACTGAATAGATTTTCGCAAGGTGTGAAATTAATTTCGAAACACAGCCAAAATTTCAAAACACAGTGAGTCATTGTCTCTTTGTTTCTTTTCAAAACACGGTCAAATTTCTAGGCATGCATATTCTTAGCAAGAAGTTGAATCTTTCCAAACTCTCACTTGTCTCCATACATTGACTGCCTGGTGGTGGGTCCACTGAATAGATTTTTGGAAGGTGTGAAGTTAATTTCAAAACATAGCCAAAATTTCGAAACACGGTGAGTCATAGCATCTTTGATTGTTTTCAAAATAGAGTCAAAATTCTAGGCATGCATATTCTTAGCAATAAGTTGAATCATTCCAAACTCTCACTTGTTCTCGATACATTGACTGCCTGGTGGGTCTAGTGAACAGATTTTCGCAAGGTGTGAAGTTAATTTTGAAACGCACGCAAAATTTTAGAATGCGGTGAGCCATAGTCTCTTTGGTAGTTTTCAAAATATGGTCAAATTTCTAGGCATGCATATTATTAGCAAGAAGTTGAATATTTCCAAAATGTCACTCGTCTCGATACATTGACTTCCTGGTAGTGGGTCCACTGAACAGATTTTCGCAAGGTGTGAAGTTAATTTCAAAACACAGCCAAAATTTCAACACACGGTGAGTCATAGTCTCTTTGTTTGTTTTCAAAACACGTTCAAATTTCTAAGTATGCATATTCTTTCCAAGAAGTTGAATCTTTACAAACTCTCACTCATCTCCATACATTGACTGCCTAGTGGTGGGTCCACTGAACAGATTTTCGCAAGGTGTGAAGTTAGTTTTGAAACACAACCAAAATTTCGAAACACGGTGAGTCATAGCATCTTTGATTGTTTTCAAAACACGGTCAAATTTCTGGGCATGCATATTCTTAGCAATAAGTTGAATCATTCCAAACTCTCACTCGTTCTTGATACATTGATAGCCTGGTGGGTCCTGTGAACAGATTTTTGCAAGGTGTGAAGTTAATTTAGAAAGGCACGCAAAATTTCAAAACACGGTGAGCCATAGTCTCTTTGGTTGTTTTCGAAATACGGTCAAATTTCTAGGCATGCATATTCTTAGCAATAAGTTGAATCATTCCAAACTCTCACTCGTCTCGATACATTGACTGCCTGGTGGGTCCAGTGAATAGATTTTCACAAGGTGTGAAGTTAATTTCCAAATGCACGTGAAATTTCAAAACGCGGTAAGCCATAGCCACTTTGATTGTTTTCAAAACACGGTCAAATTTCTAGGCATGCCTATTCTTAGACATAAGTTGAATCATTCCAAACTCTCACTCGTTATCGATACATTGACTGCCTGGTAGGTCCACTGAACAGATTATCGCAAGGTGTGAAGTTAATTTCGAAAAACAACCAAACTTTCAAAACACGGTGAGTCATAGTCTCTTTGATTGTTTTCAAAACATGGTCAAACTTTCGAGGCATGCATATTCTTAGATAGAATTTAAATCTTGCCAAACAACTCGCACTCATTCTCGATACATTGATTGCCTAGTGGGTCCAATGAAAATATTATCGCAAGGTGTGAAGTTAATTTCAAAACACAGCCAAAATGTCAAAACACGGTGAGTCATAGTCTCTTTGTTTGTTTTCAAAACACGGTCCAATTTCTAGGCATGCATATTCTTAGCAAGAAGTTGAATCTTTCCAAACTCTCACTCGTCTCCATACATTGACTGCTTGGTAGTGGGTCCACTGAACAGATTTTCACAAGGTGTGAAGTTAATTTCGAAACACAGCCAAAATTTCTAAACACGGTGAGTCGTAGCATCTTTCATTTTTTTCAAAACACGGTCAAATCTCTAGGCAAGCATATTCTTAGCAATAAGTTGAATCATTCCAAACTCTCACTCATTCTCGATACATTGACTGCCTGGTGTGTCCAGTGAACAGATTTTCTTAAGGTGTGAAGTTAATTTCGAAACGCATGCAAAATTTCAAAACGTTGTGACCCATAGTCTCTTTGGTTGTTTTTGAAATACGGTCAAATTTCTAGGCATTGAAATTCTTAGCAAGAAGTTGAATCTTTCCAAACTATCACTCGTCTCAATACATTGACTTCCTAGTAGTGGGTCCACTGAATAGATTTTCGCAAGGTGTGAAGTTAATTTCGAAACATAGCCAAAATTTAAAAACACGATGAGTCATAGTCTCTTTGTTTGTTTTCAAAACATGGTCAAATTTCTAGGCATGCATATTCTTAGCAAGAAGTTGAATCTTTCCAAACTCTCACTCGTCAACTTAGATTGACTGCCTGGTGGTGGGTCCAGTGAACAGATTTTTGGAAGGTGTGAAGTTAATTTTGAAACACAGCCAAAATTGTGAAACACGATGAATCATAGCATCTTCGATTGTTTTAAAAACACTGTCAAATTTCTAGGCATGCATATTCTTGGCAATAAGTTGAATCAATCCAAACTCTCACTCGTTCTCGATACATTGACTTCCTGGTGGGTCTAGTGAACATATTTTTGCAAGGTGTGAAGTTAATTTCGAAACGCACGCAAAATTTCAAAACACGGTGAGCCATAGTCTCTTTGGTTGTTTTCAAAATACGGTCAAATTTCTAGGCATGCATATTCTTAGCAAGAAGTTGAATATTTCCAAATTGTCACTCGTCTCGATACATTGACTTCCTGGTAGTGGGTCCACTGAATAGATTTTCGCAAGGTGTGAAGTTAATTTCGAAACACAGCCAAAATTTCAAAACACAGTGAGTCATTGTCTCTTTGTTTGTTTTCAAAACACGGTCCAATTTCTAGGCATGCATATTCTTAGCAAGAAGTTGAATCTTTCCAAACTCTCACTCGTCTCCATACATTGACTGCCTGGTAGTGGGTCCACTGAACAGATTTTCACAAGGTGTGAAGTTAATTTCGAAACACAGCCAAAATTTCTAAACACGGTGAGTCATAGCATCTTTCATTTTTTTCAAAACACGGTCAAATCTCTAGGCAATCATATTCTTAGCAATAAGTTGAATCATTCCAAACTCTCACTCATTCTCGATACATTGACTGCCTGGTGTGTCCAGTGAACAGATTTTCTTAAGGTGTGAAGTTAATTTCGAAACGCACGCAAAATTTCAAAACGCGGTGACCCATAGTCTCTTTGGTTGTTTTTGAAATACGGTCAAATTTCTAGGCATTGAAATTCTTAGCAAGAAGTTGAATCTTTCCAAACTATCACTCGTCTCAATACATTGACTTCCTAGTAGTGGGTCCACTGAATAGATTTTCGCAAGGTGTGAAGTTAATTTCGAAACATAGCCAAAATTTAAAAACACGATGAGTCATAGTCTCTTTGTTTGTTTTCAAAACATGGTCAAATTTCTAGGCATGCATATTCTTAGCAAGAAGTTGGATCTTTCCAAACTCTCACTCGTCAACTTAGATTGACTGCCTGGTGGTGGGTCCAGTGAACAGATTTTTGGAAGGTGTGAAGTTAATTTTGAAACACAGCCAAAATTGTGAAACACGATGAATCATAGCATCTTCGATTGTTTTAAAAACACTGTCAAATTTCTAGGCATGCATATTCTTGGCAATAAGTTGAATCAATCCAAACTCTCACTCGTTCTCGATACATTTACTTCCTGGTGGGTCAAGTGAACATATTTTTGCAAGGTGTGAAGTTAATTTCGAAACGCACGCAAAATTTCAAAACACGGTGAGCCATAGTCTCTTTGGTTGTTTTCAAAATACGGTCAAATTTCTAGGCATGCATATTCTTAGCAAGAAGTTGAATATTTCCAAATTGTCACTCGTCTCGATACATTGACTTCCTGGTAGTGGGTCCACTGAATAGATTTTCGCAAGGTGTGAAGTTAATTTCGAAACACAGCCAAAATTTCAAAACACAGTGAGTCATTGTCTCTTTGTTTGTTTTCAAAACACGGTCAAATTTCTAGGCATGCATATTCTTAGCAAGAAGTTGAATCTTTCCAAACTCTCACTCGTCTCCATACATTGACTGCCTGGTGGTGGGTCCACTGAATAGATTTTTGGAAGGTGTGAAGTTAATTTCGAAACATAGCCAAAATTTCGAAACACGGTGAGTCATAGCATCTTTGATTGTTTTCAAAACAGAGTCAAAATTCTAGGCATGCATATTCTTAGCAATAAGTTGAGTCATTCCAAACTCTCACTCATTCTCGATACATTGACTGCCTGGTGTGTCCAGTGAACAGATTTTCTTAAGGTGTGAAGTTAATTTCGAAACGCACGCAAAATTTCAAAACGCGGTGACCCATAGTCTCTTTGGTTGTTTTTGAAATACGGTCAAATTTCTAGGCATTGAAATTCTTAGCAAGAAGTTGAATCTTTCCAAACTATCACTCGTCTCAATACATTGACTTCCTAGTAGTGGGTCCACTGAATAGATTTTCGGAAGGTGTGAAGTTAATTTCGAAACATAGCCAAAATTTAAAAACACGATGAGTCATAGTCTCTTTGTTTGTTTTCAAAACATGGTCAAATTTCTAGGCATGCATATTCTTAGCAAGAAGTTGGATCTTTCCAAACTCTCACTCGTCAACTTAGATTGACTGCCTGGTGGTGGGTCCAGTGAATAGATTTTTGGAAGGTGTGAAGTTAATTTTGAAACACAGCCAAAATTGTGAAACACGATGAATCATAGCATCTTCGATTGTTTTAAAAACACTGTCAAATTTCTAGGCATGCATATTCTTGGCAATAAGTTGAATCAATCCAAACTCTCACTCGTTCTCGATACATTGACTTCCTGGTGGGTCTAGTGATCATATTTTTGCAAGGTGTGAAGTTAATTTCGAAACGCACGCAAAATTTCAAAACACGGTGAGCCATAGTCTCTTTGGTTGTTTTCAAAATACGGTCAAATTTCTAGGCATGCATATTCTTAGCAAGAAGTTGAATATTTCCAAATTGTCACTCGTCTCGATACATTGACTTCCTGGTAGTGGGTCCACTGAAAAGATTTTCGCAAGGTGTGAAGTTAATTTCGAAACACAGCCAAAATTTCAAAACACAGTGAGTCATTGTCTCTTTGTTTGTTTTCAAAACACGGTCAAATTTCTAGGCATGCATATTCTTAGCAAGAAGTTGAATCTTTCCAAACTCTCACTCGTCTCCATACATTGACTGCCTGGTGGTGGGTCCACTGAATAGATTTTTGGAAGGTGTGAAGTTAATTTCGAAACATAGCCAAAATTTCGAAACACGGTGAGTCATAGCATCTTTGATTGTTTTCAAAACAGAGTCAAAATTCTAGGCATGCATATTCTTAGCAATAAGTTGAATCATTCCAAACTCTCACTTGTTCTCGATACATTGACTGCCTGGTGGGTCTAGTGAACAGATTTTCGCAAGGTGTGAAGTTAATTTTGAAACGCACGCAAAATTTTAGAATGCGGTGAGCCATAGTCTCTTTGGTAGTTTTCAAAATATGGTCAAATTTCTAGGCATGCATATTATTAGCAAGAATTTGAATATTTCCAAAATGTCACTCGTCTCGATACATTGACTTCCTGGTAGTGGGTCCACTGAACAGATTTTCGCAAGGTGTGAAGTTAATTTCAAAACACAGCCAAAATTTCAAAACACGGTGAGTCATAGTCTCTTTGTTTGTTTTCAAAACACGTTCAAATTTCTAAGTATGCATATTCTTTCCAAGAAGTTGAATCTTTACAAACTCTCACTCGTCTCCATACATTGACTGCCTGGTGGTGGGTCCACTGAATAGATTTTCGCAAGGTGTGAAGTTAATTTTGAAACACAACCAAAATTTCGAAACACGGTGAGTCATAGCATCTTTGATTGTTTTCAAAACACGGTCAAATTTCTAGGCATGCATATTCTTAGCAATAAGTTGAAACATTCCAAACTCTCACTCGTTCTTGATACATTGATAGCCTGGTGGGTCTAGTGAACAGATTTTTGCATGGCATGAAGTTAATTTCGAAAGGCACGCAAAATTTCAAAACACGGTGAGCCATAGTCTCTTTGGTTGTTTTCGAAATACGGTCAAATTTCTAGGCATGCATATTCTTAGCAATAAGTTGAATCATTCCAAACTCTCACTCGTCTCGATACATTGACTGCCTGGTGGGTCCAGTGAACAGATTTTCGCAAGGTGTGAAGTTAATTTCAAAATGCACGTGAAATTTCAAAACGCGGTAAGCCATAGCCACTTTGATTGTTTTCAAAACACGGTCAAATTTCTAGGCATGCCTATTCTTAGACATAAGTTGAATCATTCCAAACTCTCACTCGTTATCGATACATTGACTGCCTGGTAGGTCCACTGAACAGATTATCGCAAGGTGTGAAGTTAATTTCGAAAAACAACCAAACTTTCAAAACACGGTGAGTCATAGTCTCTTTGATTGTTTTCAAAACATGGTCAAACTTTCGAGGCATGCATATTCTTAGATAGAAGTTAAATCTTGCCAAACAACTCACACTCGTTCTCGATACATTGATTGCCTGGTGGGTCCAATGAAAATATTATCGCAAGGTGTGAAGTTAATTTTGAAACACAGCCAAAATTTCAAAACACGGTGAGTCATAGTCTCTTTGTTTGTTTTCAAAACACGGTCAAATTTCTAGGCCTGCATATTGTAACATCCCAATTTCAGCAACCCTGATTTGTTGTCCAGAATGCAAAAATCAGCAGGAACAAAAACTTTTTTCTTGTTCAATGCTGAAGTTTTTGCTTGATGTTTGGATATGCTTATACATATGAATGTGTAATAGTTGGTATACTCCTTACCTTAACACCACTTGACAAAAGCTACTTCCCAAAACAGTCTTGGCTTGATTTCCATATCCTCAAATGTTCTGGCATTTCAAAACATGGGCCAAGATGCTTATGTAACCAAAACTATTTTTGTAACTTCTATTGACAAAACTATGGAGAGTTATATAATATAATCTCCTTATGTTTTCAAGACAGAACCTTCAACTACTCTTACCTCTAGGATCTCCAAAACCTTTTTATAAGCTTTTGAACTCTACCCTTGGTAGAGATACCAAGGACCTTACCTTGTTCAAACTCCCAACTTTTTTCAAAATACCTATCATTAACCTCAAGCTAGACTTTAAGGTAACCCTAGTAGTGGGATTGCTTAGTTTCTAAGTTGAGTTGCCCTGATCTACTGTCTGATGAGTTGCCTTGATCTGTTGCTTGATTTGTCTACTTAGGAGATAGTATGAGCTACTCTAGGATCTCATAACTAGGATCAAGAGGTTTCCAAATCACCACACCCAAAACAAGAATGCAAAGCAAGATCAAATCTCCAGCTACTAGAGATCATTTGAAACCCTTAACTAGATCAATTTTGAAGATATCCCTTCTAGAAGTTTCCAAGTCAATGAAGACCAATATCAAGCATGGATCCTTTCTACTCAATCTACACTTCAACATCATCCATTTGATGATGCTTGGTTACCTTGCAACCCATCAAAATCTTCTCCACCAACATTCTAGTCAAAAACCCTAAATCTGCCAAATTTGGCTAAGTCTGGAAATCTGTTTCCAGCATCACATTTTTCAATGCCTCCCTTTCCCAAACCTTGTGCATTTTAGGTAATGAACCTGAACCATATTGTTAACCATCCTAAGTACTACCAGCGCCCACTCTTTCCCGTGGTTATATCATACTCAAACCCACTTGTTCTTGATGGTTTTGCAGGCAAGAAAATAACTATTCCTGCAAATCTAGTCAACATGCCTACTTTGATAGAAGCTCACACCACCATCCAACCTTCTGTGGACCAAATCTTTGCATGGTTGTGTTCTACTCATATAGGTCTATCATTACCTACTTCACTTGTTCCAGTTGGATCCTTGAGCTGTTTACACCCACAAGGTTTTGAAGACTAGTTGATAATCTGTTTTGGCAGGCTTATTTTATCCCAAGTTTGAAAGCTTGCCATGGTGAGCTCAAGCAGGATCAAGCTAAAACCCCTACACCATTGCAATCTACATCACTTGTTCTATCCATCCATATATACCATGCCCCAAGGGGAGCTCTGATCTCCAAGATCTAACATGGTTTTGATGGTATCAAATTAACATCACCCTAGATCCTTAATCTAGGGTATTCCACCAAAATCAACTTGGATTCTCCAATCCCAAGGTTGCAAATGCTTTCTACACCTTGTAAACACCCTCTACCTTGATCATCAAGATTTATCCAATATTACCCATAATTATTTTGGCCCCAAATCTATTTAATCTCCTTAAATAGTCAAATCTCCAAAACTCCTTCCATAAAGGAAAGTTTGGTTTTTGCCACCACACTTCCCCAACTTTTGGCTCAATTGATATCCATATATCACACCCCATCTTCCCACCCCAAAAATAAATATTTTTGAGATTCTTTATTATTTCTTTTTGCCCTTTTTCTCAAATGGCAGAAACAAGAAATAATCCTTTAAAAATACTTTCCCACCTCAATAAATCCCAATAAAATTCCCCAAGGTGTAATATGGTATTTGGGACCATCTCACACCAAAAACTCCCCTTGTCCAATGTAAATTTATCAAATGATCTTCCAGAAACTCTTTCTATAGTTTTTGAATAAATGGTTTTAACTAGACTTTTAAATCTTGGAAAAATGTGAAACTATTCCTAGAAGTGCACCTTGACCTCACATAGCTACTAGCACCTTTATCTCATCTTGTCCAGATCAAGTTTTGGAAACTTCTTTGATGATAGTCATTAGAGCAAGGATTTAACAAATCCAAAACTAAGATCTAAACTCCACCAAACCTGCCTCAAACCTAGTCCAGCAAGCTTGCACAACACACCACCTCCCCTGGTCGAGTTTCACTGTATCAAGACCACTGTAGCACCATTTTCCTGTCAACACCCGGATTTTTAATCCCAGATGCCCGTTATGCCATACCTCGCAATCCCGGGATTACCATTTTTGCGAGACATAACGGATTGGATATCACAGTACATCATCCATTACAAACCATACATAAGGTTTTACACAAATAAGGATCTCATGATCCAGTCTTGAATACAACAAACAGCGGAAATAAACGATAGCGTAGCGGTGGGGTCCATCTTCAGGGGCACAGGCAATGTTGATGAAGGCAGATAGTCCTAGTTATCATAGCCGTCCTGCTGACCATCATCTTGATAATCTCCTTCATAGTCTGGCCATGATAATAGCCAGGGACAAAAGCCATGAGTACTCCTTAAGTATTCGCAAACTACTACTAACAAGGTTTATAATTCTAAGGTAAAGCGCTGAATTTAAAGAATAACTATCAAGTTAAGTTTGAAACCTAAGCTGAGTTCTGAAGCAAGAAAAGATAAAGTAAAGTTCCAGAATCACTTAAGTTGGGAAGCTATTATCATTAACACAACCCTGTTGTGGTCAAGTCAAAGTTCATCATTCCTTTCAAGTTATTTATAAAACATATGACAACGAAACAGTATGGCCATTCCAACTGTCCATAACCGCGGACGCGGCTATTCCAATAGTTTGACACTCTGCAGAGGTGGTACACTTTCAACACAAGATTCGATACATATGTCAGGGATAACCCTAAATCATCATACTTAGTATGCAGATAATCAAACATAACCTTCCCTTTACACACTCTAGTATAAGCACCTCTCCTATGAGCATGGCCTCCCAACCATGACCATCAGTCATCTTGGGCACTGCATAGGTGGACATCATTGAGAGGTAGCCTCAGCTCAAACCTCTCCCGTGAGGGAACTAATACTAATGCATATAAATTTCTAGCTAAGCCTTACCCAATTCAGGTAATGTGGTTGTACGGTAAATTTGGAATGATATCGCATCCGAATCCAACCATCAGTTTTATAAAAGGGTTAAGGCTCATGCCTCATCATTTTCATCATCATAAACCAGTTGTGTTTCTCAACACATGTCAAAACATCTCAATAGAATGACTCATCATTCCAAGGTTTTCACAATTCATTTTCACCCAGTGTTCCCATCTAAAGTGACTCAAGTTTTGATCTATTCTAAAATACTAAGTTAAGAGTGTTCACTAAGGTGGAAAGATGGGATCAATCTCATGCCATAGAATGACATCTAAAGGTTTCTAAGTAGGTCAAGTTTTATACTCTTTATGCTACCTTCAAAATTAAGTAAAGAACTTTGTGTAAACCAAGGGAGGTAAAACTTGTCAATAAGACTTGGGGTACTAATAGTTAAAGGGGTGTGATCAAAGCATGCTTAAGGCATCTTTACTAAACCATCTAGTTTTATTCTAGCTTTCTAAAAATAGCTTACTAAAGCATGTTTGCAAGGGTTATCTTGCCACTAATAGCTTGCCTTGGTTGGTGCAGTGGTTGAAGTTTTCTTCTTCTTCTTCTTGGTAGAACTCCTCCTCGAAGGTTGGTCGGTACTATCGTCTAGAAATACATAGGGAGTGCACAATCACCAAACAATACTTAACTAGGCTAAGTAGTATTCTAAACCACACAATTGATGATCTATTATCATCCCAAACATCACAAGTTTAATTCAATAGTTTCAACCTTTTTATTTTGGAAAAGTAATTTCTACTCATTCAAAAATTAACTAAAATTTAATATTCACCACCAAAACATGGGATCATATGGACACATGTCCTCACCACATATTCTAACATGTGGGAATGAGATTTAAAGGTTGGATCAATATTACTTTGGTTTCAGTTCATTATTTAATGATTTAAAGTGACTAGAAATGCCTATATAGCATTATTTTGGTACTAGTCCAAAGTCACTGCCTGTAAACCTTAATATTATTACATATTTGGGTAGATATGATGAAATGTGATTTTTGAGAGTTGGAATCAACTCAAAAGCTAACTTGGTTGATTTTATAAAACTGTTTCAAGTTGCAAAAGCTTCTGTCTTGTTATTTCTATTAGGAGAAATCTATTACTCTAGATGAATTAAATCCAATGGGCTTGGATAGAGCATTTCAATACCTTTCAGACAAAATTAGTTTCATGTAATTTGGATTTGTCAAACTCACAGAATTGAATTTTGAAACACTGGACAGAAACTATATTCTAACTAAAAAGAAAAATCCAGATTTGAATCTACGGGCTCGCGCGGGAAAAGAAATGGGCTGGCCCAGTGGCGCTACGCAGCGCGGGGCTCAGCTAACAGGGGGTCCCACTTGTCAGCGGCACTTAAAACGCGAAACGGTACACGCGTTGTGGGCCGTGTGATTAGAGGCTAGATCTACGGCTGAGGGTCGTCCTCGACGACGAACAGGTTGCTGGCGAGCTCGAACCCTAGCGGCTCGGTGGGGATCTACTGGGGGCGTACCAGGGCTCCAGCGGGGTCGGCGAGGCGGGCGAACAAAGTGGAAGACGATGAAGAGGCGAGGCGTGGTCGCGGCGGAGCTTGGGGTGGCCGGAATCAATGGCACCCTTCTTCTCCTGAGGCAGCGGCTCCGGCTCCAATTCCGGCGAGCTGCTGCTCCACTTGCTCCGGCGAGAGGTGGGTGAGGTTCAGAGAGGTGAGGGGAGTGGAATGGTGTGAGTCTTTGGTGCTGGGGAGGGCTCCTTTTATAGGCTCGACGGTGAGACCGAGCGGGATGTGCGGTCGACGGTGGCGACATGGCTACGGCAAGCTAGCGGCATGGCTGGGGATTGCGATCAGTGGGCAGTTCCCTGGCGGTGCTCTAGGACTTCAATGCGGCCGTAGGGGCGGTGGCATGAGGTCGGGGCGAGGTGGCGCTCTGCGCGGCCAAAGTGGCTGTGTCCACGGTGAGCGGTGGTTGTGGGGCTTTGGGCGGCGAACGGAGGTGTCTGGGGTGCTCTCCAGGTCGAGGCGGAGCGGTGGGCGCGGGCTGGTGCCAAGGGGCAGTTGGTGCGAGCGGGGATAGTGCACGCTCTGCGGGCGGCATCGGCATGGTTCGGTGGCACTGGGCGCGGGTTCTTCTCTGTGGTCCACGGCGGCTCTTGGCTCGGGAAGGGACAGAGAGGGGCGGTGTGGTGCTGGCTACCTCCTAGACATGGAGAGGAACGAGGAGGTGGTCTGCTGCAGCGGGGCAAGTTTGGCCGGCCAGGGTGGTGCTCGGCATGGCATTGCCTTGCCACTAGGGTGTAGGGGATGGGTTGCAAATGGCATGGTTTGATCAGAGGGGGACAAAGAGATTAAATGGAGATCAAATGGGGGAAAAACTCTGTTCAAAACAGTGAGCTAGGATTAGAGGTGTGATTCTGCCTACCAAGTGTTTGATAAAATGGCCGCAAGAGAAAAAGTTTTGAATTTTGAGTTTAAAATTTTTGAGTGATCTCCACTAGTGATAGATAGTCTCTGGTTGCAAGGGTTTTGAAAATGGTGCTCAAATAGATGGTTTTTGAAATAGGGGTGATCTATGCACATGCATTAGATTCAATTTTAAACTATCATTTAAAATAGTTTACATAATGTTTTTAGTAGATCAAAAGGTGGGCCTTGGTACCTCATTATGTGTACTAGCAAGGGGTGCAAATATCATGAATTGTTTCTGTTAAGAATTGAGTACTAGGAATAGCCAAAGTAGGCATGAGAGTTAAATTTGTCAAAATGACCATTCCTTCATTTCAATTCTTTTTTATTTGATTTTCTTTAGGAAAAGTTTGGGAATGATGTAGATGATGTTTAAATCACCTAAGAAACATTTTACAAGCATTGGATCAATCAATCATGGCAATTCAAACAACTCCTATTTTAAATGCACACATATATGAATGCTTTCATTTTAAATTTGGAAAAGTTTTTGTTAACCCCAATTTTGGATGATTTGATCTTGATAAGCTTGGATTAAAGTTTTGGGATGTTACAAACCTTCCCCCCTTAAACAAAATCTCGTCCCGAGATTTACAAGGAAAACTAGGAACTAAAGAGATCTGGGAACTCTGTCCTAATGTAATCCTCGCGCTCCCAAGTAGCTTCCTCCTTGGTATGGTTGCTCCACTGAATCTTGAGAAACTTGATACTCCTGGTCCTGGTGGTTCTGTAGGCTTCTTCTAAGATACGGATGGGCACTTCCCGATAGGTTAGGTCATTGTTGATTTCCACTGCTCTGTGATCGATATTCTTGAAAACTTCAGTCTTCTCAGGCACTTCCAAGCATTTGCGAAGTAACGAGATATGGAACACATTGTGGATCGCTGGCATCTCTTCAGGCAGTTCCAGTTGATACGATACTTCTCCTTGACGGTTCAGAATCTTGGAAGGTCCGATATATCTGGGAGCTAACTTTTGCTTCAGACTAAAGCGTTGAGTTCCCTTCAATGGTGAAACCTTGAGATATACGAAATCTCCGACATTGAAAGTCAGGTCTCTCCTTCTCTTGTCAGCATAGCTCTTCTGTCTGGATTGGGTGGTCTTGAGGTGCTCACGCACTTTGTGAACTTTCTCTTCTGCTTCTCGGAGAATGTCGGGTCCAAAGATCTGACTCTCTCCTACTTGCGACCAATTCAAAGGGGTACGACACTTTCTTCCGTATAGGAATTCAAAGGGTGCCATCTGCAAACTAGCTTGATAACTGTTGTTATATCAGAATTCTGTGAAAGGTAGGCAGTCTTCCCATTTTGATCCGTATTCCAGCACACAAGCTCTAAGCATATCCTCTAGGATCTGGTTGACTCTCTCAGTCTGTCCATCTATTTGCGGGTGATAAGTGGTGCTGAAGTTCAACTTGGTTCCTAAACCTTCCTGAACCTTCTACCAAAATCTTGAAGTAAACTGGGTTCCTCGATCTGATACGATGGTCTTGGGGGTTCCATGCAGACTAACAATTCTAGCAATGTACAACTCTGCTAGTTTTGCACTCTGGTAGGTTGTCTTGACTGGTATGAAGTGGACTACCTTGGATAGTCTATCAACTATGACCCAGATTGAGTCATTTCCCCTACTAGAAGTAGGTAAACCGGTGATAAAGTCCATTCCGACGGAATCCCATTTCCATTCCGGAATCTGCAATGGTTGCAATAGTCCTGCAGGTCTCTAATGCTCTGCTTTGACTCTTTGACAGATGTCACATTTGGCGATGTAGCTTCCGATCTCTCTCTTCATCTTGTGCCACCAAAATTGCTCTTTTAAATCTTGATACATCTTTGTTCCTCCGGGGTGCATAGAATAAAGAGTATCATGAGCTTCCTTCATGATAATTTCCTTCAGCTCCGAATCTGCTGGCACACAGATACGTCCCTTGTACCACATTACACCTTCTTCGTCTTCGGTGAATCCAGGTACTTTGCCTGTACCAATACGACGTTTGATTCCGTCGATACTTTCATTCCCCTTCTAGGCTTCCTTGATTTGGCTAATTAAAGTGGTTTGACGTTCAATGCTAGCTAGGAATCCTTTGCTAACTAACTCAGTCCTGAACTGCTCCAACTCCTCATACAAACTTGGTTTCTTCTCTTTGATCATGGTGTTCAGCCTACACGGCAATCTGCTAAGAGCATCCGCTACCACATTGGCTTTGTCGGGGTGATAGTGAATGTCAAGGTCATAATCCTTGATTAACTCTATCCATCTTCTTTGCCTCATATTCAACTCCTTCTGGGTGAAGATATACTTCAAGATCTTATGGTCTGAGTAAATCTCACAGTGATTACCCATCAAATAATGACGCCATGTCTTCAATGATAGAACCACGGCTGCTAGCTCAAGATCATGGGTCGGATAGTTCTGCTCATGCTGCTTCAGTTGTCGAGACAGATACGCGATGACTTTGCCTTCTTGCATCCATACACATCCTAGACCAATCTTGGATGCATCACAATACACATCAAACGGCTTCTTGATGTCGGGCATGATCAAAATTGGGGCTGATATCAATCTTTTCTTCAGCTCCTGGAAACTGGCTTCACACTTGTCTGTCCATTCAAACTTCTTGTCCTTCTTCAACAATTGGGTCATTGGTCGGGCTATGCTCGAGAATCCTTCTACCAACTTGCGGTAATATCCCGCTAATCCGAGAAATGAACGAACTTGGGTTTGATTGGTTGGGGCTTCCCATTCTTCGACATCTTTGATCTTGGTGGGATCAACAGAGACTCCTCCGGCAGACACAATATGTCCTAGGAATCCTACTTCTTTCAGCCAAAACTCACACTTGCTGAACTTGGCATATAACTGATGCTCTCTCAGGGTTTCTAGGATGATTCTCAGATGTTGCTCATGCTCTTCTTCTGACTTGGAGTAGATAAGGATGTCGTCGATAAACACAACTACAAACTTATCGAGGAAATTCATAAAGATCTTATTCATGAGATTCATGAAATAAGCAGGGGCATTGGTTAATCCAAAAGACATAACTGTATACTCGTATAAACCATAGCGAGTAGTAAAGGCGGTCTTCGGAATATCCGTTGCACGAATCTTAAGTTGGTGATAGCCAGTCCTAAGATCAATCTTTGAGAATACCTGAGCTCCAGTCAACTAATCAAATAGATCCTCTATCTTTGGCAAGGGGTACTTGTTCTTGATGGTGACATCATTCAACTTTCTGTAGTCTGTACACAGACGGTTGTCTCCATCCATCTTGTCGACGAATAACACTGGTGATCTCCATGGCGATGCACTTGGCTGAATCAAGCCTGTTGCTAACATGGCATCCAACTGCTTCTTCAGTTCTACTAACTCTGAGGGGTTCATGGTATAGGGTCTCTGGGCTATAGGTCCGGTTCCGGGGATTAGTTCGATAATGAACTCTATATCCCTATCCAGGGGCATACCTGGCAATTCATCTGGGAATACGTCGGGGTATTCATAGACTACTCTGACTTGGTCAATGGTAGGCAGGGCTACACTCTTGTTGCATTTGAATTGACGGGGTAAGGTTTCGGAGATATGCTCTACTGTTACTCTAGAACTACTGGTCATGGTGATGGCTTTCTTAGCACAGTCTATCAGTCCTTTATGCCTTGACATCCAGTCCATACCTAGTACTACTTCCAATCCTTTGGTTCCAAGTACAATTAGGTTGGCATAAAAATCTATCCCATGTATTCTGATAGGTACAGCTTTGCAAATTTTTCTAGCTTTTGTAGTTGAACCAGGGATTTGAACTATCATGACATGCTTCAGGTTGGTTAGGCGAATCTTACTAGTGCATACAAATTCTTCGGTGACAAATGAATGCAATGCTCTAGAATCAAACAATACTCTTGCTAAAACTGAGTTGACAGAAAACATGCCCAGCACTACATCTGGTGCTACCTGGGCTTCTTCTGCGTTCATGGGGAAGAGACGACCGTTGCGGTTGAGCGGGTTTCCTGGGGCAAATCTCCTTCCTGGTTGAACACGACGCTGCTGCTGAGCTGGGGCATTCACCGGGGCATTGGCGGCAGTCTTCTTGGGACACTCATTGGAGTAGTGACCCTTCACTCCACACTCGAAACAAGTGATCTGGGACTTGTCCTTGACTGCGACAGGTACAACATTGCTGCCAGTTCTGGGGGTAGTGTTGTTGTTGTTGCTCTTGGGAGGGGCACGGTTGAAGTTGTTCGCATTGCCGGGGTGATAATTGTTTCCTCCGGACTTCACATTTCCTCCGCTACGGTTGGGGTAGCTTGGCCAAGAATTTGGGGGTCGGTTGTTCCTTGGTGCATATCCTGGTGAGGGGTTAGGACGGTACTTCTGGTGACTACAGGGTCCAGACTGCTGCATCATACGACGCTTGCGGTTGTCGTTTGCCTGGTTAATCTTCCCTTCCATCTGAATGGCAGAGTCGACTAGCTCTTCGAGATCCTGGAAGCGGATGTTGACGAGGACAGTCTGCATCTCATCATGCAGTCCGTTTAAGAATCTCTCTTTCTTCTTGGCCTCTGTGTTGATCTCATCCGGTGCATATCTGGCAAGTGACAAGAATTTGTCACGGTACTCTACTACAGTCAATCTTCCTGGCTTCAGTTCACGGAATTCATCTCTCATCCTGTTGACAAGACCTTGCGGCACGTGGGTACGGCTGAACTTGACCTTGAATGCTTCCCAGGTCATCACTTGGCCATGGTTCATGTTGCGGATGCTATTCCACCAAGCTCTTGCATCTCCCGCCAGATAGTGGGTGGCGAAGAGAACTTTCTCATTCTCCTCAACTCCTGCAACTTCGAGGTTGTTTTCCATGGTCTATAACCAGTCATCAGCATCTAATGGGTTTTCAGATTGGTGGAAGATTGGGGGATTGGTGTTCTGAAAATTTTTGAGTTTAGATCCATGGTGATCCTGATTTCCATGTCCTTGGTTGTTGAGAGCCATTTGGGCGATCTGCTGCAATGTTGCTACGTTGGCTTGACGCTCGGCCCTGCTTGCTTCACGGTTGGTGATGAGATTCTGCAAGATTTGTATCATTGGGTCCTGCGATGAGCTGCTCCCTCCTTGGTTTCCATGAGTCATCTGAAGATTGACATAGATATAGGGGTAAGAGGGAAATTCCAAGGTTCATGGTTTTGGGTTTTCATAGCTAAAACTTGGAGTTAGACTCAGGTTTTTCAACTAACTTTACTTTCATTCATGCAAGCAAGCACACGATACAACACACACCACAACAATCAAAGGGGAAAACAGATGGTTTTAAGAACCATTCTGCAAGCTACGATACAATGAGATGATACATCTCATGTTATGACAGTGCTCTAGTGCATCTACTCATCGTCGATGAAGTCGGAGTCTTCATCATCAGTGTAGAAGTCCACAGCATCCTCTTCCAGAAAGTCATCATCGTTGCTGAGGTAAGAATCCATATCTCCCTGGATGTCTTCACCCTCATCATCTTCTTCTTTGGCAGCAAGCTGAGCTTCCTGCTCCTTGACAGTCTTCTCGAGGTCGGGCACCTTCTTGCGAAGACGGGCGATGGTGCGATCCTTCTTTGCACGTTGGCGACAAAGAGACTGGCGATCTTGGACGAGTAGTGCGAAAGTATGGGCCTTCTGGTCGCACGGTTCTGGTTTGCTAACTCTCTGCATTGTCCAGTTCCTGTTGTCGGTCATGAAGCAAGAAGTCAAGGTTCTCCACTTGACGCCTCAATTCTGGGTGACTTGGCATCTCCATTGGCATTCCCATGAAGTCACGTCTTGCATAGTGGGAAAAAAGGGTTCCTTGAATCTTGTTGACGCTGAGGGCACATAGACGTGCGAGAGCTTCATGCATTGCCCTGGCTAATCCATCTAGCCAGTTGTTCTCTCTCACAGAGAACTGAATTCTCCCGGAAGTGGGTGCTTCAATGCTTCCTCGAAGATCTGCGGTGACTAGCCATTGTAGGTCTCCTCCTGGGGGTCCTGGAAGTTGAGCTCCAAGAAACTCCGGATGCGGGCGGCCTAGTAGCTCCGACAGTGAATCCAGATCCCTCTCGAAGATCAGCTGACCTCCGTTTCCCAACTGGTAAAACTTGCTGAACTGAGTCTCCATCTACAAGAATTTAAGATGAGGAAATTAGTGATGTGATCAAGGGTGTCAAATTTTAAGTAGTAATGTAAGAATTTTGAGGAACATGTATTTTTGAGAAAGAATGAGTTCACAAGGGTAAGAGGGGAAGTAGTTTTTCATAAATACTCACTTTGGTTTTGAAGCTAAGTTTTTCGTGTGGACGTCCATTCTAACTAGGGTCTCCTATGGTCAGGATGGCTCTGATACCAACTTGTCAACACCCGGATTTTTAATCCCAGATGCCCGTTATGCCATACCTCGCAATCCCAGGATTACCATTTTTGCGAGACAAAACGGATTGGATATCACAGTACATCATCCGTTACAAACCATACATAAGGTTTTACACAAATAAGGATCTCATGATCCAGTCTTGAATACAACAAATAGCGGAAATAAACGATAGCGTAGCGGTGGGGTCCATCTTCAGGGGCACAGGCAATGCTGACGAAGGCAGATAGTCCTAGTTATCATAGCCGTCCTGCTGACCATCATCTTTATAATCTCCTTCATAGTCTGGCCATGATAATAGCCAGGGACAAAAGCCATGAGTACTCTTTAAGTACTCGCAAACTACTACTAACAAGGGTTATAATTCTAAGGTAAAGCGCTGAATTTAAAGAATAGCTATCAAGTTAAGTTTGAAACCTAAGCTGAGTTCTGAAGCAAGAAAAGATAAAGTAAAGTTCTAGAATCACTTAAGTTGGGAAGCTATTATCATTAACACAACCCTGTTGTGGTCAAGTCAAAGTTCATCGTTCCTTTCAAGTTATTTAGAAAACATCTGACAACGAAACAGTATGGCCATTCCAACTGTCCATAACCGCGGACGCGGCTATTCGAATAGTTTGACACTCTACAGAAGTGGTACACTTTCAAATAGGGGCAAAACTCTATTCAAAACAGTGAGCTAGGATTAGAGGTGTGATTCTGCCTGCCAAGTGTTTGATAAAATGGCCGCAAGAGAAAAAGTTTTGAATTTTGAGTTCAAAATTTTTGAGTGATCTCCACTAGTGATAGGTAGTCTCTGGTTGCAAGGGTTTTGAAAATGGTGCTCAAATAGATGGTTTTTGAAATAGGGGTGATCTATGCACATGCATTAGATTCAATTTTAAACTGTCATTTAAAATAGTTTACAAAATGTTTTTAGTAGATCAAAAGGTGGGCCTTGGTACCTCATTATGTGTACTAGCAAGGGGTGCAAAGATCAAGAATTGTTTCTATTAAGAATTGAGTACTAGGAATATCCAAAGTAGGCATGAGAGTTAAATTTGTCAAAATGACCATTCCTTCATTTTAATTATTTTGTATTTGATTTTATTTAGGAAAAGTTTGGGAATGATGTAGATGATGTTTAAATCACCTAAGAAACATTTTACAAGCATTGGATCAATCAATCATGGAAATTCAAACAACTCCTATTTTAAATGCACACATATATGAATGCTTTCATTTTAAATTTGGAAAAGTTTTTGTTAACCCCAATTTTGGATGATTTGATCTTGATAAGCTTGGATTAAAGTTTTTGGATGTTACATTTCCCCTTGTCCTCTAGTGTTTGGATGTAGAGATTAAAGTGGGACAATCACTTATTGCCAAAACCTCTTGCCCCAGTAGCACCCCTCCCTCCCTCTGTCCCCTGCACGACCCCTGTGCCTCTCCACCACCCCTGCTGCCCAATGGAAGGCTAGCTCCCCTGCCCATTCTCTTCTTGGACCTTGTCTACCATGAACCACTCCATCTCGGGTTAAATAGGCCAGAGGCCACCCCGCGCCTCCCTCTGCCCCTCATTTGCCTCCTCTTACCCCCACTCACCTCCCCTGCCAACCCCTCCCTCTCCCCTGCCATGCCTTGGCCGAGGAAGGAAGAAAATGGCCTCTCGGCCATCACTCAAGTTCCGAGCATGGTGCTCTCTCCCCAGCTCCCCCTCCTCTGCATGTCACACCCTCGCACTCCCCTTGCTCTCTTGACCCTCCCCATGTTTCTATTTTGCCTAGGACCGTCCCAGTTGACGTCGGCAGAGCCATCTTGAGCGCACCCCGACGTGGTGAAACCTCCTTGCGCGGATCTGCACCAAACGGGGCCTTTCCGCCCCTCGTCGAGATCGCCGTCGTGCACCGCTTCTCCTCCGCCGCCTACCCGACACCGACGAGCCCCCAGGTGAGCTCTCCCGCCGCCGCTCGACGCCCTAGGGCTTCCCCCGCCTGTCTGCGTGACGAGAGGAGGACGACACCCCGTAGCCATCGGTCGTCTTTTGATCGAACGGCCACCATCGCCTCTTACCGCTTCGCTGCCCCATGCGGCTGACCGGCGGGCCCTGTCGAGGGGGTTTAAAAATCCCGCCTCCCGCGCGGGCGCTGCCCAGGTGGGCCGGTATTTCCCCAACGCGGCCCAGTACTCCCGCGGATCTGGCCCAGCAGCCCTAGTCCTCCCTGTGTTTAATCTTTATCTCCAGATTTGACCTCTGACAGTTAGGTTTAATTCCAAATAAAAATGGTAAATACCTCCATTTTACCAAGCACAAATTTTCAAGGATACCTCAGGGTTTTTTCTATCATGCGGTACCAAAATCTTGGCCAAATACCACAAATATCTCCTCTGTAGATTTATTTACCTAGAGGTACCCTTTCCAAGAAATAAATCCCTCAGGGACGTACACATATCCAAAATGGATGGAACCAAGTGCCTTGGAAAGTATACCCATAGGCCTACCATCTAGATTTTATCTTAGGCCAAGGTGAATAGTAGTTTCTCTTTAGTAAAAATAACAAAAAAGCTCTGATCTGACTTTAGGAATTTCTCTAGGCCAAACCAATAGAGGTATTGACCCCATTTCAACTCCCAGTGAAACTCCCTATCAATATCTATCAGAACCCAGGAGCCCATATTTTTCTAAGCCCTAGTTGAATTCCTGTGAATTAAACTATTCTGTGCATGGTTTATTCACCTTTAAATTCACTACAGTAGTTTTACAGCTCCAAAAAGGTTGATTCCAATTTCTACAAAAGGTATTCCAAATACCTACACTGTTCCTTTTGAATAAAATCAGAATCATCTGTAGGTTTAATATGGTGAAAAAGACAAGTTGTGTATAGAACTTCCTTTGGGAATTTCTTGAGGGCATTCTGGTAATTGTTTTGACTAGATTCGAACTCCTAGTGAACAAGTATATCAAACCCTACTGAACCATCCAAGGAAATAATTTTTGGAGCTCCAGAAATTTTCTGGTGAATTATTCCCTAAAACTAGATTCTCATTCACTATAAAAATCACTATAAATCTTTTGAAATTGATAAAATAGTGAAACCACTTTTGATGGTTTAATTTTATCAATACCTATCTATTGGTATCATGTTTTTACAATGGTATCATATAGGATATTTCTTGGTCCAAAATCCATCTCTTAGGTAATTTCTAGACTATAAATCCTAAGGGATTTTCTTCCATAATTCCCAAGACAAGGCAAATCTCATTAATCCCTTCTCCCTAAGACCTACTGATTTGTAATCATGTATTATCCAATTGCTTGCTGTATTGTATTGGTGCTTGTATGCCTTGTGTTGATTGTGGCTTGGTTTGTTTGCATGTGTTGTCTAGATGACGATAGTTGCGATGAACTCGGAGAGCAGAAGAAGTGGTACTTATTATTGATGTTGGTATTCTAGGATTATTTAAAGAAAAAGTCCAGGGACAATTATGCCATATTGCTGATCCCAGGCAAGCCACATTCTTGCTCATAAGCCTTGCCCTACTGTTTTACTTATGCATGTTTTATCTACTGTTTATTAAAAACTGCATTGTTTTACTATATGTTAATATATATATATATGGTAGTGGTTTGGCTCCTCCGAACTATCACACTTTGTACTAGTAAGTACAACCCCCTTGGTGTTACCTACTTGCCCCTAGTGGAATAGATGGTGTATTACACCATACCCCTTTGGAGACCTCGATTTGGCCGGGCTAAGCTAGAGGATGGGAAGACCCCGAAAAAAGTTTTACCAAATGTTTTATGATAAAACCTTGGTGAGTGGGACCTCCCAAGAGATGTTGAGAAAGAAAGAGGTTTTGTTTTACAAAAAGGCTGGAGGAAAACTGGAGTAAAAAGGTTTACAAAAACGCACCTGGTTCTTTGCAGTTTTGCTAGAACAATTAAACCGTGCAACCACATTACTATGGAATGGGACAGGGCTGGATTTGATGTTTGTCTATTTTGGTATAAGCTGCCTCGTAACAACTACAGGGGATCGGGGATCCCTGGAGGGTGGGCCTTCTCCGATATAGGTCCATGCAGGACATCGACCTGGAGAAGGAACAAAGGGTTGGCAGGCCTCCACGCGTTACTATGAGCCCCTCATTCAAAACGCGCACGTGGGAAGTGCAATAAGCGCTCTGGTTGGTCCTTGCCCGACGTCCCAGTTTTGAGGGGATTAACACTCATAGGGTAGGCACTTATATTGGAGTGGGATTCTGGAGAGTCTTGATCGGTTACTTGACCCACGATCGGTGAAGATCAGGGTAGTGTACCCGGATGATGTGGGTAAAGTGTACAACCTCTGCAGAGTGTAAATCTATTCGAATAGCCACATCTGCGGTCATGGATGGTCGGGAAGGTTGTTATAGAGCGGTGCTGGTTTTGTTTTCAAAAAGGATTTCAGAAAAGAAATGGCTTTGGAAATGTTTTGACCATGGGATGGTCGGAAAGGATCCCTGTTTTGACCCTGGGATGGTCAGAAAGGGATGGAAGGAGTTTGGTCATGGGATGACCGTAAAGGAGAAGCAAATGGGTGACCCAGTCCTGATGTTTTCCAAAACTTTTCAACAAGGTTTCCAAAATGTTTACAAAGGTTTTTCAACAAAGATATGTAGATGCTATATCTACAAGAGAAACTATTTGAGAAAACAACCCCTTTTGGAGCCCTCCTATTACCACATCCATATTGCATATCCTCTTGCTATTATTGTTCTATTAAGGTGGTTTGCGAGTACATTCAAAGTACTCACTGGCATTGTCCCTGGCAATTAACGTGGTCAGATCTCAAGACGAAGGTGAAGTGGACGACTATGCAAGATAGGACGTTCTCCTAGTCAGTTGCCTGTAGGTTAAGGCATGGCCCGGGCTCTACGCTTGGTGAAGTTCCGCTGATGGTTATTGATGTAGCCATAACGACCTTTATGTAAGTCTTGTAATTCGGTATATTCTCAGATGTTGTAATGATACTTGTCGGTTATGTGCCACGACTAACTAATCATGGGATCGTGGTTGTATGCATAATAGGGATTCTCAGAGGATTAATCTGGGGCCCCCTTACAGACTTGGTATCAGAGCCATCCTGACTGTAGGAGAACCTTATTTAGCATGGTCGCTAGACAAGAACCTTATTCTTGAAAACCCCGGCTTTCAAAAACTAGTTTCCCAATGAGTTTCAAAAAGTTCTACTTCTTCTCTTACTCTAAGTAAATGTTTTCAAAAATGGTTTCCTCCATCTCTCGTCCAAACTTCAAACCTACGGATTTTAAATAACTAGGATCTAGAACCCGGTGAAGACGATGAGAACAAGATGAAGACAAGCAACTATCAGCAAACACAAGGATACTACAATATCACTCTACCCGCGGAATCCTCACAATCAGAAAACCTCAGGTGTTGCCCTATCACGAAGCGTCCAAAGATGCGATGAAGGCTTCATCAACAATATAGTGACTCCGACTCGAAGAAAGATGATATCTAGGATCAATAGTCCTAAGAATAGGATTCCCCTACATCGCGAGTAGTTAACTCCTTGGTCCCTAACGTTGACCGTGTTTGCTTGCCTAAGTGCCTTATGTGTTGCTTGATGTGTGTTATCTGCCGAGGACATTGCGAATTCTCTCGCTCTGTTCGCCTTTTTTGTATGTTCTGGTTTGCTTTGACCTCCTTAAAAATGTGACTCGAGGAGCAATAACCCACCTAGTAACTCAGGAAACCCCTGTGTTAGATGTCGGTAATGAGACCTAAACTAACCTCGAGAGCATATGTGAGGAAAAGCCTCGGGCGAACCAGGAGTTTGATCTCGTCAAGTCAGAATCAACTCGAAGATTTCACCTCAGCAGGACGGCATACCCCGTCAAACTCACCTTGCAAGACTCGTCAATAGCACCACACTCCCATGTTCCCCAATTTACTACAGCAAGAATCTCGTCGGAGCTGAAAGTCGGTCACCGAAGGATCCTCAATATCCACAAGAAACCACCCAATTAGTCAACCAAGACAAGAAGTGAAGACCTAACCACCCTAACCTTTAGTGTATTAGAGCTTCTAACCGCCTCAGGAGACTAACTAATCTAGTCGACCCTACCCAATCTAACGGAATGATACTCCCTAGAAGGTCAGAACCACCCCGGAAGTCAGATGATTTGGAAGGGTGAAGACAACGAGTCCACTCCGCCCTCGAGTTGAAGCAATGCAAGGAATTCATGTGAAGAGGCTACCTCCGAAGATTAGTTATCCTACCCCGATTAAAGGCTAACAAGTTGAGCCGCAAACCGCTAACCACCCTAAAGGCTTCGTTAGGAAAGCACCCCCTCCAAGGTTGGTAAAATAAGGCATCCCTCGAAGACCCCAGCCCAAGACCCCAGGAAGATACAACCTTCCGCTAACATCAAGTCAGCACTCCAAGATAGAAGATCCGCGCCCCTCTCGAAGCACCTTAGTGAAGCTCTAAGGTGGAAAGACGGTGTCTTTCCACTCAATCTTCAGAAGACTGTCTACCAAAAGATACTGCAAAAAAAATCTCCGGCTCTGAAGTTTTCCCGCCAAGCAACAACCCGTGAGTTATCCGATGAGAAACTAACTAAAGATTCTACAAAAGTCCCTCCGCTACTTCAGCTGAAGACCCACCGGAAGGGCCACTGGATCGCTAATCAATCGCTTAGAGGACGTGAGACTCCCATGACTCCACCAGGCTATGTATGAAGAATAGTAGTATATAAGCCCAGTAAGTCATAATCCCCGGAATACTTCCGAAGGTCTCTACTCCAGAAGAAGGATGGACGACAATCCCTAGAAACCCCATTCAATGACTTCAAGAAGGAAGGACTATGTCAACTCTCCAATATACCCTAGCTAAATCCTAAGTAGAATAACCCTCTGCCCGGAGCAACCTCAGGAGTCCCGACCCTAAAATAGTTAAGTAGGATACACTACGACCCTCAGAAAGAGTCGTGGACCCTCAGAGAAAGGTACTCCTAGCCTTAGATTCTATCCTCCGATGAACTCCGTGATGTTTAGAATCAAGGCAGTCTACCTGGCCTAATCCCTCAGGATATCGAGCCCTGAAGGACTATAAGGTGATCCCTCACAACCAGGACTGGACTTTGTTCAACTCTTCGTGCCTCCCCGGAAGACTGAAGCTCAACTTCATTGATAGAGTAGTCACTCTCAAAGACGGAGTCCGTAAGATAGTACGCGTAAGACACCTAGTATCAACCCAACTCAAAATCCCTCAACCTTACCCTCCCGAATCTCGGGATGAGATTCTTTTAAGGGGGAAAGGTCTGTAACATCCCAATTTCAGCAACCCTGATTTGTTGTCTAGAATGCAAAAATCAGGGGGAACAAAAACTTTTTTCTTGTTCAATGCTGAAGTGTTTGCTTGTTGTTTCGATATGCTTATACATATGAATGTGTAATAGTTGGTATACTCCTTACCTTAACACCAGTTGACAAAAGCTACTTCCCAAAACAGTCTTGGCTAAATTTCCATATCCTCAAATGTTCTGGCATTTCAAAACATGAGCCAAGATGCTTATGTAATCAAAACTATTTTTTTAACTTCTATTGACAAAACTATGGAGACTTATATAATATAATCTCCTTATGTTTTCAAGACAGGACCTTCAACTACTCTTACCTCTAGGATCTCCAAAACCTTTTTATAAGCTTTTGAATTCTACCCGTGGTAGAGATACCAAGGACGTTACCTTGTTCAAACTCCCAACTTTTTTCAAAATACCTATCCTTAACCTCAAGCTAGACTTTAAGGTAACCCTAGTAGTGGGCTTGCTTAGTTTCTAAGTTGAGTTGCCCTGATCTACTGTCTGATGAGTTGCCTTGATATGCTGCTTGATTTGTCTGCTTAGGAGATAGTATGAGCTACTCTAGGAGATAATCACTAGGATCAAGAGGTTTCCAAATCACCACACCCTAAACAAGAATGCAAAGCAAGATCAAATCTCCAGCTGCTAGAGATCATCTGAAACCCTTAACTAGATCAATTCTAAAGATATCCCTTCTAGAAGTTTCCAAGTCAATGAAGACCAAAATCAAGCATGGATCCTTTCTACTCAATATACACTTCAACATCATCCATTTTATGATGCTTGGTTACCTTGCAACCCATCAAAATCTTCTCCACCAACATTCTAGTCAAAAACCCTAAATCTGCCAAATTTGGCTGTCTGGAAATCTGTTTCCAACATCACCTTTTTGAATGCCTCCCTTTCCTAACCCTTGTGCACTTTAGGTAATTCACCTGAACCATCTTGTTAACCATCCTAAGGACTACCAGGGATCACTATTTACCTTGGTTAGATCATACTCCAACCCACTTGTTCTTGATGGTTTTGCAGGCAAGAAAATAACTATTCCTGCAAATCTAGTCAACATGCCTACTTTGATAGAAGCTCACACCACCCTCCAAACTTCTGTGGACCTACTCTTTTCATGGTTGTGTTCTACTCATATAGGTCTATCATTACCTACTTCACTTGTTCCAATTGGATCCTTGAGCTGTTTACACCCACAAGGTTTTGAAGACTAGTTGATAATCTGTTTTGGCAGGCTTATTTTATCCAAAGTTTGAAAGCTTCCCATGGTGATCTCAAGCAGGATCAAGCTCAAACTGCTACACCATTGCAATGTACATCACTTGTGCTATCCGTACATATATACCATTCCCCAAGGGGAGTTCTGATCTCCGAGATCTAACATGGTTTTGATGGTATCAAATTAACATCACCCTAGATCCTTAATCTAGGGTATTCCACCAAAATCAACTTGGATTCTCCAATACCAAGGTTGAAAATGCTTGATACACCTTGTCTACACCCTATACCTTGATCATCAAGATTTATCCAATATTACCCATAATTATTTTGGCCCCAAATCTATTTAATCTCCTTAAATAGTCAAATCTCCAAAACTCCTTCCATAAAGGAAAGTTTGGTTTTTGCCACCACACTTCCCCAACTTTTGGCTCAATTGATATCCATATATCACACCCCATCTTCCCACCTCAAAAATAATTATTTTTGAGATTCTTTATTATTTCTTTTTGCCCTTTTTCTCAAATGGCAGAAACAAGAAATAATCCTTTAAAAAATACTTTCCCACCTCAATAAATCCCAATAAAATTCCCCAAGGTGTAATATGGTATTTGGGACCATCTCACACCAAAAACTCCCCGTGTCCAATGTAAATTTATCAAATGATCTTCCAGAAACTCTTTCCGCAGTTTTTGAATAAATGGTTTTAACTAGACTTTTCAATCTTGGAAAAATGTGAAACTATTCCTAGAAGTGCACCTTGACCTCATCTAGCTACCAGCACCTTTATATCATCTTGTCCAGATCAAGTTTTGGAAACTTCTTTGATGATAGTCATTAGAGCAAGGATTTAACATATCCAAAACTAAGATCTAAACTCCACCAAACCTGCCTCAAACCTAGTCCAGCAAGCTTGCACAGCACACCACCTCCCCTGGTCGAGTTTCACTATAGCAAGACCACTGTAGCACCATTTTCCCCTTGTCCTCTAGTGTTTGGATGTAGAGATTAAAGTGGGACAATCATTTATTGTTGTCGTGGTGGTGTCACGGCATATGCCATGGATAGGCTAATGGTGGGGACTAATACACGCTAGGGGAATCCAGGGAGGGATAGTGAAGTGATTCTCCATGCAGAAGTTTATATTTGCTTTGCCTCCAAGGTTACAAGTGCTCCTAGAGTTGTATTGGCGAGAGGAGGAAGAAGGAGCTCTCTTACTCTCACTCACAGATCACACTTAAAACCCTTGCCAAATCAGACAAATTGGAACCCCCTCTACAGAAGCCCTAGCCATCCTTATATAGGGGAGGGCTAGGTCTCCACTTAGGGCATTTGTGGAGGCATATTCCTAAGAATATGCCATCTCCCAAAGTAGTAAGCTGACTGGGTTACTTTTCCATCGCGTCACACATGCAGAGGCTACGTGAGCCTCTGCGGCGCCCGCGCCAGCCGACATGGGCATCGTCACCCTTGTCGGCCACACCTTGGTGGTCCTGCCCTTGTCTGCTTCGCTCAGGCAGTGCGTACCGGGGCTTCTTTTGACCAGCGAGATTCCTTCCTTCTCCTAGAAGCTAGATGTGACCCGGATCATAGTTGATCCGGCCACACCTGTTCATGCATACAAGTTAAACATGCATTTCCGACTTACTGCTTAAGTCGGTTGAGACTTAGTTAGGCGAACGCCCCCTGCTCCGGGTTACCCCGTCATTCGGCCTGCCTTGAGGTGACCCGGCTAGCATCCGCTTTGGCCTTGCCGAACCTCGGCTAACTCGGCGTTTATAGCCCGGCGTGACCCTACCCGAGGGTATCCCCCCAACATTAGTCCCCAAAGCTGGTGCGGTCTTAGCTGCCTCGGCCGCTAAGGCCACATCAGGTTCAATTATGTTTGAGCTTTGGACATTATTTCCGAGTTACCTCCTTGTCTTGGATTATATGGATTTACGTTCCCCTTGCACGTTCCAAGTTTTCACTTGCCGGACGGGTTACCACTTCAACTCGGACCTCATGGTTTTACTTTCCCTCTGCACACTCCAAGTTTTCACTTGCTTGCCGGGTTACCACGGTCCTATCTGGGTCTTGCTTCCTTCTCTCGTACACCAACCCATGTGGAGGCTAATCATTATGTTGTCTCATTTTAAGGGCCAGCACAGTAACCGCCACAGTAATTGTCAGTCATCACTGTGCGCGGGTCACGTCATGCCTGCCTCCTTGTTTACCGCATCAACGCGTCACGTCATGGGACCAACTCCACTCCATCGCCTTCCGTGTGGCTCCTTGCTGATTGGTCGATGCGGGTGATACACGGCCACTGCGTGTGGCATGCCCGCAGGACGCGATCCCACTTTCTCCTCGTGGGAGAGGTTAAATAGGGGAGGGGCGCATCCCTTAGGCTTTTTCCCCTTACTGCGCCCCTCTGCCCTTTGCTCTTCTTCTTCGTCTTCCTCGCGACCGCGCTGCCGCCAGTGCTCCCAAGCAGCAGCGCCGCTGCCGCATCTTTTCCCCCACATCTCTACATCATCGCCACCGCTACGCGCCTCCTCCACCACGGGTCGCTGCCAATCTAGGCCTTTGCCCCCGCCGCCGCTAGCGCCAACGAGGGCAGCGATCATCAGATGACAGAGGAGGAGCTCGTCGTTGCTGAGCAAGAGATGGAGGAGGACTCCGCCGCTCGGACCGTGGTGCATGGGCCGGGTCTTGGGTCTGCCAAGATGACCTGAACTGGCTCTACCGGACCAGACGCATCCCCGCCGGCGTCGCTGCTCGCCTTGCCTCCGCCGAACTGGCCCCCTCACCCAATTTGGGTGAGTACGTCGTGTTCTTGTCCCACTTCTAGCGGGGGTTCGGTCTGTCGGTCAGCGACTTCTTCCGAGATTGGCTTAGCACTTACGAACAACAGCCGCACCACCTTCCTGCCAACGCCATTACTTCTCTTTCCGCTTTCGCCTCCACGATCGAAGGCTACGCCGGACTATGGCCCATGAAGGAGCTATGGATCCAGTTTTTCGGCCTTCGTCGTAATGTCATTCCGAATGTAGAGCTAGATCCGGACGACAAGCAGCTCACTCAATTCGGAGCTGCGTCCATCTCACCCCGGAGGTTTTCCGTTTTCCCCCGACTCACCGGGCTGGACTCCTGCAAAGGGTGGGCCCGGACTTTCTTTTACGTCCGTAATACAGGGACCGAGGATCTGATCGGGCTGCTTCCCTATACACCGGGTCCAAGAAGCCCACGGCCTTGGCCAACCAGGTCAACAAGAGGTTTGTGGAGCTAAAGAAGCTCGGGTTGCGCAACGAGGATGCTATGATCACGTTCGTGCGCAACCGAATCTCCCCCTCCAGAGGCGCATCCACAAGGTGTGCCATATGAGCTTCGGCCGTGACCCCAACCGGACCTCGTCCTTCGAGTTGAGCAACTCGGAGATCTATCGCCGGGTCAAGGCTCTCTTCACCACCCATAAGGACTTCTCCTCTGAGTGGACGTGGGGAATTGAGCATTTCTGCCGGGATAGGCTTCTTCCCTTGGTAAGCTTCATGGCACAAATTTACTCCGGGTTAATTATATGTCGGTCATTGTTCCATTTTTGACTCCGTTGTTCATTCTTTTCCTCAGCTATTCCTTCAGCAGACCCTCGAGGACGGCACCGATCCGACCCTTAAATGGGTGCCTGACCAGGAGACCCCGGACGAGGAAGAGCCAGACCAGGAGATGTTCCTCCCGATGACCGACGCTACGAAGCGACCCACCGGTAAACCCTCTTCTATTAGAGATTGGCCCGATGATGAAGATGACTTGGATGTCGAGGTGATTGAACCTGTTGATGTTATCCCCCTTTCTTTTGCCTTTCTGGCATCAGCTAACCCCGGTGGGCATATCCACGAGGACCCTCCCCTTGCTATGGGCGAACCGGTTCCGGTGGCACCGAAGAAGAAGCGCGGAGTTGCACCAAGTTCCTCCTCTGGACCTTCTCAACCCGCCAAAAGGCGAAAGAAGTCTGGAGACAAAACTGCCTCCAAGCCAGCAGGCAAAGCCCCGGCACGAAGGGCTCGGAAACCCAAGGAGCCCCAAACCTCGGACGCGTAAGTCTCTTTTTCTTCTGCAACTTGTTCTTTCTTGCATTGTTGTAATTTCTCTTCTGGCATTATTTGATTTGGCAGGGTTGCGGTGGAGGTCCCTCAGAGTGGATCTAGCATCTCTTCGCCACTCCGTCCTAGCTCTTCTCCCCCTCGTGATGACGAGTCACGCCCGCTGAGCCCTATTCAGAGGGTTCTGCGGCTGCTCCGAGTTCTATTCCACCTCGTCCAGAGGAGGGTAACCTCGGAGCGGGGGAGACCGGTCCAGTCGAGGCGGCGGCATCCACAACTTTGGCATCGCCGCAACCAGCAACCACTGAGACTACCTCGGCACCAGTACCAGCTCCAGTATGAGCAACCAAACCAGCACCAACACCAACGACCAAACCAGCACCAACTCCAACTCCGGCACCAGCGCCAACCTCGGCGGCAAGAAAATCTGCAGTGGCACCAAGTCCAGGAACCAGAGCACCAGCACCAAGCTCCTCCGCCTCGTCCGAGTCATCTCAATCTCGGCAAGGAAGTACCCCGGCAGCTCCTAAGGGACAATCCGCTGCAACCACTTCCTCTTCCCAGCAAGCAAAGGGCAAGAAGGCTCCTGGCGCTTCTAAGGTAGCATTCGTTGAAGCTGGGCAGCGTACCCTCGCGTCCATGCTTCCCAAGAAAGCTTCAGCAGCGAAGGACGCCCCTGCCGAGCCAACTGACGCACAACAGATGGTTCTGCATACCAGCCCAGCCCTTGCCTTGGTTGAGAGGATGGAGGTGCACGCGAAGGGCTTGGTGGTGCCCCATATGCCCACCGGCGAGCGGTACCCTCCAATGTTGATTGAATTCGTCAACAATTGGAACAAGGATGAGTTCGTCCATGACGACGATCTCCCGGAGAGGTTTGGCCCGGCCGAATTTTCCGCCCAGATGAATACAGCCGCTAAGGCAATCAACCTCGCGGGTCGGATGATGGAGGTACGTCACTTCCCCTTTAGATGTTGTAGATAATAACCATTAGTCCCCGAGCCTCCGGGGGAGTAACTTGTTACTCGGCCAGATGCTCCTTAGAAAACTAATGTAATCCCGTGATAGCTTCGAATATGCACATACCTAGAGCCGGGTTAAGTTCCACTTGGCCCGGATCTTGTAAACTTCGAATTTGCACACACCTAGAGCCGGGTTAAGTTCCGCTTGGCCCGAATCTTGTACACTTCGAATATGCACACGCCTAGAGCCGGGTTAAGTTCCGCTTGGCCCGGATCTTGTACACTTCGAATATGCACACACCTAGAGTCGGGTTAAGTTCCACTTGGCTCGGATCTTGTACACTTTGAATATGCACACATCTAGAGCCGGGTTAAGTTCCGCTTGGCCCAGATCTTGTACACTTCGAATATGCACACACCTAGAGCCAGGTTAAGTTCCGCTTGGCCCGGATCTTGTACACTTCGAATATGCACACACCTAGAGCCGGGTTAAGTTCCACTTGGCCCGGATCTTGTACACTTCGAATATGCACACACCTAGAGCCGGGTTAAGTTCCGCTTGGCCCGGATCTTGTACACTTCAATTGTGCACCAAGCTAATTTATGTTTTTGTACTCTTTTCAGGTGACCACCAATCGCCGGAGTGCTGAATTCCAACGTCTGCTGGATACCCACAAGATGCTACGCACAAAGCAAGCTGCACTTCTCGCGGAGCACGAGAAAAGGGGTAAATTTCTGCCTTGGCGCTTCTCCGTTTTCCTTCATCTTCCTCTACCGAACTAATCTCATAATTCGGTTTCCGCAGCTGGGGTGGAGGCTGAGAACAAGATTATGCGAAAGAACCTGGAGCAGATCAAGGGTAAGTCCTTTTTGTCCGACCTTACCATGCTTTCCATCTTCTTCTCCTTGGCTCGGTAAACATTCATACCTCGGCTCTGCCGGGTCAATATACTATTTCAGCATCTCTTGAAGATAGTGTGCCCGTGCCTGATATGATGTTGCATTTTCTCGAACAAGCAGGGCAGCACCAAGCCGAGCTTAAGAAGAAAGATGATGAGCTCGCCCTCCTCCGGACCAAGGACGATGAGATCGCTAGGCTCAGGGCCGAGATGGAGAGAATGAAAGCTCAGCACCAGTCCGAACTCCAGAAAGTTGGCCAGGATTACACAGAAGAGCGCGAACGCCTCAATCTCCAGATCGCCAAGGACCAGGATCTACTCAAGGAGTCCGACATCCAGCTTGGGTCGGCGAATGCTGATCTTGTGCATCTTCGCAAGAGGCGTGATGATTGCATCAGGGAGTTGACCCGGATCCTCAGCCATATATCACGTAAGTTCCTTTACCTTATCCGACATACTTCTCTGGGTTACTTCATATGTCTTTTCTTCAGCTTCTTCCTTTGCCTTGTTTTCAGGCAAATTTCCAGAGGGCACTGCTATTGAGAGCGCAGCCGTTGCGGACTTCCGCCTAGAAAGGGGTACTCCCGCCGCTCCTGACGGTGAAGAGATTCCCTATGACATGGAGGACCTGTTGGTCAGCTTGTCATCTCGCATGGAGCTCATCAAGAATTATGGCAAGGACATCCTCGACGTTGCAGTCTGAATCTTCAACATGTTCTAGCCTGGAAAAGACACTCCGGAGACAACCACAACTCTTGTTGAGAAGCTGATGGAAACCGAGACCCAGCTCGACCTCTGGAGGGAGTCCGCTGGACGTGCTGCAGCTGATACTGTCCTTCACCACATACTCACGTGGTATGAGAAGATCAATCTCAACCTCCTGACACGCCTGCGCATAGGATCCAGATGGACCAACGACCCGGAGTGGGTAGCTCAGCGCCAGGCTTGCGCCCACAGCCTCATCGAGTACACTCCTATTCATGAGTGGGCTGAGGGACCGAGCTTCCTTGAAGCCGCTGGGGACGAAGAGGTTGAGAGCGATGAAGATGGCTCGGACGGTGATGGAGAGGGCGATGCCTCGGATATTGAAGACGGCGAAGATGACGCCGAACTCCTTCCTCCTGCTGCTCCTTGAGCGAAAAAAAACTTGAAAATTTATCAGATCCCCGGTATGCCGGGTGGGATTGTATCCAATACACCTGTGATATTTTGTTACTAAGTTCTTATGCCGGAGTAACTTGGGCGTAGTCCCCGAGTTTCTTTTTCTTGTTCGTCCAATATTCTGGCTCGGTTCGCGTCTACCTTGATTCAGTTTTACGACTTACGAATCCGAGCTTCAAAAAATTGTCTTAACAATACTAGGAAACTTTTAGACTTAGCTCAAACAAAGCAGCATAGTAATTTAAAAGTAAATACAAGGTTATTCCGAAAAACAAACGTCGGCTCGATTAAGTTCTTTTCCTTAGTCGTTTTTCGTGTGCTACGCAATTCCAGACTTGTTCTCTTGCTTGCCATGAAGCCAATTCTTGTTGGACAGCAGCAAGTCGAAGAGTTGGGTTCTTGGTTCTCACACATTACTAATCCGATTTAAGTAGAACAACTTATTCCAGCTAATGCACAAAAGACAACAAATATTATTAAGGCAGTCCCCGAGTTACTGCTCGAGGTGCCAACATTTCATTAATAAGCTCATTGCGGCATACATACCGACATACGAGAAGACTCGGATACATACACTTCTTTGCTAAGTGTAGAAAGGATGAAGTAGAGCTACATTCCATGGGAGCTTAGATTCCTCGCTGGACCTGTCCGCCTTGTTCTTTTCCTGTGGCTTTGCATCTATAAGATAATAAGAGTCATTGTGCAATGCTTTGCTCACGATGAAAGGCCCTCCCCATGGGGGGGATAATTTATGCATGCCGGCAGTACGTTGTACCAACCGGAGCACCAGATCGCCTTCCCGAAAGACTCGGGGGCTTACTTTCCGGCTATGATAGCGTCAGAGATTTTGCTGATATATGGCGGATCTGGACAATGCCAGTTCTCTCGCTTCTTCCAGCAGATCAACATCATTTTATCGGGCTTCTTGCACTTCGGCTTCTGTGTATTGGGTGACCCTAGGCAAATCATGCTCTATGTCGGCTGGTAATACAGCTTCTGCCCCATATACCAGAAAAAACGGCGTATAGCCTGTTGATCGATTTGGAGTTGTTCTTGAACTCCATAGTACCGCTGGTAGTTCTTCTATCCAGCACCCCGCTGATCTTTGCAGCGGCTCAATGAGCCAGGGTTTTATCCCGGATAATACTAATCCGTTGGATCTTTCCACTTGTCCGCTCGATGCGGGGTGCGCTACCGAGGCTACGTCGAGTCGGATCTTCTTATCCCGGCAGAAACGCGCAAATGCTCCTTCCGCAAAATTTGTGCCATTATTAGTTATGATACTGTGTGGGTAACCGTACCTCAAGATGATATCCTTGAGAAACGTTACGGCCGTAGCCCCATCACATTTCCTTATAGGCTTTACTTTGATCCACTTCGTAAAATTGTCCACCATGACCAAAATGTGAGTCACATTTCCCCTTGCTGGTTTGAACGGGCCAACCATATCCAAGCACCATACGGCAAATGGCCATGTAATTGGTATGGTCTTCAGTTCTGACATTGGCATATGTGTCTTGGTAGCGTACCTCTGACAACCATTGCATTTTCTCACCAGATCTTCTGCTTGCTCTAAGGCACTTGGCCAGTAGAATCCATGCCGGAAAGCTTTTTCTACCAAGGCTCGGGACGAGGCATGATGCCCACACTCCCCTTGATGTATATCTCGGAGGATGTCAAGCCCTTCTTCCGGGTCAACGCATCGCTGGAAGACATTGGTTACACTTATTTTGTATAGCTCAGAATTAATGATCGTGTACGCCTTTGCCCTCCTCTGTGTTTTCCTGGATAGCACTTCCTCAGTGGGTAACGTTCCATCTTTCAGGAATTGAAATATAGGTAGTGCCCAAGCTGGTATCGCTCGCACAGGGAACACCTCCTCATCAATTTCCATTAGATCCACCGGCATAACTACAACCGGATCAGGCTGAGCAGTCCCTGGGTCTCGTGAAGCTGTCCCCGGGTTTGTCGAGGCAGTCCCCGGGTTTCACGCGCCACCTCCCATGTCAATGTCCATGGGCATAGCTCCGGATTCTGTATCTTCCGAGACGTAGATCGAGTCAGTTTCTAGGGATGGCCTGATAGATGGTTTCCTGAGGTGCTCTAATGCTACACCTGGTGGAATTGCTTGTCGGCTTGACCCGAGCTTTGACAACATGTCGGCAGCCTCATTCTCCCCCCGGGGTACGTGGTGAAATTCGCATCCCTTAAAATAACCAGATATCTTCTGTACATGAAATCTGTACAGTGCCATGTTTGGATCAAGGGCGTCCCACAGTCCTGACACTTGCTGTACCACCAAATCCGAGTCGCCAAAGCATATGATCCGATGTATACCAATCTCTTTTGCTACCTTGAGCCCGTGCACAAGTGCTTCATACTCGGCGACATTGTTTGATGCCGCGAAATGGATTTGCAGCACATATTTTAGCTGGTCCTTCTTTGGCAAGGTAAGTACAACTCCGGCACCTAGCCCGGTTTTCGTTTTTGATCTGTCAAAGTGCATCTGCCAATAGTTCGGATCTAGTAATGGTGGTTCGTATTGTACCTCGGCCCAGTCCACAAAAAAGTCCGCCACAGCTTGAGATTTGATTGCCTCTCTTCTATCATATTGTGGCGCATAAGGAGCTAGTTCAATTGCCCATTTTGCAATTCTGCCACTTGCGTCCTTGTTACTCATTATTTCAGAAATGGGGGCCTCACACACGACCTTGATAGGATGTTCCTCAAAGTAGTGCTTCAGCTTCTTAGCGGCCATGTACACGCCATATGCCACCATTTGGTAGTGTGGATAGTTCTGCTTTGAGGCTGATAACACCTTGCTCAGGTAATACACTGGCCTCTGCACTAACTTACCCTCTTCGTCGCGCTCCACCACTATCACTGCACTTACAACTCGGTTGGTTGCGGCTATATAGAGCAACATTGGCTCCTTTGATAGTGGAGAGGCTAACACTGGTGTAGTGGCTAACGTCTTCTTCAAGTGGGCAAAAGCTTCATTGTCCTGCGGCGTCCAAACGAACTTATCCGACTTTTTCATGAGCTGGTAAAGAGGCAATGCCTTGTCTCCCAACCGACATACAAACCAACTTAGCGATGCCAGGCAACCCGTGAACTTCTGGACATCATTAAGACACTTTGGCAGTTCCATTCGTTCGATGGCCCGGATTTTAGTTGGATTAACGTCGATACCTCGGCTGGAAACAAGAAAACCGAGCAATTTTCCAGCCGGGACACCGAAGGTACATTTTTCTGGGTTAAGTTTCATCCGGAACCTTCTTAGGTTCGCAAATGTTTGCCTGATACCGTCAAGGAGCATTTTGCTTTCCTTGGTCTTGATAACCACATCGTCCACGTACACTTGAACATTTTGTCCAATTTGGTCATGCAAACATTTTTGCATACATCTTTGGTACGTTGCCCCTGCATTACGTAAACCAAACGGCATGGTGCGATAGCAATAAGCCCCATACGGGATAATAAACACAGTCTTTATTTGATCATCCGGATTCAGAGGTATCTGGTGGAAAGCAGAATATGCATCAATGAATGACAACAGTTCACATCTAGCAGTTGAGTCTATGACCTGATCTATCCTTGGCAGTGGAAATGGATCTTTCGGACACGCCTTGTTCAGGTTCGTGTAATCGATACACATTCGCCAAACCACCGCCACATTCGGATCATCCTTCTTCTTTTCCACCAGCATCGGATTAGATAGCCAATCCGGGTAAAGAACCTCCATGATAAATCCTACAGCTAGTAACCGAGCTATCTCATCCCCAATGACTTTCCTCCTATATTCGGTGAAGCGGAGGAGAGGTTGCTTCACCAGCTTAGCTCCGGGTCTCACATTTAAAGAGTGCTCGGCTAGCTCCCTCGGAACACCTTGCAAGTCCTGTGTAGACCAAGCAAAAATGTCCCGATTCTCACGGAGGAAGCTGACAAGCTCGCTTTCCTATTTGTCGCTTAGCCCGGCACCAATTGTTACGGTGCGCTCCGGGAACATATCATCAACGGGAATCTTCTTGGTATCTTTCGTGGCCTGGAAGGAGACACTTCCATGCGGGTTACTCAGCGCCGGCATATACTGCTGCGCGGACTGAGCCAATGCCGCCACCTCTTGAATTTTCCTTTTCTCCTGCACAATCGCGAGTGATTCAGCTAAGTTAGACCCAGCCGACGCACACTCCATGGAACGTCGGAAATCCCCAGCAATGGTAATCACTCCGTTTGGCCCGGGCAATTTCATCTTCAAGTAACTTATGTGACAGCTTGCCATGAACTTGTTCAGCGCTGGTCTTCCGAGTAACGCGTGATACGCACTTTCCAAGTTCACCACCTCGAACTCCAGATTTTCAGTTCGGCAGTTATCTCTCGTGCCGAACAATACGTCAACCCGGACCTTGCCTATTGGCTCACTAGAAATGTCGAGCACAATGCCATGGAAAGTCGTCCTCGTGGCCTGCAACATGTTTTCCAAGATACCCAACTTGCGCATTGTGTCCGCATACATGATGTTAATACTGCTACCATTGTTGATCAGTACCTTTGAGAACCTTACATTAATGCTGGGCCCAATGAATGTCGGATCCAGCACCAACGCATACGAACCGGGGCTTGGCATAAGCTTGGGGTGATCCTTGATGCTCCAAATGATTTCTTGGTCAGACGAAGGCATATACCTTGTCACTACAGGCATTACTGCATTCACCTCCATATGTTGGCGCTGCAAGCTTTTTCTATCGGTTTCCTCAATTGTGAACACACAATAGCTCTGGTGATGCTCTCTGTACTCATTTCTCCCCTCATTTCGGGGTACCTCTGATCCGGCTGGTGCTGATTTTCCACCTGATGCACTGCATCCCTTCTCTCATTGTTGTCATACCTCGGCGGAGGGGGAGGCAACATTAGCTATTGCGTGTTTGCTCCGGAGAGCAATTGCTGCCGGGGTAACTCCTGCCGAGGCTGATCATTCCAGGGTGTCTGAGCATTCCTCGAACCACCTTGTTCAATCTTGTGCATCCACTCACACTGCCTTGTTGTATGGCCCGCTGGGTTACTCGGATTTGGCATGTGAAACTTACACGGCTGATCCAACATCGACTCATAGGTGTACCTCGGACGGTCCTTCCTTTCTTGCCACTGTTTCTTTTGCTCTGGCGTCCAAGTTTTCTTGCCATCGCTTCTCGGAGTCCATTGCCCTCCAGTTTTCTGGCGTTGACTGCCCCTGCTCCTGGATGATCTTGATTCACAGCTGCAACTTGTTGCGAACCGTATCGATGATCCGGTCTATCATCTCTTCTTTTCCTCTGTAGTCATTCCTCCGGGATGATCCGGCTCCATCTCTCTGGTAATACTCATCGTTTGACTCGTTTGACAGAAGCTTAGGTTGAGTCGGATCTCCCAGAGCATACGAATCAGCAATCCGGATCATCTCTGCCAACGTGGTGGGCATCTTCCTTTGTAACTTTTGCCACAGTTCGCTTGCATATCTGCATCCCTGTGCAAACCATGCTATGGCCTGTGATTCTATCACGCCCTCACATGAGTTTCTCACGGTACACCACCGGGTTAAAAACTCCCGATCCGTCGCATTCGGTCTTTGCTTGCACATAGCTAGTGTCTGTGTCCTATTCGGCCCCTGATACGTACTCGAGAAATTGCTGATGAACATCTCTTCAAAATCTATCCAGCAGTTAATGCTTCTGGGCGGCAAATTGTTCAGCCATACCCTTGTCGGGCCCTCCAACATCTGGGGTACGTATCGTACAGCCCACCTCAAGTTGCCTATGGCAATTTTCACAGCCGTAGCATAATTTATCAACCAATCCTCCGGCTTAGTGCTGCCGTCATACGTCTTCGTGCCTCTGGGTAACTGGAAGTTAGGTACCGGTGGCTCTTTCATGATTCGGGGTCCAAAACACGCAAGACCCGGAGGACCTTGACTTTCAATCTGCTCCGACCTATACAGTTGATCCAGTTTCAACCTGGCATCATCCGGCATCAAATCCCTGCTTCCCAATCTCAACCCTATCACATGATAGTCTGGCCTTGGGTATCCTGCATTTACCATTTCCGAATCTCCATCATTGTACCGGTCTAGCTCTCGTGGCGCATCTCTCTGTTGCATACCTTGGTCGGCACTTTGCTCTTGCCTTGGTATATTCCGCTGCTACGGTTCTCCTGTAGAGTTGCGCTGTCCGGCATTGCCGTTAACAGCGTTTCCTTGACCGGCATTGCCTTGGTCACGGTTACCTCGGCCAGCTTCACCTTGGCTTACACTCCGTCGATTGTCATTTCTTTGTACCTCTTTTGCCTTTCCTGCCCTTGTCGGGTCATACAGAACAATCTGCTTGTTTCTCCTGGCCGAGGTTACTACCTCCTCTCTCCTTGGACCACCATGAGGAGACGATGCGGCTCCAGTGGATTTCTCCGGGTTACCCACCGCCGAATGAATGATCTTGGAGGCCCCAGCTCTCTCCGGGTTTTCCCTGAGCAGTTCCTCATTTTGCCTGTTTGCGATCCGGACCAACTCATTGATCCGATCTTGCTGTCTTTGTCGGGCTTCACCCGTTAGACCCTCTAACTCGGATGCACCTGCATCCGCTGCTCTGAGGTTCTTTGCCGGGGTACTATACCTCGGCAGCCCCACGGACAAACAGTTTTCTGATTCCTCAATCCCTGTATCACCCTCTCTGTTCATTTCGCTCATGAGATTTCTCCCCTTTACTTTCACAGCATCAACTTTGTTTGCCTTTGCGTACTCGCGCAGCGTCATGTTCAAAGACTGCTGAGCCACTGCTATCTTTTTTGCCCCCTCTAGTATTTTTTGCCTAGTTTCCTCTAGCTCGGCCTGTGCTCGAACCGGATCTACCGCTGCTACTATAGGGTTCGCCAAGCTATCCATCGCTTCCCTCGGCACATTTTCTGGCCTAGTGGAGGACCTCTACCTTTCCTCGGTGCCTTAGGTGTTACCTCCGGATCTGGCGCCGGATCCTTGCTTGCGCCCGCACCAGGCGCAGTCATCATCACCTCTGCACGGTCCGGGGAGCGAGTGATATGCGCCCCGGGAACCACGGTGAGGGGAGGCTCCCCTGTCTCGACGACGTGCCGCGGATGAACACATGACACGTCCACAGCAACGTAGACCTTGTGCGCACCGAGCTTGACGAAGAGGCCGTTGCGCGGAAGCGGGCGCGTGCCGAAGCAGCCAATGTTGTCGCTGAGGAAATCCAGCGCCCGAAAGCGCTGAACGAGCCCGGAGACGATGTGTTCTCTGGTGGCGATGAAGTTTCCCGTCTGGATCTTGACCCTTGCTAGCGCTGCTAGCCCCACAGTGGGCACCAACTGTCGTGGTGGTGTCACGGCAGATGCCATGGATAGGCTAAAGGTGGGGACTAATACATGCTAGGGGAATCCAGGGAGGGATAGTGAAGTGATTCTCCGCGCAGAAGTTTATATTTGCTTTGCCTCCAAGGTTACAAGTGCTCCTAGAGCTGTATTGGCGAGAGGAGGAAGAAGGAGCTCTCTTACTCTCACTCACAGATCACACTTAAAACCCTTGCGAAATTAGAAAAATCGGAACCCCCTCTATAGAAGCCCTAGCCCTCCTTATATAGGGGAGGGCTAGGTCTCCACTAAGGGCATATGTGGAGGCATATTCCTAAGAATATGCCATCTCCCAAAGTAGTAAGCCGACCGGGTTACTTTTCCCTCGCGTCACACATGCAGAGGCTACGTGAGCCTCTGCGGCACCCGAGTCAGCCGACATGGGCATCGTCACCCTTGTCGGCCATGCCTCGGTGGTCCTGCCCTTGTCTGCTTCTCTCAGGCAGTGCGTACTGGGGCTTCTTTTGACCAGCGAGATTCCTTCCTTCTCCTAGAAGCTAGATGTGACCCGGATCATAGTTGATCCGGCCACACCCATTCCTGCATACAAGTTAAACATGCATTTCTGACTTACTGCTTAAGTCGGTTGAGACTTAGTTAGGCGAACGCCCCCTGGTCCAGGTTACCCCGTCATTCGGCCTGCCTTGAGGTGACCCGGCCAGCATCCGTTTTGGCCTTGCCGAACCTCGGCTAACTCGGCCTTTATAGCCCGGCGTGACCCTACCCGGGGGTATCCCCCCAACAATTGCCAAAACCTCTTGCCCCAGTAGCACCCCTCCCTCCCTCTGTCCCCTGCATGACCCCTGTGCCTCTCCACCACCCCTGCTGTCCAATGGAAGGCTAGCTCCCCTCCCCATTCTCTTCTTGGACCATGTCTACCATGAACCACTCCATCTCGGGTTAAATAGGCCAGAGGCCACCCTGCACCTCCCTCTGCCCCTCATTTGCCTCCTCTTACCCCCACTCACCTCCCCTGCCAATCCCTCCCTCTCCCCTGCCCTGCCTTGGCCGAGGAAGGAAGAAAATGGCCTCTCGGCCATCACTCAAGTTCTGAGCATGGTGCTCTCTCCCAGCTCCCCCGCCTCTGCATGTCATACCCTTGCACTCCCCTTGCTCTCCTGACCCTCCCCCTATTTCTGTTTTGCCTAGGACCGTCCCAGTTGACGCCGGCAGAGGCATCTCGAGCGCACCCCGACGTGGTGAAACCTCCTTGCGCGGATCTGCACCAAACAGGGCCTTTCCGCCCCTCGTCGAGATTGCCGTCGTGCACCGCTTCTCCTCCACCGCCTACCCGACACCGACGAGCCCCCAGGTGAGCTCTCCCGCCGCCGCTCGATGCCCTAGGGCTTCCCCCACCTGTCTGCGTGACGAGAGGAGGACGACGCCCCATGGCCGTCGATCGTCTTTTGATCGAATGTCCACCATCGCCTCTTACCGCTTCGCCGCCCCGTGCAGCTGACCGGCGGGCCCTATCGAGGGGGTTTAAAAATCCCGCCTCTCGCGCGGGCACTGCCCAGGTGGGCCGGTATTTCCCCAGCGCGGCCCAGCACTCCCGCCGATCTGGCCAAGCAACCCTAGTCCTCCCTGTGTTTAATCTTTATCTCCAGATTTGACCTCTGACTGTTAGGTTTAATTCCAAATAAAAATGGTAAATACCTCTATTTGACCAAGCACAAATTTTCTAGGATACCTTAGGGTTTTTTCTATCATGCGGTACCAAAATCTTGGCCAAATACCACAAATATCTTCTATGTAGATTTATTTACCTAGAGGTACCCTTTCGAAGAAATAAATCCCTCAAGGACCTACACATCTCCAAATGGATGGAACCAAGTGCCTTGGAAAGTATACCCATAGGCCAACCAACTAGCTTTTATCTCAGGCCAAGGTGAATAGTAGTTTGTCTTTAGTAAAAATAACAAAAACAGCTCTGATCTGAATTTAGGAATTTCTCTAGGCCAAACCAACAGAGGTATTGACCCAATTCCGACTCCCAGTGAAACTGCCTATCAATATCTATCAAAATCCAGGAGCCCATAATTTTCTAAGGACCAGTTGAATTCCTGTGAATTAAACTATTCTGCGCATGGTTTATTCACCTCTAAATTCACTACAGTAGTTTTACATCTCCAAAAAGGTTGCTTCCAATTTCTACAGAAAGGTATTCGAAATACCTACACTTTTCCTTTGGAATCAAATCAAAATCATCTTTAGGTTTAATATGGTGAAAAAGACAAGTTGTGTACAGAACTGCCTTTGGGAATTTCTTGAGGGCATTCTGGTAATTGTTTTTACTAGATTACAACTCCTAGTGAACAAGTATATCAAACCCTACTGAAACATCCAAGGAAATAATTTTTTGAGCTCCAGAAATTTTCTGGTGAATTATTCCCTAAAACTAGAGTCTTATTCACTATAAAAATCACTATAAATCTTTTAAAATTGATAAAATAGTGAAACCACTTTTGTTGGTTTAATTTTATCAATACCTATCTGTTGGTATCATGTTTTTACAATGGTATCATATAGGATATGGCTTGGTCCAAAATCCATCTCTTAGGTAATTTCTAGACTATAAATCCTAAGGGATTTTCTTCCATAATTCCCAAGACAAGGCAAATCTCACTAATCCCTTCTCCCTAAGACCTACTGATTTGTAATCTTGTATTATCCAATTTCTTGCTGTATTGTATCGGTGCTTGTATGCCTTGTGTTTATTGTGGCTTGGTTTGTTTGCATGTGTTGTCTGGATGACGATACTTGCGATGAACTCGGAGAGCAGAAGAAGTGGTACTTATTATTGATGTTGGTATTCTGGGATTATCTAAAGAAGAAGTCCAGGGACAATTATGCCATATTGCTGATCTCAGGCAAGCCACCTTCTTGCTCATAAGCCTTGCCCTACTGTTTTACTTATGCATGTTTTATCTACTGTTTATTAAAAACTGCATTGTTTTACTATATGTTAATATATATATATATATGGTAGTGGTTTGGCTCCTCCGAACTATTACACTTTGTACTAGTAAGTACAACCCCCTTGGTGTTACCTACTTGCCCCTAGTAGAATAGATGGTGTATTACACCATACCCCTTTGGAGACCCCGATTTGGCTGAAGCTAAGCTAGAGGATGGGAAGACCCCGGAAAAAGTTTTACCAAATGTTTTATGATAAAACCATGGTGAGGTGGGACCTCCCAAGATATGCTGAGAAAGAAAGAAGTTTTGTTTTACAAAAAGGCTGGAGGAAAACCGGAGGAAAAAGGTTTACGAAAACGCACTTGGTTCTTTGCAGTTTTGCTAGAACAATTAACCCGTGCAACCACATTACTCTAGAATGGGATAGGGCTGGATTTAATGTTTGTCTATTCTGGTATAAGCTGCCTCGCAACAACTACAGGGGATCAGGGATCCCTAGAGGGTGGGCCTTCTCCGATATAGGTCCATGCGGGACATCGACCTGGAGAAGGAACAAAGGGTTGGCAGGCCTCCACGCGTTACTATGAGCCCCTCATTGAAAGCGCGCACGTGGGAAGTGCAATAAGCGCTCTGGTTGGTCCTCGCCCGATGTCCCGGTTTAGAGGGGATTAACACTCATAGGGTAGGCACTTATATTGGAGTGGGCTTCCGGAGAGTATTGATCGGTTACTCGACCCACGATCGGTGAAGATCAGGGTAGTGTACCCGGATGATGTGGGTAAAGTGTACAAGAGTGTAAATCTATTCGAATAGCCGCGTCCATGGTCATGGACGGTTGGGAAGGTTGCTGTAGAGCGGTGCTGGTTTTGTTTTCAAAAAGGATTTTAGAAAAGAAGTGGCTTTGGAAATGTTTTGACCATGGGATGGTCGGAAAGGATCCCTGTTTTGACCCTGGGATGGTCAGAAAGGGATGGAAGGAGTTTGGTCATGGGATGACCATAAAGGAGAAGCAAATGGGTGACCCAGTCCTGATGTTTTCCAAAACTTTTCAAAAAGGTTTCCAAAATGTTTACAAAAGTTTTTCAATAAAGATATGTAGATGCTATATCTACAAGAGAAACTATTTGAGAAAAGAACCCCTCTTGGAGCCCTCCTATTACCACAGCCATATTGCATATCCTCTTGCTATTATTATTCTATTAAGGTGGTTTGCGAGTACATTCAAAGTACTCACTAGCATTGTCCCTAGCTATTAACTTGGTCAGATCTCAAGATGAAGGTGAAGTGGACGACTATGCGAGCTAGGACGTTCTCCCATTCAGTTTCCTGTAGGTTAAGGCATGGCCCGGGCTCTACGCTTGGTGAAGTTCCGCTGATGATTATTGATGTTGCCATAACGGCTTTTATGTAAGTCTTGTAATTCAGCATATTCTTGGATGTTGTAATGATACTTGTCGGTTATGTGCCACGACTAACTTATCATGGGATCGTAGTTGTATGCATAACAGGGATTCTCGGAGGATTAATCTGGGCCCCCTTACACATATTCTTAGCAAGAAGATGAATCTTTCCAAACTCTCACTCGTCTCCATACATTGACTTCCTAGTGGTGGGTCCACTGAATAGATTTTTGCAAGGTGTGAATTTAATTTCGAAACACGGGCAAAATTTCAAAACACGGTGAGTCATAGTCTCTTTGATTATTTGCAAAACACGGTCAAATTTCTAGGCATGCATATTCTTAGCAAGAAGTTGAATCTTTACAAACTCTCACTCGTTCTCGATACATTGACTACGGCCTAGTGGTGGGTCCACTGAACAGATTATCGCAAGGTGTGAAGTTAATTTCGAAACACAGCCAAAATTTCAAAACACGGTGAGTCATAGTCTCTTTGATTATTTTCAAAACACGGTCAAATTTCTAGGCATGCATATTCTTAGCAAGAAGTTGAATCTTTCCAAACTCTCACTCATTCTCGATACATTGACTGCGGCCTGATGGTGGGTCCACTGAATAGATTATCGCAAGGTGTGAAGTTAATTTCATAACACAGCCAAAATTTCAGAACATGGTGATTCATAGTCTCTTTGATTGTTTCCAAAACACGGTCAAATTTATAGGCATGCATATTCTTAGCAAGAAGTTGAATCTTTCCAAACAACTCTCACTCATTCTCGATACATTGATTGCTTTATGGGTCCACTGAACAGATTATCGCAAGGTGTGAAGTTAATTTCGAAACACCACCAAAATTTCAAAACACGGTGAGTCATAGTCTCTTTGGTTGTTTTCAAAACATGGTCAAATTTCTAGGCATGCATATTCTTAGCAAGAAGTTTAATCTTTCCAAACAACTCTCACTCATTCTTGATACATTGACTGCCTGGTGGGTCCACTGAACAGATTATCGCAAGGTGTGAACTTAATTTCGAAACACACCGAGAAATAGTATAGTAGAGAGTAGCAAAATGAATTTCCTTGGCTGTGTGGTCAGGCAGCAAGGCTTTATCCAATCGCTAGGCATCGGGACCCACCTGGGACGTGCATTTGAGCACCTGTGTCTCTGGCATCTCCCTAGGAACCGTGGTATGATGACAGCTGCATCTGAGCACTACAGGACTACAGTACACTACTAAAGTCTTACTTCATGAATCAGTGAGCAGGAATACTCGAGTACTACTCCGTACTTCTAGAACCCTATTGCCACCGCTGCCCAGCGCTCGCCTCCCTTGGAGTAGTAAAAGGCCGCAAATAGCCATCGCCACCCGCCACCCACCGCCTGCAGATGCCTACCTACTGCAGTAGTAGTATAGTAAAAAGAAGACTTATGTACTGTATTACTATTGGAGTACTGGTGGTACAACTCGAGTATAAAAAGACATATACTCCGTATTACTAGAGTACTAGTTCAAATATACTACTACTAGTACTCTGTATTTGGACAAGCTTTAACCACAACAAAGAAATGGAGAAGAGAAACGAGTCTGCCATGGCGAGAAAGAAAGAGCCAGAAGAGACGAGCAGATAGAATAAAATGCAGATGGTGTTACAGACATGCATGCAGTCCTCGTTCTCTTGCCCACAGCACTATACACTTTGTGCCAGGCCCCAGGTTTCTCCGTCTCTCTCTAGGTGTAGACATTCTCCATTTCCAAAAAAGGCGTAGACCTTCTTACCACTCACGCGGGTAGGATCTGTTTGTCTGGTACAGTACTGTATAGGGTATTAAGTGCCTGATTTACTCTCACCTGTCAACTTTTTGTAGCCTTCGTTCAAAAAACTCAATGCTGCACAAAAATTCAGGACTGCGGGCACTACATCAGCGAGCCGAGCTTCCAGGGAACCACTCCAAAGCTGGGCGCGTCAGCGGATTCCACTGATACGTCCATTTTGCATCACTATTTTATATCACAATTTGCTGTTATTCATTCATATATTTCATATTAAGAGATGATACTTATATTATTTCATCCATTTTTGCATGGTTGATGACTTTCGGAGGATGGACCGCTGAAGTCAGGATTCTGATGGAAAAGGCACAGTTTGGAGGCGAAATTCGCGAAGATTAGAAAATCCTGGAAAATATATGGAAAATCCTATTTTTCCAGAAGACGAAGGAAGCCAGAAGGGGAAGTGGAGATGGGCCACAGGGGGCCCACACCACCCCTGGCGCGAGCCAGCCCTGGCCACGCCACCAGGTGGTGTGGCCACCCTGGCCCACCTCTGGCATCTCTGTTTGGCGTATATAATCCCCACAAAAACCTAAGACTTGGGGAGCGACCACAGAAAGATTCCGTCACCTCTGCGGGGTGGAAAACTATAGAGAGAGAAAGAGCTCTCCGACAGGTAGAAATCTGCCAGGGAAATTCCTTCCCGGAGAGGGGAGATCGTCGCCATCAACACCACCATCAAGATGGACTTCATCGGGATCATCATCATCTCCATCATCATATCCATCATCACCACTCTGTACTGCTGTAACAACTGGGTTGAATCTTCCATAGTTCTTAGGGGAACCTTTTCTGGTGTTGATTACTTGTTATAGTTGATGCTATTGAGTGGAACCATTGAATTATCGTTCATGTTCAGATTGTTACTTACAATTATTTCATATCTGATCTTGATCCATATGATGTCTCGTGAGTAGTTCGGTTAGTTCTTGAGGACATGGGAGAAGTCATGTTGTTAGTAGTGGAATTGTGTTGAGAAAGATTCAATAGTTTAATATTTAAGTTGTGGTGTTATTCTTCTAGTGGTGTCATGTGAACGTCGACTACATGATACTTCACCTTTACGGGCCTAGGGGAATGCATTGTGTATTTAGCTACTAATCGTAGGGGTTGCCGGAGTGACAGAAACCTAAACCCCCGTTAGGAAACCTTTGCACAAGGGAGTGTAGGATCTCAAAGTTTAAGGTTGTGGTTATATTTTTATCTTAATTACTTTCTTGTAATTGCGGATGCTTGCAAGGGGTATAATCACAAGTATGTATTAGTCCTAGGAAGGTCAGTACATTATCATAGGTTCACCCACACAACACTTATCCAACTAAAGAAGATTAATCAACTATATGAAGCGAAAGCATTTGACGATATTCCCATGTGTCCTCGAGAACGTTTGGTAATCATAAGTAATACAACCGGCTTGTCCTTTGCTAAAGAAAGGATTGGGCCACTTGCTGCAATTATTATCATTGTTATTTATCTGCATTATCAAAAAATCCTAAAATTCCGTTTGCTAAGTATTTACAGAGAATTCCTACTCCAAGCCACTCGTCAACACCTTCTGCTCCTCGTTGGGTTCGACACTCTTACTTATCGAAAATACTACGATACACCCCTATACTTGTGGGTCATCAAGACTATTTTCTGGCGCCGTTGCCGGGGAGTGAAGCGCTATTGGAGAGTGGAGCTGGTAAAGGAAACTTCTACTATGAGTATTGTTTATTCTTGTTAAGTTACTTTATCTCAGTATGGATAATTCACTTAGTTTATTATTTTGTAATGCTACTACCAGCGCTAAGGTAGTAGATGAACCACCACCTGCTAGAAATGATACTTTTAAGATACCTAAGAGAATTATTGATCGTGTTATGGATAACTACTATTTTGGAGATGGAACTGTCCATCCTGGTGATCATTTGCTCTGTATACACGAATTATGCGGGTTGTTCAAGTGTGCACGTATTACAACAGATCAAGTCAAGAAGAAGTTATTCTCATTATCACTAAAAGGAAGAGCTGAGGAATGGTACAAGCTGCTGAAGAATGGCCAATCTCTTGAATGTGAGGAAGTTGTACCTCTCTTTTATTCAAAATTTTATCCTCCTAGTGAGATTCATAAAGATCGGAATCAAATATACAACTTTTGGCCTCGTGATGGAGAGAGTACAGCTCAAGCTTGGGGGAGATTGAAGTTACTAATGCTCAAATGTCTTATTCATGAGCTCCCTAACAATATTATTATCAATAACTTTTATGCAAGGCTTTCTCTTCATGATAAGGATCTATTGGATGCTTCTTGTGCTGGATCATTTACACGCATGGAAGAAGAAGCTAAATGGGATCTTCTAGACCGTATTCAAGACAATGCTAAAGCATGGGAGAATGATAAAGGAAGAAAGTCAGGTATAAATTATGATTATGAATGCATTAAATATTTTATGGGAACTGATGACTTTCATAATATTAGTAATGCTTATGGTCTTGATTCTCAAAGTATTGCAAATTATTTTAAGTCTTTTGCTTCTTATATTGAAATTCCTAAAAAGAAATGGAATAAGTATCATGAGCCATATAAAGATATTGTTAATTGTGTTCCTGCAAGGGATACTGAAGTTTATACTGCTAATCATATTTTACCTGAACCTTACATTGAGAAAATGGCTTTCCTAGTTAAAATAAAGGAACATTCTATGGCATCTAGTATGGTTAACGAACGTACAAATAAAGCTATAGAACCCAATGAACAAATAGATGATGAACTTGCAGTAGCAAATATGAAAGACTTTGTCGCTAAAAATGTAGAATATGGACACATTATCCTTTGTAAGGATACTTCTAAAATTGTTTCACATCCTAATGGAACTAGGGAAGCTAGTGTCCCTGTGTTTTTTGTCAGAATAAGTGATCATTGCTACAATGGTTCATGTGATAGTTATATCGTTAAATTTATGCATGATACTGAAATTTATTATGAGAGAGGGAAAATTGTTCTTATGCATCTCAATAATATTAATTTTCCTTGCTTTATGCTGAAAGTCTTTATGTTGCACTTGTTTTGCCTTCCTATGCTAGTAGCCTCTGGTTTCAACAATTTATTTTCTTACAAAATTCCTTTGCATAGGAAGTGGGTTAGACTAAAAAATGTGTATATTTGCTTCTTGATGCTCTCTTTTACTTCAATTCATATTCTTACGTGAGCATCATTGAAATTTATCATGCCTATCTTAATGGCTATAAAGAAAGAGCTTTTTGGGAGACAACCCAATATATTTTTGCTTTCAGTTTATTCTTGTTTATTTGAGTCCTGGAAGTTATTGCTTATGCAACAACCTCTCCTTATCCTTTTTGTTTGTTTTTGTGTCAAGATCAGCCTCTAATGAGAGAGAAGTAAGATTTGAGGAAGTTGCTGTCCCGAAACAGATTTTTGTGCTTCACTATAAAAAATCATGAAAAATCCCAGAACGTTGTACTGATCTATAATTTTTTGTGTGCATGCCCCAGGTTATTATTTAACTTTCGTTAGATGTTCACTTTTTGTTTTGAGCAACATAAGATTTTCGAAAAAATTGATCTTTACCTTCTGGTCTGTTTTGTCAGATTTCTGCCATTTCTACACTTGCCTCTTAAATAAATTTCCTTTTTGAATTCATTTTGGGCTTTCAAGAGGAATCGTTTCAGTAGCTTATGTTTTGATGGATTTCAGTTGAAATTGAACTTGAAGGTTTATCACCTTGCATGCACTAATGTTGCTAATGAGAATGGTGTGAAGTTTTGTGTGAAAGAAATTTCCAAGTTGTAGGAGAAAATGATGTAATAAGATGGTGAATGGTCAAATGACTCAAGCAATATGTTTAATAAAGATGAAGATATTGATGTTATTCAAGTGGTGACTCCGGAAAATCTTATTAAAGACCAAATTCAGAGACCTGCAGAGTCTGTTTTTGAATAGGTAACAGTTCTGGTAAGAAAAGGTCCGCGAAAAACTTTCCAAGTTATAGTTTTATAGTTTTTATCTAACATGGAAAATAATGAGTTGAAAGAGGGACGGAAGTGAAGCCCGGGTGGCTCACACCACCCCGTGGCGCGAGCCCACCTGGCCAAGCCACCAGGGGGTGTGGCCACCCCGGAGCCCGTCTCCGACCCATTTTCTACCAGTACATTCCTTTTTTGTTATACTTCATAATATATAATCCCCTGGATCCCCCGAGGTTCGTATATCGTGTTCTCGTCGTGTCTTCGTTTCGATTTGTTTTTGACAGGAAGATTCTCAGTTTTGGAGCCGCAATGTCTCCCTCTGGATCAGCTAAGGAGGATTCCTTGGTGGACGTCATCAACCCATACATGTATGAGTTGAAGATTCACCCCAAGGAGTTGTTGCTCGAAGGTGGGAAGATACAGATAAAAGAGGTTCAGGGCCCTAAAGGAGAAGGTAGTCTGGAGGATAGAATGGAAGCATTGGAGCAAGAAGTCTTTAGGTACAAGAAGATGGCAGAACGCGAGGTGGATATCATCCATAAGATTAGTTCAGAACTCATCGTCGAGCACAAGAAGGAGACTGCTGAGCTTAGGGATGAAATTCTTTCACTCCATCGAACAACCAACCAACTACAAGCACAGCTCTACGACGTGCAAAATCAAAACTGTGAGTATGAGGTTAGGTTTAAATAAATAAGTGTTGCTGCTAGTTTCAGGATGTTGGAAACTAAGATGTCTTTTGTTGATGGGGAGCCCTTACCTTGGAAGTCGGACGATGACGAGAGAACACCACCACCACCGAAGGAGTAATTCATCATCAGGTTTTGGCATCCCCTTGGTTTGTTCCAAGCTTGGGGGAGTGCCGCAGTATCACATCTTCTATCTTTCATCTTTTTACCTTTTTAGTAGAGTCATATCATGAATAGAGAAGTTATCATATAGGATTCTTTGCATTGTGGAAGTATCTCCCCTCTCGTTAGTTATCTATGTATCCCTTGGTGTGAGTTGCTATTATGGAATATTACTGAGAAGTTCTATCATTTACTTTTTGCACATCTTATATTAGTTTGCAATTTCTGTTATATGATTGATCTTATTGTTAGTATTGGTATCACTTTGGGATCATTACGTAAATTTAGTTGTTTTGGCAAACCTGTCTCTGGTTAGTAGCAACACTATTTGAGAATTGAATGAAAAAAAGAAAAGTACTTTTAAGAAATATAATTTCATCATCTTTCTTTCTTGATTGTCTCATAAGCTTAGTATTCTCTAGTTAAGATCTTTTGTGCTTCCAAGGAAGATTGCATGTTTGTTTTTATCACTTGTATGTTTGTTTGTTTCCTTCAACTCTTATGCTTGCTACCCAGCCTTGCTAGCCAAAAACCTGTACTGAGAGGGAATGCTTCTCATGCATCCAATCCTTAAACCAAAACCTATGCCATTTGTGTCCACATAGCTACCTATTAGCATTATTGCTATTCCAAGTAAATTCATGTTTTTATCTACCTTCCGAATTAAACTTGTTATGTGAAAATTAGTGATTAAAGCTCTCACGAAGTTGATGACACACTTTACTTTCTTGCACTTAATAAACTTGAACCATTGTGCCCATCTATGTTGCGTATATGCTTGCGCTTTGTAAGTTGTTAATTAGCAGAACCATGTTACCATGGGGAACGCTTTCAACATTGCACTTTATTTAGTTGATATCATGTTCTTTTGCTTATGGATCCCGGTGGTGTGAAATGAAAGGGGAGCTTGTAAAGCTCATGGAGTTTGTATATGTGTTAGAGAAACGCCTAGGTGGCTAGCCTAAGCCATGCCTAATCATGGTGGAAACTTGCAGCTTAACCATAGTGAGCAATCTGTGAGGCATCCTCAATAAAAAAACCTATGAAAATAGGAAATGAAAAAAAAACTATGCAAATAGGAAAGAAAAAACCTATGCAAATAGGAAATAAAAGGATCGCTGAGATGCTCATTGTCTGTTGCCTTGTCATTTTGATATGGGAAAGCTCCTGTATCATGGGGCAAGGGGTACCCCGTTGGCGGTTCTCTATGATACATATGTACTTACAATGACAAGAACTTACGCATGACTAAAGTTGAGTAGCATGAGGTTCGGTACTCGTAAGCAAGGGGCATGAGATTTTCAACTTATAACTTGTTAGGCATATCCTCATATTTGTTCACTTTAACCTTAATCACCTAAAGATGCTTATGATAGGGGTAATGAGAGCTGAAAGCTAATAAGTACCCAAAAAATTGGAAGCTCTTTAAGAAACTTGAAATCCCTGCTTCCCTCTGCGAAGGGCCTATCTTTTACTTTTTGGTTGAGTCAGTAAACCTATTCCTTTATATCTCAAGCAAGTATTTGAGTTGTTGTGTTTCAATCATTCATATGTTGATTTATTCAATCATGTTTCTTATGTTCCTTGTTTTGCACACTGCTCTTATCTTAGTGAATATTACATTGAAAGCTATCATTGAAAACCCATTATGTTTGAACTCCTGCAAATTGTTAATAATTCTTTGACCAAGAACAAAGTTTGCCATTACCAATTATGATTTACTTTGTGTATCTTTATTGTGTTTCCTTTACTTATTGCAAGTTAAGTTATATAATAGTGAGTTATCTTCTATTATGATTTATGTATTGATGAATGTGATGCTTCTTGTCCGTATTCCTTTATCGACACTTCACTCCATAAACCTGAGGTCATGTTTATTGAGCTCAGTTTTCGCTTGGGGACAAGCGAAGTCTAAGCCTGGGGGGAGATGATACGTCCATTTTGCATCACTATTCTATATCATAATTTGCTGTTATTCATTGATATATTTCATATTAAGAGATGATACTTATGTTGTTTCATCTATTCTTGCATGGTTGATGACTTTGGGAGGATGGACCACTGAAGTCAGGATTCTGATGGAAAAGGCACTGTTTGGAGGTGAAATTCGCGAAGATCAGAAAATCCTAGAAATATATGGAAAATCCTATTTTTCTAGAAGACGAAGGAAGCCAGAAGGGGAAGTGGAGATGGGCCATAGGGGCCCACACCACCCCCTGGCGCGGGCCAGTCCTAGCCGCGCCACCAGGTGGTGTGGCCACCCTAGCCCACCTCTGGCATCGCCCTTTGGCATATATAATCCCCACGAAACCCTAAGACTCGGGGAGCGGCCATAGAAAGATTTCACCGCCTCTGCAGGGTGGAAAACTGCAGAGAGAGAAAGAGCTCTCCGGCAGACAGAAATCTACCAGGGAAATTCCTTCCTAGAGAGGGGAGATCATCGCCATCAACACCACCATCAAGCTGGACTTCATCAGGATCATCATCATCTCCATCATCATCTCCACCAGCACCATCATCACCACTCCGTACCGTTGTAACAATTGGGTTGAATCTTGCATAGTTCTTAGGGGAAACTTTCCCGGTGTTGATTACTTGTTGTAGTTGATGCTATTGAGTGGAACCATTGAATTATCATTCATGTTCAGGTTGTTACTTATCATTATTTCATCTCTTATCTTGATCCATATGATGTCTCGTGAGTAGTTCGTTTAGTTCTTGAGGACATGGGAGAAGTCATGTTGTTAGTAGTGGAATTGTGTTGAGAAAGATTCAATAGTTTGATATTTAAGTTGTGGTGTTATTCTTCTAGTTGTGTCATGTGAACGTCGACTACATGATACTTCACCTTTATGAGCCCAGGGGAATGCATTGTTTATTTGGCTACTAATCATAGGAGTTGCTAGAGTGACAGAAACCTAAACCCCCGTTAGGAAACCTTTGCACAAGGGAGTGTAGGATCTCAAAGTTTAAGGATGTGGTTAGATTTTTATCTTAATTACTTTCTTGTAGTTGCGGATTCTTGCAAGGGGTATAATCACAAGAATGTATTAGTCCTAGGAAGATCAGTACATTAGCACGGTTCTGAACACCGCTGTTGCTCTTGATTCACCATTTGTAATGAGTAAGCTCCTTACAGCACCACCACACACACATGCTACACATACTACTACTTCTGCTGAATCTGAAATGTCTGATACTTATGAAGTTGCTTCTATGGTGCTTGATAAGAGTGGTTCATTAGGTCCTTTCCTAGATGCTATGATTGCTAGAACTATAGCTGGAAATACTGAAACTCCTAATGAAGACACTAATACACCTATCAGTTCACCTGAGTCTATAGAGAGCTATGATATTGAAGATGGATATATAGAAATGAATGATGAATTTATTAAAGAATGTCAAAATACTCATGGTAAAAGTTCTATTAAGAGCCTCCTTGAGAGGCATACTATAAAACCCAAATTATCTCCTAAAGATAAGTTTGCTACATCTCCCATAAACATTAAAGATAAAGATTATGATTTCCCTCTTGATTTATCTTACATAACCATTATTGAGAAAGAACCTTTTTGTGGGACTAAGAATGGAAGTGTTGTAGCACATATGACTGAGCTTTCTACCATGAGTGGCCTATTTTCTGATGATATTAAGATGTGCACCTACTTTGTTGCTAAAATTTTCCCTTTTTCACTAAAAGGAGAAGCTAAGGCTTGGTTTAATAATTTACCTCATGGATCTATTGATAGCCCTGATTGCTTGATTAGTACTTTCCTTCAGAAATATTTCCCTCCTAGTGCTAGACATGCCATTTTGCAGGAACTTTTGATTTTAAACAGGGAGAAAAGGAGATATTGCCTGAATCATGGGAAAGGTTTTGTGCTTTGATTCATGCACAGCCTGGATGTCCATTACCTAAAAATGAGCTCCTTGATATATATTATAATGGACTAACTGAAGAATCTAGGACATACCTGGATAGTTGTGTTGATTGTGTTTTCAGGAAGAGAACTCCCAAAGAAGCTGAGGAATTAATGGCTAAAATAAGCAAGAATTATGATGACTGGACTTCACCTGAGTCAACTACACCTGAGTTAACTGTGTCTGAGCCAACACCTACACCAAAGAAGAGGGGATTTATTGAATTAAATGATGTAGTGATGAAGGAAGCTAAGAAATGTCTTAAGGAGAAGGGTATTAAAGTTGAAGAAGTGAATCTACCTCCTATAGAAGAATTATGTAAGCCAATCTCCCACTCATCTACTATTGAGGTACACTCTCTCCAACATTTTGATGAAGGTGATATTCCTTATTCTAAACCTCCTGATCAATGCTTAGAATAATTTGATATTTTTATTGTTAAGCAAGATAATTTTAATAAAAGAGTGCAGAATCATTTGATGGAAAACTCTAGAGCTATTATTGAGTTAAGGGATATTGTGGAAAGAACCTCTAATGATGTTAAAACTTGTTAAACATTTCCAAATGGTTTAAACTCAAATTGATCAGCTTATTAAGGTACAAAAAGATTTGCTAGTTAATGCTTCTAAGGAAAAACAAGCTTATGAAATTAGAACTAGAAGTGGTGTTGCCACTCAGGATCCTCTCTATCCTGAGGGGCATCCTAAAAGAATTGAGCAGGATTCTCAACAAACTGAAAATAGAGGTACTTCTTCTAGGAGAAAGAAAAAGAAACATAAAACAGTTGTAGAATGTTCTGAGCCTGCTAAAGATCCTAATAGTATATCTGTCTCTGATGTTGAAACTGAGAGTGGTAATGAGAAAAATGATGCTCCTGATAAAGAAGAAATTGAAGAAGAACCTGAAAGGAACACTAAAAAATGCTAAGTACACTAAGGAAGATTTTGTTGCTAATAAACATGGTAGTGAAAGAGAACCCTGGGTTCAAAAACCAATGCCTTTTCCTGATAAGAAACACAAGTCAAAGGAAGACGAACACTATAATAAGTTTTGTGAGTGGATGAAACCTTTATTTTTGCAAATTCCTTTAACTGATGCTATTAAATTACCTCCTTATGAAAAGTATATGAAGGATATTGTCTCTAATAAAAGGAAGATCCCTAATGAGGAAATTTCTACTTTGCTTGCTAATTATTCCTTTAATGGTAAGGTTCCAAAGAAACTTGGAGACCCATGGATTCCAACTATTCCATGCTCTATTAAAAATAATTATGTTAGAACTGCTTTGTGTGATTTGGGAGTAGGAGTTAGTGTTATGCCTTTTTCTCTCTACAAGAGACTTCAATTGGAGAAATTAATACCAACTGGTATATCTTTGCAAATGGCTGATAAATCTACTACTATTCATGTTGGTATATGTGAGGATGTTCTTGTTTAAGTGTCTCATAATTGCTTGATATTAACTGACTTTGTTGTGCTCGAAATGCCTGAAGATGATAATATGTCTATTATTCTTGAGAGACCTTTTCTTAACACTGCAGGAGCTGTCATTAATTGTAATCAAGGAAAGGTAACTTTTAATGTTAATGACAAGGAGCATACTGTCTATTTCCCCAAGAAGATTGATAGGAATTATGGCTTAAATTCAATTGAAAATATTGAGGGCATCCAAGTTGGAGAAATATATTGTCCCATACCACGAGAAAAATATGAAACTATTATGATTGGGACCATTGCTATCAAGGTTGAGGTAACATAATCATTTAGTGAAATACAAAGTTTTGTTTCATATAAAATTGTTTTGGTAACAAGACCTGATCAACCTTGTTAACAAAGGGATTTTAATGAACAAAACAATGTTTTCACCATGATTATCCTTGCCTACTTTTACTTTATCCATTTTAATTTTTGCTTTCACTTAGTTTAATTTTCTATTGCTAGTTGCTTGCATATTAGAGTGTCTTAGAACTTCTGAAGTTTTAGTTTGGTTTTGTTATTGCATCATTCCAATATTATCTTTCTGTCGGAAAATTATTCATCAATACCTGAAAATTGCTAAAAAATAAAGTGTCTCAAAAAATTCCAGAAAATCCATATTAAATTTTTATGTCAAAAGCGGGGCAGAGAAGTACCCGGAGTGACCCAGGGGGGCACCAGGTAGGCACACCACCTGGTGGCGCAGCCACCCCAGGGGCGTGCCTGGCCATGGTGTGGGCCACCCTTGGCCCTCCACTTATTCTCCCTCCTGCCACTTCTTTCTCTCTCCCGAGAAAACACCAGTTCATTGCTCAAACCCATGTTCTTGCTGTTCTTGCTCGCAATTTTTCGATCTCCTTGCTCATTCCATCTTTGCTACTGAAATTTGGAGCATTTGTTCTCTGGTACGTGACTCCTCTGCTTGCCAAGTAGATTTGTGTTTAGTGGATTATATCTTGAATATTTTGCTACTATAGGTGACAGGTTAGGTGAGCTTGTAAGCTTGTTCAATGCTTAGAGAAATTTTTTTGATGCATGTTTAGGCCTCTTACAAGTCCCTATAAGTAGTTCCTTCCATTATGTAATCACTTTGCGATCATTTGTATGATGGTTGATTAAATTTCAGAATAGAGGAGATGAACAACCACACTTTTGGAGAAGTATTTGAGAGGGACACACCCAGGAGAGCAAGGCCTTCGAGATCAGGTTCTCAATTTAGGCCATCATATAATGAAGATCTTATTGCACCACACTTTGGCAATGAAGGAGATGAGGGAGATGCTCACCCATCTACCTTCCCTTGTTTTGCCTTTTTGCAAGCTGCAGGGATCCTCGATGATTTCTTAATCCTTGTTCAAAGGTTTGGTCTAACCACTTCATGGAAGATGGGAGTGAGCAATATGTCGTGTTGATTATTGGCTCAACACGTCGAGCTCATTGGGGAACCCCAAGAGGAAGGTATGATGAGCACAACAGCAAGTTTTCCCTCAGTTATGAAACCAAGGTTATCGAAACAGTAGGAGCAAGGAAACACCTCCTAGGTGTTGTTGCCAACTCGGAGTCCTGCACAAAACAACCACAGAACTTTGCCCCCAACTTAGAGTGAGGTTGTCAATCTCACCGATTTTATTGAAAACAAATGATTTAACGTACTGTGTGGAAGAAACTAAAAGCTTGTAGAAAGTAAACACAAAACAGTAAACAGTTATAGATTGATGGTAAAAGAAAGGACCGGGGTCCATAGTTCACTAGTGGTGGTTCTCCTTAAGATAGATGACATGTTGGGTGAACAAATTACAGCGGGGCAATTGACAAACATCGAGAAAGCATACATGCATATACTAATCATCTTGACTCCTATGAGATTTGACTGGGCATTACAACATTATACATAGACCATAATCCAACTGCATCTCTGACTAATAATCCACCTTCAGATTATCATCTGAACCCCCTCCAGTATTAAGTTGCAAGCAACAGATATTTGCATTACGTATTGCGTGTAAAGTAATGAATACAATTGTTCTATGAACAAAGGATTGTTATTTTCTCCCTAGTAGCAACATCACATCTAGTACCTTAGAAATTTCTGTCACTTCCCCAGATTACTAGAGGCATGAACCCACTATCGAGCATAAATACTCCCTCTTGGAGTTTCTAGCATCTACTCGGCCAAGATATCTACTAACAACAGAGAGCATGCAAGATCACAAATAACAAAGACATGATAGAATCAATAATCAATCTGAAATAGAATCTCAATATCCATCGGATCCCCGCAAACACAACATGTAGGATTACAAATAGATGATCTTGATCATGAACGGAGCTCACAAGATCTAAACATGGTAGCACAAAGGAGAAGAACCAACCATCTAGCTACTACATGGACCCGTTGTCCAAGGATGAACTACTCACGCATCACACCGGAGGCTTGCATGGTGATGAAGAAGGCCTCCAGGGTGAATTCTTCCCTCCGGTAGGGTGCCGGGAAGAGCTTCAGATCCCTCCCGATCTAGGGATGGAGATGACGGCGGCTACAGACTCTTTCGTGGAATTTTGATCGGGTCCTTAGTGTTTCTGTATCGGAGGCATCTTATAGGCGAAAGGGGAGGCTGAGGGGGTTCCCTAGGCGGCCACACCACCCCCTGGCGCGGGTCAGGCCTGGTCGCATGACCAGGTGGTGTGGCGGCCCTCTGGCCCCTCTCCGTCTCGTATTTTGGCTCTATGTCCCCCTCGGTGAAATACTGACTTTGGCTTTTGTCCCCTCCAATTCCGAGAATATTCATTTTCTGACTTTCCTGGAACCAAAAACAGCAGAAAACAGGCAGCTGGCACTGTGGCATCTTGTTAATAGGTTAGTCCAAGAAAGTGTATAAAAAGTACTCCAAAATGTGGACAAAACATAAGAAAGTAGATAAAAACCAAGCATGGAACCTCAAAAATTATAGATACGTTAGCAACGTATCAACATCCCCAAGCTTAACTCATGCTCGTCCTCGAGTAGGTAAGTGATAAAAAGAAAGAATAATTTTTTAGGTGACATGCACCATTGATACATTGCAAATGTATCTATAATTTTTGATGTTCCATGCTTGGTTTTATCTACTTTCTTATGTTTTGTCCACACTTTGGAGTACTTTTCATATGATTTCTTGGACTAACCTATTAATAAGAGCCACAGTGCCAGCTGCATGTTTTCTACTGTTTTTGGTTCCAGGAAGTCAGAAAATGAATATTCTCGGAATTGGACGGGACAAAAGCCAAAGTTATTATTTTACCAAGGGACACTTGGAGCCAGAATACGAGACGGAGAAGAGCCAGAGGGTGGCCACACCACCTGGTGGCGCGGGCCAGGCCAGCCCGTGCTAGGGGTGTGTGGGCCCCTCCGGCACCCCCTCGGTCTCCCCTCTCGCCTATAAGAGCCTCCCGATGCATAAACCCTAAATCATCAAGCCTCCAGCCACGAAAAGTTCCGCAGCGCCACCGCCACCGAAGGGGAGATTCGGGGGACAGAAAGTCTCTGTTCCGGCACCCTGCCGGGATGGGGAAGTGCCCCGGAGCCTTCTCCATCGATCTCCACTGCCATCTCCATCGCCATTGCTGATTTCCATGATGAGGAGGGAGTAGTTCTCTCTCGAGGCTAAGGGTTCTACCGGTAGCTATGTGTTCATCTCCCTCTCTATGCATGAACATATTGTGATCATGAGCTTTCTAATCAAATAGATCTACCTTGCTACTCAAGTGCTTTAATAGATCTCTGCTCTCCCCATGTGTGTGAAAGTGACAGCTTGCACACCATGGTGGCACTTAGGCTAGAGATTTCAAATACTTGTTATGAGTTATATTTGGAGTTGGATGTTTCTATGAAATTGTGGTGTTTGTTTGAACCATCTAGTTCTCAAGGTGACAGTGTGTGGTTATCTAGATGGGAAAGGCTTACTTTTGAGGTGTGTTGTTATAGACCTACCAATTATTAGAGTGTCCAACCGGAGAGTAGTTCAACGTAGTATCATAAAGAAGAATATATTTATATGAGAGTGTTCACTAGTGAAAGTATGATCCCTAGGCCTTGTTTCTAAACATTGAAACACCATTTGCAATTAGATCTGTTACATGTTTTCTTGCTTCATTCTTTATTTCAGTTTGACTTTAGTCTTTTCCCACGTCAACCACACGCCAGCAAGCTATTTTATGGCACCGTTGTCTTATATCCATACCACTTTTATTTCACTATCTCTTCGCCGAACTAGTGCACCTATACACCTGACAAGTGTATTGGTTGTGTTGGGGACACAAGAGACTTCTTGTATCTTGATTGCAGGGTTGCTTGAGAGGAGATACCTTTGACCACTTCCTCCCTAAGTTCGATAAACCTTGGGTGATCCACTTAAGGGAAAACTTGCTGCTGTTCTACAAACCTCTACACTTGGAGGCCCAACAACTGTCTACAAGAATAGAAGTGCGTAGACATCAACCATCATAGACTTGATCAAAGTATTTGTAAAACATTGATAGCTAGGATCATAGTACTTCAACATAGCATGAAAGATAAAGTTCTAACCATAAGACATAGCAACTATGTTGTAACATGAAAAGGAACAAACAAAAGATTCATGAATAACAATGCTTTGCAAGACGTTTGTTTGTTTCACATAAATAAAACATAGCAGAGTGGCATTCAGCTTGTCCCTCATACAGTAGCAAACAAATGCATAGGACACCTTCAAAGTTCATAAGGGTGACTAGATACAAATAGTTTAAGAACAAGCAATACCAAAGTTATGCATCAATCAACAAGTCTTGGGACAATGCACATAGAACTAAGAATGGCCACTATGCTCTCTCAATAGGTGCATAAAGATAGAAGGTGGAGACTCAACATAAAAGTAAAAGAAGGGCCTTCATAGAAGGAAGTAAGGATTCAAGTTTCATAAAGAGCTTCCAAAAATTATGGTACTTATTAGCTTTCAGCTCTCATTGCCCCTATCATAAGCATCTTGAAGTGATTAAGGTTAAAGTGAACAAACTATGGAGTATATGCTTGACAAAGTATAAGTTGGAAATCTCATGTCCCTTGAATACGAGGGCCGCTCCTCATGCTACTCAAGTTTAGTTACCGGTAAGTTCTTGTCATAGTAAGTACATGTGTATCATAGAGAACTGCCAACGGGTACCCCTTGCCCGATGATACGGAAGAATCCCCATATCAAAATGACAAGGCAAGCAGACAATGAGCATCTCAGCAATCTTCTTATTTACCATGGGAAAATGGTGCTTTTTTCTCTCTTTCCTCTTTTCTCATATCTCTTTTTATTCTTTTTCTCTTTTTCTCAATATCTGACTCTTTTTATAAGAAGAATGCTTCATAGACAGCTCATTATGGTTACGCTACAGGTTTCAACCATGATTAGGCATGGATTAGACCGGCGGCCCAGGCGTTTCTCTAACACACATACATAACTCCATGGACTTACAAGCTCCCCTTTCATTTCACACCGACGAAATCCATAGACAAAAGAGCATGATATCAACTAGGTACAAAGTACAAGTGCAATGTTGAAAGCGTTCCCCATGACAGCATGGTTCTGCTAATCCCCACCATATAAGTGCAAGCATATACAACATAGACGACACAATGGTTCAAGTTTATTAAGGGTAATAAAAGAAAAGTGTGCCATCAAGTTCGTGAGAGCTTTAATCACTAGTTTTCTCATAACAAGTTTAATTCGGAAGGTAGATAAAAACATGAATATACCTGGAATAGCAAATGCTAACAGGTATGTATGGTGGATTCTTTGGAATAATTTGGTTTTAGGAGTTGGATGCATGAGTAGAACTCATACTAGGTTATGGAGGCTAGCAAAAGACTGGGAGCGACCAACTAAGAGAGCAATAATGTCCATAATCATGCAAAGCGACAAAACATCATTAATTAAAGCATAAAGTGATATTACAAGTCGAAAACTAAAGGATCATAAAGGCTATGGTGACTTGGGATAGTCATGACATGGTGTGAGCATGCGCCAAGTCAACCCAAATAAAGCATCAAAGGATAATACCACAATACTATGCTTTAATATGCTAAAACAATGCATGATTCTTTCAAGGCACATTAACAATCTCAATCGTTTATAACATGTCATGCTACAACAAAGATCACTAAGCATAAAGCCAAAACAAAATCAAGCATGGCATGACAAAGCATAGCCCACAGTAAAAAAACAATCTCTCTTTACCACTTAAGCATGAACTTTCCTACTCTCTTCCAATCCAAACCAAACTATTTGAAAATTAATGTATGAAAGAGGGGGTCCAACCAATTTATTCAAGCAAACTAAGAAAACCAAGCAAATTAAAAAACAAAAACGAAAACAAAGACACTCCAAGAACAACACAACTGTGCATGAAACAATAAAAATGAAGTGTTTGGAAGAAACCTGGGATTTTTATTGATGAAGAAGGGGATGCCTTGGGCATCCCCAAGCTTTGACGCTTGTACTTCTTGGATATTTCTTGGGGTGACATGCGTGGCATCCCCAAGCTTGAGCTTTAGTCCATTCTTCATCTCATTACATCATTCTCTCCATACACCTGAAATTTTTTCCTTCATACAAAACTTCACACAATCTTTATTAGCAACATTAGTGCACTCAAGATAATAAGTCTTTGGGTTCAGTTTCAGCACCAATAAAACTTCCATTAAAACACAAGGTACTGAATTACTTCCCTCAAAAAGCTCAATTCCCCAAAGAGAACTCAAAAAGGAACCAACAAGAAGCAAATGCAAATAATGGCAGAAATCTGTTAAAACAGACCAGCAGGTAAAAACCAATTTTTTCGAAGACCTTCTGTTGCTCAAATCAAAAAGTGTTAAACTAACAAAAGTTACATAACAACCTAGGGCAGAAGCACAAAAAGTCACGCCTCAAGACGATGTACAGAGATTTTACACAAATGTTTATGGTGAAGCACAAAAATCTATTTTGGGACAGCAACTTTCCCAAGCATTACATCTCTCTCATTAGAGGTTACTCTTGGCACAAAAAGCAATTAAAAAGGATAAGGAGCGGTTATTATAGAGGTAATAACTTCCAAGAATCATATATAACTTTTGGGTTATCTCCCAATAAGTACTTTTCTTTAACTCCTTTAAGTTAGGCATAAGAAGCAAGAAAAAGAATCAAGTGTTCTCAAATGAACAAGTATTAAAACCAAATTTCTTGCCCTTACCTCTCTTACTTTTATTCTTAACCTTGGGGAACATATGATTGTTTGGTGGAAAAGATAGGTGAATGGTGCCCTTTTCCACATCTATTACTGCTCCAAGGAGTTTCCATAGGGATCTTCCAAGTGTAATTTGTCCTTTTCCTACACATTCAATAACAAGATAATCAGTAGAAACCATTTTCCCTAGGATCTTTGTAAACACACCTTCAGCTATTCCAATTGGTGATATTGTGGCATTATTAGCAAGAAATATTTCTTCTCCTCCTTTAGAAAGTCCCCAAAGATACAAAGATTCATAGATATCTTTAGGCATAAGACAGAATTCAGACATGATATCACAGCGAGCATGAAAAGTTTCATTATTTATAACAATCTTTACTGTGGGAAGCCATTTTGAGGGTTCGGAATTTATTGGAACATAGTCATGATGCTCTCTAAGTGTATTATAGCAATCTTTTAAACTAGCAGTGCTGGTCTCAAGAGTGTTCAATCTAGCAAATATGTTTATAATGGAAGAATCAGATTTGCTAGGGAAGTTGTAAGTAAAGACCAACTTCTTTATGGCATTAAAAGCATCATCCTCATTGCATTGGAGGAAATCTCCTCCCACTACAGCATCCAAAGCATATCTATAGCAAAAAGCAATTCCAAGGTAAAAACTGCTAAGGAACAAGCTTTGAGTCATTTTAGGTTCAGTTTTTTCATGTAGGTCAGAGATTCTAGACCAAGCTTCTTTGAAACTCTCTTCAATTGCTTGTTTAAATGTGAAAATCATTTCCTCGGGTGACATAGTGATTGGAGCAATGCTAGACACAATGGCAACACAAGATAGGAACTAATAATAATAAAAAATTCGTTTTTAATAAAGAAAGCAAACTAGTAGAACTAATTTTTTTGTGTTTTTGATAAAGAAACAGGCAAACAAAGCAAAAATAAACTAAGCAAAACAAATAAAAAGTAAAGAGATTGGTTATGAGGGACTCCCCTTGTGAAGATGTCCATGACTCCCCGGCAACGGTGCCAGAAAAAGCTTGATTATTGGCTCAACATGTCGAGCTCGTTGGGGAACCCCAAGAGGAAGGTATGATGAGCACAGCAGCAAGTTTTCCCTCAGTTATGAAACGAAGGTTATCGAACTAGTAGGAGCAAGGAAACACCTCCCAGGTGTTGTTGCCAACTCGGAGTCCTGCTATCAAGTTGGAGAAATATATTGTCCCATACCACGAGAAAAATATGAAACTATTATGATTAGGACCATTGCTATCAAGGTTGAGGTAACATAATCATTTAGTGAAATACAAAGTTTTGTTTCATATAAAATTGCTTTGGTAACAAGACCTGATCAACCTTGTTAACAAAGGGATTTTAATGAACAAAACAATGTTTTCACCATGATTATCCTTCCCTACTTTTACTTTATCCATTTTAATTTTTGCTTTCACTTAGTTTACTTTTCTATTGCTAGTTGCTTGCATATTAGAGTGTCTTAGAACTTCTGAAGTTTTAGTTTGGTTTTGTTTTTGCATCATTCCAATATTATCTTTCTGTCAGAAAATTATTCATCAATACCTAAAAAAAATAAAGTGTCTCAAAAAATTCCAGAAAATTCATATTAAATTTTTACATCAAAAGCGGGGCAGAGAAGTACCCAGAGTGACCCAGGGGGCCACCAGGTAGGCACACCTCCTGGTGGCGTGGCCACCCCAGGGGCGTGCCTGGCCATGGTGTGGGCCACCCTTGGACCTCCACTTATTCTCCCTCCTGCCACTTCTTTCTCTCTCCTGAGAAAACACCAGTTCATTGCTCAAACCCGTGTTCTTGCTATTCTTGCTCGCGGTTTTTATATCTGCTTGCTCAGTCCATCTTTGCTACTGAAATTTGGAGCATTTGTTCTCTGGTACGTGACTCCCCCGCTTGCCCAAGTAGATTTGTGTTTAGTGGATTATATCTTGAATATTTCACTACTATAGGTGACAGGTTAGGTGAGCTTGTAAGCTTGTTCAATGCTTAGAGAAATTTTTTTGATGCATGTTTAGGCCTCTTACAAGTCCCTATAAGTAGTTCCTTCCATTATGTAATCACTTTGCAATCATTTGTATGATGGTTTCTTAAATTTCAGAATAGAGGAGATAAACAACCACACGTTTGGAGAAGTATTTGAGAGGCACACACCCAGGAGGGCAAGGCCTTCAAGATCAGGTTCTCAATTTAGGCCATCATATAATGAAGATCTTATTGCACCTTGCTTTGGCAATGAAGGAGATGAGGGAGATGCTCACCCATCTACCTTCCCTTGTTTTGCCTTTTTGGAAGCTGCAGGGATCCTCGATGATTTCTTACTCCTTGTTCAAAGGGTTGGTCTGACCACTTACATGGAAGATGGGAGTGAGCAATATGCCATGCTGATTATTGGCTCCCCTGAGCTCATTGGGGAACCCCAAGGGGAAGGTATGATGAGCACAGCAGCAAGTTTTCCCTCAGTTATGAAACCAAGGTTATCGAAACAGTAGGAGCAAGGAAACACCTCCTAGGTGTTGGTGCCACTCGGAGTCCTGCACAAAACAACCATAGAACTTTGCCCCCAACTTATAGTGAGATTGTCAATCTCACCGATTTTGTTAAAAACAAAGGATTAAGCGTACTGTGTGGAAGAAAGTAAAAGCTTGCAGAAAGTAAATACAAAACAGTAAACAGTTATAGATTGATGGTAAAAGAAAGGACCGGGGTCCATAGTTCACTAGTGGTGGTTCTCCTTAAAATAGATGACATGTTGGGTGAACAAATTACAGCGGGGCAATTGACAAACATCGAGAAAGCATACATGCATATACTAATCATCTTGACTCCTATGAGATTTGATTGGGCATTACAACATTATACATAGACCATAATCCAACTGCATCTCTGACTAATAATCCACCTTCAGGTTATCATCCGAACCCCCTCCAGTATTAAGTTTCAAGCAACAGATAATTGCATTACGCATTGCGTGTAAAGTAAACAATACAATTGTTCTATGAACAAAGGATTGTTGTTTTCTCCCTAGTAGCAACAGCACATCTTGTACCTTAGAGATTTCTGTCACTTCCCCAGAATACTAGAGGCATGAACCCACTATCGAGCATAAACATGGTAGCACAACGGAGAAGAACCAACCATCTAGCTACTACATGGACCCGTAGTCCAAGGATGAACTACTCACGCATCACACCGGAGGCTTGCATGGTGATGAACAAGGCCTCCAGGGTGAATTCTCCCCTCCGGCAGGGTGCCGGGAAGAGCTTCATATCTCTCCCGATCTAGGGATGGAGATGACGGCGGCTACAGACTCTTTCGTGGAATTTTGATCAGGTCCTTAGGGTTTCTATATCGGGGGCATCTTATATGCGAAAGGGGAAGCCGAGGGGGTGCCCTAGGCGGACACAACACCCCTTGGCGCGGGCCTGGCCGCGCGGCTAGGTGGTGTGGCGGCCCTCTGGCCCCTCTTCGTCTCGTATTTTGGCTCCGTGTCCCCCTCGGTGAAATATTGACTTTGGCTTTTGTCCCGTCCAATTCCGAGAATATTCATTTTCTGACTTTCCTGGAACCAAAAACAGCAGAAAACAGGCAGCTGGCACTGTGGCATCTTGTTAATAGGTTAGTCCAAGAAAGTGTATAAAAAGTACTCCAAAGTGTGGACAAAACATAAGAAAGTAGATAAAAACCAAGCATGGAACATCAAAAATTATAGATACGTTAGCAACATATCACATGCTTACCAAAACATTCGTTGAAAGTTTCGTTTTCACTAAAACCCCTTATCGGTCAACTTTTTCGTTCAAAATTTATAATATGCCTATTACCATGCCATTGGAAAGATTTTGCAGCATTATAGGCATAGGCATGACTAGAACAGTGAAGAAGATCCAAGGTCGACCCACTGATTTGCTGGAGCTCTACCGAAATGACGATGACCGCACAGCTCAACGCAGGAAGATAAGGAATATTCAACTCCCAGCTCTTAGATATTTTGCTTATTATCTTGCCACTAGCATTCTTGGTAGGGAGAACACTAGTAATATTTCTAATTATCATTTAGCCTTTTTTGCTGCTGCACTTAATAATGATACCAAGTATAATCTGGGTTCTCTCATTGCCCGTCGCTTAGCTGCTAGAGGACCCATTTATGGGGGTATTATTGCCTCACACATGGTTGCTGCCTTAGAACTTTCTGTTGATCCTAATGACACTGTGTTGACACCACATAGGCTTGATCTTGATGCTATGAAAACACATCACTTTGTTACTACTGACTCTAGTACCAAGAATTTAGTTTACAGGATGTTGTTTACTGACGGAGACGAGAGGGAAATTCCTTTGCCACTGTCCACTTTGTTCAGTATCTGCAGGATGTCATGGTCGCATTCTAAGGAGGAGGTGTATGAGCAATTCCGCTTGCTTGGTTTCCACGGGCAGCACCAGGGGGATGTGCCCTCTTATGACTACTCTGCGCACTACGCTGGGGCGTCCTCGAGTTCATATCAGGATGAAGGCACTTCTTCGCCATATTATGGAGGCGCTCCTTCCTGGCCAGCTTGGGATTGATACCCACTTAGGCCAAAAGCCTAAGCTTGGGGGAGGTATACCGACATCACACTCATCTACATATCATGTTCAGTCGGTACTTTGTATATCCATGTTTCGTTTTCTTTTTAGTTTTTGTTCTTGCTTTATTTCTGCTTTCCCAAAACCAAAAAGACCAAAAATATTTTTGTTATTTCCCTTTGTTTGCTTCTTTATCTTTTTAGCCTTGGTTTTCTTCTTCCTTTTAGCTTTGTCTTAATTATTCGAAAAACCCAAAAAGATTTCGCTTTGCTTGATCTTCCTTTTGGTTCTTGCTTTAAAAATCGAAAACACCAAAAATATTTGTTGTTCTTCTTTGGTTTTGTGAAGTTCGTTGTAGGGTTCAGCAGTCCTTATTGGACTTTGGTTCATGTTATTATTCAAGCCACACAAGTGAAGGGAAATAATGAAGATTAATGACAACTTGAGGTGTGGTAAGAGGCTGGTAATGAACTCTATTTGTTTTCATTTTTGTACATATACTCATCATTGTGGGCATGCTTAGTCTGTTCATGTAAGGTGTATGTTATTTATGGATGCTTAGTAGTTCTTGCTTTCTTATGATTAGCTCTAGCTTGTTAATGGTTTGTAGCATGTCATATGAATGTTTGCTTGCATTGTTCTATTCATAACTTGGTATGACATTGTGGTATCCTCCTCTGAATGTTTCATTTGAATCGACTTGGCACATGCTCACACATGCATATGACTGAAACAATAATCAGTTAAGCCTCGATGAATTATTTTTCCTTAGGGTTCTTGAATCACTTTCATGCCATAATTAGTCCTATTTTGTTGCAAGCATGATTATGACATTTATTGATCTCTCGTTTGTCGCTCCCTTTCTATTGTTGGCCTTCACTTGCACTGAGTATGAGCTCTACTTGTGTTTCCAACTCCCCAAAACCAATATTGCCAAAAGTGTCCACCATACCTACCTATTAGCATCATTTGATTTTCCGTGCATATTCAGTATGCCTTGTTTTCTTCCGAATAAAATGTTTGCTTGTTATGAGAAAGTTAGTTAGTAAAGCTCTCACGAACTTGATGGCACACTTTATTTCTTGCACTTAATAAACCTGAACGATTGTGACTGTCCATGAAAGTTATATGGTTGCAAATTATAGGCTGGGAGTTAGCAGAACCGTGTTGTCACGGGGAACGCTTTCAACACCTGTAATATATACCTAGTTGATATCATGCTATTTTGTTTATGGATGCCGTCGGTGTGAAATAAAAGGGGAGCTTGTAAGTCCATGGAGTAATATATATGTGTTAGAGAGACGCCTAGGCCGCTATCCTAAGCCATGCCTAATCATGGTGGAAACTTGTAGCATAACCATAGTGAGCAATCTATGAAGCTTTCTTCTTACAAAAAAAAGAGACATATTGAAAAGAGGAAAGAGAGAAAAAAGCACCATTTTCCCATGGTAAATAAGAAGATTGCTGAGATGCTCATTGTCTGCTTGCCTTGTTACTTTGCTATGGGATAGCTCTTGTATCATGTGCACGGGGTACCTTGTTGGCGGTTCTCTATGATACGCATGTATTTACTATGACAAGAACTTACCGGTAACTAAAGTTGAGTAGCATGAGGAGCGACCCTCGTACTCAAGGGACATGAGATTTCCAGTTTATGGTTTGTCAAGCATATAACTCATATTGGACCTCACTTTCACCTTAACCATTTAAAGATGCTTATGATAGGGGCAGTGAGAGATCAAAGCTAATGAGTACCATACTTTCAGCATTTGGAAGCCTTTCAAACTTTTCAAAACCTTTTCACTTCCTTGTTGAGTCACCACTTATTCTATGAGCACTTTCTTGAGAGCATAATTGTCATTCTTAGTGTAATGTGCTTGTCTCAAAACTTGGTTAATTGTGTCATGACTTTGATGCTTGTATCTTTGATATCTTTACTTCTAGTCTTCACTTGAACTTCAGAGGTGCCTAGGCATTTATGTTTGATCTACAATCAAAGGCAAGTGAGATACCACTCTATCATACCTTTTTATGAGCATTGCAATGTTGCTTATGTTTATGTTTCATGCTACTTATTATTTTTGAGTTGGAATCTCTTCATAGCTTGCAATGACTATTAAGTAAACTTATTTGCATACTCTTTATCATGAATTGCCTAAGTATTTGATCATATGCTGAGAATATATACATCTTATGAAGCATGTGTTTGTGAAAGCTCTTTTATCGCACTCAGTTTTCAATTGAATTTCTTGAGGATAAGCAATAAGCTAAGCTTGGGGGAGTTGATACGTCCAAAACGTATCTACTTTCCCGAACACTTTTGCTATTGTTTCTCCTCTAAACTTGTGTGATTTGGCTACAACTAACACGGATTGACGCTGTTTTTAGCAGAATTACCTTGGTGTCTAGTTTTTGTGCAGAAAATAAACTATCAGGAAAAATCCTGGAAAATATGCCAAAAATCCTATTTCACCAGAAGACTCACGAAACTAGAAGACGCGACGGAGGAGGGCCACGAGGGGCCCACACCCCCTGGCCGCATGGGCCAGCCTAGGCCACGCCTGGGAGGGGTGTGGCCGCCTCGGGCACCCCCTCGGCCTCCCTCTTCGCCTATAAGGTGCCCCTTGACCTAAAAACTCCAGGGGGTCGACGTTTTTCTAGATAGAGTTCCGCTGCGCCACCACCACCAGATACCGCGATTCGGAACCAGAAACTCCATTTTGGCACCCTGCCGGGACGAGGAATTGGAGGAGATCATCGCCATCATCAACACCATCGCTTCTCCATCAACCATCCATGAGTGATTAATCCCCCGCTATAGGCTATGGGGATGGTAGGGATTGGATGAGATCGTTCATGTAATTGCATCAGATTGTTAGGGCATGGTGCCTAGTATCTATTGTTAGTACTTTTTGACTTTGTTGCAACGTGTTATGCTTAATGCTTGTCACTAGGGCCCGAGTGCCATGATTTCAGATCTGAACATGTTATTGATTCATGAGGATATTATTGTTTATGATCTTACCTGCAAGTTGTATACACATATTATTGCCCGGAACCAAAGGCCCCGAAGTGACAATAATCGGGATAACCGGAGGGAATGGCTATGATATGAGGATTACGTGTGTTCACGGAGTGTTAATGCTTTGCTCCGGTTCTCTATTAAAAGGAGCACCTTAAATTGCCAGTAGTTCCTAATATCTACGCACTTCTATTCTTGTAGACAGTTGTTGGGCCTCCAAGTGTAGAGGTTTGTAGAACAGCAGCAAGTTTTCCCTTAAGTGGATCACCCAATGTTTATCGAACTCAGGGAGGAAGTGGTCAAAGGTATCCCCTCTCAAGCAACCCTGCAATCAAGATACAAGAAGTCTCTTGTGTCCCCAACACACCCAATACACTTGTCAGGTGTATAGGTGCACTAGTTTGGCGAAGAGATAGTGAAATACAAGTGGTATAGATAATTATAAGTGGTAACGATGATAGAAAATAGCTTGATGGCGTGGAAAAGACTAAAGTAAAACTGAAATAAAGATAGAAGCAAGCAAACATGTAACAGATCTAATTGCAAATGGTGTATCAATGCTTAGAAACAAGGCCTAGGGATCATACTTTCACTAGTGAAGACCTCTCATATAAATATCTTCTCTTTATGATACTACTCTCAACTAGTCTCCGGTTGGACACTCTAATCCATGGTAGGGCTATAACAGCACACCTCAAAGTAAGCCTTTCCCATCTAGATAACCCCACACTGTCACCTTGAGCACTAGATGGTTCAAACAAACACCACAATTTCATAAAGACATCCAACTCCAAATATAACTCATAACAAGTATTTGTAACCTCTAGCCTAAGTGCCACCATGGTGTGCACACTGTCAACTTCACACACATGGAGAGAGTAAAGATCTATTAAAGCACTTGAGTAGAAAGGTAGATCTATAGATTACAAGCTCATGATCTCAATAAGATCATGCATAGAGAGAGATGAACACATAGCTACCGGTAGAACCCTTAGCCTCGAGAGAGATCTACTCCCTCCTCATCATGGGAATCAGCAATGGTGATGGAGATGGCGGTGGAGATTGATGGAGATGGCTTCGGGGGCACTTCCCGTCCCGGTAGGGTGCCGAAATAGAGACTTTCTATCCCCTGAATCTCCCCTTCGGTGGCGGTGGTGCTGCGGAACTTTTCGTGGCTGGACGCTTGATCATTTAGGGTTTTTGCATCGGGAGGCATCTTATAGGCGAAGAGGCAAGGTCGGTGGGCGGCCACGAGGCCCACACCACCTGGTGGCGCCGTCAAGGCTAGCCTGCACCACCACATGGTGTGGCCACCCTGTGGCCCCTCTCCGTCTCATCTTCTGGCTCCGTGAGTCTTCCGGTAAAATGTCGACTCTAGCTTTTGTCCGGTCCAATTCCGAGAATATTGATTTTCTGACTTTCCTGGAACCAAAAACAACAGAAAACAGGCAACTGGCACTGTGGCATCTTGTTAATAGGTTAGTCCAGGAAAGTGTATAAAAAGTACTCCAAAGTTGGAACAAAACATAAGAAAGTAGATAAAACCAAGCATGGAACATCAAAAATCATGGATACGTTAGCAACGTATAAGTTCCCTTGAGGCCCCATTGCAAACGGGCTGGTAGGACAAAAGATGTTGTGCAAGTTCTCATTACGAGCACGTATGACTATATATGGAACACATGCCTATGATTATTTAGTACTTGGATGCTTTATCTTATTTATCTGCAAATGCCCTATATCTCGATTGCTATATGAATTGTCTTGTCCATGCAATACCTGTCCATCCATCCCTATGCCTACCGCGCTTTAATCCTACTATCTACTGCAATTGTTACTACTGTCTTTACTTTTACTACTGCAATTACTTTGCTATTGCTACTATAAAACGATTGCTACTGATAAACTACTGCGAGCAAGATTGTTTCTAGGTGCAGCTGAATTGACAACTCAGTTGTTAAGTCTTATAAATATTCTTTGGCTCCCCTTGTGTCGAATCAATAAATTGGGTTTTACTTCCCTCGAAGACTGTTGCGATCCCCTATACTTGTGGGTCATCATCTGTCGCCTCTTAAGCCTAAGAAGGTGCGACAAGATGAGATTCATGATAAGATCTATTAGTTGGAAAAAGCTTCAAAAGCATGTATTGAAACAATTGGAGAAGGGATTGACTCCTATTGGATGATGAGCAAAGATCTGCGGAAAAAGGTCAATGACATCAATGGTAGAGTTGGTTTCTTGATTAAAACTATTTTTTAGTTGACAGATGAGAAGAAATTCCTCTAGAAGAAAATTTTGAAGCTTCAATACGACATGGCCGAGCTTAGCATCCGCCTCGCAAGCATAGCTAAAGTTTACAACACAGGGGAAGGAAGTGATACTCTTCCTACCCAGGAGGAGGAATAGGTACCAACAAGGAGTTATTTGATCCCGCTTGGCTTGATGCCAAGATTGGGGAGATCTTTAAGACCTTGTAATCTATCTTATAAGTTTTATATTACTATTTTAGTTTTGCATTAGTTCGAGTTTAGAAATAAAGTTTGCATCATTTGAATTCCCTTAAGGAATAGTCGATCCCATTTCTGAAATTCCGAGTTTATTATCATATATGGAGCATTATTGAGTTTATGCTTGTCCTATTGGATATATGAATGGCTTGAGTATAATTTTACTTGCACTTGATGATAGCAATAGGGGTCTTCCATGCCATTGGTATTAATGGAACATACAAGGATAATTTGGTCAATATGTTGTAAGTACATGGTTTGATTTACAAGGAAAGAAAAATTATCTAATCAATTAAGTTGAAAAAGAAAACTTGAACAAAGGAAAATTAAAAGTGCTATCAAATTAGAGTGAGAACAAGACAAGGTAGGATATTCAAGCTATAAAGATTGCTTCATATACAATTGGAATTTGGTAATTGAGATTGTAAAACTTTCAATTCCTACATGAAGTGGAATGTATGTCTAGCTCCTTTGCGCAACACTTAAAAAAAGTGTGAGCATATATATAAAAAAAGAGAGAAGAAAAAGAGCGAATGTGCAAAGAGCAAATAGGCATACCCCACTATATTGTAGTATGACAAAGAAGTGTTTTGAGATTTTGAATCCCAAGTGAATATGTTAATCCTAAAACACTTGGGACTACCTCGCTAACTCATTCGGTCGAACCAAATAATTTTACATCATGTTGAGATTCATCTTTTGTGAACTGTTGATCACTAAGGTGTGGAAGCCTTCTAATATTATTCGGATGGTTCGAGTAAGGTACTATTCATGAACTTATTCCTATGTATCATATATGATAAACACATGCTGCAACTGCCTCATTTCTTTTATTGACTCAGCTTCATGAATATGAGGATCACATCCATTAAGCTAAACTTACTCGAGACGAGCAAGAGTCTAAGCTTGGGGAAGTTGATGAGTGCATATTTGCATCATGTTTTATATTATTATTTTGCACTGTAGTTGTAGGATCTTGGTATTTAACTTTGTTCGCGTGCATATTTTATGCCTATTTTCACCAGGATCGGGATAGATGGTGGATACAATAGACGCAATTCTTGGACAGTTGTATTGGGGAGAAAAGGAGTCAAAAACAACTTAAATTGCTTATTTTGGAAATATCAATAACACCAGAAGAAAACCTGAAGAGATCGAGGCATCTAGAAGGTTTGACGACCAACTATACGGCTGGAATAAATTTTCTGGCCGTATAGTTAGCACCGCCACCGCCTCCTCAAATAGTTTCACCCCGTGCAACTGGATCGGAGAGATGACATACAAAACACCCAGATAGTAGAAGTATAATGCCATATCATTTTTTTCTCTACTACTATAAAGGAGCACCTTTGAATTGGATCCATAGTGCCAGTCCTGACCGTTGGGCTGTTAGATCCAATGGTTCAAAGCAGGTGGATTCGTGTTGAGTACTAACTAGAGAAAACTCCACCATGTTCTATAACTATCATGTCAGCCCCCCCCCCCCCCCCAAATTTCATAGCATGGTAGGTTGTATTCTCAATATGTGCAGATAGTTATTATTAATAGACGTAATGCATGCATTTTTCTCAAACAAGACTATTGTTTTATAACAACTTAATGTTTGTTAATCACATTTCATACAATATATATGTGTGTGGCACGTGCCTTTTACTAGTTTATATAAAATTATAATAGGTGAAGCCCAAAAATAATTATAATTTCGAGCTACATCTATAAAGTACTGTTGGATCTTAATTCTATCCATTCTAGCATCTAGAAGATACTATTGATAGCCTTTAGAACACTAAAAGATATGCACAAACCTCAAAATACACTTATCAATAATTCTAGAATGTTCTTCGTCATTTCTCTAGAGCATGGCGAGTACTATTAGGTAGCTAATAGGTTGACTACTACTACATGATACAAAGTATAAGAACCAAATATACAATGGATATTCTATGGACGTGGCTCAAAATTATAATTATGTTTTGAGCTTCACCTATTATTATATTTTTTAGTAGTCCTATTTATCAAAGTTGGGCGAGCTGGCTTGAAGATTGACGTGGTACTACTACGAAGAGCATGGCTCAGCTCTGTGATGGAGGAGCAGGACCCGACTACTAATTTTAATTGCTTGATTGTAGGGTCCTTTGTGTTAAATGTATGGACTTTGATGCAATTTTCACTTTTTAAGGTCCTTGGTGTAACATGTACACATGCGCTAGGTGTGTTAATTATTGAAGCATCTCACTCCTTCGGGACATACCCCAGTCAAAAAAATAAAGTGCCACCACCCGATTTTCAGGAAACACGGACAAGTTTTATTACAATTCCCTAGTCTTAGGACATTTCAAGATTCCCTATATATTAGCTAACTACGCCCATGCACTCAAATAACTTTGTCAATTTAAAGAAAGTATGTCAAATTTGAACTACAAGTAAGCGCGATAGATTCTTTCTTGAATTTGCAAGAGATCCAACAATTAGCAATGTTGGAATCTGTCAATCTATATCCGATGATCGATGTTCAAAGATATCCGTGTTATATATCCTATTATTAAGTTGCACATGCCTTGCACGTGAGAATAAGATAGTAGAAGTATATGCCATATCATTTTTTCTCTACTACTATAAAGGAGCAGTTTTGAATTGGATCCATAGTACCAATCTTGACCATTGGGCTGTTAGATCCAATGGTTCAGAGCAGGTAGATTCATGTTGAGTACTACCTAGAGCAAACTCCACCATATTCTAGAACCATCATGCCCCCCCTCCCCCACACACACAAAAAAAAATCATAGCATAGTAGGCTGTATTCTCAATATGTGTAGATAGTTATTATTAATAGACTTAATATATGCATTTTTCTCAAACACGACTATTGGTTTATAACAACTTAATGCTTGTTAATCACATTTCATACAATATATACATGTGTGGCATGTGCCTTTTACTAGTTTATATAAAATTATAATAGGTGAAGTCCAAAAATAATTATAATTTTGAGCTATGTCCATAAAGTACCGTTGGATCTTAATTCTATCCATTCTAGCATCTAGAAGATACTATTGATAGTCTTTAGCACACTAAAAGATATGCACAAACCTCAAAACATATTTGTCAATAATTCTAGAATGTTCTTCCTCATTTCTCTAGAGCATGGTGCGTACTATTAGGTAGCTAATAGTTTGATTACTACTACATGATACAAAGTATAAGAACCAAATATACATCGGATATTCTATGGACGTGGCTCAAAATTATAATTATTTTTTGAGCTTCACCTATTATTATAGTTTTTTAGTAGTCCTAATTATCAGAGTTGGGCATGTGGGTTCAAATTCTTCGCGTGCTAGAAAAGCAATTCTACGGTGCACAATATCTAGCAGGGAGGGGAGAAATGTTGGTTCACGTCCTTTCTTGAAACACAGTCTATGTAACGAGACGGTACAATACTGAGCCAGGACGTGACAGCTTGCTAGTCTAGCACTCTAGCTATAACTCCAGCAGGCGTCCTCGATCCCCTGCAGAAGACCGACGAGGGAACACACAAAATTAACACCCCTCGTTCAAAGAGCCTCCCATCTTCCCCATTTCCGGCGATCCCCATTTGCTAACGCTGGCTAGCCGTATTTTGGATCCTCTCGAGCGCCGCACTTCCTAAATTTTCATAGCCATTTCTCGCCCGCTGCATCGGTCTTGCAAGCCTCCATCGCTCTCCTCCAAGAAACCCCAACAATCATATTTGAATCCACCCTCGCCCCCAGTCCATTTGGACGCAATGGCAGATTCGATGCACAACGTTCGATACGGTGGCTGGAGCAAGGTCAGCGACGACGCCTTCGAAGAAATCGCTATGCGTATGGACACTACCAGCACTGTTCAGCTGGTTGCATGCTCCAAGGAGTTGCGCCGCCAAGTTGTCGGCAGAAAAGGTAGCAGATGCCCCAATGTCAGCTGCAGGACATTGGTCACCTTCACTTCCTCAACCACAAGATGGCGTGCCCGCACGGCCCGTGCAACTTCACTAAGCATGGCTGCGAGTTCGCCGCCCTGCCCACAGTGCTCCTCGCTCACCTCGAAAAATCCCACTCAATTTAAGTGCAGAGTTTCCACTACGGCGAGGAACACAGGTACATCTCTCAGCCTTTGCTGGCACCTGGCTCATGGAGAGTAGATACCATGGTATCTGGGGATGATGGTACATTGTTCGTCATGTGATTTGACATGCTCGACTATGGCCTCGCCGTATCCGTCCAGTGCGTCAGGTCGGCGGCGTGCTTGTTTCCGTGGTACATGGTGGAGTTGTACTTTTATAAACCTTCAATGATTGGAGAGGACCTTGAGGAGTTTGCCGAAGATAGCCTGTTTTTCGAGACGAAGAGTAGCGCGTCGCCGGCCTCCATCAGGACTACTGAAAATTACTTTAATTTCCTAATTAAGAAACATTATAGGTTCACACTGGATTACTCATTTTGTATCCACAATGTGAGAGATGGCAAATATGGCCATCATGATTCTTATGATGATCTGCCATTCAAGTTTGTTTAGATCAAACGCTGGAGATGATCTAGCATTTCCATTGAAACATGGCTCTGTATTTTTTCTTAGGAGTGCCTAGATCTCAGGCGCCTGAGAACTTCTTATATGTATATTTAGCAGGCTGCAATTTAGTCCGCCGATTCTTACTTTCTTTAGAAATCCCAGGTTCATCTCTCAGCCGCTGTCGGCACGGCGCTCATCAAGACTAGAGGACATCGGATATGGGGACGATGGTACGGTGTTCACTGTGCTATTTGACATGCTCGAGTGGGGCGACATCATCGTATCCGTCGTGTGCGTTAGGCCGGACGGGTGCTCGCCGCCCTTGTACAATGTCCAGTTCACCGTTTATCACCTGTCACCAGAGGCTGGGTTTTGGGAGGGGTGCAGTATGCAATTCCTTCACTCCTGGGAGCAGGGCGGTGCCTGGCATCATGCAGAAGGAAAAGCATTCCATGGTGACGTACCTTCAAACTTCTCAGACCCAGGGCCTGTATTACTCAATATGCATCCATCGCGAGGGAGAATTTCAAATTGACCATTCTACTACCTCAGATTTTTTATCCCACTTTCACTACATACCACAGACGTACGTGTACTGGAGGTTAGATTTTGGATGCAGAGTAGTACTAGTATAGCACTAGTTCTTGTACTTCGGACTATTTTGTACTACTATATACCGGTACTGGTAGTACTTGTTTCGACCAAGGACAGGAGATGGTCTTGCTTTGCCTTTATTTTATCGTTGCTATTACTGAAATATTTTGTTTAACTAATAATGATGTATTGTTACTTGTTTAGATCAAGTGCAGCAGTTTGTCTTGCTTTTCTTTTGAAAGTTAGCATTGTCACAATTATCTAGATGAGTCTTGGGCATTTTGGGTTGCATACGGGGAGGGTCACACAGGCATTGTCACTTGATTGTCAGTTTTGCTTGCTCTAATGACTGGGTCTGTTTTTTGAGCTGGAACAAGAACTGATTCTCTCTGTACTGCTATTGAATTTCAAGCAGGAAAGCTACTGAATCTCTCAAATGTTCTATCGTTGCTATTACTAAAACATTTTATGGAACTGATACTGATGTACTGTACTTGTTTAAATCAAGGGCAGTAGATAGTCTTACTTTTATTTTGAAACATGGCCTTGTCGCAATCTAGATGAGACTTGGGCACTTTGGGTTCCATATGGGGGTCACACAAGCATTGATCATCAGTTTATCATGCTCCAATGGTCGAGCATTTCCTTTCAAATATGGCTCTCTATACTGAGAGCTAGAACTACTTCTTAGATCAAGTAGCTTTTCCTTTGAAACAATGGCCTTGCACATGTACTCTGTATCTACTCCCTCTGTTTCAAAAAATATAAAGATGTTTTAGTTTTTGTGAAACGAGTTTATCTAGACTCTTTTTAGTGTGTAGTTCGGAGTGAACCCATATACTAAAAGGGGTTTACACTCATTTCACAAAAGCTAAAACATCTTATATTTGAAACGGAGGGAGTACTACGTATGTTTTATCGCAGTCAGGTTACTCATATTTACTTTATCATTTTTTCTATAATATTCATGCTGTAATTTAGTCTGATGAATCTTACTTCCTTTAGAAACTCTAGGTACATCTCTCAGCCGATGTTGGCACTGCGCTCATCGAGAGTAGAGAAGATCGGATCAGAGGATGATGGTACGGTGTTTGCTCTGCTATTCGACATGCGCGAGCCGGGCGACATCAGCGGATCCGTCGTGTGCGTCAGGCCGGACGCATGCTCGTCGCCCTTGTACAATGTGCTGATCACTGCCTATTACCCGACAATAGAGCTGGGGTTTTGGGCCATACAATCTGCAGTTCCTCTAGGCCTGGGAGCTGGGAGGTACCAGGCATCATCCAGAGGAAAAAATATTCCTTTATGTTCTGCAGTGAACCATCTCATATTACCGGCCTACATTACTCAATATGCATCAATCGAGGGGAGAATCCCCAATTGACACAATATTTATTTAACCCGCTTAGGGATCTCTATGTGTTGGGGGTGGATTTTGGATGCATAGTAGTACTAGTTCTTGTACTACTATATACTGGTAGTACTTGTTTAGATCAAGGGCAGGAGATGATCTTGATTTGCCTTTGTTCTATCGTTGCTATTACCAAAGTGTTTTGTTGAACTAATAGTGATGTACTGTTACTTGTTTAGATCAAGTGCAGCAGATTGTCTTCCTTTTCTTTCGAAACCTAGCATTGTCACAATTATCTAGATGAGTCTTGGGCATTTTGGGTTGCATATGGGGGGTCACACAGGCATTGACGAAATGAGGTCGTATTCGCACAAAAGCAAACATGATCATCATTTTTGCTTGCTCCTATGATCAAACCTATTTGGAGAACAGGGCAAACTGATCGTGTGCCAAGGTTTTTTGAGATGGAACAAGAACTTATTATCTCTATAGTGCTATTGAATTTCAAGAAGGAAAGCTACTGAATCTCTCAAATGTTCTATCGTTACTATTGCTAAAGCATTTTTTGAAACTAATACTGATGTACCGGTACTTGTTTAAATAAAGGGCAGTAGATAGTCTTACTTTTCTTTTGAAACATGGCCGTGTCACAATCTAGATGAGACTTGGGCATTTTGGGTTGCATACGGGGGTCACACAGGCATTGATGTGAGAAAAAGGTACTCAAAGCAGACTTGATCGTTAGTTTTGCTTGCTCCAATGGTCGAGTGTGTTTGGTGAAAAGGACAAACTGATCGCGCGACAAGGTTTTTAGAGCTAAAACAAAAACTTGTTCTCTCTATACTGTTATTTGTATTTTATTGTCTGTATTGCTGAATTGGTCACTTTTGAAATACTGCTGAATTGGTCAAGTGCTCCTGAATATGAACTTCGAATCTGTTGATAATTTTTCTACCTTATTTTGTACTGCTGAATTTTGACATGAATAGCTGCCAAAAAGAATTATCGCTTTTCCCCTCCCTCTCTGAGGTCTTTGTTTTGAATCCGGCCGAGCACATCACAATGCAATTTTTATTAACCAGGAGAAGACATCTAGTACTCCGTAGCTCATTTGGCCCCTCTTTAGCCCAGAATATTTTTATTCGGTCTTTTCGGGGTCAGGGGACTGCTGACCACAGTCCAGTGAAATTTGAGAAAGGAGCCCATGGAGCATAGCCGAGAACATATTAATTCAACCTTTTAGGGGTCAGGGGACTGCTGAGCATAGCCCACTAAAATTTGAGAATGAAGCCCATGAAGCATAGCCTACGGAGTATAACCCACGTAGAGCAGCCTATGTAGAATAGTCAAACTCTTTTTAATTCGGCATTTTGTGCATTGCCCCCCACCTCTCAAAATAAAATAAAAAACTCTGCCTACCCATGTTTTTAAGAAAATACTCCATTATGTGGTATTTTATAAATTGAGATGTCAGGAGGGCTGCCCTTTTATATTTTAAAAGAGATAAACATAGACACACCAATACATAAATTGTAGTACTAATAAAAGTTTAATGATATTTATTCTATAAATATATTTGTTGTATTGGCAACACATTCAGTTTACGTTTATTTGATTTGAAGGTCTTTTGTTTGAATCGTATCTTGGGTTTATATTTTTTTTCTTCTAGCAATATCGCATTATGGATAGGCTGACATCACGGACCCACCAGCATGCAGCGTCCGTGGAGTTTGTTTTGAGGATGGGTTCGAAAAAAAGTTTAAATACTTGTATAGAGAGGCTCGCATTAGGGACCCACTAGATAGAACGTGCAAGGCTGCATCAGGGACCCACAAGCCAAAACATGCCAGAGAGGCTGACATAAGGGCCCCAGCAGTAAGACCATACACGACTGCCACGGTGAAAACAGCGGACGTGGCCAAAAAAAGTCCATCATACACACGTTGCACTTACAGAGAAGCTGACATGTCGGACCCAGCAGGCCCAAGCATAGCCCAATACCTTCTAATTCGGCCTTTTCGTGGTCTTGTAGCCACCGACTGTAGCTCATTCAATTTAGGAGTGAGCCCATGGAATATAAGCCATGACGAATAGGGCATCCGCCCTGAGTTAGTCCAGAATCTTTTTAATTCGGCCTGTCTGAGCTTTTTTGTACTCTAAGGCTGACATCTGGGACCCGAAAAACAGTCCAACATACACACATTTCTTTCAAATAGAGGATGTCAGCGGGCACCCAGCATAGACACGTTTCCTGCATAGAGGTGGTTGACATCTGGGACCCAGCAAGTTGTCAAGGTCAAAATAGCGAACATGGCCAAAAAAAGTCCATCATACGCGCGTTTTATATATAGAGAGGCTAATATGTGGGACCCAACAGCGCGACCTTATACAGATGCTACATCGAGCAACGTAGCCAGTTCGAAACAGGGAGGCGCGAGCGAGAAAAAAGTTCAGGATGTACATGTTTCTTTTAATGAGAGGCTAAAATGGGGGACCCAGCAGCGTGAGAAAACGGTAGATTCATCGAGCAACGCTATCTAGTTCGGAACAGGGTAGCGCTAGAGAAGAAAAAAATTCCATCATACCCATGATTCTTCTAATGTGAAGCTGACATAAGGGACCCACCAGCCTGAATAAACGGCTAATGCAGCGAGCAAAGCTATCAAGTTCGGAATATGAAGGCGCTACATAGGGTAAAAGATCCATCATACACATGTTTCTTCTAATGAGAGGATGACATGTGGGGGCCAGCATCGTGATTAAACGGTAGATGCATCGAACAACGCTATTAAGTTTAGAACAGGGTAGCATGAGCCAAGGAAAAATCCAGCATACACACGTTTCTTCTAATAAGAGGATGACATGTGGGGCTCAGGAGGTTGGTTAAACGTTAGATGCGTCGAGCAGCGCTATCAACTCGGAACGGGGTAGCGCCACTGAAGGAAAAAGATTCCATCATACACACGTTTCTTCTAATGAGAGGATGACATGTGGGTCCCAGGAGGTTGATTAGACGGTAGATGCATCGTGCAGCGCTATCAACTTCGAAACAGGGTAGCGCGAGCGAAGGGAAAAATTCCATCATACACACGATCCTTCTAATGAGAGGCTGACATGTGGGACCTAGCAGCCTGACTAAACGGCAGACGCCTCGAGCAACGTTATCGAGTTCCAATCAGGAAGGCGCGACCGAAAAGTATGGTCCGCTAGAGACACTGACTTCCGGGACCCGCACGCCTCAAAAGACTTCGGCGAGTCAACATCGCGCGAGGAAATGAAAATCTTGCTTCTGTCACGCGCCAGCCGAGCTTCCTCCATGTTTTTAGCAGATCCGTCATAGTAGAGGGCCGCGAAACCGGAAAAAAAAGTTTTCCATCGGCCACGGCCGAGCCAAGAATTTCGTCGCGGAAGACGTGCCTTCTACGACGACCGTCGGGCCAAGTAGTTGCGGAAGGAACTTTTCTTGTAGTGCATCATTATGTGTATGTGTTAATTGTCTTCATCTTGATGTTGGGAGTTGTGCATCTTCTTAATATTTGCCTCTTATGAGAACACGATGAAGGGGATTACTTATTGGTAGACGGAGGGATGATAACACTTACTGTGACTATAAAGCTATTGTCATTCTTTACGTACTAACTTGAGTAAATAAGGAGAACTCATAAAGCTATGTCCATGCCACGGGAGAAATCCCTTAATAGTGGGATAATACGATTGACGTCATTTATCCGTCAGCTATGGTTATGAAAGATTATGTGAGCAATGGTTGCTGCTTATTTGTCCATATATGGAGCTCCTCCCACATACATACATATCATGAGAATATTTGTTATAATAATCTTGATTGCTTAGTCTAAATTGCTAGCGGTGTATTCACCACTCCCTGAGAATGCCTTTTTCACTATTGCAGTTCCAAATTATTTTACATACGCGATTCTTACTTTTTGCATTAAGTTTTAGTTTCTTTAATTACTTCATTCAATCAAAAACCCAAAAATAATTTTACTTTTCTTGCATCTCAAAATTATTCCTTAAGTACTTCGTTTAGTTTTAGTTAAAAGCATTTTACTCTTTCGCCTATTGCTCTCTATGGGATCGATATATTTATTTCCAAACTAGCTACATACGATCTGTGTATTTGCAGTCATCAAGCTATTTTCTGGCACCATTGTCGGGGAGCTTAGCGCTATAAGTTACTTTACTTTTAGTTATTTACTTTCGTTGTACTAATTTTTAATTTAAGTTGCAGGACCACAAAAATGGACAACACTCAACATTTAATCGAGCTTGAGGCAGTAAGGAAAATGGGTTCGCCCATGGACGATTTTATAACTGTCAGTAAAAGCATAAATCTAGATGAAATTGAGATCCACCCTTTATTATTTGAACTACTACACTCTAAGAAATTTGCAGGAACCGATGAAGAGAGTCCATATGGACACTTACAATTTTTTGAATATGTTCTTGGTTCCTTTATATTCGACGACTATAATCTTGATATGGTTAAAATCCAGTTGTTTAGACAAACTCTCTCTAATAATGCTTGCGACTGGTATAGATCTTTTTGTGCGGAAGCACCAAGGACTTGGATGGAATTGACAACCAATTTCCTATCAAAATATTACTTAGAAAGCAAAGCTCACAAGATGAGAGGTATTATTATCAGTTTCAAAAATAGTCCTGATGAGGGTTTGTATGAAGGGTATCTAAGGTGTAGGAGCTATCTAGATAATTTCCCCCATCATTTTTTGCCTGATTGGTTAATCACTCACACTTTTTATGGAGGGCTTAATAATGAAAATAGAACAAACTTAGACATTGCTTCTAATGGTAGTTTTCTATCTTGTACCTATGATGAAGCCTAGAAATTAATAATGAAAATGAGAGAGGCAATGGAAAATCTTAAAAATGAGGAGAACATTACAATAGTTTTTTCTGAATATGCTTGTGTTAACGATTTCCTTGCAGATGAAAGGACTTGTGCAATGATTAAAACCCTTGGTATTGATTCTTACTCAGTAAATAAAATTATTGAGAATTATGCAGGGCATTTACAGGTACGTACAGAATGGGAACCCCATAAACCCCTCGAAGAAAAGAAGCGTGCAAGAGAAAGTGCGCTAATGGAAGAGTTCTCCTCTACACATATTCAAGCGAATATCAAGAAAAAGCAAAAAGAGGAAGAGCAAATAAAGAGATGATTAAAGAAACCAGAAAAGAACCCCGAAGCTACCAATATAAATAATGTTATATTGAAAGATCTTATGGAAGCATGAACAGTGGATAATGAAGTGGTTATGCTAGACTTTGAAACCTCGGAATTCATCGAAGGTAAGGTACGAGGTAATGAAACTTCTAAACCTATGACTCCTATATATTGTGGAGAAACATTCTTATACGGGATTTGTGAGCCAATTTCCACAATAAACATTATGCCTTCATCACTTTATGAGGAACTTTGCTACAATTTAGATAATCTAGATGTGGAACCAGTAGACACTACTATTAAATTGTCTAATAGAACTAATATAAAACTGGAAGGTGTTATTAGAAATATCTATTTCTTTGTTGGATCACTCATGTACCCTCTTGATTTTCATATTGTTGACATGTCTCGAGATTCTTTTTGTCATATTCTTTTAGGCAGGCCTTTTGTTTCCATAACAAAAGCTCGAATTGATAATAAGAAGGAGATTATTTCACTGATGTTTGGAGAAGAGGAAATGACATTCCACTTTGCCAAACTAAAGAAGAGGCCATATGAAGTGGAAGATATCAAGGAAGAGAAAACGATTGCCGAGCTGGCCGCAATTCATTTCAGTACTCCACAAGATGAATTAGAGAGGAGCCTAATTAATTGGAAGGAAGCACCAGATGATGAGGAAACAGAAGACATGGATGATTACCTTGATTCAGTTCCGGAAGCACAAAATCCACATGACTATGAAGATTTGGTAAGAAAAGGAGATGAAGAACCTCCACCAATTGAATTGAAACAACTTCTAGACGATATGAGGTATGAGTTTTTAGATAATGAAAATAAATGTCCTATTATTATTAGTAAAAATCTATCAGAAAATGAAAAAAATAAACTCATTTCGGTCTTGGTTAAGCATCATGAAGCCTTTGGATATACTCTAAGTGATATTAAAGGAATAGATCCATCTATTGTAACACATAAGATTGTCATGCTTGATGATGTTGAACCTGTAGTTGATACATAAAGAAGGCTTAATCCGAAAATGAAGCAAGTAGTAAGAAAAGAGGTTATACGCTTATTAGATTCTGGCATAATATATCATATTTCTGATAATAAGTGGGTTAGCCTAGCTCATTCCATACCAAGACAAGGGGGTCTTGATGATGCTATGAATGAGGATGGTAGCTAGTTCCCGTAAAACCTATTGTTGGAATTGCATGTGCATTGATTTTAGGAAACTAAACCATGATACACAGAAAGATCAAAAACCTATACCATTTATGGATAAATTTTTAGAAATACTTAGTAATAATTCTTATTTCTGTTTTCTTGATGGTTATTCTAGATATTCTCAAATTGATATACAACCGGAAGATCAAGAGAAACCAACTTTCACTTTCCCTTATGGCACATATGCTTATATATTAATTCTGTTTGGCTTATGTAATGCAGCTGCAACTTTTCAAGGATGTGTTTTAAAAATCTTTGATGATCTTGTTGAGAAGACTATGGAAGTTCTAACAAATGATTTTGTTATTTGTGGAACAACATTTGATAATTACCTCTACAATTTAACCAAAGTTTTGTAGAGATGCAGGCAATTAATTAAATTTTGTTTTGAATTGGGAACAATTTAGTTTCATGGAAAGAGAAGGTAAAGTTTTTGGGCATAAAGTTACGGAGAAGGGTATAGAAATAGATAAAACTAATATAAATGCTATAGAAAATCTTCGAATACCTCAAAACATAAAAAACTTAAAAATGTTTCTAGACACGCAGGTTTTTATAAGCGTTTTATAAAAGATTTTGCTAAAATAACTATGCCTCTCATCAACCTTCTTGAGAAAGAAACTCCATTCTACTTAGATCATGACTACATTGCAGCTTTTGAGAACCTTAAGAAGAAATTAGTTTCAGCACCCATCATGCAATCTCCAAAATGGGATGAACCTTTCGAAATCATGTGTGATGCAAGTGACTATGCTTTAGGGGATGTGTTAGGACAGCATGACGGAAAGAATTTAAATATTATTTATTACGCTAGTAGAACTCTTAATAAGATTTAGAAAAATTATGCTACTAGAGAAAAAGAGTTCCTAGCTATAATTTTTGCTTGTGACAAATTTAGATCTTACATCATTAATTCCAAGGTAATAGTTCATGCGGATCACCAAGATTTGCGTCATCTCCTTGTGAAAAAGGATGCGAAGCCCATGTTGATTAGGTGGGTTTTATTACTGCAAGAATATGATTTGCAAATAGTAGATATGAGGGGTAAGGATAATCTAGTAGCAGATCATCTCTCTAGGATGGAGGGAATAATTACTAACCCTGTACCTATAAATGAGTCATTTCTAGGAGAATATTTAGCAAACGTTGAAATTGTTGATCCTTGGTTTGTAGATTATGCTAACTATCTCGCAGTAAAATTTGTACCTCCTAGTATGACAAGAAATCAAAGAATGAAATTCTTTAATGATCTTAAATATTATTTTTAGGATGATCCGTATCTATATTGCCATGGACCTGACAGAATGATCCGGAAGTGTGTCCCTAACCATGAAATGAATGCAATTTTGCAAGCTTGTCATGATAGCCCGTATGGAGGACATCATGCAGGCAAGCGAACTGCCGCAAAGGTACTTCAATCCGGATTCTATTTGCCCACCTTGCTCAAGGATGCAGACAGGTATGTAGAACATTGTGATGCTTGCCAAAGAAGGGGTAATATAGGTAGGAGACAAGAGATGGCAATGAATTATAGTCTTATAATCGAACCCTTTGATGTATGGGGACTGGATTACATGGGATCTTTTATAGAATCAAATGGTTACACTCATATTCTTGTTGATGTCGATTATATTACTAAATGGGTTGAAGATATTCCAACTAGCCATGCAGATGTAGCTGCCTCAGTGAAGATGATCAAGGATGTTATATTCCCCAGGTTTGGGGTTCCTTGATTTTTAATCACTGACGGTGGTTCTCATTTTATGAAAGGAACTTTCAAGAAAATCCTCAACAAATATGGAGTAACTCACCGCGTTGCTTCACCATATCATCCTCAAACAAGTGGCCAAGTGGAACTCTCCAATAGGGAATTAAAGACCATACTCGAGAAGACAGTGGACAAATCAAGAAAAGATTGGTCATACAAGTTAAATGACACTCTATGGGCATATCGTACTGCGTTTAAAAATCCAATGGGTATGACACCTTATAAGATGGTATACAATAAGGCATGCCATTTACCTTTAGAATTGGAACACAAAGATTTTTGGGCGATCAAGAACCTAAACTGTGATCTTAAAGCAGCGGGGGAAAACGTTTATTAGATATTCATGCTTTAGATGAGTTTAGAAGTGAGGCTTATGACAATGCTAGATTGTTTAAATAAAAAGTGAAAAGATGGCATGATATAAAAATAGAAAATAAGACCTTTAAAAGTGGAGACAAGGTGTTGCTCTATAATTCTCGTCTTAAGTTGTTTCCAGCGAAGCTCGGATCAAAGTAGGAAGGCCCTTATATAGTTGAAGAAGCTTATTCATCAGGAGCAGTGAAGCTCCAAGGAAAAACACCCTCTCTTTCATGGGTGGTAAATGCACAACGCTTGAAGCATTATCAAGCAAAAGAAGATATAAGTGGAGTCACCATACAAGTGATCACCCCAGAAGAGGTGATTAAGAAAATATATACAAGGAATGGCAACTACAAGAAGAATAGAATCGAGACAAAATGAGCAACACTATGGTCAAGCTATTGACCATAAAAGAGCGCTTCATGGGAGGCAACCCATGCGAAATAAAGGTTTGAGTAAGTTTTTAAATTTTTAATTAAGTTTTAATTGAGATTGTGTTAAATAAGGAACATTTAAAGCTCTAGCGAAGAAAAGGAAGATTGATAACACTAAAATCCATTCAAGGGATATTGGTCAAAAATTTAAGCTTTCATTTTTCTGTTAGAAGTTGATAATTCATTAAGTTTCATATTAATAAAGAACTCTTGGAGAAGCAGGTAATTTTTGGTGGATCCAGAAGGTTTAACGACCAACTATAAAGCAAGAATAAAAATTTCGGCTAAATAGTTGCAGTCGTATAGTTGTTTCGACATCACCCCTTCCGTTTACGAAAGGTACTAAAGGTTTAACGACCAACTATATGGCGGGAATAAAAATTCTGGTCGTCTAGTTTCCCTCGTATAGATATCGATGCCTTTGTCAGAATTCTTTTCTAGGTACTGATAGTTTAACGACCAACTATACAGCGAGAATAAAAATTCCGCCCGTATAGTTGCCGTCGTATAAATATCGACCCATCTCCAAAAAGTTTATTCGGAGTACAGAAGGCTTAACGACCAATTATACGGTGGGAACAAAAATTCCCGCCCGTAAAGTTCTGGACGTATAGTTGGTTCCACCATAGAAGGAAATCTATAGTATGTTCATAACTATACGGTGGGACCTATAAGGACCGCGCCCATATAGTTTCTCGTTATGGACGGTGCTATGGTTTTCGACCTCCCCTTTTAAAGTTGTTCGCATCTAACCTTTTTCATTAAGTTTTCGCAGAGCTACAACTTCCAGCCTCGAAAAATCCTCACCATCCCTATACAAGCCCCTTTTAACAATACCCGTGCAGCGAAGCCATGCAGCCTTTCCATGTCAACAAGATTTGGAGGAAGAAAGAAGAGAAGCCCGTGAAGAGGATCGAAGAAGTAGAACCTAAAGGATCATCATCATCGTCCAACCCGGAGATCAAGCCTCTCCCAAACTAGGAGGACATGTTCCCGCAAAGGATGGAGATGATGAGGCAAGTAGAGCAGAGAAAGAGCAAGGATGAGTATCTCCCTAATCCCTATTGTCACAACATAAGATCCTATTATAAACCTCCTCTTGGTCCGATGATACATCCAAAACGTATCTACTTTTCCGAACACTTTTGCTATTGTTTCTCCTCTAAACTTGTGTGATTTGGCTACAACTAACATGGACTGACGTTGTTTTCAACAGAATTACCTTGGTGTCTAGTTTTTGTGCAGAAAATCAACTATCAGGAAAAATCTCAGAAAATATGCCAAAAATCTTATTTCACAAGAAGACTCACGAGCCAGAAGACGAGACGGAGGAGGGCCACGAGGGGCCCACGCCCCCGGCCGCGCGGGCTAGCCCAGGCCACGCCTGGGAGGGTTGTGGCCGCCTCGGGCACCCCCTCGGCCTCCCTCTTTGCCTATAAGATGCCCCTTGACCTAAAAACTCTGAGGGGTTCGACGTTTTTCCAAATAGAGTTCCGCTGCGCCGCCACCACCGGATACCGCAATTCGGAACTAGAAACTCCATTCTGGCACCCTGCCGGGACGGGGAATTGGAGGATATCATCGCCATTATCAACACCATCGCTTCTCCATCAACCATCCATGATTCCCCCATCCATGAGTGAGTAATCCCCCGATGTAGGCTATGGGGATGGTAGGGATTGGATGAGATCGTTCATGTAATTGCATCAGATTGTTAGGGCATGGTGCCTAGTATCTAATGTTAGTACTTTTTGACTTTGTTGCAACTTGTTATGCTTAATGCTTGTCACTAGGGCTCGAGTGCCATGATTTTAGATCTGAATATGTTATTGATTCATGAGGATATTATTGTTTATGATCTTACCTGCAAGTTGTATACACATATTATTGTCCGGAACCAAAGGCCCCGAAGTGACAATAATCGGGATAACCGGAGGGAATGGCTGTGATATGAGGATTACGTGTGTTCACACAGTGTTAATGCTTTGCTCCGGTGCTCTATTAAAAGGAGCACCTTAATTGCCAGTAGTTCCCTTGAGGCCTCGCTGCAAACGGGCTGGCGGGACAAAAGATGTTGTGCAAGTTCTCATTACGAGCACGTATGACTATATATGGAACACATGCCTATAATTATTTAGTACTTGGATGCTTTATCTTATTTATCTGCAAATGCCCTATATGTCGATTGCTATATGAATTGTCTTGTCCATGCAACGTCCGTCCATCCATCCATATGCCTACTGTGCTTTAATCCTACTATCTACTGCAATTGTTACTACTGTCTTTAATTTTACTACTGCTATTACTTTGCTATTGCTACTATAAAACTGTTGCTACTGATAAACTACTGCGAGCAAGATTGTTTCCAGGTGCAGCTGAATTGACAACTTAGTTGTTAAGGCTTATAAATATTCTTTGACTCCCCTTGTGTCAAATCAATAAATTGGGTTTTACTTCCCTCGAAGACTGTTGTGATCCCCTATACTTGTGGGTCATCATCTGTCGCCTCTTAAGCCTAAGAAGGTGCGACAAGATGAGATTCATGATAAGATCTATTAGTTGGAAAAAGCTTCGAAAGCATGTATTGAAACAATTGGAGAAGGGATTGACTCCTATTGGATGATGAGCAAAGATCTGGAGAAAAAGGTCAATGACATCGATGGTAGAGTTGGTTTCTTGATTAAAACTATTTTTGAGTTGACAGATGAGAAGAAATTCCTCCAGAAGAAAATTTTGAAGCTTCAATACGACATGGTCGAGCTTAGTATCCGCCTCGCAAGCATAGCTAAAGTTTACAACACAGGGGAAGGAAGTGATACTCTTCCTACCCAGGAGGAGGAATATGTACCAACAAGGAGTTATTTGATACCGCTTGGCTTGATTCCAAGATTTGGGAGAACTTTAAGACCTTGTAATCTATCTTATAAGTTTTATATTACTATTTTAGTTTTGCATTAGTTCGAGTTTAGAAATAAAGTTTGCATCATTTGAATTCTCTTAAGGAATAGTCGATCCCATTTCTGAAATTCCGAGTTTATTATCATATATGGAGCATTATTGAGTTTGTGCTTATCCTATTGGATATATGAATGGCTTGAGTATAATTTTACTTGCACTTGATGATAGCAATAGAAGTCTTCCACACCATTGGTATTAATGGAACATACAAGGATAATTTGGTCAATATGTTGTAAGTACATGGTTTGATTTACAAGGAAAGAAAAATTATCTAATCAGTTAAGTTGAAAAAGAAACCTTGAACAAAGGAAAATTAAAAGTGCTATCAAATTAGAGTGAGAACAAGACGAGGTAGGATATTCAAGCTATAAAGATTGCTTCATATACAATTGGAATTTGGTAATTGAGATCGTTAAACTTTCAATTCCTACATGAAGTGGAATGTATGTCTAGCTCCTTTGCGCAACACTTAAAAAAGTGTGAGCATATATATAAAAAATAGAAGAAAAAGAGCGAATGTGCAAAGAGCAAATAGTCATACCCCACTATATTGTAGTATGACAAAGAAGCGTTTTGAGATTTTGAATCCCAAGTGAATATGTTAATTCTAAAACACTTGGGACTACCTCGCTAACTCATTCGGTCGAACCAAATACATTTACATCATGTTGAGATTCATCTTTTGTCAACTGTTGATCAATAAGGTGTGGAAGCCTTCTAATATTATTCGGATGGTTCGAGTAAGGTACTATTCATGAACTTATTCCTTTATATCATATATGATAAACACATGCTGCAACTGCCTCATTTATTTTATTGACTCAGCTTCATGAATATGAGGATCACATCCATTAAGCTAAACTTGCTCGGGATGAGCAAGAGTCTAAGCTTGGGGAAGTTGATAAGTGCATATTTGCATCATGTTTTATATTATAATTTTGCACTATAGTTGTAGGATCTTGGTACTTTACAGTGTTCGCCCGCACATTTTATGCCTATTTTCACCAGGATCTGGATAGATGATGGATACAATAGACACAGTTCTTGGAGCAGTTGTATTGGGGAGAAAAGGAGTCAAAAACAACATAAATCGCTTATTTTGAAAATATCAATAACACCATAAGAAAACCCGAAGAGATCGAGGCATCTAGAAGGTTTGACGACCAACTATACGGCGGGAATAAATTTTTCCGGCCGTATAGTTCCGACCGCATAGTTAGCGCCGCCACCGCCTCCTCAAATAGTTTCACCCCATGCAACTGGATCGGAGATATGACATACAAAACACCCAAAAATCTAGAAGGTTGCTGCCTATTTGTCCATATATGGAGCTCCTCCCACATACATATATATCATGAGAATATTTGTTATAATAATCTTGATTACTTAGTCTAAATTGCTAGCTGTGTATCCACCACTCATTGAGAACGCATTTTTCCCTATTGCAGTTCCAAGTTCTTTTACATACGCAATTCTTACTTTTTGCATTAATTTTTACGTTACTTTAATTACTTCATTCAATCAAAAACCCAAAAATAATTCTACTTTTCTTGCATCTCAAAATTATTCCTTAAGTACTTTGTTTAATTTTAGTTAAAAGCATTTTAGTCTTTTGCCTATTGCTCCCTGTGGGATCGATATCTTTATTTCGAAACTAGCTACAAATGATCTGTGCACTTGCAGTCATCACTTAGCATGTATGCTTCATTTTCATGGCAAAGATGCCTTGAACGACGTCTTGTATCCTCTTGATGTTGGCGATGATCATAAGAGGATGTATGTCGATGAAGATTCTTTCTTCATGGCGCCTCTTTTGGAAGATGATGTTGGGGCGCCACTCTTCTTGTAGGTGGTGGTTCTTGGTGCCTTGTAGATGGTGGCGCTTGATGGATTGGAGGTGATGGCGCTCGTTGCCTTGGAGATGGTGGCGCATGACGCCATGTAGGTGGTGGCGCTTGATGCCTTGGAGGTGGATCTTCGAAATAGGTGGTGCCCTTTGGTGTGGCATGCTTGGCCTTGAAGGTCATGGTATCTTGATGATGCGCCTCCTCTTGCTTGACATAGTAGTCCTCCATCTCCAAGCATGGAGGTATTCTTCATGGCTCATGGAAGAGCCCTCGAAGTTGGTGAAGTTCGCCATGTCCTCCATGCTTGGTGAGGCGTCATTGTTGTAGCACTCAAAGTCGTCCATGCTTGGGGAGTCGTTGGTGATGTAGCACTCCATATCACCTAAGCATGTAGAGCCATTGTCGGTGTAGTTCTCCATGTACTCCATGCATGAGGAGCCATTTTCGATGTAGAGCTCCAAGTCTTCCATGCTTGAGGAGCCATAGTTGATGACGTGCTCCATGTCTTCCATGCATGTGGAGTCGTCGTAGGTGTAGTGCTCTGGGTCCTCAAAGCATGCGGAGCCATTCACGGTGTAGTGCTCTATCATGTCCTCTATACTTGTGGAGTCGTACTCATGGTGGCTCATCATAGATTCTTCATAGATATCATCCTCGGTTCCGGAGTCCCTAAACATGATTCACAAGACCAAGTGGTGTATATGGAAGTGGTAGGGGGTTAGGGATACAATGTTAAACCTTACTTTACCTTGGAAGATAGTATCATGCAAGTGGCCACACTTGAGAGCAATCAAAACCAAGTAAAGTTCACGCGGAACATCAAAACCAACTAACCACTAAAAACACACACACACAAAGCTTATGGTGGATAGGTATGGAAGGTGGCATGTCCAAGAACAATCCTAAATCAAGATATTGTAATGGCAAGTAAAGAACCACGATGATCACAAAGCAAAACAAGTCAATCCACAAGAAATAATTATGTACAAGGAAACACACACGGTGGAATAAATGGGATTTGTGCGATCGAGAAAGTGAGCTAAGAACCAAATGATTACCTAGCGAAGACTATAAGCTCGTGTCGCACAAGTGCAAGGAGAGATGCTAGTTCGATTGCAATAAAATTGGTGGGCTACAAGATATGTACAATAAGTACCATCTATTAGATGTTCATCGAGCTTGCACTTCCTTTTCTATGAGGCACTTGTTTGTTTGCTTCTTTTTATTTTTCTATTTTTTCTTTCTTTTTTCTTTTCTTTTTCACTTACCTCTTCCTTGTGCCAACAACTATACACGATAACTATATGAGATAGCGCACTCACAACTTTTGCTCGGAATTCTACAAGGTATCAAATGTGCATAGCCCAAGCAATCATAGGAGGAACTAGTCTCAATAGGTGTTTGTTGATCGCAAAGATAGTGTAGCTCACAAAGGAATGCAAGTGGGGAGAAGTCGCAGAATGTTTATACCTTTCGTCACTGATCTTCACCCTTTATTGGTGGATTCCGCCTTGCTCATGGAATTTGAATGGAGTAGATAGCATGAACCACTTATATGATGATGTAGAGATCCTTCTCCTCTCCGAAACAAGCTAAAGAACACCAAAATCTGAGTTTGAACGCAAAAGTTATGCTTAAAACCGTGAAACAGATTTGTTGTCTACAGGGGGGCGGAGACTCCGGGGTCCGAGGCCGGAGACTCTAGGGGGCCGGAGACTCCAGGGTCTGGGTCTAATGCGCATCCAGAACTTGAACGGGACGTGTTTTGGCGGAAAAACTCGAACCAAAACCTCAAATTGATGGGGAAATCAAGGAATTAGGCTATGGAAACGCAGGGAAAGGTAGATCAACAAGTTTAGCAAGTAATCCACGGATCAAAACCTACCAAAACTCACTCAAATCACAGATCGATCCAAAAAACGAATTGAGGCTATTTTTGGTGGAATTTTCGAATTTATGGGAAAAAGACCAAATCGATGAGGAATCCGTGGCAACCAAAAGCTGTTGATACCAGATATTGAGGGCTAACCTTGTGGGTGGCCCGATCTTCATGGCTCTCGTGGTCAAATCGATGGGAAAGCAAGGAGAAAGGGAGAAGGTAGCGGAAGTGAACTCACACCTCTTGAAGACACGATGAACACATGCAAAACTCACACGATACAAGGCTAATTGCTCCCGCTGGTGGCCACCGGTCCGATAGAATCCTCGCAAGGAAAGATTAGTCAACGTGCTCTCTCGATCCCAAGCGGAGAAGGAAGAACACCTTGGAGAGGGCCTTGATAACTACGCTCACGCACTCGCAAACGTAGGCCTTATACAACAAGGGAGACGCGATGCAAATTCCAACGAGATGGTGATGATAGTCGGTCTCCTTAGTAAAGGGGGTGAGGCAAAACTAGAGATTCCACAAAGGGGTGTCTTTAGTCTATCATCTATGCCTAGGGTTACATGAGGGGTGGGGCACTATATATATGCCAGCCACAAGTTGAGGGGTACTTTAGGCAATAATACTAGGGTTTGGGGCGGACTAGAGGGGTACATGGACCAAGGCCCAGCCCAAGGCGCGCAGGCCCATTCCACTTAGGCCGGAGACTCCGGGGTGTGAGGTCCGGAGACTTCGGGGTGCGCCGGAGAATCCGAGGCGTGCCTCGCTCTCCGGGGTGGACTCCAGGGTGGCATGCAGAGACTTCCAGGCAGGCGGCCGGAGTCTTGGGGCGGAGACTCCGGTGCGAAGGGCCGGAGACTCCGGTGTGGCCGGAGACTCCGCGGTGGACGTCGCTCTGCGGGCTTGTCTCCAGAGGGGTGTACTGAACGCTCCTAGGGCGAGTCCGGAGTCCGGGCAGGAGACTCCGATGTTGGAGGCCGAAGACTCCGGGCATCAGGGCCGGAGACTCCGGTTTTGGAGGTGGTTGTTCCTTATCCATCTTCTTGGGTGATTTGGGAACGAGCTTGGGAACTTGGCGTATAGTAGTGTTCGTAGGACGGGCTAAAGCAATAACAGCTTTGTAGTGTGCTGTAGCAGGATATAGCCCACGGCGTTGGCGCGACCTCCACCGGAGGCTGGAAATTGCAGCGCGCCCAAATCACGAAAAATGGTCCTCCATCGGGCGTGCTAAAATGCAGCGTCAAAACACCTTTTCACACAATGTGCGCATCAAAAAATATCTAGAAAATAGGCTAAAAATATTTAGATAGAACTGAAAATGAACATAGTGCTACAATATACTACATAGAACTTAAATTAAACCTAAAATATACTCTTCTTCCTCGAAGGCGGTGTCGTCAAATTCGGTCCACGGGTCATCCCACCTCGGGTCGTCATCAGAGATGGTGCACGTACCCGCCATCTGCGCGTTGATGAACACCTTCCGGCGATGCTAGGCCTCCCTCACGACCCTTCTCTCCATCCTCTTCGAGGCATAGAACTCGACCTCCGCCTGGATGTTCTCCGGGAACTGTTCCTTCCAAGCTGACATGGCGCGCTCGACCACCTCGACGATGGCGAGCTGCCGTTGTGCCTGGCATTGGCGGCGATGGTCCTTGTCGATGACGAGGCGTGGAGCCCCAGCGACGAACTCCGCCTCGGGCAGCGAGTTGATGTCATCGAAGTTCATGGCGTTGCGCGGGTGGCCCAGGCGCCACGCCGCCGCGTCGTAGGCGCACACGGCCTCGTGCGCACTCTCTTAGGTGTCGACGTTAGGCGCATCCTGGCGCTTGGAGCTCAGCGTGGAATGTCCCATTCGGGCACGCGCATGCCGTGGAAGCCGAACGATCTGAGGGGACCGGGGCGACGGGCGGCATTCCGGCGTCGGAGCAGAGGGGGTGGGTCGGGGCGGCGGAGCGGCGGAGCGCGAGAGCTGACGTCCGAAATATCTCGCCCTGCATAGCATTTTATCCCCGCGCCAAAGGTTTTACTGCGCGTATATACGCGCTGGCACTCCCGCGCTATGGTGAACAACGATTTTTTTAGGTAGGCAGCCTCTGTTGGAGTTGCTCTGGGGACATGCTCGCGGGCATGGCTGTACACCGGGGCTGGGCAAGCACAAAACTGTACACTTTACCTATGTGGTACTACCATTTTGCTGTACCATCAGCACCGGCCGTATTCATACTAATACCGCCTGTCTCTGTCTGTCTGACATCCATGAATGAGAGGGAAGAGTACTATATCAGAAGCAAGCCCATCACCTCCCTGCGCCGGCCAGCTCCACTGCTCCTGCTCTGATTTCGATGCACTGCACGCCAAAGCTACGCTCTACACGCAAAAGAGAGAATGAGCTAGAGAGGGGAAGGAGAGAGAAACAGTGCCGCCGCTGCTGCCGCTGTTGAGGATGGACTGACACTGACCTATCTACAGTGTAGTGCCGCGGCAGTGGCGTTTTACTGCGCCTGTGCGCTCGCTCGCAGGCTCCATTTGGGGGAGGGGCTCGCCTAAGCGGCGCTCTAGCATTGCTTCCCCCCTCTTTTTTCTCACCGGAGAGAGCGATAGAGGAGAAAGAAACGAGGGAGAAACAAAGGAGGGGATTTCAGATAATCAGGTGGGATGAGATCGATGCTCGGGTCGCGTGTTTTTTCCCTTGTTGCTACTCATCCGGATGAGACTTATCTGCGCCGTTGCCGTCAGTCGTTGTAAGGATTGTCCTGTTGCGGCGCGCGCGTTGCTCCGTTGTTCTTGAGGACTCCCCGCTGGTTCTTGGATCCTAGCTAGTGCTGGATTTGGCGTTTCTCGATCCCTGATTGCTTTTTATTCTCGGCCCCCGCCGATCTGTTGCGTGAAGTCTTTCTGATCTTGGCTTCTCGTTTCAGAGCTCCGGGGGGACGCGGCGGCGGCGAGGATGATGCTGAGGAGGGTGCTGACCGACCCCGCCGCGGCCAAGTGCGGCGCGCTGGACTCCGACTCCCTGGCGCGCAGCCCGAGGTCGCCGCTTGACCTCAGGGCCTTGGCCGCGCTCGGCGGCTCGCTGCTCCGGTCGCCGCGGTCGCCCAGGAGCTGGGACTCCCAGCGCGTCGGTCTAGGCGGCCTCGTCGACACCCTCGCCGACCCTGCCGCCGACGCCAAGAACCGCCTGCTCGGGTTTCAGATGCGGCCCACGAAGCTGCAATGCTACACCTCCCTGCCGAAAGACTGCGGACATGGGCAGCCGGAGCTCGGGGACGCTGCAGCCGCGGGCGCCGGGGGCATGTCAGTTCCGTGCACTAGGTTCTACGGGGATGTGAAGTCTGGTCCAGAGGCGATCTCGTCCGGTGGTTCTCGGCTCGGCTTCAGTAGCCACTCGGTCGACCTTGGCAAGTTCCCGGCGTCCGGGTCGCTGCCGGTGTCGATTGGTGGCCCACGCCGGTACATCGGGTCGGTGTCGGCAGTGGAGGTCGAACAGTCGGAGGACTACACCTGCATCATAGCTCACGGCTCCAATCCGAAGACCACCCGCTTTTTTGGGGATTGCATCTTGGAGCCCTGCCCTCTCCTTGTGCGTGACTGGGAGAGCAAGGAGACCGAAGAGGCCGAGTTGTACTGGCTGGTCAAGGGCCCGGGCGGCGCTGATGATGACAAGTTCATGCGCTTCTGCTTCTCCTGCAACAAGATCCTGGATGGCGAGGAATCCTGCGTTTATCGGTATGTCCCATTTACCCAATCATCTGAAACACCGATAATAATTTTAATGTGTATCTTAAGATATTCATGATCATAGTGCTGCAGTTTCAGTTATTAAGGGGGTCCGAATCACCTTCGTTAGGATGGAATGAAAACATACATGAAGAGTCGCAGTTCTTCCATTGAAATGGGCATCATTTATCAGTCAATGAACAATTTGTATTCATTCATGCGTCATGGGAAGATCTAAGAAACACTGAACAATTTCCTGAATGTTCTTTGCAGCGGTGAAGATGTATTTTGCAGTGGCAGCTGCAAAGACCAAGTAATCCTGAATGAAGAGGAGGAGGAGAACAATCCTGCAGCCTCTTCTCCGAGCTCAGCTAGCAAAACATCGCCGTTCCACGAGGACGACATCTTCATCGATGGAGTGGTGAGTGGTTGTGCTGATACGACCTCCGTCTCCCCCGATGCCTGACCGATGAACCATGTGCCAGGAGAACTACGACAATAATGTCTGCTACGGTTGTCATCGCCATCACCACCAAATGCCATCGTCACTTTGCTGGTTTTTGTAAGTTCTGTTTCAGCGGTTGAGAAATCGGATGGCATTGGTGGGTCACTGATGGAGCTGCATCTGGTTCGGCTTTTAGGAAACAGAAGAGAGGTTTGCCGGCCATCAGCCCTGTAGTTTTGGTCATAGGGCTGTTTGGCGACTCCGAGGTCTTTTTTCTTCTCTCTTCTTTGGTTACCTCTTGGCAGCAATGGCAGTGTTCTGTGATGTAAGTTGGGACTACTTCATGAGATAATTGCATTGAGCTGTTCTACTTAAATCTCCACCCTTTTGGTTTTGAGACATGATGACTGTTTGCTGTTGGTATAAAATGCTTACATGCAAATCGGTACTACCCCACGTGTGATGAAATCACGTACGACTTGTGTGATTTTGAAATCATAGAGGTGTGATCAATGGTTCGTCGTACGGGAAGCAGTCCAATATGTGCAAATTGTTCATTGATTTGTCGAAAGAGTTGGGGGCTAGCCAAGTGGGAAGCCAGCAGAAGCGGGAGAAAACTTGCAGTGTCATGTATTGCTAGCATATCAGTGATTCAGTCCCCGTGCAGCCTTAATGTTTCATGGCATAACACCGTCAGGATGCAGTAGGTAATGGAAAGAGAGGCGCATTGCATATGAGATTAGTTATCATCTTTCAGAATTAGTACTCCCTCCGTTCGGAAATATAAGACATTCTAGCTTTGTAAAACGAATGTATTTAGACACCTTTTAGTGTATAGGTTCACTCCGAACCTCTACGAAAAGCTAAAACGTTTTATATTTCCGAACGGAGGGATTAGTTATCATGATCTCTATGGTTCATAAAGGGCGACGCATTCTGCGACTATTTGGAAGCAGCCTCCAACACACTCTCTCCCTGCTATACCTTACTACATCACTGTACATGCCTTAAAGCCACTTTGAAGCAAAGTTTTCAGAACGGACCAAAGGAAGGCTAAAACCGAACGGGCTGCTCTTGTGCGGGTGACCGTGGCCACGGTTCCTCGCGACCCCGCGCGGTCACGCTTTCCTATTCCCTTTTCGGCTTGCGTGTTGTTTCCTTTTCTGTCACCAGCTTAGTTTCAGTCTACGGAAAGTAGTACCAACTAATTTGTACAACTAGCTAGCTGGCATGTTGTGACGCGGGATAGGATAATCTGGCATTTTTAGACCAAAGGTTAGGCTATCTTGGACTAAATTTCATCGGTTATAACCTCACTCGATAAGTGCATTCAGTGTTGCATAGTATCGATTCATGATAATTTATATACTTCTCCGTCTAAAAATAAGTGACTCGGGTTTATCTAGATTCGCATATATCCATACACTAAAATATGATGAATGGGAATATAAACAAATTCAAGTCACTTATTTCTAGACGGAGGGACTACTAGGTTAACACAAACGTTTTTTAAGCAGCGAATGAGCCGGAGTGGACATTCGGGGCGATAGCGACGACGGACACGGAGACGAGCCGTGCATCCTGAGAAAGTAACGGTTATGGTTGTTGAGTCGGAGTGGACGTTCGGCGCAGTAACGACGACGGACACGGAGACGACTCGTGCGTCCCGGGAAAGCAACAATTAGGATTGTCGAGTCGGAGTGGACATTCTTCGCGGTAATGGCGACGGACACGAAGATGAGTTGTGCATCCCGAGGAAGCAACGGTTGGGGCTATCGAGTCGGAGTGGACGTTCGGTACGGTAGTGATGACAGGCACAGAGAGAAGCCATGTGTACTAAGGAAGGAGCGGTTATGGCTGTCGAGTCCGAGTGCATGTTCGGCACGGTACCGACAACGGAGACGGATTCAAGCCGTGCGTCCCGAGGAAGCAGCGGTTAGGGCTATCAAGTAGGAGTAGACGTTCGGCACGGTAGCGACGACGGACACGGAGACAAGCTGTGCATCCCGAGGATGAAGCGGTTAGGGACATCGAGTCGGAGTGGACGTTTAACATGGTTGAGACGATGGACGCGGGGACGAGCCGTGCGTCCTGAGGGAGTAGCGGTTAGGGATATCGAGTCGGAGTGGACGTTCGGCACGGTAGCGAAGAACACGAAGACGAGCTGTGCGTCCCGAGGAAGCATCGGTTAGGGTTGTCGAGTCGGAGTGGACGTTCGGTGCATTAGCGAAGACGGACACGGAGACGAGCCGTGCGTCCCAAGGAAGCAGCGGTTAAGGCTGTCGAGTCGGAGTGGACGTTCGGCTCGCTAGTGACGATAGACATGGAGACGAGCCGTGCGTCTCGAGGAAGTAGCGATTATATTGTTTGCTAAAGTCCAATAATGTCTACACTATGCTCGGATAAAATTTCTCTAAAACAAAAAGAAAAACTTTTTCCCCTACCCCTCTACAGTTTATAAAGGGACCAATCATTTAAATTTAATATTTTGATTTCTAGTCCTAGGACCCACCAAGATATCACTCAAAGGGTGATTCTTGTTTGTCCTACTAAGGTTTTTGGTGCTACCGAGGAACACACACTGCGATTTCTTGACAAATTCTTCCTCTAAATCTATCGTGGTGTGGAACACGGCAGTACCATCGAGGATGGCTTGAAGGGGACAATCAGGATGCTATCGGTGGCTACTCGCAATGGGTTGGGCACAGATACTGCAAACACAGCGATGTATCCAGGTTCGGAGCCCTCTTGACGAGGTAAAACTCCTACTCCTGTAAGGATCTACTATCGAAGGGGGCGAATACCCAATACAGATGCTCCTTGAGCTGTTTCATTAGCTACTTCTTGCTTGAAATTGTCTAAGTCCTTCTTCTTGTTGTGTCTACCTAGAACCCTAGCTCTACCCCCTTATATACAGGTTGAGGAGGTAGTTTACAAGGTGGGTTCTAGGGTTTACTGTTTGGATTTGGGCCTTACAAAGTGGGCCGGCTAGACAGGGCCAAACGGTAGGCCCGGGTCTAGTCAAGCCTCTAGTACAGGGGAGAACCACGCTACAGTGTCCAGCGCCCCTGCTTTACTCGTCAGCCGGTTCTTTATGCCCAAGCCAGAGCTTTCCTCGTCAGCCCTTGCTTCGCTCGTCAGCTTCCAGCTTTGGTGCAGTTGTCCAGTAGCGCCGGCCAGGCCAGCCAGCCTGTCCGGTCAAAGGTGCACTCAGCAAGGAGCGTCACCCCGACCGTACCATGGCCAGCAGATCCGAGGCGGCCGGCTAGGAGCAGCCTCCCAGCCGGTTCTTCTAGCTACCCGGGTAGACGGGCCAGCCGGGGAAACTTGAACGCGGACCAGGTGGGGGATTCCACCCGGCTGTGGTTCCTTGATCTGGGCCCAGACGGCATGAGATCCTAGGAGCCGGCCAGTTGGTCCTGTCTTGGCCTACCCAGGGGTCATCCCCTCGACACTAGTCCCCAGGCGCATTAGGACTTGGCCCCATGGAGAAATGATTGATGGTGCGGATGCTTTGTCGTTTTCATTTGTCTTGTAGTCTTTGTCTTGTACCATCCTGGGATTCTGTGATGTTTCCCGGCTGGGTTTTACCGGCTACGGAGCCGATGGCCCTACCCACAGGGTGTGAGCGGTGATCTTCTTGATGGTTGCCGCACCCGGCCGGGAGAGGGATCGCCAGTTTGCTGTCGTCGGTGCTCGTGTCAGCCATGCCTGCCGTTTTTGGCGCACGTCGCGTCAGTTTGACTTCTGGGTCTACCGCGGCAGTTTTTTGGTAACCGCGTGCACGCCTTCATCATTGCATCTCCTTGGAGATCATTGGCGTGGTTTGCCTCCCGCAGTAACTTCTGCGGGGTCTTCTGCGCGCGTGGCGCTGGCGCACGCGATCCATCCCGAACCGTCGTGGGGAGTGGGGCGGTTGCTTGCCATGGTGGGGTAGAGGGAGGGGAACCGGCGTGGGGGAGTGGGGAAGTTGCTTGCCACGTGGCGCAGAGGGAGGGGAACCAGCGTGGCCCTTCTTCCCTAATAAATAAGTACGCCAAGGAGCGGTGGCTCCTCACTTCGTCTCCCTGTACCTGTTGCCCCTGTTCTCCCTTGCGCTCTAGCCCTCCACTGCTCCTCTGTGCCACCGCTTCTTGGTCGTCGGTGTTGTTCCTCTTCCTCCTCGACAATGGGCCCCTGCGCTTCAATCACAGCCACCTTTCTGAACAAGATGTTGCCCGAGGTCACTGGTGGGTGGTGCGGCTCATACGTTACCGAGGAACTGGTGAAGAAGTATCGGCGGGGGCGGTTCCTGCCGTCAGAGCGGCTAGTGAAGCACCGCCTCGCGCCGGAGGGAGAGCGGGTGCCCAACCCCCAGCCTGGTGAGGGCGTCGTCTTCCTCGCCCACTTCGCTCGTGGCCTTGGGCTGTCACTGAGCCGCTTCGTCTTGGAGCTACTCGTCACCTTTGACCTGCAGCTCTACCACCTCGGAGCCAACACCGTGTCGATGTTATCGCATCACGCGGCCTACTGCGAGGCATTCCTTGGCGTCTGCCCTGATGCTGCGAACTTCTTGAAGTTCTTCTACTTCAAGGTTCAGGTGGTGGGGAAGGGCGGGCCGCTAACGGAGACGGGCTGCTGCGCCATCTACCCGCGGCCATCGGCGCCCATACCGCGCCTGGAGCTCCCGGACACCGTCAAGCTCTGGTAGCGCCTCGTACTTTTACGTGCGCAACAACACCGACGTGGACTTCATCAAGGTCCCCGCCTTCGTCAACGTCCCCTCCAGCCGAAAGGCCTGGAGCGTCCAGCACTTGGGCGCCCAGGGCGACATCGACCGGATGGGTGCCCGGCTGGCGGTCCTCGTGGAGAAGGAGCGGCTCACCACCCGGGACATTCTGCTGTCCTTGATAGCGAACCGCGTGCTCCTGCTGCAGCACCGGTCGCACAAGATGTGCCACCTCTCTGGCCATCTGGATCCCACCCGGGTATCCCGGCTAGATGTGCTGCATGCCACCCTCCGCGAATGGCTCGCCACCATCTCAAAGGAGGCGCTAGAGGAGGACTAGGTGTTCTCCTACCGGCCGTACCACCGCAGCCGTCTTCTGTCGAAGGTATGTCTTTCTTGCTCTTCTCCAGGTGGATTTTCCTGACAGACTCCCATTTTGTGCCTCTTATCTTCCCTTGTTGAGTAGCTTTTCACAGCGCAACTAGCGGAGGACTGTATGGGGACAACGAGCTCCCCAACTTTGCCGTGGAGTTCAAGCTGGCGAAGGCTCCACCGGTGGAGCCGGAGCGGTTCCCCATGCGGGCCGACGAGGGCTACGAGTTCCCACCCGGTGAGAGTTTGTCCTTTGTCCTTGTCTGCTTTGATCTTCTATGCTTTTAGCCGCGAACTTGACGTTTTGCTTGCACTAGAACAATCGCTCATGGAGAGGATGTGGACCTAGCCGAGGTTGCCGCGCCCAGGGGTAGGGGAAGCGGGCCTCCCGCATCAGCGCTGCTCCGGCCGGAGGCGGCACCAAGAAGACACGTCGCCCCGTCCCGTGGCCAGCATGCTGAGCGTTGCTGGGTAGGTGCTTTTGTCCTCCCGGTACTTGTGTTGTCTTGCTCGCATCTGCGTTGCTCATTCCTTGTGTTTTCCGTAGCGAGGCGATGGCATTGCCCGGCTCCACGACCGTCGCCAGCGCGTCCTCCCCTCCGCCTACTATAGAGGGGAGTGCGCTGGCTTCGGCTCCCGAGGTCGTGCCGGCTCCGGCCCCCGAGGCGGCATCTGCTCAGCCGGCTGGGGCCGGTGCGGATGCGATGGAGGTGGTGCCGCCGGCTGCGCCCGTGACGCTTCACCGGGCCGGGGTCGTCTCTCGGCTTGCTGAGGGTCTTCTGCTTGGACGCGCCGGCACGGCCGTGCCTCCCTCCGGCTCGACGGTGGGCGCTGACTCTAGCGCCTACCGGGTGGAGGAGCCGGTGGAGGTGCCGCAGCCGGAGGCCCCGTCTAGCCGGAGGTTGGGCCCTCCGCAGCTCCGGTGAGCGATGATGACCTCCAGGTCACCGACTGAATGCTGGCTCGGGGTGCGCCGCCGCTGGACGCCCTCCTGGCGTAGTTTGCCAGAGGCGGCGCCTCTGGCTGTTGGCCAGGCTCGCCAGCTGGTGGAGGCGCTGGAGCAGGGGCTCATCCAAGCCAAGGCGCTGGGGGCCTCCGTCGAGGTATGTGTTCTGTTGCCTATCTTGATGCTTGTTCACCGTCTTGCGCTGCGGCTTGTTCTCACTTGTCTATTTGTGCAGAGGGCTCTCGTCGATGCTGCCAAGACCTCGCAGGACCTGGGCCGTAAGATTGCTTGCTCTGCCGTATCTTCTCGATTGCACGATTTCTCGCGCTTCTTGTTGAATATTGGTTACCATCCTATAGCTCTGCTGGTGGACTAGACCGCGAGGTGGCCCCGCTGAAGGGGGAGGTTGCCCGGCTGGAGGAGTCCAACAAGACCCGCGAGGACCAGATCTCCCAACTGACTGCACATCAGCATCAGATGGAGGTCAAGGCTGGCAAGGCCAAGAAAGTGGCGGAGACCCGGGCCGAGGCGCTGAAGAACCTGGAGGGGCTCTATGACACCCACGAGGATGCCCTCAAGGCTTCCAAGGCCAAGGAGGCGGCGACGCTGGGAGAGCTCTGCCAGATCGCCGAGATCGTTGTCAGTAAGTGACCTCAACTTCTTGAATGTTTTGCCTTTCTCCCCTTTGTCGTCGACATTGATTGTTGTCCTTTTTCCTGGCTGCAGCTCAGTATCCTAAGGCGACTGATCAGGCGTTGGGCTGGATTCCGGAGATGGATCCGGATCGAGATCTCCACCCGGGGGAGCTGGTGATGGTTGTCAGCGAGGAGGCGAACTAGCTTCGCGCCGCCACTCTCGAGGTCTATGACTATGTCTGGCCTGAAGCTGCTCTACCGGCCACCATGGATGCCTTGGCCGAGCGTCTTTTGGGTGCTTCGGACCTCATGAACGTGGCCCGGGAGTGGGCGGCTCGTGGCGGCATGGAGATGGTGCTGGCGCTGCTGAAGTCCTAGTATCTGGATGTGGATCTGCGGAGCATTTCCCACGGTTTTTGCCAAGGGACCAGCTATGACCAGCTTCGCGCCGAGGTTCCTGACATCCGCTCCTATGGCGTGATTATTGGGAGCTTCGTTGCGCTGGATAGGGACTTGTCTCCCTCTGTATATTTGCTCGTGCTCTTTTGTTTGCACTTTCTGTTCTGCATTTTCTGCATGCTTGTTTCTGTGTGGGGCGCGTGAGTGCACCCACAGGGTGTAGTCCCCGAGGTTCAGGCCGGCTCGAGAATACAGTCGGGTCGAAGATCCTTTGTGTTGTTTGTTTGCAGGTTTCTCTGTGGGGGCACGCGAGCGCACCCATAGGGTGTAGCCCCCGAGGTTCAGGCCAGCTGGAGGATACACCCGGGTCGAAGCTCCTTGACCTGCTCTGCTGCCGCCTGGAAGCTACTTGCCTCCGGCTTGGGTGTTCGTCGTGGAACTTTGGCTCATGCAAACATAGAAACAAACAAGTTGTTTGCCTGGTTAAGCATATGTAAGTTAAACTATAGTCTTAGATTTTCTAGTTTTGAAATTTTTGATGTTTCGTGCAAATCCAATGTCTTTGCCCCTTTCTCAGTGTGCAATGGCCAGTTTTGATGCTGTTCCCTTGCTGGCTTCTAGCCAGAGTCGAAGGGGTAGCTTAGTAGGCTTACTGCACGATACTTCGGGTTTGGGTCATTGGCCTTGGGCAAGCGAGTGCAGCCGGGTGATGTCTACGCACTTCTATTCTTGTAGACAATTGTTGGGCCTCCAAGTGCAGAGGTTTGTAGAACAGCAGCAAGTTTTCCCTTTAGTGGATTACCCAAGGTTTATCGAACTCAGGGAGAAAGTGGTCAAAGGTATTCCCTCTCAAGCAACCATGCAATCAAGATACAAGAAGTCTCTTGTGTCCCCAACACACCCAATACACTTGTCAGGTGTATAGGTGCACTAGTTCGGCGAAGAGATAGTGAAATACAAGTGGTATAGATAATTATAAGTGGTAATAGTGATAGAAAATAGCTTGACGGCGTGCAAAAGACTAAAGGCAAACTGAAATAAAGATGGCAACAAGCAAACATGTAACAGATCTAGTTGCAAATGGTGTTTCAATGCTTATAGACAAGGCCTAGGGATCATACTTTCACTAGTGAACACTCTCATATAAATACATTATCTTCATGATACTACTCTGAACTACTCTCCGGTTGGACACTCTAATCCATGGTAGGGCTATAACAACCCACCTCAAAGTAAGCCTTTCCCATCTAGATAACCCCACACTGTCACCTTGAGCACTAGATAGTTCCAACAAACACTACAATTTCATAAATACATCCAACTCCAAATATAACTCATAACAAGTATTTGTAATCTCTAGCCTAAGTGCCACCATGGTGTGCACGCTGTCACTTTCACACACATGGGGAGAGCAGAGATCTATTAAAGCACTTGAGTAGCAAGGTAGATCTATAGATTACAAGCTCATGATCTCAATAAGATCATGCATAGAGAGAGAGATGAACACATAGATACCGGTAGAACACTTAGCCTCGAGGAAGAACTACTCCCTTCTCATCATGGGAATCAGCAATGGTGATGGAGATGGCGGTGGAGATCGATGGAGATGGCTCCGGGGCACTTCCCCGTCCCGGCAGGGTGCCAGAACAGAGACTTTCTGTCCCCCGAATCTCTCCTTCGGTGGCGGCAGCGCTGTGGAACTTTTCGTGGCTGGAGGCTTGACTATTTAGGGATTTTGCATCGGGAGGCATCTTATAGGCGAAGAGGCAAGGTCGGTGGGTGGCCAGGGGGCCCACACCACCTGGTGGCACGACCAGGGCTAGCCCGCGCCACCATATGGTGTGGCCACCCTGTGGCCCCTCTCCGTCTCGTCTTCTGGCTCCGTGAGTCTTCCGATAAAATATCGACTGTGGCTTTTGTCCGGTCCAATTCCGAGAATATTGATTTTCTGACTTTCCTCGAACCAAAAACAGCAGAAAACAAGCAACTGGCACTATGGCACCTTGTTAATAGGTTAGTCCAGGAAAGTGTATAAAAAGTACTCCAAAGTTGGAACAAAATATAATAAAGTAGATAAAACCAAGCATGGAACATCAAAAATTATGGATACGTTAGCAATGTATCAACATCCCCAAGCTTAACTCCTGCTCGTCCTCAAGTAGGTAAGTGATTAAAAGAAAGAATAATTTTTTAGGTGACATGCACCATCATAAACTTGATCAAAGTATTTGTGAAACATTCAAAGCTGGGATCATAGTACTTCAATCATAACATGAAAGACAAAGTTCTAGCAATAAGACAAAGAAACTATGTTGCAACATGAAAAGGCATAAACAAAAGATTAATGAATAACAATGATTTGCAAGACATTTGTTTGTTTCACATAAAGAAAACATAGCATAGTGGCATTCAGCTTGTCCCTCATAGAGTAGCAAACGTAAATGCATAGGACACCTTCAAAGTTCATAAGGGTGACTAGATACAAATATTTTAAAACAAGCAATACCAAAGCTATGCATCAATCAACAAGTCTTGGGACAATGCACATAGAACTAAGAATGGCCACTATGCTCTCAAAGTAGGTGCATAAAGGTAGAAGGTGGAGACTCAACATAAAAGTAAAAGAAAGGCCTTCATAGAAGGAAGTAGGGATTCAAGTCTCATAAAGAGCTTCCAAAAATTATGGTACTTTTTAGCTTTCAGCTCTCATTGCCCTATCATAAGCATCTTGAAATGATTAAGGTTAAAGTGAACAAACTATGGTGTATATGCTTGATGAAGTATAAGTTGGAAATCTCATGTCCCTTGAATACGAGGGCCGCTCCTCATGCTACTCAAGTTTAGTTACCGGTAAGTTCTTGTCATAGTAAGTACATGTGTATCATAGAGAACCGCCAACGGGGTACCTCTTGCCCGATGATACGGAAGAATCCCCATATCAAAATGACAAGGCAAGCAGACAATGAGCATCTCAGCAATATTCTTATTTACCATGGGAATATGGTGCTTTTTTCTCTCTATCCTCTTTTCTCATATTTTTTTCTCTGTTCTCTTTTTTCTCAATATAGGACTCTTTTTTTATAAGAAGAATGCTTCATAGACAACTCATTATGGTTACGCTGCAGGTTTCCACCATGACAGCATGGATTAGACTAGCGGCCTAGGCGTTTCTCTAACACATATACATAACTCCATGGACTTACAAGCTCCCCTTTCATTTCACACCTACGACATCCATAGACAAAAGAGCATGATATCAACTAGGTACAAAGTACAAGTGCAATGCTAAAAGTGTTCCCCATGACAGCATGGTTCTGCTAATCCCCAACAAATAAGTGCAAGCATATACAACATAGATGACACAATGGTTCAAGTTTATTAAGGGCAAGAAAAGTAAAGTGTGCCATCAAGTTCGTGAGAGCTTTAATCACTAATTTTCTCATAATAAGTTTAATTCGTAAGGTAGATAAAAACATGAATATACTTGGAATAGCATATGCTAGTAGGTAGGTATGGTGGACTCTTTGCAATAACTTGGTTTTAAGAGTTGGATGCATGAGTGGAACTCATACTTTGGTTGCAGAGGCTAGCAAAAGACTAGGAGCGACCAACTAAGAGAGCAATAATGGCCATAATCATGCAGAGCGACAAAACATCATTGATCAAAGCATAAAGTGGTACTACAAGTTGAAAACTAAATGATCATAAAGGCTATGGGGACTTGGGATAGTCATAACATGGTGTGAGCATGCACCAAGTCAACCCAAATAAAGCATTAAAGCAGAATACCACAATACTATGCTTTAATATGCTAAAACAACGCATGATCCTTCCAAGGCACATTAAGAAATCTCAATTGTTTATAACAAGTCATGATAAAGCAAAGAATACTAAGCATAAAGCCAAAACAATATCAAGCATGGCATGACAAAGCATAGGCCACAGTCAAAAACAAGCTCACTTTACCACTTAAGCATGAACTTTCCTACTCTTTTCTAATCCAAACCAAACTATTTGAAAACCAATGTATGAAAGAGGGGGTCCAACCAATTTATTCAGAAAACTAAACAAACCAAGCTAACAAAAAACCAAAACGAAAATGAAAAAGAAGACGCTCCAAGAACAACACAACTGTGCATGAAACAATAAAAATGAAGTGTTTGGAAGAAACATGGGATTTTTATTGATGAAGAGGGGGATGCTTTGGGCATCCCCAAGCATTGACGCTTGTACTTTTTGGATATTTCTTGGGGTGACACGCGTGGCATCCCCAAGCTTGAGCTTTAGTCCATCCTTCATCTCATTACTCATTCCTTCCATACACTTGAAATTTTTCCTTCATACAAAACTTCACACAATCTTTATTAGCAACATTAGTGCACTCAAGATAATAAGTCTCTAGGTTCAGTTCGAACACCAATAAAACTTCCATTAAAACACAAGCTACTGTAGCACTTCCCTCAAAAAGCTCAATTCCCCAAAAGAACTCAAAAAGGAACCAACAAGAAGCAAATGCAAATAATGGCAGAAATCTGTCAAAACAGACCAGCAGATAAAGACGAAATTTTTAGAAGACCTTATGTTGCTCAAATCAAAAAGTGTTAAACTAATGAAAGTTAGATAACAACCTGGGGCAGAAGCAGAAAAATTAACGCCTCAAAAGGACATACAGAGATTTTACATGAATTTTTACGGTGAGGAACAAAAATCTGTTTTGGGGACAGCAACTTTCCCAAGCATTACTTCCCTCTCATTAGAGGTTACTCTTGGCACAAAAAACAAATAAAAAGGATAAGGAGCGGTTATTACTGAGGTAATAACTTCCAAGACTCATCTAAAACTTTTGGGTTGTCTCTCAATAAGTACTTTTCTTTAATGCCTTTAAGTTAGGCATGATAGTTTGAGAAGATGCTCACATAAGAAATATGAATTGAAGTAAAAGAGAGCATCAAGAAGCAAATTCAAAACACATTTAAGTCTAACCCACTTCCTATGCAAAATAATCTTGTAAAGAAACAAGTCATGAAAGCACAAAGCAACAAGCATAGGAAAGCAAAACAAGTGCAACTTCAAAATTTTCAACATAAAGAGGGGAAACTTAATATTGTTGAGACACATAAAACCATGTTTCTCTCTCTCATAATAACTTTAAGTAGCATCATGAATAAAATTAACAATATACAATCACATGAAACATTCTTATAATGAGCCACATGCATATAATAAGTATTACTCTCCACATAAGCATAGTCATTCTTATTAATTATGGTGGGAGCAAATTCAACAAAATAGCTATCATTATTATTCTCATCACCATGATCATCAAATATAGGAGGCATATTGTAATCATAATTAATTTTCTCCTCAATAGTAGGTGGACTAAAAATATCATATTCATTATTGTAATCATCATATATTGGAGGTGTAGTATCATCATAATCAATAGAATAATTATCTTCCAAAGTTGGGGAACTAAAAAGATCATTTTCATAAAAACTAGCTTTCCCAAGCTTAGACTTTTCCATAGCATTAGCAATAATGGTGTCCAAAGAATTCATACTAACAACATTGCTATTAGCATGCAAATAACGTTCCATAGGTTTTTTAATTTTCTCTTCAAACACTTAATGTCCTAACTCAAGATAAATACTATAAAGCTCTCTAATTTTGTTGTTGTTTTCCATTAAGCCTAACTAGTGAAAACAAGAAACAAAAAGACAAAATTGCAGAATCTAAAGGAAATAACTTCGAGCACTCACACACCAACAATATTACTAGAAGATAGCTTAGTAGCCAGAGGATGTGAGTACCTTTTACCTTACCTCCCCGGCAACGGCGCCAGAAAATAGCTTGATGTCTACGCACTTCTATTCTTTTAGACAGTTGTTGGGCCTCCAAGTGTAGAGGTTTGTAGAACAGCAGCAAGTTTTCCCTTTAGTGGATTACCCAAGGTTTATCGAACTCAGAGAGGAAGTGGTCAAAGGTATTCCCTCTCAAGCAACCCTGCAATCAAGATACAAGAAGTCTCTTGTGTCCCCAACACACCCAATACACTTGTCAGGTGTATAGGTGCACTAGTTCGGCGAAGAGATAGTGAAATACAAGTGGTATAGATAATTATAAGTGGTAACGGTGATAGAAAATAGCTTGACGACGTGGAAAAGACTAAAGGCAAACTAAAATAAAGATGGCAACAAGCAAACATGTAACAGATCTAGTTGCAAACGGTGTTTCAATGCTTAGAAACAAGGCCTAGGGATCATACTTTCACTAGTGAACACTCTCATATAAATATATTATCTTCATGATACTACTCTGAACTACTCTCCGGTTGGACATTCTAATCCATGGTAGGGCTATAACATCACACCTCAAAGTAAGCCTTTCCCATCTAGATAACCCTACACTATCACCTTGAGCACTAGATGGTTCCAACAAACACCACAATTTCATAAAGACATCCAACTCCAAATATAACTCATAACAAGTATTTGTAATCTCTAGCCTAAGTGTCACCATGGTGTGCACGCTGTCACTTTCACACACATGGGGAGAGCAGAGATCTATTAAAGCACTTGAGTATCAAGGTAGATCTATAGATTACAAGCTCATGATCTCAATAAGATCATGCATAGAGAGAGAGAGATGAACACATAGCTACCGGTAGAACCCTTAGCCTCGAGGAAGAACTACTCCCTCATCATGGGAATCAGCAATTGTGATGGAGATGGCGGTGGAGATCGATGGAGATGGCTCCGGGGGCACTTCCCCGTCCCGCCAGGGTGCCGGAATAGATACTTTCTGTCCCCCGAATCTTCCCTTTGGTGGCGGCGGCACTGCAGAACTTTTCGTGGCTGGAGGCTTGACTATTTAGGGTTTTTGCATCGGGAGGCATCTTATAGGCGAAGAGGCAAGGTCGGTGGGTGGCCAGGGGGCCCACACCACCTGGTGGCACGGCCAGGGCTAGCCTGCACCACCATATGGTGTGGCCACCCTGTGGCCCCTCTCCGTCTCGTCTTCTGGCTCCGTGAGTCTTCTGGTAAAATATCGACTTTGGCTTTTGTCTGGTCCAATTCGGAGAATATTGATTTTCTGACTTTCCTGGAACCAAAAACAGCAGAAAACAGGCAACTGGCACTGTGGCATCTTGTTAATAGGTTAGTCCAGGAAAGTGTATAAAAAGTACTCCAAAGTTGGAACCAAACATAAGAAAGTAGATAAAACCAAGCATGGAACATCAAAAATTATGGATTCGTTAGCAACATATCACCGGTACATCCAGACGCTTTTGTTTTCCTCGTGGCTTTTTCATGTAAGGGCCTTCGAGCGTTCTGCTCTTGCCGGATCTAAAAGCCGGCTTGTGGTCTGCAGCCGGAACCGAAGAGGAAACCCTAGGAACCGCGTACAGTACTTTGCCGCGTGGGTCACACAATTGTCTGGGCTAACCGGCGAGTCCCCGAGATGAATCGCCGGCTCCGGGGTTAGTGTAATGCAGCCGGAAAACCAATTTTTGCAGCATGACTTGCTTATTTATTGGGAGCCCCCAGACTGTGTCTAGGCTCCCATGCTTGTTCATTACACGAAGGTAAGATACATACACTTCTTTCTCAAGTGTAAAAGGGGCAAAGCAGGCTCGCGTTCCATGGGTGTTCAGTTTCTTCGCCTGAGCGATCCTTCTTGTTATTTTCCGGCTTGCGGGCATCAATGAGGTAGTATGAGTTGTTCTACAGTGCCCGGTTGATGATGAATGGGCCCTCCCAAGGCGGAGATATCTTGTGTATCCCCTTGGTGTCTTGAACTAGCCTTAGCACCAGGTCGCCCTCTTGGAACGAGACGCTACGGATCCGACTGGCGTGGTAGCGGCGCAAGTTTTGCTGGTAGATGGCGGATCTGGACAAGGCCAGCTCGCGTGCTTCTTCAAGGAGATCGACGTTGTCTTCCCGTGTTTCTTTGGCTTGCTGCTCTGTGTAGAGCAGTTTGTGGGGTGCGTCGAACTCGATGTTAGTGGACAAAACTGCCTCCGCCCCGTAGACGAGGAAGAAAGGAGTGTAGCCGGTGGACCGGTTTGGCGTGGTGCAGAGGCTCCAGAGCACAGCCGGCAGCTCCTCAATCCAGCAGCCGGGGGATCGCATCAGTGGTTCGATCAGCCAGGGCTTGATTCTGGCTAGGACTAGGCCATTTGCTCGCTCACACTGCCCGTTGGACTGGGGGTGTGCCACAGATGCAAGGTCTAGGCGGATGCCCTTATCTCCGCAGAATCACGCGAAAGCTCCCTTGGCAAAATTTGTGCCGTTGTCAGTTATGATGCTGTTCGGGAGCCAAAGTGTGTGATTATGTCTGTGAAGAACTTGACCACCGTTGGCCCATCCAGCTTATTTATTGGCTTTGCCTCTATCCACTTGGTGAACTTGTCCACTGCCACCAGCAAGTGTGCCATGCCGGATCGGGATATTTTGAAAGGGCCAACCATGTCCAGCCCCCAGACGGGAAACGACCAGGTGATGGGAATTGTCTTGAGTGCTGCAGACGGAGTGTGCTTCTGCTGGCTGAATCGCTGACAACCGTTGCATGCTTTGACGATCTGCTCAACATCTTCTAGTGTCGTGGGCCAGTAGAACCCTTGGTGGAATGCCTTCGCCACTATGGCTCGTGACGACGCGTGGTGTCCGCATTCGCCCTGGTGGATGTCGACCAGCAGCCGGATTCCGTCCTCTTGGCTCACACATCGCTGATAAATGTCGCCAACACTACGCTTGTAGAGCTCGTTGTTTATGATGGTGTATGCATTGGCTCTGCGCTTCACCTGCCTTGCCTCTACCTCTTCTTCGGGCAGCTCTCCTCTGGCCAGGAAATCCATGAATGGCTTGGCCCATGTTGGGGTTTCCCGGATGGCACACACCACCTGCATCAGCAGATTCACTTTTGCACGGATGACCGGGTCGGGCTCGTCCGGAGGCCGACCGGGTGGAGCAGCGGAGCCGATAGCCTCTAGGCTGGAGGTGGCACTTCCCTGGTGCGGCAAAGCCGTCACGGGGATCTTGGAGCCGGCAGTCCCAAGGTGTGGCAAAGCAGTCCTCGGGTGCGGTGAAACCGTTGTGGAGGTCTTGGAGCTGGTAGTCCCCGGGTGCGGCGAAGTAGTCCCCGGGTGCGGTGAAGCCGTCGCGGAGGTCTTGGAGTAGGTAGTCCCCGGGTGCAGCGAAGTAGTCCCCGGGTGCGGTGAAGCCGTCGCGGAGGTCCTGGAGCCGGCAGTCCCCGGGTCCGCGTCCAACATTATGGAGTCGGATTCGGGAGACGGCGTGATTGATGGCTTGCGCAAGTGCTCAAGGGAGACTCCAGGCGGAATTGCTTGTCTTGTTGACCCAATGCGGGCGAGCATGTCCGCGGCTTTGTTGTTTTCCCTAGGAACATGGTGAAACTCGCATCCTTTGAAACAGGCATATAGCTGTTGTACGAAGAAATGGTATAGAGCAATGTTTGCATCTCTGGCGTCCCAATCACCCGACACTTGCTGCACCACCAGATCAGAGTCGCCGAAGCATAAGATGCGTCGGATGCCTATTTCCTTTGCCATCCTGAGGCCATGGATGAGCGCCTCATACTCAGCGACGTTGTTGGACGCGCAGAAGTGGATCTGCAGCACGTATTCCAGCCGGTCTCCTTTTGGAGAGGTGATGACCACTCCGGCTCTGAGCCCTCCATACGGCAAGGCGGCAGGTACTACGTTTCTGCCCAATCAACGAGGAAATCTTCCAAGGCCTGAGACTTGATCGCCGTTCTTGGCTCGTACTGTATGTTGTTGGCGGCGAGCTCTATGGCCCATTTCGCCACCCAACCTGTGGCGTATCTGTTGCCGATGATCTCCGAGAGCGGCGCTAGAGCCACCACCCGGATGGAATGTTCTTGGGAGTAGTGCTTCAATTTCTTGGCGGCCATGTACATGCTGTACACCAGCTTCTGGTAATAAGGGTAATTCTGCTTTGAGAGCGAGAGTACCTCACTCAGGCAATACACCGGTCGTTGCACCGGCTGCGCCTTTCCTTCTTCCGGCCTCTCCACTACCAGCACCACACTGAGAACCCTGTTGGTTGCTGCGATGTACATCAACATGGGTTCCTTTGCTGCTGGTGCTGCCAGAATAGGTGGTGAGGGGAGCATGCGCTTGAGGTCGCGGAAGGCTTCATCCGCCTATGATGTCCAGACGAATTTGTCCGTCTTCTTTATGAGTTGGTACAGTGGGAGTGCTTTCTTGCCCAGCCGGCTGATGAACCGGCTGAGGGAGGCCAGGCATCCGGTGAACTTCTGGACATCTCTCAAGTTCTTGGGCGGCTGCATGCGTTCGATTGCACCAATCTTCTCCGGGTTCGCCTTGATTCCTCGCTCAAATATGAGAAAACCGAGGAGTTGGCCGGCTGGGACACCGAACACGCACTTCTCTGGGTTCAGCTTCATCTGGAACCGGTGGAGGTTGGTGAATGTTTCCTTCAGATCCTTAAGGAGTGTTTGGCGCTCCTTGGTCTTGACCACCACATCATCGACGTAGGCGTGTATGTTTCTACCAATCTGAGTCTACAAGCACTTCTGCATGCAACACTGGTATGTTGCTCCAGCATTCTTCAGTCCGAACGACATTGTGGTGTAGCAGTAGGCTCCGTAAGGAGTGATGAATGTTGTCTTTATTTGATCAGCGGGGTTCAGCCAGATTTGGTGGTAGCCGGAATACGCATCTAGAAACGACAATAGCTCGCAGCCGGCCGTGGAATCGATCACTTGGCCTATCCTTGGCAGGGCGAATGGATCTTTGGGGAATGCTTTGTTCAGACTGATGTAGTCAACACACATGCGCCAGGTATTGTTCTTCTTCAGCACGAGTACGGGGTTTGCCAGCCATTCCGGATGGAAATCCTCCATGATGAATCCGGCTGCGAGGATCCGGGTGATCTCCTCACCAAGATATCCCGGTTCTTATGGAGGAAGTCAACGAGCGCGCTTTCCTATTTGCTATCGAGGCCGTCTCCGATCAGGACGAACTTGTCCGACTCGGCCTCGTTCAACAGGATCTTTCTCGTGCCCTTGGACGGCTTGAATTGTGCTTCTCTAGCCGGCTTGGGCTCGCCAGCCGGCATGTCCTTCTGTAGGGCCGCCACGTTCTGCATGATTATGCGCTTCTCTTCCGCGATGATCATGGCTTTCGCTATCTTGGGCCCATCTATGGTGCACTCCACAAACTGTCTGTAGCAACCAGCCACGGTGATGACGCCTTTGGGCCCTGGTAGCTTCATCTTGAGGTACGCATAATGTGGCACCGCCATGAACTTTGTGAGCACCGGGCGCCCCAGGATTGCGTGGTACGCACTGCAAAGGTTGACCACCTCGAACCAGATGGACTTGTGGTGGAAGTTGTCCTCCGTGCCGAAGATGACGTCCAGCCAGATATTTCCGATGAGGGAGTGCGACGGGCATGGGACGGCTCCATGGAAGGAGGTCCTTGACGGCTCCAACTGCAACTCGCTGATACCGAGCTGGTCGAGCGAGCTGCGGTACAGGAGGTTGATGCTGCTCCCTCCGTCTACGAGGACGCAGAAGAAACTGCAAGAATGCTTCTAGGAGACAATGATAGGATCCAAAACCATCGCGTAGGTGCCTGGGTGAGGTAGCTTAGCTGGCTGGTCCTTCCAGCTCCATGCAACTTCTTGCTCCGACCAGTTGAGGTACTGGGGAACGGGAGGAACGATTACATTCACTTCCGCCTCGCGGCGCCTCTTGTTGTGCTTGGTCTCTGGCTCCATGGTGAAGATGTGGTAGTTTCCCACCTGGCAAGGTTAGTTGTTATCATCATCTTCCCTTCGATGTTGGTTATTGCGATCGCCTGGCGGCCCGCCGGCTGGAGGAGGTGGCGCCTGTCCAGCCGGTGCGCCAGCAATCTCCGCCATCTTCTTCATCCAGGTGCACTGGCCTGTGGTATGTGTAGACGGCTTGTTGCCTCCACTATGGAACTTGCATGGACCATCAAGCATCGACTCGATGGTGTACTTGGTCCTTGGAGGCCGGTCATCGGGCTTCTGTCTGCAGCCGGATCCTCCTGCACCGCCGCTACCTGCCTGGAACCGTATTGGTTGTCCGGCTGGTCATCCTTTCTTTTGCCATGGCGGTTGTCGTGCCACCTAGAATTGTGGCCATTTTCCTCCAGCTGGCGCCAATCTATGGCGACATCGACGATTATTTGCCCTTGGTCGTCCACTCGGACGGATCTTTTCATTGCCGTGTCAGCCATGGAGTACTTGTCTGCGATGGCCATGGTCTGTGCCATGGTTGTGGGCTCCACCTGGCAAAGCTTATGCTTGAGCATAGTGTCGTCTCTGCAGCCGTTGATGAAGAAGTCAACCGCCTGGTGTTCACGTACCCCCTCATAGGAGTTGTGCATGCTCATCTATCGGGTGATGTAGGAGCGATCAGATTCATCCAGGCCCTACATGCAAAGAGCGAGCTCGCCGGGTCGGCCTAGGCGCTTGTAGTTGCCGATGAAGTTGCGGACGAACGCCTGCTCAAAATTGATCCAAGCATTGATGTTGTTGTTGGATAGGATGTTGAGCCACGTCCTGGCTGAGTCGAGGAGCATGAGATGGGTGTAGCGTACTGCTACCCGGCGGTTTCCGTTTGCGATGCCCACGACGGTGGTGTAGTCCACAAGCCAGTCCTTCGGCTTGACCGAGCCATTGTATTTTGGCGTGTCCCTTGGGAGCGAAAACCCCTTTGGAAACGGTTCATTCCGGATGCACGGTCCGAAGCATCTTGGACCGGCTAGACTTTCTTCCTCCAGCGTGCGTGATTGGACCAGCAGGTCGATTCGCGTGCGTGCGTCTTGCTGTTCCTCTGGCTCGAGCGGTCCCAGCCGGCCGGAGAGGCGGGACTTGGGGGCGCTTGGCCTTTTCCGGCTTCATCAACCGGCTCGCGGTTTTTGCTGGTAATAGCTACCGCGTTGCGGGCGTTGTTCCCACGGCCTACAGATCCACCGCGTGGGCGGTTGCTGTGCCTTGCTTCGTTTGGGGAAGATGCCTTGCTGTCACCTGCAGTCGGATCCGCCATCCGGCGAGCCAGTTGGGTTCTGCTGTTGCTAGCCATGCTGAGTTCTGCATCAACTTGCTGCTTGTTCGATGTGACCACAAGGAGCTGGACAAGTGCCTGCTGACGGAGCAGTTCCTCGCCCTCCAGGTGGCTTAGCTCCGCAACTACCGCCTCCGCATCCCTCATGTTCGTAGCAGGGGTGCTGTAGACCGGCTGCACCGCAGGCGTACGCGGATCAGCGGCGCGTTCCATCTCCGAACCGAGGTTCCGGCCTTGTGGCTTGGCCAGGCGGCTGGTGCCAGGCAAGTGCGCGAAGCCATGCACGATGTTGTACTCCCGCATGGTGGCGTTCATCCGTCGTTGGGTGGCCACCACCATACCAGCTTTCTCTAGAAGGTTCTGACGGGTAGTCTCCAGGGCTGCCGCGGCTGCAGCTGGATCTGCCTCGATGGGGGTGATGGGGTTGCGGAGGTGCTCGATGAACGCGTTTAGCAGGTCCTGGTTCAGGAGGCGTGAGTTAGTGGCGTGGCCGTCCACGTTGCGCTCCAGAGGTGGGCGACGGTTCTCCACCGAGCCTGCTATCATGACCTCGACGCTGCCACTAGTGACGCGTGAGGTGGAGAAACCAGGAGGCGTGTCGGAGATGGTAACGACCTCACGAGGAAAGGCCTCAGCAACGGGGGCAACATAGACGCGGTGCTCGCCGAAGTGCATGATGGATCCCCCGCTTGGGAAAATCCCCCCAACGAAGCAGGACGCGTTGTCGAGGACGTAGTCGAAGGAGCCGAGGGTGAGGATGAGGCCAGAGGCGACTTGCTCACCGACGACGAGTGGAAGTCCTGTGCGAAAGATGATCCCAGCCGAAGCGCTATGCCCCATGGTGGGCGCCAACTGTCGTGGTGTGGAACATGGCAGTACCATCGGGATGGCTTGAAGGGGACAATCAGGATGCTATCGGTGTCTACTCGCAATGAGTTGGGCACAGATACTGCAAACACAGCAATGTACCCAGGTTCGGAGCCCTCTTGGCGAGGTAAAACTCCTACTCCTGCAAGGATCTACTATCGAAGGGGGCGAATGCCCAATACAGATTCTCCTTGAGCTGTTTCCTTAGCTACTTTTTGCTTGAAATTGTCTAAGTCCTTCTTCTTGTTGTGTCTACCTAGAAACCTAGCTCACCCCCCTTATATACATGTTGAGGAGGTATTTTACAAGGTGGGTTCTAGGGTTTACTATTTGGATTTGGGCCTTACAAAGTGGGCGGCTGGACAAGGCCAAACGGTAGGCCCGGGTCCAGTCAAGCCTCCAGTACAGGGGAGGACCATGCTATAGTGTCTAGCACCCCTGCTTTACTCGTCAGCCGACCCTTTATTCATCAGCTGGTTCTTTATGCGTAAGCCGGAGCTTTCCTCGTCAGCCCTTGCTTCGCTCGTCAGCCTCCAGCTTTGGTGTAGTTGTCTAGTAGCACCGGCCAGGCCAGCCAGCCAGTCCGGTCAAAGGTGCGCTCAGCAAGGAGCGTCACCCCCACCGTACCATGGCCAGCGGATCTGAGGCAGCCAGCTAGGAGCGGCCTCCCAGCCGGTTCTTTTGGCTACCCGGCTAGACGGGCCAGTCGGGGAAACTTGAACGCGGACTGGGTGAGGGATTCCACCCAGCAGTGGTTCCTTGATCTGGGCCCAGACGGCATGAGCTCCTTGGAGCCAGCCGGTTGGTCCCATCTTGGCCTACCCGGGGGGTCATCCCTTTGACAAAATCTTTTTATTCTTTTTGTATATGACATGGGTAAAATCATCCCCATCAATCACAACTCCCTCATTCACATCCTCTCTAGAACTATGATTATTCTCCAATAAAGAGTCTTTCCCCAAATCATTAGAACTATTTTCCTTATTATTATCATTTACGAGAGACTCTTTCTTACTTATAAGATTATTCCTAGTAGCCTCTAAGTCTCTCTTTAAGTGAATACTTTCAATAGTAGAGTTGTAACATCAATACCACACTCTAAAGCTTTATCATAGATTGATTCACCAGACATCACAAAAAAGAATTAGCAGATTGGATAAGTTTGTTACCTTCGTCTCTTGCCACAATATGGTTCATGGATCTTTCAAGAATAGGCATATGAGCATCTCCGGCATTTTGAATCCTTGGACTGTTTCTAGTGGGAGCAGGCTGTTCAGAAGTTGGAATTCCAAAACCACATTTCTTACAGTAGGATTTTCTCTATTAGGAGCATCATTACTAGGGGATAATTCAGAGATTTGTACTACAGAGGAGTGCATCATAGAAGTTTGGATATAGTTAGAATCAGTAACATTACCCTAGAAGCCCGGGCGGCGGCCTCGGGGTTTGATGGTGGTTCTCCCTCGATGGATGGTGGCACGGGTCGCATCTGCTGGTAGGGGTGTGGTCCTAGGGTTTCTCTCACGCCAAGACTAAGATATGCCTTCAGCCTGTTTCCATAGATCTGGTGTCAGTGTCATGTTTCAAAAGGCTCCACCGACGAACTCCCATGGGTGATTCATGCCTGGAGATTGCTGGAACGGATGGGATTCGATCGCTCGCAACTGTTGTTTTTCTGGCTGTTTGGTTTCAGAGGGAGCGAGGCAAAGCTCTATTCCATGGTGAAGTCAGTGTTCGGAGAATGTCATGGAAGCCAAGATTTGTGGAGTAGCTATGGTGGCTCGAGTCCTGGTGGCGATGAGGAATTGTCTTAGTGATTCATGAATTGTAGCAGCAGCATCGAAAAGTGAGGGCGGCAACACAAGAGGAGTTCAGAGTCTTACCTTGCAGGATGAAAATCCAAGGTCTGGCCTTAATTGGTTGTGCCTGGTGAAAGAGCATGTGGGTGTAACACCCTAGGTAAAACCACTATTAGAAAATTGATGTGATTTCGTTTTATGCATCATCATGACTGCATGCTCATGTCATCATGTCACATTGCATTTGAGTATCTTCATGTTTGCATGCATATAATTTGCCTAAAACTATTTCTCTAAAAGCATATCTTTGTTTTCTAAATACCCCCTCTCCATTTCAAACGTAAAACCCCAGCCTCTTCCGAATAAAATAGAACAATAAATAAAGAAAAAGTATTTTATCTGGGAGAGGCCACCACCGGCCAGGCCCAAAGGCCCAGCTAGAAGTGGCCTACTATCCCAGGGAAAACCCTAAAAACTACACCCTAGCTTCTAACCCTAACCCAGCACCACACCACCCTACCGCCACCTGAACCTAACCACACTATCGCATGGAACGATGCAGCGATGCAGCATGGCACACCCCGACATGCCTGGCCCCACCACCTGCCAACACGCTGTTGGAAATATGCCCTAGAGACAAATGATAATAAGGCTTATTATCATATTTCATAAAGTTTATGATTAAGTTTTATATCATACTATAACTCTATTGATAGGAAACATCAATACATGTGTGATATATAAACAACCAGGGGTTCCTAGTGAAACTCTAGTCACTGGTTCATTGGTCAACAGATGATCAAGGTTTCCTGATCATGTGGCATTTATGCCAGTTGGAAATGGAGTCAACTCATTCTGAGAATGAGATGATGAACCAATACCCAACCTAAACATCGTGACCCGATCATGTCACGAAGTTCAAGTTATGATGATTAGAATTGGATCCTCATAGACTATTCCTTAGACCGTGAGGCTATATCAATCACTGTCTCCCGAGAATGCTTAGATAACATCAAACGTCACTTGGTAATACAGTGACAATAAAGGTGTGTTCAGGTATTCATAGGAACCGTACATGCAATATATACGAAGAGCAGGATTTGTCCATCCACGTGACGGAAAGATACTCAAGGGCCCACTCGGAGAAGTTATATCTAATAGCTGTACAGCGTGTGATTTGATCACAAGGATATCACTTGTCGGAACGAGACAAGTAGCTTTCTTTGGTAACAAGATTGAACACGACATGGTGATGTCATTGATCAGATCTCTGCAATGCAAGTATCGAGAGACAAAGGGAAAAAGAAACGACTATCTCGGTTCAAACGACGAAAGATCTTCGTGGAATGCACAGGGGTCACATGGCCATCCAGGTCCCTCTGTTGATCATTGGTCCGGGAGTGTCCCAACCATGTCTGGAGTGTTCCCAAACCGTGGGGTATCATGCTTAAGGGTTTGATGATGCTTAGAGAGTGTTTTGGATCGGTAGAATCACCGAAGAAGAGAAGAGAGAAAACCAGAAGGGTTTCGGTAATTCCAGAGGATGTTCAGAGTGGAGGTGGAAGGTGTTTCATAGCCACGGAGATTGAATAATATGTGAATGAATATTAAATATTGATTTAATCATTTATTCATAATTTTAATAAAAGAGAAATCAATTAAATGGTCAAAAGGCTTAATGGGCCAATTCCGGAGGGAGAAGGGCCCATGAGGGAAAGGCAAAAGGAGAAAGGGGCCAAGGGGGTGGTTGTCGCCCTAGTGGGACAGCCCCCCACGTGGGGCCCATGGGGGTGGCTGGCGGCGCCTCCCCCTCCCCCTCTCCCATGATTAGTCCTACCCCAGGACTTTAGGGAGGTAGTACCTCCCCTCCCCCAATATATATTGGGGGTATTTGGCCAGATAAATACACACAATATTCAATAAAGGTTTCCTCACTTTTGGGGAGACCTTCAATTGATATTCTCTCTCTCTCTCTCCCGTGATCATGGTCCCAAGTTCGGACTGCACGAACGAGAGATATCTTCACCGTGGAGCGTTGTCGGGTTGCAGGATTCGGATCCAGGAGCTCTACTTCCACAACTGCTGCTAGATCGGGGAAGCGGGAGTCATCGTAAGGCACCGGATGTGTGTAACTCCCCGCGAGGTGTCACACTTGAGGCACTCAAGTTGTTGGAGCCTAGGAGTGCAAGGACTTCATCATGACCTTGAGGTCGGCTTCGGCTCGTCTACATCAACCACACTCTCCTGAGCGTTGATAACACTTTTCGGTCTTCAAGGGTAAGTTCGCGAAAAGCCCCTCCTGTTACTGTATTACTAATAGATAGGTCCTGGCAACATCAGGGGTTCAGGGGCGTAGGGTAAAAATTATTGTTTTCATAAGCGGAACCCCTACACCCGCTACCGACAACCACCCAACGCGCAGCGCGTGACCCACGATCGCCACCAACCCTACCCTGACTCCATCGCGTCCTCAATTCCTCGCAATCCCCTCTCGCTGTGCTGCTCGACCTCTCTCACCGCCCTCCCCGGCGCCCTTCCTCCTCGGCCCTGCTTCGCGCGCCGTCATGGCGAGCCCGCAGAATCGCCAAGCTCGTCTCCCGCCCAGCCCCGCCACCGTGGCTCTCACCCGCCCCTGCGCCGATGCCCCCGAGAACCTCTGTTCGCTGCTGCCTCTCTCCTCTGTAGGCCGTCGTTGGCACGGCCGCCCTTCCTCTCCTTCCTAGTGCCACCCCACTGCCTTTCGTCGATCCCTCACAGAAGTGGTCGCCGCCGCGCGACCCTCCTCTGCCCTGCAAGATCGTCCGTAGCCGCCCTCAGGCCTGTGCTCCGGCCAGGCCGAGCCTCCTCCGCGCTTCACCGCCCGGTGCTCTCCTACCGCCTACGCATGACCCTAGTGGCCCCGCTTAGCCTCCTCGGCGCTCTTCCCTGTGACCTAGCCGTCCCTGAGCCCTAGCTCCTCGCCGTCCACCTCTAGCCCCAACACCGTCCGCGACCTCGACCTCCTCTCGGTGTTGGCGTCCCTCGCATCTTCCCCTTCCTGCCCGTGGAGTTGGAGATAGAGGTCGCGTGCCCATGTGGTGGAGTTCGTCGGTTTCCTACTCTTAGTGCTCCTACTCGTCTATGCGTGCATGTGTGTATGTCGGTGTGTTTGTGTTGTTGCTAGCCTCGGAGCGCACTTGGAGTACCGTGATGGATCCCGCCATCCAAGGCCGAGCAATAAGATCTACATCGAAGGTATGTATCCGTGAGGTGAAGATACGATAAGATATTTTCATCGACCCGGTACCTCGAAAGGGTGAACATGGTACTACATAGAGATCCTATCGAACCGAAGACACTCGAAACACCATCAACAAGAACTTCTACATGGTCCGAGACCCCAATCCCGGAGTCCGAAGACCATTCCCGCCGAACCTGAACCCTCGACACACCAACTTCTCCTTCACGGCATCCGAAGGCCGTTGCCCGAAGACCGATTCCCCAGATCTAAAGACCGAACCCGAACACCCGGAACCCAAGATCGCCGAGCCCCGATGTGTGATCCTCTTTATCTGAGACCTCTGTTTTAATAATATGACATTGTCAAATGTTGCATATTAAATTGTTCATGCTCACATACATATTCATTTTTTGGGGGGTACTTTGTCGACTCACTTCATAATTAAATATGGAGACTATATGTGGGCTATTCTAGTCTTATATTGGCTCCATTTAAATTTGTGTAGCGAACCAATGCCATGATTTGCCTTATTAAGCCATTTAAATTGCAGGGTATATAAATATCTTGAACCTTCTAATTATTTGCCGGGACCCCGGTTCTGCTTAATATTGCCTAGTCGCATCACATCTTGCCATATCATGCATCATACATGCCTCATGCCCGATCTTCTGCCGTAGTATTAAATAGTGCATCCTGTGTTTCTTTTAGTGCTTTGCTTCTTCATGGATTAGGCTGTTGAGTGGATGCAAGTATCGACAAGTTCTCCGTGTATCTCCAGCAGTGTTTCCCAGGCGAGAATTCTTCCCCTTTCTATCTATTTTGCGTTTATAGTCTTTACTTTGTCCCGTTGATCTACTGCTATCCATGTTGTGATGCTTTAGTTTCCGTGCACCAATTATATTCCTTGTAGCCTCTATATTTCCTTGGACACCTCCTATTGCCTGTTGTTTGATAGATAGTTGGCCTTGTGAGTCGTAGTTGCTTGCTCAGGTGTTGCTTCGCATTGTTGATGTTCCACCGTTGTTGGGTGGTTAGCAGATGCTTAATGGTGGAGATGCTCATGGTTTTAATTAAAACTGGTTAATGAAATGTTGGAAGTGGATATAACTAATGAAGAGGCACCGGTGGGTAATAGTTGAGATTTGGTTGTTAACCATTGCGGTGACCTAGCATACCACTGCATGATGTAGTACACTATAGTTGTTGACATAACACCAATGAAACACCGTTCACTAGTATTACATCCCTCAAAGTGGTACAACATAAACATAGTAGGTCCAATACATGACTATAGATTACAACTCGACTCTTTACAAAAGATCCAGATAACACTCTAGGTTAAAGAGAGAGAAAGAAACTTCTTACAAAGAAGAACCCGAAATAATAACTTAGAACTATCTAGCTAACAAGACTAGTATCTAAACTATCGGGCTTGCAATTGCTGCTAGTGCAATGCCCTACAGAAGTAGGTTTTATGGCTAGAGTATCTACTCCTATCTAAACGGAGATTTTGTCGTCACTTCAGCTGATGTATATGTTGACTTCATTGACTTAATTGAAGAACTTGAGCTGTCGATGATGGTTTCTTGAGCAGAAATTGATGTTGACGTCGTCTTCAATGGCTTAGAACCTAGCAAGGGTTAAGAAGGTACGGTTGAGTACGAGCGTACTCAGCAAGTTCACTAAAAAAGGAGTGTATGATGCACTATCTCTACAGCCACAGACCAAAGGTCGTAGGCAATGCAGGTTTTCGTAAACATTTCTTCAAAGTTTGCTTTTATTCTGAAAACTATGTCCCACAGCCTTCACAGGTTGACCAGAACCTTCATGGGCTTCCTTTCCTGCCGCGTTCGTAGCTCCTTCCCGGAACAGGGAGTAACATGTCATGGTTCTTACACTCTGTAGAGGTGCGTTGCTTTACCCATGAGAGACCTTAGCTTTGTTGCACAACCAAGTCTAGAGCTTGTCCATACTTCCTTAGTATGGGGCCCAGTCTAAGATCCAAGCCAATCACTGCCCCCATCGCGACCCCGCATGTCCCCTTGGTGTACGCCATGCCCACATCTTGAATTATGGCAATGGTTAGTACAGACCGTCAGATGCCAGAACTATCGTGGGACGTTGAGGGTTCCCACCCGTATGATGCATATCCTCTACGAATTACCAATAAATGCACGCTACGAGGATAACAACCATGACCTGGCCATCCAGATGCATGCGAGAGGAATAAGATATAGCTGACTTCTCTATCCCATTCCAAATCTCATGGTTAACGCGTAATATATGGTGCTAGAATCACTAGCAACATTGGTTGTTAAGTCCTAGATATTATGTTCCTTTACCACTAGAACTGTATTAGTAGATTATTACCTCTTGGTAAATAATCCATAATCATATTATTATGAAAATAGTGTTTTCTGACCTTTTTGAAATGCAGGTGATGACAACATTTGAGTTACAAGCATTTGATAGAAAATAATCAAAGTACATGTGCAAGTTGTGAACTTGCCTTTTGTGATTGCAAGATTATGCACTCGTGGTCTTCGAGACAATAGAAGATCCAAATTTTGTAAACAGCATCATTGGTCCGGTAAGGACTAATGTTTAAGGAAGCAAGATGCAGTTATGCATATGTAATGTAGTGCAGTTCAATAAACGCGAATTCCCAGACTAATCGTATCTGATCTAGGGTTTGAAGTTTGTGATGAGTTCTTTGGAATGTTTTACACTTTTATACGAGCTTTACACATGTGCTTCTTGTTAAGGCTTGTGAGTGAGTGAGACAACATGTAAATACAATAAGTAGCATACATTATTAAAGCACTCAATGGGGCATGTGATCTAAAATATTCCTTAAGCAAGATTATTAATCAATTAGAGCTTTCAAAGAAGTGCTCAAGGTTCACTTTTAATGTTGCTTAAAAGAATAACTCTTGCGGAAAATATTACTTTACAAAGTAAAAAGTATTTAAACTTTAAGCTAACACTTTAAGGTTTTCTTATTAATTACAAGTATTAAAGTAGAAAACAATTAGTATTCTTGAATAACTATTCCACTAGTAAATGGAGACTTTTAACACTCATGAAGGTGAAACAAAAGTATTATGCCTTTATGGAAGTGATGTTCTCTTGATTTATAAGTGAATAGAATCACTTACTTATAATAGAATTAATACTTATTTCTATAAACATGGGAATGGCATCATGTTAAATACTCAAAGACTTTGTTTAGCTTTTAAAGTGGATTCCCAAACTTGTAAAACAATTAGTACTCAAATCTTGATGATTTTATAATTGATAAAATATTTTTGGAGAGTAAAACTTACTTAATTTTAAATGGTAGTTTTAGTAAGTACAACTTAAAATGGTTAGACTTATCTTAACTTCACTTAAATATCAATTGAACTTGTTATTATACTTTGAGATTTTAAATAACTTATTTTAAAGGCATAAGCAAAAATTTATATAATTTGTATGCATTAAAACAAAAGAAAAGGGTTCAAACTAGTTTTATTAAACCTCCACCTTTTATTTTACATCAAAAGTGAGAGTTAACATTTTTGATGTGTAGATTTTATTTTTGTGATCATTTTGGTATATTATAAGTATTTTTGTTATTTTAAATAATAAGATATGAGTTTTACAAGTTTTATCAATTTATAAATAATAAATACTTAGTTAAATGATATAATATTTTAAGTTTATAGTTTTACATTTTAGTTACTATTTTTCCAAGAATTTTAGTATATTATTTATATTTTTCTTATTTACCAATATTAAAATATGAATTTTCAAAGTATTATTACTTATAAAATCTTTATTAAATAATAATTACTTAAATAGTTAACATATTAATGTTTGAGAATAAGGTTAAATAATAAATTTTATTTTTCTGTAAATTTTCATATGTTAAACATATTTTTCTGAATTATAAAACAAAAGATATTCAATTGCTAATATTTAATCATTTTCTTAAATTCCTGAAATTTATTTATATTTAAACTTATATTGTTTTATCTGATTACTTAAACAGAAAATCTTTTTTACACCCGTTCCAAATCTAGACCCAGGCACTGACCAGTGGGGTCAGGGCCATCTCACTTGCCACCTAGGCAAGGACTGATCCATCCGGTGACGTGGCAGGGGGTTAACGCGGGTCTGACGTCATTACGACATCAGCCCGGTCTCCACCACCAGGAGGTGGTCGCTGGCGGTGATCTAGAGGGTCCCATCACACGCGGTTGCACGCACTAGAATGAGGAGACGACAGTGAATAGGTTAGTGTGGGCGCCGCCCCAGAATGGTTACCGGAGCCTCAGCTCTAACGAGTTCCAATGGTGGTGAGTGGAGGCTGCTATGGAGAGGATGACAAAGTGGTTAGGGGCAAACCAGAGAGGTACGCAACCACCGGTAGCTTACCAGGAGTCTCATGGGTGTGATGGAGACGCTGGAGGAGCATGGTAGCGATGGCAATCGACGATGCACGACGGTGACCGACGGTGGCGGTGAAGTGTCGATTGGCTCGACAGGGGGCTCTACGGCCTTCGTGGGCTAGCTAGGAAGAACAATAACACCCGAGCGAGCCCAATGGTGTGATCAAGGAAGCTAGGGGAGCTGCAGGGCATCGGCGACGAGCGGCTCCGGCGGCTAGGGTTTCGACTCCCCTGTGCGCAAGCGACACAGAGCGAGGGAGACGGCGAAATGGGGAAGAGGACGGATGAGGCATCACGGTGGCAGTCTTATCCTTCGCGGTGACGTCGGCGATGGCACGAAGCCTGGCACTGCGACTCATGGCCCAAAATATATCGAGCTCGTTGGGGAACCCCAAGAGGAAGGTATGATGAGCACATGAGCAAGTTTTCCCTCAGTTATGAAACCAAGGTTATCAATCCAGTAGGAGCAAGGAAACACCTCCAAGGTGTTGCTAGCTGGAATTTGGCAGGGTGCACTACCGGTGCCAGCAGCAATGTGGAAACCTGCACAACACAACCACAAAACTCTGCCCCCAACTTACAGTGAGGTTGTCAATCTCACCGGTTTTGCTGAAAACAAAGGATTAAACGTATTGTGTGGAAGAAAGTAATAGTTTGCAGAAAGTAAACAGAAAGAAGTAAATAGTTGTATATTCATGATAAAATAAAGGACCAGGGTCCATAGTTCACTAGTGGTGGCTCTCCTTAAGATAGATGACATGTTGGGTGAACAAATTACAGCGGGGCAATTGACAAACATCGAGAAAGCAATCATGTATATACTACTCATCTTGACTCCTTTGAGATTTGATTGGGCATTACAACATTATACATAGACCGTAATCCAACTGCATCTATGACTAATAATCCACCTTCAGGGTATCATCTGAACCCCCTCCAGTATTAAGTTGCAAGCAACAGATAATTGCATTACGCATTGCGTGTAAAGTAAACAATACAATTGTTCTATGAACAACGGATTGTTGTTTTCTCCCTAGTAGCAATAGCACATCTAGTACCTTAGAGATTTCTGTCACTTCCCCAGATTACTAGAGGCATGAACCCACTATCGAGCATAAATACTAACTCTTGGAGTTGCTAGCATCTACTTGGACAAGATAGCTACTAACAACGGAAAGCATGTAAGATCACAAATAACAAAGACATGATAGAATCAATAATCAATCTGAAAAAGCATCTCAATATCCATCGGATCCCCGCAAACACAACATGTAGGATTACAAATAGATGATCTTGATCATGAATGGAGCTCACAAGATCTAAACATGATAGCACAAAGGAGAAGAACCAGCCATCTAGCTACTACATGGACCCGTAGTCCAAGGATGAACTACTCACGCATCACACCAGAGGCTTGCATGGTGATGAAGAAGGCCTCCAGGGTGAATTCTCCCCTCCGGCAGGGTGCCGGGAAGAGCTTCAGATCCCTCCCGATCTAGGGATGGAGATGACGGTGGCTACATACTCTTTCGTGGAATTTTGATTGGGTACTTAGGGTTTCTGTATTGGAGACATCTTATAGGTGAAAGGGGAGGCCGAGGGGGTGCCCTAGGCGGCCAGACCACCCCCTGGCACAGGCCAGGCTTGGCCGTGCGGCCAGGTGGTGTGGCTGCCCCTTGGCCCCTCTCCATCTCGTATTCTGGCTCCGTGTCACCCTCGGTGAAAAACTGACTTTGGCTTTTGTCCCGTCCAATTCTGAGAATATTCATTTTCTGACTTTCCTGGAACCAAAAATAGCAGAAAACAGGCAGTTGACACAGTGGCATCTTTTTAATAGGTTAGTCCAAGAAAGTGTATAAAAAGTACTCCAAAGTGTGGACAAAATATAAGAAAGTGGATAAAAACCAAGCATGGAACGTCAAAAATTATAGATACATTTGCAACATATCAACATCCCCAAGCTTAACTCCTGCTCATCCTCGAGTAGGTAAGTGATAAAAAGAAAGAATAATTTTTGAGGTGGCATGCACCATCATAAACTTTATCAAAGTATTTGTAAAACATTGATAGCTGGGATCATAGTACTTCAACATAACATGAAAGATAAAGTTCTAACAATAAGGCATAGCAACTATGTTCCAACATGAAAAGGCACAAATAAAAGATTCATGAATAACAATGCTTTGCAAGACGTTTGTTTGTTTCACATAAAGAAAACATAGCATAGTGGCATTCAGCTCGTCCCTCATAGAGTAGCAAATACAATTGCATAGGACACCTTCAAAGTTCATAAGAGTGACTAGATACAAATAGTTTAAGAACAAGCAATATCAAAATTATGCATCAATCAACAAGTCTTGGGACAATGCACATAGAACTAAGAATGGTCACTATGCTCTCAAAGTAGGTGCATAAAGATAGAAGGTGGAGACTCAAAATAAAAGTAAAAGAAGGGCCTTCATAAAAGGAAGTAGAGGTTCAAGTTTCATAAAGAGCTTCCAAAAATTATGGTACTTATTAGCTTTCAGCTCTCATTGCCCCTATCATAAGCATCTTTAGGTGATTAAGGTTAAAGTGACACAACTAAGAGGACATGCTTGACAAGTTATAAGCTGAAATCTCATGCCCCTTACTTACGAAGACCGAACCTCATGATACTCAACTTCAGTCACAAGTAAGCTCTTGTCATTTTAAGTACATATGTATCATAGAAAACCGCCAACGGGGTACCCCTTGCACATGATACAGGAGCTATCCCATAATCAAAATGACAAGGCAAGCAGACAATGAGCATCTCAGCGATCTTTTTATTTGCTATTTGCATAGGTTTTTATTGAGGATGCTTCATAGAGTGCTCATTATAGTTATGCTGCAAGTTTCCACCATGATTAGGCATGGCTTAGGCTAGCGGCTCAGGCGTTTCTCTAACACAAATACAAACTCCATGATCTTACAAGTTCCCCTTTTATTTCACACCGTCGGGATCCATAAGCAAAAGAACATGATATCAACGGGGTACAAAGTACAAGTGCAATGTTGAAAGCGTTCCCCATGATACATGGTTCTGCTAACTTCAACTTATAAAGCACAAGCATATACGCAACAAAGATGGAGGCAATGGTTCAAGTTTATTAAGTGCAAGAAAGTAAAGTGTGCCATCAAGTTTGTGAGACCTTTAATCACTAATTTTCTCATAACAAATTTAATTCGGAAGGTAGATAAAAACATGAATATACTTAGAATAGCAAATGCTAATAGGTAGGTATGGTGGACTCTTTGGAATAACTTGGTTTTAGGAGTTGGATGCATGAGTGGAACTCATACTTGGTTATGGAGGCTAGCAAAAGACTGGGAGCGACCGACTAAGAGAGCATTAATGGCCATAATCATGCAGAGCGACAAAACATCATTAATCAAAGCATAAAGTGATATTACAAGTCAAAAACTAAAGGATCATCAAGGCTATGGTGACTTGGGATAGTCATAACATGGTGTGAGCATGTGCCAAGTCAACCCAAATAAAGCATCAAAGGAGAATACCACAATACTATGCTTTAATATGCTAAAACAATGCATGATTCTTCCAAGGCACATTAAGAAATATCAATTGTTTATAACATGTCATGCTACATCAAAGATCACTAAGCATAAAGACAAAACAATATCAAGCATGGCATGACAAAGCATAGGCCACAGTCAAAACAAGCTCTCTTTACCACTTAAGCATGAACTTTTCCTACTCTTTTCCAATCCAAACCAAACTATTTGAAAACCAATGTATGAAAGAGGGGTCCAACCAATTTATTTAGAAAAATAAGAAAACCAAGAAAATGAAAACCAAAAACAAAAACGCTCCAAGAACAACACAACTGTGCATGAAACAATAAAAATGACGTGTTTGGAAGAAACCTGAGATTTTTATTGATGAAGAAGGCATCCCCAAGCTTTGATGCTTGTACCTCTTGAATATTTCTTGGGGTGACACGGGTGGCATCCCCAAGCTTGAGCTTTAGTCCATTCTTCATCTCATTACATCATTCTCTCCATACACCTGAATTTTTTCCTTCATACAAAACTTCACACAATCTTTATTAGCAACATTAGTGCACTCAAGATAATAAGTCTTTATGTTCAGTTTCAAAACCAATAAAACTTTCATTAAAACACAAGATACTGAAGCACTTCCCTCAAAAAGATCAATTCCCCAAAAGAACTCAAAAAGGAACCAACAAGAAGCAAAAGCAAATAATGGCAGAAATCTGTCAAAACAGACCAGCAGGTGAAAACCAATTTTTTCGAAGACCTTCTGTTGCTCAAATTGAAAAGTGTTGAACTAACGAAAGTTAGATAACAACCTGGGGCAGAATCTAAAAAATTCACGCCTCAAAACAGCATACATAGATGTTACATGAATTTTTACGGTGAAGCACAGAAATCTGTTTCGGGACAGCAACTTTCCCAATCATTACTTCTCTCTCATTAGAGGTTATTACTGAAGTAATAACCTCCAAGACTCATCTAAAACTTTTGGGTTATCTCCCAATAAGTACTTTTCTTTAACGCCTTTAAGTTAGGCATAAGAAGCAAGAAAAGCATCAAGTGTTATGTTAGGCATAAGAAGTAAGAAAAGCATCAAGTGTTCTCAAATGAGGAAGCATTAAGATTAATACCAGAAATATCTTCAACAAGGCAAGGTATCTCATCCAAATAAATTTTAGAGGATCCTGTCTCAATGCTCTTGGGTTCACTATTTTCATCAAACAGGTTTTCAGGAACAATCCAATTAAGATTTTTTTCTATGGCTTCATGCATTGCTACAAGTTTGAAAGTTATTGGTATCTTAATTTCCTCCCTATTAGGTTCAGTTTTGTTCATCTTTTCTCGTGTACCAACAACATCTACACATGAGCCCAGCATATTAAAACGTTCAAAGACTTTTCTAGCTTCCTTGGCAACATCATAGCATTCCTTAAGCAAAGTTTCCAAAATAAAGACTTTTCAGGGTCCTCAATGTATTTATGTTTAAGAAACATTACTTGCATTAAGGGGTTAAGGTTAACAAACCTAGCTTCCAACATGTGAACTAAGGAAGCTGCATCAATTTCATAATTTGGAGCAAGTTCTGCAAGGGATCTATCCTCAATATCCTCATGCTTACTAACATGATTAAAGAATTCTTCAATATTATCTTTTCCAATTATAGAGCCACTACCTATTGAAAGGTCTTTCAGGGTGAATTTAGGGATCAACATGGTGAGCTAAGGAAGAGGTAACCACTATAGAAAGACTTAATTTTTTTGTGTTTTTAATAAAGAAAGCAAACTGGTACAACTAATTTTTTTTGTGTTTTTGATAAAGAAACAAGCAAACAAAGTAGAAAATAAACAAAGCAAAACAAAAACAACCAAGTAAAGAGATTGGTTATGAGGGACTCCCCTTGTGAAGATGTCCTTGACTCCCCAGCAACGGCGCCAGAAAAATAGCTTGATGGCCCAAAATATATCGAGCTCGTTGGGGAACCCCAAGAGGAAGGTACGATGAGCACATCAGAAAGTTTTCCCTTAGTTATGAAACCAAGGTTATCAATCCAATAGGAGCATGGAAACACCTCCAAGGTGTTGCTAGCTGGACTTTGGCAGGGCGCACTACCGGTGCCAGCAGCAACGTGGAAACTTGCACAACACAACCACATAACTCTGCCCCCAACTTACAGTGAGGTTATCAATCTCACCGATTTTCCTGAAAACAAAGGATTAAACATATTTTGTGGAAGAAAGTAATAGTTTGCAGAAAGTAAACAGAAAGCAGTAAACAATTGTAGATTGATGATAAAAGAAAGGACCAGTGTCCATAGTTCACTAGTGGTGGCTCTCCTTAAGACAGATGACATGTTGGGTGAACAAATTACAGAGGGGCAATTGACAAACATCGAGAAAGCAATCATGCATATACTACTCATCTTGACTCCTTTGAGATTTGATTGGGCATTACAACATTATACATAGACCGTAATCCAACTGCATCTATGACTAATAATCCACCTTCAGGTTATCATCCGAACCCCCTCCAGTATTAAGTTACAAGCAACAAATAATTGCATTACACATTGCGTGTAAAGTAAACAATACGATTGTTCTATGAACAAAGGATTGTTGTTTTCTCCCTAGTAGCAACAGCACATCTAGTACCTTAGAGATTTCTGTCACTTCCCCAGATTACTAGAGGCATGAACCCACTATTGAGCATAAATACTAACTCTTTGAGTTGCTAGCATCTACTTGGCCAAGATAGCTACTAACAACAGAAAGCATGCAAGATCACAAATAACAAAGACATGATAGAATCAATAATCAATCTGAAAAAGCATCTCAATATCCATCGGATCCCCGCAAACACAACATGTAGGATTACAAATAGATGATCTTGATCATGAACGAAGCTCACACGATCTAAACATGATAGCACAAAGGAGAAGACCAGCCATCTAGCTACTACATGGACCCGTAGTCCAAGGATGAACTACTCACGCATCACACCGGAGGCTTGCATGGTGATGAAGAAGGCCTCCAGGGTGAATTCTCCCCTCCGGCAGGGTGCCGAGAAGAGCTTGAGATCCCTCCCGATCTAGGGATGGATATGACGGCGGCTACAAACTCTTTCGTGGAATTTTGATCGGTTACTTAGGGTTTCTGTATCGAAGGCATCTTATAGGTGAAAGGGGAGGCCGAGGGGGTGCCCTAGGAGGCCAGACCACCCCCTGGCGCAGGCCAGGCTTGGCCACGCGGCCAGGTGGTGTGGCGGCCCCCTGTCCCCTCTTCGTCTCGTATTATGGCTCTGTGTCCCCCTCGGTGAAAAACTGACTTGGCTTTTGTCGCGTCCAATTCCGAGAATATTCATTTTCTGACTTTCCTAGAACCAAAAACAGCAGAAAAAAGGCAGCTGGCACTATGGCATCTTGTTAATAGGATAGTCCAAGAAAGTGTATAAAAATTACTCCAAAGTATGGACAAAACATAAGAAATTAGATAAAAAAACAACCATGGAACATCAAAAATTATAGATACGTTTGCAACCGAGCTGCTTCCAGCTGGTGGAGGAAAACAATGACAAACACTTTGTGGAAAACCCCCCGAATGTTTTCCAGACTCAACCCGCGGTCCACGGCTATGGACCACCTGTTAGTGAGAGAGAGGGAGTCTAACTGGGCTGGTGTTGTTGGGCCATTGCAAAGTGAGCGAGAAGTTCAGGAGGGTGCACGTGGGCGGCACTTAGGCGAGGAAGAGATGGGCCGTGGGTTGGAGCGGCTGACTTACTTTTCCTTTTTCTTTAGCTGTTTATATTATTCTGTTTCTTTTCTATTTAAAATTTCTTTCATATTGGGTTTCTACAAGGGTTTAAACATTTAAAATTCTGGTAGAATATTCAGAATAGGGTAAAGATTCATTATAACCAATTCCCCTATATTATTTTGTTGTATAAAAAGGAAATATAATTATATGAGAGGTTCTCTTAGTAAATAAAACAAATAAGACTTTGACTTTAGGGATTTATTTCTTCTATAGAGAAAATCTTATAAGAATGATTTCCATTTTCAACATGATAGTAGTTATAGTAAAAATTGAAAATGTTAAATGATTTGCATACAATAAATCCATACCTAACATCATTCAACACCCGCACTATATAGTGGTTTTAAATTCTAAGGTTGTTAAAGTTTAGAATTTTCTTTATTCAAATTCCATTACAATTTCTTCATAACCATACTACTTATTTTCAAAGTATGCATGGATCACTTCTTGAACTGGTTGATCACTACTTTCTTTAGTGTGATTAATGTTTTGATAGAAGTTTATTATATAATGATGAATAACCACTATCCTCCAGGTGGCACAAGTGATCTAAATGCCCAACAACATTTACTTAGGGTTTCTAGTACCAGACTTACTATAAACCCTAGAGGATACACTACCCTCAATTTTATTAGTGAATGTTGCTAGATATCAAGGTTTAAGGATTACTCCTAACTTTATAGTCTTGAAAAATATCTCAACTTAAAGTGAGCTTATACAGATTACTTCTTAATGTCGTCTTGATGGTTCATGGGTCTAGGTTTCTATTAAGGTTTAAGACAATAAGGTGAACAAGCTTCCATCAATACTCGCTCAACTGATATTCTATTTATCTCTTAGACATTTCATTTAACTAAGAGATACTAACCATTGACTTCCTAAAAAATAGGAATTGGTTTCACTACCCTCTTAACTCAAGGGTTTTAAACAAAGAGGTAGGCATGGTTCTGTCATGGCTTGATATACTGCTGGTTAAAGGTTTCTCAAGCACTCCTACCTTAATACCTCACTAAGCTTATCTTTAATTAAGGAATTCCTTTCCTAAATATTCTATGTATATTCCCCTTATCTTATTCACAAAGATCTCATCTTCCTAAATAAGACAATCATATGACTCCACCATATCCATCATCATATGATGACATGATCATGCCACTTCAACATTACTCCTTCATTCTTCTCATAGTATCTATATAACTTCCATTGCTAAACTACCCTTGATGAATCCATCAATGTAGCTATTACTAACTCCAACCATTTACTCCTTTATATTCACCTTGCATCAGCATCCAAGGCTTGCAAGATTACCAGTTTCTCCATACTACATGTGATATTAATCCTCTAGAATGGGTAGGGTACTAATCTCCATAATACAAGCTTGTTCTTATATTAGCTTGGTTAAACTACTATGCCTCCAACTATTCCATACAACTTATGTTATATACTTCATCAAACTCTAGCTTGACTTCTCATGATCAAGCTAGATGATTCAGCTTACTAGGGTTTTTCTTAATTTGGTATACGCTCAATTCTACTTCAACATCTAGTCATGTATCCTCAGGTGACTTTGATAATAATGACCACCATCTTTTGATCATACTAATCTTAGGCTTCTAATTGTCAGATCAAGATCTATTAACACTAAGAAGTAGACTTGTACTAGTCTCTCTATAGGATTTACCTTGTTGAGGAAACTTACTTTAAGCTTATTCCTACTTGGCTTAACAAGATTATTATTTAATACATTAATACTACTAGCTTTCTTAAAGCTTCATCATTACTAGTTAGTTCTTGGGTTTAAATACTTCTCCTAGTTATCTCATGAGTGAATTAACTCCTCCAACATCAAATGGTTTGATCACCACTAAGGATCTCATTACATTGATGATGGCATACTTCACCATAGCTAGTACTTCTTCTTACTAACTTACTCTGGCATTTGGAAGGTTAATATAATAGATCAAAGCTAAGAGTCAATATGTGCTAGGTCAAGGATTGAGCGTGCAATCATTGATGAGCAATTAACACTAAGACTTGGTTAAATAGGAATGTCACCTCTTAATATCATATTAAGAGTATGTGCTGGAAGGTCTTGGCTTGACTTCCTTTTCTACTCTATTTGTAATAAGAGTTAATGTTTAAGAACTACCATGATTATCCTAGTAGGAATAACTATGGCAAGCAAGTATATCAAGGTTTAGTTTTGGGATTTCTTTACTTAAGTTATATACTTAACTTAGTATTCAGGGTTTGTTATAGGTAATACCTTGATATAATCTTTAGAAAATTAAGTATTCATCCTTGAGTTGTTGTATGGAATACCATGTAATGATCTCTAGAAGATCAAGTACTCCTTATTAAGTAGTGTGTTGTGACTTAATTTTATTACATTTGATATACCCTTAGATCAAATTATATTACCCAAAATAAGGTTTTTAGCAAAGGTCATATTGAAACTTATCGTAGTCAACTTCATGATCTACTTTAGTTCCACCAAGTGAAGAGAAGCTTCAATCTCTTTGACAAGTTTTATTTAAAAGCGCGAAAATTATCCAGATTTTCTATGCATGAATGCAATGCACACACCTTATCTCAGCTTATTTCTAAGCTCTAATGCTGGGATGTAACAGACTCTCCCCCTTAAAATAAACTTCATCCCCGAAGTTCGTACTCTCTTACGTTTCGGAATAAGGTGTTGACTTTTTTTGATCATGACATTTCTCAATTCCATTGTGATCACAAGTGGGGATTATTGTGGTATCCCGTATCCATATCTTTTTCCTTCAATTTTCTTCATACTCAGCAACTTCCAACTATCGCTTCCAGTATGTAGCATAACTCCTTCTACTACAATCTCTTGAGTTATATATTCTCAGACCTATTTAAAATTGGTTGTGGACACATTTTGTCCCTTCCAATAAGGTTTTCCTACTACTATACACTAGACTATTTTAGAATACTCTCGTTACTCGAAAGGACAGCTTATGAGTGGTTTCCCCTTTATAACTAGTCCGCTAAAATTAGCCTGGTTTATCTCCTTTCGTCATTCATCTGGACATACTCTCGGAAATACTTTATAATGGTGACTTCTTATAACCTTATGAGATTAAGGCTTAATCTTATCATTGTTTAGTACTTCCTTTTCCAACCTTTAGTCAGAAAGTTAGACAACAACACTTCAGTGTTTACTGTTTACTCTTCCCCTTGGGGTTTCCTAATGGTCTCCAAACTTCATGTATAATACCCATTAACTCAAATAGTTAGGATATCAGCCTCTGCCAGTTTATACTTTACCTATGGAAGGTCTCATGAAAGAATCTACGGTATATCCACACAATTGTGGATCTCCCAAATGATTCTTCCGACATTACTTGTCTTACTCTTAAACCTTTTTGGGCATTGTTTCTCACTGATAACCCCGATTTCACGAAACGTCTCAAAAGCCGCTCACTTTAAATTTTATATTTCTATATGTCTTTCTTAACTTAGGCCAAGTTTTATACTCTTTAAATCATACAAAGATGACCTAATTAACTAAACTGCTTGGATACCAGCTATGGATACCTAGCTGCGGATTCTTCTAGGTGTATGAATTACCCTACGGGTTTTCGACTTACTATTGGCATTCTCTCCGAGTTGTCAGAGCTTGAATACCACCCTTGTTCCAAGACATCTTCTTTGCATTGAATCATGTTACTTCCATGATCTTGGTACAACTACTTCATTAGCTTTTTAGCAACATCACTTATCTTGAGTGAACTTAAGTTCATTTCCCTATGTTGCTCCACACCTTTTCTGCACTAATATTCCTTCTTATTGCCAGCTCATAGTGAGTTGGGATTGATCCATCCTTCAAAATCGTGTTGATACTCCTTATATTTGACTTCACTCTTCATGCAAGTCTTCATCTTGATCTTCGGAACTCGTCACTCCCTTACACGAATTCCCTTATCTATCTAGGTCTATAACATCAAGTAATAACTTGATGATGCAACATGCATTTTCACACCAAGTCAAACTTCATGTACAGATCTAGTCAATCAAGAAGATCCAAGAAAAACAAAGAAATCCAAATGTGGTACATATAACACACATCATTCTAAGCCCATAATATAGTAGTTGAGTAAAACATCTCGAAAATGTAGTCTTAGCTGTGTAGTGTATGACACCTCCTAGTATAGGTTTATACTGTGATATTTAGCACTTAGGCTTTAAACTACTCTTTTCCTCAATACTTACCCAACTGCCCAATTGCAATTGGATAATTTTGAGCAAAATAGTCTCAATCTAGTTTTGACTAACCTCTTATCTTTATTTCGGGACTACTAAAGACTACTAATTTTCCATTCTATCATAAACTATCCTCACATGATCTCTCAAAACTACTAACAACACTGTAGTTCCTACCTTGAATCCAAAAATTATTGCAATATTATAGCGCCGATGACTTCTATCATAGACCTACATTGTTCTTAACTTACTATTATTACAAGATTTTTTACTGAGTACTTGTCCTAATTACAGACTTATCATGGTCTCGAGACTAATCTCACCATGATCTTGTTAAGATTTACCTAGTCATCATGATTGAAGAGCTAATCTCACTATGAAGACTGTTCTTCTTGGCTTACTATTAATGGTTCCTGACAGAACTCTACTCCATCACATAGAATTCTCAAGTGAATGCCACATGATTTACTTCCAATTGTATCTATACATACTCTAATGGTCTACCTTATGTGATATGGTGGTATGCAGTAGTGATAAAATTCTGCCACTTCACAAGGATTCTAAATATAGACTCCATCACTAATACTACTCCACATGGTATCCTGATCTTAGCCACCATCTTCTTTGATATTTTAACTTACTTAAGATATCTTAGTGGTGTTATACCTGTTGATACATTGCAAATGTATCTACAATTTTTGATGTTCCATGCTTAGTTTTATCCACTTTCTTGTGCTTTGTTCCATCTTTGGAGTACTTTTCATATGATTTCTTGGACTAACCTATTAACAAGAGCCACAGTGCCAGCTCTCTGTTTTCTGCTGTTTTTGGTTCTAGGAAAGTCAGAAAATGAATATTCTCGGAATTGGACGGGACAAAAGCCAAAGTGCCTATTTTTCCGGAAGTCATCAGATGCCAGAATACGAGACGAGGAGGGGCCAGAGGCCGGCCACACCACCTAGCCGTGCGGCCAGGCTTGGCCCGCTCCAGGGGGTGGTGTGGTGGCCCCTGGCACCCCCTCGGCCTCCCCTTCCGCCTATATATTGCCCTCGGGACGAAAACCCTAAGTTCCTGATCAAAAATCCACGAAAGAGTATGTAGCCGCCGTCATCTCCATCCCTAGATCGGGAGGGATCTGAAGCTCTTCCTGGCACCCTGCCGGAGAGGGGAATTCACCCTGGAGGCCTTCTTCATCACCATGCAAGCCTCCGGTGTGATGCGCGAGTAGTTCATCCTTGGACTACGGATCCATGTAGTAGCTAGATGGCTAGTTCTCCTCCTTTGTGCTTCCATGTTTAGATCTTGTGAGCTCCGTTCATGATCAAGATCATGTATTTGTAATTCTACATGTTGTGTTTGTGGGGATCCGATGGATATTGAGATGCTATTTCAGATTGATTATTGATTCTATCATGTCTTTGTTATTTGTGATCTTGCATGCTTTCCGTTGTTCGTAGCTATCTTGGCCAAGTAGATGCTAGCAACTCCAAGAGTTAGTATTTATGCTCGATAGTGGGTTCATGCTTCTAGTAATCTGGGGAAGTGACAGAAATCTCTAAGGTACTAGATGTGTTGTTGCTACTAGGGAGAAAACAACAATCCTTTGTTCATAGAACAATCGTATTGTTTACTTTACACGCAGTTCGTAAAGCAATAATCTGTTGCTTGCAACTTAATACTGGAGGGGGTTTGGATGATAACCCGAAGGTGGATTATTAGTCATAGATGCAGTTGGATAGCGGTCTATGTATAATGTTGTAATGCCCAATCAAGTCTCAAAGGAGTCAAGATGATTAGTATATGCATGTATTGCTTTCTCGATGTTTGTCAATTGCCCCGCTGTAATTTGTTCACCTAGCATGTTATCTATCTAAGGAGAGCCACCTCTAGTGAGCTATGGATCCCGGTCCTTTGTCTTTTACAATTCAATCTACAAACCGTTTATTGCTTTGTGTTTACTTTCTGCAAACTTTTACTTCTTTCCATTCGATACGTTTAATCCTTTGTTTTCCGCAAAACACGGTGAGATTGACAACCTCGTCGCAAGTTGGGCACAAAGTTCTGTGGTTGTGTTGTGCAGGTCTCCACATTGCTACTAGCACTGGTAGTGCGCCCTGCCAAAGCTCAGCTAGTAACACCTTTGGGGTGTTTCCTTGCTCCTACTGGATCGATTAAACCTTGGTTTCATACTGAGGTAAACTTGCTGCTATGCTCATCATACCTTCCTCTTGGGGTTCCCAACAAGCTCTACATCATCATCGCTCCAGCATTTTTCTGGCGCCATACATAGAGCCATCACCTGTTTAGATCTAAACTCAAATAACACTTCTCTAGAGAAGACCTATAACTACTACTTAAGAAAGATGATAAAAACATCCAACTTAAGTGTGACAAGGTTTATCCTCAAGTGGATATCCATCACAATTCTTGGTTTATATAAGATGGCTTCCTATAGTCACTATCCAACCTACAGATCTCCTAAAAGGGTTTTAATCCTAAGGTCAAAGCATATGCTCTAATACCAGCTGCGGTGACCCAGCATACCACTGCATGATGTAGTACACTATAGTCATTGACATAACACCAATGAAACACCGTTCACTAGTATTACATCCCTCAGAGTGGTACAATAGAAACACAGCAGGTCCAATACATGACTATAGATTACAACTCGACTCTTTACAAAAGATCCAGAGAACACTCTAGGTTAAAGAGAGAGAAAGAAACTTCTTACAAAGAAGAACCTGAAATAATAACTCATAACTATCTAGCTAACAAGACTAGTATCTAAACTATCGGGCTTGCAATTGCTACTAGTGCAATGCCCTACAGAAGTAGGTTTTATGGCTAGAGTATCTACTCCTATCTAAACAGAGACTTTGTCTTCACTTCAGCTGATATATATTGACTTCATTGACTTAATTGAAGAACTTGAGCTGTCGATGATGGTTTCTTGAGCAGAAATTGATGTTGACGTCGTCTTCAATGGCTTAGAACCTAGCAAGGGTTAAGAAGGTACGGTTGAGTACGAGTGTACTCAGCAAGTTCACTAAAAAGGAGTGTATGATGCACTATCTCTATAGCCACAGACCAAAGGTCGTAGGCAATGCAGTTTTTCGTAAACATTTCTTCAAAGGTTGCTTTTATTCTGAAAACTATGTCCGACAGCCTTCATAGGTTGACCAGAACCTTCGTGGGGTTCCTTTCCTATCGCATTCGTAGCTCCTTCCCGGAATAGGGAGTACCATGTCACAGTTCTTACACTCTGCAGAGGTGCATTGCTTTACCCATGAGAGACCTTAGCTTTGTTGCACAACCAAGTCTAGAGCTTGTCCATACTTCCTTGGTATGGGGCCCAGTCTAAGATCCAAGCCAATCACTGCCCCCTTTGCGACCCCGCATGTCCCCTTGGTGTGCGCCATGCCCACATCTTGAATTACGACAATGGTTAGTACAGACCGTCAGATGCCAGAACTATCGTGGGACGTTGAGGGTTCCCGCCCATATGCTGCATATCCTCTATGAATTACCAATAAATGCACGCTACAAGGATAACAGCCACGACCTGGCCATCTAGATGCATGCGAGAGGAAGAAGATACAGCTGACTTCTCCGTCCCATTCCAAATCTCATGGTTAACATGTAAATATGGAGCTAGAATCACTGGCGACATTGGTTGTTAAGTCCTAGATATTATGTTCATTTACCACTAGAACTGTATTAGTAGATTATTACCTCTTGGTAAATAATCCATAATCATATTATTATGAAAATAGTGTTTTCTGACCTTTTTGAAATGCATGTGATGACAACATTTGAGTTACAAGCATTTGATAGAAAATAATCAAAGTACATGTGCAAGTTGTGAACTTGCCTTTTGTGATTGCAAGATTATGCACTCATGGTCTTCGAGACAATAGAAGATCCAAATTCTGTAAACAACATCATTGGTCTGGTAAGGACTAATGTTTAAGGAAGCAAGATGCAGTTATGCATATGTAATGTAATGCAGTTCAATAAACGCGAATTCCTAGACTAATCGTATCTGATCTAGGGTTTGAAGTTTGTGGTGAGTTCTTTGGAATGTTCTACACTTTTATACGAGCTTTACACATGTGCTTCTTATTAAGGCTTGTGAGTGAGTGAGACAATATGTAAATACAATAAGTAGCATACATTATTAAAGCACTCAATGGGGCATGTGATCTAAAATATTCCTTAAGCAAGATTATTAATCAATTAGAGCTTTCAAAAAAGTGCTCAAGGTTCACTTTTAATGTTGCTTAAAAGAATAACTCTTGCGGAAAATATTACTTTACAAAGTAAAAAGTATTTAAACTTTAAGCTAACACTTTAAGGTTTTCTTATTAATTACAAGTATTAAAGTAGAAAACAATTAGTATTCTTGAATAACTATTCCACTAGTAAATGGATACTTTTAACACTCATGAAAGTGAAACAAAAGTATTATGCCTTTATGGAAGTGATGTTCTCTTGATTTATAGGTGAATAGAATCACTTACTTATTATAGAATTAATACTTATTTCTATAATCATGGGAATGGCATCATGTTAAATACTCAAATACTTTGTTTAGCTTTTAAAGTGGATTCCCAAACTTGTAAAAGAATTAGTACTCAAATCTTGATGATTTTATAATTGATAAAATACTTTTGGAGAGTAAAACTTACTTAATTTTAAATGGTAGTTTTAGTAAGTACAACTTAAAATGGTTAGACTTATCTTAACTTCACTTAAATATCAATTGAACTTGTTATTGTACTTTTATATTTTAAATAACTTATTTTAAAGGCATAAGCAAAATTTTATATAATTTGTATGCATTAAAACAAAAGAAAAGGGTTGAAACTAGTTTTATTAAACCTCTACCTTTCATTTTACTTCAAAAGAGCTAGTTGACATTTTTTCATGTGTAGATTTTATTTTTGTGATCATTTTGGTATATTATAAGTATTTTCGTGATTTTTAAATAATAAGATAAGATTTTTACAAGTTTTATCACTTTATAAATAATAAATAAATAATACTTAGTTAAGTGAAATAATATTTTAATTTTATAGTTTTACATTTTAGTTCTTATTTTTCCAAGCATTTTAGTATATTATTTATATTTTTCTTATTTACCAATATTAAAATATGAATTTTCAAAGTATTATTACTTATAAAATCATTATTAAATAATAATTATTTAAATAGTTAACATATTAATGTTTGAGAATAAGGTTAAATAATATATTTTATTTTTCTGTAAATTTTCATATATTAAACATATTTTTCTGAATTATAAAACAAAAGATATGCAATTTCTAATATTTAATCATTTTCTTAAATTCCTGAAATTTATTTATATTTAAACTTATATTGTTTTATCTGATTAATTAAACAGAAAATATTTTTTACACCCCGACCCAATCTAGACCCAGCCACTAACTAGTGGGGTCAGGGCCATGTCACTTGCCACCTAGGCAAGGACTGGTCCACCCGGCGACGTGGTAGGGGGTTGACATGGGTCTGACATCATTATGACATCAGCCCGGTCTCCACCACCAGGAGGTGGTCGCCGATGGAGATCTAGGTTGCGCGTGCTAGAATGAGGAGACGGCGGTGAACAGGTTAGTGGCGGCGCCGCCCCGGAATGGTCATCGAAGCCTCAGCTCCAATGAGTTCCGACGATGGTGAGTGTTGGCTGCTATGGAGAGGACGACAGAGAGGGTTAGGGGCGAATCAGAGAGGTATGCGAGCACCGATAGCTTACTAGGAGTCTGATGGGCATGATGGTGAGGCCAGAGGAGCATGGTAGTTGATGTCTACGCACTTCTATTCTTGTAGACAGTTGTTGGGCCTCCAAGTGCAGAGGTTTGTAGAACAGCAGCAAGTTTTCCCTTAAGTGGATTACCCAAGGTTTATCGAACTCATGGAGGAAGTGGTCAAAGGTATCCCCTCTCAAGCAACCCTTCAATCAAGGTACAAGAAGTCTCTTGTGTCCCCAACACACCCAATACACTTGTTAGGTGTATAGGTGCACTAGTTCGGCGAAGACATAGTGAAATACAAGTGGTATAGATAATTATAAGTGGTAACGGTGATAGAAAATAGCTTGATGGCGTGGAAGAGACTAAAAGCAAACTAAAATAAAGATGGCAGCAAGCAAACATGTAACAGATCTAGTAGCAAACGGTGTTTCAGTGCTTAGAAACAAGGCCTAGGGATCATACTTTCACTAGTGAACACTCTCATATAAATATCTTCTTTTTATGATACTACTCTTAACTACTCTCTGGTTGGACACTCTAATCCATGGTAGGGCTATAACAACACACCTCAAAGTAAGCCTTTCCCATCTAGATAACCCCACACTGTCACCTTGAGCACTAGATGGTTCAAATAAACACCACAATTTCATAAAGACATCCAACTCCAAATATAACTCATGACAAGTATTTGTAATCTCTAGCCTAAGTGTCACCATGGTGTGCACACTGTCAACTTCACACACATGGGGAGAGCAGAGATCTATTAAAGCACATGAGTAGCAAGGTATATCTATAGTTTACAAGTTCATGATCTCAATAAGATCATGCATAGAGAGAGATGAGCACATAGCTACCGGTAGAACCCTTAGCCTCGAGAGAGAACTACTCCCTCCTCATCATGGGAATCAGCAATGGTGATGGAGATGGTGGTGGAGATCGATGGAGATGGCTCCGGGGGCACTTCCCCGTCCCGGCAGGGTGCCGGAACAGAGACTTTCTGTCCCCCGAATCTCCCCTTTGGTGGCGGCGGCGCTGTAGAACTTTTCGTGGCTGGAGGCTTGACGATTTAGGGTTTCTGTATCGGGAGGAATATATAGGCGAAGGGGCGAGGTCGGTGGCCAGCCAGGGGGCCCACACCATGCCCTAGCGCGGCCTAGGGGGACCCGCGCCTAGGGGTGGTTTGGCCACCCTGTGGCCCCCCTTCGTCTCTCCTTCTGGCTCCGTGAATCTTCCGGGAAAATAATGACTTTTGCTTTTGTTCGGTCCAACTCCGAGAATATTCATTTTCTGACTTTCTGGAACCAAAAACAGCAGAAAACAGGCAACTAGCACTATGGCTCTTGTTAATAGGTTAGTCCAAGAAATCATATGAAAAGTACTCCAAAGTGTGGATAAAACATAAGAAAGTGTTTAAAACCAAGCATGGAACATCAAAAATTATGGATACGTTAGAAACATATCAACATCCCCAAGCTTAACTCCTGCTTGTCCTCGAGTAGGTAAGTAATAAAAAGAAAGAATAATTTTTGAGGTGACATGCACCATCATAAACTTGATCAAAGTATTTGTAAGACATTCAAAGCTGGGATCATAGTACTTCAATCATAACATGAAAGACAAAGTTCTAGCAATAAGATAAACAAACTATGATGCAACATGAAAAGGCACAAACAAAAGATTCATGAATAACAATGCTTTGCAAGACGTTTCTTTGTTTCACATAAAGAAAACATAGCATAATGGCATTCAGCTTGTCCCTCATAGAGTAGCAAATATAAATGCATAGGACACCTTCAAAGTTCATAAATGTGACTAGATACAAATAGTTTAAAACATGCAATATCAAAGTTATGCACCAATCATTAAGTCCTGGGACAATGCACATAGAACTAAGAATGGCCACTATGCTCTCAAAGTAGGTGCATAAAGATAGAAGGTGGAGACTCAATATATAAGTGGAAGAAAGGCCTTCATAGAAGGAAGTAGGGATTCAAGTCTCATAAAAATCTTCCAAAATTATGGTACTTAATAGCTTTCAGCTCTAATTGCCCCTATCATAAGCATCTTGAAGTGATTAAGGTTAAAGTGAACAAACTATGGAGTATATGCTTGACAAAGTATAAGTTGGAAATCTCATGTCCCTTGAATACGAGGGCCGCTCCTCATGCTACTCAAGTTTAGTTACCGGTAAGTTCTTGTCATAGTAAGTATATGTGTATCATAGAGAACCGCCAACGAGGTACCCCTTGCCCGATGATACGGAAGAATCCCCATATCAAAATGACAAGGCAAGCAGACAACAAGCATCTCAGCAATCTTCTTATTTACCATGGGAATATGGTGCTTTTTTCTCTCTTTCCTCTTTTCATATATCTCTTTTTTTCTCTTTTTCTCTTTTTTCTCAATATCTGACTCTTTTTTTTATAAGAAGAATGCTTCATAGACAGCTCATTATGGTTACGCTGCAGGCTTCCACCATGTCAGCATGGATTGGACCAGCGGCCCAGGCATTTCTCTAACACATATACATAACTCCATGGACTTACAAGCTCCCCTTTCATTTCACACCGACAACATCCATAGACAAAAGAGCATGATATCAACTAGGTACAAAGTACCAGTGCAATGTTGAAAGCGTTCCCCATGACAGCATGGTTCTGCTAATCCCCAATGAATAGGTGCAAGCATATACAACATAGGCGACACAATGGTTCAAGTTTATTAAGGGCAAGAATAAAGTGTGCCATCAAGTTTGTGAGAGCTTTAATCACTAGTTTCTCATAACAAGTTTAATTCGGAAGGTAGATAAAAACATGAATATACTTGGAATAGGATATGCTGGTAGGTAGGTATGGTGGACTCTTTGGAATAACTTGGTTTTAGGAGTTGGATGCATCAGTAGAACTCATACTTGGTTGTGGAGGCTAGCAAAAGACTGGGAGCGACCAACTAAGAGAGCAATAATGACCATAATCATGCAGAGCGACAAAACATCATTGATCAAAGCATAAAGTGATACTACGAGTTGAAAACTAAAGGATCATAAAGGCTTATGGTGACTTGGGATAGTCATAAAATGGTGTGAGCATGCGCCAAGTCAACCCAAATAAAGCATCAAAGGAGAATACCACAATACTATGCTTTAATATGCTAAAACATAGCATGATTCTTCAAAGGCACATTAAGCAATCTCAATTGTTTATAACAAGTCATGCTACAGCAAAGAATACTAAGCATAAAGCCAAAACAATATCAAGCATGGCATGACAAAGCATAGGCCACAGTCAAAAACAAGCTCTCTTTACCACTTAAGCATGAACTTTCCTACTCTTTTCCAACCCAAACCAAACTATTTGAAAACCAATGTATGAAAGAGGGGGTCCAACCAATTTATTCAGCAAACTAAGAAAACCAAGCAAACGAAAAACCAAAACAAAAAAGAAAAAGAATACGCTCTAAGAACAACACAATTGTGCATGAAACAATAAAAATGAAGTGTTTGGAAGAAACCTGGGATTTTTATTGATGAAGAAGGGGATGCCTTGGGAATACCCAAGCTTTGACGCTTCTACTTCTTGGATATTTCTTGGGGTGACATGCGTGGCATCCCCAAGCTTGATCTTTAGTCCATCCTTCATCTCATTACTCATTCCTTCCATACACCTGAAATTTTTCCTTCATACAAAACTTCACACAATCTTTATTAGCAACATTAGTGCTCAAGATAATAAGTCTTTAGGTTCAGTTCCAACACCAATAAAACTTCCATTAAAACACTAGCTACTGTAGTACTTCCCTCAAAAAGCTCAATTCCCCAAAAGAACTCAAAAAGGAACCAACAAGAAGCAAATGCAGAAAATGGCAGAAATCTGTCAAAACAGACCAGCAGGTAAAGACGAATTTTTTCGATGACCTTCTGTTGGTCAAATCAAAAAGTGTTGAACTAACGAAAGTTAGATAACAACCTGGGGCAGAAGAAAAAAATTCATGCCTCAAAAGGACGTTCAAAGATTTTACACGATTTTTTATGGTGAAGCACAGAAATCTGTTTCGGGACGGCAACTTTCCCAATCATTACTTCTCTCTCATTAGAGGTTACTCTTGGCACAAAAAGCAAATAAAAAGGATAAGGAGCGGTTATTACAGAGGTAATAACTTCCAAGACTCATCTAAAACTTTTAGGTTATCTCCCAATAAGTACTTTTCTTTAACGCCTTTAAGTTAGGCATGATAGTTTCAGAAGATGCTCACATAAGAAATATGAATTGAAGTAAAAGAGAGCATCAAGAAGAAAATTTCAAAACACATTTAAGTCTAACCCACTTCCTATGCATAGGAATCTTGTAAACAAACAAGTCATGAAAGCACAAAGCAACAAGCATAGTAAAGCAAAACAAGTGCAACTTCAAAATTTTCAACATAAAGAGGGGAAACTTAATATTGTTGAGACACATAAAACCATGTTTCTCTCTCTCATAATAACTTTCAGTAGCATCATGAATAAATTTAACAATATAACAATCACATGTAACATTCTTATCATGTGCCACATGCATAAAAGAATTCATACTCTCCATATAAACATAGTCATTCTTATTAATTGTAGTGGGAGCAAATTCAACAAAATAGCTATCATTATTATTCTCATCACCATAATCATCAAATATAGGAGGCATATTGTAGTCATAATTAATTTCCTCCTCAATAGTATGTGGACTGAAAATATCATACTCATCATTGTAATCATCATATATTGGAGGCATAGTATCATCAAAGTAAATTTTCTCCTCCATGCTTGGGGGACTAAAAATATCATGCTCATCAAAACCAGCTTCCCCAAGCTTAGACTTTTCCATAAAATTAGCAATAATGGTGTCCAAAGAATTCATACTAACAACATTGATATTAGCATGCAAATAAAGTTCCATAGGTTTTTTAATTTTCTCTTCAAACACTTCATGTCCTAACTCAAGATAAATACTATAAAGCTCTCTAATTTTGTTGTTGTTTTCCATTAAGCCTAACTAGTGAAAACAAGAAACAAAAAGACAAAATTGCAAAATCTAAAGGAAATAACTTCGAGCACTCACACCAGAGGATGTGAGTACCTTTTACCGTACCTCCCCGGCAACGGCGCCAGAAAATAGCTTGATGTCTACGCACTTCTATTCTTGTAGACAGTTGTTGGGCCTCCAAGTGCAGAGGTTTGTAGAAAAGCAGCAAGTTTTTCCTTAAGTGGATTACCCAAGGTTTATCGAACTCAGGGAGGAAGTGGTCAAAGGTATCCCCTCTCAAGCAACCCTTCAATCAAGATACAAGAAGTCTCTTGTGTCCCCAACACACCCAATACACTTGTCAGGTGTATAGGTGCACTAGTTTGGCGAAGAGATAGTGAAATACAAGTGGTATAGATAATTATAAGTGGTAACGGTGATAGAAAATAGCTTGATGGCGTGGAAGAGACTAAAAGCAAACTGAAATTAAGATGGCAGCAAGCAAACATGTAACAGATCTAGTAGAAAATGGTGTTTCAGTGCTTAGAAACAAGGCCTAGGGATCATACTTTCACTAGTGAAGACTCTCATATAAATATCTTCTCTTTATGATACTACTCTTAACTACTCTCCGGTTGGATACTGTAATCCATGGTAGGGCTATAACAGCACACCTCAAAGTAAGCCTTTCCCATCTAGATAACCCCACACTGTCAACTGGAGAACTAGATGGTTCAAACAAACACCACAATTTCATAAAGACATCCAACTCCAAATATAACTCATAACAAGTATTTGTAATATCTAGCCTAAGTGCCACCATGGTGTGCACACTGTCAACTTCACACACATGGGGAGAGCAGAGATCTATTAAAGCACTTGAGTAGCAAGGTAGATCTATAGATTACAAGCTCATGATCTCAATAAAATCATGCATAGAGAGAGATGAACACATAGCTACCGGTAGAACCCTTAGCCTCGAGAGAGAACTACTCCCTCCTCATCGTGGGAATCAGCAATGGTGATGGAGATGGTGGTGGAGATCGATGGAGATGGCTCTAGGGGCACTTCCCCGTCCCGGCAGGGTGCCGGAACAGAGACTTTCTGTCCCCCGAATCTCCCCTTCGGTGGCGGCGGTGCTGCGGAACTTTTTATGGCTGGAGGCTTGACGATTTAGGATTTCTATATCGGGAGGAATATATAGGCGAAGGGGCGAGGTCGGTGGCCAGCCAGGGGGGCCACACCATGCCCTGGCGTGGCCTGGGGGGACCCGCGCCTAGGGGTGGTTTGGCCACCCTTTGGCCCCCCCTTCGTCTCTCCTTCTGGCTCCATGAATCTTCCGGGAAAATAACGACTTTGGCTTTTGTTCGATCCAATTCCAAGAATATTCATTTTCTGACTTTCTGGAACCAAAAATAGCAGAAAACAGGCAACTAGCACTGTGGCTCTTGTTAATAGGTTAGTACAAGAAATCATATTAAAAGTACTCCAAAGTGTGGACAAAACATAAGGAAGTGGATAAAACCAAGCATGGAACATCAAAAATTATGGATACATTAGCAACATATTAGTAGCGACGACAATCGACGATGCACGACGGTGACCAACAGTGGCGGTGAAGTGTCGATTGGCTCGACAGGGGGCTCTACGGCTTTCATCGGCTAGCTAGGAAGAAGGAGGACACCCGGCCGAGCCCAATGGTGTGATCAAGGAAGCTAGGGGAGCTGCAGGGCATCAATGACGAGCGGCTCCGACGGCTAGGGTTTCGACTCCCCTGTGTGCAAGCGGCGCAGAGCGAGGAAGCGAGAGAAATGGGGATGAGGATGGCCGAGGCATCACGGTGGCGGTCTTATCCTTCGTGGTGATGTCGGTGACGGCACGAATCTTGGCGCGGCGACGGTGGACGGCATCGGCTCCACCACTGAGCTGCTTCCAGCTGGCATAGGAAGACGATGACAAACACTTTGCAGAAAACCCCCCGGATGTTTTCTAGACTCAACCCGCGGTCCATGGCTATGGCCCACCTGTCAGTGAGAGAGAGGGAGTCTAATTGGGATGGTGTTGTTGGGTCGTTGCGAACTGAGCGAGAAATTCAGGAGGGTGCACGCGGGCGGCACTTAGGCGAGGAAAAGATGGGCCGTGGGTTGGAGCGGCTAACTGACTTTTCCTTTTTCTTTAGCTGTTTATATTAATTTGTTTCTTTTCTATTTAAAATTTCCTTCATATTGGGTTTCTACAAGGGTTTAAACATTTAAAATTTTGGTAGAATATTCAGAATAGGGTAAACATTCATTATAATCAATTCCCCTATATTATTTTGTTGTATAAAAAGGAAATATAATTATATGAGAGGTTCTCTTAGTAAATAGGACAAATAAGACTTTGACTTTAGGGATTTATTTCTTCTATAGAGAAAATCTTATAAGAATGATTTCCATTTTCAACATGATAGTAGTTATAGTAAAAATTGAAAATGTTAAATGAATTGCATAGAATAAATCCATACCTAACATCATTCAACACCCACACTATATAGTGGTTTTAAATTCTAAGGTTGTTAAAGTTTAGAATTTTCTTTATTCAAATTCCATTACAATTTCTTCATAACCATACTACTTGAGGCGACCCCGGATTTTCACCCGAGATTACCAAATTATGCAAACCACCACGATCCCATGATCTGTGCATCGTGGAGCATAACTGACATGATATCAAAGTACACACATGCATTACAGTATGGTATAATAAGTCTTACAATAATAGTCTTACAATGTTGCCTCCATGGGCACAAATAGATAATAGTAGCAGGACTTAATTAACGCGGAGGACCCGAGTCAAGCCATAGCCCAAAGGTGCCTGACTCGGAGAAACGCCCTAGTTTGCAAAGTCGTCATCGTACCCTCCATTGTCTTCTTCATCTTGCTCATAGTCTGACCAAGTTGATAGCCAGGGAACATTGCCAGTGAGTACTTTGAATGTACTTGCAAACAACCATACAAGAAGAACAAAGACTATGCAATATGGCTTTGGATAGGATGGCTCAAAGGAAGCTTCTTGTAAAAATCTCGTAGAGATATACTCTTAACTCTACCACTTGTTATTTACCAAACCTTTTTAGGGTAAGAAAATAGTTAGTAAAAACTAGAAATACTAGGCTGGGGTCAACCCTGATACTCACTTCCTCTGTGGTCATCCCATGACCAATACTTCAACTAGGTCTGACCATCCCATGGCCCATCCTCCTTGACCTTCGACCATCCCATGGCCAAACCTCTTTTTAGAAAACCTTTTTGTAAACCAAAACCAGCACCGCTCTACAGAAGTTTATCCAACCCGTCCTTAACCGCGGACACGGCTATTCAAATAGATTTACACTCTGCCGAGGTTGTACACTTTACCCACAAGATCCGATACATCCGCCGCGAACTGTCGCGGATCGTCATACATTAGTATGCGGGTTTCGGATAACCGGACAAGACCTTCAGGATAATCCCCTCTTAACACAAGCGCCTACCCTATGGGTGTTATTCCCCTCAAGACCGGGACGTCGGGTATCGAGGACCAACCGGAGCGCTTTTTCCACTTCTCGAGTGTGCGCTTTCAATGAGGTGCCCATAGTAACGCGTGGAGGCCAGCAGACCCTTCGTTCCTTCTCAAGGTCGATGTCCCACATGGACCTTTATCGTAGAAGGCCCACCCTCTCGGGATCCCTGATCCCCTATAGTAGTTGTGAGGCACTTATATCAGAGAGAACCACTTTCGGGTCAAGCCCCTTCCCATATAGGGATAGTGTGGTTGCACGGGGTTAAGTTGTTATAGCTAGACTGCAAAGAACCGAGTGCGTTTTCGAAAACAGTTTTTCCTCCAACTTCAACTTTGGTGCCTCCACCAGTGGCACGAATACCAAAACATTTTAAAAGCTCCTCGACAAGTCCCACTTGCCTAGGTTTTCTGTCAAAACTTTTTATAAAACCATCCTTGCCTTCGGGTTCCCAACCTAGAGTTTTTGTTAGGTTAAACCAGGGTTTCCAAGGGGTTGTGGTATATTAGACCACCTTAATTACTAGGGTAGGATTAGGTAATCCAAGGGGGAAGTACTTAGATAGTACCATAGGCATAAGTTTGGTGGAGCCAAACTAATACCATAACAATAATATAGCGAGTAAAACCAATGCAGTAGTAGAGTAAGTAAAACGGATGCATGAAAATAAAGATGGGACAAGTCTCATGAACTTGTAGGTGGATTGCCTTGGTTCGCAGATTATTCCTGGTCCTCTTCCTCAAAATCTTCCCAAGTACCTTCCTCAAACTCGTCCTCGTTCGTATCTATCGACGAAAAGGGGAAAAAGATAATCAACCACCACACCAATCATCATCCAAAACACAAACAATGCAATCAATACAGATCAATTGCACAACTGAACCAAACCAACCAAACACCGATTGCTACTGATCCTAGTAGTACAAGGCCATTGGAAACAATCAAAAAGGTTTGATTAAACATATTTGGTGATTTTAGTGGTCAAGACTAGATTAGAACTCAAGCAGATATTTCGACCAAGACCTATTGGTGGAAAGTGACCACAACATACATATCTGAGTAGCTATAGAAAATACCAAGCTAACCCAACTGGTTTCACCTTTTTATCAAAAAGGGATGATTTTTAATATATGAAATACTGAAAACAGTGCAGAAACTAGTACTAAAATCGCCAGGGCAGAACTACAGAGCCAAAATTTAAGCCCTTCCAGGAATGAGTTGTACTATCAAAGGCCTAATTCTGGGAGTTGGTTTCATCCCAAAATTTGCTTTACAGCAACCTCTGGAAAATAACTAAAAACCCTCTATTCATAACTTGCAAAATTAAGAACTGAGGCTTCACACAACCAAAATGGGTGATTCGAGTTTTTCTCAATAGGCATTTGCACAGGAAATGCCTAGAACTTGGTTTCACAATTTTCTGAGCTACAGAAATAAAGCTATGGATTTAATACTCTAGTCAGATACTATTTACCACAAGAATTCTTAGTAAAAGTACAGGCAAGCTTTTGACTAGCTACTAGTGACATGCAATAGATAAATTCTTAGGCTACTACCCAAATTTTGAACCAAGCCAGAATACTACACAGATAATAAATGGTGGAACTAAAGCTACAGCACAAGTTTCAGTGAATTAAAATGGCCTAAAATAAAAAAGAAAAGGCAGTGCAGAGGCTGGGTTGCGGCCCGCTAAGAAGCTGGGTCGGCCCATGTACATGGTGGCCTGCGCGGGAGGGCTGGGGATTCAAATCCCGCAGCAGGGCCCGTGTGTCATAGGCATAGAGGGGCGAACGGGTATTGGGCTCTGCTGGCCATTGGATTAAAAGGTAAATCAATGGCTAGCAGCTCGTCTTCCTCTAGGGACAGAACACCGGCGAGCAAACCCTAGCTAGACCAGGCGGAGCTCGGGGTGGCTCACCTAGGGGCAGAGAGGCATCGGTGATGGTGGCGTTGGAGGCGGTCGTCGATGCGGATCCGAGAAAGGGGCGACAGAGGCGATCTTGGCTGCTGGCGGGGTCGGTTACGTCCTCGGCTCCTCGGTGTCTGCGGCATTCTCGCGGCTCCGGTGATCCTGACCAAGAAGGGAGGAGAGGGAGCGGTTAGACACGGTGTGGGGAAGGGATTAGAGTGAGTGTTGGGCGGAGAGACGGGCGACGACAACCACCTAGACCGTGCTCGGCGGTTCTGCGTCGGTGCGGCGGTGGCGGGGGCAGCAGGGGGCCGAGCGGGCTCGGCTCCGCTCTGTGGGTGGATTGGGGTGGAATAGAGGGAATGACGTGGGTAAGCGGAGGCCCGGGGTGGCTTGGGGGCTTTAAAGCCATTGGGGTGCACCCACGGTGCACCGGGTGTATGGGAGGGTGGTGAGAGAGGGAGATCGGCCCAGGAGTGGCTGGGAGCGGCGGCGGGATCCGTATCTGTGTGGGAGGGCCGCTGCGGGCGTCTGGTCGCGTCACTTGGGCTCGGGAGCGTGCGTGGCAGAGAGGGAGGTGGTGCACGCGAGGTGCTCGCGTGTTGTCACGTGTGACAGGTCGCGAGGCAGAGGGCGGCGGCGAAGCATACCGTGCGAGCGGGGGAGCGGCGTGGTGCGCGCGGCACTCTACCGACGTGGCCGTCGTGGGTTGGGGGTGGTCGGGGCCGCGGGTGAGAGAGTGGAGGGGTGTAGAGCGTGCATGGGGAAGGTGCGGTCACCCGCGTGGGTCCAGGCTCGACAGGGCAGCAGTTGGCGCGCGAGAGGACGGCTCGGGCAGGTCTTGACCGGTGCTGGGGTCTTCTCCCCTCTTTGTCGGGCCAGGCTGCATGGGGGGTGGTCCGAGGCGGTGCAGGGAAGGCTTTCCTCGTGCTGCATCGAGCCAGGGACAGGGAGAGGGTGTAGCACAGGTGGGAGAGAGTGAGAGGGTTTTTGGGGTGATCTTATGCCTCATTGATGAGTAGGCCACCTTACACACTTGCCATTTCGAGGTAGGGCCACCAATGGCAGTGGGGAAGGAATGGTAGTGTAGAGGGTGACTTAGTGATCATGCTTAGGCCTTAGTTGATCCTTGGATCACAGCCAGATGCTCACAAGGAACATTCAAACTTTGGACAAATTAAGGTGGTCATTCCCTAAGTGGCAACTAGTGAGGTAAACACTCACATGCAAGAGGCTTGGGCTTGAGGTTAAACCCGGAGTGGTTCTCAGGTACTAGTAGCATAGTACCTCATGGTACTCTTGCATGGTAGAAAGGGTGAAGGATTTAATCAAACCAAGGCTCCAAAGTTGGAAGAAAATTAGTTTTCTAAGACTTAGCCAAATATAGGTTGGTGGGGTGACTAACTAATATGGCCCTTGGTGGTCATGCAAGCATGTAGACTAGCAAACAACACTACCAAAACAACACAAGTGATTAAACAATCTAATAAAGCTAGGCATATTTGCACACAAGTAGAAAAGTTTTATTTCCCCCTACTTTCTAGCTTCCCAACCCTCAACAAACATGGATGCAGAAAATGGGATGTTACAGACCTTCCCCCCTTAAAAGAATCTCGTCCCGAGATTCGCTGGTTTTGCTGACAGGAGATGGGGGAATTCCTTCTAGAGAAAATCCTCTCATTCCTAGGTGGCTTCGTCTTCCGAATGGTTGCTCCACTAAACCTTGTAGAATTTTATGTTCCGACACCGGGTGAGCCTATTGGCTTTTTCTAGGATTTTGACAGGCACCTCACGATAGGTTAGATCACGTTTGAGGTTAATGGCTTGATAGTCAATCTCTTTGAACGTTTCGGGCTTGTTGGGTGTCTGGAGGCACTTCTGGAGTTGGGACACATGAAAGACGTTATGGAACTATGCCAATTCCCTGGGTAGCTCTAATTGGTATGACACCTTTCCTCGTTGTGCGAGGATCTTGAAGGGCCCAATGTACTTGGGGGCGAGCTTCCCTTTTTCATGAAACCTCTGCATTCCCTCGAGAGGGGAGACACGAAGATACGCGAAGTCTCCCTTGTTGAAACTCACTTCTCGGCGTTTGGTGTCAGCATAGCTTTTCTGACGAGATTGGGCAGCTCTCAGGCGGTCACGGACTAGCTGTACTTGCTCTTCTGCTGCCTTGATCACATCAGGGCCGAAGACTTGGCTCTCTCCGGTCTTGGTCCAGTTGAGAGGGGTTCTACACTTCCTTCCATAGAGGAACTGAAAGGGTTCCATCTTCAGGCTGGATTGATAGCTGTTATTGTAGGAGAATTCCGCGAATGGCAGACAGTCCTCCCACTTAGCTCCATAGGCTAGAACGCAGGAATAGAGCATATCCTGCAAGACTTGATTGACTCTCTCTGTCTGTCCTCCGGTCTGTGGGTGATAGGCGGTGCTAAAGGTTAGAGTGGTAACTAAGGCCTCATGTAGCTTATTCCAGAAGCGAAAGGTGAATTGCGGTCCTCTATCCGACACGATCTCTTTGGGGACTCCATGGAGACTGGCGTTTCTAGAAATATACAGTTCTGCCAACTTCTTTCTATTGAAGGTTGTCTTCACAGGGATGAAATGGGCGACCTTGGATAGGTAGTCGACTATCACCCAAATTGAGTCATGACCTCTGCTAGAGGTAGGTAATCCTGTGATAAAATCCATTGGAACCTTTTCCCATTTCCACTCTGGAATCTTCATGGGTTGCATCAATCCAGCGGGTCGCTGGTGCTCAGCTTTGACCCACTGGCATATATCGCACTTAGCCACGAACAAAGCGATTTCGCACTTCATTCCATGCCACCAGAACTATTCCTTTAGGTCCTGATACATCTTGGTGCTACCGGGGTGGATGGAGTAGAGGGTCTCGTGGGCTTCCTTCATAAGCATCTGTTTTAAGTCATGGTCGTTGGGCACGCAGATGCGCCCTTTGTACCATAGTACACCCATGCCGTCAATTTTAAATCCGGGGGCAGCTTCTCTCTCTACTCTTCTTTTAATGCCTTCAATACTTCTGTGATCCTTCTGAGCCTCCTTGATCTAGTCTAAGAGGGTCAGCTTTAGTTCAAGATGGGCTAAGAATCCATGGCTGACTATCCAATTCCAAACCTTTCTAGTTCTTGACTTAGTTCTGTCTGTTTTTGCGTGATCATAGCATTTAGGGAACAGGGTTCCCAACTGAGGGCGTCGGCTACCACGTTACCCTTGCCCGGGTGATAATGAATGCCAAGATCATAGTCCTTTATCATCTCAATCCATCTTCGCTGCCTCATGTTCAACTCTTTTTGGGTGAAGATGTATTTTAGACTCTTGTGATCTGTGTAGATCTCGCAACGATTCCCCATCAGATAGTGGCGCCAGGTCTTAAGTGCATGAACCACTGCTGCGAGCTCTAAGTCATGGGTGGGGTAGTTCATTTCATGGGGCTTTAGTTGTCTGGATAGATAGGTGATGACCTTGCCTTCCTGCATCAGTACACTTCCAAGTCCCAACTTGGAGGCGTCGCAGTAAACTTCAAAGCTTTTGGTGATATCGGGCATGGTCAGGACAGGGGAAGACACCAATCTCCTCTTGAGTTCCCGAAAACTTTCTTCACACTTTTCGGTCCACTCGAATTTATTGTCCTTCTTCAGCAGTTGTGTTAGTGGATTTGCGATGCTTGAGAAACCTTCCACAAATTTACGGTAGTATCCGGCTAAACCCAGAAAGCTTCGGATTTCCGAGGGGTTTGTGGGGGCTTTCCATTCCAGAACCGACTTAATTTTGGTGGGATCGACTGAGATTCCTCCTGCAGACAGTATGTGGCCAAGGAATCCAACTTCCTTTAACCAAAACTCGCACTTGCTGAACTTAGCATACAGTTGATGCTCCCTGAGGGTTCCTAGTACGACTCTCAGGTGTTGCTCATGCTCGGCTTCAGTCTTGGAGTATATGAGGATGTTGTCGATAAACACTACGATGAACTTGTCTAGGTAGGGCATGAATACTTTTTTCATGAGATGCATGAAATAGGCAGGGGCATTGGTTAAGCCGAAGGACATGACAGTGTATTCATAGAGACCGTATCGGGTGGTAAAGGCGGTCTTGGGGATATCTGATTCTCGGATCTTGAGTTGGTGGTATCCGATGCGGAGATCTATCTTGGAGAAGATTCGGGATCCACTTAATTGGTCAAACAGATCTTCGATCTTGGGTAAGGGATACTTGTTTTTGATTGTGACATCGTTGAGCTTTCGGTAGTCAGTCACTAGCCGGGTGGTTCCATCTCTTTTATCCACAAAGAGAACGGGTGATCCCCAAGGGGAGGCACTCGGCTGTATGTGACCCTTGTGTTCCATGTCGTCCAACTGTTTCTTCAACTCGACCAATTCTTCGAGGTTCATACGGTATGGCCTCTGAGCTATAGGGGTTGTTCCGGGGACTAGCTCTATGATGAACTCGATATCCCTGTCAGGGGCCATACCGGGTAACTCCTCCGGGAACACATCTGGATATTCACAGACTACCGGGACTTGATCTAAGGTAGGTCCGGCTATACTCTTCTGGTAATAGATCCGAGATGAGGGCATAGATGCCTTATACTTGACTTGTATTCCTTCACTACTTGTCAAGGATATGGACTTTCTGGCACAATCTATGAGTCCCTGGTACTTGGTCATCCAATCCATTCCTAGGATCACATCTAGACCTTGGGCTCCCAAAACTATTAGGTCGGCCATGAAGGTTATGCCATGGATGACTACGGGGATATCTCGACAGACAGATTTGGTTTTGGCCGTCGAACCGGGTATTTGCACTAGCATGAGCCTGCTCATATGGCTAGGTTCCATCCCACTTCTTTCAACAAACGGCTCCGTAACAAACGAATGCAAGGCCCCGGAGTCAAATAATACTATAGTAGGGATGTAGTTGACAAGTAACATACCTAGAACAATGTCAAGAGACTCCTGGGCTTCCTCAGCAGTGATATGGTTCAGATGTCCTCTGGTAGCATTGGCAGGCTTCTTGGGGGCGGCGCCCTTAGCGGGGGCTCCCTTGACGTGACCTTGATTCAGGCGGGCTGCATTAGGGCGGGGTGTGTTATCCTTCTTTCTCTCGGGGCATTAACGGGAGAAGTGCCCCACTTTACCACAGTTGAAGCAACCAGCCGTATTGGGGCGGACATTGGTGTTAACAGGGCCTCTAGGGGCGGGTCTTGGGTTCCCGCCTCCAGGGCGAGGGTTGTTGTAGTTGCGATTGGGATGGTTGGGGCACGGAGCATAGGACAGAGTCCTCTGCGGTGGGGTGCAGGCCTTGAGGGTGGCATGCTTCGCGACCTCTGTCCACTAGGTCCTCCATGTTGTATCATCCGGCCCTTGCGGTTCTCAATCACTCCTTTGCGCTTGTTCTCCACTAGTATGGAGACATCAACTAGGGCATCCAGCTCCTGGAAACCCTGGGCTACTAGGTGGCACTGCAGTTCATCCTGGAGTCCATTCATGAAGGTATCCACCTTCTTCTCTTCTGTGTTGGTGTCATCCGGGGCGTACCGGGCCAGATCAGTGTACTTCTCTAGATATTGCAGCACAGACATTCCTCCCTGCTTTAGATCATGGAATTGGTCTCTCATCGTCTTGATCAAACCAGGTGGGATATGACGCTTGTGAAACCTTTCCTTGAAGTCCTCCCAAGTGATGGCTTGTCCCGCGGGCAGAATCTCCTTGACACTGATCCACCAAGTCCTAGCTTGACCCGCGAGGAAACGGGTGGCTAGTGTGACTTTCTCATTCTCTCCAACACGGGAAACTTCTAGATTGTTCTCAATGGTGCGGAGCCAGTCATCAGCGTCAAGTGGGTTGGTGCATTTGGTAAATACAGGTGGGTTGGTGTTCTAAAAATCCTAGTCTAGATCTCTGCTCTTCGCCCTCGGGGTCGGGGGCGTTTCTAGCTGCGGCTTGCACAAGCTGCTGGAGGGCAGCAATGTTGGTTTGGCGTTCCTCATTGGCGGCTTGGCATTCTTGCATGAACATGTGTAGGAGCTGTGCCATGGTCGGGGTGATGGAGGGGGCCGCGGGGGTGCACCATCCTGAAGGTATATGGTTAGGAGGGGTTACCAAGGGGGCGGTTTGCAACTGGAAACAACAAGGTGCAGGAAGGAAATAACTACTCCAACAGGCATGCATAATAGAGACGGGTGATTAGGAGTTAAGCAACCATCGAATTCACCACAAAATAACCAAGTTCATGCGTCACATCTCGATGCTAGATAATACTACGAGTTTAACCATACAAGCAAGCAGAAGACAGACAAATCGCCACTCAAAAAGGGGGACACAGCGATATTCTCACTTGCTCTCGTAGACTAATGTGAAACCTACTCCGCGTCACGGCGTGCGGTGGTGTCTTCCTCAATGATGACCTCAGTGTCATCCTCAGACTCGAGAACGTGCTCCTCAAGATCCTCCTCGTCCTCACCCATCTGATCATCATCTTCGGGTTCACTCTACGGCTCCATGTCGAAATCCTCCTTGTAGGCGACATCATTTTCGGTCTCATTTAGTAGATCATCATTGTCCTTATCGAGATGAGCGCATTCCTCTTCCAATGCTTCTATCCGGGCCTCCATGGTCACCAAGAGTTCCTTCTGATCCTTGGTGGTCTTCATGAGACGCTTGTTTCTTGCCACTACCGGCTGCTTGTTCAGCTTGGTTTGAGTGTGCTCCAACTTCTCGATCCTCAAGTCCTCCACAAGGGTGAGATACTCCAAGGTCTTGTTGTCCAGGCGCGTGCGAACATCATCCATAGATTCCTGGGTCTTCCTCAGGAGATACTCCATGTTCTGGATATGCTCACCAAAGTCATAGTGCTGCGGGGTCATAGTGGCGTAACCCCGGGGGTGGCGCCTCCCAAAATGGTAGAACTTGGTACCCTCTAGTTGCTCACGATGGTGATAGGCGAGGCGTGCTAAGGCCTATTGAGCCACACAGAGCACACCATCGCCCCAATCCTTCTCTAGCACCTCCACCTTCAACTCCTCGGAGAATGGAGGCACTACGCCACCTCTCATGGTGCAAACAACCAACCAATTCTTCTCTCCTTCAACCATCCTGGGAATGAAAGTGCCTTGGATCTCTGGTGTGGGACGGCCCACATGCTTGGCCAAGTCCCTCAGCTAAGCCTCAAACAACTGGAGTGGCAAGTCCAGTCCGACCTGACGGTACATGTTGAACACCACAGCCATGTACAAAAAATTTAGGTAAGTTTGAGTTAGTGAACAGTGTGCAAAATTTTAAGTATGCAAAATTTAACTTAATGCAAGTTGTTTTCGAAATAGAGGGGAGGAGTTATAAGCATTATTTTTGCAAATAGCAACTCCTTCCTTTATAGAGAAAATAGTTTTTTGGGCGTCCGGGTCTAACGTCCAGGCTAACTAGGGGCTCCTAAAGTCAGGATGGCTCTAATACCAAGTCTGAGGCGACCCCGGATTTTCACCCGAGATTACCAAATTATGCAAACCACCACGATCCCATGATCAGTGCATCGTGGAGCATAACCGACATGATATCAAAGTACACACATCCATTACAGTATGGTACAATAAGTCTTACAATAATAGTCTTACAATGTTGCCTCCATGGGCACAAATAGATAATAGCAGCAGGACTTAATTAACACGGAGGACCCGAGTCAAGCCATAGCCCAACAGGTGCCTGACTCGGAGAAATGCCCTAGTTCGCGAAGTCGTCATCGTACCCTCCATTGTCTTCTTCATCCTGCTCGTAGTCTGACCAAGTTGATAGCCAGGGAACATTGCTAGTGAGTACTTTGAATGTACTCGCAAACCACCATACAAGAAGAACAAAGAGTATGCAATATGGCTTTCGATAGGATGGCTCAAAGGAAGCTTCTTGTAAAAATCTCGTAGAGATATACTCTCAACTCTACCACTTGTTGTTTACCAAACCTTTTTAGGGTAACAAAATAGTTAGTAAAAACTTGAAATACTAGGCTGGGATCAACCCTGATACTCACTTCCTCTATGGTCATCCCATGACCAATACTTCAACTAGGTCCGACCATCCCATGGCCCATCCTCCTTGCCCTTCGACCATCCCATGGCTGAACCTCTTTTTAGAAAACCTTTTTGTAAACCAAAACCAGCACCGCTCTATAGAAGTTTATCCAACCCGTCCTTAACTGCGGACACGGCTATTCGAATAGATTTACACTCTGCAGAGGTTGTACACTTTACCCACAAGATCCGATACATCCGCCGTGAACTGTCGCGGATCATCATACATTATTATGTGGGTTTCGGATAACCGGACAAGATCTTCGAGATAATCCTCTCTTAACACAAGCGCCTACCCTATGGGTGTTATTCCCCTCAAGACCGGGACGTCGGGTACCGAGGACCAACCGGAGCGCTTTTTCCACTTCTCAAGTGTGCGCTTTCAATGAGGGGCCCATAGTAACACGTGGAGGCCAGCAGACCCTTCGTTCCTTCTCTAGGTCGATGTCCCACATGGACCTTTATCGGAGAAGGCCCACCCTCCAGGGATCCCCGATCCCCTGTAGTAGTTGTGAGGAACTTATATCAGAGAGAACCACTTTCGGGTCAAGCCCCTTCCCATATAGGGATAGTGTGGTTGCATGGGGTTAAGTTGTTATAGCTAGACTGCAAAGAACTGGGTGTGTTTTCGAAAACAATTTTTCCTCCAACTTCAACTTTGGTGCCTCCACCAGTGGCACGAATACCAAAAGATTTTAAAAGCTCCTCGGCTAGTCCCACTTGCATAGGTTTTCTATCAAAACTTTTTATAAAACCATCCTTGCCTTCGGGTGCCCAACCTAGAATTTTTGTTAGGTTAAACCGGGGTTTCCAAGGGGTTATGGTATATTAGACCACCTTAACTACTATGGTAGGAGTAGGTAATCCAAGGGGAAGTACTTAGACAGTACCATAGGCATAAGTTTGGTGGAGCCAAACTAATACCATAATAATAATATAGCGAGTAAAACCAATGCAGTAGTAGAGTAAGTAAAACGGATGCATGAAAATAAAGATGGGACAAGTCTCATGAACTTGTAGGTGGCTTGCCTTGGTTCACAGCTTTTTCCTGGTCCTCTTCCTCAAAATCTTCCCAAGTACCTTCCTCAAACTCGTCCTCGTTCATATCTATTGTTGAAAAGGGGAAAAAGATAATCAACCACCACACCAATCATCATCCAAAACACAAACAATGCAATCAGTACAGATTAATTGCACACCTGAACCAAACCATACAAACACCAATAGCTACTGATCCTAGTAGTACAAGGCCATTGGAAACAACCAAAAAGGTTTGATTAAACATATTTGGTGATTTTAGTGGTCAAGACTAGATTAGCACTCAAGCAGATATTTCGACCAAGACCTGTTGGTGGAAAGTGACCACAACATACATATCTGAGTAGCTATAGAAAATACCAAGCTAACCCCACTGGTTTCACCTTTTTATTAAAAAGGGTTGATTTTTAATAAATGAAATACTGAAAACAGTGTAGAAACTAGTACTAAAATCCCCAGGGCAGAACTACAGAGCCAAAAATTAAGCCCTTCCAGGAATGAGTAGTACTATCAAAGGCCTAATACTGGGAGTTGGTTTCATCCCAAAATTTGCTATACAGCAACCTCTGGAAAATAACTAAAAGCCCTCTATTCATAACTTTCAAAATTAAGAACTGAGGCTTCACACAACCAAAATGGGTGATTCGAGTTTTGCTCAATAGGTATTTGCACAGGCAATGCCTGGAACTTGGTTTCACAATTTTCTGAGCTACATAAATAAAGCTATGGATTTAATACTCTAGTCAGATACTATTTACCACAAGAATTCTCAGTAAAAGTACAAGCAAGCTTTTGACTAGCTACCAGTGACATGCAATAGATAAATTCTTAGGCTACTACCCAAATTTTGAACCAAGCCAGAATACTACACAGATAATAAATGGTGGAATTAAAGCTACAGCACAAGTTTCAATGAATTAAAATGGCCTAAAATAAAAAGAAAAGGCAGTGCAGAGGCTGGGTTGTGGCCCGCTAAGAAGCTGGGCCGGCCCGCGTACATGGTGGACTACGCGGGAGGGCTGGGGATTCAAATCCCGCAGCGGGGCCCGCGTGTCATAGGCACAGAGGGCGAAGGGGTATTAGGCTCTGCTGGTCGTTGGATTAAAAGGCAAATCGACGGCTAGCAGCTCGTCTTCCTCTAGGGACAGAACGCCGGTGAGCAAATCCTAGCTAGACCGGGCGGGGATCGGGGTGGCTCACCTAGGGGTGGAGAGGGGTCGGTGACGGTGGCGTTGGAGGCGGTCGTCGATGCGGATCCGAGCAATGGGCGACAGAGGCGATCTCGGCTGCTGGCGGGGTCGGTTACGTCCTCAGCTCCTCGGTGTCTGCGGTGTTCTCGCGGCTCCGGTGATCTTGGCCAAGAAGGGGCGAGAGGGAGCGGTTAGACGCGGTGCAGGGAAGGGATTAGAGTGAGTGTAGGGCGGACAGATGGGCGGCGACAACCACCTAGACTGTGCTCGATGGTGCCACGTCGGTGCGGCGGTGGCGAGAGCAGCAGGGGGCCGAGCGGGCTCTGCTCGGCTCTATGGGTGGAGTGGGGTGGCAGAGAGGAAAGGAGGTGGGTGCACGGAGGCCGGGGGTGGCCTGGAGATCAGCCCGGGTGTAGCTGGGAGGGTGGTGAGAGAGGGAGATCGGCCCGGGAGTAGCTGGGAGCGGCGGCGGGATCCGTATCTGTGTGGGAGGGCCGCTGCGGGCGTCTGGTCGCGTCACTTGGCCTCGGGAGCACGCGCGGCAGAGAGGGAGGTGGTACACGCGAGGTGCTCGTGTGTTGTCACGCGTGACAGGTCGCGAGGCAGTGGCTGCAGCGCGGCGCTAGGGGGAGGGCTAGGGCGGTCAGTAGGGTGGGGGAGAGGTCACGTCGGGGTAGAGGGCAGCGTCGAAGCGTACCATGCGAGCGGGGGAGCGGCCTGGCACGCGCGGCGCTCAGCCGACGTGGCCGTCACGAGTTGGGGGTGGTCGAGGCCACGGGTGAGAGAGTGGAGGGGTGCAGAGCGTGCCTGGGGAAGGTGCGGTCACCCGCGTGGGTCCAGGCTCGACAGGGCAGCGGTTGGCGCGCGAGGGGATGGCTCGGGCAGGTCTTGACCGGTGCTGGGGTCTTCTCCCCTCCTTGTCGGGCTAGGCTTCATGGGGGGTGGTCCAAGGCGGTGCAGGGAAGGCTTTCCTCGTGCTGCATCGAGCCAGGGACAGGGAGAGGGTGTAGCACATGTGGACGAGAGTGAGAGGGTTTTTTGGGTGATCTTATGCCTCATTGATGAGGTGGCCACCTTAGACACTTACCATTTCGATCTAGGGCCACCAATGGTAGTGGGGAAGGAATGGTAGTGTAGAGGGTGACTTAGTGATCATGCTTAGGCCTTGGTTGATCCTTGGATCACAGCCAGATGCTCACAAGGAACATTCAAACTTTGGACAAATTAAGGTGGTCATTCCCTAAGTGGCAACTAGTGAGGTAAACACTCACATGCAAGAGGCTTGGGCTTGAGGTTAAACCAGGACTAAGGAGTGGTTCTCAGGTACTAGTAGCATAATACCTCATGGTACTCTTGCATGGTAGAAAGGGTGAAGGATTTAATCAAACCAAGGCTCCAAAGTTGGAAGAAAATTAGTTTTCTAAGACTTAGCCAAATATAGGTTGGTGGGGTGACTAACTAATACGACCCTTGGTGGTCATGCAAGCATGTAGACTAGCAAACAACACTACCAAAACAACACAAGTGATCAAACAATCTAATAAAGCTAGGCATATATGCACACAAGTAGAAAAGTTTTATTTCCCCCTACTTTCTAGCTTCCCAACCCTCAACAAACATGGATGCAGAAAATGGGATGTTACACTACTAATTTTCAAAGTATGCATGGATCACTTCTTGAACTAGTTGATCACTACTTTCTTTAGTGTGATTAATGTTTTGATAGAAGTTTATTATATAATGATGAATAACCACTATCCTCCAGGTGGCACAAGTGATCTAAATGCCCAGCAACATTTACTTAGGGTTTCTAGTACCACACTTACTATAAACCCTAGAGGATACACTACCCTCAATTTTATTAGTGAATGTTGCTAGATATCAAGGTTTAAGGATTACTCCTAACTTTATAGTCTTGAAAAATATCTCAACTTAAAGTGAGCTTATACAGATTTCTTCTTAATGTGGTCTTGATGGTTCATGGGTCTAGGTTTCTATTAAGGTTTAAGACAATAAGGTGAACAAGCTTCCATCAATACTCTCTCAACTGATATTCTATTTATCTCTTAGAAATTTCATTTAACTAAGATATACTAACCATTGACTTCCTAAAAAATAGGAATTGGTTTAACTACCCTCTTAACTCAAGGGTTTTAAACAAAGAGGTAGGCATGGTTCTGTCATGGCTTGATATACTGCTGGTTAAAGGTTTCTCAAGCACTCCTACCTTAATACCTCACTAAGCTTATCTAATATTAAGGAATTCCTTTCCTAAATATTCTATGTATATTCCTCTTATCTTATTCATAAAGATCTCATCTTCCTAAATAAGACAACCATCTGACTCCACCATATCCATCATCATATGATGACATGATCATGCCACTTCAACATTACTCCTTCATTCTTCTCATAGTATCTATATAACATCCATTGCTAAACTACCCTTGATGAATCCATCAATGTAGCTATTACTAACTCCAACCATTTACTCCTTTATATTCACCTTGCAGCAGCATCCATGGCTTGCAAGATTACCATTTTATCCATACTACATGTGATATTAATCCTCTAGAATGGGTAGGGTGCTAATCTCCATAATACAAGCTTGTTCTTATATTAGCTTGGTTAAACTACTATGCCTCCAACTATTCCATACAACTTATGTTATATACTTCATCAAACTCTAGCTTGACTTCTCATGATCAAGCTAGATGATTCAGCTTACTAGGGTTTTGCTTAATTTGGTACACTCTCAATTCTACTTCAACATCTAGTCATGTATCCTTGGGTGATTTTGATAATAATGACCACCACCTTTTGATCATACTAAGCTTAGGCTTCTAATTGTCAGATCAAGATCTATTAACACTAAGAAGTAGGCTTGTACTAGTCTCTCTATAGGATTTACCTTGTTAAGGAAACTTACTTTAAGCTTATTCCTACTTGGCTTAACAAGATTATTATTTAATACATTAATACTACTAGCTTTCTTAAAGCTTCATCATTACTAGTTAGTTCTTGGGTTTAAATACTTCTCCTAGTTATCTCATGAGTGAATTAACTCCTCCAACATCAAATGGTTTGATCACCACTAAGGATGTCATTACATTGATGATGGCATACTTCACCATAGCTAGTACTTCTTCTTACTAACTTACTCTGACATTTGGAAGGTTAATATAATAGATCAAAGCTAAGAGTCAATATGTGCTAGGTCAAGGATTGATCGTGCAATCATTGATGAGCAATTAACACTAAGACTTGGTTAAATAGGAATGTCACCTCTTAATATCATATTAAGAGTATGTGCTGGAAGGTCTTGGCTTGACTTCCTTTTCTACTCTATTTGTAATAAGAGTTAATGTTTAAGAACTACCATGATTCTCCTAGTAGGAATAACTATGGCAAGCAAGTATATCAAGGTTTAGTTATGGGGTTTCTTTACTTAAGTTATATACTTAACTTAGTGTATTCAGGGTTTGTTGTAGGTAATACCTTGATATAATCTTTAGAAAATTAAGTATTCATCCTTGAGTTGTTGTATGGAATACCATGTAATGATATCTAGAAGATCAAGTACTCCTTATTAAGTACTGTGTTGTGACTTAATTTTATTACATTTGATCTACCCTTAGATCAAATTATATTACCCAAAATAAGGTTTTTAGCAAAGATCATATTGAAACTTATCGCAGTCAACTTGATGATCTACTTCAGTTCCACCAAGCCGAGAGAAGCTTCAATATCTTTGACAAGTTTTATTTAAAAGCGCGAAAATTATCCGGATTTTCTATGCATGAATGCAATGCACACACATTATCTCAGCTTATTTCTAAGCTCTAATGCTGGGATGTTACAACCGCCCACTTGTGTCCACCTAGGACCCGAGTTCTTGACACCTGTTCCGAGATCGAGCGCGCTAACCACATGTGGGGTGAATGGCAACCCCTTCGACTTATTACCTGATTTCAAACAACTGTACTAGGGGATGATGGCCCAAAATATATCGTGCTCGTTGGGGAACCCCAAGAGGAAGGTATGATGAGCACAGCAGCAAGTTTTCCCTCAGTTATGAAACCAAGGTTATCAAACCAGTAGGAGCAAGGAAACACCTCCAAGGTGTTGCTAGCTGGACTTTGGCAGGGCGCACTACCGGTGCCAGCAGCAACGTGGAAACCTGCACAACACAACCACAGAACTTTGCCCCCAACTTACAGTGAGGTTGTCAATCTCAACGGTTTTGCTGAAAACAAAGGATTAAACATATTGTGTGGAAGAAAGTAAAAACTTGTAGAAAGTAAACAGAAAACAGTAAACAGTTGTAGATTGATGATAAAAGAAAGGACCAGGGTCCATAGTTCACTAGTGGTGGGTCTCCTTAAGATAGATGACATGTTGGGTGAACAAATTACAGCGGGGCAATTGACAAACATCGAGAAAGCATCATGCATATACTAATCATCTTGACTCCTTTGAGATTTGATTGGGCATTACAACATTATACATAGACTGTAATCCAACTGCATCTATGACTAATAATCCACCTTTAGGTTATCATCCGAACCCCCTCCAGTATTAAGTTGCAAGCAACAGATATTTGCATTACGTATTGCGTGTAAAGTAAACAATACAATTGTTCTATGAACAAAGGATTGTTGTTTTCTCCCTAGTACCAACAGCACATCTACTACCTTAGAGATTTCTGTCACTTCCCCAGATTACTAGAGGCATGAACCCACTATCGAGCATAAATACTAACTCTTGGAGTTGCTAGCATCTACTTGGCCAAGATAGATACTAACAATGGAAAGCATGCAAGATCACAAATAACAAAGACATGATAGAATCAATAATCAATCTGAAATAGCATCTCAATATCCATCGGATCCCCGCAAACACAACATGTAGAATTACAGATAGATGATCTTGATCATGAATGGAGCTCACAAGATCTAAACATGATAGCACAAAGGAGAAGAGCCAGCCATCTATCTACTACATGGACCCGTAGTCCAAGGATGAACTACTCACACATCACACCGGAGGCTTGCATGGTGATGAAGAAGGCCTCGAGGGTGAATTCTCCCCTCTGACAGGGTGCCGGGAAGAGCTTTAGATCCCTCCCGATCTAGGGATGGAGATGACGGTGGCTACAGACTCTTTCGTGGCGGAGGCGGTATATAGACGAAACGGGAGGCCGAGGGGGTGCCCTAGGCGGCCAGACCACCCCCTGGCGTGGGCCAGGCCTGGCCGTGCGGCCAGGTGGTGTGGCCGTCCCCTGGCCCCTCTCCGTCTCGTATTCTGGCTCCATGTCCCCCTCGGTGAAAAACTGACTTTTGCTTTTGTCCCGTCCAATTCTGAGAATATTCATTTTCTGACTTTCCTGGAACCAAAAACAGCAGAAAACAGGCAACTGGCACTGTGGCATCTTGTTAATAGGTTAGTCCAAGAAAGTGTATAAAAAGTACTCCAAAGTGTGGACAAAACATAAGAAAGTAGATAAAAACCAAGCATGGAACATCAAAAATTATGGATACGTTAGCAACGTATCAACATCCCCAAGCTTAACTCCTGCTCATCCTCGAGTAGGTAAGTGATAAAAAGAAAGAATAATTTTTGAGGTGACATGCACCATCATAAACTTGATCAAAGTATTTGTAAAACATTGATAGCTAGGATCATAGTACTTCAACATAGCATGAAAGACAAAGTTCTAATAATAATACATAGCAACTATGTTGCAACATGAAAAGGCACAAACAAAAGATTCATGAATAACAATGCTTTGCAAGAAGTTTGTTTGTTTCACATAAAGAAAACATAGCATAGTAGCATTCAGCTTGTCCCTCATAGAGTAGCAGACATAAATGCGTAGGACACCTTCAAAGTTCATAAGAGTGACTAGATACAAATAGTTTAAGAACAAGCAATATCAAAATTATGCATCAATTAACAAGTCTTGGGACAATGCACATAGAACTAAGAATGGCCACTATGCTCTCAAAGTAGGTGCATAAAGATAGAAGGTGGAGACTCAACATAAAAGTAAAAGAAAGGCCTTCATAGAAGGAAGTAGGGAATCAAGTTTCATAAAGAGCTTCCAAAAATTATGGTACTTATTAGCTTTCAGCTCTCATTGCCCCTATCATAAGCATCTTGAAGTGATTAAGGTTAAAGTGACACAACTAAGAGGATATGCTTGAGAAGTTATAAGGTGAAATCTCATGCCCCTTACTTACGAAGACCGAACCTCATGCTACTCAACTTTAGTCACAAGTAAGCTCTTGTCATTGTAAGTACATATTTATCATAGAGAACCACCAACGGGGTACCCCTTGCACATGATACAGGAGCTATCCCATAATCAAAATGACAAGGCAAGCAGACAATGAGCATCTCAGCGATCTTTTTATTTGCTATTTGCATAGGTTTTTATTAAGGATGCTTCATAGAGTGCTCATTATTGTTATGTTGCAAGTTTCCACCATGATTAGGCATGGCTTAGGCTAGCGGCCCAGGTGTTTCTCTAACACAAATACAAACTCCATGATCTTACAAGTTACCCTTTTATTTCACACCGCCGGGATCCATAAGCAAAAGAATCATGATATCAACGGAATAATAAGTGCAATGTTGAAAGCGTTCCCCACGGTAACATGGTTCTGCTAACTCTCAACTTATAAAACACAAGCATATGCGCAACATAGATGGGCACAATGGTTCAAGTTTATTAAGTGCAGAAAAGTAAAGTGCCCCATCAAGTTCGTGAGAGCTTTAATCACTAATTTTCTCATAACAAGTTTAATTTGGAAGGTAGATAAAAACATGAATATACTTGGAATAGCAAATGCTAATAGGTAGGTATGCTGGACTCTTTGAAATAACTTGGTTTGGGGAATTGGATGCATGAGTGGAACTCATACTTGGTAATGGAGGCTAGCAAAAGACTGGGAGGGACCAACTAAGAAAGCAATAATGGCCATAATCATGCAGAGCGACAAAACATCATTAATCAAAGCATAAAGTGATATTACAAGTCGAAAACTAAAGGATCATAAATGCTATGGTGACTTGGGATAGTCATAACATGGTGTGAGCATGCACCAAGTCAACTCAAATAAAGCATCAAAGGAGAATACCACAATACTATGCTTTTATATGCTAAAACAACACATGATTCTTCAAAGGCACATTAAGCAATATCAATCGTTTATAACATGTCATGCTACATCAAAGATCACTAAGCATAAAGCAAAAATAATATCAAGCACGGCATGACAAAGCATAGGCCACAGTCAAAAACAAGCTCCTTTTACCACTTAAGCATGAACTTTCCTACTCTTTTCCAATCCAAACCAAACTATTTGAAAACCAATGTATGAAAGAGGGGGTCCAACCAATTTATTCAAGCAAACTAAGAAAACTAAGCAAACAAAAAAACAAAAACAAAAACAAAGACGCTCCAAGAACAACACAACTGTGCATGAAACAATAAAAAATGAAGTGTTTGGAAGAAACCTGGGATTTTAATTGATGAAGAAGGGGATGCCTTGGGCATCCCCAAGCTTTGACGCTTATACCTATTGAATATTTCTTGGGGTGACACGGGGTGTCATCCCCAAGCTTGAGCTTTAGTCTATTCTTCATCTCATTACATCATTCTCTCCATACACCTGAAATTTTTCCTTCATACAAAACTTCACACAATCTTTATTAGCAACATTAGTGCACTCAAGATAATAAGTCTTTAGGTTCAGTTTCAACACCAATAAAACTTCCATTAAAACACAAGATACTGTAGCACTTCCCTCAAAAATCTCAATTCCCCAAAAAAACTCAAAAAGGAACCAACAAGAAGCAAATGCAAATAATGGGAGAAATCTGTCAAAACAGACCAGCAGGTAAAAACCAATTTTTAGAAGACCTTCTATTGCTCAAATCAAAAAGTGTTGAACTAACGAAAGTTAGATAATAACCTGGGGCAGAAGCACAAAAATTCACGCCTCAAAACGACGTACCGAGATTTTACACGAATTTGTACGGGGAAGCACAGAAACCTGTTTTGGGACAATAACTTTCCCAATCATTACTTCTCTCTCATTAGAGGTTACTCTTGGCACAAAAAGCAAATAAAAAGGATAAGGAGCGGTTAACCTCCAAGACTCATCTAAAACTTTTGGGTTATCTCCCAATAAGTACTTTTCTTTAATGCCTTTAAGTTAGGCATAAGAAGCAAGAAAAAGAATCAAGTGTTCTAAAATGAAGAAGCATTAAGAGCAAATTTTGTTTTCAAAGGAGAGGCAAAAGAAATCTTCTCTCTCTTCTTAGGGAAGTGTTCTATACCTTTCTTGAGTGGGATTTGATATTTAATGGTGCCTTCTTTCATATCAATAATGGCACCAACGGTTCTAAGAAAAGGTTTTCCCAAAGTAATAGGACAACAAGCATTGCATTCAACATCCAAAACATAGAAATCAACAGGGACATAGGCATTGTTAACCATAATAAGAACATCATTAATACTCCCCATGAGTTTCTTCTTAGCATTATCATCAAGTGGGACATTCAAATAACAATCCTCCAATGGTGGCAAATCAAGCATATCATAAATCCTTCTAGGCATAATAGAAACACTACTATCAAGATCACATAAAGCTTTGAAATCAAAATCATTCACTTTCATATTAATGATGGGTTCCCAACCATCTTATTGTTTAATAGGAATAGAAGCTTTGTGTTTCATATTTTCTTCTTTAATATTTATGAGAGCATCAGTAATGTGTTTTGTAAAGGCCATATTCATAGCACTAGCATTAGGAATTTTAGCAAGCTTTTGTAGGAACTTAATAACTTCAGAGATATTGCAACCATCAAGATCAAAATCATAATTATCATCTAAAGTAGTAGAGCTATTACTAGCCTCAACACTAGTGGTAGTGATAGTAGAAACACTAATGTTTCTAGCAATTTCATATTCTCTTTCCCACTTAGCATGCAATTCAGCTAATAATCTAACATTTTCATCAATTCTAACTTGTATGTAATTAGTAGCAGCAAAGGGATTATCAATAGTTTCAGGTTTAGCAGCCATTTTATTCAAAGAAGATTGAGCTTCAGCCAATGATGCTATATTTCTTTTAGCATTAGAGAGTTTTTCCTCAATAGTTTTATTGAAAGCAGTTTGCTTGCTAATAAAATCTTTAAGCATAACTTCAAGTTCAGAGGGAGCACTCCTATTATTGTTGTAGGAATTTCCATAAGCATTACCGTTGTTGGGAGGATATGGCCTATAATTGTTGTTACCAAAATTATTCTTATAGGCGTTGTTGCTAAAATTGTTATTTCTTATAAAGTTCACATCAACTTGCTCTTCTTGAGCAACCAAAGAGGCTAAGGGAACATGATTTGGATCAATATGAGCTTTCCCATTAACAAGCATAGACATAATAACATCAGTTTTATTACTCAAGGAGGAGGTTTCCTCAACAGAATTTACCTTCTTACCCTGTGGAGCTCTTTCAGTATGCCATTCAGAATAGTTAACCATCATATTATCCAAAAGCTTTGTCACAGCATCCAAAGTAATGGTCATAAAGGTACCTCCAGCAGCAGAATCCAATAGGTTTCTTGAAGAATAGTTCAATCCTGCATAAAAGGTTTGGATAATCATCCAAGCAGTCAGTCCATGAGTGGGACAATTCTTTACCAAAGATTTCATTCTTTCCCAAGCTTGAGCAACATGTTCATTATCAGATTGTTTAAACTTCATTATTTCACTTCTCATAGATATAATCTTAGCAGGAGGCTAGTATTTTCCAATGAAAGCATCTTTGCATTTAGTCCAAGAATCAATACTATTCCTAGTTAAGGAATTCAACCATTCTTTAGCTTTTCCTCTCAAGGAGAAAGGAAACAATTTAAGCTTAATAATATCTCCATCTATATCCCTGTGCTTTTGCATCTCACAAAGTTCAAAGTTATTTAGATGAGCAGCAGCATCTTCATTACCAATACCATAAAATTGTTCTCTCATATCAAGATTGAGTAAGGCCGGTTTAATTTCAAAGAAAGTAGCTTCAGGAACCGGTGGAGCAATATGTGTGCTCATGAAATCATTGTTGTTGGTGCTAGTGAAGTCACACAACTTAGTGTTTTCAAGAGAAGTCATTTTTTGTGTTTTTAATAAAGAAACCAAACTAGTAAAACTAATTTTTTGTGTTTTTGATAAAGAAACAAGCAAACAAAGCAAAAACAAACTAAGCAAAACAAAAATAACAAAGTAAAGAGATTGGTTCTGAGGGACTCCCCTTGTGAAGATGTCCTTGACTCCCCGGCAATGGCGCCAGAAAAAGTCCTTGATGACCCAAAATATCGAGCTTGTTGGGGAACCCCAAGAGGAAGGTATGATGAGCACAGAAATAAGTTTGCCCTCAGTTATGAAACCAAGGTTATCAATCCAGTAGGAGCAAGGAAACACCTACAAGATGTTTCTAGCTGGACTTTGGCAGGGCGCACTACCGGCGCCAGCAGCAATGTGGAAACCTACACAACACAACCATAGAACTTTGCCCCCAACTTACAGTGAGGTTGTCAATCTCACCGGTTTTGCTGAAAACAAAGGATTAAACGTATTGTGTGGAAGAAAGTAATAGTTTGCAGAAAGTAAACAGTAAACAGTTGAAGATTGATGATAAAATAAAGGACTGGGGTCCATAGTTCACTAGTGGTGGCTCTCCTTAAGATAGATGACATGTTGGGTGAACAAATTACAGCGGGGCAATTGACAAACATCGAGAAAGCAATCATGCATATACTACTCATCTTGACTCCTTTGAGATTTGATTGGGCATTACAACATTATACATAGACTGTAATCCAACTGCATCTATGACTAATAATCCACCTTCAGGTTATCATCCAAACCCCCTCCAGTATTAAGTTGCAAGCAACAGATAATTGCATTATGCATTGCGTGTAAAGTAAACAATATGATTGTTCTATGAACAAAGGATTGTTGTTTTCTCCCTAGTAGTAACAGCACATCTAGTACCTTAGAGATTTCTGTCACTTCCCCAGATTACTAGAGGCATGAACCCACTATCGAGCATAAATACTAACTCTTGGAGTTGCTAGCATCTACTTGGCCGAGATAGCTACTAACAACAGAAAGCATGCAAGATCACAAATAACAAAGACATGATAGAATCAATAATCAATCTGAAATAGCATCTCAATGTCCATCGGATCCCCGCAAACACAACATGTAGAATTACAGATAGATGATCTTGATCATGAACGGAGCTCACAAGATCTAAACATGATAGCACAAAGGAGAAGAGTCAGCCATCTAGCTACTACATGGACCCGTAGTCCAAGGATGAACTACTCACGCATCACACCGGAGGCTTGCATGGTGATGAAGAAGGCCTCTAGGGTGAATTCTCCCCTCCGGCAGGGTGCCGGGAAGAGCTTTAGATCCCTCCCGATCTAGGGATGGAGATGACGGCGACTACAGACTCTTTCGTGGAATTTTGATCGGGTACTTAGGGTTTCTGTATCGAAGGCATCTTATAGGCGAAAGGGGGGCCGAGGGGGTGCCCGAGGCGGCCAGACCACCCCCTGGCGTGGGCCAAGCATGGTCGCACGGCCAGGTGGTGTGGCGGTCCACTGGCCCCTCTCCGTCTCGTATTTTTGCTCTGTGTGTCCCTCGGTGAAAAACTAACTTTGGCTTTTGTCCCATCCAATTCCAAGATTATTCATTTTCTGACTTTCTTGGAACCAAAAACAACAGAAAATAGGCAGCTGGCACTGTGGCTCTTGTTAATAGGTTAGTCCAAGAAAGTGTATAGAAAGTACTCCAAAGTGTGTACAAAACATAAGAAAGTAGATAAAACCAAGCATGGAACATCAAAAATTATGGATACGTTAGCAACGTATTATCACCCTCTATGATCATGGATCGATGAAGACAAGGTCAAATTAGAGGTTTCCCCATGATGTATGGGGGAGCAAGTTGCAAGTCTTCATCAAGCGAGCTCATGCAAGAGCAATCAAGAAAGGTGTTACATCTTGAGGAGGACAAGATCGTCTACATCATACTCAAGTGGATTTCTCAAGGCAAAGGTATAATCTTGATAGGTTTTCACTTTTGCCAGTGTCTTGTTGGTTGTTGGGAGACCGGGTTTAGGATAGATAACCGTACTATCAAGAGGGTCTCTCGAGCGAGTAGCTCGATCATATCTTTCGGAGAGAGCTCAAACCATTTCATTCTTAGCATCATCTTTTTGGTTGTCTGTTGGATCTTATCCATATTTGGTTCTAGAGCTTGTGTTCATTACAAGATCTAGTTCTTCAAAAACGGATCTCCCTTTTATATCTCATTGTGGTTTTGAGCTTGGAGGTGTTCTGGATCCTCACCAAGGGAGGTATCACATTATAATTCTTGATACATTCTCACTTGGTGGTATCCAATATTTTGAAGTTCTAGATATTGCATTTTGAAGTTCGCCCTATATTTGATTTAAAAAGGGAAACGAAAAAGGCAGTTTTTGGGCCGTCCGGTACTACCGGGTGCACTACCGAGCGGTACTGAACTCGTCCTCGCTGGCCTCTATTCGGCCCGACTATGCTGGCCGGTACTACCGGCCCATCATGGTAGTACCGCCGGCCTGGACGGTACTACCGGGCCGTCCCACGCCCAGCTCGCTTGTCCTGCTCCAGCGACCACCACTCACTCTCGGCCTTCCTCGCGCGTGCACAACGCCTCGCCTCGCTCCCGCTCGATCGCCCCCGATCCTCTTTAGCTTCGCTCGCTTTCCTACGCCAGCTTACTCTATCGCCAAGCCTCGCTTTCCTGCGTTGACCTGCTCTCCTGGCGCTGCTTGTAGGCTAGGCGGTAGTACCGACCCACTGGCGGTACTACCGGCCCATGTCACGTTTTGGCCCCCCAACGGGCAGATTTCCTTTTCCCCTATATAAGCTTTCTCTCTTTTTTGGGCAGCTCTTCTCCTATTTTCTTCAAGATTTCCCCCCATTGCTTTGACCCTCTTTGAGCTTGATTTCTTTCTTCCCCTCCAATGATTCTTGCACATATTTGAGAGGAAGATTGAGCATATCTAGATCTACATTTTGACCTCAACATATCATCTCTTTGTGAGTGAATCTTTGGGATCTAGATCTTGGAGGATTTGGAGTTCTCCTTGTGTTCTTCCTCTCTTGTTCCCCCAATTGCTTTAGTATTTTGTTGGAACTTGAGAGTGAAGGATTGGAACATCTTTTTGGTGTTCTTACCATTTGCATTAGGTGCATCGGTTTGAGTTCTTCTCGGAGGATTGGGTTGGTGAAATCAATAAGATTGTCCCTCTTGGGTTCTTGGAACCCTATACGGTTGTGTGGCCTTTGTGGCGTGTTCTTCGGGACTTCAATTAAGTTGTGGATCTTTCCCCAAGATTGTGGCCTTGATGGTGATTATTGGAAGCCTCTAATTAAGTTGTGGAGATTGCCCCAATCTTGTATGGGTTTGGTGACCACCCTCAAGTGTCCCATAGTGGACCGGGTGCTTGCCTTGTGGCAGATGCTTGGGAGAATAGGGTGAGGCCTCTTGTGGCATTGGTGGTCTTAGTATCGCCCAATCCTCCAATGAGACATACTCCCTTGTTGGGAGGAACTCGGTAAAATATCATCGTCCCTGTGTGCCTCAGTTATCTCTATACCCAAGCTCTTAACTTATGCACTTTACATTGTGATACCCTTCATGCTTGAAGTAATCTATCTTGATATCACTTTGTTGCTTGTCTTGCTTAGCATAAGTTGTTGGTGCACATAGGTGAACCTTAGTATATATAGGTGATACGTCCATTTTGCATCACTATTCTATATCATAATTTAATGTTATTCATTGATATATTTCATATTAAGAGATGATACTTATGTTATTTCATCTATTTTTGCATGGTTGATGACTTTTGGAGGATGGACCACTGCAATCAGGATTCTGATGGAAAAGGCGCTGTTTGGAGGCGAAATTCGCGAAGATCGGAAAATTCTAGAAAAAACATGGAAAATCCTATTTTTCCAGAAGACGAAGGATGCCAGAAGGGGGAGCGGAGTTGGGCCACAGGGGGGAACACCACCCTCTGGCGCGGGCCCCCTGGCCGCGCCACTAGGGGGTGTGGCCACCCTAGCCCACTCCTAGCTCTCAACTTTGGCGTATATTATCCCCACGAAACCCTAAGACTGGGGGAGCAACCACAAAAAGATTCTGCCGCCTCTGCGGGGCGGAAAACTGCAGAGAGAGAAAAGCTCTCTGGTAGGCAGAAATCTGCTAGGGAAATTCCTTCCCGGCGAGGGGAGGTCGTCGCCATCAACACCACCATCAAGCTGGACTTCATCGGGATCATCATCATCATCTCCATCATCATCTCCACCAGCACCATCATCACCACTCCATACCGCTGTAACAATTGGGTTGAATCTTGCATAGTTCTTAGGGGAAACTTTCCCGGTATTGATTACTTGTTGTAGTTGATGCTATTGAGTGGAACCATTGAATTATCATTTATGTTCATATTGTTACTTATCATTATTCCATCTTTGATCTTGATCCATATGATGTCTTGTGAGTAGTTCGTTTAGTTCTTGAGGACATGGGAGAAGTCATGTTGTCAGTAGTGGAACTGTGTTGACAAAGATTCAATAGTTTGTTATTTAAGTTGTGGTGTTATTCTTCTAGTGGTGTCATGTGAACGTCAACTACATGACACTTCACCTTTATGGGCCTAGGGGAATGCATTGTGTATTTGGCTACTAATCGTAGGGGTTGCCGGAGTGACAGAAACCTGACCCCCGTTAGGAAACCTTTGCATAAGGGAGGTTAGGATATCAGAGTTTAAAGCTGTGGTTAGGTTTTTATCTTTATTACTTTCTTGTACTTGCGGATGCTTGCAAGGGGTTTAATCACAAGTATGTATTAGTCCTAGGAAGGTCGGTACATTAGCACAGGTTCACCCACACAACACTTATCAAACTAAAGAAGATTAATCAACTATGTGAAGCGAAAGCACTTGACGATATTCTCGTGTGTCCTCAAGAATGTTTGGTCATCTTAAGTAATACAACTGGCTTGTCCTTTGATAAAGAAAGGATTGGGCCACTTGCTGCATCTATTATTATTGTCTTTTATTTACTCGTACTTTATTTACCTGCATTATCAAAACCCCCTAAAAATCCGTTTGCTAAGTATTTATAGAGAATTCCTGCTCCAAGCCACTCGTTAACACCTTCTGCTCCTCGTTGGGTTTAACACTCTTACTTATCAAAAATACTGCGATACACCCCCTATATTTGTGGGTCATCAAGACTATTTTCTGGCGTTGCCAGGGAGTGAAGCGCTATTGGAGAGTGGAACTGGTAAAGGAAACTTTTACTGTGAGTATTGTTTACTTATGTTAGTTACTTTATTTCAATATGGATAATTAACTTAGTTTCTTATTTCGTAATTCTACTACCACTGCTAAGGTAGTAGATGAACCACCACCTGCTGAAAATGATACTTTTAAAATACCTACAAGAATTATTGATCATGTTATGGATAACTACTATTTTGGATATGGAACTGTCCATCCCGGTGATCATTTGCTCTTTATACACGAATTATGCGGGTTGTCCAAGTGTGCAGGTATTATAACCGATCAAGTCAAGAAGAAGTTATTCTCATTATCACTGAAAGGAAGAGCTGAGGAATGGTATAAGATGCTGAAGAATGGTCAAGCTCTTGAATGGGAGGAAGTAGTACCTCTCTTTTATTCAAAATTTTATCCTCCTAGTGAGATTCATAAAGATCGGAATCAAATATACAACTTTTGGCCTCTTGATGGAGAGAGTACAGCTCAAGCTTGGGGGAGATTGAAGTTACTAATGCTCAAATGTCCTATTCATGAGCTCCCCAACAATATTATTATCAATAACTTTTATGCAAGGCTTTCTCTTCATGATAAGGATCTATTGGATGCTTCTTGTGCTAGATCATTTACATGCATGGAAGAAGGAGCTAAATGGGATCTTATAGACCGTATTCAAGAGAATGATGAAGCATGGGAGAATGATAAAGGAAGAAAGTCAGGTATAAATTATGATTATGAATGCATTAAATCTTTTATGGGAACTGATGACTTTCATAATATTAGTAATGCTTATGGTCTAGACCCTCAAGTTATTGCAAATTGTTTTAAGGCTTTTGCTTCTTATATTGAAATTCCTAAAAAAAGTGGAATAAGTATCATGCATCGTATAAGGATATTGTTGATTATGTTCCTGCTAGAAGTACTGAAGTTTGCACTATTGATCGTATTTTGCCTGAACCTTATATCGAAAAAATGCCCTTCCCGAATAAAGTAAAGGAGCACTCTATGATAACTAGTGTAATTAATAAAAGTACAAAGAGAGTTGTTAAGCCTGATGAACAAATAACCATTGAACATGTAGTAGCAATTGTGAAAGACCTTGTCACTAAAAGAGTAGAGGATGGACACATTATTTTCTATGAAGATGCTTCTAATATTGTCTCACATCCTAATAGAACTGAAAAAGCTAGTGTCCCTGTGCTTTCTGTTAGAATTAGTGATCATTGCTATTATGTCTTATGTGATATTGGTGCAAGTTCAAGTTCTATTCCTTATGAGATTTACAAAGAAACTATGCATGAAATAAGTCCATGCGAACTAGAAGAAATTGATGTGGTTATTCACCTTGCAAACAGAGAGACCATCTCTCCCATTGGTATTGTAAGAGATGTTGAAGTTCTTTGTGGTAAGATTAAATATCCTACTGATTTTCTAGTACTTGGTTCAGCTGCTAGTAAAACCTATCCTATCATTTTCGGTAGACCTTTCTTGAAGACGTGTGGAGCCATTATAGACTGTAAAGGGGAGAAAAATTTAACTAAATTTGATGGGGAATCTTATGAGTTTAATTTTTCAAAATTTGCTAAAGTCCCTGATGAAAATGAAACTCCTAATGAGGATTTTAGAGTTGAACAACTTGCTTATATTTCTCTTGCTCCTAAGAATGCTTTGCAGCAATTTATGGAAGACCACAAAAGTGAGATCTTCATGGAAGAAAGAAATGAGATTCACGAGATTCTCCGTTGTCAACCTAAGATGCTTAAGCATAACTTCCTGTGGAAGATTTGGGTACAACACTGCCACCTAAAAAGGATCCGATTTCTGATCTGAAGCCTTTACCTAACGATCTTATATATGCTTACATTGATGATAAAAAAATATATCCTGTTATTATTAGTTCTAAACTTTCAGGGAAGGAAGAGGCAAGATTATTGGAAGTATTGAAGAAACATCAAGGAGCTATGGGCTATACACTTGATGATTTAAAGGGGATTTCTCCTACTATATGTCAGCACACTATCAATATAGAACCCGGTGCAAAACTAGTGGTGGAACATCAACGACATTTAAATCCTAAGATGAAAGAAGTAGTAAGAAGGGGAAACTTTCCCGGTATTGATTACTTGTTGTAGTTGATGCTATTGAGTGGAACCATTGAATTATCATTTATGTTTATATTGTTACTTATCATTATTCCATCTCTGATCTTGATCCATATGATGTCTTGTGAGTAGTTCTTTTAGTTCTTGAGGACATGGGAGAAGCCATGTTGTTAGTAGTGGAATTATGTTGAGAAAGATTTAATAGTTTGTTATTTAAGTTGTGGTGTTATTCTTCTAGTGGTGTCATGTGAACGTCGACTACATGACACTTCACCTTTATGGGCCTAGGGTAATGCATTGTGTATTCGGCTACTAATCGTAGGGGTTGCCGGAGTGATAGAAACCTGAACCCCCGTTAGGAAACCTTTGCACAAGGGAGGTTAGGATCTTAGATTTTAAAGTTGTGGTTAGGTTTTTATCTTAATTACTTTCTTGTACTTGCGGATGCTTGCAAGGGGTTTAATCACAAGTATGTATTAGTCCTAGGAAGGTCGGTACATTAGCACAGGTTCACCCACACAACACTTATCAAACTAAAGAAGATTAATCAAATATATGAAGCGAAAGCACTTGACGATATTCCCGTGTGTCCTCGAGAATGTTTGGTCATCTTAAGTAATACTACCGGCTTGTCCTTTGCTAAAGAAAGGATTGGGCCATTTGCTGCATCTATTATTATTGTCTTTCATTTACTCATACTTTATTTATCTGCATTATCAAAAACCCCTAAAAATCTGTTTGCTAAGTATTTACAGAGAATTCCTTCTCCAAGCCACTCGTTAACACCTTTTGCTCCTCGTTGGGTTCGACACTCTTACTTATCGAAAATAATGCGATACACCCCCTATACTTGTGGGTCATCAATAGGCTTTATGCTTGACAAAAGAAACACTAGTTTTATTCCGCCTTTGTTAAACCCCATCTCGTAAAAGTTTTTAACTGCCTATTCACCCCCCCCCCTCTAGGCGGCATCCGTGATCTTTCACCTGACAATGGCCTTGTTGAAGGCATTGTTTTATGAGCAAGGACTTTCTCTAGGGTGAAAATCTATGATCTTTGATTGGGCGATGATGGTGTTTGTGCTCTGTTTCCTTTTGAAGGTGTCCCTATTGGAGATGTTGGACTTCTCGTGTTGTTTCAGTGGGGTTAGTTTTGCTGCTACTAAGGATCTAATCGTTGTAGCAGGACTTTTCTTTTTTGTAATTCTTCTTCCTTTTCTTGGTTGTGTGCATCCGTATTGCCAATAGGGTATATGCTTTTGCAAAGGCTAGGTCTAATTGGTATTCGTGCGATATTAATATATGCTCATTTCCAAAAAAAAAGTAACATTGTCTCAGAAGAATATTTGTTGTTTGTCTCCATAGAAGTATCTTTAGGAGATTCCACCAGAGGCTCTATATTTGCATCGGGAAGCCTATTTAAATATTGCCTCCCCTCATAGTTTTTGTCACTGTTTGATTCAAGAAACTATTTTAAGAATTCCTCATATGAAATCTCTTTCTCCACATGGGATTCAGGGTTCAGCATAGTATAGGTATCTGTTAGCCTTGGACGTTTGATGAACTCCAAGTACTTGAGAAACAGATCATCATGGATCCCTTTTTCCACCCGTTGATTCTTACTTATGCCTTCTCCCTGTCAAAAATTCTTAGGAATCGAGTAGCCCAGGTTTCTCAGGTTAGTTGATAAAGATTCATCTTCATCATCGCTATCATTGGTAGAAACAGTATCCATAGCTTTCCTTTCCCCATACACCCAACAACTTCCTCCACCAGTTTCTTATCCTCCTGTGCATGTGAATGACCAGCCATAGTAGAACCGTATGTTCTTCTAGCATCCCTCATGAAACCTCTAGGAGAAGAGAGAGGCCCGTGTGGTCTTGCTGAGTTTCCAGTGTTTTCTGTTCTAGCCCTTTTTGGAGTTTGTTGGTTATTGTTGTTCCCTACTTGATTCTGTCTATTCTCACATTCTAGTCATTGATGCTAACAAAATTCCCACTAATTCTTCCCCTTGGTATCTCTCTAGTAAAATCAAGGTCACATAAGCTATCCCTAATATTGACATGAGGTACCACAAGATGAACCAGAGAGACATCCATGTTTACTACATGAATCCTCACATACTCCACACATTGTTCAGACTATGTCTATCAACAATAAGGGTCTTGCCTATAGTACTGCCTGTATAGGAAGCAGTAGGACGATTTTTGTTGTCCAAAGGAATCCCTTTGACTTGAAACCAAGCTACATCCAAGTCACCAGTAGCACCATACCCATGGAACCAATGTGTTACCTGAATTGTAATATTTTGAATAGTCTGTAGATTTATAGCTCCAAAGTGTACCCATGCATCAATATCTCTAGAGAACTGGAAAATCTCATCAAGTACCTAGTGGCTGACATAGGTTTAGCATACCACCTCTAGGTACATCTAATACCAGTCCACTGAGTAAATTCCACTTTAATTTGTCTCGCAAAAACATTTCCTTGCACATTTCTACAACATCTTGAAAACTCTCTCTATTAGGAGCAGCATTTCTGATGTCGGGTAGCACAAAAAAATCCATTACCTAGGATAGCTACACCCTCAAAGGGGCTGCAACTTCCCAAGGTTGAGGTTCCTGAAAGATAAATTTGTTGCCATGCACATCCCCACATATGACACATAAATCACCAACTTACATCACTTCATTTATATTTTCACGAATGCGAACATTTCTATTCACTAGATTAGACTAAGAGCTTATATGAGTTTGTTGCAGCCGCTAACAAACAACACTCTGATTTTGATCAACATTAGATGCAACCGCAGATGATGAACTATGAATATCAATATTTTTGTAATTTGTGGCCATTCTTCTATCACCAATAGAGCTATTAGAGTCCTCTTCTCTCATCTCATATCAATGAGCCCACCTATCCCTATTCCAAGGACCTAAATTTCCCCTAGCAAATGAAGGGAATATGCCCTGAGAGGCAATAATAAAGTTGTTATTATACATATTCCAAGTATATGATAGATGTTTATTTTACATGCTATAATTGTATTAATTTGGAAATGTTAATACATGTGTGTTTGATAAACAAAAGGAAAGTTCCTAGTTATGCCTCTCTTATAAACTAGCTCGTTGATTAACAAGATGATCAAGGTTTCCTGATCATGGACATTGGATGTTGTTAATAACGAGGTCACAACATTAGTGGAATGATGTGATGAACATTCATCCGAAGTATAGCGTTACGATCAAAGTCATTGTGTTTATATTGCTATAACATCTAACAAACTAATCCTAGTCCTAAGACCATGAGATCATGTTAATCACTAATACTGGAAGAGTATCTTGATAACATCAAATGTCACACTGTGAAAGGTTGATTATAAAGGTGGGTTCAGTGCTACGAAAGTGTTATGTAGAAGCTCATGGATCAAGAGTGGGATTTGTCCATACCGATGACGGATAGATATTCTCTAGGCCCTCTTGGTGATATCACATTGGTTAGCTTGCAAGCAAGTGATAAGATCACTAGAATGTTATATCATGGAAATGAGAAAAGAGTACATGTCGGTAACAAGATCAAACTAGGTATGGAGATACCGATGATCAAATCTCGGACATGTAATATATTGCGAGACAAAGGGATTTAGTTACTAATGTTAAAGGTTCTCACGATCACAGAAGTCATCGTAGAATGTGTAGGAGTCAATATGGATCTCCAGGTCCCGCTTCTGATTATTGATCTGAGAGGGGTCTCGATCATGTATGCATTATTCACGAACCGTAGGGTGACACACTTAAGGGAAACCAACACCATTTGGAGCAAATATGTTTGAAACGAATGAATTGCAAAGCGCTGGAATTATTTCAATAGACACCGAAACTGTTTCGGGTGAAATTGCAGAAATTGGTTCTGCATGTAATATTGAAATGTTGCAGGGGGTTTTATGTGAATGTTTGTTAATTAAAGTAATTAAAAAAATTCTGAATAAATTTAATAAAAGAGTTTTATTAAATGAGAGAGCATTAAATTTGGAGAAATTTAATGCATTTAAAGTGGAGACTTTAAAAGAGAATGTGAAGGGGCATTTTAATGTGGAGGGAGTTACCACCACATGAATGGGGGAGGTGAGGGGTCACCTCCATGAGGCGCCGGCCATGGGGAGGGGCACCCCCCTCCTCCTATAAAAGGCCACCCCTCTCACCCTTCTTCCTCACACCTCCTTGTGAAGGATCTCTCTCCCCCTCTAGAATTATTCCCCCATGGTCTCGGATTAGCGAGATACATGTTCCCGGTGGCATTTCGTCTAGAAGGAGTAGCTGCTTCCATTGCATCGCTGGAGCAAGGAGGCGGAGGTTGTTCGGTGGCCTGAACGTGTGTGCGAGTGCAGATGCGTTGCTGGTTTGCGGTGCTAGGACTCTTGAGATCGGCAAGCGTACGACTACATCATCCACGAGTTCCTACTCGTTAACAAAACTTTGTTGTCTTCAAGGGTAGGTTCTCCATGGATGTATATCCACCCGTTGCTTGTATCTAGTAGATATATCTTGGCGTATAGTTCTCATTGTAGGAATTTTTTTGTTTTCTATGCTGCGAACCCTTCAGCAAAACCATCAGAATGATCTTGGGGAGCAAGAGGCGTAAGCATGTTAAAGTTACTCACCCTTGCTTGATTGCCCTACCGACTATTAGATTTATCATAGGGATACTGCTCTCTCTAACCCACAAAAGGAAGACCAGAAGAAAGAGTACCATGACAACTAGATCCCAACCATGAAAATCAGCATCAAATGCAGATTTTACTTTTGATCTAACATGTGGAATTTGTCGGCATCTTTGTTCGTTGATGTAGTTGCAAGCATCTGTAATCTTGGAGGTTGGGCCTTCCTTGCTTGTTGCAGATCATAGGCGCCTACCACAACTCCTCTCCGGCAGTCGACGCGGAGGATAGATCAGACGGGATGGATACCCACCACGACTACCCCCACTTCCTCTCTCGGAGTTGTACACCATCAGACTTGAGGAAGAGAGAACCACCACAAAACTCCAATAATCTCCACTAGCAATCCCCGCCCAACCAGCAGAGGTAGTTGGATGCAAGATCACCAGTTTGATCTCCTTGATGACGAACACCACTCTAGGATGGGAACATATCGTACTTGGATGCCGACGCAACCGTCCTTATCTTCTGTGGAGTGGGCCTGTGAAGATAGGATGTAGCTGCACCACTTTCCGTCCCTGCACCGTTACACAACAGTGACCGAGTAAACTGTAGTGACCTCTTCAGCCCACCACTACAGCGAACCATGCTCGGGGCTTGCAAATCGCAACATTCCCCAACCATATCAACAAAGTACGGAAACTAAATCTCGACACCGACTATGATGGATTGATTCAGCTGCAACTAAAGAACATAAACCGCAATCCCCTAATCATTGAGTAAAACCAAGCGCCAAGCCTTAGTTTGCAGCAAAATCTGACCTATGAGAAAATCATCCAAACCAACAAGTGAGTAGGTAGCAAACTATAAAATCCTAGCATTAGGATCCAACGAAGGGTAGAAATAGGAATCTAAGTTTGTGCATGCATGCATCTGTAAAATCAGGGTAAATTTTTCACCAAACAAAACTCTAAAGGGATTAGAGTTCCTTTCACTAACATGAGGTAAGAATAGCTCTTGTTAGTGGATGCTATGAATTTTGACATGACCTTTAGGAATTATTAAGTTTTGGTGAAGTTGTTTGGAATTCAAATTTGAAAATATAAGTTAATTTGAAAATATTTAAGATTTGGAACTTATGAATATTGAATTCTGTTCCAAAATACTTTTTGAATATTATTTCTTGATTACATAGATATAGTAAACAACAATAAGGATCTGAGAAAGGAAAATGAGATAAGAAATGAATTATTATTTCTTGATTACATAAAAAACATTACAAATTGTAATAATACATTCAAGGTAGAAGATTAAAGATAATGGAAATACAACTTTATTATCTTATAATAAATCTTTACAGGATTCTTTACAAAAAGGAATAAAGAAAAAAAGATTACATTTAAGATATATGCTATTCAGTATTCCTAAACTAAATCTTGTATCTCCAGATTTTGTTCCTACACATAAGAGAAAACAACTAAAAAGAAAACAAAGGTTAATTAGTTAGTGTTTACTCTCAGTAGTGAACAATGAAGTGCATTGTTCAAATTACATCATCGAGTCATTAACAGGGGCAAGTTTCACCAGGAAGTAAAAAGTGAAAAGGGTAACAGGTGGAGATATTTCCACTTGAGCTCATCCACACGATCAGTACACACAGACACACAGCTTAGTCATAGAATGCATGCAGTGTGTTGTTGATACAGCAGCAGCACTACTAGCACTCAAGCAAAGCACTCAGCCAAACCTCATCCACAGCCAGTATCGCTCTCCTTCTCAAGCACACGCTGAGACTTCATCGAGCTCACCAAAGCATCCACAAAATCACCAGCCACTCTACCAAATTAACCAATAGTTCACCTCAACATGGTGACATAAGGAGGGGCTGGTGCAGAAGGATAGCAAGGGCTACTTCTAGATCACAGGAGACAAGGAGGAGCAGGCGCAGAACCAGGAGGTGCAGGCCAAGATCCAACCAGCAGAGCAGGCTAGCAAGATCAAGTCACCAGATCAGCTAGCAATAACACCAACCACTCCACTGTTGTGGTGAGTACTATAAAACCTTCACATGATCCAACTATCTTATCCAGATAAGAAGTCATGTGTTGTTTTATACTAAACCTCTCAGAAATCACCCAAGTGGGGTGTATCCATCATAGAGGAATTAGAGCTAAAGCCAAGCAATACATCTGTGCAAATAACACCAGGATCTCAGACCAGCATCACTGATCCTGGATATAAAAATTATATTTCATCTTCCAATGTAAACATAGCCAAGGTTATGAACTCTGGGCACATCTCTTAATAGAGTAGCACTACAGAATCCATAGATCTTATGGATCCATAAAAGCACAACCACTATTTCATCCAAAGAATTCCAGAATCAGTAACTGGTATTAATACCAGAACATAACTATGAGGGACAGCCAGATAGGGAACTAGTTCCTATGCCTCAGACCAGCATCACTTGCATAAAACAATTGGTTAATATCATAAGCCAACATATATAGTAAGGGTTTTCAAAGCAATTAAACATCAAGTCATTCTAGAGCATTTGTAAACCAAAGCCTGTACTAGAGCAAACCCTGTGTACCATTCCTAAGAGGTGTCACTAGGATTTGTTCTAACCCAAGAAAAGCTTTCCCAAACATTACATAATCTAGGTCAGCTAACAGTTAATCATCTTCCCAATACATCAATTGGAAATCATTTCTTTCACAGAAGAACTATCAACAGAGAGCATCCCAACTCTAGGATAACAATGAGACTCAATCCAATATAATGAACCGGGTTTTCAAAGCAATTAAACATCAAGTCATTCTAGAGCATTTGTAAACCAAAGCCTGTACTAGAGCAAACCCTGTGTACCATTCCTAAGAGGTGTCACTAGGATTTGTTCTAACCCAAGAAAAGCTTTCCCAAACATTACATAATCCAGGTCAGCTAACAGTTAATCATCTTCCCAATACATCAATTGGAAATCATTTCTTTCACAGAAGAACTATCAACAGAGAGCATCCCAACTCTAGGATAACAATGAGACTCAATCCAATATAATGAACCCATCACAGATGCAACAAGGGTAATCAAATAAATATTCAATATACTTTCATAGAGGGTTCTCTGACAGAGAATAAGGTGGCAACAACATATTATGCAGGGTAGGAACCCTAGGGTTCAGAGATTAACCTAAACAGGGGGCTAATCATGTTAATCATGCCAGAGAGGTTAGCTAGAGCACAAGAGGGGAGCACAAAGGGGAAGCACCAAACTTACTCGGGGTCCTCGCAAAACTAATTGACGAGGAAGAAGAAGAGTGGTCGGTGGCAGTACAGAAGCGGCGGTACGGGGACCACCCCAAAGAATCGCTACAACCCACGCCTGCAGCCCGTCAGAACCAGCCACAGGTGAGGGGAAGCACCGTGAGTACTCCGGTGCACCATCGCTGAAGTTCTAGAGCGGCCAAACCCTAACCCTAGCTTTGGGCAGGGGTCAGCGCGGCCAGGAAAGGACCCCATCGGCATATCTGCTCGGACAGAATGGAGCGGCGGCATCATCTTAGTCATCTTGCACCGTGGAGGCGGCAACGGCGGCCGGACCAGGCCGGGATCATGCGCGGTGGCGGCAGCAAGCGGAGGAGGTGACTGCGTGAGCGAGAGAGAGAGAGAGAGAGAGAGAGAGAGAGAGAGAGCGGGGGAGAGGAGTGTGAGTGCATGGGGGTACTAGGCCTATGGGCAGCCCAGTACTACCATGGTGGACTTAACTGGGCCATGTGGGCCGGGTCGGGTTGGGCCGGGCCAGCCCAGTGGGCCAGGCTCGTATTTTAAAGGAGTTTTTTAAAAGAAATATTTAAAAATATGCCCCTAAAACAAAAATAACTCTAGAAAAATAAATAAAAATCTTAAAAATATAAATAATATATCTATGAACTCACAAAAATATTCTCTATTAAATAAAAATAATCAATAGAACTTTTGGTAATTAAATTTAGGTCCATTATTAATATTGTGCCAATTACTTTTGAATTTTATAAAAATATATAAAACACTTAAAATTGAATAAAATTCATTTTTAAGATCCTAATTGGTATACTATTATAGAAAAATACTAGTTTGTATTTTTAAAAAGTAAATTCAGTGTGATACAAATAAAGTCTTATTTCCTTAAAGGAATTTTAGTAAATATTTAAAAGAGTAAAAAATTAAGTAAGTTCATGTTTTTAACTCTTAGAATAATACTTTTCTTTTATTAATTATAGAAAATAGTAAACCTTTACTAAGAGGGTAAAACACACAAAGAAGCAGATAATAAACCATTGCATGACATTACTATGCATTACATATTGCTTCTTTCAATATTGTCCTTACCAGACAATAATGGTTCTTTGTAGAAACCAGAGCTCAAGGTCATGTGGAAGCATCCGACTTCACTACCTTGCAGTCACAAGGCAAGTTCATAACTTGCTCATGTCCTTTGAAGAGTCTTTATCAAAGATATTGCAAATTGTGTGTTATCATCTATGATCTGGAGAAAGAAAATATTATCTTCTCTAATAAATAAGATTTAATTATCATCCTAAGTGATGATAGAGATTGGCAATGGAACTTATGGTTCCAATTGCACAAGTCACCATAGGCTTAACAACCCATGACATCAGTGATTCTAGCACCGTATATTACGTGTTAACCATGAGATTTGGAATGGGACGGAGAAGTCAGGTGTATCTTCTTCCTTTCATATGGAGGCAAGATGACCTTAACGTGACGCTGTGAATTCCTTGTGCGGATCCAGCAAATGGGTGAGCACCCTTAGGCTCCACATTTTTGGTATCTAGATTATCTATGAGCGGCTGCCGGAGGTACAGTCGGACCTTTATGGAGCTTGCCAGGGGCATAACCAGCTCGTAGAGTCTTCGGGAACTCACCAGGGTTGTACCTTTCCCTAAATGGGGGCTTAACGGAGGTGTAGTCAGCCTCGGAGGATCGTGCAGACATATGGGATCATGGAGAGGGCAGTGATTGGCTTGGATCACCTACTGGGCCCCACATCACGGAATTGTGGACGGGAAAGTACGCCCGGTTGTTCAACAAGGAGTCGGTCTCTCATGGGTAAAGTAACGCACCTCTGCAGAGTATAAGAATTGTGACATGTTACTCCCTATTCCGGGAAGGAGCTACGAACGCGGCAGGAAAGGAACTCCATGAAGTTTTGGTCAACCTATGAAGGCTGATGGGCATAGTTTTTGATAATAAAATCAATCTTTGAAGAAATGTTTATGAAAACTGCATAGTACCGAGGACGTATCGTCCGAGGTGGTAGATAGAGAATCAAACTTACCACCTTGCATATAATGAACTTGTTGGGTAATGTTGTTACTCACTCTTTCCTTTGAACCCCTCCTTAGACTCTGAGAATCCAGAAGACCCTTCAATGTACGTAGCTGAAGGACAAGAGGATGTCTACTATGAAGAGCCAGACCTGTCCAGAGGAGTTGAAGGGGTGGACTACGAGATACGCTACGAAGTGCAGGGTAACGAGTCCGAGTAGTTTCCTTAGTTATTAGTAAAACAATTGAGCCGAGCAGCATAACCTTTATAGAATAAGTTGTTGAGCTCAATTTGGAGTATGAGTTTGAATTTTATATCTTCTGTTGAAACTACTTAAGTTTGGTTTGTAATTTTGTAACACTTGAAGTTGGAACTTCTGGTTTGTAATAATAATGAAGTGTGTATGTTTGTAACATGGACCCACAATGTTTTTGTTGTAACACTCTGAGGGATGTGATATTTACGGAACGGTGTTCTGTAGATGTCATGTCAACGACTATAGTGTACTGCACATGCAGTGGTATACTGGGTCACCGCAGCTGGTATCAGAGCCATTGGTTTGACCTTAGGTTGGAAACTTAGTAAAGGGAATTACCTATAGGAGTCTAGGAGCAACGATAAAGAGTTCTCTAGATTATATGTTGAATATTCAATTAGGAATATATTTTTATATTTTTTTGTGTGATAATTCTTTATTATGATGGTAGAAGTCACCTAGCAGCATATCATGTTGCTATTGTGGAGGCGATAGCCAATTTTTGGGAACACAAAGCAGAAGAGTTAGCTGGAAGCACATACTCTGTGATTTCTCATGACTCTATAGACGAGGAACCTGAACCGGATCATCTTACTTTAGTAAGGAAGCATCCAAAACTAGCTTCTAAGTTTATGGATCTATATCGACTGATGGTTGGGTCTTTCTATAAGACACATCAGGTTATTATAGAAGATCAGGTTGATATGCTAGAGGATTTAACAAATCCTGAAAGAAGGGAGAAGTTAGCATCTAAACTTGAGAATGAAGCAGTGGATAGGGCTAACCCAGTTTTTAAGGATATACCTATAGATCCAGCATCTTTTACACCATATCCTTACTCACCAATACCAGAACCTACTAGATATCCTGATGAGGGTACTAGTCATCCTGTACCACAGAGTTCTTGGGGAATTGAGGACTCGAAACTACCTATTGGAAATTCCGAGGGATGGAGGTACGGATCGATGGATGGATCTGCTAGGAATCCTATTCCTGTGGAATATTTAGTTGGAGATATCGGACAGACTAGTCGCATGGGCATGAGATCTTATTCCGTTGATGGAATATATGTCCATGTGGAAGATGTAGAGTTCAATGAGGAAGATCCTGAAGTAAGGGTGTTTGAGTCACTAGAACATTATCCAACTCCAGATAGCGTGCACTATCCAATCATAGCTGAGGACTATCGTACCCAACAGAGTACTTGGGGGCACCAGAAGGGGAATATTCTATTGATTCCTCCAGAGTCGGGATGCAGGAGATGGATGAAGAAGACAGTGATGAGAATGATTCGGTAGATACTTCAGATGAGTTGGAAGGTATGGATGCACTTCAGTTGAATGATGTGTCAAGCCCGGAGACTTCTGATACTGAGTATCATCCATTGAAGAGGCAAGTCATTCCACAGACGGTGCATCGACCTCACGTCAGCACGGTTGTACTCCGGGTATGTACGATGAATGTAGCATCCCAATTGTCTAACAATTGTAATGCTACTTGGTTTAGTAATATAATGGCTACTTCAAATATATAATTGTTGCATCATCATCATATTATGCTCATGTCATCATGCCTCCTTGCATTTTAGCATCATATAAAACCCTTTTTGATTTGGTTCTTATCTCATATGCATTATTAATTGTATTTGCCTCTTGATGTTGTATTTGGCTATTGATATATTGTTTAATGCCCAAGTTGAGTTGGGGGCATATCTCTTATTAACTCCACCACCTTTCTTTCACCACCTCATAATTCCACCATCCAACTAAATATGAGCTTGGCACTTATTGGTTTACCTCTAGCTCATGTGGGTTGGGATTGGTATATGAGAGCCACATGGCCATCTTTGCATGCCTTGTGAGTGGAACCCTCTTGCTAGCTTCCATATGTGTTGTGTTGGGGTTATTTTCATGTTTGGATATTTTGGGCTTATTAAATGCCTAGTGGCACATACACATTAGCAAGTCCCAATTTTACTCAAACATGATCATCTCCATCTATTCCACTTGGAGCTTTCTCTTAAATCCTTTTGCTTAGGCCTTACTCCACATTTTGGAAGGCATAAGTATAAATGCTAGGGGTATTCATTTTTGTTCTCACAAGAGGAAACCTAGCATTAAATGCATTTGCATGGGCCATGCAACCATCACCAACTTAGTTCCTCTCTTGGTTCTACTTGTTCTTGGTTGGATCATGCCATCTCTCATCTATCTCACCTCCTTTTAGCTTGATCTTAGTGGATCATGCTTAAACCCCATCACCTACCCCATCTCCACCATACCATCTCTTTCCTCATCTTTCTCTCTCTCTTTCCACATGTTTTGCTTGATCTAGTTTGGAGTTTGCAATCTTCTAAAACCCTAAACCTCCACCCCTTCTCTCTTATCCTCTAGCTAGGTGCCACTCCTCTTATCTAACATAAAAACATACCCTCTAGTACCAAACCCTAAGCTACCACCTCCCCCTCTCTTTCGGCCCTCCCTTCTCCCTACCTAGCTTGGCCCCACCGGTCACCCTCTCTCCCTGGCCACCTCTCCCTGCCCTAGCTACCCCAACCCTAATGCCAACCCTAGCCCGAGGCTACCACCACCCAACCCGAGCCTACCCTCTCTCCCTCTCTTATCTCCCTGCCTTGTGGCCCCCCTAGTCCGAGCCTGCCCCTGCCTCCTTGGCCTCGCCCTCTGGCCCACCTGCCAGCTCCCCATGCGCCTGCCCCTGCCCTGGCCTCCCCGCCCGAGCACGTGAGGAGGAGGAAGAAAAGGTGGCCGAGCCACCTTTTTCCTTCACCACCTCCCCACGGCATCCTCCCTCCCTCTGCCTTATCCCCATCTCCACGACACCTCTGGCCCCTCCCAGATCTCCCCAGGGCCGTGCCCACCTACCCCTCCTTCTCCATCTACCCCCTACCGCCACCGTCTACACCTCGCCGCTAAAACCTCGGCCTCCACCGCACCCCGCCGATCCAGTCGAGTCGAGCGACCGCGAAGTGGCCAGAAAGATCGAGGAGGGTCCCCTGCTTTGCCCCGAACCCGCCGTCGAGGAGGAGACGCGCCAGAGCCGGAGATCACCGCCGACCCGACGCCAAACCCTAGTTCCGGGTGCGCCAGCTCCGACGACGATCTACCGCCCCTCTGCTCGATCCGACCACGCCAACATCCTCTAGGTGAGCTCCTAAACCCCCTGGACATGCTCTGCCTCGCCGTGCCGCCCTAGATCCGCCGGACCTTGCGCCGAGCGCCCTCTGCGCGCAGCCGCATGTTTCTGTCTACTCGCTCCGCGCCGCGCAAAACCCTACCTAGGCCACGCCCGCCCCCCTGACAGCTACCCCGCCCTAGTCCAGCGGTGACCGCCTCCGCGCGCACGCCCAGGTACCCAGTTCAATCCCCCGCGTGCTGCGCTCCGCACGTCGGCACCGATCTGTCGACAGACAGATTCAGAGAAGATCCACAGTACCGCGCTGTCGCTTTTGCGCATACCCCCCCACGTTTTGTTTTGCATCAAACCGCGATCCTAGAGGACCCACCAGTCAGCCACCCAGTAGATTTTACAGGAAACCCCCTGGCCTCTTTCAGCTTCAACCCGCGCTCCAGCCACGGCCCCACCTGTCGGTCCCTGCGCGCTCGCTCACTGGCGCGTGGGCCTGTGGTCGTTGGCCCCACCTGGCCGTCACAGTGGCTAGCTAAACCTGCGGTGTAAAACGTTTTCTGCGCGCGTGTGTTGCTGAGTCAGCGCTGGGCCCACTGGACAGTGTCTGTGGCTAGATTAGTCTGAGTACAAAAAGTCTCTGTGTTTATCTGTTTAAATTCAAATCTGTTCAAATTAATTCAAATTCAAAATTCAAATCTGTTTTAATATATCTTTTAAAATACAAATCCAAATTAAACATATAATATATGTTTTCAAATCAGAAAAATATGAGGAATTCAAATATGCCATTCAAAATATATTTTGGGCACTTAAAATTTCAAGTTGATTCAAATTACAATAAAATGCCCTTTTGTCTTAAATAATTAATAACTTTTGATTTATAAATCCAAATTTGACAAATAATATGTCTAAAATGATTAGCTCGACGAGACCTTTCTGTTTATGCATTCCTTGGTTTGATTTGAAGCATGCATCATATAAATATAATGTGAACAGCAACTAAAATGGGAATAAAATGGGGCCAAAGCTCAATAAGAATGCTTCATTATTGTTTCCACACCTCACCCATGCCATGCTACTTTATTGCCATGCAAATTGTGCATCATTCATCATGGCATGATTGTTTGCTTGTCGCATTTATTCATATGCTTGTGCTCTTTATTTATGTTGGCCCTTGTTTGTTTGGTTCTTCTTCGAATAGACGCTGAGCAGGGGATATATCAAGAGAACCAGGAGCACTACCCAGATCCATTCCTTGCTTCAACTGAGCTGCCAGGCAAGCACTACCACATGCTTGCATACATATAGTACCTATTGCCTCTTTCTTATTCTTGCATCATTGAGTCGCGATTGCATTAAATTGAATCCCAAGTATTGCACAGCCTTTACTTTTAAACCCCATCGAAGCTTGTTCCTCCATCCCATGAGCCATTACTACAGGAGTTGTTTGAGCCATGCGAGTCGTAGAACAGCATGTGTAGGGTATGTGAGTGTCTGATGGATAACGAGGTACCTAAACAACTTAACCTGAGTAGTAATGGGATAACTAATGAAAGTGGCATCGGTGAGCAATATCTGTTATTTCGTTTTTATGCTCACTTGTGTCCCGTGGGACCCCGAGTACTTGATTCTTGTTCCTTGAATATTCGCGCTATCCACATCCGGGAGGCTTATGAACCCCCCTGAGCCAGAGCTTGATTCATTCTTATTTCTTGAGGGCCACAAACTAGTTCGAGGTTTTATTTACTATCCTGTACTTATGCCATGCTTTACTGCTTTAATTTAAATTGTGCGAGGTAATGCACACTGTACTGTTTAGGAAAGCGGAGTGTTTTCGCGGTGTCGACAAGCCCAGTCACATTTTCGGGTTCCCAGTCGTTCACAGCCACTGGCGCAAACCTTGAGGCCGTCTCGGAGTCAGCTAACTTCGTTGCGGGTAGCTCAATGGGGTGGCCCCCTGAAATATTTCTGAATCCTGTGATCGCTTTGTCGTGACTGCCTCGTTGGGTTTTGATTTGGTTTTTCCGAGGCATATCGAGTGTGTGTTGCTATTTGTGCACCCCTGCAGGGTAAAACTTTCTGAAAGCCGTGTCCGCGGTTATGGACGACTTGGAGCACAGTTTCTCGATCATAGACAAGCATAACTAAAGTACCGCTTTTAATTTGACTAGACTAGGTACCTGACTAGTAAATAGTGCAACACTCGCGGAATGGATAATAAAACTGCCAACGGATGGGGGGGCTGTTCGTCCGCTTCCTCGTTGGTAAGCGAGGAGGAGGATGGATCTGTGGATATTACCGTTGTAACTATTATAACTATTGTTATTAATTCACGATCATCCGTCTATCTTTGGTTAGGCGGATGGTTAGCGAGTATCTGTAGAATTGCTAGGGTTTATCTTTTGCTGCAATTGCGTCACCCCAGGTTTGTGTCCCCTTTAGAGGCATAAAGACTTGTTGAGTACCCCTAGGGTCTCACACGATAAATTATTGGTTCAAATGAACAGGTGCACTCTCATGATGGATACTGGGTGGAAGAGACGGACGATGTGGGCAACGATCATTCGGTGTAGAGATTCCGGGAACGGGGATCCGTGAGATCTGTGGGCGGGATCTGCTTATTTATGGGGCATCTTATGCTGATTTGCTTCTTATCCGTACTCGGATTTTGTCTTCCGCTTCCGCTTGATACTCTGTTGATTGATGTATGAGGAGGTATCCTAAACTATTATATCTATCTAGGATATTTGGATCTTGCTGTATGGCGTTGCTATATTTTCCTTTCTTTTTAGATGGAATGGCTCTGATGTACTGTTGTATGGTGGCTTGCATACATACTCATTTGTGTATGTAGTTGATCCCTTTGCCTGTCGATTACGCCGCCCGTTCTTGTCCCGATGTGTGGAAATGGTTGGGACGGCCGAAAGGTCTACCTGTGAGTGGCATTTGGGCCCCACCGTACTATTTCAACCATTTCTGCTCATCCAGGCTTGTAACTAGGAGCGTAATTCACCGAGGTAGTTAAAATTGGTATCAGAGCCATCCCGCCCTTCAGGGTCTCAGCCAAATGGTCGTTGTCTGTCTAGCAAATATTTTTGGTAGTTATGTATACTAGGGAAAAACAAAACGCGAGAGTAGGACTTCTTCCACTTTTCTTCTTACCCAACCACCCACCCTTTTCTGGTAAGGAAGTGTAACGTTTTCAATCCTCTTCTTAAAATTCAAACTAGGATTCACGTGTTCTGGGTTTCCGTAGTACCATAGGTTGTGTATCTGTGTGTGTGTGTGTAATTCCTTGTCTATCTGTTGCATCCAAGTTGTTATCTTATCGGCCTTTTTGGTTATAAACTGTTGGTACATTCCATACCGACAGGCTTTTGCAAACCGACGCGATCTATCTGTTTTGTTGTATACCGCCGCGATCTGTCTTACTCTTTGTTAACCGACGCTATCTTGTTTGGTGTGTTCGTTTCCGTAGTTACCAATCTTTAGGCTTATCTTGTGAAGAAGGGGTTGGGATATGTGTTTTACTTATTCATGTGCGGGGTAATGATTTGAGTGCGGGATGGAGTCGCGACCATACCAGTACTCTTATCATTCGCTCTTGTATATCGAGTTGGTAGAGTCACTAATCTTGATTCGTTAAGAGATTTTGCGCATCTATTGGTATTTTAATGCCGAAATTTGTGGAAATTTTTTCTTTGATATATTTGTGTACCACACTCCTTTTCAGTCGTGTGCGATATGCTTAATATCTTCTAGGTGCTTTGAACTTCGTTGATATTTTAATATCATCTTAGTAAATTGTATCCTTTAATCTTGGTTAATTCCATTTTGGTACTATTGTGGATTATTTTTATTCTCCATCATAGTACTGACTTGTGTTTTATATCAATAACAGGATGGCACCACCACGCCGTTCTGAGGAGGACATACAACCTGAACTGGGGGCAGCGTTGTCAAGCATCGCCAATGCCTTGGCAGCAATGCAGCAGAACCAGCAACGCTTTGAAGAAAGTGTCAGGAGGAATGAGTTTGTTCCGCTACCTCCACCTCCCAAGCGAGGAGACATCAAAAGCTTCATGAAGTTCAACCCACGCCAGTTTGATGTTTCTGATCAACCACTTGATGCTGATGATTGGTTGCGTGAGATGTCAAGGTTGCTGATGATTGTTGATGTTCCTGAGCAAGAATGGGTAAAGTGTGCTACTCACCTTCTGAAGGGAGATGCAGCTCTCTGGTGGGAGAATTACCTGAAGGCAAACTGCACTGGTTTTCAGCCTACTTGGGGACAGTTCACCGGAGCTTTCAAAGAGCAGTATCTGTCAGAAATTGTCATGGAGAGGATGAAGGAAGTGTTTCTCAACCTCAAGCAGGGCAATGATAATGTCAATACCTTCATCAGGAACTTCATGAACCTTTCTCGTTATGGTGGCGATGAGATCTCGGATGACAAGAAGAAGCAAAAGAGGTTCAGGCAAGGGCTCAATGCATCGATTAAATATGCAATCACACATGCAAGGCCGGCGTCTTTTCTGGAACTTCAGCATACAGCTCTGCAGGAAGAGGCAAGTAGGCAAGTGTTTGAGGAGTCAAAGAAACACAGCCGTGATGCAGCAAGCTCTTCAGCTATGTCATCTCCTTCTAAGCGTCGTGTCTGGGTTCCTAACACCCCACCGTCGCTCCCGGCTCCACCAAGACCTTCAAGCTACGCGGCAAGGCCACCAAACTTCCTCACTGCTGCTCCCAGGGGCTACAACCACCACTAACCTGGAGCGCCTGGCGGAGTCCCTGGCTACATTGCTCCACGTCCACCTGGTGCTTGCTACACTTGTGGAGACTCTGGGCATCAAAGCTGGAACTGTCCGATGAAGAACAAGGCTCTTCCTCCACCACCTCCAAGATCTGCGGCAAGCTCTCCTTTGGTTCGTGCAACACCACCTCGGGCTCTCAACATCAACACCAAGCCCGGGTCTACTGTTGCTCGTGCCAACTGTGTCAACGCCGCTCAAGCTGAGCATGCACCTGGAGTTGTGATGGGTATGCTTCCCGTGAACTCAGTTCCTGCAAGAGTTTTGTTTGATTCTGGTGCATCGCATTCTTTTGTGTCAACCAAGTTCGCAGATGAGAATGGGTTAGCTATGGATCCTCTCCTTAAGCGGTTAATGGTCCTCTCTCCTGGAGCAAAGATGGCAGATTCTAAAATCAGCCATGGCAATCAAATTGAGATTGGTGGCTCTTCGTTCTCGGCTTACTTAATCATTCTGGGCAATTCTGACATTGATGTCATCTTGGGCATGGATTGGTTGACAGCAAATGCAGCTGTGATTGATTGTGCTGAACGCTCGGTTTCTCTGAAGATTCCTGAAGGCCATATAGTCTATTCTCCAAGTCTGACTCCTGCTATCTAGCTTTTCTCTTTGGCAGCTCTAAATGTTGATGCTATGGAGGCTATTCAGAGTGTTCCGGTGGTCTGTGAGTTCCCAGATGTCTTTCCTGAAGAGTTGCCAGGTATGCCTCCGAATCGTGAGGTTGAGTTTGTTATTGAGCTTGAACCTGGTACCGCTCCTATCTCCAAGCGGCCTTATAAGATGGGTCCTGCTGAGTTGGCTGAACTCAAACGTCAGCTTGATGAACAAGAGAAGTTGGGTTTCATTCAGCACAGTACTTCTTCTTGGGGTAGCCCTACTCTCTTTGTGAAGAAGCGAGACCAGACTGATAGACTTTGTGTTGACTATCGGGCTCTCAATGCTAAAACCATCAAGAATAAATATCCCCTTCCGCGGATTAATGATCTCTTCGATCAGCTAGCTGGAGCTGTGGTTTTCTCTAAGCTTGACTTGAGAAGTGGTTATCACCAAATCAAGATTCGCAAGGAAGATGTTCCGAAGACAGCTTTCACCACCCGCTATGGCCTGTATGAGTACACGGTCATGTCTTTCGGTCTCACCAACGCACCTGCCACCTTCTCGAGGCTCATGAACTCGGTTTTCATGGAGTATCTTGATAAGTTCGTTGTGGTCTACCTGGATGACATCCTAGTCTATTCTAAGTCACAAGAAGAGCATGAAGAACACCTCCGGTGTGTCCTAAACAAGCTTCATGAGAACCGCTTGTATGCAAAGTTCTCCAAGTGTGAGTTTTGGTTGCCTCAAGTAACCTATCTTGGTCACGTCATCTCTGCCAAGGGCATTGCAGTCAACCCGAAAACTGTGAAGACAATTGTTGAATGGCTTCCTCCGGTTAATGTCAAAGAAGTGCGGAGTTTCCTTGGTTTGGCTAGTTATTGCCGTCGCTTCGTTCAGAACTTTTCGAAGATAGCGAAGCCTCTTACCGATCTCCTCAAGAAAGGCAAGAAATACCTTTGGACTCCTGCATGTCAAGCAAGCTTCGAGACACTCAAAGAGAAGCTCACTTCCACACCAGTCTTGGTTCCTCCGGATACATCCAAGCCGTTCCAGATATTCTGTGACGCCTCTCTGCAAGGATTGGGTGCGGTCCTCATGCAAGAAAAACAAGTTGTTGCTTATGCCTCTCGTCAGTTGAAGACGCATGAGATCAACTATCCTACACATGACCTCGAGCTCGCAGCAGTTGTCTTTGCTTTGAAAGTATGGAGGCACTACTTGCTTGGTAACCGTTGTGAGATCTTTTCTGATCACAAGAGTCTGAAGTATATCTTTACTCAGCCTGATCTCAACCTTAGGCAAAGGAGATGGATTGAAGCAATCAATGACTTCGATTTGACCATCAACTACACTCCGAGCAAAGCTAATGTCATGGCCGATGCTCTCAGCCGCAAAGCCTATGTCAACAACCTCATGATGGAAGAACAACAGCCTCTCTTGTGCGAGGAATTCCGTCAGCTCAACCTGGAAATTGTGGAACAAGGGTATCTCCTGAACCTTCTAGCAACCCCTCTCTTGGAAGAAAAGGTTCGCTCCTTTCAGCTTGGTGATCCGTACACAAGAAAGATCATCTCCAGGATTCAGCTTCCGAAGTATGAGTCCTTCCACGTCGATGATCAAGGCACGCTTTTCTTTGAACACCGGATGTTTGTTCCGAACTACCCGGGTTTGAGGGAGCAAGTTCTCAAGGAGGCGCATGATTCTGTTCTTTCTATCCACCCTGGCAGCACAAAGATGTACATGGACTTGAAAACACAATATTGGTGGCCTGGTTTGAAAAGGTATTGTGCCAAGTATGTCTCGGAGTGTGATGTCTGCCGCAGAGTGAAAGTTGTCCATCAGAAACCTTCCGGTCTTCTACAGCCATTGAAACCCCCGGAATGGAAATGGGAGAAAGTAGAGATGGACTTCATCACTGGTTTTCCAAGGTCGCAGAAGAGCAACAATGCAATCTTTGTTGTCATTGACAGGCTTTCTAAAGTGGCTCACTTCTTCCCCGTCAAGGAAACCATTTCTGCAATTCAGTTGGCTGAGCTCTATATCAACAGAATTGTCTCTCTGTATGGGGTTAATCTCGAGATCAGTTCAGACCGTGGAAGCATCTTCACCTCCAAGTTCTGGGAGAGTTTCCAAAATGCTTTGGGAACAAAGTTGAACTTCAGCACAGCTTACCACCCTCAGTCGCAAGGACAAGTTGAAAGGATCAATCAGATTCTGGAGGATATGCTTCGTGCTTGCGTCATCTCGTTCGGCATGAAGTGGGAAGAATGCCTTCCTTATGCTGAACTCTCGTACAACAATAGCTTCCAGAAAAGTCTAAAGATGGCACCATTTGAGGCTCTCTATGGTCGCAAATGCAGAACTCCGATTGGTTGGTCGGGTGCAGGTGAAAGGATCTTGTTTGGCCCTGACATTGTGACTCAAGCGGAGGAGAAGGTTCACATCATTCTTGAAAACCTGAGGATTGCTCAAAGTCGCCAGAAGAGCAATTATGACAGAAAGCACACGGACATGGAGTATGTTCCTGGTGATCTCGTTTACCTTCGTGTCACTCCCATGAGAGGCACGCACCGCTTTGGTATCAAAGGAAAGCTGGCTCCTAGATACATCGGTCCCATCAAAGTTCGTGGAAGAAGAGGAGAAGTTGCTTATGCTCTTGAGCTCCCGGAAAAACTCAAGGTCCATGATGTTTTCCACATCTCTCAGCTCAAGAAATGCTTCAAGGATCCCGGCAGGACCGTGGACCATGAGCTTATCAATCTCCAAGAAGACCTGTCTTATCAAGAACACCCCACAAAAATCCTTGAAGTCGCAGAAAGAAGGACTCGCAACAAGTCCATCAAGTTCTGCAAGGTGCAGTGGTCGCACCATTCCGTTGATGAAGCCACTTGGGAACGCGAAGATGAGCTCCGTGCCAAGTATCCTACCCTCTTTGTGTCTTCTTCTTCATCCTAGAATCTCGGGGCGAGATTCCTGTTTAGTGGGGGAGAGTTGTAGCATCCCAATTGTCTAACAATTGTAATGCTACTTGGTTTAGTAATATAATGGCTACTTCAAATATATAATTGTTGCATCATCATCATATTATGCTCATGTCATCATGCCTCCTTGCATTTTAGCATCATATAAAACCCTTTTTGATTTGGTTCTTATCTCATATGCATTATTAATTGTATTTGCCTCTTGATGTTGTATTTGGCTATTGATATATTGTTTAATGCCCAAGTTGAGTTGGGGGCATATCTCTTATTAACTCCACCACCTTTCTTTCACCACCTCATAATTCCACCATCCAACTAAATATGAGCTTGGCACTTATTGGTTTACCTCTAGCTCATGTGGGTTGGGATTGGTATATGAGAGCCACATGGCCATCTTTGCATGCCTTGTGAGTGGAACCCTCTTGCTAGCTTCCATATGTGTTGTGTTGGGGTTATTTTCATGTTTGGATATTTTGGGCTTATTAAATGCCTAGTGGCACATACACATTAGCAAGTCCCAATTTTACTCAAACATGATCATCTCCATCTATTCCACTTGGAGCTTTCTCTTAAATCCTTTTGCTTAGGCCTTACTCCACATTTTGGAAGGCATAAGTATAAATGCTAGGGGTATTCATTTTTGTTCTCACAAGAGGAAACCTAGCATTAAATGCATTTGCATGGGCCATGCAACCATCACCAACTTAGTTCCTCTCTTGGTTCTACTTGTTCTTGGTTGGATCATGCCATCTCTCATCTATCTCACCTCCTTTTAGCTTGATCTTAGTGGATCATGCTTAAACCCCATCACCTACCCCATCTCCACCATACCATCTCTTTCCTCATCTTTCTCTCTCTCTTTCCACATGTTTTGCTTGATCTAGTTTGGAGTTTGCAATCTTCTAAAACCCTAAACCTCCACCCCTTCTCTCTTATCCTCTAGCTAGGTGCCACTCCTCTTATCTAACATAAAACCATACCCTCTAGTACCAAACCCTAAGCTACCACCTCCCCCTCTCTTTCGGCCCTCCCTTCTCCCTACCTAGCTTGGCCCCACCGGTCACCCTCTCTCCCTGGCCACCTCTCCCTGCCCTAGCTACCCCAACCCTAATGCCAACCCTAGCCCGAGGCTACCACCACCCAACCCGAGCCTACCCTCTCTCCCTCTCTTATCTCCCTGCCTTGTGGCCCCCCTAGTCCGAGCCTGCCCCTGCCTCCTTGGCCTCGCCCTCTGGCCCACCTGCCAGCTCCCCATGCGCCTGCCCCTGCCCTGGCCTCCCCGCCCGAGCACGTGAGGAGGAGGAAGAAAAGGTGGCCGAGCCACCTTTTTCCTTCACCACCTCCCCACGGCATCCTCCCTCCCTCTGCCTTATCCCCATCTCCACGACACCTCTGGCCCCTCCCAGATCTCCCCAGGGCCGTGCCCACCTACCCCTCCTTCTCCATCTACCCCCTACCGCCACCGTCTACACCTCGCCGCTAAAACCTCGGCCTCCACCGCACCCCGCCGATCCAGTCGAGCCGAGCGACCGCGAAGTGGCCAGAAAGATCGAGGAGGGTCCCCTGCTTTGCCCCGAACCCGCTGTCGAGGAGGAGACGCGCCAGAGCCGGAGATCACCGCCGAGCCGACGCCAAACCCTAGTCCCGGGTGCGCCAGCTCCGACGACGATCTACCGCCCCTCTGCTCGATCCGACCACGCCAACATCCTCTAGGTGAGCTCCTAAACCCCCTGGACATGCTCTGCCTCGCCGTGCCGCCCTAGATCCGCCGGACCTTGCGCCGAGCGCCCTCTGTGCGCCGCCGCATGTTTCTGTCTACTCGCTCCGCGCCGCGCAAAACCCTACCTAGGCCACGCCCGCCCCCCTGACAGCTACCCCGCCCTAGTCCAGCGGTGACCGCCTCCGCGCGCACGCCCAGGTACCCAGTTCGATCCCCCGCGTGCTGCGCTCCGCGCGTCGGCACCGATCTGTCGACAGACAGATTCAGAGAAGATCCACAGTACCGCGCTGTCGCTTTTGCGCATACCCCCCACGTTTTGTTTTGCATCAAACCGCGATCCTAGAGGACCCACCAGTCAGCCACCCAGTAGATTTTACAGGAAACCCCCTGGCCTCTTTCAGCTTCAACCCGCGCTCCAGCCGCGGCCCCACCTGTCGGTCCCTGCGCGCTCGCTCACTGGCGCGTGGGCCTGTGGTCGCTGGCCCCACCTGGCCGTCACAGTGGCTAGCTAAACCTGCGGTGTAAAACGTTTTCTGCGCGCGTGTGTTGCTGAGTTAGCGTTGGGCCCACTGGACAGTGTCTGTGGCTAGATTAGTCTGAGTACAAAAAGTCTCTGTGTTTATCTGTTTAAATTCAAATCTGTTCAAATTAATTCAAATTCAAAATTCAAATCTGTTTTAATATATCTTTTAAAATACAAATCCAAATTAAACATATAATATATGTTTTCAAATCAGAAAAATATGAGGAATTCAAATATGTCATTCAAAATATATTTTGGACACTTAAAATTTCAAGTTGATTCAAATTACAATAAAATGCCCTTTTGTCTTAAATAATTAATAACTTTTGATTTATAAATCCAAATTTGACAAATAATATGTCTAAAATGATTAGCTCGACGAGACCTTTCTGTTTATGCATTCCTTGGTTTGATTTGAAGCATGCATCATATAAATATAATGTGAACAGCAACTAAAATGGGAATAAAATGGGGCCAAAGCTCAATAAGAATGCTTCATTATTGTTTCCACACCTCACCCATGCCATGCTACTTTATTGCCATGCAAATTGTGCATCATTCATCATGGCATGATTGTTTGCTTGTCGCATTTATTCATATGCTTGTGCTCTTTATTTATGTTGGTCCTTGTTTGTTTGGTTCTTCTTCGAATAGACGCTGAGCAGGGGATATATCAAGAGAACCAGGAGCACTACCCAGATCCATTCCTTGCTTCAACTGAGCTGCCAGGCAAGCACTACCACATGCTTGCATACATATAGTACCTATAGCCTCTTTCTTATTCTTGCATCATTGAGTCGCGATTGCATTAAATTGAATCCCAAGTATTGCATAGCCTTTACTTTTAAACCCCACCGAAGCTTGTTCCTCCATCCCATGAGCCATTACTACAGAAGTTGTTTGAGCCATGCGAGTCGTAGAACAGCATGTGTAGGGTATGTGAGTGTCTGATGGATAACGAGGTACCTAAACAACTTAACCTGAGTAGTAATGGGATAACTAATGAAAGTGGCATCGGTGAGCAATATCTGTTATTTGGTTTTTATGCTCACTTGTGTCCCGTAGGACCCCGAGTACTTGATTCCTGTTCCTTGAATATTCGCGCTATCCACATCCGGGAGGCTTATGAACCCCCCCTGAGCCAGAGCTTGATTCATTCTTATTTCTTGAGGGCCACAAACTAGTTCGAGGTTTTATTTACTATCCTGTACTTATGCCATGCTTTACTGCTTTAATTTAAATTGTGCGAGGTAATGCACACTGTACTGTTTAGGAAAGCGGAGTGTTTTCGCGGTGTCGACAAGCCCAGTCACATTTTCGGGTTCCCAGTCGTTCACAGCCACTGGCGCAAACCTTGAGGCCGTCTCGGAGTCAGCTAACTTCGTTGCGGGTAGCTCAATGGGGTGGCCCCCTGAAATATTTCTGAATCCTGTGATCGCTTTATCGTGACTGCCTCGTTGGGTTTTGATTTGGTTTTTCCGAGGCATATCGAGTGTGTGTTGCTATTTGTGCACCCCTGCAGGGTAAAACTTTCTGAAAGCCGTGTCCGCGGTTATGGACGACTTGGAGCACAGTTTCTCGATCATAGACAAGCATAACTAAAGTACCGCTTTTAATTTGACTAGACTAGGTACCTGACTAGTAAATAGTGCAACACTCGCGGAATGGATAATAAAACTGCCAACGGATGGGGGGGCTGTTCGTCCGCTTCCTCGTTGGTAAGCGAGGAGGAGGATGGATCTGTGGATATTACCGTTGTAACTGTTATAACTGTTGTTATTAATTCACGAACATCCGTGTATCTTTGGTTAGGCGGATGGTTAGCAAGTATCTGTAGAATTGCTAGGGTTTATCTTTTGCTGCAATTGCGTCACCCCAGGTTTGTGTCCCCTTTAGAGGCATAAAGACTTGCTGAGTACCCCTAGGGTCTCACACGATAAATTATTGGTTCAGATGAACAGGTGCACTCTCATGATGGATACTGGGTGGAAGAGACGGACGATGTGGGCAACGATCATTCGGTGTAGAGATTCCGGGAACGGGGATCCGTGAGATCTGTGGGCGGGATCTGCTTATTTATGGGGCATCTTATGCCGATTTGCTTCTTATCCGTACTCGGATTTTGTCTTCCGCTTCCGCTTGATACTCTGTTGATTGATGTATGAGGAGGTATCCTAAACTATTATATCTATCTAGGATATTTGGATCTTGCCGTATGGCGTTGCTATATTTTCCTTTCTTTTTAGATGGAATGGCTCTGATGTACTGTTGTATGGTGGCTTGCATACATACTCATTTGGGTATGTAGTTGATCCCTTCGCCTGCCGATTACGCCGCCCGTTCTTGTCCCGATGTGTGGAAATGGTTGGGACGGCCGAAAGGTCTACCTGTGAGTGGCATTTGGGCCCCACCGTACTATTTCAACCATTTCTGCTCATCCAGGCTTGTAACTAGGAGCGTAATTCACCGAGGTAGTTACAATGAATGACGCAACTTCTAGGGAGTGTGACTTTGACTGGGAGTATCTCCGCAGGATACAGGAATTAGAGTCTGAGGACTTGATGTAAATAAATAAGTGGGATAGTACCCACATGAGCTTGTAATGTTTAGTTAGTAAGGGCTTGTAATCACGTTGTATCAACTATGTGGCTTGTAATGTATAATATGTGTGTAATGCATATTTGGTTCTTATTTGGATCTTGTTTTCCATTGCGTGACTAGTTCTGTGCATGAAGTTGAGCTCAGAACACATATGCATGATGTAATTATGAGTGTTCGCTTTATGTTACAGGACTAGGGGTATGAAAACGGGAGTAGAGAACAAGACTGAGCAGCAGCGCATGGAGCGCGAAGCTAAGGGAAAGGCGGATGAAGACGCCATAATGCAGGAAAATTTACCACCGCCACCGCCAATGAGGCCATTAATGGAGCAGAACTTTATGCAGTACATGCAAATGATGCAAGAGTCCTAGAACAAATTCATGGAGGGTTTGGTAGATCGAGTGGGACAGCAGAGGGCACCTCAAGGACGGGGTGTTAGTCTTTCGAATTTCCAGGATACCAGGCCTTTACCTTTTGCATCCGCTCAAGAACCAGTGGATACAGAGGACTGGTTAACAGATACTGAAAGAAAGTTGAAAACTGTAGGATGCAATGAGGAAGAGAAGTTGAGATATGCAACACATCTATTGACCGGACCTGCAGGAGCATGGTGGGAGGGTCAGTTAGCTATGCAACTTCCAGGAAGAGAGTACAACTGGGAGGAGTTCAAGCAAAGATTCCATGAATACCATGTTCCGGAAAGTATCATTGAGCTGAAGCGTAGGGAGTTTGAAGAACTGCAACAAGGTTACTCCAGTGTCATGAAGTATATTCGGGAGTTCAGTGATTTATCTTGTTATGCTACTAAAGAAGTTAGCACGAAGGCGAAAAGGAAGAAGAGGTTCATGCATGGACTAAACCCATTTGTGAAGATGCAGTTGAGGCTGGCCAACACCCAAAATTTTCAACCGTTGCTTGATGCAGCTATAACCTTTGAGGATGATTACAAGAATGTCCTAGAGGACCGCAGGAAGGGAGCAAAGAAGGAAACAAAGAGGATTCAAGCAAGTAAACCCAAAACCAATTTGGAATTCAAACCCAGAAATAGACCCTATGAAAACAACAACAAGAGTAACAACAACACTGGAGGTCAGTTCAATCCTGGAAGGAATGTCATATGTCACAATTGCAAACTTCCGGGACATATTAGCAAAGATTGTAGACAACCAGTGATTATTTGTGTTGGTTGTGGACAAAAGGGTCACATTAAGCCTGATTGCCCAAACAAACCACCCGGTGGTTGGCCCACAAAGGGTGGAGGACAAGCCAGTCGAGGCGGAGGTGGACAGCCTAACAGAGATGGAAGCTATGCCAAAAATAACAATGGCAAGAGAGGTAGACCTACTGGAAAGCTGAATTGTGCAACTTTGGAGGAGGTGGATAACTCGGATCAAGCGGTGATAGGTACGCTCAATATTCTCACAAATCCTGGAAAAGTTTTATTTGATACTGGTGCAACTACTTCTTTCATATGTGAAGAATTTTGTGATAAATTCGGGATTAGAAGGGCACCATTAGATAAACCTATGACTGTAGTTACCACCGGAGGGATCGTGGTTGTTAGAAATATTAAACTAAACCAAGTCGTCTCAATCTGTGGTCAAACCTATTATGTGGATATTTATGTGATCCCATTAAAAGGAATAGCAGTAGTGCTGGGAATGGATTGGATGACAGACTATGGAGCTCAGATCAATTGTGAGGATAAAACAGTTTCAATCAGGTCTCCAAGCGGAGGAAGGATAGTCTACCAGGTGGATAAACATAGTCATATCATGGTAGATCTGCAGTTGAACTCAATGAAGGAGGTCAAATTGGAAGATATTCCGGTGGTGAAGGAGTTTCAAGATGTTTTTCCAGCAGAGTTACCAGGAATGCCACCTGATCGAGAAATAGAGTTCACTATTGACCTGATACCTGGTATAGCACCAATAGCTCAAGCACCATATAAGATGGGGCCAAAAGAATTAAAAGAGCTTAAGGAGCAAACTGATGAACTAGCCCGGAAAGGATTCATTCAGGAAAGTGTATCTCCATGGAGAACTCCGGTGATCTTTGTGGATAAACGAGATGGAGGACGAAGAATGTGTGGGGATTATAGAAATCTCAACAATGTCACCATCAAGAACAAGTACCCATTACAAAGAATTCAAGATCTATTTGACCAAGTCAAGGGAGCTGGAGTATTCTCCAAGATCGATCTAAGGTCAGGTTATCATCAAATAAAAATTAAACCTGAAGATGTTCCAACAACAACATTTGTATCAAGGTATGGACATCATGAGTATTTAGTCGTACCTTTTGGTCTGACCAATGCACCAACAATATTCATGAATTTGATGAACAAAATCTCCATGCCTTACTTGGACAAGTTTGTCATAGTATTCATTGATGATATTTTGATATACTCTAAGGATAAAGAAGAGCATGCAGAACATTTGAGAATACCATTGCAAATCCTAAGAGAACATAAGCTTTATGCTAAGTTTAGTAAGTGTGAATTCTAGTTGGACGAAGTAGAGTTTCTTGGGCATGTGATCAGTAAGGATGGAATTATTGTAAATCCATCCAAAGTTCAATCTGTAGTGGAATGGAAGGCACCAATCAATGTGAAGCAAATCCGAGGTTTCTTAGGCATGGCTGGTTATTATCGGAGATTCATAGAAGGTTTTTCCAAGATAGCTAGACCAATGACCAAATTATTAAGGAAGAATACACCTTTCATATGGGATAAGAAGTGCGAAGTGAGTTTTCAGGAGTTGAAAACCAGATTAACTATAGCACCAATCCTAGCAATTCCAGAACTAGGAAAAGATTACACACTATACTGTGATGCATCCAAAGAAGGATTAGGTTGTGTGCTTATGCAAGACCGTAAGGTAATTGCTTATGGACCTAGACAACTGAAACCACATGAAATGAATTATCCAACTCATGATTTAGAGTTAGCAGCAGTAGTATTTGCTTTAAAAGGATGGAGACATTTTCTCTATGGGGCAAGATGTGAGTTATACACTAACCACAAAAGTCTCAAATATTTCTTCACTCAAAAGGAATTAAATATGATATAGAAGCGTTGGCTAGAGTTAGTTAAAGATTATGATCTAGCAATCAATTATACCCCTAGAAAAGCAAATATTGTGGCAGATGCTTTAAGTCGGAAAAGCATAGATACGCAACCCATGAATAGAGAACTGCCAAAAGAATTACAGGTGGACTTGGAAAGGTTGGAAATAAAATTTATAAGTACATTAGATCTTGGAGGATTAGCTACCATGAGAGTAATTGAAGAACAGAATAGTGATCTTTGACATGAAATCTTTAGACATCAAGGTGAAGACCCTTTCATTGTGGAAGAAGTTCAAAGAATCTCTCAAGGTTAAACATCAGTTTTTCACCTAGGAGATTATGGATCTTTATGGTTTCAAAACCGTCTTTGTGTACCAGATGTGCCAGAAATTCGAGAGGTGGTACTTCGGGAAGCCCATGAAACACCATATTCCATACATCCAGGAAGTACAAAGATGTACATGGATTTAAAAGAGTTGTTTTAGTGGAATAATATGAAAAGAGATGTTGCAACGTACGTATCTGAATGCCATACTTGCTAAAGGGTTAAAGCAGAACATCAAAGTCCAGCAGGACCGTTACAACCATTCGAAATTCCATAATGGAAGTGGGAAGAAATTGGTATGGATTTTATCACAGGGTTACCCATGACACTGAAGCGGAAGGATATGATATGGGTGATTATGGACAGACTCACAAAAAGTGCACATTTTATTCCAGTAAACCAAAAGGATAATGCAAAAAAATTAGTAGAAATCTATATCAAAGAGATTGTGAGTAAGCACGGAGTACCCAAGAGGATTGTATCAGATAGAGGATTTGTGTTTACATCAGCATTTTGGAAACGATTACATGAAGCACTTGGTTCAAAGTTGGATTTCAGCACAGCTTATCATCCAGAAACTGGAGGCCAGACAGAAAGGACCAACCAAATTTTAGAAGACATGCTTAGAGCTTGTGCATTAGATTTTGGAGGTTTGTGGGAAGATCATCTACCATTGGCAGAATTTTCCTACAACAATAGCTATCAGAGTAGTCTGAAGGCAGGACCTTACCAAGTACTATACGGAAGGAAGTGTAAATCACCTATATGCTGGTATGGACCTGGTAGTAGCAAGGAATTTGCACCAGACTATATCAAGGAAAAGCAAGATATCATCAATATTATCAGGGATCGATTGAAGATAGCTCAGAGTCGACAGAAGAGTTATGCTGATCAAAGACGAAGATCATGGCATCCAGAAGTGGGGGATATGGTATATCTCAAAGTAAGTCCGATGAAGGGAGTAAAGAAATTCGGAGTCAAAGGAAAACTAGCCCAAGATATTTGGACCATTCAAGATACTGAGTCAGAACAGAACAATAGCTTATGCTCTGGAGTTACCAAAAAGGCTAGCTCAAGTTCACAATGTTTTCCATGTATCACAACTCCGGAAATGTTCTAAAGTTCCTGATGATGCCATCACACATCAAGAGATTGAGTTACAAGCAGATTTGACTTATGTCGAGAAACCCTGTAAGATTTTAGAGGAGAATTGGAAAAGGTTGAGAAACAGGGCAATCAAATACTGCAAGGTACAATGGGAGCATCACCCGGAGCGAGAAGCTACCTGGGAGAAAGAGAATGACTTAAGAGAAGCATATCCAGAGCTATTCAGGTACTCATCCGCAAACTTCGGGACGAAGTTTAATTTAAGGGGGAAGTCTGTAACATCCCAGCATTAGGATCCAACGAAGGGTAGAAATAGGAATCTAAGTTTGTGCATGCATGCATCTGTAAAATCAGGGTAAATTTTTTGCCAAACAAAACTCTAAAGGGATCAGAGTTCCTTTCACTAACTGGAGGTAGGAATAGCTCTTCTTAGTGGATGCTATGAATTTTGACATGACCTTTAGGAATTATTAAGTTTTGGGGAAGTTGTTTTGAATTCAAATTTGAAAATTTAAGTTGATTTGAAAATATTTAAGATTTGGAACTTAGGAATATTGAATTGTGTTCCAAAATACTTTTTGAATATTATTTGATTAAATCATAGATATAGTAAACAATAATAAGGATCTGAGAAAGGAAAATGAGATAAGAAATGAATTCTTATTTCTTGATTACATAACAACATTACAAATTGTAATAATACATTCAAGGTAGAAGATTAAAGAGAATGGAAATACAACTTTATTCTCTTATAATAAATCTTTACAGGATTCTTTACAAAAAGGAATAAAGAAAAAAGATTACATTTAAGATATATGCTATTCAGTATTCCTAAACCAAATCTTGTATCTCCAGATCTTGTTCCTGCACATAAGAGAAAACAACTAAAAAGAAAACAAAGGTTAATTAGTTAATGTTTACCCTTAGTAGTGAACAATGAAGTGCATTGTTCAAATTACATCATCGAGTCATTAACAGGGGCAAGTTTCACCAGGCAGTAAAAAGTGAAAAGGGTAACAGGTGGAGATATTTCCACTTGAGCTGATCCACACGATCAGTACACACAGACACACAGATTAGTCATAGAATGCATGTAGTGTGCTGTCGATACAACAGCAGCACTACTAGCACTCAGCTAAAGCTCATCCACAGCCAGTATCGCTCTCCTTCTCACGCACACGCTCAGGCTTCATCGAGCTCACCAAAGCATCCACAAAATCACCAGCCACTCTACCAAAGTAACCACTAGTTCACCTCAACATGGTGACATAAGGACGGGGTGGTGCAGAAGGATAGCAAGGGCAACTTCCAGATCACAGGAGACGAGGAGGAGCAGGCGCAGAACCAGGAGGTGTAGGCCAAGATCCAACCAGCAGAGCAGGCTAGCAAGATCAAGTCACCAGATCAGCTAGCAACAACACCAACCACTCCACTGTTGTGGTGAGTACTATAAAACCTTCACATGATCCAACTATCTTATCCAAATAAGAAGTCATGTGTTGTTTTATACTAAACCTCTCAGAAATCACCCAAGTGGGGTGTATCCATCATAGAGGAATTAGAGCTAAAGCTAAGCAATACACATGTGCAAATAACACCAGGATCTCAGACCAGCATCACTGATCCTGGATATAAAAACTATATTTCATCTTCCAATATAAACATAGCCAAGGTTATGAACTCTGGGCACATCTCTTAATAGAGTAGCACCACAGAATCCATAGATCTTATGGATCCATAAAAGCACAACCACTATTTCATCCAAAGAATTCCAGAATCAGTAACTAGTATTAATACCAGAACATAACTATGAGGGACAACCAGATAGGGAACTAGTTCCTATGCCTCAGACCAGGACCATAGGCATAAAACAATTGGTGAATATCATAAGCCAACATATACAGTAAGGGTTTTCAAAGCAATTAAACATCAAGTCATTCTGGAGCATTTGTAAACCAAAGCATGTACTTGAGCAAACTATGTGTACCATTCCTAAGACGTGTCACTAGGATTTGTTCTAACCCCAAGCAAAGCTTACCCAAAGATTACATAATCCATGTCAGCTAACAGTTAATCATCTTCCCAATACATCAATTGGAAATCATTTCTTTCACAGAAGAACTATCAACAGAGAGCATCCCAACTCTAGCATAACAGTCAGACTCAATCCAATATAATGAACCCATCACAGATGCAACAAGGGTAATCAAATAAAGATTCAGTATACTTTCATAGAGGGTTCTCTGACAGAGAACAAGGTGGCAACAACATATTCTACAGGGTAGGAACCCTAGGGTTTAGACATGAACCTAGACAGGGGGCTAATCATGTTAATCATGCCAGAGAGGTTAACTAGAGCACAAGAGGGGAGCACAAAGGGGAAGCACCAAACTTACTCGAGGTCCTCGCAAAAGTAATTGAAGAGGAAGCAGAAGAGTGGCTGGTGGCAGTGCAGAAGCGGTGGTACGGGGAGCACCTAGAAGGGGCGCTACAACCCATGCTTGCAGCCCGTCAGAACCAGCCGGAGATGAGGGGAAGCACCGTGAGTACTCTGGCGCACCATCACCGAAGTTCCAGAGCGGCCAAACCCTAACCCTAGCTTAGGGCAAGGGTCAACGCAGCTAGGAGAGGACCCCATCGGTAGATCTGCTCGGACAGAACGGAACGGCAGCATCATCTTAGTCATCTTGCACCGTGGCGGTGGAAACGGCGCCGGACCAGGCCAGGATCATGCGCGGTGGCGGCAGCGAGCGGAGGAGGTGACCGCGTGAGCGAGAGAGAGAGAGAGGGGAGATGAGTGTGAGTGTGTGGGGGTACTGGGCCGATGGGCAGCCCAGTACTACCCTGGTGGACTTAACCGGGTTGTGTGGGCCAGGCCCTTATTTTAAAGGAGTTGTTTAAAAGCAATATTTACAAATATGCCCCTGAAACAAAAACAACTCTAAAAAAAATCTTAAAAACATAAATAATATATCTATGAACTCACAAAAATATTCTCTATTAAATGAAAATAATCAATAGAATTTTTGGTAACTAAAATTTAGGTCCATTATTAATATTGTGCCAAATACTTTTGAATTTTATAAAAATATAAAACACTTAAGATTGAATAAAATTCATTTTTAAGATCCTAATTGGATATACTATTACAGAAAAATACTAGTTTGTATTTTTAAAAAGTAAATTCAGTGTGATACAAATAAAGTCTTATTTCCTTAAAGGAATTTTAGTAAATATTTAAAAGAGTAAAAAATTAAGTAAGTTCATCTTTTTAACTCTTAGAATAATACTTTTCTTTTATTAATTAAAGAAAATAGTAAACTTTTACTAAGAGGGTAAAACACGCAAAGAAGCAGATAATAAACCATTGCATGACATTACTATGCAGTACATATTTCTTCTTTAAATATTGTCCTTACCGGACAGTAATGGTTCTTTGTAGAAACCGGAGCTCAAGGTCAGGTGGAAGCATCCGACTTCACTACCTTGCAGTCACAAGACAAGTTCATAACTTGCTCATATCCTTTGAAGAGTCTTTATCAAAGATATTGCAAATGTATGTTATCATCTATGATCTGGAGAAAGAAAATATTATCTTATCTAATAAATAAGATGTAATTATCATCCTAAGTGATGATAGAGATTGGCAATGGAACTTAGGGTTCCAATTGCACAAGTCACCATAGGCTTAACAACCCATGACATCAGTGATTCTAGCGACGTATATTACGCGTTAACCATGAGATTTGGAATGGGACGGAGAAGTCAGCTGTATCTTCTTCCTTTCATATGGAGGCAAGATGACCTTAACGTGATGTTGTGAATTCCTTGTGCGGATCGAGCATATGGGTGAGCACCCTTAGGCTCCATGTTTTTGGTATCTAGATTATCTATGAGCGGCTGCTGGAGGTACAGTCGGACCTTTATGGAGCTTGCCAGGGGCATAACCGGCTCATAGAGTCTTCAGGAACTCACCAGGGTTGTAGCTTGCCCTAAATGGGGGCTTAACGGAGGTGTAGTCAGCCCCGGAGGATCATGCAGACATATGGGATCGCGGAGAGGGCAGTGATTAGCTTGGATCACCTATTGGGCCCCACATCACGGAATTGTGGACGGGAAAGTACGCCCGGTTGTGCAACAAGGAGTTGGTCTCTCATGGGTAAAGTAACGCACCTCTACAGAGTGTAAGAATTGTGACATATTACTCCCTATTCCGGGAAGGAGCTACGAACGCGGCAGGAAAGGAACTCCATGAAGTTCTGGTCAACCTATGAAGGCTGATGGGCATAGTTTTTGATAATAAAATCAATCTTTGAAGAAATGTTTATGAAAACTACATAGTACCAAGGACGTATCGTCCGAGGTGGTATATAGAGCATCAAACTTCCCACCTTGCATATAATGAACTTGCTGGGTAATGTTGTTACTCACTCTTTCCTTTGAACCCCTCCTTAGACTCTGAGAATCCAGAAGACCCTTCAATGTACGCAGCTGATGGACAAGAGGATGTCTACTATGAAGAGCCAGACCTGTCCAGAGGAGTTGAAGGGGTGGACTACGAGATACGCTACGGAGTGCAGGGCAACGAGTCCGAGTAGTTGCCTTAGTTATTAGTAGAACAATTGAGCCGAGCAGCATAACCTTTATAGAATAAGTTATTGAGCTCAATTTGGAGTATGAGTTTGAATTTTATATCTTCCGCTGAAACTACTTAAGTTTGGTTTGTAATTTTGTAACACTTGAAGTTGGAACTTCTGGTTTGTAATAACAATGAAGTGTGTATGTTTGTAATATGGACCCGCAGTGTTTCCATGGTACCACTTTGAGGGATGTGATATTTACGGAACGGTGTTCTGTAGATGTCATATCAACGACTATAGTGTACTACACATACAGTGGTATGCTGGGTCACCGCACGAACCACCGCATGGAAATAGATGATACCGGTCACCGCGAATATGCGCCCACCAGAATGGAAGGAGAAGCCTTAATTGGCTGGCTCTACAATCGAATCAAGCACCCGAATGAGGTTTTTTTTGAATGATAACTGGGTCGAGAAGACCCCAGAAGTTGCCATAAAAACCATGTGGCAGGTACAAATTATAGACAAGCGCTTTGCATAAAGCACCCTAGCAAAACTAGATAAAATATAAAAGGGCTTATCACTTGCAAAAGGCACCCTAGGACTAAAACATAAAAAGCAATCAGGTCCTCAAGTGCCTCCGCCACCAATCTCCGGTGACCTCCAGCCAACGGCGAGGTCAAAGGAGTCTCTTGCTCGTGACGCTCCACTAACCGAAGAAGAAGAGAAACCCAGCCTTCAGACATCTCGCCGCTAGCGGGGACAAACCACTTGCTGCCGATGAAACACCGAGCACTGGCGCAGGGGGTGCTCCACCAACGTGGAGAGAACTCAGGGCCGCCATTCGGCCAGCAAAGGTAGAAGTCCGGTAGCCTCACGCCACCATCGGATAGCTACGGGTGAACACCATCAAGCTGCAACAATAGACCACCGCATCTTCGTCCCGGCGCCATCCCCGCACCAACATCCACCGCTCTCCTGCCACCGAGGCCGGCCAAGAGAGGATGCCGAGTGAGACGGCCACCAAGAAGAAGATGCCAGCGCTTATTAAGAAGGAGGCACACCACCTAGGAGGAATCAGCCGCCCTCCACCACGGACGCCTAGCGAATCCTCCCTGTGGCAACTGGTCGACGCTGCGCCAAATCAACGAACCAGACCACCTTAACACCTCTCTAAGATCCGCAGACCAACTCCCAGCCCACAACGTCCCCCCGCCACCACGGCCGGCCAGAACAAGTGAGGCAAGGAAGAGGAGACCGTGGATCTGAGAAGGGCCGCACACCAAGGCCATTATTACGGAGATCCCGGCAGAGGGAAAGCTTGCCGTCTGCTCCAGTTCCAACCACTGGAGCCCCACGCTGCCGCCACCCATCCTCCGGATGTGCTAGATCCAAGCCAAGAGAACCGGCACCCTACCCCAGACTACCGGCAGATCGCCGAATAACCTACAGCTAAGCCTAAAGCCTACACCAGCGCCTCTCCTCTGCCCTCTCCGACCGGCAACACCGGCGGAGCGGGCTCGGGATCGGCCCAGGAGAGGGCGGTTGACTCTCAAAGAAAGGGAGGGAGGAGAGCGATGGGAGAAGACCCGTGAGTAAATTTTTTAGCACCCGAATTAGGTAATGATCAATAAAAACTACACACCCAGCACCAATCGATTCGTCACCACTAAGCACAGGGCCGGCCCTAGGGAGGGACCAGCGGGGCAGCCGCCCCGGGCCCAAAAATAGTAGGGGCCCAAAATATTATAAGCCTAGTATACATCGTTAAAAAAGATGTTTTTCTACTGGGCTGGTGGCCAATCGGAATCGCCTGACGCCTCGAGCCCCACCCAGCATCAGTTTCTGTACGTGTATAGATCGACGCGGACCGCGTCGTCGCTTCGCTTCCTTTCCGATCGATTCCTAGTTTCCCATGTTCTGGCCAAGGACCGCAGGTTCCAGTGTTGCACCCAGCGTCGGTTTCGTTCAGATCGATGCTGTCGTTGGATTGAGGACAAGTACGCCATGAGGGGGTCCTCGAGGCGTGCGGAAGAGAGGGGTGTGAGACGTACGGTGTTCTGGGACGGTGAGCACACAAGTTTACCCAGGTTCGAATCCGCCAGCTTTGGACGGACCCTACTCCTGCTAGCAATCCAGTAATATGGCAGAGCCAGAATATGGGTTACAAGGGTTTCGCCTGTGCGAGTTGAGATTGTAGACTATTGAGGTGTTTTGAGTGTTGCCCTAAAGGCTCTCCCTAGGACGGCTTATATAGATATCCGGCCTAGGGTTTACAGGAGAGATCTATCCGGCTACGACTAAGAGTCGGTTACAGAGTACATCTTGAACTACAAGTAACACTATGGGCCTAAGTCGGTAAGTCTTCTGGGCCTTCCCGTAGCCGGATTGGACTCCGTCTTTCTCCCTGACTGGGCCGCCCGTGAAGCAAAGCTCTAACCTGAAGTGGGCCACCCTGGTCAGTGAGGAACTGTGAGGATACCCGGAAAGTATATCCCCAACAGCAGCCCCCGGAAGTCTCCAAGATCCAAAGTCGGATTTACCATCGCCTAGCTTGATCTTCGGCTTGTAGAATCTTGAAGGGTTCCTGAAACTTCACAACAAAAAATACGATCCGGGTCTTAAAAATAAGTCGGACCTATCAACAGGTTACTCGGATGTTCTAGCTTGATTTCAAACTTAAGCCGGAATTTGGTCTCTAACGCCACCTGGCATAAGTCATGGTCAGGTCACGTCATCTGACAGACATCCTGTCAGCACGACCATTGGTGGGTCCGCAGTTCGTGGAACCGAGGCGCCGTTCAATGCGCGCACAGAGATTGAGGCGACATAATCATCACGTGGGTCTTTCCCAGCTCCTTCCACGACGCGTGGCGGTTACACTATAGCATTTGCACGAATCTTGGCGCGGTTAGGTGGATATAAGGGGTGAGGATTCTTCTCCTCTTCTCTTCACCTGTCCTTTGCCTTTTCCTTTCCTCCCAATCTCCCTGTGCGCATAGAGCTCCTCTGCTTTCCCCCAAAAAACTCCTAGCGCCGCCTATCCTAGGTCAACCACTCGCTGGAGAAATGGCTTCTTCTTCCTCTTCCGGCTTGGCGGCAGCAGCGGCGACGGCGGCGACGGAGGCGGTGGCAGAGAAGGAAAGCTTCCGCGGGGTCTAGATTCCCTGCGTACTCGACGATGAGAAGCTCCAGAACATGGAGACAGAAGGGCTCCTCCGTGCCGGCGACTGGCGGAGCGGCTTCGAGGAAACCGTCCCCAACCCGCGCGCCGGCGAGCGAGTCCACTTTGGCACCCACCTCGACAGAGGTTTGTCATTCCCTCCCTCGGAGTTCTTCTCCGAGGTGATTGATCATTTTGGTGTCCAACTCCATGATCTTCCTCCCAACTCTCTACTAGAGATGAGCGCTTACGCTTCCTTGTGTGAGGGCTTTCTCGGCATTAGGCCGAGTTTGACCTTATTTTGGTACTATTTTCATGTCCGGAGAAACTCTATCACCGACGGTGTTTCGTACATCACCGGTACTATTAGTTTTTCACTTAGACGCAAGCGCGCATATCCCAAAATCTCAGCTAGTGACTCGGTCAAACAATGGCCAGCCACATTCTTTTTATCATAAGGATATTCCGGCTCCCGGCAAAGCCACTGCTTTGCCGGCTTTCATCGACGGAGCTGCCACGGCCCAACCGTCCTGGGACGAGGCCGCTCTGGCTCTTAGTGACGATCTGATCCTCGCTAAGAGGCAGATCGAATACTTGATCAAACACAAAGGACTGAAGGGATCCGACTTGGTCCAATGCTGGGTCTCACGCCGGATCCAGCCCCTTTAGTACCACGGAACTCGACTGATGCACTCCATCACGTCGTCCAAGAAATACTCCCTCCACATCATCCCCAAAGCCTACACCACTCAGGGCTATATAAGCCAAATCAAGTGGCTGATCAGGGAGCGGATCGAGAGGAGGATCCCGGAGGTTTCTCTGGATATGCATATGGCGGAAAACCCCGTAGTGCCGGTAAGCTTCTATAAGTACATCTTTTTATGTGTTTCAATCTTTGAGTTACATTGCAATACTGATATGTTTTCTTCTTTTCAGCTTGCTGGCCTCCCCGAGTCAGAATTTGCTCCGCTCGAAGGATATCCTCCAGAGTTTTCTCAGGAGACAGAAGTGGTACCATTGCCGGATGTTGCGCTCAAGAAGCACAAAGCTCCAACAGTGGCTGTTGGCACAAAGGACGTGCCCGTCGTGAAGAGGTAACTTTCAATCACAACTTCCGCCTTTGCACTTTATTCAAATTTTCTTCTGAGACGTAATGTTTCCGACTTTATCACATTCTCAAAGCTAAACAGCTCATTAAGGGCAAGGGGAAGGGAACTTCTTCGAAGCCCCTGCAACAGACGAAGCTTACCATAGCTTCTCCTGCCGTGGCTCCTCCGACTCCTGCCCCTCAACCTTCCGCAACGCCGGTGATCTCTCTGGATGCCACAGAAGATCCGGCTCCTTCCATGGAGCATGCGATCCTTGAGTCGCAAACTGACGTCACCATGGGTGATTCAGATTTAGATAAGGGTGAACCCTCTTTGGGTTATGATCCCTCGGCATAAGCCTTATCAGCAACCCGGGACTTGCCAAGTTTGGCCTATCCCGGAAATCTGCTGAAGAGATCCAGCGGCTGGCCAGGCAATGTCTGGAGAAGAGAAACTTATCTGCCGAAGAAGAAGCACAAGAGGCAGAGGACATCAAGCACTCTGACCTTCTCGAACAAGTGCGTCTTCGTGACGAGAGGATACGGACCGGTGAGCTTCCAACAACTCCAGTGATCCCTCTGACTCTCGCCGAGAAGGTTGTGGTTGAAGTGAACGCGAGTTTGGACAAACTTACTCGCGAACAATATGTAAGTCGGAATTTTAACTCCTGTTTTTCCTTTATTTCATATCATATCCTCTAGCCCCCAAGCATGAAGTAGGATAAATAATCCGGGTTTATGCTTCCTTAGGATGCCAAAGAACGAACTAATGTAGCCCCCAAGGCTCGTGCTGATATTAGCAAAAATATTAGCCCGAGTCTTTAGTAGCTTTCTGACTTTGGGTATTCTGACTTACAGAAAGTATGTTCCTATAACCAGGATTTATTGAAGAATGTCTGTGATAAGCGGAGAGAGATCAAGGCTCTCCGACTTAAAAATGTTGAACTTAAGGTCTCCAAGGATGAGGCTAAAGGTAAACATTTCGAGACTCAAACCTTGTCTTTCATGTTTTCATAGTCAAACTTTTCTGAACTGTTGTTCTTTTTGACTTACAGCGCTGGTAAAACAATCTTGCGCCATGATTGAAGAGGCCGAGAACCTCAAGACTTTGGTGGTGGAGAACAAGGAACTTCGCCAAGAGCTGGATAAGCTCAAAGCGGATCATGAGAAGAGCATAGCTCAAGTTATCAAGTCCTCCTCCATGGCTACTGATGAGCGTGATCGCAAGATCGCTGCTCAAGATCAAAAAATCTCGGACCTCAATAATGAGCTTAGAAGAGAGAGGGACCTTTCCGAGGCGCTCCGGGCTGAACTCCAGAGTCTTCAGGAAGAGAAGACCAAAATTGACGACGTCATTTTTGGTACATTCCATCTGTCTGACTTTTCCGCTTTCTTCGACTTCTATCAATGTCGGATTTTCTTAACTTGTTTTGTGTATAGGTCCTCTGAACTTGACGGACTCTTCCTCCACCGAGCCCCGCACCCACCGGCTTACCCAAGTCGGCGACCTGCTTCATGACTTCTGCCAATCCCTTGAGGACATCGGCGAAGCTCTCAAGATTCCGGACATGCACAGCATGTCGGATTTTCAGGTGTGGGACAAGGCAAAGGAGATGCCGCAACTTGTTCAGGATTGGAACATGTCCTACGCGCGGACTGCGGCGCAGAACGCTCTCACCATGGTCATGAGCCACCATGGAAACATGGAAATATGGCAAGTGACCAGAGGGTACTGCAAAGTAGATGAAGACGGCCAGGAGCAAGACCTTCAAGTCATCATGCACTCCTGTGCCGGAAACGGGTGTCACGTGGCTGATTTGACCAGCTACGAGACCCCTTTCTTGACCCGCGTGGACACTCCGCCTCCTCCTCCAGAAGAATCAGCAGAAGTTTCTAAAGATGAATGCACCACCTCAGATGTGGACATCTCGGAACGATACCAAGGCGGTGTATCCAGTGAGCCGGCAGCTCCTTCCTCTCCTGCATCATAGATTAACAGAAATATTTGTGTTATTCTGAAAAACATGATGGGCCTGTATATATGCAGTACTACTATTTTGCTAGTGTTAAGCTTTTGATCTATTCAGCACTTTTGGCTTTAATTTTTTTGTGTGCCTGAAATGTTTTCATAAGCACTTGTATTTTTTCGTCTATACTTATCGTTTATCTGGCTTTCCGCCTCGTCCCTTTCGTGAGCCGGCCAAACCTTCTGTCGGAAACTTTGCCAAGCAACGGAGCTCAATCGCTAAACCAGTTTAAACTCGGAAACAAAGCCGACTTCCAGTACCAACAATTCACTACTCGGAAAATGCCCGCATCCAGCAATCAGACAAATAACCAAAGTAAAGACTAGAAACTTTAGAGTTATACCCGAGGGTAGCATTTTTAGAATCGGAAATCTAAACCAGAACGAACATGAGCATAAAATACTTTCAAGCATTCTGGGATTTTCGACTATGACATGATCATTCGGAAATAAGATGGTAAAAACTTCTTAGAAAAAATTAGGCAACCAAAACTTTTATTTCTCACAGAACATGTACATATATATATGATTACAAAGAAGGATAAACTAAGAATAAAAGGGAAGTAGCTGAGCAATATTCCACGGTATGTCTAACTCATCCGGATTTGTACTGCCTCCAGCTCTCTTTCTCTTCTTAGTAGCAGGTCTTTCTTTGACTGGCCTCATGCCAGTTAAGTAGTACGATACATTGTGCAATACTCGACTAACTAAAAAAGGCCCTTCCCTTGATGGTGATCACACTGTTGGGACCTGGAATTTTCATCATATTGTAAATGTAACACGGACGAGCCATAAAAGCCCAGTAAGCCGGACGTCCGAATATAGCGTGGTACACGCTCTTGAACAGTACCACTTCGAAGGAAAGTGCCTCCTTCCGATAGTTCTTTGGAGTTCCAAAGGTAACATCCAAAGTGATCTCTCCTAGGGAATTGGCTTGTCTTCCTGGGACAACTCCGTGAAAGATCACAGAGCTATGGTTCAGCTGTGTTTCCGAGATCTTCATCCGGCGTAGCGTTTCGACATAGAGAATATTGATACTACTACCACTGTCCATGAGGGTCTTGGAGAAACCATCACCGTCAATAAGTGGATTGACGATTAAGGCGTATTTTCCTCGCATGTGCAAGTTAGGCGGATGATCAGCGCGGTCAAATGTGATTGCCACTTCCGACCAGTCCAGGTACTGGGGGACAGCCGGAACTGTTGCATTGAGCTCATGTAGAACTGCTTTTTTGACCTTTGTTGGTTGAGATCCGAGGAAAGTTACATAAGTGTCCTTTTTGGTGGGAAAATTTTTCTTCCCTTCCGGCTTGGGATTTGAGGCATCAGCTTCCTCCATGTCAGAATCTTCCTTGGTCTCTTTTTCCTTTTCGGGATTCTTCTTTCCCTTCTTCCGCTTAGCTTTGTAGCCCGCGGTGTCATCTCTTTTGATGTCGTCATTGAAACGACATTCGACATTGGTGTGGGATGAGCCCCCATTGGCGTCTAAGTGATGCACACATGGGTTATTGGCAATGTCGGCCCACGAGTAGGTTTTGCCTGGTTGTTGGTCTCCTCTACCTTGGACTCTTGAAGTTCCACGCCCACGCCCGCGGCATCCACCGCGTCCTCCTCGTCCTCCAGACCCGAAAGTATCAGTGACCACTTCCATTTCCGTGTTAGGTTTTTCTTCCGAGGTATTTTTACACTTCTGAGCTTGTTTCTTTGGTTGTTTTGCCGACTGTGGCATAGCTAGGGCATTGAGTAATCCCTCTGCATTGTCGTTGGCGTCTGCATACTTGCTCGCTGTTTCTATCATCTCTCCCAGATCAGTAAATTTGTCACACTTCAAGCGATGGCGCAGTAGACCAATTGGGAGACCTGCAATGAAAGCTTCAATCGCAGTTTGATTGTTTACCCCTTCATAGGAGTTCTTGGTGTTGATCCATCGTCCGAGGTAATCCCGGCAAGTTTCTCCGGCCTTCTGGGTGCAACGTTGTAGGTCTCCGACCGTACAGGGCCTCCGATATGTGCCTTCGAAATTCCGAAAGAACGCACTTTGCATGTCATACCAGTTGTGGATGGTGTTCTCCGAAAGTTCATTAAGCCATGATCGTGTCGTCTTCCACAACATAAGTGGGAGATATCGGGTTGCGACCAGGCTATTTCCGCCTTTGGCGATACAGCAAGCTTGGAAAAAATCCTGTAGCCAGGTGTCTGGCCGAGCAATGCCATCGTAGGCTTGGATATGTCTTGAGATAGCAAATCCTTCCGAGAATCTTGTAGCTCTGATGCGTGGTCCAAAGCATTTTGGTCCCACGTAGATATCATCGTTTTCATAGCGTCGCGCCTCTATGTTGGAATTGATCATGTGCCTTGCGTCGTTCGGGGATAGTGATCGTCCTGAATATCGGTTGTGGCTGCGGTGCCTTGGAGCCGGACTTCGGCTTCTGCCACCACCTCCTCCGCCATGTTGTCCTCCTTGTCCCCCTTGGGAGCCATTGTGATGACTGCTTGGTGGAGAAGGTGGGGCAGCTGGATAGTTTTCGGCTGATCGCCGGCCTCCATCCGGAGCGTCATTATTCCGGTTCCGGGGAGGGTCTTGGCTATGATGAGCCCCCTGCCGGCTTGTCCCGGCATGGTTTCCGCCGTTCCTTCGTCCGTCATTCCCACTACGGTGAGGCTCAGCCGGATGGTTTGCATGTCTAGGAGGTGGCATTTTTTGACGATCCTCCTCCCGACGTTTCTCTTTATCTTCTCCCCTTCGATCATTAGACTCTCGTCAGGGAGGATTCCTCGGATTCAGTGCAGTGATGGCCTCTTTTTCGGCCGCTGGGGCGACGTTGCTCCAGTCACACGCAGTTCTGTGATGCTGTCCTGACGATCCGGTTCTCGAATAATTGTCCTCTCGACGTTCGGGGCGATGATGCTGCTCCGGAACACGATGGGGTATTATGTCAGCCCATGCCGGATCTGTGCGACATTGGTCGGAATCCGAGACCAGTTTTTGACTTCCGGACAGGGCGACCTTTTGCTGCTCCAGTCCCTTGTTGAGTAGTTTGATACCCAAACGGATCTCCTCCGGTCCTGGATTTGCCGATAGAATTTCTCGGGCTACCACGGTGTTCTGTACTGGTGTTGGATATACCCAATCTCCTTTGTTGTCTTTCCGTGGCTTCCCCATCTCATCTCCAAAAAGGACGGCACGGATATGTGGGAATTGGTCGTCATTGGTGTGACGCTTCCGTGTCTTTTGATGCAACCGAGATATGTAATCCTTAGTTGCCATGCGTTTCTTCTCCTCCTCGATGTTTTTGGCTTCATCCAGGAGTTGTTGACGACGCGCTTCTAGGGCTTGGGCCCTTTCGTCCAGCTCTTCCGCAGTAAGTTCTGCAGCTGTAGGGATAGGTGTGGTTAATGCAGCATCGATGAGTTTACGCGCACCTTCGGTGATCACGTGTCCATCCACCGATTCTTCCTTTTTCGGCTCTTCTGGGATAAGTGATCCATCCGAGTCTTCTTCGTATTCCTCGGCAATCACCGCTTCTGCCAGAGGGTCTTTTGTCGGGGTCTTGTTCTTCTTGTTCTTCTTCTTTTCCTTCTTGGTAGCGCCGGTAGCAAAGACGGCTTTGGGTCCGTTTCCCAGAGTCAAGCTCTGATCGGTACTTTCGGACATCTGGACCTCGGGATTATCTCCGACGTCCATGTCATCCTGCGCTTTGGGAGAGTGCTCCCCTGATCCTTCATCCATGGCTTCTCCTTCTTCTGCAGCTTTGGAGTTATACTCCTCTTCATATTCCACGAAGAACTTTCGGAAATCCACTGACATCATCGATTCATCCGAGGATGCAGGTACGTCGGCGTTTGTTCCAATTGCCTCCAGCACAGAGTCGGTGTTTTCTCCAGCATCGGCAGAGCTGGATCCGGATCCCACATACCCGACAAAGTGCGACGCGTGCTTCCTGAGGTACCTGCGGCTCACGCGAACAGCCATGTCGAAACTTTTGATGGTCTCGAGAATTGCATCTGCGCTTGCATCTTGCATTATCATACGTCGCAGTGTGTACCTTAGAAAAGGCCTGTCTGTCCCGGCATCATCAGAGCCGGAATCAGTGTCGTTGATATGCTCCTCCTGGATTTCGACTTCCGCAGGTGGGTCGATCTGGGATACGGTCTCTCTGAGGAGATCCACTCCAGATTCGGCTTTAACCGCTAGGTCTTCCTCAGGCTCGAATTTCTCCACTATCTTCGCAGATGGTGCAGGCTGGGTGGGATTAGGGTTTTCTGAGATCCGGAACTCTGCCGCATCCGCAGACAAAGGGGACCCAGAAGATTATTCTGCCTCTATCATCACCACTAGGGTAGGTGGGGCAGGTTCAGCGAAACCGATGTAGACATCGATCTCGCCAAAAGACATGATTGTGTAGGCAGTCACGGCCTCCCTAGCCGGGATCCACATCTCGTCGAGAACGATGAGAGGGACGTTGCTGGCGTAGAGGATGCGACCGACGACGATGGTCTCGCCGATTCCGATTCTTGCAGATTCCGCTCGGAACGCAGATCCGAAGCTCACTTGCCCCACGGTGGGCGCCAACTGTCGTCGGATTGAGGACAAGTACGCCATGAGGGGGTCCTCGAGGCGTGCAGAAGAGAGGGGTGTGAGACGTACGGTGTTCCGGGACGGTGAGCACACAAGTTTACCCAGGTTTGAATCCGCCGGCTTTGGACGGACCCTGCTCCTGCTAGCAATCCAGTAATATGGCAGAGCCGGAATATGGGTTACAAGGGTTTCGCCTGTGCGAGTTGAGATTGTAGACTATTGAGGTGTTTTGAGTGTTGCCCTAAAGGCTCTCCCTAGGACGGCTTATATAGATATCCGGCCTAGGGTTTACAGGAGAGATCTATCCGGCTACGATTAAGAGTCGGTTATAAAGTACATCTTAAACTACAAGTAACACTATGGGCCTAAGTTGGTAAGTTTTCTGGGCCTTCCCGTAGCCGGATTGGACTCCGTCTTTCTCCCTGACTGGGCCGCCCGTGAAGCAAAGCTCTAACCCGAAGTGGGTCACCCTGGTCAGTGAGGAACTATGAGGATACCCAGAAAGTATATCCCCAACAGATGCAGACCGACAGTCCGACGTGTACTGATTACTGATACTCGATCAAGAGAGAGTCTAGTAATTAGTTACGCAAAATCGATCATGTACGCGTTCGATCGTCATCGTCTACGAGTCTGAAGTCTCAACTCTCAAGACCAGGCGCGATTGCGGCGCTTCCCCTGGTCCCTCCCTTCCTGGATCGGATATCCGGCTCGTCGATGATCAACTGCCAGGCGCGATTGCGGCGCGAAGGCCATCGACGAGACGACGATCGACCGCCTCGGCCTGCCTGCTGGTCCGCTCTCCGCCCCGCTCAGCTGCCCATGCCTCTGTTGTTTATGCCCGCCCTAATTATTAGTTCTTAATTCTAATTAGTACCTGATTGTTGTTCTTGTTTGTAGCGAGCGAGTTTTTTTTTAGGTATTATAGCGAGTGAGGTTAACTGATTATGGCGCTCGAATCCGGTGCTAAGAAAGAAAAAGGAGAGAAGAAGAGAAAAAATTAATAGAATCACAGAGAGAATCTTTTCATAAATTTTTTAAGAGCAATACGAGCACTTCGAGGAATGCAGATGAGTTGGCGCTAGTTCTTGTGGGGAAACATACTAATGTTGATCCAGAAGATAATGTCGCTATAGAAGACAATGTTCATATCAACGCACATAATGACAATGTGAGTAATCATGTAAACTTTTACAAAAGAAGTTAGTGGACGAGATTGACATTGATTTCATCGTCACGGACTTTGCTTCTAGAAATTTTTGGAGGCAGTTTTAAGATATTATGTAAACATTGTTATTTTTATATGAATATTATAGTTAGGAGATACTTAAAATATTTATTTTCCATCATCTTATATATACATAATTTTTTTATAATAAGGGACTCAATATTTAAGTTTCGACTCGGGCTCCCGAAATCTCAGTACCTGCCCCTGACTAAGCACACGAACACCCACGAGCTTACCGCTAAAATCAACCAGCGAAATCTGTCGATCTATCATCGAGAGCGATCCATCGTGGTAGGTGAGACCGATATCACCTGGAGCATATGCGTAGGTGACGTGCCAGTGAGATGAACTCGGCTCCGAAATCGCCTCCTGTGTCGCCTCACGTGATGTCAACAATCAAGCGATCTCGGTTATCGTTATTGTGAAGCTATAATACATGGAAAATAAAGTTTTCCCGCTACGCTGCTTTGGCGCGCGTTCTCGCGCAGGAGGTTCTCGGTCGGCGGCACGGTTGGCGGTACTTGGAGCAAAACTTGTTTCCTATTTCCACAGTGATTTTCACCACTCCAATTAAACCATTACTCTCTTGCAGAAAATGATATTGCTTCCGGGAAGGGAAGCAGTTCAAGGATGGGGCACACTACACCTTCAGCTCCACCATTACCGGATGACTTGCCCTGTGCTCTAGCACCATCGGGAGTTCAGTCTGACCACATTACCGGATGATTGAGGAGAAGATTAGGAACCTCCAGAAGGTCAGGGTCAGGGATACTTTGAAGATCAAGAACCTGAAGAATGGGCTGACTGCAGCCAAGTGTGAGCTCAGACAGTCAAGGGAAGTGATCAGCAATAGCAAGAAGGCTCTGCTAGACAGCTCTCTGAGCCAGCTCAAAGCGTACGAGAAACTAGAATCACTCGGCCACTCCCTATTTGACTGAGCCTATCCAGTTTTCATGGTTTCACCGTTATACACTATGGTATGGTCGGTGCAAAGCCTTATTTCCTTAGCTAGTATGTAAACTGAAACCTTTTTCAAGTTTTCATGCATCTCTAAAGCTCATGTATTGCTGTTTCAAGTGCCAACAGCAACAAGCCATGGGCGTGGGGTGTAAATTTCCATGCCAATGCAGCAGTGACCCTACTTGAATGATATTTTGGTAGTATATTTGTCACTGCAAATCAATTAACTTCACTGAAGTATGATTCAGAAGCACTGCATGTTCAGATAAAATTTAAGTCTGAGCAGTGACCTTGCAACAAATCAAACTAAATGTATCATTTGCCTCCAGATGTTCATAGTACTATACAATGAATACTACACTAGCTAGCTGGGAGCTGCGAACTGTCTACAACAGTGAGGCAAACAACGAACAACATGTTCAATCACAGCACTGAGATGTCTTCACTTTATTTTCTGCCTCTTTACACAGAGAAAAGGGACGCGAAGACAGAGAGTTCAAGAGACGCACTGAACACTGATGTCTATCTGTCAGACATGCCGCCTGTGGTCGCCGTCGTCGTCGACGCGGAGGTTCACGCCGTGGTCGCGGAGCGCGTTGAGGATGGCCCAGACCTTGGTGCGGTTCTTGAAGCCCTTCTTCTCGACCTCCTTGGCGGCGTCGGCGTGGATGGGCTCGCTGGCCAGGCCGTCCACCCGGAGGCGCATGGCGAGCACCTCGCCGACGGCGGCCGCCGCCTTGGCGTTGCAGGCGCGGCCGCACTCCAGCCCGTCCCGGAGGGGCTTCTCGACGGAGGACGCGGTCACCACCACGCGCCCGCTCTGCCGGTCCACCACGTTGGCCGTCACGTACTTGAGCGAGATGAAGAGCCGCAGCACGTACCGCTTGGCCTGCGCCATGGAGCCAGTTCCCCGCCGCCGCGAGAGGATCCGAGGACGTGCCTAGTACGCCTGGTGGCGGTCGAATGCCTTAGGGGCGTTTCGACAAGCAGCTTGGGGGCGCCGGGCGAAAGAAGCGGACGCGCAAAGAGGCCGGCGATGCTAGGCGGGAGGAGCGCCAAGGGCGAGGCGGGAGGAAAGCCGGAGCTGGAGAGGAAAGGCACGCGCGGCACCCGGTCACTGGTCGCGGATCCTGTGGCGGCGCAGCCGTGTTCCCCTGCAGGAGAGGGCGAGCGGGACAGGAAGGGTACAAAATCACCGTGGACATAGGAGTATATATTCGTTGCCGGTCTTGGAGCAAAACTTCTGTATTTTCTTTCTTTAGCCTGCCATATTTTTTAAAACGAACCAGCTTATTTATTATCTCTACTGATAATACTTCCTCCGACCCATATTATTTGACTCGAATTTATCTAGATTCGGATGTATTTAGACATGTTTTAGTATTAGATACATCTGAATTTAGATAAATTCAAGTCAACTAATATGGGTCGAAGGGAGTATAAAAATGGTGAGAATATATAATGTTTTCTTTGTAAAAATGGAGGATGTTTTTTCGAAATATTTATTAGTGGAAAAGAGGAAGCCCAAGCCAATCGAGTCATATAGCTCGGGGCCCTTCGGGGAGTGCTGGGCGAGGCCTAACAAGACTAATAATATCACGAGTTAAACACATTAGTAGTCCTTGTATCTGTGCATGTGTGTGATTTGATTCAGTCCTCGCATTCGAAATTTGCACAACGGAGGATGATTCATGTACTATACAAATCCAGCGGATTCCCATGACTTCTTTTTGCAGGGTAAAGGGATTATATTAAACAGCTAGGTTGGTACAATCAAGTGCTATTCCGAGACTACGGTTCTTCCCTGTACTCTACCAATCTGAGCTAGGCCATCGTTTGCACTATTTGCTTCGCGATCAACCTTCTTAACGACGATCTCTCTTTCCCTAAACTTCTCTCGTATTACAAAGACTATCATAGCATGTCTCGATAAATTCGGAGTTCTCAGGTCAATCATCCCTATCATCCCTATTGCCTTGGAACGGTCAGATTCAAGGATGATTTTCTCCATAGACCAGTGTAAGGCAAGCTCCAAGCCCTCTTCCATTGTCGATATCTCCGCTTCCAAGGCATTCTCGCATGTACGTAGGTGGCGGCAGGTAGCAAAGACAACCTCGCCCTTATGATCGCGCAAGATCATCCCTGCTCATATACAAGGTCATACGGGATCGTACAAAACGTGCTTAGGATGAAATTACAAGGGGTGCCAAGCTCAGTAGTTCATACTTTAAATATTATGTATAACATTTTTTACACATATAATATATATGGGATTAGATTAATTGCTACTATATCAAAACAATCTGCATTTTCGCACCCCCCCCCCCCCCCCCCCCCCCCGATACGTCATGTGCATAGCAGTGCTCTTTGCAGATTTTTAGCGGTATACATGTTAATTGAACTCGATTTAGTTCAAAACTAGATTTATTGTTGAAATTTAGCTGATATGGACGAAACATGGACGTTAGTTTCACTTGCAGGAGAGCAGATGTCCTGCAAATTTTCACTTAGCCCCTCTCGTATGTAGAACTTAGAAATGCCCTCCTAGAAGTTTGCATATCGCTCCCTCTGTATCTACTCCATTAACCAATGGTCATTCAGTTCCAGACGATTCTGTTCCGTTCGAGCAAGGAAAAAAGAGGTGAGGGAGAGGGAGGCATGGGAAGGCGATCGCCCGACCAAAGCGTGTTGCGACTATTCGAGAAGAGAAACTGTCGCCTTGTTTCAGACCACTTCCAGAAATTACATCCACCACGATACATTAACAAAGAAAAAATTCAGCTAAAAATCCACTTGATGAAATGAAGCCAAGATTTAAAAATTGGAGGCAAATCTAATTAAGCTCATTCTGACTAACCTTGTGATTAGGGCACTTAAAAAATTCTCTATTCTGATTGCCGTGGATATCGGCCTGGGAGGTGAACTGCTTCACATAGCAAACATTACGTTGGGACGAAGGATAGGGGTTGAACATATGAACTAGGGTTAGGTATTAGGGGAAGTGAGGATTTAAGAGCATAGGTATCTATAATTAACAAACGGGGAGTTTTTGCATATTTTACCTGGTGGGAGATTAACAAAATGTAACGGAGTCCCGTAGGAGGGGCCGTAGGCGGACCCAACCGTCCCTAAGCCTACCGACCGGCCGACAAGCCTAACTTGAGGGCAATTTGATAAAAATTAGTGTCACTTGTCTTGAAATACACTGTTTGTCTAAGTTTTGAATAATTCTTGGATCCGCCACTAGGAGGGGCTAAGTGCAAATTTTAAGAGTAGTTGCTCTCTTGCAAGTGGGACCAACATTAGCTCAATTTTGATGGAAAATCTAATTTAGGACTAAATCGAATTCAATTGATAAGTAGTGTACATGATTAAAATTCTACAAATTGCAAACGCAAGGACTAAATCGAGCCGCGCAGCTGCTGTATTTAACTCTGATATCGCAGGTCAGAGTTCCTTCTGTTTAAAATTTAAAACAAAGCCCAACCCAATCGAGCTCTGGAAAGGAAAATTGGAGACAATATTGCGGGACGGTGGAGATGCTCTGAAAGTCAGCATGCGGCGAAAAGCGTCTCCTCCTGCTTCGCTTCCACGCAGCGCCAAGGCGCAGCATTTTCCGCTACCATTAATGCAGTAAAAATGAATGTGATTAACGTACAGCAGGGACCAAGCTGCGAGGAGTGAGGGGACCCGGGGCCTCGGAGGACTAGCCTAGGGTTTTAGGGCTCACCGAGGCGACGGGATGGGCTACCACCACCTTCTCCTCGTCTCGCCGCCGGCGCAGCCACCGCCGCCGCGCCTCTCTCTTCTCTCCCGCGCGGCGCGGGGGGCAGTCAGCGCCGCTGCCTCGCTCGATGCCGCCCGCCCCCCGTCGGTGGCGGCGGCGTCGGCAGCCACGCGGAGGAGGGCCGTGCTACTGGTCGGCGTCTCCGTACTCCCGCTCCTCCATCTCCGTGACGCGGCAGTGGCCGCGCGCGCAGGCGCGCAGCCCTCCACGGTCGATCTCGTCACTGGTGAGTACTACCCTGCTCTGCGCGGGGTTGATCTGTGACATTCTCAGTCCGAAATCTGATACGAATGTTGACGAGCGCATAGCATTGGTTCCTTGATGGAATTGGGGCGGCGGGCATAGTGACTACCTGAAAAGCTGTACTATGTATTTGTGGATGGTAAATCTATTGGAACCTTAACCACGCCAATGATTGAGCTCTTGCGATTTCCTTTTGATCACTGTTGTTAAATGTTAATTGTCAGACGCTATAATGTGGTAGGCGGCCTTCAGAATAAAATTTACATGCTGATCATTTCTTGTCAAATCTGAGTGGTGAAAAATGCCAATTGAGTTGGCATGCACTTTACATTTCCTGCACCAGAAAGAGCTGTCATTGTTATGTAACATTGGCTGAACTGGTTAATCGGTTCTTTGATGCCTTCACTTATGTGTGAGTAAAGCTAGGAGCAAAACAGCCTTTTTAAATCTAGCTTGGTGTGATGAGTTCATGAAACCAATAGTTTACTCTCATGAATGTGCTATTGCTGTTCTGCATTCTGGTGTGAATAATTGACTGGATGCAAAGGTACATCAATTTGTGTTTTATGAATGATACCATTGTTTAATTGATTGATGATATGATGTTTTTGAACATGTTTTGGTGTGGTCACCCCATTGGTGAGAGCATTTAAATTAAGCCAAGTTTGTTAACATATGTACCCACTTTTTTTCGAAGCCATATTGCTATTTTATACCTGAGACTGAGTTGATGAACTTGATAAATTTATGGCATTATTCTTACAGATAAAATGGACTTTCAGAAGACCGAGGGGATGCAACATGAAGAACCTTGGGCTGAACCATCTCAGTTTGAGGTGAAAGGACCATCTCCAGGGAATCCATTTGCAGGTCTTCTGAATGCAATTGCAGTTATTGCTTCTGGGGTTCTGGCTGGACTTCTTGGTACTTCTCAACGGGAAAAGAAGGCTTTGCAGTCAACCATCTCATCTGTATGTCATCTACCAACCTTTGTTCAACATCTCATCTTCGTTACCACCATAAAAAAATTACATGCACGTAAATGAAAATTGTTCGCCACCCTTATTACCTTGTACTATCACTATGCTACATACTCATGAAACCACTAAATGGTGCTGCTGCAAACTAGCATAGTAGCATGCATTGCTTTTATGATAATTTTGGTTGCTATCATTCATTTGTGCTATTCAGTTTGGCGTACCACACTACCACTTATATATATGAATCATGATGGATACTAATATATAAGACATTCCTTCCTAAATTCTTTGCTTAGGGGCTTAGGGCCTTGTTATCCGATGAATGTTGCAAAAATATTGTTTTTTGTTTGTTTTACTAGCAAGTAGCAAGTTACCTTTGTTTCTGTGTATGATTGAATTTGGTTCAGTATCTGTGGTATGCATGCTGTGTGATAGGCTTCATTATCTTGAGACTCACTCCAATTGCTCTCCTCTAAAGTTTAACCAAAGGGTTATAAATCCCAGCAAATTAAACATATGCCATATGCCATATGTTATATGCTTGCTGATTTTTATTTTTTAGTATGGACCACAAATTATGCATTTACTACTTTCACGGGTATGTTCCTGAACGCATATATTTCTGCCCCTTTGTCTCAGCTGTTAACGTGATCTGAATATATTTGATAAAGCAATATGAGTTGCTTTAGAAATACTAGAATGGCGTCCTCAGTGTAGTGATTTATATATCAAAAGGTTTTCTTGAGATACGTCTCTACATATATTGAATCGGTGAAGGATTCTTAACTGACAAGTCTGATTTTCTGTTCCCTCAGATGGAGATCAAATTGGCTGAAAATGAGGCAGCTATGTCTTCGCTTAGGGAGAACTATGAGAAAAGGCTATTGGACGAACAGGCAGCACAGACGAAACAAGCTAGGATGCTCCGTGATAAGGAAGCTTCGCTTCTTGATCAACTGGCTTCAACTAAGAGGACTGTAACATCTTTAAATGAGGAAGTTATAAAGGAGAGGGAGCTAGTTGAGCAGCTTAGACATAGGATACATGAACTTGAGAGTAGCGTTGCACGAGCAGAGGAAGACAAACATGCATTTGAAGGAAAAATGAGGGAAAAGTTGGAAACACTTGATATATTTCATGACAAGGTAAATCTGCTTAGCCAAGAGGTAAATGCCAAGGAAGAATACATCATGGAACTCAGTGCATCACTTTCCTCCAAGAAAGAAGACTACCAGAGCCTGCACTTGATCTACAGTCAGACTAAAGAGGGCCTCGAACATGCAAATTCTAGACTAGAGCAACTGGAGCAGTATCTTCTTGCAGCTAAAGATGATCTAAAATCAAAGACATCATTAATTGATTCACTGAATGAGGATGTCCAAACATTACACACTTCAAAGGCCAGTGCCGAAGAAAAAATAAACGAGTTGATAAAACAGTATGCAGACTTGGAAGCTGCTTCTCAGATGAGGGCAGCTCGCGATACTGAACTATTGTTCGATAAAGATGGTCAGCTGAATCAGCTTGAGGAACAGCTTTCTACTGCATTAAGTGAGCATAGTAAAGAGAGAGCTCTAATTGCTGAGCTGAACAGTGCACTGGAAGCTAACAGAACAATGCTAGTTAATGAAGTCGAGGTCCGGAAAAGTTTATCAGATCTTATTCAGTCCACTGAAGAGGCGCTGAAAGACTCCCTAAATGAGGTGTTCAAACTCTCTGAAGAACTTAATGAACTGAACATGTCAAATCATGACTTGACAGCTCAGGTTTCAAAATTCACAAATGAGTCTAATGAAATGAAACAGGTTCTGACTAACAGAGTAGAAGAAGCGGAATCAGTTTCTAAAGCTCTTTCTGATGAGCTGGCCTCAGTCAGGGAGACTCTTCAGAAGACACAAGAAGATCTTGAAATCACCTCTAATCAATTAGTGTCTGTTACAGAAGTGCATGATGAACTTAATAAAGAATTGCTTGATGCATATAAAAAGTTAGAGTCTACAGCAAATGAGCTTGTTAGAGAACGCAAAAATAATGCTACTCTAAATAGGGAGTTTGAGGCATTGGTGAAACAATCACTGGTGGATTCTGAAGCAAGAAGAGCTCTTCAAGCAGACTTGGATGAGGCCACCATTTCATTGAATGAGGTGAATGAGAGTACATTGTTTCTGTCTAACAAGCTTGATAGCACCAATTCTAGGATTTTTGCTATTAAAGAAGAGAAAGAGGTGCTTTCAGCGGCTCTGGGGGAGCAAAAGAAATGTACAGTCGAAGCTCAGAAAAATATGGCGGAAGCTCAGCATCTTATTAAGAGGCTTGGGTCGGAGAGAGAAAAATTTGAAACCAGGTCTAACAAACTTGAAGAGGAATTGGCCACAGCAAAAGGTGAATTGTTGTGTCTGAGGAGGCAGATTACTGCAAATGGGTCACCAAATACAGATGTTCTGAGCCCAACACAAAATTTCAGTCAAACTCTGAAAGCTCATGTTCCAAATACCAGCAGTACTGACGCTGGAGCTCATCGTTCTGCTAAGAAGATCTATAGGAGAAGAAAAGACGGACCAGCAACATGAGCGTCATCAGAACATTGGATCTAGAATCACCAATCTTTCATTTGCTCCCACTTCATTAGAATGTTGTTTACACCTTCCAAGCTTTGAAAGGTAGCACGTTAGACTACTGTACGATGATGCTTGCTTCTCTAGTTGTTCCAACTCTTTTTATTGTAGCTCTGAGAAAACCCCTCTGGTAGTTCCATATGGTAGACTTCAAGGGAATGAGAATGTACTGTGTACAAATGTGTTGTTGTCTGAATGCTTCATGGATACGCCGACTCATGCCATCTCCTTACTAAAACACTTCAAATTGTACCTGAAATGGTTACTTTTCTTGCAGTATGAAGTAATGCATTTATTCTCGTACTGTTTACTTGTCTGTCTCATGTTCTGCATGTTCTGCATTTTATATAAAAACCTGCATTGTAATGATTCATTAAACTGAAGTGTGACTTGTGAGATGCTGGGAGGAAGTTTATTCATGATTTGACATCTGCTGGATTCCCGAGCATTGGGATTTTAAGAAAGAAGTTCCAAAGCTTCAGGAGTCAAAAGGTATGCAGCTTCCTTTCACCTCCCATTGCTCCCAAAACATATGGTGATGTGAGAACTTAGTCTTGTGCTGCTTATATATGAAAACCATCCTGTCTGTTTTTATGCTGGGTCTTAGCATACTGCTATGTCTGTTTTATGGCTTTTCTCATTGTTATATATTTATCTTTATATTCCCAGAGTTTGGTCTTGAAAGATACCAGAGTAGTTAAAGTGTATTTATTCTTAACTGAAGTATTTACCTGTTTCTAAATTGTTATTTCTGTTGTGTTTTTCCCAGATAAAAGGGGGTTCTACAGTAGAGGTGGTTTTTGACTGAAAGATTCATACTTACAAGCTGGGAAAAGGGGGATGTACAGAAGGCCAGTCAAAATAGCTTGTCGGTTCTAGTATCCATGAGTATCTGGATAGGACATCCCTGATTCCATGCGGCCATAGTGTTTTAATTTTTTTAAATTACACTTATTAGGTACTGTCGTAATCTACATCAACACCTTTGGATTTCTTCACCTAAAGACTTGAATGCTTACCAGGACCACCATATATTTGGCTACAGCTCTACATTAGCATGTGCAGCTATGGTTTGGGTGAACACACTACGTTGGTAATTCTCATGTTCCGTTGTTATCAGGACGCCTTTAAAGCTGGCACCCACTTTTGCTGACTTTATTGCTCGTGTACTTCTCTACTCGGTTTATCTTCGAATTGTCCAAATATTTGACAGAGAGCATTGCAAGCACTGCCCAGTTGGCACACAGGGACATATGGTACAATATGCCCTTCCATGACAGCGGCAGTATGTGTAGAAGGAATGGAAGTAGGGTGTCAAGCGGGGCGGGTTGCGGCACTGCTTTTTCACTAATCCTTCTCTAATTTTGCCGGCTCCTGGGACCTCCTTTTGCCTATATTATCCTTTTGCGGGCCGTTATGCAGGTGCCGCTTGCCACCCTAAATGGAAGGATGGATGCAAATCCTTCGCTATCTTGCCTGAGTTATAGCTAACAAGTACAGTTTTCTGGACAGGTACATGGGACACACTGAAGCTGATGCCTGAGATGACCAGGAAAACGAGATTCTGCAGGCTGAAGACGTGACGAACCAAAGCGCGTAGGAGCTGGTTTTTCTTCAAGAATAGCTGGCATTGGAGCATACTTTGCAAGGTTGGCTAGTTAAGATCAGATTCCTTAATGAAATCAATCCCTTCCTCTAGCCTCCTGCGTATGCTTTTCTTTGCCCCCTCATAATTAATCTTCCGCGTCCATATAGCATGGCATGATGCACCCACTTGATTTAGATGATAATCACTCCTCTTCTGGCTTTCCCTGTAAAACCATACTGCTCACAGTATGTTCAGCAGTAGGAGCAGCAGCAGTAGTAGTAGTAGCAGTAGGAGCAGCAGCAGTAGTAGTAGTAGCAGTAGGAGCAGCAGCAGTAGGAGCAGTAGTAGGAGTAGTAGTAGAACCCACTTGAAAGATTCATACTTACAAGCTGGCCCTCAGCATTGTGACTTGTGAGGGCTAATTTGAAGACTAGCCAATCAAAATAGCTTCTCGATTCTAGTATCCATGAGTATCTGGATAGGGCATCCCTGATTCCATGCGGCCATGGTGTTTTAATTTTTAAAGAATTACACTTATTAGGCACTGTTGTAATCTGCATCAACATCTTTGGATTTCTTCACCTAGAGACTTGAACGTTTACCAGGACCGCCATATGTTTGGCTACAGCTCTACATTAGCATGTGCAGCTATGGTTTGGGTGAACACGCCATGTTGGTAATTCTCATGTTCCTTTGTTATCAGGACGCCTTTAAAGCTGGCACCCACTTTTGCTGACTTTATTGCTCGTGTACTTCTCTACTTGGTTTATCTTCGAATTGTCCAAACATTTGACAGAGAGCATTGCAAGCACTGCCCAGTTGGCACACGGACACATGGTACAATATACCCTTCCATGTTGACAGCGGCAGTATGTGTGTTGGAAGGAATGGAAGGATGGATGCAAATCCTTCGCTATCTTGCCTGAGTTATAACTAACAAGTACAGTTTTCTGGACAGGTACATGGGACATACTGAAGCTGATGCCTGATGGCCAGGCTGAAGATGCGAAGAACCAAAGCGCGCAGGAGCTGGTCTGTCTTCAAGAATAGCTGGCATTGGAGCATACTTTGCAAGGTTGGCTAGTTAAGATCAGATTCCTTTATGAAATCGATCCCTTCCTCTAGCGGTCTAGCCTACTGCGTATGCTTTTCTTTGCCCTCTCATAATTAATCTTCTGCTTCCATATAGCATGGCATGATGCACCCACTTGATTTATAGATGATGATTACTCAGTGTAGTTTGTTCATTTGTGGGCTCGAATATATGGTAATCACTCATCTTCTGGCTTTCCCCGTAAAACCATAAACAACAGTTTGTTTTCTTGTAGTCGCAGTATGTTCCAGTTGGAACTGCTGAAAATTGATCTCAGTGGCCACTGATAGAACAAAAGAGAAAAGTAAACTATAGCATCTCGGACACAGTCACACATCACAACATGGAGGCAGCAGATCAGTGGCCCATACAGGGCTGATTCTGTGATGATTCTGAACCTATGTAAATAGCCTCAACTTTTTATCACGTTCGTCGTCGTGTCTTTGGGGGTTGCTCGAGTGCACAACACTGCTACACGCATCTGTATTGGTGGGGGCTTCAGTTAGTTGGGCCACTTGGTTGGTTGGAGCCACGATCACAGTGCTCGGAATGGAAGTAGTACATGCATAAAACTTGTAGCGCGAGTGGTCAGTGCGTGCGAGTGGCACGCAAAAGTTGGTTGCCCAATGCACCGCGGCTGATTTGGCGCTGTATCTGAATAACTACAAACCCATTTGCTATCCATTGCCACTCCGACGGTGCCCCAGCTCAAGAACCACTTGGACTCGATGGGTCCTACTGTTCAGGTGCCAATGAGTTTAAGGCCTCTCTTTTAATGCATATATCTTGGATGCAGGCTCAAGTCGTCGTAGTAGATCTTACATTCTGTGTCCCGCCTGTCCTTAAATCTCCACCCTGACAAAAATCCATGTACCGCTGGACAGGTTTGATGAGCTTATTTGGTGATCTAGCCTAATCGATAGCCTGTTGATCCCAACACACTGCATATTGCCAAGGCTCGAGGTTTCCCAACCGGCCGGATCCTGCGCATAATTACTGCCTGCCTGCCTGGCTACGGCCGGCGTACACCGTGACTGCTTTAACTTTCACAGCGTCGTGATGTGATATCTCCTATGTATCTCTCTCGGGTAACACTCCTAGTCTCTTGTATCCACCGCTTTCACGAACTGCTGTATCTGCTATTCTGTTTTCCTGAGCTGGTTTGCAACTCGGTGCGGCAAACTCCAAAGATGCAGAACCGCAAATACTTGGGGTGTGTTCCACCAACAGGTGCATTTCATCCTGCACCAAACCCAGGGACATGGCTTGCGTACCGGAAAAGCGCACGTGCGCACTCGTCAGGGGCATCATCATCATGGCATATGGAATTTGGTGGGTCGCATTGACACCAAGCCATGTGGCCATTGCTGGTGCTTTTGCTATTTCTGGTTTTAGCTACTACGGTACCAGTTCAAGTGGCCCGTTTCACTGCTTGCCCCAAGACGATTACCGTCGGATAGTCAGATCTTCTCGCCTCTCTGCTTGTTTGGTTCGGATGTTTGGACATTGCTGGTGCTTTTCCTCTTTTTGGTTTTAGAGCATCTTCACTCGTGTTCCCATGAAGGCGTTTCCGGCGTCTTTTTTTTGTCCGGACGGTGAAATTTCGCCCAGTCGCATTCCCAGGACGCCGGTTTCGTCCGGATTTGGCCCAAAATTGGTCTGGCATTCCCAGGCCAAACTCGCGGCGTCGGGAACGGCCTAGGAACGCCGGATAGAGCGAAAACGAGGGTGGGCCAGCCCTGTCGGCGAGACATCCCATTTCCCACCACCAGTCGCCTCTCCCGCGGCGAAGGATTCTCCCCCTCCCCCTAGCTGCCTTGTCGCCATGCTTGCGCCAGCGAAGCTCCGTCGATTCAAGCCGAATTCGCGCCTGTAGATAGGTCCGCCGCCATCGCCGCAACTTCCCCCTGCCGCCTAGGCCAATTTCGCCACCCCTCCTTCGTCGTAGCTCGGCCACACTTCGAGCTCCCACCACCTCGCTCGCCAAGTGTTCGACGATTGGCCTGTTCGGCCATGGACTCTGACGACGAAGAGCTGTTCGCCGTGTTGCTGGAGGAAGAGAACACTGTAGTCGCCGAAGATGTAGAGCAGATGCAAATCCTCGCCTCTCTGGCGCGGCTGTACATGCAGACTGCAACGCCGAAGCGTGGAGGCTCGGCGAAGGGTCGCCGGAAGTGCAAAGCAAGGCAGAGGTGGAGGGCTACTGCATGTTGTACGCCGACTACTTCGCCGACAAGCCGTTCCACGAAGAGGCCGTGTTTCGGCGCCGTTTCAGGATGAGCCGAAAGCTCTTCCTCGAGATCGTGCATGATGTCCGGGAATTCGACCCCCATTTCGTGTGGAAGAAAGACTGCACCGGTTGGGTTTTCCTCACTGCAGAATAGCACAGTGGCGATGAGGTTGCTTGCATACGGAGCGCCAGGTGACAGTGTTGATGACTATCTTCGCATGGCTGAGTCCACCGCCATCGATTGCTTGTACCGGTTCTGCAGGACGGTGATTGCAGTGTTTGGGCCACAGTACTTGAGAACACCCACTGCTGAAGACACTGCTCGGATCCTCGCAGTCAATGAAAGAAGAGGATTTCCTGGGATGCTTGGAAGCATAGATTACATGCATTGGTACTGGAAGAACTGTTCAGTTGCACGGCAAGGGATGTACAAATGCCACAAAGGAGGTTTCATTGTGATACTTGAGCCAGCTGCTACACATGATCTTTGGATCTGACACTCCTTCTTTGGCATGGCAGGATCGAACAACGACATCAACGTTCTCAACTCCTCAAATGTCTTTGCCAAGCTTGTTGAGGGTCATGCTCCCTCCGTGGACTTTGAGATCAATGGGCACCACTACAATAAGGAATGCTATCTTGCAGATGGCATCTATCCAAGATGGCCAACATTTGTGAAGACTATCTCAAACCCGATACTCTCCAAGCATGCTTAGTATGCCAAGGAATAGGAAGCTTGCAGGAAGGACATGGATCGGGCATTTGGTGTGCTCCAATAGAGGTTTGCAGTTGTTCGGTTCCCTATAATGACCTGGTCGAAAGATCAGATGTGGGAAGTGATGAGCTATTGTGTGACCTTGCACAACATGATCATTGAGGATGAGAGGAAGGATTCAGTGAGTTTGGTCGAGCAGAACGGGCTTTCTACAGACAGGGACCTCTTGCATAGCCTGATCACTAGGTGCCGCCACCTGGACTGCCTTCATCTCCATGCGTCAGGAGATGCGAGACCCGGTAGTGCATCAGCTGCAGAATGATCTGGTTGAGCACCTATGGATACGCAGCGGAAACACATAGATGCCTAGTATGAATCTGACCGAACTAGGCCGAAATATGTTGTATTTTCATAGTTTGCCGAACTATGTTTAATTTTATGTCGAACTGTAGTTAATTTCGTCCAGAACTATGCCGAACATTGCTCTGTATTCGTATTATGCTGGAATATGCCGAAAATTGGATGAATTTGAGCCAAATTTGAACGAAACCACGCCGACCTGGGAACTCGGCCTGGGAACGCGAGTGGGAAATCGGCCATTCCTTGGCCGAAACCTTTCTCGGCCCGGCGCTATTTTGGTCCGGATTTCGGCATGGGAACGCATGCTCTTAGCTGCTACAGTAGCAGTTCAAGTGGCATGTTTCACTGCTTGCCCCAAGACGATTACCGTCAGATGATCAGATCTTCATGCCTCTCTGCTTGTTTGGTTCGGATGTTTACATACCCACTTTACTTTCCTACCCACAAGCGTTCAATCTCCACAACCACCCTCGTCTTATTATACTACTGCATGTCAGCAAAAGAACAATCTGCTCTCGCATCGATAAGCAAAAGAACAATCTGTGCGCAGCAGTCAGCACGTGTGAGTGTGCAGCCAAGTTATCTGCACATTTTCTTTTTAATCTGTCGTCCAAGTCGTGGTGACGAGCAATGCTGCCACAACTAAAATTAGCTGTACCTGTATGTGACACTTTACGTGCCAACGACACGTGCTCCTAGCTGAAAAGAAGCTGCCCGCCACTTGAGCATCTTCACCCGCGTCTCCAAACATCGTCGGGAAACAACAACGCCGGATCGCGCGATTTGAGGACGCTGCACATGTTACCGTGTTCGGGGTGTCCGAGTAGCCTTTAGAATTCAAAATCCGGAAATTTAAATTCCATTCATATTAGTAGGTTATTTATATTAGGATGAAATCTTAAAAACTAAATAAAATCTTACTAAATTTAAAACTAACCCCGCCACTCGGTTCCCGCCATTTTGTCCCGCCACCCGGTTTCCGCCATTTTTCTCCCGCCGTTATCTCCCGCCACCGCTTCCTCCCGTTTTTCTTCCACCTATTCTGCCTCTATAAATTCGGACACCGATATGTTTTCTTCCACCAAGTTCATGTGCTTCTCCTCTTTCTCTCATCAATCCTTCCGAGATTCCATCATGAGTGTGCCTTGTCAGACCCAGAGTATAGGTCTAGAAAGATGAAAGATGCGAGGTTGCTAGAGGGGGTGAAACAAGAGCGATGTTGGTGCGGCCATCTCGCCAAAGTCAAGGAGTCGGTAGATTTCTCTATTTTAATGGGCATGAAGTTTTTCATGTGTGACAACTACGACGCAAACCCGCTCCGACAAGTAAGTTTGTCCCACGAGAGGCCTCCAGTATGTTCCCAAAGCATGATGAATATGAATAAATTATGTTATTATATGTTCTTTTATTCATGCCATTAATATAATTGCAGTCTCCTCCTTCTCTTTGCAAGTGGTACCATTGGATTGACATGGACCAGCCAGCTTGGGCCATGCAAGAGATTCATGATAGGAACTGGCATGCATGGGCTGACTTTCACGCTGACGAACGTGCCGAAAGGATTGCCGAACAGAAGAAGGAGGGGGGAGAGAACTGAAAAAATAAGAGAGTAGAGATCAAAATCGGAAAATAAACGCGAAGAGGATGGCGAAAAAGGAAGAGCACAGGTACGCGGAGGAATAGGTGCACAAGAAGGCCCGTGCGGAGGAAAGGAAGAGATTAAGAGAAAAGACTGTTGAGGTGCAGACGGTAGATGAACGTGTGGGTAAGACCGGGAAGTACCCGCGTTAGGCGTGTGGATATTATAGTCTACAAATATACTTCTAATCCTCTAGCCCAATATTCTTACAGCTAATAGACCACATCCAAGTCTATCCATAAACATACAAAAATCACTGTAAATAGTGAGATATTAGGGTGTACTCTTGAAGCGTGTGAAGTCCTACAGTGTAGCAGCCTCTAGTCACCGGATCGAGGCATCGGATCGTCACCTCCACCATGCAGCTACCTCAAGTTGTAGTCCCAGCCTCCACCATAGCCAATGCTCCCCAAGAACACCACCACATTCCTCCACAAAAATGGCCTAAATCACTTCACCAAGCTATCCCATCAGTAGATCAGGCCTTTACTAGCTTCCTACTGTATTTCAACCACAAGTTTTGGTGAAAATCGTAGCTGAAATGAGCTCAAAATGGAGCTGGAAATGTTAGAGGCGAGCTGGAAATGAGGAGGAAGGAGAAAGGAAGAAGAAGATAAGAAAGAGAGGAGCGGTGCTGGCCGGCAAGGGCGGATAAGAAGGAGGGCTGGTCGGGGGGGAGGGGGGGCTCAAACCCCGACAGAAGCGGTCGAGGGCTCAAACTCTGACATACCCCTACTCCTGCTCTGCCGGCCGACAGCCCAGCATGCGGGGCTCGCGCGTCACTTTAGTCAGGGCGCAAGTACCGACCAGGCCTGGTCGGGCCTCGATACATCGACAGAGACTAGTCGGGGCGCGAGCCTCAGAAACCGCCTTATATTCCGAATTTCCTAATTTTGTGTATTATTCATGAAAATAATTATAAAAGACGTTTTATATTAAAAAGAGCAAAACTTTGGTCTTAAAACATAAAATAACCGTCAGTTTATGGAAAAAATTGATCAGATCAGACACGTTGAAAATGCCCGGCCTCTCCCTCCTTCGCTGGATAAGGCTTGCGCCGAGGCCGGACGAGATTCCCGTACGATGCAGTATCCAACGGACTACTTTGAGTTGGCCTAATACATCACCGGCTCATGGGCACCATCGTACAAAAAATGTGTAAATTATGTCGTGTGCACAGCATTACTCGACGAAAAGAGTCCCCAATGCAGCTACGGCCATGTTTAAAAATTTCCATTTTCAGTGTCGTTATTTGGAAATTAACAATCCGTTCCTGTACGGGGAGATGTTCGCATACAAATACAAATCCATTTTGTGGATGCAACATGTAGCAGCCATGCACACGACGCGACTAGATGGAGACGAAAAAGGCGATTTCAGCGAAAAGGAGAGGAGTGTAGTCTAGCCAAGGAGGAGTCCAGCTCATCGTTCGCTGGTTTCATCGGGTTTGCATTCCTGTGGATGCCGGCTCCCCTCCACTCTGCGATTTTGCCTCGGCATTGATCTGGGGGCCAAGCAGGTCTCTACGTCGAAAAAGACCGGCATGACTCCAGGATTTTAGCACGGGCAGTTAGCAAAATGGATTTATCAGCAGTTTGCAACACCCTGTAATCGACTACTAATTTGGTACTTCACTTGGATTAGTGATGCCAACATTAGTGCCCCTTGGGGACGCCATCGTTTCGACCACCTCGTCAATCTTAGGAACTTAAGAACTACTTAAAAAATCTAATTAAAAAGTACTCCCTCCGATCCATATTAGTTGACTTAAATTTATCTAAATTCGAATATATCTAGCACTAAAACATGTCTAGGTACATCCGAATCTAGACAAATCCAAATCAACTAATATGAGTGAAAAGGAGTATAACAGTTAACACCAAGATGGCCCAAGATGGATCTAAGTTTGGATTAGCCTAATTTTCGGCTTTTGAAATCCTCGATTGTTTGAACTACAACCTTAAACAACTAAAATTGCATACCCAAATTATTCCCTCCGTCTTAAAATAAGTAACTTAGGTTTATCTAATTTCGAATGAATCTATATACTAAAACATATTAGATACATATGATCTATAAATCCAAGTCGCTTATTTCTAGACGGAGGAAGTACGTCTTCACAGGTTATAACTTTGAGAAATGTTATGACAAGTATAGGACCATACGGGCCGAAATGGAATGGATACCCAATGAAACTAGGTTCTACATATTTTATTGGTTTTTCAACGGGGAAGCAATAACACAAAAATCCTAAAATATATATAACGAAAACTAATACTCTCCGTACTAAAATAAGTGACTCGAGTTTGTCCAGATTCGCATGCATCTAGATGCATTTTAGTGTGTAGACCAGCATTTTTTTTTCGAATGAGTGTAGACCAACATATTCAAATCCAAGTCACTTATTTTAGAACAGGGAGAGTAGTTTAAAAAACAAGCACATAACGAATACATAGCGGTACAAATATGGAATCAACTGTAGCCAGAACACAACAATTTGTTAACCATGCAAAAAAGGACACACACACTCACACACTAAAACAAACTCGGTTCATTTTACAAGATGGTTGCAAATGTTTATCATATATATCAAGATTATATAATCGAATAGGATATGGTAGTCGGCACAAAAATCAGGGGTCGTGGTATGGCTGAATGGGTCGATGGGCCTAGGCCACTTGTCTACCATGAGTCCCTGAAGACAAGTTACATGCATCACAAAAGCACAAAAAAAATATAAAGTTCACATATAAGAAATTGTCGTTTTCTTTGTGTTTATGCACTGAATTTTCGTAAGTTTTATTTCGGTCACTTCATTTCTGAATTCCTTCGTGATGGATGGAGGCTACCCAAACCATTTTCACCCTGACTATTAACATCAGTAAATATAGAATAAGAAAATTGCATTAACTTAGCCGAGATACTGATCATTTCTTAAATGTGTTTATGTGTCAAATGTGTCTTGTTGGAGAACGTAGTAGAAAACAAAACAAAAATCATTCTACGAACAAAACCTAAGATCTTTATGGAGATGCAAAGAGTTTTGATCAAATCTTTACCAACAATTGCAGTGGAGACAAAAGGTTGGTGAAGATCGTTGAAGCAGATTCCCACAGCTCGGATTAACCTCCCAATCACGAGAATTATTTCAACCTTTTGAGGATCAAAAGAATAATCCATCTGTCAATATTCACGCTGACAAACTCACCAATTCAGCATAACTTTGTTGTATATTAGAAATGTAATTTTTCCAAGGGAGAGCGTGTGTGAGAGATGCGCAGCCTTGCAGCACCAAAGGTACCTTCGATGGCTGCCCCTTTCCTCTACTTATCTAGGCACATCAAAGGAGAGATTACTGTCGGAGATATGTCAAATTGGGTATGCTCACTAGGCTGAATAAAGCATAGCCGATCCTGTTGGGCTTACACGGAAGAATAAGGTCTTGGTCGGATAAGGTAAAAAACATTAGTCGGTTCAGGAGAGTCGCAGGGTGTGAGGAGACTAAGGAATTGGAGTACAAGGCAATGAAGGCTTGGTCGATATCTTCTAGGACTCCTACTACCGTACAGATACAGAGACATTGTAAACTCTAAGTCGATCATGTATATAAGGCTGATTAGGAGCTAGAACAAGAGAGGATAGACATAGTCATAATCAATCCTAGAAGGATAGCATTGTAGAACCCACCGACAAACGCACAGAGCTAAGTTGGCGGAACCTCATAACTTGATACAAAGATCAATACAACAAAGCAAGAGTAAGTCTTTACCTTCAAGAGTGAGGGGCCGAACCTCGACCCCAATCCTCCTGATGTCGTCACACCCTGCTTCACCGGTCCCTCTCGCTTTGGTACCCGCCATGGTAATCCCGCGACAGTTACATCTCTTTAATCTCACGCACATCAAATAGGGGTTTACCATGTACATCAGGCCGGGGATTACCTCCCTTTAATCCATGTGCATAAAAAGGAGGATTATCACCATCTGATCCATTACACCTAAGCAAAGTGGGGCACCCTCCCTAGCCCATGTGGTTGCCTCGGCCGACTATCCAAGCATGCATCCTACATGGAACATTTTCAGTTTTTTCCTCTGAAGCATTCTCGATCTTTCTGAAACTTGTCTGGTGTAATTCCAAGTGCTCCCAACCATTCTAGCACTCAATAAATTGATGATCCTAAAGCGTAGTGTGTAGACATGATGTGGAGCTCCCTCCGACCAATAATTAATGGCAAGAGGACATCCATATTAATTATTTCTAACATAAAAGAAGATACCAAGCGAACCTTTTGTTTGCGTACACAATTCCTTCTACTTCGTGATGCTTAACAAAACCCGACGACATACTTTTATCAGTATCCTTGTGAGCAACAACTTGATCACACCACCAAGTTATCCCCATTACGGGTTTATTCACTTTTCTCATTTCCATATCCGGTATCCACATGATCATATCATGTTGTATCTAACTAGATAGTGATGGATATCAAAATACAAAGAGGACCCAAGAGTATATCTTCATCGTTAGAGGAGCACATCCCAATCTTGAACTATTGAGTCCCTGGATATACATTTTCAAAGTACCTAGAAAATTGTCGTTATAATCACCCAGTTAAGGGTAACATTTGACAACCCCAAAGTAAAATGTCCAGCATAAAGGTACATGATATTCTCATGGTCTAAGGATGTAAGTATACGTTAACACAATTACGATTGTACTAATAACATTGTGACAATGTGATCTCATAGTACATCGTATGTTTGGGTCTATCCAACACCATTGTTCTCCTAAGAATGTGCTATCATTGTTGCTAACATCCTTTTTACCTTAAAAATCCCCATGATTAGGAAACAAAATCATCATATGAAACACATGATCTAGTTTTAGAGGCAAGACTAGGGATCTTATTTGGTGTGTATATTTCCACACATGTAATTTGATTTTCCTCCAAATATCATACTCAGGACTAATACAAGTTTAGCACATAATATATACATAATCATAAACATGGAAATATAATAGTACGTATTTATTATTTTCTCTAGGGCATATTTGAAGGAGATGTGTCCTAGAGGCAAATAATAAATGGTGTTTATTATCATATCTCAGTTAGTTTATAATAGTTTTATACCATGTTATAGCTGTATCAATGGGAAACGTTGGTACACGTATGGTATGTAAACAAATCAAGTTCCTAGTAGCCTCTATTTAACTAGTTCATTCGTCAACTGATGATCAAGGTTTCCTGATCATGGAAATTTATGCCAATTGGCAATAAGGTCATATCATTAGTGAATTATGTGATGGACAAGCTTACGTGACGTAAGTATTGCGACACGATCAAGTCACATAGTTCATCATTGCAATAATTAGGAAATGAAGTGACCTTCTCCTTAGACCATGAGATCATATCTAATCATTATCACCTTAGGCTGTCTTGACTGCATCAATTGTCACACCGTAACAAGATGATCGTAAAAGTATCTATCAGGTATTCCAAAGGGATATGTTAAGGCGTATGCATCAAGATCAGGATCTGTTCTCGCGAGTAACGGGAAGATACACTGGCCCCACTCGGTGAGATTGCATCTAAGAAGCTGCCGCATATAACTAGGTCATGAGGATGTGATATCACGGGAATAAGATAACTAGACTTGTGAGTAAAGATATTGAATAAGATATGATGATACGAATGATCAGATCTCGGTGGGGAGGGAAAATAACAATTAATAATTTAATAATTCCTAAGGCATTTCCTTAGGGATTTTCTCTCTATCTCTCTCTCGTTGGCTCTCGTGCTTACGGTTACAAGAAGGATTGTGCGCGTGGGAGACGACACCACTCTGGCACATCGTTGCGCTACTGGATCTCTGTTTCAGAAGATCTACTTCCGCAATCCCGGCTGGATCGGGGAGAACGGGAGTCGTTGTTGATCACCGTACGTGTGCGAAACCACAGGGATGCTGGCAGTTATGGCACCTAGACTTCATGCGAGGAGCAACGCGACTTTGAGGTTAGCTACGAGTATGACTACATCATTCACGTTCTTCGAGAACGTTAAATGCTTTCGATCTATAAGGGTATGCCACCGATACCTCTCTCGTTACTTCATTAACTCATAGATAGATACCTCTCTCGTTAGTTAGAAAAATTATTGTTTTCTGCTATGAACCTCTTTAGTGGTATCAGAGTTGATCTATGCGTAGTTATGTTTGTACGGGTAAAACACATGATGAATGTGGGCATTGATCCCCTATTTGTTATCCTCCCACTTGTACTTGTTTATGTCGTGGCACTGTTTGATGCAGCGTCCCAGACCGACCTTACACGCAACCTTACGCGAGACTGGTTTCGCACTTGACATATGCCTTGTACCATATAAGTGACCGGTGGGTGTTTGTCACTCTCATAGTAGTTGATATGGTATTTGCAACAGAGGATGCCTTATAATAGAGACAACTATTTGATCAATGTTGTGGTTGAACTTTGTAGGTAAAAACGGTTTAATTGCGGAAGCCCTAGCAACCACGTAAAATATGCAAAAGATAAAGTAGAGGCGTCTAACTTTATTTTGTAGGGGCATGTGATCTGATGTGATGTGATCATTTTGTATTGTTGTATGAAATGCACTTTATATAAAACAACTAGCAAGAGCCATTTGGTTGTTCATTCTATTCTAACGGCCTGAATGCCAAGATCATGATGTAAAGTAGATTACTTTCTATTACTAGGTTTTAGTAGTAGTGTATCATCATGATGGACGATCGACTGGAGGCGTCGTGGACTTGGAGTCATGCTGGTGGGAAATATGGAGATCATGCCGCAACGCACGATGGATATCATGGCGCAATCATGAAGGATCATATCATATCACACATTATAACTATATGTGATGTTAATCCTTTATGCATCTTATTGCTTGCTAGTATTAGATACGCGACGGTAGTATTTATAAGATGATCCCTATTATACTAACAAGCATTCTTCCTTAGTGTGCACCACTAAGAAAGTTCTCTGATATAAAGCATGCGATGATGATCGGGTGTTAGACATATCGGCGTTCGCATAAAATGGGTGTAAGCCATGTTGCACAACAAATATACTTAGGTTAAATTGGTGATCCTAGCATACATACATGGCCTCGGAACACGAGAGATCGAAAGATCGAGCACGAGTCACATGAATGATGTGATCGACAGTATGTTGTCTACCTTCGTAGCTATATCACCAGCCGTGATAATCGGGGTGGTGTAGTGAATTTGGGTCGTGTAATCACTAAAACTGTCTTAGGGATGATAGTTTTAGTGGGAGCTAATGTAATAATTTGATTATAAAACTTGAACTCTATGAACTTAATTAGTCTTAATGTCTTTGCAAATATCCTTATAGATCATTTCGTACCTTCCTGTGTACTTCTACCATGGGTCTTTCTTGTGCAGTAAGGAACTTAAAGTAGATGGGTCAAACTTCATAGACTGGTACCAACACTTAAGGGACATCCTCAACGTAAATGACATACTCTACACAATATAAGAACCACTAGGAGTTGCTCCTGATGATTCTGCTAGTGAGCAAGATGATGATGACTTTCACGCTCGCTGTGAAATGTGCATCTGTGTCCAATGCACCATGTGCTTCGCCATGGAACCATAATTCTGGGAGCACTTTCACCACACCAAACCATATGATATGATTGAGGAGCTGAAGGCACTCTTTATTCAGCAAGTCAGACTTTTGAAGTTTGAGCTATTGGATAAGTTTCTTTCACAAAAGATGGAAGAAAAGACATGCTTGGAGAGTCACTTGGATATCATGCATGGGTTTCATGCATGTCTCGTGTACGATGTGTACTGGATGATAGATTGATTTGCGATAGATGGGGTGTTGCGCTCGCTTCCTCCCAACTACAAAGATGTCGTCAGGGGCTATGTTATGAGAGAGGAATTGTTCACCTTTCATCAGTTCATGGCGCGGTTAAGAACTGCCAAAGTAGAGCCCATCATAGGGAAAATCATCAACGGAGAAGGTATATATATGATATACAGATTATAAATATGTTTTTCACAAAATACTTATTCTAGTTTTACTAAGTATTTGATACTTGTTCTATTTTGTGAAAGCAAGACCGTCTACTTGAGGGTTGCATGGAGACTATGAGGAGACTCAGCGTGTTGATGGCAAGCAAGATGTTGATGGCCAATGACACTTTTCTCTACATTTATCGTCTAAATTAGTTTAGAATTTGAATAAATTTTGTAATCGATTTGAGTGTGTGAACTTATTAGTGTGTCTTGCATCTTGCAAGACGGTTATTCATATAAGTTAGTGACAAATTAGTTGTTCTATTATTATGAATAATTTCTATTATGGTCGCATTTTTGGTTATGAATGCATTATTCCTGTTGTGATCTTAGTGATAATGGTTTAAGCATTTATAAAACATTGAAAGCCAAAAGATATCCAAACTTAAAAATGAAATCATTAATGAATGATGCTGTCGATTTAAGTCATAATTGAGTTATATGCATGTGATAAATTCATATTGATGAAACATAAAGTTTTTAGATATTCGATCTTTTGACGCATGCAAAATCATGCCTTGTTGGTTAAGACGACTAAAACCCCACATTCTGGAAAAACGGAATGTGAAGTAAGTCATTGAATTTCATAGATAGTGATGTATTGTAATTCATCAATGTAGTGGATATCATTATTTTGTAAATATGATTGTGGATCTAAGTGAATATAAGTATTTACTACATATGAAATTGATACGTTGCTAACGTATACATAATTTTTGATGTTCCATGCTTGGTTTTATCTACTTTCTTATGTTTTGTCCACACTTTGGAGTACTTTTCATATGATTTCTTGGACTAACCTATTAACAAGAGCCACAGTGCCAGCTGCCTGTTTTCTGCTATTTTTGGTTCTAGGAAAGTCAGAAAATGAATATTCTCAGAATTGGACGGGACAAAAGGCAAAGTCAGTTTTTCACCGAGGGACACCTGGAGCCAGAATACGAGACGGAGAGGGGCTAGGGCCCGGCCACACCACCTGGCCGTGCGGCCAGGCTTGGCCCATGCCAGGGGTGGTCTGGCGGCCCCAGGCACCCCCTCGGCCTCTCCTTCCGCCTATATATTGCCTCTGATACAGAAACCCTAAGGACCCGATCAAAATTCCATGAAAGAGTCTGTAGCCGCCGTCATCTCCATCCCTAGACCGGGAGGGATCTGAAGCTCTTCCCGACACCCTGTCGGAGAGGGGAATTCACCCTGGAGGCCTTCTTCATCATCATGCAAGCCTCCGGTGTGATGCGTGAGTAGTTCATCTCTAGACTACGGGTCCATGTAGTAGCTAGATGGCTGGTTCTCCTCCTTTGTGCTATCATGTTTAGATCTTGTGAGCTCCGTTCATGATCAAGATCATCTATTTGTAATCATACATGTTGTGTTTGCGGGGATCCGATGGATATTGAAATGCTATTTCAGATTGATTATTGATTCTATCATGTCTTTGTTATTTGTATCTTGCATGCTTTCCGTTGTTAGTAGCTATCTTTGCCAAGTAGATGCTAGCAACTCCAAGAGTTAGTATTTATGCTCGATAGTGGGTTCATGCCTCTGGTAATCTGGGGAAGTGACAGAAATCTCTAAGGTACTAGATGTGCTGTTGCTACTAGGGAGAAAACAACAATCCTTTGTTCATAGAACAATCGTATTGTTTACTTTACACGCAATTCGTAATGCAATTATCCGTTTCTTGCAACTTAATACTGGAGGGGGTTCGGATGATAACCTGAAGGTGGATTATTAGTCATAGATGCAATTGGATGGTGGTCTATGTATATTTTTGTAATTTCCAATCGAATCTCAAAGGAGTCAAGATGAGTAGTATATGCTTGTATGCTTTCTCGATGTTTGTCAATTGCCCCACTGTAATTTGTTCACCCAACATGTCATCTATCTTAAGGAGAGCCACCACTAGTGAACTATGGACCCCGGTCCTTTCTTTTACCATAAATTTACAATCAACTGTTTACTGCTTTGTGTTTACTTTCTACAAACTATTACTTTCTTCCACTCGATACGTTTAATCCTTTGTTTTCAGCAAAACCGGTGAGATTGATAACCTCATCCAAAGTTTGGGGCAGAGTTCTGTGGTTGTGTTGTGCAGGTCTCCACGTTGCTGCTGGCACCGGTAGTGCGCCCTGCCAAAGTCCAGCTAGCTACACCTTTGGGGTGTTTCCTTGCTCCTACTGGATTGATAACCTTGGTTTTATAACTGAGGGAAAACTTGTTGTTGTGCTCATCATACCTTCCTCTTGGGGTTCCCCAACGAGCTCGATATATTTTGGGCCATCAAGCTCTTTTTCTAGCGTTGTTGCCGGGGAGTCAAGGACATCTTCACAAGGGGAGTCCCTCATAACCAATTCTTTACTTTGTTATTTTTGTTTTGCTTAGTTTACTTTTGCTTTGTTTGCTTGTTTCTTTATCAAAAACACAAAAATATTAGTTTTACAAGTTTGCTTTCTTTATTAAAAACACAAAAAATTTAAGTCTTTCTATAGTTGTTACCTCTTTCTTAGCTCACCATGTTGATCCCTAAATTCACTTTGAAAGACCTTTGAATAGGTAGTGGCTCTATAATCAGAAAGGATAATATTGAAGAATTCTTCAATCATGTTAGTAAGCATGAGGATATTGAGGATAGATCCCTTGAAAAGCTTGCTCCAAATTATGAAATTGCTACAGCTTCTTTAGTTCACATGTTGGAGGCTAGGTTAACCTTAACCCCTTAATGCAAGTAATGTTTCTTAAACTTCAGGAAATTGAGGACCCTGAAAAGAGAGATTTTATTCTGGAAACTTTGCTTAAAGAATTCTATGATGTTGCTAAGGAAGCTAGAAAAGTGTTTGATCATTTTAATATGCTAGGCTCATGTGTAGATGTTATTGGTACACGAGAAAATATGGACAAAACCGAACCTAATGGGGAGGAAATTAAGATACCAATACCTTTCAAACTTGTAGCAATGCATGAAGCCATAGAAAAGAATCTTGATTGGATTGTTCCCGAAAACCCGTTTGATGAAAATAGTGAACCCAAGAGCGTTGAGAGAGGATCCTCTAGAACTTATTTGGATGAGATACCTTGCCTTGTTGAAGATATTTCTGGTATTAATCTTAATGCTTCTTTATTTGAAAACACTTGATCCTTTTTCTTGCTTCTTATGCCTAACTTAAAGGCATTAAAGAAAAGTACTTATTGGGAGATAATCCAAAAGTTTTAGATGAGTCTTGGAAGTTATTACTTCAGTAATAACCACTCCTTATCCTTTTTATTTGCTTTTTGTGCCAAGAGTAACCTCTAATGAGAGAGAAGTAATAATTGGGAAAGTTGCTGTCCCAAAACAGATTTCTGTGCTTCACCATAAAAATTATTGTAAAATCTCTGTATGTTATTTTGAGGCGTGAATTTTTGTGATTCTTCCCCAGGTTGTTATATAACTTTCGTTAGTTCAACACTTTTTGATTTGAGCAACAGAAGGTCTTCGAAAAAATTCATCTTTACCTGCTGGTCTGTTTTGACAGATTTCTGCCATTATTTGCATTTGCTTCTTGTTGGTTCCTTTTTAAGTTGTTTTGGGTAATTGAGATTTTTGAGGGAAGTGCTACAGTATCTAGTGTTCTAATTTAAGTTTTATTGGTGTTGGAACTGAACCTAAAGACTTATTATCTTGAGTGCACTAATGTTGCTAATAAAGATTGTGTGAAGTTTTGTATGAAGGAAAAATTTCAGGTGTATGGAGAGAATGATGTAATGAGATGAAGAATAGACTAAAGCTCAAGCTTGGGGGTGACACCCCATGTCAACCCAAGAAATATTCAAGAGGTATAAGCATCAAAGCTTGGGGATGCCCAAGGCATCCCCTTCTTCATCAATAAAAACCCAGGTTTCTTCCAAACGCTTCATTTTTATTGTTTCATGCATAGTTGTGTTGTTCTTGGAGCGTCTTCTTTTTCGTTTTCGTTTTGGTTTTTTGTTTGCTTGGTTTGCTTAGTTTGCTGAATAAATTGGTTGGACCACCTCTTTCATACATTGGTTTTCAAATAGTTTGGTTTGGATTGGAAAAGAGTAGGAAAAGTTCATGCTTAAGTGGTAAAGAGAGTTTGTTTTTGACTGTGGCCTATGCTTTGTCATGCCATGCTTGATATTGTTTTGGCTTTATGCTTAGTATTCTTTGCTGTAGCATGACATGTTATAAACAATTGAGATTGCTTAATGTGCCTTGGAAGAATCATGCGTTGTTTTAGCATATTAAAGCATAGTATTATGGTATTCTCCTTTGATGCTTTATTTGGGTTGACTTGGCACATGCTCACACCATGTTATGACTATCTCAAGTCACCATAAGCCTTTATGATCCATTAGTTTTCAACTTGTATTATTGCTTTATGCTTTGATCAATGATGTTTTGTCGCTCTGCATGATTATGGCCATTATTGCTCTCTTAGTTGGTCGCTCTCAGTCTTTTGCTAGCCTCCGCAACCAAGTATGAGTTCCACTCATGCATCCAACTCCTAAAACCAAGTTATTCCAAAGAGTCCACCATACCTACCTATTAGCATATGCTATTCCAAGTATATTCATGTTTTTGTCTACCTTCCAAATTAAACTTGTTATGAGAAAACTAGTGATTAAAGCTCTCACGAACTTGATGGCACACTTTACTTTCTTGCATTTAATAAACTTGAACCATTGCATCCTTCTTTGTTGCGTATATGCTTGCGTTTTATAAGTTGAAGTTAGCAGAACCATGCATCATGGGGAACGCTTTCAACATTGCAGTTGTACTTTGTACCCCGTTGATATAATGTTCTTTTGCTTATGGATCCCGGCGGTGTGAAATAAAAGGGGAACTTGTAAGATCATGGAGTTTGTATGTGTGTTAGAGAAACGCCTGGGCCGCTAGCCTAAGCCATGCCTAATCATGGTGGAAACTTACAGCATAACCATAATGAGCACTCTATGAAGCATCCTCAATAAAAACCTATGCAAATAGCAAATAAAAAGATCGCTGAGATGCTCATTGTCTGCTTGCCTTGTCATTTTGATTATGGGATAGCTCCTGTATCATGTGCAAGGGGTACCCCGTTGGCGGTTCTTTATGATACATATGTACTTACAATGATATGAGCTTACTTGTGATTAAAGTTGAGTAGCATGAGGTTCGGTCTTCGTAAGTAAGGGGCATGAGACTTCGTCTTATAACTTGTCAAGCATATCCTCTTAGTTGTGTCACTTTAACCTTAATCACCTTCAAGATGCTTATGATAGGGGCAATGAGAGCTGAAAGCTAATAAGTACCATAATTTTTGGAAGCTCTTTATGAAACTTGAATCCCTACTTCCTTCTATGAAGGCCTTTCTTTTACTTTTATGTTGAGTCTCCACCTTCTATCTTTATGCACCTACTTTGAGAGCATAGTGGCCATTCTTAGTTCTATGTGCATTGTCCCAAGACCTGTTGATTGATGCATAGCTTTGATATTGCTTGTTTTAAACTATTTGTATCTAGTCACTCTTATGAACTTTGAAGGTGTCCTATGCATTTATGTTTGCTACTCTATGAGGGACAAGCTAAATGCCACTATGCTATGTTTTCTTTATGTGAAACAAACAAACGTCTTGCAAAGCATTGCTATTCATGAATCTTTTGTTTGTGCCTTTTCATGTTGCAACATAGCTACTTTGCCTTATTGTTAGAACTTTGTCTTTCATGTTATGATTGAAGTACTATGATCCCAGCTATCAATGTTTTACAAATACTTTGATCAAGTTTATGATGGTGCATGTCACCTCAAAAATTATTCTTTCTTTTTATCACTTACCTACTCGAGGACGAGCATGAGTTAAGCTTGGGGATGTTGATACGTTGCTAACGTATCCATAATTTTTGATGTTCCATGCTTGGTTTTATCTACTTTCTTATGTTTTGTCCACACTTTGGAGTACTTTTCATATGATTTCTTGGACTAACCTATTAACAAGAGCCATAGTGCCAGCTGCCTGTTTTCTGCTATTTTTGGTTCCAGGAAAGTCAGAAAATGAATATTCTCAGAATTGGACGGGACAAAAGCCAAAGTCAGTTTTTCACTGAGGGACACCTGGAGCCAGAATACGAGACGGAGAGGGGTTGGGGCCCGGCCACACCACCTGGCCGTGTGGCCAGGCTTGGCCCGCGCCAAGGGGTGGTCTGGCCGCCCCAGGCACCCCCTCGGCCTCTCCTTTCGCCTATATATTGCCTCCGATACAGAAACCCTAAGGACCCGATCAAAATTCCACGAAAGAGTCTATAGCCGTCGTCATCTCCATACCTAGATCGGGAAGGATCTGAAGCTCTTCCCGACACCCTGCCGGAGAGGGGAATTCACCCTGGAGGCCTTATTCATCATCATGCAAGCCTCTGGTGTGATGCGTGAGTAGTTCATCTCTGGACTATGGGTCCATGTAGTAGCTAGATGGCTGGTTCTCCTCCTTTGTGCTATCATGTTTAGATCTTGTGAGCTCCGTTCATGATCAAGATCATCTATTTGTAATCATACAAGTTGTGTTTGCGGGGATCCGATGGATATTGAGATGTTATTTCAGATTGATTATTGATTCTATCATGTCTTTGTTATTTGTATCTTGCATGCTTTCCGTTGTTAGTAGCTATCTTGGCCAAGTAGATGCTAGCAACTCCAAGAGTTAGTATTTATGCTCGATAGTGGGTTCATGCCTCTGGTAATCTGGGGAAGTGACAGAAATCTCTAAGGTACTAGATGTGCTGTTGCTACTAGGGAGAAAACAACAATCCTTTGTTCATAGAACAATCGTATTGTTTACTTTACACGCAATTCGTAATGCAATTATCTGTTGCTTTCAACTTAATACTGGAGGGGGTTCGGATGATAACCTGAAGGTGGATTATTAGTCATAGAAGAAATTGGATGGCGGTATATGTATAATGTTGTAATGCCCAATCAAATCTCAAAGGAGTCAAGATGAGTAGTATATGCTTGTATGCTTTCTCGATGTTTGTCAATTGCCCCGCTGTAATTTGTTCACCCAACATGTCATCTATCTTAAGGAGAGCCACCACTAGTGAACTATGGACCCCGGTCCTTTCTTTTACCATCAATCTACAATCAACTGTTTACTGCTTTGTGTTTACTTTATGCAAACTATTACTTTCTTCCACTCGATACGTTTAATCCTTTGTTTTCAGCAAAACCGGTGAGATTGACAACCTCATCGCAAGTTGGGGGCAGAGTTCTATGGTTGTGTTGTGCAGGTCTCCACGTTGCTGCTGGCACCGGTAGTGTGCCCTGCCAAAGTTCAGCTAGCTACACCTTTGGAGTGTTTCCTTGCTCCTACTGGATTGATAAACTTGGTTTCATAACTGAGGGAAAACTTGCTACTGTGCTCATCATACCTTCCTCTTGGGGTTCCCCAACAAGCTTGATATATTTTGGGCCATCAGAAATCATTTGAAATGTTCAAGGGGTTTCCTAAAAGCTGGATATAAAATTAAGGAGAAACACGAGTCTTTGCAATTTGATCAAAGTGACTTGTATTTGAATTCACATTTTTGGCATAAAATACTTGTGAAAGATGTTGCACAAATTATTATATTTAGATATTTCAAAGTGTATTGATATGTCTAAACATCATAATCATATTGTATTGGATATATATGGTCTAAAAAATTATCTCTTACAGGGTTACCATAGAAGTTTAGAGTCGTAAGTCAAAGTAGCAAACACTCACTATAAAATAGGGAATCATCAAGATTTTGTGGAAACAACACCATATGAGTTATGGCATGTTCGAGTTTCTAGAGATTTCGATAATTCAAAATTGTAACAAATAGGTAAATCTTTGTAGAGTATTCTTAGGCAACTATGAATACATGTTACACAACTAAAACCAAAATGTCAAACCTTGTTGGCTAACATGTTGTTTTCTCAAGAAAAAGTTTCTCAATGAAAGTGTTGGTAGAAGAAAGTAAAAGCTCAAAACCAAGGTACTTGTAACATCCCAGACTCTCTATGCCCTTGCTATCACTCCTGACAGCTTAATACGATATCTATATTGGCCCCACAGACCAATACTAGTCTTTGCTGCGCACTTTATCCTCACCCATGCGCACCCGAGACCTACTTCCCGGTCGGTCACCCATCCTCAAATTTCTCCAAGCCAAGCATGCTTAGCCTCGGAGTTCTTTTAAAATGAGCTTCCTAAAAATAAGTTGCAACTTGTGATATGGGTATCCTATCAATCCTATTAAGACATGCGCTAGGGTCTCACATACACCCACCCTTAGAAGATCGATGTCCTCGTCGATCAATCACAAGCCAGGAACGTCCCCTCTTGGCACATGTCTATGCGTCTAGTGCCGACACATATGCCATGCCATGTCGACTCTGGGCCACACACGACATGCTCCACATGTCCACCACTGACTCGCACACATCCATGTAACCGCGAGGATCGTCTCTTATACCACTTGTACTACCCCGGACTCTCCATGCCGGGCTGTCACTTCTGGCAACTTAATAGGATATCTAGACTAACCCTACATACCAACACTAGTTCTTTCTGCACACTTTGTCCTCACTCGTGCGCACCCGAGACCTACTTCTCGGTCGGTCACCCATTCTTAAATTTCTCCAAGCCAAGCATGCTTAACCTCGGAGTCATTTTTGGATGAGATTCCGGAAAAGAAGTTACAACTTGTTGATATGGGTATCCTATCAATCCTATTAAGACATGTGATAGGGTCTCATAGTATTTGACCTTACCTCCAAATGTCGAGTGGTGCAACAGAATGAATTTCCAAAATGAAACTTTGCAAGTAGAGGAGAAACTAATGATAATGATCATAACGTTTCAACTAAGTACTTTTACTGAAAAAAGTAGGGTCAAGAATACATTTTTCCATTTTGCGGAATTATATTGTTGATTCACTTGTCGTGTTAATAGAACAAGATATACCTATGAACTATGAATAAGCGATGATGAACCTAAGTACAAGAAATGACTAAAGATTCAAGAAATTCTAAACTAAGTTACATTTAAGATTGCAAAGTAAAATAAGTTACTTGATCTTATTAAGTAAAATATGTTACTTAATTTTTCCTAATAACTTCAAAGTTAAAAGGAAGATATGAAACTTTAAAGAAGGACATAAAGCTCGATTTGTCACAAAGAATGTCTTGACAAATTGAAAAGTTCACTACAATATGTAGCGATGCTTGAGTCTATTGGATTTACACTAAGAAATTACTACAATTTTGATAATTAACATATGGTTGTCAAAACTAAGTGTCCTTCAATGGCAAGATTGAAGAAGGGTTGTAACTGGTACAACAAGTAGGTTTTGTTGAATCACATGGATGCTAGTGTCTCGTAGCTAGAAAATTCTCGATTTGATCAGATGATCAAAGAATTTTGGAGTTACCAAGATTATCAAGAAGACCTGCACTTGTGAAGAATTTGAGAGCTAAATAGTTTTTTAGTTAAATATGTGGATGGCATATTTTGAGGGGGAGATAAGTTAGTATTCTAGTCTCTCATAAGTGAATAACATATTTGAGTGGGAGCATGAAAACATTCTTATATATGTGGATGACATATGGTGAATGGTGTAATTGGTATTAGTGATATTTGAGCTAGTAAATATTCTAGGAATGAAGTTGAACAAAACTTTAAACATTGGAATCTATCGAGATAGATTGATACTTATAATGAACATTAGATTTGAAATGTTTCTAGTTTAGATTCTGAAGAAAGTTCAGAATGTCATATACAAAATTCTAAAGAAGTTTAGAATGGAACAAGCAAGAAAAGAAGTTCTTAGTTGTGAAACTAGGACAAGCACTGAGTTAATCTCGGTATAAGTGACAATTGTTAAACTAGGATAAGCATTTGTACTCTAGTGCAAGTGGGAGACTTAAGGGAATATTCCCTAGAGGAAAATAATAAATGGTGTTTATTATCATATCTCAATTAGTTCGTAAAAGTTTTATACCATGCTATAACTTTATCAATTAGAAACATTGGTACATGTGTGGTATGTAAACAAACCAATTCCTTAGTAGCCCCTTTTCAACTAGTTCATTGGTCAACTGATGATCAAGGTTTCCTGATCCTAGGCATTTTTATCAATTTACAATGAGGGTCATATCATTAGTGAATGATGTGATGGACAAGCTTACTCAACATCAATATTGCGACACGATCAATTCACATAGTTCGTTGTTGCAGTAATTAGGAAACAAAGTGACATTCTCCTTAGACCGTGAGATCATATGTAATCATTATCACCCGAGGTTGTCTTGACTGCATCAACTGTCACACGTAGCAAGGTGATCATAAAGGTATCTATCAGGTATTCCAAAGGATATGTTAAGGCGTATGCATCAAGATCAGGATTTGGTCTCGCGATTGAAGGGAAGATACATTGGCCCCACTCGGTGAGATTGCATCCAAGAAGTTGTAGCATATGACTAGGTCATGAGAATGTGATATCACGTGAACGATATTAGTAGACTTGTTAGTAATGAGATTGTACAAGGTATGATGATACCAATGATCAGATCCCAGAAAATTTATGTATAGAAGTAACAAAAGAAATTGGACTCGACATTTATGGTTCAAATGACAATAACATCGTGGAATGCACATGGGTTATTTTGGGTATCTAGATCCCGTTGATGATCATTGATTAGAAAAGTGTCTCGATCATGTCTGTGATATTCCCGAACCGCAGGGTAACACACTTAAGGGTTCTACAATGCTTGGAGATCATTTTGGAATCTTCGGGATTACTGGTAAAGAGAAGAGAGAAAACTTGAAGGGTTCCAGGAGAAACCAAAGGTAGTTAAGAATGATCGAAAAGGAGTTTTTGATCATGAGAAAATGTTAAATGTGATTTTTATATTAATTATTGTAATTAATAAATAAGATATATTTTTTTAAAAAATGGGCAAAACCTCCCTGCTGGGCCACTCCTCGGAGGGAAAGGCCCATGTGATAGGGCCGCCACCCTAGGGCACCCGCTCGGCCGGCCTTGGGCCACACACAAGGTAGGGAGGGCTCACTAGGCCAGCACCTCCCCCTTGGCCTCCTCCTCCTCCTTTTGTCCCACCTTACTCGCTGGCGGGTGGGAGTCCCTCCCCTTCCCTTATATAAAGAGGGAAAAGTGGGGGGGGGGGAGATAACAGTTAATAATTGAATAATTCCTAAGGCATGTTCCTTAGGAATTTTCTCTCTCTCGTTGACTCTCGTGCTTGTGGTTCCAAGAAGGATTGTGCGCATGGGAGACGACACCACTTTGACACGCCGTCGCGCTACTAGATCCATGTTCTAGAAGATCTACTACCACAATCCTGGCTGGATCGGGGAGAACGAGAGTCGTTGTTAAGCACTGGATGTGTGAGAAACCACGAGTGTGCTGCTAGTTGTGGCACCTGGACGTCATGCAAGGAGCAACACGACCTTGAGTTCAACTACGAGTACGACTACATCATCGACGTTCTTCGATAATGTTAAACGCTTTTGCACTGCAAGGGTATGTCACTGAAAGCTTTGTCGTTACTGCATTAACTAATAGATAGATCTTGGCATTGGTGTTGCATTAGTTAGAAATTTTATTATTTTTTTGCTATGAATCCCTTCAATATTTCCAACATGTGTCATGATGAAAGGCCAAATTTGCTAGTTCAAAGACTAAGACTATTATGGCATCTCCTCAAGAAGCCCTAAATCCTCCTTAATGACATAAAAAACAAGTTCCGATGATATCCCAACCCCCATGTGTCCTATAGTATCCACAACCTGCACTTCTTCCCAAAACTGGAGACACCCCTATATTTATAGTGTCCACCTTTAGGTCAACATCCATTCGCATAGCCCACCTAGCTAGACCCACCAATCAAACTACCATCATTAACCCTCCACCTCTCTAGCCATCTCCCTCATGACTGACATGACTCACCGCTTCCTCTAGGGAGTTGTCGCCTCTAGGCAGCTATTGTGACCTCCACGGATGAGTTGTGCACTACATGGATGTAAGTGAGCCAATATTCTATTAAAGGTGCATAGCAAAAAATCATATTCACTTACTGGAAGTGGATTCGTTTATACTTCCATGAGTGGAAGAACTACCTTCCATGAAATTTCAAAAGTGACAGTAATGATAAGTCACTCACCTAAATATACTACCATCCTAGATTCTTACAACACACTATGGAGATTATGTGAAACTAAAGAATAGACATGCAAGTGGTATTGGAATTAACAAGCATGTAAGTTTTACCTAGTTTCATCGTTTTATATTCTTTCTTTTCTTCTGTTGCAATTTACCTCAACTTCTAAATGAGTATTATTGACACGTAACTTGATTGCTATATGATAATGGTGTTGATATTCTACAAGAATATATACAATGTCATGATCTTTTTGGCTAGCACATTGTTGGACCTTGATCAACAAGAGCCCCAAGTGGGATGGACATGTATCATCACTAAAGACCCCCTACTTGTGGCTCATCCAATGAGCAAAAGAATGATGATGGATCAAGCTATAGTCAAGCCACATTGACAAAGATGGGGATGCAAGTGGTAAGGGGATTGTGTCGATGACATGTGCACAATGACCAAAAGGGGGAAGCGTGAGCATGTAAGAGATGCAAATCGCTCAACTGCTGGAAATCACAATGTAGAAATATTGTGTAGAAATGATGACCAACAAAGATCTTTCAAGTGATGAGAGGTGAGATAAGAAAGAACAATAGAAGGATGAATGCTTTAAGGAGTTCATTGATACATAAAGGTGTGAACTTGGTAACTAAGAATGACAGAGTGGTGATTGAGCTAGAGAGAGTCCATTGATAAGGCCAATGCAACACTTGAGGCGCAAAGGGTTGCCACTGAGGCAATGGGTGCGGCGGCTAGGGTATATCTGATAGGTTTTGCTAGACTCAACTAGGAGGACATGATCATTGTAACACCCCAAAAATATTAATCAAGATTATCAAGTTCTAATCACCCAAGTTTAGGATTAACAAAAACTTTTATTACCAAATTGAATATGAGTGTATGTGTGATTTGCATTAGTGTATGAATGAGTGCAATTGCCATGTGTGTTTGCTACAAATGATAAGAAATGGTTTAAAGATGAATGCTACATCATCTAGGTCAATTAAAAACAAAATCCAAAGAAAAAGAAATCAAATATAAAGCATATGATCAAATGGTCATTTTGACCAAAATTAACCACTAGGCCACTTTGTGAGTTCCTAGTAAAGAATTTCTAACAGAAACATTTCCATTTCTTTTCACCCCTTGCTAGACCAAGTACAAGTGAACTCACAGAAACTATTTTCAAATATATTTAAAGGACAATTCAAAATTGAATCAAGTTCATGTACTAAGATCACCATTTTGCAAAAACCACTTAAATCAATTCACCTTGATTTTTCCAAGCAACCATAGACACTCAAGCAAGTGCTCAGAACACTCACAAAATTTCATTCAAAAATTTCAAATTTGAATTCTTGCGGCCATTTGGTCGAGCACCTGGCAGACACAGATCAAACCCTGCCTAACTCTACTATTTTAAGCAGTGATCTCTCGACCATTTGCCCCCTCTTCACTCCCCTGGTCTCCCCTAGCACCTAGCAGCGCAGCAGACCACTTCCCCCTTTGCCGTTGCGCCAGTGCAGCGCCGCCCGATGCTCACCTCGCCCGTCGACCATGGACAGCTCGCCACAGACCACGCCGCCCTCTCCCACGATGACCAGGAGACAGGCGACCGTCCACTGCCACCCCTGTCCAACCCTCGACCGCAGGCAAGCCGTGGACCACCCAGCAACGCCGCGCCCATTTTTCTCTATGCCATGCCGAGAGCACACCAGAGCGCCACAGCCGACCAGCGTGCACACGCCGCGTCTCGCCCTCTCAGTGCGTGCACACACTCTCCATGACCCTAGCTACCCCCCAGACATCCCCGTTCACCGCCGCGCGACCCGTAGCCCCCGTGCGCCGTCTCAAACACCGCCAGTTCCGCGCAGAGCACCGCTCGCGCCCGACCATTCTCGACCGCCCCGTGCCGCGCCTTTAAGCCCGTGACGACCGCCAGGAAGCACCGCGTCGCCCCCTACCCTCAGCCACGCCAATAGCTCGCTGTACCGCTGTCGCCGGAGGAGCCAGCCCATGCCGCAATGTCCCTCTCGCTGGTGTATAAATAGAGGCCACCCCCGCCTCAATTCACCACACCATCTCACTCCCCAATCCTCACAGAACCTCCCACATCTCTCCCCGGAGCAAGGAGAGCACCGCACCACCGGAATTTCACCGGAGCCCGCCGCTGCAGTGAAGGAAGGGCGCCATTGATTGGAGCTGCCCTAGGAGCCGCCGCGACCATCGTTCGAACCGCCGTCGTCTACAACACCGTTCGCCCCCATCTCCTACCCTAGTTGGAGCCCTGGTGAGCCTCACACGACCCCCACCGCCGTGTTAGGGTTTAGTTCTCGCCGGAGCTGTTCGACATAGGAGATGAACCTCAGTCGTTAGATCACATTCTAATCGTAGGGCTCAGATTGAAACATACCGTTTCGGGTTAGATGAGCCACTGACTAGTGGGACCCCCTGTCAGCAGCCCGCTACGCCAGCACAGTGCAGTTGGGCCGGCCCGTTTACTTTCCCGCGCGGAGCCCAGTGATTCAAATAGCTATTTTCCATTTTAGTTGAAACCAGATTCTGTCAGTAGATTCAAAAATCATTTTAAAGAGATTCACTAAACCAAATTGCATGATTCCAATTTTGTTAGACAGGTATTTAAATTATCTATCCAAGCCCGTTGGATTCAAACCATTTGAAATTATAGATCACCTATAGTAAAAATAATAAGGTAGAGACTTTTCCAACTTCAAACATTTTTCAAAAATCAACCATAAATGCTTTTGAGTTGATTCCAACTCTCAAAAATCACATTTGACAAGATCTATCTGAATATATAAAAATATTTAGGTTTACATGCAATGACATTGGACTAGTAACAAAAGGATGCTATATAAGCATTTCTAGTCACTTTAATTTTATTAAATAGTAATATTAAACCTTATAAAATATGACCAACACTTTAAATCACATTCTCAAGTATTAGAATATGTGGTGATGACATGTGTCAACATGATCCCATATTTTAATTGGAGAATATTAAATCTTAAGTATTTTCAATAAGTAGAAATTACTTTTCCAAAATAAGATAAATAAAATTAGGTCTTTATTTCATGTGATGATTGTGATGATGCTAGATTATCTAGTGTGAGCCTTTCTGTGCTAAATAGAAGTAGTTAAGTATTGTTTGGTGATTGTGTACCTCGTATTTATTTATAGACGCTAGTACCGACCCAAGCTACGAGGAGGAGGAGTACTGCAAAGAAGAAGAAGAGGAAAACTTCAACCACTGCACTACTCAAGGCAAGCTAAAACTTGCAAGTATTATACCTATGCAAGCTAACACTTGCAAGTCTCATACCTATGCAAGCCATCCTTGCAAGATAACCTATGCCAACTGCATTAGGCATGCTTGGTTATACAACTTTGATTATACCAATCCCAAGTTTTACTTGCAAGCTTTATTCTTTTACTTTACCAAAGTTCTTTACTTTTAGTTAGTGCTTGGTGAGTATGGGAAAAATAGGATAGATACCATAAAGAGTATAAAACTAGGCCTAACTAGTTATACTTAGATGGCATCCCAAGGCATGAGATTGGAGTTGGATAGTTACCCTTGATTAGCACCCCTCATTAGTAAATACTCTCAACTTTAGTGGTTAGTGCTAAGCATAAAAGTTGATCACTTTAGATGGGAATACTTGGTAAAAATGATTATGAAAACCTTGGAATGAGGATTCATTATATTGAAATGTTTTGACATGTGTTGAGAAACACAAAAGGATTTGATGATGAAAATGTTGAGGCATGAGCCTTAGCCCTTTATAAAAACTGATGGTTGGATTCGGATGCGATACCATTCCAATTTTATTGTATAACCATAATACCTGAATTGGGTAGGGATTAATTGAAAGCTTATATGCCTTAGTATGGGTTCCCTTGCGGAAAGAGGTTGAGCTGAGGATACCTCGTGAATGTGAATTGTCCACTTATGCAGTGCCCAGGATGGCAGATGGCCATGGCTGGGAGGCCAAGCTCATAGGGGAGGTGCCTATACTAGAGTGTGTAATTCAAAGGTTAGGATTGATTATCCGCATACTAAGTATGATGATTCAGGGTTATCCCTAACGAATGTATAGAATTTTATGGTGAAAGTGTACCACCTCTGTAGAGTGTCAAACTATTCGAATAGCCGCGTCCGCGGTCATGGACAGTTGGAGTGGCCATACTGTTCCGTCGTCAGATGTTTTCAAAAAGACTTGTGAACTGAACTATGGCTTTGACTTGACCACAACAGGGTTGTGAACATGAAAATTAGGTTCCCACTTTGGTGATTTAGAACATTAACTTAGTTTCCTTTACTTCTAAACTCAGTATTAGACAAACCTGGCTTTTTGCAAATAAACCTAGAGCTTGAGATTCCTACTAGAACTACCTTACTTGTTAGTGATAGTTTGCGAGTACTTAAAGAGTACTCATGGCTTTGTCCCTGGCTATTCCCGTGGCCAGACTATGAGGAGGACTACCAGGATGATGGACAGCAGAAGGTCTACGACAACTAGGATCATCTCCCATCGTCAGCATTGCCTGTGACCCTGAAGATGGAGCCCCTACTACATTTATTTTCCGCTGCTTGATTTGTATTAAGACTGGATCATGAGATTCTTTATTTGTAAGACCTTTATTATGGTTTGTAATGGATGATGTACTGTGGTACTACTTTTGTTATATCTCGCAAAAATGGTAATTCTGGGATTGCGATGTATGGCATAACAGGCATCTGGGATTAAAAATCCGGGTGTTGACAATCATGTCCGCTAAAACTACCGACATGTATTTGAAGGTAAAGATGTGACATGACTATGCTCATGATTTCATCTTGGAACACTAGACTAAGGGCATTGGTGGTTGATGTGTGGCATGACACAAAGATTTGTGCTCAATCTTGTGAACTATGTGCTTGTGATCACCGTGGTACTTTGTTTGGTGATTCTTTTGGGTGAAATCTGAAATGTCTAATTTGAAATGTTCATGAATTTTATGGATAGAATATTTATCTTTTAGTTCAGTTTGTTGTGATGAGAAGTCAATGGGGAAGTACGATGGCATGCGGTTGAATAGAACTAAAATGAAGGAAACTGGATAGGTGGGGCTCCCATACTATGGTAAATTTGTCCAACCATTTGTTGAGATTGTCTCCAGATGGACAAACGGGAGTTCACCCATGGATAAACCCTATAATATGACACAATGTCACTCAAATTGCCCACTCGTTTCCTCCGTTTTTCCTCGAAGTTCCCTTCTAAATTGTGTGTGGCCACCTTCGAATATCATGAACTACCTTTGGCAATCGAGAAGATAAATTAAGAGTTAGTTGTACGACCTTTCAAAATTGTAATATTATAGATTACAAATCCGAGTGTCAAAAATAACAAAAATATTAGGAAAATGGATTTTTTGATAATTTAGAAAGAGGCATAGGAGTGAGATATGGAGGATAATCGTGCTGCAATGGAATGTCAAAGCCTACACATGAACCCTCTCGTCACCTCACTTCAGACCCTTGGATTGGCTTGAAGCATTCACTATCCCAATTCTCGTGACATCATTGTTGAAATATATTTTCCACCCTTCTTCATTGGTTCAGATATTTGTATGAACTAGCTCATACATCAATTTAATATGATACCAGATCTAAGAGGTCTTTAAGTTCTAAGAACCGGCCAACGCAGTTCCACGTGTAAGATCTAGGTAGTCTTGTCGGATTTTGGGACGAGTCCATTCCAATAAGGGATCTCCAGCGGCCCGAACTAAACGGTTTGAGCCAGTCCGTTCCAGTCCGCGTGGACACGAGGACAGGGCACACATGCTCCAACAACGCAACTCAAATGGACTGATGCGTCTGGCACGACCCATTCCACCACCAAATTTGGTACGCAAATAAGTTTGGCTGGACACGCCGTGGACAACGCGTGTGTCCGGGCGTCAACCGTTGGGCCCGTATAGAAGTGGCACAATGGACCCAGACAATTTATAGAAGGGAAATTATACCAGTAGGCGCCACACGCGAAGCAAACGGTGCGGCAGTCCGTTGTGATTCGTGAAATCGCATCGCGCTCCAACCTTATCCACGCACGCCCTCTCTCATCCCTTTCTTGGTGTCTCTAGGCCACCCGTTCTCCTGGTCCCGTCACCAACAAACTCAAAGAGGAGGCGAGATGCACAGAGTGAGAGGAGGCGGCTCCCGTACCTCGTGTGAGGAGGAGGTGCATCATAGGAAGGGTTCCGCCAGGCCACGGCCAGCGAGCGCGAGGAGGAGGCACGACATAGTGAGCCCCCCGCACACGCCGCCTCTGATGACGAGCGGGGAGAAGAGGCTCCCGTCCCTTGCGCTGCAAGAAGGGCTCTGCCAAGCCGCGACCGGCAAGCCTGAGGATGCGCGACACCAGGAGGCCTTCGCGCACGCCGCTACCGACGAGGGCTTCCGTCTCTAGCGCGGGACGCCGCCACGATAGTCTCGTGGAGGCGCGGTACAGGGAGGGCTACGAGCAGGCCACCATCGACGAGCTCGAGGAGAGGGCTTTCTGTCCCTAACGCAGGAACCCTCCGCCGACGATCACAAGGAGGCTATCATCGTCATGCACGAGGAGGCATCGTCTGTGAGCCTCTGTCGCCGTTTGATGAAGTCCTGGGGTGTGATCCTGTCACACTGTTGCGCTCTCGCCCATGAGGATATCTGGCGCCATGCCGCGAGCCTCGTCATCAAGGTCCTCGTCTTCCTCTACTACTCCACTTCATCCCCACCAACCCAAACCCCTCCGCCTCTGAATAATCTGGAAGTTATGTGGGGAAATAGGGTAATTGCTCTATTTGATCCTGGTAGTTAGTTCTAAGTGATTTTGGTTTGATGTAGAACCTTGATAATTTTTGCACGGCCTCTCAATAATCCGGTAGCTATGTGGGGGAAATCTGTTAATTGCTCTGCTGAAACCTGGTAGTTGGTCTTAGACAATTCTGGTTTTGATGTATAACCTGGGTTAGTTTTTGCATAGCCAAAATCTGATAATCGTCTTTTGATAATCTGGCAACTAGGAATTGTTAATTTGGCAAGTAGAAACTATGAATTTTGTAAGCTGGCACTACAAACATGGGAACACGTAAGAATAATTGTGTTGGGGATTCTGGCAGCTAGTTCCACAAAACTTTGTAGGTTTTTTTCATAAACCTGGTATTTATGCTGGTCTAGCGGTGGCCTCCCATGTCGTGGTGCGGTAGTAGGCTGTGAATAGACCAGCCACTGCTTCGACTCTGACATGAGGTCCCTCGACCACTGCCTCGGCTATCAGTCGCTCTCTTTTTATGATGTGTAGGTAATCTTCTCGACATGTGCTATGTGGCTATTAAGATGGTTTGGTGCTGGCATAGCTATTATCTATGTTGTGTATTTATCTAGTGTTTTTGTGTGTACTGCTCTGTGGATGATCTATGTCATCAACTATGTTATTGGGTTTTACTTATGATCATACATGTACTAACATTTTGGCAAGTAGGCTGGGATGAGCTGCGGGGAGTAGTATGTTATTGGTGGGCATAAGCCGTCTAGACGAATAAACCTGGTAGTCGTGAGTAATTAATCTGGTAGCCGCGAGTGATTATTCTGGTAGTCGTGAGCGATTATGATTATCCTGATAGTTGTCAGTGATCAATCTGGTAGCTATGAGTGGTTAATCTGGTAGTTGTGAATGTTATAGTTATTTTTCCTGTGCACATGTTATCTCCCTAGAATCTAGTTGTATGTTTATTCCCAAACATCTCACTAGTTGTGATATACCAAATTTCTGATAAATCTTCCTTGTTAATGGAACATGGTGGATTGTAGGTGGGAAGGGAGGGGAGTAGTTTGTTAAGAAGAAAAAGAAGAGAATGCAGACCTGTTGATTACTCCTTTTGGGTTTGTTAAGAAGAAAAAGAAGAGAAACTTGCAACCTTTTGGGTTTAGATCATGAGAGGTCACACATGATCTTGCATGTGTTTGTTCTTATTTTTTCTAATGTTTTTCAGCCTACGATATGTTTATAGCTAGAGGAGGAACAAGCTGGGTGCAGTTTGGGGTTTTATGCAGGAGCATATGCAGGTGGGGTAGGTGCCTGGGTCCACCAATAGCATGCATGTCTGGTTATCACGCAGGCCTAGCGACCGAACATCTTTCCTGGGCGCGCGCTGGCTTCGCGGGAGTTGAAGTCAGCCGCCGCACAGGGGTAGGATCTGTGCGGTGCCGCTGCATAGCACAATCCTTTATAGAAAACTAATTCCATTCATATATTAAGAAATTTTTACAAAGGTTGAACAAAATACAACTACATGCGTCGGCGGCGCTGGCTACGACCTTCGGGAGTGGAAGACTGTCTCGTTATTCGGGTGCGGCGGGCAAACGAGGCCACACTCCTCTTCGAGAGAGTGGTAGATCACCCTCGTCATGTCGAGCTCCTCCCGAGCTTGGTCAAGACAGACATGCACAACTACGTCTTTGGGGTTGGCGCACACTACATCGAGGCACTCCGAGTGAGCCTCGATGAGTTCTTGTCACCGGAGGTGCTCCAGCAGCATGACGTTGTTAAGGACATCCCACCCGAAATGTTGGTCGGTGGTCCGGTTGACTAGCACTTGATACAGTCATGTTGACCTCCGGGAGGGACCCTCCTCCGGCCTCCGTGATCCCCAGTTTTCCGGCCTCTGGGAGCTCCTGTCCTGCTGCTCTAACTTGCTTGTCGATTGGATGGAGGCGACGATCACCCGCTGGTCGATTGGCGGCTACGCCTCATCATCGAAGTTGGAGACGTCGCCGTCGTCCTCCCCCCGTCGGTGGAGGCAACACCCTACACAACCGGCAACATCCGCGGCTCTCCTCCGCCTGGGTTGCAAGCGCGAGTGGTGGGAAGACGGCGGCCAGACATGGTGAGTATTGCGTATGCGCCGTCTCCACTGTAGTTGCCTCTCCTTTTATTGTCGACGGCTGAATGCGGCGAGAACTCGCCAGAACCGGCAGGAAACAGAGCGGCCAGGCGGGAGACAAGAGCGGGAAATGGTGGTGGCAGGGCGGAAACTCGTTAGAAACTGCGGTGTCGACCGCAGTGGCCACATCGTCTGGCCAAAATGGCCATCTCGAACCAAATGAGCTTGACAGGTGGTCGCACTGGCCTGGACGCCGGACAACGACTCATTTCGTATCCATAGACCGACACAAATAATCCATTTCAGACACATTGTTTGTGCGAAATGGGTTGTACTGCTAGAGATGCCCTAATTCAACCACCTCGATATCCGTCGGGTAGGTTTTGGGTGGGGTAGTTTCGCAATTTGATTGGGTACAGTTGTATATTTGCAAAAAATACTCAAACTACCGAACCACATGCTATCACGGCCGTAATCACGGAAGTACTGTAATCCGGAGACAAACGCGGGGGACCCCAAGCCTATCTCATAAATCCTCTCTCCCCGCCATAAATCCCCCTACGCCGCGCCTCTCCCTCTGCTACGCGTCCCCCGGAAAACCCCCTCCATATCTCTCCTCCGCAAACCTCATCACTGCTCTACCTCTGAGCTGTGGCATAGCTGTCCTCCTCTCCCCACTCCCATCTCCTCCTCCAAGGACTCTCTTCTCGCCGCTTCTCCATCCAGCGAGAACTCAATTGCTGCCAAATCTCGCAGCTGCACTGACCTTCTCGGTTCGGTTCTTCCTGCTGTAAGAAATCCAGGGTGATGAGATGAGGACGTCGGTGGTGCTGCTCCTCTGCTTTTTCGCCATCGCCGGCAGTATCGTGGGCGGAGCGCGGGCGGCTGGCGTATGGGCGGAAGGAGGCATGGAGATGGCGGCGGTGGAGGTGGACCCTGCGTGGCGGTTCCCTAGCCCACGGCTGCGGGACGCGTACGTGGCGCTGCAGACGTGGAAGCAGCACGCCATCTTCTCCGACCCCAACAACCTCACCGGCGACTGGGTGGGCCCCGGTGTCTGCAACTACACCGGAGTGTTCTGCGCGCCGGTTCCTTCCTCGGGCGAGCTCGCCGTCGCCGGCATCGACCTCAACCACGGCGACATCGCGGGGTACCTCCCGTCGGAGCTCGGCCTCCTCTGCGACCTGGCGCTGCTCCACCTCAACTCCAACCGCTTCTGCGGCCTCGTTCCCGACTCGTTCCGCCGGCTCCGCCTCCTCCACGAGCTCGACCTCAGCAACAACCGCTTCGTGGGCGCGTTCCCCACTGTCGTGCTCGACCTCCCGTCCCTCAAGTTCCTCGACCTCCGCTACAACGACTTCGAGGGCGGCGTGCCGCGGGAGCTCTTCGACCGCCCCTTCGACGCCATCTTCCTCAACCACAACCGCCTCCGCTTCCAGCTCCCCGACAACTTCGGGAATTCGCCTGTATCCGTCATCGTCCTTGCCAACAACCAGTTCGGCGGCTGCCTCCCCGCGAGCCTCGGCAACATGTCCGACACGCTCAACGAGATCCTCCTCATCAACAACGGGCTCAATTCCTGCGTCCCGCCGGAGGTCGGTCTGCTCCGGGAGGTGACCGTGTTCGACGTCAGCTTCAACGCCCTCGCCGGGCCGCTGCCGCCGGAGGTGGCCGGGATGAAGAAGGTGGAGCAGCTCGACATCGCGCACAACCTGCTGTCGGGTACCGTGCCGGAGGCCGTGTGCGACCTTCCGCGCCTCAAGAACTTCACCTTCTCCTACAATTTCTTCACAGGCCAGCCGCCATCCTGCGCGCGCGTCGTGGCGGCCGACGGGGACCGACGGAACTGCCTCCCCAACCGCCCCGCCCAGCGCATGCCGCAGCAGTGCGCCGCTTTCTACGCCCGCCCACCCGTCGACTGCGCAGCGTTCCAGTGCAAGCCGTTCGTCCCGCCTCCGCCACCCCCGCCACCAGCTTACCCCGGCCCGTTGCCACCGGTATACCCCATGCCATACGCGTCGCCGCCGCCGCCTGCACATTACAGATGATTCGATTCGAGAGCATTTACCCATTCCACTTTCCCTCACCGCACCCCTCGCCGCCGGTGTGGAAGAGATTGCGGAGCTCACCTTCACAAGTGTACGTGGTCATTGTTGTTCGTGGATTACTAGTCCTTGATTGATAGCTACCGGCGTAAAGAAGAACACGGTGCATATATTCTCTCTCTTTTTTTGCATTGGTTGGTGTCTGTTTTCCGCATCGTCGTCCTTGATCCGTTAGCGCGGCGGTGATGCGAATGGTGATGGGGAAATTTGGAATTTGAGCTTGGATTGATGGCTAATTGGGCTGTGAATAATAATCTGGTTGAGAGAGACAGGTTTAGGTGGGACTGAGCAATCCAATGCGGGATGTATAGAGTGAAGCTTCGGTTGAGGGTCAGAGATAGGTTTCTAGATCAAGAGATTTGTCCCACTGAATTCCTTGTGTCACAGCTACAGTACTTACAGTACTACTACTATTTTATTATAAGATATTTAGTTGGGTCTCTCGGAGATTTTGGTCTCCTGACTGTTACTCTGTTCCTATGATTTTTGTATGACTTAAATGATATCTATAATATCATGCTAGTATACCGTTCTTAGATTGGTTCTTAGATTGGTCCGTGTTCTCTTTTCGAGGATACGTATAGCTTTCATAGAAGAAGGGCCAACAGGCCTGCCTCAAGGGCGGCACACACACCCTAGCTGACGGCATTGCTCTGTCTTTTCAATGGCAGACTTCTTCTATCTCCCCATCAACAATGACCATGGTGTAATCTGAAATTTTAGTTACTTTAGAGTAATCTACTCCCTCTATTCCAAAATAAGTGAGGTTAGGGTAATAGATCTCTTGTATTACCAGAGGGCCAAAGGCCAGAATATATAGTACATGTACAGGTGCAAATATACAGAAAGCCTCCTAACATATGGGAAAACTACAATACACAAATATACTGTAACACCCCCCCTCAAACTCATGGTGGATCCACAACACTGAGTTTGGAGAGTAAGAAATTATGATGAGCGCGGGTTTGTGCCTTTGTAAAGAAATTTGCCAACTGCAAGTCTGAACATAATGGAGCGCAACAACCTAATCCTGCACCTGAGCACGTGTATAAAAAAGCATCAACACCAATATGCTTGGTCAGCTCATGCTTGACCGGATCACGTGCAATACTGATAGCACCTGTACTGTCTGACAAAAGTGGAGTGGGTGTCGTAACAGAGACCCCAAAATCTGCAAGTAACCACCGTAACCAGGTCACCTCAGCAGTCACCGAAGCCATAGCCCGCAACTCAGCCTCAACACTCGAACGGGAGACCGCTACCTGTTTCTTCGTCTTCCAAGCAACAAGCGAACCACCAAGAAACACACAGTAAGCAGAAAGTGAACGACGATCCGTAGGATCATTCGTCCACGTAGCATCCGAGTAGCACTGGAGCTGGAGAGAGCTAGAACGAGGGAAGAAAAGACGACGAGTAATCGTGCCACGAAGATAACGAAGGACACTGAGGAGATGACCGTAGTGAACAGTGGTAGGAGCTGAGACAAACTGACTCAGAATATGAACAGGATAAGAGATATCAGGACGGGTGACAGCAAGATAAACAAGACTCCCAACGAGATGGCGATAACGAGTGGGATCAGGAAGAGGATCACCATCCGTCGGACGAAGCTTAACATGAAGCTCCATAGGAGTCTCAACGGTGCGCTCATCCGCAAGAGCAGCCCGAGCAAGAAGATCCTAAATATACTTTTCCTGAGAGATAGAAAACCCATCAGAAGTGGAGGAAACCTCAATCCCAAGAAAGTAGCGAAGAGGACCAAGATCAGTCATAAGAAACTGATCACGAAGACGAGCCTTGACAAAGGCAATATACTCAGGATCATCACCAGTAATGATCATATCATCAACATAGAGAAGGAGAAGAGTGCGTCCTCGAAGTGAAGTGTGAACAAAAAACGCTGGATCATGAGAACTAGGAGAGAAACCAGCAGCAGTCACCACAGAGGCAAAGCGCTCAAACCAGGCACGAGGGGCCTGTTTCAGGCCATAAAGGGAACGTCGAAGACGACAAACCATCCCATCAGGAACAGAATACCCAGGAGGAGGCTGCATGTAAACCTCCTCACTCAACTTGCCATTAAGAAAAGCATTCTGAATATCAAGCTGGGATACAGACCAGCGTCGGACAGAAGCAACAACAAGAAGAGTACGCACAGTGGTCATATGGGCCACAGAAGCAAAGGTCTCATCATAGTCACGACCATGTTTCTGCTGAAAACCACGAGCCACAAGACGCACTTTATAGCGCTCAAGAGATCCATCAGAGCGGGTCTTAATTTTATAGACCCACTTACACGTGATAGGACGAACACCGGAAGGAGGAGAGACAAGATCCCAGGTGCCAGTGCGCTCAAGCGCAGCGATCTCCTCAGGCATGGCAAGATGCCATTCAGGATGACACGCGACATCCCGATAAGAAGTCGGCTCGGAGACTACAGAGAGACCATACTGACTAGGGGAGTAACGGTCTGGAGCATGACGCTGACGAACAGGCCATGAGGAAGAAAGCTCATCCGCAGAAGATGACTCATCAGAAGAGGAGGAAGAAGGAGTCGCGGAGGAAGGATCCGAAGCCGGAGACCGAGGAGAACTAGGGGAACTAGACGGAGGAGAGGAGGTCGCCGAAGAAGAAGGAGGCGCAGCAGAAGGAGGTGGAGTAGGTGGAATAGAAGGGACAGCGGAAGGTGTATCAGGAAAAAGAAGAAAAGAGAGATCATCTGTTGGGTAAGTACCAGAGGTGGAGCGGGGATAGAAAGGACGCGTCTCATCGAACGTGACATCACGAGAGATGCGCATACGACGACCAACGGGGTCCCAACAGCGATAGCCCTTATGCTGATCACTATAGCCAAGAAAAACACACTCAACAGATTGAGCGGTTAGTTTGGTGCGTTCATGAGGAGGGAGAAGGACATAGCAAACACAACCAAATAAACGAAGAGTCGAGTAGTCTGGACAGGAGCCAGAGAGACGTTCGAGAGGAATGCCATCCTGAAGAGCAGCTGAAGGCTGGATATTAATGAGGTGAGTCGACGTAGCGACAGCCTCAGCCCAGAAATGCGGCGGAAGAGAGGAAGCAATCATCATAGCGGCGGCGGCGGGGTCGGCGGCGGCGGCTGGGCGCGGCGGCGAGGTGCCGGGGCGGGCGGCAGCGGCGGCGGCGGCGAAAAAAAGCCTTACGACTCTGATACCATGTTAGGGTAATAGATCTCTTATATTACCGGAGGGTCAAAGGCCAGAATATATAGTACATGTACATGTACAAATATACAGAAAACCCCTAACATATGGAAAAAGTATAATACACAAATATACTGTAACAACAGATACATCCAATCTAGACAGACCTAAGTCACTTATTTTAGAACGGAGAAAGTATTTTTTTTTTTTGCACCTGACTTTATTACAGTATCTATCTATGGATGCATCCCATGGTGTGCGTGTGAAGCAAGATTAATATGTAGTCCATCGTGTGTAGGCCTACAGCTAGGTTTGACAAATTATCCACCACAAGTTAGCCAAGCCTTGACACTCAACTCAAGTGTGTCTTCTGACCCAAGACATGGGTTAACAACAAAGCAAACTACGGTAGGAGTATAAACTACGTACAGTGGCGACTAACCCAACGGCTGGCAAAACCGGGTGTAGGGTGTGAGGCATGAGCAGCAGTGTTAGAGTATACGTCGCTTTGGTTATATTAGATAGTTTCATATTGTAATTTAAGTCTATCTTTATTAGACTTCTTGTCTCAAATCTTCTAGTACTATATAATCAGCTCATCTCTTGCAATATCAATACAATCTCTACTTTCGCAATCTTCCATGGTATCAGAGCGGTTCGCTTCGCCTAGGATTTAGCCACTGCTTCCGCCGCGCCGCCCCCGGCGAGATCGAGCTCCATGATCTCCGCCGGAGGCACCAAATCTCGTAGCTAGTTTTCTTTCAATCTATAGATCTATTTTCTCTAGCTTTAGCAATTTCTTTTTTCTATTAGATTTATTTTTTAGCCACCAAAAGCATCGTCCACGGCCGCATGTCGTCATCGCGCGCCTCTACTTCAACCTCAGTGTCGACTCAACTCCGGCAAATCATCGTCAACGATCGTGGCAAGGAGGCTCCGCGCGGCGCCCCAAGGGACGCCTTCACGCACTGTGTCGGCTGCTCCCTCCTCACGTCGTCTACACGCCGGTCCGTCTTCGTCAACATCTACCGGGACGCACGTCCCTGAGTACGCGCTTCGCTGTCAACAAAAGGCTGTATCTTCATCACCCATGGTCATTATCACCGACAACCATCTACACCAACAACATCGCCACATTGTCGCCGCTACCACCAATCGTGGTCATCGTCAACGCCAACAAGTTCTTCTCCACGAGCGACGATGCGCTCATACAAGCGAAAAATACGGGTCTAATCCCCGAAATCTACTAGCGCTACAACAAATCTCCATCAACAACTACCTCTTCGTCTTCGTCCACCACGACCTCGCCGCCAGAGTCGCAGTCTAATTTTTATTTTTTACTTAATCAATTTTTTTCTTGCAATTACTTCATCTGCTCCGACAAATCGGTGGACAACTTCTACGCACCGACCGTTCACAGAGAATTTCTCTGCTGCTCCCTTCGGCTCTGGCTCGCATGACTCGTGATGGTCCCTGTCTTGGCACGTCCAGTATTGGCAATACCACCGCGTGCCTTCATCCCCGGCACGTCCCCGAGTTTGGCAAGCTCGGCAAGGCGTGTCGCCTACCTCGACTACTCTGACTCAAACTACGTCTATTTTAACTACTACGACGAATTCTCCAGGCTCATCGACGACATCGACCACAACACAACGACATCATCAATTTCATCAACAGCGACAACTTCCCCAACAGCACCATCGACCACAACTATAGCGCCCCCACTCCTGGCTACATCGACATCGGCAACAAGGACTACCACCTCACCTTCGGCTATTCTCCAGTCATACCGTCTGTGTCACAACCGATCCGATTACGGGGGGTGTTAGAGTATATGTCGGATTGGTTATATTAGGTAGTTTCATATTGTAATCTAAGTCTATCTCTATTAGGCTTCTTGTTCTTCAAGTCTTCTAATACTATATAAACAGTCTAAGCGCTCACGATGTAATCACCTTTTGCAATATCAGTATAATCTCTACTTCCGCAATCTTTCAAGGAGAACTCTTCCAATGAGCAATCGTATGACGAACTTGTGTCTGTTTGAGAAAATATGGCGGCCGACTAAAAGGTGCCAAAAATTGTGTAGAATGAAACATGAACAGAGAAATCATGAGGAGACGGAATTGTCTATCCGATTGAGGTGTGATCTGAGTTGAGAAATTCGTCGGCTAACTAAACCGGTTGCCAAAATTATGTCCACGGTGAGCGAGACACGAGCCGAGAAGCTTTCGCAGCTAACCCAAACGGCAGCCTAAACTGTGGCTGGAAGAGAAAAACAGAGAAGGCAATCTGGTTACCCAAAACCTGAAGAAGAAACTGGTCTAGCCCGTTTGCCAGGTTCCAGTTCTGGCTGGCTCACATTGCTTCTGGTGTAAGATACGACCGTTACGCAACCTTTTTTTTTTGCGGGTAAGCGTGCTCCCAGCTTTTGCAAGCCCTTTTTGCTCACCGATTAAACTAATGGTTATTCCGTTTTGCAGTGGGGTTTGGCCTCTGACAGGAATGATTACTGGGTCTCCTGGTATTGTTAAAGAAAGAAGCTCCCACTGGAGCGGGGTCGATCTCTTTTGTTGGATTAGAGTATGGTCCATGTTTTTTTCTATTTGGACCCGGGCTCGATTGAGCTCCACTTTTTCTGAAATAAAAAATGTTTATTTAGATGATAATTTCTTTCTCACACATACGTGTAGAGTGTTTTACATATCTATAAAGTTACTACAAAGTATGTAATTTTGCAATCTACAATAAAAACAAAATTGTAGGTCCATAAAAGCGAAGAATGGATCCATATATATTTGTCTGTTTTGTGTAGACCACAAACTAAAATATGTATCAATGAAAAATTACAGTTGCGTAATTCAGATTTGTATGTACTTGAATAAAAGTTAAAGCAATATAGGTCTTCAGATGGTTTTATAAATGTTTAAATACCATGATCTAGGGAGCCTAGGATCCAAATTAACTTTTCACCATTCATCGTAAACCGATGGATAGATACTAACAAATCAATCAAATTTGCGTATGTGTTTCTTTTACGGTTGAATTTTGACCTAGTTTGCGTACAATTTAGGGCCTAGTTGACTATTGAGTTTTCATTGGGATGCTATGAGTAACTTATTTCATATCATGATGATATGACTCAGGCCTATGATGATAGTTTTCCAATCAAGATTCCTCTTCATTTTTGTACATTCATGAATTCACATGGTTAGACTGGATGGTTCTAGATGATTTTGAATTATTTATTTATCATAGAAATAACAAAAAATGTTTATCAATTTTAATTTTATGATTAGTAGGTACACGTTAAAGAATTTATGCACTATCCAACTTAACCAAAAGACCGATCTGATGAAAAAAACTAGACAATATATTTATATTTAACATCCCCTCACATCTAGGTTATTTTAGTCCTTAGCATGGGTTTGGTGCAGGCCACAAAATCATTTTTCATTTTTTTAATACTGCATGACCAGGGTCTTAAACTGGAGGCATATTGGCTCTAATACCATAAAAGATTTATGCACTAGCCAACTTAACCAAAAGACTGATCTGATGGAAAGAAACTAGGCAATGCATTTATATTCAAGACACGATTCTATAGAAAGCTCCGTACTCCATTTCATGATATGTTTACCATATAAACTGTGGAAGGAGTATGATATCCCTATATATACTTTATGGGTTATTTGATTTGCATAATTTAATCTCATCTGATATTTCTTGTCGACCTGTTAATCCTATATTTGTAGTATTTTCCATTGACTAGTACTACGTTTGGAAAAATAACCTATTCTTTCAAAAGGGCATGTGCCATCCTGGTTATGTTTTAGGACCATCCAAATTGCGCTGGCTTTCATCAAGTTGTTGTATCTATACTAGTTTTTCTTCCAATGGTTTGTTGTTTAAGGAGTTTATTATTGTCCGTGTTTCCCCACTATACTACTGAATTACTGAATGTAACAAGCAATCATGTGTTTTTTGACATCGTGGAGGATTATACATTTACATGGTTTTTGTCATTTGGTTGCATATTAGCTACAGTAACTTTAGCACTTCCGCCGGGTGGCCCCGAAGCTGATCCTACCTTAACATGCACTTTTTTTGGCGAATCTTGCCATGGTACTCTACTTGCACCAAATTACGGGATTGACGTAGACGACTAGACGCTGGATGGGCAGCATGTGCGAGTAGACGAAAATGTGGCACTACACTAGCACTACCGTGGCGAGGGAGGAAAGAGAACCCCCACTCGCTCTTTCTTCCTTTCTTTCTCTCCCGAATGCTGTGGCTCCCAGCATGTCAAGACTGCACGCGCCTTTCGGTGCCGGGTAAACAGCGCCAGCCGCGCGGGCCCGGCCAACTGCTCGTTCGCAGTCGCAGTCGCAGTGCAGTGCAAGTGCCGTGCAGCTAGCCACTGTCCACCACTGATGACCAGACCAACAGCCGCGCTGCAAGCCTGCAAGTGTTCATCCCAAGCCAGGTTTACCAGAGGGCGTCGAAGCAAAACAAACCGCCTTTCGACCGTCATAAGGTCAACCCGGTCCGTTCTGGAGGCTCGCGTAGGGCATCCATGTGCGGTGAAAAAAGAATGGGACAGCGCTGCATGTTACCGTTGTTTTTTTTAACCCGGAAGTGTGACGGCGTGATCGACCGGACGGGTGCAATTCGCCGCGACCGACACCGTAATTTCTCGCGTAAATGTTGATATAGTATACTGAAAAAAGGTTGGAGGGCCGTCGGTGTGTGATCGATGCGTGTCGCACCGACACCGCTGCAGCACGGAGGCGACTCAGTCAGGTTAATATCATTCTGAGACTGATCGGCTGATGATTAGGGACACAGCCCAAGCCTCACAGAGCGCAAGCTGTGAATTTCTCTTTCCACTATCGGTAGGTGTAGGTAGGTATAGGCCGGCTGGACGACATTTGGTATAGCTACTAGCCTACTACCTACTAGCTACTAGAGCGTGATCTTCTCAGCTTTGGTATCTGATTCCCCTTTCATAAAATCGAACACACGTACCAGAACAATCTGGTCACACACACACACCACACATGGTTGGGTCATAGTAGTGGGGTAGGCTAGCACTGCAGGTCGTACCAATTGCGGATCCTTATTTGCTCTTCTGGATTTTCGATCGGATATTTTCACAAGGAACGACCGCAGGCACCTAGAGAACAAAAGGCTCAAATTTCCTTTTTCTTGCTAGTGCAGTAGTGCTTCTGTTTCTCCTTCACCTTCACAAAAGCCACACGTCAGTCGTGGTGGTGGACTCGGCTTGGTCGTGCATGGCGGGCGGTCCCGCTAAGACAGTTCGTCGCTGCTCGCGTACGTAGTTCCGGCGAGATCTTCGCCTACGTACAACTTTGAGTCTACCTACGTACTACGTGCGGCACCGTTGACGATCGTCCTTTTCGTGCAGCAGCAGGCACGTAATCCCGGGTGACGATCACGGCGCGGGGCACGTGCACTGATACCGTTACCATGACCGCTTGCAGGTGTTGTGGCGTGGAAGGCAGCCCATCTCAATCTCCATCCAGGGACAGACAACCCAGTGACTTGCGGGTCGCGCCAACTATTTGCAGCTACTTATTGCCTTATTGGTGGGTCACGCTAAAAATGGAATATCCGCGCCACGTCTCACCAGTCACCACGCATGGATCTGGGCCGGGCCGGGCAGGCGTGGATATAGGACAGCGCAGATCCCTCCACATGTCTCGCCGACGTTTTTGGCGGCCCGAAGACGGCGACTTCACCTATGCAATGCGCATGTGCCGCCCGCCCATATCTGGCTTCACTGCCGGGCTGGGCCAAGCACTCTATTTCATACTGGTAGTAGTCGGCCTGTATGTATGTCTGGTTACCTTCAACGGCCTATTGAGCTGACGGACGGGAACTGAACGAGAAATTGCCTATCTCTCTCCATCGAAGCGGGACATGGGCCTTCTATTCATACTACCGTATCTATGCCATGTACAGCTTAATCGTGTTCATGTCAACGGTCTAAAATTTCCACCCAAAAAAGAATGGAAAAGGATACTCCCCTCCCTCCCGTGGGATCGTTGTTCTGTTCGATCCCCTGAGTCATGGAAGAAAATCTTATACGACCACGGTCGTACGCTTCGTTCGGTGGACCAACTCCAGAGACTGACACGTGGTAGTACCAATCTCAAAGCGCCGCACCCACACAAGCATCTCCTCTGTTGACAGATCCGTGATGGCGCATCGCCGTCCTCCTCCATCGACCGGCCGACCGACTAATATGATCTCCTGGGGGAGCCGCGGGCGGGGCTAGTGTACGGCCGCTAGGCGAGTGCAGGTACGGCAGGGGGCCGCTTCGCCGGAAGCCACCGGCGGCGTCCAGGAGGGGAACCGGATCGTGATCTATTAACTGGGGAATCGGGGAAGTAGTCTACGTGCTTTGAGATTCGTACTACCACGTGTCAGCCTCTCGAGTTGGTCCACCGAACAGAGCGTACGACCCAGGGTCGTATAAGATTTTCTTCCCTGAGTCATCGCTCTCGCTCGCGTGCGTTGTGGGTCCACCCACGTTCTCTTCCCCAAAACGACAGGACACCCACGAGGAACTGCTCTAGCACCCGCTGCCAGCACTCGTCGCCGTCGGATCCGGCCCACTGCCGCCGGACGGACCCACGAACTGCGCCCGTGCCCTGCGTCCGCCCCATCCTCGAAATCGAGCTTCCGTTGAGAGCTCCCACCGGACCTAGCACCCGCTGGAGCTACCATGGCCCGAGGGTTCCAGCCGCAGCAGCTTAGAATCCCACCATGGCGCGCCCTGCACCGTCTGCTGGCGCTCTCGCCGGCAAGCCCTCCCCCTCCACCAACTCCTCTAGGGGACAGGAGCCCCGCTGCACGCGCTCCAACGGCGGCGGCTGTCTCCCCATGGTGCTCTGCCATGGTGCCGATGGTCGAGAACGGCGACGGTGCGGCGAGGTGTTGAATTTTTTCTACAGAGGGTTGTGCTATTTTTTGCTTATTTTTTTGCTACATATTTTTATTGGGTTTGTTACTTTGGTGTTCTTGAACCGCTACATGTTTTTTTGCTATAATAATGTAAAGTTTTTATACAAGATTTGTTTTTTCTACATACCTATATAATATTTGCTACAACGGTTTTATATTTTTTGCTAGAATAGCGTAATTTTTTTGCTATGAGGTCTTCGACGATATCTTCCTGCGAAAGTCCCCGACAATGTCTCCGGTTTTGCTACATTAGTATAATGTTTTTGCTATAACTGTTTTGTGGTTTTGCTCCAGTAGCGTAGAGTTTTTGCTACAAGGTTTCCAGCAAGGTCTCCCGGCAATCTATCCGGCGAAGTCGGGTTTGCTACAAGGTTTCTGGCGATGTCTCCAGCGAAGTCAGGTTTGCTACAAGGTTTTTGACGATGTCTCTGGCGAAGTCGGTTTTTGCTACAGTTGCTAATTTTTTTTTGCTACATACGTTTTGTGGTTTTGCTACAATAGTGTAAAGTATTTCCTACATGGTCTCTGGCGAGATCTATGGGCGAAAATCTCCGGCGAGTCTTCGGCGAGGTCGGATCTGCTACATTAGCACAATTTTTTGCTACAGGGTCTCTAACGAGGCAGTCTTTTTTGTTCTATTTTCTGGTGTCGAACCGTTTTTTGCTATATATAGGTAAAACGAGACTATTTATAGCAAAAGTGGGACTATTTGTAGCAAAAGCGGGAAGACCGAACGAGAAGGAGATTTGACCCGTCGATCTGGGTTGATCGAACGGCTGGGAACCCGAGGGATGGAAAGTTTCCATTCCCCGAGGGATGCCTAGCACCGTCCAAAAAAGAATGCCCTCTAGCGGGAAAAAAATAGTGTATGGCTGCGGAGTGCGACTCCACCTGCCTGACTAGCTAGTCTCGCGGTGTGTTGTCCATCGCTCTTTGACCCCGAGTTCGTGGATGCCGGGAGGACGGCTTCGGAAGATGGACCACGGGGGTGGCTCAACGGCGAGCAACACGACGATGGTGATAGTCTCTCTTTGGTCATGTGGATGACGAGGAGCGAACTTCGGGGACCGGTGTTGGCAACACTTCGACTTTGGCAACCCTAGATCGTGTGTCGGAGGCCTAGCTCGGTGTGAGCGGGCGAACCAAGTGCGGAAGCGATATAAAGGTTTTGTCGGGCCAAAGCTCAGCGCTTTTGGCGCCAACAGCGGCGATATCTGCGGGTATCGTAGCCCTTTTGGGGCACCATTTGTCGGTACCTTCTTTGCACAAGCTCCGGGTGAAAACCCTTGATTGTCGCGGTCTCGACGGTGGCGACGTGGTGGTCGTTACCCTCTTGGTGGCGACGATCTCATTTCGGTGTCTTCAATGGCAAGTTTTAGCTTTTCATGTTTTATTTTTCTTGTAAGAGATTTCTCCATCAACTTGTATCGATCCATCCCTAGCGGAGCTGCCGGCTCTGCAGCTGGTATATGGTCCCATGCACGCACAGCGGCAGGCAACCAAACGGTCCCAATCCAGTTGACGAGCACGTCTCTGCAGGTATTGTCCTACTGTGCCTAGGTCTTGCTCGTGCAGCAGGGACCATGTGACGTGAGACACTTGCACTGCTCAACAAGGCACGTGGGATAACCTCGGCTTGTGAGTACGTGTCCACACTCCACAGCAGGGAACATCGACCTTGTCCAGCGAACGGGACGGCCCGGGACCGTATATGAAAGAGATCGCAGACCCTCCGTTTCTAATCAATTCCGCCGCGGGGCCTACAAGTATTTCTGCTACTTCGTGTATGTACTTACGTATCGAGCATGAATCAAACCTCAGCCTGACTTTCTAAACATCGTCGGCCTTGGTCCCAAAATGGATAATAAGTCATGTATGTAGCCCCTTGATGTACATGTACTATCAGCAGATTTGTTTTCTCTGGCCTCTCTCCTCAATCCCCATCGAGCAAATCCAGCCGAAGCCGGTCTACCATGTAGTTCCGTTTCAAAATAAATGATTTGAGTTTATCTAGATTCGCACGTTTTTATTTTTCAAAAATCTAGTAATTATATTTTATTTAAAAAATCTAAAAAGAATCTCAATATCGCCAATGATGTACTTCTTGATTATCTGTTAAACCCTTCCGTGAATGATGTAACTTTATTCTATTATTACCAATAAAGCTGGCCGTGGTGGCTTTCACTAAAAAACTTGCAAAATCATGCTACGTGAGTTTTAAGTTTTGAGGTTGAGAACTCCAAACAATATAGGCGTGTTTGGTTGTCCGTTTTTCCGTTTCTCGCATGGGCCGAGAAAAAATAAGGGCGTTGATGAATTGGGTCGCATGTGTTTGTTGCATCGCACGGATTTGAAAGCAGCCTAAATGTTGGCCTGCTGGGAATGCTGATTTTGGGCGTTTCCGCGGGGACAGGCTATGCTCGTGCAAAAGGGGGGAAAGTTGCGGCCCCCGTGCGAGCTCAGCGATGGCGCGAGCCGCGGGTTTCCCCCAAAAGTTGGCGGGAGAAATTTCATCACCGCCTGCTGACGCGCGCCGGTATAAAGCACCACCCGCCACACCAACGTTCATCGCCACCATTTTCCCTATTCTTCGAGATCTCAAACCGACGAGGTTCTACATCGCCCAACAGGTAAGCGGCGGGAGGGGTGGTGGTGGTTGTAGACTGGCTGGTGCATGCGTTCTTCTCCAAGATCTGCACCCTCGACGTGCTCTGCTCCTTCGATGCCGGTGAGTTCCATCAAACCTCAGGTCTAGTAGCTTCGGTCTGTTAGCACCTCCTAGATCTGATTGTAGTTTGAGGTAGATCTGGGTTAGTATGCCTAAGAAACTGCTAGGTATAGTCACAGATTGTTGTTTTCCTGGACTCACTGCATATTTAGGCTTGTATTCATGTGTGTAGTCTAGGTCCTGATACGTGCGACTTTGAAATCTGTAGGACATGACTAACGATGAGTTCAGCCAGGCCCTCCTGGATTCTCAGGAGACCTTTGTCGCTAAGACCCAATCCCAGCTACCGCCTCCGAGCCTCACCTATCCTCAGCGCACGGAGATCTTGTTCGTGCCTCCAATGACCGGGTACACGGTGGAGCAGATTGCAGAGCAAGCTGCCAAAATCATGGCCAAGAAGAAAGCCAAGGCTGGCAAAGCCCACAACACAGGCTAGTGCAAGGGGGTTAAGGGCACCACGAAGTGGGAACCGTTCCTCTCGGCGTTCGTGCTCAACCAGATGTGCGAGGTCATCAAGAGCGGCGTCAGGAAGGAGAAGGGGTTCAAAGGAGTGCACCTGAATACCGTTGCCCACAAGGTGTTTGAGTTCTGTGGCATCGAGGTGTCCTCCTAGCAGGTGTACAACCACCTGCGTAAGTGGAGGACCAGGTGGATCCATATCTACAAGCTCAGAGACCTTAGCGGAGCTAGCTGGGACGAGGAGGCATGCACCATCATCTTGGAGGACGCCCACTACAGGGGACACATCTCGGTGTTAACTAATTTTAGTAACATCTCCTTTGATTTTGAACACTAGACTCACTAACCTCGCTAACCTCCTAGCAATTCCTTGTCTCAGGATCACCCCAAGGATGCCGAGTATCTGAACAAGCATGTCGCCAACTATAGGTAGATGGAGGCCATCTTCTCCTTCGGCCTTTCCACTAGCAGGTTTGTAATGGGCTCCAGTGAGCCTCTTGGCGAACCATGCCCTGAACACGTACAGACCCAAGAGTCGGAGACAGTGGTACTTGATGAGGAGGCCGAGACCGATGTAGCCGCAGTTTCTCCTGCTGCCGACTTTGGTCAAGGTGGCAACACAAATGCCTACGTTGTAGGTGGGTTCGATCCTTGCAAGAAGAGGAAGAGGTCGCTACTGAGGGAGGAGGACGTCGTCACCATCATGTGCATGACTGAGGCCGTGAAAGCGGTGGCGACCGCCATCACCATTGCTTCCCTTCCTGATGTGCACCTAGCTCTGTATGACGCCGTCATGGCAGCCAAAGGGTACAACCCTGAGGCTCTGATGGTGGCGCTCAGCCACCTCTTCGACAACAAGGCTATGGGCAATGACTTTGTTCAAATGGCAGAGGACCACGGGGATCTCTGGCTCAGAACCTTCCTGTCCAAGCACTACTATGTGTAGTGCTTGCTCCCTGATCATGGAGATGGTGGCGGCAGTGCATGCATGATGAAGAAGAAGTTGTATATTTTGAAGTAGCTAGGGACTTGATGAAAACTTATGCCTGTTTATTGTGAGGTGGTATATACTAACCCCTCACATGATGGAGAACTTATGCGGTGTTAGGATTGCACACCTTTTGATGTGGTGGTAGGATCTCACCATAGATGTTGGTCGTGATCGGTTGGATCACACTAACTTGGTAGGTTGGAACTGCTGATGCTTGTGCCCATATGACCATGCATGCTTAACTAGTTTATGCTTGTGCCCTATGTTTATGAACTTGATCTATTTGCCTTAGTCGTCATCCTTAATATGTTACATATGTGTTGTGTCTCACAGAAATACAACTGGTACATGGTGTACTACGACAAGAAGCCGGGAATCTACAAGACATGGGAGGAGTGCAACCAAGAAGTGACGGGTTACCAGCGCAACCTCCATAAGGGGTTTAAGACTCTAGAGTAGGCACACAAAGCCTACTATGAGTTCTTAGCAGAGCGACCCCAGAAGGAACAACCGTTAGTAGAAATGAAGATCAATTTCACTCCACTGCCATCAGTTCGACAACAAGTTCATCCACACGAGAAGGTTCCACCTATACAGGGTGCAAGTATGATCAAAGACATCATCATCGTCGGCCTAATCATGTGGATTATCCACTACGGGTTGTTCTGATTCAGGTTGATCGATCATGTAAGATCTTAAACCCTGGTGGCTAGTTGGTAAGGTCACCATTTTTCCATGCGAGGTAAGCACATCGGGCTGGATGCAGGCTCCCAAACATGCAACTTTGCACCAACAGAGCCCAATCTAGGAAACCAAACAAAGTGGCCATATGGGCTCTCCTAGTGGGGAAATGAAAATACAGGCAACCAAATAAACAGCCCATCCTGGCCCGAGGGTAATCTCCCCCATGCAGCACCCAGCGGGCCAAGTGACAAAAACGGGAAATTTCGGCCGGAGCAACCAAACATGCCCTATAGCTCCCGCTCGGAACGTACCACATGAACAAACCCTAGCCGCCATCGGGTGGTCCCCTCTCCTTCTCCTCCTACTACTCTATCGGAGAACACGTCCATGTGAAGCTCGTGCCACCGATGATAGAGGCAAGGGTTTTCTTGCCCGAGATTCCTTGTCATAAGGGACATTGACCTAGGTGGTGGCGGAAGTCTAGGACAGTATGACAATATGTGGTGGCGCAGGGAGGTGGCGGTGCGGAAGGCACACAATGGAGGTTACTGCGTGAGATGTGTGTCCTGCTTCCCGTGGTCGTGCATGGTGGATGGGTTTGATCTGGTCCTAAGCGGTCCTATGCGGGACGTGGCTATAGGGAGTGGTGGCGGAATGGGAGCTCCAGCTCTAGTGTGTTGCGTGATACATTGCAAATGTATCTATAATTTTTGATGTTCCATGCTTGGTTTTATCCACTTTCTTCTGTTTTGTTCCAACTTTGGAGTACTTTTCATATGATTTCTTGGACTAACCTATTAACAAGAGCCATAGTGCCAGCTGCCTATTTTCTGCTGTTTTTGGTTCCAGGAAAGTCAGAAAATGAACATTCTCGGAATTGGACGGAACAAAAGCCAAAGTGCCTATTTTTCCGGAAGTCATCAAGTGCCAGAATACAAGACGGAGAAGGGCCAGAGGACGGCCACACCACCTGGCCACGCGGCCAAGATGGGCCCGCGCTAGGGGGTGGTGTGGTGGCCCCTGGCACCCCCTCGGTCTCCCCTTCCGACTATAAGATGCACTCGGGACGTAAACCCTAAGTACCCGATCAAAAATCCACGAAAGAGTCTGTAGCCGCCGTCATCTCCATCCCTAGACCAGGAGGGATCTGAAGCTCTTCCCGACACCCTGCCAGAGAGGGGAATTCACCCTAGAGGCCTTCTTCATCACCATCCAAGCCTCCGGTGTGATGCGTGAGTAGTTCATCCTTGGACTACGGATCCATGTAGTAGCTAGATGGCTGGTTCTCCTCCTTTGTGCTTTCATGTCTAGATCTTGTGAGCTCCATTCATGATCAAGATCATCTATTTGTAATTTTGCATGTTGTGTTTTTGGGGATCCGATGGATATTGAGATGCTATTTCAGATTGATTATTGATTCTATCATGTCTTTGTTATTTGTGATCTTGCATGCTTTCCGTTGTTAGTAGCTATCTTGGCCAAGTAGATGCTAGCAACTCTAAGAGTTAGTATTTATGCTCGATAGTGGGTTCTGTTGGGCCCGCAGCATAGAAAACAAAAAATTTCCTACGGTGTGAACTACACGCCAAGATCTATCTACTAGGTACAAAGCAAACGGGTGGACATACATCCATAGAGAACTTACCCTCGAAGACAACGAGCTTTGTTAACGAGTAGGAACTCATGGTTGATGTAGTCGTACACTTGCCGATCTCAAGATCGTGAGGAAGTCCGAGCGCCGCAACTCAGCAGCGCATCCGCACTTGCACACACGTTCAAGCCACCGGACAACCTCCACCTCCTCGCTCCAGCGATCCAGCGGAAGCAGCAACTCCTTCCAGACGAAATGCCACCGGGAACATGTATCTCGCTAATCCCGAGACCATGGGGGAATAATTCTAGAGGGGGAGAGAGATCCTTCACAAGGAGGTGTGAGGATGAAGGATGGAATGGGTGGCCTTTTATAGGAGGAGGGGGGTGCCCCCTCTCTCCATGGCCGGCGCATGGGGGGGGGTGACCCCTCACCTCCCCCATTCATGTGGTGGTAACTCCTCCACATTAAAATGCCTCTTCACATTCCCTTTTAAAGTCTCCACTTTAAATGCATTAAGTTTCTCCAAATTTAATGCTCTCTCATTTAATAAAACTCTTTTATTAAATTTGTTCAGAATTTTGTTAATTACTTTAATTAACAAACATTCACATATAGCCCCTTGCAATATTTCAATATCACATGCAGAACCACTTTCTGCAATTTCACCCGAAACAATTTCCGGTTTCTATTGAAACAATTCCTGTGCTTTGCAATTCTTTCGTCTGAAACATATGTGCTCCAAATGGTGTCCGGTAACTCTTAAGTGTGCCACCCTATGGTTCGCGAATAATGCAGACATGATCGAGACCCTTCTCCGATCAATAATCAGCAGCAGGACCTGGAGATCCGTATTGACTCCTACACATTCAACGATGACTCCTGTGATCGTGAGAACCTTTAACGCTTGTAACTAAATCCCTTTGTCTCTCGATATATTACATGTCCGAGATTCGATCATCGGTATCTCCATACCTAGTTTGATCTTGTTACCGACATGCACTCTTTTCTCGTTCCCGTGATATAACATTCAAGTGATCACATCACTTGTTTGCAAGCTATCCTAATGTGTTGTCACCGAGAGGGTCCAGAGTATATTTATCCGTCATCTGGATTGACAAATTCCACTCTTGATCCATGAGCCTCAACATAACACCTTCGTAGCACTGAACCCATCTTTATAGTTACCCTGTTATGGTGTGACGTTTGATGTTATCAAGATACTCTTCCGGTGTTAGCAATTAACATGATCTCATGGTCTAAGGAGAAAGATTACTTCGTATGATGTTATAGCAATATAAACACAATGACTTGATCGTAATGCTATACTTCGGATGAATGTTCATCACATCATTCCACCAATGGTGTGACCTTGTTATTAACAACATCCAATGTCCATGATCAGGAAACCTTGATCATCTTGTTAATCAATAAGCTAGTCTATAAGAGAGGCATGACTAGGAACCCTTTTTGTTTATTAAACACACATGTATTGATGTTTCCTATCAATACAATTATAGCATGTAAAATAAACATCTATCATATACAAGGAATACATAATAACAACTTTATTATTGCCTCTCAGGGCATATTTCCTTCAGTCTCCCACTTGCACTAGAGACAATAATCTAGTTCACATAGTGATAAATCTAACACCCATGGAGTTTTGGTGTTGATCATGTTTTGCCCTAGGGAGTACTTTAGTCAACGGATCTTCTACATTCAGGTCCATGTGCACTTTACAAATCTTTATATCTCCATCCTTGACATGTTCGCGGATGGAGTGAAACCGACGCTTAATATGCTTGGAATTCTTGTGAGACCTTGGTTCCTTGGCGTTGGCTATGGCTCCATTGTTGTCACAATAGATCACCATCGGGTCCAACGCACTGGGAACCACACCCAGTTCCGTAATGAACTCTTTCATCCAAACTGCTTCCTGCGCCGCTTCTGAAGCAGCAACATATTCCGCCTCCGTTGTTGATCCAGCCACCACAGGTTGTTTGGAGCTCCTCCAACTAACTGCTGCTCCGTTCAAGAGAAATACGTACCCGGTTTGAGACTTAGAGTCATCCGGGTCAGTGTCAAAGCTAGCATCGACATAACACTTAGCGACTAGCTCTTCTTCACCTCCGTATACAAGAAACATATCCTTAGTTCTTCTCAAGTACTTAAGGATATTCTTGACCGCTATCCAGTGTTTCGAACCTGGATCAGATTGGTACCTACTAGTCAAACTAATAGCATGTGCCACATCCGGTCTTGTACATAGCATGGCATACATTATAGAGCCTATGGCTGAGGCATAGGGGATCCTATCCATTATCTCTCTTTCTTTCGCCGTAGCCGGACTTTGAGTCTTACTCAATGTCTTGCCTTGCAACATAGGTAAGAACCCCTTCTTACTTCCATCCATATTAAACTTCTTTAATATCTTATCAAGGTATGTACTCTGCGATAACCCAATTAGGCGTCTTGATATATCTCTATAGATTTTAATGCCTAATATATATGAAGCTTCACTAAGGTCCTTCATCGAAAATTTGCTGTTTAGATAACTTTTAACACTATTTAGAAGATCTAAATCATTTCCAATCAATAATATGTCATCCACATATAATATCAGAAATGCCACATTGCTCCCACTCACTTTCTTGTAAATACAAGCCTCTCCATAAGTTTGGACAAATCCAAACTCTTTGATCACCTCATCAAAGCGGAGATTCCAACTTCGTGATGCTTGCTTCAGTCCATAGATGGATCGCTGAAGTTTGCACACCTTATTAGCATCCTTAGGATCGACAAAACCCTTAGGTTGTATCATATACAACTCTTCTTCAATATTACCATTAAGGAACGCAGTTTTGACATCCATCTGCCATATTTCATAATCAAAATATGCAGCAATTGCTAACATAATCCTAATCGACTTAAGCATCGCTACGGGAGAGAATGTCTCATCGTAGTCAACTCCTTGAATTTGTCGAAACCCCTTTGCGACAAGTCGAGCCTTATAGATGGTCACATTACCATCAACATCAGTTTTCCTTTTGAAAATCCATTTATTCTCCACGGCCTTTCGGTCGTGTGGTAAGTCCACCAAGTTCCAAACTTGGTTCTCGTACATGGATTCCATCTCGGATTTCATGGCTTCTAGCCATTTGTTGGAATCCAGGCTCATCATCGCTTCTTCATATGTCGCAGGGTCATCCATTTCATCAATCATGAAATTCATAACAGGATTGTCATATAGTTCAGGAGCTGCACGTGTCCTGCTTGACCTGCGAGGTTCGGTAGTGTCCTCTTTCAGAGTTTCATGATTAATATCATTAGCTCTCTCTTCATTAGGTGAAGTCAACTCCGAAACAACTTCTAGAGCTGCGCTACTCGCCATTTCATGAAGAGAAGGTTTAATAACCTCTTCGAGTTCTACCTTCCGACTACTCACACCTTTCGCGAGAAACTCCTTCTCAAGAAAGGATCCATTCTTGGCAACAAAGACCTTGCCCTCGGATCTGTGATAGAAGGTATACCCAATTGTTTCCTTAGGGTATCCTATGAAGACGCCATTTTCCGCTTTGGGTTCGAGTTTATCCGGTTGAAGTTTCTTCACATAAACATCGCATCCCCAAACTTTAAGAAATGACAGCTTAGGTTTGTTTCCAAACCATAATTCATACGGTGTCTTTTCAACGGATTTAGATGGTGCCCTATTTAAAGTGAATGTAGCGGTTTCCAGTGCATAACCCCAAAATGACAGTGGCAAGTCAGTCAGAGACATCATAGATCGAACCATATCCAATAAAGTACGATTACGACGTTCTGACACACCATTACATTGTGGTGTTCCGGCAGGCGTGAGTTGTGAAACTATTCCACACTCTTTCATATGTGTGCTAAACTCGTAACTAAGATACTCTCCTCCACGGTCGGACCGCAGAAATTTGATCTTTCTATTACGATGATTTTCCACTTCATTCTGAAATTCTTTGAACTTTTCAAAAGTTTTAGACTTGTGTTTCATCAAATAGATATACCCATATCTACTCAAATCATCCGTGAAAGTAACAAAATAACGATATCCACCTCGCGCCGACACACTCATTGGTCCACACACATCAGTATGTATGATTTCCAATAGATCTGTCGCCCGTTCTATTGAACCGGAAAACGGCGTTCTAGTCATCTTGCCCATAAGGCATGGCTCACATGTATCAAATGATTCAAAATCAAGTGATTCCAAAAGTCCATTAGAATGGAGTTTCTTCATGCGTTTAACGCCAATATGACCTAGACGGCAGTGCCACATATATGTAGATATATCATTATCAAGTTTAATTCTTTTGCATCAACATTATGAATATGCGTAATACTACTATCGAGATCCAATAGAAATAAACCATTCAACATAGGTGCATGACCATAAAAGATATTATTCATATAAATCGAACAACCATTGTTTTTAGACTTAAATGAATAACCACTTTGCATCAAACACGATCCGGATACAATGTTCATGCTCAGTGCAGGCACCAAATAACAATTATTTAGGTTTATAACTAATCCCTATGGCATATGGAGAGGCAGCGTTCCGACGGCGATCACATCAACTCTTGATCCATTGCCGACCCGCATCGAGACCTCATCCCTTGCTAGTTGTCGCTTGTTCCGCAGCCCCTGAACCGAGTTACATATATTAGAAACCAATCCCGTATCAAATACCCAGGTGCTACTGCGAGTACTAGTCAAGTACACATCAATAACATGTATATCACATATACCTTTGTTTGCCTTGCCGGACTTCTTGTCCGCCAAATACTTGGGGCAGTTGCGCTTCCAATGGCCAGTCCCCTTGCAATAGTAGCACTCGGTGTTAGACTTAGGGCCAGCTCGGGGTTTCTTTTCAGGTGTGGCAACAGACTTGCCACCCTTATTTCCCTTGTGCTTGCCTTTCTTATCCTTCTTGAAACCGGTGGTCCTATTGATCATCAACACTTGATGTTCTTTCCTAATCTCCACTTCTGCAGTCTTAAGCATTGACAGAAGCTCGGGAAGAGACTTCTTCATGCCCTGCATATTATAGTTCATCACGAAGCTCTTGTAGCTAGGTGGCAGAGATTGGAGAACACGATGTATGCCTAAGTCAATGGGAATCGTTATTCCCAAGGACACAAGCTTATCGGCGTACCCAGACATTTTGAGTACGTGCTCACTAACAGAGCTGTTTTCCTCCATCATGCAGCTAAAGAACTTTTCTGTAGCATTATAACTCTCTACGGCAGCATGGGTATCGAAAATCATTTTCAATTCTCCCATGGTATCAAAGGCATTGCCATTTTCGAAACGTTTTCGAAGTTCTGGCTCTAGCCCATACAGTATGCCGCAATGAACTAAGTTGTGGTCCTCCTGACGAGTTATATAGATGTTCTTTTCCTCGTCAGGGGCATCAGGAGCTGGTGGGGGGCCTAGCGGCGCATCTAGCACATATTGCTTTTGTGCATCAGTGGGGAGAATCCTCAAATTCATAGCCTAGTTGGTGAAGTTGCTACCATTCGCAGCAAGTTTCTCTTTCTCCATGAACACATTGAAATTAAAAGCAGGTGGTGCCATCTACAACAGAATTTGTAAAGTATGTTTAGACTAAGTTTATGATAGATTGAGTTCAACTAATCCAAATTACTAATGAACTCCCACTCAAAAACGACATCCCTCGTGTCCTTTTGGTGATTACATGAACCAAATCCACTACACCAAGTCCGATCATCACGTGAGTCGGTGTAGCTTCAAAGGCGTGCATCTATATGGGCATCATATCAACTATATGACTCATGCTTAACCTTTCGGTCCATGTTCCGAGGCCATGTCTGTACATGCTAGGCTCGTCAAGTAAGAACCTTAGTATTTGCGTGTGTAAAACTGTCTTACACTCGTTGTATGAAAGCGTAGAGTTGGAAACACCCGATCATCACGTGATGCCTCAAAACACGATCCACAAAACGGTGCATACTTAAGGAAGAACACATTTTATCTTGATATCTAAATGAGGGATCATCTTATAATGCTACCAAACGCGCCAAACTAGCAATATAAGATGCTAACATCTAATGTGTGCAGTGAGGTGATATGGTCCATGCATTTGATCTCTATCATTTGCATCGTGGTATGATCTCTATCATTCCTTTGTGTGTAAGGCCAAGGTCTATGGAACTTACACGTTAAGTGAGTTGTAAGAGTATCTATTATACATCTACTTACAACAATACCATATCAAAAACACTAGCCCAGCAACGATCTAAACTAGACGCCTCTAATTTATCAATTGCAAGTTTTACGTGGCTTAGGGCTTTCGGAGATAGAACCTGTCTAACCTACGAACATGAACCACAATGAGGATAACCAAGTTATTAGCAACTCGTTGTAAATCAGATATTGACTATAGTCGGAGAGACAGACACCCGCCAGCCACTTATGCAAAACAAGTTGCATGTCAGTCGTGGAACCGGTCTCATGTACGATGACATGTAAGGTTGGTCCGGGCCGCTTCATCCCACTATGCCACCAATATCCAAAATACATAGAAGATGCAATAACATGATCATCATCGCCCAGATATAAACATATGTGTACTACCCGTGCAAAGCACCTACGCATAGATCAGGATCTGATACCACGGTTGGGTCTGCAGCATAGAAAACAAAAAATTTCCTACGATGAGAACTACACGCCAAGATCTATCTACTAGGTACAAAGCAATGGGTGGACATACATCCAACAAGAACTTACCCTCGAAGACAACGAGTTTTGTTAACGAGTAGGAACTCGTGGTTGATGTAGTCGTACACTTGCCGATCTCAAGATCGTGAGGAAGTCCGAGCGCCGCAACTCAGCAGCGCATCCGCACTCGCACACATGTTCAAGCGACCGGACAACCTCCACCTCCTCGCTCCAGCGATCCAGCAGAAGCAGCAACTCCTTCCAGACGAAATGCCATCGGGAACATGTATCTCGCTAATCCGAGACCATGGGGGAATAATTTTAGAGGGGGAGAGAGATCCTTCACAAGGAGGTGTGAGGATGAAGGAGGGAATGGGTGGCCTTTTATAGGAGGAGGGGGGTGCCCCCTCTCTCCATGGCCGGCACATGGGGGGGGGGTGACCCCTCACCTCCCCCATTCATGTGGTGGTAACTCCTCCACATTAAAATGCCTCTTCACATTCCCTTTTAAAGTCTCCACTTTAAATGCATTAAGTTTCTCCAAATTTAATGCTCTCTCATTTAATAAAACTCTTTTATTAAATTTATTCAGAATTTTGTTAATTACTTTAATTAACAAACATTCACATATAGCCCCTTGCAATATTTCAATATCACGTGCAGGACCACTTTCTGCAATTTCACCCGAAACAATTTCCGGTTTCTATTGAAACAATTCCTGCGCTTTGCAATTCTTTTGTCTGAAACATATGTGCTCCAAAATGGTGTCCAGTAACTCTTAAGTGTGCCACCCTACGGTTCGCGAATAATGCAGACATGATCGAGACCCATCTCCGATCAATAATCAGCAGCGGGACCTGGAGATCCGTACTGACTCCTACACATTCAACGATGACTCCTGTGATCGTGAGAACCTTTAACGCTTGTAACTAAATCCCTTTGTCTCTCGATATATTACATGTCCAAGATTCGATCATCGGTATCTCCATACCTAGTTTGATCTCGTTACCGACATGCACTCTTTTCTCGTTCCCGTGATATAACATTCTAGTGATCACATCACTTGCTTGCAAGCTATCCTAATGTGTTATCACCGAGAGGGCCTAGAGTATATCTATCCGTCATCTGGATTGACAAATTCCACTCTTGATCCATGAGCCTCAACATAACACCTTCGTAGCACTGAACCCATCTTTATAGTTACCTTGTTACGGTGTGACGTTTGATGTTATCAAGATACTCTTCCGGTGTTAGCAATTAACATGATCTCATGGTCTAAGGATAAAGATTACTTCGTATGATGTTATAGCAATATAAACACAATGACTTGATCGTAATGCTATACTTCGGATGAATGTTCATCACATCATTCCACCAATGGTGTGACCTTGTTATTAACAACATCCAATGTCCATGATCAGGAAACCTTGATCATCTTGTTAATCAACAAGCTAGTCTATAAGAGAGGCATGACTAGGAACCCTTTTTGTTTATTAAACACACATGTATTGATGTTTCCTATAAATACAATTATAGCATGTAAAATAAACATCTATCATATACAAGGAATACAGAATAACAACTTTATTATTGCCTCTCAGGGCATATTTCCTTCAGGTTCATGCCTCTGGTAATCTGGGGAAGTGACAGAAATCTCTAAGGTACTAGATGTGCTGTTGCTACTAGGGAGAAAACAACAATCCTTTGTTCATAGAACAATCGTATTGTTTACCTTACACGCAGTTCGTAAAGCAATAATCTGTTGCTTGCAACTTAATACTGGAGGGGGTTCGGATGATAACCTGAAGGTGGATTATTAGTCATAGATGCAGTTGGATGGCGGTCTATGTATAATGTCAAGATGATTAGTATATGCGTATATTGCTTTCTCGATGTTTGTCAATTGCTCCTCTGTAATTTGTTCACCTAGCATGTTATCTATCTAAGGAGAGCCACCTCTAGTGAACTATGGATCCCAGTCCTTGTCCTTTACATACAATCTATAAACTATTTACTACTTTGTGTTTACTTTCTGCAAACTGTTACTTCTTTCCATTCGATACGTTTAATCCTTTGTTTTCAGCAAAACACGGTGAGATTGACAACCTCATCGCAAGTTGGGGACAAAGTTCTGTGGTTGTGTTGTGCAGGTCTCCACGTTGCTACTAGCACCGGTAGTGCGACCTGCCAAAGCTCAGCTAGTAACACCTTTGGGGTGTTTCCTTGCTCCTACTAGTTCGATTAAACCTTGGTTTCATAACTGAGGGAAACTTGCTGCTGTGCTCATCATACCTTCCTCTTGGGATTCCCAACGAGCTCTACAGCAACCACGCACCAGCACTTTTCTGGGCGCCATACACAGATCCATCAAAGCATTTTTCTGGCGCCGTTGCCGGGGAACGAAGAAAAAGAAGCTCCCACGTCAACTACACGCCATCAAAGATTTTTTGTGGCACCGTTGCCGGGGAGTCAAGGACATCTTCACAAGGGGAGTCCCTCATAACCAATCTCTTTACTTTGTTATTTTTGTTTTGCTTAGTTTCTTTTTGCTTTGTTTGCTTGTTTTGTTTTTCAAAAACACAAAAAAATAGTTTTACTAGTTTGCTTTCTTATTTGAAAACCCAAAAAAATGACTACTCTTGAAAACACTAAGTTGTGTGACTTCACTAGCACCAACAACAATGATTTTATGAGCACACCTATTGCTCCACCTATGCCTGAAGATACTTTCTTTGAGATAAAACCTGCTTTGCTCAATCTTGTTATGAGAGAACAATTTTCTGGTATTGGTAATGAAGATGCTGCTTCCCATCTAAATAACTTTGTTTAACTTTGTGAGATGCAAAAGCATAGGGATGTAGATGGTGATATTATTAAGCTGAAATTGTTTCCTTTCTCTTTGAGAGGAAAAGCTAAAGAATGGTTGAATTCCTTAACTAGGAATAGTATTGATTCTTGGACTAAGTGCAAAGATGCTTTCATTGGAAAGTACTATCCTCCTGCTAAGATTATATCTATGAGAAGTGAAATAATGAAGTTTAAACAACTTGATAATGAACATGTTGCTCAAGCTTGGGAAAGAATGAAATCTTTGGTAAAGAATTGTCCCACTCATGGACTGACTGCTTGGATGATCATCCAAACTTTTTATGCAGGATTGAACTATTCTTCAAGGAACCTATTGGGTTCTGCTGCTGGAGGTACCTTTATGACCATCACTTTGGGTGCTGCAACAAAACTTCTGGACAATATGATGGTTAATTATTCTGAATGGCATACTGAGAGCTCCACAAGGTAGGAAGGTAAATTTTGTTGAGGAAACCTCCTCCTTGAGTGATAAGATTGATATTATTATGTCTATGCTTGTTAATGGGAAAGCCCATATTGATCCAAATAATGTTCCTTTGGCTTCTTTAGTTGCTCAAGAAGAGCAAGTTGATGTGAACTTCATAAGAAATAACAATTTTGGTAACAATGCTTATGGTAATAATGCCTATATGAACAATTTTGGTAACAACAATTATAAGACATATCCTCCCAACAATGGTAATGCTTATGGATGTTCCTACAACAATAATAGGAGTGCACCCTCTGAACTTGAAGTTATGCTTAAAGAGTTTATTAGGAAACAAACTGCTTTCAATAAAACTATTGAGGAAAAACTCTCTAATGCTGAAAGAAATATAGCATCTTTGGCTGAAGCTCAATCTTCGTTGAATAAAATGGCTGCTAAACCTGAAACTAATGAGAATCCCTTTGCAGTTACTAATGCTATACAAGTAAGAATTGATGAAAATGTTAGACTATTAGCTGAATTACATGCTAAGTGGGAAAGAGAAGATGAAATTGGTAGAAACATTAGTGTTTCTACTATCACCACCACTAGTGTTGAGGCTAGTAATAGTTCTACTACTCTAGATGATAAGTATGGTTTTGATCTTGATGGTTGCAATATCTCTGAAGTTATTAAGTTCCTACAAAAGCTTGCTAAAAGTCCTAATGCTAGTGCTATGAACATGACCTTTACAAAACACATTACTGATGCTCTCATAAAGATTAAAGAAGAAAAGATGAAACATAAAGCTTCTATTCCTATAAAACAAGAAGATGGTTGGGAACCCATCATTAATATGAAAGTGAATGACTTTGATTTCAAAGCTTTATGTGATCTTGATAGTAGTGTTTCTATTATGCCTAGAAGGATTTATGATATGCTTGATTTGCCTCGTCTTGAAGATTGTTATTTGAATGTCCCACTTGATGATAATGTTAAAAATAAACTCATGGGGAGTCTTAATGATGTTCTTATTATGGTTAACAATGCCTATGTCCCCATTGATTTCTATGTTTTAAATGTTGAATGCAATGCTTCTTGTCCTATTACTTTGGGAAGACCTTTTCTTATAACTGTTGGTGCCATCATTGATATGAAAGAAGGCACCATTAAATATCAACTCCCACTCAAAGAAGGTATAGAACACTTCCCTAAAAAGAGAGAAAAGATTTCTTTTGCTTCTCCTATGAAAACAAAATTTGGTCTTAATGCTTCTTCATTTGAGAACACTTGATTCTTTCTTGCTTCTTATGCCTAACTTAAAGGCGTTAAAGAAAAGTACTTATTGGGAGATAACCCAAAAGTTTTAGATGAGTCTTGGAAGTTATTACTTCAGTAATACTGCTCCTTATCCTTTTTATTTGCTTTTTGTGCCAAGAGTAACCTCTAATGAGAGAGAAGTAATGATTGGGAAAGTTGCTGTCCCGAAACAGATTTCTGTGCTTCACCATAAAGATTCATGTAAAATCTCTGAACGTCTTTTTGAGGCGTGAATTTTTGTGCTTCTGCCCCAGGTTGTTATCTAACTTTCGTTAGTTCAATACTTTTTGATTTGAGAAACAGAAGGTCTTCGAAAAAATTCATCTTTACCTGCTGTTCTGTTTTGACAGATTTCTGCCATTTTCTGCATTTGCTTCTTGTTGGTTCCTTTTTGAGTTCTTTTGGGGAATTGAGCTTTTTGAGGGAAGTGCTACAGTATATAGTGTTCTAATGGAAGTTTATTTGGTGTTGTAACTGAACCTTAATACCTTTTATCTTGAGTGCACTAATGTTGCTAATAAAGATCGTGTGAAGTTTTGTATGAAGAAAAATTTCAGGTGTATGGATGGAATGAGTAATGAGATGAAGGATGGACTAAAGCTCAAGATTGGGGATGCCACGCGTGTCACCCCAAGAAATATCCAAGAAGTACAAGCGTCAAAGCTTGGGGATGCCCAAGGCATCCCCTTCTTCATCAATAAAAATTCCAGGTTTCTTCCAAACACTTCATTTTTATTGTTTCATGCATAATTGTGTTTTTCTTGGAGCGTCTTCTTTTTCGTTTTCATTTTGGTTTTTCGTTTGCTTGGTTTTCTTAGTTTTCTGAATAAATTGGTTGGACCCCCTCTTTCATACATTGGTTTGCAAATAGTTTGGTTTGGTTTGGAAAAGAGTAGGAAAGTTCATACTTATGTGGTAAAAAGAGCTCGTTCTTGATTGTGGCCTATGCTTTGTCATGCCATGATTGATATTGTTTTGGCTTTATGCTTAGTATTCTTTGCTGTAGCATGACTTGTTATAAACAATTGAGATTGCTTAATGTGCCTTGGATGAATCATGCGTTGTTTTAGCATATTAAAGCATAGTATAGTGGTATTCTCCTTTGATGCTTTATTTGGGTTGACTTGGCACATCCTCACACCATGTTATGACTATATCAAGTCACCATAGCCTTTATGATCCTTTAGTTTTCAACTTGTAGTATCAGTTTATGCTTTGATCAATGATGTTTTGTCGCTCTGCATGATTATGGCTATTATTGCTCTCTTAGTTTATCGCTCCCAGTCTTTTGCTAGCCTCCACAACCAAGTATGAGTTCTACTCATGCATCCAACTCCCTAAACAAGTTATTCCAAAGATTCCACCATACCTACATACGAGCTTATGCTATTCCAAGTATATTCATGCGTTTGTTTACCTTCCAAATTAAACTTGTTATGAGAAAACTAGTGATTAAAGCTCTCACGAACTTGATGGCACACTTTACTTTTCTTGCCCTTAATAAACTTGAACCATTGTGTCGTCTATGTTGTATATGCTTGTACTTATTTGTTGGGAATTAGCAGAACCATGTTTTCATGGGGAACACTTTCAACATTGCACTTGGTACTTGTACCTAGTTGATATCATGCTCTTTTGTATATGGATGTCGTCGGTGTGAAATGAAAGGGGAGCTTGTAAGTACATGGAGTTATGTATATGTGTTAGAGAAACGCCTGGGCCGCTGGTCTAATCCATGCTGACATGGTGGAAACCCGCAGCGTAACCATAATGAGCTGTCTATGAAGCATTCTTCTTATAAAAAAAGAGTCCTATATTGAGAAAAAAGAGAAAAGAGAAAAAAAGAGATATTATGAAAAGAGGAAAGAGAGAAAAAAGCACCATATTCCCATGGTAAATAAGAAGAATGCTGAGATGCTCGTTGTCTGCTTGCCTTGTCATTTTGATATGGGGATTCTTCCGTATCATTGGGCAAGGGGTACCCCGTTGGCGGTTCTCTATGATACACATGTACTTACGATGACAAGAACTTACCGGTGACTAAACTTGAGTAGCATGAGGAGCGACCCTCGTATACAAGGGACATGAGATTTGTAACTTATACTTCGTCAAGCATGTACACCATAGTTTGTTCACTTTAACCTTAATCACTTCAAGATGCTTATGATAGGGGCAATGAGAGCTGAAAGCTATAAGTACCATAATTTTTGGAAGCTCTTTATGAGACTTGAATCCCTACTTCCTTTTATAAAAAGGCTTTTCTTCCACCATTATATTGAGTCTCCATCTTCTATCTTTATGCACCTACTTTGAGAGCATAGTGGACATTCTTAGTTCTATGTGCATTGTCCCAAGACTAGTTGATTGATGCATAACTTGATATTGCTTGTTTTAAACTATTGTATCTAGTCACTCTTATGAAATTTGAAGGTGTCCTATGCATTTATATTGCTAGTCTACGAGGGACAAGCTGAATACTATTATGCTATGTTTTCTTTATGTGAAACAAACAAGCATCTTGCAAAGCATTGTTATTCATGAATCTTTTATTTGTGCCTTTTCATGTTGCACCATAGTTTCTTTGCTTATTGCTAGAACTTTGTCTTTCATGTTATGATTGAAGTACTATGATCCCAGCTTTGATTGTTTTACAAATACTTCGATCAAGTCTTTGATGGTGCATGTCACCTGAAAAATTATTCTTTCTTTTTATCACTTACCTACTCGAGGACGAGCAAGAGTTAAGCTTGGGGATGTTGATACATTGCAAATGTATCTATAATTTTTGATGTTCCATGCTTGGTTTTATCCACTTTCTTGTGTTTTGTTCCAACTTTGGAGTACTTTTCATCTGATTTCTTGGACTAACCTATTAAAAAGAGCAACAGTGCCAGCTGCCTGTTTTCTGCTGTTTTTGGTTCCAGGAAAGTCAGAAAATGAATATTCTCGGAATTGGACGGGACAAATGCCAAAGTGCCTATTTTTTCGGAAGTCATCAAGTGCCAGAATACGAGACGGAGAAGAGCCAGAGGCCGGCCACACCACCTAGTCGCGCGGCCAGGCTGGGCCCGCTCTAGGGGGTGGTGTGGTGGCCCCTGGCACCCCCTCGGTCTCCCCTTCCGATTATAAGATGCCCTCGGGACGTAAACCCTAAGTACCCGATCAAAAATCCACGAAAGAGTCTGTAGCTGCCGTCATCTCCATCCCTAGACCGGGAGGGATCTGAAGCTCTTCCCGACACCCTGCCAAAGAGGGGAATTCACCCTGGAGGCCTTCTTCATCACCATGCAAGCCTCCGGTGTGATGCGTGAGTAGTTCATCCTTGGACTACAGATCCATGTAGTAGCTAGATGGCTGGTTCTCCTCCTTTGTGCTTTCATGTCTAGATCTTGTGAGCTCCGTTCATGATCAAGATCATCTATTTGTAATTATGCATGCTGTGTTTGCGGGGATCCGATGAATATTGAGATGCTATTTCAGATTGATTATTGATTCTATCATGTCTTTGTTATTTGTGATCTTGCATGCTTTCCGTTGTTAGTAGCTATCTTGGCCAAGTAGATGCTAGCAACTCCAAGAGTTAGTATTTATGCTCGATAGTGGGTTCATGCCTCTGGTAATCTGGGGAAGTGACAGAAATCTCTAAGGTACTAGATGTGCTGTTGGTACTAGGGAGAAAACAACAATCCTTTGTTCATAGAACAATCGTATTGTTTACCTTACACGAAGTTCATAAAGCAATAATCTGTTGCTTGCAACTTAATACTAGAGGGGGTTCAGATGATAACCTGAAGGTGGATTATTAGTCATAGATGCAGTTGGATGGCGGTCTATGTATAATGTTGTAATGCCCAATCAAGTCTCAAAGGAGTCAAGATGATTAGTATATGCATATATTGCTTTCTCGTTGTTTGTCAATTGCCCCGCTGTAATTTGTTCACCCAGCATGTTATCTATCTAAGGAGAGCCACCTCTAGTGAACTATGGATCCCGGTCCTTGTCCTTTACATACAATCTATAAACTGTTTATTGCTTTGTGTTTACTTTCTGCAAAATTTTACTTCTTTACATTCGATACGTTTAATCCTTTGTTTTCAGCAAAACACGGTGAGATTGACAACCTCATCACAAGTTGGGGACAAAGTTCTGTAGTTGTGTTTTGCAGGTCTCCACGTTGCTACTAGCACCGGTAGTGCGCCCAGCCAAAGCTCAGCTAGTAACACCTTTGGGGTGTTTCCTTGCTCCTACTGGTTCGATTAAACCTTGGTTTCATAACTGAGGGAAACTTGCTGCTGTGCTCATCATACCTTCCTCTTGGGATTCCCAACGAGCTCTACAGCAACCACGCACCAACACTTTTCTGGGTGGCATACACAGAGCCATCACTGCGTTAGTGCGGCAATTATGGTAGCCGGTTGACATGGGGTGCCTCCTCCCCTGATCCAGTGCTAATTAGCGATGAAGCCAATGGGAATCAAAGACCTTCTTATTTGTCAATGATATTGATGTATCTCCTCTCCTCTCAGTGTTGGTGGCTAGTTGACATGGGTATGTGTAACACCCCAGCATTAGGATCCAACAAAGGGTAGAATTAGGAATCTAAGTTTGTGCATGCATGCATCTATAAAAATTAGGGTAAATTTTTCGCTAAACAAAAACCTAAAGGGAACAGAGTTTCTTTCACTAACTAGAGGTAGGAATAGCTCGTGTTAGTGATTGCTATGAATATTGACATGACCTTTAGGAATTATTAAGTTTTGGGGAAGTTACTTTGAATTCAAATTTGAAATTTAAATCAATTTGAAAGAATTTGAAAGTTAGAAGTTAGTAATATTGAATTGTTTTCCTAAATTCCTTATTAACATTGTTTGGTTAAATTATAGATACAGTAGACAACAATAAGGATTTAAGATAAGGAAAATTAAAGAAGAAATGGAATCTTATTTCCTGATTACAGAATAATATTACAAATGGTGATAAATACACCAAAACACTAAATATTGCAGAAAATAGAAATAAAACTTTATTAACTTATAATAATATCTTTACAAGATTCTTTACAAAAAGAATAAAAATAAGGTTACAATTAAAACCTATACTACATATCTACTCCTATACTAGATCTTCTATATCTAGATCTTGTTCCTACAAATAAGAAAAACAACTAAATGAAAGAAGGGGTTAGTAGTTAGTTAAGTTTACTCCCAGTGGTGAACAGTGAAGTGCACTGTTCATAAAACATCATTGAGTAATCAATAAAGGGGCAAGTTTCACCAAAGGTGTAGTATCTGTTCTTTTAAGTAAATAGTCCAAATGCCACATTAGAAGCCAAGTAGAGAGAGGCAAGTTTCACCTGGCCAATAACAAGTAAACATGTAAAAGTGAAAGCCAGATTACTTGAGCTGATCCACATGAACACTCACACAGACACATAGCTGAGTCACCTAAATGCATGCTATGTGCTGTCCAAACAGCAGCAGCAGTACAAACACTCAAACACGGCACTCTGCCGAAGCACAGTAACAGGAAACTCATTTCACCTTCTCAAGCACACACCAGGAGCTCAGCGAGCATACCAGATCCAGATAAATCCACCAACTAATTCACCAAAACAACCACCAGTTCATCACAAAATGGTGACTTAAGGAGGGGGTGGTACATGATGATAGCAAGAGCAAGCTCAAGATCACAGGAGGCTGGGAGGAGCAAGACAACACTAGGAGGTGCAGACCAAGATTGACACAGCACCAGCAAGGAAGTTGTGTGGTGAGTTGATACAAAACATCACATGCTAAATCTATGTTGAGCATGTGTTGTTTTATATAAGATCTTCTCAGAGTGCACCCAAGTGGGGTGTATCCATCACAGAAGAGATTAAAAGGGCCAAACTATCCATCTTTGCAAACCACTCCAAGATCCCAGCCTGTGCATCACTGATCTTGGAGAATCAAACATATTTTTACATCCACATGTACAACAGCTTTAACTGAATGCTTCTGGGCACATCCAATGGATGGTAGCACCTCAGAAGTGGTTCACCTTAAAGCTCTATACTACACAACATGGTTACCAAATCATTTTCTTAAAGGCTATGAGAATCATTGTCCTAAACTGCTTACCAAAGCCCAGAGATGGTTTCAGACCAGCACCATAAACCTATGGATCTAGTTTTAACTAGATCAACACATATCACACTGCTGGTACATGGCACACACCCAACTGGGTAGCACCTCTGTACCAACAGGTTCAATAGTAGCTATCGAAAAACCTATAATCACTTTCCTAAATTAATTTAGGAATCATACTTGGCTCTTTGTGCCAGATGAGCCAGTAAACATCACCACTGTCTATCACTAAGTCACAAGCCAGTAATCATCTTCCTATAAAGCAGATAGGAATCAATCATATTTCTAAACATCTCTGCAACACATCACTGTTTCATAAGCAAATATTAACAACCTCACCTTAACAGAGAACATTCCAACTCTAGCATAACAGTGAGTCTCAATCCAATAAAATGAACTCATCACAGATGCAACAATGGTAATCACAAAGAGATTCAGTATACTTTCGTTGAAGGTTCTCTGACAGAGAACAAGGTGGCAACAACATATTCAGCAGAGTACTAACTGGCAGAAAGGAGAGAAATTAGCTAGAACCAGTAACATGCAACAGGTACCACTAGAAATTAACCTCTAGAAGGATACCACTTGTAGGATGAACCAGAGAAATTAACTCCACATCACTGCACAGGATATGAACCCTAGGGTTCAAGGATGAACCCTAGACAAGGGGCTAACCATGTTAATCATGCCAGGGAAAGATAGCTAGAGCACAAGAGAGAAGCACAAAGGGGAAGCACCCAAACTTACTCGAGGTCCTCGCAAAAGTAACTAAAGAGGAAGTAGAGGAATGGCAAGCGGCAGTGCAGAAGTAGCGGCACAGGGAGCACCCCTGCCACCCACGTCTGCAGCATGTCAGAACCAGCCGGAGATGAAGGGAAGCACACCATGAGTACCCCGGCGCACCATCGACGAAACTCTAGGGCGTCCAAACCCTAACCCTAGCCTCGGGCAGGGGTTAGCGCGGCCAGGAGAGGACCCCATCGGCAGATCTGCTCGAACAGAACGGAGCAGCGGCATCAACTTAGCCATCTTGCACCGTGGCGGCAGCAACGACAGCCGGACCAAGCCGGAATTAAGCGCGGTGGCGGCAGCGAGCGGAGGAGGTGACCGCGTGAGTGAGAGCGAGAGAGAGGGGAGAGGAGAGTGAGTGCGTGGGTGTACTGGGCCAGTGGGCGGCCTAGTACTACCTTGATGGGCTTAACCAGGCCGTGTGGGCCGGTTCAAATTGGGCCAGGCCAGCCCAGTGGGCCAGGCCCGTATTTTAAGGGAGTTGTTTAAAAAGAAATAATTACAAATATGCCCCTGAAACAAAAACAACTCTAGAAAAATAAATAAAAATCTTTAAAATATAGATAATATGTCTATGAACTCACAAAAATATTCTCTATTAAGTAAAAATAATCAATATAATTTTTGGTAACTAAAATGTAGGTCCATTATTAATATTGTGCCAATTACTTTTGAATTTTAAAAAATATATGAAACACCTAAAATTGAGTAAAATTCATTTTTAAGATCCTAAATGGATATACTATTATAGAAAAAATACTAATTTGTATTTTTGAAAAGTAAATTCAATGTGATAAAAATAAAGTCTTATTTCCTTAAAGGAATTTTAGTAAATATTTAAAATAATAAAAAAATTAAGTAAGTCATGTTTTTAACTCTTAGAATAATACTTTTCTTTTATTAATTAAAGAAAATAGTTAACTTTCACTAAGAGGGTAAAACACGCAAAGAAGCAGATAATAAACCATTGCATGACATTACTATGCATTACATATTGCTTCTTTAAATATTGTCCTTACCGGGCAATAATGGTTCTCTGTAGAAACTGGAGGTCAAGGTCAGGTGGAAGCATCCGGCTTTACTACCTTGTAGTCACAAGGCAAGTTCATAACTTGCTCATGTCCTTTGAAGAGTCTTTATCAAAGATATTGCAAATTGTGTGTTATCACCTATGATCTGGAGAAAGAAAATACTATCTTCTCTAATAAATAAAATATAGTTATCATCCTAAGTGGTGATAAAGATGAGCAATGGAACTTAGGGTTCCAGGTGCACAAGTCACCATAGGATTAACAACCCATGACATCAGTGATTCCAGCGCCGTATATTACGCGTTAACCATGATATTTGGAATGGGACGGAGAAGTCAGTTGTATCTTCTTCCTTTTATATGGAGGCGAGATGACCTTATTGTGACGCTGTGATTACTTGTGTGGATCCAGCATATGGGTGGGCACCCTTAGGCCCCACGATTTTGATGTCTAGATTATCTATGAGTGGCTGCGGAGGTATAGTCGGACCTTTATGGAGCTTGCCAGGGGCATCACCAGCTCATAGAGTCTTTGGGAACTTAGCAGGGTTGTAGCTTTCCCAAAATTGGGGGCTTAACAGAGGTGTAGTCAGCCTCGGAGGATCGTGCAGACATATGGGGTCACGGAGAGGGCAGCGATTGGATTGGATCACCTACTGGGCCCCACATCAAGGAATTGTGGACGGGAAGGTACACCCGGTTGTGCAACAAGGAGTTGATCTCTCATGGGTAAAGCAACACACCTCTACAGAGTGTAAGAATTGTGACATGTTACTCCCTGTTCCGGGAAGGAGCTACGAACGTGGCAGGAAAGGAACTCCATGAAGTTCTGGTCAACCTGTGAAGGCTGATGGGCATAGTTTTTGATATTAAAATGAATCTTTGAAGAAAGGTTTATAAAAACTGCATAGTACCAAGGACGTATCGTCCGAGGTGGTAGATAGAGCATCAAACTTCCCACCTTGCATATCATGAACTTGCTGGATAACACTGTTACTCACTCTTTTGTTTGAACCCCTGCTTAGACTCTGAGAATCCACAAGACCCTTCGATGTACGCAGCTAAATGACAAGAGGATGTCTGCTACGAAGATCCAGACCTGTCTAGAGGAGTTGACGGGGTGGACTACGAAATACGCTATGAAGTGGAGGGCAACGAGTCTGAGTAGTTGCCTTAGTTATTAGTAAACCAATTGAGCCGAGCAGCATAACCTTTATAAAATAAGTTGTTGATCTCAATTTGGAGTATGATCCTGAATCTTATATCTTCCGCTGAAACTACTTAAGTTTAGTTTGTAACACTTGAAGTTTGGAACTCTTGGTTTGTAATAATAATGAAGTGTGTATGTTTGTAATATGGACCCGTAATTTTTCTGTTGTACCACTCTGAGGGATGTGATATTTACAGAACGGTGTTCTGTGGATGTCATGTCAACGACTATAGTGTACTACACATGCAATGGTATGCTGGGTCACCACAGTTGGTACCAGAGCAATTGCTTTGACCTTAGGTTGGAAACCTAGTAAAGGGAATTACCTGTAGGAGTCTAGGAGCAACGGTAAAGAGTTCTCTAGATTATATGATGATATTCAATTGTGAATATTTCATTATATTTCTTTAGAGTGATAATTCTTTGTTATGATGCATCATTAAAACTAATGGATACTAATTATATGTATTCCTATAGAGTGGAAATGGCACCAAAGTTTCCAAAACAGACTTTGGCAAGAAAAGAAGAGACTCTCGATGACTATCAAGGGGCTTTAACTAAACAGCTTCGAGAAATTCTGAGGGTTTTTTGTTGCACAACTAATATCCCAGTCAATACCATGACATACCATGATGGGCGAATGTTAGCCAAATATCGTGTTAGCATCCAACTACCAAAGAAGCTTGGTTTATATCATGATTTACCTATGGGTGAAGGTAGAAGCCACCTAGGAGCGTATCACGTTGCTATTGTGGAGGCGATAGCCAATGTTCGGGAACACAAAGCAGAAGAGTTAGCTAGAAGTACATATTCTGTGATTCTTCATGACTCTATAGATGAGGAACCAAAACCGTATCATCTTACTTTAGTAAGGAAGCATCCAAAACTAGCTTCTAAGTTTATGGATCTGTATCGACTGATGGTTGGGTCTTTGTATAAGACACATCAGGTTATTGTAGAAGATCAGGTTGATATGTTAGAGGATTTAACGAATCCTGAAAGAAGGGAGAAGCTAGCATCTAAACTGGAGAATGAAGCAGTGGATAGGGCTAACCCAATTTTTAAGGATATACCTATAGATCCAGCATCTTTTACACCATATCCTTACTCACCTATACCAGAAACCACTAGATATCCTGATGAGGGCACTAGTCATCTAGTACCACATAGTTCTTGGGGAACTGAGGACTCAAAACTACCTATTGGAAATTCCGAGGGATGGAGGTACGGATCAATGGATGGATCTGCCGGGAATCCTATTCCCGTGGAAGATTTAGTTGGGGACACCGGGCAGACTAGTCGCATGGGCATGAGATCTTATTCTGTTGATGGAAGAGATGTCCATGTGGAGGATGTAGAGTCCGATGAGGAAGATCCTGAAGAAAGGGTGTTTGAGTCACTAGAAAACTATCGTACCCTAGACAACGTGCACTATCCAATAATAGCTGAGGACTATCGTACCCAGCAGAGTACTTGGGGAGCACTGGAAGGGGAATACTCTGTTGATTCCTCTAGAATCGGGATGCAGGAGATGGATGAAGAAGACAGTGATGAGGATGATTCTAAAGATACTTCAGACGAGTTGGAAGGTATGGATGCACTTCAGCTAAATGATGTGTCAAGTCTAGAGACTTCTGATACTGAATATCTTCTATCGAAGAGGCAAATCGTTCCACAAACGGTGCATCGTACTTCACGTCAGCACAGTTGTACTCCGGGTATGTATGATGAATGACGCAACTTCTGGGGAGTGTGACTTTGACTTGGAGTATCTCCGCAGGATACAAGAGTTAGAGTCTGAGGACTTGATGTAGATAAATAAGTGGGATAGAATCCACATGATCTTGTAATGCTTAGTCAGTAAGGGCTTGTAATCACGTTGTATAAACTATTATGTTTGTAATGTATAATATGTGTGTAATGCATATTTGGTTCTTATTTGGATCTTGTTTTCCATTGTGTGACTAGTTCTATGCATGAAGTTGAGCTGAGAACACATCTGCATGACATAATTATGAGTATTCGCTTTATGTTACAAGACTAAGGGGGGGTATGGAAACGGGTGTAGAAAACAAGATTAAGCAGCAGCGCATGGAGCACGAAGCCAAAGAAAAGGCGGATGAAGATGCCAGACTGCAAGAAAATTTACCACCACCACCACCAATGAGGCCATTGATGGAGCAGAACTTTATGCAGTACATGCAGATGATGCAAGAGTCCCAAAACAAATTCTTGGAGGGGTTGGTAGATCGAGTGGGACAGTAGAGGGCACCTCAAGGACGTGGTGTTAGTCTTTCGGATTTCCAGGATACCAGGCCTTTACCTTTTGCATCCGCTCCAGGACCAATGGATGCAGAGGACTGGTTAACAGATACGGAAAGAAAGTTGAAAACTATAGGATGCAATGAGGAAGAAAAGTTGAGGTATGCAACACATCTATTGACCGGACCTGCAACATCATGGTGGGAGGGTCAGTTAGCTATGCAACTTCCAGGAAGAGAGTATAACTGGGAGGAGTTCAAACAAAGATTTCGTGAATACCATGTTCCGGAAAGTATCATTGAGTTGAAGCGTAGGGAGTTTGAAGAACTGCAACAGGGTTACTTCGGTGTCATGAAGTATATTCGAGAGTTCAGTGATTTATCTCGTTATGCTACTGAAGAAGTTAGCACGGAGACGAAAAGGAAGAAGAGGTTCATGCATGTACTAAATCCATTTGTGAAGATGCAATTGAGGCTTGCCAACACTCAAACTTTTCAACAGTTGCTTGATGCAGCTATAACCTTTGAAGATGATTACAAAAATGTACAAGAGGAGCGCAGGAAGAGAGTAAAGAAGGAAACAAAGAGGATTCAGGCAAGTAAACCCAAAACCAATTTGGAATTCCAACCTAGAAACAGACCCTACAACAACAACATGAGTAGCAACAAGACTAGAGGACAATTCAATCCGAGAAGGAATGTTATATGTCACAATTGCAAACTTTTGGGACATATTAGCAAGGATTGCAAGATGCCAGTGATGATTTGCTTTGGTTGTGGACAAAAGGGTCATATTAAGCCTGATTGCCCAAACAAACCACCCGGTGGTTAGCCCAAAAAGGGTGGAGGACAAGCTAGTGGAGGTGGAGGTGGACAGCCTAACAGAGGTGGAAGCTATGCCAAAAATAATAATGGCAAGAGAGGTAGACCTACTGGAAAGCTGAATTGCGCAACCTTGGAGGAGGTGGATAACTTGGATCAAGCGGTGACAGGTGAAGGAGATATGCCCTTGAGGCAAATAATAAATAGGTTTTTATTGTCATATATCAATTAGTTTATAATAGTTTCATATTGTGCTATAACTGTGCCAAGTAGAAACATTGGTACAGGTGTGGTATGAAACAACAAAGTCCCTAGTAGCCTCTATTCATACTAGTTCGTTGGTCATGAGGATGATCTGGGTTTCAAGATCATGGGCATTTATGCCAATTGACAACAGGGTCATATCATTGGAGAATGATGTGATGGACATTCCTCGAAGGATTGCAACACGATCAAGTCATATAAGTTCATTGTTGCAACAACTATACCTAGACTCCTTTTCCTTAGACCGTGAGCTCATATTACTCACTATTTCCCGAGGCTGCTTAGACTGCATCAAGCGCCACTTGCTAATACAATGGTTATAAAGGTGTACGTTGGGTCTTCCGAAGGAACAGTAGATGACATGTGACTGCAAGACCGGGATTTGTTCACCCACATGACGGGTAAAGATACATACAGCCGGCTTGGTGAGATTACATACATAAATGTTGCAACATGTGACTCGGTCACGGGGATGTAATATCACGGTAATAAGAAAACAAAACTTGTTGTGAACGAGATTGAACAAGGTATGTGATACCAATGATCGGATATCGGACAAGTCGTATCAAGAAACAAAAGGAATTGGATGCTACATTTAGCGGTTCAAACAACATTGTCATCAAGAATGCATAGGGGTCACATGGATATCCCTGGTCCCTCTGTTGATCATTGATACAGATCATGTCTAGAGCATTCCCGAGCCGTGAGAGGATACACTTAAGGGTACGATCATTCGTAAGATGGAATCACAGTAGAGAAAGAGAAAGCCGGAATTGTTTCGCAGAGAGATCCGAAGTTGTTCGGGGAAAGAATAAATGACCGGAATCATTCCGGGAAAGATCCAAAGTCGCTCGGTGGAAATCGAAAGGGAACCGAAAGGTGTTTCGGGTCAAGGCAGATTTTGTAATATGTATTTACATATTAATTAATGTAATTAATATTAAATATAATATTAAAATCTAATTTGAAGGGGTATTCCACTAATGGGCCAAACTTCCGAGGGAAAAAGGGCCCATGAGGGAAAACCGAAGGAGGGAAGGGCCAAGGGCCAAAGGGGCCAAGGCCCAGGCGCCTCAAGGGGGACCACCTGGCCAGCCTAGGGCTGTGCGCAGGGTGGGGCGCACCCCTGGCCGGCTGGCCCGTGAGGCCCATGCGCTTCCCCCTCTCCCTTGATTAGTCCCACATGGGAAACCCAAAGGGGAGGGAACACCCCCTCCCCCTATATAAAGGGGTGCCCATAGGTGGGAATAGACACACCAATATTTGGAGAAGTCCTTTGGTTGACTTCCTCCTTCCCTCTCTCTCTTGCCCTCGTGACCATGGCCCCAAGTCTGGGCTGTGCGATCGAGGCGCACCTGTAGTACGCCGTTGCGCTGGAGAGATTCCTAGCCGGATATCAACTTCCGCACTCCTAGCAGGATCGGGGAGCCGGAGGTCTCATCGTGCACCGGATGTGTACGAAGACACGAGGTGTAACACTTGGGGCACTTAAATGTCGTGAGCCAGAGCTGCTGCACGATGAAGATGAAGAAGGAGCAAGAGGTGACCTGCGAGGAGCTTCGCGACCTTGAGGTCGTCTACGAGTACGACTACTTCAACCACGTTCCCCACAGAACGTTAACCGCGTACGATCTACAAGGGTATGTATTCTATACGCATTGGCCGTTACCGCATTACTACATAGATAGATCCTAGGCAGTTTTGGGGTTCCATCGTAGGAAATTTTTTGTTTTCTGCTGTGGATCCCCTTCAGTGGTATCAGAGACGATCTATGCGTAGTAGTGATGTACGGCCAGTAAGCACAAGTTTTGTGCGGGCATTGATCCCTTAGTTGTTACCCTGTAACGTGTACTTGTTTATATCGCGGTATTGTTTGATGAAGTGGCCCAGACCGACCTTACGTGTATTTGTATGCGAGACTGGTTCCACGCTCAACATACGGCTTGTACCGTATAAGTGGCAATCAGGTGTCTGTCTCTCATTCGATAGTTGATATAGCATTTACAACGGAGGGCCCCGAAAGGGGTGTAATAGAGACAACTGCCAGATCCATGTTGTGGTTGGAAAGTTCGTAGTTTAGAAACGGTTCTAGTGCGAAAGTCCTAACAACCACGTAAAACTTGCAATAGATAAAGTAGAGGCGTCTAACTTTATTTTGCAGGGGGGCATGTGATTATGATATGTCATTGGTTGTTACGGAGGTAAAGTAGTTTACTTTTCTGTTACGAAGTAGTATAGTAATAGTCATCGTTCCGATGGATGACCTGGTGGAGGCATCGTGGACTTGGCGTCAAACCCATGGCAAGATGGAGATCATGTCGGAGCGCTCGATGGAGATCAAGGCGCATGAAGGACCATATCATATCACAATATACATATGATGTTGATACCTATTTTACATCTTATTGTGTGCTAGTATTTAGATACTCAACGGTAGCAAATAAGATAATCCCTATTTAATTCCAATGTTCTGTGTTCCCCTTGTGTGTGCACCACCAAGAAAGTTCTTCGTTATGAAGCGCCCTGTGGTGAGTAGGGGTCAGACATATCTATGTTCGCATACAGTGGGTGTAAGCCATGTTGCACAGCGAATACACACAAGTTAGATTTGGCGAGCCTAGCATGTGCATACATGGCCTCGGAACACAAGAGATCGAAATATCGAGCATGAGTCACATGGATGATGTGATTGGCATTGTTGAATGTCTACCTTTGATACTGCACTGATGGCCGTGACGATCGGGGGAGGTGCAGAGGATAGGGATCATGTGATCACTAAAATCGTCCAGGGGATGACAATTTTAGTGGAGATTAATTATAAATTGATCTCTTATTATAAACTTAGTCTAGATGTCTATTCGCAAATATCTTAGTAGATCTTAGCCTATCCCATTGAGGTCCTTTGCGACCATGGGAATATATTGCTTAATTTGGAACTTAGCAAAAGGGTCCAACTTCATAGATTAATACCCACGCCTGAGGGATATCCTTGTAAAAGGTGATCTTCTCTTCTTGATACAATAACCATTAGGAGATAATTAAGTGACTCCAGAATGTTTGGAAAAACACTTAGCAATCTTGCATTAGAGTTGAGAACTCTTAGAAGGGCTTGATTTCAATAGGAGGTCATGAATAAAAAGGGTATATGTAAGATATACAAAGTTATAAATGTGGTTTTTGCAAAACTCGTTGTAGTTTGCAAAGTATTCAATACTTGTCCCGTTTTGTGAAAACAGGAGGATCTGCTTGAGAATTGCTGGTTTTGAGGCAATGCGACTTGATGACGGCAAGCAAAACAGTTGATGGCCAACATCACCTCTTCCCTCAAAATTTGTCATTTGGATTAGTGGGCTTGAATATAATTTTGTAATCCTTGTTTGTGTGTCTTGCTTTTTGGCGAGACGATTATTCATATGAACAAGTTACAAGCCAGTTTTTACTATTCTTATGAAAATACCTTATGGTCACATTATGATTATAAATAAGTTATTCTCATCACTATGTTAATGATAATGGTTTAAACATTTATAAAAGGATTAGAATACTAAAAGATATCCAAAGTTTAATAATGAAATGACACTATAGTTTAAGTCATTTTGGTTATTCCATGTTCTTAATGAAGATCAGGGTCCTAGATGCTTAATCTAGAGACTTTGCAAAACCATGCCTCTTGGGCAGAATGACTAAAACTCCACATTCTGGTAAAACGGTGATATGCAAAGAAATGTTGAACTTTATACATAGTGATGTATTGTATTTTCAACAAGTAGTGGAAAATTAATTGTGGACTTAAGTGAATAAGCGTATTTACTTAATGAAACATAAGTTTGAAACGATTTGAATTGTTCAAATGAGTTCACAACAAAGTGAGGATATTGAAATTAATAAGAATATGAAGTCTCTTTGATTTGATCGACATGACTAAAGTATTCAAGTTAAGTTTAGCATAAAAGGAACTTATGAAAGATGTTTCACAAATTATGATAATTGGATGAATTCAAACCGTGTTGAAATATCTAAACATCATAATCATTATGTATTAAGATACATATGGTATTATCTCTTATCGGGGTTATAGTTTTTGTTTAGAGTTAAAGATCAAAATAAGAAAACACTCATTGGAAATACAAAGGAACATCTAAAGATTCATGGAAACAACACCATAAGTGTTATGGCAAGTTCGAGTTTCTAGAGATTTTGATAAGTCGAAATCGTGGCGAATAAACAAGACTTTGTAGAGCATTCTTAGGAAGCTATGAATGCATCTTCCACAAAAGGGCAAACCTTCTGTTGTCCAAAGTTGACATGTCTTGATGAAGATACATGTGGGAGAAAGTAAAAGATCAAAACAAGGTATTTGACCTTACCTCTGGATTGTTGAGTGGCACAACGGAATTTGTTTCGTGAATCCAAACTCTGCAAATAGAGGAGAAACCAATGATAATGTGTAATGTCCCAGCATTAGAGCTTAGAAATAAGATGAACACATGTGTGCGCATTGCATTCATGCATAGAAAATCCGGATAATTTTCGCGCTTTTAAATAAAACTTGTTAAAGTGATTGAAGCTTCTCTTAACTTGGTGGAACTGAAGTAGATCATCAAGTTGACTGCGATAAGTTTCAATATGACCTTTGCTAAAACCTTATCTTTGGGTAATATAATTTGATCTAAGGGTAGATCAAATATAATAAAACTAAGTCACAACACGCTACTTAATAAGGAGTACTTGATCTTCTAGAGATCATTACATGGTATTCCATACAACCACTCAAGGATGAATACTTAATATTCTAAAGATGATATTAAGATATTACCTACAATAAACCTTGAATAGCAAGTTAAGTATATAACTTAAGCAAAAGAAACTCTATAACTAAATCTGGAAACACTTGTTTGCCATAGTTACTCCTACCATGGGTATCATGGTAGTTCATAAACATTGACTCTTATTACAAATAGAGTAGGAATGGAAGTTAAGCCAAGACCATCCATTACATACCCTTAGTGTCATGATAATATATGACAATCCTATTTAACCAAGTCCTAGTGTCTATTGATCATCAATGTGAGTGATCAATTATTGACCTAAAACTTATTGACTCATAGCCTTTGACCTATTGTGTTGACCTTCCAAATACCTTAAGTAAGTTAATCTGAAGGAAGAACTAGATATGGTTGAGTGTACCATCAGCAATGGAATGTGATCCTTAGTGGAGATCAAACCATCTGATGCTGGAGGAGTTAACTCAATCATGAGTTAACTAGAAGCAGTACCTAAACTCAAGGGGTTGAGCTAGTAATTGAGGAGCTATGAGAAAGCTAGTAATATTAGTACATTAGATAACAATCTTGTTAGGACAAGTGGATATAGACTTAAAATAAGCTTGCTTAACAAGATAAGTCAATAGAGAGACTAATACAAGTTTACTACTTAGATGAGTATAGATCTTGATCAAAGAAATATAAGCCTAAGCTTAGTTTGATCAAATGATGGTGGTCATTATTCCCAAGTCACTTGGGAATAGATGACTAAGTGTTGAAGAAGACTTGTGAGTATACCAAATTAGGTAAAGTCCTAGTAAGCTGAATCATATAGCTTGATCATTAGAAGTCAAGCTAGAGTATGATAAAGTGTTTGATGAGTTGTATGGAGTAGTTGGAGGCATAGTAGCTTAATCATGTTAATATAAGGATAGCTGGTATTATGGGAGTAGTACTATACCTATTTCAAAGGATTGATATCCTTTATATGTATAGTAAGGATTGTAGACTTGCAACCCTTGGAAGTAGTTGCAAGATGAAGTTAAGGAAGTTAATAGATGGAGTTAGCAGTAGCTACATTGATAGGTGCATCAATGGTAGTTAATTAAGAGGAGTTATATACTAGGAGTAAGAATGGAGTAATGTTGAAGTGGCATGACCATTTCATCATATGATGATGGATATGGTGGAGTCAGATGATTATCTTATTCAGGAAGATGTGATCTTTGTGAATAAGATAAGAGAGATATATAGAGTATATTTAGGAAAGGAATTCCTTATATCAAGATATCCTTAGTGAGGTATTAAGGTAAAGATTCTTTAGAAGCCTTAACCAAGTATATATCAAGCCATGACAAGACCCATGTCTACTATATTATTCAAGACCCTAGACTCAAATGGATAGTGAAACCATTTACTATCCCTAGGTAACTATTGAACAATACCTCTTGGACAACTAAAGTTTCCAAGATGTAATTAGAGAACCAAGTGAGTGTTTGAGAAGCCTTGTCCAGTTGATTGTCTTCAACTCTAATAGGAATCTAGAATGATAGAATTATCATGATCACATTACTAAGTAATTCCAAGATCTCACTCTATGTGGAGATATAAAATCACTCATAGATTTAGAGGTAGTTTCCCTAAATATTGATCCTTGTCTTATCTATAAACGTGAATACACATCTCAAACTAGTACCATTCAGATTGTCAAGTGAAATCAGAATTATCTTTGTGAAATCTTACTAAAAGAAACAAAACCTAAAACCCTAAATTATATTTACTTAATTTAGTCCTTCATATAGTTATGAATAATTAAAATACTAAAAAAGGAATGCAAACTCAACTAGTTACATTAATTATGTCAAAACCTTATTGATTCAATGCGTGTTGGATATTTGAATCCTTAAAAGGATCCAAATTAAAAGGAATATTCTAAAACAAAAATGAAAACAGAAAAGGAAAAGGAAATAGAGCTATCGGCGGAACCAGCCCACGGCCCACTTGCTCTCTCGCCTAACCAACGCTTGTGAGCAGCAGTAGTAAAAATCCACACACTCAGCCGTGGCCCAGGAGAAGCCCAATAACAACCTGTCTCATTTATCTCTCTGACTGACGGGTGGGACCAACGGTGGACCGTGGGTTAATTTGTAGAACTATTAGGGGGTTTTCTGGAAAACGCCATCGTCGTCATCGCAACACACACAGGCAGCTCGCTGGAGGTCTGCGCCGCCGCTAGATGCGCGTCGCCGGCGTCAGCAGGATCCAACCGCCTCGATTCTCGCCACCGCCCTAGCCGAGGATAAGAACGACACCGCGACATCCTCATCCTCTTTCCCCTCTCGCATTCGCTCTCTGTTCCTCTCCTCACATGGCCGAAACCCTAGCTGGACGGAGCCAACCGCCGTCGTCGGTAGGGGTCGTCTCAGAGACCGTGGAGTGGTCGAGAAGAAGCACCATCGAGCGTAAATCATCTGAGAAGAACGCAATGTCAATTGGATCTCGGTGGAGTGTGAATTTCACCGTTCCTCTCTGTCGGTGTTCGTCGGAATCCGCGATGCCGCGCTCATCTCTAGTCACCATCAACATCACTGAGCCCACCGTCATGTCCAGGGTAAGAATTCTCATCGTTTGGTACTACCTACACGTCCTAGCTTAGGCCGTAGCTCTAGTTCGTCGCGTCGCCGGCGAGCGCCGCCGCAGGTGCTCGTCGATGCTACTGTTCCGGTGCCTTAGAGCTTTACCAACGATCTAGTACGACTCGCCATGTTCTGAAGTGTCGAATACACTCCTCTGTATCGCCCCTGGTGCCAGAAATTGGTGGCGTCGCCGTGCGCCGGTGTTCATCTGCCGTGTTCCGATAAGGTGACGTCGCACTCACGTCACGCCTACGTCACCACTCGCCCAACCAGCCAGTTTGACTTGGTCCATGCCCATGTGGCATGCGACGTGGCGAATGGCCCACCAGTCAGTGGCTCTGGGTAAAATAAATTGGGTATAAAAATCTTTTGTCCCGCGTGGCAGGTGACGTGGCCTATGACCCATCTGTCTGTGACTGCGGGTAGGGTTAGTGCTAGTATAAAATGTATTATCTGTTTAGTAAATAGATAAAACCAAATAAGTTTAATATAAATATAATTTCCAGGAATTTAATAAAAAGGTGAAATCTTATAAATTAAATATCTTTTGTTTTATAAATCAGAAAAATCTATGTAATATATCAAATGCTTAGAAAAATAAAATCTATATTATAAACCTATTATCACATTTTATTTTCCAACTTAAATAATATAATAATTGCTAGTAGTAAATAAACTATTTGGGATAAATCTTAAATAAGGTTTTTATTATTTTAAATCTATATAAAGAAAATATATATAAAAAATTATAGAAAAACAAAATAAAGACTTATAAACTTGTTTCAATTATTTTTATATTACTTAACTAATATTTATTATTCATTTAGTATTTAAAAAGTGATAAAACTTATAAAAATCATATCTTATTATTTAAAAATCACAAAACTACTTATAATATACCAAAATGATCACAAAACTAAATTCTACACATTAAAAATGTCAACTATCACTTTTGAAGAAAAATAAAAGTTAAAGGTGTAACAAATCTTATTTAAACTCTTTTCTTTTATTCTAATTCATTAAAAATATATAAACCTTTACTATTCTCTTTAGTATTATTTGTTTAAAGTCCAAAAATGTAATAACAAGTCAATTAATGTTTAAGTGAAGTTAAAATAGATCAAACCATTTTAAAATATATCTGCTAAAACTATCATCTCAAATTAAGGATATTTTAATTCTCCTAAAAAGATTTTACCAATTATAAAATCAATTAAAATAGTATATTGTTCATCACAAGAATCTTATTCACTTATACTATAATTGTTTAATGTAGTAATGTTTTCCTCCTTAATAATATTAGCTAATAAGAAAATCTTAAAGTGTTAACTTTAAGTTTAAATACTTTTTACTTTGTAAAATAATGTTTTCCTCAAGAGTTATTCTTTGAAGCAACATTAAAAGTAAACCTTAAACACTTCTTTAAAAGCTCTACTTTATTCTTAATCTTGTTTAAGAAATATTTCAGATACCATACCATTTGAGTGCTTTACTATTGCATATTACTTGTTGTATTTACTTATTGTTTCACACACACTCTCACAAGCCTTAATAAGAAGCACAAGTGTGAAACTGAGATAAAAGTGCAACACATTCCATAGAACTCATTCCCAGTTTCCAAACCAAAGATTAGATACGACTATTCTAGGGATTCGTGTTTCTTAAATTGCATTACATTACTTATGCATCGTTGCATCTTGCTTATTTAAATATTAGTCCTTACCAGACCAATGATGCTGTTTACAGAAGTTGGATCTTCTATCGTATCGAAGACCGTGAGTGCATAATCTTGCAATCACAAAAGGCAAGTTCACAACTTGCTCATGTCCTTTGATTATTTTCTATGCTTGTAACTCAACTGTGTCATCACCTGCATTTCAAAAGGGTCGAAAACATTATTTTCACAATTAACTGGAAATATTGGTTACTGATCTAGGGTGATCAGCTAATCTATAATAACTGGCAATGGAAACGCCATTGTACATTAATGTATCATCTAGGATTTAACAACCAATGTCGCCGGTGATTGTAGCGCCGTATATCACGCGTCAACCTTGAGATTTGGAATGGGACGGAGAAGTCAGCTGTATCTTCTTCCTCTCATATGGAGGCAAGATGACCTTATCGTGACGTTGGGATTCCTGGTATGGATGCAACATATGGGTGGGAACCCTTAGGCCCCATGATTTTGGTATATAGATTATCTATGAGTGGCTACCAAAGGTATAGTCGGACCTTTATGGAGCTTGCCAGGGGCATCACCAGCTCATAGAGTCTTCGGGAACTCACCAGGGTTATATCTTGCCCTAGTTGGAGGCTTAACGGAGGTGGAGTCAGCCCCGGAGGATCGTGCAGACATATGGGGTCGCAGAGAGGGTAGTGATTCGCTTGGATCTTAGACTGGGCCCCATACCAAGGAAGTATGGACAAGGTCATGACTTGGTTGTGCAACAAGGCTAAGGTCTCTTGTGGGAAAAGTGACGCACCTCTGCAGAGTGTAAGAATTGTGACATGTTACTCCCTGTTCCGGGAAGGTGCTATGAACGCGGCAGGAAAGGAACTCCATGAAATTCTGGTCAACCTGTGAAGGCTGTCGGACATAGTTTTCAGAATAAAAGCAACCTTTGAAGAAATGTTTACGAAAACCTGCATTGCCTACGACCTCTGGTCTGTGGCTGTAGAGATAGTGCATCATACACTCCTTTTTAGTGAACTTGCTGAGTATGCTCGTACTCAACCGTATCTTCTTAACCCTTGCTAGGTTCTAAGCCACTGAAGACGATGTCAACATCAATTTCTTCTCAAGAAACCATCATCGACAACTCAAGTTCTTCAATAAAGTCAATAAAGTCAACATATACATCATCTGAAGTGAAGATAAAGTGTCGGTTTAGATAGGAGTAGATTCTTTAGCCATAAAACCTATTTATATAGAGCATTACAATAGCAGCAATGGCAAGCCAAATACTTTTGATACTAGTCTTAGTTACTAGATATTTCTGAGTTATTATTTTTGGTTCTTCTTTATAAGAAGTTATTTCTCTCTCTTTAACCTAGAGTGTTCTCTAGATCTTTTGTAAAGAGTCGAGCTGTAATCTATAGTCATGTCTTGGACCTGCTGTGTTTCTGTTGTACCACTCTAAGAGATGTAATAGTAGTGAAAGGTGATTCATTGGTGTTATGTCAACGACTATAGTGTACTACATCATGTAGTGGTATGCTGGGTCACCGCAGCTGGTATTAGAGCATATGCTTTGACCTTAGGATTAAAACCCTTTTAGGAAGATCTGTAGGTTGGATAGTGACTATAGGAGCCATCTTATCTGAACCAAGACTTGTGAGAGTATCCACTTGAGGATAAACCTTGTCACACTTAAGTTGGATGCTCTTATCATCTTTCTTAAGGATTAGTTATATGTATTCTCTAGAGAAATGCCATTTTAGTATTGATCTAAATAGGTATAACACCCCTATGGTATCTTAAGTAAGATAAAATATCAAAGAAGATTACGACCAAGATTAGGATATCATGTGGAGTATAATTTTGTAAAGCATTATTAATAGTAAGCCAAGAAGAAGAGTTGTCATGGTGAGATTAGCTCTTTAATCATGATGACTAGGTAAATCTTAACAAGTTCATGGTGAGAATAACTCTGAGACCATGATAAGTCTGTAATTAGGACAAGTACTTAGTAAATAATCTTGTAGTAACAATAAGTAAAGAACAATGTAGGTCTATGATAGAAGTCATAGATATTATAATATTACGATAATTGTTAGATTAAGGTAGTAACTACAATGTTGTTAGTAGTTTTGAGAGATCATGTGAGGATAGTTTACGATAGAATGGAAAATTAATAGTCTTTAGTAGTCCTGAAAGAAAGGTAAGAGATTAGTTAAAACCAAGGTGAGATCACTTTGCTCAAAATTATCCTGTTGCACCTGAGAAATTTGGGTAAATAATGAGACAAAGAGTAGTTTAACCCTTAAGTGCTAAGTATCACGGTGTAAACCTATAATAGGAGGTGTCATATACTACACAGGTAAGCCTGAATTATAGAGGTACTATACTCAACTATTATATTCCGGGATTAGAATGATGTGTGTTATATGTACCACATTTGGATTTCTTGGTATTTTATTGCATCTTCTTGACTAACTAGATCTGTGCATGAAGTTTGACTTGATGTGAAAACGCATGTTGCATCAGCAAGTTACTACTTGATGTTATAGACCTAGATAGAAAAGGGAATTTGTGTAAGGGCGTGACGAGTTCCGGAGATGAAGATGAAGACTTGCAAGAAGAAGGAAGTTAAATATAAGGTGTATCAACACTATTTTGAAAGGATGGATCAACCCCAACTCACTATGAGATGGCAATAAGAAGGATTATTAGTGCAGAAAAAGGGGGAGAGAAACATGAAGGATGAGTTTACGTTCACTTAAGATAGGTGATGTTGCTAAGAGGCTAATGAAGTAGTTGTACCAGGTTCATGGAAGTATCATGAATCAGTGCAAAGAAGAAGTTTGGAAACCGTAGCTGGTATTCAAGCTCTGACAAACTCAGAGAGGATGCCAGTAAGAAGTCAAAAAAATGTAGGGTAATTTGTACACCTAGGAGGATCCGCAGCTAGTATCCGTAGTTGGTATCCGCAGGTGGTATTAGCTGGTATCCTAATGGTGTAGTGAAGTAAGTCATATTCATGTAATCTAAAGAGTATAAAATTTGGCCTAAGTTAAGTTAGACCTAAGGAAGCACACAATTAAAGATCGTCTTTCGAGACACTTCACGAAATCAGACCTACTAAAGCGAAAATGTCCAGAAGGTTAAGAGTAAGTCAAGTAATGTCGGAAGATTCATTTTGGCGATCCACAACTGTGTGGGTGTACCATAAATTCTTTCGTGAAGCCTTATAGAGATAAGATATAAGCTGGACAGAGACCAATACCTTAACTATTGGATATTATATATGTAGTTTATAGACCATTAGGAAACGCCAAGGGGGAGAGTAAACAATAAACACTGAAGTGTTGTTGTCTAACTTCCCGATTAAAGGTTGGAGAAGAATTAATAAACTATGATGAGATTAAGCCTTATTTTCATAAGGTTATAAGAAGTCATATGTATAAGACTGCTCTCTAGAGTATGTCCGGATGAAAGATCGAAGGAGGTATAACAGACTAAACCTAGTGGAATAGTGATAAAGGGGAAACAACTAGTAAGTTTTCCTTAATAAGGAGGAGAGCCTATTAAAATAGTGTAGTGTATAGTAGTAGGAAAGCCTAATTGGAATGGACTGAATGTGTCCTAAACCAATCCTAAATAGGATTGTAAGGATACACTCCAAGAGATTATAGTAACAGAAACCATAGGATAAATTAGGAATGATAGTTCGAAGTTGCCAAGTATGAAGAGAATTCAAGGAAAAAGATGTGGATACGGGATAACACAATTATCCCAAATTTGTGATCACAATGGAATTTGAGAAATGTCGTGATCAATACAAGTCAACTCCTGATTCCGAAATGCAAGAGAGTATGAACTTTGGGGACGAAGTTTATTTTAAGGGGGAGAGTCTGTAACGTCCCAGCATTAGAGCTTAGAAATAAGCTGAACACATGTGTGTGTGTGCATTGCATTCATGCATAGAAAATCTGGATAAATTCGCGCTTTTAAAAAAAACTTATCAAAGTGATTGAAGCTTCTCTTAACTTGGTGGAACTGAAGTAGATCATCAAGTTGATTGCGATAAGTTTCAATATGACCTTTGCTAAAACCTTATCTTTGGGTAATATAATTTGATCTAAGGGTAGATCAAATATAATAAAACTAAGTCACAACACGCTACTTAATAAGGAGTACTTGATCTTCTAGAGATCATTACATGGTATTCCATACAACCACTCAAGGATGAATACTTAATATTCTAAAGATGATATTAAGATATTACCTACCATAAACCTTGAATATCAAGTTAAGTATATAACTTAAGAAAAAGAAACTCTATAACTAAATCTGGAAACATTTGTTTGCCATAGTTACTCCTACCATGGGTATCATGGTAGTTCATAAACATTGACTCTTATTACAAATAGAGTAGGAATGGAAGTTAAGCCAAGACCATCCATTACATACCCTTAGTGTCATGATAATATATGACAATCCTATTTAACCAAGTCCTAGTGTCTATTGATCATCAATGCGAGTGATCAATTCTTGACCTAGAACTTATTGACTCATAGCCTTTGACCTATTGTGTTGACCTTCCAAATACCTTAAGTAAGTTAATCCGAAGGAAGAACTAGATATGCTTGAGTGTACCATCATCAATGGAATGTGATCCTTAGTGGAGATCAAACTATCTGATGCTGGAGGAGTTAACTCACTCATGAGTTAACTAGAAGCAGTACCGAAATTCAAGGGGTTGAGCTAGTAATTGAGGAGCTATGACAAAGCTAGTAATATTAGTACATTAGATAACAATCTTATTAGGACAAGTGGATATAGACTTAAAACAAGCTTGCTTAACAAGATAAGTCTATAGAGAGACTAATACAAGTTTACTACTTAGATGAGTATAGATCTTGATCAAACAAATATAAGCCTAAGCTTAGTTTGATCAAATGATGGTGGTCATTATTCCCAAGACACTTGGGAATAGATGACTAAGTGTGGAAGAAGACTTGTGAGTATACCAAATTAGGTAAAGTCCTAGTAAGCTGAATCATCTAGCTTGATCATTAGAAGTCAAGCTAGAGTATGATGAAGTGTTTGATGAGTTATATGGAGTAGTTGGAGGCATAGTAGCTTAACCATGTTAATATAAGGATAGCTGGTATTATGGGAGTAGTACTATACCTATTTCAAAGGATTGATATCCTTTGTATGTATAGTAAGGATTGTAATTTTGCAACCCTTGGAAGTAGTTGCAAGATGAAGTTAAGGAAGTTAATAGATGGAGTTAGCAGTAGCTACATTGATAGGTGCATCAATGGTAGTTAATTAAGAGGAGTTATGTACTAGGAGTAAGAATGGAGTAATGTTGAAGTGGCATGACCATGTCATCATATGATGATGGATATGGTGGAGTCAGATGATTATCTTATTCAGGAAGATGTGATCTTTGTGAATAAGATAAGAGAGATATATAGAGTATATTTAGGAAAGGAATTCCTTATCTCAAGATATCCTTAGTGAGGTATTAAGGTAAGGATTCTTTAGAAGCCTTAACCAAGAATATGTCAAGCCATGACAAGACCCATGTCTACTATATTATTCAAGACCCTAGAATAAAATGGATAGTGAAACCATTTCCTATCCCTAGGTAACTATTGAACAATACCTCTTGGACAACTAAAGTTTCCAAGATGTAATTAGAGAACCAAGTGAGTGTTTGAGAAGCCTTGTCCAGTTGATTGTCTTAAACTCTAATAGGAATCTAGAATGATAGAATTATCATGATCACATTACTAAGTAATTCCAAGATCTCACTCTATGTGGAGATATCAAACTCACTCATAGATTTAGAAGTAGTTTCCCTAAATCTTGATCCTTGTCTTTATCTATAAACATGAATACACATCTCAAACTAGTACCATTCATATTGTCAAGTGAAATCAGAATTATCTTTGTGAAATCTTACTAAAAGAAAGAAAACCTAAAACACTAAATTATATTTACTTAATTTAGTCCTTCATATAGTTATGAATAGTTAAAATACTAAAAAAGGAATGCAAACTCAACTAGTTACATTAATTATGCCAAAACCTTATTGATTCAATGAGTGTTGGATATTTGAATCCTTAAAAGGATCCAAATTAAAAGGAATATTCTAAAGCAGAAATGAAAATAGAAAAGGAAATAGAGCTTTCAGCGGAACCGGCCCACGACCCACTTGCTCTCTCGCCTAACCAACACTCGCGAGCAGCAGCAGTAAAAATCCGCACACTTAGCCGCGGCCCAGGAGAAGCCCAACAACAACCTGTCTCATTTATCTCTCTGACTGACGGGTGGGACCAATGGTGGACCGCGGGTTAATTTGTAGAACTATTAGGGGGTTTTCTAGAAAACGCCGTCGTCATCACCGCGACGCACACAGGCAGCTCGCTAGAGGTCTGCGCCGCCGCTGGATGCACGTCAGCAGGCTCCAACCGCCCTGATTCTCGCCGCCGCCCTAGCCGAGGATAAGAATGATACCGCGACATCCTCATCCTCATTCCCCTCTTGCATTCGCTCTCTGTTCCTCTCCCCACATGGCCGAAACCCTAGCTGGCCGGAGCCAACCGCCGTCGTTGGTAGGGGTCGTCTCAGAGACCGTGGAGTGGTCGAGAAGAAGCACCATCGAGTGTAGATCATCTGAGAAGAATGCAACATCAAGGGGAGCTCGATGGAGTGTGAATTTCATCGTTCCTCTCCGTCGGTGTTCGCCAGAATCCGTGATGCCGCGCTCATCTCCGGTCACCATCAACATCACCGAGCCCACCGTCATGTCCAGGGTAAGAATTCCCATCGTTTGGTACTACCTACATGTCCTAGCTTAGGTCGTAGCTCTAGTTCATCGTGTCGCCAGCGAGCGCCGCCGCAAGTGCTCGTCGATGCTACTGTTCCGGTGCCTTAGAGCTTGTACCAACGATCTAGTATGACTCGCCATGTTCTGAAGTGTCGAATACACTCCTCTGTATTGCCCTGGTGCCAGAAATTGGTGGCGCCGCCGTGCGCCAGCGTTCATCCGCCGTGTTCCGACGAGGTGACGTCGCACTCACGTCACGCCTACATCACCACTTGCCCGGCCAACTAGTTTGACTTGGTCCATGCCCATGTGGCATGCGACATGGCGAATGGCCCACCAGTCAATGGCTCTGGGTAAAATAAATTGGGTATAAAAATCTTTCGTCCCGCGTGGCAGGTGACGTGGCCTATGGCCCATCTGTCTGTGACTGCCGGTAGGCTTAGTGCTAGTATAAAACGTATTATCTGTTTAGTAAATAGATAAAACCAAATAAGTTTAATATAAATATAATTTCCAGGAATTTAATAAAAAGGTTAAATCTTATAAATTAAATATCTTTTGTTTTATAATTTAGAAAATGTATGTAATATATCAAAATGCTTAGAAAAATAAAATCTATATTATAAAACTATTATCACATTTTATCTTCAACTTAAATAATATAATTATTGCTAGTAGTAAATAAACTATTTGGGATAAATCTTAAATAAGGTTTTTATTATTTAAAATCCATAAAAAAATTATGATATATCAAAAATTATAGAAAAACAAAATAAAGACTTATAAACTTGTTCCAATTATTTTTATATCACTTAAATAATATTTATTATTTATTTAGTATTTAAAAAGTGATAAAACTTATAAAAATCTTATCTTATTATTTAAAAATCACAAAAATACTTATAATATACCAAAATGATCACAAAAATAAGTTATACACATTAAAAATGTCAACTATCACTTTCGAAGTAAAATAAAAGTTAAAGGTGTAACAAATCTTATTTAAACCTTTTCATTTTTTTTAATTCATTAAAAATATATAAACCTTTACTATTCTCTTTAATATTATTTGTTTAATGTCCAAAAATGTAATAACAAGTCAATTAATGTTTAAGTGAAGTTAAAATAGATCAAATCATTTTAAAATATATCTGCTAAAACTATCATCTCAAATTAAGGATATTTTAATTCTCCTAAAAAGATTTTACCAATTATAAAATCAATTAAAATAGTATATTGTTCATCACAAGAATCTTATTCACTTATACTATAATTGTTTAATGTAGTAATATTTTCCTCCTTAATAATATTAGCTATTAAGAAAACCCTAAAGTGTTAACTTTAAGTTTAAATACTTTTTACTTTGTAAAATAATGTTTTCCTCAAGAGTTATTCTTTGAAGCAACATTAAAAGTAAACCTTAAACACTTCTTTAAAAGCACTACTTGATTCTTAATCTTGTTTAAGAAATATTTCAGATACCATACCATTTGAGTGCTTTACTATTACATATTACTTGTTGTATTTACTTATTGTTTCACACGCACTCTCACAAGCCTTAATAAGAAGCACAAGTGTGAAACTGAGATAAAAGTGCAACACATTCCAAAGAACTCATTCCCAGTTTCCAAACCCTAGATTAGATACGACTATTCTGGGGATTCGTGTTTCTCAAATTGCATTACATTACTTATGCATCGTTGCATCTTGCTTCTTTAAACATTAGTCCTTACCAGACCAATGATGCTATTTACAGAATTTGGATCTTCTATCGTATCAAAGACCGTGAGTGCATAATCTTGCAATCACAAAAGGCAAGTTCACAACTTGCTCATGTCCTTGGATTATTTTCTATGCTTGTAACTCAACTGTGTCATCACCTGCATTTCAAAAGGGTCGAAAACACTATTTTCACAATTAACTGGAAATATTGGTTACTGATCTAGGGTGATCAGCTAATCTATAATAATTGGCAATGGAAACGCCATTATATAGTAATGTATCATCTAGGACTTAACAATCAATGTCGCCGGTGATTCTAGCGCCGTATATCACGCGTCAACCATGAGATTTGGAATGGGACGGACAAGTCAGCTGTATCTTCTTCCTTTCATATGGAGGCAAGATGACCTTATCATGATGTTGGGATTCCTGGTATGGATCCAACATATGGGTGGGCACCCTTAGACCCCACGATTTTGGTATCTAGATTATCTATGAGTGGCTGCCGGAGGTATAGTCGGACCTTTATGGAGCTTGCCAGGGGCATCACCAGCTCATAGAGTCTTCGGGAACTCACCAGGGTTATAGCTTGCCCTAGTTGGAGGCTTAACGGAGGTGGAGTCAGCCCCGAAGGATCGTGCAGACATATGGGGTCACGGAGAGGGCAGTGATTCGCTTGGATCTAAGACTGGGCCCCATACCAAGGAAGTATGGACAAGGTCATGACTTGGTTGTGCAACAAGGCTAAGGTCTCTTGTGGGAAAAGTGACGCACCTCTGTAGAGTGTAAGAACTGTGACATGTTACTCCCTGTTCCGGGAAGGAGCTACGAACACGGCAGGAAAGGAACTCCATGAAGTTATGGTCAACCTATGAAGGCCGTCGGACATAGTTTTCAGAATAAAAGCAACCTTTGAAGAAATGTTTACGAAAACCTGCATTGCCTATGACCTCTGGTCTATGGCTGTAGAGATAGTGCATCATAGACTCCTTTTTTTGTGAACTTGCTGAGTACGCTCGTACTCAACCATATCTTCTTAACCCTTGCTAGGTTCTAAGCCATTGAAGACGACGTCAACATCAATTTCTGCTCAAGAAACCATCATCGACAACTCAAGTTCTTCAATAAAGTCAATGAAGTCAACATATACATCATCTGAAGTGAAGATAAAGTTTCGGTTTAGATAGGAGTAGATTCTTTAGCCATAAAACCTATTTCTGTAGAGCATTAAAATAGCAGCAATGGCAAGCCAAATACTTTTGATACTAGTCTTAGTTACTACATATTTCTGAGTTATTATTTCTGGTTCTTCTTTATAAGAAGTTCTTTCTCTCTCTTTAACCTAGAGTGTTCTCTGGATCTTTTGTAAAGAGTCGAGTTGTAATCTATAGTCATGTCTTGGACCTACTGTGTTTCTGTTGTACCACTCTGAGGGATGTAATACTAGTGAACGGTGTATCATTGGTGGTATGTCAACGACTATAGTGTACTACATCATGTAGTGGTATGTGATGGCTCGTGTATTAACAAGCTCGTTGGGAACCCCAAGAGGAAGGTATGATGAGCACAACAGCAAGATTCCCTTAGTTACGAAACCAAGGTTTAATCAAACCAGTAGGAGCAAGGAAACACCCCAAAGGTGTTGCTAGTTGAGCCTTAGCAGGGCGCACTACCGGTGCTAGTAGAAACGTGAAGACCTGCACAACACAACCACAGAACTTTGCCCCCAACTTGCGATGAGGTTGTCAATCTCACCGGTTTTACTGAAAACAAAGGATTAAACATATCGAATGGAAGGAAGTAATAGTTTGCAGAAAGTAAACACAAAGCAGTAAACAGTTTGTAGATAATATGTAAAAGAAAAGGACCGGGATCCATAGTTCACTAGAGGTGTCTCTCCTTAAGATAGATAACATGCTAGGTGAACAAATTACAACGGGGCAATTGACAAACATCGAGAAAGCAACACATGCATATACTAATCATCTTGACTCCTTTGGAACTTGATTGGGCATTACAACATTATACATAGACCGCCATCCAACTGCATCTATGACTAATAATCCACCTTCAGGTTATCATCCGAACCCCCTCCAGTATTAAGTTGCAAGCAACATATTATTGCTTTACGAACTGTGTGTAAAGTAAACAATACAATTGTTCTATGAACAAAGGATCGTTGTTTTCTCCCTAGTAGCAACAGCACATCTAGTACCTTAGAGATTTCTGTCACTTCCCTAGATTACCAGATGCATGAACCCACTATCGAGCATAAATACTAACTCTTGGAGTTGCTAGCATCTACTTGGCCAAGATAGCTACTAACAATGGAAAGCATGCAAGATCTCAAATAACAAAGACATGATAGAATCAATAATCAATCTGAAATAGCATCTCAATATCCATCGGATCCCCGCAAACACAACATGTATGGATTACAAATAGATGATCTTGATCATGAACAGAGCTCACAAGATCTAAACATGAAAGCACAAAGGAGGAGAAACCATCCATCTAGCTACTACATGGATCCGTAGTCCAAGGATGAACTACTCACGCATCACACCGGAGGCTTGCATGGTGATGAAGAAGGCCTCCAGGGTGAATTCCCCTCTCCAGCAGGGTGCCGGGAAGAGCTTCAGATCCCTCCCGATCTAGGGATGGAGATGACGGCCGCTGCAGACTCTTTCGTGGATTTTTGATCGGGTACTTAGGGTTTTCGTCCCGAGGGCAATATATAGGCGGAAGGAGGGGCCGAGGGGGTGCCGGGAGCCACCACACCACACCAGCCCCTGGCACGGGCCAGGCTTGGTCGCGCGGCCAGGTGGTGTGGCCGGCCCCTGGCCCCTCTCCGTCTCGTATTTTGGCACTTGATCCCTTCTGGAAAAATAGGCACTTTGGCTTTTGTCCCATCCAATTCCGAGAATATTCATTTTCTGACTTTCTTGGAACCAAAAACAGCAGAAAACAGGCAGCTGGCACTGTGGCTCTTGTTAATAGGTTAGTCCAAGAAATCATATGAAAAGTACTCCAAAGTTTGAACAAAACACAAGAAAGTGGATAAAACCAAGCATGGAACATAAAAAATTATAGATACATTTGCAATGTATCAACATCCCCAAGCTTAACTCATGCTCGTCCTCGAGTAGGTAAGTGATAAAAATTAAGAATAATTTTTGAGGTGACATGCACGATCAAAGACTTGATCAAAGTGTGTGTGAAACATTCAAAGCTGGGATCATAGTACTTCAATCATAACATGAAAGACAAAGTTCTAGCAATAAGACAAAGAAACTATGATGCAACATGAAAAGGCACAAACAAAAGATTCATGAATAACAATGCTTTGCAAGACGTTTTTTGTTTCACATAAAGAAAACATAGCATAATAGCATTCAGCTTGTCCCTCATAGAGTAGCAAATAAAATTGCATAGGACACCTTCAAAGTTCATAAGAGTGACTGGATACAAATAGTTTAAAACAAAAATATCAAGATATGCATCAATCAACTAGTCTTGGGACAATGCACATAGAACTAAGAATGGCCACTATGCGCTCAAAGTAAGTGCATAAAGATAGAAGGTGGAGACTCAATATAATGGTGGAAGAAAGGCCTTCATAGAAGGAAGCAGGGATTCAAGTCTCATAAAGAGCTTCCAAAAATTATGGTACTTATAGCTTTCAGCTCTCATTGCCCCTATCATAAGCATATTGAAGTGATTAAGGTTAAAGTGAACAAACTATGGTGTACATGCTTGATTAAGTATAAGTCAGAAATCTCATGTCCCTTGTATATGAGGGCCGCTCCTCATGCTGCTCAAGTTTAGTCACCGGTAAGTTCTTGTCATTGCAAGTACATGTGTATCATAGAGAACCACCAACGGGGTACCCCTTGCCCGATGATACAGAAGAATCCCCATATCAAAATGACAAGGCAAGCAGACAACGAGCATCTCAGCAATCTTCTTATTTACCATGGGAATATGGTGCTTTTTTTCTCTCTTTCCTATTTTCATAATCTCATTTTTTTCTTTTTCTCTTTTTTCTCAATATAGGACTCTTTTTCTATAAGAAGAATGCTTCATAGACAGCTCATTATGGTTACGCTACAGGTTTCCACCATGTCAGCATGGATTAGACCAGCAGCCCAGGTGTTTCTCTAACACATATACATAACTCGATGGACTTACAAGCTCCCCTTTCATTTCACACTGACGACATCCATATACAAAAGATCATGATATCAACTAGGTACAAGTACCAAGTGCAATGTTGAAAGCGTTCCCCATGAAAGAATGGTTCTGCTAATTCCCAACAAATAAGTGCAAGCATATACAACATAGACGACACAATGGTTCAAGTTTATTAAGGGCAAGAAAAGTAAAGTGTGCCATCAAGTTCGTGAGAGCTTTAATCACTAGTTTTCTCATAACAAGTTTAATTTGGAAGGTAAACAAAAGCATGAATATACTTGGAATAGCATAAGATAGTAGGTAGGTATGGTGGACTCTTTGGAATAACTTGGTTTAGGGAGTTGGATGCATGAGTGGAACTCATACTTGGTTACGGAGGCTAGCAAAAGACTGAGAGCGACAACCTAAGAGAGAAATAATGGCCATAATCATGTAGAGCGACAAAACATCATTGATCAAAGCATAAAGTGATACTACAAGTTGAAAACTAAAGGACCATAAAGGGTATGGTGACTTGAGATAGTCATAACATGGTGTGAGCATGCGCCAAGTCAACCCAAATAAAGCATCAAAGGAGAATACCACTATACTATGCTTTAATATGCTAAAACAACGCATGATTCATCCAAGGAACATTAAGCAATCTCAATTGTTTATAACAAGTCATGCTACAACAAAGAATACTAAGCATAAAACCAAAACAATATCAAGCATGGCATGACAAAGCATAGGCCACAGTCAAAAACGAGCTCTTTTTACCACATAAGCATGAACTTTCCTACTCTTTTCCAAACCAAACCAAACTATTCGAAAACCAATGTATGAAAGAGGGGTTCCAACCAATTTATTCAGCAAACTAAGAAAACAAAAGCAAACGAAAACCAAAACGAAAACAAAAAAAAGAGATGCTCCAAGAACAACACAACTGTGCATGAAACAATAAAAATGAAGCGTTTGGAAGAAACCTGGGATTTTTATTGATGAAGAGGGGGATGCCTTGGGCATCCCCAAGCTTTGAAGCTTGTACTTCTTGGATATTTCTTGGGGTGACACGCGTGGCCTCCCCAAGCTTGAGCTTTAGTCTATCCTTCATCTCATTACTCATTCCTTCCATACACCTAAATTTTTTCCTTCATACAAAACTTCACACAATCTTATTAGCAACATTAGTGCACTCAAGATAAATAAGTCTTAAGGTTCAGTTCCAACACCAAATAAACTTCCATTAGAACACTAGCTACTGTAGCACTTCCCTCAAAAAGCTCAATTCCCCAAAAGAACTCAAAAAGGAACCAACAAGAAGCAAATGCAGAAAATGGCAGAAATCTGTGAAAACAGACCAGCAGGTAAAGACGATTTTTTCGAAGACCCTTTGTTGCTCAAATCAAAAAGTGTTGAACTAACGAAAGTTAGATAACAACCTGGGTCAGAAGAAAAAAAATTCACGCCTCAAAAAGTTGTTCAGAGATTTTACACGAATTTATACGGTGAAGCACATAAATCTATTTTGGGACACCAACTTTCCCAATCATTACTTCCCTCTCATTAGAGGTTAGTCTTGGCACAAAAAGCAAATAAAAAGGATAAGGAGTGGTTATTACTGAAGTAATAACTTCCAAGACTCATCTAAAACTTTTGGGTTATCTCCCAATAAGTACTTTTCTTTAACGCCTTTATGTTAGGCATAAGAAGCAAGAAAAAGAATCAAGTGTTCTCAAATGAAGAAGCATTAAGACCAAATTTTGTTTTCATAGGAGAGGCAAAAGAAATCTTCTCTCTCTTCTTAGGGAAGTGTTCTATACCTTTCTTGAGTGGGAGTTGATATTTAATGGTGCCTTCTTTCATATCAATAATGGCACCAACAGTTCTAAGAAAAGGTCTTCCCAAAGTAATAAGACAAGAAGCATTGTATTCAACATCCAAAACATAGAAATCAACGGGGACATAGGCATTGTTAACCATAATAATAACATCATTAAGACTCCCCATGAGTTTCTTTTTAGCAGTATAATCAAGTGGGACATTCAAATAACAATCTTCAAGTGGAGGAAAATCAAGCATATCATAAATCCTTCTAGGTATAATAGAAACACTACTATCAAGATCACATAAAGCTTTAAAATCAAAGTCATTCACTTTCATATTAATGATGGGTTCCCAACCATCTTCTTGTTTTATAGGAATAGAAGCTTTATGTCTCATCTTTTCTTCTTTAATATTTATGAGAGCATCAGTAATGTGTTTTGTAAAGGCCATGTTCATATCACTAGCATTAGGACTTTTAGCAAGCTTTTGTAGGAACTTAATAACTTCAGAGATATTGCAACCATCAGGATCAAAATCAAATTTACCATCTAAAGTAGTATAACTATTACTAGCCTCAACACTAGTGGTGGTAATAGTAGAAACACTAATGTTTCTAGCAATTTCATCTTCTCTTTCCCACTTAGCATGTAATTCAGCTAATAGTCTAACATTTTCATCAATTCTTACTTGTATAGCATTAGTAGCTGCAAAGGGATTATCATTAGTTTCAGGTTTAGCAAGCATTTTATTTAAAGAATATTGAGCTTCAGCCAAAGATGCTATATTTCTTTCAGCATTAGAGAGTTTTTCCTCAATAGTTTTATTGAAAGCAGTTGTTTACTAATAAAGTCTTTAAGCATAACTTCAAGTTCAGAGGGTGCACTCCTATTATTGTTGTAGGAACTTCCATAAGCATTACCATTGTTGGGAGGATATGGCTTATAATTGTTGTTACCAAAATTATTCCTATAAGCATTATTGCCAAAATTGTTATTTCTTATGAAGTTCACATCAACTTGCTCTTCTTGAGCAACCAAAGAGATTAAAGGGACATTATTTGGATCAATATGGGCTTTACCATTCACAAGCATAGACATAATAATATCAATCTTATCACTCAAGGAGGAAGTTTCCTCAACAGAATTTACCTTCCTACCTTGTGGAGCTCTCTCAGTATGCCATTCAGAATAATTAACCATCATATTGTCCAGAAGTTTTGTTGCAGCACCCAAAGTGATGGTCATAAAGGTACCTCTAGCAGCAGAGTCCAATAGGTTCCTTGAAGAATAGTTCAATCCTGCATAAAAGGTTTGGATGATCATCCAAGCAGTCGGTCCATGAGTGGGACAATTCTTTACCAAAGATTTCATTCTTTCCCAAGCTTGAGCAACATGTTCATTATCAGATTGTTTAAACTTCATTATTTCACTTCTCATAGATATAATCTTACCAGGAGGATAGTATTTTCCAATGAAAGCATCTTTGCATTTAGTCCAAGAATCAATACTATTCCTAGTTAAGGAATTCAACCATTCTTTAGCTTTTCCTCTCAAAGAGAAAGTAAACAATTTCAGCTTAATAATATCACCATCTATATCCCTATGCTTTTGCATCTCACAGAGTTCAACAAAGTTATTTAGATGGGCAGTAGCATCTTCATTACCAATACCAGAAAATTGTTCTCTCATAACAAGATTGAGTAAAGCAGGTTTTATCTCAAAGTAAGTATCTTCAGGCACAGGTGGAGCAATATGTGTGCTCATAAAATCATTGTTGTTGGTGCTAGTGAAGTCACACAACTTAGTGTTTTCAAGTGTAGTCATTTTTTTGTGTTTTTGAATAAGAAAGCAAACTTGTAAAACTATTTTTTGTGTGTTTTTGATAACAAAACAAGCAAACAAAGCAAGAAGAAACTAAGAAAAACAAAAATAACAAAGTAAAGAGATTGGTTATGAGGAATCCCCTTGTGAAGATGTCCTTGACTCCCCGGCAACGGCGCCAGAAAAATGCTGCTGGCGCGTGGTTGACGTGGGAGCTTCTTCTTCTTTTAGTCCCCGGCAACGGCACCAGAAAAATGCTTGATGGCTCGTGTATTAACAAGCTCGTTGGGGAACCCCAAGAGGAAGGTATGATGAGCACAGTAGCAAGTTTCCCTCAGTTATGAAACAAAGGTTTAATCAAACCAGTAGGAGCAAGGAAACACCCGAAAGGTGTTGCTAACTGAGCCTTGGCAGGGCGCACTACCAGTGCTAGTAGCAACGTGAAGACCTGGACAACACAACCACAGACCTTTGCCCCCATCTTGCGATGAGGTTGTCAATCTCACCGGTTTTGCTGAAAACAAAGGATTAAACATATCAAATGGAAGGAAGTAATAGTTTGCAGAAAGTAAACACAAAGCAGTAAATAGTTTGTAGATAATATGTAAAAGAAAAGGACCGGAATCCATAGTTCACTAGAGGTGGCTCTCCTTAAGATAGATAACATGTTGGGTGAACAAATTACAGTGGGGCAATTGACAAACATCGAGAAAGCAACACATGCATATACTAATCATCTTGACTCCTTTGGAACTTGATTGGGCATTACAACATTATACATAGACCGCCATCCAACTGCATCTATGACTAATAATCCACCTTCAGGTTATCATCCGAACCCCCTCCAGTATTAAGTTTGCAAGCAACAGATTATTGCTTTAAGAATTGCATGTAAAGTAAACAATACGATTGTTCTATGAACAAAGGATTGTTGTTTTCTCCCTAGTAGCAACATCACATCTAGTACCTTAGAGATTTCTATCACTTCCCAGATTACTAGAGGCATGAACCCACTATCGAGCATAAATACTAACTCTTGGAGTTGCTAGCATCTACTTGGCCAAGATAGCTACTAACACCGGAAAGCATGCAAGATCACAAATAACAAAGACATGATAGAATCAATAATCAATCTGAAATAGCATCTCAATATCCATCGGATCCCCGCAAACACAACATGCAGAATTACAAATAGATGATCTTGATCATGAACGGAGCTCACAAGATCTAGACATGAAAGCACAAAGGAGGAGAACCAGCCATCTAGCTACTACATGGATCCGTAGTCCAAGGATGAACTACTCACGCATCACACCGGAGGCTTGCATGGTGATGAAGAAGGCCTCCAGGGTGAATTCCCCTCTCCAGCAGGGTGCCGGGAAGAGCTTCAGATCCCTCCCGATCTAGGGATGGAGATGACGGTGGCTACAAACTCTTTCGTCCCGAGGATTTTTGATCGGGTACTTAGGGTTTTCGTCCCGAGGGCAATATATAGGCGGAAGGAGGGGCCGAGGGGGTGCCTGGGCTGGCCACACCACCCCCTGGCGTGGCCAGGCCTGACCCGCGCGGCCAGGTGGTGTGGTGGCCCCCTGGCTCCTCTCCGTCTCGTATTCTGGCATCTGATGACTTCCGAAAAAATAGGCACTTTGGCTTTTGTCCCATCCAATTCCGAGAATATTCATTTTCTGACTTTCCTGGAACCAAAAACAGCAGAATACAGGCAGCTGGCACTGTGGCCCTTGTTAATAGGTTAGTCCAAGAAATCATATGAAAAGTACTCCAAAGTGTGGACAAAACACAAGAAAGTGGATAAAACCAAGCATGGAACATAAAAAATTATAGATACATTTGCAATGTATCAGTATGCTAGGTCACCGCATAATGATCATAAAGTTTCAGTGAATACTTTTACTAAAGAAAGTAGGATTCAACTATATATTCTACAAGTTTGGGGAATTATATTATTGATTCACTTGTCATGCTTTGAACAAGACATACCTACGAATTACAAAGAAGCGTAATGGACCTAAATGCGAGAAATGAATGGTCATTGAAATCTCGTTAGTGGAATTCTCGATGATAGAAGAATTTTGGAATGTCCAAGATTATCGAGAGGACCTAGATTTGACTAGGAGCAAATCATCTTGGCTAATTCATAATATGTAGCTGTCATATTTTGAGTGGGAGCTAAGTGAAATCCTTGGATCTCAAACATGAATGTCATATTTGAGTGGGAGCGTGAAATCATTCTGTGATATGTGGACGACATATGTGAATGATGTGATTGGTGTTGATAATGTTTAAGTTAGATAAATAAGGATGAAGTTGAAGTTATTAAACAATAAGATCTATCGAGATAGATTGGTGAGTTTAATTAACACTGAATGTCGAATGCTTCCTGGACTTGATTCTGAAAGATGTTCAGAATGTCCTAAGCAAGATTCTGAAGATGCTCAGAATGGAACAAGGTAAGAAAGAAGTTCTTACTATATGAAGAATTGAGTTAGTATTGCAACTATGGTTGATAGAAAGAGATGCGTTGCATCTCCTATGCCTCAGTCATATGTTCTTCCATACAACCATGTTGTATACTCGATGTAATGTGACCCAAGGTTCTGGTTGGAAGGACTAGCTCTTAACTGTCAGAGCATGTCTTTAAGTGATTCCTGAGTTGATCACTGAACCAGAATTAAGTTTGCACTTAAATGGCAAGAAGCAAAGTAAGTGGCATAGTTGCATTTCATGCACTATGATCTACATAGATATAGAAGTATAAAAGCTCCATCTGATGTGATGTATAATGTTATGGCGGGGCTAGTTCGCTTTTAACATAGAATGATGTGTCCCAAGGCCCAGTGCCCATGAGAAATCCCTCGAGGTTGATCTAAAGTCACTATAAGCTCCTGGAATCCGGCCTCGTTCTGATGCCATGACTACAATATATACACAAAGGATATCAAAGTGTGTTTCGAAGTTTAGATGACAACGGTGAAAACGACTATCATCATAAACACTAGAAACAAAGTCTCACTTTGTCGCCAAACAAATACTTCGACCCATTATAAGATAATGGTGTGAATGTCAAAGTTAGGAACACATTAATGATTTGCAAAAGACATAATGATCTGGTAAAACAGAACATGGACATGACGTTTCCCATGAGCATGCATGATCTGTAAACACATATGGTATATGGTTTATATGAGTAAAATGCAAGCTAGGTTATTTGTACTCTAGTGCAACTGGGAGACTGAAGGAGATATGCCCTAGAGGCAAATAATAAATAGGTTTTTATTGTCATATCTTAATTAGTTTATAATAGTTTCATATTGTGCTATAAGTGTGCCAAGTAGAAACATTGGTACATGTGTGGTATGAAACAACAAAGTCCCTAGTAGCCTCTATTCATACTAGTTCGTTGGTCATGAGGATGATCTGGGTTTCAAGATCATGGGCATTTATGCCAATTGACAACGGGGTCATATCATTGGAGAATGATGTGATGGACATTCCTCGAAGGATTGCAACATGATCAAGTCATATAAGTTCATTGTTGCAATAGCTATACCTAGACTCCTTTTCCTTAGACCGTGAGCTCATATTACTCACTGTTTCCTGAGGTTGCTTAGACTACATCAAGCGCTACTTGGTAATACACTGGTTATAAAGGTGTACGTTGGGTATTTCAAAGGAACAATAGATGACATGTGACTGCAATACCGGGATTTGTTCACCCACATGACGGGTAAAGATACATACGGCTGGCTTGGTGAGATTACATTCATAAATGTTGCAACATGTGACTCGGTCACGGGGATGTAATATCACGGTAACAAGAAAACAGAACTTGTTGTGAACGAGATTGAACAAAGTATGTGATACCAATGATCGGATCTCGGACAAGTCATATCAAGAAACAAAAGGAATTGGATGCTACAATTAGCGGTTCAAACGACATTGTCATCAGGAATGCATAGGGGTCACATGGATATCCCTGGTCCCTCTATTGATCATTGATACAGATCATGTCTAGAGAATTCCCGAGCCGTGAGAGGATACAATTAAGGGTACGATCATTCGTAAGATGGAATCATAGTAGAGAAAGAGAAAACCGGAATTGTTCCATAGAGAGATCCGAAGTTGTTCGGAGAAAGAATAAAGGACCGGAATCATTCCGGGAAAGATCCGAAGTCGTTTGGAAATCGAAAGGGAACCGAAAGGTGTTTCGGGTCAAGGCGGATTTTGTAATATGTATTTACATATTAATTAATGTAATTAATATTAAATATAATATTAAAATCTAATTTGAAGGGGTATTCCACTAATGGGACAAACTTCCTAGGGAAAAAGGGCCCATGAGGGAAAACCGAAGGAGGGAAGGGCCAAGGGCCAAAGGGGCCAAGGCCTAGGCACCCCAAGGGGCCCCACCTGGCCAGCCTAGGGCTGTGCGCGGGGTGGGGCCCACCCCTGGCCGGCTGGCCCGTGAGGCCCATGCACCTCCCCCTCTCCCTTGATTAGTCCCACATGGGAAACCCAAAGGGGAGGGCACACCCCTCCCCCTATATAAAGGGGTGCCCATAGGTGGGAATAGAAACACCAATATTTGGAGAAGTCCTTTGGTTGACTTCATCCTTCCCTCTCTCTAGCCCTCGTGACCATGGCCCCCAGTCTGGGCTGTGCGATCGAGGCACACCTACAGTATGCCGTTGCGCTGCAGGGATTCCTAGCCGGATATCAACTTCCGCACTCCCGGTGGGATCGGGGAGCCGAAGGTCTCATCGTGCACCGGATGTGTACGAAGACACGAGGCACAACACTTGGGGCGCTTAAATTTCGTGAGCCAGAGCTGCTGCACGATGAAGATGAAGAAGGAGCAAGGGGTGACCTGCGAGGAGCTTCGTGACCTTGAGGTCGGCTACGAGTACGACTACTTCAACCACGTTCCCCGCGGAACGTTAACCGCGTACGGTCTACAAGGGTATGTATTCTATACGCATTGGCCGTTACCGCATTACTACATAGATAGATCCTAGGCAGTTTTGGGGTTCCATCGTAGGAATTTTTTTGTTTTCTGCTGCGGACCCCCTTCAATAGGTACGCTCAATATTCTCACAAATCCCGGAAAAGTTTTATTTGATGCGGGTGCAACTACTTCTTTCATATCTGAAGAATTTTGTAATAAATTCGGGATTAGAAGGGCACTGTTAGAAAAACCTATGACCGTAGTTACCGCTAGAGGGATCGTGGTAGTTAGAAATATTAAGGAAAACCAAGTCATTTACATATGTGGTCAAACCTATTATGCGGATCTTTATGTGATCCCATTAAAAGGAATAGCAGTAGTGCTAGGAATGGATTGGATGACAAACTATGGAGCTCAGATCAATTGTGAGGAGAAAATTGTTTCAATCAGGTATCCAAGTGGAGGAAGGATAGTCTATCAGGCGGATAAACATAGTCATATCATGGTGGATCTGCAATTGAACTCAATGAAGGAAGTCAAATTGGAAAATATTCCTGTAGTGAAGGAATTTCAAGATGTTTTTCCAGCAGAGTTACCAGGAATGCCACATGATCAGGAAATAGAGTTCACTATTGACCTGATACCTGGTACAACACCAATAGCTCAAGCACCATATAAGATGGGGCCAAAATAATTAAAAGAGCTTAAATAGCAAATTGATGAGTTAGCCAAAAAAGGATTTATTTAGGAGAGTGTATCTCCGTGGGGAACTCTAGTAATCTTTGTAGATAAAAGAGATGGTGGACGAAGAATGTGTGGGGACTATAGAAATCTCAATAATGTCACTATCAAGAACAAGTACCCATTACCAAGGATCCAAGATATATTTGATCAAGTCAAGGGAGCTGGAGTATTCTCCAAGATTGATCTAAGATCAAGATACCATCAGATAAAAAATAAACCTGAAGATGTTCCTAAAAAAGCATTTGTATCAAGATATGGACATCATGAGTATTTAGTCATACCTTTTGGTCTGACCAATGCACCAGCAATATTCATGAATTTGATGAACAAAATTTTCATGCCTTACTTGGAAAAGTATGTCATAGTATTCATTGATGATATTCTAATATACTCCAAAGATAAAGAAGAGCACGCAAAACATTTGAGAATATCATTGCAAATCCTAAGAGAACATAAGCTTTATGCTAAGTTCAGTAAATGTGAATTTTGGTTGGACGAAGTAGAGTTTCTTGGGCACGTGATCAGTAAGGATGGAATTGCTGTAAATCTGTCCAAAGTTCAATCAGTATTGGAATGGAAGGCACCAACCAATGTGAAGCAAATCCGAGGTTTCTTAGGCATGGCCGGTTATTATCGGAGATTCATAGAAGGTTTTTCCAAGATAGCTGGACCAATGACCAAATGATTAAGAAAGAATACACCTTTCATATGGGATGAGAAGTGCGAAGGGAGTTTTCAAGAGTTGAAAACCAGATTAACTACATCACCAATCCTAGCAATTCCAGAGCCAGGAAAATATTACACAATATACTGTGATGCATCCAAAGAAGGATTAGGTTGTGTGCTTATGCAAGACCGTAAGGTAATCGCTTATGGATCTAGACAACTGAAACCACATGAAGTGAATTATCCAACGCATGATTTAGAGTTAGCAGCAGTAGTCTTTCCTTTAAAAGGATGGAGACATTTTCTCTATGGGGCAAGATGTGAGTTATACACTGACCACAAAAGTCTCAAATATTTATTTACTCAAAAGGAATTAAATATGAGACAGAAGTGGTGGCTAGAGTTGATTAAAGATTATGATCTAGCAATTAATTATACTCCTGGAAAAGAAAATGTTGTGGCAAATGCTTTAAGTCAGAAAAGCACAGATACGCAACCTATGAATAGAGAATTGCCAAAAGAACTATAGATGGATTTGGAAAGAATGGAAATACAATTTATAAGTACAACAGTTCTTGGAGGATTAGCTACCATGCGGGTAATTGAAGAGCGAAGTAGTGATCTTCAGCATGAAATCTTTAGACATCAAGATGAAGATCCTTTTATTGCTGAAGAAGTTCGAAGAATTTCTCAAGGTCAAACATCAGCTTTTCATCTAGGAGATTATGGATTTTTATGGTTTCAAAACAGTCTTTGTGTACCAGATGTGTCAGAAATCTGAGAGGTGATACTTCAGGAAGCTTATGAAACACCATATTCCATACATCCAGGTAGTACAAATATGTACATGGATTTAAAAGAGTTGTTCTGGTGGAATAATATGAAAAGAGATATTGCAAAGTATTTATCTGAATGCCATACTTGCCAAAAGGGTAAAAGCAGAACATCAAAGTCCAGCAGGACCATTACAACTTTTGGAAATTCCAGAATGGAAGTGGGAAGAAATTGGTATGGATTTTATTACAGGATTACCCATGACACCGAAGCGGAAGGATATGATATGGGTGATTGTAGATAGACTCACAAAAAGTGCACATTTTATTCCACTAAACCAAAAGGATAACGCTGAGAAATTAGTGGAAATCTATGTCAAAGAGATTGTGAGTAAGCACGGGGTACCCAAGAAGATTGTATCAGACAGAGGATCTGTGTTTACATCGGCATTTTGGAAACAATTACATGCAGCACTTGGTTCAAAGTTGGATTTTAGCATAGCTTATCATCCAGAAACTGGAGGCCAGACGGAAAGGACCAATCAAGTCTTGGAAGACATGCTTAGAGCTTGCACATTAGATTTTGGAGGTTCGTGGGAAGATCATCAACCATTGGCAGAATTTTCCTACAATAATATCTATCAGAGTAGTCTGAAGGCAGCACCTTATCAAGTATTATACGAAAGAAAGTGTAGATCACCTATCTGCTGGTATGAACCTGGTAGTAGCAAGGAATTTGCACCAGATTATATCAAGGAAAGGCAATGTAACATCCCAAAACTTTAATCCAAGCTTATCAAGATCTAAGTCATCCAAATTAGGGTTAACAAAAACTTTTCCATTTCAAAATATGAAAGCATTCATATGTGTGTGCATTTAAAAATAGGAGTTGTTTGAATTGCCATGTTTAAGTGATCCATTGCTTGTAAAATGATTCTTAGGTGAAATAAACATCACCTAAATCATTCCCAAACTTTTCCCAAAGAAAAACAACTCAAAATGAATAATTGAAGTGAATGGTCATTTTGGCCAAATTAACTATCATGCCTACTTTGGCTATTCCAAGTACTCAAAACTTAACAGAAACATTTGTGGATATTTACACCCCTTGCTAGTACACATAATGAGGTACCAAGGCCCACTTTGTGATCTGCTAAAAACAATCAAATACTAATTTTAAATGATAGTTTAAAATTGAATCTATTTCATAGGGGAAGATCCCACTATTTCAAAAACCACTCAAACAAGTTCAATTTTCAAAACCCAAGCACCCACAGAGTCCCAAGCTTAGTACTAGCACACCCACCAAAAATCTTTTCAAAATTCCAAAGTTTATTTCTTGCGGCCATTTTCACAAACACTTGGCAGGCAAGAATCAAAGTCTAAACATAGCTCACTATTTTGTACAGGGTTTTGCCCCCATTTGATCTCCAATTAATCCCTTTGTCCCCTCTTGATCAAACCAGACCATTAGCACCTCATCCCCTTGTCCCTAGCAATAGTGCCGAGCCACCCCGAGCGCCAACTCGCCGGCCAACTTGGGCACCGCCGCATCAGACTGTCCCTCTCTCTCTCTCGCCATGTCTAGGAGAGAGCCTGTACCTCACCGCCACCCACTGTCCCCTCCCCGAGCCAGGCCCAACCGTGGACCACCGAGAAAACCCTGCGCCCAGTGCCACCGCGCCATGCCAAGCACGCGCCAGAGCGCCGCACCCGGCACGCGTGCACAAGCCACCGCTCGACCGCAGCCCGTGCCCACCGTGTCGCCACGACCCAAGGAGCACGCCAGACACTCCCATGCGTCGTCCAACGCATCACAGCCACCGCTCGCCGTCGAAGCCGCGGCCTCTGCCGCTTAGAGCGCCAGCTTCGCCCGACCGCTTACCACCGCCCCTAAGCCCGCATTAAAGTCCTAGAGCACCGCCAAGAGACCGCGCGTCGATCGCCACCCTCAGCCATGCCGCTAGCAGCCCGTAGCCATGTCGCCACCGTCGCCTGCCCATCCCTCTCGGTCTCGCCGTCAAGCCTACAAAAGGAGGGCACCCCCAGCCGTTTGCAGCACACCACTTCACTCCCCTCACCTTACTGATCATCCCACACCTCTAGCCGGAGCACGGGGAGCAGCAGCTCACCGGAATTGTACCGGAGTAGGCCGCCTCTAGAGGAGAAGGGCGTCGCTGATTGCGACCACCCTTGGAGCTGCCTCGACCGTCCCTGAGCTCGCCGTCGACCACCAGTCCATTTGCCTGCCTCGCCGTCGTTGCTGGAGCCCTGGTACGCCCCCTATGCACCCCCACTGAGTCGCTAGGGTTAGAGCTCTCCGGCGACAGGTCCGACGTTGACGACGATCCACAGCCATTGATCCCCACTCGAATCCAACATCCCACATTGCCCCGTACCGCTTCGCGTGTTATGAGCCGCTGACTAGTGGACCCCTCCTGTCAGCTGAGCCCCGTGCCGCAGAGTGACACTGGGCCGGCCCGTTAGCATTTCCCGCGCGACCCAGTTAGTTTGAATTAGGATTTTTCTTTTTAGTTTAAACTTAGTTCTGTCCCCTAGTTTGAAAATCAATTCAGAGAGATTTACAAATCTAAATGAAGTGATTCCAATTTTGTTGGAAAGCTACTGAAAAGATCTATCCAAGCCCGCTGGATTTAATTCATTTAGAGTTAGAGATCTCTCCTAGTAAAAATAATAAAACAGAAGCATTTGCACCTTGCAACATTTTTATAAAATCAACCAAGTTAGCTTTTGAGTTGATTCCAACTCTTAAAAATTACATTTCATCATATCTATCTGAATATGTAATAATATTAGGATTTACATGCAGTGACTTTGGACTAGTACCAAAATAATGCTATATAGGCATTTCTAGTCACTTTAAATCATTAAATAATGAACTTAAACCAAAGTAATTATGATCCAACCCTTAAATCCCATTCCCACATGTTAGAATATGTGGTGATGACATGTGTCCACATGATCCCATATTTTAAGTGGTGAATATTAAATCTTAGTTAATTTTTCAATGAGTAGAAATTACTTTTCTAAAATAAAAAGGAGGAAACTATTGAATAAAACTTGTGATGCTTGTGATGATAATAGATCATCAATTGAGTGCCTTAGAGTACTAAGTAAACTAGTTAAGTATTGTTTGGTGATTGTGTACTCCATATGTATTTATAGAAGATAGTATCGACCAAGCTTACGAGGAGGAGGAGTTCTACCAAGAAGAAGAAAAAGAAAACTTCAACCACTGCAACAACCAAGCCAAGCTATTATTGGCAAGATAACCCTTGCAAAACTTACTTTAGCAAGCCACCATTAACAATGCAAGCAAATCCTTGCATTCTAGATAACCCAAGCAAAGATGCTTTAGGCATGCTTTGATCCTACCACTTTTACTACTAGTTACCCCAAGTCTTACTTTCAAGCTTTACTTCCTTTACGTTACACAAAGTCCCTTACTTGTTTTGAAGGTAGCATAAAGAATATAAAACTTGACCTATTTAGATAAGCTTTAGATGTCATTATATGGCATGAGATTGAACCCATCATCTTTCCACCTTAGTGAACACTCTTAACTTAGTAGTTTAGAGTAGATCAAAACTTGAGTCACTTTAGATGGGAACAATTGGTGAAAATGAATTATGAAAACCTTGGAATGATGAGTCATTCTATTGAGCTGTTTTGACATGTGTTGAGAAACACAAATGGTTTATGATGATGAAAATGTTGAGGCATGAGCCTTAGCCCTTTTATAAAACTGATGGTTGGATTCGGATGCGATACCATTCCAAATTTACCGTACAACCACACTACGTAAATTGGGTAAGGCTTAGCCAGAAGTTTATATGCATTAGTGTTAGTTCCCTCGCAGGAGAGGTTTGAGCTGAGGCTACCTCTCAATGTTGTCCACCTATGTAGTGCCCAAGATGACTGATGGTCATGGTTGGGAGGCCATGCTCATAGGAGAGGTGCTTATACTAGGGTGTGTAAAAGGGAAGGTTATGTTTGATTATCTGCATACTAAGTATGATGATTCAGGGTTATCCCTGACAGATGTATCGAATTTTGTGGTGAAAGTGTACCACCTCTGCAGAGTGTCAAACTATTCGAATAGTCGCGTCCGCGGTTATGGACAGTTGGAATGGCCATACTGTTTCGTTGTCATATGTTTTCAAAACAACTTATGAATGATGATGAATCTTGACTTGACCACAACAGGGTTGTGTTTATGACAATAACTTCCCAACTTAAGTGATTCTAGAACTTTATTTTATCTTTCTTTGCTTTAGAACTCAGCTTAGGTTTCAAAGTTAACCTTATGGTTAAACTTAGATTTAGCACTTTAACTTCGAATTATACTACTTGTTAGCGGTAGTTTGCGAGTACTTAAAGAGTACTCATGGTTTTTGTCCCTGGCTATTCTCATGGCCAGACTATGAAGGAGATTACCAAGATGATGGCCAGCAGGACGGCTATGATATCTAGGACTATCAGCCTTCGTCAGCATTGCTTGTGCCCCTGAAGATGGACCCCACCGCTACGCTTATCTTTTATTTCTGCTGCTTGTTGTATTAACACTGGATCATGAGATCCTTATTTGTGTAAGACCTTATGTATGGTTTGTAATGGATGATGTACTATGATATCCAATCCGTTATGTCTCGCAAAAATGGTAATCCTGGGATTGCGAGTTATGGCATAACGGGCATCTGGGATTAAAAATCCGGGTGTTGACAAGTTGGTATCAGAGACATCGTGACCATAGGAGACCCTAGTTAGAATGGACGTCCGAACAAAAACTTAGTTTCAAAACCAAAGTGAGAATTTACGAAAAACTATCTCCTCTCTTATCCTTGGGAATTCTTTCTTTCTCAAAAATTCATGTTCCTCAAAATTCTTACATTACTACTTAAAATTTGACACACTTGATCACTTCACTAATTTCCTCATCCTTAATTATTGTAGATGAAGAGTCAGTTCAGCAAGTTTTACCAGTTGGGAAACGGAGGTCAGCTGATCTTCGAGAGGGATCTGGATTCACTGTTGGAGTTACTAGGGCGCCCACATCCGGAGTTTCTTGGAGCTCAACTTCCAGGACCCCCAGGAGGAGACCTACAGTGGCTAGTCACCCTGGATCTTAGAGGAAGCATCGAAGCACCAACTTCTTGGAGAATTCAGTTCTCCGTGAGAGAGAACAACTGGCTAGATGGATTAGCCAGGGCAATGCATGAAGCTCTCGCACGTCTATGTGCCCTCAGCGTCAACAAAATCCAAGGAACCCGTTTTGCTCACTATGCAAGACGTGACTTCATGGGAATGCCGATGGAGATGCCAAGTCACCCAGAGTTGAGGAGTCAAGTGGAGAATATTGACTTCTTGCTGCACGACAAACAGCAGGAACTGGACAATGCCAGGGAGTTAGCCAACCAGAACCGTGCCATTGCCGACCAGAAGGCCCAGACTTTCGCACTGCTCGTCCAGGATCGCCAATCTCTTCGCCGCCAACGTGCCAAGAAGGATCGCACCATCGCCCATCTTCGCAAGAAGGTGGCCGACCTCAAGAAGACCATCAAGGAGCAGGAAGCTCAGCTTGCTGCCAAGGAAGAAGAAGATGAGGGTGAAGACATCCAGGGAGACATGGATTCTTACCTCAGCAATGATGATGACTTTCTGGAGGAGGATGCCGTGGACTTCTACACTGACGATGAGGACTCCGACTTCATCGACGATGAGTAGATGCATTGGAGCATTGTCGTACCATGAGATGTATCGGTCCCACTGTATCGTAGCTTGCAGAATGGTTCTTCAAACCATCTGTTTTCCTTTGTTTGTTGTGGTGTGTGTTGTATCGTGTGTTTTTTTGCATGAATGAAATGGAGTTAGTTGAAAAACCTGAGTCTAACTCAAAGTTTTAGCTTGAAACCAAAACCATGAACCTTAGAATTTCCCTCTTACCCCTATATCTATCTCAATCTTCAGATGACTCGTGGAAACCAAGGAGGGAGCAGCTCGTCGCAAGACCCAATGCTGCAGATCTTGCAGAATCTCATCGCAGACCGTGAAGCAAGCAGGGCAGAACGTCAAGCCAATTTAGCAACACTGCAGCAGATCGCCTAGATGGCTCTCAACAACCAAGGGCATGGAAATCAGGATCACCATGGATCCAAACTCAAAAAAATTCAGAATACCAATCCCCCAATCTTCAACCAATCTGAAAACCCGTTAGATGCTGATGACTGGTTGCAGATGATGGAAAACAACCTAGAAGTTGCAGGAGTTGATGAAAATGAGAAAGTTATCTTCGCCACCCACTATATGGAAGGAGATGCAAGAGCTTGGTGGAATAGTATCCGCAATATGAACCATGGTCAAGTGATGACATGGGAAGCATTCAAAGTCAAGTTCAGCCGCACCCACGTGCCGCAAGGTCTAGTCAACAGGATGAGAGATGAATTCCACGAATTGAAGCAAGGAAGAATGACGGTGGTAGAATACCGTGATAGATTCCTGTCACTTGCCAGATATGCACCTGATGAGATCAACACGGAGGCCAAGAAGAAGGAGAGATTCCTGAACGGACTGCATGATGAGATGCAGACTGTCCTCGTCAACATCTGTTTTCAGGATCTCGAAGAGCTAGTCGACTCTGCCATTCAGATGGAAGGGAATATTAATCAGGCAAACGACAACCGCAAACGTCGTAGGATGCAACAATCAGGATCCAGCAGTCACCAAAAGTACCGTCCCAACCCCTCACCAGGATATGCACCAAGGAACAACCGACCCCCAATGTCTCGCCTAAGCTACCCCAACCGTAGCGGAGGAAATGTGAAGTCCGGAGGAAACCAGCACAACTCCGGCAACACCAACAATTTCAACCGTGCACCTCCCAAGAGCAACAACAATAACAACAACAACCACAACAACGTTGCACCCAGAACTAGCAGCAATGCTGTGCCTGTCGCAGCAAAGGACAAGTCCTAGATCACCTGTTTCGAGTGTGGAGTGAAGGGTCACTACTCCAATGAGTGTCCCAAGAAGACTGCCGCCAATGCCACTATGAATGCCCTAGCTCAACAGCAACGTCGTGTTCAACTAGGAAGAAGGTTTGCCCCAGGGAACCCTCACAACCGCAACGGTCGTCTCTTCCACATGAACACAGAAGAAGCCCAAGAAGCGCCAGATGTAGTGCTGGGTATGTTTTCTGTCAACTCAGTTTTAGCAAGAGTATTGTTTGATTTGGGAGCATCGCATTCATTTGTCACCGAAGAATTTGCATGCACTAGTAAGATTCACCCAACCAACCTGAAGCATGTCATGATAGTTCAAATCCCCGGTTCAACTACAAAAGCTAGAAAAATTTGCAAAGCTGTGCCTATCAGAATACATGGGATAGATTTTTATGCCAACCTAATAGTACTTGGAAACAAAGGATTGGAAGTAGTACTAGGTATGGATTGGATGTCAAGGCATAAAGGACTGATAGACTGTGCTAAGAAAGCCATCACTATGAACAATAGTTCTGGAGTCACAGTAGAGCATATATCTAAAACCTTACCTCGCCAATTCAAGTGCAACAAGAGTCTAGCCCTACCCACCATAGACCAAGTAAAAGTAGTCTGTGAATACCCCGACGTATTCCAAGATGAATTGCCAGGTATGCCCCCGGATAGGGATATTGAGTTCATTATCGAACTAATCCCCGGAACCGGACCCATCGCCCAGAGACCCTATAGCATGAACCCCTCAGAGTTAGTTGAGTTGAAGAAGCAGTTAGATGCCATGTTAGCAACAAGCTTGATTCAGCCAAGCGCATCGCCATGGAGATCACCGGTGTTATTCGTCGACAAGAAAGATGGAGGCACTCATTTGTGTATAGATTACAGAAAGTTGAATGACGTCACCATCAAGAACAAGTACCCCTTGCCAACGATAGAGGATCTATTTGATCAATTGACTGAAGCCCAGGTATTCTCAAAGATTGATCTTAGGACTGGTTATCACCAACTTAAGATTTGTGCAACGGATATTCCGAAGACCGCCTTTACTACTCTCTATGGTTTATACGAGTATACGGTTATGTCTTTTGGATTAACCAATGCCCCTGCTTATTTCATGAACCTCATGAATAAGATCTTTATGAATTTCCTAGATAAGTTTGTAGTTGTATTTATCGACGACATCCTTATCTACTCCAAGTCGGAAGAAGAGCATGAGCAACATCTGAGAATCATCCTAGAAACCCTGAGAGAGCATCGGTTATATGCGAAGTTCAGCAAGTGTGAGTTTTGGCTGAAAGAAGTAGGATTCCTAGGACATATTGTGTCTGACGGAGGAGTTTCTGTTGATCCCGCCAAGATCAAAGATGTCGAAGAATGGGAAGCCCCAACCACTCAAACCCAAGTCCGTGCATTTCTCGGATTAGCGGGATACTACCGCAAGTTCGTAGAAGGATTCTCGAGCATCGCCAGACCCATGACCCAATTGTTGAAGAAGGACAAGAAGTTTGAATGGACAGACAAGTGTGAAGTCAGTTTCCAGGAGCTGAAGAAGAGATTGATATCAACCCCAATTTTGATCATGCCAGACATCAAGAAGCCGTTTGATGTACATTGTGATGCATCCAAGATTGGTCTAGGGTGTGTATTGATGCAAGAAGGCAAAGTCATCGCGTATCTGTCTCGACAACTGAAGCAGCATGAGCAGAACTATCCGACCCATGATCTTGAATTAGCAGCCGTAGTGCTGACATTAAAGACATGGCATCATTATCTAATGGGTAATCGTGCTGAGATTTACTCAGATCATAAGAGCTTGAAGTATATTTTCACTCAGAAGGAGCTGAATATGAGGCAAAGGAGATGGATAGAGTTAATCAAGGATTATGACCTTGACATTCACTATCACCTCGGCAAAGCCAATGTGGTAGCGGATGCTCTTAGCAGATTGCCGTGTAGGCTAAACACCATGATCAAGGAGAAGCAACCAAGTTTGTATGAAGAGTTGGAGCAGTTCAGGACTAAATTGGTTAGCAAAGGATTTTTAGCTAGCATTGAACTTCAACCCACTTTGATTAGCCAAATCAAGGAAGCCCAGAAGGGGAATGAAAGTATCGACGGAATCAAACGTCGTATTGGTACAGGAAAGGTACCTGGATTCACTAAATACGAAGAAGTAGTACTGTGGTACAAAGGACGTATCTGTGTGCCAGCAGATTCGGAACTGAAGCAAGTTATCATGAAGGAAGCTCATGATACTCTTTATTCTATCCACCCCGGAGGAACAAAGATGTATCAGGATTTGAAAGAGAAATTTTGATGGCACAAGATGAAGAGGGAAATCGGAAGCTACATCGCCAAGTGTGATATCTGTCAAAGAGTCAAAGTAGAGCATCAGAGACCTGCAGGATTGTTGCAACCATTGCAGATTCCGGAATAGAAATGGGATTCCGTCGGAATGGACTTTATCACCGGTTTGCCTACTTCTAGTAGGGGAAATGACTCAATCTGGGCATAGTTGATAGACTGTCCAAGGTAGCCCACTTTATACCTGTCAAGACTACCTACTAGAGTGTGAAGCTAGCAGACCTGTACATTGCTAGGATTGTTAGTCTGTATGGAACCCCCAAGACCATAGTATCAGATCGAGGAACCCAGTTTACCTCGAGATTTTGGCAGAAAGTTCAGGAAGGATTGGGAACCAAGTTGAACTTCAGCACCGCGTATCACCCGCAAACAGATGGATAGACTGAGAGAGTCAACCAGATCCTACAGGATATGTTAAGAGCTTGTGTGTTAGAGTACAGATCAAAATGGGAAGACTACCTGCCTTTCGCAGAATTCTCATATAACAACAGTTATCAAGCTAGTTTGCAGATGGCACCATTTGAGTTCCTATACGGAAGGAAGTGTCGTGCCCCTTTGAATTGGTCGCAAGTAGGAGAGAGTCAGATCTTTGGACCCGACATTCTCCGAGAAGCCGAAGAGAAGGTTCACAAAGTCTGTGAGCACCTCAAGACCGCCCAATCCATACAAAAGAGTTATGCTGACAAGAGAAGGAGAGACCCGACTTTCAATATCGGAGATTTTGTATATCTCAAGGTTTCACCCTTGAAGGGAACCCAACACTTTAGTTTGAAAGGAAAGTTAGCCCCCAGATATATCGGGCCCTTCAAAATTCTGAACCGTCGAGGAGAAGTATCGTATCAACTGGAACTGCCTCAAGAGATGTCAGCCATCCACAATGTGTTCCATATCTTGTTACTTCGCAAATGCCTAGAAGTGCCGGAGAAGACTGAAGTTTTCAAGAATATCAATCACAGAGCTGTGGAGATCAACAATGACCTGACATATCGTGAAGTGCCTATCCATATCTTGGAAGAAGCTTACAGAACCACCAGGACCAGGAGTATCAAATTTCTCAAGATTCAATGGAGCAACCATACCGAGGAGGAAGCCACTTGGGAGCGCGAAGATTACATTAGGACGGAGTTCCCTGATCTCTTTAGTTCCTAGTTTTCTTTGTAAATCTCGGGACGAGATTTTGTTTAAGGGGGGAAGGTTTGTAACATCCCAAAACTTTAATACAAGCTTATCAAGACCCAAATCATCCAAATTAGGGTTAACAAAAACTTTTCCATTTCAAAATATGAAAGCATTCATATGTGTGTGCATTTAAAAATAGGAGTTGTTTGAATTGCCATGTTTAATTGATCCATTGCTTGTAAAATGATTCTTAGGTGAAATAAACATCACCTAAATCATTCCCAAACTTTTCCCAAAGAAAAACAACTCAAAATGAATAATTGAAGTGAATGGTCATTTTGGCCAAATTAACTATCATGCCTACTTTGGCTATTCCTAGTACTCAAAACTTAACAGAAACATTTGTGGATCTTTACACCCCTTGCTAGTACACATAATGAGGTACCAAGGCCCACTTTGTGATCTGCTAAAAACAATCAAATACTAATTTTAAATGACAGTTTAAAATTGAATCTATTTCATATGGGAAGATCCCACTATTTCAAAAACCACTCAAACAAGTTCAATTTTCAAAACCCAAGCACCCACAGAGTCCCAAGCTTAGTACTAGCACACCCACCAAAAATCTTTTCAAAATTCCAAAGTTTATTTCTTGTGGCCATTTTCACAAACACTTGGCAGGCAAGAATCAAAGTCTAAACATAGCTCACTGTTTTGTACAGGGTTTTGCCCCCATTTGATCTCCAGTTAATCCCTTTGTCCCCTCTTGATCAAACCAGACCATCAGCACCTCACCCCTTGTCCCTAGGAACAGTGCCGAGCCACCCCAAGCGCCAACTCGCCGGCCAACTTGGTCACCGCCGCAGCAGACCATCCCTGTCTCTCTTGCCATGTCTAGGAGATAGCCCGCACCTCACCGCTGCCCACTGTCCCCTCCCCGAGCCAGGCCCAGCCATGGACCACCGCAAAACCCCACGCCCAGTGCCATCGCGCCATGCCGAGCACGCGCCAGAGCGCCGCACCCGGCACCCGTGCACAAGCCACCGCTCGACTGCAGCCCGTGCCCACCGCGTCGCCACGACCCAGGGAGCACGCTAGACACCCCCATTCGCCGTCCAACGCCTCACAGCCACCGCTCGCCGTCAAAGCCGCCGCCTCTGCCGCTCCGAGCGCCATCTCCGCCCGACCGCTTCCCACCGCCCCTAAGCCCGCATTAAAGTCCTAGAGCACCGCCAGGAGACTGCGCGTCGATCGCCACCCTCAGCCATGCCGCTAGCAGCCCGTAGCCATGTCGCCACTGTCGCCTGCCCATCCCTCTCGGTCTCGCCGTCGAGCCTATAAAAGGAGGGCACCCCCAGCCGTTTGCAGCACACCACTCCACTCCCCTCACCTCACTGATCGTCCCACACCTCTAGCTGGAGCACGGGGAGCAGCAGCTCGCCGGAATTGTACCGGAGCAGGCCGCCTCTGGAGGAGAAGGGTGCCGCTGATTGCGACCACCCCCGGAGCTGCCTCGACCGTCCCTGAGCTCGCCGTCGACCACCAATCCGTTTGCCCACCTCGCCGTCATCGTTGGAGCCCTGGTACGCCCCCTATGCACCCCCACTGAGCCGCTAGGGTTAGAGCTCGCCGGCGACAGTTCTGTCGTTGACGATGATCCACAGTTATTGATCCCAACTCTAATCCAACGTCCCACATTACCCCGTACCGCTTCGCGCATTATGAGCCGCTGACTGGTGGACCCCTGTCAGCTGAGCCCCGCTCCGCGGAGTGACACTGGGCCGGCCCGTTAGCGTTTCCCACGCGACCTAGTTAGTTTGAATTAGGATTTTTCTTTTTAGTTTAAACTTAGTTCTGTCCCCTAGTTTGAAAATCAATTCAGAGAGATTTACAAATCCAAATGAAGTGATTCCAATTTTGTTGGAAAGCTACTGAAAAGATCTATCCAAGCCCGTTGGATTTAATTCATTTAGAGTTAGAGATATCTCCTAGTAAAAATAATAAAACAGAAGCATTTGCACCTTGCAACATTTTTATTAAATCAACCAAGTTAGCTTTTGAGTTGATTCCAACTCTCAAAAATCACATTTCATCATACCTATCTGAATATGTAATAATATTAGGATTTACATGCAGTGACTTTGTACTAGTACCAAAATAATGCTATATACGCATTTCTAGTCACTTTAGATCATTAAATAATGAACTTAAACCAAAGTAATTATGATCCAACCCTTAAATCCCATTCCCACATGTTAGAATATGTGGTGATGACATGTGTCCACATGATCCCATATTTTAAGTGGTGAATATTAAATCTTAGTTAATTTTTCAATGAGTAGAAATTACTTTTCTAAAATAAAAAGGAGGAAACTATTGAATAAAACTTGTGATGCTTGTGATGATAATAGATCATCAATTGGGTGCCTTAGAGTACTAAGTAAACTAGTTAAGTATTGTTTGGTGATTGTGTACTCCGTATGTATTTATAGAAGATAGTACCGACCAAGCTTACGAGGAGGAGGAGTTCTACCAAGAAGAAGAAGAAGAAAACTTCAACCACTGCACCAACCAAGGCAAGCTATTATTGGCAACATAACCCTTGCAAAACTTACTTTAGCAAGCCACCATTAACAATGCAAGCAAATCCTTGCAATCTAGATAACCCAAGCAAAGTTGCTTTAGGCATGCTTTGATCCTACCACTTTGACTACTAGTTACCCCAAGTCTTACTTTCAAGCTTTACTTCCTTTACCTTACACAAAGTCCCTTACTTGTTTTGAAGGTAGCATACAGAGTATAAAACTTGACCTATTTAGATAAGCTTTAGATGTCATTCTATGGCATGAGATTGAACCCATCATCTTTCCACCTTAGTGAACACTCTTAACTTAGTAGTTTAGAGTAGATCAAAACTTGAGTCACTTTAGATGGGAACAATTGGTGAAAATGAATTATGAAAACCTTGGAATGATGAGTCATTCTATTGAGATGTTTTGACATGTGTTGAGAAACACAAATGGTTTATGATGATGAAAATGTTGAGGCATGAGCCTTAGCCCTTTTATAAAACTGATGGTTGGATTCGGATGCGATACCATTCCAAATTTACCGTACAACCACACTACCTAAATTGGGTAAGGCTTAGCCGGAAGTTTATATGCATTAGTGTTAGTTCCCTCGCAGGAGAGGTTTGAGCTGAGGCTACCTCTCAATGTTGTCCACCTATGTAGTGCCCAAGATGACTGATGGTCATGGTTGGGAGGCCATGCTCATAGGAGAGGTGCTTATACTAGGGTGTGTAAAAGGGAAGGTTATGTTTGATTATCTGCATACTAAGTATGATGATTCAGGGTTATCCTTGACAAATGTATCGAATTTTGTGGTGAAAGTGTACCACCTCTGCAGAGTGTCAAACTATTCGAATAGCCGCGTCCGCGGTTATGGACAGTTGGAATGGCCATACTGTTTCGTTGTCATATGTTTTCAAAACAACTTATGAATGAATGATGAATCTTGACTTGACCACAACAGGGTTGTGTTTATGACAATAACTTCCCAACTTAAGTGATTCTAGAACTTTATTTTATCTTTCTTTGTTTTAGAACTCAGCTTAGGTTTCAAAGTTAACCTTATGGTTAAACTTAGATTTAGCACTTTAACTGAGAATTATACTACTTGTTAGTGGTAGTTTGTGAGTACTTAAAGAGTACTCATGGCTTTTGTCCCTGGCTATTCTCATGGCCAGACTATGAAGGAGACTACCAAGATGATGGCCAGCAGGACGACTATGATAACTAGGACTATCTGCCTTCGTCAGCATTGCCTGTGCCCCTTAAGATGGACCCCACCGCTACGCTTATCTTTTATTTCCGCTGCTTGTTGTATTAAGACTGGATCATGGGACCCTTATTTGTGTAAGACCTTATGTATGGTTTGTAATGGATGATGTACTGTGATATCCAATCCGTTATGTCTTGCAAAAATGTAATCCTGGGATTGCGAGGTATGGCATAACGGGAATCTAGGATTAAAAATTCGGGTGTTGCCATGCAAGATATCATCGATGTCATTAGAGATCGGTTGAAGATAGCTCAGAGTTAACAAAAGAGTTATGCAGATCAAAGTCGTAGATCATGGCATCCAGAAGTGGGGGATATCGTATATCTTAAAGTAAGTTCGATGAAGGGAGTGAAGAGATTCGGAGTCAAAGGAAAAATAAGCCCAAGGTACATTGGACCATTCAAGATATTGAGTCAGAATAGACAAATAGATTATACTCTTGAGTTACCAAAAATGCTAGCTCAGGTTCACAATGTGTTCCATGTCTCACAACTTCGGAAATGTTTTAAAGTTCCCGATGATGCTATCACACATCAAGAGACTGAGTTACAAGCAGATTTAACTTATGTCGATAAACCCTATATGATTCTAGAGGAAAACTGGAAAATGTTGAGAAACAGGGCAATCAAATACCGCAAAGTACAATGGGAACATCACCCAGAGCGAGAAGCCACCTGGGAGAAAGAGGATGACTTAAGAGAAGCATATCCAGAGCTATTTAGGTACTCATCCGCAAACTTCGGGATGAAGTTTAATTTAAGGGGGGAAGTCTGTAACACCCTAGCATTAGGATCCAACGAAGGGTAGAATTAGGAATCTAAGTTTGTGCATGCATGCATCTGTAAAAACTAGGGTAAATTTTTCGCCAAACAAAAACCTAAAGGGATCAGAGTTTCTTTCACTAACTAGAGGTAGGAATAGCTCTTGTTAGTGATTGCTATGAATTTTGACATGACCTTTAGGAATTATTAAGTTTTGGGGAAGTTACTTTGAATTAAAATTTGAAATTTAAATCAATCTGAAAGAATTTGAAAGTTAGAAGTTAGTAATATTGAATTGTTTTCCAAAATTCCTCATTAACATTGTTTGGTTAAATTATAGATACAGTAGACAACAATAAGGATTTAAGATAAGGAAAATTAAAGAAGAAATGGAATCTTATTTCCTGATTACAGAATAATATTACAAATGGTGATAAATACATCAAAACACTGAATATTGCAGAAAATAGAAATAAAACTTTATTAACTTATAATAATATCTTTACAAGATTCTTTACAAAAAGAATAAAAAGAAGGTTACAATTAAAACCTATACTACATATCTACTCCTATACTAGATCTTGTATATCTAGATCTTGTTCCTATAAATAAGGAAAACAACTAAATGAAAGAAGGGGTTAGTAGTTAGTTAAGTTTACTCTCAGTGGTGAACAGTGAAGTGCACTGTTCATAAAACATCATTGAGTAATCAATAAAGGGGCAAGTTTCACGAAAGGTGTAGTATCTATTCTTTTAAGTAAATAACCCAAATGCCACATTAGAAGCCAAGTAGAGAGAGGCAAGTTTCACCAGGCCAATAACAAGTAAACAGGTAAAAGTGAAAGCCAGATTACTTGAGCTGATCCACATGAACAGCTCACACAGACACACAACTGAGTCACCTAAATGCATGCTATGTGCTGTCCAAATAGCAGCAGCAATACAAACACTCAAACAAGGCACTATGCCGAAGCACAGTAACAGGAAACTCAGTTCACCTTCTCAAGCACACACCAGGAGCTCAGCGAGCATACTAGATCCAGATAAATCCACCAACTAATTCACCAAAACAACCACCAGTTCATCACAAAATGGTGACTTAAGGAGGGGGTGGTACAGGAGGATAGCAAGAGCAAGCTCAAGATCACAGGAGGCTGGGAGGAGCAAGACAACACTAGGAGGTGCAGACCAAGATCGACACAGCACCAGCAATCAACTTGTGTGGTGAGTTGATACAAAACATCACATGCTAAATCTATGTTGAGCATGTGTTGTTTTATATAAGATCTTCTCAGAGTGCACCCAAGTGGGGTGTATCCATCACAGAAGAGATTAAAAGGGCCAAACTATCCATCTTTGCAAACCACTCCAAGATCTCAGCCTGTGCATCACTGATCTTGGAGAATCAAACATATTTTTACATCCACATGTACAACAGCTTTTACTGAATGCTTATGGGCACATCCAATGGATGGTAGCACCTCAGAAGTGGTTCACCTTAAAGCTCTATACTACACAACATGGTTACCAAATCAATTTCTTAAAGGCTATGAGAATAATTGTCCTAAACTGTTTACCAAAGCCTAGAGATGGTTTCAGACCAGCATCATAAACCTATGGATCTATTTTTAACTAGATCAACACATATCACACTGCTGGTACATGGCACACCCCCAACTGGGTAGCACCTATGTACCAACAGGTTCAATAGTAGCTATTAAAAACCTATAATCACTTTCCTAAATTAAATTAGGAATCATACTTGGAACTTTATGCCAGATGAGCCAGTAAACATCACCACTGTCTATCACTAATTCACAAGCCAGTAATCATCTTCCTATAAAGCAGATAGGAATCAATCATATTTCTAAACATCTCTGCAACACATCACTATTTCATAAGCAAATATTTACAACCTCACCTTAACAGAGAAGATTCCAACTCTAGCATAACAGTGAGTCTCAATCCAATAAAATGAACTCATCAGAGATGCAACAACGGTAATCACAAAGAGATTCAGTATACTTTCCCAGAAGGTTCTCTGACAGAGAACAAGGTGGCAACAACATATTCAGCAGAGTACTAATTGGCAGAAAGGAGAGAAATTAGCTAGAACCAGTAATGTGCAACATGTACCACTAGCAATTAACCTCTAGAAGGATACCACTTGTAGGATGAACCAGAGAAATTAACTCAACATCACTGCACAGGGTATGAACCCTAGGGTTCAAGGATGAACCCTAGACATGGGGCTAACCATGTTAATCATGCCAGGGAAAGATAGCTAGAGCACAAGAGAGAAGCACAAAGGGGAAGCACCCAAACTTACTCGAGGTCCTCGCAAAAGTAATTGAAGAGGAAGTAGAGGAATGGCCGGCGACAGTGTAGAAGCAGCGGCACGGGGAGCACCCCGAAGGGGCGCTGCAACCCACGCCTACAGAATGTTAGAACCCGCCGAAGATGAAGGGAAGCACACCATGAGTACCCCGGCGCACCATCGACGAAACTCCAGGGCGTCCAAACCCTAACCCTAGCCTCGGGCAGGGGTCAGCGCGGCCAGGAGAGGACCCCATCGGCAGATCTGCTCGAACAGAACGAAGCGGCGGCATCAACTTAGTCATCTTGCACCATGGCAGCGGCAACAGCGGCCAGACCAGGCCGGAATTGTGCGCGGTGGCGGCAGCGAGCGGAGGAGGTGACCGCGTGAGTGAGAGCGAGAGAGAGAGAGGGGAGAGGAGAGTGAGTGCGTGGGTGTACTGGGCCAATGCGCGACCTAGTACTACCCTGATGGGCTTAACCAGGTCGTGTGGGCCAGGTCAAGTTGGGCCGGGCCAGGCCCGTATTTTAAGGGAGTTGTTTAACAAGAAATAATTACAAATATGCCCCTGAAACAAAAACAACTCTAGAAAAATAAATAAAAAACTTAAAAATATAAATAATATGTCTATGAACTCACAAAAATATTCCCTATTAAGAAAAAATAATCAATAGAATTTTTGGTAACTAAAATGTAGGTCCATTATTAATATTGTGCCAATTACTTTTGAATTTTATAAAAATATATGAAACATTTAAAATTGAATAAAGTTCATTTTTAAGATCCTAAATGGATATACTATTATAGAAAAATACTAATTTGTATTTTTGAAAAGTAAATTCAATGTGATAAAAATAAAGTCTTATTTCCTTAAAGGAATTTTAGTAAATATTTAAAAGAATAAAGAAATTAAGTAAGTCATGTTTTAACTCTTAGAATAATAATTTTAGTTTATTAATTAAATAAAATACTCCCTCCGACCCATATTAGTTGACTTAGATTTATCTAGATTCGGATGTATCTAGTACTAAAACATGTCTAGATACATCCAAATCTAGACAAATTCGAGTCAACTAATATGGGTCGGAGGGAGTAGTAAACTTTTACTAAGAGGGTAAAACACGCAAAGAAGCAGATAATAAACCATTGCATGACATTACTATGCATTACATATTGCTTCTTTAAATATTGTCCTTACCGGGCAATAATGGTTTTCTGTAGAAACCGAAGCTCAAGGTCAGGTGGAAGCATCCGACTTCACTACCTTGCAGTCATAACGCAAGTTCATAACTTGCTCATGTCCTTTGAAGAGTCCTTATCAAAGATATTGCAAATTGTGTGTTATCACCTATGATCTGGAGAAAGAAAATACTATCTTCTCTAATAAATAAAATATAGTTATCATCCTAAGTGATGATAAAGATGAGCAATGGAACTTAGGGTTCCAGGTGCATAAGTCATCATAGGATTAACAATCCATGACATCAGTGATTCTAGCATCGTATATTACGCGTTAACCATGAGATTTGGAATGGGACGGAGAAGTCAGTTGTATCTTCTTCCTTTCATATGGAGGCAAGATGACCTTATCGTGACGATGTGATTAATTGTGTGGATCCAGCATATAGGTGGGCACCCTTAGGCCCCACGATTTTGGTGTCTAGATTATCTATGAGTGGCTGTCGGAGGTATAGTGAGACCTTTATGGAGCTTGCCAGGGGCATCACCAGCTCATAGAGTCTTCGGGAACTCACCGAGGTTGTAGCTTGCCCAAAATTGGGGGCTTAACGGAGGTGTAGTCAGTCCCGAAGGATAGTGCAGACATATGGGGTCGCAGAGAGGGCAGCGATTGGCTTGGATCACCTACTAGGCCGCACATCAAGGAATTGTGGATGGGAAAGTACGCCCGGTTGTGCAACAAGGAGTTGATCTCTCATGGGTAAAGAAACACACCTCTGTAGAGTGTAAGAATTGTGTCATGTTACTCCCTGTTCCGGGAAGGAGCTACGAACGCGGCAGGAAAGGAACTCCATGAAGTTCTGGTCAACCTGTGAAGGCTGATGGGCATATTGATATTAAAATGAATCTTTGAAGAAAGGTTTATAAAAACTGCATAGTACCAAGGATGTATCGTCCGAGGTGGTAGATAGAGCATCAAACTTCCCACCTTGCATATCATGAACTTGCTGGGTAATGCTGTTACTCACTCTTTCCTTTGAACCCCTTCTTAGACTCTGAGAATCCAGAAGACCCTTCGATGTACGCAGCTGGAGGACAAGAGGATGTCTGCTACGAAGAGCCAGACCTGTCCAGAGGAGTTGAAGGGGTGGACTACAAAATACGCTATGGAGTGGAGGGCAACGAGTCCGACTAGTTAACTTAGTTATTAGTAAACCAATTGAGCCGAGCAGCATAACCTTTATAAAATAAGTTGTTGAGCTCAATTCGGAGTATGAGCTTGAATCTTATATCTTCCGCTGAAACTACTTAAGTTTAGTTTGTAATTTGGTAACACTTGAAGTTTGGAACTCTTGGTTTGTAATAATAATGAAGTGTGTATGTTTGTAATATGGACCCGCAATGTTTCTTTTGTACCACTCTGAGGGATGTGATATTTACAGAATGGTGTTCTGTGGATGTCATGTCAATGACTATAGTGTACTACACATGCAGTGGTATGCTGGGTCACTGCAGTATGTCCTATGGGTGCCCAGGATTGGCCTATGTGGTCCGGCCCAAGAGAAGCCCACGGTGTAAATGGAGCCCATGAAAGATTTGGCTAGCTCAAGCCTATGAAGGTGCGACTCCTTGGAGGACACAACAAACACTAGAGAAACCCTAATATGTAACCTACTCGCCTTGTTATCCTGAGACCTGGCATCCCTATATAAAGGCTAGGAGGACATCGCAAACCCTAGTGCATACACTGTCAGATTACATCTGTGCACCCTATAACCCTCGATTCCATCGATAATCAAGGGTAGACAAGCAGGAGTGAGGTTTCCCTCCGGGTGCCCGAACCTAGGTAACTTCGTGTCCCCGATTTGCTTGCCTGTTAGCCGGACGAAGCTTCCAGCACTCTCCTCTTCCTCAAACCCAAGTCCATCAACCATGGGCAATGACGAGTTAACCCCATGTCAATTGGCGTAATTTGTGGGAACTAGGAGCGCTGATGTTGCGAATTCGATAGGCCCATCACCCGCGATCTACAACTCTTCTACGACGGGTAACTACCTCCTCTTTGGCACCTTCAACTTCACCGTCCACTAGCCGACAATCCGCCCAGCCTTCGAGTCTATGGGAAACGAAACCAGTGTGACGATCAGGAGCCTATACTTCTAGGTCAGCAAGATCGACATGCTTTGCTTCCCTGATGACTCGTTGGCACCATCGATTGCACCTACCTCATGGTTCCCACCACCGAGGTCCATAGGTCACTAGAGGTGATTCTCCTTAAGATAGATGCCATGTTGGGTGAACAAATTACAGTGGGGCAATTGATAAACATCGAGAAAGCATACATGCATATACAAATCATCTTGACTCCTATGAGATTTGATTGGGCATTACAACATTATACATAGACCGTAATCCAACTGCATCTATGACTAATAATCCACCTTCAGGTTATTATCCGAACCCCCTCTAGTATTAAGTTGCAAGCAATAGATAATTGCATGAAGCATTGCGTGTAAAGTAAACAATACGATTGTTCTATGAACAAAGGATTGCTGTTTTCTCCCTAGTAGCAACAACACATCTAGTACCTTAGAGATTTCTGTCACTTCCTCAGATTACTAGAGGCATGAACCTACAATCGAGCATAAATACTCTCTTGGAGTTGCTAGCATCTACTCGACCAAGATATCTACTAACAACAGAGAGCATGCAAGATCACAAATAACAAAGACATGATAGAATCAATAATCAATCTGAAATAGCATCTCAATATCCATCGGATCCCCGCAAACACAACATGTATGATTACAAATAGATGATCTTGATCATGAATGGAGCTCACAATATCTAAGCATGATAGCACAAAGGAGAAGAACCAACCATCTAGCTACTACATGGACCCGTAGTCCAAGGATGAACTACTCACGCATCACACCGGAGGCTTGCATGGTCATGAAGAAGGCCTCCAGGGTGAATTCTCCCCTCCGACAGGGTGCCAGGAAGAGCTTCAGATCCCTCCCGATCTAGGGATGGAGATGAAGGCGACTACAGACTCTTTCGTGGATTTTTGATCGGGTACTTAGGGTTTCTGTATCGGAGGTATCTTATAGGCGAAAGGGGAGGCCGAGGGGGTGCCCTAGGCGGCCACACCACCCCCTGGCGCGGGCCAGGCCTGGCCGCGCGGCCAGGTGATGTGTGCGGCCCCTGGCCCCTCTCCGTCTCGTATTCTGGCTCTGTGTCCCCCTCGGTGAAATATTGACTTTGGCTTTTGTCCCATCCAATTCCGAGAATATTCATTTTCTGACTCTTGGAACCAAAAACAGTAGAAAACAGACATCTGTCACTGTGGCATCTTGTTAATAGGTTAGTCCAAGAAAGTGTATAAAAAGTACGCCAAAGTATGGACAAAATATAAGAAAGTAGATATAAACCAAGCATGAAACATCAAAAATTATAGATACGTTTGCAACGTATCAGGCACTAACTTCGAGGACCAAGTAAGTGAACTCACCGTGTCCACTGTCCATCGTAGCCTAGTGTTTGGTCGCCGACCATTGATCACGGTCGTTTGTTCGCTGCATTGCATTGCTTTCGTAGATGCGCGTCATGATCACTGCCTACCGCGAGGACAACGACGACGTCGAGTTCAAGTTCATCCATGTGTTCGCTAGGATCGAGATGTGCGACAAGTGGACCGAGACGCGCACGGTGCTCGCCAAGGGCAAGTATGACCCCGACGCGCCGCCAGCTCTCTCCTCGGGAGGCCGTCCGATCTGGCAGAAGAAGGCCAAGGCGGCGAGGGATGCCGCGCTAGCCATCGAGAAGCTGCACAGCTAGATCATGGCCTGCATGGTGGATGCCGCCTCGCACGCTGCCGAGAGGGCGGAGCAGGTTGTCGCGGTCAGGTGGGCGTCGGTCATCGAGAGGCAGGATGCCAAGCTCGAGCTGATCAGGGACAATGTGGCCGCGAAGAAGAGGAGGGAGGACATGTCGATCCTCATGGTCGACACCAGGAACATGGACGCCGACGTGCGGGCGTGGTGGGAGGCCCAGTGCACCGTGATCCTGTACGAGGTCCGAGGTCCACCGACATCCACTACCCTAGCACCTGCGCATCCACTACCCCAACACCTGCGGCGTCCACTACCCCAGCACCCGCGAGCGCATCGGCGACAGACACTCCCCGGCCGGTCGTCGATGTCGACGCCGCCGTCTGATGCGCCGCTATGCTTTGTGATGCCGACGCGGATTCTTTTGATTGCTAGACTATGATGATTTGCAGCGATTTGCGATGATGGAATCATCGAGACTTTTTTTTGTAACCGTTAAACGCCCAGACAATTTATGTTCGGCTACGCGATCCGCGATCAGCCGTTCTACTCGCCATATTTTTTCCTGTTCGAATTTCGAATTTCTAATTTGAGGGTCGATTTGGGGTTACGGCTGGAGACCGGCTCCTCCATAGCCGGTTCTTGCGCCGGTGCCCCCCAATATGGTCTTAAGCCAGGATTAAATTGGGAGTTGCGGCCGGGGTTAAATCGAGGGTTGGGACTGGAGATGCTCTAAGATAAGACTATCCAGAAAAGCATAGCAACATCCCCATCATGATGCATGAGCGAACCAGTAACAGAAGATTCTGTATCGCCTATCGCCACAAACCGTGTCGATTTGCCCCACTCCTGTAGTCCTGTTCCCCGCGTCAAAGCGCATGGCCAAGGCCGAACTCGTGTGAGCTCAAACACGATTCTGCCAATGGAGCGGCGGCAAGACGAGTGCGCTGCGGCCGAGGAGAAGCAGCAGCAGCCGCCGCTGCACGTCCTTGTCGTGACGTACCCAGCGCAGGGCCACATCACCCCGGCGCGCCACCTCGCTCGCCGCCTCGTGCGCGCGGCCGGCTGCGGGGCACGCGTCACCATATGTACACCGGTCTCGGCCTTCCGGAAAATGTTCCCGGAGGCCACCGCGGCGGGTGCGGACGGCGAGGAGATAAGGGAGGAAGAAGGCGGGATCGCGTACGCCGCCTACTCCGACGGCTACGACGACGGGTTCGACCGCGCCGCCGACGACTACGCACGCTACATGCTACAGGTCAGGCTGGAGGGGGCGCGCACGCTGTCCGGGCTTATCCGGCGCCTGGGCGACCGCGGGCGCCCCGTCACGTGCGCCGTGTACACGCTGCTGATGCCGTGGGTGGCTGCCGTCGCGCGAGAGCATGGCGTGGCAGCTGTCGCCGTGTTCTGGATCCAGCCGGCCACCGCGCTCGCCGCGTACTACCACTACTTCCGAGGGAGCCGGGAGGCTGTTGTGGCGGCCGCGGCGTCGTGCGACCCTTGCGCCGAGGTGCGCATCCCGGGCCTCCCGCCGCTCATGTTCCGCGACTTGCCGTCCTTCCTCGCCGTCACGTCGGATGACGACCCCTTTGCCTGCCTGATACCGGAGTTCGGCGAGCTCATGGACGCGCTGGAACGCGACGGCGGCTCCGGGGAGCCGTCAACTTATGTCCTCGCCAACACGTTCGACGCCATGGAGCGAGACGCGCTGGCGTCCCTGAGGCCTCATGTCGAGGTCGTCACCGTCGGCCCCGTGCTCTCGTTCCTCCATGACAGCGACGACGGCGAGAGTCCCAACGACCTGTTCGACCACGACACAGCAGGCTATCTGCACTGGCTCGACACGAAACCAGCCAAGTCGGTGGTGTACATCTCTTTTGGGAGCACGTCGGTGATGAGCAAGACGCAGGTCGCCGAGATAGCAGACGCCAAGAAGCAGGCCAACAGGCCGTTCCTTTGGGTGCTACGGAGAGACAACTGCAGGGAGCAGGGAGACGACGACGCCATCAAGAAACTCCTCGCGGCCGTAACGGCGGCGTCCACGGGCGACGGCGGCGGCATGGTGGTGGAGTGGTGCGACCAGGCGCGCGTGCTTTCGCACCCGTCCGTGGGATGCTTCGTGACGCACTGTGGGTGGAACTCGACGCTGGAGAGCGTGGCGTGCGGCGTGCCTACGGTGGCGGTGCCGCAGTACTCAGACCAGGGGACGAACGCGTGGCTCATGGAGCGGGTGCTGGGCGTCGGTGTCCGCGCGGCGGTGCGCTCGGAGGACGGTGTCCTGGAGGCCCGGGAGCTGACGAGGTGCGTGGAGGTCGCCACGTCGGATGCGGTGACGGCGCGCGCGGCGGCATGGAAGGAGGAGGCGAGGGCTGCCGTGGCCGACGGCGGAGCCTCGGACCAGAGCCTGAGGGAGTTCGTGAGGCGGATCGCAAGTGGTAGCTAAATTGTTACTGCTGCTGCACTGTAATTTGTTCTGGTTTCTTACTGTTGTGAGTGTAAATGCTTGCAGAAAGTAATAGTGAAATTGTTACTGCGCATGGAAGGATAATAATGTGATCTAAAGCTGAAGCAAGGTGATTGACGCGATGCTTAAGTTGTCCGGATGCATCCTCCTTCATGTCTCGGTCATTATCAAGACGGAGACTGATAATGCGATAAGATGGGGACGAACATCGCATGACAGGCGAGCGATTGAGAGATTGGTCATGGATCAGCAAATAGAAATGAGTGATCTGATTCGCTTCTGAGCTAGATGATGTTTAGGTTTTCCTGGGTGCGTTTGACCGTTTGGCCCCTTATTTTCGGTTGTTCTTATGAACGAAATGCGGTGACTCTTGGGTGCGTGGTATATGAAACAGGGGGCCAACGCCATTCGTCTAAATAAGTATTTTTGCTAATTCTGGGTTAGCTCGGCCTCAGTATACATGGCCATGTTTCTCCTGTGCGGGCCTCAGAGGCATGTGCATGGGCCCAACGGCTGTCCTGCGGGCTGCACGGCGAAGGGAGCCGGAATCGATTTCGCGGCCCGGCGCACGGGAAGGGGACGTAAGTGGTGACGTTCCCATCCAGGGGCTGATGAAAGGCATATGTTCTGACGAGTTGAAGATAAAGATAATAAGAGGTCAAGATGCGGGATCGGACTTGTGAAACAGGACAAGGTGAGGAAATAGACCTGCGCAACAGGACAAGGTACGGGGTCCGTCTACACGGAAAGGCAGAGCCCTGACAACACCCAAAGGATGGAAGATAGAGTAAAGTGGACAGGGGAAGGCCTGCGCCTTGGTCCCCAGCGGGAGGCGGTTCCCCTTTATGAGGGTAGCATAACAAGTATCCTAGACCAGTGTGGTGATCTCTTGCCATATAAAAGGAGGGTCAAGACCTTAGTGAGTAAAGGACAGAGGAAAGGGGGAAGGGCAGTAGAGAATAGGCGAGTCATTGCTGGCGATAGGCTAGATAACCCCACCTGGCAAGAACCACCGTTGTAACCATGTACATCATATGAGTAATACCACCGCCAACAAACAAAAAATAGGGTTGTTAGCCATCACGGCGGGCTAAACCTGGGTAAAACCCCGTGTCATTTTGTCCTATATTTCTCTCTGGTTATCTCTTCGTTCTCAGACTACCACCAAGGGAAGAAACGTGCAGGCGCGCTTGCCACCCCTTTGCGAACAACTAAAAGGGGTATGTAGTATACTTGGTGTCCGTGTTCACGCACACGGCATTTGGCGTGCCAGGTAGGGGAGCAGCCGCCTTTGCGTCTCTTCAATCTTCGGCCAGCAGCTCTGGAGGACCAAGTGGCTCGGGGGATCACCGTGAGCACGCTAGCTCAGGCAGAGCCTAGTCGCTCGGGGGGCTCGCTGGTGAAAGAACATTTTATGGTTCCTTATATTTTGTGTGTTAGATAACAATACCGTGGAGTTTCTAATATACACTAAGTGTTGCAAGGAAGTTTTTGGATGTTTGGGGGCCGGATTATCCGCCCCCATCATGGGCCGGATAATCCGCCCTGACCGTCCTGGCCAGGGCTAGCTACTCGCGAGCTTCTGTCTGGGGGCGGTTTTTCCCCCGGACAATCCGGCTTTGGGGCGGATTTTCTCCCTGGACCGGATAATCGGCCGGATAATCCGGCCCCAGGGGAATCATCCAAGGGAGCGTCTGCGTGAGCTTCTGTCTGGGGGCGAAATTTCCCTCGGATATTCCGTGGCTGGGGCAGAATTTTCCCCCAGCCGGATAATCCGGCCCTCCCCTAGGGCCGGATAATCCGGTCACTAGGAGAAGTTGCCAAGGGCCGCCCTGCGTGAGCTTCTGTTCGAAGGCAGATTATTTGCCGGATAATCCGAGTCTGGGCGGAGTTTTCCCCAGGCCGGATAATCCGGCCCCCAAAGGCTCCAACGGCTCAGTTGGGGAAGGGGGTATAAAAGCCCCATCATCCCCTTCGTTTAGAACTCTTGATTCATCCGAAAAAGGCCAGACCTGTTGCAAGAGCTCTCTCTCTCTAGATCTCCCACTTCAACCACCCGAAGGCTTTGATCTTTGGGGGAATTGAAGGAGGAGACAACCTACATCGTCATCACGAATCAAGCGCATCAACTCCTCTCCATTCACTTGGAGAAATCCCCGATCTAGTATTCTTGTCAATATCTAGATCTTGTGTTTTGTTATTGATAACTTGTTCTTGTGGCAACTTGTTGTCATTACGGGAGCCTCCAAGTTGGTTGTGGAGTTGTTACCCGCTAGTTGTGTAAAGGCACCGGTTCCCGCCTCGAAGGGTTCTTATAGTGGAAAGGTGGATCAGGCCTGTGGTGGCGGGATCCATCGGATAACAGGGTGAGGCCTATTGTGGCGTGGTGGTCTTAGTACCGCCCACCCCTCCAACACAGATGTACTTCTCTTAACAAGGAAGGAACTGCGGTAAAACAAATCATGTGTCTCCGCGTGCTCCACTACGGTTTACTTGTTCCTCTATCTCACTCGCCTTTACTCGCTAGTAGTTAGGTTTACATATAGGGAAATTCTATATAATAGTATATCTAGAGAATTTACCTTTTGTGTCAAGCCTAAAATTGAAAAAGCATTAAAATTTGAAGTAGCACCTATTCACCCCCCCTCTAGGTGCCCATACGATCCATTTCAGCTAGGAGCACACTAGCTCACACCGACCCAAGTCGCTTGGGGATAGTTGGGGGCGCACTAGCTCAGGCGGAGCCAAGTCGCTCGGGGGCTCGCCGACGGCGCCCCAATATCAGACCCACCCCCGGGACAGGAGTCCGGGTGCACAGGACACAACAAGGCGCTCATAGGAGCAGGGCAGAGGCATACAAACAAAAAGCTAAGTATATTACAACTAGTTACACTCATGATTCATCATATCCAAGGCTCAAAGAGCCTGGTAGCATAATACAGAAGCAAAAGTATAGCCTAGTGTAACTACTTGCCCATACATAGGAATGGAGGGGTTCAGTGGATGAAAACAAAAACAATTCTACGTTGGAATGCCCAGACACCCATGATCTATCTATGTAGTAATGCAGTAACGACCGGAGCGTAAAAAATACATACCCTTGTAGACCGTACGTGGTTAACGTTCTGAGAGGAACGTGGTTTTGGGACTTGCACTAGAAACAACCGTTCTTACTTACGCATAAACCACAACTATGCTAATCATATTATCTCTACTATACCCTTTCGGGCTCTCTATTGTAAAAGCAATATCAACAATAGTAAGAGAGATAAACACTCCCTAGCCACCATGCTATACAACTTGCATGTTGAGTGTGGAACCGGTCTCGTGTAAACTTATGCGTAAGGTTGGTTCGGGCTGCTTCATTGCACTATTCCGTAATATTGAATAGTACACATGAGAAGGTAACAACATGATCATCAACACCCACAAGTTTATTGTGTTCTACTCGTACAAAGCATCTATGCATAGATCTAGATTCTCATACCATTGATGGGCTTGTTGAATGGAAAACAAAATTTCCCTATGAAAGAGCAAGAAGAAACCCAACAAGATCCGATCTACGAGATAAAAGTAATGCGAGATAAAAATCTACTTACCCTCAAAGATCATAAGTGTTTAATGATCGAGGGATCATGGATGATGTAGTCATTCACTTGCGTTAGTTCAAACTGATGAAGACCTTCTCCTCCTCGACCCTAGCACCGCACGGACAGCACCTCCACGGTCTCCACACATTCAGTTCGAGTTTATATCCTCCTTATTGATCCAATAATATGGGGTGGAAAGGTTAGTGAGATCCCGACAACACGACGACGTGATCCTAGAACTATGGTGGAGTTTCTGTAGGGCTTCGCCTAAGACGGAGCAGTTTGGTGGAGAAGCATATGGGAGATGGAGAGGGGAGGCGGATCCAGGAGGAAGAGGTTCTATGCCCCATCCCTTGTCCCTCCTTATATAAGGGGTGGGGTGGCCGGCCATTCGTCTCACTTCCTCCATGAAACGGAGGCGACGACCAAGGGGGAACCCCTCTTCCAAGTTAGGATCCCCCCAAGTAAACCAATAGGGCTGGCCGCATGGGCCCTTGGGGCTGTGGCGCCCTGGCCCATGTAGGTTGGGGTGCCCCCTCTCAGGCCTATGTGTCCCCTCTGGGCAAGTGGGTCCCACTGGAAGACCTCTAGAACCTTCTAGATGCTTCCCGATGTGACGAGGGGAGATCTCAGCAATGTCCATAAAAAAGGACTTAGGGTTTTGTGGAGAAGAGAACGCTATGGATTTCGTCGGAAGTCAGGAAACAATGGGATCAAAGTCGCCTGAATATTACAAGAGATTGCTTGCTCACAAATTTCTTGGGGATTGTTCGGTGTCTCTCCTAGGCTTCTCCTACCCTATATATAATAGGTCGGGTCTCAAAGCTGTATGCGGATAGGTTACATGATTACAACACCAACTCTATATCGGTCTTTGTTCCTCTTTCCTAATACAACTATAATATTCGTCGGTTGCTCCTTTGGATCTTCATCTTGACTCTTCATGGGCCATAAACCTTTCCGTAGGCCCTAGGTAGCAAATCATAAGGACCCGAGTAATCATACCTATGTCAGCCCGAACCATAGATTCGGGTTGAGTCTCAAGAAAATGTTTAGTTCTACTTCTTTTGTTTTCACAGTTTTTAAGATTTGTAGGGATTTGGTACAACGAGCCTGATGCATCCGACGGATCAGGAATCAGTTAATTGCTCCTGGGCAAAAGTAAGGTTGTCCTACATCAAATTCAAGTCCCCAGGCCTGAACTCGGAATTTATTACTAGCGTAACTCAGTTCAGGCCACTGAGGTCTTATCGAATACTGAGTTCTAGTTTTATTTTATCGGGTACCCAACGCGTTCGTCGGTATTTTTCATCGTATCATAGACACGGATATAATACTGGCAGAGCATATTCTTGTGCGATTACCAAGCCACATAGGACGAATCCCGGGGTCTTACCTTCATGTTTCTAAATACGACATTCAGAGTTTTGTCGCATTTAGCTACGATTCGAGATTTATATATTTTTTGTTGGCTGCCCTGCTGGGCTAGTAATATTTTTGAATTTTGCAATATATTTTGATATTTCATGAAATATCCCGATGGGAGTAAGCATCGGGGGATACATAAATGTAAAACTCACAAATTTTTTAGGCAATGATTGCCTTTTTCTTGGCCTGTATAATTTTTCTATCGGGTGCGTGATAGCTCTCCTGATGGGAGTAGCCCCCGAGGCTATGCTGGGATGCTTGTATCTGGACATAGGGTCATAATTGGTGTTAAATCAAGCAAACATACAAGTCATCCTTTTGAGTTTATATGAACGGAATTTAAAGGTATGAAGAACTTATCTTTATACATGGTGTGACCGTGGATACATTATTCTGGCGGATTGCTATCTGGCCGTAGGCCGAAGTATTTTGGCTTTTAAAAAGCCAGGCCATAGGCCTTATTTAATTTATAAGTAAACATAAGATCTCCTAAGCATAAAAACATCGTAGCTGTGCAACATTCAATGGATTGGAATACTGTACTCCTGTCTTCTTGTCTTGTAGATGATACGCTCCTCCAGGAATAACTTCTGTAATGATATAGGGTCCTTCCCACGGTGATTCCAGTTTTCGGTGACCATCTTGCTTGAGTCGAAGAACTAGATCCCCTACTACAAAGGATCTTGGGCATAATCGTCGCCCATGATAATTGCCAAAAAAACAAGTTTTGCTGATATATAGTAGCTCTTTGTAGGGCTTCATCTCGAGCTTCGTCAAGTGCATCAACATCATCTTCGAGTGCTTCTCTTGATTCCTCTTTATCATATGCAGTTACTCTAGGAGATCCATGTGAAACTTCGACTGGAAGGACGGCTTCAGTGTCGTGGAACAGAAAGAAGGGTGTTTCTTGTGTTGCAGTATTGGGGGTGGTTCGCAAACTCCACAAAATAGAAGGTAACTCATCAACCCATGCTCCTTTCGCTCTGTCGAGTGGTGCAAGCAATATTTTCTTAAGGCCAGAAGTTACTAAGCCATTGCCTTTTTCCACTTGTCCATTGGTTTGTGGATGAGCTACTGAAGTATAGCTTACTTTGATTCCCATCGCGTCGCAGTATTCCTTAAATTCATTAGAGGTAAAGTTGGTTCCATTGTCCGTGATGATGCTGTTTGTACGCCGAACCGAAATACTATGGATTTTATGAAATGCATAGCCGAAGTTCCATCTTGAGTGGTGACTGGCATTGATTCAATCCATTTAGTAAATTTGTCAACTGCTACAAGCAGAAAGACGTGTCCTCCTAGAGATGACTTGTGAAGTTTACCCACCATATCAATCCCCCACTGAGCGAAGGGCCAAGCTAGAGGTATAGGGTTTAATTTGGCTGCTGGTGCTCCTGGTTTTGTTGCGAACCATTGACATGCTTCACATGTTCTGACTATATCCTTTGCATCTTGAACTGTTGTAAACCAATAGAATCCTGCCCTGAATGAAGGAAATATGCCCTAAGAGGCAATAATACAGTTGTTATTATGTATTCCTTATATATGATAGATGTTTATTTTACATGCTAGAATTGTATTGATCGGAAACATCAATACATGTGTGTTTCATAAACAAAAAGGGTTCCTAGTTATGCCTCTCTTATAGACTAGCTTGTTGATTAACAAGATGATCAAGGTTTCCTGATCATGGACATTGGATGTTGTTAATAACAAGGTCACACCATTGGTGGAATGATGTGATGAACATTCATTCGAAGTATAGCATTACGATCAAGTCATTATGTTTATATTGCTATAACATCATACGAAGTAATCTTTATCCTTAGACCATGAGATCATGTTAATTGCTAACACCTGAAGAGTATCTTGATAACATCAAACATCACACCATAAAGGGTGACTATAAAGATGGGTTCAGTACTACGAAGGTGTTATGTTGAGGCTCATGGATCAAGAGTGGAATTTGTCAATCCTGATGACTGATAGATATACTCTAGGTCCTCTCGGTGGTATCACATTGAGATAGCTTGCAAGCAAGTAATGTGATCACTAGAATGTTATATCACGGGAACAAGAAAAGAGTGCATGTCGGTAACGAGATTAAACTAGGTATTTGGATACCGATGATCGAATCTCGGACATGTATTATATCATGAGACAAAGGGATTAAATTACAAGCGTTAAAGGTTCTCACGATCACAGAAGTCATCGTTGAATATGCAGGAGTCAGTATGGATCTCCAGGTCCCGCTTCTGACTATTGATCTGAGAGGAGTCTCAATCATGTCTGCATTATTCGCGAACCGTAGGGTGACACACTTAAGAGTTACCGGACACCATTTTGGAGCACATATGTTTCAGATGAAAGAATTGCAAAGCGCAGGAATAGTTTCGATAGAAACCGGAAATTGTTTCGGGTGAAATTGCAGAAAGTGGTTCTGCATGTGATATTGAAATATTGCAAGGGGCTATATGTGAATGTTTGTTAATTAAAGTAATTAACAAAATTCTAAATAAATTTAATAAAAGAGTCTTATTAAATGAGAGAGCATTAAACTTGGAGAATTTTAATGCATTTAAAGTGGGGACTTTAAAAGGGAATGTGAAGAGGCATTTTAATGTGGAGGGGTTACCACCACATGAATGGGGGAGGTGAGGGGTCAACCCCCCAAGCGCCGGCCATGGAGAGGAGGGGCACCCCCCTCCTCCTATAAAAGGCCCTCCTCCTCCTCCTTCTTCCTCACACCTCCTTGTGAAGGATATCTCTCCCCCTCTAGAATTATTCCCCCATGGTCTCGCATTAGCGAGATACATGTTCCCGGTGGCATTTCGTCTGGAAGGAGTTGCTGCTTCCGCTGGATCGCTGGAGCGAGGAGGTGGAGGTTGTCCGATGGCTTGAACGTGTGTGCGAGTACAAATGCGCTGCTGAGTTGTGGCGCTCGGACTTCCTCACGATCTTGAGATCGGCAAGTGTACGACTACATCAACCACGAGTTCCTACTCGTTAACAAAACTCGTTGTCTTCGAGGGTAAGTTCTCGTTGGATGTATGTCCACCCGTTGCTTTGTACCTAGTAGATAGATCTTGGCGTGTAGTTCTCATCATAGGAATTTTTTTGTTTTCTATGCTGCGGACCCAACCGTGGTATCAGATCCTGATCTATGCGTAGGTGCTTTGCACGGGTAGTACACATATGTTTATATCTGGGCGATGATGATCATGTTATTGCATCTTCTATGTATTTTGGATATTGGTGGCATAGTGGGATGAAGCGGCCCGGACCAACCTTACATGTCATCGTACATGAGACCGGTTCCACGACTGACATGCAACTTGTTTTGCATAAGTGGCTGGCGGGTGTCTATCTCTCCTACTATAGTCAATATCTGATTTACAACGAGTTGCTAATAACTTGGTTATCCTCGTCATGGTTCATGTTCGTAGGTGAGAACGGTTCTATCTCCGAAAGCCCTAAGCCACGTAAAATTTGCAATTGATAAATTAGAGGCGTCTAGTTTAGATCGTTGCTGGGCTAGTGTATTGATATGGTATTGTTGTAAGTAGATGTATGTTAGATACTCTTACAACACATTTAACGTGTAAGTTCCATGGACCTTGGCCTTACACACAAAGGAATGATAGAGATCATACCACGATGCAAATGATAGAGATCGAATGCATGGACCATATCATCTCACTTTACACATTAGATGTTAGCATCTTATACTGCTAGTTTGGCGCTTTTGGTAGCATTGTAAGATGATCCCTCATCTAGATATCAGGATAAAATGTGTTCTTCCTTGAGTATGCACCGTTCTATGGATCGTGTTTCGAGACATCACGTGATGATCGGGTGTACTCGACTCTACGCTTTCATACAACGGGTGGTTCTTACTTGGCGAGCCTAGCATGTACAGACATGGCCTCGAAACACGGACCGAAAGGTTAAGCATGAGTCATATGGTTGATATGATGCCCATATAGATGCTCGCCTTTGAAGCTAAACCGACTCATGTGATGATCGGACTTGGTGTAGTGGATTTGGTTCATGTAATCACCAAAAGGACACGAGGGATGTCGTTTTTGAGTGGAAGTTCATTAGTAATTTGGATTACTTGAACTCAATCTATCATAAACTTAGTCTAAATAAACTTTACAAATTCTGTTGTAGATGGCACCACCTTCTTTTAATTTCAATGTGTTCATGGAGAAAGAGAAACTTTCTGCGAATGGTAGCAACTTCACCAACTGGGCTATGAATTTGAGGATTCTCCTCACTGCTGCACAAAAGCAATATGTGCTAGATGTGCCGCTAGGCCCCCCACCAGCTCCTGATGCCCCTGACGAGGAAAAGAATGTCTATGTGACTCGTCAGGAGGACCATAACTTAGTTCATTGCGGCATACTATATGGGCTAGAGCCAGAACTTCGAAAGCGTTTCAAAAATGGCAATGCCTTTGATACCATGGGAGAATTGAAAATGATTTTCGATACCCATGCTGCCGTAGAGAGTTATAATGCTACTGAAAAGTTCTTTAGCTGCATGATGGAGGAGAACAACTCCGTTAGTGAGCATGTACTCAAAATGTCTGGGTACGCCGATAAGCTTGTGTCCGTGGGAATAACGATTCCCATTTTCTTGGGCATACATTGTGTTCTCCAATCTCTGCCACCTAGCTACAAGAGCTTCGTGATGAACTATAATATGCAGGGCATGAAGAAGACTCTTCCTGAGCTTCTGTCAATGCTTAAGACTGCAGAAGTGGAGATTAGGAAAGAACATCAAGTGTTGATGATCAATAGGACCACCGGTTTCAAGAAGGACAAGAAAGGCAATCACACGGGAAAGAAGGGTGGCAAATCTGTTGCTGCGCCTGAAAAGAAACCCCGAGCTGGCCCTAAGTCCGATACCGAGTGCTACTATTGCAAGGGGACTGGCCATTGGAAGCGCAACTGCCCCAAGTATTTGGCGGACAAGAAGTCCGGCAAGGAAAACAAAGGTATATATGATATACATGTTATTGATGTGTACTTGACTAGTACTCGCAGTAGCACCTGGGTATTTGATACGGGATCGGTTGCTAATATATGTAACTCGATCTAGGGGCTGCGGAACAAGCGACAACTAGCAAGGGATGAGGTCACAATACGGGTCGACAATGAATCAAGAGTTGATGTGATCGCCTTCGTAACGCTGCCTCTCCATATGCCATCGGGATTAGTTATAAACCTGAATAATTGTTATTTGGTGCCTGCACTTAGCATGAACATTGTATCCGGATCGTGTTTGATGCAAAGTGGTTATTCGTTTAAATCTGAAAACAATGGTTGTTCGATTTATATGGATAATATCTTTTATGGTCATGCGCCTGTGTTGAATGGTTTATTTCTGATGGATCTCGATAGTAATATTACGCACATTCATAATGTTAATGCTAAAAAGATTAAACTTGATGATGATATATCTGCATATATGTGGCACTGCCGTCTAGGTCATATTGGCGTTAAACGCATGAAGAAACTCCATTCTGATGGACTTTTGGAATCACTTGATTTTGAATCATTTGATACATGTGAGCCATGCCTTATGGGCAAGATGACTAGAACGCCGTTTTCCGGTTCAATGGAACGGGCGACAGATTTATTGGAAATCATACATACTGATATGTGTGGACCAATGAGTGTGTCGGCGCGAGGTGGATATCGTTATTTTATTACTTCCACGGATGATTTGAGTAGATACGGGTATATCTATTTGATGAAACACAAGTCTGAAACTTTTGAAAAGTTCAAGGAATTTCAGAATGAAGTGGAAAATCATCATAATAGAAAGATCAAATTTCTAAGGTCTGATCGTGGAGGAGAGTATCTAAGTTACGAGTTTAGCACACACATGAAAGAGTGTGGAATGGTTTCACAACTCACGCCTGCCGGAACACCACAACGTAATGGTGTGTCGGAACGTTGTAATCGTACCTTATTGGATATGGTTCGATCTATGATGTCTCTGACTGACTTGCCACTGTCATTTTGGGGTTATGCACTGGAAACAGCTGCATTCACTTTAAATCGGGTACCATCTAAATCCATTGAAATGACACCGTATGAATTATGGTTTGAAAACAAACCTAAGTTGTCATTTCTTAAAGTTTGAGGATGCGATGTTTATGTGAAGAAACTTCAGCCGGATAAACTCGAACCAAAAGCAGAAAAATGCGTCTTCATAGGATACCCTAAGGAAACGATTGGGTATACCTTCTATCACAGATCCGAGGGCAAGGTTTTTGTTGCCAAGAATGGGTCCTTTCTTGAGAAGGAGTTTCTCGCGAAAGGTGTGAGTAGTCGGAAGGTAGAACTCGAAGAGGTTGTTGAACCTTCTCTTCATGAAATGGCGAGTAGCATAGCACCGGAAGTTGTTTCGGAGTTGATTTCACCTAATGAAGAGAGAGCTAATGATATTGATCATGAAACTCCGAAAGAGGACACTACCGAACCTCGTAGGTCAAGCAGGACACGTGCAGCTCCTGAACTATATGGCATTCTTATTGTAAATTTCATGGTTGATGAAATGGACGACGTATGAAGAAGCGATGATGAGCCCAGATTCCAACAAATGGCTAGAAGCCATGAAATCCGAGATGGAATCCATGTACGAGAACCAAGGTTGGACCTTGGTGGACTTACCTCACGATCAAAAGGCCGTTGAGAATAAATGGATTTTCAAAAGAAAAACTGATGCTGATGGTAATGTGACCATCTATAAGGCTCAACTTGTCGCAAAGGGTTTTCGACAAATTCAAGGAGTTGACTACGATGAGACATTCTCTCCCGTAGCGATGCTTAAGTCAGTTAGGATTATGTTAGCAATTGCTGCATATTTCAATTATGAAATATGGCAGATGGATGTCAAAACTGCGTTCCTCAATGGTAATATTGAAGAAGAGTTGTATATGATACAACCTAAGGGTTTTGTCGATCCTAAGGATGCTAATAAGGTATGCAAACTTCAGCGATCCATCTATGAACTGAAGCAAGCATCCCGGAGTTGGAATCTCCGCTTTGATGAGGTGATCAAAGAGTGTGGATTTGTCCAAACTTATGGAGAGGCTTGTATTTACAAGAAAGTGAGTGGGAGCAATGTGGCATTTCTAATATTATATGTGGATGACATATTATTGATTGGAAATGATATAGATCTTTTAAATAGTGTTAAAAGTTATCTAAACAGCAAATTTTCGATGAAAGACCTTGGTGAAGCATCATATATATTAGGCATTAAAATCTGTAGAGATAGATCAAGGCACCTAATTGGTCTATCGCAGAGTACATACCTTGATAAGATATTAAAGAAGTTTAATATGGACGGAAGTAAGAAGGGGTTCTTACCTATGTTACAAGGTAAGACACTGAGTAAGACTCAAAGTCCGGCTATGGCGGAAGAAAGAGAGATGATGGATAAGATCCCCTATGCCTCGTCCATAGGCTCTATTATGTATGCCATGCTATGTACAAGACCGGATGTGGCACATGTTATTAGTTTGACTAGTAGGTACCAATCTGATCCAGGTTCAGAACACTGGATAGCGGTCAAGAACATCCTCAAGTACTTGAGAAGAACTAGGGATATGTTTCTTATATACAAAGTGAAGAAGAGCTAGTTGCTAAGTGTTATGTTGATGCTAGCTTTGACACTGATCCGGATGACTCTAAGTCTCAATCCGGAAACGTATTTCTCTTGAACGGAGCAGCAATTAGTTGGAGGAGTTCCAAACAACCTGTGGTGGCTGGATCAACGACGGAGGCGGAATATGTTGCCGCTTCAAAAGCGGCGCATGAAGCGGTTTGGATGAAAGAGTGCATTACAGAACTAGGTGTGGTTCTGTAACATCCCCAACCTTTAAATAGGTAGAGTCCCCTGTGTTTACAATGCTAGTCCCTGGATCAATAGCTAGCATCCACAGTTTAGATGTAATATCAAGAAGCAAAGGTCATAATATAACTTTATAACCAGGAATAACATAATTTTATTACATCAAACATAGCTCATTTGGCTATTACATTACATTGCAGCGGAATAACTATAAGCATGGGGTCCTTCATCTTCAAAGTGCCACAGGCAGATGTTGGTTGTAGACTTTGTAATCCTAAACAATCAATCTTCAAAAAAACAATCAAACCTGCAACATTACAAGTTACAGCCATAAGGGTCAATACATTTGAATTGTATTGGCAAGTGATACTATGGTAATATAGTGGAGTCTATCATCTATATGCATTTGGCTAAGTGGAGCTTAGGCTTGCATTGCTCAAAATAGATTTTTCCTTAACATTTGAAAATACTAAGTTTTGCTTGGCAAAATCATTTTCCCCAATCAAAGATTTCAAGATCCTTGTACCAAGCCATCTCTCCATCCAAGATTGAAGATTTCAAACAACCCTTGTTCAAACCACAAGTTTTAACTTATAAATTTGAATGATGAGATTCTTGATTGCTTCCATGTCTTGATGCTCAAATTGTCCTTTACCAGGGACATGGCTAAGTACTTAGGTTTTACACTCTGTAGAGGTGGTGCACTTTCCCCACAAGACTTGGTTTCCCAAGACAAGATCTTTCAGAAGCCTTCCCTTAGACCATCATGGACGCGTTCCAACCTATCAAACACTACCACCCACTGTCCATATGGCTAAGTTCTTGCAACCTATATGATCATGGCAGAGCCCATATTGCCAAGTGGCTGCACTTGAAGCTTCTCGACATTTGACATCTCAAATCTCTTTGTTCCTGGGTGGCCATCCACAAGTGAGATACACAAGCCAAGTCCATGGCCTTGTGAACCACTCAATACAAACCAATCCTTCCATTTCCACCCAGGTGATTCATTCACTTAGTTGTTTTATTAAACAAAACATAAGTCCACAGACTTATCAATTTTCCATAGCATGAATATATACTCCACCCATGTTTTCTATTAGCTAGGCTAAGCTTGATAGTAATAGGATTCTTAACTTAGGAAAATCCTACTAAGGATTCATCTACTAGGTTTCCTATAGCAAGGTCTATACTTATCAAAATCCATGCAAGTTTTACTTAGCAAAATTACTAATGCATATTGAAAATAATGGGATAGAAAGTATGAAGCATCACTTGCCTTTTTGGGTAGAGTATGGGTTCACTCCTTGTCCTTGCAACAATCACACTCTTCAAGTCACTACAAATCAATCAAGCAAGGTACAATCTCAATCTACCAATGAAGCAAAACAACACATAAAATCACAAAGTCAAAGTAATGCATGCAAGCATGCCAAGCTTTGTTTTGTTTGAAAAAGTGGTTCCTAATGGGTCATAAACATTTTAAAACACCTAAGGGTCATTTTATAAAGTGGCAAAGTCATTTGCAAAGGGTTTCACTTTAAAAACCATTTTCAAAACAAAGTATCATTTTATGTGGTGTAAAAATATTTTTATTAAGGCATTAGCCTATAGGGTTCTCCCAATATGTTTTCAAATCACAAAACTTGGTATTTGGGGTTAGAGAGTTTAAAACAAAACATTATCCAAAAGTTTCTTCCAAAACCATTTTTAATAAAATAACCACATTTCTATTTGACTAGAAATGGTTTTAAATCAAAGAATCCTTATTTTGTTTCACCAAATGAGTTGCTATTGCAAAACTGGGTGTTTGGGTCAGTAGGTTTGGTATAAACCATTTTCCCAAAGTTTTTTACTCAAAAACATTTTCATAAACAAATCAATAGTTTTTAATTAGCTAGAAATGGACTAAACCAATTAATCCATTCTAAACTTTTCAAAAATCATTTTCCAAGACAAGGGTTGGTTCCTAGGGTCAGTAAGGTCACAACAAACCATTTTGCAAAGGTTTTAACCCTAAAATCATTTTTAAATAATTTTTCTACTCTAAACAAGCACACAAAAGAATCTGCAAAATCAAGCAAACTAACAGATACTATTTGCTAAACTAAGGGCATGGCTGGATAGGTCTTGTTCTCCTGAATCCAACGACATAAAATTTGTAATTTTTGGACGTGTGGATCCAGAGTTATAAGGGTTTGAAAATGGCACTTAAATCTGTTTTAAAACAGACCTGGCCACGCCTCGTGTCCCTATTGGTCCATACCGGTTCAGGTGGATCGCGCGCCGTAGAGCGTTGGATCAAATTAGGTCGTGCGACCCTGAGCGCATACCTCTTCGCGTTAAGTGATTCTATCTAGTGCGTCCGATCCGGATCCAACGATGCTGGCGAGTTTGACCTAAAGGGGGCGGCGCTGCGGTGGCTACCAGCGGCGGAGCTGTCGGTTGACGACGGTGTCGATGCTACAGGAGGTGAGGGAGAAAGGGGAGATGCTCACCGGGCTCAGGAGGTCACGGTGATGCTCGGGGGGGTGTTGGTCGGGCGAGGGGCGCTCTGGTACGACTGCGATTGCTCGCCGGAGTGGAGGACGGCGTCGGGTGCGTCAGGTGGTCGTCGTGGACGGTGCTGTGGTTCACCCCAAGGCAAGGCGAAGACATGGTTAGATGCGCAGGACTCCGGCAAGGTCGTGTGCGTGAAAGAGAAGAGGAGGGGCGGTCGGATACTACCTGGGGACTTCGTCGGAGAAAAAGGCAGACGGCGGTGCTGCAGGTCATCGTCGAAGCCGAGGATAGGGGGCACCCTAAGACAAACGGAAAGTGCTGTTAGGTTCGTATGAGCTTGGAGATCATCATCGTGTCCACGGGGAGGAGAGGGGAGGTCTGGTTTTATCGGGGAACGTCGCCGTAGTTGGAGCAGACGGCGGCGCTGGCTCGGGGTAGATGTTGCCGACGCTCAAAGACACGCGCGAGCGAGCTGCGACTGCAGAAAGTTCCGCTGGGGGATGCTGATCACAGCAGCGTGCTCGAGGAGGCAGAAGGGGGCGTGTGTTGGCCGGAATCGGCGAGGAGGGTCGTCGGAGCAGAGGGAGTGCTGGGCCAAATTGTGGCAGCCTCGGGGCGTGCTTGGGGGAGGAGACAGAGGGGAAACAGAGAGGAGTCACTGGCGTTTAAATGGGCGTTGTCATGGCGAGGTTTAATGGAGAGATTAACGCGGATTGATGGTGCTATCAACGGGCAGAAACGGTCGCGTGGTGAGGGGGAGAAGGAGTCGCGGGGAGGAAGAAGAACAGGAGGAGTGGGGTCTACCTGTCAGCGGGAAAAGAAACGAGAGGGAGGTCCACCGGTCATTGTCTGAGTGGGTCAGTTAATTGGTGCAGACCGTTTTCTTCGGGGTGAGGAAACTGGGCTGGTTCCTAGGCCTGTTGGGCTGCTCTATTTTTTCTGTCTAAATCATTTTCTATTTTCCAAAACAATTTCTGTTTGAATTTTTAATCAACATTTCAAACATTCAAACCATTCAAACAAATTCAAACAATCACTCAACTTTGTATTTTGAATTTGGTTCTGTTTATCAACATAAACCAAAACTCAAAATAAAATAATATTTTTATTTATTTTAGGATCCATTTAAATAAAATGGATCTTTAGTTATTTAATAAAATAGGGTTTGATTTAATTAATAAAATCTTCATTTTAAATCCAAATATTTTCAAAACCAAATTAGTAGGTTTTATTCGGAAAAACAAAATACTTGGAAAACTTATTTTAAATAAATAAATAAGTTTTGATGTTTTGGAAATAGTAAAACCTTTATTAATAAAACTTGGATATTTAAATCCTTTTTTTTAAATAAACCTCTACTATTTTTAATCAAAACCAAAACCTTTTGTTTCAAAGTCTTGGCCAAGGTTTAATTTGGCTCTATAAAATAATCTTTATTTAAAATATTTCTTTTCATTTTGAGAACCAAAACCTTTGGAAAACTTATTAAAATTGGATATTTAAAAAGAAAAAGCCTTTACTTTAATAAAATTTGGATATTACATCCTTATTATTTTATTTAAATAAACCTTTACTCATTTTATCAAAACAAAATATTTTATTATAAAAGCTTGGCCAAAATTAATTTGGCTCTTTAAAATATAAAATCCACCTTTTCATTTGAAAACAAAGTCTTTTGTTAAAAGATCCAAAATAGTAATTCCAAAACAATTTATTTGCCTTTATTAAATGTTTATCTTTATAAATCCCTTTAGGATTTAATTTGATCCAAATTGGTTTGAAGTCCCAATTGAAATCAAAAAGTTTCTTCTGGCCTTGAAAATCAAACAAAGTTTTATTTTATTCATTTATTTTTCACATTACAAGATTTGGAAAATCTTGGGATGTGACAGGTTCCTAGTGCATTGGACCCGATGGTGATCTATTGTGATAACAATGGAGCCATAGCCAATGCCAAGGAACCGAGGTCTCACAAGAATTGCAAGCATATTAAGCACCGGTTTCACTCCATCCGTGAACATGTCAAGGATGGAGATATAAAGAATTCTAAAGTACACACGGACCTAAATGTAGCAGATCCGTTGACTAAAGCTCTCCCTAGGGCAAAACATGATCAACACCAAAACTCCATGGGTGTTAGATTTATCACTATGTGAACTAGATTATTGTCTCTAGTGCAAGTGGGAGACTGAAGGAAATATGCCCTGAGAGGCAATAATAAAGTTGTTATTATGTATTCCTTATATATGATAGATGTTTATTTTACATGCTAGAATTGTATTGATCGGAAACATCAATACATGTGTGTTTAATAAATAAAAATGGTTCCTAGTTATGCCTCTCTTATAGACTAGCTTGTTGATTAACAAGATGATCAAGGTTTCTTGATCATGGACATTGGATGTTGTTAATAACAAGGTCACACTATTGGTGGAATGATGTGATGAACATTCATCCGAAGTATAGCATTACAATCAAGTCATTATGTTTACATTGCTATAACATCATACGAAGTAATCTTTATCCTTAGACCATGAGATCATGCTAAATGCTAACACCTGAAGAGTATCTTGATAACATCAAACGTCACACCGTAACAGGGTGACTATAAAGATGGGTTCAGTACTATGAAGGTGTTATGTTGAGGCTCATGGATCAAGAGTGGAATTTGTCAATCCCGATGACGGATAGATATACTCTGGGCCCTCTTGGTGATATCACACTGAGATAGCTTGCAAGCAAGTGATGTGATCACTAGAATGTTATATCACGGGAACGAGAAAAGAGTGCATGTTGGTAACGAGATCAAACTAGGTATTTGGATACCGATGATCGAATCTCGGACATGTATTATATCATGAGACACAGGGATTAAATTACAAGCGTTAAAGGTTCTCATGATCACAGAAGTCATCGTTAAATATGCAGGAGTCAGTATGGATCTCCAGGTCCCGCTTCTGACTATTGATCTGAGAGGAGTCTCAATCATGTCTGCATTATTCGCGAACCATAGGGTGACACACTTAAGAGTTACCGGACACCATTTTGGAGCACATATGTTTCAGACAAAAGAATTGCAAAGCGCAGGAATTGTTTCGATAGAAACCAGAAATTGTTTCGGGTGAAATTGTAGAAAGTGGTTCTGCATGTGATATTGAAATATTGCAAGGGGTTATATGTGAATGTTTGTTAATTAAAGTTATTAACAAAATTCTGAATAAATTTAATAAAAGAGTTTTATTAAATGAGAGAGCATTAAACTTGGAGAATTTTAATGCATTTAAAGTGGGGACTTTAAAAGGGAATGTGAAGAGGCATTTGAATGTGGAGGGGTTACCACCACATGAATGGGGGAGGTGAGGGGTAAACCCCCCCATGCGCTGGCCATGGAGAGGAGGGGCACCCCCCTCCTATAAAAGGCCCTCCTCCTCCTCCTTCTTCCTCACACCTCCTTGTGAAGGATCTCTCTCCCCCTCTAGAATTATTCCCCCATGGTATCAGATTAGCGAGATACATGTTCCTGGTGGCATTTCGTCTAGAAGGAGTTGCTGCTTCCGCTGGATCGCTGGAGCAAGGAGGTGGAGGTTGTCTGGTGGCTTGAACGTGTGTGCGAGTACGGATGCGCTGCTGAGTTGCGGCGCTCGGACTTCCTCACGATCTTGAGATCGACAAGTGTACGACTACATCAACTACGAGTTCCTACTCGTTAACAAAACTCGTTGTCTTTGAGGGTATGTTCTCGTTGGATGTATGTCCACCCGTTGCTTTGTACCTAGTAGATAGATCTTGGCGTGTAGTTGTCATCGTAGGAATTTTTTTCTATGTTGCGGACCCAACACTGAATGATTTGGCGGCGATTGCTCGGCTGCTGGCATGAAGACCGCAAACTCCTTCATGTATATCCTTGAGTATGGTTTTTCCTTCTTCGGGTGTGACACATCACTGTAACACACCTGAAATACTTCTTTTATATAATTCTCCTTTAATTATCCTGAAGGTTGTTGATCTCCGAGTGATTTGTCAGGCTTCTGTTACATCTTCGGGTAGTTCTCCCTGAGTCATATAGGCTATGTATGGCTGCATCCATGTGGGTTCGATTATCATGACCTCATCAATTTCTAGTTCCTCTTCAGGGGTCTCCTCTATCCTTATACTGACCGATGAATCCCCCATGTCTCTTTTTGGCTTATTCTTTTTCCCTATCATGGGAGATATGACCTCGGAAACTCTTTTTTGCATTGATAGAACGCTCGGATATTTCTTCCCAAAAAACCCTGAGTGGCACTGGTAAGCACAAGGACCCGATGTTTGCCAAATTGTCGGCTTCTTAATTACTTGATCTTCCTATGTGCGATACTTCACATCCATCGAACCGAGCTTCCATGATGTTGTAGAGATATCGATAAGAAATCATGTTGTCACTGACATCATCACATTTTTTCTTTGTTTGCTGCGCTACGAAGTTAGAATCACTGAAGATTTTTAGACGAGTTGCGTCGCAAGCCTTTGCCATTCACATGCCGTGCAACAAGGCCTCGTACTCAGCTTCATTGTTGGATGTGTTTGCAAAACTCATCCGAAGCATCTTATCGCCTTGCAGTGATATTAATATGACCCTTACTCCTGCTCCTTCTGTTCTTTTTGATCCATCAAAGTACATTGTCTAGGCCCTTGAAAGATCAGGTGGACCCGCACATTGTAACTCGATCCATTCCGTGATGAAATCCGGCAGAACTTGTGATTTGATAGCTTTTTGCTTCTCATACGTGATGTCCCGAGGGGATAATTCGATGCCCCATAGGGAGACACACCCAATTGCTTCTGGGTTATTAAGGATGTTCGACAGAGGTGCTTCATTGACCACTATGATCGGATGCTCCGAAAAATAATGGCATAATTTCCGTGCTGTCATGAATACTCCATATGCTAATTTTTGGTAATGTGGATACCTTTGTTTGGATGGTGACAGGACCTAGCTCACAAAATAAAATGGCCTCTGAACGCCGCGGTTTTTTCCTTCTTCGGGTCGCTCCACAACTAAGACCGTGTTGACCACCTGATTTGTGGCGGCTATGTAAAGAAGTAGTGGCTCTTTTTCTCATGGAGACATGACAACGGGAGGCGTCGAAAGTGTCTTCTTGAGGTCTTCAAAGGTGTGCTGAGCTTCTTCGGTCCATTCAAACTTATCTGATTTTCTCATGAGGCATAGAACGGTAATGCTTTTTCTCCTAATCGAGCAATGAAACGGCTAAGCGCTGCCACTCTCCCGGCCAGCTGTTGTACTCCTCGTAAATTTATTGGTTTTTTTCATTATTAAGATTGCCTGTATTTTCTCGGGATTGTCTTTGATTCCTCTTGCTGACATCAGGTATCCGAGGAGTTGCCCCGCTGGGACTCCAAAGGAACACTTCGTCGGGTTTAAGTTGATGCAGAACTTGTCTAGGTTGTTGAACGTTTCTTCAAGATCCTTGATAAGTGACGAGCTTTGTTTTGATGTAACTATAACATCGTCAATATACACTTGTACATTTGTGCCAATTTGGTTTCGCAGGCAACTTTGCATCATCCGTTGATATGTTGCCTCGGCGTTTTTGAGGCCGAACGACATTGTTGTGTAAGAAAGTACACCATAAGGTGTGATGAACGCTGTTTTCTCCTGATCCTCCTCCTTCATCTGAATCTGGTGGTATCTTGAGTATGCGTCAAGAAAGGAAAGATGTTCACATCCTGCAGTTTCATCGATTATTTGATCGATTCACGGCAGTGGAAAGTGATCCTTTGGACAATGTTTATTCAATGTTGTGAAGTCAATGCACATCCGTAGTTCTTTGGTGTTCTTTTTTAGGATGCATACTGGGTTTGCGACCCACTCTGCTTTCTTTAGTTCCTTTATAAAATTAGCATCGGTGAGACGATGTAGCTCTTTTCCAATAGCTTTACGCTTTGGTTCCACAAAACGACGAAGTGATTGCTTGACTGGTTTTGCTTTTGGGTCCAAATTTAGTGCGTGCTCAGCGAGTTCCCTGGGAATTCCCAGCATGTCAGAAGGTAGCCATGCAAATATTTTCCAGTGCTTAGGGAGGAACTCGATGAGGTTGGAGGCCACGAATGTTGTCTTCTTCGGATTGGTGGGGTGGATTTGTACTTCTTTAGTGTCCTTTGCAGTGTCGAAGGATTGGTCTAGGTTGACGCGTGTTACTGTGAGAGGCTCTGCGGTTGTTGTCGTTTTGAGCTACTCAAACTCGGTTGCCATCCCGAAAGATTCAGAAATTTTGTTGAATTCTCGATCACAATTATCGTAACATGTGAAGCTCCCTCTTATTGATATGATTCCCTTTGGTGATGGAATTTTCATGACTAGGTATGCATAGTGAGGAATTGCCATGAATCGTGCGAAAGCCGGACGTCCCAGGATCACGTCATACTGTGATGGCTAGTCCATGACTTCGAATTCGAGCTTTTCCCGCTTGAAATTTTCTTTGGATCCAAACGCAATGTCAAGAAATTTTTTACCTAAAGGAATTTTGTCTTTACCTGATACTATGCCGTGGAAGGATGTTTCTATTGATGCCAAATTTTCCAAGGGGTAATTCATTGCCCTAAGTGTTTTGGCATAGATCAAATTTATGTTCCTGCCTGCGTCCATGAAGACTTTACTCATGTAGAATCCTCCAATTTGTGCTTGAACTATCAAGGACAAATGGCCCGGTCTTGGTACGCGATGAGGGTGGTCAGCTCTGCTGAATGTGATTTCCTGTTCTGACCAGTGGAGATATTCGGGTGTGGTTGGTGGTTCCATTTCCACCATATTGACTTGTCTTGTGATTAGCTTCTGAAATTTGTTGGGTGGACGCCCTTTTTGAATCATTGACATTGCCCCTTTTTCCCTAGGGTAATCATCATTTTGATTGGTTGTGCTTTGTGGTTGTCCTGCTGGCGGGGGCGATGCCCGGATGGCTAACATGCCAGGCGTGGATGTGTATCCTCTTATTGTTGCTTCGGTTGCTTTTGCATTGCGTAGCTCTTGCATCTTTAAGAACGTTTGGCAATCTTTCATGAGGTGGTTGGATTGTCTTCTTCCTGATGAATCGATGTAAAAGTGCAGATTACAGGGCCCTTCTAGTATTTGCATTGCAGACATGGGTGGGTCTTGAGTTCTTGGCTGGTATCGTTGTGCTGATTGACCTCCTCTGCCTTTGTGCCTGTTGCGGCGGTACCCGCTATTGTAGTCGTTATCCCTGTTGTTGCCTTCACCCAAAAAACTGGCCACGACGTATCTTGGTCCCGTGTTTCCATCATTGTTTTGTCGCCTCCTATCATTGCCGCGTTTATCCCTGTCTTCTTCGGGTGGATATGCTCGCTTGTTATGCAGCGCATCTTCTCCATCAGCCCATCGATTTGCTATGTCCATTAATTGTGAGATTGTCTTTGGTTTGACTTGCCCCAGTTATTCTATGAATTCTCGGCGATGGAGGCCGCCATTGAAGGCATCAATTGCCCTTTCATAGGATATGGATTCGGCTGTATTTTTGATGATCTTCCATCGCTGGATGAATGCTCTTATTGACTCTCTGGGCTTCTGTTTGCATGCCCATAGTTGCTCTAAAGACGCGGGTCATTTGAATGTGGAATGAAAGTGTTGGATGAACTTGTCTTTGAGGTTATTCCAGCTGCGGATAGAATCTTCGGGTAGCTGTCTGAGCCATGGCCTTGTGGCGCCGGTGAGGTGCAATTGTAAGCTTTGCATTATTGTGGTTCTTGAGCCGCCCTGTAGCTTAACAATGGCCAGGTAATCTGCTCGCCAAGCTTCGGGTTCTTGGAGTCCATCGTATTTTTGACGGTCATGTGGAAGTTTAAAATCCTTGGGTACCGAGGCTTTTCGAATCCGCTAAGTAAAACAGCCAGCTCCGCATAACTCGTAGTCATCTTCATTGTCATCATCATGCTCTCTTCGGCTGCAGGTTTTATCCCTTGTATTGCTTCGTGGCTCTAGTCCTGAAGGACACTCCAGATATGGCGATTGTGATCGCCTGGTGTGGCCCGCGTGACCAGGGCTACTGTGACAACATGGTGATTTATCGGGTTGATGCGTAAGTCCTTGTTCTACTTGTGTGAGAGTTTCTCCTACCATGCCGAGGTTCATTAGGGCAGAGCGGTGGAGAGCTGCAAGAGAATCGTCGGGTGCAGGTTGGGTTGTGATCAGGTATGTTTGTGCGGCCACAATTGCTGCTTGGGCCATTTTTGCTTTGATATTTCCTGCTTGATCTACTGACATGAATGATTGATCAAGGTCTCGGATTAGTCCTTTTCTTTCTGCTTCGGGGATATTCTGCAATCGAGATGTTCCCCTTCCTGGCGGTGCTCCTCCTGTTACGCTCCCAGACCTTCGGGTGGAGCTGAGTTGTGCCTGTTGTAGGCTGGATTCGTCAGCTAGCCTTTTTCTTTCATCAAGTTGCCCCCGCATCCTTAGTAGGTCTATTTTCTTGTGGTGAAGCAGGTATTGATATGCTAATAAATCTTCGTGTGAGGCGTCAGCTGTTGATGGCTCTGTGTATGGCACCAGAAAAATGCTGGAGCGTGGTTGATGTAGAGCTCGTTGGGAACCCCAAGAGGAAGGTATGATGAGCACATCAGCAAATTTCCCTCAGTTATGCAACCAAGGTTTAATCGAACCAGTAGGAGCAAGGAAACACCCCAAATGTGTTACTAGCTGAGCTTTAGCAGGGCGCACTACCGGTGCTAGTAGAAACGTGGAGACCTACACAACACAACCACATAACTTTGTCCTCAACTTGCGATGAGGTTGTCAATCTCACCGTGTTTTGCTGAAAACAAAGGATTAAACGTATCGAATGGAAAGAAGTAAAAGTTTGTAGAAAGTAAACACAAAGCAGAAACAGTTTATAGATTGAATGTAAAAGACAAGGACCGGGATCCATAGTTCACTAGAGGTGGCTCTCCTTAGATAGATAACATGCTGGGTGAACAAATTACAGCGGGGCAATTGACAAACATCGAGAAAGCAATACATGCATATACTAATCATCTTGACTCCTTTGGGACTTGATTGGGCATTACAACATTATACATAGACCGCCATCCAACTGCATCTATGACTAATAATCCACCTTCAGGTTATCATCTAAACCCCCTCCAGTATTAAGTTGCAAGCAACAGATTATTGCTTTACGAACTGCGTGTAAAGTAAACAATACGATTGTTCTATGAACAAAGGATTGTTTTTTCTCCCTAGTAGCAACATCACATCTAGTACCTTCGAGATTTCTGTCACTTCCCTAGATTACCAGAGGCATGAACCCACTATCGAGCATAAATACTAACTCTTGGAGTTGCTAGCATCTACTTGGCCAAGATAGCTACTAACAACGGGAAGCATGCAAGATCACAAATAACAAAGACATGATAGAATCAATAATCAATCTGAAATAGCATCTCAATATCCATCAAATCCCCGCAAACATAACATGCAGAATTACAAATAGATGATCTTGATCATGAACGGAGCTCACAAGATCTAAACATGAAAGCACAAAGGAGGAGAACCAGCCATCTAGCTACTACATGGATCCGTAGTCCAAGGATGAACTACTCACGCATCACATCGGAGGCTTGCATGGTGATGAAGAAGGCCTCTAGGGTGAATTCCCCTCTCCGGCAGGGTGCCGGGAAGAGCTTCAGATCCCTCCCGATCTAGGAAGGGAGATGACGGCGGCTACAGACTCATTCGTGGATTTTTGATCGGGTACTTAGGGTTTACGTCTCGAGGGAATCTTATAGTCGGAAGGGGAGACCGAGGGGGTGCCAGGGGCCACCACACCACCCCCTGGTGCGGGCCTAGCCTGGCCGCGCGGCCAGGTGGTGTGGCCGGCCTCTAGCCCTTCTCCGTCTCGTATTCTGGCACTTGATGACTTCTAGAAAAATAGGCACTTTGGCTTTTGTCCCATCCAATTCCAAGAATATTCATTTTCTGACTTTCCTGGAACCAAAAACAGTAGAAAACAGGCAACTGGCACTGTGGCTCTTGTTAATAGGTTAGTCCAAGAAATCATATGAAAAGTACCCCAAAGTTGGAACAAAACACAAGAAAGTGGATAAAACCAAGCATGGAACATCAAAAATTATAGATACATTTGCAATGTATCAACATCCCCAAGCTTAACTCCTGCTCGTCCTCGAGTAGGTAAGTGATAAAAAGAAAGAATAATTTTTGAGGTGACATTCACCATCAAAGAGTTGATCAAAGTATTTGTAAAGCATTCAAAGCTGGGATCATAGTACTTCAATCATAACATGAAAGACAAAGTTCTAGCAATAAGACAAAGAAACTAAGATGCAACATGAAAAGGCACAAACAAAAGATTCATGAATAATAATGCCTTGCAAGACGTTTGTTTGTTTCACATAAAGAAAACATAGCATAAAAGTATTCAGCTTGTCCCTCAATAGAATAGCAAATATAAATGCATAGGACACCTTCAAAGTTCATAAGAGTGACTAGATACAATAGTTTAAAACAAGCAATAACAAGTTATGCATCAATCAACTAGTCTTGGGACAGTGCACATAGAACTAAGAATGGCCACTATGCTCTCAAAGTAAGTGCATAAAGATAGAAGGTGGAGACTCAATATAATGGTGGAAGAAAGGCCTTCATAGAAGGAAGTAGGGATTCAAGTCTCATAAAGAGCTTCCAAAAATTATGGTACTTATAGCTTTCAGCTATCATTGCCCCTATCATAAGCATCTTGAAGTGATTAAGGTTAAAGTGAACAAACTATGGTGTATATGCTTGACGAAGTATAAGTTAGAAATCTCATGTCCCTTGTATATGAGGGCCGCTCCTCATGCTACTCAAGTTTAGTCACCGGTAAGTTCTTGTCATTGTAAGTATATGTTTATCATAGAGAACCGCTAACGAGATACCCCTTGCCCGATGATATGGAAGAATCCCCATATCAAAATGACAAGGCAAGCAGACAACGAGCATCTCAGCATTCTTCTTATTTACCATGGGAATATGGTGCTTTTTTCTCTCTTTCCTCTTTTCATAGTATCTCTTTTTTTATTTTTCTCTTTTTTTCTCAATATAGGACACTTTTTTATAAGAAGAATGCTTCATAGACAGCTCATTATGGTTACGCTGCAGGTTTCCATCATGTCAACATGGATTAGACCAGGGGCCCAGGCGTTTCTCTAACACATATACATAACTCCATGGACTTACAAGCTCCCCTTTCATTTCACACCGACGACATCCATATACAAAAGAGCATGATATCAACTAGGTACAAGTACCAAGTGCAATGTTGAAAGCGTTCCCCATCAAAGCATGGTTCTGCTAATCCCTAACAAATAAGTGCAAGCATATACAACATAGAAGACACAATGGTTCAAGTTTATTAAGGGCAAGTAAAGTAAAGTGTGCCATCAAGTTCATGAGAGCTTTAATCACTAGTTTTCTCATAACAAGTTTAATTTGGAAGGTAAACAAAAGCATGAATATACTTGGAATAGCATAAGCTAATAGGTAGGTATGGTGGACTCTTTTTAATAACTTGGTTTAGGGAGTTGGATGCATGAGTGGAACTCATACTTTGTTGTGGAGGCTAGCAAAAGACTGGGAGCAAGAAACTAAGAGAGCAATAATGGCCATAATCATGCAGAGCGACAAAACATCATTGATCAAAGCATAAAGTGATACTACAAGTTGAAAACTAAAGGATCATAAAGGCTATGGTGACTTGAGATAGTCATAACATGGTGTGAGCATGCGCCAAGTCAACCCAAATAAAGCATCAAAGGAGAATACCACTATACTATGCTTTAATATGCTAAAACAACGCATGATTCATCCAAGGCACATTAAGAAATCTCAATTGCTTATAACAAGTCATGCTACAGAAAAGAATACTAAGCATAAAGCCAAAACAATATCAAGCATGGCATGACAAAGCATAGGCCACAGTAAAAAACGAGCTCTTTTTACCACATAAGCATGAACTTTCCTACTCTTTTCCAAACCAAACTAAACTATTTGCAAACCAATGTATGAAATAGGGGGTCCAACCAATTTATTCAGAAAACTAAGCAAACAAAAGCAAATGAAAAACCAAAACGAAAATGAAAAGGAAGACGCTCCAAGAACAACACAACTGTGCATGAAACAATAAAAATGAAGCGTTTGGAAGAAACCTGGGATTTTTATTGATGAAGAAGGGTATGACTTGGGCATCCCTAAGCTTTGACGCTTGTACCTCTTGGATATTTCCTGGGGTGACACGCGTGACATCCCCAAGCTTGAGCTTTAGTCCATCCTTCATCTCATTACTCATTCCTTCCATACACCTGAAATTTTTCCTTCATACAAAACTTCATACAATCTTTATTAGCAACATTAGTGCACTCAAGATAAAAGGTATTAAGGTTCAGTTCTAACACCAAATAAACTTCCATTAGAACACTAGATACTGTAGCACTTCCCTCAAAAATCTCAATTCCCCAAAAGAACTCAAAAAGGAACCAACAAGAAGCAAATGCAGAAAATGGCAGAAATCTGTCAAAGCAGACCAGTAGGTAAAGACGAATTTTTTTGAAGACCTTATGTTGCTCAAATCAAAACGTGTTGAACTAACGAAAGTTAGATAACAACCTGGGGCAGGAGCAAAAAAATTCACGCCTCAAAAATACGTTCAGAGATTTTACACAAATTTTTACGGTGAAGCACAGAAATCTGTTTCGGGACAGCAACTTTCCCAATCATTACTTCTCTCTCATTAGAGGTTACTCTTGGCACAAAAAGCAAATAAAAAGGATAAGGAGCAGTTATTACTGAAGTAATAACTTCCAAGACTCATCTAAAACTTTTGGGTTATCTCCCAATAAGTACTTTTCTTTAACGCCTTTAAGTTAGGCAAAAGAAGCAAAGAAAGAATCAAGTGTTCTCAAATGAAGAAGCATTAAGACCAAATTTTGTTTTCATAGGAGAAGCAAAATAAATATTTTCTCTCTTTTAGGGAAGTGTTCTATACCTTTATTGAGTGGGAGTTGGTATTTAATGGTGCCTTCTTTCATATCAATGATGGCACCAACAGTTATAAGAAAAGGTCTTCCCAAAGTAATAGGACAAGAAGCATTGTATTCAACATCCAAAACATAGAAATCAACGGGGACATAGGCATTGTTAACCATAATAAGAACATCATTAAGACTCCCCATGAGTTTATTTTTAGCATTATCATCAAGTGGGACATTCAAATAACAATCTTCAAGTGGAGGCAAATCAAGCATATCATAAATCCTTCTAGGCATAATAGAAACACTACTATCAAGATCACATAAAGCTTTGAAATCAAAGTCATTTACTTTCATATTAATGATGGGTTCCCAACTATCTTCTTGTTTTATAGGAATAGAAGCTTTATGTTTCATCTTTTCTTCTTTAATCTTTATGAGAGCATCAGTAATGTGTTTTGTAAAGGCCATGTTCATAGCACTAGCATTAGGACTTTTAGCAAGCTTTTGTAGGAACTTAATAACTTCAGAGATGTTGCAACCATCAAGATCAAAATAAAGGTTATCATCTAAAGTAGTAGAACTATTACTAGCCTCAACACTAGTGGTGGTGATAGTAGAAACACTAATGTTTCTAGCAATTTCATCTTCTCTTTCCCACTTAGCATGTAATTCAGATAATAGTCTAACATTTTCATCAATTCTTACTTGTATAGCATTAGTAGCTGCAAAGGGTTTCTCATTAGTTTCAGGTTTAGCAGCCATTTTATTCAAAGAAGATTGAGCTTCAGCCAAAGATGCTATATTTCTTTCAGCATTAGAGAGTTTTTCCTCAATAGTTTTATTAAAAGTAGTTTGTTTACTAATAAAGTCTTTAAGCATAACTTCAAGTTCAGAGGGTGCACTCCTATTATTGTTGTAGGAATTTCCATAAGCATTACCATTGTTGGGAGGATATGGCTTATAATTGCTGTTACCAAAATTACTCCTATAAGCATTATTGCCAAAATTATTATTTCTTATGAAGTTCACATCAACTTGCTCTTCTTGAGCAACCAAAGAGGCTAAAGGAACATTATTTGGATCAATATGGGCTTTCCCATTAACAAGCATAGACATAATAATATCAATCTTATCACTCAAGGAGGAAGTTTCCTCAACAGAATTTATCTTCCTACCTTGTGGAGCTCTCTCAGTATGCCATTCAGAATAATTAACCATCATATTGTCCAGAAGTTTTGTTGAAGCACCCAAAGTGATGGTCATAAAGGTACCTCCAGCAGCAGAATCCAATAGGTTCCTTGAAGAATAGTTCAATCCCGCATAAAAAGTTTGGATGATCATCCAAGCAGTTAGTCCATGAGTGGGACAATTCTTTACCAAAGATTTCATTCTTTCCCAAGCTTGAGCAACATGTTCATTATCAAGTTGTTTAAACTTCATTATTTCACTTCTCATAGATATAATCTTAGCAGGAGGATAGTACTTTCCAATGAAAGCATCTTTGCACTTAGTCCAAGAATCAATACTATTCCTAGTTAAGGAATTTAACCATTCTTTAGCTTTTCCTCTCAAAGATAAAGGAAACAATTTCAGCTTAATAATATCACCATCTATATCCCTATGCTTTTGCATCTCACAAAGTTCAACAAAGTTATTTAGATGGGAAGCAGCATCTTCATTACCAATACCAGAAAATTGTTCTCTCATAACAAGATTGAGCAAAGCAGGTTTTATCTCAAAGAAAGTATCTTTAGGCACAGGTGGAGCAATAGGTGTGCTCATAAAATCATTGTTGTTGGTGCTAGTGAAGTCACACAACTTAGTGTTTTCAAGAGTATTCATTTTTTTTGTGTTTTCAAATAAGAAACGAAACTTGTAAAACTAATTTTTTGTGTGTTTTTGATAAAGAAACAAGCAAACTAAGCAAAACAAAAATAACAAAGTAAAGGGATTGGTTATGAGGGACTCCCCTTGTGAAGATGTCCTTGACTCCCCAGAACGGCGCCAGAAAAATGCTTGATGGCTCTGTGTATGGCGCCAGAAAATGCTGGAGCGTGGTTGATGTAGAGCTCGTTGGGAACCCCAAGAGGAAGGTATGATGAGCACAGCAGCAAGTTTCCCTCAGTTATGAAACCAAGGTTTAATCGAACTAGTAGGAGCAAGGAAACACCCCAAAGGTGTTACTAGCTGAGCTTTGGCAGGGCGCACTACCGGTGCTAGTAGCAACGTGGAGACCTGCACAACACAACCACAGAACTTTTCCCCAACTTGCGATGAGGTTGTCAATCTCACCGTGTTTTGCTAAAAACAAAGGATTAAACGTATCGAATGGAAAGAAGTAAAAGTTTGCAGAAAGTAAACACAAAGCAGAAACAGTTTATAGATTGAATGTAAAAGACAAGGACCGGGATCCATAGTTCACTAGAGGTGGCTCTCCTTAGATAGATAACATGCTGGGTGAACAAATTACAGCGGGGCAATTGACAAACATCGAGAAAGCAATACATGCATATACTAATCATCTTGACTCCTTTGGGACTTGATTGGGCATTACAACATTATACATAGACCGCCATCCAACTGCATCTATGACTAATAATCCACCTTCAGGTTATCATCCGAACCCCCTCCAGTATTAAGTTGCAAGCAACAGATTATTGCTTTACGAACTGCGTGTAAAGTAAACAATACGATTGTTCAAGGATTGTTGTTTTCTCCCTAGTAGCAACATCACATCTAGTACCTTAGAGATTTCTATCACTTCCCCAGATTACCAGAGGCATGAACCCACTATCGAGCATATATACTCACTCTTGGAGTTGCTAGCATATACTTGGCCAAGATAGCTACTAACAACAGAAAGCATGCAAGATCACAAATAACAAAGACATGATAGAATCAATAATCAATCTGAAATAGCATCTCAATATCCATCGGATCCCCACAAACACAACATGCAGAATTACAAATAGATGATCTTGATCATGAACGGAGCTCACAAGATCTAAACATGAAAGCACAAAGGAGGAGAACCAACCATCTAGCTACTACATGGATCCGTAGTCCAAGGATGAACTACTCACGCATCACATCAGAGGCTTGCATGGTGATGAGGAAGGCCTCCAGGGTCAATTCCCCTCTCCACCAGGGTGTCGGGAAGAGCTTCAGATCCCTCCTGATCTAGGGATGGAGATGACGGCGGCTACAGACTCTTTCGTGGATTTTTGATCGGGTACTCTGGTTTACGTCCCAAGGGTATCTTATAGTCGGAAGGGGAGACCGAGAGGGTGCCAGGGGCCACCACACCACCCCCTGGCGCGGGCCCAGCCTGGCCGCGCGGCCTGATGGTGTGGCCGGCCTCTGGCCCTTCTCTGTCTCGTATTCTGGCACTTGATGACTTCCGGAAAAATAGGCACTTTGGTTTTTGTCCCGTCCAATTTCGAGAATATTCATTTTCTGACTTTCCTGGAACCAAAAACAGCAGAAAACAGGCAGCTGGCACTGTGGCTCTTGTTAATAGGTTAGTCCAAGAAATCATATGAAAAGTACTCCAAAGTTGGAAAAGACACAAGAAAGTGGATAAAACCAAGCATGGAACATCAAAAATTATAGATACATTTGCAATGTATCAGCTGTCATTGGGATCGCACCCGAAATTGCCTCTCTGGCCTTTTGCCATGCCGTTCCTGGTAGCTGAAGGGTCCGTCTTTCTTCCCCATCTGGTTCTGTTCTTCTTCCTGGTACTATGCGGTGATCCGCTGCTCCTCCTCCGTTTCCATGATCTCCTTCGTTGTCGTGATTTCCTGCATTATCATCTGATAAAATGTCATTGAGATTGAGGATAGGGTTACCGTTAGAGTCGCGCGGTGTCGAGGTGGCTTCATTGATCGTGCACACTTGGTGGCATGTAATATATGGACTTGTGGCATCGTCATCTGGGTTGGAGGAGATATTTTCAGGTGGATCGGAGAAATCTGTTGATTTTTATTCTGGGTAGGTTTCTGCCATCCTTATCCCAAAGTTGATGCCTGTGCTGCTTTCTTCGGGTTCGGAGTTTGCTGGACTTGTTCCGCGCGGTGGAGTTAGTGGGGAATCTGATCCAAAGGAGAGATTGTCATAAAGACCATCAAGGTCCCCCAAATCTGTCTCATCTTGCTTGTTTTCATCGGGTGCTTCAATTTCCACCGTGGTGTCCATGGGAGATCCGACAGATGATGCTGGAATCATTGTAAACGTAGTTTTCCCTACCAACGGTTTTGATGCAATCAGGGCCGAAGGGCGTGGCTCTTGAGGGTTTTCAACTCGGAAGTGGAAACTTCCGATGATCAGATCGGATCCGCCGTTGAAATCGGCCGGCACTGTCACAGGTGTGGGCGGGTGTGGATCTGCTTTTGTGGGGTTGCTGTTTGGCGAAAAGAATGCCGCCAAATCCATGGTTTCAGCATTCAAGTTTATCACAAACGGCGCCAATTGATGAGGGGAGATCTCGGCAATGTCCATAAAGAAGGACTTAGGGTTTTGCGGAAAAGAGAACGCTGGGGATTTCGTTGGAAGTCCGAAAACAATGGGATCAAAGTCGCCTGAATATTACAAGAGATTCCTTAGTCACAAATTGCTTGGGGATTGTTCGATGTCTCTCCTAGGCTTCTCCCGCCCTATATATAATAGGCCGGGTCTCAAAGCTATATGCGGATAGGTTACATGATTACAACACCAACTCTATGTCGGTCTTAGTTCTCTTTCCTATACAACTATAATCTTCGTCAGTTGCTCATTTGCATCTTCATCTTGACTCTTCATGGCCGTAAACCTTTCCGCAGGTCCGAGGTAGCAAATCATAAGGACCCGAGTAATCATACCTATGTCACGATGCGATACCGAAAAGTCCCAAACTTTTCCTAGAACCCTAAAATAACTTTCCCATACATGATTCTTAATCTCTGGACCATTCCAGAGCTCCTCGTGATGTCCAGGATCCCATCCAAGACTCCGAATCAAAATTCAATATCACCATCTATTTATCTAACTAAACCATAGCGACGTTGAATGTTAAGTGTGTGATCCGATGAGTTTGTAAATAAATGTACATGGACAAGACACCTCTCCAACCAATAAACAACAGTGTGACCATGGATGTTCATAATTGTTCCCACAAATTCTACGAGGATCTATCTGGTATTATATTCTTTTTGTCTCGCGATATTTTACTTGCCCGAGATTTAATCGCCGGTATCTTCATACCTAGTTTAATCTCGTTACTGGCAAGTCTCTTTACTTGTGATATAGTATTATATCTCATGACTAACTCTTAATCATATGCTTGCAAGCTAATTTGGATATACTATCAATGTGAGGGCCCAGAGATATCTCTCCATATAGAGTGACAAATCTTGATTTGTGTAACTCAACAAGCACCATCGGAGATACCTGAAGGCCACCTTTATAATCACCCAGTTACGAGGTGGCATTTGATATCCATAAAGTATTCCTCCTATGCCAAGGAGTGGCACAACCTCAGGGTCCAAGGAATTGGATACAAGACAATTTAAGGTATGGCAAATAGAACTTAGTGACACGATCAAATTGCTATTCTTTATTTGGATCTATCCATCATATCATTCTTCTAATGTTATGACCTCATTATTAATCAACATCACATGTTCATGGTTAGGAATCCTAAACCATCATTTAATCAATGAGCAAGTTAAGTAGAGGCTCACTAGGGACACGGTGTTGTTTTTAAATCCACACATGTATTATGATTCCAATCAATACAATTATAGCATGGAGAATACACATTAATCATGAACAAAAAATATGAATAATAACGACTTTATTATTACCTTTAGGGCATATTTCTAGCACTTGTTGGACCTAGACTTGCATCGTGGAACACACTGTTACAACGTTTAACCACGGTGCAACTGGCTAAAGGCTCCAATGAGTTTCATTGGAATTTACTTGAGAGTGGTAAATTCTTTCTAGATTCCATGTAAAGAGCTCTAGTCCATCCAGAGGTACTAGTCGATGGTAATAAAAAATTAGAAGATGAAGGTACCACTAAAGACGAAAATATTCGCATGGTATTTACACCGAGGGACAATTCTTACAAAAGACAACCTTGCTAAAAGAAAATGGCTAGAAACTAAACAATGCGTATTTTGTCACCATGATAAGACAATTAGCATTTATTCCTCCAATGCAAATTTGCTCGTTCTATATGGTCAGTCATCCAAGTAGCATATGGACTGTCTCCTCCTTATTTTATTGCACATATTTGGCAATTGGTTACATTGGTTTGAGCAAAAGTTTAGAATACTGATTAAGGTGGGAGCGTTTAGAAATGACAAGATTTTTAATGGTAAAATATCTTATTTTATGCAGGTTATCTACCGATGCGCCGCTCCTCTCCGCACATGGTCGTCTCTATAATGTGTGGATTTTCGAGACCTGTTTATGGAGGTTTGTATACGTTTGGAGGATATGACAAAAGATTTTTTTTTCCTGATATTGATGACAGCGTAATTTAAGATCGGTCCTCCATCTTATTAGGCGAATTGTCTCATTTATTTTGCCTTTTTATGTTTTTACTACTTGTACTCGGATGGTCGGCGACCATTTTGAGCAATAAAACGCTAATTATCAAAAAACATCAAGGAGTCAGGGGAGCCATGCGGCCCAGGTAGAGTGGCATATATTACATTCCTTCGATTCAAGTTTTCAGCGGGCGACCAGATGGCTTGTCAAGCCTCTTCTATGGCTACATAGGCCTATTGGAAAATTTAGGCCCTCCAATTTTTTTTTGCCCCGGTCGGCTACAAGGGTTGCACTCCTATGAAAATAAATCTTATACGACCCGGTCGTACCGCCCAGGCCGGCGACCACCTTCCGCGGTCGACACGCCGCCCAACTGCCTCGCTTGGGTTGCCGCCGCCGCGCCTAGGCCCGCACTGCGGGCGTACGTGTCAGTCGACTGGCCGGGTCGTCCGTGCGACCGGATCACATAAGATTTATTTCCCACTCCTATGGGCTTGGCCCTGAAAAAGGGAACATGACCTAGAAGAATAAATTGTAGGAAGATACGACTGGTCGCTGTCGAAATTACTAACCGAATGAGAAGCCAAATCAGCCACCCCAAGATTATGATATACTAGATCATCATGGCACGCGTTGCCGCGCCCATCTATTTTGATATGGAATGGTAGGAATATCCATAGATACATGGGTGCACACAATATAGAAGAAATTTTTGTATTGACTAACTTACATATGTAAAAGCTAGAAGTTAAATTTTCGTAAACTAATATATGTATTTGTTATAGTAATGAAAGAGTTTAATTCAGACCAGGCTGGACTGAGCAAAATATTAGACCTAACCATCGCCCTTTACATTAAGATCAGCAACCAGTATAACCAATTAACCATAACGTCTGGTGGCATTTAAACAAAAATAATCCTTGTTGGTGTTGTGTTTTACTTTCTAGTATATAGTAACATGTTAGATGAGAAGATAAACATGAATGATTACAACAACTCCTGGAGTCTAAACATAATATGATTGATTTCGAGACAAACATTTTGTAATTGTATTATTTCTTATGAAAGGAGCACTGAAATGGGAAAGAATTTAATCCTTTGAGCAACTAAGGAAAGCAATTTAGAGTCAAAGAAATAAAGCTCATTTTAGTTGTGATTCGTCGTTTCCCTGTTATAACCAAATGAAACAAAAGTTGCATCTGACAACTCCAACCTGGCTGCACATGAACCAATCTCATAGAGATCGATGGAAAGAAAATTGCATGGCATAGTATCACTATAAGTGGCCAAGATCATTTACCTCCAGGAACATATAGATGAAATCCATCCCCTGTATGAAACATGAAAAAAATGTTAAACTATTTAATCACATACATTGATAAAATCTAATGGTGTTTTGCAGCTATAGATAACCGAACATATTTGAAAGTGCCGCAATACAGAAATTAATCGGACAATCAAAATTTCAACAGACAGCCAATCATGCCGCTGGAATAGGACATATAGCATGTACACGAGGAACAAGTGAGAAGGGATGCACCGTATCCATTCTGCTCGTAATCACCATCGTTACATGCTAAAGGTGGTATTTCTAGCGCCACTGAATAATTCGCCATTGAATAGAAGTGGTAGTATGGTTTCGCCGTATCTCTGTATCCCTGCCGCTCATAGTATGGTTTTGTCGCAGTTGAACGCTGCAATCACGATTGCGCCATGTAAATATTCAAAGAGTAAGTTTCAGTGGAAGCACCTCCAATCTCAGTTGATCGCTCCTATAACCAAAATGCAAGCAATTCCATCCAGTTGGCCATGGAATGACATCATAGAAGGTACGACATGCAATGCTGAAAAACATAATAAAGGTAGATATAAAACTTGCAAACTTCGTGAGGAGACTTAATCCAAAGAAAGGAACATAGTTGTTTCCTAATGCATACCGGAAGGTATTAAGAAACTTACAGGAAGCTAGGAATTTATTTGGTTTGCATTGCCGGTCAAATTGCTTTGACATGAAGGATAATTCTGTTCGACCCAAGTGGTCTATTTCGAAATGATTATCTAATGCGACCTTGTAAAGCTTCAAACGACCAATAGAAATCAGATACCTCTCCTATCTAAAATAAGTGTGTAACTGACATGATAAACGAAACAAAATGAAAATTTATTTAATTCATCTTAGTCCTAAGAATAAACAAAAGTTATCATAAAGTAAACGCATAACTTATTTTCAATTTCAATACCCTTGGAAGGTGTAGGTTGGACAGACCGAGGGGCGTCGGTAGACGCCGATGAGGTCGGGCTCTGAATCTAGGGTTCGTGGAGGTAGATGCATTCATGGCGAAGAGTGGCGGCGTGGCGGACTGGAACATGTGCGCGGGAGGGAGAGGAGCACAGGGTCTTGCTTGCCGACGCCGATTGGAGCGGCGATGGGGAGATAAATGGGGGGCGGTAGCGCACGAGCGGGCGAAGAGAGGAGAGCAAGGTGGAGGTAGATCGATCGATTGACTGTGTGCGCGTATGGTTTGATGAAACAGTTCAGCCTCATTGGGTCGTTGGCTTTGTATGGGCCCAAATGAGTGGTCCAAATCAACCCCGTGCGATGGATTTGATTAGCAGAGAAGCGTTTCTAAGGACATCCGGCGCAGGAGGCATCAGACGGCCAGGAATGCATAGATCGTAAATTGGACGGTTCCAGACGCTGATGGCCTGAGAGCGCTCCGTTTTGGCTCAGTTTTAATGTCCCTAACTAGATCATTGATGGCGCGCGTTGCCGCGTCCGTCTATTTCTTCAGTATAGTATAATAGCAGTAAATTGTTCAAATATATGGCGAAACATGCAAGTTAAATAACAAATAATTCTATTGAAATTTAAGGATGACAACTAATCAAACTCTCTAGATGGCAAAAACAAAATAGGTATTTCTTAGTACAGTGAAACATATATCATATAAATATGTCTAGCTGGTGTAGCTATAGGATTAATCAGCAACTTCAATATTCATCGAGTACACTAAATGCAAAATATAAACATTAAAATAAAAAAAATAGTTCATAAGTTGTAATATACTATAAGTGCAAAAAGTAATATGTTAATAATTAACATGTCCAAGATCTTGGAAGGATTAAATTGGTATTTCCCAATGAGTTTTGGTGTTAAGATGATGCTAAGCATTATAACTATGTTGTGTAGAGCACCGGGATACGAAATATCAATTAGTACATCCCCAGTGCGTGAGCAAGATGGTGACATGATTCTTCTGAGCTGTTTTGGTCTTCATATGTCATGCCTCGTAAAAGAGAAGATGGTAAAATCAGAAGCCAAAGTTAGTCCTGACCAGTGAGTATTACATGGATAGATTATTCATAAGGGATAAATTACGTAAGGGTATAATTAACTTCTCATTAACATCATATCAGCAGATCAATAGTGGAATTTCAAACAACTCGTGCAAAGACCAAAAAACACATCTCTACGGCAAGGCATCTAGTTGTCGGCAGGTCGTGTACCTAGCATATACTATAGGCGAGCATGGTGGCTGTCTTCACCCACGCTTGGTGGAGTGCAACAACGAGGACAGTGGGTCATGAGACATTACCCAAGGGAAAGGCGCTTCTTAGGAAGGTCACCATGTTTAGTCGTAGAGCCTCTAGTGGCACACCTCCTGGAGGAGTTATCGAGGGAGGAGAAGTTGGGAGGTAGGGACGCCTCCATTGCTGCTAGTCTACCACCGTGAACCGCCCTCCTGACTCGGAACAAAAGAGACCAACGAACCGAGAGAAAGGAGGAACCCCAATGGGTGGGCATCAAAGATATTTATAACTTAGATTAAGCATGCACATGTTAGGTTAATCGATTAGGCTACCCACAAGGACATTAAGTGTCGAGTCTGTGCAGATGAAACTCCAATAGCCCAACAAGCAGCCGCAGCCGAACAGTCGACCCTAGCTCACCTTTCGACCCTAGCTCACCTTTCGAATAGCTATCTCGAATTGGCTAGCGAGGCCTTCGTGACTGTCCCTTTTTGGACGCTAATAACTTGATTTCAGTTGACCGATCAAATAGACTGTACAGGCCACGTACGCGAGAATACAAAAGCAGCGCTTCTCGGGCTTCCTGCGGTCCAGTTGGCCCAATCAACCATCAGGCTCCAATTTGATGACCGGAGTAGCGTTTCTCGGGACATCGAGGCCACGAAGTGAAGCGTAAAAGGCTACGATGATAGCACGAGAGCCAGGACCGGATGACAGAAAATGGAGGAAACGTGAAATCTCACGGTCTAGAATGCAGAGGGCATGAGAGAGCTCTCTTTTGTCCCAGTTATAATATCGACAGCAGCACGAGGTATCGCGAGCAAGCATGCATTTGCATCGTAGATCGATGTCGTGCTCGAGGTAGCGCCCATGGACCCGAGCGAGAGCGAGGGGTCGCATCCGCACGACCGCTTCGCCTGCATCCCTCTGAATCCTGTTCGGAAGGCTTTTTTCCATCGTTCCCTACCAAACCGAACTAATGGGCTATTGTTGGGCCCAATTAATCAAAGGAAGCCAATTTGACATCAAGAGGAGCGTCCCTCAGAGATATTTGGCCTAGTTCGAGATTTGAGTTGCATCCGACGGCTAGAAATATAGCTAGGCGTAATCACACGGCTAGAAATGTCCAAGTTTTAGGAGAGCTTCCTCTTGTTCCAGTTTTAATATCTCTAATATATGCATGGGAATCGAATTGCCCTTTGATCACGTAGAAAATGAAACTATATAATTGTATAGCTTGCCATCTCTGAACTGTTCGCACTAACACACATCGATTAGCTACTTTATTACGTGATGATTAACTAATACACCCGCGTTGAAACATTCGTCTATCGGTCGATCGTGTGACGACGGATGATCAATATGAGAAATCGATTCATCACGCAGACCTGCAGAGCTGTATTTGTGTCAGGGAAAATAACGGCACGACAACGACAACCGCATATAGAAGCCTGGTGTTTCCAGACAAGTGACATAGTTTCAGCATATCGTGGAAAACGGCAGCGACGTAGTACGCAGTTTAAGAGGTATTCCATTAGATTATCCAATGGCAAAGCGCGACAAAACCGGACCATCCGGAGACCTAGCCCCTGCTGCTCTTGGAATCTGCCTTCGTCGCCATCACTGGGCATTGTACAGACGCAAGGCTCCAAGTGACACCTTTTTCGGCCCTCGTCACCATCGGTGGTCGATGTAGACGCAAGGTAGACAACTCTTTGAGACATGCAAAGCTCTCGTCTGGCCGGTCTGGTTTCCTTGTAGCCACCCCAATGGATCATGCAGCTGTACACATCTGCTGATCTGCACAACTTATATTTCTCGATCGCCATCGCCTTGCCCCCTCTTGTTTCTTTTTGATTGGTCGGTTCTATCTTAGTGTGGTCGGATCGGATCGGATTCTCCCTATAAATTGAGGCCAAAAGTAGCCATCTGTTCTCATCGCTGGGACATAACTAGGTCAACATAGTAGTAGCAGCCTTTCTCTTCTCTACTCCTCGTCCCAACTCTTCTCATACGGCCGTCGAGATGAACGCCGGGATTTTCGGCAACGGCGGCGAGACGCTGGTGCTCGCGCATGGCTACGGGGGCACCCGGTTCGTCTGGGACGACGTCGTCCCGTCGCTGGCCGAGAGGTTCCGTGTCGTCGTCTTCGACTGGAGCTTCTCCGGCGCGGCGGCCAGCGATGGCGGGTGCTCTGAACGGCCCTGCTCGTACCATGGCTTCGCCGACGAACTCGTCGCGATGATGGACAAGCTAGAGCTGAAGGGGGCGGTGTACGTTGGGCACTCCATGGCCGGCATGATCGGCTGCATTGCGTCGGTCGCGAGGCCGGACCTGTTCAGCCACCTCGTGCTGGTTGGAGCGTCACCAAGGTCCAGATCACACTCTCACTTTATCCGAAAGAAAGAAAATAGTACGACCGTAAAAAGGACGATGTCGCTGAACTCTTGCGCGATTTGCACGTACGTTGGACCAGGTACATCAACGAGGACGGGTACGAGGGCGGCTTCGACCGCGGCCAGGTGGACGCCATGCTCGCCGCCGTAGAGGCCAACTTCGCGGGATGGGTGCCGCTATTCGCCGCGGCCGTGGTCGGGGCGGACTACCCGGTCGCCGTCGCCAAGTTCGCCAAGCAGCTGGCCACGATGCGCCCTGACACAGCGCTCCGCGTCCTGCGCGCCGTGCTCACCTGCGACGTCCGGGACGTGCTCCCGGACGTCAAGGCGCCATGCAGCATCGTGCACTGCGGCCGGGACTCCGTGGCGCCGCTCGCCGTCGCGCGGTACATGCAGCGAGCGATGGTCGGGTGCGCCGGTGCCGGTGGCGCGGAGACGGTAGTCATCGAGTCCTCCGGACACTTCCCGCAGCTCGCAGCGCCCAAGGAGTTCGTCCAGGTCCTTGAAGACATCTTGATCGACCACTGAACTACTACCACTAGCAAAATCCATGCCGATGTTGAACGTTGATAAAAAACTCGGTTGCTTATTTATTTGCATGCATGCTTGTAATCACGCTCTAATAGTATATATATATATATATATATTGATTGCTACGTCACCCAGTTCTGGTTCTTTCCAGGTTTCTGTGACAAACAGGTTGGACCATGTACCATATATGCAATTAGAGTACTAGAACAAGGATATTCTAAAGTTAATTTCATTTGAAGTAGTGCTGACATCAGCATGACGTCAGCCACGAGCTGCCTAGAAAAACTGAAATAGTTACAAAACTTATGAAACATTTTTGTACATAGACTGTTTCAGTGTTTCGATAATGTTTCAGTCTGTTTCACTTCTGAAACTTATGAAACCTTGTTGAACTGTTCACAAAATGTTTCAATGTTTTAGTCGGTTTCAATTCTATTTTAATTAGTTACGTCAGCATGACGCCATCGATGTGTGGACTGGAAAAAACTTAGACAAACGTATCAATCTTAAAGTGGAAAGGAACGGTGGATGTGACTATTTCACATGAAGTTAACTTTAGAAATGACTAAGGTTGTAATTCCCACACATAAAAAGTACTACCGAGGTTATAATGCAATACATTTGGGTGCTTCCATAAGAGTATCGGAAAAAGTATATGATAGATAATACGATGAGGTGAGATGACTAAAGCATTTGCACATGTGAAAAGGACATTTTTTATGACGAAGTGGGATGATATACCCAGCAGCCCAAAGATAAACTTTAGTAGGCTATAAACTACGTCGTGCTGCAAATAGCATAATTAGTTACACTTTTATATTCCTCTGTTGAAATAATTGACTCGGATTTATTTAGATTAGAATGTATGGCAGCGTGATCTGCGGATAGATCTGCCATAGCCCGCGGACGTTTTATATTATAGCTTGGTTTGTTATATTGGTACTTTGGCTTTGGTCACTGTTGTGTGGTTGATCGGTTGTGTGCATCCTAGCTATGCAGAGACCTGGTGTAAATATTACTATAATTAATAAAACATCCATTTAAAAAAACATATATCTACACACTAAAACACATCTATATACATATAAATATAGATAAATCTGAGTCATTTATTTTCGGAAGAGGGAGTATACTAAATAATGTATTCATTTGTTAAGACGTACTACGTACAGTTTCAATGAACAAGACTTATTGTTTTCCAAAAGTTGAACTACTTAAATTTTGACCAAGTTTTTAGAAGAAATCATTAATATGTACAATCCAAAATCAACACCATTTTGTACATCATAAAATATATTTTCATATGATATATATATATATATATATATATATATATATATATATATATATATAATATCATAATTATTGATAGTTTTTAAAAAATGTTAGTCAAACTTTACTTAGCTTGATTTATCAAGAAAAAATATAGGGCTTATTCATTGGAATGAAGAGAGTATATTGTATATAGATAAGCATAAGAATATATACTCCACGGTCTGCGCACAAAAAACAAAATACTATTACAAGTTCGTAACTTCATAGTAAAAAAACGTCCAAAATTTGGAGCACATGTAGGTCAATTTGAGATGAAGTACACGTATATATATGTCCATCGCCTTAATAGTGTCTGCATTGCCAGAAGAATATGAACACGGCTGAATCACTTAAAAGCAGAAAACAGAAAATAAAAACTTACGTTTAACCATTTCTAGGACAACATGTGCATAGAGAATTAAAAACACAACTGTAAACTAAAGCTATATTTATTTAAATTTGGTAACATGTTTTGCACATTTAATTGACTGCAAGCAAAAAACGATGATATTGATAGAATAATACCTATCATCACCGTAGTACTTTGTACGTGTATAAAGTGACGGCCTTTCCAACCAACGATATTGATTGAATAATACTCACTCATCCGAAAATAAGTAGATATATGAATCTAGATAAATATGAATCAATTTGTTTTTGGACAGAGTAAGTAGCAAAAATTGGCAATGAGTGTGTTAGATAGAATTATTTTAGTTCGCCATTTCTCTTTCCTTGTACATTTTTTTCTTCGAAATTGAGGTGATACCTCCGGCCTCTAAATCAAAATAATGCATATAGACTTTTTATTTATTATTCAACGTAGTCTTAGAAATAAAATACAAAGTTCAAAACCTCATCAAAGACTCACAAAACCTATAAACTAGATGGATGGGGTGGCCACGTCGGAGCCATTGCCCTGACCTCACACCTACTCACATCATCATAAAACTGGAGGGCTCACCCAACCCCCCAGAGAGACCAACCGGGAGCACAAACCGCTCTGGTAAACCCTCAGCACACACTAGCACACATGCTCCAGAATTAGCCGCCGCCATCTTTTGCCGACCCATCTTCGAGACATGCATCAAAGGCATTGACCATGCAAGGCCTGTCGTCGATGCCGCCACGACGCCAGACAGCGCCACCACCTTGTGTGCTCCCACCATATAGGCCCACCTTCGAGAACCCGTTGCACCATGTTGCTGAGACCTATCGTCATCAACTCGATAGATGCAACACCGCTCCACCTTGGTCACCGTGCAAGAAGCATGCGAAGATCGACGTCTAGCCATTGAAGCCATCCACTTGTCCATCCAACCGATGCATGTCTCCAAAGATGATGCCCGTGCGGGGGTGATGACGTAGTAACATCGCCATCATCCGATTTGGAAACCCCAAATCTAGGGTTTCCCTTGCATATGGAACGAAAAACGCCTCAACAATGCCTCCAACGAGGTAAATGATGCCCACATATTCCACCTTTGATTGCATATCCTCGCACCTGTCACCGGCTGGGCCACCAACTCCTCCTTGCCTCCATTGACCTCAATGCCCCAAGGGTGCATCTGATATGCCTGAGATTCATTGCAATGAACCATGCCACCACCATCAAAATGGACCATCGAAAGCAAAGGAGTCCTCTTCGCTATGCGACCGACGCCATGGCCACACATGCAATGAGGAACCATGTCGCTGCTCTCGCAGTTTCTTTCTCCTAGCCACCATTGTTCCGAAGAACGTAGCCCTGGGGATATAATCCCGCCTCCCACATCCACTGTCTAGAGTCAGACACCATATTCAGTCCGGAGGTCCCTCGCCACGAGAAGTCCCTGGGGAAAGGAGACGAAGGCCCGCTGTTCTGCATGAGGTGCTTTGTCCGCCAACATCCTCCGGCGGAGGGAGGTAGAGGAGATGAGGGTGGGGATGACGATGGCTAGGCAACACGGGGGTATGTTTGAACTACGTGCCTGTAACATCCTAGGGTTTTAGGTTAGAGAAGGAGAGATCACGGGTGTGTGCATTGCATTCATGTATCAAAAAATCCGAAGAATTTTCACGCAAAACTAAAAGAGGTGTAGAGGGATCGAGGTTTATCTTGTTCTGATAAAAACATTAGGGCGGGTGCGATGGATTTCGACATGACCTCTATTGAATCTTTATGTGTTAAGGGGAAAATAATTCAAACATCACTACAAGAAAAGTTGGCTTTTACAAAGGACAATTTTCGTGGTTGAAGGCCCGTTTTTTGTGGCCAAAGAGTCTTCCATGACGGATGGCCTTCGTGGTAAAAGCCTTGTCACAAATTAATTAACCATAGTTTTTTTGACTGTGGCGGATCACACCCTTCAGCCACGAAAACTTGTTCCATCGTAGATCTGTTTGCCAGCCGCGCTGACGGCTGACGCCATGCAAACTGCCACGTGGCAGCCGTCGTTAGTGGCCGGTTACCACCGTTAACAGCCATAGAAACCATGGCAGAAGCCAGGCCCAGTCAAGGCCTGCTAAATACTAAGTGGGCCAGCCCATCAGGGGAGCCCAATAAGAAGATGGCATGTTACTGTTTTGTCTTGTGCTGTTTGAAATGGGCACAAAAATGCAGCCAGCAGCGACCCGTGAACTTTCAGGCCCAATTCTGTTTCGGCCTATAGTAGGCCCATGTTGGTCCAACACTATGCTGCCACTTGAGGCCTGCACAAATACGGCCCGACACTGTTCAGGCCTGTTGCCAATCTAGCCTTTTACTGTTCAATCCTGTTACTGTTCCAGTCATTTAGGAATTTCGACCCATTACTGTTTAGGACCTTTAGTGTTTGGCCTTTTGCCTATTCAGGCTGGCCCTGTTCAGCCTGTTATTGTACTAAACTGCCACCGTACTGGCCTTTTGCTGTTGATACCTTTCGCAGTTCCGGCCTTTCATTGTTCTGGCCTTTTCTCTGCTCCGGTCTTCTACTGTTCTGTCCTTTTACTGTTCTGGCCTCTTATTATTCTGGCCTTTTACTAGCCTTTTACTATTCTGGCATTTTACTTCTATGGCCTTTTACTATTCTGTCCTTTTATTGTACTGGCCATTTACTGTTCTGGCCTTCTACTAATCTATCCTTCTACTGTTCTGGCATTTTCCTGTTCAGGCCTTTTGCTGTTCTGGCCTTTTACTGTTCTGGCCATTTTGGGCCGTCCATGCGCATGTTGTTTCAACGTTCGTCATGCTACTGCTCTGACCTGTTACTGTTTTGGACTTTTTTGCTAGCGCCTACTTTTCGCAGAACAGGTGAATATCAAGACATCAATTAATAAACACACAGAAATTAAAACTACTTATTACACAACAATAAAAGTTTGTTACGACAGGTTATACAACAAGATCGTAATTCCGACAGATTACAACGTGTCAGTACCATCAATAAGAGATCGGTACATGGCGATTCGCTTCATTGTATTATCTGTCCTCTTCTTCAACATTTCAGCTATAGATCTAAGAGCAGCTACACCCTTTTGTTATGCATGCAATACAACATTTATATATTTATCACCTGCATGAGTTGTTCTAGGTGGACTATTAAGTAAGTTGTTTGCTTCGGAAATGCAATGGGAGGATGAATGGGACGAGGGATCACAACTTTCAGTCCTGCCTTCCAAGGACTCCTGCTGGGTTTTAACTGCAGTTTGCTAAAATATGGTAAAACAGGTTAAAACAAACAACAAGGGAAACAAGTAGTATTATATAAAGTAGAGATCATTTAAAGTAAGTATGAACTTATAGTAGCACGTTCAGGATGACAATAGCTCCTTCTCGAGCGGGTGCAACTCCTGGTTAATCTGCCAGAAGAATCTGACCCGAGCAGTTGGAACTCTGGTCCTTGTACTCCATTGTCATTTCTCTGCATGACATTTGAAACCAAGTTGGTTGGTTTGGAAGGATGAAAACTCTTGAAAAACACCAAAAACATAGCATTAAAAATTACCAGATGTATGTTTTAAATTAGATAGCTGGTTTGGAAGGATGAAAGCAGGTGAAAACACCAACATATAGCATTAAAAATGACCAGATATATCATCCAAACTAGATGGACATTTTCCGAATTAAGCATACACACATATATTCACAATTGAACATAAATGCAAATGTCATGGCAAGTTCTTAGGTAGAATGACTTATTAACTTATTAGGCATGCAGGTTATACAACTAATTAACATGACAAGAAATTGGCCTAAGTAACACAAGGAAACCTCACGATTCAGCCTTGTTGGGCGTCAGATTGTCAGTGTTGGATCCTCTATGAGCTGTTTGCATGACCCATGCGAGCGCTGGAAAGAATAGAATCTACGAGGTGGTGTTGGAGGATTAAACCGATAGCGTGAGAATAAAGAAAGTGAATAAAAGCAAGAAGCTAATGATGTGGATAGGACCTACAAGATGAAGGGTGCAAACGAAATGGCAATAGCATCCAGGATATTGAGAAACATCCTAACGATTCCGTAGCTTACGAGTACCAAAAATATAGCAAACGGGCAAGAGAAATTACCGTTGCACGGTGAGGACGGGTAGGACGGGCAAGTGGGTGGCGAGGGAGGCGGCTCAACATTTGTAGGTCAGCAGTGAATGATTCAGTGAAGCGGCCCCAGTAGGGTAGATGACGGTGTTGGCGAAGCAAATCCGGTGCTGCGAGGGAGTCAGTGAAATAGTTTCGGTGAAGAGCGCCTGCAGTGGAAGAGCTCCGGTCTGGAAGAGAGGGCCGACGGTGAAGCGGCTAGAGGAAGGTCGAGGTTGGAGGGGTGTCGGCGGGGAAGAACGATGGGGGGATATAGGTGGGATGATGCACATTTACAACCTATACCCCTCTATTATTGCAGTACTCCCACGGTCCTTGTTTCTGGAGCAGAGATAGAAGAGGAATTTTGCATTTGCAAAAAGCGGGGCGAGATATTTGAATAGATGCGCGGGATATTTGAATAGATGTGCGCGGGATGTTTCGGCGCCATGCGGAAATTTTGAGGTTGAAGCTTCCTACATACGCTACTCCGACGCGGCCACTCTCACGTGTTGGCCCCGTCTAGACCCACACGCTAACGACAGTATGCTTACCAACATATAAATGAGTTTCCACACATTTGCTGAAATTGATAAACAATATATTTTGAAGGATTTCATACAAGATGACCAAGGTCACGGCCATATCTCTGTTATAGTTTATAATAGTGTGTCCATATCTCGTAGATAGCTGCATCTTGGCATTTCAATAGAAGATTCTAGATTTGATGGACAATGCCCAACTTTCATGAATTTCCAAACTTTCTAGCTAAATCTATGCAATAAAATGACTTTTTGACAATCTAAAGTAAGTATGTCTAATTTCGAACTAGAAATTGTGTGATATACCTTTCTCTTGACTTTTTAAAATAATTCAAAGATATCAAGTATTCAAATATTGGAGAACCACAGAGAGTTTCGCAAAATTCAACTTTTTTGATATGAATGGTAATGACACCTAATTTTGGCCATTTTAAAAAATACAAAGAAACAAAAAATAAAAATAAATGCATCCAGTATTTTCTCTCTTCGTGTCTCACTATGTGCACTAGCTAGTTTCCATGGAAAAATATAATCTTGAAATTTGATAACTTCTGAGAAAAAATTGTATCACAATATATGGAGTACCATGTAAGAATATGCATGGATTTCAAACCAGATGACCAAGGTCATGGCCATATATTTTCTATAGTTTATAATAACCTATCCATATTTTCTAGTTGGTGTGTATTGGCATTTGAAATATTATTTACAAAGGAAGCTTCCGAATTGGAAGTTATTTCAATTTTCTAAGGCACAACAATGGCTTTAGTCATGAAGCTACTACAAAACATGGCTTAAAATCCCACTGCCCCGGTTTTCACTCAAAGTATATATAGCCTAGGGTTAAGTTTAGGGTTCGGGGTTTTATTTTGTGTTAAGGGTTTAAGGGTTCATGGTTTATGGTTTAGGATTTTAGGGTTTAGTGGTTTAGGGTTCATGATTTAGGGTTTAGGGTTGTTCAGGGTTTTAGGGTTTATGATTGTTTAGGTTTTAGGGTTTAGGGAATTTTCAATAATAATGTCCAAGCTTTATATATATGGTTATACTCATGGAATAGAATGGCATTATCGCAATTTAATAAAAGTATTTCAAAATTTGATCTATAAGTGCATTATACCTCCTTGGTAAGGGTTTAGGGTTCTAGGGTTAGGAAGTTAGGGTTCTAGGGTTAGGAGGTTATTAGGGTTTACGGTTAAGGGTTTTTGATTTTCAATAATGTTCAAGCTTTATGCTTATATTCATGTAATAGAATGGCGTTACCATAATTTAACGAAAGTATCTCAAATTTTGATCTATAAGTGCACGGTACCTGCTTGGTTTAGGGTTTATGGGTCGATGATTTAGGGTTTTACGGTTTAGTTTTTATGGGTTGTTTATGGTTTAGGGATTAGCGATTTTTCAATAATGCTTAAAGATTTATGCTTATATTCGTCGAATAGAATGGCGTTACCTGCTTTAATGAAAGTATCACAAATGTTCATCTATAAGTGCATGATACCTTCTTGGTTAGGGTTTTACAGTTTAGGTTTTATGGTTGTATAGGGTTTAGAGTTTAGGAAATTTATAATTATTCTCAAGCTTTATTGTTATATTTGTCGAATAGAATGACATTACCTAATTTATTGAAAGTATCTCAAATTTTGATCTATAAAGTGCATGATACCTACTTGGTTAGTGTTTATGGGTTGAGGGTTTAGGGTTTTAGGGTTTAGGTTTTAGGGGTTGTTTAGGGTTTAGGGTTTAGGGAATTTTCGATAATGCTCATGATTTATGCTTATATTCGTCGAATAAAATGGCGTTACCAAATTAAATGAAAGTATATCAAATTTTGATCTATAAGTGCATGCTACATGCTTGGTAAGGGTTTCGGATTTCAGAGGTTTTGGGTTTTAGGAAATTTCAATAATGTTCAAGTTGCTTTATGCTTATATTCCTGGAATAGAATGGCATTACATAAATTTATTGAGAGTGACATGGGTATACCCTACAGGTACTCGAGCTTGGTATATACGACCTGAATACAGTAGAGGCCCACGGTGTCGCTAAGGCCCAAATGAAGAACTCGAGTAACCTACGGACTCTCGATTGCTTGAAGAACAAGAAGAAGCTAAAGATAGAAAGTTCAAAGGGGAAAACCCTAACCTGTAACTGACTCGACCTGCTACCCAAGACCTAGCCTATCTATATAAAGGCTAGGAGGGGGCGGCGAGGAGGACACACGCAACCCTAGTTTCCACAACCCTTGCCATATTGCATCTGCGCACCATTGTAATCCTCGATTCCTTTGATAATTCCACGAGCAGACAAGCAGGAGTAGGGACCTCTACGAGGCCTGAACCTGGGTAAATCTTTGAGTCCCCTGTGTGCTTGTTTGCTAGCCGATAGATGTTTCCAGCGCTCCCTCCTTCTCCAAAACCCAAGTCCATAACAATGGGCATTGATGAGTTAAACCCTCGTCAATTGGCGCCATCTATGGGAATTGGGAGTGCTGATGTTGCGGCTTCTTCGGCCCCATCAACCGTGATCTACAACTCCGCAACAACGGATATTCGCCAGCTCTTCGGCGTGTTCGACTTCACTGTCCACACGCCAGCCACTCGGCCCGCCTTTGAATCCGTGGGCGACGGAATCAGCCTGGCGATCGGGGGTTTCCGCTTCCAAGTTGGTCAGATGGGCACGCTTCGCATGCCTGGCCAGCTGACGGTACCATCGATTGCTCCAACATCATGGTTCCCTTCGCCGATCGGCACCCTCAATAAGACCCACACCTCAACAACAGTCGAGAATACGGTCAGCGACAACAGTCGCGAATCCGATCTAGGCGATCTGGCAACTGAAGATGGAGCCTACGGTTCCAGATCTGAAAGTTGTGGGAGCAGCAGCTTCCCCAATCACTTCATGTGCGCCGTCATCAACGCATGTGACACCTCCGCCAATCGCGACAATACGGGCAATGGTGGCCATGAAGCCGACCCGCCAAACGGCGGACCAACCAATGGCGGACCACCCAATGGCGGTCCTACTAACAGCGCTCCCGTCAACAACGGAGGGGCAGCCGAACCCCCCACCATGATCAACGAGCAAACTGGAGAACGTGTCGTGATCAGGATCAACGATCTCGAGTGGGCTCGTTGCCGCGAAGCCCTATGAGGCCATCCTCTACCCTTCGGCTCCCCGCAAGAGCTGCTGATGGGTTACCATTGGCTCCTGAAAGAGGAATACAAGCGCCGACTGCAAACAATCGCATAACTCGAGGCGCGTAAGAAGGCAGCCGACGAATCAAGCGTCCGACGAGCTGGGCTCTCTTCACACGGAGGATCCTCCTCTAAATGCAACGAGTACATCGCCAACAAGAGACGATCTCGACTCGCCCACCTCACCAAACAAGAACGCGTAGAAGCCGCCAAAGTCCTTGACTTCAGCTCCATGACGGTGGATACACGCGGCAACGTGCTCCCGAAAACACCGCAAGCCGCGGTAATGGCGGCCACCATGTACCTCCTCAACAACCAGCCGCTAGCTGGAGACCCTCGAGCTACCATGCACCGATCTACGATCGCAGGCTTGGGGTTAATCGAGGCTGCCCTCGACAAAGAGCCGGCGTCAGAACCGAAGAAAGGCAAGGCTCTGGCAAAATGCTACTCCTCGCCCTCATCCAGCGACGATAGTCACGATTTGTCTCGACGTCGCCGCTCACGGCGACACGACCACGACTATGATGCGTGCGATGACCTCACGCAGCGCAAGATCGAAAAATCAAGGGCGCGACATGCTCGGTCGACTGACTCAGAAGACGAAGATGTGGAGCTTTGTGGCGCTAGATGCTTCAGTAGAGCCATCAGGCAAAAGCGAATGCCCAAAGGTTTTAAGCTCCCGTCAGAGAACCCGAAGTTTGACGGCCTACAGGACCTGAAGATCTCGTTGGAGGACCACATCTCCTTCATCAGGCTTCACGGCGGAAGTCGAAGCATGGCCATGCAATGCCTACAGCTACAGCTGCAGGGCGCCACTCGAGCCTGGCTCAACAACCTCCCACGCGGATCCATTTGCAGTTGGGAGGAGCTGGTATACAGCTTCTTGCGCAACTTCAAGGACACATACAAACGGCCCGCATCAATCGAAGAGCTGAGATGCTGCCAGCAAAGATCGGGCGAATCGATATGCTCCTACATCTAGAGGTGGGGTCCATCTTCAAGAACTCTGCAGAGAACATCTCAGAGGATCGCGCGATTGACGTATTCAACGGCGGCGTATGCCGCATAGAGCTCAGGGAGGAGCTGGGCCGCTCGAAGCCCAAAACCATCGACCACCTGATGGAAATCATGAATCGCTGGGCAGATGGAGAAGATTAAGTGAAAAACCGCGTTCACTCTGACGACGAGGTAGAACTCGAGCGCAGACGCGATCGCCGAAGCAAACACCGCATGCGCATCTACGATGACCGCGACGACGTCAACATGGTCGCGGCCGGCTACGCCGACAGACGCGACGACAACCGCAATAGCGGCTACCGTAGCGGTGGATACCGCGACTCCGGAAAAACCATGCAAGTGTGGCAGCGCCGCAATCGCGATGAGGCACCCGCAACATCCATTGAAGACAAGCTGTTCGGGCCATGCATTGTGAACTTCTACATCGACAAGCATGACGGAAAGAAGAAGTCTAGCCACCTCCTCAAAGACTGCCGCGAGTTCCTCAAACTACATGAGGGACTGGCTCGGATGAATCGCAGCGCAGTCGAAAGGGGCTACGGAGCCTCTCCAGGCGCCGTAGCACATCGCGCTCCGCCACCACCACCTGGACTACCCCCAAATGCAGCTGCGCCGGACCAGCACCAGGGAGGCGAACCATACCTACGGGCCATGGGTACCATGATGATCTAAAAGGGACGCCCCTCGAATAGGGTGCAGAAGGCCATCACTTGCCAAGTCAACTTGGCCACAAACTCGCCACCATCTACCACTGAGTACCTCAGTGGAAGCGAGTCCTGCATCACCTTCGACAAGCGTGACCACCCGTGCCAAGTACCTCGCCCAGGACATTGTCCCCTTGTCCTCGAGGCACAAATTGGAGGCTTCAACATGAGTCGCGTATTTATGGACGGCGGAAGCGGCATCAACCTTATGTTCGCGAGTACCTTGCAAGTAATGAGGATCCCTCTGACCTGCCTAAAGGCCTCAGACACAACATTCCACGACATCGTCCCAGTCAAGGGCGTATATCCCCTTGGTAAAATCAACCTCGACGTCATCTTCGGCACACCGAAAAACTTTTGGCGCGAGCGCATCGACTTCGAAGTGGTCGACTGGCCCTCACAGTACCACTGCATCCTCGGGCGTGTCACGTTTGCTAGGTTCATGGTGGTGCCGCACTACGCCTACTTGCAGATGAAAATGCTAGGACCTAACAGCGTCATCACAATCAACGGGAGCTTCGAGAGGTCCGACAGCTGTGATAGGGAATTCAACAGAATCTCCTAGTCCTTCGGCATGCAGGAGGAACTCACAAGATTGAAGGAATCAATAGACAACAGTCTGCCTCCCCTAAGCCAGCCAAGCTCACCTGACTTGTCCTTTGACTCATCAGTGCACACGAAGAAAGTCTAGGTTCACCCATCGGATCCCGTCAAGATGGCCCTCATCGCCAACAACTTGAGTCCCGCATAGGAAGTCGCGCTCGTCGAATTCCTCCGTGAGCACTGGGAAATCTTCGCCTGGTGTCTAGCGGACATGCCAGGAGTTCCTAGGGAATTCTCCGAGCACGCACTCAACGTCAACCCAGACGCAAGGCCAGTCAAGCAAACAATTTGGCGACTATCTGAACCAAGAGCAAAGGCAGTCGGAATGGAGATCAACAGAATCCTCGATGCCAAATTCATACGCGAGATCAAGGAAAGCACTTGGCTCGCCAACACGGTGCTAGTACCAAAAAAGAACACGGATATCCTGCGGATGTGCGTGGACTTCACCTCTTTGAATAAGCACTGTCCGAAGGACCACTTCCCGCTACCGCGAATCAACCAGATTATCGACTCCACCGCGGGATGCGAGCGCCTCTGTTTCCTCGATGCCTACTCAGGCTATAATCAGATTCGAATGAAGGAGGAAGACCAAGAAAAACAGCGTTTACAACACCTTTTGGTGTGTTCTGCTACAACACAATGCCCTTTGGGCTAAAGAACGCAGGGGCCACCTACCAACGGTGCATGCAGGCTTGCCTCAAAAACCAGCTTGGTCACAACATTGAAGTCTATGTCGACGACATAGTAATCAAGACCAAAGAGGAAGCCTCACTAATCGACTATTTGCGTGAAACCTTCGCTAACCTCGATCTCTACTGGATCAAGCTCAATCCATACAAGTGCGCCTTCGGCGTACCATCTGGGCAACTACTCGGGTATCTTATCTCCGTGAGAGGGATCGAAGCAAACCCGAAGAAAATAAAAGCTGTACTAGCCATGGAGAAGCCGGAAAACATAAGGGGCGTCCAGCAGCTGGCTGGGCGAATCGTGGCTCTCAGTCGATTTATCAGTCAGATGGGTGAAAAGGCACTGCCCTTCTACCAACTCCTCCGCAAAGCTGACAAGTTCGAGTGGACCAATGAGGCGCAGGAAGCATTCGAAGACCTCAAGCGCCTGCTATCCACCTCGCCAGTACTGGTGACCCCACACGAAAGGGAACCATTGTTGCTATACATCTCCGCCACCAACCAGGTGGTCAACACAGTGCTCGTAGTCGAACGAGCCAAAGAAAACAAGGTCCACGGGGTACAGCGCCTAGTCTACTACCTCAGCGAGGTACTTACGCCAACAAAACAGCGGTACCTGCACTACCAGAAACTGGCGTACGACGTCTTCATGACGGCTCAGCGACTGTGCCACTACTTCCAGGAACACCATATCGTGGTAGTCAACGACGCCCCGCTTGGGCACATCCTCAACAATCCCGACGCCACCGGACGAGTCGCACTTTGGGGAATAGAACTGTCTCCACGAGACCTCACATATGAAAAACGCGATGCCATCAAGTCACAAGTTCTCCCTGACTTCCTCGTGCACTGGATGGAGAACCAGCTCCCTAAAAAACCAGATATGTCCTACCTCTGGACAATGCACTTCGACGGATCCAAGCGGAAGGACGGAGCTGGTGCAGGTGTCATACTGACATCACCCCAGGGAGACAAGCTGAAATATATCCTACGAATGCAGTTCACCGCCTCCAACAACGAAGCTGGATACGAGGCCATGCTACACGGGATGAGGATGGCAAAAGCCTGCGGCGCCAAAAGGCTCATAATATACGGCGACTCCAAGCTGGTCGTCAACCAGACAATGCACGAGTGCGACGCACTGAACGACAACATGATCGCCTACCGCGACCTCTACGACACACTCGAAGGGGATTTCAACGGCTGCGAGCTGTGGCACATAGGTCGCGAAAGCAATGAAGAGGCGGACACACTCGCCAACATAGGCTTTACCTGCGGCCCCATACCACCTGGGGTATTTCTCAAGCGCATCTGCGAATGATCCATCAAGCCAAAGGCCGCAGAGAAGAAAACAAGCGCAACAACGGACTCGGGGGCTACGCCGCCCAATGAGCCAATGGCACTCGATGACTTGGAACTGGATACAGGACTCGAAGGACCAATGAGCGTCATGTTGATCGAGCCATCCTGGACTCAACCGTATATCACGTACCTTCTCAGCAAGAAGCTACCGGACGATGCGACTGATGCACGGCACATAGCGCGGTGATCCAAGGCATTCGCTGTTATCAACGGCGAACTATAAAAGCACAGCATCATAGGAGTGCTCCAATGATGCTTCTCCACGGCCGATGGAAGAGTTGTTCTCCTCGACATCCATGAGGAGACCTATGGGCACCACGTCGGCAGTTGTGCCCTCGTTGCCAAAGCTCTACGAGCTGGATTCTATTGGCCTACGGCCATGCGCGACGCCAAGGACATCGTCCAGAAATGCAACGCGTGCCAGCGATTCGCGGACAAGCCGCACACACCTGGCGCAGAGCTCCGGCCAATTCCATTGGCCTGGCCCTTCGCGCAATGGGGACTCGACATGGTCGGCAAGCTCCCAAAGTCCTCACGAGGAGGCTACGTCTACCTCCTGGTCCCAGTCGACAAATTCACCAAGTGGATAGAGGCCATGCCAGTGAGTAATCAATCAGAACACATCGCAGTCAAGTTCTTCGAGTCCATCGTCTACCGCTTCGAAGTGCCACACCGCATCATCACAGACAATGGGACAAACTTCACATCCAAGGAGTTCCAAGAATTCTGCGAGAATCTGGGAATCAACGTCAGCTATGCCTCCGTGGCACATCCATAGACCAACGGTCAAGTCAAAAAAGCTAACGGGCTCGTCTACGGCGGCATCAAGAAGCGACTCCTCCGACCACTCGAGCAGGACGCGGGTTGCTGGCCAGACGAACTACAATCAGTACTCTGGAGCCTACGCACAACTCCAAACAGCGCTACAGGATACACCACGTTCTTCATGGTGCACGGGGCTGAAGCGGTGCTACCCGACGAAGTACGATATAAAGCACCACGTGTGGTCGCTTACAGCGAGCAGGAGTCAACTCTCGCACTCGAAGACTCCATCGACCTCCTTGACGAAGCAAGGGAAATCACCGCAGAAAGAGCAATGATCTACCAGCAGAACCTGCGCAACTACCATAGCAGGAGGCTATGCCCTAGATCCTTCGTCGAAGGCGACCTAGTCTTGCGATTGAAGCAGCAAGAGCACCTCAAGCTCGAGTCCCCTAGGAGGGAGCATACGTGATTACAGAAGTAATCCCAGGTGGCGCCTATCGCCTTCAAGATTTAGAGACAGGAGTTGCATACCCCAACCCCTGGAACGTTGCGCAGCTGCGACGCTTCTATCCTTAGTCGCTTTTTACTTTTACATTGCAAATAAGGCTACTCAGCCAAGGCTACTTAGCCACACATTGTACTTCGTACTATCCCACGAATAAATAAACCTAAGTTCCCCGAAACTCTGTGTTCTTCTTTAATTTTTCACAAATTATCCACTCGGGGGCTGCGCTACCCTATACACATATGTTCTACGAACTAAAACGCGATATCCTGAGTAGCTGGCACACCAATTGAAACCCTTGACAAAACATCAACCCAGTTGCAACGCACCTGACAGGTTGACAAGGGACTGAGATAAACACAAAGCCAGGCTAATGAAAAGGAGTCGCATAGTGCAACGCACTCACAAAACATACACGCTAACAAGCTCTTTTACACATCATCGTTAACCAATTATACACAACATATATACGAACTTTACAACATTGGTACAACTATGTGCAGGATACAAATTAAATTACTGTTGCAGCAAAAGAACATTGGTCTGCTCCTCGAAGAAATCGACGATCTCCTCTGCTGGGCGATCCACTGCCTGGTAGTGCGGCACCATGTTCCAAGCAGAGCCCGCTGGCAGCGCAGGTGGTCCAGCCGCAATTGCTGCAACATCCACATCAGGCCTATGCAGTCGCACCAGTGACAGAGCAGCCTTGGCACCAGCCACTAACTGTTGTCGTACACACTCGCGGACCGCACTCAAGTCATGGAATTTAGCGAGAAGGGCTAGCAGGCTCGATGGAACAGCGTCCAATGGGAACATCGTCTAGTAAATATTCTTCAAGAATGATTGCGACTTCTTCAAGAAGTGAAGCACTTGCGACGCACGATCCTGCAGGGTCGCCAACGCGATTGCGCGATCATGATCTACCTAGAAGTACCCACTCGCCTGAAGCTGCTCTTGGGTAAGGTCATTCATGCGAATGGTAATCCGATCCTTCTCATCCTGCGGATGGCGCGTGCTGACAACTATACCAGGCAAAGGCAAAATATCAGAACAACGGACCACTGCGAGTGACTACAAGGAAACGATAGGAGGGAAGAAGACTAGCATTTGAATTGGTCACCCAACTGCGTCACCTCCCCTAGCAGATATTGTTCTCGGGCGGCGGCTTTCTCCGCTTTCGACTTCCATACGTCCGCATTTCCGCGGAGTACGGGCAATTCATGCTCCAATTGCTTCACGCGGTCACGGAGTCGCAAGAGTAGAGAAAGCTCATCCACCCTTGAGCGTGGTGGTGCCAAAGTGTCATCAAGGGGCAGCAAATCCTGAGGCTCCCTCAAAGGATCACTCGATGTGCCCTACCACAAGTCAAGCAAGAAAAAATAAGAAGACTAAGGCGAAGCATAGACAAAAGATTCGAGTGCATTCAAGATTAACAAAAGTATCAGCAGATGCACTCGTCAACAAGCACGTTCTTAACAAAGACATAAACTATTTAACTATTACAAGATGCGACTACTGAGGAGCGACTGGCTTCTTCGACTTCGACTTCCGTTTTGGGGGACTCATTGAGTCTGTGGCAGTATCAGATGCCACAGACTTCCTGCCGGCCCCTGACGTTGCAGCTCTCGCAGCTTTCTTGGTACGCTGAAACTCCTCAGAGTACTTCGCAACTGTATTGATCAGCTGCGGGCCATACTTGCCACAAGCAGTTGTGAAGGGAGCAAAGACTACCTGCTGGCCATCAGTGCTGACAGGCATCGCCTTAGAAAACGCCGCAGGATCAACTTCGACTCCATGGGCTTGAACCATTACGAGTGACATCGAAGCACCAACCGCATAGAGCGAGTTCTTGAAGCTTGCAGGGACGCCCCCGGCAAGGGACTCCACCAGTTCGTCCATATTCTCGATCAGCTCTTTGGTCTTGAAGAGGCCCTTGAAGAGACCGAAGTGTGTCTCGATTCCGAGCCAACACTCGCAAAGAGTAATGTAGCAAGCTACATGGAGGATGGAGTTTGGGGACAGCTGATGGAGCTAGAGCCCGTAAAAACAGAGAAGGCCCTGAAGAAAGGATGCAGGGGCAACGAAAGACCGCGGATGATGAACGCTAGGAACATCACCCGAAAGCCGGCAGGAGGAGAGGGGATTACCTCGCTGCTAGGGACACGCGCGTCCGCGACTACGGAAGACAACACTCCGTCCTGGCGTAGAAGATGAAGCTCAGAAGACTTTATCACGGATGCGCACCACGCACCATTGGTGACGCGAGTGCCCGTGCCCTTCTTTTTCCGGCGGCGGCGGTGCTGGTGCCCGCAGCGGCGGAGCCACCCTTCTTCTTCGTAGAGGTCGCGGCAGCGGTAGAATCGGCCGCAACACCTCCCTTTTTCTTCCCCATTCTGTGGCGGCGGTGTGACCGGAGGAAGTAGCTGGGAAATACGCGGAGCTAGTCTAGCGACGCGAAGGAAATGAGCGCAAAGAAGCAGAGGAGCAGCGACAATGGCGACGGAGGCAAAGGCAGAAAAGAAGCAGATATGAAATTTACCGTCGCCGCATCGCTACTTAACCCCCTGGAAGATGCAATCTAACGGCTAAGAAAAACCCTATCAGACGCGTGGCGTTCATCGTGCTCGACACGTGGAGGACCTGAAGCACGAACCGTCCCCACTACTCCCATTATGCGCGGAAATCAAGGAGGCGCAGTTAAAACAAAGATTACGCACACCGGTCAAATCAGAGTCAGAAAATGGGACCCACCGCTCGTCATGTCCTGTCAAACTCACTCACGAGGGTAACTGAGGTCAGGGATCATCAACACTGACGTCATCCAAAATTACGCAGCAGAAGACTTCGACTACTTTAGTCCTTGCTCGAGTCTTCGACTCCACCAAGCACTCGGGGGCTACTCCCATAGGGAGCGCTGGTCGTGCACCCTATGATTTTTCTTCTTCTTTTTTACAGGAACATGGACAATCAAAGCAAACCCAACCACTCGAAGTACGATTCGACTATGGACATGGGTTACTCCCATAGGGAGCGCCGGAAGCAAATTCGATTGAAACAAGCAAACAAAAGACGACATCAGTCGCAAAAGTTCTTTAGTCCCTGCCTGAGTCTTCGACTCACCAGGCACTCGGGGGCTACTCCCATAGGGAGCGTTGGTCGCGCACCCTATGATTATTTGTACATCATACTGTGTGTTGATGACATCCACACTCGAAGCTTATGGCGACACCGCCTCATGACATTGCCCTACAAAGAGATTGCGTCTCTTGGGTCACCCGAATCATCTCCGTGATTACAAAATTCAGATGTCGCGCTTGCAGCGTGAAGATAAGACCTGAATAAGGCCTGGCAACACATTTTCTACGCACTATCAGAAATATATCCGTGCCAAAAGGTACGATGAACATGCCTTGATGGACGCGTCGAGTGCTCACACCCATATACTGGAATTTGACTCCTGTAAGACCTCCGCGGCTTGAGTTGAATTACACCAGCACTTTTCCAGATTCGAGTCCGGGGACTCGAGTTCGAGTAGATGGTGTTGTTTTACCCTAAGGTAGTTAACTGATACCGATACATCGGTTAAATCAGGCACGCACATCAACAATCCCTATGACACAAACAAAGTAGTCGAAAAACATACTCTGTCATGCACTCGAAAGGATTCATAAAGTCTTCAGTCGAATCTGCGATTCCACTGGACACTCGGGGGCTACTGACATGGGTATACCCTACAGGTACTCGAGCTTGGTATATACGGCCTGAATACAGTAGAGGCCCACGGTGTTGCCAAGGCCCAAATGAAGAACTCAAGTAACCTACGAACTCTCGATTGCTTGAAGAACAAGAAGAAGCTAAAGATAGAAAGTTCAAAGGGGAAAACCCTAACCTATAACCGACTCGACCTGCTACTCGAGTCCTAGCCTATCTATATAAAGGCTAGGAGGGGGCGGCGAGGAGGACACACGTAACCCTAGTTTCCACAACCCTCGCCAGATTGCATCTGCGCACCATTGTAATCCTCGATTCCTTTGATAATTCCACAAGCAGACAAGCAGGAGTAGGGACCTCTACGAGGCCTAAACCTGGGTAAATCTTCGAGTCCCCTGTGTGCTTGTTTGCTAGCCGATAGATGTCTCTAGCGCTCCCTCCTTCTCCAAAACCCAAGTCCATAACAATGGGCATTGATCAGTTAAACCCTCGTTAGAAAGTATCTCAAATTTTGATGTATAAGTGCACGATACCTGCTTTGGTTGGGGTTTATGGGTCGAGGGTTTAGGGTTATAGGTTTTTACGGTTTAGTTTTATGGGTTGTTAAGGGTTTAGTGTTTAGCGGATTTTCAATAATGCTCAAGATTTATGCTTATACTCGTAGAACAGAATGGGTGTTAGCTGATTTAATGAAAGTATCTCAAATTTTGATCAATGCGTGCATGACACCTACTTGGTTAGGGTTTATGGCTGAGGGTTTAGGGCTTTAGGGTTTAAGTTTTAGGGGTTGTTTAGGGTTTAGAGAATTTTTGATATTACTCAGGATTTATGCTTATATTCGTCAAATAGAATGGTGTTACCCAATTTAACGAAATTATCTTAAATTTTGATCTATAAGTGCATGCTACGTGCTTGGTGAGGGTTTTGGGTTTAGGGTTATAGGGTTTAGGGGATTTGGCTTTGGGTTTTAGGGGTTTAGGTGTCAGGAATTTTCAATAATATTCAAGCTTTATGCTTATATTCATGGAATATAGTGGTGTCACCCAATTTAACGAAAGTATCTCAATTTTTGATCTATAGTTGCACGATACCTGCTTGGTCAGGGTTTAGGGGTTTAGATTTTATGGTTTAGGATTCTGTGAATTCTCCATAATATTTTCAAACTTTATGGTTATATATATTCGTGGGACAGAATGGTGTTACCGCAATTTAATGGAAGTATCTCAAAAATTGATCTACAAGTCGATGATACCATGCTTGTTCATATTTTTTGCTAAATAAAATTGAAGGTACCCAAGTACTAAAACAAGGTAGAAACACGAAGAGTTCATTGAGATGTAGGCACTGTTTGGTTGGGCCCTAATTCTGGCTTTTGATTTTTGGCTTATAAAGCTACGAACGTGTTTTTGGCTTTGTTTTATTTTGCTTTTACTCTGACATAGTGGAATGATAGTATAATCCAGGTTGGATGATTTTAACAATTTTATCTCAGTTTAGCAAAAGAATGTTCGAATTTTGAACAACAAGCAATAGGAATCTCTACTTCCCGTAATTCTGGCTCACTTACATGTGGGTCACTTGCATAATGGGTCCAAAAAGTCAGTGTAGGTCAAGTGGGCGGGCAGGTAAATATTGAAGAAGGGCTAGGAAACGTCGATGGGGTGATGCACTTGGGGGAACGCAAATTTATCACATATGTCCCTCTGTTATTGCAGTGCTCCCTCAGATTCTTGTTTCCGGAGCAGGGATAGAAGAGGAATTTTGCATTCTAGAAAGATGTGAAGCGTGTTTGAATGGATGCGCGGGATATTTTAATGGATGGGTGCGATGTTTGGGCGCCGTACCAAATTGTAACATCCCAAAACTTTAATCAAGGTTAATCAAGATCCAAATCACCCAATTTAGGGTTAACAAAAACTTTTTATTATTTAAAAACAATTATGAATGCATGTGTGTTTGCATTAATATAGAATTGTTTGAAATTGCCATGTTTGATTGCTCTAATGGTTGTAAAATGATTCAAAGGTGAATTCCACATCATCTAGATCATTCCCAAACAAAATCCAAAGAAAAAAATCAAATAAGATTAATAAAGGGAAATGGTCACTTTTGCCATTTTAATCAACTAGGCCACTTTAGGTGTTCCTAGAAGTCAATTTCAAACATAAACATTCTCAACTCTTTTCACCCCTTTCTAGTACAAGTAAAAATGTACCAAGGCCCACTTTACAATCTTACAAAATTATTTAACCACTAATTTTAAATGACATTTGAAATTTGAATCCACTTCATATGCATAGATCCCACTTTTTCAAAAACCACTCAAATGAGTTCACCTTGACAATCCCAAGCAACCACAAATGATCAAGCTTATGACTAACACACCCACCAAAAATCTTTTCAAAATTCAAAGATCAATTTCTTACGGCCATTTTGTCAAACACTTGGCAGGCAAAAATAATCTGGCCTAACTAATACTGTTGCTAATCAAGTGATTGTCCCCCTTTGGACCCTCTCATCTCTCCTCTGTCCCCTTCTACACTAACCCAGCCCCAGACAACACCCCCCTTCACCGAAGTGCTAGTACCGCCCCGCCTAAGAATGGTCGCCGCCGGCCAACCGTGCCCAAGCTGCAGGAGACCACCCAGCCCTCTCTCGCCGTGTCTAGGAGGTAGACCAGACCACACCGTCGCCCCTGTCCTTTCCCCAAGCCCAGCCAGGTACTGGACCAATGAGGCACGCCCATGCTCTCCGCCTCTGCACCGTGCATGAACCGCGCCAGTGCGCCGCACCCGACAAGGAAGCACACGTCACTCCTCGACCACAGCCCGCGCGCGCCGCTCCGCCTTGACCCTAGCACACTCCTGGACATGCCCATTTCCCGCTGCGTGACCAGCACCCGCCGTGAGCCGCGTCGAACGCCGCCGCTCCCGGTGAGAGCGCCAGCCACGCCCGACCAAACGCCACCACCCTATCCATGCCATTACGCTGTAGATGACCGCCAGGAGGCAGAGCATCGTCCGCCTACCTCGCCCATGCCATTAGCCCCCTGTACCATCGTCACCGACGAGCTCACCGTCACACCTCACTGTCCCCGCGTTGAGCTATAAAAGGAGACCTCCCCAACCCTATTTCTCCACACTCCAACACTCACCACCTTCCACTGATCCCGTTACACCATCCTCGGATCCGCTCGAGCCCTCAGTCGCCGGAATTGTGCCAGAGCTCGCCGCAGCAGAGGAGAAAGGGGGTAGTCGATTGCGACCACCCCAGGAGCCACCGCGACCACGCCTGAGTCCGCCTTCATCCACCAGTTCGATCGCCCCCATCGCCATGTTAGCTGGAGCGCTGGTAAGCCCCCAATCGACCCCCACCGAGCCGCTAGGGTTCATCCTCGCCGGCGACCTGTTCGTCGTCGACGATGAGCCACGACCATTGATATCTGTTCTAATCGCATGGCCCATATCGCCCCGTACCGCTTCGCATTAGAGTCAGCCGCTGACATGCGGGACCCCCTTGTCAGTTGCCCTCTGCGCCGCGGAGCGCCACTGGGACGGCCCATTTAGTTTCCCATGTTGGCCCTAAAATTCAAATAGAGGTTTTTATATTTAGACTTAAACTCAATTCTATCCACTAGTTTAAAAATCAATTCAGTGAGTTCTACTAAACCAAATTGAATGATTCAAATTTTGTTAGAAAGATAATTAAATATCTATCCAAGCCCGTTGGATTTAAATCAATTGGAGTTATAGATCACATATAGTAAAAATAACAAAACAGAGACTTTTCTACATTCAAACATTTTTCAAAAATCAACCATAATAGCTTTTGAGTTGATTCCAACTCTCAAAAATCACATTTGATAATATCTATGTGAATATGTAATAATATTTAGGTTTGCATGCAGTGAATTTTGACTAGTACCAAAATATTGCTATATAGGCAGTTCTAGTCACTTTAAATCATTTAAATAATAAACTTAAACTTATTGAAATAGGATCCAACATTTAAATCACATTCCCATGTATTAGAATATGTGGTGATGACATGTTTCCACATGATCCCATATTTTAATTGGAGAATATTAAATCTTAATTAATTTCAATTAGTAGAAATTACTTTTCTCAAATAAAATAAATGAAACTAGATCATTAAATCTTGTGATGATTGTGATGATACTAGATCATCAAGTGTGTGCCTTAGTGTGATAAACAGACTAGTTAAGTATTGTTTGGTGATTGTGTATCCCATATGTATTTATAGACGATAGTACCGACCTAGTCTACGAGGAGGAGGAGTTCTACCCCGAAGAAGACGAGGAGAATTTCAACCACTACACCAATCAAGGCAAGCTATTGTTAGCAAGCTAGAATTATACAAGATAACCTAAGCAAGATGCATTAGGCATGCTTTGGTTATACCCATTGATTTATAACCATCCCAAGTTTTACTTTTGCTTTATCAAAGTTTCTTTACTTCTAGTAATGCTTTGTGAGATTTTAGAAAGTAGTTTAGATAGCATAAAGAGTATAAAACTTGGCCTATACTAGATGTCATTCTATGGCATGAGATTGAGATTAGCATTCCACCTTAGTGAACACTCTTAACTTAGTGGTTAGAACTAAACCAAAAACTTGATCACTCTAGATGGGAATACTTGGTGAAAATGCTTATGAAAACCTTGGAATGATGAGTCATTCTATTGAGATGTTTTGACATGTGTTGAGAAACACAAATGGTTTATGAAGATGAAAATGTTGAGGCATGAGCCTTACCCCTTCATAAAAACTGATGGTTGGGTTCAGATGCGATACCATTCCAAATTTACCATACAACCACAATACTTGAATTGGGTAGGGCTTAGCCGGAAGTTTATATGCATTAGTATGAGTTCCCTCGCGGGAGAGGTTTGAGCTGAGGCTACCTCTTGATGTTGTCCACCTATGTAGTGCCCAGGATGCAGATGGCCATGGCTGGGAGGCGAAGCTCATAGGAGAGGTGCTTATACTAGAGTGTGTAAAGGAAAGGTTATGATTGATTATCCGCATACTAAGTATGATGGTTCAGGGTTATCCCTAATGGATGTATCGATTTTTGTTGTTAAAGTGTACCACCTCTGCAGAGTGTCAAACTATTCGAATAGCCACGTCCGCGGTCATGGACAGTTGGAGTGGCCATACTGTTCCGTCGTCAGATGTTTTCAAAATGACTTATGAAATGAATTGTGACATGACTTGACCACAACAGGGTTGTGACTATGAAAACTAAGTTCCCACTTAGGTGATTTTTAGAACTTTATTTTATCTTTCTTTGTTTCTGAACTCAGCTTAGGTTTCAAACTTAACTCTGCAAATAAACTTAGAACTTAGCATTCCTACTATAACCACTTTTTTTGTTAGTGATAGTTTACGAGTACTTAAAGAGTACTCATGGCTTTGTCCCTGGCTATTCCCGTGGCCAGACTATGAGGAGGACTATCCGACAGAAGGACAGCAGGACGGCTACGACAACTAGGATCATCTCCCATCGTCAGCATTGCCTATGACACTGAAGATGGAGCCCACCACTACGCTTATTTATTCCGCTACTGGTTTGTATTAAGACATGATCATGAGATCCTTTATTCGTGTAAGACCTTATTATCGTTTGTAATGGATGATGTACTATGATATCCATTCCGTTATGTCTCGCAAAAATGGTAATCCTGGGATTGCGATGTATGGCATAACTGGCATCTGGGATTAAAAATCCGGGTGTTGACAAGTTGGTATCAGAGCCATCCTAATCATAGGAGACCCTAGTTAGAATGGACGTCCGAACAAAAACTTAGTTTCAAAACCAAAGAAGTGAGTATTTATGAAAACCTATTTCCCCTCTTATCCTTGAGATTCTTTAAAAAAAATCATGTTCCTCAAAAATTCTTACGTTCCTACATAAAATTTGACACACTTGATCACCTCACTAACTTACTCATCCTAAATTCTTATAGATGGAAGTTCAGTACTGCAAGTTCTACTAGTTGGGCAACGGAGGCCAACTGATCTTCGAGAGGTATCTTGATGCACTGTCTGAGTACCTTGAGCGCCCGCATCCGGAATTCTTCGGAGCCCAACTCAAGGACTTTCCTGGAGGAGATTTACAATGGTTGATAGTTGCTCATCTTCGAGCAAGATGGAGGTACCCCTTTCCGAGAAATTTCAATTCACCATGAGAGAGAACAACTAGCTAGATGGATTAGCCAGGGCTATGCATGAAGCTCTCTCCCGTCTTTGCGGACAGAATGTCAACTTGATCCAGGGAACTCATTTTGCTCACTATGCAAGGCGTGATTCTATGGGAATGCCACTAGAGATGCCAAGTCACCCGGAGTTGAAGCGCCAAGTGGAGAACCTGGACTTCCTACTTTATGACAGACACAAGGAATTGGACAATGCTCGAGCTTACGCCAACCACAACCTTGCCATTGCCGCCCATAAGGCCTAGACTTTCTCACTGCTCATCAAGGATCGTCAATCACTTCGCCGACAACACGAGAAGAAGGATCGCACCATCGCTCGTCTTTGCAAGAAGGTGGCCGACCTCGAGAAGACCATCCAAGAGCAAGAAGCTTAGCTTGCAGCAAAAGAAGAAGAAGAAGAAGAAGAAGAAGGTGAATACATCCAGGGGATATTCACTCATACCTCAGTGATGAAAATGACTACCTGGAGGATGATGCCATGGACCTCTACACCGACGATTATGACTCCGACTTCATCGATGATGACTAGATGCACTAGAGCACTATTGTAGGAGTGAGAAGTATCGGTCCCATTGTATCTTAGCTCACAGAATGGTTCTTAAAACCATCTTTTTTTTCTTTCATGTTATGGTGTGTGTGTATGTATCGTGTGCCTTGATTGAATGAATGAATGAGAAGAAGCTAGTTTGCAAAACCTGAGTTCAAACTCAAAATTTTAGCTTTGAAAACAAAACCATAAAACTTTCCCTCTTACCCCATTATCTATCTCAATCTTCAGATGACTCGTGGAAACCAAGGCGGGAGCAGCTCATCACAGGACCCGATGCTGCAGATTCTGCAGATGCTAGTTTCGGACCGCGAAGCTAGTAGAGCAGAGCGCCAAGCCAATCTAGCCACCCTGCAACAGATCGCCCAGATGGCCCACAACAATCAAGGCCATGGAAATCAGGATCATCATGGATCCAAACTCAAAAACTTCCAGAATACCAATCCCCCTATCTTTAGCAAGTCTGAAGACCCGCTGGATGCTGATGATTGGTTACAGACCATGGAGAATAACTTAGAAGTCACAGGAGTGGATGCCAACAAGAAAGTTCTGTTTGCCACCCACTATCTAGCAGGAGATGCAAGAGCCTGGTGGAACAGCACCCGCATGATGAACCATGGTCAAGTGATGACGTGGGAAGCTTTCAAGGTCAAGTTCAGCCACACCCATGTGCCGTAGGGTTTAGTCACCAGAATGAGAAATGAATTCAGAGAACTAAAGCAAGGCAGAATGACTGTAGTGGAGTATCGTGATAGATTTTGTCCCTCGCCAGGTATGCACCTGATGAGATCAACATTGAAGCCAAGAAGAAGGAGAGATTGCTGAACGGACTGCATGATGAGATGCAGACGGTGTTAGTCAAATTCCGCTTTGATGATCTCGAAGAGCTAGTCGACTCTGCCATATAGATGGAAGGGAAGATCAACCAAGCGAATGACAACCGCAAACGTCGGATGATGCACCAAGCTGGGTCCCACAGTACCCAGAAGTATTGCCCCAACCCGTCTGCCGGATATGCCCCATGGAACAATAGACCCCCAATGACTTGTCCAGGCTACCCCAACCGTAGCGGAGGAAATGTGAAGACCGGTGGAAACAACAACAACCACCCCGCCAACTCCAACAACTTCAACCGTGCACCACCCAAGTCCAACAACAACAACAACAATACTGTCCCAAGGATTGGAAGCAATGCCGTGCCGATTGCAGCAAAAGACAAGTCTCAGATTACTTTTTTTGAGTGTGGAATGAAGGGTCACTACTCCAATGAGTGTCCCAAGAAGATTGCCGCCACTGCCAATGTGAATGCCCCAGCTTAGCAGCAGCGCCGTGTTTAGCCTGGAAGAAGATTTGCCCTAGGGAACCCGCACAACCGCAATGGCCATCTCTTCCACATGAACGCCGAAGAAGCCCAAGAAGCGCCAGATGTCGTGCTGGGTATGTTTTCTATTAACTCAGTATTAGCAAGAGTGTTGTTTGATTCTAGAGCATCGCACTCGTTTGTTACCAAAGAATTTGCATGCACTAGTAATATTCACCCAACCAACTTGAAGCATGTTATGATAGTTCAAATACCTGGTTCAACCACCAAAGCTAGAAAATTTTGCAAGGTTGTGCCTATCAGAATACATGGAATAGATTTTTATGCCAATCTAATAGTACTTGGAACCAAAGGTTTGGAAGTAGTACTAGGTATGGATTGGATGTCGAAGCATAAAGGATTGATCGACTATGCCAAGAAATCCATCACCATGACCAGTAGCTCTGGAGTATCAGTAGAGCATATATCTGAAACCTTGCCCCGTCAATTCAAATGCAACAAGAGTCTAGCCCTACCTACCATAGACCAAGTAAGAGTAGTCTGTGAATACCCCGACGTATTCCTAGATGAATTGCCCGGTATGCTTCCAGATCGGGATATTGAGTTCATTATTGAACTAATTCCTGGAACCGGACCCATAGCTCAGAGACACTATAGTATGAACCCATCAGAATTAGTGGAGCTGAAGAAGCAACTTGATGCTATGCTAAGAAAGGCTTGATTCAACCAAGAACATCGCCATGGAGATCACCCGTGTTGTTCGTCGACAAGAAAGATGGAGGCAACCGTTTGTGCACAGATTACCAGAAGCTGAATGATGTCACCATCAAGAACAAGTACCCATTGCCCAAGATAGAGGATCTGTTTGATCAGTTGACTGGTGCCAGAGTGTTCTCTAAGATTGATCTTAGGACTGGTTATCATAAACTCAAGATTCATGCAACGAATATTCCAAAGACCGCCTTTACCACCAGATATGGATTGTATGAGTATACGGTCATGTCTTTTGGATTAACCAATGCCCCTGCTTATTTCATGAATCTCATGAATAAGATCTTTATGAACTTTCTGGATAAGTTTGTCGTTTGGTTTATCGACGATATTCTTATCTACTCCAAGTCAGAAGAAGACCATGAGCAACATCTAAGAGAGCATTAGTTGTATGCCAAGTTTAGCAAATGTGAGTTCTGGCTGAAAGAAGTAGGATTCCTCGGACATATTGTGTCGGCAGGAGGAGTCGCTGTTGATCCCGCCCAAGATCAAAGATGTTGAAGAATGGGAAGCCCCAACTACTCAAACCCAAGTCCGTGCATTTCTCGGATTAGCGGGATACTACTGCAAGTTCGTAGAAGGATTTTCGAGCATCGCAAGACCCATGACCCAATTGTTGAAGAAAGACAAGAAGTTTGAATGGACGGACAAATGTGAAGCAAGTTTCCAAGAGCTCAAGAAGAGATTGATTTTAGCCCCAATACTGATTATGCCAGATATCAAAAAGCCTTTTAATGTGTATTGTGATGCATCCAATATTGGTCTCGGATGTGTGTTGATGCAAGAAGGCAAAGTCATAGCATATTTGTCCCGACAACTGAAGCAGCATGAGCAGAACTACCCCACCCATGATCTTGAATTAACAGTCGTAGTTTTAGCCTCGAAGACATGGCGTCATTACCTTATGGGTAATCGCTGTGAGATTTATTCAGATCACAAGAGCTTGAAGTATATTTTCACTCAAAAGGAGTTGAATATGATGCAAAGGAGATGGATAGAGTTAATCAAGGATTATGACCTTGACATTCACTATCACCCCGGCAAAGCCAATGTGGTAGCGGATGCTCTTAGCAGATTGCCGTGTAGGTTAAACACCATGATCAAAGAGAACCAGCCATGTTTGCATGAAGAGTTGGAGTAGTTTATAACTAAGCTTGTTAGAAAAGGATTTTTAGCTAGCATTGAACTCAACCCACTTTGATCAGTCAAATCAAGGAAGCCTAGAAGGGAAATGCAAGTATCAACGGAATCAAGTGTCGTATTGGTACAGGAAAGGTACCTGGATTCACCAAAGATGAAGAAGGAGTTATGTCGTACAAAGGACGTATCTGTGCGCCAGCAGATTCGGAGCTGAAGCAAGTTATCATGCAAGAAGCTCATGATACTCTTTATTCTATCCACCCCGGAGGAATAAAGATGTATCAGGATTTGAAGGATCAATTTTGGTGGCACAAGATGAAGAGAGAAATCGGAAGCTACATCGCCAAGTGTGATATCTGTCAAAGAGTCAAAGCGGACCATCAGAGACCCACAGGACTGTTGCAACCATTGCAGATTCCGGAATGGAAATTGGATACTGGAATCAAATTTCTCAAGATTCAATGGAGCAACCATACCGAAGAAGAAGCTACTTGGGAGCGAGAAGATTACATTAGGACTGAATTTCTAGATCTCTTTAGTTCCTAGTTTTTCTTAAATCTCGGGACGAGATTTTGTTTAAGGGGGGAAGGTTTGTAACATCACAAAACTTTAATCAAGGTTAATCAAGATCAAAATCACCCAATTTAGGGTTATCAAAAACTTTTTATTATTTAAAAACAATTCTGAATGCATGTGTGTTTGCATTAATATAGAACTGTTTTAAATTGGCATGTTTGATTGCTCTAATGGTTGTAAAGTGATTCAAAGGTGAATGCCACATCATCTAGATCATTCCCAAACAAAATCCAAAGAAAAATAAATCAATAAGATTAATAAAGGCAGATGGTCACTTTTGCCATTTTAATCCACTAGGCCACTTTAGGTGTTCCTAGAAGTCAATTTCAAACATAAACATTCTCAACTCTTTTCACCTCTTGCTAGTACAAGTAAAAATGTACCAAGGCCCACATTACAATCTTACAAAAACATTTAACCACTAATTTTAAATGACATTTGAAATTTGAATCCACTTCATATGCATAGATCCCACTTTTTCAAAAACCACTCAAATGAGTTCACCTTGACAATCCCAAGCAACCACAGATGATCAAGCTTATCACTAACACACCCACCAAAAATCTTTTCAAAATTCAAAGAAAATTTCTTGAGGCCATTTTGTCGAACACTTGGCAGGCAAAAATAATCTGGCCTAACTAATACTATTGCTAATCAAGTTCTTGTCCCCCTTTGGACCCTCTCATCTCTCCTATGTCCCCTTCTACACTAACCCAGCCCCAGACAACATCCCCCCTTCACCGCAACGCTAGTACCGCACTACCGGCCAACCGTGCCCAAGCCGTAGGAGACCACCCCGCCCTCTCTCGCCGTGTCTAGGAGGTAGGCCAGACCACACCACCGCCCCATGTCCTTTCCCCACGCCCAACCAGGCACTGGACCACTGAGGCACGCCCACGCTCTCTGCCTCTGCACCGTGCATGGACCGCGCCTGTGTGCCGCGCCGGACAAGGCAGCACACGCCGTCCCTAGACCGCAGCCCACGCGCGCCGCTCCTCCTTGACCCCAGCACACTCCCGGACATGCCCATTTCCCGTTGCGCGACCAGCACCCGCCGTGAGGCACGTCGAATGCCGCTGCTCCTGCTCAGAGCGTCAGCCACGCCCGACCAAACGCCACCGCCCCTAGCCGCGCCATTACGCCGTAGATGACCGCCAGGAGGCAGAGCACCATCCGCCTACCTCGCCCATGCCATTAGCCCCTTGTACCATCATCACCGACGAGCTCACCGTCGCACCTCACGGTCCTCGCGTCGAGCTTTTAAAGGAGACCTTCCCAACCGATTTCTCCACACTCAACACTCACCACCTTCCACTAATACCCTCACACCATCCCCAGAGCCGCTCGAGCCCTCAGTCGCCGGAATTATGCCGGAGCTCGTCGCAGCAGAGGAGAAAGGGGGTAGTCGATTGCGACCACCCCAGGAGCCGCCGCGACCACGCCTGAGTCCGCTGTCTTCCACCAGTTCGATCGCCCTCATCGCCACATTAGTTGGAGCCCTGGTAAGCCCCCAATCGACCCCCACCGAGCCGCTAGGGTTCATTCTCACCGGCAACCTGTTCGCCGTCGATGATGAGCCACGACCGTTGATCTCTATTCTAATTGCACGACCCATATCGCCCCGTACCGCTTCACGTTAGAGTCAGCCGCTGACATGCAAGGCCCCCTTGTCAGTTGCCCTCTGCACCGTGGAGCGCCACTAGGCCGGCCCATTTAGTTTCCTGCGCTGGCCCTAAAATTCAAATAGAGGTTTTTCTATTTAGACTTAAACTCAATTCTGTCCACTAGTTTAAAAATCAATTCAGAGAGTTCTATTGAACCAATTTGAACGATTAAAATTTTGTTAGAAAGATAATTAAAATATCTATACAAGCCCGTTGGATTTAAATCAATTGGAGTTATAGATCACATATAGTAAAAATAACAAAACTGAGACTTTTCTACATTCAAACATTTTTCAAAAATCAACCATAATAGCTTTTGAGTTGATTCCAACTCTCAAAAATCACATTTGATAATATCTATCTGATTATGTAATAATATTTAGGTTTGAATGTAGTGACTTTTGACTAGTGCCAAAATATTGCTATATACGCATTTCTAGTCACTTTAAATCATTTAAATAATAAACTTAAACTTATTGAATCAAATTCCCACATATTAGAATATGTGGTGATGACATGTGTCCACATGATCCCATATTTTAATTGGAGAATATTAAATCTTAATTAATTTCAATGAGTAGAAATTACTTTTCTCAAATAAAATAAATGAAACTAGATCATTAAATCTTGTGATGATTATGATGATACTAGATCATCAAGTGTGTGCCTTAGTGTGATAAATAGACTAGGTATTGTTTGGTGATTGTGTATTCCGTATGTATTTATAGACAATAGTACCAACCAAGTCTATGAGAAGGAGGAGTTCTACCCCAAAGAAGATGAGGAGAATTTCAACCACTGCACCAATCAAGGCAAGCTATTGTTAGCAAGCTAGAATTATACAAGATAACCTAAGCAATATGCATTAGGCATGCTTTGGTTATACCCATTGATTTATAACCATCCCAAGTTTTACTTACAAGTTTTACTTTTGCTTTATCAAAGTTTCTTTACTTCTAGTAATGCTTTGTGAGATTTTAGAAAGTAGTTTAGATAGCATAAAGAGTATAAAACTTGGCCTATACTAGATGTCATTTTATGGCATGAGATTGAGATTAGCATCCCACCTTAGTGAACACTCTTAACTTAGTGGTTAGAACTAAACCAAAAACTTGATCACTCTAGATGGGAATACTTGGTGAAAATTCTTATGAAAACCTTGGAATGATGAGTCATTCTATTGAGATGTTTTGACATGTGTTGAGAAACACAAATGGTTTATGATGATGAAAATGTTGAGGCATGAGCCTTACCCCTTTATAAAAACTGATGGTTGGGTTCGGATGCGATACCATTCCAAATTTACCGTACAACCACAATGCCTGAATTGGGTAGGGCTTAGCCGGAAGTTTATATGCATTAGTATGAGTTCACTCATGGGATAGGTTTGAGCTGAGGCTACCTCTTGATGTTTTCCACCTATGTAGTGCCCGTGATGGCAGATGGCCATGGCTGGGAGGCCAAGCTCATAGGAGAGGTGCTTATACTAGAGTGTGTAAAGGAAAGGGTATGATTGATTATTCGCATACTAAGTATGATGATTCAGGGTTATCCCTGGCGGATATATCGAATTTTATGGTGAAAGTGTACCACCTCTGTAGAGTGTCAAACTATTCGAATAGCCGCGTCCGCGGTCATGGACAGTTGGAGTGGCCATACTATTCCGTCGTCAGATGTTTTCAAAATGACTTATGAAATGAATTGTGACATGACTTGACCACAACAGGGTTGTAACTATGAAAAATAAGTTTCCCACTTAGGTGATTTTTAGAACTTTATTTTATCTTTCTTTGTTTCTGAACTCACCTTAGGTGTCAAACTTAACTTTGCAAATAAACTTAGAACTTAGCATTCCTACTAGAACCATTTTATTTGTTAGTGATAGTTTGCGAGTACTTAAAGAGTACTCATGGATTTGTCCCTGGCTATTCCTGTGGCTATACTATGAGGAGGACTATCCGGAAGAAGGACAGCAGGACAACTACGACAACTAGGATCATCTCCCATCGTCAGCATTTCCTGTGACACTGAATATGGAGCCCATTGCTACACTTATTTATTCTACTACTGGTTTGTATTAAGACTGGATCATGAGATCCTTTATTTGTGTAAGACCTTATTATGGTTTGTAATGGATGATGCACTGTGATATCCAATCTGTTATGTCTCGCAAAAATGGTAATCCTGGGATTGTGATGTATGGCATAACAGGCATCTGGGATTAAAAATCCGGGTGTTGACACAAATTTTGAGGTCGAAGCTTCTAACATACATTACTCCGACGTGGGGTCTCTTAGACATGTTGTCACTGTTTGGGCCCACACGCCAGCGAGAGTTGCTTCCCAGCATTTAAACGAGTTTCTAGTCATTTGCTAAAATTTTCAAACAATTTAAGGCTTTCAAGAAGATGACCATTGTCCAAAAAAAAGAGATGACTAAGGTCATGGAAATAGTTTATGATGACATGTCCGTATTTGGTAGATCGGTGCATCTTTGTAAATCAAGCAATATGTCTGCTTCCAAATTTGAAGTTTGTTTTCAAATTTCCAAGTAACAACAATGTGTTTTGTTGTGAAGCAACTACAAAGATGATGGCTCAAAATGCCATTGCCCCCTTTTTTCACACAATGTATAATGCCCTTTCAAGTTTCCAGGCTAACTTTGTGCAATAAAATAATTTTTGCGGCTGGATGTTTGAATGGATGGGCGGGATGTTTGAATGGGTGGGCGGGATATTTCAGCGCTCAGCCAAAATTTTGAAGTTAATGCTTCTAAGGTACGTTACTCCTACTTGGGATGTTGTCCCCATCAGATAGACCCATAGGCCTGTATGTTTTCTAGCATTAGTGAGTTTATAGACATCTGCTGAAATTAATGAACATTACTTCAAGGCTTTCAAACAAGAGGAGCAAGATCACAGCCATAGTTTCTGTACCTTTTTCATGTTTTGTACTACTCTGTACATTGAAGCATCTTCGCCAACCAAGCTTACAAATGTGTCCATATTTGGTAGTTCGGTGCATCTTGGCATTTCAAGCAATTATTTACAAAGGAGATTTTGGATTTGATGGATAATGCCCTACTTTCATGAGTTTCTAAGCTTCCTAGCTGAAGATGCTGAAATTAAATAACTTTTTGATGATTGAAGGTAAGTATGTCTATTTACGAACTACGCAGTGTGTGATATAACTTGCTCTTGACTTTTTAAAAATAGTTTAAAGGTACCAAATTAGTCAAATATTGGAGAACCACCGAGAGTTTTGCAAGATATCAATTTTTTGATATGAATAGTAATAACACCAAATTTGGACAAGTTTTTTAAAAATAAAGAAACAAAATATAAATGAAAAAAACCATTCGTTTCTCCATTGGTGTCTCATTGTGTGCATTGGCTAATTTCCACGAAAATATATAAAACTTGATAACTCTTGAAAAACTCATTTCACAATATGGCATACCATGTTTGAACATTCATGGCTTTCAAAAACTAGACGACCAATGTCAAGGCCATATGTGTTACCATACTTTAAGATAATGTAACCTTGTTTGTTAGATTAGTGCATATTGGTATTTCAACATTGTTTAGAAAAAGAGCTTTCATATTTGGAATTATTTAAAACCTCCAATCGATAATAATGGCTTTAATTTTGTCATACGATATATGGCGTACCATGTATGAATTTGCATGGCTTTCAAACTAGGTAACCAAGGTCATGGCCATATCTTTGCTATAGTTTATAACAACATGTTTGTATTTGGTAGATTGGTCCGTATTATTGGCATTTAAAATATTATTTACAAAGGAAGCTTCTGAATTTGAAGTTATTTTCAATTTTTCAAGCGACGACAATGAATTTTTTCATGAAGAAAATACAAATAAGTATGGCTCAAAATCCCATTGCCCTAGTTTCCACACAAGATATATAGCTTGGGGTTTAGGGTTCGTGTTTTTTGGGTTCAGGGTTTAGGGTTTATGGTATATGATTTAGGATTTTAGGGTTTAGGGCTTAGGAGTTTAACGTTGGTATTTAGGGTTTAGGATTTTAGGGTTTAGGGTTTTCTAGGTTTTAGGGTTTATGAATTTTCAATAATAATGTTCAAGCTTTCATATATATATGCTTATATATATTCGTGGAATAGACTGGTGTTATCACAATTTAATGAAAGTATCTTGGATTTTGATCTATAAGTGCATCATACCTGCTTGGTAAGGGGTTGAGCGGATGAGGGTTTAGGGTTTATTGTTTTTGGGGGTTTAGGTGTTTAGGGTTTAGGTTTTTTGGGAATTTTTGATAATGTTCAATTTGCTTTATATATGCTTATATTCATGGAATTGAATGGCGTTAGCACAATTTGAGGAAAGTTTATCTGAAATTTGGATCTACAAGTGCATGTGATACCTCATTTGCCAATGTCATTTAGGCGGGGTTGAGGGTTTAGGGTTTTAGGGTTTAGGGCATTTTCAATAATGTTTAAACTTTATTGTTATATTTGTGGAATAGAATGGTGTTACCGCAATTTAATGAAAGATCGAATCTCAGATTTTGATCTATAAGTCCATGGTACCTGCTTGGTTAGGGTTTATATGGGTCGAGGGTTTAGGGTTTTACGGTTTATATTTTATGGACTGAATAGGGTTTAGGGGGTTTATCGAATTTTCAATAATACTCAAGCTTTATGCTTATATTCGTCGAATAGAATATGGCATTACCTAACTCATTGAAAGTATCCCAAAATTTGATCTATAAGTGCATGGTACCTGATTGGTTAGGGTTTATGGGTTGAGCGTTTAGGGTTTTAGGTTTAGGTTTTATTAGGGGTTGTTTAGGGTTTAGGGTATTTTCGATAATGCTCAAGATTTATGCTTATATTCATCAAATAGAATGGAGTTACAAGTTTAATGAAAATATATCAAGTTTTGATCGATGAGTGCATGCTACGTGTGGGGTTGAGGGTTTAGGGTTTTAGGGTTTAGGGTTTAGGGCATTTCCAATAATGTTCAAACTTTATTGTTATATTTGTGGAATAGAATGGTGTTACCACAATTTAATAAAAGACCGAATCTCAGATTTTGATCTATAAGTCCATGGTACCTGCTTGGTTAGGGTTTATATGGGTCGAGGGTTTAGGGGTTTAGGGTTTTATGGTTTAGGTTTTATGGACTGAATAGGGTTTAGGGGGTTTATCGAATTTTCAATAATACTCAAGCTTTATGCTTATAATCATCGAATATAATATGGCGTTACCTAACTTATTGAAAGTATCTCAAAATTTGATCTATAAGTGCATGATACCTGATTGGTTAGGGTTTATGGGTTGAGGGTTTGGGGTTTTAGGTTTAGGTTTTATTAGGGGTTGTTTAGGGTTTAGGGTATTTTCGATAATGCTCAAGATTTATGCTTATATTCATCGAATAGAATGGAGTTACCAGTTTAATGAAAATATAACAATTTTTGATCGATAAGTGCATGCTACGTATTTGGTAAGGATTTAGGGTTTAGTGTTTAGATTTTAGGGTTTCGGGAATTTTAAATAATGTTCAAGCTTTATGCTTATATTCGTGGAATAGAATGGCGTTACTGCAATTTAATGAAAGTATCTCAAATTTTGATATATAAGTGCATGGTACCTCCTTGGTTAGGGTTTATGGGTCGAGGGTTTAGGGTTTTACAGTTTAGTTTTATGGGTTGTTTCCGATTTAGGGTTCAGAGAATTTTTGGTAATGCTCAGGATTTATGCTTATATTCGTCTAATAGAATGGCGTTACCTAACTTAATGAAAGTATCTCACATTTTGATCTGTTAGTGCATGACACACCTGCTTGGTTAGGGTTTTTGGGCTGAGGGTTTTTGGGTTTAGGGTTTAGGGAATTTTCGATAATGCTCAGGATTTATGCTTATATTCGTCAAATAGAATGGTGTTACCCAATTTAACGAAAGTATCTCAAATTTTGATATATAAGTGCATGCTACGTGCTTGGTCAAGTTTTGGGGTATAGGAGTTTAGGGTTTATTTGGGTTTTAGGGGTTTAGCTAGGGATTAGGTTTTCGGGAATTTTCAATAATGTTTAAGCTTTATGCTTATATTCGTGGAATAGAGTGGTGTTACCCAATTTAATGGAAGTATCTCAATTTTTGATCTATAGTTGCACGATACCTGCTTGGTTACGGTTTAGGGGTTTAGATTTTATGGTTTACAATTCCGTGAATTCTCAATAATATTTTCAAACTTTATGGTTATATATATTCGTGGAACAGAATGGTGTTACCGCAATTTAATGAAAGTATCTCAAAAATTGATCTACAAGTCGATGATATCCTGCTTGGTCATATTTTTTGTTAAATAAATTGAAGGTACCCAAGTACTAAAACAAGGGAGAAACGGGAAGAGTTCCTTGAGATTTAGACGCTGTTTGGTTGGGCTCTAATTCTGGCTTTTGATTTTTTGGCTTATAAAGCTACAAACGTGTTTTTGGCTTTGTTTTTTATCTTTTACTCTGACATAGTGGAATGATAGTATAAGCCAGGTTGGATGATTTTAACGATTTTATCTCGATTTAGCGAAAAATATTTGAATTTTGAACAACAAGCGATGGGAATCTATAATTTCCCATAATTCTGGCACCACTGACATGTGGGTCACTTGCATAGTGGGTCCAAAAAGTTAGTGTAGGTCGGAGTGGGCGGGCAGGTAAATATTGAAGAAGGGCTAGGAAACGTCGATGGGGTGATGCACTTGGGAGAATGCAAATTTACCACCTATATCCCTCTGTTATTGTAGTGCTCCCTCGGATTCTTGTTTCCGGAGCAGGGACAGAAGAGGAATTTTGCATTCTAAAAAGAGGTGAAGCATGTTTGAATGGATGCGCGGGATATTTTAATGGATGGGTGCGATGTTTGGGCGATGTACCAAATTTTGAGGTCGAAGCTTCTAGCAAACGCTACTCCGGCGTGGGGCCTCTCAGACGCGCTATCACCGTCTCGGCCCACATGCCAGCGAGAGTTCCTTCCTAGCATTTAAATGAGTTTCTAGGCATTTGCTGAAATTTTTGAACAATTTAGATGACCATCATGCAAAAAAAAGGTGACCAAGGTCATGGAAATAGTTTATGATGACGTGTCCGTATTTGGTAGATTGGTGCATCTTTGCAAATCAACCAATATGTCTGCTTCCAAATTTGAAGTTTGTTTTTGAATATCCAAGTAACAACAATGTGTTTTGTTGTGAAGCAAGAAACTACAAATATGATGGCTCAAAATGCCACCGCCCCCTTTTTTTACACAATGTATAACGCCCTTTCAAGCTTCCAGTCTAAATTTGTGCAATAAAATAATTTTTGGGGCTGGATGTTTGAATGGATGGGCGGGATGTTTGAATGGGTGGGTAGGATATTTCGGTGCTCTGCTGAAATTTTGAAGTTGAAGCTTCTAAGGTATGCTACTCCCACTTGGGATGTTGTCCCCGTCAGATTGACCCACATGCATGTATGCTTTCCAGCATTTAATGAGTTATAGACATCTGCCGAAATTAATGAACATTAATTCAAGGCTTCAAACAAGAGGAGCAAGGTCATAGCCATAGTTTCTCTACCTTTTTCATGTTTTGTACTACTCCGTACATTGAAGCATCTTCGCCAACCAAGCTTACAAATGTGTCCATATTTGGTAGATCGGTGCATCTTGGCATTTCAAGCAATTGTTTACAAAGGAGATTCCAGATTTGATGGATACTGCCCTACTTTCATGAGTTTCCAAGCTTCCTAGCTGAAGATGCTGAAATTAAGTAACTTTTTGACATAAAGCCATTCGTTCGCAAAGTGCAATGTTATGTGCATTAGTTTCCATGGTAAAACATAAACTTGTATTGTGACATGTTTTGGATCAATTGTGATCTATGGTGACTGGCAGGTGGGCCACGTATATTGTGGTGCCCAAAGCAGGGTAGGTCAGAATTTCCAAAGTTATCCCTTCGCACCCCTTTGCGCTATGTATTAACTTCCACCCTCCGCCGCCTAGGCCCTCACCCCCTTCCCCACAAAACAGACGCGCTTACGGCTGCTCCTCATCACCAACATGCGCGAAGAAGCTTTCCCTACCCGTCGGTCTTCTTGAGACGCACCGGTGGGCACGTCGATCCCATGGTAGTTCTTCTATCTCTAGCTCGATCTGGTTAGCATTTTATTGCCCTTTCAAATACATAGTTTAATTTGTCCTCAATCTGCATGGTCATAGTTTATTCTGCGATGGATCTGTGTTCCTAAATACCTTCGGCGATTTTTGTTGTCAATATGTTTGCTGAAACGCATATGCATATATAATTTTTGTACTCCATCTATATGTTTCCTGGTTTTCTTTTAATAATAACCAACCTTGTATGTCATAATTAAACAGATTGGCAGATTTTGGATAGAGATTGCTCCATTAGGCAGCGCTAAGCGTATCCTTGATGTTCTACGATTTATGGGATTTGTTAGAGCACATTGTGACAACTCAAAAGTACATTGCCCCTACCGGTTGTGTGTGAATCATAGGGTGCTGCCTCAAAGTATAGTGGAAGACCATATTTTTACATTTGGGATGCTAAGCACATATGTTAGATGGGTATTTCATGGTGAATCATATGATCCTCCATATGAACCGGGGGAAGCACATCTTTATCATCAAGATCAAGTAGGGGAAGCAGATGTTGATCAACTAGATCAACTGACAGAGGCAGCTCCTGGCATCTAGATCAACTTGGAGAAGGGGGAGTAGAGAAAAAGCGCAAGATGCATGAAACATGTTTCATTTCTGGTACTACCGCTATGCCAAATGACAAGGTATATCTGTAGAACGACAAATGTTCAGGTTGTGTGTCTTTGATGTTTCTCTATAAACGTATCTATTAATCTACTAATCGTAGAAGCAGACGACCGAAGAGGACTTTGATGGTAATGACGATGACCTGTTCATTGATGAGCCTGTACCTGAGGTTGTGGATCGGGTACACTGCTTCTAGATGGATCTGATGCAGGGCTGCTGATCATCACGGGTGTACTTTTGGTGCCGTTTAGGTAGTCTCATGAACACTAGCCCAACTGCAAAACTCTTGGGGTGTAGAGCTATCCCATGATTGGTTCATTACTGTCATAGTTCTGTAATATGGAGCTACCTTATTATGATTTCTAGGCCTTTGTTAGTAGAACTGTAATTGGAAACTATTTCGTATATTAGTATATATATTTGTGTTTGTTTGTGTTTCTAGTCTGAAATTCGAGCTTATCATTTTATCGGTTCCTAAACTGTTTTTGAGGCCCCAACGCTGTCTTGTCCACTGCTTCGTGAGACGAATCAGCAAAAGGATAATAAGCTAGGATCAATTTGATTCGAAGAGGGGCAATTTTCTCTGTCCTTGGAGGGGAACCTGGGAGAACTAGTATTGGTACCAAGGGAAGGAGGAGGTTGGCTCGGTCAATTATCTCACCCACTTGATGTGGGACCTACTTTAACTCACCCTTGACGTGGGTCCCGCTTGAAACAGCTGTAGGCCACCACGTGATAGCTGGGATCAAAAATTCAGGATTCTTTCCTGACAAAATGTTCCCGCCACTTCCACTTAAAAATACTTACTATAGAACAAAATGTACTGCCCAGCCCTACTACTACTAGTACTACTACTCCCCTGCTCATGCCTTTCTACCGACGACAAGACAAGAAACCATAACTAGCTAGCTCCCATCCAGCAAGCAACTGTTGGAACTGGTGCAACCTCCGATTAGGGAGTTCTTGTTGAAATAGGTGGGTGTATTTGCTCACTTCGAAATCCGGCTTTGCTTAATTTTCTTCCGATTGGGCCATTGGGGGTACTATTAGTACTAGGGGGAGTAGTATTCAGTATGCTTTGATTGTGGAGTTCTTGCTTATTGCTCACCTCGGAATCACCTAATCAGGATATTTTTTCCTCTTCTCTAATCTATTGGGTCATTTGGGTGGGGTGGGGGTGGGGGTGGGGGGGAGGTGGTACTGATTTCGTATGGATTCCAAATTAGGGCATGGTCATCGCTGGTATGATTGGGGCATTTGGTCGGGTTTGATTCAGTGTTCTTCACTTCTGTAACCTTTAGTTGCTACTCGTAATGTGCAATGGATTTTGCATCAAATTCTGTATGGAGAACTATGGGTCAGTGGCACACACGGCCACTACAGACAAGGATGGTCCCGTTAGTTCCTTTAAAAGTTGCCTAAAAAGGTAATGTAGCAGTATATTCATTGCGTTCTTCCATTCTTTCCAATGCTGAAAGTGGTTGGCTGCAACCTGAATGTATCCTTGTGCTAAAAGTTGTCTATGTCTGCATCATGTTTTTGTGGAAGCCTCTGTGACACCATCTCTTCTTCATTTACTGTAGCACGGTGATACATACCTACGAATGTGCGGTGCTCCAGGTGCGGCAAACAGGATGGTACCCCCACATGCCGCATGATCCGGACAGTACCAGTACCACTACTCACCAAACAAGCGCAAGGCCACCGACCAGCTGGGAGGGCCTAGCTTAAAGAGAAAGGTATTTGTTCTTAATACCCTTATTACCATGGTGCAGTCATATTTAAGTATTACCCACTTGGTGTCATGCATGCTTATCAGATGTTTAGAAACATATGTGTGATTTTATTAATTATGGCATTGTGTTTATGTGAATACAGATTTGGATCTGTCAGACTATCTCATATAGTCAGTATATGAGTACTATGTACTATACTCCCTCCGTCCCAAGGCTTAGGCACATACTATATTTTTCGAAAAGTCAAGCGACGGAAAGTTTGACCAAACTTTTGAAAAAAGTCAAAAACTATCAAGAACTATGATATTATATACATACAACATGAATATATGTTTCATGATGTATCCAAGGATATATAATTCATATTATAATTTTTTTCTAAAAACATGGTCAAACTTTACATAGTATTGAACTGTTGAGCTTTGTTCCTATTTATGCAGATTGAAGGTGCTGCTGCGGAGGCTGAGGCTGTTGTAGAGGCAAGTAGATTTCTGATGCCCGCACCAAAAGAGGACATCCTCTACACAACGAGGAAGCGCCAACACAGTACCCAGGTGGGCAGTGACCTCTCTAAGAAGTGGGTATAATTTGGAAATCCACAATTTCACATGTTATGATTTTCCATGTTATTGTTATGACCTAGTACTATATGTTTATGCTCATTAGAAGTTCACAAAAATAAAATCTGTTTGCTTTACAGGCAATGGTTTTGTCTTATATTATTAGATTTACTTGCTCAATCCGTACCACGCACCAGTTGCTCAGCCCTTTCTGCTACCCTCCTCTTGTCAAGCTTGTGGATTGAAATGGGGCCCTTGTATGCCATTCCAAAGGCAGAGGGATGAAAAATCGTGCATGGCCACCCTTCACAAAGGGTACCCATGGTATCAGGTATGGATTCCAAGTGGTTTAGACCGACTTAATGTAAGATCTTGTATCTCACTTTTTTTTGTTGTCGCCTTACTTCTCTATCAATTTTCTCACGAAGGTTGTCCCTTCTGTCGCTCGCCCCATTATAAACAAGATGTTCGGAAACGACAAGTTTCTAACTCTGTATAGTGAGGACCCTAAAGGCATGCGGCAACTATATGATGTGGATGTCTCCTAGACGATGGCCACCACCTATTTGGGTGGCCGAGGTTGGTCCAAGTATGTCCGTGAGAATGGTCTGAAGCAGGGGGACGAGGTATCATTCGATTTTAGCAAGCTAAGGCAGATACTTACACGCCATCGTACACCTGTTGATCGAAGGACCAAGAATAGAGGTGGTACTAATTAATTTGATTATGTACTCATCACAACCTCTAATGATTTTCTTGTGACTAACTGTTCTGCACCATTGTATTTACTCACCATATGACCCTGACCACTTCTGCAGTCCGCTTCCCCTTATGTACCACCCAGAAGGGTGCCAGCATCAAGCTGCTGGCACCGGCACCAGCACCAGCCCCAGTTCCTGCAACAATGTCTGTTGACCTTAGTAGGAGAAAGAATAGAGGAGTAACTTAATTCGCTTGTATACTCTCATATCTATCTAGGAGTTACTGTTGTATAAGAAACCATTTTCCTTGTCCACATCTCATATGCCTCTCTAACCACTCCTACAGTCCCCTTACCTATCCCTCAGAAGGTAACCAACACCAAGTTGCTGGCACCCCAACGACACTAGCCCTAGTTCCTGCTCCGGCACCTGTTGACCTAAGGAGAAATAATGGAGGTAGTAACTTAATTTGCTTATATACTCATCATATCCTCTGATCACTGTCTTGTGAGTAACTGTTGTATAAGAGACCATTTTGCTTGTACACTTCTCACCTGCCTCTACCATCCCTACAGTCAGCATAGCTACCCCTTAGAAGGAATCTAGCATCAAGCTGCTGGCGCCGGCACCGGTTCTGGGCCTTCTGGCTCCTGCACCATCCCCTATACAATTAGTGGCACCATCTCCTGCACCTGCACCAGCCCCAACACAGGCACCGACACAAGCTCCTTCATCACCCCGGGCAGCACCTTGTCAGACCATATCCTACGCATGTGTCATCACAAGGTCACACCGGATTATGTTTGTGAGTATATGGCGGCAGATAAACTGTTTTGAATGTCTTCTCAAGTTTCACATGATTCAATGCATTGCTCTTAGTAATTATGCGTCTATCTCTTGCTTTGACTCAGAAATTTCCTAAGAGTGCCACAAAGCAACTCCAGGCTAGATGAAAGGGTACAATAGTCTTCACAATGCAGAGCGAAGGATTCCAAATCGAGGGACGCTATGCCATTAACTCGACTGATGGGCGCTTGGCAACTACTTCTAGGTGGATTAAGTTCCGGAAAGCAGCCAAACTTACTATTGGAAGAACGGTCAAGGTCGATGTATCTAGATGTCCTGAATGCCGCATGTTGTTCATGAACTTCCTAGCTGTCTAGCTATTTGGCTGCATGCTATTGTAATTAATTATGTGGTTGTCTTATCTCCACTTATCATATATAGGTGGTAAAACTATGATGATGTTATGACCGGTTTAGCATATAACCGGAGGAGGCCCAATGGGCAGGCTTAGTTAGGGGCTTTGCCCAATTATCATATTTCCATTAAATATATGAGTTGTAATCAAACATCACAGGCAAGCAATAAACATAATATTTGTTGCCGACTCCTCACTCCCAGCCCTAGCCGCCGCCTCTCCTCTGCGCCCCCGCCTCTCCAAGCTTGCACGACGGCGCCCTCGCCTTCGCTCGCACGCAACTCCCTCCTTCCCCTATAACCTCCGCCCTAGACCTGGTAGAGTAGTCGATCCTACCAATTTGGTATCAGATTGCTCTCGTTCGATCATGTCGTCTTCACCGCCCTCCACCACCGTCACCCCCGTGCTCGGGACCTCCATGCCGCCATCGACGACCACCTCCAGGGCGCTCGCGTCGATGCTCCTCGGGCTGCCCTTCCCTACCACAACATCCGCCTCTGTGCCGTCTTCTGTCGTCTACACCCCCGAGCAGATGAGCAGGGTCCTCAACGACCTCGTCGCCGCCGTCCAAGGGATCTGGCTGTTCCTGATCAGGTCCCAGGGACCACCTACGCCACCACAGCCGGCCGCCGTCACTGGTCCGCCATGGATCCTGGCGTTCCTGGTCGCGCCGCTGCAGCCTCAACCTCCCACGCCCCTGTCGTGGATGCAGTGACAGCCGCCGATCACCACTGTCCCGGGCCCCGCCGCCTCGAGCGGTGTTCCGATCCAACATGTCCTCTTTCCCCCGTCTCCGTCACCACTTCCGGCATGGCTCGTCAAGTCGTCGCCTCCACCGGTCTATACGACGGCCGGGGACCCGTAGCGGCCTCCCCACTCGGACGCTACATCCTCGGGCTTCGCGGCCTCCCCCGTGGCCCGCGCTGAGCCGCACGTCCCTGGAGGCGCTGCCCCGACAGCCCCACGGTACGCCAAGCTCGACTTCACCACCTACGATGGCTCGGAGGACCCCCTCAACTGGCTCAACCAGTGGAGCAGTTCTTTCGTGGGTAGCGTACCCTCGCGTCGGACCGCACGTGGCTCGCCTCCTATCACCTCCGAGGCGCCGCCCAAACATGGTATTACTCCCTCGAGCAGGACGAGGCCGGCATGCCCCCATGGGACCGCTTTCGCGAGCTATGCCTCCTATGTTTCGGGCCACCGGTACGCGGCAGCCGTGTGGCGGAACTTGGGCGGTTGCCGTTCACCACCATGGTGCAAGACTTTGCTGACCGCTTCTAGGACCTCACTTGCCATGCTCCTGGGGTGACGGGACAACAGCGAGCTGAGCTCTTTGTCGGCGGGCTACCGGATCACATCCGGGTGGACGTGGAACTCTAGGCCCCCAAGACCTCCAAACGGCAATGCACTACACCCGCGCCTATGAGCGTCGCGCCCAGGTGGTGCAGCAGCTCGCCCCAGGCCGTGGAGGCCGCACGGTCGCTCGCCCACCTCCGGCGACCGCGGCAGCCGGTCGACCGAACCCGGCTGCACCAGCGAACCCTGTCCTGGCGGCCACGCGTACCTTCCGACGGCTTACTCCGGCCGAGCAAGTCAAACGCCGCCGTCTCGGATTCTGCTTCAACTGCGACGAGCCCTACGCCCTCGGTCACGTCTGCCCACACCTCTTCTACTTGGAGACGGTCGACGACACCGAGGCAGACACGCCACCTAACGAGCCCGGCGCGCTGCCTCCACCGGCACCGGCCGAGCCCACATCCGGCACTGATCCTGTCAAGGCATTTGTGGTCTCTCTCCATGCGCTGGCCGGCATACGCCATGAGCGAACGATGCTCCTGCCAGTGATGATTCACGGCGAATGCCTGGTGGCACTGCTGGACACGGGCTCCACTCATAATTTCCTGCCCGCCGCCACCATGCGTCGTCTCGCCCTCCAGCCAACGGGGGGCGATAATCTCCGCGTGACCGTGGCCAACAGCGACCGCCTTCACTGCCATGGGTTGGCGCAACATGTGCCCCTCACCATCGGCGACGAGCACTTCACCATCACGTGCGCCGGCATCGACTTGGGCTGCTTCGACTTCATCCTCGGCGTGGACTTCCTATGGACCCTTGGCCCCATCCTGTGGAACTTCGACACCCTCACGATGACCTTCTCGCACCGGGCCCGTCGTGTCCGGTGGGAGGTCCTTGGGGGCGCCGCCCCGGCACCAAAGCTGCAGCTCGCCACGGCGGACGACGAGGCCGAGCACCCCCTGCTGACCCAGCTCCTGCAGCAGCACAGCAACCTCTTCGACGAGCCACAGGGGCTGCCGCCCGTTCGGGAGTACGACCACCACATCCACCTTCCGTCGGGTACGACTCTGGTGGTGGTGCAGCCTTACCGCTACCCCCAGTTGCAGAAGGACGATCTGGAGCGACAGTGCGCGCTAATGCTCGCCGCGGGCATCATCCGGATCTCTACGTCGCCATTCTCTGTGCCGGTGCTTCTCGTCCGCAAGTCAGACGACACGTGGCGCTTATGCATCGACTACCGCGCCCTTAATGCCCTGACGCTCAAAGTTAAGTTCCTGATCCCGGTGGTCGACGAGCTCTTCGACGAGCTCCATGGGGCGTGCTTCTTCACCAAGCTCGACCTCTAGTCGGGCTACCATCAGGTGCGCATGCACCTGGACGACATTGCCAAGACGGTGTTCCGGACCCATCATGGCCACTTCGAGTTCGTGGTGATGTCGTTCATGGTGATGCCGGACCCATCATGGCCACTTTTCAGGCCCTGATGAACGACGTCCTCCGCCCATACTTACGCCAGTTTGTGCTCATATTCTTTGATGATATACTTATCTATAGCACTTCATGGGCGGAGCACCTTCAGCATATCGCCATCGTCCTCAACGATCTTCGAGCGCATCGTCTTCACCTTAAGCGCTCGAAGTGCTCGTTCAGGACGGCATCGGTCTCCTACCTCGGCCACGTCATCTCTGCTGACGGGGTGGCCATGGACATCGACAAGGTGGCGGCCACGCGCCCTCCGGAGTTTCTTGGGCTTCGCCGGCTACTACCGGAAGTTTATCCGGGACTTCAGCCTCATCGCGTCGCCACTCACGCGCCTGCTGCGTCGCGATGCATTCGCTTGGGATGATGAGGCCACCGAGGTGTTCGAGGCCCCGAAGGGGGCCCCCACGACGGGCCCAGTTCTACAGATGCCGGACTTCGACCGACCGTTCATCGTCGACTACGATGCCTCCGGTGCGGGGTTCAGCGCCGTCCTTCACCAGGGCGACGGTCCCCTCACCTACTTCAGCAGGCCCTTTGCCGCCCGTCACCTCAAGCTGGCGGCGTACGAGCAGGAGCTCATCGGCCTGGTGTAGGCCGTGCGCCATTGGCGGCCCTACCTCTGGGGTCGCTTGTTCCGGGTTCGCACGGACCACTACAGCCTCAAGTTCCTCTTGGACCAGCGGCTGTCAACGGTGCCGCAACATTAGTGGATCAGCAAGATCTTCGGCTTTGACTTCACGGTGGAGTATCGTCCAGGGCGCCTCAACACCATGGCCGACTCCTTGTCTCGCCACGACACCGACCCCGCCGACGCTGATGGAGACGCCGAGGGGGCAATGCTCTGCATCCGCACGGGCCCCGCTTTCGCCCTCTTCGCCCATATTCGTCGGGCCACCACGACCGCACCGGACGCCCAGCTCCTGCGGCAGCAGCTAGAGGCGGGCGAGTTGGACGAGCCATTGGCGCCTGGTGGATGGCTTGCTCCTGCATGGGTGCCGCATCTTCGTGCCCGACCACGACGACCTCCGTCATCAGGTGCTGCTGATGGCTCACTTAGCCGGCCATGAGGGTGTCCAGAAGACTCTCCATCGTCTCCGCGCTGACTTCCACATCCCCGGTGATCGGGCTTTGGTCCGGGACTGGGTGCGTTCATGCGAGACATGCCAGCGTAATAAGATGGAGACCCTGCGGCCGGCCGGGGTGTTGCAGCCGCTAGAGGTGCCATCTCAGGTGTGGGCTGATATCTCCATGGACTTCATCGAGGGCCTTCCCAAGGTGGGCGGCAAGTCCGTCATCCTCATAGTGGTCGATCGCTTCTCTAAGTACGCCCACTTCATCGCGCTCGGCCACCCCTACACAACCGCGTCGGTGGCTCGCGCTTTCTTCGACGGCATCGTCCGTCTCCACGGGTTTCCCGCGTCGATCGTCAGCGATCGGGACCCGGTGTTCACGGGGCATGTGTGTCGCGATCTCTTCCGGATGGCGGGCGTGAAACTCCGTTTCAGCACGGCCTTCCATCCCCAGACAGACGGCCAATCAGAGGTGGTTAACAAGGTGATTGCCATGTATTTGCGCTGTGTTATAGGTGATCGTCCTCGTGCTTGGGTGGATTGGCTTGCATGGGCGGAGTACTGCTACAACACATCCTATCACTCCGCCATGCGCGCTACGCCGTTTGAGGTGGTCTACGGCAGGCCGCCTCCGCCTATCTTGCCGGTGGATCCGGCGACGGCCCGGACAGAGGCTGCGAGGGAGCTTCTCCACACCCGCGATGGGATGCTTGCCGAGGTGCGGCAGCGTGTCGTCCAGGCTCAGCAGCTGGCCAAGCACTACTACGACGGCCGCCATCACGAGGTGGAGTACGCGATGGGTGATTGGGTGTGGTTGCGCCTCCTGCACCGCTCCACTCAGTCCCTGGATCCCCGGGCAAAGCGCAAGCTGGGTCCCCGCTACGCTGGGCCATTCGCCATCCTAGAGCGCATTGGGCAGCTGGCGTATCATCTATAGCTACCAGTCAGGGCTCGCATCCACGATGTCTTCCATGTGGGGCTGCTCAAGCCCTATCGTGGCGCGGCACCGACAGCCACGCCAGCCCTTCCTCCGACTGCTTGCTGCCAAGCCCGGCCAAGGTGTTGCGCGCACAGCTCCGTCATGGCGTCTGGTACTTGTTGGTTCAGTGGGAGGGCCTTCCGGAGGAGGAGGCAACCTGGGAGCAGCGTACGAGTTCCAGCAGCACTATCCAGACTACCAGCTCGAGGACGAGCTGTTTGCGCAGGCGGGGAGAGATGTTATGACCGGTTTAGCATATAACCGGAGGAGGCCCAATGGGCAGGCTTAGTTAGGGCCTTAGCCCAGTTATCATATTTCCATTATATATATGAGTTGTAATCGAACATCAAAGGCAAGCAATAAACATAATATTTGTTGTCGACTCCTCAAGGAGTCGGACTCCCAGCCCTAGTCGCCGCCTCTCCTCTGCGCTGCCACCTCTCCAACCTCTCACGATGGTGCCGAATCGCCAGCACCCTCGCCTCCGCGCGCACACAACTCCCTCCTTCCCCTGCAACCTCCGCCCTAGACCTGGTAGAGTAGTCGATCTTACCAGATAACCTTTTGCTGGATTGGAGCTATGACTAGTACGTACTGGTATGGTATATCTATATCTATATGACGGTTCCCTATATGACCAAATATTATGACAATGATTGTGTTCCAGTGATCGAGTGTGTTTGGAGAAAAGGGCAAACTGGTCGCGTGACATGGTTTTTAGAGCTGAAACAAGAATTGTCTCTCTCTGTAGTGATATTGAATTTCAGTGTCTGTATTGCTGAATTAGTCACTTTGAAATGCTTCTGAATTGGTCAAGTGCTACTGAATATGAACTAGAAATCTGTCGATTTTGTTATGTCTTATTATTCTGTACTCCTTAATCTTTCAAATGGTATTGAATTTGTCAAAAGTTTTCTATCATTGCTGCTGGTTGCTTGCTTTAGAGCCTTTGCCTTTATGTCATCGGAACCGTTGGATGCATTTTGGAAAGAAATGATAGGGTAAAGATATACATCGTGATTTCACCAAGTGAAGTCATTGGATACCAACCCTATTTTGCCGCATGTGGTGAGTGTTCATTAGATAATTTTTACATGAATATTTCTCAAAGGAATTATCGTTTTTTTCCTTCCTCGAAGAGGTCTATGTTTGAATCTGACGAGCCACAACCCAATGAAATTTGAGATAGGAGACCATTGACCATAGCCCAAAAACTTTTTAATTTGGCCTTTTTAGCATTGCCCCCCACCTCTAAAAAAACTCTGCCTACCCATGTTTTTAAGAAACTAATCCATTATGTGGCTTTTTATAAATCGAGGTTCCAGTAACACTGCTCTTTTATTTTAAGAGAGATTACATGGACACATAAAATATTTTTTAGAAGACTGATATATAAGTTGTAATACTAATACATGTTTAATGATTCAATTTCTATTAGTATCTTTGGTATAGTGGCAAAACACTCAGTTTATGTCTATTTGATTTGATTTGAAGGTCTTTAGTTCGAATCCCCTGTGTGTACATATTTATATATATCTTGGGTTTACTTTTTATTTGAGAAAGGGTTTACTTTTTAATATCGCATTATGGAGAGGCTAACACCGTGGACCCACAAGCCTGCAGCATCTCTCGAGTTTAATGGTCGGGTTAAATACTTGTACAGAGAGGCTGGCATCACGGACCCACCCGCCAGAACATACCAGAGAGGGTGACATGTGGGCCTTAGCAGCAAGACCATACATGACTACCACATCGAGCAACATTGTCAAGGTCAAAACAAAGGACGCGGCTGAAACAAAAAGTCTATCATACGCAGGTTTGATATACAGAGAGACCGGCATGTGGGACCTAACAGCGTGGCCTTTTACAGGTTCTGCCTCGACCGATGTTGCCATGTTCGAAACAGGGAGGCGCGAGCGAGAAACAAGTCCATCATGCACACGTTTCTTCTAATGAGAGGCTCACATGGGGGACTCAGCAGCCTAGAAAAACGACTGATGCATCGAGCAACGCTATCAAGTTCGAAACACGGAGGCGCGACCGAGAGCAAAAATTCCATCATACACATATTTCTTCTAATAAGTGGATGACATGTGGGGCCCTACATCGTGATTAAACGGTAGATGTAGCGAGCAACGCTATCAAGTTCGGAACACGAAGGCGCGACCGAGGGAAAAATTCTATCATACACACGTTTCTTCTAATGAGAGGATGACATGTGGGGTCCAAGAGTTTGGTTAAACGGTAGATGCATCGAGCAGTGCTATCAAGTTTGGAATAGGGTAGCACGAGGGAAGAAAAAAATTCCATCATACACATGATTCTTATAATGTGATGCTGACATGGAGGACCCAGCAGCGTGACTAGACGATAGATAGATCGAGCAACGTTATCGAGTTGAAATCAGGTAGGCAATAGCCAATGGAAAATTTCCATTATACACACGTTTCTTCTAAAGAGAGGATGACATGTGGGTCCTAGGAGGTTGATTAAACGATAGATGCATCGAGCAGCACTATCAACTTCGGAAGAGGGTAGCACGAGCGAAGGAAAAAAAATTCCATCATACACACGATCCTTCTAATGAGAGGCTAACATGTGGAACCTAGTAGCCTAACTAAACGACAGACGCATCGAGCAATGTTATCGAGTTCAAATCAAGAAGGCGCGACCGAAAAGTATGGTCCGCTAGAGAGACTGACGTCCGGGACCCACACGCCTCAAAATACTTCGGCGAGTCAACATCGCGCGAGGAAATGAAAATTTTGCTTCTGCCACATGTCAGCCGAGCTTCCTCCATGTTTTAAGCAGATCCGTCTTAGTAGAGGGCCGCGAAATCGGAAAAAAAAGTTTTCCATTGGCCAAGACCGAGCCGAGAATTTTGTCATGGAAGACGCGCCTTCTACGACGACTGTCGGGCCAAGTCGTTGCGGAAGGAAACGTTTCTTGTAGTGCATGTATTTGAATTACAAATGTGAACTCAAATGGATTTAGAAAATTCACAAATTGAATTACATAATATATCAATACTTAGAAGAAATGGAATGGAATTCTTGAATAAGTAATATGATATTATAGTAAATTAATGATAATAAAGTAAATTGGAACAGTTGAATAAATAATGATTTTATTACAATAATACAATATTACAATGTCTTTACATTTATAGAATGAAAGAAAATTACATTAATGATTAAAGAAAGAACTCTAAAACTAATCCTAAGCTACACCCTAACTAATTCTTTAATTTCTAATCTTCAATTCTTCTTATTATTTGCTCCTGCAAAACCAAAACAACAGACAACAAAGAAAGAATATAAGAGAAACGAGTTAGTGGTTAGGTGTACTCTTAGATTTGCATAGTGTTGCTATGTTAAACTCCTCACTGAGTATTAAAAAAAGGATCAAATGAAGTAGTATCTGATCATATCAAAAATTTGCCTCAGATTTAGTGCATCACTGGCATGTTAGGGACGAGTTTCACCTTAGCAATATAGAAATAAAGCCAACTCGGGATAATACCACATTCAGCCGAGCACATCCATAAGGAATAACTTCCAGGATTAGAAACTTTAGCTAGAGGACCCATAGATAGGCAGGCAAGCAACATACGCATACACACACTGTTGTGTTGTCAGCAGCAGAAGTAGCCAAACCATAGTATAGAAAGATAACAACCATAGCTAGCAAGATCCCAGCCCATCACTTCCATCCATATCCATTAGCTCATCACTAATAAACCTAGAACACCACCAACACTCTCACAACGACCATGGTAACCTAGAGGAGTCTAGGAACCAGATCAACACAATCATTAGGAGGAGAAGAATAAGATCTGGAGCTCGAGGAGTTGAAGATCCAGGAGTCAAGATGGAATAGGCTAGAGGCCAAAGGGGCAATTGATTAAGCACAGGCCAGAGTCACCATGAGGAGTAGGTCAGGGACACAAACAAGAGCAAGCTAGCATCATAAGTGAAGTAAATCAATATACCACACTACAAGAAAAGTTTCCTTCTGCAATGACTTGGCCCGATGGTCGTCATAGAAGGCGTGTCTTCTGCGACGAAATTCTCGGCTCGGACGTGGCTGATGGAAAACTTTTTTTCTGGTTTCGCGGCCCTCTAGTATGACGGGTCTGCTAAAAACATGGAGGAAGCTCGGCCAGCGCGTGGCAGAAGCAAGATTTTTGTATCCTCGCGCGATGTTGACTCGCCGAAGCCTTTTGAGGCGTGTGGGTCCCGGACGTTAGTGTCTCTAGTGGACCATACTTTTCAGTCGCGCCTCCCTGATTTGAACTCGATAACGTTTGTCGAGGCGTCTACCATTTAGTCAGGCTTCTAGGTCCCACATGTCAGCCTCTCATTACAAGGATCATGTGTATGATGAATTTTTTTCCTACGCTCGCGTTATCCTGTTCTGAAGTTGATAGCGTTGTTCGATGCATCTACCATCTAACCAACCTCCTGGGACCCACATGTCATCCTCTCATTAGAAGAAATGTGTGTATGATGGAATATTTTTCTTTGCTGGCGCTACCCGGTCTGAAGTTGATAGCGCTGATCGACACATCTACCGTTTAACCAACCTCTTGAGCCCCACATGTCATCCTTATTAGAAGAAACGTGTGTATGATGGATTTTTTTCATTTGCTCGTGCTACCCTATTCCAAACTTGATAGCGTTGTTCGATGCATCTACCGTTTAATCACGCTGCTGGGCCCCACATGCCATTCTCTCATTAGAAGAAACATGTGTATGATGGATTTTATACCCTCTACCGCGACTTCGTGTTCCGAACTTGATAGCTTTGCCCGCTGCTTCAGCCGTTTATACAGGCTGGTGGGCCTGGCATGTTAGCCTCCTCTGTGCAGGAAACGTGTGCATGCTAGACTTTTTTTCTTCTCTCGCGCCTCCTAGTTTGGAACTTGGCAACATTGCTTGATACATCACGTGTATAATGTCTCCCTACTGGGTCCACATATCAGCCACCTATGTAGAGGAAACGTGTGTATGTTGGACATTTTTTTTGGTCGCGTCCACCGGTTTGACCTTGGTACCATTGTTCCATGCGGCAAGCATGTATGGTCTTGCTGCTGGGGCCCACATGTCAGCCTCTCTCGACAAGAAACGTGTCGATTTTGGTCTTTTTTCGGTCGTGACTGTTGTATAAGTACTTTTTAAACGCGCTCGTTAAACTTGATCTCTTGTATGGTAAGGTTGATGGGCGCTAGCTGCAGGCAGGTGGGTCGGCCATGTCAGCCTCTCAGTATAAAAATATGGCTACAGATAAACTGCATGCCTTGCCATTACACAAGAAAATTGTTATGCTTTTATAAAACGTAAAAATGTATACTAACATCATATATAACTTATTTATTTTTCTTCTTAAAAAATTGCTTGTCCATCTGCTACGCGTGATTGCTAGCGGCTCAACTAAAAAATATTAAGTATAAATAATGTAGTAGGTAGTACTTAAAAAACATGGATATGCGGAGTTTTTTAGGGGTGGGTGGACGGTGCCTAAAAAGGCCGAATTGAAGAAAAATAGGCCAAACAGGGATTGATGGGCTATTTTTTATAGGCTCTCGCCCAATCTAACTGGACTATTTGCGTGGCCGAATGACCCAAAACATGGACGAGTTAGAAGGTCTTGGGCTATAATGAGGCCGGATGGGCTAATTTCTTGGGCTCGATAGTTAAAATCCCAAGGTACGTGCTGGGGCTCGGCCAGATTCGAAACAAAGCCGTCAACAAGGAAAAAGGTATAAAATATGAGCGCCTAGATCCCAGACGCCTGAGAACTTGTTATGTTAAGGCACTGATGTTACCCTACTAATTGTGCTAATACTCAGTTGTAACCTAGTAGTTGCAACTCATTAAATTTCCAGTTACAAGCTAGTTGCAACAAATGTGTAACCCTCACGTTGCACGAATCGCGAGATAAATCCAATGGTGAGATAGGTGACTCCTGAGAACTGGCAAATCCGATAAAATATTCACAGATATTTCTATGAAAATTATGGACAAGCACCCCGCGCCTACCAAAACTTTCCGCAGAGACTCCAAACTTTCCTAAGCCCGCCCTCAATCGAGCGACCAACCCCTGTCTCTTAAAATTTTGCACCGTTCTTATGGGAGATGCACCGGATTAGAACCAGGCCGTAAACTTCTCCACGCCTTAAAAAAACTTCTCGATGCCTTTCTATCAATAGTGCTGGCCTACCGCCATTGGCCGTGCCATTCTTCACGAGACGCACCGGCCGGCGGTCAGCTGAGCGATCCCCACGCTTCGCCTGCTAGATTCAGGCACTGGACATTCTTCTTGGCTTTGGTTTGTTCTCCACCTCTCCTAGAAATAGTTAAAGCTTGTGACCATCTAGATTTACAAGGTGCTTGCAGATTTGGGTAGGTACGTTCTTTAGGTAAATCTATAGTAAAGCTCTGGACAGAAGAGTTCGAAAACATCTTAAAAGGACTTGACAGAGATCCTGTGCGAGCTTTTGACCTGATATATTCCCCATCCTTCTTTAATGCGATGGAGCATTTGGCTGTTGATGTACCTGACGAGAAAGTACTTAGAGGTACAGTATAGTATAGATGGATGTACCCTATAGAACATCGACTTTGCATTTCCAAGGAGCGGGAAGATATCCGTAGACAGTTTGATAAGTGAGTGTTATGCAAAGATATCTTCACACATAAGACTATAGAAAAGTTAGATATATTCAGATGTCTAACTTAGCTATGTTTTGTAGGTTCTTCGTGGAAATAAAAGTACCAGCAAATTTCGTTCCACCAATAAAAAGACCGGATGGACTAAGATCTAAGGATCATGTAAGACTCTCAAATTGCACTGTGAATTGTCTATGAATTGTCCAGATGGGGTAACCTCTTGTATATTTTGTAACGCTAGATTTCGGAGCTTGAATTTCTGGCCCTTATCTGTGGTCCTAATAGGAGTAGAACAACAGCTTCAGCTTGCATTTCCAACGGTGTCTGCCATAGTGCTGATGTACCTTATGTGGAGACTGACGCAGCTGGAGGTTGTCCTGATGAACTTGCACTAGATTGCGGTTAGATTTGAAATCCTGCACTTGACATTGTCGTCCCAAGGAAAAGAAGGTTATGGATCTGGTAATAACGCCTTCTGTAGAACAAGATGCTGGAGGTGATGATTTCCTATGGCAATCCCTACCATTCTATGACTTGTACGAGTAGTTATCGTAATTTAATTGAATTGCATGTCCCTCTATATCAATGAAAATGGCATATATTTTTCCTTGTTTCAAAAATAAATAAATATTTGCATGTCTCCTTGTGTTAGTCGATGCAAAGAAGATACTATTTTCTATTCAAGTCATGTGAACAAATATGTTTGTATGTAGACACATAAATGCAGATTGGGTGAGAAAATTAGCATAAAATTGCCAGATGAATAACACAAGCATAATGACATTGCAAGAAAAGGAACAGAACCATCTTTTCACCGTTCTTGTGAATAGGAGATGAGCCAGGAACCACACCTGCAAGTGGCAGAGGCCAATTCTCGTGCAACTCAGCTAGCATTGGTTTATCATCAATAATACTTAAGCATCCGAATATTATGATTACATACTAGGAGTAGTTCCAGTTCCACACTACAGTTCAACATGCCGAAGTGTAAGAAATGCGTAAGGTAGCTCCATAATACAGGTTCCAGAGAAAGGCATACAAATTATAAGAAAGAAAGCTCCGATCACAGTTCACCACCTTCAAGTGCAACAATTTCTACAGATTGTAAACCCAAATCACCACCTCCTTCAGGTGGCACGATAATTTTGGGAGCGGGATCAGCAGCACCAATAGCAGCGCTAGCACCGGTAGCATGAGTCTCCATAATAGGTGAACTATCGAGCACCACAATGTCCTCTGAAGGCGCTTCACTGGCAGCTCTAGCCACACAAGTCTCCGCGGATGGTAAAACCAATCCACCACCTCCATCATCTGGCACGACGATGGCAGGTGCAGGCTCATCAGTACTAGTTGCAGTTGCAACTGCATCAGTCTCCATAGAAGATAAACAAGGAGGCGTCTTAGGTGTAGCAATCTGACATCCATTTTGTACTCCATCATCAGGAAACTAAGAGTCTTCTTCAACTTTGTGCTTCCGCGGTTACAAGATAAACACAGATTACAGTGAAAGCATCTACGCGGGACGACAAGAACATATGTCATTCTATTGATTTACCTTGTCATCTGGGATAGCAGAAGTCACAGGATTGGAACCTATTTCATCAAGAATCCTCTTTTTTGCTCCTTCCCCTATCTCCTTCTGCAGCAAGTTGTAATATTGATTACATGATGTTGATTGACAAATATATGCAAATGTTCAAAAGTTTGCGTTGTCGAACTACCAACTTTGAACGGATCCCCACTATTCTTAGTTATGGGATCTAGCCTAGAAAACAAGCTTCTATGTAATCCTACTCTACAAAAAAAGGATGCATACCCGAGATAAGAACTACTCTACACATGACAATGCTGCGCAATCGACAATAAAAATTTAACCGCATCATCAACTCTATCATGTAAGTTCAGAGTGAATCTAGATACACTTGTTTCACATAAGCTAAAACATCTTAATTATGAAACAGAGGGAATAGGTACGAGTGTTCTAGTATTTCACAAACTGCCATTGTTGCCGCTGGACAGAGATGACGGATGCTCCACCTCCCTACAGAAGGTTGCCGCACTGATCTCGCCGCCACCTGTAGAGGATGGAGTCGAGGAGCTGGTCGGCAACAATATGGAGCGAGAGGCCAAGGGCGGTAGTGGATGGGAAGAAGGGACTGAGTAAAAGAGGCTGTGTGTGCTTGTCTCGGAAGGAACGCGCTGCCACGTGCATCAGCGTGTGCAAAACTCCCTCCCTCTCTCTTCTGCGGTAGCTACTGACAGTAGTACTCCAGCTAGCTTCATCAAGTTCTATGGTACTCCTACTAGTAGACCTTTACTACTACTAGGTAGACAAGCAGTACTTGTTCAGAAGAAGAAAAAAACTAGACTAGCACACCATCGTACAGTATTGCCTTGTCAAATCACTGGTGATGCCCTGATGAGCGACATGTTTTTACTGGTAAACCTAGAAACATCGTGTTCCTTCCACCGCGTGCAGTTTCTGAGAAAAGTACTTACCAACACGTCCAACTTAGGCTTACAGGACCCAAACTGCAGTGAAAAAGAAACAAAACTACGGACCTACAAGGAGTAATACTAACAGTACTACTATTATACAACATTCTGGAAGAAATTATGTACGGAATAGTAGTAGAGTATAACTGTACTCCTAATAAGGTTCTTTTACAAGCTTGGTAAAATATACATACTGGAGAAACTACCAAGTGTACAAAAGGGTTTTTTGGTCATACGGAGTATTTTGCAAGCTGGACCGGGTGCGAAACTAAATGCTGAATACTCGTACATCAGCTAAAAACCAGCCAAAAGAAAGAGTTCAACTGATGGACGAGACCAAATGAGCTGTCCTTGAACAGGCTCGTTTCACTCCAAGGTGTTTGAGAAGCTTGGGATGAACCAAAATGGAGTCTCTGACCATGTCCAGCGAGTGTTGGTGTGGAAACCAAGAGCTGCGTCACCATTCAGACTGAAGCGGCAAATTTCAGGAAGCGGCATGTACTCGTAGCCAATTTCTTGGTATGATGTTTAAACACAGTTCCTTCTCGTCAGATGTCCTGGCGGATCATTTGCATCGCCTACATCAATGATAATCAGATAGTTCATGCCAAGGAAAAGATAATATGATCCAAGGTCAGTAACCCTTTTCCATCAGTTAGCTACAGTTAACTAGCTTGTGTCTATAGAGAACACCATGCACTCAAACCTAGAAGGATAGGTGCGAACGGTGTGACCATAGTGAATAACACTAGTACCATCAACAATTGCATTGCCTGAGACACCATATGTATAGACCAGAAGAAGTCTTGAACCACCAGCAGATCTTGCTAACCACCACCTACTAGGATCATTCTTGTCATCGTCCTCAACAAACCCATGTGTCAAGTACAACACATCACGTGGCAACAGGATAAGGATATGACCTTCAAAGGGAAAGGAAATGTAACATGGAAATAATATTGATATTGATCTGACATTGTATAAGTTGATATACAATACTATTTTCAAAAATCTTGATTATACTTAAGATGTTTGATTGCGTAAAAAATGCCAACCTAGGGAGATGCTATGGAAATTCTAATTCTTTCCGAAATGGGGATATGCTATGGAAATTCTCCTAGAGACACGGTTTGATTCATAGGATCAAATGAAATAGGAAATAATCCTATAGGATCTTGAATGTAAAGTTCATAGGGGAAAAAAGCAAGGTTGGATCCTACAATATTTTGGTGTCTTATATACCAAAGGAAAACCAACAAGGATTATTTCTAGGAGGTTTAATATCTTATCTTATCTTACCACTATATAGTGTATGAATAACTTTGAATATTAACTATTGGATCAGGACTTGCGAGTCCCAACATTGTCAGCCGTTGGATCTTCTTTTCCATTCTAGCATCTACTTGAAGATTCTATTGATAGTATTTAGCATAATAAACGCTATGCACAATCCTCAAAACACACTTCTCCATCATTCTAGAATCTTCTCCTTCATTTCTCAAGACCATGTTAACAAAATTTACAAGTACTAGTACCTAATAAACGTTGACTTCTACATGATATAAAATACAAGGAATAAATATGCACCCATACTTTATAGATGTCGATCAAATTTCTAAATTTTTAAGCTTTACCTAGTATTATAATTCCATGGGATGTACTAGGAGACGAAGCAGTACTATCAGCAGAACTCAATCCATATGAAACAAACTACTTATATGTAAGAAAACCTCCTAAAGATTGCATTCCTCTGAAATTCCTAGGGAATTCCTTCGAATCAAAGAAACTAAAATTTTAGTGGAATTCCTACTAACCAATGAAAGTTCAGAAAAATTAGCTTGCATCGATTTAGGAACAAAGCTAATAAAATACGTAGGGAGGAGAATTTACCAAGTTGCAGAGACTTCCATGCATAAACACAATAGTTCTCGCTCATGGCGAACACATGATCGTGTTGGATAATAGCATCACAGTATCTGAAGTAGCTCTGGAACTCATTTACACAAACTGACCATCCATGACTATCATTCCTGTTAATGACAGCAATCTTGAATTCAAAAATGGCGACTAGAGAGAAATCTTTGTATCCCCCAGCAGCTGTCGGAACTTGGCAAATGACTATCTTCTGCAGTTTAGTATGTCGACCTTCATAAGCATCATCCTGAAATGTAAGTGCAGAACCTTTGGTCGGTTCAAACCCCGACACTTGCGGAATAACAATCTTGGGACGAGTGTACACGTTGACAAGGTCCCACATGAAATCAGGCCCAACTGTGACGATCCAATCTCCTTTGCCGCCTGCTCGCTGCTCATCAAAACCATTTGGCATCACAGCATGGGAGGAGAACCTGTCCAGCGATGTCAGCTTGCATGGGTTGCCCGCCACTTCGAAGCAGTCTTTGGATTCCCAAAGTCTCACCATCAGGTGAGAATGAAGAACACATGGGAGGCCAAACAGATGAGAAGAAGGCATAGTTCCGATCTCTTTTGCTGATTGAAGAATATGTTTGGACGAACCGATGAGACTCGCGGCGGTGGTGGCGTCGCAATGGTTGATGAGTACTTGAAGAGGGCCTTCGGTGAACACCTTCTGAAACTTCTCAGGATCTTTACAGACCTTGCTCGACCTCACCATGGAAGGAGGTTGCGGATGGCGTTTTGGGGGATTTCTTTGGGGTGGGGTGGGGTGGGGTGGGGTGGGGGAGGGAGGGAACGTCGTTGGCATGAGCTGGCGGCCGGGGTGCGATGGAGAAGACAAAGGCTGATGGTGCATAGTAGTACTACTAGTAGTACTGCAGAAGGTGGGCGAGTGGGGGTGGCGCTCCAATTGAGGCTAGTTGCACAAACCTGCAACAATTAGAGCCGTAGTTGCAAAGAGATCCAACTGTTGAGCCCCGGGTATGTAAAAAATAATGTTAAGAGGGCTAATCGAGAATTTTGTGCTATGTGCAGCATTTGTACCCAAAAGTAATTGTAGTAGTTTCTTGCAACTAGACTATCTTGATTATCTAGAGTTCCCTGCAATTTCGAATCCAATTGTTGGAGGTTTGTGCAATTTCCACCCTTCTCGTGTTTCGAGGAAGCTCTATGACCCTATGTTCAAACAAAAAATGATCAAAGACAAAAAAACAAAAAAAGACCATCTCTCAGGGCTCATTTGATTTGTAGGCTTCTCAAAACATAAGAAGAGGAAACTACATGAATTTGGATCAAGTATGTGTTTGAATCACAGGGAAAGCAAAGCAATTATACCATGAGGTTGGAGTGGACGGAAATTTTCCTAAAAATAGAGGGCAAAGGAATACTTTGAAGGAATCTCAATTCCCGTGTTTTTCCTATTCCTATATTTTTCCTATCCTGCGTTCCAAATGGGACATAATTCCTATATATTGGAAGCCTATGAATCAAACAAAACAGCGTAGGATTATTTCCTAAAGGACAAGATCCTTCACAAAACCTTTGAATTTTCTTTGAATCAAAGAAGGAATAAAAGAAGGTTTCCTCTCTCAGGAAAAAAAGGAACTCCACCTCTTGGAGAAAAAAAGAATTCCACCTCTTAGACAATTCACTGTGACGAGAGTAGCTCCTAGAGTATATGTCTAGTACTAGCTGTAGGGCCTAATCGTGGCACGTTAGAGCGTGTGCAGCATATAGGAAATGGGGTGTCTCCCTTATGCCTATGTCTAAATGGTGGAAAAGATGGGTCTAAGAAAAATATTCTTGGACTTGTGTCTAGTACAAGACCCAGGGACTAGTTGATTAAAATATTTGGCATAATACTTTGAGGCATTTTCATTGACCAGAGCACTAGTAGTTTGGAGAGAAAAAGTGAAAAAGCTACCCATGCAAGAGGCCTAAACGGTGGAGAAGTTTTGATTTTGCTAGACTCGGGTCTAAGTTATTTTCTTAGCTCATGTCCAAGCTTTAGCACACTAGTACAATAGTAGGTATAAGTCTTTGCAGGTGTCTCGAAGGAAACAAAATAAAGCTCTGCAGGTAATAAATGACCATGGCAATTTCCAAGATACACAATCTTTTGCTTATTCATTTTGATCTAGGCGACAGCCGGAGGATCAAGGAGTACTAGTTGTTTCGTGTCTTGAGCCATCGAGCTGGAGTAGAAATTTGGATATCTAAAAACCTGAATTGTCCTGTCAAACCAATGCTCGTTGCATTCAGCTTGACCAAACAGACTTACTGCACTACTTTACTACGCGTTCGAAAAACTAGTGAGTACAAGAAGTACTAGTACAGTAATGTTACACAGAGAGTTTTTTTAACAGACACAAAGAATTCCACATTCATCTTATAGCGCCAAAAGCAGAAGTTGTGCCAATATAGTACTGTATTAGTCACGTCCAGGTTGCTTTATAGGGGAAAAAATAGTACAATGAGCAACAAGATCTATCTATTTTTACACTCCTATTTGCGTATACTAGTAGTACTGCGTATTCAGGAACGACACGAGCGTGTGCTCCACTAGTGCGCCTCCGTACGTAGGGTAATCCAGTACGGAGTAGATTGTCACCGCATGGTCGTGTGATTATTATGCATTGGTCCATGCTCTAGTCATGGGCACGTGCCGTCGTAGTAATTTTTTATGAAAAATAGATTACTCATAAATAATTACTCCCTTCATCCTAAAATAGTAGTTACTGACTTGGCTTAGTCTAGATATGCATGTATTTCAATGCATTTTAGTACTTAGATGCTCCCTCATTTCCAAATTAGAAAATATACTAGGTTTTATCGAAGTCAATATTTATAAAGTTTGACCAACTATATGTACAAACATCATAACTTACATAATGTCAAACGCATATAATAAAAAAACATGGTTCGTGATGATTCTGATAATATTGAGTTGATGCCGTAGATGTCCATATTATTTTCTAAATATTTAGGCAAAATTCGAGGGCAGCCTATCCTACACGTTGTACCCACGTTGATGTGTTGTCCACACCAGCGCAATTTCGACGGTAATATTGGTTCAAGACTTAAATCAAGTCGAATTGACAAGTTTGACCATAACATTCTATAATCACTGAGTTAGATGACTAAAATCGAAGCACCGTAAGAACGGTTAATTTGTTTATCTCTGGTCCATGTTATAGAAGTGAACAATTATATAAAAGTAATACTAAACCCCTAAATACTCTGTACTAACATTAGAAGCAAACTTAGTTTATATCCAAAATGCATCCTTCCTAGTACCAAAAGAGAACCTACATGCGACTAGTACTAGTAAACTAGAGTAGTAAAATAGTACTACTAGTAGTACTATTTATTAGCTAATACACCATTACAGTCTTGATCATCAACTGTAGTTTAAGATCATTTTTCATGTTGATGCAAATCCAGAAAGATACATGGGTGGACTGTCCAACCTTCATCAGGAACCACGGCGGCATCCCGAGATACGTCCTGAGCTTGTTGGACGGGAAATTGGCTGGCGACGAGCTGCTCGTCATCTCGATTACCGCATTAAGCCTCTCGACCATCGACAAGTCCGCTGACCCCGGCAAGCCATGCGCACACAGTTTTACCGTGTACCGCGGGCACAAGCACCTGTCCTGCCTGATGTACACCAAGGACACGATGACGGCCCGGCCGAGCGTGTTAATGGTCAGGTCGATCACGGCACCGTCATCCCCGCGGAGGAAGCGCGTGAATCCCCTCGCGCTTGTTGGTAACGGAGTCAGGATGAGGCAAAAGAAGGCGCTACCGTAGATGGCCCTGGTTACTATGACCTATATTATATGGTACGGGGATACAAATATGGGGATACGGATACGTCGATACGGGAAAATAACATTTTCTGAAAATAGGCTTACGGGGGGATACGGCAGATATATGTATAAATCCATAAAAGATCAGCGTCACTAAACATATTATTTTAGAGGATGAGAAAATTGAGGTCAATCAAGTAGCCTGATAATTTTTCATTCATGTGATCTGAAGAATATGCTACCTTTTCAAGTCTCAGCTCCTTGTATGCAGTCCTTCGGTTCCTTGTAATATTGTAATTACAAACATCGGTACATCAACATATGTATCATAGGGGACGTGAGGTATTCCCTGCGTGTCCGAGCCGTTTTCTGATTTTTTTTCTTCATTTTAAATAGAAAAAAGGGGATACTTTGGGATACACATATCCCACGCGTATCTGTGTGTATCCCCGTTCTGGTGCAGTATCCTGCACCGATACGGCACCTCTGAGCCGTATCCCTATAACGTAGACTATGACCCCGTGGGTCTCCTTCATGTGGGGAAGAGCCCTGCCGGCGAGGCAATGAAATTACAAGCGGAATTAATGCAGGAGGACGGGCCGTGCGAGCACGCGATATTCTGCTCGTGAGCTTGTCGAAGGTGACCAAGCTAAAGCAGTCGTCGTAAGGGCACGCAATCATCGCCTCAGACTGGATGACGTCCATAGAAGCCGGCTCACGGTCGAATCCGCCGACGCGGTACACGAACTTGTGGGAGTGGTTATAGAGGAAAGAACGGCTCGCCGACGTAGTGCCCGCCGGCTAGAAACCCGGGTTGGGTGGGTATACTAAAGAGTATTGATGTCTACACACATCTATTCTTGTAGACAGTTGTTGGGCCTCCAAGTGCAGAGGTTTGTAGAACAGCAACAAGTTTTCCCTTAAGTGGATTACCCAAGGTTTATCGAACTCAGGGAGGAAGTGGTCAAAGGTATTCCCTCTAAAGCAACCCTGCAGTCAAGATACAAGAAGTCTCTTGTGTTCCCAACACACCCAATACACTTGTCAGGCGTATAGGTGCACTAGTTCGGTGAAGCGATAGTGAAATACAAGTGGTATAGATATAAGACAACGGTGCCAGAAAATAGCTTTGATGGGTGGAAAAGACTAAAGACAATCTGAAATAAAGATGGAAACAAGCAAACATGTAACATATCTAATTGCAAACAGTGTTTCAATGCTTAGAAACAAGGCCTAGGGATCATACTTTCACTAGTGAACACTCTCATATAAATATCTTCTCTTTATGATACTACTCTAAACTACTCTCCGGTTGGACACTCTAATCTATAGTAGGGCTATAACAACACTCCTCAAAGTAAGCTTTTCCCATCTAGATAACCCCACACTGTCACCTTGAGCACTAGATGGTTCCAACAAACACCACAATTTCATAGAGACATCCAACTCCAAATATAACTCATAACAAGTATTTGAAATCTCTAGCCTAAGTGCCACCATGGTGTGCACACTGTCAACTTCACACATATGGGAAGAGCAGAGATCTATTAAAGCACTTGAGTAGCAAGGTAGATCTATAGATTACAAGCTCATGATCTCGATAAGATCGTGCATAGAGAGAGAGAGAGATGAACACATAGCTACCGGTAGAACCCTTAGCGTCGAGAGAAAACTACTCCCTCCTCATCATGGGAATCAGCAATGGTGATGGAGATGGTGGTGGAGATCGATGGAGATGGCTCCGGGGGCACTTCCCCGTCCCAGCAGTGTGCCGAAACAGAGACTTTCTGTCCCCCGAATCTCTCCTTCGGTGGCGGCGGCGCTGCGGAACTTTTCGTGGCTGGAGGCTTGATGATTTAGGGTTTCTGCATCGGGAGGCTCTTATAGGCGAGAGGGGAAACCAAGGGGGTGCCGGAGGGGCCCACACCACCCCCTGGCGCGGCCTGGCCTGGCCCGCACCACTAGGTGGTGGGGCCACCCTCTGGCCCTTCTCCGTCTCGTATTCTGGCTCCAAGTGTCTTTCGGTCAAATACCAACTTTGGCTTTTTGTTCGGTCCAATTCCGAGAATATTCAATTTCTAACTTTCCTGGAACCAAAAATAGCAGAAAACAGGCAACTGACACTGTGGCATCTTGTTAATAGGTTAGTTACAGAAAATGTGTAAAATTACTCCAAAGTATGGACAAAACATAAAAAAGTAGATATAAAACAAGCATGGAACATCAAAAATTATAGATACGTTTACAATCTATCAAGTATACTTATTGAGTTTCGTACTGTACTGGTACGATTGTACATGAATATGCTGGGCATCGGTGTACCGGCGGTGGCTGCACTTGGCCACTTTATTTTTAGATAGTGTCCATACGATGTACATGCTTCGTCAAAACAAAAAAACTGCAGAAAGTTGACAGGTGAGTAATAAAGCAGGTGTCACGCTGTACTGTACCAGACAGTACGGTACATATAGAGGGAGAGACTGATGCAAGAAGATCCAGGTGAGTGAGAGGCAAGAAGATATACTCCTAGAGAGAGACGAAAAGCCTGCGGCCTGCTGCAGGGTGTACAGTGCTGCAGGGAAGAGACCGAGGACTGCATACATGTCTTCGACACCAACCTATAATTAACTTTTTTGGTCTTATCAAATTTAAATATCCTTAATAATCCCAGACAGAGGGAGTACTAGTAATAGTAGTAGTACTATATCTTAGAATAAATCAGACAAACTATTACTGCATTTATTAGTGGTACTTTTTTGAGAAATTATAATTAGTACTAGTACTTAGATATGTGAATAACCAATCTAAGTTACTATTCCAATAAAGAGTATGATCACTCTGTTCTATGGATTCTTATTTACTATACGTACTAGTAGTAAAAGCTAGAATGTAGATTATTTCAGAACAGATTTGGCTCTACAATATCTAGCATACGCACAAACCTCAAAAGACACTTCATTGCTTAGTTTCAGGGATCTTGTGCTAAATACATGGACTTGGATGTAATTTTCATTTTTATGAGGTCCTTGATGTAACTTGTACTTTCACCGACCGTGTGTTAACTAATAAAGCACCTTGCTCCTACGGGACCTACCATAATTAAAAAATAATTATACTGCCACGATTATCAGACAAAGTGGAATATGGTTTCTTATAATTCCAAAGTTTTTAGAAATATGATGTTTCAAGCTTCCCACCTGACTTTGCACACTTTAGTGATTTTTGCCGATTTAACAAAATTAGGTCAAACATTTTCTACACAAGTAAGGACAATTGATTGCTATTGAATTAAATGTATTTTTAGAGGTAGATGGGTGATGCAGTAAACAATGTCGTCAGTGTTAGTTTCCAACTATTACGATAGAACATTTAATTCTTAATTTTTGGAGTGATGATGAGATTGTTCTTTTACATAAAGAAACTTTGAAGAATATGGATTTGAATACCACAAGACAAGTTTTCAGACATAAAGAGTGGACCAACATGTTGTACAGACGATACCCATGTTTTATGAGCTTTCAAACTTCCAAGCTAACTCCGCCAACTTGAATGACTTTATGCCAATTATTTATCGAATTTAGGTCAAATTTTAACTACAAGTAAATTGTAGGTTGCTTTGAAAGTTTTATGAAAACTCTTCTAGAGGTACCTATTCAGGGGACAATTAATATATCATAAACCACTGAGAGTTTTGACGATACATTCAACTTCTTGCTAAGATTTTGCATCTTGACAGTTTAACAAAATTAGGTCAAACTTGAGCTACAAGTAAGCGTGAAAGATCGCTCTTGAATTAAATCTTTGTCGATATTTGAATGACTTCCTAGCTAACTCTACCCATTTGAATGACTTTATGTCAATTTATCGAAATTAGGTCAAATTTGAAACTATAAGTAAATTGTAGGTTGCTTTGAAAGTTCTATGAAAAAGCTTTGGGGGGCACCCATCGAGGGGTCACAATCAATATGTCAGAAACCACTAAGAGTTTTGACGATAGTTTCAACTTATTGCTAAGATTTTGCATCCTGACTATTTAACAAAATTAGGTCAAACTTGAGCTACAAGCAAGTAAGCACGATAGATTTCTCTTGAATTAAATGTCTTTTCAAGGGTAGATGGGTGCATCTTCCTGTAGTAAACAATGTTGTCAGTGTGAGTTTCCAACTATCGGGAAAGAACATTCTCAATTTTTCGAGTGATATCGAGAGTATTCTCTCCTATAAAGGAAGTCCGAAGAATATGGATGTGAATGCCACAAGCCAAGTTTTCACACATATATAGTGGACCAACATATTGTACTTACGATTTCCCATGTTTTAAGAGTTCTCAAACTTCCTATAGCTTATCGCTCTGCCCACTTGAATGACTTTATATGCTGATTAATCAAAATTAGGTCAAATTTGAACTATATACTACAAGTTTTGTAGATTGCTCTGAAAGTTATACAAAAAAGCTTCTGGAGACATCGGGGGGTCACAATCAATATATGAGAAACAACCGAGAGTTTTGACAACTGGTTTGACTTTATGCTAAAATTTTGCATCATGACACTATTTAATGAAATTGGGTCAAACTTGAGCTACAAAGTAAGCGCGATAGATTGCTCTTGAAATATATGACTTTTTAGAGGTAGATGGGTGCATTTTATTGTAGTAAATAGTGTCGTCGGTGTGATTTTCCAACTATCAGGAAAGAACATTCTATTCTCAATTTTTCGAGTGATGACGAGCGAGGTTGTCCTTTTCCGTAAAGAAATGTCCGAAGAATATTGGATCTAAATGTCAGAAGCTAAGTTTACCAACATATATAGTGGACCAACATGTTGTACCAACGATTCCCTTGTTTTATGAGTTTTCAAACTTCCTAGCTAACTCTGCCCATTTGACCGAATGACTTTATGCTAATTTATCGAAATTAGGTCAAATTTGATACTTCAAGTACATTATAGGTTGCTTTGAAAGTTTTACAAAAAAACTTTTGGAGGTACCCATCGACGGGTCACAATTAATATATCATAAAACACCGGGAGTTTTGACGATAGGTTCAACTTCTTGCTAAGATTTTGGATCTTGACAATTTAACGAAATTAGGTCAAACCTGAGCTACAAGTAATTAAGCGCGATAGATTGCTCTTGAAATTAAATGTATTTTTAGAGGTAGATCGGTGCATCTTGTTGTAGTAAACAATTCCGTCAATGTGAGTTTCCAACTATCAGGAAAGAACATTCAATTCTACATTTTCCAAGTGAAGACGAGAGAGGTTGTTCTTTTTCGTAAGAAGTCCGGAGAATATTGGATGTGAATGCCACGCCAAGTTTATAGACATATATAGTGGAACAACATGTTGTACCAACGATTCCAATGTTTTATTTATGAGTTTACAAACTTCCTAGCTAACTCTGCCCATTTGACTGAATGACTGTATGTCGATTTATCGAAATTAGGTCAAATTTGAAACTACAAGTAAATTGCAGGTTGCTTTGAAAGTTTTACGAAAAATCTTTTGGAGGTACCCATCAAGGGGTCACAATTAATATATCATAAAACACCAAGATATTTGACTATAGGTTCAACTTCTGGCTAAGATATTACATCTTGACAATTTAATGAAATTAGGTCAAACTTGAGATACAAGTAAGCACGATAGATTGCTCTTGAATTAAATGTATTTTCATAGGTAGATCGGTGCATCTTGTTGTAGTAAACAATGCGGTTAGTGTGAGTTTCCAACTATCGGGAAATAACATTCAATTCTACATTTTCCGAGTGAAGACGAGCAAGGCTAGTTGTTCTTTTCCATAAAGTCCAAAGAATATTGGATGTGGATGCCACAAGCCAAGTTGATAGACATATATAGTGGATTGACAACATGTTGTACTTACGATTCCCATGTTTTATGAGTTTTCAAGCTTCCTAGCTAACCCCACCCATTTGAATGACTTTATGTCGATATCTCGAAATTAGGTCAAATTTGAAATTACAAGTAAATTGTAGATTTTTCTTTGGTAGATTTATGAAAAATGCTTCTGGAGGTATCCATCGAGGGGTCAAAATTAATATATTAGAAACCAGCGAGAGTTTCGATGATGGGTTCAACTTCTTGCTAAGACTCTGCATCTTGACAATTTAACGGAATTAGGTCAAACTTGAGCTAGCTACAAGTAAACACTATAGTTTGCTCTTGAACTAAATGTCTTTTCATAGGTAGATCATCGGTGCATCTTCTTGTAGTAAACAGTATCGTCGGTGTGAGTTTCCAACTATCAACAAAGAACATTCAATTCTACATTTTTTGAGTGAAGAATACGAGCGAGGTTGTTCTTTTTCCTAAAGAAAAGTCCAAAGAATATTGGATCTCAATTCAAGAAGCCTAGTTTACATACATATATATTGGGCCAACATGTTGTACCAACGATTCCCATGTTTTATGAGTTTTCAAACTTCCCAGTTAACTCTCCCCATTAGAATGACTTTATGTCGATTTATCGAAATTAGGTCAAATTTGAAACTACAAGTACTAGTAAATTACACGTGTCCTGCATGTGAGACTCACATAATAGACATCTGGCATATCATCACTATATAGAATTATAATAGGTAAAGCAGAAAAAATATAATAGGTAAAATTTGAATTACTACAAGTAAACTGTGTAGGTTGCTTTGAAAGTTTTACGAAAAAGCTCTTAGAGGTTCCTATCAGAGGGGGCACGGGGGGGGGGGGGGGGTCAATTAATATACTTTTAGAAACCAAAGAGAGTTCTGATGACATATTCATCTTCTTGCTAAGATTTTGCGTCTTGACAGTTTAATGAAATTAGGTCAAACTTGAGCTACAACTAAATGCGATAGATTGCTCTTGAATTTAATGAAATTAGGTCAAACTTAAACTACAAGTAATAAATTGTAGGTTGCTTTGAAAGTTTTATGAAAAAAGCTTTTGGAGGTACCCATTGAGCGGTTAATTAATATATCAGAAACCATAGAGAGTTTTGACGAGTGGTTCGACTTCTAGCTAAGATTTTGCATCATGAAAATTTTGAACACCTTTTGAAAACGATCACATGGAATAGGGAGAGAGGGGAAATGATTTTTCTATTCTCTATGGGTAACCCACAAGCTTGAGGTGCACCTTATTAGGCTTAAAGATACAAACTCTATTTTCTCCACAATGTATATGGTGAACCTTAGCGGATGCCACATATTAGGCCTTAAGGTGTGCTTTTTGTACACATTGTTGATGCCCTTATTAGGGAAAAAGCAAATAGTACTCCCTCGATCCAAATTAGTGTTCTCACATTTGTCTAGATTCGGAAGTATCTAGTCATTTTTTAGTGCTAGATACATCCAAATCTAGACAAATCTGAGAACATTTATTTGGATTGGAGGGAGTAGTATATTAGTACTAGTACACTAGTATAGTACAGTAGTACTCCCTCTGTTCCATAATATAAGATGTTTTAACTTTGTAAAAGGAGTGTATCTAGACGACTTTTAGTGTGTAGGTTCACTCCAAACCTAGATGAACCTACACACTAAAAGGAGTCTAGATACACTCTTTTCATAAAGCTAAAAACATCTTATATTTTGGAACAGAGGGAGTACTCATTTCTTTGCTTAGACATATCCTCACCTCTGTCCACGTGTTGTACACGCTGAGAGAATAAAACGTAGGCAGGGTAAAAATGGCAGTAGCAAAGAGGAGTTGAAGGCGGTTCGATGTCAGAGGAAAGTTATGATGGGTTCCTAACACGAGGTACTCCTGCGGCCACTCTACTAGTAGTAAATTTCAGGACCTATGCACGCAAAACAAATTGTGTGTTTTCTCTCTCCTTCGCTGCCTCACACCAACCATCCTCCCTCTCTCCTACCATTTCCCCTCGCGCACTGTCCCGGCAGATCTCTCCCTGGTCCACAATGTGGTGCGGTGCACGTGTGCCTTGGTACGGCGGCTCTGTGTCTCTGGCGTGTTCGGCAGCCGTGTTGGTGTGGAGTAGGGAGAAGAGTACATAGTAAGGAAACCACGTTGGTCCTTGGCAGCAACAAAAATTCAAACTTTTCCGGTTTTCGAAATTTTCACTTGCTTCCCAAACATCGAGAGGGAAGGTTCCTCAAAAGATCGAGCATTCGTGGTATTTCTTATCTTATGTTTATCTTTTCTTATCTCTTACAATACCATACCATACCACTATATAGTGTACGGATAACTTCAAACATTGACCGTTGGATCAAGACCGGAAAATCCAAACAGTGTCGTCAGTGTGATTTTCCAACTATATAAGGAAAGAACATTCAATTATTCTCAATTTTTTGAGTGATGACGAGTGAGGTTATTCTTTTCGGTAAAGACATGTCCGAAGAATATTGGATCTGAATGCCAGAAGACAAGTTTACCGACATATATAGTGGATCAACATGTTGTATGAAGGATTCCCATGTTTTATTTATGAGTTTTCAAACTTCCTAGCTAACTCTGCCATTTGACTGAATGACTTTATGTTGATTTATGGAAATTAGGTCAAATTTGAAACTACAAGTAAATTGTAGGTTGCTTTGAAAGTTTTACGAAAAATCTTTTGGAGGTACCCATCGAGAGGTCACAATATATCATAAAACACCGAGAGTTTTGACGATAGGTTCAACTTCTTGCTAAGATTCTGCATCTTAATAATTTAACGAAATTAGGTCAAACTTAATATACAAGTAAGAGCGATAGATTTCTCTTGAATTAAATGTATTTTCAAAGGTAGATCGATGCATATTGTTGTAGTTAACAATACCGTCAGTGTGAGTTTCCAACTATCAGGAAAGAACATTCAATTCTACATTTTTCGAGTGAAGACGAGCGAGGCTAGTTGTTATTTTCCATAAAGAGAAGTCCAAAGAATATTTGATGTGGATGCCACAAGCCAAGTTGACAGACATATATAATCGATCGACAACATGTTGAAATTGTAAGTCCCATGTTTTATGATCTTTCAAACTTCCTAGCTAACTCTGCCCATTTTAATGAGTTTAAGTCGATTTATCGAAATTAGGTCAAATTTGAAACTATAAGTAAATTGTAGGTTTTGCTTTGTAATTTTTACGAAAAAGCTTTTAATTTGGAGGTACCCATCGAGGGTCACAATTAATATATCTGGAAACAATGAGAGTTTTGACGATAGGTTCAACTAATTGCAAACATTTTGCATCTTGACAATTTAACGAAATTAGGTCAAACTTGAGATACAACTAAGCACGATAGATAGCTCTTGAATCAAATGTCGTTTCGGAGGTAGATCGGTGCATTTTCTAGTGCCGTGGGTGTGAGTGACCAACTACCAGGAAAGAACATTCAATTCTATGTTTTATGAGTGAAGACGAGCGAGGTTAGTTGTTCTTTTTCATAAAGAGAAGTCCACAGAATATTGGATGTGGATGCCACAAGCCAAGTTAACAGACATATATAATCGATCGACAACATGTTGTACTTGCGATTCCCATGTTTTATGCGTTTCCAAGCTTCCTAGCTAACCCCGCACATTTGAATAACTTTATGTCGATATCTCGCAGTTAGGTCAAATTTGAAACTACAAGTAAATTATAGGTTTTGCTTTGATAGATTTACGAAAAAGCTTTTGGACATACCCATCGAGGGGTCAAAATTATTATACCAGAAACAAGCGAGAGTTTCGACGATAGGTTCAACTTCATGCCATAGATTTCTCTTGAACTAAATGTCTTTTCATAGTTAGATCATTGGTGCATCTTCTTGTAGTACATAGTGTCTTTAGTGTGAGTTTCCAACTATCAAGAAAGAACATTCAATTCTACATTTTCCGAGTGAAGAATACAAGCGAGGTTGTTCTTTTTCCTAAGGAAATGTCCGAAGAATATTGGATCTGAATGCCACAAGGCAAGTTTACATACATATATATTGGACCAACATATTGTACCAAGGATTCTCATGTTTTATGAGTTTTCAAACTTCCCAGCTAACTCTGTGCATTAGAATGACTTTATGTTGATTTATCGAAATTAGGTCAAATTTGAAACTACAAGTACTAGTAAAATTGCACGTGCCCTGCACGTGAGACTCAGATAATAGATATCTGGCATATCATCACTATATAAAATATTAATAGGTAAATCAGAAAAAATATAATAGGTAGAATTTGAACTACTACAAGTAAACTATGTAGGTTGCTTTGAAAGTTTTACGAAAAAGATCTTAGAGGTACCCATCGGAGGGGGCACAAGGGGGGTCAATTAATATACTATCAGAAACCAAAGAGAGTTCTGATGACAGGTTCATCTTCTTGCTAAGAATTTGCGTCTTGACAGTTTAATGAAATTAGGTCAAACTTGAGCTACAACTAAGTGCGATAGATTGCTCTTGAATTTAATGAAATTAGGTCAAACTTGAACTACAAGTAATAAATTGTAGGTTGCTTTGAAAGTTTTATGAAAAAATCTTTTGGAGGTACCCATCGAGTGGTTAATTAATATATCAGAAACCACAGAGAGTTTTGACGAGTGGTTCGACTTCTAGCTAAGATTTTGTACCATAAAAATTTTGAACACCTTTTGAAAACGATCACATGAAATAGGGGGAGAGGGGAAATGATGTTTCCATTCTCTATGGGCAACCCACAAGCTTGAGGTGCACCTTAGGCTTAAAGATAACTTTATTTTTTCCACTATGTATAAGGTGAACCTTAGCGGATGCCACATAGTAAGCCTTATTAAGGTGTGCTTTTTTACACAATGCAGGAGTAGTATATTTATTTTCTTAGACATATGGTCACCTCTATCCACGCGTTGTACATGCTGAGAGAATAAAACGTTGGTAGGGGAAGAGGGCAGCAGCAAAGAGAAGTTGAAGGCGGTTCCATGTCAGAGCAAAGTTATGATGGGTTTCTGACACGAGGTACTCATGTGGCCTTACAGGGTACTACACTATATTAGTACTAGTAAATTTCAGGACCTATGCATGCAAAACAAATTGTGTTTTTTCTCTCTCCTTTGCTCCCTGATACATTGCAAATGTATCTATAATTTTTGATGCTCCATGCTTGTTTTTATCCACTTTCTTGTGTTTTGTCCACACTTTGGAGTACTTTTCATATGATTTCCTGGACTAACCTATTAACAAGAGCCACAGTGCCAGCTGCCTGTTTTCTGCTGTTTTTGGTTCCAGGAAAGTCAGAAAATGAATATTCTCGAATTGGACAGGACAAAAGCCAAAGTGCCTATTTTTCTAGAAGACTCCAGGAGCCAGAATACGAGACGGAGGAGGGCCAGGGGCTGGCCACCCCCCCCCCCCGGCACGAGCTAGGCCTGGCCGTGCCAGGGCATGGTGTGGTGGCCCCAGGCACCCCCTCGGTCTCCCTCTTCGCCTATAAGAAGCCTTCTGACCTAAGAACTCTGGGGGGTTCGATGTTTTTCCAGAAGGAGTTCCGCTCCGCCGCCACCACCAGATTCCATGAAACAGCACCAGAAACTCTGTTCTGGCACCCTACTGGGACGGGGAATTGGAGGAGATCATCACCATCACCATCGCTTCTCCATCGACCATCCATGTTTCCCCCATCTATGAGTGAGTAATCCCCCGCTGTAGGCTATGGGGATGGTAGGGATTGGATGAGATCGTTCATGTAATGGCATCAGATTGTTAGGGCATAGTGCCTAGTATCTTTTATTAGTGCTTTATGACTTTGTTGCGACTTGTTGTGCTTAATGCTTGTCACTAGGGCCCGAGTGCCATGATTTCAGATCTGAACTTGTTATTGATTCATTATGATAGTATTGTTCTTGGTCCTATCTACAAGTTGTATACACACGTCGTTGTCTGGAACCTATGGCCCCGAAGTGATAGAAATCGGGATAACCGGAAGGGAAAGGCTTTGATGTGAGGATCACATGTGTTCACGGAGTGTTAATGCTTTGCTCCGGTGCTCTATTAAAAGGAGCACCTTAATTGCCAGTAGTTCCCTAGAGGCCCCGCTGCAAACGGGCTGGCAGGACAAAAGATGTTATGCAAGTTCTCATTGCGAGCACGTATGACTATATATGGAACACATGCCTAGGATTTTCTAGTACTTGGATGCTTTATCTTATTTATCTGCAATTGCCCTATGTTATGATTGCTATGTGAATTGTCTTGTCCATGCAACGCCCGTCCATCCATCCCTATGCCTACCACACTCGAATCCCACTGTTTACTGCTTTAGTTACTACTGTCTTTGCTTTGCTATTGCTGTTACTTTACTATTCCTACTACAAAACTGTTGCTACTGCTAAACTGCTGTGAGCAAGATTGTTTCCAGGTGTAGCTGAATTGATAACTCAGTTGTTAAGGCTTATAAATATTCTTTGGATCCCCTTGTGTCGAATCAATAAATTGGGTTTCACTTCCCTCGAAAATACTGTGATACACCCCCTATACTTGTGGGTCATCAAGACTTTTTTCTGGTGCCGTTGCCGGGGAGCATACCTTTATTTATCAAGTCCACTTGGATTCACTGTTGTTCAAGCTAAGTTTATTTTCTCCTTGTTTGCTTGTTTCTTTATCAAAAATACAAAAAAAATTAGTTCCTACTCTAGTTGTTATCTTCGTTGGTCTGTTATTGTCTTGCTTTGTCATGCTTGTTGTCAATGGTTGGTTTCTTTGAAACTGAAGCTTATTGGCAAGGTGAGTTCACGGAAGATCAAAAATATTATTATAAGGAACACCGCTTGTCACAAAAAGGGAAACACTTATGGGAACAAATTGATAGATTGTATACCATTGCTAGAAACGTGTGCTCTACTTATAATGTTACTTATTGCTGTGATGAGTCTTGTTGCAGAAAGAGGTATAAACACCTCCCTTTTCAATGTGAGTATAGTGATAATGATACCATATCTTCCTATGCTAAAGGAATTTATGACTTTTATGATGCAGAACAAATTGAAGAATTTATTGCTTGGAAGGGTGCTTTTGAACTTGCTAGTTTGCTTGAAAATATTGATGATTCACCTTATAAGTATGAGGTTTATGGTATACTTAAATTTTGCTTTGATAATTATAAGGATGAAAATAGCTATATCCTTGAATATTTTAATAGATGCTTTCCACAAATGGAAGAGACTAATGCTTTGCAGGACCCTATGGAAGAGACTAATGCCTTGCAGGATCCTATGGAAGAAGAAATTGATGAACCTGAAATCTCATTAGATGAAAAAAAGGAGGAGAGTGATGAAAAAAAGGAGGAAGAATGGATTAGCTACCCATGCATACCTTCTAATGAGAGTAACTCTTTATCCCTTACATTATTTGATTGTCCTCCGTGCTTACTAAAGGAGGATGAATGTTATGTTCCCGAGGTTTCTTTTGAAAATGTTTATAATAAAGCTCTAGTGCTTGTAGATCATGAAGAGCATGCTTTATGTGATAGTTATATTATTGAGTTTATTCATGAGGCTACTGAAAATTATTATGAGAGAGGAAAATATGGTTGTAGAAGTTTTCATGGCATTGAAACACCTCTCTATGTGCTGAAAGTTTTGAAGTTACTCTTGTTTTACTTTCCTATGCCTGTCACTTTGTTCTTTGCGAATTTATTTGCTTACATGATTCCTATGCATAGGAAGTGGGTTAGACTTAAATGTGTTTTGAATTTGCTTCTTGATGCTCTCTTTTACTTTAACTCATATTTCTTATGAGAGCATCCTCTCAAACTTTTATGCCTAAATATGATAATATGTCTACTATTCTTGGGAGACCTTTTCTTAAATACTGCAGGAGCTGTTATTAATTATAATCAAGGGAAGGTGACCTTCAATGTTAATGACAAGGAACATATTGTCTATTTCCCCAAGAAGATTGAAAGGACTTATGGATTGAATTCAATTGAACATGTTGAGGGCATTCAAGTTGGAGAAATATATTGTCCCATACCAAGAGAAAATTTTGAAACTATTATGATTGGGACCATTGCTATCAAGGTTGAGGTAACATAATCATTAGTGGAATACAAAGTTTTGTCTCATATGAAATTGTTTTGGTAACAAGACCTGATCAACCTTGTTAACAAAAGGATTTCATTGAACAAAACAATGTTTTCACCATGATTATCTCCGCTTACTTCTATTTTATCCATTTTCAGTTTTTGCTTTTGCCTAACTTAAAGGTGTTAAAGAAAAGTACTTATTGGGAGATAACCCAAAAGTTTTAGATGAGTCTTGGAAGTTATTACTTCAGTAATAACAGCTCCTTATCCTTTTTATTTTCTTTTTGTGCCAAGAGTAACCTCTAATGAGAGAGAAGTAATGATTGGGAAAGTTGCTGTCCCGAAACAGATTTCTGTGCTTCACCGTAAAAATTCGTGTAAAATCTCTAAACGTCTTTTTGAGGCGTGAATTTTTGTTCCTATGCCCCAGGTTGTTATCTAACTTTCGTTAGTTCAACACTTTTTGATTTGAGCAACATAAGGTCTTTGAAAAAATTCGTCTTTACCTGCTGGTCTGTTGTGACAGATTTCTGCCATTTTCTGCATTTGCTTCTTGTTGGTTCCTTTTTGAGTTCTTTTGGGGAATTGAGCTTTTTGATGGAAGTGCTACAGTAGCTAGTGTTCTAATGGGATTTTATTTGGTGTTATAACTGAACCTTAAAGACCTTTTATCTTGAGTGCACTAATCTTGCTAATAAAGATTGTGTGAAGTTTTGTATGAAGGAAAAATTTCAGGTGTATGGAAGGAATGAGTAATGAGATGAAGGATGGACTAAAGCTCAAGCTTGGGGATGCCACGCGTGTCACCCCAACAAATATCCAAGAAGTACAAGCGTCAAAGCTTGGGGATGCCCTAGGCATCCCTTTCTTCATCAATAAAAATCCCAGGTTTCTTCCAAACACTTCATTTTTATTGTTTCATGCACAGTTGTGTTGTTCTTGGAGCGTCTTCTTTTTTCATTTTCGTTTTGGTTTTTCATTTGCTTTGTTTCCTTAGTTTGCTGAATAAATTGGTTGGACCTCCTCTTTCATGCATTGGTGTTCAAATAGTTTGGTCTGGTTTGGTTTGGAAAAGAGTAGGAGAGCTCATGCTTAAGTGGTAAAGAGAGCTAGTTTTTGACTGTGGCCTATGCTTTGTCATGCCATGCTTGATATTGTTTTAGATTTATGCTTAGTATTCTTTGTTGTAGCATGACTTGTTATAAACAATTGAGATTTCTTAATGTGCCTTGGATGAATCATGCGTTATTTTAGCATATTAAAGCATAGTATAGCGGTATTCTCCCTTGATGTTTTATTTGGGTTGACTTAGCACATGCTCATACCATGTTATGACTATCTCAAGTCACCATAAGCCTTTATGATCCTTTAATTTTCAACTTTTAGTATCACTTTATGCTTTGATCAATGATGTTTTGTCGTTTTGCATGATTATGGCCATTATTGCTCTCTCGTTTGTCGCTCCCTTACTATTGCTAGCCTTCACTTTCACTGAGTATGTTTTACTCATGTTTCCAACTCCCTAAAACCAAATATTGCCAAAGTGTCCACCATACCTACGTATTAGCATCATTTGCTACTTCCGTGCATATTAAATATGCCTTGTTTTCTTCCGAATAAAATGTTTGCTTGTTATGAGAAAGTTAGTTAGTAAAGCTCTCACGAACTTGATGGCACACTTTATTTCCTGCACTTAATAAACCTGAACCATTGTGAACTCTCCATGAAAGTTATATGCTTGCTAATTATAGGCTGGGGATTAGCAGAACCATGTTGTCACGGGGAACGCTTTCAACACTTGTAAATATATACCCAGTTGATACCTTGCTCTTTTGTTTGCAGATGTCGTCGGTGTGAAATAAAAGGGGAGCTTGTAAGTCCATGGAGTTATGTATGTGTGTTAGAAAAATGCCTGGGCCGCTGGTCTAATCCATGCTGACATGGTGGAAACCTACAGCGTAACCATAATGATATCTATGAAGCATTCTTCTTATTAAAAAAGAGAGAGATAGCTATTGAGAAAAAAAGAGTTTTATGAAAAGAGGAAAGAGAGAAAAAAAGCACCATTTTCCCATGGTAAATAAGAAGATTGTTGAGATACTCATTGTCTGCTTGCCTTGTCATTTTGATATGGGGATTCTTCCGTATCATCGGGCAAGGGGTACCCCGTTGGCAGTTCTCTATGATACGCACATACTTACGATGACAAGAACTTACCAGTAACTAAAGTTGAGTAGCATGAGGAGCGGCCCTCGTACTCAAGGGACTTGGAATTTTCAGTTTATAGTCTGTCAAGCATATAACTCAGATTGGACCTCACTTTCACCTTAACCACATTAAATATGCTTATGACAGGGGCAATGAGAGCTCAAAGCAAATGAGTACCATACTTTCAGCATTTGGAAGCCTGTCAAACTATTCAAAACCTTTTCTTTTACTTGTTGAGTCTCCACACATTCTTTGAGAACTTTCTTGAGAGCATAGTGGCCATTCTTAGTTCTATGTGCATTGTCCCAAGACTTGTTGATTGATGCATACCTTGATATTGCTTGGTTTAAAATATTTGTATCTAGTCACTCTTGTGAACTTTGAAGGTGTCCTATGCATTTATGTTTGCTACTCTATGAGGGACAAGCTGAATGCCACTATGCTGTGTTTTATTTATGTGAAACAAACAAACGTCTTGCAAAGCATTGTTATTCATGAATCTTTTTTTTTGTGCCTTTTCATGTTGCATCATAGTCTCTTTGTCTTATTGCTAGAACTTTGTCTTTCATGTTATGATTGAAGTACTATGATCCCAGCTTTGAATGTTTTACAAATATTTTGATCAAGTCGTTGATGGTGCATGTCACCTCAAAAATTATTCTTTATTTTTATCACTTACCTACTCGAGGACGAGTAGGAGTTAAGCTTGGGGATGTTGAGACATTGCAAATGTATCTATAATTTTTGATGCTCCATGCTTGGTTTTATCCACTTTCTTGTGTTTTGTCCACACTTTGGAGTACTTTTCATATGATTTCTTGGACGAACCTATTAACAAGAGCCACAGTGCCAGCTGCCTGTTTTCTGCTGTTTTTGGTTCTAGGAAAGTCAGAAAATGAATATTCTCGGAATTGGACGGGACAAAAGCCAAATTGCCTATTTTTTTAGAAGACTCCAGGAGCCAGAATACGAGACGGAGGAGGGCCAGGGGCTGGCCACCCCCCCCAGGCGCGGGCTGGGCCTGGCCGTGCCAGGGCATGGTGTGGTGGCCCCAGGCACCCCCTCGGTCTCCCTCTTCGCCTATAAGAAGCCTTCTGACCTAAAAACTCTAGGGGGTTCGACGTTTTTGCAGAAGGAGTTCCGCTCCGCCGCCATGACCAGATTCCACGAAACAGCACCAGAAACTCCGTTCTGGCACCCTGTCGGGACAGGGATTTGGAGGAGATCATCGCCATCATCATCACCATCGCTTCTCCATCGACCATCCATGTTTTCCCCATCTATGAGTGAGTAATCCCCCGCTGTAGGCTATGGGGATGGTAGGGATTGGATGAGGTCGTTCATGTAATGGCATCAGATTGTTAGGGCATGGTGCCTAGTATCTTTTATTAATGCTTTATGACTTTGTTGCGACTTGTTGTGCTTAATGCTTGTCACTAGGGCCCGAGTGCCATGATTCTAGATCTGAACTTGTTATTGATTCATTATGATAGTATTGTTCTTGGTCTTATCTACAAGTTGTATACACACATCGTTGTCCAGAACCTATGGCCCCGAAGTGACAGAAATCGGGATAACCGGAAGGGAAAGACTTTGATGTGAGGATCACATGTGTTCACGGAGTGTTAATGCTTTGCCCCGGTGCTCTATTAAAAGGAGCATCTTAATTGCTAGTAATTCCCTAGAGGCCCCGCTGCAAACGGGCTGGCAGGACAAAAGATGTGCAAGTTCTCATTGCGAGCACGTATGACTATATATGGAACACATGTCTAGGATTGTCTAGTACTTGGATGCTTTATCTTATTTATCTGCAATTGCCCTATGTTCTGATTGCTATGTGAATTGTCTTGTCCATGCAACGCCCGTCCATCCATCCCTATGCCTACCGCACTCGAATCCCACTATTTACTGCTTTAGTTACTACTGTCTTTGCTTTGCTATTGCTGTTACTTTACTATTCCTACTACAAAACTATTGCTACTAATAAACTGCTGTGAGCAAGATTGTTTCCAGGTGCAGCTGAATTGACAACTCAGTTGTTAAGGCTTATAAATATTCTTTGGCTCCCTTGTGTCAAATCAATAAATTGGGTTTCACTTCCCTAAAATACTGTGATACACCCCCTATACTTGTGGGTCATCACTGCCTCTCACCATCCATCCTCCCTCTCTCCTACCCTTTCCCCTCACGCACTGGCCTGGTTGATCTCTCCCTCATCGACAGCGTGGTGCTGCGCAAGTGTACCTTGGTACGGCGGCTCTGTGTCTCTGGCGTGTTTGGAAGCCACGTTGGCATGGAGTAGGGACGGGGAGTACATAGGAAGGAAACCACTTTGGTCCTTGGTGGCAAAAAAATTCAAACTTTTCCAGTTTTCGAAATTTTCACTTGCTTCCCAAACATCGGGAGGGAAGATTACTCAAAAGATCAGCCATTCGCAATACTTCTTATCTTATCTTTATCTTGTCTTATCTCTTACAATACCATACCATACCACTTTATAGTGTACAGATAACTTCAAACATTTACCGTTGTATCAAGACCGACAAATCCAAACATTACTAACCGTTGGATCTTCTTTTCCATTCTTAGCATCTACAAAGATTCTACTAATAGTCTTTAGCACGATGAACGCTAGTATGCGCAAACCACAAAACACACACTTCATTGCTCAGTTTTAGGGTCCTTGTGCTAAATACATGGACTTGGGTGCAATTTTCATTTTTATGAGGTCCTTGATGTAACTTGTACTTCCACCGACTGTGTTAACTCTCAAGAACCTCGCCCCTACGAGACCTACCACAGTTAAAAGAAAATGCAACTGCCCCAATTATCAAACAAACTAGACCACAGTTTCTTATATGTAATACCCAAGTTTTTAGCACTAGGATTTTTCAAGCTTCCTAGCTAACTTCGCACACTTTAGTGACTTGTCGATTAACGAAATTAGGTCAAACTTGAGCTACAAGTAAGCGCGATAGATTTCTCTTGAATTAAATGTATTTTCGGAGGTAGATGGGTGCATCTTCTTGTAGTAAACAATGTCGTCAGTGTGAGTTTCCAACTATCAGGAAATAAAATTCTCAGTTTTCCGAGTGATGACGAGATGGTTCTTTTCCGTAAAGAAAGCTCGAAGAATATGGATCTCAATGCCATAAGCCAAGCTTCTAGACATATTCAGTGGACCAACGTGTTTTACTTATGATTCCCATATGTTTTTTGAGTTTTCAAACTCCCTAGCTAATTAAATCTTCCCACTTCAATGACTACATGTCGATTTATCGAAATTAGGTCAAACTTGAACTATAACTAAATTTTAGGTTGCTCTAAAAGTTTAACAAAAAAGCTTTTGGAGGTACCATACCGATCGGGGGGTGTCATAATCAATATATGAGAAACTACCGAGAGTTTTGACAACAGGTTTGACTTCTTGCTAAGATTTTGCATCGCATGACACTATTTAACAAAATTGGGTCAAACTTGAGCTACAAGTAAGTGTGATAGATTGCTGTTGAAATATATGACTTTCAGGGAGGTAGATGGGTGCATTTTCTTGTAGTAAATAGTGCCATCAGTACGGTGTGATTTTCCAACTATATCAGGAAAGAACATTCAATTATTCTCAATTTTCCAAGTGATCACGAGCGAGGTTGTTCTTTTCCATAAAGAAATGTCCGAAAAATATTGGATCTGAATGCGAGAAGCCAAGTTTACCGACATATATAGTGGACCAACATGTTGTATTGTTGTACAAAGGATTCCCATGTTTTATTTATGAGTTTTCAAACTACCTAGCTAACTCTACCCATTTGACCGAATGACTTTATGTATATTTATCGAAATTAGGACAAATTTGAAACTACAAGTAAATTGTAGGTTGCTTTGAAAGTTTTACAAAAAACTTTTGGAGGTACCCACCAAGAGGTCACAATTAATATATCATAAAACACCGAGAGTTTTGACGATAGGTTCAACTTCTTGCTAAGATTTTGCATCTTGACAATTTAACGAAATTAGGTCAAACTTGAGCTACAAGTAAGCGCGATAGATTGCTCTTGAATAAATCTATTTTCAGAGGTAGATTGATGCACCTTGTTGTAGTAAACAATGTCGTCAATGTGAGTTTCCAACTATCAGGAAATAACATTCAATTCTACATTTTCTGACTGAAGACGAGCGAGGCTAGTTGTTATTTTCCGTAAAGATAAGTCCAAAGAATATTGGATGTGGATGCCATAAGCCAAGTTGATAGACATATATAATTGATCGACAACATGTTGTAATTGTGATTCCCATGTTTTATGATCTTTCAAACTTCCTAGCTAACTCTGCCCATTTTAATGACTTTAAGTCGATTTATCGAAATTAGGTCAAATTTGAAACTACAAGTAAATTGTATGTTTTATTTTGTAATTTTTACAAAAAAGATTTAAATTTGGAGGTACCCATCGAGGGTCACAATTAATATATCTGAAAACAATGAGAGTTTTAACGATAGGTTCAACTTATTGCTAACATTTTGCATCTTGACAATTTAACGAAATTAGATCAAACTTGAGCTACAACTAAGCGCGATAGATAGCTCTTGAATCAAATGTCATTTCAGAGGTAGATGGGTGCATTTTCTAGTAGTAAGCAATGTCGTGGGTGTGAGTGTCCAACTACCAGGAAAGAACATTCAATTCTACGTTTTCCAAGTGAAGACGAGCGAGGTTAGTTGTTCTTTTTCGTAAAGAGAAGTCCACAGAATATTGGATGTGGATGCCACAAGCCAAGTTAACAGACATATATAATCGATCGACAACATGTTGTACTTGCGATTCCCATGTTTTATGGGTTTCCAAGCTTCCTAGCTAACCCCACACATTTGAATAACTTTATGTCGACATCTTGTAGTTAGGTCAAATTTGAAACTACCAGTAAATATGTTTTGCTTTGATAGATTTACGAAAAAGCTTTTGGACATACCCATCGAGGGGTCAAAATTAGTATACCAGAAACCAGCGAGAGTTTCGACGATAGGTTCAACTTCTTGCTAAGACTTTGCATCTTGCTAATTTAGAGAAATTAGGTCAAACTTGAGCTAGCTACAAGTAAATGCCATATATTGCTCTTGAATTAAATTTCTTTTCATAGGTAGGTCATCGGTGCATCTTATTATAGTAAACAATCTCATCGGTGTGAGTTTCCAACTATCAAGAAAGAACATTCAATTCTACATTTTCTGAGTGAAGAATACGAGCGAGGTTGTTCTTTTTCCTAAAGATAAGTCCGAAGAATATTGGATCTGAATGCCACAAGACAAGTTTACATACATATATATTGGACCAACATGTTGTACCAACGATTCCCATGTTTTATGAGTTTTCAAACTTCCCAGCTAACTCTGCCCATTAGAATGACTTTATGTCGATTTATCGAAATTAGGTCAAATTTGAAACTACAAGTACTAGTAAATTACACGTGCCCTGCACGTGAGAGTCAGATAATAGATATCTGGCATATCATCACTGTATAAAATTATAATAGGTAAAGCAGAAAAAATATAATAGGTAAAATTTGAACTACTACAAGTAAACTGTGTAGGTTGCTTTGAAAGTTTTACGAAAAGCTCTTAGATGTACCCATCGGAGGGTCGTGGGGGGTCAATTAATATACTATCAGAAACCAAAGAGAGTTCTGACGATAGGTTCATCGTCTTGCTAAGATTTTGTGTCTTGACAGTTTAATGAAATTAGGTCAAACTTGAGCTACAACTAAGTGCGATAGATTGCTCTTGAATTTAATGAAATTAGGTCAAACTTGAACTACAAGTAATAAATTGTAGGTTGCTTTGAAATTTTTATGAAAAAAGCTTTTGGAATTACCTATCGAGCGGTTAATTAATATATCAGAAACCAAAGAGAGTTTCTACGAGTGGTTCAACTTCTAGCTAAGATTTTGCATCATAAAAATTCTGAACACCTTTTGAAAATGATCACATGAAATAGGGAGAGAGGGGAATGATATTTCTATTCTGTATGGGCAACCCACAAGCTTGAGGTGCACCTTAGGCTTAAAGATAACTTTATTTTTTCCACTATGTATAAGATGAACCTTAGCGGATACCACATAGTAGGCCTTATTAAGGTGTGCTTTTTAACACAATGCGGGAGTAGTATATTTCTTTGCTTAGACATATGGTCACCTCTGTCCATGCGCTGTATATGCTGAGAGAATAAAACGTTGCCAGGGGAAGAGGGCATCAACAAAGAGAAGTTGAAGGCGGTTCCATGTTAGAGCAAAGTTATGATGGGTTTCTGACACGAGGTACTCATGTGGCCTTACAGTGTACTACACTATACTAGTACTAGTAAATTACAGGACCTATGCACGCAAAACAAATTGTATGTTTTCTCTCTCCTTTGCTACCTCTCACCGTCCATCCTCCCTCTCTCCTACCCTTTCCCCTCGCGCACCGGCCCGGCTAATCTCTCCCTCATCCACAGCATGGTGCTGCGCATGTGTGCCTTGGTACGATGGCTATGTGTCTCTGGCGTGTTCGGCAGCCACGTTGGTGTGGAGTAGGGACGAGGAGTACATAGGAAGGAAACCACTTTGGTCTTTGGCGGCAAAAAATTCAAACTTTTCCGGTTTTCGAAATTTTCACTTGATTCCCAAACATCGGGAAGGAACGTTACTCAAAAGATCGGCCATTCGCAGTACTTCTTATCTTATATTTATATTTTTTATCCCTTATAATACCATACCATACCACTTTATAGTGTACGGATAACTTCAAACATTTACCGTTGTATCAAGACCGACAAATCCAAACATTACTAACCGTTGGATCTTCTTTTCTATTCTTAGCATCTACAAATATTCTACTGATAGTCTTTAGCACGATGAACGCTAGTATGCGCAAACCTCAAAACACACACTTCATTGCTCAGTTTTAGGGTCCTTGTGCTAAATGCATGGACTTGGGTGCAATTTTCATTTTTATGAGGTCCTTGATGTAACTTGTACTTCCATCGACCGTGCTAACTCTCAAGCACCTCGCTCCTACGAGACCTACCACAGTTAAAAGAAAATGCAACCGCCCCAATTATCAAACAAACTGGACCACAGTTTCTTATACGTAATACCCAAGTTTTTAGTACTATGATTTTTCAAGCTTCCTAGCTAACTTCGCACACTTCAGTGACTTCTTGTCGATTAACGAAATTAGGTCAAACTTGAGCTACAAGTAAGCGCGATAGATTGCTATTGAATTAAATGTATTTTTGGAGGTAGATGGGTGCATCTTCTTGTAGGAAACAATGTCTTCAGTGTGAGTTTCCAACTATCAGGAAATAAAATTCTCAGTTTTCCGAGTGATGACGAGATGGTTATTTTCCGTAAAGAAAGCTCAAAGAATATGGATCTCAATGCCATAAGCCAAGCTTCTAGACATATTAAGTGGACTAACGTGTTTTACTTATGATTCCCATATGCTTTTTGAGTTTTGAACCTCCCTAGCTAATTAAATCCGCCCACTTGAATGACTACATGTCGATTTATCGAAATTAGGTTAAACTTGAAATATAACTAAATTGTAGGTTGCTCTAAAAGTTTTACGAAAAAGCTTTTGGAGGTACTGTACCGATCGGGGGGTGTCATAATCAATATATGAGAAACAACCGAGAGTTTTGACAACAGGTTTGACTTCTTGCTAAGATTTTGCATCGCATGACACCATTTAACGAAATTGGGTCAAACTTGAGCTACAAGTAAGCACGATAGATTGTTGTTGAAATATATGACTTTTCAGAGAGGTAGACAGTTCCATCGGTACGGTGTGATTTTCCAACTATATAAGGAAAGAAATTCAATTATTCTCAATTTTCTGAGTGATCACGAGCGACGTTGTTCTTTTCCGTAAAGAAATGTCCGAAGAATATTGGATCTGAATGCGAGAAGCCAAGTTTACTGACATATATAGTGGACCAACATGTTGTATTATTGTACCAAGGATTCCCATGTTTTATTTATGAGTTTTCAAACTTCCTAGCTAACTCTGCCCATTTGACCGAATGAATTTATGTTGATTTATCAAAATTCGGTCAAATTTGAAACTACAAGTAAATTGTAGGTTGCTTTGAAAATTTTATAAAAAATCTTTTGGAGGTACCCATCGAGGGGTCACAATATATCATAAAACACCTAGAGTTTTGACGATAGGTTCAACTTCTTGCTTAGATTTTGCATCTTCAATTTAACAAAATTAGGTCAAACTTGAGCTACAAGTAAGCGCGATAGATTGCTCTTGAATTATATGTATTTTTAGAGGTAGATTGATGCATCTTGTTGTAGGAAACAATGCCATCAGTGTGAGTTTCCAACTATCAGGAAAGAACATTCAATTCTACATTTTCCGAGTGAAGACGAACAAGGGTAGTTGTTATTTTCCGTGAAGAGAAGTCCAAAGAATATTGGATGTGGATGCCACAAGCCAAGTTGATAGACATATATAGTTGATCGACAACATGTTGTACTTGCCATTCCCATGTTTTATGAGCTTTCAAACTTCCTAGCTAACTCTGCCCATTTTAATGACTTTAAGTCGATTTATCGAAATTAAGTCAAATTTCAAACTACAAGTAAATTGTAGGTTTTGCTTTGTAATTTTTACGAGAAAGCTTTTAATTTGGAGGTACCCATCGAGGGGTCACAATTAATATATCTGAAAACAACAAGAGTTTTGACGATAGGTTCAACTTCTTGCTAAGATTTTGCATCTTGACAATTTAACGAAATTAGGTCAAACTTGATCTACAAGTAAGCGCGATAGATAGCTCTTGAATTAAATGTCATTTCAGAGGTAGATGGGTGCATTTTCTAGTAGTAAGCAATGTCATGGGTGTGAGTGTCCAACTACCAGGAAAGAACATTCAATTCTATGTTTTCTGAGTGAAGACAAGCGATGTTAGTTGTTCTTTTCTGTAAAGAGAAGTCCAAAGAATATTGGATGTGGATGCCACAAGCCAAGTTGACAGACATATATATATAGTGGATCAACAACATGTTGTACTTGCGATTCCCGTGTTTTATGGGTTTTCAAGCTTCCAAGCTAACCCCGCACATTTGAATAACTTTATGTCGATATCTCGGAATTAGGTCAAATTTGAAACTACAAGTAAATTGTAGGTTTTGCTTTGATAGATTTACGAAAAAGCTTTTGGACATACCCATCGAGGGGTCAAAATTAATATACCAGAAACCAGCAAGAGTTTTGACGATAGGTTCAACTTCTTGCTAAGATTTAGAATCTTGAAAATTTTGAAACCCCTTTTGAAAACGATCACATGAGAAATAAGGAGAGAGGGGAAATGATTTTTTTTCTATTTTCTATGGGCAACCCATAAGCTCTTTAGGTGCACCTTAGGCTTAAAGATAACTTTATTTTCTCCATACTATATAAGGTGAACCTTAATCAGCGGATGCCACATAGGCCTTAAGGTATGCCTTTTTACACATTGCGGATGACCTTAGGGCATCATCGATGTATGTAAAAAAACTTGTTGATAAGATGGCTCCTAAAATGACCATGAAATGAATATGAGTTGGAAATTGCAATTTTGCATGATTGTATTAACATCATCCTCCCAACATGATGTAATTTATCTCATAATTTTTTGAAACTCCTAAGTATGATATCCATTCTTCTTCGAGATCATGAGCATTGGGAGTACGGCCATGGATGATCAGTTGAGGTGTTGGATTGAGGGAGTACGGCCTTGGATTTCTGAACACGGAGGGGGTACGGCCTACCAAATTTCTATTATTACATGGGCATGAACAAATTGAAAACCAAAATAAAGCGGTAAAATATCCTGCGTATCCGGACATATTCCGTGCCCCAAAATTTTAGATACTTCGAAATTCCCATTCGACCCCTATTAAATTCGGTGGGTGGGGGGCTTCACTTGTAATTTTACCAGTATAGTGCTAGCAGTACCTAACCCCCCTATCTCTCCTCCAGGAATACGTCACCGGACGGAACATCCCCGCAACACTTTAGCCGGCGTACCCGCACACCTGGTCTGCTCAACGAACCCTCTTGTCCGACGCGCTGAGCACATCAACAACCGCCTAGGATCTGCTCCACGGATGTCGTGGTCCAGTGTTCTTCTCGTATCCTCGCCCGCCCAAGATCTGCTTCCCCGTCGTCGACACCCACTACGACCGTAGCACCTTCGGCGACCTCGACGTGACCCGTGAGGATGCGGAGGAGGCCTAGACGCCGCCCCGACCGAGGTAAAACCAGATCTCCCTACGCGATTTGTTTGTTAGAAATGTACTGTATTCGTGCTAAATTTCCTAACTAACAGGTTCTTTACTTGATATACACCAGTTATGTACTAAATTAACCCGTTGTGGTTACACTTGAAGTCCACGCATTGAACTCTTTTTATGTACTGTACTATTTCTTTGTGAATTATTAGTCACTTAACATATTTGTTTACATTCTCTGTTGTACCTGTCCACATGAGATATGATTATATAATATCTCTCTCATTCGCTGATTTACGAACTATAGTATTTCCATCGTGCTATTGTCCTGCTATCCTATACTACACGTTTACACACGTCATACTATTTGACCATTATGTACTGTCGATTTGATCCCTCTTAACCTACGGCTCAAACTGTTTGCTGTTATTATGCAAGGAGTAGCCTCAGTTTGCACACAACATCGTAGAGTGAATGGCTCCTATAATCTCGTAAGACCCCATCACTTTTGTTTCACTTCATGCCAACGTATATCATGTTGGAACCTGTTTGTATTTACAGTTAGCCTTACCTTTATGCAGAGGAGCAACAATGGAGTACAAACTCCACCCGTCCACACGAGCCGCCATAGATATCGTGTAACACCTTCCGTAAGGCCCCCCACCCAAAGTTTGGTCCTTGCCACATTTTTTGTTTGCTTAAATTTACCATTTGTCTTTCTTGTCTTCATATTTTTTTCCAAAAATTAGCGTCAAACATTTTACCCCCACTATTGTTTGTTTTTGTTCCATGTGCTTAGTTCAATTTCCTAGATATGGAGAGGCCGGGTGTATTGCATCTGAGTTGTCTAATAATAATAACAAGGCCACACTAGCGATAAGACCCACACATGTATCATAAGGAATCCTGTGCACTTCATCTCACTCTTGTATCTACTAGGTATCATAGTTACATGAACTGGCTATTTTAATACGAGGCACTTGATGGTTCAGTTTGTTGTTCTCAGGCCGCCGAAGCGTTGAAATTATCTGGCTATTTATGAATAATTCAATGTATGATTGCTTGATTCATTGTTTGTCTGAAATTATCTGGCTTGCATATTCGAGGCTCACAATTGATGTGTTTTTGTTGGCTGAGTTAATCTTATTTTTCTCTATGATTAAATCAGTGGCAGATTTTGTTGTGTAGTGCCTTGCTAGATTATATATGAGAAGCATAATGGCTTAGTTTTAATATTCATTCTATTCATGTTCTACACATTCTAGTTTGAGCAGTCTGCATCATGTACTTTGGTTGATTGCTCACATTGTTATTCAAAATGAACTTGTAGTTTGTTTCCCAAGTCTGTTGTTTAAGTAACTTGTTTTGTCTTGGTCTCAGCCATCTTCAAGTAGAGCAGTCATTTCATAGAGCAACACATGCTCGCATCGCTCCATGGAGCCAGCTCGTCCACTTATTCAAAAAGAAATAGATGTATGAGCCATCACTGTTAATTGCTTCCTTCCTTATATATTATCGCATTGACACATTTAATATTCATGGTGGTGTGATTGCATGGTAATGGTGTTATAACTTGTTTTGTGTTTGTTCCAGGCTGCAAATGACCCTCTGAATGCCGAACAAAGACCCGCTTCTCCAATTTTAGATTTTGTTTCACACAGCAGCAGTGACAGTACCTATTTCTCATGGCACACCGCTTCGACTGATCCTCTTTTTTCAGCCGAAAGATTATTTGAGTATGCCCTCCAAGATGCCCGTGATATTGTTGATTAAGAAGCGAACAAAACAGATTTAGTAATCACCATAGCACGCAAAGACTTATATGAATTGAAAAACAGGCAAGCTTTAACGCAGAACATACTTAATAATCTCATATGTAGCTCTCATGGGAAGCCAGTTGTTACATGTCTCGGGATGCAAGCTCCATAGAGACCTTTTCTATAACACCAGTTATGGTGTTTTTCTAGTTGTTTGGACTCTGATGCAAATTTTATACTTCATTTTATTACTATCAAGTTTACTGAGGATTGTAATAATCTACTGTAATTTGAAGTTGTAAGTTGCTTGAGGATTGTTACAAACTGAGCATCTATCAGAATTACTACACATACATGAAAAAACAGTAAAATTGTAAGAGGTACAACACACGATCTACTGGAACAGGGAGAACGTCCATTGTATTACACGGGCACCATAGAACTTACAAAATTCATAGACGTTCACTCAACAAAGTGAACACATAAAGAGCTGATCTGAAGAGAATACATCAGGAGCAGATCCACACAATCCATCAATCTGATGGATAGCCTTCGTAGTAATTATAGTGGGTGGTACCATCCTCACCATAAGGCGGCACCATCTGTAGCTCAGAATGCTCGACGATTCTGCAATACTCCACTAGCAATTGATCGAGTTGATTAGGACGGTCATTGATCCATAATCCTCCTACTTGATACCCATATACAACGGTTGGCTCCTCTTCCCACGCAAGAGCCTCAAAGTTGTAAGATCTAATCTCGGATAGGTCTGCATAGTATATGCTGTCGGCCTGCACCGTGGGTACCCTAGCGCTGTCGATGCAGATGCACCGATTGTCTGCAATGAAGAGAGCGCGACTTCCGATGCCTTTGACCGGCTGAAGGACACGATTATGGGTATCAACCCGGTAAACAACCGCCCTATCGCCGTAGACCGGTCCACTCACAACAAACAGCAACTCCCCATCAGACTTGACGAGGTCAAAACGATTCTCTGGGAACTGGCAGCCTAGAACAGGGCCTATAATGGTGGGATGCATCTCCAGGGTTCGTGCAGAGCGCTGCAACTGGACATCTCCATGAGCACCATCACACATAGTTGAGAGGACAGACTCGTATCTGTCTACGACAAAACCATCACCAGCGTCAGAAGTCATGCTACGGAGTTCCGTGAAGTCATACGGCCAGTACCACCCTTCACCAAAGACCGTGCGACTCCCTTCCTCTGTGCTCTCATCCGCCCACCGAAAGGTGGTGTTCTGATGGTTTGATGTAAACACCATCAACAACGGGAACATCGTCACAGCGACAGAAGCCACCTGCTCGGTCGGTATCTCCGCCATCAGGCGCTTGATAGCGCCCGAGAAGGGGTTGTACAACCGGGTCTTGTACGGATACACCCTCTATCCAAGCACAAGGAGGCCGCCGGTTGTCCTACCGACATAAAAGTACCTTGCAGAGAGAGAGGGAGGAGAAACAAAGATTCAGTCAAGGTAATGATACGTCCATTTTGCATCACTATTCTATATCATAATTTATTGTTATTCATTGATATATTTCATATTAAGAGATGATACTTATGTAATTTCACCTGATTTTGCATGGTTGATGACTTTTGGAGCATGGACCGCTGCAGTCAGGATTCTGATGGAAAAGGTGCTGTTTGGAGGCAAAGTTCGCGAAGATCAGAAAATCCAGGAAAATATACAGAAAATCCTATTTTTCCAGAAGACGAAGGAAGCTAGAAGGAGGAGTGGAGATGGGCCACAGGGGGGCCACACCACCCCCTGGCACGGGCCAGCCTAGGTCGTGCCACCAGGTGGTGTGGCCGCCCTAGCCCACCTCTGGTTCTCCCCTCTGGCATATATAATCCTCCCGAAACACTAATACTCAAAGAGCGACCGTAGAAAGATTCTGCCACCTCTCCGGGGCGGAAAACACCGAGAGAGAAAGATCTCTCCGGCAGACAGATTTCTGCTGGGGGAATTCCTTCCCGGAGAGGGGAGATAGTCGCCATCAACACCACCATCAAGCTGGACTTCATCGGGATCATCACCATCACCACCACCATCATCACCATCAGCACCCTCATCACCATCTCCATATTGCTGTAACAATTGGGTTGAATCTTGCATAGTTCTTAGGGGAAGCTTTGCCGGTGTTGATTACTCTTTGTAGTTGATGCTACTGAGTGAACCGTTGAATTATTGTTTATGTTCAGATTGTTATACATCATTATTCCATCTCTGATCATGATCCACATGATGTTTTGTGAGTAGTTCGTTTTGTTCTTGAGGACATGGGAGAAGTCATGTTGTTAGTAGTGGAATTGTGTTGAGAAAGATTCAATAGTTTGATATTTAAGTTGTGGTGTACTTATTCTAGTGGTGTTATGTGAACGTCGACTACATGACACTTCACCTATATGGGCCTAGGGGAATGCATTGTGTATTTGGCTACTAATCGTAGGGGTTGCCGGAGTGACAGAAACCTAAACCCCCGTTAGGAAACCATTGCACAAGGGACGTCAGTGTCTTAGAGTTTAAAGTTGTGGTTAGGTTTCTACCTTAATTACTTTCTTGTACTTACGGATGTTTGCAAGGGGTATAATCACAAGTATGTATTAGTTCTAGGAAGGTCAGTACATTAGCACAGGTTCGCCCACACAACACTTAGCAAGCTAAAGAAGATTAATCAACTATATGAAACGAAAGCACTTGACAGTCTTCCCGTGTGTCCTCAAGAACGTTTGGTCATCTTAAGTAATACAACCGGCTTGTCCTTTACTGAATAAAGGATTGGGCCACTTGCTGCATTTATTCATACTGTCTTTTATTTACTCGTACTTTATTTACTTGCTTTATCAAAAAACCCTAAAAATCCGTTTGCTAAGTATTTGCAGAGAATTCCTGATCCATACCACTAGCCAGCACCTTCTGCTCCTCATTAGGTTCGACACTCTTACTTATCGAAAATACTGTGATACACCCCCTATACTTGTGGGTCATCAAGACTATTTTATGGCGCCGTTGCCGGGGAGTGAAGCGCTATTGGAGAGTGGAACTGGTAAAGGAAACCTCTACTATGAGTATTGTTAATTTCTGTTAGTTGCTTTATTTTCAATATGGATAATTTGCTAAGTTTCTTATTCCGCAATGCTACTACCACTGCTAAGGTAGTAGATGAACCACCACCTGCTGAGAATGATGCTTTTAAAATACCTACAAGAATTATTGATCGTGTTATGGATAACTACTATGTTGGGGATGGAACTGTCCATCTCGGTGATCATTTACTCTTTATACACGAATTATGCGGGTTGTTCAAGTGTGCAGGTATTACTATAGATCAAGTTAAGAAGAAGTTATTTTCATATCACTAAAAGGAAGAGCTGAGGAATGGTATAAGCTGCTGAAGAATGGTCAAGCTCTTGAATAGGAGGAAATAGTACCTCTCTTTTATTCAAAGTTTTATCCTCCTAGTGAGATTCATAAAGATCGGAATCAAATATACAACTTTTGGCCTCTTGATGGAGAGAGTACAGCTCAAGCTTGGGGGAGATTGAAGTTACTAATGCTCAAATGTCCCATTCATGAGCTCCCCAACAATATTATTATCAATAACTTTTATGCAAGGCTCCCTCTTCATGACAAGGATTTATTGGATGCTTATTGTGCTAGATCATTCACTCGCATGGAAGAAGAAGCTAAATGGGATCTTCTGGACCGTATTCAAGACAATGCTGAAGCTTGGGAGAATGACAAAGGTAGAAAGTCAGGTATAAATTATGATTATGAATGCATCGAATCTTTTATGGGAACTGATGACTTTCAAAATATTAGAAATGCTTATGGTCTTGATTTACAAGTTATTACAAATTGTTTTAAGGCTTTTGCTTCTTATATTGAAATCCCAACAAAGGGATGGAGCAAGTACCATGCACCTTATAAAGATATTGTTGACTGTGTTCCTGTTGGGAGTGCTGAGTATTGCACTATTGATCATGTTTTTGCCTGAACCTTACATTGAGAAGATACCCTTCCCAGATAAGGTAAAGGATCATCCTCTGATAACTAGTGTAATCACTAGAAGTGAAAAGAGAACTGTAAAACCTGATGAAAAAATAAGCATTGAACCTGTTGTAGCAATTATTAAAGATCTTGTAACTAAAAGTGTAGAAGATGGGCACATAGTCTTTTGAGAGGACACTTCTAATATTGTCTCACATCCTCATAGAACTAAAAAGTCTAGTGTCCCTGTGCTTTCTGTTAGAATTGGTGATCATTGCTATTATGGTTTGTGTGATATTGGTGCAAGTTCAAGTGCTATTCCTTATGAGCTTTATAAAGAAATTATGCATGAAATCAGTCCCTGCGAGTTGGAAGAGATTGATGTGGTTATTCACCTTGCTAATAGAGAAACCATCTCTCCAATTGGTATTGTTCGGGATGTGGAAGTTCTTTGTGGTAAGATTAAATATCCTGCTGATTTTCTAGTACTTGGTTCAGCTGCTAGTAAAACTTATCCCATCATTTTTGGTAGGCCTTTCTTGAGTACCTATGGAGCTATTATAGATTGCAAAAGGGAGAAAATCTTAACTAAGTTTGATGGGGAATCTTATGAGTTTAACTTTTCGAAATTTACTAAAGAACCTTGTGAAAATGAAACCCATAATGAGGATTTTCGAGTTGAACAACTTGCATCTATTTCTCTTGCTCCTAACAATGCTTTGCAGCAATTTATGGAAGACCACGAAAGTGAGATCTTCATGGAAGAAAGGAATGAGATTGACGAGATTCTCCGTCATCAACCCAAGATGCTTAAGCATAACTTGCCTGTAGAAGACTTGGGTACCACGTTGCCACCTAAAAAGGATCCGGTCTTTGATCTAAAACCTCTCCCTGACGATCTTAAATATGCTTACATTGATGATAAAAACATATATCTCGTTATTATCAGCTCTAAACTTCTAGGAAAGGAAGAAGAAAGGTTATTGGGGGTTTTGAAGAAACACCGAGGGGCTATGGGCTATACTCTAGATGATTTAAAAGGGATTTCACCTACTATATGTCAGCATTCTATCAATATAGAACCAGATGCAAAGCCAGTAGTAGAGCACCAACGACGTTTAAATCCTAAGATGAAGGAAGTGGTAAGAAATGAGGTATTAAAACTCCTTGACGCTGGTATTATTTACCCTATTGCTGATAGTGAATGGGTTAGTCCTGTTCATTATGTTCCTAAAAAGGAGGAATTACCGTTGTTCCTAATGATAATGATGAGCTTATTCCCCAAAGAATAGTAGTGGGCTATAGGATGTGCATTGATTTTAGGAAAGTTAACAAAGTTAATAAGAAAGATCATTACCCGCTTCCTTTTATTGATCAAATGTTAGAAAGGTTGTCTAAAAAGACCCATTTTTGTTTTCTTGATGGATATTCTAGTTTCTCTCCAATTGCTGTTAAACAACAAGATCAAGAAAAAACTACTTTTACATGCCCTTACGGAACCTATGCTTATAGATGTATGCCTTTTGGTTTATGTAATGCTCCTGCTACTTTTCAAAGATGCATGTCTGCTATCTTTCATGGTTTTTGTGAGGAAATTGTAGAAGTGTTCATGGATGACTTCTCCGTCTATGGAACATCTTTTGATAATTTTTTGCACAACCTTGATGAAGTTTTGCAAAGGTGTGAAGAAACTAATCTTGTTCTTAATTGGGAGAAATGCCACTTCATGGTTAATGAAGGGATTGTCCTTGGGCATAAGGTTTCCGAAAGAGGCATAGAAGTGGATAGAGCTAAAGTCGAGGCAATTGAGAAAATGCCCTACCCAAGAGACATCAAAGGTATTCGTAGTATCCTTGGTCATGCTGGTTTTTATAGAAGGTTTATTAAAGATTTTTCTAGGATATCAAAACCCCTTACTAATATTCTTCAAAAGGATGTACCCTTTGTTTTTGTTGATGATTGTAAGGAAGCTTTTGAAACTCTTAAGAAGGCTTTAACTACAGCTCCTATTGTTCAGCCACCTGATTGGAGCTTACGCTTTGAAATAATGTGTGATGCTAGTGATTTTGCTGTAGGTGCTGTCCTTGGGCAACGAATTGATAAAAAGTTAAACTTTATTCATTATGCTAGTAAGACTCTTGACGCTGCTCAAAGGAATTATGCTACTACTGAAAAAGAATTTCTAGTTGTCATTTTTTCTTGTGACAAGTTTAGACCTTATATTGTGGACTCAAAAGTCACCATTCATACTGAGCATGCTTCTATTAAGTACCTTATGATGAAGAAGGATGCTAAGCCTAGGCTTATTATATGGGTGATGCTCTTACAAGAGTTTTATCTACATATTGTAGATAGGAAAGGCGTTGAAAATCATGTAGCTAATAATTTATCTCGATTGGAAAACATCTCTTTTGATCCTATGCCTATTAATGATAGCTTCCCAAATGAACAGTTGGATGCACTGGGGGTGAGCTCGCGAGGGAGCCCTTCGTATGCTGATTATGCTAACTTTATTGTCTCCAAGTATTTGCCTCCAACTTTCATAGCTCGGCAAAGGAGGAAGTTCTTTTACGATTTAAGGCATTATTTTTGGAATGACCCACATTTATATAAAGAAGGAGTGGATGGTATTATGCAAAGATGTGTTCCAGAATATGAACAAAAGGAGATATTGCGCAAATGTCATGGTAGTACTTATGGAGGACATCATGTAGGAGATAGACCTGCACAAAAGGTGCTACAATCAGGTTTCTACTGGCCTACCCTTTTTAAAGATGCAAGAAAAATTGTTTTATCTTATGACGAGTGTCAGCGTGTTGGTAATATTTCTAGATGCAATGAAATGCCTATGAACTACTCTCTAGTTATTGAACCCTTTGATTGCTGGGGATTTTACTTTATGGGTCCTTTTCCTCCCTCGAAAGGTTATACTCATATTCATGTTGCCGTTGATTATGTTACTAAGTGGGTAGAAGCCATCCCTACGAAGAGTGTTGATGGGGAGACCTCTCTAAAAATGCTTAAGGATGTTATCTTTCCTAGGTTTGGAGTGCCTAGGTATCTCATGACTGATGGAGGTCATTTCATTCATGGTAGTTTTAGAAAGACCCTTGCTAAATATGATGTTAATCATAGAATTGCTTCAGCTTATCACCCCCAAACTAGTGGGCAAGTAGAGTTGTCAAATAGAGAAATGAAATCCATCTTACAAAAGACTGTTAATAGATCTAGAAAAAACTGGGCTAAAAAGTTAAATGATGCTTTATGGGCTTATAGGACTGCCTACAAAAACCCTATGGGGATGTCTCCTTATAAAATGGTTTATGGGAAAGCTTTTCACCTACCCTTAGAATTAGAACACAAAGCTTATTGGGCAGTTAAAGAACTCAATAGAGATTGTAAGCTTGCTGGTGAAAAAAAATATTTGACTTAAGTTCTTTAGATGAATGGAGGAGTTAAGCATATGAGAATGCTAGGCTCTTCAAGGAAAAGGTTAAAAGATGGCATGACAAGCGAATACTTAAGAGAGAATTTCATGTTGGTGAGAAAGTTCTATTGTATAGGTCTCGTCTCAGATTTTTTGCAGGAAAACTACTATCAAAATGGGAAGGACCTTTCGTTATTGAAGAAGTGTACCGTTTAGGAGCAATAAAAATTTCTTCTTTAAAAGATAATACTACACAAGTAGTGATGGGCAGCGACTTAAGCACTATATTGCTTGAGATTATTACAATGAAGATGTTGATGCCTTTCAAGTTATAACTCCGAAAAAAATTATCACGGACCAAATTTAGAGACCTGCAGACTCTGTTTTTAAATAGGTAAAAGTTATGGTAAGAAAAGTTCCGCGAAAGATCTGTCCAGTTATATTTTTGCAGTTTTTAGTCAATAAGGAAAGCTACAAAGTGAAAGAGGGACAGAAACGGAGCCAGGGTGGCTCACACCACCCTGTGGCGTGGGCCCACCCTTGGCCACGCCACCAGGTGGTGTGGCCACTCCGGACTCCGTCTCTGACCCGTTTTCTCCCAGTATCTTCCTTTTGTTGTGAAAATTCATAATATATAACCCCCCGGATCTCCCGAGGTTCGTATATCATGTTTTCGTCGTGTTTTCGTTTTGATATGTTTATGACAGGTAGAGTCCCAGATTTGGAGCCACAATGTCTTCCTCTAGATCAGCCAAGGAAGATTCTTTAGAGGATATCATCAACCCATACATGAGAGAGTTGAATATTCATCCCAAGGAGTTGTTGCTTGAAGATGGGGAGGTCCGGATAAAAGAGGTTCAAGGCCCTAAAGGTGAAGGAAGTCTGGAGGACAGGATGGAAGCACTATAGCAAGAAGTCTTTAGGTACAAGAAGATGGCGGAACGTGAAGTGGATATCATCCATAAGATTTGTTCTGAACTCGTCGCCGAGCACCAAAAGGAGACTGCTGAGCTCAAGTATGAAGTCCTCTCACTCTATCAAACAACCAACAAACTACAAGCCTAGCTCTACGACGTTCAAAATCAAAACTGTGAGTATGAGGTTAGATTTAAACGCATAAGTGCTGCTGCAAGTTTCAAGATGCAGGAAACCACGATGTCCTTTGTTGATGGGGAGCCCTTACCCTGGAAGTCGGACGATGATGAGAGGATACCACCACCACCGAAGGAGTAATTCGTCATCAGGTTTGGCATCCCCTTGGTTTGTTCCAAGCTTGGGGGAGTGTCGCGGTATCACATCACTATCTTCTATCTTTTTACCTTTTTAGTAGAGTCATATCATGAATAGAGAAGTTATCATGTAGGATCGTTTGCATTACGGAAGTGTCCCCTCTCTCTTTAGATATGTATCCCTTGGTGTGAGTTGCCGTTATGGAATATTAATGAGAAGTTCTATCATTTACTCTTTTGCATATCTTATATTAGTTTTCAATTCGTGGTTATATGATTGATCTTGTCGTTAGTATTGGTATCACTTTGGGATCATTGAGTTAATTTAGTTGGTTTTGGCAAACCTGGCTCGGTCAGTAGCAACACTATTTTTGAGAGTTGAATGAAAAGATAAAAGTACTCTAAAGAAAAAATCATCATATTTCTTTCTTGATTTGCTCATAAGTTTAGTATTCTCTAGTTAAGATCTTTTGTGCTTCCAAGGAAGATTACATGTTTGTCTTTATCACTTGTATGTTTGTTTGTTTCCTTCAACTCTTATACTTGATACCTAGCCTTGCTAGCCAGAAACCTGTACTGAGAGGGAATTCTTCTCGTGCATCCAATCCTCAAAACCAAAACATTTGCCATTTGTGTCCACCATACCTACCTATTAGCATTATTGCTATTCCAAGTAAATTCATATTTTTATCTACCTTCCAAATTAAAATTGTTATGTGAAAATTAGTGATTAAAGCTCTCACGAACTTGATGGCACACTTTACTTTCTTGCATTTAATAAACTTGAACCATTGTGCCCATCTATGTTGCGTATATGCTTGCGCTTTCTAAGTTGTGAATTAGCAAAATCATGATGTCATGGGGAACGCTTTCAACATTGCACTGGTACTTTGTACCTAGTTGATATCATGTTCTTTTGTCTATGGATGTCGTCGATGTGAAATGTAAGGCAAGCTTGTAAGTCCATGGAGTTATGCATATGTGTTAGATAAACGCCTGGGCCGCTGGTCTAATCCATGCTGACATGGTGGAAACCTGAGCGTAACCATAACGAGCATCTATGAAGCATTCTTATTATAAAAAAAGAGATAGAGATTGAGAAAAGGAGAAAAAGGAAACAAGAGATGAGAAAAGAGGAAAGAGAGAGAAAAAAGCACCATATTCCCATGGTAAATAAGAAGATTGTTGAGATGCTTGTTGTCTGCTTGCCTTATCATTTTGATACGGGGATTCTTCCGTATCATCGGGCAAGGGGTACCCCATTGGCGGTTCTCCATGATACACATGTTCTTACAATGACAAGAACTTACTAGTGACTAAACTTGAGTAGCATGAGGAGCGGCCCTCGTATTCAAGGGACATGAGATTCTCAATTTACAACTTGTCAAGCATATCCTCATATTTGATCACTTTAACCTTAATCACCTAAAGATGCCTATGATAGGGGCAATGAGAGCTAAAAGCTAATAAGTATCATAATTTTTGGGAGCTCTTTATGAAACTTGAAATCCCTGCTTCCCTCTATGAAGAGCCTTTCTTTTACCTTTTAGTTGAGTTAGTAAACATATTCCCTTCTATCTCAGCAAGTATTTTGGGTTGTTGTGTTTCATTCATTCATATGATGATTTATTCAATCATGTTCCTTATGTTCCTTGTTTTGCACATTTCTATTATCTTGGTGATTACTACTTTGAAAGCTATCATTGAAAACCAGTTATTTGTGAACTCCAGCAAATTATCAACTATTCTTCGACCAAGAGCTAAGTTTGCCATTACCAATTATGATTCACTTTATGTATCTTTATTGTGTTTCCTTTACTTATTACAAGTTAAGTTATATAATAGTGAGTTGTCTTCTATTATGATCTATGTATTGATGAATGTGATGCTTCTTGTCCGTATTCTTTTTATTGGACTCTTCACTCCATAAACCTGAGGTCAAGTTTACTGAGCTCAGTTTCGCTTGGGGACAAGCGAAGTCTAAGCTTGGGGGGAGTTGATACGTCCATTTTGCATCACTATTCTGTATCATAATTTACAGTTATTCATTGATATATTTCATATTCAGAGATGATACTTATGTAATTTCACCTGTTTTTGCATGGTTGATGACTTTTGGAGCATGGACCGCTGCAGTCAGGATTCTGATGGAAAAGGTGCTGTTTGGAGGCAAAATTCGCGAAGATCAGAAAATCCGGGAAAATATACGTAAAATCCTATTTTTCCAGAAGACGAAGGAAGCCAGAAGGAGGAGTGGAGATGGGCCACAGGAGCCCCACACCACCCCCTGGCGTGGGCCAGTCTAGGTCGCGCCACCAGGTGGTGTGGCCGCCCTGGCCCACCTCTGGTTCTCCCCTCTAGCATATATAATCCTCCGGAAACCCTAATACTCGGAGAGTGACCACAGAAAGATTCCGCCGCCTCTGCTAGGCGGAAAACACCGAGAGAGAAAGATTTCTCCGGTAGACAGATTTCTGCCAGGGGAATTCCTTCCCGGAGAGGGGAGATCATTGCCATCAACACCACCATCAAGCTGGACTTCATCAGGATCATCATCATCATCACCACCATCATCACCATCAGCACCCTCATCACCATCTCCATATTGTTGTAACAATTGGGTTGAATCTTGCATAGTTCTTAGGGGAAACTTTCCCAGTGTTGATTACTCTTTGTAGTTTATGTTATTGAGTGAACCGTTGAATTATTGTTTATGTGCAGATTGTTATACATCATTATTCCATCTCTGATCATGATCCATATGATGTTTTGTGAGTAGTTCGTTTTGTTCTTGAGGACATGGGAGAAGTCATGTTGTTAGTAGTGGAATTGTGTTGAGAAAGATTCAATAGTTTGATATTTAAGTTGTGGTGTACTTCTTCTAGTGGTGTCATGTGAACGTCAACTACATGACGCTTCACCTATATGGGCCTAGGGGAATGCATTGTGTATTTGGCTACTAATCATAGGGGTTGCCGGAGTGACAGAAACCTAAACCCCCGTTAGGAAACCATTGCACAAGGGACGTCAGGGTCTTAGAGTTTAAAGTTGTGGTTAGGTTTCTACCTTAATTACATTCTTGTACTTACGGATGTTTGCAAGGGGTATAAGCACAAGTATGTATTAGTCCTAGGAAGGTTGGTACATTAGCACAGGTTCACCCACACAACACTTAGCAAGCTAAAGAAGATTAATCAACTATATCAAGCGAAAGCACTTGACAGTCTTCCCGTGTGTCCTCGAGAATGTTTGGTCATCTTAAGTATACAAGCGGCTTGTCCTTTGCTGAATAAAGGATTGGGCCACTTGCTGCATTTATTCATACTGTCTTTTATTTACTCGTACTTTATTTACTTGCTTTATCAAAAACCCCTAAAAATATGTTTGCTAAGTATTTGCAGAGAATTCCTGATCCATACCTCTAGCCAGCACCTTCTGCTCCTCGTTGGGTTCGACACTCTTACTTATCGAAAATACTGCGATACACCCCCTATACTTGTTGGTCATCAGGTAAACAGACTGAAATTTAATCAAGGTAAATCATGGAGCAAAACCCTGGGCAACAAGTGGACGAAGAAACAGAACTTGAAAACATATAGTATAGGATGTGAATGCAAAAAAAGGATCGCATACATATAGATGAATATAAAGAAAGCACCTGCGAATAATCCGGAAAATCTTCTTCTCAAGGTGGCGGCTAGTTCTCACGTTCAGCAACGTGATGGCGGTGTCATCTACCTGATACTCCTCCGAGAACTGGTGCTCTAGAACAATCCAGTTGGATGGCATAAAGCGCTCCTCCGTGAAGCCACGCCGGGCGCTGTAGACTGCCCGAAAGGCGGCATAGTAGTCGAAGTCGTCCTTCGAAAGGAAGATGTCACCTATCTTCTAGACGAGTCCCTCAGGGAGACCAGCCCATGGCGAGTCCTCCTGCTTCTTGCCGGCCATGGATGATGGCGTTCGTGTGGTCTCGGTCCCACCGACTGGCACAGGAAGCGGCTCTAGAGACACACGTTTAAACAAAGGCTTGGGAAAGACAAGCGAATCGTGTGGAAACGAGACGATGGCATGCACACAGCAACCGCAAGAGCGTTTCATCAAACTGGCACGGGCACGCACATGCGCACGCGCACTAATTACGGTACAATGGTCGTGCGCACACCAGCTTTACGACTCCTGGGAGCACGCGAGTGTGTAGGTGTAGGATGATACTAGTAGTAGTAGTATCATAACCTCATTGTATTTAATTATCCCAAAATCTAAGAAGAAAACTTGCGCTCCCTGGTCCTCAGGGCACACGCAAACGCAGGGCATTTTCCATTTTCTGCATGGCATTTTCCATTTTTCAATTTTGCTTTTTGGCTATGCCCTTGGATGCTCACTGATATGTCCATTTTTCATCACTATTCTATATCATAATTTACTGTTATTCATTGATATATTTCATATTAAGAGATGATACTTATGTTATTGCATCTGTTTTTGCATGGTTGATGACTTTTGGAGCATGGACCGCAGTAGTCAGGATTCGGATGGAAAAGGTGTTGTTTGGAGGCAAAATTCGCGAAGATCAGAAAATCCAGGAAAATATACGGAAAATCCTATTTTTCCAGAAGACGAAGGGAGCCAGAAGAGGGAGTGGAGATGGGCCACAGGGGGCCCACACCACCCCCTGGCGCGGGCCACCCTAGGTCGCGCCACCAGGTGGTGTGGCCGCCCTAGCCCACCTCTGGCTCTCCCCTCTGGCGTATATATTCCTCCCGAAACCCTAAGACTCGGGGAGCAACCACAGAAATATTCCGCCACTTCTGCGGGGCGGAAAACACCGAGAGAGAGAAAGATCTCTCCGGCAGATAGAATTCTGCAGGGGAATTCCTTCCCGGGGAGGGGAGATCGTCGCCATCAACACCACCATCAAGCTGGACTTCATCGGGATCATCATCATCACCATCATCTCCATATCCATATTGATGTAACAATTGGATTGAATCTTGCATAGTTCATAGTGGAAACTTTCCCGGTGTTGATTACTCTTAGTAGTTGATGCTATTGAGTGAACCATTGAATTATTGTTTATGTTCAGATTGTTCTACATCATTATTCCATCTCTGATCATGATCCATATGATGTCTTATGAGTAGTTCGTTTTGTTCTTGAGGACATGGGAGAAGTCATGTTGTTAGTAGTGGAGTTGTGTTGAGAAAGATTCAATAGTTTAATATTTAAGTTGTGGTGTACTTCTTCTAGTGGTGTCATGTGAACGTCGACTACATGACACTTCACCTATATGGGCCTAGGGGAATGCATTGTGTATTTGGCTACTAATCGTAGGGGTTACCGGAGTGACAGAAACCTGAACCCCCATTAGGAAACCATTGCACAAGGGACGTAAGGGTCTTAGAGTTTAAAGCTGTGGTTAGGTTTCTACCTTAATTACTTTCTTGTACTTACGGATATTTGCAAGGGGTATAATCACAAGTATGTATTAGTCCTAGGAAGGTCCGTACATTAGCACAGGTTCACCCACACAACACTTAGCAAGCTAAAGAAGATTAATCAACTATATGAAGCGAAAGCACTTGACAGTCTTCCTATGTGTCCTCGAGAACGTTTGGTCATCTTAAGTAATACAACCGGCTTATCCTTTGCTGCATAAAGGATTGGGCCACTTGCTGCATTTATTCCTACTATCTTTTGTTTACTCGTACTTTATTTACTTGCTTTATCAAAAAACCCTAAAAATTTGTTTGTTAAGTATTTGCAAAGAATTCCTGATCCATACCACTAGCCAGCACCTTCTGCTCCTCGTTGGGTTCGACACTCTTACTTATCGAAAATACTGCGATACACCCCCTATACTTGTGGGTCATCACTCACCATGTGGCTAGATGGGGTGTATGCTCCATGGAGCTAAAAACCTCATGTTCTCTGAATAGCACGGTTGTTAATTATTGAGGTATATATGTTTTTAGTCCCACAACTTGCATCACGGGAGCGTTTTAGTCCCACATCTTGCAAAGTGAGCAACACTAGCCCCACAACTTGTAACTAGGAACATTTTAGTCCAATTCGATCAAATTTCTATGATTTTGTCTGAATTCATCGTAACTAATTCTGGAAGTGACATGTGGCATCATATTTTTTGCAAAATGGTCCCTGTGTATTTTTTGCCTACTAGTTGTGACCTCGGTACGACTTGACAGGAGGATCTGAATAAGAAAACAAATAATAAAAACTACCAATGCATTATAGGGTATCGAACTTATTACCTGCGCTACTGAAGAAATCAACCTTGCCACTACAACATGCACACGGAACTGATTAACTGAAGAGCGCTCTGGTTGATGTGTTCTTTATTTTGGATATTCAAAAATATGTGTTCTGGGTACAATAACAACTCAACTTTATTCCTTTTCATTTTTGTGAATAAGAAAAAACTCAAGTTTATTCTAGACACTGCAGCTAGCTACTAGGTTAACGACAAAGCTATACAATTGATATTATGGACCGTGCCAACATAGACGTGAGCATTTTTGCGTTCGTATGTGCTTTTTTATTATATAAATAATTACTTCCCCCTAAGTACTCCTCGTCTAGCATAATTACGTCCTCTCAAGTACTCTACGTCTCACATGAGTAATCGTGGGCATCTACGGGCATAGTGGCTTGTGGGTGTGTGTGTGATTGTACAAAAGTGTTAAGTTCGAATCCATTCTCCTCTTAGAGATTTAACTATTTTATTTGTATGTCTAGTAACAGGTGGCCCACTTATCATTCCGCATAGGGACACAAATGACATAGAAAAATATAGAGGGGTCATTTAAAAAAATCAACGTCATTTATGGAGAAATTAAGTCAAATTCACTGAAATTCGATTAAATTGGACTAAAATTCTCTCGAGATATAAGTTGTGGGACTAGTATTGCTCATTTTTCAATATGTGGGACTAAAACGCTCTCGCGGTGCAAGATGTGGGACTAAAGGTGTATATACCTCTTAATTATTTTACAGCCTCAATTGCTCGGCCGGAGGACCAATTAATGCTCCTAGTTTTGCTCAATTACTCCTCTAGTTGACCGTAAACTATGAACCACCACGTCGTGTAATACTCATGGCCGATCATGTTGTTAAAACGGGAGTGCACCCATTGGCTTGCATGTTTTCAATTAGATGCGATGGCCACGTGCATTGGCTGGATTTTAGGATTACTACTGCATGCAATAACTAGCTATAAAGTGAGTAGGTGAAGTTAATTCTCCGAACTAGTACTACTCCAGCCTAGTAATACCGAACATAGGGAGTACCTCAAGTATGGTTATATGGATGATCAGTTGCTATGACTCAGCCATGAATTCCTGACCATATAGCCGTATGTTCTACCATCTTTTTTTACTACTACTACTAGTAGTACATGGACGCTAGAAACATTCAAAATCTCAATCGAGCGGCAAAATCACACACACCGACTTCGAAGCATTTCCCGCCTAACCATTTAAAAAACTTTGAGCCAAAATCTCCCACCTAGGGAGTACCATTTTTATATTATTATTATTACTATTATTAGATGGACACGAGCCAAATTCAAAATCTCAATCGAGCGGCAAAACCACACACCCACTTAGAAGCATTTCCCGCCCCTCCGTTTCAAAAACTTTGAGGCACAATCTCCCACCGGGGGAGTACCATTTTTGTATTATTATCAAAAAATGGGTGCTAGTCAAATCCAAAATCTCAATAGAGCACCAAAACCGCACACCGACTTTGAAGCATTCCCGCCCCTCCGTTTCAAAAACTTTGAGGCAAAATGTCCCACCGAGGTAGTACCAATTTTGTATTATTAATAGATGGGCGTTTGTCAAATTCAAAATCTTAATCGAGTGGCTAAACCATACACTGACTTTGAAGCATTTCCTGCCCCTCAGTTTCAAAAACTTTGAGGCAAAATATCCCACCGGGGCAGTACCATTTTTATATTATTATTTGATGGACGGTCGCCAAATTCAATATCTCAATCAAGCGGCAAAATCACACATCGATCTTGAAGCATTTCCAGTCCCTCGGTTTCAATAACTTTTGACTTCAAAATTCCGATTCTACCCATTGTTCTCACGCCCTATGGGCAAGCTAAAGTCGGTAGCTTGGGGGAACGATCGTAATTTATGTTTCTATTCACCTCCTTAGTCCGGATTCGCCCAGATTTTCCCATTGGTCCTTCCAAAAATCCTAGCCCCCTCTCTCCCACGCCCTCACCTCTACAACCACCACGCGCACCGGCCGGCAGCAATTCCATGGCGGCCGGAGCCGCTTGAGCTGCGGTCTCGTGCACCGCCGTGGAGCCGCTTCACCGGGTCTCTCTGCCACTGCACTAGAGCTGCAGTGTCGTTCACCATGCTGATGACGTCATCGACTGCCCAAGCTCTGCTTTCCGGCTGTCGAAAGCTACCCAACCGTACCGGATCCGCTTCACCGGTATACACCGGACATGATCTAGTTTAGGGAGTTCCATGTCCACCGCTCTAGACCAGCTGCTCGGCCATCACCGTTCACTAAACTGGATCTGCCTCAGCGATTCTCTCGTGCACCGCGCTCAAGCCGGCATCGACCGCCCAAGATCTACTTTCCCGATGCCAACAGCCACCGCAACTACAGCACCCTCGGTGACCTGGACGTCACCCGCACGGTACTGATGATGCTTAAACGCCTCTCTGACCAAGGTTAACCAAATCTGCAACCCGTTTTTGTTTTATCAGCAATATAGTAGGTTCAAGTCTATCATAGTGGACTGCATTTTTGTCATCGTGATTGTATATACAAGTCAGTGGGCATGCATGTTCTTCGTGCTAGTACATACAAGGTCATTAGACATGTTGGTTTGCATTCGCTACTCTACAAATTTCAAGTCATGGACATGTCTCTTATTTTGTCATACACATGTTCTTAGCTACTCCATACGACAGTAATTGCCTGCTATCGTGTAATTCTTGCAAAATCTGAAGTCAGCAGAAAATATTAGTGTGGATTCCCTGCTCTACAGTTGCTGAATCTATCTGGTTCGTCCTAAGATCAGTTCCTGCAATTATTTCCTCCTTGGCATCGTTCTGCTATCATGTAGTAGCAGTTTAAACTCTTCGTACTAATTCAATTATAATTTTGTTGTTTCCATCTGCTTCTTCAAAAGCTGCATCACTAACTATTTCATTTTTCTTGCATATATCTCAAAATGGAACAATGAACATGTTGGTTTGCATAGCCTATTCTACAGGTTCACAAGGGATGCCATTAATTCCTTATCTAGTGCTAGTTCGTCCTGACAACGGCATAACTGTCCTCTACTATGTAGTTCACTCGTGGTTTGCATTCCTGCTCTAGAAGTTCTCGTATGATGCTATTATAATTTCTATCTAGTTGATTCTTAGCTATGACAGTAACTACATGCCATTGTGTAGCTCACCGCAAATTCTAAGTCACCCAACGACTATGCATTCCAGGAGATGCCACTGCTTCCATATATATATTTGCTGAAATGACCTCGCTTGTTTATATTTTCTGAAATTCTAAGAAACACTTTGTTTGATTGCTCATTTCATTCTAGGCACACTTGTCTAATGCTTGTTTGTCCTGTTCTATAGGTTCACAAGCGACGCCATTATATCACGCATCTGGTTCTGGGTCTGGTTCGTCCTAAGACACGATATAACTATGCTCTACAATATGTAGTTCATTCGTGGTTTGTATTCCTGCTCTACAAGTTCTCGTATGATGCGTTTATAATTTCTATCTGGTTCATTCTTCGCTATGATAGTAACTGCATGCCATTTTGTGTCTCAGCGCAAATTCCAAGTCACCCAACATATCTTGCATTTTAGGGTATAGAACTATTTCCATATATATTTGTTGAAATGACTTGGCTAGTTTATTTTTGCTGAAATTCTAAGCCACACACACACATTTTTTGATTGCTCGTTTCATGGTAGGCACACTTGTTTAGTGCATGCTTGCTTGTCCTGTTTGTTTAACGTGTTGGTCAATAATTGAACCATTCACTAGTTGTAAACTCCAGATCATAGCTCATGTCATATCATCAAATGAGTAGTTTGTCTTGTTTGATGTATTAACTTATTATTACTTAGTTTCAGGGTGCAATTATTGCTATCGCAACCAAAGAGGGGCCTGCAAGATCATGTCTCCTCCAATGTAGCTATCACACTCAAAGGAAGATACAAGCGATCAATTGAGAAAGCAAAGGACTCTGCTATCAACTTGATTGTCAACTGAAATGCAGATTTTTCTTTCCCTTGAGTTGATAATATGTAATAATTTTAAGAAGTTTGTAGCTGATATAATATCTAGATAACTCGCGTAGGCCATGTATGCATTTAGTTAACGCCGTCCACATATTGCGGTAGTTGTTGCAGTAACTACGTCAGGCAGGTCGATTAGGGAACGGTACCGTGCTTTGTTATTGGCCCGTCGTGTATTCGGCCGACGATGAACAGTAAAAAATGCTAGATTATATAGACGTTTTATGATATTGGCATGGCTTCATAAAAGGCCGAAAATGTAAAAGGTCGTAAACGTAATGGACTGACCTACAAGTGGTAACTGGACATAACAGTAACATGCCGTAACGGTAACAGGCCGTAAGAGTAACAGGTCATAACAGTAACAGGTCATAACAGTAACAGGCCTTAACAGTAGCAGGCCATAACAATAGCAGACCGTAACAGAAATAGCCCATCATAGTAACAGGCAAGAAACCGTGAAATTCGAGAACAGTAACAGGCCAAAACAGTAGTCGGCCTCAACAGTGAAGGGCCGCAATAGTGAAAGGCCAGAATAGTGACAAGCTAGAACAGTAACAGCCCGAGAAATTTCCAGGCGAGGGAAGTAATAGGCCGACACATTTACTAGACTAGAACAGTAAAGGGCCGCTTGTGGTCCTGAACACCTAAAGCCCGGAATAGTGAAAGGCCAGGACAGTAACAGGTCGGAACAGTAACGGGCCATCTCAGAGAAGGGTCGTCAGTAGGCGGCCCACGATGGGCTGTGATAAACACTATGGGTTGCCCGTAGGCCTTAAATGTACAGGAGCGACTTGGCGCAGACTGCTAATGGGCCGCAGAGTGTTGGACCATCATGGGCCTTCTTTAGGCTAAAACAGAATTGGGCCTGAAAGTCTGTAGTCCACTGCTGGCTGCAACTTTGGGCCTATTTCAAATAGTGCAGGACAAAACAGTAACATGCCATCTTCTTATTGGGCTCCCCTACTGGGTCGGCCCAGTTAGTATTTAGTAGGCCTTGGTTGGGCCTGGCTTCTGACATGCTTTCTATGACTGTTAGCGGTGGTAACTGGCCGCTAACGGCGGCTGCCACGTGGGAGTTTGCATGACGTCAGTAGTAAACGCGGTTGGCGAACAGATCTACGATGCAACAAGTTCTCATGGCTGAAGGTTGCGATCTGTCACGGTCAGGAAAAAAACCATGATAGATTCTTTTGTGACGGGCCTTTTACCACTAAGGGCATCCGTCGTAGAAGATTTTTAGCCACGAAAAACGGGCCTTCAACCATGAAAATTGTCCATTGTAAAAGCCAACTTTTCTTGTAGTGCCACTAGGAAGAGTTAGTAATCACTATATCAGATTATATCCATAAAGAGCTAATAATACAATGACCAGGAGATCAAACAGCAAGTCTACCACCAATAGTTTGGTTACTCGAAGTTAGCCGACTTTGTTCTTATCATTTTCAGCAAGTAAATCATTTGGGGAGAGGGAGCTCTCAGTACAGCATAGAAAAATATGATAGGATCATCATAGAGCATAATTGGGCCTCGGCCTATGCATCATTGGCAGGGACATAGTAGCAGATCATGCTGATTAGATCCACTATTGTGCACACACCTCAAGGGGGCACCACAACAGTAGATATAATGACATCATAAGCCACTATGTTTTTAACACAACAAACGAAAGGCCAAACCTTAGTATCTGTTCTCATCAAATCATCCTTGTCTCAATTTGATCATCTCTGACAAGCACATATTTTTTTCCTGACTAGCTAACACAATAGCACATCATATTCACTATAGCCTACTACTATGTACACTCGAAAGAGGCATCACAGTAGCTGGATCCCAACAACTGAAGCAACCAAATCCAAACTAATCTGCCACTATATTAATTCCAAGAGATCATTTGGGGTCACTTGTACCAAAACGAACAGTCTACTCATGCATGTAGAGAATATTCTCTTATCATGTATATTTTTGTACAAGTACCACTAGGTAACCAAAGGATTCTAGCTATCACACCCAAACAAACAACATCAAATCATATTAAACTGAACATGATGTTGTGCACACTCCCGAGTGGAGGCTCCACATCACTTAGGTCAGCTCAATAGAGCTATTAACAGATGTTATATCAAGTTCCTTCAACTTAAAAGGATCACATCATCTCTACAAATATACAGGGTAACAAATCTAATCATCTTAGTCCATCACCTAGGAATCATTTGAATTTAAGTACCACACTATTAGTGTAAATTCAGAGTCATCACTGAACTCTAAATTCAGTTAAGCACAACATTGAATCAAAGATTCAGGTACATAGGTATTGTTGCACACCAGAACCATCAGGGTGCAAATTAATAAAGGAATTTACATAAATCATTTTCCTAGAGAATTTTTCTAGGAATCATTTTTGAGAATGTCTAACTATTAATGCTTACAGGCAAGTGCCATTAGATTATCTGCGGGATCATTGTATCAGTGAACATATCACTAAAATTAGACTTTAGTTAAGTTAATACTAGCACACACAGGATCATCACCATGCCAATCAACAGCAAGTTACACTTTGCATCAATATCAGGTGCTAGTAATGCATTATATCTAGACCAAGTAACAGGGGATAGATAAGATTGAACCCAGTGAATCATTCAAACTAGGATTTAATCAGGGGTATAAAATAACATGTCCAATAACTAAGGCCTCTATTAAATAGTTCCTAATCTAAGCCAAATATATCATGGTAGGTTTGGTATTCATACTAATGTGTTACTACAAACCTAACTAGGGACTACACACGGGGAAACCCTAATTAGGATTGGTACTGAGTAAAGGTAGGAGGAAGAGAAAGGTTGAGATAGGGGAGAGAGAGGAGAGAGGGACATTTACCTGGTGGTGAGTCATAGCTCGTCGGAGAAGCAAAGGTAGCGGTTGTAGAGGCGGTGGAGGTCAGAACAGTGGCATGGCGGCATGAGGAGCACTACATCGCTCAAACCGCGCCTAGCCACATGGCGATAACCAGCATATCTCGCTAGTAGAGCACCGCAGGGTCAACAGAGCATGGCAAAGCCGCGGTGTCTGAAACCCTAGAACTAATGGTAGAAGGGGCGAGCGAAGGAGAAGTGGAAAGTCCAATCAATCAGGATAGGAGGGTGTAACACCCTCAAATCGTCCCTATGCAAGTTTTAGCGATTCCCGCCAAACCCGCATAGAAACGATTCAAAGATGCCCACCAAGCACTTGCGTGCGGGTGGAAAAACGAAGTAATATCATTACACAATAGTCCACGATGGAACCCACAGAACATATATATACAACAACGACTCCATGAGTCAAGAATACAGATATACAATACAAAGATCCAAATCACCTTGAAAATGATACTGCCTCCGAGTATGGATAAGATGCAAATGGGGCTAAGAGCCCTGAAGAATAATTAATGGCGTTCATAACCCTGCCCAGGCCAAGCCCGAAGGGTAACCCTGCTAACGACGTCGATCTCATACCTTCTAAAACAAAAAGGGTGCCGACAAAGGGCAAAGGAAAAAGGGAGCGGTCAGTACTGAGGCCAGTACACGGCGAGGCTAGAATTCGGTGGCTCTCGCCTACATAGCTATGGTGGACTGAAGCGTCAGCACAGCATGCATAAACAACCTATAGAGACTCGATGCAACTGTCGGCTATTAGAGAGGGATAAGAGAGACCTATTCGGGACCAACATGATACTAACAGCAATCATACCCATCCTGGCATTTCCCCCTTGAGACCAAACGAGGAAGTCCAACCGAGGAACTCACACAGTTGGCAGTTTTATTCATTCCATTATAGTTGAAGCACTTACTAGTCAGATATAGATAGCATGAGTCATCCTGATAGCATAAGTAGTGGGCAGTTTTACTTAACCATTCAGTTGTAGTTGCAGTACTTACTAGTCAGATACAATTAGCATGTGACATCCCAAACTAGCAGTTGTTGGCACTTTTATTTCATTCCATTGGAGTTGCGATACTTACTAGGCAGGTATAACATGACATGATACACCCCAGTTCCACCAGTTGTTGGCACTTTTATTATCCATTCCATTGTAGTGAAGCTGATTACTAGTCACATATTAAGTCAAATTTATAGCACTACTTTAGTTATGCTTGTCTATGATCGAGATACTATGCTCCAAGTCATCCATAACCGCGGACACGGCTTTCAGAAAGATTTACCCTGCAGGGGTGCACAAATAGCAACACACACACGATCAACCTCGGAAAAACCAAATCAAAACCCAACGAGGCTTTCATGACAAAGTAATCACAGGATTCATAAAATATTTCAGGGGGGCACCCCATTAAGCTACCCGCAATGAAGTTGGCCAGCTCTGAGATAGACCCAAGGTTTGCATCAATGGATGTAAACGACTGGAAACCCGAAAGTTTGACTGGGCTTGTCGATACCGCGAAAACACTCCGCATCCAAAACATTACAGGTGCTCCACGCACAATCGTAAATAAAGCAGTAAGGCATGGCATAAGTACAGGATAGTAATAAAGCCCCAAACTAGTTTGTGGCCCCAAGAAATAAGAAATGAATCAAGCTCTGGCTAAGGGGGATTCATAGACTCTCCCGTATGTGGATAGTGTGAATAGTCAAGGAACATGTATCAAGTACTCACGGCCTACGGGACACAAGTGAGCGTGGAAGAACCAAATATTAGCTATTGCCCACCGATGCATCTGCATTAGTTATATCTATTCCCAACTTTTTAATTATCAGTTGAAATTAAAGTCATGATCATCTCCACCATTAAGCATCTCTATCATTAAGCATGTGCCAACATTTTATCCACGGTGGAACAACAACGACACGAAGCAGCACCTGAGCAAGCAACTACGACTCGCAAGGCCGACTGTCTATCAATCAACAGGAAATAGGATGTGTCCAAGGCAATATAGAGGCTGCAAGGAATGTAAATGGTGCACGTAAACTAAAGCATCGCAACAAGGATAGCAATAGATCAACGGGAGGAAGTAAAGACTATAAATGCAAAATAGGTAGAAAGGGGGAGAATGCTCGCCTGGGAAACACTGCCGAAGATTCATTATCTGAAGAACTTGTCGATACTCGCATCCACTCAAGGCCTAATCCGCGAAGAACCAAAGCACTAAAAGAAGCACCGAATGCACTATTTAATACTACGGCAGAAGATCGACATGATGTATGTATGATGCATGGCATGGAAAAGATGCGATGTGACAAGGCAATATTAAGCGGAACCGGGGTCCCGATAATTAAATATAAGGTTCAAGTTATTTAGATGCCCCGCAATTTAAATGTTGAATTAACAAAGAAAAACATGGCATCGGTTCGCTACACAAATTTAAATGGATTCAATATAAGACTAGAATAGTCTGCATATAGTCTCCATGTTTAATTTAGGTGAATCGGCAAAATACCCCCAAACCCCACGATGAGATGCGAGCATGAATAATTAAATATGCAGCAAGATATATTATATTATAAAAATAGAGGTCTCGGATAGGGGTCACACATCTAGGTATCGGTGATCTTGGGGTCCGAGGGTTCGACAGGGTCGGTCTTCGGACTCCAGGATCGGGGTCCTTGAATCCGAGAAGGAGAACTTGACGCGTCGGAGGTTCGGTTCGGCGAGATCGGTCTTTGGATCCGCGGGATCAGAGCTTCAGCGTCGGCCATCGAATCCGTGACGGAGAACTCGGTGTACCACAAAGGGGCTCTTCAGGGTCCGACTACAAGCATCGGTCTCGGTCGCTCACGTGGTATGGAGATCTTGGTTGCCTTCTCGGTACATCTTCATGTGTAGATCTTGGTTCTCCGAACAACATTACGACTGTTGGTGGCTGCGAAGAACTTGATGAGAGGAACTTCGTAAACACATGGCCGTATTAGACTTGGCTTCACAGAGAACACAAGTGTTATTACGAGTCGGTCTTGCAGTCCCTGTCTTCGAGGTGGCACCACCGGTCGGGATCTGCAAGAGGCGGTGAAAAAAACGTGGAGGCGCCTCAGGATGGAGAAACGCGAGGCCAGGGACCTAACATCAATGGCCAGCGGTAGTGTAGACGTACCAGGGCGAGGTGGAAGAGGCGTGCTGGGGGGCTCGACACGATAGCAGAGGACGGGGAAGGTCGACGACGGGGTTCATGGAGACGTGCAGCGCGGGGCTGCCGGAGCTCAGGTTTAGGGAGAGCAGCAGCAAGCGTGGGGTCATGATGGGGGAAACAGCGAGGAGGTCCAGGGCTCTGACGGGTCACAGGGACGGGCGAGCGCGGCGGCGGACGGTGGCCGGTGACCGGTTGAGGCCGGGCAGGGTAGCGGCTCATGGAGGCCTCTGTCGCGACACTAGTGGTACCGGCAAGGTCCAGGCGGCGCACGACTGTGGCCAGAGCAGGGGCAACGTGTGGCGGTGAGGAGACGGTGAAGAGAGGTGAGGGGATCACGTCACTGGGTCCTCGAGGCGGTGTGGATCGAAGAGGAGATGAGGGCGTAGGTGGCGGCGGGGTTGGTGGAATCGGTCCTGTGGGGAGAGGATCGCATGGTGGGGCCAGGGAGAGACATGCGTCCACGCGAGGGAGTGCAGGCGCGTCGGGCGGTGGCGTATACCGCGCGTCCACTGCGGGGTGGGGTTGGGTCCAACCGGAAGCCGGCGGGGTGGAGCAGGGGAGCGTCTCGGGCTCGCGCGCAGGTGGGCGACGCGGGGCACGAGGTGGGACCGGCTCGATCGGTAGATGGGGTCGGGTAGGTGGCGGCTACAGGGGTAGGTAGATCTAGGGTTAGTTTTAGCTAGGGTTTAGTCCGGGTAGTAGCTAGTCTGGCCCCGTTAAGTCTCTGGCTTGACCGGCTGGACTGCCTCCTAAGAGATTAAAAAAATAGTTTATTATTTTTATTTAGTTTTAAATATCCTTTTTTTTAATAGTTTAGGAAAATAAAGATCCGGACGGACCGAGGGTTTTACATTTGAAATAGCGAGGGGATATTTAGAAAATAAAGATAGGTTTGTAGAAATTAGTTTTAGGCAAACAATGTATGATGACATGACGATGCTCAAATGCAATGTGGCATGATGACATGAGCATGCGGTCATGATGATGCACAAATCAGAAATAGCAAGCGATTTTCTAGTAGTGGTTTTATCGGGGTGCTACAATTCGACACCACTAACAATGGATCTCGCCCTCGATATCCGCCTCATGGTACGAGGAAAGAAGGCCGACAATCTGAATCTTCTCTCTTTGTGTAGATCCTCGCGACACCATTAACAAGATTCTTTCTCCGTCTTGAAATTAGCGACACCACCAACAAGGGATCGTTGCCCACGTTTGTCGAGAGAGCACTCCAGAGAAACAAAGACGAAGGTAAAGGTCTCAAAAGATAAGGCCACCTTTAAATTCCATGCAAGGAGTAAAATCGCATTGATCCACCATTCAACATACAAAAGCGAATGATAAGAGTAGTGGTATGGTAGCTACTCCATCCCGCACTCGAAGCATTACTCTGTACAAGAACAAAAGAATCGTGCAACCAACTCTCGGAATTCCGACTGAAGATCTTTATAAGCGATGTTCGGAAACAAAGGACTGATGTAGGCTCTTCTGAAGTAGATGATGTCACCGTGTGGAAAAACACCAGAAGATACAAAGGAAATCGTATGAAAAGACACAATGATTAGGCTCCGCGATGGTTCCATTGGCATGAACAACACATGCTCAAGGTATACTCCAACTTCACCAATGCTCAGCCTTCTCATATGTTTTCCAACGATACGGATAGCCGTCAAGGAACACATACAGATAGCGGGTACAAGGACAAAAAGATTGGATGAAGGGTACAACAAACAAGATGCAGATTGGATAATTGTAGCCCCACCGTTAAAAAGGAAGGACCTGAAACCCTGAAGGTACAACGGAAACCCAACCATGAGAAATCCTGGACTCGCAGAAAGGATAAGAGTAGATTTAAAACACGCAAAGATAAGAAGAGAATAGCATCAGGATAAGGAGTAAAATTAGACCTAATCAGATCGATCCAACCGATTTTGCAAAAATAGTTTTGATACTCTACATCGGCCGTTAGCTAGGTTATCCTATAGGCTAGACCAGTGGGGTATCGCAACTACTGAGCTCTAATACCACTTTGTAACACCCTCAAATCGGCCCTATGCAAGTTTTAGCGATTCCCGCCAAACCCGCATAGAAACGATTCAAATATGCCCACCAAGCACTTGCGTGCGGGTGGAAAAACGAAGTAATATCATTACACAATAGTCCACGATGGAACCCACAGAACATATATATACAACAACGACTCCATGAGTCAAGAATACAGATATACAATACAAAGATCCAAATCACCTTGAAAATGATACCACCTCCGAGTATGGATAAGATGCAAATGGGGCTAAGAGCCCTGAAGAATAATTAATGGCGTCCATAACCCTGCCCAGGCCAAGCCGGAAGGGTAACCCTGCTAACGACGTCGATCTCATACCTGCTAAAACAAAAAGGGTACCAACAAAGGGCAAAGGAAAAAGGGAGCGGTCAGTACTGAGGCCAGTACACGGCGAGGCTAGCATTTGGCGGCTCTCGCCTACATCGGTATGGTGGACTGAAGCGGCAGCGCAGCATGCATAAACAACCTATAGAGACTCGATGCAACTGTCGGCTATTAGAGAGGGATAAGAGAGACCTATTCGGGACCAACCTGATACTAACAACAATCATACCCATCCTGGCATTTCCCCCTCGAGACCAAACGAGGAAGTCCAACCGAGGAACTCACACAGTTGGCAGTTTTATTCATTCCATTATAGTTGAAGCACTTACTAGTCAGATATAGATAGCATGAGTCATCCTAATAGCATAAGTAGTGGGCAGTTTTAGTTAACCATTCAGTTGTAATTGCAGTACTTACTAGTCAGATACAATTAGCATGTGACATCCCAAACCAGCAGTTGTTGGCACTTTTATTTCATTCCAATTGAGTTGCGATACTTACTAGGCAGGTATAACATGACACGATACACCCCAGTTCCACCAGTTGTTGGCACTTTTATTATCCATTCCATTGTAGTGAAGCTGATTACTAGTCACATATTAAGTCAAATTTATAGCACTACTTTTGTTATGCTTATCTATGATCGAGATACTGTGCTCCAAGTCGTCCATAACTGCGGACACGGCTTTTAGAAAGATTTACCCTGCAGGGGTGCACAAATAGCAACACACACGATCAACCTCGAAAAAACCAAATCAAAACCCAACGAGGCTTTCACGACAAAGCAATCACAGGATTCATAAAATATTTTAGGGGGCCACCTCATTAAGCTACCCGCAACGAAGTTGGCCAGCTCCGAGATGGACCCAAGGTTTGCGTCAGTGGCTGTAAACAACTGAGAACCCAAAACTGTGACTGGGATTGTCGATATCGTGAAAACACTCTGCATCCAAAACGGTACAGGTGCTCCACGCACAATCGTAAATAAAGCAGTAAGGCATGGCATAAGTACAGGATGGTAATAAAGCCCCAAACTAGTTTGTGGCCCCAAGAAATAAGAAACGAATCAAGCTCTGGCTAAGGGGGATTCATAGACTCTCCCGTATGTGGATAGTGTGAATAGTCAAGGAACAGGTATCAAGTACTCGGGGCCTACGGGACACAAGTGTGCGTGGAAGAACCAAATATTAGCTATTGCCCATTGATGCCTCTACATTAGTTATATCTATTCCCAACATTTTAATTATCAGTTGAAATTAAAGTCATGATCATCTCTACCATTAAGCATCTCTATCATTAAGCATGTGCCAACCTTTTATCAACGGTGGAATGACAACGACGCGAAGCAGCACCTGAGCAAGCAACTACGACTTGCAAGGCCGACTGTCTATCAATCAACAGGCAATAGGATGGGTCCAAGGCAATATAGAGGCTGCAAGGAATATAAATGGTGCACAGAAACTAAAGCATCGCAACAAGGATAGCAATAGATCAACGGGAGGAAGTAAAGACTATAAATGCAAAATAGGTAGAAAGGGGGAGAATGCTCGCCTGGGAAACACTTACGAAGATTCATTATCTGAAGAAATTTTCGATACTCGCATCCACTCAACGACCTAATCCGCGAAGAACCAAAGCACTAAAAGAAGCACCGAATGCACTATTTAATACTACGGCAGAAGATCGACATGATGTATGTATGATGCATGGCATGGCAAAGATGTGATGCGACAAGGCAATATTAAGCGGAATCAGGGTCCCAATAATTAAATATAAGGTTCAAGTTATTTAGATGCCCCGCAATTTAAATGTTGCATTAACAAGGCAAAACTTCGCATCGGTTCGCTACACAAATTTAAATGGAGTCAATATAAGACTAGAATAGTCTGCATATAGTCTCCATATTTAATTTAGGTGAATCAGCAAAATACCCCCAAACCCCACGATGAGATGCGAACATGAATAATTAAATATGCAGCAAGATAAATTATATTATAAAAATAGAGGTCTCGGATAGGGGTCACACATCTAGCTATCGGTGATCTTGGGGTCCGAGGGTTCGACAGGGTCGGTCTTCGGACTCCAGGATCGGGGTCCTTGAATCCAGGAAGGAGAACTTGACACGCCGGAGGTTCGGTTTGGCGACATCGGTCTCTGGATCCGCGGGATCGGAGCTTCAGCGTCGGCCATCGAATCCGTGACGGAGAACTCGGTGTACCACAAAGGGGCTCTTCAGGGTCCGACTACAAGCATCGGTCTCAGTCGCTCACGTGGTATGGAGATCTTGGTTGCCTTCTTGGTACATCTTCACGTGTAGATCTTGGTTCTCTGAACCACATTACGAATGTTGGTGGCCACGAAGAACTTGATGAGAGGAACTTCGGAAACACACGACCATATTAGACTTGGCCTCACAGAGAACACAAGCATTATTACGAGCCGGCCTTGTAGTCCCTGTCTTCGAAGTGGCACCACTGGTCGGGATCTGCAAGAGGCAGTGAAAAGAAACGTGGAGGCGCCTCAGGATGGAGAAACGCGAGGCCATAGACCTGACATCGACGGCCAGTGGCAGTGTAGAGGTACCAGGGCGAGGTGGAAGAGGCGTGCTAGGGGCTCGACACGACAGCAGAGGACGGGGAAGGTCAATGACGGGGTTCACGGAGACGCGCAGCATGGGGCTGCAGGAGCTCGGGTTCGGGGAGAGCGGCGGCAGGCGTGGGGTCGTGACGGGGGAAACGCCGAGGAGGTACAGGGCTCTGGCGGGTTGCAGGGACAGGCGAGCGCGGCAGCGGACGGTGGCCGGTGACCGGTTGAGGCCTGGCAGGGTAGCGGCTCATGGAGGCCCTCTGCCACGACACTGGCGGTGCTGGCGAGGTCCAGGCGGCGCGCAACTGCGGCCAGAGCAGGGGCAGCGTGTGGCAGCGAGGAGACGGCGAAGCGAGGCGAGGGGATCGCGTCGCTAGGTCCTCGAGGCGTGTGGATCAAAGAGGAGATGAGGGCGTAGGTGGCGGCGGGGCTGGTGGGATCGATCCTGTGGGGAGAGGATCACGTGGTGGGGCCGGGGAGAGACGTGCGTCCACGCGAGGGAGTGCGGGCATGTCGGGCGGTGGCGTGTATCGCGCGTCCACTGCAGGGTAGGGTTGGGTCCGACCGGAAGCGAGCGGGGTGGAGCAGGGGAGCGTCTCGGGCTCGCACGCGGGTTGGCGACACGGGGCACGGGGTGGGACCGGCTCAATCGGTAGATGGGGTCGGGTAGGTGGCGGCTACAGGGGTAGGTAGATCTAGGGTTAGTTTCAGCTAGGGTTTAGTCCGGGTAGTAGGTAGTCTGGCCCTATTAGGTCTCTGGCTTGACCGGCTGGACTGCCTCCTCGGAGATTAAAAAAATAGTTTATTATTTTTATTTAGTTTTAAATATCCTTTTTTTAAATAGTTTAGGAAAATAAAGATCCGGACGGACCGAGGGTTTTACATGTGAAATAGCGAGGGGATATTTAGAAAATAAAGATAGGTTTGTAGAAATTAGTTTTAGGCAAACAACATATGATGACATGACGATGCTCAAATGCAATGTGGCATGATGACATGAGCATGCAGTCATGATGATGCACAAATCAGAAATAGCAAGCGATTTTCTAGTAGTGGCTTTACCGAGGTGCTACAATTCGACACCACTAACAATGGATCTCGCCCTCGAGATCCGCCTCATGGTACGGGGAAAGAAGGCCGATGATCTGAATCTTCTCTCTTCATGTAGATCCTCGTGACACCACTAACAAGATTCTTTCTCCGTCTTGAAATCGGCGACACCACCAACAAGGGATCGTTGCCCATGTTCGTCGAGAGAGCACTCCGGAGAAACAAAGACGAAGGTAAAGGTCTCAAAAGATAAGGCCACCTTTAACTTCCATGCAAGGAGTAAAATCGCATTGATCCACCATTCAACATACAAAAGCGAATGATAAGAGTAGTGGCATGGTGGCTACTCCATCCCGCACTCGAAGCATAACTCTGTACAAGAACAAAAGAATCGTGCAACCAACTCTCGGAATTCCGACTGAAGATCTTTATAAGCGATGTTCGAAAACAAAGGACTGATGTAGGCTCTTCTGATGTAGATGATGTCGCCATGTGGAAAAACACTAGAAGATACAAAGGAAATCGTATGAAAAGACACAATGATTATACTCCGCGATGGTTCAATTGGCATGAACAACACATGCTCAAGGTATACTCCAACTTCACCAATGCTCAGCCTTCTCATATGTTTTCCAATGATACGGATAGCCGTCAAGGAACACATACAGATAACGGGTACAAGGACAAAAAGATTGGATGAAGGGTACAACAAACAAGATGCAGATTGGATAATTGTAGCCCCACCGTTAAAAAAGGAAGGAACTGAAACCCTGAAGGTACGACAAAATCCCAACAACGAGAAATCCTGGACTCGGAGAAAGGATAAGAGTAGATTTAAAACACGCAAAGATAAGAAGAGAATAGCATCAGGATAAGGAGTAAAATTAGACCTAATCAGATCGATCCAACCGATTTTGCAAAAATAGTTTTGATACTCTACATCGGCCGTTAGCTAGGTTATCCTACAGGCTGGACCAGTGGGGTATCGCAACTGCTGAGCTCTAATACCACTTTGTAACACCCTCAAATCGGCCCTATGCAAGTTTTAGCGATTCCCGCCAAACCCGCATAGAAACGATTCAAAGATGCCCACCAAGCACTTGCGTGCGGGTGGAAAAACAAAGTAATATCATTACACAATAGTCCACGATGGAACCCACAGAACATATATATACAACAACGACTCCATGAGTCAAGAATACAGATATACAATACAAAGATCCAAATCACCTTGAAAATGATACCACCTCTGAGTACGGATAAGATGCAAATGGGGCTAAGAGCCCTGAAGAATAATTAATGGCGTCCATAACCCTGCCCAGGCCAAGCCGGAAGGGTAACCCTGCTAACGACGTCGATCTCATACCTGCTAAAACAAAAAGGGTACCAACAAAGGGCAAAGGAAAAAGGGAGCGGTCAGTACTGAGGCCAGTACACGGCGAGGCTAGCATTTGGCGGCTCTCGCCTACATCGGTATGGTGGACTGAAGCGGCAGCGCAGCATGCATAAACAACCTATAGAGACTCGATGCAACTGTCGGCTATTAGAGAGGGATAAGAGAGACCTATTCGGGACCAACCTGATACTAACAACAATCATACCCATCCTGGCATTTCCCCCTCGAGACCAAACGAGGAAGTCCAACCGAGGAACTCACACAGTTGGCAGTTTTATTCATTCCATTATAGTTGAAGCACTTACTAGTCAGATATAGATAGCATGAGTCATCCTAATAGCATAAGTAGTGGGCAGTTTTAGTTAACCATTCAGTTGTAATTGCAGTACTTACTAGTCAGATACAATTAGCATGTGACATCCCAAACCAGCAGTTGTTGGCACTTTTATTTCATTCCAATTGAGTTGCGATACTTACTAGGCAGGTATAACATGACACGATACACCCCAGTTCCACCAGTTGTTGGCACTTTTATTATCCATTCCATTGTAGTGAAGCTGATTACTAGTCACATATTAAGTCAAATTTATAGCACTACTTTTGTTATGCTTATCTATGATCGAGATACTGTGCTCCAAGTCATCCATAACTGCGGACACGGCTTTTAGAAAGATTTACCCTGTAGGGGTGCACAAATAGCAACACACACGATCAACCTCGGAAAAACCAAATCAAAACCCAACGAGGCTTTCACGACAAAGCAATCATAGGATTCATAAAATATTTTAGGGGGGCACCTCATTAAGCTACCCGCAACGAAGTTGGCCGGCTCCGAGATGGACCCAAGGTTTGCGTCAATGGCTATAAACGACTGGGAACCCAAAACTGTGACTGGGATTGTCGATACCGCGAAAACACTCCGCATCCAAAACGGTACAGGTGCTCCACGCACAATCGTAAATAAAGCAGTAAGGCATGGCATAAGTACAGGATGGTAATAAAGCCCCAAACTAGTTTGTGGCCCCAAGAAATAAGAAATGAATCAAGCTCTGGCTAAGGGGGATTCATAGACTCTCCCGTATATGGATAGTGTGAATAGTCAAGGAACAGGTATCAAGTACTCGGGGCCTACAGGACACAAGTGAGCGTGGAAGAACAAAATATTAGCTATTTCCCACCGATGCCTCTGCGTTAGTTATATCTATTCCCAACATTTTAATTATCAGTTGAAATTAAAGTCATGATCATCTCCACCATTAAGCATCTCTATCATTAAGCACGTGTTAACCTTTTATCAACGGTGGAACGACAACAACGCGAAGCAGCACCTGAGCAAGCAACTACGACTCGCAAGACCGATTGTCTATGAATCAACAGGCAATAGGATGTGTCCAAGGCAATATAGAGGCTACAAGGAATATAAATTGTGCACGGAAACTAAAGCATCGCAATAAGGATAGCAATAGATCAACAGGAGGAAGTAAAGACTAGAAATGCAAAATAGGTAGAAAGGGGGAGAATGCTCGCCTGGGAAACACTGCCAAAGATTCATTATCCGAAGAACTTGTTGATACTCGCATCCACTCAATGGCCTAATCCGCGAAGAACCAAAGCACTAAAAGAAATACCGAATGCACTATTTAATACTACGGCAGAAGATCGGCATGATGTATGTATGATGCATGGCATGGCAAAGATGCGATGCGACAAGGCAATATTAAGCAGAACTGGGGTCTCGATAATTAAATATAAGTTTCAAGTTATTTAGATGCCCCGCAATTTAAATGTTGCATTAACAAGGCAAAACATGGCATCGATTCGCTACACAAATTTAAATGGAGTCAATATAAGACTAGAATAGTCTGCATATAGTCTCCATATTTAATTTAGGTGAATCAGCAAAATACCCCCAAACCCCATGACGAGATGCGAGCATGACTAATTAAATATGCAGCAAGATATATTATATTATAAAAACAGAGGTCTCGGATAGGGGTCACACATCTAGGTATCGGTGATGTTGGGGTCCGAGGGTTCAACAGGGTCGGTCTTTAGACTCCAGGATCGGGGTCCTTGAATCCGGGTAGGAGAACTTGACGCGCCGGAGGTTCGGTTCGGTGAGATTGGTCTTTGGATCCGCGGGATCGGAGCTTCAGCGTCGGCCATCGAATCCGTGACGGAGAACTCGGTGTACCACAAAGGGGCTATTCAAGGTCCGACTACAAGCATCGGTCTCGGTCGCTCACGTGGTATGGAGATCTTGGTTGCCTTCTCGGTACATCTTCACGTGTAGATCTTGGTTCTCCGAACAACATTACGACTATTGGTGGCCGCGAAGAACTTGACGAGAGGAACTTCAAAAACACACGGCCGTATTAGACTTGGCCTCACAGAGAACACATGCGTTATTACGAGCCGTCCTTGCAGTCCCTGTCTTCGAAGTGGCACCACCGGTCGGGATCTGCAAGAGGCAGTGAGAAAAATACGTGGAGGCGCCTCAGGATGGAGAAACGCGAGCCCAGGGACCTGACATCAATGGCAGCGGCAGTGTAGAGGTACTAGGGCGAGGTGGAAGAGGCATGCTAGGGGGCTCGACACGACAGCAGAGGACGGGGAAGGTCGACGATGGGGTTCACGGAGACGTGCAGCGCGGGGCTGCCGAAGCTCAGGTTCAGGGAGAGCAGCGGCAGGCGTGGGTTCGTGACGGAGGAAACAGCGAGGAGGTCTAGGGCTCCGGCGGGTCGCAGGAACAGGCGAGCGCGGCGGCGGACGGCGGCCGGTGACCGGTTGAGGCTGGGCGGGGTAGCGGCTCATGGAGGCCCTCTGCCACGACACTGGCGGTGTCGGCAAGGTCCAGGCGGCACGCGACTGCGGCCAGAGCAGGGGCAGCGTGTGGCGGCGAGGAGACAGCGAAGCAAGGCGAGGGGATCACGTCACTAGGTCCTCGAGGCGGTGTGGATCGAAGAGGAGATGAGGGTGTAGGTGGCAGCGGGGTTGGTGGGATCGATCCTGTGGGGAGAGGATCGTGTGGTGGGGCCGAGGAGAGATGTGCTTCCACACGAGGGAGTGCAGGCGTGTCGGGCAGTGGCGTGTACCGCGCGTCCACTGTGGGGTGGGGTTGGGTCCAACCGGAAGTGAGAGGGGTGGAGCAGGGGAGCGTCTCAGGCTCGCGCACGGGTGGGCGACATGGGGCATGGGGTGGGACCGGCTTGATCGCTAGATGGAGTCGGGTAGGTGGTGGCTATAGGGGTAGGTAGATCTAGGGTTAGTTTTAGCTAGGGTTTAGTCTGGGTAGTAGGTAGTCTGGCCCCGTTAGGTCTCTGGCTTGACCGGCTGGACTGCCTCCTCGAAGATTAAAAAAATAGTTTATTATTTTTATTTAGTTTTAAATATCCTTTTTTTAAATAGTTTAGGAAAATAAAGATCCAGACGGGCCGAGGGTTTTACATTTGAAATAGCAAGGGGATATTTAGAAAATAAAGATAGGCTTGTAGAAATTAGTTTTAGGCAAACAATGTATGATGACATGACGATGCTCAAATGCAATGTGGCATGATGACATGAGCAGGTCATGATGATGCACAAATCAGAAATAGCAAGCGATTTTCTAGTAGTGGTTTTATCGGGGTGCTACAATTCGACACCACTAACAATGGATCTCGCCCTCGAGATCCGCCTCATGGTACAGGGAAAGAAGGCTGACGATCTGAATCTTCTCTCTTTGTGTAGATCCTCGTGACACCACTAACAAGATTGGCTCATGAGTCAGGGCCAGAAGAAAAAGGGACTAAAACAAATAATGAAGGAAAATGAAATTTACCAATATGCCCCTAAGATTATTTTCACTCTAGAAAAATGTAGAAAATCCTAAACATACATATGATATACCAAAATGTTCACAAAAATAATATCTACATAGGAAAAATATAACATTATTTATTTGAATTAAATAAAATACAACTAAAAATTAAAGCCACTAAATTCCTTTATAGAATATAACAAAATAAGAAAAATACTAAAAATAAATAAAAACTACTTTTGTGTATAAAATGAAATCTATTATTTTATAAAAATGCTAATTATGAAATTTCAAGTTATCTTAGGATTTATAAAAATAATTTTTATATTTTACTTTAGAAAATAAAAAGAATGTATTTTATTTATCTTTATAAATCAAGATAAATTCCTTTTAGTGTCACTTAATCCATATAGAATTTGTTGTTTTAAATGTAAGACTATAATTTTATTTATAGATGAGATAAAGATGTTTTCACATCTTAAAATTATTTCCTACCTAATAATTTAGATAAAACACCCAAATAAAGATTAAGTCTAGATACTAAACTTAAAACCATAATTATGGTTTATAATAAAACTTAAAAGTGTATTGCTAATCAAATAATATACCTTTAAAATCTTACACCAACTATAAATTAAAGATTTAAAAATTCATTTTACATATCATTCACTTATGTTAGAAGTGAATGATCTCAACCTATATAACCATATTTAGCATGACTCTAACAATTGAAAGTAACTAAATAAACTATATAAAGAGTTCACCTATTTTCCATAATCAATTCTTGCCATATAATCTATTTACATTAAACATGTTTGATCTAGATTCTTAAAGCTATACTTCATGTCTATAAGATTTCGTATTCGATCATGCCTAGGAAGAACCTTATAACTCAATAGCAATATAAAATACTGTGTCTTAATTTCAATTATGTTTTATAGTTAACTTTGGCCTGCTGTTCAACTAGTTATAAACTCATCAAATTAAATTTATTAGAGCGATACAGGTGCCTATTGGTTGCATCCCAAGACCATTGTAAATTGCCTAAACCTTATCAAAGAAACCTTTTCATCAAAAGTTATTCCTTTTGCCATTTCAAATAAACACATTATGTTATTTCATTTAAGCCTTAACAACTTAAAAACATGGACTTCCATAATAGTTACATGGTACCCACCAACATTAATCTTGTATTGATGTTATGCTTTACTTTTATGTCTTGTATGATAACTATTAAATTCTTTGAAAATGTCTTTGTGTGTGAAGTAAACTTAAAGATAAAACAAATCTTAAGGAAATCACCTAAGTTCAACTCATTCACATTACTAGGGAGTTACTTCAGGATTTTACAAAATGCATAGCATTACTTATACATCACATCATATTGCTTCTTTAAACATTAGTCCTTAGCGTACCAATGATGTTATTTTCAGATATTGGATCTTATATTGTCTCGAAAAGCGTGATTGCATAATCTTGTAATCACAAAGGCAAGTTCACACATGATCATGTCCTTTGGTTATTTTCTATCAAGTATTTGCAATCTATTATTGTTATCACTTGCATTTCGAAAAGGATGGCAGCAAACATTATTTTCATAATTAACTAGAACTATTGGTTACTAATCCAGGGTGGTGAGTTAATCTATTATGACTAGCAATGGAACCACCATTGCTTGGGAATGTATCATCTATGATTTAATAACCAATGTCGCCAGTGATTCTTGTGCCGTATATTTCCCATTAACCATGAGTTCTCGAGTGGAACAGAGAAGTCAGTTGGATCTTCTTCCTTTCGTGTGCAAATGGACGACCTTAACACGACACTGAGATTCCTTGCGTGGATCCAGCAACATGGGTGGGCACCCTTAGGGCCCTGCAGTTTTGGTGTCTAGATTATCTGTGTGAGACTGCTGGAGGTAGGTCGGCCATTTTTAAAGGTTCCTGCTAGGGGCACAACCGACTCACAGATTCTTTAGGGGCCTATCAGAGTTATAGCGATTCGAAAGGGGGCTTAACAGAGATGTGGCGGCTTGAAGGACCGTGTTGGCATGTGGGGTCGTGGAGAAGGGGCAGCGATCGGTTTGGATTCTTATACTGGGCCCCACACCAAAGGAAGTGTGGACGAGAAAGATCGCCCGATTGTGCAACATGGATAAGGATATCTCATGGGTAAAGCAACGCACCTCTATAGAGTGTAAAAAAGTGTGACATGTTACTCCCTGTTCCGGGAGGAACTATGAACGCAGCAGGAAAGTAACTCCACGAAGTTCTGCTAAACCTATAAAGGTTGACGGACATAGCTTTTTAGAATAAAAGCAACATTTAAAGAAATGTTTACGAAAATCTGCATAACCTATGACCTTTGATTTGTGGTTGTAGATAGTGCATCAAACACTCCTTTTTAGTGAACTTACTGAGTACGCTCGTACTCAACCTCACCTTCTTAAATCTTGCTAGATCTCAGAGCAATCAATGACGTATTCCGGAGGTGAACTACTTTAAAGAGTTGAAGATATCAAGTGGGGATCAACAAAATTGACGACTACATCGTCGGCGATAAAAGATAAGCTGGAGAGTAGAGTATAGATAAATCCCTAAATACTAGAACCTACTATATATATATATATATATAAGTAGTAGTAGTATTTCTAGAATAGACTTCAAATTGCTATTTCTGGATTTCTGCTGGTTAATGTTTTCCTCACTATTTTGAGGATTGCCTCTACATCTTCTGTAAAGATTTGAGTTGTAATCTATAGTCATGTCTTTAATCCACGATGTTTCTGTTGTACCACTATGAGGGATGTAATACTAGTGAAACGGTGTTTCATTAATGTTATATCAAGGACAATAGTGTACTATATCATGCAGTGGTATGCTAGGTCTGCCAGTGAAAAAACAAACTTCACTACATATAATCAAATTAACGGAAGAAAACATGCCAGATCCCATATCTGAAAATTAACATGCCTAGGAGAAAATCCTAATAATTGGAATTATGTCTTGGCTCGCGGGTACAAATGAATCTAAAAATACATAAAAATAAATATTAAAATGTTAAAAAATGGAATGAAAATTCCACGTTATATTTGGACATTTTGTGTTCGTACATAAGTTTTCGGGAAAAAAGAAGATTTTATGTGACTTGTGTAAAAAAGACAAAAAAAAATCCAAGAATAACCATGTCGAAGCATCCAATTATCCTTTTTACAATGACCACAAAACATTCATTTTTTGCAAAACTTATATGCTACCATAGAATGTTCGGATATAAAATGCGAATATTCATTTTATTTTTTACATTTCGAAATATGGTTTTAAATAATAGGTTCATCTGCACCCGTTATTCAAACTAGATTTCCAAATTATGTCAAATTTCATTGAATCGTATAGGCTCTTAGAACGTGTATTGAATCATACAGGTTGGCATGGGCTAAACATCTGTCACGCGAATAATCACCTAACTAATTTATTTCTCATAGGGTATCGTGGGGATGGGGATGGTATACTATACCCCATACCTTGTTATACCGGAAACTAGATTTCCACATATGACATGTAGGCCCATATATGTCTATATATACAACTAAAAAAACCTACATAATTCATACAGAAAACGTTAAAAAACACCAAAACCCTAAAAAAAAACTAGGCTTCCACCCTAGCCGCCTCATAACAAAGTCATATGCACGACTTGGCGGCTGGACGAAAATACACAGTGAAAAATCATCTCCATATATTATACCATTTATTTATTTTGTTACAGGGAATGAGGAACCCAACGAGGCCCATTTACCTATTAAGAGGTGGGTTTGGAAGAATGTTATACCCAGTCATATATACGAGAATGGGGATGGGAAAGTTAGGAATTGATGGGATGGGGATGTTCTAGGGATATCCATAGGGGATTGTCCCCATTGCCATGCATAATCCCCCTTAAACAACAAAAAAGTTGCTGACCTGCTTTGCACCTCACTCAGTCAATCATGCACCACCAATTAGATCTACAATTTATCACAGCAAAGTTTATTTAGTATGTATTTTATTTTTGCCACACTTTGATTTGCCACATTGTATTGCCCATATGACCTACTCATAGTCATTGTTTTTACTATTTTTTGTCAAAATTTTGCTTCAAATTTTCTAGCCACTCTTTTATGGCTAGCCATACTTTGACTTGGCAAAATGTGGTTGTAAACCAAACAGTCCCTAATTTTTTCTCTTAAAAATTGTTTAGTCTACGGTGACACTTTTCCAAGCCAAAGTTTGGTAGCCACACTTTAGTTGGTATGTATTTGATTTTTGACACACTTTGATTTGCCACATCTGTTATCTGTATACTTATTTGTCATAGTAACTTTTGCTAAAGTTTAGCTTCAAATTTTTAGTCAAAATTTTCGTAGGTGCCACACATATATGGTTGCCATTAGTGTTGCAAGCGGCAACCCGCAGTAGCCCACAAAAATAGAATTTAGTTCAAACTTGACTAATTTTAAAAAAAAAACTACACCTAGCCTAATCAAAATTGAGGGTGCCGCCATGCAACCCTACCGGTCATACACTTTTATGGCTGACCATAGGCAGCCCCTGATTTTCTCTTACACAAACCTTTACTATAACCAGATCTAGAAATTCCATATAGCTAGAATCACCCTTTACTGCATACTGACGGCACAAGAAGTACTGGAGTCATTCTCGATAATTATAAGCACCAAAAACTGTACTCGACGCTCCATTTCGGAGTAGGGGTTCTCCTGGAGTTATGCGCGACGTCACATGGATTTCTCAGAAATTGGTGATTCGGTGCAGGCTCTTCGTACCAAACAGGGTGTGGTTATGGAAACAGTAGAATGAGCGCGAAAGAATAGATAGAACAAGCAAGAGCAGAACAATTAGCAAACTTGGTGCGGAATATCCACATTTACCATATATCCAAAAGAGTTCCCTGTGATGAACAATTCTGAGCTCACTACACCATGTTCAAGAGTCCAGCGACACATAAGTCCATTAGAGAAGGCAGCCTCGTCCAAGTGATGCACACACCATCTTATAAAACTACTACAGAATCTGGGCAGTTCATCGCAGGGGCTGCTGGTTGTAGTGGCTCTTCTCTTTCTTCTTTGCTGCCGCGAGCTTTGCCCTCCTGGCTGCAGCCTCAGATGCTGCGATCTTTGCTGCTGCGTCCAACTCTTTGCTCGACTTCTTTTTCTTCATGGATGCTACCTTCTTTATGCGCTCCTTCACATCCACCGCAACGGCGTCTTCACCAGGTTCTGCACCAGCAGGATCATCGGCCACATCATTCTGATCCTGTGTCTCTTTTCCCTCCTTCGAAGACTTGTCTTTCTTAGCTTTCTTCTTCTTGGAGGTCTTGCTCTCTGCAGGAGCGGGAGCATCTTCCTTTTTCTCTCCATCAGCAGCTTGACCTGTGCTTTTCTTGTCTGAAAAATATGCATACCACGTGAAATAAATGCTTCTACTTATGAAATAACCATCTTCGGGCCTCACAAAAAAGTCAGAAAAGTTGACCAGCACGATAATGACCAGTATAAAAATATATCGAGTTTCATTCAATTTTCACGGAATTTTTGTTCTGGCATAATTTATTGGAGAAGGGAGGATATTTTAACTTACCTTTTGTTTCATCTTGAGTAGCATTATCTGATTTATCTGAAATTCCCATCTCAGCCAATAAAGAATCAAGCTCTTCCAACTCCTTTTTCTTTAACTCCTTCTTGGAGAGCTGCCTTTCAGTATCTTTAGGCGGTGCAAGTGGAGCTACAGGGTTCTGAACTGCCTGTTCAGAAGGGACAGAATCTTCTACTTCAGGTTCATGTTCATCCTCATCAGCAGGATCAACCTCATCATCAAGGCTATCATCATCACTCTCAATTTCCTGCAGTGTGCAGTAAGCATATGGAGAGTTATTACTTAATATACTAAAATATATAAAGGGGGCATACCAAAATGGTGCTTTAGAGTGATTGCATGTGTGATACAAATCAGATTGTGCTTTAGAGGAATTGCTTGTGTTATACCAATCAATTTGACCTGGAATCTTAAGTTCTTTTGTTGGATACAGGAGCAGCGCTCCCAATAACCTGGAATCTAAAGCTAACATCACAAATACAGAGAAACACAATAAAACAGCTCAATTAAAAAACTTCTGCTGTTTGGAGGCAGTAGGAATGGCTCACAGATTACATTTAACATAGCCTCAAATTCAGGTCTTTCAGCTACAGTCACTTTTTTTATGCTCCGTGATTCTGAAGTCAACATAACATCTTGCATGAAAAAATAAACAATTGTCTAGACATCGGCAGAATTAAAACTTGAATAAAGATCCAAGGTGCCCTTCAAGCAGAAGTCAAATTAGTGCACAAGTGGTCCCGTTACAAAGTGAGTTAGTCAGTGCAGGGAATTTGCAAGCCCTAGGCTGGATACTGGGAAATTGTGGGCTACGAGTGGTGGACCCAAATTTAGCAAGAAATACTAAGTAAAATAGTTAACATTTCTTTAGAGTGATAGCATGTGTGATACAAATCAAATTGTACTTTAGAGGAATTTGCTTGTGTTATACCAATAAATTCGACCTAGAATCCAAAGTTTTTTTGGTTGAATATAGGAGCAGCGCTCCCAATATCATTCATCATGAAACCTGGAAACTAAAGCTACCATCACAAATATGGAGAAAGGCAAATAAAACAGCTCAATTAAAAAACTTCTGATGTTTCAAGGCAGTAGGGATGGCTCACAGACACATTGGTCTTTCCGCTTAGAGATGCAAGTGGGTTACCATGTGGGCACACCCTCTACCCTCTTTAGTTCAACAAAAGTGAAGTAACTTTTCGAATGATATCATAATTTTGGAAAATGTAGTACAGTTCTTTAAACTAACTAGGGTAAAGGGTGCCCCAATGATGTCCCACTTACATCTCTATTTCCGCTACAGTCACTTTTTTATGCTCCAAGATTCTAGAAGCAACATAACATCTTGTACAAATAAATACAGTTGTCTAGACATCGACAGAATTAAAACTGAAATAACGATCGAAGGTTCCCTTTACAGCAGAAGTCAAATTAGTGCACAAGTGGTCCCATGATTCAAAGTGAGTTAGTCAGTGCAGGGAATTTGCAAGCCCCAGAGTCGACACTGGGACATTGTGGGCTACGAGTGCTTGAACCCAAAATCAGCAAGAAATACTAGTAAAATAGTTTACATTGAACCATCCCCAGGCTGCAGCCCTGACAACCTACACTGTGTTTCCCGCCCCAGTGTGAGTGATGTACTGATTTTACCTACTATAACAATAGTCACCGACAGTTTTTCTTACATCTAGTTTCCTTTAATTTTAAAAAGCTAGATTTCTGGAGCATCTCAAATGATATAAAAGAAGACCAAAGAAGGAAAGAAAATAAATACAGGACTCTGAGCTAGAACTTAAAAATAACTATCGCTAGGTATTTTTTATCAATCAAAAGTCCACATGCCCAAAGTCCTTTTATGGCATATACCCAAATAGGTAGGTGATAGTAATGCCAGCATCCAAAAATATCTATAGACTCAACCTGATTGCATAAGGACTCTGAGATCGGCATTCTTTGGTACGAGCCACTAGTAGTACACCTGTGCAACATAGGACTTCCCCACTTAATTTAAGTTGGGCCACCAAGCTATGCTTATAACCGGATGGATTTCTATAAATGAGCGGTCAGTGAGCATATATCACCAAAAATTAACTTAAAAAAAGCTTCATGGCAATCAAAAAGGCCTACATGTCCAAGAGTATACTGAAGGCATGTATCAATTGTAGGCACGCGATAATAATGCCCAGAATCCAAATCTATCTTTAACTGGATCCTGATTGGCCAAAGACTCTTAGTTTAACATCAGCATTCTCCGTGATGGGCCAGTAGTAAATTGTACTCTTCTCCGGACATTGAGATTTTTAACTAAATTATTGCATTATGTTCAGCCTGATTCCATACAAGCAAACGTTAGCTTGCGTCACCAAGCACTAAATAGATGGATTTCTACGGAGAAGGCCACTGAGCGTACTACCCGTACCACTAATATCAATTAAATGTGGTCAATGAGCATCGTATCCACGCCATAAATAAATCGGTTCCTAGTTATAACATTTCACCATATCCTCAAACATCAACCACGAGTGAAATAACATCCAAAGTTGACTACCGCATAAGCATCAAATTTGAGCTTCTATAAATGTACCATGTGCAATGATCTCAAAACATTCCAGTAACGGAAAGAAAGCGAAACACGTTATCTTGCAACAACAAAGCTTATTGCCGCCCCCAAGGCACCAACCAAAAAAGGCTCCTGCAGGACAATTTCTGACCTACCAGTTGCTCCTACAACACAACATCATGCCATGCATACAATACACAGATAAAAAGGCATAGGAAGAGTCTTGCAGCGGTGAGGTGCCACTGAATTTTGGTCAGGGACAGCAGCACATATATGAACAGACATATATAGAAGGGGACGCAAGGGGGCAGTGGGGGGAAGCAAGGTGGACCTGTTCAAAGGCAGAGTGCTCCTTGTCGTCCTCGTGACCGGCAGCCGCATCGTCCTCATGGGCCTCCCACACAGGGCGCAGCGGCGCCGTGGTGGCGAAGTAGTCATCATCGTCCTCGTCCTCGACGTCGGCCCAGGACTTGGAGGTGAGCGGAGCGGGCGCCCAGACCACCTCGGGCTTCACCGCCTCCGGCGCCTGCTTCTTCGCCGGCTTCTTCTTCTTCTTGAGCGTCTCGAGAGCCGCGAACACGTTGCCTGTACCGATCCTCACCTCCTCCGAGCCCGCTCCCCTCCTGTTCCCTCCCCCGGCCATCTCTTCCTCACCCGCGACAACAACCGACGAAACAAGGAAGAGAATCCGATCTTGCCGCAGCACTACCTGGAACTCCCCGATCTGCTGGAAGAACGCAAGATGTACAGAGGCGGGGAACGCGGTCGCGCTTGAGAGAATCTGGCGGGACAAACCAAGGGGACAGACCGATGGGCAGGGCTTCCGCGGGATTGCGTGCTCGAGTACGGATTGGATTTTGCAGGATTTGGTTCTATTGGAGAAGACGAAGAGGAGGCGGCATGCGTGCTATTCTACGCCTCTAGCTGCGTTTCGCTATCGCCACGGCAGCAGATAGTACCACAACTCGTATCGTACTCTTATCCGGTGATGAACGGGAACCTCGATCTCGCAGCCGACACGTGTTCTGTAGATTTGGGGCGTGTTTGGTTGGTCGTGACAAAGAAAAAAAAAGCCTCTTAAGGCTTGTTTGGTAGGAGAGGAACCAGCCTTTTTTTAGGAAAATAAATTCACTAGTAGGGAGGTGGGAAATAAAATTCCGGTGATTTAAACTGTTTTCGTGGATTTTCGATCGGGATTTGATTCCCGAGGATAAAAATCCCGGTACATCCAAACAAGCTCTTAGGGCTCGTTTGGTTGCCGGGTATCCCGAGGGGATCCACGCGTTTCTCCGGTCGAGGAAACCGCGGGCCAGATTGCCCTGGTTGAAACCACCTGACCATTTGGTGTTCGATTGGAAAACGGAGACCGGCCTTTCCACAACCTTTCCCCGGGAAAACCGTCCACTAGTCGGGACGTCGGGGACGAAACCCTCGCCTCACTCTCTCTCTCTCTCTCTCGCACGGGACAGGGAGCCGGCGGCGCTGGGCGCGACGCCTCGGGCCAACCGATTTCCGGCGACCGTCCTCTCTTGGTTGGTCTTCCTTCTCCTTCCTCTCCCTCTCTCGGCCTATCCCTGTACGACGGTCGTCCCCAAGATCTACTCCAATCGATCTCTGGTCCTCTCCGATTACCTCCGGCGACGAAGATGGCCCGGCGGTGGCGCTCGTCTTCCTGCTCCATCGACTAAGGTTAGCCCTACTCGTTCTCCTGACCTTGTTTTGCTTCTCTAGTTCATGCCTTATTCATCCCATGAGTTTCTTCTCCAGATCTTGCAGTTTTCTGTGAATTGTTTTTATTCATGAGATACTACATCTTGCATATATGATTTTGTTAGAAGAGTAGAAAATACAAGTTCTTATGGTTGCTGCTTTCTGTAAAAGCCAGATGAGAAAAATCTATCGAGCCTATTGTTTTGGTACATACAGCTGCAAGTGCTTCTTCAGAGACAAATAACGTTGTGTTCACTGAACTTTTCAATGAGATAGGAGGATACCGAATATATATTTCTGGTCATTAGCCTGTTTATGTGGAGGAAAAGGACATTTTCTTGTAAGGAATAGTTACTAATCGTTACCTGCAAACTAGCCAATTATATTATAGGTTTGGGCGAATAAAATTAAGTAACTGATAGTCTTCTGTTTATGTCAAATTTGGGTTATTTATAAATGCAAGTATGTTGATTAACAGGAAAATATGTTGATTCTATTTGCCAAGATACTTGAATTTGACTGCAGACAGAAGTCATTGGATTTGGGCAGAAGTAGGTTCTTTGTTGAAAGTAATTCGGAGATTTGTAGTTTTTTTTGCTATTATACAGTATACCCTTTATAGAGCTCCATTCTTGTGAGGTTCTTTGAAGAAAAGTCATAATTTTACTTTACATTATTCTTTATTAAAGATTCTGTTCCTATGGAGCAGAGCATGATGAGGTGCAGTTTCTCTACAGAGATTATTCGGTGCATACACTAGACTTTAGGCGCAATTTAAAGTAATGTGTGAAATATAATGGTTTTGCTGCATATTAATTATCAGGGAGTCTATGTGAGATTTCATTTATCATCTTTGATCCTGAATTTTTATGGTTGATGATGCCGAGAACTCGTTGATGGCTGTAGGATAGCCATGCATTTATATAAATCATGAACAATCTTTGTACACATTTTCCTTCCATCCAGGATTTCAACTAATCAGCTAACTAATCAACAATCGGCTGGTTTAGCAAGATGCTGCTGGATGCAGGCCGAGGGCGAGATAAAAAAAGGACTCGGGGTGGATGAAGGTTGCGCTCGGGTTGGCCAAGGGGCTCGCCTTCCTCCACAGTTAGAAAGCCAAGGTTGTCTACTGCGATTGCAAGATGTCGAACGTGCTCCTGGACTAGGTATGTTTCTCTGTTCTTGCCTTACAATTTGATTGAGTACTCCTGCAGTAATTTTTTCAATAGTTCAGAAGTGTCGACAAAGTGCTGTTGCTAGAGCTGACAAGGTGCTGTTGATGGAGCTGGCGAGGTTCACTGCTGCGGGGAGCCACCGGTGGACGATCTGATGCTGCTGCTATTGGAGGAGATTGTTGCCCTCAGCAGAAGAGAGGTGTTGTTTTGGCTGGCGATCTGATGCGTTTGGGGAGAAGCTGGGCGAGGAAGGAGCACGGAGGCCAGCTGGCAGAGGACACGCTGGGCGACGACACGCTGGGTGAGGAAGAAGCGATGCACGTGGCAAAGAAGAAGCAATGCGCTTGGGCGATCTGGACGTGATTCAAACTCCAAACTATTCGCCGGGATAGATTTATGATTTGGCATGATTTTTAGGGCTGTTTGAATATCGTTCCAGACTTACAGTTGTGAACACGGAGAGCACTATTTTATCTCCTGAAATGACACTGACATTATGTAGAAAAAAGTGTTTGTAGTGAATAATGATCCATTTTGGAATTTTGACATTCCTCCCCGTTCTCTTCCATTCCCCTTCTTTTGGTATCCAAATGGCAACAGGTATTTTCCACGGTGGCAGAGGATCCCTGATGCGCAATGAATTCTCCCGGTGGGGGTTTACTGCCCAGGGGTATATATCCCCAACAGCCAAATGAGCCCTTAGTTACTCGTGGTGGCCATGTTGTAGCGTGACACACAGGGTGTGTTTGGTTGCTCAGGCCGAAATTTTACGTTTTTTCTAATTAGCTCGGCGGATACTGTATATGGGGAGATTGGTCTCAAGTCTGAATGGACGGTTTATTTGGTAGCACGTATTTTCGTTTCTCCACGAGGAGAGCTTATATGGCCACTTTGTTTGTTTCCTAGAATGGGCTTGGCTCATGCGAAGGTGCACGTTTGGGAGCCTGCGTCTGACTCAATATGGTTACCTTGCATGGCAAATGGTGAGCTTACCAACTACTCATCAGGGTTTATTGTCTTACATGATCGATCACATGAATCCGAACAACCGGTAGTACACAATTCACATGATTAGGCTGACGATGATGATGTCTTTGATCATAATTTTACCCTGTATAGGTGGAACCTGTTCTTGTAGATGAACTTGATGAGCTGCAAGCTGTGTAGTGAAATTGATGTTCATAGCTTATGACGGTTGTTCCTCTTGTAGATGCTCTGCTAAGAACTCAGAGTAGGCTATTTGTGCCTGCTCTAGAGTCTTAAACATCTTATGAAGATTGTGCTGGTAACCCGTCACTTGTTGGATGCACTCCTTCCATGTCTTGTAGATTTCTGGCTTCTTGTCGTAGTACACCACATACCAATTGTATTTCTATGAGAGACATATCATATGTAACATAAGGATCATAACTAAAGCACGCAAATCAAATTCACAAACACAAAGGTAATAAAGATAAGCAAGTTAAGCATGCATGATCATATGGGCAAAAGCATCAGCAGTTTCTCTACAGGCTAGTGTGATCCTACCGATCGCCACCAACTTCTATGGTATCATCCTACCACCACATGCAAAAGGGTGCAATCCTACCACCATGAGTTCTATAATGTGAGGGGTTAGTATATACCACCTTACAATAAAAATGCCTTGGAATAAGTTTTCATCAAGTCCCTAGCTACTTCAAAATATACAACCAACAACTTCTTCATCACACATGCACCACCGCCACCATCTCCATGATCAGGGAGCAAGCACTATAGGTAGATCCTGAGCCAGAGCTCCATGTGGTCTTCCGCCATCTGAACAAAACCATTGCACATAGCCCTGTTGTCGAAGAGGTGGCTGAGCACCACCATTAGAGCCTCAGGGCTGAATTCGGTGGCGCCCATGACGGTGTTGTAGAGAGTTGGGTGCACATCAGGAGGGGAAGCAGTGGTGATGGCGGTCGCCACCGCTTTTTCATGGCTTCGATCATGCACGTGATGACGACTATGTCCTCATCTCCCAACAATGACCTCTTCATCTTCTTGGAAGGATCGAATCCACCACAAACGAAGGCGTTTGAGCTACCTGGACTGTCGCCTGGAGCGGTAGAACCAGCGGCGGCTTCATTCTTGCCCTCGTCATCAATCACCACTATCTTCGACTCCTGGGTGGGAACGTACTCAGGGCTCGGTGTGCCAAGAGGCTCACTATAGCCCATGGCAAACCTGCCAGTGGCAAGGCCGAACGATAAGATGGCTCCATCTGCTTGTAGTTGGCGATTGGCTTGTTCAGATACTTGGCATACTTGGTGTGATCCTGACACAGGTAATTGCAGGGAGGTTAGTGCAAGTTCGAACAAAAGGGAAGTTAGTGGAATAACTGAAATTAGTCACTACCGAGCTGTGGCCTTTGTAGTGGGCATCCTCTAAGATGATGGTGCAGGTCTCCTCATCCCAGCTTGCTTCGCTAAGGTCTCTGAGTTTGGACATATGGATCCACCTAGACCTCCACTTATGCAGGTGGCTATACACCTATTGTGAGGACACCTCGATGCCACAAAACTCAAACACCTTGTGGGAACAAGTGTTCAAGTGCACCTCCTTGAACCCCTTCTCTGTTCTCATGCCACTCTTAATGATCTCATAGATCGTGTTCAGCACAAACATGGAGAGGAACGATTCCCACTTCATGTTGGCCTTCGCCCCCTTATCGTGGCATGTGTTATTGGCTTGGCCAGCCTTGATGGCCTTCTTCTTGGCCAGGATGTCCGCAACTTGCTCTGTAATCTGCTCAATCATGTACGCAGTCATGGGAGGCGGAGACAAGATCTCAGTGCACTGCGGATAGGTGAGCCTCAAAGGTGGGAGCTTGGGTTGGGTATCAGTGGCAAAGGTCTCCTGAGAATCCATGAGGGCCTAGTTGAACTCATCACGGGTCATGTCCTACAAGTATCATCGACGCGCATATGAGGACCTAAACATAAATACAAGCATATAGGACGTAGACAAAATAACCTACCTAAACATGCAATAAGGCCACAAAATCATCGATCTATGACTACATCTTGCAATAGATTGGGCGTAGTACCATGGATCTGAAGGAGATATGCCCTAGAGACCAATAATGAAGATGTTTGTATTGACATATCTCATTAGTTCATAATAGTTTTGTATCATGCTATAATTGTATTAAGTGGAAACATTAATACAGGTGTGATATATAAACAAACTAGGTCCCTTGTATCCTCTAGACTAGTTACTTGGGCAGTTGATGATCGGGTTTCCTGATCATGGACTTTACCACATCAACTGACAATGAGGTAACTTCATTAGATGAATGAAGTGATGGACAACTCCCAGCCCTAGATTGCAATGTGATCCAATCACATAGTTCAACATTGCGATATCTAGAAAAGCATAATGATTGAGTCCTTCGACCGTGAGATCATATTAATCACTATCTCTCGAGGCTGCTTTGATCACATCAACCGTCATGACCATAACTGAGTGACTATAAAGGTTTATATTGGGTATTCCAGAGGAACTTTTGAGTCCTATGTATCAAGAGCGGGATTTTTGCACATCCGAGTGACGGATAAATACCCTAGGCCCACTCGATGAGATTACATCTATAAGTTTGCAAACATGTGACTAGGTCATGGGGATGTAATATCATAGGAACGAGTAAATGTGTTTGTTGGTAACAATATCGAACTAGGTATGTTGATACCAGAGATCGGTTCTTGGACAAACTTTGTATCTTAGAGCAAAGGGAATATAACTCGACATTCAAGGTTCAAGCGATCACGTTATTCGTGGAATGCATGGGGGCCATCATGTGTTTCCAGATACCGATGTTAGTCATTGATCGGAGAGGTGTCTCGATCATGTCTATGTATTCCCGAGCCATAGGGTGTCACACTTAAGGGTATATGATGCTTATGGATTGATTCAAGATCGTAGGAGAAAAGAGAGAGAACTCTGGAATAGTTCTCGGGTGATACCGGAATGGTTCTGAGGATATCCGATGATGATCGGAGGGATCCAAAAGGTGTTTCAGAGTGATAGGTATTAAATAATATGTATTTAATATTAATTAAATAAATTAATATTAACAAATATTTCTTAATTGGGGCAGCCACCTAATGGGCCTCACCGAAGGGGGCCCAAGAGGGGGCCACGCCCTAGGAAGGGCCAGGGGGTCGATGACCCTAGTGGGCTTCCCCCCACGTGGGGCCCATGGCAGGGGCTGGCCGGCACACCTCATCCCTCTTGTTTAATCCCACCTATGGACTTTGAGGGAGGTGGTGCCTCCCTTCCACCTATATAAAGAGGGGCACCCCTCTCCCCAAACCCATCACATCAATTGTGTATTGCCTTTCTCTCTTTGTGTCTCCCCTCTCCCTCATGTGTGGTTCCCAAGATTAGAATTCCATATAGGGACAGGGTTTCTCCACCATACGCACGTCGTCTTGCTGCTGGACTCGGTCCGAATCAATCTTTTTCTACTGCTTTGTTGGACCGGATCCCAAGAGACGTCTCTACACCATTTGTGTGTAAGGCCACGAGGCACCACCACTTGTGGTGCTTTTGCTTGGATCTTGGATCTTGGACGTCGACGTGACCATGAGGTCGGTTACATCATACAAGGACTAGGGGTGACTTGTGAGGAGCTTCGCTACCTTGAGGTCGGGTGAGTATGACTACATAATCCATGTTCCCCGTGGAACATTAACCGCATTCAGTCTTCAAATGTATGAACACTGAATCCCCGCTTGTTACTTTACATCTGCATAGATAGATCTGGGCTAGGTGTGTTCGCACCGTAGGATTTTTTTGTTTTCTGCCACGGAACCCCTTCAGTGGTATCAGAGCCAATCAATGCATAGATGTTTGGTACGAGTAAATACATGTTGATTGTGTGGGCATTAATTCTCTAGTTTCTACCCTCCCACATGTACTTGTTCATATCGCGGCAATGTCGGATGAAGCGGCTCGGATCGATGTTACACGTAATCTTATACAAGACTGGTTCCATGTCAACATATAGCTTGTATGATATAACTGGCTAGCGGGTGTCTGTCTCTCCGACATTTGTTGATATGGTATTTACAAAGGACGACCCTGAGAAGGGCATTAAAGCGGCAACTAGTCAATCCATATTATGGTTGGAAGTTCATAGGTAGAAACAGTTCTCTTACAAAAGCCCTAACAACCGCATAAAACATGCAAAGATAAAGTAGAGGTGTCTAACTTTATTTTGTAGGGGCTTGTGATATGTATGGTCAAGGTAAGTGTTTATGAGATGAACAACCGAAGGCAAGGTGGCACCATGTTCCTGGTGCAATATCGGCGCACTCGATGGAGATCAAGGCATGACGACCATATCATATCGCATAAACTATTTGCATTTGTTGTGCATCTTATTATGCTAGTATTAGACTTACGATGGTAGCATTATAAGATGATCCCTCAACTTAATTCTAATGTTCGTGTTCTCCATTAAGTGTGCACCACCAAGAAAGTCCATCATTGTGGAGCAGGCCATGATAATCGGGTGAAAACACATCGATGTTTGCGTACGGTGGGTGTAAGCCATGTATGCACTGCAAATACACTAAAGGTTAAAATTGGTGAGCCTAGCATGTACAAATATTGCCTCGGAACACACATGACCAAAAGGTTAAGCATGAGTCACATGGTGATGTGATCGATATGTTGATATCTGTCCTGGCAGCTGTATCAAAGGCCGTGATGATCGGGGATGGTACGGTGTATGGGGATCCTATAATCACTAATGAATGTTGGGGAATGTTCGTTTGAGTGGGAGTTCTAGTACTGAACTCATATTATGAACTAAACAATCTAAGTGAATTTGCATAGTTGTTGTAGTTGGCATCTGTTATAGACTACCTTGGTTTTAATTGAGATAATAGAACTATAATATTCTAGATACTTACTCTACGGACTAGTACCGTATTGTTTGAGTGTCATATTATACATAAAAGTCTAAAGTAGACTTTCAAGTAAACCTCACTTACTCCATAAGTTTTAATGAGTATATTAATCCTAGAGTAATTGATTCCAAAGTTAGTGTCTAAAAGATCATGCTTGCCTCCATGATACTTGATATTAGAAAGAAAGTTCTTTGTATAAAGATTATCTAGGAGCTGAAAGATTCAGAAATCTTATTGTGTAAAAGATATTTTGATATCTGAAACACTATTTGATTGCAACATGACAAAGTATAATTTAGTTGAAAACTAATTCTCATATTGGACGAGCATTTGAAAATGATGGTGACGCTAGGCGTACCTATCATCCAATAAGTTTGGGAGCTAAATTTATACAAACGTTTGTCTTTATGAACTATAGTAGTTCAATCATGAAAGTTGTCATGATAGGATGAATAAGAAGTATAGGTAAAAATTTTACTATACTGAAATACCACTAATAAATGAACCCAAAAAAAACACGAATCATGTGATGATTGTGATCCACCTAAAAGTGTGAGTTTAAGGGTGTTAGTGTTTGACTAACACACTTGAACAAAATACCATGTGTAACATCCCAAAACTTTAATCCAAGGTTATTAAGATCCAAATCATCAAAATTAGGGTTAACAAAAACTTTTCCAATTAAAATTATTAAAGAATTCATATGTGTGTGCATGTAAAATAGGAGTTGATTTTAATTGCCATGATTAAGTGATCCATTGCTTGTAAAATGATTCTTAGGTGAAATAAACATCATATAGATCATCCCCAAACAAATCCCAAAGAAAAACAACTCAAAATGAATAAAAGAAGTGAATGGTCATTTGTGCCATTTTAATCAACATGCCTACTTTGGATATTCCTAGTACTCAAAACCTAACAGAGACAAATGTGGATCTTTGCACCCCTTGCTAGTACACATAATGTTGTACCAAGGCCCACTTTGTGATCTGCCAAAAACATTCAAACACTAAATTTAAATGGCATTTGAAAATTGAATCTATTTCATATGGGAAGATCCCACTATTTCAAAAAACCCTCAAATGAGCTCAATTTCCAAAAACCAAGCACCCACAGAGTCTCAAGCTTAATACTAGCACACCCACCTAAAATCTTTTCAAAATTCAAAAATATGCAGCCATTTCCACAAACACTTGGCAGGCAGAATTTACACCTAGTAATTAGCTCACTGTTTTGTACAGGGTTTTGCACCCAATTGTCCTCAAAACACTCCCTTTGTCCCCAAGTGATCTAACCAGGCCATTTACACCCCATCCCCTACCCCTAGTGGCAATGCCAATGCCATGCCGAGCACATGCTTGCCGGCCGACCATGCCATCGCCGCAGCAGACCACCCCTCTCCCTCTCACCATGTCTACGAGCTAGCTCACACCTCACCGCCACCCTCTGTCCCCTCCCCGAGCCAGGCCAAGCCGTGGACCACCGAGGAACCGCCGCGCCCAGTGTGTCTGCACCATGCCGAGCACGCGCCAAAGTGCCGTGCCTGACACGCGTGCACACGCCGCCCCTCGACCGTAGCCCACGTCCACCGCTCCGCCACGACCCCAGGAACACCGCAGACATGCCCGTTCGCCGCCCAACGCACCACAGCCACCGCTCGCCGTTGAGACCGCCGCCTCTGCCGCTTAGAGCGCCAGCACCGCCCGACCGTATACCACCGTCCCTAGGCCTGCATTTACTCCATAGAGCACCGCCAGGAGACCAGCCACCGTCCCCTACCTCGATCCACGCCGCTAGCACGCTGTGCAGCCCTCGCTGGAGTCGCCTGCCCATGCCTCTCGGTCGCGTCGTCGTCGTACAAATAGAGGCCACCCCCAGCCCCATTCGGCATACCACTCACCTCCCCTCACCTCACTGACCATTCCCCACCTCTAGCCAGAGCAGCGCGAGCACTTGCTCGCCGGAATTTGGTCGGAGGAGCCTGCAGTAGAGGAGGAGAGGGCGATGTCGATTGCGACCACCCCCGAAGCCACCTCGACCACCCCTGAGCTCGCCGTCGTCTACCAGTCCGTTTGCCCGCCTCGCCGTTGTCGCTAGAGCCCTGGTACGCCCCCTAAGCACCCCCACCAAGCCGCTAGGGTTCGACCTCACCGACGACCTGTTCGTCATCGACGACGAGCCCCAACCGTCGATCCCAGTTCTAATCCAACGACCCATATTGCCTCGTACCGCTTCACGCGTTATGAGCCTCTGACTGGTGGACCCCCCTGTCAGCTGAGCCTCGCGCCGCCTAGTGTCACTAGGCCGGCCCGTTAGCATTCCCGCGCGACCCATTTAGTTTGAATTAGGATTTTTCTATTTTAGTTTAAACCTAGTTTTATCCCCTAGTTTGAAAATCAATTCAGAGAGATTTACAAATCCAAATAGAGTGATTCAAATTTTGTTAGAAAGCTACTGAAAAGATCTACCCAAGCCTGTTGGATTTAATTCAATTAGAGTTAGAGATCTCTCCTAGTAAAAATAACAAAACAGAAGCATTTGCACCTTGCAACATTTTTATAAAATCAACCAATATAGCTTTTGAGTTGATTCCAACTCTCAAAATTCACATTTAACCATACCTATCTGAATATGTAATAATATTAAGGTTTACATGCAGTGACTTTGGACTAGTACCAAAATAATGCTATATAAGCATTTCTAGTCACTTTAAATCATTAAATATTAAACTTAAACCAAGGTAATTGTCATCCAACCCTTAAATCACATTCCCACATGTTATAATATGTGGTGATGACATGTGTCCACATGATCTCATATTTTAAGTGGTGAATATTAAATCCTAGTTAATTTTCAATGAGTAGAAATTACTTTTCTTAAATAAAAAGAATGAAACTAATTAATAAAACTTGTGATGCTTGTGATGATAATATATCATCAAATGTGTGCCTTAGAGTGCTAATTAGACTAGTTAAGTATTGTTTGGTGATTGTGTACTCCGTATGTATTTATAGACGATAGTACCGATCAAGCTTTCGAGGAGGAGGAGTTCTACCAAGAGGAGGAAGAAAACTTCAACCACTGCACCAACCAAGGCAAGCCACCATTAACAATGCAAGCTAACACTTGCAAGGATAATGCTTAGCAAGCTAGAATTAAGCTAGATGATTGAGCAAAGATGCTTTAGGCATGCTTTCGTCTTACCACTTTGACTATTACTTACCCCAAGTATTAATTTTCAAGCTTTACTTCCTTTACTTTACCAAAGTCCCTTACTTGTTTTGAAGGTAGCATAAAGAGTATAAAACTTGACCTATTTAGATAACTTTAGATGTCATTCTATGGCATGAGATTGATCCCATCTTTCCACCTTAGTGAACACTCTTAACTTCGTATTTTAGAGTAGATAAAAACTTGAGTCACTTTAGATGGGAACACTTGGTGAAAATGAATTATGAAAACCTTGGAATGATGAGTCATTCTATTGAGATGTTTTGACATGTGTTGAGAAACACAAATGGTTTATGATGATGAAAATGTTGAGGCATGAGCCTTAACCCTGTTTATAAAACTGATGGTTGGATTCAGATGCGATACCATTCCAAATTTACCGTACAACCACAATACCTAAATTGGGTAAGGCTTAGCCGGAAGTTTATATGCATTAGTATTAGTTCCCTCGCGGGAGAGGTCTGAGCTGAGGCTACCTCTCAATGTTGTCCACCTATGCAGTGCCCAAGATGACAGATGGTCATGGTTGGGAGGCCATGCTCATAGGAGAGGTGCTTATACTAGGGTGTGTAAAGGAAAGGTTATGTTTAATTATCTGCATACTAAGTATGATTATTCAGGGTTATCCCTGACAGATGTATCGAATCTTGTGGTGAAAGTGTACCACCTCTGCAGAGTGTCAAACTATTCGAATAGCCGCGTCCGCGGTTATGGACAGTTGGAATGGCCATACTGTTTCGTTGTCAGATGTTTTCAAAATAACTTATGAAAGGAATGATGGATCTTGACTTGACCACAACAGGGTTGTGTTTATGACACTAGCTTCCCAACTTAAGTGATTCTAGAACTTTATTTTATCTTTCTTTGCTTCAGAACTCAGCTTAGGTTTCAAACTTAACTTTATAGTTAAACTTAGAGTTAGCACTTTAACTTAGAATTATACTACTTGTTAGTGGTAGTTTGTGAGTACTTAAAGAGTACTCATGCCTTTTTGTCCCTGGCTATTCTCATGGCCAAACTATGAAGGAGACTACCAAGATGATGGCCAGCAGGACGGCTATGATAACTAGGACTATCTGCCTTTGTCAGCATTGCCTGTGCCCCTGAAGATGGACCCCACCGCTACGCTTATCTTTTATTCCGCTGCTTGTTGCATTAAGACTGGATCATGAGATCCTTATTTGTGTAAGACCTTATGTATGGTTTGTAATGGATGATGTATTGTGATATCCAATCTGTTATGTCTCACAAAAATGGTAATCCTGGGATTGCGATGAATGACATAATAGGCATCTGGGATTAAAAATCCGGGTGTTGACAAGTTGGTATCAGAGCCATCCGGACCATAGGAGACCCTAGTTAGAACGGACGTCCGAACAAAAACTTAGTTTCAAAACCAAAGTGAGTATTTATGAAAAACTATTTCCTCTCTTACCCTTGGGAATTCATTCTTTCTCAAAAATTCATGTTCCTCAAAATTCTTACATTACTACTTAAAATTTGACACACTTGATCACTTCACTAATTTCCTCCTCCTTAATTCTTGTAGATGGAGACTCAGTTCAGCAAGTTCTACCAATTGGGAAGCGGAGGTCAACTGATCTTCGAGAGGGATCTGGATTCACTGTCAGAGTTACTAGGACGCCCACATCCGGAGTTTCTTGGAGCTCAACTTCCAGGACCCCCAGGAGGAGATTTGTAGTGGCTAGTCACCGCTGATTTTAGAGGAAGCATCGAAGCACCAACGTCCGGGAGAATTCAGTTCTCCGTGAGAGAGAACAACTGGCTAGATGGATTAGCCAGGGCAATGCATGAAGCTCTTGCACGTCTATGTGCCCTTAGTGTGAACCAACTCCAGGGAACCCGTTTTGCTCACTATGCAAGACGTGACTTCATGGAAATGCCGATGGAGATGCCAAGTCACCTAGAGTTGAGGCGTCAAGTGGAGAATCTTGACTTCTTGCTGAACGACAGACAGCAGGAACTAGACAATGCTAGAGAGTTAGCCAACCAGAACCGTGCCATTGCCGACCAGAAGGCCTAGACTTTCGCACTGCTCGTCTAGGATCGCCACCAGCGTGCAAAGAAGGATCGCACCATCGCCCGTCTTTGCAAGAAGGTGGCCGACCTCGAGAAGACCGTCAAGGAGCAAGAAGCTCAGCTTGCAGCAAAGGAGGAAGAAGAGGAGGGTGAAGACATCCAGGGAGATATGGATTCTTACCTCAGCAATGATGATGACTTTCTGGAGGAGGATGCCATGGACTTCTACACTGACGATGAGGACTCTGACTTCATCGACGATGAGTAGATGCACTAGAGCACTGTCGTAGCATGATATGTATCGGTTCCACTGTATCATAGCTTGTAGAATGGTTCTTCAAACCATCTGTTTTCCTTTGATTGTTGTGGTGTGTGTTGTATCGTGTGCTTATTTGCATGAATGAAATGGAGTTAGTTGCAAAACCTGAGTCAAACTCAAAGTTTTAGCTTGAAACCAAAACCATGAACCTTAGAACTTTCCCTCTTACCCCTATATCTATCTCAATCTTCAGATGACTCGTGGAAACCAAGGAGGGAGCAGCTCATCGCAAGACCCAATGCTGCAGATCTTGCAGAATCTCATCGCAAACAGAGAAGCAAGCAGGGCAGAGCGCCAAGCTAACTTAGCAACATTGTAGCAGATCGCCCAGATGGCCCTCAACAACCAGAACCATGGAAATCAGGATCACCATGGATCCAAACTCAAAAACTTCCAGAATACCAATCCCCCAATCTTCAACCAAGCTGAAAACCCACTAGATGCAGATGACTGGTTACAGACAATGGGAAACAACTTAGAAGTTGCAGGAGTTGATGACAACGAGAAAGTTCTCTTCGCCACCCACTATCTGGCGGGAGATGCAAGAGCTTGGTGGACTAGTATCCGCAATATGAACCATGGTCAAGTGATGACATGGGAAGCTTTCAAAACCAAGTTCAGCCGCACCCACGTGCCGCAAGGTCTAGTGACCAGACTAAGAGATGAGTTTCACGACTTGAAGCAAGGAAGAATGACTGTGGTGGAATACCGTGATAGATTCCTGTCACTTGCAAGATATGCCCCTGATGAGATCAACACAGAGGTTAAGAAGAAGGAGAGATTCCTGAACGGACTACATGATGAGATGCAGACTGTCCTCGTCAACATCCGTTTCGAGGATCTCGACGAGCTAGCCGACTCTGCCATTCAGATGGAATCGAAGATTAACCAGGCAAATGACAACCGCAAACGTCGTATGATGTAGCAATCTGGATCTAACAGTCACCAGAAGTACCGTCCCAACCCCTCACCAGGATATGCACCAAGGAACAACCGACCCCCAATGTCTCGCCCAAGCTACCCCAACCGTAGCGGAGGCAATGTGAAGTCCGGAGGAAACAATGACAACTCCGGAAATGCCAACAATTTCAACCGTGCCCCTCCCAAGAGCAATAACAACAACAACAACAACACTGCACCCAGAACTGCCAGCAATGCTGTGCCCGTCGCAGCAAAAGACAAGTCTCAGATAACTTGTTTCGAGTGTGGAGTGAAGGGTCACTATTCCATTGAGTGTCCCAAGAAGACTGCTGCCACTGCCAACGTGAATGCCCTTGCTCAACAGCAGCGTCGTGTTCAACCAGGGAGAAGGTTTGCCCCAGGAAACCCTCACAACCGCAACGGTCGTCTCTTCCACATGAACGCCGAATAAGCCCAAGAAGCGCCAGATATAGTGCTGGGTATGTTTTCTGTCAACTCAGTTTTAGCAAGAGTATTGTTTGATTCGGGAGCATCGCATTAATTTGTCACCGAAGAATTTGCATGCACTAGTAAGATTCACCCAACCAACCTGAAGCATGTCATGATAGTTCAAATCCCCGGATCAACTACAAAAGCTAGAAAAATTTGCAAAGTTGTACCTATCAGGATACATGGGATAGATTTTTATGCCAACCTAGTTGTACTTGGAACCAAAGGATTGGAAGTAGTACTAGGTATGGACTGGATGTCAAGGAATAAAGGAATGATAGACTGTGCTAAGAAAGCCATCACCATGACCAGTAGCTCGGGAGTCACAGTAGAGCATATATCTGAAACCTTACCTTGTCAATTCAAGTGCAACAAGAGTCTAGCCCTACCCACCATAGACCAAGTAAGAGTAGTCTGTGAATACCCCGACGTATTCCCAGATGAATTGCCAGGTATGCCCCCATATAGGGATATTGAGTTCATTATCGAACTAATCCCCAGAACCGGACCCATAGCCCAGAGACCCTATAGCATGAACCCCTCGGAGTTAGTGGAATTGAAGAAGCAGTTAGATGCCATGTTAGCAACATGATTGATTCAACCAAGCGCTTCGCCATGGAGATCACCAGTGTTATTCGTCGACAAGAAAGATGGAGGCAACTGCTTGTGCACAGATTATAGAAAGTTGAATGACGTCACCATAAAAAACAAGTACCCCTTGCCAAAGATAGAGGATCTATTTGATCAGTTGACTGGAGCCTAGGTATTCTCAAAGATTGATCTTAGGACTGGTTATCACCAACTTAAGATTCGTGCAACGGATATTCCGAAGACTGCCTTTACTACTCGCGATGGTTTATACGAGTATACGGTTATGTCTTTCAGATTAACCAATGCCCCTGCTTATTTCATGAATCTCATGAATAAGATCTTTATGAATTTCCTAGATAAGTTTGTAGTTGTGTTTATCGACGACATCCTTATCTACTCCAAGTCAGAAGAAGAGCATGAGCAACATCTGAGAATCATCCTAGAAACCCTAAGAGAGCATCGGTTATATGCCAAGTTTAGCAAGTGTGAGTTTTGGCTGAAAGAAGTAGGATTCCTAGGACATATTGTGTCTGCCGGAGGAGTTTCTGTTGATCCCGCCAAGATCAGAGATGTCGAAGCATGGGAAGCCCCAAACACTCAAACCCAAGTCCGTGCATTCCTCCGATTAGCGGGATACTACCGCAAGTTCGTAGAAGGATTCTCGAGCATCGTCAGACCCATGACCCAATTGTTGAAGAAGGACAAGAAGTTTGAATGGACTGACAAATGTGAAGCCAGTTTCCAGGAGTTGAAGAAGAGATTGATATCAACCCCAATATTGATCATGCCAGACATCAAGAAGCCGTTTGATGTATATTGTGCTGCATCCAAGATTGGTCTCGGATGTGTATTGATGCAAGAAGGCGAAGTCATTGCTTATCTATCTCGACAACTAAAGCAGCATGAGCAGAACTATCTGACCCATGATCTTGAATTAGCAGCCGTAGTTTTGGCATTCAAGACATGGCGTCATTATCTGATGGGTAATCGCTGTGATATTTACTCAGATCATAAGAGCTTGAAATATATTTTCACTCAGAAGGATCTAAATATGAGGCAAAGGAGATGGATAGAGTTAATCAAGGATTATGACCTTGACATTCACTATCACCTCGGCAAAGCCAATGTGGTAGCGGATGCTCTTAGCAGATTGCCGTGTAGGCTAAACACCATGATCAAGGAGAAGCAGCCAAGTTTGTATGAAGAGTTGGAGCAGTTCAGAACTGAATTAGTTAGCAAAGGATTCTTAGCTAGCATTGAACTTCAACCCACTTTGATTATCCAAATCAAGGAAGCCCAGAAGGGAAATGAAAGTATTGACGGAATCAAAAGTCGTATTGGTACAGGAAAGGTACCTGGATTCACTAAAGACGAAGAAGGAGTGTTGTGGTACAAAGGACGTATCTGTGTGCCAGCAGATTCGGAGCTGAAGCAAGTTATCATGAAGGAAGCCCATGATACTCTTTATTCTATCCACCCTGGAGGAACGAAGATGTATCAAGATTTGAAAGAGCAATTTTGGTGGCACAAGATGAAAAGAGAGATCGAAAGTTACATCACCAAGTGTGACATCTGTCAAAGAGTCAAAGCAGAGCATCAAAGACCTGCAGGACTGTTGCAACCATTGCAGATTCCGGAATGGAAATGGGATTCCGTCGGAATGGACTTTATCACCGGTTTGCCTACTTCTAGTAGGGGAAATGACTCAATCTGGGTCATAGTTGATAGACTGTCCAAGGTAGCCCACTTCATACCTGTCAAGACTACCTACCAGAGTGCGAAGCTAGCAGAGCTGTATATTGCTAGGATCATTAGTCTGCATGGAACCCCCAAGACCATAGTATCAGATCGAGGAACCCAGTTCACCTCGAGATTTTGGTAGAAAGTTCAGGAAGGATTAGGCACCAAGTTGAACTTCAGCACCGCGTATCATCCGCAAACTGATGGACAAACTGAGAGAGTCAACCAGATCCTAGAGGATATGTTAAGAGCTTGTGTGTTGGAATACGGATCAAAATGGGAAGACTGCCTGCCTTTCACAGAATTCTCATATAACAACAGTTATCAAGCTAGTTTGCAGATGGCACCATTTGAATTCCTATACAGAAGAAAGTGTCGTACCCCTTTGAATTGGTCGCAAGTAGGAGAGAGTCAGATCTTTGGAACCGACATTCTTCGAGAAGCCGAAGAGAAGGTTCACAAAGTCTGTGAGCACCTCAAGACCGCCCAATCCAGACAGAAGAGTTATGCTGACAAGAGAAGAAGAGACCTGACTTTCAATGTCGGAGATTTTGCATATCTCAAGGTTTTGCCATTGAAAGGAACCCAACGCTTTAGTCTGAAAGGAAAGTTAGCCCCCAGGTATATCGGGCCCTTCAAGATTCTGAACCGTCGAGGAGAAGTATCGTATCAACTAGAACTGCCTGAAGAGATGTCAGCCATCCACAATGTGTTCCATATCTTGTTACTTCGCAAATGCTTAGAAGTGCCGGAGAAGACCGGAGTTTTCAAGAACATTGATCATAGAGCTGTAGAGATCAACAATGACCTGACCTATCGTGAAGTGCCCATCCGTATCCTAGAAGAAGCTTACAGAACCACCAGGACCAGGAGTATCAAGTTTCTCAAGATTCAGTGGAGCAACCATACCGAAGAGGAAGCAACTTGGGAGCGAGAAGATTACATTAGGACAGAGTTCCCAGATCTCTTTAGTTCCTAGTTTTCTTTGTAAATCTCGGGACGAGATTTTGTTCAAGGGGGGAAGGTTTGTAACATCCCAAAACTTTAATCCAAGGTTATTAAGATCCAAATCATCAAAATTAGGGTTAACATAAACTTTTCCAATTAAAATTATTAAAGCATTCATATGTGTGTGCATGTAAAATAGGAGTTGATTTGAATTGCCATGATTAAGTGATCCATTGATTGTAAAATGATTCTTAGGTGAAATAAACATCATATAGATCATCCCCAAACAAATCCCAAAGAAAAACAACTCAAAATGAATAAAAGAAGTGAATGGTCATTTGTGCCATTTTAATCAACATGCCTACTTTGGATATTCCTAGTACTCAAAACCTAATAGAGACAAATGTGGATCTTTGCACCCCTTGCTAGTACACATAATGTTGTACCAAGGCCCACTTTGTGATCTGCCAAAAACATTCAAACACTAAATTTAAATGGCATTTTAAAATTGAATCTATTTCATATGGGAAGATCCCACTATTTCAAAAACCCCTCAAATGAGCTCAATTTCCAAAACCCAAGCACCCACAGAGTCTCAAGCTTAATACTAGCACACCCACCAAAAATCTTTTCAAAATTCAAAAATAAAGTTCTTGCGGCCATTTCCACAAACACTTGGCAGGCAGAATTTACACCTAGTAATTAGCTCACTGTTTTGTACAGGATTTTGCACCCAATTGTCCTCAAAACACTCCCTTTGTCCCCAAGTGATCTAACCAGGCCATTTACACCCCATCCCCTACCCCTAGTGGCAATGCCAATGCCATGCCGAGCACATGCTTGCTGGCCGACCATGCCATCGTCGCAGCAGACCACCCCTCTCCCTCTCACCATGTCTACGAGCTAGCTCACACCTCACCGCCACCCTCTGTCCCCTCCCCGAGCCAGGCCAAGCCGTAGACCACCGAGGAACTGCCGCGCCCAGTGTGTCTGCACCATGCCGGGCACGCGCCAGAGTGCCGTGCCTGACACGCGTGCACACGCCGCCCCTCGACCGTAGCCCATGTCCACCGCTCCGCCACGACCCCAGGAACACCGCATACATGCCTGTTCGCCGCCCAACGCACCACAGCCACCGCTCACCGTTGAGACCGCCGCCTCTGCCGCTCAGAGCGCCAGCACCGCCCGACCGCATACCACCGTACCTAGGCCCGCATTTACTCCATAGAGCACTGCCAAGAGACCAGCCACCGTCCCCTACCTCGATCCACGCCGCTAGCACGCTGTGCAGCCCTCGCCGGAGTCGCCTTCCCATGCCTCTCGGTCGCGTCGTCGTCCTACAAATAGAGGCCACCCCAACCCTATTCGGCACACCACTCACCTCCCCTCACCTCACTGACCATTCCCCACCTCTAGCCCGAGCAGCGCGAGCACTTGCTCGCCGAAATTTGGCCGGAGGAGCCTGCAGCAGAGGAGGAGAGGGCGATGTCGATTGCGACCACCCCCGGAGCCACCTCGACCACCCCTGAGCTCGCCGTCGTCTACCAGTCCGTTTGCCCGCCTCACCGTTGTCGCTAGAGCCCTGGTATGCCCCCTAAGCACCCCCACCGAGCCGCTAGGGTTCGACCTCACTGACGACCTGTTCGTCATCGACGACGAGCCCTAGCCGTCGATCCCAGTTCTAATCCAACGACCCATATTGCCTCGTACCGCTTCACGCGTTATGAGCCTCTGACCGGTGGACCCCCCTGTCAGCTGAGCCTCGCGCCGCATAGTGTCACTGGGCCGGCCCGTTAGCGTTCCCGCGCGACCGATTTAGTTTGAATTAGGATTTTTCTATTTTAGTTCAAACCTAGTTCTGTCCCCTAGTTTGAAAATCAATTTAGAGAGATTTACAAATCCAAATGGAGTGATTCAAATTTTGTTAGAAAGCTACTGAAAAGATATACCCAAGCCCGTTGGATTTAATTCAATTAGAGTTAGAGATCTCTCCTAGTAAAAATAACAAAACATAAGCATTTGTACCTTGCAACATTTTTATAAAATCAACCAATATAGCTTTTGAGTTGATTCCGACTCTCAAAATTCACATTTAACCATACCTATCTGAATATGTAATAATATTAAGGTTTACATGCAATGACTTTGGACTAGTACCAAAATAATGCTATATAAGCATTTCTAGTCACTTTAAATCATTAAATATTAAACTTAAACCAAGGTAATTGTCATCCAACCCTTAAATCACATTCCCACATGTTATAATATGTGGTGATGACATGTGTCCACATGATCCCATATTTTAAGTGGTGAATATTAAATCCTAGTTAATTTTCAATGAGTAGAAATTACTTTTCTTAAATAAAAAGAATGAAACTAATTAATAAAACTTGTGATGCTTGTGATGATAATAGATCATCAAATGTGTCCTTAGAGTGCTAATTAGACTAGTTAAGTATTGTTTGGTGATTGTGTACTCCGTATGTATTTATAGACGATAGTACCGATCAAGCTTTCGAGGAGGAGGAGTTCTACCAAGAGGAGGAAGAAAACTTCAACCACTGCACCAACCAAGGCAAGCCACCATTAACAATGCAAGTTAACACTTGCAATTATAATGCTTAGCAAGCTAGAATTAAGCTAGATGATTGAGCAAAGATGCTTTAGGCATGCTTTGGTCATACCACTTTGACTATTACTTACCCCAAGTATTACTTTTCAAGCTTTACTTCCTTTACTTTACCAAAGTCCCTTACTTGTTTTGAAGGTAGCATAAAGAGTATAAAACTTGACCTATTTAGATAACTTTAGATGTCATTCTATGGCATGAGATTGATCCCATCTTTCCACCTTAGTGAACACTCTTAACTTAGTATTTTAGAGTAGATAAAAACTTGAGTCACTTTAGATGGGAACACTTGGTGAAAATGAATTATGAAAACCTTGGAATGATGAGTCATTCTATTGATATGTTTTGACATGTGTTGAGAAACACAAATGGTTTATGATGATGAAAATGTTGAGGCATGAGCCTTAACCCTGTTTATAAAACTGATGGTTGGATTCGGATGCGATACCATTCCAAATTTACCGTACAACCACAATACCTAAATTGGGTAAGGCTTAGCCGGAAGTTTATATCCATTAGTATTAGTTCCCTCACGGGAGAGGTCTGAGCTGAGGCTACCTCTCAATGTTGTCCACCTATGTAGTGCCCAAGATGACAGATGGTCATGGTTGGGAGGCCATGCTCATAGGAGAGGTGCTTATACTAGGGTGTGTAAAGGAAAGGTTATGTTTGATTATCTGCATACTAAGTATGATTATTCAGGGTTATCCCTGATAGATGTATCAATCTTGTGGTGAAAGTGTACCACCTCTGCAGAGTGTCAAACTATTCGAATAGCCGCGTCCGCGGTTATGGACAGTTGGAATAGCCATACTGTTTCGTTGTCAGATGTTTTCAAAATAACTTATGAAAGGAATGATGAATCTTGACTTGACCACAATAGGGTTGTGTTTATGACACTAGCTTCCGAACTTAAGTGATTCTAGAACTTTATTTTATCTTTCTTTGCTTCAGAACTCAGCTTAGGTTTCAAACTTATCTTTATAGTTAAACTTAGAGTTAGCACTTTAACTTAGAATTATACTACTTGTTAGTGGTAGTTTGTGAGTACTTAAAGAGTACTCATGGCTTTTGTCCCTGGCTATTCTCATGGCCAGACTATGAAGGAGACTACCAAGATGATGGCCAGCAGGACGGCTATGATAACTAGGACTATCTGCCTTCGTCAGCATTGTCTGTGCCCCTGAAGATGGACCCCACCGCTACGCTTATCTTTTATTCTACTGCTTGTTGTATTAAGACTGGATCATGAGATTCTTATTTGTGTAAGACCTTATGTATGGTTTGTAATGGATGATGTACTATGATATCCAATCTGTTATGTCTCGCAAAAATGGTAATCCTGGGATTGCGATGAATGACATAACAGGCATCTGGGATTATAGATCCAGGTGTTGACACCATGTGATTGGTGCGACTAGTGATAATGGGTGACTCTTTTGAAAGAGAGGAAAACGTTGAAAGAGAATCCATAAATATAATTGGCAGAAAATAATGAATTGGAATTTCCCAGCTCAGGTATATGTAAGATATACATGTTATGAATGTATTATTTGCATGTTAAACCAATGTAATTCTTAGGTATTGGATACAAAATTGGTTGGTATGCAAATGTCATACAACAACTTAATATAAGAAATACAATGGTTCGAATAACTAGCAAAATAATATGGTAATGATGTTCATAGATAAATAAATAAAGTGTAATTATGTTTGCAATCTACATCAAGAACCAATCCATTAAGATTTATTCTGATAATTATTATCTGGTTCCAGTATTGTGAGAATAAACTGTTGTTCAAATAATTACTGTATTCCATAGATGATGGATGAACCATTATAAATCTTGTTGGTGAAATAAACATTCATAAAACTAAATGCTAAAGTGTCACAAGATAAAGATGGTTGGAATTTCACTTAAGTGTGACAACACCGTTTAAGTTATATTGGAAAGAAAGACATGAAGAAACTCCATCTTGATGGAATTTTGGAGTCAAATTGTTTTCGAACGAATTGACGCATATACGACTTTCATGTACATAACAAAAACTCTATTCACGGACCAAAGTTGAACGGATGACTAACTTAGTAGAAGTAATACATATTGATGTATGCGTTCCATTATGTAAAAACCGTGTGCGGTGGATTATTCTACTTCATATACTTCTACCGAGGACTTGAATAGATATGTGAGTACATCTATTTAATGAGGAAAAAGTATAAGACATTTGAAACATGTTCAAAGGTTTTAGTGTGAAGAAGAAATCATACAGATTCATGGAAACAACACCATAAGAGTTATGGCACGTTCAAGTTTCTAGAGACTTTCATAAAGTTGTTGCGAATAAAGAAATCATCGTAATAAGAAAATCAAGAGTTTATGACTGGATCATAAAGGAAGAGATTTGAGTTACAAAGTTTAGAAAACATATGAAAGTTGAGAAGTTGTTTCATAAACTTGAGTTTTCCAAAACACGACATAGTATGGAATGTTTTGAGAATATAATCGACCCTAGTTTGACTTGGTGAAATCAAATATAAAACTGCCATTATAATTTAAAAGATTATGTTATAGTGACATACCGCTTTTACACTGAAAAGAGCAACATCATGATCCGTTAAAATGGCAAGGGATAAAACCCAATTTGTCTTTTCTTAAATTTTGGTATGCAAGGCATATGTAAAATGTTTACAAAACCAAAATCGGATATGCATGTCTGTGAAGGTTATCCCAAAAGTAATCATTGGGAACTCCTCCACCGTAACACTAAAGAAAAAAGTGTTTATCGCTAAAATGGTGAGTTCTTTGAGAGGGAACTTTTCATGAAAAGTTAAGTGGGAGGACAATACAAATTTTGATAAGTTTTTTAATCTAAGTGGCATGATCAGAGTAGCGCAACGCCAGAAAGTGTTCTATAGGATGCTACAATGCTCATGGCTACCGTTTCTACAAATGTTGTAGTTCCGGAAATCTAAGTTCCTATTGAACCTTGTGGATCGGGTGAGAATCAAATAACAAGATTTGAGGCGAATTGTCATTGTTGGACAATGATATACCGATTAAATGCAAAGAAGCGATGATGAGCCCTGACTCCATTAAATGGCTAGAGGACATAAGAATTCATGATAGTATCCATATATGAAAATCAAGTTATGAACCTGGTAGACCCTCAGGAAGGCGTGAAGCTTTTCTAAGTGTAAATAGATCTATAAACAAACAGACACAAGATGTTTACATCTATGAAATGTTCGACTTGTCAGAATGTAGTTTATGATAAAGTTCGAAAGTTGACTGTGTCAAGATTGGATCTTCCACGGCGATATTTAGTCTGTACGAATTATCATAGCAACCACTACATATTGTGATATGATGGTTGAATAAACAAAACAACGTTCTTTTAATAGAATGGTTACCTAAGATGTGTAGACAACACTATCTAAAGGGTTTTGTTAATTTGAAAGGTGCTAAAATGTAGGCAAATTTCAATGGTTGAAATTAAGCATAGTGGAGTTGTAATATTCACCGTGATGAAACAATTAGGGAGTTTAAGGTTCATCAGAAATGATGAAGATGCTTGTCTTTACAAGAAAGTAAGTGGGAGCATTAAGACATATTTCCTATACTTTATGTGGAAGACATTATGTTGTAAATTATGTATCTTTTATGAGACATGAATTAAGAATTTCATTAAATTGGATTTCGATGAAATACTTAGGAAAAACCAGAATGTTAGACATCTAAGTATATATAAATAGATTGAAATGCTACTGTAGTTTTGCTAGAGTACATATATTAAATATTTAAATATTCAATATGGTGGCATATTTGAGTGGGAGCTATGTGAGTCTCCTGGTCAATATTTGACAAGAAAATTTCTTGTCACATGGTATCAAGATTAATTGTATTGACAATTGATAAGTGAAACCTCATGATTTGATTAATCATGCATGCCATGATATGTAGATATCTATATGAGTCATCTTCTCTAAGTGTTAGGAGCGTATATCAGAATGATTCATAAGATGATCATTGGACAATAGTGATGATATTATTGTGTTACTTTGGAAAAAAGAAGAATATGCAATGTATGAAGAAGTGACAAAATAGTTTAATGTAATGTGTTACATTGATGCGAGTTTTTATCACATATACAAATGAGGTTTATCTCAATTAGGCTATGTGTTAAGAATAAGGTGGCACGATGTAATGGAAGAAAGTTCCATGATGGATCTGGACTACTTCCAAAGTTATAACATTGTGACGGATACTACAACGATGGCTATGCATATGACTGCTTTAGAAGCAGCATATAGAGGGTTTTTATGTAAAATAGTTTTCTCATCAAACTAGGTACAGTTCTAGATGGGATATGCTATGAAGATCTATTGTACGACAATAGTGTCAACATAGTTTTGGCTTAAGGAATTGAAGTCTCACTAGAAGACTTAATTTATATAGTGCCATCTCATTCGAGAATGAGTAATGCGTAGTGACGCGTAGACTGCAAATATACATAGAGCTGAAAGTGTCAGTTCTGAAGATTAGATTTACCACAAGCAACACGTGTGGATAACAACAGAATGCCATATGTGTTAAAATGTGTAACTAGATTAGTGACTCTAGTGCAAGTGGGAGACTAAAGGAGAGATGCCCTAGAGGCCAATAATAAAGATGTTTGTATTGACATATCTCATTAGTTTGTAATAGTTTTGTATCATGCTATAATTGTATTAAGTGGAAACATTAATACATGTGTGATATATAAACAAACTAGGTCCCTTGACTCCTCTAGACTAGTTACTTGGGCAGCTGATGATCGAGGTTTCTAGGTCATGGTCTTTACCACATCAACTAACAATGAGGTCACTTCATTAGAGGAATGAAGTGATGGACAACAACCAGCCCTAGATTACAATATGATCCAATCACATAGTTCAACATTGCGATATCTAGAAAAGCATAGTGATTAAGTCCTTCGACCGTGAGATCATATTAATCACTGTCTCTCGAGGCTGCTTTGATCACATCAACCTGACCATGACTGAGTGACTATAAAGGTTTGTATTGGGTATTCTAGAGGAACTTTTGAGTCCTATGTATCAAGAGCAGGATTTGTGCACATCGGAGTGACGGATAGATACCCTAGGCCCACTCAGTGAGATTACATCTATAAGTTTGCAAACATGTGAGTAGGTCATGGGGATGTAATATCACGAGAATGAGTCAATGTGTTTTTCGGGAACAAGATCAAACTAGGTATGTGGATATCGGAGATCAATTCTTGGACAAACTTGGTATCATAGAGCAAAGGGAATGAGACATGATGTTCAAGGTTAAAGCGATCAAGTTATTCATGGAATGCATGGGGGCCATCATGTGTTTCTAGGTACCGTTGTTGGTCATTGATCAAAGAGGTGTCTTGATCATGTCTATGTATTCCCGAGCCGTAGGGTGTCAAACTTAAAGGTAGATGATGCTTAAGGATTGATTCGAGATCGTAGGAGAAAAGAGAGAGAACTCCGGAATAGTTTCAGGATGATACCAGAATGGTTTTGAGGATATCCGATGATGATCGGAGGGGTCCGAAAGGTGTTTCGGAGTGATAGGTATTAAATAATATGTATTTAATATTAATTCTATGGATTAATATTGAAAATATATTTTTAATTGGATTTAGCCTTTCTCCTCTCCCAAATCCATCCCATCAATTGGCTATAGCCTTTCTCTCTCTCTCTCTCTCTCTCCCTATCCCTCATGTGTGGTTCCCAAGATTGGAATTGCACATGGGATAGGGGTTCTCCACCATACACACATCGTCGTGCTGCTAGACTTGGTACAGATCAATCTTTTTCCACTTCTTTGTTGGACCAGAGCTCGGGAGATGTCTCTACATCGTATGTTGATGCGAGCGCTAGAAAAATTCCTTACAGTTGTCATAGGAGCTTCTCTCTGCACCTTAACGGTTGAGACTCTAAGTGGAGAGTTATGTAGTAAATGGAAGTCTTCCCCATGAGGAAAACTCGAGGGTTTAAATATCAAACTCTAGGGGAGCTGTGTGTAAGAGAATGATCGTCTTGTTCTTCATCAAGTAACCTTAGTTGTAGATTGTTTTGTGCCCTTAACCTCACCAAGTGGTTGTAAAACACAAGGTGTATGTAAGCAAAACTGAAATAAAATATAATAAAAGTAAAATGCAATGCAATAGTAAAGTAAATATGCAATGGTGGTAAATGCAATGGGACATGATGTTTTTGGGTTTCGGTTGGTGTTTGCAAGTATGGGAAATGTTTTTGTATTTTTGGATTTAATTAGTAGTAAAAATAAAAAGTAATGTAGATGTGTTGGATAGTGTTTTCTTATGGTTTAAAATGGACCGGGGTTCATCGTTTCGCTTATGCACTCTCACTTTGAGTTGTGGTGGACACGAGACACTCTAGTTGACATAATATTGGTGCAACATGTTAAAGTATGGATAACAATTCATATGGGCATCACATCCTAACATAGATATGTTATTTCTAACAACTCACTTATACTCCACCATAAAGGGGGGTCTCCAAGCAATCTAGTATTAAGATCAATTTTAGAGTATATCATTAAGTTCTATGACATGAAGTTAAAATACGAACATACTTGATCTAGTCTAAGCATGGTATTTTCTTTATCCCTAGTGAGGCAACTAAGTAAGGTAAACACCCAAGTGATTCACAAGTTTTACTGTCCTACCCGCAAGATCACCCTTGTTGCTCCAACTAATGCACATGTTACCCCACACACGCTCCCATATACAAGTTTGATTAAAACAAGTAAATAAGAACAGGGTGATATGCATCTATTCATATACTTCCAATACTGAGCAATTGCAATCTCAAATATCAACTATATAAATATCCACCACATAAGTAATACAAATATGACCATAATCATGTTATGCAGCTCATACAGTTCTAATACAATCGAGATCATGAGAGAGAGATACAATAACTACTGCCACAAACCCATAGTCCAGGGGTGGACTACTCCCCCTGATCATGGTGAAGGTGCTGGAGTCGTTGGAGGAGGTGGAGATCACACCGGCAACGCCCCGCCGGAGTTTCCCCCTCCAATCTTCTGCCTCCTGCCTCTCTGTTTCGTGTTTCTATCTTTTGCAGCGCTCCTTTCCGAGAATCATAGGGAGACCTTTTTATACGTGGTTTTAGGTCAAAACCTTCGCCTGGGAGAAAGAATCGATGACATCGGAGACTCGAGGGGCAAATGAGCACATCAGCTGCGGTCAGGGGTGGGCCGCAGCTGGTTAGCTCGTTCCCTCCTCGGTCTTCTTTTCTCGTGGATCTTTGGCCCATTGTTCTTGGTTCTGATAAATACTAGGTCCTGTGAAGTTTCAGGTCAATTGTACATCGTTTGGGTACCTGAAAGTCCAAAACATTGAAATAGGGGTTTTCTACCTCGGTAGGGTTAATTCCAAAACAATATGGGAAGTGTGAATTATTCCCAAATATCATTATAAAACATGAATATATCCCATATATGATGAAAATATGCTAGAATATCAAGTAATAAAGTGCAAAGTTCATGGATGCATTTTACATGCATCAGCATCCCCAAGCTTAACTTATACTCATGCTCGAGTATGAAGGTGATAAAACTAACATGGACTTTGTACTTTAATACTATTTTGTATATCAAGACTGATTACTATTGCTACACAAAGTCAAATGATTCATTCTTCAAAGGAATAGCAATATTCAAGATAGATAATGAAGTGATATCTCACATACCATGAAATGATGATCAATAGCAATTCACAAAGTGTAACATATAAGAAATAGCTATGGACCAAATGAATGCAAAATTCAAAAGAAAAACTAAAGTAAAAACATCATATAGTGGTCATAGAGTTTTCTTCTCAATTCTGAATATTAAGGGGGACACTTTGGAAAGATAGATAATAAGCAAAGATTAATCATGAGTAAGTTTCATATAGCTTCCAAACTCTTCCTCTTATGATCATGCTTGAACTATGGTATTCATTAGCTTTGAGCCCTCGCTCATTGCCCCTATCATAAGCATCTTGAGTGGTTAAGGTTTGTGTGATGGCAAGTATGAGTTATATGCTTGACAAAGTATAAGTTGAATGCCTCATGCCCCTTGAATACGAGTACCTACACCACATGCTACTCAACTTATTTCACAATGATAGGAATCCATAACAAAAGAACATGATATCAACTAAATATGAATAAGTGCAATGTTGAAAACGTGCCCCATGAAAGCATGGTTATGATAACTCCCAACTCATAATTTGTCAAGCACACAACTTCATAATATAGTCACAATGGTTCAAGTTTATTATGTGCAAGAAATAAAAGCGTGCCATCAAGTTTGTGAGAGCTTTACTAACCAATTTTCTCATAGAAAACATAACCATAATCATCTTAATTTGGAAGCTAGATAAATCAATAAAACATGAGAAACATACTTGGAATAGCAATTGTGCTAATAGGTAGGTATGATGGACACTCTGGAAACTTGGTTCAAAGGAGTTGGATAATAAGTTTTAACTTGTTGGTTTTATTTTTGGGCTAGCAAGAGGGAGAAAGTGGACCATCTACATGCATGCATAAGAGTCCATAGTTCTAACCAGTCCATGTTAAACAATGTAAACTAATAGCAAGCATCAAAACATGAATAAAAGATAACTCTACACAATGCATTTGCAAATTGATACGCATTCAAAGCATATGAACCATGCAACTATGTGTAATCTTTTTAATATCAACTTCAACATCCCAATACCAACTTTTTAATAGCATCCAACTTTACTTAAACCAAACCTCCAGTAGCTCTCCCATAATATATATCAAAGTGGTGGTCTTACTCAAATAGAAATAAAACAAAACAAACTAAAACAAATAAAAGACGCTCCAAGTTTATGCGACAGTAATGTATTGCTCGAAAAATAGAAAGTAGACATGTGCAAATCGAGAGTGTGGTTTGTCCAGTGGGGTGCCTTGGGCATCACCAAGCTTGTGGTTTTCACCATCCATGGATTGCTCTTGGTGAAGGTCCTCTAATCCCTGTGAAAAAACATCAATACAAAATTTTCTCCCATCTCTTTTCTCTGGGGTGACATTAGTGGGTACAAAAGACACATTGGTTCCTGCAAGAAAACATTAAAAAATGTATATATGAAATGTCCAGTATGTATATAATGTTGTATGCTTTATCATGAACTCAAATCAATCAAAAATACTCAACTTAAAAGCACAAAGGATGCATAAAACAAAATGGGACAGAATCTGTCCAGAATTTTAGCAACAGCAAAGCGTAATTAATTACCCTACTTAGACATGTCCTAAAATCACGAAATTACATGAGCATACATAGGATGAAAAGTTGTAACTACAGTTCCAATATTATCTCAATTGGAGTTACAAAAAAAATGAAAAATCATACGATACAGAGACTCGTGTAGAAATCTGCAACTTCATATATGTGGTCAACTTTTTTCAATCCAAAATGGGTAAAACTTGGTACTTTATTGAAAACTACATAACTAAAACAAAAACTAAAGTCTCTTTCTACAGAAAGATGACACAAACAAAATCAAAACAAAAACACTCGAGTTGCCTCCCGCAAAGCGCTTTCTTTAAAGCCATATAGCTAGGCTTACTTACTTGAATTTTAAGAGGGGTGAAGCTCATGAGAGATCTTGAATTTTGGAGTGTCCCTCTTCCTTGGAATGTGTTCCATACACTTCTTATGTGGAAACTGAAACTTTACATTACCTTCCTTTGAATCAATGATATCACATGTAGTACGAAGGAAAGGTCTTCCCAAAATAATTGGTCTAGAGGTTTTACTCCCCATGTCCATGATAATAAAATCAACGGGAACAAAAGTCATGTGAAGCTCTACTATTACATTACTAACTTTGCCTACAACATGTTTAATGGTATCATCAACAAGTAGTAAGTCCATCGAACATTTTTCTATATTTTGCAATTCTAGCAATTCATATAGATCTTTAGATAAAACGGAAACACTAGAACCTAGATCAAGTATAGCATGGTGTGTTTCTTTTCCAATAGTAATTAATACCTTGGGGATCCATACATCCCCAAGTTTAGGTGGTATCATAGCATCTTGATTGTACCTAACAATCTTTTCTCTAAGCACATGGTTAGCTATATAAGAACCAAAACCTGCTTGGTGAGAATTTATGGAAGGATTACTAGCAAATTTTTGTAGCATATTAATGAGTTCATGTAAGCTACACTTATCTAGATCAAGTAGTGGATCCTTAAACTCACTAAGCATATTAACTTACTCCACCTTGTTCTCATTCATAATCATGAGAGTTTCATTTTCCACTCTCTTTCTTTCATTAATAACCTCCCAAGATCTATCTATTACATCATGCACATAGTTTATAGTTTCCTCATGTTTTTGAGCAATGATAGTTTATTTAAATGATGTTACTTCCCTAGTGAGCTGATCTACCTTATCAAACAAAGCATCTTGTTTCTCAAATTTAGATATAAATTCTTTGTTCAACTCTTTTTTGGGTAGATATAAATGATCTAATAGTGTTTTCCAAGTCATTAGAAACATTACCACTACTAGCATATTTGTTGGGAACAAAGGGTGGCCTATTGTAAGAGTTGTAATTATTATTACCATAACTACCACTACCAAAATTCCTAACAAAGTTAACATCCACACTTTCAGCATTATTACCAACTAAGTCTTGCAAAGGAACATTCTCAACATTTTGTTTAGACATGTAAGCAAGAATGACATCCATTTTATTAGATAAAGTGTCTATATCTTCTATGGAATTTACTTTCTTGGAAGGAATAGGTGCTCTTTCAGTATGCCGTTGACTATAATTTTGCAATATACTTTCTAGTATGCCTTTTTCTTATACAATAGTCTTACTCATAAAAGCACCTCCAGCAACAGAATCTAGTATGTTTCTAGACATATAGTTCAAACCATTATAGAATGAATGCAAGATGGTCCATTCATTGACTCCATGTGATGAACAAGTCCTAAGCATTACCTTAATTCTCTCCCCAAGCCATAGCTACATGCTCATTTTCATTTTCCCTAAATGATAAGATGCTATTCTATTTTGCAAAATTTTAACGGGAGGATAATATTTTTTTATGAATGCTTCTTTTAAATCATCCCAAGAATTTATACTAGCGGTGGGTAGTGATAGTAACCATGATTTAGCTTTTCATCTAAGTGAGAATGGAAACAATTTTAGTTTGAGGAAATTATTTTCAACATTTTTAAATTTTTGCATGTCACATATTTCACAAAAGTCATGAAGATGCATAGGGGCATCCTCATTTGCACTACCTCCAAATTGTTCCCTAGTTATCAAGTTTAGCAAACTAGGACTAACTTCAAAGCTCGCTGCTGTAATCTCAGGTGTGCTAATGGGCTTACCAATAAATTGATCATTAGGTGTATTTGTGTAGTCACACAATTTAGTTCTTCCTCCCATTATGCAAGTAGTAAAGTGATACTAATTTTTATGTGTTTTATGTTTTTGAATGAAAACTGAAAGTGAAATGATACTAAAACTAATACTACTGAACTAACAACTAATAAATGAAACACAAAACTAAAAATAAAAAGACAAACTGAAATACAAAAGTAAGACAAAAACCAAAAGATAAAAAGTAAATGCAAAACCGAATGGTAAAAGAAACTAAAAATGTAGAAACTGAAATGTAAAGATGAAAGTAAAGATAATAATGATGGCCCAAAATATATCGAGCTCGTTGGGGAACCCCAAGAGGAAGGTATGATGAGCACAGCAGCAAGTTTTCCCTCAGTTATGAAACCAAGGTTATCAATCCAGTAGGAGCAAGGAAACACCCCAAAGGTGTTGCTAGCTGAACTTTAGCAGGGCGCACTACCGGTGCCAGAAGCAACGTGGAGACCTGCACAACACAACCACATAACTCTGTCCCCAACTTGCGATGAGGTTGTCAATCTCACTGTTTTTGCTGAAAACAAAGGATTAAACGTATCGAGTGGAAGAAAGTAATAGTTTGCAGAAAGTAAACACAAAGCGGTAAAAAGTTGATTGTAGATTGATGGTAAAAGAAAGGACCGGGGTCCATAGTTCACTAGTGGTGGCTCTCCTTAAGATAGATGACATGTTGGGTGAAAAAATTACAGCGGGGCAATTGACAAACATCGAGAAAGCAATCATGCATATACTACTCATCTTGACTCCTTTGAGATTCGATTGGGCATTTACAACATTATACATAGACCGCCATCCAACTGCATCTATGACTAATAATCCACCTTTAGGTTATCATCCGAAACCCCTCCAGTATTAAGTTGCAAGCAACGGATAATTGCATTACACATTACATGTGAAGTAAACAATACGATTGTTCTATGAACAAAGGATTGTTGTTTTCTCCCTAGTAGCAATAGCACATCTAGTACCTTAGAGATTTCTGTCACTTCCCCAGATTACTAGAGGCATGAACCCACTATCGAGCATAAATACTAACTCTTGGAGTTGCTAGCATCTACTTGGCCAAGATAGATACTAACAACGGAAAGCATGCAAGATCACAAATAACAAAGACATGATAGAATCAATAATCAATCTGAAATAGCATCTCAATATCCATCGGATCCCCGCAAACACAAGATGTAGAATTACAAATAGATGATCTTGATCATGAACGGAGCTCACAAGATCTAAACATGATAGCACAAAGGAGGAGAACCATCCATCTAGCTACTACATGGACCCGTAGTCCAGAGATGAACTACTCACGCATCACACCGGAGGCTTGCATGATGATGAAGAAGGCCTCCAGGGTGAATTCCCCTCTCCGGCAGGGTGCCGGGAAGAGCTTCAGATCCCTCCCGATCTAGGGATGGAGATGACGGCGGCTACATACTCTTTCATGGAATTTTTGATCATGTACTTAGGGTTTCTGTATCGGAGGCATCTTATAGGCGGAAGGGGAGGTTGAGGGGGTGCCTGGGCTGGCCACACCACCCCCTGGTGCGGGCCAGGCCTAGCCACGCGGCCAAGTGGTGTGGCCGCCCTCTGGCCCCTCTCCGTCTCGTATTCTGGCTCCGGGTGTCCCTCGGTGAAAAACTGACTTTGGCATTTGTCCCATCCAATTCCGAGAATATTCATTTTCTGACTTTCTTGGAACCAAAAACAGCAGAAAACAGGCAGCTAGCACTGTGGCTCTTGTTAATAGGTTAGTCCAAGAAAGTGTATAGAAAGTACTCCAAAGTTGGAACAAAACATAAGAAAGTAGATAAAACCAAGCATGAAACATCAAAAATTATGGATACGTTAGCAACGTATCAACATCCCCCAGCTTAACTCCTGCTTGTCCTCAAGTAGGTAAGTGACAAAAAGAAAGAATAATTTTTGAGGTGACATGCACCATCATAAACTTGATCAAAGTATTTGTAGAACATTGATAGCTGGGATCATAGTACTTCAATCAAAACATGAAAGACAAAGTTCTAGCAATAAGACATAGCAACTATGTTGCAACATGAAAAGGCACAAACAAAAGATTCATGAATAAAAATGCTTTGCAAGACGTTTGTTTGTTTCACATAAAGAAAACGTAGCATAGTGGCATTCAGCTTGTCCCTCATAGAGTAGCAAACATAAATGCATAGGACACCTTCAAAGTTCATAAGAGTGACTAGATACAAATAGTTTAAAACAAGCAATATCAAATCTATGCATCAATCAACAAGTCTTGGGACAATGCACACAGAACTAAGAATGACCACTATGCTCTCAAAGTAGGTGCATAAAGGTAGAAGGTGGAGACTCAACATAAAAGTAAAAGAAAGGCCTTCATAGAAGGAAGTAGGGATTCAAGTTTCATAAATAGCTTCCAAAAATTATGGTACTTATTAGCTTTCAGCTCTCATTGCCCCTATCATAAGTATCTTGAAGTTATTAGGGTTAAAGTGAACAAACTATGGTATATATGCTTGACGAAGTATAAGTTGGAAATCTCCTGTCCCTTGAATACGAGGGCCGCTCCTCATGCTACTCAAGTTTAGTTACCGGTAAGTTCTTGTCATAGTAAGTACATGTGTATCATAGAGAACCGCCAACGGGGTACCCCTTGCCCGATGATACGGAAGAATCCCCATATCAAAATGACAAGGCAAGCAGACAACAAGCATCTCAGCAATCTTCTTATTTACCATGGGAATATGGTGCTTTTTTCTCTTTCCTCTTTTCTGATATTTTTTCTTTTTTCTCTTTTTTTCTCAATATCTGACTCTTTTTTATAAGAAGAATGCTTCATAGACAGCTCATTATGGTTACGCTGCAGGTTTCCACCATGACAGCATGGATTAGACCAGCGGCCTAGGCGTTTCTCTAACACACATACATAACTCCATGGACTTACAAGCTCCCCTCTCATTTCACACCGACGACATCCATAGACAAAAGATCATGATATCAACTAGGTACAAAGTACAAGTGCAATGTTGAAAGCGTTCCCCATGACATCATGGTTATGCTAATCCCCAACAAATAAGTGCAAACATATACAACAATAGACGACACAATGGTTCAAGTTTATTAAGGGCAAGAAAAGTAAAGTGTGCCATCAAGTTCATGAGAGCTTTAATCACTAGTTTTCTCATAACAAGTTTAATTCGGAAGGTAGATAAAAACATGAATATACTTGGAATAGCATAAGCTAATAGGTAGGTATGTTGGACTCTTTGGAATAACTTGGTTTTAGGAGTTGGATGCATGAGTGGAACACATACTTGGTTACGGAGGCTAGCAAAGACTAGGAGCGACCAACTAAGAGAGCAATAATGGCCATAATCATGCAGAGCGACAAAACATCATTAATCAAAGCATAAAGTGATACTACAAGTTGAAAACTAAAGGATCATCAAGGCTATGGTGACTTGGGATAGTCATAGCATGGTGTGAGCATGCTCCAAGTCAACCCAAATAAAGCATCAAAGGAGAATACCACAATACTATGCGTTAATATGCTAAAACAACGCATGATTCTTCAAAGGCATATTAAGCAATCTCAATTGTTTATAACAAGTCATGCTACAGAAAAGAATACTAAGCATAAATCCAAAACAATATCAAGCATGGCATGACAAAGCATAGGCCACAGTCAAAAACAAACTCTCGTTACCACTTAAGCATGAACTTTCCTACTCTTTTCCAATCCAAACCAAACTATTTGAAACCCAATGTAAGGAAGAGGGGGTCCAACCAATTTATTCAGCAAACTAAGAAAACAAAGAAAACGAAAAATCAAAACAAAAACGAAAAAGAAGACGCTCCAAGAACAACACAACTGTGCATGAAACAATAAAAATGAAGCGTTTGGAAGAAACCTGGGATTTTTATTGATGAAGAAGGGGATGCCTTGGGCATCCCCAAGCTTTGATGCTTGTACTTTTTGGATATTTCTTGGGGTGACACGCGTGGCATCCCCAAGCTTGAGCTTTAGTCCATCCTTCATCTCATTACTCATTCCTTCCATACACCTAAATTTTTTCCTTCATACAAAACTTCACACAATCTTTATTAGCAACATTAGTGCACTCAAGATAATAGGTCTTTAGGTTCAGTTTCAACACCAATTAAACTTCCATTAAAACACAAGCTACTGTAGCACTTCACTCAAAAAGCTCAATTCCCCAAAAGAACTCAAAAAGGAACCAACAAGAAGAAATGCAAATAATGGCAGAAATCTGTCAAAATAGACCAGCAGGTAAAGACGAATTGTTTCGAAGAGCTTCTATTGCTCAAATCGAAAAGTGTTGAGCTAAAGGAAGTTAGATAACAACCTGGGGAGAAGCACAAAAATTCACGCCTCAAAACGACGTACAGAGATTTACACGAATTTTTACGGTGAAGCATAGAAATCTGTTTTGGGACAGCAACTTTCCCAATCATTACTTCTCTCTCATTAGAGGTTACTCTTGGCACAAAAAGCAAATAAAAAGGATAAGGAGCGGTTATTACTAAAGTAATAACTTTGAAGACTCATCTAAAACTTTTGGGTTATCTCCCAACAAGTACTTTTCTTTAATGCCTTTAAGTTAGGCATAAGAAGCAAGAAAAAGAATCAAGTGTTTGAAGAAGCATTAAAACCAAATTTCTTGCCCTTTCCTCTCTTACTTTGATTCTTAACCTTGGGGACCATATGAATGCTTGGTGTAGAAATAAAGTGCATGGTGCCCTTTTCCACATCTATTATTTCTCCAAGGAGTTTCAATAGGGATGTTCCAAGTGTAATTTGTCCTTTTCCTACACATTCAATAACAAGATAATCAGTGGAAACCATTTTCCCTAAGATCTTAGTAAATACTCCTTCAGCTATTCCAATGGGTAATATTGTGGCATTGTTAGCAAGAAATATTTCTTCTCCTCCTTCAGAAAACCCCCAAAGATTCAAATATTCATAAATATATTTGGGCATAAGACAAAATTCAGACATGATATCACAGAGAGCATGAACAGTTTCATTGTTTATAGCAATCTTTACTGTGGGAAGCCATTTTGAGGGTTCAGAATTTATTGGAACATAGTTATGATGCTCTCTAAGTGTATTATAGCAATCTTTCAACCTAGCAGTGCTGGTCTCAAGAGTATTCAATCTAGCAAATATGTTTATGAAGGAAGAATCAGATTTGCTAGGCAAGTTGTAAGTAAATACCAACTTCTTTATGGAATTAACAGCATCATCCTCATTGCATTGGAGGAAATCTCCTCCCATTACAGCATCCAAAGCATATCTCTAGAAAAGAGCAATTCCAAGGTAAAAGCTGCTAAGGAACAAGCTTTGAGTCAATTTAGGTTCAGTTTTTTCATGTAGATCAGAGATTCTAGACCAAGCTTCTTTGAAACTCTCTTCAATTCCTTGTTTAAAAGTGAAAATCATTTCCTCAGGTGACATAGTGATTCGAGCAATGCTAGACATAATGGCAACTTAAGATAGTAACTAATTTTTTGGTGTTTTTAATAAAGAAAGCAAACTTGTAAAACTAATTTTTTTGTGTTTTCGATAAAGAAACAAGCAAACAAAGCAAAACAAAAATAACGAAGTAAAGAGATTGGTTCTGAGGGACTCCCTTGTGAAGATGTCCTTGACTCCCCGGCAATGACACCAGAAAAAGAGCTAGATGGCCCAAAATATATCGAGCTCGTTGGGGAACCCCAAGAGGAAGGTATGATGAGCACATCAGCAAGTTTTCCCTCAGTTATGAAACCAAGGTTATCAATCCAGTAGGAGCAAGGAAACACCCCAAAGGTGTTGCTAGCTAAACTTTGGCAGGGCGCACTACCGGTGCTAGCAGCAACGTGGAGACATGCACAACATAACCACAGAACTCTGCCCCCAACTTGCGATGAGGTTGTCAATCTCACCGGTTTTGCTAAAAACAAAGGATTAAAAGTATCGAGTGGAAGAAAGTAATAGTTTGTAGAAAGTAACACAAAGCGGTAAACAGTTGATTGTAGATTGATGGTAAAAGAAAGGACCGAGGTCCATAGTTCACTAGTGGTGGCTCTCCTTAAGATAGATGACATGTTGGGTGAAAAAATTACAGCGGGGCAATTGACAAACATCGAGAAAGCAATCATGCATATACTACTCATCTTGACTCCTTTGAGATTCGATTGGGCATTACAACATTATACATAGACCGCCATCCAACTGCATCTATGACTAATAATCCACCTTTAGGTTATCATCCGAAACCCCTCCAGTATTAAGTTGCAAGCAACGGATAATTGCATTACACATTACGTGTAAAGTAAACAATACGATTGTTCTATGAACAAAGGATTGTTGTTTTCTCCCTAGTAGCAATAGCACATATAGTACCTTAGAGATTTCTGTCACTTCCCCAGATTACTAGAGGCATGAACCCACTATCGAGCATAAATACTAACTCTTGGAGTTGCTAGCATCTACTTGGCCAAGATAGCTACTAACAACGGAAAGCATGCAAGATCACAAATAACAAAGACATGATAGAATCAATAATCAATCTGAAATAGCATCTCAATATCCATCGGATCCCCGCAAACACAAGATGTAGAATTACAAATAGATGATCTTGATCATGAACGGAGCTCACAAGATCTAAACATGATAGCACAAAGGAGGAGAACCATCCATCTAGCTACTACATGGACCCGTAGTCCAGAGATGAACTACTCACGCATCACACCGGAGGCTTGCATGATGATGAAGAAGGCCTCCAGGGTGAATTCCCCTCTCCGGCAGGGTGCCGGGAAGAGCTTCAGATCCCTCCCGATCTAGGGATGGAGATGACGGCGGCTACATACTCTTTCATGGAATTTTTGATCGGGTACTTAGGGTTTCTGTATCGGAGGCATCTTATAGGCGGAAGGGGAGGTTGAGGGGGGTGCCTGGGCTGGCCACACCACCCCCTGGTGCGGGCCAGGCCTAGCCACACGGCCAAGTGGTGTGGCCGCCCTCTGGCCCCTCTCCGTCTCGTATTCTGGCTCCGGGTGTCCCTCGGTAAAAAACTGACTTTGGCTTTTGTCCCGTCCAATTCTGAGAATATTCATTTTCTGACTTTCCTGGAACCAAAAACAGCAGAAAATAGGCAGCTGTCATTGTGGCTCTTGTTAATAGGTTAGTCCAAGAAAGTGTATAGAAAGTATGCCAAAGTTGGAACAAAACATAAGAAAGTAGATCAAACCAAGCATGGAACATCACAAATTATGGATACGTTAGCAACGTATCAAATAACAAAAAAACTACTTTGAAGATCTAAAAGAACAAGATAATACTCATGCAACCTCCCCAAGCTTAGGTGTTTACACAAGTTGGTGATGAAGTTGAACTTTCTTGTGAGCTATCCTTTTACTAGATCCCCATAAACTAATGGCTGTGAAATATAGCCATCTACGTCCACATTTAAACTGGATATTATTCATATTTTTTATAAAATATCTCTCTAAACCCTGCCACTAATGCCTAATGATCAAAGGGGTATGCAATCCTTTCTTTTTATTTTCCCTGTGCAGATAATGACGATTGATGATGGGAATCACAAAATTAAAGTCAAAGATACGAGATTTACAACAACCCGGAGAAACCAGGGGCCATGAAGTGGAGACATACGCTTTAACGACCAACTATACGGCCGGAATAAAATTCCGGTCGTATAGTTACAGTCATATAGTTGTCATCGACACCGCTAGGTCAAATAGAACAACTTTTGTGAAGGGACCCCTATATAAAGAGGCTTCGAGCGACGAGAAACAGGAGAGCCAGATCGCTAGCAGCCCCTAGAAACCTACATCCACCATACCGAAGAGCTGCCAGAGGAATAGACTTAGATCTAATGTCCAAACCCTTCTCCACCACCATAGCCATATTCCACCACTTGTAATAGTAGATCTAATCTTTGATTGACAACATTTTAAGACTATTTTATATCAATCTCATGATTTCCATTGCAATTTTTATGATTGTTGATTTCATCTCTATGCGTGAGTAATTCTCTTTGGGTTAAGGGCTTTAGCCTAGCCATGCAACTTTTGTGCATGTTATTTATCATAGATGGGATCATGTATTAGTTTGTATGACATGATGATTATTGTATCCTCTCTTGCCTTAATCCAAGGACTTGTCAGGTACCCAAGACCCCGAGGATTGAGCCGTGTATAGGGAGTATGAGTAATGACTAATCTCCAGGTTGGGAACCCCAGTGACAGAAGGGGTAGTACGGCTGTATGTGAGGGATTTACTTGGGATTAACGGTGACATAACTATGCATATCATTCGTTCTCTTTCTTCTATGGATTAGACTAGTAGGTTATTGCTATAAGCGGTTGTAGAGGCAATAGAAATTATGGATGCGCTGCCCACATATAATTATATTGCTCTAACAATTACATGCATACTTTATTATTATCTTTTATTCCCATCAGATGTTTTGCACACCTACAGGTGAAACCAAAAGCCCTAGGCCCTCTCTCTCCATCATTGACAACAAAAGACAACAAACTCTTGGTCCAGTAAAACATAAAAATTCTAAAATTCCTGAAGGTCCGTTAATGTAACTTCACTATGCTTTCTGCTTCCCGAGGATTCAATAACCTAGGTCTACTAGGGAAAAAGAGCTATACTACATCCGTAATCCGGATCGAAGGTATTAGCAATGACACCAGAAAACTTCCTTGATGCGAGTGCTAGAAAACTTCCTGACAATTGTCATAGGAGCTTCTCGTTGCACCTTAACAGTTGGGACTCTAAGTGTAGAGTGATGTAGTAAATGGAAGTCTTCCCCACGAGGGAAACTCGAGGGTTTAAATATCAAACTCTCGGGGAGCTATGTGTAAGAGAATGATCGTCTTGTTCTTCGTCAAGCAACCTACAAAATAGTTGTAGATTGTTTTGTGCCCCTCAACCTCACTAAGTGGTTGGAAAGCACAAGGTGTATGTAAGCAAAACTGAAATAAAATACAATAAAAGTAAAAAGTAATGCAATAGTAAAGTAAATATGCAATGGTGGTAAATGCAATGGAATATGATGTTTTTGGGTTTCAGTTGGTGTTTGCAAGTATGAGAAATGTTTTTGTATTTTTGGATTTAATTAGTACTGAAAATAAAAAGTGATGTAGATTTGTTGGATAGTGTTTTTTATGGTTTAAAATGGACCGGTGTTCATGGTTTTGCTTATGCACTCTCTCTTTGAGTTGTGGTGGACACGGGACACTCTACTTGACATAATATTGGTGCAACATGTTAAAGTATGGATAGCAACTCACATGGGCATCACATGCTAACAAAGGTATGTTATTTCTAACAACTCACTTATACTCACCAAAAAGGGGGGTCTGTAAGCAATCTAGTATTAAGATCAATTTCAGAGTATAGCATTAAGTTCTATGACATGAAGTTAAAATAGAAACATACTTGATCTAGTCTAAGCATGGTACTTTATTTATCCTAGTGAGGCAACTAAGTAAGGTAAACACCCAAGTGATTCACAAGTTTTACTGTCCTACCCGCAAGATCACCCCCGTTTCTCCAATTAATGCACACGTTCCCCCACAGACACTCCCATATACAAGTTTGATCAAAACAAGTAAACAAGAACGTACATGATATGCATCTATTCATATACTTCCAATACTGAACAATTGCAATCTCAAATATCAACTATATAAATATCCACCACATAGGTAATACAAATATAATCGTAATCATGTTATGCAGCTCATACGGTTGTAATACAATCGAGATCATGAGGGAGAGATACAATAGCTACTGCCACAAACCCGTAGTATAGGGGTGGACTACTCCCCCTTCATCATGGTGAAGGTTCTCGAGTCGTTGGAGGAGTTGGAGATCAAACCGGCAGCACCCTGCTAGAGTTTTCCCCCTCCAATATTCTACCTCCTGCCTCTCTTTTTCGTGTTTCTGTCTTTTGTGGTGCTCCTTTCCAAGAATCATAGGGAGACCTTTTTATACGTGGTTTTAGGTCAGAACCTTTGCCTGGGAGAAAGAATCGACGACATCGGAGACTCGAGGGGCAAACGAGCACATCAGTCGCGACCAGGGGTGTGCTGCGGCTGGTTAGCTCGTTCCCTCCTCGGTCTTCTTTTCTCGCGGATCTTTGGCCCATTGTTCTTGGTTCTGATAAATACTAGGTCCCGTGAAGTTTCAGGTCAATTGGACATTGTTTGGGTACCTGAAAGTCAAAAACATTGAAATAGGGGTTTTCTGCCTCAGCAAGGTTAATTCCAAAACAATATGGGAAGTGTGAGTTATTCCCAAATATCATTATAAAACATGAATATACCCCACATATGATGCAAATATGATGGAATATCAAGTAATAATGTGCAAAGCTTTGCTCCACGGGCGGCCTAGTCAGGGAGAGAAGACAGAGTTCTATCCAACTACTAGAAGGCCCAGAAGACTTCTAACTTAGGCATGTTTAGTTACTTGTAATCCAAGATGTACTTTGTAACCGACTCTTAGTCGTAGCCGGATGGTCTCTCCTGTAACCCTAGGCCGGATATCAATATAAGTCGTCCTATGGACCAACCTTTAGGGCACCCATAATCTACAACCTCAACTCGCACAGGCAAACCTCTCTTGTAATCTATACTTCCAACTCTGCCGTATTACTGGATTGCTAGGAGGAGTAGGATTCGTCCAAAGCCGGCGGATTTGAACCCAGGTAAAGCTTGTGTGCTCACCATCCTGGAATACCGTCACCTCACAACCCCCTTCTCCACACGCCTCGAGGACCCCTCTCGGCGTACATGTCTTCAATCCGATGACAGTTGGCACCCACTATGGGGTAGGTGAGTTTCGGATCTTTGTTCTGGGCGGAATCTGTGCGAATCAAAATTGGCGAGACAATCGTTGTCAGTCGGGTCCTCTATGCTAGCGACCTCTCTCTTGTCCTTCTTAGAGAGACTTGGATTCCGGCTAGGGAACCTATGACCACCTACACCATCATGTCTTTTGGTGAGATCGATGTTTACCTCGGTTTCGCCGAACCCGCCCAACCCACCCCAGCGGTGATGAGAGGCAAAAGAACTTTCTGGATCCACTTTGTCTGTGGAAGCAGAAGAGTTCCAGGTCTCAGAAAACCCTAATCCCACCCAGCCCGCACCTAAAGCAGAGATAGGGGAGAAGATCAGATCTGAAGAAGATCTCCCCAAGGAGGCTAAACCTGAAGTAGATCTCCCTAAGGAGGTCAAATCTCAGGAGGCTCTTCCCAAAGAGGGTGAATCTTAGGAAGATCAAAGCAACAATAGTTCTAGATCCAGCTTTGCCGATGCCGGAGCAGGAAAGTCACTCCTAAGGCACACCGTGAAGATGATGATGAACAGTACCATAGTCAACATAGATGCAATTCTCGAGATCATAAGATGTTTCGAGGAAGCTAAAAAGAGAGCCGCAACTACCTTAGAATGCATGCATCGCACTTTGTCGGATACGTTGGATCTGGATCCGGCTTTGCCGATGCTGGAGATGACAATGACTCAGTGCTGGAGGCAATCGGAACAAACATCGACTTACCGGCATCTTCGGATGACTCCATGACGTCGGCAGATTTCCAGAAGTTCTCCGCGGAATATGAAGAGGAATTCAACTCCAAGGCCGCAGAAGAAGGAGAAGCTATGGATCAAAGCCCTCACAACAACATGGATGAAGGATCCATAGAAAACTCTCCCGAACCACAGGATCATATGGATCTTGGAGATAATCCCGACGACTTGATGTCCGAGAGTGCTGATAGAAGCTTAACTCCAGGACTCGTACCCAAAGTCGTCTTTGCTATCGTCGCAGCCAAGAAGGAAAAGAAGAACAAGACTCTAGCTAAAGACCTTCCCACTGATGAGGTAATAGCCGAAGAAGACTAAATGGATCCTTAATCCTATATGAGCCGAAAGATACTCCGTTGGATAGACATGTGGTTACCCCTGGTGCCCGTAAACTCCTCAAAGAAGCAATTATCACACCTTATCTTGATAGCTGCAGAACTAACACATGCGGAGTTGGAGGACAGGGCCCAGCCCCTAGAAGCACATCGTCAAGTACTCCTCGAGGAAACTACAAATATCCTTGAAGAGAAGAAGCGCATTGCAGTTGCGGGGCAGCATAGCACCCGACAGCATCAGAAGACCAGGAACAACCCTGAGTTGGCTAACAAAAATCCGAATGTTCACAAAACCCTTTTCGAAGGAGATACAACCATAAGGAAACCTCGAACCGACGGCAAGGGAAACTGAGTGTATGGCATGCCGGTAGAAAATGCTATTGCGACTAGAGATCTCTTACCAAACAACCCAAGCCCAGACCAGATTTGGCTAAGTGTGAAGCTGCTCACAAAGGGCCTGGAACACCAGAAGGTCGCCACATCCAACAGCGGAAAGTTGGTCTCTAAGTCAGATCAATGCGGCATGGACATGGGTCGACACTAAGATGTAATGCCCCGATGGGAGCCGGAACAACACAACCGTTCCAACCATCAGGAAGACAACTATTCAAGAATCGGATCTTCAAGACACTGGCACAGACCCGCACGAAGCTAGAGCAACCTCCACTCCGGCTGCAGAGCGGGACACCATTGCATCAATGGTCCAACCTCCCTAGAAACAGTCGAATACTCGCAGGGAAGACGAAGAAGCTCAACGTCGGGAGCAGGACGGGCAAAGGATGCCCCTCCTAGACATACAAGCCGTCTGGCTGAGCCACGTCACAATGACGGCAATGACAGATGAAGGAACGATGAAAATCATGCTAGAACAAGCCGGCACGGTGGCCATCATAATGAGGCCCCGGCTGGGGGTAACAATCCACCGCCACCTTCTCCACCAAGCAGTCACCATAGCGGCTCACATGGAGGCCAGGGAGGATGCCGTGGTGGAGGTGGTGGTAGAAGAAGCAGAAGTCTAGCTACGAGTCGGAGAACATCTACGTGGGTCCAAAATGCTTCGAACCGTGCGTACGATAGAAAAATTTTCTGGAAGGGTTTGCCATCTAAAGACACATCCAGCCCTACGATGGTGTGGCTCAGACAGACACCTGGCTTTAGGACTTCTTCCAGGCCCGCTTCATCACCAAAGGAGGAAACAGCTTGGTTGCGACCAGGTATCTCCCTCTTATGCTGAGGAAGACGACTCGATCATGGCTTAATGAACTCCCAGAAAACACCATCTACAACTGGTATGATATGCAAAGTGCTTTCTTTCGGAACTTTGAGGAAACATACAAGAGGCCCTGCATGGTTGGAGATCTGCAGCGGTACACTCAGAAACCCGGAGAAATGTGCCGGGATTACCTCGGATGATGGATCGGCACGAAGAACTCCTGCAAAGGAGTAAATGACCAAACGACGATTGAAGCCTTCGTCGCAGGACTCCCAATTGGTTTGCTACGTCATCGCTTAAAGTGTGAGAAAGTCACTGATTTGGGGGAGATGATAGATACGGCAAGCAAATATGTTGACACCGACGATGATGCAGAGGGACTGATCAATGTGCTGGGCGTACCCCAGTCGGAAAAAAGCCAAAGTAGTAGTCCACCAAACACAAGAATACCTCAGAGGAAAAACCCAATCCGGAAACCGCAATATTCAATGAAACTTTTGGGTCTGGAGGACGAGGAGTCCGTGGAGGCGGCCGGGGACGAGGCCGTGGAAATTCCAGGGTCCAAGGTAGAGGAGACGAGCAACCTAGCAAAACCTACTTTTGGGCCAACATTGCCAATAATCCGTGTGTGCATCACCCGGATTGCAACGGGGGCTCGTTCCACACCAATGCCGAGTGTCGTTTCAATGACAACATCAAGAAAGACGAATCCGCTGGCTATAGGGACAAGTGACGAAAAGGAAAGAAAATTCCGACAAAGAGAAAGAGTCCTAGGAAGATCCTGACATGGAGGAGGCAAAAGCTTCAAATCCCAAGTCGGATGGAAAGAATACCTTCCCACCCAAGAAAGACACTTATGTCACCTTCCTTGGATCCCAACCAGCCAAGGTAAAAAAGGTAGTGATGCATGACCTCAACGCAACTGTTCCGGCTGTCCCCCCGTTTTTGGATTGGTCGGAAGTGACAATCACCTTTGACCAAGGTGATCATCCTTCTAAGCTACACAGGCAAGGAAAGTACACTCTAGTCGTTGATCCACTTACTGACAGCTATGGATTCTCCAAGACCCTAATGGACGGTGGCAACAACATCAACATTATCTATGTCGAAACACTTGGATGGATGAGGATATCAGAGACACAACTGAACCACAGCTCCGTGATTTTTCATGGAGTTGTCCCCAGAAGACAAGCAAACTCTCCGGGAGAGATCACTTTGGATGTTACCTTCGAAACTCCAAAAAACTACCGGACGGAAGCACTTTCCTTCGAAGTGGTCCCGTTCAAGAGCGCATACCATGCTATCTTTGGGCGTCTGGCTTACTGGGATTTCATGGCTCGCCCTTGCTACATTTACAATATGATGAAAATTCTAGGTCCCAATGGCGTCATCACAATCCGGGGAGACCTAAAGAAGGCACGAGAATGCAAAGACGGAAATGCTGCCTTTGCTAAAGCCGTACTGCATGCTCAGGAGTACCAGGAGATCAAGAAGAACATCGACCGATCCGAGATGCCCGTGACGAAGAAGGATGTGACCAAGCCGACTCTGGAGTTCAAGGCATCGGAATAGACGAAGACGACGCTGTTGAAGCATGATGATCCCTCCAAGGTGACCCAGATAGGCGTATGTTTAGACCATGCATACGAAAGCGCACTCGTCGAGTTCCTCAAAGCTAATAAAGGTATCTTCGCATGGCAGCCATCTGACATGACTGGAGTACCTAGGGAACTTACCGAGCATAGTCTAAATGTATACCCAAACGATAAACCCGCCGAATAGTCCTTACGACATTTCGGCGATAAAAAGCGCAAAGCAATAGCTAAGGAACTAGCCTGGCTCGAGTTAGCCGGATTCATAGAAGAGGTCATCCATACTGATTGGTCGGGCAATCCTGTAATGGTCCCTAAAAAGGACACCACTGATTTAAGGATGTGTGTTGATTATACTGCCTTGAACAAGGCTTGTCCCAAAGATCCATTTGCTTTACCTAAAATTGATCAAGTTATCGATTCAATAACAGGCTCGAGGCTACTGTTTTCTCGATGCATATTCCGGATATCATCAAATCCGGATGAAAGAGTCAGACAAAATAAATACTTCGTTCATCACACCTTTCGGAACCTTCTGATGCCTTTTGGGCTCAAAAAAGCAGGAGCTACCTGCCGGCGTACTATGCAGCGTTGCCTCCACGATCAAATCGAACGCAATGTACACGCATATGTGGACGACATAGCTGTGATGTCCAAAAAGAAGGAAACACTAATTTCGGACTTGGAGGAAACGTTCAACAATCTATGAAAATACATCATAATGCTTAACCCGAAGAAGTGTTTCTTTGGAATACCAGCCGGAAAATGGTTAGGTTTCATCATGTCGCAAAGAGGCATAGAGGTGAACCGTGACAAAATAACGGCTATACTCAACATTTCCAGGCCAGCTCGCCTGAAGGACATATATAGACTAACTGGCTGCATTGCTGTAGTCAGTCGGTTTGTAAGACGGCTCGGCGAAAGAGCCGCACCACTATACAAACTCTTGAAAAAGACCAAGAAGTTTGTTTGGACTGATGAAGCTGAAGCTGCACTTCAGGATCTTAAAGTCATACTCTCGTCCGCCCCTATCCTTGCAGCACCGAAACCACAGGAACTGATGTTGCTATATCTAGCTACAAAACAAAGTCATCAGTGTCGTGATCATGGTGGAATGGCCGGAAGAAAAACAGGAACACCCGGTGCAGCGTCCAACCTATTATCTCAGCGAGGTCTTGACTGAATCGAAGCAAAGGTACCCTCATTACCAAAAGTTATCCTATGGTGTATTCTTCGCATCTAGAAAGCTACGACACTATTTTCAAGAGCACAAGATTACCGTGGTGAGCACAGCTCCCATGAGAGACATAATCAACAACAACGATGCCACAGGACGCATTGCTAAGTGGGGAATAGAGCTACCAGCTTTCGACATCGAGTATAAACCCCGCACAACAATCAAATCTCATATCCTTGCTGCCTTTGTCGCTGATTGGACAAAGACAGTCGAAAACATAGGTCCCCCAGAGACGGAAGTTTGGACCTTGCATTTTGATGGGTCTAAAGCGCTCGGGGGATGGCGTGGTACTCAAGTCACCCCAAGGTGATAAATTGTTCTATGTACTGCAGATTCACTTCATAGCGACAAACAACATTGCCGAGTATGAAGGCCTACTATATGGAATTCGAATCGCAAAAGACATCAGCATTCGACGACTAATGTGTTACAAAGACTAGGATTTAGTTGCTCAACAAGTATTCGATATCTGCAATGCAAACAAGCACATGGAAGCTTATAGAGCCGTCGTGGATGAACTATCTAAATTGTTTGAAGGGTTTGAAGTCCAACACATTCCCCGAACAAAAAATGAGGAAGCAGATGCTCTATCAAGAATAGGCTCTGCACGGAAACAAGTCCCGCGGGTGGTGCTTTTTTGGAGCACTTGAAAGTTCCCTCTATCACAGGAGTTGATGAGGAGTATCCGACCAAATCCGACTCACCACTCATAGCAGTTCTGGCTGTAATTCCTAGATGGACAAAACCCTACCTTGATTTCTTGGTAGATAGAAAATTACCCGAAGACGAAGTTCTGATCTGGTAGATCGTATGACGAGAAAAAGCCTACACAGTGGTAGGAGGTGAGCTCTATAAGCAGAGTGCATCTAGGGTCTTTCAACGCTGTGTTTCTCTAGAAGAAGGCGTGGAAAACCTAAGAGAAATCCACGAAGGCGAATGCGGACATCACGCCACAGCCAGATCTTTAGTGGCAAAGGCCTTCAGACACGGATTTTTCTGGCTTACAGCCAAGGAAGATGCCTAACGGCTTGTTAAGACGTACAAAGGTTGCCAAAAATACACCAAACAATCCCATGTTCCGGCTAATCAGCTGTGAACAATTATGATTACATGGCCTTTCACGGTCTGGGGCTTGACATGGTAGGACCGTTTAGACGGGCTCAAATTGGATACACTCGCCTTCTTGTGATGGTGTATAAATTCAAAAAATGGATAGAGGCAAAACCTATCGCAAGTTGTGATGGAGCAACAACCAAAAAGTTCATCGAGGACGTGATCATCCGATTTGGGTATCCGCAAAGTATTATTACATACAACGGGAGTAACTTTTCCATGGGAGAACTAGTCGAATTCTACAATGAATAGGGGATCCGACTTGATATTGCATCAGTCGCACATCCACAAGCCAATGGTCAAGTTGAAAGGGCAAATGGTTTAATTCTTCAAGGCCTACGACCAAGACTCGAAGCACCACTACATTGTGCTGCGGGGGCTTGGGCAGACAAACTGCCGCCCATGATATGGAGTTTACGAACAACTCCTAACAGGTTAACCAGATATACAACTTTCTTCTTGGTTCACGGTGCAGAAGTTGTCCTTCCGAGTGATCTTATTCATAACTCTCCCCGAGTCGCTGCGTATGTCGTAGAGGATTCCGAAGTTGCTCGACAAGACAACATTGATATGATCGAGGAAGTTCGCGTCGTTTCTGAACAGAGATCTACAGCCTATCAGCAAAAGTTACGCATATATCATAGTCAGAGAGTCAAAAATCGGTCTTTCCGGAAGGGCGATCTGGTTCTTCGGTTAGTGCAAAAAAGAGAGCACAAACATGCCCCTATATGGGAAGGGCCCTTCATGGTTAGTCGAGTATTACACAATGGTTCTTACTACCTAACGGACATGAGGCCAGAAAAAGAGAGCCCTGCTACTAAGAAGAGAAAGAGAGCTGGCAGCAGCACAAATCCGGATGAGATAGACCGTTGATGTCTACGCACTTCTATTCTTGTAGACAGTTGTTGGGCCTCCAAGCACAGAGGTTTGTAGAACAGTAGCAAGTTTTCCCTTAAGTGGATCACCCAAGGTTTATCGAACTCAGGAAGGAAGTGGTCAAAGGTATACCCTCTCAAGCAACCCTGCAATCAAGATACAAGAAGTCTCTTGTGTCCCCAACACACCCAATACACTTGTCAGGTGTATAGGTTCACTAGTTCGGCGAAGAGATAGTGAAATACAAGTGGTAACGGTGATAGAAAATAGCTTGATGGCGTGGAAAAGACTAAAGGCAAACTGAAATAAAGATGGAAGCAAGCAAACATGTAACAGATCTAATTGCAAATGGTGTTTCAATGCTTAGAAACAAGGCCTAGTTATCATACTTTCACTAGTGAACACTCTCATATAAATATATCATCTTCATGATACTACGCTGAACTACTCTCCGGTTGGACACTCTAATCCACGGTAGGGCTATAATAGCACACCTCAAAGTAAGCCTTTCCCATCTAGAAAACCCCACACTGTCACCTTGAGCACTAGATGAGTCCAACAAACACCACAATTTCATAAAGACATCCAACTCCAAATATAACTCATAACAAGTATTTGTAATCTCTAGCCTAAGTGCCACCATGGTGTGCACACTGTCAACTTCACACACATGGGGAGAGCAGAGATCTATTCAAGCATTTGAGTAGCAAGGTAGATCTATAGATTACAAGCTCGTGATCTCAATAAGATCATGCATAGAGAGAGATGAACACATAGCTACCGGTAGAACCCTTAGCCTCGAGTACCGCCAACGGGGTACCCCTTGTCCGATGTCATTGTAAGTACATGTGTATCATAGAGAACCGCCAACGGGGTACCCCTTGCCCGATGATACGGAAGAATCCCCATATCAAAATGACAAGGCAAGCAGACAACGATCATCTCAGCATTCTTCTTATTTACCATGGGAATATGGTGCTTTTTTCTCTCTTTCCTCTTTTCATAGTATCTCTTTTTTTCTCTGTTCTCTTTTTTCTCAATATAGGACTCTTTTTTTATAAGAAGAATGCTTCATAGACAGCTCATTATGGTTACGCTGCAGGTTTCCACCATGTCAGCATGGATTAGACCAGCGGCCCAGGCGTTTCTCTAACACATATACATAACTCCATGGACTTACAAGCTCCCCTTTCATTTCACACCGACGACATCCATATAAAAAAGAGCATGATATCAACTAGGTACAAGTACCAAGTGCAATGTTGAAAGCGTTCCCCATGAAAGCATGGTTCTGCTAATTCCCAACAAATAAGTGCAAGCATATACAACATAGACGACACAATGGTTCAAGTTTATTAAGGGCAAGTAAAGTAAAGTGTGCCATCAAGTTCCTGAGAGCTTTAATCACTAGTTTTCTCATAACAAGTTTAATTTGGAAGGTAAACAAAAGCATGAATATACTTGGAATAGCATAAACTAGTAGGTAGGTATGGTGGACTCTTTGTAATAACTTGGTTTAGGGAGTTGGATGCATGAGTGGATTTCATACTTTGTTGTGGAGGCTAGCAAAATACTGGGAGCGACAAACTAAGAGAGCAATAATGGCCATAATCATGCAGAGTGACAAAACATCATTGATCAAAGCATAAAGTGATACTACAAGTTGAAAACTAAAGGATCATAAAGGCTATGGTGACTTGAGATAGTCATAACATGGTGTGAGCATGCGCCAAGTCAACCCAAATAAAGCATCAAAGGAGAATACCACTATATTATGCTTTAATATGCTAAAACAACGCATGATTCATCCAAGGCACATTAAGCAATATCAATTGTTTATAACAAGTCATGCTACAGCAAAGAATACTAAGCATAAAGCCAAAACAATATCAAGCATGGCATGACAAAGCATAGGCCACAGTCAAAAACAAGCTCTCTTTACCACTTAAGCATGAACTTTCCTACTCTTTTCCAAACCAAACCAAACTATTTGCAAACCAATGTATGAAAGAGGGGGTCCAACTAATTTATTCAGAAAACTAAGAAAATCAAGCAAACGAAAAACCAAAACGAAAACAAAAAAGAAGACGCTCCAAGAAAAACACAACTGTGCATGAAACAATAAAAATGAAGCGTTTGGAAGAAACCTGGGATTTTTATTGATGAAGAAGAGGATGCCTTGGGCATCCCCAAGCTTTGACGCTTGTCCTTCTTGGATATTTATTGGGGTGACACGCATGGCATCCCCAATCTTGAGCTTTAGTCCATCCTTCATCTCATTACTCATTACTTCTATACACTTGAAATTTTTCCTTCATACAAAACTTCACACAATCTTTATTAGCAACATTAGTGCACTCAAGATAATAAGTCTTTAGGTTCAGTTCTAACACCAATAACCTTCCATTAGAACACTAGCTACTGTAGCACTTCCCTCAAAAAGCTCAATTCCCCAAAAGAACTCAAAAAGGAACCAACAAGAAGCAAATACAGAAAATGGCAGAAATCTGTCAAAACAGACCAGAAGGTAAAGATGAATTTTTTCGAAGACCTTATGTTGCTCAAATAGAAAAGTGTTGAATTAACGAAAGTTAGATAACAACCTGGGGCAGAAGCACAAAAATTCACGCCTCAAAAGGACGTAGAGAGATTTTACAGGAATTTTTACGGTGAAGCACAGAAATCTGTTTCGGGACAGCAACTTTCGCAATCATTACTTCTCTCTCATTAGAGGTTACTCTTGGCACAAAAAGCAAATAAAAAGGATAAGGATCAGTTATTACTGAAGTAATAACTTCCAAGACTCATCTAAAACTTTTGTGTTATCTCCCAATAAGTACTTTTCTTTAACGCCTTTAAGTTAGGCATGATAGTTTGAGAAGATGCTCACATAAGAAAGATGAATTTAAGTGAAAGAGAGCATCAAGAAGCAAATTCAAAGCACATTTAAGTCTAACCCACTTCCTATGCATAGGAATCTTGTAAAGAAACAAGTCATGAAAGCTCAAAGCAACAAGCATAGGAAAGCAAAACAAGTGCAACTTCAAAATTTTCAACATAAAGAGGGGAAACTTAATAATGTTGAGATACATAAGCCCATGTTTCCCTCTCTCATAATAACTTTCAGTAGCATCATGAATAAAATTAACAATATAACTATCACATAAAACATTATTATCATGAGCCACATGCATAAAACAATTATTACTCTCCCTATAAGAATAGTCATTCTTATTAATTGTAGTGGGAGAAAATTCAACAAAATAGCTATCATTATTATTCTCATCACCGTAATCATCAAATATAGGAGGCATATTGTAATCATAATTAATTTTCTCATCAATAGTAGGTGGACTGAAAATATCATACTCATCATTGTAATCATCATATATAGGAGGTTTGGTATCATCATAAGCAATAGAATAGCTATCTTCCAAAGCTGGGGAACTAAAAAGATCATTTTCATAAAAACTAGCTTCCCCAAGCTTAGACTTTTCCATAGCATTAGCAATAATGGTGTCCAAAGAATTCATACTAACAACATTGCTATTAGCATGCAAATAAAGTTCCATAGATTTTTTAATTTTCTCTTCAAACACTTCATGTCCTAACTCAAGATAAATACTATAAAGCTCTCTAATTTTGTTGTTGTTTTCCATTAAGCCTAACTAGTGAAAACAAGAAACAAAAAGACAAAATTGTAGAATCTAAAGGAAATAACTTTGAGCACTCACACCGGAGGATGTGATTACCTTTTACCTTACCTCCCCGGCAACGGCGCCAGAAAATAGGCGTTTGCCGTGGGAGGTTCTTCTTCTTTAATCCTCCGGTGTGAATACCTTTTTCCTTACCTCCCCGGCAACGGCGCCAGAAAATAGCTTGATGTCTACGCACTTCTATTCTTGTAGACAGTTGTTGGGCCTCCAAGTGCAGAGGTTTGTAGAACAGCAGCAAGTTTTCCCTTAAGTGGATCACCCAAGGTTTATCGAACTCAGGGAGGAAGTGGTCAAAGGTATCCCCTCTCAAGCAACCCTGCAATCAAGATACAAGAAGTCTCTTGTGTCCCCAACACACCCAATACACTTGTCAGGTGTATAGGTGCCCTAGTTCGGTGAAGAGATAGTGAAATACAAGTGGTAACGGTGATAGAAAATAGCTTGATGGCGTGGAAAAGACTAAAGGCAAACTGAAATAAAGATGGAAGCAAGCAAACATGTAACAGATCTAATTGCAAACGGTGTTTCAATGCTTAGAAACAAGGCCTAGGGATCATACTTTCACTAGTGAACACTCTCATATAAATATATCATCTTCATGATACTACGCTGATCTACTCTCCGGTTGGACACTCTAATCCACGGTAGGGCTATAATAGCACACCTCAAAGTAAGCCTTTCCCGTCTAGAAAACCCCACACTGTCACCTTGAGCACTAGATGAGTCCAACAAACACCACAATTTCATAAAGACATCCAACTCCAAATATAACTCATAACAAGTATTTGTAATCTCTAGCCTAAGTGCCACCATGGTGTGCACACTGTCAACTTCACACACATGGGGAGAGCAGAGATCTATTAAAGCACTTGAGTAGCAAGGTAGATCTATAGATTACAAGCTCGTGATCTCAATAAGATCATGCATAGAGAGAGATGAACACATAGCTACCGGTAGAACCCTTAGCCTCGAGAGAGAACTACTCCCTCCTCATCATGGGAATCAGCAATGGTGATGGAGATGGTGGTGGCGATTGATGGAGATGGCTCCGGGGGTACTTCCCCGTCCCGGCAGGGTGCCGGAACAGAGACTTTCTGTCCCCCGAATCTCCCCTTCGGTGGCAGCGATGCTGTGGAACTTTTCGTGGCTGGAGGCTTGATTATCTAGGGTTTTGGTATCGGGAGGCTCTTATAGGCGAAGGAGGCAAGGTCGGTGGCCGGCCAGGGGAGCCACACCATGCCCTGGCGTGGCCTAGGCTGGCCCGCACCAAGGGGGGTGTGGCCACCCTATGGCCCCTCTCCGACTCTCCTTCTGGCTCCGTGAGTCTTGCGGGAAAATAGTAACTTTGGCTTTTGTCCCGTCCAATTCCGAGAATATTCATTTTCTGACTTCCTGGAACCAAAAACAGCAGAAAACAGGCAACTGGCACTATGGCACCTTGTTAATAGGTTAGTCCAAGAAATCATATGAAAAGTACTCCAAAGTTGGAACAAAACACAAGAAAGTAGATAAAACCAAGCATGGAACATCAAAAATTATAGATACATTTGCAATGTATCAATCGTCCATGGAATATTGCTCAGCTACATCCCTTTTATTCTTACAAATTTCTTTCTTTGTAATCATACATATGTAAATGTTCAAAGTGGAATAAAGTATTAGTTTCCTCAATGTTTTTTTGAGATGTTTTTTATGTACCATTGATGGCTCAATGCACGGCGCCCAGGAAAGTGTCTTTTGATGGCGTGTAGTTGACATGGGAGTTTCTTCTTCTTCGATCCCCGGCAACGGCGCCAGAAAAATGCTTGGGCGTGGTTGAAGTAGAGCTCGTTGGGAACCCCAAGAGGAAGGTATGATGAGCACAGCAGCAAGTTTCCCTCAGTTATGAAACCAAGGTTTAATCTAACCAGTAGGAGCAAGGAAACACCCCAAAGGTGTTACTAGCTGAACTTTGGCAGGGCGCACTACCGGTGCTAGTAGCAACGTGGAGACCTGCATAACACAACCACGAAACTTTGTCCCCAACTTGCGATGAGGTTGTCAATCTCACCGTGTTTTGCTGAAAACAAAGGATTAAACGTATCGAATGGAACGAAGTAATAGTTTGTAGAAAGTTAACACAAAGCAGTAAACAGTTTATAGATTGAATGTAAAAGACAAGGACCAGGATCCATAGTTCACTAGAGGTGGCTCTCCTTAGATAGATAACATGCTGGGTGAACAAATTACAACGGGGCAATTGACAAACATCGAGAAAGCAATACATGCATATACTAATCATCTTGACTCCTATGAGATTCGATTGGGCATTACAACATTATACATACACCGCCATCCAACTGCATCTATGACTAATAATCCACCTTCAGGTTATCATCCGAACCCCCTCCAGTATTAAGTTGCAAGCAACAGATTATTGCTTTATGAACTGCTTGTAAAGTAAACAATACGATTGTTCTATGAACAAAGGATTGCTGTTTTCTCCCTAGTAGCAATAGCACATCTAGTACCTTAGAGATTTCTATCGCTTCCCCAGATTACTAGAGGCATGAACCCACTATCGAGCATAAATACTAACTCTTGGAGTTGCTAGCATCTACTTGGCCAAGATAGCTACTAACAACGGAAAGCATGCAAGATCACAAATAACAAAGACATGATAGAATCAATAATCAATCTGAAATAGCATCTCAATATCCATAGGATCCCCACAAACACAACATGCAGAATTACAAATAGATGATCTTGATCATGAACGGAGCTCACAAGATCTAAACATGAAAGCACAAAGGAGGAGAACCAGCCATCAAAATGACAAGGCAAGCAGACAATGAGCATCTCAGCAATCTTTGTATTTGTTATTTGCATAGGTTTTTATTGAGGATGCTTCATAGAGTGCTCATTATGGTGATGCTTCAAGTTTCCACCATGATTAGGCATGGCTTAGGCTAGCGGCCTAGGCGTTTCTCTAACACACATACAAACTCCATGATCTTACAAGTTCGACTTTTATTTCACACCGCCGGGATCCGTAAGCAAAAGAACATGATATCAACGGGGTACAAAGTACAAGTGCAATGTTGAAAGCGTTCCCCATGATACATGGGTCTGCTAATTTCAACTTATAAAGCGCAAGCATATACACAACAAAGAAGGACCCAATGGTTCAAGGTTATTAGATGCAAAAAAGTAAAGTGTGCCATCAAGTTCGTGAGAGCTTTAATCACTAGTTTTCTCATAACAAGTTTAATTTGGAAGGTAAACAAAAGCATGAATATACTTGGAATAGCATAAGATAGTAGGTAGGTATGGTGGACTCTTTGGAATAACTTGGTTTAGGGAGTTGGATGCATGAGTGGAACTCATACTTGGTTGTGGAGGCTAGCAAAAGACTGGGAGCGACAAACTAAGAGAGCAATAATGGCCATAATCATGCAGAGCGACAGAACATCATTGATCAAAGAATAAAGTGATACTACAAGTTGAAAACTAAAGGATCATAAAGGCTATCGTGACTTGGGATAGTCATAACATGGTGTGAGCATGTGCCAAGTCAACCCAAATAAAGCATCAAAGGAGAATACCACTATACTATGCTTTAATATGCTAAAACAACGCATGATTCATCCAAGGCACATTAAGCAATCTCAATTGTTTATAACAAGTCATGCTACAGCAAATAATACTAAGCATAAAGCCAAAACAATATCAAGCATGGCATGACAAAGCATAGGCCACAGTCAAAAACAAGCTCTTTTTACCACATAAGTATGAACTTTCCTACTCTTTTCCAAACCAAACCAAACTATTTGCAAACCAATGTATGAAAGAGGGGGTCCAACCAATTTATTAAGCAAAATAAGCAAACCAAGCAAACGAAAAACTAAAACGAAAACGAAAAAGAAGACGCTCCAAGAACAACACAACTGTGCATGAAACAATAAAAATGAAGCGTTTGGAAGAAACCTGGGATTTTTATTGATGAAGAAGGGGATGCCTTGGGCATCCCCAAGCTTTGACGCTTGTACTTCTTGGATATTTCTTGGGGTTACACGCGTGGCATCCCCAAGCTTGAGCTTTAGTCCATCCTTCTTCTCATTACTCATTCCTTCCATACACCTGAAATTTTTCCTTCATACAAAACTTCACACAATCTTTATTAGCAACATTAGTGCACTCAAGATAATAAGTCTTAAGGTTCAGTTCTAACACCAAATAAACTTCCATTAGAACACTATATACTGTAGCACTTCCCTCAAAAATCTCAATTCCCCAAAAGAACTCAAAAAGGAACCAACAAGAAGCAAATGCAGAAAATGGCAGAAATCTGTCAAAACAGACCAGAAGGTAAAGACGATTTTTTTCAAAGACCTTCTGTTACTCAGATCAAAAAGTGTTGAACTAACTAAATTTAGATAACAACCTGGGGCATAAGCACAAAAATTCACGCCTCAAAAATACGTTCAGACATTTTACATGAATTTTTACGGTGAAGCATAGAAATCTGTTTCGGGACAACAACTTTTCCAATCATTACTTCTCTCTCATTAAAGGTTACTCTTGGCACAAAAAGCAAATAAAAGGATAAGGAGCGGTTATTAGTGAAGTAATAACTTCCAAGACTCATCTAAAACTTGTGGGTTATCTCCCAATAAGTACTTTTCTTTAACGCCTTTAAGTTTGGCATAAGAAGCAAGAAAGAATCAAGTGTTCTTAAATGAAGAAGCATTAAGACCAAATTTTGTTTTCATAGGAGAAGAAAAAGAAATATTCTCTCTCTTCTTAGGGAAGTGTTCTATACCTTTCTTGAGTGGGAGTTGATATTTAATGGTGCCTTCTTTCATATCAATGATGGCACCAACAGTTCTAAGAAAAGGTCTTCCCAAAGTAATAGGACAAGAAGCATTGCATTCAACATCCAAAACATAGAAATCAACAGGGACATAGGAATTGTTAACCATAATAAGAACATCATTAATACTCCCCATGAGTTTCTTTTTAGCATTATCATCAAGTGGGACATTCAAATAACAATCTTCAAGAGGAGGCAAATCAAGCATATCATAAATCCTTCTAGGCATAATAGAAACACTACTATCAAGATCACATAAAGCTTTGAAATCAAAGTCATTCACTTTCATATTAATGATGGGTTCCCAACCATCTTCTTGTTTTATAGGAATAGAAGCTTTATGTTTCATCTTTTCTTCTTTAATCTTTATGAGAGCATCAGTAATGTGTTTTGTAAAGGCCATGTTCATAGCACTAGCATTAGGACTTTTAGAAAGCTTTTGTAGGAACTTAATAACTTCAGAGATATTGCAACCATCAAGATCAAAATCAACTTTATCATCTAAAGTAGTAGAAATATTACTATCCTCAACACTAGTGGTGGTAATAGTAGAAACGCTAATGTTTCTAGCAATTTCATCTTCTCTTTCCCACTTAGCATGTAATTCAGCTAATAGTCTAACATTTTCATCAATCCTTACTTGTATGGCATTAGTAGCTGCAAAGGGATTCTCATTAGTTTCAGGTTTAGCAGCCATTTTATTAATCAATGAAGATTGAGCTTCAGACAAAGATGATATATTTCTTTCAGCATTAGAGAGTTTCAATTGTAAACTAGGAATTTCCCTATTTAGACTCTCAAGTTGATGGCTAATGTTCTTCAAAATGATAGATTGTTCCTCCATAGTTTTAGTGAATAGTTTATTTTGCTCATATTGCATTTGCATGAAGTTTTTAGTGGCTCTTTCAACTTCTAAAATTCTTCCTTCACTAGGTAATCCAGGTTTACCATTATAGTCATAAGTATTATTAGGAGGGTAGGGCCTATAATTGTTATTACCATAAGCATTGTTGCCAAAGTTGTTATTTCTTATGAAGTTCACATCAACTTGCTCTTCTTGAGCAACCAAAGAAGCTAAAGGAACATTATTTGGATCAATATGGGCTTTCCCATTAACAAGCATAGACATAATAATATCAATCTTATCACTCAAGGAGGAGGTTTCCTCAACATAATTTACCTTCCTACCTTGTGGAGCTCTCTCAGTATGCCATTCAGAATAATTAACCATCATATTGTCTAGAAGTTTTGTTGCAGCACCCAAAGTGATGGTCATAAAGGTACCTCCAGCAGCAGAGTCCAATAGGTTCCTTGAAAAATAGTTCAATCCTGCATAAAAAGTTTGGATGATCATCCAAGCAGTCAGTCCATGAGTGGGACAATTCTTTACCAAAGATTTCATTCTTTCCCAAGCTTGAGCAACATGTTCATTATCAAGTTGTTTAAACTTCATTATTTCACTTCTCATGGATATAATCTTAGCAGGAGGATAGTATTTTCCAATAAAAGCATCTTTGCACTTAGTCCAGGCATCAATACTATTCCTAGTTAAGGAATTCAACCATTCTTTAGCTTTTCCTCTCAAAGAAAAAGGAAACAATTTCAGCTTAATAATATCACCATCTATATCCCTATGCTTTTGCATCTCACAAAGTTCAACAAAGTTATTTAGATGGGAAGCAGCATCTTCATTACCAATACCAGAAAATTGTTCTCTCATAACAAAATTGAGCAAAGCAGGTTTTATCTCAAAGAAAGTGTCTTCAGGCACAGGTGGCGCAATATGTGTGCTCATAAAATCATTGTTGTTGGTGCTAGTGAAGTCACACAACTTAGTGTTTTCAAGAGTTGTCATTTTTTTGGGTTTTCAAATAAGAAAGCAAACTAATAGAACTAATTTTTTTGTGTGTTTTTGAATAAAGAAAGCAAACTGGTAAAACTAATTTTTGTGTGTTTTTTATAACAAAACAAGAAAACAAAGCAAAAAGAAACTAAGCAAAACAAAAATAACAAAGTAAAGAGATTGGTTATGAGGGACTCCCCTTGTGAAGATGTCCTTGACTCCCGGCAACGGCGCCAGAAAAATGCTTGATGGCTCAATGCACGGCGCCCAGGAAAGTGTCTTTTGATGGCGTGTAGTTGACGTGGGAGTTTCTTCTTCTTCGATCCTCGGCAACGGCGCCAGAAAAATGCTTGGGTGTGGTTGAAATAGAGCTCATTGGGAACCCCAAGAGGAAGGTATGATGAGCACAGCAGCAAGTTTCCCTCAGTTATGAAACCAAGGTTTAATCGAACCAGTAGGAGCAAGGAAACACCCAAAAGGTGTTACTAGCTGAGCTTTGGCAGGGCGCACTACCGGTTCTAGTAGCAACATGGAGACCTGCACAACACAACCACAGAACTTTGTCCCCAACTTGCGATGAGGTTGTCAATCTCACCGTGTTTTGCTGAAAACAAAGTATTAAACGTATCGGATGGAAAGAAGTAATAGTTTGTAGAAAGTAAACACAAAGCAGTAAACAGTTTATAGATTGAATGTAAAAGACAAGGACCGGGATCCATAGTTCACTAGAGGTGGCTCTCCTTAGATAGATAACATGCTGGGTGAACAAATTACAACGGGGCAATTGACAAACATCGAGAAAGCAATACATGCATATACTAATCATCTTGACTCCTTTGAGATTCGATTGGGCATTACAACATTATACATAGACCGCCATCCAACTACATCTATGACTAATAATCCACCTTCAGGTTATCATCCGAACCCCCTAGTATTAAGTTGCAAGCAACAGATTATTGCTTTATGAACTGCATGTAAAGTAAACAATACAATTGTTCTATGAAAAAAGGATTGTTGTTTTCTCCCTAGTAGCAACAGCACATCTAGTACCTTAGAGATTTCTGTCACTTCCCCAGATTACCAGAGGCATGAACCCACTATCGAGCATAAATACTAACTCTTGGAGTTGCTAGCATCTACTTGGCCAAGATAGCTACTAACAACGGAAAGCATGCAAGATCACAAATAACAAAGACATGATAGAATCAATAATCAATCTGAAATAGCATCTCAATATCCATCGGATCCCCACAAACACAACATGTAGAATTACAAAGAGATGATCTAGATCATGAACGGAGCTCACAAGATCTAAACATGAAAGCACAAAGGAGGAGAACCAGCCATCTAGCTACTACATGGATCCGTAGTCCAAGGATGAACTACTCACGCATCACACCGGAGGCTTGCATGATGATGAAGAAGGCCTCCAGGGTGAATTCCCCTCTCCGGCAGGGTGCCAGGAAGAGCTTCAGATCCCTCCCGATCTAGGGATGGAGATGATGGGCTATAGACTCTTTCATGGATTTTTGACCGGGTACTTAGGGTTTACGTCCTGAGGGCATCTTATAGTCGGAAGGGGAGGCCGAGGGGGTGCCTGGGCTGGCCTCACCACCCCCTGGCGCGGGCCAGGCTGGGTCGCACGGCCAGGTGGTGTGGTGGCCCCTGACCCCTCTCCATCTCGTATTCTGGCACTTGATGACTTCCGGAAAAATAGGCACTTTGGCTTTTGTCCCGTGCAATTTCGAGAATATTCATTTTCTGACTTTCCTGGAACCAAAAATAGCAGAAAACAGGCAGCTGGCACTGTGGCTCTTGTTAATAGGTTAGTCCAAGAAATCATATGAAAAGTACTCCAAAGTTGGAACAAAACACAAGAAAGTGGATAAAACCAACCATGGAACATCAAAAATTATAGATACATTTGCAATGTATCAACCATCTTATTTCCGAATGATCATGTCATAGTCGAAAATCCCAGAATACTTGAAAGTACTTTATGCTCATGTTTGTTCTGGGTAGATTTTCGATTCTAAAAATGCTACCTTCAAGTATAAATCTAAATTTTCAAGTTTACACTTGGGTTTTTGTCTGATTGCTAAATGCGGGTATTTTTCGATTAGTGAATTGTTGGTACTGGAAGCCGGCTTTGATTTCGAGTTTAAACTGGTTTAGTAATTGAGCTCCGTTGCTCGGCAAAGTTTCCGTGCTGAAGGTTTGCCGGCTCACGAAAGGGACGAGGCGAAAAGCCAGATAAACGATAAGTGTAGACAAACAACAAAGTGCTTAAGTATTACAAAATAATAATATACTTATTACAATCAGATTGTTTTCAGAATAACACATTCTTTTTTCTCATTCTATGATGCAGGTGAAGATGCAGGATTTGCCGGCTCGCTAGAAACATCACCCGTGTCACCCCAATATATGTCCAAGACAAGTAAGTCAAACTCAGTCTTCTCATCATGATCGAAAACTTTAGCAACTACTTCCTTGGGGATGTCACTTCAACGGGCGTGAATAACGGATCATCATAGCTGGTCAATTCGGCCACGCGAGAAGCGTATCCGGCGCAAGAATCCCAGATCTCCTTGATGTTCTGATTGTTGTCGTCTTCATCGACAATCGAATAACCCTTGGTAACTTGCCATATTTCCATGCTTCCATGGTGGCTCATTACCATTGTTAGGGAATTTTGTGCCGCTGTGCGTGCATAGGACATGTTGCAATCCTTGACGAGCTTTGGCATATCCTTCGCCTTGTCTCGTAGCTCAAAGGCCAACATTGAGTCTAAGCTAGAGAGTTAGACCGATTCACCAATTTCTTCCAATGACTGGTGGGAATCATGAATCAGGTCCCCAACGGCAACAAGCCAGCTGGTACGAGGCTCGAATGAAGAGGCATCAAGAAGGTTGAGAGGACCTATAAGAAAGAAAACAAGGTCAACAATATATCTGAGTCTAAAAATTCAGAATAAACAATAACTCTGGGATAGAAAAAATTACTGAAGATAGCATCATCTACTTTGGTGTTCTCCTCTCGAAGGCTTCGGAGTTTGTTCCCGAGAGCTTCTGAGGTGTCCTTCTCCCTGTCCAAGGCATCTTGCAAGTTCGAGATTGTTTGGCCTTGTTTGGCTATTTTGAGGTCACGCTCTTTAGTAGCATAATTACTAGATTCAAGAACACTAGCAAAGCTAGTCTCATGATCTATTTTTAGTTTTCTAGTGCTGCATGCAAGTCAGCATTCTCCACCTCCAAGACCTTATAATCATCGGCTTTCCCAATCATTTTGCATGACTATTTCACAAGTTCTGGCAAAGCAAGACATAAAGCCGGATAAATATTCGGCTATAGATCAACAAAACAGACTATCAAAATGAGGCTTGAAATGTTTACCTCTAGCTTCATCCTTTGAAATTTTCAGTTGTGCATTTTCAAGTCGATGAGCTCTGATCTCTCTCTGCTTGTTGCAAATATTCTTTAATAATTCCTGGTTATAAGCATTAACTTTCTCTAAGTCAGAATGGTAACCACAGTCAGAATTCTACTAAGACTCGGCCTAATATTTTAACTAAGTTAAATATCAGAACGAGCCTTGGGGGGGGTTATACTAGTTCATTCTTTGGTATCCTATAAAAACATAAATCCATATTCCTATCCAACTTCATGCTTGGGGGCTAGAAGATACGATATGAAATACAATAAAAAGAAGAGTCCGATTATGACTTACATAATGCTCATGAGTCAGCTTGTTGAGGCTCATGTGCACCTCAGTGGAAACCTTCTCGGCGAGAGTCAGAGGAATCACTGGTTGTGGCAGGGCCACACCAGCCTTCAACTTCTCGTCACGGAGACAAACTTGGTCAAGAAGGTCGGCTTCTTGCGCCTCCTCCTCTGCTGTGATATTCCGGGTCTCTAGGCAATGGAGAGCCAGCTTCTGGATCTCTTTTGCGCTCTTCCGAGTAAGGCCAAGTTTGGCAATACCCGGATTTTGTAGAAGGTTGTCTGCGAAGATCTCAGTTGAGGGATCATTACCCTTTGAGGGTTCACCCTAATCAAGTTACGAGTCACCTACGGTGACGTCGGTTTGCGAACCAAGGTTCGGTGGCTCTTGAGAATGAGCCGAAACATCTTCAATGCATGGAGAAGAAGTACCCTCTAGCGCTGATGATGGATTTGGGGTAGGAGTCAGAGGCGGGGCAGCAGGTGAGGCCAGAATCAACTTCTGCTGGCGCAGAGTCTTCCTCGGCTTTCCTTTTGCCTTACCCTTGGCAATCATTTTAGCCCTGGATGGTGACAGAGTAAGATTGTTGCAATTCAGGGAGAATGTAAATTGATACTCGAAACCTTGTGAAGAATTTTACCTCTTTACAATGGGCACTTTTTGAGTGCCCATAGAAACAACCGGAGCTTTGCGCTTCCGGGTAAGCACCTCCGATAAAACTTCAAGTTCTTCATCATCCTAAGGAACCGGATCCTCAGGTGGATATCCCTTGAGGGGAGCAAGCTCCAACTCGAGGAGGTCAGCAATCTGAAAGAGACATTATCTCAGTATTGCAAAACAACAACAAAGTATAGATGAGCAGATAAAGTGAGTATAAAGGGAACAGCCAGAAAACTTACTGGTGTTAAAGGTTCATCAGCAGTATACATGTCTAGAGAGAGATCTAGAATCTTCCTCTCAACTCGCTCCTTGATCAACCATTTGATCTGGGACTCATACTCTTTGTCCAGGATTGAGTGCAAGCTGATCCTGAGGCTGTCCTTTTTACTCTTGGTGACTGTGTGCAATAACCGGTCACCATGGTACAAGAGGGGCTGAATTCGGCATGCCATCAAGCAGTGGATCAAGTCAGATCCCTTAAGAACCTTACGCTTCATCAGATATTCGATCCATCTCTTGGAGAGAATCAGATCATCAGAAAGGTCCAGAGCTTCCGCATCCTAGGACTGTTGGGGCATGGAGGCACCATCGACAAAAGCCGGCAAAGCAGTTTCTTTGCTAGGAGCCAGTTTGTCCTGATGGTAAAAGAACATGGACAACCATTTCTTCACTGACTCGCTAGCTTTAATCTTGGGGTAGACTCGTTCTCTCCTAGGAGTCAGGCTAAGATTCTCGGTAATATAAGGATTACCGGAAGTGATGGAAATACTCTGGGTACCAAGTAGTACCAGAACAAGATAAGACTCGGTTTTATTCCGAGATAACCCTCACACAAGGAAGCGTAAGTGCTAAGCTCTAGAATTTTATTTGGGGGGAAATTGTGGAGTTGAACTCCATAGTAATCTACGACCTCAGAGAAGAACTCTGAGGGGGGAAAGCTCAAACCTCTATCGAGGTGAGTGCCAAAGTGGACCCTCTCGTCGGCACGAGGATTAGGGACAACCTCGTCGAAGCTGCTCCGCTAGTCTCCAGCGCAGATGAGACCTTCCTTCTCAACGACACATAGTTTCTCGTCGTCAAGGACGCACGAGATCCACACTCCGCAGAAATTCTCTTTCTCCACCACTATAGTGGTCGCTGCCGTGGTCTCCACCGTAGCAGATGAAGACGCATCAGCCGTTTTGGTGATAATAGTGACCTTGGATGGGCGGTGCTGTGTGATTTGGGGGAAGGGAAGAAAGAGAAAAAGCATGGTGGCGTTGGGAGGAAGAAGAAGGCAGAGACACTGGTGAGGAAGAATAAGGAGATCTGAACCCCTTATATGCCTCGCTTGCGCCAAGATTCGTGTGAAACAAACAGTGAACATGCCACGCGTCTTGGAAGGAGCTAGGTAACATCCTCGAGAAGATTACGCCTCCTCGATCTCTATGCGTGCATTAAACGGTGCCTCGGTTCCATGATAAATGAACCCACCAATGGTCACACTATCAGGAATGTCTGTCAGTGACGTGACTTGACCTTGACTGATGTCAGGTTGCGCCGGAGACCGAGTTCCAGCTTAGTTTGAATTTCAAGTTGGAAAACCAAATGACATATTCACAGGTTCGACTCAATTTGAGACTCGGATCATACTTTTGTTTTGAGTTTTAGGAACCCTTCAAGATTTCGCAAGCCGTGACTCACACTATGATGCAGCTGGTTCCAATAGCACCACAAAAACGGCTTGCCAAACCTGTTGCGCCACCACAGTCCCACCTCTGTCTTGTCCATATCCATTCCTTCGAACCTCCTCCCCCTCCATCTCCATTCCTCCTCACCTTCGCCCTCTCCATCTCTAGCCCTTCCCACCTCCGTCCTCTCCAACTCTGGCATATGTCGTCCCTCATATTCGCTCGCATGCTCGACATCACCCTACCACTATGCGGCAGCTCCCCATCACCTCATCCCTACCATGGGGAACATTTTCATCGGCCTGATGCCGGTGCTAGTGGTGGTCACATTTTTTCTACAAGCCATGGGCGGCGGTCTCCATTAGTGCACATCCACTCCAAGAGCCTAGCTCCGACAGAGTTGCCGGCAGTGCGTCGTTCGCGTTGATGCAAGCTTGGGATGTGGATTTTCCTATGTGCAACCGAAGGTGGTGCTACAAGCGGCATTGAGGTTTGCTACGTGCGGAATTGGGGTTTGCTATGTGCGGTGTTAGGATTTTCTATGATGCTACAATATTAAGAAGTTTTTGCTACAAAAGTTTTGTTTTCTGCTACAATGGTATAAATGTGTTGCTACGAGATTTCTGGCGAGAGTCATAGGCGATGTATGCCCTGAAGTTGGTTTTATGCTATAATAGCACTTTTTTGCTACAACCCTTCTATATTTTTTCTACCATAGTACAGACACTACAAAACTAACCCCATACGCGGCATTTTTTGCGTAGCATAATCCAAAATTCCCTGCAAAAGTAGTTTACCCAACGGATGGGGGTTAACAGTGGCTATCGAGGATGACACACAGATTTACGTCGTGGTCTTACCGATACCGACACAAAATTTTGTTGTGGTAAGTGGTAGGCAAGTGTGGCATTGTTGATTGCCATGGTTGATTGGACGGATGCATATTAACCAACACCATGGATTATACGTGATCTGTATAGTGTGTCCGTCTGGGGTAGCAGGTTAACCCTGTCCCACTAAGCGGTGAGTCCCACCAGTGAAGGCCAACATTAGCCAAGCGGTTATAAGTATATCGTATGTACTATTTAATGTATACCCACTTCCCACTTATATCTTCACCCTCTCTCTACACGAAATCTTCAGTTGGCAGCAGGATGAATCCGACGAGAGCTAGGCGGCGCGGTACAAAAATAGACTACGAGATGGATGTAATTGTTTTATTGGTTATTAAATTTTTATTTAGGCAAATATTGGGGGTTTCTTGACCGAGATTCATCTGGGTGTTCACGTTTAGGGGGAAAATCTCGTTTCTTCACATTTCATCACTAACGAGGGTTCAACTCGTCAATGCCCATTGTTATGGACTTGGGTTTTGGAGAAGGCGGAAGTGCTAGAGGCATCAATCGGCTAGCAAACAAGCAAACAGGGACGCAAGGTTTACCCAGGTTCAAGCCTCGTAGAGATCCCTACTCCTGCTTGTATGCTCTTGGAATTATCGAAGGAATCGAAGATTACAGGGGTGCGCAGATGCAATCTGGCGAGAGTTGTGGAAACTAGGGTTGTGATTGTCCTCCTCGCCACTCCTCCTAGCCTTTATATAGATAGGCTAGGTATCAGGTAGCAGGTCGAGTCGATTACAGATTAGGGTTCGCCCTTTGAACTTTCTATCTTAAGCTTCTTCTTGTCTCGCAAGCAATTGGAGAGTCCGTGGGCCACTCGAATTCTTCATCGGGCCTTGGCAAAACCGTGGGCTTCTGCCGTATCTGGACCGTATATACCAAACTTGACTACCTGTAGGGTATACCCATGTCAGTAGCCCCCGAATGTCTAGTGGAATCGTAGATTCGACTAGAGACTTTATGAAGTCTTTCGAGTGCATGTCTGAGCATCTTTTCGAGTGTTCAGTTTGTGTCATAGGGATTGCTGATATACGTGCCTGATTTATCCGATGTATTGGTATCAATTAACTGCCTTAGGACAAAAAACGCAATCTACTCAAACTCGAGTCCCCGGACTCGAATTCAGAAAAGTGTTTGCGTAATTCGACTCAGGCCGCAGAGGTCTTACAGGAGTCGAATTCCAGTGTATAAGTGTGAGCACTCGACGCGTCCGTCAAGGCATGTTCATAGTACCTGTAGGCACGGATATATTTCTGGTAGTGCGCAGCAGATGCATTGCCAGGCCTTATTCAGGTCTTATCTTCACGCTGCAAGCGCGACATCCAAAAATTTTAGTCATCGCGGAGACGATTCGGGTGACATAGGATACGCAATCTCTTTGTAGGGAAAATATGAGGCAGAGTCGCCATAGCATTTGAGTGTGGATGTTATTGACACACAATACGATGTACAAATAATCATAGGGTGTGCGGCCAGCGCTCCCTATGGGAGTAGCCCCCGAGTGCCTATTCGAGTCGTAGACTCGAGTGGGGACTAAAAACATTTTGCGACTGCTGTCATCTTTAGTTGCTTGTTTCATACGAATGTGCTTCCAGCGCTCCCTATGGGAGTAACCCGCAGTTCACAATCAAATCGTTAATTCGAGTGAAGGGTTTGTCTTGAATGCTCATACACCTGCATAAAAAATTCTTTCGCGTGCACGGTCAGTGCTCCTGTTTGGAGTAGCCCCCAAGTGCTTGGTTGAGTCGAAGACTCGAGCAAGAACTAATGTAGTCAAAATCTTCTTCTGCTAGAATCGATAACGTTAGTGCTGATGATGTGATGACCTCAATTGCCCGTGTGAGCGGCTTTGATGGGACCTGACGAGCGGTGGGTCCCACTTTCTGACTTTGATTTGACCGGGCGTGCATAATCTTCTATTTTAACTGCGTCTCCTCGATTTCCACGTGTAATGGGAGTAGTGGGGGATGGTTCGTGGTTCAGCCTTGCCACGTGTCGATGGTGATGTGCACCACGTGTTCAGTAGGGTTTCTGCTAGCCGTTGGATGGCATCCGTGAGGAGGTTAAGTAGCAGCGCAGCTGCGGTAATTTTCCCCATCTCTCTTGTTGCTCGTGCCTCCTTCGCCATTGCTGTTCTCTCTGCTTCCTTGCGCGTTTCCACTTCGTGGCACTAGACCAGCTCCGTGTTTTCCCTAGTTACTTTCTCCGCTCACATCGCCATTGAAAGATGGGCAAGAAGAAGGGAGGAGCCGCCGCTGGATCTACAGCCACCATTGCCGCCACCAAGAAGAAGGGCAGCACCACCGCCATGGGCACCAGTGCTGCCGGCACTGGGAAGAAGAAGGGTGCGGGCACCCGCGTCACCAACAACTCCTAGTGCACGTCCATCATCAAGTCCTCTGAGTTGCACCTTCATTGTCAAGATGGAGCTCTTCCGCCCGCGGAAGATGACTCACGAGTGCCTAGCGATGAGGTAATCCCTCGTCCTCCTCCAGGTTTCCAGGTGATGTTCCTTGCGTTCATCATTCGAGGTCTCTCTCTTCCCCTGCATCCTTTCTTCAGTGGTCTTCTTTTTTTCTATGGGCTCCAGCTGCACTAGCTGTCTCAAAATTCCATTCTCCACATCGCCTGCTTCATCACTTTGTGCGAGTGCTGGCTCGGAATTGAGCCACACTTTGGTCTCTTCAAGAAGCTTTTTAAGCTGAAGCGTCAGTCGGGGTCGGGTTTGGTAGTCTACGATGTAGGAGGCTGTGGGATCCATGTCGACTGCTCTGTCACCTACTTTGATATCAAGATCACCGCGTCTGTCCAAGGGTGGAGGGACAAGTGGTTCTATGTCCACGACCAGAAGGCCGACGGAGAGCACTTCGGACTCGTGCCCTTCGATCCTGCGGCGACTTGCAAGAGGAGGCGCTCCTTGAAGAACATCGTGATGCCTGACGAGTCCAAGGAAACGGAGGTGTTGTATCAGTGCGTCTGCGACCTCGAAGGCCGCATAGGCAAAGAAGAGGGTGGCGCCGCTCTCATTCGCATGTGGTTGCGCTGCTGCATCCAACCTCTGCAAGCTAGAGTCCATCCTATGTTCCGCTGGACCGGTGCTGGCGATGTCACTCGCATATCTGCCGAGGGCATTTCTGCGGGTGAGGTAGATAAGATGTTGCGATTGGTGAACAAGTATACCACCAAGGAGGATCTCCCTGGCAAATCAGTCGTGCCTCCTTTCAATGCCAACAACCCTCCACCAGAGGTAGAGTTTTTTTTCGAAGTAGTATTGTATTTGTGCGATTGGTTGCCAAGTGCTTGAATCTGTGCTATTGTGTCTTCTGAATGCAGGACTAGAAGGTGTCCTCCAATTTACCTCCTCGACCTGAAGGGGTTATCCCTCGTGAAGCGGAGGAAGAGGACGAGTCAGAATCGACCGTCCCGATTGAAGAAGAGGAGGGAGCCCCCGAGTCCAGCGGCCACGACACGTGCAAGCGGTCCCGCGGCAAGGATTCTGACTCTTCTTTGCCAACGACACCGGAAGGTCCCTCTGCTACTGAAGAGGAGCCAATCCCCACCGTGCCTGTGTGCGCCATGGCTCCTCCCGCTCGGAAGAAGCTGCGACTGCCGAAGGAGTCATCAGATGACTCCTTTGACCTCGACAAATTTAACTGGTAAGCTTTTAATGCTCGTGAGTTTGTTTTGCTCTCTTTGAGGTTGCTTTTTCTGAAGTTGCACTCGGCATCTTTTGTAGTCAAGCGGCATCGTCATCTTTTGACGACGTCCAATTGGTGAAAGAGTCCGGAGTCGTAGACTCTAAGGCCAAGGAGGTGGCCGAACAGCCTCCTTCTCTTTCAGTGGTGGCCCACTCCGGTGCCAATTCTTCGAGTTCCCCGCATGCTGGGGAGCACCAGATGGTTGCCCGGACGACTGCACGACAGTCATCTTCAGAGTCCCTGGAGGAACATGTAAGTGTCATTTTTATTGTTTGGTAGTCGAATTTGTACTTTGGGTTGCCGCTGAGTCTTCGTTTCCCTTTGGTGTAGCTCATTGTGAAGGAAGATGCACAACTCGCGGAGCAAGTTCTTGCTATGGGTCGATAGCACGCCCTGCTGGACAATCGCCACCGCACAGTCGAAGGTTGGCTTTGGATTTTGTCTTTGTCTTCGTGGAAATTTGTCGGCTCAATTGTTGTTATGCCCCGTGCTTTGTAGGTGAGCACAATGAGCTTCTTCCTCGTGTTTCGTCCCTCGAGAAGGGGCTTCCCGCGGCGGTGAACAATCGCGACGAAGCAGTCGCAGCCCTGGAGGAGTCATGGAAGCGCGAAGAGGATTTGCGCTCTTCCACTGCTGAAAGGGAGAAGTTGTTCAAAGAACAACTTTTCTCGATTGCCAAGGCCCTCTTAGGTATTTTCCAGTTTGATTTGCGTTGCTCCTTGTTTGATGTCATGTTGATGTGCTAATACCTTGTGTATGCAGATGCCGCCGGCCTGAGCTTTGACGCCCAGTCCCTGCGTCGCGCGGATGCGTTGGCTGGCACCATTGTTGCAGTCGAGGACCACAGTGTTTCCCTCCAGGAGACGCTGGGGAAGGCCAAGGATGTGCTCAGCCGCCTCCGTGAGGACCTGACTCCCAAGGCTGGGTTAATCGACAATAATGATGACCTGGTGGAATCCTTCACTGGAGGTATTCCCACGGAATTCAGGAACTCCCAGCAGTCTGTCAGTGCCACCATGGCACTCGCGATGGTGCAAGCCCATGGCGTGGAGTTGGATCCCGCCATGATTTCCGAGGCGATGCCTGTGGACGCCGGAGGCCAGCAAGCAGTGTTTGCTCCCTGCGCTGGTAGCTACGCTAAATATGGGCCTCAACTTATCGAGACAGTCGCTAAATACTCTGAGGAGCGGCAGCGAGTGAAGGCAGCGAAGACTGTGACATCTGGGGCTACCATTGGAAAATCCGTGGTGTCGGAGACTACCATGGATGCGATGAAGCCCCCGAAGTCGAAGAAGCAAAATGCTCCCTAGTCTTTATGTGTAATATCTATAGCTTAGCCTTTTGTCTGAACCGTGCTTTTGTGGGGGTGTTCCCTTGAGATTTTATCGAATTTGACTGTAGTTCTCTGTTTGTCTATGTTTGATGAGTCTCATTTGCCTCTTTCTTTATTGTACCTAGGGTCCTTCGAGTGATCCTCATGATTCTCCTCCCACCGATGAAACCTCGGCGTAGCCGCGTTCAAAGGTGGAGGAATCGTCGTTGCTTTTGCGACTGCACGATCGCATTAAGCAATTGGAGCATGAGTTTCCCATCATCCACGATAGTGCAAACGTGCGGAATTCGAAGGCGTAGAAGGCCACCGCCCAAGAAGTATCTCTTGGAGGAAATGGCGCAGTTGAATGAGCAGTTCAAATGTTAGCTTTCTGCCTTCTCATCTTTTCTTTTAGTTAGTCGCGGCGATGCCTTGTCTTCACACTTTGCTGCTTGCTTGGTGTAGTTGTTAGCGCTCGTCATCCGCATGATGAAAAGGACTAGGTGGCCATTCGAATGAACAACTTGACCCAGGAGCAGCTGCAGGCAAGTGGGTACTTTTGGGTGGACCACGATCGTGCAATTACGTTAGCGACCCTGCAGGATCGTTCTTCTCGAGTACTTCAATGCTTGAAGAAGGGGCAGTCGTGCCTCAGGCACATTTACCGAACGATGTTTCCTCTGGATGTTGTCCCTTCAAGCATGTTGGCCCTTTTCACGAAGTTTCAAGATATAAGCATGGTACGCGAGTGTGTGCGGCAGCAGCTGGTTGCTAGTGCCAAGGCTGCCTTGTCAATGGTGCGACTGCATCGGCCAGATGTGGACATGGCATCCGTTGCTGCTGGACCGCCGCCGCCACCAGAAGGGATGACCTAGAACATGGTGCCGAACTACCAGGCGGTTGATCAGCCAGCAGAGGACATCATCGACTTTTTTGAAGAGCAGACGAATGTTCATCTTCTGCTGTAGTAGCGTAGTTTTTATCCTGCACATAGATGTATGAGTGTTGTAAAGTTCGCGTAATTGTGTTGGATATATTTAGTACCCCTTGCTATGTGAAGAGCTTGCTAGCTCGTATATTTTTTGAGTGTATTATACTCTATAGTTCCTTTTCGTTAGCCTGACTTGTGTTTTATCTCAGCACCTTGCCAACCTGTCAGGTGCGTTGCAACTGGGTTGGTGTTTATCAAGGGTTCGATTGGTAATGCGTCAGCTACTCAGGATACTGCAATTTGTTCGTAAAACAAAAGTGTAAAGGGCGGCGCAGCCCCCGAGTGATGAAATTGCAAGAAAATAAGGAAAACACAGAGTTTTGGGGCACTTAGCTTTATTTATTCGCAGAATAGAACGAGGTACAATGTGTGGCTAAGTAGCCTGGCTGAATAGCCTTATTTGTAATGTAAAAACGACTAGGGGTAGAAACGACGCAGCTGCGCGATGTTCCAGGGGTTGGAGTATGCGACTCCGCTCTCGAAATCTTTAAGGCGATAGGCGCCACCTGGGATTACTTATGTAATCACGTAAGGTCCATTCCAAGGGGACTCGAGCTTGAGATGCCCTTGTTGCTTCAGTCACAGGACCAGGTCTACTTCTACAAAGGATCTAGGGCGTAGCCTTCTGTTGTGGTAGTTGCGGAGGCTCTATTAATAGTGAAGGAGATATGCCCTAGAGGCATATAATAAATAGGTTTTTATTGTCATATCTCAATTAGTTTATAATAGTTTCATATTGTGCTATAACTATGCCAAGTAGAAACATTGGTATAGGTGTGGTATGAAACAACAAAGTCCCTAGTAACCTCTATTCATACTAGTTCGTTGGTCACGAAGATGATCTGGGTTTCAAGATCATGGGCATTTATGCCGACTGACAATGAGATCATATCATTGGAGAATGATGTGGTTGGACATTCCTCGAAGGATTGCAACACGATCAAGTCATATAGTTCATTGTTGCAACAGCTATACCTAGACTCCTCCTTAGACCGTGAGCTCATATTACTCATTGTTTCCCTAGGCTGCTTAGACTGCATCAACCGTCATTCGGTAATACGGTGGCCATAAAGGTGTACGTTGGGTATTCCGAAGGAACAGTAGATGACATGTGACTGCAAGACCGGGATTTGTTCACCCACATGACGGGTAAAGATACATACGGCCGACTTGGTGAGATTACATCTATAAATGTTGCAACATGTGACTAGGTCACGGGGATGTAATATCACGGTAACAAGAAAAACATAACTTGTTGTGAACGAGATTGAACAAGGTATGGGATACCAATGATCGGATCTCGGACAAGTTGTATCGAGAAACAAAAGGAAGAGGATGATACATTTAGACGGTTCAAATGACATTGTCATCAGGAATGCATAGGGGTCACCTGGACATCCCTGGTCCCTCTGTTGATCATTGATGCAGATTATGTCTAGAGCATTCCCGAGCCATGAGAGGATACACTTAAGGGTACGATGAGAGCGATCATTCGTAAGACGGAATCATAGTAGAGAAAGATAGAAAGCCGGAATCGTTCCACGGAGAGATCCAAAGTTGTTTGGAGAAAGAATAAAGGAAAAGCCCCGAAAAGTGTTTTCGGATAAATGGGAATTTAAATATATATTTATTATATGTTAATTGTGAATTAATATATTATAAATAATATTTAGATTAAGATTTATAAAGGCAACTTTTATATTAGGCTAAATCCCGGAGGGAAATAGTCTAGAATAAAAGCTGCAGAAAAATAAAAGGGAAAAAGAAAACAGCCAGCCCAAGTGGCCGGCGGATAATAGCCGCTGCACTGGGCGACAGGTAACTGGGCCACGCTCGCCAGCGGGTGACAGATAATGCGCGCCGTGCGAGGCGGGCCGCAGCCACCAGCCGCCTGGGCCTGCTCGACCCGGCCCACAAGGGCGCGCGGGGAGCTGGCGCCAGGGGCGGGTAGCTGGGCCGCCGGGGCGGGGAGCTGGGCCGCGGGGGGCAGGCGCTGGCCCACCCAGGGCTCCCCCTTCTAGGTTGCTACCGCGGGGAGTGCTGGGCGCAGGGTGGGCCGCGCCAAGGCCCACCCGGCCAGCCCCAGCCTGTTGTCCCCTTTTTCTTTTATTTGGCCCATTTGGCAGTCCGAAAATCTGCTGCCTTTTTCTTTTAGTATTAGTCCCACATGGCTTAGCCTTTGAGAAAGGTACACCCCCTTAGCCTATATAAAGGGGTGCCCATGGGTGGGATGAAACACACAATTGGAGAAGTCCTTTGGTTGACTTTCTCCTCCTCCCTCTCTCTATACCTCATGACCATGGCCCAAGTCTGGGCTGTGCGATCGAGGCACATCTGCAGTACGCCGTTGCGCTGCAGGGATTCCTAGACGGATATCAACTTCCACACTCCCGGTAGGATCGGGGAGCCAGAGGTCTCATCATGCACCAGATGTGTATGAAGACATGAGGCACAACACTTGGGGCGCTTAAATGTCATGAGCCAGAGCTGTTGCACGATGAAGATGATGAAGATCAAGAAGGAGCAAGGGGTGACCTGCGAGGAGCTTCGCGACCTTGAGGTCGGCTACGAGTACGACTACATCAACCACGTTCCCCGTGGAACGTTAACCGCGTACGGTCTACAAGGGTATGTATTCTCTATGCTCCGGTCGTTACTGCATTACTACATAGATAGATCCTAAGCAGTTTCTGGGGTTTCAACGTAGGAATTTTTTTGTTTTCCACACCGATCCTCTACAGTGGTATCAGAGCCGATCTATGCGTAGGAGTGATGTACGGCCAGTACGCACAAGTACTGTGCAGGCATTGATTCCTTAGTTGTTACCCTCTAACATGTACTTGTTTATATCATGGTATTGTTTGATGAAGAGGCCCGGACCGACCTTACGCGTATTCGTACGCGAGACTGGTTCCACGCTCAACATACGGCTTGTACCGTATAAGTGGCTAGCGGGTGTCTGTCTCTCATTCGATAGTTGATATAGCATTTACAACGGAGGGCCTCGAAAGGGGTGTAGTAGAGACAACTATCGGATCCATGTTGTGGTTGGAAAGTCCGTAGTTTAGAAACGGTTCTAGTGCGAAAGCCCTAACAACCACGTAAAACTTGCAATAGATAAAGTAGAGGCGTCTAACTTTATTTTGCAGGGGGCATGTGATTATGATATGGCATTGGTCGTTACAAAGGTAAAGTAGTTTACTTTTCTGTTGCTAAGTAATATAGTAATAGTCATTGTTCCGATGAACGACCTGGTGGAGGCGTCATGGACTTGGCGTCAAACCAAGGGCACGATGGAGATCATGCCAGAGCGCTCGATGGAGATCAAGGCGCAAGAAAGACCATATCATATCACATTATACATATGATGTTGATACCTGTTTTACATCTTATTGTGTGCTAGTATTTAGATACTCAACGGTACCAAATAAGATAATCCCTATTTAATTCCAATGTTCCATGTTCCCCTTGTGTGTGCACCACCAATAAAGTTCTTCGGTATGAGGCCGGCCGTGATGATCGGGGGTCAGACATATCTACGTTCGCATACAGTGGGTGTAAGCCATGTTGCACAGCGAATACACACAAGTTAGATTTGGCGAGCCTAGCATGTACAGACATGGCCTCGGAACACAAGAGATCGAAAGATCGAGCATGAGTCACATGGATGATGTGATTGACATTAGTGAATGTATACCTTTGATAATGCACTAATGGCCGTGATGATCGGGGGAGGTGCAGAGGATAGGGATCATGCGATCACTAAAATCGTCCAGGGGATGACCGTTTTAGGGGAGACCAGTTATAAATTGATCTCTTATTATAAACTTAGTCTAGATGTCTGTTTGCAAATATCTTAGTAGATCTTAGCCTATCCCATTGAGGTCCTTTGAGACCATGGGAATATATTGCTTAATTTGGAACTTAGCAGAACGGTCCAACTTCATAGATTAACACCCACGCCTGAGGGATATCCTCGTAAAAGGTGATCTTCTCTTCTTGATACAATAACCATTAGGAGATAATTTGATGACTCCGGGATTGTTGGAAAAACACTCAGCGATCTTGCATTAGAGTTAAGAACTCTTGGAAGGGCTTGATTGCAAATGGAGGTCATGAATGAAAAGGTATATATAAGATATACAAATTATAAATGTGGTTCTTGCAAAACTCGTTGCAGTTTGCAAAGTATTTGATACTTGTCCCGTTTTGTGAAAACAGGAGAATCTGCTTGAGAATTGCTGGTTTTGAGGCAATGTGACTTGATGACGGCAAGCAAATCAGTTGATGGACGACATCACCTATTTCCTCAAAGTTTATCATTTGGATTAGTGGACTTGAATATAATTTTGTAATCCTTGTTTGTGTGTCTTGTTTTTGGCAAGACGATTATTCATATGAACAAGTTACAAACCAGTTTGTACTATTCTTATGAACAATACCTTATGGTCACATTACGATTACAAATAAGTTATTCTCATCACTATGTTAATGATAATAGTTTAAACATTTATAAAGGATTGGAATGCTAAAAAATATCCAAAGTTTAATAATGAAATGACACTATAGTTTAAGTCCTTTTGGTTATTGCAGGTTCTTTATGAAAGATCGGGGTCCTAGAGACTTTGCAAAACCATGCCTCTTGGGCAGAATGACTAAAACTCCGCATTCTGGTAAAACGGTGATATGCGAAGAAATGTTGAATCTTATACATAGTGATGTATCATATTTTCAACAAGTAGTGGAAATCATTTATTGTGGACTTAAGTGAATAAGTGTATTTACTTAATGAAACATGAAGTTTGAAATGATTTGAATTGTTCAAATGAGTTCATAACCAAATGGGATATTGAATTAACTGAATTAACAAGTCTCTTCGATTTGATCGATATAACTAAGATATTCAAGTTAAGTTTAGCATAAAAGGAACTTGTGAAAGATGTTTCACAAATTATGATAATTGGACGAATTCAAACTATGTTGGAAATGTCTAAACATCATAATCATTATGTATTAGATACATATGGTATAATATTATCTCTTATCGCGGTTATTGTTGTCATTTAGAGTTAGAGATCGAAATAAGCAAACACTCATTTGAAATACAAAGGAACATCTAAAGATTCGTGGAAACAACACCATAAGTGTTATGGCACGTTCGAGTTTCTGGAGATTTTGACAAGTCGAAATCGTGGCGAATAAACAAGTCTTTGTAGAGCATTCTTAGGAAGCTATGAATGCATCTTCCACAAAGGGGCAAACCAGTTGTTGTCCTAAGTTCATGTGTCTTGATGAAGATACAGGTGGAAGAAACTAAAAGATCAAAACAAGGTATTTGACCTTGCCTCCAAATTGTTGAGTGGCGCAGCGGAATTTGTTTCGTGAAACCAAACTCTACATATATAGGATAAACCAATGATAATGATCATAAAGTTTCAGTGAATACTTTTACTAAAGATAATAGGATTCAACTATATATTCTACAAGTTGGTGGAATTATATTATTGATTCACTTGTCTTGTTTTGAACAAAACATACCTATGAAATACAAAGAACCGTGATGGACCTAAGTACGAGAAATGAATGGTCATTGAAATCTCATTAGTGGAATTCTTGATTTGATGATGATCAAGAAATTTTGGAATGTCCAAGATTATCGAGAGGGCCTGGATTTGAGTGGGAGCAAATCATCTTGGCTAATTCATAATATGTAGCTGACATATTCTGAGTGGGAGCTAAGTGAAATCCCTGGATCTCAAACATGAATATCATATTTGAGTGGGAGCGTGAAATCATTCTGTGATATGTGGACGACATATGTGAATGATGTGATTGGTGTTAGTAGTATTTAAGTTAGGATGAAGTTGCAGTTATTAAACAATAAGATCTATCGAGATAGATTGGTGAGTTTAATAAACACTGAATGTCGAATGCTTCCTGGACTTGATTCTGAAAGATGTTCAGAACATCCTAAGCGAGATTCTGAAGTAGCTCAGAATGAAACAAGGTAAGAAATAAGTTCTTACTGTATGAAGCATTGAGTATTGCAACTATGGTTGAAAGAAAGAGATGTGTTGCATCTCCTATGCCTCAGTCATAGGTTCTTCCATATAACCATGTTGTATACTCGACATAATGTGACCCAAGGTTCTAGTTGATAGGACAAAGTCTTAACTATAAGAACATGTATTTAAGTGATTCCTGAGTTGATCACTGAACCAGAATTAAGTTTGTGCTTAAATGGCAAGAAGCAATGTAAGTGGCATAGTTGCATTTCATGCACTAGGATCTACACAGATATAGAAGTATAAAAGTCTACATCTGATGTGATGTATAATGTTATGGCGGGGCTAGTTCGCTTTTAACATAGAATGATGTGTCCTAGGGCCCAGTGCCCATGAGAAAGCCCTCGAGGTTGATCTAACGTCACTGTAAGCTCCTGGAATCCGGCCTCGTTCTGCTACCATGACTATAGTATATACACAAAGGATAGCAAAGTGTGTTTCAAAGTTTAGATGACAATGGTGAAAACGACCTTCATCATGAACACTAGAAACAAAAGTCTCACTTTATCGCCCAACAAATACTTCGACCCGTTATACGATAATGGTGTGAATGTCAAAATTAGGAAGACATTAACAATTTGCAAAAGACATAATGATCTGGTAAAACAGAACATGGACATGATGTTTCCCATGAGCATGCATAATCTGTAAACGCATATGGCATATGGTTTATACGAGTAAAATGCAAGCTAGATTATTTGTACTCTAGTGCAAGTGGGAGACTAAAGGAAATATGCCCTAGAGGCAAATAATAAATAGGTTTTTATTGTCATATCTCAATTAGTTTATAATAGTTTCATATTGTGCTATAACTGTGCCAAGTAGAAACATTGGTACAGGTGTGGTATGAAACAACAAAGTCCCTAGTAGCCTCTATTCATCCTAGTTCGTTGGTCACGAAGATGATCTAGGTTTCAAGATCATGGGCATTTATGCTGACTGACAACGAGATCATATCATTGGAGAATGATGTGGTTGGACATCCCTTGAAGGATTGCAACACGATCAAGTCATATAGTTCATTGTTGCAACAACTATACCTAGACTCCTTCTCCTTAGACCGTGAGCTCATATTACTCACTGTTTCCCTAGGCTGCTTAGACTGCATCAACCGGCATTCGGTAATACGGTGGCCATAAAGGTGTACGTTGGGTATTCTGAAGGAATAGTAGATGACATGTGACTGCAAGACCAGGATTTGTTCACCCACATGACGGGTAAAGATACATACGGCCGACTTGGTGAGATTACATCTATAAATGTTGCAACATGTGACTAGGTCACGGGGATGTAATATCACGGTAACAAGAAAAACATAACTTGTTGTGAACGAGATTGAACAAGGTATGGGATACCAATGATCGGATCTCGGACAAGTTGTATCGAGAAACAAAAGGAAGAGGATGCTACATTTAGACGGTTCAAACGACATTGTCATCAGGAATGCATAGGGGTCACATGGACATCCCTGGTCCCTCTCTTGATCATTGATACAGATCATGTCTAGAGCATTCCCGAGCCGTGAGAGGATACACTTAAGGGTACTATGAAACCGATCATTCGTAACACGGAATCATAGTAGAGAAAGAGAGAAATCCAGAATCGTTCCGCGGAGAGATCCGAAGTTGTTCGGTGAAAGAATAAAGGAAAAGCCCCGAAAAGTGTTTTCGGATAAATGGGAATTTAAATATATATTTATTATATGTTAATTGTGAATTAATATATTATAAATAATATTTATATTAAGATTTATAAAGGCAGCTTTTATATTAGGCTAAATCACGGAGGGAAATAGTCTAGAATAAAAGCTGCAGAAAAATAAAAGGGAAAAGGAAACAGCCAGCCCAAGTGGGCGGCGGATAATAGCCGCCGCACTGGGCGGCAGGTAACTGGGCCATGCTCGCCAGCGGGCGGCAGATAATGCGTGCCGCGCGGGGCGGGCTGTAGCCGCCAGCCGCCTGGGCCTGCTCGACCCGGCCCACAAGGGCACACAGGGAGCTGGCGCCAGGGGCGGGTAGCTGGGCCGCCGGGGCAGGGAGCTGGGCCGCGGGGGGGGGGGGGGAGGGGGGCAAGCGCCGGCCCACCCGGGGCTCCCCCTTCCAGGTTGCTACCGCGGGGAGTGCTGGGCGCGGGGTGGGCCGCGCCAAGGCCCACTCGGCCAGCCCTAGCCTGTTGTCCCTTGTTTCTTTTATTTGTTATTTTCTGTTTGCTATTTGGGCTGAGTACTTTTGGCCCATTTGGCAGTCCAAAAATCTGCTGCCTTTTTCTTTTAGTATTAGTCCCACATGGCTTAGCCTTTGAGAAAGGTACACCCCCTTAGCCTATATAAAGGGGTGCCCATGGGTGGGATTAAACACACAATTGGAGAAGTCCTTTGGTTGACTTTCTCCTCCTCCCTCTCTCTATACCTCGTGACCATGGCCCCAAGTCTGGGCTGTGCGATCGAGGCACATCTGCAGTACGTCGTTGCGCTGCAGGGATTCCTAGTCGGATATCAACTTCCGCACTCCCGGCGGGATCGAGGAGCCGGAGGTCTCATCGTGCACCGTATGTGTACGAAGACACGAGGCACAACACTTGGGGCGCTTAAATGTCGTGAGCCGGAGCTATTGCACGATGAAGATGATGAAGATCAAGAAGGAGCAAGGGGTGACCTGCGAGGAGCTTCACGACCTTGAGGTCGGCTACGAGTACGACTACATCAACCACATTCCCTGCAGAACGTTAACCGCGTACGGTCTACAAGGGTATGTATTCTCTACGCTCCGGCCGTTACTGCACTACTACATAGATAGATCCTAGGCAATTTCTCGGGTTTCAACGTAGGAATTTTTTTGTTTTCCGGACTGATCGCCTACAGATAGATCGTTAATCTCTCTGTTGCGATTTCCCGTGCCGCGTCAAGGAGGTCGACAGAATCTTCGAGTGCAAGAGTTGACTCCTGCTCGCAATAAGCGACCACTCGTGGAGCTTTGTAGCGCACTTCTTCGGGTAGTACCGCCTCAGCACCATGCACCATGAAGAACGGATTATAGCCCGTGGTGCTGTTTGGAGTTGTGCGCAGGCTCCAAAGTACGGATTGCAGCTCGTCTAGCCATCATCCAGCGGCTTGTTCGAGTGGCCAAAGGAGTCGCTTATTGATTCCACCGCACACGAGGCCGTTGGCCTTCTCAACTTTACCTACGGGTGAGCCACCGAGGTGTAACTTATGTTGATTCCTAGGCTTTTGCAGAACTCCTGGAACTTCTTGGAGGTGAAGTTTGTCCCATTGTCTGTAATGATGCTATGTGGCACTCCAAAGCAGTAGACAATGGACTTCATGAACTTAACGGCGCTGGCTCCTAATTGATCCATCACTGGCATGGCCTCGATCCACTTGGTGAATTTATCGATCGTGACTAAGAGGTAGACGTATCCTCCTTGCGAGGACTTTGGGAGCTTGCCGACCATGTCGAGTCCCCATTGTGTGAAGGGCCAGGCCAATGGTATTGGCCTAAGTTCTGTGCCAGGTGCATGTGGTTTGTCCGCGAATCACTGGCAAGTGTTGTAGCGCTGAACGGTGTCCTTGGCGTCGCGCATGGCCGTGGGCCAGTAGAATCCAGCTCGTAGAGCTTTGGCAACAAGGGCGCGACGCCAGCATGATGTCCATAGGTGCCTTCGTGTATGTCGAGGAGGACGGCCCTTCCTTCCCCGTTGGAGACGCACTGTTGAAGTACTTTTGTGATGCTGTGCTTGTACAGTTCGCCATCGATGAGGGCAAATGCCTTGGATCATCGCGCGATGTGTCACGCATCAGTCGGGTCATCTGACAGCCTCTTGCTGAGTAGATATGTGATGTAGGGTTGTGTCCAGGATGGCTCGATCATCATGATGCCCATTGGTCCTTCGAGTCCTGTATCGAGCTCCATGTCGTCGAGTGTCATTGGCTCGTTGGGTGGTGTAGCCCCCGAGTCCGTTGGCGTGCGTGCTTTCTTCTCTGGAGCTTTGGGCTTGATGGAGCGCTTGCGGATGCGCTCGAGGAATACCCCAGGTGGTATGGGGGCGCAGGTGGAACCAATATTGGTGAGTGTATCCTCCTCTTCGTTGCTTTCGCGGCACACATGCCGCAGCTCGCAGCCGTCAAAGTCTCCCTCGAGTGTGTCGTAGAGGTCGCGATAGGCAATCATGTTGTCGCTTAGTGCATCTCACTCGTGCATTGTTTGGTTGACCACCAGCTGGGTGTCACCGTATATGATGAGCCTCTTGGCGCCGCAGGCTTTCGCCATCCGCATCCCATGGATTAAGGCCTGTATTCGGCTTCGTCATTGGAGGCAGTGAACTACATTCGTAGAATGTATTTCATCTTGTCTTCTTGGGGTGATGTCAGTATGACTCCTGCCCCAGCTCTGTCCTTTCCCTTGGACCCGTCAAAGTGCATTGTCCAAAGGTAGGACATATCTGGCTTGTCGGGGAGCTGGTTCTCCATCCAGTGCATGAGAAAATCTGGGAGGACTTGCGATTTGATCGCGTCGCGCTTCTCATATGTGATGTCTCGTGGAGACAGTTCGAGTCCCCAAAGCGCGACTCATCTGGCGGCGTCAGGATTATTGAGTATATGCTTGAGCGGGGCGTCGTTTACCACCACGATTGGGTGCTCCTGGAAGTAGTGGCACAGTCGCCTGGCTGTCATGAATACGCCATATGCTAGCTTCTGGTAGTGCGGGTACCGCTGCTTTGTTGGCGTGAGCACCTCGATGAGGTAGTATACTGGGCGCTGGACCCCGTGGACCTTATTTTCTTTGACTCATTCCACCACGAGCATCGTGCTGACCACCTGGTTGGTGGCGGAGATGTAGAGCAGCAGTGCTTCCTTTTCACGAGGCATCACCAGTACTGGCGAGGTGGATAGTAGACGCTTGAGATCTTCGAATGCTTCTTGCGCTTCGTCTGTCCACTCGAACTTGATAGCTTTGCGGATAAGTTGGTAGAAGGGCAGTGCCTTTTCGCCCATTTGACTGATGAATCGACTGAGCGCTGTGATTCCCCAGCCAGTTGCTAGATGCCTTTTACATTCTTCGGCTTCTCCATGGCCAGTATGGCCTTTATTTTCTTCGGGTTTGCCTCGATCCCTCTCACAAAGATGAGATACCCGAGTAATTGCCCAGATGGGACGCCGAAGGCGCATTTGTCTGGATTGATCTTGATCCAGTAGCGGTCGAGGTTGGCGAAGGTCTCGTGGAGGTTATCGATTAACGTGGCTTCCTCTTTAGTTTTGATGACGATGTCGTCAACGTAGACTTGGATATTGCGACCAAGTTGGTTCTTGAGGCAAGCCTGCATGCACCGCTGATAGGTGGCTCCTGCGTTTTTTAGCTCGAAGGGCATCGTGTTGTAGCAGAACACACCAAAAGGCGTTGTAAACGATGTTTTCTCTTGGTCTTCCTCCTTCATTCAAATCTGATTGTAGCTTGAGTAGGCATCAAGGAAGCAGAGGCGCTCACATCCTACGGTGGAGTCGATGATTTGGTCGATTCGCGACAACGGGAAGTGATCCTTTGGGAAGTGCTTATTCAAGGAGGTGAAGTCCACGCACATCCTTAGGATATTCGTGTCTTTTTAGGCACCAACACTGTGTTAGCGCGCCAGGTGCTTTCCTTGATCTCACGTATGAAGTTTGCGTCGAGGAGTCTATTGATCTCCATTCCGACTACTTTTTCTCTTGGTTCAGATAGTCGCCGTATCGTTTTCTTGACTGGCCTTGCATCTGGATTCACGTTGAGTGAGTGCTCGGCGAATTCCCTGGGAACCCCTGGCATGTCCATTGGACACCAGGCAAAGATTTCCCAGTACTCACGGAGGAATTCGACGAGCACGAGTTCCTATGCGGAACTCAAGTTGTTAGCGATGAGGGCCGTCTTGGTCGGGTCCGTTGGGTGGACCTGGACTTTCTTCGTGTGCACCGATGAGTCGAAGGACAGGTCGGTGAACTTGGCCTGCTTAGGGGAGGCAGACTGTTGCCTGTCGACTCCTTCAATCTTGCGAGTTCCTCCTGCATGCTGAAGGACTGGGAGATTCTGTTGAATTCCCTGTCGCAGCTATCGGACCTCTCGAAGCTTCCATTGATTGTGATGACACCGTTTGGACCTGGCATTTTCATCTGCGGGTAGGCGTAGTGCGGCACCGCCATGAACCTAGCGAACGCGACACGCCCGAGGATGCAGTGGTATTGTGAGGGCCAGTCGACGACCTCAAAGTCGATGCGCTCTCGCCAAAAGTTTTGCGGCACGCCGAAGATGACATCGAGGTTGATTTTGCCCAGGGGATATACGCCCTTCCCTGGGACGATGCCATGGAACGTCGTGTCTAAAACTTCCAGACAAGTCAGAGGGATCATCATCGCCCGCAAGGTACTTGCGAACATGAGGTTGATGCCGCTCCCGCCGTCCATGAAGACACGACTCATGTCGAAGCCCCCGATCTGTGCCTCGAGTACGAGGGGACAGTGGCCTGGACGAGGAACTTGGCACTGGTGGTCGCGCTTGTAAAAGGTGATGCAGGACTCACTTCCACTAAGGTACTCAGTGGTGGAGGGTGGAGAGTTTATCGCCAAATTGACTTGGCGAGTGATGACCTTCTGCACTCGATTTGAGGGACGCCTTTTTTGGATCATCCCCATGTTGCCCACGACTCGTGGGTATGGCTCGCCTCCATGATGCTAGACCGGTGCGGCTGCGGGTGGTGGTGGTCCGGGCGGTGGTGGAGGAGCTCCATGTGCCACAGCGCCTAGGGAAGCTCCATAGCCCCTGCTGATCACGCCGCGATTCATCTGAGCCAGGCCCTCGTGGAGTTTGAGGAACTCGCGACAATCCTTGAGAAGGTGTCTAGATTTTTTCTTGCCCTCGTGCTTGTCGATGTAGAAGTGCACGTTGCATGGTCCGGACAGTTTGTCCTGGATGGATGTTGTGGGTGCCTCTTCGTGAGTGCGGCGCTGCCACACCTGTGTGGTTTTACCGCTGTCACGGTATCCACCACTACGATATCCGTTGTTGCGGTTGTCATTGCGTTTGTCGGCGTAGCCGGCTGCGACCATATTGACTTCGTCGCGGTCCTCGTAGACACGCATTCGACGTTTGCCTCGGCGGTCGCGTCTGCGCCCGAGGTCGTCGTCATCGTCGGAGTAGGTGCGGTTTTTCACCGAATCTTCTCCGTCAGCCCACCGATTCGTGATTTCCATCAGGTGGTCGATCATTTTGGGCTTCGAGCGGCCCAGCTCCTCCGTGAGCTCTATACGACGGACGCCACCGTTGAATGCATCGATTGCGCAGTCCTCCGAGATGTTTTCTGTGGAGTTCTTGATGATGGACCACCTCTGGATGTACGAGCACAGCGACTCGCCAGACCTTTGCTGGCAGCTTCTCAGTTCTTCGATTGATGCGGGCCTTTTGTAAGTGCCCTTGAAGTTGCGCACGAAGCTGTAGACCAGCTCTTCCCAGCTGCGAATGGATCCGTGCGGGAGGTTGTTGAGCCATGTGCGAGCGGCGCCCTGCAACTGCAGTTGTAGGCATTGCATGGTCGTGCTTCGACTCCCGCCGTGCAGCTTGACGGAGGAGATGTGGTCCTCCAACCAGATTTTCGGGTCCTGCAGGCCGTCAAATTTTGGGTTCTCCCACAGGAGTTTGAACCCCTTAGGCATTCGCTTCTGCCTGATGGCCCTACTGAAGCATCTGGCGCCGCAGAGCTTAGTCTCGTCTTCTTCCGAGTCAGTCGAGCGAGCACGCCTTGCCCGCATCTTGTCGACCTTGCGCCGCGTGATGTCATCACGCGCGTCGTAATCGCGGTCATGCCGCCGTGAGCAACATCGTCGTGATAGATCGTGACTATCGTCACTAGAGGAGTACGAGTAGTAGTATTTGTCCAGAGCCTTGCTTTTCTTCGGCTCTGGTGTTGGTTCTTTGTCGAGGGCGGCCTCGATTAGCCCCAGGCCCGCGATCGTAGATTGGTGCATGGCAGCTCGCGGGTCTCCAGCCGGTGGCTGGTTGTTAAGGAGGTACATGGTGGCCGCTGTCACCGCAGCTTGCGGCGTCTTTGGGAGCATGTTGCCCCGCGCATCCACCGTCATAGAGCCGAAGTCGAGGACTTTCGGGGCTTCTACGCGTTCTTGCTCGGTGAGGTGGGCCAGTTGAGATCGCCTCTTGTTGGCCACGTACTCGTTACCTTTGGAGGAGTATCCTCCGTGGGAGGAGAGCCCAGCTCGTCGAAGACTCAACTTGTCTGCCGCCTTTCTGCGCGCCTTGAGTTGCGTGATCACCTGCTGCTGGCGCTTGAATTCCTCCTTCAGCAGCCAATGGTAGCCCATCAGCATGTCCTACGGTGTGTTGGGGGTAGAGGATTGCCTCGTAGAGCTTCTCGACAGTGGGCCCACTCGTTGTCGTTGAGCCTGATCAGCATACGCTCACCGGTGTTCTCATTCGTCGTGAGTGATGGTTCTCCTCCCGTCCCATTGTTGACGGGAGCGCCATTGCCACCGTTGGTGGAGCCGCCATTGGGTGTGCTGCCGTTGGGTATACCGCCGTTGGGCGGTCCGGTGCCAGATCCGGTGCCGGCGTTTTCGCGATTGACACCGGTATCACCCGCGTTGATGACGGCGCACATGAAGTGATTGGGGAAGCTGTTGCTCCCACAACTTTCATATTTGGAGCCATAGGCTCCATCTTCTGTGGCTAGGTCTCCCAGATCAGATCCGCGACTGCTGTCGCTGTCCATACTCCCAGCTATTGTTGAGGTGTTGAGCTCGCTGAGGGTGCCGATTGGTGGCGGGAACCATGATGTGGGAGCAATCGCGGGTGCCGTTGGCTGGTCAGGCATGCGAAGCGTGCCCAGTTGACCAACCTAGAAGCGGAAGCTCCCAATCGCCAGGCTGATCCCATCGCCCACGGACTCGAAAGTCGGGCGAGTGGCCGGCGTGTGGACGGTGAAGTCGAACGCGCCGAAGAGCTGGCGAATCTCTGCTGTTGCAGAGTTGTAGATCGCAGTTGACGGGGCCGAAGAAGCCGCGACATCAGCACTCCCAATTCCCACAGACGGCGCCAATTGACAAGGGTTCAACTCGTCAATGCTCATTGCTATGGACTTGGGTTTTGGAGAAGGAGAGAGCGCTGGAGGCATCAATCGGCTAGCAAACAAGCACACAGGGATGCAAGGTTTACCTAGGTTCAGGCCTCGTAGAGGTCCCTACTCCTGCTTGTCTGCTCTTGGAATCATTGAAGGAATCGAAGATTACAGGGGTGCGCAGATGCAATCTGGCGAGAGTTGTGGAAACTAGGGTTGTGATTGTCCTCCTCATCGCCCCCTCCTAGCCTTTATATAGATAGGCTAGGTCTCAGGTAGCAGGTCGAGTCGGTTACAAATTAAGGTTCTCCCTTTGAACTTTCTATCTTAAGCTTCTTCTTGTTTCGCAAGCAATCAGAGAGTCTGTGGGCCACTCGAATTCTTCATCGGGCCTTGGCAACACCGTGGGCTTCTGTCGTATCTGGACCGTATATACCAAACTCGAGTACCTGTAGGGTATACCCATGTCAATCACCCTCCCACAAATTCTTCCTAGATTACCACTTGATGCTACTAATGCGACACACAATGGAATGATATCAACATGGATAAAAAGCTTCTGTGCGGGTGTAGCATTCCATCGTGTTGCAGAGTTATGTGTGACCCTAGATGGAGCAATGACACCGGCCACATGTTCCTTGAATCCATTCAGGAGAATTCTATCGACAGTGCCAATATCTCTAGAATCGAGTTAAACATAATGAAGCGATGTGCACTCCACTATGACAAATCAACAACAGAGTTCAAGAAGAGGTAGACCAGTTCCTCCCCAAGCAGAAGGCATAATGTAGTATATGTCCTTTTCAGATGGCGTTGGTAGAATGAGTCAATTAGTTCATCGTGATGTGAATGAACTACCTGATGACGACGATGTAGACTCCATTAGCTATGCTAAGTCTATTAGGAAGGATTAGTGGATAATGAGTAGTAGTTCGTGTGTTTTTATTTAGTCTAAACATGTATTGTATAATTATTATTTTCAGATATGTACTATATAATTATTACCTCAATATTTTATTGCATTCCTTTCTCCTTTTTTAGAGAATTATTGTCTCCCTATTTTTTTTGAGAAATCGGTTGTTTTCCTACTTGTTTACCTGTCTGGAAACTTGTATAATGGGCCTGAACGATCGAGTCCACCAAGTTTTAGATATCAACCTTATCCGAAATAAATCGCCCAGTTGTAGATATCACTTTCACTCTCCAGCTCTAGATATCAGTTTCACCCTCCAACTCTCCACACAACAGCCACCACGGCGGCGTGCACCTCTCCAGCGCCCTCGTCCACGGTTGCATGCACCTCTTCGGCATCCTCAACTGCAGTTGCGCGCACCTTTGTGGTGTCCTAGACTATGGCTGTGCACACCTCTCCGACATCCTCGCTGGTATCTAGTTCTTGCCCGCAATTTGTTCTAACATATTGGTTTATATGTTAGCCAATGATTAAATCCTGTTGATCTAAATACTATTTGTATGTTAGTAATTTCTATTGTAAGAGAATAAGGTAGCTTTTTTGAACTCCGTAGGTTAGCAATGTCTATTGCGGAGAACAATTCTGACAAGATACCTAGTTTCTATCTGGTCGTGCCCTTTAGCATGTGAGATGTAGTGGTGAGACTTGATCAATAACATGTATGTATGTGTGTTAAATACTATAAATTCATTTCAGGTTTGGCAATGGTGTCAACATGAATAGATCAAGAATGAGAAACCTGAGGAGGATAGTCAGAAGATATAAGCCAATTATCCCTTACTATATTGCATCATGAATAAGAACAACATATCCAAAGGAAATATGATAGCTTTTTATCACAACCACTAATTTTTTCCTTCTTCCTATTGATGTTCATACTTACCACAATCAATAAAAAAATCTTCTTATGTAATATTTTTCATGCCCTTTTGCTCGTATGTTTCCTATTCCTCACATTTATAAAGACGGAGACAACATCAAAGATCACAGTGGCAATGAGACTATTGAAAAGGTTCGTGTAGCATGGAAATGATGGCACTATTATTTTGATATCGAATTGGATATATTGTATTGTTCAGAAGAAGATGTTTGCGCCTTCGAGTTTCAAGCAAAGAAGGGCTATTTAGTCGTGATAGTGCATAAAATCTAAATCCGTTGTTATAAAATATTTTTTTAGAGATGTGTGTGAACTAAATTGGGGTGAAGTACTTGCATCTAAACTATATGTATCACTATCATGTGGTATGATTTTCCGTATATTATGAGTTTTCTATCATTTTATATATGTGATTTATATTTATATTTAAAACATTCTGCATTAATTATCAATTTAACTATATTGTTATGTACCAACGCATCCGTCGACATATATCAGACCAGGCAGTATTTTTGCGCCGTTTTCTCATAGCTGCCACAATATGTACGCAGTAACGGTCTACAATGGGCCGCAGCGTCAATATATTGCTACCGCGAAAGCGCTAGATCGACGGATGATGTTGTGCCGAGCCAAAAAAAAGCGCCGCTTATGAATTTTTCTAACACAGTTATTCCTGGTGGATTATTTTTTGCCGCGCCAGCGCGAGCCCAGCGTTTAGGCGTGTGGTTCGGTGTTTATAAGTGCTAGAGTCCGATGTCCGTGTTGTAGTGAAACCTTTTCCTACGAGGTCTCCGGTGAGAGACTCTAGCGATGTCTCAGGCGAAGTTGGTTTTGCTACAATAGCACAAAATTGTTGATATGAGGTCTCTGGTAAGGCTATCCTTTTTCTTTTGTGTTTTGTGGGCAAACCATTTTTTGCAATACCACGGCAAAAACAGGGCGTTTATAGTAAAAACGGAACATTTGTAGAAAAACAGATGTTTTGCAATAAAAACAGGATCATGGTTTTTAGGGACAGCGTGTCAGCCCGTGGATTGAAACTTTTTATCACCCGGGGAACGTCTAGTACCGCCCGAAATCTAAAGGTTTGGAATTTTTCTGTTGCCATTTGCTTGGTCAATTTTTCATGTTCTATTGTAGTGCTCTAACACGAATCTAGTGTGTATGTCTCGCGGGGCAGTGAAGCGAATCATCTCACTGAGACAACCATGCATGTCTCAAAAGAACCAGGGCAGACTAACTTGATTAGGAGAGAGTGAATGTACAACCTGCCCATCCGGGTGACTTCCATTTAAAATAAAATCATGCACGGCGTATGAAAAAATTGCAACTAAATATGGCTTGAATGTCATGTCTCTCACAGTAATTGAACACCACATTACTCGACAAAAACACGAAGCACTCTATCGAAACACCAGAGAAACCAAACTATAGTTTCAGTGAACAATGCGGAAGTAGATCAATGGAAAATCATTGGTCGTTGACAGTCGGATGTAAAACACGAGTTAACTGAGCGAGAGAAAAAAATAAAGCATGCACACATGCACAAGAATGAAATCAGTAGAAGACCGCCGCTGCTAGATACTGCAATCCGGTTATCGAAGATGCGCGCGTGTGCATATGTGTCAGCCAGCCAGGCGGTTCCTACATGTCCAGGGAGGCGCTCACGCAGAGGCGCCGGCAGGGGCCGCCTTGGCTGCCGCGTCGGCGCCGCATGCCTGGGTGCACATCTTCTTACAATCGGGGTCCTGCTTGCCGTTGGAGCAGCGCTCGTTGCAGTCGTCGTAGCAGCCGACGGCGGTTGCTGCCGGCAGCGACGCCGCCGCAACCACCAAGGCCACCAGGCACAGCGCGACAACCGCGTTCATGCTCTGAGCCATTCTCTGATCAACCTCTCGAGTGGTTTAGGTGATGATGCTGTATAGATGATGGAGATCGCTTTGCGTTGCGGTAGGCGTGGTTGCTCTATATAGGGGAGAGCTTCGCGGGAAGACGGTGCGAGGCCGTGAGAGCTTCGCGGGCGACGCGTGAGGTGTGGGTGTCAAATTGGCCGCACACTAGCCGCGTGCATGCCGGAGTGTTCGGGCCACCGCTCTGGCGATGCTATAGCTGACGCAAACCAAACTGACAGCCTAACTGATGAGATGCCAAAATCTGAACTCAAGAAACACATCAGAGGTCGAACGTTACTACATAAGCCGCAAGGCTGCATATTATTGCCAAATACTAGATGAATGCCCGTGCGTTTGTTATGGTTTTTTAGTACTTCTTTCGATCCAAATTAATTGACTCAGTTTTATATAAATTTGAATGTATGTAAACATGTTTTAATGTTATATATCCGTATCTAAAGAAATTTGTATCAATTAATTTAGATCGGATGGATATTTTAAACATTGTGCATGCGTAGGTATAATCATAAAATATTTAAATATTGTATTTTGGTGGACTCTCGAGTGGTCTCTCCAAATCTTACTGTACAAATTTCAACAATCTTTGCTCTTTCCTAGTTTCCAAATTGATACGTCACCAATAAAAACAATTTGATAATTGATAGAAGAACAATCTAATTTAAACGGTTAATTATTATTTCTTATTGATAGCATAAGTGTCATGAAATTTAGATAGATAAGGTATCTTGTATCCTTTGTTGGATATTCATATCATTATTCATTTTTCTGAAACTAAAAGGGACGCAGCGTCGACCAAATTTTCACCACACGTTTTTATCTTCGAACCACAGCTTTCAGGCCCATCCCAATTTACTGTGAATATCCCTTCCTAAAAACATACTTACTCTGATACAAATTAATTGATTTAGATTTTTCTAGATTCAGCTGTATCTAATCATGTTTTAATCTAGATATATCCGCACCTAGACAAATTTGAATCCATTAGTTTAGATGGGAGGTATATTTGTACTCCACTCTTACTACCAATTAGTACTCACATCATATTGTGTATATATCATATCATAAAATGTATAGAGGGTTAGTGTGGTTTTCATTTCGCGTACCTTTTTAGTTCCCATTTATTTTGAAATTGCATGGAAGCATGAGCGCACAGACTAATCTTGTGTTACCGCTGAAAAACATAAAGTTGAAGGATGAAAACACTGAAAAACATAAAGTTGAAGGATGAAAACACAAAATTGCCTCAGGCGATAAGGTTGTCTCGTCTTCTCCTGTTCCTTCCTAGTCTTGTATCGGTAGCTGTTTGCTTTTACCCAAATTTGACGGCCGACGGGAGCTGCGTGGCCGCGGTGAGACTCTGTGCCCTGCGCCAGTTTGTGGCTATGCTAGCGTGCAGGCATGGGTCTCCTGCATCATGAGGAGCAACGTGGAGGGCTCCGCCGGTTCCCCGGGCTTGTGCTGTCGTCCGTCGGGCGTGCATCGGCACCGTTGTGCTTATGTCACCTCCATGCGTGGCCGGCAAGGGGTACAGAGGGTGGCCATGGGTGATCGATTCCTTATCTTGTCCTGGACATCGTTTTTTTTTTCTTCCGTCCACCATGGTTGCCATCTCGGTTCTTGCTTTATCTTCCGTTGAATCTCTTAACACGTTGCTCGATTTCAAGGGCAATCAATCGCTCTTGAACGCTTGAATTCAAGTGCAATAGATTTATCCCATATTTGAGCTAGCGCAAAGAAATTGAGAAGAGACCGACTTGGGTCTTAGTTGAACCCAGACGAGAACAAACGGAGAGAAGTGTGACCGGGTCGGGAGGCGGACAAACGAAAACGTATTTCAGCGGATGGAAACATATTTGACTAACCTACCTCAAGAAAAATTATAGTATAGGTAGATAGATAGATAGATAGATAGATAGATAGATAGAGATAGATAGATAGATAGATAGATAGATAGATGGATAGATAGATAGATACTACCACGGCACAACAGAACTGCAACAGATCAAATGAACTAACTGCAACAAGTTGCACTTTACGTTGTTGACAGAACATTGCCCAAACGATCCTCCCCTCCCCTCCCTAAGCTCAGCCACCCTCCTCTCCCCTACGGCCACCGCTGGCGGGCGTCCTCCAGGCATTGCCCGCACAGTGCCGTTGCGGGGCCGGAGGTGGCGGCTCCTTCCACTCCCTGGTGCAGGAGGCCTGGCTTGGGAGGGCATGTCCTGGCGGCGGTGCAGCGAGGCCGTTGGCACTCCGGCACAGTCGAGTGACAGCGCGGCAAAGGCACGACCAGTTGGTGACGATGGCGGCAGGGAAGCTTGGCTGGAGGAGCCTTGTAGGGCCAGATCTAGGCCCTCCGGTCAGATCTGGGTCAGGACAGGCTGTATCGGGGTCAGGCTTGCTGCTTCCGGTTGGACTGACGAGCGTATCATGAAGAGAGTGGCGGTGAAAACGCTGCGCCTACTACAACGTGGCGGCAGGAGCTTCATATGGACATGTCTAGGTCCGGTCCATCCTATCGCGTCGAACAAGAGGGTAACAGCAGCAGTGTACTACGTGCAACAATGTGGTGGCGAGGCCTTTACATACCCGACCAAGGATCGGCCGGGCCTGCTCGGCCTAGTGTATTCCTACTACCGCATCTGATCGGCACCCTGGAGGCGGTGCGGTACAACCACATATGCAGGTTGCTCAAATCCACGACCCATGCAGCAAGGTGGGATGTCTAACCAGTTCAATGTGGGTGCTCCAGCCTCGAGGATCAAGCGGAAGAAGATGAAGGGTACACGAGGAGCCCAAGGCCAGCATCTTACTAGCCATCTTCCATATGCACCGCGACACTTCAACCACCAGTAGTACGCTCCTCCGGAGGCCGCAGCCCCTCGATCTCAGGTTGCAGCTATTCGGCGAGCGTTGGGTGTCCATTCGTTCCAACAGAGCAGACGCCTCGAGCTCGACACCGACTTTTGTTGCTAATACGGTTGTGGCTATGTTGGAATTTGGTGTTGTGCTGGACAGTTGGTCCATAATACACATTCTGAAGAAAAAATTGAGTCATTTATACGTCACATCATATGGTTACGTTAGTGAGATAAAGTTTAGATTCATATTGTTAGTTTAGTGAGAGTTGTATCTTCTTATATATTAGATTGTTCTAGTACTACTCACTAAGGCGTGCGGAAAAGAGCAGCTTCCACGCGCTCCTCCTCTGATACCATCTGCCTCGTCGCGCGTCGTGGGTTGAGGGAATGAGTCGAGCCGAACTCATGTTTTGCATGATGTTTATATTTTATTGTTTGAAAAAATTAATTATACGAGTCATTAACGGACGCGTTAATCATCCATTTTTAGATTTTCTGAATTATGGGTTATTACTGACTCGGACGCGGGTTATGTCTCATGACCTCCCTGAGCTGCACTATATAAACGTATAGGCCAAACCTAATCGGGATCCATCATACACATCTACTTCTAGAACCTTGCAACACCGTCTGTCTTTCTCATCCCAGCTTGCGGCATGCACCACAAATCGGGAAGTAGGCCTTCGGAACCTCGTGTCTCGTAAATCTGTACAGGCGAGGGACGATCAGATTTTTGGGGAGCGCTCTAGCACGAACTAGCAACCACAACAAGTTCGACGACTTCTTCCCGAACATCAGCGATCTCTTCGATAACATCAACATGGGCAACAACAGCAATGATGCTACAACCGTTGCGGCTACTGCTGCTGCCGTCGCCGCTGCTCAATCTACACCATATGTCTTTCTTATTTTGCAAGAATTTCTAGTTCTAGCGTCTAGAGTAGATGTGATACGTTTATCCTATTCAAATGCAATCTGTTTATCTACTTTATTAGTATGCATGATTAGTTTGATTATTGTTTCTATAATCATGCTATATAAATTTATTATTCGGATTAAATTATATGTACTATTGCTTATACTTTTAACAATACAAAAACCTAATGATAGGCAACTGAATTTCACGGGTATAGTCGCGGCTACTAGGCCACCTCCTTTTGATGGTAGGAGAGTAGTTTTCTAGTTTCAAAACCTGAACAACTATAGCGTCACTCTTGGAAAACCTGATGGAGAGCTTTCTGCTGCTTAGGTGGAGGCTTTTAAGAAAGCTCATGTCATGTTTAGGACGGCCCTTTTCAATATCTTGGGGACAACATTGTTTACTCATATATGTCATTTGATAATGGCACGGATGTGTGGAAAGTGCTGTAGGCCAAGTTTGGGGTCTCGGATGCTGTCACTGAATTGTATGTCATGGAGAAATTCTATGACTACAAGATGGCTGAGGAGCATTCCATCGTTGAGCAAGCTTATGCGATATAGTCACTTGCCAAATAACTTGAGTAGCTCAATGTGTGTTACCATACAAGTTCGTTGCCAGAGACATTATTTCCAAGTTTTCTCCCACATGGAGGAATTTTGCTACTTCTCTAAAACATAAGAGACAAGATTTTTCCATTATGGATCTCATTAGGTCTCTTCATGTGGAAGAGAAGGCGGGAGCAAAGAACACACGTGCTCAAGGATTTGAGGGAGGTTATAGTGCCAACTTGGTACAGAAGAAAACCTTCACATCCCATAAGTTCAAGAATAAGATCAAATCTGAAGGCAAATAAAAGTTTGATGGCAACAATAAGGCCACGCACTCAACCAACTTAAAAAAGAAAAATGGTAAGAAGAAAGTCTCTTGACACTTTTGTGGTGATCCTGATCATTGGGCTCCTAGCTGCCTAATCGCTTTGACAAGCATCAACATGGAAACAACGGCAAGTTCGCTAATGTTGTTATTGGTGATACTAAGATGAAGGACGCAGGGTACGGTATTTTTCCTACCATCCTTTCAGTATGTCAATCCCCTGAATAGTGGATACACACGGATGCTAATACACTTGTATGTTCTGGTATTTCCATGTTCTCTTCTTATCATGTCATAAGGACTTCTTCTATGCTAATGGTAAACGATTCATGTGCTTATATTCATGGTGTTGTACGGTAAATCTGAGGTTTACTTCAGAAAATACCATACAACTGAAGAATATGCAGCATGTGCCCTCCATCAATAAGAATATCGTCAATGGATCTCTTTTGTGTCGAGAAGGTTTTAAGTTGGTTTTCAAGTCCAATAAAGTTGTAATATCTAAGTATGGAAAAATTATTGGTAAAGGTTATGAGTGCGGAGGCTTGTTCCTCTTATCTTTGTCAAACTTACGTACTAAAGTTATTAATCATGTTTGCAATTATAACGGGTCCAATATTCAGTATTCACCACTTTGTCATATTACCTTTGGTTGCATGACGCGGCTAGTTAATATGGGTTTATTTCCGAAATTCACTACTTTCAAAGGTTTTAAATGCCAAGTTAGCGTACAAACAAAGCAACCCCCACAAGTCTCATACGACCGCGAAACCGAGAAACTTAGCACTGCTAAAACTTATACATTCGGATCTCTGTGAGATGAATTGTGTTTTGAAAAAAGATGGAAACATATACTTCATGACTTTGATTGATGACTCCACTAGATACTGCTATGTTTATCTTGTGAAATCTAAAAATGAATATTTGAACTACTTCAAAGTCTATAAAGCAGAAGCAGAAAACCAACTTGATCTTAAAATCAAGCGGCTAAGGTTGGATCATGGTGGAGAGTATTTTTCAAATAAATTTGATTTATTCTGTACGAGACATGGCATTATATATGAGAGGACGCATCCCTACTCACCTCAATCAAATAGTGTGACCAAAAGAAAGAACCGTACACTAACTAATTTGGTTAACGTCATGTTAGACACATCGGGTCTTTTCAAGGAATGGTGGGGGAGGTGCTAATGAATTCGTGTTATGTCCTAAGTCGTGTTCCCATAAAGGATAAAACGATGACTCCATTTGAGGAATGGGAGAAGAAAAGGGTTAAATTCACTCACTTACAAACTTAGGGTTGTTTGGCAAAATTCAATATTATAATATCCGAGAAGCGCAAGCTTGGACCAAAAACCGTAGATTGTGTTTTTTTGGGATATGTATTTCATATCATTGGTTGTAGTTTTTTTAAATAGTGAAATCTGGGATATCCGACATGCATGTCAGTACAATTATGGAGTCGAATGTTGTATCTTTCTATGAGGACATCTTTCCCATGAAGGATATGTCTAGCTCATCAAATCAGAAGATGGCTAGTTCGTCTAGTTAGGAATTTGCTATAATTCTTAAACCCACTATACCGATAGAACATTATGATGATCTTATGGAGGACGACAATGAAGGTTTCAAAAGAAGCAAGAGACAAAGGACTGCAAAATCATTTGGTGATGATTTCATTGTGTACCTTGTGGAAAACTCCTACTTATGTTTTAAAAGCCTATACATCTCAAGATGATTACTACGTACTAGAATAAAGTTGTCCTACGAGATATGGACTCCATCTTAGCTAATCAACTTGGGAGGTCACTGATCATCCTTATGGGTATAACCCTATAGGATGTAAGTGGGTGTTCAAAAAAAAGCTTAGACTTGATGGTACTATTGAAAAGTACAAGGCATGTCTTGTGGCCAAGGGTTATACCCAGAAAGAAGGTGAAGACTTCTTCGATACCTACTCACATGTAGCCAGACTGACCACTATTCGAGTACTACTATCCTTGGTTGCTTCACACGGTCTTCTCGTTCAACAAGTGCATGTTAAGATAGATTTTTCAAATGGAGAGCTAGATGAGGAAATTTATATGGAGTAGCCTGATGGATTTATAGTAGATGGTCAAAAATCAAAGGTGTTTAATTTAGTAAAGTTTTTGTATGGTCTTAAGCAAGCTCCTAAGCAGTGGCATACGAAGTTTGAAAGAACTTTAACTGCTGAAGGATTTGTTTTAAATGGAGCTGATAAATGTGTGTATTATCGCCATGGTGGGGGCAAGGGAGTTATCATCTATCTCTATGTTGATGACATATTGATATTTGGAACCAACCTTACTGTTATTGAGGAGGTCAAAGAGTTCCTATCTTGCTTCTTTGAGACGTAGGACTTGAGTTTAGTTGATGTAATCATAAACATGAAGCTACTGAAAGATGACAATGGTGGGATTATACTGCTTCAACCCCACTATGTGAAGAAGATATTGAGTCGCTTCGGGTATAGCGACTACAAGCCTTCTCCAACGCCTTATGATCTAAGTGTGATATTTCAAAAGAATCGAAAGAATGTTAAAGATCAATTGAGATATTCTCAAATCATTGGCCCGTTCATGTATTTAGCTAGCACTACAAGGTCTGACATCTCTTTTCCTGTAAGCAAACTGAGTTAATTTGTGTCAAATCCTAGAGATGATCATTGGCATGCTCTCGAGAGAGTCTTGTGTTATTTGGAAGACAACGTGAGTTATGGTATTCACTATACTGGGTATCCACAGGTACTTGGTTATAGTGACTCAAACTGGATATCTGATGTTGATGAGATAAAAGACACGAGTGGTTATTTTTTTACACTTGGTGGTGGTGTTGTTTTCTGGAAGTCTTGCATGTAGACCGTCTTAACAAAGTCATCAATGGAATCAAAACTCATAGCACTAGACACAACCACTTTTGAAGCAGAGTGGCTTCCTGATCTCTTGAGAAACTTACCTATGGTTGAAAAACCAATACCCGCTATCCGATGAACTGTGTAATCAAATTGTGATCGTCAAAGTAAATAGTTCTAAATATAATAATAACTCATCAAGACATGTGAAGATGAGACTAAAATCTATAAAAAATTTAAGAAATTCCAGAGTTATTGCGTTGAATTATATCCAAACATCTAAGAATTTGGCAGATCCCTTCACAAAGAGTTTATCACGTAATGTGATAGATAATGCATCGAGGGATATGGGTTTGAGACCCACGGTATGAGTTGTCCACAGTGGTAAACCACTCTATGTGATTGAACATCCCGTGAATTGGAGTTGGGAGACAAGTTATTGGACAGCTGGGAGGAGAGTATCTCTATACTAAATTTACCTCTGTGTAAAGATGTATACTCTCATATTCTACATGGCAGGTTGATATATATGTTTATGTGTTCTAAGTGGGTTATCTAAGCAAAGATGTTGTCATGTAGAACATCTCTTGAAGAACACACCTATATGAGCCTGGCTGTCAAAAGTCGCAATCCGTGAAAGTTGGGTGCTCTCTAATAAACTAACGAAAGACCTTGAAATATGACGCATAAGCTCCAAACCACGGGGTAGCCCTGCGACAGCCCAATATCGGTCTAGACTTTGTGTGAAACTAGTGTGCCAAAAACTTATAGTTCCCCACAGTCTATTATTCAAGTTGCTAACTAGTGCAGCATGGAGTTTAATATGGAAGTTCAACTTAATAGTCTCCACTACACATCGGTATATAAAAAAATATTCTAGAACAAAAGTGATGTGATGTGCCAATGAGACTTTGTGGGAGATTGTTGGAATTTAGTGTTGTGCTGGGCTGTTAGCCCATAATACAAATTCTAAACTTAGGGCCATCTCGGGTTTTCTTTTCAAGTGCAACAACATATTTGTCGCCCTTCTTTTTCTTCCGTTTACCCTTCTTGTCTTTCTTGGAACTAGTGGTCTTATTGATCATTAACACTTGATATTCTTTCCTAATCTCCACTTCAGCAGTCTTAAGTATAGACAGAAGCTCAGGGAGAGACTTCTTCATGCCTTGCATGCTATAGTTCATCACGAAGCTCTTGTAGCTAGGCGGCAGAGATTGGAGAACCCGATGTCTACCAAAGTTAATGGGAATCGTTATTCCCAAGGACACAAGCTTATCGGCGTACCCAGATATTTTGAGTACGTGCTCACTAACGGAGTTGTTCTCCTCCATCAAGCAGCTACAGAACTTTTCAGAAGCATCATAACTCTCTACGGTAGCATGGGTATTGAAAATCATTTTCAATTCACCCATGGTATCAAAGGTATTGCCATTCTTGAAACGCTTTCGGAGTTTTGGCTCTAGCCCATACAGTATTCCACAATGAACCATATTGTGGTTCTCCTAACGAGTCAAGTAGACATTCTTTTCCTCGTTAGGGGCATCACGAGCTGGTGGGGGGTCTAGCGGCGCTTCTAGCACATATTTCTTTTGTGCAGCAGTGAGGCGAATCCTCAGATTTAGGGCCAGTTGGTAAATTTGCTACCATTCATTCCAAGTTTCTCTTTCTCCATGAACATATTGAAATTAAAAGCAGGTGGTGCCATCTACAACAGAATTTGTAAAGTTTATTTAGACTAAGTTTATGATAGATTGAGTTCACCTAATATAAATTACAAATGAACTCCCACTCAAAAACAACATCCCTCGTGTCTTTTTGGTGATTACATGAACCAGATCCACTACACCAAGTCCGATCATCATATGAGTTGGTCTAGCTTCAAAGGCGAGCATATATATGAGCATCATATAAACCATATGACTCATGCTTAACCTTTTTGTTTGTGTTCCGAGGCCATTTCTGTACATGCTAGGCTCGCCAAGTAATAACCTTAGTACTCGCGTGTGTAAAACTATCTTACACCCGTTATATGCGAACGTAGAGTCTATCACACCCGATCATCACGTGGTGTCTCGAAACGACAGACTTTCTTAACGGTGCATACTTAAGGAAGAACACATTTTTATATTGATATCTAAATGAGAGATCATCTTATAATGCTAATAAAGCGCCATACAAGCAATATAAGATGCAAACAAACATCATATGCATAAAGTGAAATGATATGGTTCTTGCACTTGATCACTATCATGTGCATCGTGGTATGATCTTTATCATTTCTTTATGTGTAAGGCTAAGGTCTATGGAACTTACATGTTGGGTATGCTAGAGTATAAACCATACTTCAAATTATAACATTACCATATCATGACACTAACCCAACAACAATCTAAACTAGACGCTTCTAATTTATCAATTGCAAGTTTTACGTGGCTTAGGGCTTTCAAAGATAGAACTGGTCTTACCTACGAACATGGAACCACAACGATGATAACCAAATTATTAGCAACTCGTTGTAGATCAGATATTGACTATAGTAGGAGAGTCAGACACCCGCTAGCCAGTTATGCAAAACTAGTTGCATGTCAAGCGTGGAACAGGTCTTATGTGTAAGGACATGTAAATTTTATCCGAGCCACTTCATCCAACTATGCCACCAATATCCAAAATATATATAAGATGCAATAACATGATCATCATTGCCCACATACGCTTATGGGTTCTAACCATGCAAATCATCTACGCATAATCAGGCTTGGATACCACTGTTGGGTTCACAACATAGAAAACAAAAAAATTCTACGATGGGAACTACTAAGCACCAAGATCTATCTACCTAGATACAAACAACGGGTGGATATACATCCATAGAAAACATACCCTTGAAGACCTACAAAGTGTTACGAGGTTGAACTCGTGGATGATGTAGTCGTACGCTTGCCGATCTCAAGATCGAGAGGAAGTCCAGCGCCACAAATCAGCAGCACATTTGTGATCGCACACACGTCTGGTCCACCGAACAACCTCCGCCACCTCGCTCCAGTGATGCAGCGGAAGCAGCAACTCCTTCCATACGAAAAGCCACCGGGAACATGTATCTCGCTAATCCAAGACCATGTGGAAATAAATCTAGAGGGGGAGAGAGATCCTTCACGAGGAGGTGTGAGATGAGAGGAGGGAGTGGAGGGCCTTTTATAGGGAGAGGAGGGCAGCCCCCTCCCATGGACGGCGGCCATGGAGGTTCCCCCACCTCTTCCCTCATTCATGTGGTGGAGCTCCCACTCACATCAATTTAGCCTCCACTCAAAATTCCACTCATCCCCATTAAATTTTCACCAAATTGAATGCAAACTCTCATTTAATAAAAATATTTTATTTATTTTATTCAGAATTTTGTTAATTACTTTAATTAACAAACATTCACATAAAACCCCCTGGAACATTTCAATATCACATGCAGAACCAATTTACCCAAAACAATTCTGGTGTTCATTGAAATAATTCTAGCGCTTTGTAATTCTTTTTTCTGAAACATATTTGCTCCAAATGGTGTCGATATCCCTTAAGTGTGTCACCCTACGGTTCGTGAACAATGTAGACATGATCGAGACCCTTCTCCGATCAATAGTCAGTAGCAGGACCTGGAGATCCATACTGACTCCTACACATTCAACGATGATTTCTGTGATCGTGAGAACCTTTAACATCAGTAACTAAATCCCTTTGTCTGGCGATATATTACATGTTCGAGATTCGATCATCGATATCTGCATACCTAGTTTGATCTCATTACCGACATGCACTACTTTCTCGTTCTCGTGAGATAACATTCTAGTGATCACATCACTTGCTTGCAAGCTATCTCAATGTGATATCACCGAGAGGGCCCGAAGTATATCTATCCGTCATCGAGATGGATGATGGCTCTGTGTATGGTGCCCAGAAAAGTGATGGAGCAATGATGATGTAGAGCTCGTTGGGAACCCCAAGAGGAAGGTATGATGAGCACAACAGCAAGTTTCCCTCAGTTATGAAACCAAGGTTTAATCGAACCAGTAGGAGCAAGGAAACACCCCAAAGGTGTTACTAGCTGAGCTTTGGCAAGGCGCACTGTCGGTGCTAGTAGCAACATGGAGACCTGCACAACACAACCACAGAATTTTGTCGCCAACTTGCGATGAGGTTGTCAATCTCACCGTGTTTTGCGGAAAACAAAGGATTAAACGTATCGAATGGAAAGAAGTAATAGTTTGCAGAAATTAAACACAAAGCAGTAACATTTTATAGATTGTATGTAAAAGAAAAGGACCAGGATCCATAGTTCACTAGAGGTGGCTCTCCTTAAGATAGATAACATGCTGGGTGAACAAATTACAGCGGGGCAATTAACAAACATCGAGAAAGCAATATATGCATATACTAATCATCTTGACTCCTTTGGAACTTGATTGGGCATTACAACATTATACATAGACCGCCATCCAACTGCATCTATGACTAATAATCCACCTTCAGGTTATCATCCGAACCCCCTCCAGTATTAAGTTGCAAGCAACAGATTATTGCTTTATGAACTGCGTGTAAAGTAAATAATACGATTGTTCTATGAACAAAGGATTGTTGTTTTCTCCCTAGTAGCAACAGCACATCTAGTACCTTAGAGATTTCTGTCACTTCCCCAGATTACCAGAGGCATGAACCCACTATCGAGCATAAATACTAACTCTTGGAGTTGCTAGCATCTACTTGGCCAAGATAGCTACTAACAATGGAAAGCATGCAAGATCACAAATAATAAAGACATGATAGAATCAATAATCAATCTGAAATAGCATCTCAATATCCATCGGATCCCCGCAAACACAACATGCAGAATTACAAATAGATGATCCTGATCATGAACGGAGCTCACAAGATCTAGACATGAAAGCACAAAGGAGGAGAACCAGCCATCTAGCTACTACATGGATCCGTAGTCCAAGGATGAACTACTCACACATCACACTGGAGGCTTGCATGGTGATGAAGAAGGCCTCTAGGGTGAATTCCCCTCTCCGGCAGGGTGTCGAGAAGAGCTTCAGATCCCTCCCGATCTAGGAATGGAGATAACGGCGGCTATAGACTCTTTCGTGGATTTTTGATCGGGTACTTAGGGTTTACGTCCCGAGGGCATCTTATAGGCGGAAGGGGAGACCGAGGGGGGTGCCAGGGGCCACCACACCACCCCCTGGCGCAGGCCCAGCCTGGCCGCGCGGCCAGGTGGTGTGGCCGGCCTCTGGCCCCTCTTCGTCTCGTATTCTGGCACTTGATGACTTCCAGAAAAATAGGCACTTTGGCTTTTGTCCCGTCCAATTCCGAGAATATTCATTTTCTGACTTTCCTAGAACCAAAAACAGCAGAAAACAGGCAGCTGGCATTGTGGCTCTTGTTAATAGGTTAGTCCAAGAAATCATATGAAAAGTACTCCAAAGTTGGAACAAAACACAAGAAAGTGGATAAAACTAAGCATGGAACATCAAAAATTATAGATACATTTGCAATGTATCAATGGACAAATCCCACTCTTTATCCATGAGCCTTGATGTCTACGCACTTCTATTCTTGTAGACAGTTGTTGGGCCTCCAAGTGTAGAGGTTTGTAGAACAGCAGCAAGTTTTCCCTTAAGTGGATCACCCAAGGTTTATCGAACTCAGGGAGGAAGTGGTCAAAGGTATCCCCTCTCAAGCAACCTTGCAATCAAAATACAAGAAGTCTCTTGTGTCCCCAACACACCCAATACACTTGTTAGGAGTATAGGTGCACTAGTTCGGCGAAGAGATAGTGAAATACAAGTGGTATGGGTAATTATAAGTGGTAATGGTGATAGAAAAATAGCTTGATGGCATGGAAAAGACTAAAAGCAAACTGAAATAAAGAACGCAAGCAAACATGTAATAGATCTAATTGCAAACGGTGTATCAATGCTTAGAAACAAGGCCCATGGATCATACTTTCACTAGTGAACACTCTCATATAAATATATTATCTTCATGATACTACTCTAAACTACTCTCCGGTTGGACACTCTAATCGATGCTAGGGCTATAACAGCACACCTCAAAGTTCATCTTTCCCATCTAGAAACCCCACACTGTCACCTTGAGTACTACATGAGTCCAACAAACACGACAATTTCATAAAGACATCCAACTCCAAATATAACTCATAACAAGTATTTGTAATCTCTAGCCTAAGTGCCACCATGGTGTGCACACTGTCAACTTCACACACATGGGGAGAGCAGAGATCTATTAAAGCACTTGAGTAGCAAGGTAGATCTATAGATTACAAGCTCATGATAACAATATGATCATGCATAGAGAGAGAGATGAACACATAGCTACCGGTAGAACCCTTGGCCTCGAGAGAGAACTACTCCCTCCTCATCATGGGAATCAGCAATGGTGATGGAGATGGCTCCGGGGGCACTTCCCCATCCCGGCAGGGTGCCGGAATAGAGACTTTCTGTCCCCCGAATCTCCCCTTCGGTGGTGGCGGCACTGCGGAACTTTTCGTGGATTTCTGATTGACGATCTAGGGTTTTTGCATCGGGGCGCTTCTTATAGGCGAAGAGGCAAGGTCGGTGGGCGGCCAGGGGGCCCACACCACCTGGTGGCACGGCCAGGGCTAGCCCGCGCCACCACATGGTGTGGCCACCCTATGGACCCTCTCCCTCTCGTCTTCTGGCTTCGTGAGTCTTCCGATAAAATATCAACTTTGGCTTTTGTCCCGTCCAATTCCGAGAATATTGATTTTCTGACTTTCCTGGAACCAAAAACAGCAGAAAATAGGCAACTGGCACTGTGGCTCTTGTTAATAGGTTAGTCCAAGAAATCATATGAAAAGTACTCCAAAGTGTGGATAAAACATAAGAAAGTAGATAAAATCAAGCATGGAACATCAAAAATTATAGATACGTTAGCAACATATCAACATCCCCAAGCTTAACTCCTGCTCGTCCTCGAGTAGGTAAGTGATAAAAAGAAAGAATAATTTTTGAGGTGACATGCACCATCATAAACTTGATCAAAGTATTTGTAAAACATTCAAAGCTGGGATCATAGTACTTCAATCATAGCATGAAAGACAAAGTTCTAGCAATAAGATAAAGAAGCTACGTTGCAACATGAAAAGGCACAAACAAAAGATTCATGAATAACAATGCTTTGCAAGACGTTTGTTTGTTTCACATAAAGAAAACATAGCATAATGGCATTCAGCTTGTCCCTCATAGAGTAGCAAATATAAATGCATAGGACACCTTCAAAGTTCATAAGAGTGACTAGATACAAATAGTTTAAAACAAGCAATATCAAAGCTATGCATCAATCAACAAGTCTTGGGACAATCACATAGAACTAAGAATGGCCACTATGCTCTCAAAGTAGGTGCATAAAGGTAGAAGGTGGAGACTCAATATAATGGTGGAAGAAAGGCCTTCATAGAAGGAAGCAGAGATTCAAGTTTCATAAAGAGCTTCCAAAAATTATGGTACTTATAGCTTTCAGCTCTCATTGCCCCTATCATAAGCATCTTGAAGTGATTAAGGTTAAAGTGAACAAACTATGGAGTATATGTGATACGTCCATTTTGCATCACTATTCTATGTCTTAATTCACTATTATTCATTGATATATTTCATATTGAGAGGTGATACTTATGTTATTTCATCTGTTTTTGCATGGTTAATGACTTTTGGAGCATGGACCGCTGCAGTCAGGATTCTGATGGAAAAGGTGCTGTTTGGAGGCAAAATTCGCGAAGATCAGAAAATCCGGGAAAATATACGGAAAATCCTATTTTTCCAGAAGACTAAGGATGCCAGAAGACGGAGTGGAGATGGGCCACAGGGGGGCCACACTACCCCCTGGCGCAGGCAGCCCTAGGTCGCGCCAGGAGGTGGTGTGGCCGCCCTGGCCCACCTCTGGCTCTCTCCTCTGGCGTATATCATCCTCCCGAAACCCTAAGACTCGGGGGGCGACCACAGAAAGATTCCGCCACCTCTGTGGGGCGGAAAACACCGAGAGAGCAAGATCTCTCCGGCAGACAGATTTCTGCCAGGGGAATTCCTTCCCAGAGAGGGGATATCGTCGCCATCAACACCATCATCAAGCTGTACTTCATCGGGATCATCATCATCATCACCACCATCATCATCACCATCAGCACCCTCATCACCATCTCCATATTGCTGTAACAATTGAGTTGAATCTTGCATTAGTTCATAGGGGAAACTTTCCCGGTGCTGATTACTCTTTGTAGTTGATGCTATTGAGTGAACCATTGAATTATTGTTTATGTTCAGATTGTTATACATCATTATTCCATCTCTGATCATGATCCATATGATGTCTTGTGAGTAGTTCGTTTTGTTCTTGAGGACATGGGAGAAGTCATGTTGTTAGTAGTGGAGTTGTGTTGAGAAAGATTCAATAGTTTGATATTTAAGTTGTGGTGTACTTCTTCTAGTGGTGTCATGTGAACGTCGAGTACATGACACTTCACCTATATGGGCCTAGGGGAATGCATTGTGTATTTGGCTACTAATCGTAGGGGTTGCCGGAGTGACAGAAACCTGAACCCCCGTTAGGAAACCATTGCACAAGGGACGTAAGGGTCTTAGAGTTTAAAGCTGTGGTTAGGTCTCTACCTTAATTACTTTCTTGTACTTACGAATGTTTGTAAGGGGTATAATCACAAGTATGTATTAGTCTTGGATGGGGCGGTACATTAGCACAGGTTCACCCACACAACACTTAGCAAGCTAGAGAAGATTAATCAACTATATGAAGCGAAAGCACTTGATAGTATTCCCATGTGTCCTCGAGAACGTTTGGTCATCTTAAGTAATACAACCGGCTTGTCCTTTGCTGCATAAAGGATTGGGCCACTTGCTGCATTTATTCCTACTATCTTTTATTTGCTCGTACTTTGTTTACTTGCTTTATCAAAAAACCCTAAAAATCTGTTTGCTAAGTATTTGCAGAGAATTCCTGATCCATACCACTAGCCAGCACCTTCTGCTCCTCGTTGGGTTCGACACTCTTACTTATCGAAAATACTGCGATACACCCACTATACTTGTGGGTCATCAAGACTATTTTATGGCGCCATTGCCGGGGAGTGAAGCGCTATTGGAGAGTGGAACTGGTAAAGGAAACTTCTATTGTGAGTATTGTTTACTTCTGCTAGTTGCTTTATTTTCGTTATGGATAATTCGCTGGGTTTCTTATTTGGTAATGCTACTACCACTACTAAGGTAGTAGATAAGCGACCACCTGCTGAGAATGATGCTTTTAAAATACCTACAAGAATTATTGATCGTGTTATGGATAACTACTATGTTGGGGATGGAACTGTCCATCCCGGTGATCATTTACTCTTTATACATGAATTATGCGGGTTGTTCAAGTGTGCAGGTATTACTACACATCAAGTCAAGAAGAAGTTATTCTCATTATCACTAAAAGGAAGAGCTGAGGAATGGTATAAGCTGCTGAAGAATGGTCAAGCTCTAGAATGGGAGGAAATAGTGCCTCTCTTTTATTCAAAGTTTTATCCTCCTAGTGAGATTCATAAAGATCGAAATCAAATATACAACTTTTGGCCTCTTGATGGAGAGAGTACAACTCAAGCTTGGGGGAGATTGAAGTGACTAATGCTCAAATGTCCCATTCATGAGCTCCCCAACAATATTATTATCAATTACTTTTATGCAAGGCTCCCTCTACATGATAAAGATTTATTGGATGCTTCTTGTGCTGGATCATTCACTCGCATGGAAGAAGAAGCTAAATGGGATCTTCTGGACCGTATTCAAGATAATGCTGAAGCTTGGGAGAATGACAAAGGTAGAAAGTCAGGTATAATTTATGATTATGAATGCATTGAATCTTTTATGGGAACTGATGACTTTCAAAATATTAGTAATGTTTATGGTCTAGACTCTCAAGCTATTGCTTCTTATTTTAAGGCTTTTGCTTCCTATATTGAAGTGCCTAAAAAGAAGTGGAATAAGTATCATGAACCTTATAAAGATATTGCTAAGAGTGTTCCTGCAAGAAATACTGAAGTTTATACTGCTAATCATGTTTTACGTGAACCTTATATTGAGAAAATGCCTTTTCTAGTTAAGGTAAAGGAGCATTCTATGATAGCTAGTATGGTTAATGAAAGTACGAGTAAAGCTGTTGAACCTGATAAACAAATGGTTGATGAACCTATAATAGCAAATGTGAAATACTTTGTCACTAAGTATGAAGAAGAGGGACACACTATCCTTTGTAAGGATACCTCTAATATTGTTTCACAAAGTAGTGTTATGAGAGCTAGTATTTATGTGTTTTCTGTTAGAATAAGTGATCATTGCTATGATGGTACTTGTGATAGCTATATTGTTAAGTTTATGCATGATACTAAAAGTTAGTATGAGAGAGGGAAAAGTGTTCGTATGCATCTCAATAATATCAAGTTTCCTCGTTTCATGTTGAAAGTTTTTATGTTGCACTTCTTTTTCCTTCTTATGCAAGTTGCCTCTGGTTTCAACAACTTGTTTGTCTGCAAAGTTCCCTTGCATAGGAAGTGGGTTAGACTTAAATGTGTGTATTTTTGCTTCTTAATGCTCTCTTTCACTTCAATTCATATTCCTATGTGAGCATCTTCAAAATTATAATGCCCATCTTAATGGCTTTAAAGAAAGAGCTTTTTGGGAGACAACCCAATTTGTTTTTGCTTTCAGTTTTTTTTTTGTTTCTTTGAGTCTTGGAAGTTATTACTTTGGTAATAACCGCTCCTTATCCGTTTTGTTTGGTTTTTGTGTCAAGATCAACCTCTAATGAGAGAGAAGTAATATTTGGGGAAGTTGCTGTCCCGAAACAAATTTTTGTGCTTCACCGTAAAAATTCGTGAGAGATCTTTGTACGTGGGATTGAGATGTAATTTTTTGTGCTTCTGCCCCAGGATGTTATTTGACTTTTGTTAGTTTCGCACTTTTTGATTTGAGCAACATAAGATTTTCGAAAAAATTGATCTTTACCTACTGGTCTGTTTTGACAGATTTTGCCACTCTTGCATTTGCTTCTTTATTCGACTTCCTTTTTGAATTCTTTTTGGGTTTTCGGAAGGAGTTGCTACATCAGCTTATGTTTTTATGGTTTTCAGTTAAATTTGAACTCAAAAGGTTTTATCACTTCACTTATACTAATGTTGCTAATGAGAACTATGTGAAGTTTTGTGTGAGAGAAATTTCCAGGTAGTGGAGATAATGGTGTAATAAGGAAGAGAAAGGTTTTATGACTCAAGTAATAAGTGTATGAAGATGAAGATATCGATGTTATTCAAGTGGTGACTCCGAAAGAATCTACTAGATACCAAATTCAGAGACCTGCAGAGTCCATTTTCAAATAGGTAACAGTTCTAGTGAGAAAAGTTCCGCGAAAATACTATCCAACTATATTTTTGCAGTTTCAGTCAATAAGGAAAGCTACGAAGCGAAAGAGGGACGGAAACGGAGCCAGGATGGCTCACACCACCCTGTGGCGCGGGCCCACCCCTGGCCGCGCCACCAGGTGGTGAGTCCACCCCGGACTCTGCCTCCGACTCGTTTTCTCCCAGTGCCTTCCTTTTGATATGGAACTTCGTAATATATAACCCCCCGGATCCCCCGAGGTTCATATGTCGTGTTTTTGTTTCGATCTGTTTCTGCCAGGACATACTCTTTGAAGGCTTAGAAGCACAATGGTGTCCGCCAAGGATAAAGGGAAGGAGCCCATGGAGGAAGACCACCAAGACCCCGGGAAGGAGGAGATCAAGAGTGAAGGTGAAGAGGAGCAAGGCCAACATCCGCATACCGGCACTACCATTGCAAGCATTGGAGTGGTGGAAAACCCAGCCATTGGAAGGAAGCCTCCTCATCACCGTTCAGATCCCTGGTCACTTCCTCCACGCACCAACAATCCTTTCCATACCCTTATCCATGAGCATCAATACCAGAATATGCCCAAGGGGAAATTACCCTCCAATTGGGATTTGCCTTGTTCTAGCCATGCAGGAAAAGAAGACTTTAAGGAGGAAGAGTGGGGAAAGAATAACAAGAGCTGGAATTCTCAACATGATGTGATCATGAGCCACATTGAGCAAAACTCACAACTGATTCGTAATCTCACCTTCGAGATTGAGGACTTGGGGAAGTTGGTCAAGACGCTCATCAAGAGGATACCACCACCACCTAAGGAGTAATTCATCATCAGGTTTGGCATCCCCTTGGTTTGTTCCAAGCTTGGGGGAGTGCCACGGTATCACATCACTATCTTCTATCTTTTTACCTTTTTAGTAGAGTCATATCATGAATAGACGAGTTATTATGTAGTATGGTTTGCACTATGGAAGTGTCCCCTCTCTCGTTAGATATGTATCCCTTGGTGTGAGTTACCGTTATGGAATATTAATGAGAAGTTCTATCATTTACTCTTTTGCATAGCTTATATTAGTTTTCAATTCATGGTTATATGATTAATCTTGTTGTTAGTATTGGTATCACTATGGGATCATTGAGTTAATTTAGTTAGTTTTGGCAAACCTGGCTCGGTCAGTAGCAACACTATTTTTGAGAGTTGAATAAAAGACAAAAGTACTCTAAAGGAAAATAATTTCATCATCTTTCTTTCTTGATTTGGTCATAAGTTTAGTATTCTCTAGTTAAGATCTTTTGTGCTTCCGAGGAAGATTGCATGTTTGTCTTTATCACTTGTATGTTTGTTTGTTTCCTTCAACTCTTGTACTTGATACCTAGCCTTGCTAGCCAAAAACCTGTACTGAGAGGGTATTCTTCTCGTGCATCCACCTCCTTAACACCAAAACCTTTGCCATTTGTGTCCACCATACCTACCTAGTAGCATTATTGCTATTCCAAGTAAATTCTTGTTTTATCTACCTCCTAGATTAAACTTGTTATGTGAAAATTAGTGATTAAAGCTCTCACGAACTTGATGGCACACTTTACTTTCTTGCATTTAATAAACTTGAACCATTGTGCTCACCTATCTTGCGTATATGCTTGTGCTTCGTAAGTTGTGAATTAGCAGAACCATGATGTCATGGGGAACGCTTTCAACATTGCACTGGTACTTTGTACCTAGTTGATATCATGTTCTTTTGTCTATGGATGTCGTCGGTGTGAAATGAAAGGGGAGCTTGTAAGTCCATGGAGTTATGCATGTGTGTTAGAGAAACGCCTGGGCCACTGGTCTAATCCATGCTGACATGGTGGAAACCTGCAGCGTAACCATAACGAGTATCTATGAAGCATTCTTCTTATAAAAAAAGAGATAGAGATTGAGAAAAGAGAAAAGAAAAAAAGAGATATTATGAATGTTGGAGATATGCCCAAGAGGCAATAATAAAGTGGTTATTATCATATCTTCATACTTATGATAAATGTTTACATACCATGCTATAATTGTATTAACCGGAAACATTAATACTTGTGTGATTTGTAAACATAAAAAAGTCTCTAGTAAAGCCTCTTGTTAAACTAGCTTGTTGGTTAATATATGATCATGGTTTCCTGATCATGAACATAGAGATGTTATTAACAACAGGGTCATATCATTAGGAGAATGATGTGATGGACATACTCCTATAGTTAAGCGTAGCATAAAGATCAAGTCATTTAATATAGTTCATTTGCTATAAGCTTTCTGATACATAGTAACCTAATTCCTTCGACCATGAGATCATGCATATCACCTTTACCGGAAGGATGCTTTGATGACATCAAACACCACACCGTAACAGGGTGGCTATAAAGGTGGCATTGAGTGTTCGAAAAGTATTGGTTGAGACACATGGATCAAGAGTGGGATTTGTCCATCCATATGACGGATAGATATACTCTGGGCCCTCTCGGTGGAATGTCATCCAATTAGCTTGCAAGCATGTGACTGGCTCACAAGGGATCACATACCACAGGAACGAGAAAAGAGTACTTATCAGTAACGAGGTTGAACTAGGTATGCAGAGATACCGACGATCATAACATCGGATAAGTAAAATATCGTGAGACAAAGGGAAATTGGTATCGTATGTAAGTGGTTCATTCGATCGCAAAGTAATCGTAGAAATATGTGGGAGCCATATGAATTTCCAGATTCCTCTATTGGTTATTGATCGGAGAAGTGTCTCGATCATGTCCGCATAATTCACGAACCGTAGGGAGACACACTTAAGGATTCGATGTTGTTGAGTAGTTATGGAATGATGAGTAAGAGACCGAATGTTGTTCGGAGTCTCATATGGGATCCGGGATATCACGAGGAGATCCGGAATGGTCCGGAGAATAAGATTCATATAAGGAAAGTCCCGTTTCGGAGTTGGGGAATGGTTCCGGTGTTTTCATCGGGAACATTCTAGAAGGTTCCGGAATGTCCGGCACTCCGGGGGGGAAGGGTACATGAATGTGTCATTGTAAGTTGGAATGATTGCATCATGTACTAGGTGTCATTGCTGTCCAAAATAAAGGGTTTATTCAAATCCTAATTTGAAAAGTCAAACAGCTAGTTTGAAAGTCAAACGGCAAGTTTTGGAAAGAGGAGGAGGAGTGGGAAACCGAGTTGGGGAGGGATTCCCTCCTCCAACCGCCGGCCCACCTCCAAGCCGAGTTGGGGAGGGACTCCCCTCCCCTTGGCCACGCCTCCCACCTATAAAGGGAGGGGCAGGGCTGCCCCTCCTAGCACACAAGTCCCTCTCCTCTAAACCTAAACCCTAGCCACAGCCTAGGGATTTCTCCCAAGCCGTCAAGTTAGAGCTTCTAATTGCCCTAGCCTCCGGTTTAGAGCCTTCTAATTGGTGTGTCTAAACCCTATATCACCAAAGCTCTCTCATACTCCACCATACTCGCTCCGGCTTAAGGCGAAGCCCTGCGAGATCTCCCCTCTACTTCCGGTACCACGCCGTTGTGCTGCCGGAATCGCGAGGAGAGTGCTACAACCTCCGCTGCCTGCTGGAACAAGGGAGAGGAAGGTCTTCATCGAGTACCGAACGTGTGACCGACTGCGGGAGCGCTGCCGGAACGCAGCGCCGGAAGGATCGTCTACGCGATCTTGAGATCGGCAAGTGTACGACTACATCACCCACGAGAATCTGCTCTCGTTAACCGCTTTGGAATCTTCGAGGGTGAGTTCCTCTATCGACTCGTTGCTACAATCTAGTAGATAGATCTTGGCTTGTTTGTTTGAATGCGGTAGAAAATTTTTGTTTTCCATGCTACGAACCCCTACAGTGGTATCAGAGCCGTGTCTATATGTAGATTTGTTGCACGAGTAGAACACAATGGTCATTGTGGGCGTTGATGCTTTTATTGTCAATTGCTTCTTGTGTACTTTGCATCTTGCGGTATGTTGGGATGAAGCGGCCCGGGCTAACCTTACATGACATCGTTCATGAGACTTGCTCCACGCTTGACATGCAACTTGTATTGCATAAGTGGCTTTGCGGGTGCCTGTTTCTCCTAGCATAGTTAAGATCCAATTTACAACGGGTGATTAACAATACTAGTATCAATGTTGTGGTTCTTGTTCGTAAGTTAGAACGACACTTATTGGAAGCCCCAAACCACGTAAAATATGCAAAGAAAGTAGAGGCGTCTAACTTTGTTTTGCAGGGGTGTGCAGTGATGTGATATGGCCATGATTGTGATTATATTTGATGTATGCAATGCTCCTTATTGTAAGTTGGCAACCGGCAGGAGCCATATGGTTGTCTTTAAATTATGTTAAGACCCGCGTGTCTATTCAAAGTAGTTGTAATAGTTGAAGCCGGTGGATGACAACCATGGAGAAGCGTCATTGACCTTGATGCAATGCCGGTGATGATGGAGATCATGTTCGTGCTTGAAGATGGAGATCGGAAGCACAAAGAAGAAAGGCCATATCATATCACATATTATGAATTGCATGTGATGTTAATCCTTTATGCATCTTGTATTGCTTAGTAGACGACGGTAGCATTATAAGATGATCCCTCATGCACATAAATTTCAAGTTCTAAAGTGTTCACCCTTAGTATGCACCGTTGCTAAAGCTTGTTGTTTCGAAGCACCACGTGATGATCGGGTGTGTTAGATTCCGCAAGTGTATACAACGTAAGCAAGCCAGATTTGCTTATGCGGAAGCTAAGGTTTGATCTTGACGAGCCTAGCATGTACAGACATGGTCTCAGGAACACGGATCACCGAAAGGTAAAGCATGAGTCATATAGTAGATATGATGAACATGTTGATTGTTCGCCATTGAAGCTACATCAACTCTCGTGATGATCGGTTTTGATGTGGTGGATTTGGTTCGTGTGATCACTAAAACAATGTGAGGGATGTTGTTTTGAGTGGGAGTTCACCTAGATTAATTTAATTATTAATTAGAACTCAATTTATCATAAATTAAATCAAAGTGAATTTGCATAGTTGTTATAGTCATTGGCATCCGTTTACCACCTTGCGCTTAGTTTTAATTGAGATGGTAGAACTATAGAATTCTGGTTAGTTACTTTACGAACTGGTATCGTATTGTTTTGAAGTGTTAATCTAAAGTTTAAAAGTCCTATTGCAAACTTTCAGTAAGTTCCGGTTACTCCATGAAGTTTAATAATTAGTATTAAATCAAGAGTGATAATTCCAAGTGTTAGTGTATGAGTATCATGTTTGTCTCCATGATTCTTGATATTCAAAGGATTGTCTTAATATCAAGGTTATCTAGGATCTGAAAGAGTTGTTTCAGAAACCATGATGTGTGGAAGATATTGTGATATCTGAAACAAAGTTTTGGTTGCAACATGATAGAGTATAATATGGCAAAAGTAATGTTCTCGTATTTGATGAGAATTTGCAAAAGGTTGAAGACACTAGTTGTCCTAATCCTCCAAAATGTTTTGGAGAGCAACATTATACTCGCAGTTCACCGTTATAAGCTAAAAGTAGCTTGATCATGGATAATTCCATGATAAGGGTGAATATTTGATGTAGGTAAAGTGTTTACTACACCAATAGATTACTAAAGAAAGGAATTTGAAAGAACACCAAACATTTGATGATGATGATCTACTTCAAAGTGCAAGTCCAAAGACATTGGTATTTAATTATACACGCTTTGGACTATGTGTCATATGTATGACTCCACTGTTGATGTTGATAGATTCTTTCAAACAGAAAAGGAAATACTGAAAAAAAAATCTCATAAGTATATGGCAGAAAAGAAAAGACTAGAATTGTTCAGTTTAAGTATATAGATGATATACATGTTATGGCTATATTCTTTGCTTATTAAACAATGTGGTTCTCAAGTATTTGATACTGAATTTGTTGGTGTGAATCGTCATACGAAACAACACAATTCATGAACTACAATGGCCTAAGTAATTAGCAAAAGAATATGTGATGATATTCATCGAGAACAAATAAAGGGTTATTGTGTTGCTCGTTAAACATCAAAGCTTGCCTTCAAGATTTGTTTTATCAGGTATTATGAGAACAAAAGGGTTGTTCAAATAATTGCCGTAATCCATAAAAGATGGATGGTTCACAAATCTCGTTGGAGAAATCACATCCATAAAACTAGTGCTAAAAATGTCGAAAGACAAATTGATTGAAATATCACTTAGGAAGTGACATCGCCGTTTAAATTATATTGGAAAGAAAACATGAAGAAACTCCATGTGGATGGAATTTTGGAGTCTTTTCATTTTTGATCACATGACGCTTGTGAAACTTTCCTAAAGATAATTAAAACTTCGTTCATAGGCTAAAAGGGAACGAATGGCTAGCTTATTGGAACTTGTACATATTGTTGTATGAAATCCATTATATGTAGTCAAGAGCGATGGATTTCAACTTCATATGCTTTCTCCGAAAATTTGAGTGAATATATGAATATTTACTTAATAAGGATGAAGTATGAAACATTTGAAAAAGTTCAAAGTCTTTCAAGATGAAGTGCAAAATCATTGTAATAAGAATATAAATAGTTTATGATAAAGATCATAAAGGAAGATATTTGAGTTACAAGTTTAGCATAATACCTAAGATCTAAGGAATCGTTCTGTGGATTTGCATTTCCCGAAACACCATAAGAGTATGGAGCGTTCGAGATATGTAATTAAAACCTTGTTTGACATGGTAAGATCAAAGGTGGAATTCATAGAACTGCCACTATATTTTAAAGATTAAAAGCTTTAGAGACTGCCGTTTTCCACTGAAAAGAGCTCCATCATAATCCGCTGAAATGACACCATATAAAGTTATGGTTTGGGATAAAACCCAAGTAGTCCTTTCTTAAACATTGGTATGCTATGCATAAGAAAGATGTTTGCAACCAAAGTCGGATAAACCTGTCTTTGTATTACTGTTAAGTATTCCTCCATAAACACCGGAGACAAAAGTGTTTGTCGCTTAGAACGTCAAGTTTCTTTGAGAAGGAATTTTTCGTGAAAAGATAAGTGGGAGGACAATAGAACTTTGATAAGGTTAAAGGAACATTAGCTATATGTGCAGAGTTGCGCAGCACCGAAAAGTGTTCCGGAGGCAGCAATAATGCTCATGGCTCACGTGCCTCAAAGGTTGTCGTCACGGAGATCTAAGTTCCTATTGAAACAAGTAGGTCGGATGAACAATCGAATACCAAGATTTGAGAGTTAAAACATTATTTGACAATAATGATCCGACTACATGCAAAGAAGCGATGATGAGCCCTGACTCCGTCAAATGGCTTGAAGCCATAAAATCCGTGATAGTTCCATACACGAGAAATCAAGTTTTGAACTTGAAGGACCCTCGAGAAAGGTGTAAGACCTTACAGTCGTGTTTGGATCTATAAAGAAATAGACATGGATGTCGTACATCTATGAAATAGTCGACATGTTGGGAAAAAAGTTCACAACAATGTTCAAAGGTTGACTATGATAAGGTTTGATCTTTCATAGTGATATTTAGTCTAGACGGATTAGTGTAGCAACCACTACATATAATTTTGTTATATGGTAGTTGAATAAACAAAACAAGTTCTTCTAATAGAATTGTTACCTAGGACATGTGCATAACACGGTCCATAGGGTTTTGTTAATTCAAAGGATGCTAAAAGCATATGCAAACTTCAATGGTTGAAGTAAGCATCGCGGAGTTGGAATCTTCACTATGATGAAAATGTTAAAAGAGTTTAAATTCATCAGAGACAATGAAGATGCTTGCATTTGCAAGAAATTAAGTGGGAGCGCTAAGACATGTTTCTAATACATTATGTGGAGGACATATTGTTGATTGGAAAAGATGTATATTTTATTAACACATATTAAGAATTTCATCCTGATGAAAGGCTTAGGCAAAACCCAAATATTTGGCATCAATAGACGCTAATATGGTTGTGCCAGAAGTACATAGACGAGATATTGAATGAGTTCAATATAGAAACTACAAGAAAGGTTCTTGTCACACAGAAAGGAAATATTGATGATATATTCAAATGTATTGACATTTGGTAAGTGAAACAAGATTCAAGTATAGATTGATACTTGATCACAAAGAGTATTTATATCAATCATACTGTGATATGTACAAATCCAGATATGTCCTATGCTCTAAATGTTGTGAGCATATACCAGAATGATTCATAAGATGATCATTGGACAATAGTAAGAATATTCTTATGATCTTTTGGAAGAACTAAGAGTATATTATTTGTAGAAGTGACAAATAGATGATTATTTCATTGTAAAGTACTACATTGATACTAGTTTTGTCACAAAGTACAAATTAAGTTTATCTCAATCTAAACTAAGGGTGGCACAATATAATGGGAAGTAAGTTCCATAATGGATTTGGATGAGTTCCAAAGTTAAGACATTGTGACAGATACTACAACAAAAGGCTAAGTATATGACTGCTATAATAGCAGCTAAAGAGGGCATTTGTGTCAAGTAGTTTGTTGACAAACTAGGTGTAGTTCACAGCGGGATAATACTATGAGGATATATTGTACGACAATATTATCAACATGTTTTAACCCCGAAGAACTAAAGGTCTCACCGAAGGACCAAATTTATACAAAGCCATCTCATTAGAGAATGAGTGATGCGTAGAGACGCAAAGACATGCAATTACACACGGACCTAGAAGTGTCAGATCCGGAGATCAGTTGACCACTAGCAATCGTGTACATACAACACCAGAAAGCCATAGGTGTTGAATACACAAAGGTTTGAAACTAGATTATTGACTCTAGTGCAAGTGGGAGACTGTTGGAGATATGCCCAAGAGGCAATAATAAAGTGGTTATTATCATATCTTCATACTTATGATAAATGTTTACATACCATGCTATAATTGTATTAACCGGAAACATTAATACTTGTGTGATTTGTAAACATAAAAAAGTCTCTAGTAAAGCCTCTTGTTAAACTAGCTTGTTGGTTAATATATGATCATGGTTTCCTGATCATGAACATAGAGATGTTATTAACAACAGGGTCATATCATTAGGAGAATGATGTGATGGACATACTCCTATAGTTAAGCATAGCATAAAGATCAAGTCATTTAATATAGTTCATTTGCTATAAGCTTTCTGATACATAGTAACCTAATTCCTTCGACCATGAGATCATGCATATCACCTTTACCAGAAGGATGCTTTGATGACATCAAACACCACACCGTAACAGGGTGGCTATAAAGGTGGCATTGAGTGTTCGAAAAGTATTGGTTGAGACACATGGATCAAGAGTGGGATTTGTCCATCCATATGACGGATAGATATACTCTGGGCCCTCTCGGTGGAATGTCATCCAATTAGCTTGCAAGCATGTGACTGGCTCACAAGGGATCACATACCACGGGAACGAGAAAAGAGTACTTATCAGTAACGAGGTTGAACTAGGTATGCAGAGATACCGACGATCATAACCTCGGATAAGTAAAATATCGTGAGACAAAGGGAAATTGGTATCGTATGTAAGTGGTTCATTCGATCGCAAAGTAATCGTAGAAATATGTGGGAGCCATATGAATTTCCAGATTCCTCTATTGGTTATTGATCGGAGAAGTGTCTCGATCATGTCCGCATAATTCACGAACCGTAGGGAGACACACTTAAGGATTCGATGTTGTTGAGTAGTTATGGAATGATGAGTAAGAGACCGAATGTTGTTCGGAGTCTCGGATGGGATCCGGGATATCACGAGGAGATCCGGAATGGTCCGGAGAATAAGATTCATATAAGGAAAGTCCCGTTTCGGAGTTGGGGAATGGTTCCGGTGTTTTCATCGGGAACATTCTAGAAGGTTCCGGAATGTCCGGCACTCCGGGGGGAAGGGTACATGAATGTGTCGTTGTAAGTTGGAATGATTGCATCATGTACTAGGTGTCATTGCTGTCCAAAATAAAGGGTTTATTCAAATCCTAATTTGAAAAGTCAAACAGCTAGTTTGAAAGTCAAACGGCAAGTTTTGGAAAGAGGAGGAGGAGTGGGAAACCGAGTTGGGGAGGGATTCCCTCCTCCAACCGCCGGCCCACCTCCAAGCCGAGTTGGGGAGGGACTCCCCTCCCCTTGGCCACGCCTCCCACCTATAAAGGGAGGGGCAGGGCTGCCCCTCCTAGCACACAAGTCCCTCTCCTCTAAACCTAAACCCTAGCCACAGCCTAGGGATTTCTCCCAAGCCGTCAAGTTAGAGCTTCTAATTGCCCTAGCCTCCGGTTTAGAGCCTTCTAATTGGTGTGTCTAAACCCTAGATCACCAAAGCTCTCTCATACTCCACCATACTCGCTCCGGCTTAAGGCGAAGCCCTGCGAGATCTCCCCTCTACTTCCGGTACCACGCCGTTGTGCTGCCGGAATCGCGAGGAGAGTGCTACAACCTCCGCTGCCTGCTGGAACAAGGGAGAGGAAGGTCTTCATCGAGTACCGAACGTGTGACCGACTGCGGGAGCGCTGCCGGAACACAGCGCCGGAAGGATCGTCTACGCGATCTTGAGATCGGCAAGTGTATGACTACATCACCCACGAGAATCTGCTCTCGTTAACCGCTTTGGAATCTTCGAGGGTGAGTTCCTCTATCGACTCGTTGCTACAATCTAGTAGATAGATCTTGGCTTGTTTGTTTGCATGCGGTAGAAATTTTTTGTTTTCCATGCTACGAACCCCTACAATGAAAAGAGGAAAGAGAGAGAAAAAAGCACCATATTCCCATGGTAAATAAGAAGATTGCTGGGATACTTGTTGTCTGCTTGCCTTGTCATTTTGATATGGGGATTCTTTCATATCATCGGGCAAAGGGTACCCAGTTGGCGGTTCTCTATGATACACATATGCTTACCGATGACAAGAACTTATCGGTGACTAAACTTGAGTAGCATGAGGAGCGGCCCTCGTATTCAAGGGACATGAGATTCTCAACTTACAACTTGTCAATGCATATCCTCATATTTGATCACTTTAACCTTAATCACCTAAATATGCCTATGATAGGGCAATGAGAGCTGAAAGCTAGTAAGTATCATAATTTTTGGGAGCTCTTTATGAGACTTGCAATCCCTGCTTCCCTCTTTGAAGGGCCTTTCTTTTACTTTGTAGTTGAGTCAGTAAACCTACTCCCTTCTATCTCAGCAAGTATTTTGAGTTGTTGTGTTTCATTCATTCATATGATGATTTATTCAATCATGTTGCTTATGTTCCTTGCTTTGCACATTGCTCTTATCTTGATGTTTACTACTTTGAAAGCTATCTTTGAAAACCAGTTATTTGTGAACTCCAGCAAATTATCAACTATTATTCGACCAAGAGCTAAGTTTGCCATTACCAATTATGATTCACTTGATGTATCTTTATTGTGTTTCCTTTACTCATTGCAAGTTAAGTTATATAATAGTGAGTTGTCTTCTATTATGATCTATGCACTTGATGGATGTGATGCTTCTTGTCTGTATTATTTTATCGACTCTTCACTCCATAAACCTGAGGCCATGTTTATTGAGCTCAGTTTCGCTTGGGGACAAGCGAAGTCTAAGCTTGGGGGGAGTTGATATGTCCATTTTGCATCACTATTCTATGTCTTAATTCACTATTATTCATTGATATATTTCATATTGAGAGGTGATACTTATGTTATTTCATCTGTTTTTACATGGTTGATGACTTTTGGAGCATGGACCGCTGCAGTCAGGATTCTGATGGAAAAGGTGATGTTTGGAGGCAAAATTCGCGAAGATCAGAAAATCCAGAAAAATATACGGAAAATCCTATTTTTTCAGAAGACTAAGGATGCCAGAAGACGGAGTGGAGATGGGCCACAAGGGGCCCACACCACCCCCTGGCGCGGGCAGCCCTAGGCCGCGCCAGGAGGTGGTGTGGCCGCCCTGGCCCACCTCGGGCTCTCTCCTCTGGCGTATATCATCCTCCCGAAACCCTAAGACTCGGGGGCGACCACAGAAAGATTCCGCCACCTCTGCAGGGCAGAAAACACCGAGAGAGAAAGATCTAGATTTCTGCCGGGGGAATTCCTTCCCGGAGAGGGGAGATCCTCGCCATCAACACCATCATCAAGCTGGACTTCGTCGGGATCATCATCATCACCACCACCATCATCATCACCATCAGCACCCTCATCACCATCTCCATATTGCTGTAACAATTGAGTTGAATCTTGCATTAGTTCATAGGGAAAACTTTCCCGGTGCTGATTACTCTTTATAGTTCATGCTATTGAGTGAACCATTGAATTATTGTTTATGTTCAGATTGTTATACATCATTATTCCATCTCTGATCATGATCCATATGATGTCTTGTGAGTAGTTCGTTTTGTTCTTGAGGACATGGGAGAAGTCATGTTGTTAGTAGTGGAGTTGTGTTGAGAAAGATTCAATAGTTTGATATTTAAGTTGTGGTGTACTTCTTCTAGTGGTGTCATGTGAACGTCGAGTACATGACACTTCACCTATATGGGCCTAGGGGAATGCATTGTGTATTTGGCTACTAATCGTAGGGGTTGCCGGAGTGACAGAAACCTGAACCCCCGTTAGGAAACCATTGCACAAGGGACGTAAGGGTCTTAGAGTTTAAAGCTGTGGTTAGGTCTCTACCTTAATTACTTTCTTGTACTTACGAATGTTTGTAAGGGGTATAATCACAAGTATGTATTAGTCTTGGATGGGGCGGTACATTAGCACAGGTTCACCCACACAACACTTAGCAAGCTAGAGAAGATTAATCAACTATATGAAGCGAAAGCACTTGATAGTATTCCCATGTGTCCTCGAGAACGTTTGGTCATCTTAAGTAATACAACCGGCTTGTCCTTTGCTGCATAAAGGATTGGGCCACTTGCTGCATTTATTCCTACTATCTTTTATTTGCTCGTACTTTGTTTACTTGCTTTATCAAAAAACCCTAAAAATCTGTTTGCTAAGTATTTGCAGAGAATTCCTGATCCATACCACTAGCCAGCACCTTCTGCTCCTCGTTGGGTTCGACACTCTTACTTATCGAAAATACTGCGATACACCCCCTATACTTGTGGGTCATCAAGACTATTTTCTGGCGCCATTGCCGGGGAGTGAAGCGCTATTGGAGAGTGAAATTGGTAAAGGAAACTTCTATTGTGAGTATTGTTTACTTCTGCTAGTTGCTTTATTTTCGTTATGGATAATTCGTTGAGTTTCTTATTTGGTAATGCTACTACCACTGCTAAGGTAGTAGATAAGCCACCACCTGCTGAGAATGATGCTTTTAAAATACCTACAAGAATTATTGATCGTGTTATGGATAACTACTATGTTGGGGATGGAACTGTCCATCCCGGTGATCATTTACTCTTTATACACGAATTATGTGGGTTGTTCAAGTGTGCAGGTATTACTACAGATCAAGTCAAGAAGAAGTTATTCTCATTATCACTAAAAGGAAAAGCTGAGGAATGGTATAAGCTGTTGAAGAATGGTCAAGCTCTGGAATGGGAGGAAATAGTGCCTCTCTTTTATTCAAAGTTTTATCCTCCTAGTGAGATTCATAAAGATCAGAATCAAATATACAACTTTTGGCCTCTTGATGGAGAGAGTACAGCTCAAGCTTGGGGGAGATTGAAGTTACTAATGCTCAAATGTCCCATTCATGAGCTCCCCAATAATATTATTATCAATAACTTTTATGCAAGGCTCTCTCTACATGATAAAGATTTATTGGATGCTTCTTGTGCTGGATCATTCACTCGCATGGAAGAAGAAGCTAAATGGGATCTTCTAAACCGTATTCAAGATAATGTTGAAGCTTGGGAGAATGACAACGGCAGAAAGTCAGGTATAATTTATGATTATGAATGCATTGAATCTTTTATGGGAACTGATGACTTTCAAAATATTAGTAATGTTTATGGTCTAGACTCTCAAGCTATTGCTTCTTATTTTAAGGCTTTTGCTTCCTATATTGAAGTGCCTAAAAAGAAGTGGAATAAGTATCATGAACCTTATAAAGATATTGCTAAGAGTGTTCCCCAAAAGAAGCTCAATTCCCCAAAAGAATCTCAACACCGATAAAACTTCCATTAAAACACTATATACTGTAGCACTTCCCTCAAAAAGCTCAATTCCCCAAAAGAACTCAAAAAGGAACCAACAAGAAGCAAATGTAGAAAATGGCAGAAATCTGTCAAAACAGACCAGCATGTAAAGACGAATTTTTTCGAAGACCTTCTGTTGCTCAAATCAAAAAGTGTTGAACTAACGAAAGTTAGATAACAACCTGGGGCAGAAGCACAAAAAAATCACGCCTCAAAAAGACTTTCAGAGATTTTACACGAATTTGTATGGTGAAGCACAGAAATCTGTTTCGGGATAGCAACTTTCCCAATCATTACTTCTCTCTCATTAGAGGTTACTCTTAGCACAAAAAGCAAATAAAAAGGATAAGTAGCGGTTATTACTGGAGTAATAACTTCCAAGACTCATCTAAAACTTTTGGGTTATCTCCCAATAAGTACTTTTCTTTACCGCCTTTAAGTTAGGCATGATAGTTTGAGAAGATGCTCACATAACAAATATGAATTGAAGTAAAAGAGAGCATCAAGAAGCAAATTCAAAGCACATTTAAGTCTAACCCACTTCCTATGCATAGGAATCTTGTAAAGAAACAAGTCATGAAAGCACAAAGCAACAAGCAGAGGAAAGCAAAACAAGTGCAACTTCAAAATTTTCAACATAAAGAGGGGAAACTTAATATTGTTGAGATACATAAAACCATGTTTCCCTCTCTCATAATAACTTTCAGTAGCATCATGAATAAAATTAACAATATAACTATCACAAGAAACATTCTTATCATGAGCCACATGCATAAAGAATTAATACTCCCCAAATAAACATAGTCATTCTTATTAATTATAGTGGGAGCAAATTCAACAAAATAGCTATCATTATTATTCTCATCACCATAATCATCAAATATAGGAGGCATATTGTAATCATAATTAATTTCCTCCTCAATAGTAGGTGGACTGAAAATATCATATTCATCATTGCAATCATCATATATTAGAGGCATAGTATCATCAAAGTAAATTTGTTCCTCCATGCTTGGGGGACTAAAAATATCATGCTCATCAAAACTAGCTTCCCCAAGCTTAGAATTTTCCATAGCATTATCAATAATGGTGTTCAAAGAATTCATACTAATAACATTGCTATTAGCATGCAAATAAAGTTCCATAGGTTTTTTAATTTTATCTTCAAACACTTTATGTCCTAACTCAAGATAAATACTATAAAGCTCTCTAATTTTTTTTTCCATTAAGCCTAACTAGTGAAAACAAGAAACAAAAAGACAAAATTGCAGAATCTAAAGGAAATAACTTCGAGAACTCATACCGGAGGATGTGAGTACCTTTTACCTTACCTTCCCGGCAACGGCGCCAGAAAATAGGCGTTTGCCGTGGGAGGTTCTTCTTCTTTAATCCTCCGGTGTGAATACCTTTTACCTTACCTCCCCAGCAACGGCGCCAGAAAATAGCTTGATGTCTACGCACTTCTATTCTTGTAGACAGTTGTTGGGCCTCCAAGTGCAGAGGTTTGTAGAACAGCGGCAAGTTTTCTCTTAAGTGGATCACCCAAGGTTTATCGAACTCAGGGAGGAAGTGGTCAAAGGTATCCCCTCTCAAGCAACCTTGCAATCAAGATACAAGAAGTCTCTTGTGTCCCCAACACACCCAATACACTTGTCAGGTGTATAGGTGCACTAGTTCGGCGAAGAGATAGTGAAATACAAGTGGTATGGATAATTATAAGTGGTAATGGTGATAGAAAATAGCTTGATGGCGTGGAAAAGACTAAAAGCAAACTGAAATAAAGAAGGAAGCAAGCAAACATGTAATAGATCTAATTGCAAATGATGTATCAATGCTTAGAAACAAGGCCCAGGGATCATACTTTCACTAGTGAACACTCTTATATAAATATATTATCTTCATGATACTACTCTAAACTACTCTCCAGTTGGACACTCTAATCGATGGTAGGGCTATAATAGCACACCTCAAAGTTCACCTTTCCCATCTAGAAACCCCACACTGTCACCTTGAGTACTAGATGAGTCCAATAAACACCACAATTTTATAAAGACATCCAACTCCAAATATAACACATAACAAGTAATTGTAATCTCTAGCCTAAGTGCCACCATGGTGTGCACACTGTCAACTTCACACACATGGGGAGAGCAGAGATCTATTAAAGCACTTGAGTAGCAAGGTAGATCTATAGATTACAAGCTCATGATCACAATATGATCATGCATAGAGAGAGATGAACACATAGCTACTGGTAGAACCCTTAGCCTCGAGAGAGAACTACTCCCTCCTCATCATGGGAATCAGCAATGGTGATGGAGATGGTGGTGGAGATCGATGGGGATGGCTCCGGGGGCACTTCCCCATCCCGGCAGGGTGCCGGAATAGATACTTTCTGTCCCCCGAATCTCCCCTTCGGTGGTGGCGACGCTGCGGAACTTTTCGTAGATTTCTGATTGACGATCTAGGGTTTTTGCATCGGGAGGCTTCTTATAGGTGAAGAGGCAAGGTCGGTGGGCGGCCAGGGGCCCACACCACCTGGTGGCGTAGCCAGGGCTAGCCCGTGCCACCACATGGTGTGGCCACCCTGTGGCCCCTCTCCGTCTCGTCTTCTGGCTCCGTGAGTCTTCCGATAAAATATCAACTTTAGCTTTTGTCCCGTCCAATTCCGAGAATATTGATTTTCTGACTTTCCTGGAACCAAAAACAGCAGAAAACAGGCAACTGGCACTATGGCTCTTGTTAATAGGTTAGTCCAAGAAATCATATGAAAAGTACTCCAAAGTATGAACATCAAAAATTATTGATACGTTAACAAAGTATCAAGCCTCTACATAACACCTTCGGAGTATCTGAACCTACCTTTATTGTCACCCTATTACGTGTGACATTTGATGTTATCAAGTTACTCTTCCAGTGTTAGTGATTGACATGATCTCATGGTCTAAGGACTAGAATTACTTCGCATGATGTTATAGCAATTAAACACAATGACTTTGATCGTATTGCTATACTTCGGATGAATGTTCATCACATCATTCCACCAATGTCGTGACCTCGTTATTAACAACATCTAATGTCCATGATCAGGAAATCTTGATCATCTTGTTAATCAACGAGCTGGTTTATATGAGAGGCATTACTAGGAACTTCGTATTTTGTTTATCAAACACACATGTATTAACGTTTCCAATTAATACAATTATAGCATGCAAAATAAACATCTATCATATACTTGGAATACGATAATAGCAACTTTATTATTGCCTCTCGGGGCATATTACCTTCACTTCCCTATCAACGCCATCTTCTCCCCGATCGAGCCGCAACTACGTGTCAACGAGGCTGAGGTGGCGATGGCCTCGTTTGTCACCATGATTGCCAACATGATGGGACCCTAGGAGGCCCCTTGCGACATCAATAAGGTTGGTCCTTAGACTTCTTTCCACTTGTTTTGTGCCCTTGGATTCTCCTGTATTATACCTCGCACATAAAAAACACTATAAACTCTACTATTGCATGTTCCCAACTCGGAGCCTTGATTTTGCTCAAGCCCCATCGTGTTTCTTTTGAAGTGGTGGCTATCCCTTCCCATGATGAGTCCCCCCTTTGCTTTGTGTTAAATGCGACGTGTTTCTGGGAGGTCCCCTTTAGGACGCAAGGTACTCGACTGGGACCCATTTGGCGAAACCAAAACAAGACTTCAGAAGACGTCCAAGTGGGGCTCCTCATTCGAGGGGGTGGGCGATCCAGTCACTGGGTTCCCTGGGAAACCAACTCGGCTACCCGGGATGCTAACTCCCTGATTCTTTCCACCTAGGCGAGTCCAAAGTGTTGTTTCCCTATCGAAGAGGGAGGCGAACATGGGAGTTCATGAGAATGTCTACTAACCAGATCGACACGGTTTGTGAACACAGACATTGTCCTAGGTGATCCAACTCGGATTTGAGCCCAAGCGAGTCCTTTCACCGTGGGATGTAGGATTCCTTCTAGGTCAAGAGCATCCTAGATCAGCCTGAGCCCGAAGTGCACGATTAGAAGGTGAGATCGGTATGTGGGCGTCTGCGGAGATGCCCACCTCCACTAGTACAAAGCGATACTATGGATACCCCCAATGGCAATGAAATGACCATAGTCCCGTGGTTGAAATAATTTACATGTTTCCGTAGAGGGCTTCCAGGACTAGGCCGCCAATGGGCCGACAACAATGGCAATGGTGATCTACAGAACTCGTTTTCAGTAGACTCAGTAACTATTATTTTACTTTCTACGTTGCTGATGAGGTCTCATCAGAAACAGGTCGTAACGCCTAATATGTTGCCATTGTGGGCATCCTAGAGAGGCCCAAGAGCTAGCGCCTATAGACTCTAAGCACTCCCGTCAGTCTATATCCCAAGTCCCAACCCTAGCCGTAGATCCCACTCTCATTGTCACTCTCTCCTAGATCTATTCGCGGGATGGCCTCCCCAGTTGAATCTTCTAGAAGCGGCGCTTGCCGTGGCTTAGACCGTGGTGGGGTCGTCCGCCGCGTCAGCACCCACTAGTACATGAAGCATCAGCGGCAGCTGGTCCTGCGGGACCAGAACCGGCAAGATCTTTGGGCCAACATGGTCCATGGAAGGCTCGTCGCGTATCGCGGCGCACCACGCCGTGGCGCATGTGGCTGGTCCGCCGCCTCCTCTATCCTCCTCCTCGTCCTCGGAGGAGGAAAACGAAGAACGGGAACTTGAGGTTGCGCGCGGGCTCTCCCTCTCCGAGAAGGAGCGCATCAACTCACGCTGTAATCGGGCTCAAATGGAGCTAGATGCGGCCTTCCTCGTCTCCGCCGTGGAGCACTAGATCACGGAAACCGAGGATGCGGTCTTCCAGGCCAACCTTCAGGCCAACCTTGCCCTCTCTATGCTCGCCCACGAGGTTCCTTGCGAGGGCCAGGGTGTAGAGGCGACGACACCGGTGGAGGAGGCTGGTGGCTGCATCGCTGGGCCGTAGACGGCTCCATCGCCGGCAAAGCAAGCCCGCCTCCACTAAGGTAAAAAACCTAGCTTAATTTGCTATGTACCTGATTGAATTGTGTTTTTTTACAGCAAAAGTAATCTTTATTAATCAAACAATAGTCATGTCCTTTACAAGTGTAGGCCTTAGAAAATCTCGAGGTTCATCTAGCCAGAGACCTGGTGAGGACCTAGCCTGCTTTGCTAGCTCATCCGCTGCCTCATTTGACTCTCTCGGACAATGGACAAAAGTTACTACTACAAAATCTTTTGCTAACTGGGTGCAATCAGTAAGGATAGCAGCTGTTGGCCCAAGATATTGGATCTCCTTATTCATTGCTTGGACGACCGCCAAACTGTCTGAATTTACAACAATGCGGTTGCACCCCAAGTGTAGGGCCAGGTCCATACCATGATACAACGACATCGCCTCAGCAGTGTCAACATCATCAACCTGGGCTACAAAATGACTATTAGCTCCAACAAAAGACCCTTGTGAGTCACGTAGGATTGCCCCGGTCGCGCCCGTTCTTGACTGCTCATCGTAAGACGCATCAACGTTCAGTTTAATGATATCATGTGTTGGTCTTTCCCATCCATGTCTTCTTACTCCGTCATTTCTTCTCAAGGACGCTGCTGCATAATTTGAGGCAAGAACTGTTATAGCGGATCGCTGCGGTAATTGAACTCGCTCTCCTTTAATTGCTTGTCTTCGTTCCCACTTCCCACCATATATACCGCCTCTGTTTTAAAATATAAGATATTTTAGCTTTGTCAAAGGAGTGTATCTAGACTCCTTTTAGTGTCTAGGTTCAATTCAAACCTAGATGAACATAGACACTAAAAAAAGTCTAGATACACTTCATTCACAAAACTAAAACATCTTATATTTTAAAACGGAGGGAGAACATGCAGCCACTCTAAACATGATATGCAATTCCGGTTGCCCAAGAATCGGTGAGTTCCTATGTGGCAAGCATATTAGATATTCAAGGGAAGCTTGTCCCGCTTTGTCAAACCGCAGTGCTTCATCGATGAAGTTTTCCAGTCCGAGAGCTTTCCATACTTCATACTTCCTTTGTGCGCTTGTAGGTAAAAAGAACGTGTCTCACATCCTCGGCCCCTTGCGAGCAAATTGGACACTGAGCGGCGACCTTGATGTGTCTATTAGACAAGATCGCTCGGCATGGCAAAGTGCCGTAAAGAGCTTTCCAGTTAAAAATCTTAATCTTTGCAGGGATCTTCAACTTCCATAGTGTAGACCAAACCGAATTAATTTCAGCCGGACCCATACCTGATTGAATTGTAGCTTACTTTGCTATGTACATGATTTAACTGTAGCTTATTTACAGTATTTTGCGTCACATCTTCAGCAGCTTGTGTACGACACACCCACAAGGAGCCCACTGGGGTAGGGGTAGGGATGGCCCCGACAAGGTATTGAGCCGCGCTGGAGAGAAACGGTCCTTGGGTCACACGACTGACGCAGCTTTCTGTCCAGCGCATCCAATATAATTGGAGGACGCGGCTGGAGATACTCTAAGAAGTAGTACCTCCTTTTCAAAATACTCCCTCGGTCCCAAAATAAGTGATGTGGATTTGTCTAGATTCGGATGTATCTAGATATGTTTTAGTATATATAGATACATACGAATCTAGGGAGTATAAGATGTTTTATCTCTGTGAAAGAAATATATCTATACGCTTTTTAGTGTGTAGGTTCGCTCCAAAAGGGGTCTAGATTCACCCTTTCACAAAGCTAAAACATCTTATATTTTGAAGACCACCAAGATCAGATCAGATCATTTTCTTTTCCCTTTTGCGCTACAATTTTGTTTTCTTGTCACTCCAGTAGTACGACGTTCAGTTCCAAGGCGACAAGTCCACATCACTAACTGAATAGAAAAAAGATTGCTCGGTCCGTTCTCATTAATTTGATGGCTCGCTATAACGGGTAAATTACTAATTAGCCGAAAGTTTGGACAGGAGCACAAGTGTTTTTTCTCTCTCTACAGGCAACAGATGTTAAAAAAAAAACAGCAAATGACAGGTCTTGAATTTCAATTCATTCCAGGTCACACATGGTATCTATGACTGATGTACAAACCCTCGACCTAGTACTGGATCAATAATTTAACCATTGCCGTGTTGCGTATCAGGACGGTGGATGGATGGTTTAATTAACTTACTGTGCGCATACGTTGCAGCTCTTCCTGCAGAAACCAGGTGCTTCCTTCGTGCCCACCATATAGTTGGGATTCTTGGCGCACTCCCCCACTGCCGCCCACTGTGCACACAGGACGTTCTCGTCCTCGCACCCATCACCGGAACCTCCCTGTTTGCCGGGGTTCTCAAACGACCTCACATGGATCCATTTCGTCGCAGACCACTTCTGGCCTTCGATGACGGGGCAGCTCCCGTGCAAGCTATCAGGATCTGTCGTTGCATCCGGGTGGAGGCTGAAGAACAGCAGGGCATCACCTTTTATGGGCTTTACTGCAGAGGACAGCCAACATTTAAGTTTCACAATGAGGTGAACGGATATTCTATAGAATGCCAGTAAGATATGCAAAACTAATAAGGCTATGAAAGAACCGAATTCTACTGAGCATTGAAGCTATCACGCCAAAAAAAAGGACACGGGGCCAATGTTCCGATATCAAGTAAAAAGGGACTCAAAAGTAGTTTACCTGCATATCCATTTTTAGCACATTCAGATGCCGTCTCATCCTTGTGTTGTGTTACCTTCCCCTGCACAATATGTGACTTAGTGCATGGGAGACCTATAACAGTTGAAGGGAGTGCCGGCAAGTTACCTCTGCATTGGGGAAGATGGTTTCTCCACCCTTCTCAATATTAGATAGGTACATGAGCACAGTCGCAATTCGGTGACCCCCCAGGGCTTGGTTATTTTTGTCATGGAAGTAATCATAGTGTGGCTCATACTTCTCGCCATTCTTATAATGTAATATTTGAATGGACTCGCCATTCTCTGTGCAGGGGCATAATTGAAATACTATTATTGAACTATGGAAAAAACACAAAAACGTAACATGTAATGAATAGATTAAATTAAGCTACCTGATGGAAGGAAAGTCCAAGCAGCAATTCTCTCCTCTATCCTTGCTACTACTTCATCCTGCCAAATGATTAGTTTAGTTAATATACTGATATTACACGTTGTACATTGTACTGAGGTAATTACCAGAAGATATGCCTTTGGCAGTGTTAATACTAATTCCATATGTGCCATGGCACACACAGATGTAAATATATGCTACCAAGCAAGACAACTTATTATAGTTCAATTGACTTAAAACCAAACTAGCTTAACATGGTCTTTGGTCCAGAACGGAATCAAGGAATCTCCATCGTATCTGTTTGTGCACACACGTATTTGGTACTGACCATGAAGGGGCATGAATCAACATCACAGCACTCAATAACTCAGGTTCATCTGTTAAGTCCAAAGCAATCCCAATTGCATGCTTGAGAATGGCCAGCACTAAAGCTCACAAGTCTAGTAACTATGCTTTGGTAGTTGGCACTGTCAAAACCAAGAGTATTCTACAAGATAGCAACAGACAGATGAAATTGTTAACAAGATGGTGGTGCAGAACAAGATGAGCATGTTGCACATATGCAGGAAAGAAGCAGAGCAAGTCCTAAACAAACACAAACAGAAAAATAAGGTGATGATTCAGATATTGGACTGTAACCCCGTAAAGCCAATGCAAACAAACAAGCACCTCAATAAGGAGCATCCCCTATCCAATTAAAATTGACAATGCAAACAAACAAGCACCTCAACAAGGAGCATCTCCCATCCAATTAAAATTGAAAAGTATACACATATCACCTAAACAAAGCACGATGCTGGTAAACATCAGCAAATAACTCTGCTAATCGGTAATGGCATAATCCAAGTATGGCTTAACACAACTTGTTGAGGGGACACGTCTAATGAAAACCATAATGTGAAATAGCTTAAGGGGCACAAACTGTGCTGAAACCCATCAAAGAACACAGACAAGGAGCATCTGCCATACAATTAAAATTGAAGTTTATTACCCATTTTAAAGATCCAGAAACAAGCACGGAAAATTTGCAAATGGTTGTCCAAAATCCATATCTCAGATGTGTACAGAGATGTTGTGGACCCGCACTGGGTGATACAGCCCGACCTACTGTCGATGCCATATCAAACACTTCAACCTATGCCAAGTTGCCATGGACTTCAAAGGTAAATCATATCCTCTATGAGAGTCCACTTCCTACCCTATTGAATGGTATGCTACTTCATACTCCATCCTATGACCATGCTAGGTTCGCAACAAGTACAGAGGCGAGGGAGGAAGCCCGACAAGACGGAAGCTTGGAAGAGGAGGAAGAAACCTATAGGTGTGGTACTACCGCTGACTCCTCTAACGCCGGTACTACAGCTACAGATACCGCCACCACTACCGCTACAGCTATCACCACCACTACTGCCGCTACTACCACTTCAAACCCCCTTCGGTTGCCCGTTGCCCCTGAAGCGGTACTACTGCCCACCCCAGTGTTACTACTGCCACGCCACCAGGTCAACGGCAAGGCGGCACCACAGTAGCGGTACTACCGCCTCCAAGCTAGCAGTGCTACCACCACCGCATCAGCCGCCTGAAGAATGCACTGAGCGGTATTATCGCTAGGTCCAGCGGTACTACCGCCCCTGACACGACCTGTGTGCTGAGAAGGAACATGTGCCTTGTATCTTATCCTTATGCATTTGCACTATAGATAGCCCCTACAGCTCTCCCTTATTCCTTAGACATAAACATAGATAACACTAGAAACCCTAATTTGGATATTTCTAGTTGTGTCTCATCTCCCTTTCCAAGGGAGCCTCTTATCTACAAGACCTCAATAGATTTGTATCTTTGAGTTGTACAAGGCCCAACCTTGCGTGATCGTGAGTTGGTGTTCAAGGCCCTCTCCAAGGTGTTCTTCCCTCTCCAATTGGGATCCGAGGGGGCACGTTGCCCAATCTTTCCTTGCAAGGATTCTATTAGACTGGTGGCCAGCGGCGGGAGCAATTGGTCAAATATTGTGTTGTGTTTTGTGTAGAGTTCATCGTGTTCTTCGCGTGGTGTGTGTTCGCTTCCGCTACCTCTCCCCCTTTTCCACGCTATTCCCACAATTCTATCCCGAGATCCATGAAAATAGAGCCAACCCTAGAGGCTAGTCCTTATCACTGGGGACACCCTATCAGGGCAAATCACAGAAGGAATGGTCTGCTGTGACCCCTGGAGCACAATGAAACCACGAGACAGAGAAGTCCAGGTTTGGGTCAGTTTAGAAGATAGAATAGGTTGAGTCCTAGTCTGGAAACCATTAGTCATCTCTAGAAATCCCAATGTCAGGTCACCAAGGAACACGTCGCAACCGCCTCCGCTAACGATGCCACCACCGCTGCCGTGCGATGCCGGAGCTGGTGCGAACGTGCGAGCTTCCTGTGATGGTCATCGATCGTGCTTGGGGACACCGCATCTCCTTCGTCTTGGTTGTTAACTCCATTTTTTCTTAGATTAACTCCATGTTTGTTGATCGAACGTTTTTGTGTGTTGTGCAGCAGGGTGATGACGGACAACCTGCCGGCCACTCTGTCTCTTGGATGAATCATTCAGGTAGCTGACATTGCTCCCTTCAGTGGTAACTTCTTTTAGATTGGTGATTGTTGGCTGAAGTTCCATCGTGAGAACGAAGTTAAACTTGCAGTATATCTCTTCTGCACTATCACCAGCACCACAAAAATTTCAAGCAACAACTACAATTATTGATAAGTAAAAGAAGATGATGCAATCTGGGGATCTCTTAAATCTTGAGTACGAGCTAGAAGGCTTTACAAATTTATACAACACAAATATACAGCAAGTCTAAAGAATTAATCACCTGGGGTGCTAATCGATAGCTTTTGTCTACAAATTAACTGGGCTAATGCTTATGCTATTTTTAGTTCTCTCTAGAAAAAAACCGTAGAAGGAGAAATGATATGCTCTTTGCTATTTGGAGTTGGTAATTACGAAATTAGTATCTAGTTAAATTAATAACAAGCAAACTGCTCTCGGGTTGGAATTGTTCAGAAAAAATCGCCACTTATAATGGCACAGATCTGCTTCAAATGTCTGGTCTGCTAGAGCAAGGTAAATGTGCTGGATGGTTCATCTTTGTCTGGACAAAGATATGTAACTCAGTTACATGCTAGTTATTGCCGATTAAGAGTAACCAATATTTGTTTTGATGTGGTTGGTTCATATCCTTGATCACATGGAAAATCCAGCTTTTGTTCCATTGCGGATTTTCTAATTGGCTCTCTCTGGCTGTAGCTGAGTGTTTTCCATCATTTGTGTTGTATTTTTGACATGAGGAATTGAATATTTTGGAGCTTGGGAGATCAACAAGAAGTTCAGAGGTAAAAATACTCGAGACATGTACTATACGTTGAGAGATCAACCTGGCCTATTTCTGTACAGCAGGTTTCTGTTGTAGTTGTTCTCATACAGGTTTACACTCTACCAAGCCATTTGCAGGGAACAGGTGAATCTATCTTTAAGTATGATGTGTGTCTCCATTCCTTCAATTTCAGAAATGGAAGAGCAGTTCTACACAGCATCAGAAGAAGGACGTATGCAAACAGTTACTGAGGTATCACACCATTCACGATGACTTATCAGGATGTCCATATCACATGTTTTTGTTCTGCATTGTTAAATTTCTTATACTTGATTTTGCTGATTGAGTACTACCATACATGACTTTGCTGATTGTTGTAGTCCGTGTCATATGAGGCGCCTGACACACTGAGAACAAACAAATTTCAAACATTCTTGAAACTCTATTTGTGGGAACATAAACTCTTGGCGTACAAGTGTATATGTAATCTGTCACTGGACAGTACAGTTGCCACTGTTCAGTGTTCAGGTATACATAAACAAGTATCCTTAAGAAACCACAATGTGTACTTTTTTTTCATGGTTAAGTTTATTGGTGTAAGTCGAAAACTACCGTAATTTTTTTCTTGCCTTCCTGCTTTCTTTTTTCTGGAGGGACATGAGCTCTTCTGTTTATGTGTAGAAAAGGGAAGTCTTCATGTGCATCATCATTGCTTTGTTTTCTGATCATGCTGTTGCGTGAATTTTTTTGCTGAAGAACAAATGGTCCAACTTAGTGGGTATTGAATTTCTGATATAACTTCACAATTGCCTCTCTTACACTGGTTTTAGTTGACATTTGTATTCGAGTAAGATACCTCACTTTCTGATTTATTTCAAATGATTTACCCACTTCCTGATTTTTGCATCAAATGATCTACCCATTGCGACAGTTCCATCTTTACAGATACACAAAAGTATCATTCTCTACCATCTTCCACATTTATGTTCCCGTCGTATTTTATTTGGAGATTCAAAATTTCTTTTGCTCGAAGTTCTCCTATGGATGTCTCCACGGTCTTAATATTAAGTGGATTCCTCTTAGCTCTTTGGTCAGCTGAAGAGTACGCGCAGATGTTTATTTTCAAGAATTAATAGCTTGCTGTCATTTCCAGGTTTGCGGTTCTCTGGGTTTATTGAAGGTAAGGCTGAACCAGAGGTTACGGGGCACACTACATATGTCCAAGGTTTCAAAATCTTAGCTTAGATAGACAGAGTTGGGACATTTACTTTTTTCTAATTATTTTTCATAGTTGTCATTGATATGCTTCTACTATCTTCTACCAGTCTAAATCCTGCAGGATTCAATGTCCTAGGACTCCTAGCTCAAAGAGAGAAGGAAACAGACAGACACACGCAGCACCTGTCTTACCATGTTATCCGCTGAGTAATTAAGTACTAAATGTGCATTAGTACTACTAGATAATCTACCAGTTATGTACTGGAGTACTTGGTAGTTAAGTATCACTGTAAATTAGTGGCACTAGCTAATCTTCTGGTTGTGTGATGCAATCCTATCAACTATGTAATCCTGCGGGAAGATGTATAAGTACGAGTGGTTAATCCCTGTGCGCCTTCCCAGTGCCACCACTTCTTAATACTACCATGTATACATTGCCATTGTAATCCTCCTCGTGTTCTGTAACAGGTGTACTAATTCCCCTCTCCTTATCAGCATCACGGTAGATACAGAAGCATTCCTACTTAGGTCTGTAGGATATGAGCACTGAATCGAAAGTAGGCACCATTTAAGCACATTAGGACAAACAAAATTAAATCACAGGGTGCGTTCGTGCTGACCTGCCTCTTCTCGAGGAACATGCCAGAGCTGGTCCGCACTTCGCTCTGGACGCTCTTACCGGATTCGTTGTCCGCAACCATAGACTTCTCAAGCTTATCCTTCGCCTACATACCACCCAAGAACAATCGAATCAATCTAACCCCAAAAAAAAAACCTCAAGTCAAAGAGATCGAGCGGCGGTCACACTCACCAGCTCGATCATGTGGTCGCATTCCGCGTCCGACAGGAACCCCTTGTGGAGGAACGCCCTAACCGCCGCGCGTACGAGGGAAACAGCCGTCAGGGTCGTATGTAGCCTATGGCCCTGGGGTATGTGAAGGGAGGAGGGAGATCAGATCGCTACCTGGGTCGCCACGAGAGCTGCACGACGCGGGAGGGGTCGAAGGCGCCGGTACCGGGGACGCTCGACGCGGCGGAAACCCCGGCGGCGGCAAGGTGGAGCGCTAGGACAGCCAGGAGAAGACGAGCCATAGCGGTGCGAGATGGAGGGGAGAACAGCGGAGGAGTCGTAGTCGGGGAAGAAGCCCGGAAGGCCTTGGGCGTGTTTGGCTGCTCACCTCGGCGGAGTGGTTTCTCGGCTCTAGTGCGCCAAATCTCGGGTGTCTCGTTGCCTAGCGCATAAAAATCTCGGCCCTCTGCACCGACTAGAGTCGGCCGTTTCTAGCAAGCCTGAACTTCGCCCAGCCTATCTCTCAAAAAAAAAAAAAAAACTTCGCCCAGCCAAAAATAAATAAAGCCAATGTTCATGCAAAGCGGCACGAGCGCGCTCAAACCTAAAATGTTGGAGGAAAATTTTTCGTCATCTCCACTATATATCACCACTCGGCTCACCGCTCAATGCCACATCACCATTTCCTACACCTCCCCGAGCTCTCCTTTTTGGCAAGGAGCTTCCTGACTGTAAGATAGGAAAAAACACACGTTAGGTAGCATTGTATTACTCATTATATAAGAGGATTATAAGGAGTCCCGGTTGCATACAACACGGACATATATATAAGGAATACACACGCATATGTATCCTACATCTATACAAACACGTGTAGGATATGTATTCTAACACCCTCCCTCAGTCAAAACTGGACAGCCGACTAATGTTGAGACTGTCCCGAAAGTCCAAGAAGAGAGGCGATGGTAATCCTTTGGTGAAGATGTCCGCGAACTGTGATGTACTAGGAACGTGTAGCACCTTAACCTCGCCAGTGGTCACGCGATCTCTAACGAAGTGTAGATCAATCTCCACATGCTTGGTACGCTGGTGATGCACTGTATTCTATGTCATGTAAATAGAGCTCACATTGTCACAGAAGACCACTGAAGCATCATGCACCGGTCGATGAAGCTCCAAAAGTAGCTGTCGAAGCCAACAAGATTCAGCCACCATATTTGCTACCACCCGATACTCAGCCTCCGCACTCGATCGAGAAACAGTGTGCTGCCGCTTAGCCGACCAAGATACCAAATTTGCGCCGAGGAACACACAATAGCCTGAAGTAGACCGTCGAGTGTCTGGACAACCTGCCCAGTCAGCGTTAGAGTAGGCCAGCAATTTGTTCGATGTGCGTGGATACAAAGTGAGACCATAGTCGACGGTGCCGCGGATGTAGCGTAGAACACGCTTCACAAGGAGCAAGTGATTAGCCCGTGGGTCATGCATATGAAGACATATCTGCTGTACTGCATAGGAGATATCTGGCCGAGTGAAATTGAGGTATTGGAGACCTCCTGTAATATTGCGATATTCTGTAGGATCAGCCACGGGATCACTAGACTGAGCTGCAAGCTTAGAAGCTGTATCAACTGGAGTGGAGATAGATTTACACTGTAACATACCAGCTTTGTCAAGAAGCTCCAATGCATACTTCTCCTGTGAGAGGAACAAACTGTCCTTAGTGCGTCTGACTGAGATGCCCAGAAAATAGTGAAGCTCACCCATATCTGTCATGCTGAACTCTTTACGAAGAGAAGCAATTAAACTGTGCAACAAAGTCGGAGAAGACGCTGTCAGGATAATGTCATCCACATAGAGAAGGAGATAGGCCATGTCAGTGCCACGCCGGTAGACAAACAGGGAGCTATCGGACTTGGAGCCAACAAAATCAATAGTAGCAATGAACGAAGCAAAACGCTGAAACCATGCTCGAGGCACCTGCTTCAAAACGTAGAGATATTTGTTGAGGCGACACACCTTGTCAGGAAATCTGGGATCAGTAAACCCGGAAGGCTGTCGAGCATACACGGTCTCGATGAGTGTGCCATTGAGGAAGGCGTTCTTGACATCAAGCTGATGAATCGGCCAGTTACTAGAGAGCGCAAGTGATAACACTGTGCGTATGGTGGCTGGCTTGACCACAGGGCTGAAAGTCTCATCAACATCAATACCTTCGCGCTGAGTAAAACCCCGGAGGATCCAACGAGCTTTGTATCGTTCCAACGAACCATCAGACTTCATCTTGTGACGAAAGATCCGCTTGCCGGTGACAATGTTGACACGGCGAGGAGGATCAACCAAGTCCCAAGTGTTGTTGGAGATGAGCGCACTGTACTCTTCAACCATTGAAGCATGCCGGTTGGGGTCTTTGAGAGCACCACGATAAGTCTTCGGTATTGGAGACAATCCTTCAACATGAAGATCAAAAATCGTCTTGGGCTGCACAATGTCGTGCTTGGCACGCGTGAGCATGGTGTGAGACGGTGGCGGCGATGGTGCTCGAGGACGACGAGCCCGAGGAGCATCCGTGGCGGGAGGCAGGGTAGAAGCCATGGATGGCGAGCTCGTAGAAGGCTTCGGGGCACCATCATCCGTAGACGCGGCGGCGAGGGAGCGGACGAGGGCGATCCTGACGATGACGATCCGACCGAGGACGGGCCAGGCGAGGTGGCCCGAGGCGGCGTGCGCGGGGCAGAAGATCCTGTCGCGACAGGAGAAGTGTTGGGGGATACCCCCGGGGTATAAAGGCCGAGTTAGCCGAGGTACGGCAAGGTCAAAGCGAATGTTGGCCGAGTCACTTCAAGGCAGGCCGAATCTCGGGGTAACCTGGACCAGGGGATGTCCACCTAACTGGGTCTCAACCGACTTAAGACGTAAGTCGGATAGATGAATCTAACTTGTATGCAGGAACAGGTGTGGCCGGATCAACTACGATCCGGGTCATATCAAGCTTCTAGGAGAAGGAAGGCATCTCGCTGGTCAAAGGTAACCCCGGTACGCATAGCATGAGCGAAGCGGACAGGGGCAGGACCACCGAGGCATGGCCGACAAAGGTGACGACGCCAATGTCGGCCGACGCAGGCGCCGCAGAGGCTCACGTAGCCTCTGCATGGATGACGCGGGGGAAAAGCGACCCGGTCGGCTTACTATTTTGGGAGGAGGCATATACCCTGGAATATGCCTCCACGTATGCCCTAATTGGAGACCTAGCCACCCCTATATAAGAGGGGCTAGGGCCTCTGTAGAAAGGGTTGATCTCTATTGGCTAGATTTTACTTGGTTCCTGGGGGCTAGCTAGCGGTGAGAGTAAGAGAGTTCCTTCTTCCTCCTCTCTCCAATACAGCTCGAGGAGCACTTGTAAACCTTGGAAGTGAATCAAATACAAAGCTTCTGTGTGTGGAATCACCTCACTATCCCTCCCTGGATTCCCCTAGTGCATTTAGTCCCCACCTTTAGCCTACCCATGGCATCTGCCGTGACACCACCACGATAGTTGGCGCCCACCGTAGGGCTAGCGGCGCTAGCAGGGGTCAAGATCCGGACGGGAAACCTCATCGGCATCAGCGAACGCATCATCTCCGGGCTCATTCAGCGCTTTGGAGCGCTGGACTTTATCAGCGACAACGCTGGCTGCTTCGGCACGCGCCCACTTCCACGCAACGGCCTCTTCGTCAAGCTCGGCGCGCACAAGGTCTACGTTGTTGTCGATGTTTCATGCGTTCATCCGCGGCACGTCGTCGAGGCAAGGGAGCCACCCCTTAGCGTGGTTCACGGGGCGCGTACCACTCGCTCCCCGGACCGTGCTGAGGTGATGATGATTGCGCCTGGTGCAGGCACAAGCAAGGATCCGGCACTAGATCCGGAGGTAACGCCTAAAGCACCGAGGAAAGGTAGAGGTCCTCCACTAGAGAGGCCTGAGAATGTACTGCGGGAAGCGATGGATAGCTTGGCAAACCCAGTAACAGCAGCGGTAGATCCGGCTCAGGCATAGGCCGAGCTAGAGGAAACTAGGCAAAAAATTCTAGAGGGAGCAAAAAAGATAGCCGCGGCTCAGCAGTCGTTGAACATGACACTGCGTGAGTATGCAAAGGCAAATAAAGTAGATGTTGTGAAACTGAAGGGGAGAAATCTCATGAGTGAAATGAACAAAGAGGGTGATACTAGGATTGAGGAGTCAGAGAACTGTCTATCCGTGGGGCTGCCGAAGTATAGTACCCCGGCAAAAAACCTCAGAGCAGCGGATGCAGCTGCGTCCGAGTTAGAGGGTCTAACGGGTGAAGCCCGTCAGAGACAGCAAGATAGGGTCAATGAGTTGGTTCAGATTGCGACCAGGCAAAATGAGGAATTGCTCAGGGCTAACCCGGAGAGGGCTGGGGCCTCCAAGATCGTTCATTCGGCGATGGGTAACCCGGAGAAATCCGCTGGAGCTGCATCGTCTCCTCATGGTGGTCCTAGGAGAGAAGAGGTAGTAACCTCGGCCAGGAGGAACAAACAGATCGTTCCGTATGACTCGACAAGGGCAGAGAAAGGAAAAGAAGTACAGAGAAATGACGATCGACGAAGTGTGAGCCGAGGTGAAGCTGGCCGAGGTAACCGCGACCAAGGCAATGCCGGTCAAGGAAACGTTGTAAATGGAAATGTCGGACAGCGCAACTCGGTAGGACAACCGCAACAGCGGAATATACCAAGGCAAGAGCAAAGTGTCAGCCGAGGTATGCAACAGAGAGGTGCTCCACGAGAGCAAGACCGGTATAACGATGGAGATTCGGAAATGGTGAACGCAGGATACCCAAGGCCGGACTATCATGTGACAGGGTCAAGATTAGGAAGCAGGGATTTGATGCCTGATGATGCCAGGTTAAAACTGGATCGTCTGTATAGGTCGGAGCAGATTGAATGGCAAGGTCCCCCGGGCCCTGCGTGTTTTGGACCTCGGATCATGAAGGGGCCTCCGGTACCCAACTTCCAGTTACCTAGAGGCACAAAGACGTATGACGACAGTACTAAGCCGGAAGATTGGTTGATAAACTATGCTACGGCTGTGAAAATTGCTACAGGAAACTTGAGATGGGCTGTGAGATACGTACCCTAGATGTTGGAGGGGCCAGCAAGGGTATGGCTAAACACTTTGCCACCCGGAAGTATTAACTGCTGGATCGATTTTGAGGAAATGTTTATCAGCAATTTCTCAATTACGTATCAGAGGCCGAATAGGCCATAGACCCTAGCTATGTGTAAGCAGAGACCGAACGAGACGGACCGAGAATTTTTAACCCGGTGGTGTACCGTGAGAAACTCGTGTGAGGGTGTGATAGAGTCACAGGCCATAGCATGGTTTGCGCAAGGATGCAGATATGCGAGCATGTTGTGGCAAAGATTGCAAAGGGATATGCCAACTACATTGGCAGAGACGATCCGGATTACAGATTTGTATGCCTTGGGTGATCCGACTCAACCTAGGATCGTGTCAAACGAGTGAAATGAGGAGTGTTACCAGAGATATGGAGCCGTGTCATCCTGAAGGAATGACTACCGGAGTAAAAGAAGAGATGACAGACCGGATTACCGGTATAATTCGCAACAAGTTGCTACTGTGAATCAAGATCAGCCCGGAGCAGGGGGAAATCAACGTCAGAAAACTGGAGGGCAACCGTGGACACTGAGAAATGATGGCAAGAAAACTTGGACACCAGAGCAAAAGAAACAGTGGTAGGAAAAGAAGGACCGTCCGAGGTATACTTATGAGTCAATGTTGGATCAGCCGTGTAAATTTCACACGCCAAATCCGAGTAACCCAGCGGGTCATACAACGAGGCAGTGTGAGTGGATGCGTAAGATAGAACACGGTGGTTCGGGGAATGCTCAGGCACCTCGGAATGATCAACCTCGGCAGGAGTTACCCCGGCAGCAACTGCTCTCCGGAGCAAACACACAACAGCTAATGTTGCCTCCCCCTCCGCCGAGGTATGACAACCATGAAAGAAGGGATGCAGTGCATCAAGTGGAAGACCAGCATCAGCCGGATTAGAGGTACCCCGGAAATGAGGGGAGGAATGAGTACAGGGAGCATCATCAGAGTAACTGTGTGTTTACCACTGAGGAAACAGATAGAAAGAGCTTGCAGCGCCGACATATGGAGGTCAATGCGGTAATGCCAGTAGTGACGAGGTATATGCCTTGGTCGGACCAGGAGATTACCTGGAGCATCAAAGATCATCCCAAGCTTATGCCAAGTCCTGGTTCGTATGCGCTAGTGCTGGATCCGATATTCATTGGGCCTAACATCAATGTAAGGTTCTCCAAGGTACTAATTGATAATGGCAGTAGCATTAACATCATGTATGCGGATACAATGCGCAAGTTGGGTATCTCGGAGAACATGCTCCAAGCTACGAGGACAACTTTCCATGGCATTGTGCCAGGCATTTCTTGTGAGCCCATAGGCAAAGTCCGGGTTGACGTATTGTTCGGCACGAGAGATAACTGCCAAACTGAGAATTTGGAGTTTGAAGTGGTGAACTTAGAAAGTGTGTATCACGCATTACTCGGAAGACCAGCACTGAACAAGTTCATGGCAAGCTGCCACATCAGTTATCTGAAGATGAAATTGCCCGGGCCAAATGGAGCGATTACCATTGCTGGAGATTTCCGACGTTCCATTGAGTGTGCGTCAGCCGGGTCTAACCTAGCCGAGTCACTCGTGATTGCGCAAGAGAAAAGAAAAAATCCAAGAGGAGCATTGGCTCAGTCTGCGCAGCAATATATGCCGGTGTTGAGTAATCCACATGGTAGCGTTTCGTTCCAAGCCACAAAGGATACCAATAAAGTGCCTGTTGATGATATGTTCCTAGAGCGCATCATAACAATTGGTGTTGGGTTAAATGATAAATAGGAAAGCGAGCTCGTCAACTTCCTCCGTGAGAATCAGGATATTTTTGCTTGGTCTACACAGGACTTGCAAGGTGTTCCAAGGGAGTTGGCCGAGCACTCTTTGAACGTGAGACCTGGAGCAAGGCCGGTGAAGCAACCTCTCCGCCGCTTCGCCGAGGATAGGAGAAAAGTCATTAGAGACGAGATAGCTCGGTTACTGGCAGCAGGATTTATCATGGAAGTGCTTTTACCCGGATTGGCTATCTAATCCGGTGCTGGTGGAGAAGAAGAAGGATGATCCGAATGTGGTAGTGGTTTGGCGTATGTGTATTGATTACATGAACCTGAACAAGGCGTGTCCAAAAGATCCATTTCCACTGCCAAGGATAGATCAGGTCATAGACTCAACTGCTAGATGTGAACTGTTGTCATTCATTGATGCATATTCTGGTTTCCACCAGATACCTTTGAACCCGGATGATCAAATAAAGACTGCATTTATCACCCCGTATGGGGCTTATTGCTATCGCACCATGCCGTTTGGTTTATGTAATGCAGGGGCAATGTACCAAAGATGTATGCAGAAATGTTTGCACGACCAAATTGGTCAAAATGTACAGTTGTATGTGGATGATGTGGTTATCAAGACCAAGGAAAGAAAAACACTCCTTGACGATATCAGGCAGACGTTCGCGAACCTAAGAAGGTTCCGGATGAATCTTAACCCAGAAAAATGTACCTTCGATGTCCCGGCTGGAAAATTACTCGGATTTCTTATCTCCAGCCGAGGTATCGAAGTTAATCCAACTAAAATCCGGGTCATTGAATGAATGGAATTGCCGAAGTGTCTTAACGATGTCCAGAAGTTCACTGGTTGCCTGGCATCATTAAGTCGGTTTGTATGTCGGTTGGGAGAAAAGGCATTGCCTCTCTATCAACTCATGAAAAAGTCGGACAAGTTCATTTGGACGCCACAAGCCAATGAAGCCTTTATACAATTAAAGAAAATGTTAGCCACTGCACCAGTATTAGCCTCTCCACTATCAAATGAGCCAATGTTGCTCTATATAGCCGCAACCAACCGAGTTGTAAGTGCAGTAATTGTGGTAGAGCGCGACGAAGAGGGTAAGTCAGTGCAAAGGCCAGTATATTATCTGAGCGAGGTATTGTCAGCATCAAAGCAAAATTATCCGCACTATCAGAAAGTGGCGTATGGTGTGTACATGTCGGTAAAGAAGCTAAAACATTATTTTGAGGAGCACCATATCAAGGTAATCTGTGAAGCTCCCATATCCGAGATAATGAGTAACAAGGATGCAAGTGGCAGGATTGCAAAATGGGCAATTGAACTAGCTCCCTATGTGCCACAATATGACAGAAGAGAAGCAATCAAGTCACAGGCTGTGGCCGACTTTTTTGTGGACTGGGCCGAGGTACAATATGAACCACCACTACCAGATCCGAACTACTGGAGAATGCACTTTGACGGGTCAAAAACAAAAACCGGGTTAGGCGCCGGAGTTGTGCTTACCTCGCCAAAGAATGAACAGTTGAAGTATGTGCTACAGATCCATTTCGCAGCGTCGAACAATGTTGCTGAATATGAAGCACTTGTGCATGGGCTCAAAGTGGAAAAAGAAATTGGGATACGTCGGATCCAATGCTTTGGCGACTCGGATTTGGTAGTTCAGCAAGTGTCGGGGCTGTGGGACGCTCTTGATCCAAACATGGCATTATACAGATTCCATGTGCAGAAAATATCTGGTTACTTTGAGGGATGCGAATTTCGCCATGTACCCCGAGTGGAAACGAGGCTGCCGACGTATTGTCGAAGCTCGGATCAACCCGACAAGCAATTCCACCGGGTGTAGCATTAGAACACCTAAAAAAACCATCCATCAGACCGTCCCCAGAAACCGACTCGATTCACGTCCCGGAGGATCCGTAGTCCGGAGCTGTGCCCATGGACATTGACATGGGAGGTGGTGCGCGAAACCCGGGGACTGCCTCAGCAAACCCGGGGACTGCTCAGCGTGATCCGGTTGAAGTTATGCCGGTGGATCAGATGGAAATTGATGAGGATGTGTTCCCAGTACGAGCAATACCAGCTTGGGCACTACCCATATTTCAATTCCTGAAAGATGGAACTTTACCCACTGAGGAGGTGTTATCCAGGCAAACTTAGAGGAGAGCAAAGTCATACACAATCATCAATTCCGAGCTATACAAAAGGAGTGTGACCAATGTCCTTCAGCGATGCGTTGACCCAGAAGAAGGGCTTGACATCCTCCGAGATATACATCAAGGGGAGTGCGGGCATCATGCCTCGTCCCGAGCCTTGGTAGCAAAAGCTTTCCGGCATGGATTCTACTGGCCAAGTGCCTTAGAACAAGCAGAGGATTTGGTAAGAAAATGCAATGGTTGTCAGAGGTACGCTACCAAGACACATATGCCAATGTCGGAACTCAAGACCATACCAATCACATGGCCATTCGCCGTATGGTGTTTGGACATGGTTGGCCCGTTCAAACCAGCAAAGGGAAATATGACTCACATTTTGGTCATGGTGGATAAGTTTACAAAATGGATTGAAGTAAAGCCAATAAGAAAATGTGATGGAGCTACGACCGTGACATTTCTCAAAGACATCATCTTGAGATACGGTTATCCTCACAGTATCATAACTGATAATGGCACAAACTTTGCTGAAGGAGCATTTGCACGATTCTGCCGGGATAAGAAGATTTGGCTGGACGTTGCTTCGGTAGCTCATCCTGCATCGAACGGACAAGTGGAAAGATCCAACGGATTAGTACTGTCCGGGATAAAACCCCGGCTCATTGAGCCGCTGCAAAGATCAACGGGGTGCTGGATAGAAGAACTACCAGCGGTATTGTGGAGTTTAAGAACTACTCCGAATCGATCAACAGGCTATACGCCATTTTTTCTGGTATATGGGGCAGAAGCTGTATTACCAGCCGACATAGAGCATGTTTCGCCTAGGGTCACCCAATACACAGAAGCCGAAGTGCAAGAAGCCCGGCAAAATGATGTTGATCTGCTGGAAGAAGCGAGAGAATTGGCATTGTCCAGATCCGCCATATATCAACAAAATCTCCGACGCTATCATAGCCGGAAAGTAAACCCCTGAGTCTTCCGGGAAGGTGATCTGGTACTCCGGTTGGTACAACGTACTGCTGGCATGCATAAGTTATCCCTCCCATGGGAAGGGCCATTCATTGTGAGCAAAGCATTGCACAATGATTCTTATTATCTTATCGATGCCAAGCCATAGGAAAAGAACAAGGCGGACAGGTCCGGCGAGGAATCTAAGCGTCCATGAAATGTAGCTCTACTTTGTCCTTTCTACACTTAGCAGAGAAGTGTATGTATCCGAGTCTCTCATATGTCGGTATGTATGCCGGCAATGAGCCTATCAATAAAATGTTGGCACCTCGAGCAGTAACTCAGGGACTGCCTTAATAATATTCATTGTCTTCTATTATTTATACGTCGCCTGGAGTAAGTTGTTCTACTTAACTCGGATTAGTAGTGTGTGAGCACCAAAAACCCAACTCTTCGACTTGCTGCTGTCCAACAAGAATTAGCTTCATGGCAAGCAAGAGAACAAGTTTGGAATTGCCCAGCACATGAAAAACGACTAAGGAAAAGAACTTAATCGAGCCGACGTTTGTTTTTCGGACTAACCTTGTGTTTACTTTTGAATTATTATGCTGAATTATTTTGAGCTAAGCCTAAAGTTTCCAAGTATTGTTAAGACAATTTTTAAAGCTCGGATTCGTAAGTCGTAAAACCGAATCAAGGTAGACACGAGCCGAGCCAAAAGATTGGATGAACAAGAAAATGAAACTCGGGGACTACGCCCAAGTTAATCCGGCATAAAAAACATAGTAGCAAAATATCACATGTGTACTGGATACAATTCCACCCGGCATACCGGGGATCTGATAAACTTTAAAGTGTTTTCACTCAAGGAGCAGCAGGAGGAGGAAGTTTGGCATCATCTTCGCTGTCTTCGATGTCCGAGGTATCGTCCTATTCATCCTCATCCGAGCCATCTTCAACGTTCTTAGCGTTTTCGTCACCGGCGGCTTCCAGGAAGCTCGGTCCCTCATTCCATTCATGAATGGGAGCATATTCGATGAGGCTATGGGCGCAAGCCTTACGCCGAGCTACCCACTCCAGGTCACTGGTCCATTTGGATCCGGTGCGCATGCACGCTAGGAGGTTGAGGTCGATCTTCTCATACCACGTAAGTACGTAGTGGAGAACGGTTTCAGCTCCGGCGCGTCCAGCAGATTCCCTCCAAAGGTCGAGCTGGGTCTCGCATTCCATCAACTTTTCAACAAGAACTGCGGTTCCCTCTGGAGTGTCTTCTGCAGGCCAAAACGTGTTGAAGATTCGGATTGCAACGTCAAGGATATGCTTGCCATAGTTCTTGATGATTTCCAAGCGAGATGACAGGCTAACCAACAGGTCCTCCATGTCATAGGGAATCTCTTCAGCGTCAGGAGCAACGGGAGTACCCCTCTCTCGGCGGAAATTAGCAACAACGGCGCTCGCAATGGCAGTGCCCTCTGGAAATTTGCCTGAAAACGAGACAAGAGAAGCAGGTAAAGAAAAGACATGAGAAGTAACCCGGAGAAATATGCCGGATAAGGGAAAGGAACTTACGTGAAATATGGCTGTGGATCCGGGTCAACTCCCTGGTACAGTCATCACGCCTTTTGCGAAGCTGCACAAGTTTAGTGTTCGCCGACTCAAGCTTGACGTCGGCCTCCTGGAGAAGTTCTCGGTCCTTGGCAATTTGGAGGTTGAGGCGCTCGCGCTCCTCGGTGAAGTCTTGGCCAGCCTTTTGAAGCTCGGATTGGTGCTGCGCCTTCAATTTCTTCATCTCTGCTTTGAGCTTGGTGATCTCATCATCCTTGGTTTGGAGGAGGGCACGGGCACACTATCTTCCAGTGATACTGAAATAGTTTGTTAACTCGGCAAAGCCGAGGTATGAATGTTTGCCGAGCCAAGGAGAAAAGGAGATAGAAAGCAGAGCAAGGTCGCACAAAAGTAATTTACCCTTGATCTGGTCAAGATTCTTCCGCATGAGGATATTCTCAGCTTCAACGCCAGCTGCGAAAACCGAATGACGGGTTAGTTCGGCAGAAAAAGGAAGAGAACACAGAAAAATATCAAGAAGAGAACTTACCCCTTTTCTCGTGTTCAGCGAGCAGTGCATTATGCTTTACGCGCAGCATCTTGTGAGTGTCCAGGAGACGTTGAAATTCAGCACTTTGGCGGTTGGTGGTCACCTGAAAAGAGTACAGAAATATAGCTTAGTCTTGTGCATATTCGAAGTGTACAAAATCCGGGCCAAGTGGAACTTAACCCGGCTCTAGGTGTGTGCATATTCGAAGTGTACAAAATCCGGGCCAAGTGGAACTTAACCCAGCTCTAGGTGTGTGCATATTCGAAGTGTACAAGATCCGGGCCAAGTGGAACTTAACCCGGCTCTAGGTGTGTGCATATTCGAAGTGTACAAGATCCGGGCCAAGTGGAACTTAACCTGGCTCTAGGTGTGTGCATATTCGAAGTGTACAAGATCCGGGCCAAGTGGAACTTAACCCGGCTCTAGGTGTGTGCATATTCGAAGTGTACAAGATCTGGGCCAAGTGGAACTTAACCCGGCTCTATGTGTGTGTATATTCGAGGTGTACAAGATCCGGGCCAAGTGGAACTTAACCCGGCTCTAGGTGTGTGCATATTTGAAGTTATCAAGGAGCTACATTAGTTTTCCAAGGAGCATCCGGCCGAGTAACAAGTTACTCCCCCGGAGGCTCGGGGACTAATGGTTATATCACTAATATCTACAGCATGCTAAGGAAAAGGTGAAGTAACGTACCTCCATCATCCGGCCCGCGAGGTTAATTTCCTTAGCGGCTGTGTTCATTTGAGCAGAAAACTCGGCGGGACCGAACTTCTTCGGGAGATTGTCGTTGTGGACGAACTCCTCCTTGTTCCAGTTGTTCACGAACTCGATCAAGGTCGGAGGGTATCATTCGCCGCTAAGCATGTGGGGCGCCACCAAGCCCTTGGCATGTGCTTCCCTCCTCTCAACCTGGGCAAGGGTCGGGCTGGTGTGCAAAACGAGTTGCGCGTCAGCTGGGTCGGCAGGGACATCCTTCGGTGGTGGAGTTTTCCTCGAGAGCATGGACGCGAGTGTGCGCTGTCTAGCCTCAATGGATGTTGCCCTGGTGGCGTCAGGGGCCTTCTTGCCCTTAGGCTGCTGCTGAGAAGTGGAAGTTGTTGCAGCAGATTTACCCTTGGAAGCTGCCTTGGTGCTTTCTCGTCGAGACTGAGAAGACTCGGACGAGGCGGAGGGGCTTGGTGCTGTTGCTTTTGCTTTGGCTGCTGGTGCTTGAGTTGGTGCTGGTGCTGGTTTCTTCTTCGGTGGGGGTGCTGAGGTAACCTTGGTGGTAGCTGGTTGCGGCGGAGCCGAAGTAGTGGTGGCCACTGCCTCGACAGAGCCAGTCTCCCCCGCTCCAAGGTTGCCCTCCTCCTGGCAAGGTGGGCTGGAACCCGGAGCAGCCACTGAACCCTCCGGGATTGGGCTCAGCGGGCGTGAATCGTCGCCACGAGGGGGAGAAGGGCTGTGTCGGAGCGGGGAGGCAATGCCGGATCCACTCTGTGGGACCTCTACCGCGGCCCTGCCGAATCAAATAGCGTCGGATGAGAAACTATAACAATAGAACAACAAGTAAATGGTAGAGGGAAAAGAGGCTTACTCATCCGAGGTCAGGGGCTCCTTGGGCTTCCGAGCTCTTCGTGCTAGGGCCTTGGTTGCGGGCTTGGAGGCAGTTTTGTCCCCGGACTTCTTTCGCCTTTTGGTTGGCTGAGAAGGTCCGGAGGAAGAAGTTGATGCGGCTCCCCTTTTCTTCTTCGACGCAACCGAAATAGGATCACCCATGGCAAGGGGAGGGTCCTCATGGATCTGCCCATCGGGGTTAGCTAATGCCGGAAAAGCATAAGAAAGGGGGACAACGTCAAATGCTTCCATCACCTCAACATCCGAGTCATCTTCATCGTCGGGCCAATCTCTAATGGAAGAGAGTTTACCGGTGGGTCGCTTGGTCGCGTCAGCCATTAGGAGGAACATCTCCTGATCCGGTTCCTCCTCGTCAGAGGTATCCCGGTCAGGCGCCCATTTGAGGGAGGGCTCGGTGCCATCCTCGATAGTTTGCTGAAGGAATTGCTAAGGGAAAGAAAAGACAACAGAGTTAAGTATACAACAGCGACCGACATATATTTTAATTCGGAGAAAGTTTGCGGCACGAAGCTTACCACGGGAGGAAGCCTATCTCAGCAATAATGTTCCATTCCCCACGTCCACTCAGAGGAGAAGTCCTTGTGGGTGGTGAAGAGGGCCTTGACCCGGCGGTAGATCTCTGTGTTGCTCAACTCGAAAGACGAGGTCCGGTTGGGGTCGCGGCCCCAGCTCATGTGACAGACTTTGTGTGTGCGCTTCTGGAGGGGGGAGATTCGGTTGCGCACGAATGTGATCATGGCGTCCTTGTTGCGCAATACGAGGTCCTTCAACTCCTGGAACCTCTTGTTAACCTGGTTCGCCAGGACGGTGGGCTTCTTGGGGACCACGTCCCATAGCTCCGGATTGGGAGGACCCAGAGCGTAAGGGCGCAGCCGGATCAAATCCTCAGTGGAATCGTTCCGGACATAGAAGAAAGTCCGGGCCCATCCCTTGCAAGAGTCTAGCCTAGTGACTCGGGGGAAGACAGACAGTCTCCAGGGAGAAATTGATGCAGCACTGAACTGTGTAAGTTGTTTATCCTTCGGATCTAGATCTACATTCGGAATCACGTTCCGGCGAAGGCTGAAGAACCGGATCCAGAGCTCCTTCGTGGGCCACAGTCCGGCGTAACCTTCGATGGTGGAGGCAAAGGCGGAGAGAGATGTGATGGCATTGGCTGGAAGGTGGTGCGGCTGGAGTTCGTATGTGTTTAACCAGTCGTGGAAAAAGTCACTCACGGGCAGACCAAATCCATGCTGAAAATGAGATAAGAACACCACATACTCACCCAGATTGGGTGAGGGGGCTAACTCGGAGGAAGCGAGGCGTGCGGTGACGCCCTCCGGGATGCGCCTGGTGCGGTAGAGCCAATCCAGGTCATCCTGGCAGACCCAGGAGCCTGCCCACGCGCCGCGGTCGGCGCCCGCAACATCTTCCTCCATCTCCTGATCGGCAACGGCGAGCTCCTCCTCAGTCATCTCGAGTTCGCTGCCCTCACTGGCGCTAGCGGTGGTGGGGGCAGCGGCCTAGACTGGCAGCGACCCGTGGCGGAAGAGATGCGCGGAGGGGGCGGCGACGCTGGTGAGTGTGGAGGCAGTGCGGCGGCGGCGCTGCTACTCAGACGCGGTGGCGGCGACGCTGTCTAGGGAGAAGAAGAAGAAGAACTAGAGACAGAGGGGCGCGGAAGTGGGGAAAAGACCCAAGGGGCGCGCCCCTCCCCTATTTAACCACTTCCTCGAGGGGGAAATGGGATCGTGTTATGCGGGTATGCCACACGGTGTGGCCATGTATAGCCCGGATCGACCAATCAGTGATGAGCCACACAGAGGACCACAGGGCGTAGCGGATCCCATGACGTGACGCATTGATGCAATTAACGAGGAGGCAGGCGTGACGTGACGTGCGCACAGTAACTCCTGACAATAACTGCGGCGTTTACTATTGCTGGCCCTTAAAATGAGGCAACCTAATGATTAGCCTCCACGTGGGGAAGCGTACAAGAGAAGGAAGAATGACCCGGATGAGATTGTGGTAACCCGACCAGCAAGTGAACTTGGAATGTGCCAAGGGAAAGTAAACCCATGAGATCGGAGATAAGAGGTAACTTGGAGAAGGAACACAAAGCTCGGTGAAATTGAACCTGCTGTGGCCTTAGCGGCTAAGACAACTAAGACCGCACCAGCTTCGAGGACTAATGTTGGGGGGATACCCCCGGGTAGGGTCACGCCAGGGTATACATGCCGAGTTAGCCGAGGTACGGCAAGGTCAAAGCGAATGCTGGCCGAGTCACCTCAAGGCAGGCCGAATCTCGAGGTAACCCGGACCAGGGGATGTCCACCTAACTGGGTGTCAACCGACTTAAGCCGTAAGTCGGATAGATGAATCTAACTTGTATGCAGGAACATGTGTGGCTGGATCAACTACGATCCGGGTCATATCAAGCTTCTAGGAGAAGGAAGGTATCTCGCTGGTCAAAGGTAACCCCGGTACGCACATCATGAGCGAAGCGGACAGGGGCAGGACCACCGAGGTGTGGCCGACAAAGGTGACGACGCCAATGTCAGCTGACGCAGGTGCCGCAGAGGCTCACGTAGCCTCTGCATGCATGACACGGGGGAAAAGCGACCCGGTCGGCTTACTATTTTGGGAGGAGGCATATATCCTGGAATATGCCTCCACGTATGCCCTAATTGGAGACCTATCCACCCCTATATAAGGGGGGCTAGGGCCTCTGTAGAAAGGGTTGATCTCTATTGGCTAGATTTTACTTGGTTCTTGAGGGCTAGCTAGCGGTGAGAGTAAGAGAGTTCCTTCTTCCTCCTCTCTCCAATACAGCTCGAGGAGCACTTGTAAACCTTGGAAGTGAATCAAATACAAAGCTTCTGTGTGTGGAATCACCTCACTATCCCTCCCTAGATTCCCCTAGTGCATTTAGTCCCCACCTTTAGCCTACCCATGGCATCTGCCGTGACACCACCACGACAAGAAGTGCCCGCGGCAGGCTACCAGGCAGCCGCGACAGGCTATAGAACGCCCACGGCAGGCTGCCGAGTGGCCGCGGTAGAGCCCGTGGCAAAAGTTCTAGAAGTTCCCGTGGTGAATGGCATCGGCAACATCGGCTGCTCAACCTACAGAAAGTCATAACTTTGTAAAGTAGGAGTAGAGGATGGTGGTGATGCATTAGAGGCAAAGGGAAAGACAGACTCGTCAAACACAACATGGCGAGAGATGATGATCTTTTGGGTAGAACGATCAAGGCAGTGATAGCCATGATGTTGAGATGGATACCCTGAAGGAAATATGCCCTGAGAGGCAATAACAAAGTTGTTATTATGTATTCCTTGTATATGATAGATGTTTATTTTGCATGCTATAATTGTATTGATAGGAAACATCAATACATGTGTGTTTAATAAACAAAAAGGGTTCCTAGTCATGCCTCTCTTATAGACTAGCTTGTTGATTAACAGGATGATCAAGGTTTCCTGATCATGGACATTGGATGTTGTTAATAACAAGGTCACACCATTGGTGGAATGATGTGATGAACATTCATCCGAAGTATAGCATTATGATCAAGTCATTGTGTTTATATTGCTATAACATCATACGAAGTAATCTTTATCCTTAGACCATGAGATCATGTTAATTGCTAACACCGGAAGAGTATCTTGATAACATCAAACGTCACACCGTAACAGGGTGACTATAAAGATGGGTTCAGTGCTACGAAGGTGTTATGTTGAGGCTCATGGATCAAGAGTGGAATTTGTCAATCCAGATGACAGATAGATATACTCTGGGCCCTCTTGGTGATATCACATTAGGATAGCTTGCAAGCAAGTGATGTGATCACTAGAATGTTATATCACGGGAACGAGAAAAGAGTGCATGTCGGTAACGAGATCAAACTAGGTATGGAGATACCGATGATCGAATCTCGGACATGTAATATAACGAGAGACAAAGGGATTTGCGTTAAAGGTTCTCACGATCACAGGAGTCATCGTTGAATGTGTAGGAGTCAGTACGGATCTCCAGGTCCCGCTGCTGATTATTGATCGGAGAAGGGTCTCGATCATGTCTGCATTATTCGCGAACCGTAGGGTGGCACACTTAAGAGTTACCGGACACCATTTTGGAGCACATATGTTTCAGACGAAAGAATTGCAAAGCGCAGGAATTGTTTCAATAGAAACCGGAAATTGTTTCGGGTGAAATTGCAGAAGGTGGTTCTGCATGTGATATTGAAATATTGCAAGGGGCTATATGTGAATGTTTGTTAATTAAAGTAATTAACAAAATTCTGAATAAATTTAATAAAAGAGTTTTATTAAATGAGAGAGCATTAAATTTGGAGAAACTTAATGCATTTAAAGTGGAGACTTTAAAAGGGAATGTGAAGAGGCATTTTAATGTGGAGGAGTTACCACCACATGAATGGGGGAGGTGAGGGGTCACCCCCCATGCGCCGGCCATGGAGAGAGGGGGCACCCCCTCCTCCTATAAAAGGCCACCCATTCCCTCCTTCATCTACACACCTCCTTGTGAAGGATCTCTCTCCCCCTCTAGAATTATTCCCCCATGGTCTCGAATTAGCGAGATACATGTTCCCGGTGGCATTTCGTCTGGAAGGAGTTGCTGCTTCCGCTGGATCGCTGGAGCGAGGAGGTGGAGGTTGTCCGGTGGCTTGAACGTGTGTGCGAGTGCGGATGCGCTGCTGAGTTGCGGCGCTCGGACTTCCTCACGATCTTGAGATCGGCAAGTGTACGACTACATGAACCACGAGTTCCTACTCGTTAACAAAGCTCGTTGTCTTCGAGGGTAAGTTCTCTATGGATGTATGTCCACCCGTTTTCTTTGTACCTAGTAGATAGATCTTGGCATGTAGTTCACACCGTAGGAAATTTTTTGTTTTCTATGCTGCGGACCCAACAGTGGTATCAGAGCCTGATCTATGCGTAGGTGCTTTGCATGGGTGGTACACATATGTTTATGTGTGGGCAATGATGATCATGTTATTGCATCTTCTATGTACTTTGGATATTGGTGGCATAGTGGGATGAAGCGGCCCGGACCAACCTTACATGTCATCGTACATGAGACCGGTTCCACGACTGACATGCAACTTGTTTTGCATAAGTGGCTGGCGGGTGTCTGTCTCTCCTACTATAGTCAATATCTGATTTACAACGAGTTGCTAATAACTTGGTTATCCTCGTTGTGGTTCATGTTCGTAGGTTAGACAGGTTTATCTCCGAAAGCCCTAAGCCACGTAAAACTTGCAATTGATAAATTTGAGGCGTCTAGTTTAGATCGTTGCTGGGCTAGTGTTTTGATATGGTATTGTTGTAAGTAGATGCATGATAGATACTCTTACAACTCACTTAACGTGTAAGTTCCATAGACCTTGGCCTTACACACAAAGGAATGATAGAGATCATACCACGATGCAAATGATAGAGATCAAATGCATGGACCATATCATCTCACTTCACACATTAGATGTTAGCATCTTATACTGCTAGTTTGGCGCGTTTGGTAGCATTATAAGATGATCCCTCATTTAGATATCAAGATAAAATGTGTTCTTCCTTAAGTACGCACCGTTTTGTGGATCGTGTTTTGAGGCATCACGTGATGATCGGGTGTTTTCAACTCTACGTTTCATACAACGGGTGTAAGACAGTTTTACACACGCAAATACTAAGGTTCTTACTTGACGAGCCTAGCATGTACAGACATGGCCTCGGAACACGGACCGAAAGGTTAAGCATGAGTCATATAGTTGATATGATGCCCATATAGATGCTCGCCTTTGAAGCTAGACCGACTCACGTGATGATCGGACTTGGTGTAGTGGATTTGGTTCATGTAATCACCAAAAGGACACGAGGGATGTCGTTTTTGAGTGGGAGTTCATTAGTAATTTGGATTAGTCGAACTCAATCTATCATAAACTTAGTCTAAATATACTTCACAAATTCTGTTGTAGATGGCACCACCTGCTTTTAATTTCAATGTGTTCATGGAGAAAGAGAAACTTGCTGCGAATGGTAGCAACTTCACCAACTGGGCTATGAATTTGAGGATTCTCCTCACTACTGCACAAAAGCAATATGTGCTAGATGCGCCACTAGGCCCCCCACCAGCTCCTGATGCCCCTGGCGAAGAAAAGAACGTCTATATAACTCGTTAGGAGGACCACAACTTAGTTCATTGCGGCATACTGTATGGGCTAGAGCTAGAACTTTGAAAGCGTTTCGAAAATGGCAATGCCTTTGATACCATGGGAGAATTGAAAATGATTTTTGATACCCATGCTGCCGTAGAGAGTTATAATGCTACAGAAAAGTTCTTTAGCTGCATGATGGAGGAAAACAGCTCCGTTAGTGAGCATGTACTCAAAATGTCTAGGTACGCCGATAAGCTTGTGTCCTTGGGAATAACGATTCCCATTGACTTAGGCATACATCGTGTTCTCCAATCTCTGCCACCTAGCTACAAGAGCTTCGTGATGAACTATAATATGCATGGCATGAAGAAGTCTCTTCCCGAGCTTCTGTCAATGCTTAAGACTGCAGAAGTGGAGATTAGGAAAGAACATAAAGTGTTGATGATCAATAGGACCACCAGTTTCAAGAAGGACAAGAAAGGCAAGCACAAGGGAAAGAAGGGTGGCAAGTCTGTTGCCACGCTTGAAAAGAAACCCCGAGATGGCCCTAAGTCTAACACCAAGTGCTACTATTGCAAGGGGACTGGCCATTGGAAGCGCAACTGCCCCAAGTATTTGGCAGACAAGAAGTCCGGCAAGGCAAACAAAGGTATATGTGATATACATGTTATTGATGTGTACTTGACTAGTACTTGCAGTAGCACCTAGGTATTTGATACGGGATCGGTTGCTAATATATGTAACTCGGTTCAGGGGCTGCGGAACAAGCGACAACTAGCAAGGGATGAGGTCACAATGCGGTCGGCAATGGATCAAGAGTTGATGTGATCACCGTCGGAACACTGCCTCTCCATATGCCATCGGGATTAGTTATAAACCTAAATAATTGTTTTTTGGTGCCTTCACTGAGAATGAACATTGTATCCGGATCGTGTTTGATGCAAAGTGGTTATTCATTTAAGTCTGAAAACAATGGTTGTTCGATTTATATGAATAATATCTTTTATGGTCATGCACCTATGTTGAATGGTTTATTTCTGTTGGATCTCGATAGCAGTATTACGCATATTCATAATGTTGATGCTAAAAGGATTAAACTTGATAATGATATATCTACATATATGTGGCACTGCCGTCTAGGTCATATTGGCATTAAACGCATGAAGAAACTCCATTCTGATGGACTTTTGGAATCACTTGATTTTGAATCATTTGATACATGTGAGCCATGCCTTATGGGCAAGATGACTAGAACGCCGTTTTCTGGTTCAATGGAACGGGCGACAGATCTGTTGGAAATCATACATACTGATGTGTGTGGACCAATGAGTCTGTCGGCGCGAGGTGGATATCGTTATTTTGTTACTTTCACGGCTGATTTGAGTAGATATGGGTATATCTATTTGATGAAACACAAGTCTGAAAATTTTGAAAAGTTCAAAGAATTTCAGAATGAAGTGGAAAATCATCGTAACAGAAAGATCAAATTTCTGCGGTCCGACCGTGGAGGAGAGTATCTTAGTTACGAGTTTAGCACACATATGAAAGACTGTGGAATAGTTTCACAACTCACGCCTGCCGGAACACCACAACGTAATGGTGTGTCAGAACGTCGTAATCGTACTTTATTGGATATGGTTCGATCTATGATGTCTCTGACTGACTTGCCACTATCATTTTGGGGTTATGCACTGTAAATAGCTGCATTCACTTTAAATCGGGCACCATCTAAATCCGTTGAAAAGACACCATATGAATTATGGTTTGGAAACAAACCTAAGCTGTCATTTCTTAAAGTTTGGGGATGCGATGTTTATGTGAAGAAACTTCAACCGGATAAACTCGAACCCAAAGCGGAAAAATGCGTCTTCATAGGATACCCTAAGGAAACAATTGGGTATACCTTCTATCACAGATCCAAGGGCAAGGTCTTTGTTGCCAAGAATGGATCCTTTCTTGAGAAGGAGTTTCTCGCGAAAGGTGTGAGTAGTCGGAAGGTAGAACTCGAAGAGGTTATTGAACCTTATCTTCATGAAATGGCGAGTAGCGCAGCTCCAGAAGTTGTTTCAGAGTTGACTTCACGTAATGAAGAGAGAGCTAATGATATTGATCATGAAACTCCGAAAGAGGACACTACCGAACCTCGCAGGTCAAGCAGGACACGTGCAGCTCCTGAACTGTACGGCAATCCTGTTGTGAATTTCATGGTTGATGAAATGGATGACCCTGCGACGTATGAAGAAGCGATGATGAGCCCGGATTCCAACAAATGGCTAGAAGCCATGAAATCCGAGATGGAATCCATGTACGAAAACCAGGTTTGTACCTTGGTGGACTTACCTCACGACCGAAAGGCCGTTGAGAATAAATGGATTTTCAAAAGGAAAACTGATGCTGATGGTAATGTGACCATCTATAAGACTCGACTTGTCACAAAGGGGTTTCGAAAAATTCAAGGAGTTGACTACGATGAGACATTCTCTCCCGTAGCAATGCTTAAGTCGGTTAGGATTATGTTAGCAATTGCTGCATATTTCGATTATGAAATATGGCAGATGGATGTCAAAACTGCGTTCATCAATGGTAAGATTGAAGAAGAGTTGTATATGATACAACCTAAGGGTTTTGTCGATCCTAAGGATGCTAATAAGGTGTGCGAACTTCATCGATCCATCTATGGACTGAAGCAAGCATCACGAAGTTGGAATCTCCGCTTTGATGAGGTGATCAAAGAGTTTGGATTTGTCCAAACTTATGGAGAGGCTTGTATTTACAAGAAAGTGAGTGGGAGCAATGTGGCATTTCTGATATTATATGTGGATGACATATTATTGATTGGAAATGATTTAGATCTTTTAAACAGTGTTAAAAGTTATCTAAACAACAAATTTTCGATGAAGGACCTTGGTGAAGCTTCATATATATTAGGCATTAAAATCTATAGAGATAGATCAAGACGCCTAATTGGGCTATCGCAGAGTACATACCTTTATAAGATATTAAAGAAGTTTAATATGGACGGAAGTAAGAAGGGGTTCTTACCTATGTTGCAAGGCAAGACATTGAGTAAGACTCAAAGTCCGGCTACAGCGGAAGAAAGAGAGATAATGGATAAGATCCCCTATGCCTCAGCCATAGGCTCTATAATGTATGCCATGCTATGTACAAGACCGGATGTGGCACATGCTATTAGTTTGACTAGTAGGTACCAATATGATCCAGGTTCGGAACACTGGATAGCGGTCAAGAATATCCTTAAGTACTTGAGAAGAACTAAGGATATGTTTCTTATATACGGAGGTGAAGAAGAGCTAGTCGCTAAGTGTTATGTCGATGCTAGCTTTGACACTGATCCGGATGACTCTAAGTCTCAATCTGGATACGTATTTCTCTTGAACGAAGCAGCAGTTAGTTGGAGGAGCTCCAAACAACCTGTGGTGGCTGGATCAACAACGGAGGCGGAATAGGTTGCTGCTTCAGAAGCAGCGCAGGAAGCGGTTTGGATGAAGGAGTACATAACGGAACTGGGTGTGGTTCCCAGTGCGTTGGACCCGATGGTGATCTATTGTGACAACAATGGAGCCATAGCCAACGCAAAGGAACCAAGGTCTCACAATAATTCCAAGCATATTAAGCGCCGGTTTCACTCCATCTGCGAGCATGTCAAGGATGGAGATATAAAGATTTGTAAAGTGCACACGAACCTGAATGTAGCAGATCCGTTGACTAAAGTACTCCCTAGGGCAAAACATGATCAACACCAGAACTCCATGGGTGTTAGATTTATCATTATGTGAACTAGATTATTGTCTCTAGTGCAAGTGGGAGACTGAAGGAAATATGCCCTGAGAGGCAATAATAAAGTTGTTATTATGTATTCCTTGTACATGATAGATGTTTATTTTGCATGCTATAATTGTATTGATAGGAAACATCAATACATGTGTGTTTAATAAACAAAAAGGGTTCCTAGTCATGCTTCTCTTATAGACTAGCTTGTTGATTAACAGGATGATCAAGGTTTCCTGATCATGGACATTGGATGTTGTTAATAACAAGGTCACACCATTGGTGGAATGATGTGATGAACATTCATCCGAAGTATAGCATTACGATCAAGTCATTGTGTTTATATTGCTATAACATCATACGAAGTAATCTTTATCCTTAGACCATGAGATCATGTTAATTGCTAACACCGGAAGAGTATCTTGATAACATCAAACGTCACACCGTAACAGGGTGACTATAAAGATGGGTTCAGTGCTACGAAGGTGTTATGTTGAGGCTCATGGATCAAGAGTGGAATTTGTCAATCCAGATGACGGATAGATATACTTTGGGCCCTCTCGGTGATATCACATTAGGATAGCTTGCAAGCAAGTGATGTGATCACTAGAATGTTATATCACGGGAACGAGAAAAGAGTGCATGTCGGTAACGAGATCAAACTAGGTATGGAGATACCGATGATCGAATCTCGGACATGTAATATATCGAGAGACAAAGGGATTTAGTTATAAGCGTTAAAGGTTCTCACGATCACAGGAGTCATCGTTGAATGTGTAGGAGTCAGTACAGATCTCCAGTTCCCACTGCTGATTATTGATCGGAGAAGGGTCTCGATCATGTCTGCATTATTCGCGAACCGTAGGGTGGCACACTTAAGAGTTACCGGACACCATTTTGGAGCACATATGTTTCAGACGAAAGAATTGCAAAGCGCAGGAATTGTTTCAATAGAAACCGGAAATTGTTTCGGGTGAAATTGCAGAAGGTGGTTCTGCATGTGATATTGAAATATTGCAAGGGGCTATATGTGAATGTTTGTTAATTAAAGTAATTAACAAAATTCTGAATAAATTTAATAAAAGAGTTTTATTAAATGAGAGAGCATTAAATTTGGAGAAACTTAATGCATTTAAAGTGGAGACTTTAAAAGGGAATGTGAAGAGGCATTTTAATGTGGAGGAGTTACCACCACATGAATGGGGGAGGTGAGGGGTCACCCCCATGCGCCGGCCATGGAGAGAGGGGGCACCCCCCTCCTCCTATAAAAGGCCACCCATTCCCTCCTTCATCTACACACCTCCTTGTGAAGGATCTCTCTCCCCCTCTAGAATTATTCCCCCATGGTCTCGGATTTGCGAGATACATGTTCCCGGTGGCATTTCGTCTAGAAGGAGTTGCTGCTTCTGCTGGATCGCTGGAGCGAGGAGGTGGAGGTTGTCCGGTGGCTTGAACGTGTGTGCGAGTGCGGATGCGCTGCTGAGTTGCGGCGCTCGGACTTCCTCACGATCTTGAGATCGGCAAGTGTACGACTACATCAACCACGAGTTCCTACTCGTTAACAAAGCTCGTTGTCTTCGAGGGTAAGTTCTCTATGGATGTATGTCCACCCATTTGCTTTGTACCTAGTAGATAGATCTTGGCGTGTAGTTCACACCGTAGGAAATTTTTTGTTTTCTATGCTGCGGACCCAACATAACCAAGGAACACACACGGCATAGAGCGAGGCGCAAGTTTATGTGGGGCAACGGTGGTGGTGTTGGGGTAGCATAAGCATCCGAAGACCCTAAGACCGGCATATGCAGGGTCGACACCATGAAGGGCTCGAAAAGGCACGCGATCCGCGATGGCCTTGGAAGGCAGCTGATTGTGCAATGGTACAGATGTATGGAGAGCCTCGGCCCAGAAGTGAGGTGGCATGCTAGCTTGAATTAGAAGGGTACGAGTGATGTCGTTAAGGGTGCGAATAATTCTCTCGGCTTTACCATTTTGTTGTGAAGTATAGGGACATGAGAAGCGGAGTGTTATCCCATGGCGTTGGGCAAATGATTGTAGGGAGGAATTATCGAACTCACGACCATTATCACACTGGATGGCTTTCAAGGGTGCATGAAACTGAGTTTGGGCTAAGGCGTGGAGGGACGACAAGTGTGAGAAGGCTTCTGACTTGGCACATCAAGGATAAACCCAAGCGTATTGAGTGAAATCATCGAGACAAACGAGATAATACTTAAAGCCAGAAATACTCTCAACAGGAGATGTCCACAAATAACAATGTATAAGTTGAAACGGAGAATGTGTTACACGATTGGTAGAAGAAAAATGTAGACGAACATGGTGACCTAATTGACAAGCATGACACAAACTAGATTTATTTTTATCCCTAGGAATAATGCAGGAGCGAGCTAATGACTCCATGACCGGCCGTCCTGGGTGTCCAAGGCGTTGATGCCACATAGCAGGGTCGACGACGAGGAAGGCATGTGGGCGGCTGGGGAGGAGGTGCTGACAGGGCAGAGGGCTCCGAGACTATTGCATCTGAGAATCTCGGTCCTGGTTAGAAGGTCCTTCACAGAAAAACCAACAGGGTCAAATTCGACGGAAACACGATTATCAATGGTGAATTGACGAACGGACATGAGGTTTTGACTATATCGGGAGCTACTAAGACATTGCGAAGATGCAGAGGACACGCGGGAGTGGAAATAGGAAAACATGCATGCCCGGTAGCGGTGATCGGAAGGGTGGAACCGTTACCGACAAAGACAGTACGATAGAAAGAAGAAGAAGGAGACACGGAGGTGAGCATACCGGGGTTCGATGCGAAGTGGGAGGTGGCGCCAGTGTCCATGACCCAATCGGTGGTGGGCGCTTGAAGGCCCATCGTCTAGAACTGATTCATCAGCACAGACTGGTCCCATGAGGCAGTCGATGAAGCCGGTGATGACAGGGGTGCAGCGCCGAGCCCATATGCAGGAGCCTGAGGAGCATAGCCGTCGTAGCCGTAGCCATAGGCGTGCGGCACGGTGTAGGGCCCTTGTGCGTAGAAGGCGTGCTGCGGGGGAGGGGTGATGCATGTAGCTGGGGGCTCGAGCCTGCATACCAGGGCTGTATGGCCACATCTGGATCACACCGTTCCATGGCAGGAGCGGCGTGGGCCAGGTTGGAGGAGCGGCTGCCGGAGGTGTGATGACGGGGCCGGCTTGGATGATGGCGGTGTCCTTGGCAGCGTACATTGCGGCCTTCTTCTTTTTCTTGCCCTTGCCACTGTTGCCCTGTCCGGAGTTGGGGGCGGTGGTGGCGTTGGAGTAGAGGGCCGTGTCGCCGTTGCCATTGCACGAGCGATGATTCTTGCGCTTCATGTCTTGGAGCACGAGAAGAGAATGTCACTTCTCAAACGAGATGTCGGGCATGAGGGAGATGAGATCGGCAATGCCCTCGTATTGCTCAGAAAGTCCGTTGAGGCAGTGGATCACCAGCTTGGCATCATCTTCCAGGGAGCCGAGATCCACGAGACCATCGGTGAGGGCCTTGATCTTCTTCAAGTACTCGGTCATGTTCATCTCTCCCATCTTGATCTCGCCCAGCTCGGTGGATAGGTGGAGCTGGCGGTTGATCTTGTGGTCGTTGAAGAGCCCGTTGATGCGTGTCCACAGCTCGACGGCGAGGGGGTCTTTGCTCGGTGTCATGACGGCGTCAAGGAAGCCAAGGGACACGGACCCGTAGAGCCAGGAGATGACCGTGGCATCCAAGAGATCCCACTCCGGAGTCGGAATGGACGGAGCAGGGGCGTTGACGTGGTCGAGCAGCGCATACTTGCGGAGGGCGACACGAAAGAAGGTGCGCCATTGGCGATGAACACCGGTGTCGAGGGCCAGCTCGATGGGGACGTGCCCCTTGATGGAGTGGAGGCCGAAGACTTGGGCATGCAATGAGGTGAGCGAGAAGGCCCCCGCGCTGGAGGAGGGGCGGTGGTGAGGGCGAGCTTCGACTGGGCGTCAGCAGCTTCTTTCGCCTCGTGGTCTTCTTTTTCCTTCACGGCTTGCATGATCCATGCGGCGTCGTCACCCATTGCAGAGGGGCTGCGAGGCTAGAAGGGGAGAGGTGGGTGGTTTGCAGAGGCCGGGCACCGAGATCGGCTATGGCAGCGGCGGCGCTGAGATCGGCTGCTGTGACAGCGGTAGAAGCGGGAGGAGGCGCAGGTCTGGTTAGGGGTTTGCATCTGATACCATGTAAGATAGGGGAAACCACACATTAGGTGGCCTTGTATTGCTCATTATATAAGAGGATTACAAGGAGTCCCGGTTGCATACAACACAGACATATATACAAGGAATACACACGCATACATATCCTACATCTATACAAACACATGTAGGATATGTATTCTAACACTGACGAGCAGGTAAGCGGTGCCATCTACATCGGTCGTTGTATGATGGTGCCATCAAGTGGTCTTCCTCCTCTTCACCGAGTTCTTTGTTGCTTTCTCTATTCCTCCGCTAGCAGTGATATTGTAAACACTAGAGCTGGTAGCTAAGATCTTTGAGCATCCGGTAGATATGAGTAGAGGATGCGGTAGAACCGTGGCCATATGGTTTATATTGCTTGTCGATGGTGAAAGGTGTGCATGCTGTAGTGATATATCAAAAAAATTGTGGCCATATGGCAGGTTTTGCTTAGTTCTTAGTGTATGATGGTGATGTGATAATGTTAATGTGTAGTACGATCATGTTTTGTTGTAGGTTTTGATACAGCCCATCATATGGAGATTACTATGCTACCCACTGAACCAAGTCATGTTATGATGGGGTTCGTTGCATAGAAAACAAAAAAAAATCTATGATTTGCAACTGCCAAGATCAAATCAAGGCGATACTATGTAACGGTTTCAGATGGACTCACCCTCGAAGACCGTTAACAGGATAACATTCCCGCAAACAAACGTGGTTGATGTAGATGTACACGACCGTCTTGAAGGACATGTAGACAATCAGCGCCACAAGAGTGCAGCGTCTCCGTAATTGGTCACACGTACGGTGTGTCGATGACTCTCGAACCCTCGCTCCAGCCGGGTAGCGGAAGTAGTGTATCCCCGGGAACTCCAATAGTGCTATGCCATGGTAGAGATGGTGGAAGGGAAGATCTCGAACAGGGTTTCGCCTAAGCACCTTTTCTAATGGCAATGGACAAGGCTAGCAAGAGGGAAAAGATGCCAACCAAAGGGCATATGAGAGGAGTGGGCAAGTGTGTGAGAGGGAGGAGGTCTCCACCTCCTTTTATAAGGGAGAGGGGGCAAGCCCCCCTCCTTGGCCGACACCATGGGGTGCCCCCTCCCCTCCTCTCATTCATGTGGGTGGACACTCCATTCACATATAATTCCATCTCTACTTTCTCCATTTATTCTCCACTAAAAAACCAAAGGTCTTACAAAAGCACTTTAATTCTCTTGTTTTAATGCAACTCGATTTAATGAACACATTAACATTTTATTTTATTGCTTTGTTTCGATACCCCGAAACTATTTCGACAGATTCGACAGAACAAATTCCTGCGATATCCATTATCTTCTCATATGTTCCCTGATATGGGTGTGATTACTCGGATGCTTATGATTCGCTACCTTATATTGGGTAAAAGGCTTATGACCCATGAAGGTTTCAGACGATAGCCCAAGGAAGCAACCGACAAAGGTTTTGACTAGATTAGGAAAGGGACTACGAACTGACATCATGTTGGTATTGTAAATACGTGTGTATGAAACCTATCTGCATACAACTTTGAGACCCGGCCTATTATATATAGGACGGGAGAAGCCCAAGCGAGGGTACCGAAATCTAGAAGACAACTTGTAATAGTGCGATTTCCCTAATATTTGGGCGACTTTGAATTCATTGTTTTCCTGACATCCGACGAAATATCCAGTGTTCTCTTTTCTGCGAAACCCTAAGTCCATAACCATGGACATTGCCGAGATCACCCCTCGTCAATTGGTGCCATCTGCGGGAAACCTGAACACTGGAGTCACGGATTCAGCGGACCGCTCTTCACCAAGCATCAACCTGATGAAAGCAGTTCCACACCCGCCCACCCCTGTATTGGTACCCGCCGATTTCAACGGTGGATCCGATCTAATCGTCGGAAGCTTCCACTTTCAAGTATAAGACCCGCAAGAATCGCACCTTTCGGCCCTGATCACATCAGAACCGTCGGTGGAAAAACTTACGCCTACGATGGTATCAGCATCTTCCGTTGGGTCATCCATGGATGCCACAGCACAGATCGAAGTAGGCAAAAAAAGCGAGCAAATCGAGATGGATCTAGGGGACCTTGATGGGCTTTACGACGATCTCTCCTTTGGATCAGACCCGCAGCTAACCCCACCACGCGAAACAAGCCCACCAAATTTAGAACCCGAAGAAAGCAGCGAAAACATCGACTTCAAAATAAGGATGGTGAAGATTTACCTAGAACTACAATCTCAGAATAATAACAGCACATCCTTTGGAGCAGAAGACAACGTCACCAGCCCACACATAACACGCCACCAAGTGTGCATGGTCAACGGGAACACCTCAACACCATGCGACTCTAACGGTAACCCTATCCTCGACCCCAATGATATTTTATCAGACGACAATGCAGGAAATCATAGCAATGAAGGGGACCACAGAAACGAAGGAGAAACGGCGGATAACTGCATAGTCCAAGGAAGAGGCGGAGAGCCACATGAAGGAGAGAGGCGAACTCTTCGGCTACCAGCAGCGGCATGGCAAAGGGCAAGAGAAGCAATTTTGGGAGCATTCCCGATGACAGCGGACGCTTCACACGAGGATTTATTAGCATATCAATAACTGCTTCATTACAAGAAGAGAGATTTACTGAGGATGCAAAGGCAACTCGACGAAAGAAAGAGATTAGCAGATGAATCCAGCCTACGACGGGCACAATTAAGCTCCACCCAAGGATCAGAGAGCGTAACGGGAGGAGCACCACCAGGAAGGAGAACATCACGGTTAGCGAATATCCCTAAGACAGAGAGAGGCAGACTCATCTGTGATCTATATCTATCGTTCATGTCGATCGATCAAGCAGGAAACATCAAGGCAAAAATGGCCCAAGCAGCCATCGTGGCCACACAAACATATCTACTCACAACTCAACCCGCACCCGACGATCCCCATGCAGCCCTTCACCGCTCCGCCCTGATAAACCTTGGCATGGTGGGAGCCTCCCTCGCAGAAGAAGAACAAGGAGCCACACGACAACACGATAGATCCCCACGCCATCACAACAGTCCTCGGCAAGTGGGACACACCCGGCAATCTCGATTGCCACACCAGGCACATCTTGCAGCACCCGAGTCGCGAAGCAGCACAAGAAATGACAACACGCAACACAGGAACGATGGATCAAGAGACGAAAACCGAAGCCGACGATACCACGACAACAAAGACGATTACGAACTACGCGGGGCCAGCTATTTCACTCAAAGGATTCGCAAAACCTCAGTACCCAAGGACTTCAAACTTCCGAACGACCGCCACAAGTACGATGGACTCCAGGAACCCGAAGCATGGTTAGCAGACTACCTAGCCACTGTCAAGTTGCAAGGCGGCTCCATAGCCACCGTAATGCAAAGCTTACAACTGCACCTTACCAAAGCTGCAAGATCATGGCTCAGGCAGCTACCCGAGGATTCTATCGGCAGTTGGAACGACCTAGAAGATAAGTTCATCCGGCACTTCCAATCCATGTTCAAACAACCTGCAATCTTGGAATAGTTACGAGCATGCAAACAAAAGTCTAGGGAATCAATAAGAGCATTCATCCAATGATGGAATACCATAAAAAACTCGGCTGAGTCCATATCCGATGAAAGGGCCATCGACGCCTTCAACGACGTCCTCCATCACCGAGAATTCATAGAAGAACTGGGATGGGTTAAACCCAAAACAATCTCACAACTAATGGAAATAGAAAATCGCTGGGCTGACGGAGAAGACGCGCTGCATAACAAGCGTACACGATCACCCGAAGAAGACAGGGATAAACACGACAGCGATAGAAGTAGAAGGAACAACGATGGAAACACAGGACCAAGTTACGTTGCAGCCGGTTTATCGGTGAAGGTAACAATGGAAGCAGTAACCACAACGGCGGATACCGTCATAGCAGAGATGATGTCGGAGGAAACCAGTCAACACAACAGTACCAGCCAAGAGCTCGAGATCCACCTATGTCCGCAATGCAAATGCTGGAAGGACCCTGTAATATGCACATTTACGTCGACTCAACAGGCAAGCAACAATCTAACCATCTCATGAAAGACTGCCAAACATTCTTGAAGATGTAGGAGCTATGTAATGCAAAAGCAACTGAAGCGGCAAACAGAGGATACGCATCTACGCCTGGCACATTAGCCATCAGCGCACCACCACCGCCCTCACCAACAGTGCCACCACAAAACACAAATGATCAAAACAGTGAATACCCCAGGTCAAAAGGGGCAATGTCAATGATTCAGAAGGGGCGTCCATCCAACAGAACCCAGAAGCTCATCACAAGGCAAATCAATATGGCGGAAACAACAATATCAACCACACCCGAATATCTCCATTGGTCTGAGCAGGAAATCACATTCAACAGAGCCGATCACCCGCTTCGGGTCCCACGACCAGGTCACTCAGCCTTGATAGTTAAAGCACAAATTGGCGGTTTCGATATGAGCAAAGTCTTCATAGATGCAGGAAGCAGTATAAATCTGATATATGAAAAAACATTACGAACAATGGGTTACCCCCTGGACAATCTCGCGCCAACGAAAACATCTTTCCATGGAATAGTACCAGGTAAAGCCGAAATTCCTTTAGGCAAAGTATTTCTTGACGTTGTTTTTGGTTCCAAAGTAAATTTCAGGCGAGAAAAGCTCGAATTTGAAGTCATGGACTAGCCATTGCAATATCATGCGATTCTGGGACGACCAGCTTTCGCACGGTTTATGGCAGTACCGCATTATGCGTACTTGGTCTTATGGTGTATTTTGCTACACAACAATGCCCTTTGGCCTCAAGAACGTCAGAGCAACATATTAGCGAATGATGCAGAAGTGTCTCGGAAGCCAAATAGGCACAAACGTACAAGTATATATCGATGATGTCATAGTTACGACAAGACAAGGATCTGCGCTCATCAAGGACCTCGAAGAAACATTGAAAAATCTCGACAACTTTAGCATCAAACTAAGCCCGAAAAAATGCTCCTTTGGAGTCCCGACAGGGCAACTCCTCGGATATTTGGTATCAGCCAGAGGAATTAAGGCTAATACTGAGAAAATGCAAGCAATCCTAACAATGAAAAAGCCAACAAATCTACGTGGCGTGTAGCAGCTGGCAGGACGGGTAGCAACACTCAGCCGTTTCATTGCAAGATTAGGAGAAAAGGCGTTGCCATTCTACGGCCTTATGAGGAAATCGGAGAAATTCAAATGGACAGAAGAAGCTCAGAGCGCCTTTGAAGATCTCAAAAGGACACTTTCGACATCTCCTATTGTCGTGTCACCAAAAGATAAAGAGCCTTTACTACTTTACATCGCTGCCACAAATCAGGTGGTCAGCAAAGTGTTGGTCATGGAGCGATCCGAAGAAGGGAAAACCCATGGTGTGCAGAGGCCAGTCTACTTCCTAAGCAAGGTCTTATCACCATCCAAATAAAGGTACCCACATTACCAAAAACTAGCATATGGGGTATTTATGACAGCACGAAAACTACGCCATTACTTTTCGGAACATCTGATCATAGTTGTTAATGAAGCACCTTTGTCAAGCATCCTCAACAATCTAGAAGAAACTGGGCATGTCTCTCTATGGGGCATCGAATTATCCCCTCGAGATATCATGTATGAGAAGCGTAAAGCAATCAAGTCGCAAGTTCTGCCAGATTTCATCACAGAATGGACAGAGTTGCAATGTGCGGGTCCACCAGATCTTTCTAGTGCTTGTACAATGTACTTTGATGGATCAAAAAGAACGGAAGGAGCAGGAGAAGGAGTCATACTAGTATCACCACAAGGCAACAAAATGCGCTACATACTTCAGATGAGCTTTGCAAACACATCCAATAACGAAGCTGAATACGAGGCTTTGTTGCATGGCATGCGAATGGCCAAAGCTTGCGGTGCAACTCGCCTCAAAATCTTTGGAAATTCCAACCTTGTGGCACAACAAGCAATGAACAAGTGTGACGCCATCAACAAAAATATGATTGCTTACCGAGATCTATATGGCGTTATGGAAGCTCAATTTGATGGGTGCGAAGTATTGCACATAGGGAGAGCAAGCAATGAAGAAGCCAACAATATAGCAAACATCGGATCCTTGTGCTTACCAATACCACCAGGAGTTTTTTGGGAAGAAATAACGGAATGCTCCATCAAAGCAAAAAGAGTCTCCGAGATTGTAGCACCAAAAACAGGAAAAAAGAAGCATCCGCAAAAAGACTCAGGGGCTCTATCAGAAACTAAGAGTATATAAGAGGCCGTCGAGGAAGAAGAGCAGGAAATTGGAGAGGTCATGATAATTGAGCTTACCTGGATGCAACCGTATATAGCGTATATGCCTAAGGAAGAACTACCCGAAGATGTGATAGAAGCCCGACGAATCACCCGAAGATCAAAGGCCTTCAGAATAATCAAAGGGGTGCTGTATAAGAGGAGTATTTTGGGTGTGTTGCAATGTTGCGTAACACCTGAAGAAGGAAAAAATCATACTCAAAGATATACATGAAGGAGTTTGTGGTCACCATGCTAGTAGGCGAACAGTTGCTGCCAAAGCATTCAGGGCAGGATTTTACTGTCTCACTGTAGTTCAAGATGCAAAAGATATCGTCAGAACATGTGAAGCATGCCAACGATTTGCAACAAATCCTGGAGCACTCGCCGCCGAGTTAAATCCTATACCTTTGGCTTGGCCTTTTGCTCAGTGGGGACTCGATATGGTGGGAAAACTTCACAAATCATCTCTAGGAGGATACGTCTTTCTACTAGTAGCAATTGACAAATTTACCAAATGGATTGAAGCAATGCCTGTCACCACCCAAGACGGAACTTCAGCTGTGAATTTTATTAAGTCCATAGTATTTCGGTTTGGCGTACTAAACACCATCATCATATACAATGGGACCAACTTCACTTCCAATGAGTTCAAGGAGTACTGCCAGGAGATGGGTATCAAAGTAAGTTACGCTTCGGTAGCTCACCCACAGACAAATGGACAAGTAGAAAAAGCCAATGGACTAGTTATTGCTGGACTCAAGAAAAGACTACTAGCGCCGCTTAACAGAGCAAAAGGAGCATGGGTTGATGAATTGCCATCTATCTTATGGAGTTTACATACAACTCCAAATAATTCGACACAAGAGACACCTTTCTTCCTAGTCCATGGTGCAGAAGCAGTGCTTCATGTTGAGGTGTCACATGAATCCCCAAGAGTAGCTACGTATGATGAAGAGGAATCAAGAGAAGCACTTGAAGATGATGTGGATGCACTCTATGAAGCTCGAGATGAAGTCCTACAAAGAGCAACTATGTACCAGCAAAACCTGCGCAATTACCATAGCAGAAGATTGCGACCTAGGTCCTTCGCAGTAGGGGACCTAGTTCTTCTCCTCAAGCAAGATGGCCACAAGAAATTAGAATCGCCATGGAAAGGACCATATATCATCACAGAAGTTATTCCCGGAGGAGCATATCGACTACAAGACAAGAAGACAGGAGTAAATTATTCAAATCCATGGAACATAGCACAGCTATGATGCTTTTATGCATAAGATTACTTACAATATGATAAGAGTTACAGTTCGGCTTCTTAAACCAGGATAGTCAGGCCAATGGCTAGAGGCCATCCGCCCAAAGAATAATGTACCATCGATTTTTTGCCTTATGTATAAAGAGATAAGTTATTCGTACCTTAAGATTTTTATTATTCAAAAGATCAATGTTTTCCATCAAGCTAACAACAACTATGAGCCTATGTCCAGATACAGGCATCCGAACATAGCCCCGGGGGCTACTCCCATCGGGAGCGCTGGCGCGCACCCGATAGAAATCTAGTTGTGTATAAAAATATATTCATGATTGCAAACACCTTTGAGTTTTACACTAGTGTATTCTCAAAAAGGTATCTTCAAAAGAAAGATTACTCCCATCGGGAGCCAGTATAAAGCATTAAAACTATCTAATAAAATCATAAATATAGGAGGCCCAGCAGGCCAACTGCCAATAAAGCCAAAAATATTGGATCACGCTCAGACGCGACAAAAAATCCGAATGCCGTGTTCAGAAACATGAAGGTAAGACCCCAGGATTCGTCCTCTATGGCCTGGTAATCGCACAAGAATGCGCTCTACCAATAAAATATCCGTATCAACGATACGATGAAAAATCCCGACGGACGCGTTGGGTACCCGATAAAATAGAAGCTGGGATTCAGTATTCAGTAAGACCTCAGCGGCTCGAACTGGATTACGCCAGTAGCAAATTCCGGATTCGAGCCTGGGGACTTGAATTTGATGTAGGACAACCTTGTTTTTTCCCAGGAGCAATTAACTGATTCCCGATCCATCAGAAGCATCAGACTCGTTGTACCAAAATCCCTACAAAAATAATCAAGGAACAGAAATAAAATAAAAGAAGGAAAAAAGAAACTTTGAGATTCAACCTGAAACTGCGGTTCAAGTAGAGTCTCGGAGGCTACTGACATGGGTGTGATTACTCGAATGCTTATGATTCGCTACCCTATATTGGGTAAAAGTCTTACGGCCCATGAAGGTTTCAGATGACAGCCCAAGGAAGCAACCGACAAAGGTTTTGACTATATTAGGAAAGGGACTACAAACTGACATCGTGTTGGTATTGTAAATACACATGTATGAAACCTATCCGCATACATCTTTGAGACCCGTCCTATTATATATAGGACGGGAGAAGCCCAAGCGAGGTACTGTAATCTAGAAGACACTTTAATCTCGTTCCCAACAAGTACTATTGTTCTTGTTCCTGTGATATAAAATTTTAGTGATCAAATCACTTACTTGTAATCTATGTCAATGTGATACCATCGAGAGGGCCCTGAATATATCTCTCCGTCATCTGGACGGATAAATCCCACTCTTGATCCACGAGCCTCAATTAACACTTTCCAAGTACATGATGACACCTTTATAATCACCCAGTTACGAAGTGACGTTTGATGTAATCAAAGTACCTTTTCGGTGAAAGTGATTGACGTAGTCTCATGGTCTAAGGACATTGAGTTACTATGAATGTGATAGCAATATAAACTTGAGGACATGATCGTATTGCTACATCTACTTCGGGTGACTGTTCATCGTATCATTCCCCAATGATGTGACCCTGTTATTAACAACATCCAATGTTCATGATCAGGAAACATGTGATCATTAGTTAATCAACAAGCTAGTATTAAGAGAGGCATTACTAGGAATCTTTTTCGTTTATAAATCACACATGTATTAATGTTTCCTATTAACACAATTATAGCATGGAAAATAATCATCTATTATAAACCTGGAATACCATAATAACCACTTTATTATTGCCTCTCGGGCATATTCCTTTCATGTTACTCTAACAAATGAACCTAAGGTGCATTCCTTCCATCACTTGTTCTTCTCTGGTCCTCACTTGAATGAGATCCTACTTGAACCAAATGCCCATCTTATGACTAGGTCCATAACCATGATCATGATGTTAGGAAGAGATGCAAAGAAAGGCCAAGGAGCTAAGACATTCAAGCAAGAAGCATGAAAGAAAAGACGAAAGAAGCTGCGAGTAAATCGGTGCTAGAACCGGTCAGCCGAACCCACCACTAGACAAACCGTCTCATGCCCTGGGCTGCTAGTCCAGCCGCTGAACCACCCTCCGAACCGATCGGAGCCTTCCGAACACCTACACAAGTGAAAAATGACGCCTAGTCCGGCACGTCGGTTCTCCCGCAAACCGTCTGACTTAGGCCCCGATGCCACCGAACTTACCGTCGGATCTCCTGTCTGTGCATAGATTCAGGTTTGATGCCCTGAAATATTCTCTCCACCTACCACTTCACCCCTAGTACTATAAATAGCACCTTATAGTTCAGATCTAAGATTTATAGATGATGATGAATTGGAGAGAGCTATGCTCCTTTTCCCTTGTGTGGAAATCTCTTTGAGATGATTCGAGTTCTTCGCACATATACTCTTTCTCCATGTGGATTCTAGTATGCATATGCCATTTTTTGAAGGGAATATGCCCGAGAGGCAATAATAAAATGGTTATTATCTTATTTCATGTTTATGATAAATGTTTATTTTTCATGCTAGAATTGTATTAATAGGAAACATTAATACATGTATGTTTAATAAAAACAAAGTTCCTAGTAATGCCTCTCATTCAACTAGCTTGTTGATTAACAGATGATCAAGGTTTCCTGATCATGAACATTAGATGTTGTTAATAACAGGATCATATCATTAGAAGAATGTTATGATGAACATACACCCAAAGTAAGTATAGCAATATGATCTAGTCATTAAGTTTAGATTACTACATCAAATACAAATCCTTAGACCATGAGATCATGTCAATCGTTAACACCGGAAGAGTACTTTGACAACATCAAACATCACACTGTAACAGGGTGACTATAAATGTTGGAAATATGCCCTAGAGACAAATAATCATATGTATTATTATCATATTTCAGAAATTTTATGATTAAGTTTTATATCATGATATAAATGTATTGATAGGAAACACCAATACACGTGTGATATACAAACAACCAGGAGTTCCTGGTGAATCTCTAGTCACTTGTTCGTTGGTCAACAGATGATCAAGGTTTCCTGATCATGTGGCATTTATGCCAGTTGCCAATGGAGTCACCTCATTGTGAGAACAGGATGATGAGATATACCCAATCTAAACATCATGATCCGATCATGTCACTAAGTTCAAGTTATGATGATTATAAAAGACCTAGCGTCCTATTTCTTAGACCGTGAGGCCATACCAATCGCTGCCACCCGAGAATATTTAGATAGCATCAAATGCCATTTGCGGGAGCGATGATCATAAAGGTGTGTTCAGGTATTCGGAGGAATATTTAGAGGCATTATGCATCAAGAGAAGGATTTTTCCATCCGCGTGATGGAAAGTACTCAAGGGCCCACTGGGAGAAGTTATATCCAATAATTGTGCAACATGTGATTTGATCACGGGGATATCACTTGTCGGGATGAGTTAAATAGCGTTTGTCAGTAACGAGATTGAACATGACATGGTGATGTCATCGATGAGATCTCGGACAATGCAAGTATCAAAGAGACAAAAGGAATATGACATGATGTTCATGGTTCAACGACGAAAGATTCATGGAATGCATATGGGTCATCATGGGCATCCAGGTCCCGCTAATGATCATTGGTACGAGAAGGGTCTCAACCTTGTCTGGAGTGTTCCTGGACCGTGGGGTATCATGCTTAAGGGATTGATGATGCTCGGAGATCGTTTTGGTATCAACAGAATCACCGAAGAATAGAAAGAGAAAAAACTAGAAAGGTTTCGGTAAGTCCAGAGGATGTCTAGAGTGGAGGTGGAAGGAGTTCCATATCCACAGGGATTGAATAATATGTAAGTAAGTGTTAAATATTGATTTAATCATTTATTTATATGAATAAAAGGTCAAATACCTAATTGTGCCTAAGTCCATAGGGAAAAGCCCCATGAGGGAAACACCAAAGGGGAAGAGAGAGGGGGTGGTCGGCTGGGCCAAGGGACCCTACGTGGGACCCACTTGGGCCCAGGACGGCGGCGGTCAGCCCCCCACCTCCCCTCTCCTTTGTTTAGTCCCACATGGCTAAGACAATTGGCTATGTGGGGGTTTTCCCCTATATATTGTGAGGTATTTTGACAAATTAAATACACCAATATTTATTAAAGGTTCCCTATCTTTTGGGGAGACCTCCAGTTGGTATTATCTCTCTCTCCCATGGTTGTGGTCCCAAGTTTGGATCACGCGAGCAGGAGACTTCTTCACCGTGGTGCACTATCGTGCTGCGGGATTCAGATCTTGAAGGTCTACTTCCGCAAGTGTTGCTGGACCAGAGGAGTGGGAGTCATTGTCAGGCACCAGACGTGTGTAACTCCCTTGGAGGTGCAACATCTGGGGCACTAGGAGTCATTGGTGTTGCAAGAGCCGAAGGACTTCAACATGACCCCAAGGTCATCTTCGGAATGACTACATCAGCCACGCTCTCCCGAGCGTTGACAACACTTTTTGGTCTTTAAGGGTAAGTTCACGAAAAGCCCCTCCCACTACTGCATTGCTAATAGATAGGTACTAGCATTAGGGTTCTTGGCATAGGAAAAAAATATTATTTTCATGTGTGAACCCCTACAGTGGTATCCGAGCTAGATCTATGCGTAGTATTGCTAGTACGGGTAGAACACACGAGTTATAGCGTGTGGGTGTTGATCTTTTAGTTGTTACCCTCCCACATGTACTTGTGTATACCGCAGTAATGCTTGATGAAGCGGCCCCCAACCGACTTTACGCGTTCATTCGCGAGACTAGTCCATGCTTGACATACGGATTGTACTGTATAAAGTGGCTTTGGGGGGTGTCTGCCTCTCTCACATTAGTTGGTATGCCATTTGCAAAGGAGGGCCCCAAAAGGGGTGTATTATAGACAACTACTTGATAATCATTGTGGTGGAAGTTCATAGGTAAGCATAGGTTCTTGTGCGAAAGCCCTATCAGCCACGTAAAACATGCAAATATATAGTAGAGGCGTCTAACTTTGTTTTGCATGGGCGTTGTGATGTGATATGGTAGTACTCAAGGTAAAGTAGTTTAATTTCTGTTGCTAAGTAATAGTAACAATCTGAAGGAGATATACCCTAGAGGCAAATAATAAATAGGTTTTTATTATCATATCTCAATTAGTTTATAATAGTTTCATATTGTGCTATAACTGTGCCAAGTAGAAACATTGGTACAGGTGTGGTATGAAACAACAAAGTCCCTAGTAGCCTCTATTCATACTAGTTCGTTGGTCATGAGGATGATCTGGGTTTCAAGATCATGGGCATTTATGCCGATTGACAACATGATCATATCATTGGAGAATGATGTGATTGGACATTCCTCGAAGGATTGCAACACGATCAAGTCATATAGTTCATTGTTGCAACAGCTATACCTAGACTCCTTTTCCTTAGACCGTGAGCTCATATTACTCACTGTTTCCCGAGGCTGCTTAGACTGCATCAACCGTCATCTGATAATACGGTGGCCATAAAGGTGTACGTTGGGTATTCCGAAGGAACAGTAGATGACATGTGACTGCAAGACCGGGATTTGTTCACCCACATGACGGGTAAAGATACATATGGCCTGCTTGGTGAGATTACATCCATAAATGTTGCAACATGTGACTTGGTCACGAGGATGTAATATCACGGTAACAAGAAAACAGAACTTGTTGTGAACGAGATTGAACAAGGTATGTGATACCAATGATCAGGTCTCGGACAAGTCATATCGAGAAACAAAAGGAATTGGATGCTACATTTAGCGGTTCAAACGACATTGTCATCAGGAATGCATAGGGGTCACATGGATATCCCTGGTCCCTCTGTTGATCATTGATACAGATCATGTCTAGAGCATTCTCGAGACGTGAGAGGATACACTTAAGGGTATGATGAGAGCGATCATTCGTAAGACGGAATCACAGTAGAGAAAGAGAAAGCCGGAATTGTTCCGCAGAAAGATCCAAAGTCGTTCAGAGGAAATCGAAAGGTGTTTTGGGTCAAGACGGATTTTGTAATATGTATTTACATATTAATTAATGTAATTAATATTAAATATAATATTAAAATCTAATTTGAAGGGGTATTCCACTAATGGGCCAAACTTCCTAGGGAAAAAGGGTCCATGAGGGAAAACCGAAGGAGGGAAGGGCCAAGGGCCAAAGGGCCAAGGCCCAGGCGCCTTGAGGGGGCCCACCCGACCAGCCTAGGGTTGTGCGTGGGGTGGGGCCCACCCCTAGCTGGCTGGCCCATAAGGCCCATGCGCCTCCCCCTCTCCCTTGAATAGTCCCACATGGGAAACCCAAAGGAGAGGGCACACCCCCTCCCCCTATATAAAGGGGTGCCCATGGGTGGGAATAAACACACCATCAATTGGAGAAGTTCTTTGGTTGACTTCCTCCTTCCCTCTCTCTCTAGCCCTTGTGACCATGGCCCAAGGTCTGGGCAGTGCGATCAAGGCACACCTGTAGTACGCCATTGCGCTGCAGGGATTCCTAGACGGATATCAACTTCCGCACTCCCGGCGGGATCATCGTGCACCGAATGTGTACGAAGACACGAGGCGCAACACTTGGGGCGCTTAAATATCGTGAGCCGGAGCTGCTGCACGATGAAGAAGGAGCAAGGGGTGACCTACGAGGAGCTTCACGACCTTGAGGTTGGCTATGAGTATGACTACATCAGCCACGTTCCCCGTGGAACGTTAACCGCGTACGTTCTACAAGGGTATGTATTCTATACGCATTGGCCGTTACCGCATTACTACATAGATAGATCCTAGGCAGTTTTTGGGGTTCCAATGTAGGAATTTTTTTGTTTTCTGTCGCGGATCCCCTTTAGTGGTATCAGAGCCGATCTATGCATAGGAGTACTGTACGGCCAGTACGCACAAGTTTTGTGCGGGCATTGATCCCTTAGTTGTTACCCTCTAACATGTACTTGTTTATATCGCGGTATTGTTTGATGAAGCGGCCCGGACCGACCTTACGCGTATTCATACGCGAGACTGGTTCCACGCTCAACATACGGCTTGTACCGTATAAGTGGCTAGCGGGTGTCTGTCTCTCAATCGATAGTTGATATAGCATTTGCAACGGAGGGCCCCGAAAGGGGTGTAATAGAGACAACTGTTGGATCCATGTTGTAGTTGGAAAGTTCGTAGATTAGAAATGGTTCTATTGCGAAAGCCCTAACAACCACGTAAAACTTGCAATAGATAAATTAGAGGTGTCTAACTTTATTTTGCAGGGGGCATGTGATTATGATATGGCATTGGTCGTTGTGAAGGTAAAGTAGTTTACTTTTCTATTACTAAGTAGTATAGTAATAGTCATCGTTCTGATGGACGACCTGGTGGAGGCGTCGTGGACTTGGCGTCAAACCAAGGGCAAGATGGAGATCATGCCGGAGCGCTAGATGGAGATCAAGGCGCAAGAAGAAGCACCATATCATATCACATTATACATATGATGTTGATACCTGTTTTACATCTTATTGTGTGCTAGTATTTAGATACTCAACGGTAGCAAATAAGATAATCCCTATTGAATTCCAATGTTCTGTGTTCCCCTTGTGTGTGCACCACTAAGAAAGTTCTTCGGTATGAGGCACCCTGCGGTGAGTAGGGGTTAGACATATCTACGTTCGCATACAGTGGGTGTAAGCCATGTTGCACAGCGAATATACACAAGTTAGATTTGGCGAGCCTAGCATGTTAGAGAGACGTGGCCTCGGAACACAAGAGATCGAAAGATCGAGCATGAGTCACATGGATGATGTGATTGGCATTATTGAATGTCTACCTTTGATAATGCACTGATGGCCGTGTTGATCGGGGGAGGTGCAGAGGATAGGGATCATGCAATCACTAAAATCGTCCAGGGGTTGACAATTTTAGTGGAGACCAATTATAAATTGATCTCTTATTATAAACTTAGTCTAGATGTCTGTTTGCAAATATCTTATTAGATCATGGCCTATCCCATTGAGGTCGTTTGCGACCATGGGAATATATTGCTTAATTTGGAACTTATCAAAAGGTTCCAACTTCATAGATTAATACCCACGCCTAAGGGATACCCTCGTAAAAGGTGATCTTCTCTTCTTGATACAATAACCATTAGGAGATAATTCGATGACTCTAGAATGTGTGTGTTTTCTCCATAATCATCTAATAAGCCATTCTTCATTCGATGGAGAGTTGGGCTACATTTTGTATTCTACAGAATAAGGCACATAGAGTATGAGCCGTTGAATGGGTTTTCCTCCGTCAAGGATGAAAAGAGAATGTTTGGAAAAACACTTAGCGATCTTGCATTAGAGTTGAGAACTCTTGGAAGGGCTTGATTGAAATGGAGGTCATGGATGAAAAGGTATATGTAAGATATACAAACTATAAATGTGGTTTTTTGCAAAACTCGTTGCAGTTTGCAAAGTATTTGATACTTGTCCCGTTTTATGAAAACAGGAGGATATGGTTGAGAATTGCTGTCTTTGAGGCAGCGTGACTTGATGACAGCAAGCAAAACAGTTGATGGCCAATATCACCTCTTCCCTCAAAGTTTGTCATTTAGATTAGTGGACTTGAATATAAATTTGTAATCCCTGTTTGTGTGTCTTGCTTTTGGTGAGATGATTATTCATATGAACAAGTTACAAGCCAGTTTGTACTATTCTTATGAACAATACCGTTATGGTCACATTATGATTATGAATAAGTTATTCTCATCACTATGTTAATGATAATAGTTTAAGAATTTATAAAGGAATAGAATGCTGAAAGATATCCAAAGTTTAATAATGAAATGACACTATAGTTTAAGTCATTTTGGTTATTGCATGTTCTTTATGAAGATCGAGGTCCTAGATACTTAATCTAGAGACTTTGCAAAACCATGCCTCTTGGGCAGAATGACTAAAACTCTGAATTCTGGTAAAACAGTGATATGCGAAGAAATGTTGAATCTTATACATAGTGATGTATCGTATTTTCAGCAAGTAGTGGAAATCATTTGTTAATTGTGGACTTAAGTGAATAAGCGTATTTACTTAATGAAACATGAGTTCGAAATGATTTGAATTGTTCAAATGAGTTCACAACAATAAGAGGATGTTGAAATTAACAAGAATACGAAGTCTTCGATTTGATCGACATGACTAAAGTATTCAAGTTAAGTTTACATAAAAGGGACTTATGATAATTGGATGAATTCAACTGTGTTGAAATATCTAAACATCATAATCATTATGTATTGAGATACATATGGTATAATATCATCTCTTATAGGGGTTATAGTTATCATTTAGAATTAGAGATCAAAATAAGTAAACACTCATTTGAAATACAAAGGAACATCTAAAATATTCATGGAAACAACACCATCAGTGTTATGGCAAGTTCGAGTTTCTGGATATTTCGATAAGTCGAAGTCGTGGTGAATAAACAAGTCTTTTTAGAGCATTCTTAGGAAGCTATGAATGCATCGTCCACAATGGGCAAACCTGTTATTGTCCTAAGTTGATGTGTCTTGATTACGATACAAGTGGAATAAAGTAAAAGATCAAAACAAGGTATTTGACCTTACCTCCTGATTGTTGAGTGGCGCAGCGGAATTTGTTTCGTGAAACCAAACTCTACAAATAGAGTAGAAACCAATGATAATGATCATAAAGTTTCAGGGAATACTTTTACTAAAGAAGGTAGGATTCAGCTATATATTCTACAAGTTTGTGGAATTATATTGTTGATTCACTTGTCATGTTTTGAACAAGACATACCTACAAATTACAAAGAAGCATGATGGACCTGAGTGCGAGAAATGACTAGGAGTCATAAAATCCTATATTAAGTTACATTTAAGATTGCAAAGTAACATGTTACTTGATCTTATTAAAGTAAAGAAGTTTACTTGATATTTCTGAATGACTGCAAAGTCATAAGAAGGAAATTAAACTTAATGAATGACAAAAAGCTCGATTTGTAACAAGTTTGGACAAATTCAAGGAGTTGACTACAACAGTAGTGATGCTTAAGTCTTTTGGATTTACACTAGAAATATATGGATATTGAAGTCTCGTAATTGGAATTCTCAAATTGATGATGATCAAAGAATTTTGGAATGTCCAAGATTATCGAGAGGACCTAGATTTGAGTGGGAGCAAATCAGCTTGGCTAATTCATAATATGTAGCTGACATATTTTGAGTGGGAGCTAAGTGAAATCCCTGGATCTCAAACATGAATGCCATATTTGAGTGGGAGCGTGAAATCATTCTAGGATATGTGGACGACATATGTGAGTGATGTGATTGGTATTAATAATGTTTAAGTTAGATAAATAAGGATGAAGTTGAAGTTATTAAACAATAAGATCTATCGAGATAGATTGGTGAGTTTAATAAACACTGAATGTCGAATGCTTCCTGGACTTGATTCTGAAAGATGTTCAGAATGTCCTAAGCAAGATTCTGAAGTAACTCAGAATGGAACAAGGTAAGAAAGAAGTTCTTACTACATGAAGCATTGAGTTAGTATTGCTACTATGTTTGAAAGAAAGAGATGCGTTGCACTACTATGCCCCAGTCATAGGTTCTTCCATACAACCATGTTGTATACTCGACGTAATGTGAGCCGAGGTTCTGGTTGGTACGACAAAGTCTTAACTGTAAGAGCATGTCCTTAAGTGATTCCTGAGGTGATCACTAAACCAGAATTAAGTTTGTAGTTAAATGGCAAGAAGCAAAGTAAGTGGCATAGTTGCATTTCATGCACTAGATTCTACATAGATATAGAAGTATAAAGGCTCCATCTGATGTGATGTATAATGATATGGCGGGGCTAGTTCGCTTTTAACATAGAATGATGTGTCCTAGGGCCCAGTGCCCATGAGAAAGCCCTCGAGGTTGATCTAAAGTCACTGTAAGCTCCTGGAATCCGGCCTCGTTCTGCTGCCATGACTACAGTATATACATAAAGGATAGCGGTGTGTTTTGAAGTTTAGATGACAACAGTGAAAACAACCGTCATTATAAACACTAGAAACAAAGTATCACTTTGTTGCCAAACAAATGCTTCGACCCATTATAAGATAATGGAGTGAATGTCAAAATTAGGAAGACATTAAGTATTTGCAAAAGACATAATGATCTGGTAAAACAGAACATGGACATGACGTTTCCCATGAGCATGCATGATCTGTAAACACATATGGTATATGGTTTATATGAGTAAAATGCGAGCTAGATTATTTGTACTCTAGTGCAAGTGGGAGACTGAAGGAGATATGCCCTAGAGGCAAATAATAAATAGGTTTTTATTATCATATCTCAATCAGTTTATAATAGTTTCATATTGTGCTATAACTGTGCCAAGTAGAAACATTGGTACATGTGTGGTATGAAACAACAAAGTCCCTAGTAGCCTCTATTCATACTAGCTCGTTGGTCATGAGGATGATCTGGGTTCCAAGATCATGGGCATTTATGCCGATTGACAACGGGATCATATCATTGGAGAATGATGTGATTGGACATTCCTCGAAGGATTGCAACACGATCAAGTCATATAGTTCATTGTTGCAACAGATATACCTAGACTCCTTTTCCTTAGACCGTGAGCTCATATTACTCACTATTTCCCGAGGCTGCTTAGACTGCATCATCCGTCATCTGGTAATACTGTGGCCATAAGGTGTACGTTGGGTATTCCGAAGGAATAGTAGATGACATGTGACTGCAAGACCGGGATTTGTTCACCCACATGATGGGTAAAGATACATACGGCCGGCTTGGTGAGATTACATCCATAAATGTTGCAACATGTGACTCGGTCACAGGGATGTAATATCACGGTAACAAGAAAACAGAACTTGTTGTGAACGAGATTGAACAAGGTATGTGATAGCAATGATCGGGTCTCGGACAAGTCGTATCGAGAAACAAAAGGAATTGGATGCTACATTTAGCGGTTCAAACGATATTGTCATTAGGAATGCATAGGGGTCACATGGATATCCCTGGCCCTTCTATTGATCATTGATACATATCATGTCTAGAGCATTCCCGAGCCGTGAGAGGATAAACTTAAGGGTACGATGAGAGCGATCATTTGTAAGACGGAATCACAATAGAGAAAGAGAAAGCCAGAATTGTTCCACAGAAAGATCCGAAGTCGTTCGGAGGAAATCGAAAGGGAACCGAAAGGTGTTCCGGGTAAAGACGGATTTTGTAATATGTATTTACATATTAATTAATGTAATTAATATTAAATATAATATTAAATTCTAATTTGAAGGGGTATTCCACTAATGGGCCAAACTTCCTAGGGAAAAAGGGCCCATGAGGGAAAACCGAAGGAGGGAAGGGCCAAGGCCCAGGCGCCTTGAGGGGGCCCACCCAGCCAGCCTAGGGCTGTGCGTGGGGTGGGGCCCACCCCTGGCCAGATAGCCCATAAGGCCCATGCGCCTCCCCCTCTCCCTTGAATAGTCCCACATGGGAAACCCAAAGGGGAGGGCACACCCCCTCCCCCTATATAAAGGGGTGCCCATGGGTGGGAATAAACACACCATCAATTGGAGAAGTCCTTTGGTTGACTTCCTCCTTCCCTCTCTGTCTAGCCCTTGTGACCATGGCCCCAAGTCTGGGATGTGCGATCAAGGCACACCTGCAGTACGCCGTTGCGCTGCAGGGATTCCTAGCCGGATATCAACTTCCGCAGTCCTGGCGGGATCGGGGAGCCGGAGGTCTCATCGTGCACCGGATGTGTATGAAGACACGAGGCGCAACACTTGGGGAGCTTAAATGTCGTGAGCTGGAGCTACTGCACGAAGAAGAAGGAGCAAGGGGTGACCTGCGAGGAGCTTCGCGATCTTGAGGTCGGCTACGAGTACGACTACATCAACCACGTTCCCCGCGGAATGTTAACCGCATATGGTCTACAAGGGTATGCATTCTATACGCATTGGCCATTAGCACATTACTACATAGATAGATCCTAGGCAGTTTTTGTAGTTCCAACGTAGGAAATTTTTTGTTTTCTGCTGCAGATCCCCTTCACAATCATGGTGATGATAGACTACCATGCTAGAGGCACGGACACCCTGGTGACTATGGCACCGGATCCGGAGACGCGAGATGGAGATCACAGCATGAAGACCATATCGCATCGCGCTTACATTCAATGTTTATTGTTTATGCATCTTGTTGTATGCTAGTATTAGATACTCGACGGTAGCCTAAATAGATGATCCCTAAACAAAATACCAATGAAAGTGTTCTCCCTTAGTGTGTACCACCAATAAAGTTCTCCATTATGAGGCGGGTCGTGATGATCGGGTGTCAGACATATCTACGTTCGCATACGGTGGGTGTAAGCCATGTTGCACAACGAATACACTAAGGTTGAGTTGGCGAGTCTATCATGTGTAGACATGTCCTCGAAACATGGATGGTCGAAAGATCAAGCACGAGTCAAATGAATGATGTGATTGACGTTTTCGCGTCCACCTTTGCAACTATATCACCGACCGTGATGATCAGGGGTGGTGTAGTGAATAGGGATCGTGTAATCACTAAAACCCTTTTGGGGATAGTAGTTTTAGTGGAGTTCTTGTTTTAACTCATATAATTATAAACTTAGTCTAAATTCCTTTTTGCATTTCTAAATGTAGACATGGCTCGTTGTGAAGCTTACTTTGACGTTGCTGAGTGGGTAGTTGCTAAAAAGCTTAGACTTGATGGGTCTAACTTCCCTGAATAGCTAGTGTGTCTGAATGATCTCCTTACTAAGCATAATGTGGTAGATTACATATGCCTCACGATGGATGTGGACGAGCCAGATGACTATGAGATCCCACGAGAGCAGGCAGACCACCATTTTCATCAAGAGATGTCCACTTTTATTCAAGTAATGCATTATGGGATGGTGAACGAACTACACCCACTCATGGGTGATCTTGACCCATACTCAATGGGGAACAACTGAGAGCAGAGTTCATAAGCCATGTGCACATGTGGAAGCACGAGATGCTTAGAGTTCCTTCCCATACAAATGGAGGAACATACTTGTCTGAGGTGTCACTTGGAGTGCATACATGATGCACACATGAGATTGCTTTACTTCGTGGACTACAAGATGACCAACTCCTTTACCATAGGCGTGTTGCTTCATTCACTGCCTCCCAACTACGAAGAACATGTCCGGAATAGCATCATGAGTGGTGATACGGAAACACTAGATTTCCATGAGTTCATATTACGTTTCAGGAACATAAAGGTTGAACCTATCACCGTAGAGGTCATCGATGACGAAGGTATATGTGATATACAGTTTTATAAATGTTATAATCTTGCAAACAATTATTGCAGTATTAAAGTATTTGATACTTGTTATGTTTTGGTGAAAACAAGGCCTTCTACATGAGAGCTTCTTGCTGGAGAGGAGGTGACGTTGCGTGTTGATGGCGAGCATGATGATGATGGCCGACGACACCCTCCCTCGACATTTATCATTTAGTTTATAGTTTTGGATGATTATTGTAATCGATGAATTGTGAACTTCTTTAGTGTGTATCACACTTCGTGAGATGGTTATTCATATGAGTGTGTAACAAACCGTTGTTCTGATTTTATGAATGATTTCTATTTGCATTCATTTGTTGTTCGATTATGTGTGAATTGTTCTTTTTGTGAAACTAATTGATAATACATGAACATTTGTAAAATATTAAAATGCCTTGAAAATACCCAACTTAATGATATATTCATTTTGAATGAAACCATTGTTTAAATTCAAAGTTATGTTGATAAATATGTGAACGTCATTTGATTTCTTGGTACATATGAATCATGCCCAGGTTCGGTAGAATAACTAAAACACCACGTATTTATGAATACAAAGTGTTTGATGAATTGTTGAAGGAGAATACATATGCGTTGTATCATATTTCAACAAAGTGGTGATTATCGTTTTGTAGTTGTTGAATTTTGTAAAGGAGTTTACCAAAGGAAACATGAGCATGAAACTATTTGATATGATCAAAGAATTTCAGCATCAAGGGATACAAAGTAAAAGAGAGTCTAATTACTATGATTAGGTCAATAGTAATGAAATTTGACGTTATAAGATCAACATAATGAATTGTCAATTGCAATGCATTCTTGACACGTCGAAGTGTAAAGCATCACAATGTGATATTTGGTATCAAGTGGGTAGATAGGTGGCACCAAATAATTCATGGTAGAGTAAATGTAAAGACCATTAGTTAGAAATAGTGAACACTCATTTAGAATAAAGTGAACCCTCTAAAATTCCTGAGATCGACACCATATCTTGTATGGATTATCATGGAAGTTTTGTTGTTATTCGATATCACCAAAACAATAGAAAACAAGTCCTTGTAGAGTATTCATCAGAAACTTTGAATACGAAATGCATGGTTAAAACGAAAAGATAGGCAAAAACTAGTATTGCTTAAATTTTGGTGCATTCTCAAGGAAATTTGTGTTCTAGACTATAATGCTAATGGAACATAGTGAAAAACACGATGAGGGTTCATAACCCTGCATCAGAATGTTGATAAGCTCAATGGAACATGTTACTGAACAGTTCTCTTCATAAAGGAAAGGATCAATGATAATGATCATTGTGTTTTCCCCACTAGTGTTTTTACTAAATAAAGTAGGATTCGAAAATGTTCCCCACATCTTGTATGGAGACACTTATGAATCACTTGTCATATTACCAGAATATGGCATACCTACAAACTACAAAGGAAATAATGGTAAACTAAACTTACGAAGAATCCTAGAAGTTGATTTCACTTAAGATTAGAAAGCAAAATTGTCAACACCCGGATTTTTAATCCCAGATGCCTGTTATGCCATACATCGCAATCCTAGGATTACCATTTTTGCGAGACATAACAGATTGGATATCACAGTACATCATCCATTACAAACCATAATAAGGTCTTAAACAAATAAAGGATCTCATGATCTAGTCTTAGTACAATCAAGTGGCGGAATAAATAGCGTAGCGATGGGGTCCATCTTCAGTGTCACAGGCAATGCTGACGATGTGAGATGATCCTAGTTGTCGTAGCCGTCCTGCTGTCCTCCTTCAGGGTAGTCCTCCTCATAGTCTGGCCATAGGAATAGCCAGGTACAAAAGCCATGAGTACTCTTTAAGTACTCGCAAACTACCACTAACAAATACGATAGTTCTAGTAGGAATGCTAACTCTAAGCTTATTTGTAAAGTTAAGTTTGAAACCTAAGCTAAGTTCAGAAACAAAGAAAGATAAAATAAGTTTGAAAACACCTAAGTGGGAACTTAGTTGTCATAGTCACAACTCTGTTGTGATCAAGTCATGTCACAATTCATTTCATTTTGAAAACATCTGACAACGGAACAATATGGCCACTCCAACTGTCCATAACCGTGGACGCGGCTATTCGAATAGTTTGACACTCTGCAGAGGTGGTATACTTTCACCACAAGATTCGATACATCTGTCAGGGATAACCCTGAATCATCATACTTAGTATGCAGATAATCAAACATAACCTTTCCTTTACACACTCTAGTATAAGCACCTCTCCTATGAGTATGGCCTCCCAGCCATGACCATCTGTCATCCTGGGCATTGCATAGGTGGACAACATTGAGAGGTAGCCTCAGCTCAAACCTCTCCCGCGAGGGAACTAATACTAATGCATATAAACTTCCGGCTAAGCCTTACCCAATTCAAGTATTGTGGTTGTACGACAAAATTGGAATGGTATCGCATCCGAACCCAACCATCAGTTTTTGTCAAAGGGCTAAGGCTCATGCCTTAACATTTTCATCATCATCATAAACCATTTGTGTTTCTCAACACATGTCAAAACACCTCAATAGAATGACTCATCATTCCAAGGTTTTCACAAGTCATTTTCACCAAGTATTCCCATCTAAAGTGATCAAGTTTTTGGTTTAGCTCTAAACTACTAAGTTAAGAGTGTTCACTAAGGTGGGACGCTAAGATCAATCTCATGCCATAGAATGACATCTAAGTCTAACTAGGTAGGCCAAGTTTTATACTCTTTATGCTACCTATAAACAAGGTAAAGAACTTTGGTAAAGTAAAAGGAAGTAAGCTTGTAAATAAAACTTGGAGTAGGTAATAGTCAAAAGTATAACCAAAGAATGCCTAGTGCATTTGCTTAGGTTCTTGCAAGGGTTAGCTTGCTTTGTTAATGATGGCTTGCCTTGGTTGGTGCAGTGGTTGAAATTCTCTTCCTCCTCCTCTTGGTAGAACTCCTCCTCCTTGTAAACTTGGTCGGTACTATCGTCTATAAATACATACGGAATACACAATCACCAAACAATGCTTAACTAGTCTACTTAGCACACTAAGGCACACATTTGATGATCTAGTATCATCACAAGCATCACAAGGTTTAATGAACTAGCTTCATTCTTTTTATTTGAGAAAAGTAATTTCTACTCATTGAAATTACTAAGATTTAATATTCTCCAATTAAAATATGGGATCATGTGGACACATGTCATCACCACATATTCTAATATATGGGAATGTGATTTAAAGGTTGGATCATATTTTAATAAGTTCAAATTTAATAATTAATGATTTAAAGTGACTAGAAATGCCTATATAGCATTATTTTGGTACTAGTCCAAAGTCACTGCATGTACACCTTAATATTATTACATATTCAGATAGGTATGGTTAAATGTGATTTTTTAGAGTTGGAATCAACTCAAAAGCTATTATGGTTGATTTTATAAAAATGTTTGAATATGCAAAAGCTTCTGTGTTGTTATTTTTACTAGGAGAGATCTCTAACTCTAAATGATTTAGATCCAACGGGCCTGGATAGAGATTTTTATTACCTTTCCAACAAAATTGGAATTACTCAATTTGGATTTGTAAAACTCTCTGAATTGATTTTCAAACTAAGGGACAGAACTAAGTCTAAGTCTAAAAAGAAAAATCCTAATTTGAATTAACTAGGTCGCGCGGGAAACTAATTGGGCCAGCCGAGATTCACTCCGTGGCACTGAGGACTGCTGACAGGGGGGTCCGCCTATCAGTGGCTCATTACACACGAAGCGGTACGGGGCGATACCGACCGCAAGATTAGAACTAGATCAACGGCTCACGGTCATCGTCGATGACGAACACGTCACCGACGAGACTGAACCCTAGCGGCTCGGTGGAGGTGCAGTGGAGACATACCGGGGCTCCAGCTAGTGTGGCGAGGTGGGCAAACAAACAAGTAGATGACGACGAGCTCAGGCGAAGTCGCGGCAGAGGCTACAGTGGACAAAATCAACGACAACGTCTCCTCTGCTGCGGTGGTCTCCGGCTCAATTCCGGTGAGAGGCTGCTTGAACTACTCCGGTGAGAGGTGGGGAAGGACTGGTGGAGATAGGGGAGTTGAATGGTGTGGTGATTGAGGCTAGGAAAGGCCTCCTTATATAGGCTCGAGGAGGGGACCGAAGGGGCGACGACGAGCTCGTCGGTGACGATGATACAGGGTGCTATCAGCATGGGCGACGTAGGCGGACGGTGGCTTGCTTCCTGGCGGTCCTCTACGGCTTTATGGCATAGCTAGGGGCGGTGGCAATCGGTCGGGAGCGTCGCGCGCTCTAGGAGACAGAGGTGGTGCTCGACGTAGTTCCCGGCGAGTGTGGGTTGAGCGGCGGGTTACAGCCGTGTCTGGCGGGGTGAGGGGGTCGAGGCGGAGCGGTGTGCACAGTCTGTGGTCGAGGCATGGTCTATGGCATGCTGGCGGTGAAGGCGCTCGGGCGTGCTCTGGCGCGGTGCAGAGAGGCATGGGTGCGAGCGAGTGGAGGTGGTCCAGGGGCTGGCTGTAGCCGTGGGGTGGACAGGAGAGTGCGGTAGGGTTGGGCGGAGCTAGTAGTGGTGCTGGAACGGCGCGACACGGTCTAGGGAGCGTTGCCCATGTTCGGCCGGCGGGGACCAAAAACGGGCGGCGCGACACTGCTGCTCTAGGCCAGTTAGTAGCTTAGTTATGGTCTGGTTAGAGTTAGGGGAGACAAGGGGACCAAATGGAGGCCAATTACTCGACAAAGCATTGATCCATCAATAGTGTTTGTTAGGCAGAAAAAATGGTGCATGCCACCTGTTCGACCAAATGGCCACAAGAAGAAAACTTTTGAATTTTGAGAGGAAATTTTGTGGAGTTGTTTGTCACATGCTTAAGCATCTCTGTTTGCTTGGGATTGTGAAGTTGAGTTCATTTGAGTGGTTTTTGAAAAAGTGTGATCTAGACATATGAACTAGATTCCATTTTCAAATGTCATTTAAAATTAGAGTTTGAATGTTTTTGGGAGATCACAAAGTGGGCCTTGGCACATCACTACTTGTACTAGCAAGGGGTGCAAAGATCCACAATTATTTATGTTAGAATTTGAGTGCTAGGAATACCCAAAGTGGGCTAGGTGATTAAAATGGCAAAAGTGACCATTTCCTTTATTTAATTCTTTTTTATTTCTTTTTCTTTGGTTTTTGCTTGGGAAAGATCTAGATGATGTGACATTCATCATATAACCATTTTACAACCATTAGAACAAACAATTATGGCATTTCAAACAACTCCTATTTTAAATGCACACACATATGCATGCTTAAATATTTTAAATGGAAAAGGTTTTTGTTAACCCTAAATTGGGTAGATTTGATCTTGATTAACCTTGATTAAAGTTTTGGGATGTTACAAAAATGTTGCTGAATCTTGTCAAGTAAAGGGGGTTACTTGATTTTTCCAAAGGACCGAAAGGTCATGATGGAAGAGGGTGAAAGATAAAGGGCACGATTTTTCATGAATAATGTATTGGACAAATTCAAAAGAATTTGATTCAGAAGTGTTGTAGTCTGATGGATTTGATACTAGTAAATTACTAGCATCTCGTAATATAAAATCCCAATTTGATAAATTGATTAAGGGATTTTCATGTTATTAAAAATATTGAGAGGGCATGCAATTTGCATGAAATTGAGTGGGATCTATAAAAGTTTTCCTAAAGCAATATGTGAATGACACATTTTTGAGTGGGAGCAAAGAATGTCTTAGACTCAAATATGTAGGAAATATATTTTGAGTGGGAGCAATGTAAGTTTCAGACTCAAATATGTTGGGAACATATTTTGAGTGGGAGCTCAATTCTTGTGTGTATTCGATACATTAAGAATAAAAGCACAAGAACTAATAAATAATGATTTATAAAGGGAAAGGTTTAAAAGTAAGTATATTACAATATTATGTTGTAATGCATTCCTAAAAGAGATTCTGAAATAGTTTCAGAATAGAATTGATTAAGGAATGGTTCTTGGTCATTCAAATTATAAATGACAATAAGTTCATCATCAATGGTTGAAAGTAAGAGAAGGATGATCGTCATCCACTATGTTGAGACATAGGTTCTTTCATAGAAACCATGATGAGAACTCAACATAATATATGATCCAAGAAGAAGCGTTCGAAAGTGATGAAGTATGAATCACTGAACATTAAGCTAAGTTTGTCCACTATGTCTAATGAGAACTGTAGACATGTTTTCTAGATCCATGAAGGATGACATACCTTAAACCATAAAGGATTATGTTATAAGGACATATGTTAAATTTAAAAGATTGGAAATCTCTACAATAATAGTACCGACTGAAGTCCAATAGGAAGCGTGATGAAAAACATCAAAAAATGCACATAGTGCACTAGTGTTTCAATAAGTACATTTAAAGTAAAAATATAAAGATACTATCTATAGTGATGAATAATGTTGTGGCAGGACAAATTCGTCTTTTCTCAGAGAGTGTATCCCAGGGCACAGTGCCCATGAGAACGTTCACATTGACTAATATAATGTCACTGCTGGCTCCTCGAAAACGACCTCACTCTGTTGCCACAACTATTATACATACACGAAGATGTTATCATAAGATGATAAAATGCTAATGTGAATCAAGGTGACATTAGCAAGTTGCAAAGGATAAAAGGGGACTGCAAAGTCTAGATCCTAGAATCAACCTCTTCCATGAGCGTGCGTGATCAGAAGGGCCAAGTTATATGGTACCGATGATTAGTAAATAAATGCAGCTAGTTTACTTGTACTCTAGTTCAAGTGGGAGACTGTTCGAAATATGCCCTAGAGACAAATAATAATATGGATTATTATCATACTTCACAAAGTTTATGATTAAGTTTTATATCATGCTATAACTGTATTGATAAGAAACATCAATACACGTGTGATATACAAACAACCAGGAGTTCCCGGTGAATCTCTAATCACTAGTTTGTTGGTCAATAGATGATCAAGGTTTCCTGATCATGTGACATTTAGTCCAATTGACAATGGAGTCACCTCATTGTGAGAATGAGATGATGAGCTATATCCAATCTAAACACCATGATCCAATCATGTCACGAAGTTCAAGTTACGACGATTAGAAAAGACCTAGTGTCATATTTCTTAGACCGTGAGGCCATATCAATCACTGTCACCTGAGAATACTTAGATAGCATCATTTGCAGGAGCGATGATCATAAAGGTGTGTTCAGGTATTTAGAGGAACATGTAGATGCATTATGCGTCAAGAGCGGGATTTGTCCATCCACGTGAAGAAAAGATACTCGAGGGTTGATACGTGCATTTTGCATCATCATTTTTAGGACTTATATGTTCTGTTTAGAATCATATTTGTCATGATCTATTATTATTTATACATATTTAGTTGATTTATGGGACTTTCCTACAAAGTTCCTTTCATTGGTATTTAATTTCTAGGAAGCAGAAAACCTTCTTTTTCAATGGTTTTGCTCTTTCAGGACCTTCTGGATGTCAATAAATCGAAGGAAAAAATAGCTGATGAGTTTTTCACCTAGAGAAGGACTATGGGCCAAAGAATGAAGCGAGGGGATCCACGAGGCTGAAAAGAGGGTAGGTGGCACGCCCCTACTGGGCGCGCCACCCATGCTCTTTTGGCCCACGAGCGTCGCCTCGGCTCCTCCTTTTTACAAACGCCTCCGCATTGCTAGAAAACCTATGCCATATTTTCCCCACGATTTACAGAGGCGACAACTGTAGGGGTTCCGCATATGAAAACAATAAAATTTTACCCTACGCCCCTAAAGCTGCCAGGACCTATCTATTAGTAACGGGAGGGGCTTTTCGCAAACTTACCCTTGAAGACCAAAAAGCGTTGTCAATGCTCAAGAGAGTGTGGTTGATGTAGACGAGCCGAAGCCAACCTCAAGGTCGTGATGAAGTCCTTGCGCTCCAACGACTCTAACGACTTGAGTGCCTCAAGTGCGACACCTCGCGGGGAGTTACACATGTCTGGTGCCTGACGATGACTCCCGCTTCCCCGATCCAGCAACAATTGCGGAAGTAGAGCTCTCGGATATGAATCCCGCAGCGCGACGGCGCTCCGCGGTGAAGATGTCTCTCGTTCGCGCAGTCTAGACTTGGGACCACGGTCACGAGAGAGAGAGAGGGGGAGAGAGAAAATATCAATTAGAGGTCCTTCCAAAAGTGAGAAGACCTTTATTGATTATTGGTTGTATTTTATTTGGCCAAATACCCCCACTATATATAGGGGAAGGGGAGGTACTACCTCCCTCAAAGTCCCAGGGTGGGACTAAAGGAGAAGGAGGTGGGGGGAGGCGCCGCCGGCCAGCCCCCACCATGGGCCCCACATGGGGAAGGCCCACTAGGGCCGCCGGCCACTCCCCTTGGCCCCTCCTAGGGGTTCGGCCCCTCTTGGGCCTTTCCCCCTCCGGGAATTGGCCCATTAAGCCCTTTGACCATTTCAATTTATTTTATATTTATTAAATAATTATGAATAAATGATTAAATCAATATTTAACATTCATTCACATATTATTCAACCTCTGTGGTTATGGAACACTTCCACCTCCACTCCGGGCATCCTGCGGACTTACGGAAACCCTTCCGGTTTTCTCTCTACAATTCTTCGGCGATTCTACCGATCCTATAAACACTCTCTAAGCATCATCAAGCCCTTAAGCGTGATACCCCACGGTTCGGGAACACTCCAGACATGGTCGGGACACTCCCGCACCAATGATCAACAGAGGAACCTGGATGGCCATGTGACCCCTGTGCTTTCCATGAAGATCTTTCATCGTTTGAACCGGGACAATCGTGTCTTATTCCCTTTGTCTCTTGATACTTGCATTTCCCGAGATCTGATCAATGACATCACCATGTCGTGTTCAATCTCGTTACCGAACAATGCTACTTGACTCGTTCCGACAAGTGATATCCCCGTGATCAAATCGCACGCTGCACAGCTATTCGATATAACCTCTCCGAGTGGGCCCTTGAGTATCTTCCCATCACATGGACGGACAAATCCCGCTCTTGACATATATTGCCTCAACGGTTTCCTCCGAGTACCTGAACACACCTTTATAACCACTGTATTACCAAGTGGCGCTTGATGCTATCAAAGCACTCTCGAGAGACAGTGATTGATATAGCCTCACGGTCTAAGGAATAGTCTACAAGGATCCATTTCTAATCATCATAACTTGAACTTCGTGAAATGATCGGGTCATGATGTTTAGGTTGGGTATTGGTTCATCATCTCGTTCTCATAATGAGTTGACTCCATTTCCAACTAGCATAAATGCCACATGATCAGGAAACATGATCATCTGTTGACCAATAAACCAGTGACTAGAGTTTCACTAGGAACCCTGGTTGTTTATATAGCACACGTGTATTGATGTTTCCGCTCAATACAATTATAGCATGATATAAAACTTAATCATAAACTATATGAAATATGATAATAGTCCTTACTACTATTTGTCTCTAGGGTATATTTCCAACAGTCTCTCACTTGCACTAGAGTACAAATACACTAGCTGCATTTGTTCCTTAAATCATTGGGACCATATATCCGGTACCCTGAACATGCTTGCTCATGGAAGAGGTTGAGTCTTGGGTCTGTACTTTACAGTCCCAAATCCTTTGCAACTTACTAATGTCACCTTGATTGACATTAATACTTTATCATCACATGATAGCATCTGTGTGTATGCATTGTCGCTATGGCAGCAGAACGAGGCCTGATTCCAGGAGCCTATAGTGACTTTAGATCAACCTCGAGGGCTTTCTCATGGGCACTGTGCCCTAGGACACATCATTCTACGTTAAAAGCGAACTAGCCCTGCCATAACATTATACACCACTTTATATGGTACCCTTATCTGTTATTATAAATGTGTTCATCGAAACACTAGTGCACACTGTGCAACTTTCGATGTTTTTGTTCACCTCGCTTCCTACTTGACTTTAATCAGTATTTATAGGAGTTTCCAACATATTCCCTTATAACATAACCCTTTATGTTTTAAGATATGTCATCCTTTATGGATTTGGAAAACATGTCTACAATTCTCTATTAGACACTGCGGACAAACTTAGCTCAATGTTCCGTGATTCAAACTTAATCACTTTCAAACGTTCCTTCTTGGATCATATATTATGTTAAGTTATCATCATGGTTTTCTAAGATAGAACCTATGTCTCAACATAGTGGATCATGATCATCCGTTTCTTTCTTTAAACCATTGATGTTAAACTTAATACTATTCCTAACTTGAGTTATTAAGGACTAGTTCCTTAATTAACTTCTATTCCGAAACCCTTTTTAGAATCCCTTAAGGAATACTACATAATATCATAATATACTTATTATCAACTTCTACATCTTATAAATCATTATTTATAAGTATTTGCGCTTTCATTCTTAACACAATTAAGAATTACTCCTATAAGCTCCCACTCAAAAATATGTCAATCACATATTGTTTTAGGAAGACTTTCATAGCTCCCACTCAATTTCATGCAAATTGCATATCCACTCACTATTTTGAATAACTTCAAAATCGTTTGATCAAATATCAAACTTGGAGTCTTACTATGAGATACTAGTACTATTACTAGTTTTAAATCCTCTAGACATTCAGCACACTTGAATCAAATTCATTTGAATTTGTCCAATACTTGACAAATTGTGCTTTTGTCATTCACCCCCTTTTCCACTGTGGCTTTGCAGTCATTTGGGAAAATTCAAGTAACCCTTTTTACTTGTGAGATTTGGCAACAAATTGCTTTCTAATCTCAAGTGAATTTTGTTTCTAGGATTTCTCATAATTTAGTTTACCATTATTTCCTCAGTAGTTTTGTAGGTATGTCATATTCCAATAATCATGACAAATGATTCACTATCTCCATACAAGATATGGGTTACATTTTGAATCCTACTTCATGTAGTGAAAACACCAGTAGGGAAAACACAATGATCATTATCATTGATTCTTTCTTTTGTGAAGAGAATCATTTAGGAACATTGTCTGTTGCGCTTCTCAACACTCTGATGCAGGGTTTGAATCCTCATCGTGTTTTTCACTATCTTCCATTTCTCCATAATCAAGAAATATCACTAAAAGTGAGCTTTCTCAAGAATGCACCAAAATCCAAGCAATACCAGTTTTGCTTCTCTTTTGGTTTCAGCTATGGATTTTGTATTCAAAGTTTCCAATGAATACTCTACAAGGACTTATTCGTTATTGTTTTGGTTATATCGAATAACCCCAAAACTTTTACGACGATCCATACTAGAAATGGAGCCGCTGTCACGAAACCAGATGGTTCACTATATGTTCTAATTGAGTGCTAACTATTTCTAACTAATGGTCTCTACATATATACTACAACGATTTATTTGGTGCCATCTATTTACCCACTTTGATATCTAATATCAACATTGTGATGCTTTGCATTTTGACGTTTCAAAACGCTTTGCATTTCACAATTTCTCTTATGCCATTCTTATAAAATCAAATTTCATTACTATTGATCAAATCATAGTAATTAGATTCTCTTTTATATTTATACCCTTTGTTGATGAAATACTTTGATCAAATCAAATAGTTTCATATTCATGTTTCCTTTGGTAAACTTCTTTACGCATTTAAACAATCATCTAATGATAATTACCATTTTCATTAAAACACGATACATCGAATATGTATTTATTTTTAACAATTCATTAAACACTTTGTATTCAAGTAATACACGGTGTTCAAGTTATTTTGCCAAACTTAGGCATGATTTATATGTGATAAGAAATCGAATGACTTTCACATATTATCAACATAACTTTGAATTTGAACAATGGTTTCATTCATTAATGAAATATCATTAATTTGGGTATTTTAAAGCATTTTGATATTTTACAAATGTTCATGTATTATCAATTAGTTTCAATCAACAAGGATAATTCACATATAATCAAACAAGATATGAACACAGATAGAAATCATTCATAAAAGTAGAGAAACTGTTTGTTACAAACTCATATGAATAATCGTCTCACAAAGTGTGAGACACACTAAAGAAGTTCACAATCTTTTGATTACAATAATCATCCTAAACACAATCTAAATGATAAATGTCGAGGGAGAGTGTCGTTGGCCATCATCATAATGCTCGCCATCAACACGCAACATCACCTCCTCTCCAGTAAGCACCTCTCATGCAAAAGGACCTGTTTTTAGCAAAACAGAACAAGTATCAAATATACTTAACAGTGCAAATGTGTTTGCAAGATTATAACATTTATAAAATTGTATATCAAATATATACCTTTGTCATTTATGACCCCAGCGACATCGGGTTCAACCACCACACCTCTGAAATGTGATATGAACTTGTGGAAATCCAGTGTTTCCGTGTCGCCTCTCATAATGCAAATCCTGACTTGTGCTTGGAAGCTTGGTGGTAGCGACCGCAGCACAACTCCCATTGCAAAAGAGCTTGCGAATCAGTTGTCCAAGTAGTATGCCAGACTCATGTATGCATCGTACATGCTCAATAAGTGCTCATCCAGTGAGGAGCCCTCCTCCATCTTTATGGAGAGGAAGTCCCCCATCAGCTCATACTCCCACATGCGCACTTGTTCCACGAAATGCGATCTCAGATGTGCCATGACCATTCGGGGATTAAGACTTCCCACCATTGGCCACAACCCATCCTCCATCCTGAGGCGCATCGTCACTGATATGAATGTGGCCATCACACGACGACGGCATCGGAGATCCCGTTGCTCCTGGGTCTCATGAGAATAGGGTGGCTCCAAGTACATCTCGTAGATCATGTAGTCAGCCACTTTGTTCTCACCAAGGAGATCGAAAAGGCGCATGACCCATGCAGAGAAGTTGGATCCATCTAACTTGAGCTTTTCTCCTTTTAACCAATCATCAATAGGGAAGGTAATCTCGGGGAGAACCATTTTCTACATTTATAATTGCAAAAGGAATTTAGACTAAGTTTATAATTAAATGAGTTAATAATAACTCCACTCAGAAACACCTATCCCCATAAGGGTTCCTAGTGATAACACGACCCCTATCAGCCACATCTCCCCCGATCGTCACGGCCATCAATGTGGGTTCAAGGGTGGACGCTAAACGTCGATCACATCATTCATGCGACTCGTGCTCGATCTTTAGACCATCCGTGTTCCGAGGCCATGTCTGCACATGCTAGGCTCGCCAACTCAACTTTAGTGTATTCGCTGTGCAACATGGCTTACACCCACTGTATGCGAACGTAGATATGTCTGACACCCATGCCTGTACCATGGATCGCCTCATACCGAAGAACTTCTTGGTGGTGCACACTAAGGGGGAACACAATCATTGGTAATTTTAACAGGGATCATCTTATTAGGCTACCGTCAAGTATCTAATACTAGCACACAATAAGATGTACAAACAATAACATTGAATGTAAATGCGATGTGATATGGTCCTTCACGTCGTGATCTCCATCCGTCATCACCAGATTCCGGCGCCAGGGTTCCGGCGCCGTAGACACCAGGGTACCGTTGTCATTCCGGTGTGGTAGTCCGTCACCTCCGTGACTATCTACTACTATGTAACAAAAGGTAATCACTTTACCTTTGCCACAACCATATCACAAAGCAATGCCCCCTGCAAAACATAGTTAGAAGCCTCTACTTTATCTTTGCATGTTTTACGTGGCTGAATGGGCTTTCGCACAAGAACCGTTCTTACCTACGAACTTTCAGCACAACGTTGATCAAGTAGTTGTCTCTACTACACCCCTTTCGGGGCCCTCCGTTGCAAATGGCATACCAACTAATGCGAGAGAGACAAACACCCCCCTAAGCCACTTTATACCGTACAAGCCGTATGTCAAGCGTGGACCTGTCTCGCGAATGAACGCGTAAAGTCGGTTAGGGGCCGCTTCATCAAGCATTACTGCGGTATACGCAAGTACACGTGGGAGGGTAACAACTAAAAGATCAACGCCCACATGCTACATCTCGTGTGTTCTACCCGTACTAGCATTACTACACATAGATCTAGCTCTGATACCACTGTAGGGGTTCCGCGTATGAAAACAATAAAATTTTGCCCTATGCCCCTGAACCCCTGAAGCTGCCAGGACCTATCTATTAGTAATACAGTAACAGGAGGGAATTTTCGCGAACTTACCCTTGAAGACCGAAAAGCGTTGTCAACGCTCAGGAGAGTGTGGTTGATGTAGATGCGCCAAAGCTGACCTTAAGGTCATGATGAAGTCCTTGCGCTCCAACGGATCCAACGATTTGAGTGCCTCAAGTGCAACACCTCGCAGGGAGTTACACACATCCGGTGCCTGACGATGACTCCCGCTTCCCCGATCCAGCAGCAGTTGTGGAAGTAGAGCTCCCGGATCTGAATCCCGCAGCGCGACGGCGCTCCACAGTGAAGATGTCTCTCGTTCGCATAGTCCAGACTTGGGACCACAGTCACGAGAGAGAGAGGGGGAGAGAGAAAATATCAATTAGAGGTCCTCCCAAAAGTGAGAAGACCTTTATTGATTATTGGTTGTATTTTATTTGGCCAAATTCCCCCACTATATATAGGGGAAGGGGAGGTACTACCTCCCTCAAAGTCCCGGGGTGGGACTAAAGGAGAAGGAGGTGGGGGGGAGGCGCCGCCGGCCAGCCCCCACCATGGGCCCCACGTGGGGAAGGCCTACTAGGGCCACCAGCCACTCCCCTTGGCCCCTCCTAGGGGTTCGGCCCCTCTTGGGCCTTTTCCCCTCCAGGAATTGGCCCATTAAGCCCTTTGACCATTTAAATTGATTTTCTCTTTATTAAATAATTATGAATGAATGAGTAAATCAATATTTAACTTTCATTCACATATTATTCAACCTCCGTGGTTATGGAACACTTCCACCTCCACTCCGAACATCCCCCAGACTTACCGAAACCCTTTCGGTTTTCTCTCTACAATTCTTCGGCGATTCTACCGATCCTATAAACACTCTCTAAGCATCATCAAGCCCTTAAGCGTGATACCCCACGGTTCGGGAACACTCCAGACATGGTCGGGACACTCCTGCACCAATGATCAACAAAGGGACCTGGATGGCCATGTGACCCCTGTGTGTCCCACGAAGATCTTTTGTCATTTGAACCAGGACAGTCGTGTATTATTCCCTTTGTCTCTTGATACTTGTATTGCCCAAGATCTGATCAATGACATCACCATGTCGTGTTCAATCTCGTTACCGAAAAACGCTACTTGAATCGTTCCGACAAGTGATATCCCCGTGATCAAATCACACGCTGCACATCTATTGGATATAACCTCTCCGAGTGGGCCCTTGAGTATCTTCCCATCACATGGGCGGACAAATCCCGCTCTTGACATATATTGCCTCAACGATTTCCTCCGAGTACCTGAACTCACCTTTATAACCACTGTATTACCATGTGGCGCTTGATACTATCAAAGCACTCTCAGGAGACAGTGATTGATATAGCCTCACGGTCTAAGGAATAGTCTACGAGGATCCATTTCTAATCATCATAACTTGAACTTCGTGAAATGATCGGGTCATGATGTTTAGGTTGGGTATTGGTTCATCATCTCATTCTCATAATGAGTTAACTCCATTTCCAACTGGCATAAATGCCACATGATCATCTGTTGACCAATAAACAAGTGACTAGAGTTTCACTGGGAACCCCTGGTTGTTTATATATCACAGGTGTATTGATGTTTCCACTCAATACAATTATAGCATTGTCGTGGTGGTGTCACGGCAGATGCCATGGATAGGCTAAAGGTGGGGACTAATACACGCTAGGGGAATCTAGGGAGGGATAGTGGAGTGATTCTCCACATAGAAGTTTGTATTGATTTCCTTTCAAGATTACAAGTGCTCCTTGAGCTGTATTGGCGAGAGGAGGAAGAAGGAGCTCTCTTACTCCCACCCACTGTTCACCCCTAGAACCTTAACCAAAACCCTATGGCCTCAAAGAACTCAACCCCTTCTACTGGAACCCTAGCCCCCCTTATATAGAGGAGGCTCGGTCCCTGCCTAGGGCATACGTGGAGGCATATTCCTAAGAATATGCCTCCTCCCAATGTGGTAACCCGACTGGGGTGCTTTTCCCCCGCGTCATACATGCTTTAGCTACGTAAGCCTCTGCGGCGCCCGCGTCAGCCGACATGGGCGTCGTCACCCTTGTCGGCCATGACCCGGTGGTCCTGCCCTTGCTTTCTTCGCTCATGCAATGTGTACTGGACCTTCTTTTTGACCAGAGAGATTCCTTACTTCTCCCAGAAGCTAAGTGGGGACCCAGATCATAGTAGATCCGGCCACACCTGTTCCTGCATATAAGTTAGACAAGAACTTCCGACTTACTCCTTAAGTCGGCTGAGACAATGTTAGGCGACCCCCCCTAGTCCGGGTTACTCCGTGATCTGGCCTGCCTTGAGGTGACCCGGCCAGCATCTGCTTTGACCCTGCCGAACCTCGGCTAACTCGGCCCTTATACCTCGGAGTGACCCTACCCGGGGGTATCCCCCCAACATTAGTCCCCGAAGCTAGTGCGGTCTTAGTGGCCTTGGCCGCTAAGGCCACATCAGGTTCATTCATGTTCGAGCCTTGGATGTTTGTTTCCGGGTTAACTCTTTATCTCGGATTATATGGATTTACGTTCCCTTTGTACGTTCCAAGTTTTCACTTGCCGGCCGGGTTACCATTTTGGCTCGGATCCCATGGTTACCATGGTTTGATCCGGGCCTCGCTTCCTTCTCTCATACGCTAACCCACGTGTAGGCTAATCATTACGTTGTCTTATTTTAAGGGCCTGCACAGTAACCGCCGCAGTAATTGTCAGTTATCACTGTGCGTGGGTCACGTCACGCCTGCCTCCTCGTTTACCGCATCAGTGCATCACGTCACAGGATTGCTTCTTCTCTGTGGCCCTCTGTGTGGCTCCTCTACGATTGGCTGAGGCGTGCGATACACAGCCACGGCATGTGGCTCGTTGGCGCAGCGTGATCCCACTCACCCTCTCTGGGGGGTGGTTAAGTAGCGGAGGGGCGCACCCCTTAGCATTTTTCCCACTTCTGCGCCCCTCTGCCCATTGCTTTTCTCCTTCGTCTTCCTAGCGACCGCGCCGCGGCCAGTGCTTCTAGCAGCAGCGCCGCCGCCGCACTTTCCCCGTGCTTTTGCATCGCAGCCACTGCTGCGCAGCTTCTTCGCTACGGGTCCTCGCCAATCCAGGCCTCAGATCCCCGCCGCCGCTAGCGCCAGCGAGGGTAGTGAATACGAGATGACGGAGGAGGAGCTCGTCGTCGCCGAGCAGGACATGGAGGAGGACGCCGCCGCGGCGGACCGCGGGGCGTGGGCCGGATCATGGGTCTATCAAGATGACCTTGACTGGCTCTACCGGACTAGGCGCATTCCTGCCGGCGTCGCCGCTCGTCTCCCCTCCACCGAACTGGCCCCCTCACCCAATCCGGGTGAGTTCGTCGTGTTCCTATCCCACTTCCAACGGGGATTTGGTCTGCCGGTGAGCGATTTCTTCCGGGATTGGGTTAGGACCTACCACTTGCAGCCGCACCATCTCCCAGCCAACGCTATCACCTCTCTCTCCGCCTTTGCCTCTACAATCGAAGGCTACACCGGACTATGGCCCATGAAGGAGCTGTGGATCCGGTTTTTCGGCCTTCGTCGCAACGTTATCCCCAACATCCAAGTAGAGTCAGAGGATAAGCAGCTCACCCAATTCGGAGCTGCCTCCATCTCGCCCCAGAGACTTTCCGTTTTCCCCCGGGTTACCGGGCTTGACTCCTGCAAAGGATGGGCCCAGACCTTCTTCTATGTCCGGAATGAGGGCACTAAAGATTTGATTCAGTTGCTGGCCTACGCTCCGGGTCCACCTGACACGGAATTCTGGGAGGAGGTCCCCAAGAAGCCTACAGCTCTAGCCAACCAAGTTAACAAGAGGTTCGCGGAGCTGAAGAAACTCGGATTGCGTAACGAGGATGCTATGATCACGTTCGTGCGCAACCGAACCTCTCCCCTCTAGAAGCGCACCCACAAGTTGTGCCACATGAGTTTCAGCCGCGACCCCAACCGAACCTCCTCCTTCGAGTTGACCAACACGGAAATTTTTCGCCGGGTTAAGGCTCTTTTCACCACCCACAAGGATTTCTCCGCCGAATGGACATGGGGAATTGAGCACTACTGTCGTGACAGGCTCCCTCCCGCGGTAAGCTTCGCGGGGCAAACTTATTTCTGATCAAATATGTGTCGGTGTTTGTTGTGTTTCTGACTATGTTCTTCATGCTTTTTCTCAGCTGTTCCTTCAGCAAACTCTCGAGGATGGTACGGATCCAACCCTTAAGTGGGCGTCGGACCGAGAAATCCCGGATGAGGAGGAGCCGGACCAGGAGATGTTCCTCCCTATGACCGACGCTACCAAACGACCCAGCGGTAAATTCTCTTCTCTTAGATATTGGCCCGATGACGAGGATGACTCGGATGTCGACGTGATTAAACCTGTTGAGGCTCTCCCTCTTTCTTTTGCCTTTCCAGCATCAGCTAACCCCGGTGGGCATATCCACAAGGATCCTCCACTTGCTACGGGTGAGCCGGTTCCGGTGGCGTCGAAGAAGAAGCACGGAGCCGCATCAAGGTCTTCCTCCGAACCTTCTCAGCCCACAAAAAGGCAAAAGAAGGCCGGAGACAAGACTGCCTCCAAGCGGGCAGGCAAAGCCCCGGCATGGAGGGCTCGGAAACCCAAGGAGGCCGAAACCTCGGATGCGTAAGTCATTTTTCGTTGCGTAACTCACTTTTCCTTGCATTGTGGCAATTTCTCTTCTGACATTATTTTCTTCTCCAGACCTCCGGTGGAGGTCCCTCAGAGCGGATCAAGCATCGCTTCACCACTTCGATTTGGCCCTTCTCCTCCTCGTGACAACGAGTCACGTCCGCTGAGCCCTATTCCAGAGGGTTCTGCGGCTGCTCCGGGTTCCGCACTACCTCGTCGAGAGGAACGCGACCTCGGAGCAGGAGAGGTCGGTCCAGCCGAGGCGACGGCGTCCACCACTTCGGCATCGCCGCAACCAGCAACCACCAAGTCTATCTCAACACTAGCACCAACAGCAGTTCTAGTACCAGCGACCGAGCCAGCACCAGCACCTGTTCCGGCACCAAGGAAACCAACAACAGCTCCAAGTTCAGCTACAAGAGCTCCAGTGCCAAGTTCTTCCGCCTCGTCCGAGTCATCTCAGCCTCGGCGAGGAACTACTCCAGCAGCTTCTAAGGGGAAATCCACTACGGTTACTTCTTCCCAGCAAGCTAAGGGCAAAAAGGCTCTGGATACTACCAAGTCAGCATCCGTCGAGGCTAGGCAGCGAACCCTAGCATCAATGCTTCCCAAGAAAACTCCGGCAGCAAAGGATGTTCCTGCCGAGCCAACTGATGCGCAGCAGATGGTTCTGCATACTAGCCCAGCTCTTGCCCTGGTTGAGAGGAAAGAAGCTCACGCGAAGGGCTTGGTGGCACCCCATATGCCCACCGGTGAGCGGTACCCTCCGACCCTTATCGAGTTCGTCATGAACTGGAACAAGGCGGAGTTTGTCCACAACGACGATCTCCCGGAAAAGTTTGGCCCCATAGAATTTTCCGCCCAGATGAATACCGCCGCTAAGGCAATTAACCTCGCGGGGAGAATGATGGAGGTATGTCGTTTCTCCTTTACATGGTGTAGATAATAACCATTAGTCCCCGAGCCTCCGGTGGAGTAGCTTGTTACTCGGCCGGATGCTCATTAGAAAACTAACATAGCTCCATGTAAACTTCGAATATGCACACACATAGAGCCGGGTTAAGTTCCACTTGGCCCGGATCTTGTCTACTTCAAATATGCACACACCTAGAGCCGGGTAAGTTCCACTTGGCCCGGATCTTGTACACTTCAAATATGCACACACCTAGAGCCGGGTTAAGTTCCACTTGGCCCGGGTACACTTCGAATCTGGACACACCTAGAGCCGGGTTAAGTTCCACTTGGCCCGGATCTTGTACACTTCGAATCTGCACACACCTAGAGCCGGGTTAAGTTCCACCTGGCCTAGATCTTGTACGCTTCGAATCTGCACACACCTAGAGCCGGGTTAATTTCCACTTGGCCCGGATCTTGTACACTTCGAATATGCACCAAGCTAATTTTACACTTCTGTACTTTTTTCAGGTAACCACCAATCGCCGGAGCGCTGAATTCCAACGCCTGCTGGATACCCACAAGATGCTACGTGCAAAACATGTTGCACTTAGTGCAGAACATGAAAAGAGGGGTAATTCTATCCCTTAGCACTTCTCCGTTTTTCTTCACCTTCTTCTGCCGAGCTAATCTCCTCATTCGGTTTCTGCAGCTGGGGTGGAGGCTGAGAATAAGATCATGCGGAAGAACTTGGAGGAAATCCAGGGTATGTCCTCTCTTGTCCGACCTCGCAGTGTTTTCCATTTCCTCTTCTCCTTGGCTCGGTAAACATTCACTCCTCGATTCTGCCAGGTCAACATACTATTTTAGCATCGCTTGAGGATAGTGTGCCCGTGCCTGATATGATGCTGCATTTTCTCGAACAAGCAGGGCAGCATCAAGCCGAGCTGAAGAAAAAGGATGATGAGCTTGCTCTCCTCCGGACTAAGGACAACGAGATTGCCAAGCTCAAGGCAAGATAAAGGCCCAACACCAAACCGAGCTCCAAAAGGTTGGCCAGAACTTCACAGAGGAGCGTGAGCGCCTTACTCTCCAGATCTCCAAGGACCAGGATCTACTCAAAGAATCCGACATCCAGCTTGGGTCGGCAAACGCTGAGCTTGAGCAACTTCGCAAGAGACGCGATGACTGCATCAACGAGTTGACCCGGATTCACAACCACATTTCACGTAAATTCTCTTCCCTTATCCGACATAATTCTCCGGGTTAGTTCATATGTCTTTGCTTCAGCTTCTTCCTTTGCCTTGTTTCCAGGCCACTTTTCAGAGGGTACTCCTATTGTGAGCGCCGCTGTTGCCAAATTTCGCCGGGAAAGGGGTACTCCCGTCGCTCTTGACGGTGAGGGCATTCCCTTAGACATGGAGGACCTATTGGTCAGCCTGTCATCCCGCGTGGAAATCATCAAGAACTACGCCAAAGATCTCCTCGACGTTTCAGTCTGGATTTTCAACACGTTCTGGCCCAGTGAGAGCGCTCCGAAGAGGATCACACTTCTTGCCGAAAAGCTGTTGGATATCGAGACCCAGCTCGATCTCTGGAGAGAATCCGCTGGGCGTTCCGCAACTGATACTATCCTTCATCATATTCTCACATGGTACGAGAAGATCGACCTCAGCCTCCTTACACGCCGGCGCACCGGATCCAGATGGACCGATGATCCGGAGTGGGTAGCTCGGCGCCAGGCTTGTGCCTACAGCCTCGTTGAATATTCTCCTATCCATGACTGGGTTGAAGGACCAAGCTTCCTAGAATCCGCTGGGGACGAGCACGTTGAGAACGTTGAAGATGGGTCGAATGAGGGTGGAGAAGATGATGCTTCAGATATTGAAGATAGCGACGATGACGCCGAACTTCCTCCTCCTGTTGCTCCTTAGTTCAAAAAACTTGAAAATTTGTCAGATCCCCGGTATGCCGGGTGCAACTGTATGCTGTATATGTGATATTTTGCTACTACGTTTCTATGCCGGATTAACTTGGGCGTAGTCCCCGAGTTTCGTTTTCTTGTTCGTCCAATCTTCTGGCTCGGTCCGTGTCTACCTTGATTCGGTTTTACGACTAACGAATCCGAGCTTCAAAAATTGTTTTAACAATACTTAGAAACTTTTAGGCTTAGCTCAAAATAATTCAGCATAATAACTTGAAAATAAATACAGGGTTAGTCCGAAAAACAAACGTTAGCTCGAATAAACTCGTTTCCTTAGTCATTTTTCATGTGCTACGCAATTCCAAACTTATTCTCTTGCTTGCCATGAAGCCAATTCTTGCTGGACAGCAGCAAGTCGAAGAGTTGGGTTTTTGGTGCTCACACATTACTAATCCGGGTTAAGTAGAACGACTTATTCCAGCTACCGCATACGAAGTAATAACAAACATTATTAAGGCAGTCCTCGAGTTACTGCTTGAGGCGCTGCTATTTTATTGATAAGCTCATTGCCGACATACATACCGACATATGAGACGACTCGGATACATACACTTCTTAGCTAAGTGTAGAAGGGACGAAGTAGTGCTGCATTCCACGGTCGCTTAGATTCCTCTTCGGACCTGTCCGTCTTGTTCTTTTCCTGTGGCTTTGCATCTATAAGATAGTAAGAATCATTGTGAAATGCTTTGCTCACAATGAACGGCCCTTCCCATGGGGGGATAATTTATGCATGCCGGTAGTACGTTGTACCAACCGGAGCACCAGATCACCTTCCCGAAAGACTCGGGGGCACACTTTCCGGCTATGATAGCGTCGGAGATTTTGCTGATATATGGCGGATCTGGACAGTGCCAGTTCTCTCGCTTCTTCCAGCAGATCAACATCATTTTGCCGGGCTTCTTGCACTTCGGCTTCTGTGTATTGGGTGACCCTAGGCGAATCATGCTCTATGTCGGCTGGTAATACAGCATCTGCCCCATATACCAGAAAAAATGGCGTATAGCCTGTTGATCGATTCAGAGTTGTTCTTAAACTCCACAGTACCGCTGGTAGTTCTTCTATCCAGCACCCCACTGATCTTTGCTGCGGCTCAATGAGCCGGGGTTTTATCCCGGATAACACTAATCCGTTGGATCTTTCCACTTGTCCGTTTGATGCGGGGTGGGCTACCGAGGCTACGTCCAACCGGATCTTCTTATCTCGGCAGAATCGTGCAAATGTTCCTTCAGCAAAATTTGTGCCATTATCAGTTATGATACTATGAGGGTAGCCGTATCTCAAGATGATGTCTTTGAGAAATGTTACGGCCGTAGCTCCATCACATTTTCTTATAGGCTTCACTTCAATCCATTTTGTAAACTTGTCTACCATGACCAAAATGTGCGTCATGTTTCCTCTTGCTGGTTTGAACGGGCCAATCATATCCAAGCACCATACAACAAATGGCCACGTAATTGGTATGGTCTTGAGTTCCGACATAGGCATATGTGTCTTGGTGGCGTACCTTTGACAACCATTGCATTTTCTCACCAGATCTTCTGCTTGTTCTAAGGCACTTGGCCAGTAGAATCCATGCCGGAACGCCTTTGCCACCAAGGCTCTGGATGAGGCATGATGCCCGCATTCTCCTTGGTGTATATCTTGGAGGATGTCAAGTCCTTCTTCCGGGTCAACGCATCGCTGGAGGACGTTGGTTACACTCCGTTTGTACAACTCGGAATTGATAATCGTGTATGCTTTTGCTCTCCTCTGAGTTTGCCTGGCTAACACCTCCTCGGCGGGTAACATTCCATCTTTCAGGAATTGGAATATAGGCTGTGCCCAAGCTGGACTTGCTCATGCAGGGAACACCTCCTCATCAATTTCAATCTGATCTACTGGCATAACTTCAACCGGATCACGCTGAGCATTCCCCGGGTCAAGTGAGGTAGTCCCCGGGTTTGCTGAGGCAGTCCCCGGGTTTGCTGATGCAGTCCCCGGGTTTTGCGTACTACCTCCCATGTCAATGTCCATGGGCTCAGCTCCGGATTCCGTATTTTCCGGGACATAGATCGAGTCGGTTCCTGGGGATAGCCTGATAGATGGTTTTCTTAGGTGTTCCAATGCTACACCCGGTGGAATTGCCTGTCGGGTCGATCCGAGCTTCGACAACATGTCGGCAGCCTCATTTTCCACTCGGGGTACATGGTGAAATTCACACCCCTCGAAGTAACCAGATATCTTCTGCACGTGAAATTTGTATAGTGCCATGTTTGGATCCAGGGCGTCCCACACTCCGGACACTTGCTGCACCACCAAATCCGAGTCGCCAAAGCATATTATCCGACGTATGCCAATCTCTTTTGCCACTTTGAGCCCATGCACAAGAGCCTCGTACTCAGCGACATTGTTCGATGTCGCGAAATGGATCTGCAATACATATTTTAGCTGGTCCTTCTTTAGCGAGGTAAGCACAACCCCGACGCCTAATCCGGTTTTGGTTTTCGACCCGTCAAAGTGCATCCTCCAGTAGTTCGGATCTGGTGGCGGTGGTTCGTATTGTACCTCGACCCAATCCACAAAAAAGTCCGCCACAGCCTGAGACTTGATCGCTTCTCTTCTGTCGTATTGGGGCGCATAAGGGGCTAACTCAATTGCCCATTTTGCAATTCTGCCACTCGCATCCTTGTTACTCATTATCTCGGATATGGGAGCTTCACATATTACTTTGATGGGGTGCTCCTCAAAGTAATGCTTTAACTTCTTTGCCGCCATATAGACACCATATGCCACCTTTTGAAAGTGCGGGTAGTTCTGTTTTGAGGCAGACAATACCTCGCTCAAGTAATATACTGGCCTCTGCACCGACTTACCCTCTTCATTGCGCTCTACAACAATCACTGCACTTACAACTCGGTTGGTTGCGGCTATGTAGAGCAACATTGGCTCCTTTGATAGTGGAGAGGCTAACACTGGTGCAGTGGCCAACATCTTTTTTAAGTGGGCAAAGGATTCATCGGCCTGTGGCGTCCAAACGAATTTATCCGACTTTTTCATGAGTTGGTAGAGAGGCAGTGCCTTTTCTCCCAACCGACATACAAACCGACTTAATGATGCCAGGCAACCAGTGAACTTCTGGACATCGTTAAGACACTTCGGCAGTTCCATTCATTCAATGACCCGGATTTTAGTTGGATTAACTTCGATACCTCGGCTGGAGATAAGAAATCCGAGTAATTTTCTAGCCGGGACACCGAAGGTACATTTTTCCGGGTTAAGCTTCATCCGGAACCTTCTCAAGTTCGCGAATGTCTGCCTGATGTCGTCAAGGAGCGTTTTGCTTTCCTTGGTCTTGATTACCACATCATCCACGTATACTTGTATGTTTTGACCTATTTGGTCATGCAAACATTTTTGCATACATCTTTGGTACGTTGCACCTGCATTACGCAAACCAAACGGCATAGTGCGATAGCAGTAAGCCCCGTACGGGGTAATAAACGTAGTCTTTATTTGATCATCCGGGTTCAGAGGTATCTGGTGGAAACCAGAATATGCATCAATGAATGACAACAGTTCACACCCCGCGGTTGAGTCTATGACCTGATCTATCCTCGGCAGTGCAAATGGATCTTTTGGACACGCCTTGTTCAGGTTCGTGTAATCGATGCACATACGCCAAACCACTGCCACTTTCGGATCGTCCTTCTTCTTTTCTACCAGCACCGGATTAGAGAGACAATCCGGATACAACACCTCCATGATAAATCCTGCTGCTAGCAATCGAGCTATCTCGTCTCCAATGACTTTTATCCTATCCTCGGCGAAGCGGCGGAGAGGTTGCTTCACCGGCCTTGCTCTGGGCCTTACGTTTAAAGAGTGCTCGGCCAACTCCCTCGGAACACCTTGCAAGTCCTATGTAGACCAAGCAAAAATATTCCGATTCTCACGGAGGAAGTTGACGAGCCCGCTTTCCTATTTGTCAGTTAACCCGACACCAATTGTTACGATGCGCTCTAGGAACATGTCATCAACTGGAACCTTCTTGGTGTCCTTTGCGGCTTGTAATGAAACACTGCCATGCGGGTTACTCAATGCCGGCATATACTGCTACGCGGACTGAGCTAATGCCGCCACCTCTTGGATCTTTCTTTTCTCTTGCGCAATCACGAGTGACTCGGCTAGGTTAGACCCGGCTGAAGCACACTCAATGGAACGTCGGAAATCTCTAGCAATGGTAATCGCTCCATTTGGCCCGGGCAATTTCATCTTCAGATAACTGATGTGGCAGCTTGCCATGAACTTGTTCAACGCTGGTCTTCCGAGTAACGCGTGATATGCACTTTCCAAATTTACCACCTCAAACTCCAGATTCTCAGTTCGGCATTTATCCCTTGTGCCGAATAGCACGTCGACCCGGACTTTGCCTATGGGCTCACAAGAAATGCCTGGTACAATGCCATGGAAAGTTGTTCTCGTAGCCTGGAGCATGTTCTCCGAGATGCCCAACTTGCGCATCGTGTCTGCATACATGATGTTAATGCTACTACCATTGTCAATCAGTACCTTGGAGAACCTCACATTGATGTTTGGTCCAATGAGTGTCGGATCTAGCACTAGCGCATACGAGCCTGGACTCGGCATAAGCTTAGGATGATCTTTGATGCTCCAGGTGATTTCCTGGTCTGACCAAGGCATGTACCTCGTCACTGCTGGCATTACCGCATTGACCTCCATATGTCGGCGCTACAAGCTTTTCCTATCTGTTTCCCAGTGGTAAACACACAGTAACTCTGATGATGCTCCCTGTACTCATTCCTTCCCTCGGTTCCGGGGTACCTCTGATCCGGCTATTGCTGATTTTCCATCTGATGCACTGCATCCCTTCTCTCATTGTTGTCATACCTTGGCGGAGGGGGAGGCAGCATTAACTGTTGCGTGTTCGCTCCGGAGAGCAATTGCTGCCGGGGTAACTCCTGCCGAGGTTGATCATTCCGGGGTGCCTGAGCATTCCCCGAACCACCTTGTTCTATCTTACGCATCCACTCACATTGCCTCGTTGTGTGACCTGCCGGGCTATTCGGATTTGGCGTGTGAAACTTACACGGCTGGTCCAACATCGACTCATAGGTATACCTCGGACGGTCTTTCTTCTCCTGCCACTGTTTCTTTTGCTCCGGAGTCCATGTTTTCTTGCCATCGTTTCTTGGAGCCCATTGCCCTCCCGTTCTCTGGTGTTGGTTGCTCCCTGCCCCGGGTTGATCTTGATTCACAGCTGCAACTTGTTGCGAACCGTAGCGATGATCCGGTCTATCATCTCTTCTTTTTCCTCTGTAATCGTTCCTTCGAGATGACCCGGCTCCGTCCCTCTGGTAGTATTCCTCGTTTGACTCGTTTGACGCGATCCTAGGTTGAGTCGGATCACCCAAAGCATACGAATCTACAATCCGGATCATCTCTGCCAAGGTAATTGGCATTTTCCTTTGCAACTTCATCCACAACTCGCTGCCATACCTGCACCCTTGTGCAAACCATGCTATGTCTTGTGACTCTATAACACGCTCACACGAGTTTCTCATGGTACACCACCGGGTCAAGAATTCATGGTCCGTCTCTTTAGGTCTTTGCTTGCACATTTCTAGGGTCTACGGCCTATTCGACCTCTGATATGTACTTGAGAAGTTGCTGATAAACATTTCTTCAAAATCTATCCAGCAGTTGATGCTTCCGGGTGGTAAATTGTTTAGCCATACTCTGGCCGGACCTTCCAACATCTAGGGTACGTATCGTACAGCCCATCTCAAGTTGCCAGTGGCCATTTTCACTGCCGTAGCATAGTTTATCAGCCAATCCTCTGGCTTGGTACTGCCGTCATACGTCTTCGTGCCTTTGGGCAGCTGGAAGTTGGGTACCGGTGGCTCCTTCATGATCCGGGGTCCAAAGCACGCTGGACCCGGGGGACCTTGACATTCGATCTGTTCTGACCTATACAAGTAATCCAGTTTCAACCTGGCGTCATCCGGCATTAAATCCCTGCTTCCCAATCTTGACCCTATCACATGATAGTCTGGTCTCGGGTATCCCGCGTTCACCATTTCCGAATCACCGTCATTGTATCGGTTTTGCACTTGGGGCGTACCTTTCTTTTGCATACCTCGGCCGGCACTTTGCTCTTGCCTTGGTATATTCCGCTGCTGCGGTTGTCCTGCTCCTGTGGAGTTTTGCTGTCCGGCATTGCCGTTGGCAGCGTTCCCTTGACCGGCATTGCCTTGGTCATGGTTACCTCGGCCAGCTTCACCTCGGCTCACACTCCGTCGATCATCATTTTTCCGCTTTTCTTTTTCTTTTCCTGCACGCGTCGGGTCGTACGGGACGATCTGTTTGTTCCGTCTGGCCGAGGTTACTACCTCTTCTCTCCTTGGACCACCATGAGGTGACGATGCGGCTCCAGCGGATTTCTCCGGGTTACCCATTGCCGAATGGATGATTTTGGAAGCTCCAGCTCTCTCCGGGTTAGCTCGCAGTAGCTCTTCATTCTGTCTGTTCGCGATCCGAACCAGCTCGTTAACCCTATCTTGCTGTCTTTGACGGGCCTCACCTGTCAGACCCTCTAACTCTGATGCAGCCGCATCCGCTGCTCTGAGGTTCTTTGCCAGGGTACTATACTTCGGCAACCCCACAGACAGATAGTTTTCCGCCCCCTCTGCTCCATCATCACCTTCTCTGTTCATCTCGCTTATGAGATTTCTCCCTTTTACTTTTACCGTATCAACCTTGTTTGCCTTTGCATACTCACGCAGTGTCATGTTCAGCGATTGCTGAGCCGCGGCTATTTTCTTTGCGCCCTCTAGTATCTTTTGCCTAGTTTCCTCTAGCTCGGCCTGTGCCTGAGCCGGATCTACCACTGCTGCTACTGGGTTAGCCAAGCTATCCATAGCTTTTCTCAGAACGTTCTCAGGCCTCTCTAGTCGAGGTCCTCTACCTTTCCTCGGTGCCTTAGGTGTTACCTCTGGGTCCGGTGCTGGATCCTTGCTTGCGTCTGCACCTGGCGCGGTCATCATCACCTCCGCATGGTCCGGGGAGTGAGCGGTACGCGCCTCGCGAGCCACAGTGAGGGGTGGTTCTCCCGCATCAACGACGTGGCGCGGATGAACGCATGATACGTCCACCGCAACATAGACCTTATGCGCTCCCAACTTGACGAAGAGGCCGTTGCGCGGAAGTGGGCGCGTGCCGAAGCAACCATCATTGTTGCTGACGAAGTCCAGCGCTCCAAAGCGCTGAACAAGCCCGGAGACGATGCGTTCGCTGGTGTCGATGAGGTTTCCCGTCCGGATCTTCACCCCTGCTAGCGCCGCTAGCCCCACGGTGGGCGCCAACTGTCGTGGTGGTGTCACGGCAGATGCCATGGATAGGCTAAAGGTGGGGACTAATACACGCTAGGGGAATCCAGGGAGGGATAGTGGAGTGATTCTCCACACAGAAGTTTGTATTGATTTCCTTTCAAGATTACAAGTGCTCCTTGAGCTGTATTGGCAAGAGGAGGAAGAAGGAGCTCTCTTACTCCCACCCACTGTTCACCCCTAGAACCTTAACCAAAACCCTATGGCCTCAAAGAACTCAACCCCCTCTACTGGAACCCTAGCCCCCCTTATATAGAGGAGGCTCGGTCCCTGCCTAGGGCATACGTGGAGGCATATTCCTAAGAATATGCCTCCTCCCAAAGTGGTAACCCGACCGGGGTGCTTTTCCCCCGCGTCATACATGCTTTAGCTACGTAAGCCTCTGCGGCGCCCGCGTCAGCCGACATGGGCATCGTCACCCTTGTCGGCCATGACCCGGTGGTCCTGCCCTTGCTTTCTTCGCTCATGCAATGCGTACCGGACCTTCTTTTTTACCAGAGAGATTCCTTCCTTCTCCTAGAAGCTAAGCGGGGACCCAGATCATAGTAGATCCGGCCACACCTGTTCCTGCATATAAGTTAGACAAGCACTTTCGTCTTACTCCTTAAGTCGGCTGAGACAATGTTAGGCGACCCCCTGGTCCGGGTTACTCCATGATCCGGCCTGCCTTGAGGTGACCCGACCAGCATCTGCTTTGACCCTGCTGAACCTCGGCTAACTCGGCCCTTATACCCCGGAGTGACCCTACCCGGGGGTATCCCCCAACAAGCATGATATAAAAATTAATCATAAACTATATGAAATATGATAATAGTCCTTACTACTATTTGTATCTAGGGCATATTTCCAGCAGCAACGGAGGCGAAAGTCCTCTCCTACACCGGGAGAGGGTAGATCCTGCTGCACCGGAGCCTCCGGTGAGGGGAAAATCGACGCCATCATCATCACGACTCCTCCTAGGCATAGGGGGAGTCCTCTACATTAACATGTCCACCAGCACCATCATCATCACCATCACCATCTCCAAGATCCATCTCATTCCCCTCATAGTTTGTGATTGATTGAACCCCGGATATTGTTTTAAGGGCTATTTACATGTTTGTGATTGGCATCTTGTCTTTATTTGGTGGAGATATTATATTTTCAGATTGTATTGTAATCCATATGCCACTGATCCATATGATGTTTGCCACTTGTGAGTAGGTCCCCATGTTCCTAAGGGCATATGATGAATTTGCTATGCTTTCCATATAATATGCAATGAGTATGTGGTCAAGTTTTTATCTTTTATATTGTTCTATGATGGTTTTATGTGAACATCGATTGCATATTACTTCACCTATATGGTCTCATAGGAGAATACTTTGATGCAATGATAGGGGTTGGAAGCAACAGAACTGACAGAAACCGTTTTCCAATACTTTGAGTTGCACTGGAGGGATTATATGTCGGGGACCAATGAACTTATTGCTATGGTGGGACATTTATGTATTAATGATTCTTAGATGTTCTTGTGAATGGCTCTAGGACCCATCATAAGTGGTGTATTTTTCTCATATTTATGGCTGCACCTAATTTAGGCTCCACTCTAAGGGAATGAAACTTGACAACATATTCACCATATTGTGTAGAAATCTTTATGCCAAGTAAATCCATGCCGCCCTAGGGAATGCTTGTCACATATAAGTACACACACACTTGAGCTTGTCCTCTTGCTGCATAGAGGATTGGGCTTTCTCTTATTGAGAGCATTTACTTATTGCTATTTACTTTCAACACTTTATATTCTTGCAAACTATAAACCCAAAAACACCAAATCTACGGCATTTACTATTATTTCCTTTGTCATTTTGCTAACCAATACCCTCAGATCCTCGTGGGTTCTACAAACTTTCTCTACTGAAAAGTACTACAATTGATCTTCTGCACTTGGGAGCCATCAAGGGCCCACTCGGAGAAGTTATATCCAATAGCTGCGTAGCATGTGATTTGATCACATGGATATCACTTGTCAGAACGAGTTAAATAGTGTTTGTCAATAATGAGATTGAAAATGACATGGTGATGTCATTAATCAGAACTTGGACAATTGAAGTATCGAAGAGACAAAAGGAATATGACATGACGTTCATGGTTCAACGACAAAAGATTCGTGGAATGCACAGGGGTCATCATGGGCATCTAGGTCCCGCTGATGATCATTGGTACGAGAAGGGTCTCGACCATGTCTGGAGTGTTCCTGAACCATGGGGTATCACGCTTAAGGGCTTGACGATGCTCGGAGATCGTTTTGGTATCGACATAATCACCAAAGAATAGAAGGAGAGAAAACCAGAAGGGTTTCGGTAAGTTCGGAGGATGTCTGGAGTGGAGGTGGAGGGAGTTCCATAGCCACATGGATTGAATAATATGTAAGTAAATGTTAAATATTGATTTAATTATTTATTTATAATTATTTAATAAAAGAAAAATGAATTAAAAGTTCAAATACCTAATTCGGCCTAATTCCGTAGGGAAAAGGCCCATGAGGGAAAGACCAAAGGGGAAGAGAGAGAGGGGGTGTCCGGCTGGGCCAAGGGACCCAGCGTGGGTCCCACATGGGCCCAGGATAGAGGCGGCCAACCCCCTCCTTCCCTCTCCTTTGTTTAGTCCCACATGGCTAAGCGAATTGGCTATGTGGGTGTTTTTCCCCTATATATTGTGAGGTATTTTGACAAATTAAATACACCAATATTCAATAAAGGTTCCCTATATTTTGGGGAGACCTCTAGTTGATATTCTCTCTCTCTCTCTCTCTCTCTCACTCTCTCTCTCCCGTGACCATGGTCCCAAGTCTGGATCGCGCGAGTAGGAGAATTCTTCACCGCGGTGCACCGTCGCACTGCGGTATTCGGATCCAGAAGGTCTACTTCTGCAACTACTGCTAGATCAAAGGAGCGAGAGTCATTGTCAGGCACCGGACGTGTGTAACTCCCTCGGAGGTGCAACTTCTGGGCACTAGGAGTCGTTGGACCTGTAGGAGCCGAAGGACTTCAACACGACCTTGAGGTCAGCTTCAGAACGACTACATCATCCACGCTCTCCCGAGCATTGATAATGCTTTTTGGTCTTCAAGGGTAAGTTCGCAAAAATCTCCTCCCATTACTGCATTACTAATAGATAGGTCCTGGCATTAGGGTTCTTGACGTAGGAAAAATTTATTGTTTTCATGTACGAACCCCTACACTAAAGGTGGGTCTGGGTATTCCAAAAGTGTTATGTAGAAGGCTCATGGATCAAGAGTGGGATTTTCCATCCTAATGACAGAGAGATATACTCTGGTCCCTCTCGGTGATATCACATCAGTACCGCTTGCAAGCATGTGACTAGGTCACAAGGATGTTGTATCATAGAGTGAGTAAAGAGTACTTGCCGATAACAAGGTTAAACTAGGGTATGGTTGGTACCTATGATCATATCTCGGACAAGTAACATATCGCGAGACAAAAGGAATTGGGTACGACATTAATGGTTCACACGATAACAAGAGTTATTGTTGAATGTGTAGGAGTCAGTACGGATCTCCAGGTCTCACTACTAATTATTGATCAGAGAAGTGTCTCTATCATGTCTGCATTATTCGCAAACCGTATGGTGATACACTTAAGGTATACCGACACTAATGGGCAGATAAAAGATATTAGAGACAGTTTTGATAGAGCTGAAATTGTTTCGATGGTCACCAAAATTGTTACGGGTCAAATTGCTAAAATTGGTTTCAGATGTGATATCGAAATAATGCAAGGGGTTTTATGCAAATGTTTTTTGATTAAATTAATTAGCAAAATTCTGATAAAATAACTAAAAGTGTTTTATTTAAATAGAAGAATGCATTTAAATTAGTGGGTAATTAATTCATGTGAGTGGAAGAGGAGTTTATGTGAGTGGAGTGTCCACCACATGAATGAGGGAGCGGTGGGGGGACCTCCCATGGCCGGAGTCCATGCCCCCTTGGGCTGCCCCCTCCCCTATAAAAGTAGTCCACTCCCTCATCTCCATTGGGACCACCTCCTTGTGAAGCTTCTCTTCCCCTTCTAGCAAATTCTCCATGGCTTCAGATTAGCGACGTACATGTTCTCGGTGGTTTCTTCGGAAGGATCTACTGCTTCCGCTGCTACGTTGGAGCATGGGTGTGGAGGTTGTCGGGAGCAGGACATGTGCCCGAGCATGGATGCGCCGCTGGTTTGCGGTTCTCTTCAACTCGATCTTGAGATCGACAAGTGATCGACTACATCAATAACGAAATCAGTTTTCTCAAAAAGCTTTCGGTCTTCGAGGGTAAGTTATCCTAGTTACCCCCTTACTCGTTACTAGCATCTACTAGATTAGATCTTGTCATAATTAGGCATTCATATCGTAGGAAAGTTTTTGTTTTCTATGTTGTGAACCCTTCAGTTTTCACTATCATGGTTTTAGTAGTGCCAATATTACAATGTTCTATTGGGTGATATTCTTTCTTACTAGGGTTCTATTGAATTGATGGACCAGATGGTAAGAAAGATTCAGTTTCAATTAGAGTGGGTGTTGGCTTGTCTTTTGAGTTCCGAAGGTTTCTCCGTTGGGTGTTTATTACCGGGATCGATTTTACGGGTTTACCTCGCTATTTATCTTCATGTGTGTGTGCTTCGACTGTTCTTCGCATCTTCCGTTTTCCCCTCGAATTTCCCTCTAAATCCCACGAATCCATGAACATCAAGACACTCGATGAACTCGCATCAAGGCGAATCATATGGTATCAGAGCCATATTGCAACGGATTCGACCCCACCTCTTTCTAGAAATTTTCCTTGCAAAATTTTGAAAATACCAAAAAATAGCTCCAAATTCCTTTTGGACCGATCTCTCGAATCACTGAGTTTTAAGTGGTTTTTGTCCATGGATCTGGTGCTTTAGGTTATGATCTTTTCTTCCTTGCATTCCCAAGCCCCAATTTGGTAAATTTCCCATCTAATCGGAAGATTTGAGTTCTAGGTGTTTTACATGAATGGTTAGGCGCACCATCTGGCATCGCCGATTTCACCACCGGTTTGCACTATTCTAATTTCTTGATCATTTTTGTTTGTTGTTCGTGTTTCGTGTGTGTGTCCATGCACTAAAAAAACTTCCGTACCATCAATCAAGCTCTTCGACACCGTGCAACTTGAACATTACCCTCCACCCACGGTTGCAAGTTGTCATCAACATATACCGAAGGTATAGCATGTACCACCCTTCTTAACCTGATTTCTCCCTTCGTGTGTTATCTACCTATTAAGAGTACCTCATTTGTGTTTGCCGAAGTATTGTGTTCTTGCCCTTGCATAGTGATAGTGCATAGGCAATATAAATTTTGACTCGATAATATAAAAGGAGAGAAAAATATCAAAAAATAGAAAAAGAATAGAAAGCTTCTCAATAAAAAGAAGAGTCTCAAAACTTCTAAACAAGAGCGCAAGATATAGCAAGGAAAGTGTACAAATCCATTTCTTCTCGACTTTTGGGAAGCGAGCTACGGTCTCTCCTTGGGTTGCCATGACACCGAGCTTAGTCTTCATTTGCATCTTTTGTCCATTGCTCATTTCGCATAGTCATGTTAACCCCATTAATCTCCATCGTGTGTGTCTAGCTATGTATTTCCTTACTATTTTGATTGTTTCCTTTTGCATTTTAATCATTTGGATTTTGCCCTATTTTGACATAACCTTTTCATTTGATCTTTAAAAAAAATCCACTTTATGAAATTATAGCTTCAATTCAAACAAAGGTGTGTTGTTCAAGTCCGGCCAACATAATAACACAACCCAAACCATGCATATACTTAGAAGCCAAGGTAAATTAGAACACACACAAGATTCTAAACCAAGACTGGTCTGTTGCTCACGTTATCAACTAAAAAATAGCCTAGTCTATTGCGTAACATTCCAAAAACAAAATGTGTCTCAATAGAGCAAGGGACTCATAAGGCAAAAAAAAACAGCTCTCTCGCCGACAGCCTCCATCGAGGATCCACCAAAACACACAAAATACCAATGCGTCGGCCCGAACAACTACACTTGTGTGTTTTAAGCTAGCATAGTCGTTCTCGACATAGACACGGCACATCCAGCCAGCCTCTGGTTATCCTCCTATCGCACAAAATAACGCCCATCGCCAAACAAGGTCCGCTTATATGTACGGTACATACTGGCCACCGAACACGGTGCACGACTGATGGAAAAATTCTGTGTGTACCAACTCATTGGGAGTCCAAGTGCAGAGTGTTATTGCAAGCGTATTTTTCTCACAAGGGTGACTCGAGGGTTTATATTGAACTCTTGGGGAATTATGGGAACTCATCTTTTGTCCTCTTCTAGCAACCTGCAAAACAAAGTTTTTGTCTTGCGTCCCCAGCTCTACCGTGTGGTTGTCAAGCAGAAGGTTTCGTATTAGTAAAACTTAAATAAAATAGTAAAGTAAAAGAATAGTAAAGTAAACTAGAACTAGAACAAAAAAGTAAAAACAATAAAGTAAAGTTCTTTTTGGGTTTTGTTTATGCTTGTAGAAAGTGGTATTTTTTTATCTTCAAATCTAATTCTTGTAGTGTAAAAGACACTAAAATCAAGTAAAAGTGGTTTCTTATGATAAAAAGCGGACCGGAGTTCATGGGTTCACTTGTCTACTCTCTCATAAAGTGTGGTGGACATAAAACTGCTCACGTATGATACAATATTACTTAGAACTTTAATATGTGTTGGATTAGCATTTATATGGGCATCACGTCCTACTATAAATATGGTGCAACACATCTCACTTCTACTCCTCTAGAAAGGGAAAAATCCATGCAATCTAGAATTAAAATGAAATAGAGTATAGCCTTAGGTAGTTTGACATGATGTTTGAATAAAAAATGTGATATCTTGAGAAAACAAGATCATCTTTGCTATCATAAGACGAACATAACACATGCATTCACTTTATCCCGTTGGGCGGGGGGGGGGGGGGGGGGGGGTAAAAACAAAGGTAAAAACCATAGTGGATCTTAAATTTTTTGTCACTTTCTAACCACCCCTACCATGTTACTCCAACTAATACACATGCCCCCCCACACATGTTCTTGCATACAAGTATTATCAAAACAAGTACTTAAGAACGGGGAACATAATATGCATCTACCAATACATCTTACACATGATAGAATTCCAATCTCAAATATCATCTCATAAAAGAAAGATCCACCACATAGAAATTACATAGATGACCATAATAATGTTGGGCATATCATATCATACTAAACAATGATAGCATGAGAGAGAGAGATCAAGTTACTGCCACAACCCCATAGTCCAAAGGTGGACTACTCCCTCTTCATCATGAAGATGGTGTTGATGATGTTAGAGAGGGTGGATATCCAACCGGATATGGTTCCAGTGGTGTTTCCCCCTCCAATCTTTGTTGGTTCTAGCGTTGTTTCGTGGTTCATGTGTTTTACCCGCCTCTCTTTCGATATTGCGATGGGGGAACCTTTTATGGGTGTTTTAGGTCAAGACTTCGGCGTATGGCACAAGATGGACGGTTGGCATGGTCCCTCCCTTGGGCTGCGCCACCTGGGATCTTTTGGGCCTCGGGTCTCCTCACATGAGGTTCTAGTGCTCTAGAAGGTTCTCGTGATGAAAAAATGATCAAAAACTACAAAGTTTATTTATGCATTTTACATGCATCAACATCCCCAAGCTTAACTTATGCTCGTCCTCGAGCATGAAGGTGGTAAAACAAAACATGGAATTTGGAGTTCATTGTTAATTCAAACATCTCAAGTCACGATCATTGCTGCACCAAGTTAAATAATTCATCCGACAACAAGCACTTACCTTATGAAGTGATATTTCTCATATACCATCTATGCTTAACAGTATATAAATCTTGTATAAAAGCAAATGCACAAAGTATTATGAACAATTAAACATACAAAGTGCAAGTATGAATGTGCATTGTGTATTGTCCTACTTTTGTCTTTAGAATACCTAGCATATACGTGGACACTTGAAAAGTGGATAGTAAGAAGGGATTAACATGTACAAGTAATATTTAGCTTCCAAACACTACCCCTTAAGTTTATGTTTGAAATAGTTAATCATTAGTGTTTGGTTCCGTTGCCCCTCACCTCTCTGATTCTTTTGGCATTCCTATTTTTTGGACACTTTTTGCTTCTTTCTTCTTAGCACCTATTAATACATATGAAAATTAAAAGAACTTTAACTTAAGAAAATTTTCCTGCATACTCACTCCCTTAATCTTGATACTTTTTGTTGAAGGGTTTGTGCCCCTTTCTTAGCGGTAGCATCCTTGCTCGAAGGGTTTTTCCCTCATATTTTTTGTATGCATATTTTATTCTACTATAAGGATGATTATGCCTTATGAGTTCATGGTCACCCCACAACCAATTTCTCTATGACAACCATAACCATAAACAATACCATTTGGAAGCTAAATAGAACCTACACATGAAAATATAGTTGGAATAGCATTTGGTATATAGATAGATATGGTGGACACTGCTGGAATAACTTTGTTTATAGGGATTATGGATGCCAAAGGTTTTCTTGTTTTAATCTACTAGGCCAGCAAGAGGGGGATAGTTGACCATCTACAAGTATGCAAAAGTGTCCATAATACTAAACATTTCTTAATGGACAATATCAGCATAAATTTAAAAATCTATAAAGTAAATAAGAACTAGCACTAAATATTACACTTGCAATTTTTCACTCATTAAAACAAATGAAGTAAATAACATAGTGTGACAATATGCATAACTTTTAATGCAACTATTATTTCCCTTTATTTATTACCATCCAACTTCAACTTTATTCCAATAGCTCTTTCATATTCATTAAACACATCTTCATATGGTGGTCTATTTATTTTAAAGTTAAAAAAATCAAAGGTAAACATAAAAACTAGATACAAACGCTCCAAGTCTATCCGATTATCTTATGTTGCTCTAAAAATAGAGTTTAGAGGTGTGCAAACCAAGATTGCAATAAATCCAATAGGGTGCCTTGGGAATATCTAAGATTATGGTTTTCACCATACTTGGATAGATCTTGGTGCAGTGTTTATCCATTCCCGTGAAAAAACTTCAACACAAAACATTCTCCCATTTATTTTCTATGGGGTGATATTAGTGGACATAAAGATACATTCTAGCTGCCATAAACCTTACAAATAAAACTGGTTTGAAATTTCCAGAGAGTATATTAAATTTCCAACATTCACAAAATAACAAAAGACTAAAAAAGAATCAAGTTGAAACTCAAAAGAATGGCTTAAGCAACTAAATATAGAATCTGTCCCAAAAACAAAAGTAGAAAATTGTAATTAATTGGTCCACTTATACATGTAAGTAATTTTGCTGATTTTTGTGCATATAGAAGATGAAAATCTGTAACCATATTAGAAATTTGAGCTCAATCGGAGTTACATCAAAATTCACAAAAATATTTTCGCGAATAGCAACGTGTAGGAAACTACAACTCCAAATAGTTCTATCAACTTAAATTCATCCAAATGGGTAAAACTTGGTAATTTATTTAAAACTACAGAAATAAAACTAAAATAAAACTCTCTTACAACAATAAGAGTGCAAAAACAAAAACCAAAATAAAACATCCGGGTTGCCTCCCGTAAAGCATTTTCTTTATAGCTAGACTTACTTACTTTTGTTTAAGATGCATGGAGATCATGTGGTAGGTACCATCTCACTCGTCCTTGAATAATGTTCCATGCACTTCTTATGAGGGAACTAAACTTTAACATCGCCTTGCTTTGAATCAATGATAGCGCCTGTGGTTCTCAAAAAGGATCTTCCAAGAATTATGGGATTGGAGGTTTTACTCCCCATATCCATAATAATAAAGTCAACAGGAAAACATTTTATATATATTTCAATCATAACATCATTAACTCTACCTAAAGCATGTTTGGTAGAATCATCAGCAAATAAAAGATCTATGGTGCATATTTCCATTCTTTTAAGTTCAAGCAAGTCATATAATTCCTTTGACAAAACAAAAACACTAGATCCTAGATCTAATATAACACATTGAGTTTCTTTGACAATAATAACTAGTATCTCAAGGATCCAAGCATCCCCAAGCCTAGGTGGTATCATAGATTCATTATTGTATCTTGCTATATTTTCTTTAATGACATAGTTTGCTATGTATGGTCCAAATCCTACTTGATGAATATTAAAAGAAGGATCATTAGAACTTTTGTATAGAATATTAATGAATTCATGCAAACTACATTTATAAAGATCTAGTAGAGGTTCATTAACTTCACTAAGAATTTTCACTTACTCTACTTATTTATCTTTCATTACCATAATTAACTTCTTTCTATTCTTCTATCATGATAATCTCTTTTTCTTTATTTGTTACATATTCTATATTTCTCCTCTTAATGTCTTCTTCACAACTTTCATATTCACTTAAGAAGTTCATCAAATCTTTAGCATGCTCCAAGAAACTACTCATAGAAGTTATTATTTTTTGGACATTCTCCGTTAGGCATTCCTTAGTTTTGACATGGTGTTCCACAACTTTCAACTATTTAGCAAGTCCATTAAAACTAGCATGAAGAGTTTTAAGTTTTGTTCTTGTATAGGTGCAAATTTTGTCCATATTGTCTCTACTAGGGACTGGTTAAATAGAGTTTTGCAAGCTAATAATAACTTATTCCAAAGAATTCTTTAGTTTTTGAAACACAATTTCTTCCTTAGTTTTTATGGATTTCTAAACATGCTCACTAAAACAAGAGTAGAAAAAAGGATTGCCTTTAGTGAGACACCCATTTGTTAAAGCATCTAAAAACAATTTACACCAAGCATTTAGACCATTATAAAATCTCCTTAGTATGAAGTTTTGAGCATGAGTATTAGGACATTTTATCTAATCTCATGCATTCTATACCAAGCCTCCATTAAAGTTTCTCCAGGATATTGGTTGAAATTATCTATCTCATCATTACTAGAAAGAGATACTACTAAATTAATTTTTATGTTTTTAAGTGTATAAGGAAAAGGTAAAACAAGACTGAAAATTAAACAAACAAAAAGAATAAGAAAAGGAAAAATAAAATTGCTGTGTAGATCTAAAGGACAAGAGAAGCTAAAAGTGGTGCAACCTCACTAAGCTTGGGTGTTTGCACAAGTTCGATGATTGTGCCAGAAAATATGTTCTAGCAGTTGCTGCAACCTTGTGAGATATAATTCGTCAAGTCCACAGAAACGGCACCAGAAAGTGTTTTGGCAGTTGTAGTGGGAGTTGAGGTGTACTCCAAGCTTGATGATGATGCAGCTATGATGTAGTTGCCTAATTCCCTAGCAATGGTGCCAGTAATTGTTTTTGATGGAAACAACTCTATGTGTATCTACTCGTTGGGAATCCAAGTGCAGAGTGTTATTGCAAGAATCTTTTCCCCACAAGGGTGACTCGAGGGTTCATATCGAACTCTCGAGGAATTATGGGAACTCATCTTTTGTCCTATTCTAGCAACCTGCAAAACAAAGTTTTTGCCTTGTGTCCCTAACTCCAACGTGTGGTTGTCTAGCACAAGGTTTCATATTAGTAAAACTTAAATAAAATAGTAAAGTAAAATAAACTATAACTAGAATAATAAAGTAAAAACAACAAAGTAAAGTTCTTTTGGGGTTTGTATATGCTTATAGAAAGTAAATGCAATTTTGTATTTTCGAATTTAATTCTTATAGAAAATATAAAAGATTGTAAAATTGGTTTCTTATGATAAAATTGGACCGAGGTTCATGGGTTCACTTGTATATTCTCTCATAAAGTGTGGTGGATATAAAACTGATCACATATGATATAATATTACTTAGAACTTCATTATGTATTTGATTAGCATTCATATGGGCATCATGTCCTACTATAAAGATGATGCAACATATCTCATGTACTCCTATAGAAATTTATAACTCCATGCAATACATAATTAAGAATAAACAAAGTATAGCCTTATGTACTTTGACATGATGTTTGAATAAAAAATGTGTTACCTTGAGCAAACAAGATCATCTTTGGTGTCACTAGATGGACATACCACATGCATTATGGCTCAATATCAAACCTGTTACTCAATTCTTCAAACAAAGTAGATGTTCAAAAATTCTCTACACATGCATAGTCATATAACAAACGGGGTCCATTACCTTTTTCAAGATCCCAATTATCAGTATTTTCATATATTGTATTCAATAAATCCCATGTTTCATCCATACTCTTATGAGTAAAACTTTCTCCATAAGAATTATCTAGAAATTCCTTTTGATATTGAGGAAGTCTCACATAAAGATTGATCAATATAATGCTTTTAGATAAACCATGAGAATGATTCTTACGAAGGAGCTCTTTTAATCTCCCCAAGATTGAGCTATACTTTCTCCCACATGAGGCAAAAATTACAAATATGAAAACGATCACTATAATCCTTCATAGGAGAATAATATTTGAGATAGAAAGCATTCTTTAGAAAGTCCCAATCAAGACAATGTTCTTCATTTAGAGATTTAAACCCATATGCTAACATCCTAGAGAGAGATAAATATAATAATTTCCTTTTCACTTCCTTTTCAGAAATACTAGAAAGTTCAAATAGAGAACATCTCTCTTCAATCATTTGTAAATGGTCCAAAGAAGTTTTACTTCCATCTCCAGGAAAAGCTTGTTTCTTAACATATTTAACTGCACCTGTAGGAATTTGATACTCAGGAGGTTTATACGGATTTTCTTTTTAACAGAGTGAACATAGCTCAACATAGTATCTCCCACAATTTCAGTACTCATTGTAACAACAGTAAATTAGAATAGTAAAATGTAAGAACAACTTTCAAGTTTCCTTACCAAACCAACTTACCATAGCACTACGCTCCCTAGCAACGACGCCAGAAAAGTATTGTGATGTCTCCCAAGTGCGAGAGATCTATTATAATATCTTTCAATATAGAAAAGGTTGTCGAACCCACGAGAAGCTGAAGGTACTAGTTAGCAAGTTTAACAAGTAAAAAAATAAAAGATGCAAGAGTTTTGTGTTTTGGGCTTTATGATCTACAGAAAAGTAAATTGTTGTAAAGTAAATTGCAAGAAAGTAAATGATATTTTCAAAGAAAGCCCAATACTCTGTACAACAAGAGGATAAGCTCAAGTGTGTGTACATATATGTGACAAACATTTCTGAGGGTGGCATAGATTTACTTAGTATAAATATTTCTAAAACAACATGGAGAGCATCTTGTCAAGTTTTATTCTCGTTGGACAAAGCCTAAAATAGGTGTACCATATACATGTGCAAGTGCACCCCTAATGATTAGTACTAAGGCTATTTTCATGTGCAAATAAAGGTTTCATTAAGACATAAATGTCCAACCATTGCTTAAAATTTTAAGATCTCCGATCAAGAACCCCCCTGATGCAACTCAAAGTCTCAGAACATGGTTTCTATCATTCCGTCCCTCCCTACTCTCTTTATCACACTAATGTGTAGCCCTATGAGCCCATAAAGGTGAAGTAACATCTAGTCGACGTTCACATATTACCATCATAGAACCACATAAAAGATTAAAACTTGACCAAATACTCATTGCATACTATATGGAAGTCATAGCCAAACCATCCTATGCCCTCGGGAACATGGAGAACTACTCACAATGGTGAAACATGGCAAGGATCAGTGGCACATGGATTACAACATGATCTAAAAGTACAACTTCACACAAAATAATGACAATTTACAAAGCACAAACATGCACACAACACTTAAACAATATTCTAGGGTTCAATTTACCACAAACTATGAGGGGGATGATGTCTATATCGAGATGAAGATGGTGCTGATGTTGGGGATAATGGACTGGCTCCCTCTTACGTCAAGGAGGAGTTGGTGGTGATGATGGCTTTGATTTCCCTTTCTCCAGCGGTCTCAGAACAACAACATCTACCCTCTCCCGGAGTAAGAGAGGACTTTCTCCTCTACCACCGCCTATGTAAATCCTGGGAAAATATGGCATAGGTTTTCTATCGAGGCGTAGATGTACGTAAAAAGAAGGAGCCGAGCAGATGCTCGATAACCAAATGGGCCTATGTGGCGTGGCCTAGGGTGGGCCATGCCACTAGGTCTTGGTTGGCCCTCGTGGCCCCCCTCATGTGTTTCTAGTGCGCATGGTTTTTGTTCCGATGAAAAACTTTCGTGATATTTTTTCTCGGATTAATTGGTGTCCAGAAAAGTCCGTGAAACATCAAAATACAAAAAGTGGTTTTCTACCTCCTAGAAATTAAATACCAAAATAAGGGACTTTCTAGGAAAGTCCCATAAATCATCTAAAAAGGCATAAATAGTGACGTATGAATGCAAACAACAATATAAACTAGTTCTATATGTGGTTATTAGGATGATACAAAATGCACGTATCTTTGCCATGTTCTTCCTCATTAACGTTTTCTTAACTATGATGGATAATTTCTAAAAGGTTCCAAGACTTTCTCATATTAAAATCTATAAATGCTCATCATCCAATGGAACTATGTGAAACCAATCATGATGGAAAAATAAACTCTCGCATTTGTTAGAAAGAAATCCTTATGTTTGTGATCTCTGTCAACAAGCAAAGAGCCATCAATAACCCTATCCCATATCTACTAGTGTGTCAGTTGTTCCTTTGGAACATGTATTCTCTCATGAATGGGGTCATTCACCTATTTCTATTAGAAAAACTCCATACTGTGTATGATTAATAAATGATTATAGTAAATTTATTTAGGTACATTTGCTCAAGAAGCGGTATGATGTGTATCAAGTGTTTCCTAATTTCCAATAACTTGTTGAACATAAATTTGGGAATAAAAACATCACCATGCAAACTGATTGGGAAGGTGAGTATGAAAAACTCTATGCTTTCTTCCAAAAAGTTGGCATCACATGTCATGTATCTTGTCCTCATGCTCACCAATAGAATGGCTCTACTGAGCATAAACACCGCCGTATTGTACAAGTTTTTCTTGCCTTTCTTGATGGTGCATCCATGCCTCTCAAAATTTGGGACAAACCTTTTCTTACCTCCATGTTCCTCATTAATTTGCTTCCCTCCAACGTTCTCAATCATGAGTCTCCCGTAGAAAACTTCTTCAGATTAAACCAAATTACGACTCTCTTCGTATATTTGGGTGTGCATGTTGGATTAACCTTTGTCCCTACAAGCAGTGCAAGCGTGCCTTCCGGTCCAAACGATGTGTTTTATTAGGATATAGTCATTTGCATAAAAGAGTAAAATGTCTCAATATTCGTACTGGCCGCATATATAGTTGTCCTGATGTAGTGTTCGATGGAAACATTTCCCTTCAAATCCTTACATCCTAATGCTGGTGCTCACCTTCGCAGTGAAATTCTTTTGTTACCCACACACACTTGTCGCGTACTTCTAAGGGGGGCATGTTGATGATCATGTGCATGTTGTACCTATTACTGAACCCTTGCAGGTGCGGATGGAAGAAACCACTGAAATGCACAACAAAAGATATTGAGTTTTGATGATGAAAATGAAGAAAACAAGAAAACTCAACTTGGCACAGACAGCGTGGTGGATTCTCCCACCAACTCTGATCCTGCCAGATCTCCTGGCAACCAATATGCCTTTGAGATGGAGATGCCAACCTCGGGATCCCCCACAAAATCTTCATTAGGCGATGTGCGCGTGCCCCACCATTCAGGCACTAACACATCGTCTTCCTCACGTATGTTTGCCGACAGTGTCGTGTCTTTGCGCGGTATAGGTACTCCCTATTTTCCTGGCGTGGAGGATGGTGCCCCTGACAACGACGCAACATTGCGAAAACCGCATGCCACTCGATCTTCTACGCACGTCGATGATGCGTACATGCTGGATCCCATGCTCTCTGGATCATCTACATTAGACACATCTATATTTGTCTCCCTTGGATTCTTTGCAGCATCCATTCCTAAACTCGCACCTTTTCCTCCTCAAACAACTCCATCTCATAGAACACGACTGCATAAAGGTATAAAAATCCCAAAAATATACTGGTGGTACTGTTCGATATGGCATGTTTCTTCTATAGGAGAATCTATTAAACTTTGTGAGGCACTTGGTGATGATCATTGGAAAACAGAAATGCATGAAGAATATGATGCACTTCTTCTGAGCATGACTTGCCATATTGTTCCTCCTAGTTAGAACAGAAGTAGGAATTTTTTTGATTGATTACAAATGGGTATATCATATCAAGATGTGTGCAAATGGCACTATAGACAGGTACAAGCCTGGACTTGTTGCAAAAGGTTTCATACAACGTCACATTATTTATTATGAAGGTACCTTTAGTCCTGTTGTCAAAGAAGATACTATTTCTTTTGTGCTTCCAATCTCAGTTTCTCGATATTGGAGTTTAAGACAACTATACGTCAAAACACATTTTCGCATTGTGTTCTGGAGGAAGAGGTTTGTATGAAACAACCTCCTAGTTTTGAAGATCCCCATACTCTGCATTATATTTGCAAATTTGATAAAGCTATATATGGGTTGAAGCAAGCCCCTCGTGATTGGTATTCTTGTCTCAGTTCCAAGCTATGATCTTGGTTTCACGACCTCCAGAACTGATACATCACTTTTTCTCTACAATAAGAGAGGTATCACTATGTTTGTTCTCATATATGTTGATGATATTGTGGTGGTGAGCTCTTCAGAAAATGCAACTTCACCCTTGCTTCATAATTTGAGTGCAAACTTTGCACTTAAAGATTTACACTACTTTCTAGGTATTGAGGTCAAAAGATCAACTGATGGACTTCTTTTAACTCGGGAAAAGTATGTTGTTGGTCTTCTTACTAAGGCTGGGTTGAAAAATTGCACAACATGTCCAACACCATTATCTGTTACGGATAAGTTATCCTTGACCAATGGGTGTCCTCTTGGACCTCAAGATAGTACTCATAGATACGGTATATCGCGGTGTTGTTGGTGCAATACAACATCTTACTTGGACATGTCCAGATTTATCTTTGTTGGTGAACAAAGTTTGTCAATATCTTCATGCACCTACTATCACTCATCGGACATCATTAAGAGGATTTTGCGATAGTACGTTCAAGGTAAACTAAAGGTGGGACTTACTTTTCAGCATTCAACATTCACTCTTTTTAGTTCCTTTTCAGATGCAGATTTGCCAGGATGTCTTGATGATATATGCTATACTAGAGGATTTACCATCTTCTTTGGTCCAAATTTGATCTCGTGGAGTGCAGGGAAACAAGCAACTGTGTCACGCTTCAACACTTAAGCAAAATATACTTAAGCAAAATATAAAGCATTTACAAATGCCACCGATGAATTAATTTAGATGGAAGCATTGTTTCGCGGACTTGGGGTTTATCTTTAGGAAATACCATATCGATGGGGTGATAATCTTGGTGCTACTTATTTCTCAGCAAATTCTATTTTCCATGCTCGCACAAAGCATATTTAGATCGACTATCATTTTGTTTGAGAATGAGTAGTCAATAAATTGCTGGATATCAAGCTCATCTCAACTAAAGATCAAGTGGCTGATGGTTTCACCAAAACTTTGGTTGTAAAAGACTTTAATGAGTTTAAACATAGGTTAAGATTAAGGAGGGTTGTTAGGCATGTAATACAAACTATTATATAGGTTAGTATATCACCTGGACATCATATTCTGTACTTGCCTTGAGGGGCTTTCCTGATCGATATAACACGTTACCTATCCCTGGAATGAGGGTATCGGTTCCCTGCGGACTCACAGGCTGGCTTTAGCTCTACGCTCTTGAGGCCCCTTATGGAGATATACAAGGACGAGGAGATATTCTAGCAGCAGCGGAACTACGAGAATTGAACTCTGCAATGGGGTGCTAATACAGCCTATTTTCACGTCATCGTCAATGGTGGGTGCCTAAAATATTCTACCGCTTGCCTGTGGACGGACGAGCATCTTGACTCGTGAAAGATATCTCCAGCCATTTATTCCTTTTATAAGGAGCTCTTCACGACATGGCCTGCTATGGGGTTGCATTAGCCGTGGACTGTTGGCCAACAAGAAAATAGCTTCAACCGGCACGAAAAATATACGCAGCTAATCTTTTGGCCTGTGCCTAGGGTGGTTTCACCGTTTCAGCACCATCATGTATAATCTTCTGTTTTTCTTCAATGGTCGTGTGCATGTATATATGTCTGTTACTTAGACATGTCACATGTGTAGAGAAAGCGTATCTTTTTTATTTTTGAGAATTAGAGCAAGCGTATACGTCTACGACTAACTTAGGAACCGGTTGGATGGTACTAGCCAACTTGCATGATCTCGCGGAAACAGATCCCGAAATTTGCAGGATCTGGTAATTACGTGGAAACTAAGTATACGAACGATCAGTGCTCCTGCCTGACCCAAACATGGAAACAAAATAACTGACCGGGAATCCTAGCTAATCGATATTACTGCATGATATCACAGGGCGATTGCATGAACATCAGTGCACCCCAACCGAAAGCACGGTAATTAAATTAATTGATATACTAAATCGTGCGAGGCGGATTTGCATCCAATTTGTCGACAACATGCCTAGTGATCGATGCCCTATATAAGGGCCCATTCACCTGTCATTCTCGACCACAACAAATTGATCACCACGGCCGACCAGCAGCTCATCAGAAGGTTCCATCGATCTGCCATGGCGACCTGCAGCCAGCTCCTTCCGTGCGTCATCACGGCCCTTGTTTGCGCGGCCGCGATAGCGGTGCCCGGGGCGGCAGCGCAGGACGCGCCGTTCCAGCCGATCCCGAACGTGGACGCCCCGCACATCCAGGAACTCGGCGGGTGGGCGGTGCGGCAGCACGAGAAGCAGGCGAACGACGGGCTCATGTTCGTCAAGGTGGTCGACGGCAAGTTCCAGGTCGTCGCAGGCCTCAACTACGTGTTCGTCATCGACACGCTGAGCGGCGACGGCGTGGGCGGCACCCACACCGCGCAGGTGTATGTGCAGGACTGGACCAACACGCGCGAGCTCATGTGGTTCAACTGATCGACTAGGAGCTCCCTAGCATGGTCTCGAAAAAGAATGCTCCCAAGGGAGAGAGCCGGATAGCACGATCGTAGATGGGTTTTTTTGATTGTAATGTCTCTTGATGTAATAAACACAAGTTCGGAGTGTTGAAGGGTGCATTGGTTTTCTTTGCATACTCACTCATTGTCGGTTGAGTTGACCAGGCCGGGCCGTCGATCTTGATGAATTTCGCCATTGCTACAATTGTTATAAGCTTCATATTCATGATCCAATGATGTTGTAGTGGCAAAAACCGTTCTCTCGAGGGGTAGAACATGCACGTGCGCGCGAGGGTGCTGAGATGCGTCCTGCGACTCGGCTAACACCTGACGATGATTGCGCGCTTGGAACCTGCGAAGGCCATTGACTTACCACGAAGGATGGGCGAAAATCAGTGAGGTTGGCCTTTGAAATGGGCTGGAAGGACGAAGGCTTGTGCAATTTTCATCAATTTTCCGACGGAGTTAATTGGGTGGAAGCCTGTTCTTGGCCATCTTCACAGACTAGTAGGAGTAGTTTAATTCACTGCAAGTATGATATCCAAGTATCTAATTTCAGAAAGACTTATACTAGGTTGTTTGCATGTAGGAAAACAAATTAAAAGCATAAGCTCTCAGGGTACCAAATACCCATTGCAACATATCAACAAGTAATATGTGCGTTTTAATCATTATGTTTAATATATTTTATGAACAGAAGTCTTAAGAGAGTTAAGTGCAATTTTGCACCCCTTTCTACTCATCTTTTTTGGACAAAAAATAGGTGTTATGATTAATCCACCCTTACCATTGGGAATTCTACCATTGGTGAAAGTAATCTTTGCATCCATCTCGAGGTCGAGCTACTCCCTGCTGTCAGGCTCCTGCGGGTACACGCGCCGGTGTCAGTTGCTAGCAGGCAGTGATAGTTTGTTTGTTTGTTTTTCCAAAATTTCATGTATTTACTAATAATTATTAACTACATTACAAAGAGATCTAAAAGTAATAAAGTTATAAATAGGTCTATGGATCACCTAGCAACGACTACATACTATAGCAGCATAGGGCGAAGACGTGTCGCCGTCCTCGCACGTCCATCATTGGGACCGGACAAAGATTGCGTAGTAGAGCATGTTGTACTCGATAGACATGAAGTCGTTGTGATATGGCCCCAAAGGACCAGCGCACCAGAGTAGCAACTGTAATATCCTGTAGTTCACGAGACTCGAAATGGGTAGAACATAGTTACATGCATTGCTTTCAAGCATATACAATCCGGAAAAATTAAAAAACTTTTTGATGGAACTTGTCAAAGTGATTGAAGTTTTACTTGAGCTGATGATTTGGGACTAGCTCATCAAGCTGAGTGATAAAAACTTTAAAATAACCTTTGCTAAACTTTTATTTTAGAGAGGGTAGATGTTAGATTCGCAAAACAAAATGGAACTAATAAACAAACACATCCCTAAGCAACATAAATCAAATATACTCTTATCTTGCATTATTTTATCTTATTTTAAACATTATTCCATCTATCAACGCTTGTGAATGACAAGAGTCAAGTAACAAATAAATCAACTAAAACCGTCAACCAAATCTTGAACTATCTAAGTTTTGAATTATCCATTCTTATTTATCTAAAAATTCCCAATCTTAATAATCAGAAGGATGAGATATATACTTAATATTAAGCCTCAAGTAACATCACATGGATTGGATCTTTATGAGCATACTTGATAAACAAGTAATCGTTCCAAAGCATTATCAAGCTTGACCCATTGCCAAGATTACATTATCACCATCAATTCACTTTGGGAGTAGATGATGATATACTCTGACAATATTCAAAGTTAATCCATATTCCTAGTTGGTTTTAAGAAAGCTTATGATGCCACTAATAATCATTGCTTGTGCTAACATAAGTGCCTGAACTTTTGTACCACAATCTAGTGCTAAATTTAGCTAGGAAAATTTGTATCTTCAACTACACTCTAGTTGAAAAAACCTTGTTAAAAATCATTAGTATTGGACTAGTGAGTAGACAAATACATGCAAGCCATTCATAAAATCATCGTATCTAAGTTACTGGATCAACTTTGACTATTTCCTAGAGTTCTAAAAGCCATCACAAATATCCAATTCTTTTGATGAGTAGAATTCCTACGTAATCCTAGAGGTAAATTAAGTGGGATGGTCTATATTATATCTTAAACTAGGGCATATATCTATTATGTCATAGTGGTCTAGAAGATCAAGTCAACTCTATGATTCCATGCATAGATGGGACTCATCCTTAACAAAATAAGTATAAGAATAAACATATGGTTATAAGACAATTTCTATATATTTTATAAACCTAGAACTCAAGAGTTGAGATGATACACACTTCACACTCTTGTGATACAATTGTATTCTTCTAACACTAAACCCTAGTATTATGCTCATAAGAATATGATCACAAGTATATAGGCGGGATAAGCCTAAAATTTGTCCATTTGTTGAAATAACAAGAATCTATTAATTACTTGAGTAAAACACACAAATAATATCTTATGATTTTCATCATAAGAACATCTACCAAAAATTATCCTTGTCTTCCAGTAAAGAATCTACTTGCATCATATACCAAATTCTTTATGATTGTCTTAGCTCAATTTCAAGTTACTCCAGATAATATAAAGTACTTCCCAGCATGAGAATATCCATTTGAGATTTCTCTCAAATAGGAAAACCTAGTGGACATATTTAATGTGGGGCATGAATATAGAAATCATTTCCTAGAATGCACAAATAAAGGAATATAAAATATTTGAGACCATGGAAATCTTTATGTGTTCAAAATATTTATTTTGAACAAAGAATCCATTCAAAGTTTTCAATCAAATATTCTTTTCTCATGCCAAATTCTTTTCTATTAGAAAATTAATCCAAACCATTTTATTCAAAGAAACTTTCTATCACTTTTTAAACACAATTGAACTCGGTGTTCAAATCCATGAAAATATTTTGAATTCCACAAATATATCTTTTGAGGAAATCCTTTTAATAGGGTTAAGATATATTGGAATATCACATAATTAATATGTGAGAAGGAAAGAATTCATAATTAATTCCGAAATAACTTTTAGAGATGAAAAATAGCTCTTAGTCACATTCCTAATAATTCAAATATTTGAATTATTCAAATTCTCTTCAAACTAGAACAAAATTCAAAGAAGAATTTAAATAGATAATACAAAATAGGAAATATAAAAATATAAATAAATTAGAAAGAAAAACATACCTAGACATCGAACTGGACAACTCGCCTAGTCAGCCCACTTCTTGGCCTAGTAGCTAACTGAAAGAGCATTTCTTGATCCCTAGTATTTTGTGTGTTAGATAACAATACTAGGGAGTTTCTAATTGTATGCTGAGTGCTGCAGATATATAAAAGAACATTTACATGTGTCAACATCGTCCCTCTAAATAGTATGAAAAAGATCCCCTGCTCAATTGAGCAAGATCAAGTCTGCTAGGCCGGATTATCTGCCCCTGGCTAGGGCTGGATAATATGGCCCTTGGAGAATTTGGCTAAGGACCAACAACGCGGATCTTGGAGAGGTGGCCAGATATTTGGCTAGATATTTGGCACTAGGTCGGATGTTTTCTCAAGGCCGGATAATCTGGCCCTAGCCTAGCCCGAAAAATCCACACCTCCCTAGAAACGGCTAAGGACCAGCCTAGCTCCAAAATTTTGGTCATGGACAGAGTTTTTGCCCTGGCCGCATAATCCACCCCTCCCGATGGGATGGATTATCCGCCCCCTAGACTTTTTCTAGGCACCAGAGGTACGACTTGCAGAGTGGGGGGGCGGATATTTGGGCCGGAGTTTTTGCTCTGGGCCAGAATTTTGCCTAGGATGGATTATCCGACCCCACTTCGCCAGATTATCCGACCCCCTTCGATTCCAAACAACTAAAAACAGGGAGGGGTACAAATACCCCTACCCATGTTCAACCTAGAGTCTCTCGAATCATCAGACAAGAACAATACTTTGTGAGACACCAAATTTCCAAGATATCTCCATTCAACCATCCGAAGGTCTTGATCTTTGGAGAATCGAAAGAGAAGGCCTTAATCTACATCATCACCGAAGCGATCTAAATTTCCCCTAATTCACTTGAGGCCCCTTGCATCTAGAATTTCTTAGGAAATTCCTATATCATGTTTTCTCTATTGCTAATCTTGATTAGTTATGACAGCTTGATGTCCTACTCGGGAGCCTCCAATTTAGTTGTGGATACATGCTCCGAGCTTGTTGTAAAGGCATAGGTTCTTGCCTCAAAGGGTACCATATAGTGGAAGAGTGGATCAGGCCACTTGTGGCAAGATTCACCGGAGAATAGGGTGAGGCCTTTGTGACATGGTGGTCTTAGTACTGCCCACCCCTCCAATGCAGATGTACTTCCCTCAAAAGGAAGGAACCGTGGTAACTAAATCTCGTGTCTCCATGTTCTCCACTCTTGGTTAACTCGTTCCTCTCACCGCTCTTTACTCGCTTATCTCGTTTAGTAGCTAGGTTGTCATATAGGTAAATTCACTATAGTTGCATATCTAGAGAATTTACCTTTGTGTCAAGCCTAAATTGAAAAATAATTAAAATTTTGAGTAGCACCTATTCACCCCCATATAGGTGCCCATACGATCCCATTTCAATTGGTATTAGAGCCTCGACTCTTTATTCGGGCTTTATAGCCTAAGAGAGTATGGGTAACAATGGAGAAGAAGGAAGTGGGGTTGAGGGTATAGTCACCATGGATGATCTCAAGAAATTGGAAACAAACTTGACTAAATCCATGGAGACTCAAATGCAAGAGATGCATGAAATGATATCGCAGCTCTTGCCACCCAATAAATCTGCATCTCCTTCTCCTCTAGGGGACACACCTTCTAAATCAAAGGATAATGCTTTGGCTAAATCCAATGGGGATGAAAGCAAAGATAATGGTTCCTCTTCGAAAAGGGAAGTGGGAAGGAGGAGTACAACCATGTTCCTCATTTGTACTCTCCCAATCCACCAACACCTCATCCTCATATAAACAATAGGGGTTATTGACCTAAATTAAGTGCATATTCTATTACTCAATGGCAATTTTAATGAAATCTCATGTTTGCAGTTCTTCTATTGAGTTGTGGAAGATTATCGAAGTTGGGCTCAATGTTATAGATCCAACCTACTTGAAAATAAGAGAAGTTATTGATAGTCAACTCAACACCACCGCTTTTCAAATGATTCAACTTGGCATGGGTCCCAAGGACAAGCCTCATATTGAACATCTCAACACCGCCAAGGAATCTTGGGATGCTCTCTCCGAGTTGTTCATAAAAAATGAGAGCATGAAGAGAAATCGGTATGATGCCTTGAGTAATCAAGCTAAAGGATTTTAGATGATGGATGGAGAATACCATGAAGACATGTATCAAAGACTCAAGTCTATTGCTACCATGGTGCTTCTCAAGTCGATGATGCTTGGATAAAGAGGAAGTATGTGAGTGCTCTCATGCCCTTTAAACCCACTGACTTGAAGAGTCTCCAAGGAAGGCACAACTACCATCTCATGACTTCCAATGAAGTTATGCAAGAGATGGCTGCTTTGAAGGTTGCGGCCAAGAATGCTGATGATGCTCGTGCTCAGGCTATAGGAATGCAAAAGGGCGTAAATCTTGCCTTGAAGGCCAATGTGGTTAAACATGAGGAAGAAGGAAGAAACAATGAAGTCAATGCTATGATCTGTCCCGAGGAAAACTTTCTCATGGTGAGTATATGACTTTCTATGAAAGAACTTTTGGAAATATAGCCAAGGAAAAGTCAGAACTTGAACAAGGAAATGGCTCAAGTGGAAGAAAGGAAAATGGTCCAAAAGTAAGATCATGTTACAATTATAGAGATCGTTTCCATTTTGTTGCTGAATGCCCTATCAAAATAGAGAAGATCATGGTGGTAGACTCATTCTCAAGGACAAATCAAAGGCTCCTCACAAGAAGCCTTTCACTAAAAAGAGTATTCCATACAAGAAGCAACCAAAAATCATGTTGGTGGCACATGAGGAGTACTCATCCGGGAGTGAAGACAAAGAGGAAGAAGAAAGCTCAACGGAAGTGGCAGCCATTGTCACCATCCTCTACACTAGCCCCTTCACTCTTTGATTCTCCTAATGTGAACATATGCAACAAGGATGTCAATTTCCTTATGGCAAGGGCCTCCGAGGTATCGCCTTATACTACTTCATTTCCTAAGACTACTATGAATGTTGATATGGATGATCCTAGGGTAAGGAATAAGTTATTGCTTTGGATCATTAGGTGACTAACTTGAGAGGTGAGCACAAGAAGCATTTTGAGGCCCTCATGGATCAACTTGTTAATTTGGAAGACCTTCTTGAAGAGAAAGGTAGAATTTAAAGAGAGGATGCTATTGAAATATCATCCTTAAAAATGCTCTAGAAGAAGAGGAAGAGCTTCGGTCTTCTCTCGAGGAGAAGCTTGAATCTATTGATGAGTCACATGATTCGATCGTTTCTAAACTAATTAAATAATGTGACCATGCTATTGCTAAGGCTAAAAATCTCAAAAAGTAAAAGGTTGAATTTGGTATTGTTCATGCTAGACTAACCGAGGAGTTAGAGAAATTGACAAAGCCCACAGCATTTTGGAGAGTGAACACTCTATCCTCACCAAGTCTCATGATAAACTTCAAATTCGACTAACTAAATATGATGTTCCTAGTACCTCTACTCCTTTATGTGATCATGCAGATATCATCGAGGAAAATGCTAGGTTCAAGGATGAGTGTGGGTTCCCCCAGAATAACCATCCAAGAAATCCCTGTTATGTATATATCCACGTTCCCATGATCAGTGAGCCGTGGGACATAACCGACAAGTATCATTACAATATCCGAAACATACCGAATTACAAGACTTACATAAATGCCATTATGGCTATACCATCTTTAGCAGTAGAACATCATCACGTGCAGAGCCCAATCGTGCCTCAACCTACAGGCAACTGACTGGGAAGACGGCCTAGCTCGCTGGATGTCACCTTAATCTTCCGATGTCGAACCTCTGAAAGCCTGGCCAAGTAAATAGCCAGGGACAATGCCATGAGTATGTTTGAATGTACTCGCAAACCACCAAGATAAGTGAATACAAGGAAATGCAATTCTGGCTGTGGCGAGATAGATCTATTTGGAGTTGTTTGTGAAAAGCCTAGACTATCTCTTGAAGTTATGGCATCTCCATATCTTTGTTGCAAAAGAGTTTTGAAACATGCCTCTGTTTTATAAATCAAGATATCCCCATATCCTTGTTGAAATCCTTTTTTTTGAAAACAGTTTTGGAGTAGAAACCCTTTTTAAACCTCCTTGACCACCTCTGGTCCAAAACAAAAGCTTAAACTCAGGTTCCCCCAGAACCTCCATACTTTCATCCATTTTTTCAAACAACCACCCTTTGGGTACTCCTAGCCAACACCTTTCCAACCGTCCTTGACCGTGGACGCGGCTATTCGAATAGATTATACTCTGTAGAGTTTGCGCACTTTCTCCACAAGAATCAATACATCCGCCGGGATAAAACCACGGCCCTCTACCCACGGTAGCATCGGGTACGGATAATCAAACCTAACCTTTCGCTTGCCGACCCTAGCAAAGGCTGCTTTTCCTTTTGGGTTTGTTCTTCCCGGCAACGAGTATGTGGCTCCTAGCCATAGTCCTGCCTTCCGTACACGCGTATACCCAAACCGCAGGTTGGCGTATACCTTAACCTGGTGACTCTAGTTCCTTCCGTACCACCTAAGTCATACCGTCCACGGGAGACCCAATTGTTGCACCAGCACTCCTGCCAGAACAGGCTCACTCTTGACGAAGCAAGCTATAGGCTCCAGATCCGTAGATCTGTTAGCACCTGCCCAGAATTAAGGGGATTTCTCCCCATAAGCATTGTACAAGCTGCCTCGGCTAATGAAGACAAACTACGAGCTAAGCCCCAGCACCTGGGATAATGTGGTTGCACGGATAAAAATTGTTCCGGTAAAGGCGTAGAACATCCCTTCTCTTTCTCTTGTCCAATTTCTCATTTCTCATTATCACCACTTCTGTAGTTAAAACCTTCGCTTGGAACGGTGCCTCTTCCCAAGGGTTTTTACAAAGCAATTTTGAAACATTTGTAGTAGGGTAAATCCCAAAACAATTCATTTTATTGAAGCCGGGGTTTTCAACGAGGTAGGATGCTGACCATCGTACTCTCGATCTAAAGTGATAAAATGGTAGGGGCATCAGGGTGGTGCCACGAGGGACACCAAGTCATAACTTTGAGGAGCCAAGTCATTAGCGCAATATTTGTAAAACAAAACATGCAGATAATAATGAAGTTTGTAAAGGAGATACAAAACATATAATAAAGAAGAGTAGGACAAGTATTGGAATTCGGGAATGGTGGCTTGCATGTGATCAGCGATAAGTCCCTGGACTTCTTTAAATAACCAAGAATACCCAACAAATAATAATAAGAAGTCCCTTTATTCTCGTCGTCAAACAATCACACTATCGCCGTCATCGAGTATACATGTAAGCAAACAATATCACAATAAATACAAGGCATATAGGCATCAAAACATACATCAAACAAACATAAGGAAAACTACTTAACTTAGTAGGTTTTGGAGAAGTTGGGTATTAGTAATGGAATTACTAGATTGCCATAGAGGTGTTTTTCCCTTGGAGGATAGTTATCAAGGCTATTTACCAAGAACTTGGATTGAGTGTCTGAGGTCTATAGGATGCCAATGTGCAACAATGATATCCACAGATAGGTCTTGGCAAAACAAGACCAACACAAGTGGTTTCACTAGATTATCAATTACCTAGATTTAGTTATCCTTTTTATGGTGGAATAAACTCTAGTCTAAGGACATAATTCACCAGAATTTATCTGGAGGCCCAAACATTATTTCCTTGGGTGGTTAGATAGTGTTTGGTGTACTGAACCACATAGAAGTGGAATCTTGTCAAAAGAATTACCAGAATGCCCTTAATCAATCATCAAAGGCAGTTCTGTATGGTTTTTCTCTTTTTCACCAGATTTCTTTTACAGAAGGTTCTATTGTGATTCCAACTTTGCATGGTAGGTATTGGAAATACCTTTCTTTAGAAATTGGAATTACCCATTTTGGATAACCAGAACTACTGGAGGGATTTATTTAGTGAAAAAGGGGTACATAGAATAGTTTAATTCACTATAATACAACCAGAGCTCAACAATATCTGAGCTTCTGGGGTTTGATAGCTTTTGAAAAGGCACAACTATGGGAGTTGGAAATAGGTTAATACCTCATTTGGTTTGACCTAGAGAATTTACCCAAGGCATATATTCTCTGATTTTGTTATTTTTGCTAAAGGGTGACCTTAGTTCACCTTGGCCTGAGATAAATGCTATATGGTAGGCCTATGAGTATACTTTCAATAGAGCTTGGTTTCATCCATTTTGGAGATGTGTAGGTCACTGAGGAATTTATGTAGTGTAAAGTACACCTTGCTGCAGATTAATTGCCAACAAATAATAAAAAATACTTTTGACCAGGGGTTACCTCTACATGCTTAAGAAAACATCTGAGGACTATCAGAAATTTAGATACTAGCATTTGGTTTTTTTTATATTTTCAAACAGATTTAATTTAACTGGTACATTTCTGGATCTGAAATTTTAAAGAAAAGGAATAGGAGGCAGCTAGGCCGGATCTGTGGGGAAATGGGCCCGGGGAGGGGACTCGGCCCACCCGGCGCTGGCTCGCACGGGAGGCGAGTTTGAAGCTGGCAAGTGGGGCCCGGCGGTCAGTGATAGGGGCGACGAAGGGGTATCAGGCGTTGTAGACTGTCGGATTAGAGGGGAGATCGACAGCGCAGCATCGTCTCCTAGCTCTCGACGCGGCGGTGGGGCTAAAACCCTAGTAGAGGACTGCGCGGGATGGGGAGCTCACCTGGGGGCTCGGGAGAGGATGTGGAGGCGACTGGGCGACGCGGTCGATGGCGGAGGGAGCTCGGGGATGGGCGACACGGTGGCGTTTGGCTTCGGGAGGTAGCTCGCACGACGGTGACTGAACGGAGCTCGCCGGGGCTCACCGGAGATCCTCCAGGGGTTGCTGCATGTCGACAAAAAGAGGCGGGTTAGATGCAGGAGAGCGAGGAAATGCCGGGAGGGTGACATGCAAGAGGAGAGGAGCTGAGTGGAGGGAGTCTTGCTCGGTTTTTGGGAGAGGCCAAGGCTTCGCCTTCTTCTTTCTTCGAGTGGGGCAGAGAAGGGGGAAGGGGGAAGGGGAGAGGAGCTCTGGGAGGTAAGTGGAGGGGGAGTGAAATGAGTGGCAGAGGCGTGCTGGGGCTGGCCTCTGGCCTTTATACCATGGAGGGGACATAGATGGTGAAAATGTCTACTTTGGACATGGAGGAGGGGTAGTGGTGAGAGTGGGATTGGTCGGGCAGAGAGATAGGGAGGGAGCTGTGGTAATTAAATGGGCATATCTTATAAGATGTGGTTGTCTCTCTCTATCTCTACTAATCCAAGGGTAATGGGCAAGGGCTAGGGCAAGGCTACAGTTCTCATGACCAGGGGAGGTCATGGTTGATGTGGTGAGTGATGGAGAGCTCTGGATACAGTTCTCATGACCCCTAGTTTGCCATATTTGATCAAAATGAGGCTTGTGAAGGAAGTTCAATAATTTGCATTGGGCAATGTGGGGGTATGGTACTGGTAGATGGGTATGGTTGAGGCACAACTCTAGGAATTTATTGGGATTTTTCAGAGGACTTTTAGTCCACTTAAAACCATTTATTCAAAAAGTGCAGAAGGAGTTTCTAGAAGCTCATTTGATATTTTTACATTGGACCAGGTTGGTTTCTGATGTGAGAAGGTCCCCAATGTGAATACACACATAGGGGAATTTTCCCAAGATTTATTGTGGCTTAAAAGTATTTAAAACAATTATTATTCCATTTCTGCCTTTTAAGAAAATAGGCAAAAAGAATTAATAAAGTTTCTCAAAAATATTTATTTTTGATATGGGAAGATAGGGTATGATATATGGAACTCACATGAGCCAAAAGTTGGGGAAGTGTTTTGACAAAAACCAAACTTTCCATTGGGAAAGGGGTTTTGAGATTTTGTCTATTAAAGGAATTAAATAGATTTGGAGCCATAATAATTATGGGTAATATTTGATAAATCTTGATGATCAATGTAGATGATGTAGACAAGGTGTCGCAAGCATTTTCAACCTTGGGGAAATGGAAATCCAACTTGAATAAGATGGAAAACAAGGAGTTGTGGATCTAGGGTGATGTTATTTTTATACCACCAAAACCTTGTTAGATCTTGGAGCTCAGAGCTCACCTTGATGCAAGGGTTATATGGTTAGTTAGACCAAGTGATATAGATGATCATGGAAGGAGTTTGGAGTGGTTACATTTGAGGTGGTCTGGAAGTGATGGCAAACTTTGTTGAAAATAAGGCTGCCATACCAGATGAGTCGTGATGCCTTACAAACCAAGTGGGTTTAAGAAGCACAGAGATCCACTTGGAACAAGTGAAGTAGATTTTGATAGAACTATATGAGTAGAACAGAACCATGCAAAGAGTTGGTCCATAGAAGGTTGGATGATGGGTGAGCTTCTGCCAAAGTAGGCATGAGGACTAGATTTGCAGGAAAAGTTATTTTCTTGCCTGCAAAACCATCAAGAACAAGTGGGTTGGAGGATGACCTAACCAAGGGCAAAAGTGTGCCTTGGTAGTCCTTAGGATGGTTAACAATATGGTTCAAGTTCATTACCAATAATGCACAAGCGTTGAGAAAGGGGGACATCCAAAGAGGTGATGTTGGGAATAGTTTTCCAGACTTAGCCAAATTTGGCAGGTTTATGGTTTTTGACTAGAAGGTGGGTGGTGATGATTTTGATGGGTTGCAAGGTACCAAAGCATCATCAAGTGGATGATGTTGAAGGGTAGATTGAGTAGAAGGGATCCATGCTTGATATTGGTCTTTATTGACTGGGAGACTTCTGGAATGGATCACTGCAGGATTGATCTGGTTAAGGGTTTTAGATGATCACCTGGTGGCTAGAGATTGGATCCAGCTTTGTATTCTTGCTTAGGGTGTGGTGAATTGGAAACATCTTGATCCTAGTGATGAGATCCTAGAGTAGCTCATACTATCTCCTAAGCAGACAAATCAAGCAGCAGATTAGGGCAACTCATCTTACAAACAAACTAAACCTACTACTAGGGTTACCATCAAGCTTAGCTTGAGGTAAGGATGGGTATTTTGAAAAGGTTGTGGTTGGAGTCAGGTGAGAGTCCTTGGTATCTCTACCAAGAGTAGAATTCAAGTGCTTTGAAAAGAGGTTTTGGGAAAACTAGAGATAAGATTAGTTGAGGGTTCTGTCTTGAAACATAAGGAGGTTATATCTCTCCATAGTTTTGTCAATGGAAGCTACTAAACTAGTTTTGGTTACACAAGCATCTTGGCTCAGGTTTTGAATTGTCAGAACATTTGAGAATATGTAAAATGAGCCAGGATATTTTTGTTAAATAGCTTTTGTCAACTAAGGGTGAGGTAAGGAGTATCATATGGTATATACTCACATGCACAAGTACAAACAAACAACAAGCACACACTGCACCCATGATCAAGACAAAGTTTTTGTTCCCCCTGATTTTTGCATTCAGGACAGCTAATCAAGGTTGCTGAAATTGGGATGTTACAATGAGCTTGGCAACTCACTTCCCAAAGGTAACAAAGCTCTTGATGACCTATTGAGTAAGCAAAGGTCCAACAATGGCAAATAGGTTCTTGGCTATGTCTACAAGACAAATAATAAGAAGAACAATAAAAACAAGGCCAAGCCCACTCAAGAAAAGAGGGGCACCACTATAGAAAGTGATGCTACTAAGAGCAAAACAGCTCATGTTAGTTTTGCAGGAATCACTAACCCTCATTATGTGTTATTTCAAGATTATTACAGTGATGTCTATGCTAAATATGTTGGTCCATATGATGGTTATATTGCTTGGTCTATTTGAGTTCCCAATACCCCTATCACTAACAAAAGAGGACCCATTGAAAAATGAGTACCTAAAACCAAGAATTGATTTCTTGTAGGGCTATGCTTCCGGTGGGTCAAAATCGGTGCTTGATAGTTTATGCACAAGTCACATGATCGGAAGCAAGGATATCATGATGGAGATGAGGCCAAATCACGATCAAATAACCGTCTACTATGGTGATAAGTAAAAATCTAAGGTATCGGGTCTTGGCAAGGTTGTGGTCGCCCACGATATTTCTCTTATGGACGTCATTCTTGTTGAGACCCTTGGTTACAACTTACTTTTTGTTCATGCACTTGGTAAGATGGGATTTTTCATCTTCATTAATGATGATATTGTGGTAGTCTTGTGGAGCAAGTCTCTTAAGGTTGCTTTTCTTAGGTATGTCGAAAATGACTTATATGTGGTGGACTTTTCGGGGAAAATAACTATAGGTATGATGTGCTTATTCGGAAAGGCCGATGTGGGTTGGCTATGGCATCGCTAACTAGCCCATGTCAATATGAGAACTTTGAAAAGTCTTCACAAGGGTGGACACATTTTTGGACTAAAATAAAATGTTTCCTTTGTCAAAAATCGTGTTTGCAGGGCTTGTGTTGAAGGAAATACGCATGATTCTTCCCATCAAAGGAAGACTATTATTTATTCTAAGAGGATCTTAACGCTCCTTCATGTGGATCTGTTTGGTCCTCCATCTCATGCAAGTCTCAGTGGGAATAAATATCGTTCGGTGATTGTTGATGACTATTCAAGATACACTTGGGTTTATTGCTTCAAGTTGAAGAGTGAGACTCAACAAACCGTCATCGATTTTGCCAATGAAGTTCAACATCAACACAATGTTCCTATATTGGCCATAAGAAGCGACAATGTCTCCGAGTTCAAGAACTACACCTTGAATGAGTTTCTAAGTGAAGAGTGGATAAGACATCAATATTCTGCTGCGTACACCCCTCAACAAAATGGTGTAGCCGAGAGGAAGAATCGAACATTAATGGACATGGAAAGGTCCATGTTGGCGGAGTTTAAATCTCCATAAAACGTTTGGGATGAAGCTATCTCCACCACATGTCACTCATCAAACCGGCTCTACCTCCACAAGAACTTGGAAAAGACTCCATATGAAATACTTACTAGAAAAAAAGCCCAATATCTCATACTTCCGGGTGTTCGGTTGTAAGTGTTTCTTTCTTACAAAATTAGTCCGTTTGTCTAAATTTGAATATAAAGGTTTAGAAGGTATTTTTGTTGGTTATGGTGCCGAATCCCACACTTATAGAATCTACAACAAGGCCACCCGAACCATTCTAGAATCTTGTAGTGTGGTGTTCGACGTGAATGATAGCTCCCGAGTGGGGAAATTTGATGTTTGTGATGTAGATGTTGAAATATCTCAAGATAGCATAAGAAGAATGCGTGTGGGATTTTTCTGCCCCATTGAGGAACCCCTTCTGGCAGACCGAGAAGAACTATGCTCCACACAAGTGGAGCCCTCATCTACACAAGATCAACAAGCTCCAACTGCTGAAGCTAATAATGCACCTAACCAAGATCAAGAAGAAACCTCTCAGCAATATGATCAGGCTAAAATTCCCAGTTTGGATTATGCGCCACCCATGGAAGGATTATCCGGCCCTGCGAGTCGAGAAGTACATCATACAAGTGAAGTTAGCACTGATCAAGACCAATGTCAAAATTCCCACTCTGATGATTATGCTATACCAGTTGATGACCAAGGTCATTTTGATGGTCAAGACGAGGACCAAAATGTTGAAGACATCTCCAAGTTACAATAGGAGATCGAAACTCATCGTAAATCAAGAGTTGATTGAAATTTGGAACTTAGATGTCACACTCTTGAAAAAGTTGTTGGTGATCTAAAGAAGAAGGGTATCCACAAGAAGAGAGTTGGCTAGCTTTAGTGATCATCAAGCTCATATCTCCTTGGTGGAACCTAATTTTTTTTGAAGTGCTTGAGGATCCGGATTGGTCGAAGGCCATTTATGAAGAACTTAACAACTTCGAGCGCAACAATGTTTGGAAGTTAGTAGAGAAGCCCAAAGAGTTCCGAATGTTATTGGCACAAAGTGAAATTTCAAGAACAAGCATGATGAGCATGGAATTGTTGTAAGAAACTAGGCAATATTGGTGGATCAAGGTTTCTCTCAAGTGCAAGACATTGACTTTGATTAAACTTATGCTCCAATGGCTCACCTTGAGTCTATCCGTATCCTTCTTGCATATGCTGCACATCATAACTTTAAATTGAAGCAAATGGATGTAAAATGTTCATTTCTTAATGGTCCATTGCATGAATTGGTTTATGTTAAGACACCCTTGTGTTTTGAGGACCCCAACTTCCCTAACCATGTCTACAAACTTGATAAGGCACTCTATGGCCTTAAACAAGCCCCACGTGCGTGGTATGAGCACCTTAAAGAGTTGTTGTTAGAACATGGGTTTGAAGTTGGGCAGGTTGACACCACTCTTTTTACTAAAAAGGTTAAGGGGGAGCTTTTCATTTGCCAATTATATGTTGATGACATTATCTTTGGCTCTACTAACAAAGCTTTTAATAATGCATTTCTAAGTATATGACTGATAGGTTTGAGATGTCTATGATGGGAGAAATGAGGTTCTTTCTTGGTCTCGAGATCAAGAAATTGAGAGAAGGAACTTTCATCAATCAAGCGAAGTACATCCAAGATATTCTCTATAACATCCCAAAACTTTAATCCAAGTGATCAAGATCAAATCTACCCAATTTAGGGTTAACAAAAACTTTTCCATTTAAAAATCTTTAAGCATTCATATGAGTGTTGCATTTAAATAGGAGTTGTTTTGAATTGCCATGATTGAGTGATCTATTGATTGTAAAATGGTTCTATGATGAATGTCACATCATCTATATCATCCCCAAGAAAATCCCAAAGAAAAAGAACTCAAAAAGAATTAAATAAAGAAATGGTCACTTTTGCCATTTTAATCACCTAGCCCACTTTGGCCATTCCTAGCACTCAAATCCCAACAGAGACAATTGTGGATCTTTGCACCCCTTGCTAGTACAAGTAGTGATGTGCCAAGGACCACTTTGTGATCTCCCAAAAACATTCAAACTCTAATTTTAAATGACAATTGAAAATTGAATCTAGTTCATATGTATAGATCACATTTTTTCAAAAACCACTCAAATGAACTCCATTTCAAAATCCCAAGCAAACCTAGATGCTTAAGCATAAGATGAATCACTCCACCAAAAATCTTTCAAAAATTCAAACAAAAGTTTCATGCGACCATTTGATCGAACAGTTGGCAGGCAGAAAATTTCTGGCCTAACTAATACTGTTGCCAATTGATCCCTTGTCCCCCATTCGACCCTCTCGGCTCTCCTCTGTCTCCCCTTGTTCCAACCAAACCATCAACCAGCTCCCCCTTCACCGCTAGCAGCAGTGGCGCACCGCCCAAACTTGGTCACCGCCGGCCGAGCATGCGCAGCTCGCAGCAGACCACGCCGCGCCAAACCAGTGTGCCCTAGCTCCGCCTAACCCTACCGCGACTCCCTGTCCACCCCTTGATCAATGCCAACCCCTGGACCACCCCAGAACAGCGCCGCCCTTTCTCTCTGCGCCATGCGCAGCGCACGCCAGAGCGCCCTTGCTGCCAGCACGCCACATACCATGCCTCGACACCAAATCGTGCACGCCGCTCCGTCTTGACCACACCAACCCGCCAGACACGGCTGTGCACCGCCACGCAACCCATAGTCGCCGGGAGCCGCGTCGAGCACTGCCTCTGTCTCCCAGAGCGTGGGAAGCTCCCGACCAATTGCCACCGCCCCTAGCATCGCCATTACACCGTAGAGGACCGCCAGCAGACCGCCCACTGTCCGCCTACCTCGCCCATGCTGGTAGCCCCCTGTATCGCCATCACCGACGAGCTCCGCCCACACCCGTCGGTCCCCTCGTCGAGCCTATATAAGGAGGGCACCCTCAGCCTCAATCGCCACACCATTCCACTCCCCTCTCTCCACTAATCATTTCCCCTCTCTCGCCGGAGCCGCTCGAGCAGCACATCGCCGAAATTCCACCGGAGGTAGCCGCTGTAGAGGAGGAGAAGTCCCCATCGATTTCGTCCACCTCAGCCCCTGCCATGACCTCGCCTGATTCCGCCATCGTCCACCAGTTTGTTTGCCCTCCTCGCCACACTAGCTGGAGTCCTGGTATGTCCCTAGTAGACCCCCCACCGACCGCTCTAGGGTTCAGTCTCGCCGCCGATGAGTCCGTCGTCGACGACGACCGTGGACCGTTAGATTGTATTCTAATCGTGTGGTCCTGATCTGCCCGTACCGCTTCGGGTTTTAAGTGCCGCTGACATGCGGGACCAGCCTGTCAGTCGCCCTCCACGCCGCGGAGCGCCACTGGGCCGGCCCATTTATTTTCCCGCGCTGACCCAGTAATTCAAATTAGGATTTTTCTATTTAGACTTAAAATCAATTCTCTCTTTGTTCAAAAATCAATTCAGAGAGTTTTACAAATCCAAATTGAGTGATTCCAATTTTGTTGGAAAGATAATGAAAATATCTATCCAAGCCCGTTGTATTTAAATCATTTAGAGTTAGAGATCTCTCCTAGTAACAATGACAAGACAGAAGCATTTGCACATTCAAACATTTTTATAAAATCAACCATAATAGCTTTTGAGTTGATTCCAACTCTCAAAAATCACATTTAACCATAGCTATCTGAATATGTAATAATATTAATGTTTACATGCAGTGACTTTGGACTAGTACCAAAATAATGCTATATAGGCATTTCTAGTCACTTTAAATCATTAATTATTAAACTTAAACTTATTAAAATGTGATCCAACATTTAAATCACGTTCCCATTTGTTGGAATATGTGGTGATGACATGTGTCCACATGATCCCATATTTTAATTGGAGAAGATTAAATCTTAGTTAATTTCAATGAGTAGAAATTACTTTTCTCAAATAAAATAAATGAAGCTAGTTCATTAAACCTTGTGATGCTTGTGATGATAATAGATCATCAAATGTGTGCCTTAGTGTGCTAAGTAGACTAGTTAAGCATTGTTTGGTGATTGTGTACCCCGTATGTATTTATAGATGATAGTACCGGCCAAGCTTTCGAGGAGGAGGAGGAAGAAAACTTCAACCACTGCACTACACAAGGCAAGATAACACTATACCAGTTAACCCTTTCAAGCTTTACTTGCAAGCCATCATTAACAATGCAAGATCACCCTTGCAAGCTATTGTTAGCAAGCTAGAATTAAGCTAGATAACCTAAGAAAAGGCATTAGGCATGCTTTGGGTATACCATTTGTGACTTATACCTACCCCAAGTTTTATTTACAAGCTTTACTTTCTTTACTTTACCAAAGTCTTTTACTTGTTCAAAGGTAGCATAAAGAGTATAAAACTTGACCTATCTAGTTAAACTTAGATGTCATTCTATGGCATGAGATTGAGATTAGCATCCCACCTTAGTGAACACTCTTAACTTAGTAGTTGGAACTAAACCAAAACTTGATTTACTTTAGATGGGAATACTTGGTGAAAATGATTTGTGAAAACCTTGGAATGATGAGTCATTCTATTGAGATGTTTTGACATGTGTTGAGAAACACAAATGGTTGATGATGATGAAAATGTTGTGGCATGAGCCTTAGCCCTTTTACAAAACTGATGGTTGGGTTCGGATGCGATACGATTCCAATTTTACCGTACAACCACAATACCTGAATTGGGTAAGGCTTAGCCGGAAGTTTATATGCATTAGTATTAGTTCCCTCACAGGAGATGTTTGAGATGAGGCTACCTCTCAATGTTGTCCACCTATGCAGTGCCCAAGATGACAGATGGTCATGGTTAGGAGGACATGCTCATAGGAGAGGTGCTTATACTAGAGCGTGTAAAGGAAAGGTTATGTTTGATTATCTGCATACTAAGTATGATGATTCAGGGTTATCCCTGATAGATGTATCGAATCTTGTGGTGAAAGTGTACCCCCTCTGCAGAGTGTCAAACTATTCGAATAGCCGCGTTCGCGGTTATGGATAGTTGGAGTGGTCATACTGTTCCGTTGTCAGATGTTTTCAAAATGTCTTATGAAATGAATTGTGACATGACTTGATCACAACAGAGTTGTGACTATGATCACTAAGTTCCCACTTAGGTGTTTTCAAACTTCTTTTATCTTTCTTTGTTTCTGAACTCAGCTTAGGTTTCAAACTTAACTTTACAAACAAACTTAGAGTTAGCATTTTCTACTAGAACTATCCTATTTGTTAGTGGTAGTTTGCGAGTACTTAAAGAGTACTCATGGATTTTGTCCCTGGCTATTCCTATGGCCAGACTATGAAGGAGATTACTAAGATGAAGGACAGCAGGACGGCTATGACAACTAGGATCATCTCCCATCGTCAGCATTGCCTGTGACTCTGAAGATGGACCCCACCGCTACGCTATTTATTCCGCTATTTGACTGTACTAAGACTGGATCATGAGATCCTTTATTTGTGTAAGACCTTATTTATGGTTTGTAATGGATGATGTACTATGATATCCAATCTGTTATGTCTCGCAAAAATGGTAATCCTGGGATTGCGATGTATGTCATAACAGGCATCTAGGATTAAAAATCCGGGTGTCGACATTCTCAATAGGTTCAAGATGAAGGATCTCAATGGAGTTGCTACACCAATACAAACTAAATGCCATCTTGAACTAAACCCCAATGGTAAAGATGTGGATCAAAAGGTATATTGGTCCATGTTTGGTTCTTTGCTTTACCTTTGTGCATTTATACCCAATATTGTGTTGAGTTTAGGAGTGTGTGCAAGGTATTAAGCGGATCCTCAAGTAATCCACTTGGTGGCAGTCAAGAGAATCTTTCAATATTTAGTTCATACCCTAAACAATGGTATATGGTATCCAAAAGGCTCAAGTTTCTCTCTTTGTGGATACACGGATTCAGATTGGGCTGGTGACAAATATGATAGGAAATAAACGTTCGGGGGCATGCCAATTTATTGGTAGGTCCTTGGTGTGTTGGTCTTCTAAGAATAAAAATTGTATATCTCTCTCCACCACCGAAGCTGAATATGTGGCTGCTGCAATTTCATGTACTCAATTGTTATGGACGAGGCAAACTTTAAAGGAATACAGTGTCATTTGTGACAAAGTGCCTCTTTTATGTGACAATGAATGTGCTATCAAGATTGCATACAACCCGGTGCAACATACAAGAACGAAGCATATTGAGATTCATAATCACTTCATTAGAGATCATGTTGCCCGTGGAGATATTGAGCAGCTATATGTGAGCATGAAGGATCAACTTGCGGATATTTTCATGAAGCCTCTTGATGAAGAAAGGTTTTTCTATTTCAGGAATGAGTTAAATATCATAGATTCAAGGAGATTGACTTGAACATCTTGCATACACACCTATGTCTTAGCCTATATTTGGTTTTGATGCGGCATGGACATAGGGGAGTGTGGTCCTAATTGTTGGGCTAATACTCCCCCATAATGTCGAAAGTAAGAAAAATCATTTCTCTTAATATCATTCTGTGATATGTGAGCTTAATTGATGAGTATTGGTCATGAACCCAAGATATATCTTCGCGGTCTCATACCATACACTCCTACATGGTGGCCTCGACGACCGCCCTCTTTTTTGTGAAGAGTTGGTTCTTTTTTGGATCTTTTTGGTTATTCTTGCTTATCCTATGTTCTTATGGAAAACATACTTGATATTGGATTTCTTGTATTTGCATCTTGCAATTTTGGGTCTGAAGTACCATCTCAGTTTGGTTTTGTACACCCAAGCCTATCCCATCTTAAGCCATCTATATTTCATGCACACAAGTCCTATTTGCTGATTCTTGAGGTTTGTGGAAAGTGTTGGCCTAAATTCTGTGTAAACAGAAAAAATCAGAGAAGGCCAGATTATCTGCCCCTAGTGGGGGCCAGATTATCCATCCTAGGTGTTTTGTCCATATAGGGCTGGGCGTCGGGGGGAGAGGCTCAAACAGAGCTGTTCTCTCCACCCCAACTCCCTCCCAACCCTCAGCCGCCGCCGACCACTCCCGCCTCACCAGAGCTGCTCTAGCCGCCTGACTCCTCGGCTCCTTGTCGTATCTGATTCATCTCCTCCCCGGGTATCTTCTCCTCCAAGTAGCTCGTCCGATGAGTGAGGGTAACTCCCACACTTTTGAATTTTGTGTGGAAGTTATGTGTTGTTGTTGAATCTTGGAGTAGATTGTGCCCTTTGATTCCTTTGCATGCCCATCATAGTAAATTAGCAACCAATTTAGCCGATCTGTCCTTTAGGCCAAGATCTAGGTCAGATGCTAAAATTTGGTATGGGCCAGATTATCCACCCCTAGCATGGATAGATAATCCGGCCTGGAAGGTTCATGCATGTAGCTTTCTGATTCAGTTTGGCCTATGAGTCTATTGGTTTGTGGTTGCTTATTTATTATTTTTGGCATATTTTCTTGGACTTGTATGTTCTCATCCCGTGTTATCCCCTTACTCGCTTCACAGGTAGTTCTCGTGGTGCTCCTAAGACCTATAAGCGGAGACCCTGTTATTTCCGTCACAATGAAGAGGGTGTCCTTGTGGACGAGGTTGAGTTGAGGAGGTAAGCTAAGGAGGCTGAATAGATGGCTGAGCGTGCGAAGAAAGACAAGTGGGCTCGGGCTTCTATGAAGAATAAAGGCAAGCAACCCAGGGTTAATTACAAGGCCATGGACAGTGTTGAGTTTGCCTATCTCAAGCAAAGAGATTGGTTTGTGGATGCCCCACGTGATGCATATCTTGAAGACCCAACCTTTTGGTGCACTCATCAGATGCACATTTTCCAAGACATCTATTCCTCTTTGAAGGTTCTCCCAATATGTCCACTTGATATTACACATATGAAGAGCAATCCATGGTTTGTGGGCTGCACCATATTATGAGCATCCAATGTGACTATGACATCAAGCTTGTCCAGTAATTCTTCTCCACCCTTGTGATTGCTGGTGATGAGGCTCCAACTCTGAAGTGGATGACAGGGACCACCTACTATGAGTCTCCTACACCTTAGGTCAAGACTAGTCTGTTGGACATCATATTTGTGGTCCCAATCGCCCAACAAGGATGCTTTACTCTCAGCTTGTTATGGCCCTACGAGTGTGGTTAGGGAGGCTGCCGATATACTTCCACTTTACTCCAAGCTTCTTCTTATTTTCCGAAACTGCATTGGCCCCAGTGGAGGTGACAATGATGCTATTCGCGGTTCTCTTGTCAGTTTGCTTGGTCTTGCTAATGAGTGTGCTACCAGTGAAGATCTCGACACAGATTTCTCCTTGGATGTCATGGGTTTCATTTACCATGAGATGTTTGACGCAATGGTGAACCGACACTCTATTCCATATGCTCCGTACATAATGATGCTCATCAAAGCCACTCTCCCACATGAAGATTTTAGCCGTCTTTGTGATGGGAAACACAAAGTCAAGAAGCCCTATCTTAAGAAGAAGAAGACTACATATGTGCCAGTTGAGTCTGATACCTTCATGAGAGATGCACATGGACGCACCCATGAGAGGAAGCCTCCAACTCCGACCAGTGCTAAAGAGGTCAAGCAACTTACTTGGTTTCAGCGCAACATCCTTTGTATGGGAGTGGACACTCACAAGGTCAGTACCAGGCTTACTGTCAGCGCCATGACATGGCTCATACTCAGCAGCTCATTCTTCACCATGTCTCTAGGGCTCATGGTAACCCGCCTCAGCAATCAACTCCCACTCCATACAATCAGTGGAACACCTCAAGCATCAACTATGGTGACATGGATAGGCACCTGTTTCTAGCCCCAACAAAGGCATCTCCAGCTCCTGCAGCCGATGATGATGAGGGTGATGGCGAGGATGAGGACGAGGACGAGGAGTTCGAGGAATCCGAGTGATCTTCTTGGGGAGCTAGCTACACTCTTTTCCCTTTTTGGTGTTTCGATGCCAAAGGGGGAGCAGTAGTTCTATTAGGAGTCCGGGGGATTTGCATGGGTCAGACACAAGCAACATTTGCCCTCTTATTTGTGTTTCCTATCTATGCTTGTGTCCATTTATCTAGTGTTGAACCTTGTATCTCTATGTGTCATGTGTGTTGCTGAGATTATGTTTAAGTATGGAGTGAGACATATGGTTTCATCTATTCAATTATCGACATGGATCTATTTATGGAATTATCGAGATGTATTTTTCTATGGAATCATCGGATTTAACTTCTGAGAGACATATTAAATTATCTATCTATGATTGATACTACATTATGGTTGGTAGGATGGTATGATCTCCATCTCAAGTCTCATCTATTACTTGATTATGTATCTTCATTTTTGTAACTTGTTCCTGGTATCCAATTCATAATTAGATTTTGAACCTATATGTTGTGCATTTGTATTCTAATGCAAATTAATTATATGCACACATTTAGGGAGAGTCTCTCTATCTTTTGGGATTATCTTTGTTTAATTTAATGCTCTATTGCAAATCCTTGTATTGTCATCTAACACCAAAAACAGGGAGATTGATAGAGCATTTCTTGATCCCTATTATTTTATGTGTTAGATAACAATACTAGGAACTTTCTAATTGTGTGCTGAGTGTTGTAGATAAAAATAACATTTACATGTGTTAGCATCATCCCTATAAATGGAATGAAAGAGATCCCCTAATCAATTTAGGAATATCAAGTCTGCCAGGCCGGATTATTCACCCCTAGAAAGGGACGGATAATCTGCCCTATGGAGAATTTGGCTAACGACAAACAATGCGGCTCTTGGAGAGGGCCCTGGATTTTTGGCTGGATATTTGGCATTGGGCTAGATGTTTACCCAAGGCCGGATAATCCGGCCGTAGCCTAGCCCACATAATCCTCCACTCCGTAGAAATAGCTAAGGTCAAGGGAGTGTGATAGTTAAATGGGGGGCGGATATTTGCCCCGGATTTTTGGCTAGGGCCGGAGTTTTTGCCCTGGCCAGATAATCTGACCCTCCTGATGGGCTGAATTTTCCACGCCCCATGGAATTTTAGCTAGGGACCAGAGGCATGGCTTGTAGAGAGGGGGTGAAGATTTGGGCTGGAGTTTTTGCTCCAGGCTGGATTATCTAGCCCCCATTCGGCTGGATTATTCACCCCGTTCAACTCCAAACGGCTACAAATCAGGAGGGGTACAAATACCCCTCCCCATCTCCAACCTAGAGTCTCTCAAATCATTAGACAAGAACCGTACTTTGTGATACACCAAATTCCCAAGGTCTCTCCATTCAACCATCTGAAGGTCTTGATATTTGGAGAATAGAAGGAGAAGACCTTGATCTACATCATCATCGAAGCGATCTGAGTTTCACCTTTATTCACTTGAGGGGCCCTTGCATCTAGAATTTCTTAGGAAATCCTAGATGTTATTTCTCTATTTTTAATCTTGATTTTTTGTGATAGCATGTCCTACTCGGGAACCTCCAATTAAGTTGTGGCTACGTGCCCTGATCTCGTTGTGAAGGCGTCGGTTCCAGCCTCGAAGGGTACCGTATAGTGGAAGAGTGGTGAAGAAGATATGCTCTAGAGGCAAATAATAAATGGATTTTTTATCATATCTCAAATTAGTTCGTAATAGTTTCATATTGTGCTATAACTGTATCAAGCGAAAACATTGATACACATGTGGTATTAAACAAACCAAGTCCCCAGTATCCTCTATTTATACTAGTTTATTGGGCAGCTGATGATCGAGGTTTCCCGATCATGTACTAACTATAATGTCAACTGACAATGATGTCACTTCATTATGAATGATGTGATGGACCAATACAAGAAAAGTTTCCTTCCACAACGACTTGGTCCGACGGTCGTCGTAGAAGGCGCGTCTTCTGCGACGAATTTCTTGGCTTGGCCGTGGCTGATGGAAAACTTTTTTTTTCCGGTTTCACGGCCCTATACTACGACAAATCCGCTAAAAACATGGAGGAAGCTCAGCTGGCGTGTGGCAGAAGCAAGATTTTTGGTTCCTCGTGCGATGTTGACTCGCCGAAGTCTTTTGAGGCGTGTGGGTCCCAGACGCCAGTGTCTCTAGCGGACCATACTTTTTGGTCATGCCTCCCTGATGTGAACGCGATAATGTTGCTCGAGGCGTCTGCCGTTTAGTCAGGCTACTGGGTCCCATGTGTCAACATCTCATTAGAAGAATCGTGTGTATGGTGTAATTTTTTCCTTCGCACGCGCTACTCTTTTACAAAGTTGATAGCGTTACTCGATGCATCTACCGTTTAATCAAGATGCTTGGACCCACATGTTATCCTCTCATTAGATGAAACGTGTGTATGATGGAATTTTTTCCCTTGGCTATTGCCTCCCTGATTTCAACTCGATAACGTAGCTCGATCTATCTGCCGTTTAGTCATGCTGCTGGGTCCTCCATGTCAGCCTCACATTATAAGAATCGTGTGTATGATGGAATTTTTTTCGCTCGCGCTACCCTATTCCGAACTTGATAGCGTTGCTCGATGCATCAACCGTTTAATCAAACTCCTGGACCCCACATGTCATCCTCTCATTAGAAGAAATGTGTATATGATAATTTTTTTTCCCTCGGTCATGCCTCCGTGTTCCGAACTTGATAGTGTTGCTCGCTGCATCTACCGCTTAATCATGCTGCAGGGCCCCATAAGTCATCCACTCATTAGAAGAAACGTGTGTATGATGGAATTTTTTCTCTCAGTCGTGCCTCCGTGTTTAGAACTTGATAGCGTTGCTCGATGTATTAGCCGTTTTTCTAGGCTGCTAGGTCCCCCACGCGAGCCTCTCATTATAAGAAACATGTGCATGCTAGACTTGTTTCTCGCTCGCGCTTCCCTGTTTCGAACTTGGCAATGTTGCTCGAGGAAGCATCTGTATAATGCCGCGCTACTGGGTCCCACATGTCGGTATCTCTGTAAATGAAACCTATGTTTGATGGACTTTTTTTTAGCCGTGTACGCTGTTTTGACCTTGGCAACATTGCTCGATGTGGCAGCCATGTATGGTCTTGCTGCTGAGGCCCCCATGTCAGCCTCTCTGATATGTTCTGGCTTGTGGGTCCCAGATGCAGCCTGTATGTTCTGGCGGGTGGATCCTAGATGCCAGTCTGGTCCATTAAACTCGAGGGATGCTGCAGGCTGGTGGGTCCATGATGTCAGTCTCTCCGTAATGCGATATTAAAATGTAAACCCTTTCTAAAGTAAATCCAAGATATATATAAATATGTACACACGGGGGATTCGAACTAAAGACCTTCAAATCAAATCAAATAGACGTAAACTGAGTGTTTTGCCACTACACCAAAGCTATTTATAGAAATTGAATCATTAAACATGTATTAGTACTACAACTTATGTATGAATCTTCTAAAAAATATTTTTTGTGTCCATGTTATGTCTCTTAAAATAAAAGGGCAGTGTTATTGGAACCTCGATTTATAAAAAGCCACATAATGGATTAGTTTCTTAAAAACATGGGTAGTCAGAGTGTTTTTTGGAGGTGGGGGGCAATGCCAAAAAGGCCAAATTAAATTTTTTTTGGGCTATGGTCGATGGGATCCTATCTCAAATTTCACTGGACTATGGCTCGCCAAATTCAAACACAGACCTCATCGAGGGAGGAAAAAACCGAAATTCCTTTGACATATATTAATGTAAAAATATCTAATGAACACACACCACATGCGCCAAAATAGCACTGGTATCCAATGAATTCACTTGTGAAATCACGCTGTCTATCTTTACCCTCTCATCTCAATCCAAAACGCATCCAATAGTTCCGATGACACAAAGGGAAAAGCTCTAGAGCAAGCAGCCAGCAGCAACGACATAACTTTTGACAAATTCAATACCATTTGAAAGATTAAGGAGTACAGAATAATAAGACATAAAAAAATCACCAGATTCATAGTTCATATTCAGCAGCACTTGACCAATTCAGAAGAATTTCAAAGTGACTGATTCAGCAATACAGATACGGAAATTCGATAGCAGTACAAAGAGAGACAATTCTTGTTTCAACTCTAAAAACCATGCCACACAATCAGTTTGCCCTTTTTTCCAAACACACTCGATCACTAGAACACAATCATTGTCATAATATTTGGTCATATAGGGAACAAACATATATATACAGATATACCATACTAATACGTACTAGTCATAGCTCTAATCCAGCAAAAGGTTATCACAGTTTTACCACCCATATATGATTAGTGGAGATAAGACAACCACATAATTAATTACAATAGCATGCGACCAAAGAGCTAGACAACTAGGAAATTCATGAACAACATGCGGCATTCAGGGCAGCTAGATACATCCTTGACCATTCTTCCAATAGTAAGTTTGGCTGCTTTCCGGAACTTGATCCACCTAGAAGTAGCCGCCAAGCACCGATCAGTCGAGTTACTGGCGTAGCATCCCTTGATTTGCACTCCTTCGCTCTACATCATGAAGACTATTGTGCCCTTTTGTCTGGGCTGGAGTTGCTTTGTGGCACTCTTAGGCAATTTCTGAGTCAAAGAAAGAGATATACGCATAATTACTAAGAGCAATGCACTGAATCGTGTGAAAGTTGAGAAGACATTTAGAGCAGTTTATCTGCCGCCATATACTCACAAACATAAGATGACATATGTGTAGGATATGGTCTGACAAGGTACTTCCCGGGGTGATGAAGGAGCTTGTGCTGGTGCCTATGTTGGGGCTGGTGTGGTAGCTGGTGCTGGTGCAAGAGATGGTGCTACTAATTGTAGAGAGGCTGGTGCAGGAGCTAGAAGGCCCAGAACCGGTGCCGGTGCCAGTAGCTTGATGCTAGATTCCTTCTAAGGGGTAGCTAAGTTGACTACAGGGATGGTAGAGGCCGATGAGAAGTGTACAAACAAAATGTTCTCTTATACAATAGTTACTCACAAGACAGTGATCATATGATATGATGAGTATACAAGGAAATTAAGTCACTACCTCCATTCTTTCTGCTTAGGTCAACATGCGCCGGAGTAGGAACTAGGGCCAATGCTGTTGCGGGTGACAGCAGCTTGATGCTGGTTACCTTCTGGGGGTAGGTAAGGGGACTGCAGGAGTGGTCAGAGAGGCATATGAGATGTGTACAAGAAAAATGGTTTCTTATAAAATAGTAACTCCTAGACAGAGATGAGAATATACAAGTGAATTAAGTTACTACCTCTATTATGTCTCCTACTGAGGTCAATAGGTGCCGTTGCGAGAACTAGGGCCGGTGCCGGTGCCAGCAGCTTGATGCTGGCACCCTTTTGGGGGGTACATAAGGGGAAGCAGACTGCAGAAGTGGTCAGGGTCATATGATGAGTAAAGACAATTGTGTAGAATAGTTAGTCACAAGAAAATCATTAGAGTTTGTGATGAGTACAGAAGCAAATTAATTAGTACTACCTCTGTTCTTGGTCCTTAGGTTAGCAGGTGTACGATGGTGTGCAAGTATCTGCCCAGGCTTGCTAAAATAGAATGTTACCTCGTCCCCTTGCTTGACACCATTCTCATGGACATACTTGGACTAACCGAGGCCACCCAAATAGGAGGTGGCCATCGTCTGGGAGACATCCACATCATATAGTTGCCGCATGCCTTTAGGTCCCTCACTATAGAGTTAGAAACTTGTCGTTTTCGAACATCTTGTCTATAATGGGGCGAACGACACAAGGGACAACCTTCATGAGAAAATTGATAGAGAAGTAAGGCGACAGACAAAAAAGGTGAGATACAAGATCTTACATCAAGTCGGTCTAAACCACTTGGAATCCATACCTGATACCATGGGTACCCTTTTCGAAGGGTGGCCATGCATCATTTTTCTTCCCTCTACCTTTCACTACAAGAAAAGTTGGCTTTTACAACGGACGATTTTCGTGGTTGATGGCCCATTTTTTGTGGCTAAAAAGTGTTCCGCGACGGATGCCCATCATGGTAAAAGCCCCGTCTCAAATGAACCAACCACGTTTTTTTCCCGACCGTGGCGGATCGCACCCTTCGGCCACAAAAACTTGTTCCATCATAGATCTGTTCGCCAGTCGTGTTGACTGCTGACGTTACGCAACCTGACACGTGGCAGCCGCCGTGAACAGTCATAAAAACCATTGTGGAAGCCAGGCCCAGCCAAGATCTGCTAATAACTAAATGGGCCGGCCCATGTGGAGAGCCCAATAGGAACACAACCCTTTACTGTTTATCCTGCACTGTCCAGAATCGGCCCAGTATTGCAGCCAGCAGCGACCCATACACTTTCGGGCCCGACACTGTTTCGGCCTATATAAGGCCTAGGTTAGCCCAACACTGTGCTGCCACTTGAGGCCTGCACCAATACGGCCCGGCACTGTTCAGGCCTATTGCCAATCTAGCCTTTTACTGTTCAGTCATGTTACTGTTCAGTCATGTTACTGTTCCAGCCTTTTAGGAATTTCGACCTGTTACTGTTTAGGCCCTTTAGTGTTTGGGATTTTGCTTGTTTAGGCCGGCACTGTTTGGCCTGTTACTGTACTGGCCTACCACCGTACTAGCTTTTTGCTGTTGATACCTTTCGTGGTTCCGGCCTTTCACTGTTTCGGCCTTTTCTCTGCTCTAGTTTTCTACTGTTCTAGCATTCTTACTATTCTGGCCTTTTACTGTTCGAGCCTTTTGATGTTCTGGCCTTTTACTGTTTTGGCCTTTTACTGTTCTAGCCTTTTACTGCTATGTCCTTTTACTGTTATGTCCTTTTACTACACTGGCCTTTTATTGTACTGGCCTTTTTACTGTAATGGCCTTTTACTGTTCTAGCCTTCTACTGTTCTGGCCTTTGACTGTTCTGTCCTTCTACTGTTCTAGCCTTTTATGATACTAGCCTTTTCCTGTTCTAGCCTTTTACTGTTCTGGCCTTTTACTGTACTGGTCGTTTTGTTTCAACGTTCGGCATGCTACTGCTCTGGCCTGTTACTGTTTCGGCCTTTTTTGCTAGTGCCTACTTTTCGTAGAACAAGTGAATATCAAGACATCAATTAATAAACACGCATAAATTAAAACTACTTATTACACAACAATAAAAGTTTGTTACAATAGGTTATACAACAAGATCATAATTCTGACAGATTACAATGTGTCAGTACCCTCAATAAGAGATCGGTACATGGCGATTCACTTCAATGTATCATATGTCCTCTTCAACATTTCAGCTATAGATCTCAGAGCAGCTACACCCTTTCGTTCTGCATGCAATACATCATTTATATATTTATCACCCGCAGGAGTTGTTCTAGGTGGACTGTTAAGTAGGTTGTTTGGTTCGGAAATGCAATGAGAGGATGAATGGGACGAGGGATCGCAACTTTCAGTCTTGCCTTCCAAGGACTCCTGCTTGATTTTAACTGTAGTCTGCTAAAATATGGTGAAAGAGATTAAAACAAACAACAAGGGAAGTAAGTAGTATTGTATAAGGTAGAGATCATTTAAAGTAAGTATGAACTTACAGTAGGACGTTCAGGCTGACAGTAGCTCCTTCTCGAGCGGGTGCGACTCCTGGTCAATCTGCCAGAAGAATATGAGCAGAGCAGCTGGAACTCTGGTTCTTGTACTCCATTATCATTTCTCTGCATGACATTTGAAACCAAATTAGTTGGTTTGGAAGGATGAAAACTCTTGAAAACACCAAAAACATAGCATTAAAAATTACCAGATGTATGTTTCAAACTAGACAACTGGTTTGGAAGGATGAAAGCAGGTGAGAACACCAACATATAGCATTAAAAATGACCAGATATATCATCCAAACTAGATGGACATTTTCCGAATTAAGCATTCGCACATAGATTCACAATTGAACATAAATGCAAATGTTATGGCAAGTTCTTAGGTAGAATGACTTATTAACTTATTAGGAATGCAGGTTATACAACTAATTAACATGACAAGAAACTGGCCTAAGTAACACAAGGAAACCTCACGATTCAGCCTTGCTAGGTGTTAGATTGTCAGTGTTGGATCCTCTATGAGCTGTTTGCATGACCCGTGCGAGCGCTCGGAAAGAATAGAATCTATGAGTTGGTGTTGGAGGATTAAACCGATAGCGTGAGAATGTAAGAAAGGGAATAAAAGCGAGAAGCTAATGACATGGATAGGACCTACAATATGAAGGGTGCAAATGAAATGGCAATAGCATCTAGGATATTGAGCAACATTCTAACGATTTCATAGTTTACGAGTACCAAAAATATAGCAAATGGGCAAGAGAAATTACCGCTATGCGGCAAGGACGAGTGGAACGGGCAAGAGGGCGGCGGCTCGGCATTTCAAGGCCAGGAACGAATAATTCAGTGAAGCAGCCCCGGTAGGGTAGACGACGGCGTTGGCGAAGCAGATCCGGTGCAGCAAGGGAGTCGGTGAAATAGTTCCGGTGAAGAGCGCCTGTAGTGGAAGAGCTCTGGTGTGGAAGAGAGGGCCGGCGGTGAAGCAGCTAGAGGAAGGTCGAGGTTGGAGGGGTGTGGGCCGGGAAGAGACGATGGGGGGATATAGGTGGGATGACGCACATTTACCACCTATACCCCTCTATTATTGCACTACTCCCACGGTCCTTGTTTCCGGAGCAGGGATAGAAGAGGAATTTTGCATTTGCAAAAAGCGGGGTGGGATATTTGAATAGATGCACAGGATATTTGAATAGATGTGCGCGGGATGTTTCGGTGCCATGCAGAAATTTTGAGGTTGAAGCTTCCGACGTACGTTACTCCGACGCGGCCGCTCTCACGTGTTGGCCCCGTATAGAGCCACACGCCAGCGATAGTATGCTTACCAACATATAAATTAGTTTCCACACATTTGTCAAAATTGATAAACAATATATTTTGAAGGCTTTCATACAAGATGACCAAGGTCACGGCCATATATCTGTTATAGTTTATAATAGCATGTCCATATCTGGTAGATAACTGCATCTTGGTATTTCAAAAGAAGATTCTAGATTTGATGGACAATGCCCAACTTTCTTGAATTTCCAAACTTTCTAGCTAAATCTATGCAATAAAATGACTTTTTGACAATCTGAAGTAAGTATGTCTAATTTCGAACTAAAAATTGTGTGATATACCTTGCTCTTGACTTTTTAAAATAATTCAAAGATACCAAATAGTCAAATATTGGAGAACCACTGAGAGTTTCTCAAAATTCAACTTTTTGATATGAATGGTAATGACACCTAATTTTGGCCATTTTAAAAAAATACAAAGAAACAAAATATAAAAATAAATGCGTCCATTATTTTCTCTCTTTGTGTCTCACTATGTGCACTAGCTAGTTTCCATGGAAAAATATAATCTTGTAATTTGATAACTTCTGAGAAAAAATTGTATCACAATATATGGAGTACCATGTAAGAATATGCATGGCTTTCAAACTAGGTGACCAAGGTCATGGCCATATCTTTTCTATAGTTTATAATAACCTATCCATATTTGCTAGTTGGTGTATATTGTCATTTAAAATATTATTTACAAAGGAAGCTTCTGAATTGGAAGTTATTTCAATTTTCTAAGACACAACAATGGCTTTAGTCATGAAGCTACTACAAAACATGGGTTAAAATCCCACTGCCCCAGTTTTCACTCAAATAGCCTAGGGTTAAGTTTAGGGTTCGAGGTTTTATTTTGGGTTGAGGGTTTAAGGGTTCATGGTTTATGGTTTAGGATTTTAGGGTTTAGGCTTTTAGGGTTTACTGGTTTAGGGTTTATGATTTAGGGTTTAGGGTTATTCAGGGTTTTAGGGTTTATGTTTGTTTAGTTTTTAGGGTTTAGGGAATTTTCAATAATAATGTTCAAGCTTTATATATATGGTTATATTCATGGAATAGAATGGCGTTATCGCAATTTAATAGAAGTATTTCAAGATTTGATCTATAAGTGCATTATACCTCCTTGGTAAGGGTTTACGGTTCTAGGGTTAGGACGTTAGGGCTCTAGGGTTAGGAGGTTATTAGGGTTTACGTTAAGGTTTTTTGGTTTTCAATAATGTTCAAGCTTTATGCTTATATTCATGTAATAGAATGGCATTACCGCAATTTAATGAAAGTATCTCAAATTTTGATCTATAAGTGCATGGTACCTGATTAGTTTAGGGTTTATGGGTCGATGATTTAGGGTTTTACGGTTTAGGTTTTATGGGTTGTTTAGGGTTTAGGGATTAGCGATTTTTCAATAATGCTCAAAGATTTATGCTTATATTCATCGAATAGAATGGCGTTACCTGCTTTAATGGAAGTATCACAAATGTTGATCTATAAATGCATGATATCTGCTTGGTTAGGGTTTATGGGTCATAGGTTTTGGGTTTTAGGTTTTATAGTTTAGGTTTTACGATTGTATAGGATTTAGAGTTTAGCGAATTTAGAATAATGCTCAAGCTTTATTGTTATATTCGTCGAATAGAATGGCATTACCTAATTTATTGAAAGTATCTCAAATTTTGATCTATAAAGTGCATGATACCTTCTTGGTTAGTGTTTATGGGTTGTGTGTTTGGGGTTTTAGGGTTTAGGTTTTAGGGGTTGTTTAGGGTTTAGGGTTTAGGGAATTTTCGATAATGCTCAAGATTTATGCTTATATTCGTCAAATAAAATGGCGTTACCAAGTTAAACGAAAGTATATCAAATTTTGATCTATAAGTGCATGCTACGTGCTTGGTAAGGGTTTAGGGTTTCAAGTTTTAGGGGTTTAGGGTTTTAGGAATTTTCAATAATGTTCAAGTTGCTTTATGCTTATATTCGTGAAATAGAATGGAATTACATCAATTTATTGAAAGTATCTCAAATTTTGATGTATAAGTGCACGATACCTGCTTTGGTTAGGGTTTATGGGTCGAGGGTTTAGGGTTATAGATTTTTACGGTTTAGTTTTATGGGATGTTTAGGGTTTAGGTTTTAGCGAATTTTCAATAATGCTCAAGATTTATGCTTATACTCGTAGAATAGAATGGGTGTTAGCTGATTTAATGAAAGTGTCTCAAATTTTGATCAATGTGTGCATGACACCTGCTTGGTTAGGATTTATGGCTGAGGGTTTAGGGCTTTAGGGTTTAGGGTTTAAATTTTAGGGGTTGTTTAGGGTTTAGAGAATTTTTGATATTACTCAGGATTTATGCTTATATTCCTCAGATAGAATGGCGTTACCCAATTTAACGAAATTATCTTAAATTTTGATCTATAAGTGCATGCTACGTTCTTGGTGAGGGTTTAGGGTTATAGGGTTTAGGGGTTTAGGATTTGGGTTTTAGGGGTTTAGGTTTTTGGGAATTTTCAATAATGTTCAAGCTTTATGCTTATATTCATGGAATAGAATGGTGTCACCCAATTTAACGAAAGTACCTCAATTTTTGGTCTATAGTTGCAAGATACCTGCTTGGTCAGGGTTTAGGGGTTTAGGTTTTATGGTTTAGGATTCCGTGAATTCTCAATAATATTTTCAAACTTTATGGTTATATATATTCATGGAACAGAATGGTGTTATCGCAATTTAATGAAAGTATCTAAAAAATTGATCTACAAGTCAATGATACCCTGCTTGGTCACATTTTTTGTTAAATAAAATGGAAGATACCCAAGTACTAAAACAAGGGAGAAAGACAAAGAGTTCCTTGAGATTTAGGCGCTGTTTGGTTGGGCTCTAATTCTGGCTTTTTATTTTTGGCTTATAAAGCTACGAACGTGTTTTTGGCTTTGTTTTTTGAGCTTTTACTTTGATATAGTGGAATGATAGTATAAGCCAGGTTGGATGATTTTAACGATTTTATCTCGGTTTAGCGAAAAATGTTTGAATTTTGAACAACATGCGATGGGAATCTCTACTTCCCATAATTCTGGCTCACTGACATGTGGGTCACTTGCATAGTGGGTCCAAAAAGTCAATGTATATCGGAGTGGGCAGGCAGGTAAATATTGAAGAAGGTTTGGGAAACGTCGATGGGGTGATGCACTTGGGAGAACACAAATTTAGCACCTATATCCCTCTGTTATTGCAGTGCTCCCTCGGATTCTTGTTTCCGGAGTAGGGATAGAAGAGGAATTTTGCATTCTAGAAAGAGGTGAAGCATGTTTGAATGGATGCACAAGATATTTTAATGGATGGGTGCGATGTTTGGGCGCCGTACCAAATTTTGAGGTCGAAGCTTTTAGCATACGCTACTCCGGTGTGGGGCCTCTCAGACGCGCTGTCACCGTCTAGGCCCACACGCCAGCGAGAGTTGCTTCCCAGCATTTAAATGAGTTTCTAGGCATTTGCTGAAATTTTTGAACAATTGAAGGCTTTCAAGAAGATGACCATCGTAAAAAAAAAGGTGACCAAGGTCATGGAAATAGTTTACGATGATGTGTACGTATTTGGTAGATCGGTGCATCTTTGCAAATCAATCAATATGTCTGGTTCCAAACTTGAAGTTTGTTTTTGAATTTCCAAGTAACAATAATGTGTTTTGTTGTGAAGCAACTACAAAGATGATGGCTCAAAATGCCACCGCCCCCTTTTTGCATACAATGTATGTCATTGTGCTAGGAACGGCAGTACCTAAGAAGGTTGGATAGAGGTGTGGGGACTAGCAGGGAAGCTATCGACGGCGTCCGCAGGCTGGATTGGATACAAGCGAGCGTAGCTGGACGCAGGAAGTACCCAGGTTCGGAGCCCTTGTGATGAGGTAAAACTCCTAGTCCTGCCGATCTGACTATGAGGGATATACGGGCTACAAGTGCTCCTCGAGCTGTGTTCTCTAGCTACTTGTCTTAAATGCACAATGACCAACCCTTTCTAATGAGGCCTTGCCTCTCCTTATATAGGAAGAGAGGCAACGGTCTCACTGGCCAGCCCGACTGGCGGGCCCCATAGGTGGGTCCCAGCCGGCTGGTCATCTACAGTATCCGGCACAACCATGTCCCATCAGAGTACAAGCGGTATGGCTATCGTCGGCACAGTGAACGCCGTGCGAGCCTGTCTTCAGCACCGGGCCACTCTTCCCGTGTCATCCCCGCAAAGTCTTCGGTATGGCCTAGTAGTTGCCAGTCTTGTCATCGTATAGGGCGTACCGCGCACTGTTCCGCATGTCGCCCTGTCTCCTTGATTGGTTCCGGCTACGCTGCTGTAGCCGGCTGCTTCTCGCTGATCCGGCTACCTCACGGTAGCCGGCTTGACTTGCCCTGTCCGGCTGCGCTTAACCAGCCGGACATGACCCGACTGCCATATTTCTTGTCTGGTTGGGGTATCCGGAGGTCATCCCCCCGACACTAGCCCCCGAGCGCGTGTAGATTTGGCCCTTAGGTGAAATGTGCATGCGCTCCCTCTTCGTTTTGAATTTCTGACCGGCTGCGCCTGGCGGTTGTGCTACCCGTGATGTCAGTGCTGACGCCGGCCACGCACGCACGCGGGCAGCGACACGTCCCGTCGCATGTCGCCTCGGGAAACTACCGCCTGACACTTCGGTTCTTGCTCCGGGATCTTCTGCGCAGCCCGCATCTGCACACGGGATCTGGGACAGCGGTTGGGGTGGGAAGCGCCTCGATGGATGTCGCGTGGCGCCACGGACGGTTGCCCTTCCGGGCCTTTAAAGGGGCGCCCAGGGGAGGGCAGTTCCTCTCCTTCGCTTCCCCTGCTCCCAGTTGCCTTCCTCTCTTCTGTGCTCCTGCTTTCCGCGCTTCGTCGCCTTTGCCGCTGTAGCCTGCCGTGCTGCCCGTTTGACGTCGTCGGCGGTACGGGCCACCGTCTTTCCTCTGCCGCCGCGCCCTCCAGCGAACCGGAAATGGCTGCCGAGCGTGGAGCCTGGTGCGGCTCCTCTGTCACGGAGGAGCACATCCAAAAGTATCGCACCACCCGCATCCTGCCGTCGGAGGAGGAAGTGGAGGTGCGGCTCGCGCCGGCAGGGGAGGTGTCACCGCATCCGGCGGAGGGGTGATACATTGCAAATGTATCTATAATTTTTGATGTTCCATGCTTGATTTTATCTACTTTCTTATGTTTTGTCCACACTTTGGAGTACTTTTCATATGCTTTCTTGGACTAACCTATTAACAAGATGCCACAGTGACAGTTGCTTGTCTTCTGCTGTTTTTGGTTCCAGGAAAGTCAGAAAATGAATATTCTCAGAATTGGACGGGACAAAAGCCAAAGTTCCTATTTTACCGAAATACTCATGGAGCCAGAAGGAGAGTTGGAGAGGGGCCATAGGGTGGCCACACCCCCCAGGCGCGGGTACCCCCAGGCCGCGCCAGGGCATGGTGTGAGCCCTCTGGCTGGCCATCGACCTTGCCTCCTATATATTCCTCCCGAGGCAGAAACCCTAGATCGTCAATCAGAAATCCACGAAAAGTTCCGCAGCACCGCCGCCATCGAAGGGGAGATTCGGGGGACAGAAAGTGTCTATTCTGGCACCCTGCCGGGACGGGGAAGTGCCCTCGGAGCCATCTCCATCGATCTCCACCACCATCTCCATCACCGTTGCTGATTCCCATGATGATGAGGGAGTAGCTCTCTCTCGAGGCTAAGGGTTATACCGATAGCTATGTTTTCATATCTCTCTCTATGCATGATCTTATTGAGATCATGAGCTTTGTAATCAAGTAAATCTACCTTGCTACTCAAGTGCTTTAATAGATCTCTGCTCTCCCCATGTGTGTGAAAGTGACAGCGTGCACACCATGGTGGCACTTAGGCTAGAGATTACAAATACTTGTTATGAGTTATATTTGGAGTTGGATGTCTTTATGAAATTTTGGTGTTTGTTGGAACCATCTAGTGCTCAAGGTGACAGTGTGGGGTTTTCTATATGGGAAAGATGAACTTTGAGGTGTGCTGTTATATCCCTACCATGGATTAGAGTGTCCAACCAGAGAGTTTTTCAGAGTAGTATCATGAAGAGAATATATTTATATGAGAGTGTTCACTAGTGAAAGTATGACCCCTAGGCCTTCTTTCTAAGCATTGAAACACCACTTGCAATTAGATCTGTTACATGTTTGCTTGTTTCCATCTTTATTTCAGTTTTCCTTTAGTCTTTTCCACGCCATCAAGCCATTTTCTGGCACCGTTACCACTTATAATTATCTATACCACTTGTATTTCACTATCTCTTCACCGAACTAGTGCACCTATACACCTGACAAGTGTATTGGGTGTGTTGGGGACACAAGAGACTTCTTGTATCTTGATTGCAGGGTTGCTTGAGAGGGGATACCTTTGACCACTTCCTCCCTGAGTTCGATAAGCCTTGGGTGATCCACTTAAGGGAAAACTTGCTGTTGTTCTACAAACCTCTGCACTTTGAGGCCCAACAACTATCTACAAGAATAGAAGTGCATAGACATCAAGCTATTTTCTGGCGCCGTTGCCGGGGAGGTAAGGTAAAAGGTATTCACACCGGAGGATTAAAGAAGAAGAACCGCCCACGGCAAACGCCTATTTTCTGGCGCCGTTGCCGGGGAGGTAAGGTAAAAGGTACTCACATCCTCCGGTGTGAGTGCTCAAAGTTATTTCCTTTAGATTTTGCAATTTTGTCTTTTTGTTTCTTGTTTTCACTAGTTAGGCTTAATGGAAAACAAAAAAAAAATTAGAGAGCTTTATAGTATTTATCTTGAGTTAGGGCATGAAGTGTTTGAAGAGAAAATTTAAAAACCTATGGAACTTTATTTGCATGCTAATAGCAATGTTGTTAGTATGAATTCTTTGGACACCATTATTTCTAATGCTATGGAAAAGTCTAAGCTTGGGGAAGCTAGTTTTTATGAAAATGATCTTTTTAGTTCCCCAGCTTTGGAAGATAGCTATTCTATTGCTTATGATGATACCAAACCTCCAATATATGATGATTACAATGATCAATATGATATTTTTAGTCCACCTACTATTGAGGAGAAAATAAATTATGACTATAATATGCCTCCTATATTTGATGATTATGGTGATGAGAATAATAATGATAGCTATTTTGTTGAATTTTCTCCCACTACAATTAATAAGAACGACTATGCTTATGTGGAGAGTAATAATTATTTTATGCATGTGGCTCATGATAAGAATGTCTTATGTGATAGTTATATTGTTAATTTTATTCATGATGCTACTGAAAGTTATTATGAGAGAGGGAAACATGGTCTTATGTATCTCAATAATATTAAGTTTTCCCTCCTTATGTTGAAAGTCTTGAAGTTGTACTTGTTTTGCTTTACTATGGTTGCTTTGTGCTTTCATGAATTGTTTCCTTACAAGATTCCTATGCATAGGAAGTGGGTTAGACTTAAATGTGCTTTGAATTTGCTTCTTGATGATCTCTTTTACTTCAATTCATATTTCTTCTTGATACCACTCCACCACAACACATCAGCAGTGCACCTGATGAAAACAGCTAACAACCACGGACACAGTACAACCTTGGGTCGGCTGCTCTTGAGCTGGATGGAACCGAGGCAGAGGGAGTCCGCGTGGACATGGCACAACAACAGCGTGACGGGATGAACCGGCGGACGTGCGCGTAGCCAGGGCGTGGTCGAGGCGCAGGGCGGAGGCCGGTGCTGTAGACGGGCGCCGCATCCACCGTCGGTGTCGGCCAGGGGCCCAGGCCACATCACTGGCAGGGAGAAGCAGGGTGCCAGGGGCGGAGCTTGGACGGGAGGCGACGACGAAGGTGGGGTGAGGCCTTGAGATGCAGGGGATGGCGGGATCGCGGACATGGAGGTGCCAGGCAGGGCTCAGCGGGGCGGGTCTCTGGGAAGACGACGATGAGGAAGAGCGGGGTCCAGGGCGGCGATGGCGAGGGGGATGTGAGCAGGGGTAAGGGGGGTCGCCCGTGTCGGAGGAGGGCCGGGGAGACGCGAGGTCGGCGAGGCAGGGGCGACCCTAGCAGCGGGCCGGCTCGAGAGGGACGGGGGTGACGGCGGCGAGGAGGAAGCGTGGGATCCGAGGGGCGGCGAGAGGAACAGCGGTCGACGGAGAAGCACAAAGGCAGGGGCAATGATGAGGGAGGAGGACGGCCGGGGAGAGTGCTGGCGGCGGTGAGGAGGAGCGGGGCAGGCTCGCGATGGGAGAGGGCGAGTGGGGTCGCGTGAGGAGAGAGAGAGAGGCGAGAAGGAGAACATGGGGGGTTGGTGGCGTGCAGCGTTGGTGGCGGGGTGGCTGGTGGGCCCGCCTGGTCGGGTGGACCAGGTGAGTGCGGGAAAACATGCAGGGGCGGGCGGGATCCGAGCCGGTCGGTGACGCAGGTGGCGTGCGCGCGGGAAAAGCAGGTGGCGATGGGTGGGGTTGGCGGTAGAGGGAGGGAGATGGTGCGTGCGTGAGGATGGGGACGCGGGCCAGGGCGTGGGGAGCGAGGTGGCAGTGGGTGAGTGGGTGGAGATTGGGCCAGGGTGATGTGGCGCAATGTGATAGGGTGGGGTGAGGTGGAGGGAGGCTGGGTAGGATAGGATTGGGTAGAATTAGGACTAGATATTTTAGACTAGGGTTTGGAGGTGGCCGGCCGGGCTTTCGGGCCTGGCTGGCTGCCTCCCAAAAATAATATAAACTTTTATTTTAATTTAAAATAGACTTTTGTAAATAGTTTTTAGACACATAAAAGACCCGGAAAAGACCGGAGTTTTGATTTGAAATTAAGACGGGGAATATTTAGAAAACAAAACAAGGCTTTTAGAAAATAGTTTTAGACAAACAAATGCATGATGACATGACGATGCTCAAATGCAATGTGGCATGATGACATGAGCATGCGGTCATGAAGATGCAATGCACAAAAACAACGCGATTTTCTAGTAGTGGTTTTGCGGGGCGCCACAATTCGACACCACTATAATGGATCTCGCCCTCGAGATCCGCCTCATGGTACCGAAAAGAAGGTCGACGATCTGAATCTTCTCGCTTCATGTAGATCCTCGCGACACCACTAACAAGAGGTCGTTATCCGTGATCGTCGAGAGAACACTCCGGGAAACAAAGGACGAAGGTATAGGTATCCACAAATAAAGCCACCTCTAACTTCGATAGAAAGAGAGAACCGATGCATTCTCATCCACTTCAATGTACACGAGCGAATAGATTGAGTAGTCGGCATGGGGGCCAATCCATCATGCACCCAAACTATTACTCCGCACAATCAGTAGAAAAGCATGCAACCATTCTCGGAATCAGACTGAAGATGTCGACAAGCGATCGTTCAGAACAAAGGAGTGATGCAGGCTCTGCATCGGATCTAGCGTAGATGATGTCGTCGCGTCGGTAAACACCGGAAGGCACAAACAAGGAACAAAGATAAATCCAACAGATGAAGGATCCCTCAGATATCATGAAGTCTGAAGGTAGAAACACCGTCGCCAAAGGAGGAAGCGAAACCCTGAAGGTACGACGGAACCCAACCATGAGAAATCCTGGACTTGAAGAAAGGATAAGAGAGTAGAATCAAAACACGCGGAGGTAAGAGGAGAATAGCAGAGGGGTAAGGAGTAAAATTAGACCTAATCAGATCTATCCAACCGATTTTGCAAAATAGTTTTGACACTCTACTTCGGCCGTTAGCTAGGTTATCCTACAGGCTGGACTTGTGAGGTATCGCAACTGCTGAGCTCTGATACCACTCTGTAACACCCTCCAATCGGCCCTATGCAAGTTTTATCCCTTTCCACCAAACCCGCATAGAAACGATTCAAGGACGCCCACCAGGCACTTTCGTGCGGGTGGAAAACAAAGTAATACCATTACACAACAGTCCTCGATGGGACCCACATAACAGATATATATACAACACGACTCCACGAGTCCAAAATACAGATATACAATACAAAGATCCAAATCACCTTGAAATTGATAGGGCGTCCGACTACGGACAAGATGCAAATGGGGCTAAGAGCCCTGAAGAATAACCAATGGCGTCCATAACCCTGCCCAGGTCAAGCCGGAAGGGTAACCCTGCTAACAACGTCGATCTCAAACCTGCTACAACAAAAAATGGTGCCGACAAAGGGCAAAGGAAAAAGATGAGCGTCAGTACTGAGGCCAGTACACGGCGAGGCTAGAATTCAGCGGCTCTCGCCTACATAGGTATGGTGGGCTGAAGCGGCAGCGCAGCGGCACTAAACAACCTATAGAGACTCGATACAACTGGCGGTTATCAGAGAGGGATAAGAAAGACCTATTCGGATCCAACCTGATACTAACACCAATCATACCTATCCTGGTATTTCCCCCTCGAGACCAAACAAGGAAGTCGGACCAAGGAACTCACACAGTTGGCAATTTTACTCATTCCGTTATAGTTGCAGCACTTACTAATCAGATATAGATAGCATGAGTCATCCTGAAGCATAAGTAGTGGGCAATTTTAGTTAACCATTCTGTTGTAGTTGAAACATTTACTAGTCAGATATAATTGTCCTGAGGAATCCCAAAACCCAGCAGTTGTTGGCACTTTTATCACATTCCATTGGAGTTGCAATACTTACTAGGTAGATATAGCAAACATCCCAGATCTAGTAGTGGTTGGCATTTTTAATATCCATTCCGTTATAGTGAAGCTGATTACTAGTCAGATATATTATGTCAAATTTATAGCACTACTTTAGTTATGCTTGTCTATGATCGAGGTACTGTGCTCCAAGTCGTCCATAACCGCAGACACGGCTTTCAGAAAGTTTTACCCTGCGGGGGTGCACAAATAGCAACACACACTCGATCGACCTCGGAAAAACCAACTCAAAACCCAACGGGGCATTCACGACAAAGCGATCATAGGATTCATAAAATATTTCAGGGGGCCACCCCACTAAGCTACCCGTAACAAAGTTGGCTGGCTCCAGAACGGACCCAGGGTTTGTGACAATGGCTGTAAATGACTGGGAACCCGAAAGTGTGACTAGGCTTGTCGATACCTCGAAAACATTCCACGATCCAAAATAGTACAGGTGCTCCACGCACAATCGTAAATAAAGCAGTTAAACATGGCATAGGTACATGATAGTAATAAAGCCCCAAACTACTTTGTGGCCCCAAGAAATAGAAATGAATCAAGCTCTAGCTCAGGGAGGTCCATAAGGCCTCCCGGATGTGGATTGTGCGAATAGTCAAGGAACAGGTATCAAGTACTCGGGGTCCTACGGGACACAAGTGAGCATGGAAGAACCAAATAACATCTATTGCCCACCGATGCCTCTACATTAGTTATATCTAGAATTTTAATAGTTGTATTTAAAGTCATGATCATCTCCACCATTAAGCATCTCCACCATTAAACATTTTCCAGCATTCCAACAACTGTGGTACTCGACAACACGAGATCGCACCTGAGCAAGCAACTACGACTCGCATGGCCAGCTATCTACCAAACACAGGTAATAGGAGGTGTCCAAGGCAATATAGAGGCTGCACGGGATATAACTGGTGCACGGAAACTAAAGCATCACGACACGGATAGCAATAGATCAACAGGAGGAAATAAAGACTATAAAAGCAAGATAGGTAGAAGGGGGAGAGGTGCTCGCCTGGGAAAACATAGCCGAAGGATCATATCCGGTGAACTTGTCGATACTCGCATCCACTCATCGGCCTAGTCCGCGAAGAAGCAAACACTAGAAGAAACACTGGATGCAATATTTAATACTACGACAGAAGATCTGGCATGATTATGATATGATGCACATGCGGTGCAATTAGGCATTATTAAGAGGAACCGTGGTCCCGACAAATGATTATATGGTTCAAGTTGTTTAGAAACCCAGCAAATTAAATGTTCTATTAACAGGGCGAAGCATGGCATCGGTCCGCTACACCAATTTAAATGGAGTCCGGAATAAGACAAAGAGATCCCGCAGATGGACTCCATATTTAATTATGAGGTGAATCGGCATAATGCCCCCAAACCACAGATAGGTATGCATGCATGAACAATTTAATATGCGACAGATATATGGCAATTTATAAAATAGGGGCTCGGGAAAAGGTTCACACATTGGCGTTTGGCGCTCTTGGGTTCCGGGGGTTCGGGGTTCGACAGGGATCAGTCTCGACGGGAACGTTCTCGGACAACGGAGTAGAGCTTGGCGTTCCGGGAAGCAGGCCTTGGCGTTCCGGGTTCTAAGGCATCGGATCCATGGCGAAGTACTTGTTCCGGGAAGGAGAGCTTGGTGGTCTTCGGGTTCATGGTTCTTTGGTTCCCAGTCAACGACCTTGGGGTTCCGAGTCGAAGTAGTCGTTCGGCCTTGCAATTCGAGGGTCTTGTGCATATTGTTGGGGTGGCACTTCCATTGTCTTGGGTCGGGTAGCACAAGGATGCACACCGCAAGCATGAGCTGGTGCTGCGAGGCAGGAACAACAGGGCATCGGGATCATTAACAACGCCATAGATACCACTCCACCACAACACATTAGCAGTGCACCTGATGAAAACAGCTAACAACCACAGACACAGTACAACCTTGGGTCGGCTGCTCTTGAGCTGGATGGAACCGAGGCAGAGGGAGTCCATGTGGACATGGCACATCAACAGCGTGACGGGATGAACCGGCGGACGTGCGCGTAGCCAGGGCAAGGTCGAGGCGCAGGGCGGAGGCCGGTGCTGGAGACGGGCGCCGCGGCCGCCGTCGATGTCGGCCAGGGGCCCAGGCCACATCACTGGCAGGGAGAAGCAGGGCGCCAGGGGCAGAGCTTGGCCAGGAGGCGGCGATGAAGGTGGGGTGAGGCCTCGAGATGCAGGGGACGGCGGGATCGCGGACGTGGAGGTGCTAGACAGGGCTCGGCGGGTCTCTAGGAAGACGACAGCGAGGAAGAGCGGGGTCCAAGGCGGCGACGGCGAGGGGGAACCGAGAAGGGGTAATGGGGGTCTCCCGTGTCAGAGGAGGGCCGGGGAGACGCGAGGTCGGCGAGGCAGGGGCGGCCCCGGCAGCGGGCCAACTCGAGAGGGACGGGGGTGACGGCGGCGAGGAGGAAGCGCGGGACTCGAGGGGCGGCGAGAGGAATAGCGGTCGACGGCGAAGCGCAGAGGAAGGGGCGACGGCAAGGAAGGAGGACGGCCGGGGAGAGTGCTGGCGGCGGTGAGGAGGAGCGAGGCAGGCTCATGATGGGAGAGGGCGAGTGGGGTCGCGAGAGGAGAGAGAGAGGCGAGAAGGAGAACAGGGGTGTGGTGGTGGCGTGCAGCGTTGGTGGCGGGGTGGCTGGTGGGCCCGCCTGGTCGGTTGGACCAGGTGAGTGCGGGAAAACATGCAGGGGCGGGTAGGATCCGAGCCGGTCAGTGATGCAGGTGGCGTGCGCGCGGGAAAAGTAGGTGGCGATGGGTGGGGTTGGCAGCAGAGGGAGGGATATGGTGCGTGCGTGAGGGTGGGGACGCGGGCCAGGGCATGGGGAGCGAGGTGGCAGCGGGTGAGTGGGTGGAGATTGGGCCAGGGTGATGTGGCGCGATGTGATAGGGTGGGGTGAGGTGGAAGGAGGCTGGGTAGGATAGGGTTGGGTAGAATTAGGACTAGATATTTTAGACTAGGGTTTGGAGGTGGCCGGCCGGGCTTTCGGGCCTGGCTGGCTGCCTCCCAAAAATAATATAAACTTTTATTTTAATTTAAAATAGACTTTTGTAAATAGTTTTTAGACAAATAAAAGACCCGGAAAAGACCGGAGTTTTGATTTGAAATTAAGACGAGGAATATTTAGAAAACAAAACAAGGCTTTTAGAAAATAGTTTTAGACAAACAAATGCATGATGACATGACGATGCTCAAATGCAATGTGGCATGATGACATGAGCATGCGGTCATGAAGATGCAATGCACAAAAACAACGCGATTTTCTAGTAGTGGTTTTGCGGGACGCCACACCCAGGCCACGCCAGGGAATGGTGTGGGCCCCCTGGCTGGCCACCGACCTTGCCTCCTTCGGCTATATATTCCTCCCGAGGCAGAAACCCTAGATTGTCAGTCAGAAATCCACGAAAAGTTCTGCAGCGCCGCCGCCACCGAAGGGGAGATTCGGGGGACAAAAAGTGTCTGTTTTGGCACCCTGCCGGGACGGGGAAGTGCCCCCGGAGCCATCTCCATCGATTTCCACCACCATCTCCATCACCGTTGCTGATTCCCATGATGATGAGGGAGTAGTTCTCTCTTGAGGCTAAGGGTTCTACCGGTAGCTATGTGTTCATATCTCTCTCTATGCATGATCTTATTGAGATCATGAGCTTTGTAATCAAGTAAATCTACCTTGCTACTCAAGTGCTTTAATAGATCTCTGCCCTCCCCATGTGTGTGAAAGTGACAGCGTGCACACCATGGTGGCACTTAGGCTAGAGATTACAAATACTTGTTATGAGTTATATTTGGAGTTGGATGTCTTTATGAAATTGTGGTGTTTGTTGGAACCATCTAGTGCTCAAGGTGACAATGTGGGGTTTTCTATATGGGAAAGATGAACTTTGAGGTGTGCTGTTATATCCCTACCATGGATTAGAGTGTCCAACCAGAGAGTTTTTTAGAGTAGTATCATGAAGAGAATATATTTATATGAGAGTGTTCACTAGTGAAAGTATGATCCCTAGGCCTTGTTTCTAAGCATTGAAACACCGTTTGCAATTAGATCTGTTACATGTTTGCTTGTTTCCATCTTTATTTCAGTTTTCCTTTAGTCTTTTCCACGCCATCAAGCCATTTTCTGGCACCGTTACCACTTATAATTATCTATACCACTTGTATTTCACTATCTCTTCGCCGAACTAGTGCACCTATACACCTGCCAAGTGTATTGGGTGTGTTGAGGACACCAGAGACTTCTTGTATCTTGATTGCAGGGTTGCTTGAGAGGGGATACCTTTGACCACTTCCTCCCCGAGTTCGATAAACCTTGGGTGATGCACTTAAGGGAAAACTTGCTGCTGTTCTACAAACCTCTGCACTTGGAGGCCCAACAACTGTCTACAAGAATAGAAGTGCATAGACATCAAGGGGGAGCGGGTGATCTTCCTCTCGCACCTCGCCCACGGGTTCGCGCTACCGGTGCACCCGTTCTTCCTCACCTTCCTCGCCTTCTTCGACCTCCGCCTCCACCATCTCGGCGCCAACACAATCGGCATGCTACCTCGGGATCCAGCCGGATATCGGGCTCCTCTTCCGGCACTTCCGAGTCCGGCCGCAGGTCTAGTTCACGAAGGGGCCGCTAGTCGTCTACGATGGCGCCTCCATCTACTCCCGCACGCGGACCGGCTATCCCAAGTTCTGGCTACAGGACACGGTACGGCTGTGGCATCAGTCGTACTTTTATATCCGGAACCTCACCGACATGGACCAGATCAATCTTCTGGCATTCCAGGATGTGGAGTCCAGCCGGCAGCACTTGGAGTTGAAGATCTACAGCGAGAAGACGGAACCTCACCGCCTGCCTAACCGGCCTGGACATCAGCCTTAGCTGGATGTCTAGGCTGATGATGCCGCTGAAGCAGCAAGTGCACAAGATGTGCTTCTACTCTGGCCGGCTGGACCCGACCCGGCTGTCTCGCCGTGACCCCCGCTACCACAACCTAAAGGAGTGGGTGTGGACCATCACCAAGGAGCGGCTGCCGGAAGGCTGGGCCTTCGGGATGGCCCCTTATAGCCGAGACAACCGCGCGCCCCGGGTAAGTCCTTCAAGCCAGAATTTTCCTTTGTATTTCTTGCCCTTCTTTTTTATCCGACTAATCTCTCGTACTCGGCAGATCTTCCCCTGTATCCTTTGTGAGGAGGGCGACGCCCCTCTTCAGAGGTTCACGCCTGACTTGCCCGAGCCGCGCGCTCGGCGGTCTAGCAAGGAGTCGGACGGGGACGGCGACAACTTCCCCATCCTGAACGACGAGCCAGTCGCCGATCCCCACGCGGAGGTCGACGAGGAGGAAGAGGCCGCGCCAGCCCCCGATCTGGCATGGCGCCTCGCGATGGACGGGGACTCCAGCTGGTCTGGTGCTGACGGGAGTGGCTCTAGCCGTTCCAGCGCCAGCCGGCCTACCGCGGAGGAGCCGGACCGGCGCCCTTCCCCCGAGTCGCCTTGGCCGGAAGAAAGGGCCACCCCCGGTGGTACAGGGGTACGTCTTTCTCCGGGTGCCTTTACTATCTTCCGCTTCTTTCAGTTTTTCCTTTTTGCCTTTGGCTCATTTGTTTCTTTCTCCTTTTTCCCTCCTTCTATCTTTTCAGCATGCTGGTCTCTTTTGGGGCCGCGAGCCCGGCGCGGGGGCCGACTGGGTCGCCACCCCATGTGTTTCCCATGTCTGCCTCCGCCCCTCCTTCCTCCGAGGCACCGCCTCGAGCTGAACCGGCTGCCTTGGCCGGAACAGGGGGTCCCTAGCCGACCACGGTGGTCCAGCAGGAAACGGTTGTGGCCACCTCGCAGAGCGGGGATGGCTCTTCTGCGGGGACGCGGAGGGCGGCAACAGGCAAGGAACTCGTGGTTGTCGGTGACGACAACTCCGAGGACGAGCCGGGGGAGGAGTGGAGGACAGCAGTGGTCGTGGCGAAGGAGTCGCTGGCTGCCAACGCCGTGGATGACGATGCCTCCTCCACTGCCTCGCTGACAGATCTCGCCACCACCCTCGAACTGGCGGTGAAGGAGATCCGGCTGCTCGAGGCCACAGCCGGCGGGAATCGGTCCTTGGAGCAGAAGCTTGCTGCTGCCAATGGAACCTCCCAGAGTAAGCTTGCTTCATCCGGAAACATCCTTTTTTCTGTTTTGACGATAGCCGGTTTTGTCGCAGCTATCCTTGTATGTGCTTAGCGGGAGATCGATCGCCTGAAGAAGGTGAATGACCGGCTGAGCAAGTCCAACTCCACGCTGTGGCTGTAGAACAACGATTGGCGCGCTAAGGTGGATGCTCTAGAGGCCACCGTCAAGGAGCACGATGCCTCGCTCGCCAGCCGGATTGACGCCTTCAACCTTCTCGAGGCCCAGAATAAGGACCAAGAGAAGGAAATCAAGCGGCTGGCGGCGAAGGAAAAGGCCCTCGTGGAAGAGCTGATGTAAGTCGGGCACACGGCCAAGGGTAAGATCCGTTTTCCGTCTCCTCTTGTCTTTTCGGATCCGGTAGCCGGATCTGACTATCTTTTTTCTGACAGCTTTTTATCCCGGCATAGACCTGCTGGCCTACAACCGGCTACAGGAGAACTGGCCGGGAGCACAGCCGACAGCCCAGGAGCTCGTCGTCCTTCTCGGCGAGGAAGCTGCCAAGCTTCGCTAGGTGGCGCATGCCATCTTCTCCTTTCTGTGGCCGGATGCTTCGGTCCTAGAGACGATGGTGCAGCTAGCCGCGAAGGTGGGAGAGGTGCCGGCTGCTGTGGACCGGCTGCAAGACTTGGCGGCGCGAGCCGGAGCTAAGAAGGCCTTGGCCCTCATGCTCTCGTGGTACAAGGACGCCCGCGTCGAGAAGATCGACGGAGGTTTCCGCGCCGGCGCCGAGCTTGCCGCAATCCGCCAGGCCCATCCAGAGCTCCGGGCCTCCGCCATCAAGATTGTTGATTATGTGGATCCCGACGAGGTGCTCACCGACTCAGAGTCTGTCGGCACTCCAGATGCGGAAGCCTCGACGCAGCCGGCTGGCGACGCCGGAACTGGATCAACCGCAGCACCTCCTCCGCCGCCTGAGACTGCTGCCAGCCAAGGTTCTCCGCACGGCAAGGGCCCCGCCGTTTAGCTATCACCCCGGGATGCCGGGTGTATTTGTTTATTCTGTCTTGTTTGGAACTTGTCTGTCTGTACCGGCTGCCTCTAGCGCCGGGTAAACTTATGGGAGCTTCGTCTCCCCTTTCCTTTTAATGTCAATCTGAACTGATTTGGTTTGCCTTGAACTTGTGTTTTTTGCATGTCCTTTCAATATTTTTCGACTGACTTTATCCGGCTGACTTCGCTCGGCTGAACGCCTTTAGCCGGGGGAACTGCAATTCTAGTGGGGGCGTTAGTGCACCCACTGGGTGTAGCCCCCGAGATTCGGAGTAGCTGGCGTAGCCAGGTACTTCGAATCTTCTTTCTTTTCTTAAGTCCTCTAGCTTCATCCGACTAGACGCATCTTAGTCAGTTGCTTCCGCTGGCTGAACGCCTGCAGCCGGGGGAACTAATATTCCAGTGGGGCGCACAAACGCACCCACTGGATGTAGCCCCCGAGATTCGGAGTAGCTGGCATAGCCAGGTACTTCGAATCTTCTTGTTCTCTTGCTCCTGCCCTTGCCCTCACCTGGGCTCCAAATATCTGGCTAAACACCCTTAGCCGGTCGGGAAACTACAAGATTCCACTGGGGGCGCGCGAGCGCACCCAGTGGGTGTAGCCCCCGAGATTCAGAGCGCTTGATGAAGGCAAGGACTTCGAATCTTCTTCTTCTTTTCTTCCTGAATTCCGACTCGAAGTAGTCGTACAGAAATATATACGTACACATACATTCTCACCCGATAATAGGTTAGTCTGCTAAACTGTAGCCGGAAGGCGGATTTGTTTTTTTGAAAACTAGCTTGTGCCTTTCTGGACACTTAGTCGTTTTCCCGTCTGCTCTGCTGTTTTCGCTGCGTCCTTGCCGGGTTACGGTCTGCAGCCAGAATCGAAGGGAGATGACAGTACATTGTGCACGGTACTAACAACTTAGCAGCCAAATTGTCTTAAGCTAGTTGCGAGGCCGGGACGCCCGATCTGTCGCATATCCTCCCTAATTTTTATGTGGAATGCCTCGGGCTTTTGCTCTTGCTAGCCAGACAGCCGGGTTGCGGTCTGTAGCTGAGACGAAGAGTGGACCTCTGACATCATCGCACACTACTCAGCCGGTTCGTTGACTTAGCAGGTTGGGCCAGCCGGCAAGCCCCCGAGTAGGGGTTGCCGGAGCCGGAAAATCTGAACCGGAAAACAGATGCATACATATTTCTAGCAAGGAGCCCCCGAGCATCTCGTAGGGGTCCGCATTTTCATTCATAGGGTTTGCGGGATACATACACTGTCTGGTGACTAGGTGTAAAACGGGCGCAGCAGGGCCGCGTTCCAAGGATGCTCGGTCTCCTCATCTGACTTGTCCATCTTGTTCTTGTGTGGCTGTTGCGCGTCGATGAGGTAGTAGGAGTCGTTGGGCAGCGCCCGACTGACGATGAAGGGACCCTCCCAGGGTGGCGACAGCTTGTGCATGCCCTTCGTGTCTTGCACCAGCCGGAGGACCAGGTCGCCCTCGCAGAACGCGACATGACGGATCCGGCCTAAATGGTAGTGGCGTAGGCATTGCTGGTACAAGGCTGATCTGGACAATGCCAGCTTGCGGGCCTCCTCGAGGAGGTCCACACCATCTTCTCGTGCCTCTTGGTTGACCTTTTCATCATAGAAGAGCTTGCGCGGAGAGTCAAACTCGATATCCGCGGAGAGGATGGCTTCCGATCCATAGACCAGGAAGAACGGGGTGTAGCCGGTTGATCTGTTCGGCGTGGTGCAGAGGCTCCACAGCACAGCCGGAAGCTCCTCGATCCAGCATCCGGGTGACCGCTCCAACGACTTGATGAGTCGTGGCTTGATGCCAGCTAGTACTAAGCTGTTTGCCCTTTCGACATGCCCGTTGGACTGTAGGTGCACGACGGAGGCAAGGTCCAGTCGGATGCCCTTGTTGCTGCAGAACTGGGCGAAGGCCCCTTTGGCGAAGTTCGTGCTGTTGTCGGTGATGATGCTGTTGGGGTAGCCGAACTGGTTGATTACGTCGGTGAAGAAGGTGACGACTGTTGCCCCATCTAGCTTCCAGATGGGCTTGGCCTCGATCCACTTTGTAAATTTGTCCACCGCCACCAGCAGATGGGTCATGCCTGTGCGCGCCCGCTTGAAGGGACCGACCATGTCGACGCCCCAAACATCAAGGGCCAGGTGATCTATATGGTCTTGAGCACCGAAGCCGGCATATGCCTGAGCTACCCGAAGCGCTGGCATCCATTGCACGCGTAGACTAGTTGTTCAGCGTCCTCGAGGGTGGTGGGCCAATAGAAACCATGGCTAAATGCCTTGGCGACTATTGCCCTTGACGAAGCGTGGTGCCCACACTCGCCCTGGTGGATGTCCTTGAGCAGCCGGTAGCCTGTGTCCACGTCGACACACCTTTGGAAGATGCCGGATACGCTGCGCTTGTACAACTCTTTGTTGATGATGGTGTACGTGTGCGCACGGTGCCGGATTTGCCTGGCCTCCAGCTCGTCATCCGAAAGCTCCCCGTTGGCGATGTAGTTCATGAAGGGCTGTGCCTAGGATGGTATTTCCCAGATGACAAGGATGCTTCCGCCTTCCGGTTGATGGTCGTCGGGGGGTCGTCCGGATGAGGTACCCGGGACGGCAGCCCTCGAGCCACTTGATGAGTCGGTAGCCCCCGGGTCTTGAGAGCCGGAGGGTACGGACTTGCCAGAGTTAGCACGGGACTTCTTCTTTGGAGGTTCTGCTGGCTCCGCGTCTGTCGCCCCGTCAACCGGAGCACTCCCGACCCATATGATGGAATCCGATTCGGGTGACAGGGTGATGGAGGGCTTGCGCAAGTGCTCCAAGGAGACCCTAGGTGGGATCGCCTGCGGGTGGATCCGATTTGTGCGAGCGAATCGGCTACCTCGTTGTTGATGTGAGGGACTTGATGAAATTCACACCCGTCGAAGCAAGCGTTGAGCTTTTGTATGTGGAACCGGTAGAGAGTCATATTTGCGTCGCGGGCGTCCCACTCTCCGGATACCTGCTGCACCACCAGATCCGAATCACCGAAGCAGAAGATCCGGTAGACGCTAATCTCTCTGGCTAGCCGGAGGTCGCGTGCCAGTGCCTCGTATTCGGCTACGTTGTTGGAGGCCTTGAAGTGGAGCTGCAGGACGTACTCTAGCCGGTCTCCTTTGGGTGAGGTGAGCACGATGCCGGCTCCCAAGCCCCCAAGCATCTTCGATCCATCGAAGTGCATCCTCCAATGGTCCGAATCCAGAACCGGTGGGAGGTACTGGGTCTCGGCCCAGTCGACGAGGAAGTCCGCCAGTGCCCGCGACTTGATTGTGAGCCGGAACTCGTACTGGATGGAGTAGGCGGCGAGCTCGATGGCCCACTTGGCGACTCGGCCGATGGCGTCCTTGTTGCCGATGATTTCTGAAAGGGGTGTAGTGCACACGACCTTAATCGGATGCTCCTGGAAGTAGTGCTTGAGATTCTTGCATGCCAGGTACACGCCGTAACACATCTTCTGGTAGTGGGGTAGTTCTGCTTGGAGAGGGAGAGAACCTCACTCAACTAGTAGACGGGCCTCTGAACCAGCTGAGCCTTGCCTTCCTCGGGGCGCTCCACCACCAGGACGACGCTAACGACCCAGCTGATGGCTGCTATATAGAGCAACATCGGCTCCTTGCTAGCCGGCGTGGCTAGAACCGGCGCTATGGACGGCATGCGCTTGAGGTCATGAAATGCGGCATCGGCTTGCGAGGTTAGGAGAACTTGTCCGTTTTCTTCATCAGCTGGTACAACGGGAGTGCCTTCTCCCCCAACCGGCTGACGAAACGGCTGAGGGAGGCTGGGCATCCGGTGAACTTCTGGACTCCAAGCAGGCTCCTGGGCGGATACATCCTCTCCATGGCTGCGATCTTTTCCGGATTCGCCTCGATCCCTCGTTGCGATACGAGGAAACGTAGTAGTTGGCCGGATGGGAATCCAAAGACGCATTTCTCCGGGTTTAGCTTCATCTGGTACTGCCAGAGGTTGCCAAATGTTTCTCCCAGGTCTTCGAGGAGGGTGCGCTTCTCCTTGGTCTTGATGACCACATCGTCCACATAGGCATGCACGTTTTAACCGATCTGCGAGTGCAAGCACTTCTGCATGCAGCGCTGATAGGTAGCGCCTGCATTCTTTAGACCGAAAGGCATGGTTACAAAGCAGAAAGCCCCATAGGGGGTTATAAATGATGTCTTAATCTGGTCAGCCGGGTTTAACCAGATCTGATTATAACCGGAATAGCAATATAAGAAAGACAACAGATCGCAGCCGGCCGTGGAATCGATGACATGATCGATACGGGGCAATGCGAATGGATCTTTTGGGCACGCCTTGTTCAGGCTGGTGTAGTCGATACACATGCACCAAGTCTTATTCTTCTTCAACACAAGGACTGGGTTTGCCAGCCAGTCCGGGTGGTACACTTCCATGATGAACCCGGCTGCAAGGAGCTGGGTGATCTCGTCACCGATAATCTTCCTCTTCTCCTCTATGAACTGGCACAGAGGTTGCTTGACCGGCTTGGCATCCGGCCACTGAGGAAGTCAACGAGCGCGCCTTCCTATTTGCTGTCCAAGTTGGCACCAATGGTGACAAACTTGGTCGGGTCGGAGGGGTCGAGTAGGATCCTCTTCGTCTCCTTTGCTGGCTAGAAAGCTCCTTCTCCAGCCAGCTTGCTGCTAGCCAGCATGTCTTGCTGGGCCATGGCCACGTTGCACATGATCACGCGCTTCTCCTCGGCTATGATGAGGGACTCTGCCAGTTTGGAACCGGATGAGGCGCACTCCATTGACCACCTGAAGCAGTCGGCAACGGTGATCACGCCATTGGGTCCCGGCATCTTCATCTTGAGGTATGCATCGTGGGGTACAGCCATGAATTTGGCGAGGGCGGGGCGCCCGAGGAGAGCGTGGTAGGAGCTCGTCAGGTTTACCACCTCGAACCAGATCAGCTCATGGCGGAAGTTCTCCTCGGTCCCGAAGATGACGTCCAGCTGGATTTTACCCAGCGGGGCGCAAGCCGGTCCCGGTAGTACGCCGTGGAACGTTGTGGTAGTCGGGCGTAGGTCGCATTAGTGAATTCCCAGCTTCTCCAGCAAAGACCAGTAGATGAGGTTGATGCTGCTACCTCTGTCGATGGGGACGCGAGAGAAACGACAGGTGGGCCTGTTGGAGACGATGAGGGGGTCGAGTACCATGGCGTAGCCCCCGGGAGTTGGCAGCTGCCACGACTGGTCTTCTCGGCTCCAGGTGATGGGGGTTTCCGACCAGTTCAGGTACTGGGGGACCGGAGAGACGATGGCGTTGACCTACTTAGAGCGTCGCCTGCGGCTGTGCTTGTCGTCTAGCTCCGTCTCGAAGATGTGGTAGGCAGCGTGCGACTGGGGGTAGTCGTTGTTGTTGTTGTCGCTGTTGCCGCCATTACCATCATTGCCGGCTCCCCTAGCCGGTGGTGGTGGTCCACCAAGAGGGGGCAGGGGGAGACGTTGCTGGTTGCCCTGGTCTTTTAGCTGGCGAGTCCAGCTGTAGTTCCGGGTGGTGTGCGTAGCCGGTTTGAAGGGACCGTTATGCCACTTGCATGGGCCGTCAAACATCTGGTCGAAGGTGAGCCGCGGCTTCTTCCTTCTTGCATCGTTAGCTGGTGCGTCGGATGCACCCTGCACAGCATTGACCTGCCGCGCGTGGTAGCGGGGCTTCTGCTGTCCGGCTTGGTGGTCCCCATGGAACCGGTTGTCGTTGCCATGGCACCTGGAGGATCTGGCTTCTCTAGCCGGATTGCTCGGACGGTCGCGAGCCGACTCCGTAGGAGTCAGACGCCCGTCAGCATTTACTCAGAGGGGCTTCTTCATGGCGGCATCCGCCGTGGCGTACTGGTCCGCTACTGTCATGAGCTCCACCATGGTTTTCGGCTCGTCACACAGTAGCTGGTGGCGAAGCATGGTGCCTTCTCGGCATCCCTCGATGAAGAAGCTGATGGCCTAGCTCTCCAGGATGCCCTCACAAGTGTTGCGCAGCTCCATCCACTTGGCGAGGTACTCGCGGTCGGTCTCACGGTCGCCCTGCACGCACAAGGCCAGGTCACGTGGGCGTCCCGGATGTTTGTACGTGCCATTGAAGTTGCGGACGAACACCTTCTCGAAGTCTAGCCAGGCGTTGATGCTGTTGGGCGCAAGGCTGTTGAGCCATGTCCTTGCCGACCCGGTTAGCATAAGGGGGACATAGCGCACAGCTGTGCGCTTGTTCCCATGGGCGATGCCGACTGCCGTAGCATAGTCGGTCAGCCAATCTTCCGGCTTCATACTGCTGTCGTACTGGGGGGTGTCCCTGGGTAGGGTGAACTTATCCGGAAACGGCTCGTTCAGGATGCGGGGTCTGAAACAAACCGGTCTGGTGGAGTCCTCTTCCTCCATGACGCGCTCTTGAGCGAGGAGCTCGATGCGGTCACGAGCATCCGGACGATCCGGGTTGGGTGCTCCCACCCGGCCCGGGAAACGGGAACCGGCGGGTCTTGGTGCTCCGGTTGGTGGAGGGGGAGGCGGTGGTTGCTGTTCATCGTTTTTCTAGCGCGGCTGGCCCTTGTTGCCCGAGATGCGACGCTTGCTGCGGGCCTTAGCTGGATGAGGGAAGGATGCCTGCTGGGTGTCGCGAGGCGCGCCCTTGCTGTTGGCGGGTGGCCTGCTCCCCTTGGAGTAGCTGGGGTCCTCCTGCATCTACCGGTTGGCATCAGCCTGCTCGTCCGCGATCCGGAGGAGCTCCTGCACCCGAGCGTGCTGGCAAGCTCGCTCCTCGCCCTCCAAGTTGGGAAGCTCTTCTGCTACGGCTCACGCCGCGTGCAGGTTCTTGATGGGCGTGCTGTAGGTGGGCCGGATGACGGTGGGCGCGGGATCTGGTTCCCCGTCCTTTTCCATCCTCCCGCCTAGCTCGCCGCCCCGGCGCCGCACCTGACCACGTCGGCTCGGCTCCGCGGTAGCCGGAGTGAAGCCGTGAGCGCGGTCGTACTCGCGCCGGGTGATCTCGAGTTGCTTGCGGGTTGCCGCCAGCTCCATGGCCTCCTAGAGGAGAATCTGTCTCTCCATGGCGAAGTCTGGCTTCCGCCTCCTCCGGGTTGTCCCCGAGGCTAACCGGCATCAGGAGCCGATCGATGGCCTCCTCCACCAGATTCTGAGGCTGCGGAGGCGCGGAGGTTCTGCCCTCGTCCGCGCCCCGCTCCCGCGGCTGGTGGGGGGTGAGAACTAGAGCCAACCATCATGACCTTGACGTTGCAGGAAGCGATGGAGGCGCAGCTGCCCGGATGCAGCAGCTCCGCGACGGAGACGATCTCCCTAGGGAATCGCTTCAGAACGGTGGCGACATAGACGGGGAGGTCGCCAAAAAGGAGGATGGAGTCGTTCGCCGAGAAAGTGGTTCTGGCGAAGCAGGAAGCGTTGTCGATGACGCAGTCGAACTTGCCGAGCGTGAGCACTAGGCCGGAGGCCACGCGCTCACCGGCTGAAGTGCAGGGTCCCGTGCGGAACATGAGTCCGGTGGGCGCCAACTGTCGTTGTGCTGTGAACGGAAGTACCTAAGAAGGTTGGATAGAGGTGTGGGGACTAGAAGGGAAGCTATCGACGGCGTCCACAGGCGGGATTGGATACAAGCGAGCGTAGCTGGACGCAGGAAGTACCCAAGTTTGGAGCCCTCGTGATGAGGTAAAACTCCTACTCCTGCCGATCTAACTATGAGGGATATACAGGCTACAAGTGCTCCTCGAGCTGTGTCTCTAGCTACTTGTCTTAAATGCACAATGACCAACCCCTTCTACGGAGGCCTTACCTCACCTTATATAGGCAGAGAGGCAACAGTCTCACTGGCCAGTCCGACCATGTCATCTACAGTATCCAGCACAACCATGTCCCATCAGAGTACGAGCGGTATGGCTATCGTGGGCACAGTGAACACCGTGCGAGCCTGTCGTTATCACCGGGCCACTGTTCCTGCGTCATCACCGCAAAGTCTCCGGTATGGCCGAGTAGTTGCCAGTCTTGTCGTCGTACAGGGTGTACCGCACACTGTTCCGCACGTCTCCCTGTCTCCTTGATTGGTTCTGGCTACGCTGCTGTAGCCGACTGCTTCTCGCCGATCCGGCTACCTCACGGTAGCCGGCTTGACTTGCCCTGTCCGGCTGCGCTTAACCAGCCGGACGTGACCTGACTACCATATTTCTTGTCTGGTTGGGTTATCCGGAGGTCATCCCCCCGACAATGTATAACTCCCTTTCAAGCTTCTAGGCTAAATTTGTGCAATAAAATAATTTTTGGGGCTGGATGTTTGAATGGATGGGCGAGATGTTTGAATGGGTGGGCTGGATATTTCAGCGCTCTGCCGGAATTTTGAGGTTGAAGCTTCTAAGGTACGCTACTCCCACTTGGGATGCTGTCCCCGTCAGATATACCCACATGCCTGTATGCTTTCTAGCATTTAATGAGTTTGTAGACATCTACCGAAATTAATGAACATTAATTCAAGGCTTTCAAACAAGAGGAGCAAGGTCACAACCATAGCTTCTATACCTTTTTCATGTTTTGTACTACTCCGTCCATTGAAGCATCTTCGCCAACCAAGCTTACAAACGTGTCCATATTTGGTAGATCGGTGCATCTTGGCATTTCAAGCAACTGTTTACAAAGGAGATTCCAGATTTGATGGATAATGCCCTACTTTCATGAGTTTCCAAGCTTCCTAGCTGAAGATGCTGAAATTAAATAACTTTTTGACGATTGAAAGTAAGTATGTCTATTTACGAACTACAAAGTGTGTGATAATGCCCTACTTTCATGATTTTCCAAACTTCCAAGCTTCCTTGCTCTTGACTTTTTAAAAATAGTTTAAAGGTACCGAATTAGTCAAATATTGGAGAACCACCGAGAGTTTTGCAAGGTATCAATTTTTTGATATGAATAGTAATGACACCAAATTTGGGCGAGTTTAAAGAAATAAAATATAAAACAAAATACAACCATTTGTTTCTCCGTTGATGTCTCACTTTGTGCATTGGCTAATTTCCATGAAAATATATAAAATTTGATAACTCTGGAAAAAATCGTTTCACAATATGGCGTACCATGTTTGAACATTCATGGCTTTCAAAAACTAGATGACCAATGTTAAGGCCATATGTGTTACCATACTTTTTGATAATGCAACCATGTTTGGTAGATTGGTGCATATTGGTATTTCAACATTGTTTAGAAAAAGGGCTTCCATATTTGGAGTTATTTTAAAAGCTCCAATCGATAATAATGAATTTAATTTTATCATACGATATATGGCGTACCATGTATGAATTTGCATGGCTTTCTAACCAGGTGACCAAGGTCATGGCCACATTTTTGCTATATTTTATAACAACATGTTTGTATTCGGTAGATTGGTCCGTATTATTGGCATTTAAAATATTATTTACAAAGGAAACTTTTGAATTTGAAGTTATTTTCTATTTTTCAAGCAACGACAATGTCTTTTGTCGTGAAGAAACTAGAAATAAGTATGGCTCAAAATCTCATTGCCCTAGTTTCCACACAAGATATATATAACCTGGTTTTTAGGGTTTATGTTTTTTGGGTTGAGAGTTTAGGGGTTTAGGGTTTATGGTATACGATTTAGGATTCTGGGGTTTAGGGTTAGGAGTTTAAGGTTGGTATTTAGGGTTTAGGGTTTTAGGGTTTAGGGTTTTCTAGGTTTTAGGGTTTATGAATTTTCAATAATAATGTTCAAGCTTTATATATATGCTTATATATATATTCGTGGAATAGACTGGTGTTATCGCAATTTAATGAAAGTATCTTGGCTTTTGATCTATAAGTGCATCATACCTGCTTGGTAAGGGGTTGAGGGGATGAGGTTTAGGGTTTATGGTTTTGGGGTTTTACGTGTTTAGGGTTTAGGTTTTTTGGGAATTTTCGATAATGTTCAAGCTACTTTATATATGCTTATATTCATGGAATTGAATGGCGTTAGCACAATCTGAGGAAATTTTATCTGAAATTTTGATCTACAAGTGCATGTGATACCTCATTTGCCAAGGTCGTTTAGGCGGGGTTGAGGGTTTAGGGTTTTAGGGTTTCGGGTTTAGGGCATTTTTAATAATGTTCAAACTTTATTGTTATATTCATGGAATAGAATTGTGTTACCGGAATTTAATGAAAGATCAAATATCAGATTTTGATCTATAAGTCCATGGTACCTACTTGGTTAGGGTTTATATGGGTCGAGGTTTTAGGGTTTTACGGTTTAGGTTTTATTGACTAGATAGGGTTTATGGGGTTTATCGAATTTTCAATAATACTCAAGCTTTATGCTTATATTCATCGAATAGAATATGGCGTTACCTAACTCATTGAAAGTATCTCAAAATTTGATCTATAAGTGCATGATACCTTCTTGGATAGGGTTTATGGGTTGAGGGTTTGGGGTTTTAGGTTTAGGTTTTACTAGGGGTTATTTAGGGTTTAGGGTATTTTCGATAATGCTCAAGATTTATGCTTGTATTCATCGAATAGAATGGAGTTACCAGTTTAATGAAAATATATCAATTTTTTATCGATAAGTGCATGCTATGTTTTTGGTAAGGATTTAGGGTTTAGTGTTTAGGTTTTAGGGTTTCAGGAATTTTAAATAATGTTCAAGCTTTATGCTTATATTCGTGGAGTAGAATGGAGTTACCGCAATTTAATGAAAGTACCTAAAATTTTGATATATAAGTGCACGGTACCTGCTTGGTTAGGGTTTATGGGTCGAGGGTTTAGGGTTTTATAGTTTAGTTTTATAGGTTGTTTCCGGTTTAGGGTTTAGAGAATTTTTGGTAATGCTCAGGATTTATTCTTATATTCGTCTAATAGAATGGCTTTACCTGATTTAATGAAAGTATCTCACATTTGGATCTGTCAGTGCATGACACACCTCCTTGGTTAGGGTTTTGGGGCTAAGGGTTTTAGGGTTTAGGGTTTAGGGAATTTTCGATAATGCTCAGGATTTATGCTTATATTCGTGAAATAGAATGGCGTTACCGAATTTAACGAAATTATCTCAAATTTTGATCTATAAGTGCATGCTACATGCTTGGTCAGGTTTTGGGGTATAGGGGTTTTAGGTTTATTTGGGTTTTAGTGGTTTAGCTAGGGATTAGGTTTTCGGGAATTTTCAATAATGTTCAAGCTTTATGCTTATATTCATGGAATAGAATGGTGTTACCCAGTTTAATGAAAGTATCTCAATTTTTGATCTATAGTTGCACGATACCTGCTTGCTCAGGGTTTAGGGGTTTAGATTTTATGGTTTAGGATTCCGTGAATTCTCAATAATATTTTCAAACTTTATGGTTATATATACTCGTGGAACAGAATGGTGTTACCGAAATTTAATGAAAGTATCTCAAAAATTGATCTACAAGTCGATGATACCCTCCTTAGTCATATTTTTTGTTAAATAAAATTGAAGGTACCCAAGTACTAAAACAAGGGAGAAACACGAAGAGTTTCTTGAGATTTAGGTGTTGTTTGGTTGGGCTCTAATTTTGGCTTTTGCTCTGACATAGTGGAATGATAGTATAATCCAGGTTGGATGATTTTAACGATTTTATCTCGGTTTAGCGAAAAATGTTCGAATTTTGAACAACAAGCAATGGGTATCTCTACTTCCCATAATTCTGGCTCACTGACATGTGGGTCACTTGCATAGTGGGTCCAAAAGTCAGTGTAGGTCGGAGTGGGTGGGCAGGTAAATATTGAAGAAGGGCTGGGAAACATTGATGGGGTGATACACTTGGGAGGATGCAGATTTACCACCTATGTCCCTATGTTATTGTAGTGCTCCCTCGGATTCTTGTTTCTAGAGCAGGGATAGAAGAGGAATTTTGCATTCTAGAAAGAGGTGAAGCATGTTTGAATGGATGCGCGGGATATTTTAATGGATGGGTGCGATGTTTGGGCGCCGTACCAAATTTTGAGGTCGAAGCTTCTAGCATACGCTACTCTGGCGTGGGGCCTCTCAGACGCGCTGTCGCCGTCTAGGCCCACACACCAGTAAGAGTTGCTTCCCAGCATTTAAACGAGTTTCTAGGCATTTGCTGAAATTTTCGAACAATTGAAGGATTTCAAGAAGATGACCATCGTAAAAAAAAGGTGACCAAGGTCATGGAAATAGTTTACGATGACGTGTCCGTATTTGGTAGATCGGTGCATCTTTGCAAATCAACCAGTATGTCTGGTTCCAAATTTGAAGTTTGTTTTCGAATTTTCAAGTAACAACAATGTGTTTTATTGTGAAGCAACTACAAAGATGAAGGCTCAAAATGCCACCGCCCCCTTTTTCACACAATGTATAACGCCCTTTCAAGCTTCCAAGCTAAATTTGTGCAATAAAATCATTTTTGGGGTTGGATGTTTGAATGGATGGGCGGGATGTTTGAATGGGTGGGAGGGATATTTCGGCGCTCTACCGAAATTTGAAGTTGAAGCTTCTAAGATTCGCTACTCCCACTTGGGATGATGTCCCTGTCAGATAGACCCACAAACATGTATGCTTTCCAGTATTTAATGAGTTTATAGACATCTGCCGAAATTAATGAACATTAATTCCAGGCTTTCAAACAAGAGGAGCAAGGTCACAGCCATAGTTTCTGTACCTTTTTCATGTTTTGTACTACTCCATACATTGAAGCATCTTTGCCAACCAAGCTTACAAACGTGTCCATATTTGGTAGATCGGTGCATCTTGGCATTTCAAGCAATTGTTTACAAAGGAGATTCCAGTTTTGATGGATAATGCCCTACTTTCATGAGTTTCCAAGCTTCCTAACTGAAGATGCTAAAATTGAATAACTTTTTGACGATTGAAAGTAAGTATGTCTATTTACGAACTACAAAGTGTGTGATAATGCCCTACTTTCATGAGTTTCCAAGCTTCCTTGCTCTTGACTTTTTTAAAATAGTTTAAAGGTACCGAATTAGTCAAATATTGGAGAACCACCGAGAGTTTTGCAAGATTTCAATTTTTTGATATGAATAGTAATGACACCAAATTTGGGCGAGTTTTTTTTTAAATAAAGAAATAAAATATAAAACAAAATACAACCATTTGTTTCTCCGTTGGTGTCTCACTGTGTGCATTGCCTCATTTCCATGAAAATATATAAAATTTGATAACTCTTGAAAAAATTGTTTCACAATATGGCGTACCATGTTTGAACATTCATGGCTTTCAAAAACTAGATGACCAATGTTAAGGCCATATGTGTCACCATACTTTTTGATAATGTAACCATGTTTGGTAGATTGGTGCATATTGGTATTTCAACATTGTTTAGAAAAAGAGCTTCCATATTTAGAAAAAGAGCTTCCATAATGACTTTCATGAGTTTCCAAGCTTTCTAGCTGAAGATGCTGAAATTAAATACTCCCTCTGACCCAAATTAGTGGACTTGGTTTTGTGTAGATTCAGAGGTATATAGCACTAAAACAAGTCTAGATACATTCAAATCTAGACAAATGGAGGGAGTAACTTTTTGACGTAAAGCCATTCGTTCGCAAAGTGCAATGCTATGTGCATTAGTTTCCATGGTAAAACATAAACTTTTATTTTGACAAGTTTTGGATCAATTTTGATCTATGGTGACTGGCAGGTGGGCCACGTATATGGTGGTGCCCAAAGCATGGTAGGTCAGAATTTCCAAAGTTATCCCTCTACACCCCTTCGCGCTATGTATTAACTTCCACCCTCCGCCGCCTAGGACCTCAGCCCCTTCCCCACAAAACAGATGCGCTTACAGCCGCTCCTCATCACCAACATGCGTCAAGAAGCTTTCCCTACCCATTGGTCTTCTCGAGACGCACCGGTGGGCACGTCGATCCCACGGTAGTCCTTCTATCTCTAGATCGATATGGTTGGCATTTTATTGCCCTTTCAAATACGTAGTTTAATTTGTTCTCAATCTGCATGGTCATAGTTTATTCTATGATGGATCTGTGTTCCTAAATACCTTTGGAGATTTCTGTTGTTGATGTCTACGCACTTATATTCTTGTAGACATTTGTTGGGCCTCCAAGTGCAGAGGTTTGTAGAACAGCAGCAAGTTTCCCTTAAGTGTATCACCCAAGGTTTATCGAACTCAGGGAGGAAGTGGTCAAAGGTATCCCTCTCAAGCAACCCTGCAATCAAGATACAAGAAGTCTCTTGTGTCCCCAACACACCCAATACACTTGTCAGGTGTATAGGTGCACTAGTTCGGCGAAGAGATAGAAAAAAACAAGTGGTATGGATATAAGACAACGGTGCCAGAAAATATACTTTCTTGGCGTGGAAGAGACTAAAGGCAAACTGAAATAAAGATGGTAGCAAGCAAACATGTAACAAATGTAGTTGCAAATGGTGTTTAGATGCTTAGAAACAAGGCCTAGGGATCATACTTTCACTAGTGAACACTCTCATAACTACTCTTCATGATACTACTCAGAACTACTCTCCGGTTGGACACTCTAATCCATGGTAGGGCTATAACAGCACTCCTCAAAGTCCGCCTTCCCCATCTAGATAACCCCACATTGTCACCTTGAGCGCTAGATGGTTCCAACAAACACCACAATTTCATAGAGATATCCAACTCCAAATATAAATCATAACAAGTATTTATAATCTCTAGCCTAAGTGCCACCATGGTGTGCACGCTATCACTTTCACACACGTGGGGAGAGCCAGATATCTATTAAAGCACTTGAGTAGCAAGGTAGATATATTTGATTACAAAGCTCATGATCATAATATGATCATGCCTAGAGTGAGAGATGAACACACAGCTACCAGTAGAACCCTTAGCCTCGAGGAAGAACTACTTCCTCATGATCATGGGAATCAGCAACGGCGATGGAGATGGTGGTGGAGATCGATGGAGATGGCTCCGGGGGCACTTCCTCGTCCTGGAAGGGTGACGGAACGGAGACTTTCTGTCCCCCGAATCTCCCCTTCAGTGGCGGCGGCGCTGCGTAACTTTTCATGGCTGGAGGCTGGATTCTTTAGGGTTTCTGCATCAGAGGCTTCTTATAGTTGAAAGGGCAATGTCAGAGGGTGGACCTGGGGCCCACCCCACCTGGTGGCATGGCCAGGGGGACCCACGCCACCACATGGTGTGGCCAGCCCCTAGCCCCTCTCCGTCTCGTCTTCTGGCTCCGTGAGTCTTCCAGTAAAATATCGACTTTGGCTTTTGTCCCGTCCAATTCCGAGAATATTCATTTTCTTGCTTTTCTGGAACCGAAAACATAAGAAAATAGGCAACTGGCACTACGGCATCTTGTTAATAGGTTAGTCCCAGAAAATGCATAAAAGTATCACAAAGTATGAACAAAACATAAGAAAGTAGATATAAAACAAGCATGGAACATCAAAAATTATAGATACGTTTACAACGTATCAACATCCCCAAGCTTAACTCCTTATCGTCCTCGAGTAGGTAAGTGATAAAAAGTAAGAATAATTTTTGAGGTGACATGCACCATCACAATCAAGATCAAACCATTTGCAAGCATTGAAAGCTGGGATCAAAGTACTCTAACATAGACATGAAAGATATAGTTCTAACAATAAGACCTAGCAACTATGTTGTAACATGAAAGGATACAAACAAAGATCATGAATAACAATGCATTGAAAGACGTTTGTTTGTTTCACATATAGAAAACATAGCATAGTGGCATTCAGCTTGTCCCTCATGGAGTAGCAAAACATAAATGCATAGGACACCTTCAAAGTTCATAAGGGTGACTAGATACAAATAGTTCAAGAACAAGCAATATCAACATTATGAATCAATCAATAAGTTTTGGGACAATGCACATAGAACTAAGAATGACAACTATGCTATCTTAATTGGTGCATAAAGATAGAAGGTGGAGACTCAATATAAAAGTGGAAGAAATGCCCTTCAAAGGGAAGCAGGGATTTCAGGTCTCATAAAGAGCTTCCAAAATTATGGTACTTGTTAGCTTTTAGATCTCATTGCCCCTATCATAAGAATCTTGAAATGATTAAGGTTAAAGTGAATAAACTATCGAGTATATGCTTGACAAAGTATAAGTTGGTAATCTCATGTCCCTTGGATACGAGGGCCGCTCCTCATACTACTCAAGTTTAGTTACCGGTAAGTTCTTGTCATAGTAAGTACATGTGTATCATAGAGAACCGCCAACGGGGTACCCCTTGCACATGATACAGGAGCTATCCCATAATCAAAATGACAAGGCAAGCAGACAATGAGCATCTCACCAATCTTCTTAATTACCATGGGAAAATGGCCTATTTTTCTCTCTTTCCACTTTTCTCATCTTTTTTTCTTTATCTCAATCTCTATCTCTTTTTTTATAAGAAGAATTCTTCATAGATTGCTCACTATGGTGATGCTGCAAGTTTCCACCATTATTAGGCATGGCTTAGGCTAGCGGCCCAGGCGTTTCTCTAACACACATACATAACTCCATGGACTTACAAGCTCCCCTTTCATTTCACACTGACGACATCCATAAACAAAAGATCAACTAGGTACAATGTACAAGTGCAATGTTGAAAGCCTTCCCCATGACATCATGGTTCTGCTAATTCCCAACGTATAAGTGCAAGCATATACAACATAGATGACACAATGGTTCAAGTTTATTAGGGGAAAGAAAAGTAAAGTGTGCCATCAAGTTCGTGAGAGCATTAATCACTAATTTTTACTTAACAAGTTTAATTCGGAAGGTAGATAAAAACATGAATTTACTTGGAATAGCAAATGCTAATTGGTAGGTATGGTGTACTCTTTGGAATAACTTGGTTTTATTTGAAGTTGGATGCATGAGTAGAACTCATACTTGGTATGGAGGCTAGCAAAAGACTGGGATCAACCAACTAAGAGAGCAATAATGGCAATAATCATGCAAAATGACAAAACATCATTAATGAAAGCATAAAGTGATATTACAAGTCGAAAACTAAATGATCATAGAGGCTATGGTGACTTGGTATAGTCTTAACATGGTGGGAGCATGCGCCAAGTCAACCCAAATAAAGCATTAAAGGAGAATACCACAATATCATGCTTTTATATGCCAAAACAATGCATGCTTCTTTCAAGGCACATTAAGCAATATCTATTGTTTATAACATGTCATGCTACAACAATAATCACTAAGCATAAAGCCAAAACAATATCAAGCAAGACATGATAAAGTCTAAGTCACAGTCAAAAACAAGCTCCTTTTTTCCACTTAAGCATGAACTTTCCTACTCTTTTCCAATCCAAATCAACTTTATTTGAAAATTAATGCATGAATGAGGGGTTCCAACCAATTTATTCAAGCAAACTAAGAAAATGAAAACTAAAAAATAAAACTAAGACGCCCCAAGAACAACACAACAGTGCATGAAACAATAAAAATGAAGTGTCTAGAAAGATCTGAGATTTTTATTAATGAAGAAGGGGATGCCCTATTCAAGCAAACTAAGAAAATGAAAACTAAAAAATAAAACTAAGACGCCCCAAGAACAACACAACAGTGCATGAAACAATAAAAATGAAGTGTCTAGAAAGATCTGAGATTTTTATTAATGAAGAAGGGGATGCCTTGGGCATCCCCAAGCTTTGACGCTTGTAACTCTTGAATATTTCTTGGGGTGACACGGGGTGGCATCCCCAAGCTTGAGCTTTTATCCATTCTTCATCTCATTACATCATTCTTTCCCTACACCTGAAAATTTCCTTCATACAAAACTTAACACAATGTTCATTAGCAACATTAGTGCATTCAAAAGATAATAAACCTTTGGGTTTTAGTTTTAAAACATAAAAACTTTCATTAAAAACACAATCTACTGTAACAATTCCCTCAAAAATCTCAATTCACCAACAAGAACCCAAAAATAAATCGATAAAGAGGCAAATGCAAATAATGGCAGAAATCTGTCAAAACAGACCAACAGGTGAAAACTGATTTTTTCAAAGATCTTGTGTTACTTAAATAGAAAAGTTTTGAACTAAAGAAATTTAGCCAACAACCTGGGGGATTTATTCAGGAAATTACAGCTCAATACGACATACAGAGATATTTCACGAATTTTTACAGTGAAGCACAAAAATCTGTTTCGGGACAGCACTTCCCCAAATCTTACTTCCCTCTCATTAGAGGTTATTCTTGGCACAAAAATCAAATAAAAAGGATAAGGAGAGGTTATTACAGAGGTAATAACTTCCAAGTCTCAACTAAAACTTTTGGGTTATCTCCCAATAAGTGCCTTTTTTAAATGCCTTTGAGCTAGGCATGATAATTTCAATGATGCTCACATAAGAAATATGAATTTAGAGTAAAAGTGAGCATCAAGAAGCAAATATAAAACACATTTAAGTCTAACCCACTTCCTATGAAAAATAATCTTGTAGAGAAACAAGTCATGAAAGCACAAAGCAACAAGCATAGGAAAGCAAAACAAGTGCAACTTCAAAATTTTCAACATAAAGAGGGGAAACTTAATATTTGTTGAGACACATAAAACCATGTTTCCCTCTATCATAATAACTTTCAGTAGCATCATGAATAAAATTAACAATATAACTTTCACATAAAACATTCTTATCATGATCCACATGCATAAAAGAATTAATACTCCCCACATAAACATAATCATTCTTATTAATTGTAGTGGGAGCAAATTCAAGAAAATAGCTATCATTATTATTATCATCACCATAATCATCCAATATAAGAGGCATATTGTAATCATAATTAATTTTCTCCTCAATATTAGGTGGACTAAAAATATCATATTCAGGGCTGAAAATATCATATTCATTATTGTAATCATCATATATTGGAGGTATAGTATCATCATAATCAATAGAATAGTTATCTTCCAAAGTGTGTTCATTTGTAAACATATCATAATTGTAAGGAACATGGATAGTACTAATAGTACAACAATTATTAATATCATCATTTTCAGCATTTTGTACCAAGAGGTTTTCAATATCAAAAGTAGTGTGCTTTTCCCAATCATGATCACTGCTATAGGTAATAGGCGTAGGAACATCATCGAGTTCAGCCTCATCAAAAACTATAATAGGAGCGACATGCTTAGAGGAAAATACCGTTTCCACTCTTCTTTTACTCCTCCTTTTCTTCTTTTTCTTATTCTCTTTAGGACGGAGAGGCTTGAAAGGAAGCTTCTCCATATACCCTGGTTTATTATTAGAGACAATAGAAGAGACTTTGGAGGATTCCTTCTTTTCATTAATAAGATCAAAACACATATTAGTCCTGTCATATTTTGGTAAAATCTGATCTTCTATAATATTTTGTATGTAAGTATTTGTGTGACAATTATCAACACAATAAAGATGACAACCATGCAAGATGCTATTCATATCAAAAGCACTCATATCTACCAAAGAAGTTTTTCTTGATAATTATTCACACCCCAAAAATAATGTAAGTTCATCATATTGATTAGGAGTAATCATGTCATCACAATACAAACTTGCAGTACTCATTGGATTAGAAGGGCTATTATTATGGCCTGAGCATTGAAAATTTAAGTGATCCACTTCAAAGCAAAGTTCACAAATAAAAGGATAGAAGGCACAAACTTTTTTACCAAGATCATTTAGAGCGCAAAACCACGTTCTAGTTTTTTCATTCCTGTGGGTGATACAATATTCTTCTTCAGTTTGATTATTCTCACAAGGTCTATGTATCCCACAAAAATTAACATGCTTATAAGAAATAGTACTTTCAGAGGTTTGAGCATGTTTATTGCTATCATTAATAACAATTTCACTTTACATGCAAGTGTCTTTAAAAGGCTCATGATACATGTCCCATTTTTCTTTAGGAGCATTAATATGAGAAGCAGAGGCTCTACAACAATCAACAAGAATTTGAGGATCAAGACCATATTTAGCACTAAGCTCTTGAAAATTAGCAGTTTCAGTGAAAGACTTAATGCAATCATACTCATAGTTTATACCTGGTTCTTTACCTTTGTTGTTATCCCAATCTTCGGTATTGCTTTGAATTGTTTCAAGAAGATCCCACTTAGCTTTGACCTCCTTACTTGTGAAGGATCCCTCTAAACAAGTATCTAGATAGTTCTTGTAATATCCTGAAAGCCTTGCATAAAAATTATTAATAACAATATTACTGGGGATCTCATGAATGGGACATTTGAGCATTAGTGACTTCAATCTCCCCATGCCTGGGTAATATTTCTCCATCATGAGGATGAAAATTATAAATATAATTCCTATCTTTATGAATTTCATTTAGAGTAAAAGAGAGATTCAAGTTCCTTCCACTCCAAATGATGAGGATCATCTAGTAGCTCATACCACTCCCTTGCTTTGCCCTTAAGTGAAAAGGGGAATAGCTTCCTCTTAACTTGGTTCATTGAAATACCTGCACACTTGAACAACTCGCATAATTCATGTATAAAGAGTAAATGATCACCAGGATGGACAGTTCCATCTCCAAAATAATAGTTATTCATAACACGTTCAACAATTTTTATAGGTATTTTAAAAGGGATGCTTTCAGTATGTGGATTTAAAATATCACAAGTATCATTAGAATTACCACATATGGGAGATAAAGTATCATCGGAATAAATTTTGTTCTTTAAAGCTGGGGAACTAAAAAGATTTTTTTCATAAAAACTAACTTCCCCAAGCTTAGATGTTTCCATAGAATTATTAACAAAGGTGTTCAAAAGATTCATACTAATAACATTGCTATTAGCATGCAAAGAAAGTTCCATGGGTTTTTTAATTTTCTTTTTAAACCATTCATGTTCTAACTTAGGAAAAATACTAAAAAGCTCTCTAATTTTGTTGTTGTTTTCCAATAAGCCTAACTAGTGAAAATAAAAACAAGAAACAAAAGATATAATTGCAGAATCTAAAGGAAATAACTTCGAGCACTCACACACCAGCAACAGTAGCCAGAGGATGTGAGTACCTTTTACCTTACCTCCCCGGCAACGGCGCCAGAAAATAGCTTGATGTCTACGCACTTCTATTCTTGTAGACAGTTGTTGGGCCTCCAAGTGCAGAGGTTTGTAGAACAGCAGCAAGTTTCCCTTAAGTGGACCACCCAAGGTTTATCGAACCCAGGGAGGAAGTAGTCAAAGGTATACCTCTCAAGAAATCCTGCAATCAAGATACAAGAAGTCTCTTGTGTCCCCAACACACCCAATACACTTGTCAGGAGTATAGTTGCACTAGTTCGGCGAGGAGAAAGTAAAATACAAGTGGTATGGATATAAGACAAAGGTGCCAAAAAATATACTTTGATGGTGTGGAAGAGACTAAAGGCAAACTGAAATAAAGATGACAGCAAGCAAACATGTAACAGATCTAGTTGCAAACGGTGTTTCAATGCTTAGAAACAAGGCCTATGGATCATACTTTCACTAGTGAACACTCTCATAACTACTCTTCATGATACTACTCAGAACTAATCTCTGGTTGGACACTCTAATCCATGGTAGGGCTATAACAACACTCCTCAAAGTCTGCCTTCCCCATCTAGATAACCCCACACTATCACCTTGAGCGCTAGATGGTTCCAACAAACACCACAATTTCATAGAGACATCCATGACAAGTATTTATAATCTCTAGCCTAAGTGGCACCATGGTGTGCATGCTATCACTTTCACACACGTGGGGAGAGCCAGAGATCTATTAAAGCACTTGAGTAGCAAGGTAGATCTATTTGATTACAAAGCTCATGATCACAATATGATCATGCATAGAGAGACAAATATGAACACATAGCTACCGGTAGAACCCTTAGCCTCGAGGAAGAACTACTCCCTCATGATCATGGGAATCAGCAACAACGATGGAGATGGTGATGGAGATCGATGGAGATGGCTCCGGGGGCACTTCCCCGTCCTGGCAGGGTGCCGGAACATAGACTTTCTGTCCCCCGAATCTCCCCTTCGGTGGCGGCGGCGCTGCGGAACTTTTCGTGGCTAGAGGCTGGATTCTTTAGGGTTTCTGCATCGGAGGCTTCTTATAGGCGAAAGGGCGATGTCAGAGGGTGGACCAGGGGCCCACAACACCTGGTGGCATGGCCAGGGGGACCCGCGCCACCACATGGTGTGGCCAGCCCCTGGCCCCTCTCCGTCTCGTCTTCTGGATCCGTGAGTCTTCCGGTAAAATATCAACTTTGGCTTTTGTCCCGTCCAATTCCGAGAATATTCATTTTCTGGCTTTTCTGGAACCAAAAATAGAAGAGAACATGCAACTGGCACTATGGCATCTTGTTAATAGGTTAGTCCAAGAAAATGCATAAAAGTATCTCAAAGTGTGAACAAAACATAAGAAAGTAGATATAAAACAAGCATGGAACATCAAAAATTATAGATACGTTTACGACGTATCAGCTGTCAATATGTTTGCTGAAACACAAAGGCATATATAGTTTTTGTACTCCATCTATATGTTTCCTACTTTTCTTTTAATAATAACCAACTTTGTCTGTCATAACTAAACAGATGGGCAGATTTTGGATAGAGATTGCTCCATTAGGCAGCGCTAAACGTATCCTTGATGTTCTATGATTTATGGGATTTGTTAGAGCTCATTGTGACAACTCAAAAGTACATTGCCCCTGTCGGTTGTGTGCGAATCGTAGGGTGCTGCCTCAAAGTATAGTGGAAGACCATATTTTTACATTTGGGATGCTAAGCACATATGTTAATTAGATGGGTATTTCATGGTGAACCATATGATCCTCCATATGAACCGGGGGAAGCACATATTTATCATCAAGATCAAGTAGGGGAAGAAGATGTTGATCAACTAGATCAACTGACAAAGGCAGCTCCTAAGCATCTAGATCAACTTGGAGAAGGGGGAGAAGAGAAAAAGCACAAGCTGCATGAAACAAGTTTCATTTCTGGTAGTACCGCTATGCCAGATGACAAGGTATATCTGTAGAAAGACAAATGTTCAGGTTGTGTGTCTTTGATGTTTCTCTATAAACGTATCTCTTAATCTACTACTCGTAGAAGCAGACGACCGAAGAGGACTTTGATGGTAATGAAGATGACTTGTTCATTGATGAGCCTGCACCTGAGGCTGTGGATCAGGTACACTGCTTTTGGATGGATTTGATGCAAGGCTGCTGGTCATCAGGGGTGTACTTTTGGTGCTGTATGGGTAGTCTCATGACCACTAGCCTAGCTGCAAAACTCTTGGGGTGTAGAGTTATCCCATGATTGGTTTGCTACTGTCGTACTTCTGTAATATGGAGCTACCTTTTTATGATATCTAGGCCTTTGTTACCAGAACTGTAATTGGAAACTATTCCGTATATTAGTATATAGTATATGTGTGTTTGTGTGTGTTTCTAGTCTGAAGTCCGAGCTTATCATTTTATCGGTTCCTAAACTGTTTTTGAGGCCCCAGCGCTGGTTCCCCATGCTGCAACTACCGTCGTCTTGTCCACTGCTGCGTGAGACGAATCAACAAAAGGATAATAAGGTAGGATCAATTTGATTCGAACATGGGCGATTTTCTCTGTCCTTGGAGAGGAACCCGGAAGAACTAGTACTAGTACCAAGGGAAGGAGGAGGTTGGCTCAGTCAATTATCTCACCCACTTGATGTGGGACCTGCTTTAACTCACCCCTGACGTGGGTCCCGCTTGAAACAGCTGTAGGCCACCACGTGATAGCTGGGATAAAAATTCAGGATTCTCTCCTGGCAAAATGTTCCCGCCACTACCACTTAAAAATACTTACTATAGAAAAAAGTGTACTAACTAGCCCTACTACTACTAGTAGTACTACTCCCCTGCCTATGCCTTTCTACCGACGACAAGACAAGAAACCATCACTAGCTTGCTCCCATCCATCAAGCAATTATTGGAACTGGTGCAACCTCCGATTGGGGAGTTCTTATTGAAATAGGTGGGTGTATTTGCTCACCTCGAAATCTGGCTTTGCTTAATTTGCTTCCGATTGGGCCATTGGGGGTACTATTAGTACTAGGAGTATTAGTATTCGGTATGCTTTGATTATGGAGTTCTTGCTTATTGCTCACCTCGGAATCACCTAATAATGATATTTTTCCTCTTCTCTAATTGATTGGGTCATTTGGGTGGGTGGGGGTGGTAGTGGGGATGGGGGGTGGGGGTGGGGGGAGGTGGTACTGATTTCGTATGGATTCCGGATTAGAGCATGGTCACCGCTATTCTGATTGGGGCGTTTGGTCGGGTTCGATTTCAGTGTTCTTCACTTCTGTAACCTTTAGTTGCTACTCGTAATATGCAATGGATTTTGCGTCAGATTCTGTATGGAGAACTATGGGTCAGTGGCGTGCACGGCCACTATGGACAGGGATGGTCCTGTCAGTTCCCTTAAAAGTTGCCTAAAAAGGTAATGTAGCATTATATTCGTTGCGTTCTTCCATTCTTTCCAATGCTGAAAGTGGTTGGCTACAATCTAGATGTATCCCTGTGCTAAAAGTTGTCTCTGTCTGCATCATGTTTTTGTGGAAGCCTTTGTGACACCATCTCTTCTTCATTTACTATAGCACAGTGGTACATACCTACGAACATGCGGTGCTCCAGGTGCGGCAAACAGGATGGTACCCCCACATGCCGTAGGATCCGGCCAGTACCACTACTCACCAAACAAGCGCAAGGCCACCGACCAGCTGGGAGGGCGCATATTAAAGAGAAAGGCATTTGTTCTTAATACCCTTATTACCATGGTGCAGTCAGATTTAAGTATTACCCGCTTGGTGTCATGCATGCTTATGTGATGTTCCGAAACATATGTGGGATTATATTAATTTTGGCACTGTATTTATGTGAATCTAGATCTGGATCTGTTAAACTCTCATACAGTCAGTATATGACTACTATGTACTGTACTACCTCCGTCCCAAGGCTTAGGCATATACTATATTTTTTGAAAAGTCAAGCGATGGAAAGTTTGACCAAACTTTTGAAAAAAGTCAAAAACTATCAAGAACTATGATATTATATACATACAATATGAATATATGTTTCTTGATGTATCCAAGGATATATAATTCATATTATAATTTTTTTCTAAAAACATGGTCAAGTTTTACATAGTATTGAACTGTTGAGCTCTGTTGCTATTTATGTAGATTGAAGGTGCTGCTGTGGAGGTTGAGGCTGCTGTAGAGGCTAGTAGATTTCTGATACCCGCACCAAAAGAGGACATCCTCTACACAAGGAGGAAGCGCCAACACAGTACCCAGGTGGGAAGTGACCTCTCTAAGAAGTGGGTATAATTTGGAAATCCACAATGTCACATGTTATGATTTTCCATGTTATTGTTATCAGCTAGTACTATATGTTTACATTCATTAGAAGTTCACAAAAATTAAATCTGTTTGCTTTACAAGCAATGGTTTTGTCTTATATTATTAGATTTACTTGCTCTTTGCATAATTTAACCTTTCCACATAATTTCAATCAGTACCACGCACCAGCTTCTCAGCCCTTTCTGCTACCCTCCTCTTGTCAAGCTTGTGGATTGAAAGGGGGCCCCTGTATGCCATTCCAAAGGCAGTAGGAAGAAAAATGGTGCATGGTCACCCTTCACAAAGGGTACCCATGGTATCATGTATGGATTTCAAGTGGTTTAGACCGACTTGATGTAAGATCTTGTATCTCACTTTTTTTTGCTGTCACCTTACTTCTCTATCAATTTTCTCATGAAGGTTGTCCCTTGTGTCGCTTGCCCCATTATAAACAAGATGTTGGGAAACGACAAGTTTCTAACTCTGTATAGCGAGGGCCCTAAAGGCATGCGGCAACTGTATGATGTGGATGTCTCCCAAATGATGGCCACCACCTATTTGGGTGGCCGAGGTTGATCCAAGTATGTATGTGAGAATGGTCTGAAGCAGGGGGACGAGGTATCATTCGATTTTAGCAATCCTGGGCAGATACGTGCACGTCATCGTACACCTATTGACCGAAGGACCAAGAACAGAGGTAGTACTAATTAATTTGATTCTGTACTCATCACAACCTCTAATGATTTTCTTGCGACTAACTGTTCTGCACCATTGTCTTTACTCATCATATGACCCTGGCCACTTCTGAAGTCCGCTTCCCCTATGTACCACCCAGAAGGGTGCCAGCATCAAGCTGCTGGCACCGACACCAGCACCAACCCTAGTTCCTGCAATGGCACGTGTTGCCTCAGTAAGAGAAAGAATAGAGGTAGTAACTTAATTCGCTTGTATACTCTCATCTATGTCTAGGAGTTACTATTGGATAAGAAACCATTTTGCTTGTCCACATCTCATATGCCTCTCTGACCACTCATGCAGTTCCCTTACCTACTCCTCAGAACGTAACCAGTACCAAGCTACTGGCACCCCCAACGGCACTGACCCTAGTTCCTGCTCTGGCACCCGTTGACCTAAGGAGAAAGAATGGAGGTAGTAACTTAATTTGCTTGTATACTCATCATATCCTTTGATCACTATCTTGTGACTATCTATTGTATAAGAGACAATTTTGTTTTTACACTTCTCATATGCCTCTACCATCCCTGCAGTCAGCTTAGCTACCCTCAGAAAGAATCTAGCATCAATTTGCTGGCACCGACATCGGTTCTGGGCCTTCTGGCTCCTGCACCAGCCCCTCTACAATTAGTGACACCATCTCCTACACCAGCACCAGCCCAGCATAGGCACCGACACAAGCTCCTTCATCACCCTGGGCAGGACCTTGTCAGACCATATCCTACACACGTGTCATCACAAGGTCGCATCAGATTATGCTTGTGAGTATATGGCGGCAGATAAAGTGCTCTAAATGTCTTCTTAAGTTTCACATGACTCAGTGCATTGCTCATAGTAATTATGCATCTGTCTCTTGCTTTGACTCAGAATTTCCTAAGAGTTCCACAAAGAAACTCCAGGCCAGACGAAAGGGCACAATAGTCTTCACGATGTAGAGCGAGGGATTTCAAATCGAGGGACACTACGCCATTAACTCGACTGATGGGCACTTGACAGCTACTTCTAAGTGGATCAAGTTTCGGAAAGCAGCCAAACTTACTATTGGAAGAACAGACAAGGTCGATGTATCTGGTTGTCCTGAATGTCGCATGCTATTCATGAACTTCCTAGCTGGCTAGCTCTTTGGTCGCATGCTATTGTAATTAATTATGTGGTTGTCTTATCTCCACTAATCATATATGGGTGGTAAAACTGTGATAACCTTTTGCTGGATTGGAGCTATGACTGGTACGTACTGGTATGGTATATTTGTATCTATATGACAGTTCCCTATATGACCAAATATTATGACAATGATTGTGTTCTAGTGATCGAGTGTGTTTGGAGAAAAGGGCAAACTGATCGCGTGGCATGTTTTTAGAGCTGAAACAAGAAATGTCTCTCTCTGTAGTGATATTGAATTCCAGTGACTGTATTGCTGAATCAGTCACTTTGAAATGCTTCTGAATTGGTCAAGTGCTGCTGAATATAAACTAGGAATCTGTCGATTTTTTATTTCTCATTATTCTGTACTCCTTAATCTTTCAAATGGTATTGAATTTATCAAAAGTTCTGTCGTTGCTGCTGGCTGCTTGCTCTAGAGCTTTTGCCTTTGTGTCATCGAAACCTTTGGATGCATTTTGTATAGAGATGAGAGGGTAAAGATATACAGCATGATTTCATCAAGTGAAGTCACTGGATACTAGCCCTGTTTTGGCGCATGTGGTGTGTGTTCATTAGATATTTTTTACATGAATATCTGTTAAAGGAATTATCGCTTTTTTCCTCCCTTGATGAGGTCTTTGTTTGAATCTGGCGAGCCACAACCCAGTGAAATTTGAGATAGGAGCCCATTGACTATAGCCCAAAAACTTTTTAATTTGGCCTTTTTGGCATTGCCCCCCACCTCTAAAAAAACTCTGCCTACCCATATTTTTAAGAAACTAATCCATTATGTGGATTTTTATAAATCGAGGTTCCAGTAGCACTGCTCTTTTATTTTAAGAGAGATAACATGGACACACAAAATATGTTTTAGAAGACTGATACATAAGTTGTAGTACTAATACATGTTTAATGATTCAATTTCTATTACTATCTTTGGTATAATGGCAAAACACTCAGTTATGTCTATTTGGTTTGATTTGAAGGTCTTTAGTTCGAATCCCCTATGTGTACATATTTATATATATCTTGGGTTTACTTCTTTTTTTGAGAAAGGGTTTACTTTTTAATATCGCATTACGGATAGGCTGACATCACGGACCCACCAGCCTGCAGCATCCCTCGAGTTTAATGGTCGGGTTTGAAAAAAAGTTAAATACTTGTACAGAGAGGCTGGCATCAGGGACCCACCCGCCAGAACATACCAGAGAGGCTGACATGGGGGCCTCAGCAGCAAGACCATACATGGCAGCCATAATGAGCAACGTTTCCAAGGTCAAAATAGCGGACGCGGCCGAAAAAAAGTCCATCATATGCAGGTTTTATTTACAGAGAGACCGGCATGTGGGAGGTGCGAGCGAGAAATAAGTCCAGCATGCACACATTTCTTCTAATGAGAGGCTCACATGGGGGACCCAGTAGCCTGGAAAAATGGCTGATGAATCAAGCAACGCTACCAAGTTCGAAACACGGAGGCGCGACCGAGAGCACAAATTCCATCATACACACGTTTCTTCTAATGAGTGGATGACATGTGGGGCCCTGCATCATGATTAAACGGTAGATGCAACGAGCAACGCTATCAAGTTCGGAACACGAAGGGGCGACCGAGGGAAAAAATTCTATCATACACACATTTCTTCTAATGAGAGGATGACATGTGGGATCTAGCAGTTTGATTAAACGATAGATGCATCGAGCAGCGCTATCAAGTTTGGAACAGGGTAGCGCGAGTGAAGAAAAAAATTCCATCATACACATGATTCTTATAATGTGAGGCTGACATGGAGGACCCATCAGCGTGACTAGACGACAGATAGATCGAGCAACGTTATCAAGTTGAAATTAGGGAGGTGGTAGCCAAGGGAAAAAATTCCATCATACACACATTTCTTCTAATGAGAGGATGACATGTGGGTCCTAGGAGGTGGATTAAACGATAGATGCATCGAGCAGCGCTATCAACTTCGGAACAGGGTAGCGCGAGCGAAGGAAAAAATTCCATCATACACACGATCCTTCTAATGAGAGGTTGACATGTGGGACCTAGCAGCCTGACTAAACGGCAGACGCATCGAGCAACATTATCAAGTTCAAATTAGGGAGGCGCGACCAAAAAGTATGGTCCGCTAGAGACACTGACGTCTGGGACCCACATGCCTCAAAAGACTTCGGTGAGTCAACATTGCACCAGGAAACAAAAATCTTGATTCTGCCATGCGCTGGCCGAGCTTCCTCCATGTTTTAGCCAGATCCATCATAGTAGAGGTCCGCAAAACCGGAAAAAAGTTTTCCATCGGCCACGGCCGAGCCGAGAATTTCGTCGCGGAAGACGCGCCTTCTACGACGACCGTCGGGCCAAGTCGTTGCAGAAGGAAACTTTTCTTGTAGTGTTTGGAAGGGCATACAGGGGCCCCCTTTCAATCCACAAGCTTGGCAAGAGGAGGGTAGCAGAAAGGGCTGAGCAGCTGGTGCGTGGTACTGATTGAAATTAAGTGGAAAGGTTAAATTATGTAAAGAGCAAGTAAATCAAATAATATAAGACAAAACCATTGCCTGTAAAGCAAAAAGATTTGATTTTTGTGAACTTCTGATGAACGTAAACATATAGTACTAGCAAATAACAATAACATGGAAAATCATAACATGTGAAATTGTGATTTCCAAATTATACCCACTTCTTAGAGAGGTCACTGCCCACCTGGGTACTGTGTTGGCTGTCATTGGATTGATGACAAGTACGCCATGAGGGGGTCCTCCAGGCATGTGGAAGAGAGGGGTGTGAGACGTACGGTGTTCCGAGACGGTGAGCACATAAGTTTACCCAGGTTCGAATCTGCCGGCTTTGGACGGATCCTACTCCTGCTAGCAATCCAGTAATACGGCAGAGCCAGAATATGGGTTACAAGGGTTTCGCATGTGCGAGTTGAGATTCTAGACTGTTGTGGGGTGCCCTAAAGGCTTGTCCTAGGACGACCTATATAGATATCCGGCCTAGGGTTTATAGGAGAGACCTATCCGGCTACGACTAAGAGTCGGTTACAGAGTACGTCTTGAACTACAAGTAGTACTACATGCCTATGTCGGTAAGTCTTCCTGGCCTTCCCACAGCCGGACTGGACTCCGTCTCTTCTCCCTGACTAGGCTGCCCATGAAGCAAAGCTCTAACCCGAAGTGGGCCACCCTGGTCAGTGAGGCACAGTGAGGATACCCAGAAAGTATATCCCTAATAGCAGCCCCTGGAAGCCTCCAAGATCTAGAGTCAGATTCCATCATCGTCTAGCTTGATCTTCGGCTTGTAGAATCTTGAAGGGTTCCTGAAACTTCAAAAGATATGATAGGATCCGAGTCTCAAAGCGAATCAGACCTATGAGTACATTATTCGAGTTTCCAGCCTAAAATTCAAACTTAAGCCGGAACTTACTCTCTGATGTAACCGGACATCAGTCAAGGTCAAGTCACGTCACTGACAGACATTCCTATCAGCACGACCGTTGGTTGGTCCACCCTTCACGGAATCGAGGCATCATTTTAATGCATGCGTGGAGATCGAGGTGGCGTAATCCTCGCGAGGAAGTTACCCAGCTCCTTTACGCGTGGCACGGTTACTATTTATCTTGCACGAATCTTGGAACAAGCAAAGGATATAAGGGGTCTAGATCTTCCTCTCTCTTCTTTACCAGCGCTAGTGCTTTCTCCTTCCTCTCGATGTTTCTTGTGAAAGATTTCTTCTGCCTCTCCCAAATCCCACAGCGCCGCTCATCCTAGGTCACCGACGCCCAGAAAATGGCTGAGGCCTCACCTTCTACCACGACGAAGACGACGGCGACGGGTTCGGTGGCGGAGAAGGAGAGCCTTCACGGGGTCTGGATCCCCTGCATCCTTAATGATGCCAAGCTCCACGTTGTCGAGAATGAAGGCCTCCTCTATGCCGGTGACTAGCAGAGCGGCTTCGGACAAATCATCCCCACCCCCAACACCGACAAGCGAGTGCATTTCGGCACCCACCTTGACAGAGGTTTGAGCTTTCCTCCCTCAGATTTATTTTCTGAGGTTATAGAAAATTACGGAGTGTAACTCCACCATCTCCCCCCAAACTCTCTTTTAGAGATGAGCGCTTACGCCTCTTTGTGTGAGGGGTATCTCGGTATTTGATGGCTCAATGCACGGCGCCCAGAAAAATGCTTGATGGCGGTGTTGATGTAGAGCTCGTTGGGAACCCCAAGAGGAAGGTATGATGAGCACATCAGCAAGTTTCCCTTAGTTATGAAACCAAAGTTTAATCAAACCAGTAGGATCAAGGAAACACCTCAAAGGTGTTACTAGCTGAGCTTTGGCAGGGCGCACTACCGGTGCTAGTAGCAACGTGGAGACCTGCACAACACAACCATAGAACTTTGTCCCCAACTTGCGATGAGGTTGTCAATCTCACCGTGTTTTGCGGAAAACAAAGGATTAAACGTATCAAATGGAAAGAAGTAAAAGTTTGCAGAAAGTAAACACAAAGCAGAAACAGTTTATAGATTGTATGTAAAGTAAAAGGACCGGGATCCATAGTTAGAGGTGGCTCTCCTTAGATAGATAACATGCTAGGTGAACAAATTACAGCGGGGCAATTGACAAACACCAAGAAAGCAATACATGCATATACTAATCATCTTGACTCCTTTGAGACTTGATTGGGCAATACAACATAATACATAGACCGCCATCCAACTGCATCTATGACTAATAATCCACCTTTAGGTTATCATCCGAACCCCCTCCAGTATTAAGTTGCAAGCAACATATTATTGCTTTACGAACTGCGTGTAAGGTAAACAATACGATTGTTCTATGAACAAAGGATTGTTGTTTTCTCCCTAGTAGCAACAACACATCTAGTACCTTAGAGATTTCTGTCACTTCCCCAGATTACCAGAGGCATGAACCCACTACCGAGCATAAATACTAACTCTTGGAGTTGCTAGCATCTACTTGGCCAAGATAGCTACTAACAACGGAAAGCATGCAAGATCTCAAATAACAAAGACATGATAGAATCAATAATCAATCTGAAAAAGCATCTCAATATCCATCGGATCCCCGCAAACACAACATGTATGAATTACAAATAGATGATCTTGATCATGAACGGAGCTCACAAGATCTAAACATGAAAGCACAAAGGAGGAGAATACAGCCATCTAGCTACTACATGGATCCGTAGTCCAAGGATGAACTACTCACACATCACACCGGAGGCTTGCATGGTGATGAAGAAGGCCTCCAGGGTGAATTCCCCTCTCCGGCAGGGTGCCGGGAAGAGCTTCAGATCCCTCCCAATCTAGGGATGGATATGACGACGGCTACAGACTCTTTCGTGGATTTTTGATCGGGTGCCTAGGGTTTTCGTCCCGAGGACAACTTATAGGCGGAAGGAGAGGCTGAGGGGGTGCTAGGGTCAGGCAGACCACCCCCTGGCGTGGGCCAGGCCTGGCCGTGCGGCCAGGTGGTGTGGCCGGCCCCCAGCCCTTCTCCGTCTCGTATTCTGGCACTTGATCCCTTCCGGAAAAATAGGCACTTTGGCTTTTGTCCCGTCCAATTCCGAGAATATTCATTTTCTGACTTTTCTGGAACCAAAAACAACAGAAAACAGGCAGCTGGCACTGTGGCTCTTGTTAATAGGTTAGTCCAAGAAATCATAATAAATGTACTCCAAAGTTGGAACAAAACACAAGAAAGTGGATAAAACTAAGCATGGAACATCAAAAATTATAGATACATTTGCAATGTATCAGTATTAAGCCGAGTCTTCTTCTTTTCTGGTTTTACTTTCATACCCGGAGAAATTCCATCACCGCAGTAATCCTTATATTACCGGAACTCTTAGCTTTTCTATTAGGAGAGAGCGAGTCTATCCTAGAATTAAGGCTACCGAGTCTATTAAAAAGTGTCCGTCCACGTTCTTTTATCATAAGGACAAAACGGCTCCCGGCAAAGCTACTTCTTTGTCGGCTTTTGCTGACAGCGCCACTACACGCCAAGAGTCCTGGGACGTAGATGCTCCAGCTCTTACTGACGATCTGCTTCTTGCAAAGGGGCAAATCAAATATTTGATGAAGCACAAGGGTCTAAAAGGATCCGATTTGGTCCACTGCTAGCTGGCGTGCCGGATTCAGCCTCTCCAACATCATGGCGATCAGCTTATGCACTCCATCACCAAGAGAAAGACGGATTCTCTCCGGATCTACTCCAAGTCTTATTCGGATAAGGAATACGAGTCCCAAATCAAATGGTTGATCAAGGAGCGGGTCGAGAGGAAGATTCTGGATCTATCCTTGGATATACATACGGCTGACGATCCCGTGATACCAGTAAGTTTTCCAACAGTAACTCGAATTATGCATTCATCTATACATTTTTGCGCCTTTTTGCAATACTGAGACATTTCCTCTTTTCAGCTTGCTGACCTCCCCGAGTCGGAGGTTGCTCCTCTCGAAGGATATCATCCTGAGTTATCTCAGGATGATGGAGAATTGATTCCACTATCGGAGGCCCTTACCGGGAAGCGTAAGACTCTAGCAATGTCTATTGGCACAAAGGAAGTGCTCGTTGTGAAGAGGTAAAACTTCCTCACAAGGTCTTTGTATTTTATTTTTATTCTTTCTAAAGTGTAACGATCTTCGTTCTATTACCTCTTTAGAGCTAAACATGTCACCAAGGGCAAGGGGAAAGTAGGATCATCGAAGCCCCTATGGAAGTCAAAGTTGAATTTGACTTCTCCTGCCGCAGCGCCTCCAACTCCTACCCCACAGCCTTCCACATCACCGGAGATTACTCTATCTCCATCTGTTGTGGAAGATCCGACTCAATAATCAGAGCCAGCGATCCTTGGATCTCAAACCGATGTCACTTTGGAGTACTTTTCATATGATTTCTTGGACTAACCTATTAACAAGAGCCACAATGCCAGCTGCCTGTTTTCTGCTGTTTTTGGTTCCAGGAAAGTCAGAAAATGAATATTCTCGGAATTGGACGGGACAAAAGCCAAAGTGCCTATTTTTCCGGAAGTCATTAGATGCCAGAATACGAGACGGAGAAGGGATAGGGGCCGGCCACACCACCTGGCCGCACGGAAAGGCCTAACCCGCTCTAGGGGGTGGTCCGGCCGACCCCAGCACCCCCTCGGCCTCTCCTTACGCCTATAATATGCCCTCAGGACGAAAACCCTAAGGACCCGATCAAAAATCCATGAAAGAGTCTGTAGCCGCCGTCATCTCCATCCCTAGATAGGGAGGGATCTTAAGCTCTTCCCGGCACCCTGCCAGAGAGGGGAATTCACCCTGGAGGCCTTCTTCATCATCATGCAAGCCTCTGGTGTGATGCGTGAGTAGTTCATCCTTGGACTACGGATCCATGTAGTAGCTATATGGCTGGTTCTCCTCCTTTGTGCTTTCATGTCTAGATCTTGTGAGCTCGGTTCATGATCAAGATCATCTATTTGTAATTCTGCATGTTGTGTTTGCGGGGATCCGATGGATATTGAGATGCTATTTCAGATTGATTATTGATTCTATCATGTCTTTGTTATTTGTGATCTTGCATGCTTTCCGTTGTTAGTAGATATCTTGTCCATGTATATGCTAGCAACTCCAAGAGTTAGTATTTATGCTCGATAGTGGGTTCATGCCTCTGGTAATATGGGGAAGTGACAGAAATCTCTTAGGTACTAGATGTGTTGTTGCTACTAGGGAGAAAACAACAATCCTTTGTTCATAGAACAATCGTATTGTTTACTTTACACGCAATTCGTAAAGCAATAATCTGTTGCTTGCAACTTAATACTTGAGGGGGTTTGGATGATAACCTAAAGGTGGATTATTAGTCATAGATGCAGTTGGATGGCGGTCTATGTATAATGTTGTAATGCCCAATCAAGTCTCAAAGGAGTCAAGATGATTAGTATATGCATGTGTTGCTTTCTCGATGTTTGTAATTGCCCCGCTGTAATTTGTTCACCCAGCATGTTATCTATCTTAAGGAGACCCACCTCTAGTGAACTATGGATCCCGGTCCTTTTCTTTACATACAATCTATAAACTGTTTACTGCTTTGTGTTTACTTTCTACAAACTTTTACTTCCTTCCATTCGATACGTTTAATCCTTTGTTTTCAGCAAAATACGGTGAGATTGACAACCTCATCGCAAGTTGGGGACAAATTTCTGTGGTTGTGTTGTGCAGGTGTCCACGTTGCTACTAACACCGGTAGTGCGCCCTGCCAAGGCTCAGCTAGCAACACCTTTGGGGTGTTTCCTTGCTCCTACTGGTTCGATTAAAGCTTGGTTTCATAACTGAGGGAAACTTGCTGCTGTGCTCATCATACCTTCCTCTTGGGGTTCCCAACGAGCTCTACATCAACACTGATCCATCAAGCATTTTTCTGGTGCCGTTGCCGGGGAGTCAAGGACATCTTCACAAGGGGAGTCCCTCATAACCAATCTCTTTACTTTGTTATTTTTGTTTTTCTTACTTTCTTTTTGTTTTGTTTGCTTGTTTTGTTATCAAAAACACAAAAAAAATAGTTTTACTAGTTTGCTTTCTTATTTGAAAACCCAAAAAAATGACTACTCTTGAAAACACTAAGTTGTGTGACTTCACTAGAACCAACAACAATGATTTTATGAGCACACATATTGCTCCACTTGTGCCTGAAGATACTTTCTTTGAGATAAAACATGCTTTACTCAATCTTGTTATGAGAGAACAATTTTCTGGTATTGGTAATGAAGATGTTGTTGCCCATCTAAACAACTTTGTTGAACTTTGTTGAAGATGCTTTTATTGGAAAATGCTATCCTCCTGCTAAGATTATATCTATGAGAAGTGAAATAATGAAGTTTAAACAATCTGATAATGAGCATGTTACTCAAGCTTGGGAAAGAATGAAATCTTTGGTAAAGAATTGTCCCACTCACGGACTGACTGCTTGGATGATCATCCAAACTTTTTATGCATGATTGAATTATTCTTCAAGGAACCTATTGGATTCTGCTGCTAGAGGTACATTTATGACCATCACTTTGGGTGCCGCAACAAAACTTCTAGACAATATGATGGTTAATTATTCTGAATGGCATACCGAGAGAGCTCCACAAGGTAAGAAGGTAAATTCTGTTGAGGAAACCTCCTCCTTGAGTGATAAGATTGATATTATTATGTCTATGCTTGTGAATGGGAAAGCCCATATTGATCCAAATAATGTTCCCTTAGCCTCTTTGGTTGCTCAAGAAGAGCAAGTTGATGTGAACTTCATAAGAAATAACAATTTTGGCAATGATTCTTATAGGAACAATTTTGGTAACAACAATTATAAGCCATATCCTCCCAACAATGGTAATGCTTATGGAAGTTCTTACAACAATAATAGGAGTGCACCCTCTGAACTTGAAGTTATGCTTAAAGACTTTATTAGTAAACAAACTGCTTTCAATAAAACTATTGAGGAAAAACTCTCTAATGTTGAAAGAAATATAGGATCTTTGGTTGAAGCTCAATATTCTTTGAATAAAATGGCTACCAAACCTGAAACTAATGATAATCCCTTTGCACCTACTAATGCCATACAAGTAAGAATTGATGAAAATGTTAGACTATTAGCTGAATTAAATGCTAAGTGGGAAAGAGAAGATGAAATTGCTAGAAACATTAGTGCTTCTACTATTACCACCACTAGTGTTGAGGCTAGTAATAGTTCTACTACTTTAGATGATAAATTTGATTTTGATCTTGATGGTTGCAATATCTCTGAAGTTATTAAGTTCCTACAAAAGCTTGCTAAAAGTCCTAATGCTAGTGCTATGAACATGGCTTTTACAAAACACATTACTGATGCTCTCATAAGGATTAAAGAAGAAAAGATGAAACATAAAGCTTCTATTCCTATAAAACAAGAAGATGATTGGGAACCCATCATTAATATGAAAGTGAATGACTTTGATTTCAAAGCTTTATGTGATCTTGATAGTAGTGTTTCTATTATGCCTAGAAGGATTTATGATATGCTTGATTTGCCTCCACTTGAAGATTGTTATTTGAATGTCCCACTTGATGATAATGCTAAAAAGAAACTCATGGGGAGTCTTAATGATGTTCTTATTATGGTTAACAATGCCTATGTCCCCGTTGATTTCTATGTTTTGGATGTTGAATGCAATGCTTCTTGTCCTATTACTTTGGGAAGACCTTTTCTTAGAACTGTTGGTGTCATTATTGATATGAAAGAAGGCACCATTAAATATCAACTCCCACTCAAGAAAGGTATAAAACACTTCCCTAAGAAGAGAGAGAAGATTTCTTTTGCTTCTCCTATGAAATTTTTTTTTGGTCTTAATGCTTCTTCATTTGAGAACACTTGATTCTTTCTTGCTTCTTATGCCTAACTTAAAGGCGTTAAAGAAAAGTACTTGTTGGGAGATAACCCAAAAGTTTTAGATGAGTCTTGAAAGTTATTACCTCTGTAATAACCGCTCCTTATCCTTTTTATTTGCTTTTTGTGCCAAGAGTAACCTTTAATGAGAGCGAAGTAATGATTGGGAAAGTTGCTGTCCCGAAACAGATTTCTGTGCTTCACCGTAAAATTCGTGTAAAATCTCTGAACGTCTTTTTGAGGCGTGAATTTTTGTGATTCTGCCCCCGGTTGTTATCTAACCTTCGTTAGCTCGACACGTTTTGATTTGAGCGACAGAAGGTCTTCGAAAAAATTCGACTTTACCTGCTGGTCTGTTTTGACAGATTTCTGCCATTTTCTGCATTTGCTTCTTGTTGGTTCCTTTTTGAGTTCTTTTGGGGAATTGAGATTTTTGAGGGAAGTGCTATAGTAGCTAGTGTTCTAATGGAAGTTTATTTGGTGTTGGAACTAAACCTTAAGACCTTTATCTTGAGTGCACTAATGTTGCTAATAAAGATTGTGTGAAGTTTTGTATGAAGGAAAAATTTCAGGTGTATGGAAGGAATGAGTAATGAGATGAAGGATGGACTAAAGCTCAAGCTTGGGGATGCCACGCGTGTCACCCCAAGAAATATCCAAGAAGTACAAGCGTCAAAGCTTGGGGATGCCCAAGGCATCCCCTTCTTCATCAATAAAAATCCCAGGTTTCTTCCGAACGCTTCATTTTTATTGTTTCATGCACAGTTGTGTTGTTCTTGGAGCGTCTTCTTTTTTATTTTCGTTTTGGTTTTTTGTTTGCTTGGTTTTCTTAGTTTTCTGAATAAATTGGTTGGACCCCCTCTTTCATACATTGGTTTGCAAATAGTTTGGTTTGGAAAAGAGTAGGAAAGTTCATACTTATGTGGTAAAGAGAGCTTGTCTTTGACTGTGGCATATGCTCTATCATGCCATGCTTGATATTGTTTTGGCTTTATGCTTAGTATTCTTTGCTGTAGCATGACTTGTTATAAAAAATTGAGATTGCTTAATGTGCTTTGGATGAATCATGCGTTGTTTTAGCATATTAAAGCATAGTATAGTGGTATTCTCCTTTGATGCTTTATTTGGGTTGACTTGGCGCATGCTCACACCATGATATGACTATCTCAAGTCACCATAAGCCTTTATGATCCTTTAGTTTTCAACTTGTAGTATCACTTTATGCTTTGATTAATGATGTTTTGTCGCTCTGCATGATTATGGCCATTATTGCTCTCTTACTTTGTCGCTCCCAGTCTTTTGCTAGCCTCCACAACGAAGTATGAGTTCCACTCATGCATCCAACTTCCTAAACCAAGTTATTCCAAAGAATCCACCATACCTACCTACTATCTTAGACTATTCCAACTATATTCATGCTTTTGTTTACCTTCCAAATTAAACTTGTTATGAGAAAACTAGTGACTAAAGCTCTCACGAACTTGATGGCACACTTTACTTTTCTTGCCCTTAATAAACTTGAACCATTGTGTCATTTATGCTGTATATGCTTGCACTTATTTGTTGGGAATTAGCAGAACCATGCTTTCATGGAGAACGCTTTCAACATTGCACTTGGTACTTGTACCTAGTTGATATCATGCTCTATTGTATATGGATGTCGTCGGTGTGAAATGAAAGGGGAGCTTGTAAGTCCATGGAGTTATGTATATGTGTTAGAGAAATGCCTGGGCCGCTGTTCTAATCCATGCTAACATGGTGGAAACCTGCAACGTAACCATACTGAGCTGTCTATGAAGCATTCTTCTTATAAAAAAAGAGTCCTATATTGAGAAAAAAGAGAAAAGAGAAAAAAAGAGATTATGAAAAGATGAAAGAGAGAAAAAAGCACCATATTCCCATGGTAAATAAGAAGATTGCTGAGATGCTCGTTGTCTGCTTGCCTTGTCATTTTGATATGGGGATTCTTCCGTATCATCGGGCAAGGGGTACCCCGTTGGCGGTTCTCTATGATACACATGTACTTACGATGACAAGAACTTACCGGTGACTAAACTTGAGTAGCATGAGGAGCGGCCCTCGTATACAAGGGACATGAGATTTTTAACTTATACTTCGTCAAGCATGTACACCATAGTTTGTTCACTTTAACCTTAATCACTTCAAGATGCTTATGGTAGGGGCAATGAGAGATGAAAGCTATAAGTACCATAACTTTTGGAAGCTCTTTATGAGACTTGAATCCCTACTTCCTTCTATGAAGGCCTTTCTTCCACCATTATATTGAGTCTCCACCTTCTAACTTTATGCACCTACTTTGAGAGCATAGTGGCCATTCTTAGTTCTATGTGCATTGTCCCAAGACTAGTTGATTGATGCATAACTTGATATTGCTTGTTTTAAACTATTTGTATCTAGTCACTCTTATGAACTTTGAAGGTGTCCTATGCATTTGTATTTGCTACTCTATGAGGGACAAGCTGAATGCTATTATGCTATGTTTTCTTTATGTGAAACAAACAAACGTCTTGTAAAGCATTGTTATTCATGAATCTTTTGTTTGTGCCTTTTCATGTTGCATCATAGTTTCTTTGTCTTATTGCTAGAACCTTGTCTTTCATGTTATGCTTGAAGTACTATGATCCCAGCTTTGAATGTTGTACAAATACTTTGATCAAGTCTTTGATGGTGCATGTCACCTCAAAAATTATTCTTTCTTTTTATCACTTACCTACTCGAGGACGAGCAAGAGTTAAGCTTGGGATGTTGATACATTGCAAATGTATCTATAATTTTTGATGTTCCATGCTTGGTATTATCCACTTTCCTGTGTTTTGTCCATACTTTGGAGTACTTTTCATATGATTTCTTGGACTAACCTATTAACAAGAGCCACAGTGTCAGCTGCATGTTTTCTGCTATTTTTGGTTCCAGGAAAGTCAGAAAATGAATATTCTCGGAATTGGACGGGACAAAAGCGAAAGTGCCTATTTTTCCGGAAGTCATCAGATGCCAGAATACGAGACGGATAAGGGCTGGGGGCCGGCCACACCACCTGGCCACGAGGCCAGGCCTGGCCCATGCCAGGGGGTGGTCTGGCCAACCCCAGCACCCCCTCGGCCTCTCCTTCTGCCTATAAGATGCCCTCGGGACGAAAACCCTAAGGACCCGATCTAAAATCCACGAAAGAGTTTGTAGCCGCCGTCATCTCCATCCCTAGATCGGGAGGGATCTGAAGCTCTTCCCGGCACCCTGCCGGAGAGGGGAATTCACCCTGGAGGCCTTCTTCATCATCATGCAAGCCTCCGGTGTGATGCGTGAGTAGTTCATCCTTGGACTACGGATCAATGTAGTAGCTAGATGGCTGGTTCTCCTCCTTTGTGCTTTCATGTCTAGATCTTGTGAGCTCCGTTCATGATCAAGATTATCTATTTGTAATTCTGCATGTTGTGTTTGCGGGGATCCGATGGATATTGAGATGCTATTTCAGATTGATTATTGATTCTATCATATCTTTGTTATTTGTGATCTTGCATGCTTTCCATTGTTAGTAGCTATATTGGCAAAGTAGATGCTAGCAACTCCAAGAGTTAGTACTTATGCTTGATAGTGGGTTCATGCCTCTGGTAATCTGGGGAAGTGACAGAAATATCTAAGGTACTAGATGTGTTGTTGCTACTAGGGAGAAAACAACAATCCTTTGTTCATAGAACAATCGTATTGTTTACTTTACACGCAATTCGTAAAGCAATAATCTATTGCTTGCAACTTAATACTGGAGAGGGTTCGGATGATAACCTGAAGGTGGATTATTAGTCATAGATGCAGTTGGATGGCGGTCTATGTATAATGTTGTAATGCCCAATCAAGTCTCAAAGGAGTCAAGATGATTAGTATATGCATGTATTGCTTTCTCGATGTTTGTCAATTGCCCCGCTGTAATTTGTTCACCCACCATGTTATCTATCTTAAGGAGACCCACCTCTAGTGAACTATGGATCCCGGTCCTTTTCTTTACATACAATCTATAAACTGTTTACTGCTTTTTGTGTTTACTTTCTGCAAACTTTTACTTCCTTCCATTCGATACATTTAATCCTTTGTTTTCAGCAAAACACGGTGAGATTGACAACCTCATCGCAAGTTGGAGACAAAGTTTTGTGGTTGTGTAGTGCAGGTCTCCACGTTGCTACTAGCACCGGTAGTGCGCCCTGCCAAGGCTTAGCTAGCAACACCTTTGGGTTGTTTCCTTGATCCTACTGGTTCGATTAAACCTTGGTTTCATAACTGAGGGAAACTTGCTGCTGTGCTCATCATACCTTCCTCTTGGGGTTCCCAACGAGCTCTACATCAACACTGAGCCATCACGCTACTTTACCCATAAGAGATCAAATCCTTGTTGCACAACCGGGTGATCTTTCCTGTCCACACTTCCTTTGGTGTGGGGCCCAGTTAGATGATCCAAGCTAGTACTGCCCTTCTCCGCGACCCCGTATACTCACCCTTTTGCTAGCTCAGGACAACGGCTACGCCGGTTTACACACCTGGACAGAGCAAAGGTCGACAACTAATACTGGGGAATTAACGGTTCCCACCCTTGCACGTGCCTAGATGCAGGATCACAGCTCCAATAAAAGTTGTCCGTCAGCATACGAAAGGGAGAAGATCCAGCTGACTTGCCTAGAGCCATTATAGATCTTATGGTTAACGCGTGATATACGGTGCTAGAATCACTGGCGACATTGGTTGTTAAGTCCTAGATGATATATTCCTAGACAATGGTATTCCAATTGCCAGGCTTAATAGATTAACTGATCACCCTAGATCAGAAACCAATAGTTCACATTATTATCAAAAATAGTGTTTTCTGACCTTTTTGAGATGCACATGATGACAACAACAGTTTGCAAATACTTGATAGAAAATAACCAAAGGACATGAGCAAGTGTGAACTTGCCTTGGTATAGCGAAGTATTATAGTCGAATGTTTCGACTTGACCCTGGACCTCGGGTTCTACAAAATACCATCATTGCCCGGTAAGGACAATGTTTAAAGAAACAATATGCTGATATGCATAAGTAATGATATGCATGTGTTTAAAATCCCCAAAGTAATTCCCCAACATTACAAGTGAGTTGGATTTAGATGATTTGTTTATGATTTTATTTATCTTCAAGTTTACTTCACAACAGAGTGTAGTTGCAAGGATTCTAAGATAAACATATAAGATATGAAATATAATGTACAATCATAATACCATCCTAAGGTTAAGTGGTGTCATGTAACGTTTATAAATTGCATGTGTTAAGCTGTTATGTTTTAAAAGAAATAGCATAGTGTTTCTTTTGAAGTGGCAAAAGAAATAATATTTGAAGAAAATGTTATTTATCTTAAGTTAATCAACTCTACAGGTTAATAGGACTAAAGTTATGGTATTTGATAAGGTTCATGAACTTGGGTTATTATATTCTTAGTTTATGGTGTACTAGACCAAAGTTAACTATAAGAATATAATTGGTCTTAAGATATAACATTTATGGCATTATCAACCATTAGGTTTTTCCTAAGCATATTTAAACATGAAAGCTTATAAATATGAAGCTTAGCCATAAAGACTTAAATCTAGCATGTTTAATATTCATGGATTATATTATAAGATTTGTTTATGGGAAATAGGGAAATTTATTATATAATTTATTTGTTAATACCAAGTTTAGGAACTATATAAAATATGGATATATATGCAAATTGCGATTATCACTTCCAATATAAGTTAATGATTTGCAAAATGAACTTGCACATCTTTGCCTTATAGTTAGCTAAAGTTTCTAAAGGATTATTGTATACTTATATTTATGGCTTTAAGCATAATATTTAGATTTAATCTTTATTTGGTGTTCTATTTAATTTATTATGCAATAAACAATTTTGGAGAAAAGATTAATCTTTTTCCAAAGTAATAAATTCTAAATAACTTGGATAAAGTTATAAGGAAATTATTTTTGGTTTATAAAAACAAAAGAAATACATTTAAAGAAAATACTTTTTATAAAATTAAACACATATTTTTTTATAAATCCCAAGATAACTTGCAAATCTATAGTTAATATTTTTATAAGTTAATATATTTCTTTTAGTACTCAAAAGTGAATTTTTAATCATTTTTTTTGGATTTTTATTGATTTGCTAAATTTCATTTAGGGTTAATGGTATTATTATTTATTTAATTTTTCTAAAGTTAAATAATATTATTATATTTTCCTAGTTAGACATTATTTTAGTGTGCATTTTGATGTATTATATATATATATGTTTCGGATTGTTTCTACATTTTTTCTAAAACTAAAATTGTGTACAAGGGTACTTTGGTCATTTCCTTCTCTCCATTTTATTTTATTTCTTTATCTCTCTCTTTATTTTTATAATTGGGCTTGTCCCATAAGCCAGCCCAGCCCATTACGTTGACCTAATCTCTCAGGCCGTTTAGCCGGTCCGGTCAAACGGACCGAGCTGGTCAGCCTCTCACCCCTCACCCCTCTCTGCTCATGCGTGTGACGCAGACAGCGCCGCCACCATCGTCCGCTGCTCCTGCCGGCCCGACTCCAGCGATGCTGGTCGTTGCAGCCATTGATGGCCCAAAATATATCGAGCTCATTGGGGAACCCCAAGAGGAAGGTATGATGAGCACAGCAGCAAGTTTTCCCTCAGTATGAAACCAAGGTTTAATCGAACCAGTAGGAGCAAGGAAATACCCCAAAGGTGTTGTGAGCTGAGCCTTGGCAGGGCGCACTACCGGTGCTACTAGCAACATGGAGACCTGCACAGCACAACTACAGAACTTTGCCCCCAACTTGCGATGAGTTTGTCAATCTCACCAGTTTTGCTGAAAACAAAGTATTATACGTATCGAGTGGAAGAAAGTAATAGTTGTAGAAAGTAAACACAAAGCAGTAAACGGTTGATTGTAGATTGATAGTAAAAGAAAGGACCGGGGTCCATAGTACACTAGAGGTGGCTCTCCTGAAGATAGATGACATGTTGGGTGAACAAATTACAGCGGGGCAATTGACAAACATCGAGAAAGCATACAAGCATATACTAATCATCTTGACTCCTTTGACATTTTATTGGGCATTACAACATTATACATATACCGCCATCCAACTGCATCTATGACTAATAATCCACCTTCAGGTTATCATCCGAACCCCCTCCAGTATTAAGTTGCACGCAACGGATAATTGCATTATTTGTGTGTAAAGTAGACAATACGATTGTTCTATGAACAAAGGATTGTTGTTTTATCCCTAGTAGCAATAGCACATCTAGTACCTTAGAGATTTCTGTCACTTCCCCAGATTACCAAAGGCATGAACCCACTATCGAGCATAAATACTAACTCTTGGAGTTGCTAGCATCTACTTGGCCAAGATAGCTACTAACAACGGAAAGCATGCAAGATCACAAATAACAAAGAGATGATAGAATCAATCTAAAATAGCATCTCAATATCCATCGGATCCCCGCAAACACAACAGGCAGAATTATAAATAGATGATCTTGATCATTAACGGAGCTCACAAGATCTAAACATGAAAGCACAAAGGAGGAGAACCAGCCATCTAGCTACTACATGGACCCGTAGTCCAGAGATGAACTACTCACGCATCACACCGGAGGCTTGCATGGTGATGAACAAGGCCTCCAGGGTGAATTCCCCTCTCTGGCAGGGTGCCGGGAAGAGCTTTAGATCTCTCCCGATCTAGGGATGGAGATGACGGCGGCTACAGACTCTTTCGTGGATTTTTGATCATGTCCTTAGGGTTTCCATATCAGAGTTAATATATAGGCAGAAGGAGAGGCCGAGGGGGTGCCTGGGGCGGCCAGACCACCCCCTGGGATGGGCCAGGCCTGGCCGCGTGGCCAGGTGGTGTGGCCAGGCCCCAGCCCCTCTCCGTCTCGTATTCTGGCTCCAGGTGTACCTTGGTAAAATAATGACTTTGGATTTTGTCCCGTCCAATTCCGAGAATATTCATTTTCTGACTTTCCTGGTAACAAAAACAGCAGAAAACAGGTAGCTGGCACTGTGGCTCTTATTAATAGGTTAGTCCAAGAAATCATATGAAAAGTATTCCAAAGTGTGGACAAAACACAAGAAAGTAGATAAAACCAAGCATAGAACATCAAAAATTATAGATACATTTGGAATGTATCAATCCTCGCCGCCACAGGTAAAAGCTTCGCCGCACTCTACTAGTTCTTCTGGCCCAGCTCGATTTGAGATTTGCACCTCCTGCTATGCACTCCCTTCTCCTCTATGGTGCTAGGGTTTTGCCGCCCGTGATTCCGGCGCTTGATGGCTACCTCGTGGCTTCGTGGTGGTGGTGGTTTGGTACTGGTGAATCCTGCACTCTTCGTCCCCTTCTCTGATGCTGGCGGGATGGCAATAAGTGCAACCCCGGCAAACCTGGTTCTTGGTGGTCAATGATGTGATGTGGTGGTCGGTGAAGACGACCTCAGGTGAGCTCCGCCGTGGTATCGCAGGCCCTGCCTCGCCACGCCACGGTGGTTGCTCCCCGAGCGCCAGGTACACACTCCCTGGTCCTCTCTTGCCTCTCTTCTTGTCTCTGTGTGTCGTCGGATTGATGACAAGTACGCCATGAGGGGGTCCTTGAGGCGTGTGGAAGAGAGGGGTGTGAGACGTACGGTGTTCCGGGACCGTGAGCACACAAGTTTACCCAGGTTCGAATCCGCTGGCTTTGGACAGATCCTACTCCTGCTATCAATCTAGTAGTACGACAGAGCTGGAATATAGGTTACTAGGGTTTCGCCTGTGCGAGTTGAGATTGCAAACTATTGAGGTGTGCCCTAAAGGCTCTCCCTAGGGTGGCTTATATAGATATCCGGTCTAGGGTTTACAGGAGAGATCAATCCGGCTACGACTAAGAGTTGGTTACAGAGTACATCTTGAACTACAAGTAACCTTATGGGCCTAAGTCGGTAAGTCTTCTGGGCCTTCCCGTAGCCGGATTGGACTCTGTCTTTCTCCCTGACTGGGCCGCCCGTGAAGCAAAGCTCTAACCTGAAGTGGGCCACCCTGGTTAGTGAGGAACTGTGAGGATACCCGGAAAGTATATCCCCAACAGCAGCCCCCGGAGGCCTCCAAGATCCAAAGTCAGATTTATCATCGTCTAGCTTGATCTTCGGCTTGCAGAATCTTGAAGGGTTCCTGAAACTTCACAACAAAAAATACGATCCGGGTCTTAAAAATAAGTCGGACCTATCAGTAGGTTACTCAGATTTTCCAGCTTGATTTCAAACTAAGCCGGACCTTGGTTCCCAACGCCACCTTACACAAGTCATGGTCAAGTCACGTCATCTGATAGGCATTCCGTCAGCACGACCGTTGGTGGGTCCACGGTTCGTGGAACCGAGGTGCTGTTTCAATGCGTGCGTGGAGATCGAGGCGACGTAATCACCGCGTGGGTCCTTCCCAGTTCCTTCCACAATGCGTGGTGGTTACACTGTAGCATTTGCACGAATCTTGGCGCAGTTAGGTGGATATAAGGGGTTACGATTTTCTCCTTCTCCTTCCACCAGTCCTTTGCCTTTTCCTCTCCTCCCAATCTTCCTGCACGCACAGAGCTCCCCGTTCCTCCCCCAAAAACTCCCAGCGCCGCCCCTTTTAGGTCAACTACTCACCGGAGAAATGGCTTCATCTTCCTCTTCCGGCTTAGCGGCAGCGGCGACGGCGGCGGCGGAGAAAGAGAGCTTCCGTGGTCTCTAGATCCCCTGCGCTCAACGAGGAGGGCCTCGAGAACGTGGAGAAGGAGGGGCTTCTCGCCGTCGGCGCCTGGTGGAGCGGCTTCGAGGAAACCGTCCTGAACCCGCGCGACGGCGAGCGGGTCCACTTCAGCACCCACCTCGATAGAGGTTTGTCATTTCCTCCCTCGGAGTTCTTCTCCGAGGTGATTGATCATTACGTAGTTCAACTTCATCATCTTCCTCCCAATTCTCTCTTAGAGATGAGCGCGTACGCTTCACTGTGTGAGGGATTTCTCGGCATTAGGCCGAGTTTGACTCTTTTCCGGTACTATTTTCATGTCTGAAGAAACTCCATTACTGCCGGTGTTCCTTACATCACCGGCACTATTAGCTTTTCGCTTAGACACGAGCGTGCGTATCCCAAAATTCTAGCTAGTGACTCGGTCAAACAATGGCCAACCACGTTCTTCTATCATAGGGATGTTCCAGCTCCCGACAAAGCCACTGCTTTGCCGTCTTTCATCGACGGAGCTGCCACGGCCCAACCATCCTGGGACGAGGCTGCTCCGGCTCTCACCGACAATCTGATCCTCGCTCAGAGGCAGATCGAATATTTGATCAAACACAAGGATCTGAAGGGATCCGACTTGGTCTAGTGTTGGGTCTCACGTCAGATCCAGCCCCTCCAGTATCACAGAACCCGACTGATGCATTCCATCACATCGTCTCCGAAAGACTCCCTCCACATCAGCTCCAAAGCCTACACCACACAGGGCTACATAAGCCAGATCAAGTGGCTGATTAGGGAGCAGATCGAGAGGACAAACCCGGAGGTTTCTCTGGACATGCACACGGCGGATAATCCCATAGTGCCGGTAAGCTTCTATCAGTACACCTTTTTATGTGTTTCAACATTTGAATTATAGTGCAATGCTGATATGTTTTCTTCTTTTTAGCTTGCTGACCTCCCCGAGTCGGAATTTGCTCCGCTCGAGGGATATCCTCCGGAGTTCTCTTAGGAGGTAGAAGTGGTCCCATTGCCGGATCTTGCGCTCAAGAAGCGCAAAGCTATGACAGTGGCTGTCAGCACAAAGGAGGTGCCTGTCGTGAAGAGGTAACTTCCAATCACAATTTTCTGCCTTTGTACTTTACTCGAATTTCTTTCTGAGATGTAATGTTTCTGACTTTATTACATTCTCAGAGCAAAACCGCTCCTCAAGGGCAAGGGGAAAGGGATTCCTTCGAAGCCGCTGCGGCAGACGAAGCTTACCATAGATTCTCCTGCCGTGGCTCCTCCGACTCCTGCCCCTCAACCTTCTGCAACGCCGGTGATCTCTCCAGATGCCGCAGAAGATCCGGCTCCTTCAATGGAGCCTGTGAACCTTGAGTCGCAAACTGACGTCACCATGGGTGCGTTAGATCTAGATAAGGGTGAACCCTCTTTGGGTAATTATCCCTCGGCAGAAACCTTCGCCGAAAACCTTATCAGCAATCCGGGACTTGCCAAGTTTGGCCTGTCTCGGAAATCTGCTGAAGAAATCCAGCGGCTCGTCAAGCAATGCATGGAGAAAAGAACCTTATCTACCGAGGAAGAAGCGCAAGAAGCAGAGGACGTCAAGTTCTCCGATCTTCTCGCCCAGGTGTGCCTTCGTGATGATAGGATTAGGACTGGTGAGCTTCCAACAGCCCCAGTGATTCCTCTGACTCTCGCCGAGAAGGTCATCGTTGATGTGAACGCGAGTTTGGATAAACTCACTCGCGAACAATATGTAAGTCGGAATTCCAACTCCTGTTTTTCCTTTATTTGTATTTTATATCATATCCTCTATCCCCCAAGCATGAAGTAGGATAAACAATCCGGGTTTATGCTTTATTAGGATGCCAAAGAATGAACTAGTGTAGCCCCCAAGGCTCGTGCTGATATTAGCAAAAATATTAGCCCGAGTCTTAAGTCGGACTTTGGGTATTCTGACTTACAGAAAGTGTGTTCCTATAATCAGGATTTATTGAAGAATGTCTCTGATAAGCGGAGAGAGATCAAGGCTCTCCGGCTTAAGAATGCTGAACTTAAAGTTGCCAAGGATGAGGCCGAAGGTAAACATTCCGAGACTCAAACCTTGTCTTTGTTATTTTCAATGTCGAATTTTTCTGAATTGTTGTTCTTTTTGACTTACAACACTGGTGAAACAATCCATCACCATGATTGAAGAGACCGAGAACCTCAAGACCTTGGTGGTGGAGAACAAGGAGCTTCGCCAAGAGCTGGACCAGCTCAAGGCAAATCATGAAAAAAGCATAGCTCAAGTCCTTGAATCCTCCTCCATGGCTACTGAAGAGTGTGATCGCAAGATCGCTGCTCAGGATAAAATAATCTCTGACCTCAAGAATGAGCTTAGCAGAGAGAAGGACATGTCCCAAGCGCTCCGGGTTGAACTCCAGAGTCTCCGGGAGGAGAAGACCAAAATTGACGACGTCATTTTCGGTACGTTCCATCTATCTGACTTGTCTCTTTCTTCGACTTTTATCAATGTCGGATTTTTCTTAACTTGTTTTGTGTATAGGTCCTCTGAACTTGACGGACTCTTCCTCCTCCGAGCCCCGCACCCACCGGCTTACCCAAGTCGGTGACCTGCTTCATGACTTCCGCCAGTCCCTTGAGGACATCGGTGAAGCTCTCAAGATTCCGGACAAGCCAAGCATGTCGGATTTTCAGGTGCAGGATAAGGCAAAGGAGATGCCGCAACTTGTTCGGGACTAGAACATGTCCTACGCGCGGACTGCTGCGTAGAACGCTCATGGTCATGAGCCACCATGGAAACATGGAAATATGGCAAGTGACTAGAGGGTACTGCAAGGTAGATGAAGACGGCCAGGAGCAGGACCTTCAAGCCATCATGCACTCCTGCGCCAGATATGTGTGTCATGTGGCTGACCTGACGAGCTACGAGATCCCGTTCATCACCCGCTTGGCTACTCCGCCTCCTCCTCCAGAAGAATCAGCAGAAGTTTCCGACGATGAACGCACCACCTCGGATGCGGACATCTCGGAACGATATCAAGGCGGAATCTCCAGCGAGCCGGCATCTCCTTCATCTCCTCCTGCATCATAGATCAAAAAAATTTGTATTATTCCAAAAAAACATGATGCATCTGTAAATATGCAGTACTTTAATTTGCTAGTGCTAAGCTTTTGATCTATTCAGCACCTTTTGCTTTGAGTTTTTTTGTGTGCCTGAAATGTTTACATAAGCACTTGTATTTTTTCGTCTCTACTTATCGTTTATCTGGCTTTCCGCCTCGTCCCTTTCGTGAGCCGGCTAAACCTTCTGCCGAAAACTTTGCTGAGCAACGGAGCTCAATTGCTAAACTAGTTTAAACTCGGAAACAAAGCCGGCTTCCAGTACCAACAATTCACTACTCGAAAAATGCCCGCATCCAGCAATCAGACAAATAACTGAAGTAAAGACTAGAAACTTTAGAGTTATACCCGAGGGTAGCAATTTTTGAATCGGAAATCTAAACCAGAATGAACATGAGCATAAAGTACTTTGAAGCATTCTAGGATTTTCGACTATGATATGACCATTCGGAAATAAGATGGTAAAAACTTCTCAGAAAAACTTGAGGCAACCAAAACTTTTATTTCTCACAGAATCATGTACATATATATGTTTACAAAGAAGGATAAAATAAGAATAAAAGGGACGTAGCTGAGCAATATTCCACAGTCTGTCTAACTCATCCGGATTTGTACTGCCTCCAGTTCTCTTTCTCTTCTTAGTAGCAGGTCTTTCTTTGACTGGCCTCATGTCAGTTAAGTACTACGATCCATTGTGCAATACTCGACTAACTACAAAGGGCCCTTTCCATACTGGGGAAAGTTTGTGCTTTCTTTGTCGCACAAGCCAGAGAACCAAATCACCTTTATTGAAAGATCTATTTCGGACTCTTTGGCTATGATACTTGCGTAACTTCTGCTAATAGGCTGTAGATCTCATTTCAGCAACGACGGGAACTTCTTCGACTAAGTCGAGATCATTTTGTCGAGAAATCTCGGCATCCTCTTCGATATACGCGGCCACTCTAGGAGAAGTATGAATCAAATCGCTAGGAAGAACTGCTTCTGGGCCATAGACCAAGAAGAAAGGTGTGTATCCTGTTGACCTGTTTGGAGTTGTTCGTAAACTCCAAATTACAGAGGGTAATTCCTCTGCCCAAGCCCCTGCAGCACGTCGTAGTGGTGCTTCGAGTCTCGGTTTTAGGCCTTGTAGAATTAAACCATTTGCCGTTTCGACTTGTCCGTTAGCCTGTGGATGTGCGACTGACGCAATGTCAATCCGGATATTTTGCTCGCTGCAGAATTCAGCCAATTCTCCCATAGAAAAGTTACCCCCGTTGTCCGCGATAATGCTATGTGGATAACCATACCGGATTATAACATCCTCAACAAATCTTTTGGCTATTGCTCCATCACAACTAGTGACAGGTTTAGCCTCAATCCATTTGGTGAATTTATCCACCATCACTAAGAGGTGAGTAAATCCACTTGGAGCTCGTTTAAATGGTCCTACCATATCAAGCCCCCAGACCGCAAAGGGCCATGTTATAGGTATTGTTCGCAGCTGATCAATCGGAACATGAGCTTTCTTGGCGTACTTTTGGCAGCCTTTGCACGTCTTGACTAATCGTTCGGCATCTGCCTGAGCTGTAAGCCAGAAAAATCCGTGCCTAAAAGCTTTTGCTACTAAAGATTTGGCTACAGCGTGGTGACCACACTCGCCTTCGGGGATCTCTCTTGAGATTTCCACTCCTTCTTCCGGAGATACACAGCGCTGAAAAACCCCAGAACACTCCGTTTATGGAGCTCACCTTTAACAATAGTATAGGCTTTTGCTCATCGGATAATCTGCCGGCTTAGCACCTCGTCTTCAGGTAATTTGCCATCTACCAAATAATCGAGGTAGGGTTGAGTCCAGCTGGGAATTACAGCCAGAACTGCTATCAAAGGTGAGTCGGATTTGGTCGGATATTCCTCATCTACTCCCTTTATTGAGGAAACTTTGAGGTGCTCTAAACAAGAGCCATCCGGGACCTCTTTCCGCGCAGAACCTATCCGAGATAGTGCATCTGCTTCCTCATTTTCTGCTCGAGGGATGTGTTGAACTTCAAACCCTTCGAACGATTTAGATAGATCATCCACGACATCTTTATATGCTGCCATGTGTTTATTTGCATTACAAATATCCGACACTTGTTGAGCAACAAGATCCGAATCTCCATAACACATCAAACGTCGGATGCCAATATCCTTAGCAATCTGGGTTCAATGCAGCAGTGCTTCATACTCGGCAATATTGTTTGTCGCTGTGAAGTGGATCTACAACACGTATAAAAGTTTATCTCCTTGGGGTGATTTGAGCACCACGCCAACCCCCGAGCCCCCTCGAGCCTTAGACCCATCGAAAAAGAGGGTCCAATATTCCGACTCAGGGAGGATCATGTTCTCCTTCGTCTCTGTCCAATCAGCAACAAAGTCAGCAAGGATTTGGGATTTGATTGCTGTCCGAGGTTTGTACTCAATGTCGAAAGTTGAAAGATCTATGCCCCATTTGGCGACGCGTCCTGTGGCGTCACTGTTGTTGATTATATCTCTCATGGGAGCTGTGCTCACCATGGTAATTGGATGCTCCTGAAAGTAGTGTCGTAACTTACGAGATGCTAGAAAAACACCGTAAGCCAACTTTTGATAGTGCGGGTACCGCTGTTTTGATTCTGCCAGGACCTCGCTGACAAAATAAGTCGGACGCTGCACCAGGTGTTCCTGATTTTCCTCTGGTCTCTCCACCACCATGACGATACTAATGACCTTATTTGTCGCAGCAAGATAGAGCAACATCGGTTCCTTAGGTTCCGGTGCTGCAAGGATAGGAGCAGATGAGAGTACTTTCTTCATGTATTGTAGTGCAGCTTCAGCTTCATCAGTCCAAACAAAATCCTTGGTCTTTTTCAGGAGTTTGTATAATGGTGCGGCTCTTTCACCAAGCCGGCTTACAAATCGACTGACTGCAGTGATGCAACCAGTTAATCTTTGTACATCCTTCAGGCGAGTTGGCCTGGAAATATTGAGTATAGCCTTGATTTTGTCTCGGTTCACCTCTATGCCTCTTTGAGACACGATGAAACCTAACAATTTTCCGACTAGGATTCCAAAGAAACATTTCTTCGGGTTAAGCATGATGTTGTATTTTCGTAGATTGGCAAATGTTTCCTCCAAGTCGGAAATCAGCGTTTCCTTTTTTTTGGACATTACCGCGATATCATCCACGTATGCATGTACATTGCATCCGAGTTGGTCATGGAGGCAATGTTGCATCATGCGCTGGTACGTAGCTCCTGCGTTCTTCAGCCCAAAAGGCATCGTAACAAAACAGAAGGTTCTGAAAGGGGTTATGAATGAAGTTTTGACTTTGTCAGATTCCTTCATCTGAATTTGGTGATAACCGGAATATGCGTCGAGAAAATAGAGGAGTTCTGAGCCTGCCATAGAATCGATAACTTGATCAATTCTAGGCAGAGCGAACGGATCTTTTGGACAAGCCTTGTTCAAGGCAGTATAATCAACACACATCCTTAAATCAGTAGTTTCCTTTTTAGGGACCATTACAGGATTGGCCGACCACTCAGTGTGGATGACCTCTTCTATGAATCCAGCTAACTCGAGCCATGCTAGTTCCTTAGCTATTTCCTTACTCTTTTGGTCGCCAAACCGCCGTAAGGACTGTTTGACGGGTTTAGCATTCGGGTTTACATTTAGAGAGTGATCGGCAAGTTCCCTAGGTACTCCGGTCATGTCAGATGGCTGCCATGCGAAGATATCTTGATTTGCTTGGAGGAACTTGACGAGCGCGCTTTCCTATGCGCTACCTAGGCCTACGCCTATCTGGGTCACCTTGGAGGGGTCATCATCCTTCAACGGCGTCTTCTTCATCTCTTTTGATGCCTTGAACTCCGGATTTGGCTTTGTCACCTCCTTCTTTGTTGTGGGCATCTCGGACGGATCTATACTTTTCTTGATCTCCTGGTACTCCTGGGCATGCAGCACGGCTTCAGCAAAGGCGGCATTTCCATCCTCGCACTCTCGCGCTTTCTTCGGGTCTCCCCTGATGGTGATCACGCCGTTGGGACCTGGAATTTTCATCATATTGTAAATGTAACACGGACGAGCCATAAAAGCCTGGTAAGCCGGACGTCCGAATATAGCGTGGTACGCGCTCTTGAACGGGACTACTTCAAAGGAAAGTGCCTCCGTCCGATAATTCTTTGGAGTTCTAAAGGTAACATCCAATCTCTCCCAGGGAATTAGCTTGTCTTCCTGGGGCAACTCCGTGAAAGATCACAGAGCTATGGTTCAGTTGGGTCTCCGAGATCTTCATCTGGCGTAGCGTTTCGACATAGAGAATATTGATGCTACTACCACCATCCATGAGAGTCTTAGAGAAACCATAATCGTCAATAAGTGGGTTGACGATTAAGGCGTATTTTCCTCGCCTGTGTAACTTAGGCGGATGATCAGCCCGGTCAAATATGATTGCCACTTCCGACCAGTCCAGATATGGGGGGACAGCCGGAACTATTGCATTGAGCTCGTGGAGAACTGCTTTCTTGACCTTTGCTGGTTGAGATCCGAGGAAAGTGACGTAAGTGTCCTTTTTGGTGGGAAAATTCTTCTTCCCTTCCGGCTTGGGATTTGAAGCATCGGCTTCCTCCATGTTGGAATCTTCCTTGGTCTCCTTGTCCTTTTCGGGATTTTTCTTTCCCTTCTTCCGCTTAGCTTTGTAGCCCGCGGTGTCATCTCTTTTGATGTCGTCATTGAAACGGCATTCAGCGTTGGTGTGGGACGAGCCCCCATTAGTGTCTAGGTGATGCACACATGGGTTATGGCAATGTCGGCCCAAGAGTAGGTTTTTCCTGGTTGCTGTTCTCCTCTACCTTGGACCCTTGAAGTCCCATAGCCACGCCCGCTTCCTCCGCCACGTCCTCCTCGTCCTCCAGACCCGGAAACAGTAGTAACCATCGTTGTTTCCGTGTTGGGTTTTTCTTCCGAGGTATTTTTGCACTTCTGAGCCTGTTGCTTTGGTTTTCTTGCCGACTGAGGCACAACTAGGGCATTGAGCAATCCTCTGCATCATCGTCAGCATCTGCATACTTGCTCGCTGTTTCTATCATCTCTCCCAAATCAGTGACCTTGTCACACTTCAAGCGGTGACGTAGTAGACCAATTGGGAGCCCTGCGATGAAAGCTTCAATCGCGGTTTGATCGTTTACTCCTTTACAGGAGTTCTTGGTGTCGATCCATCGTCCGAGGTAATCCCGGCAAGTTTCTCCGGCTTTCTGGGTGCAACGCTGTAGGTCTCCGATCATACAGGGCCTCCTATATGTGCCTTCGAAATTCTGAAAGAACGCACTTTGCATGTCATACTAGTTATTGATGGTGTTCTCCGGAAGTTCATTGAGCCATGATCGTGCCGTCTTCCGCAACATAAGTGGAAGATATTGGGTTGCGACCAGGCTGTTTCCGCCTTTGGCGATGCAGCAAGCTTGGAAGAAATCCTGTAGCCAGGTATCTGGCCAAGCAATGCCATCGTAGGCTTGGATATGTCTTGAGATAGCAAATCCTTCCGAGAATTTTGTAGCTCTGATGCATGGTCCGAAGCACTTTGGGCCCACGTAGATATCATCGTTTTCGTAGCGCCGAGCCTCTATGTTGGAGTTGATCCTGTGCCTTGCATCGTTCGGGGATAAATATCGTCCCGAATGTCGGCTATGGCTGCGGTGCCTTGGATCCGGACTTCGGCTTCTACCACCACCTCCTACGCCACGTCGTCCTCCTTGCCCTCCATGGGAGCCATTGTGATGACTATGTGGTGGAGAGGGTGGGGCAGCTGGATAGTTTCCGGCTGATCGCCGGCCTCCGTCCGGAACGTCATTATTCCGATTCTGGGGAGGGTCTTGACTATGACGAGCCCCCTGCCTGCTTGTTCCGGTGTGGTTTCCGTCGTTTCTTCATCCGTCATTCCCACCATGGTGGGGCTCAGCCGTACGGCTTGCATGTCTAGGAGGTGGCATTTTTTGACGATCCACCTCCTGACGTTTCTCTTTATCTTCTCCCCTTCGATCGTTAGATTCTCGTCGGGAGGATTCCTCGGATTCAGAGCAGCGATGGCCTCTTTCTCGGCCGCTGGTGCGACGTTGCTCCAGTTGTGTGCAGTCCTGCAATGCTGTCTTGATGATCCGGTTCTGGAATAATTGTCCTCCCATCATTCGGGGCGATAATGCTGCTCCGGAACACAGTGGGGTCTCACGTCAGCCCATGCCAGATCTGTTCGACATTGGTCAGAATCCGAGACCAGTTTTTGACTTCCGGACAGGGCGACCGTTTGCTGCTCTAGTCCCTTGTTGAGTAGCTTGATACCCAAATGGATCTCCTCTGGTCCTGGATTAGCCGATAGAATTTCTCGGGCCGCCACGGTATTCTGTACTGGGGTTGGATATACCCAATCTCCTTTGTTATCTTTCCGTGGCTTCCCCATCTCATCTCCGAAAAGGACGGCACGGATATGTGGGAATTGGTCATCATTGGTGTGACGCTTCCGTGTCTTCTGGTGCAACCGAGACATGTAATCCTTAGGCGCCATGCGTTTCTTCTCCACCTCGATGTTTTTGGCTTCATCGAGGAGTTGTTGACGACGCGCCTCTAGGGCTTGGGCCCTTTCGTTCAGCTCTTCAGCAGTAAGTTCTGCAGCTGTAGGGATAGGTGTGGTTAATGCAGCATCGATGAGTTTACGTACACCTTCGGTGATCACGTGTCCATCCATCGATTCTTCTTTTTTCGGCTCTTCTGGGATAAGTGCTCCATCTGAGTCTTCCTCGTCTAACTCGGCAATCACCTCCTCCGTCAGAGGGTCTTTTGCCGGGGTTTTATTCTTCTTGTTCTTCTTCTTTGCCTTCTTGGCAGCGCCGGTAGCAAAGACGGCTTTGGGTCCGTTTCCTGGAGACAGGCTCTGATCGGTACTTTCGGACATCTGAACCTCGGGATTATCTCCGACATCCATGTCATCCTGCGCTTTAGGAGAGTGTTCCCCGGATCCTTCATCCATGGCTTCTCCTTCTTCTGCAGCCTTGGAGTTGTACTCCTCTTCATATTCCATGGAGAACATTCAGAAATCTGCTGACGTCATCGATTCATCCGAGGATGCGGGTATGTCGGCGTTTGTTCCAATTGCCTCCAGCATCGAGTCGGTGTTTTCTCCAGCATCGGCAGAGCCGGATCCAGATCCCACGTACCCGACAAAGTGCGACGCGTGCTTCCTGAGGTACCTTAGGAATGGTCTGTCTGTCCCGGCATCATCAGAGCCAGAATTAGTGTCATTGATATGCTCCTCCTGGATTTCGACTTCCGCTGGTGGGTCGATCTGGGATCCGGCTACTCTAGGGAGATCCACTCCAGATTCGACTTGGGCCACTAGGTCTTTTTCAGGCTCGGATTTCTCCACTATCTCCGCAACTGGTGCGGGCTGGGTGGGTTTAGGGTTTTCTGAGATCTAGAACTCTGCCGCCTCCGTGGACAAAGGGGACCCAGAAGATTCTTCTGCCTCTATCATCACCGCTGGGGTGGGTGGGGCAGGTTCAGCGAAACCAATGTAGACATCGATCTCCCCAAAAGACACGATTGTGTAGGCAGTCACAGCCTCCCTAGCCGGAATTCAAGTTTCGTCGAGAATGCTGAGAGGGACGCCGCTGGTGTAGAGGATGCGACCGACGGCGATAGTCTCGCCGATTCTGATTCTTGTAGATTCCGCTCGAAACGCAGATCCGAAGCTCACTTTCCCCACGGTGGGCGCCAACTGTCGTTGGATTGATGACAAGTACGCCATGAGGGGGTCCTCGAGGCGTGCGGAAGAGAGGAGTGTGAGACGTACGGTGTTCTGGGACGGTGAGCACACAAGTTTACCCAGGTTCGAATCCGCCGGCTTTGGACGGATCCTACTCCTGCTAGCAATCCTGTAGTATGGTAGAGCCGGAATATGGGTTACAAGGGTTTTGACTGTGCGAGTTGATATTGCAGACTATTGAGGTGTGCCCTAAAGGCTCTCCCTAGGATGGCTTATATAGATATCCGGCCTAGGGTTTACAGGAGAGATCAATCCGGCTACGACTAAGAGTTGGTTACAGAGTACATCTTGAACTACAGGTAACCTTATGGGACTAAGTCGGTAAGTCTTCTGGGCCTTCCCGTAGCCGGATTGGACTCCGTCTTTCTCCCTGACTGGGCCGCCTGTGAAGCAATGCTCTAACCCGAAGTGGGCCACCCTGGTCAGTGAGGAACTGTGAGGATACCCAAAAAGTATATCCCCAACACTGTGTCAAACTCTAATTAGAGATTCACCAAATTGTTCTAGCAGTGGTTCTCTGATGATTGAGTGATGATCTTTGTTGTGCTATGATTGATTGCTACTGTTCTATTGCTCGATATGGGGTGTTTGTTGTTGTTTTGGCTATGGGTTGATGTACATCCAGTGTGGTACCTCTGCTACTAGGTGGTAGTGGTATTTTGTAACCTACTGATCTATAAATTTTGTTTATAATGATTAATGGCCTGGACAATGATCCTTAGTGCTCATCTATGGGATTTTGGTTGTGGCTAGATATGATGACGGTCTAGTGGGTTTGCAGCTAGGCCATGGTTACCCTATATTTGAGTAACTGAGATGGTAGTGGACATGCCCTGGTCCATTTTGCCAGTGATAAAAGCCTAGGAATGATGTGAAGTTGTACTGGCAGTTTAAGATAACCCAAAATTGAGATGAGCTTATTTTATAACTTTATGCCTAAAGTTGAGTTTTGGTTTTATATTTTCTGTCAATAAGATAGTAAGGTTTTAAATGGTTCCTGGCCCTTGCAAACTAGGGAAATGATGTTGAGAATACCTCTGTTCATACTATTATACTGTGGCACTTGCATTTTTGATTCAGAAACTGCCATTACTGGAGGTTATGGTTAAAGAAGTAATATTTAAGAGATAATTTTGGGATATAAGTTGAATGGTAATGCTTGCAACTAAATGATTCCTAGACAATTGTCTATGAAAATGATGTACGTAGAACCTCTGCTTACTAGCAGATGAATTAGAAAGATGTTGGTGTGGTGGCCTTTGTATTAGTAGAATATTATTAGTGGAAAGTTCGCTGAGTATATTCATGTGTGGCCTTATTGGATTCAAACATTATCTTTGAATTCAGTCATTGTGTTACTTGACAAAAATTAGTCTGTCCATTTGATAGAGAACCCTTACTACAATGATTCCTGCCGCTTAGGGATTTAGGAAAATGATTTAATTTCTTTAAGGTTTTGCAAAGTTGATTCTTGGATCTGTTGCTTGTCTCTTGTATGCAATACTTGTGGCTTCTGTAGATGACCTAAATGCTGTGGTACCCCTTTGGAGGATGCACAGTGGTCTAACTACATGATCTACTACAAGTTTACTTGACCAAGATTTAATTTAACCCATGCCAATGATGCAAAAGGTTGAGGCCAGCTTCTTAGAGAAATAAGAACAGATACTCACATGTGTTTCCATATCCTGGGATGATCTTGTACTCCATTTGAGTATAGATCTGAGGATACAACCACTATTCCATCTATCATGCCTATAACTGTTAAGAATGGATACTAGGCATGATTTCTGGATGCCAACCTGCTATTGTACAGTGGACAATGAAGTTGGTGACGTTGGATTGATTAAACTGGCTTGATCTATTGTTCTTGCTCTAGTTGCCTTGTTCCAGACTTGGCCTTGCTGCTTTCTAGCCGGCTCCCCTTCAGATGATCATGATTGATACTACTTCTGCTATTCTGGTATACTATGATTATGGAGATAGTGGGATGCTTGTATGATGCATTGAACTGGTGAGAACCATGGTGTTTCTTGAGAGAGAACTGTTGCTGGTTCATGAAGGGGAAAACAGAGAGATGTACTGTGCTTGTGTGGTTTTATATTGTGTGTGCCTTCTTCCCTAGTCGACAGCATAACAACTGCATGATGTGAGCATCCTGCTTGCAAGTGGGACCCTTCCCTTGTGGATCAGATCAAGTAAAAGGAAAGATATTTTCCTGACTATGACTATCCTTATTTACTTGCCAAGGTGAAACTTGCCCCACTTACTGCTTTGGTGAAATTTGCCCCATTTCTGTCAATGATGTTGTGCTGATACAATTGATACACTGATAAGAATAGATACTGTTTTTGGTGAAACTTGCCCCTTTAAGATTTATCTCAGTGATGAAATAATTACAGTGCATTACACAGTTCATTCTGAGAGCAAAACTAATTAACACTAACTCGGTTTCCTTTATATTCTATTTGTTTACTTTATGCTTTTGCAGGAACAAGATCAGAAAATGATAAGAAGATGAAGATTAGTGTTAGGATTTTCCTTTTATCCAATTTTGTAATTTCCTTTTCTTGACATTGTAATACACTAGTTTATCTTATTATTATTATAACTATTTCTTATTATTCCTTTATTGTAAAAGAATATTGTAATATATATATTTCCTGTTAATAAAGAATTCTTCTATTGGTTTCATTATTGCAATTCAGTTTCCATTTTATTTACTCACTTATTTGTTTCATTGTAATTTTCCTTTATTTTTTCTTGTAACAGAACATTGTAATGTTAGACTTAAATATTATTTATACTTTTATTTATAATACTTGTATTTGTATTATTGTGAATAATTATTTATAATTCAAATTTCTCCCCTCATAATTCACTTAATCAATAGAGATGATGTCAAAATTCATCCCACTCACCTCAGATGGCACTAAACCTAACTCATCAGAGTGAGAGAATTCTGATCACTCTAGTCTTTTATTATGGCAAAAAATTTACCCGAATTTTCAGATGCATGCATGCAGATCTACCCTTTGTTTAGGCCTAAATGTTGGGATGTTACAGACTTCCCCCCTTAAATTAAACTTTGTCTCGAAGTTTTTGATTTCTGATGCTGAAGAGTGTCAGATAGATTCATCTGGAATTTCCTTCCTTCCTATCAGATTCCTTTCTTCCAGCGTGATGTTTTTAATTAACTCCATACTCCTTGAGTTCACTCTACCTGTTGATTCAACTGTGGATAATACCTAATACTAGGTTTAGACTCAACCCTTATGCTCCATGAGATGGCTTTCCCCCTGGACAATATTACTAAAGAAGGGCTACTAATACTAAACATACCTATTATGGATTGCTCGGAGTAATTCACTTGTTTCATCGTGTGTTGTTGTGATCTTCTGAATGACCTTCCCTGCCCTCTGATTGTTGTTTGTTCCAGAGTTTCTACCACTGAATATTGGTTCTCCATCATCGAGTACTTGCTTGTGAGGGCAAAGATGTCTCATGTGCCCATCTTGTCTACAAGTATAACAAACGACCTTGGACCTTTTATAGTCCCTCTTGATATGTCCTGGAATTCCACAATTTCCACATATAGTTCTTTTCTTCCGTCTTTGAACACCCTGATTTGAACCATTTCCTACAGATAGAATTCTAGGTTTGAAATCCAGGTTAAGCCTTGGCTCATTTGTCTAGAACTTCTTTGGTTCAATCTTAGCTCTTTTCTTGGCTATTTTCTTCCTCTCTTCTAGTACCATCTTATAATCGTCCTCAAAAGAAATTGCGGCATCAACCAACTCTTGAAAACATCGTGTTGCAGCCACCCGTAACTTCATCTTCATGTAAGGGTTTAGGAACCTCAAGAACCTTTTCTTGCGCTTCTCCTTCGTGTTTACCTCATCAGCAGCATAACGAGATAACTACCTAAACTCCCTAATATATTTCATCACCGTTGCATTGTTTTGTTGCAAGTCCTCAAATTCACTTCTCTTAAACTCCATAATACTCTCTAGAACATGGTACTCACAAAACTTCTGCTTGAACTCTTGCCAGGTGAGTACCTCTTCCGGTGAGTGTATAGCTAATTGATTCTCCCACCAATTCGTGGCTGTTCCTGATAGAAGAAATGTTGCATAACACAACTTCTCCTCGTCATTGCATCCAACTGTTTTCAGGTTCCTCTCTGTGTCTATCAACCAATCCTCCGCATCCATAGGTTCTGATGCCGATGCAAAAGGAATTGGGTTGGCAGTTTGGATTTTAGAAAGGCTTACTCTTATATCTTTGTTTTCTTTTCCGGATCCAACTCGTTTAAGTACCTCCTGCATTAACTTATTTTGGTACTCTGGTAGTATTTTCATGTATTGCATGAAATTTTCCTCCATCAATGAACGAGTTGATGGTGATCCAGTCATGGTTACATCCTTATTGCCTTCCTTCTGCTTAGCTTCTTGCTCCAAACGCTGTCCTTCGGACCCAACTTCTACTCCTGTATCCATACCCCTCTAGTCCTACTACATAAAGTGAATACTCATACTTACATCATGCATATGTTTTCTGAGCTCAACTCTATACACAGTTGTAATGCCTGGGAAAATATTTCCCCAATTAGAATTGCCTGTTATTTTTATTTCGTGCATCATCATGATATCATGCATATTTTGTTATGAAATAATTCCGCCGAAAGCCTATTTTTGTTTTCTAAACTATCCCCTCCTTTATTTAAAATTAAAAACCCCGGTCTTTTTCGGATCTTTTATTTGTCTAAAAACTATTTATAAAAGCCTCTCTAAAACTAAAACAAATAAAATGAAATAGAAAAATGTTTTGTGGAGGAGTCAGCCAGCCGCCAGGCCCAAAGCCCAATAGCCAGCCAACTAACACCCCACCGAAAACCTTAGTTAACCCTAACCTACCCCTTCGCCACACATGACATCATCCGCCGCCCACACACAGGAACGCAACCATCAGGCAGCACACACATGCACACACCCAATGACACGGTCACGTACACGTAGCCCCACCCAGCAGGTACACGCACTCATCGATAGATGCCCGCACACCCCATTGACATGCACGGTCACGCTCGCTACGTCGGACCGCATCGCCATCCACCCCACGCGAAGCCACCTACCCATCCCGATCGAGGTCCTCGCCTCGTCTCTCTCCCTCGTCCGCAAGCGCAGCGCCGCCGTCGCCCTTGCCTTGGAGCCCCGCGTGCCTCCTCCTACCTCGAGCCTGCACCACCCTCCTTCGAGTCTCGCTGCTCCCCGGTCTCTCCAGCACGGTCGCGCCCTGCTGCCTCGCCGAATCCGTCCCCTGCTCGCCGTCCTGGTGCGCCTCCTCCCTCTGCTCTGCAACGGCCCCAAGCGCCGCCGGCCTCAGTCATGCCGCCTCCGTCCGTGAGCCAGAGGAGCTCGTCGGCCGTCCCCGTCCTCCCGTCGCTCGCCTTCTCCGTCCTGGCTCGTCGCCCCGAGCTTCTCCCCGGCCGCTCCTCCCGAGCTTGATCCCTATCACCGTCCGTGTGCCCCCGCGCCAGCGCCGTCCTGGGCCTCCTCTTCCTCGGCCCCCTCCTTGTGCGGGCCGCCTCAACCTCGGCGCCGTCGCGCCGCCCTCCTCTCTCTGCATAGGCGCTGCCTCCTCCTGCCGCGTCCCCGTCGTCACCAACCTCGCCTCCATCGACAAGCTTGACGCAGACGGCCGTGGCCCCAAGTTCTGCGTGCCCCATCCGTTCCGCATTGATGATGGTCTTCCCTCTCTGCGAGCGCTGCCGCCCTGGCACCCCTGTCCCCATCGTCCGTGCTGCCCGTATTGAGCCACACGCCTCCTTCGGCCACGCGTGCGTGCAAGGTCTCCTCTCTACCGTGCCTGTTCTGTTAATTCTAGGCGGTGACAGTGGTAAAAGTGTGGTTAAAATGCAGTGTTCAGATGTGGTGATATTGCTACTACGAGAATATATGGTGTGTTGACTCGCTTGCTCGAGACCCTCATGATGGACAAGGTTGACAGGAATGCCGAAAAGATCTTCGGTACTACAGAGTGACCAATATGGACACGGAACCGAACCACAAGGTCGCCGATGGAATCGAAGGAGGGACTCCTGCCCAAATCTGATGACCTGAATCTGTTCTTCATAGACACCAAGACCGCCGTGTCCTTCCACCCGGATCCGAAGACCCCGTTCCCAGAAGCGAAGAGCGATCCCGCCGCGACCGAACCTCGTCGAATCCCTGGAGCCAAGATCTCCCAACCCGATGTGTGACCCCTTTCTCGAAACCCTATTTTTATAAATGATATATACTTGATGCATTAGATCATTCATATCGTATACATATCATTGTTGCTGGGGGTATTTAGAAGATTCATCTAAATTAAATATGGAGACTATATGCGGGCTATTCTAGTTTTATATTGCCTCCATTTAAATTTGTGTAGCGAACCGATGCCATGCTTTGCCTTGTTAATTCAAAATTTAAATTGCAGGGTAGATAAATAACTTAAACCTATAATTAAATGTCGGGATCCCCGATTCTGCTTAATATTGCTAACTGCATCGCAATTGCCATGTCATGCATCATATCATAAACATGTCGTATCTTCTGCCATAGCCTTAAATATTGCACCGGTTGTTCTTTCTAGTGGTTTGCTTCTTCACCGGTTAGGATGATGAGTCGATGTGAGATACGACGAGCCTTCGGATGATCTTCTCAGGCGAGCATTCCCCCCTCTTCTACCTATTTTGCATTTATAGTCTTTACTTCCTTCCTTTGATCTATTGCTATCCTTATTCTCGATGCTCTAGTACCGTTTCCCTCATTTACTTACTCCATTATATTGCCTTGGTTATCCTATTGCCTTTGTTTGAGTAGCTAGCTTTGTCCTTGCGAGTCGTAGCGCATGCTTAGGTCTGCTTCCCGCTCTCATACAGGTGAACCGTGATATATGGTTATGGTTGATAACATGATAATTAAATTGGTGATGCTGGTTATGGTTATGTTTTAACCTAATGATAAGGCCCCGGCAGGGACCACCTTTGGGGAACTGCTTGAGCCTCCCTAGGACCCGTTCGTTCTACAATACTAGTTCTGAGTTGATCGCGCTAACAAAACGTGGGGGCCCATGGGATCCCCCCCTCAACTACCGACGCTATTCGTTTATCCAGAGGGTCACAAAATTTGTTTTCCATTTGGTGCATACGCATAATATGTCCTCGGACATGGTTGAGTAATATGTCTTCGGACTTGGTTATGATATGATTTGGTGGACAGCCCGGGCATTGCATACATATACGCGGTACATGCCTGTGGTTCAAGGGGAGCTCTACAAGTTAACTTCCAGGGCCGTTTGGTATAGTAGGTGCAAACGCTGTGCCTTCCTTGAGAATCATCGTACCTCTTGGTTGGTTCCCCACAGTAGGTGATACCTCTGGATACGCGCATAGTTATGGGACAGTTCTTGTTGTGAGATTTGGAAGGCATGCGTATTATGTTGCCTGAAGGGTTGAACATGCGTTTGGGTACAGTAGTGCACCCCTGTAGGGTAATTTTTTTTCGAGAAGCCGTGTGTCCACGGTTATAGACGCCTCAGGAGTACGGTGTCATGATCATAGACAACGCCATTAATGTTTTGCCTCTAATAATATGATTAGTAATTAGCCTTATCAACTAAACACCTGCTTAACTAAAATTGCCACCGTGCGTGTTCCGCAAGAGGACTTCTCGACTGATTTTCGAGGGGGAAATCTTTGGATGGGTTATGCTTGGTGTTATATTATAGATACTGTATAGCGCTCTCTTACCTTGCTCTAATAGCCGAAGTTGTAGCGTGTCTCTATAAGTTAGATAGTGCAAGCTTTGCTGCCGCTGAGCCCACCATACCTGTGTAGGTGAGGACCACCAAATTCTAGCCTCGCCGTGTAGTGTCCTCAGTACTGACTGCTCTCTTTTTCCTTTGCCCTTTGTCGGCACCCCTTTGGTGTTGACAGGTACAAGATCAACGACGTTAGCAAGGTTACCCTTCTGGCTTGCCCTGGACAGGGTTTATGGACACCGCTTCGTTATTCTTCAAGACTCTTAGTCCTATTTGGATCTTGTCCGTACTCGGACACTATTTCGCTTTCTTCTTGAGTTGTTTCTTTAAGTTGTATCCTTTGTATTCTTGACTCGTTGAGTCGTTGTTGGATATATATGTTTCTTGTGGACTCTATTGTAAACTACTGTGATGTAACTACTTGTAATCAAATCCCACCCACACGAAAGTGTCTGGTGGGCGTCTCTGAATCGCTTCTATGCGGGTTTTGGCGGGAAATGCTAAGATCTGCATAGACCCGATTCTGGGGCGTTACAAGTGGTATCAGAGCAAAGGTTTACGATACTCCACTAGTCCAGCCTGTAGGTTAACCTTGCCAACGGACGTTGTCTAGTGTCAAAACTATTTTGCTACAAATGTGTTATATAGATATGATTAGTTCTGATTTTACTCCTCACCTCCATTCTTTCACCTCTTATCTTTGCGTGTTTTTAGTCCAATCTCTTACCTCTTTCAAGTCTAGGATTTCCCGTGGTTGGGTTTCCGTCATATCTTTAGGGTTTCGCTTCCCTCCTTTTGTAACGGTGGTGCTACATCTGGTTTTCGCGTTATCAGATCTTTCATACTTTGTTTCCGGTGTTTTGCGACTTCTACGACGGCAACCTCCTTGTCTCCGGTTTGTTCCTCTGACGCTTTCTGCATGACGCTTGTTATGATCTTCAATCTAAATCCTGAGAGTTCGATTATCCGTTTCCCTATTCATCTATGAAGTAATAGTTTGGGTGCGTGATGGATTGGCCCCCATCCGACTACTCTTCCTATTCGCTTTTGTATGCTGAACTAGGTGAATGTGTGACTTTACTCTCTCCATGGAAGTTAGAGGTGGCTCCATCTTTTGAGACCTTTACGTCCTCCTTTGTCTCTCCGGAGTGTTCCCTCGAAGAACGTGAGTAACAACCCTCGTTGGTGATGTCGACAATTTGAAGACGGAGCAAGAATTCTTGTTAGTGGTGTCGTGACCATCAACCTAGCGCAAGAAGATTTGAACAACAAACCCTCCCCCCGGTGTCTTTGCTTGGATCTCGGGACGAGATCCTTTGTTAGTGATGTCGAGTTGTAATGCCCGGCAAAATATTTCCCCAATTAGAATTGTCTGTTATTTTTATTTTGTGCATCATCATGATATCATGCATATTTTGTTCTGAAATAATTCCGCCGAAAGCCTATTTTTGTTTTCTAAATTATCCCCTCCTTTATTTAAAATTAAAAATCCGGTCTTTTTTCGGATCTTTTATTTGTCTAAAACCTACTTATAAAAGCCTCTCTAATACTAAAACAAATAAAATGAAATAGCAAAATGTTTTGTGGGGGAGTCAGCCAGCCGCCTGGGCCAAAGCCCAGCAGCCAGCCAACTACCACCCCACCGAAATACTTAGTTAACCCTGACCTACCCCTCCGCCACACATGCCATCATCCGCCGCCCACACATAGGAACGCAACCATCAGGCAGCACACACATGCACACACCCAATGACACGGTCACGTACATGCAGCCCCACCCGACACGTGCATGCACTCATCGATAGATGCCCGCACACCCCAGTGACACGCATGGTCACGCTCGCTGCGTCGGACCGCATCGCCATCCACCCCACACGAAGCCACCTACCCATCCCGATCGAGGTCCTCGCCTCGTCTCTCTCCCTCGTTCGCAAGCGCAGCGCCGCCATCGCCCTTGCCTCGGAGCCCCACGTGCCTCCTCCTACCTCGAGCCTGCGCCACCCTCCTTCGAGCCTTGCTGCTCCCCGGTCTCTCCAGCGCGGTCGCGCACTGCTGCTTCGCCGAATCCGTCCCCTGCTCACCGTCCTGGTGCGCCTCCTCCCTCTGCTCTGCCACGGCCCCAAGCGCCGTCGGCCTCAGTCATGCCGCCTCCGTATGTGAGCCAGAGGAGCTCGTCGGCCGCCCCGTCCTCCCGTCACTCGCCTTCTCCGTTCCGGCTCGTCGCCCCGAGCTTCTCCCCGGCCGCTCCTCCCGAGCTTGATCCCCATCGCCGTCCGTGTGCCCCTGCGCCAGCGCCGTCCTGGGCCTCCTCTTCCTTGGCCCCCTCCTCGTGTTGGCCGCCTCAACCTCGGCGCTGTTGCAACGCCCTCCTCTCTTTGCATAGGCTCTGCCTCCTCCTGCCGCGTCCCCGTCGTCACCAACCTCGCCTCCATCGACAAGCTTGACACAGACGGCTGTGCCCCCAAGTTCTGCGTGCCCCATCCGTTCCGCATCGACGATGGTCTTCCCTCTCTGCGAGCGCCGCCGCCCCGACGCCCCTGTCCCCATCGTCCGTGCCGCCCGCATCGAGCTGCACGCCTCCTTCGGCCATGCGCGCGTGCAAGGTCTCCTCTCTATCTTGCATATTCTGTTAATTCTAGGCGGTGACAGTGGTAAAAGTGTGGTTGGAATGCAGTGTTCAGATGTGGTGATATTGCTGCTACGAGAATATATGGTGTGTTGACTCACTTGCTCGAGACCCTCGTGATGGACAAGGTTGACAGGAATTCCAAAAAGATCTTCGGTACTACAGAGTGAGCAATATGGACACGGAACCAAACCATAAGGTCGTCGATGGAATCGAAGGAGGAACTCCTGCCCAGATCTGATGACCCGAAGCTCTTCTTCATAGACACCAAGACCGTCGTGTCCTTCCACCCGGATCCAAAGACCCCATTCCCGGAAGCGAAGAGTGATCCCGCCGCGACCGAACCCCGTCGAATCCCTGGAGCCAAGATCTCCGAACCCGATGTGTGACCCCTTTCTCGAAACCCTATTTTTATAAATGATATATACTTGATGCATTATATCATTCATCTCGCATACATATCATTGTTGCTGGGGGTATTTAGACGATTCATCTAAATTAAATATGAAGACTATATGCGGGCTATTCTAGTCTTATATTGCCTCCATTTAAATTTGTGTAGCGAACCGATGCCATGCTTTGCCTTGTTAATTCAACATTTAAATTGCAGGGTAGGTAAATAACTTAAACCTATAATTAAATGTGGGGATCCCGATTCCGCCTAATATTGCTAACTACATCGCACTTGCCATGTCATGCATCATATCATAAACATGCTGTATCTTTCGCCATAGCCTTAAATATTGCACCGGTTGTTCTTTCTAGTGGTTTGCTTCTTCACAGGACGATGAGTCGATGTGAGATACGGCGAGCCTTCGGATGATCTTCTTAGGCGAGCATTCCCCCCTCTTCTACCTATTTTGCATTTATAGTCTTTACTTCCTTCCTTTGATATATTGCTATCCTTATTGTCGAGGCTCTAGTACCGTTTTCCTCATTTACTTACTCCATTATATTGCCTTGGTTATCCTATTGCCTTTGTTTGAGTAGCTAGCTTTGTCCTTGCAAGTCGTAGCGCATGCTTAGGTCTGTTGCCCGCTCTCATACAGGTGAACCGTGATATATGGTTATGGTTGATAACATGATAATTAAATAGGTGATGCCGGTTATGGTTATGTTTTCACCTAATGATAAGGCCCCGGCAGGGACCACCTTTGGGGAACTGCTTGAGCCGCCCTAGGAACCGTTCGTTCTACGATACCAGTTCTGAGTTGATCGCGCTAACCAAACGTGGGGGCCCATGGGATCCACCCCTCAACTACCGGCGCTATTCGTTTATCCAGAGGGTCACAAAATTGGTTTTCCATTTGGTGCATATGCATAATATGTCCTCGGACATGGTTGAGTAATATGTCTTCGGACTTGGTTATGATATGATTTGGTGGACAGCCCGGGCATTGCATACATATACATGGTACATGCTGGCGGTTCAAGGGGAGCTCTACAAGTTATCTTCCAGGGCCGTTCGGTATAGTAGGCGCAAACGATCTGCCTTCCCTGAGAATCGTCGTACCTCTTGGTTGGTTCCCCACAGTAGGTGATACCTCTGGATATGCGCGTAGTTATGGGACAGTTCTTGTTGTGAGATTTGGAAGGCATGCGTATTATGTTGCCTGAATGATTGAACATGCGTTTGGGTACAGTAGTGCACCCCTGCAGGGTAAATCTTTTCGAGAAGCCGTGTGTACACGGTTATGGATGCCTCAGGAGTACGGTGTCATGATCATAGACAACGCCATTAATGTTTTGCCTCTAATAATATGATTAGTAATTAGCCTTATCAACTAAACACCTGCTGAACTAAAATTGCCACCGTGTGTGTTCTGCAAGAGGACTTCTCGACTGATTTTTGAGGGGGAAATCTTCGGATGGGTTATGCTTGGTGTTATATTATAGTTACTGTATAGCGCTCTCTTACCCTGCTCTAATAGCCGAAGTTGTAGCGTGTCTCTATAAGTTAGATAGTGCAAGCTTTGCTGCCGCTGAGCCCACCATACCTGTGTAGGCGAGGACCGCCGAATTCTAGCCTCGCCGTGTACTGGCCTGAGTACTGACCGCTCTCTTTTTCCTTTGCCCTTTGTCGGCACCCCTTTGGCTTTCATAGGTACGAGATCAACGACATTAGCAAGGTTACCGTTCCTGCTTGGCCTGGGCAGGGTTTATGGACACCGCTTCGTTATTCTTCAGGACTCTTAGTCCTATTTGGATCTTGTCCGTACTCGGACCTATTTTGCTTTCTTCTTGAGTTGTATCTTTAAGTTGTATCCTTTGTATTCTTGACTCGTTGAGTCGTTGTTATATATATATGTTTCTTGTGGACTCTATTGTAAACTACTGTGATGTAACTACTTGTAATCAAATCCCACCCACGTGAAAGTGTCTGGTGGGCGTCTCTGAATCGCTTCTATGCGGGTTTTGGCGGGAAATGCTAAGATCTGCATAGACCCGATTCTGGGGCGTTACAACAGTGCTAGTCACACAAGGAAATCAAGAACCAAATCCAAATAAAAACCAGACGTATACCATGTATTATTCATGGGTTTTATAAGCTATTCCAAACAATCCTCACCACTACGGCTTGAATCTCACCTAGAACAGTACTTGTATATTACAATGCCTTACTTGCTCATATGAGCATACTCTCTTACTAAGACCTTCCTCTTAATCACTACAATGTGCATTACCGAATATGTACATTATTCTAGCTCTCTATTACTACAGATTGTTTCTTCTTACTTTCCTCCCCCTTTGTAGTACTTCTTAGAATTCCATCATGATGACGTGAAGTCCGACAACTGTCTTCTGGAGCATATAAACATCCAGAGAGTGCCTACTCTTGATTAGAAGTACCTAGACTGAGGTCAGTCATTGAGAAATGACAAGAAAATGTGTGATATCCCGTGGAATTCTACCGCCCGCCTTCAAACACACTTTAGAAGTAAGATGTGTTATCCGCTTTTGTAACAACTACCAATGCACTCTTTCGGGTAAATAGGATTGGTACTACCCCCATATGGACCATAGGGTTCCATGGTATTGTAACTGGTTTCTACTTCCATACGAGAATCACAGGATATTGGATCCTCCCTGGTTCCAGTGTAGAATTCTACTCTATATTTGGCTCCTATCTCTTCAGATTTCTAAGGTTCGTGCTAAAATAAGCATGAGTTCCTCATTGTGGATCATTAAACTCTGACTCCTAAAATGTACTCTTTGGAAAGGCTGGTTTAGGATGTCTAACTTCTTCAGCTAAGTCCCTTATGCGTCCAATTGCCCTTCCAGGATGAGTGAAATCCTTAGGGACAGTATCCACTCTTGGATTAGAACTTGATAGGTTTTATGATAGGTATTGAGTAATGACCTATAATGATTGATGTATTCGGCAGCTAAAGTAGATTCCGTCTGCATAAGAAAAGAATGATCTAACTCAGACTCTGACTTAGGGAATCACAAGGTATAATGGTATGAGCACTATCTTCCAGCTCCTTGAAATTCTGCTTTTAGATCAAGGTTATTGCTTCCATTATTGTAATTTGATACGCCACCTCCATACATCTTGCCTCCCTAGATGGCACTTCTCCACTTATCTCCAACTTTTTTTGGGTAGCATAAGCACTACATGGTACTTGGCTAACACCTGTCCATCATAGTGACTATAAACCCTGACGAGAAGTCAAGATTCGCAATCCAAACTGTGCAGAAGTTGTCGCAAAAGATGCGTCCATCCGCCCCATAGTCATCTAAAGTCTTGTTCATCACTTGAGCATTCTGGCATTTATACCGAGATGCCATACCACACTTTGGATAAGTAATTATAACTAGTCCTACTGAGTTATAACTCATTATTATTTCCTAAATTGCATCATAATAAAGAATTATCGCACTAGAAACATGACAATGTAGTTCTCAGTTGAATCCTCATCATATTTCTAGAGAACTCTTTACCGTTGCTAAAATACTTTCTAAAGGTTCTACCCATTTAATAGGTTTCCAACCTAAGGTCAAAGCTTTTGCTCTGATACCAGCTATGGTGACCCAGCATACCAATGCATGTTGTAGTATACTATAGTCGTGGACATAACACTAACGGAACACCATTTTGCAAATATTACATCCTCAGAGTGGTACAATAGAAACAAAGCGTGTCCACAAGCATACATTAATATCATTACAATCAGAAATTACATGACGACTTTGAGATTCTCCTAGGTCCATAGAGGAATCTCGATGACTCAAAGCTATACTATAGTGACATGAGAAGGAGATAAAGAAGCAAACTACACCTTAAGATTTATACGAGATTAGTAGATAGAGGATAGAGATCTAAACTACTAGGCTTAACTAACTATATCTGACACATATACGCTTCAGACTCTTCAGCCTCCATTCCATAGTTGTTTTCGTAGTTGTTTCCCTCGATGCTTCCGGATAACTCTAGCTCCTCATAAAAAATTATGTTTGGTCTTCAGCTGAATATAGTGTTTCATCTTCTTGGTCGTCAATGTCTTCAGAATCTAGCAAGGGTTAAGAAGGTACGGTTGAGTACGAGCGTACTCAGCAAGTTCACTAAAAAAGAGTGTTTGATGCACTATCTATAGCCACAGACCATAGGTCGTAGGCTATGCAAGTTTTCATAAACATTTCTTCAAAGGTTTCTTTTATTCTGAAAATCTATGCCCATCAGCCTTCACAGGTTTACCAGAACTTTCGTGGAGTTCCTTTCCTACAGCATTCGCAGCTCCTTCCCGGAACAGGGAGTAACATGTCACAGTTCTTACACTCTATAGAGGTGCGCTACTTTACCCATAAGAGATTAAATCCTTATTGCACAACCGGGCGATCTTCCCGTCCACACTTCCATTGGTGTGGGGCCCAGTTAGATGATCCAAGCCAGTAATGCCCTTCTTCGCGACCCCGTATACTCACCCTTTTGCTAGCTCAGGACAACGGCTACACCGGTTTACACTCCTAAAGAGAGCAAAAGTCGACAACTAATACTGGGGAATTAACGGTTCCCACCCTTGCACGTGCCTAGATGTAGGATCACGACTCCAATAAAAGTTGTCCGTCAGCATACGAAAGGGAGAAGATCTAGCTGACTTCCCCAGAGCAATTATAGATCTTATGGTTAACGCGTGATATATGACGCTAGAATCACTAACGACATTGGTTGTTAAGTCCTAGATCATATATTCCTAGACAATGGTATTCCAATTGCCAGGCTTAATAGATTAACTGATCACCCTGGATGAGTAACCAATAGTTCACATTATTATCAAAAATAGTGTTTTCTGACCTTTTGAAATGCAGATGATGACAACAACAGTTTGCAAATACTTGATAGAAAATAACCAAATGACATGAGCAACTGTGAACTTGCCTTGGTATAGCGAAGTATTGTGTCGAATGTTTAAAGAAACAGTATGCTGATATGCAGAAGTAATGAGATGCATGTGTTTAAAATCCCCAAAGTAATTCCCTAACATTACAAGTCAGTTGGATTTAGATGATTTGTTTATGATTTTATTTATCTTCAAGTTTACTTCACAACAGAGTGTAGTTGCAGGGATTCTAAGATAAGCATATAAGATATGAAATGTAAAGTACAATCATAATACAATCCTAAGGTTAAGTGGTGTCATGTAACGTTTATAAATTGCATGTGTTAAGTTGTTATGTTTTAAAAGAAATAGCATAGTGTTTCTTTTGAAGTGGCAAAAGAAATAATATTTGAAGAAAATGTTATTTATGTTAAGTTAATCAACTCCGGAGGTTCATAGGACTAAACTTATGGTCTTTGATAAGGTTCATGAACTTGGGTTATTATATTCTTAGTTTATGATGTACTAGACCAAAGTTAACTATAAGAATATAATTGGACTTAAGATATAACATTTATGGCATTATCAACCATTAGGGTTTTTTCTAAGCATATTTAAACATGAAAGCTTATAAATATGAAGCTTAGCCATAAAGACTTAAATATAGATGTTTAATATTCATGGATTATATTATAAGATTTGTTTATGGGAAATAGGGAAATTTATTATATAATTTATTTGTTAATACCAAGTTTAGGAACTATATAAAATATGGATATATATGCAAATTGAGATTATCGCTTCCAATATAAGTTAATGATTTGCAAAATGAACTTGCACATCTTTGCCTTATAGTTACTTAAAGTTTCTAAAGGATTATTGTATACTTATATTTATGGTTTTAAGTGTAATATTTAGACTTAATCTTTATTTGGTGTTCTATTTAATTTATTAAGCAATAAACAATTTTGGAGAAAAGATTAATCTTTTTCCAAAGTAATTAATTCTAAATAACTTGGATGAAGTTATAAGGAAATTATTTTTGGTTTATAAAAATAAAAGAAATACATTTAAAGAAAATACTTTTTATAAAATTAAACACATAATTATTTTTTATAAATACCAAGATAACTTGCAAATCTATATTTAATATTTTTATAAGTTAATATATTTCTTTTAGGACTCAAAAGCAAATTTTTAATCATTTTTTGGATATTTATTGATTTACTAAATTTCATTTAGGGTTAATGGTATTTTTTTAAACTTAAATAAGTATTATTATATTTTCCTAGTTAGACATTATTTTAGTGTGCATTTTGATGTATTATATATATCTGTTTCGGATTGTTTCTACATTTTTTCTAAAACTAAAATTGTGTACAAAGGTACTTTGGTCATTTACTTCTCTCCATTTTATTTTATTTCTTCATATCTCTCTTTATTTTTATAACTGGGCTTGGCCCATAAGCCAGCCCAGCCCATTAGGTTGACCTAATCTCTCAGGCCGATCAGCCTGTCCGGTCAAACGGACCGAGCTGGTCAGCCTCTCACCCCTCACCCCTCTCTGCTCATGCATGTGACGCAGACAGCGCCACCACCATCGCCCGCTGCTCCCGCCGGCCCAACTCCGGCGATGCTGGTCGTCGTGGCCCTTGTCGCCACAGCTAAAAGCTCCACCGCACTCTACTAGTTCTTCTAGTCCAGCTCGATTTGAGTTTCGCACCTCCTGCTACGCAGTCCCTTCTCCTCTATGGCGCTAGGGTTTCGCCGCCCGTGACTCCGACGCTTGATGGCTACCTCGTGGCTTCGTGGTGGTGGTGGTTTGGTACTGGTGAATCCTGGACTCTTCATCCCCTTCTCTGATGCTGGCGGGACGACAATAAGTGCAACCCCGGTGAACCTAGTTCTTGGTGGTCAATGATGTGATGTGGTGGTCGGTGAAGACGACCTTAGGTGAGCTCAAATGTGGTATCGCGGGCCCTGCCTCGCCACACCATGGTTGTTGCTCCCCGAGTGCTAGGTACACACCCCCTGGTCCTCTCTTGCCTCTCTTCTTATCTCTATGTTAAACTCTAATTAGAGATTCCCCTAACTTGTTCTAGCAGTGGTTCTCTGAAGATTCAGTGATGATCTTGGTAGTGCTATGATCGATTCCTGCTGTTATATTGCTCGATATGGGGTGTTTGTTGTTGTTTTGGCTATGGGTTGATGTACATCCAGTGTGGTACCTCTTCTACTAGGTGGTAGTGGTATTTGTAACTTACTGATCTATATGTTTTGTTTATAATGATTAATGGCCTGGACAATGAGCCTTAGTGCTCATCTGTGGGATTTTGGTTGTGGCTAGATATGATGACGGTCTAGTGGGTTTACAGCTAGGCCATGGTTACCCAAGATTTGAGTAACTGAGATGGTAGTGGACATTCCCTGGTCCATTTTGCTAGTGATAAAAGCCTGGGAATGATGTGAAGTTGTACTGGTAGTTTAAGATAGCCCAAAATTGAGATGAGCTTATTTGATAACTTTATGCCTAAAGTTGAGTTGTGGTTATATATTTTTTATCAATAAGATAGTAAGGTTTGAAATGGTTCCCGGCCCTTGGAAACTTGGGAAATGATGTTGAGAATACCTCTGTTCATACTGTTATACTGTGGCACTTGCATTTTTGGTTCAGAAACTGCCTTTACTGGAGGTTGTGGTTGAAGAAGTAATATTTAAGTGATAATTTTGGGATATAAGTTGAATGGTAATGCTTGCAACTAAATGATTCCTAGAAAATTATCTAGGAAAATGATGTACGTAGAACCTCTGCTTACTAGCAAATGAATTAGAAAGATGTTGGTGTGGTGGCCTTTGTATTACTAGAATATTATTAGTGGAAAGTTCTCTGAGTATATTCATGTGTGGCCTTATTGGATTCAAACATTATCTTTGAATTCATTGTTTGTGTTACTCGACAAAAATTAGTCTGTCCATTTGACACACAACCCTTACTGCAATGATTCCTGCCCCTTAGGGATTTAGGAAAATGATTTAATTTCTTTAAGGTTTTGCAAAGTTGATTCTTGGATCTCTTGGTTGTCTCTTGTATGCAATACTTGTGGCTTCTGTAGATGACCTAGCTGATGTGGTACCCCTTTGGAGGATGCACAGTGGTCCAACTACATGATCTGCTACAAGTTTACTTGACTAAGATTTAATTTAACCCTTGCCAATGATGCAAAAGGCTTCTTAGAGAAATAAGAACAGATACTCACATGTGTTTCCATATCCTGTGATGATCTTGTACTCCATTTGAGTACAGATCTGAGGATACAACCACTATTCCATCTATCATACCTTTAACTATTAAGAATGGATACTATGCATGATTTCTAGATGCCAACCTGCTATTGTAGAGTGGACAATGAAGTTGGTGATGTTGGATTGATTAAACTGGCTTGATCTGTTGTTCTTGCTCTAGCTTCCTTGTTCCAGACTTGGCCTTGCTAGTTGCTAGCCGACTCCCCTTCAGATGATCATGATTGATACTACTTCTGCTATTCTGGTATACTATGATTGTGGAGATAGTGGGATGGTTGTATGATGCGTTGAACTGGTGAGAACCATGGTGTTTCTTGAGAGAGAACTGCTGGTGGTTCTCTGAAGGGGAAAATAGAGAGATGTACTGTGCTTGTGTGGTTTTATATTGTGTGTGCCTTCTTCCCTGGTCGACAACACAACAACTGCATGTCGTGAGCATGCTGCTTGTAAGTGGGACCCTTCCCTTGTGGATCAGATCAAGTAAAAGGAAAGATATTTTCCTGATTTTGACTATCCTTTTTTACTTGCTAAGGTGAAACTTGCCCCACTTACTGCTTTGGTGAAATTTTCCCCATTTTTGTCAATGATGTTGTGCTGAGACAATTGATACACTGATAAGAATAGATACTGTTTTTGGTGAAACTTGCCCCTTTAAGATTTAGCTCAGTGATGAAATAATTACAGTGCATTAAACTATTCATTCTGAGAGCAAAACTAATTAACACTAACTATGTTTCCTTTATATTCTATTTGTTTACTTTATGCTTTTACAGGAACAAGATCAGAAAATGATAAGAAGATGAAGATTAGTTTTAGGATTTTCCTTTTATCCAATTTTGTAATTTCCTTTTCTAGACATTGTAATACATTAGTTTATCTTATTGTTATTATAACTATTTCTTATTATTCCTTTATTGTAAAAGAATAATGTAATATATATATTTCCTGTTAATAAAGAATTCTTCTATTTGTTTCATTATTGCAATTCATTTTCCATTTTATTTATTCACTTATTTGTTTCATTGTAATTTTCCTTTATTTGTTTTTTTCTTGTAACAGAACAATGTAATGTTAGACTTAAATATTATTTATACTTTTATTTATAATACTTGTATTTGTATTATTGTGAATAATTATTTATAATTTAAATTTGTCCCCTCATAATTCACTTAATCAATAGAGATCATGTCAAAATTCATCCCGCTCACCTCAGATGGCACTAAACCTAACTCATCGGAGTGAGAGAATTTTGATCACTCTAGTCTTTATTTTGGCAAAAAATTTACCCGGATTTTCAGATGCAGATGCACAAAATCCTAAATCAACCCTTCGTTTAGTCCTAAATGTTGGGATGTTACAGTGATTGCCACTTCCGACTAGTCCAAGAATTGCGAGACAGCCAGAACAATTGTGTTTAGCTCATGCAATACTGCTTTCTTACCTTAGTTGGTTGAGACCCAAGGAAAGTGACATAAGTGTCTTTCTTTGTTGGGAAGTTCTTTTTTCCATCCGACTTGGGATTTGAAGGCTCTGCTTCCTCCATGTAAGAATCTTCCTTGGTCTCTTTTTCTTTTTCGAGATTCTTATTTCCCTTCTTTTGCTTAGCCCTGTAGCCAGCGGAATCATCTTTTTTATGTCATTGTTGAAACGACACTCGGCATTTGTGTGGGATGAGCCCCCGTTGGCATCTAAGTGATGCACACACGGGTTATTGGCAATGTCAGCCCAAGAGTAGGTTTTGCTAGGCTGCTGGTCTCCTCTACCTTAGACACTTGACGTCCCACGACCGCGTCCGCGGCCTCCACCGCTCCCTCCTTGTCCTCCAGACCCGAAAGTAGCAGTGATAACTGCTGTTTCCGCATTGGGTTTTTCTTCCAAGGTATTCTTGCACTTCTGAGGTTGTTGCTTCGGCTGTTTTACCGACTGTGGTATACCCAGGACGTTAAGTAGCCCTTCTGCATCGTCATCGGCATCTGCATATTTTCTTGTCGTTTCTATCATCTCTCCCAAATTAGTGACCTTGTCACACTTCAAGCGGTGACGTAGTAAACCAATTGGGAGTCCTGCAATGAAAGCTTCAATCGCAGTTTGATTGTTTACTCCTTCACAGGAGTTCTTGGTGTCGATCCATCGCTCGAGGTAATCTCGGCAAGTTTCTCCGTCTTTCTGGGTGCAACGTTGTAGGTCTCCTACCGTACAGGGCCTCCGATATGTGCCTTCGAAATTCCAAAAGAACGCACTTTGCATGTCATATCAGTTGTGGATGGTATTCTCTGGAAGTTCATTGAGCCAGGATCATGCCATCTTCCGCAGAATAAGTGGGACATACCGGGTCGTGACCAAGCTGTTTCCGCCTTTGGCGATGCAGCAATCCTAGAAAAACTCCTGGAGCCAAGTATCTGGCCGAGTACACCATCGTAGGGCTGAATGTGTCTTGAGATAGCGAATCCTTCCGGGAATCTTGTTTCTCGAACGCGCGGTCCGAAGCATTTTGGACCCAGTAGATATCGTCGTTTTCTTAGCGCCGCGCCTCTATGTTAGAATTGATCTAGTGTCTCGCATCACTAGGTGATAGAGAACACTGTCTTGGTTGTTGGCTATGGCTGCGGTGCCTTGGAGACGGACTTCTGCTCCTGCCACCACCTCTCCGCCATAACGCCCTCCTTGGACTCCCTGAGGGCCGCTGTGATGGCTGCTTGGCGGAGCGGGTGGTGTATGTGGATTGTTTCTGGCCGATCACCGGCCTCCATCCGGAGCGTCATTATTCCGGCTCCAGGGAGGGCCTTGATTATGACGAGCCCCCTGCTAGCTTGACTCGGCATGGTGTCCATCATTCCATCGTCTGTCTATTCCCTCATTGCGATGAGATCCAACCAGACGGCTTTCGTGTCTAGGAGGTGGCATCCTTTGATGGTCCTCCTCCCAACGTTGCTCTTTGTCGTCTGCCCTGCGATTGTTTGACTCTCGCTGGGGAGGGTGCCTCAGAACTAGTGCAGCAACCGCGTCTCGCTCTGCGGCTGGAGCAACATTGCTCAACATTGCTCCAATCACATGTGGTTCTGTGCCGTTGCCCTGAAGATCCAGTTCTTGAGTAATTATCTTCCCGACGGTCGGAACGGTGATGTTGTTCCGGGTCCCGTTGGGGCCTAATGTCATTCCAGGCCGGATCCGTGCGACATTGGTCGGATTGAGACACCAGTTTTCCGCTTCTGGATTTCGCGACCTTCTGCTGCTCCAGACCCTTGGTAAGTAGTTTTACGCCTAACTGGACTTGATCTGGGTTGGATACACCAAATCTCCCTTCTGCTGTTCGACAGGATATCTCGAGCCGCGTCAGTGTTTTGCATTGGTGTTGGATACACCAGATCTCCCTTGTCGTCGAGCCGAGGTGCTCCTAGGTCTCCCTCAAAGAGGACTTTGTGGACCTCTAGAAATTTGTTGGCCCGCATGTGGCCTTTCCGGGTCTTCTGATGCTCTAGAGAGATGAAGTGCCGCGTAGTAGCAATGTGCTTCTTCTCTTCCTTGATGGTGTTAGCTTCATGCAGGAGTACTTGACGACGCTCTTCTAGGGCTTGGGCCCTTTCTTCCAATTCTGCAGGTGTAAGTTCTGCAGCTGTAGGGATTGGCATTGTTAACGCATATCTGATTAGTTTACGAGCTCCAGCGGTAATCACGTATCCATCAACCGGAGTATCCTTTGGCTTGTTTGGAATGAGCGATCCATCGTTGTCTTCATTGTAATCTTCGGCAACCACTTCCTCTGCTGGAGGATCTTTTGCCGGAGTCTTGTTCTTCTTGTTCCTCTTCTTTGCCTTCTTGGCAGTGCTGGTAGCAAAGATGGCTTTGGGTCCATTTCCTGGAGTCAAGCTGTGATCGGTACTTTCGGACATCTAGCCGTTGGGATTAACTCTGAGATCCATATCATCCTGCAATTTGGGAGAGTTTTCCTCAGATCCTTCATCCATGGCTTCTCCTTCTTCTACAGCTTTGGAGTTGAACTCCTCTTCATATTCCTCGGAGAAATTTTGGAAATCCGCCGACGTCATGGAATCATTAGAAGATGTCGGTAAGTCTGTGTTTGTTCCGATCGCCTTTAGCCCCAACTCTTCATTGTCTCCAGCATCGGCAGAGCCGGAACCGGATCCAACATATCTGACAAAGTGTGATGCGTGCGTCCTGAGGTAGTTGCGGCTTTCCTCGTGGGATTCCTCGAAACGCCTGATGGTATTGAGAACCTCATCCACACTTGCGTCTTGCATCATCATGCGCCTCAACGTATGCCTCAGGAAAGGTTGGTATGTTCTGGCGTTGGAAGAGCCGAATTCAGAGTTGTTGTCTTGCTCCTCCTAGATCTCGATCTCGACGGGAGTATCGATCTGGGATTCAACCTTGCTAGGGATATCCACTCCAGATCCGACATTGACCGTAAGATCTTCTTCAGGCTCAACTTTCTCCACTATCTCCGCGTTACGTGCGGGCTGGGTGGGATTGGGATTTTCCGGGATCCGGAACTCTGCCGCCTCCACGGACAAAGTGGACCCAGAAACTTCTCCTGCCTCTATCATCACCGTTGGGGTGGGTGCGACAGGTTTAGTGAAACCGATGTAAACATCGATCTCGCCAAAAGACATGATGGCGTAGGTAGTCACAACCTCCCTAGTCAGAATCCAGGTCTCATCGAGAATGATGAGAGGGACGTCGCTGGCGTAGAGGATGAGACCGACGGCGATAGTCTCACCGATTCCGATTCTTACAGACTCCGCTCGGAACATAGATCCGAAGCTCACTTGCCCCATGGTGGGCGCCAACTGTCGTCGGATTGATGACAAGTACGCCATGAGGGGGTCCTCGAGGCGTGTGGAAGATAGGGGTGTGAGACGTACGGTGTTCCGGGACGGTGAGCACATAAGTTTACCCAGGTTCGAATCCATCGACTTTAGACAGATCCTACTCCTGCTAGCAATCCAGTAATACGGCAGAGCCTGAATATGGGTTACAAGGGTTTCGCCTGTGCGAGTTGATATTGTAGACTATTGTGGGGTGCCCTAAAGGCTTGTCCTATGATGGCCTATATAGGTATCCGGCCTAGGGTTTAAAGGAGAGACCTATCCGGCTATGACTAAGAGTCGGTTACAGAGTACATCTTGAACTACAAGTAACATTATAGGCCTATGTCGGCAAGTCTTCTGGGCCTTCCTGTAGCCGTACTGGACTCCGTCTCTTCTCCCTGACTGGGCCGCCTGTGAAGCAAAGCTCTAACCCGAAGTGGGCCACCCTGGTCAGTGAGGCACAGTGAGGATACCCGGAAAGTATATCCCCAACATTGGTGCTTCCTCGGTATGTAGAGGATGTCCTCTTTTGGTGCGGGCATTAGAAAACTACTAGCCTCTATAGCAGCCTCAGCCTCCGCAGTAGCACCTTCAATCTGCATAAATAGCAACAGAGCTCAATAGTTTAATACTATGTAAAGTTTGACCAAGTTTTTAGAAAAAAACATTAATATTTATAATATAAATTATATATCCTTGGATACATCATGAAACATATATTCACGTCATATGTATATAATATCATAGTTCTTGATAGTTTTTGACATTTTCAAAAAGTTTGGTCAAACTTTCCCTAGCTTGACTTTTCAAAAAATATATATGCCTTAAGTCTTGGTACGGAGGGAGTACAGTACATAGTAGTCATATACTGAATGTATGAGACCGTCAGACAGATCTAGATCTAGATTCACATAAACACAGTGCCAGAATTAATAAAATCACACATATGTTTCTGAACATCTGATAAGCATGCATGACACCAAGCGGGTAATAATTAAATCTGACTGCACCATGGTGATAAGCGTATTAAGTACAAATACCTTTCTCTTTAAGCTGGGCCCTCCCAGCTAGTCGGTGGCCTTGCGCTTGTTTGGTGGGTAGTGGTACTGGCCGGATCCTGCAGCATGTGGGGGTACCATCCTATTTGCCGCACCTGGAGCACCGCACGTTCGCAGGTATGTACCACTGTGCTATAGTAAATGAAGAAGATATGGTGTCACATAGGCTTCCAGAAAAACATGATGTAGATAGAGACAACTTTTAGCACATGGATACATCCAGGTTGCAGCCAACCACTTTCAGCATTGGAAAGAATGGAAGAACGCAACAAATATACTGCTACATTACCTTTTTTTAGGATAATTTTAAGGGAACTAATAGGACCATCCCTGTCTGTAGTGGCCATGCGTGCGACTGACCCATAGTTCTCCATACATAATCTGACGCAAAATCCATTGCACATTACGAGTAGCAACTAAAGGTTACAGAAGTGAAGAACACCGAAATCGAACCTGGCCAAATGCCCCAATCAGAACAGCGGTGACCATGCCTGATCCCGAATCCATAAGAAATCAGTACCACCTCCCCCCACCCCCACCCCGAACCCCCACCACCACCCCACCACACCCAAATGACCCAACCGATCAGATCAGAGGAAAAATATCCTAATTAGGTGATTTCGAGGTGAGAAATAAGCAAGAACTCCACAATCAGAACATACTGAATACTACTACTAGTACTAATAGTACCCCCAATGGCCCAATCGGAAGCAAATTAAGCAAATCTGGATTTCGAGGTGAGCAAATACACCCACCTATTTCAGCAAGAAGTCCCCAATCGAAGTTGCACCAGTTCCAACAGTTGCTTGTTGGATGGGAGCAAGCTAGTGATGGTTTCTTGTCATGTCGTCGGTAGAAAGGCATGGGCAGGGGAGTAGTAGTACTAGTAGTAGTAGGGCTGGGCAGTACACTTTTTCTACAGTAAGTATTTTTAAGTGGAAGTGGCGGGAACATTTTGCCGGGAGAGAATCCTGAATTTTTGATCCCAGCTATCATGTGGTGGCCTACAACTGTTTCAAACGGGACCCACATAAGGGGTGAGTTAAAGCGGGTCCCATGTCAAGGGGGTGCGATAATTGACCGAGACAACCTCCTCCTTCCCTTGGTACTAGTACTAGTTCTCTCGGGTTCCTCTCCAAGGATAGAGAAAATCGCACCTCTTCGAATCAAACTGATCTAGCTTATTATCCTTTTGCTGATTTGTCTCACGAAACATTGAGGGAGGGGAAGGGCTAGCAGTGGACAAAATGGCTGTACTTGCAGCATAGGGCACCAGGGCTGGGGCCTCAAAAATAGTTTAGGAACCAATAAAATGATAAGCTCGGACTTCAGAATAGAAACACACACAAAATAAACATATATATACTAATATATGGAATAGTTTCCAATTATAGTTCTGCTAACAAAGGCCTAGAAATTATAAGGTAGCTCCATATTACAAAACTACGATAGTAGCAAACCAATCCTGGGATAGCTATACACCCCAAGAGTTTTGCAGTTGGGCTAGTGGTCATGAGACTACCCATACAACACCAAAAGTACACCCCTGATGATCAGCAGCCCTACATCAAATCCATCCAGAAGCAGTGTACCCGATCCAGAGCCTCACTTGTAGGCTCATCAATGAAAAGGTCATCGTCATTACCATCAAAGTCCTCTTCGGTCGTCTGCTTCTGCGATTAGTAGATTAACATATACGTTTATAGAGAAACATCAAAGACACACAACCTGAACATTTGTCGTTCTACAGATATACCTTTTCATCTGGCATAGCGGTAGTATCAGAAATGAAACCCGTTTCATGCAGCTTGCGCTTTTTCTCTCCTCCCCTTCTCCAACTTGATCTAGATGCTCAGGAGCTGCCTCTGTTAGTTGATCTAGTTGATCAACATCTGCTTCCCCTACTTGATCTTGATGATAAAGATGTGCTTCCCCCGGTTCACACCATGAAATACCCATGTAACATATGTTCTTAGCATCCCAAATGTAAAAATATGGTCTTCCACTATACTTTGAGGCACCACCCTACGATTCACACACAACCGGCAGGGGCAATGTACTTTTGAGTTGTCACAATGAGCTCTAACAAACCCTAACATGGGCATACCTTACAGGTACTCAAGTTTGGTATATATAGCCTGATCTGGCAGAAGCCCACGGCGTTACCAGGGCCCAATCCAGGATTCAGGTGACCTACAGAGACTCCGACTGCTTGCGGCACAAGGCAAAGCTTAAGATAGAAAGTTTAAACTGGCGAACCCTAACTTGTAACCGGCTTGACTTGCTACCTGAGACCTAGTCTATCTATATAAAGTCTAGGAGGGGGCGGCGAGGAGGACAATCACAACCGTAGTTTCCATAACCTCGCCAGATTGCATCTGTGCACCCCTATAACTTTCAACTCCCTCGATAATTCCAAGAGCAGACAAGCAGGAGTAGGGACCTCTACGAGGCCTGAACCTGGATAAACATTGCGTCCTTGTGTGCTTGTTTTCTAGCCGATTGATGCCTCCAGCGCTCCCTCCTTCTCCAAAACCCAAGTCCATAACAATGGGCATTGATGAGTTCAACCCTCATCAATTGGCGCCATCTGCGGGAATTGGGAGTGCTGATGCCGCGGCTTCTTCGACCCCGACAAACACGATCTACAACTCTGCAACAACAGAGTTTTTCCTCCTCTTTGGTGCCTTCGACTTCACCATCCACACGCCGGCCACTCGCCCGGCTTTCAAGTCTGTGGGCGAGGGAATCGGCCTGGCGATCAGGAGCCTACGCTTCCAAGTTGGTCAGCTGGGCACACTCTGCCTCCCTGACCAGCCCGCAGTTCCCGTGATTGCTCTAGCATCGTGGTTTCCGCCGCCGATTGGCACCCTGAGCGAACTCAACGCCCCGGCAATAGTCAGGAACGCGATCAACGTGAGTAGTTGCGGATCCGATCTGGGCGATCTAGCCACTAAAGATGGAGCCTATGGCTCTGGATCTAAAAGCTGCGGAAGCAACAGCTTCCCCAATCACTACATGTGCACCGTCATCAATGCAGGCGACACCAGCATCATTCATGAAAATGACGGCACTGGTCCGACCAATGGAGGCATCCTAGTCACAAACGGTGGTCCCTCCAACGGTGCACCCACCAACAACGGGACAGGAGGAGAACCGCACCTCACGACGAATGAGAATGCTGGGGAGCGCGTGCAGATCAACCTCAATGATAACGAGTGGGCTCGCTGTCAAGAAGCTCTGCGGGGTAACCCTCTGCCCCAAACTCATCGCAAGACATGCTGATGGGTTACCATTGGCTGCTCAAAGAAGAATACAAGCGCCAATAGCAAGTGATCACGCAACTCGACACATGAAGAAGGGCGACGGATGAGTCGAGTCTTCGACGGGCTCAACTCTCTTCCATGGGAGGATCCTCCTCCAAGGGCAACGACCACGTGGCCGCATAAAGACGCTCTCGACTGGCCCACCTCACTGATAAGGAACAAGAAGAGGCCGCACGAGTCCTCGACTTCTCGTCCATTATGGTGGATACGCGGGGCAACGTGCTCCCGAAGACGCCGCAGGCAGTGGTGACTGCAGCCACCATGTACCTCCTCAACAACTAGCCTCCGGCTGGGGATCCGCGAGCTACCATGCACTAATCTACGATCGCAGGCCTGGGGCTAGTCGAAGCCGCCCTCATCAAGGATCCGACGCTAGAGACGAAAAAGAGCAAAGCTTTGGCCAAATGCTACTCCTCGCCCTTGTCCAGCGATGATAGCCACGATTTGTCTCAATGTCGCCGCTCATGGCAACCAGACAACGACTACGACACGCGTGATGACATCCCGCGGTGCAATGTCGACATGATGCGTGTGAGGCGTGCTTGTTCGACTGACTCAGAGGATGATGACATAGAGCTCTGCGGCGCCAGATGCTGCAGCAGAGCCATCAGGCATAACCGAATGCCTAAGGGGTTCAAACTCCCATCAGAGAACCAGAAATTCGACGGCCTGCAAGACCCGAAAATCTGGCTAGAAGCTCACATCTCTTCAGTCAGACTACATGGCGAAAGCTCGAGTACGGCGATGCAATGCCTCCAGCTACAGCTGCAAGGCGCCGCTCGAGCGTGGTTTAATAACCTCCCGCGTGGATCCATTCGCAGTCGGGAAGAGCCGGTCTATAGCTTCATGCGAAACTTCAAGGGAACCTACAAAAGGCCCGCATCAATCAAAGAGTTAAGAGGCTACCACCAAAGGTCTGGTGAGTTGCTGCGCTCATACATCCAGAGATGGTCCATCATCAATAATTCTGCAGAAGACATCTCCAAGGATCGCGCAATCGATGCGTTCAACGGCGACGTGCACCGCAGAGAGCTCAGGGAGGAGCTGGGCCGCTCGAATCCCAAGCCAATCGACCACCTGATGGAGATCGCGAATAGGTGGGACGATGGAGACGACTCGGTGAAAAACCGTTCCTACTCCGATGATGACGACGACCTCAGGCGTAGACGCGACCGCCGGGGGAAACATCGAATGCACGGTTACGAGGACCGCGAAGAGGTCGATATGGTTGTGGTTGGCTACACCGACAAATGCGATGACAACCGCAACATCGGATACCACAGTGGTGGATACCGCGATAGCGGGAAAACCACGCAAGTGTGGCAGCGCCGCAGTCGTGATGAGGCACCCGTCACATCCATCCAGGAAAAATTGTCCGGACCATGCAACGTGCACTTCTACATCGACAAACATGACGGCAAGAAAAAGTCAAGCCACCTCCTAAAGGACTGTCGCGAATTGCTCAAGTGCCACGAGGGCCTGGCCCAGATGAATCGCGATGCGATTAACCAAGGCTACAGAGCTGCCCCGGGCGCTGTGGCACATGGAGCTCCTCCGCCACCACCAGGTCCGATACCACCTGCGGCTGCACCAGTCCAGAATCATGGAGGCGAACCATACCCCCGACCACTGGGGAATATGGGAATGACCCAGAAGGGTCATCCCTCAAATCGAGTATAGAAATCGATCACTCGCCAAGTCAATCTGGCGATGAATTCTCCGCCCTCCACCACTGAGTACCTTAGTGGCAGCGAGTCCTGCATCACCTTCGACAAGAGCGACCACCCGCGTCAAGTACCTCGCCCGGGCCACTGTCCCCTGGTGCTCGAGGCACAGATTGGAGGCTTTGAGATGAGTCGTGTCTTCATGGACGGCGGCAGCGGCATCAACCTCATGTTCGCAAGTACCTTGCGAGCAATGAGGATCCCTCTAACATGTCTGGAAGTTTCAGACACAACGTTCCATGGCATCGTCCCAGGGAAGGGCGTGTACCCCCTGGGAAAGATCAACCTCGACGTCATCTTCGGCACGCTGCAAAACTTTCAGCGAGAGCGCATCGACTTTAACGTTGTCGACTGGCCTTCACAGTACGACTGCATCCTCAGACGTGTTGCGTTCACGAGGTTCATGGCAGTACCACACTATGCCTACCTGCAGATGAAGATGTCGGGCCCAAGCAGCATCATCACAATCAACAGAAGCTTCGAGAGGTCTGACAGCTGCGATAGGGAATTCAACAGAATCTCCCAGTCCTTCGGCATGCAAGAGGAACTCGCGAGGTCAAAGGAGTCGACAAACAACAGCCTGCCTCCCTTGAGCAAGCCAAGCTCACCCGACCAATCCTTCGACACATCGATGCACACCAAGAAAGTCTAGGTCCAGCCAACAGACCCGACCAAGACGGCCCTCATCGCAACAACTTGAGTCCCGCATAGGAACTCGCGCTCGTCGAATTCCTCCGTGAGCGCTGGGAAATCTTCGCCTGGTGTCCAACGGATGTGCCAGGAGTTCCTAGGGAATTCGCCGAGCACTCACTCAACATGAATCCAGACGCAACTCCAGTCAAGCAAATGATACGGCGACTGTCTGAACCAAGAGCAAAAACAGTCGGTATGGAGATCAAGAGACTCCTCGACATGAAATTCATACGCGAGATCGAGGAAAGAACCTGGCTTGCAAATCCGGTGCTCGTGCCTAAAAAGTACACGGACATCCTGCAGATGTGTATGGACTTCACCTCCTTGAACAAGCACTGCCCGAAGGATCACTTCCCGTTGGCACGGATCAATCAAATAATCGACTCATCTGCGGGATGCGAGAGCCTTTGCTTCCTCGACGCCTACTCAGGCTACAATCATATTCAAATGAAGGAGGAAGACCGGGAGAAAATGGTGTTCACAACACCCTTTGGTGTGTTCTGCTATAACATGATGCCCTTTGGGCTTAAAAACGCAGGAGCCACCTATCATCGGTGTATGCAGGCCTGCCTCAAGAACCAACTTGGTCGCAATATCCAAGTCTATGTCGATGACATCGTCCTCAAAACCAAAGAGGAAGCCGCTTTACTCGACGATCTCCGCGACACCTTTGATAACCTGGATCTCTACCGGATCAAGCTCAATCCGGACAAATGCTCCTTTGGCGTACCATCTGGGAAACTACTCGGGTATCTCATCTCGGCAAGAGAGATCAAGGAAAACCTGAAGAAAATAAAGGCCACACTGGCCATGGAGAAGCTGAAGAACGTAAAGGGCATCCAGCAGCTGGCCGGATAAATCGCGGCGCTCAGTCGGTTCATTAGTCGAATGGGCGAAAAGGCACTACCCTTCTACCAACTTCTCTGTAAATATGATAAGTTCGAGTGGACATACGAGGCACAAGAAGCATTCGAAGACCTCAAGCGTCTACTGTCCATCTCGCTAGTATTGGTGACGCCTCGTGAAAAGGAGCCACTGTTGCTATACATAACCGCCACTAACCAGGTGGTCAGCACTGTGCTCGCGGTGGAGAAAGCCGAAGAAAATAAAGTCCACGAGATACAACGCCCAGTTTACTACCTCAGCGAGGTGCTCACACCAACAAAACAGCGGTATCCGCACTACCAGAAGCTGGCTTACGGATTTTTCATGACCGCCAGGCGACTGCGCCACTACTTCCAGGAGCACCCAATCGTGGTGGTGAACGACGCCCCGCTCGGGCACATACTCAATAATCCCGACGCCACAGGACGAGTCGTGCTCTAGGGCATAGAACTGTCTCCACGAGACATTACGCACGAGAAGCACGACACAATCAAATCGCAAGTTCTCCCGCACTTCCTCATGCACTAGATGGAGAACCAGCTCCCCGACAAGCCAGACATGTCCTACCTATGGAAAATGCACTTTGACGGATCCAAGCGCAAGGAAGGAGCTGGCGCAGGTGTCATGCTGACATCGCCCCAAGATGAAAAGATGACGTACGTTCTGCGAATGCAGTTCACAGCCTCCAACAATGAAGCCGAATATGAAGCGTTGATTCACGGGATGCGAATGGCAAAAGCCTACGGCGCCAAGCGACTCGTCATCTATGGCGAATCCAAGTTAGTGGTCAACCAAACAATGAATGAGTGCGACGTTTTGAGCGACAACATGATTTCCTACCGCGACCTCTACGACACACTCGAATGGGACTTCGACGGCTACGAGTTACGCCACGTCGGCCGCGAGAGCAATGAGGAGGCAGACATACTCGCAAACATTGGTTCCACCTGCGGCCAAGTGCCACCTGGCGTATTTCTAGAGCGCATCTGCGAGCGCTCCATCAAGCCAAAGGCCACAAAGCCTAAAGCTAGCACGACAAAGGACTCGGGGGGATATGCCACCGAGTGAGCCCACGGCACTCGACAACATGGAGCCAGACACATGACTCGAGGGCCCCATGGAGGTCATGATGATCGAGCCATCCTAGACACAGCCATACATCACATACCTGCTCAGCAAAAGGCTACCAGATGACCTGACTGATGTGTGCCACATAGCGTGACGGTCCAAGGCATTCACCCTCATCAACGACGAACTGTACAAGCGCAACATCACATGAGTCCTTCAGCGATGCGTCTCCAATAGGGACGGAAGAGCCATCCTCCTCGACATACACGAAGGCCCTTGCAGGCACCACGCCGGCAGTCGCGCCCTCATTGCCAAGAATATCATTTTGCGGCCCAAAAATTGGGGTGGACAGGCAACGCGGTACCCAAGTTGATTTTTATCACCGCGATTCGAAAAGTTGGGGCGCCAATTGCTGAGAGGGGTCTTTCGAGTGAATGATGGCCAAACCCAATATTTTCAAATCACGCCTATTAAGTCAGGATATTCCGTTACACTAGTTCCTGATGTGCCCCTCCTTCGCCGGTCACTCTTCTTAGCCACCCTGCACGTGTCATAGGGGCAAATCCATTACTGTACTTTCCTAACTCTAGACACTAAATCTTGCTACGGCGGCGGTGGCGGTCCCTTTTCTTCCCTTCCCCGACCCTAAATCTGCCGGCGGCAGAGGACCTTTTTTCTCCCTCCCCCGACACTGAATCCGGCGGCGGCGACCTAGCATGTCTTGCAAGGCGAAGGTTGTAGCTACGTCGCCGACTGAAAAGGGTCCATCGGGGCCCAAGTCTAGGGCTCAACGCGTAGCTGCGGCGAGGTCTTCCGCCCCGGTTAGCAAGGAGGCCAGCAAGGATTCTGCTCCCAAGGTACCTATGAGCAGCGGGTTGAAGAGAAAAGCAAGGCCGGCGGCGAATTGTTCGGCTCCGGTGGGCGGATGCAGCACTTAGATCTCGAATAAAAAACCTGAGAGAAGAGCGAGAGGTGAATTTTTCTTATCTGTGCCTTATCTTGCAAGTAGATTAGTTACGGCATAATAGAATCGAATGAACTAAAATGTTCCTCTTTTTAATCAAATTAGGCACAACTTTAATACAAGGGACCTATATGAGTTCACAGTTCATCTTCGGCAGTACACTGCAAAACTTGATTTTGGTAGCGAGAGGGTTGTGTTCGGGCAAGATGTGCATCTGCTTGTGAATTGCAAAGAGGTTGTGTCTATTTCGCAACTGGTAGATATGCTTGCCGCTAGAATTCCCTCGGGTTCTAGACATAGGACAAAATTGGTGTGGCGCAACATGAATGATACCTATGAGCAAATTGAGCACTCCCATGAGCTTCAGAAAGTTTGGGAGTGTTGTGCAGTTGATGGTAAGGTGAAAGTTGAAGCGATGATTGATGATATGTATGCAGATGCTGGAGATCTTGCTGCCAGAGCTTCTGCTCCTAGAGAATATGGACCAATAGATGCTGATCTAGATAAATTCAGTATACGCATAGAGGTGGATTCATACATGGCAAAACTTGATAAGGGAGTTAATGAGCCAGTTTCGTCATGTACTGTGGAGATCACTGCCGATTCCAAAAACATAACTCTTGATGAAATGAGAGTGATGATCGGTAAGGAAATCAGTATTGGCCCTAAGCAGATGGAAAAAATCCGGTGGTGGCATCATAATAAGCAGCAATTCATAGATGTTTTGGATACTAAAGATCTTATGCAGATTATGCGGCGAAAGAAGCGAACTAGGAAGGTGTTCTTCCTTGGTACCATTTCTGATGTTGTGGAACAGGTTATAGTGGATGTAGATGCCCCTGTAGTGGCTGAATAGAATGAGGTGGTCGACATTGATGAGATCTGATGAGAGCTGCTACCCTGGGCTTATCATATGGACCGCGGGGTTCCCCTGTATGTATTTGTAATATTGACTGTTGTTGCATTTAGAGCGTGCTTCTGTGATTATGTTTGTTGAGAGATTGTGATATAATGCTATGCGAGCTATTGAGATTTTCGGACATGTCACTCACTGAAACCATCGTTGTTGTAATAAGACCTAAGTACATTGTAGTTGACATGATTATGTTTCTAAAGATGACGTACGGTACTTGTTTCTGTTATTATGTTTGCTGGGACATTGTAATGTAATGTTTTGTGAAACCATGACTAGACTAGTGATGCATAAGTACATTGTAGTTGACATGATTATGTTTCTTGAGATGATGTACTGTACTTGTTTCTGTTATTTTGTTTGTTGAGAGACTGTAATGTAATGTTTTGTGAAACCATGACAGGACAAGTGATGTGTAAGTACCTTGTAGTCGACATGATTTTGTTTCTTGAGTTGATCTAATATACTTGTTTTCGTGATTACGTTTGTTGAGAGATTGTAATGTGATGTTTTTTGAAACCATGTTGTGGTTATGTTTGTTGGGAGATTATAATGTAATGTTTTGTGAAACCATGACTGAAGAAGTGATGCATAAGTACCTTGTAGTTGACATGATTTTGTTTCTTTGGATGATGTAATATACTGGTATGTTTTGGTTAGGCAATGAAATTGGGATGGAGGGAGTGCAGGTTTAATATTTGAAATGAGAATGTGTGAAGAGAATCCATATCAGGCAGGAGACAGTAATCCAGGGAAAGGGCATGGTATCCATTAAACTATTGTAACATGCCAATTTAGTCATCATTGCAGCGGTAGAAGGGCTGCTCTCTCTCTCTCTCTCTCTCTCTCTCTCTGTCTCTCTCTCTCTCTCTCTCTCTCTCTCTCTCTCTCTCTCTCTCTCTCTCTCTCTCTCTCTCTCTCTCTCTCTCGCCGACGCCGACACCGACGCCATCGCCGTCACATTCGCCATGATGTCCTTGAACGGCGAGGACGACCAGTCGAGCAGCGACAACCTTCTCTCCAACATCGATTATTCCTTCCATGATGTGAGTTCCTCTATTTTCTCGGGCTAGGGTTAGGCAATGGTAAATCTCTCGATCTGAGCTCCATATGTGCATGCAATTGTGTTTGATTTCAGCTTTGCGTTTACCTATAGGTACCAAGGACGATCTACGACTCCGAATGGGAGAGCCTAGATCTCGATGGAGAAGTGCCATGTGACCATGGGCTAAAACTGAGGAGATATGTTGCATTTGAAGGCAGTAACACTGGGAGAAGGTTTTTGGGCTGTACAAATCAGGTTTGTTTACATTATGTGCAACTGTGAAATGAAGTAAAATGTATCGTGCATGTTCGTAACACTATAGTGTGTGTGTGTGTTTAGGTTGGCCCGGTGTGTAAAGCAGTAGAGTGGGTGGATCTTGAGTGGCTAGATGCTCTTAAGAAATGTTTGGCACAGTTATGGGAGATGTATGAGTTGGAAAGGTCGGGGAGATTTACTGATGTAAGTGATGCAGCTGAAAAAAATTACAAGCTGTCGGTACGAAATAAGGAGCTGGCATAAGAAATCGAGAATTTGCAGTCAAAGCTAACTGACGAAATCGACGGGAGCTTGGTTGTTGGAACTGCAAAGATGCTTCAGGATAGTCACAGGTTGCTGATTCATCTTGCAGAAAAGGAGACGGCTCAGCTCAGGGAAGACAAGAAGAAGCTAGAGTACTGCATTGCGGATCTGTTGAAGGAACTGAAGAAGGCGCGCGAGGGTGAACAAGGACAAACTATAGAGGACAAAGGAAATTCGAGATGAATAATTTATGTTGTACCAATGCCTGAAACTAGTTAATTGTAAGACTTGCAGTTGCGCTTTATGAACTAAGCCAAACTCAATCCTCAAGCAAACTAATTTTAGACGAACACACATGTCGTCACGGGAATCGGCGCACACATCCCGTGTGCGTGTGTCACGTGTTGATGGGGCAATGACGCGCGCAACTGCTACACGATCATGTCGGCACGTCCAACTCCGTCGAACTCCACGTGACAGGCACGCACGGGATATTTACGAGTCTACAATACGCTGTGCCACTTTTGTTGTGATCAAATTATGTTCGGTACGCGAGATATTACTTTTTTTGATAATCGACAAATGCATGCGTGGACACGACGCACGAAACCGCTGCTCGTCCTTGATCAGATCGGCACCCCACTCTGTGTACCCACCATCGACCATTCGGAGCAACTACCTCGAGCACGATGCCCCCTCGCCGTGGCAATGGCAGGTCCAAGCCGTCCACTAACCGTCTTGTGTCCCCGGCTCTTCGCTGCATCGTCCGCGCTCGCCAGTCGCCTGCTAAGGCATCACGTCGTGTCCGACCATGCCAGGATCCATCGCCATCGGCACTCGAGGACACCACGACGTCGAAGCTCGTACCGGCCGCGCAGGAGGAGCGTGGGGTACCTGCAGCGTCGGACGAGCGCAAAGTAGCAGCCAGGACGGGGGCGCGTGTTGCACCGGCAAGTACGGACAAGAAGAGGAACGAGAAGAAGACCAGGAAGAAGAGAGGAGATAGCTATTTGGACGAGTCCGACTCGTCTAACGAGGAGGCGTTCATCGATTAGTTGGAAGCAGAAGCGGAGGAGAGTGACGTGGAACCGTGGGACTACGAAGAGGAGGAGGAGGAGGACTCCGACGAGGAGATAGCGCACTTATTCGAGGAAGGGGGCGGTGTCGAGCCGTCAGAGGAGGGCACCGACAGCACACGAATTGACCATGCATAAAAAAAGTGGAGAAGGGAGGGGTTATCCTGCCCGTTGGATCACATGGGATCAACGGTTGGTGGAGACGATCCGCGTGACATCTGTGTCAGCCAATCAGGGCATAGCACCTAGAGTGAGCACATGTTTGGGATCTCCACACGTTTGGGATTTTGTGAGATTTGTGACAGAGAGAGAGGGAAAATCTCTTTTCACAATCTGCCTATGGATCCACTAGTACCATTCAAATGTCATTGCATTTGTGCTCTTTTCACAATCCACCTCTCGATCCACCAGTGTCATTGCATGTGTGTTCTTTTTCCTAACAACAATCAGAGTCATTCCATGTGTGTTCTTTTCACATACCATATATGGATCCACCAGTGTCATTGCATGTGTGCCCTTTCCACAATCCACCTATGGATCCACCAGTGTCATTGCAGGTGTGTTCTTTTCACTAACAACAACTGGAGTCATTGCATGTGTGCTCTTTTCACAATCCACCTATGGATCCACCAGTGTCATTGCATGTGTGTTCTTTTCACTAACAAAAACCAGAGTCATTGAAATGTGTGCTCTTTTAACATACCACCTATGGATCCACCAGTGTCATTCCATGTGTGTTCTTTTTACTAACAACAACCAGAGTCATTTTATGGATGTTCTTCTCACATACCACCTATGGATCCACCAGTGTCATTGCATGTGTGTTCTCTTCACAATCCACCCATGGATCCACCAGTGTTATTGCATGTGTGTTCTTTTTACTAATAACAACCAGAGTCATTTCATGGTTGTTCTTCTCACATACCACCTATGGATCCACCAGTGTCATTGCATGTGTGCTCTTTTTAGTAACAACAACCAGTCATTGCATGTGTGTTCTTTTTAGTAACAACAACCAGTGTCATTGCATGTGTGTTCATTTCACTAACAACAACCAGAGTCATTGCATGTGTGTTCTTTTTAGTAACAACAACTAGAGTCACTGAAATGTGTGTTCTTCCCACATACAACCTATGGATCCACCAGTGTAATTGCATGTGTGTTCATTTCACTAACAACAACCAGAGTCATTGCATGTATGTTCTTTTTAGTAACAACAACCAGAGTCATTGAAATGTTTGTTCTTTTCACATACCACCTATGGATCCACCAGTGTCATTGCATGTGTGTTCTTTTCACAATCCACCCATGGATCCACTAGTGTCATTACATGTGTGTTCTTTTTAGTAACAACAACCAGAGTCATTTTGCATGTGTGTTCTTTTCACATACCACCTATGGATCCACCAGTGTCATTGCATGTGTGTTCTTTTCACTAACAACAACCAGCGTCATTGCATGTGTGTTCTTTTCACATACCACATATAGATCCACCAGTGTCATTGAAATGTGTGTTCTCTACAGAGACCACACATGGATCCACCGGTGTCATTGCATGTATGTTCTTTTCACTAACAACAACTGGAGTCATTGCATGTGTGTTCTCTTCACAATCCACACATGGATCCACCAGTGTCATTGCATGTGTGTTCTCTTCAAAGACCACACATGGATCCACCAGTGTCATTGCATGTGTGTCCTTTTTACTAACAACAACCAGAGTCATTGAAATGTGTGCTCTCTTCATAGACCATGCATGCATCCACCAGTGTCATTGCATGTGTGTTCTTTTCACTAACAACAAACAGAGTCATTGCATGTGTGTTCTTTTCACATACCACATATGGATCCACCAGTGTCATTGCATGTGTGCTCTTTTCACAATCCACCCATGGATCCACCAGTGTCATTGCATGTGTGTTCTTTTTAGTAACAACAACCAGAGTCCTTTTGCATGTGTTTTCTTTTCACATACCACCTATGGATCTACCAGTATCATTCCATGTGTGTTCTTTTTACTAACAACAACCAGAGTCATTGCATGTGTGTTCTTTTCACATACCACATATGGATCCACCAATGTCATAGAAATGTGTGTTCTCTACAGAGACCACACATGGATCCACCAGTGTCATTGCATGTGTGTTCTTTTTAGTAACAACAACCAGAGTCATTGAAATGTGTGTTCTTTTCACATACCACCTATGGATCCACCAGTGTCATTGCATGTGTCTTATTTTCACTAACAACAACCAGAGTCATTGCATGTGTATTCTCTTCACATATCACATATGGATCCACCAGGGTCATTGCATGTGTGCTCTTTTCACAATCCATCCATGGATCCACCTTTGTCATTGCATGTGTGTTCTTTTTAGTAACAACAACCAGAGTCATTGAAATGTGTGTTTTCTTCTCACATACCACCTGTGGATCCACCAGTGTCGTTGCATGTGTGTTAATTTCATAATCCACCCATGGATCCACCGGTATCACTGCATGTGTGTTCTTTTTAGTAACAACAACCAGAGTCATTGCATGTGTGTTCTATTCACATACCACATATGGATCCACCAGTGTCATTGAAATGTGTGTTCTCTACAGAGACCACACATGGATCCACCGGTGTCATTGCATGTATGTTCTTTTCACTAACACCAACTAGAGTCATTGCATGTGTGCTCTTTTCACCAACAAACATTGGAGTCTTTGCATGTGTGTTCTTTTTACTAACAACAACTAGAGTCATTTCATGGTTGTTCTTCTCACATACCACCTATGGATCCACTAGTGTCATTGCATGTGTGTTCTCTTCACAATCCACACACTAGTAGAAAATGGGCCTTTGGTTCGGGCCACTAGTCTCGGCCGTGGCTGGGGCCGGGACTAATGGTCCGAACCAGACGGCTCGAGGAGGCCGAGGTACTTTGTCCCGGTCCGTAAGGAACCATTAGTCCTGGTTTGAGATACAAACCGGGACAAATGGGTCTAGGTCCGCACGCGTGCTCTTGGCAGAACCTTTAGTCCCGGTTTGTATGTCAAACCGGGACTAATGGCCTGGACCTATATATATGCACCCAACCCTCCACTCTCTCCTGTTTTTTTCCTATGTGAGAGGTGGGTATAACTTTGTGCTAACTTTTTTTCTTCATATGCACTAGAGGTGTTCGGTGAAATGCCTGTTAGAGCGATGCCACTTGAGTTCACACAAGACAAAATATGATATGAGGTGCCAGAGCGACACTTAAGGTTTCTCCTCTTTGTTTTGATGTGTCCTAAAAGGTTAGCAACTATTTTCTCGTTTTGACCGCACGGTACTAATTTAAGCATCGTGATTGCGTTTGATATATATGCATGGTTGTATGATGCAGATGAGCCACCCATGGATGTACGGTGACCGACGCTCTGACGCTTACACTACTAGGAAACAACTCTTCTGTGGCACACCTTTTTTGAACAACTGTGGCGCATTTGTTAGTCGCCACTGATACCTCGCCACTTATAACTAACTTCAGTGGCGCATATGGCCAATATGAGCCACAAAAGTTGTTTTCCAAAATTCAAAAAAAATGGGGGCCAGATCTCAAACTTCTGTGGCGCATATGGCCAATATGCGCCACCGAAGTTTTTTTCAAATTTCAAAAAAAACTGGGCCAGATCTAGATCTGGTCGGATCTGGCCGGAGTTGGTGGTGGTGGTGGTGGTGGTGGTGGCGGGCGGTGGCTAGGTCTAGGAGGAAGTTGCTGGAGTTGGTGGTGGTGGTGGTGGAGGAGGAGGTCACCGGAGTTGGTGGAGGAGGAGAAGGTCACCGGAGTTGGTGGTGGTGGAGGAGGAGGAGGAGGTCGCCGGAGTTGGTGGTGGAGGAGGATGAGGAGGTGGTCGCCGTAGTTGGTGGTGGTGGTGGAGGAGGAGGAGGTCGCCGGAGAGTGGAGAAGGAGGAGGAAGGAGAAGGGGAGAAGTGTGGAGGAGAGGAGGGGAGGAGAGGAGGAGAAGTGTGGAGAGGAGGAGAAGTGGGGAGGGGAGAAGAAGTGGGGAGGGGGAGAAAAGGAAAAAGGGAGGGAGAAAGGGTGCTAGCGGGATTCAAATTTCGAATCCCGCCCAAGACTTCTGTGGCGCATATGGGGGAAATGCGCCACAGAAGTTTCTCCCCCTTTTTTATTTTTTTGCAGTAAAAAATCTTCTACCCTAAATAACTTTTTACTGTTTTCAAATTTGGGGATTCTGTAAAATTTAGAACAACCGTAGGTGGTTGAATTCAAGTAGGGAATTTCGAGACGATCATTTTGATAGGTTAAAGATTTTTTTCCGACATCGTATGCAAAAGTTAGAGCCGTTTTACCGTGCCATGACCTATTTTTGCAAAATACATCGAAATTCATGTTTTTCAATTTTGTCTAGATCTATACCCTAAAATCTAACTACAACTTAAAGGAATTATTTTTTGAAGTTTCTATCATTTTTGTTTATTTTTTACAAAACTGAAAAGGCGATCCATGGGGGGGGGGGGGGGGGTTGGATCTGTTTTTCCCTCCTATATGCTTGTTTTGTGGCGCATTCACCTATATGCGCCACAGAAACATCATTTTCTGTGGCGCATATGGACATATGCACCACAGAAGTTTCTCCTCCTTTTTTTGCTGCTTGGTTCCATCAACCTTCTGTGGCGCATACGTCTATATGCGCCACAGAAGTTTGACACTTCAGTGGCGCACACGAAAATATGCGCCACAGAAATATGGACTTCTGTGGCGCATATTGGTTTCGTGCGCCACTGAAGTGCCAAACTTCTGTGGCGCATTGTTTCTAGTGCGTCACTGATATATATCTGTGGCGCATATTTTTACATATGCGCCACTGAATATCTTGTCTATCTATAAGCTGTTTCCTAGTAGTGTTACAGAGAAGGTGTGCGTTCTTTTCGCCTTGTGGCCGAGGCGAACAAGCGGCAGGATGGTTTTATGTGTTGTCCATGTGTTGAATGTCGGAATGAGCAGGCTCACACTTCCTCAAGAGTCATTCAGAGCCACATGCTTCGGTCTGGTTTCATGTTCGGCTATAATGTTTGGACCAAGCACGGAGAAAGAGGGGTTATGATGGAAGACAGCGATGAAGAAGAGAACGGTGATGACAACTACCAATCTATGTTCCCTGAATACGATGATACCGCAGTTGAAGATAATGAAGAAGAAGGGGGTGAAGAACGGGAACCAGATGAGCCCGTTGATGATTTTGGTCGGGTCATTAGTGATGCAAGGCGAGACTGCGACATAGAAAAGGAGAGGTTGCAGTTCGAACAGATGTTACAGGACCACAACACATTGCTGTATCCAACTTCTAAAGATGGCCAGAAGAAGCTGGGTAGCACACTAGAATTGTTGAAGTGGAACGCAGAGACCGGTATGACTGACTCGGGATTTGAAAAGTTACTGGTAATAATGAAGAAGCTGCTTCCAAGAAATAACCAATTGCCCTCCAGTACGTACGAAGCAAAGAAACTTGTCTGCCCTCTAGGATGAGACATGCAGAAGATACATGCATGCCCTAATGACTGCATCCTCTACCGCGGTGAGAAGTACGAGAATATGGATAAATGCCCGGTATGCACTGCATTGCGGTATAAGATCAGAAAAGATGACCCTGGTGATGTTGAGGGCGAGCCACCCAGGAAGAGGGTTCCTGCCAAGGTGATGTGGTATGCTCCTATAATACCACGGTTGAAACGTTTGTTTAGAAATAAAGAGCATGCCAAGTTGTTGCGATGGCACATGGAAGACCGTAAGAAAGACGGGATGTTGAGGCACCCTGCTGATGGTCGGCAGTGGAGAAAAAACGAGAGAGACTTCCCGGACTTTGCTGGTGACGCAAGGAACTTATGGTTTGGTCTAAATATCGATGGCATGAATCCTTTTGGGGAGCAGAACTGCAGTCACAGCACCTGGCTCGTGACTCTATGTATCTACAACCTTCCTCCTTGGTTGTGCATGAAGCAGAAGTTCATTATGATGCCAGTGCTCATCCAAGGCCCGAAGCAACCCGGCAACGACATTGATGTGTACCTAAGGCCATTAGTTGATGAACTTCTACAGTTGTGGGCCAAACCAGGTGTACGTGTGTGGGATGAGCACAAACAGCAGGAATTTGACCTACAAGCGTTGTTGTTCGTAACCATCAATGATTGGCCTGCTCTTAGTAACATTTCAGGACAGACGAACAAAGGATACAATGCATGCACGCACTGTTTAGATGAGACTGAAAGTATATATCTGGATAAATGTAGAAAGAATGTGTACCCATACAATCGTCGTTCTCTTCCGCCCAGTCATCCCTTAAATAAGAAAGGCAAGTATTTTAATGGCAAGGCAGAAACCTGGACGAAGCCTGTCCCCCATAGTGGTGCTGATGTATTTGGTATGGTCAAGGATTTGGATGTAATCTTTGGAAAGGGTCCTGGAGGACAACCTGTTCCGAAAGACCCCATTACCAGACACGCACCCATGTGGAAGAATAAATCTATATTTTGGGAGCTACCCTATTGGAAAGTGCATGAGGTCCACTCTGCAATCGACGTGATGCACCTGACGAAGAATCTTTGCATGAATATTCTAGGCTTCCTGGGCTTGTATGGGAAGTCAAAAGATACCCCGACAGCATGGGAGGACCAGCAACATAATAAAGGATGAGACGGCAAGCATCCAGGGCAGTTTCAAGGGCTTACCAGCTACGCTCTTACCAAAGAAGAGAAGGAAATCTTTTTTGAAGTCCTTTTCAGTATCAAGGTCCCGTCTGGCTTCTCATCGAATATAAATGGAATAGTAAATATGAAAGAGAAAAAAATTTCAAAACCTAAAGTCTCATGACTGCCATGTGCTTATGACGCAAGTGCTTCCGGTTGCATCGAGGGGAATTCTACCAGAAAATGTTCGACTAGCCATTGTGAAGGTATGTGCATTCCTCAATGCAATTTCTCAGAAGGTAATCGATCGAGAAAGTCTATTAGGGTTACAGATTGATGTGGTCCAATGCCTGGTCAGCTTCGAGTTGTTGTTCCCGCCATCCTTCTTCAATATTATGACGCACCTCCTAGTTCACATAGTCGAAGAGATTAGAATTCTCGGTCCTGTGTTTCTACACAATATGTTCCCCTTCTAGAGGTTCATGGGAGTCTTACAGAAATATGTTCATAATCGTGCTAGGCCAGAAGGAAGCATCTCCAAGGGCTATGGAACAGAGGAGGTCATTGAGTTTTTTGTTGACTTTCTTCCTGACCTTAAGCCCATTGGTGTTCCTGAATCTCGGTATGAGGGGAGGATGACTGGAAAAGGCACACTAGGAAGGAAATCAATGGTATGTAGGGACGGGCATTCTTTCACTCAAGCACACTACACAGTTCTACACAATTCCACCATGGTGGCTCCGTATATCGAGAAACACAAGAATATTCTATGCTCCGAAAACCCGGGGAAGCCTGAAACCTTGATTAAAGGGGAACATGAGAAGAATTTTGGCAATTGGTTACAGACACATCTCATGAATAACACCACTGCTGGAGATGAGTTGTACTTGTTGGCCAGGTTACCATCTTCGACTATATGTACTTTCTAAGGGTACGAGATAAATGGGAATACATTTTACAGGATCGCCCAAGATAAAAAGAGCACCAACCAAAACAGTGGTGTCCGCTTTGATGCAACAGATGACAATGGGCAGAAGGAGACATATTATGGGTACATAGAGGAGATATGGGAACTTGACTATGGATCTACTTTTAAGGTCCCTTTGTTTCGGTGCAAATGGGTCAAGCTGACAGGAGGCGAGGTACTTGTAGACCAAAAGTACGGCATGACAACAGTGGATCTCAACAATTTTGCGTACATGGATGAACCATTCGTCCTAGCCAACGATGGGGCTCAGGTTTTCTATGTGAAGGACATGTCTACCAAACCGAGAAAAAGGAAAGATAAGCAAAAGAGTACAGAATACGATGAGCCAAAGCGCCACATAGTTCTTTCAGGAAAACGAAACATCGTGGGAGTGGATGACAAGACAGACATGTTAGAAGATTACAATAAGTTTTATGAAATTCCACCCTTCAAAGTAAAAACTGACCCAAGCATCCTGTTAAATGATGAAGATTCTCCATGGCTACGGTGCAGAAGAAAACCACAACACTAGATGTTGGTGATGTGTAATAATGTATTAAACCTTTTATTTGAGACATAAATCTATGTAATGTATTAAACCTTTTATTTGAGACATAAAGGTCCCCTTTCATGTAATACATCTTGCTCAATCAAACTAGATGTTGACAACTGGGTTCTGAGCCGCGGGAGGTGATCACCCAAAGAGAAGGAACCATCACAAGAGAAGGAACCCACAAACACTAAGGATACATAGCACAACTGAAAATTAAGATACATAGCACAACTAAAAATTAAGAAACATGCCTAATGTTGGAGTTATTCAGTCATGCTCCTGCCTAGCCCTGTAATACGTGCCACTGTAGTCGTCGTAGTCGCCGGTGCCATCGTCGCTGTCGTCGTCGGGGTCGCCGTAGTCGAACCTTGAAGGTTGGGCACACGTGGGCTGGATTTGAGGGTACCGCAGGCGGGGGTTATTGCCGGTCGTGTTGTAGGCCATGACACCTTGGAGAGTCCGGCCGCGCCACCACAGCCGACGGCCGGCCTCGTTGAAGTTCGAAGGAGGTGGGTCGTCCTCCTCGTGCCTGGCAAGCGCCCTCTCATGCCGATTGATGAAGAAGGCTTCCCAAGTCGGGAAATAGTCGGGATGCCAGATGGGATTCCTCCGCTGCTCTGGCGTGAGCTCGAGGTAATAGTGGTTCGTGATGGCCATCCGGTGCTCCACACCTAGAGGTACAGGAGGGACCGGCACGCCTCCGACGCTCAGCATCTAGCCGGTGGGGACGCGGTAGCCCGGTGGGCAGGGGTAGTTCGAGGCGCAAAGCGCCTCCGCCTCCCGGGTGGTTAGAGATACGCTGGAAGCCATGGGAAGAGAATGATGAGTCTAGATGTGATATGTAAATGGAGGCCAAGTGTACATATATATACTGAAAAAATGGCGGGAAGACAGAGGTGGGAACCGGTGGAAAGCGAGGGAACGCAGTGGCGCGGGAAACTTTCATCCTGGGGGGGGGGGCTCAAACCGGGACAAAAGATGGGGGGCCTTATCTGGGAGAGGCTTATCTGGGAGGGCCTTATCTGGGGGGTGGCTAACCTTTAGTACCGGCTTGTGGGTGCAACTGGGACTAAAGGTGGTTTTGTGTCATCTAACAAAACTGTCGGTGGGATAAGGACACGTGGGTAACCTTTAGTACCGGCTGGTGGGTGCAACCGGGACTAAAGCTGTCGGCAGGATAAGGACGCGTGGGTGGATGCACTGCTCGATGAGATAAAGCATGTAGCGCACGACGCCCTGTCGGAGGAAGAAGACAAAGTAGAAGCGGCGCCGTGCCTATAAAAGGAGCATCGATACGCAATGGCAAGCAACTTAACAAGCCAACATGGATGGAGAGTTTCATCCCCATGGATGGAGGAAAGGGTTGGGAAATCTCCCGTGGCGGAACTTCTCGAAGATGCCCTTGGTGCACACGCCCTATGGCATCTTCGGAAGTTCCGCCTCGGAAAATATTTTCCTGCTAGCCCGTGAAAGACTCCATCTCCGCCTCCCTGGGGTTAGAGGTATGGTGGAAGCCATGGGATAGAGTGGAGAGAGGCGGCAGATATGAGTGGAGAGAGGCAGCAGATTGATCCACCAGTGTCATTGCATATGTGTTCTTTTCATAAACCACATCTAGAGTCATTGCATGTGTGTTATTTTAACAAACCACATATGGATCCACCAGTGTGATTGCATGCGTGTTCTTTTCACTAACCGCAGCTAGAGTCATTGCATGTCTGTTCTTTTCACAAACCACATATGGATCCACCAGTGTCATTGCATGTGTGTTCTTTTCACAAACCCTAAACCCTAAAGGGGCTACCCTCGTACAGAGAAATCTATAGGGGTAGATGATCCAAGGGCCCCGGTCTAGGGTTTCGCCGGAGGAAGACCACCAGAGCGTCGGAATCACATGAAAATGGCAAAATGGTTAACAGTCGGACTAGTTTGAATAATTATTTTATCAAATAGAAAATGGATTTGAATCGCTTATTCAAATTCAAGCACTTTTTATGTTAAAACTTTAGTGAGATTCAAAAATATGCAAAATATAATAGTTAATGCATTTTTAAATTGGAAATGGCAAAATGGTTATTAGTTTCACTAGTTAGAATAATTATTTTATAAAACAGAAAATAGATTTGGATTACTTATTCAAGTTCAAAAACTTTTCATGTTAAAAATTTAGTGAGATTCAAAAATATGCAAAATATAATAGTTAATGCTTTTTTAAATTGGAAATGGCAAAATGGTTATTAGTTTCACTAGTTAGAATAATTATTTATAAAACAGAAAATAGATTTGGATTACTTATTCAAATTCAAAAAGTTTTTATGTTGAAAATTTTCTCAAATTCATAAGTATGCAAAAATTGTATAATTCAAATGTTTAAAAAAATCTAATAGTTACAAATTGTTATATTTGAAAAAACAGGCGCCAACTTAGGCCTAGCGCGCGCAAATTTGGGCCTTTAGTCCCAGCCCAGAACACCATCCGGGACTAAAGGGTCTGCAGGCGAAAAGGCATCCAAAGCCTTTAGTCCCGGTGCGTGGCTGGAACCGGGACTAAAGACCCCCCCCTTAGTCCCGGTTCCAGCCACGCACCGGGACTAAAGGGTTGGGGGTATTTAAGGCGCCGCCTTCTTCCCCGGTCGAATCCATCGACCGGAGCGAGGAGTAGCACTACGCTGCCAGGCTGCCGAAATACCTCGTCGTGCCGCCGCCTCTCGAGACGCGCGCTCGTCCGCCCCGCTGCTGGGAGGTAATCCCTCCCCCACCGCGCGCTTTGCCTCCTCTCCGTCGCCAGCCCCAGCGAGCCCCGCGCGCTGCCTCCATCACCCCAGCGAGCCCGGGCAGCGCCGCGCGACCGGCGAGCCCGGGCAAGCCTGGCGAGCCCCAGCGAGCCCGCTTTGCCTCCTCTCTTGTATTTTTTGTATATTAATTAAGAATTATTACTAGTACTAATAGATAGAATTATTACTAGTATTTCTTGTGTATTTTTTTGTATTACTAGTATCTTTTTTGTAATAGATAGATAGAATTATTACTTGTATTACTAGTATTACTAGTATGTTTTTTGTAATAGATAGATAGAATTATTACTAGTATTTTTTGTATCTTTTTTATATTTCTAGTGTATGTTTTTTATTAATTTCTAGTATAGTATATAATTCTAGTGTAGTATATATTAATTTCTAGTGTATGTTTTTTTATTTCTTGTATCTTTTTATATTGTAATATTTATTACTAGTATATAAATATAGTATATATATATATGTTTGTATATATATATTTATTACTAGTAATAATATATATAGTAGTATATTATATAGTATGTAGTATTATAGTGTCGATTGAGACAGACAAGCATTAGTGCTAAATAAAGATAAGCTAAAGAAATAACTACCCTAAGTCCGGTAGTGCTCGCGGGCCCCCGGACATAGGGTTAGGGTGGTGGTGCTCGCGGGCCACCAGACTTAGGGTTAGGTGGTAGTGCTCGCGGGCCCCCGGACTTAGGGTTAATGTGGTAGTGCTCGCGGGCCCCTGGACTTAGGGTTAGGGTGGTAGTGCTCGCGGGCCCCCAGACTTAGGGTTAGGGTGGTAGTGCTCGCGTGCACCCAGACTTAGGGTTAGGGTGGTAATGCTCGCGGGCCCCTGGACTTAGGGTTAATGTGGTAGTGCTCGCGGGCCCCCAGACTTAGGGTTAGGGTCGTAGTGCTCACGGGCCCCCGGACTTAGGGTAGGGTGGAAGTGCTCGCGGGCACCCGGACTTAGGGTTAGGGTAGTAGTGCTCGCGGGCCCCCGGACTTAGGGTTAGGGTGGTAGTGCTCGCGAGCCCCCGGACTTAGGGTTAGGGTGGCAGTGCTCGCGGGCACCCGGACTTAGGGTTAGGGTGGTGGTGCTCGCGGGCCCCCGGACTTAGGTTTAATGTGGTAGTGCTAGCGGGGCCCCGGACTTAGGGTTAGAGTGCCGGTGCTCGCGGGCCACCGGACTTAGGGTCAGGGTGGTAGTGCTCGCGGGCCCACCGAACTTAGGGTTAGGGTGGTGGTGCTCGCGGGCCCCCGGACTTAGGTTTAATGTGGTAGTTCTCGCGGGCCCCCGGACTTACGTTTAGGGTGGTGGTGCTCGCGGGCCACCGGACTTAGGGTTAGGGTGGTAGTGCTCGTGGGCCACCGGACTTAGGGTTAATGTGGTAGTGCTCGCGGGCCCCCGGACTTAGGGTTAGGGTGGTAGTGCTCGCGGGCCCCCGTACTTAGGGTTAGGGTGGTAGTGCTCGCGGGCACCCGGACTTAGGGTTAGGGTGGTAGTGCTCGTGGGCCCCGGACTTAGGGTTAATGTGGTAGTGCTCGCGGGACCCCGGACTTAGGGTTAGGGTGGTAGTGCTCGCGGGCCCCCGGACTTAGGGTTATGTTGGTAGTGCTCGCGGGCACCCGGACTTAGGGTTAGGGTGGTAGTGCTCGCAGGCCCCCGGACTTAGGGTTAGGGTGGTAGTGCTCGCGAGCCCCCCGGACTTAGGGTTAGGATGGTAGTTCTCGCGGGCACCCGGACTTAGGGTTAGGTTGGTGGTGCTCGCGGGCCCCCGGACTTAGGTTTAATGTGGTAGTGCTAGCGGGCCCCCGGACTTAGGGTTAGGGTGGTAGTGCTCGCGGGCCACCGGACTTAGGGTCAGGGTGGTAGTGCTCGCGGGCCCACCGAACTTAGGGTTAGGGTGGTGGTGCTCGCGGGCCCCCGGACTTAGGTTTAATGTGGTAGTGCTCGCGGGCCCCCGGACTTACGGTTAGGGTGGTGGTGCTCGCGGGCCACCGGACTTAGGGTTAGGGTGGTAGTGCTCGCGGGCCACCGGACTTAGGGTTAGAGTGGTGGTGCTTGCGGGCCCCCGAAGATAGGGTTAGGGTGGTGGTGCTCGTGGGCTCCCGGACTTAGGGTTAGGGTTAGGGCATCACTAGAATTTTGCTATTGTTTAGTATTATTGTAGCAAATTGCGTGTTCATATTATTGTTTAGTATTATTTTATGCAGCAATATTGAATGAAAAATGTTATTGTGTGCATTTTGTAGAAAACTATGGATCCAATCCAGAGAGACCTAGCACAGGAAGAAATTCTCGAGGATATGATCAACGACACCCCCCATGTTGATCCACCCGAATCTCCGTCGATTTATCTGAACCCCTCCGGTGAGGGAGAGGAGGTCGACCGAAATGATCAAGGAGAAGCCGACGGCTCCGGTGGTGGAGAAGCCGACGGCTCCGGTGGTGGAGAAGCCGACGGCTCCGGTGGTGGAGAAGCGGACGGCGAGGTATATATATGAAGTCTGGTGATCAGTAGATGCATTAACTGAGTTGTATATATATAAATTGACGAATGTTTCTTCTCTTAGGCCTCCACATCGAGCAAAAAATATTCCAAACGAGGCCCGGCCAAAAAGTTGGACGCATCTACGCGTTATACAATTACACGGGTATCACCACGGGGTGAACCGTTGGAACCCGAAAAGGCTAAAACTGTATTTAAACAACAATGCGGAGTTATGGTTAGGGATCCCATCCCTATCACCGTTCGAGAGTGGAATAAGACCAAAGGGGAGAAAGAGGGTGAGTATGTCGCCGACAGGTGCAAAGAGGGTCTTTGGAATGACCTCATGACACATTTCACTCCAGAACCAATACGCGAAGAATGGGATCTGAGGGCAAGGAATTGGTTCCTTGGGCATGGGAGTGAGTATGACGAAATTACAGGGGACCTTATTTGCAGTGACGGGATTAGGATACCCCGGGATACATGGCAGAAAGTGGTGAAGGAGATTAAAGCAGGGACAACAAAGTTCCGTCCCGATAGAGAGAAAGACTTGCTGACAAAGGTCCTCGGGAATGACAAACGCGGAGGACGTGTACGAGGCCTTAGCCCTAGTTATACGTGGGAGATGGGGTTTCCCAAATACAGAGATACTTATAGGAGCCGAGAGAGAGCAAAGAGCCGACGGCAGGAGGAGGAGGGAGACAGGTTCATCGAGTTGCTAGGAACACTTCGAATGCATCAGCAACAGATTGACGAACTTCGAGGAGCAGCGCGCCTGCAAGATCCTGTACTCGATATTACCGCCGTCCCATCTCAGCAGAGAAGCAGCGTGGCTGAATCGGAGGTCCCTTCTGATGATGCACGTATGGTATATGGCGGTCCCGGCTACCCTATGGATGGACTCAAGGAGCAGGCATCTTGTGAGCTCCATCAGAATGTGAAGAACCTATCCATCATGGTGGCGGTCGGATGTGCTTTACCTTGTCCACCTAGCGCATGCTGGCATGGCCGTGAGATTCCAGCTGGCTATACTAAAGTTGCTGTGGATGAAATCGCAATGGGGTGGGACTCAATGGAGCTTGACATCCCTGGACCTGAAGGTGAGAGGACACTCGGAGAAGTACTGGGTGGTATCATTCTATGGGACAAGAACAACATCAAGCTTCCAGGCTGGACGCCAAAGCCAACACCGCCTCCGAGTGGTCGCATGTCACCTTCACCTCCATCACCTCCAAGAAGCCCACCCCATGACTACGACCACCACAGCCCGAGTCCATCTCGATCTCTGCCGCAGCCTTCGATTAGTACTAAACGACGTAGGAGCCCAAAACGACAAATGTCACCCCTCCCAAGAGTACCTCATAAGAATCTTCCTATCAGACCTTACGATCGTACTGACGAGGAAACCGACATGATCGTAAAGGCCGAATGTGTTGCGCAGCTTCAAAAGAAGAAACCCGAGCCCGCCCCGGTATACACCGAGAAGCAAAAAGCGTATGCACTTTCTTTTCTAAACACAAAATCGCAATATGACTTGCACCATAAGCCAGATGACTTTCGACGCACACTTCAGAAGGAAGTGAAGAAGAGCAAATCAAGTAGAAGTGCAAGAGGGAGCAAATCATCCGGTCAAAGTGCAACCGGGAAAACAAAGGACGTCCCCCAGCTCGGGGAACAGGCCAAAAAATCGACCCCACCCCTCAAGGTGGTATCCCATGACATTCCCCAGCAGGATATGGAAGAAGCTGCGAAGCTTGCGGCCTCTATGAATGTGACTGTTGAGGAATTGCTAGGTTCCCAGGACGACAAGTTACCCAAGGCTCAGGTAGTCCCTACATATGTCCCAGGGAAGCCTCTGGTCAGCTTTGAGCAGTTCCAAAAACTGCCAACACAAATGCGGAGTTTACATAAATGGTACTTGAGAGCCGTAAAGCAGGAGAGAATAATGATCGTGGCGAAAGTCCCACATGACTACTACTTCCGAGAAGAAGAGGTCCATGTTGAGTTTCCAGAACTCTTCCAGTTATACATTTTCGATGCCCTCGACAAAATCTCATGAGTTGCTATTGTCTGTAAGTTGTTGAATTCATTGTCTATATATAAGTTGTTCATATTTTTCAGTTGTTCATTTCATTGCATGTAATTATCCTAATTATATCCTTTTGTACTCTATTATTATGCAGAATGAAGATCATGGAATGTAAAAGAAGGTCAATCTTTAGCGTTGGGTTCATTGACCAAGATAAAATACATGTACAGACGCTAACGACAAAACCCGAGGACACGCAGGAAAACCTTCTAAGGTTTCTAACGAAGCAAAATTTCTATGACCACATTCTGTTTCCTTACAATTTCGCGTGAGGGTCTTACTCTATTGTACACATTCTCTTTTGCTTACTCGATGTTAAGTGTAATTGATGAGTTACTGATGTATATATAAACGTGTACAGTTTCCACTGGATTCTCATGGACATTCAACTTGATAAGGGAAGAGTTGAAGTCATGGACCCATTAAAGAGACCCCTGGAAATGTTTAGGGACATGTACGACATGCTCCAGAGGTAATTTTCGCGCTACATCGGTCTCTTTCGTTGATTTCCTGAGATATCACGTAATAAATAACTCATTCATTTTCTTTACCGGGTAGGGTTTGGAACCAGTTCAAGAGTGCGGTTACGGGTGACTTTAGTGAGAAGCTGACATTTAAGCAGGTCTCGGTAAGTAGTACGCGCATCTCTTTACTTCTAGTTTCAATACAATTATGATGATGGATTATTATTTTGATTGAATTCTATTCTCGTAAAGTGCGCGAGGCAGCCACTGAAGACGAATCTATGTGGATTCTACGTTTGCGAGTTCATTCGCACATTTACCAATGAGCTAAATGATTATAGAGTCGATGTAAGCAATACATTCATAACATTATTTTTATTACCGTCACTTTTTGTTATCATGATTCATATTCATATTGATCTCCTTTTCTTATATAGTTCAAAAAATGCGGGATCAGCTCCTACCAGAGCAACGCGTAGTAGCAATTGCTGAAGAACTGGCAGGATTCTTGATGAACGAGATGATAGATGACGCCGGAGAATTTAGTGTGAATGGGCGCCGATGATCCCCGACCGTGTAATTGAATAGACGGGCTCTAGTCCCGATAATTGTGATCTCCATGTGTAACTATCATGTATATATTTGTATACTCGATCTTAAGAGAAGTTATCTTATGTATGCACGAACATGTACGGTATGTGGTAGCATAGAAAACTAATTTGAAATGAAAAAAAGGATACAAATTGAATTCTCTGCCATGGCAGAGAAAGTGCCTAAAATTCTGCCGTGGCAGAGAACCATTACGAACCGGGACTAATGGGGGGCACCCAGCGCCCGCAGAGACAACCACGTGGATGCCCATTGGTCTCGGCTGGTAAGAGGACCGGGACTAGTGGGTGGGCCTTTAGTCCCGCTCCTCCAGTCCCGGTTACCAGGACCGGGACTAAAGCCCCTTACGGGCCGGAACTAGAGGCCTGTTTTCCACTAGTGACACATGGATCCACCAGTGTCATTGCATGTGTGTTCTTTTTAGTTACAACAACCAGAGTCATTGAAATGTGTGTTCTTTTCACATACAACCTAAGGATCCACCAGTGTCATTGCATGTGTGTTCTTTTCACTAACAACAACCAGAGTCATTGCATGTGTGTTCTTTTCACATACCACATATGGATCCACCAGTGTCATTGCAAGTGTGCTCTTTTCACAATCCACCCATGGATCCACCAGTGGCATTGCATGTGTGTTCTTTTTAGTAACAACAACCAGAGTCATTTTGCATTTGTGTTCTTTTCACATACCACCTATGGATCCACCAGTATCATTGCATGTGTGTTCTTTTCACTAACAACAACCAGAGTCATTGCATGTGTGTTCTTTTCACATACCACATATGGATCCACCAATGTCATTGAAATGTGTGTTCTCTAAAGAGACCACATATGGATCCACCAGTGTCAATGCATGTGTGTTCTTTTTAGTAACAACAACCAGAGTCATTGAAATGTGTGTTATTTTCACATACCACCTATGGATCCACCAGCGTCATTGCATGTGTGTTCATTTCACTAACAACAACCAGAGTCATTGCATGTGTGTTCTTTTCACACACAACAACCAGAGTCATTTTGCAAGTGTGTTCTTTTCACATACCACCTATGGATCCACCAGTGTCATTGCATGTGTGTACTTTTCACTAACAACAACCAGAGTCATTGCATGTGTATTCTTTTCACATATCACATATGGATCCACCAGTGTCATTGCATGTGTGCTATTTTCACAATCCACCAGTGTCATTGCATGTGTGTTCTTTTTAGTAACAACCAGAGTCATTTTGCATGTGTGTTCTTTTCACATACCACCTATGGATCCACCAGTGTCATTGCATGTGTGTTCTTTTCACTAACAACAACCAGAGTCATTGCAAGTGTGTTCTTTTCACATACCACATATGGATCCACCAATGTCATTGAAATGTGTGTTCTCTACAGAGACCACACATGGATCCACTAGTGTCATTGCATGTGTGTTCTTTTTAGTAATAACAACCAGAGTCATTGAAATGTGTGTTCTCTTCAGAGACCACACAAGGATCCACCAGTGTCATTGCATGTGTGTTCTTTTCACTAACAACAACCAGAGTCATTGCATGTGTGTTCTTTTCACATACTACATCTGGATCCACCAGTGTCATTGCAAGTGTGCTCTTTACACAATCCACCCATGGATCCACCAGTGGCATTGCATGTGTGTTCTTTTTAGTAACAACAACCAGATTCATTTTGCATGTGTGTTCTTTTCACATACCACCTATGGATCCACCAGTATCATTGCATGTGTGTTCTTTTCACTAACAACAACCAGAGTCATTGCATGTGTGTTCTTTTCACATACCACATATGGATCCACCAATGTCATTGAAATGTGTGTTCTCTAAAGAGACCACACATGGATCCACCAGTGTCATTGCATGTGTGTTCTGTTTAGTAACAACAACTAGAGTCATTGAAATGTGTGTTCTTTTCACATACCACCTATGGATCCACTAGTGTCATTGCATGTGTGTTCTTTTCACTAACAACAACCAAAGTCACTGCATGTGTGTTCTTTTCACATACCACATATGGATCCACCAGTGTCATTGAAATGTGTGTTCTGTATAGAGACCACACATTGATCCACCAGTGTCATTGCATGTATGTTCTTTTTAGTAACAACAACCAGAGTCATTGCACGTGTGTTCTTTTCACATACCACATATGGATCCACCGGTGTCATTGAAATGTGTGTTCTCTACAGAGACCACACATGGATCCACCGGTGTCATTGCATGTGTGTTCTTTTCACATACCACCTATGGATCCACCAGTGTCATTGCATGTGTGTTCTTTTTAGTAACAACAACCAGAGTCATTGAAATGTGTGTTCTTTTCACATACCACCTATGGATCCACCAGTGTTATTGCATGTGTGTTCTTTTCACTAACAACAACCAGAGTCATTGCATGTGTGTTCTTTTCACATACAACAACTAGAGTCATTGTATGTGTGTTATTTTCACATATCACATATGGATCCACCAGTGTCATTGCATGTGTGCTCTTTTCACAATCCACCCATGGATCCACCAGTGTCATTGCATGTGTGTTCTTTTTAGTAACAACCAGAGTCATTTTGCATGTGTGCTCTTTTCACAATCCACCCATGGATCCACCAGTGTCATTGCATGTGTGTTATTTTCACTAACAACAACCAGAGTCATTGCATGTGTGTTATTTTCACATACCACATATGGATCCACCAATGTCATTGAAATGTGTGTTCTCTACAGAGACCCCACATGGATCCACCAGTGTCATTGCATGTGTGTTATTTTTAGTAACAACAACTAGAGTCATTGAAATGTGTGCTCTCTTCAGAGACCACACATGGATCCACCAGTGGCATTGCATGTGTTTTCTTTTCACTAACAACAACCAGAGTCATTGCATGTGTGTTCTTTTCACATACCACATATGGATCCACCAGTGTCATTTCATGGTTGTTCTTTTCACAATCCACCCATGGATCCACCAGTGGCATTGCATGTGTGTTCTTTTTAGTAACAACAACCAGAGTCATTTGCATGTGTGTTCTTTTCACATACCACCTATGGATCCACCAGTATCATTGCATGTGTGTTCTTTTCACTAACAACAACCAGAGTCATTGCATGTGTGTTCTTTTCACATACCACATATGGATCCACCAATGTCATTGAAATGTGTGTTCTCTACAGAGACCACACATGGATCCACTAGTGTCATTGCATGTGTGTTCTTTTTAGTAACAACAACCAGAGTCATTGAAATGTGTGTTCTCTTCAGAGACCACACAAGGATCCACCAGTGTCATTGCATGTGTGTTCTTTTCACTAACAACAACCAGAGTCATTACATGTGTGTTCTTTTCACATACTACATCTGGATCCACCAGTGTCATTGCAAGTGTGCTCTTTTCACAATCCACCCATGGATCCACCAGTGGCATTGCATGTGTGTTCTTTTTAGTAACAACAACCAGATTCATTTTGCATGTGTGTTCTTTTCACATACCACCTATGGATCCACCAGTATCATTGCATGTGTGTTCTTTTCACTAACAACAACCAGAGTCATTGCATATGTGTTCTTTTCACATACCACATATGGATCCACCAATGTCATTGAAATGTGTGTTCTCTAAAGAGACCACACATGGATCCACCAGTGCCATTGCATGTGTGTTCTGTTTAGTAACAACAACTAGAGTCATTGAAATGTGTGTTCTTTTCACATACCACCTATGGATCCACTAGTGTCATTGCATGTGTGTTCTTTTCACTAACAACAACCAGAGTCACTGCATGTGTGTTCTTTTCACATACCACATATGGATCCACCAGTGTCATTGAAATGTGTGTTCTGTATAGAGACCACACATTGATCCACCAGTGTCATTGCATGTATGTTCTTTTTAGTAACAACAACCAGAGTCATTGCACGTGTGTTCTTTTCACATACCACATATGGATCCACCGGTGTCATTGAAATGTGTGTTCTCTACAGAGACCACACATGGATCCACCGGTGTCATTGCATGTGTGTTCTTTTCACATACCACCTATGGATCCACCAGTGTCATTGCATGTGTGTTCTTTTTAGTAACAACAACTAGAGTCATTGAAATGTGTGTTCTTTTCACATACCACCTATGGATCCACCAGTGTTATTGCATGTGTGTTCTTTTCACTAACAACAACCAGAGTCATTGTATGTGTGTTCTTTTCACATACAACAACTAGAGTCATTGTATGTGTGTTATTTTCACATATCACATATGGATCCACCAGTGTCATTGCATGTGTGCTCTTTTCACAATCCACCCATGGATCCACCAGTGTCATTGCATGTGTGTTCTTTTTAGTAACAACCAGAGTCATTTTGCATGTGTGCTCTTTTCACAATCCACCCATGGATCCACCAGTGTCATTGCATGTGTGTTATTTTCACTAACAACAACCAGAGTCATTGCATGTGTGTTATTTTCACATACCACATATGGATCCACCAATGTCATTGAAATGTGTGTTCTCTACAGAGACCCCACATGGATCCACCAGTGTCATTGCATGTGTGTTATTTTTAGTAACAACAACTAGAGTCATTGAAATGTGTGCTCTCTTCAGAGACCACACATGGATCCACCAGTGGCATTGCATGTGTGTTCTTTTCACTAACAACAACCAGAGTCATTGCATGTGTGTTCTTTTCACATACCACATATGGATCCACCAGTGTCATTGCAAGTGTGCTCTTTTCACAATCCACCCATGGATCCACTAGTGGCATTGCATGTGTGTTCTTTTTAGTAACAACAACCAGAGTCATTTGCATGTGTGTTCTTTTCACATACCACGTATGGATCCACCAGTATCATTGCATGTGTGTTCTTTTCACTAACAACAACCAGAGTCATTGCATGTGTGTTCTTTTCACATACCACATATGGATCCACCAATGTCATTGAAATGTGTGTTCTCTAAAGAGACCACACATGGATCCACCAGTGTCATTGCATGTGCGTTCTTTTTAGTAACAACAACCAGAGTCATTGAAATGTGTGTTCTTTTCACATACCACCTATGGATCCAGCAGTGTCATTGGATGTGTGTTCTTTTCACTAACAACAACCAGAGTCATTGCATGTGTGTTCTTTTCACATACCACATATGGATCCACCAGTGTCATTGAAATGTGTGTTCTCTACAGAGACCACACATGGATCCACCAGTGTCATTGCATGTATGTTCTTTTCACTAATAACAACTGGAGTCATCGCATGTGTGCTCTTTTTACTAACAACAACTGGAGTCATTGCATCTGCGTTCTTTTTACTAACAACAACCAGAGTCATTTCATGGCTGTTCTTTCCACAATCCACCCATGGATCCACTAGTGTCATTGCATGTGTTTTCTTTTTAGTAACAACAACCAGAGTCATTGAAATGTGTGTTCTTTTCACATACCACCTATGGATCCACCAGTGTCATTGCATGTGTGTTCTTTTCACATGGATCCACCAGAGTCATTGCATGTGTGTTCTTTTTAGTAACAACAACAAGAGTCATTGAAATGTGTGTTCTTTTCACATAACACCTATGGATTTACCAGTGTCATTGCATGTGTGTTCTTTTCACAATCCACCCATTGATCCACTAGCGTTATTGCATGTGTGTTCTTTTTAGTAACAACAACCAGAGTCATTGAAATGTGTGTTCTTTTCACATACCACCTATGGATCCACCAGTGTCATGGCATGGGTGTTCTTTTCACATGGATCCACCAGAGTCATAGCATGTGTGTTCTTTTTAGTAACAACAACCAGAGTCATTTTGCATGTGTGTTCTTTTCACATACCACCTATGGATCCACCAGTATCATTGCATGTGTGTTCTTTTCACGAACAACAACCAGAGTCATTGCATGTGTGTTCTTTTCACATACCACATATGGATCCACCAATGTCATTGAAATGTGTGTTCTCTAAAGAGACCACACATGGATCCACCAGTGTCATTGCATGTGTGTTCTTTTTAGTAACAACAACCAGAGTCATTGAAATGTGTGTTCTTTTCACATACCACCTATGGATCCACCAGTGTTATTGCATGTGTGTTCTTTTCACTAACAACAACCAGAGTCATTGCATGTGTGTTCTTTTCACATACAACAACTAGAGTCATTGTATGTGTGTTATTTTCACATATCACATATGGATCCACCAGTGTCATTGCATGTGTGCTCTTTTCACAATCCACCCATGGATCCACCAGTGTCATTGCATGTGTGTTCTTTTTAGTAACAACCAGAGTCATTTTGCATGTGTGCTCTTTTCACAATCCACCCATGGATCCACCAGTGTCATTGCATGTGTGTTATTTTCACTAACAACAACCAGAGTCATTGCATGTGTGTTATTTTCACATACCACATATGGATCCACCAATGTCATTGAAATGTGTGTTCTCTACAGAGACCCCACATGGATCCACCAGTGTCATTGCATGTGTGTTATTTTTAGTAACAACAACTAGAGTCATTGAAATGTGTGCTCTCTTCAGAGACCACACATGGATCCACCAGTGGCATTGCATGTGTGTTCTTTTCACTAACAACAACCAGAGTCATTGCATGTGTGTTCTTTTCACATACCACATATCGATCCACCAGTGTCATTGCAAGTGTGCTCTTTTCACAATCCACCCATGGATCCACTAGTGGCATTGCATGTGTGTTCTTTTTAGTAACAACAACCAGAGTCATTTGCATGTGTGTTCTTTTCACATACCACGTATGGATCCACCAGTATCATTGCATGTGTGTTCTTTTCACTAACAACAACCAGAGTCATTGCATGTGTGTTCTTTTCACATACCACATATGGATCCACCAATGTCATTGAAATGTGTGTTCTCTAAAGAGACCACACATGGATCCACCAGTGTCATTGCATGTGCGTTCTTTTTAGTAACAACAACCAGAGTCATTGAAATGTGTGTTCTTTTCACATACCACCTATGGATCCAGCAGTGTCATTGGATGTGTGTTCTTTTCACTAACAACAACCAGAGTCATTGCATGTGTGTTCTTTTCACATACCACATATGGATCCACCAGTGTCATTGAAATGTGTGTTCTCTACAGAGACCACACATGGATCCACCGGTGTCATTGCATGTATGTTCTTTTCACTAATAACAACTGGAGTCATCGCATGTGTGCTCTTTTCACTAACAACAACTGGAGTCATTGCATCTGCGTTCTTTTTACTAACAACAACCAGAGTCATTTCATGGCTGTTCTTTTCACAATCCACCCATGGATCCACTAGTGTCATTTCATGTGTTTTCTTTTTAGTAACAACAACCAGAGTCATTGAAATGTGTGTTCTTTTCACATACCACCTATGGATCCACCAGTGTCATTGCATGTGTGTTCTTTTCACATGGATCCACCAGAGTCATTGCATGTGTGTTCTTTTTAGTAACAACAACAAGAGTCATTGAAATGTGTGTTCTTTTCACATAACACCTATGGATTTACCAGTGTCATTGCATGTGTGTTCTTTTCACAATCCACCCATTGATCCACTAGCGTTATTGCATGTGTGTTCTTTTTAGTAACAACAACCAGAGTCATTGAAATGTGTGTTCTTTTCACATACCACCTATGGATCCACCAGTGTCATGGCATGGGTGTTCTTTTCACATGGATCCACCAGAGTCATAGCATGTGTGTTCTTTTTAGTAACAACAACCAGAGTCATTTTGCATGTGTGTTCTTTTCACATACCACCTATGGATCCACCAGTATCATTGCATGTGTGTTCTTTTCACGAACAACAACCAGAGTCATTGCATGTGTGTTCTTTTCACATACCACATATGGATCCACCAATGTCATTGAAATGTGTGTTCTCTAAAGAGACCACACATGGATCCACCAGTGTTATTGCATGTGTGTTCTTTTTAGTAACAACAACCAGAGTCATTGAAATGTGTGTTATTTTCACATACCACCTATGGATCCACTAGTGTCATTGGATGTGTGATCTTTTCACTAACAACAACCAGAGTCATTGCATGTGTGTTCTTTTCACATACCACATATGGATCCACCAGTGTCATTGAAATGTGTGTTCTCTAAAGAGACCACACATGGATCCACCTGTGTCATTGCATGTATGTTCTGTTCACTAACAACAACTGGAGTCGTTGCATGTGTGCTCTTTTCACTAACAACAACTGGAGTCATTGCATGTGCGTTCTTTTTACTAACAACAACGAGAGTCATTTCATGGCTGTTCTTTTCACAATCCACCCATGGATCCACCAGTGTCATTGCATGTGTGTTCTTTTCACATGGATCCACTAGAGTCATTGCATGTGTGTTCTTTTTACTAACAACAACAAGAGTCATTGAAATGTGTGTTCTTTTCACATAGCACCTATGGATTTGCCAGTGTCATTGCATGTGTGTTCTTTTCACAATCCACCCATTGATCCACTAGCGTCATTGCATGTGTGTTCTTTTTAGTAACAACAACCAGAGTCATTGAAATGTGTGTTCTTTTCACATACCACCTATGGATCCACCAGTGTCATTGCATGTGTGTTCTTTTGACATGGATCCACCAGAGTCATTGCATGTGTGTTCTTTTTAGTAACAACAACCAGAGCCATTGAAATGTGTGTTCTTTTCACATACCACCTATGGATCCAGTAGTGTCATTGGATGTGTGATCTTTTCACTAACAACAACCAGAGTCATTGCATGTGTGTTCTTTTCACATACCACATATGGATCCACCAGTGTCATTGAAATGTGTGTTCTCTACAGAGACCACACATGGATCCACCGGTGTCATTGCATGTATGTTCTTTTCACTAACAACAACTGGAGTTATTGCATGTGTGTTCTCTTCACAATCCACACATGGATCCACCAGTGTCATTGCATGTGTGTTCTTTTTAGTAACAAAAACCAGTGTCATTGCATGTGTGTTCTCTTCAGAGACCACACATCGATCCACCAGTGTCATTGCATGTGTGTTCTTTTTAGTAATAACAACCAGAGTCATTGAAATGTGTGTTCTTTTCACATGCCACCTATGGATCCACCAGTGTCATTGCATGTGTGTTCTTTTCACATGGATCCACCAGAGTCATTGCATGTGTGTTCTTTTTAGTAACAACAACGAGAGTCATTGAAATGTGTGTTCTTTTCACATAGCACATATGGATCCACCAGTGTCATTGCATATATGTTCTTTTCACAATCCACCCGTGGATCCACCAGTGTCAATGCATGTGTGTTCTTTTTAGTAACAACAACCAGAGTCATTACAATGTGTGTTCTTTTCACATACCACCTACGGATCCACCAGTGGCATTGCATGTGTGTTCTTTTCACTAACAACAACCAGAGTCAATGCATATATGTTCTTTTCACATACAACATCAGAGTCATTGCATGTGTGTTCTTTTCATAATCCACCCATGGATCCACTAGTGTCATTGCATGTGTGTTCTTTTTAGTAACAACAACCAGAGTCATTGAAATGTGTGCTCTTTTCACATACCACCTATGGATCCACCAGTGTCATGGCATGGGTGTTCTTTTCACATGGATCCACCAGAGTCATAGCATGTGTGTTCTTTTTAGTAACAACAACCAGAGTCATTTTGCATGTGTGCTCTTTTCACATACCACCTATGGATCCACCAGTATCATTGCATGTGTGTTCTTTTCACTAACAACAACCAGAGTCATTGCATGTGTGTTCTTTTCACATACCACATATGGATCCACCAATGTCATTGAAATATGTATTCTCTAAAGAGACCACACATGGATCCACCAGTGTCATTGCATGTGTGTTCTTTTTAGTAACAACAACCAGAGTCATTGAAATGTGTGTTCTTTTCACATACCACATATGGATCCACCAATGTCATTGAAATGTGTGTTCTCTACAGAGACCCCACATGGATCCACCAGTGTCATTGCATGTGTGTTATTTTTAGTAACAACAACTAGAGTCATTGAAATGTGTGCTCTCTTCAGAGACCACACATGGATCCACCAGTGGCATTGCATGTGTGTTCTTTTCACTAACAACAACCAGAGTCATTGCATGTGTGTTCTTTTCACATACCACATATGGATCCACCAGTGTCATTGCAAGTGTGCTCTTTTCACAATCCACCCATGGATCCACTAGTGGCATTGCATGTGTGTTCTTTTTAGTAACAACAACCAGAGTCATTTGCATGTGTGTTCTTTTCACATACCACGTATGGATCCACCAGTATCATTGCATGTGTGTTCTTTTCACTAACAACAACCAGAGTCATTGCATGTGTGTTCTTTTCACATACCACATATGGATCCACCAATGTCATTGAAATGTGTGTTCTCTAAAGAGACCACACATGGATCCACCAGTGTCATTGCATGTGCGTTCTTTTTAGTAACAACAACCAGAGTCATTGAAATGTGTGTTCTTTTCACATACCACCTATGGATCCAGCAGTGTCATTGGATGTGTGTTCTTTTCACTAACAACAACCAGAGTCATTGCATGTGTGTTCTTTTCACATACCACATATGGATCCACCAGTGTCATTGAAATGTGTGTTCTCTACAGAGACCACACATGGATCCACCGGTGTCATTGCATGTATGTTCTTTTCACTAATAACAACTGGAGTCATCGCATGTGTGCTCTTTTCACTAACAACAACTGGAGTCATTGCATCTGCGTTCTTTTTACTAACAACAACCAGAGTCATTTCATGGCTGTTCTTTTCACAATCCACCCATGGATCCACTAGTGTCATTGCATGTGTTTTCTTTTTAGTAACAACAACCAGAGTCATTGAAATGTGTGTTCTTTTCACATACCACCTATGGATCCACCAGTGTCATTGCATGTGTGTTCTTTTCACATGGATCCACCAGAGTCATTGCATGTGTGTTCTTTTTAGTAACAACAACAAGAGTCATTGAAATGTGTGTTCTTTTCACATAACACCTATGGATTTACCAGTGTCATTGCATGTGTGTTCTTTTCACAATCCACCCATTGATCCACTAGCGTTATTGCATGTGTGTTCTTTTTAGTAACAACAACCAGAGTCATTGAAATGTGTGTTCTTTTCACATACCACCTATGGATCCACCAGTGTCATGGCATGGGTGTTCTTTTCACATGGATCCACCAGAGTCATAGCATGTGTGTTCTTTTTAGTAACAACAACCAGAGTCATTTTGCATGTGTGTTCTTTTCACATACCACCTATGGATCCACCAGTATCATTGCATGTGTGTTCTTTTCACGAACAACAACCAGAGTCATTGCATGTGTGTTCTTTTCACATACCACATATGGATCCACCAATGTCATTGAAATGTGTGTTCTCTAAAGAGACCACACATGGATCCACCAGTGTTATTGCATGTGTGTTCTTTTTAGTAACAACAACCAGAGTCATTGAAATGTGTGTTATTTTCACATACCACCTATGGATCCACTAGTGTCATTGGATGTGTGATCTTTTCACTAACAACAACCAGAGTCATTGCATGTGTGTTCTTTTCACATACCACATATGGATCCACCAGTGTCATTGAAATGTGTGTTCTCTAAAGAGACCACACATGGATCCACCTGTGTCATTGCATGTATGTTCTTTTCACTAACAACAACTGGAGTCATTGCATGTGTGTTCTCTTCACAATCCACACATGGATCCACCAGTGTCATTGCATGTGTGTTCTTTTTAGTAACAAAAACCAGTGTCATTGCATGTGTGTTCTCTTCAGAGACCACACATCGATCCACCAGTGTCATTGCATGTGTGTTCTTTTTAGTAATAACAACCAGAGTCATTGAAATGTGTGTTCTTTTCACATGCCACCTATGGATCCACCAGTGTCATTGCATGTGTGTTCTTTTCACATGGATCCACCAGAGTCATTGCATGTGTGTTCTTTTTAGTAACAACAACGAGAGTCATTGAAATGTGTGTTCTTTTCACATAGCACCTATGGATCCACCAGTGTCATTGCATATATGTTCTTTTCACAATCCACCCGTGGATCCACCAGTGTCAATGCATGTGTGTTCTTTTTAGTAACAACAACCAGAGTCATTGCAATGTGTGTTCTTTTCACATACCACCTACGGATCCACCAGTGGCATTGCATGTGTGTTCTTTTCACTAACAACAACCAGAGTCAATGCATATATGTTCTTTTCACATACAACATCAGAGTCATTGCATGTGTGTTCTTTTCATAATCCACCCATGGATCCACTAGTGTCATTGCATGTGTGTTCTTTTTAGTAACAACAACCAGAGTCATTGAAATGTGTGCTCTTTTCACATACCACCTATGGATCCACCAGTGTCATGGCATGGGTGTTCTTTTCACATGGATCCACCAGAGTCATAGCATGTGTGTTCTTTTTAGTAACAACAACCAGAGTCATTTTGCATGTGTGCTCTTTTCACATACCACCTATGGATCCACCAGTATCATTGCATGTGTGTTCTTTTCACTAACAACAACCAGAGTCATTGCATGTGTGTTCTTTTCACATACCACATATGGATCCACCAATGTCATTGAAATATGTATTCTCTAAAGAGACCACACATGGATCCACCAGTGTCATTGCATGTGTGTTCTTTTTAGTAACAACAACCAGAGTCATTGAAATGTGTGTTCTTTTCACATACCACCTATGGATCCACTAGTGTTATTGCATGTGTGTTCTTTTCACTAACAACAACCAGAGTCATTGCATGTGTGTTCTTTTCACATACAACAACTAGAGTCATTGCATGTGTGTTATTTTCACTAACCACAACCAGAGTCATTGCATGTCTGTTCTTTTCAAATACCACATATGGATCCACCAATGTCATTGAAATGTGTGTTCTCTATAGAGACCACACATGAATCCACCAGTGTCATTGCATGTGTGTTGTTTTTAGTAACAACAACGAGAGTCATTGAAATGTGTGCTCTCTTCAGAGACCACACATGGATCCACCAGTGTCATTGCATGTGTGTTCTTTTCACTAACAACAACCAGAGTCTTTGCATGTGTGTTCTTTTCACATACCACATATGGATCCACCAGTGTCATTGCAAGTGTGCTCTTTTCACAATCCACCCATGGATCCACCAGTGGCATTGCATGTGTGTTCTTTTTAGTAACAACAACCAGAGTCATTTTGCATGTGTGTTCTTTTCACATACCACCTATGGATCCACCTGTATCATTGCATGTGTGTTCTTTTCACTAACAACAACCAGAGTCATTGCATGTGTGTTCTTTTCACATACCACATATGGATCCACCAATGTCATTGAAATGTGTGTTCTCTAAAGAGACCACACATGGATCCACCAGTGTCATTACATGTGTGTTCTTTTTAGTAACAACAACCAGAGTCATTGAAATGTGTGTTCTTTTCACATACCACCTATGGATCCAGTAGTGTCATTGGATGTATGATCTTTTCACTAACAACAACCAGAGTCATTGCATGTGTGTTCTTTTCACATACCACATATGGATCCACCAGTGTCATTGAAATGTGTGTTCTCTAAAGAGACCACACATGGATCCACCTGTGTCATTGCATGTATGTTCTGTTCACTAACAACAACTGGAGTCGTTGCATGTGTGCTCTTTTCACTAACAACAACTGGAGTCATTGCATGTGCGTTCTTTTTACTAACAACAACGAGAGTCATTTCATGGCTGTTCTTTTCACAATCCACCCATGGATCCACCAGTGTCATTGCATGTGTGTTCTTTTCACATGGATCCACTAGAGTCATTGCATGTGTGTTCTTTTTACTAACAACAACAAGAGTCATTGAAATGTGTGTTCTTTTCACATAGCACCTATGGATTTGCCAGTGTCATTGCATGTGTGTTCTTTTCACAATCCACCCATTGATCCACTAGCGTCATTGCATGTGTGTTCTTTTTAGTAACAACAACCAGAGTCATTGAAATGTGTGTTCTTTTCACATACCACCTATGGATCCACCAGTGTCATTGCATGTGTGTTCTTTTGACATGGATCCACCAGAGTCATTGCATGTGTGTTCTTTTTAGTAACAACAACCAGAGCCATTGAAATGTGTGTTCTTTTCACATACCACCTATGGATCCAGTAGTGTCATTGGATGTGTGATCTTTTCTCTAACAACAACCAGAGTCATTGCATGTGTGTTCTTTTCACATACCACATATGGATCCACCAGTGTCATTGAAATGTGTGTTCTCTATAGAGACCACGCATGGATCCACCGGTGTCATTGCATGTATGTTCTTTTCACTAACAACAACTGGAGTCATTGCATGTGTGTTCTCTTCACAATCCACACGTGGATCCACCAGTGTCATTGCATGTGTGTTCTTTTTAGTAACAAAAACCAGTGTCATTGCATGTGTGTTCTCTTCAGAGACCACACATCGATCCACCAGTGTCATTGCATGTGTGTTCTTTTTAGTAATAACAACCAGAGTCATTGAAATGTGTGTTCTTTTCACATGCCACCTATGGATCCACCAGTGTCATTGCATGTGTGTTCTTTTCACATGGATCCACCAGAGTCATTGCATGTGTGTTCTTTTTAGTAACAACAACGAGAGTCATTGAAATGTGTGTTCTTTTCACATAGCACCTATGGATCCACCAGTGTCATTGCATATATGTTCTTTTCACAATCCACCCGTGGATCCACCAGTGTCAATGCATGTGTGTTCTTTTTAGTAACAACAACCAGAGTCATTGCAATGTGTGTTCTTTTCACATACCACCTACGGATCCACCAGTGGCATTGCATGTGTGTTCTTTTCACTAACAACAACCAGAGTCAATGCATGTGTGTTCTTTTCACATACAACATCAGAGTCATTGCATGTGTGTTCTTTTCATAATCCACCCATGGATCCACTAGTGTCATTGCATGTGTGTTCTTTTTAGTAACAACAAACAGAGTCATTGAAATGTGTGTTCTTTTCACATACCACCTATGGATCCACCAGTGTTATTGCATGTGTGTTCTTTTCATTAACAACAACCAGAGTCATTGCATGTGTGTTCTTTTCACATACAACAACCAGAGTCATTGCATGTGTGTTATTTTCACATATCACATATGGATCCACCAGTGTCATTGCATGTGTGCTCTTTTCACAATCCACCCATGGATCCACCAGTGTCATTGCATGTGTGTTCTTTTTAGTAACAACCAGAGTCATTTTGCATGTGTGCTCTTTTCACAATCCACCCATGGATCCACCAGTGTCATTGCATGTGTGTTCTTTTCACTAACAACAACCAGAGTCACATACCACATATGGATACACCAATGTCATTGAAATGTGTGTTCTCTATAGAGACCACACATGGATCCACCAATGTCATTGCATGTGTGTTCTTTTCACATACCACATATGGATCCACCAGTGTCATTGAAATGTGTGTTCTCTACAGAGACCACACATGGATCCACCAGTGTTATTGCATGTATGTTCTTTTTAGTAACAACAACCAGAGTCATTGCATGTGTGTTCTTGTTAGTATCAACAACCATAGTCATTTTGCATGTGTGTCCTTTTCACATACCACATATGGATCCACCAGTGTCATTGAAATGTGTGTTCTCTACAGAGACAACACATGGATCCACTGGTGTCATTGCATGTATGTTCTTTTCACTAACAACAACTGGAGTCATTGCATGTGTGTTCTCTTCACAGTCCATACATGGATCCACCAGTGTCATTGCATGTGTGTTCTTTTCACTAACAACAACCAGAGTCATTGCTTGTGTGCTCTTTTTATAATCCACATATGGTTCCTCCAGTGTCATTGCATGTATGTTCTTTTCACAATCCACCCATGGATCCACCGGTGTCATTGCATGTGTGTTCTTTTCACATACCACATATGGATCCGCGAGTGTCATTGAAATGTGTGTTCTCTACAGAGACCAGATATGGATCCACCAGTGTCATTGCATGTGTGTTCTTTTTAGTAACAACAACTAGTGTCATTTTGCATGTGTGTTCTTTTCACATACCACATATGGATCCACCAGTGTCATTGCATTTGTGTTCTTTTCACAATCCACCCATGGATCAACCAGTGTCATTGCATGTGTGTTCTTTTTAGTAACAAGAACTAGAGTCATTGAAATGTGTGTTCTTTTCACATACCACCTATGGATCCACCAGTGTCATTGCATGTGTGTTCTTTTCACATGGATCCACCAGAGTCATTGCATGTGTGTTCTTTTTAGTAACAAAAACGAGAGTCATTGAAATGTGTGTTCTTTTCACATAGCACCTATGGATCCACCAGTGTCATTGAAATGTGTGTTCTCAGAGAGACCACACATGGATCCACCAGTGTCATTGCATATGTGTTATTATTAGTAACAACAACCAGTCATTGAAATGTGTGTTCTTTTCACATAGCACCTATGGATCCACCAATGTCATTGCATGTGTGTTCTTTTCACTAACAACAACCAGAGTCATTGCATGTGTGTTCTTTTCACATACAACAACCAGAGTCATTGCATGTGTGTTCTTTTCACATATCACATATAGATCCACCAGTGTCATTGCATGTGTGCTCTTTTCACAATCCACCCATGGATCCACTATTGTCATTGCATGTGTGTTCTTTTTAGTAACAACAACCAGATTCATTTTGCATGTGTGTTGTTTTCACATACCACCTATGGATCCACCAGTGTCATTGCATGTGTGTTCTTTTCACTAACAACAACCAGAGTCATTGCATCTGTGTTCTTTTCACATACCACATATGGATCCACTAATGTCATTGAATTGTGTGTTCTCTATAGAGACCACACATGGATCCACCAGTGTCATTGCATGTGTGTTCTTTTCACATACCACATATGGATCCACCAGTGTCATTGAAATGTGTGTTCTCTACAGCGACCACACATGGATCCACCTGTGTCATTGCATGCATGTTTTTTTAGTAACAACAACCAGAGTCATTGCATGTGTGTTCTTTTCACATACCACATATGGATCCACAAGTGTCATTGAAATGTGTGTTCTCTACAGAGACCACACATGGATCCAACAGTGTCATTGCATGTATGTTCTTTTCACTAACAACAATTGGAGTCATTGCATGTGTGCTCTTTTCACTAAAAACAACTGGAGTCATTGCATGTGTGTTCTTTTTACTAACAACAACCAGATCCATTTCATGGCTGTTCTTTTAACAATCCACCCATGGATCCACCAGTGTCATTGCAAGTGTGTTCTTTTTAGTAACAACAACTAGACTCATTGAAATGTGTGTTCTTTTCACATACCACCTATGGATCCACCAGTGTTATTGCATGTGTGTTCTTTTCATTAACAACCAGAGTCATTGCATGTGTGTTCTTTTCACATACAACAACCAGAGTCATTGCATGTGTGTTCTTTTCATAATCCACCCATGGATCCACTAGTGTCATTGCATGTGTGTTCTTTTTAGTAACAACAACTACAGTCATTGAAATGTGTGTTCTTTTCACATACCACCTATGGATCCACCAGTGTTATTGCATGTGTGTTCTTTTCATTAACAACAACCAGAGTCATTGCATGTGTGTTCTTTTCACATACAACAACCAGAGTCATTGCATGTGTGTTATTTTCACATATCACATATGGATCCACCAGTGTCATTGCATGTGTGCTCTTTTCACAATCCACCCATGGATCCACCAGTGTCATTGCATGTGTGTTCTTTTTAGTAACAACCAGAGTCATTTTGCATGTGTGCTCTTTTCACAATCCACCCATGGATCCACCAGTGTCATTGCATGTGTGTTCTTTTCACTAACAACAACTAGAGTCACATACCACATATGGATACACCAATGTCATTGAAATGTGTGTTCTCTATAGAGACCACACATGGATCCACCAACGTCATTGCATGTGTGTTCTTTTCACATACCACATATGGATCCACCAGTGTCATTGAAATGTGTGTTCTCTACAGAGACCACACATGGATCCACCAGTGTCATTGCATGTATGTTCTTTTTAGTAACAACAACCAGAGTCATTGCATGTGTGTTCTTGTTAGTATCAACAACCAGAGTCATTTTGCATGTGTGTCCTTTTCACATACCACATATGGATCCACCAGTGTCATTGAAATGTGTGTTCTCTACAAAGACCACACATGGATCCACTGGTGTCATTGCATGTATGTTCTTTTCACTAACAACAACTGGAGTCATTGCATGTGTGTTGTCTTCACAGTCCATACATGGATCCACCAGTGTCATTGCATGTGTGTTCTTTTCACTAACAACAACCAGAGTCATTGCTTGTGTGCTCTTTTTACAATCCACATATGGTTCCACCAGTGTCATTGCATGTATGTTCTTTTCACAATCCACCCATGGATCCACCGGTGTCATTGCATGTGTGTTCTTTTCACATACCACATATGGATCCGCGAGTGTCATTGAAATGTGTGTTCTCTACAGAGACCACATATGGAACCACCAATGTCATTGCATGTGTGTTCTTTTTAGTAACAACAACTAGTGTCATTTTGCATGTGTGTTCTTTTCACATACCACATATGGATCCACCAGTGTCATTGCATTTGTGTTCTTTTAAATCCACGCATGGATCAACCAGTGTCATTGCATGTGTGTTCTTTTTAGTAACAAGAACTAGAGTCATTGAAATGTGTGTTCTTTTCACATACCACCTATGGATCCACCAGTGTCATTGCATGTGTGTTATTTTCACTGAAAACAACCAGAGTCATTGCATGTGTGTTCTTTTTAGTAACAACAACCAGAGTCATTGAAATGTGTGTTCTTTTCACATACCAACTATGGATCCACCAGTGTTATTGCATGTGTGTTCTTTTCACATGGATCCACCAGAGTCATTACATGTGTGTTCTTTTCACTAACAACAACCAAAGTCATTGCATGTGTGTTCTTTTCACATACCACATATGGATCCACCAATGTCATTGAAATGTGTGTTCTCTACAGAGACCACACATGGATCCACCAGTGTCATTGCATATGTGTTATTTTTAGTAACAACAACCAGTCATTGAAATGTGTGTTCTTTTCACATAGCACCTATGGATCCACCAATGTCATTGCATGTGTGTTCTTTTCACTAACAACAACCAGAGTCATTGCATGTGTGTTCTTTTCACATACAACAACCAGAGTCATTGCATGTGTGTTCTTTTCACATATCACATATAGATCCACCAGTGTCATTGCATGTGTGCTCTTTTCACAATCCACCCATGGATCCACTAGTGTCATTGCATGTGTGTTCTTTTTAGTAACGACAACCAGATTCATTTTGCATGTGTGTTGTTTTCACATACCACCTATGGATCCACCAGTGTCATTGCATGTGTGTTATTTTCACTAACAACAACCAGAGTCATTGCATCTGTGTTCTTTTCACATACCACATATGGATCCACCAATGTCATTGAATTGTGTGTTCTCTTTAGAGACCACACATGGATCCACCAGTGTCATTGCATGTGTGTTCTTTTCACATACCACATATGGATCCACCAGTGTCCTTGAAATGTGTGTTCTCTACAGCGACCACACATGGATCCACCTGTGTCATTGCATGCATGTTCTTTTTAGTAACAACAACCAGAGTCATTGCATGTGTGTTCTTTTCACATACCACATATGGATCCACAAGTGTCATTGAAATGTGTGTTCTCTACAGAGACCACACATGGATCCAACAGTGTCATTGCATGTATGTTCTTTTCACTAACAACAACTGGAGTCATTGCATGTGTGCTCTTTTCACTAAAAACAACTGGAGTCATTGCATGTGTGTTCTTTTTACTAACAACAACCAGATCCATTTCATGGCTGTTCTTTTAACAATCCACCCATGGATCAACCAGTGTCATTGCAAGTGTGTTCTTTTTAGTAACAACAACTAGACTCATTGAAATGTGTGTTCTTTTCACATACCACCTATGGATCCACCAGTGTCATTGGATGTGTGTTCTTTTCACTAACAACAACCAGAGTCATTGCATGTGTGTTCTTTTTAGTAACAACAACCAGAGTCATTTTGCATGTGTGTTCTTTTCACATACCACAGATGGATCCACCAGTGTCATTGAAATGTGTGTTCTCTACAGAGACCACACATGGATCCACCGGTGTCATTGCATGTATGTTCTTTTCACTAACAACAACTGGAGTCATCACATGTGTGATCTCTTTACAATCCACACATGGATCCACCAGTGTCATTGCATGTGTGTTCTCTTCAGAGACCACACATGGATCCACCAGTGTCATTGCATGTGTGTTCTCTTTAGAGACCACACATGGATCCACCAGTGTCATTGCATGTGTGTTCTTTTTACTAACAACAACCAGAGTCATTGAAATGTGTGTTCTCTTCAGAGACCACACATGGTTCCACCAGTGTCATTGCATGTGTGTTCTTTTCACTAACAACAACCAGAGTCAATGCATGTGTGTTCTTTTCACATACCACGTATGGATCCACCAGTGTCATTGCATGTGTGCTCTTTTCACAATCCACCCATGGATCCACCAGTGTCATTGCATGTGTGTTCTTTTTAGTAACAACAACCAGAGTCATTTTGCATGTGTGTTCTTTTCACATACCACATATGGATCCACCAGTATCATTGCATGTGTGTTCCTTTCACTAACAACAACCAGAGTTATTGCATGTGTGTTCTTTTCACATACCACATATGGATCCACCAGTGTCATTGAAACGTGTGTTCTCTACAGAGACCACACATGGATCCACTAGTGTCATTGCATGTGTGTTCATTTTAGTAACAACAACTAGAGTCATTGAAATGTGTGTTCTTTTCACATACCACCTATGGATCCACCAGTGTCATTGCATGTGTGTTCTTTTCAGTAACAACAACCAGTCATTGCATGTGTGTTCTTTTCACTAACAACAACTGGAGTCATTGCATGTGTGTTCTTTTCACTAACAACAATTGGAGTCATTTCATGGCTGTTCTTTTCACAATCACCCATGGATCCACCAGTGTCATTACATGTGTGTTCTTTTTAGTAACATCAACTAGAGTTATTGAAATGTGTGTTCTTTTAACATACCACCTATGGATCCACCAGGGTCATTGGATGTGTGTTCTTTTCACTAACAACAACCAGAGTCATTGCATGTGTGTTCTTGTTAGTATCAACAACCAGAGTCATTTTGCACGTGTGTCCTTTTCACATACCACATATGGATCCACCAGTGTCATTGAAATGTGTGTTCTCTACAGAGACCACACATGGATCCACTAGTGTCATTGCATGTATGTTCTTTTCACTAACAACAACTGGAGTCATTGCATGTGTGTTCTCTTCACAGTCCACACAAGGATCCACCAGTGTCATTGCATGTGTGTTCTTTTCACTAACAACAACCAGAGTCATTGCATGTGTGTGCTCTTTTCACAATCCACATATGGTTCCACCAGTGTCATTGCATGTATGTTCTTTTCACAATCCACCCATGGATCCACCGGTGTCATTGCATGTGTGTTCTTTTCACTAACAACAACTGGATTCATTGCATGTGTGTTCTTTTCACATACCACCTATGGATCCACCAGAGTCATTGAAATGTGTGCTCTTTTCACAATCCACCCATGGATCCACCAGTGTCATTGCATGTGTGTTCTTTTCACATACCACATATGGATCCGCGAGTGTCATTGAAATGTGTGTTCTCTACAGAGACCACATATGGATCCACCAGTGTCATTGCATGTGTGTTCTTTTTAGTAACAACAACCAGAGTCATTGAAATGTGTGTTCTTTTCACATACCACCTATGGATCCACCAGTGTCATTGAAATGTGTGTTCTCTACAGCGACCACACATGGATCCACCAGTGTCATTGCATGCATGTTCTTTTTAGTAACAACAAACAGAGTCATTGCATGTGTGTTCTTTTCACATACCACATATGGATCCACAAGTGTCATTGAAATGTGTGTTCTCTACAGAGACCACACATGGATCCAACAGTATCATTGCATGTATGTTGTTTTCACTAACAACAACTGGAGTCATTGCATGTGTGTTCTTTTCACATACCACCTATGGATCCACCAGAGTCATTGAAATGTGTGCTCTTTTCACAATCCACCCATGGATCCACCAGTTTCATTGCATGTGTGTTCTTTTCACATACCACATATGGATCCGCGAGTGTCATTGAAATGTGTGTTCTCTACAGAGACCACATATGGATCCACCAGTGTCATTGCATGTGTGTTCTTTTTAGTAACAACAACTAGAGTCATTTTGCATGTGTGTTCTTTTCACATACCACATATGGATCCACCAGTGTCATTGAAATGTGTGTTCTCTACAGCGACCACACATGGATCCACCAGTGTCATTGCATGCATGTTCTTTTTAGTAACAACAACCAGAGTCATTGCATGTGTGTTCTTTTCACATACCACATATGGATCCACAAGTGTCATTGAAATGTGTGTTCTTTTCACATACCAACTATGGATCCACCAGTGTTATTGCATGTGTGTTCTTTTCACATGGATCCACCAGAGTCATTGCATGTGTGTTCTTTTCACTAACAACAACCAAAGTCATTGCATGTGTGTTCTTTTCACATACCACATATGGATCCACCAATGTCATTGAAATGTGTGTTCTCTACAGAGACCACACATGGATCCACCAGTGTCATTGCATATGTGTTATTTTTAGTAACAACAACCAGTCATTGAAATGTGTGTTCTTTTCACATAGCACCTATGGATCCACCAATGTCATTGCATGTGTGTTCTTTTCACTAACAACAACCAGAGTCATTGCATGTGTGTTCTTTTCACATACAACAACCAGAGTCATTGCATGTGTGTTCTTTTCACATATCACATATAGATCTACCAGTGTCGTTGCATGTGTGCTCTTTTCACAATCCACCCATGGATCCACTAGTGTCATTGCATGTGTGTTCTTTTTAGTAACAACAACCAGATTCATTTTGCATGTGTGTTGTTTTCACATACCACCTATGGATCCACCAGTGTCATTGCATGTGTGTTCTTTTCACTAACAACAACCAGAGTCATTGCATCTGTGTTCTTTTCACATACCACATATGGATCCACCAATGTCATTGAATTGTGTGTTCTCTATAGAGACCACACATGGATCCACCAGTGTCATTGCATGTGTGTTCTTTTCAAATACCACATATGGATCCACCAGTGTCATTGAAATGCGTGTTCTCTACAGCGACCACACATGGATCCACCAGTGTCATTGCATGCATGTTCTTTTTAGTAACAACAACCAGAGTCATTGCATGTGTGTTCTTTTCACATACCACATATGGATCCACAAGTGTCATTGAAATGTGTGTTCTCTACAGAGACCACACATGGATCCAACAGTGTCATTGCATGTATGTTCTTTTCACTAACAACAACTGGAGTCATTGCATGTGTGCTCTTTTCACTAAAAACAACTGGAGTCATTGCATGTGTGTTCTTTTTACTAACAACAACCAGAGTCATTTCATGGCTGTTCTTTTAACAATCCACCCATGGATCCACCAGTGTCATTACAAGTGTGTTCTTTTTAGTAACAACAACTAGACTCATTGAAATGTGTGTTCTTTTCACATACCACCTATGGATCCACCAGTGTCATTGGATGTGTGTTCTTTTCACTAACAACAACCAGAGTCATTGCATGTGTGTTCTTTTTAGTAACAACAACCAGAGTCATTTTGCATGTGTGTTCTTTTCACATACCACAGATGGATCCACCAGTGTCATTGAAATGTGTGTTCTCTACAGAGACCACACATGGATCCACCGGTGTCATTGCATGTATGTTCTTTTCACTAACAACAACTGGAGTCATTGCATGTGTGATCTCTTTACAATCCACACATGGATCCACCAGTGTCATTTCATGTGTGTTCTCTTCAGAGACCACACATGGATCCACCAGTGTCATTGCATGTGTGTTCTCTTCAGAGACCACACATGGATCCACCAGTGTCATTGCATGTGTGTTCTTTTTACTAACAACAACCAGAGTCATTGAAATGTGTGCTCTCTTCAGAGACCACACATGGATCCACCAGTGTCATTGCATGTGTGTTCTTTTCACTAACAACAACCAGAGTCAATGCATGTGTGTTCTTTTCACATACCACATATGGATCCACCAGTGTCATTGCATGTGTGCTCTTTTCACAATCCACCCATGGATCCACCAGTGTCATTGCATGTGTGTTCTTTTTAGTAACAACAACCAGAGTCATTTTGCATGTGTGTTCTTTTCACATACCACCTATGGATCCACCAGTATCATTGCATGTGTGTTCTTTTCACTAACAACAACCAGAGTTATTGCATGTGTGTTCTTTTCACATACCACATATGGATCCACCAGTGTCATTGAAATGTGTGTTCTCTACAGAGACCACACATGGATCCACCAATGTCATTGCATGTGTGTTCATTTTAGTAACAACAACTAGAGTCATTGAAATGTGTGTTCTTTTCACATACCACCTATGGATCCACCAGTGTCATTGCATGTGTGTTCTTTTCACTAACAACAACCAGAGTCATTGCATGTGTGTTCTTTTCACTAATAACAACTGGAGTCATTGCATGTGTGTTCTTTTTACTAACAACAAACCAGAGTCATTTCATGGCTGTTCTTTTCACAATCCACCCATGGATCCACCAGTGTCATTACATGTTTCTTCTTTTTAGTAACATCAACTAGAGTTATTAAAATGTGTGTTCTTTTAACATACCACCTATGGATCCACTAGTGTCATTGGATGTGTGTTCTTTTCACTAACAACAACCAGAGTCATTGCATGTGTGTTCTTGTTAGTATCAACAACCAGAGTCATTTTGCATGTGTGTCCTTTTCACATACCACATATGGATCCACCAGTGTCATTGAAATGTGTGTTCTCTACAGAGACCACACATGGATCCACTGGTGTCATTGCATGTATGTTCTTTTCACTAACAACAACTGGAGTCATTGCATGTGTGTTCTCTTCACAGTCCACACAAGGATCCACCAGTGTCATTGCATGTGTGTTCTTTTCACTAACAACAACCAGAGTCATTGCATGTGTGTGCTCTTTTCACAATCCACATATGGTTCCACCAGTGTCATTGCATGTATGTTCTTTTCACAATCCACCCATGGATCCACCGGTGTCATTGCATGTGTGTTCTTTTCACTAACAACAACTGGAGTCATTGCATGTGTGTTCTTTTCACATACCACCTATGGATCCACCAGAGTCATTGAAATGTGTGCTCTTTTCACAATCCACCCATGGATCCACCAGTGTCATTGCATGTGTGTTCTTTTCACATACCACATATGGATCCGCGAGTGTCATTGAAATGTGTGTTCTCTACAGAGACCACATATGGATCCACCAGTGTCATTGCATGTGTGTTCTTTTTAGTAACAACAACTAGAGTCATTTTGCATGTGTGTTCTTTTCACATACCACATATGGATCCACCAGTGTCATTGCATTTGTGTTCTTTTCACAATCCACCCATGGATGAACCAGTGTCATTGCATGTGTGTTCTTTTTAGTAACAAGAACTAGAGTCATTGAAATGTGTGTTCTTTTCACATACCACCTATGGATCCACCAGTGTCATTGCATGTGTGTTCTTTTCACTGACAACAACCAGAGTCATTGCATGTGTGTTCTTTTTAGTAACAACAACCAGAGTCATTTTGCATGTGTGTTCTTTTCACATACCACATATGGATCCACAAGTGTCATTGAAATGTGTGTTCTCTACAGAGACCACACATGGATCCAACAGTGTCATTGCATGTATGTTCTTTTCACTAACAACAACTGGAGTCATTGCATGTGTGCTCTTTTCACTAAAAACAACTGGAGTCATTGCATGTGTGTTCTTTTTACTAACAACAACCAGAGTCATTTCATGGCTGTTCTTTTAACAATCCACCCATGGATCCACCAGTGTCATTGCAAGTGTGTTCTTTTTAGTAACAACAACCAGACTCATTGAAATGTGTGTTATTTTCACATACCACCTATGGATCCACCAGTGTCATTGGATGTGTGTTCTTTTCACTAACAACAACCAGAGTCATTGCATGTGTGTTCTTTTTAGTAACAACAACCAGAGTCATTGCTTGTGTGCTCTTTTTACAATCCACATATGGTTCCACCAGTGTCATTGCATGTATGTTCTTTTCACAATCCACCCATGGATCCACCGGTGTCATTGCATGTGTGTTCTTTTCACATACCACATATGGATCCGCGAGTGTCATTGAAATGTGTGTTCTCTACAGAGACCACATATGGATCCACCAGTGTCATTGCATGTGTGTTCTTTTTAGTAACAACAACTAGAGTCATTTTGCATGTGTGTTCTTTTCACATACCACATATGGATCCACCAGTGTCATTGCATTTGTGTTCTTTTCACAATCCACCCATGGATGAACCAGTGTCATTGCATGTGTGTTCTTTTTAGTAACAAGAACTAGAGTCATTGAAATGTGTGTTCTTTTCACATACCACCTATGGATCCACCAGTGTCATTGCATGTGTGTTCTTTTCACTGACAACAACCAGAGTCATTGCATGTGTGTTCTTTTTAGTAACAACAACCAGAGTCATTTTGCATGTGTGTTCTTTTCACATACCACATATGGATCCACAAGTGTCATTGAAATGTGTGTTCTCTACAGAGACCACACATGGATCCAACAGTGTCATTGCATGTATGTTCTTTTCACTAACAACAACTGGAGTCATTGCATGTGTGCTCTTTTCACTAAAAACAACTGGAGTCATTGCATGTGTGTTCTTTTTACTAACAACAACCAGAGTCATTTCATGGCTGTTCTTTTAACAATCCACCCATGGATCCACCAGTGTCATTGCAAGTGTGTTCTTTTTAGTAACAACAACCAGACTCATTGAAATGTGTGTTATTTTCACATACCACCTATGGATCCACCAGTGTCATTGGATGTGTGTTCTTTTCACTAACAACAACCAGAGTCATTGCATGTGTGTTCTTTTTAGTAACAACAACCAGAGTCATTGCTTGTGTGCTCTTTTTACAATCCACATATGGTTCCACCAGTGTCATTGCATGTATGTTCTTTTCACAATCCACCCATGGATCCACCGGTGTCATTGCATGTGTGTTCTTTTCACATACCACATATGGATCCGCGAGTGTCATTGAAATGTGTGTTCTCTACAGAGACCACATATGGATCCACCAGTGTCATTGCATGTGTGTTCTTTTTAGTAACAACAACTAGAGTCATTTTGCATGTGTGTTCTTTTCACATACCACATATGGATCCACCAGTGTCATTGCATTTGTGTTCTTTTCACAATCCACCCATGGATGAACCAGTGTCATTGCATGTGTGTTCTTTTTAGTAACAAGAACTAGAGTCATTGAAATGTGTGTTCTTTTCACATACCACCTATGGATCCACCAGTGTCATTGCATGTGTGTTCTTTTCACTGACAACAACCAGAGTCATTGCATGTGTGTTCTTTTTAGTAACAACAACCAGAGTCATTTTGCATGTGTGTTCTTTTCACATACCACATATGGATCCACAAGTGTCATTGAAATGTGTGTTCTCTACAGAGACCACACATGGATCCAACAGTGTCATTGCATGTATGTTCTTTTCACTAACAACAACTGGAGTCATTGCATGTGTGCTCTTTTCACTAAAAACAACTGGAGTCATTGCATGTGTGTTCTTTTTACTAACAACAACCAGAGTCATTTCATGGCTGTTCTTTTAACAATCCACCCATGGATCCACCAGTGTCATTGCAAGTGTGTTCTTTTTAGTAACAACAACCAGACTCATTGAAATGTGTGTTATTTTCACATACCACCTATGGATCCACCAGTGTCATTGGATGTGTGTTCTTTTCACTAACAACAACCAGAGTCATTGCATGTGTGTTCTTTTTAGTAACAACAACCAGAGTCATTGCTTGTGTGCTCTTTTTACAATCCACATATGGTTCCACCAGTGTCATTGCATGTATGTTCTTTTCACAATCCACCCATGGATCCACCGGTGTCATTGCATGTGTGTTCTTTTCACATACCACATATGGATCCGCGAGTGTCATTGAAATGTGTGTTCTCTACAGAGACCACATATGGATCCACCAGTGTCATTCCATGTGTGTTCTTTTTAGTAACAACAACTAGTGTCATTTTGCATGTGTGTTCTTTTCACATACCACATATGGATCCACCAGTGTCATTGCATTTGTGTTCTTTTCACAATCCACCCATGGATGAACCAGTGTCATTGCATGTGTGTTCTTTTTAGTAACAAGAACTAGAGTCATTGAAATGTGTGTTCTTTTCACATACCACCTATGGATCCACCAGTGTCATTGCATGTGTGTTCTTTTCACTGACAACAACCAGAGTCATTGCATGTGTGTTCTTTTTAGTAACAACAACCAGAGTCATTTTGCATGTGTGTTCTTTTCACATACCACATATGGATCCACAAGTGTCATTGAAATGTGTGTTCTCTACAGAGACCACACATGGATCCAACAGTGTCATTGCATGTATGTTCTTTTCACTAACAACAACTGGAGTCATTGCATGTGTGCTCTTTTCACTAAAAACAACTGGAGTCATTGCATGTGTGTTCTTTTTACTAACAACAACCAGAGTCATTTCATGGCTGTTCTTTTAACAATCCACCCATGGATCCACCAGTGTCATTGCAAGTGTGTTCTTTTTAGTAACAACAACCAGACTCATTGAAATGTGTGTTCTTTTCACATACCACCTATGGATCCACCAGTGTCATTGGATGTGTGTTCTTTTCACTAACAACAACCAGAGTCATTGCATGTGTGTTCTTTTTAGTTACAACAACCAAAGTCATTTTGCATGTGTGTTCTTTTCACATACCACATATGGATCCACCGGTGTCATTGAAATGTGTGTTCTCTACAGAGACCACACATGGATCCACCGGTGTCATTGCATGTATGTTCTTTTCACTAACAACAACTGGAGTCATTGCATGTGTGATCTCTTTACAATCCACACATGGATCCACCAGTGTCATTGCATGTGTGTTCTCTTCAGAGACCACACATGGATCCACCAGTTTCATTGCATGTGTGTTCTTTTTACTAAAAACAACCAGAGTCATTGAAATGTGTCCTCTCTTCAGAGACCACACATGGATCCACCAGTGTCATTGCATGTGTGTTCTTTTCACTAACAACAACCAGAGTCAATGCATGTGTGTTCTTTTCACATACCACATATGGATCCACCAGTGTCATTGCATGTGTGCTCTTTTCACAATCCACCCATGCATCCACCAGTGTCATTGCATGTGTGTTCTTTTTAGTAACAACAACCAGAGTCATTTTGCATGTGTGTTCTTTTCACATACCACCTATGGATCCACCAGTATCATTGCATGTGTGTTCTTTTCACTAACAACAACCAGAGTTATTGCATGTGTGTTCTTTTCACATACCACATATGGATCCACCAGTGTCATTGAAATGTGTGTTCTCTACAGAGACCACACATGGATCCACTGGTGTTATTGCATGTATGTTCTTTTCACTAACAACAACTGGAGTCATTGCATGTGTGTTCTCTTCACAGTCCACACAAGGATCCACCAGTGTCATTGCATGTGTGTTCTTTTCACTAACAACAACCAGAGTCATTGCATGTGTGTTCTTTTCACTAATAACAACTGGAGTCATTGCATGTGTGTTCTTTTTACTAACAACCAGAGTCATTTCATGGCTGTTCTTTTCACAATCCACCCATGGATCCACCAGTGTCATTACATGTTTCTTCTTTTTAGTAACATCAACTAGAGTTATTAAAATGTGTGTTCTTTTAACATACCACCTATGGATCCACTAGTGTCATTGGATGTGTGTTCTTTTCACTAACAACAACCAGAGTCATTGCATGTGTGTTCTTGTTAGTATCAACAACCAGAGTCATTTTGCATGTGTGTCCTTTTCACATACCACATATGGATCCACCAGTGTCATTGAAATGTGTGTTCTCTACAGAGACCACACATGGATCCACTGGTGTTATTGCATGTATGTTCTTTTCACTAACAACAACTGGAGTCATTGCATGTGTGTTCTCTTCACAGTCCACACAAGGATCCACCAGTGTCATTGCATGTGTGTTCTTTTCACTAACAACAACCAGAGTCATTGCATGTGTGTGCTCTTTTCACAATCCACATATGGTTCCACCAGTGTCATTGCATGTATGTTCTTTTCACAATCCACCCATGGATCCACCGGTGTCATTGCATGTGTGTTCTTTTCACTAACAACAACTGGAGTCATTGCATGTGTGTTCTTTTCACATACCACCTATGGATCCACCAGAGTCATTGAAATGTGTGTTCTTTTCACATACCACCTATGGATCCACCGGTGTCATTGCATGTGTGTTCTTTTCAGTAACAACAACCAGTCATTGCATGTGTGTTCTTTTCACTAACAACAACTGGAGTCATTGCATGTGTGTTCTTTTCACTAACAACAATTGGAGTCATTTCATGGCTGTTCTTTTCACAATCACCCATGGATCCACCAGTGTCATTACATGTGTGTTCTTTTTAGTAACATCAACTAGAGTTATTGAAATGTGTGTTCTTTTAACATACCACCTATGGATCCACCAGGGTCATTGGATGTGTGTTCTTTTCACTAACAACAACCAGAGTCATTGCATGTGTGTTCTTGTTAGTATCAACAACCAGAGTCATTTTGCATGTGTGTCCTTTTCACATACCACATATGGATCCACCAGTGTCATTGAAATGTGTGTTCTCTACAGAGACCACACATGGATCCACTGGTGTCATTGCATGTATGTTCTTTTCACTAACAACAACTGGAGTCATTGCATGTGTGTTCTCTTCACAGTCCACACAAGGATCCACCAGTGTCATTGCATGTGTGTTCTTTTCACTAACAACAACCAGAGTCATTGCATGTGTGTGCTCTTTTCACAATCCACATATGGTTCCACCAGTGTCATTGCATGTATGTTCTTTTCACAATCCACCCATGGATCCACCGGTGTCATTGCATGTGTGTTCTTTTCACTAACAACAACTGGATTCATTGCATGTGTGTTCTTTTCACATACCACCTATGGATCCACCAGAGTCATTGAAATGTGTGCTCTTTTCACAATCCACCCATGGATCCACCAGTGTCATTGCATGTGTGTTCTTTTTAGTAACAACAACCAGACTCATTGAAATGTGTGTTCTTTTCACATACCACCTATGGATCCACCAGTGTCATTGGATGTGTGTTCTTTTCACTAACAACAACCAGAGTCATTGCATGTGTGTTCTTTTTAGTTACAACAACCAAAGTCATTTTGCATGTGTGTTCTTTTCACATACCACATATGGATCCACCGGTGTCATTGAAATGTGTGTTCTCTACAGAGACCACACATGGATCCACCGGTGTCATTGCATGTATGTTCTTTTCACTAACAACAACTGGAGTCATTGCATGTGTGATCTCTTTACAATCCACACATGGATCCACCAGTGTCATTGCATGTGTGTTCTCTTCAGAGACCACACATGGATCCACCAGTTTCATTGCATGTGTGTTCTTTTTACTAAAAACAACCAGAGTCATTGAAATGTGTCCTCTCTTCAGAGACCACACATGGATCCACCAGTGTCATTGCATGTGTGTTCTTTTCACTAACAACAACCAGAGTCAATGCATGTGTGTTCTTTTCACATACCACATATGGATCCACCAGTGTCATTGCATGTGTGCTCTTTTCACAATCCACCCATGCATCCACCAGTGTCATTGCATGTGTGTTCTTTTTAGTAACAACAACCAGAGTCATTTTGCATGTGTGTTCTTTTCACATACCACCTATGGATCCACCAGTATCATTGCATGTGTGTTCTTTTCACTAACAACAACCAGAGTTATTGCATGTGTGTTCTTTTCACATACCACATATGGATCCACCAGTGTCATTGAAATGTGTGTTCTCTACAGAGACCACACATGGATCCACTGGTGTTATTGCATGTATGTTCTTTTCACTAACAACAACTGGAGTCATTGCATGTGTGTTCTCTTCACAGTCCACACAAGGATCCACCAGTGTCATTGCATGTGTGTTCTTTTCACTAACAACAACCAGAGTCATTGCATGTGTGTTCTTTTCACTAATAACAACTGGAGTCATTGCATGTGTGTTCTTTTTACTAACAACCAGAGTCATTTCATGGCTGTTCTTTTCACAATCCACCCATGGATCCACCAGTGTCATTACATGTTTCTTCTTTTTAGTAACATCAACTAGAGTTATTAAAATGTGTGTTCTTTTAACATACCACCTATGGATCCACTAGTGTCATTGGATGTGTGTTCTTTTCACTAACAACAACCAGAGTCATTGCATGTGTGTTCTTGTTAGTATCAACAACCAGAGTCATTTTGCATGTGTGTCCTTTTCACATACCACATATGGATCCACCAGTGTCATTGAAATGTGTGTTCTCTACAGAGACCACACATGGATCCACTGGTGTTATTGCATGTATGTTCTTTTCACTTACAACAACTGGAGTCATTGCATGTGTGTTCTCTTCACAGTCCACACAAGGATCCACCAGTGTCATTGCATGTGTGTTCTTTTCACTAACAACAACCAGAGTCATTGCATGTGTGTGCTCTTTTCACAATCCACATATGGTTCCACCAGTGTCATTGCATGTATGTTCTTTTCACAATCCACCCATGGATCCACCGGTGTCATTGCATGTGTGTTCTTTTCACTAACAACAACTGGAGTCATTGCATGTGTGTTCTTTTCACATACCACCTATGGATCCACCAGAGTCATTGAAATGTGTGTTCTTTTCACATACCACCTATGGATCCACCGGTGTCATTGCATGTGTGTTCTTTTCAGTAACAACAACCAGTCATTGCATGTGTGTTCTTTTCACTAACAACAACTGGAGTCATTGCATGTGTGTTCTTTTCACTAACAACAATTGGAGTCATTTCATGGCTGTTCTTTTCACAATCACCCATGGATCCACCAGTGTCATTACATGTGTGTTCTTTTTAGTAACATCAACTAGAGTTATTGAAATGTGTGTTCTTTTAACATACCACCTATGGATCCACCAGGGTCATTGGATGTGTGTTCTTTTCACTAACAACAACCAGAGTCATTGCATGTGTGTTCTTGTTAGTATCAACAACCAGAGTCATTTTGCATGTGTGTCCTTTTCACATACCACATATGGATCCACCAGTGTCATTGAAATGTGTGTTCTCTACAGAGACCACACATGGATCCACTGGTGTCATTGCATGTATGTTCTTTTCACTAACAACAACTGGAGTCATTGCATGTGTGTTCTCTTCACAGTCCACACAAGGATCCACCAGTGTCATTGCATGTGTGTTCTTTTCACTAACAACAACCAGAGTCATTGCATGTGTGTGCTCTTTTCACAATCCACATATGGTTCCACCAGTGTCATTGCATGTATGTTCTTTTCACAATCCACCCATGGATCCACCGGTGTCATTGCATGTGTGTTCTTTTCACTAACAACAACTGGATTCATTGCATGTGTGTTCTTTTCACATACCACCTATGGATCCACCAGAGTCATTGAAATGTGTGCTCTTTTCACAATCCACCCATGGATCCACCAGTGTCATTGCATGTGTGTTCTTTTCACATACCACATATGGATCCGCGAGTGTCATTGAAATGTGTGTTCTCTACAGAGACCACATATGGATCCACCAGTGTCATTGCATGTGTGTTCTTTTTAGTAACAACAACCAGAGTCATTGAAATGTGTGTTCTTTTCACATACCACCTATGGATCCACCAGTGTCATTGAAATGTGTGTTCTCTACAGCGACCACACATGGATCCACCAGTGTCATTGCATGCATGTTCTTTTTAGTAACAACAACCAGAGTCATTGCATGTGTGTTCTTTTCACATACCACATATGGATCCACAAGTGTCATTGAAATGTGTGTTCTCTACAGAGACCACACATGGATCCAACAGTATCATTGCATGTATGTTGTTTTCACTAACAACAACTGGAGTCATTGCATGTGTGTTCTTTTCACATACCACCTATGGATCCACCAGAGTCATTGAAATGTGTGCTCTTTTCACAATCCACCCATGGATCCACCAGTTTCATTGCATGTGTGTTCTTTTCACATACCACATATGGATCCGCGAGTGTCATTGAAATGTGTGTTCTCTACAGAGACCACATATGGATCCACCAGTGTCATTGCATGTGTGTTCTTTTTAGTAACAACAACTAGAGTCATTTTGCATGTGTGTTCTTTTCACATACCACATATGGATCCACCAGTGTCATTGAAATGTGTGTTCTCTACAGCGACCACACATGGATCCACCAGTGTCATTGCATGCATGTTCTTTTTAGTAACAACAACCAGAGTCATTGCATGTGTGTTCTTTTCACATACCACATATGGATCCACAAGTGTCATTGAAATGTGTGTTCTTTTCACATACCAACTATGGATCCACCAGTGTTATTGCATGTGTGTTCTTTTCACATGGATCCACCAGAGTCATTGCATGTGTGTTCTTTTCACTAACAACAACCAAAGTCATTGCATGTGTGTTCTTTTCACATACCACATATGGATCCACCAATGTCATTGAAATGTGTGTTCTCTATAGAGACCACACATGGATCCACCAGTGTCATTGCATATGTGTTATTTTTAGTAACAACAACCAGTCATTGAAATGTGTGTTCTTTTCACATAGCACCTATGGATCCACCAATGTCATTGCATGTGTGTTCTTTTCACTAACAACAACCAGAGTCATTGCATGTGTGTTCTTTTCACATACAACAACCAGAGTCATTGCATGTGTGTTCTTTTCACATATCACATATAGATCTACCAGTGTCGTTGCATGTGTGCTCTTTTCACAATCCACCCATGGATCCACTAGTGTCATTGCATGTGTGTTCTTTTTAGTAACAACAACCAGATTCATTTTGCATGTGTGTTGTTTTCACATACCACCTATGGATCCACCAGTGTCATTGCATGTGTGTTCTTTTCACTAACAACAACCAGAGTCATTGCATCTGTGTTCTTTTCACATACCACATATGGATCCACCAATGTCATTGAATTGTGTGTTCTCTATAGAGACCACACATGGATCCACCAGTGTCATTGCATGTGTGTTCTTTTCAAATACCACATATGGATCCACCAGTGTCATTGAAATGCGTGTTCTCTACAGCGACCACACATGGATCCACCAGTGTCATTGCATGCATGTTCTTTTTAGTAACAACAACCAGAGTCATTGCATGTGTGTTCTTTTCACATACCACATATGGATCCACAAGTGTCATTGAAATGTGTGTTCTCTACAGAGACCACACATGGATCCAACAGTGTCATTGCATGTATGTTCTTTTCACTAACAACAACTGGAGTCATTGCATGTGTGCTCTTTTCACTAAAAACAACTGGAGTCATTGCATGTGTGTTCTTTTTACTAACAACAACCAGAGTCATTTCATGGCTGTTCTTTTAACAATCCACCCATGGATCCACCAGTGTCATTGCAAGTGTGTTCTTTTTAGTAACAACAACCAGACTCATTGAAATGTGTGTTCTTTTCACATACCACCTATGGATCCACCAGTGTCATTGGATGTGTGTTCTTTTCACTAACAACAACCAGAGTCATTGCATGTGTGTTCTTTTAGTAACAACCAGAGTCATTTTGCATGTGTGTTCTTTTCACATACCACAGATGGATCCACCAGTGTCATTGAAATGTGTGTTCTCTACAGAGACCACACATGGATCCACCGGTGTCATTGCATGTATGTTCTTTTCACTAACAACAACTAGAGTCATTGCATGTGTGATCTCTTTACAATCCACACATGGATCCACCAGTGTCATTGCATGTGTGTTCTCTTCAGAGACCACACATGGATCCACCAGTGTCATTGCATGTGTGTTCTCTTCAGAGACCACACATGGATCCACCAGTGTCATTGCATGTGTGTTCTTTTTACTAACAACAACCAGAGTCATTGAAATGTGTGCTCTCTTCAGAGACCATGGATCCACCAGTGTCATTGCATGTGTGTTCTTTTCACTAACAACAACCAGAGTCAATGCATGTGTGTTCTTTTCACATACCACATATGGATCCACCAGTGTCATTGCATGTGTGCTCTTTTCACAATCCACCCATGGATCCACCAGTGTCATTGCATGTGTGTTCTTTTTAGTAACAACAACCAGAGTCATTTTGCATGTGTGTTCTTTTCACATACCACCTATGGATCCACCAGTATCATTGCATGTGTGTTCTTTTCACTAACAACAACCAGAGTTATTGCATGTGTGTTCTTTTCACATACCACATATGGATCCACCAGTGTCATTGAAATGTGTGTTCTCTACAGAGACCACACATGGATCCACCAATGTCATTGCATGTGTGTTCATTTTAGTAACAACAACTAGAGTCATTGAAATGTGTGTTCTTTTCACATACCACCTATGGATCCACCAGTGTCATTGCATGTGTGTTCTTTTCACTAACAACAACCAGAGTCATTGCATGTGTGTTCATTTCACTAATAACAACTGGAGTCATTGCATGTGTGTTCTTTTTACTAACAACAAACCAGAGTCATTTCATGGCTGTTCTTTTCACAATCCACCCATGGATCCACCAGTGTCATTACATGTTTCTTCTTTTTAGTAACATCAACTAGAGTTATTAAAATGTGTGTTCTTTTAACATACCACCTATGGATCCACTAGTGTCATTGGATGTGTGTTCTTTTCACTAACAACAACCAGAGTCATTGCATGTGTGTTCTTGTTAGTATCAACAACCAGAGTCATTTTGCATGTGTGTCCTTTTCACATACCACATATGGATCCACCAGTGTCATTGAAATGTGTGTTCTCTACAGAGACCACACATGGATCCACTGGTGTCATTGCATGTATGTTCTTTTCACTAACAACAACTGGAGTCATTGCATGTGTGTTCTCTTCACAGTCCACACAAGGATCCACCAGTGTCATTGCATGTGTGTTCTTTTCACTAACAACAACCAGAGTCATTGCATGTGTGTGCTCTTTTCACAATCCACATATGGTTCCACCAGTGTCATTGCATGTATGTTCTTTTCACAATCCACCCATGGATCCACCGGTGTCATTGCATGTGTGTTCTTTTCACTAACAACAACTGGAGTCATTGCATGTGTGTTCTTTTCACATACCACCTATGGATCCACCAGAGTCATTGAAATGTGTGCTCTTTTCACAATCCACCCATGGATCCACCAGTGTCATTGCATGTGTGTTCTTTTCACATACCACATATGGATCCGCGAGTGTCATTGAAATGTGTGTTCTCTACAGAGACCACATATGGATCCACCAGTGTCATTGCATGTGTGTTCTTTTTAGTAACAACAACTAGAGTCATTTTGCATGTGTGTTCTTTTCACATACCACATATGGATCCACCAGTGTCATTGCATTTGTGTTCTTTTCACAATCCACCCATGGATGAACCAGTGTCATTGCATGTGTGTTCTTTTTAGTAACAAGAACTAGAGTCATTGAAATGTGTGTTCTTTTCACATACCACCTATGGATCCACCAGTGTCATTGCATGTGTGTTCTTTTCACTGACAACAACCAGAGTCATTGCATGTGTGTTCTTTTTAGTAACAACAACCAGAGTCATTTTGCATGTGTGTTCTTTTCACATACCACATATGGATCCACAAGTGTCATTGAAATGTGTGTTCTCTACAGAGACCACACATGGATCCAACAGTGTCATTGCATGTATGTTCTTTTCACTAACAACAACTGGAGTCATTGCATGTGTGCTCTTTTCACTAAAAACAACTGGAGTCATTGCATGTGTGTTCTTTTTACTAACAACAACCAGAGTCATTTCATGGCTGTTCTTTTAACAATCCACCCATGGATCCACCAGTGTCATTGCAAGTGTGTTCTTTTTAGTAACAACAACCAGACTCATTGAAATGTGTGTTATTTTCACATACCACCTATGGATCCACCAGTGTCATTGGATGTGTGTTCTTTTCACTAACAACAACCAGAGTCATTGCTTGTGTGTTCTTTTTAGTAACAACAACCAGAGTCATTGCTTGTGTGCTCTTTTTACAATCCACATATGGTTCCACCAGTGTCATTGCATGTATGTTCTTTTCACAATCCACCCATGGATCCACCGGTGTCATTGCATGTGTGTTCTTTTCACATACCACATATGGATCCGCGAGTGTCATTGAAATGTGTGTTCTCTACAGAGACCACATATGGATCCACCAGTGTCATTCCATGTGTGTTCTTTTTAGTAACAACAACTAGTGTCATTTTGCATGTGTGTTCTTTTCACATACCACATATGGATCCACCAGTGTCATTGCATTTGTGTTCTTTTCACAATCCACCCATGGATGAACCAGTGTCATTGCATGTGTGTTCTTTTTAGTAACAAGAACTAGAGTCATTGAAATGTGTGTTCTTTTCACATACCACCTATGGATCCACCAGTGTCATTGCATGTGTGTTCTTTTCACTGACAACAACCAGAGTCATTGCATGTGTGTTCTTTTTAGTAACAACAACCAGAGTCATTTTGCATGTGTGTTCTTTTCACATACCACATATGGATCCACAAGTGTCATTGAAATGTGTGTTCTCTACAGAGACCACACATGGATCCAACAGTGTCATTGCATGTATGTTCTTTTCACTAACAACAACTGGAGTCATTGCATGTGTGCTCTTTTCACTAAAAACAACTGGAGTCATTGCATGTGTGTTCTTTTTACTAACAACAACCAGAGTCATTTCATGGCTGTTCTTTTAACAATCCACCCATGGATCCACCAGTGTCATTGCAAGTGTGTTCTTTTTAGTAACAACAACCAGACTCATTGAAATGTGTGTTCTTTTCACATACCACCTATGGATCCACCAGTGTCATTGGATGTGTGTTCTTTTCACTAACAACAACCAGAGTCATTGCATGTGTGTTCTTTTTAGTTACAACAACCAAAGTCATTTTGCATGTGTGTTCTTTTCACATACCACATATGGATCCACCGGTGTCATTGAAATGTGTGTTCTCTACAGAGACCACACATGGATCCACCGGTGTCATTGCATGTATGTTCTTTTCACTAACAACAACTGGAGTCATTGCATGTGTGATCTCTTTACAATCCACACATGGATCCACCAGTGTCATTGCATGTGTGTTCTCTTCAGAGACCACACATGGATCCACCAGTTTCATTGCATGTGTGTTCTTTTTACTAAAAACAACCAGAGTCATTGAAATGTGTCCTCTCTTCAGAGACCACACATGGATCCACCAGTGTCATTGCATGTGTGTTCTTTTCACTAACAACAACCAGAGTCAATGCATGTGTGTTCTTTTCACATACCACATATGGATCCACCAGTGTCATTGCATGTGTGCTCTTTTCACAATCCACCCATGCATCCACCAGTGTCATTGCATGTGTGTTCTTTTTAGTAACAACAACCAGAGTCATTTTGCATGTGTGTTCTTTTCACATACCACCTATGGATCCACCAGTATCATTGCATGTGTGTTCTTTTCACTAACAACAACCAGAGTTATTGCATGTGTGTTCTTTTCACATACCACATATGGATCCACCAGTGTCATTGAAATGTGTGTTCTCTACAGAGACCACACATGGATCCACTGGTGTTATTGCATGTATGTTCTTTTCACTAACAACAACTGGAGTCATTGCATGTGTGTTCTCTTCACAGTCCACACAAGGATCCACCAGTGTCATTGCATGTGTGTTCTTTTCACTAACAACAACCAGAGTCATTGCATGTGTGTTCTTTTCACTAATAACAACTGGAGTCATTGCATGTGTGTTCTTTTTACTAACAACCAGAGTCATTTCATGGCTGTTCTTTTCACAATCCACCCATGGATCCACCAGTGTCATTACATGTTTCTTCTTTTTAGTAACATCAACTAGAGTTATTAAAATGTGTGTTCTTTTAACATACCACCTATGGATCCACTAGTGTCATTGGATGTGTGTTCTTTTCACTAACAACAACCAGAGTCATTGCATGTGTGTTCTTGTTAGTATCAACAACCAGAGTCATTTTGCATGTGTGTCCTTTTCACATACCACATATGGATCCACCAGTGTCATTGAAATGTGTGTTCTCTACAGAGACCACACATGGATCCACTGGTGTTATTGCATGTATGTTCTTTTCACTAACAACAACTGGAGTCATTGCATGTGTGTTCTCTTCACAGTCCACACAAGGATCCACCAGTGTCATTGCATGTGTGTTCTTTTCACTAACAACAACCAGAGTCATTGCATGTGTGTGCTCTTTTCACAATCCACATATGGTTCCACCAGTGTCATTGCATGTATGTTCTTTTCACAATCCACCCATGGATCCACCGGTGTCATTGCATGTGTGTTCTTTTCACTAACAACAACTGGAGTCATTGCATGTGTGTTCTTTTCACATACCACCTATGGATCCACCAGAGTCATTGAAATGTGTGCTCTTTTCACAATCCACCCATGGATCCACCAGTGTCATTGCATGTGTGTTCTTTTCACATACCACATATGGATCCGCGAGTGTCATTGAAATGTGTGTTCTCTACAGAGACCACATATGGATCCACCAGTGTCATTGCATGTGTGTTCTTTTTAGTAACAACAACTAGAGTCATTTTGCATGTGTGTTCTTTTCACATACCACATATGGATCCACCAGTGTCATTGCATTTGTGTTCTTTTCACAATCCACCCATGGATGAACCAGTGTCATTGCATGTGTGTTCTTTTTAGTAACAAGAACTAGAGTCATTGAAATGTGTGTTCTTTTCACATACCACCTATGGATCCACCAGTGTCATTGCATGTGTGTTCTTTTCACTGACAACAACCAGAGTCATTGCATGTGTGTTCTTTTTAGTAACAACAACCAGAGTCATTGAAATGTGTGTTCTTTTCACATACCACTATGGATCCACCAGTGTCATTGCATGTGTGTTCTTTTCACTGACAACAACCAGAGTCATTGCATGTGTGTTCTTTTTAGTAACAACAACGAGAGTCATTGAAATGTGTGTTCTTTTCACATACCAACTATGGATCCACCAGTGTTATTGCATGTGTGTTCTTTTCACATGGATCCACCAGAGTCATTGCATGTGTGTTCTTTTTAGTAACAACAACTAGAGTCATTGAAATGTGTGTTCTTTTCACATACCACCTATGGATCCTCCAGTGTCATTGCATGTGTGTTCTTTTCACAATACACCCATGGATCCATCAGTGTCGTTGCATGTGTGTTCTTTTTAGTAACAACAACCAGAATCATTGAAATGTGTGTTCTTTTCACATACCACCTATGGATCCACCAGTGTCATTGCATGTGTGTTCTATTCACATGGATCCACCAGAGTCATTGGATGTGTGTTCTTTTTAGTAACAACAACCAGAGTCATTTTGCATGTGTGTTCTTTTCACATACCACCTATGGATCCACCAGTGTCATTGCATGTGTGTTCTTTTCGCTAACAACAACCAGAGTCATTGCATGTGTGTTCTTTTCACATACCACATATGGATCCACCAGTGTCATTGAAATGCGTGTTCTCTACAGAGACCACACAAGGATCCATTGGTGTCATTGCATGTATGTTCTTTTCACTAACAACAACTGGAGTCATTCCATGTGTGTTCTCTTCACAATCCACACATGGATCCACCAGTGTCATTGCATGTGTGTTCTTTTTAGTAACAACACCCAGTGTCATTGCATGTGTGTTCTCTTAAGAGACCACAAATGGATCCACCAGTGTCATTGCATGTGTGTTCTTTTTACTAACAACAACCATAGTGATTGAAATGCGTGCTCTCTTCAGAGACCACACATGGCTCCACCAGTGTCATTGCATGTGTGTTCTTTTCACTAACAACAACCAAAGTCATTGCATGTGTGTTCTTTTCACATACCACATATGGATCCACCAGTGTCATTGCTTGTGTGCTCTTTTTACAATCCACCCATGGATCCACCAGTGTCATTGCATGTGTGCTCTTTTTAGTAACAACAACCAGAGTCATTTTGCATGTGTGTTCTTTTCACATACCACCTATGGATCCACCAGTATCATTGCATGTGTGTTCTTTTCACTAACAACAACCAGAGTCATTGCATGTGTGTTCTTTTCACATACCACATAAGGATCCACCAATGTCATTGAAATGTGTGTTCTCTACAGAGACCACACATGGATCCACCAGTGTCATTGCATGTGTGTTATTTTTAGTAACAACAACCAGAGTCATTGAAATGTGTGTTCTTTTCACATTCCACCTATAGATCCAGAAGTGTCATTGGATGTCTGTTCTTTTCACTAACAACAACCAGAGTCATTTCATGGATGTTCTTTTCACAATCCACCCATGGATCCACCAGTGTCATTGCATGTGTGTTCTTTTTAGTAACAACAACCAAAGTCATTGAAATGTGTGTTCTTTTCACATACCACCTATGGATCCACTAGTGTCATTGGATATGTGTTCTTTTCACTAACAACAACCAGAGTCATTGCATGTGTGTTCTTTTTAGTTACAACAACCAAAGTCATTTTGCATGTGTGTTCTTTTCACATACCACATATGGATCCACCGGTGTCATTGAAATGTGTGTTCTCTACAGAGACCACACATGGATCCACCGGTGTCATTGCATGTATGTTCTTTTCACTAACAACAACTGCAGTCATTGCATGTGTGTTCTCTTCACAATCCACACATGGATCCACCAGTGTCATTGCATGTGTGTTCTTTTCACTAACAACAACCAGAGTCATTGCATGTGTGCTCTTTTCACAATCCACATATGGTTCCACCAGTGTCATTGCATGTATGCTCTTTTCACAATCCACCCATGGATCCACCAGTGTCATTGCATGTGTGTTCTTTTCACTAACAACAACTGGAGTCATTGCATGTGTGTTCTTTTAACATACCACCTATGGATCCACATGAGTCATTGAAATGTGTGCTATTTTCACAATCCACCCATGGATCCACCAGTGTCATTGCATGTGTGTTCTTTTCACATACCACATATGGATCCACCAGTGTCATTGAAATGTGTGTTCTCTACAGAGACCACACATGGATCCACCAGTGTCATTGCATGTGTGTTCTTTTTAGTAACAACCAGAGTCATTTTGCATGTGTGTTGTTTTCACATACCACCTATGGATCCACCAGTGTCATTGCATGTGTGTTCTTTTCACAATCCACCCATGGATCCACCAGTGTCATTGCATGTGTGTTCTTTTTAGTAACAACAACCAGAGTCATTGAAATGTGTTTTCTTTTCACATACCACCTATGGATCCACCAGTGTCCCACTAACAACAACCAGAGTCATTGAAATGTGTGTTCGCTACAGAGACCACACATGGATCCACCAGTGTAATTGCATGTGTGTTCTTTTTAGTAACAACAACCAGAGTCATTGAAATGTGTGTTCTTTTCACATACCACCTATGGATCCAGTAGTGTCATTGGATGTGTGTTCTTTTCACTAACAACAACCAGAGTCATTGCATATGTGTTCTTTTCACTAACAACAACTGGAGTCATTGGATGTGTGTTCTTTTTATTAACAACAACCAGAGTCATTTCATGGCTGTTCTTTTCACAATCCACCCATGGATCCACCAGTGTCATTGCATGTGTGTTCTTTTTAGTAACAACAACTAGAGTCATTGAAATGTGTGTTCTTTTCATATACCACCTATGGATCCACCAGTGTCATTGGATATGTGTTCTTTCCACTAACAACAACCAGAGTTATTGCATGTGTGTTCTTTTTAGTAACAACAACCAGAGTCATTTTGCATGTGTGTTCTTTTCACATACCACATATGGATCCACCAGTGTCATTGAAATGTGCGTTCTCTACAGAGACCACACATGGATCCACCGGTGTCATTGCATGTATGTTCTTTTCAGTAACAACAACTGGAGTCATTTCATGTGTGTTCTCTTCACAATCCACACATGGATCCACCAGTGTCATTGCATGTGTGTTCTTTTCACGAACAACAACCAGAGTCATTGCATGTGTGCTCTTTTCACAATCCACATATGGTTCCACCAGTGTCATTGCATGTATGTTCTTTTCACAATCCACCCATGGATCCACCGGTGTCATTGCATGTGTGTTCTTTTCACTAACAATAACTGGAGTCATTGCATGTGTGTTCTTTTCACATACCACCTATGGATCCACCAGAGTCATTGGAATGTGTGCTATTTTCACAATCCACCCATGGATCCACCAGTGTCATTGCATGTGTGTTCTTTTCACATACCACATATGGATCCACCAGTGTCATTGAAATGTGTGTTCTTTACAGAGACCACACATGGATCCACCGGTGTCATGGAATGTGTGTTCTTTTTAGTAACAACAACCAGAGGCATTTTGCATGTGTGTTTTTTCACATACCATCTATGGAATCACCAGTGTCATTGCATGTGTGTTCTTTTCACAATCCACCCATGGATACACCAGTGTCATTGCATGTGTGTTCTTTTTAGTAACAACAACTAGAGTCATTGAAATGTGTGTTCTTTTCACATAACACCTATGGATCCACCAGTGTCATTGCATGTGTGTTCTTTTCACTAACAACAACCAGAGCCATTGCATGTGTGCTCTTTTCACAATCCACATATGGTTCCACCAGTGTCATTGCATGTATGTTCTTTTCACAATCCACCCATGGATCCACCGGTGTCATTGCATGTGTGTTCTTTTCACTAACAACAACTGGAGTCATTGCATGTGTGTTCTTTTAACATACCACCTATGGATCCACTAGAGTCATTGAAATGTGTGCTATTTTCACAATCCACCCATGGATCCACCAGTGTCATTGCATGTGTGTTCTTTTCACATACCACATATGGATCCACCAGTTTCATTGAAATGTGTGTTCTCTACAGAGACCACACATGGATCCACCAGTGTCATTGCATGTGTGTTCTTTTTAGTAACAACAACCAGAGTCATTTTGCATGTGTGTTCTTTTCACATACCACCTATGGATCCACCATTGTCATTGCATGTGTGTTCTTTTCACAATCCACCCATGGATCCACCAGTGTCATTGCATGTGTGTTCTTTTTAGTAACAACAACTAGAGTCATTGAAATGTGTTTTCTTTTCACATACCACCTATGGATCCACCAGTGTCATTGCATGTGTGTTCTTTTCACTAACAACAACCAGAGTCATTGCATGTGTGTTCTTTTTAGTAACAACAACCAGAGTCATTGAAATGTGTGTTCTTTTCACATACCACCTATGGATCCACCAGTGTTATTGCATGTGTGTTCTTTTGACATGGATCCACCAGAGTCATGCATGTGTGTTCTTTTTAGTAACAACAACCAGAGTCATTGAAATGTGCGTTCTTTTCACATACCACCTATGGATCCACCAGTGTCATTGCATGTGTGTTCTTTTCAAATGGATCCACCTGAGTCATTGCATGTGTGTTCTTTTTAGTAACAACAACCAGAGTCATTTTGCATGTGTGTTCTTTTCACATACCACCTATGGATCCACCAGTATCATTGCATGTGTGTTCTTTTCACTAACAACAACCAGAGTCATTGCATGTGTGTTCTTTTACATACCACATATGGATCCACCAGTGTCATTGAAATGTGTGTTCTCTACAGAGACCACACATGGATCCACCGGTGTCATTGCGTGTATGTTCTTTTCACTAACAACAACTGGAGTCATTGCATGTGTGTTCTCTTCAAAATCCACACATGGATCCACTAGTGTGATTGCATGTGTGTTCTTTTTAGTAACAAAAACCAGTGTCATTGCATGTGTGTTCTCTTAAGAGACCACACATGGATCCACCAGTGTCATTGCATGTGTGTTCTTTTCACTAACAACAACCAGAGTCATTGCATGTGTGCTCTTTTCACATACCACAGATGGATCCACCAGTGTCATTGCATGTGTGCTCTTTTCACAATCCACCCATGGATCGACCAGTGTCATTGCATGTGTGCTCTGTTTAGTAACAACAGCCAGAGTCATTTTGCATGTGTGTTCTTCTCACATACCACCTATGGATCCACCAGTATCATTGCATGTGTGTTCTTTTCACTAACAACAAACAGAGTCATTGCATGTGTGCTCTTTTCACATACCACATATGGATCCACCAATGTCATTAAAATGTGTGTTCTCTATAGACACCACACATGGATCCACCAGTGTCATTGCATGTCTGCTCTTTTTAGTAACAACAACCAGAGTCATTGAAATGTGTGTTCGCTACAGAGACCACACATGGATCCACCAGTGTAATTGCATGTGTGTTCTTTTTAGTAACAACAACTAGAGTCATTGAAATGTGTGTTCTTTTCACATACCACCTATGGATCCAGTAGTGTCATTGGATGTGTGTTCTTTTCACTAACAACAACCAGAGTCATTGCATATGTGTTCTTTTCACTAACAACAACTGGAGTCATTGGATGTGTGTTCTTTTTATTAACAACAACCAGAGTCATTTCATGGCTGTTCTTTTCACAATCCACCCATGGATCCACCAGTGTCATTGCATGTGTGTTCTTTTTAGTAACAACAATAGAGTCATTGAAATGTGTGTTCTTTTCACATACCACCTATGGATCCACCAGTGTCATTGGATATGTGTTCTTTTCACTAACAACAACCAGAGTTATTGCATGTGTGTTCTTTTTAGTAACAACAACCAGAGTCATTTTGCATGTGTGTTCTTTTCACATACCACATATGGATCCACCAGTGTCATTGAAATGTGCGTTCTCTACAGAGACCACACATGGATCCACCGGTGTCATTGCATGTATGTTCTTTTCACTAACAACAACTGGAGTCATTTCATGTGTGTTCTCTTCACAATCCACACATGGATCCACTAGTGTCATTGCATGTGTGTTCTTTTCACTAACAACAACCAGAGTCATTGCATGTGTGCTCTTTTCACAATCCACATATGGTTCCACCAGTGTCATTGCATGTATGTTCTTTTCACCATCCACCCATGGATCCACCGGTGTCATTGCATGTGTGTTCTTTTCACTAACAATAACTGGAGTCATTGCATGTGTGTTCTTTTCACATACCACCTATGGATCCACCAGTGTCATTGAAATGTGTGTTCTTTACAGAGACCACACATGGATCCACCGGTGTCATTGCATGTGTGTTCTTTTTAGTAACAATAACCAGAGGCATTTTGCATGTGTGTTTTTTCACATACCATCTATGGATCCACCAGTGTCATTGCATGTGTGTTCTTTTCACAATCCACCCGTGGATACACCAGTGTCACTGCATGTGTGTTCTTTTCACATACCACATATGGATCCACCAGTGTCATTGAAATGTGTGTTCTTTACAGAGACCACACATGGATCCGCCGGTGTCATTGCATGTGTGTTCTTTTTAGTAACAATAACCAGAGGAATTTTGCATGTGTGTTTTTTCACATACCATCTATGGATCCACCAGTGTCATTGCATGTGTGTTCTTTTCACAATCCACCCGTGGATACACCAGTGTCATTGCATGTGTGTTCTTTTTAGTAACAACAACCAGAGTCATTGAAATGTGTGTTCTTTTCAAATACCACCTATGGATCCACCAGTGGCATTGCATGTGTGTTCTTTTCACTAATAACAACCAGAGCCATTGCATGTGTGCTCTTTTCACAATCCACATATGGTTCCACCAGTGTCATTGCATGTATGTTCTTTTCACAATCCACCCATGGATCCACCAGTGTCATTTCATGTGTGTTCTTTTCACTAACAACAACTGGAGTCATTGCATGTGTGCTCTTTTACCATACCACCTATGGATCCACTAGAGTCATTGAAATGTGTGCTATTTTCACAATCCACCCATGGATCCACCAGTGTCATTGCATGTGTGTTCTTTTCACATACCAAATATGGATCCACCAATTTCATTGAAATGTGTGTTCTCTACAGAGATCACACATGGATCCACCAGTGTCATTGCATGTGTGTTCTTTTTAGTAACAAAAACCAGAGTCATTTTGCATGTGTGTTCTTTTCACATACCACCTATGGATCCACCAGTGTCAATGCATTTGTGTTCTTTTCACAATCCACCCATGGATCCACCAGTGTCATTGCATGTGTGTTCTTTTTAGTAACAACAACCAGAGTCATTGAAATGTGTTTTCTTTTCACATACCACCTATGGATCCACCAGTGTCATTGCATGTGTGTTCTTTTCACTAACAACAACCAGAGTCATTGCATGTGTGTTCTTTTTAGTAACAACAACCAGAGTCATTGAAATGTGTGTTTTTTCACATACCACCTATGGATCCACCAGTGTTATTGCATGTGTGTTCTTTTGACATGGATCCACCAGAGTCATGCATGTGTGTTCTTTTTAGTAACAACAACCAGAGTCATTGAAATGTGTGTTCTTTTCACATACCACCTATGGATCCACCAGTGTCATTGCATGTGTGTTCTTTTCACAATCCACCCATGGATCCACCAGTGTCATTGCATGTGTGTTCTTTTTAGTAACAACCAGAGTCATTGAAATGTGTTTTCTTTTCACATACCACCTATGGATCCACTAGTGTCATTGCATGTGTGTTCTTTTCACTAACAACAACCAGAGTCATTGCATGTCTGTTCTTTTTAGTAACAACAACCAGAGTCATTGAAATGTGTGTTTTTTTCACATACCACCTATGGATCCATGAGGGGTATTGCATGTGTGTTCTTTTGACATGGATCCACCAGAGTCATGCATGTGTGTTCTTTTTAGTAACAACAACCATAGTTATTGAAATGTGTGTTCTTTTCACATACCACCTATGGATCCACCAGTTACATTATATGTGTGTTCTTTTCAGATGGATCCACCCGTGTCATTGCATGTGTGTTCTTTTTAGTAACAACAACCAGAGTCATTGTATGTGTGTTCTTTTACATACCACATATGGATCCACCAGTGTCATTGAAATTTGTGTTCTCTATAGAGACCACACATGGATCCACCGGTGTCATTGCGTGTATGTTCTTTTCACTAACAACAACTGGAGTCATTGCATGTGTGTTCTCTTCACAATACACACATGGATCCACCAGTGTGATTGCATGTGTGTTCTTTTTAGTAACAAAAACCAGTGTCATTGCATGTGTGTTCTCTTAAGAGACCACACATGATCCACCAGTGGCATTGCATGTGTGTTCTTTTCACTAACAACAACCAGAGTCATTGCATGTGTGCTCTTTTCACATACCACAGATGGATCCACCAGTGTCATTGCATGTGTGCTCTTTTCACAATCCACCCATGGATCGACCAGTGTCATTGCATGTGTGCTCTGTTTAGTAACAACAGCCAGAGTCATTTTGCATGTGTGTTCTTCTCACATACCACCTATGGATCCACCAGTATCATTGGATGTGTGTTCTTTTCACTAACAACAAACAGAGTCATTGCATGTGTGCTCTTTTCACATACCACATATGGATCCACCAATGTCATTAAAATGTGTGTTCTCTATAGACACCACACATGGATCCACCAGTGTCATTGCATGTCTGCTCTTTTTAGTAACAACAACCAGAGTCATTGAAATGTGTGTTCGCTACAGAGACCACACATGGATCCACCAGTGTAATTGCATGTGTGTTCTTTTTAGTAACAACAACCAGAGTCATTGAAATGTGTGTTCTTTTCACATACCACCTATGGATCCAGTAGTGTCATTGGATGTGTGTTCTTTTCACTAACAACAACCAGAGTCATTGCATATGTGTTCTTTTCACTAACAACAACTGGAGTCATTGGATGTGTGTTCTTTTTATTAACAACAACCAGAGTCATTTCATGGCTGTTCTTTTCACAATCCACCCATGGATCCACCAGTGTCATTGCATGTGTGTTCTTTTTAGTAACAACAATAGAGTCATTGAAATGTGTGTTCTTTTCACATACCACCTATGGATCCACCAGTGTCATTGGATATGTGTTCTTTTCACTAACAACAACCAGAGTTATTGCATGTGTGTTCTTTTTAGTAACAACAACCAGAGTCATTTTGCATGTGTGTTCTTTTCACATACCACATATGGATCCACCAGTGTCATTGAAATGTGCGTTCTCTACAGAGACCACACATGGATCCACCGGTGTCATTGCATGTATGTTCTTTTCACTAACAACAACTGGAGTCATTTCATGTGTGTTCTCTTCACAATCCACACATGGATCCACTAGTGTCATTGCATGTGTGTTCTTTTCACTAACAACAACCAGAGTCATTGCATGTGTGCTCTTTTCACAATCCACATATGGTTCCACCAGTGTCATTGCATGTATGTTCTTTTCACCATCCACCCATGGATCCACCGGTGTCATTGCATGTGTGTTCTTTTCACTAACAATAACTGGAGTCATTGCATGTGTGTTCTTTTCACATACCACCTATGGATCCACCAGTGTCATTGAAATGTGTGTTCTTTACAGACACCACACATGGATCCACCGGTGTCATTGCATGTGTGTTCTTTTTAGTAACAATAACCAGAGGCATTTTGCATGTGTTTTTTTTTCACATACCATCTATGGATCCACCAGTGTCATTGCATGTGTGTTCTTTTCACAATCCACCCGTGGATACACCAGTGTCACTGCATGTGTGTTCTTTTCACATACCACATATGGATCCACCAGTGTCATTGAAATGTGTGTTCTTTACAGAGACCACACATGGATCCGCCGGTGTCATTGCATGTGTGTTCTTTTTAGTAACAATAACCAGAGGCATTTTGCATGTGTGTTTTTTCACATACCATCTATGGATCCACCAGTGTCATTGCCTGTGTGTTCTTTTCACAATCCACCCGTGGATACACCAGTGTCATTGCATGTGTGTTCTTTTTAGTAACAACAACCAGAGTCATTGAAATGTTTGTTCTTTTCAAATACCACCTATGGATCCACCAGTGGCATTGCATGTGTGTTCTTTTCACTAATAACAACTAGAGCCATTGCATGTGTGCTCTTTTCACAATCCACATATGGTTCCACCAGTGTCATTGCATGTATGTTCTTTTCACAATCCACCCATGGATCCACCAGTGTCATTGCATGTGTGTTCTTTTCACTAACAACAACTGGAGTCATTGCATGTGTGCTCTTTTACCATACCACCTATGGATCCACTAGAGTCATTGAAATGTGTGCTATTTTCACAATCCACCCATGGATCCACCAGTGTCATTGCATGTGTGTTCTTTTCACATACCACATATGGATCCACCAGTTTCATTGAAATGTGTGTTCTCTACAGAGACCACACATGGATCCACCAGTGTCATTGCATGTGTGTTCTTTTTAGTAACAAAAACCAGAGTCATTTTGCATGTGTGTTCTTTTCACATACCACCTATGGATCCACCAGTGTCAATGCATTTGTGTTCTTTTCACAATCCACCCATGGATCCACCAGTGTCATTGCATGTGTGTTCTTTTTAGTAACAACAACCAGAGTCATTGAAATGTGTTTTCTTTTCACATACCACCTATGGATCCACCAGTGTCATTGCATGTGTGTTCTTTTCACTAACAACAACCAGAGTCATTGCATGTGTGTTCTTTTCACATACAACAACCAGAGTCATTGAAATGTGTGTTTTTTCACATACCACCTATGGATCCACCAGTGTTATTGCATGTGTGTTCTTTTGACATGGATCCACCAGAGTCATGCATGTGTGTTCTTTTTAGTAACAACAACCAGAGTCATTGAAATGTGTGTTCTTTTCACATACCACCTATGGATCCACCAGTGTCATTGCATGTGTGTTCTTTTCACAATCCACCCATGGATCCACCAGTGTCATTGCATGTGTGTTCTTTTTAGTAACAACCAGAGTCATTGAAATGTGTTTTCTTTTCACATACCACCTATGGATCCACCAGTGTCATTGCATGTGTGTTCTTTTCACTAACAACAACCAGAGTCATTGCATGTCTGTTCTTTTTAGTAACAACAACCAGAGTCATTGAAATGTGTGTTTTTTTCACATACCACCTATGGATCCACCAGTGTTATTGCATGTGTGTTCTTTTGACATGGATCCACCAGAGTCATGCATGTGTGTTCTTTTTAGTAACAACAACCATAGTTATTGAAATGTGTGTTCTTTTCACATACCACCTATGGATCCACCAGTTACATTGTATGTGTGTTCTTTTCAGATGGATCCACCCGAGTCATTGCATGTGTGTTCTTTTTAGTAACAACAACCAGAGTCATTGTATGTGTGTTCTTTTACATACCACATATGGATCCACCAGTGTCATTGAAATTTGTGTTCTCTATAGAGACCACACATGGATCCACCGGTGTCATTGCGTGTATGTTCTTTTCACTAACAACAACTGGAGTCATTGCATGTGTGTTCTCTTCACAATACACACATGGATCCACCAGTGTGATTGCATGTGTGTTCTTTTTAGTAACAAAAACCAGTGTCATTGCATGTGTGTTCTCTTAAGAGACCACACATGGATCCACCAGTGTCATTGCATGTGTGATCTTTTCACTAACAACAACCAGAGTCATTGCATGTGTGCTCTTTTCACATACCACAGATGGATCCACCAGTGTCATTGCATGTGTGCTCTTTTCACAATCCACCCATGGATCGACCAGTGTCATTGCATGTGTGCTTTGTTTAGTAACAACAACCAAAGTCATTTTGCATGTGTGTTCTTCTCACATACCACCAATGGATCCACCAGTATCATTGCATGTGTGTTCTTTTCACTAACAACAAACAGAGTCATTGCATGTGTGCTCTTTTCACATACCACATATGGATCCACCAATGTCATTAAAATGTATGTTCTCTATAGAGACCACACATGGATCCACAAGTGTCATTGCATGTGTGTTCTTTTTAGTAACAACAACCAGAGTCATTGAAATGTGTGTTCGCTACAGAGACCACACATGGATCCACCAGTGTAATTGCATGTGTGTTCTTTTTAGTAACAACAACCAGAGTCATTGAAATGTGTGTTCTTTTCACATACCACCTATGGATCCAGTAGTGTCATTGGATGTGTGTTCTTTTCACTAACAACAACCAGAGTCATTGCATATGTGTTCTTTTCACTAACAACAACTGGAGTCATTGGATGTGTGTTCTTTTTATTAACAACAACCAGAGTCATTTCATGGCTGTTCTTTTCACAATCCACCCATGGATCCACCAGTGTCATTGCATGTGTGTTCTTTTTAGTAACAACAACTAGAGTCATTGAAATGTGTGTTCTTTTCACATACCACCTATGGATCCACCAGTGTCATTGGATATGTGTTCTTTCCACTAACAACAACCAGAGTTATTGCATGTGTGTTCTTTTTAGTAACAACAACCAGAGTCATTTTGCATGTGTGTTCTTTTCACATACCACATATGGATCCACCAGTGTCATTGAAATGTGCGTTCTCTATATAGACCACACATGGATCCACCGGTGTCATTGCATGTATGTTCTTTTCACTAACGACAACTGGAGTCATTTCATGTGTGTTCTCTTCACAATCCACACATGGATCCACCAGTGTCATTGCATGTGTGTTCTTTTCACGAACAACAACCAGAGTCATTGCATGTGTGCTCTTTTCACAATCCACATACGGTTCCACCAGTGTCATTGCATGTATGTTCTTTTCACAATCCACCCATGGATCCACCGGTGTCATTGCATGTGTGTTATTTTCACTAACAATAACTTGAGTCATTGCATATGTGTTCTTTTCACATACCACCTATGGATCCACCAGAGTCATTGGAATGTGTGCTATTTTCACAATCCACCCATGGATCCACCAGTGTCATTGCATGTGTGTTCTTTTCACATACCACATATGGATCCACCAGTGTCATTGAAATGTGTGTTCTTTACAGAGACCACACATGGATCCACCGGTGTCATTGCATGTGTGTTCTTTTTAGTAACAACAACCAGAGGCATTTTGCATGTGTGTTTTTTCACATACCATCTATGGATCCACCAGTGTCATTGCATGTGTGTTCTTTTCACAATCCACCCGTGGATACACCAGTGTCATTGCATTTGTGTTCTTTTTAGTAACAACAACCAGAGTCATTGAAATGCGTGTTCTTTTCACATACCACCTATGGATCCACTAGTGTCATTGCATGTGTGTTCTTTTCATTAACAACAACCAGAGCCATTGCATGTGTGCTCTTTTCACAATCCACATATGGTTCCACCAGTGTCATTGCATGTATGTTCTTTTCACAATCCACCCATGGATCCACCGGTGTCATTGCATGTGTGTTCTTTTCACTAACAACAACTGGAGTCATTGCATGTGTGTTCTTTTAACATACCACCTATGGATCCACTAGAGTCATTGAAATGTGTGCTATTTTCACAATCCACCCATGGATCCACTAGTGTCATTGCATGTGTGTTCTTTTCACATACCACATATGGATCCAGCAGTTTCATTGAAATGTGTGTTCTCTACAGAGACCACACATGGATCCACCAGTGTCATTGCATGTGTGTTCTTTTTAGTAACAACAACCAGAGTCATTTGGCATGTGTGTTCTTTTCACATACCACCTATGGATCCACCAGTGTCATTGCATGTGTGTTCTTTTCACAATCCACCCATGGATCCACCAGTGTCATTGCATGTGTGTTCTTTTTAGTAACAACAACCAGAGCCATTGAAATGTGTTTTCTTTTCACATACCACCTATGGATCCACCAGTGTCATTGCATGTGTGTTCTTTTCACTAACAACAACCAGAGTCATTGCATGTGTGTTCTTTTTAGTAACAACAACCAGAGTCATTGAAATATGTGTTCTTTTCACATACCACCTATGGATCCACCAGTGTTATTGCATGTGTGTTCTTTTGACATGGATCCACCAGAGTCATGCATGTGTGTTCTTTTTAGTAACAACAACCAGAGTCATTGAAATGTGTGTTCTTTTCACATACCACCTATGGATCCACCAGTGTCATTGCATGTGTGGTCTTTTCAGATGGATCCACCCGAGTCATTGCATGTGTGTTCTTTTTAGTAACAACAACCAGAGTCATTTTGCATGTGTGTTCTTTTCACATACCACCTATGGATCCACTAGTATCATTGCATGTGTGTTGTTTTCACTAACAACAACCAGAGTCATTGCATGTGTGTTCTTTTACATACCACATATGGATCCACCAGTGTCATTGAAATGTGTGTTCTCTACAGAGACCACACATGGATCCACCGGTGTCATTGCGGTATGTTCTTTTCACTAACAACAACTGGAGTCATTGCATGTGTGTTCTCTTCACAATCCACACATGGATCCACCAGTGTGATTGCATGTGTGTTCTTTTTAGTAACAAAAACCAGTGTCATTGCATGTGTGTTCTCTTAAGAGACCACACATGGATCCACCAGTGTCATTGCATGTGTGTTCTTTTCACTAACAACAACCAGATTCATTGCATGTGTGCTCTTTTCACATACCACAGATGGATCCACCAGTGTCATTGCATGTGTGCTCTTTTCACAATCCACCCATGGATCCACCAGTGTCATTGCATGTGTGCTCTTTTTAGTAACAACAACCAGAGTCATTTTGCATGTGTGTTCTTTTCACATACCACCTATGGATCCACCAGTATCATTTTATGTGTGTTCTTTTCACTAACAACAACCAGAGTCATTGCATGTGCGCTCTTTTCACATACCACATATGGATCCACCAATGTCATTAAAATGTGTGTTCTCTATAGAGACCACACATGGATCTACCAATGTCATTGCATGTGTGTCCTTCTTAGTAACAACAACTAGAGTCATTGAAATGTGTGTTCGCTACAGAGACCACACATGGATCCACCAGTGTAATTGCATGTGTGTTCTTTTTAGTAACAACAACCAGAGTCATTGAAATGTGTGTTCTTTTCACATACCACCTATGGATCCAGTAGTGTCATTGGATGTGTGTTCTTTTTACTAACAACCAGAGTCATTTCATGGCTGTTCTTTTCACAATCCACCCATGGATCCACCAGTGTCATTGCATGTGTGTTCTTTTTAGTAACAACAACTAGAGTCATTGAAATGTGTGTTCTTTTCACATACCACCTATGGATCCACCAAAGTCATTGGAATGTGTGCTATTTTCACAATCCACCCATGGATCCACCAGTGTCATTGCATGTGTGTTCTTTTCACATACCACATATGGATCCACCAGTGTCATTGAAATGTGTGTTCTTTACAGAGACCACACATGGATCCACCGGTGTCATTGCATGTGTGTTCTTTTTAGTAACAACAACCAGAGGCATTTGGCATGTGTGTTTTTTCACATATCATCTATGAATCCACCAGTGTCATTGCATGTGTGTTCTTTTCACAATCCACCCGTGGTTACACCAGTGTCATTGCATGTGTGTTCTTTTTAGTAACAACAACCAGAGGCATTGAAATGTGTGTTCTTTTCACATTCCACCTATGGATCCACCAGTGGCATTGCATGTGTGTTCTTTTCACTGACAACAACCAGAGCCATTGCATGTCTATTCTTTTCACATACAACAACCAGAGTCATTGCATGTGTATTCTTTTCACATATCACATATGGATCCACCAGTGTCATTGCATGTGTGCTCTTTTCACAATCCACCCATGGATCCACCAGTGTCATTGCATGTGTGTGTTCTTTCTAGTAACAACAACCAGAGTCATTTTGCATGTGTGTTCTTTTCACATACCACCTATGGATCCACCAGTGTAATTGCATGTGTGTTCTTTTCACTAACAATAACCAGAGTCATTGCATGTGTGTTCTTTTTAGTAAAAACAACTAGAGTCATTGAAATGTGTGTTCTTTTCACATACCACCTATGGATCCACCAGTGTTATTGCATGTGTGTTCTTTTGACATGGATCCACCAGAGTCATGCATGTGCGTTCTTTTTAGTAACAACAACCAGAGTCATTGAAATGTGTGTTCTTTTCACATACCACCTATGGATCCACCAGTGTCATTGCATGTGTGTTCTTTTCAAATGGATCCACCCGAGTCATTGCATGTGTGTTCTTTTTAGTAACAACAACCAGAGTCATTTTGCATGTGTGTTCTTTTCACATACCACCTATGGATCCACTAGTATCATTGCATGTGTGTTCTTTTCACTAACAACAACCAGAGTCATTGCATGTGTGTTCTTTTACATACCACATATGGATCCACCAGTGTCATTGAAATGTGTGTTCTCTACAGAGACCACACATGGATCCACCGGTGTCATTGCGTGTATGTTCTTTTCACTAACAACAACTGGAGTCATTGCATGTGTATTCTCTTCACAATCCACACATGGATCCACCAGTGTGATTGCATGTGTGTTCTTTTTAGTAACAAAAACCAGTGTCATTGCATGTGTGTTCTCTTAAGAGACCACAGATGGATCCACCAGTGTCATTGCATGTGTGTTCTTTTCACTAACAACAACCAGAGTCATTGCATGTGTGCTCTTTTCACATACCACAGATGGATCCACCAGTGTCATTGCATGTGTGCTCTTTTCACAATCCACCCATGGATCCACCAGTGTCATTACATGTGTGCTCTTTTTAGTAACAACAACCAGAGTCATTTTGCATGTGTGTTCTTTTCACATACCACCTATGGATCCACCAGTATCATTTTATGTGTGTTCTTTTCACTAACAACAACCAGAGTCATTGCATGTGTGCTCTTTTCACATACCACATATGGATCCACCAATGTCATTGAAATGTGTGTTCTCTATAGAGACCACACATGGATCCACCAGTGTCATTGCATGTGTGTTCTTTTTAGTAACAACAACCAGAGTCATTGAAATGTGTGTTCGCTACAGAGACCACACATGGATCCACCAGTGTAATTGCATGTGTGTTCTTTTTAGTAACAACAACCAGAGTCATTGAAATGTGTGTTCTTTTCACATACCACCTATGGATCCAGTAGTGTCATTGGATGTGTGTTCTTTTTACTAACAACAACCAGAGTCATTTCATGGCTGTTCTTTTCACAATCCACCCATGGATCCACCAGTGTCATTGCATGTGTGTTCTTTTTAGTAACAACAACTAGAGTCATTGAAATGTGTGTTCTTTTCACATACCACCTATGGATCCACCAAAGTCATTGGAATGTGTGCTATTTTCACAATCCACCCATGGATCCACCAGTGTCATTGCATGTGTGTTCTTTTCACATACCACATATGGATCCACCAGTGTCATTGAAATGTGTGTTCTTTACAGAGACCACACATGGATCCACCGGTGTCATTGCATGTGTGTTCTTTTTAGTAACAACAACCAGAGGCATTTGGCATGTGTGTTTTTTCACATATCATCTATGAATCCACCAGTGTCATTGCATGTGTGTTCTTTTCACAATCCACCCGTGGTTACACCAGTGTCATTGCATGTGTGTTCTTTTTAGTAACAACAACCAGAGGCATTGAAATGTGTGTTCTTTTCACATACCACCTATGGATCCACCAGTGGCATTGCATGTGTGTTCTTTTCACTGACAACAACCAGAGCCATTGCATGTCTATTCTTTTCACATACAACAACCAGAGTCATTGCATGTGTATTCTTTTCACATATCACATATGGATCCACCAGTGTCATTGCATGTGTGCTCTTTTCACAATCCACCCATGGATCCACCAGTGTCATTGCATGTGTGTGTTCTTTCTAGTAACAACAACCAGAGTCATTTTGCATGTGTGTTCTTTTCACATACCACCTATGGATCCACCAGTGTAATTGCATGTGTGTTCTTTTCACTAACAATAACCAGAGTCATTGCATGTGTGTTCTTTTTAGTAAAAACAACTAGAGTCATTGAAATGTGTGTTCTTTTCACATACCACCTATGGATCCACCAGTGTTATTGCATGTGTGTTCTTTTGACATGGATCCACCAGAGTCATGCATGTGCGTTCTTTTTAGTAACAACAACCAGAGTCATTGAAATGTGTGTTCTTTTCACATACCACCTATGGATCCACCAGTGTCATTGCATGTGTGTTCTTTTCAAATGGATCCACCCGAGTCATTGCATGTGTGTTCTTTTTAGTAACAACAACCAGAGTCATTTTGCATGTGTGTTCTTTTCACATACCACCTATGGATCCACTAGTATCATTGCATGTGTGTTCTTTTCACTAACAACAACCAGAGTCATTGCATGTGTGTTCTTTTACATACCACATATGGATCCACCAGTGTCATTGAAATGTGTGTTCTCTACAGAGACCACACATGGATCCACCGGTGTCATTGCGTGTATGTTCTTTTCACTAACAACAACTGGAGTCATTGCATGTGTATTCTCTTCACAATCCACACATGGATCCACCAGTGTGATTGCATGTGTGTTCTTTTTAGTAACAAAAACCAGTGTCATTGCATGTGTGTTCTCTTAAGAGACCACAGATGGATCCACCAGTGTCATTGCATGTGTGTTCTTTTCACTAACAACAACCAGAGTCATTGCATGTGTGCTCTTTTCACATACCACAGATGGATCCACCAGTGTCATTGCATGTGTGCTCTTTTCACAATCCACCCATGGATCCACCAGTGTCATTACATGTGTGCTCTTTTTAGTAACAACAACCAGAGTCATTTTGCATGTGTGTTCTTTTCACATACCACCTATGGATCCACCAGTATCATTTTATGTGTGTTCTTTTCACTAACAACAACCAGAGTCATTGCATGTGTGCTCTTTTCACATACCACATATGGATCCACCAATGTCATTGAAATGTGTGTTCTCTATAGAGACCACACATGGATCCACCAGTGTCATTGCATGTGTGTTCTTTTTAGTAACAACAACCAGAGTCATTGAAATGTGTGTTCGCTACAGAGACCACACATGGATCCACCAGTGTAATTGCATGTGTGTTCTTTTTAGTAACAACAACCAGAGTCATTGAAATGTGTGTTCTTTTCACATACCACCTATGGATCCAGTAGTGTCATTGGATGTGTGTTCTTTTTACTAACAACAACCAGAGTCATTTCATGGCTGTTCTTTTCACAATCCACCCATGGATCCACCAGTGTCATTGCATGTGTGTTCTTTTTAGTAACAACAACTAGAGTCATTGAAATGTGTGTTCTTTTCACATACCAACTATGGATCCACCAGAGTCATTGGAATGTGTGCTATTTTCACAACCCACCCATGGATCCACCAGTGTCATTGCATGTGTGTACTTTTCACATACCACATATGGATCCACCAGTGTCATTGAAATGTGTGTTCTTTACAGATACCACACATGGATCCACCGGTGTCATTGCATGTGTGTTCTTTTTAGTAACAACAACCAGAGGCATTTGGCATGTGTGTTTTTTCACATATCATCTATGAATCCACCAGTGTCATTGCATGTGTGTTCTTTTCACAATCCACCCGTGGATACACCAGTGTCATTGCATGTGTGTTCTTTTTAGTAACAACAACCATAGGCATTGAAATGTGTGTTCTTTTCACATACCACCTATGGATCCACCAGTGGCATTGCATGTGTGTTCTTTTCACTGACAACAACCAGAGCCATTGCATGTCTATTCTTTTCACATACAACAACCAGAGTCATTGCATGTGTATTCTTTTCACATATCACATATGGATCCACCAGTGTCATTGCATGTGTGCTCTTTTCACAATCCACCCATGGATCCACCAGTGTCATTGCATGTATGTGTTCTTTCCAGTAACAACAACCAGAGTCATTTTGCATGTGTGTTCTTTTCACATACCACCTATGGATCCACCAGTGTAATTGCATGTGTGTTCTTTTCACTAACAACAACCAGAGTCATTGCATGTGTGTTCTTTTTAGTAACAACAACTAGAGTCATTGAAATGTGTGTTTTTTTCACATACCACCTATGGATCCACCAGTGTTATTGCATGTGTGTTCTTTTGACATGGATCCACCAGAGTCATGCATGTGCGTTCTTTTTAGTAACAACAACCAGAGTCATTGAAATGTGTGTTCTTTTCACATACCACCTATGGATCCACCAGTGTCATTGCATGTGTGTTCTTTTCAAATGGATCCACCCGAGTCATTGCATGTGTGTTCTTTTTAGTAACAACAACTAGAGTCATTTTGCATGTGTGTTCTTTTCACATACCACCTATGGATCCACTAGTATCATTGCATGTGTGTTCTTTTCACTAACAACAACCAGAGTCATTGCATGTGTGTTCTTTTACATACCACATATGGATCCACCAGTGTCATTGAAATGTGTGTTCTCTACAGAGACCACACATGGATCCACCGGTGTCATTGCGTGTATGTTCTTTTCACTAACAACAACTGGAGTCATTGCATGTGTGTTCTCTTCACAATCCACACATGGATCCACCAGTGTGATTGCATGTGTGTTCTTTTTAGTAACAAAAACCAGTGTCATTGCATGTGTGTTCTCTTAAGAGACCACACATGGATCCACCAGTGTCATTGCATGTGTGCTCTTTTCACTAACAACAACCAGAGTCATTGCATGTGTGCTCTTTTCACATACCACAGATGGATCCACCAGTGTCATTGCATGTGTGCTCTTTTCACAATCCACCCATGGATCGACCAGTGTCATTGCATGTGTGCTCTGTTTAGTAACAACAACCAGAGTCATTTTGCATGTGTGTTCTTCTCACATACCACCTATGGATCCACCAGTATCATTGCATGTGTGTTCTTTTCAGTAACAACAACCAGAGTCATTGCATGTGTGCTCTTTTCACATACCACATATGGATCCACCAATGTCATTAAAATGTGTGTTCTCTATAGAGACCACACATGGATCCACCAGTGTCATTGCATGTGTGTTCTTTTTAGTAACAACAACCAGAGTCATTGAAATGTGTGTTCGCTACGGAGACCACACATGGATCCACCAGTGTAATTGCATGTGTGGTCTTTTTAGTAACAACAACTAGAGTCATTGGAATGTGTGTTCTTTTCACATACCACCTATGGATCCACCAGTGTCATTGGATATGTGTTCTTTTCACTAACAACAACAAGAGTTATTGCATGTGTGTTCTTTTTAGTAACAACAACCAGAGTCATTTTGCATGTGTGTTCTTTTCACATACCACATATGGATCCACCAGTGTCATTGAAATGTGTGTTCTCTACAGAGACCACACATGGATCCACCGGTGTCATTGCATGTATGTTCTTTTCACTAACAACAACTAGAGTCATTTCATGTGTGTTCTCTTCACAATCCACACATGGATCCACCAGTGTCATTGCATGTGTGTTCTTTTCACGAACAACAACCAGAGTCATTGCATGTGTGCTCTTTTCACAATCCACATATGGTTCCACCAGTGTCATTGCATGTATGTTCTTTTCACAATCCACCCATGGATCCACCGGTGTCATTGCATGTGTGTTCTTTTCACTAACAATAACTGGAGTCACTGCATGTGTGTTCTTTTCACATACCACCTATGGATCCACCAGAGTCATTGGAATGTGTGCTATTTTCACAATCCACCCATGGATCCACCAGTGTCATTGCACGTGTGTTCTTTTCACATACCACATATGGATCCACCAGTGTCATTGAAATGTGTGTTCTTTACAGAGACCACACATGGATCCACCGGTGTCATTGCATGTGTGTTCTTTTTAGTAACAACAACCAGAGTCATTGCATGTGTGTTCTTTTCACATACCACATATGGATCCACTAGTGTCATTGAAATATGTGTTCTCTACAGAGACCACACATGGATCCACCGGTGTCATTGCATGCATGTTCTTTTCACTAACAACAACTGGAGTCATTGCATGTGTGCTCTTTTCACTAACAACAACTGGAGTCATTGCATGTGTGTTCTTTTTACTAACAACAACCAGAGTCATTTCATGGTTGTTCTTTTCACAATCCACCCATGGATCCACCAGTGTAATTGCATGTGTGTTCTTTTTAGTAACAACAACCAGAGTCATTGAAATGTGTGTTCTTTTTCACATACCACCTATGGATCCACCAGTGTCATTGCATGTGTGTTCTTTTCACTAACAACAACCAGAGTCATTGCATGTGTGTTCTTTTTAGTAACAACAACTAGAGTCATTTTGCATGTGTGTTCTTTTCACATACCACATATGGATCCACCAGTGTCATTGCATGTGTGTTATTTTTAGTAACAAAAACCAGAGTCATTGAAATGTGTTTTCTTTTCACATACCACCTATGGATCCACCAGTGTCATTGCATGTGTGTTCTTTTCACTAACAACAACCAGAGTCATTGCATGTGTGTTCTTTTTAGTAACAACAACCAGAGTCATTGAAATGTGTGTTTTTTTCACATACCACCTATGGATCCACCAGTGTTATCGCATGTGTGTTCTTTTGACATGGATCCACCAGAGTCATGCATGTGTGTTCTTTTTAGTAACAACAACCAGAGTCATTGAAATGTGTGTTCTTTTCACATACCACCTATGGATCCACCAGTGTCATTGCATGTGTGTTCTTTTCAAATGGATCCACCCGAGTCATTGCATGTGTGTTCTTTTTAGTAACAACAACCAGAGTCATTTTGCATGTGTGTTCTTTTCACATACCACCTATGGATCCACCAGTATCATTGCATGTGTGTTCTTTTCACTAACAACAACCAGAGTCATTGCATGTGTGTTCTATTACATACCACATATGGATCCACCAGTGTCATTGAAATGTGTGTTCTCTACAGAGACCACACATGGATCCACCGATGTCATTGCATGTATGTTCTTTTTAGTAACAACAACCAGAGTCATTGCATGTGTGTTCTTTTACATACCACATATGGATCCACCAGTGTCATTGAAATGTGTGTTCTCTACAGAGACCACACATGGATCCACCGGTGTCATTGCGTGTATGTTCTTTTCACTAACAACAACTGGAGTCATTGCATGTGTGTTCTCTTCACAATCCACACATGGATCCACCAGTGTGATTGCATGTGTGTTCTTTTTAGTAACAAAAACCAGTGTCATTGCATGTGTGTTCTCTTAAGAGACCACACATGGATCCACCAGTGTCATTGCATGTGTGCTCTTTTCACTAACAACAACCAGAGTCATTGCATGTGTGCTCTTTTCACATACCACAGATGGATCCACCAGTGTCATTGCATGTGTGCTCTTTTCACAATCCACCCATGGATCGACCAGTGTCATTGCATGTGTGCTCTGTTTAGTAACAACAACCAGAGTCATTTTGCATGTGTGTTCTTCTCACATACCACCTATGGATCCACCAGTATCATTGCATGTGTGTTCTTTTCAGTAACAACAACCAGAGTCATTGCATGTGTGCTCTTTTCACATACCACATATGGATCCACCAATGTCATTAAAATGTGTGTTCTCTATAGAGACCACACATGGATCCACCAGTGTCATTGCATGTGTGTTCTTTTTAGTAACAACAACCAGAGTCATTGAAATGTGTGTTCGCTACGGAGGCCACACATGGATCCACCAGTGTAATTGCATGTGTGGTCTTTTTAGTAACAACAACCAGAGTCATTGAAATGTGTGTTCTTTTCACATACCACCTATGGATCCAGTAGTGTCATTGGATGTGTGTTCTTTTCACTAACAACAACCAGAGTCATTGCATATGTGTTCTTTTCACTAACAACAACTGGAGTCATTGGATGTGTGTTCTTTTTACTAACAACAACCAGAGTCATTTCATGGTTGTTCTTTTCACAATCCACCCATGGATCCACCAGTGTCATTGCATGTGTGTTCTTTTTAGTAACAACAACTAGAGTCATTGGAATGTGTGTTCTTTTCACATACCACCTATGGATCCACCAGTGTCATTGGATATGTGTTCTTTTCACTAACAACAACCAGAGTTATTGCATGTGTGTTCTTTTTAGTAACAACAACCAGAGTCATTTTGCATGTGTGTTCTTTTCACATACAACATATGGATCCACCAGTGTCATTGAAATGTGTGTTCTCTACAGAGACAACACATGGATCCACCGGTGTCATTGCATGTATGTTCTTTTCACTAACAACAACTGGAGTCATTTCATGTGTGTTCTCTTCACAATCCACACATGGATCCACCAGTGTCATTGCATGTGTGTTCTTTTCACGAACAACAACCAGAGTCATTGCATGTGTGCTCTTTTCACAATCCACATATGGTTCCACCAGTGTCATTGCATGTATGTTCTTTTCACAATCCACCCATGGATCCACCGGTGTCATTGCATGTGTGTTCTTTTCACTAACAATAACTGGAGTCACTGCATGTGTGTTCTTTTCACATACCACCTATGGATCCACCAGAGTCATTGGAATGTGTGCTATTTTCACAATCCACCCATGGATCCACCAGTGTCATTGCACGTGTGTTCTTTTCACATACCACATATGGATCCACCAGTGTCATTGAAATGTGTGTTCTTTACAGAGACCACACATGGATCCACCGGTGTCATTGCATGTGTGTTCTTTTTAGTAACAACAACCAGAGGCATTTTGCATGTGTGTTTTTTCACATACCATCTATGGATCCACCAGTGTCATTGCATGTGTGTTCTTTTCACAATCCACCCGTGGATACACCAGTGTCATTGCATGTGTGTTCTTTTTAGTAACAACAACTAGAGTCATTGAAATGTGTGTTCTTTTCACATACCACCTATGGATCCACCAGTGGCATTGCATGTGTGTTCTTTTCACTAACAACAACCAGAGCCATTGCATGTGTGCTCTTTTCACAATCCACATATGGTTCCACCAGTGTCATTGCATGTATGTTCTTTTCACAATCCACCCATCGATCCACCGGTGTCATTGCATGTGTGTTCTTTTCACTAACAACAACTGGAGTTATTGCATGTGTGTTCTTTTAACATACCACCTATGGATCCACTAGAGTCATTGAAATGTGTGCTATTTTCACAATCCACCCATGGATGCACCAGTGTCATTGCATGTGTGTTCTTTTCACATACCACATATGGATCCACCAGTTTCATTGAAATGTGTGTTCTCTACAGAGACCACACATGGATCCACCAGTGTCATTGCATGTGTGTTCTTTTTAGTAACAACAACCAGAGTCATTTTGCATGTGTGTTCTTTTCACATACCACCTATGGATCCACCAGTGTCATTGCATGTGTGTTCTTTTCACAATCCACCCATGGATCCACCAGTGTCATTGCATGTGTGTTATTTTTAGTAACAAAAACCAGAGTCATTGAAATGTGTTTTCTCTTCACATACTACCTATGGATCCACCAGTGTCATTGCATGTGTGTTCTTTTCACTAACAACAACCAGAGTCATTGCATGTGTGTTCTTTTTAGTAACAACAACCAGAGTCATTGAAATGTGTGTTTTTTTCACATACCACCTATGGATCCACCAGTGTTATTGCATGTGTGTTCTTTTGACATGGATCCACCAGAGTCATGCATGTGTGTTCTTTTTAGTAACAACAACCAGAGTCATTGAAATGTGTGTTCTTTTCACATACCACCTATGGATCCACCAGTGTCATTGCATGTGTGTTCTTTTCAAATGGATCCACCCGAGTCATTGCATGTGTGTTCTTTTTAGTAACAACAACCAGAGTCATTTTGCATGTGTGTTCTTTTCACATACCACCTATGGATCCACCAGTATCATTGCATGTGTGTTCTTCTCACTAACAACAACCAGAGTCATTGCATGTGTGTTCTATTACATACCACATATGGATCCACCAGTGTCATTGAAATGTGTGTTCTCTACAGAGACCACACATGGATCCACCGATGTCATTGCATGTATGTTCTTTTTAGTAACAACAACCAGAGTCATTGCATGTGTGTTCTTTTACATACCACATATGGATCCACCAGTGTCATTGAAATGTGTGTTCTCTACAGAGACCACACATGGATCCACCGGTGTCATTGCGTGTATGTTCTTTTCACTAACAACAACTGGAGTCATTGCATGTGTGTTCTCTTCACAATCCACACATGGATCCACCAGTGTGATTGCATGTGTGTTCTTTTTAGTAACAAAAACCAGTGTCATTGCATGTGTGTTCTCTTAAGAGACCACACATGGATCCACCAGTGTCATTGCATGTGTGCTCTTTTCACTAACAACAACCAGAGTCATTGCATGTGTGCTCTTTTCACATACCACAGATGGATCCACCAGTGTCATTGCATGTGTGCTCTTTTCACAATCCACCCATGGATCGACCAGTGTCATTGCATGTGTGCTCTGTTTAGTAACAACAACCAGAGTCATTTTGCATGTGTGTTCTTCTCACATACCACCTATGGATCCACCAGTATCATTGCATGTGTGTTCTTTTCAGTAACAACAACCGGAGTCATTGCATGTGTGCTCTTTTCACATACCACATATGGATCCACCAATGTCATTAAAATGTGTGTTCTCTATAGAGACCACACATGGATCCACCAGTGTCATTGCATGTGTGTTCTTTTTAGTAACAACAACCAGAGTCATTGAAATGTGTGTTCGCTACGGAGACCACACATGGATCCACAAGTGTAATTGCATGTGTGGTCTTTTTAGTAACAACAACCAGAGTCATTGAAATGTGTGTTCTTTTCACATACCACCTATGGATCCAGTAGTGTCATTGGATGTGTGTTCTTTTCACTAACAACAACCAGAGTCATTGCATATGTGTTCTTTTCACTAACAACAACTGGAGTCATTGGATGTGTGTTCTTTTTACTAACAACAACCAGAGTCATTTCATGGTTGTTCTTTTCACAATCCACCCATGGATCCACCAGTGTCATTGCATGTGTGTTCTTTTTAGTAACAACAACTAGAGTCATTGGAATGTGTGTTCTTTTCACATACCACCTATGGATCCACTAGTGTCATTGGATATGTGTTCTTTTCACTAACAACAACAAGAGTTATTGCATGTGTGTTCTTTTTAGTAACAACAACCAGAGTCATTTTGCATGTGTGTTCTTTTCACATACCACATATGGATCCACTAGTGTCATTGAAATATGTGTTCTCTACAGAGACCACACATGGATCCACCGGTGTCATTGCATGCATGTTCTTTTCACTAACAACAACTGGAGTCATTGCATGTGTGCTCTTTTCACTAACAACAACTGGAGTCATTGCATGTGTGTTCTTTTTACTAACAACAACCAGAGTCATTTCATGGTTGTTCTTTTCACAATCCACCCATGGATCCACCAGTGTAATTGCATGTGTGTTCTTTTTAGTAACAACAACCAGAGTCATTGAAATGTGTGTTCTTTTTCACATACCACCTATGGATCCACCAGTGTCATTGCATGTGTGTTCTTTTCACTAACAACAACCAGAGTCATTGCATGTGTGTTCTTTTTAGTAACAACAACTAGAGTCATTTTGCATGTGTGTTCTTTTCACATACCACATATGGATCCACCAGTGTCATTGCATGTGTGTTATTTTTAGTAACAAAAACCAGAGTCATTGAAATGTGTTTTCTTTTCACATACCACCTATGGATCCACCAGTGTCATTGCATGTGTGTTCTTTTCACTAACAACAACCAGAGTCATTGCATGTGTGTTCTTTTTAGTAACAACAACCAGAGTCATTGAAATGTGTGTTTTTTTCACATACCACCTATGGATCCACCAGTGTTATCGCATGTGTGTTCTTTTGACATGGATCCACCAGAGTCATGCATGTGTGTTCTTTTTAGTAACAACAACCAGAGTCATTGAAATGTGTGTTCTTTTCACATACCACCTATGGATCCACCAGTGTCATTGCATGTGTGTTCTTTTCAAATGGATCCACCCGAGTCATTGCATGTGTGTTCTTTTTAGTAACAACAACCAGAGTCATTTTGCATGTGTGTTCTTTTCACATACCACCTATGGATCCACCAGTATCATTGCATGTGTGTTCTTTTCACTAACAACAACCAGAGTCATTGCATGTGTGTTCTATTACATACCACATATGGATCCACCAGTGTCATTGAAATGTGTGTTCTCTATAGAGACCACACATGGATCCACCGATGTCATTGCATGTATGTTCTTTTTAGTAACAACAACCAGAGTCATTGCATGTGTGTTCTTTTACATACCACATATGGATCCACCAGTGTCATTGAAATGTGTGTTCTCTACAGAGACCACACATGGATCCACCGGTGTCATTGCGTGTATGTTCTTTTCACTAACAACAACTGGAGTCATTGCATGTGTGTTCTCTTCACAATCCACACATGGATCCACCAGTGTGATTGCATGTGTGTTCTTTTTAGTAACAAAAACCAGTGTCATTGCATGTGTGTTCTCTTAAGAGACCACACATGGATCCACCAGTGTCATTGCATGTGTGCTCTTTTCACTAACAACAACCAGAGTCATTGCATGTGTGCTCTTTTCACATACCACAGATGGATCCACCAGTGTCATTGCATGTGTGCTCTTTTCACAATCCACCCATGGATCGACCAGTGTCATTGCATGTGTGCTCTGTTTAGTAACAACAACCAGAGTCATTTTGCATGTGTGTTCTTCTCACATACCACCTATGGATCCACCAGTATCATTGCATGTGTGTTCTTTTCAGTAACAACAACCAGAGTCATTGCATGTGTGCTCTTTTCACATACCACATATGGATCCACCAATGTCATTAAAATGTGTGTTCTCTATAGAGACCACACATGGATCCACCAGTGTCATTGCATGTGTGTTCTTTTTAGTAACAACAACCAGAGTCATTGAAATGTGTGTTCGCTACGGAGGCCACACATGGATCCACCAGTGTAATTGCATGTGTGGTCTTTTTAGTAACAACAACCAGAGTCATTGAAATGTGTGTTCTTTTCACATACCACCTATGGATCCAGTAGTGTCATTGGATGTGTGTTCTTTTTACTAACAACAACCAGAGTCATTGCATATGTGTTCTTTTCACTAACAACAACTGGAGTCATTGGATGTGTGTTCTTTTTACTAACAACAACCAGAGTCATTTCATGGTTATTCTTTTCACAATCCACCCATGGATCCACCAGTGTCATTGCATGTGTGTTCTTTTTAGTAACAACAACTAGAGTCATTGGAATGTGTGTTCTTTTCACATACCACCTATGGATCCACCAGTGTCATTGGATATGTGTTCTTTTCACTAACAACAACCAGAGTTATTGCATGTGTGTTCTTTTTAGTAACAACAACCAGAGTCATTTTGCATGTGTGTTCTTTTCACATACAACATATGGATCCACCAGTGTCATTGAAATGTGTGTTCTCTACAGAGACCACACATGGATCCACCGGTGTCATTGCATGTATGTTCTTTTCACTAACAACAACTGGAGTCATTTCATGTGTGTTCTCTTCACAATCCACACATGGATCCACCAGTGTCATTGCATGTGTGTTCTTTTCACGAACAACAACCAGAGTCATTGCATGTGTGCTCTTTTCACAATCCACATATGGTTCCACCAGTGTCATTGCATGTATGTTCTTTTCACAATCCACCCATGGATCCACCGGTGTCATTGCATGTGTGTTCTTTTCACTAACAATAACTGGAGTCACTGCATGTGTGTTCTTTTCACATACCACCTATGGATCCACCAGAGTCATTGGAATGTGTGCTATTTTCACAATCCACCCATGGATCCACCAGTGTCATTGCACGTGTGTTCTTTTCACATACCACATATGGATCCACCAGTGTCATTGAAATGTGTGTTCTTTACAGAGACCACACATGGATCCACCGGTGTCATTGCATGTGTGTTCTTTTTAGTAACAACAACCAGAGGCATTTTGCATGTGTGTTTTTTCACATACCATCTATGGATCCACCAGTGTCATTGCATGTGTGTTCTTTTCACAATCCACCCGTGGATACACCAGTGTCATTGCATGTGTGTTCTTTTTAGTAACAACAACTAGAGTCATTGAAATGTGTGTTCTTTTCACATACCACCTATGGATCCACCAGTGGCATTGCATGTGTGTTCTTTTCACTAACAACAACCAGAGCCATTGCATGTGTGCTCTTTTCACAATCCACATATGGTTCCACCAGTGTCATTGCATGTATGTTCTTTTCACAATCCACCCATCGATCCACCGGTGTCATTGCATGTGTGTTCTTTTCACTAACAACAACTGGAGTTATTGCATGTGTGTTCTTTTAACATACCACCTATGGATCCACTAGAGTCATTGAAATGTGTGCTATTTTCACAATCCACCCATGGATGCACCAGTGTCATTGCATGTGTGTTCTTTTCACATACCACATATGGATCCACCAGTTTCATTGAAATGTGTGTTCTCTACAGAGACCACACATGGATCCACCAGTGTCATTGCATGTGTGTTCTTTTTAGTAACAACAACCAGAGTCATTTTGCATGTGTGTTCTTTTCACATACCACCTATGGATCCACCAGTGTCATTGCATGTGTGTTCTTTTCACAATCCACCCATGGATCCACCAGTGTCATTGCATGTGTGTTATTTTTAGTAACAAAAACCAGAGTCATTGAAATGTGTTTTCTCTTCACATACTACCTATGGATCCACCAGTGTCATTGCATGTGTGTTCTTTTCACTAACAACAACCAGAGTCATTGCATGTGTGTTCTTTTTAGTAACAACAACCAGAGTCATTGAAATGTGTGTTTTTTTCACATACCACCTATGGATCCACCAGTGTTATTGCATGTGTGTTCTTTTGACATGGATCCACCAGAGTCATGCATGTGTGTTCTTTTTAGTAACAACAACCAGAGTCATTGAAATGTGTGTTCTTTTCACATACCACCTATGGATCCACCAGTGTCATTGCATGTGTGTTCTTTTCAAATGGATCCACCCGAGTCATTGCATGTGTGTTCTTTTTAGTAACAACAACCAGAGTCATTTTGCATGTGTGTTCTTTTCACATACCACCTATGGATCCACCAGTATCATTGCATGTGTGTTCTTCTCACTAACAACAACCAGAGTCATTGCATGTGTGTTCTATTACATACCACATATGGATCCACCAGTGTCATTGAAATGTGTGTTCTCTACAGAGACCACACATGGATCCACCGATGTCATTGCATGTATGTTCTTTTTAGTAACAACAACCAGAGTCATTGCATGTGTGTTCTTTTACATACCACATATGGATCCACCAGTGTCATTGAAATGTGTGTTCTCTACAGAGACCACACATGGATCCACCGGTGTCATTGCGTGTATGTTCTTTTCACTAACAACAACTGGAGTCATTGCATGTGTGTTCTCTTCACAATCCACACATGGATCCACCAGTGTGATTGCATGTGTGTTCTTTTTAGTAACAAAAACCAGTGTCATTGCATGTGTGTTCTCTTAAGAGACCACACATGGATCCACCAGTGTCATTGCATGTGTGCTCTTTTCACTAACAACAACCAGAGTCATTGCATGTGTGCTCTTTTCACATACCACAGATGGATCCACCAGTGTCATTGCATGTGTGCTCTTTTCACAATCCACCCATGGATCGACCAGTGTCATTGCATGTGTGCTCTGTTTAGTAACAACAACCAGAGTCATTTTGCATGTGTGTTCTTCTCACATACCACCTATGGATCCACCAGTATCATTGCATGTGTGTTCTTTTCAGTAACAACAACCGGAGTCATTGCATGTGTGCTCTTTTCACATACCACATATGGATCCACCAATGTCATTAAAATGTGTGTTCTCTATAGAGACCACACATGGATCCACCAGTGTCATTGCATGTGTGTTCTTTTTAGTAACAACAACCAGAGTCATTGAAATGTGTGTTCGCTACGGAGACCACACATGGATCCACCAGTGTAATTGCATGTGTGGTCTTTTTAGTAACAACAACCAGAGTCATTGAAATGTGTGTTCTTTTCACATACCACCTATGGATCCAGTAGTGTCATTGGATGTGTGTTCTTTTCACTAACAACAACCAGAGTCATTGCATATGTGTTCTTTTCACTAACAACAACTGGAGTCATTGGATGTGTGTTCTTTTTACTAACAACAACCAGAGTCATTTCATGGTTGTTCTTTTCACAATCCACCCATGGATCCACCAGTGTCATTGCATGTGTGTTCTTTTTAGTAACAACAACTAGAGTCATTGGAATGTGTGTTCTTTTCACATACCACCTATGGATCCACTAGTGTCATTGGATATGTGTTCTTTTCACTAACAACAACAAGAGTTATTGCATGTGTGTTCTTTTTAGTAACAACAACCAGAGTCATTTTGCATGTGTGTTCTTTTCACATACCACCTATGGATCCACCAGTATCATTGCATGTGTGTTCTTTTCACTAACAACAACCAGAGTCATTGCATGTGTGTTCTATTACATACCACATATGGATCCACCAGTGTCATTGAAATGTGTGTTCTCTACAGAGACCACACATGGATCCACCGATGTCATTGCATGTATGTTCTTTTTAGTAACAACAACCAGAGTCATTGCATGTGTGTTCTTTTACATACCACATATGGATCCACCAGTGTCATTGAAATGTGTGTTCTCTACAGAGACCACACATGGATCCACCGGTGTCATTGCGTGTATGTTCTTTTCACTAACAACAACTGGAGTCATTGCATGTGTGTTCTCTTCACAATCCACACATGGATCCACCAGTGTGATTGCATGTGTGTTCTTTTTAGTAACAAAAACCAGTGTCATTGCATGTGTGTTCTCTTAAGAGACCACACATGGATCCACCAGTGTCATTGCATGTGTGCTCTTTTCACTAACAACAACCAGAGTCATTGCATGTGTGCTCTTTTCACATACCACAGATGGATCCACCAGTGTCATTGCATGTGTGCTCTTTTCACAATCCACCCATGGATCGACCAGTGTCATTGCATGTGTGCTCTGTTTAGTAACAACAACCAGAGTCATTTTGCATGTGTGTTCTTCTCACATACCACCTATGGATCCACCAGTATCATTGCATGTGTGTTCTTTTCAGTAACAACAACCAGAGTCATTGCATGTGTGCTCTTTTCACATACCACATATGGATCCACCAATGTCATTAAAATGTGTGTTCTCTATAGAGACCACACATGGATCCACCAGTGTCATTGCATGTGTGTTCTTTTTAGTAACAACAACCAGAGTCATTGAAATGTGTGTTCGCTACGGAGACCACACATGGATCCACCAGTGTAATTGCATGTGTGGTCTTTTTAGTAACAACAACCAGAGTCATTGAAATGTGTGTTCTTTTCACATACCACCTATGGATCCAGTAGTGTCATTGGATGTGTGTTCTTTTCACTAACAACAACCAGAGTCATTGCATATGTGTTCTTTTCACTAACAACAACTGGAGTCATTGGATGTGTGTTCTTTTTACTAAAAACAACCAGAGTCATTTCATGGTTGTTCTTTTCACAATCCACCCATGGATCCACCAGTGTCATTGCATGTGTGTTCTTTTTAGTAACAACAACTAGAGTCATTGGAATGTGTGTTCTTTTCACATACCACCTATGGATCCACCAGTGTCATTGGATATGTGTTCTTTTCACTAACAACAACAAGAGTTATTGCATGTGTGTTCTTTTTAGTAACAACAACCAGAGTCATTTTGCATGTGTGTTCTTTTCACATACCACATATGGATACACCAGTGTCATTGAAATGTGTGTTCTCTACAGAGACCACACATGGATCCACCGGTGTCATTGCATGTATGTTCTTTTCACTAACAACAACTGGAGTCATTTCATGTGTGTTCTCTTCACAATCCACACATGGATCCACCAGTGTCATTGCATGTGTGTTCTTTTCACGAACAACAACCAGAGTCATTGCATGTGTGCTCTTTTCACAATCCACATATGGTTCCACCAGTGTCATTGCATGTATGTTCTTTTCACAATCCACCCATGGATCCACCGGTGTCATTGCATGCGTGTTCTTTTCACTAACAATAACTGGAGTCACTGCATGTGTGTTCTTTTCACATACCACCTATGGATCCACCAGAGTCATTGGAATGTGTGCTATTTTCAAAATCCACCCATGGATCCACCAGTGTCATTGCACGTGTGTTCTTTTCACATACCACATATGGATCCACCAGTGTCATTGAAATGTGTGTTCTTTACAGAGACCACACATGGATCCACCGGTGTCATTGCATGTGTGTTCTTTTTAGTAACAACAACCAGAGGCATTTTGCATGTGTGTTTTTTCACATACCATCTATGGATCCACCAGTGTCATTGCATGTGTGTTCTTTTCACAATCCACCCGTGGATACACCAGTGTCATTGCATGTGTGTTCTTTTTAGTAACAACAACCAGAGTCATTGAAATGTGTGTTCTTTTCACATACCACCTATGGATCCACCAGTGGCATTGCATGTGTGTTCTTTTCACTAACAACAACCAGAGCCATTGCATGTGTGCTCTTTTCACAATCCACATATGGTTCCACCAGTGTCATTGCATGTATGTTCTTTTCACAATCCACCCATCGATCCACCGGTGTCATTGCATGTGTGTTCTTTTCACTAACAACAACTGGAGTTATTGCATGTGTGTTCTTTTAACATACCACCTATGGATCCACTAGAGTCATTGAAACGTGTGCTATTTTCACAATCCACCCATGGATGCACCAGTGTCATTGCATGTGTGTTCTTTTCACATACCACATATGGATCCACCAGTTTCATTGAAATGTGTGTTCTCTACAGAGACCACACATGGATCCACCAGTGTCATTGCATGTGTGTTCTTTTTAGTAACAACAACCAGAGTCATTTTGCATGTGTGTTCTTTTCACATACCACCTATGGACCCACCAGTGTCATTGCATGTGTGTTCTTTTCACAATCCACCCATGGATCCACCAGTGTCATTGCATGTGTGTTATTTTTAGTAACAAAAACCAGAGTCATTTTGCATGTGTGTTCTTTTCACATACCACCTATGGATCCACTAGTGTTATTGCATGTGTGTTCTTTTGACATGGATCCACCAGAGTCATGCATGTGTGTTCTTTTTAGTAACAACAACCAGAGTCATTGAAATGTGTGTTCTTTTCACATACCACCTATGGATCCACCAGTGTCATTGCATGTGTGTTCTTTTCAAATGGATCCACCCGAGTCATTGCATGTGTGTTCTTTTTAGTAACAACAACCAGAGTCATTGAAATGTGTGTTCTTTTCACATACCACCTATGGATCCACCAGTATCATTGCATGTGTGTTCTTTTCACTAACAACAACCAGAGTCATTGCATGTGTGTTCTATTACATACCACATATGGATCCACCAGTGTCATTGAAATGTGTGTTCTCTACAGAGACCACACATGGATCCACCGGTGTCATTGCGTGTATGTTCTTTTCACTAACAACAACTGGAGTCATTGCATGTGTGTTCTCTTCACAATCCACACATGGATCCACCAGTGTGATTGCATGTGTGTTCTTTTTAGTAACAAAAACCAGTGTCATTGCATGTGTGTTATCTTAAGAGACCACACATGGATCCACCAGTGTCATTGCATGTGTGTTCTTTTCACTAACAACAACCAGAGTCATTGCATGTGTGCTCTTTTCACATACCACAGATGGATCCACCAGTGTCATTGCATGTGTGCTCTTTTCACAATCCACCCATGGATCCACCAGTGTCATTACATGTGTGCTCTTTTTAGTAACAACAACCAGAGTCATTTTGCATGTGTGTTCTTTTCACATACCACCTATGGATCCACCAGTATCATTTTATGTGTGTTCTTTTCACTAACAACAACCAGAGTCATTGCATGTGTGCTCTTTTCACATACCACATATGGATCCACCAATGTCATTGAAATGTGTGTTCTCTATAGATACCACACATGGATCCACCAGTTTCATTGCATGTGTGTTCTTTTTAGTAACAACAACCAGAATCATTGAAATGTGTGTTCGCTACAGAGACCACACATGGATCCACCAGTGTAATTGCATGTGTTTTCTTTTTAGTAACAACAACCAGAGTCATTGAAATGTGTGTTCTTTTCACATACCACCTATGGATCCAGTAGTGTCATTGGATGTGTGTTCTTTTTACTAACAACAACCAGAGTCATTTCATGGCTGTTCTTTTCACAATCCACCCATGGATCCACCAGTGTCATTGCATGTGTGTTCTTTTTAGTAACAACAACTAGAGTCATTGAAATGTGTGTTCTTTTCACATACCACCTATGGATCCACCAGAGTCATTGGAATGTGTGCTATTTTCACAATCCACCCATGGATCCACCAGTGTCATTGCATGTGTGTACTTTTCACATACCACATATGGATCCACCAGTGTCATTGAAATTTGTGTTCTTTACAGAGACCACACATGGATCCACCGGTGTCATTGCATGTGTGTTCTTTTTAGTAACAACAACCAGAGGCATTTTGCATGTGTGTTTTTTCACATATCATCTATGAATCCACCAGTGTCATTGCATGTGTGTTCTTTTCACAATCCACCCGTGGATACACCAGTGTCATTGCATGTGTGTTCTTTTTAGTAACAACAACCAGAGTCATTGAAATGTGTGTTCTTTTCACATACCACCTATGGATCCACCAGTGGCATTGCATGTGTGTTCTTTTCACTGACAACAACCAGAGCCATTGCATGTCTGTTCTTTTCACATACAACAACCAGAGTCATTGCATGTGTATTCTTTTCACATATCACATATGGATACACCAGTGTCATTGCATGTGTGCTCTTTTCACAATCCACCCATGGATCCACCAGTGTCATTGCATGTGTGTGTTCTTTCCAGTAACAACAACCAGAGTCATTTTGCATGTGTGTTCTTTTCACTAACAACAACTGGAGTCATTGCATGTGTGTTCTTTTCACTAACAGCAACTAGAGTCATTGCATGTGTGTTCTTTTCACATACCACATATGGATCCACCAATGTCATTGAAATGTGTGTTCTCTTCATAAACCACACATGGATCCACCAGTGTCATTGCATGTGTGTTCTTTTCACTAACAACAACCAGAGTCATTGCATGTGTGTGCTCTTTTCATAATCCACATATGGTTCCACCAGTGTCATTGCATGTATGTTCTTTTCACAATCCACCCATGGATCCACCGGTGTCATTGCATGTGTGTTCTTTTCACTAACAACAACTGGAGTCATTGCATGTGTGTTCTTTTCACATATCACCTATGGATCCACTAGAGTCATTGAAATGTGTGCTCTTTTCACAATCCACCCATGGATCCACCAGTGTCATTGCATGTGTGTTCTTTTCACATACCACATACGGATCCACGAGTGTCGTTGAAATGTGTGTTCTCTATAGAGACCACATATGGATCCACAAGTGTCATTGCATGTGTGTTCTTTTTAGTAACAACAACCAAAGTCATTTTGCATGTGTGTTTTTTCACATACCATCTATGGATCCACCAGTGTCATTGCATGTGTGTTCTTTTCACAATCCACCCGTGGATACACCAGTGTCCTTGCATGTGTGTTCTTTTTAGTAACAACAACCAGAGTCATTGAAATGTGTGTTCTTTTCACATACCACCTATGGATCCACCAGTTGCATTGCATGTGTGTTCTTTTCACTAACAACAACCAGAGCCATTGCATGTGTGTTCTTTTCACATACCACATATGGATCCACCAATGTCATTGAAATGTGTATTCTCTTAAGAGACCACACATGGATCCACTAGTGTCATTGCGTGTGTGTTCTTTTTAGTAACAACAACCAGAGTCATTGAAATGTGTGTACTTTTCACATACCACCTATGGATATCCACCAGTGTCATTGCATGTGTGTTCTTTTCACAATCCACCCATGGATCCATCAGTGTCATTGAATGTGTGTTCTTTTTAGTAACAACAACCAGAGTCATTGAAATGTGTGTTCTTTTCACATACCACCTATGGATCCACCAGTGTCATTGCATGTGTGTTCTTTTCACATGGATCGACCTGAGTCATTACATGTGTGTTCCTTTTAGTCACAACACCTAGAGTCATTTTGCATGTGTGTTCTTTTCACATACCACCTATGGATCCACCAGTGTCATTGCATGTGTGTTCTTTTCTCTAACAACAACCAGAGTCATTGCATGTGTGTTCTTTTCACATACCACATATGGATCCACTAGTGTCATTGAAATGTGTGTTCTCTACAGATACCACACAAGGATCCATCGGTGTCATTCAATGTATGTTCTTTACACTAACAACAATTGGAGTCATTGCATGTGTGTTCTCTTAAGGGACCACACATTGATCCACCAGTGTCATTGCATGTGTGTTCTTTTTAGTAACAACAACCAGTGTCATTGCATGTGTGTTCTCTTAAGAGACCACACATGGATCCACCAGTGTCATTGCATGTGTGTTCTTTTTACTAACAACAACCAGAGTCATTGAAATGTGTGCTCTCTTCAGAGACCACACATGGATCCACTAGTGTCATTGCATGTGTGTTCTTTTCACTAACAACAACCCGTGTCATTGCATGTGTGTTCTTTTCACATACCACATATGGATCCACCAGTGTCATTACATGTGTGGTCTTTTTACAATCCACCCTTGGATCCACCAGTGTCATTGCATGTGTGCTCTTTTTAGTAACAACAAGCAGAGTCATTTTGCATGTGTGTTCTTTTCACATACCACCTATGGATCCACCAGTATCATGGCATGTGTGTTCTTTTCACTCACAACAACCAGAGTCATTGCATGTGTGTTCTTTTCACATACCACATATGGATCCACCAATGTCATTGAAATGTGTGTTCTCTACAGAGACCACACATGGATCCACCAGTGTCATTGCATGTGTGTTCTTTTTAGTAACAACAACCAGAGTCATTGAAATGTGTGTTCTTTTCACATACCACCTATGGATCCAGCAATGTCATTGGATGTGTGTTCTTTTCACTAACAACAACCAGAGTCATTGCATGTGTGTTCTTTTCACTAACAACAACTGGAGTCATTGCCATTGTGTTCTTTTTACTAACAACAACCAGAGTCATTTCATGGTTGTTCTTTTCACAATCCACCCATGGATCCACCAGTGTCATTGCATGTGTGTTCTTTTTAGTGACAACAACTAGAGTCATTGAAATGTGTGTTCTTTTCATATACCTCCTATGGATCCACCAGTGTCATTGGATATGTGTTCTTTTCACCAACAACAACCAGAGTCATTGCATGTGTGTTCTTTTTAGTAACAACAACCAGAGTCATTTTGCATGTGTGTTCTTTTCACATACCACATATGGATCCGCCAGTGTCATTGAAATGTGTGTTCTCTACAGAGACCACACATGGATCCACCGGTGTGATTGCATCTATGTTCTTTTCACTAACAACAACTGGAGTCATTGCATGTGTGTTCTCTTCACAATCCACACATGGATCCACCAGTGTCATTGCATGTGTGTTCTTTTTAGTGACAACAACCAGAGTCATTGAAATGTGTGTTCTTTTCACATACCACCTATGGATCCACCAGTGTCATTGCATGTGTGTTCTTTTCACTAACAACAACCCGAGTCATTGCATGTGTGTTCTTTTCACATACAACAACCAGAGTCATTGCATGTGTGTTCTTTTCACATATCACATATGGATCCACCAGTGTCATTGCATGTGTGCTCTTTTCACAATCAACCCATGGATCCACCAGTGTCATTGCATGTGTGTTCTTTATAGGAAATACAACCAGAGTCATTTTGCATGTGTGTTCTTTTCACATACCACCTATGGATCCACCAGTGTCATTGCATGTGTGTTCTTTTCACTAACAGCAACTAGAGTCATTGCATGTGTCTTCTTTTCACATACCACATATGGATCCAGCAATGTCATTGAAATGTGTGTTCTCTACAGAGACCACACCTGGATCCACCAGTGTCATTGCATGTGTGTTCTTTTCACATATCACATATGGGTCCACCAGTGTCATTGAAATGTGTGTTCTCTATAAAGACCACACATGGATCCACCAGTGTCATTGCATGTATGTTCTTTTTAGTAACAACAACCAGAGTCATTGCATGTGTGTTCTTTTCACATACCACATATGGATCCACCAGTTGTTGGGTCCGCAGCATAGAAAACAAAAAAATTCCTACGATGAGAACTATACGCCAAGATCTATCTACTAGATACAGAGCAACGGGTGGACATACATCCATGGAGAACTTACCCTCGAAGACAACGAGTTTTGTTAACGAGTAGGAACTCGTGGTTGATGTAGGCGTACGCTTGCCGATCTCAAGATCGTGTGGAAGTCCGAGCGCCGCAACTCAGCAGCGCATCCGTACTCGTACACACGTTCAAGCCACCGGACAACCTCCACCTCCTCGCTCCTCGATCTAGCGGAAGCAGCAACTCCTTCCAGATGAAATGCCACCGGGAACATGTGTCTCGCTAATCCGAGACCATGGGGGAATAATTCTAGAGGGGGAGAGAGATCCTTCACAAGGAGGTGTGAGGATGAAGGAGGGAATGGGTGGCCTTTTATAGGAGGAGGGGGTTCCCCCTCTCTCCATGGCCGGCGCATGGGGGGGTGACCCCTCACCTCCCCCATTCATGTGGTGGTAACCCCTCCACATTAAAATGCCTCTTCACATTCCCTTTTAAAGTCTCCACTTTAAATGCATTAAAATTCTCCAAATTTAATGGTCTCTCATTCAATAAAACTCTTTTTATTAAATTTATTCAGAATTTTGTTAATTACTTTAATTAACAAACATTCACATATAGCCCCTTGCAATATTTCAATATCACATGCAGAACCACCTTCTGCAATTTCACCCAAAACAATTTCCAGTTTCTATTGAAACAATTCCTGTGCTTTGCAATTCTTTCGTCTGAAACATATGTGCTCCAAAATGGTGTCCGGTAACTCTTAAGTGTGCCACCCTACGGTTCGCGAATAATGCAGACATGATCGAGACCCTTCTCCGATCAATAATCAGCAGCGGGACCTGGAGATCCGTACTGACTCCTACACATTCAACGATGACTCCTGTGATCGTGAGAACCTTTAACGCTTGTAACTAAATCCCTTTGTCTCTCGATATATTACATGTCCGAGATTCGATCATCGGTATCTCCATACCTAGTTTGATCTCGTTACCGACATGCACTCTTTTCTTGTTCCCGTGATATAACATTCTAGTGATCACATCACTTGCTTGCAAGCTATCCTAATGTGATATCACCGAGAGGGCCCAGAGTATATCTATCCGTCATCTGGATTGACAAAATCCACTCTTGATCCATGAGCCTCAACATAACACCTTCGTAGTACTGAACCCATCTTTATAGTCACCATGTTACGGTGTGACGTTTGATGTTATCAAGATACTCTTCCGGTGTTAGCAATTAACATGATATCATGGTCTAAGGATAAAGATTACTTCGTATGATGTTATAGCAATATAAACATAATGACTTGATCGTAATGCTATACTTCGGATGAATGTTCATTACATCATTTCACAAATGTTGTGACCTTGTTATTAACAACATCCAATGTCCATGATCAGGAAACCTTGATCATCTTGTTAATCAACAAGCTAGTCTATAAGAGAGGCATAACTAGGAACCCTTTTTGTTTGTTAAACACACATGTATTGATGTTTCCTATCAGTACAATTATAGCATGCATAATAAACATCTATCATATACAAGGAATACATAATAACAACTTTATTATTGCCTCTCAGGGCATATTTCCTTCACTAGTGTCATTGAAATGTGTGTTCTCTACAGAGACCACACATGGATCCACCGGTGTCATTGCAACTATGTTCTTTTCACTAACAACAACTGGAGTCATTGCATGTGTGCTCTTTTCACTAACAACAATTGGAGTCATTGCATGTGTGTTCTTTTTACTAACAACAACTAGAGTCATTTCATGGCTATTCTTTTCACAATCCACACATGGATCCACTAGTGTCATTGTATGTGTGTTCTTTTTAGTAACAACAACCAGAGTCATTGAAATGTGTGTTCTTTTCACATACCACCTATGGATCCACCAGTGTCATTGCATGTGTGTTCTTTTCACTAACAACAACCAGAGTCATTGCATGTGTGTTCTTTTTAGTAACAACAACTAGAGTCATTTTGCATGTGTGTTCTTTTCACATACCACATATGGATCCAAAAAGTGTCATTGAAATGTGTGTTCTCTACAGAGACCACACATGGATCCACCGGTGTCATTGCATGTATGTTCTTTTCACTAACAACAACTAGAGTCATTACATGTGTGTTCTCTTCACAATCCACACATGGATCCACCAGTGTTATTGCATGTGTGTTCTTTTCACTAACAACATCCAGAGTCATTGCATGTGTGCTCTTTTCACAATCCACATATGGTTCCACCAGTGTCACTGCATGTATGTTCTTTTTACAATCCACCCATGGATCCACCGGTGTCATTGCATGTGTGTTCTTTTCACTAACAACAACTAGAGTCATTGCATGTGTGTTCTTTTCACATACCACCTATGGATCCACCAGAGTCATTAAAATGTGTGCTATTTTCACAATCCACCCATGGATCCACTAGTGTCATTGCATGTGTGTTCTTTACACATACCACATATGAATCCACCAGTGTCATTGAAATGTGTGTTCTCTACAAAGACCACACATGGATCCACCAGTGTCATTACATCTGTGTTCTTTTTAGTAACAACAACCAGAGTCATTTTGCATGTGTGTTCTTTTCACATACCACCTATGGATCCACTAGTGTCATTGCATGTGTGTTCTTTTCAAAATCCACCCGTGGATCCACAAGTGTCATTGCATGTGTGTTCTTTTTAGTAACAACAACCAGAGTCATTGAAATGTGTGTTCTTTTAACATACCACCTATGGATCCACCAGTGGCATTGCATGTGTGTTCTTTTAACTAACAACAACCAGAGTCATTGCATGTGTGTTCTTTTCACATACAACAACCAGAGACATTGCATGTGTGTTCTTTTCACATATCACATATGGATCGACCAGTGTAATTGCATGTGTGCTCTTTTCACAATCCACACATCGATCCACCAGTGTCATTGCATGTGTGTTCTTTTCAGTAACAACAACCAGAGTCATTTTGCATGTGTGTTCTTTTCACATACCACCTATGGATCCACCAGTGTCATTGCATGTGTGTTCTTTTCACTAACAGCAACGAGAGTTATTGCATGTGAGTTCTTTTCACATACCACGTATGGATCCACCAATGTCATTGAAATGTGTGTTCTCTATAGAGACCACACATGGATCCATCAGTGCCATTGCATGTGTGTTCTTTTCACATACCACATATGGATCCACCAGTGTCATTGAAATGTGTGTTTTCTACAGCGACCACACATGGATCCACCAGTGTCATTGCATGTATGTTCTTTTTAGTAACAACAACCAGAGTCATTGCATGTATGTTCTTTTCACATACCACATATGGATCCACCAGTGTCATTGAAATGTGTGTTCTCTACAGAGACCACACATGGATCCACCGGTGTCATTGCATGTATGTTCTTTTCACTAACAACAACTGGAGTCATTGCATGTGTCCTCTTTTCACTAACAACATCTGGAGTCATTGCATGTGTGTTCTTTCTACTAACAACAACCAGAGTCATTTCATGGCTGCTCTTTTCACAATCCACCCGTGGATCCACCAGTGTCATTGCATGTGTGTTCTTTTCAGTAACAACAACCAGAGTCATTTTGCATGTGTGCTCTTTTCACATACAACCTATGGATCCACCAGTGTCATTGCATGTGTGTTCTTTTCACTAACAGCAACCAAAGTCATTGCATGTGTGTTCTTTTCACATACCACATATGGATCCACCAATGTCATTGAAATGTGTGTTCTCTATAGAGACCACACATGGATCCACTAGTGTCAATGCATGTGTGTTCTTTTCACATACCACATATGGATCCACCAGTGTCATTGAAATGTGTGTTCTCTACAGCGACCACACATGGATCCACTAGTGTCATTGCATGTATGCTCTTTTTAGTAACAACAACCAGAGTCATTGCATGTGTGTTCTTTTCACATACCACATATGGATCCACTAGTGTCATTGAAATATGTGTTCTCTACAGAGACCACACATGGATCCACCGGTGTCATTGCATGCATGTTCTTTTCACTAACAACAACTGGAGTCATTGCATGTGTGCTCTTTTCACTAACAACAACTGGATTCATTGGATGTGTGTTCTTTTTACTAACAACAACCAGAGTCATTTCATGGTTGTTCTTTTCACAATCCACCCATGGATCCACCAGTGTCATTTCATGTGTGTTCTTTTTAGTAACAACAACCAGAGTCATTGAAATGTGTGTTCTTTTTCACATACCACCTATGGATCCACCAGTGTCATTGCATGTGTGATCTTTTCACTAACAACAACTAGAGTCATTGCATGTGTTTTCTTTTTAGTAACAACAACTAGAGTCATTTTGCATGTGTGTTCTTTTCACATACCACATATGGATCCACCAGTGTCATTTTATGTGTGTTCTTTTCACTAATAACAACCAGAGTCATTGCATGTGTGCTCTTTTCACATACCACATATGGATCCACCAATGTCATTAAAATGTGTGTTCTCTATAGAGACCACACATGGATCCACTGGTGCCATTGCATGTATGTTCTTTTCACTAACAACAACTTGAGTCATTGCATGTGTGTTCTCTTCACAATCCACACATGGATCCACCAGTGTCATTGCATGTGTGTTCTTTTCACTAACAACCAGAGTCATTGCATGTGTGCTCTTTTCACAATCCACCCATGGATCTACCGGTGTCATTGCATGTGTGTTCTTTTCACTAACAACAACTAGAGTCATTGCATGTGTGTTCTTTTCACATACCACCTATGGATCCACCAGAGTCATTGAAATGTGTGCTATTTTCACAATCCACCCATGGATCCACCAGTGTCATTGCATGTGTGTTCTTTTCACATACCACATATGGATCCACCAGTGTCATTGAAATGTGTGTTCTCTACAGAGACCACACATGGATCCACCGGTGTCATTGCATGTATGTTCTTTTCACTAACAACAACTGGAGTCATTGCATGTGTGTTCTCTTCACAATCTACACATGGATCCACCAGTGTTATTGCATGTGTGTTCTTTTCACTAACAACAACCAGAGTCATTGCATGTGTGTTCTTTTCACAATCCACTTATGGTTCCACCAGTGTCACTGCATGTATGTTCTTTTTACAATCTACCCATGGATCCACCGGTGTCATTGCATGTGTGTTCTTTTCACTAACAACAACTGGAGTCATTGCATGTGTGTTCTTTTCACATACCACCTATGGATCCACCACTGTCATTGAAATGTGTGCTATTTTCACAATCCACCCATGGATCCACCAGTGTCATTGCATGTGTGTTCTTTTCATATACCACATATGAATCCACCAGTGTCATTGAAATGTGTGTTCTCTACAGAGACCACACATGGATCCACCAGTGTCATTGGATGTGTGCTCTTTTTAGTAACAACAACCAGAGTCATTTTGCATGTGTGTTCTTTTCACATACCACCTATGGATCCACCAGTGTCACTGCATGTGTGTTCTTTTCACAATCCACCCGTGGATCCACCAGTGTCATTGCATGTGTGTAACAACAACCAGGGTCATTGAAATGTGTGTTCTTTTCACATACCACCTATGGATCCACCAGTGGCATTGCATGTGTGTTCTTTTCACAAACAACAACCAGACTTATTCCGTGTGTGTTCTTTTCACATACAACAACCAGAGTCATTGCATGTGTGTTCTTTTCACATATCACATATGGATCCACCAGTGTCATTGCATGTGTGCTCTTTTCACAATCCACCCGTGGATCCACCAGTGTCATTGCATGTGTGTTCTTTTCAGTAACAACAACCAGAGTCATTTTGCATGTGTGTTCTTTTCACATACCACCTATGGATCCACCAGTGTCATTGCATGTGTGTTCTTTTCACTAACAGCAACCAGAGTCATTGCATGTGTGTTCTTTTCACATACCACATATGGATCCACCAATGTCATTGAAATGTGTGTTCTCTATAGAGACCACACATGGATCCACTAGTGTCAATGCATGTGTGTTCTTTTCACATACCACATATGGATCCACAAGTGTCATTGAAATGTGTGTTCTCTACAGCGACCACACATGGATCCACTAGTGTCATTGCATGTATGCTCTTTTTAGTAACAACAACCAGAGTCATTGCATGTGTGTTCTTTTCACATACCACATATGGATCCACTAGTGTCATTGAAATATGTGTTCTCTACAGAGACCACACATGGATCCACCGGTGTCATTGCATGCATGTTCTTTTCACTAACAACAACTGGAGTCATTGCATGTGTGCTCTTTTCACTAACAACAACTGGAGTCATTGCATGTGTGTTCTTTTTACTAACAACAACCAGAGTCATTTCATGGTTGTTCTTTTCACAATCCACCCATGGATCCACCAGTGTCATTGCATGTGTGTTCTTTTTAGTAACAACAACCAGAGTCATTGAAATGTGTGTTCTTTTTCACATACCACCTATGGATCCACCAGTGTCATTGCATGTGTGTTATTTTCACTAACAACAACCAGAGTCATTGCATGTGTGTTCTTTTTAGTAACAACAACTAGAGTCATTTTGCATGTGTGTTCTTTTCACATACCACATATGGATCCACCAGTGTCATTGAAATGTGTGTTCTCTATAGAGACGACACATGGATCCACTGGTGCCATTGCATGTATGTTCTTTTCACTAACAACAGCTTGAGTCATTGCATGTGTGTTCTCTTCACAATCCACACAAGGATCCACCAGTGTCATTGCATGTGTGTTCTTTTCACTAACAACAACCAGATCATTGCATGTGTGCTCTTTTCACAATCCACCCATGGATCCACCGGTGTCATTGCATGTGTGTTCTTTTCACTAACAACAACTGGAGTCATTGCATGTGTGTTCTTTTCACATACCACCTATGGATCCACCAGAGTCATTGAAATGTGTGCTATTTTCACAATCCACCCATGGATCCACCAGTGTCATTGCATGTGTGTTCTTTTCACATACCACATATGGATCCACCAGTTTCATTGAAATGTGTGTTCTCTACAGAGACCACACATGGATCCACCGGTGTCATTGCATGTATGTTCTTTTCACTAACAACAACTGGAGTCATTGCATGTGTGTTCTCTTCACAATCCACACATGGATCCACCAGTGTTATTGCATGTGTGTTCTTTTCACTAACAACAACCAGAGTCAGTGCATGTGTGCACTTTTCACAATCCACTTATGGTTCCACCAGTGTCACTGCATGTATGTTCTTTTTACAATCTACCCATGGATCCACCGGTGTCATTGCATGTGTGTTCTTTTCACTAACAACAACTGGAGTCATTGCATGTGTGTTCTTTTCACATACCACCTATGGATCCACCAGAGTCATTGAAATGTGTGCTATTTTCACAATCCACCCATGGATCCACCAGTGTCATTGCATGTGTGTTCTTTTCATATACCACATATGAATCCACCAGTGTCATTGAAATGTGTGTTCTCTACAGAGACCACACATGGATCCACCAGTGTCGTTGCATGTGTGTTCTTTTTAGTAACAACAACCAGAGTCATTTTGCATTTGTCTTCTTTTCACATACCACCTATGGATCCACCAGTGTCATTGCATGTGTGTTCTTTTCACAATCCACCCGTGGATCCACCAGTGTCATTGCATGTGTGTTCTTTTTAGTAACAACAACCAGAGTCATTGAAATGTGTGTTCTTTTCACATACCACCTATGGATCCACCAGTGGCATTGCATGTGTGTTCTTTTCACTAACAACAACCAGAGTCATTGCATGTGTGTTCTTTTCATATACAACAACCAGAGTCATTGCATGTGTGTTCTTTTCACATACCACATATGGATCCACCAATGTCATTGAAATGTGTGTTCTCTATAGAGACCACACATGGATCCACTAGTGTCATTGCATGTGCGTTCTTTTCACATACCACATATGGATCCACCAGTGTCATTGAAATGTGTGTTCTCTACAGCGACCACACATGGATCCACTAGTGTCATTGCATGTATGCTCTTTTTAGTAACAACAACCAGAGTCATTGCATCTGTGTTCTTTTCACATACCACATATGGATCCACCAGTGTCATTGAAATATGTGTTCTCTACAGAGACCACACATGAATCCACCGGTGTCATTGCATGCATGTTCTTTTAACTAACAACAACTGGAGTTATTGCATGTGTGCTCTTTTCACTAACAACAACTAGAGTCATTGCATGTGTGTTCTTTTTACTAAGAACAACCAGAGTCATTTCATGGTTGTTCTTTTCACAATCCACCCATGGATCCACCAGTGTCATTGCATGTGTGTTCTTTTTAGTAACAACAACCAGAGTCATTGAAATGTGTGTTCTTTTCACATACCACCTATGGATCCACCAGTGTCATTGCATGTGTGTTCTTTTCACTAACAACAACTAGAGTCATTGCATGTGTGTTCTTTTTAGTAACAACAACCAGAGTCATTTTGCATGTGTGTTCTTTTCACATACCACATATGGATCCACCAGTGTCATTGAAATGTGTGTTCTCTACAGAGACCACACATGGATCCACCGGTGTCATTGCATGTATGTTCTTTTCACTAACAACAACTGGAGTCATGGCATGTGTGTTCTCTTCATAATCCACACATGGATCCACCAGTGTCATTGCATGTGTATTCTTTGCAGTAACAATAACCAGAGTCATTGCATGTGTGCTCTTTTCACAATCCACATATGGTTCCACCAGTGTCATTGCATGTATGTTCTTTTCACAATCCACCGATGTCATTGCATGTGTGTTCTTTTCACTAACAACAAATGGAGTCATTGCATGTGTGTTCTTTTCACATACCACCTATGGATCCACCAGAGTCATTGAATTGTGTGCTATTTTCACAATCCACCCATGGATCCAACAGTGTCATTGCGTGTGTGTTCTTTTCACATACCACATATGGATCCACCAGTGTCATTGAAATGTGTGTTCTCTATAGAGACCACACATGGATCCACTAGTGTCATTGCATGTGAGTTCTTTTTAGTAACAACAACTAGAGTCATTTTGCATGTGTGTTCTTTTCACATACCACCTATGGATCCACCAGTGTCATTGCATCTGTGTTCTTTTCACAATCCACCCATGGATCCACCGGTGTCATTGCATGTGTGTTCTTTTCGCTAACAACAAGTGGAGTCATTGCATGTGTGTTCTTTTCACATACCACCTATGGATCCACCAGAGTCATTGAAATGTGTGCTATTTTCACAATCCACCCATGGATCCACCAGTGTCATTGCATCTGTGTTCTTTTCACATACCACATATGGATCCATAAGTGTCATTGAAATGTGTGTTCTCTACAGAGACCACACATGGATCCACCGGTGTCATTGCATGTATGTTATTTTCACTAACAACAACTGGAGTCATTGCATGTGTGTTCTCTTCACAATCCACACATGGATCCACCAGTGTTATTGCATGTGTGTTCTTTTCACTAACAACAACAAGAGTCATTGCATGTGTGCTCTTTTCACAATCCACATATGGTTCCACCAGTGTCACTACATGTATGTTCTTTTTACAATCCACCCATGGATCCACCGGTGTCATTGCATGTGTGTTCTTTTCACTAACAACAACTGGAGTCATTGCATGTGTGTTCTTTTCACATACCACCTATGGATCCACCAGAGTCATTGAAATGTGTGCTATTTTCACAGTCCACCCATGGATCCACCAGTGTCATTGCATGTGTGTTCTTTTCACATACCACATATGAATCCACCAGTGTCATTGAAATGTGTGTTCTCTACAGACACCACACATGGATCCACCAGTGTCATTGCATGTGTGTTCTTTTTAGTAACAACAACTAGAGTCATTTTGCATGTGTGTTCTTTTCACATACCACCTATGGATCCACCAGTGTCATTGCATGTGTGTTCTTTTCAGAATCCACCCGTGGATCCACCAGTGTCATTGCATGTGTGTTCTTTTTAGTAACAACAACCAGAGTCATTGAAATGTGTGTTCTTTTCACATACCACCTATGGATCCACCAGTGTCATTGCATGTGTGTTCTTTTCACTAACAACAACCGGAGTCATTGCATGTGTGTTCTTTTTAGTAACAACAACCAGAGTCATTTTGCATGTGTGTTCTTTTCACATACCACATATGGATCCACCAGTGTCATTGAAATGTGTTTTCTCTACAGAGACCACACATGGATCCACCGGTGTCATTGCATGTATGTTCTTTTCACTAACAACAACTGGAGTCATTGCATGTGTATTCTCTTCACAATCCACACATGGATCCACCAGTGTCATTGCATGTGTGTTCTTTTCACTAACAACAACCAGAGTCATTGCATGTGTGCTCTTTTCACAATCCACATATGGTTCCACCAGTGTCATTGCATGTATGTTCTTTTCACACTCCACCCATGGATCCACCTGTGTCATTGCATGTGTGTTCTTTTCACTAACAACAACTGGAGTCATTGCATGTGTGTTCTTTTCACATACCACCTATGGATCCACCAGAGTCATTGAAATGTGTGCTATTTTCACAATCCACCCATGGATCCACCAGTGTCATTGCATGTGTGTTCTTTTCACATACCACATATGGATCCACCAGTGTCATTGAAATGTGTGTTCTCTACAGAGACCACACATGGATCCACCGGTGTCATTGCATGTATGTTCTTTTCACTAACAACAACTGGAGTCATTGCATGTGTGTTCTCTTCACAATCCACACATGGATCCACCAGTGTTATTGCATGTGTGTTCTTTTCACTAACTGCAACCAGAGTCATTGCATGTGTGCACTTTTCACAATCCATATATGGTTCCACCAGTGTCACTGCATGTATGTTCTTTTTACAATCTAAACATGGATCCACCGGTGTCATTGCATGTGTGTTCTTTTCACTAACAACAACTGGAGTCATTGCATGTGTGTTCTTTTCACATACCACCTATGGATCCACCAGAGTCATTGAAATGTGTGCTATTTTCACAATCCACCTATGGATCCACCAGTGTCATTGCATGTGTGTTCTTTTCATATACCACATATGAATCCACTAGTGTCATTGAAATGTGTGTTCTCTACAGAGACCACACATGGATCCACCAGTGTCATTGCATGTGTGTTCTTTTTAGTAACAACAACCAGAGTCATTTTGCATGTGTCTTCTTTTCACATACCACCTATGGATCCACCAGTGTCATTGCATGTGTGTTCTTTTCATAATCCACCCGTGGATCCACCAGTGTCATTGCATGTGTGTTCTTTTTAGTAACAACAACCAGAGTCATTGAAATGTGTGTTCTTTTCACATACCACCTATGGATCCACCAGTGTCATTGAAATGTGTGTTCTCTACAGCGACCACACATGGATCCACTAGTGTCATTGCATGTATGCTCTTTTTAGTAACAACAACCAGAGTCATTGCATGTGTGTTCTTTTCACATACCACATATGGATCCACCAGTGTCATTGAAATATGTGTTCTCTACAGAGACCACACATGGATCCACCGGTGTCATTGCATGCATGTTCTTTTCACTAACAACAACTGGAGTCATTGCATGTGTGCTCTTTTCACTAACAACAACTGGAGTCATTGCATGTGTGTTCTTTTTACTAACAACAACCAGAGTCATTTCATGGTTGTTCTTTTCACAATCCACCCATGGATCCACCAGTGTCATTGCATGTGTGTTCTTTTTAGTAACAACAACCAGAGTCGTTGAAATGTGTGTTCTTTTCACATACCACCTATGGATCCACCAGTGTCATTGCATGTGTGTTCTTTTCACTAACAACAACCAGAGTCATTGCATGTTTGTTCTTTTTAGTAACAACAACCAGAGTCATTTTTCATGTGTGTTCTTTTCACATACCACATATGGATCCACCAGTGTCATTAAAATGTGTGTTCTCTACAGCGACCACACATGGATCCACTAGTGTCATTGCATGTATGCTCTTTTTAGTAACAACAACCAGAGTCATTGCATGTGTGTTCTTTTCACATACCACATATGGATCCACCAGTGTCATTGAAATGTGTGTTCTCTACAGCGACCACACATGGATCCACTAGTGTCATTGCAAGCATGCTCTTTTTAGTAACAACAACCAGAGTCATTGCATGTGTGTTCTTTTCACATACCACATATGGATCCACCAGTGTCATTGAAATATGTGTTGTCTACAGAGACCACACATGGATCCACCGGTCTCATTGCATGTATGTTATTTTCTCTAACAACAACTGGAGTCATTGCATGTGTGCTCTTTTTACTAACAACAACTGGAGTCATTGCATGTGTGTTCTTTTTACTAACAACAACCAGAGTCATTTCATGGCTATTCTTTTCATAATCCACCCATGGATCCACCAGTGTCATTGCATGTGTGTTCTTTTTAGTAACAACAACTAGAGTCATTGAAACATACCACCTATGGATCCACCAGAGTCATTGAAACATGTGCTATTTTCACAATCCACCCATGGATCCACCAGTGTCATTGCATGTGTGTTCTTTTCACATACCACATATGAATCCACCAGTGTCATTGAAATGTGTGTTCTCTACAGAGACCACACATGGATCCACCAGTTTATTGCATGTGTGTTCTTTTTAGTAACAACAACCAGAGTCGTTTTGCATGTGTGTTCTTTTCACATACCACCTATGGATCCACAGTGTCATTGCATATGTGTTCTTTTCACAATCCACTCGTGGATCCACAAGTGTCATTGCATGTGTGTTCTTTTTAGTAACAACAACCAGTCATTGAAATGTGTGTTCTTTTCACATACCACCTATGGATCCACCAGTGGCATTGCATGTGTGTTCTTTTCACATACAACAACCAGAGTCATTGCATGTGTGTTCTTTTCACATATCACATATGGATCCACCACTGTCATTGCATGTGTGCTCTTTTCACATACCACCTATGGATCCACTAGTGTCATTGCATGTGTGTTCTTTTCACTAACAGCAACCAGAGTCATTGCATGTGTGTTCTTTTCACATACCACATATGGATCGACCAATGTCATTGAAATGTGTGTTCTCCATAGAGACCACACATGGATCCACCAGTGTCATTGCATGTGTGTTCTTTTCACATACCACATATGGATCCACCAGTGCCATTGAAATGTGTGTTCTCTACAGCGACCACACATGGATCCACTAGTGTCATTGCATGTATGTTCTTTTTAGTAACAACAACCAGAGTCATTGCATGTGTGTTCTTTTCACATACCACATATGGATCCACCAGTGTCATTGAAATATTTGTTCTCTACAGAGACCACACATGGATCCACCGGTGTCATTGCATGTATGTTCTTTTCACTAACAACAACTGGAGTCATTGCATGTGTGCTCTTTTTACTAACAACAACTGGAGTCATTGCATGTGTGTTCTTTTTACTAACAACAACCAGAGTCATTTCATGGCTATTCTTTTCATAATCCACCCATGGATCCACCAGTGTCATTGCATGTGTGTTCTTTTTAGTAACAACAACCAGAGTCATTGAAATGTGTGTTCTTTTCACATACCACCTATGGATCCACCAGTGTCATTGCATGTGTGTTCTTTTCACTAACAACAACCAGAGTCATTGCATGTTTGTTCTTTTTAGTAACAACAACCAGAGTCAGTTTGCATGTGTGTTCTTTTCACATACCACATATGGATCCACCAGTGTCATTAAAATGTGTGTTCTCTATAGAGACCACACATGGATCCACCGGTGTCATTGCATGTATGTTCTTTTCACTAACAACAACTGGAGTCATTGCATGTGTGTTATCTTCACAATCCACACATGGATCCACTAGTGTCATTGCATGTGTGTTCTTTTCACTAACAACAACCAGAGTCATTGCATGTGTGCTCTATTCACAATCCACATATGGTTCCACCAGTGTCATTGCATGTATGTTCTTTTCACAATCCACCCATGGATCCACCGGTGTCATTGCATGTGTGTTCTTTTAACTAACAACAACTGGAGTCATTGCATGTGTGTTCTTTTCACATACCACCTATGGATCCACCAGAGTCATTGAAATGTGTGCTATTTTCACAATCCACCCATGGATCCAACAGGGTCATTGCATGTGTGTTCTTTTCACATACCACATATGGATCCACCAGTGTCATTGAAATGTGTGTTCTCTACAGAGACCACACATGGATCCACTAGTGTCATTGCATGTGTGTTCTTTTTAGTAACAACAACTAGAGTCATTTTGCATGTGTGTTCTTTTCACATACCACCTATGGATCCACCAGTGTCATTGCATGTGTGTTCTTTCTACAATCCACCCATGGATCCACCAGTGTCATTGCATGTGTGTTCTTTTTAGTAACAACAACAAGTCATTGAAATGTGTGTTCTTTTCACATACCACCTATGGATCTACCAGTGTTATTGCATGTGTGTTCTTTTCACATGGATCCACCAGAGTCATTGCATGTGTGTTATTTTTAGTAACAACAACCAGAGACATTGAAATGTGTGTTCTTTTCACATACCACCTATGGATTCACCAGTGTCATTGCATGTGTGTTCTTTTCGCAATCCACCCATGGATCCAGCGGTGTCATTGCATGTGTGTTCCTTTTAGTAACAACAACCAGAGTCATTGAAGTGTGTTCTTTTCACATACCACCTATGGATCCACTAGTCTCATTGCATGTGTGTTCTTTTCACATGGATCCACCCGAGTCATTGCATGTGTGTTCTTTTTAGTAACAACGACCAGAGTCATTTTGCATGTGTGTTCTTTTCACATACCACCTATGGATCCACCAGTGTCATTGCATGTGTGTTCTTTTCATTAACAACAACCAGAGTCATTGCATGTGTGTTCTTTTCACATACCACATATGGATCCACCAATGTAATTGAAATGTGTGTTCTCTACAGAGACCACACATGGATCCACTAGTGTCATTGCATGTGTGTTCTTTTTAGTAACAACAACTAGAGTCATTTTGCATTTGTGTTCTTTTCACATACCACCTATGGATCCACCAGTGTCATTGCATGTGTGTTCTTTTCACAATCCACCCATGGATCCACCGGTGTCATTGCATGTGCGTTCTTTTCCCTAACAACAACTGGAGTCATTGCATGTGTGTTCTTTTCACATACCACCTATGGATCCACCAGAGTCATTGAAATGTGTGCTATTTTCACAATCCACCCATGGATCCACCAGTGTCATTGCATGTGTGTTCTTTTCACATACCACATATGGATCCACCAGTGTCATTGAAATGTGTGTTCTCTACAGAGACCACACATGGATCCACCGGTGTCATTGCATGTATGTTCTTTTCACTAACAACAACTGGAGTCATTGCATGTGTGTTCTCTTCACAATCCACACATGGATCCACCAGTGTTATTGCATGTGTGTTCTTTTCACTAACTGCAACCAGAGTCATTGCATGTGTGCACTTTTCACAATCCACATATGGTTCCACCAGTGTCACTGCATGTATGTTCTTTTTACAATCTAAACATGGATCCACCGGTGTCATTGCATGTGTGTTCTTTTCACTAACAACAACTGGAGTCATTGCATGTGTGTTCTTTTCACATACCACCTATGGATCCACCAGAGTCATTGAAATGTGTGCTATTTTCACAATCCACCTATGGATCCACCAGTGTCATTGCATGTGTGTTCTTTTCATATACCACATATGAATCCACTAGTGTCATTGAAATGTGTGTTCTCTACAGAGACCACACATGGATCCACCAGTGTCATTGCATGTGTGTTCTTTTTAGTAACAACAACCAGAGTCATTTTGCATGTATCTTCTTTTCACATACCACCTATGGATCCACCAGTGTCATTGCATGTGTGTTCTTTTCATAATCCACCCGTGGATCCACCAGTGTCATTGCATGTGTGTTCTTTTTAGTAACAACAACCAGAGTCATTGAAATGTGTGTTCTTTTCACATACCACCTATGGATCCACCAGTGTCATTGAAATGTGTGTTCTCTACAGCGACCACACATGGATCCACTAGTGTCATTGCATGTATGCTCTTTTTAGTAACAACAACCAGAGTCATTGCATGTGTGTTCTTTTCACATACCACATATGGATCCACCAGTGTCATTGAAATATGTGTTCTCTACAGAGACCACACATGGATCCACCGGTGTCATTGCATGCATGTTCTTTTCACTAACAACAACTGGAGTCATTGCATGTGTGCTCTTTTCACTAACAACAACTGGAGTCATTGCATGTGTGTTCTTTTTACTAACAACAACCAGAGTCATTTCATGGTTGTTCTTTTCACAATCCACCCATGGATCCACCAGTGTCATTGCATGTGTGTTCTTTTTAGTAACAACAACCAGAGTCGTTGAAATGTGTGTTCTTTTCACATACCACCTATGGATCCACCAGTGTCATTGCATGTGTGTTCTTTTCACTAACAACAACCAGAGTCATTGCATGTTTGTTCTTTTTAGTAACAACAACCAGAGTCATTTTTCATGTGTGTTCTTTTCACATACCACATATGGATCCACCAGTGTCATTAAAATGTGTGTTCTCTACAGCGACCACACATGGATCCACTAGTGTCATTGCATGTATGCTCTTTTTAGTAACAACAACCAGAGTCATTGCATGTGTGTTCTTTTCACATACCACATATGGATCCACCAGTGTCATTGAAATGTGTGTTCTCTACAGCGACCACACATGGATCCACTAGTGTCATTGCAAGCATGCTCTTTTTAGTAACAACAACCAGAGTCATTGCATGTGTGTTCTTTTCACATACCACATATGGATCCACCAGTGTCATTGAAATATGTGTTGTCTACAGAGACCACACATGGATCCACCGGTCTCATTGCATGTATGTTATTTTCTCTAACAACAACTGGAGTCATTGCATGTGTGCTCTTTTTACTAACAACAACTGGAGTCATTGCATGTGTGTTCTTTTTACTAACAACAACCAGAGTCATTTCATGGCTATTCTTTTCATAATCCACCCATGGATCCACCAGTGTCATTGCATGTGTTCTTTTTTGTAACAACAACTAGAGTCATTGAAACATACCACCTATGGATCCACCAGAGTCATTGAAACATGTGCTATTTTCACAATCCACCCATGGATCCACCAGTGTCATTGCATGTGTGTTCTTTTCACATACCACATATGAATCCACCAGTGTCATTGAAATGTGTGTTCTCTACAGAGACCACACATGGATCCACCAGTTTATTGCATGTGTGTTCTTTTTAGTAACAACAACCAGAGTCGTTTTGCATGTGTGTTCTTTTCACATACCACCTATGGATCCACAGTGTCATTGCATATGTGTTCTTTTCACAATCCACTCATGGATCCACAAGTGTCATTGCATGTGTGTTCTTTTTAGTAACAACAACCAGTCATTGAAATGTGTGTTCTTTTCACATACCACCTATGGATCCACCAGTGGCATTGCATGTGTGTTCTTTTCACTAACAACAACCAGAGTCATTGCATGTGTGTTCTTTTCACATACAACAACCAGAGTCATTGCATGTGTGTTCTTTTCACATATCACATATGGATCCACCACTGTCATTGCATGTGTGCTCTTTTCACATACCACCTATGGATCCACTAGTGTCATTGCATGTGTGTTCTTTTCACTAACAGCAACCAGAGTCATTGCATGTGTGTTCTTTTCACATACCACATATGGATCGACCAATGTCATTGAAATGTGTGTTCTCTATAGAGACCACACATGGATCCACCAGTGTCATTGCATGTGTGTTCTTTTCACATACCACATATGGATCCACCAGTGCCATTGAAATGTGTGTTCTCTACAGCGACCACACATGGATCCACTAGTGTCATTGCATGTATGTTCTTTTTAGTAACAACAACCAGAGTCATTACATGTGTGTTCTTTTCACATACCACATATGGATCCACCAGTGTCATTGAAATATTTGTTCTCTACAGAGACCACACATGGATCCACCGGTGTCATTGCATGTATGTTCTTTTCACTAACAACAACTGGAGTCATTGCATGTGTGCTCTCTTTACTAACAACAACTGGAGTCATTGCATGTGTGTTCTTTTTACTAACAACAACCAAAGTCATTTCATGGCTATTCTTTTCATAATCCACCCATGGATCCACCAGTGTCATTGCATGTGTGTTCTTTTTAGTAACAACAACCAGAGTCATTGAAATGTGTGTTCTTTTCACATACCACCTATGGATCCACCAGTGTCATTGCATGTGTGTTCTTTTCACTAACAACAACCAGAGTCATTGCATGTTTGTTCTTTTTAGTAACAACAACCAGAGTCAGTTTGCATGTGTGTTCTTTTCACATACCACATATGGATCCACCAGTGTCATTAAAATGTGTGTTCTCTATAGAGACCACACATGGATCCACCGGTGTCATTGCATGTATGTTCTTTTCACTAACAACAACTGGAGTCATTGCATGTGTGTTCTCTTCACAATCCACACATGGATCCACTAGTGTCATTGCATGTGTGTTCTTTTCACTAACAACAACCAGAGTCATTGCATGTGTGCTCTTTTCACAATCCACATATGGTTCCACCAGTGTCATTGCATGTATGTTCTTTTCACAATCCACCCATGGATCCACCGGTGTCATTGCATGTGTGTTCTTTTAACTAACAACAACTGGAGTCATTGCATGTGTGTTCTTTTCACATACCACCTATGGATCCACCAGAGTCATTGAAATGTGTGCTATTTTCACAATCCACCCATGGATCCAACAGGGTCATTGCATGTGTGTTCTTTTCACATACCACATATGGATCCACCAGTGTCATTGAAATGTGTGTTCTCTACAGAGACCACACATGGATCCACTAGTGTCATTGCATGTGTGTTCTTTTTAGTAACAACAACTAGAGTCATTTTGCATGTGTGTTCTTTTCACATACCACCTATGGATCCACCAGTGTCATTGCATGTGTGTTCTTTCTACAATCCACCCATGGATCCACCAGTGTCATTGCATGTGTGTTCTTTTTAGTAACAACAACAAGTCATTGAAATGTGTGTTCTTTTCACATACCACCTATGGATCTACCAGTGTTATTGCATGTGTGTTCTTTTCACATGGATCCACCAGAGTCATTGCATGTGTGTTATTTTTAGTAACAACAACCAGAGACATTGAAATGTGTGTTCTTTTCACATACCACCTATGGATCCACCAGTGTCATTGCATGTGTGTTCTTTTCGCAATCCACCCATGGATCCATCGGTGTCATTGCATGTGTGTTCCTTTTAGTAACAACAACCAGAGTCATTGAAGTGTGTTCTTTTCACATACCACCTATGGATCCACTAGTCTCATTGCATGTGTGTTCTTTTCACATGGATCCACCCGAGTCATTGCATGTGTGTTCTTTTTAGTAACAACGACCAGAGTCATTTTGCATGTGTGTTCTTTTCACATACCACCTATGGATCCACCAGTGTCATTGCATGTGTGTTCTTTTCATTAACAACAACCAGAGTCATTGCATGTGTGTTCTTTTCACATACCACATATGGATCCACCAATGTAATTGAAATGTGTGTTCTCTACAGAGACCACACATGGATCCACTAGTGTCATTGCATGTGTGTTCTTTTTAGTAACAACAACTAGAGTCATTTTGCATTTGTGTTCTTTTCACATACCACCTATGGATCCACCAGTGTCATTGCATGTGTGTTCTTTTCACAATCCACCCATGGATCCACCGGTGTCATTGCATGTGCGTTCTTTTCCCTAACAACAACTGGAGTCATTGCATGTGTGTTCTTTTCACATACCACCTATGGATCCACCAAAGTCATTGAAATGTGTGCTATTTTCACAATCCACCCATGGATCCACCAGTGTCATTGCATGTGTGTTCTTTTCACATACCATATATGGATCCACCAGTGTCATTGAAATGTGTGTTCTCTACAGAGACCACACATTGATCCACCGGTGTCATTGCATGTATGTTCTTTTCACTAACAACAACTGGAGTCATTGCATGTGTGTTCTCTTCACAATCCACACATGGATCCACAGTGTTATTGCATGTGTGTTCTTTTCACTAACAACAACCAGAGTCATTGCATGTGTGCTCTTTTCACAATCCACATATGGTTCCACCAGTGTCACTGCATGTATGTTCTTTTTACAATCCACCCATGGATCCACCGGTGTCATTGCATGTGTGTTCTTTTCACTAACAACAACTGGAGTCATTGCATGTGTGTTCTTTTCACATACCACCTATGGATCCACCATAGTCATTGAAATGTGTGCTATTTTCACAATCCAACCATGGATCCAGCACTGTCATTGCATGTGTGTTCTTTTCACATACCACATATGAATCCACGAGTGTCATTGAAATGTGTGTTCTCTACAGAGACCACACATGGATCCACGAGTGTCATTGCATGTGTGTTCTTTTTAGTAACAACAACCAGAGTCATTTTGCATGTGTGTTCTTTTCACATACCACCTATGGATCCACCAGTGTCATTGCATATGTGTTCTTTTCACAATCCACCCGTGGATCCACCAGTGTCATTGCATGTGTGTTCTTTTTAGTAACAACAACCAGAGTCATTGAAATGTGTGTTATTTTCACATACCACCTATGGATCCACCAGTGGCATTGCATGTGTGTTCTTTTCACTAACAACAACCAGAGTCATTGCATGTGTGTTCTTTTCACATACAACAACCAGAGTCATTGCATGTGTGTTCTTTTCACATATCACATATGGATCCACCAGTGTCATTGCATGTGTGCTCTTTTCACATACCACCTATGAATCCACCGGTGTCACTGCATGTGTGTTCTTTTCACTAAGAGCAACCAGAGTCATTGCATGTGTGTTCTTTTCACATACCACATATGGATCCACCAATGTCATTGAAATGTGTGTTCTCTATAGAGACCACACATGGATCCACCAGTGTTATTGCATGTGTGTTCTTTTAATATACCACATATGGATCCACCAGTGTCATTGAAATGTGTGTTCTCTACAGCGACCACACATGGATCCACTAGTGTCATTGCACGTATGTTCTTTTTAGTAACAACAACCAGAGTCATTGCATGTGTGTTCTTTTCACATACCACATATGGATCCACCAGTGTCATTGAAATATGTGTTCTCTACAGAGACCACACATGGATCCACCGGTGTCATTGCAAGTATGTTCTTTTCACTAACAACAACTGGAGTCATTGCATGTGTGCTCTTTTCACTAACAACAACTGGAGTCATTGCATGTGTGTTCTTTTTACTAACAACAACCAGAGTCATTTCATGGCTATTCTTTTCATAATCCACCCATGGATCCACCAGTGTCATGGCATGTGTGTTCTTTTTTGTAACAACAACCAGAGTCATTGAAATGTGTGTTCTTTTCACATACCACCTATGGATCCACCAGTGTCATTGCATGTATGTTCTTTTCACTAACAACAACCAGAGTCATTGCATGTTTGTTCTTTTTAGTAACAACAACCAGAGTCACTTTGCATGTGTGTTCTTTTCACATACCACATATGGATCCACCAGTGTCATTAAAATGTGTGTTCTCTACAGAGACCACACATGGATCCACCGGTGTCATTGCATGTATGTTCTTTTCACTAACAACAACTGGAGTCATTGCATGTGTGTTCTCTTCACAATCCACACATGGATCCACCAGTGTCATTGCATGTGTGTTCTTTTCACTAACAACAACCAGAGTCATTGCATGTGTGCTCTTTTCACAATCCACATATGGTTCCACCAGTGTCATTGCATGTATGTTCTTTTCACAATCCACCCATGGATCCACCGGTGTCATTGCATGTGTGTTCTTTTAACTAACAACAACTAGAGTCATTGCATGTGTGTTCTTTTCACATACCACCTATGGATCCACCAGAGTCATTGAAATGTGTGCTATTTTCACAATCCACCCATGGATCCACCAGTGGCATTGCATGTGTGTTCTTTTTAGTAACAACAACCAGAGTCATTTTGCATGTGTGTTCTTTTCACATACCACATATGGATCCACCAGTGTCATTGAAATGCGTGTTCTCTACAGAGACCACACATGGATCCACTAGTGTCATTGCATGTGTGTTCTTTTTAGTAACAACAACTAGAGTCATTTTGCATGTGTGTTCTTTTCAGATACCACCTATGGATCCACCAGTGTCATTGCATGTGTGTTCTTTCTACAATCCACCCATGGAACCACCAGTGTCATTGCATGTGTGTTCTTTTTAGTAACAACAACAAGTCATTGAAATGTGTGTTCTTTTCACATACCACCTATGGATCTACCAGTGTTATTGCATGTGTGTTCTTTTCACATGGATCCACCAGAGTCATTGCATGTGTGTTATTTTTAGTAACAACAACCGGAGTCATTGAAATGTGTGTTCTTTTCACATACCACCTATGGATCCACCAGTGTCATTGCATGTGTGTTATTTTCGCAATCCACCCATGGATCCATCGGTGTCATTGCATGTGTGTTATTTTTAGTAACAACAACCAGAGTCATTGAAGTGTGTTCTTTTCACATACCACCTATGGATCCACCAGTGTCATTGCATGTGTGTTCTTTTCACATGGATCCACCCGAGTCATTGCATGTGTGTTCTTTTTAGTAACAACGACCAGAGTCATTTTGCATGTGTGTTCTTTTCACATACCACCTATGGATCCACCAGTGTCATTGCATGTGTGTTCTTTTCATTAACAACAACCAGAGTCATTGCATGTGTGTTCTTTTCACATACCACATATGGATCCACCAGTGTCATTGAAATGTGTGTTCTCTACAGAGACCACACATGGATCCACCGGTGTCATTGCATGTATGTTCTTTTCACTAACAACAACTGGTGTCATTGCATGTGTGTTCTTTTTAGTAACAACAACTAGAGTCATTTTGCATGTGTGTTCTTTTCACATACCACCTATGGATCCACCAGTGTCATTGCATGTGTGTTCTTTTCACAATACACCCATGGATCCACCGGTGTCATTGCATGTGCGTTCTTTTCCCTAACAACAACTGGAGTCATTGCATGTGTGTTCTTTTCACATACCACCTATGGATCCACCAGAGTCATTGAAATGTGTGCTATTTTCACAATCCACCCATGGATCCACCAGTGTCATTGCATGTGTGTTCTTTTCACATACCATATATGGATCCACCAGTGTCATTGAAATGTATGTTCTCTACAGAGACCACACATGGATCCACCGGTGTCATTGCATGTGTGTTCTTTTTAGTAACAACAACCAGAGTCATTTTGCATGTGTGTTCTTTTCACATACCACCTATGGATCCACCAGTGTCATTGCATATGTGTTCTTTTCACAATCCACCCGTGGATCCACCAGTGTCATTGCATGTGTGTTCTTTTTAGTAACAACAACCAGAGTCATTGAAATGTGTGTTCTTTTCACATACCACCTATGGATCCACCAGTGGCATTGCATGTGTGTTCTTTTCACTAACAACAACCAGAGTCATTGCATGTGTGTTCTTTTCACATACAACAACCAGAGTCATTGCATGTGTGTTCTTTTCACATATCACATATGGATCCACCAGTGTCATTGCATGTGTGTTCTTTTTAGTAACAACAACTAGAGTCATTGAAATGTGTGTTCTTTTCACATACCACCTATGGATCCACCAGTGGCATTGCATGTGTGTTCTTTTCACTAACAACAACCAGAGTCATTGCATGTGTGTTCTTTTCACATACAACAACCAGAGTCATTGCATGTGTGTTCTTTTCACATACCACCTATGGATCCACCCGTGTCATTGCATGTGTGTTCTTTTCACATGGATCCACCAGAGTCATTCCATGTGTGTTCTTTTTAGTAATAACAACCAGAGTCATTTTGCATGTGTGTTCTTTTCGCATACCACCTATGGATCCACCAGTGTCATTGCATGTGTGTTCTTTTCACTAACAACAACCAGAGTCATTGCATGTGTGTTCTTTTCACAATCCACCCATGGATCCATCAGAGTCATTGCATGTGTGTTCTTTTTAGTAACAACAACCAGAGTCATTGAAATGTGTGTTCTTTTCACATACCACCTATGGATCCACCAGTGTCATTGCATGTGTGTTCTTTTCACATGGATCCACCAGAGTCATTGCATGTGTGTTCTTTTTAGTAATAGCAACCAGAGTCATTTTGCATGTGTGTTCTTTTCGCATACCACCTATGGATCCACCAGTGTCATTGCATGTGTGTTCTTTTCACTAACAGCAACCAGAGTCATTGCATGTGTGTTCTTTTCACCTACCACATATGGATCCACCAATGTCATTGAAATGTGTGTTCTCTATAGAGACCACACATGGATCCACCAGTGTCATTGCATGTGTGTTCTTTTCACATACCACATATGGATCCACCAGTGTCATTGAAATGTGTGTTCTCTACAACGACCACACATGGATCCACTAGTGTCATTGCATGTATGTTCTTTTTAGTAACAACAACCAGAGTCATTGCATGGTTGTTCTTTCCATTATCCACCCATGGATCCACCAGTGTCATTGCATGTGTGTTCTTTTTAGTAACAACAACCAGAGTCATTGCATGTGTGTTCTTTTCACATACCACATATGGATCCACAAGTGTCATTGGAATGTGTGTTCTCTACAGAGACCACACATGGATCCACCGGTGTCATTGCATGTATGTTCTTTTCACTAACAACAACTGGAGTCATTGCATGTGTGCTCTTTTCACTAACAACAACTGGAGTCATTGCATGTGTGTTCTTTTTACTAACAACAACCAGAGTCATTTCATGGCTGTTCTTTTCACAATCCAGCCATGGATCCACCAGTGTCATTGCATGTGCGTTATTTTTAGTAACAACAACCAGAGTAATTGAAATGTGTGTTCTTTTCACATACCACCTATGGACAACCAGTGTCATTGCGTGTGTGTTCTTTTCGATTACAACAACCAGAGTCATTGCATGTGTGTTCTTTTTAGTAACAACAACCAGAGTCATTTTGCATGTGTGTTCTTTTCACATACCACATATGGATCCACCAGTGTCATTGAAATGTGTGTTCTCTACAGAGACCACACATGGATCCACCGGTGTCATTGCATGTATGTTCTTTTCACTAACAACAACTAGAGTCATTGCAAGTGTGTTCTCTTCACAATCCACACATGGATCCATCAGTGTCATTGCATGTGTGTTCTTTTCACTAACAACAACTAGAGGCATTGCATGTGTGCTCTTTTCACAATCCACATATGGTTCCACCAGTGTCATTGCATGTATATTCTTTTCACAATCCACCCATGGATCCACCGGTGTCATTGCATGTGTGTTCTCTTCACTAACAACAACTGGAGTCATTGCATGTGTGTTCTTTTCACATACCACCTATGGATCCAGAGTCATTGAAATGTGTGCTATTTTAACAATCCACCCATGGATCCAACAGTGTCATTGCATGTGTGTTCTTTTCACATACCACATATGGATCCACCAGTGTCATTGAAATGTGTGTTCTCTACAGAGACCACACATGGATCCACTAGTGTCATTGCATGTGTGTTCTTTTTAGTAACAACAACCAGAGTCAATTTGCATGTGTGTTCTTTTCACATACCACATATGGATCCACCAGTGTCATTGCATGTGTGTTCTTTTCATTAACAACAACCAGAGTCATTGCATGTGTGTTCTTTTCACATACCACATATGGATCCACTAGAGTCATTGAAATGTGTGTTCTCTACAGAGACCACACATGGATCCACCGGTGTCAGTGCATGTATGTTCTTTTCACTAACAACAACTGGAGTTATTGCATGTGTGCTCTTTTCACTAACAACAACTGGAGTCATTGCATGCGTGTTCTTTTTACTAACAACAACCAGAGTCATTTCATGGCTGTTCTTTTCACAGTCCACCCATGGATCCACCAGTGTCATTGCATGTGTGTTCTTTTTAGTAACAACAACTAGAGTCATTGAAATGTGTGTTCTTTTCACATACCACCTATGGATCCACCAGTGGCATTGCATGTGTGTTCTTTTCACTAACAACAACCAGAGTCATTGCATGTGTGTTCTTTTCACATACAACAACCAGAGTCATTGCATGTGTGTTCTTTTCACATACCACCTATGGATCCACCCGTGTCATTGCATGTGTGTTCTTTTCACATGGATCCACCAGAGTCATTCCATGTGTGTTCTTTTTAGTAATAACAACCAGAGTCATTTTGCATGTGTGTTCTTTTCGCATACCACCTATGGATCCACCAGTGTCATTGCATGTGTGTTCTTTTCACTAACAACAACCAGAGTCATTGCATGTGTGTTCTTTTCACAATCCACCCATGGATCCATCAGAGTCATTGCATGTGTGTTCTTTTTAGTAACAACAACCAGAGTCATTGAAATGTGTGTTCTTTTCACATACCACCTATGGATCCACCAGTGTCATTGCATGTGTGTTCTTTTCACATGGATCCACCAGAGTCATTGCATGTGTGTTCTTTTTAGTAATAGCAACCAGAGTCATTTTGCATGTGTGTTCTTTTCGCATACCACCTATGGATCCACCAGTGTCATTGCATGTGTGTTCTTTTCACTAACAACAACCAGAGTCATTGCATGTGTGTTCTTTTCACATACCACATATGGATCCACATTGTCATTGAAATGTGTGTTCTCTATAGAGACCACACATGGATCCACCAGTTTCATTGCATGTATGTTGTTTTCACTAACAACAACTGGAGTCATTGCATGTGTGTTCTCTTCACAATCCACACATGGATCCACCAGTGTCATTGCATGTGTGTTCTTTTTATTAACAACAACCAGTGTCATTGCATGTGTGTTCTCTTAAGAGACCACACATGGATCCACCAGTGTCATTGCATGTGTGTTATTTTTACTACCAACAACCAGAGTCATTGAAATGTGTGATCTCTTCAGAGACCACAAATGGATCCACCAGTGTCATTGCATGTGTGTTCTTTTCACTAACAACAACCAGAGTCATTCATGTGTGTTCTTTTCATATACCACATATGGATCCACCAGTGTCATTGCATGTGTGCTCTTTTCACAATCCACCAATGGAACCACCAGTGTCATTGCATGTGTGCTCTTTTTAGTAACAACAACCAGAGTCATTTTGCATGTGTGTTCTTTTCACATACCACCTATGGATCCACCAGTATCATTGCATGTGTGTTCTTTTCACGAACAACAACCAGAGTCATTGCATGTGTGTTCTTTTCACATACCACATATGGATCCACCAATGTCATTGAAATGTGTGTTCTCTACAGAGACCACACATGGATCCACCAGTGTCATTGCATGTGTGTTCTTTTTAGTAACAACAACCAGAGTCATTGAAATGTGTGTTCTTTTCACATACCACCTATGGATCCACCAGTGTCATTGCATGTGTGTTCTTTTCACTAGCAACAACCAGAGTCATTGCATGTGTGTTCTTTTCACATACCACATATGGATCCACCAATGTCATTGAAATGTGTGTTCTCTACAGAGACCACACATGGATCCACCAGTGTCATTGCATGTGTGTTCTTTTTAGTAACAACAACCAGAGTCATTGACATGTGTGTTCTTTTCACATACCACCAATGGATCCACCAGTGTCATTGCATGTGTGTTCTTTTCACTAGCAACAACAACCAGAGTCATTGCATATGTGTTCTCTTCACTAACAACAACTGGAGTCATTGCATGAATGTTCTTTTTACTAACAACAACCAGAGTCATTTCATGGCTGTTGTTTTCACAATCCACCCATGGATCCACCAGTGTCGTTGCATGTGTGTTCTTTTTAGTAACAACAACCAGAGTCATTGAAATGTGTGTTCTTTTCACATACCACCTCTGGATCCACTAGTGTCATTGCATGTGTGTTCTTTTCACTAACAACAACCAGAGTCATTGCATGTGTGTTCTTTTTAGTAACAACAACCAGAGTCACATTGCATGTGTGTTCTTTTCACATACCACATATGGATCCACTAGTGTCATTGAAATGTGTGTTCTCTACAGAGACCACACATGGATCCACCGGTGTCATTGCATGTATGTTCTTTTCACTAACAACAACTGGAGTCATTGCATGTGTGTTCTCTTCACAATCCACGAATGGATCCACCAGTGTCATTGCATGTGTGTTCTTTTCACTAACAACAACCAGAGTCATTGCATGTGTGCTCTTTTCACAAACCACATATGGTTCCACCAGTGTCACTGCATGTATGTTCTTTTCACAATCCACCCATGGATCCACCGGTGTCATTGCATGTGTGTTCTTTTCACTAACAACAACTGGAGTCATTGCATGTGTGTTCTTTTCACATACCACCTATGGATCCACTAGAGTCATTGAAATGTGTGCTATTTTCACAATCCACCCATGGATCCACTAGTGTCATTGCATGCGTGTTCTTTTCACATACCACATATGGATCGACCAGTGTCATTGAAATGTGTGTTCTCTATAGAGACCACACATGGATCCACCAGTGTCGTTGCATGCATGTTCTTTTCACTAACAACAACTGGAGTCATTGCATGTGTGCTCTTTTCACTAACAACAACTGGAGTCATTGCATGTGTGTTCTTTTTACTAACAACAACCAGAGTCATTTCATGGTTGTTCTTTTCACAATCCACCCATGGATCCACCAGTGTCATTGCATGTGTGTTCTTTTTAGTAACAACAACCAGAGTCATTTTGCATGTGTGTTCTTTTCACATACCACCTATGGATCCACCAGTGTCATTGCATGTGTGTTCTTTTCACAATGCACCCATGGATCCACCAGTGTCATTGCATGTGTGTTCTTTTTAGTAACAACAACCAGAGTCATTGAAATGTGTGTTCTTTTCACATACCACCTATGGATCCACTAGTGTCATTACATGTGTGTTCTTTTCACTAACAACAACCAGAGTCATTGCATGTGTGTTCTTTTTAGTAACAACAAGCAGAGTCATTGAAATGTGTGTTCTTTTCACATACCACCTATGGATCCACCAATGTTATTGCATGTGTGTTCTTTTCACATGGATCCACAGAGTCATTGCATGTGTGTTCTTTTTAGTAACAACACCCAGAGTCATTGAAATGTGTGTTCTTTTCACATACCACCTATGGATCCACCAGTGTCATTGCATGTGTGTTCTTTTCACAATCCACCCATGGATCCATCAGAGTCATTGCATGTGTGTTCTTTTTAGTAACAACAACAAGAGTCATTGAAATGTGTGTTCTTTTCACATACACCTATGGGTCCACCAGTGTCATTGCATGTGTGTTCTTTTCACTAACAACAACAACCAGAGTCATTGCATGTGTGTTCTCTTCACTAACAACAACAACTAGTGTCATTGCATGTGTGTTCTTTTCACTAACAACAACAACTAGAGTCATTGCATGTGTGCTCTTTTTAGTAACAACAACCAGAGTCATTTTGCATGAGTGTTCTTTTCACATACCACCTATGGATCCACCAGTATCATTGCATGTGTGTTCTTTTCACTAACAACAACCAGAGTCATTGCATGTGTGTTCTTTTCACATACCACATATGGATCCACCAATGTCATTGAAATGTGTGTTCTCTACAGAGACCACACATGGATCCACCAGTGTCATTGCATGTGTCTTCTTTTTAGTAACAACAACCAGAGTCATTGAAATGTGTGTTCTTTTCACATACCACCTATGGATCCACCAGTGTCATTGCATGTGTGTTCTTTTCACTACCAACAACAACCAGAGTCATTGCATGTGTGTTCTCTTCACTAACAACAACTGGAGTCATTGCATGTGTGTTCTTTTTACTAACAACAACCAGAGTCATTTCATGGCTGTTGTTTTCACAATCCACCCATGGATCCACCAGTGTCATTGCATGTGTGTTGTTTTTAGTAACAACAACCAGAGTCATTGAAATGTGTGTTCTTTTCACATACCACCTATGGATCCACCAGTGTCATTACATGTGTGTTCTTTTCACTAACAACAACCAGAGTCATTGCATGTGTGTTCTTTTTAGTAACAACAACCAGAGTCATTTTGCATGTGTGTTCTTTTCACATACCACATATGGATCCACTAGTGTCATTGAAATGTGTGTTCTCTACAGAGACCACACATGGATCCACCGGTATCAGTGCATGTATGTTCTTTTCACTAACAACAACTGGAGTCATTGCATGTGTGTTCTCTTCACAATCCACGCATGGATCCACCAGTGTCATTGCATGTGTGTTCTTTTCACTAACAACAACCAGAGTCATTGCATGTGTGCTCTTTTCCCAATCCACATATGGTTCCACCAGTGTCACTGCATGTATATCTTTTCACAATCCACCCATGGATCCACCGGTGTCATTGCATGTGTGTTCTTTTCACTAAAAACAACTGGAGTCATTGCATGTGTGTTCTTTTCACATACCACCTATGGATCCACCAGAGTCATTGAAATGTGTGCTATTTTCACAATCCACCCATGGATCCACTAGTGTCATTGCATGCGTGTTCTTTTCACATACCACATATGGATCGACCAGTGTCATTGAAATGTGTGTTCTCTATAGAGACCACACATGGATCCACCAGTGTCATTGCATGTGTGGTCTTTTTAGTAACAACAACCAGAGTCATTTTGCATGTGTGTTCTTTTCACATACCACCTATGGATCCACCAGTGTCATTGCATGTGTGTTCTTTTCACAATCCACCCATGGATCCACCAGTGTCATTGCATGTGTGTTCTTTTTAGTAACAACAACCAGAGTCATTGAAATGTGTGTTCTTTTCACATACCACCTATGGATCCACCAGTGTCATTACATGTGTGTTCTTTTCACTAACAACAACCAGAGTCATTGCATGTGTGTTCTTTTTAGTAACAACAACCAGAGTCATTGAAATGTGTGTTCTTTTCACATACCACCTATGGATCCACCAATGTTATTGCATGTGTGTTCTTTTCACATGGATCCACCAGAGTCATTGCATGTGTGTTCTTTTTAGTAACAACAACCAGAGTCATTGAAATGTGTGTTCTTTTCACATACCACCTATGGATGCACCAGTGTCATTGCATGTGTGTTCTTTTCACAATCCACCCATGGATCCATCAGAGTCATTGCATGTGTGTTCTTTTTAATAACAACAACAAGAGTCATTGAAATGTGTGTTCTTTTCACATACCACCTATGGATCCACCAGTGTCATGGCATGTGTGTTCTTTTCACATGGATCCACCAGAGTCATTGCATGTGCGTTCTTTTTAGTAATAACAACCAGAGTCATTTTGCATGTGTGTTCTTTTCGCATACCACCTATGGATCCACCAGTGTCATTGCATGTGTGTTCTTTTCACTAACAACAACCAGAGTCATTGCATGTGTGTTCTTTTCACATACCACATATGGATCCACCAGTGTCATTGAAATGTGTGTTCTCTACAGAGACCACACTTGGATCCACCAGTGTCATTGCATGTATGTTCTTTTCACTAACAACAACTGGAGTCATTGCATGTGTGTTCTCTTCACAATCCAAACATGGATCCACTAGTGTCATTGCATGTGTGTTCATTTTAGTAACAACAACCAGTGTCATTGCATGTGTGTTCTCTTAAGAGACCACACATGGATCCACCAGTGTCATTGCATGTGTGTTATTTTTACTACCAACAACTAGAGTCATTGAAATGTGTGCTCTCTTTAGAGACCACACATGGATCCACCAGTGTCATTGCATGTGTGTTCTTTTCACTAACAACAACCAGAGTCATTGCATGTGTGTTCTTTTCATATACCACATATGGATCCACCAGTGTCATTGCATGTGTGCTCTTTTCATAATCCACCCATGGATCCACCAGTGTCATTGCATGTGTGCTCTTTTTAGTAACAACAACCAGAGTCATTTTGCGTGTGTGTTCTTTTCACATACCACCTATGGATCCACCAGTATCATTGCATGTGTGTTCTTTTCACTAACAACAAGCAGAGTCATTGCATGTGTGTTCTTTTCACATACCACATATGGATCCACCAATGTCATTGAAATGTGTGTTCTCTACAGAGACCACACATGAATCCACCAGTGTCATTGCATGTGTGTTCTTTTTACTAACAACAACCAGAGTCATTTCATGGCTGTTGTTTTCACAATCCACCCATGGATCCACCAGTGTCATTGCATGTGTGTTCTTTTTAGTAACAACAACCAGAGTCATTGAAATGTGTGTTCTTTTCACATACCACCTATGGATCCACCAGTGTCATTGCATGTGTGTTCTTTTCACTAATAACAACCAGAGTCATTGCATGTGTGTTCTTTTGAGTAACAACAACCAGAGTCATTTTGCATGTGTGTTCTTTTCACATACCACATATGGATCCACCAGTGTCATTGAAATGTGTGTTCTCTATAGAGACCACACATGGATCCACCGGTGTCATTGCATGTATGTTCTTTTCACTAACAACAACTAGAGTCATTGCATGTGTGTTCTCTTCACAATCCACGCATGAATCCACCAGTGTCATTGCATGTGTGTTCTCTTCACTAACAACAACCAGAGTCATTGCATGTGTGCTCTTTTCACAATCCACATATGATTCCACCAGTGTCACTGCATGTATGTTCTTTTCACAATCCACCCATGGATCCACCGGTGTCATTGCATGTGTGTTCTTTTCACTAACAACAACTGGAGTCATTGCATGTGTGTTCTTTTCACATACCACCTATGGATCCACCAGAGTCATTGAAATGTGTGCTATTTTCACAATCCACCCATGGATCCACTAGTGTCATTGCATGTGTGTTCTTTTCACATACCACATATGGATCGACCAGTGTCATTGAAATGTGTGTTCTCTATAGAGAACACACATGGATCCACCATTGTCATTGCATGTGTGGTCATTTAGTAACAACAACCAGATTCATTTTGCATGTGTGTTCTTTTCACATACCACCTATGGATCCACCAGTGTCATTGCATGTGTGTTCTTTTCACAATCCACCCATGGATCCACCAGTGTCATTGCATGTGTGTTCTTTTTAGTAACAACAACCAGAGTCATTGAAATGTGTGTTCTTTTCACATACCACCTATGGATCCACCAGTGTCATTACATGTGTGTTCTTTTCACTAACAACAACCAGAGTCATTGCATGTGTGTTCTTTTTAGTAACAACAACCAGAGTCATTGAAATGTGTGTTCTTTTCACATACCACCTATGGATCTACCAATGTTATTGCATGTGTGTTCTTTTCACATGGATCCACCAGAGTCATTGCATGTGTGTTCTTTTTAGTAACAACAACCAGAGTCATTGAAATGTGTGTTCTTTTCACATACCACCTATGGATCCACCAGTGTCATTGCATGTGTGTTCTTTTCACAATCCACCCATGGATCCATCAGAGTCATTGCATGTGTGTTCTTTTTAGTAACAACAAAAAGAGTCATTGAAATGTGTGTTCTTTTCACATACCACCTATGGATCCACCAGTGTCATTGCATGTGTGTTCTTTTCACATGGATCCACCAGTGTCATTGCATGTGTGTTCTTTTTAGTAATAACAACCAGAGTCATTTTGCATGTGTGTTCTTTTCGCATACCACCTATGGATCTACCAGTGTCATTGCATGTGTGTTCTTTTCACTAACAACAACCAGAGTCATTGCATGTGTGTTCTTTTCACATACCACATATGGATCCACCAGTGTCATTGAAATGTGTGTTCTCTACAGAGACCACACATGGATCCACCAGTGTCATTGCATGTATGTTCTTTTCACTAACAACAACTGGAGTCATTGCATGTGTGTTCTCTTCACAATCCACACACGGATCCACCAGTGTCATTGCATGTGTGTTCGTTTTAGTAACAACAACCAGTGTCATTGCATGTGTGTTCTCTTAAGAGACCACACATGGATCCACCAGTGTCATTGCATGTGTGTTCTTTTTACTACCAACAACTAGAGTCATTGAAATGTGTGCTCTCTTCAGAGACCACACATGGATCCACCAGTGTCATTGCATGTGTGTTCTTTTCAGTAACAACAACCAGAGTCATTGCATGTGTGTTCTTTTCATATACCACATATGGATGCACCAGTGTCATTGCATGTGTGCTCTTTTCACAATCCACCCATGGATCCACCAGTGTCATTGCATGTGTGCTCTTTTTAGTAACAACAACCAGAGTCATTTTGCATGTGTGTTCTTTTCACATACCACCTATGGATCCACCAGTATCATTGCATGTGTGTTCTTTTCACTAACAACAAGCAGAGTCATTGCATGTGTGTTCTTTTCACATACCACATATGGATCCACCAATGTCATTGAAATGTGTGTTCTCTACAGAGACCACACATGAATCCACCAGTGTCATTGCATGTGTGTTCTTTTTACTAACAACAACCAGAGTCATTGAAATGTGTGTTCTTTTCACATACCACCTATGGATCCACCAGTGTCATTGCATGTGTGTTCTTTTCACTAACAACAACAACCAGAGTCATTGCATGTGTGTTCTCTTCACTAACAACAACTGGAGTCATTGCATGTGTGTTCTTTTTACTAACAACCAGAGTCATTTCATGGCTGTTGTTTTCACAATCCACCCATGGATCCACTAGTGTCATTGCATGTGTGTTCTCTTCACTAACAACAACTGGAGTCATTGCATGTGTGTTCTTTTTACTAACAACAACCAGAGTCATTTCATGGCTGTTGTTTTCACAATCCACCCATGGATCCACCAGTGTCATTGCATGTGTGTTCTTTTTAGTAACAACAACCAGAGTCATTGAAATGTGTGTTCTTTTCACATACCACCTATGGATCCACTAGTGTCATTGCATGTGTGTTCTTTTCACTAACAACAACCAGAGTCATTGCATGTGTGTTCTTTTTAGTAACAACAACTAGAGTCATTTTGCATGTGTGTTCTTTTCACATACCACATATGGATCCACCAGTGTCATTGAAATGTGTGTTCTCTACAGAGACCACACATGGATCCACCGGTGTCATTGCATGTATGTTCTTTTCACTAACAACAACTGGAGTCATTGCATGTGTGTTCTCTTCACAATGCACACATGGATCCACCAGAGTCATTGCATGTGTGTTCTTTTCACTAACAACAACCAGAGTCATTGCATGTGTGCTCTTTTCAAAATCCACATATGGTTCCACCAGTGTCACTGCATGTATGTTCTTTTCACAATCCACCCATGGATCCACCTGTGTCATTGCATGTGTGTTCTTTTCACTAACAACAACTGGAGTCATTGCATGTGTGTTCTTTTCACATACCACCTATGGATCCACCGGAGTCATTGAAATGTGTGCTATTTTCACAATCCACCCATGGATCCACCAGTGTCATTGCATGTGTGTTCTTTTCACATACCACATATGGATCCACTAGTGTCATTGAAATGTGTGTTCACTATAGAGACCACACATGGATCCGCTAGTGTCATTGCATTTGTGGTCTTTTTAGTACCAACAACTAGAGTCATTCTGCATGTGTGTTCTTTTCACATACCACCTATGGATCCACCAGTGTCATTACATGTGTGTTCTTTTCACAATCCACCCATGGATCCACCAGTGTCATTGCATGTGTGTTCTTTTTAGTAACAACAACCAGAGTCATTGAAATGTGTGTTCTTTTCACATACCACCTATGGATCCACCAGTGTCATTGCATGTGTGTTCTTTTCACTAACAACAACTAGAGTCATTGCATGTGTGTTCTTTTTACTAACAGCAACCAGAGTCATTGAAATGTGTGCTCTCTTCAGAGACCACACATGGATCCACCAGTGTCATTGCATGTGTGTTCTTTTCACTAACAACAACCAGAGTCATTGCATGTGTGTTCTTTTCACATACCACATATGGATCCACCAGTGTCATTGCTTGTGTGCTCTTTTTACAATCCACCCATGGATCCACTAGTGTCATTGCATGTGTGCTCTTTTTAGTAACAACAACCAGAGTCATTTTGCATGTGTGTTCTTTTGACATACCACCTATGGATCCACCAGTATCATTGCATGTGTGTTCTTTTCACTAACAACAACCAGAGTCATTGGATGTGTGTTCTTTTCACATACCACATATGGATCCACCAATGTCATTGAAATGTGTGTTCTCTACAGAGACCACACATGGATCCACCAGTGTCATTGCATGTGTGTTCTTTTTAGTAACAACAACCAGAGTCATTGAAATATGTGTTCTTTTCACATACCACCTATGGATCCACCAGTGTCATTGCGTGTGTGTTCTTTTCACTAACAACCACAACCAGAGTCATTGCATGTGTGTTCTCTTCACTAACAACAACTGGAGTCATTGCATGTGTGTTCTTTTTACTAACAACAACCAGTGTCATTGCATGTGTGTTCTTTTTAGTAACAACAACCAGAGTCATTGAAATGTGTGTTCTTTTCACATACCACCTATGGATCCACCGGTGTCATTGCATGTGTGTTCTTTTCACTAACAACAATCAGAGTCATTGCATGTGTGTTATTTTTAGTAACAACAACCAGAGTCATTTTGCATGTGTGTTCTTTTCACATACCACATATGGATCCACTAGTGTCATTGAAATGTGTGTTCTCTATAGAGACCACACATGGATCCACCGGTGTCATTGCATGTATGTTCTTTTCACTAACAACAACTGGAGTCATTGCATGTGTGTTCTCTTCACAATCCACACATGGATCCACCAGTGTCATTGCATGTGTGTTCTTTTCACTAACAACAACCAGAGTCATTGCATGTGTGCTCTTTTCACAATCCACATATGGTTCCACCAGTGTCACTGCATGTATGTTCTTTTCACAATCCACCCATGGATCCACCGGTGTCATTGCATGCGTGTTCTTTTCACTAACAACAACTGGAGTCATTGCATGTGTGTTCTCTTTGATATCCACACATGGATTCACCAGTGTCATTGCATGTGTGTTCTTTTTAGTAACAACAACCAGTGTCATTGCATGTGTGTTCTCTTCACATACCACATATGGATCCACCAGTGTCATTGCATGTGTGCTCTTTTCACAATCCACCCATGGATCCACCAGTGTTATTGCATCTGTGCTCTTTTTAGTAACAACAACCAGAGTCATTTTGCATGTGTGTTCTTTTCACATACCACCTATGGATCCACCAGTATCATTGCATGTGTGTTCTTTTCACTAACAACAACCAGAGTCATTGCATCTGTGTTCTTTTCACATACCACATATGGATCCACCAATGTCATTGAAATGTGTATTCTCTACAAAGACCACACATGGATCCACCAGTGTCATTGCATGTGTGTTCTTTTTAGTAACAACAACCAGAGTCATTGAAATGTGTGTTCTTTTCACATACCACCTATGGATCCAGTAGTGTCATTGGATGTGTGTTCATTTCACTAACAACAACCAGAGTCATTGCATGTGTGTTCTTTTCACTAACAACAACTGGAGTCATTGCATGCGCGTTCGTTTTACTAACAACAACCAGAGTCATTTCATGGCTGTTTTTTTCATAATCCACCAGTATCATTGCATGTGTGTTCTTTTTAGTAACAACAACTAGAGTCATTGAAATGTGTGTTCTTTTCACATACCACCTATGGATCCACCAGTGTCATTGGATATGTGTTATTTTCACTAACAACAACCAGAGTCATTGCATGTGTGTTCACTTTAGTAACAACAACCAGAGTCATTTTGCATGTGTGTTCTTTTCACATACCACATATGGATCCACCAGTGTCATTGAAATGTGTGTTCTCTACAGAGACCACACATGGATCCACCGGTGTCATTGCATATATGTTCTTTTCACTAACAACAATTGGAGTCATTGCATGTGTGTTCTCTTCACAATCCACACATGGATCCACCAGTGTCATTGCATGTGTGTTCTTTTAACTAACAACAACCAGAGTCATTGCATGTGTGCTCTTTTCACAATCCACCTATGGTTCCACCAGTGTCATTGCATGTATGTTCTTTTCACAATCCACCCATGGATCCACCGGTGTCATTGCACGTGTGTTCTTTGCACTAACAACAACTGGAGTCATTACATGTGTGTTATTTTCACATACCACCTATGGATCCACCAGAGTCATTGAAATGTGTGCTATTTTCACAATCCACCCATGGATCCACCAGTGTCATTGCATGTGTGTTCTTTTCACATACCACATATGGATCCACCACTGTCATTCAAATGTGTGTTCTCTACAGAGACCACACTTGGATCCGCCAGTGTCCTTGCATGTGTGTTCTTTTTAGTAACAACAACCAGAGTCATTTTGCATGTGTGTTCTTTTCACATACCACCCGTGGATCCACCAGTGTCATTGCATGTGTGTTCTTTTCAAAATCCACCCGTGGATCCACCTGTGTCATTGCATGTGTGTTCTTTTCACTAACAACAACTGGAGTCATCGCATGTGTGTTCTTTTTAGTAACAACAATCAGAGTCATTTTGCATGTGTGTTCTTTTCACATACCACATATGGATCCACCAGTGTCATTGAAATGTGGGTTCTCTATAGAGACCACACATGGATCCACCGGTGTCATTGCATGTATGTTCTTTTCACTAACAACAACTGGAGTCATTGCATGTGTGTTCTCTTCACAATCCACACATGGATCCACCAGTGTCATTGCATGTGTGTTTTTTCACTAACAACAACCAGAGTCATTGCATGTGTGCTCTTTTCACAATCCACATATGGTTCCACCAGTGTCACTGCATGTATGTTCTTTTCACAATCCCCCCATGGATCCACCGGTGTCACTGCATGTGTGTTCTTTTCACTAACAACAACTGGAGTCATTGCATGTGTGTTCTTTTCACATACCACCTATGGATCCACCAGAGTCATTGAAATGTGTGCTATTTTCACAATCCACCCATGGATCCACCAGTGTCATTGCATGTGTGTTCTTTTCACGTACCACATATGAATCCCCTAGTGTCATTGAAATGTGGGTTCTCTACTCAGACCACACAAGGATCCATCAGTGTCATTGCATGTGTGTTCTTTTTAGTAACAACAACCAGAGTCATTTTGCATGTGTGTTCTTTTCACATACCACCTATGGATCCACCAGTGTCATTACATGTGTGTTCTTTTCACAATCCACCCGTGGATCCACCAGTTTCAGTGCATGTGTGTTCTTTTTAGTAACACCAACGAGAGTCATTGAAATGTGTGTTCTTTTCACATACCACCTATGGATCCACCAGTGGCAATGCATGTGTGTTCTTTTCACTAACAACAACATGTGTCATTGCATGTGTTTTCTTTTCACATACAACAACCAGAGTCATTGCATGTGTGTTCTTTTCACATATCACATATGGATCCACTAGTGTCATTGCATGTGTGCTCTTTTCAAAATCCACCCATGGATCCACCAGTGTCATTGCATGTGTGTTCTTTTCAGTAACAACAACCAAAGTCATTTTGCATGTGTGTACTTTTCACATACCACCTATGGATCCATCAGTGTCATTGCATGTGTGTTCTTTTCACTAACAGCAACAAGAGTCATTGCATGTGTGTTCTTTTCACATACCACATATGGATCCACCAGTGTCATTGAAATGTGTGTTCTCTACAGAGACCACACATGGATCCACCGGTGTCATTGCATGTATGTTCTTTTCACTAACAACATCTGGAGTCATTGCATGTGTGTTCTCTTCACAATCCACACATGGATCCACCAGTGTCATTGCATGTGTGTTCTTTTCACTAACAACAACCAGAGTCATTGCATGTGTGCTCTTTTCACAATCCACATATGGTTCCACCAGTGTCACTTCATGTATGTTCTTTTCACAATCCACCCATGGATCCACCGGTGTCATTGCATGTGTGTTCTTTTCACTAACAACAACTGGAGTCATTGCATGTGTGTTCTTTTCACATACCACCTATGGATCCACCAGAGTCATTGAAATGTGTGCTATTTTCACAATCCACTCATGGATCCACCAGTGTCATTGCATGTGTGTTCTTTTCACATACCACATATGGATCCACCAGTGTCATTGAAATGTGTGTTCTCTATAGAGACCACACATGGATCCACCAGTGTCATTGCATGTGTGGTCTTTTTAGTAACAACAACCAGAGTCATTTTGCATGTGTGTTCTTTTCACATACCACCTATGGATCTACCAGTGTCATTGCATGCGTGTTCTTTTCACAATCCACCCATGGATCCACCAGTGTCATTGCACGTGTGTTCTTTTTAGTAACAACAACCAGAGTCATTGAAATGTGTGTTCTTTTCACATGCCACCTATGGATCCACCAGTGTCATTGCAGGTGTGTTCTTTTCACTAACAACAACCAGAGTCACTGCATGTGTGTTCTTTTTAGTAAGAACAACCAGAGTCATTGCAATGTGTGTTCTTTTCACATACCACCTATGGATCCACCAGTGTCATTGCATGCGTGTTCTTTTCACATGGATCCAGCAGAGTCATTGCATGTGTGTTCTTTTTAGTAATAACCACTAGACATTTTGCATGTGTGTTCTTTTTAGTAATAACAACTAGAGTCATTTTGCATGTGTGTTCTTTTCGCATACCACCTATGGATCCACCAGTGTCATTGCATGTGTGTTCTTTTCACTAACAACAACCAGGTTCATTGCATGTGTGTTCTTTTTAGTAACAACCAGAGTCATTTTGCATGTGTGTTCTTTCCACATACCACATATGGATCCACCAGTGTCATTGAAATGTGTGTTCTCTACAAAGACCACACATGGATCCACCGGTGTCATTGCATGTATGTTCTTTTCACTAACAACAACTGGAGTCATTGTATGTGTGTTCTCTTCACAATCCACACATGGATCCACCAGTGACGTTGCATGTGTGTTCTTTTAACTAACAACAACCAGAGTCATTGCATGTGTGCTCTTTTCACAATCCACATATGGTTCCACCAGTGTCATTGCATGTATGTTCTTTTCACAATCCACCCATGGATCCACCGGTGTCATTGCATGTGTGTTCTTTTCACTAACAACAACTGGAGTCATTTCATGTGTGTTATTTTCACATACCACCTATGGATCCACCAGAGTCATTGAAATGTGTGCTATTTTCACAATCCACCCATGGATCCACCAGTGTCATTCCATGTGTGTTCTTTTCACATACCACATATGTATCCACCAGTGTCATTGAAATGTGTGTTCTCTACAGAGACCACACTTGGATCCGCCAGTGTCCTTGCATGTGTGTTCTTTTTAGTCACAACAACCAGAGTCATTGAAATGTATGTTCTTTTCACATACCACCTATGGATCCACCAGTGTCATTGTATGTGTGTTCTTTTCACTAACAACAACCGGTGTCATTGCATGTGTGTTCTTTTCACATACAACAACCAGAGTCCTTGCATGTGTGTTCTTTTCACATATCACATATGGATCCACCAGTGTCATTGCATGTGTGCTCTTTTCACAATCCACCCATGGATCCACCAGTGTCATTGCATGTGTGTTCTTTTCACATACCACATATGAATCCACCAGTGTCATTGAAATGTGTGTTCTCTACAGAGGCCACACATGGATCCACCAGTGTCATTGCATGTGTATTCTTTTTAGTAAGAACAACCAGAGTCATTTTGCATGTGTGTTCCTTTCACATACCACCTATGGATCCACCAGTGTCATTGCATGTGTGTTCTTTTAACAATCCACCCATGGATCCACCAGTGTCATTGCATGTGTGTTATTTTTAGTAACAACAACCAGAGTCATTGAAATGTGTGTTATTTTCACATACCACCTATGGATCCACCAGTGGCATTGCATGTGTGTTCTTTTCACTAACAACAACTAGAGTCATTGCATGTGTATCCTTTTCACATACAGCACCCAGAGTCATTGCATGTGTGTTCTTTTCACATATCACATATGGATCCACCAGTGTCATTGCATGTGTGCTCTTTTCACAATCCACCCATGGATCCACCAGTGTCATTGCATGTGTGTTCTTTTTAGTAACAACAATCAGAGTCATTTTGCATGTGTGTTCTTTTCACATACCACCTATGGATCCACCAGTTTCATTGAAATGTGTGTTCTCTACAGAGACCACACATGGATCCACCAGTGTCATTGCATGTATGTTCTTTTTAGTAACAACAACCAGAGTCATTGCATGTGTGTTCTTTTCACATACCACATATGGATCCACCAGTGTCATTGAAATGTGTGTTCTCTACAGAGACCACACATGGATCCACCGGTGTCATTGCATGTATGTTCTTTTCACTAACAACAACTGGAGTCATTGCATGTGTGCTCTTTTCACTAACAACAACTGGAGTCATTGCATGTGTGTTCTTTTTACTAACAACAACCAGAGTCATTTCATGGCTGTTCTTTTCACAATCCACCCATGGATCCACCAGTGTCATTGCATGTGTGTTCTTTTTAGTAACAACAACCAGAGTCATTGAAATGTGTGTTCTTTTCACATACCACCTATGGATCCACCAGTGTCATTGCATGTGTGTTCTTTTCATTAACAACAACCAGAGTCATTGCATGTGTGTTCTTTTTAGTAACAACAACCAGAGTCATTTTGCATGTGTGTTCTTTTCACATACGACATATGGATCCACCAGTGTCATTGAAATGTGTGTTCTCTATAGAGACCACACATGGATCCACGGTGTCATTGCATGTATGTTCTTTTCAATAACAACAACTGGAGTCATTGCATGTGTGTTCTCTTCACAATCCACACATGGATCCACTAGTGTCATTGCATGTGTGTTCTTTTCACTAACAACAACTAGAGTCATTGCATGTGTGCTCTTTTCACAATCCACATATGGTTCCACCAGTGTCACTGCATGTATGTTCTTTTCACAATCCCCCCGTGGATCCACCGGTGTCATTGCATTTGTGTTCTTTTCACATACCACCTATGGATACACCAGAGTCATTGAAATGTGTGCTATTTTCACAATCCACCCATGGATCCACCAGTGTCATTGCATGTGTGTTCTTTTCACGTACCACATATGAATCCACCAGTGTCATTGAAATGTGTGTTCTCTACTTAGACCACACAAGGATCCATCAGTGTCATTGCATGTGTGTTCTTTTTAGTAACAACAACCAGAGTCATTTTGCATGTGTGTTCTTTTCACATACCACCTATGGATCCACCACTGTCATTGCATGTGTGTTCTTTTCACAATCCACCCGTGGATCCACCAGTGTCAGTGCATGTGTGTTCTTTTTAGTAACAACAACCAGAGTCATTGAAATGTGTGTTCTTTTCACATATCACCTATGGATCCACCAGTGGTATTGCATGTGTGTTCTTTTCACTAACAACAACCAGAGTCATTGCATGTGTGTTCTTTTCACATACAACAACCAGAGTCATTGCAAGTGTGTTATTTTCATATATCACATATGGATCCACTAGTGTTATTGCATGTGTGCTATTTTCACAATCCACCCATGGATCCACCAGTGTCATTGCATGTGTGTTCTTTTCAGTAACAACAACCAAAGTCATTTTGCATGTGTGTACTTTTCACATACCACCTATGGATCCATCAGTGTCATTGCATGTGTGTTCTTTTCACTAACAGCAACAAGAGTCATTGCATGTGTGTTCTTTTCACATACCACATATGGATCCACCAATGTCATTGAAATGTGTGTTCTCTATAGAGACTACACATGGATCCGCCAGTGTCATTGCATGTGTGTTCTTTTCACATACCACATATGGATCCACCAGTGTCATTGAAATGTGTGTTCTCTACAGAGACCACACATGGATCCACCGATGTCATTGCATGTATGTTCTTTTTAGTAACAACAACCAGAGTCATTGCATGTGTGTTCTTTTCACATACCACATATGGATCCACCAGTGTCATTGAAATGTGTGTTCTCTACAGAGACCACACATGGATCCACCGGTGTCATTGCATGTATGTTCTTTTCACTAACAACAACTGGAGTCATTGCATGTGTGCTCTTTTCACTAACAACATACGGAGTCATTGCATGTGTGTTCTTTTTACTAACAACAACCAGAGTCATTTCATGGCTGTTCTTTTCACAGTCCACCCATGGATCCACCAGTGTCATTGCATGTGTGTTCTTTTTAGTAACAACAACCAGAGTCATTGAAATGTGTGTTCTTTTCACATACCACCTATGGATCCACCAGTGTCATTGCATGTGTGTTCTTTTCACTAACAACACCCAGAGTCATTGCATGTGTGTTCTTTTTAGTAACAACAACCAGAGTCATTTTGCATGTGTGTTCTTTTCACATACCACATATGGATCCACCAGTGTCATTGAAATGTGTGTTCTCTATAGAGACCACACATGGATCCACCGGTGTCATTGCATGTATGTTCTTTTCACTAACAACAACTGGAGTCATTGTATGTGTGTTCTCTTCACAATCCACACATGGATCCACCAGTGTCATTGCATGTGTGTTCTGTTCACTAACAACAACCAGAGTCATTGCATGTGTGCTCTTTTCACAATCCACATATGGTTCCACCAGTGTCATTGCATGTATGTTATTTTCACAATCCACCCACCGAACCACCGGTGTCATTGCATGTGTGTTCTTTTCACTAACAACAACTGGAGTCATTGCGTGTGTGTTCTTTTCACATACCGCCTATGGATCCACCAGAGTCATTGAAATGTGTGCTATTTTCACAATCCACCCATGGATCCACCAGTGTCATTGCATGTGTGTTCTCTATAGAGACCACACATGGATCCACCAGTATCATTGCATGTGTGTTCTTTTTAGTAACAACAACCAGAGTCATTTTGCATGTGTGTTCTTTTCACAATCCACCCATGGATCCACGAGTGTCATTGCATGTGTGTTCTCTTTAGTAACAACAACCAGAGTCACTGAAATGTGTGTTCTTTTCACATACCACCAATGGATCCACCAGTGTCATTGCATGTGTGTTCTTTTCACTAACAACAACCAGAGTCATTGCATGTGTGTTCTTTTCACTAACAACAACCAGAGTCATTGCATGTGTGTTCTTTTCACATGGATCCACCAGAGTCATTGCATGTGTGTTCTTTTTAGTAACAACAACCAGAGTCATTTTGCATGTGTGTTCTTTTCACATACCACATATGGATCCACTAGTGTCATTGAAATGTGTGTTCTCTATAGAGACCACACATGGATCCACCAGTGTCATTGCATGTATATTCTTTTCACTAACAACAACTAGAGTCATTGCATGTGTGTTCTCTTCACAATCCACACATTGATCCACCAGTGTCATTGCATGTGTGTTGTTTTTAGTAAGAACAGCCAGTGTCATTATATGTGTGTTCTCTTCAGAGACCACACATGGATCCACTAGTGTCATTGCATGCGTGTTCTTTTTACTAACAACAACCAGAGTAATTTAAATGTGTGCTCTCTTTAGAGACCACACATGGATCCACCAGTGTCATTGCATGTATGTTCTTTTCACTAACAACAACCAGAGTCATTGCGTGTGTGTTCTTTTCACATACCACATTTGGATCCACCAGTGTCATTGCATGTGTACTCTTTTCACAATCCACCCATGGATCCACCAGTGTCATTGCATGTGTGTTCTTTTTAGTAACAACAACCAGAGTCATTGCATGTGTGTTCTTTTCACATACCACATATGGATCCACTAGTGTCATTGAAAAGTGTGTTCTCTATAGAGACCACACATGGATCCACCGGTGTCATTGCATGTATGTTCTTTTCACTAACAACAACTGGAGTCATTGCATGTGTCCTCTTTTCACCAACAAACACTAGAGTCTTCTCATGGGTGTTCTTTTTACTAAAAATAACCAGAGTCATTTCATGGCTGTTCTTCTCACATACCACCTATGGATCCACCAGTGTCATTGCATGTGTGTTCTCTTCACAATCCACACATGGATCCACTAGTGTCATTACATGTGTGTTGTTTTTAGTAACAACAACCAGAGTCATTGAAATGTTAGTTCTTCTCACATACCACCTATGGATCCACCAGTGTCATTGCATGTGTGTTCTTTTCACTAACAACAACTGGAGTCATTGCATGTGTGTTCTTTTCACATACCACCTATGTATCCACCAGAGTCATTGAAATGTGTGCTATTTTCACAATCCACCCATGGATCCACCAGTGTCATTGCATGCGTGTTCTTTTAACGTACCACATATGAATCCACCAGTGTCATTGAAATGTGTGTTCTCTACTCAGACCACACATGGATCCATCAGAGTCATTGCATGTGTGTTCTTTTTAGTAACAACAACCAGAGTCATTTTGCATGTGTGTTCTTTTCACATACCACCTATGGATCCACCAGTGTCATTGCATGTGTGTTCTTTTCACAATCCACCCGTGGATCCACCAGTGTCAGTGCATGTGTGTTCTTTTTAGTAACAACAACCAGAGTCATTGAAATGTGTGTTCTTTTCACATACCACCTATGGATCCATCAGTGGCATTGCATGTGTGTTCTTATCACTAACAACAACCAGAGTCATTGCATGTGTGTTCTTTTCACATACAACAACGAGAGTCATTGCATGTGTGTTCTTTTCACATATCACATATGGATCCACTAGTGTCATTGCATGTGTGTTCTTTTCACATACCACATATGGATCCACCAGTGTCATTGAAATGTGTGTTCTCTACAGAGACCACACATGGATCCACCAGTGTCATTGCAAGTATGTTTTTTTGTAACAACAACCAGAGTCATTGCATGTGTGTTCTTTTCACATACCACCAATGGATCCACCAGTGTCATTGCATGTGTGTTCTTTTCACTAACAACAACCAGAGTCATTGCATGTGTGTTCTTTTTAGTAACAACAACCAGAGTCATTGAAATGTGTGTTCTTTTCACATACCACCTATGGATCCACCAGTGTCATTGCATGTGTGTTCTTTTCACATGGATCCACTAGACTCATTGCATGTGTGTTCTTTTTAGTAACAACAACCAGAGTCATTGAAATGTGTGTTCTTTTCACATACCACCTATGGATCCACCAGTGTCATTGCATGTGTGTTCTTTTCACAATCCACCCATGGATCCAACAGTGTCATTGCATGTGTGTTCTTTTTAGTAACAACAACTAGAGTCATTGAAATGTGTGTTCTTTTCACATACCACCTATGGATCCACCAATATCATTGCATGTGTGTTCTTTTCACATGGATCCACCAGAGTCATTGCATGTGTGTTCTTTTTAGTAACAAAAACCAGAGTCATTTTGCATGTGTGTTCTTTTCACATACCACATATGGATCCACCAGTGTCATTGAAATGTGTGTTCTCTACAGAGACCACACATGGATCCACCGGTGTCATTGCATGTATGTTCTTTTCACATACCACCTATGGATCCACCAGTGTTATTGCATGTGTGTTGTTTTTAGTAACAACAACCAGTGTTATTCCATGTGTGTTCTCTTTAGAGACCACACATGGATCCACTAGTGTCATTGCATGTGTGTTCTTTTTACTAACAACAACCAGAGTCATTTAAATGTGTGCTCTCTTTAGAGACCACACATGGATCCATCAGTGTCATTGCATGTGTGTTCTTTTCACTAACAACAACCAGAGTCATTGCATGTGTGTTCTTTTCACATACCACATTTGGATCCACCAGTGTCATTGCATGTGTACTCTTTTCACAATCCACCCATGGATCCACCAGTGTCATTGCATGTGTGTTCTTTTTAGTAACAACAACCAGAGTCATTGCATGTGTGTTCTTTTCACATACCACATATGGATCCACCAGTGTCATTGAAATGTGTGTTCTCTATAGAGACCACACATGGATCCACCGGTGTCATTGCATGTATGTTCTTTTCACTAACAACAACTAGAGTCATTGCATGTGTCCTCTTTTCACCAACAAACACTAGAGTCTTCTCATGGGTGTTCTTTTTACTAAAAATAACCATCGTCATTTCATGGCTGTTCTTCTCACATACCACCTATGGATACACCAGTGTCATTGCATGTGTGTTCTCTTCACAATCCACACATGGATCCACTAGTGTCATTGCATGTGTGTTATTTTTAGTAACAACAACCAGAGTCATTGAAATGTTAGTTCTTCTCACATACGACCTATGGATCCACCAGTGTCATTGCATGTGTGTTCTTTTCACTAACAACAACTGGAGTCATTGCATGTGTGTTCTTTTCACATACCACCTATGTATCCACCAGAGTCATTGAAATGTGTTCTATTTTCACAATCCACCCATGGATCCACCAGTGGCATTGCATGCGTGTTCTTTTAACGTACCACATATGAATCCACCAGTGTCATTGAAATGTGTGTTCTCTACTCCGACCACACATGGATCCATCAGTGTCATTGCATGTGTGTTCTTTTTAGTAACAACAACCAGAGTCATTTTGCATGTGTGTTCTTTTCACATACCACCTATGGATCCACCAGTGTCATTGCATGTGTGTTCTTTTCACAATCCACCCGTGGATCCACCAGTGTTAGTGCATGTGTGTTCTTTTTAGTAACAAAAATTAGTAACAACAACCAGAGTCATTGCAATGTGTGTTCTTTTCACATACCACCTATGGATCCATCAGTGGCATTGCATGTGTGTTCTTTTCACTAACAACCAGAGTCATTGCATGTGTGTTCTTTTCACATACAACAACGAGAGTCATTGCATGTGTGTTCTTTTCACATATCACATATGGATCCACTAGTGTCATTGCATGTGTGCTCTTTTCACAATCCACCCATGGATCCACCAGTGTCATTGCATGTGTGTTCTTTTCAGTAACAACAACCAGAGTCATTTTGCATGTGTGTACTTTTCACATACCACCTATGGATCCATCAGTGTCATTACATGTGTGTTCTTTTCACTAACAGCATCAAGAGTCATTGCATGTGTGTTCTTTTCACATACCACATATGGATCCACCAATGTCATTGAAATGTGTGTTCTCTATAGTGACCACACATGGATCCACCAGTGTCATTGCATGTGTGTTCTTTTCACATACCACATATGGATCCACCAGTGTCATTGAAATGTGTGTTCTCTACAGAGACCACACATGGATCCACCAGTGTCATTGCAAGTATGTTTTTTTAGTAACAACAACCAGAGTCATTGTATGTGTGTTCTTTTCACATACCACATATGGATCCACCAGTGTCATTGCATGTGTGCTCTTTTCACAATCCACCCATGGATCCACCAGTGTCATTGCATGTGTGCTCTTTTCACATACCACATATGGATCCACTAGTGTCATTGAAATGTGTGTTCTCTATAGAGACCACACATGGATCCACCAGTGTCATTGCATGTATATTCTTTTCACTAACAACAACTAGAGTCATTGCATGTGTGTTCTCTTCACAATCCACACATTGATCCACCAGTGTCATTGCATGTGTGTTGTTTTTAGTAAGAACAGCCAGTGTCATTATATGTGTGTTCTCTTCAGAGACCACACATGGATCCACTAGTGTCATTGCATGCGTGTTCTTTTTACTAACAACAACCAGAGTAATTTAAATGTGTGCTCTCTTTAGAGACCACACATGGATCCACCAGTGTCATTGCATGTATGTTCTTTTCACTAACAACAACCAGAGTCATTGCGTGTGTGTTCTTTTCACATACCACATTTGGATCCACCAGTGTCATTGCATGTGTACTCTTTTCACAATCCACCCATGGATCCACCAGTGTCATTGCATGTGTGTTCTTTTTAGTAACAACAACCAGAGTCATTGCATGTGTGTTCTTTTCACATACCACATATGGATCCACTAGTGTCATTGAAAAGTGTGTTCTCTATAGAGACCACACATGGATCCACCGGTGTCATTGCATGTATGTTCTTTTCACTAACAACAACTGGAGTCATTGCATGTGTCCTCTTTTCACCAACAAACACTAGAGTCTTCTCATGGGTGTTCTTTTTACTAAAAATAACCAGAGTCATTTCATGGCTGTTCTTCTCACATACCACCTATGGATCCACCAGTGTCATTGCATGTGTGTTCTCTTCACAATCCACACATGGATCCACTAGTGTCATTACATGTGTGTTGTTTTTAGTAACAACAACCAGAGTCATTGAAATGTTAGTTCTTCTCACATACCACCTATGGATCCACCAGTGTCATTGCATGTGTGTTCTTTTCACTAACAACAACTGGAGTCATTGCATGTGTGTTCTTTTCACATACCACCTATGTATCCACCAGAGTCATTGAAATGTGTGCTATTTTCACAATCCACCCATGGATCCACCAGTGTCATTGCATGCGTGTTCTTTTAACGTACCACATATGAATCCACCAGTGTCATTGAAATGTGTGTTCTCTACTCAGACCACACATGGATCCATCAGAGTCATTGCATGTGTGTTCTTTTTAGTAACAACAACCAGAGTCATTTTGCATGTGTGTTCTTTTCACATACCACCTATGGATCCACCAGTGTCATTGCATGTGTGTTCTTTTCACAATCCACCCGTGGATCCACCAGTGTCAGTGCATGTGTGTTCTTTTTAGTAACAACAACCAGAGTCATTGAAATGTGTGTTCTTTTCACATACCACCTATGGATCCATCAGTGGCATTGCATGTGTGTTCTTATCACTAACAACAACCAGAGTCATTGCATGTGTGTTCTTTTCACATACAACAACGAGAGTCATTGCATGTGTGTTCTTTTCACATATCACATATGGATCCACTAGTGTCATTGCATGTGTGTTCTTTTCACATACCACATATGGATCCACCAGTGTCATTGAAATGTGTGTTCTCTACAGAGACCACACATGGATCCACCAGTGTCATTGCAAGTATGTTTTTTTGTAACAACAACCAGAGTCATTGCATGTGTGTTCTTTTCACATACCACCAATGGATCCACCAGTGTCATTGCATGTGTGTTCTTTTCACTAACAACAACCAGAGTCATTGCATGTGTGTTCTTTTTAGTAACAACAACCAGAGTCATTGAAATGTGTGTTCTTTTCACATACCACCTATGGATCCACCAGTGTCATTGCATGTGTGTTCTTTTCACATGGATCCACTAGACTCATTGCATGTGTGTTCTTTTTAGTAACAACAACCAGAGTCATTGAAATGTGTGTTCTTTTCACATACCACCTATGGATCCACCAGTGTCATTGCATGTGTGTTCTTTTCACAATCCACCCATGGATCCAACAGTGTCATTGCATGTGTGTTCTTTTTAGTAACAACAACTAGAGTCATTGAAATGTGTGTTCTTTTCACATACCACCTATGGATCCACCAATATCATTGCATGTGTGTTCTTTTCACATGGATCCACCAGAGTCATTGCATGTGTGTTCTTTTTAGTAACAAAAACCAGAGTCATTTTGCATGTGTGTTCTTTTCACATACCACATATGGATCCACCAGTGTCATTGAAATGTGTGTTCTCTACAGAGACCACACATGGATCCACCGGTGTCATTGCATGTATGTTCTTTTCACATACCACCTATGGATCCACCAGTGTTATTGCATGTGTGTTGTTTTTAGTAACAACAACCAGTGTTATTCCATGTGTGTTCTCTTTAGAGACCACACATGGATCCACTAGTGTCATTGCATGTGTGTTCTTTTTACTAACAACAACCAGAGTCATTTAAATGTGTGCTCTCTTTAGAGACCACACATGGATCCATCAGTGTCATTGCATGTGTGTTCTTTTCACTAACAACAACCAGAGTCATTGCATGTGTGTTCTTTTCACATACCACATTTGGATCCACCAGTGTCATTGCATGTGTACTCTTTTCACAATCCACCCATGGATCCACCAGTGTCATTGCATGTGTGTTCTTTTTAGTAACAACAACCAGAGTCATTGCATGTGTGTTCTTTTCACATACCACATATGGATCCACCAGTGTCATTGAAATGTGTGTTCTCTATAGAGACCACACATGGATCCACCGGTGTCATTGCATGTATGTTCTTTTCACTAACAACAACTAGAGTCATTGCATGTGTCCTCTTTTCACCAACAAACACTAGAGTCTTCTCATGGGTGTTCTTTTTACTAAAAATAACCATCGTCATTTCATGGCTGTTCTTCTCACATACCACCTATGGATACACCAGTGTCATTGCATGTGTGTTCTCTTCACAATCCACACATGGATCCACTAGTGTCATTGCATGTGTGTTATTTTTAGTAACAACAACCAGAGTCATTGAAATGTTAGTTCTTCTCACATACGACCTATGGATCCACCAGTGTCATTGCATGTGTGTTCTTTTCACTAACAACAACTGGAGTCATTGCATGTGTGTTCTTTTCACATACCACCTATGTATCCACCAGAGTCATTGAAATGTGTTCTATTTTCACAATCCACCCATGGATCCACCAGTGGCATTGCATGCGTGTTCTTTTAACGTACCACATATGAATCCACCAGTGTCATTGAAATGTGTGTTCTCTACTCCGACCACACATGGATCCATCAGTGTCATTGCATGTGTGTTCTTTTTAGTAACAACAACCAGAGTCATTTTGCATGTGTGTTCTTTTCACATACCACCTATGGATCCACCAGTGTCATTGCATGTGTGTTCTTTTCACAATCCACCCGTGGATACACCAGTGTTAGTGCATGTGTGTTCTTTTTAGTAACAAAAATTAGTAACAACAACCAGAGTCATTGCAATGTGTGTTCTTTTCACATACCACCTATGGATCCATCAGTGGCATTGCATGTGTGTTCTTTTCACTAACAACCAGAGTCATTGCATGTGTGTTCTTTTCACATACAACAACGAGAGTCATTGCATGTGTGTTCTTTTCACATATCACATATGGATCCACTAGTGTCATTGCATGTGTGCTCTTTTCACAATCCACCCATGGATCCACCAGTGTCATTGCATGTGTGTTCTTTTCAGTAACAACAACCAGAGTCATTTTGCATGTGTGTACTTTTCACATACCACCTATGGATCCATCAGTGTCATTACATGTGTGTTCTTTTCACTAACAGCATCAAGAGTCATTGCATGTGTGTTCTTTTCACATACCACATATGGATCCACCAATGTCATTGAAATGTGTGTTCTCTATAGTGACCACACATGGATCCACCAGTGTCATTGCATGTGTGTTCTTTTCACATACCACATATGGATCCACCAGTGTCATTGAAATGTGTGTTCTCTACAGAGACCACACATGGATCCACCAGTGTCATTGCAAGTATGTTTTTTTAGTAACAACAACCAGAGTCATTGTATGTGTGTTCTTTTCACATACCACATATGGATCCACCAGTGTCATTGAAATGTGTGTTCTCTACAGAGACCACACATGGATCCACCGATGTCATTGCATGTATGTTCTTTTCACTAACAACAACTGGAGTCATTGCATGTGTGCTCTTTTCACTAACAACAACTAGAGTCATTGGATGTGTGTTCTTTTTACTAACAACAACCGGAGTCATTTCATGGCTGTTCTTTCACAGTCCACCCATGGATCCACCAGTGTCATTGCATGTGTGTTCTTTTTAGTAACAACAACCAGAGTCATTGAAATGTGTGTTCTTTTCACATACCACCTATGGATCCACCAGTGTCATTGCATGTGTGTTCTTTTCACTAACAACACCAAGAGTCATTGCATGTGTGTTCTTTTTAGTAACAACAACCAGAGTCATTTTGCATGTGTGTTCTTTTCACATACAACATATGGATCCACTAGTGTCATTGAAATGTGTGTTCTATATAGAGACCACACATGGATCCACCGGTGTCATTGCATGTATGTTCTTTTCACTAACAACAACTGGAGTCATTGCATGTGTGTTCTCTTCACAATCCACACATGGATCCACCAGTGTCATTGCATGTGTGTTCTTTTCACTAACAACAACCAGAGTCATTGCATGTGTGCTCTTTTCACAATCAACATATGGTTCCACCAGTGTCATTGCATGTATGTTCTTTTCACAATCCACCCATGGAACCACCGGTGTCATTGCATCTGTGTTCTTTTCACTAACAACAACTGGAGTCATTGCATGTGTGTTCTTTTCACATACCACCTATGGATCCACCAGAGTCATTGAAATGTGTGCTATTTTCACAATCCACCCATGGATCCACCAGTGTCATTGCATGTGTGTTCTCTATAGAGACCACACATGGATCCACCAGTCTCATTGCATGTGTGTTCTTTTTAGTAACAAGAACCACAGTCATTTTGCATGTGTGTTCTATTCACATACCACCTATGGATCCACAAGTGTCATTGCATGTGTGTTCTTTTCACAATCCACCCATGGATCCACGAGTGTCATTGCATGTGTGTTCTTTTTAGTAACAACAACCAGAGTCTTTTTGGATGTGTGTTCTTTTCACATACCACCTATGGATCCACCAGTGTCATTGCATGTGTGTTCTTTTCACAATCCACCCGTGGATCCACCAGTGTCAGTGCATGTGTGTTCTTTTTAGTAACAACAATTAGTAACAAAGACCAGAGTCATTGAAATGTGTGTTATTTTCACATACCACCTATGGATCCATCAGTGGCATTGCATGTGTGTTCTTTTCACTAACAACAACTAGAGTCATTGCATGTGTGTTCTTTTCACATACAACAACGAGAGTCATTGCATGTGTGTTCTTTTCACATATCACATATGGATCCACTAGTGTCATTGCTTGTGTGCTCTTTTCACAATCCACCCATGGATCCACCAGTGTCATTGCATTTGTGTTCTTTTCAGTAACAACGACCAGAGTCATTTTGCATGTGTGTACTTTTCACATACCACCTATGGATCCATCAGTGTCATTGCATGTGTGTTCTTTTCACTAACAGCAACAAGAGTCATTGCATGTGTGTTCTTTTCACATACCACATATGGATCCACCAATGTCATTGAAATGTGTGTTCTCTATAGAGACCACACATGGATCCACCAGTGTCATTGCATGTGTGTTCTTTTCACATACCACATATGGATCCACCAGTGTCATTCAAATGTGTGTTCTCTACAGAGACCACACATGGATCCACCAGTGTCATTGCATGTATGTTTTTTTTAGTAAAAACAACCAGATTCATTGCATGTGTGTTCTTTTCACATACCACATATGGATCCACCAGTGTCATTGAAATGTGTGTTCTCTACAGAGACCACACATGGATCCACCGATGTTATTGCATGTATGTTCTTTTCACTAACAACAACTGGAGTCATTGCATGTGTGCGCTTTTCACTAACAACAACTGGAGTCATTACATGTGTGTTCTTTTTACTAACAACAACCAGAGTCATTTCATGGCTGTTATTTTCACAGTCCACCCATGGATCCACCAGTGTCATTGCATGTGTGTTCTTTTTAGTAACAACAACCAGAGTCATTGAAACATGTGTTCTTTTCACATACCACCTATGGATCCACCAGTGTCATTGCATGTGTGTTCTTTTCACTAACAACACCCAGAGTCATTGCATGTGTGTTCTTTTTAGTAACAACAACCAGAGTCATTTTGCATGTGTGTTCTTTTCACATAACACATATGGATCCACTAGTGAGATTGAAATGTGTGTTCTCTATAGAGACCACACATGGATCCACCGGTGTCATTCCATGTATGTTCTTTTCACTAACAACAACTGGAGTCATTGCATGTGTGTTCTCTTCACAATCCACACATGGATCCACCAGTGTCATTGCATGTGTGTTCTTTTCACTAACAACAACCATAGTAATTGCATGTGTTCTCTTTTCACAATCCACATATGGTTCCACCAGTGTCATTGCATGTATGTTCTTTTCACAATCCACCCATGGAACCACCGGTGTCATTGCATGTGTGTTCTTTTCACTAACAACAACTGGAGTCATTGCATGTGTGTTCTTTTCACATACCACCTATGGATCCACCAGAATCATTGAAATGTGTGCTATTTTCACAATCCACCCATGGATCCACCAGTGTCATTGCATGCGTGTTCTTTTCACGTACCACATATGAATCCACTAGTGTCATTGAAATGTGTGTTCTCTACTCAGACCACACATGGATCCATCAGTGTCATTGCATGTGTGTTCTTTTTAGTAACAACAACCAGAGTCATTTTTCATGTGTGTTCTTTTCACATACCACCTATGGATCCACCAGTGTCATTGCATGTGTGTTCTTTTCACAATCCACCCGTGGATCCACCAGTGTCAGTGCATGTGTGTTCTTTTTAGTAACAACAATTAGTAACAACAACCAGAGTCATTGAAATGTGTGTTCTTTTCACATACCACCTATGGATCCATCAGTGGCATTGCATGTGTGTTCTTTTCACTAACAACAACCAGAGTCATTGCATGTGTGTTCTTTTCACATACAATAACGAGAGTCATTGCATGTGTGTTCTTTTCACATATCACATATGGATCCACTAGTGTCATTGCATGTGTGCTCTTTTCACAATACACCCATGGATCCACCAGTGTCATTGCATGTGTGTTCTTTTCAGTAACAACAACCAGAGTCATTTTGCATGTGTGTACTTTTCACATACCACCTATGGATCCATCAGTGTCATTGCATGTGTGTTCTTTTCACTAACAGCAACAAGAGTCATTGCATGTGTGTTCTTTTCACATACCACATGTGGATCCACCAATGTCATTGAAATGTGTGTTCTCTATAGAGACCACACATGGATCCACCAGTGTCATTGCATGTGCGTTCTTTTCACATACCACATATGGATCCACCAGTGTCATTGAAATGTGTGTTCTCTACAGAGACCACACATGGATCCACCAGTGTCATTGCAAGTATGTTTTTTTTAGTAACAACAACCAGAGTCATTGCATGTGTGTTATTTTCACATACCACCAATGGATCCACCAGTGTCATTGCATGTGTGTTCTTTTCACTAACAACAACCAGAGTCATTGCATGTGTGTTCTTTTTAGTAACAACAACCAGAGTCATTGAAATGTGTGTTCTTTTCAGATACCACCTATGGATACACCAATGTTATTGCATGTGTGTTCTTTTCACATGGATCCACTAGACTCATTGCATGTGTGTTCTTTTTAGTAACAACAACCAAAGTCATTGAAATGTGTGTTCTTTTCACATACCACCTATGGATCCACCAGTGTCATTGCATGTGTGTTCTTTTCACAATCCACCCATGGATACAACAGTGTCATTGCATGTGTGTTCTTTTTAGTAACAACAACTAGAGTCATTGAAATGTGTGTTCTTTTCACATACGACCTATGGATCCACCAATGTCATTGCATGTGTGTTCTTTTCACATGGATCCACCAGAGTCATTGCATGTGTGTTCTTTTTAGTAACAAAAACCAGAGTCATTTTGCATGTGTGTTCTTTTCACATACCACATATGGATCCACCAGTGTCATTGAAATGTGTGTTCTCTATAGAGACCACACATGGATCCACCGGTGTCATTGCATGTATGTTCTTTTCACTAACAACAACTGGAGTCATTGCATGTGTGTTCTCTTCACAATCCACACATGGATCCACCAGTGTTATTGCATGTGTGTTGTTTTTAGTAACAACAACCAGTGTTATTGCATGTGTGTTCTCTTTAGAGACCACACATGGATCCACTAGTGTCATTGCATGTGTGTTCTTTTTACTAACAACAACCAGAGTCATTTAAATGTGTGCTCTCTTTAGAGACCACACATGGATCCACCAGTGTCATTGCATGTGTGTTCTTTTCACTAACAACAACCAGAGTCATTGCATGTGTGTTCTTTTCACATACCACATTTGGATCCACCAGTGTCATTGCATGTGTACTCTTTTCACAATCCACCCATGGATCCACCAGTGTCATTGCATGTGTGTTCTTTTTAGTAACAACAACCAGAGTCATTGCATGTGTGTTCTTTTCACATACAACATATGGATCCACCAGTGTCATTGAAATGTGTGTTCTCTATAGAGACCAGACATGGATCCACCGGTGTCATTGCATGTATGTTCTTTTCACTAACAACAACTGGAGTCATTGCATGTGTCCTCTTTTCACCAACAAACACTAGAGTCTTCTCATGGGTGTTCTTTTTACTAAAAATAACCAGAGTCATTTCATGGCTGTTCTTCTCACATACCACCTATGGATCCACCAGTGTCATTGCATGTGTGTTCTCTTCACAATCCACACATGGATCCACTAGTGTCATTGCATGTGTGTTGTTTTTAGTAACAACAACCAGAGTCATTGAAATGTTAGTTCTTCTCACATACCACCTATGGATCCACCAGTGTCATTGCATGTGTGTTCTTTTCACTAACAACATTTGGAGTCATTGCATGTGCGTTCTTTTCACATACCACCTATGTATCCACCAGAGTCATTGAAATGTGTGCTATTTTCACAATCCACCCATGGATCCACCAGTGTCATTGCATGCGTGTTCTTTTAACGTACCACATATGAATCCACCAGTGTCATTGAAATGTGTGTTCTCTACTCCGACCACACATGGATCCATCAGTGTCATTGCATGTGTGTTCTTTTTAGTAACAACAACCAGAGTCATTTTGCATGTGTGTTCTTTTCACATACCACCTATGGATCCACCAGTGTCATTGCATGTGTGTTCTTTTCACAATCCACCCGTGGATCCACCAGTGTCAGTGCATGTGTGTTCTTTTTAGTAACAACAATTAGTAACAACAACCATAGTCATTGAAATGTGTGTTCTTTTCACATACCACCTATGGATCCATCAGTGGCATTGCATGTGTGTTCTTTTCACAAACAACCAGAGTCATTGCATGTGTGTTCTTTTGACATACAACAACGAGAGTCATTGCATGTGTGTTCTTTTCACATATCACATATGGATCCACTAGTGTCATTGCATGTGTGCTCTTTTCACAATCCACCCATGGATCCACCAGTGTCATTGCATGTGTGTTCTTTTTAGTAATAACAACCAGAGTCATTTTGCATGTCTGTACTTTTCACATACCACCTATGGATCCATCAGTGTCATTGCATGTGTGTTCTTTTCACTAACTGCAACAAGAGTCATTGCATGTGTGTTCTTTTCACATACCACATATGGATCCACCAATGTCATTGAAATGTGTGTTCTCTATAGAGACCACACATGGATCCACCAGTGTCATTGCATGTGTGTTCTTTTCACATAACACATATGGATCCACCAGTGTCATTGAAATGTGTGTTCTCTACAGAGACCACACATGGATCCACCAGTGTCATTGCAAGTATGTTTTTTTAGTAACAACAACCAGAGTCATTGCATGTGTGTTCTTTTCACATACCACCCATGGAACCACCGGTGTCATTGCATCTGTGTTCTTTTCACTAACAACAACTGGAGTCATTGCATGTGTGCTCTTTTCACTAACAACAACTAGAGTCATTGGATGTGTGTTCTTTTTACTAACAACAACCAGAGTCATTTCATGGCTGTTCTTTCACAGTCCACCCATGGATCCACCAGTGTCATTGCATGTGTGTTCTTTTTAGTAACAACAACCAGAGTCATTGAAATGTGTGTTCTTTTCACATACCACATATGGATCCACTAGTGTCATTGAAATGTGTGTTCTCTATAGAGACCACACATGGATCCACCGGTGTCATTGCATGTATGTTCTTTTCACTAACAACAACAGGAGTCATTGCATGTGTGTTCTCTTCACAATCCACACATGGATCGACCAGTGTCATTGCATGTGTGTTCTTTTCACTAGCAACAACCAGAGTCATTGCATGTGTGCTCTTTTCACAATCCACATATGGTTCCACCAGTGTCATTGCATGTATGTTCTTTTCACAATCCACCCATGGAACCACCGGTGTCATTGCATCTGTGTTCTTTTCACTAACAACAACTGGAGTCATTGCATGTGTGTTCTTTTCACATACCACCTATGGATCCACCAGAGTCATTGAAATGTGTGCTATTTTCACAATCCACCCATGAATCCACCAGTGTCATTGCATGTGTGTTCTCTATAGAGACCACACATGGATCCACCAGTCTCATTGCATGTGTGTTCTTTTTAGTAACAAGAACCACAGTCATTTTGCATGTGTGTTCTATTCACATACCACCTATGGATCCACAAGTGTCATTGCATGTGTGTTCTTTTCACAATCCACCCATGGATCCACGAGTGTCATTGCATGTGTGTTCTTTTTAGTAACAACAACCATAGTCATTTTGCATGTGTGTTCTTTTCACATACCACCTATGGATCCACCAGTGTCATTGCATGTGTGTTCTTTTCACAATCCACCTGTGGATCCACCAGTGTCAGTGCATGTGTGTTCTTTTTAGTAACAACAATTAGTAACAAAGACCAGAGTCATTGAAATGTGTGTTATTTTCACATACCACCTATGGATCCATCAGTGGCATTGCATGTGTGTTCTTTTCACTAACAACAACTAGACTCATTGCATGTGTGTTCTTTTCACATACAACAACGAGAGTCATTGCATGTGTGTTCTTTTCACATATCACATATGGATCTACTAGTGTCATTGCATGTGTGCTCTTTTCACAATCCACCCATGGATCCACCAGTGTCATTGCATGTGTGTTCTTTTCAGTAACAACGACCAGAGTCATTTTGCATGTGTGTACTTTTCACATACCACCTATGGATCCATCAGTGTCATTGCATGTGTGTTCTTTTCACTAACAGCAACAAGAGTCATTGCATGTGTGTTCTTTTCACATACCACATATGGATCCACCAATGTCATTGAAATGTGTGTTCTTTATAGAGACCACACATGGATCCACCAGTGTCATTGCATGTGTGTTCTTTTCACATACCACATATGGATCCACCAGTGTCATTGAAATGTGTGTTCTCTACAGAGACCACACATGGATCCACCAGTGTCATTGCATGTATGTTTTTTTAGTAACAACAACCAGATTCATTGCATGTGTGTTCTTTTCACATACCACATATGGATCCACCAGTGTCATTGAAATGTGTGTTCTCTACAGAGACCACACATGGATCCACCGATGTCATTGCATGTATGTTCTTTTCACTAACAACAACTGGAGTCCTTGCATGTGTGCTCTTTTCACTAACAACAACTGGAGTCATTACATGTGTGTTCTTTTTACTAACAACAACGAGAGTCATTTCATGGCTGTTCTTTTCACAGTCCACCCATGGATCCACCAGTGTCATTGCATGTGTGTTCTTTTTAGTAACAAGAACCAGAGTCATTGAAATGTGTGTTCTTTTCACATACCACCTATGGATCCACCAGTGTCATTGCATGTGTTTTCTTTTCACTAAGAACACCCAGAGTCATTGCATGTGTGTTCTTTTTAGTAACAACAACCAGAGTCATTTTGCATGTGTGTTCTTTTCACGTACCACATATGGATCCACTAGTGTCATTGAAATGTGTGTTCTCTATAGAGACCACACATGGATCCACTGGTGTCATTGCATGTATGTTCTTTTCACTAACAACTGGAGTCATTGCATGTGTGTTCTCTTCACAATCCACACATGGATCCACCAGTGTCATTGCATGTGTGTTCTTTTCACTAACAACAACCATAGTAATTGCATGTGTGCTCTTTTCACAATCCACATATGGTTCCACCAGTGTCATTGCATGTATGTTTTTTTCACAATCCACCCATGGAACCACCGGTGTCATTGCACGTGTGTTCTTTTCACTAACAACAGATGGAGTCATTGCATGTGTGTTCTTTTCACATACCACCTATGGATCCACCAGAGTCATTGAAATGTGTGCTATTTTCACAATCCACCCATGGATCCACCAGTGTCATTGCATGTGTGTTCTCTATAGAGACCACACATGGATCCACCAGTCCCATTGCATGTGTGTTCTTTTTAGTAACAACAACCAGAGTCATTTTGCATGTGTGTTCTCTATAGAGACCACACATGGATCCACCAGTCTCATTGCATGTGTGTTCTTTTTAGTAACAACAACCAGAGTCATTTTGCATGTGTGTTCTCTATAGAGACCACACATGGATCCACCAGTCTCATTGCATGTGTGTTCTTTTTAGTAACAACAACCAGAGTCATTTTGCATGTGTGTTCTTTTCACATACCACCTATGGATCCACAAGTGTCATTGCATGTGTGTTCTTTTCACAATCCACCCATGGATCCACGAGTGTCATTGCATGTGTGTTCTTTTTAGTAACAACAACCAGAGTCATTGAAATGTGTGTTATTTTCACATACCACCAATGGATCCACCAGTGTCACTGCACGTGTGTTCTTTTCACTAACAAAAACCAGAGTCATTGCATGTGTGTTCTTTTTAGTAACAACAACCTGAGCCATTGAAATGTGTGTTCTTTTCACATACCACCTATGGATACACCAATGTTATTGCATGTGTGTTCTTTTCACATGGATCCACCAGAGTCATTGCATGTGTGTTCTTTTTAGTAACAACAACCAGAGTCATTGAAATGTGTGTTCTTTTCACATACCACCTATGGATCCACCAGTGTCATTGCATGTGTGTTCTTTTCACAATCCACCCATGGATCCATCAGTGTCATTGCATGTGTGTTCTTTTTAGTAACAACAACTAGAGTCATTGAAATGTGTGTTCTTTTCACATACCACCTATGGATCCACCAATGTCATTGCATGTGTGTTCTTTTCACATGGATCCACCAGAGTCATTGCATGTTTGTTCTTTTTAGTAACAACAACCAGAGTCATTTTGCATGTGTGTTCTTTTCACATACCACATATGGATCCACCAGTGTCATTGAAATGTGTGTTCTCTACAGAGACCACACATGGATCCACCAGTGTCATTGCATGTATGTTCTTTTCACTAACAACAACTAGAGTCATTGCATGTGTGTTCTCTTCACAATCCACACATTGATCCACCAGTGTCATTGCATGTGTGTTGTTTTTAGTAACAACGGCCAGTGTCATTGCATGTGTGTTCTCTTTAGAGACCACACATGGATCCACTAGTGTCATTGCATGTGTGTTCTTTTTACTAACAACAACCAGAGTAATTTAAATGTGTGCTCTCTTTAGAGACCACACATGGATCCACCAGTGTCATTGCATGTGTGTTCTTTTCACTAACAACAACCAGAGTCATTGCATGTGTGTTCTTTTCACATACCACATTTGGATCCACCAGTGTCATTGCATGTGTACTCTTTTCACAATCCACCCATGGATCCACGAGTGTCATTGCATGTGTGTTCTTTTTAGTAACAACAACCAGAGTCATTGCATGTGTGTTCTTTTCACATACCACATATGGATCCACCAGTGTCATTGAAATGTGTGTTCTCTACAGAGACCACACATGGATCCACCGGTGTCATTGCATGTATGTTCTTTTCACTAACAACAACTGGAGTCATTGCATGTGTGCTCTTTTCACCCACAAGCACTGGAGTCTTCGCATGGGTGTTCTTTTTACTAAAAATAACCAGAGTCATTTCATGGCTATTCTTCTCACATACCACCTATGGATCCACCAGTGTCATTGCATGTGTGTTGTTTTTAGTAACAACAACCAGAGTCATTGAAATGAGTGTTCTTCTCACATACCACCTATGGATCCACCAGTGTCATTGCATGTGTGTTCATTTCATAATCCACCTATGGATCCACCAGTGTCATTGCATGTGTGTTCTTTTTAGTAACAACAACCAGAGTTATTTTGTATGTGTGTTCTTTTCACATACCACCTATGGATCCACCAGTGTCATTGCATGTGTGTTCTTTTCACTAACAACAACCAGAGTCATTGCATGTGTGTTCTTTTCACATACCACATATGGATCCACAAGTGTCATTGAAATGTGTGTTCTCTACAGAGACCACACATGGATCCACCAGTGTCATTGCATGTGTGTTCTTTTTAGTAACAACAACCAGAGTCATTTTGCATGTGTGTTCTATTCACATACCACCTATGGATCCACCAGTGTTATTGCATGTGTGTTCTTTTCACAATCCACCGATGGATCCACCAGTGTCATTCCATGTGTGTTCTTTTTAGTAACAACAACCAGAGTCATTGAAATGTGTGTTCTTTTCACATACCACCTATGGATCCACCAGTGTCATTGCATGTGTGTTCTTTTCACTAACAACAACCAGAGTCATTGCATGTGTGTTCTTTTTAGTAACAACAACCAGAGTCATTTTGCATGTGTGTTCTTTTCACATACCACCTATGGATCCACCAGTGTCATTGAAATGTGTGTTCTCTTTAGAGATCACACATGGATCCACCAGTGTCATTGCATGTGTGTTCTTTTCACTAACAACAACTGGAGTCATTGCATGCGTGTTCTTTTCACATACCACATATTGATCCACCAGTGTCATTGCATGTGTTGTATTTGTTGGGTCCGCAGCATAGAAAACAAAAAATTTCCTAAGATGAGAACTATACGCCAAGATCTATCTACTAGATACAGAGCAACGGGTGGACATACATCCATGGAGAACTTACCCTCGAAGACAACGAGTTTTGTTAACGAGTAGGAACTCGTGGTTGATGTAGTCGTACACTTGCCGATATCAAGATCGTGAGGAAGTCCGAGCGCCGCAACTCAGCAGCGCATCCGCACTCGCACACACGTTCAAGCTACCGGACAACCTCCACCTCCTCGCTCCAGCGATCCAGCGGAAGCAACAACTCCTTCCAGACGAAATGCCACCGGGAACATGTATCTCGCTAATCCGAGACCATGGGGGAATAATTCTAGAGGGGGAGAGAGATCCTTCACAAGGAGGTGTGAGGATGAAGGAGGGAATGGGTGGCCTTTTATAGGAGGAGGGGGGTGCCCCCTCTCTCCATGGCCGGCGCATGGGGGGCTGACCCCTCACCTCCCCCATTCATGCCTCTTCACATTCCCTTTTAAAGTCTCCACTTTAAATGCATTAAATTTCTCCAAATTTAATGCTCTCTCATTTAATAAAACTATTTTTATTAAATTTATTCAGAATTTTGTTAATTACTTTAATTAACAAACATTCACATATAGCCCCTTGCAATATTTCAATATCACATGCAGAACCACCTTCTGCAATTTCACCCGAAACAATTTCCGGTTTCTATTGAAACAATTCCTACGCTTTGCAATTCTTTCGTCTGAAACATATGTGCTCCAAAATGGTGTCCGGTAACTATTAAGTGTGCCACCCTACGGTTCGCGAATAATGCAGACATGATCGAGACCCTTCTCCGATCAATAATCAGCAGCGGGACATGGAGATCCATACTGACTCCTACACATTCTCCTGTGATCGTGAGAACCTTTAACGCTTGTAACTAAATCCCTTTGTCTCTCGATATATTACATGTCCGAGATTCGATCATCGGTATCTCCATACCTAGTTTGATCTCGTTACCGACATGCATTCTTTTCTCGTTCCCGTGATATAACATTCTAGTGATCACATCACTTGCTTGCAAGCTATCCTAATGTGATATCACCGAGAGGGCCCAGAGTATATCTATCCGTCATCTAGATTGACAAATTCCACTCTTGATCCATGAGCCTCAACATAACACCTTCATAGTACTGAACCCATCTTTATAGTCACCCTGTTACAGTGTGACGTTTGATGTTATCAAGATACTCTTCCGGCGTTAGCAATTAACATGATCTCATGGTCTAAGGATAAAGATTACTTCGTATGATGTTATAGCAATATAAACATAATGACTTGATCGTAATGCTATACTTCGGATGAATGTTCATCACATCATTTCACAAATGCTGTGACCTTGTTATTAACAACATCCAATGTCCATGATCAGGAAACCTTGATCATCTTGTTAATCAACATGCTAGTCTATAAGAGAGGCATAACGAGGAACCCTTTTTTGTTTATTAAACACACATGTATTGATGTTTCCTATCAATACAATTATAGCATGCAAAATAAACATCTATCATATACAAGGAATACATAATAACAACTTTATTATTGCCTCTCAGGGCATATTTCCTTCAGTCTCCCACTTGCACTAGAGACAATAATCTAGTTTATATAGTGATAAATCTAACACCCATGGAGTTCTAGTGTTGATCATGTTTTGCCCTAGGGAGTACTTTAGTCAACAGATCTGCTACATTCAGGTCCGTGTGCACTTTACAAATCTTTATATCTCCATCCTTGACATGCTCGCGGATGGAGTGAAACCGGCGCTTAATATGCTTGGAATTCTTGTGAGACCTTGGTTCCTTGGCATTGGCTATGGCTCCATTATTGTCACAATAGATCACCATTGGGTCCAACGCACTAGGAACCACACCTAGTTCCATTATGAACTCCTTCATCCAAACCGCTTCCTGCGCTGCTTCTGAAGGAGCAACATATTCCGCCTCCGTCGTTGATCCAGCCACCACAGGTTGTTTGGAGCTCCTCCAACTAACTTCTGCTCCGTTCAAGAGAAATACGTATCCGGATTGAGACTTAGAGTCATCCGGATCAGTGTCAAAGCTAGAATCGACATAACACTTAGCGACTAGCTCTTCTTCACCTCCGTATACAAGAAACATATCCTTAGTTCTTCTCAAGTACTTAAGGATATTCTTGACCGCTATCCAGTGTTCCGAACCTGGATCAGATTGGTACCTACTAGTCAAACTAATAGCATATGCCACATCCGGTCTTGTACATAGCATGGCATACATTATAGAGCCTATGGCTGAGGCATAGGGGATCTTATCCATTATCTCTCTTTCTTCCGCCGTAGCCGGACTTTGAGTCTTACTCAATGTCTTTCCTTGCAACATAGGTAAGTACCCCTTCTTACTTCCGTCCATATTAAACTTCTTTAATATCTTATCAAGATATGTACTCTGCGATAGCCCAATTAGGCGTCTTGATCTATCTCTATAGATTTTAATGCCTAATATATATGAAGCTTCAACAAGGTCCTTCATCGAAAATTTGCTGTTTAGATAACTTTTAACACTATTTAAAAGATCTATATCATTTCCAATCAATAATATGTCGTCCACATATAATATCAGAAATGCCATATTGCTCCCACTCACTTTCTTGTAAATACAAGCCTCTCCATAAGTTTGGACAAATCCAAACTCTTTGATCACCTCATCAAAGCGGAGATTCCAACTCCAGGATGCTTGCTTCAGTCCATAGATGGATCGCTGAAGTTTGCACACCTTATCAGCATCCTTAGCATAGAAAAAACCCTTAGGTTGTATCATATACAACTCTTCTTCAATATTACCATTAAGGAATGTAGTTTTGACATCCATCTGCCATATTTCATAATCAAAATATGCAGCAATTGCTAACATAATCCTAACCGACTTAAGCATTGCTACGGGAGAGAATGTCTCATCGTAGTCAACTCCTTGAATTTGTCGAAACCCCTTTGCGACAAGTAGAGCCTTATAGATGGTTACATTACCATCAGCATCAGTTTTTCTTTTGAAAATCCATTTATTCTCAACGGCCTTTCGATCGTGAGGTAAGTCCACCAAGGTCCAAAACTGGTTTTCGTACATGGATTCCATCTCGGATTTCATGGCTTCTAGCCATTTGTTGGAATCAGGGCTCATCATCGCTTCTTCATATGTCGCAGGGTCATCTATTTCATCAATCATGAAATTCATAACAGGATTGCCGTACAGTTCAGGAGCTTCACGTGTCCTGCTTGACCTGCGAGGTTCGGCAGTGTCCTCTTTCGGAGTTTCATGATCAATATCATTAGCTCTCTCTTCATTAGGTGAAGTCAACTCCGAAACAACTTCTAGAGCTGTGCTACTCGCCATTTCATGAAGAGAAGGTTCAATAACCTCTTCGAGTTCTACCTTCCGACTATTCACACCTTTCGCGAGAAACTCCTTCTCAAGAAAGGATCCATTCTTGGCAACAAAGACCTTGCCCTCGGATCTGTGATAGAAGGTATACCTAATCGTTTCCTTAGGGTATCCTATGAAGACGCATTTTTCCGCTTTGGGTTCGAGTTTATCTGGTTGAAGTTTCTTCACATAAACATCGTATCCCCAAACTTTAAGAAATGACAGCTTACGTTTGTTTCCAAACCATAATTCATACGGTGTCTTTTCAACGGATTTAGATGGTGCCCTATTTAAAGTGAATGCAGCGGTTTCCAGTGCATAACCCCAAGATGACAGTGGCAAGTCAGTCAGAGACATCATAGATCGAACCATATCCAATAAAGTACGATTACGACGTTCTGACCCACCATTACGTTGTGGTGTTCCGGCAGGCGTGAGTTGTGAAACTATTCCATAGTCTTTCATATGTGTGCTAAACTCTTAACTAAGATACTCTCCTCCACGGTCGGATCGCAGAAATTTGATCTTTCTGTTACGATGATTTTCCACTTCATTCTGAAATTCTTTGAACCTTTCAAAGGTTTCAGACTTATGTTTCATCAAATAGATATACCCGTATCTACTCAAATCATCTGTGAAAGTAACAAAATAACGATATCCACCTCGCGCCGACACACTCATTGGTCCTCACACATCAGTATGTATGATTTCCAATAAATCTGTCGCCCGTTCCATTGAACCGGAAAACGGCGTTCTAGTCATCTTGCCCATAAGGCATGGCTCACATGTATCAAATGATTCCAAAAGTCCATCAGAATGGAGTTTCTTCATGCATTTAACGCCAATATGACCTAGACGGCAGTGCCACATATATGTAGATCTATCATTATCAAGTTTAATCCTTTTAGCATCAACATTATGAATATGCATAATACTACTATCGAGATCCAACAGAAATAAACCATTCAACATAGGTGCATGACCATAAAAGATATTATTCATATAATTCAAACAACCATTGTTTTCGGACTTAAACGAATAACCACTTTGCATCAAACACGATCCGGATACAATGTTCATGCTCAGTCCAGGCACCAAATAAGAATTATTTAGGTTTATAACTAATCCCGACAGCATATGGAGAGGCAGCGTTCTGACGGCGATCACATCAAATCTTGATCCATTGCCGACCCGCATCGTGACCTCATCCCTTGCTAGTTGTCGCTTGTTCCGCAGCCCCCGAACCGAGTTACATATATTAGCAACCAATCCCGTATCAAATACCCAGATGCTACTGCGAGTACTAGTCAAGTACACATCAATAACATGTATATCACATATACCTTTGTTTGCCTTGCCGGCCTTCTTGTCCGCCAAATACTTGGGGCAGTTGCACTTCCAATGGCCAGTCCCCTTGCAATAGTAGCACTCGGTGTCAGACTTAGGGCCAGCTCGGGGTTTCTTTTCAGGCGCGGCAACAGATTTGCCGCCCTTCTTTCCCTTCTGCTTGCCTTTCTTGTCCTTCTTGAAACCGGTGGTCTTATTGATCATCAACACTTGATGTTCTTTCCTAACCTCCACTTCTGTAGTCTTAAGCATTGACAGAAGCTCGGGAAGAGACTTCTTCATGCCCTGCATATTATAGTTCATCACGAAGCTCTTGTAGCTAGGTGGCAGAGATTGGAGAACACAATGTATGCCTAAGTCAATGGGAATCGTTATTCCCAAGGACACAAGCTTATCGGCGTACCCAGACATTTTGAGTACATGCTCACTAACGAAGCTGTTCTCTTCCATCATGCAGCTAAAGAACTTTTTAGAAGCATTATAACTCTCTACGGCAGCATGGGTATCGAAATCATTTTCAATTCTCCCATGGTATCAAAGGCATAGCCATTTTCGAAACATTTTCGAAGTTCTGGCTCTAGCCCATACAGTATGCCGCAATGAACTAAGTTGTGGTCCTCCTGACGAGTTATATAGATATTCTTTTCCTCGTCAGGGGCATCAGGAGCTGGTGGGGGGCCTAGCGGCGCCTCTAGGACATATTGCTTTTGTGCAGCAGTGAGGAGAATCCTCAAATTCATAGCCCAGTTGGTGAAGTTGCTACCATTCGCAGCAAGCTTCTCTTTCTCCATGAACACATTGAAATTAAAAGCAGGTGGTGCCATCTACAACAGAATTTTTAAAATATACTTAGACTAAGTTTATGATAGATTGAGTTCAACTAATCCAAATTACTAATGAACTCCCACTCAAAAACGACATCCCTCGTGTCCTTTTGGTGATTACATGAACCAAATCCACTACACCAAGTCCGATCATCACGTGAGTCGGTGTAGCTTCAAAGGCGAGCATCTATATGGGCATCATATCAACTATATGACTCATGCTTAACCTTTCGGTCCGTGTTCCGAGGCCATGTCTGTACATGCTAGGCTCGTCAAGTAAGAACCTTAGTATTTGCGTGTGTAAAACTGTCTTACACCCGTTGTATGAAAGTGTAGAGTCGAGAACACCCGATCATCACGTGATGCCTCAGAACCCGATCCACAAAATGGTGCATACTTAAGGAGGAACACATTTTATCTTGATATCTAAATGAGGGATCATCTTATAATGCTACCAAAAACGCCAAACTAGCAATATAAGATGCTAATATGTGAAGTGAGGTGATATGGTCCATGCATTTGATCTCTATCATTTGCATCGTGGTATGATCTCTATCGTTCCTTTGTGTGTAAGGCCAAGGTCTATGGAACTTAGACGTTAAGTGAGTTGTAAGAGTATCTATCATACATATACTTACAACAATACCATATCAATACACTAGCCCAGCAACGATCTAAACTAGACGCCTCTAATTTATCAATTGCAAGTTTTACGTGGCTTAGGGCTTTCGGAGATAGAACCGGTATTACGTACGAACATGAACCACAACGAGGATAACCAAGTTATTAGCAACTCGTTGTAAATCAGATATTGACTATAGTAGGAGAGACAGACACCCGCTAGCCACTTATGCAAAACTAGTTGCATGTGAGTCGTGGAACCGGTCTCATGTACGATGACATGTAAGGTTGGTCTGGGCCGCTTCATCCCACTATGCCACCAATATCCAAAGTACATAGAAGATGCAATAACATGATCATCATCGCCCACATATAAACATATGTGTACTACCTGTGCAAAGCACCTACGCATAGATCAGGCTCCGATATCACTGTTGGGTCCGCAGCATAGAAAACAAAAATTTTCCTACAATGAGAACTATACGCCAAGATCTATCTACTAGATACAGAGCAACGGGTGGACATACATCCATGGAGAACTTACCCTCGAAGACAACAAGTTTTGTTAACGAGTAGGAACTCGTGGTTGATGTAGTCGTACACTTGCCGATCTCAAGATCGTGAGAAAGTGCGAGCGCCGCAACTCAGCAGCGCATCCGCACTCGCACACACGTTCAAGCTACTGGACAACCTCCACCTCCTCGCTCCAGCGATCCAGCAGAAGCAGCAACTCCTTATAGACGAAATGCCACCGGGAACATGTATCTCGCTAATCCGAGACCATGGGGGAATAATTCTAGAGGGGGAGAGAGATCCTTCACAAGGAGGTGTGAGGATGAAGGAGGGAATGGGTGGACTTTTATAGGAGGAGGGGGTGCCCCCTCTCTCCATGGACGGCGCATGGGGGGGTGACCCCTCACCTCCCCCATTCATGTGGTGGTAACCCCTCCACATTAAAATGCCTCTTCACATTCCCTTTTAAAGTCTCCACTTTAAATGCATTAAATTTCTCCAAATTTAATGCTCTCTCATTTAATAAAAATCTTTTTATTAAATTTATTCAGAATTTTGTTAATTACTTTAATTAACAAACATTCACATATAGCCCCTTGCAATATTTCAATATCACATGCAGAACCACCTTCTGCAATTTCACCCGAAACAATTTCCGGTTTCTATTGAAACAATTCCTGCGCTTTGCAATTCTTTCGTCTGAAACATATGTGCTCCAAAATGGTGTCCGGTAACTCTTAAGTGTGCCACCCTATGGTTCGCGAATAATGCAGACATGATCGAGACCCTTCTCCGATCAATAATCAGCAGCGGGACCTGGAGATCCGTACTGACTCCTACACATTCAACGATGACTCCTGTGATCGTGAGAAACTTTAACGCTTGTAACTAAATCCCTTTGTCTCTCGATATATTACATGTCCGAGATTCGATCATCGGTATCTCCATACCTAGTATGATCTCGTTACCGACATGCACTCTTTTCTCGTTCCCGTGATATAACATTCTAGTGATCACATCACTTGCTTGCAAGCTATCCTAATGTGATATCACCAAGAGGGCCCAGAGTATATCTATCCGTCATCTGGATTGACAAATTCCACTCTTGATCCATGAGCCTCAACATAACACCTTCGTAGTACTGAACCCATCTTTATAGTCACCCTGTTACGATGTGACGTTTGATGTTATCAAGATACTCTTCCGGTGTTAGCAATTAACATGATCTCATGGTCTAAGGATAAAGATTACTTCGTATGATGTTATAGCAATATAAACATAATGACTTGATCGTAATGCTATACTTCGGATGAATGTTCATCACATCATTTCACAAATGCTGTGACCTTGTTATTAACAACATCCAATGTCCATGATCAGGAAACCTTGATCATCTTGTTAATCAACAAGCTAGTCTATAAGAGAGGCATAACTAGGAACCCTTTTTGTTTATTAAACACACATGTATTGATGTTTCCTATCAATACAATTATAGCATGCAAAATAAACATCTATCATATACAAGGAATACATAATAACAACTTTATTATTGCCTCTCAGGGCATATTTCCTTCAGTATTTTTACTAACAACAACCATAGTCATTGGATGTATGTTCTCTTTAGAGACCACACATGGATCCAGCAGTGTCATTGAAATGTGTATTATTTTCAACTACCGCCATTGGCCACAAACAATCGGGACGCAGAACTAACCAGCAACCGCTCTGGGCTTCTAGAAGACCCGATCCCCGATTGTTAGGCGCCGTTGGATCAGGGTGCATGGACGATAGTGATGTCCTTCACGAGGACGATCCGCGAGAAGTCTGTTCTGCGAACTGATTGGTCGTGGCAACTACGCTAGGCCTACGTCCTTGCCCTTATCCCCTTCACCTCGGGGCCGAAAATTAGACCGTGTTCCTTCATCGCCATGGAGAGGGAGAGGCCCAAACTCAGCTTGCACGAGGCTCAGATGTTCGCCCACTACGACATACTCGCGCCGCCGTTAGCGAGGCTTCTGTCCGGCTTCGAGCTGAGCAAAGCCGTGGTTCCTGTCGCGCCGCTCTTGCACGACAACGCGTTGGCGAGGCAGATCGAGGAGCGCCGCCGCTAGCTGTCGGAGCGGAAGAGGGCAATGGCGCGGTACTCGCGTACGAGCGCGTACTGGCGAACGTTGTTCAAGAAGGAGCGGGTTGTGTTAATTGAGCCATGCGGAACCCACCGGCAGGAGATCCACCCAGATCTACGTAACCCCGAACGGAGGCAGCGCTTCTGGGCAGTGCCTGGGTGTACGAGATAACCGTTATCGATGCAGCGTGTCGTGAAGAATCCATGAGGAGGAAGAACGTTGCCGGGAACGTCGGCATCGATTCCGACGCGGAGGAGGCTGGCAGCGATGCGGACAACATCGTCAATGATGGAGACTGCGGGAGTGTCATAGTCAATTAGGGCCACTTAAGCATAAACTAAATCTATGTACGGTATCTTAATGCGCTCTTTGGATCTATGTCACCTGAGTCATGGTCGATTATCGTCACAATCTATATATGTTGGTCATGTTTTAGTTGTCTTTGTCTTTGAAACTAGTCGATCGAAACTCGTCCGATCCTAAAAATAAACTTCGTGCATTCCCTGGCATATCTGATGGGACAATACGTTGACTCTGCTCCCAGCACTTGATGGCACAGGCGTAATTTGGAATGCGCCTGAGGAGAAGGGACTTAGTTTTTTTAATAGTGTAATAGTGTACTACTCCTGTCCAGATATAACTGACTTAGTTTTTTTAGATATTTAATAAATGTGTCTGTACCTAAAACATGTCTAAATATATGTTTTAGGTTTCTCTGTCTTTCAAACTAATCAAAAGTCGTCAAATTTTGAACAAACAAAGTCATTGCGTTCACACCTGATGGGACAATATGCTGACTCTGCTACTTGATGGCACAGCCATAATTCTAGAGTGCGCTAGAGGAGATGGGAATGCAAGGGAGATGGGAACTAGTAGCCGCGTCCAAACGCAAGTAAAAAATTAATGTAATAATATTTAAAAAAAATGTAATCTCGTCCACATGACCCCATCACAGACACATTGCACGCGCCAGATATAAATAAAGACGACACGGCTAGTTTAGTTTCAATGAGATAATTCAACATAGGACGTTACTGTGCAAGCATCTTTTTGCTCCTCTTATTAGTCTGCTAGCCCACACTGCATTAAGCATTAGTTGATGAGGATAAAAAAATGATAAAATGGCAAATAAAACAATTTTTAAGCTTACCTTTCACTCGGAGAATCGTACAAAGATGAAATTGGCAGGGATTTATTATTTCTCATGCAGTTAGCCAAAGATCCTCAAGAACATCCTCAATCACCCCTGCAACTTCTTCATATTCTAATACACCTCCATTATTTGCCCTTTCCTCCCCGTTCCGCTTACCCTTTTGTTTCTTTTTACACCCTTTTCTCATCGACACCTCCACTTCTTCATAAATTGGCTGCTTATGTACGTTTTCCTCCGAGTGCTCATCACCATCTTCGCACTGCTCTTCCGCTAGTCCTAGCTGAGAAGCCTCATTTTCTGCCACCGGGGTGTGAACAGGGACAATAGCATGTGTAACTGGGTTTTTGCACAACCTCTTGATATGGCCGAATCCGCCACAACGTCCGCATTTCCTTTTCCTAACACCAAGCCTTGGACCTTTATCGGTGGAGGCTTCGATCCTTAGCTTTCTAGGCCTCCCAGGTGGCCTCCTAAGAACTGGTGGTTGAAGTTTGAACCCTGGATCGATAATCTCCCAATCATTTTCATCGGCCATAGGTGGTATGTTTTCTGCATAAGTTGCAGCAAACTTGTCCACGGAGAAATAGTTGTCGACATAGTTCTCTATTTCAGCTCCGTTACATCTAAGCTTTAAGATGAAGTAAATTGCATGGTGACATGGCAGACCAGTAATCTTCCACTGCCTGCATGAACAAGTCTTGTTTCCAATGTCTACAGTGTACCTCCGTTCACTTCCATGCTTGTATTCTGCATAAACCTCAGCCAATGTTCTAGAACTTCTGACCACCCTCATCTTTATCGTACTCATTGCCCTGGTTCTTGCATTCAGTAACATAACCACCTTTGGAACTATTTTATGGCCTAAAAAATTTCTTGCAAAAATTCTTTGCCTTAAATCTATCTTCACCATTATGCACTGTCTTATTGCATCTAACAAAATAACAACTCCAAGTGTCTTCATTCCCGAAATCTTATCATTAAAACTCTTTGCCAAATTATTGCATACAAAATCCACCTTGCTTAACTCACCAAACTTGCTTCTGGCCCATAGCTTGGTTGATGTTCCTCAAGGTATTTTTTCACCTTTGGCACTACATACATGTTCTGAAAGTAAGTAGCATGCGTGCTTGGGATGTATGTGTATGCTAATCGCCACAAGTCCTCTTCAAAGATCTTTCCTTTGAACTTCTTCGTGAAGTTAGTAGCGAGGTGCCGCATGCATTCCCTATGCTCAACCCCAGGAAACACAGCATCAACAGCATTCTCAAGACCCTCGGATGCACCGGTGTGTATCACCAAGCCTTCAGGGTGACCAATTACTTCCTGTAGTCTCTGCATGAACCATGTCCATCTTTCATTTGATTCACCCTCAAGAACAGCATAAGCTACGAGTAGAAGCCAATTATGCGTGTCCAAAGCACAAGCAGAAGCAACATGTCCCCTGAACTTCCATGTTAAAGAAGTTGTGCCTATTGCCAAGTACGGCCTGCAGCCGTCTAGGAACCCCTTCCAGCATGCCTTCAGGCAGACAAAACATCTCCTGAAGCATATCTTATCTGCCTGCTTATACCTAACCCCCCTCGAGACCTTTTCTCTCCCTTTAACAACCTTGTAACCGATGTCAACAACACTACCAGGTGATGTTTTCTCTACCTGAGCTTTGAAACTATACAACATATGAAAACTGTAATTCCACTTGCCTTGAATGAAGTCTAGAGCCATCTCCTTCCCATCAAAGACTCTATGATAAGGAATCAAAACGTTAAAATTTTTGCTAATCTTTGCTCTGAGTTCAGCTGGTCCAATGTTATGATCCTGCCTCACCCAGTCAAGTACAGTAGCAGCAATCCACTTGGTAGTCGCCCGTCTAATTTTACCACTTAAAGAAGTATTAGGGCAGTTGTGTTCCTTCGTGTTTACTTTGATCTGCATTCGATAAGAATCCAAATAATTCAGACCTAGTTATCAGCAGCATAAATATGAGAAAGACTGAAACTGAATGTAGCTATTGCAACCTGAAATGGGTGTCCACCCCGCATTGGAGATGCATGTAATCTCCATTTACACATATTACTTTCCCTACAGTGCACCCTAAATCTCTTTTGGTCGCTCTTTTCAATGATAAATTCGAACCCAACTCTGATTGCATAGGTTGCAACTGCATATCTATAGTCCTCCACATTATCAAAGACAGTCCCCTCATCAATTGTAGGATTGTCCCTGTCAAAGTGTATCACTGGCATGTGCACATCTTCGTCGTCGTATCTACATCCCATTTCCACATCTTCACATTCCTCTTCCTCATCAGTCCCATAGTCAGGCTCAAAGTTCAAATCAACCAAATATTCCCTACTCTCCATCCTATCAGGGTTAGCAGCCATGTCTGGATATGCTTTCTCATCATCATCCGCACTGCCACATGTTTGAGTGCCTTCATGCTCACTTGACAAAGCATCATGCTCAAGGACAAGCTGTACAGACGTCCTACGGTTACCAACACATATCCTTGCCATCACCACGGGACTATAAATGCTAATTGGGGTATGCAGATAAGGAATCACAATTCTTACCTTTTAATGTGGACGCACGACACCTTCTCCGGGCTCCTACCTCCAAAGCTCTGCACCCCGCTTCCTCTCCCCCCATTTCGTTGTCCTCTGCGCTCTCCAGACTTGAAGGATATTCCGTGCTCTCTAGCCGCGCAGGACCCATATCCGTGCTCTCAAGCCTCGCAGGATCCATCTCCGAGCGGGATCCGGATCACCAACGTCATTGGGCCCCTAACCTAACGGCTGACTCTCGGTTTTCGTTTCCAGACGCGCCTGGGCGGTGGGCGGCGGCAAGGAGATAGGGCAGGGAGGGGAGGGGAGGGGATGGCAGTGAAGGGAGGAAGGGAGGACGACGTCCCAAGGGGACGACGAGAGCGGTGCACGACTGAGCGGAGTGGCGGCGGCAGGAGCAGAGGAGAGGAGCGGAGCAGAGCTGGTTGCGACAAAGCATGGAAAATTGCACAATAATGTGTTGGTGGGCGGCACCAGCCCTCGAACCTGGGACGCGCGCCATCGTAGGTGGAGGAGGCGGGCCCGCCTGTTAGAAAACATGCCACCTGTCAGCACACTATGCACGAGGAGCACTTCACGGAATTTTTAGCAGGTCCCACATGTCAGTCAGTTTGATAAAAACTTGCATGTAGTGCATGGCTGGTTCACGTGCTAGTTCCGAAAAAAGCCCGTTAATCCTTGAATTGGCAGTTCTGCTTTTTCTCCCCCGTCTCATCGTCTCCTCGCAGTGGCAGTTCCACTTCGTCTCCCTTGTCTGTTATATATCCTCTTCTTCTCCTCGTAGTGGTAGTTCTTCTTTCTTCCTCGATCACAACATTCCCGCATGTAAGCCATGGCCAGTAGCCGGATGAAGAGGAACTGGGCCGATCTCCCGGCCGACCCACTTTGCAAGATTGCCTACTATTTGCTGGAGAAAGACGAGTACGTCGACACCTATGCTGCTTGTCGGGAAGTCTGCACCGATTGGCGCCGCACTTTAAAGGTGCCCGGATTCCATCTCAACAACTGGATCATGATAGATAACACACTTCCAGACGTTGGCGACTTCACCTTCCTCAACCTCGCCACTGGTCGTTGCTTCAGGACAAATCTAATGGACGTCCATCGTAGGTTCACATTCACATCCGATATTTATTGGTATTTTCTATTGTAAACATCTTAGTGCTAACTGATGCCCTCTTCTTCCAAAAGATTCTACTTCATCGGTGTTTCTCGTGGCGTCATCATGCTTGCTCAGAGGGTGGAGCCGTACCAGATTCGGCTTCTGAACCCAATCACTCATAAGTCTAACACTGAGTTTCAAGGACGCATACCATCATGACGAAGTCCTTGACGATGGTGTTTGTTTGCACTGATTATCCAGATCATATTGCATGGGACGATGAGAGCACCCCAACGAGGCAAATCAATGGATCATTTGGAGAAGGATTGTATTCGCCACCTCCTGATATGCTTCTGGTCTGCATGACGGCATTTCGAGGGGAAGTATATGCATTACTTGAGAATGGAGACATTTTGTCGACCAACATCCAGTTAGAGCAGCACGCGAGCACTGTCACGATGGCCAAATTAATTTTGGCCCCAGTCTTTGAACAGGTACGCGGAACCTACAATTTTTACCTTGTGGAGTTAGATGGTGATCTGCTTCTTGTGTTGAACGGGGATTTCACCAAAGGGAAACCGGAGTTGTACCGGTTGGACACGGAGAACCGCTCTCTCGAGGCTGTCAGCGACATTGGAAGTCGTGCCCTCTTCGTTGGTTACAATCGGTCTATCTCCACTGACACCAGGTTACACCCCACAGTCAAACCCGGTTGCATATACTACAGGAATTACATTAGACTGTACGATCATGAGGTTCAAGCCTGGGAAGAGGAACCAACAATTGTAATGTATGGCTTAAGTCTGGAACATACACCGAGGCCTTACCCTCTGGACGAGATACTAGCAGCACAATGCAGACGGAGAGAGTTCTCTGAACATGTGTTGCAGCACGCGGGAGCCGCCGCCGACGAAATATATAGGGGAGAATGAATCATATATTCATCCTAGGCTATTTTCTAGCATTTTCAGGTCTATTTTTCAAAGTAGAAATTTGTACTGTATTTATATTATTTCGATGAGCAGTATGCGTATTACCTTTCAGACAAAATTGTAATGTATTTAAATTTAGTACTTCCAGAATTCAAAGTATTTATTTTTAGTAGCTTCTTTCAGAATTCTCTGTGTTCGACACGGGCATCAGCTCAGCGCTGGAATTCAGGTCCCACATGGAAAATTGCACAATAATGTGTTGGTGGGCGGCACCACCCCTCGAACCTGGGATGCGTGCCGTCGAAGTGGAGGGGGCGGGCCCGCCAGTCAGAAAACATGTCACGTCGGCATCCCCTATTTCTGATGCCCTTTATAAAAAAATAAAACACGCCACATAGTTATCCCCTGTTTCTGATGGTGTTGCTACACTCGATGGTACATGGTGGCATATAAATAATATCGTATAAACATAAGGGCATAGTCGTCAACATTTCTAAAATGAAACCCGGTTCCGTCTCCTACCTGTCCTGGTACATTGCCCGATGAGGTGGATAGCCACGACCGATCTTTTTAATACGTTCGCACTCTTATGCTGAGAAGGGAAATAAAGATTGAGCTGTTAATGCAATGAGTGTCAAATTATTACCCTCTAAGGAAATGGGAAATGGTTATTTTCATGTGTGCCCGTAGTCCAAACCTATTGTCAGTCTTTCACTCCCCTTCTCTGACTAACCACAGTTCACCTTGCGCAACTCCTCCGCGCCGCACCAACTAGGGTAACATGGCCCTGCCTAAGCCGCCACCGCCGCCGCGACAGCCGGCGAAACTGGGGTATTTAGCCCCTCTAAGGCAGGCCATTAAGCTCTACTTCAAGGCCGGTCTTCCATTTCCCTGCCAGGCAGATGATTTCCCCGAATGTGCCAAATCGGCCGCGGCGGCGACTGCGCCGTCGTCGACACCAGATGCGGCAAGCAGGGCCAAGAGAGCGATGTGGAGAAATCGTGCGGTGGCATTACGGCATGCTCTAGGCAGTGGGAACAAGGTACGTATCAAATCCTTCATGAGAGCATGCCACCGCCGAGGGTACACACCCTCGAACAGGGCAGCGCCAAGGTCTCGGAACTCTCGCGTCCACGCTTCGGCGCGGACTACCTTACCTCAGTGGGGTAGGCCGGGAGCACGCCGTCTGCGACAAAGACGCTCCATCCTACGCACCGTCGAAGGCCGTACCATGGAGGCGACCAAGCGTCTACACTCAGCATACTGGATTGTTCGACAGCCGGAGCCGGCGGCGGGCATCAGCTCAGCCCCAGAATTCAGGTTCGAGTTCACACGGACCTACGATCCCAAGAAGGAGATGTCGAATTTCAGTTTCGAAGAAATCGTTGTGGCGACGCGGATGGTCCAACTGAACCGGGACTGGCGCATGCAAATCGCTCGTGCATGAACGATGCAGATTTCTTGTAGTTTGGCGGGAAGGCAATAGATCAGTTTGGGTTAAATGATCAAAGAACTTATGTCCTCTCAAGGCAATTGGCCAGCCAACTTTTTTGGTGGAGATCTGTAGTTTCTTCAGTGTAGAATAGTTAAGTTCAGACTGAAGAATGGCTTTTGTAGATGAAATGCTGACGAATTGTTCTATAAACTAGTAGGAAGTTTAGCCCACTTTTGTGCAAGTATAAGACCCTTTTGTATGGAAGTACTACTGTTGTAAGCAATTACTATCAATTACCTATTTCCTTCAATTACTAGTCGTGGTTCAATCCAGTTAACTGACATCTTTTTATCCCAGACTACAGATTTTGCGTCTGCTGTCTGTGTTGTAAACCATTTTTTCCTTTGTCTTGTGTTGCCTGCAAAATGGTCCTGCAGTTCAACGTGTTACAAATGTAGCTACCTTGTACTCCCTCCGTTTTAAAATATAAGATGTTTTAGCTTTGTGAATGAAGTGTATCTAGTCCCCTTTTAGTATGTAGGTTCATCTAGGTTTAGAAAGCACCATCACTAAAAGATGTCTAGATACGCTCCATTCACAAAGCTAAAACATCTTATATTTTGAAACGGAGGGAGTACTTGAAGAGGAGATGGACTATATTTTCCTGGCATCCACAGAATTGACATTGCTCATTGCTAGACCACTCTCTTTTCATGAGGTTGTCCTTGGTTATTCACAGAAATTATAAAGCACGGTGTTCAACTACATCGATTCAAACTATTACACACACACACACTACATCAAATTCATTACCCACACATACTACATCGATTCAAACTATTACACACACATACTACTTCAAACTATTACACACACATACTACATCGATTCAAACTATTACACATTTTTAGTCGATGCTAACTTCCTGCTACGCTATCCATACTACAAATTCATTAGCCACACATACCACGGCAATTCACTAGAGCTCTGTCTTCACTCAAGGGAAATCAGAACCACCAGCTTGTCTAAGCCCGGTTCCCCCACCGAAACTATGTGCCCCGTCGCGAAACGGTGGCGGTCCTGTGCCATCTATCCTTCCAGGCCAACACTGCAGGCAAGGAGGGCGCTTTCTGGCAGCCTCTTCGGGGCCCTGAATGCCATGTACCGAGTACAGAACCTCCTCCAGGTGGATGATGACCGGGTTCTTCCAGCAAAGCTGTCGCCCTGCCTTGCTTGGAATCTGCACCTCGTACATCTTAGGAATGGCGTCAGGATCTTTCAGCCACGCCTTTACCTTGATGACCCATTTGTCGCTCGATCGCACGATTTCCACCAGCTCGTCGCCAAGGCTACCGGTGACCTGCTTGAGGGCCTCCGGCTCCCAAGCATCCAATGGGAGGCCGTCAAAGCCGAGTTTGGAGAAGAAACAAAGCTGCCCCAAGCGATCGTCCCTCCCACAGGCGCGATGCCAACGCATGAAGCTCATTTTCTTCCCGCATCACTCGAAAGAACGGGAAGAATGCAGAACGTGCTCGGTGTCTGAGCTGTGCTCGAACCAGACGAAAAAATCGAATGGCAGCGCGCATACCTCAATATTGACCTCATTTCGTCTGATCCCAAAACGAGACCTGAAAGCCGACAGCAACTCTGCCGGCGACACGGCGGGACGGACGCCCAGCACGGTGGCCATGAGAGCATGGTCGTCCAACTGCTGTGCCAGGGCTACCATGCCTGGGGTGCGCGGCAGCACGCAACTTCCCGAGGCCGGTCGCCGGCCTGGATCGCCCGACGGGACGCGCTCCGCCGTGCGAGAAGGACTAGCCAGAGGCGAGATATTAGTCCGGGGACGCGAAGCTCCGATACGGCGGACGATGCAACGGAGATGGCTGCGAGCTTCGATTAGAGGCGTGGGAGGTTGACCGGACATGGCGGAGACGCAAATTAGAGCAAGTGCAAGCTCCGATCTGAGACGAGCAGCCGGAGCTGAGAAAATGTTATGGGGAGGGGAGCAGGGGAGAAGACCAGAGCAGAGCAAAGAAACAGATCTTGTCCACTCAGGGATCTGGTCCACGCAGGGGTAAGCTAGTCCACGATCGCAAAAGATAACGGGGAATACTGACATGGCGGGCCAAGAAGAGTTGACCTAACGACGGTATTTGAGTTCAACCGTTTTTCGTCTGGTTCAAACGACTGTTTGGCCGTTAGATTTGTATTCACCCCCATTTGGCCCTTCTGGACAATTGGCGAATCTACTATGGCCCCTCTGCGCGATTGATGGCAACTCGGGTACCGCGGTGCGCTCACCCACCAACTTTGGTACCGCAAACGAACATTCCCCTCATTCCCAAAGCTCTATGAGCTAGATTCTACTGGCCAACGGCCATGCGCGATGCCAAAGACATCGTCCAGCACTGCAATGCTTGCCAGCGATTCATGGACAAACCGCACGCACCTGGTGCGGAGCTCAGGCCAATACCTGTGGCTTGGCCTTTCGCGCAATGGGGACTCGACATGGTCGGATGGCTCCAGAAATCCTCACGAAGAGGATACGTCTACCTCCTAGTCGCGGTCGACAAATTCACCAAGTGGACTGAGGCCATGCCGGTGACAAACCAATTGGGAGCCAGCACCGTCAAATTCTTCGAGTCCATTGTCTTCCGCTTCGGGGTTCCACATAGCATCATCACGGACAATGGGACGAACTTCACCTCCAAGGAGTTCCAGGAATTTTGCGAAAACCTGGGAATAAACATTAGCTACGCCCACCCTCAGACCAACGATCAAGTCGAAAAGGCCAATAGCCTCGTCTATGGTGGAATCAAGAAAAGGCTCCTCCGACCACTCGAACAAGCCACCGGGTGCTGGCTAGAGGAGTTGCAATCAGTACTTTGGAGCCTGCGCACAACTCCAAATAGCACCACGGGCTACACTTTGTTCTTCATGGTGCACGGTGCTGAAGGGGTACTACCCACAGAAGTGTGCTACAAAGCCCCGCGGGAGGTTGCATACAACAAGAAAGAATCAACTCTTGCACTCGAAGACTTCATCGACCTCCTCGATGAGGCACGTGAGATTGCAGCGGAGAGATCCACGATCTACCAACAGAACCTCCGCAACTACCATAGCAGAAGGCTACGCCCCAGATCCTTCATCGAAGGAGACCTGGTCCTGTGATTAAAGCAGCAAGGGCATCTCAAATTCGAGTCCCCTTGGGAAGGTCCTTACGTGATTACCGAAGTAATCCCAGGTGGCGCCTATCGACTTAAAGACCTAGAAAGCGGAGTCGCATACTCCAATCCCTGGAACATCGCGCAGCTGCGCTGTTTCTACCCTTAGACGTTTTTCTTTACAAATAAGGCTATTCAGCCAGGCTACTTAGCCACACATTGTACCTCGTGATGTTCTTCGTATAAATAAAGCTAAGTGCCCCAAACCCTGTGTTTTTCTATTTTACTTGCAATTATATCACTTGGGGGCTGCACCACCCTTTACGCTTTCGTTCTACGAACAAATCGTAGTATCCTGAGTACCTGACACACTACCAATCGAACCCTTGATAAACACCAACCCAGTTGCAACGCACCTGACAGTTTGGCAAGGTGCCGAAATAAATACATGTCAAGCTAACGAAAAGGAACTACAGAGTACCACATACTCAAAAATATATATAAGCTAGCAAGCTCTATAAGTTCACGGGTATCAAACACACCCAACACGATTGTATGAATTTTACAACAGTTATACATCTATGTGTAGGCCTATCTTACACTACTATCGCAAAAGGAGAACATTTGTTTGCTCTTCAAAGAAGTTAACGATATCCTCCGCTGGCCGGTCAACCTCCTGATAGTGCGGCACCATATTCCAAGTCATCCCTTTCGGTGGTGGCGGTGGTCCAGTGGCAACAGATGCGACGTCCACATCGGGTCGATGCAGTTGAACCAATTGATAGTGCAACATTGGCATCTGTGACTAGCTGTTGGTGCACGCACTAGCGGACCGCGCTGATATCCTGGAACTTCGCCAGAAGAACCAATATACTTGAGGGCACAATGTCCAGCGAAAACATCGTGTGATAAATATACTTCAGGCATGACTACGCCTTCTTCAAACACTAAAGCACCCATGACGCACGATCCTGCAATGTCGCCAATGCGACTACACGGTCGTGGTCCACCCAGAAGTACCCACTAGCCTGTAGCTGCTCCTGGGTTAAGTCATTCATTCGAATTGCAACCTGGTCCTTCTCATCTTGCGGATGACGAGCGCTAACAACTACAAAAAAGCAAGACTAAAGTATAAGACAAGGCATCGCCGCGAATGGCTAAAGAAAAGATAAGAAGACAGAGAGCTATCATTTAAATTGCTCATTCAACTGCGCAACTTCATCTAGGAGGTACTTCTCGCGAGAGGTGGCCTTCTCAGCCTTCGACTTCCACACATCCACATTACCGCAGATAATGGGCAATTCCCGCTCCAACTGCTTTATACGGTCGCGCAATCGCGAGAAAAGCTATAGCTCCTCCACCTTTGAACGCGGTTGCGCTGCAGTTTCATTGGTTGGAGGAGAGTCATGAGGCTCACTCGAAGGACCACTTAAAGGACCCTATTACAACCAAGCAAGAGGCAAATGAGACAAATTATACATCGATAAAAAGGACGGACTAAATTCAAATTCAGCAAAAGTATCAACAGGGGCACCCCCACAAAGCATAGTCCCGCAAAAGGAAGCTAGATTATTACAAATGATAGCTAAGGAACGATCTACTTCTTCGACTTGGACTTCGACTTCGGGGGCTTCCTCGAATCTGTGGCAGTCTCTGACGCCATAGACTTTCCGGTGGTAGCCCCAGACGCTGCAGTCTTCGCCGCCTTTGCTCGCCACAGCTCCGTAGAGTATTTCGCGACTGTATCGATGAGCTGGTGCCCATACTTACTGCAACTACTAGTGAAGGGAGCAAATACTACCTGCTGACCATCCGTGTCGACAAGCATCACCTCCGAGACCGTGCTCGGGTCCATCTCCATGCCATGATCTTGTGCCATCGTGAGTGCCATGGTGGCGCCGACAAACCGTTGTGAATTCTTAAAGTCCATGGGAAAACCTTCAGTGAAGGATTCCACCAAGTCGTCAAGGTTGTCGATTAGGCTGGCCCTGGGGATCATGTCCTCTCGGAGACGGCTCAGCACACCATTGGCCTTCCCAAGCGTATCTTGGAGGGAGACACTACGGCCCTCGACTATGGCCACGGCGCCAGCCAAGGCGTCTACGTGGCGCAAGGCCTGGGTGTCAAAGCTTATGCTGGCGGCATCTGAAGAACACAAAATGTCAGCATAGTGACATGATAACAAAAACAGGGAAAATGCAAGTGAAGCAGTGTAATACCTGAGAGTTCTTTCGCAATCGAGAAAAGTTGTTCTACGAACAACTTCTCCCTCTCAGCAGTAGAGGCACGCAGGTCCTCCTCACGCTTTTGCGACTCCTCTAGAGCCGCGACTGCCTCATCGCGCTTCTTCTCTACTGCGGCAAGTCCCTTCTCAAGGGAAGTAACACGACAGAGATGCTCATTATGCTCACCTACAAAGGGCAGAGCACAACAACACCTGAGTATACAAATCTCTACACAAGCAGACCAAAGAGACAAGTTTGGCACAAACCTTCAACTGCGCGATGGCGGTTGTCCAACATGGCATGCTGTTGACCCAAGGCAAGGATCTGCTCCACAAGGCGAGTGGAATCCTTCACGATAGGCTACATCAAAAAGAAATGAAGCTTCAGTGTTGACAAAAAAAGGGGGCACAAACTCAAAAACTCGACTGCCAGCGGCAAAAGACACTTATGTGTTCCTCTAGGGACTTCAAAGGTTCCTGTCGAGAGGGTGTCCGTGCAACCATCTGGTGCCCCCAGTGTGGGGGGAACTCGAAGAATTGGCGCCAGAGTGGGCCGCCACTGGAGGAGAAGGAGAACGTACTGCCACCTCCTTGTTTTTAGAGTTTATGACTCCGGATTATTTAACAAATTGGCAGTCATCGGAGGACGACGATGCCATTTGCCTGCAAACATGACCAGTACCACTTCAGAAGAGAAACTCCAAGGAAAACAAGACGAACTCGAAAATATAAAAACTTACCCGTCAATTTATCAAGGTCGAAGGAATCATCCGACGACTCCTTTGGGAACCTCAGTTTCTTCCGTACGAGAGGAGCCATAGCACATACAGGCACAACAGGGATCGACTCCTACACAGCAGCAGCAGGACCCTCCGGCGTCTTCGGCGAGGAGGCATCTGAATCCTTGTTACGGGAACGCTTGCGAGTCCCGTGGTCACTGGACTCGGGGGCTTCCTCCTCTTCCTCCATGGGGGCAATGGAACCCGACTCGTCCTCTTCATCCACCTCGTGAGGAATGACTCCTTCAGGCCGAGGAGGCAAGCTGGCGGCCACGACCCAGTCCTAACAATAGGAAAAGTATTATTATACAAAAGCACCTACAAGCAATCAAAAAAACAAGAAACTACGAAGAGAAATCCACCTCAGGCGGAGGATTGCTGGCGCAGAATGGAGGCATGACTGAGTCACCCGGGAGATCCTCCTTGGTGGTGTACTTAGTCAGCAGTCACAACCTCCTGTCCACTTTACTCGTAGAGATGCCCTCCATAGAAATGCGAGTGGCATCACCAGCACCGGTCAAGCGAAAAATTGGGTGCGCCCTGGCCTGCAGAGGCTAAACTCGGTGACGCATCCAAGTGCGGATAAGGTCTGTGCCGCCTACTTATTTGCCTATACACTTCTCGAGGTCGCAGACATGCTGATAGAGGGCCTCTGTCTCTTCAACTTCAGCGGGCATCACAACGTTCTTCCACGACCTCCTTCGCTTGCAGGGCGCCACCGGGTCAAAAGGTGTGAGTCCATAGTGCTCTCCATCCGCTTTCTGGTCGCGTATGTAGAACCAATTCTCCCGCCAACCTTGGATAGACGCAATGAGCTTGATGTTGAAGTATGTGACATTAGAATCGACATGGATACCGCAGCCTCCTATGTCGTAGACTACTGAACCTAACTCCAATTAACGTTTGAGATTGAAGAGCTTCTTGAAGAGGCCGAAGTGCGGCTCGATTCCGAGCTAGCACTCACAAAGAGTGATGAAGCAAGCAATGTGGAGGATATAATTGGGGTCAGCTGATGGAGCTGGAGCCCATAGAAGCAAAGGAGACCCGTAACAAATGGATGCAGGGGAGAGAAAGACCATGAATGATGAACGCAAGGAACATCACTCGAAAACCGCAGGAGGATTGGGGATTACCTCGTCGCCGGGAACGCGTGAGTCGTCCTCCATGGTGGAAACCGCCCCGTCCTGGCGCTGGGTGAACAGCTCTGACGGTTTGATGACGGACTGGCGCCATGACCCGTTGGTGACGCGAGCCCCTGCACCCTTTTTCTTCCGAGCACCGGCGGCGCTGGTGCCCGTGCTGGCGGCGCCTCCCTTCTTCTTTGTAGCGACAATGGTAGCCGCAGATCCAACGGTGGCGCCTCCCTTCTTCTTTCCCGTGTTGCGCTGGCGATGAGAGCGCATGAAGTAGCTGGGGAAGACGCCGAGTTGGTCCAGTGCCACGGAGGAGATGTGTGCAAAGGAGCAGCAAGAAGAACAATAGTGGAGGAGCGCAAGAAAGAAGAGAGATGTGGGGCAATTACCGCACGGCGCTCCCCTACTTAACATCCTAGCAGATGTCATCCAACGGCCAGAAGAAAATCTACCAGACGCGTGGCATACATCAACATTGACGTGTGGCAAGGGTAAACCACAAACCGTCCCCCACTATTCCCATTACGCGTGGAAATCGAGGAGACGCAGTTAAAACAGAAGATTATGCACGCCCGGTCAAGTCCAAGTCAGAAAGTGGGACCCACTACTCGTCATGTACCGTCAAAACCGCTCACGCGGGCAATTGAGGTCATCTCATCATCAGCACTGACGTCATCAACTCCAGTAGGAGAATATTTTGACTACTTCAGTCCTTACTCGAGTCTTTGACTCAACCAAGCACTCGGGGGCTACTCCTAACAGGAGAGCTAGTCGTGCACCCGAAGAATTTTATGAAGATATCCAAAGCATCATGAAAACCCTTCATTCGAATCATCGATTCGATTATAAACTCCGGGTTACTCCCATAGGGAGCGCTGAAAGCATATTCAACTGAAACAAGCAAAAGATGACAGCAGTCGCAAAATACTTATAGTCCCCACTCTATCTACGACTCGAATAGGCACTCGGGGGCTACTCCCATTGGGAGCGCTGGCCGCGCACCCTATGATTATTTTTTCTTATATGTTACACTGTGTGTTGATAACATCCACACTCGAATGATATGGCGACTCCACCTCATATCTTTCCCTGCAAAGAGACTATGTCTCCTGGGTCACCCAAATCATCTCCGCGATGACAAAAATTCGGATGCCGCGCTTACAGCGTGAAGATAAGACCTGAATAAGGCCCGACAACGCATCTGCTGCCCTCTACAAAAAATAAATCCATACCTGCAGGTACGATGAATAAAGACTTGACGAACGCATCGAGTGCTCACACTTACACACTGGGATTCGACTCCTGTAATACCTCCACGGCATAAGTCGAATTACACTAGCACTTTTCCGAATTCGAGTCCGGGGACTCAGGTTTGAGTAGATTGCATTGTTTTTCCCTAAGGCAGTTAATTGATCCCGGTACATCGGATAAATCAGGCACATATATCAATAATCCCTATGACACAAAACAGAGCACTCGAAAATATGCTCAGATGCAGACTCGAAAGACTTCATAAAGTCTCCACTCGAATCTACAATTCCACTGGACACTCGGGGGCTACTGACATGGGCATACCTTACAGGTACTCGAGTTTGGTATATACGGCCTGATCTGGCAGAAGCCCACGGTGTTACCAGGGCCTAATCCAGGATTCGGGTGACCTATGGAGACTCCGACTGCTTGCAGCACAAGGCAAAGCTTAAGATAGAAAGTTTAAACGGGCGAACCCTAACTTTTAACCGACTCGACTTGCTACCTAAGACCTAGCCTATCTATATAAAGGCTAGGAGGGGCGGCAAGGAGGACAATCACAACCCTAGTTTCCACAACCTCGCCAGATTGCATCTGCGCACCCTTGTAACTTTCGACTCTCTCGATAATTCCAAGAGCAGACAAGTAGGAGTAGGGACCTCTACGAGGCCTGAACCTAGGTAAACCTTGCATCCCTGTGTGCTTGTTTGCTTGCCGATTGATGCCTCCAGCGCTCCCTCCTTCTCCAAAACCCAAGTCCATAGCAATAGGCATTAATGAGTTCAACCCTCGTCAAACCCCATAAATCGTAGAACACCAAGGGTATGTTTAGCGCTGCATAATGGACCAATCTCTATCCAAAATCTGCCCATGTGTTTAATTATGACATACAAGGTTGGTTATTATTAAAAGAAAAGTAGGAAACATATAGATGGAGTACAAAACCTATATATGCTTATGCATTTCAGCAAACATATTGATAGCAAAAGTCACCAAAGGTATTTAGGAACACAGATGGAGTGCAGAATAAACTATGACCATGTAGATTGAGGACAAATTAAACTATGTATTTGAGGAGGTAGATCGGGTGAAAGGGCAATAAAATGCCAACCAGATCGAGCTAGAGATAGAAGGACTACCGTGGGATCGACATGCCCACCGGTGCCTCTCAAGAAGACCGACGGGTAGGGAAAGCTTCTTCGTGCACGGTGGTGATGAGGAGCGGTCGTAAGTGCGTCTGTTTTGTGGACAAGGGGGTGAGGGCCTAGGCGGTGGAGGGTGGAAGTTAATACATAGTGCGAAGGGGTGGGGAGGGATAACATTGGAAATTCTGACCTACCCTACTTTGGGCACTGATAGCTGTGAGATTCGACACTTTTTTGATGGTTTTTATTGATGGTTTTCTCCCAGATTTGATCGTTTTGTAGCTTTACCTAATGCTAATACTTCGGTAGCAAAGAAAACTTTGTTTTTAATATGTGTTTCAGGTTTTGAACGTCAAAAGAAGGTTTTAACTAGAGAAACACAATATTCAGGCGAAAACAAGCAAGTCTCTCTTTGGAAGCAATCGAGGAAAGCGTATAGAGGCTTTAACGAGCAACTATATGGCGGGAGCAATTTTTCCGGACTTATAGCTCCCGCCGTATAGCTGCCGCCGCCTCTGTCTTGTCAAAAGGGACAACTTCCGTGAAGAGGCCATAGGCGAAAACACAACACAACAGCCGCCATCCCATCCAAAAGGGAGAAAGAAGAGATCCGGAGAAGAAGGGGAAGACGTTCTTCATCTCGCTCCACGATCTTCGACCTCCTAGCCAATACACCCCCATAGCCATTACATGTACTTCAGAGAGAGAGGGATCTTCACCTTGCAAGACTAGGGTTTGAGATTGTTTCTTCCTATCTTAAATTCTGTTGGATTACTTTCCTATTCTTATTGTGGATCTCCACGGTAATATCAAGAAGAATTCCCTTTATTTAATTATATCAATGATCTGTTATTCTCTCATGTGTGAGTAAGTTCCTTGGGCGTGAGAGACGTAGGGGATTAGTGAGATGTGATGTGCCTTCATATATTTTCCATTAGTTTGTGATTGATTCTCATTACTATATTATATGTGCTTGACTATCTGTGGGATGCCTAATGCTTGTTGTCCAATTAAGAGCCCAGACAAAATGATACTTTGTTCTACATAGATAGGATCTTGTTCGCTAGCAGACCGTCAAGCCCCGAGTGACACGGGGATATCAATGGAAAATTAGTAGACTTGAGGATAACGAGGAACCACTATGCTTATTGCATTAGTGCGATCCAAGGAGCTTAATCGCTAGGCGACCTAAAGGGTCTTAATTGTCTAGTGTCTGGCCATGGTTTTGGTAGCAGACTAGTAGGATTATTGAAGTTGGGATGAAATCTACCAAGAGGAGGTCCGGCTAATTATGGGTTGCTCGCCTACACATATACTTATAAGATTATAATTGTTATATTTATCATTCGTCCACCTAGCACAGTCACTATCACCATGAACTGAATCTCCCCGTGCCTTATTTTGCCATCTGCAGAAAATAACAAACAGCCAAGTCGTTCTTTACTTTCATGCTTTATATTTCAACACTTGCAGTCAATTCACTCGAAGACCTGTGACAAATTCGGGTGTGACAGAGACTTCACTCATAAACATTTACCTTTGGGCTCCTTGTGGGATCGATATCTATACTTAGAAACTAGCTACAAACGATCTGTGAACTTGCAGACATTAGGCACCACCATATACGTGGCCCACCTGCCAGTCACCATATATCAAAATTGATCTAAAACTTGTCAAAATACAAGTTTATGTTTTACCATGGAAACTAATGCACATAGCATTCCATTTGCGAACGAATGGCTTTATTTCAACATATATTTAATTTCGTCCCTAATTTTTTCGAAAAGGGGCCAAATTTGGAAAATTGAAAGTAAACTGCAAGATGCACCGATATACCAAATGCAGACACATCATCATAAATTATGGCCATGACCTTGGTCACCTTTTTTGGGATGATGGTCATCTTTTTGAAAACCTTGAATTGTTCGATAATTTTAGCAAATGCCTAAAAACTCATTTAAATGTTGGAAAACAACTCTCATTGGTATGCGGGTCTAGAGTGTAACAGCGAATCTGAGCGACCCCATGTCGAAGCAGCGTATGTTTGAAGCTTCGACCTCAAAATTTTGGAAATGTGCTCAAACCTCGCACACATCCATTCAAATATCCCGCGCATCTATTCAGACATACTTCATATTTTTTTAGAATGCATAATTCCTCTTCTATCCCTGCTCCTCTTATTTGAAATCCTTGAATTAATGTTCATTAATTTCGGCAGATGTCTATAAACTCATTAAATGCTGGAAAGCATACAAGCCCGTGGGTCCATCTAACGGGGACAGCATCCCAAGTGGGAGTAGCGTACCTTAGAATCTTCAACTTCAAAATTTCGGCAGAGCGCCGAAATATCCTGCCCACCCGTTCAAACATCCCACCCATCCATTCAAACATCCAGCCCCAAAAATTATTTTATTGCACAAATTTTGCGTGGAAGCTTGAAAGGGCGTTATACATTGTGTGAAAAAGGGGGCTGTGGCATTTTGAGCCATCATCTTTGTAGTTGCTTCACAAAAAACACATTATTGTTACTTGGAAATTCGAAAACAAACTTCAAATTTGGAACCAGACATATTGGTTGATTTGCAAAGATGCATCGATCTATCAAATATGGACACGTCATCATAAACTATTTCCATGACCTTGGTCACCTTTTATTGGATGATGGTCATCTTCTTGAAAGCCTTAAATTGTTCGAAAATTTTAGAAAATGCCTAAAAACTCGTTTAAATGCTGGGAAGCAACTCTCGCTGACGTGTGGGTCTAGACGGTGATAGCGCGTCTGAGAGGCCCCACACCAAAGTAGCGTATGCTAGAAGCTTCGACCTCAAAATTTTGGTACGGCGCCCAAACATTGCACCCATCCATTAAAATATCCCACGCATCCATTCAAACATATTTCACCTCTTTCTAGAATGCAAAATTCCTCTTCTATCCCTGCTCCGGAAACAAGAATCAGAGGGAGCACTACAATAACAGAGGGATATAGGTGGTAAATTTGCATTCTCCCAAGTGCATCACCCCATCGACGTTTCCCAACCCTTCTTCAATATTTACCTGCCTGCCCACCCCGACCTACAATGACTTTTTGGATCCACTATGCAAGTGACCCACATGTCAGTGAGCCAGAATTATGGGAAGTAGAGATTCCCATCGCTTGTTGTTCAAAATTCGAACATCTTTTGCTAAACCGAGATAACATCGTTAAAATCATCAAACCTGGCTCGGAAACTTGAAAATTCATGAAACTTGGGCATTATTCCTCAAAAACATATACTCTATGAGAAAATAGGTGCGATGAGATTTTGAACCACATATAATTTTTGTAGTTGCTTCACAACGGAAGCCATTGTTGTCACTTGGACAATTTAAAATAACTTTGATTTGGATGCACCCTTTTTTGTAAACATCGTGAAATGCCAATATGCAATTATGCACCGATCTACCAAACATGGACACGTTATCATAAACTATGGCAAACATATTGCCATGACCTTGGTTATCTCGTTTGAAAGCCATGAGTGTTCATACATGGTATGCCATAATTTTAGCATACTTTTCATGGAAACTAGGCAATGCACATAACAAAATACTCTGCAAAAGAAAGACATTGCTTCAATTTATATATTTTTTATTTGGATTTTTCTTTCAAAAGGTCTCAAATGAGGTTGTATTATTAGCATTCATATCAAGAAGTTTAGGAGTTGTTTGCTTAAGCTTATCTGTCGCTTTTAGCTTTATTTTATAAGCCACTTTAGATATTTGCTTTTTTAGTAAAAGCTAAAAAAACAAAGCCAAAAACACGTTCCTGGCTTTATAAGCCAAAAATCAAAAGCCAGAATTAGAGCCCAACCAAATAGCGCCTAAATCTCATGGAACTCTTGGTGTTTCTCCCTTGTTTTAGTACTTGGGTGCCTTCAATTGTATTTAACAAAAAATATGACCAAGCAGGGTATCATCGATTTATAGATCAATTTTTGAGATACTTTCATTAAATTGTGGTAACACTATTCTATTCCACGAATATATATAACCATAAAGTTTGAACATACCATTGAGAATTCACGGAATTCTAAACCATAAAATCTAAACCCATAAACCATAACCAAGCAGGTATCGTGCACTTATAGATCAAAATTTGAGATACTTTCATTAAATTGGATAACACCATTCTATTCGACGAATATAAGCATAAAACTTGAATATTATTGAAAATTCCTAGAACCCTGATCCCTAGCTAAACCCCAAAACAAAAACCCTAAACCTATATACTGCAAAAACCTCACCAAGCACGTAGCATGCACTTATAGATTAAAATTTGATATACTTTCATTAAATTGGGTAACTCCATTCTATTTGACGAATATAAGTATAAATCCGGAGAATTATTAAAAGTTCCCTAAAACCTAAACCCTAAAACCCTCAGCCCAAAAACCCTAACCAAGCAGGTGTCATGCACTCATATATCAAAATTTGAGATACTTTCATTAAATCAGGTAACGCTATTCTATTAGACGAATATAAGCATAAATCCTAAGCATTACCAAAAAATTGCTAAACCCTAAACCGGAAACAACCCATAAAACTAAACCATAAATCTCTAAACCCTCAACCCATAAACCATAACCAAGCAGGTACTGTGCACTTATATATCAAAAATTGAGATACTTTCATTAAATTGCGGTAACTATAATACCCCAAATTTTGATGCTAACTATCTATGCCATTTTTAGGAAATAAACAGTACGTTGAAGGTATTTAATTATGTCTAAAAATAGGAAGTTGGGGAAAAGAAAAGAAATGAAAAAAAAAGGAAAATAAAAGAAAATAAATATAATAGTGCTTGAACTCACAACCTAATATTTGAATGCCTATACTAGCAACCATTTGTTCTTCGTAGTGTCAATGCCATATTAATAGTCAGACGTAGTTCCTGTAACGTGAAGAAAGAAATGGGTTGGGCTTCATATACCCAATCGGCACTAGTGCTGCCCAATTACATTGGCTATTTAGTACAGTATAAGCGATGGAGGCCACCGCCGCCAACGCTCTGCCCTAACATGTGTGCCGCCGCTGCATCTACAGAAAGAGAGAAATAGAGAGGGAGAGAGATACTGCTTCCTGTGGGCGTCTGCCATGATGGAGCACCACCTGCGGCCAGGTGCTTGCTGCCTTCGAGTCTTGTGCTGCTGGCCGGCTGCCGATTTGAAGAAAGAGATGGAGAAAAGGGTGTGAATAAATGGCAGAAATAGCAAACGTTGCTGTTTGGTTTCCTAATCGTGAAGGAGATAGGGGAGAAGGAAGGAGATCAATTTCTTTCAAATTGGTTCTGCTTGTCATCCTTTGATATCGAGGGTAAGTTTCTATTATTCCTAGACTGTTACGTATGCAAAGTTATAGATCAATTTTGAGAATATTTTGGATAATTAGAATCATGGTCCAGATCAGACTTTTCATATCTAATATTTTTGCACAAATAATTCCGAGTTAGATCCAAAGTAAAGATTTTACAGAGTATGGTCATATATAGCGTTACTACGATAGCTCATGTGCAATTCTGTGGAGAGTAAATACAGAACTAGTGTTTGGTAGGTAAAGAGCATGTTCAAATCATAAATGGTAGAGTATTTTGATTTCTGGTGTGTGTATCTGGACACAATCTCAAGTCGTGCCCCAAAACAGGACTTCTAGAGGTCGTAAACAGCTTTCCGACGATTTTTGCTTGCTTGATTTCGATTAGTGGTGTGAAAGTTTTAATCAAAACCATCATGTAGACCTACAGATTTTGTGTGCTGTTACAATTTTAAGGACATCCGCTTTAGGGAAATAAATACCTTCTTCATAACTTATGTATAGCCACAACTTAAAAGGTGTAGAATATTTTCTGTACATGTCTGTAGTGGTACCATTTGCCATTGTGTTAAGCGGAATTAAAGATATGCAAAAGTTTATGAAAGAAGTTAAGCATTGTAAAGATTGATACGCATAGTTAACTATACGGGGGTCCTCTTGTGAGTTTCACAATTAGTTTATGTTAGGGTTCTTATCAGAATGTAGAATTTTAAGAGGTGCTTGTTCCACAGGTTGATGAGCTTCAAACATCGAGGTTAAATTATATATTAATCATCATAGTTAAGGCAAGTCCATGAGGGGATAATACTTTGCATGATCCCCTCACTCAACATTTATTTTCTAGCACTTGTTTCTATTCAGTTGCTATCTATTGGTTATATATGTGGAAATGAAATGATGCATCAAAGGATACAGTTGCACTTCCATTTTTGCATAGTATCCTAAAGACAGTGCATACAGTGGTGTGTCCTACTGAGGTAGGCACTTGAGGTTCCCATATTGTGGGCTATCTCCACAAGTTGGAGTGAGTGGATACAGACGGGTGTCCACTCAAGCTATACCGGTATATGCAAAGAAAAGTGAAAGCAAAGAGCATGTAGGCATACAGGAGCATCGTTGCGCTATGACAAGTGTGAAAGGATAATCGTGGTGTCGTGTTTTATGCAATGCTTATTATTTCTTTATGTGCTGGTTGAGTACTTTGTACTCACCCTTGTGGTTTCTATGTTTTTAGGTACCTGTTGAGGACGACATTCATGGGATGGGATTAGCACCTTGATATTTCACACACACTATTTTTCACTCATTACATACTTCATAGATAGACTAGTTTAACCATGCTGAAGTTTGCTCCTAACTTGTTATTTACTGTACAATTTGGTTTGGCTACCGAGTTGGCTAATACGAGATATCATGAATTTTAACGTTTAACTTGGTCTTGTTGAACGTGTGGCTGTTTGTATAGGTAAAATTGGATGAGTACTATTATTTTGTTATCGTGGATATCCCCATAAACAAAGTAGAATCTACTGAAATTTATGGTTTTATACCAATATGAATATTGTTTAAAGTATGTGTAACACTGCCAGATAGGGTTGATATCTGGGGTGTTATAGTTGGTATCAGAGCCTAGGCTTTAGGTCTCTAGAATAGGTTATTAAAAAAACCAAGATATTTAATAGTTATACATTGTCTTTATTAGGCTGATTTAAAATGTTAACAATTTAAAACATGACACACTAGTGCACAATAGGATGGGCTTGGTTCATGCATTGCATATACGCTTTTGCTATGCTTTATTTATTGTTGATTTATTTTTTACATGTGTGTTGTGGTGGATGTCGACAAATCATTTCCATAAGAGGTTTACATGTCATGTTTCAATTAACATTGTTCCCTCGGGTAGTTTAGAATGGGAGAGAGAGACAAAGCGATAATCTTCATGGTTGATGAATTCGCATTTGAGGGAAAGTAGTTGATCTTTATGCTAGTTTAGTATATGCATGTATAATGTGATAAAGATATCAGATTGATAGATTTAGATACTTATATTACTTTGTTGAACTCATGGGAAGATAGATGTAGAGTTTGGTTTTGGCATCAAAGCTCGAGTTCAACATAATGTTACCATGGAGGATTGCATTTTTGTTTGCCTGGAGGTTTGAAGATTCGGTATCAAAATAATTTAAGAGAAAATGATGCTAATATTGAATAAGAAGTGGATAAGGTGATTAGTTTTTAAAAGAATATAGCTAGATTGGATAACCTAGCTAGTTATGGTATAGCAGTGGAGTAGATAATACTATGTTATGGAAACTTATCTGGATCCAATTCAATATGAGAAGTTCTTTTCTATATCATTGTACCCTAAACAACAATTTCCACTTGTCTCCCTTATTCCCATTCACCTTTCTAGTGCACCACATGCACTTGTCTTGGTCTCAAGATCACCATCAAGTACTTGAATATCAATATTGGTTCTCGTCTAAGGATGATGAATTATTATCAATCATGTATTTCAAATGTCCTTCTATCTAATCGTAATTCTTCCTAGGGTTAACATCTTCTATTTATCCTTTTCTCTATTTGTTGTATTCTTCTTTGACATCCGTTGGTATTCATTCTACCCCTATACAGAATGTAAGCCTGATACTCTACTTAGAGGAAACCTAGATATTCTTTAAAAAATATTTTGTTTCTAAAAGCCTTTTCCTCGGTTGCTATTCTTTGTGAGAAGTGTGTCCTTCCTTTATCCTCCAAAAGTTTTAGTTGTATACTCAAGGATCTAGCTATCCATAAAGCTACTCTTTCTAAAAAATTAAAATGTGTTTGGTACATGAAAACCTGATGGTTCCCAACAGATACGATCAATAGATTGTTTTTTGTAGAGGCTTCGCAAGAACGATGATTATGGGAGTCGACCTTGAACCTTGGTTCGTGCCCATAAAATCGGTTTGGAGTGTGGGGGAGGGTGCCTGAGCGTTGGCATTGCTGATTCACCTATTAACTTACAAAGTTAATAGTTTGGGTACAGGATGGATTGGCCCCCATACCAATTATCCTTATTATTTGCTCTTGTATGTTGGAGTCGTGAATCACTTTGTGTCGTTTCCTTTAATTAGTTAAGAGACGACATTGTGTAGCTTGAACCATAGAATGGTATACTTTTCCACATGTAGTGGAGGCAATCTCTTACAAGCGTAGGAGATGCAGTGAAGCTAAACCTTCTTTTTATGGTACCATATCAGAAATATTCATGCTAGACCACCATGAGAGATTCAGATTGGTTGTGTGGTGTGCTCTATTTGTGTTCCAAAGTTCAAGAATGATGAGCACTTAATGTTCAGTGACATCTATGTTCTTTGTAAGGATTTCATAATTTATTGAGACAAGAACAATTTTTATGACCAAGATACCGTTCTTGTTTCCAAATTCTTTGAGAAGGTTTCATAAAGTTATTCTTTGATCTCATTCCTGGCACTCAACCTACCTTTGTTTCCTTATCATTTGTTATGACCATTTGAAGAAGTGTTCAAGTAGTCACACGAGATATGTCATCCAAAGGTTCGATCGATAGTGTCTCACCTATGGAATCACATGTTATGTTTACATCAAAGAGAGATGGTAGTCGATGAAAGTTTGTGTATTATCATACTCTTAATGTGGTAGCCATTAAGAACATATTCATCTGCCCTACATTGAGGATTGGCTTTATCAACTAAATGGAGCGAAGGTATCCTCGAAGATTAATCCCCAACATGTCTATAATGGAATTGATGTGCGGTAACATGATGAAGATTTCCTTCCCTACTAAGTATGGGTGTTGTGAATATGGAGTTATGTATTTTGGACTAAGCAAGGCACATACAATGAACAACATGCCGTGTAGGTTCCTTGATATCCTTGTGGTAGATTTCATTGATGATATCCTCATATATTCCAAGATAAAATAAGAGGCATGAGCACCATTTGAGGCTCGTGATTGGGACACTAAGGAAGTATAGGTTTTTTCCTGTGAAGTTAAGAAGTTCAAGTTTTGGCCTTCGGAAGAGGCTATTCTAGGTCAGTGTATGCTCATGCAAGATTCATAGGCTATTGGATATGATTCTAGACAACAGAAAAAGTTGGTGCGGGACTATATTACTCATGATATAGAACTTGCAATTTTAATTTTTTCCACTTAAGATTGGAGGCATTATCTTTATGTAGAATCTTGTGATATTTTTACTTGTCATAAGAGTCTCAAATACCCTTTGCACAGAGAGAGTTGAAAGAGGCAAAGATGGTGGCTAGATTTGACAATGGGCTATGACTTCTATCCAACACAACCTAGGCAAGGCACACTGTTTGTTTTAGACGCTCTTAATGAAATTATGTTCCTCCCGCATTTGATTGCCTTGTTGCTGATTTTGGGTGGATGTGCATGTCATATTGTTTGTCTGGTCTTGCATATAAGGAGACACAATTTATCATGTAGATAGAGAGAAAGAGGCGCATTCATGAAGGTAAAATCTAGAGTTTTCAATATAGACCAAACGTGAGTTGCTTGTTTTTCTTCCCATCTTTGTGTGCCATGAAGTCTTAGGTGGAGGAGGACAATCTAAGGAAGTTATAATATACCCCTGATACGTCCATAACGTATCTATAATTTTTGATGGTTTTATGCTAATAATATGCTTTTGACACTCCTTTTTGTATAAAGTTTATGATTTATTTGGACTAACCTACTAATAGTTGCAAAAGTGCACAATGTTCTTGTTTTACACTTTGATGTGTAAGAATTACCAAGAATACAAGTGGAAACCTTGTTGGAGTCAAATTGGAATTTTTCAGAAATCTGTCTTAGAACTCTCTTTGAAGATAGTCACGTTTCGGGTCGAAGACGGCGTCACATGGAAAACTCTTCAACTACAAAGTTGTTAGCAATTTCACGACAAACGTTCTGGACATAAAATTTAGCTGATTCCGAGTCCGGGCGGGCCTTCTAGACCCGATTTACTGCAGCCCAAGATGGGGTGACGGGAATCCGAGAAGCTATATAAAGGGAGGAAACCTAATTCGACCAGGGCATCTCCACCCACGAATTTGCAGCCACCAAAGCCACGTTTTTTCCTCCCCCATGGGTCCCATCTCCATGGGGGAGGGCTCCCAAGAAGCCATGCAGGAAGGGGGCTAAGGGGTGGTGCTCCCCCATGATATCGATAGCGGGGAAGGAGTCCCCCGCGTCGCTGCCGGCGCCGCCGCCATCTCCATCACCTAATCCTCCTAGTATGAAGTGGTTCATCCTCCCACGCACCTCTGTATCGTCCTATATAAACATGGTGTTTGATGCTATAAGTTATAATCCTATGATCTATGTCATGTTTGCGTAGTTTCTTTGTTCTTAGATTGAATGGTTGAACGTATTTGGTTCATTAGAGTTGTATGTTGATATGGTACAGTCCTTTGGTGTCTATTATATTTGTGCGCGCATGGATTAAACATCATAGGGTTTGTAGTATGTGTAAAAGGAAGGGGGTAGTTCTGCCAGAGTGACAGAAACTTGAGGACGCGAACCGGCTATGGTTGGGAAACCTTAATGCATTGATTAGTACTTACGGATGTTTGCTAACAATCCAATCATAAAGTACATGTAATTCCAAGTAGTGAAGTGCATATATATTTAGCCTCTCCCACATAGAAAATTGCATCGAAGACAATGAATCTGATCTATTCGCTATTTAAACTTGGACAAAGCCACCACAATTACCACCACTATTCCACACTCATGGTTCTGTTAGTTTAGTGTATTTTATTGCTACAGCAACTAGCTTTACTTTCTTGTTATTTATTATCATGCAAAGCTATCTCTGTTACTCATATTGTTGCTCTAGTTTTATTTCCTAGATAATGCAAACGTTTAGTATGCGTAGAGTTGTATTAGTGGTTGATAGAACTTGAGAGAATATTTATCCTACCTTTAGCTCATCGTTGGGTTTGACACTCTTACTTATCGAAAAGGCTACACACGGTCCCCTATACTTGTGGGTTATCAAGACCTTTTCTGGCGCCGTTGCCGGGGAGCAATAGCGTGTGGGTGAATATTCTTGTGTGCACTTGTTTGCTTTATCTCTAAGTAGGTTTTACTTTCAGTTTTAAGTTGTTCTCTATCTTAGTATGGATAGGGAATGCGAATTACAAAAAAAAATTAGTTGTACTTGTTACCTAAAAACGTTTTTAAAAAGGAAAGTGATTGGAAAGCTGAGTAATGGTTAAGTGGGGGTCGACCTTGAACACTTGTGTTCATGCTTATGAAACCAAAAAAAATCTTTCCATGGAAGCTTTTTAGTTAAAAACTTGTAGGAATGCATGAAGCCTTGAAAAATAAAGATATTTCTAGTATTGATCTTAATGCTTATTCATTCGAAAATACTTGAATCTTGCTCCTATGCCTAACTTAAAGGCATTAAAGAAAAGTACTTATTGGGAGATAACCCAAAAGTTTTAGTTGAGTCTTGGAAGTTATTGCTTCAGTAATAACCTCTCCTTATCCTTTTTATTTGCTTTTTGTGCCAAGAGTAACCTCTAATGAGAGAGAAGTAATGCTTGGGAAAGTTGCTGTCCCGAAAAAGATTTTTGTGCTTCGCTGTAAAAATTCGTGTAAAATCTATGTACGTCGGTTTGAGATGTAATGTCTTGTGCTTCTGCCTCAGGTTGTTATCCAACTTTCGTCAGTTCAACACTTTTCGATTTGAGCAACAGAAGGTCTTCAAAAAAATTGGTTTCTATCTGCTGGTCTGTTTTGACAGATTTCTGCCATTATTTGCATTTGCTTCTTGTTGATTCCTTTTTGGGTTCTCTTTGGGGAATTGAGATTTTTAAGGGAAGTTCTACAGTAGCTTGTGTTTTAATGGAAGTTTTATTGGTATTGAAACTGAACCCAAAGACTTATTATCTTGAGTACACTAATGTTGCTAATGAAGATTATGTGAAGTTCTGTATGAAGGAAAAATTTCAGGTGTTAAGGAAAGAATAATGTAATGAGATGAAGAATGGACTAAATCTCAAGCTTGGGGATGCCACTCCGTGTCACCCTAAGAAATATCCAAGAAGTACAAGCGTCAAAGCTTGGGGATGCCCAAGGCATCCCCTTCTTCATCAATAAAAATCTCAGGTTCTTCCAAACACTTCATTTTTATTGTTTCATGCATAGTTGTGTTGTTCTTGGAGCATCTTCATTTTTGTTTTCTTGGTTTGCTTAGTTTGCTTGAATAAATTGGTTGGACCCCCTCTTTCATACATTAGTTTTCAACTAAGTGTGGTTTGGAATGGAAAAGAGTAGGAAAAGTTCATGCTTAAGTGGTAAAATGAGCTCATTTTTTACGGTGGCCTATGCTTTGTCATGTCATGCTTGATATTTTTTTGGCTTTATGCTTAGTTATTTTTTCTATAGCATGACATGTTATAAACAATTGAGATTGCTTAATGTGCCTTGAAAGAATCATGCGTTGTTTTAGCATATTAAAGCATAGTATTGTGGTATTCTCCTTTGATGCTTTATTTGGATTAACTTGGCGCATGCTCACACCATGTTATGGCTATCCCAAGTCACCATAGCCTTTATGATCCTTTAGTTTTCGACTTGTAATATCACTTTATGCTTTAATTAATAATGTTTTGTCGCTTTGCATCATTATGGCCATTATTGCTCTTTTAGTTGGTCGCTCCCAGTCTTTTGCTAGCCTCCATAACCAAGTATGAGTTCCACTCATGCATCCAACTTCAAATAAAACCACATTATCCCAAAGAGTCCACCATACCTACCTATTAGCATTTGCTATTCCAAGTATATTCATGCTTTTATCTACCTTCCGAATTAAACTTGTTATGAGAAAACTAGTGATTAAAGCTCTCACGAACTTGATGGCACACTTTACTTTTCTTGCCCTAATAAACTTGAACCATTGTGTCATGTATGTTGTATATGTTTGCACTTATATGTTGGGGATTAGCAGCACCATGCTGTCATGGGGATCGCTTTCAACATTGCACTTGTACATTGTACCTAGTTGATATCATGCTCTTTTGTCTATGGATGTCGTTGGTGTGAAACCATGGAGTTATGTATGTGTGTTAGAGAAACGCCTGGGCCGCCGGTCTAATCCATGCCTAATCATGGTGGAAACCTGCAGGGTAACCATAATGAGCAATCTATGAAGAATTCTTCTTATAAAAAAGAGATAGGGATTGAGAAAAAAAAGATGAGAAAAGAGGAAAGAGAGAAAAAGCACCATTTTCCCATGGTAAATAAGAAGATTGCTGAGATGCTTGTTGTCTCCTTGCCTTGTCATTTTGATATGGGGATTCTTTCGTATCATCGGGCAAGGGGTATCTCGTTGGCGGTTCTCTATGATACACATGTACTTACTATGACAAGAACTTACCGGTAACTAAACTTGAGTAACATGAGGAGCAGCCCTCGTATTCAAGGGACATGAGATTTCCAACTTATACTTTGTCAAGCATATACTCCATAGTTTGTTCACTTTAACCTTAATCACTTCAAGATGCTTATGATACGGGCAATGAGAGCTGAAAGCAGTACCATAATTTTTGGAAGCTCGTTATGAGACTTGAATCCCTGCTTCCTTCTATGAAGACCTTTCTTCCATTTTTATATTGAGTCTCCACCTTCTATCTTTATGCACCAATTAAGAGAGCATAGTTGTCATTCTTAGTTCTATGTGCATTGTCTCAAGACTTTTTGATTGATGCATAACTTTGATATTCCTTGTTCCTAAACTATTTGTATCTAGTCACCCTTATGAACTTTGAAGGTGTCCTATGCATTTATGTTTTGCTACTCTATGAGCTACAAGATGAATACCATTCTTATTATGCTTTCTTTATGTGAAACAAACGAATGTCTTGCAAAGCATTGTTACTCATGAATCTTTTGTTTGTGCCTTTTCATGTTACAACATAGTTGGTATGTCTTATTGTTAGAACTCTATCTTGCATGATTCATGTTTAGAGTACCTTAATCCCAGCTATCAATGATTTTACAATAATGATGATCAAGATTGTGTTGTCTGCATGTCACCTCAAAAATTATATTGTTTTGATCGTTTACCTACTCGAAGACGAGCAGGAACTAATCTTGGGGATGTTGATACGTCCATAACGTATCTATAATTTTTGATGGTTTTATGCTAATGATATGCTTTTGACACTCCTTTTTGTATAAAGTTTATGATTTATTTGGACTAACCTAATAATAGTTGCAAAAGTGCACAATGTTCTTGTTTTACACTTTGATGTGTAGGAAATACCAAGAATACAAGTGGAAACCTTGTTGGAGTCAAATTGGGATTTTCCAGAAATCTGTCTCAGAACTCTTTTTGAAGATGGTCACGTTTCGGGTCGAAGACGGCGTCAAACGGAAAACTCTTCAACTACAAAGTTGTTGAAAATTTCGCGACAAATATTCTGGACATAAAATTTAGCAGATTTCGCGTCCGAACGGGCCTTCTAGGCCTGATTTACTGCAGCCCAAGATGGGGTGATGGGAATCCAAGAAGCTATATAAAGGGAGGAAACCTAATTCGCCCAGGGCATCTCCACCCACGAATTTACAGCCACCAAAGCCATGTTTTTTCCTCCCCATGGATCCCATCTCCATGGGGGAGGGCTCCCAAGAAGCCATGAAGGAAGGGGGTTAAGGGGTGGTGCTCCCCATGATACAGGCGGCGAGGAAGGAGTCCTCCGCGCCACCGTCGCCTTCTTCACCATCTTCACCGCCATCTCCATCACTTAATCCTCCTAGTATGCAGTGGTTCATCCTCTCACACACCTCTGTACCGTGATATGTAAACATGGTGTTTGATGTTATAAGTTATAATCCTATGATCTATGTCATGTTTGCGTAGTTTCTTTGTTCTTAGATTGAATGGTTGAACGTCTTTGGTTCATTAGAGTTGTATATTGATATGGTACAGTCCTTTGGTGTCTATTATATTTGTGCGTGCATGGATTAAGCATCATAGAGTTTGTAGTATGTGTAAAAGGAAGGGGGAATTCTGCCGGAGTGGCAGAAACCTGAGGACACGAACCGGAATGTTGCACGTATGGGAGTAAGAGGGCCATTAAACTTAAGGCTATGGTTGGGGAAACCTTAATACATTGATTAGTACTTATGGATGTTTGCTAACAATCCAATCATATAGTACATGTAATTCTAAGTAGTGAAGCGCATGTGTATTTAGCCTCTCCCACATAGAAAACTGCATTAAAGACGATGAACCTGATCTATTCGCTATTTAAACTTGGACAAAGCCACCACAATTACCACCATTATTCCACACTCATGGTTCTATTAGTTTGGTGTATTTTATTTCTGCAACAACTAGCTTTACTTTCTTGTTATTTATTATCATGCAAAGCTATCTCTCTTACTCGTATTTTTGCTCTAGTTTTATTGTTTAGTGTGCGTAGAGTTGTATCAGTGGTTGATAGAACTTGAGAGAATATTTATCCTACCTTTAGCTCATCATTGGGTTCGACACTCTTACTTATTGAAAAGGCTACACATGATCCCTTATACTTGTGGGTTATCAACCCCATACACCATTCATCCTAGAGAGTCAAAGATGTATCACAGCCTGAAATAGACTTATTAGTGGAACGAAATGAATTTTTATGTGACTAAGTAGGTGTCGTCTTCTAGGTTTTGTCAGCAAGTAAAGGCTGAGAATAAGAAACCAGTGGCATTGGCCATTGCTTGGCATCACCATGGATTTGGTTGTTGGCATACCTCGTACATGAAGACAGAAGGATTCTGTTAGGATGGTCGTTGACCATCTTAGAAAAGTTCCTCACTTTATTTCTCTCCGCATTGAGAGACTCTTCAAGTGACTTGGAACAATTATTTGTAGGTGAGACAGTGGGGTTGATTTTTGTTCCTAGAAATATTACTTTTGATAGGGATGTTAAGTTTGAATCAAAGTTATATGGGAGATAAAGTGCTTTGGGTACTCGATTGAGATTTAGTACAATGTCTCATCATTGGACATCTGTCAAAGCGTATATTCCAAACTATTGAGGTGTTGTGTCCCATGTTGTTACGGGACTTGAGAGGATCACTTTCCACTTGTGAAGTTTTGGTATGGTAACAACTATCAAGCTAGGATAGGGATGACCCTTACGAGGTTGTATATGGAACTAAGTGTAGATCTCCACGGTGTTGGAATTCTTGGTAGAAAAGACAGTGGTCAGACCAGACTAGGTTTAACAAAAGATAAAGAGTGTGGCATAGATTAGAAAACATTTGTTACCACAAAAAGCAAGAAAAAGAGTTATGCTGAATGAGGAATTTCAAGTTGCTCAGGAGGTGCTCTTAAGACTGTCACCCACCAAAGGTGCTAGAGGATTTATCATCAAAGGAAACTTTAGTCTGTTGTACAATGGACCACTCATGAAAGTGGTATGATTCGGTAATCTAGCCTACCGACTTGTTTGGCCCGAGTCGATGAGAGTTGTGCCTAATGCTTTCATGTCCCTATGTAGCGAAAGAATTTCGTGTTGCAGAACAACGGATAACCATGACGGCATATACAATTGAACAAGAATTAACCTTTGAGGTCCGTCCTATGCGGATATCAAAAGAGACCACGAGAGTGATGAGACGTATGGCGCTGAAGCATGTGAACTTTTTTTGTCACACATAATCAAGCGTGGGGGGACTTTAGAGCTTGAGTTTTGCATGTGCGAGATAGATTCGAATTACACATGGCTAGTATGTAATGTATGATTATCCTTTTACCTTCTATACAAATTTTTGTAAATAGTAAAGCGGGTAAGAATTCGGGGTTGAATTCTGTTTAAGATGGTAAGAATGTAATACCCTAAATTTTTATGCTAACTATCTATGCCTTTTTTAGGAAATAAACAGTATGTTCAGGATATTTAATTATATCTAAAAATAGGGAGTTAAGGAAAAGAAAAGAAATGAAATGAAAAGAAAAGGAAAATGAAAGAAAATAAATATAATAGTGTTTGAACTCGTGACCTAATATTTGAATGCCTATACTAGGAACCATTTGTTCTTTGTAGTGTCGATGCCATATTAATAGTCAGACATAGTTCCTGTAACGTGAAGAAAGAAATGGGCTGGGCTTCATATACCCAATCAGCACTAGCACTTCCCAATTACATTGGCTATTTAGTACAGTATAAGCGATGGAGGCCACCGCCGCCAACGCTCTTCCCTAACATGTGTGCCGCCGCCTGTTAGGCTGCTGTTGACCGGTGCGGCTATACAAAGTTTAGTCCCACCTCACCTACGGAAGGAGGCCACACCCACCTTATAAGGAAGAGATTCCTTCCTTCTTTGAGTCCAGACTTTTGGGAAGGAGTGGGCTCTCTTCTTATAGTTGGGACGTGAGCGCATGAACGTCCAAAACGTAGGCTGAGTGCTGGGCTGGGCCAAGTGGACGCTAACATCTGGTATCAGAGCTAGCGATCGCCATGCCTTCCTGAGGGGCTTCTCAAGGGGATGGGATGTTAGGCTACTGTTGACCGGTGCGGCTACACAAAGTTTAGTCCCACCTCGCCTACGGAAGGAGGCCACACCCACCTTATAAGGGAGAGATTTCTTCCTCCTTTCAGTCCGGGCTTTTGGGATGGAGTGGGCTCTCTTCTTATAGTTGAGCCGTGAACGCATGAACGTCCAGAACGTAGACTGAGTGCTGGGCTGGGACAAGTGGACGCTAACACCGCCGCATCTATAGAAAGAGAGAAATAGAGAGGGAGAGAGAGATTGCTTCCTGTGGGCGGCGGCCATGACGGAGCACCACCTGCAGCCAGGTGCTTGCTGCCTTCGAGTCTTGTGCTGCTGGTCGGCTGCCGATTTGAAGAAAGAGATGGAGAAAAGGGTGTGAATAAATGGCAAAAATAGCAAACGTTGTTGTTTGGTTTCCTAATCGTGAAGAGAAAGGAGATAGGGGAGAAGGAAGGATATCAATTTCTTTCAAATTCGTTCTGCTTGTCATCCTTAGATATCGAGGGTAAGTTTTTATTATTCCTAGACTGTTATATATGCAAAGTTGTAGATAATTTTTGAGAATATTTTGGGTAATTAGAATCATGGTCCAGATCAGACTTTTAATATCTAATATTTATGCACAAATAATTTCGAGTTAGATCCAAAGTAAAGATTTACAGAGTATGGTCATACATAGCGTTACTACGATAGCTCATGTGCAATTATTTGGAGAGTAAATACAGAACTGGTGTTTGGTAGGTAAAGAGCATGTTCAAATCATAGATGGTAGAGTATTTTGATTTCTGGTGTGTGTATCTAGACAGAATCTCAAGTCGTGCCCCAAAACAGAACTTGTAGAGGTCATAAACGTCTTTCCGACGCTTTTTGCTTGCTTGATTTCGATCAGTAGTGTGAAAGTTTGAATCAAAACCATCATGTAGTCCTACAGATTTTGTGTGCTCTTACAAATTTAAACACATCTGTTTTAGGGAAATAAATACCTTCTTCATAATTTATGTACAACCACAACTTAAAAGGTGTAGAATATTTTCTGTACATGTCTGTAGTGGTACTGTTTGCCATTGTGTTAAGCGGAATTAAAGATATGCAAAAGTTTATGAGAAGAAGTTAAGCATTGTAAAGATTGATAAGCATAGTTAACTATACAGGGGGTCCTCTTGTGAGTTTCACAATTAGTTTATGTTAGGGTTCTTATCATAATGTAGAATTTTAAGAGGTGCTTGTTCCACAGGTGGATGAGCTTCTAAAACCAAGGTTAAATTATCTATTAATCGTCACAGTTAAGGCAAGTCCATGAGGGGATAATACTTTGCATGATCCCCTCACTCAACTTTTATTTTCTAGCACTTGTTTCTATTCAGTTGCTATCTATTGGTTATATACGTGGAAATGAAATGATGCATCGAAGGATACAATTGCGCTTGCATTTTTGCATAGCATCCTAAAGATAGTGCATACAGTGGTGTGTCCTACTGCGGTAGGCACTGAGGTCCCCACATTGTGGGCTATCTCCACGAGTTGGAGTGAGTGGATACCGACGGGTGTCCATTCAAGCTAAAACCGGTATATGCAAATAAAAGTGAAAGTAAAGAGATGTAGGCATACAGGAGCATCGTTGCGCTATGACAATTGTGAAAGGATAATCGTGGTGTCGTGTTTTATGCAATGCTTATTATTTATTTATATGCTTGCTGAGTACTTTGTACTCACCCTTGTGGCTTCTATGTTTTTAGGTATCCATTGAGAACGACATTCATGGGATGGGATTAGCACCTCGATATTTCACACACACTATTTTTCACTCATTACATACTTCATAGATATACTAGTTTAACCATGCTGAAGTTTGCTCCTAACTTGTTATTTACTATACAATTTGGTTTAGCTACTGAGTTGGCTGATACGAGATATCATGGATTTGAACGTTTAACTTGGTCTCATTGAACGTGTGGCTGTTTGTATAGATAAAATTGGATGAATACTATTATTTTGTTATCGTGGATATCCCCATAAACAAAGTAGAATCTGCTGAAATTTATGGTTTTATACCAATATGAATACTTTTTAAAGTATGTATAACACTGCCAGATAGGATTGATATCTGGGGTGTTACAGTAACAACATTCTATTCCATGAATATAAGCATAAATCTTGAAGATTATTTAGAATTTCTGAAACCCTAAAACCTAAACACTAAACCCTAAATCCTTACCAAACACGTAGCATGCACTTATAGATCAAAATTTGATATACTTTCATTAAATTGGTAACGCCATTCTATACGACGAATATAAGCATAACTCTTGGGCATTTCAAAAATTCCCTAAACCCTAAACAACCCCTAAAATCTAAAGTTAAAACCTCAAACCCTCAACCCACAAACCCTAACCTAGAACGTATCATGTACTTATAGATCAAACTTTGAGATACTTTCAATGAATTAGGTAACGCCATTTTATTCGACGAATATAAGAATAAAGCTTAAGCATTATTGAAAATTCGCTAACCCCCCTAAATCCTATTCAATCCATAAAACCTAAACCGTAAAACCCTAAAACCCGAAACCCTCGACCCATAAACCCTAACCAAGCAGGTACCATGGACTTATAGATCAAAATCTGAGATTCTTTCAGTAAATTGCGATAATCCCATTCTATTCCATGAATATAACCATACAGTTTGAACATTATTGAAAATGCCCTAAACCCTAAACCCTCAACCCCGCCTAAACGGCCCTGGCAAATGAGGTATCATGCACTTGTAGATCAAAATTTCAGATATACTTTCCACAAATTGTGCTAAAGCCATTCAATTCCACGAATATAAGCATATATAAAGCAGGTTGAACATTATCAAAAAATCCCCAAAAACCTAAACCCTAAACCCCCAAAACCATAAATCCTAAACCCTCATCCCCTCAACCCCTTACCAAGCAGGTGTCATGCACTTATAGATCAAAATCTAAGATAATTTCATTAGATTGTTATAACACCAATCTATTCCACGAATATATATAAGCATATATATAAATCTTGAACATTATTATTGAAAATTCATAAACCCTAAAACCTAGAAAACCCTAAACCCTAAATACCAACCTTAAACTCCTAAACCCTAAACCCTAAAATCCTAAATCATATACCATAAACCCTCAACCCAAAAAACACGAACCCTAAACCCTAGGTTATATATATCTTGTGTGGAAACTAAGGCAGAGGGATTTTGAGCCATACTTATTTGTAGTTTCTTCACGACAAAAGCCACTATCGTCAATTGAAAAATTGAAAATAACTTCAAATTCAGAAGCTTCCTTTGTAAATAATATTTTAAATGCCAATAATATGGACCAATCTACCAAATACAGACTTGTTGTTATAAACTATAGCAAAGATATGCCCATGACCTTGGTCATCTAGTTTGAAAGCCATGCATATTCATACATGGTACGCCATATATTGTATGACAATATTAAAGCCATTATTATCGATTGGGGCTTTTAAAATAACTTCAAATATGGAAGCTCTTTTTGTAAACAATGTTGAAATGCCAATATGCACCAATCTACCAAACATGGTTACATTATCATAAAGTATGGTAGCACATATGGCCTTGACATTGGTCATCTAGTTTTTGAAAGCCATGAATGTTCAAACATGGTACGCCATATTGTGGTACGAGTTTTTCAAGAGTTATCAAATTTTATATATATTTTCATGGAAATTAGCTAATGCACACAGTGAGACACCAACGGAGAAACGAATGGTTGTATTTCGTTTTATATTTTGTTTCTTTATTTTTTTAAATGGCCCAAATTTGGTGTCATTACCATTCATATCATAAAATTGAAATCTTGCAAAACTTTCGGTGGTTCTCAATATTTGACTAATTCGGTACCTTTAAACTATTTTTAAAAAGTCAAGAGCAAGCTATACCACACACTTTGTAGTTCGTAATTAGACATAGTTACTTTAAATTGTCAAAAAGTCATTTTATTGCACATTTTCAGCTAGGAAGCTTGGAAACTCATGAAAGTATGGCATTATCCATCAAATCTGGAATCTCTTTTGTAAACAATTGCTTGAAATGCTAAGATGCACCGATCTACCAAATATGGACACGTTTGTAAGCTTGGTTGGTGAAGATGCTTCAATGTATGGAGTAGTACAAAACATGAAAAAGGTACAAAAACTATGGTTGTGACATTGGTCATCTTGTTTGAAAGCCTTGAATTAATGTTCATTAATTTCGGCAGATGTGTATAAACTCATTAAATGCTGGAAAACATACAGGCAGGTGGGTCAATCTGACGGGAACATCATAGCAAGTGGGAGTAGCGTACCTTAGAAGCTTTAACTTCAAAATTTCGCAGAGCGCCGAAATATCCCGCCCACCCATTCAAACATCCCGCCCATCCATTCAAACATCCAGCCCATAAATTTTTTGTTTTGCACAAATTTCGCCTCGAAGCTTGAAAGGGCATTATACATTGTGTGAAAAAGGAGGTGGTGGCATTTTGAGCCATCATCAGTTGCTTCACAACAAAACACATTGTTGTTACTTGGAAATTCAAAAATAAACTTCAAATTTGGAACCAGACGTATTGGTTCATTTGCCAAGATGCACCAATCTACCAAATACGGACACGTCATCATGAAATATTTCCATGACCTTGGTCACCTTTTTTTGGATGATGGTCATCTTCTTGAAAGCCTTAAATTGTTCAAAAATTTCAGCAAATGCCTAGAAACTCTCGTTGGCGTGTGGGTCTAGACGGTGATAGCGTCTCTGAGAGGCCCCACGCCGGAGTAGCGTATGCTAGAAGCTTCGACCTCAAAATTTGGTACGATGCCCAAACATTGCACCCATCCATTAAAATATCCCACGCATCCATTCAAACATGCTTCACCTCTTTCTAGAATGCAAAATTCCTCTTCTATCCCTGCTCTGGAAACAAGAATTTGAGGGAGCACTGCAATAATAGAGGGATATAGGTGGTAAATTTGCGTTCTCCCAAGTGCACCACCCCATCAACGTTTCCCGACCGTTCTTCAATATTTAACTACCCACCCACTCCGACCTACACTGACTTTTTGGACCCACTATGCAAGTGACCCACATGTCAGTGAGCCAGAATTACGGGAAGTGGATATTCCCATCGCTTGTTGTTCAAAATTCGATCATTTTTCGCTAAACCAAGATAAAATCGTTAAAATCATCAAACCTGGCCCAGAAGCTTCAAAATTCATGAAACTTGGGCATTATTCGTCAAAAAATTACTTTGTCAAAAAATTGGTGCGGTGAGATTTTGAACCACATATAATCTTTGTAGTTGCTTCACAACGGAAGCCATTGTTGTCACTTGGACAATTTAAAATAACTTTGATTTGGATGCACCATTTTTTGTAAACATCGTTTGAAATGCTAATGTGTAGTTATGCACCGATCTACCAAACATGGCCACGTTATCATAAACTATGGAAAACATATTTCCATGACCTTGGTCATCACGTTTGAAAGCGATGAGTGTTCCTACATGGTATGCCATGTTGTGAAACGGGTTTCATAGAAACTAGGCAGTGCACATAACAAAATACTCTGCGAAAGAAAGACATTGCTTCAATTTATATATTTTTTATTTGGATTTTTCTTTCAAAAGGTTTCAAATTAGGCTTCATTATTAGCATTCATATCAAGAAGTTGAGGGGTTGTTTGGTTAAGCTTATCTATCGCTTTTAGCTTTATTTTTTAAGCCACTTTAGATTTTTTTGCTTTTGGCTTATACCATCATTCCACTATGTTAGAGTAAACGCTAAAAAAAGCCAAAAACACGTTCCTGTCTTTATAAGCCAAAAATCAAAAGCCATAATTAGAGCCCAACCAAATAGCGCCTAAATCTCATAGAACTCTTGGTATTCTCCATTGTTTTAGTAGTTGGGTACCTTCAATTGTACTTAACAAAAAATATGACCAAGCAGGCTATCATCGACTTGTAGATCAATTTTTGAGATACTTTCATTAAATTGCGGTAACACCATTCTATTCCACGAATATATATAACCATAAAGTTTGAACATATTATTGAGAATTCACAGAATCCTAAACCATAAAATCTAAACCCCTAAACCCTGTCCAAGCAGGTATCGTGCACTAAGATCAAAATTTGAGATACTTCCATTAAATTGGGTAACACCATTATTCTATTCCACGAATATAAGCATAAAGTTTAAACATTATTAAAAATTCCTGAAACCCTAAACCCCTAAAATCCAAATCATAAACCCCTAAACCCTATAAACCTAAATCCTAAACCCGGACCAAGCACGTAGCATGCACTTATAGATCACAATTTAAGATAATTTCGTTAAATTGGGTAACACCATTCTACTTGACGAATATAAGCATAAATCCTGAGCAATATAAAAAAATCCCTAAAACCTAAACCCTAAACCCTAAAGCCCTAAACCCTTAGTCATAAAACCTAACCAAGCAGGTGGCATGCACACATTGATCAAAATTTGAGATACTTTCCATAAATTGATGTAATCCCATTCTATTCCACAAATATGAGTATAAACCTGCTTGAACATTATTGAAAATTCTTCAAACCCTAAACCCCTAAAACCCGAAACCATAAACCCTTACCTAGCACGTAGCATGCACTTATAGATCAAAATTTGATATACTTTCATTTAATTTGGTAACGCCATTTTATTCAATTAATATAAGCATAAATCATGAGCATTATCGAAAATACCCTAAACCCTAAACAACCCCTAAAACCCCAAACCCTCAACCCATAAACACTAACCAATAGGTATCATGCACTTTATAGATCAAAATTTGAGATACTTCCCTTCAATAAATTAGGTAATGCCATTCTATTCGACGAATATAAGCATAAAGCTTGAGCATTATTGAAAATTCGCTAAACCCTAAACCCTATACAACCATAAAACCTAAACTGTAAAACCCTAAAACCCAAAACCCACGACCCATAAACCCTAACCAAACAGGTATCATGCACTTATAGATCAAAATCTGAGATACTTTCATTAAAGCAGGTAACGCCATTCTATTCATCGAATATAAGCATAAATCTTTGAGCATTATTGAAAAAACGCTAATCCCTAAACCCTAAACAACCCATAAAACCTAAACCGTAAAACCCTAAATCCTCCCCCATAAACCCTAAACCAAGCATGTACCATGCACTTATAGATCAAAATTTGAGACACTTTCATTAAATTGCGGTACCGCCATTCTATTCCATGAATATAAGCATAAAGCTAGCTTGAACATTATTGAAAATCAAAAAACCCTTAACCGTAAAACCTAATAACCTCCTAACCCTAGAACCCTAATCTCCTAACCCTAGAATCCTAACCTCCTAACCCTAGAACCCTAAACCCTTACCAAGGAGGTATAATGCACTTATAGATCAAAATTTGAGATACTTTTATTAAAGTGAGATAACGCCATTCTATTCCATGAATATAACCATATATATAAAGCTTGAACATTATTATTGAAAATTCCCTAAACTCTAAAACCTAAATAACCCTAAACCCTAAAACCCTGAACCACCCTAAACCCTAAATCATGAACCCTAAACCCCTAGACCCTAAAAGCCTAAACCCTAAAATCCTAAACTAGAACCATGAACCCTTAAACCCTCAACCCAAAATAAACCCCGAACCCTAAACTTAACCCTAGGTATATATAATTTGTCCAAAAACTGGGGCAGTGGAATTTTGAGACATATTTTGTAGTTGCTTCATGACAAAAGCCATTGTTGTGCCTTAGAAAATTGAAATAACTTCAAATTCGGAAGCTTCCTTTGTAAATAACATTTTAAATGCCAATACACACAAACTAGAAAATATGGATAGGTTATAAACTATAGAAAAGATATGGCCATGACCTTGGTCATCTAGTTTGAATGCCATGCATATTCTTACATGGTACTCCATATATTGTGATACAATTTATTCTCAAAAGTTATCAAATTTTAAGATTATATTTTTCCACGGAAACTAGCTAGTGCACATCGTGAAGACACGAAGAGAGAAAGGAATGGATGTATTTCGTATTACATTTTATTTTTTTGTATTTTTTAAAAATGGCCGAAATTAGGTGTCATTACCATTCATATCAAAAAGTTGAATTTTTTGAAACTCTCGGTGGTTCTCCAATATTTGACTACTTAGTATCTTTGAATTATTTTAGAAAGTCAAGAGCAAGGTATATCACACACTTTCTAGTTCTAAATTAGACATACCTACTTCATATTGTCAAAAAGTCATTTTATTGCATAGATTTAGCTAGGAAGTTTGGAAATTCATGACAGTTGGGCATTATCCATCAAATCTAGAATCTTCTTTTGAAATGCCAAGATGCAGCTATCTAACAGATATGGACATGCTATCACAAACTATAACAGAGATATGGCTGTGACCTTAGTCATCTTGTATGAAAGCCTTCAAAATATACTGTTTATCAATTTCGGCAAATGTGTAGAAACTCATTTATATGTTGGTAAGCATATTGTCGCTGGCGTGTGGGTCTAGACGGGGCCAACAAGTGAGAGTGGCCGTGTTAGAGTAGCATACATCGGAAGCTTCAACCTCAAAATTTACGCAAGGCGCCGAAACATCCCGCGCACATCTATTCAAATATTCCGCCCCACTTTTTGCAAATGCAAAATTCCTCCTCTATCCTTGCTCCGGAAACAAGGACCATAGGAGTACTGCAATAATAGAGGGGTATAGGTGGTAAATGTGCGTCATCCCACCTATATCCCCCCATCGTCTCTTCCTCGCCCAGACCCCTCCAACCTCGACGTTCCTCTAGCTGCTTCACCGCCGGCCTTCTCTTCCACACCGGAGCTCCTCCACTGCCGGTGCTATTCACCGGAAGTATTTCACCGACTGCCTCGCTGCACCGGGTATGCTTCGCCAACACCATCATCTACCCTACCAGGGCCGCTTTAGTGAATCACTCGTTGCTAACCCCGAAATGCCGAGCCACCGCCCCCGCCGCCCTCTTGCCCATACCACCAATCCTCACCGTGCATCGGTAATTTCTCTTGCCTGTTTGCTATATTTTTGGTACTCGTAAGCTACAAAATCGTTAGGATGTTGCTGAATATCCTGGATGCTATTGCCATTTCGTTTGCACCCTTCATCTGGTAGGTCCAATCCACATCATTAGCTTCTCACTTTTATTCCCTTTCTTACATTCTCACGCTATCGGTTTAATCCTACAACACCAACTCAAAGATGCTATTCTTTCCGAGCACTTGCATGGGTCATGCAAACAACTCATAGAGGATCAACACTGACAATCTGACGCTTAGCAAGGCTGAAGTGTGAGGTTTCCTTGTGTTACTTAGGCCAGTTTCTTATCATGTTAATAAGTTGTATAACCTGCATGCCTAATAAGTTAATAAGTCATTCTACCTAAGACCTTGCCATGACATTTGCATTCATGTTCTATTGTGTTTCTATCAACGAATGCTTAATTCAAAAAATGTCCATCTAGTTTGAATCATATATCTGGTCATTTTTAATGCTATGTTTTTGGTGTTTTTCAAGAGTTTTCATCCTTCCAAACCAGCTAACTTGGTTTTAAATGTCATGCAGAGAAATGACAATGGAGTACAAGGACCAGAGTTCCAACTGCTCGGCTCAGATTCTTCTGGCAGATAGACCAGGAATCGCACCCGCTTGAGGAGCTACTGTTAGCCTGAACGTTCTACTGTAAGTTCATACTTACTTTAAATGATCTCTACTTTGTATAATACTACTTGTTTCCCTTATTCTTTGTTTTAACCTCTTTCACCATATTTTAGCAGACTGTAGTTAAAACCCAACAGGAGCCCTTGGAAGGCAGGACTAAAAGTTGTGATCGCTCTTCTCATTCATCCTCCTATTGCATTTCTGAAGCAAACAACTTACTTAACATTCCATCTAGAACAACTCCTGTAGGTGATAAATATATAAAGGTTGTATTGCATGCAGAACGAAAGGGCGTAGCTGAAATGTTGAAGAAGAGGACAAATTATACATTGAAGCGAATCGCCATGTACCGTTCTCTTATTGATGATACTGACACATTGTAATCTTTCAGAGTTTCGATCTTGCTGTATAACCTGTTGTAATAAAATTTTATTGTTGTGTAATAAGTAGTTTCAATTTGTGCGTGTTTATTAATTGATGTCTTGATATTCACCTTTTTGCCAAATGTAGGAGCTAGCAAAAAAGGCCGAAACAGTAATAGGCCGTAGAAGTAACATGCCAAACATTGAAACAATGTGTGCATGGATGGCCAAAACGACCAGAACAGTAAAAGGCCATAACGGTAGAAGGCTAGGACAGTAAAAGGGCGGGACAATGAAAGGCTAGGATTGTAAAAGGCCAGAATAGTAAAAGGACAGAATGCTTAAAGGCCAGTACAACGAAAGGCCAAAACAACGAAAGGCTAGAACAATAAAAGGCTAGAACTGTAAAAGGCTAGAATAGTAAAAGGCTAGAACTGTAAAAGGCCAGAATAGTAAAAGGCTAGAACAGTAGAAGGCCAGAGTAGACAAAGGCCGAAATAGTGAAAGGCCAGAACCGTGAAAGGTCTCAATAGTAAATGGCCGGAACAGTAAATGTCCAGAACAGTAAAAGGCCAGAACGGTGGAAGGCCAGTACAATAACAGGCCAAATAGTACCGGCTTGAATGGGAAAAAGCCCAAACTCTAACGGGCCTAAACAGTATAGGGGGGAATTTCTAAAAGGATGGAATAGTAACATGAATGAATAGTAAAAGGCTAGATTAGCAATAGGCTTGAACAATGTCGGGCCATTTTGGTGTAGGCCTCAATTGACAGCATAGTGTTGGGCCTACTTAGGCCTTGAATAGGTCGAAATAGTGTCAGGCCCGGAAGTGTACGGGCCATTGCTGGCTGCAGTACTAGGTCGATTCCGGATAGTGTAGGACAAAACAGTAAAGGGTCGTGTTCCTATTGGGCTCTCCACATAGGTAGGCCCATTTAATTATTAGCAGGCCTTCGCTGGGCCTGGCTTCCACCATAGTTTCTGTGACCGTTAATGGAAGTAACCGGACATTAACATCTGTTGCCACGTGGCAGGTTGCGTGACGTCAGCAGTCAGCGCGGCTGGCGAACAGGTCTACGACGGAACAATTTTTCGTGGCCAAAGGGTGCGATCCGCCACGGTCAGAAAAAACTGTGGTTGATTCATTTGTGACGGGGCATTTACCATGAAGACCATTTGTCATGGAAGACTTTTTAGGCATGAAGAACAGGCCTTCAACCACAAAAATCGTCCGTTGTGAAAGCCAACTTTTCTTGTAGTGGACATTACCCAAACATAAGTATTGCGACACGATCAAGTCACATGGTTCATCGTTGCAATAATTAGAAGCGTAGTATCCTTCTCCTTAGACCGTGAGATCATATTAATCAATGTGTCCCAAGGTTGCTTTGACTGCATCAAATGTCATGTCCGTAACTGGGTGACAATAATGGTGTATGTTAGGTATTCCAGAGGAACAACCAAGGCCTATGTATCAAGATCGGGATTTTTTTCACCCACGTGACAGGAAGATACACAAAACCTACTTGCGGAGATTACATCCATAATATTGCAACAAGGGTGACTAGGTCACGGGAAGGGAATATCACAGGAAACAAGTAAAACTGAACTTGTCGGTAACGAGATAGAACAAGGTATATGATACCGATGATCAGATCTCGAACAAGTCGTATTCAAGAAACAAAGGGAATTTGACTCGATGTTTATGGTTCAAATGGCATTACATCATGGAATGCACATGGCTCATTACGGGCATCCCGGTCTCACTATTGATCATTGATAAAGATCATGTTTGTGCCACTCCCGAGCCATTGGGGTAACACACTTAAGGATTTGATGACGCTAGGAGATCGTTCAGTAATATGGAATCATAGAAGAGAGAGAAACTAGAATCGTTCCGAAAAGAATCCCAAGTTGTTTAGAGGAAGAGAAAGGAAAAAGACCGAAAGGTCGTTCGGATAAATAGCAATTTATAATATGAATTTATTATATGTTAATTATGAATTAATATATATTAAATAAATATTTAAATTAATATTTATAGGGAAATTTCGCTATAGGGAGAAACCCTGGAGGGAATCGGCCTAGGAAGAAGCTACCTAGAAAATGCAGCAAATAGCTGGCCACAGCCGCAGCTGGACCACATGGCATTGGCCCATGCAGGCGGGCAGGCACTGGGCACCATGCAAGGCTGTTGAAAGCCGGTTGCTTCTCACTGTCTAGTGCCACTCGACCCACTTGGGCGCGAGGGTGTGCACCATGCGGGGCGCTTGCGAGCCGACCGTGGTGGGCCATGCCAAGGCCCACCCGCCTACTGTGCTGGCTGCGCTGCTGCTGTCGAAGTAGGCCGCGACGCGTGCACAAGGCTAGGCCATCTGGTCCATGCGAGTTGTCGTTGATGTTGTGTTGCTGCTGCATGCTGGGCTGGGTAGCCCACCCAGCCACCAATTGGCCCAGCCGACTTCAACCCTCCTCTTTATTCCTTTTGGAATAGCTTAGTCCCACATGGGAGATCATTTGGGAAAGGCACACACCCTCCATCTGTATAAGGGGGTGCACATGGGTGGAAAAAACATACCAATAATTTTTCGAGGCATTTTCCTCAGAGAACCCTCTCTCTCTCATTGACCTCTCGTGATGGTGTGGTCCCTAGAAGGATGGGACGTGAAGAGATGACACACCTACAACACGGCTTTGCACTACAGGGATTCCAGCCAGAGGATCTACTTCCACACTCTCGGCAGGGATTAGAGAACCGGAGGTCGTCGTCGTACATCGTATGTGTGTGAAACCACGAGGGTGCTGCCATTAGTGTCACCTTGTATGTCATGAGCCGGACCACTACACGACAGAGCAAGGGGTGACATGCAAGGAGCTTTGCAATCTTGAGGTCGGCTATGAGTACGACTACATCATCCATGTTCCCCTTGAAATGTTACCGGGTTTCGGACTACAAGGGTATGTATCCGAAACCTCGGCCATTCTCGTATTACTCCTAGATAGATCTTAGCAGTTAGATCTTAGCAGTTAGGTGTGTTCGCGTAGGAAAAAAATGTGTTTTCTGCCCTCAAACCCCTTTAGTGGTATCAGAGCCAATCTATGTGTAGTAATGTTGTACGGCCAATACGCACGTGGATTGTGTGGGCATTGATCCTATAGTTTTTACCCTCTAACATGTACTTGCTAATATCGTGACATTGTTTGATGAAGTGGCCCATACCGACCTCATGCGTAATCTTAGACGAGACTGGTTCCACGCTCAACATACGACTTGTAACGTATAAGTGGCTAGCGGGTGTCTATCTATCATTCAATAGTTGATATGGCATTTACAACAGAGGGCTCGGGGATTGGTGTAATAGAGACAACTATCTGATCCATGTTGTGGTTGGAAACTTTGTAGATTAGAAACGGTTCTATCACGAAAGCCCTAGCAGCCACGTAAAACTTGCAAAAAATAAAGTAGAAGCGTCTAACTTTATTTTGACGAAGGGCTTGTGATTTGATATGTTCTTGGTCATTACGAAGGTAAAGTAGTTTACTTTTCTATTAGTAAGTAGTATAATAATAGTCATCCTTCGGATGGATGGCCTGCTGGTAGCATTGTGGACTTGGCATCAAAACGGTGGTAAGATGGCGATCATGCCAAAGCGCTTGATGGAGATCAAGGCGCGAGAATAATGACCATATCATATCACTATGTACATGTGATGTTGATACCTTAAATACTCTTATTGTGTGCTAGTATTAGTAACGAGGGTTTAACTCATCAATGCCCATTGTTATGGACTTGGGTTTTGGAGAAGGAGGGAGCGCTGGAGGCATCAGTCGGCTAGCAAACAAGCACACAAGGACGCAAGGTTTACCCAGGTTCAGGCCTCGTAGAGTTCCCTACTCTTGCTTGTCTGCTCTTGGAATTAACGAAGGAATCGAAGATTACAGGGGTGCGCAGATGCAATCTAGCGAGAGTTGTGGAAACTAGGGTTCCGTGTATCCTCCTCGTTGCCCCCTTCTAGCCTTTATATAGATAGGCTAGGTCTCGGGTAGCAGGTCGAGTCGGTTACAAATTAGGGTTTTTCCCTTTGAACTTTCTAGCTTAAGCTTCTTCTTGTCTCGCAAGCGATCGAGAGTCCGTGGGCCACTCGAATTCTATATTGGGCCTTGGCAACACTGTGGGCTTCCACCGTATCCGGACCGTATGTACTAAACTCGAGTACCCGTAGGGTATACCCATGTCAGTAGCCCCCGAGTGTCCAGTGGAATCGCAGATTCGACTAGGGACTTTATGAAGCCTTTTGAGTGCATGGTCGGGTATTTTTCGAGTGTTCATTTCATGTCATAGGGATCGTTGATGTGCGTGCCTGATTTAGTTGATGTATCAGTATCAGTTATCTGCCTTAGGGAAAAACAACGCAATCTACTCAAACTCGAGTCCCCGGACTGGAATTTGGAAAAGTGCTAGCGTAATTCGACTCAGGCCACAGAGGTCTTACAAGAGTCGAATTCTAGTGTATGGGTGTGAGCACTCGACGCGTCCGTCAAGGAATGTTCATCGTACCTGTAGGCACGGATATGTTTCTGGTAGTGCTCAGCAGATGCGTTGCCAGGCCTTATTCAGGTCTTACCTTCACGCTGTAAGCGCGGCATCCGAACTTTTGTCATCACGGAGATGATTCGGGTAACCCAGGAGACGTAATCTCTTTGTAGGGAAAATATTAGGCAGAGTCACCATAGCATTCGAATGTGGATGTTATCAACACACAGTTTGTTGGGCAAGGAAAAATAATCATAGGGTGCGCGACCAGCGCTCCCTATGGGAGTAGCCCCCGAGTGCCTGGTTAAGTCGAAGACTCAGGCAGGGACTAAAGAGCTTTTGTGACTGCTGTCGTCTTTTGTTGCTTGTTTCAGTTGAACTTGCTTCCGGTGCTCCCAATGGGAGTAACCCATGATCCATAATCGAATCGTAGATTCGAGTGGAAGGTGTGCTTTTAATGTTCAAATTCCTGCATAAAAATGAATCATAGGGTGCACGACCAGCGCTCCCTATGGGAGTAGCCCCCGAGTGCTTGGTGGAGTCGAAGACTCAAGCAAGGACTTAATAGTCGAAATCTTCTGATGCTCCTCCTGATGACATCAGTGTTGACGATGTGATGACCTCAATTGACCGCGTGAGCAGCTTTGACGGGACGTGACGAGCGGTGGGTCCCACTTTCTGACTTTGATTTGATCGGGCGTGCGTAATCTTTCGTTTTAACTGCCTCTCCTCGATTTCCACGTGTAATGGAGATAGTGGGGGACGGTTCGTGTTTTGGCGTCTCCACGTGTCAAGAGCGATGTGCGCAACACGAGGGTTTCTGCTGGCCGTTGGATGGCATCCGCAAGGGGGTTAAGTAGCAACGCAGCTACGATAATTTTCCCATCTGCCCTTTCTCTGCTTGTGTTTCCATTGCCATTGCCGTTGCTCTCTTCTTCCTAGTGCTCGTCTTCTTCGTGGCGCTGGACCAACTCCATGTCTTCCCAATCTACTTCCTCCGCTCACACCGCCATCGCAAGATGGGCAAGAAGAAAGGAGGCGCCGCTGGTGAGTTCGCCAGCGCCATTGCTGCTGCCAAGAAAAGGGCGGCTCTGCCACTGTGGGCATCAGCGCCGCTGGTGCTGGGAAGAAGAAGGGTGCGGGTACCCGCGTCACCAATGGTGCGTGGCGCGCATCCATCATTAAGTCCTCCAAGCTCCATCTCCTGCGTCAAGATGGAGTTCTGTCACCCGTGGAGGATGAGTCGCGAGTGCTAGGTGACGAGGTAATTCCTTGTCCTCCTGCTGGTTTCCGGTTGATGTTCCTTGCGTTCATCATCCGCGGTCATTCTCTGCCCCTACATCCTTTCTTCAGGGGTCTCCTTTATTTCTATGGGCTCTAGCTGCATCAGCTGTCCCCAAATTCTATTCTCCACATCGCCTGCTACATTACTCTTTGCAAGTACTAGCTCAGAGTCGAGCCACACTTTGGCCTCTTTAAGAGGATTTTCAAGCTGAAGCACCAGTCTGCATCTGGTTCCGTAGTCTACGATGTAGGAGGCTGCAGAATCCATGTCGACTCCTCCGCCACATATTTCGATATCAAGATCATGGCGTCCGTCCAAGGATGAAGAGACAAGTGGTTCTACATCCGCGACCAGAAGGCCGACGGAGAGCACTACGGACTCGCGCCCTTCGATCCCGTGATGCCGTGCAAGAGGAGGCGTTCTTGGAAGAATGTGGTGATGCCTGGAGAGTCCGAGGAGATGGAAGTGCTATACAAGCGCATCTCCGACCTCGAGAGCCGCATGGGTAAACAAGAGGGAGGCGCTGCCCTCATTCGCACATGGTTGCACCATCGCATCTAGCCTCTGCAGGTCAGAGTCCACCCCATGTTCCAATGGGCTGGTGCGGACGATGCCACTCGCGTATCTCCCGATGGCATTTCCGCGGGTGAAGTAGATAAGGGGTTGCGACTGGTGACAAAATATACCACCAAGGAGGTTCTCCCAAGCGAACTAGTCGTGCCTCCCTTCGATGCCTCTAGCCCTCCTCCTGAGGTATAATTGTGCTACGAAGTAGATTTATTTGTCGATTACTTCTAATTTCTTGACGTATAGTGAATTGTTTTGTGTATGTAGGATTGGAAGGTGTCTCCCAGTTTGCCCCCTCTTCCTGAGGGGGTTATTCCTCACGAAGTGGATGAAGAGGACGAGTCGGAATCGACCATCCCACTTGAAGAGGAGGAGGAAGCCCCTGAGTCCAGTGATCCGGATACTCGCAAGCGTTCTCGTAGCAAGGATTCAAATGCTTTGTCTCCTTCGACTCTAGAGGTCCCATCTATCAGTGCAGAGAAGGCGATTGCCGCCATTCCTATGCGCTCTATGGCTCCTCCTGCCCGGAAGAAGCTTCGACTGCCAAAGGAATCGTCAAAGTCGGAGGAGCAGTCCTTCGATCTTGATAGATTTGACTGGTAAGTTCTGTATTCGCGACTTTGTTTTGGTTTCTTCTTTGAGTTGTCATCTGTCTTGAAGCTTTTACTTGATTTTGTGTTTCAGTCAAGCGGTGACGTCGTCTTCTAACGACGTCCAATTTTTGAAGGAGTCCGGAGTCGCAGACTCCAAGTCCAAGAAGGTGTCCTCGCGGTCTCCTTCTCCTTCACTGGCAGCCCACTCAGGGCATCATTCATCGAGTTCCCCGCATGCTGGGGAGCATCAGATGGTTACCCGGATGACTGTGCAACAACCGTCTTCGGAGTCTGTGGAGGATCATGTAAGTATCTTGTAGTTGGCAGTCGAATTTATTCTTGGCGTGCTTTACTTGAACTTCAAATGTCTCTGATGTAGCTCATCGTGAAGGAAGCCGCCCGCCTGGCGGAGCAGGTCCTTAACATGGGTCGACAACATGCGCGACTGGACAAGCACCATCGCATTGTCAAAAGTAAGTCTTGACTTCGCCTTTGTATTCTATGAATATTATTGATTCGATTTGGTAACACTCCCTATATGTTGCAGCTGAGCATAATGAATTACTTCGCCATGCTGCTGCATTGGAGAAGACGTTGGCCGCCGCGATGAAGAATCGTGATGAGGCGGTCGCAGCTTTGGAGGAGTCGCGGAAGCGAGAGCAGGATCTCCTTGCCTCCATTGCTGAGAGGGAGAAGTTGTTCGAGGAGCAGCTTCTCTCGATTGCCAAGTCCCTCTCAGGTATTTCTTGTTCATCTGGATATGCTTTGCTCTTCTGTACTTTGACGTATGATTGTTATACTAATGCTTTTATTTATGTAGATGCCGGCGTCTTGAGTTTTGATGCCCAATCTTTGCATCGCGCGGATGCTTTCGCTGGTGCCATTGCCACAGTCGAGGATCGCAGCGTATCCCTCCAAGAGACGCTGGGGAACGCCAAGGATGTGCTCAGTCGCATCCGTGAGGACTTAACTCGCAAGGCTAGGATGATCGACAATTTCGAAGACTTGGTGGAGTCTCTGGCTGGAGGAATCCCTGCTGACTTCAAGAACTCGTAGCGCTCCGTCGGCGCCACCATGGCACTCGCAATGGTGCAGGACCATGGTGTGGAGATGGATCCAGCCGCTATCTCTAAGGCGATGCCTGTCGACGCTGGAGGCCAGCAGGTAGTGTTTGCTCCCTTTGCTGGTAAATGCAAAAATTATGGTCCCCAGCTTATCGAGACACTTGCCAAGTACTCCGAGGAGCGGCGTCAAGCGAAAGCTGCGGTGTCTGGGGGTACCGCCAGCAAGTCCGTGGCATCGGAAACTACCACGGATGCGATGAAGCCCCTGAGGCCGAATTCGAAGTCGAAGAAACACGCTGCTCCTTAGTTTTATATGTAATAGCTCTAGTGTCTGACCTTTTGTGTCTATGAGACAATGTTTTCATGGGGGTACCCTAGTCAAGACTTTGTTTATGTTTGAATGTATCCAGGCCTTTCGTCAGTGTATCTTCAGCCTCTTATTTTGCTTTTGTTTGGTTCATGATAGGGTATCTCGATTGGTCCTTCGAGTGATCCTCGGGATCTGCCACCCACTGATGCGACCTTGGCGTAGTCGCGTTCAAGGGTGGATGAGTTGTCCCTGCTTTCGTGACTGCGCGATCACGTTAAGTAGCTAGAACGTGAGTTTCCCATCCTCTGTGGTAACGTGGATGTATGGAAGTCGAGGGCGGAGAAGGCTAACGCCCGAGAGCAATATCTATTGGAGGAGGTGACGCAGCTGGGCGATCAGTTCAAGTGTTAGCTTCCTGTCCTCTTATCTTTTCTGGTAGCCAATCGCGATAGTTCCTTGTCTTCATATTTTTCCCCTTTTGCTTGGTGTAGTTGTCAGTGCTCGTCATCCACAGGATGAAAAACACAGGATCGCCATTCGAATGAACGACCTAACCCAGGAACAACTTCAGGCAAGTGGGTATTTTGTGGGTGGACCATGATCGTGTGATCGCACTTGCGACCCTACAGGATCGTGCTTCTCGAGTACTCCACTTTCTGAAGAAAACGCAGTCGTGCCTGAGGAATATCTACCAGACGATGTTTCCGCTGGACGCCGTCCCTTCGAGCATGTTGGCTCTCCTGGCTAAGTTTTAGGATTTAAGTGCGGTTCGTGAGTGTGTGCGGCAGCAGTTAGTGGCTGGTGCCAAGGCTTCTTTGTCGCTGGTGCGACTGCATAGGCCTGACATAGATGTTGCAGCTGTTGCTGCTGGGCCGCCGACTCTGCCGGCAGGTTCGACCTGGGACATGGTTCCACATTACCAGGCGGTGGATCATCCGGCAGAAGAAATTGTCGACTTAATTGAGGAACAGACAAACGTTCTTCTATTGTAGTAGTAGTTTTACTTGTATCCTGCACATAAGTATACCAGTGTTGTAAAAATTCGTATGGATATATTGGATATAATTAATTTATATTTATATGTAAAGAGCTTGCTAGCTTATATGTTTTGCGATTGTATTTGTACTCTGCAGTTCCTTTTTGTTAGCCTGACTTATTTTATCTCAGCACCTTGCCAACCTGTCAGGTGCGTTGCAACTGGGTTGGTGTTTTATCAAGGGTTCGATTGGTGTTGAGTCAGCTACTAAGGATACTGCGACTTGTTCGTAGAACGAAGATGTAAAGGGTGGCGTAGCCCCCGACTGATAAGAATGCCAGAAAATGTGGAAAACACAAAGTTTCGGGGCACTTAGCTTTATTTATTCGTAGAACAGTACGAGGTACAATGTGTGGCTAAGTAGCCTGGCTGAATAGCCTTATTTGTAATGTAAAAAAAGACGACTAGGGGTAGAAGCACCGGAGCTGCGCGACGTTCCAAGGGTTGGAGTATGTGACTCTTGTCTCAAAATCTTTGAGGCGATAGGCGCCACCTGGGATTACTTCTGTAATCACGTATGGTCCCTCCCAAGGGGACTCGAGCTTGAGGTGCCCTTGCTGCTTCAGTCGCAGGACCAGGTCTCCTTCGACAAATGATCTGAGGCATAGCCTTCTGCTGTGGTAGTTGCGCAGGTTTTGCTGGTAGATCGTCGATCTTTCTGCTGCGATATCCCGTGCTTCGTCAAGGATTTCGATGTAGTCTGCGAGTGCAAGTGTTGAATCTTGCTCGTTGTACGCTACTACTCGTGGGGCTTTAAAGCGTACTTCTACGGGTAGCATTGCTTCGGCGCCATGCACCATGAAGAACGGGATATATCTCGTTGCACTTTTTGTTGTTGTGCGCAGGCTCCAAAGTACGGGCTGCTACTCGTCTGGCCAACATCCGGCGGCTTGCTCGAGTGGCCAGAGGAGTCGCTTCTTGATTCCACCGCAGACGAGGCCGTTGGCCTTTTCGACTTGACCGTTGGTCTATGGATGAGCCACGGAGGCATAGCTTATGTTGATTCCCAGGTTCTCGCACAAACCCTGGAACTCCTTAGAGGTGAAGTTTGTTCCGTTGTCCGTGATGATGTTGTGTGGTACTCCGAAGTGATAGACAATGGACTAGAAGAACTTGACGGTGCTGGCTCCTGACTGGTTTGTCACCGACATGGCCTCTATCCACTTGGTGAATTTGTCGACTACGACTAGGAGGTAGACGTAGCCCCCTCGTGGGGACTTTGGGAGCTTGCCGACCATGTCGAGTCCCCATTGCGCAAAGGGCCAATCCAATGGTATTGGCCGAAGTTCCACGCCAGGTGCGTGCAGTTTGTCCGCGAATCGCTGGCAAGTGTTGCATCGTTGGACGATGTCCTTGGCGTCGCGCATGGCCGTGGGCCAGTAGAATCTGGCTCGTAGAACTTTGGTGACGAGGGCATGACTGCCGGCATGGTGCCCGCAAGTCCCTTCATGGATGTTGAGGAGGACGGCCCTTCCGTCCGTGTTGGAGACGCATCGTTGGAGTACTCATGTGATGCTACGCTTGTATAGTTCGTCATTGATGACGGTGAATGCCTTGGATCGTCGCGCAATGTGCCGAGCGGGTCATCCGGCAGCTTCTTGCTGAGAAGATACGTGATGTAGGGTTGAGTCCAAGATGGTTCGATCATCATGACGCCCATTGGTCCCTTGAGTCCTGTGTCAAGCTCTAGGTCGTCAAGTGTCATTGCTCATTGGGTGGCGTAGCCCCCGAGTCTGTTGTTGCACTTGCTTTCTTCTTTGTGGCCTTTGACTTGGTGGAGAGTTCGTAGATACGCTCGAGAAATACCCTAGGTGGTATGGTGCGCAGGTGGAGCCAATGTTGGTGAGTGCATCCGCCTCTTCATTGCTTTCACGGCCTACGTGCCATAGCTCACAGCCGTCGAAGTCCCCTTCGAGTGTGTCGTAGAGGTCGCGGTAGGCGATCATATTGTCGTTCAGCGTGTCGCACTCATGTATCATTTGCTTGACCACCAGTTTGGAGTCGCCATAGATGATGAGCCTCTTGGCGCCGCAAGCTTTTGCCATCCGCATCCCGTGCAGCAGGGCCTCATATTCAGCTTCATTGTTGGAGGCAGTGAACTACATTCACAGAATGTATTTCAGGTTGTCTCCCAGGGGCGATGTCAGTATGACACCTACGCCAGCCCTGTCCTTTCGTTTGGATCCATCGAAGTGCATTGTCCAGAGGTAAGACATATCTGGGTTTTCGGGAAGCTGGTTCTCCATCCAGTGCACGAGGAAATCAGGGAGGACTTGCGACTTGATCGCGTCGTGCTTTTCATATGCAATGTCTCGTGGAGACAGCTTGATTCCCCAAAGCGCGACTCGTCCGGTGGCGTCGGGGTTGTTGAGGATATGCCCAAACGGAGCGTCGTTGACCACCACGATTGGGTGCTCCTGGAAGTAGTGGCGCAGTCTCCTGGCTGTCATGAAGACGTCGTATGCCAACTTCTGGTAGTGCGGGTACCGCTGCTTTCTTGGCGTGAGCACCTCGCTGAGGTAGTAGACTAGGCGTTGCACCCCATGGACCTTGTTTCCCTCGGCTCGTTCCACCACGAGCACCGTGCTGACCACCTGGTTGGTGGTGGAGATGTATAGCAACAATGGTTCTTTTTCGCGTGGAGTCACTAGTACTGGCGAGGTGGATAGTAGACGCTTGAGGTCTTCGAATGCTTCCTGCGCTTCATCAGTCCACTCGAACTTGTCAGTTTTGCGGAGAAGTTGGTAGAAAGGCAGTGCCTTTTCGCCCATTCGACTGATGAATCGATTGAGTGCTGCAATTCGCCTAGCCAGCTGCTGGACGCCTCTTACGTCCTTCGGCTTCTCCATGGCCAGTATGGCTTTTATTTTCTTCGGGTCCGCCTATATCCCTCTCGTGGAGATGAGATACCCAAGTAGTTTCCCAGATGGTACGCCGAAGGCGCATTTGTCCGGATTGAGCTTGATCCGGTAGCAGTCGAGGTTGGCGAAGGTTTCGCATAAATCGTTGATTAGCGAGGCTTCCTCTTTGGTTTTGATGACAATGTCGTCAACATAGACTTGGCTGTTGTGACCAAGTTGATTCTTAAGGCAAGCCTGCATGCACCGCTAATAGGTGGCTCCTGCATTTTTGAGCCCGAAGGGCATTATGTTGTAGCAGAACACACCAAAAGGCGTTGTAAACGCCATTTTCTCTTGATCCTCCTCCTTCATTCAAATCGGATTATAGCCTGAGTAGGCGTCGAGGAAGCATAGACGCTCACATCCCGCGGTGGAGTCGATGATTTGGTCGATTCGCGGCAGCGGGAAGTGATCCTTTGGGCAGTGCTTATTCAAGGAGGTGAAGTCCACACACATCCGTAGGATATCCGTGTCTTTTTTAGGTACCCGCACCATGTTGGCGAGCCAAGTACATTCCTTGATCTCGCGTATGAATTTGGTGTCGAGGAGTCTGTTGATCTCCATTCCGACCGCCTTTGCTCTTGGTTCAGACAGTCGTCGAATTGTCTGCTTGACTGGCCTTGCGTTTGGGTTGACGTTGAGTGTGTGCTCGGCGAATTCCCTAGGAACCCCTGGCATGTCCGCTGGACACCAGGCGAAGATTTCCCATTGCTCAGGGAGGAATTCGATGAGCACGAGTTCCTATGCGGAACTCAAGTTGTTGGCGATGAGGGCCGTCTTGGTCGGCTCCGTTGGGTGGACCTGGACTTTCTTCACGTGCACCGACGAGTCGAAGGACAGGTCGGGTGAACTTGGACGGCTCAGGGGAAGCAGACTATTGTTTGTCGACTCCTTTAATCTTGCGAGTTCCTCCTGCATACCGAAGGACTAGGAGATTCTATTGAATTCCCTGTCACAACTATCAGACCTCTCGAAGTTGCTGTTGATTTTGATTATGCCGTTTGGGCCCAGCATCTTCATCTGCAAGTAGGCGTAGTGTGGCACCGCCATGAACCTTGTGAATGCGACACGTCTGACGAAGCAGTGATATTGTGAAGGCCAGTTGACGACCTTGAAGTCGATGCGCTCTCGCGGAAAATTTTGCGGTGTACCGAAGATGACATCAAGGTTGATTTTGCCCAGGGGATATACACCTTTCCCTGGGACGATGCCGTGGAACATTGTGTCTGAAACTTCCAGACACGTCAGAGGGATCCTCATTGCATGCAAGGTACTCGCGAACATTAAGTTGATGCCGCTGCCGTCGTCTATCAAGATGCGGCTCATGTCGAAGCCCCCAATCTGCGCCTCGAGTACGAGGGGACAGTGGCCTGGACGAGGGACTTGGAGCGGGTGGTCACGCCTGTCAAAGGTGATGCAGGAGTCGCTTCCACTGAGGTACTCAGTGGTGGAAGGTGGAGAGTTTATCGCCAAGTTGACTTGGCGAGTGATGGCCTTCTGCACTCGATTTGCGGGACGCCCCTTTTGGATCATCCCCATGTTGCCCACGGGTCGTGGGTAGGGTTCGCCACCCTGATTCTGGACTGGTGCGGCCGTGGGTGGTGGTATTCCGGGCGGTGGTGGAGGAGCTCCGTGTGCCACGGCGCCTGGGGAGCTTGAGAAAATAGCGGTAGTCTTTGAGAAGGTGGCTGGATTTTTTCTTGCCGTCGTGCTTGTCGATGTAGAAGTGCACATTGCATAGCCTAGACAGTTTGTCCTCGACAGTTGTTGCGGGTGCCTCTTCGCGAGTGCGGTGCTGCCACACCTGTGTGGTTTTCCTGGACTCGCGGTATCCACCATTGCGATAGCCGCTGTTGCGTTTGTCGTCGCGTTTGTCGGCGTAGCTGGCTGCAACCATGTTGACATCGTCGCGGTCATTGTAGACGCGCATCCGCCGCTTGCCTCGATGGTCGCGTCTGTGCTCGAGGTCGTCGTCGTTGTCGGAGTAGGTATGGTTTTTTACCGAATCCTCTCCATCGGCCCACCGATTCGCAATTTCCATCAGGTGGTCGATTGTTTTGGGCTTCGAGCGGCCCAACTCTTCCCTGAGCTCTATGCGGCGAACACCGCCGTTGAATGCGTCGATTGTGTGGTCCTCCGAGATGTTTTCTGTGGAGTTCTTAATGATGGACCACCTCTGGATGTACGAGCGTAGCGACTCGCCTGATCTTTGCTGGCAGCTCCTCAGCTCTTCGATTGATGTGGGCCTTTTGTAAGTGCCCTTGAAATTTCGTACAAAGCTATAGACCAGCTCTTCCCAGCTGTGAATGGATCCGCGCGGGAGATTGTTGAGCCATGCACGGGCGGTGCCCTGCAGCTGTAGTTGTAGGCATTGCATGGCCGTTCTTCGACTCCCGCCATGTAGCCTGACGGAGGAGATGTGGTCCTCCAACCAGATCTTTGGGTCTTGTAGGCTGTCGAACTTTGGGTTCTCCGACGGGAGTCTAAACCCTTTAGGAATTCGCTTCTGCCTGATGGCCCTGCTGAAGCATGTGGCGCCACAGAGTTCAGTATCGTCCTCTTCAGAGTCAGTCGAACGAGCGCATCTTGCCCTTGATTTTTCGATTTTGCGCTGCGTGAGGTCATCGCGCGCATCATAGTTGCGATCATGCCGCCGTGAGTAGCGACGCCGAGACAGATCGTGACTGTTGTCCCTAGATGAAGGTGAGGAATAGCGTTTTGCCAAAGCTTTGCCCTTCTTCGGCTCGGGCGTTGTCTCTTTGTCAAGAGCGGCCTCGACTAATCCCAAGCCCGTGATCGTAGATCGGTGCATGGTAGCTCGCGGATCTCCAGTTGGTGGCTGGTTGTTGAGGAGGTACATGGTGGCCGCTGTCACCGCGGCTTGTGGTGTCTTTGGGACCATGTTGCCCCATGTGTCGACTGTCATAGAGCTGAAGTCGAGGACTTTTGCAGTTTCTATGTGTTCTTTCTCAGTGAGATGGGCCATCCAAGATCGCCTCTTGTTGGCCACATACTCGTTGCCCTTGGAGGAGGATCCTCCATGGGAGGAGAGCCCAGCTCGACGAAGACTCGACTCATATGCCGCCTTTTTACGCGCTTCGAATTGCGTGATTGCATGTAGCTAGCGTCTGTACTCCTCGTTTAGTAGCCAATGGTAGCCCATCAGCATGTCCTGCGGTGTGCCAGGGGGTAGTGGATTGCCTCGCAGAGCTTCTCAGCAGCGGGCCCACTCGTTGTCGTTGAGTTTAATCACGACACGTTCACCAGTGTGCTCGCTCACCATGGTTGGTGGTTCGACTGCCCCTCCGTTGTTGACAGGCGCGCCATTGCCAACGTTGGTGGGGCCACCGTTGGGTGGTCCGTCATTAGGTATGCTACCGTTGGGCGGATCGGTGCCAGATCCATTGCCACCGTTTTTGCGATTGGCGGCGGTGTCGCCAGCATTGATGACAGCACACATGAAGTGGTTGGGGAAGCTGTTGCTTCCACAACTTTCGGATTCGGAGCCATAGACTCCATCTTCCATCGCTAGGTCACCTAGATCGGATCCACGACTGCTATCGCTATCCGTGCTCCCAGCTGTTGCCGAGGTGTTGAGCTCGCTGAGGGTGCCGATTGGTGGCGGGAACCACGATGCTAGAGCAATCGCGGGTGCTGTTGGCTAGTCAGGCATGCGAAGCGTGCCCATCTGACCAACCTAGAAAAGGAAGCTCCCAATCACTATACTGATTCCATCGCCTACGGACTCGAAAGCCGGGATAGTGGCTGGTGTGTGGATGTCAAACGTGCCGAAGAGCTGGCGAATCTCCACTGTTGTGGAGTTGTAGATCGCGGTTGATGGGGCCGAATAAGCCGCGACATCAGCACTCCCGATTGCCACAGACGGCGTCAATTGAGTAGTGTTTAACTCATCAATGCCCATTGTTATGGACTTGGGTTTTGGAGAAGGAGGGAGTGCTGGAGGCATCAGTCGGCTAGCAAACAAGCACACAGGGATGCAAGGTTTACCTAGGTTCAAGCCTCCTAGAGGTCCCTAGTCCTGCTTGTCTGCTCTTGGAATTAACGAAGGAATCGAAGATTACAGGGGCACGCAGATGCAATATGGCCAGAGTTGTGGAAACTAGGGTTGCATGTGTCCTCCTCGCCGCCCCCTCATAGCCTTTATATAGATAGGCTAGGTCTCGGGTAGCAGGTCGAGTCGGTTACAGATTAGGGTTTTTTCCTTTGAACTTTCTATCTTAAGCTTCTTCTTGTCTCGCAAGCAATCGAGAGTCCGTGGGCCTTGGCAACGCCGTGGGCTTCCGCCATATCCGGACCGTATGTACTAAACTCAAGTACCCATAGGGTATACCCATGTCAATTAGATACTCAAAGGTAGCATACAATATAGGATGATCCCTATTAATACCAATATAGTGTTCTCCTTCTAGTGTGCACCACCAAGAAAGTTCGCAGTTATGAAGCAGGTCGTGACGATCGGGTTCTAGACATCTCTGCATTCACATATGGTGGGTGCAAGCCATGTATGCACTGCGAATACACTAAGTTTGTATTGGCGAGCCTGGCATGTACCGACATGGCCTCAAAACACAACATATCGAAAGATCGATCACGAGTCACATGGTTGATGTGATCGACGGGTATAATCCACCCTGGTAGCTATATAAAAGGCCACGATGATCGGGGATGATATGGTGTAAAGGGATCATGTGATCTCTAAAATTGTCCAAGGGATGGAAATTTTAGCGGGAGCTCAATTATATAATTGAACTCGTATTATGAACTTAGTCTAAATGTTTTTGAAAATATCTTAGTAGATCTTGGCCTATCCCATTGAGGTCCTTTGCGACCATGGGAATTTTCTTTCTTGATGTGGAACTTAGTAGAAGGGGCCAACTTCATAGATTAATACCCACGCCTGAGGGATATCCTCGTAATAGATGATCTTATCTTCTTGATATAAGAACCATTAGGAGATATTCCAATGAATCCCCAAAGTCTTGTGTTTTCTCCACTACCTTCCAATGGAGCCACTCTCCATTAAATGGGGGCTTGGCTACCACGATTATGTTTATTCAACATTGACATGGTCAATGAAAAGGAAACACCTCGCGAGAAAAGCTCATTGAGTATGAGCAGTTTGATGAGTTTCCTTCCAAACTAGGTGGAAGAAAATAGATACTTTGAGAATCACTTAGCGATCTTGCATTAGTGTCATGAACACCACACATACGATGTGGACTACGGACAACTTTGTGGCAATGGGCCGGCGCACTTGCTTCTTCCCAGTCATAAAGATGTCATACGGGGCTATATCGTGAAAGATGATTAGTTCACCATTCATGAGTTCATGATAGAGCTAAATAACTCTCAAAAGGGCTTGATTGCAGTGGATCACTTGGATGAAAAGGGTATATGTTAGATATACAAATTATAAATGCTATTCTTGCAAATCACATTGTGGTTTAGTATTTGATACTTATCCTGTTTTGTGAAAATAGTATTGTCTATCTGAGAATTGCTGAAAGATATCCGAGTTTAAATATTGAATGAAACTATTGTTTAGGTCATGGTGGTTATTGCATATTTTCATTCTAATGAAAATTGGTATCTTTAGATAATTGATCTTTTGACTTTGCAAAACCATGCCTCATTTGACAAAATGACTAAAAAATCTCCATTCTGGTAAAAACAATTATATGCAAACAATGGTTAAATTTTATACATATGATGTATTGTATTTTCAACAAAACAATGGAAATCATTATTTCATAAACCTTCATTGTGGACTTAAGTGAATATGTCTATTTACTTAATGAAACACAAGTTTGAAATTATTTGAAATGTTCAAATGATTTTAGAATGAAGGAGAATATTAAAATTAACAGGAATACAAAAGTCTTCACGATTTGATTGATATGACTAAGTATTTAAGTTAAGTTTTGGCATAAAGGACATGTGAAAGATGTTCCACAAATTATGGTAATTGGATATTTCGAAGTGTATTGATATGTCTAAACATCATAATCATATTGTATTAGACACGTATGGTCTGAATATTATCTCTTATCAGGTTATAGTTATCGTTTAGAGTTACAAATCAAATAGCAAACACTCGATTTGAAATATAAGGAACGTCTAAAAGATTCATGGAAACAACACCATAAGAGTTATGGCATGTTCAATTTTTTGGAGATTTCGATAATTCGAAGTCATGACGAATAGACAAATCGTTGTAGTGTATTCTTAGGAAACTATGAATACATCTTCCACAAAGGGAAAAATTGTTGTTTCCCTAAGTATTGTGTTTTCTCAAAAAAATAGTTTCTTGATGAAGATGCGGGTGGAAGAAAGTGAAAGCATAAACAAGGTATTTCACATTGCATCCAAAATGAAGAGTAGCGCAACAAAATTTGTTCCAGGGGCTAAACTCTGCCTGAGGAGAATCAAATGATAATGATCATAAAGTTTCAAAAAATACTTTTACTCAAGAAAGTAGGATTCAATAAATACATTCTGCAAGTTTGTGGAATTATATTATTGATTCACTTGTCATGTTGATGAGACATGACATACCTAAGAACTACAAAGAAGCATGATGCACCTAAGTGCGAGAAATAACTAGGAATCATAAAATCCTATATTAAGTTACATTTAAGATTGAAAAGTAATATGTTACTTGATCTTATTAAGTAAAGGTGTTTACTTGATATTTCCAAATAACTGCAAAGTCATAAAAAAGAAATGAAACTTAAAGAAAGATATTAAATCTCGATTTGTCAAAAAGTATGTTTTGCAAATTCAAAGGATTGACTACAATATGTAGAGATGCTTGAGTCTGTTGGATTACACTAGCAATTACTCCAATTCAGTAATTGGTAGTAAGTTTTAAAAAACTACATGTTCTTTAGTGACAAGATTGAGGAAAAGGTTGTATTTGATACAAGAGAGCAGGTTTGTCAAACCATATGGATGCTAGCGTCTTGTAGCTAGAATTCTCAATTTGATGATGATAAAATAATTTTGGAATGTGCAAGATTATTGAGAGGACTTGTATTTTCATGAATTTGAGTGGGACCAGTAGCTTGGCTGAATCTTAATATGTAAGCGACATATTTTGAGTAGGAGCTAAGTGCAATCCCTGGATCTCATATATGATGCCATATTTGAGTGGGAGCATGACACCATTCTGAAGTTTATGGAAGACATATGCCAAATGATGTAATTGGTATTTAAGTTTGTAAATATTCTTTGGATGAATTTGAACAAAGCATTAAATATTGAAATCTATTGAGATAGATTGATAAGTTTAAAAAACATTATTGTAGAAATGTTTCCTGGATTTGATTTTGAAGATGTTCAGAATATCCTATATAAGATTCTGAAGAAGTTCAGAATGGAACAAGGAAAGAAAGTTGTTCGTACTTGTATATCTAGATAATGCATTGAGTTAATCTCAGTATTACAACTGTGGTTAAAATAAAAGAAAAGAGATTTGTTGCATCTCATATGCCTTAGTCATAGGTTCTTCCAATGTAACCATATTGTATACTTGACGTAATGTGACCCAAGGTTCTAGTTAGAAGAACAAGTTCTTAGTTGTAAGAACATGTCTTCAGGTAATTCCTGAGTTAATCACTAAAACAGAGTTAAGTTTGTCCTTAAATTGGAAGAAGCAATATTATGCATCATAGTTGCATTCTATGCACTATTGATTGGGATCTACATAGATATAGAAGTATATCACTACTTCTAAAAGTGGCTAGTATAGCTGATTTGGCTTAAGAAGTTCGACTTCTTCTAAGTGTGTTTCTGGAGTTAAGATGACTATCGTGAAAGTCCAATTGATTGATCGAACGTCATAGTAAACACTATAAACAAAGTCTCACTCTATCACCAAGACATACTTCAACACATTATGAGATAATGGTGTAAATGTCAAAAATAGGAAGGCATTAACGATTTGCAACAAACATACGGATCTAGTAAAATAGATCAAGGACAAAACATTCTCCATTATCAAGCATGCTTGTTCATATCATCATATGATTTTATGACTAGCAGCGAATGCAAACTAGATTATTTGTACTCTAGTGCAAGTGCTGGAGGAGATATGCCCTAGAGGGAAATAATAAATGAATTTTATTATAATATATCAAATTAGTTTGTAATAGTTTCATATTGTGCTATAACTGTATCAAGCGGAAACATTGATACGGGTGTGGTATGAAACAAACCAAGTCCCTAATAGCCTCTATTTATACTAGTTCATTCAGCAGCTGATGATCGAGGTTTCCCAATCATGGACTAACTATAACGTCAACTGACAACGAGGTCACTTCATTATGAATGATGTGATGGACATTACCCAAAGATAAGTATTGCGACATGATCAAGTCACATGGTTCATCTTTGAAATAGTTAGAAGCGTAGTATCCTTCTCCTTAGAACATGAGATCATATTAATCACTATCTCCTGAGGCTGCTTTGGCTACATCAAATGTCATGTCCATAACTGGGTGCCAATAATGGTGTATGTTAGGTATTCTAGAGGAACAGTTGATGCCTATGTATCAAGATCGGGATTTTTTCACCCACGAGACGGGAAGATACAAACGGACGACTTGGTGAAATTACATCCATAATGTTGCAACATGTGACTAGGTCATGGGGATGGAATATTAGGGGAAAGAAGTAAAATAGAACTTGTCAGTCATGAGATAGAACAAGGTATATGATACCAATGATCAAATCTTATACAAGTCATATCAAAGAAACAAAGGGAATTAGACTCGACGTTTATGGTTCAAACAACATTACATCGTGGAATGCATATAGGTCATTACGGGCATCCCGGTCCCACTATTGATCATTGATAGAGATCATGTTTGTGTCATTCTTGAGTCGTTGGGGTAACACACTTAAGGGTACGATGACGCTAGGAGATCGTTCAATAATATGGAATCATAGAAGAGAGAGAAACCGAAATTGTTCCATAAAGAATATGAAGTTATTTGGAGGAAGAGAAAGGAAAAAGACCGAAAGATGATTCAGATAAATAACAATTTATAATATGCATTTATTATATGATAATTGAGAATGGATTTTGTACTTGTACACATGGGTATAGGAACAATCATGTCTATATGTGTAGCCTTCGAGATCCATGCAACTTGAGCACCTCGACATTCTGTGAATTTCCCTACAGATTTTTCCCATCACATTCAGACTGCTTTTCTCCTGGATTTATGTCGTGGGTCATGCGTGGAAGCTAGTAATCTTTCTCTCCTATCGATGTGCTAGGAGAGAGAGTAACTACACCAGACAGAGTTCATCCCCGCCCCATTTTTCAGCTTTGACCTCAACAACCTCGTCTCCAACCATTCCACCTCCATGGCCCCCATCAACCACAAGTATGGTGACAACGTGCTTGCATGGGTCGACTACGACAGCGACCAGAGGTCCTCAACATCTCCTTTGCCACCACATCAGAGAAGCTGGCAGTTCCACTCATCTCCTACCCCGTTAAATCTGTCCACCGTCTTCCAGGAGCTGACGTATGTCAGCTTCTTGCGATCTCACACTAGCCCATGGGCTAGAGCTTCAAGTTCGGTGGCGAGCCCCCGCTCGACCTGTCGTCCCTCATGTCCCTATCATAGCCCAAGCCTGATAGGAGGAGCAGGACAACGCGGATCCTAGCGTCTGTTTTCTTGGTGTCCATGGCGCTGGTGGCGCTCAGCTGCGTGGGCGCCTACGGGGCGTACCGCTACACGAACCGTGATGTGATCTAGCCATGGGAGCTAGACTACAGTCCGCACTGGTACAAGTACCTAGAGCTGAAGAGCGCCACACGGGGGTTCTGCGAGCATGATCTCTTCGGCTGTGGTAGCTTCGGGAAGGTGTGTTGGGGGAGGAGATACACACACATCCCCCACTGCCTACGGTGAACCCCGAGGATAGTTTCAATCAACAGATATGCAGCGGAAATAAAACAACGAACACATGTGCAGGTGACACAAGGATTTACGTGGGAAAACCTCCTCAAGCTAAGAAAGAAAAAAACCACAGGTACGGACAAACCGGTCCACACAAGATTCACTGTGAGCAACCTATGTACAGTCTTATCCAGAACATCTAGATATGTACAACACACTCAGAATTTTGTCAACCGGCAACAACAACAACAACCACTTGAGAGAAAGATTACAGCAAATCAGAGTATCTCAACTGTTCTCCCCTTCGATAATTAGCAAACTGCTCTTAAACCGCAGATCCAATCAGCACCAAACTTGATAGACAAACTGACATACGAGTACCCAACATACACACCAAACTTTAGGTCCATCAAACACCGTTTGCCTGTCCAAACTGTTCGTCTACCAAAACTGCTCTGTGCTGAAACTGCAGCAGTCCGAACTGAATAAACCGCTTCCAAATCTGATGCTACACTGACCTAAATATCAAACCATCTAACCAGATTGAATTAATCAAAGCAAGGACTGAGATCACCAATCTTGGAGTCAATCCAAGCATGTTAGAGCCTCCAAATACCATCTTGAAGACAGACCAGTCAGATCTTAGAAATCTGGACAAAAATCATCTCTCCTTCTTCTTCCTCTCTTCTCACTAGGTTGTGTTGTTCTTGTGTCTTCTCTCACCCTCTCTCAACAGTAGCCACATTTTCTTGCTTCTCTCACTTGTTCACTTGTTCTCACACAGCCACCAAGGGTGGCTAGGGTTTTCTTTTCTACTCCTCTCTCAAGGAGCACCTTAGCCGTTGGATACGAACATCGATCAATGGTTGAAACGTGTTGGACTTTCACGGGCTGATTTTGGGCTGCCAACACGCCTCCATGTGGAGGGACATGTCCCAACAAGGTGTACCACGGGTTGCTCCCCGACACGCCGCCCATCGTGGTCATTGTGAAGTGTGTCTCCCACAACTCTCGGAAGGGGCTACGCGAGTTCGTCGTGGAGATCGCGTCCATCGGTCGGCTCCGGCACCTCAACCTGTTGGGTCCGCAGCATAGAAAACAAAAAATTCCTACAATGAGAACTATACGCCAAGATTTATCTACTAGATATAGAGGAACGGGTGGACATACATCCATGGAGAACTTACCCTCGAAGACAACGAGTTTTGTTACCGAGTAGGAACTCGTGGTTGATGTAGTCGTACGCTTGCCGATCTCAAGATCGTGTCGAAGTCCGAGCGCCGCAAATCAGCAGCGCATCCGTGCTCGCACACACGTTCAAGCCACCGGACAAACTCCACCTCCTTGCTCCAGTGACTCAGCGGAAGCAACAACTCCTTCCAGACGCAAGGCCACCGGGAACATGTATCTCACTAATCCGAGACCATGCGGAAATATCTAGAGGGGGAGAGAGATCCTTCACGAGGAGGTGTGGTTTGTGAGGGAGGAGAGGGGGGCCTTTTATAGGAGAGGGGGGACTCCTCCCCTACCATGGCCGGCGGCCAAGGAGGGAGCCCCCTCCTCTTCCTCATTCATGTGGTGGAAGCTCCACTCACATCAATTCAAGCTCCACCCAAAGTTCCACTCACATGCATTAAATTTCCACCAAATTTAATGTCACTCTCAATTAATAAAACTCTTTTAATTATTTTATTCAGAATTTTGTTAATTACTTTAATTAACAAACATTCACATAAAAATCCTTCCAACATTTCAATATCACATGCAGAACCACTTTCTGCAATTTCACCTGAAACAATTCCCGTTTCTATCGAAACAATTCCTATTTCTATCAAAACATTTCCTGTTCTTTGCAAACCTTTTGTCTGAAACATATGTGCTCCTAAATGGTGTCCGGAAACCCTTAAGTGTGTCACCCTACGGTTCGCGAATAATGCAGACATGATTGAGACTCCTCTCAGATCAATAATTAGAAGCGGGACCTGGAGATCCATACTGACTCCTGCACATTCAACGATGACTTCTGTGATCGTGAGAACCTTTAACGCTAGTAATTTAATCCCTTTGTCTCATGATATAATACATGTCCGAGATTCGATCATCGGTATCCAAATACCTAGTTTGATGTCGTTACTGACATGCACTCTTTTCTCATTCCCGTGATACAACATTCTAGTGATCATATCACTTGCTTGCAAGCTATGTTAATGTGATATCACCGAGAGGGCCCAGAGTATATCTATTCGTCATCACGATTGACAAATTACACTCTTGATCCATGAGCCTCAACATAACACCTTCACAGCACTGAACCCACCTTTATAGTCACCCTGTTACGGTGTGACGTTTGATGTTATCAAGATACTCTTCCGGTGTTAGCAATTAACACGATCTCATGGTCTAAGGACTAAGATTACTTCGTATGATGTTATAGCAATGTTAACATAATGACTTGATCGTAATGCTATACTTCATATGAATGTTCATCACATCATTTCACAAATGATGTGACCTTGTTATTAATAACATCCAATGTCCATGATCAGGAAACCTTGATCATCTTGTTAATCAACAAGCTAGTCTATAAGAGAGGCATAACTAGGAAACCTTTTTGTTTATTAAACACACATGTATTGATGTTTCCTATCAATACAATTATAGCATGCAAAATAAACATTTATCATATACAAGGAATACATAATAAAAACTTTATTATTGCCTCTCAGGGCATAATTCCTTCAGTCTCCCACTTGCACTAGAGACAATAATCTAGTTTACATAGTGATAAATCTAACACCCATGGAGTTCTGGTGTTGATCATGTTTTTCCCTAGGGAGAACTTTAGTCAACGGATCTGCTACATTCAGGTCCGTGTGCACTTTACAAACCGCTTCCTGCGCCGCTTCTGAAGCAGCAACATATTCCACCTCCGTCGTTCATCCAGCCACCACAGGTTGTTTGGAACTCCTCCAACTAATTGCTGCTCCGTTCAAGAGAAATACATATCCGGATTGAGACTTAGATTCATCCGGATCGGTGTCAAAGCTAGCATCAACATAACACTTAGCGACTAGCTCTTCTTCACCTTCGTATACAAGAAACATATCCTTAGTTCTTCTCAAGTACTTAAGGATATTCTTGACCGCTATCCAGTGTTCCGAACCTGGATCATATTGTACCTACTAGTCAAAATAATAGCATGTGCCACATCCGGTCTTGTACATAGCATGGCGTACATTATAGAGCCTATGGCTGAGGCATAGGGGATCTTATCCATTATCTCTCTTTCTTCCGACGTAGCCGGACTTTGAGTCTTTATCAATGTCTTGCCTTGCAACATAGGTAAGAACCCCTTCTTACTTCCGTCCATATTAAACTTCTTTAATATCTTATCAAGGTATGTACTCTGCGATAGCCCAATTAGGTGCATTGATCTATCTCTATAGATTTTAATGCCTAATATATATGTAGCTTCACCAAGGTCCTTCATCGAAAATTTGCTGTTTAGATAACTTTTAACACTGTTTAAAAGATCTATATCATTTCCAATCAATAATATGTCATCCACATATAATATTAGAAATACCACATTGCTCCCACTCACTTTCTTGTAAATACAAGCCTCTCCATAAGTTTGGACAAATCCAAACTCTTTGATCACCTCATCAAAGCGGAGATTCCAACTCCGGGATGCTTGCTTCAGTCCATAGATGGATCGCTGAAGTTGCATACCTTATCAGCATCCTTAGGATCGACAAAACCCTTAGGTTGTATCATATACAACTCTTCTTCAATATTACCATTGAGGAATGCAGTTTTGATATCCATCTGCCATATTTCATAATCGAAATATGCAGCAATTGCTAACATAATCCTAACCGACTTAAGCATCGCTACGGGAGAGAATGTCTTATCGTAATCAACTCCTTGAATTTGTCGAAACCCCTTTGCGACAAGTCGAGCCTAATAGATGGTCACATTACCATCAACATCAGTTTTTCTTTTGAAAATCCATTTATTCTCAACGGCCTTTCAATCGTGAGGTAAGTCAACCAAGGTCCAAACCTGGTTTTCGTACATGGATTCCATCTCGGATTTCATGGCTTCTAGCCATTTGTTGGAATCCGGGCTCATCATCGCTTCTTCATACGTCACAGGGTCATCTATTTCATCAATCATGAAATTCATAACAGGATTGCCGTACAGTTCAGGAGCTACACGTGTCCTGCTTGACCTGCGAGGTTCGGTAGTGTCCTCTTTCGGAGTTTCAAAATCAATATCATTAGCTCTCTCTTCATTAGGTGAAGTCAACTCCGAAATAACTTACGGTGCTGCGCTACTCGCCATTTCATGAAGAGAAGGTTCAATAACCTCTTCGAGTTCTACCTTCTGACTACTCACACCTTTCGCGAGAAACTCCTTCTCAAGAAAGGATCCATTCTTGGCAACAAAAACCTTGCCCTCGGATCTGTGATAGAAGGTATACCCAATTGTTTCCTTAGGGTATCCTATGAAGACGCATTTTTTCGCTTTGGGTTCGAGTTTATCTGGCTGAAGTTTCTTCACATAAACATCGCATCGCCAAACTTTAAGAAATGACAGCTTAGGTTTGTCTCTAAAACATAATTCATACGGTGTTGTTTCAACGGATTTAGATGGTGCCCGATTTAAAGTGAATGCAGCGGTTTCTAGTGCATAACCCCAAAATGATAGTGGCAAGTCACTCAGAGACATCATAGATCGAACCATATCCAATAAAGTACGATTACGATGTTCTGACACACCATTACGTTGTGGTGTTCCGGCAGGCGTGAGTTGTGAAACTATTCCACAATTTTTCATATGTGTGCTAAACTCGTAACTAAGATACTCTCCTCCACGGTCGGACCACAGAAATTTGATCTTTCTGTTACGATGATTTTCCACGTCATTTTGAAATTCCTTGAACTTTTCAAAAGTTTCAGACTTATGTTTCATCAAATAGATATACCCGTGTCTACTCAAATCATCTGTGAAAGTAACAAAATAACGATATCCACCTCGCGCCGACACACTCATTGGTCCACACACATCAGTATGTATGATTTCTAATAAATCTGTCGCCCGTTCCATTGAACCGGAAAACGGCATTCTAGACTTCTTGCCCATAAGGCATGGCTCACATGTATCAAATGATCCAAAATCAAGTGATTCCAAAAGTCCATCAGAATGGAGTTTCTTCATGCGTTTAATGCCAATATGACCTACACGGTAGTGCCACATATATGTAGATATATCATCATCAAGTTTAACCCTTTTAGCATCAACACAATGAATATGCATAATACTATTATCGAGATCCAATAGAAATAAACCATTCAACACAGAAGCATGACCATAAAATATATTATCCATATAAATCGAACAACCATTGTTTTTAGATTTAAAGGAATAACCACTTCGCATCAAACACGATCTGGATACAGTGTTCATGCTCAGTGCAGGCACAAAATAACAATTATTTGGATTTATCACTAATCCCGACGGCATATGGAGAGGCAGCGTTCCGACGGCGATCACATCAACTCTTGATCCATTGCCGACACGCATCGTGACCTCATCCCTTGCTAGTTGTCGCTTGTTCCGCAGCCCCTGAATCGAGTTACATATATTAGCAATCGATCCCGTATCAAATACCCAGGTGCTACTGTGAGTACTAGTCAAGTACACATCAATAACATGTATATCACATATACCTTTGTTTGCCTTGCCGTCCTTCTTGTCCGCCAAATACTTGGGGCAGTTGCGCTTCCAATGGCCAGTCCCCTTGCAATAGTAGCACTCGGTATCAGACTTAGGGCCAGCTCGGGGTTTCTTTTCATGTGCGGCAACAGATTTGCCGCCCTTCTTTCCCTTCTGCTTGCCTTTCTTGTCCTTCTTGAAACCAATGGTCTTATTGATCATCAACACTTGATGTTATTTCCTAATCTCCACTTCTGCAGTCTTAAGCATTGACAGAAGCTCGGGAAGAGACTTCTCATGCCCTGCATGTTATAGTTCATCACGAAGCTCTTGTAGCTAGGTGGCAGAGATTGGAGAACACAATGTATGCCTAAGTCAATGGGAATCGTTATTCCCAAGGACACAAGCTTATCGGCGTACCCAGACATTTTGAGTACGTGCTCACTAACGGAGCTGTTCTCTTCTATCATGGAGCTCAAGAACTTTTCAGAAGCATTATAACTCTCTACGGCAGCATGGGTATCGAAAATCATTTTCAATTCTCCCATGGTATCAAAGGCATTGCCATTTTTGAAACGCTTTCGAAGTTCTGGCTCAAGCACATACAGTATGCCACAATGAACTAAGTTGTGGTCCTCCTGACGAGTTATATAGACATTCTTTTCCTCGTCAGGGGCATCAGGAGCTGGTGGGGGGCCTAGCGGCGCCTCTAGGACATATTGCTTTTGTGCAGCAGTGAGGAGAATCCTCAAATTCATAGCCCAGTTGGTGAAGTTGCTACCATTCGCAGCAAGCTTCTCTTTCTCCATGAACACATTGAAATTAAAAGCATGTGGTGCCATCTACAACAGAATTTGTAAAGTTTATTTAGACTAAGTTTATGATAGATTGAGTTCTAATCCAAATTACTAATGAACTCCCACTCAAAAACGACATCCCTCATGTCTTTTTGGTGATTACATGAACCAAATCCACTACACCAAGTCCGATCATCACGTGAGTCGGTGTAGCCTCAAAGGCGAGCATCAATATGGGTATCATATCAACTATATGACTCATGCTTAACCTTTTGGTCCGTGTCTGAGGCCATGTCTATAAATGGTAGGCTCGTCAAGTAAGAACCGTAGTATTCCGCGTGTGTAAAACTTTCTTACACCCGTTGTATGAAAGCACGGAGTCAAGTACACCCGATCATCACGTCATGTCTCGAAACACGATCCGTAGAACAGTGCATACTGAAGGAAGAACACATTTTATCTTAATATTTAAATGAGGGATCATCTTACAATGCTACCAAAAGCGCCAAACTAGCAGTATAAGATCTACTTACAACAATACCATATCAAGACACTAGCCCAACAACGATCTAAACTAGACGCCTCTAATTTATCAATTGCAAGTTTTACGTGGCTTAGGGCTTTCGGAGATAGAACTGGTCTTACCTATGAACATGAAGCACAACAACGATAACCAAGTTATTAGCAACTCATTGTAAATCAGATATTGACTATAGTAGGAGAGACAGACACCCGCTAGCCACTTATGCAACTAGTTGCATGTCAGTCGTGGAACCGGTCTCATGTACGATGACATGTAAGGTTGGTCCGGGCCGCTTCATCCCAGTATGCCACCAATATCCAAAATACATAGAAGATGCAATAACATGATCATCATTTCCCACATATAAACACATGTGTACTACCCATGCAAAGCACCTACGCATAGATCATGGGGAAATATCTAGAGGGGGAGAGAGATCCTTCACGAGGAGGTGTGCTTTGTGAGGGAGGAGAGGGGGGCCTTTTATAGGAGAGGGAGACTCCTCCCCTACCATGGCCGGCAGCCAAGAAGGGAGCCCCCTCCTCATCCTCATTCATGTGGTGGAAGCTCCACTCACATCAATTCAAGCTCCACCCAAAGATCCACTCACATGCATTAAATTTCCACCAGATTTAATGCCACTCTCAATTAATAAAACTCTTTTATTTATTTTATTCAGAATTTTGTGAATTACTTTAATTAACAAACATTCATATAAAACCCCTTGCAACATTTCAATATCACATGCAAAACCACTTTCTGCAATTTCACCAGAAACAATTCCGGTTTCTATCGAAACAATTCCTGTTTCTATTGAAACATTTCCTGTGCTTTGCAAACCTTTTGTCTGAAACATATGTGCTCCTAAATGGTGTCCGACAACCCTTAAGTGTGTCACCCTACAGTTCGCGAATAATGCAGACATGATTGAGACTCCTCTCAGATCAATAATCAGAAGCGGGACCTGGAGATCCATACTGACTCCTGCACATTCAACGATGACTTCTGTGATCGTGAGAAACTTTAACGCTAGTAATTTAATCCCTTTGTCTCATGATATAATACATGTCCGAGATTCGATCATCGGTATCCAAAAACCTAGTTTGATGTCGTTACCGACATGCACTCTTTTCTCATTCCCGTGATACAACATTCTAGTGATCATATCACTTGCTTGCAAGCTATCTTAATGTGATATCACCGAGAGGGCCCTGAGTATATCTATCCGTCATCGGGATTGACTAATTCCACTCTTGATCCATGAGCCTCAACATAACACCTTCATAGCACTGAACCCACCTTTATAGTCACCCTGTTACGGTGTGACGTTTGATGTTATCAAGATACTCTTCCGGTGTTAGCAATTAACACGATCTCGTGGTCTAAGGACTAAGAGTACTTCGGATGATGTTATAGCAATGTAAACATAATGACTTGATCGTAATGCTATACTTCATATGAATGTTCATCACGTCATTTCACAAACGATGTGACCTTGTTATTAACAACATCCAATGTCCATGATCAGGAAACCTTGATCATCTTGTTAATCAACAAGCTAGTCTATAAGAGAGGCATAAATAGGAAACCTTTTTGTTTATTAAACACACATGTATTGATGTTTCCTATCAATACAATTATAGCATGCAAAATAAACATCTATCATATACAAGGAATACATAATAACAACTTTATTATTGCCTCTCAGGGCATAATTCCTACAGTCTCCCACTTGCACTAGAGACAATAATCTAGTTTACATAGTGATAAATCTAACACCCATGGAGTTCTGGTGTTGATCATGTTTCGCCCTAGGGAGAACTTTAGTCAACGGATCTGCTACATTCAGGTCCGTGTGCACTTTACAAATCTTTATGTCTCCATCCTTGACATGCTCGTGGATGGAGTGAAATCGGCGCTTAATATGCTTGGAATTCTTGTGAGACCTTGGTTCCTTGGCATTGGCTATGGCTCCATTGTTGTCACAATAGATCAACATTGGGTCCAATGCACTAGGAACCACACCTAGTTCCGTTATGAACTCCTTCATCCAAACCGCTTCCTGCACCGCTTCTGAAGCAGCAACATATTCCTCCTCCGTCGTTGATCCAGCCACCACAGGTTGTTTGGAACTACTCCAACTAACTGCTGCTCCGTTCAAGAGAAATACATATCCGAATTGAGGCTTAGAGTCATCCGGATCGGTGTCAAAGCTAGCATCGACATAACACTTAGTGACTAGATCCTCTTCACCTCCGTATACAAGAAACATATCCTTAGTTCTTCTCAAGTACTTAAGGATATTCTTGACCGCTATCCAGTGTTCCGAACCTGGATCAGATTGGTACCTACTAGTCAAACTAATAGCATGTGCCACATCCGGTCTTGTACATAGCATGGCGTACATTATAGAGCCTATGGCAGAGGCATAGGGGATCTTATCCATTATCTCTCTTTCTTCCGACGTAGCCGGACTTTGAGTCTTACTCAATATCTTGCCTTGCAACATAGGTAAGAACCCCTTCTTACTTACGTCCATATTAAACATCTTTAATATCTTATCAAGGTATGTACTCTATGATAGCCCAATTAGGCGCCTTGATCTATCTCTATAGATTTTAATGCCTAATATATATGAAGCTTCACCAAGGTCCTTCATCGAAAATTTGATGTTTAGATAACTTTTAACACTGTTTAAACGATCTATATCATTTCCAATCAATAATATGTCATCCACATGTAATATTAGAAATGCCACATTGCTCCCACTCACTTTCTTGTAAATACAAGCCTCTCCATAAGTTTGGACAAATCCAAACTCTTTGATCACCTCATCAAAGCGGAGATTCCAACTCCGGGATGCTTGCTTCAGTCCATAGATGGATCGCTGAAGTTTGCATACCTTATCAACATCCTTAGGATCGACAAAACCCTTAGGTTGTATCATATACAACTCTTCTTCAATATTACCATTGAGGAACGCAGTTTTGACATCCATCTGCCATATTTCATAATCGAAATATGCAGCAATTGCTAACATAATCCTAACTGACTTAAGCATCGCTACGGGAGAGAATGTCTCATCGTAATCAACTCCTTGAATTTTTCGAAACCCCTTTGCGACAAGTCGAGCCTTATAGATGGTCACATTACCCTTAACATCAGTTTTTCTTTTGAAAATCCATTTATTCTCAACAGCCTTGCGATCGTGAGGTAAGTCTACCAAGGTCCAAACCTGGTTTTCGTACATGAATTCCATCTCGGATTTCATGGCTTCTAGCCATTTGTTGGAATCGGGCTCATCATCGCTTCTTCATACGTCACAGGATCATCTATTTCATCAATCATGAAATTCATAACAGGATTGCCGTACAGTTCAGGAGCTGCACGTGTCCTGCTTGACCTACAAGGTTTGGTAGTGTCCTCTTTCGGAGTTTCACGATCAATACCATTAGCTCTCTCTTCATTAGGTGAAGTCAACTCCGAAATAACTTCCGGTGCTGCGCTACTCGCCATTTCATGAAGAGAAGGTTCAATAACCTCTTCGAGTTCTACCTTCCAACTACTCACACCTTTCGCGAGAAAGTCCTTCTCAAGAAAGGATCCATTCTTGGCAACAAAATCCTTCCCCTCGGATCTGTGATAGAAGGTGTAGCCAATCGTTTCCTTAGGGTATCCTATGAAGACGCATTTTTCTGCTTTGGGTTCGAGTTTATCTTGCTGAAGTTTCTTCACATAAACATCACATCCCCAAACTTTAAGAAATGACAGCTTAGGTTTGTCTCCAAACCATAATTCATACGGTGTCGTTTCAACGGATTTAGATGGTGCCTGATTTAAAGTGAATGGAGCGGTTTCTAGTGCATAACCCCGAAATGACAGTGGCAAGTCAGTCAGAGACATCATAGATCGAACCATATCCAATAAAGTACGATTACGACATTCCGACACACCATTACGTCGTGGTGTTCCGGCAGGTGTGAGTTGTGAAACTATTCCACAATTTTTCATATGTGTGCTAAACTCGTAACTAAGATACTCTCCTCCACGGTCGGACTGCAGAAATTTGATCTTTCTGTTACGATGATTTTCCACTTAATTCTGAAATTCCTTGAACTTTTCAAAAGTTTCAGACTTATGTTTCATCAAATAGATATACCCGTATCTACTCAAATCATCTATGGAAGTAACAAAATAACGATATCCACCTCGCACTGACACACTCATTGGTCCACACACATCAGTATGTATGATTTCCAATAAATCTGTCGCCCGTTCCATTGAACCGGAAAACGGCATTCTAGTCATCTTGCGCATAAGGCATGGCTCACATGTATCAAATGATTCAAAATCAAGTGATTCCAAAAGTCCATCAGAATGGAGCTTCTTCATGCATTTAATGCCAATATGACCTACACGGTAGTGCCACATATATGTAGACATATCCTCGTCAAGTTTAACCCTTTTAGCATCAACACAATGAATATGCATAATACTACTATTGAGATCCAATAGAAATAAACCATTCAACACAGGTGCATGACCATAAAAGATATTATCCATATAAATCGAACAACCATTGTTTTCAGATTTAAAGGAATAACCACTTCGCATCAAACACGATCCAAATACAGTGTTCATGCTCAGTGCAGGCACAAAATAACAATTATTTAGATTTATCACTAATCCCGACGGCATATGGAGAGGCAGCGTTCCGACGGCGATCACATCAACTCTTGATCCATTGCCGACCCGCATCGTGACCTCATCCCTTGCTAGTTGTCGCTTGTTCCGCAACCCCTGAATCGAGTTACATATATTAGCAACCGATCCCGTATCAAATACCCAGGTGCTACTGCGAGTACTAGTCAAGTACACATCAATAACATCTATATCATGTATACCTTTGTTTGCCTTGCCGCCTTCTTGTCCGCCAAATACTTGGGGCAGTTGTGCTTCCAATGGCTAGTCCCCTTGCAATAGTAGCACTCGGTATCAGACTTAGGGCTAGCTCGGGGTTTCTTTTCAGGTGCGGTAACAGATTTGTCGCCCTTCTTTCCCTTCTGCTTGCCTTTCTTGTCCTTCTTGAAACCAATGGTCTTATTGATCATCAACAATTGATGGTATTTCCTAATCTCCACTTCTACAGTCTTGAGCATTGACAGAAGCTCGGGAAGAGACTTCTTCATGCCCTGCATGTTATAGTTCATCACGAAGCTCTTGTAGCTAGGTGGCAGAGATTGGAGAACATGATGTATGCCTAAGTCAATGGGAATCGTTATTCCCAAGGACACAAACTTATCGGCGTACCCAGACATTTTGAGTACGTGCTCACTAACGGAGCTGTTCTCTTCCATCATGCAGCTAAAGAACTTTTCAAAAGCATTATAACTCTCTACGGCAGCATGGGTATCGAAAATAACTTTCAATTCTCCCCTGGTATCAAAGGCATTGCCATTTTCGAAACGCTTTCGAAGTTCTAGCTCTAGCCCATACAGTATGCCGCAATGAACTAAGTTGTGGTCCTCCTGACGAGTTATATAGACATTCTTTTCCTCGTCAGGGGCATCAGGAGCTGGTGGGGGGCCTAGCGACACCTCTAGCACATATTGCTTTTGTGCAACAATGAGGAGAATCCTCAAATTCATTGCCCAGTTGGTGAAGTTGCTACCATTCGCAGCAAGCTTCTCTTTCTCCATGAACACATTGAAATTAAAAGCATGTGGTGCCATCTACAATAGAATTTGTAAAGTTTATTTAGACTAATTTTATGAGAGACTGAGTTCAACTAATCCAAATTACTAATGAACTCCCACTCAAAAACGACATCCCTCATGTCTTTTTGGTGATTACATGAACCAAATCCACTACACCAAGTCCGATCATCACGTGAGTCGGTGTAGCCTCAAAGGCGAGCATCAATATGGGCATCATATAGACTATATGACTCACGCTTAACCTTTCGGTCCGTGTCCCGAGGCCATGTATGTACATGCTAGGCTCGTCAAGTAAGAACCTTAGTATTCCGCGTGTGTAAAACTGTCTTACACCCGTTGTATGAAAGTGCGGAGTCGAGTACACCCGATCATCACGTGATGTCTTGAAACACGATCCATAGAACGGTGCATACTGAAGGAAGAACACATTTTATCTTAGTATTTAAATGAGGGATCATCTTACAATGCTACCAAAAGCGCCAAACTAGCAGTATAAGATCTACTTACAACAATACCATATCAAGACACTAGCCCAGCAATGATCTAAACTAGACGCCTCTAATTTATCAATTGCAAGTTTTACGTGGCTTAGGGCTTTTGGAGATGAACCGGTCTTACCTACGAACATGAACCACAACAAGGATAACCAAGTTATTAGCAACTCATTGTAAATCAGATATTAACTATAGTAGGAGAGACATACACCCGCTAGCCACTTATGCAAAACTAGTTGCATGTCAGTCGTGGAACCGGTCTCATGTACGATGACATGTAAGGTTGGTCCGGGCCGCTTCATCCCACTATGCCACCAATATCCAAAATACATAGAAGATGCAATAACATGATCATCATTGCCCACTTATAAACACATGTGTACTACCCATGCAAAGCACCTACGCATAGATCATGGGGAAATATCTAGAGGGGGAGAGAGACCTTCACGAGGAGGTGTGCTTTGTGAGGGAGGAGAGGGGGGCCTTTTATAGGAGAGGGGGACTCCTCCCCTACCATGGCTGGAGGCCAAGAAGGGAGCCCCCTCCTCTTCCTCATTCATGTGGTGGAAGCTCCACTCACATCAATTCAAGCTCCACCCAAAGTTCCACTCACATGCATTAAATTTAATGCCACTCTCAATTAATAAAACTCTTTTATTTATTTTATTCAGAATTTTGTTAATTACTTTAATTAAGAAACATTCACATAAAACCCCTTGCAACATTTCAATATCACATGCAGAACCACTTTCTGCAATTTCACCCGAAACAATTCCGGTTTCTATCGAAATAATTCCTGTTTCTATCGAAACATTTCCTGCGCTTTGCAAACCTTTTGTCTGAAACATATGTGCTCCTAAATGGTGTCCGGCAACCCTGAAATGTGTCACCCTATGGTTCGCGAATAATGTAGACATGATTGAGACTCCTCTCAGATCAATAATCAGAAGTGGGACCTGGAGATCCATACTGGCTCCTACACATTCGACGATGACTTCTGTGATCGTGAAAACCTTTAATGCTAGTAATTTAATCCCTTTGTCTCATGATATAATACATGTCCGAGATTCGATCATCGGTATCCAAATACGTAGTTTGATCTCGTTACCGACATGCACTCTTTTCTCGTTCCCGTGATACAACATTCTAGTGATAATATCACTTGCTGGCAAGCTATCTTAATGTGATATCACCGAGAGGGCCCAGAGTATATCTATCCATCATCGGGATTGACAAATTCCACTCTTGATCCAGGAGCCTCAACATAACACCTTCGTAGCACTAAACCTACCTTTATAGTCACCCTGTTACGGTGTGACGTTTGATGTTATCAAGATACTCTTTCGGTGTTAGCAATTAACATGATCTCATGGTCTAAGGAATAAGATTACTTTGTATGATGTTATAGCAATGTAAACATAATGACTTGATCGTAATGCTATACTTCGGATGAATGTTCATCACATCATTTCACAAATGTTGTGACCTTGTTATTAACAACATCCAATGTTCATGATCAGGAAACCTTGATCATCTTGTTAATCAACAAGCTAGTCTATAAGAGAGGCATAACTAGGAACCCTTTTTGTTTATTAAACACACATGTATTGACGTTTCCTATCAATACAATTATAGCATGCAAAATAAACATCTATCATATACAAGGAATACATAATAACAACTTTATTATTGCCTCTCAGGGCATATTTCCTTCACAACCTTGTGCAGCTCTAGGGATGGTGCTACCACTGCGACGACCTCTTCCTGGTCTACTACGTCATGACGAACGGTAGCCTCGACCAGCACCTCTTCGGTGATGCCCTCCGCGAGGTGCAGCTAGAGTGGGACATCTGGTACAAGATCCTCCGCAACCGTGACGTCGACGCTGATGTACCTGCATGAGCAGTGGGAGCATGTGGTGCTCGACCGTGATGTGAAGGCCATCAACGTGCTCCTCAACAGCGACATGGAGGGATGGCTCAGCGACTTTGGGCTGGCAAAGCTGTATGAGCATGGCACGAACCCTGGTACGATGCGGGTGGTGAGCACCGTCGGGTACCTGGCGCTGGAGGAGGACTCCCGCCTCAGTCACCACATGAAAGCACCACCTCGTGCTATGCCGCTTGTTCCTCCAGCTGAACAGTGAAGGTGGACACCGTGCCATGGATGCAAGGGGAGCTCTAGCGCGCCATGTTCGCCTCGACAACCCGCTCCCGCTAGCCGGCAGATGGCTCGACTGGTTCCGCATGGGCGTTGCGCCTTGCTCTCCAGGCGCCAATGTGGACGCGTGCTCCCGCGGCGCGGTTTGTGCGGTGCACTATCATGGGAGGAAGTGGCAGAGCACGGGGAAAATGGTGACAGTGAAGAGGTCGGGAAAATGGGATAGGAGAAGAAAAGGATAGGGTATGCAGATCATGGGCCACCGATGCGAGGCTAGCATGTTGGATCCAGAAAAAACCTATTCTTGTTGCTTCCGCTCCACGTGCTAGTAACTTTTCCATTTTATCCGCTTCAGATGCTGCCATTTTTCTCCACTTTTCCGTGATTCTCTCCTTTTAGCGAAATACAGAAAATGACCATAAAACAGCTCTGGCGGGCTACTATTTCCGGATCTCAAAGCAACTTCTAGCATGTGAACAACTAGATAGGTCATGTACCCATTTGTACAAGTACAAATGTATTTCACTATGTTAATTATGAATTAATATATATTAAATAAATATTTAAATTAATATTTATAGGACAACTTCCTCTACAGGGCCAAAACCCTGGAGGGAATCGACCCATGAGGAAGCTACCCAGAAAAGGCAGCAAACAGCTGTGTTGGGGGGATAACCCCGGGTAGGGTCACTCCGGGGTATAGAGGCCGAGTTAGCCGAGGTTCGGCAAGGCCAAAGCGGATGCTGGCCGGGTCACCTCAACGTAGGCCGCATCACGGAGTAACCCGGACCAGGGGGTCGCCCAACATTATATCAGCCGACTTAAGGAGTAAGTCGGAAGTGCTTGTCTAACTTGTATGCAGGAACAGGTGTGGCCGGATCTACCGTGATTCGGGTCCCGTTTAGCTTCTGGGAGAAGGAAGGAATCTCTCTGCATGAGCGAAGCAAGCAAGGGCAGGACCACCGGGTCATGGCCGACAAGGGTGACGACGCCCGTGTCGGCTGACGCGGGCGCCGCAGAGGCTCACGTAGCTAAAGCATGTGTGACGCGGGGAAAAGCACCCCAGTCGGGTTACCACTTTCAGAGGAGGCGTATGCCCTAGGCAGAGACCAAGCCGCCTCTATATAAGGGGGGCTAGGGTTTCAGTAGAGGGGGTTGGGTTTTTCTTCTATACCGATTTGGCTAAGGTTCTAGGGGTGAACTATAGGTGAGAGTAAGAGAGCTTCTTCTTCCCCCTCTCACCAATACAGCTCTAGGAGCACTTGTAAACTTGAAAGGAAAGCAATACAATCTACTGTGTGGAGAATCACTCCACTATCCCTCCCTGGATTCCCCTAGCGTGTATTAGTCCCCACCTTTAGCCTATCCATGGCATCTGCCGTGACACCACCACGACAGTTAGCGCCCACCGTGGGGCTAGCAGCGCTAGCAGGGGTGAAGATCCGAACGGGAAACCTCATCGGCACCGGCGAACACATCGTCTCCGGGCTCGTTCAGCGCTTTGGAGCGTTGGACTTCGTCAGCGACAACGCTGGCTGCTTCGGCACGCGCCCACTTCCGCGCAACGGCCTCTTTGTCAAGTTGGGTGCACACAAGGTCTACGTTGCTGTGGACGTATCATGCGTTCATCCGCGGCGCGTCGTCGAGGTAGGGGAACCACCCCTTAGCGTGGTTTGTGGGGCGCGTATCACTCGCTCCCCGAACCATCCTGAAGTGATGATGACTGCGCCGGGTGCAGGCGCAAGCAATGATCCAGCACCGGATCCAGAGGTAACACCTAAGGCACCGAGGAAAGGTAGAGGACCCCCACTAGAGAGGCCTGAGAATGTAGTGAGAGAAGCTATGGATAGCTTGGCAAACCCGGTACCAGCAGTGGTAGATCCGGCTCAAGCACAGGCCGAGCTAGAGGAAACTAGGAAAAAAATACTAGAAGGCGCAAAGAAAATAGCCGCAGCTCAGCAGTCGTTGAACATGACGCTGCGTGAGTATGCAAAAGCAAACAAAGTTGATACGGTAAAGGTAAAAGGGAGAAATCTCATAAACGAGATGAATAGGGAAGGTGATAATGGAGCCGAGGAATCGGAAAACTATTTGTCCGTGGGGCTGCCGAAGTATAGTACCCCGGTGAAGAACCTCAGAGCAGCGGATGCGGCTGCATCCGAGTTAGAGGGTCTGACGGGTGAGGCCCGTCAAAGACAACAAGATAGGGTTAACGAGTTAGTTCGGATCGCAAACAGACAGAACAAAGAGCTACTCAGAGCTAACCCGGAGAGAGCTAGAGCTTCCAAAATCGTCCATTCGGCGATGGGTAACCCGGAGAAATCCGCTGGAGCCGCATCGTCACCTCATGGTGGTCCAAGGAGAGAAGATGTAGTAACCTCGTCCAGACGGAACAAACAGATCGTCTCGTATGACCCGACACGGGCAGGAAAAGGAAAAGAGGCACGGCAAATGATGATCGACGAAGTGTGAGCCGAGGTGAAGCTGGCCGAGGTAACCACAACCAAGGCAATGCCGGTCAAGGGAATGTTGTCAATGGCAATGCCGAACAGTGAAACTCGGCAGGAGCAGGACAACCGCAGCAGCGGAATATACCAATGCAAGAGCAAAGCGCCGGCCGAGGTATGCAATAGAGAGTTGCGCCACAGGAGCAAAACCGGTACAACGACGGAGATTCGGAGATGGTGAACGCGGGCTACCCGAGACCGGACTATCATGTGATAGGGTCAAGATTGGGAAGCAGGGATTTGATGCCGGATGACTCCAGGTTGAATCTGGATCGCCTGTATAGGTCGGAACAGATCGAATGTCAAGGTCCACCGGGTCCAGCGTGCTTTGGACCCCGGATCATGAAGGAGCCACCGATACCTAACTTCCAGCTGCCCAGAGGCACAAAGACGTATGACGGCAGTACCAAGCCAGAGGATTGGCTGATAAACTACGCTACGGCTGTGAAAATTTCCACTGGAAACTTGAGATGGGCTGTACGATACGTACCCCAGATGCTAGAAGGTCCGGCCAGAGTATGGTTGAACAATTTACCACCCGGAAGCATCAACTGCTGGATAGATTTTGATGAAATTTTTATCAACAACTTCTCAAGTACATATCAGAGGCTGAATAGGCCGCAGACCCTAGCAATGTGCAAGCAAAGACCTAATGAGACAGACCGTAAATTCTTGACCCGGTGGTGTACCGTGAGAAACTCGTGTGAGGGTGTCATAGAGTCACATGCCATAGCGTGGTTTGCGCAAGGGTGCAGATATGGCAGCGAGCTGTGGATGAAGTTGCAAAGGAAAATGCCAATTACGTTGGTAGAGATGATCCGGATTCCTGATTCGTATGCTTTGGGTGATCTGACTCATCCTAGGCTCGCGTCAAACGAGTCAAACGAGGAATACTATCAGAGGGATGGAGCCAGGTCATCTCGGAGGAATGACTACAGAGGAAAAAGAAGAGATGATAGACCGGATCATCGCTACGGTTCGCAACAAGTTGTAGTTGTGAATCAAGATCAACCCGGAGCAGGGAGCAACCAGCGCTAGAAAACTGGACGGCAATGGACTCCAAGAAACGATGGCAATAAAACATGGACGCCGGAGCAAAAGAAACAATGGCAAGAAAAGAAAGACCATCCGAGGTATACCTATGAGTCGATGTTGGACCAGCCGTGTAAGTTTCACACGCCAAATCCAAATAACCCGGCGGGTCACACAACAAGGCAATGTGAGTGGATGCGTAAGATAGAACAAGGTGGTTCGAGGAATGCTCAGGCACCCCGGAATGATCAACCTCGGCAGGAGTTACCCCGGCAGCAATTGCTCTCCGGAGCGAACACGCAACAGCTAATGTTGCCTCCCCCTCCGTCGAGGTATGACAACAATGAGAGAAGGGATGCAGTGCATCAGGTGGAAAATCAGCACCAGCCGGATCAGAGGTACCCCGGAAACGAGGGGAGGAATGAGTATAGAGAACATCACCAGAGCTATTGTGTGTTCACAACTGAGGAAACAGATAGAAAGAGCTTGCAGCGCCGACATATGGAGGTCAATGCGGTAATGCCAGCGGTGACGAGGTACATGCCTTGGTCGGACCAGGAAATCACCTGGAACATCAAAGATCATCCCAAGCTTATGCCGAGTCCAGGTTCATATGCGCTAGTGCTGGACCCGACATTCATTGGACCGAACATCAATGTGAGGTTCTCCAAGGTACTGATTGACAATGGCAGTAGCATTAACATCATGTATGCGGATACAATGCGCAAGTTGGGTATCTCGGAGAACATGCTCCAGGCTACAAGGACAACTTTCCATGGTATAATACCAGGCATCTCTTGTGAGCCTATAGGCAAAGTACGGGTTGACGTGCTATTCGGCATGAGAGATAATTGCCGAACTGAGAATCTGGAGTTTGAGGTGGTGAACTTGGAAATTTCATATCACGCGCTACTCGGAAGACCAGCATTGAACAAGTTCATGGCAAGCTGCCACATCAGTTATCTGAAGATGAAGTTGCCCGGGCCAAATGGAGTGATTACCATTGCTGGAGATTTCTGACGTTCCATTGAGTGTGCCTCAGCCGGGTCTAACCTAGCCGAGTCACTCGTGATTGCGCAAGAGAAAAGAAAAATCCAAGAGGTGGCTGCATTAGCTCAGTCCGCGCAGCAGTATATGCCGGCGTTGAGTAACCCGCATGGTAGCGTTTCATTCCAAGCCGCAAAGGATACCAAGTAGGTTCCAATTGATGATATGTTCCCAGAGCGCACCGTAACAATTGGTGCCGGGTTAACTGATAAATAGGAAAGCGGGCTCGTCAACTTCCTCCGTGAGAATCGGGACATTTTTGCTTGGTCCACACAGGATTTGCAAGGTGTTCCGAGGGAGTTGGCCGAGCACTCTTTGAACGTAAGACCCAGAGCTAGGCCGGTGAAGCAAACTCTCCGCCGCTTCGCCGAGGATAGGAGAAAAGTCATTGGAGACGAGATAGCTCGATTGCTAGCAGCAGGATTTATCATGGAAGTACTGTATCCGGATTGGCTCTCTAATCCGGTGCTGGTCGAAAAGAAGAACGATGATCCGAACGTGGCAGTGGTTTGGCGTATGTGTATCGATTACACGAACCTGAATAAGGCGTGTCCAAAAGATCCATTTCCACTGCCGAGGATAGATCAGGTCATAGACTCAACCGCGGGATGTGAACTGTTGTCATTCATTGATGCATATTCTAGTTTCCACCAGATACCTCTGAATCCGGATGATCAAATAAAGACCGCGTTTATCACCCCGTACGGGGCTTATTGCTATCGCACTATGCCGTTTGGTTTGCATAATGCAGGTGCAACGTACCAAAGATGTATGCAAAAATGTTTGCACGACCAAATAGGTCAAAACGTACAAGTATACGTGGATGATGTGGTTATCAAGACCAAGGAAAGCAAAACGCTCCTTGACGACATCAGGCAGACATTCGCGAACTTGAGAAGGTTCCGTATGAAGCTTAACCCAGAAAAATGTACCTTCGGTGTCCCGGCTGGAAAATTACTCGGATTTCTCGTCTCCAGCCGAGGTATTGAAGTTAATCCAACTAAGATTCGGGCCATTGAACGAATGGAGCTGCCGAAGTGCCTTAACGATGTCCAGAAGTTCACTGGGTGCCTAGCATCGTTGAGTCGGTTTGTATGTCGGTTGGGAGAAAAGGCATTGCCTCTCTACCAACTCATGAAAAAGTCAGATAAGTTCGTTTGGACGCCACAGGCCGATGAAGCCTTTGTCCACTTAAAAAAGATGTTAGCCACTGCACCAGTGTTAGCCTCTCCACTGTCAAAGGAGCCAATGTTGCTCTACATAGCCGCAACCAACCGAGTTGTAAGTGCAGTGATTGTGGTAGAGCGCAATGAAGAGGGTAAGTCGGTGCAGAGGCCAGTGTATTACTTGAGAGAGGTATTGTCTATATGGCGGCAAAGAAGTTAAAGCATTACTTTGAGGAGCACCCCATCAAAGTGATATGTGAAGCTCCCATATCCGAGATAATGGTTAACAAGGATGCGAGTGGCAGAATTGCAAAATGGGCAATTGAGCTAGCTCCTTATGCGCCCCAATACGACAGAAGAGAAGAAATCAAGTCTCTGGCTATGGCGGACTTTTTTGTAGATTGGGCCGAGGTACAATACGAACCACCACCACCAGATCCGAACTACTGGAGGATGCACTTTGACGGGTCGAAAACCAAAACCGGATTAGGCGCCGGGGTTGTGCTTACCTCGCCAAAGAAGGACCAGCTAAAATACGTATTGCAGATCCATTTCGCGGCATCGAACAATGTCGCTGAGTACGAGGCTCTTGTGCATGGGCTCAAAGTGGCAAAAGAGATTGGCATACGTCGGATAATATGCTTTGGCGATTCGGATTTGGTGGTGCAGCAAGTGTCCGGAGTGTGGGACGCCCTGGATCCAAATATGGCACTGTACAAGTTTCATGTGCAGAAGATATCTGGTTACTTTGAGGGGTGTGAATTTCACCATGTACCCCGAGTGGAAAACGAGGCTGCCGACATGCTATCGAACCTCAGATCAACCCGACAGGCAACTCCACTGGGTGTAGCATTGGAACACCTCAGAAAACCATCTATCAGGCCGTCCCCAGGAATCGACTCGATCTATGTCCCGGAAGATGCGGAATCCGGAGCTGAGCCCATGGACATTGACACGGGAGGTAATACGCAAGACCCGGGGACTGCATCAGCAAACCCGGGGACTGCCTCAGCAAACCCGGGGACTACCTCGCTTAACCCGGGGACTGCTCAGCGTGATCCGGCTGAAGTTATGTCGGTAGATCAGATGGAAATTGATGAGGACGTGTTCCCTTCACGAGCGATACCAGCTTGGGCACTGCCTATATTCCAATTCCTGAAAGATGGAACGTTACCCACTGAGGAGGTGTTAGCCAGGCAAACTCAGAGGAGAGCAAAAGCATACACAATTATCAATTTCGAGCTGTACAAACGGAGTGTAACCAATGTCCTCCAGTGATGCGTTGAACCGGAAGAAGGGCTTGACATCCTCCGAGATATACACCAAGGAGAATGCGGGCATCATGCTTCATCCAGAGCCTTGGTGGCAAAAGCATTCCGGTATGGGTTCTACTGGCCAAGTGCCTTAGAACAAGCAGAAGATCTGGTGAGAAAATGCAATGGTTGTCAAAGATATGCTACTAAGACACATATGCCAATGTCGGAACTCAAGACCATACCAATTACGTGGCCATTTGCCATATGGTGCTTGGATATGGTTGGCCCATTCAAACCAGCAAGGGGAAACATGACACACATTTTGGTCATGGTGGATAAGTTTACAAAATGGATTGAAGTGAAGCCTATAAGAAAATGTGATGGATCTACGGCCGTAACATTTCTCAAAGACATTATCTTGAGATACGGTTATCCTCACAGTATCATAACTGACAATGGCACAAATTTTGCGGAAGGAGCATTTGCGCGCTTCTGCCGGGACAAGAAGATCCGAGTCGACGTAGCCTCGGTAGCTCACCCCCCATCGAACAGACAAGTGGAAAGATCCAATGGATTAGTATTATCCGGGATAAAACCTCGGCTCATTGAGATGCTGCAAAGATCAGCGGGGTGCTGGATAGAAGAACTACCAGCGGTACTATGGAGTTTAAGAACAACTCCGAATCGATCAACAGGCTATACGCCGTTTTTTCTAGTATACGGGGCAGAAGCTGTATTACCAGCCGACATAGATCATGATTCGCCTAGGGTCACCCAATACACAGAAGACGAAGTGCAAGAAGCCCGGCAAAATGATGTTGATCTGCTGGAAGAAGCGAGAGAACTGGCGCTGTCCAGATCCGCCATATATCAGCAAAATCTCCGACGCTACCATAGCCGGAAAGTGTGCCCCCGAGTCTTTCGGGAAGGCGATCTGGTGCTCCGGTTGGTACAACGTACCACTGGCATGCATAAATTATCCCCCCCATGGGAAGGGCCATTCATCGTGAGCAAAGCATTACACAATGATTCTTACTATCTTATAGATGCAAAGCCACAGGAAAAGAACAAGGCGGACAGGTCCGGAGAGGAATCTAAGCGACCGTGGAATGTGGCACTACTTCGTCCTTTTTACACTTAGCTAAGAAGTGTATGTATCCGAGTCATCTCATATGTCGGTATGTATGTCGGCAATGAGCTTATCAATGAAATAGTAGCGCCTCGAGCAGTAACTCGGGCACTACCTTAATAATTTTTGTTGTTGTCTCTTGTGTGTTAGCTGGAGTAAATTGTTCTACTTAACTCGGATTAGTAATGTGTGAGCACCAAAAACCTAACTCTTCGACTTGCTGCTGTCCAACAAGAATTGGCTTCATGGCAAGCAAGAGAACAAGTTTGGAATTGCGTAGCACATGAAAAGCGACTAAGGAAACGAATTTATTCGAGCTAACGTTTGTTTTTCGGACTAACCCTGTATTTATTTTGAAGTTATTATGCAGCTTTATTTTTTGAGCTGAGTCTGAAAGTTTCTAAGTATTGTTAAGACGATTTTTGAAGCTCGGATTCGTAACTCATAAAACCGAATCAAGGTAGACATGATCCGAGCCAAAAGATTGGACGAACAAGAAAAAGAAACTTGGGGACTATGCCCAAGTTAACCCGGCATAAGAACTTAGTAGCAAAATATCACATATACACAGCATACAGTTCCACCTAGCATACCGGGGATCTGATAAATTTTCAAGTTTTTTGACCTAAGGAACAACAGGAGGGGGAAGTTCGGCGTCGTCTTCGCTGTCTTCAATATCTGAGGCATCACCTTATTGTCCTCATCCGACCCATCTTCAGCGTTCTCAGCGTTCTCGTCCCCAGTGGATTCTAGGAAGCTCGGTCCTTCAACCCAGTCATGGATAGGAGAATATTCGATGAGGCTGTAGGCGCAAGCCTGACGCCGAGCTACCCACTCCGGGTCATTAGTCCATCTGGATCCGGTGCGCCAGCGTGTAAGGAGGCTGAGGTCGATCTTCTCATACCATGTGAGTATGTGGTGAAGGATAGTATCGGCCGCGGCACGCCCAGCAGACTCCCTCCAGAGGTCGAGCTGGGTCTCGATATCCGACAGCTTTTCAGCAAGAAGTGTGATTCTCTTCGGAGCACTCTCACCGGGCCAGAACGTGTTGAAAACTCGGACTGAAACGTCGAGGAGATCCTTGCCGTAGTTCTTGATGATTTCCACGCGAGATGACAGGCTGACCAATAGGTCCTCCATGTCTAAGGGAATGCTCTCACCGTCAAGAGCAATGGGAGTACCCCTCTCTCGGCGGAAATTGGCAACAGCAGCGCTTGCAATAGGAGTACCCTCTAGAAAGTGGCCTGGAGACAAGGCAAAGGAAGAAGCTGAAGAAAAGACATATGAAGTAACCCGGAAAATTATGACGGATAAGGGAAAGAAACTTACGTGAAATGTGGCTGTGAATCCGAGTCAACTCCTTGATGCAGTCATCGCGTCTCTTGCGAAGTTGGTCAAGCTCAGCGTTTGCCGATCCAAGCTAGATGTCGGATTCTTTGAGTAGGTCTTGGTCCTTGGAGATCTGGAGAGTAAGGCGCTCGCGCTCTTCTGTGAAGTTCTGGCCAACCTTTTGGAGCTCGGTTTGGTGCTGGGCCTTCATCTTCTCCGTCTCAGCCTTGAGCCTTGCAATTTCGTTGTCCTTGGTCCGGAGGAGAGCAAGCTCATCATCATTTTTCTTCAGCCCGGCTTGATGTTGCCCTGCTTGTTCGAGAAAATGTAGCATCATATCAGGCATGGGTACACTATCCTCAAGCGATGCTGAAATAGTATGTTGACCCGGCGGAGCCGAGGAATGAATGTTTGCCGAGCCAAGGAGAAAGGGAAATGGAAAACACTACAAGGTCGGATAAAAAGGACATGCCCTTGATTTGCTCCAGGTTCTTCCGCATGATCTTGTTCTCAGCCTCCACCCCAGCTGCAGAAACCGAATGATGAGATTAGTTCGGCAGAAGAAGATGAAGAAAAACGGAGAAGCACCAAGGGAGAAACTTACCCCTTTTTTCATGCTCCGCGATAAGTGCACCATGCTTTGCGCATAGCATCTCGTGGGTATCCTGCAAGCGTTGGAATTTAGCACTCCGGCGATTGGTGGTCACCTGAAAAAAGTACAGAAGCTTAAATTAACTTGATGCATATTCAAAGTGTACAAGATCCGGGCCAAGGGGAACTTAACCCGGCTCTAGGTGTGTGCATATTTGAAGTGTACAAGATCCGGGCCAAGTGGAACTTAACCCGGCTCTAGGTGTGTGCATATTCGAAGTGTACAAGGTCCGGGCCAAGGGGAACTTAACCCGGCTCTAGGTGTGTGCATATTCGAAGTGTACAAGATCCGGGCCAAGTGGAACTTAACCCGGCTCTAGGTGTGTGCATATTCGAAGTTCTCATAGAGTTACGTTAGTTTTCTAATGAGCATCCGGACGAGTAACAAGTTACTCCACCGGAGGCTCGGGGACTAATGGTTATTATCTACAGCATGTCAAGGAGAAACGACGTACCTCCATCATCCGCCCCGCGAGGTTGATTGCCTTGGCGGCTGTGTTCATTTGGGCGGAAAATTCTGCGGGGCCGAACTTTTCTGGGAGATCTTCGTTGTGGACGAACTCCGCCTTGTTCCAGTTCATGACAAACTCAATCAGGCTCGGAGGATACCGCTCACCAGTGGGCATATGGGGCGCCACCAAGCCCTTCGCATGCGCCTCTTTCCTCTCAGCCAAAGCAAGGGCTGGGCTAGTATGCAGAACCATTTGCTGCGCGTCAGTTGGCTCGGCAGGGGCATCCTTTGCTGCTGGAGCTTTCTTGGGAAGCATCAACGCTAGGGTTCGCTGCCCAGCCTCGACGGATGCTGACTTGGTAGCGTCTGGAGCCTTTTTACCCTTGGCTTGCTGGGAACAAGTAACTGCAGCGGATTTCCCCTTAGGAGCTGCTGGGGTAGTTCCTCGCCGAGGTTGAGATGACTCGGACAAGGCAGAAGAACTTGGTGCGGTTGATTTTCTTGGTGCCGGAACGGGTGCTGGTGCTGATTCGGTCGCTGGTACTGGAACTGCTGCCGGTGCTGGGGGCGGTGCTGGTGTTGAGGTAGACTCGATGGCTGTTGGTTGCGGCGATGCCGAAGTTGTGGACACCGTCGCCTCGGCTGGACCGATCCCTCCCGCTCCAAGGTTGCGCTCCTGATCTGGAGCAGCCACGGAACCCTCTGGAATAGGGCTCAGCGGACGTGACTCGTCGTCACGAAGGGGAGAAGGGCTAGATCGGAGAGGTGAAGAGATGCTAGGTCCGCTCTGAGGGACCTCCACCGGAGCCCTGTAGAAGAGAATAATGTCAGAAGAGGAATTACAACAATGCAAGGAAAAGTGGGTTACAAAAAGAAAAATGACTTACGCATCCGAGGTTTGGGCCTCCTTGGGTTTCCGAGCCCTTTGTGCCGGGGCTTTGCCTGCCGGCTTGGAGGCAGTTTTGTCTCCGGCTTTCTTTTGCCTTTTTGCAGGCTGAGAAGGTCCGGAGGAGGAACTCGGTGCGGCTCCATGTTTCTTCTTCGGTGCCACCGGAACCGATTCGTCCGTGGCAAGTGGAGGATCCTCATGGGTATGCCCACCAGGGTTAGATGATGCCGGAAAGGCAAAAGAAAGAGGGACAGCCTCAATAGGTTCAATCACGTCAACATCTGAGTCATCCTCATCATCGGGTCAGTCTCTAAGAGAAGAGAATTTACCGCTGGGTCGTTTTGTAGCATCGGTCATAGGGAGAAACATCTCCTGGTCCGGCTCCTCTTCATCCGGGGTTTCTCGGTCCGACGCCCACTTAAGGGTCGGATATGTGCCGTCCTCAAAGGTTTGCTGAAGGAATAGCTGAGAAAAAGAATGAAGAACAAAGTCAAAAATACAATAGAAACCGACATATATTTAATCCAAAGTAAGTTTGTCCCGCGAAGCTTACCACGGGAGGGAGCCTGTCACGACAGAAGTGCTCAATTCCCCATGTACATTCAGCGGAGAAATCCTTGTGGGTGGTAAAGAGAGCCTTAACCCAGCGAAAAATCTCCGTGTTGCTCAACTCGAAAGAGGAGGTACGGTTGGGGTCGTGGCCGAAACTCATGTGGCACACCTTGTGGGTGCGCTTCTGGAGGGGAGAGATTCGGTTGTGCACAAACGTGATCATAGTATCCTCATTGCGCAATCCGAGTTTCTTCAGTTCCACGAACCTCTTGTTAACCTGGTTGGCCAGGGCCGTGGGCTTCTTGGAGATCTCCTCCCAGAATTACGGGTTAGGTGGACCCGGAGTTTAGGGGAGCAACCAAATCAAATCTTCAGTGCCCGTGTTCTGGACATAGAAGAAGGTCCGGGCCCAACCTTTGCAGGAGTCAAGCCCGGTGACCCGGGGGAAAACGGAAGTCCTCCGGGGTGAGATGGACGCAGCTCCGAATTAGATGAGCTGCTTATCCTTCGACTCAACTTGGATGTTGGGGATGACGTTACGGCGAGGGCCGAAAAACCGGATCCACAGCTCCTTCATGGTCCACAGTCCGGTGTAGCCCTCAATCGTAGAAGCAAAAGCAGAAAGAGAAGTGATAGCGTTGGCTGGAAGGTGGTGCGGCTGCAAGTGGTGAAGGAAATATGCCATGAGAGGCAATAATAAAGTTGTTATTATGTATTCCTTGTATATGATAGATGTTTATTTTGCATGCTATAATTGTATTGATAGGAAACATCAATACATGTGTGTTTAATAAACAAAAAGGGTTCCTAGTTATGCCTCTCTTATAGACTAGCTTGTTGATTAACAAGATGATCAAGGTTTCCTGATCATGGACATTGGATGTTGTTAATAACAAGGTCACAGCATTTGTGAAATGATGTGATGAACATTCATCCGAAGTATAGCATTACGATCAAGTCATTATGTTTATATTGCTATAACATCATACGAAGTAATCTTTATCCTTAGACCATGAGATCATGTTAATTGCTAACACCGGAAGAGTATCTTGATAACATCAAACGTCACACCGTAACAGGGTGACTATAAAGATGGGTTCAGTACTACGAAGGTGTTATGTTGAGGCTCATGAATCAAGAGTGGAATTTGTCAATCCAGATGACGGATAGATATACTCTAGGCCCTCTCGGTGATATCACATTAGGATAGCTTGCAAGCAAGTGATGTGATCACTAGAATGTTATATCACGGGAACGAGAAAAGAGTGCATGTCGGTAACGAGATCAAACTAGGTATGGAGATACCGATGATCGAATCTCGGACATGTAATATATCGAGAGACAAAGGGATTTAGTTACAAGCGTTAAAGGTTCTCACGATCACAGGAGTCATCGTTGAATGTGTAGAAGTCAGTACGGATCTCCAGGTCCCGCTGCTGATTATTGATCGGAGAAGGGTCTCGATCATGTCTGCATTATTCGTGAACAGTAGGGTGGCACACTTAAGAGTTACCGGACACCATTTTGGAGCACATATGTTTCAGACGAAAGAATTGCAAAGCGCAGGAATTGTTTCAATAGAAACCAGAAATTGTTTCGGGTGAAATTGCAGAAGGTGGTTCTGCATGTGATATTGAAATATTGCAAGGGGCTATATGTGAATGTTTGTTAATTAAAGTAATTCTGAATAAATTTAATAAAAAGAGTTTTATTAAATGAGAGAGCATTAAATTTGGAGAAATTTAATGCATTTAAAGTGGAGACTTTAAAAGGGAATGTGAAGAGGCATTTTAATGTGGAGGGGTTACCACCACATGAATGGGGAGGTGAGGGGTCACCCCCCATGCGCCGGCCACGGAGAGAGGGGGCACCCCCCTCCTCCTATAAAAGGCCACCCATTCCCTCCTTCATCCTCACACCTCCTTGTGAAGGATCTCTCTCCCCCTCTAGAATTATTCCCCCATGGTCTCGGATTAGCGAGATACATGTTCCCGGTGGCATTTCGTCTGGAAGGAGTTGCTGCTTCCGCTGGATCGCTGGAGCGAGGAGGTGGAGGTTGTCCGGTGGCTTGAACGTGTGTGCGAGTGCGGATGCGCTGCTGAGTTGCGGCGCTCGGACTTCCTCACGATCTTGAGATCGGCAAGTGTACGACTACATCAACCACGAGTTCCTACTCGTTAACAAAACTCGTTGTCTTCGAGGGTAAGTTCTCCATGGATGTATGTCCACCCGTTGCTCTGTATCTAGTAGATAGATCTTGGCGTATAGTTCTCATCGTAGGAACTTTTTTGTTTTCTATGCTGCGGACCCAACAGTGGTATCAGAGCCTGATCTATGCGTAGGTGCTTTGCACGGGTAGTACACATATGTTTATATGTGGGCGATGATGATCATGTTATTGCATCTTCTATGTACTTTGGATATTGGTGGCATAGTGGGATGAAGTGGCCCGGACCAACCTTACATGTCATCGTACATGAGACCGGTTCCACGACTGACATGCAACTAGTTTTGCATAAGTGGCTAGCGGGTGTCTGTCTCTCCTACTATAGTCAATATCTGATTTACAACGAGTTGCTAATAACTTGGTTATCCTCGTTTTTGTTCATGTTCGTAGGTAAGACCGGTTCTATCTCCGAAAGCCCTAAGCCACGTAAAACTTGCAATTGATAAATTAGAGGCGTCTAGTTTAGATCATTGCTGGGCTAGTGTATTGATATGGTATTGTTGTAAGTAGATGTATGATAGATACCCTTACAACTCACTTAACGTGTAAGTTCCATAGACCTTGGCCTTACACACAAAGGAATGATAGAGATCATACCACGATACAAATGATAGAGATCAAATGCATGGACCATATCACCTCACTTCACACATTAGCATCTTATATTGCTAGTTTGGCGCTTTTGGTAGCATTATAAGATGATCCCTCATTTAGATATCAAGATAAAATGTGTTCTTCCTTAAGTATGCACCATTTTGTGGATCGTGTTTTGAGGCATCACGTGATGATCGGGTGTTCTCGACTCTACGCTTTCATACAACGGGTGTAAGACAGTTTTACACACGCAAATACTAAGGTTCTTACTTGACGAGCCTAGCATGTACAGACATGGCCTCGGAACACGGACCTAAAGGTTAAGCATGAGTCATATAGTTGATATGATGCCCATATAGATGCTCGCCTTTGAAGCTACACCGACTCACGTGATGATCGAACTTGGTGTAGTGGATTTCGTTCATGTAATCACCAAAAGGACACGAGGGATGTTGTTTTTGAGTGGGAGTTCATTAGTAATTTGGATTAGTTGAACTCAATCTATCATAAACTTAGTCTAAGTACATTTTACAAATTTTGTTGTAGATGGCACCACCTGCTTTTAATTTCAATGTGTTCATGGAGAAAGAGAAGCTTGCTGCGAATGGTAGCAACTTCACCAACTGGGCTATGAATTTGAGGATTCTCCTCACTGCTGCACAAAAGCAATATGTGCTAGAGGCACCGCTAGGCCCCCACCAGCTCCTGATCCCCCTGACGAGGAAAAGAACGTCTATATAACTCGTCTGGAGGACCACAACTTAGTTCATTGCGGCATACTGTATGGGCTAGAGCCAGAACTTTGAAAACGTTTCGAAAATGGCAATGCCTTTGATACCATGGGAGAATTGAAAATGATTTTCGATACCCATGCTGCCGTAGAGAGTTATAATGCTTCTGAAGAGTTCTTTAGCTACATGATGGAAGAGAACAGCTCCGTTAGTGAGCATGTACTCAAAATGTCTAGGTACGCCGATAAGCTTGTGTCCTTGGGAATAACGATTCCCATTGACTTAGGCATACATCGTGTTCTCCAATCTCTGCCACCTAGCTACAAGAGCTTCGTGATGAACTATAATATGCAGGCCATGAAGAAGTCTCTTCCCGAGCTTCTGTCAATGCTTAAGACTGTAGAAGTGGAGATTAGGAAAGAACATCAAGTGTTGATGATCAATAAGACCACCGGTTTCAAGAAGGACAAGAAAGGCAAGCAGAAGGGAAAGTAGGGCGGCAAATCTATTGCCGCGCCTAAAAAGAAACCCCGAGCTGGCCCTAAGTCTGACACCGAGTGCTACTATTGCAAGGGGACTGGCCATTGGAAGCGCAACTGCCCCAAGTATTTGGCGGACAAGAAGGCTGGCAAGGCAAACAAAGGTATATGTGATATACATGTTATTGATGTGTACTTGACTAGTACTCGCAATAGCACCTGGGTATTTGATACGGGATCGGTTGCTAATATATGTAACTCGGTTCAGGGGCTACGGAACAAGCGACAACTAGCAAGGGATGAGGTCATGATGCGGGTCGGCAATGGATCAAGAGTTGATGTGATCACCGTCGGAACGCTGCCTCTCCATATGCCGTCTTGATTAGTTATAAACCTGAGTAATTGTTATTTGGTGCCTGCACTGAGCATGAACATTGTATCCGGATCGTGTTTGATTCAAAGTGGTTATTCGTTTAAGTCTAAAAATAGTGGTTGTTCGATTTATATGAATAATATCTTTTATGGTCATGCACCTGTGTTGAACGGTTTATTTCTGTTGGATCTCGATTGTAGTATTACGCATATTCATAATGTTGATGCTAAAAGGATTAAACTTGATAATGATATATCTACATATATGTGGCACTGCCGTCTAGGTCATATTGGCGTTAAACGCATGAAGAAGCTCCATTCTGATGGACTTTTGGAATCACTTGATTTTGAATCATTTGATACATGTGAGCCATGCCTTATGGGTAAGATGACTAGAATGCCGTTTTCCGGTTCAATGGAACGGGCGACAGATTTATTGGAAATCATACATACTGATGTGTGTGAACCAATGAGTGTGTCAGCACGAGGTGGATATTGTTATTTTGTTACTTTGACGGATGATTTGAGTAGATACAGGTATATCTATTTGATGAAACATAAGTCTGAAACCTTTGAAAGGTTCAAAGAATTTCAGAATGAAGTGGAAAATCATCGTAACAGAAAGATCGAATTTCTGCGGTTCGACCGTGGAGGAGAGTATCTTAGTTATGAGTTTAGCACACATATGAAAGACTGTGGAATAGTTTCACAACTCACGCCTGCCGGAACACCACAACATAATGGTGTGTCAGAATGTCGTAATCGTACTTTATTGGATATGGTTCGATCTATGATGTCTCTGACCGAGTTGCACTGTCATTTGGGGGTTATGCACTGGAAACCGCGGCATTCACTTTAAATAGGGCACCATCTAAATCCGTTGAAAAGACACCGTATGAATTATGGTTTGGAAACAAACCTAAGCTGTCATTTCTTAAAGTTTGGGGATGCGATGTTTATGTGAAGAAACTTCAACCGGATAAACTCGAACCCAATGCGGAAAAATGCGTCTTCATAGGATACCCTAAGGAAACGATTGGGTATACCTTCTATCACAGATCCGAGGGCAAGGTCTTTGTTGCCAAGAATGGATCCTTTCTTGAGAAGGAGTTTCTCGCGAAAGGTGTGAGTAGTCGGAAGGTAGAACTCGAAGACGTTATTGAACCTTCTCTTCATGAAATGGCGAGTAGCACAGCTCCAGAAGTTGTTTCGGAGTTGACTTCACCTAATGAAGAGAGAGCTAATGATATTGATCATGAAACTCCAAAAGAGGACACTGCCGAACCTCGCAGGTCAAGCAGGACACGTGCAGCTCCTGAACTGTATGGCAATCCTGTTATTAATTTCATGATTGATGAAATAGACGACCCTGCGACGTATGAAGAAGCGATGATGACCCTGATTCCAACAAATGGCTAGAAGCCATGAAATCCGAGATGGAATCCATGTACGAAAACCAGGTTTGGACCTTGGTGAACTTACCTCACGATCGAAAGGCCGTTGAGAATAAATGGATTTTCAAAAGAAAAACTGATGCTAATGGTAATGTAACCATCTATGAGGCTCGACTTGTCTCAAAGGGGTTTCGACAAATTCAAGGAGTTGACTACGATGAGACATTCTCTCCCGTAGCGATGCTTAAGTCGGTTAGGATTATGTTAGCAATTGCTGCATATTTCGATTATGAAATATGGCAGATGGATGTCAAAACTGCGTTCCTCAATGCTAATATTGAAGAAGAGTTGTATATGATACAACCTAAGGGTTTTGTCGATCCTAAGGATGCTGATAAGGTGTGCAAACTTCAGCGATCCATCTATGGACTGAAGCAAGCATCCCGGAGTTGGAATCTCCGCTTTGATGAGGTGATCAAAGAGTTTGGATTTGTTGAAACTTATGGAGAGGCTTGTATTTACAAGAAAGTGAGTGGGAGCAATGTGGCATTTCTGATATTATATGTGGATGACATATTATTGATTGGAAATGATATAGATCTTTTAAACAGTGTTAAAAGTTATCTAAACAGCAAATTTTCGATGAAGGACCTTGGTGAAGCTTCATATATATTAGGCATTAAAATCTATAGAGATAGATCTAGACGCCTAATTGGGCTATCGCAGAGTACATACCTTGATAAGATATTAAAGAAGTTTAATATGGACAGAAGTAAGAAGGGGTACTTACCTATGTTGCAAGGCAATACATTGAGTAAGACTCAAAGTCCGGCTACGGCGGAAGAAAGAGAGATAATGGATAAGATCCCCTATGCCTCAGCCATAGGCTCTATAATGTATGCCATGCTGTGTACAAGACCGGATGTGGAACATGCTATTAGTTTGACTAGTAGGTACCAATCTGATCCAGGTTCAGAACACTGGATAGCGGTCAAGAATATCCTTAAGTACTTGAGAAGAACTAATGATATGTTTCTTGTATACGGAGGTGAAGAAGAGCTAGTCGCTAAGTGTTATGTCGATGCTAGCTTTGACACTGATCCGGATGACTCTAAGTCCCAATCCAGATACGTATTTCTCTTGAACGGAGTAGCAGTTAGTTGGAGGAGCTCCAAACAACCTGTGGTGGCTGCATCAACGACGGAGGCAGAATATGTTACTGCTTCAGAAGCAGCGCAGGAAGCGGTTTGGATGAAGGAGTTCATAACGGAACTAGGTGTGGTTCCTAGTGCGTTGGACCCAATGGTGATCTATTGTGACAATAATGGAACCATAGCCAACACCAAGGAACCAAGGTCTCACAAGAATTCCAAGCATATTAAGCGCCAGTTTCACTCCATCCGCGAGCTTGTCAAGGATGGAGATATAAAGATTTGTAAAGTGCACACGGACCTGAATGTAGCAGATCCATTGACTAAAGTACTCCCTAGGGCAAAACATGATCAACACCAAAACTCCATGGGTGTTAGATTTATCACTATATAAACTAGATTATTGTCTCTAGTGCAAGTGGGAGACTGAAGGAAATATGCCCTGAGAGGCAATAATAAAGTTGTTATTATGTATTCCTTGTATATGATAGATGTTTATTTTGCATGCTATAATTGTATTGATAGGAAACATCAATACATGTGTGTTTAATAAACAAAAAGGGTTCCTAGTTATGCCTCTCTTATAGACTAGCTTGTTGATTAACAAGATGATCAAGGTTTCCTGATCATGGACATTGGATGTTGTTAATAACAAGGTCACAGCATTTGTGAAATGATGTGATGAACATTCATTCGAAGTATAGCATTATAATCAAGTCATTATGTTTATATTGCTATAATATCATACGAAGTAATCTTTATCCTTAGACCATGAGATCATGTTAATTGCTAACACTGGAAGAGTATCTTGATAACATCAAACGTCACACTGTAACAGGGTGACTATAAAGATGGGTTCAGTACTACGAAGGTGTTATGTTGAGGCTCATGGATCAAGAGTGGAATTTGTCAATCCAGATGATGGATAGATATACTCTAGGCCCTCTCGGTGATATCACATTAGGATAGCTTGCAAGCAAGTGATGTGATCACTAGAATGTTATATCACGGGAACGAGAAAAGAGTGCATGTCGGTAACGAGATCAAACTAGGTATGGAGATACCGATGATCGAATCTCGGACATGTAATATATCGAGAGACAAAGGGATTTAGTTACAAGCGTTAAAGGTTCTCACGATCACAGGAGTCATCGTTGAATGTGTAGGAGTCAGTACGGATCTCCAGGTCCCGCTGCTGATTATTGATCGGAGAAGGGTCTCGATCATGTCTGCATTATTCGTGAATAGTAGGGTGGCACACTTAAGAGTTACCGGACACCATTTTGGAGCACATATGTTTCAGACGAAAGAATTGCAAAGCAGAGGAATTGTTTCAATAGAAACCGGAAATTGTTTCGGGTGAAATTGCAGAAGGTGGTTCTGCATTTGATATTGAAATATTGCAAGGGGATATATGTGAATGTTTGTTAATTAAAGTAATTAACAAAATTCTTAATAAATTTAATAAAAAAGAGATTTATTAAATGAGAGATCATTAAATTTGGAGAAATTTAATGCATTTAAAGTGGAGACTTTAAAAGGTAATGTGAAGAGGCATTTTAATGTGGAGGGGTTACCACCACATGAATGGGGGAGGTGAGGGGTCACCCCCCCATGCGCCGGCCATGGAGAGAGGGGGCACCCCCCTCCTGCTATAAAAGGCCACCCATTCCCTCCTTCATCCTCACACCTCCCTGTGAAGGATCTCTCTCCCCCTCTAGAATTATTCCCCCATGGTCTCGGATTAGCGAGATACATGTTCCCGGTGGCATTTCGTCTAGAAGGAGTTGCTGCTTCCGCTGGATCGCTAGAGCGAGGAGGTGGAGGTTGTCTGGTGTCTTGAACGTGTGTGCGAGTGCGGATGCGCTGCTGAGTTGCGGCGCTCGGACTTCCTCACGATCTTGAGATCGGCAAGTGTACGACTACATCAACCACGAGTTCCTACTCGTTAACAAAACTCGTTGTCTTCGAGTGTAAGTTCTCTATGGATGTATGTCCACCCGTTGCTCTGTATCTAGTAGATAGATCTTGGCGTATAGTTCTCGTCGTAGGAATTTTTTTGTTTCTATGCTGCAGACCCAACAAGTGGTAGGTGCTAAGCCAGTCCCGGAAGAAGTCGCTCACCGGCAAGCCGAACCCCCATTGGAAATGGGACAAGAACACGACGAACTCACCCGGATTGGGTGAGGGGGCCAGTTCGGCAAAGGGGAGACGAGCGACGACGACGGCAGGGATGTGTCTGGTCCGGTAGAGCCAGTCAAGGTCATCTTGACAGACCCATGACCCGGCCCACGCGCCACGGTCCGCCGCAGCAGCGTCCTCCTCCATTTCTTGCTCGGTGACGACGAGCTCCTCCTCCGTCATCTCGTACTCGCTACCCTCGCTGGCAATAGCGGTGGCGGAGGTCAGAGGCCTGGATTGGCGAGGACCCGTGGCGAGGGAGATGTGCAGCGGTGGTTGCGACGCAGAGGCACGGGGAAAAGTGCGGAGGCGGCGCTGCTGCTAGGAGCACTGGCGACAGCGCGGTCGCGAGGAAGATGAAGAAGAAGAGCAACGGGCAGAGGGGCGCAGAAGAGGAAAAAATCCTAAGGGGTGCGCCCCTCCGCTACTTAACCACCCCCTAAGAGGATGAGTGGGATCGCGCCCTACAAATGAGCCACATGGTGTGGCCGTGTATCACCTGCCACAGCCAATCAGTGAGGAGCCACATGGAGGGCCACAGTGCAGAGGCGATCCCATGACATGACGCACTGATGCAGTAAACGAGGAGGCAGGCGTGACATGACCCTCGCACAGTGATAACTGACAATTACTACGGTGGTTACTATGCAGGCCCTTAAAATAAGACAACGTAATGATTAGCCTCCACATGGGTTGGCGTATGAAAGAAGGAAACAAGGCCCGGATAGAGCCGTGGTAACCCGGCCGACAAGTGAAAACTTGGAACGCGCGAAGGGAACGTAAATCCACATAATCCGAGATAAAGAGCTAAATCGGAAATAACATCCAAGGCTCGAACATAAATGAACCTGATGTGGCCTTAGCGGCCAAGGCGGCTAAGACCGCACCAGCTTCGGGGATTAATGTTGGGGGATAACCCCGGGTAGGGTCACTCCGGGGTATAGAGGCCGAGTTAGCCGAGGTTCGGCAAGGCTAAAGAGGATGCTGGTCGGGTCACCTCAAGGCAGGCCGGATCACGGAGTAACCCGGACCAGGGGGTCGCCTAACATTATATCAGCCGACTTAAGGAGTAAGTCGGAAGTGCTTGTCTAACTTGTATGCAGGAACAGGTGTGGCCGGATCTACCGTGATCCGGGTCCCGTTTAGCTTCTGGGAGAAGGAAGGAATCTCTCTGGTCAAAAAGAAGGCCCGGTATGCACTGCATGAGCGAAGCAAGCAAGGGAAGGACCACCGGGTCATGGCCGACAAGGGTGACGATGCCCGTGTTGGCTGACGCGGGCGCCGAAGAGGCTCATGTAGCTAAAGCATGTGTGATGCGGGGGAAAAGCACCCCGGTCGGGTTACCACTTTGAGAGGAGGCATATTCTTAGGAATATGCCTCCATGTATGCCCTAGGAAGAGACCAAGCCGCCTCTATATAAGGGGGCTAGGGTTTCAGTAGAGGGGGTTGGGTTTTTCTTCTATACCGATTTGGCTAAGGTTCTAGGGGTGAACTGTAGGTGAGAGTAAGAGAGCTTCTTCTTCCTCCTCTCGCCAATACAGCTCTAGGAGCACTTGTAAACTTGAAAGGAAAGCAATACAATCTACTATGTGGAGAATCACTCCACTATCCCTCCCTGGATTCCCCTAGCGTGTATTAGTCCCCACCTTTAGCCTATCCATGGCATCTGCCGTGACACCACCACGACAAGCTGGGCCACAGCCGCAGCTGGGCCACATTGCCTTGGCCCATGTGGGCGGGCAGGCGCTGGGCACCACGCAAGGCAGTTGAAAGCTGGCCACCGCTCAGGGGCCACTGCCACTCGGCCCACTCAGGCGCGAGGGCATGCACCACGCGGGGCCCTTGCGAACTAGCCGCAGTGGGCCGCGCCAAGGCCCACCCGCCTACTGTGATGGCTGCTCTATTGCACCTGCTGTCGAAGCGGGCTACGCGTGTAGAAGGTCGTCCCACCCTGGTCACGCGAGCTGTCACCATTGCTGCATGCTGGGCTGGGTGGCCCACCCGACTGTAACCCTCCTCTTTATTCCTCTCGCAATAGTTTAGTCCCACATGGGAGATCCTTTTGGAAAGGTACACCCCCTCCATCTATATAAAGGTGTGCCCATGGGTAGAATAACCACCAATAATTCTCCAAGGAATTTTCCTCAGAGAACTATCTCTCTCTCGTTGTCCTATCACGATGGCGTTGTCCCTGGAAGAATGGCACACACAAGAGACAACACACATGTAGCACGCCGTTGCGCTGCAAGGATTCCAGCCAGAGGATCTACTCCCACACTCTCGGCAAGGATCAGAGAACTGTAGGTCATCGTCATACACCGTATGTGTGCAAATCACGAGGGTTCTGTGATTAGTGTCCCCTTTGATATTGTGAGCCGGACTGCTACACGATGGAGCAAGGGGTGACCTGCGAGGAGCTTCGCGACCTTGAGGTTGGCTACGAGTATGACTACATCATCAATGTTCCCCTCGAAATGTTAACCACTTTCGAACTACAAGGGTATATATCCGAAACCTCGGTTGTTACTATATTACTCCTAGATCATGGCAGTTAGGTGTGTTCTTGTAGAAAAAATTTGTGTTTTCTGCCCTGAACCACTTCAAGTGGATCAAGCCACTTATGGAAAGATTCACCGGAGAATAGGGTGAGGCTTTTGTGGCATGGTGGTCTTAGTACCGCTCACCCCTCCAATGCATATGTACTTCCCCTTAAAAGGAAGAAACTGTGGGAACTAAATCTCGTCTCTTTGTGTTCTACACTCTCGGTTAACTCGTTCCTCTCACCGCTCTTTACTCGCTTATCTCATTTACTAGGTAGGTTGTCATATAGGTAAATTCACCATAGTTGCATATCTAGACAATTTACCTTTGTGTCAAGCCTAAATTGAAAAACAATTAAAATTTGGAGTAGAACCTATTCACCCCCCTCTAGGTGCCCATACGATCCCATTTCACTAGAACAACCCAAAACCTCTCTGTGTTCGCACATAAACCCAGCCACACCAGGGGGTTTTCGGCAGAATACCGATAGAATCGTCTCTATAGCTCGTCTTCGTTGTTTCTAGTAACAGTGAATACCACATCGCTGGTGGAACCGACCTACTCACGTGGTATTTCATCAACCCCAGACCAGTGAGTTATCCCAGAGCTCTAACCAAGGAATCTGAGGTCCAATGTCGTTGCTGCTTGCATCACGAGTGTCAAACCCTAACCGACCTCGTCGGAGGATCGCCATTGTCATAGATACCGACATTCCTGAGCACTATAAATAGGTTAGGAGATCCACCTCTTCTCACTCGCACCTCACAAGTCCCCCTGAACATGTTTGGATCTCCCGGTCCGAGGAATCACAAAATTCCTCACCGGAGCATCTCGTTAGAATCTATGAGAAATCTCTAATCTTCTGTAGCAATTTGACTTTGATATCTAGGATATAAATCTTAAGGTAATCATGCGCATCCCCCAGCACCTCTAGCTCATCGTAGGATTCATCGTAGGGTAGATTTGTATGGTTTGCCGGAGGGCGCCAAGGCAATAGGTCATCATCGTCACGATCTCCGGTGATGATAGGATCACTGGAGCCTCCCATTAGACTCGTGATGCTCATAGGCATTCAACGCACTCACCTGTTCATCCCAGGGATGACCATGGTGTATAGTTCACCATAATCGAAACTACTTCATCGCAGACGCGCTCGTCATCATTGTCTCTGATGATCTCATGGCCAAAGGGATACATGGTTAGCCTCCTAGGGAGCCTAGGAAGCCATATCCTGTTGTCGTCATCATCGACATCCTAGGGAGCCATATCCTAGTGTCATCGTCGGTGGTGGAATATGCTGACATCAAACACCGATGATGACCTCAACCTGGTGGACCCTGTCTATAGGTTGACCTGGGTCAATCGTCAGCGTGGCACTGACATGCGCTTGGTCCAACATGTGAGTCATAATATATACATTATCCTCGAGATAAAATGATTTGACTGTATGCACTCATCCACATGGTACCTGACTATACCCTGGATCCACATGTCACGCACCAAACATGTCCACACTTGTAAATGAATTATCCATTAGGAAAAATTCCAGAAAAACTTTTAAACTTAGAAAATTCATAAGAAATTCATCCTAAATCTAAAGAATATAAATAATATATCAAAAATTTAAGATCTATCCATCTACATCAAAATCATTTATACTTATGCAAAAATTTAAGAATAAATAAAATATTTTTATTCTTTTTCTTAAATACAAATTTAAGGAAAAAATCCAAAATTTTAAAGAGATTTCTATTTTCATGCCCTGGTTCGTTAGTTGTACTCAGTTTTCCCTAGCCGCTTAGTTTTTTCTCACTTTTGCCCATCTGCTTATACGAAACTCGCACATGGTCTAAAACTCGCCGTGTGTTAGCCTTGCCATTACGTGCTGACAAGTGGAGCCGCGTTTAGTCGGGTCCTGTAGTAGATCCTCACCGTTACGTGCTAACGAGTAGGGTCGTGTTATATCGGGTCCTATAGTGTACCCTTGCCATTACATGCGGACAAGTGGGGCCGCGTTCAGTCGGTTTCTGTAGTGGACACCTCTCCCAACTTATCCAGATCAGCATCGGACCCACAGCTTATCCACGTGAGTGCCGGACTCACAGCTTACCCAGGTTGGTGTTGCAAGATGGGACTCCGAGCCAGCCCCGCGCCCGCACCCTTTTTCTAGCTTCATTTTCATATAGTGAAATGTAATGCATATACGGAAATTATACACCTTTGAACTCTTTGAAATTGCACTTAGGACATGATAATGTTGTGCTAATAAAATCCTGATCATTTATCATTTCCATGAAGTGAAATATAATGTATAAACTCGCATATACGAAAATTATACACCTTTGAACTCTTTGAAATCGTACTTAATACGTGATAATGTCGTGCTAAGAAAATCTTGAGAGATTATCATTTTTATAGAGTGGAATGTAATGCATAAACTTATATATATGAAGTTTATACACCTTTGAACTCTTTGAGATCGCACTTAATACATGATAATGTTGTGCTAAGAAAATCTTGAGAGATTATTATTTTCATAGAGTGGAATATAATGCATAAATTTGCATATATATGAAAATTATACACCTTTGAACTCTTTGAAATCGCACTTAATATGTGATAATGTTATCATTTTCATATAGTGGAATGTAATGCATAAATTTGCATATATGAAAATTATACACCTTTAAACTCTTTGAAATCGCACTTAATACGTAATAATGTTGTGCTAATAAAATCTTAATTATTTATCATTTTCATGGAGTGAAATATAATGCATAAACTTGCGTATACAAAAATTTTAAACCTTTGAACACTGTGAAATTGCACTATATAACGAGATAATGATGTGCTAGCAAAATTTTGAGACATTATCATTTTCTCCCCCATTTTCATAGAGTGGAATGTAATGTATAAACTTGCATATATGAAAATTATACACATTTGAACTCTTTGATATCGCACTTAATACGTGATAATATTGTGCTAAGAATATCTTGAGAGGTTATCATTTTCATAGAGTGGAATATAATGCACAAATTATACACCTTTGAACATGTTCCCTTCAAATTATATTCAAGTTCATTTGTTTATGGAGTTAAAGTACCGGTGTCAAACTCATTATTTTGCATGGATAGACGGGTACCTCCCGACAGATATAGGGGTTATGATGTCCGCTAGATCACAGATGATCAACGGTTGGTGGGTACGATCCGCGTGACAACTGTCTCAACCAATCAGAGCATAGCAGCGAAGATGAGCATAGGTGCGAGAGATTGATACTATGAGAGGGGAAAACTGAGTAGAACTTAAGAACCAAGGACAAAGCTGAGTAGAACTTAAAATCAAGGGCAAGAATGACAAAGGCATTCAAATAGAAAATAGAAAATAGAGAAAGATTTTAAAAATGGAAAATGTGTCTTTTATACAATAAAATACATCTTGGCATACATCAAATTATTTGCAATTCAAATATACACCAGGAGGCTCCGCGCCACGGACTTCAACTCTCTCGTGAAGCATGCCAAGGACGTGACGACCTGCGGTGAGTCCATGAACATCCACGACTTCAGAGCCAAGCACCTGGCGCTCGTCCTTCACCTCCGCAACCTCCAGAAGGTGGCTATTGATGACCCACAAGTATAGGGGATGTATCGCAGTATTTTCGAGGGAAGTGAACCCAATTTATTGATTCGACACAAGGGGAGCTAAAGAATATTTATAAGCCTTAACAACTGAGTTGTCAATTCAGCTGCACCTGGAAACAATCTTGCTCACAGCAGTTTATCAGTAGCAAAAGTTTTGTAGTAGGAATAGTAAAGTAATAGCAGTAGTAAAGTAAAGACAGCAGTGACAATAGCAGTAAACAGTAGGATTCGAGTGCAGTAGGCATAGGGATGGATGGACGGGCGTTGCATGGACAAGACAATTCACATGGCAATCAGAACATAGGGCAATTGCAGATAAATAAGATAAAGCATCCAAGTACTAGATAATCCTAGGCATGTGTTCCATATATAGTCATATGTGCTCGTAATGAGAACTTGCATAACATCTTTTGTCCTGCCAGCCCATTTGCAGCGAGGCCTCAAGGTAACTACTGGCAATTAACGTGCTCCTTTTAATAGAGCACCGGAGCAAAGCATTAACACTCCGTGAACACATGTGATCCTCACATCGAAGCCATTCCCTCCAGTTATCCCGATTTCTATCACTTCGGGGCCATTGGTTCCGGACAACAACGTGTGTATACAACTTGCAGATAAGACCATAAACAATATTATCATAATGAATCAATAACATGTTCAGATCTGAAATCATGGCACTCGGGCCCTAGTGACAAGCATTAAGCATAACAAGTCGCAACAAAGTCATAAAGCACTAATAGAAGATACTAGGCACCATGCCCTAACAATCTGATGCCATTACATGAATGATCTCATCCAATCTCTACCATCCCCATAGCCTAAAACGGGGGATTACTCACTCATAGATGGGGGAAACATGGATGGTCGATGGAGAAGCGATGGTGATGATCTCCTCCAATTACCCGTCCCGGCAGGGTGCCAGAACAGAGTTTCTGGTGCTGTTTCGTGGAATCTGGTGGTGGCGGCGGAGCGGAACTCCTTCTAGAAAAACCTTGACCCCCCAGAGTTTTAAGGTCAAGAGGCTTCTTATAGGCGAAGAGGGAGACCGAGGGGGTGTCTGGGGTGGCCAGACCACCCCCTGTCGTGGCCTGGGATAGCCTGCGCGGCCAGGTGGTGTGGCCTGGGCCCAACCCCCTCCGTCTCGTATTCTGGCTCCGGGAGTCTTTTGGTGAAATAGGATTTTGGGCATATTTTCCGGGATTTTTCCTGATAGTTGATTTTCTGCACAAAAACTAGACACCAAGGCAATTCTGCTGAAAAGAGCGTCAGTCCGTGTTAGTTGCATCCAAATCACACAAGTTTAGAGGAGAAACAACAGCAAAAGTGTTCAGGAAAGTAGATACGTTTTGGACGTATCAACTCCTCAAAGCTAAGCTTATTGCTTGTCCTCAAGCAATTCAGTTGAAAAATGAGTGCGATAAAAGAACTTTCACGAACACATTTGCTTCATATGATGTATATATTCTCAGCATGTGATCAACTACTTACACAATTCATAATAAAAAGTATGCAACTAAGTTTACTTAATAGGCATTGCAAGCTATGAAGAGATTCCAACTTAAAAATAATAAGTAGCATGAAGTATAAATATAAGCAACATTACAATTCTCAAAACAAGGTATGATAGAGTGGTATCTCGCTTGCCTTTTTATTGTGAATGCCAAGGCACCTCTGAAGTTCAGGTGAAGGCTAGAAGTAAAGATGTCAAAGATACAAGCATCAAAGTCATAACACAAATAATCAAGTAATGAGACAGGCACAAAGAATGACAACTATGCTCTCAAGAAAGTGCTCAAAGAATATGTGGAGACTCAACAAAGAAATGAAAAGGTTTTAAATAGTTTGAAAGGCTTCCAAATGCTGAAAGTATGGTAATCATTAGCTTTGAGCTCTCATTTCCCCTATCATAAGCATCTTTAATATGGTTAAGGTGAAAGTGAGGTCCAATCTGAGTTATATGCTTGACAGACTATAAACTAGAAATCCCATGTCCCTTGAGTACGAGGGCCGCTCCTCATGATACTCAACTTTAGTTACCTGTAAGTTCTTGTCATCGTAAATACGAGCGTATCATAGAGAACCGCCAACGGGGTACCCCTTGCCCGATGATACGGAAGAATCCCCATATCAAAATGACAAGGCAAGCAGACAATGAGTATCTCGGCAATCTTCTTATTTACCATGGGAAAATGGTGCTTTTTTCTCTTTTTCCTCTTTTCTCAAATCTCTTTTTTTTCTTTTCTTTTTCTCAGTGTCTATCTCTCTTTTTTTATAGGAAGAATGCTTCATAGATATCATTATGGTTATGCTGCAGGTTTCCACCATGACGACATGGATTAGACCGGCGGCCCAGGCGTTTCTCTAACACACATACATAACTCCATGGACTTACAGGCTCCCCTTTTATTTCACACCGATGACATCCGCAAACAAAAGAGCAAGGTATCAACTGGGTATATATTTACAAGTGTTGAAAGCGTTCCCCATGACAGCACGGTTCTGTTAATACCCAGCCTATAATTTGCAAGCATATAGCTTTCATGGACAGTCACAATGGTTCAGGTTTATTAAGTGCAGGAAATAAAGTGTGCCATCAAGTTCGTGAGAGATTTACTAACTAACTTTCTCATAACAAGCAAACATTTTATTCGGAAGAAAACAAGGCATATTGAATATGCACGGAAATATTTAGTGTAAGTGAAGGCTAGCAATAGTAAGGGAGCAAACTGTAGCACCCCGGTAAAATCACTACTAGAAAATCGCGTGTTGTTTTTATTTTGTGCATCATCATGACCGCATGCTCATGTCATAATGCCACATTGCATTTGAGCATCGTCATGTCATCATGCACGGTTTGCCTAAAAGTATTTTGCTAAAAGCCTATTTGTTTTCTAAATATCTCCCGTCTTTTACTTCAAATTAAAACCCTGGGCTTGTCCAGAGTATTTTGTTTATCTAAAAACAAATTACAAAAGTCTCTTAAAATAATAACCAAAAATTATATTATTTTTGGGAGGCAGCCAGGTAGGCCCAAAAGCCTAGCCAGCCACCTCCTTCTAACCTAACCCTAGACCCGACCTGCCATCCCTACCCATCTCCCTACCACTGCCGCCACACGGCACCCATGTGCGTCCCAGAATCCCTGTCTGTAGCGTACGCTACCCTGGCCCCACCCCGACCGCTTGGCCCCACCTCCCGCTCGCTCGCTCACGGTGCAGCACGCGTAGCAGCAAACCCCAACCAGCTCCTTCGACACGCTCCTCCCGATCGAACCACTCCCCGCGTCAATGCCAATCGCCCCGCGTCGCTCTCACCCCGGCCCCACCTCCTCACATCGCATGCGACCCTGCTCCCCGTCTGGCCCCACCACCCACCAACTCCCCATCTCGTTCTCGATCCCACCTACCCCATCGCCCCGCTCGACCCGCGTCGCCTCTATCCTCGCTCGCCGCCAAGCTTGACCCCGAGCATCGTCGGCGCCCCTTCGTGGCCCATGAGCGTCTCCAGCGATCCCGCATGTGCCGCCCTCGTCGAGCCTTGTCCACCTCCCCGTTATATGCACCACCCCGCCGTCCGGAGCTCCATCGCTGAGCCCTGCCAGATCCCGCCGTCACTGCCCTGTAGGCCCCGCCCGCCCTCGCCTGGACCCCGTCTCCCTGGAGATCCTCTGCACCGGCGCCTTCCCGCCTCCTCGCTCCCTCCCGGTTTGCTTGGCTCCGCCGGCGTCCTCTGCCTCGAGGTCGCTCTGCCTCCACCCTGTCCTCGGGCCGCCGCCATGCACGGGAACCCCAAGCTCAGGACGCCACCGCTCGCCCTCTCTCCGTCGCCGCTCTCTACAGCCGCGGTTGCGCCGCCTAGGACCCTCTCCGTGCTGGCTTTTTCCTCTCGGACGCGAGTAAGGGCGCCCCATATCGGCACTACATGTTGACCTCTTTTTCCATGTGCTGGTAGTTCTCTGAACCTGCATATGTGGTTCCATTTGGTACTCGTGGCATAGTGTTTCGACCTTGTCCCATTACCAACATATTTGCAGGAAGGTCTACCTTGCCTTGTTCCGTGGATGTATGCTCGACGCCAATGGTTTTTTAGGGATGTATCGGTGCCACTAGAAGAGTACAAATCCCCGCGAAATTCTCCGATCCCGGCTTTCGCCAAGATCTTCCAAAAACCACCGATGTGAATCCAAGTTCTTCATCGATGACAAGACCGTCAACATGGAACCCGAAGGCCGATCCCGCCAAGACCGAACCCCATCGACCCCCAGTGAACACCAAGATCGCCGATAACCAAAGTGTGACCCCTATCCGAGACCCCTATTTTTATAATATGACATTATCACTTGTTGCATATTAAATGGTTCATACTCGCATCGCATCATGTGGTTTGGGGGCATTATGCTGATTCACCTAATAATTAAATATGGAAGCCATATGCAGGCTATTCTAGTCTTATATTGGCCCCCATTTAAATTTGTGTAGCGAACCGATGCTATGTTTTGCCTTGTTAAGACAACACTTAAATTGCGGGGTAACTAAACAACATGAACCTTCTAATTAATTGTCGGGACCCCGATACCGCTTAATATTGCCTAGTCGCATCGCATATTTGCCATGCATGCATCATATCATAAACATGCCGATTCTTTTGCCGTAGTATTAAATAGTGCATCCGGTGTTTCTTTTAGTGCTTTGCTTCTTCATGGCTTAGGCCATTGAGTTGATGCGAGTATCGACAAGTTCTTCAGATATGAATAGTCGGCTATGTTTCTCAGGCGAGCATCTCCCCCTTTCTACCATTTTGCTTTTATAGTCTTTATTTCCTCCTATTGATCTATTGCTATCCGTGTTACGATGCTTTAGTTTCCGTGTACCATTTATATTCCTTGCAGCCTCTATATTGCCTTGGACACATCCTATTACCTGTTGTTTGGTAAATAGATAGCCTTGCGAGTCGTTGTCGCTTGCTCAGGTGCGATCCCATGTCGTGAAGTACCACATAGTTGTTGGAATGTTGTCATATGCTTTATGGTGGAGATGATCATGGATTTAATTACAACTTGATATTAAATTGCTAGATATAACTAATGCAGAGGCATCGGTGGGAAATAGATATTATTTGGTTCATCCACGCTCAGTTGTGTCCCGTAGGACCCCGAGTACTTGATACCTGTTCCTTGACTATCGCACTATCCCCATGTGGAACCATGAATCCCCTTAGCCAGAACTTGATTCATTTCTTATTTCTTGGGGCCACAAGTAGTTTGGGGCTTTATTACTATCCTGTACTTATGCCATGCTTTACTGCTTTATTTACGATTGTGCGTGGAGCACCTGTACTGTTTTGGAACGTGGAATGTTTTCGCGGTGTCGACAAGCCCAGTCACACTTTCGGGTTCCTAGTCGTTTACAAACATTGTCACAAACCCTGGGTCCGTCTCGGAGCTGGCCAACTTCGTTGCGGGTAGCTTAGTGGGGTGGCCCCCTAAAATATTTTATGAATCCTGTGATTGCTTTGTCGTGAAAGCCTCGTTGGGTTTTGATTTGGTTTTTCCGAGGTTGATCATGTGTGTGTTGCTATTTGTGCACCCCTGCAGGGTAAATCTTTCTGAAAGCCGTGTCCGCGGTTATGGACGACTTGGAGCACAGTATCTCGATCATAGACAAGCATAACTAAAGTAGTGCTATAAATTTGACTTAATATGTGACTAGTAATCAGCTTCACTACAATAGAATGGATAATAAAAGTGCCAACAATTGGTGGAACTGGGGTGTATCGTGTCATGTTATACCTGCCTAGTAAGTATCGCAACTCCAATGGAATGTAATAAAAGTGCCAACCACTGCTGAGTTTGGGATGTCACATGCTAATTGTATCTGACTAGTAAGTACTTCAACTACAACTGAATGGTTAACTAAAATTGCCTACTACTTATGCTATCAGGATGACTCATGCTATCTATATCTGACTAGTAAGTGCCGCAACTATAATGGAATGAATAAAACTGCCAACTATGTGAGTTCCTCGGTTTGACTTCCTCGTTTGGTCTTGAGGGGGAATACCAGGATGGGTATGGTTGGTGTTAGTATAAGTTTGGTTCCTAATAGGTCTTTCTTATCTCTCTCTCTAATAGCCGATAGTTGCATCGAGTCTCTATAGGTTGTTTAGTGCATGTTGTGCTGCCGCTTTAGCCCACCATACCTATGTAGGTGAGAGCCGCCGAATTCTAGCCTCGTCGTGTACTGGCCTCAATACTGACGCTCCTCTTTTTCCTTTGCCCTTTGTCGGCACCCCTTTTGTTTTAGCAGGTTTAAGTTCGACATCATTAGCAGGGTTACCCTTCCGGCTTGGTCTGGGCAGGGTTATGGACGCCATTGGTTATTCTTCAGGGCTCTTAGCCCCATTTGCATCTTATCCGTACTCAGATGTTGTATCGTTTTCGAGGTGATTTGGATCTTTGTACTATATATCTATATTCTTGACTCAATGAGTTGTTGTTGTATATATATGTGTTGTGGGTTCCATCGTGAACTATTGTGTAATGGTATTACTTTGTTTTCCACCCGCATGCAAGTGCCTGGTGGGCGTCCTTAAATCGTTTCTATGCGGATTTGGCGGGAATCGCTAAAATCTGCATAGGGCCGATTCGAGGGTGTTACAGAGTGGTATCAGAGCTCAGCAGTTGCGATACCCCACTGGTCCAGCCTGTAGGATAACCTAGCTAACGGATGTTGTAGAGTGTCCAAACTATTTTTGAAAATCGGTTGGATAGATCTGATTAGGTCTATTTTTACTCCTTACCCCTATGCTATTCTCCTCTTACCGTGCGAGTTTTGAATCTGTTCTCTTACCTTTCTTCAAGTCCATGATTTCTCATGGTTGGGTTTCCGTCGTACCTTCAGGGTTTCGCTTTCTCCTTTGGTAATGGTGCTTCTACATTCGGTCTTCATGCTATCTGAGGAATCCTTCACCTGTTGTACCTTTCTTTGCTCTTCCTTTGTGCCTTCCGGTGTTTTCCGGCGTGACGCCATCATCTACGCCAGATCTGATGAAGAGCTTGCATCACTCCTTTGTTCTCTAGACATCGCTTGTGAAGATCTTCAGTCTGAATTCCGAGAGTTGGTTGCACGATTCTTTTGTTCATGTACAGAGTAATGCTTTGAGTGCGGAATGGAGTCATGACCATACCACTACTCTTATCATTCGCTCTTGTACATTGAACTGGTGGACCAATGCAATCTTTACTCCTTCCTAGGAAGTTAGAGGTGGCCTTTTCTTTCGATACCTTTACCTTCATATTTGTTTCTCCGGAGTGTTCTCTCGACGATCGTGAGCAACAAACCTTGTTGGTGGTGTCGCTAATTTCAATATGGAGCGAGATTCCTTGTTAGTGGTGTCGCGAGGATCTACATGAAGCGAGAAGATTCAGACCGTCGGCATTCTTCCCCGTACCATGAGGCGGATCTGGAGGGCGAGATCCATTGTTAGTGGTGTCGAATTGTAGCACCCCGGTAAAATCTTTTGTTTGTGCCTTTTCATGTTACAACATAGTTGATAGATCTTATTGTTAGAACTCTATCTTGCATGATTCATGTTTAGAGTACCTTAATCCCAGCTATCAATGATTTTACAATAATGATGATCAAGATTGTGTTGTCTGCATGTCACCTCAAAAATTATATTGTTTTGATCGTTTACCTACTCGGGGGTGAGCAGGAACTAAGCTTGGGGATGTTGATACGTCCATAACGTATCTATAATTTTTGATGGTTTTATGCTAATAATATGCTTTTGACACTCCTTTTTGTATAAAGTTTATGATTTATTTGGACTAACCTAATAATAGTTGCAAAAGTGCACAATGTTCTTGTTTTACACTTTGATGTGTAGGAATTACCAAGAATACAAGTGGAAACCTTGTTGGAGTCAAATTGGGATTTTCTAGAAATCTGTCTCAGAACTCTTTTTGAAGATGGTCACGTTTCAGGTCGAAGACAGCATCAAACGGAAAACTCTTCAACTACAATGTTGTTGAAAATTTCGCGACAAATATTCTGGACATAAAATTTAGCTGATTCCGCGTCTGGACGGGCCTTCTAGGCCTGATTTACTGCAACCCAAGATGGGGTGACGGGAATCTGAGAAGCTATATAAAGGGAGGAAACCTAATTCGCCCAGGGCATCTCCACCCACGAATTTACAGCCACCAAAGCCATGTTTTGCCTCCCCATGGATCCCATCTCCATGGGGGAGGGCTCCCAAGAAGCCATGAAGGAAGGGGGTTAAGGGGTGGTGCTCCCCCATGATACCGGCGGCGGGGAAGGAGTCCCCCGTGCCACCGTCGCCTTCTTCACCATCTTCACCGCCATCTCTATCAATTAATCCTCCTAGTATGCAGTGGTTCATCCTCCCACACACCTCTATACCGTGATATGTAAACATGGTGTTTGATGTTATAAGTTATAATCCTATGATCTATGTCATGTTTGCGTAGTTTCTTTGTTCTTAGATTGAATGGTTGAACATCTTTGGTTCATTAGAATTGTATATTGATATGGTACAGTCCTTTGGTGTCCATTATATTTGTGCGCGCATGGATTAAATATCATAGAGTTTGTAGTATGTGTAAAAGGAAGGGGGGAATTCTGCCGGAGTGGCAGAAACCTGAGGACGCAAACCGGAATGTTGCACGTATGGGAGTAAGAGGGCCATTAAACTTAAGGCTATGATTGGGAAAACCTTAATGCATTGATTAGTACTTACGGATGTTTGCTAACAATCCAATCATATAGTACATGTAATTCTAAGTAGTGAAGCGCATGTGTATTTAGCCACTCCCACATAGAAAACTGCATTGAAGACAATGGACCTGATCTATTCGCTATTTAAACTTAGACAAAGCCACCACAATTACCACCACTATTCCACACTCATGGTTCTATTAGTTTAGTGTATTTTATTGCTGCAACAACTAGCTTTACTTTCTTGTTATTTATTATCCTGCAAAGCTATCTCTCTTACTCGTATTTTTGCTCTAGTTTTATTTTCTAGATAATGCAAACGTTTAGTGTGCGTAGAGTTGTATCAGTGGTTGATAGAACTTGAGAGAATATTTATCCTACCTTTAGCTCATCGTTGGGTTCGACACTCTTACTTATCGAAAAGGCTACACATGATCCCTTATACTTGTGGGTTATCAACCCCATACACCATTCATCCTAGAGAGTCAAGGATGTATCACAGCCTGAAATAGACTTATTAGTGGAACGAAATGAATTTTTATGTGACTAAGTAGGTGTCCTCTTCTGGGTTTTGTCAGCAAGTAAAGGCTGAGAATAAGAAACCAGTGGCATTGGCCATTGGTTGGCATCACCATGGATTTGGTTGTTGGCATACCTCGTACATGAAGACAGAATGTTAGGATGGTCGTTTACCATCTTAGAAAAGTTTCTCACTTCATTTCTCTCCGCATTGAAAGACTCTTCAAGTGACTTGGAACAATTATTTGTAGGTGAGACAGTGGGGTTCATTTTTGTTCCTAGAAATATTACTTTTGATAGGGATGTTAAGTTTGAATCAAAGTTATATGGGAGACAAAGTGCTTTGGGTACTCGATTGAGATTTAGTACAATGTCTCATCATTGGACATCTGTCAAAGCGTATATTCCAAACTATTGCGGTGTTGTGTCCCATGTTGTTAAGGGACTTGAGAGGATCACTTTCCACTTGTGAAGTTTGGGTATGGTAACAACTATCAAGCTAGGATAGGGATGACCCTTACGAGGTTGTATATGGAACTAAGTGTAGAACTCCACGGTGTTGGAATTCTTGGTAGAAAAGACAGTGGTCAGACCAGACTAGGTTTAACAAAAGATAAAGAGTGTGGCATAGATTAGGAAACATTTATTACCACAAAAAGCAAGAAAAAGAGTTATGCTGAATGAGGAATTTCAAGTTGCTCAGGAGGTGCTCTTAAGACTGTCACCCACCAAAGGTGCTAGAGGATTTATCATCAAAGGAAACCTTAGTGTGTTGTACAATGGACCACTCATGAAAGTGGTATGAGTCGGTAATCTAGCCTACCAACTTGTTTGGCCCGAGTCGATGAGAGTTGTGCCTAATGCGTTCATGTCCCTATGTAGCGAAAGAATTTCGTGTTGCAGAACAACGGATAACCATGACGGCATATACAATTGAACAAGAATTAACCTTTGAGGTCCGTCCTATGCGGATATCAAAAGAGACCACGAGAGTGATGAGACGTATGGCGCTGAAGCATGTGAACTTTTTTTGTCACACATAATCAAGCGTGGTGGGACTTTAGAGCTTGAGTTTTGCATGTGCGAGATAGATTCGAATTACACATGGCTGGTATGTAATGTATGATTATCCTTTTACCTTCTATACAAAGTTTTGTAAATAGTAAAGCGGGTAAGAATTCGGGGTCGAATTCTGTTTAAGGTGGTAAGAATGTAATACCCCAAATTTTTATGCTAACTATCTATGCCTTTTTTAGGAAATAAACAGTATGTTGAGGATATTTAATTATGTCTAAAAATAGGGAGTTAAGGAAAAGAAAAGAAATGAAATGAAAAGAAAAGGAAAGGAAAATGAAAGAAAATAAATATAATAGTGTTTGAACTCACGACCTAATATTTGAATGCCTATACTAGGAACCATTTGTTCTTTGTAGTGTCGATGCTATTTAGTACAGTATAAGCGATGGAGGCCACCGCCGCCAACTCTCTGCCCTAACATGTGTGCCGCCGCCGCATCTATAGAAAGAGAGAAATAGAGAGGGAGAGAGATATTGCTTCCTGTGGGCGGCGGCCATGACGGAGCACCACCTGCAGCCAGGTGCTTGCTGCCTTCGAGTCTTGTGCTGCTGGTCAGCTGCCGATTTGAAGAAAGAGATGGAGAAAAGGGTGTGAATAAATGGCAGAAATAGCAAACGTTGTTGTTTGGTTTCCTAATCATGAAGAGAAAGGAGATAGGGGAGAAGGAAGGATATCAATTTCTTTCAAATTCGTTCTGCTTGTCATCCTTTGATATCGAGGGTAAGTTTTTATTATTCCTAGACTGTTACATATGCAAAGTTGTAGATCAATTTTGAGAATATTTTTGGTAATTAGAATCATGGTCCAGATCAGACTTTTCATATCTAATATTTATGCACAAATAATTTCAAGTTAGATCCAAAGTAAAGATTTACAGAGTATGGTTATACATAGCGTTACTACGATAGCTCATGTGCAATTATGTGGTGAGTAAATACAGAACTGGTGTTTGGTAGGTAAAGAGCATGTTCAAATCATGGATGGTAGAGTATTTTGATTTCTGGTGTGTGTATCTGGACAGAATCTCAAGTCGTGCCCCAAAACAGAACTTGTAGAGGTCGTATACATCTTTCCGACGATTTTTGCTTGCTTGATTTCGATCAGTAGTGTGAAAGTTTTAATCAAAACCATCATGTAGTCCTACAGATTTTGTGTGCTCATACAATTTTAAACACATCTGCTTTAGGGAAATAAATACCTTCTTCATAATTTATGTACAACCACAACTTAAAAGGTGTAGAATATTTTATGTACATGTCTGTAGTGGTACTGTTTGCCATTGTTAAGCGGAATTAAAGATATGCAAAAGTTTATGAGAAGAAGTTAAGCATTATAAAGATTGATAAGCATAGTTAACTATACAGGGGGGGTCCTCTTATGAGTTTCACAATTAGTTTATGTTAGGGTTCTTATCATAATGTAGAATTTTAAGAGGTTCTTGTTTCACAGGTTGATGAGCTTCTAAAACCAAGGTTAAATTATCTATTAATCGTCACAGTTAAGGCAAGTCCATGAGGGGATAATACTTTGCATGATCCCCTCACTCAACTTTTATTTTCTAGCACTTGTTTCTATTCAGTTGCTATCTATTGGTTATATACGTGGAAATGAAATGATGCATCAAAGGATATAGTTGCGCTTGCATTTTTGCATAGCATCCTAAAGATAGTGCATACAGTGGTGTGTCCTACTGCGGTAGGCACTGAGGTCCCCACATTGTGGGATATCTCCACGAGTTGGAGTGAGTCGATACCGACGGGTGTCCATTCAAGCTATACCGGTATATGCAAAGAAAAGTGAAAGCAAAGAGATGTAGGCATACAGGAGCATCGTTGCGCTATGACAATTGTGAAAGGATAATCGTGGTGTCGTGTTTTATGCAATGCTTATTATTTATTTATATGCTTGCTGAGTACTTTGTACTCACCCTTGTGGCTTCTATGTTTTTAGGTACCCGTTGAGGACGACATTCATGGGATGGGATTAGCACCTCGATATTTCACACACACTATTTTTCACTCATTACATAGTTCATAGATAGACTAATTTAACCATGCTAAAGTTTGCTCCTAACTTGTTATTTACTATACAATTTGGTTTAGCTACCGAATTGGCTGATACGAGATATCATGGATTTGAACGTTTAACTTGGTCTCATTGAACGTGTGGCTGTTTGTATAGATAAAATTGGATGAGTACTATTATTTTGTTATCGTGGATATCCCCATAAACAAAGTAGAATCTGCTAAAATTTATGGTTTTATACCAATATGAATACTTTTTAAAGTATGTGTAACACTGCCAGATAGGGTTGATATCTGGGGTGTTACAGTAACAACATTCTATTCCATGAATATAAGCATAAATCTTGAAGATTATTTAGAATTTCTGAAACCCTAAAACCTAAACACTAAACCCTAAATCCTTACCAAACACGTAGCATGCACTTATAGATCAAAATTTGATATACTTTCATTAAATTGGTAAAGCCATTCTATACCGAATATAAGCATAAATCTTGGGCATTTCAAAAATTCCCTAAACCCTAAACAACCCCTAAAACCTAAAGTTAAAACCCCAAACCCTCAACCCACAAACCCTAACCTAGAAGGTATCATGTACTTATAAATCAAACTTTGAGATACTTTCAATGAATTAGGTAACGCCATTCTATTCGACGAATATAAGCATAAAGCTTAAGAATTCTTGAAAATTCGTTAAACCCCCTAAATCCTATTCCATCCATAAAACCTAAACCGTAAAACCCTAAAACCCTAAACCCTCGACCCATAAACCCTAACCAAGCAGGTACCATGGACTTATAGATCAAAATCTGAGAGTCTTTCATTAAATTGTGGTAATGCCATTCTATTCCATGAATATAACCATACAGTTTGAACATTATTGAAAATTCCCTAAACCCTAAACCCTCAACCCTGCCTAAACGGCCCTGGCAAATGAGGTATCATGCACTCGTAGATCAAAATTTCAGATATACTTTCCACAAATTGTGCTAACACCATTCAATTCCACGAATATAAGCATATATAAAGCAGGTTGAACATTATCGAAAAATCCCAAAAAACCTAAACCCTAAACCCCCAAAACCATAAACCCTAAACCCTCATCCTCTCAACCCCTTACCAAGCAGGTATCATGCACTTATAGATCAAAACCTAAGATAATTTCATTAGATTGCTATAACACCAATCTATTCCACGAATATATATAAATCTTGAACATTATTATTGGAAATTCATAAACCCTAAAACCTAGAAAACCCTATACCCTAAATACCAACCTTAAACTCCTAAAACATAAACCCTAAAATCCTTAATCATATACCATAAACCCTCAACCCAAAAAACACGAACCCTAAACCCTAGGCTATATATATCTTGTGTGGAAACTAAGGCAGAGGGATTTTGAGCCATACTTATTTGTAGTTTCTTCACGACAAAAGACACTATTGTCGATTGAAAAATTGAAAATAACTTCAAATTCAGAAGCTTCCTTTGTAAATAATATTTTAAATGCCAATAATATGGACCAATCTACCAAATACAGACATGTTGTTATAAACTATAGCAAAGATATGCCCATGACCTTGGTCATCTAGTTTGAAAGCCATGCATATTCATACATGGTACGCCATATATTGTATGACAAAATTAAAGCCATTATTATCGATTGGGGCTTTTAAAATAACTTCAAATATGGAAGCTCTTTTTGTAAACAATGTTGAAATGCCAATATGCAACAATCTACCAAACATGGTTACATTATAATAAAGTATGGTAACACATATGGCCTTGACATTGGTCATCTAGTTTTTGAAAGCCATGAATGTTCGAACATGGTACGCCATATTGTGATACGAGTTTTTCAAGAGTTATCAAATTTTATATATATTCATGGAAATTAGCTAATGCACATAGTGAGACACCAACGGAGAAACGAATGGTTGTATTTTTTTTTATATTTTGTTTCTTTATTTTTTTTAAATGGACCAAATTTGGTGTCATTACCATTCATATCATAAAATTGAAATCTTGCAAAACTTTCGGTGGTTCTCCAATATTTGACTAATTTGGTACCTTTAAACTATTTTTAAAAAGTCAAGAGCAAGCTATATCACACACTTTGTAGTTCGTAATTAGACATACTTACTTTAAATTGTCCAAAAGTTATTTTATTGCACATTTTCAGCTAGGAAGCTTGGAAACTCATGAAAGTATGGCATTATCCATCAAATCAGGAATCTCTTTTGTAAACAATTGCTTGAAATGCTAAGATGCACCGATCTACCAAATATGGACATGTTTGTAAGCTTGGTTGGTGAAGATGCTTCAATGTATGGAGTAGTACAAAACATGAAAAAGGTACAGAAACTATGGTTGTGACATTGGTCATCTTGTTTGAAAGCCTTGAATTAATATTCATTAATTTTGGCAGATGTGTATAAACTCATTAAATGCTTGAAAACATACAGGCATGTGGGTCAATCTGACGGGAACATCATAGCTAGTGGGAGTAGCATACCTTAGAAGCTTCAACTTCAAAATTTCGTAGAGCGCCGAAATATCCCGCACACCCATTCAAACATCCCGCCCATCCATTCAAACATCCAGCCCATAAAATTATTATTTTGCACAAATTTCGCCTCGAAGCTTGAAAGGGCATTATACATTGTGTGAAAAAGGAGGTGGTGGAATTTTGAGCCATCATCTTTGTAGTTTCTTCACAACAAAACACATTGTTGTTACTTGGAAATTCAAAAATAAACTTCAAATTTGGAACCAGACGTATTGGTTCATTTGCCAAGATGCACCAATCTACCAAATACGGACACGTCATCATAAACTATTTCCATGACCTTGGTCACCTTTTTTTGGATGATGGTCATCTTCTTGAAAGCCTTAAATTGTTCGAAAATTTCAGCAAATGCCTAGAAACTCGTTTAAATGCTGGGAAGCAACTCTCGTTGGCGTGTGGGTCTAGACGGTGACAGCGTCTCTGAGAGGCCCCACACCGGAGTAGCGTATGCTACAAGCTTCGACCTCAAATTTTGGTCCGATGCCCAAACATTGCACCCATCTATTAAAATATCCCACGCATCCATTCAAACATGCTTCACCTCTTTCTAGAATGCAAAATTCCTCTTCTATCCCTGCTCTGAAAACAAGAATCTGAGGGAGCACTGCAATAATAGAGGGATATAGGTGGTAAATTTGCGTTCTGCCAAGTGCATCACCCCATCAACGTTTCCCGACCGTTCTTCAATATTTACCTACCCACCCACTCCAACCTACACTGACTTTTTGGACCCACTATGCAAGTGACCCACATGTCAGTGAGCCAGAATTACGGGAAGTAGATATTCCCATCGCTTGTTGTTCAAAATTCGATCATTTTTCGCTAAACCAAGATAAAATCGTTAAATTCATCAAACCTGGCCCAAAAGCTTCAAAATTCATGAAACTTGGGCATTATTCGTCAAAAAATATACTTTGTCAAAAAATTGGTGCGGTGAGATTTTGAACCACATATAATCTTTGTAGTTGCTTCACAACGGAAGCCATTGTTGTCACTTGGACAATTTAAAATAACTTTGATTTGGATGCACCATTTTTTTGTAAACATCGTTTGAAATGCTAATATGTAGTTATGCACCTGTCAACACCCGGATTTTTAATCCTAGATGCCTGTTATGCCATACCTCGCAATCCCAGGATTACCATTTTTGCGAGACATAACGGATTGGATATCATAGTACATCATCCATTACAAACCATACATAAGGTTTTACACAAATACGGATCTCATGATCCAGTCTTTAATACAACAAGCAGCGGAAATAAACGATAAGTGTAGCGGAGGGGTCTATCTTCAGGGGCACAGGCAATGCTGACGAAGGCAGATAGTCCTAGTTATCATAGCCATCCTGCTGACCATCATCTTGATAATCTCCTTCATAGTCTAGCCATGATAATAGCCAGGGACAAAAGCCATGAGTACTCTTTAAGTACTCGCAAACTATTACTAACAAGGAGTATAATTCTAAGTCAAAGTGTTAAATCTAAGTTTAACTATCAAATTTAGTTTGAAACCTAAGCTGAGTTCAGAAGCAAAGAAAGATAAAGTAAAGTTTTGGAATCACTTAAGTTGGGAAGCTATTATCATAAAAACAACCCTGTTGTGGTCAAGTCAAAGTTCATCATTCATTTCAAGTTATTTAGAAAACATCTGACAACGAAACAGTATGGCCATTCCAACTTTCCATAACCGCGGACGCGGCTATTCGAATAGTTTGACACTCTGCAGAGGTGGTACACTTTCACCACAAGATTCAATACATTTGTCAGGGATAACCCTGAATCATCATACTTAGTATGCAGATAATCAAACATAACCTTCCCTTTACACACCCTAGTACAAGCACCTCTCCTATGAGCATGGCCTCCCAACCATGACCATCAGTCATCTTGGGAACTGCATAGGTGGACATCATGGGAGGTAGCCTCAGCTCAAACCTCTCCCGTGAGGGAACTAATACTAATGCATATAAATTTCCATCTAAGCCTTACCCAATTCAGGTAATGTGGTTGTACGGTAAATTTGGAATGGTATCGCATCCGAATCCAACCATCAGTTTTATAAAAGGGTTAAGGCTCATGCCTCATCATTTTCATCATCATAAACCAGTTGTGTTTGTCAACACATGTCAAAACATCTCAATAGAATGACTCATCATTCCAAGGTTTTCACAATTCATTTTGACCAAGTGTTCCCATCTAAAGTGACTCAAGTTTTGATCTATTCTAAAATACTAAGTTAAGAGTGTTCACTAAGGTGGAAAGATGGGATCAATATCATGCCATAGAATGATATCTAAAGGTTTCTAAGTAGGTCAAGTTTTATACTCTTTATGCTACCTTCAAAATTTAGTAAAGAACTTTGTATAACCTAAGAGGGGTAAAACTTGTCAGTGAGACTTGGGGTACTAATAGTTAAAGTAGTGTGATCAAAGCATGCTTAAGGCATCTTTGCTAAACCATCTAGTTTTATTTTAGCTTGCTAACAATAGCTTGCTAAAGTATGTTTTGCAAGGGTTAGATTGCCACTAATATCTTGCCTTGGTTGGTGCAGTGGTTGAAGTTTTCTTCTTCTTCTTGGTAGAACTCCTCCTCCTCGAAAGCTTGGTCGGTACTAGCGTCTATAAATATATAGAGAGTAGACAATCACCAAACAATACTTAACTAGGCTAAGTAGCATTCTAAAACACACAATTGATGATCTATTATCATCAGAAGCATCACAAGTTTAATTCAATAGTTTCAACCTTTTTATTTTGGAAAAGTAATTTCTACTCATTGAAATATTAACTAAAATTTAATATTCACCACCAAAATATGGGATCATGTGGACCCATGTCCTCACCACATATTCTAACATGTGGGAATGAGATTTAAAGGTTGGATCAATATTACTTTGGTTTAAGTTTATTATTTAATGATTTAAAGTGACTAGAAATGCCTATATAGCAGTATTTTGGTACTAGTCCAAAGTCACTTCATGTAAACCTTAATATTATTACATATTTACATAGATATGATGAAATGTGATTTTTGAGAGTTGGAATCAACTCAAAAGCTAACTTGGTTGATTTTATAAAAATGTTTCAAGTTGCAAAAGCTTCTGTCTTCTTATTTTTATTAGGAGAGATCTATAACTCTAATTCAATTAAATCCAACGGGCTTGGATAGATCATTTTAATACCTTTCAGACAAAATTGGTTTCATACAATTTGGATCTCTAAACCTCTTTGAATTGATTTTCAAACTAGGGGACAGAAACTAGATTTAACTAAAAAGGAAAAACCAGATTTGAATCTGTGGGCTAACGCGGGAAAAGGAATGGGCCGGCCCAGTGGCGCTCCGCGGCGCGGGGCTCAGCTGACAGGGGGGTCCCGCTTGTCAGCAGCACTTAACACGTGAAACGGTACGCGCGCTGTGGGCCGTGCGATTAGAAGCGTGATCAACGGCTGAGGGTCGTCGTCGACGACGAACAGGTCGCCGGCGAGCTCGAACCCTAGCGGCTCGGTGGGGGTCTACTGGGGGCGTACCAGGGCTCCAGTAGGGTCGGCGAGACGTGGTCGCGGCAGATCTTGGGGTGGTCGCAATCAACGGCACCCTTCTCCTCCAGAGGCGGCGGCTCGGGCTCCAATTCCGGTGAACTGCTGCTCCACTTGCTGCGGCGAGAGGTGGTTGAGGTTCAGAGAGGTGAGGGGAGTGGAATGTTGTGGAGAAGAATGGCTGGTTAGGGCTCCTTTTATAGGCCCGACGGTGAGACCGAGCAGGATGGGTGGTTGACTGTGGCGACTTGGCTATGGCGAGCTAGTGACATGGCTGGGGATGGCGATCGATGGGCGGTCCCCTGGCAGTGCTCTAGGACTTAAATGCGGCCATAGGGGCGGTGGTATGCGGTCTGGGTGAGGTGGTGCTCTGAGAGGCAGAGGCGGCGGTGTCCACGGCGAGCGATGGTTGTGGGGCTTTGGGCGGCGAACGGGGGTGTCTGGGGTGTTCTCCAGGTCGAGGCGGAGCGGCGGGCGCGGGCTGCGGTCGAGCGGCGGCTTGTGCACACTGGGACAGAGCATGCTCTGCGGGCGGCATCGTCATGGTGCGGTGGCACTGGGTGCGGTTTCTCCTCGGTGGTCCACGGTAGCACTTGGCTCGGGCAAGGGACAGAGAGGGGCGGTGAGGTGTTGGCTACCTCCTAGACATGGCGAGGGAAGGAGGAGCGGTCTGCTGCAGTGGGGCAAGGTTTGGCCGGCGAGTGGGTGCTCGGCATGGCATGGCCTGGGGGTTAGGGACAAGGGGCCGGGGTGCTAAGGGAATGGTTATACCAAGAGGGGACAGAGGGGTTAAATGGAGATCAAATGGGGGCAACACCCTGTGCAGAATAGTGAGCTAGGATTAGAGGTAGGATTAAGCATGCCAAGTGTTTGATGAAATGGCCGCAAGAGAAAAAGTTTTGAATTTTCAGTTCAAAATTTTTGAGTGATCTCCACTAGTGATAGGTAGTCTCTGGTTGCAAGGGTTTTGAAAATGGAGCTCAAATAGATGGTTTTTGAAATAGGGTTGATCTATGCATATGCATTAAATTCAATTTTAAACTGTCATTTAAAATAGTTAACAGAATGTTTTTAGCAGATCAAAAGGTGGGCCTTGGTACCTCATTATGTGTACTAGCAAGGGGTGTAAAGATCAAGAATTGTTTCTATTAAGAATTGAGTACTAGGAATATCGAAAGTAGGCGTGAGAGTTAGATTTGCCAAAATGACCTTTCTTTCTTTTTAATTCTTTTTGATTTGATTTTCTTTAGGAAAAGTTTGGGAATGATGTAGATGATGTTTAAATCACCTAAGAAACATTTTACAAGCATTGGATCAATCAATCATGGCAATTCAAACAACTCCTATTTTAAATGCACACATATATGAATGCTTTCATTTTAAATTTGGAAAAGTTTTTGTTAACCCCATTTTTGGATGATTTGATCATGATAAGCTTGGATTAAATTTTTGGGATGTTACAAACCTTCCCCCCTTAAAAAAATCTCGTCCCGAGATTTACAAAGAAAACTAGGAACTAAAGAGATCTGGGAACTCTGTCCTAATGTAATCTTTGCGCTCCCAAGTAGCTTCCTCATTGGTATGGTTGCTCCACTGAATCTTGAGAAACTTGATACTCCTGGTCCTGGTGGTTCTATAGGCTTCTTCTAAGATACGGATGGGTAATTCCCGATAGGTCAGGTCATTGTTGATTTCCACAGCTCTGTGATCGATATTCTTGAAAACTTTAGTCTTCTCAGGCACTTCCAAGCATTTGCGAAGTAACGAGATATGGAACACATTGTGGATGGCTGACATCTCTTCAGGCAGTTCCAGTTGGTACGATACTTCTCCTCGGCGGTTCAGAATCTTGAAAGGTCCGATATATCTGGGAGCTAACTTTCCCTTCAGACTAAAGTGTTGAGTTCCCTTCAATGGTGAAACCTTGAGATATACGAAATCTCCGACATTGAAAGTCAGGTCTCTCCTTCTCTTGTCAGCATAGCTCTTCTGTATGGATTGGGCGGTCTTGAGGTGCTCACGAACTTTGTGAACTTTCTCTTCTGCTTCTCGGAGAATGTCGGGTCCAAAGATCTGACTCTCTCCTACTTGCGACCAATTCAAAGGGGTACGACACTTTCTTCCATATAGGAATTCAAATGGTGCCATCTGCAAACTAGCTTGATAACTGTTGTTATATGAGAATTCTGTGAAAGGCAGGCAGTCTTCCCATTTTGATCCGTATTCTAGCACACAAGCTCTAAGCATATCCTCTAGGATCTGGTTGACTCTCTCAGTCTGTCCATCTGTTTGCGGGTGATAAGCGGTGCTGAAGTTCAACTTGGTTCCTAAACCTTCCTGAACCTTCTGCCAAAATCTCGAAGTAAACTAGGTTCCTCGATCTAATACGATGGTCTTGGGGGTTCCATGCAGACTAACAATTATAGCAATGTACAACTCTGCTAGTTTTGCACTCTGGTAGGTTGTCTTGACTGGTATGAAGTGGGCTACCTTGGATAGTCTATCAACTATGACCCAGATTGAGTCATTCCCCCTACTAGAAGTAGGTAAACCGGTGATAAAGTCCATTCCGACGGAATCCCATTTCCATTCCGGAATCTGCAATGGTTGCAATAGTCCTGCAGGTCTCTGATGCTCTGCTTTGACTCTTTGACAGATGTCACATTTGGCGATGTACCTTCCGATCTCTCTCTTCATCTTGTGCCACCAAAATTGCTCTTTCAAATCCTGATACATCTTTGTTCCTCCGGGGTGGATAGAATAAAGAGTATCATGAGCTTCCTTCATGATAACCTCCTTCAGCTCCGAATCTGCTGGCACACAGATACGTCCTTTGTACCACAGTACACCTTCTTCGTCTTTGGTGAATCCAGGTACTTTGCCTGTACCAATACGACGTTTCATTCCGTCGATACTTTCATTCCCCTTCTGGGCTTCCTTGATTTGGCTAATCAAAGTGGGTTGAAGTTCAGTGCTAGCTAGGAATCCTTTGCTAACTAACTCAGTCCTGAACTGCTCCAACTCCTCATACAAACTTGGTTGCTTCTCTTTGATCATGGTGTTCAGCCTACACGGCAATCTGCTAAGAGCATCCGCTACCACATTGGCTTTGCCGGGGTGATAGTGAATGTCAATGTCATAATCCTTGATTAACTCTATCCATCTTCTTTGCCTCATATTCAGCTCCTTCTGGGTGAAGATATACTTCAAGCTCTTATGGTCCGAGTAAATCTCACAATGATTACCCATCAAATAATGACGCCATGTCTTTAACGCTAGAACCACGGCTGCTATCTCAAGATCATGGGTCGGATATTTCTGCTCATGCTGCTTCAGTTGTCGAGACATATACGCGATGACTTTGCCTTCTTACATCAATACACATCCTAGACCAATCTTGGATGCATCACAATACACATCAAACGGCTTCTTGATGTCTGGCATGATCAAAATTGGGGCCGATATCAATCTCTTCTTCAGCTCCTGGAAACTGGCTTCACACTTGTCTGTCCATTCAAACTTCTTGTCCTTCTTCAACAATTGGGTCACTGGTCGGGCTATGCTCGAGAATCCTTCTACGAACTTGCGGTAATATCCCACTAATCCGAGAAATGAACGAACTTGGGTTTGATTGGTTGGGGCTTCCCATTCTTCGACATCTTTGATCTTGGTGGGATCAATAGAGACTCCTCCGGCAGACACAATATGTCCTAGGAATCCTACTTCTTTCAGCCAAAACTCACACTTGCTGAACTTGGCATATAACTGATGCTCTCTCAGGGTTTCTAGGATGATTCTCAGATATTGCTCATGATCTTCTTCTGACTTGGAGTAGATAAGGGTGTCGTCGATAAACACAACTACAAACTTATCTAGGAAATTCATAAAGATCTTATTCATGAGATTCATGAAATAAGCAGGGGCATTGGTTAATCCAAAAGACATAACCATATACTCGTATAAACCATAACGAGTAGTAAAGGCGGTCTTCAGAATATCCGTTGCACGAATCTTAAGTTGGTGATAACCAGTCCTAAGATCAATCTTTGAGAATACCTAAGCTCCAATCAACTGATCAAATAGATCCTCTATCTTTGGCAAGGGGTACTTGTTCTTGATGGTGACATCATTCAACTTTTTGTAGTCTGTACACAGACGGTTGCCTCCATCTTTCTTGTCGACGAATAACACTGGTGATCTCCATGGCGATGCACTTGGTTGAATCAAACATGTTGCTAACATGGCATCCAACTGCTTCTTCAGTTCTTCTAACTCTAAGGGGTTCATGGTATAGGGTCTCTGGGCTATAGGTCCGGTTCGGGGATTAGTTCGATAATGAACTCAATATCCCTATCCGGGGGCATACCTGGCAATTCATCTGGGAATACGTCGGGGTATTCACAGACTACTCTGACTTGGTCTATGGTGGGCAGAGCTACACTCTTGTTGCACTTGAATTGACGGGGTAAGGTTTCAGAGATATGCTCTACTGTTACTCCAGAACTACTGGTCATGGTGATGGCTTTCTTAGCACAGTCTATCAGTCCTTTATGCCTTGACATCCAGTCCATACCTAGTACTACTTCCAAACCTTTGGTTCCAAGTACAATTAGGTTGGCATAAAAATCTATCCCATGTATTCTGATAGGTACAGCTTTGCATATTTTTCTAGCTTTTGTTGTTGAACCAGGGATTTGAACTATCATGACATGCTTCAGGTTGGTTGAGCGAATCTTACTAGTGCATACAAATTCTTCGGTGACAAATGAATGCGATGCTCTAGAATAAAACAATACTCTTGCTAAAACTGAGTTGACAGAAAACATACCCAGCACTACATCTGGCGCTTCCTGGGCTTCTTCTGCGTTCATGTGGAAGAGACGACCGTTGCGGTTGTGCGGGTTCCCTGGGGCAAATCTCCTTCTTGGTTGAACACGACACTGCTGCTGAGCTGGAGCATTCACAGGGGCATTGGCTGCAGTCTTCTTGGGACACTCATTGGAGTAGTGACCCTTCACTCCACACTCGAAACAAGTGATCTGGGACTTGTCCTTGACTGCGACAGGTACAACATTGCTGCTAGTTCTAGGTGCAGTGTTGTTGTTGTTGCTCTTGGGAGGGGCACCGTTGAAGTTGTTGGCATTGCCAGAGTTGTGATTGTTTCCACCGGGCTTCACATTTCCTCCGCTACGGTTGGGGTAGCTTTGGTGAGAATTTGGGGGTCGGTTGTTCCTTGGTGCATATCCTGGTGAGGGGTTGGGACGGTACTTCTGGTGACTACTGGATCCAGACTGCTGCATCATACGACGCTTGCGATTGTCGTTTGCCAGGTTAATCTTCCCTTCCATCTGAATGGCAGAGTCGACTAGCTCTTCGAGATCCTGGAAACAGATGTTGATGAGGATAGTCTACATCTCATCATGCAGTCCGTTTAAGAATCTCTCTTTCTTCTTGGCCTCCGTGTTGATTTCATCTGGTGCATATCTGGCAAGTGACAAGAATTTGTCACGGTACTCTACCACAGTCATTCTTCCTTGCTTCAATTCACGGAATTCATCTCTCATCCTGTTGACAAGACCTTGCGGCACGTGGGTGCGGCTGAACTTGACCTTGAATGCTTCCCAGGTCATCACCTGGCCATGGTTCATATTGCGGATGCTATTCCACCAAGCTCTTGCATCTCCCGCCAGATAGTGGGTGGCGAAGAGAACTTTCTCATTCTCATCAACTCCTGCAACTTCGAGGTTGTTTTCCATGGTCTGTAACCAGTCATCAGCATCTAATGGGTTCTCAGATTGGTTGAAGATTGGGGGATTGGTGTTCTGAAAGTTTTTGAGTTTAGATCCATGGTGATCCTGATTTCCATGTCCTTGGTTGTTGAGAGCCATTTGGGCGATCTGCTGTAATGTTGCTAAGTTGGCTTGACGCTCGGCCCTGCTTGCTTCACGGTCCGCGATGAGATTCTGCAAGATCTGCAGCATTGGGTCCTGCGACGAGCTACTCCCTCCTTGGTTTCCACGAGTCATATGAATATTGAGATAGATATAGGGGTAAGAGGGAAATTCTAAGGTTCATGGTTTTGGGTTTTCCAAGCTATAACTTTGAGTTAGACTCAGGTTTTTCAACTAACTTCATTTTCATTCATGCAAGCAAGCACACGATACAACACACACCACAACAAGCAAAACGGGAAAAACAGATGGTTTGAAGAACCATTCTACAAACTACGATACAATGAGATGATACATCTCATGCTACGACAGTGCTCTAGTGCATCTACTCATCATCGATGAAGTCGGAGTCTTCATCATCAGTGTAGAAGTCCACAGCATCCTCTGACAGAAAATCATCATCATTGCTGAGGTAAGAATCCATATCTCCCTGGATGTCTTCACCCTCATCATCTTCTTCTTTGGCGGCAAGCTGAGCTTCCTGCTCCTTGATGGTCTTCTCGAGGTCAGCCACCTTCTTGCGAAGACGGGCGATGGTGCGATCCTTCTTTGCACGATGGCAACAAAGAGACTGGTGATCTTGGACGAGTAGTGCGAAAGTCTGGGCCTTCTGGTCGGCAATGGCACGGTTCTGGTTGGCTAACTCTCTGGCATTGTCTAGTTCTTGATGTTGGTCATGAAGCAAGAAGTCAAGGTTCTCCACTTGACTTCTCAATTCTGGGTGACTTGGCATCTCCATCGGCATTCCCATGAAGTCACGTCTTGCATAGTGAGCAAAACGGGTTCCTTGAATCTTGTTGACGCTGAGGGCACATAGACGTGCGAGAGCTTCATGCATTGCCCTGGCTAATCCATCTAGCCAGTTGTTCTCTCTCATGAAGAACTGAATTCTTCCAGAAGTTGGTGCTTCAATGCTTCCTCGAAGTTCTACGGTGACTAGCCATTGTAGGTCTCCTCCTGGGGGTCCTAGAAGTGGAGCTCCAAGAAACTCTGGATGTGGGCATCCCAGTAACTCCGACAGTGAATCCAGATCCCTCTCGAAGATCAGCTGACCTCCGTTTCCCAACTGGTAAAACTTGCTGAACTGAGTCTCCATCTACAAGAATTTAGGATGAGGAAGTTAGTGAAGTGATCAAGTGTGTCAAATTTTAAGTAGTAATGTAAGAATTTTGAGGAACACGTATTTTTGAGAAAGAATGAGTTCACAAGGGTAAGAGGGGAAATAGTTTTTCATAAATACTCACTTTGGTTTTGAAGCTAAGTTTTTGGTTTGGACGTCCATTCTAACTAGGGTCTCCTATGGTCAGGATGGCTCGGATACCAACTTGTCAACACCCGGATTTTTAATCCCAGATGCCCGTTATGCCATACCTCGCAATCCCAGGATTACCATTTTTGCGAGACATAACGGATTGGATATCATAGTACATCATCCATTACAAACCATACATAAGGTTTTACACAAATACGGATCTCATGATCCAGTCTTTAATACAACAAGCAGCGGAAATAAACGATAAGCGTAGCGGTGGGGTCCATCTTCAGGGGCACAGGCAATGCTGACGAAGGCAGATAGTCCTAGTTATCATAGCCATCTTGCTGACCATCATCTTGATAATCTCCTTCATAGTCTAGCCATGATAATAGCCAGGGACAAAATCCATGAGTACTCTTTAAGTACTCACAAACTATTACTAACAAGGAGTATAATTCTAAGTCAAAGTGTTAAATCTAAGTTTAACTATCAAATTCAGTTTGAAACCTAAGCTGAGTTCAGAAGCAAAGAAAGATAAAGTAAAGTTCTGGAATCACTTAAGTTGGGAAGCTATTATCATAAAAACAACCCTGTTGTGGTCAAGTCAAAGTTCATCATTCATTTCAAGTTATTTAGAAAACATCTGACAACGAAACAGTATGGCCATTCCGACTGTCCATAACCACGGACGCCGCTATTCGAATAGTTTGACACTCTGCAGAGGTGGTACACTTTCACCACAAGATTCGATACATCTATCAAGGATAACCCTGAATCATCATACTTAGTATGCAGATAATCAAACATAACCTTCCCTTTACACACCCTAGTACAAGCACCTCTCCTATGAGCATGGCCTCCCAACCATGACCATCAGTCATCTTGGGCACTGCATAGGTGGACATCATGGGAGGTAGCCTCAGCTCAAACCTCTCCCGTGAGGTAACTAATACTAATGCATATAAATTTCCATCTAAGCCTTACCCAATTCAGGTAATGTGGTTGTACGGTAATTTTGGAATGGTATCGCATCCGAATCCAACCATCAGTTTTATAAAAGGGTTAAGGCTCATGCCTCATCATTTTCATCATCATAAACCAGTTGTGTTCCTCAACACATGTCAAAACATCTCAATAGAATGACTCATCATTCCAAGGTTTTCACAATTCATTTTCACCAAGTGTTCCCATCTAAAGTGACTCAAGTTTTGATCTATTCTAAAATACTAAGTTAAGAGTGTTCACTAAGGTGGAAAGATGGGATCAATCTCATGCCATAGAATGATATCTAAAGGTTTCTAAGTAGGTCAAGTTTTATACTCTTTATGCTACCTTCAAAATTTAGTAAAGAACTTTGTATAACCTAAGAGGGGTAAAACTTGTCAGTGAGACTTGGGGTACTAATAGTAAAAGTAGTGTGATCAAAGCATGCTTAAGGCATCTTTGCTAAACCATCTAGTTTTATTCTAGCTTGCTAACAATAGCTTGTTAAAGTATGTTTTGCAAGGGTTAGCTTGCCACTAATAGCTTGCCTTTGTTGGTGCAGTGGTTGAAGTTTTCTTCTTCTTCTTCTTCTTGGTAGAACTCCTGTTCCTCAAAAGCTTGGTCGGTACTAGCGTCTATAAATATATAGGGAGTAGACAATCACCAAACAATACTTAACTAGGCTAAGTAGCATTCTAAAACACACAATTGATGATCTATTATCATCACAAGTTTAATTCAATAGTTTCAACCTTTTTATTTTGGAAAAGTAATTTCTACTCATTGAAATATTAAATAAAATTTAATATTCACCACCAAAATATGGGATCATGTGGACCCATGTCCTCACCACATATTCTAACATGTGGGAATGAGATTTAAAGGTTGGATCAATATTACTTTGGTTTAAGTTTATTATTTAATGATTTAAAGTGACTAGAAATGCCTATATAGCATTATTTTGGTACTAGTCCAAAGTCACTGCATGTAAACCTTAATATTATTACATATTTAGATAGATATGATGAAATGTGATTTTTGAGAGTTGGAATCAACTCAAAATCTAACTTGTTTGATTTTATAAAAATGTTTCAAGTTGCAAAAGCTTCTATCTTCTTATTTTTATTAGGAGAGATCTATAACTCTAATTGAATTAAATCCAACGGGCTTGGATAGATCATTTTAATACCTTTCAGACAAAATTGGTTTCATGCAATTTGGATCTCCAAAACTCTTTGAATTGATTTTCAAACTAGGGGACAGAAACTAGATTTAACTAAAAAGGAAAAACTAGATTTGAATCTGTGGGCTAACGCGGGAAAAGGAATGGGCCGGCCCAGTGGCGCTCCGCGGCATGGGGATCAGCTGACAGGGGGTCCCGCTTGTCAACGGCACTTAACACGCGAAACGGTACGCGCGCTATGGGCCGTGCGATTAGAAGCGTGATCAACGGCTGAGGGTCGTCGTCGATGAAGAACAGGTCGCCGGCGAGCCCGAACCCTAGCGGCTCGGTGGGGGTCTACTGGGGGCGTACCAGGGCTCCAGCAGGGTCGGCGAGGCGGGCAAACAAAGTGGAAGACAACGGCGAGGCGAGGCGTGGTCGTGATGGAGCTTGGGGTGGTCGCAATCAACAGCACCCTTCTCCTCCAGAGGCGGCGGCTCCGGCTCCAATTCCGGCAAACTGCTGCTCCACTTGCTGCGGTGAGAGGTGGTTGAGGTTCAGAGAGGTGAGGGGAGTGGAATGGTGTGGAGAAGAATGGCTGGGGAGGGCTCCTTTTATAGGCCCGATGGTGAGACCGAGCGGGATGGGTGGTCGACGGTGGCGACATGGCTACGACGAGCTAGCGGCATGGCTGGGGATGGCGATCGATGGGCGGTCCCCTGGCGGTGCTCTAGGACTTAAATGCGGCCTTAGGGGCGGTGGTATGCGGTCTGGGCGAGGTGGCGCTCTGAGAGGCAGAGGCGGCGGCGTCCACGACGAGCGGTGGCTGTGGGGCTTTGGGCGGCGAACGGGGTGTCTGGGGTGTTCTCCAGGTCAAGGCGGAGCGGCGGGCGCGGGCTACAGTCGAGCGGCGGCTTGTGCACGCGGGGACAGAGCGTGCTCTGCGGGCGGCATCGGCATGGTGCGGTGGCACTGGGCGCGGTTTCTCCTCGGTGGTCCACAGCAGCACTTGGCTCGGGCAAGGGACAGAGAGGGGCGGTGAGGTGTTGGCTACCTCCTAGACATGGCGAGGGAAGGGGGAGTGGTCTGCTGTAGCGGGGCAAGTTTGGCCGGCGAGTGGGTGCTCGGCATGGCATGGCCTGGGGGTTAGGGACAAGGGGCAGGGGTGCTAAGGGCATGGTTAGACCAAGAGGGGACAAAGGGGTTAAATGGAGATCAAATGGGGGCAAAACCCTGTGCAGAATAGTGAGCTAGGATTAGAGGTGGGATTAAGCATGCCAAGCGTTTGATGAAATGGCCGCAAGAGAAAAAGTTTTGAATTTTGAGTTCAAAATTTTTGAGTGATCTCCACTAGTGATAGGTAGTCTCTGGTTGCAAGGGTTTTGAAAATGGAGCTCAAATAGATGGTTTTTGAAATAGGGTTGATCTATGCATATGCATTAGATTCAATTTTAAACTGTCATTTAAAATAGTTAACAGAATGTTTTTAGCAGATCAAAAGGTGGGCCTTGGTACCTCATTATGTGTACTAGCAAGGGGTGTAAAGATCAAGAATTGTTTCTGTTAAGAATTGAGTACTAGGAATAGCCAAAGTAGGCATGAGAGTTAGATTTGCCAAAATGACCATTCTTTCTTTTTAATTCTTTTTTATGTGATATTCTTTAGGAAAAGTTTGGGAATGATGTAGAGGATGTTTAAATCACCTAAGAAACATTTTACAAGCATTGGATCAATCAATCATGGCAATTCAAACAACTCCTATTTTAAATGCACACATATATGAATGCTTTCATTTTAAATTTGGAAAAGTTTTTGTTAACCCCATTTTTGGATGATTTGATCATGATAAGCTTGGATTAAAGTTTTGGGATATTACAGCACCGATCTACCAAACATGGACACGTTATCATAAACTATGGAAAACATATTCACATGACCTTGGTCATCATGTTTGAAAGCGATGAGTGTTCCTACATGGTATGCCATGTTGTGAAATGGGTTTCATAGAAACTAGGCAGTGCACATAACAAAATACTCTGCGAAAGAAAGACATTGCTTCAATTTATATATTTTTTATTTGGATTTTTCTTTCAAAAGGTTTCAAATTAGGCTTCATTATTAGCATTCATATCAAGAAGTTGAGGGGTTGTTTGGTTAAGCTTATCTATCGCTTTTAGCTTTATTTTTTAAGCCACTTTAGATTTTTTTGCTTTTGGCTTATACAATCATTCCACTATGTTAGAGTAAAAGCTAAAAAAAGCCAAAAACACATTCCTGTCTTTATAAGCCAAAAATCAAAAGCCATAATTAGAGCCCAACCAAATAGCGCCTAAATCTCATAGAACTCTTGGTGTTCTCCATTGTTTTAGTAGTTGGGTACCTTCAATTGTACTTAACAAAAAATATGACCAAGCAGGTTATCATCGACTTGTAGATCAATTTTAGAGATACTTTCATTAAATTGCGGTAACACCATTCTATTCCACGAATATATATATATAACCATAAAGTTTGAACATATTATTGAGAATTCACAGAATCCTAAACCATAAAATCTAAACCCCTAAACCCTGTCCAAGCAGGTATCGTGCACTAAGATCAAAATTTGAGATACTTCCATTAAATTGGGTAACACCATTATTCTATTCCACGAATATAAGCATAAAGTTTGAACATTATAGAAAATTCCCAAAACCCTAAACCCCTAAAATCCAAATCATAAACCCCTAAACCCTATAAACCTAAATCCTAAACCCTGACCAAGCACGTAGCATGCACTTATAGATCACAATTTAAGATAATTTCGTTAAATTGGGTAACACCATTCTACTTGACGAATATAAGCATAAATCCTGAGCAATATAAAAAATTCCCTAAAACCTAAACCCTAAAAACCCCTAAAACCTAAACCCTAAACCCTAAAGCCCTAAACCCTTAGTCATAAAACCTAACCAAGCAGGTGGCATGCACACATTGATCAAAATTTGAGATACTTTCATTAAATCAGCTAACACCATTCTATTCTACGAGTATAAGCATAAATCTTGAGCATTATTGAAAATTTGCTAAAGCCTAAACCCTAAACAACCCATAAAACTAAACCGTAAAAACCTAAAACCCTAAACCATCGACCCATAAACCCTAACCACATCAGGTATCATGCACTTATAGATCAAAATTTGAGATACTTTCAATAAATTGATGTAATCCCATTCTATTCCACGAATATGAGCATAAACCTGCTTGAACATTATTGAAAATTCTTCCAAACCTAAACCCCTAAAATCCGAAACCATAAACCCTTACCTAGCACGTAGCATGCACTTATAGATCAAAATTTGATATACTTTCATTTAATTTGGTAACGCCATTTTATTCAATGAATATAAGCATAAATCATGAGCATTATCGAAAATACCCTAAACCCTAAACAACCCCTAAAACCCCAAACCCTCAACCCATAAACACTAACCAATAGGTATCATGCACTTTATAGATCAAAATTTGAGATACTTCCCTTCAATAAATTAGGTAATGCCATTATATTCGACGAATATAAGCATAAAGCTTGAGCATTATTGAAAATTCGCTAAACCCTAAACCCTATACAACCATAAAACCTAAACTGTAAAACCCTAAAACCCAAAACCCACGACCCATAAACCCTAACCAAGAAGGTATCATGCACTTATAGATCAAAATCTGAGATACTTTCATTAAAGCAGGTAACGCCATTCTATTCGACGAATCTAAGCATAAATCTTTGAGCATTATTGAAAAAACACTAATCCCTAAACCCTAAACAACCCATAAAACCTAAACCGTAAAACCCTAAATCCTCCCCCATAAACCCTAAACCAAGCATGTACCATGCACTTATAGATCAAAATTTGAGACACTTTCATTAAATTGCGGTAACGCCATTCTATTCCATGAATATAAGCATAAAGCTAGCTTGAACATTATTGAAAATCAAAAAACCCTTAACCGTAAAACCTAATAACCTCCTAACCCTAGAACCCTAATCTCCTAACCCTAGAATCCTAACCTCCTAACCCTAGAACCCTAAACCCTTACCAAGGAGGTATAATGCACTTATAGATCAAAATTTGAGATACTTTTATTAAAGTGAGATAACGCCATTCTATTCCATGAATATAACCATATATATAAAGCTTGAACATTATTATTGAAAATTCCCTAAACCCTAAAACCTAAATAACCCTAAACCCTAAAACCCTGAAGCACCCTAAACCCTAAATCATGAACCCGAAACCCCTAGACCCTAAAAGCCTAAACCCTAAAATCCTAAACTAGAACCATGAACCCTTAAACCCTCAACCCAAAATAAACCCCGAACCCTAAACTTAACCCTAGGCTATATATAATTTGTGCGAAAACTAGCACAGTGGGATTTTGAGATATATTTTGTAGTTGCTTCATGACAAAAGCCATTGTTATGCCTTAGAAAATTGAAATAACTTTGAATTCGGAAGCTTCCTTTGTAAATAACATTTTAAATGCCAATACACACAAACTAGAAAATATGGATAGGTTATAAACTATAGAAAAGATATGGCCATGACCTTGGTCATCTAGTTTGAAAGCCATGCATATTCTTACATGGTACTCCATATATTGTGATACAATTTATTCTCAAAAGTTATCAAATTTTAAGATTATATTTTTCCACGGAAACTAGCTAGTGCACATAGTGAGACACGAAGAGAGAAAAGAATGGATGTATTTTGTATTACATTTTATTTTTTTGTATTTTTTAAAAATGGCCGAAATTAGGTGTCATTACCATTCATATCAAAAAGATGAATTTTTCGAAACTCTCGGTGGTTCTCCAATATTTGACTACTTAGTATCTTTGAATTATTTTAGAAAGTCAAGAGCAAGGTATATCACACACTTTCTAGTTCTAAATTAGACATACCTACTTCAGATTGTCAAAAAGTCATTTCATTGCATAGATTTAGCTAGGAAGTTTGGAAATTCATGACAGTTGGGCATTATCCATCAAATCTAGAATCTTCTTTTGAAATGCCAAGATGCAGCTATCTAACAGATATGGACATGTTACACAAACTATAACAGAGATATGGCTGTGACCTTAGTCATCTTGTATGAAAGCCTTCAAAATATATTGTTTATCAATTTCGGCAAATGTGTAGAAACTCATTTATATGTTGGTAAGCATACTGTCGCTGGTGTGTGGGTCTAGACGGGGCCAACAAGTGAGAGTGGCCGTGTTAGAGTAGCGTACACCGGAAGCTTCAACCTCAAAATTTCCGCAAGGCGCCGAAACATCCCGCGCACATCTATTCCAATATTCCGCCCCGCTTTTGCAAATGCAAAATTCCTCCTCTATCCTTGCTCCGGAAACAAGGACCGTAGGAGTACTACAATAATAGAGGGGTATAGGTGGTAAATGTGCGTCATCCCACCTATATCCCCCCATCGTCTCTTCCTCGCCCACACCCCTCCTACCTCGACATTCCTCCAGCTGCTTCACCGCCAGCCTTCTCTTCCACACCGGAGCTCCTCCACTGCCGGTGCTATTCACCGGAAGTATTTCACCGACTGCCTCGCTGAACCGGATATGCTTCGCCAACACCATCATCTACCCTACCAGGGCCGCTTTAGTGAATCACTCGTTGCTAACCCCGAAATGCCGAGCCACCGCCCCCGCCGCCCTCTTGCCCATACCACCAATCCTCACCGTGCATCGGTAATTTCTCTTGCCTGTTTGCTATATTTTTGGTACTCGTAAGCTACAAAATCGTTAGGATGTTGCTGAATATCCTGGATGCTATTGCCATTTCGTTTGCACCCTTCATCTGGTAGGTCCAATCCACATCATTAGCTTCTCACTTTTATTCCCTTTCTTACATTCTCACGCTATCGGTTTAATCCTACAACACCAACTCAAAGATGCTATTCTTTCCGAGCACTTGCATGGGTCATGCAAACAACTCATAGAGGATCAACACTGACAATCTGACGCTTAGCAAGGCTGAAGTGTGAGGTTTCCTTGTGTTACTTAGGCCAGTTTCTTATCATGTTAATAAGTTGTATAACCTGCATGCCTAATAAGTTAATAAGTCATTCTACCTAAGACCTTGCCATGACATTTGCATTCATGTTCTATTGTGTTTCTATCAACGAATGCTTAATTCAAAAAATGTCCATCTAGTTTGAATCATATATCTGGTCATTTTTAATGCTATGTTTTTGGTGTTTTTCAAGAGTTTTCATCCTTCCAAACCAGCTAACTTGGTTTTAAATGTCATGCAGAGAAATGACAATGGAGTACAAGGACCAGAGTTCCAACTGCTCGGCTCAGATTCTTCTGGCAGATAGACCAGGAATCGCACCCGCTCGAGGAGCTACTGTTAGCCTGAACGTGCTACTGTAAGTTCATACTTACTTTAAATGATCTCTACTTTGTATAATACTACTTGTTTCCCTTATTCTTTGTTTTAACCTCTTTCACCATATTTTAGCAGACTGTAGTTAAAACCCAACAGGAGCCCTTGGAAGGCAGGACTAAAAGTTGTGATCGCTCTTCTCATTCATCCTCCTATTGCATTTCTGAAGCAAACAACTTACTTAACATTCCATCTAGAACAACTCCTGTAGGTGATAAATATATAAAGGTTGTATTGCATGCAGAACGAAAGGGCGTAGCTACTATTAGATCTATAGCTGAAATGTTGAAGAAGAGGACAAATTATACATTGAAGCGAATCGCCATGTACCATTCTCTTATTGATGATACTGACACATTGTAATCTTTCAGAGTTTCGATCTTGCTGTATAACCTGTTGTAATAAAATTGTATTGTTGTGTAATAAGTAGTTTCAATTTGTGCGTGTTTATTAATTGATGTCTTGATATTCACCTTTTTGCCAAATGTAGGAGCTAGCAAAAAAGGCCGAAACAGTAATAGGCTGGAGAAGTAACATGCCAAACATTGAAACAATGTGTGCATGGACGGCCCAAAATGACCAGAACAGTAAAAGGCCATAACGGTAGAAGGCTAGGACAGTAAAAGGCCAGAACAGTAAAAGGGCGGGACAGTAAAAGGCTAGGATTGTAAAAGGCCAGAACAGTAAAAGGACAGAATGCTTAAAGGCCAGTACAGCGAAAGGCCAGAACAGCGAAAGGCTAGAACAATAAAAGGCTAGAACTGTAAAAGGCCAGAATAGTAAAAGGCTAGAACAGTAGAAGGCTAGAGTAGACAAAGGCCGGAATAGTGAAAGTCCAGAACCGTGAAAGGTCTCAATAGTAAATGGCCAGAACAGTAAATGTCCAGAATAGTAAAAGGCCAGAACGGTGGAAGGCCAGTACAGTAACAGGCCAAATAGTACCGTCTTGAATGGGAAATAGCCCAAACTCTAAAGGCCCTAAACAGTAAAGGGGGGAATTCCTAAAAGGCTGGAATAGTAACATGAATGAACAGTAAAAGGCTAGATTAGCAATAGGCTTGAACAGTGTCGGGCCGTTTTGGTGTAGGCCTCAATTGACAGCATAGTGTTGGGCCTACTTGGGCCTTAAATAGGTCGAAATAGTGTCAGGCCCGGAAGTGTACGGGCCATTGCTGGCTGCAGTACTGGGTCGATTCTGGATAGTGTAGGACAAAACAGTAAAGGGTCGTGTTCCTATTGGGCTCTCCACATAGGTAGGCCCATTTAATTATTAGCAGGCCTTGGCTAGGCCTGGCTTCCACCACGGTTTCTGTGACCGTTAATGGCAGTAACCGGACATTAACATATGTTGCCACGTGGCAGGTTGCGTGACGTCAGCAGTCAGAGCGGCTGGCGAACAGGTCTACGATGGAACAATTTTTCGTGGCTAAAGGGTGCGATCCGCCACGGTCAGAAAAAACTATGGTTGATTCATTTGTGACGGGGCATTTACCATGAAGGCCATTTGTCATGGAAGACTTTTTAGCCATGAAAAACAGGCCTTCAACCACAAAAATCGTCCGTTGTAAAAGCCAACTTTTCTTGTAGTGGACATTACCCAAACATAAGTATTGCGACACGATCAAGTCACATGGTTCATCGTTGCAATAATTAGAAGCATAGTATCCTTCTCCTTAGACCGTGAGATCATATTAATCAATGTGTCCCAAGGTTGCTTTGACTGCATCAAATGTCATGTCCGTAACTGGGTGACAATAATGGTGTATGTTAGGTATTCCAGAGGAACAACCGAGGCCTATGTATCAAGATCGGGATTTTTTTCACCCACGTGACAGGAAGATACACACAACCTACTTGCTGAGATTACATCCATAATATTGCAACAAGGGTGACTAGGTCACGGGAAGGGAATATCACAGGAAACAAGTAAAACTAAACTTGTCAGTAACGAGATAGAACAAGGTATATGATACCGATGATCAGATCTCGAACAAGTCGTATTCAAGAAACAAAGGGAATTGGACTCGATGTTTATGGTTCAAATGGCATTACATCATGGAATGCACATGGCTCATTACGGGCATCCCGGTCTCACTACTGATCATTGATAAAGATCATGTTTGTGCCACTCCCGAGCCATTGGGGTAACACACTTAAGGATTTGATGACGCTAGGAGATCGTTTAGTAATATGGAATCACAGAAGAGAGAGAAACTGGAATCGTTCCGAAAAGAATCCCCAGTTGTTTAGAGGAAGAGAAAGAAAAAAAGACCGAAAGGTCTTTCGGATAAATAGCAATTTATAATATGAATTTATAATATGTTAATTATGAATTAATATATATTAAATTAATATTTAAATTAATATTTATAGGGAAATTTCGCTATAGGGAGAAAACCCCGGAGGGAATCGGCCTAGGAATAAGCTACCTAGAAAATGCAGCAAATAGCTGGCCACAGCCGCAGCTGGACCACATGGCATTGGCCCATGCAGGCGGGCAGGCATTGGCCCATGCAGGCGGGCAGGCACTGGGCACCATGCAAGGCTGTTGAAAGTCGGTTGCTTCTCACTGTCTAGTGCCACTCGACCCACTTGGGCGCGAGGGTGTGCACCATGCGGGGCGCTTACGAGCCGACCGTGGTGGGCCATCCCAAGGCCCACCCGCCTACTGTGCTGGCTGCGCTGCTGCTGTCGAAGTAGGCCGCGGCGCGTGCACAAGGCTAGGCCATCTGGTCCATGCGAGTTGTCGCTGATGTTGTGTTGCTGCTGCATGCTGGGCTGGGTAGCCCACCCGACTAGCAATTGGCCTAGCCGACTTTAACCCTCCTCTTTATTCCTTTTGGAATAGCTTAATCCCACATGTGAGATCATTTGGGAAAGGCACACACCCTCCATCTGTATAAGGGGGTGCACATGGGTGGAATAAACATACCAATAATTTTTCGAGGCATTTTCCTCAGAGAACCCTCTCTCTCTCATTGACCTCTCGTGATGGTGTGGTCCCTAGAAGGATGGCACGTGAAGAGACGACACACCTACAACACGGCTTTGCACTACAGGGATTCCAGCAAGAGGATCTACTTCCGCACTCTCGGCAGGGATTAGAGAACCGGAGGTCGTCGTCGTACATCGTAAGTGTGTGAAACCACGAGGGTGCTACCATTAGTGGCACCTTGGATGTCATGAGCCAGACCACTACACGACAGAGCAAGGGGTGACATGCAAGGGGCTTCGCAATCTTGAGGTCGGCTATGAGTACGAATACATCATCCATGTTCCCCTTGAAATGTTAACCGGTTTCGGACTACAATGGTATGTATCCGAAACCTCGGCCATTCTCGTATTACTCCTAGATAGATCTTAGCAGTTAGGTGTGTTTGCGTAGGAAAAAAATGTGTTTTCTGCCTCAAACCCCTTTAGTGGTATCAGAGCCAATCTATGTGTAGTAATGTTGTACCGCCAATACGCATGTGGATTGTGTGGGCATTGATCCTATAGTTTTTACACTCTAACGTGTACTTGCTAATATCGTGACATTGTTTGATGAAGCGACCCATACTGACCTCATGCGTAATCTTACACGAGATTGGTTCCACGCTCAACATACGACTTATAACGTATAAGTGGCTAGCGGGTGTCTATCTATCATTCAATAGTTGATATGGCATTTACAACGGAGGGCCCGGGGATTGGTGTAATAGAGACAACTATCCGATCCATGTTGTGGTTGGAAACTTTGTAGATTAGAAACGGTTCTATCGCGAAAGCCCTAGCAGCCACGTAAAACTTGCAAAAAAAAGTAGAAGCGTCTAACTTTATTTTGCCGAAGGGCTTGTGATTTGATATGTTCTTGGTCATTACGAATGTAAAGTAGTTTACTTTTCTATTAGTAAGTAGTATAATAATAGTCATCCTTCCGATGGACGGCCTGCTGGTAGCATTGTGGACTTGGCATCAAAACGGTGGTAAGGTGACGATCATGCCAAAGCGCTTGATGGAGATCAAGGCGCGAGAAGAATGACCATATCATATCACTATGTACATGTGATGTTGATACCTTAAATACTCTTATTGTGTGCTAGTATTAGTAACGAGGGTTTAACTCATCAATGCCCATTGTTATGGACTTGGGTTTTGGAGAAAGAGGGAGCGCTGGAGGCATCAGTCGGCTAGCAAACAAGCACACAGGGACGCAAGGTTTACCCAGGTTCAGGCCTCATAGAGTTCCCTACTCCTGCGTGTCTGCTCTTGGAATAAACGAAGGAATCGAAGATTACAGGGGTGCGCAGATGCAATTTGGCAAGAGTTGTGGAAACTAGGGTTCCGTGTATCCTCCTCGTCGCCCCCTTCTAGCCTTTATATAGATAGGCTAGGTCTCGGGTAGCAGGTCGAGTCGGTTACAAATTAGGGTTTTTCCCTTTGAACTTTCTAGCTTAAGCTTCTTCTTGCCTCGCAAGCAATCGAGAGTCAGTGGGCCACTCGAATTCTGTATTGGGCCTTGGCAATACCGTGGGCTTCCGCCATATCCGGACCGCATGTACTGAACTCGAGTACCCGTAGGGTATACCCATGTCAGTATCCCCCGAGTGTCCAGTGGAATCGTAGATTCGACTGGGGACTTTATGAAGCCTTTTGAGTGCATGATCGGGTATTTTTTGAGTGTTCAGTTCATGTCATAGGGATCGTTGATGTGCATGCCTGATTTAGCCCATGTATCGGTATCAGTTAACTGCCTTAGGGCAAAACAACGCAATCTACTCAAACTCGAGTCCCTGGACTGGAATTCGGAAAAGTGCTGGCGTAATTCGACTCAGGCCACGGAGGTCTTACAAGAGTCGAATTCCAGTGTATGGGTGTGAGCACTCGACGCGTCCGTCAAGGAATGTTCATCGTACCTGTAGGCACGGATATGTTTCTGATAGTGCTCAGCAGATGCGTTGCCAAGCCTTATTCAGGTCTTACCTTCACGCTGTAAGCGCGGCATCCGAACTTTTGCCATCGCGGAGATGATTCGGGTAACCCATGAGACGTAATCTCTTTGTAGGAAAAATATGAGGCGGAGTCGCCATAGCATTCGAATGTGGATGTTATCAACACACAGTATGTTGTGCAAGGAAAAATAATCATAGGGTGCGCGACCAGCGCTCCCTATGGGATTAGCCCCAGAGTGCCTGGTTAAGTCGAAGACTCAGGCAGGGACTAAAGAGCTTTTGCGACTGCTGTCGTCTTTTGTTGCTTGTTTCAGTCGAACTTCCTTCCGGTGCTCCCTATGGGAGTAACCCATGATCCATAATCGAATCGTAGATTCGAGTGGTGGTTGTGCTTTTAATGTTCAAATTCCTGCATCAAAATGAATCATAGGGTGCACGACCAGCGCTCCCTATGGGATTAGCCCCCGAGTGCTTGGTGGAGTCGAAGACTCAAGCAAGGACTTAATAGTCGAAATCTTCTAATGCTCCTCCTTATGACATCAGTGCTGACGATGTGATGACCTCAGTTGACCGCGTGAGCGGCTTTGACGGGACATGACGAGCGGTGGGTCCCACTTTCTGACTTTGATTTGACCGGGCGTGCGTAATCTTTCGTTTTAACTGCGTCTCCTCGATTTCCATGTGTAATGGAGATAGTGGGGGACGGTTCGTGTTTTGGCCTCTCCACGTGTCAACAGCAATGTGCACCACGCGTCCAGTAGGGTTTCTGCTAGCCGCTGGATGGCATCCGCAAGGGGGTTAAGTAGCAGCGCAGCTGCAGTAATTTTCCCATCTGCCCTTTCTCTGCTTGTGCTTCCATTGCCATTGCCATTGCTCTCTTCTTCCTAGCACTCGTATTCTTCGTGGCGCTGGACCAACTCCGTGTCTTCCCGAGCTACTTCCTCCGCTCACACAGCCATCGCAAGATGGGCAAGAAGAAAGGAGGCGCCGCTGCTGAGTTCGCCAGCTCCATTGCCGCTGCCAAGAAGAAGGGTGGCTCCGCCACTGTGGGCATCAGCGCTGCCGGCGCTGGGAAGAAGAAGGGTGCGGGCACCGGCGTCACCAATGGTGCGTGGAGCGCATCCATCATTAAGTCCTCCAAGCTCCGTCTCCTGCGTCAAGATGGAGTTCTGTCACCCGTGGAGGATGAGTCGCGAGTGCTAGGTGACGAGGTAATTCCTTGTCCTCCTGCTGGTTTCCGGGTGATGTTCCTTGCATTCATCATCCACGGTCATTCTCTGCCCCTGCATCCTTTCTTCAGGGGTCTCCTTTATTTCTACGGGCTCCAGCTGCATCAGCTGTCCCCAAATTCTATTCTCCACATCGCCTGCTACATTACTCTTTGCAAGTGCTGGCTCAGAGTCGAGCCACACTTTGGCCTCTTTAAGAGGATTTTCAAGCTGAAGCACCAGTCTGCATCTAGTTCCATAGTCTACGATGTAGGAGGCTGCAGAATCCATGTCGACTCCTCTGCCACATATTTCGATATCAAGCTCATGGCGTCCGTCCAAGGGTGGAGAGACAAGTGGTTCTACATCCGCGACCAGAAGGCCAACGGAGAGCACTACGGACTCGCGCCCTTCGATCCCGTGACGCCGTGCAAGAGGAGGCGTTCTTGGAAGAATGTGGTGATGCCTAGCGAGTCCGAGGAGACTGAAGTTCTATACAAGCACGTCTGCGGCCTCGAGAGCCGCATGGGTAAACAAGAGGGAGGCGCTGCCCTCATTCGCACATGGTTGCACCATCGCATCTAGCCTCTGCAGGTCAGAGTCCACCCCATGTTCCAATGGGCTGGTGCGGACGATGCCACTCGCGTATCTGCCGATGGCATTTCCGTGGGTGAAGTAGATAAGAGGTTGTGACTGGTGACAAAATATACCACCAAGGAGGTTCTCCCAAGCGAACTAGTCATGCCTCCCTTCGACGCCTCTAGCCCTCCTCCTGAGGTATAATTGTGCTATTAAGTAGCTTTATTTGTCGATTACTTCTAATTTCCTGACGTATAATGAATCGTTTGCTATATGTAGGATTGGAAGGTGTCTCCCAGTTTTCCCCCTCTTCCAGAGGGGGTTATTCCTCGCAAAGTGGATGAAGAGGACGAGTCGGAATCGACAATCCCACTTGAAGAGGAGGAGGGAGCCCCTGAGTCCAGTGATCCGGATACTCGCAAGCGTTCTCACAGCAAGGATTCAGATGCTTCGTCTCCTTCGACTCTAGAGGGCCCATCTATCAGTGCAGAGAAGGCGATTGCCGCCGTTCCTGTGCGCTCTATGGCTCCTCCTACCCGGAAGAAGCTTTGACTGCCAAAGGAATCGTCGGAGTCGGAGGAGAAGTCCTTTGATCTTGATAGATTTGACTGGTAAGTTCTGTATTCCCAACTTTGTTTTGGTTTCCTCTTTGAGTTGTCATCTGTCTTGAAGCTTTTACTTGATTTTGTGTTTCAGTCAAGCGGTGACGTCGTCTTCTAACGACGTCCAATTTTTGAAGGATTCCGGAGTCGCGGACTCCAAGTCCAAGAAGGTGGCCTCGCGGTCTCCTTCTCCTCCATTGGCAGCCCACTCAGGGCATAATTCATCGAGTTCCCCGCATGCTGGGGAGCATCAGATGGTTACCCGGCTAACTGTGCAACAACTTTCTTCGGAGTCTGTGGAGGATCATGTAAGTATCTTGTAGTTGGCAGTCGAATTTATTATTGGCGTTCTTTACTTGAACTTCAAATGTCTCTGATGTAGCTCATCGTGAAGGAAGCCGCCCGCCTGGCGGAGCAGGTCCTTAACATGGGTCGACAGCATGCACGACTGGACAAGCACCATCGCATTGTCGAAAGTAAGTCTTGACTTCGCCTTTGTATTTTGTGAATATTATTGATTCGATTTGGTAACACTTCCTGTATGTTGCGGCTGAGCATAATGAATTACTTTGCCATGCTGCTGCATTGGAGAAGACGTTGGCCACCGCGGCGAAGAATCGCGACGAGGCGGTCACAGCTTTGGAGGAGTCGCAGAAGCGAGAGCACGATCTCCTTGCCTCCATTGCTGAAAGGGAGAAGTTGTTCGAGGAGCAGCTTCTCTCGATTGCCAAGTCCCTATCAGGTATTTCTTGTTCATCTGGATATGCTTTGCTCTTCTGTAGTTTGACGTATGATTGTTATACTAATGCTTTTGTGTATGAAGATGCCGGCGGCTTGAGTTTTGATGCCCAATCTTTGCATCGCGCGGATGCTTTGGCTGGTGACATCGCCATAGTCGAGGATCGCAGCGTATCCCTCCAAGAGACGCTGGGGAAGGCCAAGGATGTGCTTAGTCGCATTTGTGAGGACTTAACTCCCAAGGCCGGGATGCTCGACAATTTCGGAGACTTGGTGGAGTCTCTAGCTGGAGGAATCCCTGCTGACTTCAAGAACTCGTAGCGCTCCGTCGGCGCCACCATGGCACTCGCAATGGTGCAGGCCCATGGTGTGGAGATGGATCCTGCCACTATCTCTGAGGCGATGCCTGTCGACGCTGGAGGCCAGCAGGTAGTGTTTGCTCCCTTTGCTGGTAAATGCAAAAATTATGGTCCCCAGCTTATCGAGACACTTGCCAAGTACTCCGAGGAGCGGCGTCAAGCGAAAGCTGCGACATCTGCGGGTAACGCCAGCAAGTCCGTGGCGTCGGAAACTGCCACGGATGCGATGAAGCCCCTGAGGCCGAAGTCGAAGTCGAAGAAACACGTTGCTCCTTAGTTTTACATGTAATAGCTCTAGTGTCTGACCTTTTGTGTCTGTGAGACAATGTTTTCATGGGGGTACCCTAGTCAAGACTTTGTTCATGTTTGAATGTATCCAGGCCTTTCGTCAGTGTATCTTCAGCCTCTTATTTTGCTTTTGTTTGGTTCGTGATAGGGTATCTCGAGTGGTCCTTCAAGTGATCCTCGGGATCTGCCACCCACTGATGCGACCTTAGTGCAGTCGCGTTCAAGGGTGGATGAGTTGTCCCTGCTTTCGTGACTGTGCGATCACATTAAGTAGCTAGAACGTGAGTTTCCCATCCTTCGTGGTAACGTGGATGTATGGAAGTCGAGGGCAGAGAAGGCTACCGCCTGAGAGCAATATCTATTGGAGGAGGTGACGCAGTTGGGCGATCAGTTCAAGTGTTAGCTTCCTGTCCTCTTATCTTTTCTTATAGCCAATCGCGGTAGTTCCTTGTCTTCATATTTTGCCCCTTTTGCTTGGTGTAGTTGTCAGTGCTCGTCATCCGCAGGATGAAAAACACAGGATCGCCATTCGAATGAACGACCTGACCCAGGAACAGCTTCAGGCAAGTGGGTATTTTATGGGTGGACCATGATCGTGCGATCGCACTTGCGACCCTACAGGATCGTGCTTCTCGAGTACTCCACTTTCTGAAGAAAACGCAGTCCTGCCTGAGGAATATCTACCAGACGATGTTTCTACTAGACACCGTCCCTTCGAGCCTGTTGGCTCTCCTGGCTAAGTTTTAGGATTTAAGTGCGGTTCGCGAGTGCGTGCGGCAGCAGTTAGTGGCTGGTGCCAAGGCTTCTTTGTCGCTGGTGCGACTGCATAGGCCTGAAATAGACGTTGCAGCTGTTGTTGCTGGGCCACCGACTCTGTCGACAGGTTCGACCTGGGACATGGTTCCACATTACCAGGCGGTGGATCATCCGGCAGAAGAAATTGTCGACTTCCTTGAGGAACAGACAAATGTTCTTCTACTGTAGTCGTAAGTTTTACTTGTATGCTGCACATAAGTATACAAGTGTTGTAAAAATTCGTATGGATATATTGGATATAATTAATTTATATTGATATGTAAAGAGCTTGCTAACTTATATGTTTTGCGATTGTATTTGTACTCTGTAGTTCCTTTTTGTTAGCCTGACTTATTTTATCTGAGCACCTTGCCAACCTGTTAGGTGCGTTGCAACTGGGTTGGTGTTTTATCAAGGGTTCGATTGGTGTTGAGTCAGCTACTCGGGATATTGCGACTTGTTCGTAGAACGAAGATGTAAAGGGTGGTGTAGCCCCCGACTGATAAGAATACCGGAAAATGAGGAAGAACACAAAGTTTCGGGGCACTTAGCTTTATTTATTCGCAGAACAGTACGAGGTACAATGTGTGGCTAAGTAGCCTGGCTGAATAGCCTTATTTGTAATGTAAAAAAAGACGACTAGGGGTAGAAGCACCGGAGCTGCACGACGTTCCAAGGGTTGGAGTATGCGACTCTTGTCTCAAAATCTTTGAGGCGATAGGTGCCACCTGGGATTACTTCTGTAATCACGTATGATCCCTCCCAAGGGGACTCGAGCTTGAGGTGCCCTTGCTGCTTTAGTCGCAGGACCAGGTCTCCTTCGACAAAGGATCTGAGGCATAGCCTTCTGATGTGGTAGTTGCGCAGGTTTTGCTGGTAGATCGTTGATCTTTCTGCTGCGATATCCCGTGCTTCGTTAAGGAGATCGACGGAGTCTGCGAGTGCAAGTGTTGACTCTTGCTCGCTGTACGCTACTACTCGTGGGGCTTTAAAGCGTACTTCTGCGGGTAGCACTGCTTCGGCGCCATGCACCATGAAGAACGGGATATATCTCATCGCACTTTTTGTTGTTGTGCGCAGGCTCCAAAGTACGGGCTGCTACTCGTCTGGCCAACATCCGGTGGCTTGTTCGAGTGGCCGAAGGAGTCTCTTCTTGATTCCACCGTAGACGAGGCTGTTGGCCTTTTCGACTTGACCGTTGGTCTGTGGATGAGCTACGGAGGCATAGCTTATGTTGATTCTCAGGTTCTCGCAGAAACCCTGGAACTCCTTAGAGGTGAAGTTTGTTCCGTTGTCCGTGATGATGCTGTGTGGCACTCCGAAGCGATAGACAATGGACTATAAGAACTTGATGGCGCTGGCTCCTGACTGGTTTTTCACCGGCATGGCCTCTATCAACTTGGTGAATTTGTTGACTGCGACTAGGAGGTAGACATAGCCCCCTCGTGGGGACTTTGGGAGCTTGCCGACCATGTCGAGTCCTCATTGCGCAAAGGGCCAATCCAATGGTATTGGCCAGAGTTCCACGCCAGGTGCGTGCAGTTTGTCCGCGAATCGCTGGCAAGTGTTGCATCGCTGGACGATGTCCTTGGCGTCGCGCATGGCCGTGGGCCAGTAGAATCCGGCTCATAGAGCTTTGGCAACGAGGGCATGACTGCCGGCATGGTGCCCGCAAGTCCCTTCATGGATGTCGAGGAGGACGGCCCTTCCATCCGTGTTGGAGACGCATCGTTGGAGTACTCCTGTGATGCTGCGCTTGTATAGTTCGTCGTTGATGACGGTGAATGCCTTGGATCGCCGCGCAATGTGCCAAGCGTTAGTTGGGTCGTCCGGCATCTTCTTGCTGAGAAGATATGTGATGTAGGGTTGAGTCCAAGATGGTTCGATCATCATGACGCCCATTGGTCCCTTGAGTCCTATGTCAAGCTCCAGGTCATCGAGTGTCATTGGCTCATTGGGTGGCGTAGCCCCCGAGTCCGTTATTGCGCTTGCTTTCTTCTCTGTGGCCTTTGACTTGGTGGAGCGTTTGCAGATACGCTCGAGAAATACCCTAGGTGGTATGGGGCGCAGGTGGAGCCAATGTTGGTGAGTGCGTCCGCCTCTTCATTGCTTTCACGGCCTACGTGCCGTAGCTCACAGCCGTCGAAGTCCCCTTCGAGTGTGTCGTAGAGGTCGCGGTAGGCGATCATATTATCGTTCAGCGTGTCGTACTCATGTATCGTTTGCTTGACCACCAGTTTGGAGTCGCCATAGATGATGAGCCTCTTGGCGCCGCAAGCTTTTGCCATCCGCATCCCGTGCAGCAGGGCCTCATATTCAGCTTCATTGTTGGAGGCAGTGAACTGCATTCGCAGAATGTATTTTAGGTTGTCTCCCAGGGGCGATGTCAGTATGACACCTGCGCCAGCCCCGTCCTTTTGTTTGGATCCATCGAAGTGCATTGTCCAGAGGTAAGACATATCTGGGTTTTCGGGAAGCTGGTTCTCCATCCAGTGCACGAGGAAATCAGGGAGGACTTGCGACTTGATCGCATCGTGCTTTTCATATGTAATGTCTCGTGGAGACAGCTTGATTCCCCAAAGCGCGACTCGACCGGTGGCGTCAGGGTTATTGAGGATATGCCCAAACGGAGCGTCGTTGACCACCACGATTGGGTGCTCCTGGAAGTAGTGGCGCAGTCGCCTGGCTGTCATGAAGACGTCGTATGCCAATTTCTGGTAGTGCGGGTACCGCTGCTTTGTTGGCATGAGCACCTCGCTGAGGTAGTAGACTGGGCGCTGCACCCCGTGGACCTTGTTTCCCTCGGCTCGTTCCACCACGAGCACCGTGCTGACCACCTGCTTGGTGGTGGAGATGTATAGCAACAATGATTCTTTTTCGCCTGGAGTCACTAGTACTGGCGAGGTGGATAGTAGACACTTGAGGTCTTCGAATGCTTCCTGCGCTTCGTCGGTCCACTCGAACTTGTCAGTTTTGCGGAGAAGTTGGTAGAAAGGCAGTGCCTTTTCGCCCATTCGGCTGATGAATCGACTGAGTGCCGCAATTCGCCTAGCCAGCTGCTGGATGCCTCTTACGTTCTTCGGCTTCTCCATGGCCAGTATGGCTTTTATTTTCTGCGGGTTCGCCTCAATCCCTCTCGCTGAGATGAGATACCCGATTAGTTGCCTAGATGGTACGCTGAAGGCGCATTTGTCCGAATTGAGCTTGATCCGGTAGCGGTCTAGGTTGGCGAAGGTTTCGCGTAAATCGTTGATTAGCAAGGCTTCCTCTTTGGTTTTGATGACGATGTCGTCAACATAGACTTGGATGTTGCGACCAAGTTGATTCTTAAGGCAAGCCTGCATGCATCGCTAATAGGTGGCTCCTGCAATTTTGAGCCCGAAGGGCATTATGTTGTAGCAGAACACACCAAAAGGCGTTGTAAACTCCGTTTTCTCTTGATCCTCCTCCTTCATTCAAATCTAATTATAGCCTGAGTAGGCGTCGAGGAAGCATAGACGCTCACATCCCGCGGTGGAGTCGATGATTTGGTCGATTCGCGGCAGCGGGAAGTGATCCTTTGGGTAGTGCTTAGTCAAGGAGGTGAAGTCCACACACATCCGCAGGATATCCGTTTCTTTTTTAGGTACCAGCACCGTGTTGGCGAGCCAAGTACTTTCCTTGATCTCGCGTATGAATTTGGCGTCGAGGAGTCTGTTGATCTCCATTCCGACCGCCTTTGCTCTTGGTTCAGACAATCGCCGAATTGTCTGCTTGACTGGCCTTGCGTCTGTGTTGATGTTTAGTGCGTGCTCGACAAATTCCCTAGGAACCCCTGGCATGTCTGCTGGACACCAGGCAAAGATTTCCCAGTGCTCACGGAGGAATTCGATGAGCACGAGTTCCTATGCGGAACTCAAGTTGTTGGCGACGAGGGCCGTCTTGGTCGGGTTCATTGGGTGGACCTGGACTTTCTTCATGTGCACCGATGAGTCGAAGGACAGGTCGGGTGAACTTGGCCGGCTCAGGGGAGGCAGACTGTTGTCTGTTGACTCCTTTAATCTTGCGAGTTCCTCCTGCATACCGAAGGACTAGGAGATTCTGTTGAATTCCCTATCGCAACTATTGGACCTCTCGAAGTTGCCGTTGATTCTGATTATGCCGTTTGGGCCCGGCATCTTCATCTGCAGGTAGGCGTAGTGTGGCACCGCCATGAACCTTGTGAACATGACACGTTTGAGGAAGCAGTGATATTGTGAAGGCCAGTCGACGACCTCGAAGTCGATGCGCTCTCGCCAAAAATTTTATGGTGTACCGAAGATGACATCGAGGTTGATTTTGCCCAGGGGATATACACCTTTCCCTGGGACGATGCCGTGGAACATTGTGTCTGAAACTTCCAGACACGTCAGAGGGATCCTCATTGCATGCAAGGTACTCGCGAACATTAAGTTGATGTCGCTGCCACCGTCTATGAAGACACGGCTCATGTCGAAGCCCCCAATCTGCGCCTCGAGTACGAGGGGATAGTGGCCTGGACGAGGGACTTGGCACGGGTGGTCACGCCTGTCAAAGGTGATGCAGGAGTTGCTTCCACGGAGGTACTCAGTGGTGGAAGGTGGAAGTTTATCGCCAAGTTGACTTGGCGAGTGATGGCCTTCTGCACTCGATTTGCGGGACGCCCCTTTTGGATCATCCCCATGTTGCCCATGGGTCGTGGGTAGGGTTCGCCACCGTGATTCTGGACCGGTGCGGCCATGGGTGGTGGTATTCCGGGCGGTGGTGGAGGAGCTCTGTGTGCCACGGTGCCTAGGGAGCTTGAGAAAATAGCGGTAGTCTTTGAGAAGGTGGCTGGATTTTTTCTTGCCGTCGTGCTTGTCGAGGTAGAAGTGCACGTTGCATGGCCCAGACAGTTTGTCCTCGACAGTTGTTGCGGGTGCCTCTTCGCGAGTGCGGCGCTGCCACACCTGTGTGGTTTTCCTGGACTCAGGGTATCCACCGTTGCGATAGCCGCTGTTGCGGTTGTCGTCGCGTTTGTCAGCGTAGCCGGCTGCGACCATGTTGACATCGTCGCGGTCATCATAGATGCGCATCTGCCGCTTGCCTCGATGGTCGCGTCTGTGCTCGAGGTCATCGTCGTTATCGGGGTAGGTGTAGGTTTTTACCAAATCCTCTCCATCGGCCCACCGATTCGCAATTTCCATCTGGTGGTCGATTGTTTTGGGCTTCGAGCGGCCCAACTCTTCCCTGAGCTCAATGCGGCGAACACCGCCATTGAATGCGTCGATTGCGTGGTCATCCGAGATGTTTTCTGCGGAGTTCTTAATGATGGACCACCTCTGGATGTACAGGCGTAGCGATTCGCCCGATCTTTGCTGGCAGCTCCTCAGCTCTTCGATTGATGTGGGCCTTTTGTAAGTTCCCTTGAAATTGCGTACAAAGCTATAGACCAGCTCTTCCCAGCTGTGAATGGATCTGCGCGGGAGATTGTTGAGCCATGCACGAGCGGTGCCCTGCAGCTGTAGCTGTAGGCATTGCATGGTCGTGCTTCGACTCCCGCCATGTAGCCTGACGGAGGAGATGTCGTCCTCCAACCAGATCTTTGGGTCTTGTAGGCCGTCGAACTTTGGGTTCTCCGACGGGAGTCTGAACCCTTTAGGAATTCGCTTCTGCCTGATGGCCCTGCTGAAGCATCTGGCGCCGTAGAGTTCAGTATCGTCCTCTTCGGAGTCAGTCGAACGAGCGCGTCTTGCCCTTGATTTTTCGATTTTGCGCTGTGTGAGGTCATCGCGCGCATCGTAGCCGCGATCATGCCGCCGTGAGCAGCGACGCCGAGACAGATCGTGACTGTCGTCCCTAGATGAAGGTGAGGAATAGCGTTTTGCCAAAGCTTTGCCCTTCTTCGGCTCCGGTGTTGTCTATTTGTCAAGAGCGGCCTCGACTAATCCCAAGCCCGTGATCATAGATCGGTGCATGGCGGCTCGCGGATCTCCAGTTGGTGGCTGGTTGTTGAGGAGGTACATGGTGGCCGCTGTCACCGCGGCTTGTGGTGTCTTTGGGACCACGTTGCCCCATGTGTCGACTGTCATAGAGCTAAAGTCGAGGACTTTCGCAGTTTCTATGTGTTCTTGCTCGGTGAGATGGGCCATCCGAGATCGCCTCTTGTTGGCCACGTACTCGTTGCCCTTGGAGGAGGATCCTCCGTGGGAGGAGAGCCCAGCTCGACAAAGACTCGACTCATTTGCCGCCTTTTTACGTGCTTCGAGTTGCGCGATTGCGTGTAGCTGGCGTCTCCTTTAGTAGACAATGGTAGCCCATCAGCATGTCCTGCGGTGTGCCAGGGGGTAGTGGATTGCCTCGCAGAGCTTCTCAGCAGCGGGCCCACTCGTTGTCGTTGAGTTTAAGCACGACACGTTCACCAGTGTGCTCGTTCACCATGGTTGGTGGTTCGACTGCCCCTCCGTTGTTGACGGGCGTGCCATTGCCAACGTTGGTAGGGTCGCCGTTGGGTGGTCCGCCATTAGGTATGCTGCCGTTGGGCGGATCGGTGCCAGATCCATTGCCACCATTTTTGCGATTGGCGGCGCTGTCGCCAGCATTGATGACAGCACACATGAAGTGGTTGGGGAAGATGTTGCTTCCACAACTTTCGGATCCGGAGCCATAGACTCCATCTTCCATCGCTAGGTCACCCAGATCGGATTCGCGACTACTGTCGCTATCCGTGCTCCCAGCTGTTGCTGAGGTGTTGAGCTCGCTGAGGGTGTCGATTGGTGGCGGGAACCACGATGCTGGAGCAATCACGTGTGCTGTTGGCTGGTCAGGCATGCGAAGCGTGCCCATCTGACCAACCTAGAAACGGAAGCTCCCAATCACTATACTGATTCCATCGCCTACGGACTCGAAAGCCGGGAGAGTGGCCGGCGTGTGGATGGTGAAGTCGAACGTGCCGAAGAGCTGGCGAATCTCCGCTGTTGTGGAGTTATAGATCTCGGTTGATGGGGTCGAATAAGCCGCGACATCAGCACTCCTGATTCCCACAGATGGCGCCAATTGACGAGGGTTTAACTCACCAATGCCCATTGTTATGGACTTGGGTTTTGGAGAAGGAGGGAGTGCTGGAGGCATCAGTCGGCTAGCAAAAAAGCACACAGGGACGCAAGGTTTACCTAGGTTCAGGCCTCCTAGAGGTCCCTAGTCCTGCTTGTCTGCTCTTGGAATTAATGAAGGAATTGAAGATTACAGGGGCACGCAGATGCAATCTGGCGAGAGTTGTGGAAACTAGAGTTGCATGTGTCCTCCTCGCCGCCCCCTCCTAGCCTTTATATAGATAGGCTAGGTCTCGGGTAGCAGGTCGAGTCGGTTACAGATTAGGGTTTTTCCCTTTGAACTTTCTATCTTAAGCTTCTTCTTGTCTCGCAAGCAATCGAGAGTCCGTGGGCCACTCCAATTCTGTATTGGGCCTTAGCAACGCCGTGGGCTTCCGCCGTATCCGGACCGTATGTATTGAACTCGAGTACCCATAGGGTATACCCATGTCAATTAGATACTCAAAGGTAGCATACAATATAGGATGATCCCTATTAATACCAATATAGTGTTCTCCTTCTAGTGTGCACCACCAAGAAAGTTTGCAGTTATGAAGCAGGTCGTGACGATCGGGTTCTAGACATCTCTGCGTTCGGAATGGTGGGTGCAAGCCATGTATGCACTGCGAATACACTAAAGTTGTATTGGCGAGCCTGGCATGTACCAACATGGCCTCAAAACACAACATATCGAAAGATCGATCACGAGTCACATGGTTGATGTGATCGACGGGTATAATCCACCCTGGTAGCTATATAAAAGGCCGTGATGATCAGGATGGTCTAAAGGGATCATGTGATCTCTAAAATTGTCCAAGGGATGGCAATTTTAGCGGGAGCTCAATTATAGAATTGAACTCGTATTATGAACTTAGTCTAAATGTTTTTGCAAATATCTTAGTAGATCTTGGCCTATCCCATTGAGGTCCTTTGCGACCATGGGAATTTTCTTTCTTGATGTGGAACTTAGAAGAAGGGACCAACTTCATAGATTAATACCCACGCCTGAGGGATATCCTCGTAATAGATGATCTTATCTTCTTGATATAAGAACCATTAGGAGATATTCCAATGAATCCCCAAAGTCTTGTGTTTTCTCCACTACCTTCCAATGGAGCCACTCTCCATTAAATGGGGGCTTGGCTACCACGATTATGTTTATTCAACATTGACATGGTCAATGAAAAGGAAACACCTCGCGAGAAAATCTCATTGAGTATGAGAGGCTTGATGAGTTTCCTTCCAAACTAGGTGGAAGAAAATAGATACTTTGAGAATCACTTAGCGATCTTGCATTAGTGTCATGAACACCACACATACGATGTGGACTACGGACAACTTTGTGGCAATGGGCCGGCGCACTTGCTTCTTCCCAGTCATAAAGATGTCATATGGGGCTATATCGTGAAAGATGATTAGTTCACCTTCCATGAGTTCATGATAGAGCTAAATAACTCTCAAAAGGGCTTGATTACAGTGGCGCACTTGGATGAAAAGGGTATATGTTAGATATACAAATTATAAATGCTATTCTTGCAAACCACATTGTGGTTTAGTATTTGATACTTATCCTATTTTGTGAAAATAGTATTGTCTATCTGAGAATTGCTAAAAGATATCCGAGTTTAAATATTGAATGAAACTATTGTTTAGGTCATGGCGGTTATTGCATATTTTCATTCTAATGAAAATTGGTATCTTTAGATATTTGATCTTTTGACTTTGCAAAACCATGCCTCATTTGACAAAATGACTAAAAAATCTCCATTCTGGTAAAAACAATTATATGCAAACAATGGTTAAATTTTATACATATGATGTATTGTATTTTCAACAAAACAATGGAAATCATTATTTCATAAACCTTCATTGTGGACTTAAGTGAATCTGTCTATTTAGTTAATGAAACACAAGTTTGAAACTATTTGAATTGCTCAAATGATTTTAGCATGAAGGAGAATATTAAAATTAACAGGAATACAAAAGTCTTCACGATTTGATTGATATGACTAAGTATTTAAGTTAAGTTTTGGCATAAAGGACATGTGAAAGATGTTCCACAAATTATGGTAATTGGATATTTCGAAGCGTATTGATATGTCTAAACATCATAATCATATTGTATTAGACACGTATGGTCTGAATATTATCTCTTATCAGGTTATAGTTATCGTTTAGGGTTACAAATCAAATAGCAAACACTCGATTTGAAATATAAGGAACATCTAAAAGATTCATGGAAAACAACACCATAAGAGTTATGGCATGTTCCATTTTTTGGAGATTTTGATAATTCGAAGTCATGACGAATAGACAAATCGTTGTAGTGTATTCTTAGGAAACTATGAATACATCTTCCACAAAGGGAAAACTTGTTGTTTCCCTAAGTATTGTGTTTTCTCAAAAAAACAGTTTCTTGATGAAGATACGGGTGGAAGAAAGTGAAAGCATAAACAAGGTATTTCACATTGCATCCAAAATGAAGAGTAGCACAACAAAATTTGTTCCAGTGGCTAAACTCTGCCTGAGGAGAATCAAATGATAATGATCATAAAGTTTCAACAAATACTTTTACTCAAGAAAGTAGGATTCAATAAATACATTCTGCAAGTTTGTGGAATTATATTATTGATTCACTTGTCATGTTGATGAGACATGACATGCCTAAGAACTACAAAGAAGCGTGATGGACCTAAGTGCGAGAAATGACTAGGAATCATAAAATCCTATATTAAGTTACATTTAAGATTGAAAGGTAATATGTTACTTGATCTTATTAAGTAAAGGTGTTTACTTGATATTTCCAAATGACTACAAAGTCATAAAAAGAAATGAAACTTAAAGAAAGATATTAAATCTCGATTTGTCACAAAGTATGTTTTGCAAATTCAAAGGATTGACTACAATATGTAGAGATGCTTGAGTCTGTTGGATTACACTAGCAATTACTCCAATTCAGTAATTGGTAGTAAGTTTTAAAAAACTACATGTTCTTTAGTGACAAGATTGAGGAAAAGGTTGTATTTGATACAAGAGAGCAGGTTTGTCAAACCATATGGATGCTAGCGTCTTGTAGCTAGAATTCTCAATTTGATGATGATAAAATAATTTTGGAATGTGCAAGATTATTGAGAGGACTTGTATTTTCATGAATTTGAGTGGGACCAGTAGCTTGGCTGAATCTTAATATGTAAGCGACATATTTTGAGTAGGAGCTAAGTGGAATCCCTGGATCTCATATATGATGCCATATTTGAGTGGGAGCATGACACCATTCTGAAGTTTATGGAAGACATGCCAAATGATGTAATTGGTATTTAAGTTTGTAAATATTCTTTGGATGAATTTGAACAAAGCATTAAATATTGAAATCTATTGAGATAGATTGATAAGTTTAAAAAACATTATTGTAGAAATGTTTCCTGGATTTGATTCTGAAGATGTTCAGAATATCCTATATAAGATTCTGAAGAAGTTTAGAATGGAACAAGGCAAGAATGTTGTTCGTACTTGTATATCTAGATAATGCATTGAGTTAATCTCCGTATTACAACTGTGGTTAAAATAAAAGAAAAGAGATTTGTTGCATCTCATATGCCTTAGTCATAGGTTCTTCCAATGTAACCATATTGTATACTTGACGTAATGTGACCCAAGGTTCTAGTTAGAAGAACAAGTTCTTAGTTGTAAGAACATGTCTTCAGGTAATTCCTGAGTTAATCACTAAAACAGAGTTAAGTTTGTCCTTAAATTGGAAGAAGCAATATTATGCATCATAGTTGCATTCTATGCACTATTGATTGGGATCTACATAGATATAGAAGTATATCGCTACTTCTGAAAGTGGCTAGTATAGCTGATTTGGCTTAAGAAGTTCGACTTCTTCTAAGTGTGTTTCTGGAGTTAAAATGACTATCGTGAAAGTCCAATTGATTGATCGAACGTCATTATAAACACTATAAATAAAGTCTCACTCTATCACCAAAACATACTTCAACACATTATGAGATAATGGTGTAAATGTCAAAAATAGGAAGGCATTAACGATTTGCAAAAGACATACGGATCTAGTAAAATAGATCAAGGACAGAACATTCTCCATTATCAAGCATGCTTGTTCATATCATCATATGATTTTATGACTAGTAGCGAATACAAGCTAGATTATTTGTACTCTAGTGCAAGTGTTGGAGGAGATATGCCCTAGAGGGAAATAATAAATGAATTTTATTATAATATATCAAATTAGTTTGTAATAGTTTCATATTGTGTTATAACTATATCAAGCGGAAACATTGATACAGGTGTGGTATGAAACAAACCAAGTGCCTAATAGCCTCTATTTATACTAGTTCATTCCACAGCTGATGATCGAGGTTTCCCAATCATGGACTAACTATAACTTCAACTGACAACAAGGTCACTTCATTATGAATGATGTGATGGACATTATCCAAAGATAAGTATTGCGACATGATCAAGTCACATGGTTCATCTTTGAAATAGTTAGAAGCGTAGTATCCTTCTCCTTAGAACATGAGATCATATTAATCACTATCTCCCGAGGCTGCTTTGGCTGCATCAAATGTCATGTCCATAACTGGGTGCCAATAACGGTGTATGTTAGGTATTCTAGAGGAACAGTTGATGCCTATGTATCAAGATCAGGATTTTTTCACCCACGAGACGGGAAGATACAAACGGACGACTTGGTGAAATTACATCCATAATGTTGCAACATGTGACTAGGTCACGGGGATGGAATATCAGGGGAAAGAAGTAAAACAGAACTTGTCAATAATGAGATAGAACAAGGTATATGATACCAATGATCATATCTTATACAAGTCATATCAGAGAAACAAAGGGAATTAGACTCGACGTTTATGGTTCAAACAACATTACATCGTGGAATGCATATGGGTCATTACGGGCATCCCGGTCCCACTATTGATCATTGATAGAGATCATGTTTGTGTCATTCTTGAGTAGTTGGGGTAACACACTTAAGGGTACGATGACGCTAGGAGATCGTTCTATAATATGGACTCATAGAAGAGATAGAAACCGAAATCGTTGCATAAAGAATCTGAAGTTAGTTGGAGGAAGAGAAAGGAAAAAGACCGAAAGATGATTCAGATAAATAACAATTTATAATATGCATTTATTATATGTTAATTGAGAATGGATTTCGTACTTGTACACATGGGTATAGGAACAATCATGTCTGTATGTGTAGCCTTCGAGATCCATGCAACTTGAGCACCTCGACATTCTGTGAATTTCCCTACAGATTTTTCCCATCACATTCAGACTGCTTTTCTCCCGGATTTATGTCGTGGGTCACGCGTGGAAGCTAGTAATCTTTCTCTCCTATCGTTGTGCTAGGAGAGAGAGTAACTACACGAGACAGAGTTCATCCCCGCCCCATTTTTCAGCTTTGACCTCAACAACCTCGTCTCCAACCATTCCACCTCCATGGCCCCCATCAACCACAAGTATGGTGACACCGTGCTTGGATGGGTCGACTACGACAGCGACCAGAGGTCCTCAACGTCTCCTTTGCCACCACATCAGAGACGCCGGCGGTTCCACTCATCTCCTACCCCGTTAAATCTGTCCACCGTCTTCCAGGAGCTGATGTATGTCAGCTTCTTGGCGTCCATGGGGCTTCTTGCGATCTCACACTACCCCATGGGCTAGAGCTTCAAGTTGGGTGGCGAGCCGCTGCTCGACCTGTCGTCCCTCATGTCCCTGTCACAGCCCAAGCCTGATAGGAGGAGCAGGACAACGCGGATCCTAGCGTCTGTTTTCTCGGTGTTCGTGGCGCTGGTGGCGCTCTGCTGCGTGGGCGCCTACGGGGCGTACTGCTACACGAACCGTGATGTGATCTAGCCATGGGAGCTAGACTTTGGCCCGCACCGGTACAAGTACCTAGAGCTGAAGAGCGCCACACGGGGGTTCCGCGAGCATGATCTCTTCGGCTGCGGTAGCTTCGGGAAGGTGTGCTGGGGGAGGAGATACACACACATCCCCTACTGCCTACGGTGAACCCCGAGGATAGTTTCAATCAACAGATATGCAGCAGAAATAAAACAACGAACACATGCACAAGTGACACAAGGATTTACGTGGGAAAACCTCCTCAAGCTAAGAAAGAAAAAAACCACAGGTACGGACAAACCGGTCCACACAAGATTCACTGTCAGCAACCTATGTACAAAGTCTTATCCAGAACATCTAGATATGTACAACACACTCAGCATGTTGTCAATCGGCAACAACAACAACAACAACCACTTGAGAGAAAGATTACAGCAAAGCAGAGTATCTCAACTTTTCTCCCCTTCGATAATTAGCAAACTGCTCTTAAACCGTAGATCCAATCAACACCAAACTTGATAGACAAACTGATATACGAGTACCCAATATACACACCAAACTTCAGGTCCATCAGACACCGTTTGCCTGTCCAAACTATTCGTCTACCAAAACTGCTCTGTGCTGAAACTGCAGCAGTCCGAACTGAATAAACCGCTTCCAAATATGATGCTACACTGACCTAAATATCAAACCATCTAACCAGATTGAATTAATCAAAGCAAGGACCGAGCTCACCAATCTTGGAGTCAATCCAAGCATGTTAGAGCCTCCAAATACCATCTTGAAGACAGACCAGTCAGATCTCAGAAATCTGGACAAAAATCACCTCTCCTTGTGGTTCCTCTCTTCTGACTAGGTTGTGTTGTTCTTTTGTCTTCTCTCACTCTCTCTCAACAGTAGCCACATTGTCTTGCTTCTCTCACTTGTTCACTTGTTCTCACACAGCCACCAAGGGTGGCTAGGGTTTTCTTTTCTACTCCTCTCACAAGGAGCACCTTAGCCGTTGGATACGAACATCGATCAATGGTTGAAACGTGTTGGACTTTCACGGGCTGATTTTGGGCTGCCAACACACCTCCATGTGGAGGGACATGTCCCAACAAGGTGTACCACGGGTTGCTCCCCGACATGCCGCCCATCATGGTCATCGTGAAGTGTGTCTCCCACAACTCTCGGAAGGGGCTACGCGAGTTCGTCGTGGAGATCGCGTCCATCGGTCGGCTCCGGCACCTCAACATGTTGGGTCCGCAGCAGAGAAAACAAAAAATTTCCTACGATGAGAACTGTACGCCAAGATTTATCTACTAGATACAGAGGAACGGGTGGACATACATCCATGGAGAACTTACCCTCGAAGACAACGAGTTTTGTTAACGAGTAGAAACTCGTGGTTGATGTAGTCGTACGCTTGCCAATCTCAAGATCGTGTCGAAGTCCGAGCGCCGCAAATCAGCAGTGCATTCGTCCTCGCACACACGTTCAAGCCACCAGACAACCTCCACCTCCTCGCTCTAACGAAACAGCGGAAGCAGCAACTCCTTCCAGACGCAATGCCACCGGGAACATGTATCTCGCTAATCCGAGACCATGGGGAAATATCTAGAGGGGAGAGAGATCCTTCACGAGGAGCAGTGCTTTGTGAGGGGGGAGAGGGGGGACTACTCCCCTACCATGGCCGGCGGCCAAGGAGGGAGCCCCCTCCTCTTCCTCATTCATGTGGTGGAAGCTCCACTCACATCAATTCAAGCACCACCCAAAGTTCCACTCACATGCATTAAATTTCCACCAAATTTAATGCCACTCTCAATTAATAAAACTCTTTTATTTATTTTATTCAGAACTTTGTTAATTACTTTAATTAACAAACATTCACATAAAACCCCTTGCAACATTTCAATATCACATGCAGAACCACTTTCTGCAATTTCACCCGAAACAATTCCGGTTTCTATCGAAACAATTCCTGTTTCTATCGAAACATTTCCTGCGCTTTGCAAACCTTTTGTCTGCAACATATGTCCTCCTAAATGGTGTCCGGCAACCCTTAAGTGTGTCACCCTACGGTTCGCGAATAATGCAGACATGATTGAGACTCCTCTCAGATCAATAATCAGAAGCGGGACCTGGAGATCCATACTGACTCCTACACATTCAACGATGACTTCTGTGATCGTGAGAACCTTTAATGCTAGTAATTTAATCCCTTTTTCTCATGATATAATACATGTCCGAGATTTGATCATCGGTATCCAAATACCTAGTTTGATGTCGTTACCGACATGCACTCTTTTCTCATTCCCGTGATACAACATTCTAGTGATCATATCACTTGCTTGCAAGCTATCTTAATGTGATATCACCAAGAGGGCCTAGAGTATATCTATCCATCATCGCGATTGACAAATTCCACTCTTGATCCATGAGCCTCAACATAACACCTTCATAGCACTGAACCCACCTTGATAGTCACCCTGTTACGGTGTGACGTTTGATGTTATCAAGATACTCTTTCGATGTTAGCAATTAACACGATCTCATTGTCTAAGGACTAAGATTACTTCGTATGATGTTATAGCAATGTAAACATAATGACTTGATCGTAATGCTATACTTCATATGAATGTTCATCACATCATTTCACAAATGATGTGACCTTGTTATTAACAACATCCAATGTCCATGATCAGGAAACCTTGATCATCTTGTTAATCAACAAGCTAGTCTATAAGAGAGGCATAACTAGGAAACCTTTTTGTTTATTAAACACACATGTATTGACGTTTCCTATCAATAAAATTATAGCATGCAAAATAAACATCTATCATATACAAGGAATACATAATAACAACTTTATTATTGCCTCTCAGGGCATAATTCCTTCAGTCTCCCACTTGCAGTAGAGACAATAATCTAGTTTACATAGTGATAAATCTAACACCCATGGAGTTCTGGTGTTGATCATGTTTTGCCCTAGGGAGAACTTTAGTCAACGGATCTGCTACATTCAGGTCCGTGTGCACTTTACAAATCTTTATGTCTCCATCCTTGACATGCTCGCGGATGGAGTGAAACCAGCGCTTAATATGCTTGGAATTCTTCTGAGACCTTGGTTCCTTGGCATTGGCTATGGCTCCATTGTTGTCACAATAGATCAACATTGGGTCCAATGCACTAGGAACCACACCTAGTTCTATTATGAACTCCTCCATCCAAACCGCTTCCTGCGCCGCTTCTGAAGCAGCAACATATTCCGCCTCCGTCGTTGACCCAGCCACCACAGGTTGTTTGGAACTCCTCCAACTAACTGCTGCTCCGTTCAAGAGAAATACATATCCAGATTGAGACTTAGAATCATCCCGATCAGTGTCAAAGCTAGCATCGACATAACACTTAGCGACTAGCTCTTCTTCACCTCCGTATACAAGAAACATATCCTTAGTTCTTCTCAAGTACTTAAGGATATTCTTGACCGCTATCCAGTGTTCCGAACCTGGATCAGATTGGTACCTACTAGTCAAACTAATAGCATGTGCCACATCCGGTCTTGTACATAGCATGGCGTACATTATAGAGCCTATGGCTGAGGCATAGGGGATCTTATCCATTATCTCTCTTTCTTCCGACGTAGCCGGACTTTGAGTCTTTATCAATGTCTTGCCTTGCAACATAGGTAAGAACCCCTTCTTACTTTTGTCCATATTAAACTTCTTTAATATCTTATCAAGGTATGTACTCTGCGATAGCCCAATTAGGTGCCTTGATCTATCTCTATAGATTTTAATGCCTAATATATATGAAGCTTCACCAAGGTCCTTCATCGAAAATTTGCTGTTTAGATAAATTTTAACACTGTTTAAAAGATCTATATCATTTCCAATCAATAATATGTCATCCACATATAATATTAGAAATGCCACATTGCTCCCACTCACTTTCTTCTAAATACAAGCCTCTCCATAAGTTTGGACAAATCCAAACTCTTTGATCACCTCATCAAAGCGGAGATTCCAACTCCGGGATGCTTGCTTCAGTCCATAGATGGATCACTGAAGTTTGCATACCTTATCAGCATCCTTAGGATCGACAAAACCCTTAGGTTGTATCATATACAACTCTTCTTCAATGTTTCCATTAAGGAATGCGGTTTTGACATCCATCTGCCATATTTCATAATCGAAATATGCAGCAATTGCTAACATAATCCTAACCGACTTAAGCATAGCTACGGGAGAGAATGTGTCATCGTAGTCAACTCCTTGAATTTGTCGAAACCCCTTTGCGACAAGTCGAGCCTTATAGATGGTCACATTACCATCAGCATCAGTTTTCTTTTGAAAATCCATTTATTCTCAACGGCCTTTCAATCGTGAGGTAAGTCCACCAAGGTCCAAACCTGGTTTTCGTACATGGATTCCATCTCGGATTTCATGGCTTCTAGCCATTTGTTGGAATCCGGGCTCATCATCCCTTCTTCATATGTCACAGGGTCATCTATTTCATCAATCATGAAATTCTGCACGTGTCCTGCTTGACCTGCGAGGTTTGGTAGTGTCCTATTTCGGAGTTTCACGATCAATATCATTAGCTCTCTCTTCATTAGGTGAAGTCAACTCCGAAATAACTTCCGGTGCTGCGCTACTCGCCATTTCATGAAGAGACGGTTCAATAACCTCTTCGAGTTCTACCTTTCGACTACTCACACCTTTCGCGAGAAACTCCTTCTCAAGAAAGGATCCATTCTTGGCAACAAAAACCTTGCCCTCGGATCTGTGGTAGAAGGTATACCCAATCGTTTTCTTAGGGTATCCTATGAAGACGCATTTTTCCGCTTTGGGTTCGAGTTTATCTGGCTGAAATTTCTTCACATAAACATCACATCCCCAAACTTTAAGAAATGACAGCTTAGGTTTGTCTCCAAACCATAATTCATACAGTGTCGTTTCAACGGCTTTAGATGGTGCCCGATTTAAAGTGAATGCAGCAGTTTCTAGTGCACAACCCCAAAATGACAGTGGCAAGTCAGTCAGAGACATCATAGATCGAACCATATCCAATAAAGTACGATTACAACGTTCTAACACACCATTACGTTGTGGTGTTCCAGCAGGCGTGAGTTGTTAAACTATTCCACAATTTTTCATATGTGTGCTAAACTCATAACTAAGATACTCTCCTCCACGGTCGGACCACAGAAATTTGATCTTTCTGCTACGATGATTTTCCACTTCATTCTGAAATTCCTTGAACTTTTCAAAAGTTTCAGACTTATGTTTCATCAAATAGATATACCCGTATGTACTCAAATCATCTGTGAAAGTAACAAAATAACGATATCCACCTCGCGCTGACACACTCATTGGTCCACACACATCACTATGTATGATTTCCAATAAATCTGTCGGACGTTCCATTGAACCGGAAAACGGCATTCTAGTCATCTTGCCCATAAGGCATGGCTCACATGTATCAAATGATTCAAAATCAAGTGATTCCAAAAGTCCATCAGAATGGTGTTTCTTCATGCCTTTAACGCCAATATGACCTACACGGTAGTGCCACATATATGTAGATATATCATCATCAAGTTTAACCCTTTTAGCATCAACACAATGAATATGCATAATACTATTATCGAGATCCAATAGAAATAAACCATTCAACACAGAAGCATGACTATAAAAGATATTATCCATATAAATCGAATAACCATTGTTTTCACCTTTTAAAGGAATAACCACTTCGCATCAAACACGATCCGGATACAGTGTTCATGCTCAGTGCAGGCACAAAATAACAATTATTTAGATTTATCACTAATCCCGACGGCATATGGAGAGGCAGCATTCCGACGGCGATCACATTAACTCTTGATCCATTGCCGACCCGCATCGTGACCTCATCCCTTGCTAGTTGTCGCTTGTTCCTCAACCCCTGAATCGAGTTACATATATTAGCAACCGATCCCGTATCAAATACCCAGGTGCTACTACGAGTACTAGTCAAGTACACATCAATAACATGTATATCACATATACCTTTGTTTGCCTTGCCGGCCTTCTTGTCCGCCAAATACTTGGGGCAGTTGCGCTTCCAATGGCCAGTCCCCTTGCAAGAGTAGCACTCGGTATCAGACTTAGGGCTAGCTCGGGGTTTCTTTTCAGGTGCGGCAACAGATTTGCCGCCCTTCTTTCCCTTCTGCTTGCCTTTCTTGTCCTTCTTGAAACCGATGGTATTATTGATCATCAACACTTGATGTTATTTCCTAATCTCCACTTATGCAGTCTTAAGCATTGACAGAAGCTCGGGAAGAGACTTCTTCATGCCCTGCATGTTATAGTTCATCATGAAGCTCTTGTAGCTAGGTGGCAGAGATTGGAGAACACGATGTATGCCTAAGTCAATGGGAATCGTTATTCCCAAGGACACAAGCTTATCGGCGTACCCAGACATTTTGAGTACGTGCTCACTAACGGAGCTGTTCTCTTCCATCTTGCAGCTAAAGAACTTTTCAAAAGCATTATAGCTCTCTACGGCAGCATGGGAATTGAAAATCATTTTCAATTCTCCCATGGTATCAAAGGCATTGCCATTTTCGAAATGCTTTCGAAGTTCTAGCTCTAGACCATACAGTATGCCGCAATGAACTAAGTTGTGGTCCTCCTGACGAGTTATATAGACATTCTTTTCCTCGTCAGGGGCATCAGGAGCTGGTGGGGGGCCTAGCGGCGCCTCTAGCACATTGCTTTTGTGCAGTAGTGAGGAGAATCCTCAAATTCATAGCCCAGTTGGTGAAGTTGCTACCATTCGCAGCAAGCTTCTCTTTCTCCATGAACACATTGAAATTAAAAGCATGTGGTGCCATCTACAACAGAATTTGTAAAGTTTATTTAGACTAAGTTTATGATAGATTGAGTTCAACTAATCCAAATTACTAATGAACTCCCACTCAAAAACGACATCCCTCATGTCTTTTTGGTGATTACATGAACCAAATCCACTACACCAAGTCCGATCATCACGTGAGTCGGTGTAGCCTCAAAGGCGAGCATCAATATGGGCATCATATCAACTATATGCCTCATGCTTAACCTTTCGGTCTGTGTCCCGAGGCCATGTCTGTACATGCTAGGCTCGTCAAGTAAGAACCTTAGTATTCCGCGTGTGTAAAACTGTCTTACACCCGTTGTATGAAAGCGCGGAGTCGAGTACACTTGATCATCACGTGATGTCTCGAAACACGATCCATAGAACGGTGCATACTGAAGGAAGAACACATTTTATCTTAATATTTAAATGAGGGATCATCTTACAATGCTACCAAAAGCGCCAAACTAGCAGTATAAGATCTACTTACAACAATACCATATCAAGACACTAGCCCAGCAACGATCTAAACTAGACGCCTCTAATTTATCAATTGCAAGTTTTACATGGCTTAGGGCTTTCGGAGATAGAACCGGTCTTACCTACGAACATGAACCACAACGAGGATAACCAAGTTATTAGCAACTCATTGTAAATTAGATATTGACTATAGTAGGAGAGTCAGACACCCGCTAGCCACTTATGCAACTAGTTGCATGTCAGTCGTGGAACCGGTCTCATGTACGATGACATGTAAGGTTGGTCCGGGCCGCTTCATCCCACTATGCCACCAATATCCAAAATACATAGAAGATGCAATAACATGATCATCATTGCCCACATATAAACACATGTGTACCACCCATGCAAAGCACCTACGCATAGATCGTGGGGAAATATCTAGAGGGGGAGAAGATCCTTCACGAGGAGGTGTGCTTTGTGAGGGAGGAGAGGGGGCCTTTTATAGGAGAGGGGGACTCCTCCCCTACCATGGCCGGCGGCCAAGAAGGGAGCCCCCTCCTCTTCCTCATTCATGTGGTGGAAGCTCCACTCACATCAATTCAAGCTCCACCCAAAGTTCCACTCACATGCATTAAATTTCCACCAAATTTAATGCCACTCTCAATTAATAAAACTCTTTTATTTATTTTTTTCAGAATTTTGTTAATTACTTTAATTAACAAACATTCACATAAAACCTCTTGCAACATTTCAATATCACATGCATAACCACTTTCTGCAATTTCACCAGAAACAATTCTGGTTTCTATCGAAACAATTCCTGTTTCTATTGAAACATTTCCTGCGCTTTGCAAACCTTTTGTCTGAAACATATGTGCTCCTAAATGGTGTCCGGCAACCCTTAAGTGTGTCACCCTACAGTTCGCGAATAATGCAGACATGATTGAGACTCCTCTCAGATCAATAATCAGAAGCGGGACCTGGAGATCCATACTGACTCCTACACATTCAACGATGACTTCTGTGATCATGAGAACCTTTAACGCTAGTAATTTAATCCCTTTGTCTCATGATATAATACATGTCCGAGATTCGATCATCGGTATCCAAATACCTAGTTTGATGTCGTTACCGACATGCACTCTTTTCTCATTCCTGTGATACAACATTCTAGTGATCATATCACTTGCTTGCAAGCTATCTTAATTTGATATCACCGAGAGGGCCCAGAGTATATCTATTTGTCATCAGGATTGACAAATTCCACTCTTGATCCATGAGCCTCAACATAACACCTTCATAGCACTGAACCCACCTTTATAGTCACCCTGTTACGGTGTGATGTTTGATGTTATCAAGATACTCTTCCGGTGTTAGCAATTAACACGATCTCATGGTCTATGGACTAAGATTACTTCGTATGATGTTATAGCAATGTAAACATAATGACTTGATCGTAATGCTATACTTCATATGAATGTTCATCACATCATTTCACAAATGATGTGACCTTGTTATTAACAACATCCAATGTCCATGATCAGGAAACCTTGATCATCTTGTTAATCAACAAGCTAGTACATAAGAGAGGCATAACTAGGAAACCTTTTTGTTTATTAAACACACATGTATTGACGTTTCCTATCAATACAATTATAGCATGCAAAATAAACATCTATCATATACAAGGAATACATAATAACAACTTTATTATTGCCTCTCAGGGCATAATTCCTTTAGTCTCCCACTTGCACTAGAGACAATAATCTAGTTTACATAGTGATAAATCTAACACCCATGGAGTTCTGGTGTTGATCATGTTTTGCCCTAGGGAGAACTTTAGTCAACGGATTTGCTACATTCAGGTCCGTGTGCACTTTACAAATCTTTATGTCTCCATCCTTGACATGCTCGCGGATGGAGTGAAACCGGCGCTTAATATGCTTGGAATTCTTCTGAGACCTTGGTTCCTTGGCGTTGGCTATGGCTCCGTTGTTGTCACAATAGATCAACATTGGGTCCAATGCACTAGGAACCACACCTAGTTCCGTTATGAGATCCTTCATCCAAACCGCTTCCTGCGCCGCTTCTGAAGCAGCAACATATTCCGCCTCCGTCGTTGACCCAGCCACCACAGGTTGTTTGGAACTCCTCCAACTAACTGCTGCTCCGTTCAAGAGAAATACATATCCAGATTGAGACTTAGAATCATCCCGATCAGTGTCAAAGCTAGCATCGACATAACACTTAGCGACTAGCTCTTCTTCACCTCCGTATACAAGAAACATATCCTTAGTTCTTCTCAAGTACTTAAGGATATTCTTGACCGCTATCCAGTGTTCCGAACCTGGATCAGATTGGTACCTACTAGTCAAACTAATAGCATGTGCCACATCCGGTCTTGTACATAGCATGGCGTACATTATAGAGCCTATGGCTGAGGCATAGGGGGACCTTATCCATTATCTCTCTTTCTTCCGACGTAGCCGGACTTTGAGTCTTACTCAATGTCTTGCCTTGCAACATAGGTAAGAACCCCTTCTTATTTCCGTCCATATTAAACTTCTTTAATATCTTATCAAGGTATGTACTCTGCGATAGCCCAATTAGGCGCCTTGATCTATCTCTATAGATTTTAATGCCTAATATATACGAAGTTTCACCAAGGTCCTTCATCGAAAATTTGATGTTTAGATAACTTTTAACACTGTTTAAAAGATCTATATCATTTCCAATCAATAATATGTCATCCACATATAATATTAGAAATGCCACATTGCTCCCACTCACTTTCTTGTAAATACAAGCCTCTCCATAAGTTTGGACAAATCCAAACTCTTTGATCACCTCATCAAAGCGGAGATTCCAACTCCAGGATGCTTGCTTCAGTCCATAGATGGATCGCTGAAGTTTGCATACCTTATCAACATCCTTAGGATCGACAAAACCCTTAGGTTGTATCATATACAACTCTTCTTGAATATTACCATTGAGGAATGCAATTTTGACATCCATCTGCCATATTTCATAATCGAAATATGCAGCAATTGCTAACATAATCCTAACCGACTTGAGCATCGCTATGGAGAGAATGTCTCATCATAATCAACTCCTTGAATTTGTCGAAACCTCTTTGCGACAAGTCGAGCCTTATAGATGGTCACATTACCATCAGCATCAGTTTTCCCTTTGAAAATCCATTTATTCTCAACGGCCTTTCGATCGTGAGGTAAGTCCACCAAGGTCCAAACCTGGTTTTCGTACATGGATTCCATCTCGGATTTCATGGCTTCTAGCCATTTGTTGGAATCTAGGCTCATCATCGCTTCTTCATACGTCACAGGGTCATCTATTTCATCAATCATGAAATTCATAACAGGATTGCCGTACAGTTCAGGAGCTGCACGTGTCCTGCTTGACCTGCGAGGTTCGGTAGTGTCCTCTTTCGGAGTTTCACGATCAATATCATTAGCTCTCTCTTCATTAGGTGAAGTCAACTCTGGAATAACTTCCGGTGTTGCACTACTCGCCATTTCATGAAGAGAAGGTTCAATAACCTCTTCGAGTTCTACCTTCCGACTACTTACACCTTTCGCGAGAAACTCCTTCTCAAGAAAGGATCCATTCTTGGCAACAAAAACCTTGCCCTCGGATCTGTGATAGAAGGTATACCCAATCGTTTCCTTAGGGTATCCTATGAAGACGCATTTTTCTGCTTTGGGTTCGAGTTTATCTGGCTGAAGTTTCTTCACATAAACATCGCATCCCCAAACTTTAAGAAATGACAGCTTAGGTTTGTCTCCAAACCATAATTCATACGGTGTCGTTTCAACGGATTTAGATGGTGCCCGATTTAAAGTGAATGCAGCGGTTTCTAGTGCATAACCCCAAAATGACAGTGGCAAGTCAGTCAGAGACATCATAGATCGAACCATATCCAATAAAGTACGATTATGACGTTCCGACACACCATTATGTTGTGGTGTTCCGGAAGGCGTGAGTTGTGAAACTATTCCACAATTTTTCATATGTGTGCTAAACTCGTAACTAAGATACTCTCCTCCACGGTCGGACCGCGAAAATTTGATCTTTCTGTTACGATGATTTTCCACTTCTGTCTAAAATTCCTTGAACTTTTCAAAAGTTTCAGACTTATGTTTCATCAAATAGATATACCCGTATCTACTCAAATCATCTGTGAAAGTAACAAAATAACGATATCCAGCTCGCACCGACACACTCATTGGTCCACACACATCAGTATGTATGATTTCTAATAAATCTGTCGCTCGTTCCATTGAACCGGAAAACAACATTCTAGTCATCTTGCCCATAAGGCATGGCTCACATGTATCAAATGATTCAAAATCAAGTGATTCCAAAAGTCCATCGGAATGGAGTTTCTTCATGCGTTTAACGCTAATATGACCTACACGGTAGTGCCACATATATGTAGATATATCATCCTCAAGTTTAACCCTTTTAGCATCAACACAATGAATATGCATAATACTACTATCGAGATCCAATAGAAATAAACTATTCAACACAGGTGCATGACCATAAAAGATATTATCCATATAAATCGAACAACCATTGTTTTCAGATTTAAAGGAATAACCACTTCGCATCAAACACGATCCGGATACAGTGTTCATGCTCAGTGGAGGCACAAAATAACAATTATTTAGATTTATCAATAATCCCGACGGCATATGGAGAGGCAGCGTTCCGACGGCGATCACATCAACTCTTGATCCATTGCCTACCCGTATCGTGACCTCATCCCTTGCTAGTTGTCGCTTGTTCCACAACCCCTGAATCGAGTTACATATATTAGCAACCGATCTCGTATCAAATACCCAGGTGCTACTATGAGTACTAGTCAAGTACACATCAATAACATGTATATCACATATACCTTTGTTTGCCTTATCGGCCTTCTTGTCCGCCAAATACTTGGGGCAGTTGCGCTTCCAATGGCCAGTCCCCTTGCAATAGTAGCACTCGGTATCAGACTTAGGGCCAGTACGGGGTTTCTTTTTAGGTGCGGTAACAGATTTGTCGCCCTTCTTTCCCTTCTTCTTGCCTTTCTTGTCCTTCTTGAAACCGATGGTCTTAATGATCACAAACACTTGATGTTATTTCCTAATCTCCACTTCTGCAGTCTTAAGCATTGACAGAAGCTCGGGAAGAGACTTCTTCATGCCCTGCATGTTATAGTTCATCACGAAGCTCTTGTAGCTAGGTGGCAGAGATTGGAGAACATGATGTATGCCTAAGTCAATGGGAATCGTTATTCCCAAGGACACAAGCTTATCGGCGTACCCAGACATTTTGAGTACATGCTCACTAACGGAGCTGTTCTCTTCCATCATGCAGCTAAAGAACTTTTCAGAAGCATTATAACTCTCTACGGCAGCATGGGTATCGAAAATCATTTTCAATTCTCCCATGGTATCAAAGGCATTGCCATTTTCGAAACGCTTTCGAAGTTCTGGCTCTAGCCCATACAGTATGCCGCAATGAACTAAGTTGTGGTCCTCCTGACGAGTTATATAGACATTCTTTTCCTCGTCAGGGGCATCTGGAGCTGGTGGGGGGCCTAGCGGCGCCTCTTGCACATATTGCTTTTGTGCAGCAGTGAGGAGAATCCTCAAATTCATAGCCCAGTTGGTGAAGTTGCTACCATTCGTAGCAAGCTTCTCTTTCTCCATGAACACATTGAAATTAACTGCATGTGGTGCCATCTACAACAGAATTTGTAAAGTTTATTTAGACTAAGTTTATGATAGATTGAGTTCAACTAATCCAAATTACTAATGAACTCCCACTCAAAAACGACATCCCTCATGTCTTTTTGGTGATTACATGAACCAAATCCACTACACCAAGTCCGATCATCACGTGAGTCGGTGTAGCCTCAAAGGCGAGCATCAATATGGGCATCATATCAAATATATGACTCATGCTTAACCTTTCGGTCCGTTTCCCGAGGCCATGTTTGTACATGCTAGGCTCGTCAAGTAAGAACCTTAGTATTCCGCGTGTGTAAAACTGTCTTACACCCGTTGTATGAAAGCGCGGAGTCGAGTACACCCGATCATCACGTGATGTCTCGAAACATGATCCATAGAACGGTGCATACTGAAGGAAGCACGCATTTTATCTTAATATTTAAATGAGGGATCATCTTATAATGCTACCAAAAGCGCCAAACTAGCAGTATAAGATCTACTTACAACAATACCATATCAAGACACTAGCCCAGCAACGATCTAAACTAGACGCCTCTAATTTATCAATTGCAAGTTTTACATGGCTTAGGGCTTTCGGAGATAGAACCGGTCTTACCTACGAACATGAACCACAACGAGGATAACCAAGTTATTAGCAACTCATTTTAAATCAGATATTGACTATAGTAGGAGAGACAGACACCTGCTAGCCACTTATGCAAAACTAGTTGCATGTTAGTCGTGGAACCGGTCTCATGTACGATGACATGTAAGGTTGGTCTGGACCGCTTCAGCCCACTATGCCACCAATATCCAAAATACGTAGAAGATGCAATAACATGATCATCATTGCCCACATATAAACACATGTGTACTACCCATGCAAAGCACCTACGCATAGATCATGGGGAAATATATAGAGGGGTAGAGAGATCCTTCACGAGGAGGTGTGCTTTGTGAGGGAGGAGAGGGGGCCTTTTATAGGAGAGGGGGAATCCTCCCCTACCATGGCTGGCAGCCAAGAAGGGAGCCCCCTCCTCTTCCTCATTCATGTGGTGGAAGCTCCACTCACATCAATTCAAGCTCCACCCAAAGTTCCACTCACATGCATTAAATTTCCACCAAATTTAATGCCACTCTCAATTAATAAAACTCTTTTATTTATTTTATTCAGAATTTTGTTAATTACTTTAATTAACAAACATTCACATAAAACCCCTTGCAACATTTCAATATCACATGCAGAACCACTTTCTGCAATTTCACCAGAAACAGTTCTGGTTTCTATCGAAACAATTCCTGTTTCTATCGAAACATTTCCTGCGCTTTGCAAACCTTTTCTATGAAACATATGTGCTCCTAAATGGTGTCCGGAAACCCTTAAATGTGTCACCCTATGGTTCACGAATAATGTAGACATGATTGAGACTCCTCTCAGATCAATAATCAGAAGTGGGACCTGGAGATCCATACTGACTCCTGCACATTCAACGATGACTTCTGTGATCGTGAGAACCTTTAATGCTAGTAATTTAATCCCTTTGTCTCATGATATAATACATGTCCAATATTCAATCATCGGTATCCAAATACGTAGTTTGATCTCGTTACCGACATGCACTCTTTTCTCGTTCCCGTGATACAACATTCTAGTAATCATATCACTTGCTTGCAAGCTATCTTAATGTGATATCACCGAGAGGGCCCAGAGTATATCTATCCGTCATCGGGATTGACAAATTCCACTCTTGATCCATGAGCCTCAACATAACACCTTCGTAGCACTGAACCTACCTTTATAGTCACCCTGTTACGGTGTGACGTTTGATGTTATCAAGATACTCTTCCGGTGTTAGCAATTAACATGATCTCATGGTCTAAGGACTAAGATTACTTCGTATGATGTTATAGCAATGTAAACATAATGACTTGATCGTAATGCTATACTTCGGATGAATGTTCATCACATCATTTCACAAATGTTGTGACCTTGTTATTAACAACATCCAATGTTCATGATCAGAAAACATTGATCATCTTGTTAATCAACAAGCTAGTCTATAAGAGAGGCATAACTAGGAACCCTTTTTGTTTATTAAACACACATGTATTGACGTTTCCTATCAATACAATTATAGCATGCAAAATAAACATCTATCATATACAAGAAATACATAATAACAACTTTATTATTACCTCTCAGGGCATATTTCCTTCACAACCTTGTGTAGCTCTAGGGCTGGTGCTACCACTGCGACGACCTCCTCCTGGTCTACTACGTCATGCCCAACGGTAGCCTCGACCAGCACCTCTTCGGTGATGCCCTCCGCGAGGCGCAGCTAGAGTGGGACATCTAGTACAAGATCCTCCGCAACCGTGACGTCGACGTTGATATACATGCATGAGCAGTGGGAGCATGTGGTGCTCGACCGTGATGTGAAGGCCATCAACGTGCTCCTCAACAGCGACATGGCGGGATGGCTCGGCGACTTTGGGCTGGCGAAGCTATATGAGCTTGGCACGAACCCTGGTACGACGCGGGTGGTGGGCACAGTCGGGTACCTGGCGCCGGAGGAGGACTCCCGCCTCAGTCACCACATGAAAGCACCACCTCGTCCTATGCCGCTTGTTCCTGCAGCTGAACAGTGAAGGTGGACATCGCGCCATGGACGCAAGGGGAGCTCTAGCGCGACATGTTCGCCTCGACAACCCGCTCCCGCTAGCGGGCAGATGGCTCGACTGGTTCCACATGGGCGTTGCGCCTTGCTCTCCAGGCGCCAATGTGGACGCGCGCTCCCGCGGCGCAGTTTGTGCGGTGCACTATCATGGGAGGAAGTGGCAGAGCACGGGGAAAATGGTGACAGTGAAGAGGTCGGGAAAATGGGATAGGAGAAGAAAAGGATAGGGTATGCAGATCATGGGCCACCGATGCGAGGCTAGCATGTTGGATCCATAAAAAACCTATTCTCGTTGCTTCCGCTCCACGCGCTAGTAACTTTTCCATTTTATCCGCTTCAGATGCTGCCTTTTTGCTCCACTTTTCCATGATTCTCTCCTTTTAGCAAAATATAGAAAATGACCATAAACAGCTCTGGCGGGCTACTATTTCCGGATCTCAAAGCAACTTCTAGCATGTGAACAACTAGATAGGTCATGTACCCATTTGTACAAGTACAAATGTATTTCACTATGTTAATTATGAATTGATATATATTAAATTAATATTTAAATTAATATTTATAGGACAAGTTCCTCTACAGGGCCAAAACCCTGGAGGGAATCGACCCATGAGGAAGCTACCCAGAAAAGGCAGCAAACAGCTGGGCCATAGCCGCAGCTGGGCCACATTGCCTTGGCCCATGTGGGCGAGCAGGCGCTGGGCACCACGCAAGGCAGTTGAAAGCTGGCCACCGCTCAGGGGCCACTGCCACTCGGCCCACTCAGGTGCGAGGGCACGCACCACGCGAGGCCCTTGCGAACTAGCCGCAGTGGGCCGCGCCAAGGCCCACCCGCCTACTGTGATGGCTGCTCTGTTGCTCCTGTTGTCGCAGCGGGCTACGCGCGTAGAAGGCCGTCCCACCCTGGTCACGCGAGCTGGCACCATTGCTGCATGCTGGGTTGGGTGGCCCACCCGACTGTAACCCTTCTCCTTATTCCTCTCGCAATAGTTTAGTCCCACATGGGAGATCCTTTTGGAAAGGTACACCCCCTCCATCTATATAAAGGGGTGCCCATGGGTAGAATAAACACCAATAATTCTCCGAGGAATTTTCCTCAGAGAACTATCTCTCTCTCGTTGTCCTATCACGGTGGCGTTGTCCCTAGAATGGCACACACAAGAGACAACACACATGTAGCATGCCGTTGCGCTGCAGGGATTCCAGCCAGAGGATCTACTCCCACACTCTCGGCAAGGATCAGAGAACTGTAGGTCATCGTCGTACACCGTATGTGTGCAAAATCACGAGGGTTCTGTGATTAGTGTCCCCTTTGATGTTGTGAGCCGGACTGCTACACGATGGAGCAAGGGGTGACCTGCGAGGAGCTTCACGACCTTGAGGTTGGCTACGAGTATGACTACATCATCAACGTTCCCCTCGAAATGTTAACCGCTTTCGAACTACAAGGGTATGTATCCGAAACCTCGGATGTTACTGTATTACTCCTAGATCATGGCAGTTAGGTGTGTTCTCGTAGAAAAAATTTGTGTTTTCTGCCCCGAACCCCTTCAAGTGGATCAAGCCACTTATGGAAAGATTCACCGGAGAATAGGGTGAGGCTTTTGTGGCATGGTGGTCTTAGTACCGCTCACCCCTCCAACGCATATGTACTTCCCCTCAAAAGAAAGGAACTGTGGTAACTAAATCTCGTCTCTCCGTATTCTCCACTCTCAGTTAACTCGTTCCTCTCACCGCTCTTTACTCCCTTATATCGTTTAGTAGGTAGGTTGTCATATAGGTAAATTCACCATAGTTGCATATCTAGACAATTTACCTTTGTGTCAAGCCTAAATTGAAAAACAATTAAAATTTGGAGTAGAACCTATTCACCCCCCTCTAGGTGCCCATACGATCCTGTTTCACTAGAACAACCCAAAACCTCTCTGTGTTCGCACATAAACCCAGCCACACCAGGGGGTTTCGGCAGAATACAGATAGAATCACCTCTGTAGCTCGTCTTCGTCGTTTCCAATAACAGTGACTGCCACATCGCTGGTGGAACCGACCTACAAGCGTGGTATTTCATCCACCCTAGACCAGTGAGTTATCCAAGAGCTCTAACCAAGGAATCTGAGGTCCAATGTCATTGCAGCTTGCATCGCGAGTGTCAAACCCTAACCGACCTCGTCGGAGGATCGCCATTGTCGTAGATACCGACATTCCCGAGCACTATAAATAGGTCGGGAGATCCACCTCGTCTCACTCGCACCTCACAAGTCCCCCTCAACATGTTTGGATCTCCTGGTCCGAGGAATCACAAAATTCCTCACCGGAGCATCTCGTTAGAATCTATGAGAAATCTCTAATCTTCTGTAGCAATTTGACTTTGATATCAAGGATGTAAATCTCAAGGTAATCATGTGCATCCCCCAGCACCTCTAGCTCGTCGTAGGGTAGTTTTGTATGGTTTGACGGAGGGCGCCAAGGCAATAGGTCATCATCGTCGCCATCTCCGGTGGTGATAGGGTCACTGGAGCCTCCCATTAAACTCGTGACGCTCGTAGGCATTCAATGCACTCACTTGTTCATCCCAGGGACGACCATGGTGTATAGTTCACCATAATCGGAACTAATTCATCGCAGACGCGCTCGTCATCATCGTCTATGATGATCTCATGGACAAAGGGATACATGGTTAGCCTCCTAGGGAGCCTAGGAAGCCATATCCTGGTGTCGTCATCATCGGCATCCTGGGGAGCCATATCCTAGTGTCATCGTCGGTGGTGGAATATGCTGACATCAAACACCGATGATGACCTCAACCTGGTGGACCCTGTCTACAGGTTGACCTGGGTCAATCGTCAGCGTGGCACTGACGTGCGCTTGGTCCAACATGTGAGTCATAGTATATAGATTATCCTCGAGATAAAATGATTTGACTGTATGCACTCATCCACATGGTACCTGACTGTACCCTGGATCCACATGTCACTCACCAAACATGTCCACACTTGTAAATGAATTATCCATTAGGAAAAATTCCAGAAAAACTTTTAAACTTAGAAAATTCATAAGAAATTCATCCTAAATATAAAGAATACAAATAATATATCAAAAATTTAAGATCTATCCATCTACATCAAAATCATATATACTTATACAAAAATTTAAGAATAAATAAAATATTTTTATTCATTTTCTTAAATACAAATTTAAGGAAAAAAAACCAAAATTTTAAACAGATTTCTATTTTCATGCCCTGGTTCGTTAGTTGTACTCAGTTTTTCCCAGCCGCTTAGTTTTTTCTCACTTTTGCCCATCTTCTTATAGAAACTCTCACATGGTCTAAAACTCGCCGTGTGTTAGCCTTACCATTACGTGCTGACAAGTGGAGCCGCGTTCAGTCGGGTCCTGTAGTAGATCCTCACCGTTACGTGCTGACAAGTAGGATCGTGTTATGTCGGGTCCTATAGTGTACCCTTGCCATTACACGCGGACAAGTGGGGTCATGTTCAGTCGGTTTCCATTTATCATTTCCATGATCATTTATCATTTATCATTTCCTGATCATTTATCATTTCTATGAAGTGAAATATAATGCATAAACTCGCATATACGAAAATTCTACACCTTTGAACTCTTTGAAATCGCACTTAATACGTGATAATGTCGTGCTAAAAAAATCTTGAGATATTATCATTTTCATAGAGTGGAATGTAATGCACAAACTTGCATATACGATATTTATACACCTTTGAACTCTTTGAATCTCACTTAATACGTGATAATGTTGTGCTAAGAAAATCTTGAGAGATTATTATTTTCATAGAATGGAATGTAATGCATAAACTTTTGTATACGAAAATTATACACCTTTGAACTCTTTGAAATCACACTTAATACGTGATAATGTCGTGCTAAGAAAATCTTGAGAGATTATCATTTTTATAGAGTGGAATGTAATGCATAAACTTGTATATACAAAGTTTATACACCTTTGAACTCTTTGAGATCGCACTTAATACATGATAATGTTGTGCTAAGAAAATCTTGAGAGATTATTATTTTCATAGAGTAGAATATAATGCATAAATTTGCATATATATGAAAATTATACACCTTTGAACTCTTTGAAATCGCACTTAATATTTGATAATGTTGTGCTAAGAAAATCTTGAGAGATTATCATTTTCATATAGTGGAATGTAATGCATAAATTTGCATATATGAAAATTATACACCTTTAAACTCTTTGAAATCGCACTTCATACGTAATAATGTTGTGCTAATAAAATCTTAATTATTTATCATTTCCATGGAGTGAAATATAATGCATAAACTTGCGTATACAAAAATTTTAAACCTTTGAACACTGTGAAATCGCACTATATAACGAGATAATGATGTGCTAGCAAAATTTTGAGAGATTATCATTTTCTCCCCCCAATTTCATAGATAGGAATGTAATGTATAAACTTGCATATACAAAAATTATACACATTTGAACTCTTTGAAATTGCACTTAATACGTGATAATATTGTGCTAAGAATATCTTGAGAGGTTATCATTTTCATAGAGTGGAATATAATGCACAAATTATACACCTTTGAACATGTTCCCTTCAAATTATATTCAAGTTCATTTGTTTATGGAGTTAAAGTACCGGTGTCAAACTCATTATTTTGCATGGATAGAGGGGTACCTCCCGACAGATATAGGGGTTATGATGTCCGCTAGATCACAGATGATCAACGGTTGGTGGGTACGATCCGCGTGACAACTGTCTCAACCAATCAGAGCATAGCAGCGAAGATGAGCACAGGTGCGAGAGATTGATACTATGAGAGGGGAAAACTGAGTAGAACTTAAGAACCAAGGACAAAGCTGAGTAGAACTTAAAAACCAAGGGCAAGAATGACAAAGGGATTCAAATAGAAAATAGAGAAAGATTTTTAAAATGGAAAATGCGTCTTTTATACAATAAAATACATCTTGACATACATCAAATTATTTGCAATTCAAATATACACCAGGAGGCTCCACGCCACGGACTTCAACTCTCTCGTGAAGCATGCCGAGGACGTGACGACCTGCGGCGAGTCCATGAACATCCACGGCTTCAGAGCCAAGCACCTGGCGCTCGTCCTTCACCTTCGTAACCTCCAGAAGGTGGCTATTGATGACCCACAAGTATAGGGGGTGTATCGCAGTATTTTCGAGGGAAGTGAACCCAATTTATTGATTCGACACAAGGGGAGCTAAAGAATATTTATAAGGCTTAACAACTGAGTTGTCAATTCAGCTGCACCTGGAAACAATCTTGCTCACAGCAGTTTATCAGTAGCAACAGTTTTGTAGTAGGAATAGTAAAGTAATAGCAGTAGTAAGGTAAAGACAGCAGTAACAATAGCAGTAAACAGTAGGATTCGAGTGCGGTAGGCATAGGGATGGATGGATGGGCGTTGCATGGACAAGACAATTCACATGGCAATCTGAACATAGGGCAATTGCAGATAAATAAGATAAAGCATCCAAGTACTAGATAATCCTAGGCATGTGTTCCATATATAGTCATACGTGCTCGCAATGAGAACTTGCACAACATCTTTTGTCCTGCCAGCCCGTTTGCAGCGGGGCCTCAAGGGAACTACTGGCAATTAAGGTGCTCCTTTTAATAGAGCACCGGAGCAAAGCATTAACACTCCGTGAACACATGTGATCCTCACATTGAAGCCATTCCCTCCGGTTATCCCGATTTCTGTCACTTCGGGGCCATTGGTTCCGTACAACAAAGTGTGTATACAACTTGCAGATAAGACCATAAACAATATTATCATAATGAATCAATAACATGTTCAGATCTGAAATCATGGCACTCGGTCCATAGTGACAAGCATTAAGCATAACAAGTCGCAACAAAGTCATAAAGCACTAATAGAAGATACTAGGCACCATGCCCTAACAATCTGATGCCATTACATGAACGATCTCATCCAATCCCTACCATCCCCATAGCCTACAGCGGGGGATTACTCACTCATAGATGGGGGAAACATGGATGGTCGATGGAGAAGTGATGGTGATGATGATGGCGATGATCTCCTCCAATTCCCCGTCTCGGCAGGGTGCCAGAACGGAGTTTCTGGTGCTGTTTCGTGGAATCTGGTGGTGGCGGCGGAGCGGAACTCCTTCTGGAAAAACCTCGACCCCCCAGAGTTTTAAGGTCAGAAGACTTCTTATAGGCGAAGAGGGAGGCCGAGGGGGTGTCTCGGGAGGCCAGACCACCCCCTGGCGTGGCCTAGGCTAGCCTGCGCGGCCAGGTGGTGTGGCCTGGGCCCAACCCCCTCCGTCTCGTATTCTGGCTCCGGGAGTCTTTTGGTGAAATAGGATTTTTGGCATATTTTCCGGGATTTTTCCTGATAGTTGATTTTCTGCACAAAAACTAGACACCAAGGCAATTCTGCTGAAAACAGCATCAGTCCATGTTAGTTGCATCCAAATCACACAAGTTTAGAGGAGAAACAACAACAAAAGTGTTCGGGAAAGTAGATACGTTTTGGACGTATCAACTCTCCCAAGCTTATCTTATTGCTTGTCCTCAAGCAATTCAGTTGAAAACTGAGTGCGATAAAAGAACTTTCACGAACACATTTGCTTCATATGATGTATATATTCTGAGCATGTGATCAACTACTTACACAATTCATAATAAAGAGTATGCAACTAAGTTTACTTAATAGGCATTGCAAGCTATGAAGAGATTCCAACTTAAAAATAATAAGTAGCATGAAGTATAAATATAAGCAACATTACAATTCTCAAAACAAGGTATGATAGAGTGGTATCTCGCTTGCCTTTTTATTGTGAATTCCAAGGCACCTCTGAAGTTCAGGTGAAGGCTAGAAGTAAAGATGTCAAAGATACAAGCATCAAAGTCATAACACAAATAATCAAGTAATGAGACAGGCACAAAGAATGACAACTATGCTCTCAAGAAAGTGCTCAAAGAATATGTGGAGACTCAACAAAGAAATGAAAAGGTTTTAAATAGTTTGAAAGGCTTCCAAATGCTGAAAGTATGGTACCCATTAGCTTTGAGCTCTCATTTCCCCTATCATAAGCATCTTTAATATGGTTAAGGTGAAAGTGAGGTCCAATCTGAGTTATATGCTTGACAGACTATAAACTGGAAATCCCATGTCCCTTGAGTACGAGGGCCGCTCCTCATGCTACTCAACTTTAGTTACCTGTAAGTTCTTGTCATCGTAAATACGAGCGTATCATAGAGAACCGACAACGGGGTACCCCTTGCCCGATGATACGGAAGAATCCCCATATCAAAATGACAAGGCAAGCAGACAATGAGTATCTCGGCAATCTTCTTATTTACCATGGGAAAATGGTGCTTTTTTTTATCTTTCCTCTTTTCTCAAATCTCTTTTTTTCTTTTCTTTTTCTCAATGGCTATCTCTCTTTTTTTATAAGAAGAATGCTTCATAGATATCATTATGGTTACGCTGCAGGTTTCCACCATGACGGCATGGATTAGACCGGCGGCCCAGGCGTTTCTCTAACACACATACATAACTTCATGGACTTACAGGATCCCCTTTTATTTCACACCGACGACATCCGCAAACAAGAGAGCATGGTATCAACTGGGTATATATTTACAAGTGTTGAAAGCGTTCCCCGTGATAGCACGGTTCTGCTAATCCCCAGCCTATAATTTGCAAGCATATAACTTTCATGGACAGTCACAATGGTTCAGGTTTATTAAGTGCAGGAAATAAAGTGTGCCATCAAGTTCGTGAGAGCTTTACTAACTAACTTTCTCATAACAAGCAAACATTTTATTCGGAAGAAAACAAGGCATATTGAATATGCACGGAAATAGCAAATGATGCTAATAGGTAGGTTTGGTGGACACTTTGGCAATATTTGGTTTTAGGGATTGGAAACAAGAGTAAAACATACTCAGTGTAAGTGAAGGCTAGCAATAGTAAGGGAGCGACTGTAGCACCCCGGTAAAATCACTACTAGAAAATCGCGTGTTGTTTTTATTTTGTGCATCATCATGACCGCATGCTCATGTCATCATGCCACATTGCATTTGAGCATCGTCATGTCATCATGCATGGTTTGCCTAAAAGTATTTTGCTAAAAGCCTATTTGTTTTCTAAATATCTCCCATCTTTTATTTCAAATCAAAACCCCGGGCTTGTCCGGAGTATTTTGTTTATCTAAAAACAAATCACAACAGTCTCTTAAAATAATAACCAAAATTTATATTATTTTTGGGAGGCAGCCAGGTAGGCCCAAAAGCCGAGCCAGCCACCTCCTTCTAACCTAACCCTAGACCCGACCTGCCATCCCTACCCATCTCCCTACCGCCGTCGCCACACGGCACCCATGCATGTCCTAGAATCCCTGCATGTAGCGTACGCTACCCTGGCCCCACCCCGACCGCTTGGTCCCACCTCTCGCTCACTCGCTCTCTCACGGTGCAACACGCGTAGCAGCAAACCCCAACCAGCTCCTCCCGATCGAACCACTCCCCACGTCAATGCCAACTGCCGCGCGTTGCTCTCACCCCGGCCCCACCTCCTCACATCGCATGCGACCCTGCTCCCCGTTTGGTCCCACCACCCACCAACTCCCCATCTCGTTCTCGATCCCACCTACCCCATCGTCCCGCTCGCCCCGCATCTCCTCTATCCTCGCTCGCTGCCAAGCTCGACCCCGAGCATCGTCGGCGCCCCTTTGTGGCCCATGAGCATCTCCAGCAAGCCCGCATGTGCCGCCCTCGTCGAGCCTCGTCCACCTCCCTGTTATATGCACCACCCCGCCATCCGGAGCTCCGTCGCTGAGCCCTGCCAGATCCCGCCGTCACCGCCCTGTAGGCCTCGTCCGTCCTCGCCTGGACCCCGTCTCCCTGGAGCTCCTCTGCACCAGCGCCTTCCTGCCTCCTCGCTCCCTCCCGCGTCGCTTGGCTCCGCCGGCGTCCTCTTCCTCGAGGCCGCTCTTCCTCCACCCTGTCCTCGGGCCGCCGCCATGCGTGGGAACCCCAAGCTCGGTCCGCCACCGCTCGCCCTCTCTCCGTCGCCGCTCTCTGCAGCCGCGGTTGCGCCGCCCAGGACCCTCTTCGTGCTGGCTTTTTCCTCTCAGACGCGAGTAAGGGCGCCCCATATCGGCACTACATGTTGACCTCTTGGTCCATGTGCTGGTAGTTCTCTGAACCTGCATATGTGGTTCCAGTTGGTACTCATGGCTTAGTGTTTCGACCTTGTCCTGTTACCAACATGTTTGCAGGAAGGTCTACCTTGCCTTGTTCCGTGGATGTATGCTTGATGCGGATGGTTTTTTAGGGATGTATCGGTGCCACTAGAAGAGTAGAAATCCCCGCGAAGTTCTCCGATCTCGGCTTTCGCCAAGATCTTCCGAAAACCACCGATGTGAATCCAAGTTCTTCATCGATGACAAGGCCGTCGACATGGAACTCGAAGGCCGATCCCGGCAAGACTGAACCCCATCGACCCCCAGTGAACACCAAGATCGCCGATAACCGAAGTGTGACCCCTATCCGAGACCCCTATTTTTATAATATGACATTATCACTTGTTGCATATTAAATGGTTCATATTCGCATCACATCATGTGGTTTGGGGGCATTATGCTGATTCACCTAATAATTAAATATGGAAGCCATATGCAGGCTATTCTAGTCTTATATTGGCCCCCATTTAAATTTGTGTAGCGAACCGATGCTATGTTTTGCCTTGTTAAGACAACATTTAAATTGCGGGGTAACTAATCAACATGAACCTTCTAATTAATTGTCGGGACCCCGGTACCGCTTAATATTGCCTAGTCGGATCGCATATTTGCCATGCATGCATCATATCATAAACATGCCGATTCTTTTGCCATAGTATTAAATAGTGCATCCGGTGTTTTTTAGTGCTTTGCTTCTTCATGGATTAGGCCGTTAAGTTGATGCGAGTATCGACAAGTTCTTCAGATATGAACTGTCGGCTATGTTTCTCAGACGAGCATCTCCCCCTTTCTACCATTTTGCTTTTATAGTCTTTATTTCCTCCTATTGATCTATTGCTATCCGTGTTACGATGCTTTAGTTTCTGTGTACCATTTATATTCCTTGCAGCCTCTATATTGCCTTGGACACATCCTATTACCTGTTGTTTGGTAAATAGATAGCCTTGTGAGTCGTAGTCGCTTGCTCAGGTGCGATCCCGTGTCGTGAACTACCACACAGTTGTTGGAATGTTGTCATATGCTTTATGGTGGAGATGATCATGGCTTTAATTACAACTTGATATTAAATGGCTAGGTATAACTAATGCAGAGGCATCGGTGGGCAATAGATGTTATTTGGTTCATCCATGCTCACTTGTGTCCTATAGGACCCCGAGTACTTGATACCTGTTCCTTGACTATCGCACTATCCGCATGTGGGACCATGAATCCCCTTAGCCAGAACTTGATTCATTTCTTATTTCTTGGGGCCACAAGTAGTTTGGGGCTTTATTACTATCATGTACTTATGCCATGCTTTATTGCTTTATTTATGATTGTGCGTGGAGCACCTGTACTATTTTGGAACGTGGAATGTTTTCGCGGTATCGACAAGCCCAGTCACACTTTCGGGTTCCCAGTCGTTTACAGCCATTGTCACAAACCCTGGGTCCGTCTTGGAGCCGGCCAACTTTGTTGCGGGTAGCTTAGTGGGGTGGCCCCCTGAAATATTTTATGAATCCTATGATTGCTTTGTCGTGAAAGCCTCGTTGGGTTTTGATTTAGTTTTTCCGAGGTTGATCATGTGTGTGTTGCTATTTGTGCACCCCTTCAGGGTAAATCTTTCTGAAAGCCGTGTCCGCGGTTATGGATGACTTGGAGCATAGTATCTCGATCATAGACAAGCATAACTAAAGTAGTGCTATAAATTTTACTTAATATGTGACTAGTAATCAGCTTCACTACAATGGAATGGATAATAAAAGTGCCAACTACTGGTGGAACTGGGGTGTATCGTGTCATGTTATACCTGCCTAGTAAGTATCGCAACTCCAATGGAATGAAATAAAAGTGCCAACAACTGCTGAGTTTGGGATGTCACATGCTAATTGTATCTGACTAGTAAGTACTTCAACTACAACTGAATGGTTAACTAAAACTGCCCACTACTTATGCTATCAGGATGACTCATGCTATCTATATCTGACTAGTAAGTGATGCAACTATAATGGAATGAATAAAACTGCCAACTATGTGAGTTCCTCGGTTTGACTTCCTCGTTTGGTCTCGAGGGGGAATACCAGGATGGGTATGATTGGTGTTAGTATAAGTTTGGTTCCTAATAGGTCTTTCTTATCTCTCTCTCTAATAGCCGACGGTTGCATCGAGTCTCTATAGGTTGTTTAGTGCATGCTGCGCTGCCGCTTCAGCCCACCATACCTATGTAGGTGAGAGCCGCCGAATTCTAGCCTCGTCGTGTACTGGCCTCAGTACTGACGCTCCTCCATTTCCTTTGCCCTTTGTCGGCACCCCTTTTGTTTTAGCAGGTTTAAGTTCGACATCATTAGCAGGGTTACCCTTCCGGCTTGGTCTGGGCAGGGTTATGGACGCCATTGGTTATTCTTCAGGGCTCTTAGCCCCATTTGCATCTTATCCATACTCGGATGTTGTATCGTTTTCAAGGTGATTTGGATCTTTGTACTGTATATCTGTATTCTTGACTCAATGAGTCATTGTTGTATATATATATATATGTGTTGTGGGTTCCATCGTGAACTATTGTGTAATGGTATTACTTCGTTTTCCACCCGCATGCAAGTGCCTGGTGGGCGTCCTTAAATCGTTTCTATGCGGATTTGGCGGGAATCGCTGAAATCTGCATAGGGACGATTCGAGGGTGTTACAGAGTGGTATCAGAGCTCAGCAGTTGCGATACCCCACTGGTCTAGCCTATAGGATAACCTAGCTAACGGATGTTGTAGAGTGTCCAAACTATTTTTGAAAATCGGTTGGATAAATCTGATTAGGTCTATTTTTACTCCTTACCCCTATGCTATTATCCTCTTACCTTGGGAGTTTAGAATCTGTTGTCTTACCTTTCTTCAAGTCCAAGATTTCTCATGGTTGGGTTTCTGTCGTACCTTCAGGGTTTCGCTTTCTCCTTTGGTAATGGTGCTTCTACATTCGGTCTTCATGCTATCTGATGAATCCTTCACCTGTTGTACCTTTCTTTGCTCTTCCTTTGTGCCTTCCGGTGTTTTCCGACATGACGCCATCATCTACGCCAGATCTGATGAAGAGCTTGCATCACTCCTTTGTTCTCCGGACATCGCTTGTGAAGATCTTCAGTCTGAATTCCGAGAGTTGGTTGCACGATTCTTTTGTTCATGTACAGAGTAATGCTTTGAGTGCGGAATGGAGTCATGACCATACCACTACTCTTATCATTTGCTCTTTTGCATTGAACTGGTGGACCAATGCAATCTTTACTCCTTCCTAGGAAGTTGGAGGTGGCCTTTTCTTTTGATAACTTTACCTTCGTCTTTGTTTCTCCGGAGTGTTCTCTCGATGATCGTGAGCAACAAACCTTGTTGGTGGTGTTGCTGATTTCAAGATGGAGCGAGATTCCTTGTTAGTGGTGTCGCGAGGATCTACATGAAGCGAGAAGATTCAGGCCGTCGGCATTCTTCCCCGTACCATGAGGCGGATCTCGAGGGCGAGATCCATTGTTTGTGGTGTCGAATTGTAGCACCCCGGGTAAAATCACTACTAGAAAATCACGTGTTGTTTTTATTTTGTGCATCATCATGACCGCATGCTCATGTCATCAGGCCACATTGCATTTGAGCATCGTCATGTCATCATGCATGGTTTGCCTAAAAGTATTTTGCTAAAAGCCTATTTGTTTTCTAAATATCTCCCGTCTTTTATTTCAAATCAAAACCCCGGGCTTGTCTGGAGTATTTTGTTTATCTAAAAACAAATTACAAAAGTCACTTAAAATAATAACCAAAATTTATATTATTTTTGGGAGGCAGCTAGGCAGGCCTAAAAGCCCAGCCGGCCACCTCCTTCTAACCTAACCCTAAACCCGACCTGCCATCCCTACCGCCGCCGCCACACGGCACCCACACGCATCCGAGAATCCTTGCCTGTAGCGTACGCTACCCCGGCCCCAACCCGACCACTTGGCCCCACCTCCCGCTCGCTCGCTCACGGTGCAGCACGCGTAGCAGCAAACCCCAACCAGCTCCTTCGACATGCTCCTCCCGATCGAACCACTCCCCGCGTCAATGCCAACCGCCCCGTGTCGCTCTCACCCCGGCCCCACCTCCGCACATCGCACGCGCCCCTGCTCCCCGTCTGGCCCCACCACCCACCAACTCCCCCTCTTGTTCTCGATCCCACTTACCCCATCGTCCCGCTTGCCCCGCGTCGCCTCTATCCTCGCTCGCCGCCAAGCTCGACCCCGAGCACCGTCGGCGCCCCTTCGCGGCCCACGAGTGTCTCCACCAAGCCCGCATGTGCCGCCCTGATCGAGCCTCGTCCGCCTCCCTGTTGTATGCACCACCCCGCCGTCCGGAGCTCCGTCGCTGAGCCCTGCCAGATCCTGCCGTCACCGCCCTGCAGGCCACGTCCGCCCTCGCCTGGACCCCGTCTCCCTGGAGCTCCTCTACACCGGCGCCTTCCCGCATCCTCGCTCCCTCCCGCGTCGCGCGGCTCCGCCGGTGTCCTCTGCCTCGAGGCCGCTCTGCCTCCACCCCGTCCTCGGGCCGCCGCCACGCGCGAGAACCCCAAGCTTGGGCTGCCACCGCTCGCCCTCTCTCAGTCGTTGCTCTCTATAGTCGCGGTTGCGCCACCCAGGTCCCTCTCCGTGCTGGATTTTTCCTCTCGGACGCGAGTAAGGGCGCCCCATATCGGCACTACATGTTGACCTCTTTGTCCAGGTGTTGGTAGTTCTCTGAACCTGCATATGTGGTTCCAGTTGGTACTCCAGGCTCAATGTTTCGACCTTGTCCCGTTACCAACATGTTTGTAGGAAGGTCTACCTTGCCTTGTTCCGTGGATGTATGCTTGATGCCGATGGTTTTTAGGGATGTATCGGTGCCACTAGAAGAGTACAAATCCCCGCGAAGTTCTTCGATCCCGGCTTTCGCCAAGATCTTCCAAAAACCACCGATGTGAATCAAAGTTCTTCATCGATGACAAGACCATCGACATGGAACCCGAAGGCCGATCCCGCCAAGACCGAACCCCATCGACCCCCGGTGAACACCAAGATCACCGATAACCAAAGTGTGACCCCTATCCGAGACCCCTATTTTTATAATATGACATTATCACTTGTTGCATATTAAATGGTTCATATTCGCATCGCATCATGTGGTTTGGGGGCATTATGCCGATTCACCTAATAATTAAATATGGAAGCCATATGAAGGCTATTCTAGTCTTATATTGGCCCCCATTTAAATTTGTGTAGCGAACCGATGCTATGTTTTGCCTTGTTAAGACAGCATTTAAATTGCGGGGTAACTAAACAACATGAACCTTCTAATTAATTGTCGGGACCCCGGTACCGCTTAATATTGCCTAGTCGCATCGCATATTTGCCATGCATGCATCATATCATAAACATGTCGATTCTTTTGCCGTAGTATTAAATAGTGCATCCGGTGTTTCTTTTAGTGCTTTGCTTCTTCACGGATTAGGCCGTTGAGTTGATGGGAGTATCGACAAGTTCTTCAGATATGAACCATCGCCTATGTTTCTCAGGCGAGCATCTCCCCCTTTCTACCATTTTGCTTTTATAGTCTTTATTTCCTCCTATTAGTCTATTGCTATCCGTGTTACGATGCTTTAGTTTCCGTGTACCATTTATATTCCTTGCAGCCTCTATATTGCCTTGGACACATCCTATTACCTGTTGTTTGGTAGATAGATAGCCTTGCGAGTCGTAGTCGCTTGCTCAGGTGCCACGTAGTTGTTGGGATGTTGTCATATGCTTTATGGTGGAGATGATCATGGCTTTAATTACAACTCGATATTAAATTGCTAGATATAACTAATGTAGAGGAATCGGTGGGCAATAGATGTTATTTGGTTGCTCCACGCTCACTTGTGTCCCGTAGGACCCCGAGTACTTGATACCTGTTCCTTGACTATCGCGCAATCCGCATGTCGGACCATGAATCCCCTTAGCCAGAACTTGATTCATTTCTTATTTCTTGGGGCCACAAGTAGTTTGGGGCTTTATTACTATCATGTACTTATGCCATGCTTTATTGCTTTATTTATGATTGTGCGTGGAGCACCTGTACTGTTTTGGAACGTGGAATGTTTTCGTGGTATCGACAAGCCCAGTCACACTTTCGGGTTCCCAGTCATTTACAGCCATTGTCACAAACCCTGGGTCCGTCTCGGAGCCGGCCAACTTCGTTGTGGGTAGCTTAGTGGGGTGGCCCCCTGAAATATTTTATGAATCCTGTGATTGCTTTATCGTGAAAGCCTTGTTGAGTTTTGATTTGGTTTTTCCGAGGTTGATCGTGTGTGTGTGTTGCTATTTGTGCACCCCTGTAGGGTAAATCTTTCTGAAAGCCGTGTCCGCGGTTATGGACGACTTGGAGCACCGTATCTCGATCATAGACAAGCATAACTAAAGTAGTGCTATAAGTTTGACTTAATATGTGACTAGTAATCAGCTTCACTACAATGGAATGGATAATAAAAGTGCCAACAACTGGTGGAACTGGGGTGTATCGTGTCATGTTATACCTGCCTAGTAAGTATCGCAACTCCAATGGAATGAAATAAAAGTGCCAACAACTGCTGAGTTTGGGATGTCACATGCTAATTGTATCTGACTAGTAAGTACTTCAACTACAACTGAATGGTTAACTAAAACTGCCCACTACTTATGCTATCAGGATGACTCATGCTATCTATATCTGACTAGTAAGTGCTACAACTATAATGGAATGAATAAAACTGCCAACTGTGTGTGTTCCTTAGTTTGACTTCCTCGTTTGGTCTCGAGGGGGAATACCAGTATGGGTATGATTGGTGTTAGTATAAGTTTGGTTCCTAATAGGTCTTTCTTATCTCTCTCTAATAGCCGACAGTTGCATCGAGTCTCTATCGGTTGTTTAGTGCATGCTGCGCTGCCGCTTCAGCTGAGAGCCGCCGAATTCTAGCCTCGTCGTGTACTGGCCTCAGTACTGGCGCTCCTCTTTGTCCTTTTCCCTTTGTCGGCACCCCTTTTGTTTTAGCAGGTTTAAGTTCGACGTCGTTAGCAGGGTTACCCTTCCGGCTTGGCCTGGGAAGGGTTATGGACGCCATTGGTTATTCTTAAGGGCTCTTAGCTCTATTTGCATCTTATCTGTACTCGGATGTTGTATCATTTTCGAGGTGATTCGGATCTTTGTACTGTATATCTGTATTCTTGACTCAATGAGTCGTTGTTGTATATATGTGTTGTGGGTTCCATCGTGAACTATTGTGTAATGGTATTACTTTGTTTTCCACCCAAACGCAAGTGCCTGGTGGGCGTCCTTAAATCATTTCTATGCGGTTGGCGGGAATCGCTGAAATCTGCATAGGGCCGATTCGAGGGTGTTACAGTGACAAACGAGAGAGCAATAGCTGTCATAATCATGCTTGCAACAAAACAGGACTAATCATGGCATGAAAGTGATTCAAGACCCTCAAGGCAAAATAATTCATCGAGGCTTAACTGATATGTTTCAGTCATATGCATGCATGAGCATGTGCCAAGTCAATTCAAATGAATTATTCAGAGGAGGGTACCACGGTGTCATACCAAGTTATGAATAGAGTAATGCAAGCAAACATTCATAAGACATTCTACAAACTATTAGCAAGCTGGAACTAATCATATGAAAGCAAGAACTACTAAGCATCCATAAATAACATACACCCTATACGAACAGACTGAGCATTCCCACAATGATGAGTATATGTACAAAAATGAAAACAAATAGAGTTTGTTACCAGCCTCTTACCACACCTCAAGTTGTCATTAATCCTTATTATTGCTCTTCGCTTGTGTGGCTTGAATAATAATATGAAACCAATATCCACTGAGGACTGCTGAACCCTGCAACAAACTCACAAAGCCAAAAAAGAACAACAAATATTTTTGGTGTTTTCGATTTTTTTAAAGCAAGAAACAAAAAGGAAAAACAAGCAAAGCAAAATCTTTTTGGGTTTTTCGAATAGTTCAAACAAAGCAAAAAGGGAAAAACAAACCAAGGCAAAAAGTAAGAAGAAGCAAACAAAGAGAAACAACAGAAATATTTTTGGTCTTTTTGTGTTTTTAGAAAGCGAAAGCAAAGAAAGAACGAAAACTAAAAGGAGAACGAAACATGAATACACAAAGTACCGACGCAACATGATAGGGAGATGAGTGCGATGTCGGTGTACCTCCGCCCAAGCTTAGGCTTTTGGCCTAAGTGGGTGTCAATCCAGATACGGGTAAGGGTTCCAAGCAGGAGGATCATGATAAGAATGATCGTAGTTGGGCCCTTGGGAGGAAGAAGAAGCTCCCCAATCATAGATAGGCTGCTAATATGAAGACTCTCCCTCATTCGAGGGCTGGACCGAATCATCCGTGACCTCCCTTCTAGTATCCTGCTCCTACTGGGAGAGCTCTCCCAAATACGTATCAAACTCCTCCTCCGTGAGAGACCATCCTACCCTGTTATCAAGGTTAAACAAAATAGGTGCAGGCAAAAGACCAACGCGCTCGGACTTGCTCCTTCTCCAACCAGCTTTGAGAAAGGTTATTTCATAAGACAACTCACTCAAACTAGCCCACGAGGAAACAAATTTATGCTGTATCATGGAATTAAGATTAATCCTTTCTATGGGAAACTGTAGGTCTAGATGATGAGGCACTAAACCATGCAATGCTAGTAAACGAGAAGCAATGAGGCCCCCACAAATTCCACCTTTCTCGCGGTTAGCGGAAAGACAGAAAGCTATCAAAGCACCCAAGTTGTAAGACCTATCTCGTTTAAGAGCAGCAGAGATAAAAGCTAGATCATATGAATATAACTTATTGGCAGTTTTCCTAGCAAGAACACACTTAGCAATAAAGTAGGCAAAGTAGCGAATGGAGGGGAGATGAATGTTATGGATTTTTCCACTCTCCTTTGAGAAGCTGCTCCCTTGGCAAATTTCTGCGTATAAATCCATGAGTGGTGCAGATCGCTCTTTGATCCTTCCACATGATCCCCATTGAGGTACCTTAATAGCTGCACAAAAGTCATCGAGAGAATGGTCGACAGCAATATTGTAAATTTTGTAGCGGACCATGGGGTTAGGCAAAGAGTAACTAAATTGAAAGTCTTGCACCACAGACATGGTTAGCTTCACAAATTGACAAGGTTCATCTTCCAAAAAGTGCTCCAACCCTGCATTAGAAACCAAAGTGTCGAAATCCTAGAGAATTCCTGCAGCTCTAATGAATTCAGAGCATGGGTAAATGGAAGGAAAAACTTCCTCCTCCCGGTGAACCTTCATAACCTCAGGCACCCATAGTTCATGTTGGTTTAGTTGATGTTCATTCATCTTCTATTCTGAAATTTAAACACCTATTAAACAAGTGATTGCAAAGTGAATATAATGAAGGGTACTACTCATAGGGACTTGTAAGAGGCCTAAACATGCATCAAAACTATATCTCTCAGCATCAAACAAGCTTACAAGCTCTCATAACCTGTCACCTACAGCAACAAAATACTCAAGATATAATCCACTAAACACAAATCTACTTGGACAAGCGGAGGAGTCACATACCGGAGAACAAATGCTCCAAATTTTAGCAGCAAAGATGGGCTGAGCAAGGAGATCAAAAAATCGAGGGCAAGCACAGCAAGAACTCGATTTTGAGCAATGAACTGGAGTTTGCTCGGGAGAGAGAAGAAAGTGGCAAGTGAGAGTGTGAGTGGAGGGCCAGGGGTGGCCCACACCATGGCATGGCGCCACCTAGGGCAGGCCGCGCCACCAGGTGGTGTGCCTGCCTGGTGGGTCCCCTAGTACCTTCCAGGCACTCCTCTGCCCCTTTTTTCACGTAAAAAATTAATATGAATTTTCTGGAATTTTTCGAGACACTTTATTTTTGGACAATTTTTAGGCATAGATGAATGATTTTTTTGCAGAAAAATGATTTTGAAAAGATGCAATGCAAAACAAAGCAAAAGCTACAGAAGTTCTAAGCCACTCTAAAATGCAAGCAACTAGCACAAGAAAGGTAAACTAAACGAAAGCAAAACTACAATGGATAGAATAAGAGTAAACGGAGATAATCATGGTGAAAACATTGTTTTGTTCAATGAAATCCTTTTGTTAACAAGGTTGATCAAGTCTTGTTACCAAAAAAATTCCATATGAGACAAAACTTTGTATTCCACTTTATGTTACCTCAACTTTGATAGCAATGGTCCCAATCATAATAGTTTCAAATTTTTCTCTTAGTATGGGACAATATATCTCTCCAACTTGAATGCCCTCAACATGTTCAATTGAATTCAAACCATAAGTCCTTTCAATCTTCTTGGGGAAATAGACAGTATGTTCCTTGTCATTAACATTAAAGGTCACCTTTCCTTGATTACAATTAATAACAGCCCCTAGAGTATTAAGAAAAGGTCTCCCAAGAATAATAGACATATTATCGTCTTCAGGCATTTCAAGCACAACAAAATCAGTTAATATCAAGCAATTATGAGCCACTTGAACAGGTACATCCTCACATATACCAACAGGAATAGTGGTAGATTTATCAGCCATTTGTAAAGATATATCAGTTGGTATTAGTTTTTCATGTTGAAGTGTCTTATAGAGAGAGAAAGGCATAACACTAACTCCAGCTCCCAAATCACACAAAGAAGTTCTAACATAACTATTCTTAATAGAGCAAGGGATAGTTGGAATCCCTGGGTCTCCAAGTTTCTTTGGAACCTTACCATTAAAGGAATAATTAGCAAGCAAAGTAGAAATTTCTTCATTAGGGATCTTCCTTTTATTCGAGACAATATCCTTCATATACTTTGAGTACGGAGGAAATTTAATAGCATTAGTCAAAGGAATTTGCAAGAATAAAGGTTTCATCCACTCACAAAACTTATTATAGTGTTCATCTTCCTTTGACTTGTGTTTCTTATCAGGGAAAGGCATAGGTTTTTGGACCCAAGGCTCTCTTTCACTACCATGTTTCTTAGCAATAAAATCTTTTTTAGTGTATTTAGTATTCTTAGTGTGGTTTTCAGGTTCTTCTTCAACTTTTTCTTCATTTGGAGCTTCATTTTCTTCATTACCACTTTCAGTTTCAGCATTAGAGACAGATATACTATTAGGATCTACAGCAGGTTTAGAGGGTTCTACAATAATTTTATGTTTCTTTTTCCTTTTCTTTCGAGTAGAGCCACTATTTTCAGCTTGTTGAGAATCCTGCTCAATTCTTTTGGGATGCCCCTCAGGATATAGAGGATCCTGGGTAGCAGCACCACTTCTGGTTCTAATTTCATAAGCATGTTTTTCTTTAGCAGCATTAACTAGCAAGTCTTTTTGCACTTTAATGAGTTGATCTATTTGAGTTTGAACCATTTGAAAGTGTTTAACAATCATTTTAACATCATTAGAGGTTCTTTCCACAATATATTTTCACTCAACAATAGCTCTACTGTTTTCCATTAGATGATTTTGCACCCTTTTATTAAAATTATCCTTCTTAACAATAAAGATATCGAATTCTTCTAAGCATTGATCAGGAGGTTTAGAGTAAGGGATATCACCTTCATCGAAGTGTTGGAGAGAGTGTACCTCAATAGTGGATGAGTAGAGAATAGGCTTACATAATTCTTCTATAGGAGGTAAATTCTTGACATCTGCATCTTTAATTCCCTTCTCCTTAAGACATTTCTTAGCTTCCTTCATCACTTCATCATTTAATTCAATAACTCCCCTCTTATTTGATGTTGGAACAGGCACTGGAATAGTTAGTTCAGGTATAATTATTTTAGGTATAGCTGGTTCAGGAGGAGTCCAGTCTTCATAGTTCTTTCTTATTTTAGCCATTAATTCCTCAGCTTCCTTGGGAGTCCTATTCATGAAAACACAATCAGCACAACTATCTAGGTATGTCCTAGATTCTTCGGTTAGTCCATTATAAAATATATCAAGAAGCTCATTCTTGGGTAATGGACTTCCAGCCTATGCATGAATCAAAGCACAAAACCTTGCCCATGATTCAGGCAATATCTCTTTTTCTCCCTGTTTAAAATCAAAAAGTTCCTGCAAAATAGCATGTCTAGCACTAGGAGGAAAATATTTCTGCAAGAAAGTACTAATCAAGCAATCAGGGCTATCAATAGATCTAGGAGGTAAATTAGTAAACAAGGTTTTAGCTTCTCCTTTCAGTGAAAAGGGGAAAATCTTAGCAACATAGTAAGTATGCATCTTAATATCATGAGAAAACAAGCCACTCATGGTAAAAAGCTCATTCATATGTGCTACTGCACTTTCTTTCTTAGTCCCACAAAAAGGTTCTTTCTCAACAATAACTATGTAAGATAGATCGAGAGAGAAATCATAATCTTTATCTTTAATGTTTATGGGAGAAGCAGCAAACTTAGCAATAGGAGACAATTTGGGTCTAATAGTACGCCTCTCAAGGAGACTCTTAGCAGCGCTCCTATCATGGGTGTTTTTACATTATTTAATAAATTCATCGGTCATCTCAACATAACCGTCTTCAATATCATAACGCTCACTAGACTCAGGTGAACTAACAGGTGTAGTAGTGTCTTCATTAGGAGTTTCAGTATTTCCAGCTATAGTTCTAGCAATGGTAGCATCTAGGAAAGGACCTAATGAACCACTCTTATCAAGCACAGTAGAAGCAGCATCATAAGCATCAGAAGTTTCAGATTCAGCAGTAGTAGCAGTGTGCATAGCATGTGTGTGTGGTGGTGTAACGAGCTTACTCATAACAGATGGTGAATCAAGAGCAACAGAGGTGTTCAGAATAGTACCTCTTCTTGTAGTGGATGGTAAAATAGGAACCTTGCCATCACGAGACTTACCGATGATGGATGGATAGCAGCGAACAATAGAGAATCCAAGTGAACTAAATAAAGAAAGCTATGCTCCCCAGCAACGGCGCCAGAAAATAGTCTTGATGACCCACAAGTATAGGGGGTGTATCGCAGTATTTTTGAGGAAAGTGAAACCAAATTTATTGATTCGACACAAGGGGAGCTAAAAAATATTTATAAGCCTTAACAACTAAGTTGTCAATTCAGCTGCACCTCGAAACAATCTTGCTCACAGTAGTTTATCAGTAGCAACAGTTTTATAGTAGGAATAGTAAAGTAACAGCAGTAGTAACGTAAAGACAGCAGTAACAATAGCAGTAAACAGTAGGATTATAGTGCGGTAGGCATAGGGATGGATGGACGGGCGTTGCATGGACAAGACAATTCACATGGCAATTAGAACATAGGGCAATTGCAGATAAATAAGATAAAGCATCCAAGTACTAGATAATCCTAGGCATGTGTTCCATATATAGTCATACGTGCTCGCAATGAGAACTTGCACAACATCTTTTGTTATGCCAGCCTGTTTGCAGCGGGGCCTCAAGGGAACTACTGACAATTAAGGTGCTCCTTTTAATAGAGCACCGGAGCAAAGCATTAACACTCCGTGAACACATGTGATCCTCACATCGAAGCCATTCCCTCCGGTTATCCCAATTTCTGTCACTTCGGGGCCATTGGTTCCGGACAACAACATGTGTATACAACTTGCAGATAAGACCATAAACAATACTATCATAATGAATCAATAACATGTTCAGATCTGAAATCATGGCACTTGCGCCCTAGTGACAAGCATTAAGCATAACAAGTCGCAACAAAGTCATAAAGCACTAATAGAAGATACTAGGCACCATGCCCTAACAATCTGATGCTATTACATGAACGATCTCATCCAATCCCTACCATCCCCATAGCCTATAGTGGGGGATTACTCACTCATAGATGGGGGAAACATGGATGGTCGATGGAGAAGCGATGGTGATAATGATGGCGATGATCTCCTCCAATTCCCCGTCCCGGCAGGGTGACAGAGCGGAGTTTCTGGTGCTGTTTCGTAGAATCTGGTGGTGGCGGCGGAGCGGAACTCCTTCTAGAAAAACGTCAAACCCCCCAGAGTTTTAAGGTCAGAAGGCTTTTTATAGGAGAAGAGGGAGACCGAGGGGGTGTCTGGGGCGGCCAGACCACCCCCTGGCGTGGCCTAGGCTAGCCTGCGCGGCCAGGTGGTGTGGCCTGGGCCTAGCCCCCCTCCGTCTCGTATTCTGGCTCCAGGAGTCTTCTGGTAAAATAGGATTTTTGGCATATTTTCCGGGATTTTTCCTGATAGTTGATTTTCTACACAAAAACTAGACACCAAGGCAATTATGTTGAAAACAGCGTCAGTCCGTGTTAGTTGCATCCAAATCACACAACTTTAGAGGAGAAACAACAGCAAAAGTGTTCGGGAAATTAGATACGTTTTGGACGTATCAGCTATCGAGGAGGGTCACATGCTCCCGATCAAGCCCAAGGCGCCCAAGGTCTAGGGACTGGGCAGCAAGAAGTGGAGGAGGCGCCAGAGGGAGGAGGCGAAGGCCATGCGGGACCACTGATCTTGTGTTGTTGCTACTGTAAAGCAGCTTCTTTTGTCTTGTCTATGTTAAACTTGTTCGCTGCTGCTGCTGAGTAGCCTAATTGTCAAACCTCGTTAAGTACCATACTCTATAACCTATATTAGCTGCTTTATCTACATCTGCTTTGTTTACTGAATTTATTTATGGTGCTGGTTAGATTTGTTGCTTTAGATTTGCTACCAGATTGGACAAAAAGAGGGCCAAAGGAACAATGAATGAAGAGAGAAGCTGCTCTAGATTCGCAACCTTCTTGGGCAAAAAAAAACACAACTTCTAATGAGAGAGGGGGAAAAGACGCTCTTAAAAATGTCAATCATAAAAATAACAAAAAAGAAAATTTCCAATTTAGGCGACAGGGCGCACGTAACCACCAAACGCGCCCCACATGGTCCCACACCACATCCCTCATAATCAACGAGAGATGGATGACTGGTCTGCTGTGTATCCTGACCCCACCTGTCAGCATGTAACGGTCGGGATGACGTAACGTAACGCTCAAGGCAAGACCCGCCCCAACGCGGTCCCACCGGTCAGCATGTAACGGTCAAGCCTTTGACCTGACGGCATCCCCCCGTCCGAGCGCCTGTGAGGGATTCAGAACAGAGGGAGGAAAAAGGTGAGAAAAAACTAAGCCGCTGGGGAAACTGAGTACAACTAATGAATCGAGGGCACGAAAATAAAAATTCCAATTTTAAATGGGAAGCAAAAAAAATTGTCTTCCTAAATGAAAACAAAATATAACTTTATTTCTTAACCAATATATATTGCTATAAAATAATAATGTACCATAAGTAGTAATTTAAATATAATGATAAATCCAAATAATATATAAAATGATATATAGAATTGATAAAACACATTAAAACCAATATTCTCATTTGATTAAGAATAAACCACATTTTTCAAATTCTATAATTTCTTATTCAAATATAATACAATACCTAAGATAACTTTCCTACCAAAATTGATATTAATAAATAAAAAACCAAAAGTAAACATGTTCCAGTGATAAATATTTAAATCCTAAAAAGAAAGTGTTTTCTTCAAAAGTTATTCTTTTGGTTAAGATAAAGGATGTTCAAATTTAATATTTTCATAAAATCGTAAAACAACTTAAAAGAAAACCCTAAGTGTGGATTGTTACTAGTTAAAAGTAAACATACCATATCTTGTTTTAATGAATGCAATAGTAAATGTTGAGTGAAAGTAGCAAGTGCGTGAACTCTAATTAATGGGTGAATTAAACTTAAACCTAAATCAAATACCTAAGAAATCATCAACCCAAACCTAAGTCAAATCCTTGAACGAAATCAACGGGGAATTAGTACTGACGGTTTAGAACGCTTGCATATCATATATTATGCTTCACAGCATATTGACAATCTTTCAAATAGTAGTCCATAATGGACCAATGATGTTCTTCCATCTAGATCTTTTGACGATGGAAAGAACACTAACTGTGTAATATTGCACTCATGAGGCATGTTCAATCTTGCATGTCCTTTGGACTACTTTATAAAAACTATTTTCAAAAAGTATATCATTATCACTACATTCATAAGGAAAAATACGGTTTTACGAATGAAATGGTGGACGATGGAATCATGATTGAAATATATAACGGGAAATCATGTAGGTGAAGATTCCATCATACCGAGGAAGTACATCTAGAATTAACAACAAAGATAGTCAGTGATTCTTGCGCTCTATAGACCGTGCTAACCATAGAACCTGGAATTAAACCGGAAAGTCATATAAACCTTCTTAAGTTTCTATGTCTTCGTATGCTAAGGGGGCCATGATCCAAAGTGGGGATCAGCGGGTGGGAGCCTATAACACCCCCATCCTATGTTGCAGGATGATGACTTAAGCATATTAGAAGGCATAGCAACTGAGTGTAGGTCTTAAACCGAAGCTAGTTGCAAAGGGTAGGCAGCAGGGTGGTGGATAAGGCTAGTGATTTGCGAGTCCTTAGACTAGACCTCAGACCAACGAAGGCTGAATAGGAATATGCCGGCCAACATGCATCGGTTGTGTAGAAAGGCTAAAGACATTTGTGGGTAAAGTAGCATACCTCTCGAGAGTGTATAAAACATGATATGTTACTACCTATCCTGGGAAGTGATTACGACCGCATCATGGAAAGGAACTTCATAGAGTTCTCACAACCCGTGAAGACAAACGAACATAGTTTTTAGTAAAACTTGCCTTTGCTAAAAACTCGATTTTGAAAACTTGCATAAGCTCAGGATCTATGATCCACGGTTGTAGATATTGCATCAAACACCCCACATATTTAGAACTTGTTGAGTACCCAATTTTGAAAACTTGCGTAAGATCAAGATCTATGATCCATGTCAAGATAGTGCATCAAACACCCCACATATTTAGAACATGCTGAATACGCTGTACTCAAACTATCTTCTTATCCCTTGCTAGACTCTGGCAAGTTATTACGTTATCCTAATCTAGGAAAACGACAAAGGAGAACCACCACGAGGATCCGAGACTAGTTGACATGAGTAAATTAGTCAACGGAGTCAAAGGAGCTAGATACAACAAATAGTGATGGTGGAGATCAAGGTAAACATAGATGGGACTCAAATCCCAATTACATATACCACACCATTAAAATGTTGTTGATAAAGCAATATACACCCATTAGACTTAGAGATCGATCTTGAGGTAGATCTAGTGCTAGATTAGTTTACAAGTTGTTCTCCTAAATTTTCGATTGATAGGAACTTACCTGGAAAACCTTATTGTGCCACGGAGGATCTAAATATGAATAATATAGTCATGCCTTGGACATGCTATGTTTCTGTTGTACTACTCTGTTGGATGCAATATTTGTGGAACGGTGTTCCGCGAGTGTTATGTCAATGACTTGCACACTACAACATGCAGCGGTGTGCTGGATCACCATAACAACCATCGCCAATGATGATAACCATAGATCAGAAGAGACTGATACGAAACCACACCAACGAACACGAAAATCGATCGGATCCCAGGATATCCGTCGGACAAACAACTACGGCTCTATACATAGGGGCGGCGAGCAGGGGCTAGACCCCCCTAACCATCGGCCCCCTTAATACTTATGTGTATATTTCAGTACTAAACTAATGTCCTTATAGGCTTAATTACTTAGCACTAAGCTCAAACTTAATTGTTTAGTCGTGCTACTCTCTACCTAAGGCTAAACATAGTCCATGGTTTCTGTGTACCTAGACCTAGTAGGTAGCACCATATGATCAACTGACCGGACGATTGTTATCGTCGCTCGCTCCTACTCAATCGCCAGATGTCATGGCCGCGACGTCGTGCTAGCCAGTCCTGGTTTTTGTTGGTTTCTACCTTTTTTAATCCTACCGCAATGGCGGTGACAGACATGCTATGCCATTGAGTATACGAATCAATCTTCCTCAGTCAGATGGAAGGTACCAAGTCGTTAGTGTTTTATTGATAAATTGCATGACATGTAGTCTAATTTATTAATTTACAGAAAATGTGACTTTTGTTTGATGTTTGTTTGGTGACAACGACGACTTATTGGATAATAATTTCTATACTGGAAAAAAAATACTAGGAAGGTCACCTGCGATGAAATTATCAAGCTTCTACTCGTAGAGACGAAGTTGATCCATTATAAACTTATCTTATGTTTTGTATTGTTCAAGATTTAGTGCTACATATTAATATCAGTTCTATGCCGAGACTTTGATATATTGTTATGGTTTTTGTCCAAACAGTTCTTTCAACAAAAAATGACACGTAGTTGTAGCCTTCACAAGAAAAAAATTCTTATGAATGATCATCAATATCTTCGCCCTCTTCAATGTCAAATCCTGACTCTGCACCTATTTATACGCACAAACAGAGCAAGGATAGGATGGAAAGATCTTATTCTGATTTCAAGATGTAGTCATCGCCTCACCATTCCAATAAAATACACGAGAAAACATTCTAAACAATAACAAAAAAATCCTCTCCCCTGCGAAGGGACGTGATGTCTGCCATACCTCCATGGCCTCAAGGCCACCGTAGGTGGAGCAGACTAGTGACGACACCGGCAAGGGAAATAAAACCCTAGATTGTGTTTTCAAGGCAGCCGCCGTGATCGCCTTCTGCGACAGTACGCTCACGTACCGATAGGCAGTGATGTTGTTGCGCCGAACTATGTTATGATCATTCCTACTGCCGATATTTGGTGTAATTTTAAGCTAATGGAGTGAGTGGATAATCAGTTTACTTGGTGGTGTTAGTTCGCGCCAGGAATGACACAGCAAAAGTACCAGTTAAAACTGAACACAATCACACTATTTCTCATCGACGTAGCTTTCCTCATTGCTTTTCGGCTAGGTGTGTTGCTTGGTTCGGTGCGTTGATCGCCGCGAACCGATAGTGTCGATGACGTGTGTCCATCACATGAGTACGATGGCATTGACGAAGCTGTCCAAAGCTCCTCGAGTTTTACCCTAAAAGATCGAATGTCACGGTATTTTTTTAGTCCCTGAGTCCGTCCACAAAACACGTACCAACGGTGCCTTTTTGTTCTGGTTGTCAGTGGTAAGTCCTACGGAGACCGGTTTGCGATCTATACGTGATGATCTTTTATTTACTCGTTGGGTTCATGTTACCATCAGCGGATTTTCGTTTTCCCGCGACTAAGATTGTTGTGGCGCTAAGCATTTTCCTATTAGTGTGTCTGTTGAAACTGGATCGAAAATGTTGCGACGGTGATTTGACGCAATGCGCAATGGAAAATCTTTGTCTTCCGGTGTGTCCTCAAGCGGTGTCGAGCATTGGTAGCCAGATAAGTGATTATGGTAGAGGTTGATTCAACGACCAGTGTGCATTCCAGCGGAAACAAAAGATCTCGGATCAGGCAGTATTGATGCCCACCTACGTTGTGCCTTTGTTGGAGGCTTGGAGCTGGTAGCTCGAAGTTGGGCTTTGGGCAGAAAATTGTAATAGCGGCATTTGGTTGGACTCGTTACCATCGGTGCATGTGCAGTGATTTTTTCTTGAAGGCTTAGACTTAGAGTTTTGTACTTTTTATTTATTTTGATCTTTCACTATAAGTTTAGTGGTTGCTGAAGTAACCTGGAGGGGTTACTGTCGCCGGGCATAATGCCTCGGGTTTTCTTTTCCAGATTGACTTTATTCGGCTACTGAATTTGAACTATGAATAATATTTTCTTGTATACATTGTCGATATTGAGGCCGGCGGTTATCCTCCATATCCTCCATTTAAAAATAAATAAAATACACTACACATCCGGGCAATTGTTGGGGGGTTCTAAAATATAATGTTGTATTAGATGGATATTACCTCCCAAAATATCTATGACCACAAACATCTTTTTTGCTTGAACACAGCAGCCTTAGAAAGCAAATTCTAGAGAAATGTATTAAAGGTTAATCGTTCATGTTATCTAACCGGGGAGAGAAACGAAACAACGTGAAGATGCGAACGTAATTACATACTTCCTCCGACTTAAATTAATTGATTTGGATTTGTCTAGATTCGGATATATCTAGACATATTTTATTACTAGATACATTTAAATCTAGGTAAATCTAAGTCAATTAATTTGGGTCCGAGGAGTACCTAAGTAGAGGAGTGATGTCCTTGTAAATCGTCAAATAGATAGGCTCATTCTTCATCCGAACATTCACTGTGGGATCTTGGGCCACTTGGGGGTGGGGTGGCAAATGGGCTAGGAGTTTTGGGCCTTTTAGCGAGAATATGTGCCACTTAAATCACCTGAATTTCTTATCTTCTTTTGTAAAGCAAGAGCAACTGATTTCTATCGGAGAAATTTATTTGTAAATAAAAGACTCCATCCTTGAAGAGATTTGAACTAAAACCACGTCAAGTATTTTGAAATGGAGAGAGTAGTATAAGATGTTTGAAGAGGAGTTGTCCAATATAAAAGATTCATTTTGTCATACTAGTTGAGAGGTTAAATGTAATTATCGTGAATCACTCTGGTTTGACCAAATTGGCCACCAAGGTCCAACATGTACCTGATTAATGTTGCATGCAGGCCATAGATACTATGAATCAACAGTCTTAAGAAACGATGACGTGATGTGTTCGTTGGAGCTGTTGGTGGTGGCCATGGCGTCCGATTCGATGGCGTGAGGTGGAGGTCCTTCGGGATTCGATGCTCGAGATCTTCCTCCGCAGAGGGACGTCTCCAATCCAAGGTTGAAGAGAGGCGCAGCGGCGGCGCGACGTCGGCATGTCTCGTTCGTCGTTGTTGAAGATGGGTTTCAGGAGGACCTACTTGTAATTTTGCTCTTTGTCCTGGACCTTTCTGTAAGAACTGTGTCTTAATACATTATCAGCTCCTTCTCACAAAAAAAAACGATGACGTGGATAGCTTGTCTCAAGAAATGTCATGCGAGTTGGCGTGTGAACTCCTAGAAACATCTTCAGTCGTTACATATGGAAAGCACTAAATCAAGGACGAGGGAAAGAACTGGATACTACCGGGTGCCAAACATTTGGGAGAGTTAACAAACTGATGGTCTGGTGTGCTGTGCTTTTTTGTGTTTGGCCTTGGCCGGCTGTTGTTTTTCTTCTTCTATATCAATATAAAGAGCTAATATTGCTCTCCCCGCACCCCCTTTCCCCCGCACCCGCGCCGCGCCGCGCCGAGCGGTCCCCTCTCCCCCTGGCCGACCCTGCCCTCAAGAGCCTTCCGCCGCCACCGCCGCTCGGGGCGTCGTCGGGCAAAGATCTGGCGGCGTGGCGGCGGCGACCCTGGCCGCGATCTGGCGTGGCGGCGGCATCCGCGCCCGCGCTGGTTCGGCAGAGGCGTCGTAGCTGGCGGTGGCTGGGGGTCCTTGGTCGAGATGGCTACACGTGGCGGTGGGAATCCGAGCCTACGGGCCGAGATCTATTCCGTTCGTCCCCGACGCCGGCACTCAGGATCTCCAGGCCATGCTCGCAACGCTAGGGAGCTCGGGGCTACTACCCCTGGCATGGTGGTGAGTTCCTTCTCCGTCGGAGTGGTCGGCCGGGCGATCATGACGCTATGCGGTGGATCCTGCTAGTTTCCGGCGGGTAGCGTGGGGGCTGCTGGCTCGGTTTCAACAAAGGGGGTGGTCGTCGAATCTCTCTCGCACCAAGACAAAGATCTACTTGATGAGTGTCTCCATTGATCTGGCCGGAGTGTCTGGTTCCGGAAGGCTCCGCCGATGAACTCTCATGGGCGCATATGCCTGGAGCTTGCTGGATTGGAAGGAATTCGGTTATGTGCACCTGTGTTTTTGCTGGCCGTTTGGTTTCAGTGGGAGCACGGTGAAGCTCTGCTACCTGTTACCATCATGCGACATGTCTTTGACGATACACATGGTGAAAACAGATGCGGGAAATGTCATGAAGGCAAAGACATGTGGGCGAGCTATGGTGGATTGAGTCTTTATGGCAATGAGGATCTGGCTTGGATATATGTGACTCGCAATAGCGCCTATTAGAGGAGGTGACATCACAGGACGAGTTCACAGTCTTACCTTGCAGAGTGAAAACCCAATATCTGGCCTTCATTGGTTGTGCCTGACAATGGCCTTGCAGAAGGCATTGCTTTGCGAGCGAGGACTTTCTCCACGGTGAAAACCTAAATTTTTGATCGGGCGATGACAACGCTTGTGCACTGTTTCCTTCTTGGAGGCGTCGCTTCTGGAGGGATTGAACTTCTGGTGTTGTTTTGGTGGTGGTAGTGTCGCTGCTGCTAAGGATCGGATTCCTGCAGCGGGACTTTTCTTTTTTATAATTCTTCTTTTTTTTCGGCTATGTGCATCCATATTCCCGTTAGGGTACGCGTTGTTGCAGAGGCTAGGTGTAATTGGTATCCGTGTGATATTAATATATGCTCATATCCAAAAAATAAAGAGCCAATAGCACCGGTGGTACACATATTTGTCTAGAAGGTGCAATTTCATATAACTAGTTATAAAATGTAGTGCAGTGGTACACGAACTTGCGTGGGCCGTGCAAGATTGGTCCAAATGAATCTGATGCTGACATGTGGCCGTGTATATTTTCAGTAAAGTCCTTAAACGTTTTTGTATGCACGCGTGGCCTTAGTGCTGTCTTCCAACAATATCTAAAATTTGTACAAAGCTGTGATTCGAACGAGCGTCCTAGTAGGTGCCCAGAGCAGAAACAAGACCACTCAAGTTCACACACCTTTCATTAAGAATATGCCTTCCGTGAAAATATTGTACTATGCATTTTTTCTTGTTGCCTTCTCAAGAACAAAACCACCTTCTCTCTCTAAAAAAACACCTTACGATAAAGAATTAGACCAGCCGATTTTTACAACTGTCCCGATGCATCTTACTCATAAAGGAACTCGAGCCCCATATCAAATGCAGTTTCAGCCATGGTAATTGACACAAAACATATCAACAATTGGACTTTTGTTTATTTTTTATAGTTTGAATTTCCTTTTTTCAAAAGAAAATGTCCAATGATGAATCAATCATAGATTCCTTTTTGTTCCTAGAGTGTGCACCATGGCGAGACCTTACTAAAAAAGCAACGTGTTCAGCGATGTGTGCACCAATGACGCATCACACACGATCACCCTCTTCCCGGCGACGTCCCTCATTGCAGAGCATCAAGACGATCAAACCGTACATTGCTCGCTGCACCATGTCTGGCATCCCAAAGGTGACCATCATGCAGCTCAACCCTACTCCTTTTGTCCCTAGCGCCGATGTGCCCAACGACGACCATTATGACAACCACCAACACGACTTCATTGACACTATGGTCATGGCATCGCCATGGTATGGTAAAAATATGAAAACAAATAGGCGCCAAGATATTCACATTTTCGAAGGTACGTAGAAATTTCGGGAAAAATACTTTGCTTCTAGGAAATACAAAAAGTACAAATTTTTGACTGAAAATATGCTTCTTGCCCCTATATACAATAAGAAATTAGTTTTTCATGTAGCCTAAAATAAAACAAGTTAGCTACGTAAACCTGCAACAATTATTTGAACCATATACATGTATTTCCGAAATAAATTTTATGGTTTTTTAAAATCCAAAAGTATGAAATTTCATATCAAAGACACCTGCCCGGTTGCCGCAAGCGGAATTTCCATTCTCCTTATTTGTCTATTATAGGTCACGAATTATTTTCAGCCGGAATAGCAAGTTCAGGTATGCAGCTGTGTGTGTGCCGAACGTATGTACAAAAACTCTTGATAATAATCATAATTTCCCGCGATCTCCGGTGGTTCTGCTAGGTACCGTATTAATCTACATGGTCGTTTGTTCAAGTCATAGCTTTGCACAAACTATTTTTATGTTTCAATCGCGTTCTAACAGGTGGGACCCGCATGAAAGACTACACCTAAGACCATGTGTGCATACAAAAACGTGTAAGGACTTCAGTGCAAAAAATACACAGCCACTTGTTAGCACCAGGTTCATTTGGACCGATTTTGCACAGAACACGCAAGTTCGTGTACCACTCCAGCACATTTTACAACTAGTTATATGATTTTGCATCTTCCAGACAACTATTTGTGCCACCGATGCTATTGCCTCCAATATAAAAGGCAAAGCTTTTGCCTCGTTTAAAAAAAACATATGGAAAGCAGTAATCTCAAATACCAGTTACATGATTGTTATAACACCCCAAAAATATTAAACACAAGTTCTAATCACCCAAGTTTTGGGTTAACAAAAACTTTTCTTATTAAATTTAATATGAGTGTATGTGTGAATTGTATTAGTGTATGAATGAGTGTAATTGCCATGTTTGATTGCTACAAATGATAAGGAAGGGTTTAAAGATGAATACTACATCATCTAGGCTATTTACAAACAAAATCCAAAGAAAATAAAATCAAATATGAATCATATAAGCAAATGGTCATTTTGAACCAAAATTATCCACTAGACCACTTTGAGTGTTTCTAGTAAAAGATTTCTAACAGAAACTTTCCCAATCTTTTCACCCCTTGCTAGACCAAGTAAAAGTGAAACCAAGCCCACTTTACAAAGTGACAGAAACTAAATTCAAATCTATTTGAGAGACAATTCAAAATGGAATCAAGTGTATGTACTAAGATCACCTTTTTCAAAAACCACTCAAATCAATTCACCTTGGCGAACCCAAGCAACCATAGACACCCAAGCAAGTACTCAGAACACTCACCAAATTTCCTCCAAAAATTCAAACTTTCAATTCATGCAGCCATTTGGTCGAGCACCTGGTAGACACCAGTAAACACTTGCCTAACTTCTACTGTTCTGAGCAGTAATTGATCGCCACTAGTGCCTCAATTATCTTCCCTGGTCTCCCCTAGTGCCCAGCAGCGCAGTGGACAAGCTCCCCCTTTGCCGTTCGCACCAGTACAGCGCCACCCGAGCTCACCGTGCCGGTCGACCAAGCACCACTTGCCACAAACCGCACCGCCCTCTCCCACGATGTCCAGGAGACAGGCGACATTCCATCGCCACCCTCTGTCCACCCCTCAACCGAAGACAAGCCGTGGACCAGCCATGATCGCCGCGCCCACTTCTCTGTCTGCCATGCCGAGAGCGCGCCAGAGCGCTGCAACCGACACGTGCACACATGTCACGCCTTGCCCTCTCTGCACGTGCCCGCACTCACCGTGACCCCAACTACCCCTAGACACGCCCGTTCGCCGCCGCGCGAACCGTTGCCACTGTGCACCGTCTCGAACGCCGATGTTCCCGCACAGAGCACGGACCGCTCCCGACCGTTCTTGACCGCCCCTTGCCGCGCCATCATTCGCATGACGACCACCCTGAAGCACCGCGTCGACCCCTACCCTCAGCCATGCCGATAGCTCACTGCAACGACGTCGCTGACAAGCCCGAGCCATACCGCTCTTCCCCTCTCGCTCGTGTATAAATAGAGGCCACCCTAGCCCTCATTTGCCACACCATCTCACTCCCCTCTCTCTCAGAAACCTCCCACACCTCTTCCCGGAGCAAGGCGAGCACCAGCCCGCCAGAATTTCACCGGAGCCCGCCGCTATAGAGGAGAAGAGGAACTGGAGCTAGGAGCCGCCCCAGGAGCCGCCGCGACCACCATTCGACTCGCTGGCATCGACACATTCGATCGCCCCCATCGCCAAGACTAGCTGGAGCCCTGGTGAGCCTCATACGACCCCCACCACCATTTTAGGGTTCGTTTCTTGTTGGTGCTGTGCGACGGAGACGACGAACCACAGTCATTAGATCCTATTCTAATCGTAGGGCTGAGATTGAAAACTACCATTTCGGCTTAATTGAGTCGCTGACGAGGAGGACCCGCCTGTCAGCAGCCCGCTGCCCGCGAGCCGCGTAGCTGGGACGGCCCAATTAGTTTTCCGCGCAGAGCCCTTGATTCAAATAGACTTTTTCCATTTTAGTTAAAACTAGATTTTGTCAATAGATTCAAAAATCAATTCACAGAGATCTACTGAACGAAATTGCATGATTCCAATTTTGTTGAAAAGGTATTAAAATTGTCTACCCAAGCACGTAGGCCATGGCTGGGAGGCCAAGCTCATAGGGGAGGTGCCTATACTAGAGTATGTAATTGAAAGGTTATGATTGATTATCCGCATACTATGTATGATGATTCAGGGTTATCCCTGACGGATGTATCAAATTTTGTGGTGAAAGTGTACCACCTCTACAGAGTGTCAAACTATTCGAATAGCCGCGTCTGCGGTCATGGACAGTTGGAGTGGCCATACTGTTCTGTTGTCAAATGTTTTCAAAATGACTTGTGAATTGAACTATGACCTTGACTTAACCACAACAGGATTGTGGACATGAAAACTAGGTTCCCACTTAGGTGATGCGGAAAATTAAATTAGGTTCTTTACTTTTGAACTCCTTATGAAATAAACCTGGCTTTTTGCAAATAAAACTAGAGCTTAAGATTCCTACTAGAACTACCTTACTTGTTAGTGATAGTTTGCGAGTACTTAAAGAGTACTCATGTCTTTGTCCCTGGCTATTCCCGTGGCCAGACTATGAGGAGGACCAGCAGGAAGATGGACAGCAGGAGGTCTCTGACAACTAGGATCATCTCCCATCGTCAGCATTGCATGTGACTTTGAAGATGGAGCCCCTACTATGTTTACTTTCCACTGCTTTGATTGTATTAAGACTGGATCATGAGATCCTTTATTTGTAAGACATTTATTATGGTTTGTAATGGATGATGTACTGTGGTACCAATTCTGTTATGTCTCGCAAAAATGGTTATCCTGGGATTGTGATGGATGGCATAACAGGCATCTGGGATTAAAAATCCGGGTGTTGACAAGTTGGTATCAGAGCCATCCTGACCATAGGATACCCTAGTTAGAATGGACGATTGACCCAAAAACTTAGTTTCAAAACAAAAGAAGTGAGTATTTATGAAAACCTATTCCCACTCTTATCCTTGAGATTCTTTCAAAAAATTCATGTTCCTCAAAAATTCTTATAATCCTACATAAAATTTGACACACTTGATCACCCCACTAACTTGCTCACCCTAAATTCTTATAGATGGAGGTCAAGTATAGCAAGTTCTACCAGCTGGGCAACGGAGGCCACCTGATCTTTGAAAGGGATCTAGATGCACTCGCAGAGCATCTTGAGCGCTTGCACCCGGAGTTTTTTGGGGGTCAACTCAATGATCACGTGGGAGGAGAGATACAATGGCTGATAGTTGCAGATCTCAGAGGCAAGATGGAAGCACCCACCTCGGAGAAGATCAAATTTAGCTTGAGGGAGAACAACAGGCTAGACGGACTATCCAGAGCTATGCAGGAAGCTCTTGCCCGTCTGTGTGGGCAAAACATCAACCAGATCATTGGAACTCTCTTTGCTCAGTACGCAAGGCGTGATTCTATGGGACTGCCCTTGGAGATGCCAGGACACCCAGAGCTGAAGCACCAGGTGGATAATCTCGACTTCATGTTGTATGATAGACAGAAGGAGTTGGACAATGCGCGCGCCTACGCCAACCACAACCATGCCATTGCAGTCAGGAAGGACCAGACCCTCGCCATCCTCGCCAAGGAGTGCCATTCACTTTGTCGTCAGTGTGACAAGAAGGATCACATCATCGATTGTCTTTGCAAGAAGGTGGTCACTCTCGAGAAGACCATCCGTGATCAGGAGATCCAACTTGAAGTGAAGGAGGAGGAAGGTGAAGATATCCGTGGAGATCTCTACTCTTACCTCAGTGATGATGACGACTACCTGGAGGACGAGGCCATGGAGGATCACACAGATGATGATGATGTCGCCTTCATTGATGATGATTAGATGCACTTAAGCACTACCATAGGAGTGAGATGTACCCGGTCCCTTTGTATCGTAGTTTCACAGAATGGTTCTTAAAACCATCTATTTTCTAGTTGTGTTGTGGTGTGTGTTTGTATTGGGTGTTATGAATGAATGAGAGGAAGTTGTTAGTTTTCAAAAAACTGAGTCATACTCCAAGTTTAAAGTTTCTAAAACAAACCTATAAACCCTAGAAATTTCCCCCTTATCTCATTATCTATCTCAATCCCTCGAAGACTCGTGGAAATCCCGAAGGAAGCAGTTCATCTCAGGACCCAATGATGCAGATTCTGCAAACGTTAGTTTCTGGCCGTGAAGCTAGTAGAGCCGAACGCCAAGCCAACTTAGCCACTCTTCAACAGATAGCTCAGATGGCCCACAATAATCAAGGCCACGGAAACCAGGATAACCATGGATCCAAGCTCAAGAACTTTCAAAACACCAATCCCCCTATACTTAATAAGTCTAAAGAGCCCTTAGATGCTGATGACTAGCTGCAAACCATGGAGAACAACTTAGAGGTCGCAGGAGTTGAGGCCAATGAGAAAGTACTGTTTGCCACCCATTATCTGGGAGGTGATGCAAGAGCCTGGTGGAATAGCACCCGTACCATGAACGGAGGTCAGATGATGACCTGGGATGAGTTCAAACTCAAGTTCAGCAGGACCCATGTGCCCCCGGGTCTGATTAAGAGGATGAGGGATGAGTTCTAAGATTTGAAACAAGGAAGGATGACTGTGGTGGAATACCATGACAAATTCTTATATTTAGCTAGATTTTCCCCAGGGAACCCGCTCAACCGAAACGGCCGTATGTTCCACATGAATGCTGAAGAGGCTCAAGAAGCGCCAGATGTCATGCTAGGTATGTTTTCTGTTAATTTAGTACTTGCAAGAGTGCTGTTTGATTCTAGAGCATCGCACTCGTTTGTTATCGAAGAATTTGCATGCACTAGTAAGATTCAACCAACAAAATTGAAGCATGTTATGATAGTTCAAATACCTGGTTCAACCACAAAAGCTAGAAAACTTGCAAGGCTGTACCTATTAGAATCCATGGAATAGATTTTTATGCTAATCTAATAGTACTTGGAACAAAAGGTTTGGAAGTAGTACTAGGAACGGATTGGATGTTGAAACATAAAGGATTAATCGACTGTGCCAAGAAAGCCATAACCATGACCAGTAGCACTGGAGTATCAGTAGAGCATGTATCTAAGACATTGCCCCGTCAATTCAAATGCAACAAGAGTCTAGCCCAAGCAACCCTAGACCAAGTCAGAGTAGTCTGTGAATACCCCGACGTGTTCCCAGATGAATTATCCAGTATGCCCCCAGATCGGGATATCGAGTTCATCATTGAACTAGTTCCTGGAACTAGACCCATAGCTCAAAGACCTTATAGTATGAACCCATCTGAATTAGTGGAGCTGAAGAAGCAACTTGATGCTATGCTGGAGAAGGGTTTGATACAACCAAGTGCATCGCCATGGAGATCGCCTGTTTTGTATGTGGATAAGAAAGATGGAGGTAATGATGTCACCATCAAGAACAAGTACCCACTTCCGAAGATAGAGGATCTGTTTGACCAGTTGACTGGTGCCAGAGTGTTTTCTAAGATTGATCTTAGAACTGGTTATCATCAACTCAATATTCGTGCAACGGATATCCCAAATACCACCTTCACCACTAGATATGGATTGTATGAGTACATGGTCATATCTTTTGGATTAACCAATGCCCCTGATTATTTCATGAATCTCATGAATAAGATTTTTATGAACTTCTTGGATAAGTTTGGCGTTGTATTTATCGATGATATTCTGATCTATTCCAAGTCAGAAGAACACCATGAGCTACACCTGAGAACCATCCTTGAAACCCTTAGAGAACATCAGTTGTATGCCAAGTTTAGCAAATGTGAGTTCTGGCTGAAGGAAGTAGGATTCCTAGGACATATCGTGTCGGCAGGAGGAATTGTTGTTGATCCCACCAAAATTAAGGATGTTGAAGAATGGAAAACCCCAACCACTCAAACCCAAGTCCGTGCATTTCTCAGATTAGCGGGATATTACCGCAAGTTCGTAGAAGGATTTTCAAGCATCGCAAGACCGCTGACCCAGCTATTGAAGAAAGATCAGAAGTTTGAATGGACGGACAAATGTGAAGCAAGTTTTCAAAAGCTCAAGAAGAGATTGATTTCAACCCCAATTCTGATTATGCCGGATATCAAGAAGCCTTTTGATGTGTATTGTGATGCATCCAAGATTGGACTAGGATGTGTATTGATGCAAGAAGGCAAAGTCATCTCATATCTGTCTAGACAACTAAAGACACATGAGCAAAACTACCCAACCCATGACTTAGAACTAGCAGCCGTAGTGTTAGCTTTGAAGACCTGGCATCATTACCTTATGGGTAACCGCTGTGAGATTTATTCGGATCACAAGAGTCTGAAGTATATTTTCACCCAGAAGGAGCTGAATATGAGGCAAACGAGATGGATAGAGTTAATTAAGGATTATGAACTTGACATTCACTATCACCCCGGCAAAGCCAATGTGGTAGCGGATGCTCTTAGCAGATTTCCGTGTAGATTGAACACCGTGATAAAAGAAGCCCAACCAAGTTTGCATGAAGAGTTGGAGAAGTTTAGAACAGAGCTAGTTAGCGAAGGACTCCTAGCCAGTATTGAACTTCAACCCACTTTGATCAGTCAGATCAAGGAGGCGTAGAAAGGAAATGCAATTATCGATGGAATCAAGCATCGTATTGGTATAGGGAAGGTACTCGGATTCACCGAAGATGAAGAAAGATTTTTGTGGTACAAAGGACGTATCTGTGTACCAGCAGATTTCGAGTTGAAACAAGTCATCATGCTGGAAGCTCATGATACACTTTATTCTATCCATCCCGGAGGAACGAAGATGTATCAGGATTTGAAGGAGCAATTTTGGTGGCACAAGATAAAGAGAGAAATCGGAAGCTACATAGCCAAGTGTGATATCTTTCAGAGAGTCAAAGCGGAACATCAGGGACCCATAGGACTTTTACAACCATTGCAGATTCCGGAATGGAAATGGGATTCTGTCGGAATGGACTTTATCACAGGTTTGCCTACATCTAGTAAGGGAAATGACTCTATTTGGGTCATAGTGGATAGACTGTCTAAGGTAGCCCATTTTATACTTGTCAAGATCACCTACCAGAGTTCGAAGCTAGCAGAGTTGTACATTGCTAGAATCGTCAGTTTGCATGGATCCCCTAAGACCATAGTATCGGAACGAGGAACCCAGTTTACCTCAAGATTTTGGCAGAAAGTCCAAGAAGGATTAGGAACCAAGCTGAACTTCAACATAGCTTACCACCTGCAAATCGATGGACAAACTGAAAGAGTCAACCAAATCTTAGAAGATATGTTGAGAGCTTGTGTGCTAGAATATGGATGAAAATGGGAAGATTGTCTGCCTGTCACCGAATTCTCATACAACAATAGTTATCAAGCCAGTTTGCAAATGGACCCATTTGAATTTCTGTATGGAAGGAAGTGTTGTACCCCCCTGAATTGGTCGCAAGTAGGAGAGAGTCAGATTTTTTGGACCCGACATCCTACAAGAAGCCGGAGAGAAGGTTCACAAAGTCCATGAACACCTCAAGACTGCCCAATCTAGACAGAAGAGTTATGCTGACAAAAGACGTCGAGACCTGACCTTCAATGTCGGAGATTTTGTGTATCTCAAAGTATCACCCTTGAAAGGAATGCAGCATTTTCAACTAAAAGGGAAGTTAACCCCTAGATATATTGGACCCTTCAAGATTTTGAATCGCCAAGGAGAAGTATCATATCAACTGGAACTGTCGGAGGAGATGTCATCCATACATGATGTGTTCCATATCTCGTTACTTCGCAAATGCCTAGAAGTTCTGGAGAAGACCGAAGTGTTCAAGAACATCGATCACCGAGCCATAGATATCAACGACGATCTAACCTATCGTGAAGTACCCATTCATATTTTGGAAGAAGCCTTCAGAACCACCAGGACCCGGAGTATCAAGTTTCTCAAGATCCAGTGGAGCAACCATACTGAAGAAGAAGCTACTTGGGAGCAAGAAGATTACATTAGGACTGAGTTTCCAAATCTCTTTAGTTCCTAGTCTTTCTTAAATCTCAGGACGAGATTTTTTTTAAGGAGGGAAGGTTTTTAACACCCCAAAAATATTAAAAAAGATTAGCAAGTTCTAATCACCCAAGTTTAGGATTAACAAAAACTTTTCTTATTAAATTTAATATGAGTGTATGTATGAATTGCATTAGTGTATGAATGAGTGCAATTGCCATGTTTTATTGCTACAAATGATAAGGAAGGGTTTAAAGATGAATAATACATCATCTAGGACATTTACAAACAAAATCAAAAGAAAAGAAAATCAAATATGAACCATATAAACGAATGGTCATTTTGACAAAAATTATCTACTAGACCATTTTGAGTGTTTCTAGTAAAAGATTTCTAACAAAAACTAATGAGGGTTTAAATCGTCAATGCCCATTGTTATGGACTTGGGTTTTGGAGAAGGAGGGAGCGCTGGAGGCATCAATCGGCTAGAAAACAAGCACATAGGGACACAAGATTTACCCAGGTTTAGGCCTCGTAGAGGTCCCTAGTCCTGCTTGTTTGCTCTTGGAATTAACAAAGGAATCAAAGATTACAGGGGCGCGCAGATGCAATCTGGAGAGAGTTGTGGAAACTAGGGTTGTGATTGTCCTTCTCGCCGCCCCCTCCTAGCCTTTATATAGATAGGCCAGGTCTCGGGTAGCAGGTCGAGTCGGTTACAGATTAAGGTTCGCCCTTTGAACTTTCTATCTTAAACTTCTTCTTGTCTTGCAAGCAATCGAAGAGTCCGTGGGTCACCCAAGTTCCGCATTGGGCCTTGGCAACGCCGTGGGCTTCTACTTTATCTGGGTCATATATACCAAACTCGAGTACCTATAGGGTATACCCATGTTAGTAGCCCCCGAGTGTCCAATGGAATCACATATTCGACTGGGGACTTTCGAATGTATGACTGAGCATTTTTTTGAGTGTTCTGTTTGTGTCATAGGGATTGTTGATATACGTGCCTGATTTATCCGATGTATCGGTATCAGTTAATTGCCTTAGGTAAAAACAACGTAATCTACTCAAACTCGAGTCCCTAGACTCGAATTCGGAAAAGTGCTGGCGTAATTCGACTCAGGCCGCGGAGGTCTTATAGGAGTCGAATTCCAGTGTATGAGTGTGAGCACTCAATGCGTCCGTCAAGGCATGTTCATCGCACCTGTAGGAACGGATATGTTTCTGGTAGTGCATAGCAGATGCGTTGCCAGGCCTTGTTTAGGTATTACCTTCACGCTGTAAGCGTGACATCTGAATTTTTTGTCATCGCAGAGACGATTCGGGTGGCCCAGGAGACATAATCTCTTTGTAGGGAAAATGTGAGGTGGAGTCGCCATAAAATTCGAGTGTGGATGTTATCAACACATAGTATGATGTTCAAGGAGAAATAATCATAGGGTGTGCGACCAGCGCTCCATATGGGAGTAGCCCCTGAGTGCCTATTCGAGTCATAGACTCGAGTGGGGACTAAAAACATTTGCGACTGTTGACGTCTTTTGTTGCTTGTTTTAGTCGAATATGCTTTCGGTGCTCCCTATGGGAGTAACCCGTAACTCATAATTGAATCGTTGATTCGAGTGATGGGTTTATCTTGAATGTTTAAACACCTGCATAAAAAATTCTTTTGGGTGCGCGACCAGCGCTCCTGTTAGGAGTAGCTCCCGAGTGCTTGGTTGAGTCGAAGACTCGAGCAGGGACTAAAGTAGTCAAAATCTTCTGCTTCTGGAATCAATGGCGCCAGTGTTGATGATGTGATGACCTCAGTTGCCCGCGTGAGCGGCTTTGATGGGACGTGACGAGCGGTGGGTCCCAGTTTCTGACTTCGATTTGACTGGGCATGCGTAATCTTTTGTTTTAACTGTGTGTCCTCAATTTCTGCACGTAATGGGAGTAGTGGGGGATGGTTTGTGGTTCAGCTTCCCCACGTGTCGATGGCGATCTGCGCCACGCGTGTAGTAGGGTTTCTGTTGGCCGTTAGATGGCGTCCACGAGGAGGTTAAGTAGTAGTGCAACTGCGGTAACTTCCCCATATGTCTTCTTGCTCGTGCCTCCATCGCCATTGCTGCCTACTCTGCCTCCTTGCGCACTTCCTCTTCGCGGCACTGGACCAACTCTGTGTCTTCCCTAGTTACTTTCTCCGCTCACACCGCCATCGAAAGATGGGCAATAAGAAGAGAGGCACCACCGCTGGATTCACGACCACCATTGTTTCCGCCAAGAAGAAGGGCGGTACCACCACCGTGGGCACCAGCACCGCCGGCGCTGGGAAGAACAAGGGTGCAGGCACCTGCGTCACCAATGGCGCCTGGCGAGCGTCCATTATCAAATCTTCCGAGCTGCATCTTCATCGTCAAGATGGAGTTCTTCCACCCGCGGAAGACGACTCGTGAGTGCCCGGCGACGAGGTAATCCCTTGTCCTCCTCCGGGTTTCCAGGTGATGTTCCTTGTGTTCATCATCCGAAGTCTTTCTCTCCCCCTACATCCTTTCTTCAGGGGTCTCCTTTGTTTCTATGGGCTCCAGCTTCACCAGTTGTCCCCAAATTCCATTCTCCACATCTCATGCTTCATTACGCTTTGCGAGTGCTAGCTCGGAATTGAGCCACACTTTGGCCTCTTCAAGAGGCTTTTTAAGCTGAAATGCCAGTTGGCGTCCGATTCGGTAGTCTACGACATAGGAGGCTGCGGGATCCACATCGACTCCTCTGTCACATATTTTACCATCAAGCTCACTGCGTCCGTCCAAGGGTGGAGAGACAAGTGGTTTTATATCCGCGACCAAAAGGCTGACGAAGACCACTATGGACTCGCGCCCTTCGATCCCACGGTGACTTGCAAGAGGAGGCGCTCCTAGAAGAACATCGTGATGCCTGGCGAGTCCGAGGAAACGGAGGTGATGTATAAGCGCGTCTGTGACCTCGAAAGCTGCATAGGAAAAGAAGAGGGTGGCACTGCTCTCATTCGCATGTGGTTGCGTAGCCGCGTCTAGCCTCTGTAGGCCAGAGTGCACCCTATGTGTTGCTGGACCGGCGCTGATGATGTCACTCACATATCTGCCAAGGGTATTTCTGCGGGTGAGGTGGATAGGAGGGTGCGATTGGTGACCAAGTACACCGTCAAGGAGGTTCTCCCAGGCAAACCAGTCGTGCCTCCTTTCGATGCCTCTAACCCTCCTCCTGAGGTAGAACTGTACTACGAAGTAGTTTCTTTTGTCGATTGCCAACAAGCACTTGATATATAATGATGCATCTTTTGATTTGCAGGACTGGAGCATGGCTGCCGGTTTACCTCCTCAGCCTGAAGGGGTTATTCCTCGCGAAGTGGGGGAGGAGGATGAGTCAGGGTCTACAGTCCCCATGGAGGAAGAAGAGGAAGCCCCCGAGTCCGCTGATCGCGGAGCCCACAAGCGTTCCCGCAGTGAGGACTCAGATGCATCCTCTCCGTCGATGCCGGAGGATTCTCCTGCTGTGGTTGCAGAGGAGCCCATCCCTGCCGTTCCTTTCCGTGCAGTGGCTCCTCCCGCTCGGAAGAAGCTGCGACTTCTGACGGAGTCGTCAGAGGAATCCTTCGACCTTCATAATTTTAACTGGTGAGTATTTGCCTTCACGAATGCGTCTTGCTTCTTTTGGAGTTTTCTTTTTCTGATGTTTTTGCTGGATGTATTTTGCACTCAAGCGGCGTGTTGTCTTCTGACGATGTCCAAATTGTGAAAGAGTCTAGAGTCGCAGACTCCAAGGCCAAGGAGGTGGCCGAACGGTCTCCTTCTCCTCTAGTGGTGGCCCACTCCGGGCACAATTCTTCGAGTTCCCCCCATGCTGGAGAACACCAAATGGTTGCCCGAATGATTGTGCGGCAGTCATCTTCAGAGTCCCTGAAGGATCAAGTAAGCATCCTCTTTGCTATTTTGGCAGTCGAATTTATACCTTGTGCTGCCGCTGAACTTTTGTTGGTATTTTTCATGCAGCTCATTGTAAAGGAAGCTGCTCGCCTGGCGGAGCAAGTTCTTGTCATGGCTCAACAGCACGCTCTGCTAGACAATCGCCATCGTGTTGTCGGAGGTTAGTTTTCGGCTTCGTCTTTGTCTTCGTGAAATTTATAAATTCGATTGATGATACATCATGGGCTTTGTAGTTGAGCACAATGAACTCCTGCGCCGTGCTGCTTCCCTCGAGAAGGCGCTTGCCGCAGCAGCGAATAATCACGACGAAGCGGTCGCAGCTCTAGAGGAGTCGAGAAAGCGAGAAGAGGATCTCCGCGTTTCCACTGCTGAGAGGGAGAAGTTGTTCGAAGAACAACTTTTCTCGATTGCCAAGTCCCTCTTAGGTATTTTTTAGCTGGATTCGCATTGCTCTTTTCCTGATGTCATGTTGTTGTGCTAATACTTTGTGTATGTAGATGCCAGCGACCTGAGCTTTGACGCCTAGTCTCTGCATCACGCGGATGCATTGGCGGGCGCCATCGCTGCAGTCGAAGACCGCAGTGTTTCTCTCCAGGAGACGCTGGGGAAATCCAAGGATGTGCTCAGTCGCATCCGTGAGGATTTAACTCCCAAGGCCGGGCTGATTGACAACCTTGAAGACCTAGTGGAATCCCTCGCTGGAGGTATTCCCGCGGAATTCAAGAACTCGCAGCGGTCTGTCGACGCCACCATGGCACTCACGATGGTGCAAGCCCATGGCGTGGAGATGGATCCCGTCGCTATTTCCGAGGCGATGCCTGTCGACGCCGGAGGCCAACAGGTAGTGTTTGCTCCCTTCGTTGGTAGCTGCGTGAAATATGGTCCTCAACTTATCGATACAGTCGCCAAGTATTCAGAGGAGCGGCGGCGAGCGAAGGCGGCAAAGGCCGCGGCATCTGGGGCTACCACCGGCAAGTCCGTGGCATCGGAGACTGCCACAGATGCGATGAACCCCCCGAAGCCAAAGTCGAAGTCGAAGAAGCAAAATGCTCCTTAGTCTTCATGTGTAATAGCTATAGTGTTTAGCCTTTTGTTGAAACAATGCTTTTGTGGGAGTGTCCCTATCGAGACTTTGTTGTGCTTGAATGCATTTGTGCCTTTATCAATGTATTCTTGGCTCCTCATTTGTTCTTGCCTCATTTGTGATAGGGTACGTCGAGTGGTCCTCATGACTCTCCTCCCACTGATGAAACCACGGCGCAGCCGTGCTCAAAGGTGGAGGAATTGTCGTTGCTTTCGCGACTGCGCGATCGCATTAAGCAATTGGAGTGTGAGTTGCCCATCATATGCGGTAGTGTGAATGTGTGGAAGTCGAAGGCGGAGAAGTCCACAGCCTGCGAGAAGTATCTCTTGGAGGAAGTGGCGCAACTGAATGAGCAGTTCAAATGTTAGTTTTCTACCCTCTCATCTTTTCTTTTAGTCAGTCGCGGCGATGCCTTGTCTTCACACTTTGCCATTTTGCTTGGTGTAGTTGTCAACGCTCGTCATCCGCAGGATAAGAAGGATCGAGTTACCATTCGAATGAATGATCTGACCCAACAGCAACTACAGGCTAGTGGGTACTTTTGGGTGGACCACGATCGTGCGCTTGCGCTTGCGATCCTGCAGGGTCGTTCTGCTCGAGTGCTTCCTTTTTTGAAGAAGACGCAGTCGTGCCTTAGGAATATTTATCAAACGATGTTTCCACTGGACGCCGTCCCTTCAAGCCTGTTGGCTCTTCTGGCGAAGTTTCAAGATTTGAGTGCGGTTCACGAGTGCGTGCGGTAGCAGTTAGTAGCTGGTGCTAAGGCTGCATTGTCTCTAGTGCGACTGCATAGGCCGGATGCAGATGTTGCGTCTATTGCGGCTGGACTGCCGCCTCTGCCAGAAGGTATGACCTGGAATATGGCTCCGCACTATCAAGCGGTTGATCGGCCATCAGAGGACATTGTCGATTTCTTTGAGGAGCAGACGGACGTTCTTCTTTTGCAGCATTAGCATGTTTTTTATCCTACACATAATTGTATAAGTGTTGTAAAGTTCGTATGAATATGTTGGATGTAATTAATACTCATTGATATGTGAAGAGCTTGCTAGCTTATATATTTTGCGAGTGAATTGTACTCTGCAGTTCCTTTTCATTAGCCTAACTTGTGCTTATCTCAGCACCTTGCCAACCTATCAGGTGCGTTGCAACTGGGTTGATGTTTATCAAGGGTTCGATTTGATGTTTGTGTCAGCTACTCAGGATATTGTGATTTGTTCATAGAACGGAAGTATAAAGGGAGGCGCAGCCCCCGAGTGACAAAATTGCAAGTAAATAAGGAAAACACAAAGTTTTGGGGCACTTAGATTTATTTATTCGTGGAACAGTACGAGGTACAATGTGTGGCTAAGTAGCCTAGATGAATAGACTTATTTGTAATGTAAAAAGATAAGGGGTAGAAACAACGCAGTTGCGCGACGTTCCAGGGGTTGGAGTATGCGACTCCTATCTCGAAATCTTCAAGGCGATAGGCGCCACCTGGGATTACTTCTGTAATCATGTACGGTCCTTCCCAAGGGGACTCGAGCTTGAGATGCCCTTGTTGCTTCAGTCATAGGACCAGGTCTCCTTCGACGAAGGATCTAGGGCGTAGCCTTCTACTATGGAAGTTGCGGAGGCTTTGCTGGTAGATCGTTGATCTCTCCGCTGTGATTTCTCGTGGGTTGTCAAGGAGGTCGACGAAGTCTTCGAGTGTCAGGGTTGACTCCTTCTCACTGTATGCAACCACCCATGGGGCTTTGTAGCATACTTCTGCGAGTAGCACCGCTTCAGCACCATGCACCATGAAGAACGGGGTGTATCCCGTGGCGTTGTTTGGAGTTATGCGCAGGCTCCAAAGTACGGATTGCAGTTCATCTAGCTAGCATCCTGCGGCTTGTTCGAGTGGTCGAAGGAGTCGCTTCTTGATTCCACCGTAGACGAGGCTGTTGGCCTTTTCAACTTGTCCGTTGGTCTGCGGGTGAGCCACCGAGGCGTAGCTTATGTTGATTCCCAGGTTTTCACAGAATTCCTGGAACTCCTTGGAGGTGAAGTTCGTCCCATTGTCCGTGATGATGCTGTGTGGCACTCCGAAGCAGTAGACAATGGATTCAAAGAACTTGACAGCGCTGGCCCCTGATTGATTTGTCATTGGCATGGCCTTGATCCACTTGGTGAATTTGTCAACTGCAACCAAGAGGTAGACATAACCTCCTCGTGAGGATTTTGGGAGCTTGCCGAGCATGTCGACTCCCCATTGCGCGAAGGGCCAAGCCAATGGTATTGGCCGAAGTTCCACGCCAGGTGCGTGAGGTTTGTCTGCGAATCGCTGGCAAGCGTTGCAGCACTAGACGATGTCTTTGCTGTCATGCATGGCCGTGGGCCAATAGAATCCAGCTCGTAGAGCTTTGGCAACAAGGGCGCGACTGCCAGTATGGTTCCCGCAAGTGTCTTCGTGGATGTCGAGGAGGACGGCCCTTCCGTCCCTGTTGGAGACGCATTGTTGAAGTACTCCTGTGATGATGTGCTTGTCTAGTTCACCGTTAATGAGGGCGAATTCCATGGATCATCGCATGATGTGTCGCGCGTCAGTCGGATCATCTGGCAGCCTCTTGCTGAGTAGATATGTGACGTAGCATTGTGTCCAAGATGGCTCGATCATCATGATGCCCATTGGTCCTTCGATTCCTTTATCGAGCTCCAGGTCGTCGAGTGACATTGGCTCGTTAGGTGGCGTAGCCCCCGAGTCTGTTGACGTGCTTGATTTCTTCTCTAGGGCCTTGGGCTTGATGGAGCGCTCGCAGATGCGCTCGAGAAATACCCCCAGGTGGTATGGGGGCGCAGGTGGAGCCAATATTGGCGAGTAGATCCGCTTCTTCATTGCTTTCGTGGCCCACGTCTCATAGCTCACAGCCATCAAAGTCTCCTTCGAGTGTGTCATAGAGGTCGCGATAGGCGATCATGTTGTCGCTTCGTGCGTCGCACTCGTGCATTGTTTGGTTGACCACTAGTTTGGAGTCGCTGTAGATGATGAGCCTCTTGGCGCTGCAGGCTTTCGCCATCCGCATCCCATGGATTAGTGCTTTGTACTCAGCTTCATTATTGGAGGCGGTGAAAAGCATGCGCAGAATGTATTTCATCTTGTCTCCTTGGGGCAATGCTAGTATGACACCTGCGCCAGCTCCGTTCTTTCGCTTGGACCCGTCGAAGTGCATTGTCCAGAGGTAGGACATATCTGGCTTGTCGAGGAGCTGGTTCTCCATCCAGTGTACGAGAAAGTCCGGGAGAACTTGTGATTTAATCGTGTCGCGCTTTTCATATGTGATGTCTCGTGGAGACAATTTGATTCCCTAGAGTGCGACTCGTCCTGTGGCGTAAGGGTTATTGAGTATGTGCCCGAGTGGGGCATCGTTTACCACCACAATTGGGTGCTCCTGGAAGTAGTGGCGCAGTTGCCTGGCCGTCATGAAGACACCATACGCTAGCTTCTGGTAGTGCATGTACCGCTATTTTGTTGGCGTGAGCACCTCGCTGAGGTAGTATACTGGGCGATAGACCCCGTGGACTTTATTTTCTTCGGCTCGTTCCATGACGAGCACCATGCTGACCACCTGGTTGGTGGTCAGCATGTAGAGAAGTAGTGGTTCCTTTTCACGAGGTGTCACCAGTACTGGCGAGGTGGATAGTAGGCGCTTGATATCTTCGAATGCTTCTTGCGCTTCGTCTGTCCACTCGAACTTGTCAGTTTTACGGAGAAGTTGGTAGAAGGGCAGTGCCTTTTCGCCCATTCTACTGATGAATCGACTGAGCGCCGCGATTCGCCCAGCCAGCTGCTGGACGCCTTTTACGTTCTTTGGCTTCTCCATGGCCAGTATGGCCTTTATTTTCTTCGGGTTTGCTTCGATTCCTCTCGTAGAGATGAGATACCGGAGTAACTACCCAGATGGCACACTAAAGGCGCATTTGTCCGGATTGAGCTTGATCCGGTAGCGGTCGAGGTTGGCAAAGGTCTCGCGTAGATTGTCGATTAGCGAGGCTTCCTCTTTTGTTTTGATGACGATGTCGTCAACGTAGACTTGGATGTTGCAACCAAGTTGGTTCTTGAGGCAAGACTACATGCACCGCTGATAGGTGGCTCCTGCGTTTTTTAGCCCGAAGGGCATCGTGTTGTAGCAGAACACACCAAAGGGCGTCATAAACATCGTTTTCTCCTGATCCTCCTCCTTCATTCGAATCTGATTGTAGCTTGAGTAGGCGTCGAGGAAGCAGAGGCGCTCACATCCCGCGGTGGAGTCGATGATTTGGTCGATTCATGGCAGCAGGAAGTGGTCCTTTGGACAATGCTTATTCAGGGTGGTGAAGTCCACGCACATCCGCAGGATATCCGTGTCTTTTTTAGGCACAAGCACTGTGTTAGCGAGCCAAGTGCTCTCCTTGATCTTGCGTATGAATTTTGTGTCGAGGAGTCTGTTGATCTCCATTCCGACTGCCTTTGCTCTTGTTCAGACAGTTGCCGAATTGTCTGCTTGACTGGCCTTGCATCTGGATTCACGTTGAGTGAGTGCTCGGCGAATTCCCTGGGAACTCATGGCGTGTCCGCTGGACACCAGGCGAAGATCTCCCAGTGCTCACGGAGGAATTCAACGAGCGCGAGTTCCTATGCGGAACTCAAGTTGTTGGCGATGAGGGCCGTCTTGGTCGGGTCCGTTGGGTGGACCTGGACTTTCTTTGTGTGCACTGACGAGTCGAAGGACAGGTCGGGTGAACTTGGCCTACTCAGGGGGGCAGACTTTTGTCTGTCGACTCCTTCAATCTTGTGAGTTCCTCCTGCATGCCGAAGGACTGGGAGATTCTGTTGAATTCCCTGTCGCAGCTGTCTGACCTCTCAAAGTTGCCATTGATTGTGATTATGTCGTTTGGACCTGGCATTTTCATATGCAGGTATGCGTAGTGTGTCACTGCCATGAACCTAGCGAATGCGACACGTTCGAGGATGCAGTGGTATTGTGAGGGCCAGTCGATGACCTCAAAGTCGATGCGCTCTTGCCGAAAGTTTTGCGGCGTGCTAATGATGACGTCAAGGTTGATTTTGCCCAGGGGATATATGCCTTTCCCTGGGATGATGCCATGGAATGTCGTGTCTGAAACTTCCAGACAAGTCAGACGGATCCTCATCGCTCGCAAGGTACTCGCGAACATGAGGTTAATGCCGCTGCCGCCGTCCATGAAGACGCAACTCATATCGAAGCCCCCGATCTGCGCCTCGAGTACGAGGGGACAGTGGCCTGGGGCCTATTTGTCTGCGGTACCAAAGTTCGTAGGCCAGCGCATGGCGGTACCTAAGTTGCCTGAAATTGCCGCGTTTCGAAATGTTGGGCCGCCAACTACTGAGAGGAGCCATTTCGAGGCAAACTCATCTCACCCCTGCCAAATTCAAACATTCTGTTAAACTACCCCGTAAAGTAGACGGTCGGGACCCTCATGTCGGTCATCTGTCCGTGACGCGAGCGCCAACGCGGCAACCTCTTAGGCAAATCGAGTAACTAAGTGGATTGGATGCGTTTACCAATTTCACAAATCCATTCCCACCTTTCCCCTAGCATCGGCGGCGTCGGAATCCACCCACCAGACAGGACGATCCCTTTGGACATTTGACTTCCGGCGCCAAGTTGCTGCGCCCAGTCGCTGATCCCGAGCTCCAATGGCGCATGCCGTAGCCGCCGTTGCGAACCTCTAGCCCGCCTCCACCGCCGCCGAACCGAGCAGCTCGGAGGATGGCAGATCCTACTACCAAGGAAGAAGAAGTTTTGGCTACAAGCGGGTGAGCTACCCTTCTCTTTGCTATTGGCACTAATTATAACTGCTAGCTGGCTACTGAACCTAAAATTGTTTGTTAGCCCAACGCTGACAAACATATTTTGTACATAGTTTTCTGTCAAGTGGGATCTCCGCGGACCACCCTTACCTGGTTAGGTAGTCCTCTTCAGGTACGACTCTAAGGGCAAGTGGTATGGACACCATTGTATCACGATGGAAGAAGCGCCTGCGCAGATCTGCACTATATCTGGTATGGTTGCTGCTCTGCGTAATCATGATGAATTATGGCCAAAGCAGACTGCAAAGTTCAGCTTCATGGATGAACATGGCATCATGGTTCCTCTAACGTGTGATAGTCAGCTAATTGGGTTGATGAAAAGGTATGCTTCGGCTTGCATGTTTGAGCTGAATTGTTATGTACTGGATGTGGAAGCTGCTGCAACTGGGAGTCGCCCTTCTATTCTTGGACAGGGTGGTTGCTCGAACCCAATTAGCTCCTGGTAAGCAAAGGTCTCTTGGGGTTCGCATGTTTGTGCTGAATTGTAATTTTTGTTTTATTTACTCTGTAGATATTGGGCAGTTATACAACAGTCTTGTTTCTCTGACAGGAAGTGCCGCAAGGTTAGAAACATGACTACCGGGTTAGTCATTTTGCTGCCCGAAGAAATTAAAAACGAGTGGAAAGATGATGCTGGGCACGATTCTGGTGCCCATTGTCCCGGCGATGCAGAGTACGTGAAGCTAAGAAAATTGGCACCGAGGAAGAGGAAGAAGGCAGGAAATGAAGAAGCCAGTGGACGTGAATGCTTGGTACCCAGGCTGCGGAAGAAGGCTGCTGGCAATGAAGATGCATAGTAATGTGTTGAACTTGAACCTATATATGTAATTCAGTTAAATTCTGGAGCTCTGTGTGGTACTTTGCTGGGCGAAACAATCTATCCACGTTCTCTGAGTAAAATGTATCACGACTTAGGGTTTGGAAACGCCCGAGTCAGTAGTTGAATCCAAAATTGTGATTGTGCCACTACTATCTGAAAACACGCAGCAACGGTTCCATGATTGCTGAGGGGCAGGAGGTCTCCAAATTCGATGGAATGTAAGTGGCACAGAAATAAATTATTTAAGCTGCCACACTACACGAAGCAGCAACTTATTTCAGATGCTACACAACAATGTGGCAACATAAACAGCAATGGCAACCGATAATGCCCAGATGAGGAGGAAATCAGTACCACTTTCTGGCCTAATCTTGAACCCGTCTATCTCAGCGCCTCTCTGCTCCTGCATCCCCTGCATCTGGCGAAGCTCCCGGATCTCCAGTAACCGGGTGTACGTGCTTCCACTTTATAAATTGTGGTTGTGCCATTTGCATGTGGCACAATCTACGTAGATTACGTTTAAACAAACCACCAATGTCAGAATACACTAGTAGAAAAAGGGTCTTTGGTCCACGGTCACGTTGCCAATCGGGGAAAGAGATCTAAATCGAGGTAGAAATTGATCTAAATCACAAATCTTCCACAAATTAATCGAGACAGAGATCTAAATCGAGGCATTTCATTAATTCAAACACGAATTCTTCTAAACAAAGGTGCGATTTCACATCCTACATCAATTCAACCACTAGTCAACAATTTCACTTCCGCTGCCGCTATCCTCCGAGCCGTCGGCTTCCTCGTCGTTGTCGGACGGAACCTCCACGATTTCCGCATTGTTCGCAAGACGGAGCACCTCTTCACGGCGAGCGGTGGCAATGACGGTGTACTTGGTCCGTCCAGGGACGGACCAGAACCTCTCCCTCCCTTCTCGGTTGAGGAGATCCCGGTGCACCACGCGCCCGTAAACGATGCGGTTGCCAATCTTGGCCTTCCGCTCCTTCCTGAATAGTGTCGTCCAGTACGGGCTGGCTGCCGCATACCGGGGTAGCGCCCACTTCCACGTGGGCATCTGGCGGCGGCGCGCCGTGATTTCTCTCTCCATCCCGGCTCCGCCGGGGACGAGGAGCGGAGCTACCGGCACCCCGCATAGCTGATGCGCGAGGATGTCAAAGTGCGCGAACATCATCGCCTCGTAGAAGTTCAGCGCGGGCATCTCCATGGCGGCGCGGTGGAGATTGGAGAGGGAGCGAGGGGATGGACGACGAAGCGACGGCACGGTGGAGATTGGAGAGGGTGAGGGGATGGACGACGAAGCGACGCATTGTGGCGCCTCCTATTTGTACACGAGGACGACGAAGCGACGGGCGGAATATCCAAGGGGCATTGGTCAGACAAAAGGAAGTAATGCAGGGTTAAGACAGATTAACGGGCGACCAATTTTTTTCCTCCCAGGACTCCGGGGCCAATAGTTTAGACCGCTAGGTCAACAAGTACAAATATTACAACTTAAAAAGGCATGGAGCTCAAGCTAAATAGAACTAGTCATCACACATCTCCTTGATCTTCCTAATCTTAGCCCGATGCGCATCTTCCTGCGAGAGCAAGTATCGAATCGTCTGCTCCTTCCTTTTAGCATCTTCCTTGCACAGTTTCAATTGTTTCTCCGCATTTTTCCTCATGCACTTGTCAATACTCGTAGTTGTGAACTGCAGGACTTTGTCCTGGTGAAGATCATTCCTTGCTTGAGTCAGTTCTTGCTCTGCTTTAGCCTTCAGGGCCAATGTTGCATCCCTCTCCTTCTCGACTTTGCTAACCTTGTCTTGCACCCACCTGAGATCTCGCTTATGCTTGGTCATGTCAACTGGTTCCCATAGCTTCATCTCAACACTGTCAAGAAGTGAGCTGAATACAGATTATTTCAACTCAACAGTCATTTCCCATAGTTTGTCCAACGTTTTCTACATCGATTTGGGCCACTCTGGATCTACCCATTTGACAACACCGCAACTTCCGCCTTGCATCATTGCATGATGTCCTTGACATCGTAGAAACCTCCTACCTACGTTTCGTCCTTCGAACGCTACAAATTTAGTGGGCACATATACATGTTTACATAGCAGAGGACTGTCTTCATCCGCTAAACTGTGATAGTCGGAGTCATACATCGTCTGGTTGGCCTAACACATCATACACACATGAGTAAACAGATTAGATCTAGCTCAAAAAATAAATAACTGGCCACAGATGATAGATATAGAGATGAGACGACTCACATCGAAATCACCGTCCCTGTTGTTACAACGCGTTTCCTTGTCGTGTCCCCTTGAACCCATGGCGAGAGGGGAGGGGGGTGGCTGCCGGAGAAGGGATTGGGATGGAGGCACCATCGGCTTGCGGCTAAGGCAGGACGGGAGTGAAGTGGGGAAAGTGGCTTCGAGGGGAAGGAAGAGAAGTACGGCAAGGAAAAGAAGTAATGGGGACGTGACACTGGGATATGGCCCACTGAACTCGTGAGTCGTGACACTCGCAACAGGGGAGCGCCCGGTGTTGCCAGTTTGTCCAGAGCAAGCATGGCCAATCATGATGCAGAACAGCCTACTCATGGATCGCTCTCACGAAGACCGTCCCAATCGTCCAAGCGCCCCGATCGAACGGTATGTAATAATCGTCTAGCAGAACAACTGTGTTAGGGCGTGCCTTCTAGAAGACTCGGTCTAACGGTGGATCCATTGGAGGGCTAATGTTAGGTCTCTCCTAAGGTTAGGATCCATATGTGGTTTGTGAAAAGAACACACATCCAATGACACTGGTGGATCCATATGTTCTTTGTGAGAAGAACAGACATGCAATCACACTGGGTGGATCCATGTGGGGTTTATGAGAGGAACACACATGCAATGACACTAGTGATATGTGGTTTGTGAAAAGAACACACAGGCAATGACTCTAACTGTGGTTAATGAAAAGAGTAGACATACAATAACACTGGTGGATCCATGTGTGGTTTGTGAGAAGAATACACATCCAATGACACTGTCTGTGGTTCATGAAAAGAACAGACATGCAATGACACCGGTGGATCCTTGTGTGGTTTGTGAGAAGAACATACATGCAATGACACTAGGTATGGTTCATGAAAATAAAACACATGCAATGACACTGGTGTATCCTTATGTGGTTTGTGAGAAGAACAGACATGCAATGACTCTAGATGTGGTTCATGAGAAGAACACACATCCAATGACACTGGTGGATCCATATGTGGTTTATGAGAAGAACACACATGCAATGATATTGGGTGTGGTTCATGAAAAGAACAGGCATGCAATGGCACAGGTCGATCCATATGTGGTTTGTGAGATGAACATACATGCAATGACTCTAGTTGTGGTTCATGAGAGGAACACACATGCAATGACACTGGGTGTGGTCATGAGAAGAAAACACATTTCAATGACATTGGTGGATCCATATGTGGTATGTGAAAAGAACACACATGCAACGACTCTAGTTGTTGTTAGTAAAAAGAACAGACATGCAATGATACCGGTGGATCCATGTGTGGTTTGTGAGAAGAACACACATGCAATGACACTGGGTGTGGTTCATGAAAAGAATACACATCCAATGAGACTGGTGGATCCTTATGTGGTTTGTGAGAAGAACAGACATGCAATGACTCTTCGTGTGGTTCATGAGAAGAACACACATGCAATGATACCGGTGGATCCATGTGTGGTTTGTGAGAAGAACACACATGCAATGACACTTGGTGTGGTTCATAAAAAGAATACACATCCAATGACACTGGTGGATCCTTATGTGGTTTGTGAGAAGAACAGACATGCAATGACTCTGGGTGTGGTTCATGAGAAGAACACACATGCAATGACACTGGTGGATCCATGTGTGGTTCATGAAAAGAACACACATGCAATGACACTAGGTGTGGTTCATTTAAAGAAAACACATGCAATCACACTGGTGTATCCTTATGTGGTTTCTGAGAAGAACAAACATGCAATGACTCTAGATGTGGTTCATGAGAAGAACATAGATGCAATGACACTGGTGGATCCATATGTGGTTTATGAGAAGAACACACATGCAATGACACTCGGTGTGGTTCATGAAAAGAACAGACATGCAATGGCACTAGTGGATCCATATGTGGTTTGTGAGAAGAATAGACATGCAATGACTCTAGCTGTGGTTCACGATAAGAATAGACATGCAATGACTCTGGGTGTGGTTCATGAGAAGAACACACATGCAATGACACTGGTGGACCCATGTGTGGTTTGTGAGAAGAACAGACATGCAATGACACTAGGTGTGGTTCATGAAAAGAACAGAAATGCAATGATACCGGTGGATCCATGTGTGGTTTGCGAGAAGAACACACATGCAATGACTCTATCTTTGGTTAATGAAAAGAGTATACATGCAACGACACTGGTGGATCCATGTGTGTGGTTTGTGAGAAGAACACACATCCCATGACACTAGTTGTGGTTCATGAGAAAAACAGACATGTAATGACACCGATGGATCCTTGTGTGGTTTGTGAGAAGAACACACATGCAATGACACTAGGTGTGGTTCATGAAAAGTAAACACATGCAATGACACTGGTGTATCCTTATGTGGTTTGTGAGAAGAACAGACATGCAAGGACTCTAGATGTGGTTCATGAGAAGAACACACTTGCAATGACACTGGTGGATCCATGTGTGGTTTATGAGAAGAACACACATGCAATGACACTGGCTGTGGTTCATGAAAAGAACAGACATGTAATGGCACTAGTGGATCCATATGTGGTTTGTGAGAAGAAAATACATGCAATGACTCTAGTTGTGGTTCATGAGAGGAACACACATGCAATGACACTGGGTGTGGTTAATGAGAAAAAACACATTTCAATGACACTAGTGGATCCATCTGTGGTATGTGAAAAGAACAGACATGCAAGGACTCTAGTTGTTGTGAGTAAAAAGAACAGACATACAATGATACCGGTGGATCCATGTGTGGTTCATGAGAAGAACAGGCATGCAATGACTCTGGGTGTGGTTCATGAGAAGAATACACATCCAATGACACTGGTGGATCCTTATGTGGTTTGTGAGAAGAACGGACATGCAATGACTCTGGGTGTGGTTCATGAGAAGAACACACATGCAATGATATCGGTGGATCCATGTGTGGTTTGTGAGAAGAAAACACATGCAATGACACTTGGTGTGGTTCATGAAAAGAATACACATCCAATGACACTGGTGGATCCTTATGTGGTTTGTGAGAAGAACAGACATGCAATGACTCTTCGTGTGGTTCATGAGAAGAACACACATGCAATGATACCGGTGGATCCATGTGTGGTTTGTGAGAAGAACACACATGCAATGACACTTGGTGTGGTTCATAAAAAGAATACACATCCAATGACACTGGTGGATCCTTATGTGGTTTGTGAGAAGAACAAACATGCAATGACTCTGGGTGTGGTTCATGAGAAGAACACACATGCAATGACACTGGTGGATCCATGTGTGGTTCATGAAAAGAACACACATGCAATGACACTAGGTGTGGTTCATTTAAAGAAAACACATGCAATGACACTGGTGTATCCTTATGTGGTTTCTGAGAAGAATAGACATGCAATGACTCTAGATGTGGTTCATGAGAAGAACACAGATGCAATGACACTGGTGGATCCATAAGTGGTTTATGAGAAGAACACACATGCAATGACACTCGGTGTGGTTCATGAAAAGAACAGACATGCAATGGCACTAGTGGATCCATATGTGGTTTGTGAGAAGAACATACATGCAATGACTCTAGCTGTGTTTCATGATAAGAACAGACATGCAATGACTCTGGGTGTGGTTCATGAGAAGAACACACATGCAATGACACTGGTGGACCCATGTGTGGTTTGTGAGAAGAACAGACATGCAATGACACTAGGTGTGGTTCATGAAAAGAACAGAAATGCAATGATACCGGTGGATCCATGTGTGGTTTGCGAGAACAACACACATGCAATGACTCTTATCTTTGGTTAATGAAAAGAGCAGACATGCAACGACACTGGTGGATCCATGTGTGTGGTTTGTGAGAATAACACACATCCAATGACACTAGTTGTGGTTCATGAGAAAAACAGACATGCAATGACACCGATGGATCCTTGTGTGGTTTGTGAGAAGAACACACATGCAATGACACTAGGTGGGGTTCATGAAAAGTAAACACATGCAATGACACTGGTGAATCCTTATGTGGTTTGTGAGAAGAACAGACATGCAAGGACTCTAGATGTGGTTCATGAGAAGAACACACATGCAATGACACTGGTGGATCCATGTGTGGTTTATGAGAAGAACACACATGCAATGACACTGGCTGTGGTTCATGAAAAGAACAGACATGTAATGGCACTAGTGGATCCATATGTGGTTTGTGAGAAGAAAAGACATGCAATGACTCTAGTTGTGGTTCATGAGAGGAACACACATGCAATGACACTGGGTGTGGTTAATGAAAAAAAACACATTTCAATGACACTAGTGGATCCATCTGTGGTATGTGAAAAGAACAGACATGCAAGGACTCTAGTTGTTGTGAGTAAAAAGAACAGGCATGCAATGATACCGGTGGATCCATGTGTGGTTCATGAGAAGAACATGCATGCAATGACTCTAGGTGTGGTTCATGAGAAGAATACACATCCAATGACACTGGTGGATCCTTATGTGGTTTGTGAGAAGAACAGACATGCAACGACTCTGGGTGTGGTTCATGAGAAGAACACACATGCAATGATATCGGTGGATCCATGTGTGGTTTGTGAGAAGAAAACACATGCAATGACACTTGGTGTGGTTCATGAAAAGAATACACATCCAATGACACTAGTGGATCCTTATGTGGTTTGTGAGAAGAACAGACATGCAATGACTCTTTGTGTGGTTCATGAGAAGAACACACATGCAATGATACCGGTGGATCCATGTGTGGTTTGTAAGAAGAACACACATGCAATGACACTTGGTGTGGTTCATAAAAAGAATACACATCCAATGACACTGGTGGATCCTTATGTTGTTTGTGAGAAGAACAGACATGCAATGACTCTGGGTGTGGTTCATGAGAAGAACACACATGCAATGACACTGGTGGATCCATGTGTGGTTCATGAAAAGAACACACATGCAATGACACTAGGTGTGGTTCATTTAAAGAAAACACATGCAATGACACTGGTGTATCCTTATGTGGTTTCTGAGAAGAATAGACATGCAATGACTCTAGATGTGGTTCATGAGAAGAACACAGATGCAATGACACTGGTGGATCCATATGTGGTTTATGAGAAGAACACACATGCAATGACACTCGGTGTGGTTCATGAAAAGAACAGACATGCAATGGCACTAGTGGATCCATATGTGGTTTGTGAGAAGAACAGACATGCAATGACTCTAGCTGTGGTTCATGATAAGAACAGACATGCAATGACTCTGGGTGTGGTTCATGAGAAGAACACACATGCAATGACACTGGTGGACCCATGTGTGGTTTGTGAGAAGAACAGACATGCAATGACACTAGGTGTGGTTCATGAAAAGAATAGACATGTAATGGCACTAGTGGATCCATATGTGGTTTGTGAGAAGAACACACATGTAATGACTCTAACTGTGGTTAATGAAAAGAGCAGACATGCAATGACACTGGTGGATCCATGTGTGGTTTGTGAGAAGAACACACATCCAATGACACTGGTTGTGGTTCATGAGAAGAACAGACATGCAATGACATTGGTGGATCCTTGTGTGGTTTGTGAGAAGAACACACATGCAATGACACTAGGTGTGGTTCATGAAAAGAAAACAAATGCAATGACGCTAGTGTATCCTTATGTGGTTTGTGAGAACAATAGACAAACAATGACTCTAGATGTGGTTCATGAGAAGAACACACATGCAATGACACTGGTGGATCCATATGTGGTTTATGAGAAGAACACACATGCAATGACCCTCGGTGTGGTTCATGAAAAGAACGGACATGCAATGGCACTGGTGGATCCATATGTGGTTTCTGAGAAGAATAGACATGCAATGACTCTAGTTGTGGTTCATGATAGGAACACACATGCAATGACATTGGGTGTGTTTCATGAGAAGAAAACACATTTCAATGACACTGGTGGATCCATATGTGGTATGTGAAAAGAACACACATGCAATGACTCCAGTTGTTGTTAGTAAAAAGAACATACATGCAAAGATACCGGTGGATCCATGCGTTGTTCATGAGAAGAACATACATGCAATGACTCTAGGTGTGGTTCATGAGAAGAATACACATCCAATGACACTGGTGGATCCTTATGTGGTTTGTGAGAAGAACATACATGCAATGACTCTGGGTGTGGTTCATGAGAAGAACACACATGCAATGATACCGGTGGATCCATGTGTGGTTTGTGAGAAGAACACACATGCAATGACACTGGGTGTGGTTCATGAAAAGAATACACATCCAATGACACTGGTGGATCCTTATGTGGTTTGTGAGAAGAACAGACATGCAATGACTCTGGGTGTGGTTCATGAGAAGAACACACACGCAATGACACTAGGGATCCATGTGTGGTTCATGAAAAGAACACACATGCAATGACACTAGGTGTGGTTGATGAAAAGAAAACACATGCAATGACACTGGTGTATCCTTATGTGGTTTGTGAGAATAACAGACATGCAATGACTCTAGATGTGGTTCATGATAAGAACACCCATGCCATGACACTGGTGGATCCATATGTGGTTTATGAGAAGAACACACATGCAATGACACTGGGTGTGGTTCATGAAAAGAACAGACATGCAATGACACTGGTGGATCCATATGTGGTTTGTCAGAAGAATAGACATGCAATGACTCTAGCTGTGGTTCATGAGAGGAACACACATGCAATGACACTGGGTGTGGTTCATGAGAAGAAAACACATTTCAATGACAATGGTGGAACCATATGTGGTATGTGAAAAGAACACACATGCAATGACTCTAGTTGTTGTTAGTAAAAGAACAGACATGCAATGATACCGGTGGATCCATGTGTGGATTGTGAGAAGAACACACATGCAATGACACCGGGTGTGGTTCATGAAAAGAATACACATCCAATAACACTGGTGGATCCTTATGTGGTTTGTGAGAAGAACAGACATGCAATGACTCTGGGTGTGGTTCATGAGAAGAACACACATGCAATGATACCGGTGGATCCATGTGTGGTTTGTGGGAAGAACACACATGCAATGACACTGGGTGTGGTTCATGAAAAGAATACACATCCAATGACATTGGTGGATCCTTATGTGGTTTGTGAGAAGAACGGACATGCAATGACTCTGGGTGTGGTTCATGAGAAGAACACACATCTAATGGCACTGGTGGATCCATGTGTGGTTCATGAAAGGAACACACATGCAATGACACTAGGTGTGGTTCATGAAAAGAAAACACATGCAATGACACTAGTGTATCCTTATGTGGTTTGTGAGAAGAATAGACATGCAATGACTCTAGATGTGGTTCATGAAAAGAACACACATGCAATGACACTGGTGGATCCGTAAGTGGTTTATGAGAATAACACACATGCAATGACACTAGGTGTGGTTCATGAAAAGAACAGACATGCAATGGCACTGGTGGATCCATATGTGGTTTGTGAGAAGAACAGACATGCAATGACTCTAGCTGTGGTTCATGAGAATAACAGACGCGCAATGACTCTGGGTGTGGTTAATGAGAAGAACACACATGCAATAACACTGGTGGATCCATGTGTGGTTTGTGAGAAGAACACATACACAATGACACTAGGTGTGGTTCATGAAAAGAATACACATCCAATGACACTGGTGGATCCTTATGTGGTTTGTGAGAAGAACAAACAGCAATGACTCTGTGTGTGGTTCATGAGAAGAACACACATGCAATGATACCGGTGGATCCTGTTGGAAATATGCCCTAGAGACAAATAGTAGTAAGGACTATTATCATATTTCATATAGTTTATGATTAGGTTTTATATCATGCTATAACTATATTGAGTGGAAACGTCAATACACGTGCGATATACAAATAACTAGGGGTTCCCAGTGAAACTCTAGTCATTAGTTCATTGGTCAACAAATGATCATGTTTCCTGATCATGTGGCATTTATGCCAGTTGGAAATGGAGTCATCTCATTCCGATAATGAGATGATGAACCAATACCCAACCTAAACATCATGACCCGATCATGTCACAAAGTTCAAGTTACGATGATTAGAAATGGATCCTCGTAGACTATTCCTTAGACCGTGAGGCTATGTCAATCACTGTCTCCCGAGAGTGGTTATAAAGGTGTGTTCAGGTACTCGGAGGAAACCGTAGAGGAAATATATGTCAAGAGCGAGATTTGTCCGTCCATGTGACGGGAAGATACTCAAGGGCCCACTCGGAGAAGTTATATCCAATAGCTTCGCAGCGTGTGATTTGATCATGGGGATATCACTTGTCGGAACGAGTTAAGTAGCATTATTCGGTAACGAGATTGAACACGACATGGTGATGTCATTGATCAGATCTCGGTCAATGCAAGTATCAAGAGACAAAGGGAATAAGACACGACTGTCCTGGTTCAAACGATAAAAGATCTTCGTGGAACGCACAGGGGTCACATGGCCATCCAGGTCCCTCTATTGATCATTGGTGCAGGAGTGTCCTGACCATGTCTGGAGTGTTCCCGAACCATGGGGTATCACGCTTAAGGGCTTGATGATGCTTAGAGAGTGTTTATAGGATCGATAGAATCACCAAAGAATAGTAGAGAGAAAACCAGAAGGGTTTTGGTAAGTCTAGAGGATGTCCGAAGTGGAGGTGGAAGTGTTCCATAGCCACGGAGGTTGAATAATATGTGAATGAATGTTAAATATTGATTTAATTATTTATTCATAATTATTTAATAAAGAAAAAAATCAATTTAAATGGTCAAAGGCTTAATGGGCCAATTCCTGGAGGGAGAGGGCCCATTAGGGAAAGGAGAGAGGGAGAAGGGGGCCAAGGGGGTGGCCGGCTGGGCCTATCCCCCCCCCCCTCGCGTGGGGCCCACTAGGGTGGCCGGCGGCTGCCCCTCCCGCTCCTCTCCTTTAGTCCCACCCCAGGACTTTGAGGGAGGTAGTACCTCCCCTCCCCCTATATATAGTGGGGGCAATTCGCCAAATAAAATACACCAATAATCAATAAAGGTCTTCTCACTTTTGGGAGGACCTCTAATTGATATTTTATCTCTCCACTCTCTCTCTCGTGACCGTGGTCCCAAGTCTGGACTACGCGAACAAGAGACGTCTTCACCGCGGAGCGCCGTCGTGCTGCGGGATTCGGATCCGGGAGCTCTACTTCCACAACTGCTGCTAGATCGGGGAAGCAGGAGTCATCGTTAGGGACCGGACGTGTGTAACTCCCCGCGAGGTGTCGCATTTGAGGCACTCAAGTCGTTGGAGCCAAAGGAGCACGAGGACTTCATCATGACCTTGAGGTCGTCTTCGGCTCGTCTACATCAACCACGCTCTCCTGAGCATTGACAATGCTTTTCGATCTTCAAGGGTAAGTTCACGAAAAGCCCCTCACGTTACTGTATTACTAATAGATAGGTCATGGCAGCTTCAGGGGTTCAGGGGCGTAGGGTAAAATTTTATTGTTTTCATATGCGGAACCCCTACAGTGGTATTAGAGCTAGATCTATGCGTAGTAATATTAGTACGGGTAGAACACATGAGATGTAGCGTGTGGGCATTGATCTTTTAGTTGTTACCCTCCCACGTGTACTTGTGTATACCGCAGTAATGCTTGATGAAGTGGCCCCCAACCAACTTTACGCGTTCATTCGCGAGACTGGTCCATGCTTGACATACGGCTTGTACCATATAAAGTGGCTTAGGGGGGTGTCTGTCTCTCTCGCATTAGTTGGTATACCATTTGCAACGGAGGGCCCCGAAAGGGGTGTAGTAGTGACAACTACTTGATCAACGTTGTGCTGAAAGTTTGTAGGTAAGAATGGTTCTTGTGCGAAAGCCCATTCAGCCACGTAAAACATGCAAAGATAAAGTAGAGGCGTCTAAGTTTGTTTTGCAGGGGCGTTGCTTTGTGATATGGTTGTGGAAAAGGTAAAGTGATTACCTTTTGTTACGTAGTAGTAGATAGTCACGGAGGTGACAGACTACCACGTCGGAATGACACCGGTACCCTGGTGTCTACGGCCAGAACCCTGGCGCCAGAATCCGGTGACGACGGATGGAGATCACGACATGAAGGACCATATCACATTGCATTTACATTCAATGTTATTGTTTGTATATCTTATTGTGTTCTAGTATTAGATACTCGACGGTAGCCTAATAATATGATCCCTGTTAAAATTACCAACGATTGTGTTCCCCCTTAGTGTGCACCACCTAGAAAGTTCTTCGGAATGAGGCGATCCATGGTACAGGCATGGGTGTCAGACATATCTACGTTCGCATACAGTGGGTGTAAGCCATGTTGCACAACGAATACACTAAGGTTGAGTTGGCGAGCCTAGCATGTGCAGACATGGCCTCGGAACACGGATGGTCGAAAGATCGAGCACGAGTCACATGAATGATGTGACCGACGTTTAGCGTCCACCCTTGAACCCACATTGATGTCCATGACGATCGGGGAAGATGTGGCTGATAAGGGTCGTGTTATCACTAGGAACCCTTGTGGGGATAGGTGTTTCTGAGTGGAGTTATTATTAACTCATTTAATTATAAACTTAGTCTAAATTCCTTCTTGCAATTGTAAATGTAGAAAAGTTCTCCCCAATGCCACCTTTCATGTTAACGATTGATTGGTTTGAAGGAGAGAAGCTCAAATTAGATGGATCAAACTTCTCCATATGGGTTGCGCGTATCCACGTTCTCCTTAGCGAGAATGACGTGGTCGACTATATACTCGACGGGATGGATTTGGATCAGCCCATTGACCTAGAGACCCTAGAGCAGCGGGAAGACCAATGTCTCCGTCGGGAGATGGCCTCCTTCATTTCAGTTACAATGCGTTTCGGAATGGTGGACGAGTTGTGGCCTTTCGTGGGTGATATCAACCTTCGTACGGTAATGCTACAGCTTAGGACACATTTCGTGGAACAAGCACGCATATGGGAGCATGAGCTGATGGGAGACTTCATCTCCATTAAGATGGAGGGGAACTCATCACTTGACGACCACTTGGAGCGCATGCATGATGTGTACATGAGGCCTGCATACTTCCTGGAAAGCTGGATGACGGGCTCTTTTGCAAATGGCGTTGTGCTGCGGTCGCTGCCACCAAGCTACCAAGCACAAGTCAGGACTGCATTATGAGAGGTGACGCGGAATCAATGGAGTTCCACCGGTTTGTAACACATCTCGGGAATGTGTTGGTTGAACCAGATGTCGCTCATGTCATCAATGACAAAGGTATATATTTGATATACAATTTTATAAATGTTATAATCTTGCAAACACATTTGCAGTGTTAAGTATATTTGATACTTGTTCTGTTTTGCTAAAAACGGGTCCTTCTGCATGAGAGGTGCTTGCTGGAGAGAGGTGATGTTGCGTGCTAATGGAGAGCATGATGATGATGGCCAACGACGCTCTCCCTCAACATTTATCACTTAGTTTATGGTTTTGGATAGTCATTGTAATCAAAAGATTATGAACTTCTTTAGTGTGTCTCACACTTTGTGAGACGGTTATTCATATGAGCTTGTAACAAACAGTTGTTCCACTTTTATGAATGATTTCTATTCATGTTCATACCTTGTTTGATTATATGTGAATTATCCTTGTTGTTTGAAACTAATTGATAATGTATGAACATTTATAAAATATTGAAATGCCTTAAAATACCAAACTTAATGATATATTCATTAATGAATGAAACCATTGTATAAATTAAAAAGTTATGTTGATAATATGTGAAAGACATTTGATTTCTTATCACATATAAATCATGCCTAAGTTCGGCAAAATAACTTGAACACCGTGTATTACTTGAATACAAAGTGTTTAATGAAATGTTAAAAGTAAATACATATTCAATGTATTATGATTTAACGAAATGGTAATTATCATTATGATTATTTAAATGTGTAAATAAGTTTACCAAAGGAAACATAAGTATGAAACTATTTGATATGATCAAAGTGTTTCATCGATAAAAGAGTATAAATATAAAAGAGATCTAATTACTATGATTTGATCAATAGTAATGAAATTCGACTTTATAAGAATGGCATAAGAGAAATTGTGAAATTCAAAGCGTTTTGAAATGTCAAAATGCAAACCATCACAATATGGTATTAGATATCAAATGGGTGAATAGAAGGCACCAAATAAATCGTTGTAGTGTAGATGTAGAGACCATTAGTTAAGAAATAGTTGGCACTCAATTAGAATGTAGTGAACCATTTGAATTCGTGACAGTTTTTGGGGTTATTCGATATAACCAAAACAATAGCGAATAAGTCCTTGTAGAGTATTCATTGGAAACTTTGAATACGAAATCCATAGCTGAAACCAAAAGAGAAGAAAAACTGGTATTGCTTGGATTTTGGTACATTCTTAAGAAAGCTCACTTTTAGTGATATTTCTCAATTATGGAGCAAATGGAAGATAGTGAAAAACACGATGAGGATTCAAAATCCATGCATCAGAGTGTCGAGAAGTGCAACGAAAAACGTTCCTGAACGATTCTCTTCACAAAGGAAAGAATCAATGATATTGATCACTGTGTTTTCCCCACTGGTGTTTTCACTACATGAAGTAGGATTCAAAATGTAATCCATATCTTCTATGGAGACATTTGTGAATCATTTGTCATGATTATTGGAATATGACATACCTACGAACTACTAAGGAAATAATGGTAAACTAGAATTATGAGAAATCCTAGAAGCAAAATTCACTTGAGATTAGAAAGCAATTCGTTGCTGAATCTCACAAGTAAAAGGGGTTACTTGAATTTTCCCAAATGACTGCAAAGCCATAGTGGAAAAGGGGGTGAATGATAAAAGCACAATTTGTCAAGTATTGGACAAATTCAAATGAATTTGATTCAAGTGTGCTGAATGTCTAGAGGATTTAAAACTAGTAATAGTACTAGTATCTCATAGTAAAACTCCAAGTTTGATATTTGATCAAAGGATTTTGAAGTTATTCAAAATAGTGAGTGGATATGCAATTTGCATGAAATTGAGTGGGAGCTATGAAAGTATTCCTAAAACAATATGTGGATGACATATTTTTGAGTGGGAGCTAATACAGTGATTCTTAAGTGTGTTAAGAATAAAAACCGCAAATACTTATAAATAATGATTTATAAGGTGTCAGAGTTGATAATAGGTGTATTATGATATTATGTAGTATTCCTTAAGGGATTCTGAAAAAGGGTTTCGGAATAGAAGTTAATTAAGGAACTGGTCCTTAATAACTCAAATTAGGAATAGTATTAATTTTAACATCAATGGTTGAAAGAAAGAAAAGGATGATCATCATCCACTATGTTGAGACATAGGTTCTATCTTAGAAAACCATGATGGTAACTTAACATAATATATGATCCAGTAAGGAACGTTTGAAAGTGATTAAGTTTGAATCACGGAACGTTGAGTTAAGTCTGTCCGCAGTGTCTGGTAGAGAACTGCAGACATGTTTTCCAAATCCATAAAGGATGACATATCTTAAAACATAAAGGGTTATGTTATAAGGGAATATGTTAGAAACTCCTATAAATACCGATTAAAGTCAAGTAGGAAGCAAGGTGAACAAAAACATCCAAAGTTGCACAGAGTGCACTAGTGTTTCGATGAATACATTTATAATAATAGATAAGGGTACCATCTAAAGTGTTGTATAATGTTATGGCAGGCCTAGTTCGCTTTTAACGTAGAATGATGTGTCCTAGGGCACAGTGCCCATGAGAAAGCCCTCGAGGTTGATCTAAAGTCACTGTAGGCTCCCGGAATCAGGCCTCGTTCTGCTGCCATAGCGACAATGCATACACACAGATGCTATCATGTGATGATAAAGTATTAATGTCAATCAAGGTGACGTTAGTAAGTTGTAAAGGATTTGGGACTGTAAAGTACAGACCCAAGACTCAACCTCTTCCATGAGCAAGCATGTTCAGGGTACTGGATATATGGTGCCAATGATTAAGGAACAAATGTAGCTAGTGTATTTGTACTCTAGTGCAAGTGGGACACTGTTGGAAATATGCCCTAGAGACAAATAGTAGTAAGGACTATTATCATATTTCATATAGTTTATGATTAGGTTTTATATCATGCTATAACTATATTGAGTGGAAACATCAATACACGTGTGATATACAAACAACTAGGGGTTCCCAGTGAAACTCTAGTCACTCGTTCATTGGTCAACAGATGACCATGTTTCCTGATCATATGGCATTTATGCCAGTTGGAAATGGAGTCATCTCATTCCGAGAATGAGATGACCCAACCTAAACATCGTGACCTGATCATGTCATGAAGTTCAAGTTACGATGATTAGAAATGGATCCTCGTAGACTATTCCTTAGATCGTGAGGCTATATCAATCATTGTCTCCCGAGAGTGCTTAGATAGCATCAAGCGCCACTTGGTAATACAGTGGTTATAAAGGTGTGTTCAGGTACTCGGAGGAAACTGAAGAGGCAATATATGTCAAGAGCGGGATTTGTCTGTCCATGTGACGGGAAGATACTCAAGGGCCCACTCGGAGAAGTTATATCCAATAGCTGCGGAGCGTGTGATTTGATCATGGGGATATCACTTGTTAGAACGAGTCAAGTAGCGTTGTTCGGTAACGAGATTGAACACGACATGGTGATGTCATTGATCAGATCTCGGGCAATGCAAGTATCGAGAGACAAAGGGAATATGACATGACTGTCCCGGTTCAAACGACGAAAGATCTTCATGGCACGCACAAGGGTCACATGGCCATCCAGGTCCCTCTGTTGATCATTGGTACGGGAGTGTCCCGACCATGTCTGGAGTGTTCCCGAACCATGGGGTATCACGCTTAATGGCTTGCTGATGCTTAGAGAGTGTTTAAAGGATCAGTAGAATCACCGAAGAATAGTAGAGAGAAAACCGGAAGGGTTTCGGTAAGTTCGGAGGATGTCCGGAGTGGAGGTGGAAGTGTTCCATAGCCACGGAGGTTGAATAATATGTGAATGAATGTTAAATACTGATTTAATCATTTATTCATAATTATTTAATAAAGAGAAAAATCAATTTAAATGGCCAAAGGCTTAATGGGCCAATTCCCGGAGGGAGAGGGCCCATTAGGGAAAGGAGAGAGGGAGAAGGGGGCCAAGAGGGTGGCCGGCTGGGCCTAGCCCCCCGCGTGGGGCCTACTAGGGTGGCCGGTGGCTGCCCCTCCCCCTCCTCTCGTTTAGTCCCACCCCGGGACTTTGAGGGAGGTAGTACCTCCCCTCCCCTATATATAGTGGGGTTATTTGGCCAAATAAAATACACCAATAATCAATAAAGGTCTTATCACTTTTGGGAGGACCTCTAATTAATATTTTCTCTCTCCCCCTCTCTCTCTCGTGACCGTGGTCCCTAGTCTGGACTGCGCGAACGAGAGACATCTTCACCGTGGAGAACCGTCGCGCTGCGGGATTCGGATCCGGGAGCTCTACTTCCGCAACTGCTGCTGGATCAGGGAAGCGGGAGTCATCGTCAGGCACCGGACATGTGTAACTCCCCACGAGGTGTCGCACTTGAGGCACTCAAGTCATTGGAGCCAAAGGAGCGCGAGGACTTCATCACGACCTTGAGGTCGGCTTCGGCTCCTCTACATCAACCACGCTCTCCTGACCATTGACAACGCTTTTCGGTCTTCAAGGGTAAGTTCGCGAAAAGCCCCTCCCATTACTATATTACTAATACATAGGTCCTGGCAGCTTCAGGGATTCAGGGGTGTAGGGTAAAATTTTATTATTTTCATACGCGGAACCCCTACAGATCCATGTGTGGTTTGTGAGAAGAACAGACATGCAATGACACTAGTTGTGGTTCATGAGAAGAACAGACATGCAATGACTCAGGGTGTGGATCATGAGAAGAACACACATGCAATAACACTGCTGGATCCATGTGTGGTTTGTGAACAGAACACACCTGCAATGACAGTAGGTGTGGTTCATGAAAAGAAAACACATGCAATGACACTGGTGTCTCCTTATGTGGTTTGTGAGAAGAACAAACATGCAATGACTCTAGATGTGGTTCATGAGAAGAACACACATCCAATGACACTGGTGGATCCATATGTGGTTTATGATAAGAACACACATGCAATGACATTGGGTGTGGTTCATGAAAATAACAGACATGCAATGGCACTGGTGGATCCATATGTGGTACATGAGAAGAACATACATCCAATGAATCTAGCTATGGTTCATGAGAGGAACACACATGCAATGACACTGCGTGTGGTTCATGAGAAGAAAACACATTTCAATGACACGGGTGGATCCATATGTGGCATGTGAAAAGAACACTCATGCAATGACTCCAGTTTTTGTTAGTAAAAAGAACAGACATGCAATGATACCGGTGGATCCATGTGTGGTTTGTGAGAAGAACACACATGAAATTACACTGGGTGTGGTTCATGAAAAGAATACACATCCAATGACACTGGTGGATCCTTATGTGGTTATGAGAAGAACAAACATGCAATGACTCTGGGTGTGGTTCATGAGAAGAACACACATGCAATGATACCGGTGGATCCATGTGTGGTTTGTGAGAAGAACACACATGCAATGACACTGGGTGTGTTCATGAAAAGAATACACATCCAATGACACAGGTGGATCCTTATGTGGTTTGTGAGAAGAACAGGCATGCAATGACTCTGTGTGTGGTTCATGAGAAGAACACACATGCAATGACACTGGTGGATCCATGTGTGGTTCATGAAAAGAACACACATGCAATGAAACTAGGTGTGGTTCATGAAAAGAAAACACATGCAATGAACTGGTGTACCCTTATGTGGTTTGTGAGAAGAACAGACATGCAATGACTCTAGATGTGGTTCATGAGAAGAACACACATCCAATGACACTGGTGGATCCATATGTGGTTTATGAGAAGAACACACATGCAATGACACTGGGTGTGGTTCATGAAAATAACAGACATGCAATGGCACTGGTGGATCCATATGTGGTACATGAGAAGAACATACATGCAATGAATCTAGCTATGGTTCATGAGAGGAACACACATGCAATGACACTGGGTGTGGTTCATGAGAAGAAAACACATTTCAATGACACGGGTGGATCCATATGTGGCATGTGAAAAGAACACACATGCAATGACTCCAGTTTTTGTTAGTAAAAAGAACAGACATGCAATGATACCGGTGGATCCATGTGTGGTTTGTGAGAAGAACACACATGAAATTACACTGGGTGTGGTTCATGAAAAGAATAGACATCCAATGACACTGGTGGATCCTTATGTGGTTTATGAGAAGAACAGACATGCAATAACTCTGGGTGTGGTTCATGAGAAGAACACACATGCAATGATACTGGTGGATCCATGTGTGCTTTGTGAGAAGAACACACATGCAATGACACTGGGTGTGGTTCATGAAAAGAATACACATCCAATGACACTGGTGGATCCTTATGTGGTTTGTGAGAAGAACAGGCATGCAATGACTCTGTGTGTGGTTCATGAGAAGAACACACATGCAATGACACTAGGTGTGGTTCATGAAAAGAAAACAGATGCAATGACACTGGTGTATCCTTATGTGGTCTGTGAGAAGAACAGACATGCAATGACTCTAGATGTGGTTCATGAGACGAACACACATGCAATGACACTGGTGGATCCATATGTGGTTTATGAGAAGAACACACATGCAATGACACTGGGTGTGGTTCATGAAAAGAGCAGACATGCAATGGCACTGGTGGATCCATATGTGGTTTGTAAGAAGAACAAACATGCAATGACTCTAGCTGCGGTTCATGAGAAGAAAAGACATGCAATAACTCTGGGTGTGGTTCATGAGAAGAACACACATGCAATGACACTGGTGGATTCATGTGTGGTTTGTGCAAAGAACACACATGCAATGACACTAGGTGTGGTTCATGAAAAGAAAACACATGCAATGACACTGGTGTATCCTTATGTGGTTTGTGAGAAGAACCTACATGCAATGACTCTAGATGTGGTTCATGAGAAGAACACACATCCAATGACACTGGTGGATCCATATGTGGTTTATGAGAAGAACACACATGCAATGACACTGGGTGTGGTTCATGAAAAGAACAGACATGCAATGGCACTGATGGATCCATATGTGGTTTGTGAGAAGAACAGACATGCAATGACTCTAGCTATGATTCATGAGAGGAACACACATGCAATGACACTGGTGGATCCATATGTGGTTTATGAGAAGAAAACACATTTCAATGACACTGGTGGATCCATATATGGTATGTGAAAATAACACACATGCAATGACTCCAGTTGTTGTTATCAAAAATAACAAACATGCAATGATACCGGTGGATCCATGTGTGGTTTGTGAGAACAACACACATATAATGACACTAGGTGTGGTTCATGAAAAGAATACACATCCAGTGGCACTGGTGGATCCTTATGTGGTTTGTGAGAAGAACAGACATGCAATGACTCTAGGCGTGGTTCATGAGAAGAACACGCATGCAATGATACCGGTGGATCCATGTGTGGTTTGTGAGAAGAACACACATGCAATGACACTGGGTGTGGTTCATGAAAAGAATACACATCCAATGACACTGGTGGATCCTTATGTGGTTTGTGAGAAGAACAGACATGCAATGACTCTGGGTGTGGTTCATGAGAAGAACACACATGCAATGACACTGGGTGTGATTCATGAAAAGAATACACACCCAATGACACTAGTGGATTCTTATGTGGTTTATGAGAAGAACAGACATGCAATGACTCTGGGTGTGGTTCATGAGAAGAACACACAAACAATTATACCGGTAGATCCATGTGTGGTTTGTGAGAATAGCACACATGCAATGACACTGGGTGTGGTTCATGAAAAGAATACACATCCAATGACACTGGTGGATCCTTATAAGGTTTGTGAGAAGAACAGACATGCAATGACTCTGGGTGTGATTCATGAGAAGAGAACACATGCAATGACACAGGTGGATCCATGTGGTGGTTCATGAAAAGAACACACATGCAATGACACTAGGTGCGGTTCATGAAAAGAAAACACATGCAATGACACTGGTGTATCATTATGTGGTTTGTGAGAAGAACAGACATGCAATGACTCTAGGTGTGGTTCATGAGAAGAACACACATGCAATGACACTGGTGGATCGATATGTGGTTTATGAGCAGAACACAGCTGCAATGACACTGGGCGTGGTTCATGAAAACAATAGACATGCAATGGCACTGGTGGATCCATATGTGGTTTGTGAGAAGAACAAACATGCAATGACTCTAGTTGTGGTTCATGAGAAGAAAAGACATGCATTGACTCTGGGTTTAGTTCATGAGAAGAACACACATGCAATGACACTAGTGGATCCATGTGTTGTTTGTGAAAAACACACACATGCAATGACACTAGGTGTGGTTCATGAAAAGAAAACACATGCAATGACACTAGTGTATCATTATGTGGTTTGTGAGAAGAACATTCATGCAATGACTCTAGATGTGGTTCATGAGAAAAACACAGATCCAATGACACGGGTGGATCCATATGTGGTTTATGAGAAGAACACACATGCAATGACACTGGGTGTGGTTCAAGAAAATAACAGACATGCAATGGCACTGGTGGATCCATATGTGGTTTGTGAGAACAACAAACATGCAATGACTCTAGCTATGGCTCATGAGAGGAACACACATGCAATGACATTGGGTGTGGTCCATGAGAAGAAAACACATTTCAATGACACTAGTGGATCCATATGTGGTATGTGAAAAGAATACACATGCAATGACTCTAGTTGTTGTTAGTAAAAAGAATAGACATGTAATGATACCGGTGGATCCATGTGTGGTTTGTGAGAAGAACACAGATGCAATGACACTGGGTGTGGTTCATGAAAAGAATACACATCCAATGACACTAGTAGATCCTTATGTGGTTTGTGAGAAGAACAGACATGCAATGACTCTAGGTGTGGTTCATGAGAAGAACACACATGCAATGATACCGGTGGATCCATGTGTGGTTTGTGAGAAGAACACACATGCAATGACACTGGGTGTGGTTCATGAAAAGAATACACATCCAATGACACTGGTGGATCCTTATGTGGTTTGTGAGAAGAACATACATGCAATGACTCTGGGTGTGGTTCATGAGAAGAACACACATGCAATGACACTGGTGGATCCATGTGTGGTTCATGAAAAGAACACACATGCAATGACACTAGGTGTGGTTCATGAAAATAAAACACATGCAATGACATTGGTGGATCCTTATGTTGTTTGTGAGAAGAACATACATGCAATGACTCTGGGTGTGGTTCATGATAAGAACACGCATGCAATGACACTGGTGGATCCATGTGTGGTTCATGAAAATAACACACATGCAATGACACTAGGTGTGGTTCATGAAAATAAAACACACGCAAGGACACTGGTGTATCCTTATGTGGTTTGTGAGAAGAACAGACATGCAATGACTCTAGATGTGGTTCATGAGAAGAACACACATGCAATGACACTGGTGGATCCATATGTGGTTTATGAGAAGAACACACATGCAATGACATTGGGTGTGGTTCATGAGAAGAACAGACATGCAATGGCACTGGTGGATCCATATGTGTTTGTGAGAAGAACATAGATGCAATGACTCTAGCTGTGGTTCATGAGAAGAACAGACATCCAATGACTTTGGGTGTGGTTCATGTGAAGAACACACTTGCAATAACACTGGTGGACCCATGTGTGGTTTGTGAGAAGAACAGACATGCAATTACACTAGGTGTGGTTCATGAAAAGAACAGACATGCAATGATACTGATGGATCCATGTGTGGTTTGTGAGAAGAACACACATGCAGTGACACTGGGTGTGGTTCATGAAATGAATACACATCCAATGACACTAGTGGATCCTTATGTGGTTTGTGAGAAGAACAGACATGCAATGACTCTGGGTGTGGTTCATGAGAAGAACACACATGCAATGACACTGTTGGATCCATGTGTGGTTCATGAAAAGAACACACATGCAATGACACTAGGTGTAGTTTGATGTCTACGCATTTATATTCTTGTAGACAGTTGTTGGGCCTCCAAGTGTAGAGGTTTGTAGAACAGCAGCAAGTTTTCCCTTAAGTGGATCACCCAAGGTTTATCGAACTCAGGGACGAAGTGGTCAAAGGTATCCCCTCTCAAGCAACCCTGCAATCAAGATACAAGAAGTCTCTTGTGTCCCCAAAACACTCAATACACTTGTCAGGTGTATAGGTGCACTAGTTCGGCGAAGAGATAGTGAAATACAAGTGGTATGGATATAAGACAATGATGCTAGAAAATAGTTTGATGGCATGGAAGAGACTAAAGGCAAACTGAAATAAAGATGGCAACAAGCAAACATGTAACATATCTAGTTGCAAACGGTGTTTCAATGCTTAGAAACAAGACCTAGGGATTATACTTTCACTAGTGAACACTCTCATATAAATATATTCTCTTCATGATACTACTCTGAACTACTCTCCGGTTGAACACTCTAATCGATGGTAGGGCTATAACAACACACCTCAAAGTTCGCTTTCCACATCTAGATCACCCCACACTATCACCTTAAGCACTACATGGTTCCAACAAACACCACAATTTCATAGAGACATCCAACTCCAAATATAACTCATAACAAGTATTTGTAATCTCTAGCCTAAGTGCCACCCTGGTGTGCACACTGTCAACTTCACACACATGGGGAGAGCAGAGATCTATTAAAGCACTTGAGTAGCAAGGTAGATCTACTTGATTACAAAGCTCATGATCACAACATGATCATGCATAGAGAGAGAGATGAACACATAGCTACTGGTAGAACCCTTAGCCTCGAGAGAGATCTACTCCCTCTTGATCATGGGAATCAGCAACGGCGATGGAGATGGTGGTGGACATCGATGGAGATGGCTCCGGGGGCACTTCCCCGTCCCGGCAGGGTGCCAGAACAGAGACTTTCTTTCCCCCGAATCTCCCCTTCGATTGCGGCGGCGCTACGGAACTTTTCGTGGCTGGAGGCTGGATGATTTAGGGTTTTTGCATCGGGAGGCATCTTATAGGCAAAGAGGCAAGGTCGGTGGGCGGCCAGGGGGCCCACACCACCTGGTGGCGCGTCTAGGGCTAGCCCGCGCCACCACATGGTGTGGCTGCCCTGTGGCCCCTCTCCATCTCGTCTTCTGGCTCCATGAGTCTTCCGGGAAAATAACGACTTTGGCTTTTATCCGGTCTAATTCCGAGAATATTCATTTTCTGACTTTCCTGTAACCAAAAACAACAGAAAACAGGCAACTGGCACTATGGCATATTGTTAATAGGTTAGTCCAAGAAATTATATAAAAATACTCCAAAGTTGGAACAAAACATAAGAAAGTAGATAAAAACCAAGCATGGAACATCAAAAATTATAGATACGTTAGCAACGTATCAACATCCCCAAGCTTAACTCCTGCTCGTCCTCGAGTAGGTAAGTGATAAAACGAAAGAATAATTTTTGAGGTGACATGCACCATCATAAACTTGATCAAAGTATTTGTAAAACATTGATAGATGGGATCATAGTACTTCAACATAGCATGAAAGATAGAGTTTTAACAATAAGACATAGCAACTATGTTGTAGCATGAAAAGGTACAAACAAAAGATTCATGAATAACAATGCTTTGAAAGACGTTTGTTTTTTTCACATATAGAAAACATAGCATAGTGGCATTCAGCTTGTCCCTCATGGAGTAGCAAAACATAAATGCATAGGACACCTTCAAAGTTCATAAGAGTGACTAGATACAAGTAGTTTAAGAACATGCAATATCAAGTTATGCATCAATCAACAAGTTTTGGGACAATGCACATTAAACTAAGAATGGCCACTATGCTCTCTCAATAGGTGCATAAATATAGAAGATGGAGACTCAACATAAAAGTAAAAGAGATGCGTTCATAGAAGGAAGCAGGGATTCAAGTTTCATAAAGAGCTTCCAAAAATTATGGTACTTATTAGATTTCAGCTCTCATTGCCCCTATCATAAGCATCTTAAAGTGATTAAGGTTAAAGTGAACAAACTATGAAGTATATGCTTGACAAAGTATAAGTTGGCAATCTCATGTCCCTTGAATACAAGGGCCGCTGCTCATGCTACTCAAGTTTAGTGACCGGTAAGTTCTTGTCATTATAAGTACATGTGTATCATAGAGAACCGCCAACGGGGTACCCCTTGCCCGATGATATGGAAGAATCCCCATATCAAAATGACAAGGCAAGCAGACAACGAGCATCTTAGCAATATTCTTATTTACCATGGGAAAATGGTGCTTTTTTCTCTCTTTCCTCTTTTCTCATATCTCTTTTTTTCTCTTTTTCTCAATATCTATCTCTTTTTTTATAAGAAGAATGCTTCATAGACTGCTCATTATGGTTATGCTACAGGTTTCCACCATGATTAGGCATGGATTAGACCGGCGACCCAGGCGTTTCTCTAACACATATACATAACTCCATGGACTTACAACCTCCCCTTTCATTTCACACCGACGACATCCATAGACAAAATAGCATGTTTATGAGGAAATAATAAAGTTGTTATTATATATTCCTTGTATATGATAGATGTTTATTTTGCATGCTATAATTGTATTGATAGGAAATGTCAATACATGTGTGTTTAATAAACAAAAAGGGTTCCTAGTTATGCCTCTCTTATAGACTAGCTTGTTGATTAACAAGATGATCAAGGTTTCCTGATCATGGACATTGGATGTTGTTAATAACAAGGTCACAACATTTGTGAAATGATGTGATGAACATTCATCCGAAGTATAGCATTATGATCAAGTCATTATGTTTACATTGCTATAACATCATACGAAGTAATCTTAGTCCTTAGACCATGAGATCATGTTAATTGCTAACACCGGAAGAGTATCTTGATAACATCAAACGTCACACCGTAACAGGGTGACTATAAAGGTGGGTTCAGTGCTACGAAGGTGTTATGTTGAGGCTCATAGATCAAGAGTGGAATTTTTCAATCCCGATGACGGATAGATATACTCTAGGCCCTCTCGGTGATATCACATTAAGATAGCTTGCAAGCAAGTGATATGATCACTAGAATGTTGTATCACGGGAACGAGAAAAGAGTGCATGTCGGTAACGAGATCAAACTAGGTATTTGGATACCGATGATCAAATCTCGGACATGTATTATATCATGAGACAAAGGGATTGAATTACTAGTGTTAAAGGTTCTCACGATCATAGAAGTCATCATTGAATGTGTAGGAGTCAGTATGGATCTCCAGGTCCCGCTTCTGATTATTGATCTGAGAGGAGTCTCAATCATGTCTGCATTATTCGCGAACTGTAGGGTGACACACTTAAGAGTTGCCAGACACCATTTAGGAGCACATATGTTTCAGACAAAAGGTTTGCAAAGCGCAGGAAATGTTTTAATAGAAACAGGAATTGTTTCGATAGAAACCGGAATTGTTTCTGGTGAAATTGCAGAAAGTGGTTCTGTATGTGATATTGAAATGTTGCAAGGGGTTATATGTGAATGTTTGTTAATTAAAGTAATTAACAAAATTCTGAATAAAATAAATAAAAGAGTTTTATTAATTGAGAGTGGCATTAAATTTGGTGGAAATTTAATGCATGTGAGTGGAACTTTGGGTGGAGCTTGAATTGATGTGAGTGGAGCATCCACCACATGAATGAGGAAGAGGAGGGGGATCCCTCCTTGGCCACCGACCATGGTAGGGGAGGAGTCCCCCCTCTCCTATAAAAGGACCCCCTCTCCTCCCTCACAAAACACACCTCCTCGTGAAGGATCTCTCTCCCCCTCTAGATATTCCCCTCTCCTATCAATGTTCCCGGTGGCCTTGCGTATGGAAGGAGTTGCTGCTTCCGCTGATTCGCTGGAGCGAGGAGGTGGAGGTTGTCCGGTGGCTTGAACGTGTGTGCGAGGACGGATGCACTGCTGATGTGTGGCGCTCGGACTTCCACACGATCTTGAGATCGGCAAGCGCACGACTACATCAACCACGAGTTCCTACTCGTTAACAAAACTCGTTGTCTTTGAGGGTAAGTTCTCCATGGATGTATGTCCACAAGTTGCTCTGTATCTAGTAGATAGATCTTGGCGTATAATTCTCATCGTAGGAAATTTTTTGTTTTCTATGCTACGGACCCAACAGTGGTATCAGAGCCTGATCTATGCGTAGGTGTTTTGCATGGGTAGTACACATGTGTTTATATGTGGGCGATGATGATCATGTTATTGCATTTTCTATGTATTTTGGATATTGGTGGCATAGTGGGATGAAGCAGCCCGGACCAACCTTACATGTCATCGTACATGAGACCGGTTCCTCAACTAACATGCAACTAGTTTTGCATAAGTGGCTAGCGGGTGTCTGTCTCTCCTACTATAGTCAATATCTGATTTACAACGAGTTGCTAATAACTTGGTTATCCTTGTTGTGGTTCATGTTTGTAGGTAAGACCGGTTCTATCTCCGAAAGCCCTAAGCCACGTAAAACTTGCAATTGATAAATTAGAGGCGTCTAGTTTAGATCGTTGCTGGGCTAGTGTCTTGATATGGTATTGTTGTAAGTAGATGTATGATAGATACTCTTACAACACACTTAACGTGTAAGTTCCATAGACCTTGGCCTTACACACAAAGGAATGATAGAGATCATACCACGATGCAAATGATAGAGATCAAATGCATGGACCATATCATCTCACTTTACACATTAGGTGTTAGCATCTTATACTGCTAGTTTGGCGCTTTTGGTAAGATCCCCTATGCCTCAGCCATAGGCTCTATAATGTACGCCATGCTATGTACAAGACCGTATGTGGCACATGCTATTAGTTTGACTAATAGGTACCAATCTGACCCAGGTTTGGAACACTGGATAGCGGTCAAGAATATCCTTAAGTACTTGAGAAGAACTAAGGATATGTTTCTTGTATACGGAGGTGAAGAAGAGCTAGTCGCTAAGTGTTATGTCGATGCTAGTTTTGACACTGTTTCGGATGACTCTAAGTCTCAATCCGGATACGTATTTCGCTTGAACGGAGCAGCAGTTAGTTGGAGGAGTTCCAAACAACCTGTGGTGGCTGGATCAACGACGGAGGCGGAATATATTGCTGCTTCAGAAGCGGCGCAGGAAGCGGTTTGGATGAAGGAGTTCATAATGGAACTAGGTGTGGTTCGTCGTGCATTGGACCCAATGGTGATCTATTGTGACAACAATGGAGCCATAGCCAACGCCAAGGAACCAAGGTCTCACAAGAATTCCAAGCATATTAAGCGCCGGTTTCACTCCATCCGCGAGCATGTCAAGGATGGAGACATAAAGATTTGTAAAGTGCACACGGACCTAAATGTAGCAGATCCATTGACTAAATTTCTCCCTAGGTCAAAACATGATCAACACCAGAACTCCATGGGTGTAAGATTTATCACTATGTAAACTAGATTATTGTCTCTAGTGCAAGTGGGAGACTGAAGGAAATATGCCCTGAGAGGCAATAATAAAGTTGTTATTATGTATTTATTTGTATATGATAGATGTTTATTTTGCATGCTATAATTGTATTGATAGGAAACGTAAACAAAAAGGGTTCCTAGTTATGCCTCTCTTATAGACTAGCTTGTTGATTAACAAGATGATCAAGGTTTCCTGATCATGGACATTGGATGTGGTTAATAACAAGGTCACAGCATTTGTGAAATGATGTGATGAACATTCATCTGAAGTACAGCATTACGATCAAGTCATTATGTTTACATTGCTATAACATCATACGAAGTAATCTTAGTCCTTAGACCATGAGATCATGTTAATTGCTAACACCGGAAGAGTATCTTGATAACATCAAACGTCACACCGTAACCGGGTGACTATAAAGGTGGGTTCAGTGCTACAAAGGTGTTATGTTGAGGCTCATGGATCAAGAGTGAATTTTTCAATCCCGATGATGGATAGATATACTCTGGGCCCTCTCGGTGATATCACATTAAGATAGCTTGCAAGAAAGTGATATGATCACTAGAATGTTGTATCACGGGAACGAGAAAAGAGTGCATGTCAGTAACGAGATCAAACTAGGTATTTGGATACCGATGATCGAATCTGACATGTATTATATCATGAGACAAAGGGATTAAATTACTAGCATTAGAGGTTCTCACGATCACAGAAGTCATCGTTGAATGTGTAGGAGTCAGTATGGATCTCTAGGTCCCGCTTTTGATTATTGATCTGAGAGGAGTCTCAATCATGTATGCATTATTCGCGAACCGTAGGGTGACGCACTTAAGGGTTGACGGACACCATTTAGGAGCACATATGTTTCAGACAAAAGGTTTGCAAAGTGCAGGAAATGTTTCGATAGACACAGGAATTATTTCGATAGAAACCAGAATTGTTTCGGGTGAAATTGCAATAATTGGTTCTGCATGTGATATTGAAATGTTGCAAGGGGTTTTATGTGAATGTTTGTTAATTAAAGTAATTAACAAAATTCTGAATAAAATAAATAAAAGAGTTTTATTAATTGAGAGTGGCATTAAATTTGGTGGAAATTTAATGCATGTGAGTGGAACTTTGGGTGGAGCTTGAATTGATGTGAGTGGAGCTTCCACCACATGAATGAGGAAGAGGAGGGGGCTCCCTCCTTGGCCGCCAGCCATGGTAGGGGAGGAGTCCCCCCTCTCCTATAAAAGGACCCCCTCTCCTCCCTCCCAAAACACACCTCCTCGTGAAGGATCTCTCTTCCCCTGTAGATATTCCCCCATGGTCTCGGATTAGCGAGATACATGTTCCCGGTGGCCTTGCGTCTGGAAGGAGTTGCTGCTTCCGCTGATTTGCTGGAGCAAGGAGGTGGAGGTTGTCCGGTGGCTTGAACGTGTGCTCGAGGACAGATGCGCTGCTGATTTGTGGCGCTTGGACTTCCACATGATCTTGAGATCGGCAAGCGTACGACTACATCAACCACGAGTTCCTACTCGCTAACAAAACTCGTTGTCTTCGAGGGTAAGTTCTCCATGGATGTATGTCCACAAGTTGCTCTGTATCTAGTAGATAGATCTTGGCGTATAATTCTCATCGTAGGAAATTTTTTGTTTTCTATGCTACGGACCCAACAGTGGTATCAGAGCCTGATCTATGCGTAGGTGCTTTGCTCGGGTAGTACACATGTGTTTATATGTCGGCGATTATGATCATGTCATTGCATCTTCTATGTATTTTGGATATTGGTGGCATAGTGGGATGAAGCGGCCCGAACCAACCTTACATGTCATCGTACATGAGACCGGTTCCACGACTGACATGCAACTAGTTTTGCATAAGTGGCTAGCGGGTGTCTGTCTCTCCTACTATAGTCAATATCTGATTTACAACGAGTTGCTAATAACTTGGTTATCCTCGTTGTGGTTCATGTTCGTAGGTAAGACCGGTTCTATCTCCGAAAGCCCTAAGCCACGTAAAACTTGCAATTGATAAATTAGAGGCGACTAGTTTAGATCGTTGCTGGGCTAGTGTCTTGATATGGTATTGTTGTAAGTGTATGATAGATACTCTTACAACACACTTAACGTCTAAGTTCCATAGACCTTGGCCTTACACACAAGGGAATGATAGAGATCATACCACGATGCAAATGATAGAGATCAAATGCATGGACCATATCATATCACTTTACACATTAGATGTTAGCATCTTATACTGCTAGTTTGGCGCTTTTGGTAGCATTGTAAGATGATCCCTCATTTAGATATCAAGATAAAATGTGAGTTTCCTTCAGTATGCACCGTTCTATGGATCGTGTTTCGAGACATCACGTGATGATGGGGAGTGCTCGACTCCGCGCTTTCATACAACGGGTGTAAGACAGTTTTACACATGTCGAATACTAATGTTCTTACTTTGACAAGCCTAGCATGTACAGACATGGCCTCAGAACACGGACCGAAAGGTTAAGCATGAGTCCTATAGTTGATATGATTCCCATATTGATGCTTGCCTTTGAGGCTACACCGACTCCCGTGATGATCGGACTTGGTGTAGTGGATTTGGTTCATGTAATCACCAAAAAGACACGAGGGATGTCATTTTTGAGTGGGAGTTCATTAGTAATTTGGATTAGTTGAACTCAATCTATCATAAACTTAGTCTAAATAAACTTTACAAATTCGGTTGTAGATGGCACCACCTGCTTTTAATTTCAATGTGTTAATGGAGAAAGAGAAGCTTGCTGCGAATGGTAGCAACTTCACCAACTGGGCTATGAATTTGAGGATTCTCCTCACTGCTGCACAAAAGCAATATGTACTAGAGGCGCCCCTAGGCCCCCCACCAGCTCCTGATTCCCCTGACGAGGAAAAGAATGTCTATATAACTCGTCAGGAGGACCACAACTTAGTTCATTGCGGGATACTGTATGGGCTAGAGCCAGAACTTCGAAAGCGTTTCGAAAATGGCAATGCCTTTGATACCATGGGAGAATTGAAAATGATTTTCGATACCCATGCTGTCATGGAGAGTTTTAATGCTTCTGAAAAGTTCTTTAGCTACATGATGGAAGAGAACAGCTTCGTTAGTGAGCACATACTCAAAATGTCTGGGTACGCCAATAAGTCTGTGTCCTTGGGAATAACGATTCCCATTGACTTAGGCATACATCATGTTCTCCAATCTCTGCCACCTAGCTACAAGAGCTTCGTGATGAACTATAACATGCAGGGCATGAAGAAGTCTCTTCCCGAGCTTCTGTCAATGCTTAAGACTGCAGAAATGGAGATTAGGAAATAACATCAAGTGTTGATGATCAATAAGACCACCGGTTTCAAGAAGGACAAGAAAGGCAAGAAGAAGGGAAAGAAGGGCGGCAAATCTATTGCCGCACCTGAAAAGAAACCCCGAGCTGGCCCTAAGTCTGATACCGAGTGCTACTATTGCAAGGGGACTGGCCATTGGAAGCGCAACAGCCCCAAGTATTTGGCGGACAAGAAGGCCGGCAAGGCAAACAAAGGTATATGTGATATACATGTTACTGATGTGTACTTTACTAGTACTCGCAGTAGCACCTGGGTATTTAATACGGGATTGGTTGCTAATATATGTAACTCGATTCAGGGGCTGTGGAACAAGCGACAGCTAGCCAGGGATGAGGTCACGATGCGGGTCGGCAATGGATCAAGAGTTGATGTGATCGCCGTCGGAGCGCTGCCTCTCCATATGTCGTCGGGATTAGTGATAAATCTAAATAATTGTTATTTTGTGCCTGCACTGAGCATGAATATTGTATCCGGATCGTGTTTGATGCGAAGTGGTTATTCCTTTAAATCTGAAAACAATGGTTGTTCGATTTATATGGATAATATCTTTTATGGTCATGCACCTGTGTTGAATGGTTTATTTCTATTGGATCTCGATAGTAGTATTATGCATATTCATTGTGTTGATGCTAAAAGGGTTAAACTTGATGATGATATATCTACATATATGTGGCACTGCCGTCTAGGTCATATTGGCGTTAAAAGCATGAAGAAACTCCATTCTGATGGACTTTTGGAATCACTTGATTTTGAATCATTTGATACATGTGAGCCATGCCTTATGGGCAAGATGACTAGAATGTCGTTTTTCGGTTCAATGGAACGGGCGACAGATTTATTGGAAATCATACATACTAATGTGTGTGGACCAATGAGTGTGTCGGTGCGAGGTGGATATCGTTATTTTGTTACTTTCATAGATGATTTTAGTAGATACGGGTATATCTATTTGATGAAACATAAGTCTAAAACTTTTGAAAAGTTCAAGGAATTTCAGAATGAAGTGGAAAATCATCGTAACAGAAAGATCAAATTTCTGTGGTCCGACCATGGAGGAGAGTATCTTAGTTACGAGTTTAGCACATATATGAAAAATTGTGGAATAGTTTCACAACTCACGCCTGCCGGAACACCACAACGTAATGGTGTGTCGGAACGTCGTAATCGTACTTTATTGGATATGGTTCAATCTATGGTGTCTCTGACTGACTTGCCACTGTCATTTTGGGGTTATGCACTGGAAACCGCTGCATTCACTTTAAATCGGGCACCATCTAAATCCATTGAAACGACACCGTATGAATTATGGTTTGGAGACAAACCTAAGCTGTCATTTCTTAAAGTTTGGGGATGTGATGTTTATGTGAAGAAACTTCAGCCAAATAAACTCAAACCCAAAGCGGAAAAATGCGTCTTCATAGGATACCCTAAGGAAACGATTGGGTATACCTTCTATCACAGATCCGAGGGCAAGGTTTTTTTGCCAAGAATGGATCCTTTCTTGAGAAGGAGTTTCTCGCGAAAGGTATGAGTAGTCGGAAGGTAGAACTCGAAGAGGTTATTGAACCTTCTCTTCATGAAATGGCGAGTAGCACAGCACCGGAAGTTGTTTCGGGGTTGACTTCACCTAATGAAGATAGAGCTAATGATATTGATCATGAAACTCCGAAAGAGGACACTACCGAACCTCGTAGGTCAAGCAGGACACGTGCAGCTCCTAAACTGTACGGCAATCCTGTTATGAATTTCATGATTGATGAAATAGATGACCCTATGATGTATGAAGAAGCGATGATGAGCCCGGATTCCAACAAATGGCTAGAAGCCATGAAACCCGAGATGGAATCCATGTACGAAAACTAGGTTTGGACCTTGGTGGACTTACCTCACGATCGAAAGGCCGTTGAGAATAAATGGATTTTCAAAAGAAAAATTGATGCTGATGGTAATGTGACCATCTATAAGGCTCGACTTGTCCCAAAGGGGTTTCGACAAATTCAAGGAGTTGACTACGATGAGACATTCTCTCCCGTAGCTATGCTTAAGTCGGTTAGGATTATGTTAGCAATTGCTGCATATTTCGATTATGAAATATGGCAGATGGATGTCAAAACCGCATTCCTTAATGGTAACATTGAAGAAGAGTTGTATATGATACAACCTAAGGGTTTTGTCGATCCTAAGGATGCTGATAAGGTATGCAAACTTCAGCGATCCATCTATGGACTGAAGCAAGCATCCCGGAGTTGGAATCTCCGCTTTGATGAGGTGATCAAAGAGTTTGGATTTGTCCAAACTTATGGAGAGGATTGTATTTACAAGAAAGTGAGTGGGAGCAATGTGGCATTTCTAATATTATATGTGGATGACATATTATTGATTGGAAATGATATAGATCTTTTAAACAGTGTTAAAAGTTATCTAAACAGCAAATTCTCAATGAAGCACCTTGGTGAAGCTTCATATATATTAGGCATTAAAATCTATAGAGATAGATCAAGGGGCCTAATTGGGCTGTCGCGGAGTACATACCTTGATAAGATATTAAAGAAGTTTAATATGAACGGAAGTAAGAAGGGGTTCTTACCTATGTTGCAAGGCAAGACATTGAGTAAGACTCAAAGTCCGGCTACGGCGGAAGAAAGAGAGATAATGGATAAGATCCCCTATGCCTCAGCCATAGGCTCTATAATGTACGCCATGCTATGTACAAGACCGTATGTGGCACATGCTATTAGTTTGACTAATAGGTACCAATCTGACCCAGGTTTGGAACACTGGATAGCGGTCAAGAATATCCTTAAGTACTTGAGAAGAACTAAGGATATGTTTCTTGTATACGGAGGTGAAGAAGAGCTAGTCGCTAAGTGTTATGTCGATGCTAGTTTTGACACTGTTTCGGATGACTCTAAGTCTCAATCCGGATACGTATTTCGCTTGAACGGAGCAGCAGTTAGTTGGAGGAGTTCCAAACAACCTGTGGTGGCTGGATCAACGACGGAGGCGGAATATATTGCTGCTTCAGAAGCGGCGCAGGAAGCGGTTTGGATGAAGGAGTTCATAATGGAACTAGGTGTGGTTCGTCGTGCATTGGACCCAATGGTGATCTATTGTGACAACAATGGAGCCATAGCCAACGCCAAGGAACCAAGGTCTCACAAGAATTCCAAGCATATTAAGCGCCGGTTTCACTCCATCCGCGAGCATGTCAAGGATGGAGACATAAAGATTTGTAAAGTGCACACGGACCTAAATGTAGCAGATCCATTGACTAAATTTCTCCCTAGGTCAAAACATGATCAACACCAGAACTCCATGGGTGTAAGATTTATCACTATGTAAACTAGATTATTGTCTCTAGTGCAAGTGGGAGACTGAAGGAAATATGCCCTGAGAGGCAATAATAAAGTTGTTATTATGTATTTATTTGTATATGATAGATGTTTATTTTGCATGCTATAATTGTATTGATAGGAAACGTAAACAAAAAGGGTTCCTAGTTATGCCTCTCTTATAGACTAGCTTGTTGATTAACAAGATGATCAAGGTTTCCTGATCATGGACATTGGATGTGGTTAATAACAAGGTCACAGCATTTGTGAAATGATGTGATGAACATTCATCTGAAGTACAGCATTACGATCAAGTCATTATGTTTACATTGCTATAACATCATACGAAGTAATCTTAGTCCTTAGACCATGAGATCATGTTAATTGCTAACACCGGAAGAGTATCTTGATAACATCAAACGTCACACCGTAACCGGGTGACTATAAAGGTGGGTTCAGTGCTACAAAGGTGTTATGTTGAGGCTCATGGATCAAGAGTGAATTTTTCAATCCCGATGATGGATAGATATACTCTGGGCCCTCTCGGTGATATCACATTAAGATAGCTTGCAAGAAAGTGATATGATCACTAGAATGTTGTATCACGGGAACGAGAAAAGAGTGCATGTCAGTAACGAGATCAAACTAGGTATTTGGATACCGATGATCGAATCTGACATGTATTATATCATGAGACAAAGGGATTAAATTACTAGCATTAGAGGTTCTCACGATCACAGAAGTCATCGTTGAATGTGTAGGAGTCAGTATGGATCTCCAGGTCCCGCTTTTGATTATTGATCTGAGAGGAGTCTCAATCATGTATGCATTATTCGCGAACCGTAGGGTGACGCACTTAAGGGTTGACGGACACCATTTAGGAGCACATATGTTTCAGACAAAAGGTTTGCAAAGTGCAGGAAATGTTTCGATAGACACAGGAATTATTTCGATAGAAACCAGAATTGTTTCGGGTGAAATTGCAATAATTGGTTCTGCATGTGATATTGAAATGTTGCAAGGGGTTTTATGTGAATGTTTGTTAATTAAAGTAATTAACAAAATTCTGAATAAAATAAATAAAAGAGTTTTATTAATTGAGAGTGGCATTAAATTTGGTGGAAATTTAATGCATGTGAGTGGAACTTTGGGTGGAGCTTGAATTGATGTGAGTGGAGCTTCCACCACATGAATGAGGAAGAGGAGGGGGCTCCCTCCTTGGCCGCCAGCCATGGTAGGGGAGGAGTCCCCCCTCTCCTATAAAAGGACCCCCTCTCCTCCCTCCCAAAACACACCTCCTCGTGAAGGATCTCTCTTCCCCTGTAGATATTCCCCCATGGTCTCGGATTAGCGAGATACATGTTCCCGGTGGCCTTGCGTCTGGAAGGAGTTGCTGCTTCCGCTGATTTGCTGGAGCAAGGAGGTGGAGGTTGTCCGGTGGCTTGAACGTGTGCTCGAGGACAGATGCGCTGCTGATTTGTGGCGCTTGGACTTCCACATGATCTTGAGATCGGCAAGCGTACGACTACATCAACCACGAGTTCCTACTCGCTAACAAAACTCGTTGTCTTCGAGGGTAAGTTCTCCATGGATGTATGTCCACCCGTTGCTCTGTATCTAGTAGATAGATCTTGGCGTATAGTTCTCATCGTAGGAAAATTTTTGTTTTCTATGTTGCGGACCCAACAGTGGTATCAGAGCCTGATCTATGCGTAGGTGCTTTGCTCGGGTAGTACACATGTGTTTATATGTCGGCGATTATGATCATGTCATTGCATCTTCTATGTATTTTGGATATTGGTGGCATAGTGGGATGAAGCGGCCCGAACCAACCTTACATGTCATCGTACATGAGACCGGTTCCACGACTGACATGCAACTAGTTTTGCATAAGTGGCTAGCGGGTGTCTGTCTCTCCTACTATAGTCAATATCTGATTTACAACGAGTTGCTAATAACTTGGTTATCCTCGTTGTGGTTCATGTTCGTAGGTAAGACCGGTTCTATCTCCGAAAGCCCTAAGCCACGTAAAACTTGCAATTGATAAATTAGAGGCGACTAGTTTAGATCGTTGCTGGGCTAGTGTCTTGATATGGTATTATTGTAAGTGTATGATAGATACTCTTACAACACACTTAACGTCTAAGTTCCATAGACCTTGGCCTTACACACAAGGGAATGATAGAGATCATACCACGATGCAAATGATAGAGATCAAATGCATGGACCATATCATATCACTTTACACATTAGATGTTAGCATCTTATACTGCTAGTTTGGCGCTTTTGGTAGCATTGTAAGATGATCCCTCATTTAGATATCAAGATAAAATGCGTTCTTCCTTCAGTATGCACCGTTCTATGGATCGTGTTTCGAGACATCACATGATGATGGGGTGTGCTCGACTCCGTGCTTTCATACAACGGGTGTAAGACAGTTTTACACATGCGGAATACTAAGGTTCTTACTTGACGAGCCTAGCATGTACAGACATGGCCTCGGAACACGGACCGAAAGGTTAAGCATGAGTCATATAGTTGATATGATGCCCATATTGATGCTCACCTTTGAGGCTACACCGACTCACGTGATGATCGGACTTGGTATAGTGGATTCGGTTCATGTAATCACCAAAAAGACACGAGGGATGTCGTTTTTGAGTGGGAGTTCATTAGTAATTTGTATTAGTTGAACTCAATCTATCATAAACTTAGTCTAAATAAACTTTACAAATTCTGTTGTAGATGGCACCACCTGCTTTTAATTTCAATGTGTTCATGGAGAAAGAGAAGCTTGCTGCGAATGGTAGCAACTTCACCAACTGGGCTATGAATTTGAGGATTCTCCTCACTGCTGCACAAAAGCAATATGTGCTAGAGGCGGCGCTAGGCCCCCCACCAGCTCCTGATGCCCCTGACAAGGAAAAGAATGTCTATATAACTCGTCAGGAGGACCACAACTTAGTTCATTGCGGCATACTGTATGGGCTAGAGCTAGAACTTCGATAGCATTTCGAAAATGGCAATGCCTTTGATACCATGGGAGAATTGAAAATGATTTTTGATACCCATGCTGTCATGGAGAGTTATAATGCTTCTAAAAAGTTCTTTAGCTACATGATGGAAGAGAACAGCTCCATTAGTGAGCACATACTCAAAATGTCTGGGTACGCCGATAAGCTTGTGTCCTTGGGAATAACGATTCCCATTGACTTAGGCATACATCATGTTCTCCAATCTCTGCCACCTAGCTACAAGAGCTTCGTGATGAACTATAACATGCAGGGCATGAAGAAGTCTCTTCCTAAGCTTCTATCAATGCTTAAGACTACAGAAGTGGAGATTAGGAAAGAACATCAAGTGTTGATGATCAATAAGACCACCGGTTTCAAGAAGGACAAGAAAGGCAAGCAGAAGGGAAAGAAGGGCGGAAAATCTATTGCCGCACCTGAAAAGAAACCCCGAGCTGGCCCTAAGTCTGATACCGAGTGCTACTATTGCAAGGGGACTGGCCATTGGAAGCGCAACTGCCCCAAGTATTTGGCGGACAAGAAGGCCGGCAAGGCAAACAAAGGTATATGTGATATACATGTTATTGATGTGTACTTGACTAGTACTCGCAGTAGCACCTGGGTATTTGATACGGGATTGGTTGCTAATATATGTAACTCGATTCAGGGGCTGCGGAACAAGCGTCGGCTAGCAAGGGATGAGGTCACGATACGGGTCGGCAATGGATCAAGAGTTGATGTGATCGCCGTCGGAACGCTGTCTCTCCATATGCCGTCGGGATTAGTGATAAATCTAAATAATTGTTATTTTGTGCCTGCATTGAGCATGAACATTGTATCCGGATCATGTTTGATGTGAAGTGGTTATTCCTTTAAATCTGAAAACAATGGTTGTTCGATTTATATGGATAATATCTTTTATGGTCATGCACCTGTGTTGAATGGTTTATTTCTATTGGATCTCGATAGTAGTATTATGCATATTCATTGTGTTGATGCTAAAAGGGTTAAACTTGATGATGATATATCTACATATATGTGGCACTGCCGTCTAGGTCATATTGGCGTTAAAAGCATGAAGAAACTCCATTCTGATGGACTTTTGGAATCACTTGATTTTGAATCATTTGATACATGTGAGCCATGCCTTATGGGCAAGATGACTAGAATGTTGTTTTCCGGTTCAATGGAACGGGCGACAGATGTATTGGAAATCATACATACTGTTGTGTGTGGACCAATGAGTGTGTCGGCGCGAGGTGGATATCGTTATTTTGTTACTTTCACAGATGATTTGAGTAGATACGGGTATATCTATTTGATGAAACATAAGTCTAAAACTTTTGAAAAGTTCAAGGAATTTCAGAATGAAGTGGAAAATCATCGTAACAGAAAGATCAAATTTCTGTGGTCCGACCGTGGAGGAGAGTATCTTAGTTACGAGTTTAGCACACATATGAAAAATTGTGGAATAGTTTCACAACTCACGCCTGCCGGAACACCACAACGTAATGGTGTGTCGGAATGTCGTAATCGTACTTTATTGGATATGGTTCGATCTATGATATCTCTGACTGACTTGCCACTGTCATTTTGGGGTTATGCACTGGAAACCGCTGCATACCATCTAAATCCGTTGAAACGACACCGTATGAATTATGGTTTGGAGACAAACCTAAGCTGTCATTTCTTAAAGTTTGGGGATGTGATGTTTATGTGAAGAAACTTCAGCCAGATAAAATCAAACCCAAAGCGGAAAAATGCGTCTTCATAGGATACCCTAAGGAAACGATTGGGTATACCTTCAATCATAGATCTGAGGGCAAGGTTTTTGTTGCCAAGAATGGATCCTTTCTTGAGAAGGAGTTTCTCGCGAAAAGTGTGAGTAGTTGGAAGGTAGAACTCGAAGAGGTTATTGAACCTTCTCTTCATGAAATGGCGAGTAGCATAGCACCGGAAGTTGTTTCGGAGTTGACTTCACCTAATGAAGATAGAGCTAATGATATTGATCATGAAACTCCGGAAGAGGACACTACCGAACCTCGCAGGTCAAGCAGGACACGTGCAGCTCCTGAACTATATGGCAATCCTGATATGAATTTCATGATTGATGAAATAGATAACCCTGTGATGTAAGAAGAAGCGATGATGAGCCCGTATTCCAACAAATGGCTAGAAGCCATGAAACCCGAGATGGAATCCATGTACGAAAACCAGGTTTGGACCTTGGTGGACTTACCTCACGATCGAAAGGCCGTTGAGAATAAATGGATTTTCAAAAGAAAAACTGATGTTGATGGTAATGTGACCATCTATAAGGCTCGACTTGTTGCAAAGGGGTTTCGAAAAATTCAAGGAGTTGACTACGATGAGACATTCTCTCCCGTAGTGATGCTTAAGTCGGTTAGGATTATGTTAGCAATTGTTGCATATTTCGATTATGAAATATGGCAGATGGATGGCAAAACTGCGTTCCTCAATGGTAACATTGAAGAAGAGTTGTATATGATACAACCTAAGGGTTTTGTCGATCCTAAGGATGCTGATAAGGTATGCAAACTTCAGTGATCCATCTACGGACTAAAGCAAGCATCCCGGAGTTGGAATCTCCGCTTTGATGAGGTGATCAAAGAGTTTGGATTTGTCCAAACTTATGGAGAGGCTTGTATTTACAAGAAAGTGAGTGGGAGCAATGTGGCATTTCTAATATTATATGTGGATGACATATTATTGATTGGAAATGATATAGATCTTTTAAACAGTGTTAAAAGTTGTCTAAACAGCAAATTTTCGATGAAGGACCTTGGTGAAGCTTCATATATATCAGGCATTAAAATCTATAGAGATAGATCAAGGTGCCTAATTGGGCTATCACAGAGCACATACCTTGATAAGATATTAAAGAAGTTTAATATGGACGGAAGTAAGAAGGGGTTCTTACCTATGTTGCAAGGCAAGACATTGAGTAAGACTCAAAGTCCGGCTACGGCGGAAGAAAGAGAGATAATGGATAAGATCCCCTATGCCTTAGCCATAGGCTCTATAATGTATGCCACGCTATGTACAAGACCGAATGTGGCACATGCTATTAGTTTGACTAGTAGGTACCAATCTGATCCAGGTTCAGAACACTAGGTAGCGGTCCGGCCGCAATTGCTGCAACATCCGCATCAGGCATGTGCAGTCGCACCAATGACAGAGCAGCCTTGGCACCAGCCACTAGCTGTTGCCGTACACACTCGCAGACTGCATTCAAGTCTTGGAATTTGGCAAGAAGGGCCAGCAGGATCGATGGAACGATGTCCAGCAGGAACATCGTCTGATAAATATTCTTCAAGCACGATTGCGACTTCTTTAGGAAGTGAAGTACTCGCGACGCACGATCCTGCAGGGTCGCCAGTGCGATTGCGCGATCATGATCCACCCAGAAGTATCCACTCGCCTGAAGCTGCTCTTGGGTTAGATCATTCATGCGAATGGCAATCCTATCCTTCTCATCCTGCGGATGACGCTGATGGCTCGGTGTTGATGTGGAGCTTGTTGGGGAACCCCAAGAGGAAGGTATGATGAGCACAGCAGCAAGTTTCCCTCGGTTATGAAACCAAGGTTTAATCGAACCAGTAGGAGCAAGGAAACACCCAAAGGTGTTGCTAGCTAAGCCTTGGCAGGGCGCACTACCGGTGCTAGTAGCAACGTGGAGACCTGCACAACACAACCACAGAACTCTGTCCCCAACTTGCGATGAGGTTGTCAATCTCACCGGTTTTGCTGAAAACAAAGGATTAAACGTATCGAATGGAAGGAAGTAATAGTTGCAGAAAGTAAACACAAAGCAGTAAATAGTTTGTAGATTGTATGTAAAAGAAAGGACCGGGGTCCATAGTTCACTAGAGGTGGCTCTCCTTAAGATAGATAACATGCTGGGTGAACAAATTACAGCGGGGCAATTGACAAACATCGAGAAAGCAATACATGCATATACTAATCATCTTGACTACTTTTGAACTTGATTGGGCATTACAACATTATACATAGACCTCCATCCAACTGCATCTATGACTAATAATCCACCTTCAGGTTATCATCCGAACCCCCTCCAGTATTAAGTTGCAAGCAACAGATTATTGCTTTATGAATTGCGTGTAAAGTAAACAATACGATTGTTCTATGAACAAAGGATTGTTGTTTTCTCCCTAGTAGCAACAACACATCTAGTACCTTAGAGATTTCTGTCACTTCCCCAAATTACCAGAGGCATGAACCCACTATCGAGCATAAATACTAACTCTTGGAGTTGCTAGCATCTACTCGGCCAAGATAGCTACTAACAACGGAAAGCATGCAAGATCACAAATAACAAAGACATGATAGAATCAGTAATCAATCTAAAATAGCATCTCAATATCCATTGGATCCCCGCAAACACAACATGTATGGATTACAAATAGATGATCTTGATCATGAACGAAGCTCACAAGATCTAGACATGAAATCACAAAGGAGGAGAACCAGCCATCTAGCTACTACATGGACCCGTAGTCCAGAGATGAACTACTCACGCATCACACTAGAGGCTTGCATGATGATGAAGAAGGCCTCCAGGGTGAATTCCCCTCTCCGGCAAGGTGCCGGGAAGAGCTTCAGATCCCTCCCGGTCTAGGTATGGAGATGACAGCGGCTACAGACTCTTTCGTGCATTTTTGATCGGGTACTTAGGGTTTTCGTCCCGAGGGCAATATATAGGCGGAATGAGAGGCTGAGGGGGTGTTGGAGTCGGCCAGACCACCCCCTAGCGCGGGCCAGGCCTGGCCGCGCGGCCAGGTGGTGTGGCCAGCCCCCAGCTCTTCTCCGTCTCGTATTCTGGCTTCATATGTCTTCCGGAAAATAGGCACTTTGGCTTTTGACCCGTCCAATTCCGAGAATATTCATTTTCTGACTTTCCTGGAACCAAAAACAGCAGAAAACAGGCAGCTGGCACTATGGCTCTTGTTAATAGGTTAGTCCAAGAAATCATATGAAAAGTACTCCAAAGTGTGGACAAAACACGAGAAAGTAGATAAAACCAAGCATGGAACATCAAAAATTATAGATACATTTGCAATGTATCAACATCCCCAAGCTTAACTCCTGCTCGTCCTCGAGTAGGTAAGTGATAAAAGAAAGAATAATTTTTGAGGTGACATGCACCATCATAAACTTGATCAAAGTATTTGTAAAACATTCAAGGCTGGGATCATAGTACTTCAATCACAACATGAAAGACAAAGTTCTAGCAATAAGACAAAGAAACTATGATGCAACATGAAAAGGCACAAACAAAAGATTCATGAATAACAATGCTTTGCAAGACGTTTGTTTGTTTCACATAAAGAAAACATAGCATAATAGTATTCAGCTTGTCCCTCATAGAGTAGCAAATATAAATGCATAGGACACCTTCAAAGTTCATAAGAGTTACTAGATACAAATAGTTTAGAACAAGCAATATCAAGTTATGTATCAATCAAATAGTCTTGGGACAATGCACATAGAACTAAGAATGGCCACTATGCTCTCAAAGTAGGTGCATAAAGGTAGAAGGTGGAGACTCAATATATAAGTGGAAGAAAGGCCTTCATAGAAGGAAGTAGGGATTCAAGTCTCATAAAGAGCTTCCAAAAATTATGGTACTTATAGCTTTCAGCTCTCATTTCCCCTATCATAAGCATCTTGAAGTGATTAAGGTTAAAGTGAACAAACTATGGTGTACATGCTTGACGAAGTATAAGTTAGAAATATCATGTCCCTTGAATACGAGGGTCGCTCCTCATGCTACTCAAGTTTAGTCACCGGTAAGTTCTTGTCATTGTAAGTACATATGTATCATAGAGAACCGCCAATGGGGTACCCCTTGCCCAATGATACGGAAGAATCCCCATATCAAAATGACAAGGCAAGCAAACAACGAGCATCTCAGCAATCTTCTTATTTACCATGGGAATATGGTGCTTTTTTCTCTCTTTCCTCTTTTCATAATCTCTTTTTTTTTCTTTTCTCTTTTTTGTCAATATAGGACTCTTTTTTTATAAGAAGAATGCTTCATAGACAGCTCATTATGGTTACGCTGCAGGTTTCCACCATGTTAGCATGGATTAGACCAGCGGCCCAGACGTTTCTCTAACACATATACATAACTCCATGGACTTACAAGCTCCCCTTTCATTTCACACCGACGACATCCATAGACAAAAGAGCATGATATAAACTAGGTACAAAGTACCAAGTGCAATGTTGAAAGCGTTCCCCATGACAGCATGGTTCTGCTAATTCCCAACAAATAAGTGCAAGCATATACAACATAAACAACACAATGGTTCAATTTTATTAAAGGCAAGAAAAGTAAAGTGTGCCATCAAGTTCGTGAGAGCTTTAATAACTAGTTTTCTCATAAAAAATTTAATTTGGAAGGTAAACAAAAGCATGAATATACTTGGAATAGCATAAGCTAGTAGGTAGGTATGGTGGACTCTTTGGAATAACTTTGTTTAGGGAGTTGGATGCATGAGTGGAACTCATACTTGGTTGTGGAGGCTAGCAAAAGACTGGGAGCGACAAACTAAGAGAGCAATAATGACCATAATCATGCAGAGCGACAAAACATCATTGATCAAAGCATAAAGTGATACTACAAGTTGAAAACTAAAGGATCATAAAGGCTATGGTGACTTGAGATAGTCATAACATGGTGTGAGCATGTGCCAAGTCCACCCAAATAAAGCATCAAAGGAGAATACCACAATACTATGCTTTAATATGCTAAAACAACGCATGATTCATCCAAGGCACATTAAGAAATCTCAATTGTTTATAACAAGTCATGCTACAGCAAAGAATACTAAGCATAAAGCCAAATCAATATCAAGCATGGCATGAAAAAGCATAGGCCACAGTCAAAAACGAGCTCTCTTTACCACTTAAGCATGAACTTTCCTACTCTTTTTCAAACCAAACCAAACTATTTGAAAACCAATGTATGAAAGAGGGGGTCCAACCAATTTATTCAGAAAACTAAGCAAACAAAGCAAACGAAAAACCAAAACGAAAACGAAAAAGAAGACGCTCCAAGAACAACACAACTATGCATGAACCAATAAAAATGAAGCGTTTGGAAGAAACCTGGGATTTTTATTGATGAAGAGGGGGATGCCTTGGGCATCCCCAAGCTTTGACGCTTGTACTTCTTGGATATTTCTTTGGGTGACACTCGTGGCATCCCCAAGCTTGAGCTTTAGTCCATCCTTCATCTCATTACTCATTCCTTCCATACACCTGAAATTTTTTTCTTCATACAAAACTTCACACAATCTTTATTAGCAACATTAGTGCACTCAAGATAATAAGTCTTAAGGTTTAGTTCTAACACCAAATAAACTTCCATTAAAACACTAGCTACTGAAGCACTTCCCTCAAAAATCTCATTTCCCCAAAAGAACTCAAAAAGGAACCAACAAGAAGCAAATGCAGAAAATGGCAGAAATCTCCAGAAAATGCAGAAAAGGAACCAATAAGAAGAGGCTTGCATGATGATGAAGAAGGCCTCCAGGGTGAATTCCACTCTCCGGTAGGGTGCCAGGAAGAGCTTCAGATCCCTCCCGATCTAGGGATGGAGATGACGGCGGCTACAGACTCTTTCGTGGAATTTTGATCGGGTGCTTAGGGTTTCTGTATCAGAGGCAATATATAGGCGAAAGGGGAGGCCGAGGGGTGCCGGAGGCGGCCAGACCACCCCCTAGCGTGGGCCAGGCCGGGCCACACGACCAGGTGGTGTGGCGGCCCCCTGGCCCCTCTCCGTCTCATATTCTGGCTCCTTGTGTCTCTCGGTGAAAAACTGACTTTGGCTTTTGTCCCGTCCAATTTCGAGAATATTGATTTTCTGACTTTCCTGGAACCAAAAACAGCAGAAAACAGGCAGCTGACACTGTGGCTCTTGTTAATAGTTTAGTCCAAGAAAGTGTATAGAAAGTACTCCAAAGTGTGGCCAAAACATAAGAAAGTAGATAAAACCAAGCATGGAACATCAAAAATTATGGATACATTAGGAACGTATCAGAGCCCGCCGCTACAGAGGAGAAGAGGAACTGGAGCTAGGAGCCGCCTAGGAGCTGCCGTGACCACCATTCGACTCGCCGGCCTCAACACGTTCGATCGCCCCCATCACCAAGACTAGCTGGAGCACTGGTGATCCTCACACGACCCCACCGCTGTCTTAGGGTTCGTTTCTCGCCGTCTTCGTGCGACGGAGATGACGAACCATAGCAGTTAGATCCTATTCTAATCGTAGGGCTGAGATTGAAACTAACCGTTTCGGCTTAATTGAGTCGCTAACGAGGAGGACCCGCCTATCACCAGCCCGTTGTGCGCGCACCGCGTAGCTGGGCCGGCCCAATTAGTTTCCCGCGCAGAGCCCGTTGATTCAAATAGACTTTTTCCATTTTAGTTAAAACTAGATTCTGTCAGTAGATTCAAAAATCAATTCACAGAGATCTACTGAACCAAATTGCATAATTCCAATTTTGTTGGAAAGGTATTCAAATTGTCTACCCAAGCCCGTTTGATTCAAACCATTTGAAATTTATAGATCACCTATACCAAAAATAACAAGGCAGAGACTTTTCCAACTTCAAACATTTTTCAAAAATCAAACATAAATGCTTTTGAGTTGATTCCAACTCTCAAAAATCACATTTGACAAGATCTATCTGAATAGGTAAAAATATTTAGGTTTACATGCAGTAATCTTGGACTAGTACCAAAAGAATGCTATATAGGCATTTCTAGTCACTTTAATTGTATTAAATAGTAATTTTAAACTTTATAAAATATGACCACCACTTTAAATCATATTCCCAAGTATTATAATATGTGGTGATGACATGTGTCAACATGATCCCATATTTTAATTGGAGAATATTAAATCTTAAGTATTTTCAATGAGTAGAAATTACTTTTCTAAAATAAGAAAAATAAGACTAGGTCTTTATTTCATGTGATGATTGTGATAATGCTAGATCATCTAGTGTGAGCCTTTGTGTGCTACATAGAAGTAGTTAAGTATTGTTTGGTAATTGTGTACCTCATATTCATTTATAGACGCTAGTACCGACCCGGGCTACGAGGAGGAGGAGTACTACGGAGAAGAAGAAGAAGAAGAAGAGAACTTCAACCACTGCACTACTCAAGGCAATCCATCACTAATTGGAAGCTAGAACTATGCATACTATATATGCAGGCCTAACACGACAAGTTAACTATGCAAGCCATCCTTGCCAGATAACTTATGCAAGATGCATTAGGCATGCTTTGGTTATGCAACCTTGATTATACCAATCCCAAGTTTTACTTGCAAACTTTATTCTTTTACTTTTACCAAAATTCTTTACCTTTAGTTAGTGATTTGTGAGTATTGGAAAAATAGGATAGATGCCATAAAGAGTATAAAACTAGGCCTAGGTAGTTATACTTAGATGCCATAAAAAGCATAAAACTAGATTTGTATAGTTACACTTGATTAGCACCCCGTATTAGTGACACCCTCATTGCTAGTTGCTAGTGTTAAACTACTACTGATCATTAAGATGGGAATACTTGGAGGAAATGATCATGAAAACCTTGGAAGGATGGTTCATTCTATTGAAATGTTTTGACATGTGTTATGAACACAAAATGATTTGATGATGAAACTTCTTGAGACATGAGCCTTGATTTTGATAAAAACTGATGGTTGGGTTCGGATGCGATACCATTCTAATTTTACCGTACAACCACAATACCCGAATTGGGTAGGCCTTAACTGGAAGTTTATATGCCTTAGTATGGGTTCCCTCGCGGAAAGAGGTTGAGCTGAGGCTACCTCGTGAATATGAATGTCCACCTATACAGTGCCCAGGATGGCAGATGGCCATGTCTAGGAGGTCAAGCTCATAGGGGAGGTGCCTATACTAGAGTGTGTAGTTGAAAGGTTATGATTGATTATCCGCATACTATGTATGATGATTCAGGGTTATCCCTGACGGATGTATCAAATTTTGTGGTGAAAGTGTACCACCTCTACAGAGTGTCAAACTATTCGAATAGCCGCGTCCGCGGTCATGGACAATTGGAGTGGCCATATTGTTCCATTGTCATATGTTTTCAAAATGACTTGTGAATTGAACTATGACCTTGACTTGACCACAACAGGGTTGTGGACATGAAAACTAGGTTCCCACTTAGGTGATGCAGAAAATTAAATTAGGTTCTTTACTTTTGAACTCCTTATGAAATAAACCTGGCTTTTTGCAAATAAACATAGAGCTTAAGATTCCTACTAGAACTACCTTACTTGTTAGTGATAGTTTACGAATACTTAAAGAGTACTCATGGCTTTGTCCCTGGCTATTCCCGTGGCCAGACTATGAGGAGGACTACTCGGAAGATGGACAGCAGGAGGTCTATGACAATTAGGATCATCTCCCATCGTCAGCATTGCCTGTGACTCTGAAGATGGAGCCCCTACTACATTTACTTTCCGCTGCTTTGATTGTATTAAGACTGGATCATGAGATCCTTTATTTGTAAGACCTTTATTATGGTTTGTAATGGATGATGTACTGTGGTACCAATTTTGTTATGTCTCGCAAAAATGGAATCCTGGGATTGCGATGTATGGCATAACAAGTATCTAAGATTAAAAATCCGGGTGTTGACAATTGTCATCACTGCAAATAATTGGCAAAAATGAATGATTGGTTGAGATGATAAAGAACGAAGTTAAATTGCCATCCTCCAATTGATTGTGTAATTCCACAGTAGGATGGTGTGTCTCATCAACAATCGGATGGACTAAAAAAGAATGACTTAGGACAATTGGATGAATGAAAGAATATATTCGAATAGCTTTATATGTAGAAGTAGACTGTCGTTAGTGAATATTACCAATGAGACTTATAAGCGATACAAATTAGTGACTGTTTAGTTGTATTGTATGTACTTTTTGCAAATCAATCAATATAATCTTTTATTGATATAGGCAACTCACTTATTGATAAGACATCAAGACGGTTACGTTTTCTTTATGGATGGGATAGATGTTAACAAAATTGTAACCACAAACATAATCATCGGTGGAATATTTATTTTGTTTAAAAATGTTACTCCGACTGGTCCACAATAAGTGTTGTTCATTTAGTACAATTTTTTTACTGAGTCAACGACACTTATTATGGATCGAGGGTGTACAATGCAGAGGCAATGCATAGAGCCGCACACTTAGAGCATCTCCACTCCATGCCCTCTAAACGGTTTCAGGGGCGCCGGCGTGTAAAATCGCTCCCAACTAGTTCTCCTAAATAAATTATTCATCCGTCGAGTGCTCAAAAAACATCCGACGCCCCAGTCCAACCCCTCCCACAGGGAGTCAATCGGGAGCGCCGGCTACCACTTTTGGCCCCATGGGTCCACCCGACAGCTTCTCCACTATCTTTAATATTGGGGGCATAACTGAGTAGTACTCACCCCTATAACTAAAAATCATCCGGCGTCCCCCCGTACGGACTACCGCCGGATTCCGTATGGGGGAAACGAGTGGAGATGGTCTTACAGTGTTAACTTCTGCTCTACATTTGAATCATGTGCATCCTGTTATGTAGAAACCAAGTATTTGAACTCTTAGTGAACAAATATAAACATGTATAAGTACAGAACGAAATATGGCATGACCTTGGATCCAATTTAGTTGTCTTAGGTAGCTAGGTTTAGGCAAGGTTTAAGCAAACTTTTACCTATACATGTGACAATTAAATTGGATCGGGAGAGTACAAAACTTCGACATGGTAAAGGATAGCAACAAAACAATAATCCCTTCTATCTAAATTAATGTACTTAGATTTCATTAATTTGGATCGAAGAGAGTAAAATATTGGCAAATATTTAAACCGATGTGTGGCCTCAAATCACCCGTCAATTATGGTGTCATCAAGGATCCAACTCAAGTCAACTATACAGTGAGTCGCACAGGCGCACAATCATTTCATGTCTCTGTACATTCTCATGAAGTTTTAGGTGGGACATAACGCGCGAGCGCGGCAAGTTTTTCTCTACCTTCTCTCCGTTGAAAGTTTTTTTCTTTTTTTTTTTTTTTTAGAAGCTCTCCGTTGAAAGTTAGGTACGGTATGTACGACGCGATGCTGACTCGTTTCGTCGCCTTGCCTAGAAGTCCTACTCACTTAGCTGCCACATTAGTTGCCGCATTAAGCAGGGTACACACCAATAATTCAACCCAACCCAACCCAACCCAGAGCACACCAAGATCCCTATCCCCGAAAGTGATCGTGCGTCGCAGCATATTCGTGCCGTGTAGAATTAGGAACTCGGGTCACTGGCCACCAGCGAATAATCACGAATCGTTTTCTGAGGAACTAGTCCGGTGACTTATCGGACATCTCCAGTCGTTTTTCACGAATGCAAAATGCACGAAACAAAAGATATCACAAGTTTATCTAATTTCGCATGTATTTAGACGTGTTTTATTGTATAAATACAATATATGACATTTTTTTCAGACCGAGAAAGTATGTTCTTTGGTTCCGACTTGGCTAGTTCACTAAGAACTCGGCACAAGCCAAGTGCGCAGACTACAAAATTTGGGAAATTCCATAATACTCCCTACGGTCGGGAAAGAATGATATTTTGGATTTTTTTTTTCCGAAAAGGGGAGAGTCCCTGATCGTCATATCGATTGATACACGGAGATTTAGTCTTAGACGTTGATGTATGTATGAATCTTGGAGTTGGCAGTCAGATCATGTTCCCACGAAAGAGAAACCGTTGTTGAAGAAAAGAACCAGAAAAGGAACAACTAATATAACAACAAAAATAAAAGGAATAGCGTCGATGAACAGCCTGGTCAGTGACAGCCAACTACTCTGTTCGAGTGATGTGGTACTACCATACCATGGCGGCTCCTAGCATGCACAGTGTGGGTGTCTGATTAAGAAAGCGAGTAGGCAAGAGTCGCTATGTTTTCACTGGTGTCTGATTGAAGAGTCTGAACCGGACCAAAAACTTTCAATTTCGAAGGGTGGGCTGCTCGTTTAGACAACAGGGACCTGCAGTCGCGAATGCAATTCCTTTCGGAACTTTCCAAAGGATGCCGTTCCCAGTTGCTTTCGCTCCTGATCATTTTGTAGAAAGTTCAGCCACAACTCGCAGAAGGAGAGTGTGAAGCAAATTTGGCAGCGTGCTTTGACTCCCTCGTCGTTTGGTAGCTGACATGCAAACATCACTCCGAGCTGGCACTTTGTTTCTCTCTCCCATGTATTTGTCAAATTTTGCGCATACTTATCTTACTTGTATATGCACATAATTTTATTTATATATGCATAGATACAGATAGGTATCTGTGTGGATATGTGCCGAAATGAGGTGTAGTTTGGTACCCATTATTCTTCTTTTTTAAGCCACATATCTCTGCATTATTTGGAAGAGCCCTGATTAAAACCGTGTAGTTGGAAACATATATTTTTCAGCTGGCCATGCTGTTTCGAACTTTTTTTTTTCAAGAATACAAACATACAAAAATTGAGCCATGCAACACAAGAGGACAAAAGGGATTTTATAGGATTCCCAAGCGAAGTACCACACGATGTCACGATGTAGTGATGTACCACTGCACCGAACACCGTACCGCAGTCCAAAGTGGCATGAAAGCAATCCTAACAAAGTTAGGCACAAAGCATACATCCTCAGAACGAACCGAAGAGAGAAGAAAACAAAGGAAGAAAGATAGAAGTAGCTAGCTAACCACCAGAGTACCAGCTGGACCTTTGTCTCTGTTATCCCAACAAGATTTTTACATTTCTTGCAAGCATAAACAAAATCCATCAATTAATTAGTCAGCCTTGTTGTACTGAAAAGTACAACTGAGTTAGCTGATGATTGCAGTCCTATTAGGTAAGGCCAAAGTCTAGACAGCCACGAAGGGAGCACCGAAGATTTTTTTTTTCTCCCATGGCCGTTGAAGGGACTTGATGAGATTCTTATTCAAAAAGGGGACTGGTGACTCAAGAGCCAAAAACATATTGTCCCATGAGAGTTTGAAACCTTGCAAGCACAGACGGAATGCTTCTTAATATAATTGCCTAGTGCCACAAACTCTTAATTTGTTACTCCCTCCGTCCCAAAATAAGTGACTTGAGTTTGTCTAAATTCGCATGTATCTAGTCTTATTTTAGGGCAAGATATATCTAAATCTAAATAAATGCAAGTCACTTATTTTGGGACGGAGTGAGTATATTATCTGGGTAGTATCCCAACTGGAATCTGCGTCTCAACTTGCTCCCTTGAATAGTGCTCTTCTGTTAACAAAAACAATACTAGCACATGGATCCAGATATATTATTAAAATACATCACTATATTGTCTAGTTTGATGCATGATTGATCAGGCTGCAACATTATGAGCCGGCGGCTTTGAACACGGTACGTCATTATTAACACATGGATGCAGATAGATTATTAAAATACATACTGTTGTACGTCCAACAAAAAAATATTCATGATATAAATAAACCAGTAATAATAAACGGTGCATCTACATATATGTACTCTCTATCTTTTCAATTGCCATGCATTTTCAGTTGTCAAAGTAAAAGTTTATAAAGTTTGATCAATTACATAGAAAAAATATCAACATCCATAATACCAAATACATATACTAATACAAAAATAATTTATGATGATTCTAATAATGCTAATTTTATATTACAATTATTTATACTCGGTTAAACAAAACATGGGGTAATTAAAATCAAAATTTTATATAAGATAGACTACATGAGTCCAAGTAAAGGATAAACAAGTCCATTAATCGGATGTAAAGAAAACAAGTCTGCTAATTGACTATTTCATCATATTGAGATGAAAGCCTTTTTTATGGTTACCCTTACCCAGACTATGTGTACCTAAGTACCTTGGAAGAAAATCATATATTAGAAGGGGGATGACACCAATCATTTGCTCTACTATGCCTAACTACCGAAGAGTAGGACGTCTTCCACGGAGAAAGAAGGCAAAACGTGCCAATGGAGCTGCTAAGGACGTGTTTGGTTGTCTCGATCTTCGTTTCTCGCATGGCGTGCGGAAAAATAAGGGCGTTTGATTCTATGCGCTCGGCGGAATCTTTGCATCGTATGAGTCTTAAAGCGCCCCTTAGCCTGGTCCTGGAGAAACACCCAAATCGATCGTTTACACGGAGCCAAGTTCTTCTCTCGCTCGCGGGGAAGAAGATGCACGCGTGCGTGCAAGGGATAGATGGCGGGAGCTGGGAAAATTCGGCGGGAGAAATTGGATTACCGCCCGCCAATTCACGGTGGCTATAAACACCGTCGCTTCTCCGGCTCAAAAATCCCTGCCATCATTTCCCGCAATTTCGAGTTCTCCCTCCAAATCCTCTTCCTTATCGACGGGCGGGTAAGCGGTGCCTCCTACTCCGGTGGGTCTAGCTCATCTCCGACAAACCTTCGTCCTTAGCTATCTCGGACATGTCGTCATCATCGATCGAGATTGAGATCATCGTAAGAATCACCTAACCCTAGCTGTCACAACTTAGATATGTTGCCATGTTCTAGCTCACAGTTCATATGTTCGCATGTGCTCGCTTCTAGTATATCGTGGTCCATTTTGGAAGTTAGTATTCATGTTGTACTATGAGGATTGCCATATGTTGTAGGTGGGATTAGTGTTACCAGTATAGTTCTTCCCCTAGAACTGAACATATTACGTATCTCTGGTGCCGTAGGAGAAGGTTGCGTCCCCTGATCTGTCTGCAACCTCTGTGAGGCCTCTGTATTATGTGTTGATGTCTGATGTGGTGGCCAGGAGGAAGTTAGCCATGTCATGGACAGCATATCTGTCCACCTTCATCCTGAATCGGGTCTGCCAGTTGATCGAGAAAGGGAGTTCAGTTGTTCGGGGATTCAGAGAGGCGGACATGCGGTTGATTGCTGAAGATATCTTCAAGTTCTGTGGCCGGTCGGTAACTTCAAACCAGATGTACAACCACATGAGGCACTAGAGAGTTAGGTGGATTCAGGTGCTAAGGATCAAGAGGCTTGAGACCATGCGCTGGGTTGAGGAGACCTCTTCTATCATCATGGAGGATGATGATTACTATGTGCACATCAAGGTTCGATATATTTGAACTTGCATCAGTAGTTGTAGAGCTCACATATGATCTATACGTCTTGTACTAACTGTGATTCTCATGTAGGCTCATCTGAAGGATACCGAGTTGATCAACAAGCCCATTGAGAATTATGGTCAGATGAAGATCATCTACGGTCCTCGCATTCCCGTTGCACCCGTCTCTATGACCGCGATACATAGTGCTCTTAGCCACCTGATGGAGCACAGTGGATAGGCTACTAGGTATCTTGCCATGACCCCTGAGCGTAGGATGAGTTGGTTCATGAACTTTCTGAACAAGCACTACCTCTGAGCAGCGGACTGAGCTGTTCGAGGAGGTGCTATAACGGTGTTGATGATGATGACTGTGATGTGTATTTTGGAATAGCTAGGCTAATGAACTTTAGTTGTGGTGACCCCTGAACTTTGGGTTGTATATTTTCGAAGGTGGTATTCATTTATAATCCCTCCGTTTATGATGAACTTGTGCTGCATCACGGGTAGTTGTTCGTGAACTCGTGCTGCAGCACACCCGCCATCACTGATTATGTCGATTCATTATTAATATAATCTAGTAGTTATTTGAATTGCAATTGTCTGGACTTTGTTATATGCCTTGCTGGTGTTGGGTAAGCTCACCTAAGTAGTGAGGAGGTAAGGCTATTAGGGACAATGCAAGTAGCCAAACAAGTAGCAATTTGGTGAAAACAAGAATGCATGAAACTAAACAACTGGACCTTGGCTTCCAAACCCCTAGGGAAATGAGAACACATGGAACCAAACGAATGGCCATTTTAGCACGGGAGGTTGCATTGCCGCGCGCAGCTTCTATGGAGCCATGATCTCCAAGTGCTACTAAAAGACACGAGCAACCAAACACGCCCTAAGCCGTTCTTCTATTTCCTACTACCTTCCAAATGTTGCGGTAGCACAAAGAGCAGCATCAAGCCACCAAAATCGTTACGCCTAGTTTTACTGATTTTTGTTGTGTTTTCCCCTTTTTACCTAAGACTTTTGCAGTGTAAATTCATTCATTCCACCAATCCTGAGGCAAGAGACAATCCTCCGAACTTCCCTTCTAGTCATGTGGAGATAAATCTTCAGGCTGCTAAGATCAAAACCCCATGGAAGTTCGTCTAAAAAACATGGAAGAGAAAACTTTAGCAAAGTTCTAAGGGTATCTCTAGTGGCACAACCCATTAGGCCATCCAAACCATCCATTCCAGTCTGTTCCAGTCGTATCCCAGGAAGGAAATGGGTCGTGGGGTGTGCCTATCGGGGTTGACGCATTTTGATCTCCCCACTGATGAGTCCAAAATTTGAGTATTTTTACTTATTGTTTTTGCATTAGTAGTATAGGGTTTTTAGTATTTTACCGCGTTAGCACGCATCTTTTTGTCCTTGTTTCAATAGGATCCCAATTTACTAAGTATTTAATGAACATATCAATTGAGACTATCATATTACATAGTAATATGGTATTTTTAAGTGATAAAAGTCATTTTATTGATATACCTTCGCACCTGGAAGAATTGCCCACGCCCAGGAGGCTCTAGCCAGCATAACGACTAGTGGTACAGGCGGAGCCCTCCCGTACCGCGCGCCCGTATGACCCGGTGACGGGACCGCCTCGTCAAATACTTCCTCCTCGCAAAAGCAGATCACAGATCCAACATTGACAGAAACCTCCAGCCACGAAAAACTACACCAGAAAGGGATCTGAAGGAGCAACTTGAAGAAGGGAAAATCTTTGATGCTGCACGGATCATTGGAGGACAACGCATCAGCCCCTACATCATCAACCATTGCATCTCCATCACCATCTCTACCCCATCTTCCATCCATTAGATCTTGTTGTAATTCCAGATTCAATTATGATTTGCACTAGATTCGTTCCATTACTTTTATCCATCCATTTGATTATGATGATGTTGTTGATTGCTTCCATGTCTGAGTAGTTCCCTTCATTCTTGGGGAGATCGAGAAACCGAAGCATTATTATGAAATTGAATAAAGATGATATATTACTTGTGTATAGGATCCATTGATATATGATGTGTGTTTGATCTCTCCCTTTAGATGGTATGTGTAGTCGGCCACATATCATTTGCCATCGGGTCAAAAGTAAGAGGGTGAAACCCTTTGGACGTGCTTGGATGTTTGTGCCGGTTGCTACTGTGACTATAAACACCGCTATCACCCAACACAGTCGAAGGGGGAACAAAGGGAGATTTACTAAGATAATTATGATATCCACGAGGAAACCCTTAATTGCGGTGGTCTGCATGGTGATTGCTTCTAGGCATCGCAGTGGTTATTTAGAGATGACCTCATTCTTGGCTCAACAAAGTGACTACCTACGAGCCTTGGTGAACATCTTTTTGCATAACTCTCTCCACACATATCATGACACAAGAAATAGGTTATCCTAATTATGATTAATTACAACATGCTAGAGGTTTATCCTACACCCATGAGAACATCTTAGCCCCATTGAGTTCAACCACCATTCCAAAAACACTCTTTTTACTTGCATTGTTTTTACTTGTTTTATTTACTTTTCTGCATTAAAACCAAAAACCTTTCAAACACCCGTTCATCTGAAATCAAAGGCATCTTATAAGTATCCTTTGGTAGATAGTGATGAGGGGCATAAATACCTCAACCAAATAGCTCTCTGTGGGTTCGATACTCTTATTTCGAAATAAGCTACAATTGATCTGTGCACTTGCAGTCATCAAGCTATTTTCTGGCGTTGTTGTTGGGGAGCTAAGCGCTTTTGGTCTTTGTTCTTAGTTTCTAATTATATTAATTGTTTTACTAAAGTTGTTTACTAGTTTTAGGTAAACACCATGGCTACACTTGGGCTAATGAATCATCTCGATGCAGCTGAACACCTCGGGAAATGCAACCGAGGACTTCTCAAAGAATTCCCAAGTGGGGCTGAACCTGAGTACGAGGTTAACCCTCATTTTATTGCTATTATTAAAGAAAAAACTTATGTAGGAGATGATCCAGATGATGATCCTTACAATCACCTAATACATTTTACCGAGTTATGTTGGACACTTAAATTGAGAGGCTATTTTGATGATGAACTGAAACTAAAATTGTTTAGCCAATCTCTAACCAACACTTCTTTTTCTTGGTATAGAATTTGCCTTGCAGAGAATATTGATACCTAGGAAAATCTTAAGGCGGAATTCATATTCCGATTTTCCCCCAAGGTAAAGACTGCTGAAGTTACAAGGGCAATTACAAATTTCAACAACCGCCCAGGTGAAGGCTTGGTAAGGGCCTTCAAGTGGTACAAATCTATCCTTAATAAATGTCCCCATCTTGGTTTACCTGAATGGTATGTTTTACACATTTTCTATGGGGGACTTAATCATGAAACTAAACATGAGCTTGATACTAATTCTGGAGGATCAGTTATGGAGCTAACCATAACTAAAGCATGGGAACTCCTAGAACGCATTCCCCGCAATAGAGAAACATGGGGATTTGATTTAGGTGGCGAAGGAGGAGTAGAAATTGAATATGATTGTCTCAATACTTATAAAGAATCTAGTAAGATAAAAAAACTGCTAATGAGCTTAAACTTGATGATGATATCATTGTGCTAATCCTCCAGTTGATCACAGAGAACATGTCAATATAACAACTGCAGCTCACGAAGAGCCATCGGGGAAGCTCCATCGGTATGTTGAACCCCTTCCTTTTCCAAGGATTGCGAGGAAACATATGATGGCCTAGCAACTAGAAGACCAAGGTGAGAAAGAAAGATTGTTCATAGGGCCGGCCTTGAGGGGGGTCAGGAGGGGTGGTCGCCCCGGGCCCCCTAAGACCAAGGGGCCCCATCTAGGTATGACATATGCAATGGTGGTGAGAACATTTGACTGGCGGCGCCAGTAGAGACATGTACGAAGCTTTTCCTCATCTCTCTCGTATTTTTCAAGGAGAGGTATAAGTTGGGACAAATCGTTACGTCCGAGTGGGCTAGCTGTTAAACTATTTTGACTAGGCCTTTCATTCGGTTAGGAGTGAGATAATTGAGTGGAGTGGGCCGATGGGCTATAAAATGACTACACCACTAATCCATAGAATAAAGCACATAACCTACGCTGGTTTCCTAAAAACCTATCTACACATGTTCCCTAAAAACAATCTAGGCATCTCAAAATAGAAAAAACTCTACGCATGTTAGATGTAACGCATTTTCCAGTTCTAAATAAAGTAACACTTTTTCCTTTTTATTCCATCTTGCATTGATTAGATCTCAAAAAATTTCCCTTTTCATTTGTTTAAGATCTGCTTGAACTGAAAAAAATCAACATTTTAGTTCAAATAGTAGCTTGAAGACAAAAGAAGAATTGCAAGGTAATTGACAAGTCCGGGTGCAAGGTTCCGGGTGCTTGGCGTCGTTTGATCATTCCCACATGACTCCCCATTGCACATGCGATGGGAGAGAAGTCGATTATACCTCATTTCACATGCAGTGTAATGCCACAATAAGACTATACAAAGAGACGACCGATTATAATCTTTTTTACAACGGTTGTAGTATTTTTTATATACAAACTTTTTATAATGTTTGAATTAAGGGGCCCGATTTTTAGTTTCACCCTGGGCCCTCAAAATCCTAGGGCCGGCCCTGATTGTTTCTCAAAATGCTAGAAGAAACACAAGCAAAAAAATATAATGAGGAAAGTAAGGAGGAGACAGGGGGACCAACAAAGTAAGATACCTTAACTATGTTTGCACATAGCAACCTAATAGAGCTAGGTACCGAAGCTTCACAATTTGTTGAAGGGAAGGTAAAAGCTAAAGAAGTTGGTAAACCTATTCTCCCTTGCACTTTTCGTGGATCTTCTTATTATGGTCTTTGCTATATAGGAATATCAGTTAATGTAATCCCCTTTAATTTTTATTTAAAAATCCAAAAAGAACTAGCCCTATCCGAATTAGAAGATACCGATATGACAATAATGCTTCTTGATAAAACTCTTAGAGTTCCTATGGGAGTAATTAGAGATGTTCCAATTTGTATTGGATCCTACAAGTATCCTATTGATTTTGTACTTGTTGACATGCCTACTGATGTTTATTGTCCAATTATTTTTTCCAATATTGATTGCAAGAAAGAAACGGTATCCCTCAAGTTCGGTGAAGAGAAAATGGAATTTCACTTCTCAAAATTCCAACATAAACCTGCTATTGATGATTTAGAAGAATATGAGTTTGGGCAAGAGGAAGAAGGTAATATGATTAATCTTGCCTCCATAGTCACTGAAACTCCTGATGATGATTTGGTTAGGAGTTTAGTTGCTAATGATGATATGCCTCAAGATATGGATAAAATTGAGATAGATGATTATCTTGACTCTACACCCATGGTGGATTCTGAGATAAATCAAAATTATGAAGAACCTATAAGAAAAGGAGATGAGGCACCTCCACCTCTGACACTTAAAACTTTACCCAAGGAATTAAAATATAGGTTCCTTGATGTCACTAACAATAACTTTCCTGTTATTATAAGTTCTAACCTTTAAAGAGAACAAGAAAACTTGATGATGGTTCTCAGAATGCATCAGAATGCCCTTGGGTATTCGATGAGTGACTTGAAGGGGACTAGTCCCTCAATAGTCACTCATAGAATATTTATGGAAGTAGGAGCTCAACCTGTTGCAGATTTCCAGAGACGATTGAAACCTCACATGAAAGAGGAGGTGAAAAAGGAGGTAGTTTGCTTGCTTGATGCAGGAATTATCTTTCATGTAGAGTAGAATGATTGGGTAAGCCATGTTCATTGTGTTCGTAAGAAAGGTGGGTTTACCGTTGTTCAAAACAAACACAATGAACCGGTACCAACTAGAACTGTAATTGGTTATAGGTGTTGGAATTATGCCCTAGAGGCAATAATAAAGATGTTATTATTATAATTCTTGTTCATGATAAAGTTTATATTCCATGCTAGAATTGTATTAAGCGGAAACTTTAATACTTGTGTGGTTTGTGAACAACACCGTGTCCCTAGTACGCCTCTATGGACTAGCTCATTGATCAATGATGGTTAAGGTTTCCTAACCATATACATGAGTTGTCAATTGATAATGAGATCATATCATTGGAGAATGATATGGTGGAAAGACCCAAACTAAGCGAAGCAATTAGATCGTGTCATCGTGTTCGTCTTTGCGAAGTTTTTCTTATGTCAAATATTGTATTCCTTAGACCATGAGATAATACAACTCCCTGATATCGGAAGAAAGCTTTGAGGTCATCAAACGTCATCCTATGAGAGGGTGATCATAAAGGTGTCTCTCAGGTAATCGGAAAGTATCTGTTGGGTTGTATGTATCGAGATGGGATTTGTCCCTCCCAAGTCGGAGAGATATACTTCGGGCCCACTCGGTAATCGATATCAACACCGCTTGCAAGCATGTGGTTAAGGAGTTAATCACAAAGTGATATCGGATTACGGAACGAGTAAAGTACTTGCTGTAAACGAGATTGAACTAGGTATGACGATACCGACGATCGAATCTCGGGCAAGTAAAATATCGCGAGACGAAGGGAATATATATATGGGATTGATTGAATCCTGGCATCGTGGTTCATCCGATATGATCATCGATGAATGTGTGGGAGTCAATATGGGTGCCCAGACCCCGCTGTTGATTATTGATAGAAGATCATGTCTGCATATTCTCGAACCCGCAGGGTCACACACTTAACGTGTCTCGACGCTAGGATAGATTGGATAATTGGTTTATGAATTTTTGTTCGGAGTCTCGGATGGGATCCGGGATATCACGAGAGGTTCCGGAATGGTCCGGAGAATAAGATTCATATAATGCAGTGCAGTTTTTGGAGTTCGGAATTGTTCCGGATTAATCGGTATTGTACCGGAAGCTTATAGAACCTTCCGGAAGGGGGCCAACGTGGTCCCACCTTCCGGGAGGGGGAATGGGCCTATGAGGGAGTGTCCTGGACGCATTGGGCCAGGGGCACAAGGCCCCATAGGGCCCAGCCGATTCTAGATAAGTTTAAACTCGTTTAAACTAGAGATAGAATTTCTAGATAAGGGAGAGTTTAAATCGTTTAAACTAGAGATAGGCTTGGAGGAGAGGCAAGGGCTGGCCGCACCCCCCCCTCTATATATAGAGGGCTGGTGTGCCCCCTCCCCCTACACACCTTCCTCCAAACCCTAGTTGCCCTGCTGCCCTCCTCTCTCCCTCCCGACTGTTTGTAGGCGAAGCCCTGCGGCAGAAATCCTCTACCATATACACCACGCCGTCGTGTTGTAGATCCAATCCATCTCTCCACCCTACTTGCTGGTCCGAGGAAGGAGGAGACGTCGAGGTGCTGCATGTGTGCATCTCACGGAGGCATCGCCACTTGTGGTGCTAGATCGGATCGGATCGCGAGGAGGAGAAGCGAGTACGACTACATCACCCACGTTCCGACGAACGTTTCGCTGTGCAAATCTTCAAGGGTATGAAGATCTAATCCAATCTCTCTCGTTGTTTGCATCTCCTAGATTAGATCTTGGCTTTCCCTCTGTTCGCTTCCGTAGAAAATTTTGATTTACTATGCTGCGAAACCCTTTAGTGGTATCAGAGCTAGATCTATGCGTAGATGTGATTCACGAGTAGAACGCAACATGGTTGTTGCGGGCGTTGATGTTTTCTGTTGCAAGCCTCTTGTTTGTGTTCTTCTTATGACGCGGGATAGTGAGATTGAAGCGGTCCAGGCCAACCTTACGCGACGTCGTTCGCGAGACCGGCTCCGCACTTGACGTGTGGCTTGTACCACACATGCGGCTGGTGGATGTCAGTTTCTCTCACTATAGTTGTCATGGGATTAACACCGGAGTTTGGCAACCATAATATCACCGTTGTGGCTTTCCGTAGGTAAGAATCGTTCTTAGCATCTACTCCCATAAGCCACGTAAAACATGCAACAACAAAGTAGAGGCGTCTAACTTGTTTTTGCAGGGAGTGTTTTCTGTGATATGGTATGGCCCAAGATGTGATGTGTATATTGTATGTGATGATCATGTTTTGTAATGTTTCACGACTTGCATGTCGATGAGTACACAACCGGCAGGAGCCATATGGTTGTCTTTATAATTGTGTATGACCTGCGAGTCAACTTCTTATACGCCATGTAATAGCTTTACTTTATCGCTAAGTAGTTAGCAATAGTTGTAGTTGCTATTCGTGGTGGAGGCAATCATGGTGGAGTGATGGAGATCATGCCGGAACGCACAAGATGGAGATCATTGCGCGAAGATTGGCTATACCATGTCACATAAAGTTATATGCATGTGATGTTTATCCTTTTATGTATCTTATTATGCTTAGATCGCGACGGTAGCATTATAAGATGATTCCTCACTTAAAGATCAAGATAAAAACTGTGTTCTCCCCAAAGTATGCACCGTTGCGAAAGTTCGTCGTGTCCAAGCATCACGTGATGATCGGGTGCTATAGACTCTACGCTCACATACAACGGGTGCAAGCCAGTTTTGCACACGTGGAAATACTTGGGTCTAACTTGATGAGCCTAGCATGTACAGACATGGCCTCGGAACGCAAGAACCGAAAGGTTAAGCATGAGTCATATGAATGATATGATCGACACTTCGTTGTCCACCATTGAAACCACGTCTCTTCTCGTGATGATCGGATTAGGTGTGGTGAATTTGGATCGTGTTCACTAAACAACTTGAGGGATGTTGAATTTAGTGGGAGTTCATCTAGTAATTTGATTAAGTTGAACTGTTTATCATGAACATAGTCTAAATTGTACTTGCAAATACTGTAGATCCAATGGCCAAGTCCAACTTCAACTTCAACGTTTTTGCTGAGAAAGAAAAGCTTAGAAACAATGGGTCTAACTTCACCAATTGGTTCCGCAATCTAAGAATCATTCTGTCTGGCGGACAAAAGGGCTATGTCCTTGAGAAAGCGTTAGGTAACCCCCTGTTGAACCTGCGCCGGCTGATGAGAAAGCTGTCTATCAGTCGCGCAAAGATGATTATGGTGTGATTAAGAGCACCATGTTGTTTGCTATGGAACCGGAACTTCAAAATCGTTTTGAAAACTATCCCGGGCCCTTTGAGATTCTCGAGGAGCTGAAAACCATGTTTCAGACTCAGGCCCGTTCTGAGAGATATGAGATCTCTGAGAAGTTCTTTAACTGCAAGATGGAGGAAGGGAGTTCCGTTAGTGAGCACGCCATTAAGATGTCGGGCTACACTCAACGCCTTGAGCAACTGGACTGCAAGATTCTAGAGGAGCTCAAGATTGACAGGGTTCTGCAATCACTCCCTCCCAGCTACAAAAGTTTTGTAGTGACTCACAATCAGATTGGTTCCACTGATACGATCACCGAGCTCTTCGCAAAGCTGAAGGCTGCGGAGGTGGACATCAAGAAGGATAATCATGTGTTGATGGTCAACAAGCCCTCCTTTAAGAAAGGTAAAGGTGCAAAGAAGCCCTTCAAGAAGGGCGGCGACAAGCGCAATGCCCCTGCTGAGAAGAAGCTCAGGTCTGGTCCCAAGCCGGAAACTGAGTGCTTCTATTGCAAGGACAAGGGTCACTGGAAGCGCAACTGTCCGAAGTACTTAGCGGACAAGAAGGCTGGCACCATCAAAGGTATATTTGATATACATGTTATTGATGTTTTCCTTACTAGCCCTCGTTGTAGTGCCTGGGTATTTGATACCGGTTCAGTTGCTAATATTTGTAACTCGAAACAGGAGCTGCGGAATAGACGGCGGCTTGCGAGGGATGAGGTGACGATGCGCGTTGGCAACGGATCAAGAGTTGATGTGATGGTCGTCGGCACGCTCTCCTTAGTTTTACCTTCGGGATTAGTTTTAAACCTTAATAAATGTTATTATGTGCCTGCGTTGAGCATGAACATTATTTCTGGATCGTGTTTATTGCAAGACGGTTATTCATTTAAATCGGAGAATAATGGTTGTTCTATTTATATGAGTAACATCTTTTATGGTCATGCACCTCTTGTGAGTGGTTTATTTCTTCTAAATCTCGAAAGGGATGAAACACACATCCATAACATTGAGGCTAAGAGATGCAAAGTAGATAGTGATAATACTACTTATTTGTGGCACTGTCGTCTAGGTCATATTGGTGTAAAGCGCATGAAGAAACTCCATTCTGATGGACTTTTGGAGTCTCTTGATTTTGAATCATTTGACACATGCGAACCATGCCTCATGGGCAAGATGATCAAAACCCCGTTCTCCGGTATGATGGAGCGAGCAACGGACTTGTTGGAAATCATACATACCGATGTATGCGGACCGATGAGTGTTTCGACGCGCGGTGGATATCGCTATTTTCTCACTTTTACCGATGACTTAAGTAGATATGGGTATATCTGTTTAATGAAACATAAATCTAAAACGTTTGAAAAGTTCAAAGAATTTCAGAATGAAGTGGAGAACCATCGTAACAGAAAGATTAAGTTTCTACGATCCGATCGTGGGGGCGAATATTTGAGTTATGATTTTCTCACGCATCTCAAAGCAAGTGGAATCGTTTCACAACTCACGCCACCCGGAACACCACAGCGCAATGGTGTGTCTGAACGCCGGAATCGAACCCTATTAGATATGGTCCGATCGATGATGTCTCTTACTGATTTGCCGTTATCATTTTGGGGTTATGCATTAGAAACCGCTGCATTCACTTTAAATAGGGCTCCATCTAAATCCGTTGAGACGACACCGTATGAACTGTGGTTTGGTGCTAAACCTAAGTTGTCGTTTCTTAAAGTTTGGGGATGCGAAGCTTACGTCAAGAAGTTGATGCCGGACAAGCTCGAACCCAAAGCGGAGAAATGCGTCTTCATAGGATACCCTAAGGAAACTATTGGGTATACCTTCTATCACAGAACCGAAGGCAAAGTGTTTGTCGCAAAGAACGGTTCCTTTCTTGAGAAGGAGTTTCTCTCGAAAGAAGTGAGTGGGAGGAAAGTAGAGCTAGACGAGGTTATTGAACCTTCTCTTGAATTGGAGAGTAGCGCAGCACCTGAAATTGTCCCAGTGCTGCCTGCACCAACAATAGAGGAAGCTAATGACAAGGATCATGAAGCTTCGGACGATGCTGCTACTGAACGTCGCAGGTCGACAAGGTCGCGTGCCCCTCCTGAGTGGTACGGCAACCCTGTCTTGACTGTCTTGTTAGTAGAAGACAGTGAACCTACGAACTATGAGGAAGCGATGATGAGCCCAGACTCTGAGAAATGGCTAGAAGCCATGAAATCCGAATTGGGATCCATGAGCGAAAACCAAGTATGGACTTTGGTGGACCCTCCTAGCGACCGAAAGGCCGTTGAGTGCAAATGGATCTTCAAGAAGAAAACGGACGCGGATGGTAATGTTACCGTCTATAAAGCACGGCTTGTTGCGAAAGGTTTTCGACAAGTTCAAGGTGTTGACTACGATGAGACTTTCTCTCCCGTAGCGATGTTTAAGTCCATTCGGATTTTATTAGCAATTGCTGCATTTCATGATTATGAAATATGGCAAATGGATGTCAAGACTGCTTTCCTCAATGGCAACATTGATGAAGAGTTGTATATGATGCAACCCGAAGGTTTTGTCGATCCTAAGGATGCTGATAAAGTATGCAAACTTCAGCGTTCCATTTATGGACTAAAGCAAGCATCTCGGAGTTGGAACCTTCGTTTTGATCAAGTGATCAAGAGCTTTGGATTTGTTCCAAATTGCTACGAAGCTTGCATCTACAAGAAAGTGAGTGGGAGCTCGGTGACGTTTCTGGTACTATATGTGGATGACATATTGATTATTGGAAATGACATCAACATGCTTAACGATGTGAAGAGTTATTTGAACAAATGTTTTTCAGTGAAAGACCTAGGTGAAGCTGCTTATATATTGGGCATCAAAATCTATAGAGATAGACAAAGACGCCTGATAGCTTTAAGCCAGAGTACATACCTAGACAAAGTTCTGAAAAGGTTCAGAATGGATAAGGCATTGAAAGGATCAGTGCCTATGTTGTCAGGTAAGATATTGAGCAAGGCTCAGTGTCCAGCTATGGTAAATGATAGGGAAGCTATGAGCAAAGTGCCTTATGCCTCGACCATAGGTTCCATCATGTATGCCATGCTGTGTACTAGACCGGATGTGTCCAATGCTCTTAGTTTGACGAGCAGATATCAAAGTGATCCAGGAGTGGAACACTGGACAGCCGTGAAGAACATCCTAAGGTACCTAAATAGGACTAAAGAAATGTTCTTAGTCTATGGGGGTGATGAACAGCTCGTCGTAAAAGATTACGTCGATGCTAGTTTCGACACCGACAAGGATGATTGTAAATCTCAGACAGGATACGTGTATATTTTGAATGGAGGAGCTGTGAGCTGGAGAAGCTGCAAGCAAAGTGTGATCGCGGGATCTACAGTAGAAGCGGAATACATGGCTGCTGCAGAAGCGTCAAGTGAAGGAGTTTGGATCAGGAACTTCATCACTGAGCTTGGCGTGGTTCCAAGTGCATTGGACCCACTAGAGATATTGTGTGACAACACTGGCGCCATAGCACTCGCTAAGGAACCAAGATATCATCCAAAGACCAAGCATATCAACCGCAAGTTTCATATAATCCGAGATTATATAGCAGATGGAGATCTGAAGATCAGCAAAGTACATACAGATCTGAATGTCGCAGATCCATTGACTAAACCTCTTCCACGTGTAAAACATGATCAGCACCTCAGTGCCATGGGTGTGAGATTGTTGCCAGATGTAAACTAGATTATTGACTCTAGTGCAAGTGGGAGACTGTTGGAATTATGCCCTAGAGGCAATAATAAAGATGTTATTATTATAATTCTTGTTCATGATAAAGTTTATATTCCATGCTAGAATTGTATTAAGCGGAAACTTTAATACTTGTGTGGTTTGTGAACAACACCGTGTCCCTAGTACGCCTCTATGGACTAGCTCATTGATCAATGATGGTTAAGGTTTCCTAACCATAGACATGAGTTGTCAATTGATAATGAGATCATATCATTGGAGAATGATATGGTGGAAAGACCCAAACTAAGCGAAGCAATTAGATCGTGTCATCGTGTTCGTCTTTGCGAAGTTTTTCTTATGTCAAATATTGTATTCCTTAGACCATGAAATAATACAACTCCCTGGTATCGGAAGAAAGCTTTGAGGTCATCAAACGTCATCCTATGAGAGGGTGATCATAAAGGTGTCTCTCAGGTAATCGGAAAGTATCTGTTGGGTTGTATGTATCGAGATGGGATTTGTCCCTCCCAAGTCAGAGAGATATACTTCGGGCCCACTCGGTAATCGATATCAACACCGCTTGCAAGCATGTGGTTAAGGAGTTAATCACAAAGTGATATCGGATTACGTAACGAGTAAAGTACTTGCTGTAAACGAGATTGAACTAGGTATGACGATACCGACGATCGAATCTCGGGCAAGTAAAATATCGCGAGACGAAGGGAATATATATATGGGATTGATTGAATCCTGGCATCGTGGTTCATCCGATATGATCATCGATGAATGTGTGGGAGTCAATATGGGTGCCCAGACCCCACTGTTGATTATTGATAGAAGATCATGTCTGCATATTCTCGAACCCGCAGGGTCACACACTTAACGTGTCTCGACGCTAGGATAGATTGGATAATTGGTTTATGAATTTTTGTTCGGAGTCTCGGATGGGATCCGGGATATCACGAGAGGTTCCGAAATGGTCCGGAGAATAAGATTCATGTAAGGCAGTGCAGTTTTTGGAGTTCGGAATTGTTCCGGATTAAACAGTATTGTACCGGAAGCTTCTAGAACCTTCCGGAAGGGGGCCAACGTGGTCCCACCTTCCGGGAGGGGGCATGGGCCTATGAGGGAGTGTCCTGACCGCATTGGGCCAGGGGCACAAGGCCCCATAGGGCCCAGCCGATTCTAGATAAGTTTAAACTCGTTTAAACTAGAGATAGAATTTCTAGATAAGGGAGAGTTTAAATCGTTTAAACTAGAGATAGGCTTGGAGGAGAGGCAAGGGCTGGCCGCACCCCCCCTCTATATATAGAGGGCTGGTGTGCCCCCTCCCCCTACACACCTTCCTCCAAACCCTAGTTGCCCTGCTGCCCTCCTCTCTCCCTCCCGACTGTTTGTAGGCGAAGCCCTGCGGCAGAAATCCTCTACCATATACACCACGCCGTCGTGTTGTAGATCCAATCCATCTCTCCACCCTACTTGCTGGTCCGAGGAAGGAGGAGACGTCGAGGTGCTGCACGTGTGCATCTCACGGAGGCATCGCCACTTGTGGTGCTAGATCGGATCGGATCGCGAGGAGGAGAAGCGAGTACGACTACATCACCCACGTTCCGACGAACGTTCCGCTGTGCGAATCTTCAAGGGTATGAAGATCTAATCCAATCTCTCTCGTTGTTTGCATCTTCTAGATTAGATCTTGGCTTTCCCTCTGTTCGCTTCCGTAGAAAATTTTGATTTACTATGCTGCGAAACCCTTCAATAGGATGTGCATTGATTATAGAAAACTTAATAAGGAGACAAGAAAGGATCACTACCCTTTACCATTTATAGATCAAACTTTAGAAAGACTTGCTATGAATTACCATTTTTGTTATCTAGTCGGTTATTCTGGATTTTCCCAAATTGTTTTTCTCCCTGATGATCAACTAAAAACAACCTTCACTTGTCCTTATGGATTATATGCTGATCGGTGTATTCCTTTTGGTCTTTATAATGCCCCAGCTACCTTCCAAAGATGCATGACTGCTATATTTGTTGACTATGTTGAAAGTATTATGGAAGTTTTTATAGACAATTTTTCTATTTATGGAACCTCATTTAATCATTGTCTTCATAACCTTCATAAAGTGTTGCATAGATGTGAGGATACTAACTTGGTCTTGAATTGGAAAAAATATCACTTCATGGTTCAAGAAGGTATAGTACTTGGTCACAAAATCTCAGGTAGAGGCATAGAAGTTGATAAAGTGAAAATCAAAGCAATAGAAAGGCTTCCCCCTCCTCGAGACATTAAAGGTATTAGGAGTTTCTTAGGCCAAGCTGTGTTTTATAGAAGATTCATTAAGAATTTCTCTAAAACTGCTAAACCTCTAACTAACCTTCTACAGAAGGACATTGCTTTTAATTTTGACGAAAGTTGTCATACTATCTTCAATATTTTAAAGCAAGCCCTTCTTGAAGCTCCTATTATAACACCCCCTAATTGGAAGAAACCTTTTGAAATTTTCTACGAGGCTAGCCATGAAGCTGTTGGAGAAATTCTTTGCCAGTATGATGGTGATGAACTTAATATCATTCATTATGCTAGCCGTACCTTAAACGGTGCCCAAAAATTACCCCATGGCAGAAAAAGAATTTTTCACAGTGCTTTTCTCTTGTGATAAGTTTAGATTTTACATTATTGACTCAAAAGTCAGGGTGCATACAGATCATGCTGGTTTAAAGGAAATTCTTAAAAGAACTAATGTTAAGCAAAACATGATTCGTTGGACTCTACTTTTGCAAGAATATGACTTTGAAGATCCTTCAAAGAAAAGAAGAACTGGAGGACGTACGCATGGGTATTGAGGAAATCCAACTATCCAAGGAAGTGTCATCCATATGCATACCATCTGGTACTTCGATTTTCAAAAGAATTTTTTTAATTTCCATTTGCAATGGTATTAGCAACTTCTTGCTACCAACCTTGTTTAAAGGGAAAAGGAAAAAGTTAGTTCAAGAATCAAAGGAAGAAGAAGGTACTCAAATAAACTCATTTTCTTTGGATGAACAATATGGTTGAAATATCATTTTATCTTCGTCTTGGCTATCATTTTGCTTTTTCTATTTGTGTTTTTGTCTAAAGCTACTGCCAGGTTTGCGAAGCTGGTACAGACGGACGGTACGGTCGGACCCACTCGTACCAGTGATTGTTAAACAAGCATCAAGCAGTAACCTCATGTTTTTTGCAAATGAGTTGGTACGGCCGGGATGTACTGGCAAACTAGCCTGTACGGAAGATCATTATGTTTGCTGGGTTGCCTCGTTCTTTTGGTTTGTTGATCATTGCTTAAAAAATGCAAGGCGGTAAATGAGCTAGTATGATTGAGCCGTACGGGCGCCCCCCCACCCCCGCGCGCGCGCGCCCGTACTGACTAGGTCGTTGGACTTCATACCGACTTTGCAGAGAAGAATTTCGGGAAGGACACTGGTACGGGCGCACCGTACGAGCGTACACCCATACTAGAGGTCGTTACGACTTCTTTTTCTTCCTTTTTCTCTTATTTCCTTACTTATTTGTTGGGATTCTTTTTTTGGCCGGCTCTTTTTCTTCTAGTACGAGTTTTTACCTATTTCATCTTGTGCCTCCCTAGAGGTCTTCCTCCCTCTTATATCAACAGATTCAATCTTCTTGATGCGCTACCTAGTTCTAGGAAAAGGCAAACCTCTTGACCTCATGGATCCTTCGTGGGATAGTTTCTAGACTTCCACCATTGAAGCCGATGATCGCGAAGCTCAAGGCCTTAGCCCGCTGAACAACAGGTATTCCTATGACTCTGATGATAAGGACGATGATGAAGAATTCGAGATCTTCATGGAGAAAACACAGAGAGGATGGAAGCAGTCGCCATATCTGGATATAGGCCCAAAGATGAAGAATAAGCAAAGAAACCCCATGGGAAGGGGTGCATGGAGTCGTTCAAGTTCATCTCCACCAACTACTCTTCACCTAACCAAGTTGACGTAGGGACCTATGAGGAGACTATAACACACACACACACACGTTCACAACAAAGAAGATCGCCATGAACACGTGCATGAGCATGAAATCTCAAGAAGATTAGGAGTTCAATCTTCTAGATGTGCCTGTCACACAGCACGTCCCGAAAACTGAATGGCGTCTTCACAAGATCGAGAAGGACCAGAAGGAAGAACTCATACACAGGGAGATCATGCGCAAGCGTCTATTGGATCTTGAAGGCAAGAAGGAACTCAATGATGTGCTCAGGAGGGTCGCTGAAGGCATGTTCTATTTGCGTTCAGATCTGCAGAAGTGTCTTCATCGTATATCAGTCTTGGAGGAAACAAACAAGAAACTACGTGCGGCTGTCTCCACCAATGCCTCTTCGCCTTGAAAGTGCCACGGTATCGAATAATCGCAAGGGATTATTTGATCTGGTCGGCTTGATTCTAAGCTTGGGAGAGATCTATAACACATTGTAACCTATCTTACAGTTTTAGCATCTTTACTTTACTGCACGCATGTCAGGTTTTTATTCAAGAGCTTTTGCATTAGTTGTATCAACTTCAGTTCCCTTTTGTTCAAGAGAAGAATTATATCCGTAGAGTTTTGGGACTTTATGATATTTGAAGTTATCTTTTTGATTAGATGATTTGACTAGGTTGAATGTTATGATATTTGTACAACTATAATGATTTTAGGGTCTTCCACACCAATAAAGTATGGATTATGAGAAGTAAAATCTTGGTAGCATATTATAGCCACAAGTTTGGATTATAAAAATCCATAGTAGTGAGCATGATCACATAGCTGTGCTAAAAAAGGAGAGAGAGAATAAAAAGAAAGAGACAAAAGATTAGCTATCAAGAAAAAACTCAATAGTAAAAGAAAGAGTACAAGCTAAAAAAAGAAAAGAGAAAAAGATATGATCATGAATCTTCATTATTAATCAAGTGCTCAACCGTTTTTAACTTTATGATTTTATAATATGTTCAATCACTAATAGCTTATTATAATAGCATTAACACAAAAAGGTGTGGAAGCCTCTAAGTCACGTGATGTGTAAAGGTGTAATAAAGCCCCCGATGTAACTCTACATTCGATAATATACTCCTGTTTCAATTTTTGCCTCATTTATTGTAACAAATCGTGCCTCATAAACATGATGATATTGTTCATAAGCCACCCTCTTGATCGGGGACGAGCAAGAGTCTAGCTTGGAGGAGTTGATGAGTCCAAAAATTGAGCATTTTTACTTATTGTTTTTTGCATTAGTAGTATAGGGTTTTTAGTATTTTACCGCGTTAGCGCGCACCTTTTTGTCCTTATTTCAATAGGATCCAAATTTACTAAGTTTTTAATGAACATATCAATTGTGACTATCATATTATATAGTAATATGGTATTTTTAAGCGGTAAAAGTCATTTTATTGATTTACCTTCGGACCTGGTAGAATTGCCCACGCCCAGGAGGCTCTAGCCAGCGTAACGACCAGTGGTACGGGCCTGCCCGTACCGCGCGTGCGTACGAACCTACGAAAGGACCGCCTCATTAAATACTTCCTCCTTGTGAAAGCAGATCACAGATCCGACATTCACAGAAACCTCCAGCCACGAAAAACCACATCAGAAAGAGGATCTGAAGGAGGAACTTGAAGAGAGGGCAAATCCTTGCTGCTGTACGGATCACTGGAGGACAACGCATCATCCCCTATATCATCAACCACTGCATCTCCATCACCATCTCTACCCCCATCTTCCATCCATTAGATCTTGTTGTAATTCCAGATTCAATTGTGGTTTGCACTAGATCCATTCCTTTACTTTTATCCATCCATTGGATTATGATGTTATTGTTGATTGCTTCCATGTGTGAGTAGTTCCCTTCGTTCTTGGGGAGATGGAGAAACCCTAGAATTATTATGAAATGAAATAAAGATGATCTATTACTTGTGTATAGGATCCATTAATCTATGATGTGTGTTTGATATCTCCCTTTGGATGGTATGCGTAGTCAGCCACATATCATTTGCCTCAGGTTTAAAGTAAGAGGGTGAAACCCTTTAGACGTGATTGGATGTTTGTGTCGGTTGCTACTGTGACTATAAGCACCGCTATCAACACGGTCGAAGGGGGAACAAAGGGAGATTCACTAAGCTAATTACAATATCCACGGGGAAACCCTTAATTGCGTGGTCTACATGGTGATTGTTTCCAGGCATCGCAGTGGTTATTTAGAGATGACCTCATTCTTGGCTCAACAAAGTGACTGCCTACGAGCCTTGGTGAACATCTTTTTACGAAACTCTCTCCACACATGTCATGACACAAGAAATAGGTCATCCTAATTATGATTAATTACAACATACTAGAGGTGTATCCTACACACCCGAGAACGTCTTAGCCCTATTGAGTTCAACCACCATTTCAAAAACACTCTTTTTACTTGCTTTGTTTTTACTTGTTTTATTTACTTTCCTGCACTAAAACCAAAAACCTTTCAAACACCCATTCATCTGAAATCAAAGGCAGCTTTATAAGTATCTTTTGGTAGATAGTGACGAGGGGCATAAAGACCTCAACCAAATATCTCTATGGGTTCGATACTCTTATTTTGAAACTAGGTACAATTTATTTGTGCACTTGCAGTCATCACCCACCCGCTGTCAAGGGTTGACGCGACGGAGTTAATGGCGGCGTTCCATCACCAACTGCCTCACCGGCTTTCTGCGCGGTCGTTGGGGTTCCCACCCTTGTTGGCTCCTATTTCCCACGTGCGCGTCGCGTTGCCATTTCCCGTCCATGGCCCAAAAACTCCCGCGTCAGGCTAGGGCATTTCCCGCTCAGACCGTGAGCTATAAATCATGGCCACGACCGCTAGGAGGTCAGCAAGACATGAACCCAAACCAACGCAACCTAGCAGCCATGTGTTGGCATAGGATAGACACTTGGTCCCACCTTAAGGAGATATGTGGCGCCCGCTACCCAGAGTGGTCGGAGAACGACATGGAGGTGCGGGCAATGAAGCAGCCCTGGCACTTCGAGGCACACTTCGAGCACCGAGGCGAGGTGGCCCAACAGACTCTATAGGAGATGGTCCAGTAGGTGGTGCGCTCTGCCGCCGTAGTTGCGGTACGGGAGATTGGCCACACTATCGCCAAGGAGGCCACTGCTGACGCGGTGTGCCAGGTGTGCACCACTGTGGCCAAAGAGGTGGCGTGCAATGCCGCCACAACAGCAGGTTAAACCGCGACACCGCACGAGTGGCGCGTGAACACGCATCGATGATGCAGCGGAGGTGGAACGCCGCTCAGACGGGCTACCGTGGCGGTGGCGGTGGTGCATGGATGTCGAGGAGGAGGAGGAGGACAATGACGACTTCGACGACGAGCCTGAGGATGCCGTGTAGGAGAGGAGCGACGAGCAATAGTCCATCATCGAGTCCTACAACACCGTGCACCTCAACATCGGTTGTCATGTGTTCATGGTGGCCGAGCGATCGATGGACACTGGTCGCATGGACGGCGTACGGTCCGAGGAGAGAACGCGGAGGTGAAAGGCTGCGGCGGCCGACCATGCTATGATAGCGCACGCTGAGGCGTTCACGCGTGAGGCCAGTGGCGGATCTAGATTTTAGAAATTGGGTGTACATGGTCTAATAATGATCAAAATTTCTAATTTCTTATAGATATATTGTCGAGTATATACATATTGTGTACAGCGGTAAAGCTTTTCCTCCAAAATAATGGGTGTACATTTGTACACCCATTTATATAGCTGTGTCCGCCCACACGTGGGTCGCTGCGCATGCTGAAGCATACCGCGAGGTAGAGCCTAAGCGGGTGGCGCGGGAGGGCAGGGACCATTGGGCGCTCAACATGGAAGCGGCGTTTTCTCTCCGGGCTGACCAGCAGGAGAGGGCAATCGTGTCGAGGGAAAATCGTCATGATCCTCCAAGTAGAGAACGCCATTGTGAACAAAATACAGTTGGTGGAGACACTCACGTCGCCGCCAGAGCCCCCCACAGCTTGATCAATCGCCGCCGCTGTCGCCAGCCCTCGCCGCGATGGCGACGGGCCTAGCTGCCGATTGACGATGCACCACCTAGCCGTGCTCTTCTTCCCGTCCCCCACACGCGCGCGCTTCTTCTGCGCTGGGGCGGCAGCTGCTGGTTGGACAGCGGCCGGCGATGCAACGGGGAGCGACGCGCCGGTGCTTCCCAGCCGCTTCCTCTTCATAGCTTTGCCGGCTCCGGGGTGGCTCGGCAGTACTCCGGCAGCGGCGGCGCCAGAACCAAATCTAGCCGCAACAAGGGTTGCATGCGGTGGCGTGACCACGTCACTGGCCAGCGGAACCTCCGTGTGGTCCATCGACATAGATCCGGTGGTCGGCGGCGCCGGAGAGCGACTGGGGCAAGAGATCGACAACGGTGGCGGCGCGAAAGCGGGAAAGGGGCAGCTGAAAGCTCCGTCCTGCGTGAATGGCTCTAGCGATATAGGCCTCGCTCGGTTCCACCTCGCATCCTGCACTAGTAGGGTTTCAGCACTCAGTTTCTCCGCGACCTGAAAATAGATTTACAGTTTCGTCACCTTATACAGGTACCGTTAGAGCGACGGACTTTCGCAGAAACGGTAAACGAGCGGTTATTTTACAGTTTTGCCGTGCTTACAGGTACCATTAGAGTTGCTCTTATGCCTGGACTGTGTTAGTTCAACTCCTTTCAATGGAAGAGGTTATGCTATCACTTGTTACATGGCAACCAAACGTCATGTCTTGTGTTTTGTCTACGATGTTAAGCAAGAACTTAGCCAACCAAACATTGGTACCCCGTTCTTGCACTCATGGAGCATTTCTTTTTGTTGGCAACCAAACGAATTCCACAATATGACTCTCCGGCCGTTCTCCCCTAGCCATGATCCCCATGGACAGGCGCCAAGGAGCCCCAAATCAGCCACATTCTACCAATCACGCCCTTAATGTGTCGCTTACGATGTCCCATCGGCGGACGTCTGGACACGCACGCGGTCCCTACCGTGTTCGAATCGAAGCATTCGTACCCTAAATTTGATTAACAGATGATGCATCGCGCCGTTGTAGCGTGAGCGGCGTCCTTCATCAGCGCGGACAGGTTCGGACAGCCTCACAGTTGATGGTCGTGCAGCTAGAGATGCGGGATGATCTGTGCGTATGCTGACAGGCCGCATCCAGTCCCACCGACTTAGGTAGTCCACATCTCGCCGACGTGGCAAGAAAGAGTTCAACCAGACAAAAGTGGCACTAAGCTGATCAAATCATTCGGTCGTGTGCACCGCTGAATTCTTGAGATGTTCCAAGAACTAGGGCGACGTACACCCCAGACATAGGTCCACGGGCGCCATGGATGGCATATGTACTCTTTGATAAGGTCGGATTCTCTTAAAATAAACAGCTCATAGTCGTACGTGCATGTGAACCGGGCATGGCAACAATGACGACCGGTGTCGATCGAGACTTCCTTGCCTCCTCGATTACTTACATCATACACGAGCTGACGTCGCATTATAAAAATTGATCCTTGACCCATTTATGTATGGGTAACATGACAAAAAACTAAATAGCTAACTTTTTTGGGGAAATTTCACCTATCTATTAAAAATCATCAACAGGTCTAAAAGTAATAAAAATTACAAATAATTTATCTGACCACCTAGCGAAGACTATAACCACTAACGCGAGCTGAAGACGCGCCCACTAGTAGAAAGAAACGGTCACATGGTCCGGCCACCTCTAGTCCCGGTTTAAACGGGACTAAAGGCTTTTCGTCAGACTGGGACCGGCGCCAGACCAAAGAAGAGGCTTTAGTCCCGGTTGAAAACACCAACCAGAACTAATGTGATTCCTATATCTTCTTCCTGTCCGAGCCACACACTCTATTTTTAATCTGCTTCTCCTCTCTCTGTTTCCACCATTGAGCTCGAGTTCATCCCATTTTTTACAAGATTTGTCAATATTTGGCGGCGTCCCATCTATCCAACGGTTCTAAAAGGTGAGCAACTTTATCCTTTCATCTTTCATTGCTAGTTTAGCTCATTTCATGCTCTAGAAATAATGGGATTTATGGGTTTAGTTTAGGAGTAATTTTTGCAATAATAACATTTAGCCACTATTTTACTTTGGTTTTAATATGATGAACTTGTATTAATTAGATCACTTCTTCATTTATGTTGTGTAATGGTTTTTGATATATTTAATTATATAAAGTAGATTTGACCATACTCCTTCCCGAGCTCGAGTTCATCCCCTTTTTTCATACGATTTATCAAAATTTGGCGGCGCCCCATCTATTCAAGTGTTCAAAAAGGTTAGCAATTCTATCCTTTCATCTGTAATTTCTAGTTTAGCTCATTTCATGCTCTCGAAGTAGAGATATTTCTAACCACTTCATCTTCAAATTATGGATAGATATAAATAAAATAACATTATCATTATGCATAGACATATATATGTACCATAGTAAACAATAATGATCACAAAATTGTAACAAAAATAGAGTTCATTCAAAAAAGCTTCACAAGAAGATACGCTAGCTCAATACAGCTTCAAAAAGCTCTTCAAGATCAATATATGATAGTGCCTCTATGACGAGCTCCTCGAAAATGTCTGGGGATGAGATCCTAAGGCATCTTCGAGAAGCTCCGCCGTAGTGGTGTACCTGTCGCACCATCTTGATCAATACACCCGGTAGCTAACAGATTTCACATATATGAGAGTGCCTCTATGGAGAGATCCTCGAAGATGTATGAGGATGGGATCCTATGACATCTTCGAGAAGCTCTGCCATAGTGGTGTCCCTCTCACACCATATCTTGAAGTTTATTACTTCACAAGGATGCGTATTGTCTATTTATAGATTAAGCTTCACAACATAGTGTCGACACTCATCCATTATATAGTGCCGCCATCCATCGGATAGTGTCACCACTCACGACATAATATCGACACTCATCCATGACATAGTGTCGCCACCCATGATTAAATCATTAAATCTAAATGTTTAGTCCTGGTTGGTGTCTCCAACTGGGATTAAAAGTTCATCTTTAGTGTCCACAGTCACGGCATAGTGCCGCCACTCATGACATAGTATCGACACTCACCCATGATATAGTGTCACCACCCACAATTAAATAAATCTAAACATTTAGCCCCCGTTGGCGTTTCAACCGGAACTAAAGGTTCATCTTTAGTACCAGTTGGAGGCCTCATCCGGGATTAAACGGGCTCACGTCGGCTCTAGCCTGTTGCAACCCCTTAAGTCTCATTTGGTATCTCCAACCGGGACTAAAGATCCATCAACCAGGATTAAAGATGGGGTAGGAAGTTTTTAAATCAGTGCATAGTTTTTACAGATGGAGTAGAAATTTTATGTTGATACTAATTTTAGCATTGTGATTATGTTTGATGTATTTATATAATGAAGATGAGCCGGCCATGGATGTACGCTGACTGACGCTCTGGCAAATTCATTAAAGGCGTGCGTTCTTTTCTCGTTGTGGTCGGGGAAAACAAGCGGAATGGTTTTATGTGTTGTCCATGTGGTGTATGTCAGAATCAGAAGAAATACTCTTCTTCAAAAGTCCTTCACAGCCACCTGTTTCGGTACGGTTTAATGTCCGACTATAATTATTATACTAAACATAGAGAAAGAGGAGTTATGATGAAAGACAACAAAAAAGACGAGAATAATAACAATTATCTTATATTTACTGAATACGACAATACTACAATGAAAGATAATGATGAACAAGAAGCTTAAGAACGCGACATGCTTACTATGCTCCAGAAGTAATTTCAATCATTATCGCACTATATCGGTCTTTTTCATTCATTTTAGAATATATCAAATAATTATTAATTCATTCATTCATTTTTTTTGCCGGACAGAGTTTGAAAACGGTTCAAGAGTGTGGTTGTCGGTCAATGGTTTGAGGACGTGAGTTTTATTCTGGTCCAGATAAGTAGTACGAGCTAGATTTCCGCATCTCTTTAATTCTAGTTTTAATACAGTTACCATGCTTGATTATTATTTGATTAAATTCTATTCTTATAAAGTGCGCGACGTAGTTATGAGGGACTAATTTATGTGGATATTGTGTTTGCGAGTTTATTTGCATGTCGACTGAGCGGAACTTGGAATTTCTTTGAGTACGTAAACAATATATTCACAATTTATTTTTATTACCATAATTTGTGTTGAGTTCAATTCATAATTTTTGTTATGATAATTGATATATTCATATTGATCTCCTTCTTTATAGTTGGATAAGGTGCGGGAAAAGCTCCTGTCATAGGAGCGCCTACTAGCAATTCAAGAGGAATTGGCGGAATTTTTGGTTGACGAGGTCATAGACCCAAGTGAAGAATACATTATAGATAGAGTCTAAAGCATCGATATAATTTAATGATATCCATGTAATCAAATAGACGGGCTCTAGTCCCGGATGAAACTCGCATACCAAATTGTGTATATATATGTATGTATGCTCGTAAGAGAAATTATATTATATATGCATCAATGTGTACAATATGTAGTAGCATGTGTATGTATACGAAAACTTGTTTGAAATGAATACATAAAATAAAAATTAATTGAACACAAAACACAAAATGAAAATGAAAACACAAAACCCTGAACCCTAAACCCCCATCTCTTGCCGCGGTAGCCGATTGCCCCAAAACGCTGCTGTGGCAGAGATCATTTAGTCGGACCGGGACTAAAGGTCCTCTAGCCCAGCGCACTACACGGGGCTACTGGAGTTCCTTTAGTCCCGGTTTGTAACAGAACTGGGACTAAGGGGGGCTCTAGTCTCGATTTTGTAGTCCCGAATGGGCAAACGGGACTAGAGGCCCGTTTTCTACCAGTGGTTGCCGTTCTCGCCCCTCCTTCATTGAAACTGGGCAAATGTTGTTGTAGTAGGTCTTGTTGTAATATATAGACAAGAAGTAATCGTGCTAAAATCATAAAGGACCAACGTACCAGAGCAACAACCATCGCTAAAGATAGCAACTATAGATCAGAGAGACTATGTAAAATCACACGAACGAACATGAAAATGGATCCTCCGGACAAATGACTTCATGCGCCCTCGTCGGCGTTAAATGCACCATTGGGGCGAGAGTAGAGGGGGAAGGGTCTTATTCTGACTTCATAACATAGCCGTTGGCTCAACATCCCGAAAATACATTGTGAAACATGCTAAACAAAGAACCAAAACCTCCCGTCATCGAGAGACCGTGGTCTAACCTTAAAGAAACATGCATCCAACTATTTATATGTACTCCATCCGTTTACTAATGTAAAACCTTCTACATATTCCAAAGTAGACTAGATTCCTAAAATGGGTGAACCAAAACAAGAAAATGTGTCTAGATACATACGTTTTCATTGAAAGCTAGAATGTCTTATATTAGTGAACGGAGGAAATACACGCTCCGTCTAGAAATAAGTGACTTAGATTTGTCTAGATTTCATGTACCTAGATATGTTTTAGTGTATAGATACATACAAATCTAGTCAAAACCAAATCACTTATTTCTGAACGAAGGGAGTATGTAAATTGAAGAACTCTAGATTAGTTAGCTCCCGAGAACGTGGAGCATGTAGTCACTCCATTTCACAGGACCCTTTGCAACAGAGGACATCAATCACTTGCTCTTGCAATGCCCCTTTGCTCGGGAGGTCTGGTTCTACTCCCTTTCATGGATCGAGTTCATATTATGCAAGTGAGAGGCCGCCCGAGAGAAATCGGTCAACCATGATGTGCGAAGAGATCACATACTTAAGGGTGTGTTTGGTTGAGCTATAGATTTCTGAAAATCAGTTGTGAGAAAACAGCTGTGAGCTAACAAGTGTGAGAAATCTGGAAGTTGTTTGATCGGAACAACCATGAACTGTTGATTCTATAGAAAATGCCTGTAATGTCCTTGAAGAACTGAGATTATATGTGCCAATTGATAGCTAAAACTGATTTGTGCACTGATAGGTATGCAAATGACCATTTTGGGAATAAAATTTCCATGTTTTAATGTTTATACATATAGATAATAGAAATAGTTGTATCGTAAAATTAAATTCAAAAGATATACGCCTTACACAAAAACATGGATACCATCCCTATAACTATCCTTGCTCGCTATCGCTAAACACAATATTAGCCAGCTCGCTCTTGCACTAAACACAAAAGATATTTTTTAATTTTCCTACAAGCCTTTTTACAAACAGCTTGCAAGCAAACTCAGACAATGTTCTTTCTAGACCATTGCACAGACTGACTACACAATAAACGTCGCTATATTGCAGCGATTAATTTTGCAGACTGACTGTACATACAAATTGTAAGGATCAGAAAAAAAAGGGAAACATAGCCATGCCATATAGGGCACTTAAGGGTGGAGGAAAGAGATGTAACGGAGGGAGAGGATGGGATATAGGAAGGGAAATCAACTCCTCAAGTCGGCATAATCGATCTCCGGCCGACCGGCCTTGTGCATCGTTCCTGCGGGGTTCTTTCCCCTCCTCCCCTCCCATGTCTGTATAGTAACTGAGAGAAGCCCACCAGAGACCAAGCCTCTCCCGGTGCCTCTCCGCCGGAATGTCCGTCTGGAGAAGGACATGGGTGGCGCCTGAGTAGCTAGGGTAAGTTTATTTGGCTTGTTGCTGGTAGTGGGCCATGTGCCCGATTGTGGAGCTATGGATCGAGGAGACCGGATCCCGGCTTCAGGGTTCGTCCTCGTATAGCTTGAGCTCCCCTGGTCGAAGTTCAGTGTGGCGGTGGTGGCCATCACATCCTCCAATAAATTGGTCATGTTTTTCCTCCTCCACCTCGCCTTCTTTGGGTATCCCCATCTCCTCTGACCGGCAATGGATGTGAGGGGATTGAGATGGTGGACGCTCGGAGGCGGGATCCTAGGGACAACGAGAGTGATTCCACTCTGGCGGGTGTGCGTGCCACAGGGTGGTTATCTGGTTCGTCAGCTTTGTTCATTCTTCCTCTTCTTCAGGCCGTGGTGGTGAGGGGATTGAGAAGGAACGGTTGAGGCGAGCTGTCGGCTTCCTTATCTTCTACGCTTCTGGCTGGCTGGAGCAGTGGAGCTGCTGGCCGTCGATGCCTTCCTCGGCTGGCCATGGTAGTGAAGGATGGAGACGACCTGGTGAGCTCCTTCCTTCTGCCTTGAGGTGGTGCTATCTACTGCATCGTCAAGAAAACTATGCGGCGCCATCGAATGCTTCCACGATTTCCGGTCGTCAGAGCGGCCATTTGGTGCGCCCAAGACGGCGTCCTTTTCCATCTCCAGTTCGGAGGCCCAGTTCTGAGTGCCTCTCCGAAGTTCCTCCCTTCTCGTTGCCAAGTGGTTCATCCCTGGCACTGTCCAAGCAGCCGGCGTTGGGAGCTCACCGTCGATGGAGAGGACCAAGGGTCGGATTGCTTTTTCTATTTTATTTCCGAGGTCCTTTTTGAAAATATGTAGGGTAATGATGTATTTTTTTCACTCTCCGCAACGCCCTATATGTAAGATGTACCCACCGCTTTTATGATATTGCAGCTCATGATCCTTCATGATCCCTCCCTTGTGCAAAGAAAAAGACACAAAGTAATATGGCAAAAGTATCCCACATGAGCCAAACTTCAATGAGAACTGTGTGGAAAACATGTTTGCAAAAAATCAGAACTTCTAAAAAATAAGGTATGTGAGAAAGATGATGTTCTATGAGTATGTGAAATTTCAGTTTCAAACTCATATTCATTTGGACGATAAAACATAAATTATGCATGAAAAGTACTCCCTCTAATCCACAATAAGTGTTGCTGATTTAGTACTAAGTCGTACTAAATTAGCTGTACTTATTATGTATCGAAGAGAGTAAGTTTTTACAATTTGTCACTATTCAGTTTTTTAATTTATCTTTTTCATACCTAGTAAATAAATCTAAAAAATTATATGTGTCTAGAGCATTACCTACCTAACATCTCTTTATAGATTTTTTCAAACTTTAAAGCATAGCTTTCCCATGTTTTTTTTGTAGGTTTCTGCTATATGTTGGTTTCGCTGGATATTTTCTTAATACTAACAAATGTATATATTTTCTTTTGGTCAAGGAGTAACCGGTGTGATGGAGGGACGATGACGACAGCACGTCTGGCTGCGCTGGTGGAAAATAATTCTATGAGACCTGGTCCACAAATTTAATTCGTGAATCAAGTTCTGCAAGTGACATGTGACATGTGCGACCGTTTAGATTTAAAAATAGAGAATCAATTGCTGTGATTTTTCTTTTTTTGGACACGTGTCACTTACAGAACTTGGTCTACGGACTAAATTTATGGACCAGGTCCCAGTGACTTTTTTTTATTGCTTTTGAGAAATACCGCTGATGATGATTAGTGACAGATCGATAGAATTTTAACGAAAAATAAATTTATCGGTCTATTTTGGTTTTCGGAGTAAGCGTGATATCGATTTTGGGGAGTGAGTGGGGCATACGGGTGGAGCCCGATACATTACTTACCGTTAATCACGCGCTGTGCTGTCCACTCCACCTCCGTACCACCCTGCCAACTCCAATGTCCGATCTCTTGCCCCAAGCTCCAAAACACCTATATAAACCCCGAGCTCGCCGAATTAAATCCAGGCCAAATCCCCCGCCTCAATTCAATTCACTCCATCAACACGTACCCACCACCAGCAGCAACAGCTCACCATCACACCACACCGCACCTCAAACCAAACCCCACGGTGTCCTCCTCCTGCCACATTCTACATGGCGGCGGTCGCGGCCAAGCCCGTGTCCGTGGAGCGGCTCGCGCAGCGCCTGGTGGCGCCGGCGGGGCCGACGCCGGAGGGCCCGCTCCGCCTGTCGTGGCTCGACCGCTACCCGACCCAGATGGCGCTCATCGAGTCGCTGCACGTGTTTAAGCCCGACATGGCGAGGGCGGACGATAGCCCGGCGAGGGCCGTGGAGCAGGCCCTGGCACGGGCGCTGGTGGATTACTACCCGCTGGCGGGCCGCCTCGCGGTGTCCGACGACGGCGAGCTGCAGGTGGACTGCGGCGACGCCGGGGTGTGGTTTATCGATGCTGCGGTCAGGTGCCGGCTGGAGGACGTGGACTACCTCGAGTACCCGCTCGCCGTCGACAAGGACGAGCTGATCCCTCACCCGCGCCCAAAGCCCAGCCTTGAGGAGGAGAGCAAGCTCATCCTGCTAGTCCAGGTACGTTACGTGCGTGCTGGATGATTCGAGTCGAATCGCATTGCATTGCGCTGTGTCGGTGGTGTTTACTTTACTCTGCCGTTGTGAACGCGACGCAGGTCACCACGTTCGATTGCGGCGGCTTCGTGGTGGGTTTCCGGTTCAGCCACGCGGTGGCGGACGGGCCCGGGGCGGCGCAGTTCATGGGCGCGGTCGGGGAGCTGGCGCGCGGGGCGGACCGCATCTCCGTGGCGCCTGCGTGGGGCCGCGACGCGATCCCGGACCCGGCCGGCGCGCTGGTCGGCGGCCTCCCGGAGCCCGTCGGCGCCAAGCGGCTCGAGTACCTCGCCATCGACATATCGGCCGACTACATCAACCACTTCAAGGGCCAGTTCGCGGCGGCCACGGGCGGCGCGCGGTGCTCGGCGTTCGAGGTGCTCATCGCCAAGGCGTGGCAGAGCCGCACCCGCGCCGCGGGCTTCGAGGAGGACTCCCCCGTCCACCTCTCCTTCGCCATGAACGCGCGGCCGCTCCTCCACGCGCGCCTCCCCAACGGCGGCGCGGGATTCTACGGCAACTGCTACTACATCATGCGCGTGTCCTCCACGGCCGGCAAGGTGGCCTCCTCCACCATCACCGACGTCGTCAAGATCATCAAGGAGGGGAAGAAGCGGCTGCCTTCGGAGTTCGCGCGGTGGGCGGCCGGGGAGATGGCCGGCGTCGACCCGTACCAGATCACCTCCGACTACCGGACGCTGCTTGTCTCCGACTGGACACGGCTGGGCTTCGCCGAGGTGGACTACGGGTGGGGCCCGCCCGCCCACGTCGTGCCACTGACAAACCTGGACTACATCGCCACGTGCATCCTCGTCAAGCCATGGGTCCACAAGCCAGGCGCGCGCCTCATCACGCAGTGCGTGACGCCCGACCGCGTCGCCGCTTTCCACGACGCCATGGTGGACACCAACTAGCTCACCACTCCACTGTTTCTTCATGGCTTCCCTTGTTTTTTTTCAGTACTAGTAAAAAAGCACCCACCCAGACCCAATGCTTAATTACAGCTTGGTTAGCAACAACTTAATTATATACTACTAGTAATCTAAGCAAGAATAAATGGCAAACTGGTAGTGAGGAAAGGTATAAAAAGGAAGAAGGAAAGAAGTATGTATAGATATGGGGGAGCAGATAGACACAGCTAGATGGTAGTAGTCGGCAATGGTGAGATTGGTATTGGATTCCTTTGGAGTTTGGATGGTCTCGGTGGTGTTGGATGAAGTGTATACCACACCTTTTTTTTCTTCCTTCTTCTTGTTTGTGAGGGGTTTTGGTTGACAGATCGAAGCTGGACTTGGTTGGAAGCTACCAACTAGTCTACCCCTACTTTATTATTCGATTATTATTTTTATTTTGCTTGAATATAAACCCGCAAGGTTTACATACTTTTCTTTAGTTGGTATATCTGAGTTCTAAAGTTGTGTTTTATCCATGTAAAATAGGCAAATTTTCTTTAAGTAAACGTACTGTATATTATGGTCTACGGCGCTATAATTTTCAGAGCGTGTAAACGGAAGCACCGAACTGCATCTAGAAGCTTCCCAAAAAATCTGAAACAACCAAGACATGGATATCTTGAGGTGGTTGCCAAATGTGGCCCGCGCAAAGAAACAACAACAAAGTTCGATCTACTACAAAATAGTGAACATCGCGATTTTTTTTTCCACGGGCTAAAAATGAGCGTATTCTTCACAGACATTCTGCAGGTAGTAGGAATTAACTTGCTGCAGTGTATATGTATGCAATTTTTCTAATTTTCAGGCGTATCACAATTCGTGTACGTACATCAGAACTCCAGAATATCAATTTATTATTGTGCGGCAGAAGAAGAAAAAAACATGGAGTCACTAGTATCCTTTGACCGGTTAGTTTATCCTGTCCATGCAATCCAGCTGTCCGTCATACGAATGGAGTATGGACTGCAGCGTCGTCCTATGCGTAGTATATTCTTCCCTCCCACGACCGACAAAATTGGCAGAACAGGTGACTTGTTGTATTTTTTCAACCGGTGACTTGACCTTAGAGCTTAGATCGTCACATATAGTCCTTTGGAGACGACCACACAAAAAGAATAATTGAGTTGGTAGAAATGACAGAGAGCAACTTCATTGTACTAGTAATACTAGTTCTTAGAGAATGTAACATCATCATATATGATGATTATTCTCTAGAGAATAGTGGACGTGAAACTTCTACGGAGAATCTCCTGCGTCCGAAGCAACCTAAAGAAACAAGTGGCATCGAAAGACAAGTCCCCAAAGCCAGGCGTGTCTAGCACCACAATAGAAAAAGGCGGCAGGGGGGTTGTTGGTGACGAGCGAGCGAAGCAGTAGGGAAGCGGCAAAGGTCCTCGCGTCCCGTCGCGTCGCGTTAGAGCGAGACAGGCGAATCGTCGTCACTAGAGCTAGGTAAGCTAGCTCGGTGCACGGTGCTGTTGGGCGATAGCGGAAACCCAACGACCCAAGTACCAGGATGACGCCTCTCGCGGCCGCCACGATTTCGACGCGAGCGCGCGCTTGTGTTTGTTTAACTGTGCTGTTACTAGCGTCGTGTTTGCTGATTTGACACCGGTGCTTCGCCGCTTCGAGTCGTCTGGCTGCTTCGGTTGCTTGCACGGAAGCTACCCGGCGTACAGTACAGAGAAGCGTCGGTGGGGCTGAGAGATCTCGGCCTAATCGACAGTTAGTGGACGTGCCTGTCACCTGCAAGTCGCGAGCCAACGAACATTCGCAATTCCTTCAGTATCAGTAATCAATAAATGTTTTGTTTCTCGCAAAAAAGAAGAAGTTGGTAACTCAGCAACTTGTGATCTGGCTTTCAATATACTCCCTATCGACCACGAGAAAGTGACGTTTTCATGTCTGCCAAAAAAAACTATTCCCACCGTTTTAAAATATAAGATGTTTTACTTTTGTGAAATAAATATATCTACACAACTTTTAGTGCATAGGTTCAATTTCACACTAAAAATAAAAATGATCTAGATGCATCTGTTTCGCAAAACCTGAAACATCTTATAGTCCCTCCGGCCTATATTAGTTGATTTGTATTTGTCTAGATTCGGATGTATCTGACATGTTTTAGTGCTACATATATCCGAATCTAAACAAATCTAAATCAATTAATATGGATCGGAGGAAGTATTATGAAACGGAGGGAGTATTTGTGTGTGTACAACGTGACCTACTGACTTTTGATACGTTGTCCGGAACATGCTAAACCTCTTCCTAGTGAAGTCTTTCCTAGAACATTACAATTTTTGGTTGGAAACTTACGTCAACGTCTCAATAGCTAAGAATTGACACCAAAATTCGGTCAACCTTACCATTCCAAGTTAGTTTTTCGATAGAGTAAAATGCATCCAAGTCTATCAAACTTGTCACGTTGGCCCGTCTTTATCACACCGTACTCATGAATACGCAAAATACGGTCGCTCAATACTGTGGAGCGGCCCGTACACGGTCACCGCGTGTCATGTCGTTGCGTATCGCACGTGTTTCGCTGACGTGGCTAGGCAACAGGCCCACTGGCACGCGGACTGTTTTATTGCGTGCACCTGCTGTGTGTTGTAATGTTTTTTCGTGTCCCTTGCTTTTGTCCCTCATTCCATCATCTTGTCCTCTTCCCCGATCATTTCGACGTGGGTGCGGGAGAAGAAGGGACGGAAGGCGACGTCGACGTCGATGACGTGGTTTGGCTGGGAGAAAGGACAAGTGTAACACCCTCGTCTGATAAGGCTGATTTTCTGTATATAGTGCTAATCACTCAATCGGTTCACTAGCATACACAGTACAAAATGATGTCAAATATAACCGTGCATCATAAATATAACATACATGATCTAGAATTTACATTATATTACAGCGAAAACAATACAAGATAGATCTCCATCCTTCAAATGTACCACAGGGGAACAATTGTTTAGTGGAGTCTCGCGACCTATAACGATCACTCAAAAATGATATAACTTGCAACATGAAACGATGTAATCATGAATGGTCAATACATTAAATGTATGGAAAGTAGGCTATAGTGGTTAACAATAGACCTAGCAACTACATGCTTATTTGGCTAGGTGGAGTTCATGCTCATTTGCACAAAACAATAGTTTTATCCTCACATTTATAGAAAAGTAGTTTCCAATACGATAAATAGGACACGCTGGTTCACTCCCCGCTGCTCCTACCCAATTAAGTTCACCCAACAAATTTTAAATAATTGACAAATTGGGATGAGTGAGAAATATATCATAGCCTCACAATCAGGTCGCTCAAATTGTCCATAACCGGAAATACTGATAAGTACTTAGATTAGACACCCTCTACATAGGTTTGTACCTTACTCATGTGATCTAGTCAACCCACTCGTGCCACCACACTCATTTTGTGTCATGGTAGGGAAAAGTCCAAGATGAGACAATTCGGGAAGAGCTTCCCAAACTCATCCACGCATCGTACCAACCCATACTATCTACATCTCTGGCTACGTAGGGTTTGAATCGACACAACCTACTAAGTCCAGCCAACCGTCCATTTCATTATTGGCACATGATTGCATGGGTAAGCTACCAAACAAAGAAACCAACCCTTTCTAAGTATTCTGGGCGGCATTCCCCACCATATATCTTCACTCTGATGACAATCAAACTAATCCGCCCATGAGATTCATTAAAATCACGTTGTTTTGTCATTTAGCAAAATATAAGCCTTTCAAAACATATAAATTTTCACGGTGTGATTTTCTTCCTCGTCTATATAGCATAGCTAAACAATCTACCAATACGATGGCTTGTAAACAAGGATAACTAGAGAGATAATGTGGGATATAGCATTGCACATACACATCAATTCCTACACATGGAATTCTACTAAGACATCTACAATGCATAGGAAAACAATATGACATTTATGACCAAGATAACACCACTTGCCTTTTATAGATGTAGACGTTCAGATAATCCTAAAAATTATAATGGTCTCACTCATCGGACTCACAATAATTGCAATCACAATAGTTGCAATCATAGTAGTTACACTCCTCACAATCTATCGTTCAAAAGAAAAAGCACAACAAACACACCATTCAAACATTGTAATTATGCTCGATACAATAAAACAATGATGAACAAATGTATGCATGCTGATTTAATATGTTACAATGGTTGTATTTCGTTCTCTGAATATTATCATACCATATTATTCACATGTAAAAGGTTTTAATGCATACAAATATTTATTAATAAAACTATTTATTAATAAAACTATATTGGTTCTGATGGGTTCGTAGCATGGAAAACAAAAAATTTCTACCACAAGAACAAACAAAACCCAGATCTAATCTAGATAAAAGCCAAGATCTAATCTATTAGACATGTGCAACGAGATAGATCTGTACTAACCCTTGTAGATCCGAAAGCCTTCTGCGAGATCGGATCTCGTGGTTGATATAGACGATCACTTGCCGATCTCAAGATCGAGTAGACGATCCTTCCGGCGCCGCGTTCCGGCAGCGCTTCCACAGTCGGTCACGCGTGCGGAGTCGAAGTAGACCTTCCTCTCCCCGTTCCAGCGAGCAGCGGAGGTAGTAGATCTCTCCACGGAATCCCAGCAGCATGACGACGTGGTGGTGGTGGTGGTGGAGTAGAGAATTCTGCAGGGCTTCGCCTAAGCCAGAGCAGATGGAAGGAGGAGGAGAGAGGCGACTAGGGTTTGGAGTGGGAGGGGGCAAAGGGGGGTGGCGCCTCCACCCCTCTATATATAGAGGGAGGGGTGCGGCCTAGGGTTCCCACCCCTAGGCCCACCCCTTAGGGCCGGCGCACAAGGGAGCTTGGGGGGAGAGTCCTTCCCCCCCAAGTTTCCCTTACTTACCCTTTAAGTTTCCCTTTATCCTTTCTTGGTTTTCAAGTAAACTCCAAAAAATCTTCTAGAACCTTCCAGAACTTTCCGAAACCTTCTAGAATCCCCATATAAATACTCCGGAACATTTCCTAACTTAGAAAATGATAACCATTATATGAATCTTATTCTCCGAACAATTTCGGATCTCCCCGTGATGTCCCGGATCCAATCCGAGACTCCGAACAACATTCGGCCTCCAACGCACATTCCATATCTACTTAAAACAACTTCGAACCTTAAGTGTGTCACCCTACGGTTCGTGAATATGTAGACATGAGGGAGACACCTCTCCGATCAATAACCATCAGCGGGATCTGGAGATCCATAACGGCTCCCACATACTCAACGATGACTTCGTGATCGATAGAACCATTAACATACGAAACCAATTCCCTTTGTCACGCGATACTCTACTTATCCGAGGTTTGATCGTCGGTATCTCCATACCTAGTTCTACCTCGTTACTGATAAGTACTCTTTACTCGTTCCATGTTATGTCATCCCTTGTGACCTAGTCACATGCTTGCAAGCTAACTAGATGACATTCCACCAAGAGGGCCCAGAGCATATCTATCCGTCATATGGATGGACAAATCCCAATCTTGGTCCATGCGCTTCAACACATACTTTCAGAATACCCAATGACACCTTTATAACCACCCAGTGACGAAGCGGTGTTTGATGTCATCAAAGCACCCATCCGGTGATGGTGATTAACATAACCTCATGGTCGAAGGATTGGGTTACTATGCATTTGAAAGCTTGTAGCAATACGAACTTAATGACTTGATCTTATGCTACGCTTACTATGGGTGTGTGTCCATCACATCATTCTCCTAATGATATAATCTTGTTATTAATGACATCCAATGTCCATGATCAGGAAATCATGATCATTAATTAATCAACAAGCTAGTTCAACAAGAGGCTTACTAGGGACTCTTTTATGTTTACAAAACACACATGTATTAGTGTTTCCTTATAATACAATTATAGAATGGGATGCAAACATTCATCATAAACACAAAGATATAATAATAACCACTTTTATTATTGCCTCTTGAGCATATCTCCAACAGTCTCCCACTTGCACTAGAGTCAATAATCTAGATTATATGGTAATATACCTAACACCCATGGCGTTCTGGTGTTGGTCATGCTTTTCTCTAGGGAGAGGTTTAGTCAACGGATCTGCCACATTCAGATCAGTGTGTACTTTGCAAATCTTTATGTCACCATCTCGGACATACTCGTGAATAGCATGGAAACGTAGCTTGATGTGCTTCAGCTTGCTATGTGACCTTGGCTCCCGTGCATTAGCTATGGCACCTGTGTTGTCACAGTAGATGGCCATCGGGTCCAACGCACTAGGAACCACGCCAAGTTCAGTAATGAACTCCTTCATCCATATGGCTTCTTGTGCAGCCTCCAAAGCAGCTATGTATTCCGATTCAGTTGAAGATTTCGCCACAACGCTTTGCTTGGCACTCCTCCAGCTCACTGCAGCACCATTCAAAATAAATACGTATCCAGACTGTGACTTCGAGTCATCTGGATCGGTGTTCCAACTAGCATCAGTGTAACTGTTTACAACAAGCTGTTCATCACCTCCATAAGAAAGAACCATATCCTTAGTCCTATTCAGGTACTTTAGGATATTCTTGACCGCTGTCCAGTGCTCCATTCCAGGATCACTTTGATATCTACTAGTAAAACTAACAGCATGTGCTATATCCGGTCTTGTACACAGCATGACATACATGATAGAACCTATGGCCGAGGCATAGGGAATATTATTCATCTTCTCTCTATCTTCTGCCGTAGCTGGACTTTGAGTCTTACTCAAGGTCTTACCTGACAACATGGACACGAACCCTTTCTTGCTCTCTTCCATTCTAAACTTCTTTAGAACTTTGTCCAAGTATGTACTTTGTGAAAGCGCTATTAGGCGTCTTGACCTATCTCTATAAATCTTGATGCCTAGAATATATGCCGCTTCACCAAGATCCTTCATTGAAAAACTATTATTCAAATAGGCTTTGACACTATTAAGAAGTTCTATATCATTCCCAATCAACAATATGTCATCTACATATAGTACTAGGAATGCTACAGAGCTCCCACTCACTTTCTTGTAAATACAAGCTTCTCCATAAGTTTGTATAAATCCAAAGTTTTTGATTACTTTATCAAAACGTTGATTCCAACTCCAGGATGCTTGCTTAAGTCCATAAATGGAGCGCTGAAGTTTGCATACCTTGTCAGCATCTTTAGGATCGACAAAACCCTTGGGTTGTACCATATACAACTCTTCCTCAATGTCACCATTAAGGAACGCCGTTTTGACATCATCTGCCAAATCTCATAATCGAAATATACAGCAATTGCTAACAAAATCCTCACAGACTTTAGCTTTGCTACTGGTGAGAATGTCTCATCGTAGTCAACTCCTTGAATTTGTCGGAACCCTTTCGCGACAAGTCGAGCTTTATAGACAGTAACATTACCATCAGCATCTGTTTTTCTTTTGAAAATCCATTTGTTCTCGACAGCCTTACGGCCATCCGGTAAGTCCACCAAAGTCCATACTTGGTTTTCGTACATGGATCCCATTTCGGATTTCATGGCTTCTAGCCATTTGTCAGAATCTGGGCTCACCATAGCTTCTTCATACATCGTAGGGTCATCAGTGTTGTCCACCAACATGACGTTCAAGGCAGGGTCATACCAATCAGGAGTGGTACGAACCCTCGTTGACCTGCGAGGTTCAGCAGCAGCTTCATTCGAAGTTTCATGATCACCATCATTAGCTTCCTCTCCAATTGGTGCAGGCGGCACAAAAACATCTTCCGGTGCTGTGCTACTCTCAACTCCGAGAGAAGGTTCAATAACCTTGTCGAGTTCTACTTTCCTTCCAGTCACTTCCTTCGAGAGAAACTCCTTCTCAAGAAAGGATCCATTCTTGGCAACAAAAACTTTGCCTTCGGATCTATGATAGAAGGTATACCCAATTGTTTCTTTAGGGTATCCTATGAAGACGCATTTCTCCGCTTTGGGTTCAAGCTTATCAGGTTGTAACTTCTTTACATATGCTTCGCAACCCCAAACTTTAAGGAACGACAACTTAGGTTTCTTTCCAAACCACAATTCGTACAGTGTCGTTTCAACGGATTTAGATGGTGCCCTATTTAAAGTGAATGCGGCTGTCTCTAATGCATAGCCCCAAAACGATAGCGGTAAATCTGTAAGAGACATCATAGACCGAACCATATCTAAGAGAGTTCGATTACGACGTTCAGACACACCATTACGCTGTGGTGTTCCCGGCGGTGTCAATTGTGAAAGTATTCCACATTTCTTTAAATGCATGCCAAACTCATAACTTAGATATTCACCTCCGTGGTCAGAACGCAGAAACTTAATCTTCTTGTTACGATGATTTTCCACTTCACTATGAAATTCCTTAAACTTCTCGAAAGTTTTGGACTTATGTTTCATAAAGTAGACATACCCATATCTACTTAAGTCATCCGTGAAAGTGAGAACATAACGATATCCACCACACGATGCTACACTCATTGGACCGCACACATCGGTATGTATTATTTCCAATAAGTCTGTAGCTCGCTCCATTATTCCAGAGAATGGAGTCTTAGTCATTTTTCCCATTAGACATGCTTCGCATCTTTCAAGTGATTCAAGAAGTCCATCAGAATGGAGTTTCTTCATACGCTTCACTCCAATGTGACCAAGATGACAGTGCCACATGTATGTAGAATTATCATTCAATTTTGTTCATTTAGCATCTATGTTGTGAACATGTGTATCACTACTATCGAGATTCAGTAAGAATAAACCATTCATCTCAGGTGCATTACCATAAAAGATATTACTCATATAAATCGAACAACCTTTATTCTCGGACTTAAAAGAGTAACCGTCTCGCAATAAACAAGATCCAGATATAATGTTCATGCTTAACGCAGGCACCAAATAACAATTATTCAAATTTAAAACTAATCCCAAAGGTAGATGTAGAGGGAGCGTGCCGACGGCGATCACATCAACCTTGGAGCCATTTCCAACGCGCATCGTCACCTCGTCTCTAGCCAGTCTTCGTTTATTCCGTAGCTCCTGTTTCGAGTTACAAATAAAGCAACCGAACTAGTATCAAATACCCAGACACTACTACGATTACTAGTAAGATACACATCAATAACATGTATATCGAATATACCTTTCTTCTTGATGTTGCCGTTCTTCAGATCTGCCAGGTACTTGGGGCAGTTATGCTTCCAGTGACCAGCACCCTTGCAGTAGAAGCATTCAGTTTCAGGCTTAGGACCAGCCTTGGGCTTCTTAGCAGGTGCGGCAGCTTTCTTGCCATCCTTCTTGAAGTTGCCCTTGTTCTTAGGCTTGCCCTGTTTCTTGAAATTGGTGGTCTTATTGACCATCAACACTTGGTGCTCCTTCTTGATCTCCACTTCAGCAGTTTTCAGCATGGACGATAGTTCAGGCAACATCTTGTTCATGCAGTGCATATTGTAGTTCATCACAAAGTTCTTATAACTCGGTGGCAGTGATTGGAGGACACGGTGAATCCCTAACTCATTAGGAATCGTTATCCCCAACTCTTGGAGCTTGTTTGCGTGCCCAGACATGGTGAGCACGTGCTCGCTAACGGAGCTACCCTCTTCCATCTTACAGTTAAAGAACTTTTCGGAGGCCTCATAGCTCTCCACGGCCGCATGAGTCTCAAAAATGAGCTTGAGCTCCTTAATGATCTCGAACGGGTCGTGGTGCTCAAAGCGCTTCTGAAGCTCCATTTCTAAACCGTACAGGATGGCACACTGAACTATGGAGTAATGATTTTTCCGAGTGGTGTAAACATTCTTTACGTCATCGGTGGCATCTTCTGCAGGTGGGTCACCTAGCGGTGCTTCGAGCACATAGGTCAACTGACCAGCCTTGAGGACAATCTTCAGTCCACGGAGCCAGTCCGTGAAGTTGCTTCCATTGTTCTTAAGCTTTTCTTTCTCTAGGAACGCATTGAAATTGATGGAGAGGTTTGCCATAATCTACAACAAATTTGCAAGTAGTTTAGACTAAGTTTATGATAAATTGAGTTCAATTTTAATTCTTAAATTAACTAGGTGAACTCCCACTCAAAACAACATCCCTCACATTGTCTTACTAATTACACGAACCAAGTCCACTACACCAAGTCCGATCTTCACGAGAGAAGATGTAGTTTCATCGGCGAGCAATCTTCATGTTCATCATATCATTTATATGATTCATGATCTACCTTTCGGTATTCCGTGTTCTGAGACCATGTCTGTACATGCTAGGCTTGTCAAGGTTAACCTTAGTTTCCGCATGTGCAAATCTGGCTTGCACCCATTGTATGCACACGTAGAATCTATTACATCCGATCATCACGAGATGCTTCAAAACGACGAGTCTTAGCAACGGTGCCAACTAAGGACGAACACTTTATTACTTGATATTTAGTGAGAGGGATCATATTATAATGCTACCGTCGCGATCTAAGCAATACAAGATGCATAAAGGATTAACATCACAAGCAATTCATAATTAGTGTGATATGATATGGCCCTTTCTTCTTATGCCTTTGATCTCCATCTCCAAAGCACGGACATGATCTCCATCATCACCAGCATTGCGTCAAGGTCAGTGGCGCCACTCCATGGTTGTCCATCATCACTAGCAACTATTACAACTACTTGGAATAAAGCTATTACAAGATGAATAGACACGCAGGTCTTAACAGAATTAAAGACAACCATTAGGCTCCTGCCGGTTGCCATATTACAACAAGGATCATTGCATACATCAGATATAATCACAATCACATGATGGCCATATCACATCACAAAACCCCTGCAAAAACAAGTTAGACGCCTCTAATTTTCTTTGCATGTTTTACGTGGTTTGGGGCTTTCGAATAAGAATGGATCTTACCTACGAAACTGAACCACAACGTTGATACAAGTGCTATCAAGTGCAAAGTGTAGATTTGATCTATACTATGGTGGGAGAGACAGACACTTGCAAAGCCACTTGTGCAAAGCAAGTTACACGTCAAGCATGGAGCAAGTATCATGTGCGATGACATGTAAGGTTAGCCTGAGCCGCTTCATCCCACCATACCGCAAGATGCAAAGTACACAAAGCAAAAGACGGCACGAGCACCAACGCCCACAAAACCATTGTGTTCTACTCGTGCAACAGATCTACGCATATACACGGCTCTAATACCACTGATGGGTTCGTAGCATGGAAAACAAAAAATTTCTACCGCAAAAACAAACAAAACCCAGATCTAATCTAGATAAAAGCCAAGATCTAATCTATTAGACATGTGCAACGAGATAGATCTATACTAACCCTTGTAGATTCGAAAGCCTTGTGCGAGATCGGATCTCGTGGTTGATGTAGACAATCACTTGTCGATCTCAAGATCGAGTAGACGATCCTTCCGGCGCCGCGTTCCGGCAGCGCTTCCACAGTCGGTCAGATGTGCGGAGTCGAAGTAGACCTTCCTCTCCCCGTTCCAGCGAGCAGCGGAGGTAGTAGATCTCTCCACGGAATCCCAGCAGCACGACGGCGTGGTGGTGGTGGTGGAGTAGAGAATTCTTCAGGGCTTCGCCTAAGCCAGAGCAGATGGAAGGAGGAGGAGAGAGGCGACTAGGGTTTGGAGTGGGAGGGGGCAAAGGGGGGTGGCGCCTCCACCCCTCTATATATAGAGGGAGGGGTGCGGCCTAGGGTTCCCACCCCTAGGCCCACCCCTTAGGGCCGGCGCACAAGGGAGCTTGGGGGGAGAGTCCTTCCCCCCAAGTTTCCCTTACTTACCCTTTAAGTTTCCCTTTATCCTTTCTTGGTTTTCAAGTAAACTCCAAAAAATCTTCTAGAACCTTCTAGAACATTCCGAAACCTTCTAGAATCCCCATATAAATACTCCGGAACATTTCCTACCTTAGAAAATGATCTCCATTATATGAATCTTATTCTCCGGACAATTCCGAATCTCCTCATGATGTCCCGGATCCAATCCGAGACTCCAAACAACATTCGGTCTCCAACGCACATTCCATATCTACTTAAAACAACTTCGAACCTTAAGTGTGTCACCCTACGGTTCGTGAATATGTAGACATGATGGAGACACCTCTCCGGTCAATAACCATTAGCGGGATCTGGAGATCCATAACAGCTCCCACATACTCAACGATGACTTCGTGATCGATAGAACCATTAACATACGAAACCAATTCCCTTTGTCACGCGATACTCTACTTATCCGAGGTTTGATCGTCGGTATCTCCATACCTAGTTCTACCTCGTTACTGATAAGTACTCTTTACTCGTTCCATGTTATGTCATCCCTTGTGACCTAGTCACATGCTTGCAAGCTAACTAGATGACATTCCACCGAGAGGGCCCAGAGCATATCTATCCGTCATATGGATGGACAAATCCCAATCTTGGTCCATGCGCTTCAACACATACTTTCAGAATACCCAATGACACCTTTATAACCACCCAGTTATGAAGCGGTGTTTGATGTCATCAAAGCACCCATCCGGTGATGGTGATTAACATAACTTCATGGTCGAAGGATTAGGTTACTATGCATTTGAAAGCTTGTAGCAATACGAACTTAATGACTTGATCTTATGCTACGCTTACTATGGGTGTTTGTCCATCACATCATTCTCCTAATGATATAATCTTGTTATTAATGACATCCAATGTCCATGATCAGGAAACCATGATCATCAATTAATCAACAAGCTAGTTCAACAAGAGGCTTACTAGGGACTCTTTTATGTTTACAAAACACACATGTATTAGTGTTTCCTTATAATACAATTATAGCATGGGATGCAAACATTCAACATAAATACAAAGATATAATAATAACCACTTTTATTATTGCCTCTTGGGCATATCTCCAACAGGTTTAAATAGGTTGTAACTCACTTTATTTAAAATTCCGATGATTATGTCGAATAAATTGTGATATAAATACCACTGGATAGGTAATTCAATTTAGAACCAGTAGCAATTTGAATCACCCAAAACAGATATATAGATCTTTTTCCATGATTTAAATACTATAAACAATGGGTATAAGGCTTTGTGCAAAGCTTTTTATTAAAACAGTGTCAAATGATTTTGTTTGCAATTTTTCTGGATAGGTATTGTCGAAACCAAACAGTAGCAACTAGTTCCACTAATTTTGGAGTTATGGATAATTTTCTATGATTTAAATACTAATTAAATGGGTTTAAATCATTTTAACTTTTTTCTTCTACAAAAATTAGATCTAGGGCCAGATTAATGTGCTAGTTGTAATTAAGAATCCACGGACATCTTATTTTTATTTTTATGATTTATAACAAATTTACTATGATTTATTTACTCCAAAAAGATCATTTAACTATTTAAATTACTACAGAAAATACATACTGGCATATAAATATTCTTCATTTTTTTGAATCCAGAGATATATTATTTATAATTTTTGTACATATAGATATATGTATTTTACGAATTGATATGTTATTCTGTACATTTAAATAGTTTTTGAAATAAACAGGGGAGTGGTGGTGACGTGGCGGGTTTTTACTGGCTGATACCTTTTCGGTTAGGTGATCAGTTTTGAGGCGTCAGATCGAGATCAACGGAGGCGGTGCGATGGCTCCGGCTTCAGCTCGGCTTTGGCGCGCTTTGCCTGGCTGGTGCTCGTCAATGATGATGGATTATTTTACGGTGCTCGTCGATGATGGCGAGGTAACGGCGGCTGGTAGTCGATGGCGACGCCTGTGCGGTGGCGCTACGCTCAGAAGGTGAAAGTGGCGAATGTTCTGGTGCTCTCCAGAGACGGGGAAGACTGCCACGTGATGCGGTTGTGGATGACGGACTCAGTGGTGGTATCGGTGTCGATGCTTCCTTCCTGGGGCGGTGAGGAGGCGCGGCTGGATGGCTCGGGCCACGAGGAATTCTGGTGGAGTCTCCCTAATGTTCTCGTGGTCCTACGAGAAGGGTTGGGGCGTGAGACGACGGGGACGAGCGAGGGGAAGAGAACAAGGGTGAGAGGAGGGTGTGAGGGTGGTCGAAATCGAAGGGGAGCTCAACCTTCGATCTCGATAATGGATCGGTGGTGCTCAAGATCAAATCCGGCTTTTGGGATGTTTTTGAAAGGGAAACAATAGGGGTGCGGGAGTATGTATATGCGTAGAATTTTCCAGAGGGGGCAACAATACGCAAATAAATCGGAGAGGAGGTTGTTCAGGATCGAGCGGTCGTGGTCAGCTCTGTTTCTGGCGAGGGGAAGAAGATGACCCGGTGGGTTCGGCCCGTCAGTGGCATAGGAGGGGAGGCGGGTTGCTGCGCTGCTTTGGGCTGGCCTGCTGTGCTGCTGGATGCACGCACTGAAGATAGGGGTTGGGCTGTTGGGCCTTTGCACGAATGCATATTTACATCATGTTTTAAACTATTATTTTGCATTGTAGATGTAGGATCTTGATATTTTACGGTGTTCGTGCGTACTTTATGTCTGTTTTCACCAGAATCGGGACATATGATGGATCGAATGGATACAATTCTTGGAGCAGTTGTACTGAGGAGAAAAGGAGTCAAAAACAATGTAAATCGCTTATTTGAGAAATATTAATAATACCAGAAGAAAACCCGAAGCGAACAAAGAAGACAGACGATTCAACGACTAACTATACGACCGGAATAAATTTTTCGGCCATATAGTTCCGATCATATAGTTGGCGCCGCCACCGCCTCCTCAAATAGTTTCACCTTGTGCAACTGGATCGGAGAGACGTGATAACCCACAAGTATAGGGGGTGTATCGCAGTATTTTTGAGAAAAGTGAAACCCAATTTATTGATTCGACACAAGGGGAGCCAAAGAATATTTATAAGCCTTAACAACTGAGTTGTCAATTTAGCTGCACATAGAAACAATCTTGCTAACAATAGTTTATCAGTAGCAATAATAAAGTAATATCAGTAGTAAAAGTAAAGACGATAGTAACAATTGCAGTAAACAGTAGGATTAAAGCGCGGTAGGCATATGGATGGATGGACGGGCGTTGCATGAACAAGATAATTCATATGGCAATCAAGACATAGGGCATTTGCAGATAAGTAAGATAAAGCATCCAAGTACTAAATAATCATAGGCATGTGTTCCATTTATAGTCATACGTGCTCGCAATGAGAACTTGCACAACATATTTTGTCCTGCCAACCCGTTTGCAGCGGGGCCTCAAGGGAACTACTAGCAATTAAGGTGCTCCATTTAATAGAGTACCGGAGGAAAGCATTAACACTCCGTGAACACATGTGATCCTCACATCAAAGAAATTCCCTCCGGTTATCCCGATTGCTATCACTTCGGGGCCTTTGGTTCCGGACAACAATATATGTATACAACTTGCAGGTAAGACCATAAATAATACTATCATAATGAATCAATAACATGTTCAGATCTGAAATCATGGCACTCGGGCCCTAGTGACAAGCATTAAGCATAACAAGTTGCAACAAAGTCAAAAAGCACTAATAATAGATACTAGGCACCATGGCCTAACAATTTGATGCCATTACATGGACGATCTCATCCAATCCCTACCATCCCCATAGTCTACAACGGGGGATTACTCACTCATAGATGGGGGAAACATGGATGGTCGATGGAGAAGCGAGGGTGATGATGATGGTGATGATCTCCTCCAATTCCCCGTCCCGGCAGGGTGCCAGAACGGAGTTGCTGGGTTCGAATCACGGAATCTGGTGGTGGCGGCACAGCGGAACTCTTCTGGAAAAACGTTGAACCCCCTTGATTTTTAGGTTAAGAGGCAACTTATAGGCGAAGAGGGAGGCCAAGGGGGCAGCCGAGGCGGCCACACCACCCCCAGGCGCGGCCTGGCCTGGCCCACGCGGCCAAGTGGTCTGGGTCCCTCATGGCCCTACTCCGTCTCGTCTTCTGGCTCTGTGAGTCTTCTGGTGAAATAGGATTTTTGGCATATTTTCTGGGATTTTTCCTGATAGTTGATTTTCTTCACAAAAACTAGACACCAAGGTAATTCTGCTGAAAATAGAGTCAATCTGTGTTAGTTGTATCCAAATCACACAAGTTTAGAGGAAAAACAATAGCAAAAGTGTTCGGGAAAGTAGATACGTTTTGGACGTATCACCTCCCCCCGAGCTTAGCTTATTGCTTGTCCTCATGCAATTCAGTTAAAACTGAGTGCGATAAAAGAAACTTTCACGAACACATTTGCTTCATAAGATGTACATATTCTTAGCATATGGTCAACTACTCAGGCAATTCATAATAAAGAGTATGCAACTAAGTTTACTTAATAGTCATTGCAAGCTATGCAGAGATTCCAACTCAAAAATAATAAGTAGCATGAAACATAAACATAAGCAACATTGCAATGCTCATAAAAAGGTATGATAGAGTGGTATCTCGCTTGCCCTTGATTGTAGAGCAAACATAGATGCCAAGGCACCTCTGAAGTTCAAGTGAAGACTAGAAGTAAAGATATCAAAGATACAAGCATCAAAGTCATAACACAATTAATCAAGTTTTGAGACAAGCACATTACACTAAGAATGACAACTCTGCTCTCAAGAAAGTGCTCATAGAATAGGTGGTGACTCAACAATGGAATGAAAAGGTTTTGAAAAGTTTAAAAGGCTTCCAAATGCTGAAAGTATGGTACTCATTAGCTTTGACCTCTCATTGCCCCTATCATAAGCATCTTTAAATGGTTCAGGTGAAAGTAGGCCCAATCTGAGTTATATGCTTGACAGACTATAAACTGGAAATCTCATGTCCCTTGAGTACGAGGGTCGCTCCTCATGCTACTCAACTTTAGTTACCGGTAAGTCCTTGTCCTAGTAAATACATGCGTATCATAGAGAACCGCCAACGGGGTACCCCTTGCCCGATGATACGGAAGAATCCCCATATCAAAATGGCAAGGCAAGCAGACAATGAGCATCTATCTTCTTATTTACCATGGGAAAATGGTGCTTTTTTCTCTCTTTCCTCTTTTCTCATATCCTCTTTTTTTCCTTTTTCTCAATAGATATCTCTCTTTTTTTATAAGAAGAATGCTTCATAGATACTTATTATGGTTATGCTGCAGGTTTCCACCATGATTAGGCATGGATTAGACCGGTGGCCCAGGCGTTTCTCTAACACACATACATAACTCCATGGAGTTATAAGCTCCCCTTTTATTTCGCACCGACGACATCTGTAAAAAAGAGCATGATATCAACTGGGTATATATTTACAGGTGTTGAAAGCGTTCCCCGTGACAGCACGATTCTGCTAATCCCCAGCCTATAATTTGCAAGCATATAACTTTCATGGACAGTCACAATGGTTCAGGTTTATTAAGTGCAAGAAATAAAGTGTGCCATCAAGTTCGTGACAGCTTTACTAACTAACTTTCTCATAACAAGCAAACATTTTATTCGGAATAAAACAAGGCATAACGAATATGCATGGAAAAGCAAATGATGCTAATAGGTAGGTATGGTGGACTCTTTTGGCAATAATGGTTTTGGGGAATTGGAAACACGAGTAGAGCTCATACTCAGTGCAAGTGAAGGCTAGCAATAGTGAGGGAGTGACAAACGAGAGAGCAATAACTATCATAATCATGCTTGCAACAAAACAAGACTAATCATGGCATGAAAGTGATTCAAGACCCCTGAGGAAAAATAACTCATCGAGGCTTAACTGATTATTGTTTTAGTCATATGCATGCATGAGCATGTGCCAAGTCAGTTCAAGTGAAACATTCAGAGGAGGATACCATAGTGTCATACCAAGTTATGCATAGAGCAATGCAAGCAAACGTTCATACGCCATGCTACAGACTATTAGCAAGTTGGAGCTAATCATAAGAAAGCAATAACTACTAAGCATCCATAAATAACATACACCCTACATGAACAGACTAAGTGTTAACACCCGGATTTTTAATCCCAGATGCCCATTATGCCATACCTCGCAATTGCAGGATTACCATTTTTGCGAGACATAACGGATTGGATATCATAGTACATCATCCATTACAAACCATACATAAGGTCTTACACAAATAAGGATCTCATGATCCAGTCTTAATACAACAAGCATCGGAAATAAAAGATAAGCATAGCGGTGGGGTCCATCTTCAGGGGCACATGCAATGCTGACGAAGGCAGATAGTCCTAGTTATCATAGCCGTCCTGCTGGTCATCATCTTGGTAGTTTCCTTCATAGTCTGGCCATGAGAATAGCCAGGGACAAAAGCCATGAGTACTCTTTAAGTACTCGCAAACTACCACTAACAAGTAGTATAATTCTAAGTTAAAGTATTAAATCTAAGTTTAACTACAAAGTTAAGTTTGAAACCTTAGCTGAGTTCTGAAGCAAAGAAAGATAAGACAAAGTTCTAGAATCACTTAAGTTGGGAAGCTATTATCATAAACACAACCCTGTTGTGGTCAAGTCAAGATTCATCATTCATTTCATAAGTAATTTGGAAAACATCTGACAACGAAACAGTATGGCCATTCCAACTGTCCATAACCGCGGACGCGGCTATTCGAATAGTTTGACACTCTGCAGAGGTGGTACACTTTCACCACAAGATTCCATACATCTGTCAAGGATAACCCTGAATCATCATACTTAGTATGCAGATAATCAAACATAACCTTTCCTTTACACACCCTAGTACAAGCACCTCTCTTATGAGCATGGCCTCCCAACCATGACCATCAGCCATCTTGGGCATTGCATAGGTGGACAACATTGAGAGGTAGCCTCAGCTCAAACCTCTCCCGCGAGGTAACTAATACTAATGCATATAAATTTCTAGCTAAGCCTTACCCAATTCAGGTAGTGTGGTTGTACGGTAAATTTGGAATGGTATCGCATCCGAATCCAACCATCAGTTTTATAAAAGGGTTAAGGCTCATGCCTCAACATTTTCACCATCATAAACCATTTGTGTTTATCAACACATGTCAAAACATCTCAATAGAATGACTCATCATTCCAAGGTTTTCATAATTCATTTTCACCAAGTGTTCCCATCTAAGTGACTCAAATTTTTGATCTACTCTAAACTACTAAGTTAAGAGTGTTCACTAAGGTGGAAAAGATGGGTTTCAATCTCATGCCATAGAATGACATCTAAAGCTTATCTAAATAGGTCAAGTTTTATACTTTTTATGCTACCTTCAAAACAAGTAAGGGACTTTGTGTAAATAAAGGATGTAAAGCTGGTAAGGTAATACTTGGGGTAGTAATAGTCAAGGTGGTGTGACCAAAGCATGCCCAAGGCATCTTTGCTCATTCATCTAGCTTAATTCTAGATTGCTAACAATAGCTTGCAAGTGCTAGCATGCATTGTTAATGGTGGCTTGCCTTGGTTGGTGTAGTGGTTGAAGTTTTCTTCTTCTTGGTAGCACTCCTCCTCCTCGTAAGCTTGGTCGGTACTATCTTCTATAAATACATACGGAGTACACAATCACCAAACAATACTTAACTAGTCTAATTATTACTCTAAGGCACACAATCGATGATCTATTATCATCACAAGCATCACAAGTTTTATTCACTAGTTTCCTCCTTTTTATTTTAGAAAAGTAATTTCTACTCATTGAAATAACTAAGATTTAATAGTCACCACTTAAAATATGGGATCATGTGGACACATGTCATCACCACATATTCTAACATGTGGTAATGGGATTTAAGGGTTGGATCATAATTACTTTGGTTTAGGTTCATTATTTAATGATTTAAAGTGACTAGAAATGCCTATATAGCATTATTTTGGCACTAGTCCAAAGTCACTGCATGTAAACCTTGATATTATTACATATTCAGATAGATATGATGAAATGTGATTTTTGAGAGCTGGAATCAACTCAAAACCTATCTTAGTTGATTTTATAAAAATGTTGCAAGGTGCAAATACTTCTGTTTTGTTATTTTTACTAGGAGAGATCTATAACTCTAATTGAATTAAATCCAATAGGCTTGGATAGATCCTTTCAATACCTTTCAGGCAAAATTGGTTTCATGCAATTTGGATTTGTCAAACTCTCAGAATTGATTTTTAAACTAGTGGACAGAAACTAGATTAACTCTAAATAGAAAAAACTAAATTTGAATTTCTAACTCGCGCGGGAACTAACTAGGCCGGCCCATCTACGCGCAGTGCGCGCAACGGGCTGCCTGACATGCGGGCTCCACCAGTCAGCGGCACAAAAACACCGAAACGGTATCTAGCATCCTGGGCCACACGATCTAAAGGGGATCTAACGGTGGAGAGTCATCATCGACGACGGATTACTCCGGCGAGAGTCTGACCTAGACGGCGGTGGGGGTCGACTGGGGGCATACTAGGGCTCCAGCAAGGTCGGTGAGGCGGGCAAACGGGCTGGTAGACAACGGCGAGGCGAGGCGCGGTTGCGGCGGAGCTTGGGGTGCACTAAATCGCAGACGCCCTTCTCCTCCTGCTGCGGCGGCTTCGGCTCCAATTCCGGCGAGGTAGAGCTCGAGCGGTGTCGGCTAGAGGTGGGTGAGGTTCAGTGAGAGGTGGGGAGTGAGTGAGTGTGGAGAAATGAGGCTGGGGTGGTTGCTTTATATAGGGTCGACGAGAGGGCAGAGCGGGCGCCGATGAGGTCATCAGTGATGACGATCCGGGGCTCGCTCGGCATGGGCGAGGGCGGCGATGGATTCTCTATCCCCCGGAGGTCCTCTGGGGCTTAAAGGCGCGGCAAGGCGACGTCTCTACCGATCGGGGGCGTGCCGTGAACTGAGCGCGAGCGGTGGTGCTCGACGCGGTTCCTCCGGGCTGCTGGTCGCGAGGCGGCGAACGAGGATGTCTGGGCGGTTGCTGGGCCTGCTGCGGGTGCTGCCACACAAGTCTAGGGCTAGGCCAGGCCGGTGCTGCTCTGGCGGGCGCGGCGCTCCGGGCTGATCGGCATGGCGGACAGAGGCATGGGCGCGAGAAAATGCGGCTGGTCCTCCGCTTGATTTTGGTTGGGGGCTGGTCGAGGCGGTGCGGTGTGATGGCGCCTGTCTGCCAGCGGGCGAAGGAGAGCGCGGGACGGGCTGAGGCCAGCCGTCCATGGTCGACCTGGCGCATGGCGTCGGGCGGCTTGGTACTGGAGCAGATAGGGGAGAGGGAGAGAGGGATAGGGCCGGGGTTTTAGCTGGGGGGACAAGGGGACCAAGTTAGGCCCAAATGGTGACCAAATCCACTGCTCACTATAGTGTTTTGGAATTTGCAAGATTTGTGTCTGCCACCAGTTTGATGAAATGGCCGCAAGAAGCAAAAGTTTGAATTTTGGTTTCAAAATTTTTGAGTGGTTTACACTAGTGCTAGGTAGTGTGTGGTTGCAAGGGTTTTGAAAGTGGAGCTTAATTTGATGGTTTTTGAAATAGGGGTGATCTAGGCATATGGATTGAATTCAATTTTCTCATGCCATTTAAAATAATTATTTGAATATTTTTGGCAGATCAAAAGGTGGGCCTTGGTACCTCATTATGTGTACTAGCCAGGGGTGTAAAGATCTAGAATTATTTCTGTTGAGAAATGAGTGCTAGGAACACTCAAAGTAGTGTAGTGGGTAAAGATGGCCAAAATGACCATTTCCCCTTTTTAATTGTTTTTGATTTGATTTTCTTTGGGATTTGCTTGGGAAAGGTTTAGACGATGTTGAATTTACCATACAAATATTTTACAACCAAAGAATCACAGAACCATGGCAATTCAAATCAATTCCTAAATTAAATGCTCATACACATGAATGCTTGCATTTTTAATTTGGAAAAGTTTTTGTTAACCCTAATTTTGATGATTTGGATCTTGATAAGCTTGGATTAAAGTTTTGGGATGTTACACTAAGCATGCCCACAATGATGAGTATATGTACAAAATGAAAACAAATAGAGTTCGTTACTAGCCTCTTACCACACCTCAAGTTGTCATTAATCCTCATTATTGCCCTTCACTTGTGTGGCTTGAATAATAACATGAAACCAAATTCCACTGAGGACTGCTGAACCCTGCAACAAACTTCACAAAACCAAAGAAGAACAACAAATATTTTTGGTGTTTTTGATTTTTAAAGGCAAGAACAAAAAGGAAAACCAAGCAAAGCAAAATCTTTTTGGGTTTTTCGAATAGTTCAAACAAAGCAAAAAAGGAAAAAGCAAACCAAGGCAAAAAGAAGAAGAAGCAAACTAAGAGAAACAACAAAAATATTTTTGGTATTTTTGTGTTTTAGAGAGCAAAAGTAAAGAAAGAATGAAAACTAAAAAGAGAATGAAGCATGGATATACAGAGTACCAACTAAACATGATATGTAGATGAGCATGATGTCGGTGTACCTCCCCCCAAGCTTAGGCTTTTGGCCTAAGTGGATATAAATCCCAAGCTAGCCAAGATGGACCGCCTCCGTAGTATGGCGAGGAGGTACCCTCATCCTGGTACGAGCTCGAGGACGCCCCACCGTAGTGCACGGAGTAGTCGTAAGAAGGCACATCCTCCTGGTGCTGCCTGTGGAAACCAAGCAAGCGGAGCTGTTCGTCCACCTCCTCCTTGGAACGCAACCATGGCCTCCTGTGAGTACTGAACAAAGTAGGTTGCGGCAAAGGAATATCCCTCTCGTCCCTGTCAGTAAACAACATCCTGTATACTAAACCCTCCGTACTAGAGTCAGCAGTGACGAAGTGATGTGTTTTCATAGCAGCAAGATCAAGCTTTGTGGTGCCAACACAGTGTCATTAGTATCCATAGAAAGTTCTAATGCAACAACCATACGTGAAGCAATAATGCCCCCATAAATAGGTCCCCTAGCAGCTAGGCGGTAAGCAATGAGAGAGCCAAGATTGTACCTAGTATCATTATTAAGTGCAACAGCGAGGAAGGCTAAATGATAATTAGAGATATTAATTGTGTTCGCCCTACCAAGAATGCTAGTGGCAAGATAATAAGCAAAATATCGAAGAGTTGGGAGTTGAATATTCCTTATCTTCCCGCGTTGAGCTACGCGGTCATCATCATTTGTAACACTTCGATAGAGCTCCAGCAAATCAGCGGGTCGACCTTGGATCTTCTTCACCGTCCCCGTCATGCCTATACCTATAATGTTGCAAAAGCTTTCCAATGGTATGGTAATAGGCTGATTATAAATTCTGAACGAAACAGTTGACTGATAAGGGGTGTTAGTGAAAACGAAACTCTCAACGAAAGTTTTGGTGAGCACGGCATATTGCTCACTCTCATCCTGCATGTAAGTGGTTAAACCGACCCTTTAAAATAGTAGTAAGAAATCATCAAGGATCCCTGCAGCTTGCAAAAAGGTAAAACAAGGGAAAGTAGATGGGTGAGCATCCCCCTCATCTCCTTCATTGCCAAAGCATGGTGCAATGAGATCTTCATTGTATGAAGGACTAAACTGAGAGGCTAATCTTGAGGGCCTTGACCTCCTAGGTGTGTCCCTCTCAAATATTTCTCCAAAGGTGTGGTTGTTCATCTTTGATATTTTGAAATTTAAACATCCATTATACAAGTGATTGCAAAGTGAATACATAATGAAGGGAACTACTCATAGGGAACTACAAGTGATTGCATCAAAACAATATCTCTAAGCAATGAGCAAGCTTACAAGCTCTCATAACCTGTCACCTACAGCAACAAAATACTCAAGATATAGACCACTAAACACAAATCTACTTGGACAAGCGGAGGAGTCACATACCGGAGGACAAATGCTCCAAATTTCAGCAGCAAAGATGGGCTGAGCAAGGAGATTGAAATATCAAGGACAAGAATAGCAAGAACACGATTTCGAGCAATGAACTGGTGTTTTCTCGAGAGAGAGAGTAGTGGGAAGTGAGAGAGTGAGTGGAGGGCCAGGGGTGGCCCACACCATGGCCAGGCACGCCCCTGGGCTGGCCACACCACCAGGTGGTGTGCCTGCCTGGTGGGCCCCCTGGTACTCTCCAGGCACTTCTCTGCCCCTTTTTTCACATAAAAATTGAATATGAATTTTCTGGAATTTTTTGAGACACTTTATTTTTGAGCAATTTTCGGGTATAGATGAATGATTTTTTGACAGAAAAAAGTTTCTGGAATGAATGCAACAGCTAAACAAAGCTAAAACTTCAAAAGTTCTAAGACACTCTAATATGGAAGGAACTAACAACATAAAAGTAAACTAAACGAAAGCAAAAACTAAAATGGATAGAATAAAAGTAAGCAAATATAATCATGGTCAAAACATTGTTTTGTTCATTAAAATCCCTTTGTTAACAAGGTTGATCAGGTCTTGTTACCAAAACAATTTTATATGAAACAAAACTTTGTATTTTACTAATGATTATGTTACCTCAACCTTGATAGCAATGGTCCCAATCATAATAGTTTCATATTTTTCTCATGGTATGGGACAATATATTTCTCCAACTTGGATGCCCTCAACATGTTCAATTGAATTTAAGCCATAAGTCCTATCAATCTTCTTGGGGAAATAGACAGTATGATCCTTGTCATTAACATTAAATGTCACCTTTCCTTGGTTACAGTTAATAACAGCTCCTGCAGTGTTAAGAAAAGGTCTCCCAAGAATAATAGACATATTATCATCTTCAGGCATTTCAAGCAGAACAAAATCAATTAATATCAAGCAATTATGAGGCACTTGAATAGGTACATCCTCACATATACCAACATGAATAGTAGTAGATTTATCAGCCATTTGTAAAGATATATTAGTTGGTATTAGTTTTTCCAGTTGAAGTCTCTTATAGAGAGAAAAAGGCATAACACTAACTCCTGCTCCCAAATCACACAAAGCAGTTCTAACATAACTATTTTTAATAGAGCAAGGAATAGTTGGAATCCCTGGGTATTCAAGTTTCTTAGGAACCTTACCATTAAAGGAATAATTAGCAATCAATGTAGAAATTTATTTATTACGGATCTTCCTTTTATTCGAAACAATATCCTTCAAATACTTTGAATAAGGAGGCAATTTAATAGTATCAGTCAAAGGAATTTGCACATCCACTCAAAAAACTTGTTATAGTGTTCATCTTCCTTTGACTTGTGTTTCTAATCAGGGAAAGGCATAGGTTTTTGGACCCAAGGATCTCTTTCACTACCATGTTTCTTAGCAACAAAATCTTCTTTAGTTTATTTAGTATTCTTAGTGTGCCTTTCGGGTTCTTCTTCAACTTTTTCTTTATCAGGAGCATCATTTTCTTCATTACCACTTTCAGTTTTAGCATCAGAGACAGATATACTATTAGGATCTTTAGCAGGTTCAGAAGGTTCTACAATAGTTTTATGTTTCTTTTTTTCTTTTCTTAGGAGTAGTACCACTATTTTCAGCTTGTTGAGAATCCTGCTGAATTCTTTTAGGATGCCCCTCAGGATATAGAGGATCCTGGGCAGCAACACCACTTCTAGTTCTAATTTCATAAGCATGTTTTTCTTTAGCAGCATTAACTAGCAAGTCTTTTTGTACCTTAATAAGCTGATCAATTTGAGTTTGAACCATATGAAAATGTTTAACAAGCATTTTAACATCATTAGAGGTTCTTTCCACAATATCTTTTAACTCAACAATAGCTCTAGAGTTTTCCATTAGATGATTTTGCACCCTTTTATTGAAATTATCTTGCTTAACAATAAAAACATCAAATTCTTCTAAGCATTGATCAAGCGGTTTAGAGTAAGGGATATCACCTTCATAAAAATGTTGGAGAGAGTGTACCTCAATAGTGGATGAGTGGGATATTGGCTTACATAATTCTTCTATAGGAGGTAAATTCTTGACGTATGTAGTTTAATTCCCTTCTCCTTAAGACATTTCTTGGCTTCCTTCATCACTTCATCATTTAGTTCAATAACTCCCCTCTTCTTTGATGTTGGTATAGGCGCAGGGATAGTTGGTTCAGGTATAGTTGTCTCAGGTATTGGTTCAGGAGGAGTCCAATCTTCATAATTCTTGCTTATTTTAGCCATTAATTCCTCAGCTTCCTTGGGAGTCCTATTCATGAAAACACAATTAGCACAACTATCCAGGTATGTCCTAGATTCTTTAGTTTGTCCATTATAAAATATATCAAGAAGCTCATTCTTAGGTAATGGACATCCAGCATGTGCATGAATCAAAGCACAAAACCTTGCCCATGATTCAGGCAATATCTCTTTTTCTCCCTGTTTAAAATCAAAAAGTTCCTGCAAAATAGCATGTCTAGCACTAGGAGGAAAATATTTCTGAAGGAAGGTACTGATGACCCAGAAGTATAGGGGGTGTATCGCAGTATTTTCGAGGGAAGTGAAACCCAATTTATTGATTCGACACAAGGGGGCCAAAGAATATTTATAAGCCTTAACAACCGAGTTGTCAATTCAGCTGCACCTGGAAACAATCTTGCTCACAGCAGTTTATCAGTAGCAACAGTTTTGTAGTAGGAATAGCAAAGTAACAGCAGTAGTAAAGCAAAGACAGTAGTAACAAACGCAGTAACAGTGGGATTCGAGTGCGGTAGGCATAAGGATGGATGGACGGGCGTTGCATGGACAAGACAATCCACATAGCAATCAGAGCATAGGGCAATTGCAGATAAATAAGATAAAGCATCCAAGTTCTAGACAATCCTAGGCATGTGTTCCATAAATAGTCATACGTGCTCGCAATGAGAACTTGCACAACATCTTTTGTCCTGCCAGCCCGTTTGCAGCGGGACCTCTAGGGAACTACTGGCAATTAAGGTGCTCCTTTTAATAGAGCACCGGAGCAAAGCATTAACACTCCGTGAACACATGTGCTCCTCACATCAAAGCCTTTCCCTTCCGGTTATCCCGATTTCTGTCACTTCGGGCCATAGGTTACAGACAACGACGTGTGTATCCAACTTGCAGATAAGACCCAAAACAATACTATCATAATGAATCAATAACATGTTCAGATCTGAAATCATGGCACTCGGGCCCTAGTGACAAGCATTAAGCACAAAAAGTTGCAACAAAGTCATAAAGCACTAATAAAAGATACTAGGCGCCATGCCCTAACAATCTGATGCCATTACATGAACGATCTCATCCAATCCCTACCATCCCCATAGCCTACAGCGGGGGATTACTCACTCATAGATGGAGGAAACATGGATGGTCGATGAAGATGATGGTGGAGATCGATGGAGATGGCTCCGAGGGCACTTCCCCGTCCCGGCAGGGTGCCGGAATAGAGACTTTCTGTCCCCCGAATCTCCCCTTCGGTGGCGGCGGTGCAGCGGAAGTTTTTGTGGAAAAACGTTGAACCCCTCGAAGTTTTTAGGTCAGAAGGCTTCTTATAGGCGAAGAGGGAGACCGAGGGGGTGCCTGGGGCCACCACACCATGCCCTGGCGCGGCAAGGCCCAGCCCGCGCCTGGGGGGTGTGGCCAGCCCCTGGCCCTCCTCCGTCTCGTATTTTGGCTCCTGGAGTCTTCTGGAAAAATAGGCACTTTGGCTTTTGTCCCGTCCAATTCCGAGAATATTCATTTTCTGACTTTCCTCGAACCAAAAACAACAGAAAACAGGCAGCTGGCACTGTGGCTCTTGTTAATAGGTTAGTCCAAGAAATCATATGAAAAGTGCTCCAAAGTGTGGCAAAACACAAGAAAGTGGATAAAACCATGCATGGAGCATCAAAAATTATAGATACATTTGCAATGTATCAGGTACTAATCAAGTAATCAGGGCTATCAATAGATCTAGGAGGTAAAATTATTAAACCAAGTTTTAGCTTCTCCTTTCAGTGAAAAAGAGAAAATTTTAGCAACAAAGTAGGTGCGCATGTTAATATCATCAGAAAATAAGCCACTCATGGTAGAAAGCTCAGTCATATGTGCTACCGCACTTTCATTCTTAGTCACACAAAAAGGTTCCTTCTCAACAATAGCTATGTAATATAGATCAAGAGAGAAATCATAATCCTTATCTTTAATGTTTATGGGAGATGCAACAAACTTAGCATTAGGGGACAATTTGGGTTTTATAGTACGCCTCTCAAGGAGACTCTTAATAGCACTCCTATCATGGGTGTTTTGACATTCTTTAATAAATTCATCGGTCATCTCTATATAACCATCTTCAATATCATAGCTTTCTCTAGACTCAGGTGAGCTGATAGGTGTAGTAGTGTCTTCATTAGGAGTTTCAGTATTTCCAGCTATAGTTCTAGCAATCGTAGCATCTAGGAAAGGACCTAATGAACCACTTTTATCAAGCATAGTAGAAGCAGCATCATAAGTATCAGAAGTTTCAGATTCAACAGTAGTAGCAGTGTGTGTAACATGTGTATGTGGTGGTGTAAGGAGCTTACTCATAACATATGGTGAATCAAGAGAAATAGAGGTGTTCAGAACCGTACCTCTCCTTGTAGTGGATGGTAAAATAGGGACCTTGCCATCACGATACTTACCCATGATGAATGGAGGGCAGCGAACAATAGTGATTCCAAGTGAACTTGATAAATAGAGCTATGCTCCCCGGCAACGGCACCAGAAAACAGTCTTGATGACCCACAAGTATAGGGGGTGTATCGCAGTATTTTCGAGGGAAGTGAAACCCACTTTATTGATTCGACACAAGGGGAGCCAAAGAATATTTATAAGCCTTAACAACTGAGTTGTCAATTCAGCTGCACCTGGAAAAAATCTTGCTCACAACAGTTTATCAAAACAGTTTTGTAGTAGCAATAGTAAAGTAAAAACAGTAGTAAAAGTAAAGACAGTAGTAACAATTGCAGTAAACAGTAGGATTAAAGCGCGGTAGGCATAGGGATGGATGGACGGGCGTTGCATGGACAAGACAATTCATATGGCAATCAAGACGTAGGGCATTTGCAGATAAATAAGATAAAGCATCCAAGTACTAAAAAATCATAGCCATGTGTTCCATTTATAGTCATACGTGCTCGCAATGAGAACTTGCACAACATCTTTTGTCATGTCAGCCCGTTTGTAGTGGGGCCTCAAGGGAACTACTGGAAATTAAGGTGCTCCTTTTAATAGAGCACTGGAGCAAAGCATTAACACTCCATGAACACATGTGATCCTCACATCAAAGCCATTCCCTTAGGTTATCCTGATTGCTGTCACTAAGGGGCCTTTGGTTCCGGACAACAATATGTGTATACAACTTGCAGGTAAGACCATAAACAATACTATCATAATGAATCAATAATATGTTCAGATCTGAAATCATGGCACTTGGGCCCTAGTGACAAGCATTAAGCATAACAAGTTGCAACAAAGTCAAAAAGCACTAATAATAGATATTAGGACCATGCCCTAACAATCTGATGCCATTACATGAACGATCTCATCCAATACCTACCATCCCCATAGCCTACATCGGGGGATTACTCACTCATAGATGGGGGAAACATGGATGGTCGATGGAGAAGCAAGGGTGATGATGATGGCGATGATCTCCTCCAATTCCCCGTCCCGGCAGGGTACCAGAACGGAGTTTCTGGGTCCGAATCGCGGAATCTGGTGGTGGCGGCACAGCGGAACTCTTTTTGGAAAAACATCAAACCCCCCTTGGTTTTTAGGTTAAGAGGCAACTTATAGGCGAAGAGGGAGGCCGAGGGGGCAGCCGAGGCAGCCACACCACCCCCAGGCGCGGCCTGGCCTGGCCCGTGCGGCTAGGTGGTGTGGGCCCCTCGTGGCCTTACTCCGTTTCGTCTTCTGGCTCCGTGAGTCTTCTGGTGAAATAAGATTTTTGGCATATTTTCCGAGATTTTTCCTGATAGTTGATTTTCTGCACAAAAGCTAGACGCCAAGGTAATTTTGCTGAAAACAGCGTGAGTCTATGTTAGTTGTATCCAAATCACATAAGTTTAGAGGAAAAACAATAGCAAAAGTGTTCGGGAAAGTAGATACGTTTTGGACGTATCAAGACGACATACAGAACACCCAGAAATCACCGAAACCTCAACTCCAGAAGGAATCTGGAGGGGGAACTCATCCACCGGGGATCCACCTTTGCCCTATGTAGATCCGGGAGGCTAAGGCATCAATCTTCATCATCCACCGCTGCATCACCACCATCTCCATCTATCCCATCTACATCTTGTCTAGATCTTGTTGTAATTTCCGTACTTGTTGTGGATTTATACAAGAGTACTATTCATCTATGATAGATTCCATTGTTATTGCTATGATGTTGATTGCCTCCATGTTTGAGTAGATCATTACTTCTTAGGAAGATGGAGAAACCCTGGTATGAGATTGAAATAAGATAAAGTCTATTATGATATTCATCGCTGTGATCATGTGTTAGATTGTCTTCAACTTGATGTTGAGAGAAGTCGACCTCTCAATATTTGCCTCTTATGGGGACTTGATGGAGGGAACTACTTCTTGGTAGACGGAGGTGTGCTAGCACTTACAATGACTATAAAGCTATTGGCACTCCTTACGTATCAACTTGGGAAATGGAGGAAACTCACAAAACACTATCCATGCCATGGGATGCATCCTACGGGATTACGTCCCTTAATAGCGCAGAATTCCATTGATGTCGATTGCTGACTGTTGTGGTTATGAGGATGATGTGAGCAGCGGTTGCTGCCTATTTGTCTAAATACGGAGTTCCTCCCACAAATACACAATTGAGAATGTTCATGATAATAATCTTCATCTTAGCTCCTTATAATGCTAGTGGTGTATCCGCTACTCCCTGAGAACGCGTTTTCCCTATTGCAGTTCCAATCTCTCTTACATACGCGATACTTACTTTTGGTGTTCAGTTGTTTTACTTAACTTTATTGTTGCTCTTATACCTAAAACCCCAAAACACTTTTTTACACAATACTCACATTTTATCTTGTCACTTCGAACTTTATTTAGCATTTCTATTATAATATTTATTTCAAGAGTTATTAGACTTCAGACTCCTGCTCCCTGTGGGATCAATATATTTATTTCGAAACTACCTACAAACAATCTGTGCACTTGCAGTCATCAAGCTATTTTTTGGCGTCGTTGCCAGGGAGCTAAGCACTATAGGTCTTTTAGTTTTTGCTTATTTATTTTTGTCTTGCTAAGTATTGTTTTGAGTTGCATGTTTCCACCAACATGATGGAGTTTGAGCATATGACCAGTGCTAACCCACTCAACTACTTTAGGAGGCCCTGAGACAACTCCAATGAGAATACAAGGGGTTTGAAATAAATCCTCTATTACTCGGTATTCTACACAAGAAGCAATTTACTAGAGATGAAGAAGATCCTGATCCATATGAGCATATTGCATGTTTCAAAGACATATGTGGCAATTTTCCATTGAAGGGATATACTGCTGATGAGGTAAGGGTTAAACTCTTTAGTCAGACTTTGACTAGTACATCTCTCTCATGGCATAGATCTCTACCCCCCTAAAGCCACTACGACTTGGAATAATCTAGCCTGTGAATTTCTAGCAAAATATTATCCATTATCAAAATCTTTTGGAATTAGGCGTCTTATAATGACTTGGAGGAACCATTCTAATGAAGGACTAGTAAGAGCTTATATCAGATTTAAAGATTTACTACGTCTATGTCCTCATCATGATTTACCTGAATGGTATTTATTGCATATCTTTTATGGCAGTTTAATCAAACCTAATAAAATTGAACTAGACTCTTTCGCGGAAGGAGCCTTTATGAATCTTCCTATAACTAAAGCTTGGGATTTACTTAATAGAATTCACGATCATAGAGTTTCATGGAATTTTTGTCTAGGAAGTGAAGGAGGCGTAGAAATAGAACATGATTGTATTCATGACTATAATAAAAAAAGGCCATGTTAAAGAATTATCTCAAGAACTTCATTTGGATTCAGATCTTGTGTTGCAAGTTGTTAAAGCTTTTACAGAACATATCAAAGCTCCGAAAGAGGGTGTGGTCAAGTATGATCCACCACCCGAACCTGAGAAGAAAAGAGAAGATACAGCAACACTAGCCTCCCTAGAACCAATACATGAGATGCCTTTCCGTAACACTGCACAAAAGCATACTCTTGAATATGAATATGTCAAAGTAGTACAAGAGAAGAAGGAAGAAGAAAGTATGCCATAAGTCGTGGAACATCTAGAAGAAACCAAAGATGAATAAGTAACTAAGGAAGCAATTATGGCTATGTACGCACATTGTAACATAGTTGAACTTGATGAAGAGACTTCCATATTGGTTGAAGGCAAAACAAAGGTAAAAGATGTGGGTAAGCCTATTCTTCCCTGCATATTTAAAGAAACCTCGCATTATAGTTTATGTGATCTTAGCACCAAAGTTAATATTATATCTTATGATTTCTATTTAGAAATAAAAGAAGAGATAAAACCGGCTACAATTAAAAATACCGATATGACAATTATGTTAGCCAATAAAAATCTTAGAATTCCAATGGGAGTAGTCGAAGATGCAACTGTCACAATTGGCAACAAAAACTTTCCTATCAATTTTGTAGTTGTTGATATGTCAGCTGACACTCTTTGCCCAATTATATTTGGAAGAAAATTTCTGAGTGATATAGGTGCCTATGTGGATTTCAAAAAGGAGAGTGTGTCCCTTAAGCTTGGCGGAGCGGAAAAGGATTTCCACTTTTCCAAATTTAAAGACAGGCCTCCATAAGTACAAGAAGAAGAGGAAGAGAAAACTATTGAGGAAATGGCAGCTCTTTTCTTTAGTAATCAAGAAGAAGAAATAAATGAAGATCCAAATTATGAAGAAATAGTTATGGAGGACAAGTCCCTAGGAGAACTAGAAGATGAATTCGATTCACTTCCCATTATGGGACCTCCAACTGATGAGGCTTTTGAAGAGCCAGAAAAGAGAGGGGACGAGGAACTACCACCCCTAGAGTTGAAGAATCTACCAGATAATCTTAAATACAGGTTTTTAGATGATACAAATAAATTTTCTGTTATTATTAGTGCTAAATTTTCAGGAGAAGAAGAAGAACTCATGAATATACTTAAGGAACATCGCAAGGCCTTTGGGTAATCAATGGATGATTTGAAGGGCATTAGTCCCATGATAACCATCCATCGGATATTCATGGAAGAAGGTGCTAAATCGGTTGCATAATTTAATAGAAGATTGAAGCCTGAAATGAAGGAAGGTAAGAAAAGAAATTGTACGCCTACTAGACGCAGGTATAATCTATCATGTTAAAGAAAGTGAATGGGTAAGTCATGTTCATTGTGTCCCTAAGAAGGGCGGTTTTACTGTTGTTGCTAATGAAAACAATGAATTGATACCTACTAGAACTATTGTTGGGCATAGGATGTGCATAGACTTCAGGAAATTAAACAAAGAAACTAGGAAAGATCAATATCCTTTACTGTTCATAGACCAAACTTTAGAAAGGTTAGCAAACCACACTCATTTTTGCTTCTTGGACGGATACTCTGTTTTTCTCAAATAGCTGTTCATCCGGATGACCAACTTAAAACAACTTTCATTGGTCCTTATGGTTTACATGGACATATGCCTTTTGGTTTATGTAATGCTCCACCTACTTTTCAAAGATGCAAGACTACTATTTTTGCAGATTTTATAGAACTGATAATGAAAGTATTTATGGATGACTTTTCTGTCTATGGAACTTCGTTTACTAGTTGCTTGGATAATCTGAAAAGAGTTTTGCAGCGTTGCGAAGAAACCAATCTTGTTCTAAACTTGGAGAAGTGCCATTTTATGGTCAAAGAATGAATAGTCCTTGGACACAAGGTATCAGGTAAGGGAATTGAAGTGGATAGAGCTAAGGTTGAGGCAATAGAGAGAACGCCACAACCTAGGGATATTAAAGGTATAAGAAGTTTCCTTGGACATGTGGGTTTTTATAGAAGGTTCATTAGAAATTTCTATGGAATATCTAAACCTTTGACTAACCTCCTACAAAAGGGAGTAAGATTTAATTTTGATGATAAATGTCTTGAAGCCTTTGATAAACTCAAAAATGCTTTATCCCGTGCTCCTATCATTAAACCACATATATGGGATACAACCTTTTACTTAATATGTGAAGCTAGTGATGATGTTGTAGGAGTAACTCTGGGACAACACATTGGTCGCAAATTTAATATTATACAACATGCTAGTAGAACTCTTAATGGTGCTCAAAAGAATTACCCTAAGGAAGAAAGGGAACTTTTTGCTGTATTTTTCTCTTGTGATAAATTTTGTTCCTATATAGTTGATGCAAAAGTAAGAGTTCATACGGACCGTGATGGTTTAAAAGAACTCCTTGAGAGGAAAGAGCATAAGCCAAGACTGATCCATTGGATTCTTTCACTTCAAGAATTTGAGTTGCAGATTATGTAGAGGCAAGAAATAAAGATGTTGGATGCAGTGTCCATGTTTCCCCAGCAAGACACCAATCTTGTCGAGTGGAACTTTAGTCCTAGTGATTTTTGTTTACAAGAATTATTCAATGAACTAAGGTCAATTCCTCCAAAAGAGAAGTCTTTGTTGTTGGAGGAGCTTTTCATCCCCGAATAAGGAAATGGTAAGTGCAAGGTAAGTGTCTTACCCAAATAAGTGATTTGTTTTCACAGATTTTACTTCTAAATTTTTTATTTTTGATATTCTTGTGTTTTTCTGAAGTTTCTGAAGATTTTTACCAACTATACGGACACAACTCTACGACTGGAGAGGAAGCTCCCACCATATAGTTGGTCGTTAAACTCTTTGTATCATCATCGTGAAATTGTTGGATCGGAGCCAAAATTTCGGCCGTATAGTTGGCCGTTAAACTCTCAGACACTTTTGATTTTTGATGTCTGTATCTATACGGTCACAACTATACGACCGGAGCCAAAATTCTGGCTATATAGTTGGTTGTTAAACTCTCAGACAGTTTTCATTTGTCTTTTCGTTTTTATTATAAAAATAACATTATTGTCGGTTCCGAGTCGTGATTTAATCGACCTAGACTCGAGATATTTGGAAATATCTGCCCGGAACCAACTATATGGCCGGAGCTATACGGGTCGCGCCCGTATAGTTGGTCGTTACACGACAGGACTCTTCCAAATCTATGATTTCTTTCCCTATTTCATTAAGGTTCTTTTCTTGGGCGATAATTTGGTGTATCTCGCGAGTTTTACCGACCTCTGACCCGCCTTATATACTGCCATTGTCTCTCTCTCTAATCAGAATATTCAGCAATCAATCCAGCCATGCTCTATCCTGTTCCAGGACGTGGGAAACCCCAGGGCCTCATTGCTCCTTCCAGGGACTGCTCTCATAGCCCATCCATGGAGGATGACAATGAGGAGGTGCAGAGGTTTAGCCCCGGGTATAGGGAGTACGTCGATCCGAGCTACTACAATAACGATTCCGATGATGATGTGGTTGACATCTACATCCGCCGTGATGTCTATGATTCCCCGGAGATCAACTAGGTCACGATGAAGAGGGCTCAAGAAGAGAGAGAAGGTCAAAAGCCATGATACGTCCAAAACGTATCTACTTTCCTGAACACTTTTGCTATTGTTTTTCCTCTAAACTTGTGTGATTTGGATACAACTAACACGGACTGACGTTGTTTTCAGCAGAATTACCTTGGTGTCTAGTTTTTGTGCAGAAAATCAACTATGAGGAAAAATCCCGGAAAATATGCCAAAATTCCTATTTCACCAGAAGACTCACGGAGCCAGAAGACGAGACGGAGTAGGGCCACGAGGGGCCCACACAACCTGGCCGCGTGGGCTAGGCCAGGCGGCGCCTGGGGGTGGTGTGGCTGCCTCGGCTACCCCCTCGGCCTCCCTCTTCGCCTATAAGTTGCCTCTTGACCTAAAAACCAAGGGGGTTCAACATTTTTCCAAAAAGAGTTCCGCTGCATCGCCATCACCAGATTCCGCGATTCGGAACTAGAAAATCCATTCTGGCACCCTGCCGGGACAGGGAATTGGAGGAGATCATCGCCATCATCATCACCATCGCTTCTCCATCGACCATCCATGTTTCCCCCATCTATGAGTGAGTAATCCCCTGCTGTAGGCTATGGGGATGGTAGGGATTGGATGAGATTGTTCATGTAATGCCATCAGATTGTTAGGGCATGGTGCCTAGTATCTTTTATTAGTGCTTTTTGACTTTGTTGCAACTTGTTATGCTTAATGCTTGTCACTAGGGCCCGAGTGCGATGATTTTAGATCTAAACATGTTATTGATTCATTATGATAGTATTGTTTATGGTCTTACCTGCAAGTTGTATACACACTTTTTTATCCAGAACCAAAGGCCCCGAAGTGACAGCAATCGGGATAACCGGAGGGAATGGCTTTGATGTGAGGATCACATGTGTTTACGGAGTGTTAATGCTTTTCTCCGGTGCTTTATTAAAAGGAGCACCTTAATTGCCAGTAGTTCCCTTGAGGCCCCACTACAAACGGGCTGGCAGGACAAAAGATGTCGTGCAAGTTCTCATTGCGAGCACGTATGACTATATATGGAACACATGCCTATGATTATTTAGTACGTGGATGCTTTATCTCATTTATCTGCAAATGCCCTATGTTCTGATTGCTATATGAATTGTCTTGTCCATGCAACGCCCGTCCATCCATCCCTATGCCTACCGCGTTCTAATCCTACTGTTTACTACAATTATTACTACTGTCTTTACTTTTACTACTGCTATTACTTTAGCATTACTACTACAAAACTGTTGCTACTGATAAACTGCTATGAGCAAGATTGTTTCCAGGTGCAGCTGAATTGACAACTCAGTTGTTAAGGCTTATAAATATTCTTTGGCTCCCCTTAGGTCGAATCAATAAATTGGGTTTCACTTCCCTCGAAAATACTACGATGCACCCCCTATACTTGTGGGTCATCAAGACTATTTTCTGGCGCCGTTGCCGGGGAGCATAGCTTTATTTATCAAGTTCACTTGGATTCACTATTGTTCGCTGCCATCCATCCATCATGGGTAAGTCTCGTGATGGCAAGGTTCCTATTTTACCATCCACTACAAGAAGAGGTACGGTTCTGAACACCTATGTTGCTCTTGATTCACCATCTGTTATGAGTAAGCTCCTTACACCACCACATACACATGCTACACACACTGGTACTACTGCTGAATCTGAAACTTCTGATACTTATGATGCTGCTTCTACTGTGCTTGATAAGAGTGGTTCACTAGGTCCTTTCCTAGATGCTATGATTGCTAGAACTATAGCTGGAAATACTGAAACTCCCAATGAAGACACTACTACACCTGTCAGTTCACCTGAGTCTAGAGAGAGCTATGATATTGAAGACGGTTATATTGAGATGACCGATAGGAGTGCTGCTAGAGTCTCCTTGAGAGGCATACTATAAGACCCAAATTGTCTCCTAATGCTAAGTTTGCTGCATCTCCCATAAACATTAAAGATAAGGATTATGATTTCTCTTTTGATCTACCTTACATAGCTATTGTTGAGAAAGAACCTTTTTGTGGGACTAAGAATGAAAGTGCGGTGGCACATATGACTGAGCTTTCTACCATGAGTGGCTTATTTTTTGATGATATTAAGATGCGCACCTACTTTGTTGCTAAATTTTTCCCTTTTTCACTAAAAGGAGAAGCTAAAACTTGGTTTAATAATTTACCTCCTAGATCTATGGATAGACCTGATTGCTTGATTAGTACTTTCGTGTAGAAATATTTTCCTCCTAGTGCTACACATGCTATTTTGCAGGAACTTTTTGATTTTAAACAGGGAGGAAAAGAGATATTGCCAGAATCAAGGGCAAGGTTTTGTGCTTTGATTCATGCACAGGCTGGATGTCCATTACCTAAGAATGAGATTCTTGATATATTTTATAATTGACTAGCTGAAGAATCTAGGACATACCTGGATAGTTGTGCTGATTATGTTTTCAGGAATAGAACTCCCAAGGGAGCTGAGGAATTAATGGCTAAAATAAGCAAGAATTATGAAGACTGGACTCCTCCTGAACTAGCCATACCTGAACCAGCTATACATGCGCCTATACCAACATCTAAGAAGAGGGGAGTTATTGAACTAAATGATTAAGTGATGAAGGAAGCTAAGAAATATCTTAAGGAGAAGGGAATTAAAGCTGCAGATGTCAAGAATTTACCTCCTATAGAATAATTATGTAAGCCAATTCCCCACTCATCCACTATTGAGGTACACTCTCTCCAACATTTTGATGAAGGTGATATCCCTTACTCTAAACCTCCTGATCAATGCTTAGAAGAATTCGATATTTTTATTGTTAAGCAAGATAATTTTAATAAAAGGTTGCAAAATCATTTGATGGAAAACACTAGAGCTATTGTTGAGTTGAAGGATATTATGGAAAGAACCTCTAATGATGTTAAAATGCTTGTTAAACATTTTCAAATGGTTCAAACTCAAATTGAGTACAAAAAGACTTGCTAGTTAATGCTGCTAAAGAAAAATGTGCTTATGAAATTAGAACTAGAAGTGGTGCTGCCACGCAGGATCCTCTATATCCTGAAGGGCATCCTAAAATAATTGAGCAGGATTCTCAATGAATTGAAAATAGTGGTACTACCCCTAAGAAAAGGAAGAAGAAACATAAAACTATTGTAGAACCTTGTGAACCTGCTAAAGATCCTAATAGTATATCTGTCTCTGATGCTGAAACTGAAAGTGGTAATGAAGAAAATGATGCTCCCGATAAAGAAAAAGTTGAAGAAGAACCTGAAAGGCACACTAAGAATACTAAATACACTAAAGAAGATTTTGTTGCTAAGAAACATGGTAGTGAAAGAGAGCCTTGGGTCCAAAAACCTATGCCTTTCCCTGATAAGAAACACAAGTCAAAGGAAGATGAACATTATAATAAGTTTTGTGAGTGGATGAAACCTTTTTTCTTGCAAATTCCTTTGACTGATGCTATTAAATTGCCTCCCTATTCGAAGTATATGAAGGATATTGTCTCGAATAAAAGGAAGATCCCTAATGAAGAAATTTCTACTTTGCTTGCTAATTATTCCTTTAATGGTAAGGTTCCAAAGAAAGTTGGAGACCCAGGGATTCCAACCATTCCTTTCTCTATTAAAAATAGTTATGTTAGAACTGCTTTGTGTGATTTGGGAGTAGGAGTTAGTGTTATGCCTTTTTCTCTCTATAAGAGACTTCAACTGGAAAAACTAATACCAACTGATATATCTTTGCAAATGGCCGATAAATCTACTACTATTCCTGTTGGTATATGTGAGGATGTACCTGTTCAAGTGGCTCATAATTGCTTGATATTAACTGATTTTGTTGTGCTTGAAATGCCTGAAGATGATAATATGTCTATTATTCTTGGGAGACCTTTTCTTAATACTGCAGGAGCTGTTATTAATTGTAATCAAGGAAAGGTGACCTTTAATGTTAATGACAAAGAGCATACTGTCTATTTCCCCAAGAAGATTGATAGGACTTATGGTTTAAATTCAATTGAACATGTTGAGGGTATTCAAGTTGGAAAAATATATTGTCCCATACCAAGAGAAAAATATGAAACTATTATGATTGGGACCATTTCTATCAAGGTTGAGGTAACATAATCATTAGTGGAATACAAAGTTTTATTTCATATAAAATTGTTTTGGTAACAAGACCTGATCAACCTTATTAACAAAGGGATTTTAATTAACAAAACAATGTTTTCACCATGATTATTTCCGCTAACTTCTATTCTATCCATTTTAGTTTTTGTTTTCGTTTAGTTTACTTTTCTGTTATTAGTTGCTTGCATATTAGAGTGTCTTAGAACTTCTGAAGTTTTAGCTTTGTTTTGTTGTTGCATCATTCCAGAAACCTTTTTCTGTTAGAAAATCATTCATCTATACCTGAAAATTGCTCAAAAATAAAGTGTCTCGAAAAATTCCAGAAAATTCATATTAAATTTTTACGTAAAAAAGGGGCAGAGAAGTGCCTGGCAGGTACCAGGGGGGCCCACCAGGCAGGCACACCACCTGGTGGCGTGGCCAGCCCAGGGGCGCACCTGGCCATGGTGTGGGCCACCCCTGGCCCTCCACTCACTCTCTCACTTGCCCCTGCTCTCTCTCTCCCGAGAAAACACCAGTTCATTGCTCGAAATCGCGGTCTTGCTATTCTTGCCCATGATTTTTCGATCTCCTTGCTCATCCCATCTTTGCTGCTAAAATTTGGAGCATTTATTCTCCGGTATGTGACTCCTCCGCTTGTCCAAGTAGATTTGTGTTTAGTGGTTTGTATCTTGAGTATTTTACTGCTGTAGGTGACAGGTTATGAGAGCTTGTAAGCTTGTTCAATGCTTGGAGTTATTGTTTTGATGCATGTTTAGGCCTATATAAGTCCCTATGAGTAGTGCCCTTCATTATATATTCACTCTTGCAATCACTTGTTTAATGGATGTTTAAATTTCAGAATACCAAAGATGAACAACCACACCTTTGGAGAAATATTTGAGAGGGACACACCTAGGAGGTCAAGGCCTTCAAGATCAGCCTCTTAGTTTAGGCCTTCATACAACGAAGATCTCATTGCACCACGCTTTGGCAATGAAGGAGATGAGGGGGATGCTCACACATCTACTTTTCCTTGTTATACCTTCTCGCAAGCTGCAGGGATTATTGATGATTTCTTGCTATTGATTCAGAGGGTTGGTTTGACCGCATACATGGAAGATGAGAGTGAGCAATATGCCATGCTCACCAAAACTTTCGTTGAGAGTTTCGTTTTCACTAACACCCCCTATCAGTCAACTGTTTCTTTTTCAGAATTTATAATCTGCCATTTACCATGCCATTGGAAAGATTTTGCAGCATTATAGGTATAGGCATGACAGGGACCGTGAAGAAGATTCAAGGGTGACCCGCTAATTTGCTGGAGCTCTATCAAGGTGTGACTAATGACGATGACCGCGTAGCTCAGGGTGGGAAGATAAGAAACATCCAACTCCAACACCTTAGATACTTTGCCTATTATCTTGCTACTAGCATTATTGGTAGGGAGAATACGAGTAATATCTCCAATTATCATTTAGCCTTCCTCGCTGCTGCGCTTAATAATTATACTCGGTACAATCTTGGCTCTCTCATTGCTCGCCGCCTAGCTGCTAGGGGACCTATTTATGGGGGCATCATCGCTCCACGTATGGTCAATGCATTAGAGCTTTTTGTGGATCCAAATGATACTATATTGGCACCACAAAGGCTTGATCTTGCTGCCATGAGAACACATAACTTCGTCACTACTGACTCTGACATGGACAATTTAGTATATAGGATGTTGTTTACTGACGGGGATGAAAGGGAAATCCCTTTGCCACAATCTACTTTGTTTAGTGTTCACATGAGGCCGTGGTGGCGCTCCAAGGAGGAGGTGGCTGAGCAGCTCCGCTTGCTTGGTTTCCACAGGCAGCACCAGGAGGATGTGCCCTCCTATGATTACTCTGCGCACTACGGTGGGGCGTCCTCGAGCTCGCACCAGGACGAGGGTACCTCCTCACCGTATTATGGAGGCGCTCCATCTTGGCCAGCTTGGGATTGATACCCACTTAGGCCAAAAGCCTAAGCTTGGGGGGAGGTACACTGACATCACACTCATCTCCTTATCATGTTTCGTCGGTACTTTTATATTCATGTTTCGTTCTCTTTTTAGTTTTTTTTCTCTCTTTGTTTTTGCTTCCTAAAACACAAAAATACTAAAAATATTTCTGTTGTTTCTCTTTGTTTGCTTCTTCTTCTTCTTGCCTTGGTTTGCTTTTTTGCTTTGTTTGAACTATTCGAAAAACCCAAAAAGATTTTGCTTTGCTTGTTCTTCCTTTTTGGTTCTTGCTTTTAAAAATTGAAAACACCAAAAATATTTGTTGTTCTTCTTTGGTTTTGTGAGTTTGTTGCAGGGTTCAGCAGTTCTCAGTGGAATTTGGTTTCCTTTTATTATTCAAGCCACACAAGTGAAGGGCAATAATGAGGATAATGACAACTTGAGGTGTGGTAAGAGGTTGGTAACAAACTCTATTTGTTTTCATTTTTGTACATATACTCATCATTGTGGGCATGCTTAGTCTGTTCATGTAGGGTGTATGTTATTTATGGATGCTTAGTAGTTCTTGCTTTCTTATGATTAAATCCAACTTGCTAATAGTTTGTAGCATGTCATATGAATGTTTGTTTGCATTGCTCTATTCATAACTTGGTATGACACTGTGGTATCCTCCTCTGAATGTTTCACTTGAATTGATTTGGCACATGCTCATGCATGCATATAACTGAAACAAAAATTAGTTAAGCCTCGATGAATTATTTTGCCTCGGGAGTCTTGAATCATTTTCATGCCATGATTAGTCCTGTTTTGTTGCAAGCATGATTATGACAATTATTGCTCTCTCGTTTGTCGCTCCCTTACTATTGCTAGCCTTCACTTGCACTGAGTATAAGCTTTACTCATGTTTCCAACTCCCTAAAACCAATATTGCCAAAAGTATCCACCATACCTACCTATCAGCATCATTTGCTATTTCCGTGCATATTCAATATGCCTTGTTTTCTTCCGAATAAAATGTTTGCTTGTTATGAGAAAGTTAGTTAGTAAATCTCTCACGAACTTGATGGCACACTTTATTTCTTGCACTTAATAAACCTGAACCATTGTGACTGTCCATGAAAGTTATATGCTTGCAAATTATAGGCTGGGGATCAGCAGAACCGTGTTGTCACGGGGAACACTTTAAACACCTGTAAATATATACCCAGTTGATATCATGCTCTTTTGTTTGCGGATGTCGTCGGTGTGAAATAAAAGGGGAGCTTGTAAGTCCATGGAGTTATGTATGTGTGTTAGAGAAACGCCTGGGTCGCCGGTCTAATCCATGCCTAATCATGGTGGAAACCTGCAGCGTAACCATAATGAGTATCTATGAAGCATTCTTCTTATAAAAAAAGAGATAGCTATTGATAAAAAGAAAAAAAGAGATATGAGAAAAGAGGAAAGAGAGAAAAGGAACCATTTTCCCATGGTAAATAAGGAGATTGCTGAGATACTTGTTGTTTGCTTGCCTTGTCATTTTGATATGCGGATTCTTCCGTATCATCGGGCAAGGGGTACTGATACATTGCAAATGTATCTATAATTTTTGATGTTCCATGCTTGGTTTTATCCACTTTCTTGTGTTCTGTTCCAACTTTGGAGTACTTTTATTATGATTTCTTGGAATAACCTATTAACAAGAGCCACAGTGCCAGCTGCCTATTTTCTGTTGTTTTTGGTTCCAGAAAAGTCAGAAAATGAATATTCTCGGAATTGGACGGGACAAAAGCCAAAGTGCCTATTTTTCTGGAAGGGATCAAGTGCCAGAATACGAGACGGAGAAGGGCTCGGGGCCGGCCACACCACCTGGCCGCACGGCCAAGCCTGGCCCGCGCCAGGGGGTGGTCTGGCCGGCCCAGCACCCCCTCGGCCTCTCCTTCCGCCTATAAGTTGCCCTCGGGACGAAAACCCTAGGTACCCGATCAAAAATCCACAAAAGAGTCTGTAGCCGCTGTCATCTCCATCCCTAGATCGGGAGGGATCTGAAGCTCTTCCCGGCACCCTGCCGGAGAGGGGAATTCACCCTGGTGGCCTTCTTCATCACCATGCAAGCCTCCGGTGTGATGCGTGAGTAGTTCATCTTTTGTGCTTTCATACATGTTGTAGCTAGATGGCTGGTTTCTCCTCCTTTGTGCTTTCATGTTTAGATCTTGTGAGCTCCATTCATGATCAAGATCATCTATTTGTAATTCATACATGTTGTGTTTGCGGGTATCCGATGGATATTGAGATGCTATTTCAGATTGATTATTGATTCTATCATGTCTTTGTTCTTTGAGATCTTGCATGCTTTCCGTTGTTAGTAGCTATCTTGGCCAAGTAGATGCTAGCAACTCCAAGAGTTAGTATTTATGCTCGATAGTGGGTTCATGCCTCTGGTAATCTGGGGAAGTGACAGAAATCTCTAAGGTACTAGATGTGCTTTGCTACTAGGGAGAAAACAACAATCCTTTGTTCATAGAGCAATCATATTGTTTACCTTACACGTAGTTCGTAAAGCAATAATCTGTTGCTTGCAACTTAATACTGGAGGGGGTTCGGATGATAACCTGAAGGTGGATTATTAGTCATAGATGCAGTTGGATGGCGGTCTATGTATTATGTTGTATTGCCCAATCAAGTCTCAAAGGAGTCAAGATGATTAGTATATGCATGTATTGCTTTCTCGGTGTTTGTCAATTGCCCCGCTGTAATTTGTTCACCCAGCATGTTATCTATCTTAAGTAGAGCCACCTCTAGTGAACTATGGATCCCGTCCTTTTACTTTACATACAATCTATGAATCTTTTACTACTTTGTGTTTACTTTCTGCAAACTTTTACTTCTTTCCATTCGATACGTTTAATCCTTTGTTTTCCGCAAAACACGGTGAGATTGACAACCTCATCGCAAGTTGGGGACAAAGTTCTGTGGTTGTGTTGTGCAGGTCTCCACGTTGCTACTAGCACCGGTAGTGCACCCTGCCAAAGCTCAGCTAGTAACACCTTTGAGGTGTTCCCTTGCTCCTACTGGTTCGATTAAACCTTGGTTTCATAACTGAGGGAAACTTGCTGCTGTGCTCATCATACCTTCCTCTTGGGGTTCCCAACGAGCTCTACATCAACACCGCCATCAAGCATTTCTGGGCGCCGTGCATTGAGCCATCAAGCATTTTTCTGGCGCCGTTGCCGGGGAGTCAAGGACATCTTCACAAGGGGAGTCCCTCATAACCAATCTTTTTACTTTGTTGTTTTTGTTTTGCTTAGTTTCTTTTTGCTTTGTTTGCTTGTTTTGTTCTTCAAAAAAACACAAAAAAAATTAGTTTTACTTGTTTGCTTTCTTTATCAAAAACACAAAAAAATTAAGTCTCCTTTAGTTGTCACCTTTTCCTTAGCTCACCATGTTGATCCCCAAGTTCACCCTGAAAGACCTTCCAATTGGTAGTGGTTCTATAATTGGGATAGATAACATTGAAGAATTCTTTAATCATGTTAGCAAACATGAATATACTAAGGATAGATCCCTTGTAGAACTTGCTCCAAATTATGAGATTGCCGCTGCTTCTTTAATTCACATGTTAGAAGCTAGGTTTGTTAACCTCAACCCCTTAATGCAAGTAATGTTTCTTAAGCTTAAAGAAATTGAGGATCCTAAAAAGAGCGATTTTATTCTAGAAACTTTGTTTAAGGAGTTCTATGATGTTGCTAAGGAAGCTAGAAAAGTTTTTGAATGTTTCAATATGCTAGGCTCATGTGTAGATGTTGTTGGTACACAAGAAAAGATGAACAAAACCGAACCTAATGGGGAGGAACCTAAGATACCAGTACCCTTTAAACTAGTAGCAATACATGATGCCATAGAAAAGAATCTTGATTGGATTGTTCCTGCAAACCCTTTTGATGAGAATAGTGAACCTAAGAGCATTGAGAGAGGATCCTCTAGAACTTATTTGGATGAAATACCTTGCCTTGTTGAAAATATTTCTGGTATTGATCTTAATGCTTCTTCATTTGAGAACACTTGATTCTTTCTTTGCTTCTTATGCCTAACTTAAAGGCGTTAAAGAAAAGTACTTGTTGGGAGATAACCCAAGAGTTTTAGTTGAGTCTTGGAAGTTATTACCTCAGTAATAACCGCCTTATCCTTTTTATTTGCTTTTTGTGCCAAGAGTAACCTCTAATGAGAGTGAAGTAATGATTGGGAAAGTTGCTGTCCCGAAATAGATTTCTGTGCTTCACCATAAAAATTCCTGAGAGAGCTCTGTACGTCGTATTGAGTTGTAATGTTTTGTGCTTCTGCCCCAGGTTGTTATCTAACTTTCGTTAGTTCAACACTTTTTGATTTGAGCAACAGAAGATCTTCGAAAAAAATTCGTCTTTACCTGCTGGTCTGTTTTAACAGATTTCTCCCATTTTCTGCATTTCCTTCTTGTTAGTTCCTTCTTGAGTTCTTTTGGGGAATTGAGCTTTTTGAGGGAAGTGCTACAGTAGCTAGTGTTCTAATGGAAGTTTATTTGGTGTTAGAACAGAACCTTGAGACTTATTTATCTTAAGTGCACTAATGTTACTAATGAGATTGTGTGAAGTTTTGTATGAAGGAAAATTTTCAAGTGTATGGAAGGAATGAGTAATGAGATGAAGGATGGACTAAAGCTCAAGCTTGGGGATGCCACGCGTGTCACCCCAAGAAATATCCAAGAAGTACAAGCGTCAAAGCTTGGGGATGCCCAAGGCATCCCTTTCTTCATCAATAAAAATTCCAGGTTTCTTTCAAACGCTTCATTTTTATTGTTTTGTGCACAGTTGTGTTTCTCTTGGAGCATCTTCTTTTTCATTTTCGTTTTGGTTTTTACTTCGCTTGGTTTGCTTAGTTTTCTGAATAAGTTGGTTTGACCCCCTCTTTCACACTTTGGTTTGCAAATAGTTTGGTTTGGTTTGGAAAAGAGTAGGAAAGTTCATGCTTATGTGGTAAAAAGAGCTCGTTTTTGACTATGGCTATGCTTCATCATGCCATGCTTGATATTGTTTTGGCTTTATGCTTAGTATTCTTTGTTGTAGCATGACTTGTTATAAACAATTGAGATTGCTTAATGTGCCTTGGATTAATCATGCATTGTTTTAGCATATTAAAGCATAGTATAGTGGTATTCTCCTTTGATGCTTTATTTGGTTTGACTTGGCACATGCTCACACCATGTTATGACTATCTCAAGGCACCATAGCCTTTATGATCCTTTAGTTTTCAACTTGTAGTATCACTTTATGCTTTGATCAATGATGTTTTGTCGCTCTGCATGATTATGGCCATTATTGCTCTCTTAGTTTGTCGCTCCCAGTCTTTTGTTAGCCTCCACCACCAAGTATGAGTTCCACTCATGCATCCAACTCCCTAAACCAAGTTTTTCCAAAGAGTCCACCATACCTACCTACCAGCTTATGCTATTCCAAGTATATTCATGCTTTTGTTTACCTTCCACCTGTTATGAGAAAACTAGTGATTAAAGCTCTCACAAACTTGATGGCACACTTTACTTTATTGCCTCTAATAAACTTGAACCATTGGGTCCTTCTTTGTTGTGTATATGCTTGCGCTTTATAAGTTGAAGTTAGCAGAACCATGTTTCATGGGGAACGCTTTCAACATTGCACTTGTACTTTGTACCCCGTTGATATCATGTTCTTTTGCTTATGGATCCCGACGGTGTGAAATAAAAGTGGAACTTGTAAGATCATGGAGTTTGTATGTGTGTTAGAGAAACGCCTGGGCCACTAGCCTAAGCCATGCCTAATCATGGTGGAAACTTGCAGCATCACCATAATGAGCACTCTATGAAGCATCCTCAATAAAAACCTATGCAAATAGCAAATAAAAAGATCGCCGAGATGCTAATTGTCTGCTTGCCTTGTCATTTTGATTATGGGAAAGCTCCCGTATCATGTGCAAGGGGTACCCCGTTGGCGGTTCTTAATGATATACATATACTTACAATGACAAGAGCTTACTCGTGACTGAAGTTGAGTAGCATGAGGATCAGTCTTCGTAAGGAAGGGGCACGAGATTTCGGTTTATAACTTGTCAAGCATATCCTCTTAGTTGTGTCACTTTAACCTTAATCACCTTCAAGATGCTTATGATAGGGGCAATGAGAGCTGAAAGCTATAAGTACCATAATTTTTGGAAGCTCTTTATGAGACTTGAATCCCTACTTCCTTTTACAAAAGGCCTTTCTTCCACCATTATATTGAGCCTCCACCTTCTATCTTTATGCACTACTTTGCGAGCATAGTGGCCATTCTTAGTTCTATGTGAATTGTCCCAAGACTAGTTGATTGATGCATAACTTGTTATTGCTTGTTTGAAACTATTGTATCTAGTCACTCTTATGAACTTTGAAGGTGTCCTATGCATTTATATTTGCTACTCTATTGAGGGACAAGCTGTATACTTTTATGTTATGTTTTCTTTATGTGAAACAAACAAACGTCTTGCAAAGCATGTTATTCATGAATCTTTTGTTTGTGCCTTTTCATGCTGTATCATAGTTTCTTTGATTATTGATAAAACTTTGTCTTTCATGTTATGATTGAAGTACTTTGATCCCAGCTTTGAATGTTTTGCAAATACTTTGATCAAGTCTTTGATGGTGCATGTCACCTCAAAAATTATTTCTTTTTATCACTTACCTACTCGAGGACGAGCAGGAGTTAAGCTTGGGGATGTTGATACATTGCAAATGTATCTATAATTTTTGATGTTGCATGCTTGGTTTTATCCACTTTCTTGTGTTTTGTTCCAACTTTGGAGTAATTTTATTATGATTTCTTGGACTAACCTATTAACAAGAGCCACAGTGCCAGCTGCCCGTTTTCTGTTGTTTTTGGTTCTAGAAAAGTCAGAAAATGAATATTCTCGGAATTGGACGGGACAAAAGCCAAAGTGCCTATTTTTTCGAAAGGGATCAAGTGCCAGAATACGAGACAGAGAATGCATGGGGGCTAGCCACACCACCTGGCCACGCGGCTAGGCCTGGCCCGCTCCAGGGGGTGGTCTGGCCGCCCCCAGCACCCCCTCGACCTCTCCTTCCGCCTATAAGTTGCCCTCGGGACGAAAACCCTAGGTACCCGATCAAAAATCCATGAAAGAGTCTGTAGCCGCCGTCATCTCCATCCCTAGATCGGGGGATCTGAAGCTTTTCCCGGCACCCTGCCGGAGAGGGGAATGCACCATGGACGCCTTCTTCATCGCCATGCAAGCCTCCGGTGTGATGCGTGAGTAGTTCATCCTTGGACTACGGATCCATGTAGTAGCTAGATGGCTGGTTTCTCCTCCTTTGTGCTTTCATGTTTAGATCTTGTGAGCTCCGTTCATGATCAAGATCATCTATTTGTAATTCATACATGTTGTGTTTGCGGGGATCCGATGGATATTGAGATGCTATTTCAGATTGATTATTGATTCTATCATGTCTTTGTTATTTGAGATCTTGCATGCTTTCCGTTGTTAGTAGCTATCTTGGCCAAGTAGATGCTAGCAACTCCAAGAGTTAGTATTTATGCTCGATAGTGGGTTCATGCCTCTAGTAATCTAGTGAAGTGAGAGAAATCTCTAAGGTACTAGATGTGATGTTGCTACTAGGGAGAAAACAACAATCCTTTGTTCATAGAGCAATTGTATTGTTTACCTTACACGCAGTTCGTAAAGCAATAATCTGTTGCTTGCAACTTAATACTGGAGGGGGTTCGGATGATAACCTGAAGGTGGATTATTAGTCATAGATGCAGTTGGATGGCGGTCTATGTATTATGTCGTATTGCCCAATCAAGTCTCAAAGGAGTCAAGATGATTAGTATATGCATGTATTGCTTTCTCGGTGTTTGTCAATTGCCCCGCTGTAATTTGTTCACCCAGCATGTTATCTATCTTAAGGAGAGCCACCTCTAGTGAACTATGGATCCCGGTCCTTTTACTTTACATACAATCTACGAATCTTTTACTGCTTTGTGTTTACTTTCTGCAAACTTTTACTTCTTTCAATTTGATACGTTTAATCCTTTGTTTTCCGCAAAACACGGTGAGATTGACAACCTCATCGCAAGTTGGGGACAAAGTTTTGTGGTTGTGTTGTGCAGGTCTCCACGTTGCTATTAGCACCGGTAGTGCGCCCTGCCAAAGCTCAGCTAGTAACACCTTTGAGGTGTTTCCTTGCTCCTACTGGTTCGATTAAACCTTGGTTTCATAACTGAGGGAAACTTGTGCTGTGCTAATCATACCTTCCTCTTGGGGTTCCCAACGAGCTCTACATCAACACCGCCATCAAGCATTTTTCTGGGCGCCGTGCATTGAGCCATCAGGTACCCCGTTGGCAGTTCTCTATGATACACATATTTACTATGACAAGAACTTACAGGTAACTAAAGTTGAGTAGCATGAGGAGCGGCCCTCGTACTCAAGGGACATGAGATTTCCAGTTTATAGTCTGTCAAGCATATAACTCAGATTGGACCTCACTTTCACCTTAACCATTTAAAGATGCTTATGATAGGGGCAATGAGAGCTCAAAGCTAATGAGTACCATACTTTCAGCATTTGGAAGCTTTTCAAACTTTTCAAAACCTTTTCATTTCCTTGTTGAGTCTCCACACATTCTATGAGCACCTTCTTGAGAGCATGATTGTCATTCTTAGTGTAATGTGCTTGTCTCAAAACTTGATTAATTGTGTTATGACTTTGATGCTTGAATTTTTGACATCTTTACTTCTAGTCTTCACTTGAACTTCAGAGGTGCCTTGGCACTTATGCTCTACAATCAAAGGCAAGCGACATACCACTCTATCATACCTTTTTATGAGCATTAAAATGTTGCTTATGTTTATGTTTCATGCTACTTATTATTTTTGAGTTGGAATCTCTTCATAGCTTGCAATGACTATTAAGTAAACTTAGTTGCATACTCTTTATTATGAATTGCCTGAGTAGTTGATCTTATGCTGAGAATAAATACATCTTATGAAGCAAATGTGTTTGTGAAAGTTTCTTTTATCGCACTCAGTTTTCAACTGGATTGCTTGAGGACATGCAATAAGCTAAGATTGGGGGGAGTTGATATGTCCAAAACGTATCTACTTTCCCGAACACCTTTGCTATTTATTTTCCTCTAAACTTGTGTGATTTGGATACAACTAACACAGACTGACGTTGTTTTCAGCAGAATTACCTTGGTGTCTAGTTTGTGTAGAAAATCAACTATCAGGAAAAATCCAGGAAAATATGCCAAAAATCCTATTTCACCAGATGACTCACGGAGCCAGAAGACGAGAGGGAGTAGGGCCACGAGGGGCCCACACCACCTGGCCGCGCGGGCCAGGCCAGGCCGCGCCTGGGGTGGTGTGGACGCCTCAGTTGCCCCTCGGCCTCCCTCTTTGCCTATAAGTTGCCTCTTGACCTAAAAACCAAGGGGGGTTCGACGTTTTTCTAGAAAGAGTTCCGCTGTGCCGGTACCACCAGATTCCGTGATTTGGAACCAGAAACTCCGTTTTGGCACCCTTCCGGGACGGGGAATTGGAGGAGACCATCGCCATCATCATCACCATCGCTTCTCCATCGACCATCCATGTTTCCCCCATCTATGAGTGAGTAATCCCCCTCTGTAGGCTATGGGGATGGTAGGGATTAGATGAGATTGTTCATGTAATGGCATCAGATTGTTAGGGCATGGTGCCTAGTATCTTTTATTAGTGCTTTTTGACTTTGTTGCAACTTGCTATGCTTAATGCTTGTCACTAGGGCCCGAGTGCCATGATTTCAGATCTAAACATGTTATTGATTCATTATGATAGTATTGTTTATGGTCTTACCTGCAAGTTGTATACACACGTTGTTGTCCGGAACCAAAGGCCCCGAAGTGACAGCAATCGGGATAACCGGAGGGAATGGCTTTGATGTAAGGATCACATGTGTTCACGGAGTGTTAATGCTTTGCTCCGGTGCTTTATTAAAAGGAGCACGTTAATTGCCAGTAGTTCCCTTGAGGCCCCGCTGCAAACGGGCTGGCAGGACAAAAGATGTTGTGCAAGTTCTCATTGCGAGCACATATGACTATATATGGAACACCTGCCTATGATTATTTAGTACTTGGATGCTTTATCTCATTTATTTGCAAATGCCTATATTCTGATTGCTATATGAATTGTCTTGTCCATGCAACACCCGTCTATCCATCCCTATGCCTACCGCGTTCTAATCCTACTATTTACTGCAATTGTTACTACTGTCTTTACTTTTACTACTGCTATTAATTTACTATTACTACTACAAAACTGTTTCTACTGATAAACTGATGTGAGCAAGATTGTTTCTAGGTGCAGCTGAATTGACAACTCAGTTGTTAAGGCTTATAAATATTCTTTGGCTCCCCTTGTGTCGAATCAATAAATTGGGTTTCACTTCCCTCGAAAATACTGCGATACCCCCTATACTTGTGGGTCATCAAGCCGCATGGAAAAGGGCGGGTGGAGTCGGTCAAGTTCGTCACCACGAACCCTAGGCCACCTTAGCATAAGGAATTACCTAATATTGGTGTAGGTTCTAGCATGGGAGCAAAGACGCCACTCTTGAAGCCAACCATTGGTGCACATATGAAGGTGAAACCTGAAGAAGAGTGGAGGTACGTTTTCCACTTCCCTGATCCATCAATTATGGATGAGGAAGAAGAAGCTATCCCCAGGACCAAGGATCGCGTGCGAGCACTTGAGATATATCAGAAGCCAGAACTACTTCATCACATCAAAGTCCGCCACCGTCTCAAGGAGATAGAGAAGAAGGATGATCTTCTCCCATTGGTGACTAAGCTCGCAGATAGAATGGACACTCTGCAATCTGATCTGCGCAGGTGCTACAGCCGCATTACTGCTCTAGAGGAGACCAACAAGAAGCTACGCACCACGGTGTTACATGCCATGGCACCACAGTGATCTATAATAATCACGGTATCAAATAATCGCAAGGGATCATTCGATCCTGCCTAGCTTGATTCCAAGCTTGGGGAGATCTTTAAGACCTTGTAATCTATCTTATAAGTTTTACATTACTGCTTTAGTTTTGCATTAGTTCAAACTAGCAATAAAGCTTGCATCATTAGAATTCCCTTCAGGAATAGTCGATACTTTTTATGAAATTCCGAGTTTATTATTATATATGGAGCAATATTGAGTTTGTGTTTGTTTTATTAGATATATGAATGGCTTGAGTATAATTTTACTTGCACTTGATGATAGCAATAGGAGTCGTCTACATCATTGGTATTAATGGAACACATAAATATAATTTGGTCAATATGTTGTAAGTCTACGGTTTGATTTACAAAGAAAAACTATCTATACAATTGAGTTGAAAAAGAAACCTTGAACAAACAAAAATGAAAGTGCTACCAAAATAGAGTGAGAACAAGTCGAGGTAGAATCTTCAAATCAAAATAATGCTTCGTATACAATTGGAATTTGATAATTGAGATCATTAAACTTTGAATTCCTACATGAAATGGAATGTATGGCTAGATCCTTTGCACAACACTTAAACAAAAGTGTGAGCATATATACAAATGAGAAGAAAATAAAGAAGAAAAAGAGCAAGCGTGCAAAGAGAAAATAGGAATATACCACTATATTGTAGTATGACAAAGAGATGCTTTTGAGATTTTGAATCAAAAGTGAATACATTGATCCTAAAACACTTGGGACTACCTCGCTAACCCATTCAGTTGAACTGGATACTTTTACATTATGTTGAGATTCATCTTTTATGAACTGTTGATCACTAAGGTGTGGAAGCCTGCTAATACTATTTAGATGGTTCGAGTAAGGTACTATTCATGAACTTATTCCTATGTATCGCATATGATAAACACATGCTGCAACTGCCTCATTTATTTTATCGACTCAACTTCATGAATATGAGGACCACATCTATTAAGCTAAACTTGCTTGGGACGAGCAAGAGTCTAAGCTTGGGGAAGTTGATGAGTGCATATTTGCATCATGTTTTACACTATTATTTTGCATTGTAGATGTAGGATCTTGGTATTTTACAGCGCTCGTGCGCGCATTTTATGTCTGTTTTCATCAGGATCAGGACAGATGATGGATCCAATAGATACAATTCTTGGAGCAGTTGTACTGAGGAGGAAAGGAGTCAAAAACAACTTAAATCGCTTATTTGGGAAATATTAATAATACTAGAAGAAAACCCGAAGCGAACAAAGCAGATAGACGGTTCAATGACCAACTATACGACCGGAATACATTTTCCGGCCATATAGTTCTGGTCGTATAGTTGGCGCCGGCACCACCTCCTCAAATGGTTTCACCCTGTGCAACTGGATCGGAGAGATTACATACAGAACACCCAGAAATCACCGAAACCTCACCTCCGGAAGGCATCTGGAGGGGGAACTCATCCACCGGGGATCCATCTTCGCCCTGCGCAGATCCAGGAGGCTAAGTCATCGATCTTCATCATCCACCGTTGCATCACCACCATCTCCATCCATCCCATCTACATCTTGTCTAAATCTTGTTGCAATTTCCATACTCGTTGTGGATTTATACAAGTACTATACATCTATGATAGATTCCATTGTTATTGCCATGATGTTGATTGCCTCCATGTCTGAGTAGATCATTAGTTCTTAGGGAGATGGACAAACCCTAGTATGAGATTGAAATAAGATAAAGTCTATTATGATATTCATCGCTGTGACCATGTGTTAGATTGTCTTCATCTTGATGTTGCGAGAAGTCGACCTCTCAATATTTGCCTCTTATGAGGACTTGATGGAGGGAACTACTTGTTGGTAGACGGAGGTGTGCTAGCACTTACAGTGACTATAAAGCTGTTGGCACTCCTTACGTATCAACTTGGGAAACCAAGGAAACTCACGGAACACTATCCATGCCATGGGATACGTCCTACGGGATTACATCCCTTAATAGCGCAGTAATTCGATTGATGTCGATTGCTGACTGCTATGGTTATGAGGATGATGTGAACTGTGGTTGCTACCTATTTATCCAAATACGGAGTTCCTTCCACACATACACAGTTGAGAATGTTCATGACAATAATCTTTATATTAGCTCCTTATAATGCTAGTGGTGTATCCGCTACTCCCTGAGAACGCTTTTCCCTATTACAGTTCCAATGTCTCTTACATACGTGATACTTACTTTCCGTGTTCAGTTGTTTTACTTTACTTTATTGTTGCTCTTATACCTAAAATCCAAAAACACATTTTTACACAATACTCGCATTTTATCTTGTCACTTAGAACTTTATTTAGCATTTCTATTATAATATTTATTTCAAGAGTTATTAGACTTCGGACTCCTGCTCCCGGTGGGATCGATATCTTTATTTCGAAACTGGTGATATGTTGTAAACGTATCTATAATTTTTGATGCTCCATGCTTGTTTTATATCAACTTTCTTATGTTTTGTTTACACTTTGAGGTATTTTTATACATTTTCTGGAACTAACCTATTAACAAGATGCCGCAGTGCCAGTTGCTTTTTTTCTGCTGTTTTTGGTTTCAGAAAATCTAGTAAGGAAATATTCTCGGAATTGGATGGGACAAAAGCCAAAGTCAATATTTTACTAAAAGGAACACGGAGTCCGAAGGGCAACTGAAGTGGGGCCACGAGGTGGCCACACCTAGGGCTGGTGCGGCCACCCCCTAGGGCGCGTCGCCCCATGGTGTGGGCCCCTCGGGCGCCCACCGACCTTGCCCCTTTGCCTATAAAAGTACCCGATGCAGAAACCCTAAGTACCCGATCAAAAATCCACGAAAGAGTCTAAAGCCGCCGCCATATCCACCCCTAGATCGTGGGGTATCCAAAGCTCTTCCCAGCACCCTGTCGGAGGGGAGAGATCATCCTGGAGGACTTCTTCATCACCATGTCAGCCTCCGGAGTGATGCGTGAGTAGTTCGTCCTTGGACTATGGGTCCATACAGCAGGTAGATGGTTGGTTCTCCTCCTTTGTGCTATCATGTTTAGATCTTGTGAGCTCCGTTCATGATCAAGATCATCTATTTGTAATCCTATATGTTGTGTTTCTAGGGATCCGATGGATATTGAGATACTATGTCAGATTGATTATTGATTCTATCATGCCTATGTTATTTGTGATATTGCATGCTCTCCGTTGCTAGTAGCTATCTTGGCTAAGTAGATGCTTGTAACTCCAAGAGGGAGTATTTATGCTCGATAGTAGGTTCATGCCTCTAGTAATCTAGGGAAGTGACAGAAATCTCTAAGGTTGTAGATGTGTTGTTGCTACTAGGGAGAAAACAACAATCCTTTGTCCATGGGGCAATTGTATTGTTTACTTTACACACTTTGCTTAATGCAATTATCTGTTGCTTGCAACTTAATACTGGAGGGAGTTCGGATGATAACCTGAAGGTGGATTATTACTCATAGATGTATTTGCATTACGATGTATGTATTATGTTGTAATGCCTAATCAAATCTCGTAGGAGTCAAGATGTCTAGTATATGCATTGTTATGCTTTCTCAATCGATCAATTGCCCCGCTGTAACTTGTTCACCCAACATGCTATTTATCTTAAGGAGAAACACCTCTAGTGAACTGTGGACCCTAGTCCATTCCTTTGCCATGGATATACCATCTACTGTTTACTATTTACTTTCTGCAAGCAATTACTATCTTCCACACTATACGTGTAATCCTTTGTTTTCAGCAAAACCAGTGAGATTGACAACCTCACTATAAGTTGGGGCAAAGTTCTGTGGTTGTGTTGTGCAGGATTCCAAGTTGCTAGCAGCACCTTGGAGTTGTTTCCTTACTCCTATTGGTTCGATAACCTTGGTTTCATAACTGAGGGAAACTTTCGGTTGTGCTCATCATACCTTCCTCTTGGGGTTCCCAACGAGCTCTACATATCTGAGCCATCAACTAGATACAAACGATCTATGCACTTGTAGTCATCAGCGTGCTACGGGCACGGTAGAGAGTAGGTGCGCTGGCTGCTGCCGGCCGTGGTAGCTAGGTTTGATTAGTTTTTTTCCTTTTTCATTTTCATTTTCATTTTCTTTTCTATTTTCTTTTCTAGTTTTTGTTTTAGGCATCCAAATTAGTCCATTCCAATTTCTAAAATTTTGTAAAATTCCAAACAATCTTTTAGGATGACAAGGGAACCATTTTCACACCAACTCAAATTTTCCAACAATTAAGTCATTTTATCCTTTAGGGCAATTATGGTATTCTCTTTATTCATTTTCTTGTATAATTCACAACTTTTTAACTTAAGCGCCAAAATCATTCAAATAACTTCCTATTGTTTTATAAATATGTACTTTATCAATATAAACCATTCATGATTATCTTTTCTCATTTTTACCATGGACAAAACCATAGCTCTGAGGTTGCACTTAGAATGGGAAAATCCCATTTAGGGTTTATATGCAATGATGTTCATGGATGCTTCATGGTTTTGAACTTTTCAATTTTTTCACACCAATACTAACTACAAGAACCTTTCATGCCCTTTTGACTATATGGCTACTTAGGTCAATATCAGAATATAAAAGCTTTATAAAGCCTAAAATTGGAATAGTCAACCCATGAAAACGAAATGTTGGATAGTTATGTTTATCCACTCTCATATAAAGTTTTGAAATCAAGGTTGAGAGGATTTTTAATTCAAAAAGTTTCTTTTCTGTGAGAAATTTTCAACAAAGTTAAACAATCAACCAAACTTATTTATTTACTTCACAATCCAAAATTAGGAAAATTTTGGGATGTGACAGACCACCACCCTTAAAAGTAATCTCATCCCAAGATTTGGAAAGGCTAGAAGGATGGAAATGTTCGTGATCCATTAGGGCGCTACCTCCCATAAAAGAAAATTGACTAGATTGCTTCTTGAGGGTTCACTTGGCAGCAGATTGATTCTCCTCTAGATGTTTATTAGCATAATGTCTCTTACACATTCAGAACTTCATGATTGGAATATTTTAGGAAAACAATACTTGAACTAGCAACACACTCATGGTGGTTAACTAGGGAACATTTGCTTCATGATACTTCTTTAAATACTATTGAAGGTTCATCCTTACCATATATTCCTATGCCTAGCAATTAATGCTTTTATACATGCCCAAAATCATACCATTCTAAGGTCTAGGATCAACACCGACTCTCTACTAATGTTGAAAAGGCACTCAAGATTCGTGAACCCAACAATACAAGAGCAAATAATAAGAGTAGTAGGAGCCATGATCAATCCACCATGCACCCAAATCATTACCCTACATGAGGATAGGTGAACCATGTAACTTAATCACTCAGACATCCTCACTTTCCTTGCAGATTGTTTCCATGGGCATGAACAAATGCTCAGTGTATACTCCCATGTATTCAATCTACAAAGATACTTCAAAAACTAAGCTATCGATGCTTCATGACTTTTGGGGTTGAGTAATCTACTACATAACATCACTTGCAACACTTTTGTAGATCACGACTTTTGTTGTATTCAAACAACAACAGGATTTGCATCTTCTTCCAAGTTAATTTTATGCATACATAAAGAAAGTATTATACCTTTCAAGTCATCAAGTGAATAGCCAATAGCTAGCCTATGAGCTCTTAGTACTTCAAGAAATTTTGTTTCTTCTTCACCTGAAAGGTTAGCACTAATAATAATAGGATATTATTTCTTCTCATCAAGAAATAATATCCTGTTAAGTTCAAAACTAGGATCCTCTTTTGGTGGGGATAGTTCTCCTAGATCATCAGGTGGGATATGTAACTATAGTTGTGGTGGTTGCTGAGATAATATTTGTTCTAATACTTCTCTTTGTTAATCACTAAATGGCTCCTCTTGATTAAGAACATATCGATCCATCGCACCCGATGAAGCGACTGCCACAGAAGCAAGAGTTTCCACTATATCTTTCGATTTTTTACTTTTTCTAAATGCTTATCAATAAATTTTGAGAAGTTAAATTCTAATCTTTCACTAGCACATTTAATGAATACCTTCTCTTTAGATAAACTAATTCAGCACCCATAGTATGTAATAATGGTCTACCAAATATGATAGGACAAAATGAGTCTTGGGAGAAACCAAGCACAATAAAATATGTGAGGTATTTGATCTTTCCTGCTAATACTTCAACATTTCTAACAATACCTAGAGGACAAATATACTCTTCATTAGCAAGTTGGATAGTTATACATGTCTCTTCCATGTGTATGGCATCAATGTCAGGCTTGATTTCAATATATAGAGAATACAATATCACACTTATACTTGTTCCAATATCACAAAGACCATAATAGCATGAAGTTCCAATAGCACATGATATAATAGGTTTACCAACTTTGGTGGTGTTACCTTGAATTACCTTGATGGAATCTTCACATAAATAGACATCACAAGGTGTTTCTTCATTCATTTATTTAATGGCCTAAAATTGATGCTGAACTTCAATTTGTTCATATGGTTCATTACGTATTCTAACACCCTTGTTTGCAAAAGTGGCGAGTAAAGTTTCCTTCACTCTGCTTGGATATGGAGGAGTTTCAATATATTCTTCAATTTTGGTAGATGATACTTGATTAACCTATTTCACAACTTTAGGAACAACTGTAGAGTATTTAAAAGGCTCAACATAAACATCAAATCCTTTTTAGGGACATTAAGATGGTTAGCAAAAGATTTAGTAACTTATTCTAAAACATGAGGATCAAGTCTAAACCTATTACTTTGTTCTTTAAACAATATAGTAGTAGAGAAATTCTCTACACAATAATATTCATATTCAAAATAGGGTTCGTTACCTTTATCAAGATCCCAAGCATCCGTATTTTTAGAAACAATATCTGATAAGTCGCATGATTCTTTTTGAGTTCTATTAGTGAAACTTCCTTCAGATGAATTATCTAGAAATTTCCTAAGATGTTGGGGTAATCTCACGTAGTAGTTGATTAATATAATGGTTTTAGGAATACCATGAAAAGGATTCTTGGGAATGAGTTCATTCAATCTCCCACAAGCTTGAGAAATGCTTTCTCCAACATGAGGCCAAAAGTTATAAATATGACAACGATCATCCTAAGCTTCTTTAGGGGTGTAATACTTGAGATAGAAAGCCTTCCTCAGATATTCCCAATCAAGAAGGTATTCATCATCCAAATATTTGAACCATATGCGAGCATTACCAGAAAGATATAAACATAATAACTTACTTTTCACTTCATCATGGGGAATACCATCAAGTTTAAATAGATAACATAGATATCCAATGGCGTGTAAATGCCCAATAGCTGTTTGGCTTCCATCCCCTGCAAAAGTTAGTTTCATAGCCTTTTGGCAATATAAATAGGGATTTGATACGCCACTTTTGGTTTAGGGGTTTTTTCAACCGTGTTCTTAACAGAATGAACATATTCATATAGAGTTAGCTTCATCTCTTCACGGTCTAAGAAATACATGATAAAACAAAGAGTAACTAGTAAAAACATCTTTCAAGTTTCCTTACCAAACAACTTACCAATAGTGCGACGCTCCCCAACAATGATGCTAGAAAAGTGTCTTGATGGCTCCCAAGTGCAGGAGATGAATTGTAGTACTTTTCAATAAGAAAGGTTATCGAACCCATGAGGATCTTACGGTATTTGTTAGTAAATTTGACAAGTAAAACAATAAAAGGGTGAAGTGGTTTTGGTGTTTTGGGTTTGTAGTCTGAAGTGAAATAAAGTACTGAAAGTAAATAGCAACAAGTAAATGCTCTATTCAGCAAGAGGACAAGCTCAAGTGTGTGTGAACTTATATGTGGAAAGCGTTTAAGAGGGCGGCATGGATTTACTTAGCATTCAAATTTCTACATAACATGGAGAACATCTAGTCAAGTTTCATTCCTTTAGGGCGGAGCCTAAATTAGGTGTAGCGATATATATGGGCAAATACACCCTTATGATGGGCACTAGAGCCATTTTCATGAGAAAATATAGGAATCATTAAGACATAAATGACCCACCATAGCAATTAGTTCATTGGTCCCCGACAGAAATCCCTCTAATGCAACTCAAAGTATCGGAAAATTGTTTCTCTCATTTCGTCATTTCCAACCCTCGTCATTGCATTAAAATGTAGCCCTATGAGCCCATATAGGTGAAATAATATGCAGTCGACGTTCGTAGAAAACCATCATAGAACCATATAAAAGATAAAAACTTGACTGAATACTCATTGCATACTCACAAGTGAAAATCATAGCCAATTCATCCTATGCCCTCAGGAACATGGGGATCTATTCACAAGTGAAAACATGATATGGATCAGTGGCATATGGATTACAACACGATCTGAAAATATAATATCTCCACCAAATAAAGAAAAGTTGCCAATCACAAACATGCAAATAGCACTCAACAGTATCTGGGGGTTCAATCAATCACAAACTATGAGGGGAACAAGGTGGATCTTGGAGATGGAGATGGTGATGATGATGATGATGGAGATGTTGATGGAGAGGCCTCCCCATACACCAAGGAGGAGTTGTGATGATGATGGTGTCAATTTCCTCCTCATCGGAGGCTCCGATGCTGCATGATCTGCCTTCTCCCAGAGTAGGAGAGGATTTTCGCCTCCATCGCCGCCTCTGTAAATCGTGCGACAATATGGCGTAGGTTTTCTAGCGATACAGAGGCATTTGTAAAATGGAGGAGCCGAGACGACGCTCGAGGCTGAAACGGGCCTGGGTGGCGTGCCCAACAAGGGAGGGCACTCCACCAGGTCTCTTTTGGGCCTTGTGGCTCCCCTCTCATGCTTGTTTGGGACACGGTTCTTCTCTTGATGAAAAACTGATTAGGTATTTCTCCTTTGATCTTTAGGCATCTAGAAGGTCCCTGAAATAATAAAATACGAAAAAGGATATTTTTGCCTCCTAGAAATTAAATACCAATGAAAGGGACCTTGTAGGAAAGTCCCATAAATCAACTAAAAAGACATAAATAAGGATAGATCATGGAAAATATTATTCAAAACAGATCATATAAGTCATTATATTGATGATGTAAAATGCTCGTATCACTAATGTACAATGGTACAGATGATAGACAACTCGGACTAGACAGAAACATCATACCATCGAACCCTTCTCACAATGTTTAGATACTTGGTTCCAAACAGAGGTAAGAAGGTTTTGACGCATCCCACTACTTAGAGCATTTCAACCGGCACCCCAAACCGGTGGTGGAAGGAAAATACGCTGGCATTTGCTTTGGGTAGCATAAACCGCCCGTGGTTTGGGGGGGCCATCACACATCGACGCTTCCAAAGATCACGCACACAATCAAAAATAAGAATAGTTCAAATCTCACAAGTTCACAACCACATCGACCAAAAACGCCATCAGTCTTGCGATACCATATTACATACCCAAGAGATCAAATGATTCTCTAGCAGGCGTCGGTCACCACCAGTGTTTTCTCCACCGATGCCAAGGCCGATGATATTGGTGCCCATGGTGGTGCAGTAGCCAGTGCCCACGCTGATGATCAAGCTCCACCACTTCTTCCTCCTCCACCTCTCCCTATCCCTCATCATCATCATCATCATCATCATCATCGTCACCTTCCTACTCTTCATCCTCCTCCTCCATGTACATCTCGCCTGGTTGTCAGTGATGTCCTTACCAAACAACTTACCAATAGCCCTATGAGGTATCCGCGCCAGTGATGTCGAACAAGAGTGCCCTCCTACGCAAGTTCATTGACCCGACAAAGGCTTGGTTGAGATCAAGGTGTGGACACGACCTTGGTTAGGGCCATCATCGGGGTTAATGGGCGAGAAAACAATGTTGGGAGCGGAAACGGGGGCATAGAACTCATTTTCGCCAATCTCAGCAGAGGAAAACTGAGACCGGGGATGCGTCACTAGCCCAAGGCTTTGGTTTTCCTCAAAGAAATGTGACAAAAACAGCGAGGTGTTGTGGTGGGACTAGATGATGTTGATACTCCATTGTGTCCCACCGGCTTGGCTTTGCAAGTAATACACCACTGAAGCCTCCTCCTCGAGAGCCATCTTCTTTGTCAGGACGCGTTGTGGCGATGTTGCAGTCGGCGGCGACGAGCTTCCTCGTTGCCAACACCTTCTCCTACTCCTACATCATGTCGGTTGGCCTCATCGTGACGTGCTTCTTACGTGACTTCGGGAGCTGCAACATCGCGGTGGCGGCAGAACACAGAGCAGTGACAATGGCGACGGTGACGACATGGTCTTGGCGGGAACCATAGCGGCTGCGGGCGGGAGAAATAGGCGGTGGAAATTTGGAAAATTTTGAGAAAATATATGGCTCACTTGGGTGGCTGACATTCGTGGCCCGCACAGGCACGCCGGCATGGCACGTGTTTCTAGCATTCCAGCCTGCCCCCCCCCCCCCCCCCCCCCCGCTTACCGGGACAACAAGAGAGTACCAGAAAGATTGGTGGATGGCCGAATCTGCCGGCAGCGATTGAGGGTGCCAGTGAGGGCCTTTTTTCCCGGCACCCTAGGACATGTTTGGTAGACTGCAAATCCTTCAATGAGGGCCATGAGAAACCAAATAGGCCTGATTGTTTGCCTATATTCCCTTCATGTCTAGTCCAGCACGGATTGTAAAGTAGCTATAGACCAGGGACAACGCTCGAATTGAGCATTTCCGTGAAGCTTGTCCGAGCAGCGAGAACATTAAAGTGCTCCATCGAGCCCTTCATTGCACCCACGCAAACATATGATACCTTCTCTCTCCTCTCTTCAAAAAATGTCAGCCACTTGTAATTAGCACAAATAGGTTCTATTTCAAAACAAGATCTACATGAAAAACACGCACATCGATGATGGGGTTTCATTGTGACCATCGGCAACGAGTTTTGTGAGATGTATCTTTTCATATTTGTGGTCAAAGTTGGGTTATTTGGCAATTTTTGTCAGATTCACCGCACACAATCAACCGTTCTAAATTTCTTTGAGTAGTAGCTTGATCTCGTTATTTCTCACAACTCTTGTGTTGCAAGTTTTTTTATTTTGGAGGAGGTAAAGGAATCCATATGTAGATTCTCAACTTGTACATAAGGTTGAAGATGTGGTTGAAGATGAGGTTGAGGGAGAAAGCCTACTCAATGGACGGGTCATGCAGGTAGAATTCCATCTCGAGTTCCTGGACATCGCTGGCAAGGACCTCGACATGGCAAGCAAGATCGAGCGGTTCCTAGTCCAACCCATCATCGAGCGGTTCCTCATCGAAGCTACTGTGGTTGGCCATGTTTTCATTCTCCGACGTGGCATAACCATAGCAGATGCTGCACCGCATGGCAGCGCAGCAGCAACAGTTGTTGCGCTGCCCTCCGTCGTCGGCACAACTGCAGCAGGTGCCCCTCTGGCCTCCGTCGTCGCCGTAGCCGCAACAGGTGTGCGCTAGCAGATGCAGCGGACCGAACACAAATAACATGAGCTGCTAATGGCTATTTAGATGTGCATATTAATGTGGCAGCCAAATCGAGCACATGCAACCAAACAATATGCATTTGTTGTTGTTCTCATGCAAAAGATCTTTGTATAGCCTACGAAATGAACTGCACAATATGGCCATTTTTCTGTAGAATCCATGGCATTGCCTATCGTAGAACTATCCAAGAAAGTCAAAAATCTTATGCGCCCCACCAAACATCGTCTGTTGGAACCGGGTTGGAGACGCTAGTGGAGATGCTACGGAAGCTAGGGGCGCGCTTGGTTGCTATTATCGAATTTTCACCTTGTTGTGGCTAGTCCCTAGGTGGCATGGCCCGGACAAAATGGGCATTGAGTCATGATATCTATTTTGTTTGGTTGCCTATGTAGTCTTCGTTACCTCTATACTCTTGTCACTCTTTTTTGAATTGAGATGGATATGGTTACACCGCGACTAGCGACTGAGGCTGCATTCCGATGACCTCGGTATTGATGTGCTCGTGCTCCCATCGCCACCGCTGATGCCTGACTGAACTAATTGCCCAGAATGAACTGCTCATGCGCAGGTGGTTGTTTTGCGGGTGTTCTCGCGCCGCCTCTTTGACCATGGCTTCGAGGTCACCTTTCTCAACCGCGAGAAGGACCACACGCTCGTGCTCTCCTAGATACCTTCAGAGGGTGGCGGAGCACTGCAACGTCAACATGCGGGGTGGGGGAGGTCCTTCGAGGTTGCCAACAAGCTCCGCATCCGTGTCACCGCCTTCTAGACGGTGGCTGCGGCGTCCTCAACAATGTCTCCAAGGTCAAGCTCACCGCTATGGACCTCCTGTCCCCCGCATGCCTCCGCCTGTTTCTAAGTAATTCCTCTAGGATCATCACCGGTAGCTAGGCATCTTGAGTTCAGTCTCCATACTTACACAACTTATAGTACATTAGAGAGCTACATATATATATATATATATATATATATATATATATATATATATATATATATATATATATATATATTCTTCTATGTTCACCGAATCGAAAAACTTACAACACAGAAGGTCTGCTGAACGGCGAGTTCAAGCTACCTCTGAAAGAAACGATTCAACCTATGCAATGAATTTTGAAGAAATGCGTTCCAAAAAGCTCCAAATGATAACTCGGATATGAGAAGATACAGTTGATGAAACTCGATGTCGATTGTTAGAATGAAACCTCATCATTAACATATAATTATTTTGTGTAGAGATTATTTTAAATCGAAACACCATATGCTAATTAAAAGAGGTTGGGAAGGAGTTTAATAGAAGATAGAGAAAGTTCATTAGGTTGATAGGTTGTATGCAACGAGAGCATAAGACATCGAGAACCGGCCTAGCTCCACGGTACTGTCGATTCGAGCATTTCCAGCGGGCTAACTTTTGAGTGCTTTAAAATCTACACGGAGAAACAACATACGAAGGACGAAAGTCATCCAATCAGCACAGTTTCTTATCCATGAGGACTGACTGCCGTGGGCCATCCTACCAAACACGCCCTAGTTGATCAGAGCTTCCTCATTAGTCGATCGAACCTACTCCATCCGTCCGCAAATAAGTGTACTTCTAGATTTTGTCTAAATCAACTTTATTAAACTTGCTCATTTTTTTAAATAAATATATCAACATATATTACATGAAATTGACATATTCTAAAATTAAATTAAAAAACAAATCTAGTGGTACTAATTTATGGTCATAAATATTGCTATGTTTTCTAAGCTTGACGTAAGATAAGGCAAGAAGTATGCTTATTTGCGGACGAGTATACGCTTGTGGATTGGAACTAAAAAGCACGGGCCAGGGTACATGCGTACCACATGAATGAGGCGCGCGCGACTGGTCCTGCACCAAACCCGGTGAACCTATCTACTACTCCCTTCCATCCAGGGATGAAAGTGGAGTAAAAAGTTTTCGTCTTTTTCATGAAAAAATAAATAGGAATGAAAATATGAAAACTAAAACGGAATTTTGCAAAACGGAAATGAAAATAGAATTGTTTTGGTAGAAAAGGAAACAAAAAATGGAACATCGTTTTCCGACGGAACACACGTGGAAATAGAATTTCCATTTTCGTCTGATATGGAATTTTTGTTTTAGGGTTAATGTGTATGGACAAATCTAACCGGCCTGCTATATGACCTTGTCAAACCAAACTTGCAAAGCTGCTGACGAGGTGTATCCTCGGCAATGCCCATGATGATGGACTTAGGATTTTGTGGAAAAGAGAATGCTGGAGATTTCGTCGGATATTAGGCAAATAAGGGGTCGAAGTCGCCTGAATATTTGGTAAATAACACTATTACAGATCACTTTGGGGTTTTTGGTACCTCTTTGTAGGCCTCTCTCATCCTATATATAATAGGTCGGATCTTAAAACCGTATACGGATAGGTTACATATATTTGATTACACTACCAACACAATGTCAGTTCATCTTTCCTTTCCTAATATGACTAAGACTTTTATCGAATGCTTTCCTGGACCATCATCTTGAATCTTCATGGACCGTGAGCCTTTACACAACCAGGGTAGCAGATCATAAGTACCCGAGTAATCATACTCATGTCAGTAGTCCCCGAGACTTTATCTGAATCATAGATTCTGGTTGAGTCTCAAAGTTTTTCTATGTTCTGAGATTTTATAATTTTATAGGGATTTGTTACAACATGCCTGATGCATCCCACAAATCGGGAATCATTTAATTTCTCCTGGGCAAATACACTATAGACCTACATCAAATTCAGGTCACCAGGCCTGAACTCAGAATTATAACTGGCGTAACTCAGTTCGAGCCGTTGAGGTCTTATCGAATACTGGATCCCAGTTCTATTTTACCGGCTACCCAATGCGTCCGTCGAGATTTTTCATTGTATCGTTGATACGGATATTGTACTGGCAGAGTGCATTCTGTGCGATTACCAGGCCACATAGGACGAATCCCGAGGTCACCTTCATGTCGTGGACACGACATTCAGATTTTTTTGTTGCATCGGGTGCAATCTGAGATTTTGTATATATTTTATCGACTGTCTTGTTTGGCTGTTAGAATTGCTGAAGTTTTCTGGTTCCTGTAGTTGCTCCCGATAGGAGTAATTATTTGCGGATATAAATACTTATTGATCACCACACACGAGGATAATTTTATCTTCGGGTATTGTCTTCGAAATAAGTGATCTTTCTTTATCAGGTGCGCAGCAGTGCTCCTAATAGGAGTAGCCCCCGAGGCTATGTTCGGATGTTTTGATCGGGACATAGGCTCGAAAAACTTATGTTGTAACTATTATGACAATGTTGCCTTGCGTTTTGTCGGGTGCGCGTCCAGCGCTCTCGATAAGAGTAGCCCCCGGGGCTACAGTCGAGATATTTGTATTCGATTTTAGTCTCAAAAGTCTATTTTGCTGAAGAATTTACTTCGACTCATTTTTTTGATTATTTTCTTCGGGTCCTTGTCCTTTTTATAGGTCTGAAGTTTTCTTTGTGACTTGCATGGTATGATGTTATTGATGACGAATTTTCACCGTGATTTCCCAGAGACACGTCTCGATGGGACGTTTCAATTGTGGGACCGTGCAGCAATAATGATGACGTGTGGATAGCGTGTTCAACATAGTTTTTTACTACACATCCCCTTTTCCGCACGAAGATCAAGGCGTCATGTGAGGCTCTCCTGTTTTTACCATAGTAGTAACTGCTTAAGATTTTTTCCTTTATAGAATCCATGGACACGTGTCACCATCGTGTGTGTTTATGATGGTTCAATTTTGCATCGAACGGTCAAAGTTGTGTACCTTAGATCTTTATAAAGGGGAAGAGATTCCTTTTACTACATTTTACCCCTTCTTTGCTAGCTTCATCTTCTTCCTTGCGCCCCTTGTCTTCCTCTATCTTTCTTGCCTACTCCGGATGTTCTTCCGCGTGCTAGTGCTGCTCCTCTACCACCATGGCCACCAGAAAGAGGGATGTTGGATGGGCCCCTTCGAAGTGCACTGCGCGGGACTTGCGTGAGGCGCGGAACTCCGGCCACCTGGAGGATGGCGCCTTCAAGCTCCCTGGGGATGAAGCTGCTCCAATCCTCGAATCGGGCTGGAGGGTAATGTTTCTCTCCTTTCTTTTCCACGACCTCTCTCTCCCTGTCCATGAATTCCTTTGTGGCCTCCTTTTCGTCTATAGCGTGCAGCTGTATCAGCTCACACACAATTATATCCTTCATGTTACTTGCTTTGTTACTCTTTGTGAATGCTTCCTCAGGATCCATCCCCATTGGGGCATGTGGAAGTACTTCTTTTATATTCGCCGGAATGCCGTCGACACCATTGTCCAATACGTTGGTGGCGCCATTTTCTCTATCCACTCCGATGTACATTATTTTGATTTTAAGATCACTGACTCCGTCCAAGAGTGCAAAACCAAGTGGTTTTACATCAAGGATCAGTCAGTCGAAGGTCAGTCTTTCGGCTTAGCCCCCTTTGATTCCAAGAAGCCTGATGACCCACAAGTATAGGGGGTGTATCGCAGTATTTTCGATAAGTAAGAGTGTCGAACCCAACAAGGAGCAGAAGGTGCTGGCTAGTGGTATGGATCAGGAATCCTCTGGAAATAGTTAGCAAACGGATTTTTAGGGTTTTTTGATAAAGCAAGTAAACAAAATAAGAGTAAATAAAAGACAGTAGGAATAAATGCAGCAAGTGGACCAATCCTTTATGCAGCAAAGGACAAGCCGGTTGTATTACTTAAGATGACCAAACGTTCTCGAGGACACATGGGAAGGCTGTCAAGTGCTTTCGCTTCATATAGTTGATTAATCTTGTTTAGCTTGCTAAGTGTTGTGTGGGTGAACCTGTGCTAATGTACCGCCCCATCCAAGACTAATACATACTTGTGATTATATCCCTTGCAAACATCCGTAAGTACAAGAAAGTAATTAAGGTAGAGACCTAACCATAGCTTTAAACTCTAAGACCCTTACGTCCCTTGTGCAATGGTTTCCTAACAGGGGTTCAGGTTTCTGTCACTCCGGCAACCCCTACGATTAGTAGCCAAATACACAATGCATTCCCCTAGGCCCATATAGGTGAAGTGTCATGTAGTTGACGTTCACATGACACCACTAGAAGAAGTACACCATAGCTTAAATATTAAACTATTGAATCTTTCTCAACACAACTCCACTACTAACAACATGATTTCTCCCATGTCCTCAAGAACAAAACGAACTACTCACAAGACATCATATGGATCATGATCAGAGATGGAATAATGATGTATAACAATCTGAACATAAACAATAATTCAATGGTTCACTCAATAGCATCAACTACAAAGAGTAATCAACACCGGGAAAGTTTCCCCTATGAACTAATGCAAGATTCAACTCAATTGTTACAGCAATATGGAGATGGTGATGAGGATGCTGATGGTGATGATGATGGTGATGATGATGATGATGATCCCTATGAAGTCCAGCTTGATGGTGGTGTTGATGGCAACGATCTCCCCTCTCCGAGAAGGAATTCCCCTGGCAGAAATCTGTCTGCCGGAGAGATCTTTCTCTCTCAGTGTTTTCCGCCCCGCAGAGGCGGCGGAATCTTTCTGTGGTCGCTCCCCGAGTCTTAGGGTTTCAGGAGGATGATATACGCTAGAGGAGAGAGCCAGAGGTGGGCCAGGGCAGCCACACCACCTGCTGGTGTGGCCTAGGGCTGCCCGCGCCAGGGGGTGGTGTGGGCCCCCTGTGGCCCATCTCCACTCCGTCTTCTGGCATCCTTAGTCTTCTGGAAAAATAGGATTTTCCGTATATTTTCCTGGATTTTCTGATCTTCGCGAATTTTGCCTCCAAACAGCACCTTTTCCATCAGAATCCTGACTGCAGCGGTCCATGCTCCAAAAGTCATCAACCATGAAAAAACAGATGAAATAACATAAGTATCACCTCTCAATATGAAATATATCAATGAATAATAGTGAATTCAGACATAGAATAGTGATGCAAAATGGACGTATCAACTCCCCCCAAGCTTAGACTTCGCTTGTCCCCAAGCGAAACTGAGCTCAATAAACATGGCCTCAGGTTTATGGAGTGAAGAGTTGATAAAAGAATACGGACAAGAAGCATCACACCCATCAAGTGCATAGATCATAATAGAAGACAACTCACTATTATATAACTCAACTTGTAATGAGTAAAGGAAACACAATAAAGATACATAAAGTGAATCATAATTGGTAATGGCAAACTTAGCTCTTGGTCGAAGAATAGTTGATAATTTGCTGGAGTTCACAAATAACTGGTTTTCAATGATAGCTTTTAAAGTACTAAACATCAAGATAAGAGCAATGTGCTAAACAAGGAACATAAGAAACATGATTGAATAAATCATCATATGAATGAATGAAACACAACAACTCAGAATACTTGCTGAGATAGAAGGGAGTAGGTTTACTGACTCAACTACAAAGTAAAAGAAAAGCCCTTCGCAGAGGGAAGCAGTGATTGCAAGTCTCATAAAGAGCTTCCAAAAATTATGATACTTACTAGCTTTCAGCTCTCATTGCCCCTATCATAGGCATCTTTAGGTGATTAAGGTTAAAGTGATCAAATATGAGGATATGCATTGACAAGTTGTAAGTTGAGAATCTCATGTCCCTTGAATACGAGGGCCGCTCCTCATGCTACTCAAGTTTAGTCACCGGTAAGTTCTTGTCATCGTAAGCATACGTGTATCATAGAGAACCGCCAACGGGGTACCCCTTGCCCGATGATACGGAAGAATCCCCATATCAAAATGACAAGGCAAGCAGACAACAAGTATCTCAGCAATCTTCTTATTACCATGGGAATATGGTGCTTTTTTCTCTCTTTCCTCTTTTCATAATATCTCTTTTTTTCTTTTCTCTTTTTCTCAATCTCTATCTCTTTTTTATAAGAAGAATGCTTCATAGATACTCGTTATGGTTACGCTGCAGGTTTCCACCATGTCAGCATGGATTAGACCAGCGGCCTAGGCATTTCTCTAACACACATGCATAACTCCATGGACTTACAAGCTCCCCTTTCATTTCACACTGATGACATCCATAGACAAAAGAACATGATATCAACTAGGTACAAAGTACCAGCGCATTGTTGAAAGCGTTCCCCATGACAGCATGGTTCTGCTAATTCACAACTTACAAAGCGCAAGCATATACGCAACATAGGTGAGCACAATGGTTCAAGTTTATTAAGTGCAAGAAAGTAAAGTGTGCCATCAAGTTCGTGAGAGCTTTAATCACTAATTTTTAGATAACAAGTTTAATTTGGGAGGTAGATAAAACAAGAATTTACTTGGAATAGCAATAATGCTAATAGGTAGGTATGGTGGACACAAATGGCAAAGGTTTTGGTTTAAAGGAGGTGGATGCACGAGAAGAATACCCTCTTAGTACAGGTTTTTGGCTAGCAAGGCTGGGTATCAAGTACAAGAGTTGAAGGAAACAAACAAACATACAAGTGATAAAGACAAACATGCAATCTTCCTTGGAAGCACAAAAGATCTTAACTAGAAAATACTAAACTTATGAGCAAATCAAGAAGAAAGATGATGAAATTATTTTTCTTTAGAGTACTTGTATCTTTTTCATTCAACTCTCAAAAATAATGTTGCTACTGACCAAGCCAGGTTTGCCAAAACCAACTAAATTAACTCAATGATCCCAAAGTGATACCAATACTAACAACAAGATCAATCATATAACCACGAATTGAAAACTAATATAAGCTATGCAAAAGAGTAAATGATAGAACTTCTCATTAATATTCCATAATGGCAACTCACACCAAGGGATACATATCTAACGAGAGAGGGGACACTTCCATAATGCAAACCATACTACATAATAACTCCTCTATTCATGATATGACTTTACTAAAAAGGTAAAAAGATATAAGATAGTGATATGATACCGCGGCACTCCCCCAAGCTTGGAACAAACCAAGGGGATGCCAAACCTGATGACGAATTACTCCTTTGGTGGTGGTGGTATCCTCTCGATGAGCGTCTTGACCAATTTCCCCAAGTCCTCAATCCCGAAGGTGAGAGTACGAATCAACTCTGAGTTGTGCTCAATACGGCTCATGATCATTTCAGTTTGTGGATCCCAGCTCTTGTGATTCTTTTTTTGTTCTTCCCTCTTGGAGTCTTCTTTTCCTGCATGGTTATGGATAAAGGTATGGAAGGGATTCTTGGTGTGTGGAGGAAGTGACCGTGGAGCCAAACTGTGACGGGGAGCTTTCCTCCAATGGATGGGTTTGCCACCACTCTAATGCTTGCAACGATAGTGCCGGTATGCGGATGTTGGCCTTGCTCCTCTTCACCTTCACTCTTGATCTCCTTCTCCTTCCCGGGGTCTTGGAGGTCTATCTCCATGGGCTCCTTCCCTTTATCCTTGGCGGACACCATTGTGCTTCTAAGCCTTCAAAGAGTATGTCCTGGCAGAAACAGATCGAAACAAAAACACGACGAAAACACGATATATGAACCTCGGGGGATCCGGGGGGGTTATATATTACGAAGTTTCTATCAAAAGGAAGGTACTGGGAGAAAACGAGTCGGAGGTGGAGTCCGGGGTGGACTCACCACTTGGTGGCGCGGCCAGGGGAGGGCCCGTGCCACAGGGTGGTGTGAGCCACCTTGGCTCTGTTTCCGTCCCTTTTTCGCTTTGTAACTTTCCTTATTGACTAAAAACTGCAAAAATATAGTTGGATTGTATTTTCGCGGAACTTTTCTTACCAGAACTGTTAACTATTTGAAAACAGACTCTGCAGGTCTCTGAATTTGGTCCTCGATGAATTTCTCCGGAGTTATAACTTGAATAACATCAATATCTTCATCTTCATACACTTATTACTTGAGTCATAAAACCCTTCTCTTCCTTATTACACCATTGTCTCCACTTCCTGGAAATTTCTTTCACACAAAACTTCACACAATTCTCATTAGCAACATTAGTATAAGTGAAGTGATAAAACCTTTTGAGTCCAACTTCAACTGAAAACCATCAAAACATAAGCTACTGTAGCAACTCCTTCCGAAAACCCAAAAAGAATTCAAAAAATAAATCGAATAAAGAAGCAAATGCAAGAGTGGCAAAATCTGTCAAAACAGACCAGCAGGTAAAGATCAATTTTTTCGAAAATCTTCTGTTGCTCAAATCAAAAAGTGCAAAACTAACGAAAGTTAAATAACAACCTGGGGCAGAAGCACAAACAATTACAGCTCAATTCGACATAGAGAGATCTCTCACGAATTTTTACGGTGAAGCACAAAAATCTGTTTCGAGACAGCAACTTCCCAAATCTTACTTCTCTCTCATTAGAGGTTGATCTTGACACAAAAACCAAACAAAACTGATAAGGAACGGTTATTACCTTCCAAGACTCAAAAAAAAAACTTAAAGCAAAAATAAATTGGGTTGTCTCCCAAAAAGCTCTTTCTTTAAAGCCATTAAGATGGGCATTATAATTTTGAAGATGCTCACATAGGAATATGAATTGAAGTGAAAGAGAGCATTAAGAAGAAAAAATACACACACTTAAGTCTAACCCACTTCCTATGCAAGGGAATTTTGTAAACAAACAAGTTGTTGAAACCAGAGGCAACTTGCATAAGAAGGCAAAAGAAGTGCAACATAAAAACTTTCAGCATGAAACGAGGAAACTTGATATTATTGAGATGCATACGAACACTTTTTCCCTCTCTCATAGTAACTTTCAGTATCATGCATAAACTTAACAATATAGCTATCACAAGAACCATCATAGCAATGATCACTTATTCTAACAGAAAACACGGGAATACTAGCTCTCATAACACTACTATGTGAAACAATATTAGAGGTATCCTTACAAAGGATAGGGTGTCTCTCTTCTTCATATTTAGTAACAAAGTCTTTCACAATTGCTATTATAGGTTCATCAACCATTTGTTTATCAGGTTCAACAGCTTTTCTTATACTTTCATTAACCATACTAACTATCATAGAATGTTCCTTTATCTTACATGGGAAAGGGATTTTCTCAATGTAAGGTTTAGGTAAGACATGATTAGTAGTATAAACTTCAGTATTTCTTGCAGGAACACTCTTAGCAACATCTTTATAAGGTTCATGATACTTATTCCACTTCTTTTTAGGCACTTCAATATAGGAAGCAAAAGCCTTAAAATAAGAAGCAATAGCTTGAGAGTCTAGACCATAAGCATTTTTAATATTTTGAAAGTCATCACTTCCCATAGAAGATTCAATGCATTCATAATCATAATTTATACCTGACTTTCTACCTTTGTCATTCTCCCAAGCTTTAGCATTATCTTGAATATGGTCCAGAAGATCCCATTTAGCTTCTTCTTTCATGCGAGTGAATGATCCAGCACAAGAAGCATCCAATAAATCTTTATCATGTAGAGGGAGCCTTGCATAAAAGTTATTGATAATAATATTGTTGGGGAGCTCATGAATGGGACATTTGAGCATTAGTAACTTCAATCTCCCCCAAGCTTGAGATGTACTCTCTCCATCAAGAGGCCAAAAGTTGTATATTTGATTCCGATCTTTATGAATCTCACTAGGAGGATAAAACTTTGAATAAAAGAGAGGCACTATTTCCTCCCATTCTAGAGCTTGACCATTCTTCAGCAGCTTATACCATTCCTCAGCTCTTCCTTTCAGTGATAATGAGAATAACTTCTTCTTAACTTGATCTGTAGTAATACCTGCACACTTGAACAGCCCGCATAATTCGTGTATAAAGAGTAAATGATCACCGGGATGGACAGTTCCATCCCCAACATAGTAGTTATCCATAACACGATCAATAATTCTTGTAGGTATTTTGAAAACATCATTCTCAGCAAGTGGTGTCTTATCTACTACCTTAGCAGTGGTAGTAGCATTACCAAATAAGAAACTCAGCGAATTATCCATAACGAAAATAAAGCAACTAATAGAAGTAAACAATACTCACAATAGAAGTTTCCTTTACCAGTTCCACTCTCCAATAGCGCTTCACTCCCCGGCAACGGCGCTAGAAAATAGTCTTGATGACCCACAAGTATAGGGGGTGTATCGCAATATTTTCGATAAGTAAGAGTGTTGAACCCAACGAGGAGCAGAAGGTGCTGGCTAGTGGTATGGATCAGGAATTCTCTGGAAATAGTTAGCAAACGGATTTTTAGGGTTTTTTGATAAAGCAAGTAAACAAAATAAGAGTAAATAAAATACAGTAGGAATAAATGCAGCAAGTGGACCAATCCTTTATGCAGCAAAGGACAACCCGGTTGTATTACTTAAGATGACCAAACGTTCTCGAGGACACATGGGAAGGCTGTCAAGTGCTTTCGCTTCATATAGTTGATTAATCTTGTCTAGCTTGCTAAGTGTTGTGTGGGTGAACCTGTGCTAATGTACCGCCCCATCCAAGACTAATACATACGTGTGATTATACCCCTTGCAAACATCCGTAAGTACAAGCAAGTAATTAAGGTAGAGACCTAACCACAGCTTTAAACTCTAAGACCCTTACGTCCCTTGTGCAATGGTTTCCTAACAGGGGTTCAGGTTTCTGTCACTCCGGCAACCCCTACGATTAGTAGCCAAATACAAAATGCATTCCCCTAGGCCCATATAGGTGAAGTGTCATGTAGTCGACGTTCACATGACACCACTATAAGAAGTACACCACAACTTAAATATCAAACTATTGAATCTTTCTCAACACAACTCCACTACTAACAACATGACTTCTCCCATGTCCTCAAGAACAAAATGAACTACTCACAAGACATCATATGGATCATGATCAGAGATGGAATAATGATGTATAACAATCTAAACATAAACAATAATTCAATGGTTCACTCAATAGCATCAACTACAAAGAGTAATCAACACTAGGAAAGTTTCCCCTATGAACTAATGCAAGATTCAACTCAATTGTTAGAGCAATATGGAGATGGTGATGAGGGTGCTGATGGTGATGATGATGGTGGTGATGATGATGATGATCCCGATGAAGTCCAGCTTGATGGTGGTGTTGATGGCGACGATCTCCCCTCTCCGGGAAGGAATTCCCCTGACAGAAATCTTTCTACTGGAGAGATCTTTCTCTCTCGGTGTTTTCCGCCCCGCAGAGGCGGCGGAATCTTTCTTTGGTCGCTCCCCGAGTCTTAGGGTTTCGGGAGGATGATATACGCCAGAGGAGAGAGCCAGAGGTGGGCCAGGGCGGCCACACCACCTGCTGGCGTGGCCTAGGGCTGCCCACACCAGGGGGTGGTGTGGGCTCCCTATGGCCCATCTCTACTCCGTCTTCTGGCATCCTTAGTCTTCTGGAAAAATAGGATTTTCCGTATATTTTCCTGGATTTTCTGATCTTCACGAATTTTGCCTCCAAACAGCACCTTTTCCATCAGAATCCTGACTGCAGCGGTCCATGCTCCAAAAGTCATCAACCATGCAAAAACAGATGAAATAATATAAGTATCACCTCTCAATATGAAATATATCAATAAATAATAGTGAATTAAGACATAGAATAGTGATGCAAAATGGACGCATCAAAGCCTTGTCGCGAACTTGACTCTTGGGATCATCATCCCACTCCCAAAGAAATGACGGAGATTGAACCCCTTCTTGCCCATATTTCAAAATTGCGGCATGAGGTTGGGAAGGAACTGTCGGGACTTCAAATTCCGGCATATTTCTTGCGGATCCACGTGCAACCTCTGCATGCCAGGCTTTCTGGTATGTGGGCATATACTAGCAAGAAGGACCCCATGAGGATTTCACAGGATGATCTTACCCTCAAGGTGTATGAAAAAAGGGTTCAGAATTTCACGACCCTTACGAAGAAAAGCTCGGTTCCCTCTGATTGTCGCGTAGAGCCTTTTGGCAAGAAGAACCGCCTTCCCGAGGTAAAATCTTTGGTTTTTTGCTCTTTGTTCATCTATGCTTTTTGTTCTTTTGCAATTGTCCCCTTTTGTGATTGTTAGTCTTCCGTTTATGCAGAATTTTGATAATCTGTCCTGCCTTCCTCCTCTTCTTGAGAGCGATGAGCTTCCCGCCGATCCTTCTGTATCTGACGATCTCCCTATGACTGGGACTACTGCTGATGAGGAGATGGAGACGTCAGCCGTAAAATCTTCATCAGGGACATTGTCACTTCCGTTGGCTCGTTCTAAAGATTTTCGTGTGGCGCATGTCGGCAAAAAAAGGAAACGTCCTAACATTGTAGAGACGATTGAAGACTCGGATCACTCCACTGTCTCAAAGCCTTTGCATGCCGTCCCAATTTCATCAGCTCCTTCCTAGATGAATCTGTTTCGCTTTACGCAGAACGTTTCTTCATAAGTACTTACTGCATTTCCATTTTTCCGGATGAGCCTGTTGTTTTAATATTTTTCTGTTTATATTTGCAGTGGTGATGATGAGGAAGTTCCTCCCCTATCTCCTCCTAGTACATCTATTTCCCCTCCTTTTGCAAAGTCTCCAGGGCTATCCACGGAACCAAAGGATTTGCATGCATCTCTTGCCGCCGCAGAAAATAAGAAAATCAGCTGGTAAGGGCGGGGTGATATCTGAAAGCCCTGTCGAGGTGGATATGCAAGACATAAGTGTATCTATGCTTTTTAATTTGGACATGGTTTCTCCTTTGCTTGTTTTTCTCGATGTACTTCTTCGCAGCCTGTGATGCGTGAGATGGTTGATATGGCCTCTCACTTCATCAAGATACATAATCAAGTCGAAGGTCTGAAAGGTATATTTCCACCTTTTATAACTTTGTATTCTTCCACATCCCTCTCTTTTTCTTGAGTTTTTGTATGACTCTCTGATTGTTCAGCTGCCGTCAAAGAGTCTGAGGTCATTCATGACGAAGCAATGAAGTGTGCCGATAATCTAGAGGCCAAACTTCGAGTTGCCGAGAAAGTTTTGGAGGAGGCCAAGCAGAAAGCCAGCGCTGATGCCAAAGAGAAGCCAAACAAGCCGCCACCCGAGATGAGAATCTTCGGAAGCGCTTGGAGACCCACAATGCTTCCTTAACTCATAAGTTTTCTGTTGGCAAGGGAGAATTTTTTGTTTCAATCACTGTGTTCTTTTATCCCCCCTTTTTTGTATGTGCAGAGCTGACATGCCAAAATTTGTTGCTAAAATTTGTTGCTAGATGACGATAATAAGGTTGATCCTTTATCGGATGTTGTTAGTATTTTGGAGGCTAATAACGTTCGTGGGTGCAACCTCCTTGTCCGCTCACGCCATGCCTTCAAGAGCCTACATGCTAAATTTTTTCCATCGAAGGAAGTACCGACTGACTTGAGCGACCTCGTCGCTATTTTTGGTTCTGATCCAAGCCCTCTTGTTGGCTATAGCGTGACGCAATCGAAGAGTGGCGTGGAGACTTTGATGGCATTGGCAATGGCATATGGCAAGAAAGTTGACGGGCGGAAGGTTAGATCCTCTGCCCCGGTCACTTCCAAAGGTCAAGCAGTTGATTTGAAGCCTTTCATTAAGAGGGCCAAGAAGTATTATCGGCTAATTCTGAGAACTGGCGCGGGTCCGAATAAAGCGGCTGCCCTTCTTCAACTGGCGCCCATTCTTCGGTTGTTGGTCCTTCTTCAACTGCTACCCCTATTATTCCTCTAGCCAGTGCTCCTTCTGCTAGTGCGACTTTGTCCTTGGAGATGGTAGGGCGACTTTGTCCTTGGAGAAATCGGCTCTGTAGCTTTGTTTTGTAGTTTTCCGTTTCTCTTCTGCTACTATTGTAATGAATATTTAACTTATCCTATTGCTGGATGCTTCCTTTTGACGAGAAGAAAATTTTTGTACATATTCTCGTGAGTTGTTCTTTATATGCTGAAGGCTTTGTATCTTTCGTGTGCCTTGCAAGATTTTGAATGATCCAGCGGCTCCTTCTGCGCCTTCCCAGACGTCAGATGCAATCCCATCCTCATCTGAAATAGGTGCAACCGAGACTGCCATTGTACGTAGAGTAGATCAGCCGTTGTATGCTAAAAAAATTGAGCAGGTGAAGAAGCTTGAAGGAAAACTTTAGGTTATTCAATTAATGGTGGATGTTGCTCAGTTAAAAACGCGCCAGGCCCTTGATCATGAATCATACTTCTTGGAGGAAATTTCCAGGGCGAGTGAGAAGATGTTGTGTAAGTTCTTCGTGTTACTTTGTGTTGCTCCCTTTTGCGGGATATCAATTTTCTCTCTTTTTGTCTTTTGTAAGCATTCGATTGTGCGAGAGGGAGGAAACCCGGCGTCTGCTCACCGAATTCAAGCTCTCTTGTGTTTGCTTCCCAAAATTCTGAGATGGATTTTTGGATTGACCATCGCTGTGCTAATGTCGTGATTTTGCTTCAGGACCGCGTATCAGAGGTGGAGTAGTTTGTCGAGTGCTGCCGCAGATAGTTGGCCATTTTTTACAGTGCCATGTTTCCTCGAGATCCCCAGCCTCAGACTTTAGCTGATTTGCTTGCGAAGCTTCAATAGGGTGAAAGGATTCATCATTTCGTGAAGCTTCAGCTTGTGGCAAGTGTCAAACTTGCGCTTTCTTGGGTGCATGCGCATCATCCGACTCTGGACTTGGATGTCGTATCGTCGGGGCTGCCTCCGCTCCTGGCGGTGATCTTGTTGATATGGCGCCTCATTATGCCGCCACCCACCGACCTGCAATTAGGATTGTCCAGAAGTGCCTAGAGGTAGATGAGAAATTTTTTGTAAACTTTGCTATCTGACTATTTTTCTTTCATTGTGTACGTTTGTACTTTGGAAACAATGTTGTATAAAGCTATTATATTTGTCAAAAAAGCCATATATTTATACGAGATTTTGTTTATTTGTGTGAGACATCCTTTGAATAGGACCCGACGATTTAGCGTGTTTGGCATAATTGTTGGTGCCTGCATGTGTCTTGAAAACTTTATGGTGGAAAGTACTTCTTTATTGATTGATGAACATAAGGGGATACATTATTTTGGCGTGTTCGCCTGTCCATTAGCCTTTATTGAATATAAAATGCATAAAAGTAAAGAGTTTTCTTTAAAAAACGGCTTATGTCATGAGGTGCTCCATCACGCTTCGTATTGGTTTGCAGGGGGTTTCGTCTTTTCGACTGGAAGCGCCGCATCTACATGGCAGACCAAAGAGAAACATAGTTGGTTTATTGGGTCGCTTATACTTGGGAAATCGACGCATACGCGTAGACCATCGTATTTTTTGGGGATGAGTATTGGGTTGGCTATCCACGTTGATTTTGTTATCTCCATGATGCGCCATGTATTTGCGAGGCGAGGAATTTGTTCTCCAATGGCCTTAATTCGTTGACTGCCGCATTTGATTTCGATGGGTGCTCGTCGGGTTCCTTTTGGGCTTCTTGCTTGTCGCTACAATTTCCAATAGTTTCTCAATTCTCACAGGGAACGCCGATGAGCGAGTATTCCTATGTGGGACCGAAAGTGGAGGCTGGATAGGTTGTTTTTGCGGGTGTGTGGTGCACCTAATTTTCCGAGGTCTCCTTATTGAGGACATCTCCCTCATGTAGTAGTTCTGTATCTGCTATTTCAGCTGCCCAAGTTCTGTCTCCATCCCGAAAGATTCAGATATTTTGTTAAATTCTCGATGACAGCTATCCGAGCGGCTGAAGCTTCCTTTCACCGTTATGACCCCATTAGGGCCCGGCATTTTTAGTACCAGATATGCATAGTGGGGTACTGCCATGAATCTAGCGAAGGCTGGTCGTCTCAGGATCATGTGGTACTGAGATGGCTAGTCCATGACTTCGAATTCCATTTTTTCGTGCCTGAAGTTTATCCTTGATCTGAATACTACGTCGAGGTGGATCTTGCCTAGAGGAGTTTCGACTTTTCCTGGAACTATCTCGTGGAAAGTTGTGTCTATAGGCGCGAGATTTGTCAAGGAGCAATTCATTGCTCGTAGAGTTTTGGCATAGATGAGATTGATGTTGCTTCCTACATCCAGAAAGATTTTGCTCATGTCGAACCCACCGATTTGTGCTTCCACTATTAGTGCTGATTAGCTCGGTCGAGGTACCCAAAGTAGATGATCAGCTCTGCTGAAGATAATTTCTTGTTCTGACTAGTGGAGATACTCAGGTGTAGGGGTGGCGCTGTTACTACCATGTTTACTTGTCGGGTAATCAGCTTATGTGTTCTATTAGTTGGCCGTCCTTTCTTGATCATCGACATTGCTTATTTTGATCTAGGATATTCGTCTTCTTGGTGTGTTGTATTCTGCGGCTGCCCAACTAGCGGATGCCCTGGCGGCGGTGGTGGTGCGCCGATGGCTAAAGCACTAGGTGTAGTAGCCTAGCCTCGGTTTACTGCTTTGGTTGCCCTTGCGTTGCATAACTCTTGCATCTTTAAAAATGTTCAACAATCTTACAGGAGATGATTCGATCGCCTTTTGCCTGTTGACTCGATGTAGAAGTGCATATTGCAGGGTCCTTCTAACATTTGCCCTGCTGACATTGGTGGTTCTCAATTTTTCGGCTGGTATCGTTGCTGCGGTTGGCTCCCTCCGACGTCTTTCCTGCTACTGCGATACCCACTATTGTATTCATCGCCTCTTTGGTTATCCCCTCAAGAAAAACTGGCTGCAATGTAACTTGGTCCGTTGTATCCATCGTTGTTTCATCGTCTTCTGTCGTTATTTTGTCTATCCCTGTCTGCTTCGGCTGAGCGGGCTCTTTTATTGTGCACTGTGTCCTCCCCATCGGCCCAATGGTTGGCCATGTCCCAATTCTTCAATGAACTGTGAGTTTGTCTTAGGTTTGATTCGTCCGAATTCTTCGATGAACTCTTGTCGATGAAGTCCACCATTGAAGGCGTCAATTGCTCTTTCGTCGGATATAGCTTCAGCCAAGTTTTTTATGATGTTCCACCGCTAGATAAAAGCCCGTATCGGTTCTCCTGGTTTTTGTTTGCATGCTCGCAGTTGTTCCAAAGATGCGGGTCGCTTGAACATGGAGTGGAAATTTCTGATGAATTTGTCCTCAAGATCGTTCCAGCTACTGATGGATTGTTCGGGTAGCTGTCATAGCCAAGATCGTGCCGCGCCAGTCAGATGTAGCTGCAAACTTTGCATTGCGGTGGCTTTGGAGCCACCCTGTAATTTGATAGTTGCCAGATAATCTACCAACTAGGCTTCGGGCTCTTGGAGACCATCGTACTTTTGACGATCGTGAGGTAATTTGAAGTCCTTTGGTACTGGAGTTTTGCAAATCCGTCGAGTAAAGTAGCTCCACGTAGTTCGTGTTCATCTTCGCTTTCATCGTCATAGTATCTTCGGCTGTTGCGCTCTTCGCTGTGTGATATTGTCTCTCGCGTCATTTCACAGCTCTGACCCTGAGAAGTGGAACCACTGTGGCGATCGTGATCGTCGGGTGTATCCCACTTGCCGAGGGCTGTTGCGACAGCGTGGGGATCTATCGGGTTGTCATGTGATTCCTTATTCTACTTGGGCGAGATATGCTCCTACCATGCCGAGGTTCATCAAAACGGAGCAGTGGAGAGTTGCACGAGGGTCATCGGGTGCTGGTTGAGTTGTGATAAGATATGTTTGTGCGGCCACGATTGCGGCTTGAGCTATTTTTGCTTTGATGTTTCCTATTGGATCAACTGTCATGAATGGCAACTCGAGTTCTCGAGTCAGTTCATTTCTTTCAGCTTCGGGTATGTTCTACAGCCGTGATGCTCCTCTCTTTGGCGGTTCTCCCCCCGTTACGCTCCCTGATCCTCGACTGGAGCTTAGTTGTGCCCGTCTTAGGATGGATTCATCGGTAATCCTTTTTCTTTTGTCGAGTTGTCTTTGCATACTTAGCAAGTCTCTTTTCTTGTGATGGAGGAGGCATTGGCATGCTAGCAAATCTTTGCGCGTGGCGTGGGATTTCATTGGGACTGCACCCGAAATTGCTACCCTCGCTTTTTGCCATGCTTTGGCTGGTAGTCAGAGGTGTTTCCTTTCGCCTCCGCGTGGTTCTTCTCTCCCCGAGGTTATGTTGTTGTTCGTCGGGTCTCCGCGGTTTCCTTCGTTTCCATGATCTCCTGCATTATCATCTGACAAGATATCATCGGGGTCAAAAATAGGGTTACCGTTGGAGTTTTGCTGAGTCGAAGCATCCCCGATAATTACGCACACTTGGTGCTGAGTTGTGTATGGACTGGTGACGTCGTAGTCAGAGTTGAGGAAGACACTGTCTGGGCGATCAGTGAAGTCCGGGATTTTCTGTTCTAGGTAAATTTCAGCCATCCTAATTCCAAAGTCGATGCTTTTGTCACTTTCTTCGGGTTCCGCGTATACCGGGCTTGACTCGTGTGGCGTGGCTGGCTGTTGGTCTGATCCGAAGGAGAGATCGGCATAGAGACCATCAAGATCCCCTAGATTTGCCATGATTTCCTTGTTTTCTTTGTCTGCATCGTTACTTCTGCGGAATATCTGACGGATGAGGCAGCTGTCGTTGTAGGCGTAATGTTTCCGACCGATGGTCCTGATGAGATCAGAGCCGAGGGGTGGGATTCTTCGGGATCGTTTACTTGGAAATAGAAACTTCTGATGATGAGCTCAGATTCGCTGTTGGCGGGTACTGAAACAGGGGTGGGCAGGCGTGGTGCCGCTTCTGTTGGATTGTTGCTTCAAAAAAAGGGGTCCGCCGAATCCATGACTCCAGCGTTCAGGTTTCCCACAGACAGCGCCAATTGACGAGGTGTATCCTAGGCAATGCCCATGATGATGGACTTTTGGTTTTGCGGAAAAGAGAACGCTGGAGATTTCGTCGGATATTAGGCAAACAAGGGAGTCGAAGTCGCCTGAATATTTGGTGAATAGCACTAGTACAGATTGCTTGAGGGTTTTCCGGTACCACTTCGTAGGCCTCTCCGGTCCTATATATAATAGGCCGGGTAGCCATATACGGATAGGTTACATATGTTTGATTACACTACCAACACAATATCGGTTCATCTTTCCTTTCCTAATATGACTAGGGCTTTTATCGGATGCTTTCTGGACCATCATCTTGAATCTTCATGGGTCGTGAGCATGTATACAACCAGGATAGCAGATCATAAGTATCCGAGTAATTATACCCATGTCAGTTGCTGATCCTAGAACCGACGACCATGTAATCTCTTGACGCATTCGAGTAGGCTTCCATGATTTGATCTGTTCATTATTCTCTTGTAAACCTAGTACCATGCTATAATCAGGGAACACCTTTGTTGGTTTTGTTGAACGCTTGCGATTTGTTACATGATTTCAGAGTTCCTTTTGTTCCGGGTAAAATCTGCGTTGTTCCGCGTGTGCACCATATTCGGTCAATATCTGTTTTCGACAATATCTGTTTTTTTTTCCGGGGGTTTCTGTATTCGTTTCCGCTTCCGCAAAAACACATGAAAACAAATGTGTTGCCACTCACTTCCGTCCTTTTCCATCCATATTATTTGTCTCAACTTTGTCTAGATATAGGTGTATCTAGGCTAGTTTCACTGTACAGGTGCATTCGAATCGAGATAAAGTTGAGATAAGTAATTAGGACCGGAGAAAGTAGTACTCCCTCCGACCCATATTACTTGACTTGGATTATCTAGATTCGGATGTATCTATTACTAAATTCGAGTCAAGTAATATGGGTCGGAGGGAGTAGAAGAACCAAACGACAGAACTGAGAGCTAGAGATTTTTGTTTATCGCATAAAATTAACTGTGTTAAAGACCTGCCATGATTTCGACGTGAGCACTTGTTGTTAGCTGTGCTGTTAGCGTCGTGTTGCTGATTCGATACTGGACCTTCTCCGCTTCGAATGGTTTGGCTGCTTCGGTTACTTGCACGGAAGCTAACATGCGTACAGAGAAGCGTCGGTGAGACCGAGAGATCGGGCTAGCTAATCCACAGTCAGTGGACGTGCCTGTCACCTGGCAGGGAAGTCACGAGAACACTATAACATGCATGAATCATGAGCAATTAATATTTTTGTTTACCGAACAAAATTAAGGAAGTTGGTAACCAGCAGCTTGTCATCTGCCTTTCCCTTTCGTACACACGAGCAAGTGACGTTTTGATGTCCGCTAAATCTTTTTTTCCAATGGACAACGTGACTTTTACACGAGCCCGCGAAACATCAATTGTTACACTATTTGCCAAACCTTCTCCTACTAGTAAAGTCTTTCCTAGAACATCATTGCAGCTTTTGGTCGGACATTTACATCAACGTCTCAATAGATAGGAATTGACACCCAATGCGTCAATTTACGCATTCTTCCTCGGTCGGTCAACCTTACCATTCAAAGTTAGTTCTATGAAAGCGCCCCGTGAGTTGCAGGCCAGCATACAATCACTACAGGAATCGATGGCTATGCCGAGGGCAATTCATAGTTTCCCTCGGCATACCTCCCTCGGTGGAGACACTGCGACCGTCGGCGTAGACACCGTCGGCATCGCTTCTTCCTGCCATCACACGGCCGGCTAATGGCGTGCCGGTACGCCGACGGCCAAGCCCTCGGCATAGTTTGGACACGTGGTTGTCTCTAGGCCGATCCAGGCGTGGAGCTAGGCCGATGGTCGCGGCCCTCGGCGTAGGACCACATCTACGCCGACGGTCAAGCCCTCGGCGTACACCTGCCACGCGTACGCCCCCGAAGCGCCCAGGCCCGGCCCTACGCCGACGGCCTGGCCCTCGGCGTAGCCCTGGCCATTTGGTCACACGTAGGCGTCGGCGTAGGACCAGCCCATTTTTTTGTTTTTCCTAATTTTACTTCACAGCAATAATTATTAACATCATTCAAACATGATCACATCATTCAAACATCATCATATCCTTCATACATCATCATATCCTTCATACATCATCACATGTCCATAGACATCATCCCAACAACTCTGGGAGAGTCTGGGTGAACCCGAGATCTCCCGTGGTGAAGGAGGCGTCATGCGGCGACGTTGCCGTCCAGTAGAAGCAGCAGAAGAACCACCAGGCGAGGGATTTGTGGGCGAAACACCAGCAACAGAAGGATCGGGAGATAAGCCCGCAGATAGGCCAGCCGAAGGACCATCGGGGTGAGTGGGTGTGATCATCTGATGCCTACCCGGCGAAAGGACCATCGGGGTGAGTGGGTGTGATCATCGGATGCCTACCCGGCGAGGCAAGACCAAAGTGCTCATTCTCGGAATATCTCGTTCCCTACATGTTCCCTACATGTTAGCAATTTGCGAGGCAAAGTAAAGCGATAACTGGTGGTTTGGCAAAAAAGTTACCGGTGATAATGCGTAGTATGTCCGACGGAAACTTTCCCTCGATGGCAGGAATGGCGCCGGCCCTGGCATGGGAGGTATGGGCCCTAAATTAATACGATGTCCCATTTGCATAGCCACAATCACCACCTACAAGATAGTTTAGATGTCAGGCCCTAAAGCACCAAACTAGGGAAAGTGAGACTTGTATTTTGCAAAAGTAAAAGTTCAAACTTACATTTACGTACTACGTGTAGACTGTACTTGCCGCCTGATGCTGCTGATAGGCTACCTCATATTGATTATGAGCGGAATCGTAGGCCACCTCGAACTCAGGCTACAATTTCAAATATAATGAATCTCGTCAACACTTAGCCATGCAGGAACGTAAATATGATGTAAATGAGGAAAACTTACATCATCTCTGGAGGTGGATCGACGAGGCTGGCCACGAGGCAGGATTGGGGGGCCCTTGGCAGGGTGGGTAGCCTTGAGACGTTTGAAGCTCGTGGTGAGGGTAGGCTTGACCTTTTTATTAAGAATCTTGAGCATTAATGGGGTCATCCACATGCGGGTGGCGAGCCTTCACCATCATGGTGTAGGACTGCAAGTGTTCCTCGGCATTGCCGAAGAACACAGGAAACGAGGGCTGAGGTTGCGAGAGATCGGGCTTCTTGAGCCGCATCTTCTCATAGACGGTAACGTCATGAATCATCTCCCCGGGTAGTGCCTCGGCCACCTGCGTCGCAAAAAAAATTGTTATGCATCATGTAGGAACATGACGGGAAATAAATGCAGGTCGTTCCATGTGTATACATACCATCTTCCCCTTGAAACTGTCAAAGTTGCGGTTTCCCGCGTAGTGTGTTCCACCATCGCCTCGGTTCTTCGCGTTCCGCCTCGACAAGGCTGCAAACTCTTCATCTTCTATGAGCCACCTCGTCCTAACCAGCTCCTCCCATCCGGGGACAAGTTGAAAATACAATACTCAACTCTAGATAATGCAATGGCAACTTAGTAGCAATGTAGAATCTCATGACATTTTACTCACCGACATGTACTCTTCCGGAGTCATCGAGTAGTCAGGATTAGGATTTTTACCGACAATCTCCTCCTTCTTGACCCTCACGTCCCTGTCAGCCTAGAAGTGACTAGCGGTCGTGACCTTTTGGTTGTACCACACCTGCGGTGTCAACTTCACATAGGCCCCAAGCAAAGTCATGTTCGCCTTCTCATGTTGCTGCTCATCCACATGATAAAAGCACTTCAATCATGCATAAAAACAATTGTGAGAGTCATGAGTTAGCACGGTGAGGTCATCAACTATGAACGAAACTCAAGAAATATGCCTTACCCAAAACTTGGTGATCACAACCTCAGCAGCTGTCGGAAAGCCTGGGACACGGGTAGCCTGGTAGTTCGCCCAAGTAGTGGCTAGCCTCCTGACGCCCTCAGGGGAAGTGTAATAGCCCGGCCAGAACTTCCTAATCAGAGCTACAACCATGCTGTTAGGAAGGCAAGGCTTGGTCCGTATAGGAAATGTCCAATTGCTGTACAATAACCAAACATTAGTACACATGCCAAATTATTTATCACCAACAAGAAATTACATGTTTAAAATTCCAAATTAGTACACTTACCCAAGGCCATCTGGAATAATAAGGGCTTTCGCCTCCTGGGTCCTAGGCTCAAACCTCTCGTTAGGGACTCCCGATTCCCCACGATTCCACAATTTATTTCATGGCACCTGCACCACCAACTCATGTGTAGGGTCTGCCTCCTCTCTAGACTTCGCCTCGGTCTCCGCCTCCGCCTCCGCCTTGTCTCTCGACGGCCCCTCTCCCGCCTGCATCAGGAACAACTCAGGAGCCACGTCACCAGAAGCGGACGGTGGTGGGTCAAAATCCACGCCTCCTCCCCTGCCACCTCGTCCTCCTCCTCGATGTTGACCTCGTCCTCCCCCCGCACCGACAAGATAGGGGTAACACGGATTGGGAGTTGGTTGTCTCCCACTCCGTATAGCATTTTCCTTGCGCTGTTTTAGCGCATTAAGCAAGGAATCACCTGCATTGAGTAAGAGAAAACAATTAAGCACAAAGACATAATAAAATATAGACACTAAGCATAAAATGCATTGAAAAATAATAGAATGCATTAAGAAAACAATCAAGCACAAAGACATAATAGAATGCATTGAAAAATAAATACTCACTATCATTCTCATTCTCATTCCCATTGTCATTCTCATTCTCACTATCACCATCTTTTGAGTTGAAAGCCGGAGCCTCATTGAAGGGTGGAGACTCATCATCATTGTCATTCTCCGCATGTAACTTCTCTAGCATATCAATGTCATGTAGATCCACCACTGACTCACCCCGAGTTTCTGCATCGTTCTCGAGGTCTTCAAAATCAACAGGTTCTAACTCAAAGTGCCCGAAGTCCTCTTGCTCTTGATAGAAAATTTCCTCGTATGTTACAGGGTCAATGTTGTTGTAATCGTCCTCAGAGGGAATCGGTAGATTACCATGTGGCGATACCTAGAACACGACTTCCCAGCCCTTGAGTTCTGCTTTCTGGCATGGGTAGGGCAAATAATAAACTTGGTTGGCTTGGTGAGCCACAACAAAGACGTCCACCTGGGCATATACATGTCACCTACCAACCTTGCACCATTCTAACACACATATTATAGGGGCACATGCAAGTTTTCATGTGATTCCGATGCTCCGGTGGTCTTCCTCCGACGAAACCCTAGACTGAGGGCCCTCGATCATTTACCCCTATAGCTATCTCCGTACAAGGGTAGCCCGATGGAACTTTCTATTTGTTTTGGTTTGTTTAGGACATATGTACATGGAAAGCAAAGTTTGGGCCAACATTGCCACATTCTAGGCCCCCGCTGTCCTGCGGCAGGAGTTTCCACGTACAGATCCAGGATTTTACTAAGTGTTAACACATGTCCAAGAAGGAGGTCACACCTGGAGCCTACACATGGCACCTACCAACCTTGCACCACTCTTACACACATATGCTAGGGGCACATGCAAGTTTTCATGTGATTCCGACGCTCCTGTGGTCTTCCACCGGTGAAACCCTAGACCATGGGCCTCGGATCGTCTACCCCTATAGCTATCTCCGTACGAGGGTAGCCCGGTGGACCTTTTTATTTGTTTTGGTTTGTTTAAGACATATGTACATGGAAAACAAAGGTTGGGCCAACTTTGCCACATTCTAGGCCCCGGTTTTCTCGCGGCGGGAGTTTCCACGTACAGATCCAGGATTTTACTAAGTGTTAACGCAAGTCCGACAAGGGGGTCACACCTAGGGCCTACATGGCACCTACCAACCTTGCACCACTCTCGCACACATATGCTAGGGGCACGTGCAAGTTTTCATATGATTCTGACGCTCCGGTGGTCTTCCTCTGGTGAAACCCTAGACCGCGAGCCCTGGATCGTCTACCCCTATAGCTATCTCCGTACGAGGGTAGCCCGGCAGACATTTCTATTTGTTTTGGTTTGTTTAGGACATATGTACATGGAAATCAAAGGTTGGGCCTACGTTGCCATGAGATAGGCTCCAGTTGCCCCGCGCCGGGAGTTTTCATGTACAGATCCAGGATTTTACTAAGTGTTAACGCATGTACGAGAAGGGGATCACACCGGGGAGCTATGTATTCTATATATGGGACTTCGACAACACTTCCATATGTAGTTGAAACTGGACCCACTTCCTATCGATTCGGCAGACATTTCTCATTTTCATTAGGATGGACGGTAAGGTTTTAAAATCTTTGGTTGGGACCTTGTTCATGTAAGGTGGTCTAGTATTTTTAAAAAATGGGGTGGTAGCATTTTTTTATTTAATGTTTGGTGTTGCTTCACAAAACGCCCTGATTTTGGCACTCAGAAAATAGTAAATGGCTTTTCCATGGGACGAAAAGGAAAACTTCCTCCTGCAACATTGTTCTCCATCCCAATATGTACATGCATGCACAATATGGACACATTATCACAAACTATGACATGATTCTGGCCATAACATTGGTTGTTTGGCTTGAAAGCCATGAAACCTCGAACATGATAGGTCATTTTTGTGAAGGATTTTTGAGATGCAATTGATACGTTGCAAACGTATCTACAATTTTTGATGTTCCATGCTTGTTTTATATCTACTTTCTTATGTTTTGTTCCAACTTTAGAGTACTTTTCATAGACTTTCTTGGACTAACCTATTAACAAGATGCCACAGTGCCAGCTGCATGTTTTCTGCTATTTTTGGTTCTAGAAAAGTCAAAAAATGAATATTATCGGAATTGGACGGGACAAAAGCCAAAGTTGATATTTTATCGGAAGACTCACGGAGCCAGAAGACGAGGCGGAGAGGGGCCATAGGGTGGCCACACCATGTGGTGGCGCGGGTTAGCCCTAGCCGTGCCACCAGGTTGTGTGGGCCCCCTGCCGCCCACCGACCTTGCCTCTTCGCCTATAAGATGCCTCCCGATGCAAAAACCCTAAATAATCAAGCCACCAGCCACGAAAAGTTCCACAACGCGCCACCACCGAAGGGGAGATTCGGGGGATAGAAAGTCTTTGTTCCGGCACCCTGCCGGGATGGGGAAGTGCCCCCGGAGCCATCTCCGTCGATCTTCACCACCATCTCCATCGCCATTGCTGATTCCCATGATGAGGAGGGAGTAGTTCTCTCTCGAGGCTAAGGGTTCTACTGGTAGCTATGTGTTCATCTCTCTCTATGCATGATCTTATTGAGATTATGAGCTTGTAATCTATAGATCTACCTTGCTACTCAAGTGCTTTAATAGATCTCTGCTCTCCCCATGTGTGTGAAAGTGACAGCGTGCATACCATGGTGGCACTTATGCTAGAGATTACAAATACTTGTTATGAGTTATATTTGGAGTTGGATGTTTCTATGAAATTGTGGTGTTTGTTGGAATCATCTAGTGCTCAAGGTGACAGTGTGGGGTTATCTAGATGGTAAAGATGAACTTTGAGGTGTGCTGTTATAGCCCTACCAACAATTAGAGTGCCCAACCGGAGAGTAGTTCAGCGTAGTATCATAAATAAGAATATATTTATATGAGAGTGTTCACTAGTGAAAGTATGATCCCTAGGCCTTGTTTCTAAACATTGAAACACCGTTTGCAATTAGATCTGTTACATGTTTGCTTGCTTCCATATTTATTTCAGTTTGCCTTTAGTCTCTTTCACGCAATCAAAGCTATTTTCTATCACCGTTACCACTTATAATTATCTATACCACTTGTATTTCACTATCTCTTCGCTGAACTAGTGCACCTATACACCTGCCAAGTGTATTGGGTGTGTTGGGGACACAAGAGACTTTTTGTATCTTGATTCCTTTGGTTGCTTGAGAGGGGATACCTTTGACCACTTCCTCCCTGAGTTCGATAAACCTTGGGTGATCCACTTAAGGGGAAACTTGCTGCTGTTCTACAAACCTCTGCACTTGGAGGCCCAACAACTGTCTACAAGAATAGAAGTGCGTAGACATCAAGCTATTTTCTGGCGCCGTTGCCGGGGACTGAAGACGAAGAAGCTCCCACGTCAACCACGCGCCAGTAAGTATTTTCTGGCGTCGTTGCCGGGGAGGTAAGGTAAAAGGTACTCACATCCTCCGGTGTGAGTGCTCGAAGTTATTTCCTTTAGATTCTGCAATTTTGTCTTTTTGTTTCTTGTTTTTAATAGTTAGGTTTAATGGAAAACAACAACAAAATTAGAGAGCCTTAAAGTATTTATCTTGAGTTAGGACATGAAGTGTTTGAAGAGAAAATTAAAAGACCTATGGAACTTTATTTGCATGCTAATAGCAATGTTATTAGTATGAATTCTTTGAACACCATTATTGCTAATGCTATGGAAAAGTCTAAGCTTGGGGAAGCTAGTTTTGATGAAAATAATCTTTTTAGTTCCCAGCTTTGGAAGATAGCTATTCTATTGCTTATGATGATACCAAACTTCCAATATATGATGATTACAATGATGAATATGACATTTTCAGTCCACCTACTATTGAGGATAAAATTAATTATGATTACAATATGCCTCCTATATTTGATGATTATGGTGATGAGAATAATAATGATAGCTATTTTGTTGAATTTGCTCCCACTATAATTAATAAGAATGACTATGTTTATGTGGAGAGTAATAGTTATTATATGCATGTGGCTCATGATAAGAATGTTTTATGTGATAGTTATATTGTTAATTTTATTCATGATGCTACTGAAAGTTATTATGAGAGAGGGAAACATGGTTTTATGCATCTCAATAATATTAGGTTTCCCCTTTTTATGTTGACAGTCTTAAAGTTGCACTTGTTTGCTTTCCTATCCTTGTTGCTTTGTGCTTTCATGACTTGTTTCTTTACAAGATTCCTATTCATAGGAAGTGGATTAGACTTAAATGTGCTTCGAATTTGCTTCTTGATGCTCTCTTTTACTTTAATTCATATTTCTTATGTGAGCATCTTCTCAAACTATCATGCCTAACTTAAAGGCGTTAAAGAAAAGTACTTATTGGGAGATAACCCAAAAGTTTTAGATAAGTCTTGGAAGTTATTACTTCGGTAATAACTGCTCCTTATCCTTTTTATTTTCTTTTTGTGCCAAGAATAACCTCTAATGAGAGAGAAGTAATGCTTGGGAAAGTTGCTGTCCCGAAACAGATTTATGTGCTTCACCGTAAAAATTCGTGTAAAATCTCTGTACGTTCTTTTGAGGCGTGAAGTTTTGTGCTTCTGCCCCAGGTTGTTATCTAACTTTCGCTAGTTCAACACTTTTCGATTTGAGCAATAGAAGGTCTTCGAAAAAATTCGTCTTTACCTGCTGTTCTGTTTTGATAGATTTCTGCCATTATTTACATTTGCTTCTTGTTGGTTCCTTTTTTAGTTCTTTTGGGGAATTGAGCTTTTTGAGGGAAGTGCTACAGTAGCTTGTGTTTTAATGGAATTTTATTGGTGTTGGAACTGAACCTAAAGACCTATTATCTTGAGTGCACTAATATTGCTAATAAAGATTGTGTGAAGTTTTATATGAAGGAAAAATTTCATGTGTATGGAAGGAATGAGTAATGAGATGAAGGATGGACTAAAGCTCAAGCTTGGGGATGCCACGCGTGTCACCCCAAGAAATATCCAAGAAGTACAAGCGTCAAAGCTTGGGGATGCCCAAGGCATCCCCTTCTTCATCAATAAAAATCCCAGGTTTCTTCCAAACGCTTCATTTTTTGTTTCATGCACAGTTGTGTTGTTCTTGGAGCGTCTTCTTTTTCTTTTTTGTTTTGGTTTTTCGTTTGCTTTGTTTGCTTAGTTTGCTGAATAAATTGGTTGGACCCCCTCTTTCATACATTGGTTTTCAAATAGTTTGGTTTGGTTTGGAAAAGAGTAGGAAAGTTAATGCTTAAGTGTTAAAGAGAGCTTGTTTTTGACTGTGGCCTATGCTTTGTCATGCCATGCTTGATATTGTTTTGGCTTTATGCTTAGTATTCTTTGATGTAGCATGACTTGTTATAAACAATTGAGATTGCTCAATGTGCCTTGGATGAATCATGCGTTGTTTTAGCATATTAAAGCATAGTATTGTGGTGTTCTCCTTTGATGCTTTATTTGGGTTGACTTGGCGCATGCTCATACCATGTTATGACTATCTCAAGTCACCATAGCATTTATGATCCTTTAGTTTTCAACTTGTAGTATCACTTTATGCTTTGATCAATGATGTTTTATCGCTCTTCATGATTATGGCCATTATTGCTCTCTTAGTTTGTCGCTCCCGGTCTTTTGCTAGCCTCCATAACCAAGTATGAGTTCCACTCATGCATCCAACTCCTAAAACCAAGTTATTCCAAAGAGTCCACCATACCTACCTATTATCATATGCTATTCCAAGTATATTCATGTTTTTATGTACCTTCCGAATTAAACTTGTTATGTGAAAATTAGTGATTAAAGCTCTCACGAACTTGATGGCACACTTTACTTTTCTTGCACTTAATAAACTTGAACCATTGTGTCATCTATGTTGTATATGCTTGCACTTATATGTTGGGGATTAGCAGAACCATGTTGTCATGGGGAACGCTTTCAACATTGCACTTGTACTTTGTACCTAGTTGATATCATGCACTTTTGTCTATGGATGTCGTCGGTGTGAAATGAAAGGGGAGCTTGTAAGTCCATGGAGTTATGTATGTGTGTTAGAGAAACGCCTGGGCCACCAGTCTAATCCATGCTGTCATGATGGAAACCTATAGCGTAACCATAATAAGTTGTCTATGAAGCATTCTTCTTATAAAAAAGAGTCAGATATTGAGAAAAAGAGAAAATAGAAAAAAAGAGATATGAGAAAATAGGAAAGAGAGAAAAAAGCACCATCTTCCCATGGTAAATAAGAAGATTGCTGAGATGCTCGTTGTCTGCTTGCCTTGTGATTTTGATATGGGGATTCTTCCGTATCATCGGGAAAGGGGTACCCCGTTGGCGGCTCTCTATGATACACATGTACTTACAATGACAAGAACTTACCGGTGACTAAACTTGAGTAGCATGAGGAGCGGCCCTCGTATTCAAGGGACATGAGATTTCTAACTTATACTTCGTCAAGCATGTACATCATAGTTTGTTCACTTTAACCTTAATCACTTCAAGATGCTTATGATAGGGGCAATGAGAGCTGAAAGCTATAAGTACCATAATTTTTGGAAGATCTTTATGAAACTTGAATCTCTGCTTCCTTCTATGAAGGCATTTCTTCCACTTTTATATTGAGTCTCCACCTTCTATCTTTATGCACCTACTTTGAGAGCATAGTGGCCATTCTTAGTTCTATGTGCATTGTCCCAAGACTTGTTGATTGATGCATAACTTTGATATTGCTTGTTTTAAACTATTTGTATCTAGTCACTCTTATGAACTTTGAAGCTGTCCTATGCATTTATGTTTGCTACTCTACGAGGGACAACCTGAATGCCACTATGCTATATTTTCTTTATGTGAAACGAACAAACGTCTTGCAAAGCATTGTTATTCATGAATCTTTTGTTTGTGTCGTTTCATGTTACAACATAGTTGCTTTGTCTTATTGCTAGAACTTTGTCTTTCATGTTATGATTGAAGTACTATGATCCCAGCTTTGAATGTTTTACAAATACTCTGATCAAGTTTATGATGGTGCATGTCACCTCAAAAATTATTCTTTCTTTTTATCACTTACCTACTCGAGGACAAGCAGGAGTTAAGCTTGGGGATGTTAATACGTTGCAAACGTATCTATAATTTTTGATGTTCCATGCTTGTTTTATATCTACTTTCATATGTTTTGTTCCAACTTTGGAGTACTTTTCATAGACTTTCTTAGACTAACCTATAAACAATATGCCATAGTGCCAGCTGCCTGTTTTCTGCTGTTTTTGGTTCCAGAAAAGTCACAAAATGAATATTCTCGGAATTGGACGGGACAAAAGCCAAAGTTGATATTTTACCGGAAGACTCAGGGAGCTAGAAGACGAGACGGAGAGGAGCCACAGGGTGGCCACACCATGTGGTGGCGCGAGCTAGCCCTAGCCACGCCACCAGGTGGTGTGGGCCCCCTGGCCGCCCACCGACCTTGCCTCTTCGCCTATAAGATGCCTCCCGATGCAAAAACCCTAAATAATCAAGCCTTCGGCCATGAAAAGTTCCGCAGCGCCGCCGCCACCGAAGGGGAGATTCCGGGGACAGAAAGTCTCTATTCCGGCACCCTGTCGGGACGGGGAAGTGCCCCCGGAGGCATCTCCATCTATCTCCACCACCATTGTTGATTCCCATGATGAGGAGGGAGTAGTTCTCTCTCAAGCCTAAGGGTTCTACCGGTAGCTATGTGTTCATCTCTCTCTATGCATGATCTTATTGAGATCATGAGCTTGTAATCTATAGATCTACCTTGCTACTCAAGTGCTTTAGTAGATCTCTGCTCTCCTCATGTGTGTGAAAGTGACAGCATGCACACCATAGTGGCACTTAGGCTAGAGATTACAAATACTTGTTATGAGTTATATTTGGAGTTGGATGTTTCTATGAAATTGTGGTGTTTGTTGGAATCATCTAGTGCTCAAGGTGACAGTGTGGGGTTATCTAGATGGTAAATATGAACTTTGAGGTGTGTTGTTATAGCCCTACCAACGATTAGAGTGTCCAACCGGAGAGTAGTTCAGCGTAGTATCATAAAGAAGAATATATTTATATGAGAGTATTCACTAGTGAAAGTATGATCCCTAGGCCTTGTTTCTAAACATTGAAACACCATTTGCAATTCGATCTGTTACATGTTTGCTTGCTTCCATCTTTATTTCAGTTTGCCTTTAATCTCTTCCATGCCAGCAAAGCTATTTTCTATCACCGTTACCACTTATAATTATCTATACCACTTCTATTTTACTATCTCTTTGCCGAACTAGTGCACCTATACACCTGACAAGTGTATTGGGTGTGTTGGGGACATAAGAGACTTCTTGTATCTTGATTGCAGGGTTGATTGAGAGGGGATACCTTTGACCACTTCCTCCCTGAGTTCGATAAACCTTGGGTGATCCACTTAAGGGAAAACTTGCTGCTGTTCTACAAACCTCTGCACTTGGAGGCCCAACAACTGTCTACAAGAATAGAAGTGCGTAGACATCAAGCTATTTTCTGGCGCCGTTGTCGGGGACTGAAGACGAAGAAGCTCCCACGTCAACCACACGCCAGCAGCAATCAATATACCAAGTTTGATATTTTTCCTCACAAATATGTCACATAATATGACACCACGCGAAGGATTTACGTTGTTCGGACCGTTTTAGAATTTCTTATGCCTATTTCAAACTATGGTCAAAAGCACCAAAAACACCCGTCTGTGGGCCCCGAGAAGGTCTACCCCCCACACGAGGTTCCACCAATATACTTTTTTGTTTGTTAAGGTATGTTTAGGCGATATATACAAGGAAAACCAAGATTGGGACCTTGTGCCACATTCTAGCCCCCGGTTGTCTGAGAAGGGGGTCATACCTGGGGCCTAAACATGGCACCCACCAACCTTGCACCACTCTCACACACATATCCTAGGGGCACATGCAAGTTTTCACGTGATTCCGACGCTCCGGTGGTCTTTCTCCGGCAAAACCCTAGACCGGGGGCCCCGGATCGTCTACCCCTATAACTATCTCCGTACAAGGGTAGCCCGGTGTACCTTTATTTTTTTTGTTTGTTTAGGACATATGTACATGGAAAGAAAATGTTGGTCCTACTTTGCCATAATATAGGCTCTGGTTGCCCCGTGACGGGATTTTTCATGTACAGATCCAGGATTTAACTAAGTGTTAACACATGTACGAGAAGGGGTTCATACCGAGGAGCTTTGTATTCTATCTATGGGACTTCCACAACACTTTCACATGTATCCTATGTGGCATCCCGCTAAAACCGCTACTAGAAAATCGCTGTGTTTTTGTGCATTGCATCATCATGACCGCATGCTCATGTCATCATGCCACATTGCATTTGAGCATCGTCATCATCATGCATGGTTTGTTTGAAAACTATTTTTGAAAAGTCTGGTTTTGTTTTCTAAACGCCCCGTCTTTATTTCAAATTAAAACCCGGCCTCTTCCGGATATTTTGTTTTGTCTACAAAATATTTACAAGAGTCTATTCGGACAAAATAAAAATAATTAAAGCTATTTTTTTAGCGGGAGGCAGCCGGCCGGGCCAAAAGTCCCAGCTAGCCAGCCTACTACCCCATATACCCAAACCTAGCCTAACCCTAATCCCTCTACCCCACCTACCACCATTCCCAGCCACCGCGCGATACACCCCACCCCTGCCCGACATGCTAGCAGCATCCGCACCAGCACACAATTCCGCACGTCGCACGTGACGCGGTCGACCACCTCGCTGGCTCGCTTCCCTCACCAACCTGGCCCCACCCTCAGCGGCACACCGCGTCAGGCGCATGCAACCGTCCTCACGCACGCGATGCCGCTAGCTCGCTCACATCGTGCACTCTCCCCTAGCGCTGCCACCCCCGATCCTCATCGCGTGGTCAAACCCCGTCCCCATCCAGTGGACCCACTCCCACCGACAACCCCCGACCCTCTCCGACGCGTGACCCATCCCGATTCCCACCTACCCCCGCGAGCCCTCCTCCCTCTCGCCTCGCTCCCGAGAGTGCCGCCGCCCCAAGCTAGGCCGCCACCGAGCCGCCCTCCGCCAGAGCCGGCCCTGCCGCCTCGTCCTCAACCTCCACGTCCTCCTCCCCGAACGGATCCCGAGCCGCCGCCTCCATGTTCGTAACTGCCGACGCGGTCCTTCTCCCTCGGCCGTCCTCACCTCTGTTCGCTAGCAACCGCCTCCGGCCAGCGCCCCGTCCGCATCGAGTTGTCGCCTCCGAGCCCCGCCTACCACCCCTCCACCCTCGACCAGTGCGCGCCACCACCGAGCCCACATCACCGTTGCTCGACCCGGCGCCATCCCGAGCTCCTCCCCGCTGCCCCTCTTCTCTGAACACGAGCAGCTCGACCTCGTCGTCCTGGTACCTTTCTACAGCGGATCGCCCCTCCCCAAGCTCTACCTCTGGTGACCCCATCTCCGGCCGCCAAGCTTACTCTCTGTCGTGCGCGCGTCCGGCTGCTCCCATGCAGAAGCACACCAAGTCCAACACGCTCCGGCTGCACATCGTCTCAGTTGAACCCCGTCACCTCCTCTTTGCAGATGCTGTGCTCTTTGGCCCGAGTGCACCTCGCCTTGTTCCAGCGCGTGCACACCTTCCATGTGCTCTGTTTTCATGATGACCAGGTCTGGTGGTGTTGGTGAGATGTAAGTATAACAACCCGACGGACAATGCTACGTTCATCTCCGTTTAGCCTTGTGTGTAACGATGTTGTGCACAGAGACAAGAACATTCGTGGCATCGCTTATGTGATCGAGTACGATACCGTCGCCAAGTTCTGTCCAAAGACACATGTGTCGATTCAAGTCCGCCACCGACCACAACATCAATGAGGATCCCGATGCGGAGCGTCAAGTTCGTCGTCACAAGTTCAAAGCCTTCGACATGGACCGAAGGTTTGTCTAGACGCCAAGATCTCCTTCACGGATGCGGACCCAAAGATCTCCTTCACGGAACGCCAAGTTCTTCATCCCGGACGCCATTGGTTATTCTTCAGGGCTCTTAGCCCAATCTGCATCTTGTCCGTACTCGGACGCTGTATCGTTTTCAAGGTGATTTGGATCTTCGTATTTGTATATCTGTATGCTTGACTCGCTGAGTCGCTGTTGTATATATATATCTATTTTGTGGGTCCCATCGAGGACTGTTGTGTAATGGTATTACTTCGTTTTCCACCCGCACGAAAGTGCCTGGTGGGCGTCCTTGAATCGTTTCTATGCGGGTTTGGCGGGAAGGGCTAAAACTTGCATAGGACCGATTCGAGGGTGTTACAGAGTGGTATCAGAGCTCAGCAGTTGCGATACCCCACTGGTCCAGCCTGTAGGATAACCTAGCTAACGGCCGAAGTATATAGTGTCAAACTATTTTGCAAAATCAGTTCGATAGATCTGATTAGGTCTGGTTTTACTCCTTACCCTCTGCTATTCTCCTCTTATCTCTGCGTGTTTTGAATCTGCTCTCTTATCTTTTCTTCGAGTCCAGGATTTCTCGTGGTTGGGTTTTCCGTCGTACCTTCAGGGTTTCGCTTCCTCCTTTGGTAACGGTGCTTCTACATCCGGTCTTCATGCTCTCCGAGGAATCCTTCATCTGATGGACTCCTCTTTGTCCCTTCTTGTGCCTTTCGGAGTTTCCGAGACGATGTCATCATCAGCTACGCCAGATCCGATGCAGAGTCTGCATTGCTCCTTTGTTCCGAACCTCGACTGTCGAGATCTTTAGTCTGATTCCGAGAGTTGGTTGCATAATTCTGCTATTCACGTACGGAGTAATGATATGAGTGCAGGATGGAGTCGCGACCATACCACTACTCTTATCATTCGCTTTTGTTTATCGAATCAGTGGATCCAGCAATTTTACTCCGTCCACGGAAGCTAGAGGTGGCTTTATTTGTTGATACCTCTACCTTCGCCCTTTGTTCCCGGAGTGTTCTCTCGACGATCACGGACAACGAACTCTTGTTAGTGGTGTCGCGAGGATCCACATGAATCAAGGAGATTCCGGTCATCGACCTCTTTCGGTACCACGAGGCGGATCTCGAGGGCGAGATCCCTTGTTAGTGGTGTCGAATTGTGGCATCCCGCTAAAACCACTACTAGAAATCGCTGTGTTTTTGTGCATTGCATCATCATGACCGCATGCTCATGTCATCATGCCACATTGCATTTGAGCATCGTCATCATCATGCATGGTTTGTTTGAAAACTATTTTCGAAAAGTATGGTTTTGTTTTCTAAACGCCCCGTCTTTATTTCAAATTAAAACCCGGCCTCTTCCGGATATTTTATTTTGTCTACAAAATATTTACAAGAGTCTATTCGGACAAAATAAAAATAATTAAAGCTATTTTTTTATGGGGAGGCAGCCGGCCGGGCCAAAAGGCCCAGCTAGCCAGCCTACTACCCCATATACCCAAACCTAGCCTAACCCTAATCCCTCCACCCCACCTACCACCATTCCCAGCTGCCACGCGATACACCCCACCCCTACCCGACACACTAGCAGCGTCCGCACCAGCACACAATTCCGCACGTCGCACATGACGCGGTCGACCACCTCGCTGGCTCGCTTCCCTCACCAACCTGGCCCCACCCTCAGCGGCACACCGCGTCAGGCGCACGCAACCGTCCTCACGCACGCGATGCCTCTAGCTCGCTCACATCGTGCACGCTCCCCTAGCGCTGCCACCCCCGATCCTTATCGCGTGGTCAAACCTCGTCCCCATCTAGTGGACCCACTCCCACCGACAACCCCCGGCCCTCTCCGATGCGTGACCCATCCCGATTCCCACCTACCCCCCGCGTGACCTCCTCCCTCTCGCCTCGCTCCCGAGAGTGTCACCGCCCCAAGCTAGGCCGCCACCGAGCCGCCCTCCGCCAGAGCCGGCCCTGCCGCCTCGTCCTCAACCTCCATGTCCTCCTCCCCGAACGGATCCCGAGCTGCTGCCTCCTTGTCCGTAACCGCCGACGCGGTCCTTCTCCCTCGGCCGCCCTCACCTCTATTCGCCAGCAACCGCCTCCGGCCAGCGCCTCGTCCGCATCGAGTTGTCGCCTCCGAGCCCCTCCTACCACCCCTCCGCCCTCGACCAGCGCGCGCCACCGCCGAGCCTACAACACCGTCGCTCGACCCGGCGCCATCCCGAGCTCCTCCCCGCTGCCCCTCTTCTCCGAACGCGAGCAGCTCGACCTTGCCGTCCTGGTACCTTTCTACAATGGACCGCCCCTCCCCAAGCTCTACCTCCGGTGACCCTATCTCCGGCCGCCAAGCTTACTCTCTATCATGCGCACGTCCGGCTGCTCCCGTGCAGAAGCACACCAAGTCCAACACGCTCCGGCTGCACATCGTCTCAGTTGAACCCCGTCACCTCCTCTTTGCAGATGCTGTGCTCTTTGGCCCGAGTGCACCTCACCTTGTTCCAGCGCGTGCACACCTTCCATGTGCTCTGTTTTCATGATGACCAGGTCTGGTGGTGTTGGTGAGATGTAAGTATAACAACCCGACGGACAATGCTACGTTCATCTCCGTTTAGCCTTGTGTGTAACGATGTTGTGCACAGAGACAAGAACATTCGTGGCATCGCTTATGTGATCGAGTACGAGACCGTCGCCAAGTTCTGTCCGAAGACACATGTGTCGATTCAAGTCCGCCACTGACCACAACATCAATGAGGATCCCGATGCGGAGCGTCAAGTTCGTCGTCACAAGTTCAAAGCCTTTGACATGGACCGAAGGTTTGTCTAGACGCCAAGATCTCCTTCACGGATGCGGACCCAAAGATCTCCTTCACGGAACGCCAAGTTCTTCATCCCGGACGCCATTGGTTATTCTTCAGGGCTCTTAGCCCAATCTGCATCTTGTCCGTACTCGGACGCTGTATCGTTTTCAAGGTGATTTGGATCTTCATATTTGTATATCTGTATGCTTGACTCGCTGAGTCGCTGTTGTATATATATCTGTTCTGTGGGTCCCATCGAGGACTGTTGTGTAATGGTATTACTTCGTTTTCCACCCGCACAAAAGTGCCTGGTGGGCGTCCTTGAATCGTTTCTATGCGGGTTTGGCGGGAAGGGCTAAAAGTTGCATAGGGACGATTCGAGGGTGTTACATCCTAGGTCCACGCGCAAGTTTGGGTGGGTTCCCGGGGCTCCGGGGGTCAAAAAGCACCGGTTGGTGGGCCCGGGGGATCTACCCCTAGCTATTTTCGTACGATGTTCCGACAATGTACTTTTTGTTTGTTTAGGCATGTTTAGTCCATATCTACATAGAAAACCAAATTTGGGCCCAATATTCCACCGATTGCCCCCCATTGGACCCATCGTGGGAGTTTCCCAGCGACATGTCCAACACTTCTCTAAGTGTTATCGCATGCATGTGAAGACGGTGACACCCGGGAACTATGGGATGAGCATCTATAAACTTGCATTGTATCTCTTAAGAAACATCATATTGTGAGTCTAAAAATGATTTTTAGATCATGTACCTGTAGTTCAAACCGGACCCACTTCCTGCCGATTCGGCAGACATTCGCCATTTTCACCAGGGGTGGATGGTAAGGTTTTAAAATCCCCGGTTCAGACTTCATTCATGTAAGGTGTTCTAGTATTTTTGAAAAATGGGGTGGTAGTATTTTTTTATTTAACTTTTGGTGTTGCTTCACAAAACGCCACGATTTTGGCACTCAGAAAATAGAAAATGGCTTTTCCATGGGACAAAAACAAAAACTTCCTCCTGTAACATTGTTCTCCATCCCAATATGTACATACATGCACAATATGGGCATATTATCACAAACTGTGTCACGATTCTGGCCATAACATTGGTCGTTTAGCTCGAAAGCCATGAAACCTCGAACATGATAGGTCATTTTTATGAAGGTTTTTTTAGATGCAATCAATATACCAAGTTCGATATTTTTCCTTGCAAATATGTCTCATAATATGACACCACGTGAAGGATTTATGTTGTTCGGACCGTTTCAGAATTTCTTATGCCCATTTCAAACTATGGTCGAAAGCATCGAAAACACCCGTATGCGGGACCCGGGAAGGTCTACCTCTAGCTCTCTCCGCACGAGGTTCCACCAATGTACTTTTTGTTTGTTAAGGTATGTTTAGGTGATAGATATAAGGAAAACCAAGATCGGTACCTTGTGCCACATTCTAGCCCCCGGTTGTCCCGTGGCGGGAGTTTCCACGTACAGATTTAGGATTTTACTAAATGTTAACGCATGTCCAAGAAGGGGGTCACACCTAGGACCTACACATGGCACCTACAAACGTTGCACCACTCTCACACACATATTCTAGGGGCACATGTAAGTTTTCATGTGATTCTGACGCTCTGGTGGTCTTCCTCTGGCGAAACCCTAGTCCGGGGCCCCGGATCGTCTACCCCTATAGCTATCTCCATACAAGGGTAGCCCGGTAGACCTTTTTATTTTTTTTTGGTTTGTTTATGACATATGTACATGGAAATAAAAGGTTGGGCCAACTTTGCCACATTCTAGGCCCCGGTTGTCCCACGGCGGGAGTTTCCACGTACAGATCCAGGATTTTACTAAGTGTTAACGCATGTCCGAGAAGGGGGTCACATCCGGGGCCTACACATGGCACCTACCAACCTTGCACCACTCTCACACACATATTCTAGGGGCACATGCAAGTTTTCATGTGATTCCGATGCTCCGGTGGTCTTCCTCCGGCGAAACCCTAGGCTGAGGGCCCTGGATCATCTATCCCTATAGCTATCTCCGTACAAGGGTAGCCCGATGGACCTTTCTATTTGTTTTGGTTTGTTTAGGACATATGTACATGGAAATGAAATGTTGGGCCAACTTTGCCACATTCTAGGCCTCGGTTGTCCCGCGGCGGGAGTTTCCACGTACAGATCTAGAATTTTACTAAGTGTTAACGCATGTCCAAGAAGGAGGTCACATCTGGGGCCTACACATGGCACCTACAAACCTTGCACCACTCTTACATACATATGCTAGGGGCACATGCAAGTTTTATGTGATTCCGACACTCCGGTGGTCTTCCTCTGACGAAACCCTAGACCGGAGCCCTCGGATCGTCTACCCCTATAGCTATCTCCGTACGAGGGTAGCCCGGTGGATCTTTCTATTTGTTTTGGTTTGCTTAGGACATATGTAAGTGGAAAGAAAAGGGTGGGCCTACTTTGCCATAAGATAGGCTCCGCTTGCCCCGCGACGGGAGTTTCCACGTACAGATCCAGGATTTTACTAAGTGTTAACACATGTCCGAGAAGGGGGTCACACGGGTGGCCTACATATGACGCCTAGCTAGTTTTCATGTGATTCCGACGCTCCGGCTCGGTCCAAGAAAACCATGGCTCGGCCCAAGAAAACCAAGGCTCGGCCCAAGAAAAAACCAAGGCTCGACGCATGTATATTTGGTGGGTTAGGTTTGTTTAGGTTAAATACCCCCTCCTCTCTCATTCCACTCCGATGCCTCCTCCTCCTGCCCAAAGCAGCCGTCGCCACCGCCAATCTGAAGCAGCCGCCACCCGAAGCCGCCGCCACCCGGAGCCCTCGTCGGCTCAAAGCCGCCGCCCACCGCCACCGCTCGCGGGTAATCTCCAAGCCCATTTTTTTGTTAATTAGATGCATTTTGGAGCAACCACACTTAGAAAATTGTTCTTTCGATCTAATGCATACTTTAGGATGCCCAACCCGCATCCTCATCGTCAACTCGGCGGCAACGCAGGAGGACTGCTGGGCTCCACCGGGGCCGGGGAAGGCCGAGCCTGGGTTCCGTCAGGCTGGCACTAGGAGGTGCTACCTTCCGGGATGCATAGCTTGGTGAGGAATCTGGGTCCCGTCATCGATCCGGAGCTTCTTTGGTGGCGGTCAAGTGGTCCACTATCGGTGTAGAGGGAGCCGGCCCTCGAGGAGGTGGTACAGAATCGTGTCAAGGAGGAGGACGAGCATGTCCGTCGCTATATGTATGTGTTGGAGATCAGGTTCTCCAATACATGGCAGGTTCTTCAGGGATCTCACCCGAGCTATGCTCGTGTGATGGTTCCTTCTCTTTAGATATTCACCGTCCGTGGCTTAGTACCCGGAAGTCGGCGTCCAGTTTGATTGAGCGAGATGTATTAGTGATATTATCGAATTTGTAGTAGAAAACCACGTCGAGAACTTGAATAAGATAACTAATATCTTGATTGTGGATGCTGAATATGAAGATTCACAACGTCATTTCATGTGGGTGTGGAGACAGCTATTTAGAGGATACGAATCCGTTCAATTAATAAAAAATAGAACAATATTTAAATAATTAGTTATAATAAATAAGTAGAAATAAAATGCAAGTTAATACGGAGGAATAAAAAATAAAAAAGGAAGGTGCTACGCTGAGGGCCACCGTCGGCGTAGGGTAGCAGAAAATTTTAGGAGGGAAAAAAGAAAACGGAAGGCTCTACACCGACGGTCACCCTCGGCGTAGAGCTAATGTCGTCACGGCCCAGCGTTCGTGGGCCACGTGTCCACCGCCTACGCCGACGACTATTGTACGCCGAGGGTAGCCATCGGCGAATCCGGTCCTACGCCGACGGCCGCGGGGGAAAGCTGGTCTGGACGCTGTCTACGCCAATGGCCCGGCGTAGCTCCCGGCCCTCGGCGAAGCCAGCGATTCACTAGGTACAAACGAGTGATCAGATTAAACAACACAAACCAGCTAACCCATCGGATTCCTATTGCAACTTTTTAATACTCTCTCTGTTTAAAAAGAATGTCACAAAGTTATTAAAAATCGGATGTACCGTATCTATACAGTAAACGGTGTGTAGATACATTCAAATTTAGACTAATCTGTGGCATCCTTGTTAAGAGGGAAGGAGTATACTTTGTTTGGAACGAGAGGCATGAAGGACTGCTTCATGCAACTACTTAAGGGAGCTAGTTGATCGCAGCTTCTTCCACCGACGTCCTCGATCCACTGCTTATAACTTCGGCTGAAGAGATATCAATGGATGTTTCTAAAACGAAAAGATCGACGAGCCTGCGACTCTGAGCGTGTGGCATGGAAGCAAGCGAAGATCGAGCACGGGCAGGGTACATGCGTGCCGCGTGAATGAGGCGCGCGCGTGACAAGACATGCACCAAACGCGGTGAAGCTAGCTAGTTCTGTACTAGCTGAAGCAAACGACGCAAACGGAGAGCTAGGGATTTTTATTTCCTTCTTTTGCGGGAGACAACAGAGACTGGAGATTGGCGCAATACCGGATGTGCTTGCCCTGCGTGGATCAGTGGATGCCAGCTGGTGTATTACTGACTCACGCTGTCCTCATGGGAATTGAACCGACAACACAAATGGTGTTTCCTTTTCACTTGTGTGTTTAGGATTTGTTTTTTCTTGAGAATCATGAGATCACACAAATAGCCCCTCTCATAAGGGCTCAAGATTAGGAATGCAGGCGGTCGGGCCGGCGGACGAGGCGGACGGTCCGCAGATTCTGCATGCCAATAAATTGACGAAGGCTGACGTGTAAGTACCGATTACTTCCTTAGCTAACTAGGATACAGGTTTGATTAGCGGACAGGTCAGGACGTCTAGGCGGACGTCCGCCTGCATCCCTGTCAAGATCATATCGTTGATGTGAAGTGAACAAGGAACTGTGGAAGAAGAAGGAGATGATGCATGGTGCTTCACTCCCCGCTGTGCTTGAAGTGAAGATATCAAAATCTGGCGCCGTTTTGCTGGTGATGCGGTTGTTTTCATAATAACCTGTGAGCCTAGCTAAGCTGGTTTTTTTTTTTACAACTGAGGGCCAAAAGGTCTGGAAAAATCTTGGGGGTTTTATGGCCATGTTGACCAAGTAGGCCGTTTCATGAACAAATGTGCAGACCTGAAAGGGTGCACTTCTAGCCTTAATATCTCTACTAGTGGAGCTATTCTCTCCCATTGTGCCTTTATGAATATCAGCAACGACTGTCTTATCACTTTTGCTTCGGTGTCTCTTCTGCAAACTTTGACAACAAAAACTCAATACTCATTCATTTCGAAGACCGTACGAATCCACCCAAAGCCCGTATGGTCGTCTTAGACGTATACTCACGTGTTTGCGGGAGTAGGAAATCAGGAGGTATATAGCAGCAACAACAAATTTTAACATGCATGCAAAGACGTAGATCGTGATAACGTTAGGCGGGATCAGCCGGTGATAACATGGAGTATATCCAGCTCGACCGAGTACACCTGTACGGAGATATACATAGCTTAGGTATGCGTTTTGACGGGTCAAAAGAAAACTGGTCCATGCAAAATTAAGTTGGAGGAGGAGGGGGGGGGGGGGGGGGGGGGGGGAGCACACCTCCTGTCTTATAGTCCGACGCGACGCAGCATAGATCTTAGCTAGGTTGATATCTTCAGCTAGTGCTAATGCTTCTCTGCAGCCTACATGCTATAGTTTCCACATTTGATCACCGCCGCTGAGAAACCCCAGGTATAATAAACCCTGCTCACACCTACTGCCCCATTGTCTCCTGCCCGATATATTGCGGCGTCAACATTGATTTTCACCATGCCCACCGAAGATGGAAGCCAGGTTGCACTAGCTCCCGTTGCACCTCGTCTAACCGTCGGTGTCGATGGTTTCGCAATAGATTTCAGCTCCTCTATTTGATGGAGTCATGTGTAGACAAGGGATTCTGAAAGATCTCCTCGTGAAACTGCTTTCCTACGAGCAGTCCAAATTGCCCAAAGAGTAGCGGATATTGATCATGATTCATGAGGCAGGGTCTCAATCATCTCGAACAAACACGATTTGGACGTGATCACTTGTTTTTAACTGTGTTGTTAGCGTCGTGTTGCTGATTTCATACTGTGGAGTACTGGAGCCTTGGCCGCTTGAAGTCGTTTGGCTGCTTCGGTTGCTTGCACGGAAGCTAACATGCCTACAGCAGAGAAGCGTCGGTGAGACTGAGAGGTGAGGCTAGCTAATCCACAGTTAGTGGACGTGCCTGTCCCGCAAGTCGATCAACGAACACTATAATATGCATGCATCATCAGCAATCAATAACTTTGATTACCGCATAAAATCAAAGAATTTGGTAACCCAGCAGCTTCTGATCTGCCTTTCCCTTCGTACACACGCGCAAAGCATGTGAAATTTTGATGTCCGCAAAATCTTTTTTTTTTCCAAATGGACAACGTGTGATTGATGCCCCCCAAAATATCAATCGGTACAATATCTGCCAAACCTCCTCTCAATTAGGCTAGTCATAGTGGAAGTAAGTTACTCCATGTAGATAACATGGCATGCAATTAAATAATGAGAGAGTATGTTACTACCATAATATCACCACATTTTAGGACAAAATGAGTCTACATTGCAATAAATGAAACTTTGCATAATAACACCACTATATAGGTAGTAACTTAGACTAGCCCTAATAGGGATTTCATAGTTAGTATCATGCATGCCATGTTAGCAAAATTCTGACATGGCATTCTAATTAATGATGAACGAGATTGTGTTGATATCATAGATACCGTTAGAGTATTAGATATACGGTTGTTATGGTAGTTTAGATAGAGTTAGGATCTATTTACGTATAGTTCTAACTTGACTCGTACTCCAAGATAATCCTCTGTACGCCTATATATATACTCGCCCATGAGACTCAATAATATATCCATCATATTCCGCCAAACTCATACTCTTTCATGGTATCAGCCTAAATCGATCTCAAACCCTACCTTTCGCCGCGATGCCCCCGGAGAGGTCGATCTCCATGATCTCCGTCGGGGCTGCGCAACCCGTATGCAGGGTTCGTCCGTTGATCCGTGATCGGCTGTCATGTAAGTCTTTTTCTCCGATCTCTTGGGTTTTCTTTTTGGTTTACCGATCTTAGATCGGATTGAGTCTCCCACCGCCGTCGTCATCGCCACGCCTCTACTCCAACCATCGGCATTCAGGATCTACATCGCGTCTATCGCGGCCTCACGGCAGGCTGCCACGCACCACGGACGACTGCTACGCCTTCCTCGAAAGGCTACCGTGGCCGCCCTCCCTCGGATCCTCTTCGTCGTCATCGTCCGGGACTTCACCGACAACGTCGCCATCGAATCCGATCTACGCGTCGTCCACGCCATGGCGCACACGGTGCACCATCGGTCTGATCAACTGATCCTGAGCCTGTCTACGCTAAGCACGTCCCCGAGCACGCGCCTACCACAGATCGAGCTACGGGCTGCCGCTATGTCGCCCCGTCGGACCGCAGCGCCGCCGCCTTTGGTCCACGCTACCGGCTTCCAACACGCCTTCCTTGGCGTGTACGTCACTGGTGGTCTCCCAGCCGCTGCACCGACTTGCGCCCTGCAGCTATGCCCCCCCCCCCCAGGTCGTAGCGTGGCTGCACGCAGTCTACTTCGTCGTCCACGTGCATCGACGGCCTCGACTTTCACCGCGCCATCTCCTACGGCGCGGATCGCCGCCGTCTGCACATGATCTTCGCCACGTCGCCGGGTCTTCCTCGTCTACTTCGACCACCGCCGCCGTGCTTCACAAGGTAACCTGCAGGGCGCCCTCTCGTTGTCGCAGGTCCCGCCGACTACTCCATCGCCACGCTAGGCATCCAGCATGACTAACCCAGGTCGCCTTTTACATCTTCATCGGCTTCGACAACGTCTTCTTCGGCATCGACCCCTCTATGATTGCCTCGATCGTGTCACCGACGTGTTCTTCTTTGCATACTCGGTTCTGGCAAAACCAGAGTGTGCGTTCGTTCCCGACGTGCGCCTAGTTCTGGCAAAACTATGGACGCACCTCGTCCTCGACGGCTCGGACTGCATCGATTTCGGCATCGACACCCTCAACGACTGCCTCGACGCGTCTCCGTCATCCTCCTCGCGCACTATGCGCATGCGGCTTCACGTGCGGCTACCTCGACACGGGCATTCCCGACCACGACATTGATCACGGCAACCCATCGTACAGCTACCTCGACTATGGCACCGCCTCACGCTTTCGGCTCCCTCGACATCGGCACAAGGGTTACCACCTCGCTTGAGCATCATCAGCTTCCTCTATAGTCCAAGCAACCGTGACGTGACACCATCCACGACATTCCCGCTACGACTGCGGGGGATGTCAGCCTACTGGATGCTATTTCGGTTTATCTCCAGTCTGTCCGTCCGCGACGTTCCAGTTATTCACGACGCTACCGCTACGACTGCGGGGGGATGTTAGAGTATTAGGTATATACGGTTGCTATGGTAGTTTAGATAGAGTTAGGATCTGTTTACGTACAGTCCTAACTTGACTCGTACTTCAAGATAATTCTCTATAGGCCTATATATACTCGCCCATGAGGCTCAATAATATATCCATCATATTCCGCCAAACTCATACTCTTTCAGATACGATATCATGACACTTAGAATTAGAAATGCTAATCCTAAATAAATCTTGTACACAATTTTACATTAAGATTCTATAAAATAATAAATATACTAAGACTATGATACTACTACATGAGACTATGCATTGTGGAGATGATATCATATAGTAGTACTATTATCATATACATGATACTCCCACTGTGACTAGTCTTAGACTAGTAACATATACTAGTACTCTAAATTACTCCCCACTATGACCAGCCTTATTACTCCTAAAACATTATTATTGCAGTTTTTGGTTGGACATTTACACCAACACGTCTCAATAGATAGGAATTGAGACCCAATGAGTGTCAATTTACACATTATCGATTGGTCGGTCAACCTTACCATTCAGAGTTAGTTCTACGATAGCGCCCCGTGAGTTGCAGACAAGTGTACGATCGATTTCCTCTCGCTGATTGCACTGCTCTACTTATTAAGTACTCCCTCTGTTTCAAATTACTCCGCCGGCGCGCTTATGTAGGTGAACTAGTACTCCCTCATTTTTCATTTAAAAAAATCCTCGAATTTTTGAAATAGATAGTATGAAATATGTACTACGTATACCAAAAATTTTAAGAATTTTTTAATGAAAAACGAGAGAATACTAGACCACCTAGGTAAGCGTGCGCGCGGAGTAATTTGAAACAGAGGGACTATTACTGTACAGTGCTTTGTTAAACCGAGGCAAGAAACACCCCACTACTTACGGGACCAAGTTGATCGCAGCTTCCTCCAAACTTATTTTTGGGAGAAACTACGTCTGAAGCCTGAAGAGATATCGCTCGATGTTTCTGAGACGAAAAGACCAACCTATATGATATGAGCTTGTGGAGTGGAACTGTGGAAGTAGCCCAAGAGCACGGGGCGGGGTACATGCGTACCACATGAATGAGGCGCGCGCGCGACAGGACATGCACCAAACGCGGTGAAGCTGGCTACTGTACCGCGGAGTAGTAGTATACTGTAGAACCAAACGACATACTAACACAGAGCTAGAGATTTTTTCCTTCTTTTGGAGGAGACAACAGGCTGCAGATTGGCGCACTACCGGATGCGCGGCTCACGCCATCCTCGCGTGAATTGACCTGACGACACAACTGGTGTTTCACTTTTGAGATTATATATGCATTTTTTTAAAGTCATGAGATTACACAAATGGAGCCGCGTGCACTATGTAGTGTAGAGCTTATTGCGAGTTGTATACCGACTCTGCCCGGTGAAATTTTCCTATTGGGCCGGCATTTTTTGTTACCCTTCCGGATTATGTTCCCTTCTAATCTGTATAGTAGAGCTCCATGCATGGGGAAAAAAATCCAATAAGACCCTGTCCATTATCCCTGTAGGAAAGATCTGCATCCATACGTAACGGTTACACTATACAATTCTAAATGTTTAATTATCAAATAAAAAAGATAAAAAGATAAAAGAACGAACATTTGTCAGACATAAGGAAGAGCCTATCAGTAGACCAGGTATCATAGTGCCAAAGTACGTTGGGTCTTTTGCGTAGTGGGCCTTTTGGCTCCACGGTGAATGTTGTGTTTTGAGAATTGAGAAATGGGGTCTGATGCTTTGTTGGAGCATGGACAGGCTGAATAAGAAGGCCCAACTTCACAAACACATCGCAAATGAGAAATGGGTCTGATGCTTGCTTGGTTCCAGCTTCAAAGTCCAAGCGCAGTGCTGCTGACCTGCTGGTGCTGGGTGCTTTTGAAACACAACGGAAAGCACGGTGCGACCCTCGTCCTCGTGTCGCTGCATCCCTTTTGCCCCGCCAACACAGTGCCCGCCGCCATTCGCCACTCTCAAGCATTGCCTCCAAACATGATTGCCTCCGAGACCGCACGAATCACCTCGAGAGTGGGAGACGGGATAAGACCTGATCTGCAGTTCTTCACCGATGACGACGGCCTCGTCTTCCCGCTCTGAGGTGCCCTAGTTACTGTGAGGTAATATCAGTGCTTCAATCCCCTATGCGTGTTTGCGGAGATGTTTAGGATCTTGATTCCTTAGTTAGTAATAATTGTTGCTCTCTGCCCTGACATCTGCTTCCTGTGCATTGGGCACATTGCATAACTGAAATTCAGACGCCCTTTACTTGTTCGATGAAAGTCCCCCCTTTGCCTGCATGTGCTATTTAGTTGTCGATTTAAGCCTAGATTGGGTATTGATTGACATTACCTGACCGTTTTTTAGGAACTGATAGCAAAATCTTCACTAGGTACTGTTATTAGGACACTGATATGTATTTTTCTGTTTCTTTCAGTGTAGATCTAGTGAGACATAATGTTTCTACTTGGTATACTACGGAGGACTGTTAGCAGATAATGTCCATACGACCTCATGGTAAGCTTCTCATGACCATCCTCTTGACTTAAGGAGCAGAGCTATCAATATATGTACATGCTCGATTATATTTCAGGGCTTCGAAGATAATAAACCTACTTATTGTTTTTCTAATGTAAGAAACTAATAATTGACAATTTGACATGATATTATGGATACAGATCCTATTCTGTCCCTCTAGTCGAAGACCAGATGTTTACATTGTCATTATTTTTACCATTAGCTGCTATTGCCAATCTGTCATGATTGGAACATGCTAACAAAATCGGGTGATGTCCGAACAACTGAATTTTGTAGCTACCATGTTTCCTTTAAAAATATATTGGTAGTGCTATTTAGTACTCCCTCCGATCCATAATAAGTGTCGCTCCTCTGTACAAAGTTTGTACTAGCTTAGTAGAAAATGAGCGATACTTATTATGGATCGGAGGGAGTACTAAATAATTTACGTGTTCTGCTAAATCGATGCCATAATATCACTATATGAGATCTGTTCATTGGTAGCCTGGCTTCCTGGTCCAGGACATGCCCGAGACTCGATTTACAGCCTGAAACATCTTTTGGGCCAGAAGTAGTGTATTACTGGAGTGCGAGTTTTTAATTTTGCTTGCTGCTAGTTGCAACATTGTACTGTTGCATCAATTATTAAACAGTGAGTCAGTAACACTGTACTCAGTTCATAAACAAATCGTTGCCCATATTCTCTGTATCTTATAATCTTTGTACTGATTTTTTTCATAATCTATTATATGTCAGGTTTTTTCAAGAATCTGCTAACAACATGACAACCCCACGGAACCGGGTCCAAAGTATTGAAGAACAGGGTGAAGAGTATGAACCCACTTCCGATGATGATGATGATGCTGAAGTAAGTGCACGCAAGAAGGATGTGCCTGCTGAAACAAGTGCCCATAATAGGCGCAAGCGTGGAAGTCAAGGGAGGTGGTTGCTGAATCATGTGCACGTCATAAGAGTGCAAGATCAGTGGGCATAGTTGCCCGAGCAAGGGAACGGCAGACGACAACTGATTCAAAACCACTAAAATCGAAGGTTTGGGTTAACTTCATAATTGTAGGAAAAGATCATGCTGCGGGAACAGTAGCCGAGTGCAACATCTGCCATAAGATATTGAGAGTTGCATCTATTAGTTTTACATCACATCTACAAATGCATCTTACTAGTGTTCATCCTCACATTAAAGATGCAGTCAATAAACATTATCTAAAATCTGAAAGAAATGATGACGGCTCACATGCATTGAGAAACTATAAGTTTGATCAAGAATTAGGAGATAAGATATCTATGTTTCTTCTTGGAGGGTCACATTCGTGGTTGAAGAACATGGCTTTAGAACTATGATGTTTAGAGCTTGTCCCAGGTTCAAGAATGTTAGTCGCCACACCATAAGAAGGAATATCCTGGCAATGTTTGAAAGAGAGAGAAAGGATTTGCTAGACTCTATTACCAGTTGTCCTGGTAGAGTTAGTTTCAGCGTTGACAACTGGAAATCTGATGTCACAAAGCGTAGTTTCATTTGCATTACCTGTCATTGCTGATGCTGCATTGAAATTGAATAAGAGGATTATATGGTTCAAAAGGTTGAATCCACCATATGATGGAGCACCTATTGCTGGTGAGGTTTATTTGTGTTTTTGTAAATGGAAGCTTGACAGTAAAATCATGTGCCTAACTCTTGATAATGCTCCATACAATGACAGGATGATTGATTCTTTGAAAACCTGCTTTCTGCCTAAAAGTGTCCTGCCATTGTTTGGCACTTTTTTAAGTCGGTTGTTATGCACACATTTTAAATTTCGTTGCTCAGGCTAGTCTGGAATTGGTTGGTGAATCTGCTCAGAAACTTTGAGATGGCATCGAATGCATGAAAGCTTCTTCTAATCGGATACTTGAGTTTTATGATGCTGCTGAAACCATGTATCAGTTGAGTGTCACCCAAAAATTGAAGGTTGATATGTCTGACCGTTGGAATTCAACCTACAAGATGCTTGAGAATGGTTTGTACTTCAAAGATGCTTTGTTGTGGCTTGCTGAAAGGGATAGCATATTTAAGTCCAATGTTTGGCTATCTTCTGATCAATGGGAAAAGCTTAGCATGATGCACAGTTTTTTGAAGAAGTCCTATGATGTTACATGTATACTGTCGGAGACAAAGTATCTTACTTCTAACTTGTACTTGAAATGTCTTTACATGGTTCATACACATCTATTAGAGGTACATGGTGCAAGGGGAAACTTCATTACACCATTGCTAGCTGATATCAAAGGGAAGTTTGATAGATATTGGTCTGACTATAGTATTATCTTATCATGTGCTTCTGTTCCTGATCCACGCTACAAAATGAAATTTGTAAGATTTAAAACTTTATGCCCCTGAGGGTGCTGAACGACGTATTCATGAAGTTAGAACTACCTTGCAAAGTTTGTTTGAGTAATACCGTGACTCTTCTGTTACTCAGACTTCATCTGATGTTGCTCCAAGCACTTGTGGAATGGGCGATTTTCTCAGTGACTTCAGAAAATACCTACTAACTTGCCCACAGAAGTAACAGTTGGAACTTTATTTGGAAGGACCACTAAGAGATTTCGATGAGGATTTGGATGTGTTAGAGTTTTGGAGCAAGGAGTCCATGTATTATCCTGAGCTAGCATCAATGGCTCATGATGTTCTTGTTATTCCCATGTCGACTGTTGCTTCGAAGGTGGCATTTAGCATGGGTGGTAAATTCATAACCCCTGATCGAGCTTCACTTAAGCCAAAGTTCGTCGAAGCTTTCATATGTCTCGAAGATTGGTGCCACGAAAAAATGCAAGAGCAACAAGGTAATTTTGGTGAAGTGTTTGCAAATGAATTTGTCAAGTTGTTAGTCTTCTCCTATTGAATATTGATGTCATTCTTTTCTCTTGCTGTTTTTTAGGACCTTATAGAACTTCAAGGGCAGAATCTTCGAATGCAACTTCTCATGACGAAGCATCTTCAGACTCTGAATGTAATACCACACGCCACAATTCTTTCCAACTTAATTTCATTCACCGTTGTATGCTTATTAGTTACTATTTATGCTATCATGTAGAACATTATATGCGGCATCGTGGCAGCATAGAGATGTTAGCATGGAGAATTGGATATGGCATCATGGTGATGGATTTCCACATGGACAGATGAAATGATGCTTCTTTTCTATATGACTTGTCAGTATTTGTTCTGTTTTATGATTTTGTCGCACGGGCTGCATAAGTGGACTTCAGCCTTGGGACTTTGTTAAATTTGTGGTTTGTGCTTATATATGGACTGAACTGAAACAAGTGGATGTAATACATGAAGACAGGAAGCATGGGTGCTGAAATCTGGATCATTCTACGTGTTTGCGCATACTGAATTGCTGACTGATATTTTGATTGATCCATAGAAGTTGACTTCAACGTATGCCTAGGCAATACCAGTTTATATCATGAAACTGAAGTCGCACATAAAATTTTGTATATCTTGCTGAAGTAGTGATAGATCTATATGGATGACAAAGAACGTCTACTGGATTATAAACCGTGGAGTCCTGAGGCAATACAAAAAAACAAAGGAGCATCACGTACATGTATCTAGTTCGTCTACTGATAGGGCGCTCTTTGTATCTGAGGATGTCGACAACATCCCTGGCTATTCCTGTCAGAAGTGGGATGGAGGATTCAGTGGCGTGGCATTATGACAAAAAAGGTGTTTTTTCTGTGAAAGTCAGCTTACCATCTTGGTATGAGTTAGAAAGTGAGCCAATATGCACATGACACAACTGTTCCTCCGCAGCAACGACTACCTCGCCTTTATGGAAGAAGATTTGGAATTTAAAACTACCTGTAAAGCTGAAAATTTTTATTTGGAGATTCTGCCATAATAGTTTACTGTTGCGTCTGAATATTAAGAGGAGGAAGGTGGACCTGGATGATATGAGATGCCCAATGTATCACCGTTTTGAAGAAGATGGGGGTCACTTGCTTCTTAAATGCAAGAAAGCTAAACATGTTTGGCGTGCACTGTTGTTGGAAGATGTTCGGTTGCAGCTTATTCAATCGCCAAATCTGCTGTATTGCTTCGAACACATTCTGAATTTGGAGAAGGATAGACAAAGTATGGTTCTTGTTCTGTTGTGGGATTGGTGGATGACACGGAATAAACTGAATGCTAGTGATCAAGAACGATCTACAGAAGAAGTTCGTCGGGTGATTCAGAAACATGTGCTGGAGTCCCAGGGGGGAGACGCAACTGCCCCTGTGCAGCTATCATCAGCACTTGTTAGTACTCCCTCCGTTTTAAAATATAAGATGTTTTAGCTTTGTGAATAAAGTGTATCTAGACTATTTTTGTGTGTAGGTTCACTCTAAACCTGGATGAACCTGTACACTAAAAGAGGACTAGATACACTTTATTAACAAAGCTAAGACATCTTATATTTTGAAATGGAGGGAGTAATTCTAAATGGACTAAACCACAGGCAGGGTTTACAAAGGTTAATTTTGATGCTGCTTATGTGAAAGAGACTGGGATGTGAGCCTGGGGTTTTGTCACCTAGTCAGATGAGGGCGAGTTCATTGCACTAGCAGTAGGTAAACTGAGACACCTGCGGGGTGCTCTACAAGCGGAAGCGGGAGCGTGTGTCGCGGTAACGAAGTGACCGGCGGTGCAGGGTCGTCACCGGGTCGTTTTTTAGTCTGACTCTCAGACTTTTGTGTAGGCCAAGACAGATAGCTATGAGCTTTTAGTGATCGGAGTGCTGATCCGTGAAGCTCGTACTAATTGTATTGCCTTGTTCGAAAACTTTAGCTTCAATTTTTGTTTGCGCTCTTGTAATCGTGTAGCTAGGGTTGCGAAGCGGCAACCCGCAGGAGTCGACAAAAGCAAAATTTAGTTTAAACTAAAAAAATCATGAAATATTTTAAACTAGACTAATAAACTTTGTCTACGTAACGGGTCGGATTGGTGCCACTTTGCAACCCTACGTGTAGCTGACGCACTAGCTAATTATGGCTATAGAGCGGATGACGAGCGCTCTGGTTGGGCTGATAATCTCCCACTATTTGTATCATACTTGGTAGCCAGTGATTTAGCTGAGCTCGTTGTTTAATGGAATCCCCATTTTTATGTAAAAAAAAAGGTAAGGACTACTGTTCAGTGTTCTGGTCTCCCTTTTGACCGAGTTAATTGTAAAAAACCGCGAAAATTGCGTTAGAAATTCAAAAATCCACCACTTTTGAGTAGATTCGTGAAAATCGACATACATTGAGTCTGTGGCTTGCAATATGCGCTAACGCTGGGATTTGGGCGCTAACAACATTGTTTACAGGAGGGTGGCGTGGCACGACAATTACAGTTGAGAGTGACAAAAGCGAGACGAATTTTAAAATAGGAGGGTTTCTGTAATTTTTCGGTGGACCCTACTTGTCTGCTCCTATCTACTCTCTTTTTAAACTCTTGTTTTTTCCTATTTTAACACCCTGTCTTTCTCCAATAAAAGAAAAAACAGACGGAGAACAGAATGGCCGGGAGCCACCGTGGCTGACGTCGCGGCGAGGAAACCGCGTGGCTGGGGCCGGCAAAGTGCGCACGACATCGAACGTAGATGGAGCTGCCGTGGCAGGAGCCAACATAGTCTGCACCGGGGCCGGCGAGCGCATGGCCTCCAGAAAAAAACACCTCACTGGTGTATGAAAAGTGAATATTTTCAGTCCACCACATAGAGATTCACTAAATGGCAGATGAATTGGCGTCAGAGAAGAATCTTTTCTTGTGACAAAGTGCTCGCGTGTAGTGAAAGGACATTTATTGTCATAATCTGTTTTGGTGTTCGTTAACAATATCAGGTATATTTTATTGTGTATTAATGTCTACCGGTCAATCTATTGAAAAAGGGAAAGTCAGAATATTGTGGGAAACTTCATGGCCAAATCCATGCTTACCTGAAGTTTCCAGACCGGAGTCTCCGGTGAAAGGATACAGATGCCGTCTAGGAGGGGGATGAATAGGCAGTTAGAGAGTGGCTCAACAAAGGCGAAATTAAACGAGCGTTTACTTTGTTAAGCACAAAACCTAGAACAACTAGGGTTCACCTATTTGCACCAACAACTTATGCTAAGCAAGACAAGCAACTATGTGATAGCAAGATATATATACTTCAAGCATGAAGGCTATCACAAAGTAAAGTGCATAAGTAAGAGCTCAGATATAGAGATAACCGAGGCATGCGGAGACGACGATATTTTACTGAGTTCCTCCCAACATGGAGTACGTCTCGTTTGGAGAGGGGGTGGTATCAAACCACTAATGCCACAAAAGGCCTCCCTTATTCTTCGATGAATCTCACCCCAATAGGATCGATCCACCCTTCCACTATATCGGCAACCTTCGAGGTGGTAGCCGGCACCTTTACAACAAGTTCAAGACACACATCCACAACTTAATTGGAGGCTCCCGAATCCAAGCAAGCTGTCAGAACAATCAAAGACAAGCTTGTAAGAATCAAATCAACCAAATCAAGGCTTAGGGTTTCCAATGAAACCCTAGAGCAAGGGGCCCTCAAGTGAATGAGTGAATGAGGGGGAAATGAATATCTCTCTTGGTGAAGCTGTAGATCAAGGCCTCCTCCTTCGATTCCCCAAAGATCAGGGACTTTGGGTGGTTGGAGAGGGAGATCTTGGAGTTTTGGTGGCTCTCAAATGGTGTTCTTCCTTTTCTGGAACGAGCAGCTTGAGGTTGAATAAGAGGTCTCCTATTTATAGGCCCACTAATTTCTAACCGTTTTATAACCGTTGGAGAAAAGTCAGACCGGAGACTCCGGCCTGCACACCGGAGATTCCGACCCATCTCTGGACCAGCATACAGATTGACCCAGCCCTTCTGTGAGCCAAGTGAACCGGAGACTCCGGTCCACCCACACCGGAGACTCCGGTTGGAGTTGGACCGGAGACTCCTATCGGAGTTGGACCGGAGACTCCGTTCACTCTCCGGACCTTGCTCTGGACCACCACCTAGCTGACCCGGGAAGAAATCTGGAGCCCCCTTTGGGGATTCCTGGGGAAACTCCGGACCACACCGGAGACTCCGGTCAGCACACACCGGAGACTCCGGTCAAAAACCTGCAGAGGCAAACCTGATAGAAACAACAAAACTGTAATAATCATAACATTTGCATCCGGACTCCAAATGACCTGAAACCAATTTTGTTGGAAATATTGGATAACACCAAGCGAGAGCATTTCATATATTATGATGTGAGATACCTCTCTTGGTGAGAAACCGTAAAAGCCTCCAAGATCAAAATCGTAACAAGGTATAAAGGGAAATCCATTTTTGATGAACTAGAGCTTGTTATGAATTACCACAAGCTCTAGAACCTCACATGGATAAGATCCAAATAACAACCAAGAACGATGATGCCAAGAATACAAAGGTTTGGGCTCTCGCCGAAGGATATAATCAAGTTACCCACTCGAGAGTCCCTCTTGATAGAACGGTTATCTATCTAATAAACCGGTCTCTCCAACACGAGACCAGTGACAAGGAAACCTGATGACCCACAAGTATAGGGGGTGTATCGTAGTATTTTCGATAAGTAAGAGTGTCGAACCCAACGAGGAGCAGAAGGTGCTGGCTAGTGGTATGGATCAAGAATTCTCTGCAAATACTTAGCAAACGGATTTTTATGGGTTTTTGATAATGCAAGTAAATAAAGTACGAGTAAATAAAAGACAATAAGAATAAATGCAGCAAGTGGCCCAATCCTTTATTCAGCAAAGGACAAGCCGGTTGTATTACTTAAGATGACCAAACGTTCTCGAGGACACACGGGAATATCATCAAGTGCTTTCGCTTCATATAGTTGATTAATCTTCTTTAGTTTGCTAAGTGTTGTGTGGGTGAACCTGTGCTAATGTACCGACCTTCCTAGGACTAATACATACTTGTGATTATACCCCTTGAAAGCATCCGCAAGTACAAGAAAGTAATTAAGGTAGAAACCTAACCACAGCTTTAAACTCTAAGACCCTGACGTCCCTTGTGCAATGGTTTCCTAACGGGGGTTCAGGTTTCTGTCACTCTGGCAACCCCTACGATTAGTAGCCAAATACACAATGCATTCCCCTAGGCCCATATAGGTGAAGTGTCATGTAGTCGACGTTCACATGACACCACTAGAAGAAGTACACCACAACTTGAATATCAAACTATTGAATCTTTCTCAACACAATTCCACTACTAACAACATGACTTCTCCCATGTCCTCAAGAACAAAACGAACTACTCACAAGACATCATATGGATCATGATCAGAGATGGAATAATGATGTATAAAAATCTGAACATAAACAATAATTCAGCGGTTCACTCAATAGCATCAACTACAAAGAGTAATCAACACCGGGAAAGTTTCCCCTAAGAACTATGCAAGATTCAACTCAATTGTTACAGCAATATGGAGATGGTGATGAGGGTGCTGGTGGAGATGATGGTGGTGATGATGATCCCGATGAAGTCCAGCTTGATGGTGGTGTTGATGGCGACGATCTCCCCTCTCCGGGAAGGAATTCCCCCGGTAGAATTCTGTCTGCCGGAGAGATCTTTCTCTCTCGGTGTTTTCTGCCCCGCAGAGGCGGCGGAATCTTTCTGTGGCCACTCCCTGAGTCTTAGGGTTTCGGGAGAATAATATACGCCAAAGGGGAGAGCCAGTGTTGGACCAGGGCGGCCACACCACCTGGTGGCGTGACATAGGCTGGTCCGCACCAGGTGGTGGTGTGGGCCCCCTGTGGCCCATCTCAGCCTCCCCTTCTGGCTTCCTTCGTCTTCTGGAAAAATAGGATTTTCCATGTATTTTCCCGGATTTTCTGATCTTCGCGAATTTTGCCTCCAAACAGCACCTTTTCCATCAGAATCCTGACTGCAGCGGTCCATGCTCCAAAAGTCATCAACCATGCAAAAACAGATGAAATAACATAAGAATCATCTCTTAATATGAAATATATCAATGAATAACAGTGAATTCTGATATAGAATGGTGATGCAAAATGGACGTATCAACTCCCCCCAAGCTTAGAATTCACTTGTCCCCAAGCGAAACTGAGCTCAATAAACATGACCTCAGGTTTATGGAGTGAAGAGTCGATAAAAGAATACGGACAAGAAGCATCACATCCATCAAGTGCATAGATCATAATAGAAGACAAATCACTATTATATAACTTAGCTTGCAATGAGTAAAGGAAACACAATAAAGATACATAAAGTGAATCATAATTGGTAATGGCAAACTTAGCTCTTGGTCGAAGAATAGTTGACAATTTGCTGGAGTTCACAAATAACTGATTTTCAATGATAGCTTTCAAAGTAGTAAACACCAAGATAAGAGCAAAGTGCAAAACAAGGAACATAAGGGACATGATTGAATAAATCATCATATGAATGAATGAAACACAACAACTCAAAATACTTGCTGAGATAGAAAGGAATGGGTTTACTGACTCAACTAAAAAGTAAAAGAAAGGCCCTTCGCAGAGGGAAGAAGGGATTTCAAGTTTCATAAAGAGCTCCCAAAAATTATGATACTTATTAGCTTTCAGCTCTCATTTCCCCTATCATAGGCATCTTTAGGTGGTTAAGGTTAAAGTGATCAAATACGAGGATATGCTTGACAAGTTGTAAGTTGAAAATCTCATGTCCCTTGAATATGAGGGTCGCTCCTCATGCTACTCAAGTTTAGTCACCAGTAAGTTCTTGTCATAGTAAGCACATGTGTATCATAGAGAACCGCCAACGGGGTACCCCTTGCCCGATGATACGGAAGAATCCCCATATCAAAATGACAAGGCAAGCAGACAACAAGCATCTCAGCAATCTTCTTATTTACCATGGGAATATGGTGCTTTTTTCTCTCTTTCCTCTTTTCTCATCTCTTTTTTTCTTTTCCTCTTTTTCTCAATCTCTATCTCTTTTTTATAAGAAGAATGCTTCATAAATGCTCATTATGGTTACGCTGCAGGTTTCCACCATGACAACATGGATTAGACCGGTGGTCCAGGCGTTTCTCTAACACACATGCATAACTCCATGGACTTACAAGCTCCCCTTTCATTTCACACCGACGACATCCATAGACAAAAGAACATGATATCAACTAGGTACAAAGTACCAGTGCAATGTTGAAAGCGTTCCCCATGACAGCATGGTTCTGCTAATTCACAACTTACAAAGCGCAAGCATATACGCAACATAGGTGAGCACAATGGTTCAAGTTTATTAGATGCAAGAAAGTAAAGTGTGTCATCAAGCTCGTGAGAGCTTTAATCACCAATTTTCACATAACAAGTTTAATTTGGAAGGTAGATAAAAACAAGAATTTACTTGGAATAGCAATAGTGCTAATAGGTAGGTATGGTGGACACAAATGGCAAAGGTTTTGGTTTAAAGGAGGTGGATGCACGAGAAGAATACCCTCTTAGTACAGGTTTTTGGCTAGCAAGGCTGCGTATCAAGTACAAGAGTTGAAGGAAACAAACAAACATACAAGTGATAAAGACAAACATGCAATCTTCCTTGGAAGCACAAAAGATCTTAACTAGAGAATACTAAACTTATGAGCAAATCAAGAAAGAAAGATGATGAAATTATTTTTCTTTAGAGTACTTTTATCTTTCTCATTCAACCCTCAAAAATAGTGTTGCTACTGACCGAGCCAGGTTTGCCAAAACCAACTAAATTAACTCAATGATCCCAAAGTGATACCAATACTAATGACAAGATCAATCATATAACCATGGATTGAAAACTAATATAAGATATGTAAAAGAGTAAATCATAGAACTTCTCATTAATATTCCATAACGGCAACTCACACCAAGGGATACATATCTAATGAGAGAGGGGACACTTCCATAATGCAAACCATCCTACATGATAACTTCTCTATTCATGATATGACTACTAAAAAGGTAAAAAGATAGAAGATAGTGATATGATACCGCGGCACTCCCCCAAGCTTGGAACAAACCAAGGGGATGCCAAACCTGATGATGAATTACTCCTTCGGTGGTGGTGGTATCCTCTCAATGAGCTCTTTGATCAGTTTCCCCAAGTCCTCGATCTCGAAGGTGAGATTACGAATCAGCTGTGAGTTTTGCTCAATGTGGCTCATGATCATGTCAGGTTGAGAATTCTAGCTCTTGCGATTCTTTCCCCACTCTACCTCCTTGAAGTCTTCTTTTCCTACATGGCTAGAACGAGGCACATCCTAATTGGAGGGTAGTTTCTCCTTGGGCATATTCTGGTATTGATGCTCATGGATAAGGGTATGGAAAGGATTCTTGGTGCATGGAGGAAGTGACCGTGGAGCCAAACAGTGACGAGGAGTTTTCCCTCCAGTCTGCATTCGTGCAGTCCTTCTAACCCTGGCAGGTTTTGTCACCACTCTAATGCTTGAAATGGTAGTGCCGGTGTGTGGATGTTGGCCTTGCTCCTATTCATCTTCACTCTTGATCTCCTCCTCCTGACCGGGGTCTTGGAGATCTTCCTCCATAGGCTCCTTCCCTTTATCCTTGGCGGACACCATCATGCTTCTAACTTTCAAGAATAGCTCCTGGAAGAAACAGATCAAAACGAAAACATGACGAGAACACGATATATGAACCTCGGGGGATCCGAGGGATTATATAATACGGATTTTCACAATGAAAGGAAGGTATTGGGAGAAAACGGGTCAGAGACGGAGTCCGAGGTGGCCACACCACCTAGTGGCGCGGCCAGGGGTGGGCCTACGCCACAGGGTGGTGTGAGCCACCCTGGCTCCGTTTCCATCCCTCTTTCGCTTCATAGCTTTCCCTGTTGGCTAAAAACTGCAAAAATATAACTGGATAGATCTTTCACGGAACTTTTCTTACCAGAACTGTTACCTATTCGAAAACAGACTCTGCAGGTCTCTGAATTTGGTCTTTGATAAATTTTTCCGAGGTCACCACTTGAATAACATCAATATCTTCATCTTCATACACTTATTGCTTGAGTCATGAAACCTTTCACTTTCTTATTACACCATTATCTCCACTAACCTGGAAATTTCTTTCACACAAAACTTCACACAGTTCTCATTACCAACATTAGTATAAGGGAAGTGATAAAACCTTTTGAGCCCAATTTCAACTGAAAACCATCAAAACATAATCTACTGTAGCAACTCCTTCCGAAAACCCAAAAAGAATTCAAAAAGGAAATCGATTAAAGAAGCAAATGCAAGAGTGGCAAAATCTGTCAAAACAGACCAGCAGGTAAAGATCAATTTGTTCGAAAAATTTCTGTTGCTCAAATAAAAAAATGCAAAACTAACAAAATTTAAATAACAACCTGGGGCAGAAGCACAAAAAATTACAGCTCAATCCGACATACAGAGATCTCTCACGAATTTTTACGGTGAAGCACAAAAATCTGTTTCGGGACAGCAACTTTGCCAAATCTTACTTCTCTCTCATTAGAGGTTGATCTTGACACAAAAACAAAACAAAAAGGATAAGGAGAGGTTATTACCGAAGTAATAACTTCCAAGACTCAAATGAACAAAAACAAACTAAAAGCAAAAATAAACTGGGTTGTCTTCCAAAAAGCTCTTTCTTTAGAGCCATTAAGATAGGCATGATAATTTCAATGATGCTCACACATAAGAATATGAATTAAAGCGAAAGAGAGCATTAAGAAGCAAAAATACGCATGTTTAAGTCTAACCCATTTCTTATGCAAGGGAATTTTGTAAACAAACAAGTTACTGAAACCAGAGGCTACAAGCATAGGAAGGCAAAACAAGTGCAACATAAAAACTTTCAGCATAAAACGAGGAAACTTGATATCATTGAGATACTTAAGACCACTTTTACCTCTCTCATAGTAACTTTCAGTATCATGCATAAACTTAACAATATAACTATCACAAGGACCATCGTAACAATGATCACTTATTCTAAAAGAAAACACAGGAATACTAGTTCTTATAATATTACTTTGTGAGACAATATTAGAGGTGTCCTTACAAAGGATAGTGTGTCCCTCTTGTACATATTTAGTGACAAAGTCTTTCACATTTGCTATTATAGGTTCATCATCCATTTGTTTATCAGGTTCAACAACTTTATTTGTACTTTCATTAACCATACTAGCTATCATAAAATATTCCTTTATCTTAACTGGGAAAGGCATTTTCTCAATGTAAGGTTCAGATAAAACATGATTAGCAGTATAAACTTCAGTGTTTCTTGTAGGAACACTCTTAGCAATATCTTTATAAGGTTCATGATACTTATTCCACTTCTTTTTAGGCACTTCAATGTATGAAGCAAAAGCCTTAAAATAAGTTGCAATAGCTTGAGAGTCTAGACCATAAGCATTTTTAAAATTTTGAAAGTCGCCAGTTCCCATAAAAGATTCAATGCATTCATAATCATAATTTATACCTGACTTTCTTCCTTTGTCAGTCTCCCATGCTTCAGCATTATCTTGAATACAGTCTAGAAGATCCCATTTAGCTTCTTCTTCCACGCGAGTGAATGATCCAGCACAAGAAGCATCCAATAAATCCTTATCATGAAGAGAAAGCCTTGCATAAAAGTTATTGATAATAATATTGTTGGGGAGCTCATGAATGGGACATTTGAGTATTAGTAACTTCAATCTCCCCCAAGATTGAGCTGTACTCTCTCCATCAAGAGGCCAAAAGTTGTATATTTGATTCCGATCTTTATGAATCTCACTAGGAGGATAAAACTTTGAATAAAAGAGAGGCACTATTTCCTCCCATTCAAGAGCTTGACCATTCTTCACCAGCTTATACCATTCTTCAGCTCTTCCTTTCAGTGATAATGAGAATAACTTCTTCTTAACTTGATCTGTAGTAATACCTGCACACTTGAACAACCCGCATAATTCGTGTATAAAGAGCAAATGATCACCGGGATGGACAGTTCCATCCCCAACATAGTAGTTATCCATAACATGATCAATAATTCTTGTAGGTATTTTAAAAGTATCATTCTCAACAGGTGGTGGTTCATCTACTACCTTAGCAGTGGTAGTAGCATTATGAAATAAGAAACTCAGCGAATTATCCATATTGAAATAAAGCAACTAATAGCAGTAAACAATACTCACAGTAGAAGTTTCCTTTACCACTTCCACTCTCCAATAGCGCTTCACTCCCCGGCAACGGCGCCAGAAAATAGTCTTGACGACCCACAAGTATAGGGGGGTGTATCGCAGTATAAGTAAGAGTGTCGAACCCAACGAGGAGCAGAAGGTGCTGGCTAGTGGTATGGATCAAGAATTCTTTGCAAATACTTAGCAAACGGATTTTTAGGGGTTTTTGATAATGCAAGTAAATAAAGTACGAGTGAATAAAATACAATAAGAATAAATGCAGCAAGTGGCCCAATCCTTTATTCAGCAAAGGACAAGCCGGTTGTATTACTTAAAATGACCAAACGTTCTCGAGGACACACGGGAATATCATCAAGTGCTTTTGCTTCATATAGTTGATTAATCTTTTTTAGTTTGCTAAGTGTTGTGTGGGTGAACCTGTGCTAATGTACCGACCTTCCTGAAACTAATACATACTTGTGATTATACCCCTTGTAAGCATCCGCAAGTACAAGAAAGTAATTAAGGTAGAAACCTAACCAGAACTTTAAACTCTAAGACCCTGACGTCCCTTGTGCAATGGTTTCCTAACAGGGGTTCAGGTTTCTGTCGCTCTGGCAACCCCTACGATTAGTAGCAAAATACACAATGCATTCCCCTAGGCCCATTAGGTGAAGTGTCATGTAGTCGACGTTCACATGACACCACTAGAAGAAGTACACCACAACTTAAATATCAAACTATTGAATCTTTCTCAACACAATTCCACTACTAACAACATGACTTCTCCCATGTCCTCAAGAACAAAACAAACTACTCACAAGAAATCATATGGATCATGATCAGAGATGGAATAATGATGTATAACAATTTGAACATAAACAATAATTCAGCGGTTCACTCAATAGCATCAACTACAAAGAGTAATCAACACCGGGAAAGTTTCTCCTAAGAACTATGCAAGATTCAACCCAATTGTTACAGCGATATGGAGATGGTGATAAGGGTGCTGGTGGAGATGATGGTGGTGATGATCATGATGATCCCGATGAAGTCCATCTTGATGGTGGTGTTGATGGCGACGATCTCCCCTCTCCGGGAAGGAATTCCCTCGGCAGAATTCTGTCTGCCGGAGAGATCTTTCTCTCCCGGTGTTTTCCGCCCCGCAGAGGCGGAGGAATCTTTCTGTGGTCGCTCCCCGAGTCTTAGGGTTTCGGGAGGATAATATACGCCAGAGGGGAGAGCCAGGGATGGACCAGGGCGGCCACACCACCTGGTGGCGCGGCCTAGGCTGGCCCGCGCCAGGGGGTGGGGTGGGCCCCCTGTGGCCCATCTTAGCCTCCCCTTCGGGATTCCTTCGTCTTCTGGAATAATAGGATTTTCCATGTATTTTCCCGGATTTTCTGATCTTCACGAATTTTGCCTCCAAACAGCACCTTTTCCATCAGAATCCTGACTGCAGCAGTCCATGCTCCAAAAGTCATCAACCATGCAAAAATAGATGAAATAACATAAGTATCATCTCTTAATATGAAATATATCAATGAATAACAGTGAATTATGATATAGAATAGTGATGCAAAATGGACGTATCAAAACCCTATCAAAAATATACCTTTGCCTTGCGCATATTCCACTTGAGCTTGATGATGACGCTCTTCTCCATCTCAAGATGGATCACCTTTCTTGATTGCGCTAGCTTGGTGAAGGCTTGCAAATTGCTCCCCATAGTCCACTATGGTAGAGCTACTCTTTTGGGCATACCATCTTCGCATATCCATGATCACCATAGGATGACAAGCTTCAAGCAAATGATCTCTTCGAGATGGCTCATCTTGAACTTGCACATCATTTCTTCTTTCTTCATTATGTTGGTGTCTTGAAGGCACATAAGAGATATCACTCAAACTTGGTGATCCAGAGCAAGGTAAATTCACCATAGTTGCATTATCTAGAGAATTTATCTTTTGTGTCAAACCCTAACTTGTAAAAGAGTAAAATTTGAAGTAGCACCTATTCACCCCCCCTCTAGGTGCTCATATGATTCTTTCACGTAGTTTAATAGAGAAGGAAAAACGAGAATGGGGCAGTAGCCTAGTGGTTGCGTCGCAGTTGGCGCATCCCAGCGACCGGAGTTCGATCCCTGTCAGGGACGAATTTTCGGAGTTCTCAAGCCGACCCGCTTCTAATATATCAAAAAAGTGTTTAGTTCCTTCTAGCACGGTTTCATAATAGAGAAGGCAAAACTTACACCATATGTTCCTAAATATGAGTCTGTTCTGGGAGTTCAATTTAATTTTTCAAAATGTCTCACGTTTAGGAACGGAGGTAGCAATCTTCAGAGGGCGAAAAGGAGTTAATTGCAAAAAAAACATGACAATTGTGCGGGAAGTTAAAAAATCGAGCACTTTTGAGCAGATTCGCAAAAATCTATATACATTGAGTCTATGGCTTTGCAATGTGCGTTGATGCTTGATTTTAGCACTGGAAGCATCTACTTGCTGGCATTTACCTGTTCCCTTGGGCAAAGAACAAAATTAACAATCAGATACTACTGAGATAAACCGTAAAAGATAAAGGATAGATTAAGAGAAGATGCGGCAAACGTACAGTATATAACCATTGTGTCATTTTATTTCTTAAAGCGAAGGCGAAAGCCTCCCAGTCTTCGCATCCACTTGAATGCGCACAACCATAAATTAATTGAACAAAATAGATTTAAAAGAGAAAGAAAAACTAGGAAATCATCATAGATGGAAACATTGGCCTCACGATAACATCTTATGTATCATCAACACAATCTTTTTTGTTTTAGATAAAAGGTCAAAGGCCCGATGTTAAATTAATAACGCTAAATGGTGGAAGGATACATGGTACTGCACCCAGCTTACACGAAAGAGCATGTGTGTGGGCGCAACTCTGTGGATATGCTGTGCGGTTCTAGAACTCCTTTCGCCTGAGTTCGTGTCGCCGTGCCAAGGCACTCCAACTTCTCTTGGTGAGTGGCAACAGTGTGGGTGACTATGGGGTGGGTCGAAACAGGTTGATAGGGATTTGATAGATCTCATTAGGGAGATGGCGATACAATTATCATTTTTTGCTCAGTGTTTAGCTTTGACGGTTCTGGTTTGTATGATCTTTGTAATGGCTTTTGCCAAACAATATGGTTCTAATAATAAATAAAGTTTGTGTGCATCGCTTGAAGCAGAGGCCGGGGCTCCGCTCCCTATTTCGGAAAAAAACATGAAAGAGCAACCCACCCACACAAGAAGGCAAACCACGAAGCTACACTCGGAAACGCAAGGCCATTACAGTTACTACAAAAGCGGAAGGCGAGCTCAAGATGTCTATAGTGTCGGGCCAGAGCTCCTCCAGAGGACGAGCCATTTTCACGCGCGCCATCAAGATCCCGCCACCGCTGCAGCAACGCCACCAGAAGCCGACCACCTCCAGGAACCAAACCAAGAAGCCCGTAGGCCCTAGGCCGCATCGAGGGAGCCCCAAGGAGAGGGGTGCAGATCCGCAACAAGCCTTGCTGAGGGAGACACGCCGTAACTCCAACCGTCCGAAGACACCGCAGCTCCGCCAAACCTCCGCCAGAGAGCCACATGACAAGGGCTCCAAGGCGGCGTCTTCAAGAAGAGCACGGCGCCAGAGCGCCCCCACCGCCCGGTCCGAGGATCAGGGTTTTCACCCAGAGCATGATGGATACCGAAAGTGTTGGGTCTGCAGCATAGAAAACAAAAAATTTCCTACGATGAGAACTACACGCCAAGATCTATCTACTAGATACAGAGCAACGGGTGGACATACATCCATGGAGAACTTACCCTCGAAGACAACGAGCTTTGTTAACGAGTAGGAACTCGTGGTTGATGTAGTCGTACACTTGCCGATCTCAAGATTGTGAGGAAGTCCGAGCGCCGCAACTCAGCAGCGCATCCGCACTCGCACACACGTTCAAGCCACCGGACAACCTCCACCTCCTCGCTCCAGCGATCCAGCGGAAGCAGCAACTCCTTCCAGACGAAATGCCACTGGGAACATGTATCTCGCTAATCCGAGACCATGGGGGAATAATTCTAGAGGGGGAGAGAGATCCTTCACAAGGAGGTGTGTGGATGAAGGAGGGAATGGGTGGCCTTTTATAGGAGGAGGGGGGTGCCCTCTCTCTCCATGGCCGGCGCATGGGGGGGTGACCCCTCACCTCCCCCATTCATGTGGTGGTAACCCCTCCACATTAAAATGCCTCTTCACATTCCCTTTTAAAGTCTCCACTTTAAATGCATTAAATTTCTCCAAATTTAATGCTCTCTCATTTAATAAAACTCTTTTTATTAAATTTATTCAGAATTTTGTTAATTACTTTAATTAACAAACATTCACATATAGCCCCTTGCTATATTTCAATATCACATGCAGAACCACCTTCTACAATTTCACCCGAAACAATTTCCGGTTTCTATTGAAACAATTCCTGCGCTTTGCAATTCTTTCGTCTGAAACATATGTGCTCCAAAATGGTGTCCGGTAACTCTTAAGTGTGCCACCCTACGGTTCGCGAATAATGCAGACATGATCGAGACCCTTCTCCGATCAATAATCAGCAGCGGGACCTGGAGATCCGTACTGACTCCTACACATTCAACGATGACTCCTGTGATCGTGAGAACCTTTAACGCTTGTAACTAAATCCCTTTGTCTCTCGATATATTACATGTCCAAGATTCGATCATCAGTATCTCCATACCTAGTTTGATATTGTTACCGACATGCACTCTTTTCTTGTTCCCGTGATATAACATTCTAGTGATCACATCACTTGCTTGCAAGCTATCCTAATGTGATATCACCGAGAGGGCCCAGAGTATATCTATCCGTCATCTAGATTGACAAATTCCACTCTTGATCCATGAGCCTCAACATAACACCTTCGTAGTACCGAACCCATCTTTATAGTCACCCTGTTACGGTGTGACGTTTGATGTTATCAAGATACTCTTCCGGTGTTAGCAATTAACATGATCTCATGGTCTAAGGATAAAGATTACTTCGTATGATGTTATAGCAATATAAACATAATGACTTGATCGTAATGCTATACTTCGGATGAATGTTCATCACATCATTTCACAAATTCTGTGACCTTGTTATTAACAACATCCAATGTTCATGATCTGGAAACCTTGATCATCTTGTTAATCAACAAGCTAGTCTATAAGAGAGGCATAACTAGGAACCCTTTTTGTTTATTAAACACACATGTATTGATGTTTCCTATCAATACAATTATAGCATGCAAAATAAACATCTATCATATACAAGGAATACATAATAACAACTTTATTATTGCCTCTCAGCGCATATTTCCTTCAGAAAGCACCGCAACGACACCTTCACCAAGGGAACGACGTCCGAGACGCCGTCGTCGCGGCCTAGAGGGCAGGGTTTCCCCTCGGCGAAGCTTTCTACCCCCAACAAAGACACACTGGGTAATGCCACAACGATGCCTGCAGGCAGGGGAACATGTCCATGAACATCGTTGTCGAGGCCTAGAGGGCAAGGGTTTCCCCTGGAAATGACACTCCATGTTCCATACCCCACGTCGCGTGGCTCGCCGGCCCCACGTTGTCCCCACGACCATGGAAGCCGACCAGCACCAGAGCCCCTGGCATGCCCGCCAACCACAGGGCTCCCCACCATGCACTAGTAGGGAAAAACTTATAGCCGGATTCCTTACCGCCGGCGAAGAGGTCACGGGGGTTAATGGCAGTAAGGCTATCCAGGCCTTCCTCACAGTACCACCGGCAAAATGAAACAGGCGTCGCCAGGGCTAGGCCAGTTATCACCGGCGAACATCTTTAACGAGCATCGGGGCTATGGTGGGTCGCGTGCCCCTGGATGGGCCAGCCTTTACCGCCGGCGAATAAAGCCCTTAGGTATCGGGGGTACGATGGGCTCGATGGGCCACCTGGGCCGAAAAAAGTAAGTTGTCCGCGGCAAATTTAGCAGTAAGGCGCCAGGATAAGTGCGGGCCCCACCTGTAAGTGCTCACCCATCGAAAAATCTCCAATTCCCACTCGATCCCTCGCACATGAACCCTATGTAGCCGCGCACTGCCGCCCCTTGGTACATTGCAAATGTATCTATAATTTTTAATGTTCCATGCTTGATTTTATCTACTTTCTTGTGTTTTGTCCACACTTTGGAGTACTTTTCATATGATTTCTTGGACTAACCTATTAACAAGAGCCACAGTGCTAGTTACCTATTTTCTGCTGTTTTTGGTTCCAGGAAAGTCAGAAAATGAATATTCTCGGAATTGGACGGGACAAAAGCCAAAAACCCTATTTCACCAGAAGACTCCTGGAGCCAGAATATGAGATGGAGTGGGGCTAGGGCCCAGCCACACCACCTGGCCGCGCGGGCTGGGCCTGGCCGCGCCAGGGGGTGGTCTGGCCGCCCCAGGCACCCCCTCGGTCTCTCTCTTCGCCTATAAGATGCCTTCTGACCTAAAAACTCAGGGAGTTCGACGTTTTTCCAAAAGGAGTTCCGCTTCGCCGCCACCACCAGATTCCATGAAACAGCACCAGAAACTCCGTTCTGCCACCCTGCCGGGACGGGGAATTGGAGATCATCGCCATCATCATCACCATCGCTTCTCCATCGACCATCCATGTTTCCCCCATCTATGGGTGAGTAATCCCCCGTTGTAGGGGGGTGGTAGGGATTGGATGAGATCGTTCATGTAATGGCATCAGATTGTTAGGGCATGGTGCCTAGTATCTTTTATTAGTGCTTTATGACTTTGTTGCGACTTGTTATGCTTAATGCTTGTCACTAGGGCCCGAGTGCCATGATTTCAGATCGGAACATGTTATTGATTCATTATGATAGTATTGTTTATGGTCTTATCTGCAAGTTGTATACACACGTTGTTGTCCGGAACCAATGGCCCTGAAGTGAAAGAAATCGGGATAACCGGAGGGAATGGCTTTGATGTGAGGATCACATGTGTTCATGGAGTGTTAATGCTTTGCTCCGGTGCTCTATTAAAAGGAGCACCTTAATTGCCAGTAGTTCCCTTGAGGCCCCGCTGCAAACGGGCTGGCAGCACAAAAGATGTTGTGCAAGTTCTCATTGCGAGCACGTATGACTATATATGGAACACATGCCTAGGATTTTCTAGTACTTGGATGCTTTATCTTATTTATCTGCAATTGCCCTTTGTTCTGATTGCTATGTGAATTTTCTTGTCCATGCAACACCCGTCCATCCATCCCTATGCCTACCACACTCGAATCCTACTGTTTACTGCTATTGATACTGTTGTCTTTACTTTACTACTGCTGCTACTTTACTATTCCTACTACAAAACTATTGCTACTGATAAACTGTTGTGAGCAAGATTGTTTCCAGGTGCAGCTGAATTGACAACTCAGTTGTTAAGGATTATAAATATTCTTTGGCTCCCCTTGTGTCGGATCAATAAATTGGGTTTCACTTCCCTCGAAAATACTGCGATAGACCCCCTATACTTGTGGGTCATCAAGACTATTTTCTAGCGCCGTTGCCGGGGAGCATAGCTTTATTTATCAAGTCCACTTGGAATCACTATTGTTCAAGCTTAGTTTATTTCCGCCTTGTTTGCTTGTTTCTTTATCAAAAATACAAAAAAAAGGTTAGTTCCTACTCTAGTTGTTATTTTCGTTGGTCTATTATTGTCTTGCTATATCATGCTTGCTGTCAATGGTTGGTTTCTTTGAAACTGAATCTTATTGGCAAGGTGGGTTCACAGAAGATCAAAAATATTATTATAAGGAACACCGCTTGTCACAAAAAGGAAACACTTATGGGAACAAATTGATAAATTGTATACCATTGCTAGAAATGTGTGCTCTACTTATAATGTTACTTATTGCTTTGATAAATCTTGTTGCTATAAGAGGTATAAACACCTCCCTTTTCAATGTGAGTATAATGATAATGTTACCATATCTTCTTATGTTAAAGGAAATTATGACTTCTATGATGCGGAACAAATTGAGGAATTTATTGCTTGGAAGGGTGCATTTGAACTTGCTAGTTTGCTTGAAAATATTGATGATTCACCTTATAAACATGAGGTTTATGATATACTTAGATTTTGCTTTGATAATTACAAGGAAGAAAATGGCTATATTCTTGAATATATTAATAGATGCTTTCCACAAATGGAAGAGACTAATGCCTTGCAGGATCCTATGGAAGAAGAAATTGATGAACCTGACATCTCATTGGATGAAAAAGAGGATGAGAGTGATGAACAAAAGGAGGAAGACTGGATTAGCTACCCATGCCTACCTTCTAATGAGAGTAAATCTTTATCCTTTACATTATTTGATTGTCCCCCATGCTTACTAAAGAAGGATGAATGTTATGTTCCTGAGGATTCTTTTGAAGATGTTTATAATAAATCTCTAGTGCTTGTAGATCATGAAAAGCATGCTTTATGTGATATTTATATTGTTGAGTTTATTCATGAGACTACTGAAAATTATTATGAGAGAGGAAAATATGGTTGTAGAAGTTTTCATGGTATTGAAACACCTCTCTATGTGCTGAAAGTTTTGAAGTTACTCTTGTTTTATCTTCCTATGCCTATCACTTTGTTCTTTTTGAATTTATTTGCATACACGATTCATATGCATAGGAAGTGGGTTAGACTTAAATGTGTTTTGAATTTGCTTCTTGATGCTCTCTTTTACTTCAACTCATATTTCTTATGTGAGCATCCTCTCAAACTATCATGCCTGAAGATGATAATATGTCCATTATTCTTGGGAGACCTTTTCTTAATACTGCAGGAGCTGTTATTAATTGTAATCAAGGAAAGGTGACTTTCAATGTTAATGACAAGGAACATACTGCCTATTTCGCCAAGAAGATTGAAAGGACTTATGTTTTTAATTCAATTGAACATGTTGAGGGCATTCAAGTTGGAGAGATATATTGTCCCATACCAAGAGAAAAGTTTGAAACTATTATGATTGGGACCATTGCTATCAAAGTTGAGGTAACATAATCACTAGTGGAATACAAAGTTTTGTATCATATGAAATTGTTTTGGTAGTAAGACCTGATCAACCTTGTTAACAAAAGTATTTCATTGAACAAAACAATGTTTTCACCATGATTATCTCCGCTTACTTCTATTCTATCCATTTTAGTTTTTGCTTATGCCTAACTTAAAGGCATTAAAGAAAAGTACTTATTGGGAGATAACCCAAAAGTTTTAGATGTGTCTTGGAAGTTATTACCTAAGTAATAACCTCTCCTTATCCTTTTTATTTGCTTTTTGTGCCAAGAGTAACCTCTAATGAGAGAGAAGTAATGATTGGGAAAGTTGCTGTCCCGAAACAGATTTCTGTGCTTCACCGTAAAAATTCTTGAGAGATATCTGTATGTCCTTTTGAGGGGTGAATTTTTGAGCTTCTACCCCAGGTTATTATATAACTTTTGTTAGTTCAACACTTTTTGATTTGACCAACATAAGGTCTTCGAAAAAATTCGTCTTTACCTGCTGGTCTGTTTCGACAGATTTCTGCCATTTTCTGCATTTGCTTCTTGTTGGTTCCTTTTTGAGTTCTTTTGGGGAATTGAGATTTTTTAGGGAAGTGCTTCAGTAGCTAGTGTTCTAATGGAAGTTTATTGGTGTTATAACTGAACCTTAATACCTATTATCTTGAGTGCACTAATGTTGCTAATAAAGATTGTGTGAAGTTTTGTATGAAGGAAAAATTTCAAATGTATGGAAGGAATGAGTAATGAGATGAAGGATGGACTAAAGCTCAAGCTTGGGGATGCCACGCATGTCACCCCAAGAAATATCCAAGAAGTACAAGCGTCAAAGCTTGGGGATGCCCAAGGCATCCCCCTCTTCATTAATAAAAATCCCAGGTTTCATCCAAACGCTTCATTTTTATTGTTTCATGCACAGTTGTGTTGTTCTTGGAGCGTCTTCTTTTTCGTTTTCGTTTTGGTTTTTCGTTTGCTTGGTTTTATTAGTTTGCTGGATAAATTGGTTGGACCTCCTCTTTCATACATTGGTTTTCAAATAGTTTGGTTTGGTTTGGAAAAGAGTAGGAAAGTTCATGCTTAAGTGGTAAAGAGAGCGTGTTTTTGACTGTGGCCTATGCTTTGTCATGCCATGCTTGATATTGTTTTGGCTTTATGCTTAGTATTCTTTGATGTAGCTGACTTGTTATAAACAATTGAGATTGCTTAATGTTCCTTGGATGAATCATGCGTTGTTTTAGCATATTAAAGCATAGTATAGTGGTATTCTCCTTTGATGCTTTATTTGGGTTGACTTGGCGCATGCTCACACCATGTTATGACTATCTAAAGTCACCATAGCCTTTGTGATCCTTTAGTTTTCAACTTGTAGTATCACTTTATGCTTTTATCAATGATGTTTTGTCGCTCTGCATGATTATGGCCATTATTTCTCTCTTAGTTTGTTGCTCCCAGTCTTTTGCTAGCCTCCACAACCAAGCATGAGTTCCACTCATGCATCCAACTCCTTAAACCAAGTTATTCCAAAGAGTCCACCATACCTACCTACTAGCTTATGCTATTCCAAGTATATTCATGTTTTTGTTTACCTTCTGAATTAAACTTGTTATGAGAAAACTAGTGATTAAAGCTCTCACGAACTTGATGGCACACTTTACTTTTCTTGCCCTTAATAAACTTGAACCATTGTGTCGTCTATGTTGTATATGCTTGCACTTATTTGTTGGGGATTAGCAGAACCATGTTGTCATGGGGAACGCTTTCAATATTGCACGGGTACTTTGTACCTAGTTGATATCATGCTCTTTTGTCTATGGATGTCGTCGGTGTGAAATTAAAGGGGAGCTTGTAAGTCCATGGAGTTATGTATATGTGTTAGAGAAACGCCTGGGCCGCTGGTCTAATCCATGCTGACATGGTGGAAACCTGCAGCATAACCATAATGAGCTGTCTATGAAGCATTCTTCTTATAAAAAAAGAGTCCTATATTGAGAAAAAAGAGTCCTAAAAACCTCCGCGAGAGACCCACATGACGAGGGCTCCAAGGCGGCGTCTTCAAGAAGAGCACGACGCCAGAGCGCCGCCACCGCCCGGTCCGAGGATCAAGGTTTTCACCCAGAGCACGATGGAGACCGAAAGCACCATAGTGACACCTTCACCAAGTGAACGACGTCTGAGACGCCGCCGTCGCGGCCTAGAGGGCAGGGTTTCCCCTCGGTGAAGCTTCCTACCCCCAACAAAGACACACTAGGTAATGCCACAACGATGCCTGCAGGCAGGGGAAGATGTCCACGAACATCGTCGTCAAGGACTAGAGGGCAAGGGTTTCCCCTGGAAATGACACTCCATGTTCCATACCCCACGCCGCGCGGCTCGCTGGCCCCACGTTATCCCCACGACCATGGAAGTCAGCCAGCACCAGAGCCCCTAGCACGCCCGCCAACCACAGGGCTCCCCACCATGCACTAGTAGGGAAAACCTTATAGCCGGATTCCTTACCGCCGGCGAAGAGGTCACGGGGGTTAACGACAGTAAGGCTATCTAGGCCTTCCTCACAGTACCACCGGCAAAATGAAACAGGGGCCGCCGGGGCTAGGCCAGTTATCACCGGCGAACATGTTTAACGAGCATCGGGGCTATGGTGGGCCGCGTGCCCCTGGATGGGCCGGCCTTTACTGCCGGTGAATAAAGCCCTTAGGCATCAGGGGTATGATGGGCTTGATGGCTCAGTGCACGGCGCCCAGAAAAGTGCTGGTGCATGGTTGATGTAGAGCTCGTTGGGAACCCCAAGAGGAAGGTATGATGAGCACGGCAGCAAGTTTCCCTCAGTTATGAAACAAAGGTTTAATCGAACCAGTAGGAGCAAGGAAACACCCCAAAGGTGTTACTAGCTGAGCTTTGGCAGGGGCACTACCGGTGCTAGTAGCAACATGGAGACCTGCACAACACAACCACAAAACTTTGTCCCCAACTTGTGATGAGGTTGTCAATCTCACCGTGTTTTGCGAAAAACAAAGGATTAAACGTATCGAATGGAAAGAAGTAATAGTTTGCAGAAAGTAAACACAAAGAAGTAAACAGTTGTAGATTGTATGTAAAGAAAAGGACCGGGATCCATAGTTCACTAGAGGTGGCTCTCCTTAGATAGATAACATGCTAGGTGAAAAAATTACAGCGGGGCAATTGACAAACATCGAGAAAGCAATACATGCATATACTAATCATCTTGACTCCTTTGAGACTTGATTGGGCATTACAACATTATACATAGACCGCCATGCAACTGCATCTATGACTAATAATCCACCTTCAGGTTATCATCCGAACCCCCTCCAGTATTAAGTTGCAAGCAACAGATTATTGCTTTACGAACTGCGTGTAAAGTAAACAATACGATTGTTCTATGAACAAAGGATTATTGTTTTCTCCCTAGTAGCAACAGCACATCTAGTACCTTAGAGATTTCTGTCACTTCCCCAGATTACCAGAGGCATGAACCCACTATCGAGCATAAATACTAACTCTTGGAGTTGCTAGCATCTACTCAGCCAAGATAGCTACTAACAACGGAAAGTATGCAAGATCACAAATAACAAAGACATGATAGAATCAATAATCAATCTGAAATAGCATCTCAATATCCATCGGATCCCCGCAAACACAACATGCAGAATTACAAATAGATGATCTTGATCATGAACGGAGCTCACAAGATCTAAACATGAAAGCACAAAGGAGGAGAACCAGCTATCTAGCTACTACATGGATCCGTATTCCAAGGATGAACTACTCACGCATCACACCGGAGGCTTGCATGGTGATGAAGAAGGCCTCTAGGGTGAATTCCCCTCTCCGGCAGGGTGCCGGGAAGAGCTTCAGATCCCTCCCGATCTAGGGATGGAGATGACGGTGGCTACAGACTCTTTCGTGGATTTTTGATCGGGCACTTAGGGTTTTCATCCGGAGGGCAATATATAGGCGGAAGGAGAGGACGAGGGGGTGCCGAGAGTAGCCACACCACCCCCTGGCGGGGGCCAGGCCTGGCCGCGAGGCCAGGTGGTGTGGTGGCCCCCTAGCCCCTCTCTGTCTCATATTCTGGCACTTGATGACATCCGGAAAAATAGGCACTTTGGCTTTTGTCCCGTCCAATTCCGAGAATATTCATTTTCTGACTTTCCTGGAACCAAAAACAGCAGAAAACAGGCAGCTGGCACTGTGGCTCTTGTTAATAGGTTAGTCCAAGAAATCATATGAAAAGTACTCCAAAGTTGGAACAAAACACAAGAAAGTGGATAAAACCAAGCATGGAACATCAAAAATTATAGATACATTTGCAATGTATCAACATCCCCAAGCTTAACTCCTGCTCGTCCTCGAGTAGGTAAGTGATAAAAAGAAAGAATAATTTTTGAGGTGACATGCACCATCAAAGACTTGATCAAAGTATTTGTAAAACATTTAAAGCTGGGATCATAGTACTTCAATCATAACATGAAAGACAAACTTCTAGCAATAAGCAAAAGAAACTATGATGCAACATGAAAAGGCACAAACAAAAGATTCATGAATAACAATGCTTTGAAGACGTTTGTTTGTTTCACATAAAGAAAACATAGCATAATAGTATTCAGCTTGTCCCTCAATAGAGTAGCAAATATAAATGCATAGGACACCTTCAAAGTTCATAAGAGTGACTAGATACAATAGTTTAAAACAAGCAATATCAAGTTATGCATCAATCGACTAGTTTTGGGACAATGCACATAGAACTAAGAATGGCCACTATGCTCTCAAAGTAGGTGCATAAAGATAGAAGGTGGAGACTCAATATAATGGTGGAAGAAAGACCTTTAAAAGGAAGTAGGGATTCAAGTCTCATAAAGAGCTTCCAAAAATTATGGTACTTATAGCTTTCAGCTCTCATTGCCCCTATCATAAGCATCTTTAAGGTGATTAAGGTTAAAGTGACATAACTAAGAGGATATGCTTGACAAGTTATAAACCGAAATCTCATGCCCCTTACTTACGAAGACCGATCCTCATGCTACTCAACTTCAGTCACGAGTAAGCTCTTGTCATTGTAAGTATATGTGTATCATTAAGAACCGCCAACGGGGTACCCCTTGCGCATGATACAGGAGCTTTCCCATAATCAAAATGACAAGGAAAGCAGACAATGAGCATATACGCGATCTTTTTATTTGCTATTTGCATAGGTTTTTATTGAGGATGCTTCATAGAGTGCTCATTATGGTGATGCTGCAAGTTTCCACCATGATTAGGCATGGCTTAGGCTAGCGGCCCAGGTGTTTCTCTAACACACATACAAACTCCATGATCTTACAAGTTCCACTTTTATTTCACACCGCCGGGATCCGCAAGCAAAAGAACATGATATCAACGGGGTACAAAGTACAAGTGCAATGTTGAAAGCGTTCCCCATGGTACATGGTTCTACTAATTTCAACTTATAAAGCGCAAGCATATACGCAACAAAGAAGGACCCAATGGTTCAAGTTTATTAGATGCAAAAAAGTAAAGTGTGCCATCAAGTTCGTGAGAGCTTTATGTTGGGTCCGCAACATAGAAAACAAAAAATTTCCTACGATGAGAACTATACGCCAAGATCTATCTACTAGATACAGAGCAACGGGTGGACATACATCCATGGAGAACTTACCCTCAAAGACAACGAGTTTTGTTAACGAGTAGGAACTCGTGGTTGATGTAGTCGTACGCTTGCTGATCTCAAGATCGTGTGGAAGTCCGAGCGCCGCAACTCAATAGCGCATGCGCACTCGCACACACGTTCAAGCCACCGGACAACCTCCACCTCCTCGCTCCAGCGATCCAGCGGAAGCAGCAACTCCTTCCAGACGAAATGCCACCGGGAACATGTATCTCGCTAATCCAAGACCATGGGGGAATAATTCTAGAGGGGGAGAGAGATCCTTCACAAGGAGGTGTGAGGATGAAGGAGGGAATGGGTGGCCTTTTATAGGAGGAGGGGGGTGCCCCCTCTCTCCATGGCTGGCGCATGGGGGGTGACCCCTCACCTCCCCCATTCATGTGGTGGTAACCCCTCCACATTAAAATGCCTCTTCACATTCCCTTTTAAAGTCTCCACTTTAAATGCATTAGATTTCTCCAAATTTAATGCTCTCTCATTTAATAAAACTCTTTTTATTAAATTTATTCAGAATTTTGTTAATTACTTTAATTAAGAAACATTCACATATAGCCCCTTGCAATATTTCAATATCACATGCAGAACCACCTTCTGCAATTTCACCCGAAACAATTTCCGGTTTCTATTGAAACAATTCCTGCGCTTTGCAATTCTTTCGTCTGAAACATATGTGCTCCAAAATGGTGTCCGGTAACTCTTAAGTGTGCCACCCTACGGTTCGCGAATAATGCAGACATGATCGATACCCTTCTCCGATCAATAATCAGCAGCGGGACCTGGAGATCCGTACTGACTCCTACACATTCAACGATGACTCCTGTGATCGTGAGAACCTTTAACGCTTGTAAATCAATCCCTTTGTCTCTCGATATATTACATGTCCGAGATTCGATCATCGGTATCTCCATACCTAGTTTGATCTCGTTACCGACATGCACTCTTTTCTCGTTCCTGTGATATAACATTCTAGTGATCACATCACTTGCTTGCAAGCTATCCTAATGTGATATCACTGAGAGGGCCCAGAGTATATCTATCCGTCATCTGGATTGACAAATTCCACTATTGATCCATGAGCCTCAACATAACACCTTCATAGTACTAAACCCATCTTTATAGTCACCCTATTACGGTGTGACGTTTGATGTTATCAAGATACTCTTCCGGTGTTAGCAATTAACATGATCTCATGGTCTAAGGATAAAGATTACTTCGTATGATGTTATAGCAATATAAACATAATGACTTGATCGTAATGCTATACTTCAGATGAATGTTCATCACATCATTTCACAAATGATGTGACCTTGTTATTAACAACATCCAATGTCCATGATCAGGAAACCTTGATCATCTTGTTAATCAACAAGCTAGTCTATAAGAGAGGCATAACTAGGAACCCTTTTTGTTTATTAAACACACATGTATTGATGTTTCATATCAATACAATTATAGCATGCAAAATAAACATCTATCATATACAAGGAATACATAATAACAACTTTATTATTGCCTCTCAGGGCATATTTCCTTCACTTTAATCACTAGTTTTCTCATAACAAGTTTAATTTGGAAGGTAAACAAAAGCATGAATATACTTGGAATAGCATAAGCTAGTAGGTAGGTATGGTGGACTCTTTGGAATAACTTGGTTTAGGGAGTTGGATGCATGAGTGGAACTCATACTTTGTTGTGGAGGCTAGCAAAAGACTGGGAGCGACAAACTAAGAGAGCAATAATGGCCATAATCATGCAGAGCGACAAAACATCATTGATCAAAGCATAAAGTGATACTACAAGTTGAAAACTAAAGGATCATAAAGGCTATGGTGACTTGAGATAGTCATAACATGGTGTGAGCATGCGCCAAGTCAACCCAAATAAAGCATCAAAGGAGAATACCACTATACTATGCTTTAATATGCTAAAACAACGCATGATTCATCCAAGGCACATTAAGAAATCTCAATTGTTTATAAAAAGTCATGCTACAGCAAAGAATACTAAGCATAAAGCCAAAACAATATCAAGCATGGCATGACAAAGCATAGGCCACAGTCAAAACAAGCTCTTTTTACCACATAAGCATGAACTTTCCTACTCTTTTCCAAACCAAACCAAACTATTTGCAAACCAATGTATGAAAGAGGGGGTCCAACCAATTTATTCAGAAAACTAAGCAAACAAAAGCAAACGAAAAACCAAAATGAAAACGAAAAAGAAGACGCTCCAAGAACAACACAACTGTGCATGAAACAATAAAAATGAAGCGTTAGGAAGAAACTTGGAATTTTTATTGATAAAGAAGGGGATGCCTTGGGCATGATTCATCTAAGGCACATTAAGCAATCTCAATTGTTTATAACAAGTCATGTTACAGAAAACAATACTAAGCATAAAGCCAAAACAATATCAAGGATGGCATGACAAAGCATAGGCCACAGTCAAAAACGAGCTCTTTTTACCACATAAGCATGAACTTTCCTACTCTTTTCCAAACCAAACCAAACTATTTGCAAACCAATGTATGAAAGAGGGGGTCCAACCAATTTATTCAGCAAACTAACCAAACAAAAGCAAACGAAAAATGAAAATGAAAACGAAAAAGAAGAAGCTCCAAGAACAACACAACTGTGCATGAAACAATAAAAATGAAGCGTTAGGAAGAAACTTGGAATTTTTATTAATGAAGAAGGGGATGCCTTGGGCATCCCCAAGCTTTGACGCTTGTACTTAATGGATATTTCTTGGGGTGACACGCGTGTCATCCCCAAGCTTGAGCTTTAGTCCATCATTCATCTCATTACTCATTCCTTCCATACACCTGAAATTTTTCCTTCATACAAAACTTCACACAATCTTTATTAGCAACATTAGTGCACTCAAGATAAATAAGTCTTAAGGTTTAGTTATAACACCAAATAAACTTCCATTAGAACACTAGCTACTGTATCACTTCCCTCAAAAAGCTCAATTCCCCAAAAGAACTCAGAAAGGAACCAACAAGAAGCAAATGCAGAAAATGGCAGAAATCTGTCACAACAGACCAGCAGGTAAAGACGAATTTTTTCGAAGACCTTCTGTTGCTCAAATCAAAAAGTGTTGAACTAACGAAAGTTAGATAACAGCCTAGGAAATAAGCAAAAACAATTACAGCTCAATCCGACATACAGAGATCTCTCACGAATTTTTACGGTGAAGCACAAAAATCTGTTTTGGGACAACAACTTTCCCAATCATTACTTCTCTCTCATTAGAGGTTACTCTTGGCACAAAAAGCAATTAAAAAGGATAAGGAGAGGTTATTACAGAGATAATAACTTCCAAGACTCATCTAAAACTTTTGGGTTATCTCCCAATAAGTACTTTTCTTTCACGCCTTTAAGTTAGGCATGATAGTTTGAGAAGATGCTCACATAAGAAATATGAATTGAAGTAAAAGAGAGCATCAAGAAGGAAATTCAAAACACATTTAAGTCTAACCCACTTCCTATGCATCGGAATCTTGTATGCAAATAAATGCACAAAGAACAAAGTGACATGCATAGGAAGATAAAACGAGAATAACTTCAAAACTTTCAGCACATAGAGAGGTGTTTCAATACCATGAAAACTTCTACAACCATATTTTCCTCTCTCATAATAATTTTCAGTAGCCTCATGAATAAACTCAACAATATAACTATCACATAAAGCATGCTTTTCATGATCTACAAACACTAGAGCTTTATTATAAACATTTTCAAAAGAATCCTTAGGAACATGACATTTGTCCTCCTTTAGTAAGCATGGGGGACAATCAAATAATGTAAGGGGTAAAGAGTTACTCTCATTAGAAGGTAGGGATGGGTAGATCCATTCTTCCTCCTCTTAATCATCAATCTCCTCCTCTTTTTCATCCAATGAGCTTCCAGTTTCAGCAATTTCTTCTTCCATAGGCTCCTGTAAGGCATTAGTCTCTTCCATTGGTGGAGAGCATCTTGATACATTGCAAATGTATCTATAATTTTTGATGTTCCATGCTTAGTTTTATCCACTTTCTCGTGTTTTGTTCCAACTTTGGAGTACTTTTCATATGATTTCTTAGACTAACCTATTAACAAGAGCCACAGTGCCAACTGCCCGTTTTCTGCTGTTTTTGGTTCAGGAAAGTGAGAAAATGAATATTCTCGGAATTGGACGGGACAAAAGCCAAAGTGCATATTATTCCGGAAGGGATCAAGTGCCAGAATACGAGACGGAGAAGGGCCAGGGGCCGGCCACACCACCTGGCCGTGCGGCCAGGCTGGGCTCGTGCCAGGGGGTGGTGTGGTGGCTCCCGGCACCCCCTCGACCTCTCCTTCCGCCTATATATTGCCCTCGGGACGAAACCCTAAGTACTCGTTCAAAAATCCACGAAAGAGTCTGTAGCCGCCGTCATCTCCATCCCTAGATCGGGAGGGATCTGAAGCTCTTCCTGGCACCCTGTCGGAGAGGGGAATTCACCCTGGAGGCCTTCTTCAGCACCATGGAAGCCTCCGGTGTTATGCGTGAGTAGTTCATCCTTGGACTACGGATCCATGTAGTAGCTAGATGGCTGGTTCTCCTCCTTTGTGCTTTCATGTTTAGATCTTGTGAGCTCCGTTCATGATTAAGATCATCTATTTGTAATCATACATGTTATGTTTGCGGGGATCCGATGGATATTGAGATACTATTTCAGATTGATTATTGATTCTATCATGTCTTTGTTATTTGTGATCTTGCATGCTTTCCGTTGTTAGTAGCTATCTTGGCCAAGTAGATGCTAGCAACTCCAAGAGTTAGTATTTATGCTCGATAGTGGGTTCATGCCTCTGGTAATCTGGGGAAGTGACAGAAATCTCTAAGGTACTAGATGTGCTGTTGCTACTAGGGAGAAAACAACAATCCTTTGTTCATAGAACAATCGTATTGTTTACTCTACACGCAGTTCGTAAAGAAATAATCTGTTGCTTGCAACTTAATACTGGAGGGGGTTCGGATGATAACCTGAAGGTGGATTATTAGTCATAGATGCAGTTGGATGGCGGTCTATGTATAATGTTGTAATGCCCAATCAAGTCTCAAAGGAGTCAAGATGATTAGTATATGCATGTATTGCTTTCTCGGTGTTTGTCAATTGCCCCGTTGTAATTTGTTCACCCAGCATGTTATCTATCTTAAGGAGAGCCACCTCTAGTGAACTATGGATCCCGGTCCTTTTTCTTTACATACAATCTACAATCTTTTACTGCTTTGTGTTTACTTTCTGCAAAATTTTACTTCTTTCCATTCGATACGTTTAATCCTTTGTTTTCCGCAAAACACGGTGAGATTGACAACCTCATCGCAAGTTGGGGACAAAGTTCTGTGGTTGTGTTGTGCAGGTCTCCACGTTGCTACTAGCATCGTTAGTGCGCCCTGCCAAAGCTCAGCTAGTAACACCATTGGGGTGTTTTCTTGCTCCTACTGGTTCGATTAAACCTTGGTTTCATAACCGAGGGAAAACTTGTTGCTGTGCTCATCATACCTTCCTCTTGGGGTTCCCAACGACCTCTACGTCGAACGACGAGCACATCAAGATTTTCTGGCGCCGTTGCCGGGGAGTCAAGGACATCTTCACAAGGGGAGTCCCTCATAACCAATCTCTTTACTTTGTTGTTTTTGTTTTGCTTAGTTTTCTTTTTGCTTTGTTTGCTTGTTTTTTATTCAAAAACACACAAAAAATAGTTTTACAAGTTTGCTTTCTTATTTGAAAAACCCAAAAAAATGACTACTCTTGAAAACACTAAGTTGTGTGACTTCACTAGCACCAACAACAATGATTTTATGAGCACACCTATTGCTCCACCTGTGGCTGAAAATACTTTCTTTGAGATAAAACCTGCTTTACTCAATCTTGTTATGAGAGAGCAATTTTCTGGTATTGGTAATGAAGATGCTGCTTCCCATCTAAATAACTTTGTTGAACTTTGTGAGATGCAAAAGCATAGGGATATAGATGGCGATATTATTAAGCTGAAATTGTTTCCTTTCTCTTTGAGAGGAAAAGCTAAAGAATGGTTGAATTCCTTAACTAGGAATAGTATTGATTCTTGGACTAAGTGCAAAGATGCTTTTATTGGAAAATACTATCCTCCTACTAAGATTATATCTATGAGAAGTGAAATAATGAAGTTTAAACAACTTGATAATGAGCATGTTGCTCAAGCTTGGGAAAGAATGAAATCTTTGGTAAAGAATTGTCCCACTCATGGACTGACTGCTTGGATGATCATCCAAACTTTTTATGCAGGATTGAACTATTCTTCAAGGAATCTATTGGATTCAGCTGCTGGAGGTACCTTTATGACCATCACTTTGGGTTCTGCAACAAAACTTCTGTACAATATGATGGTTAATTATTCTGAATGGCATACTGAGAGAGCTCCACAAGGTAAGAAGGTAAATTCTGTTGAGGAAACCTCCTCCTTGAGTGATAAGATTGCTATAATTATGTCTATGCTTGTTAATGGGAAAGCCCATATTGATCCAAATAATGTTCCTCTAGCTTCTTTGGTTGCTCAAGAAGAGCAAGTTGATGTGAAATTCATAAGAAATAACAACTTTGGCAATAATGCTTATGGTAATAATGCTTATAGGAACAATTTTGGTAACAACAATTATAAGCCATATCCTCCCAATAATGGTAATGCTTATGGAAATTCTTACAACAATAATAAGAGTGCTCCCTCTGAACTTGAAGTTATGCTTAAAGAGTTTATTAGTAAACAAACTGCTTTCAATAAAACTATTGAGGAAAAACTCTCTAATGCTGAAAGAAATATAGCATCTTTGGCTGAAGCTCAATCTTCTTTGAATAAAATGTCTGCTAAACCTAAAACTAATGATAATCCCTTTGCAGCTACCAATGCCATACAAGTAAGAATTGGTGAAAATGTTAGACTATTAGCTGAATTACATGCTAAGTGGGAAAGAGAAGATGAAATTGCTAGAAACATTAGTGTTTCTACTATCACCACCACTAGTGTTGAGGCTAGTAATAGTTCTACTACTTTAGATGATAAATTTGATTTTGATCTTGATGGTTGCAATATCTCTGAAGTTATTAAGTTCCTACAAAAGCTTGCTAAAAGTCCTAATACTAGTGCTATGAACATGGCTTTTACAAAACACATTACTGATGCTCTCATAAAGATTAAAGAAGAAAAGATGAAACATAAAGCTTCTATTCCTATAAAACAAGAGGATGGTTGGGAACCCATCATTAATATGAAAGTGAATGACTTTGATTTCAAAGCTTTGTGTGATCTTGATAGTAGTGTTTCTATTATGCCTAGAAGGATTTATGATATGCTTGATTTGCCTCCTCTTGAGGATTGTTATTTGAATGTCCCACTTGATGTTAATGCTAAATAGAAAATCATGGGGAGTCTTAATGATGTGCTTATTATGGTTAACAATCCCTATGTCCCCATTGATTTCTATGTTTTGGATGTTGAATACAATGCTTCTTGTCCTATTACTTTGGGAAGAACTTTTCTTAGAACTGTTGATGCCATCATTGATATGAAAGAAGGCACCATTAAATATCAACTCCCACTCAAGAAAGGTGTAGAACACTTCCATAAAAAGAGAGAAAATATTTCTTTTGCTTCTCCTATGAAAACAAAATTTGGTCTTAATGCTTCTTCATTTGAGAACACTTGATCATTTGTCTTGCTTCTTATGCCTAACTTAAAGGCGTTAAAGAAAAGTACTTATTGGGAGATAATCCAAAAGTTTTAGATGAGTTTTGGAAGTTATTACCTCTGTAATAACCGCTCCTTATCCTTTTTATTTGCTTTTTGTGCCAAGAGTAACCTCTAATGAGAGAGAAGTAATGATTGGGAAAATTACTGTCCCAAAACAGATTTTTGTGCTTCACCGTAAAAATTCGTGAGAGAGCTCTGTATGTCGGATTTAGCTGTAATTTTTTGTTCTTCTGCCCCAGGTTGTTATCTAACTTTCGTTAGTTCAACACTTTTTGATTTGAGCAACATAAGGTCTTCGAACAAATTCGTATTTACCTGCTGGTCTGTTTTGACAGATTTCTGCCATTTTCTGCATTTGCTTCTTGTGGATTCCTTTTTGAGTTCTTTTGGGGAATTGAGATTTTTGAAGGAAGTGCTACAGTAGCTAGTGTTCTAATGGAAGTTTATTTGGTGTTATAACTGAACCTTAAGACTTATTTAGCTTGAGTGCACTAATGTTGCTAATAAAGATTGTGTGAAGTTTTGTATGAAGGAAAATTTTCAGGTGTATAGAAGGAATGAGTAATGAGATGAAGGATGGACTAAAGCTCAAGCTTGGGGATGCCACGTGTGTCACCCCAACAAATATCCAAGAAGTACAAGCGTCAAAGCCTGGGGATGCCCAAGGCATCCCTTTCTTCATCAATAAAAATTCCAGGTTTCTTCCAAATGCTTCATTTTTATTGTTTCATGCACAGTTGTGTTGTTCTTGGAGCGTCTCCTTTTTCGTTTTTGTTTTGGTTTTTAGTTTGCTTGGTTTGCTTAGTTTTCTGAATAAATTGGTTGGACCCCCTATTTCATACTTTGGATTGCAAATAGTTTGGTTTGGTTTGGAAAAGAGTAGGAAAGTTCATACTTATGTGGTAAAAAGAGCTCGTTTTTGACTGTGGCCTATGCTTTGTCATGCCATGCTTGATATTGTTTTGGCTTTATGCTTAGTATTATTTGCTGTATCATGACTTGTTATAAACAATTGAGATTGCTTAATGTGCCTTGGATGAATCATGCGTTGTTTTAGCATATTAAAGCATAGTATAGTGGTATTCTCCTTTGATGCTTTATTTGGGTTGACTTGGCGCATGCTCACACCATGTTATGACTATCTCAAGTCACCATAGCCTTTATGATCCTGTAGTTTTCAACTTGTAGTATCACTTTATTCTTTGATCAATGATGTTTTGTCGCTCTGCATGATTATAGCCATTATTGCTCTCTTAGTTTGTCGCTCCCAGTCTTTTGCTAGCCTCCACAACAAAGTATGAGTTCCACTCATGCATCCAACTCCCTAAACCAAGTTATTCCAAAGAGTCCACCATACCTACCTACTAGCTTATGCTATTCCAAGTATATTCATGCTTTTGTTTACCTTCCACTTGTTATGAGAAAACTAGTGATTAAAACTCTCACGAACTTGATGGCACACTTTACTTTTTTGCCTCTAATAAACTTGAACCATTGGGTCCTTCTTTGTTGCGTATATGCTTGCGCTTTATAAGTTGAAATTAGCAGAACCATGTACCATGGGGAACGCTTTCAACATTGCACTTGTACTTTGTACCCCGTTGATATCATGTTCTTTTGCTTACGGATCCCGGCGGTGTGAAATAAAAGTGGAACTTGTAAGATCATGGAGTTTGTATGTGTGTTAGAGAAACGCGTGGGCCGCTAGCCTAAGCCATGCCTAATCATGGTGGAAACTTGCAGCATCACCATAATGACCACTCTATGAAGCATCCTCAATAAAACCTATGCAAATAGCAAATAAAAAGATCGATGAGCTGCTCATTGTCTGCTTGCCTTGTCATTTTGATTATGGGAAAGCTCCCGTATCATGTGCAAGGGGTACCCTGTTGGCGGTTCTTAATGATACACATATACTTACAATGACAAGAGCTTACTCGTGACTAAAGTTGAGTAGCATGAGGATCGGTTTTCGTAAGTAAGGGGCATGAGATTTCGGTTTATAACTTGTCAAGCATATCCTCTTAGTTGTGTCACTTTAACCTTAATCACCTTTAAGATGCTTATGATAGGGGCAATGAGAGCTGAAATCTACAAGTACCATAATTTTTGGAAGCTCTTTATGAGACTTGAATCCCTACTTCCTTTTACAAAAGGCCTTTCTTCCACTATTATATTGAGTCTCCATCTTGTATCCTTTTGCACCTACTTTGAGAGCATAGTGGCCATTCTTAGTTCTATGTGCATTGTCCCAAGACTAGTTAATTGATGCATAACTTGTTATTGCTTGTTTTAAACTATTGTATCTAGTCACTCTTATGAACTTTGAAGGTGTCATGTGCATTTATATTTGCTACTCTATTGAGGGACAAGCTGAATACTATTATGCTATGTTTTCTTTATGTGAAACAAACAAACGTCTTGCAAAGCATTGTTATTCATAAATCTTTTGTTTGTGCCTTTTCATGTTGCATCATAGTTTCTTTGCTTATTGCTAGAACCTTGTCTTTCATGTTATGATTGAAGTAAATCCCAGCTTCGAATGTTTTACATATACTTTGATCAAGTCTTTGATGGTGCATGTCACCTAAAAAATTATTCTTTCTTTTTATCACTTACCTACTCGAGGACGGCAGGAGTTAAGCTTGGGGATGTTGATACATTGCAAATGTATCTATAATTTTTGATGTTCCATGCTTGGTTTTATCCACTTTCTTGTGTTTTGTTCCAACTTTGGAGTACTTTTCATATGATTTCTTGGACTAACCTATTAACAAGAGCCACAGTGCCAGCTGCCTGTTTTCTGCTGTTTTTGGTTCCAGGAAAGTCAGAAAATGAATATTCTCGGAATTGGACGGGACAAAAGCCAAAGTGCCTATTTTCCGGAAGGGATCAAGTGCCAGAATACGAGACGGAGAAGGGTCAGGGGCCGGTCACACCACCTGGCCGCGCGGCCAGGCTGGGCCCATGCCATGGGGTGGTGTGGTGGCTCCCGGCACTCCCTCGATCTCTCCTTCCGCCTATATATTGCCCTCGGGACGAAATCCCTAAGTACCCGATCAAAAATCCACGAAAGAGTCTGTAGCCGCCGTCATCTCCATCCCTAGATCGAAAGGGATATGAAGCTCTTCCTGGCACCCTGCCGGAGAGGGGAATTCACCCTGGAGGCCTTCTTCATCACCATGCAAGCCTCCGGTGTGATGCGTGAGTAGTTCATCCTTGGACTACGGATTCATGTAGTAGCTAGATGGCTGGTTCTCCTCCTTTGTGCTTTCATGTTTAGATCTTGTGAGCTTCGTTCATGATCAAGATCATCTATTTGTAAGCATACATGTTGTGTTTGTGGGGATCCGATGGATATTGAGATGCTATTTCAGATTGATTATTGATTCTATCATGTCTTTTTTATTTGTGATCTTGCATGCTTTCCGTTGTTAGTAGCTATCTTGGCCAAGTAGATGCTAGCAACTCCAAGAGTTAGTATTTATGCTCGATAGTGCGTTATGCCTCTGGTAATTTGGGGAAGTGACAGAAATCTCTAAGGTACTAGATGTGGTGTTGCTACTAGGGAGAAAACAACAATCCTTTGTTCATAGAACAATCGTATTGTTTACTTTACACGCAGTTCGTAAAGCAATAATCTGTTGCTTGCAACTTAATACTGGAGGGGGTTTGGATGATAACCTGAAGGTGGATTATTAGTCATAGATGCAGTTGGATGGCGGTCTATGTATTATGTTGTAATGCCCAATCAAGTCTCAAAGGAGTCAAGATGATTAGTATATGCATGTATTGCTTTCTCGGTGTTTGTCAATTGCCCCGCTGTAATTTGTTCACCCAGCATGTTATCTATCTTAAGGAGAGCCACCTCTAGTGAACTATGGATCCCGGTCCTTTTTCTTTACATACAATCTACAATCTTTTACTGCTTTGTGTTTACTTTCTGCAAACTTTTACTTCTTTCCATTCGATATGTTTAATCCTTTGTTTTCCGCAAAACACGGTGAGATTGACAACCTCATCGCAAGTTGGGGACAAAGTTCTGTGGTTGTGTTGTGCAGGTCTCCACATTGCTACTAGCACCGGTAGTGCGCCCTGCCAAAGCTCAGCTAGTAACACCTTTGGGGTGTTTCCTTGCTCCTATTGGTTCGATTAAACCTTGGTTTCATAACCGAGGGAAAACTTGCTGCTGTGCTCATCATACCTTCCTCTTGGGGTTCCCAACGAGCTCTACGTCGAACGACAAGCACATCACATCTATTAAGATATTCAAGAATATAGCCATTTTCTACCTTGTAATTATCAAAGCAAAATTTAAGTATAGCATAAATCTCATATTTATAAGGTGAATCATGAGTATTTTCAAGCAAACTAGCAAGTTCAAATGCACCCTTCCAAGCAATAAATTCTTCAATTTGTTTCACATCATAAAAGTCATAATTTCCTTTAACATAAGAAGATATGGTAACATTATCATTATACTCACATTGAAAAGGGAGGTGTTTATACCTCCTACTGCAACAAGATTTTTCAAAGCAATAAGTAACATTATAAGTACAGCACACGTTTCTAGCAATGATATTCAATTTATCAATTTGTTCCCATAAGTGTTTCCCTTTTTGTGACAAGAGGTGTTCCTTATAATAATATTTTTGTTCTTCCATGAACCCACCTTGCCAATAAGAACTAGTTTCGAAGAAACCAACCATTGATAGAAAGCATGACCAAGCAAGGCAATAATAGACCAACAACTATAGTAGTAACTTTTTTTTGTGTGTTTTGAATAACAAAACAAGCAAACAAAGTAAAAATAAACTAAGCAAAACAAAAAATAACAAAGTAAAGAGATTGGTTATGAGGGACTCCCCTTGTGAAGATGTCCTTGACTCCCCGGCAACGGCGCCAGAAAAATGCTTGATGGCTCAGTGCACGGCGCCTAGAAAAGTGCTGGTGCGTGGTTGATGTAGAGCTCGTTGGGAACCCCAAGAGGAAGGTATGATGAGCACAGCAGCAAGTTTCCCTCAGTTATGAAACCAAGGTTTAATCGAACCAGTAGGAGCAAGGAAACACCCCAAAGGTGTTACTAGCTGAGCTTTGGCAGGGCGCACTACCGGTGCTAGTAGCAACATGGAGACCTGCACAACACAACCACAGAACTTTGTCCCCAACTTGCGATGAGGTTGTCAATCTCACCGTGTTTTGCGGAAAACAAAGGATTAAAGGTATCGAATGGAAAGAAGTAATAGTTTGCAGAAAGTAAACACAAAGAAGTAAACAGTTGTAGATTGTATGTAAAGAAAAGGACAGGGATCCATAGTTCACTAGAGGTGGCTCTCCTTAGATAGATAACATGCTGGGTGAACAAATTACAGCGGGGTAATTGACAAACATCGAGAAAGCAATACATGCATATACTAATCATCTTGACTCCTTTGAGACTTGATTGGGCATTACAACATTATACATAGACCGCCATCCAACTGCATCTATGACTAATAATCCACCTTCAGGTTATCATCCGAACCCCCTCCAGTATTAAGTTGCAAGCAACAGATTATTGCTTTATGAACTGCGTGTAAAGTAAACAATACGATTGTTCTATGAACAAAGGATTGTTGTTTTCTCCCTAGTAGCAACATCACATCTAGTACCTTAGAGATTTCTGTCACTTCCCCAGATTACCAGAGGCATGAACCCACTATCGAGCATAAATACTAACTCTTGGAGTTGCTAGCATCTACTCGGCCAAGATAGCTACTAACAACGGAAAGCATGCAAGATCACAAATAACAAAGACATGATAGAATCAATAATCAATCTGAAATAGCATCTCAATATCCATCAGATCCCCGCAAACACAACATGCAGAATTACAAATAGATGATCTTGATCATGAACGGAGCTCACAAGATCTAAACATGAAAGCACAAAGGAGGAGAACCAGCCATCTAGCTAATACATGGATCCGTAGTCCAAGGATGAACTACTCACGCATCACACCGGAGGCTTGCATGGTGATGAAGAAGGCCTCCAGGGTGAATTCCCCTCTCCGGCAGGGTGCCGGGAAGAGCTTCCGATCCCTCCCGGTCTAGGGATGGAGATGACGGCGGCTACAAACTCTTCCGTGGATTTTTGATCGGGCACTTAGGGTTTTCGTCCCGAGGGCAAAATATAGGCGGAAGGAGAGGCTGAGGGGGTGCAGGGAGCGGCCACACCACCCCCTGGCGCGGGCCAGGCCTGGCCGCGTGGCCAGGTGGTGTGGTGGCCCCCTGGCCCCTCTCCGTCTCGTATTCTGACACTTGATGACTTCCAGAAAAATAGGCACTTTGGCTTTTGTCCCGTCCAATTCTGAGAATATTCATTTTCTGACTTTCCTAGAACCAAAAACAGCAGAAAACAGGCAGCTGGCACTGTGGCTCTTGTTAATAGGTTAGTCCAAGAAATCATATGAAAAGTACTCCAAAGTTGGAACAAAACACAAGAAAGTGGATAAAACCAAGCATGGAACATCAAAAATTATAGATACATTTGCAATGTATCAGGGCTCGATGGGCCACCTGGGCCGAAAAAAGTAAGTTGTCCGCGACAAATTTAGCAGTAAGGCGCCGGGGATAAGTGCGGGCCCCACCTGTAAGTGCCCACCCATCGAAAGATATCCAATTCCCACTCGATCCCTCGCACATGAACCCTATCTAGCCGCGCACTGCCGCCGCTTGATACATTGCAAATGTATCTATAATTTTTGATGTTCCACGCTTGATTTTATCTACTTTCTTGTGTTTTGTCCACACTTTGGAGTACTTTTCATATGATTTCTTGGACTAACCTATTAACAAGAGCCACAGTGTCAGCTGCCTGTTTTCTGCTGTTTTTGGTTCCAGGAAAGTCAGAAAATGAATATTCTCGGAATTGGACGGGACAAAAGCCAAAGTGCCTATTTTCCGGAAGGGATCAAGTGCCAGAATACGAGACGGAGAAGGGTCAGGGGCCGGTCACACCACCTGGCCGCGCGGCCAGGCTGGGCCCATGCCATGGGGTGGTGTGGTGGCTCCCGGCACTCCCTCGACCTCTCCTTCCGCCTATATATTGCCCTCGGGACGAAATCCCTAAGTACCCGATCAAAAATCCACGAAAGAGTCTGTAGCCGCCGTCATCTCCATCCCTAGATCGAAAGGGATATGAAGCTCTTCCTGGCACCCTGCCGGAGAGGGGAATTCACCCTGGAGGCCTTCTTCATCACCATGCAAGCCTCCGGTGTGATGCGTGAGTAGTTCATCCTTGGACTACGGATTCATGTAGTAGCTAGATGGCTGGTTCTCCTCCTTTGTGCTTTCATGTTTAGATCTTGTGAGCTTCGTTCATGATCAAGATCATCTATTTGTAAGCATACATGTTGTGTTTGTGGGGATCCGATGGATATTGAGATGCTATTTCAGATTGATTATTGATTCTATCATGTCTTTTTTATTTGTGATCTTGCATGCTTTCCGTTGTTAGTAGCTATCTTGGCCAAGTAGATGCTAGCAACTCCAAGAGTTAGTATTTATGCTCGATAGTGCGTTATGCCTCTGGTAATTTGGGGAAGTGACAGAAATCTCTAAGGTACTAGATGTGGTGTTGCTACTAGGGAGAAAACAACAATCCTTTGTTCATAGAACAATCGTATTGTTTACTTTACACGCAGTTCGTAAAGCAATAATCTGTTGCTTGCAACTTAATACTGGAGGGGGTTTGGATGATAACCTGAAGGTGGATTATTAGTCATAGATGCAGTTGGATGGCGGTCTATGTATTATGTTGTAATGCCCAATCAAGTCTCAAAGGAGTCAAGATGATTAGTATATGCATGTATTGCTTTCTCGGTGTTTGTCAATTGCCCCGCTGTAATTTGTTCACCCAGCATGTTATCTATCTTAAGGAGAGCCACCTCTAGTGAACTATGGATCCCGGTCCTTTTTCTTTACATACAATCTACAATCTTTTACTGCTTTGTGTTTACTTTCTGCAAACTTTTACTTCTTTCCATTCGATATGTTTAATCCTTTGTTTTCCGCAAAACACGGTGAGATTGACAACCTCATCGCAAGTTGGGGACAAAGTTCTGTGGTTGTGTTGTGCAGGTCTCCACATTGCTACTAGCACCGGTAGTGCGCCCTGCCAAAGCTCAGCTAGTAACACCTTTGGGGTGTTTCCTTGCTCCTATTGGTTCGATTAAACCTTGGTTTCATAACCGAGGGAAAACTTGCTGCTGTGCTCATCATACCTTCCTCTTGGGGTTCCCAACGAGCTCTACGTCGAACGACAAGCACATCACATCTATTAAGATATTCAAGAATATAGCCATTTTCTACCTTGTAATTATCAAAGCAAAATTTAAGTATAGCATAAATCTCATATTTATAAGGTGAATCATGAGTATTTTCAAGCAAACTAGCAAGTTCAAATGCACCCTTCCAAGCAATAAATTCTTCAATTTGTTTCACATCATAAAAGTCATAATTTCCTTTAACATAAGAAGATATGGTAACATTATCATTATACTCACATTGAAAAGGGAGGTGTTTATACCTCCTACTGCAACAAGATTTTTCAAAGCAATAAGTAACATTATAAGTACAGCACACGTTTCTAGCAATGATATTCAATTTATCAATTTGTTCCCATAAGTGTTTCCCTTTTTGTGACAAGAGGTGTTCCTTATAATAATATTTTTGTTCTTCCATGAACCCACCTTGCCAATAAGAACTAGTTTCGAAGAAACCAACCATTGATAGAAAGCATGACCAAGCAAGGCAATAATAGACCAACAACTATAGTAGTAACTTTTTTTTGTGTGTTTTGAATAACAAAACAAGCAAACAAAGTAAAAATAAACTAAGCAAAACAAAAAATAACAAAGTAAAGAGATTGGTTATGAGGGACTCCCCTTGTGAAGATGTCCTTGACTCCCCGGCAACGGCGCCAGAAAAATGCTTGATGGCTCAGTGCACGGCGCCTAGAAAAGTGCTGGTGCGTGGTTGATGTAGAGCTCGTTGGGAACCCCAAGAGGAAGGTATGATGAGCACAGCAGCAAGTTTCCCTCAGTTATGAAACCAAGGTTTAATCGAACCAGTAGGAGCAAGGAAACACCCCAAAGGTGTTACTAGCTGAGCTTTGGCAGGGCGCACTACCGGTGCTAGTAGCAACATGGAGACCTGCACAACACAACCACAGAACTTTGTCCCCAACTTGCGATGAGGTTGTCAATCTCACCGTGTTTTGCGGAAAACAAAGGATTAAAGGTATCGAATGGAAAGAAGTAATAGTTTGCAGAAAGTAAACACAAAGAAGTAAACAGTTGTAGATTGTATGTAAAGAAAAGGACAGGGATCCATAGTTCACTAGAGGTGGCTCTCCTTAGATAGATAACATGCTGGGTGAACAAATTACAGCGGGGTAATTGACAAACATCGAGAAAGCAATACATGCATATACTAATCATCTTGACTCCTTTGAGACTTGATTGGGCATTACAACATTATACATAGACCGCCATCCAACTGCATCTATGACTAATAATCCACCTTCAGGTTATCATCCGAACCCCCTCCAGTATTAAGTTGCAAGCAACAGATTATTGCTTTATGAACTGCGTGTAAAGTAAACAATACGATTGTTCTATGAACAAAGGATTGTTGTTTTCTCCCTAGTAGCAACATCACATCTAGTACCTTAGAGATTTCTGTCACTTCCCCAGATTACCAGAGGCATGAACCCACTATCGAGCATAAATACTAACTCTTGGAGTTTCTAGCATCTACTCGGCCAAGATAGCTACTAACAATGGAAAGCATGCAAGATCACAAATAACAAAGACATGATAGAATCTATAATCAATCTGAAATAGCATCTCAATATCCATCAGATCCCCGCAAACACAACATGCAGAATTACAAATAGATGATCTTGATCATGAACGAAGCTCACAAGATCTAAACATGAAAGCACAAAGGAGGAGAACCAGCCACCTAGCTAATACATGGATCCGTAGTCCAAGGATGAACTACTCACGCATCACACCGGAGGCTTGCATGGTGATGAAGAAGGCCTCCAGGGTGAATTCCCCTCTCCGGCAGGGTGCCGGGAAGAGCTTCAGATCCCTCCCGGTCTAGGGATGGAGATGACGGCGGCTACAGACTCTTCCGTGGATTTTTGATCGGGCACTTAGGGTTTTCGTCCCGAGGGCAATATATAGGCGGAAGGAGAGGCTGAGGGGGTGCCGGGAGCGGCCACACCACCCCCTGGCGCGGGCCAGGCCTGGCCGCGTGGCCAGGTGGTGTGGTGGCCCCCTGGCCCCTCTCCGTCTCGTATTCTGGCACTTGATGACTTCTGGAAAAATAGGCACTTTGGCTTTTGTCCCGTCCAATTCTGGGAATATTCATTTTCTGACTTTCCTGGAACCAAAAACAGCAGAAAACAGGCAGCTGGCACTGTGGCTCTTGTTAATAGGTTAGTCCAAGAAATCATATGAAAAGTACTCCAAAATTGGAACAAAATACAAGAAAGTGGATAAAACCAAGCATGGAACATCAAAAATTATAGATACATTTGCAATGTATTAGGGCTCGATGGGCCACCTGGGCCGAAAAGAGTAAGTTGTCCGCGGCAAATTTAGCAGTAAGGCGCCGGGGATAAGTGCGGGCCCCACCTGTAAGTGCCCACCCATCGAAAAATCTCCAATTCCCACTCGATCCCTCGCACATGAACCCTATCTAGCCGTGCACTGCCGCCGCTTGATACATTGCAAATGTATCTATAATTTTTGATGTTCCATGCTTGATTTTATCTACTTTCTTGTGTTTTGTCCACACTTTGGAGTACTTTTCATATGATTTCTTGGACTAACCTATTAACAAGAGCCACAGTGTCAGCTGCCTGTTTTCTGCTGTTTTTGGTTCCAGGAAAGTCAGAAAATGAATATTCTTGGAATTGGACAGGAAAAAAGCCAAAACCCCTATTTCACCAGAAGACTCCTGGAGCCAGAATATGAGACGGAGTAGGGATGGGGCCCAGCCACACCACCTGGCCACGCGGGCTGGGCCTGGCCGCGCCAGGGGGTGTCTGGCCACCCCAGGCACCCCCTCGGTCTCCTTCTGACCTAAAAACTCAAGGGGGTCGACATTTTTCCAAAAGGAGTTCCGCTCTGCCGCCACCACCAGATTCCATGAAACAGCACCAGAAACTCCGTTCTGGCACCCTGCCGGGACAGGGAATTGTAGGAGATCATCACCATCGCTTCTCCATCGACCATCCATGTTTCCCCCATCTATGAGTGAGTAATCCCCAGCTGTAGGCTATGGGGATGGTAGGGATTGGATGAGATCGTTCATGTAATGGCATCAGATTGTTAGGGCATGGTGCCTAGTATCTTTTATTAGTGCTTTATGACTTTGTTGCGACTTGTTATGCTTAATGCTTGTCACTAGGGCCCAAGTGCCATGATTTCAGATCTGAACATGTTATTGATTCATTATTATAGTATTGTTTATGGTCTTATCTGCAAGTTGTATATACACGTTGTTGTCCAGAACCAATGGCCCCGAAGTGACAGAAATCAGGATAACCTGAGGGAATGGCTTTGATGTGAGGATCACATGTGTTCACAGAGTGTTAATGCTTTGCTCCGGTGCTCTATTAAAAGGAGCACCTTAATTGTCATTAGTTCCCTTGAGGCCCCGCTGCAAACGGGCTAGCAGGACAAAAGATGTTGTGCAAGTTCTCATTGCGAGCACATATGACTATATATGGAACACATGCCTAGGATTATCTAGTACTTGGATGCTTTATCTTATTTATCTGCAATTGCCCTATGTTCTGATTGCTATGCGAATTGTCGTGTCCATGCAACGCCCGTACATCCATCCCTATGCCTACCGCACTCGAATCCTATTGTTTACTGCTATTGATACTGCTGTCTTTACTTTACTACTGCTGCTACTTTACTATTCCTACTACAAAACTGTTGCTACTGATAAACTGATGTGAGCAAGATTGTTTCCAGGTGCAGCTGAATTGACAACTCAGTTGTTAAGGCTTATAAATATTCTTTGGCTCCCCTTGTGTCGAATCAATAAATTGGGTTTCACTTCCCTCGAAAATACTGCGATACACCCCCTATACTTGTGGGTCATCACCCCTCTCTCTCTAGCGACCCGCCCCGCCGCAGCGCCCGGCTGCCCCCTCGCTCCGCCGTCGTCGTCCCGCATCCCCCTTGTTGTCGCTGTCCCGCGCCCATCGCAGACCATGGAGGAGCAGGCCGTGGAGGAGAAGGCCATGGAGGTACGCCCGCCGTCGTCCGCCTGCCATCGTCGTCCATGCGCTCGTCGCCGTCCTTGTCTCGGTGGTACATCTCCTTCTCTCCCTCCCTCCCTTGTCATCCCTAACCCGAGGAAGTAGTTAGTTCATCGAATCATATTAGATTAGTTAGTTCATCGGCCGAGTAGTTAGTTCATCGGATTGGGCAGTAGTTAGTTCATCGGATCATATTAGATTAGTTAGTTCATCGGCCGAGTAGTTAGTTCATCGGATTGGGCAGTATTTAGTTCATCGAATCAGATTAGGTTAGTTAGTTCATCAGCTGAGTAGTTAGTTCATCAGATTGGGCAGTAGTTAGTTCATCAGATCATCATTAGGTGTTAGTAGTAATCAGATTAGGTGCTAGTTGTTTTTACATTCTGTCTAAGAATCAGATCAAGGACTAATCAGATTAGGTGCTAGTTTGTTTTTACATTCTATCTAAGAATCAGATCAAGGAGTAATCAGATTAGGTGCTAGTTGTTTCTACATTCTGTCTAAGAATCAGATCAAGGACTAATCAGATTAGTTGCTAGTTTGTTTTTACATTCTATCTAAGAATCAAATCAAGGAGTAATCAGATTAGGTGCTAGTTGTTTTACATTCTGTCTAAGAATCAGATCAAGGAGTAATCAGATTAGGTGCTAGTAGATGTCTTAGTAATCAGATCATGCTGTCAAAAATTCACTTCTCCGTCATATTTAAATTAGCTAGTGGTTTTGTTTAAATCTAAGAATCATGCTGTCTAAGAATCATTATATTGTTTTTACTTGTACACTGTTTTTGCTAATATGTTTGCTTGTCTGTTTAAGTAGTATGGCGCAGTGGGAGCCGAAGTATCGTGGTGTGTATAAGAAGCTGACGAGGATCCCCACTTGGGAGGCTAAGATCACCACCTATGGGATTAGGTGCCACCTTGGGACATGGCAGGCCACCGAGGAGGCGACACGTGCCTACGACTATATGGCAATCCAGCACAGAGGGGCTAGGGCAACCCTAAACTTCCCTGAGGATCGAGCTAGGGCCATTCAGAATAGGCCCGTGGGTATGAGAGTCACCACGAGGGCAGAGGAGTAGGAGCACTGACTGGTCGAGAGACAACTTGTTGACCCCTTGGTCCAGACACTCCGCGTGGATCCTACGATGATGGCGCAGCAGTACGAGGTCTTGGCGACCACTACAAGCTAGCAGCATGTCCTGGAGGCAGGTCCCTCTAGGTCCGACGGTGTGGGTTCCTCCACTGTGCGCCCTCAGGGCCCGTACTACGGGTTCAACCTCGGCGACTTCACCGTCACACCCATGTCGTCTGCTGACCTAGGTTCCTTAGGTTTGTCGTCCAACGACGACGACAACGACGCCTGATCTAGCTATACTTTATCATATATTACTTTAGACTTATCCTGCTAGACTTTGTCATATATATTACTTATCCTGCTAGACGTGGATCAACTACTTGTTATATATATTACTTATCATGCTACTTAATTACTTTATAACTATGTTTACTATGCGTCTTCTTTCTAGATAAATATATAGAATGGATCAAGTGTGCAACAATTGTGCACAACCATTGGGGAGGTGCCTGGACAAGAAGTTCCCCATAGTGCTCCATGTCGGGTTTGAGGCTAGGACAGTATATGCTCTATGAGATACACATTATCATGGATGTCTCTCTATATATAATCGAAAATAAACCATGGACTTTGTTGTATTGTTATTGTTTTACTCAATCAATCCCTTGTGCTTGGTGAAGGGACTTCATGGACCATTTTCATAGAAACACCATGGACGATGTCGTGTTTGAGGTCACTTTGATGTCAGATACTGATCTCGACAGGAGTTATGTGGTTACAGTGACCAACATAGCGATCAGGACATCTTTCAGTGGACCTGGCTAGATAAACTTCTTGAATGATCATGACATGCAATACGGAGACAAGATAAAGATATTTCTCATGCATCAAGCAGCCGTAATCTACTACATGTACACGCCTCCTGACGATGATATCCAACAGTAAGCTAGCTATGTAGTTGAGACGATCGTATTATATGTCGTTTCTTTCTTCTCCATATATGTAGATTGGATTATAGTGAAGAAGCCTGCAGCAATTATGGTCAACATACTTGGCATTGCATGGACAGGAAGACCACCATACCGCTCCCTGTGAACTTTGGTGTTAGGACGGTATGTTCTCTGAAATTCATGTGGAAAATGTAAATATATATATATATATATATGTTCAATGAAAATCACGACTAATTTTTCTGTCCTATGATTTTACTCAATCAATCCCTTGCGGTGCACGACATGGCTTCATGGACCATCTCCATATAAGCATTGCTTCCTGTATACTATGTATTCATATATTCATCTGCGTATTTTGTCTATTTATTATTATTTTGCTCTGATACATAATACTGCCAGCGAACAAATTGTATTACCCTTGGCGAAGAGATGTGCGCCAGTGTTAGGGGACATTATCCCCGGCGAATGGGGCTACTCGCTAGTGGTATTCTCAGTTATCGCCGGCGAACTGTATGGTTTGCCGGCTGTAATGCATTACCATCGGCGAGATGGTCCCCAGCAAACAGAAACTCGCCGGTGGTAGATGATTTTGGTGCGCTGGCGGTGAGCCTTTCCCTACTAGTGATCCAGGGTCGCCGCCCTGGCACCCAAGTAGAGCACACCAAAGATCAGAGGAGGGAGCCAGGGGCACCGCTGCGAGGTCTCCAGAGAGCCGCCAAAGAAGGGCCAACCTCCAGATCGATGGCGAGTGGCCCCCATGGCCACCCCCGCAATTGGATCTAGCGAAGGGAATAGGCTCGGAGGGGGGAGGAGCCCCTGTTCTGTCCAGATCAAAGCGGGGCTACCCAATCCCCTCCAAGACCCACCTCGTGGCCATAGGCCACCGCCAGAGACGGGGCCGGAGCGCCCCATGCCGGACCACCCGGATCTCCTCCGTCTGGGGAAGCTCCAACTCACGTTGTTTGCAATTGCCACCGCCGGAGACCGCCGCAGATGCGAGCACGCCGAGGTCGCCAAACCTCCGTGCCGCTGGAGGACCGCCGCTCTGCCATGCCCCTGACTAGCGTCGTGCTCCCGCCGCCCGAGACCGCCCACGCAGCCGCCGCTGGACAGGAGGGAAGAATAGGCCCCGCCGACGCCGACGCCCCGGGGCTTCGCCCGGAGACGCCCTCTAGCGGCGGCGAGGAGGAGGGAGGGGTGGGGAGGGCTAGCGGCGGGGGGAACTAGGGTTCGCCTATCCGCTCGCGGGAGCGAACAGAGCGAACGAGGGAACTATCTTGTTATGGGTAACCGACTCTAACCACAATCTTATCAACACCTCTGGTATAACATAGAGCAAATTGCTCCAAACCAATGTAGTCCCTCCGCCTAAAAAAGGATATTACAAATTTAACTAAATTTGGATAAATTTATGACATCCTAGAGAGTAGTTTTGTGTCGATATTGCCTAGTCTAACCAATAGAGGTTAGACAAACAAGGGTTAGAGCATGACTAACAGCACCCTCAAATCGGCAATTTTTAAATCGCTAGTACAGGTTCCTGTACTCGCGATTTAGGGTTTCAACCTCGTCAGTAGAGAATAGTGCCTGTAAATCTAACCCTTAAATCGCGATTTGAACTGAAATTTAAATTAACGAGGAAAGATCGTGCACGCGTTCATCGTTCAGTACATACATATTGCAAAATTACATCTAAAAAATAGTGTTGGGAGAGCTCGTGGAGGACACCACAGTGTCCTGGTATGTCCAAAATGCGAGCTCCTAGTCGGCGGAGAGCTCTAAGTCGCCGCCTGCCGTCGTCGGCGAGCTCCTAGTCGTCGAGGACGATCACGTCGACGTCCATGTCGTCGACGGATGCTAGTCCGGCCTCCTCCTCCTTGCCGCGGATGGCGGCGACCGCCTCCTCGATCTCCTCCTGCTTCTTGGAGAGCTCGACGACAGTGATGGCGGCGGCGACCTCCTCCTCCTCGCGTCGCTTCTTGGCCTCGAGGTCGGCGAGGGACGCAGCGAGCACTGCGCGTCCAGCGCCTGCAGGCGCACTTCTTGGTCCCGATGGAGCGGATGCGGCGCCGCTCCTCATCGTCGCCGCTGGGTGCGCGACGGCCACTCTCTCCTCCTCCTTCTCCCAGCACGGCCGCCGCCGTGTCCGCGACTCCCGCTCCTGCTCGCCATCTCTCTCTCGCGCGGAAATGGGAGGAATTGCTCACCGGAGTACGCGCGAAAATGCAGCGGCTAGGGTTTGCGGCGGAGGGACACGGGTTCTGACCCATCTCCGCCCGCCTGGCCGGTAGCAATAGGGGCTGCAACGGGCCTTTCAGAGGCCCCTGTGAATTCCGTTTACGGGCTGACCGTTTAGAGGCGCTGTTAGCTCAACGGCCTGGCTACAAGCCCGTGTAACCGCCGGAATTTTAAGGGCGCCGGCCATTTTAAGGTGCTGTTAGACTTGCTCATCACCTTGCAAACGGAACATAAAGAAAAAAAAAGAGTATTTGTAAAGCACCAATCAATTCCATCACATGGCACTGGATTTCTCATTCACTTAGACATCACCAGATTACAAAAAGCTCATCTCATGATATATACAGAGGTTGTTAACAAACCGGTATGGAGTATTTTATACACCAACCAAACCACTCTACCGTCCCATTCTACGAATCGGGCCCACCTACAGGCCCGGCCCTAACCCAGCCCGAGCCGAGAACCACCGTGCCTTGGTCGTCCGAGCTCAGTCGGACATGTCGTGGTCGTGTTCGTTCCAGCACAGCAGCATGCAGACGCACCGCCGGAGGATGTACAGCCTTGTCCTCTGCTGCTTCAGCACGGCGTGGCACCGGCGCCTGAGCCCGCTGACCCCGCCGCCGCCCGCGCCATGCTTCCTGTGCCGCGGCAGCTGCGGTCGGGACCCCGCGCCGTCGTCGTCCCCGTCGACTGGCGTTGACAGGTGGTGGTACGCCGAGCAGGCGGAAACCGACGCTGAGGCCGCTAGCTCCATGGATGCGATGCAAGTGCGAAAGAGAAGACGAGGGCCGGGACTTGTCGCGTGAAGGACAAACTGTAGGAGAAGTGGATGCGGATGAATGAAAACAGATAAAACGTGGTGTGGCGAACCTGAGAACGGCGCCCGTGTTTTATAGGGCCCGGCCCGGTCTACGTAGCAGGGCCCACATGAAGGCGACGGCTCGATAATGAAAGCCGACATTGGCGCTGGAATGACTGTTATACCCTCGTACGTACCATTTCTTTAATCCGCCCGCTGCTCAGTTGAAAAAAAAATCCGCCCCCTTGCTAATCAATCGATTGAGAACACTACTGGACGGTTTTGTTTCTTCTTGTTGGTGTTTGTGCATCTTGGAGTAATTTATCATTAGATGCTTCCGTCATTTGGAATTTCTAGTTTGATTACATTACTGCAATGATTTGGAGACGCTTGTCTGCACTCTCTGCGCTGGTGTATACAGTATTGTATAGGACAGATAATTATTGGTCAGTGCGCTAGCTAATGGTGACGTTCGGCTAATTCAAGTAGGAGTATGTGGAATTGTAGATAGAGACATTGAGTGGAAAAAACGGGCTCCTGACTCGGATCTGATGCAGAGTCTCGCATATTAAAAAGGAAATATGGCTACTACATCACCAGTCACCACTTCAGTTGGACATGATGCAGCAGTCGCTGCGTACAGTCTAGACAAGAGGTGATTAGTATAAAATAGAAAGAGCCGAAGGATCACAAGGGACGCTCTGTGCGCCTCAATTATTTGTAGCGCGAACTTGCTGGTCTTAACCAAAATTCTGCATGGGAACTACTACATCTGTTTTTTTAAGCCATCCAGAGTTATAAGATAGGGAGACTCCAACTCTCCCTATCTTTTTCTTATATGTGCGCAAGGTCTTTTGAACGCACCTGAAGTGCAGTGGGCCGGCATACGTATCTAGGGGCATCCGTGTTGGGATTCATGCACCCTCGGTGTCTCATCTTCTCTTCACATATGACTGTCTAGTTTTCACTCAAGATTCTGCACGTCTGGTGCGGCTAGACTGGTTAGCATCTTGGAAACTTACTTGTAGGACTGGGGTCAACTTGTCAACCGAGCCAAATCGGTAGTTCTCTTCGGTTCCAATTGCAGCCCCGAGATGAAACAACAAGTTCATTCAGGTCCGGGAATTTCGGTGAAGGCACTGGTTGAGAAATACCTTGGCCTTCCCACGGCTTTGAGAAACTCGACAAATAGCGAAGGGATAGTGCCCTAAAACCATGAGTAGTGCAACCATAGAGGTTTTAGTCAAGGCAGTGTGTCAACCTATTCTGACATATTCCATGAGTTGCTTTAGATTGTCAAAAAATATGTGCAAGAAGATTACAAGTTGCGTGGCGATATTCTGGTGGGGCGGTGATGAAAACAAGTGCAAAATACACTAGAAAAGGTGGGTTAAAATTTGGAAAATGATGGGGCCACGCACGCAGACCTCCGCCGCCGGCCGCCCCACGCCTCCGCGCCGCCGCCGCGCGGCTGCCCTCCTCCGCCATCGCGCGGCTGCCCCGCCGCCGGCCGCCGCACGCCTCCGCATCGCCGCCGCGAGCCCCCTCCTCGGCCGCAAGCCTCTACCGTCGGGCTTCTTCCACCCTCTGCACCCCTCGAAACCCTAGAATCAGATTTGTGTTTCCTTGGTTCTTTGCTACCTGCGGTGGTCAAATTTGCTACATACGTCTATCGGTGTTGCTACATGTGACAGACTATTTTGCTACATAGCATGTTTTTGTGACTATATTTTTGGTGAATTCGGTTTTGCTACATTATAAGAAGTTTGTTGCTACAATATTCTTGTGGTTTTGCTACAACAGTGTCAACTATTTGCTACAAGGTCTCCGGCGAGTTTTTTCCGACGAGTCTCCGGCGAAGTCGTTTTTGCTTCATTAGCATAATTTTTTTTGCTACATGGTTTCCGGCGAGGTCTTCAACGAGGTGTCCGGCAGAATGTTCTATTTCTGAAACGAACCGTTTTTTTTTGCTTCGGAAGCAAAAGCAGAGACATTTACAGCAAAACGGGATGTGCTGCAGCAAAAGCGGGATTTAGGGCAATTTTTGGGACATGTCGCGCGCGGAAGCAGGACGATGGGAGCTCTCCCATCGTCCGAGGACGCCTGGCACTTGCCTTAAAATTTCCATCTCAAAATATAGGATGGAGGCATGGGTTTTAGAGATTTCGAGAAATTCAATCAGGCTGTACTTGCCAAGCAAGGTTGGAGAATCTTATCCAGACAAGATTCTTTTTGTGCGAGGGCCCTTAAGGGGAAGTACTACCATGATTCAAATTTCATGGCAGCTAGAAGAAAGAGGAACGCATCACATGTATGGATATACACGAACGTGAAACCCCTTATACTAGGGCTGCTTCAGCGAGCAGGAGATGGCTCGTCAATGTGGACCCGGTGTAGCTTGAAGTAATAATTTGATTTGTAGTTAAAATTTGGTTCATCTAAAATATGGGTTGCAGTTAAAAGTTGGTTTCAAGTAGTTAGAACATGTATTGCGCAAGTTGGAAGTCGCCGTATTTGGAACTTCCTCCGACTCATATCATTGTTCCCAACTTTATCTAAATTTGGATGTACCTAGTTAAGTATTTAGACTAGATACATCTGAATCTAGACAAAGTTGATAACAATAATATGGACCAGAGTAGTATAGATTAACTTAAATTGGAAGTTGCCATTTTGCTTAATTTAAAAAATTAAAAGGTGATCTAATTATCTAAACCAGTTGAAAGTTGTCGTGATTTTCTTGTTGTGTTTTCTTTTGCTTTGTCGCCGCTGACGGAGGTGGCGCAAAGCAGGAGAGGTTGGTGGGTGCGTGGAGGTCGTTCTCGCGACAGTTTTACCGTCCGGCAGAAACCTTCTCTCGCGTGCATCTTGGCCAGCGAGCACCAATTAGACCCTATAGGAGGGTGGGTGTACCACCAATTTATGTAAAGACTGTTATATTGCCTGACCGCGGAGTTTAATAATAAGCAGCCATCCAATCTCAAAAAAAAAAATCCTAGTTGTGGCATAACTGGCCCTGTTGTCCATCATGCCTTTACGAAGGACACGAAGGTAAATTCAGTCGGGTATTACCGAGAGATCGAGGGACTGGTCAATCGTGGGCACACCCCGGCCGCGGCCGGCACGCTGGATCGCCGTCGACATCCACCCGCCCGTGACACGCGCTGATGCATGCATCTGCAACAACAACAACGCCCACACGACGGATCGATACTGATCGGATAGCATCGTACGTACGTAGGCGCGTACGTGGCAGGAGAACGGCGGTATGGCCCCGCGTCCGGGTGGGATCGGAGCTCTGCGGCGCTGCCTCCCGCCGGCACACCACGTTCTGCTTCTGTTCCACCGGTGGTCGTCGTCGCTTATCTACTCCGTATGCTGTCCACCAGAATCCCGGGACCACGCGATGCGTTCCTACGTTACGTCCACGTTTTCCCTGCCCATGCATGCATGGGTTCGCGGTAGCTAGCGCCGGCTTCAACGGTCCTCGAATCAAACCTAACCTTGTGCATGCTGGTGTGTGAACCTTGTGCATGCTGGTGTGTGGTACTCTACTGCTGGCTGTCGAGATCACGATGCCCAATCTCTCTTGTGGCAACGTCGACCAAGCACACGTTTCGAGTACAGTTTCTTCCATCCTTTTCGGTGGATTTGCAGGTTGATGAGTCCATCGCTTTGGCAGCACGGAGGTGTTGCCTGTCATGAGCTGTACTGTCTGCACTCCATCTCCATGGAGTAAACCAACATTAGAGAGTTCTACTCCTGTTTCTTCTTTTCTTTCTGCTTTGTAGTGGACGGACAAAAATAGTCTATGCAAAGTCAGTTGGGCTTATGCGTGATTTGTTTGCTTGAAGAGACGTGCTCAATTTGGTTATAGCAGCCTAGTGGTGAGTGCGGTGACTCAGGTTAGGGCGGGTTACATTAATGTTGAGGCTCGTCGGATTGCTGCTCGGCGCACATATACGGCGGTCTGACAGACACACGATGGTGGACAAGGATTTAAGCAGTCCAATGCAGTTAAGCTAAGCGAGATTGAATAGTGACCGTACAGTACAGGATTTTACATCATCATGAGCTAAAAAAAACCATGTCAAGTACTCCTCCCGCATGTCAAACAGATTGCATTGAACTATACAGCTCTTGATGCATGTCCGTACGTCCTGTGTGTTCGGGTCCATGATTCCCACATGTGAGCACGTCCCTTTGGTTGGGATTAAGAAACCGTGTTGGGAACACGGATGTTCTGTTCCTGCCTGCAATAGCCACGCCAGCGTATCCACCTCTTTCACCCACTTGTACATTTGCTGCTACGGTTTGAGCCTGCGTATCACCGTCACAAAGCTAGTTCGATAGCTCCTCTTCTCCCGCACTGCATTTCTTATCGGGGGTTCGCCTAGGAATCCTCCCCTCCCCCCTAGCCGAAACTGCGTGCAGGGATGATCCACGGAGAATCGGGAGCCCTAGGGCGACAAGACACCAAGGGACTCTTGTTTTAAGTGGCATAGCTTTCCTGTGGTCAAGGGGGGCTATTGCCCCCCTACTCCAGACGACACCTTTTTTTTGAGTTGAAAACTGCAGGGGAGGCCCTGACATTGCTTATTAAAACTACAGCCCCAAAAAAGATGATCTCTGGTTTCTAGCACACCGTTATCACAAAGGCATCAGATGCCATTGTCATTGAGAGATTTTTTTTCCTTATGAGCATATCCTTCATGTTTAGGCGGTCGTTAGCTAGGAGCCAGAACAAAGATTTGATCTTGAGTGTGCATTTTGATTTCCAAATCCAGGAGCAATAAATAAGGGCCTGAATGTGATCAAAGTACATCTTGTATATCTTGTTGGCAGAGAAACGAGTGCCCCAACTATACGACCACACATCATTTTCCTCGACGTTTCGAGAAGATCTGGTTTGGCATACAAGGTGGTTGAATTCTGGAATTCCTCAAAAGCTTGGGATGATAATGGAAGATGAAAAGCATCAATGGAGTCTTCGAGGTCGATGATACTCTTCATTGAGGTCAGTAGTCAATAGCGAAAGAGTGGAGCCATGATGCATACGATTCTACTTTGGTCTTTTATCGATAGATAGAGAATCCTATCTATTACATTACTCCCTTGAGCTTATATTACCTGATCCACTGCTCCTAGCATAACTATGTTTGGCTTGTATGCACTGCTAGAGCTTACTTATGTGTCTTTCTTAGCCATGCTTAGCTGTCAGTTCTGGTTCATCCAGATGATGTGTCAGATGCAGAGAATCTAGTATGACAGGAAAATGAGGTATACTGATGTCAACACCCGGATTTTTAATCCCAGATGCCCATTATGCCATACCTCGCAATCCCAGGATTACCATTTTTGCGAGACATAATGGATTGGATATCACAGTACATCATCCATTACAAACCATACATAAGGTCTTACACAAATAAGGATCTCATGATCCAGTCTTTAATACAACAAGCAGCGGAAATAAAAGATAAACGTAGCAGTGAGGTCCATCTTCAGGGGCACATGCAATGCTGACGAAGGTAGAGAGTCCTAGTTATCATAGCCGTCCTGATGGCCATCCTCTTGATAGTCTCCTTCATAGTCTGGCCATAAGAATAGCCAGGGACAAAAGCCATGAGTACTCTTTAAGTACTCGCAAACTATCACTAACAAGTATTATAATTCTAAGTTAAATTGCTAAATCTAAGTTTAATTATAAAGTTAAGTTTGAAACCTAAGCTGAGTTCAGAAGCAAAGAAATATAAAGTAAAGTTCTAGAATCACTTAAGTTGGGAAGCTAATGTCATACACACAACCCAGTTGTGGTGAACTAAAGATTCATCATTCATTTCAAGTTATTTGGAAAATATCTGACAACGAAACAGTATGGCCATTCCAACTGTCCATAACCGAGGACGTGGATATTCGAATAGTTTGACACTCTGCAGAGGTGGTACACTTTCACCACAAGATTTGATACATCTGTCAGGGATAACCCTGAATCGTCATACTTAGTATGCACATAATCAAACATAACCTTCCCTTTACACACCCTAGTATAAGCACCTCTCCTATGAGCATGGCCTCCCAACCATGATCATCAGTCATCTTGGGCACTGCATAGGGGGACATCACGAGAGGTAGCCTCAGCTCAAACCTCTCCCGCGAGGGAACTAATACTAATGCATATAAATTTCCAGCTAAGCCTTACCCAATTCAGGTAGTGTGGTTGTACGGTAAATTTGGAATGGTATCGCATCTGAATCCAACCATCAGTTTTATAAAAGGGTTAAGGATCATGCCTCATCATTTTCATCATCATAAACCATTTGTGTTTCTCAACACATGTCAAAACATCTCAATATAATGACTCATCATTCCAAGGTTTTCATGATTCATTTTCACCAAGTGTTCCCATCTAAAGTGACTCAAGTTTTTGATCTACTCTAAATTACTAAGTTAAGAGTGTTCACTAAGGTGGAAGTGATGGTTTCAATATCATGCCATAGAATGACATATAAAGGTTTCTAAATAGGTCAAGTTTTATACTTTTTATGCTACCTTCAGAACAAGTACAGAACTTGGTGTAAACTAAGGGAGGTAAAAACTTGTAAACAAGGACTTGAGGTAACTACTAGTTAAAAGGGGTGTGATCAAAGCATGCTTAAGGCATCTTTGCTAAACCATCTATTTTGATCCTAGCTTGCTAAGCACTAAACTTGCAAGTGTTAGCTTGCACTGTTAATGGTGGCTTGCCTTGGTTGGTGTAGTGGTTGAAGTTTTCTTCGTCTTCGTCTTGATAGCACTCCTCCTCCTCCTCGTAAGCTTGGTTGGTACTACCTTCTATAAATACATACGGAGTACACAATCACCAAACAATACTTAACTAGGCTAGATAGCATTCTAAGACACACAATTGATGATCTATTATCATCACAAGCATCACAAGTTTAAATCTCTAGTTTCATTCTTTTTAAATTTAGAACAGTAATTTCTACTCATTGAAAAATTAACTAAGATTTAATATTCACCACTTAAAATATGGGATCATGTTGACACATGTCATCACCACATACTCTAATATGTGGGAATGAGATTTAAAGGTTGGATCATAATCACTTTGGTTTAAGTTCATTATTTAATGATTTAAAGTGACTAGAAATGCCTATATAGCATTAATTTGGTACTAGTCCAAAGTCACTGCATGTAAACCTTAATATTATTACATATTTAGATAGATATGATGAATGTGATTTTTGAGAGTTGGAATCAACTCAAAAGCTAACTTGGTTGATTTTATGAAAATGTTGTAAGGTGCAAATGCTTCTGTTTTGTTATTTTTATTAGGAGAGATCTATAACTCTAATTGAATTAAATCCAACGGGCTTGGATAGATCATCTCAATACCTTTCAGACAAAATTGGTTTCATGCAATTTGGATTTATAAAACTCCCAGAATTGAATTTTAAACTAGTGGACAGAAACTAGATTCAACTTAAAAAGAAAAAATCCAGATTTGAACGGTTGGGCTAGCGCGGGAAAGAACTTGGGCCGGCCCAGTGGCGCTCCGTGGCGCGAGGCTCAGCTGACAGGGGGGTCCCGCTTGCCAGTGGGTCTTAACACGCGAAACGATACGCGCGCTGTGGGCTGTGGGATTAGAAAGGGGATCTACGGCTGAGGGTCGTCGTCGACGACGAACAGGTCGCCGGCGAGCTCGAACCCTAGCGGCTCGGTGGGGGTCTGCTGGGGACGTACCAGGGCTCCAGCGGGGTAGGCGAGGCGGGCAAACGAACTAGAAGACGATGGCGAGGCGAGGCGCGGTTGCGGTGGAGCTTGGGGTGCCCTAAATCGCACACGTCCTTCTCCTCCTGCTGCGGCTGCTCCGGCTCCAATTCTGGCGAGGCAGAGCTCGCTTGGCTCCGGCGAGAGGGGTGAAAGGATCAGTGAGAGGTGGGGAGTGAGTGGATGTGGAGAAATGGTGCGGGGGAGGCCGGTTTATATAGGCCCGACGGTGAGACCGAAGGGTATGGGCAGGTGACTCCGGCGACACGGCTACGGGCGGCTAGCGGCATGGCGGAGGATGGAGATCGACAGGTGGTCTCCTGGCGGTGCTCTAGGAAGTGAATGCGGGCGTAGGGACGGTGGCATGCGGTCTGGGCGAGCTGGCGCTCTGAGCGGCAGAGGCGGCGGTGTCCACGGCGAGCGGTGGCTGTGGTGAGTTGGGCGGCCAGCGGGGGTGTTTGGGGGTGTTCCCCAGGTCATGGCGGAGCGGTGGGCGCGGGCTGTGGCCAAGCGGCGGTCTGTGTACGCGGGGACAGAGCGTGCTCTGCGGGCGGCGTCGGCATGGTCGACCAGCTCCGGGCGCGGCGGTTCCTGGCCGCTCTACTCTCTGTCTCTGGCCTGGGGCTGGTTGGACGGTGGAGGTGGACCACTAGAGACGTGCTAGACATGGCGAGAGAGGCTGGAGAGGTTTGCTGCTGAGAGTGCACGGTCGACCGGTGAGGAGTGGCTCGGCATGGCAATGCAGTGCAGCTAGGAGGTAGGGGATGTGCTGGTGTGGGTCTGGTTGGGCTTGAGGGAGACAAAGATGATCAAAGCACTTCAATTTGCTAGACAAGATCAACCCCAAAACAGTAATAGTTAGGCCACTTTGATCTTGCTAGCAAGGTGTTTGACAAAATGGCCGAAAGAGAAAAACTTTTGAATTTTGATTTCAAATTTTTTGGGTGTTCTCCACTAGTTGCTAGGTAGCCTCTGGTTGCAAGGGTTTTGAAAGTGGAGCTTGTTTGAATGGTTTTTGAAAAAGTGGGATCTTCCCATATGAACTAGATTCAATTTTGAACTATCATTTAAAATTAGCATTTGAAAGATTTTTGCAGATCACAAGGTGGGCCTTGGTACCTCATTATGTGTACTAGCAAGGGGTGCAAAGATCATGAATTGTTTCTGTTAATAAATGAGTGCTAGGAACACTCAAAGTAGTGTAGGGGATTAAAATGGCCAAAATGACCATTCCTCTTTTTTTATTCTTTTTGATTTGATTTTCTTTGGTAAAAGTTTGGGAATGATGTAGATGATGTTTAAATCACCTAGGAAACATTTTACAAGCATTGGATCACTTAAACAAGGCACTTCAATTCAACTCCTATCTTAAATGCACACACATATGAATGCTTTCATTTTTAATTTGGAAAAGTTTTTGTTAACCCTATTGTTGGATGATTTGATCTTGATAAGATTGGATTAAAGTTTTGGGATGTTACAACTGATGAGGTAAGATCAATGGTAAAGGTTAAACATGCTAAGGCTTGTATGGGAGGCCATGGTGGGATTCGGTTTTTATAGTCCCATGCTCGCCACTACTAGGACCTGATTTCTAGCCTCTTGAACCAAGACAAGCTTATAGCCACATGGGGCCTGGAAAACCTCACGAGTAACTAACTTGCCTAGTAGATTCCATGAGCCACCTAGTTCGGCGTTCCATTCGACATATGCATAATTGGTTGTTCTCGAAGGCGGTGAAAGAGGTGCATTGGTGTAATACCTCAGACATTACGCTCTAAGATCAAGCCTGGACGAACCAAAAGTGGATAAGTGACTCTTCCGCAGAGGCCCAAGGCCACCCACGTGTAGGCCCGTCGAAGCGGAGTAGGGCACAGTACCGGCCTACTACCTTATCCACTTTCAAGAACCACGGGACAAGAGCGAGCGGCATAAGCGACAGGTAACGCGACCACGACATACACAAATGAGTATGTATGCCTACGACTTACAATAGACATCAGATTCACACCATCTAAAAGAAATAGAAATATTGCAACACCATACGGCAAGATCCAAATATCCTAGATAGATATAATATTTGAGGATATCTCCTCATACATCAAGCAACAGAGTATCAAGCGGAAGCGGAATACAAGATCCGAGTACGGATAAGAAGCAAATCGGCATAAGATGCCACAGAACGAAGAACATCCCTCCCACAGATCTCATGGATCTCCATCCCCAGAATCTCTACACCTGATGGTCATTGCTACCATCATCCGTCTCCTCAACCCAGTAACCTTCCTGAGAGTATACCTATCCATCTGTACCAAATATTTATCGTGTGAGACCCTAGGGGTACTCAACAAGTCTTAATGCATCTAAAGGGAACAACCTGGGGGTGCCGCAATTGCAGCGAAAGATAATATCTACAAAGAGCTATAGAGACTCGCTACACATCCGCCCAACCAGAGATGGACGGACGCCCGTTAATTAATAGCAACAGTTATATAAGCAACATAATTAACCTCGCTCGTCCTCCTTCTCGCTTACCAACGAGAAGGCGAAAGAACAACCCATCTGTTAGCAATTTTATTAACCATTCCATGAGTGTTGTACTGATTACTAGTCATGTCTTAGTCAGATTAAAGGCGGTACTTTAGTTATGCTTGTCTATGATCGAGAAACTATGCTCCAAGTCATCCATAACCGTGGACACGGCTTTCATAAAGATTTACCCTGCAGGGGTGCACAAATAGCAACACACACTCGATCAACCTCGGAAAAACCAAATCAAACCCAACGAGGCATTCACGACAAAGCGATCACATGATTCATAAAATATTTCAGGGGGCCACCTCAGTAAGCTACCCGCAACGAAGTTGGCCAGCTCCGAGACGGACCCAAGGTTTGTGTCAATGGCTATAAATGACTGGGAACCCGAAAGTGTGACTGGGCTTTTCGATACCACGAAAACATTCCACGATCCAAAACAGTACAGGTGCTCCATGAACAATCTTAAATAAAGCAGTAACATGTTATAAGTACAGGATAGTAAATAAAACCCCAAACTAGTTTGTGGCCCCAAGAAATAGAAATAAATCAAGCTCTAGCTCAGGGGGGTCCACAAGTCCTCCCGGATGTGGATAGTGCGAATAGTCAAGGAACAGGAATCAAGTACTCGAGGTCCTACGGGACACAAGTGAGCTTAAAAAACCAAATAGCAGATAATGCTCACCGATGCCTCTTTCATTAGTTCTCTACTCATATTAAGTTGTTTAGGTACCTCATTATGTAAAGACTCGCAGAAACCCTACATATGCAATTCTACAACTCGCATGGCTCAAACAACTCCTGTAGTAATGGCTTATGGGATGGAGGTACAAGCTTCAGTGGGGTTTAAAAGTAAAGGCTATGCAATACTTGAGATTCAATTTAATGCAATCGCGACTCAATGATGCAAGAGTAAGATAGAAGCATAGGTACTATATGTATGCAAGCATGGGGAATTGCTTGCCTGGTAGTTCAGTTGCAGGATAGGAAGGTTCTAGGTAATACTCCTGAGGCTCCTGGTATTCTCCTTGCTCATTGTCTATCCGGATAAAAACCAAACACACAAGGGGCCGAAATAAATACATTGCACAATCATATAAATAATATGCAACAAGCAAACAAGTATGCCATGATGGAATGATGCACAATTTACATGGCATAGCATAGCATGGCATGGGTGAGGTGTGGAGTACAAGAACAAAGCATTTTATTAAGTTTTTAGTCATGTCTTGCTCCCATAAACATTGTTGTATGCTTAATATTTATATGATGCATGCTTCAATTCATATCATGGAATGTGTAGTCAGAACGGGCTCGTCGCGCTGATCGATTTAGACATATTATTTGTTGAATTTGGAATTATGAAAATAAAGTTATGATTTATTTAGAAAAAGGCATTTATTATCATTTATTAATTCAAAAAATTTAAAATGCTCAAATGATATCATAAATAGCATAAACAGATTCCTCACATTTTCTGATCCAAAAACATATATAATATGTTATATATGCATTAGCCATTTTATAGATCTGCATTATTCTTTCTAATACTCTTTTTACATTTTTCTGAAGATATAACTCAAAAGAAAGGAAAAACTTTTTATACCCAGCTCAGCTATGGATCGACAGACACAAACAGCAGGGATTTAATCAAGTGGAGCTGGTGGAGTTGAGACATGTTAAAACTGAGATTAGGGTGCAACGTTCTTGAAACAACTTGTATAGGCATGAAGAATGAATACGAAGCTGCAGGGAAATAAAAGAGAAAAGGAGCATGATACATTTCTGAACAGCTCGGGACGGGATCTATACATGGAGAAAACTGAACCAAAGGGTGACTAATTGGTATGACCGTGGGGTTTATTCCAAGGATAAGGATCAGGAACCAAAGAAAGCAGACCAACTTTGATAAAACGTAGATGTTGACAAGATACTCACACATAGATGTTTGAAAGGCACAAGGCGCTGCATTGTCTGAAGAATAACAGGGACTCGTTTTCTGAACTAGAGAACTACACACAGTTAACTGAAAACAGCAATAGACGACTGTGAGTTTCCTCGATCTTGTGATGACGAGATCGAGCGACTCTGGGCACGGAACTGAAAGGGACCAGACGCGCTGGAAAGGATAATCAACCAGCTACAATATGGCAAGCACCAATACGCCGAAGGAGGACCGAGGGACGCCGAAAAAATACGAAGAACAGAGGGAGTTCCGTCGGTGTTAGACTGTCAGAAAAAGGCTGAGATCAGGGGATATTATCCGGATGATTCCTAGAGCTGTAGGTGTCGGATTGGGGATTGGTTTAGCTCGTTAGAAAGAGGGGAGACCCCTCTCTGCAAGGATGTGACGGGAGGCACCGGAGGTCGATGAGGTGTGCCGGAAAAGTGGGAAGAATAGAGGGTGCTGCAACGGGCAGGTGTGAGCTGCTGTCTGCGTCGCGGCTTGTGTGTGCATGCGCGCCGCAGTTACTGGCCAGCAGGGAGCAGCACGGCAAGGATGGCGTCGGCGCTAGGATGAACGAGAGGTACTGAGGAGGACGGTTAGAGGGAAAGGATCTCGCCACGGTGTCGTTCTGCAAGGCGGAGAGGCCGGAGGTTCGGTGACGACGGCGCAAGGATGGAGACGGAGTCGGTGAAGCTTGTGGGCGCGCAGGGAAAGCAGCGACGACGTGTTGGTGAAGGTTCGCTGGCCCTCTCCTTCCTGCGAGACGCTCCGTGAAGTAGAGGCAGTAGACGTGCAACGGCTCTGCGCTGCCGAGCTCCTCCGTGGGCATAAGACAGCGACGCGGCAGCAAGAACTGGTCACGGCCATGGTTGTTTCTTGGAGAGGAGGAAGAAGAGACCACTCGATCTGGATCTCGATCCAGACGAGATAGGGGTGGTTCTCTCTCTGCTGCAGCTAAGGTTGTTGCTTTATGGCCTGGAGGGAATAGTGGAGGATGGGAGAAGGAAGCACACGTCTTCGGCGTGAAGCTCTGTTGGCGTCGGCACGTGAGGGGGAAGAGAAACAGGGCACGGGTTGGTGGTCCACTCTGGTCGGGGCGTGGTTGCACCAGCTCGAGAGGAGAGGCTGAGTCGGAACAGGCCAATGCAAGTGCCAGGTTTAGCTAGGAGCAAGGTTTGGGTCGGCTAGATTGATCAATGGGGAGGCCTCGGTTTGGTGTGTGTGTGTGTGTGAAAGCATGCACGTGCATAGGTGGGTGTAGGATTAGGTGTAGAAGTAGTGTAGGAGAATGATTCTGGTTAGTTGGTTTCTTTGAAACAATTCAAAAGAGCAAGTTTGGTTTGAGTTCAAAACCCTCCAAAATTTAAAGCAAAACGAATAGATAAAGAAGGAGCAAGAGAGCATGTGTGCATGGTCCATGCAGCCATAATGCACTAGTTTTCTAGTTGTGAAAACACTAGAATTTTACTAGGTGCACTCTGAGTGAAACAAATATTGGTGAATTGAGTAGACCCTCCCAAAGATTTATTGAAGCTTCCCTTCATATGCAAGACACTTATTCCACTCATATGGCCTCACAAAAATTTAGGGCATGCATGAATATGACCATAGCTAATTTAGTGTGTGTATCCCACTATTAATACCACATGGACAAATATACATTCAAGCAAAACCATAGATTCAAGTGAAACCAGACAAGGAGAAAAGATGGCCATGCCAAGGTAGCCATGAAGCTCTCATACTAAATATTGTGGAAACAATATTATAAACATGTATGGAAGCAAGTAGTTCAAAAGAAAGGAACCATACCAATAGTTATGAGCTTGAATTAATATCCAAAGGAAAAGTACAGGCTCATAAATAATTAAGATGGTGGTGACGATGGAGGGAAACGAAGGATGGTGGCAAAGACGGTGGAATTATAATAGATATGCCCCCAAATCAAATTGGGCATGAAGCATTATATCAAGAACCAAATACAATATATGAAGAAGCAAATACAATTAATAAGGCAAATGCAAATGAAAGAAAAACCAAATGAAAAGGGGTTTTATATGATGCTCAAATGCAAGGTGACATTGTGACATGAGAATGATATTATTATGATGCTACTAATTACATGTAGGAAGTAGCGATATATTTAGTAACCCAAGTAGCATTACAATTGTTAGACAATTGGGATGCTACAACTCTCCCCCACTAAACAAGAATCTCGCCCCGAGATTCCTAGGAAAAATAAAAAGACACAAAGAGAGGCGGGTGTTCGGAACGAAGGTGATCCTCACGTTCCCAAGATGATGAACAACGGAATAGTGCGACCACTATACCTTGTAAAACTTACTAGACTTGTTACGAGTCTTGCGTTTTGCTTGTTAGCAACAAAGGAATTGAAGAACCTGGAGGATTGTTGTGAGACAAGAAAGATAGGATGAACATAACTCCGGTGCTTTCGAGAAACATGATAAAAGAATAGAACCACTTCTTGAAAGAATTATGGAAGGGTGATGTATCAAGGAGAGGAAGGAAAGACATATCGTTAGGATTCAAGACCAAAAGCTGCAAGTGAGGATGATCCTTGCTCTCACAGGAATAAAAGAATTGCTTTGGAGAAGTTATCAACCACTATGAAAATAGCATTTTTTTTCTTCCTTTAGATTAAAGAAAATAAAGTTTGGAAAACAATATTTCCTTCAAACAATAAAGTTCTTGATATCAATAGAAAAGATTTGGGTTTAGAGTTCTCGGATTAGATTCTTCTTGCGTCGGTAAGGACCCAAGGATCACGCAATTGAGGTGTGCACATATATCTTCAAGAGAAGGAGGTGGTGCTGGTTTATGGTGGAATCCTGAGAAGTTGAATGTTGGATATCTAGAGGTTATTATAGAGATGCTTATTGCTTTCCTTAACCATGAGGTTATTGCAATAGATTTTCCGATTGATGGCATCAACCATAAATGGATTTTACCAAAGAAAAGAATTGACAAAAAGAAGTCAGATATCTTCCATCCACCTTCTCTGACGATGTCAAGCTCTGGTAGAATGAAGAGGACGAAGAATATTTTGCATTTGCTTCGACCAAAACATTGAAGATTTTACTCTGTGCTGAAATAGACAAGATCACCAACAAGAGATTATTGATTATGCTCTTGATAGAACCCTCCGAAAAAACAAGGACAGAAGTGAAAGTATCAAGAGATAGAGGCCACTTCTAACTTCCATGGAATGAGTAAATCGCATTAATCTACCAATTCAATGTACAAAGCAAATGATAAGAGTAGTGGTATGGTCATGACTCCATCCCGCACTCAAAGCATTACTCCATACATGAATAGGAAAATCGTGCAACCCAACTCTAAGAAATTTAAACTGGAAATCTGGATAAGCAGAATTCATTAAGCTCCGTAAGAAAACAAGGAGGTGATGCAAAACACTTCATCGGATCCAAGTAGATAGATATAATGATGTTGTCGTCGTGTCAGAAGTGCCAAACCACCGGAAAAGATATGAAGGAAGATCACGAAACAGATGATAAGTCCAACAGATAAAACATGAAAAGTGCCAAGGTCTAGAAGGATTGCAAAAGATCTTAAAAGTCTTCATGGCATCCGTCATGATTGAGGATAGAAGATAAAGCAAGAGGTTTTCAAAAGATTTCTTCATGAGAAGACGATCAATAGAATTTCTTGACCTTCTTGAGAAGATCTAAGAGAGATGTAGTAGTCTTGGGAAATTTCAGCGGAACGACGATGATAACTTGCCAAACAAGGAAAAGCTTCGGATTTTATTAAAGGTGGATGATGGAATTAACAATGGCTTGATGATTCCAGAATTGTAGTGATGTCTTTGGCAGAAGGATGTGGCCGAGATAGGTGACTTTGAAAAGTCGGAGATTATACTTTGAGAACTTTGCACATAGGCAATGTTCACGAAGCTTGAGAGAAAAAGGACACAAATGATCTTCCATGTTCTTCCATTGATATAGAATAGGCAAGCATATCGTCAAGATAAAGCACCAAGAATTTAACAAGATATTCCAAGAATACCAAGTTCGTGAGGCGGGGAAAAAGAAGATTTGCTCGAAAACTTTCTAAGCTAAACGCTCTTTGAAAGCTCAACATTAAGATCAAGGATTGTGTTCAAATAGGTGCATTAAAAGAATAGGTTATCTGGCCCTTCAGAAGATAGAAGATATACCGACTTGTTCACATCATCGATCGGATCACCGGTTGAAAAGACCAAGATATTTCGGATAAGAACCGATGATAACTCATACATTAAGCAAAGCTATCAGAGATGAAATGATGATATCATCCTATATCAAAGAGAACCTTTGCGGATATGGAGTTCAAAAAGATAAGAAGCACAACAATCGGATAATAACCCATCATAGTGCCTTCAGAAATCTTCGGATTGCCAAATATACTTGAATATGATATAGATATGATCATGGTATAACTAAAAATCACAAGAGATAACCGCCATCATTTAGAGAATTAGATTGATAGCGTTAACCACATTCCACTCATGATAAGTGTCATATAGCTATACCACGAACCAAATTACAATCACAAGCATCAGATCGACACATGTTATGTATTTAGCTAGAAAAGAATTGAAGATGAAGTAAAACTTCAGGATTATGCGCCGGTAGCAAAAGATCAAGTTAGCATGGACATGCCGACAAAAGAAGGTGAATAGTGTATCTCACACGACTGAAAAGGAGTGTGGAAACACAGATGTATCAAAGAAAAAATTCTGCATTTTTCGGCATTAAAATACCAACTAGATGCACAAAACTACTTAACTGATAGAGATTAGCAACTCCATATTCTGTGAAAGCATGCAGAAATGAAGAACACCCTTAACAAGATTGCGTCGGAACAAAAAGTAAGACAGATCGCATCGATTTACAAGGAGTCAGAGAGATCGCGTCGGTTTACACATAAGCCTGTCAGTATGGAATGTATCGACAGTTGATAACCAAAGGAAGATGAAGACAACAAGGTTGGATGCAACAGATAGACAAAGGATTAACACAAACATCCTATGGTACTATGGAAGCCCAAACACGTGAATCCTAGTTTGAATTTTTAGAAGAGGATTGATAAACGTTACACTTCCTTACAAGAAAAGGGTGGTGGGTGGGTAAGAAGAAAAATGGAAGCAGTCCTACTCTCACGTTTAGTTTTTCCCTAGTATACATAGCTACCAAAATATTTTCTAGACTGACAACGACCATTTGGCTGAGACCCTGAAGGGCGGAATGGCTCTGATACCAATTATAATATCTCGGACATTATGCCCTAAGATCAAGCCTGGACAAACCAAAAGTGGATAAGTGACTCTTCCGCGGAGGCCCAAGGCCACCCACGTGTAGGCCCGTCGAAGCGGAGTAGGGCACAGTACCGGCCTACTGTTGGAATTATTCCCTAGAGGCAATAATAAAGATGTTATTATTATAATTCTTGTTCATGATAAAGTTTATATTCCATGCTAGAATTGTATTAAGCGGAAACTTTAATACTTGTGTGGTTTGTGAACAACACCGTGTCCCTAGTACGCCTCTATGGACTAGCTCATTGATCAATGATGGTTAAGGTTTCCTAACCATAGACATGAGTTGTCAATTGATAATGAGATCATATCATTGGGAGAATGATATGATGGACAGACCCAAACTAAGCGAAGCAATTAGATCATGTCATCGTGTTCGTCTTTGCGAAGTTTTTCCTATGTCAAATATTGTATTCCTTAGACCATGAGATAATACAACTCCCTGGTATCGGAAGAAAGCTTTGAGGTCATCAAACGTCATCCTATGAGAGGGTGATCATAAAGGTGTCTCTCAGGTGATCGGAAAGTATCTGTTGGGTTGTATGTATCGAGATGGGATTTGTCCCTCCCAAGTCGGAGAGATATACTTCGGGCCCACTCGGTAATCGATATCAACACCGCTTGCAAGCATGTGGTTAAGGAGTTAATCACAAAGTGATATCGGATTACGGAACGAGTAAAGTACTTGCTGTGAACGAGATTGAACTAGGTATGACGATACCGACGATCGAATCTCGGGCAAGTAAAATATCGCGAGACGAAGGGAATATATATATGGGATTGATTGAATCCTGGCATCGTGGTTCATCCGATATGATCATCGATGAATGTGTGGGAGTCAATATGGGTGCCCAGACCCTGCTGTTGATTATTGATAGAAGATCATGTCTGCATATTCTCGAACCCGCAGGGTCACACACTTAACGTGTCTCGACGCTAGGATAGATTGGATACTTGGTTTATGAATTTTTGTTCGGAGTCTCGGATGGGATCCGGGACATCACGAGAGGTTCCGGAATGGTCCGGAGAATAAAATTCATATAAGGCAGTGCAGTTTTTGGAGTTCGGAATTGTTCCGGATTAATCGGTATTGTACCGGAAGCTTCTAGAACCTTCCGGAAGGGGGCCAACGTGGTCCCACCTTCCGGGAGGGGGCATGGGCCTATGAGGGAGTGTCCTGGCCGCATTGGGCCAGGGGCACAAGGCCCCATAGGGCCCAGCCGATCCTAGATAAGTTTAAACTCGTTTAAACTAGAGATAGGGTTTCTAGATAAGGGATAAGTTTAAATCGTTTAAACTAGAGATAGGCTTGGAGGATGGGCAAGGGCTGGCCGCACCCCCCCTCTATATATAGAGGGCTGGTGCGCCCCCTCCCCCCAACACACACACCTTCCTCCAAACCCTAGTAGCCCTGCTGCCTTCCTCTCTCCCTTCCGACTGTTTGTAGGCGAAGCCCTGCTGCAGAAATTCTCCACCATATACACTGCGCCGTCGTGTTGTAGATCCAATCCATCTCTCCACCATACTTGCTGGTCCGAGGAAGGAGGAGACGTCGAGGTGCTGCACGTGTGCATCTCACGGAGGCACCGCCACTTGTGGTGCTAGATCGGATCGGATCGCGAGGAGGAGAAGCGAGTACGACTACATCACCCACGTTCCGACGAACGTTCCGCTGTGCGAATCTTCAAGGGTATGAAGATCTAATCCAATCTCTCTCGTTGTTTACATCTCCTAGATTAGATCTTGGCTTTCCCTCTGTTTGCTTCCGTAGAAAATTTTGATTTACTATGCTGCGAATTCCTTCAGTGGTATCAGAGCTAGATCTATGCGTAGATGTGTTTCACGAGTAGAACGCAACATGGTTGTTGCGGGCGTTGATGTTTTCTGTTGCAAGCCTCTTGTTTGTGTTCTTCTTATGGCGCGGGATAGTGAGATTGAAGCGGTCCAGGCCAACCTTACGCGACGTCATTCGCGAGACCGGCTCCGCACTTGACGTGTGGCTTGTACCATACATGCGGCTGGTGGATGTCAGTTTCTCTCACTATAGTTGTCATGGGATTAACACCGGAGTTTGGCAACCATAATATCACCGTTGTGGCTTTCCGTAGGTAAGAATCGTTCTTAGCATCTACTCCCATAAGCCACGTAAAACATGCAACAACAAAGTAGAGGCGTCTAACTTGTTTTTGCAGGGAGTGTTTTCTGTGATATGGTATGGCCCAAGATGTGATGTGTATATTGTATGCGATGATCATGTTTTGTAATGTTTCACGACTTGCATGTCGATGAGTACACAACCGGCAGGAGCCATATGGTTGTCTTTATAATTGTGTATGACCTGCGAGTCAACTTCTTATACGCCATGTAATAGCTTTACTTTATCGCTAAGTAGTTAGCAATAGTTGTAGTTGCTATTCGTGGTGGAGGCAATCATGGTGGAGTGATGGAGATCATGCCAGAACGCACAAGATGGAGATCATTGCGCGAAGATTGGCTATACCATGTCACATAAAGTTATATGCATGTGATGTTTATCCTTTTATGTATCTTATTATGCTTAGATCGCGACGGTAGCATTATAAGATGATTCCTCACTTAAAGATCAAGATAAAAACTATGTTCTCCCCAAGTATGCACCGTTGCGAAAGTTCGTCGTGTCCAAGCATCACGTGATGATCGGGTGCTATAGACTACGCTCACATACAACGGGTGCAAGCCAGTTTTGCACACGCGGAAATACTTGGGTCTAACTTGACGAGCCTAGCATGTACAGACATGGCCTCGGAACACAAGAACCGAAAGGTTAAGCATGAGTCATATGAATGATATGATCGACACTTCGTTGTCCACCATTGAAACCACATCTCTTCTCGTGATGATCGGATTAGGTGTGGTGAATTTGGATCGTGTTCACTAAACAACTTCAGGGATGTTGAATTTAGTGGGAGTTCATCTAGTAATTTGATTAAGTTGAACTATTTATCATGAACATAGTCTAAATTGTACTTGCAAATACTGTAGATCACATGGCCAAGTCCAACTTCAACTTCAACGTTTTTGCTGAGAAAGAAAAGCTTAGAAACAATGGGTCTAACTTCACCAACTGGTTCCGCAATCTAAGAATCATTATGTCTGGCGGACAAAAGGACTATGTCCTTGAGAAAGCGTTAGGTAACCCCCCTGCTGCAACTGCGCCGGCTGATGAGAACGCTGTCTATCAGTCGCGCAAAGATGATTATGGTGTGATTAAAAGCACCATGTTGTTTGCTATGGAACCGGAACTTCAAAATCGTTTTGAAAACTATCCCGGGCCCTTTGAGATTCTCGAGGAGCTGAAAACCATGTTTCAGACTCAGGCCCGTTCTGAGAGATATGAGATCTCTGAGAAGTTCTTTAACTGCAAGATGGAGGAAGGGAGTTCCGTTAGTGAGCACGCCATTAAGATGTCGGGCTACACTCAACGCCTTGAGCAACTGGACTGCAAGATTCCAGAGGAGCTCAAGATTGACAGGGTTCTGCAATCACTCCCTCCCAGCTACAAAAGTTTTGTAGTGACTCACAATCAGATTGGTTCCACTGATATGATCACCGAGCTCTTCGCAAAGCTGAAGGCTGCGGAGGTGGACATCAAAAAGGATAATCATGTGTTGATGGTCAACAAGCCCTCCTTTAAGAAAGGTAAAGGTGCAAAGAATCCCTTCAAGAAAGGCGGCGGCAAGCGCGTTGCCCCTGCTGAGAAGAAGCTCAAGTCTGGTCCTAAGCCGGACACTGAGTGCTTCTATTGCAAGGACAAGGGTCACTGGAAGCGCAACTGTCCAAAGTACTTAGCGGACAAGAAGGCTGGCACCATCAAAGGTATATTTGATATACATGTTATTGATGTTTTCCTTACTAGCCCTCGTTGTAGTGCCTGGGTATTTGATACCGGTTCAGTTGCTAATATTTGTAACTCGAAACAGGAGCTACGGAATAGACGACGGCTTGCGAGGGATGAGGTGACGATGCGCGTTGGCAACAGATCAAGAGTTGATGTGATGGCCGTCGGCACGCTCTCCTTAGTTTTACCTTCGGGATTATTTTTAAACCTTAATAAATGTTATTATGTGCCTGCGTTGAGCATGAACATTATTTCTGGATCGTGTTTATTGCAAGACGGTTATTCATTTAAATCGGAGAATAATGGTTGTTCTATTTATATGAGTAACATCTTTTATGGTCATGCACCTCTTATGAATGGTTTATTTCTTCTAAATCTCGAAAGGGATGAAACACACATCCATAACATTGAGGCTAAGAGATGCAAAGTAGATAGTGATAATACTACTTATTTGTGGCACTGTCGTCTAGGTCATATTGGTGTAAAGCGCATGAAGAAACTCCATTCTGATGGACTTTTGGAGTCTCTTGATTTTGAATCATTTGACACATGCGAACCATGCCTCATGGGCAAGATGATCAAAACCCCGTTCTCCGGTATGATGGAGCGAGCAACGGACTTGTTGGAAATCATACATACCGATGTATGCGGACCGATGAGTGTTTCGACGCGCGGTGGATATCGCTATTTTCTCACTTTTACCGATGACTTAAGTAGATATGGGTATATCTATTTAATGAAACATAAATCTGAAACGTTTGAAAAGTTCAAAGAATTTCAGAATGAAGTGGAGAACCATCGTAACAGAAAGATTAAGTTTCTACGATCCGATCGTGGGGGCGAATATTTGAGTTATGATTTTCTCACGCATCTCAAAGCAAGTGGAATCGTTTCACAACTCATGCCACCCGGAACACCACAGCGCAATGGTGTGTCTGAACGCCGGAATCGAACCCTATTAGATATGGTCTGATCGATGATGTCTCTTACTGATTTGCCGTTATCATTTTGGGGTTATGCATTAGAAACCGCTGCATTCACTTTAAATAGGGCTCCATCTAAATCCGTTGAGACGACACCGTATGAACTGTGGTTTGGTGCTAAACCTAAGTTGTCGTTTCTTAAAGTTTGGGGATGCGAAGCTTACGTCAAGAAGTTGATGCCGGACAAGCTCGAACCCAAAGCGGAGAAGTGCGTCTTCATAGGATACCCTAAGGAAACTATTGGGTATACCTTCTATCACAGAACCGAAGGCAAAGTATTTGTCGCAAAGAACGGTTCCTTTCTTGAGAAGGAGTTTCTCTCGAAAGAAGTGAGTGGGAGGAAAGTAGAGCTAGACGAGGTTATTGAACCTTCTCTTGAATTGGAGAGTAGCGCAGCACCTGAAATTGTTCCAGTGCCGCCTGCGCCAACAATAGAGGAAGCAAATGACAAGGATCATGAAGCTTCGGGCGATGCTACTACTGAACGTCGCAGGTCGACAAGGTCGCGTGCCCCTCCTGAGTGGTACGGCAACCCTGTCTTGACTGTCTTGTTAGTAGAAGACAGTGAACCTACGAACTATGAGGAAGCGATGATGAGCCCAGACTCTGAGAAATGGCTAGAAGCCATGAAATCCGAATTGGGATCCATGAGCGAAAACCAAGTATGGACTTTGGTGGACCCTCCTAGCGACCGAAAGGCCGTTGAGTGCAAATGGATCTTCAAGAACAAAACGGACGCGGATGGTAATGTTACCGTCTATAAAGCACGGCTTGTTGCGAAAGGTTTTTCACAAGTTCAAGGTGTTGACTACGATGAGACTTTCTCTCCCGTAGCGATGTTTAAGTCCATTCGGATTTTATTAGCAATTGCTGCGTTTCATGATTATGAAATATGGCAAATGGATGTCAAGACTGCTTTCCTCAATGGCAACATTGATGAAGAGTTGTATATGATGCAACCCGAAGGTTTTGTCGATCCTAAGGATGCTGATAAAGTATGCAAACTTCAGCGTTCCATTTATGGACTGAAGCAAGCATCTCGGAGTTGGAACCTTCGTTTTGATCAAGTGATCAAGAGCTTTGGATTTGTTCCAAATTGCTACGAAGCTTGCATCTGCAAGAAAGTGAGTGGGAGCTCGGTGACGTTTCTGGTACTATATGTGGATGACATATTGATTATTGGAAATGACATCAACATGCTTAACGATGTGAAGAGTTATTTGAACAAGTGTTTTTCAATGAAAGACCTAGGTGAAGCTGCTTATATATTGGGCATCAAAATCTATAGAGATAGACAAAGACGCCTGATAGCTTTAAGCCAGAGTACATACCTAGACAAAGTTCTGAAAAGGTTCAGAATGGTTAAGGCATTGAAAGGTTCGGTGCCTATGTTGTCAGGTAAGATATTGAGCAAGGCTCAGTGTCCAGCTACGGTAAATGATAGGGAAGCTATGAGCAAAGTGCCTTATGCCTCGGCCATAGGTTCCATCATGTATGCCATGCTGTGTACTAGACCGGATGTGTCCAATGCTCTTAGTTTGACGAGCAGATATCAAAGTGATCCAGGAGTGGAACACTGGACAGCCGTAAAGAACATCCTAAGATACCTAAATAGGACTAAAGAAATGTTCTTAGTCTATGGGGGTGATGAACAGCTCGTCGTAAAAGGTTACGTCGATGCTAGTTTCGACACCGACAAGGATGATTCTAAATCTCAGACAGGATACGTGTATATTTTGAATGGAGGAGCTGTGAGCTGGAGAAGCTGCAAGCAAAGCGTGGTCGCAGGATCTACAGTAGAAGCGGAATACATGGCTGCTGCAGAAGCGTCAAGTGAAGGAGTTTGGATCAGAAACTTCATCACTGAGCTTGGCGTGGTTCCAAGTGCATTGGACCCACTGGAGATATTGTGTGACAACACTGGCGCCATAGCACTCGCTAAGGAACCAAGATATCATCCAAAGACCAAGCATATCAACCGCAAGTTTCATATAATCCGAGATTATATAGCAGATGGAGATCTGAAGATCAGCAAAGTACATACAGATCTGAATGTCGCAGATCCATTGACTAAACCTCTTCCACGTGTAAAACATGATCAGCACCTCAGTGCCATGGGTGTGAGATTGTTGCCAAATGTAAACTAGATTATTGACTCTAGTGCAAGTGGGAGACTGTTGGAATTATGCCCTAGAGGCAATAATAAAGATGTTATTATTATAATTCTTGTTCATGATAAAGTTTATATTCCATGCTAGAATTGTATTAAGCGGAAACTTTAATACTTGTGTGGTTTGTGAACAACACCGTGTCCCTAGTACGCCTCTATGGACTAGCTCATTGATCAATGATGGTTAAGGTTTCCTAACCATAGACATGAGTTGTCAATTGATAATGAGATCATATCATTGGGAGAATGATATGGTGGACAGACCCAAACTAAGCGAAGCAATTAGATCGTGTCATCGTGTTCGTCTTTGCGAAGTTTTTCCTATGTCAAATATTGTATTCCTTAGACCATGAGATAATACAACTCCCTGGTATCGGAAGAAAGCTTTGAGGTCATCAAACGTCATCCTATGAGAGGGTGATCATAAAGGTGTCTCTCAGGTGATCGGAAAGTATCTGTTGGGTTGTATGTATCGAGATGGGATTTGTCCCTCCCAAGTCGGAGAGATATACTTTGGGCCCACTCGGTAATCGATATCAACACCGCTTGCAAGCATGTGGTTAAGGAGTTAATCACAAAGTGATATCGGATTACGTAACGAGTAAAGTACTTGCTGTGAATGAGATTGAACTAGGTATGACAATACCGACGATCGAATCTCGGGCAAGTAAAATATCGCGAGACGAAGGGAATATATATATGGGATTGATTGAATCCTGGCATCGTGGTTCATCCGATATGATCATCGATGAATGTGTGGGAGTCAATATGGGTGCCCAGACCCCGCTGTTGATTATTGATAGAAGATCATGTCTGCATATTCTCGAACCCGCAGGGTCACACACTTAACGTGTCTCGACGCTAGGATAGATTGGATACTTGGTTTATGAATTTTTGTTCGGAGTCTCGGATGGGATCCGGGACATCACGAGAGGTTCCGGAATGGTCCGGAGAATAAGATTCATATAAGGCAGTGCAGTTTTTGGAGTTCGGAATTGTTCCGGATTAATCGGTATTGTACCGGAAGCTTCTAGAACCTTCCGGAAGGGGGCCAACGTGGTCCCACCTTCTGGGAGGGGGCATGGGCCTATGAGGGAGTGTCCTGGCCGCATTGGGCCAGGGGCACAAGGCCCCATAGGGCCCAGCCGATCCTAGATAAGTTTAAACTCATTTAAACTAGAGATAGGGTTTCTAGATAAGGGATAAGTTTAAATCGTTTAAACTAGAGATAGGCTTGGAGGATGGGCAAGGGCTAGGCGCACCCCCCCTCTATATATAGAGGGCTGGTGCGCCCCCTCACCCCAACACACACACCTTCCTCCAAACCCTAGTAGCCCTGCTGCCTTCCTCTCTCCATTCCGACTGTTTGTAGGCGAAGCCCTGCTGCAGAAATTCTCCACCATATACACCGCGCCGTCGTGTTGTAGATCCAATCCATCTCTCCACCATACTTGCTGGTCCGAGGAAGGAGGAGACGTCGAGGTGCTGCACGTGTGCATCTCACGGAGGCACCGCCACTTGTGGTGCTAGATCGGATCGGATCGCGAGGAGGAGAAGCGAGTACGACTACATCACCCACGTTCCGACGAACGTTCCGCTGTGCGAATCTTCAAGGGTATGAAGATCTAATCCAATCTCTCTCGTTGTTTGCATCTCCTAGATTAGATCTTGGCTTTCCCTCTGTTCGCTTCCGTAGAAAATTTTGATTTACTATGCTGCGAATCCCTTCACCTACTACCTTATCCACTTTCAAGAACCTCGGGACAAGAGCGAGCGGCGTAAGCGACAGGTAACGCGACCACGACATACACAAATGAGTATGTATGCCTTCGACTTACAATAGACATCAGAGTCACACCATCTAAAAGAAATAGAAATATTGCAACACCATACAGCAAGATCCAAATATCCTAGATAGATATAATATTTTAGGATATCTTCTCATACATCAAGCAACAGAGTATCAAGCGGAAGTGGAATACAAGATCCGAGTACGGATAAGAAACAAATCGGCATAAGATGCCACAGAACGAAGCACATCCTGCCCACAGATCTCATGGATCTCCATCCCCGGAATCTCTACACCTGATGGTCATTGCCACCATCATCCATCTCCTCAACCCAGTAACCTTCCTGAGAGTATACCTATCCATCTGTACCAAATATTTATCGTGTGAGACCCTAGGGGTACTCAGCAAGTCTTAATGCATCTAAAGGGAACAACCTGGGGTGACGCAATTGCAGCGAAAGATAATATCTACAAAGAGCTATAGAGACTCGCTACACATCCACCCAACCAGAGATGGACGGACGCCCGTTAATTAATAGCAACAGTTATATAAGCAACATAATTAACCTCGCTCGTCCTCCTTCTCTCTTACCAACGAGAAGGCGAAAGAACAACCCATCCATTAGCAATTTTATTAACCATTCCATGAGTGTTGTACTGATTACTAGTCATGTCTTAGTCAGATTAAAGGCGGTACTTTAGTTATGCTTGTCTATGATCGAGAAACTATGCTCCAAGTCGTCCATAACCGCGGACATGGCTTTCAGAAATATTTACCCTACAGGGGTGCACAAATAGCAACACACACTCGATCAACCTCGGAAAAAACAAATCAAAACCCAACGAGGCATTCACGACAAAGCGATCACAGGATTTATAAAATATTTCAGGGGGCCACCCCATTAAGCTACCCGCAACGAAGTTGGCCGGCTCCGAGACGGACCCAAGGTTTGTGTCAATGGTTGTAAATGACTGGGAACCCGAAAGTGTGACTGGGCTTGTCGATACCACGAAAACATTCCACGATCCAAAACAGTACAGGTGCTCCACGCACAATCTTAAATAAAGTAGTAACATGTTATAAGTACATGATAGTAAATAAAACCCGAAACTAGTTTGTGGCCCCAAGAAATAGAAATGAATCAAGCTCTGGCTCAGGGGGGGTCCACAAGTCCTCCCGGATATGGATAGTGCGAATAGTCAAGGAACAGGAATCAAGTACTCGGGGTCCTCCGGGACACAAGTGAGCTTAAAGAACCAAATAGCAGATAATGCTCACCGATGCCTCTTTCATTAGTTCTCTACTCATATTAAGTTGTTTAGGTACCTCATTATGTAAAGACTCGCACAAACCCTACATATGCAATTCTACGACTCACATGGCTCAAACAACTCCTGTAGTAATGGCTTATGGGATGGAGGTACAAGCTTCAGTGGGGTTTAAAAGTAAAGGCTATGCAATACTTGGGATTCAATTTAATGCAATTGCGACTCAATGATGCAAGAGCAAGATAGAAGCATAGGTACTATATGTATGCAAGCATGGGGAATTGCTTGCCTGGCAGTTCAGTTGTAGGATAGGAAGGTTCCGGGTAATACTCCTGAGGCTCCTGGTATTCTCCTTGCTCATTGTCTATCTGGATAAAAACTAAACACACAAGGGGCCGAAATAAATACATTGCACAATCATATAAATAATATGCAACAAGCAAACAAGTATGCCATGATGGAATGATGCACAATTTACATGGCATAGCATAGCATGGCATGGGTGAGGTGTGGAGTACAAGAACAAAGCATTTTATTAAGTTTTTAGTCATGTTTTGTTCCCATAAACATTGATGTATGCTTAATATTTATATGATGCATGCTTCAATTCATATCATAGAATGTGTAGTCAGAACGGGCTCGTCGCGCTGATCGATTTAGACATATTATTTGTTGAATTTGGAATTATGAAAATAAAGTTATGATTTATTTAGAAAAAGGCATTTATTATCATTTATTAATTCGAAATTTTTAAAATGCTCAAATGATATCATAAATAGCATAAACAGATTCCTCACATTTTTCTGATCCAAAAACATATATAATATGTTATATATGCATTAGCCATTTTATAGATCTGCATTATTCTTTCCAATACTCCTTTTACATTTTTCTGAAGATATAACTCAAAAGAAAGGAAAAACTTTTTGTACCCAGCTCAGCTATGGATCGACAGACACAAACAGCAGGGATTTAATCAAGTGGAGCTGGTGGAGTTGAGACATGTTAAAACTGAGATTAGGGTGCAACGTTCTAGAAATGACATGTATAGGCATGAAGAATAAATACGAAGCTGCAGGGAAATAAAAGAGAAAAGGAGCGTGATACATTTCTGAACAGCTCGGGACGGGATCTATACATGGAGAAAACTAAACCAAAGAGTGACTAATTAGTATGACCGTGGGGTTTATTCCAAGGATAAGGATCAGGAACCAAAGAAAACAGACCAACTTTGATAAAACGTGGATGATGACAAGATACTCACACATAGATGTTTGAAAGGCACAAGGCGCTGCATTGTCTGAAGAATAACAGGGACTCGTTTTCTGAACTAGAGAACTACACACAGTTAACTAAAAACAGCAATAGACGACTGTGAGTTTCCTCGATCTTGTGATGACGAGATCGAGCGACTCTGGGCACGGAACTGAAAGGGACCAGACGCGCTGGAAAGGATAATCAACCAGCTACAATATGGTAAGCACCAATACGCCGAAGGAGGACCGAGGGACGCCGGAAAAATATGAAGAACAGAGGGAGTTCCGTCGGTGTTAGACTGCCAGAAAAAGGCTGAGATCAGGGGATATTCTCCAGATGATTCCTAGAGCTGTAGGTGTCGGATTGGGGCTTGGTTTAGCTCGTTAGAAAGAGGGGAGACCCCTCTCTGCAAAGATGTGACGGGAGGCGCCGGAGGTCGATGAGGTGCGCCGGAAAACTGGGAAGAACAGAGGGTGCTGCAACGGGCAGGTGCGAGCTGCTGTTTGCGTCGCGGCTTGTGTGTGCATGCGTGGCGCGGTTACTGGCCAGCAGCGAGCAACACGGCAAGGATGGCGTCGGTGCTAGGATGAACGAGAGGTACTGAGGAGGACGGTTAGATGGAAAGGAGCTCACCACGGTGTCGTTCTGCAAGGCGGCGAGGCCGGAGGTTCGGTGACGACGGCGCAAGGATGGAGACGGAGTCGGTGAAGCTTGTGGGCGCGTAGGGAAAGTAGAGACGATGTGTTGGTGAAGGTGCGCTGGCCCTCTCCTTCCTTCGAGACGCTCCGTGAAGTAGAGGCAGTAGACGTGCAACGACTCTACGCTGCCGAGCTCCTCCGTGGGCGCAAGACAGCGGCACGGCAGCAAGAACTGGTCACAGCCATGGTGGTTTCTTGGAGAGGAGGAAGAAGAGACCACTCGATCTGGATCTCGATCCAGACGAGATGGGGGTGGTTCTCTCTCTGCTGTAGCTAAGGTTGTTGCTTTATGGCCTGGAGGGAATGGTGGAGGATGGGAGAAGGAAGCACACGTCTTCGGCGTGAAGCTCTGTTGGCGTCGGCACGTGAGGGGGAAGAGAAACAGGGCACGGGTTGGTGGTCCACTCTGGTCGGGGCATGGCTGCACCAGCTCGAGAGGAGAGGCTGAGTCGGAATAGGCCAATGCAAGTGCCAGGTTTAGCTGGGAGCAAGGTTTGGGTCCGGCTAGATTGATCAATGGGGAGGCCTCGGTTTGGTGTATGTGTGTGTGTGTGTGAAAGCATGCACGTGCATAGGTGGGTGTAGGATTAGGTGTAGAAGTAGTGTAGGAGAATGATTTTGGTTAGTTGGTTTCTTTGAAACAATTCAAAAGAGCAAGTTTGGTTTGAATTCAAAACCCTCCAAAATTCAAAGCAAAACGAATAGATAAAGAAGGAGCAAGAGAGCATGTGTGCATGGTCCATGCAGCCATAATGCACTAGTTTTCTAGTTGTGAAAACACTAGAATTTTACTAGGTGCACTCTGAGTGAAACAAATATTGGTGAATTGAGTAGACCCTCCCAAAGATTTATTGAACCTTCCCTTCATATGTAAGACACTTATTCCAAATTTAGGGCATGCATGAATATGACCATGGCCAATTTAATGTGTGTATCCCACTATTAATACCACATGGGCAAATATACATTCAAGCAAAACCATAGATTCAAGTGAAACCAGACAAGGAGAAAAGATGGCAATGCCAAGGTAGCCATGAAGCTCTCATACTAAATATTGTGGAAACAATATTAGAAACATGTATGGAAGCAAGTAGATCAAAAGAAAGGAACCATACCAATAGTTATGAGCTTGAATTAATATCCAAAGGAAAAGTACATGCTCATAAATAATTAAGATGGTGGTGACGATGGAGGGAAACGAAGGAAGGTGGCAAAGACGGTGGAATTATAATAGATATGCCCCCAAATCAAATTGGAGATGAAGCATTATATCAAGAACTAAATACAATATATCAAGAAGCAAATACAATTAATAAGGCAAATGCAAATGAAAGAAAAACCAAATGAAAAGGGGTTTTATATGATGCTCAAATGCAAGGGGACATGGTGACATGAGCATGATATTATTATGATGCTACTAATTACATATAGGAAGTAGCAATATATTTAGTAACCCAAGTAGCATTACAATTGTTAGACAATTGGGATGCTACAATTGATACAGGTAGGTAAGCGTGGCCGGGGTTGCTTGAGGTGATTCCTTTGGTAAACCAACCCCGCCCACATCTCTAGGGACCGGCTTCGGGATTTGACCCCTTACGGAGGAACCATCCTTAAGGCGTGACTCATGGTCTCGGCGAACACAAGGTAAAGGTCATGTCCAACCATCCTCTGTCGGCCTTCTAAGGAAGAGGGCTAATGATCTGCCATTAAGACTTGGTTGGTACGTGTGGATAAAGTTGTACACCCCTGCAGGGTATTAATCTGTTCGAAAAGCCGCGTCTGCAGTTATGGACGACTTGGGAACGGACGTGATGATCATAGAGAACTATAACCTAATCGTACAACTTGGCAAGTAAGTAAAATATGCTTAAGGATGCTTCCTTAGAGATCGAGGGGGTGATCCTAGTTGGTAGGTTCAGCTGATAAAGTTTTGATGGATATCAAAGATGATCAAAGCTAGATATATCGTTTTCTCTTACCCTGTTTTAAAAGGTTCTACTTAGTCGAGCTTCTCCTACCTCTTTTACAAAGAAAATTGGCTTTACGTAAAATAACCCCACCAGCCATAAGTCTTGCGAAGTACACCATATACTCAGACTTGCTTTGTTGATACTTTTGCAGTAGGTAATTGTTATCATAGAAGATGAGTTCGCTACAACATCAACATCGACGAGTAGCTTGGGGTTCCCGATCGGCAGCCTAGAATCTATGGATTGGGACGTCATCATTATGCTTCAGGCCTCTTAGGCCATTTGTTAAGTTTGCTATACTTAATAGCATAATTTGCCTTCCGTTGTTTGATGTGTGTGGTCAGTGAACTCGGCTTGTAATATTTTGGATCTTTGTTCAGTTATGAGCTTGCTGTAATAATTTTTATATGTAGGGTCACAGTAATGTTACTGATTCTTTCTCTGTATGCTCCCGAGATTTAGGTTAGACTTATATCAGACAGAGGTTTGGGATTTGTCTAGTCCTAATCCCGGGGGTATCACAAAAATATTTGTATTATGTAAGAGAAATGTTATTATAATGCAATAGAAAATTAAATAATGCATATATTTGGTACATCAATGGTCTTTGAAATCTCGATGTAGACATTCAAAACTACTTATTTCTATTGATCGAGGGCACCATATACTCGATATTTATTTCTACAAATTGCTCTTCGTGTACATATGCCTATGCAAAAAAAATGAGTAAAAGAGTAGATATATTAGACACTGAACTAATAGAGGAAGGAGTAGTCTCTCAAATATGTACCATGGGGACAAGTAGAACAATTGGGAATCATAGGAGAGCTCCTTGCGGAATGTTAGAGTTATGTTATTACATCGCTAGTCTCCACTAATAAATACTCACAACCTTTTAAAATACACAGGAGTGCTGGTGTTATTCTGTGAAATTGCAAAGGCCAGAGAAATCATGGCATCTAGTAAAGATATTCATAAATGTTGCAATATTTTTTTCCAAAAATAAGAGTGGGATTTTAGGCTACAAGTTGGATCGTCTTTTTTTATAGAATTATTATATTATTGAATCTCAAAACGAGTACACTCATTATATGGGTACACAAAAACATGTTGGGCGGGGCCCTGCATCATGGGGGCCAGGGCGAGCGCCCCTTTGTCCCGCCCTATTGTTGGCACCCCTTTTAAGGCAATGCTCGGTTGTTTTCTATTGCTGCTGTTACTGACAGCACTATCAACTCTCTAAAGAGACACTTTACACAAAATGTGGAATGTGGAATGTGGATCTGTAAAGCATTATTGTTGCAGCCATCGTCTCGTTGTAGAAATGATATAATCCATAGGACATTGAAAAAATATAGTACTCCCTTCGACCCAAATTAGTTGATTTAGATTTGTCTAGGTTCGAATGTATCTAGACTTATTTTAGTGCTAGATACCTCCAAATTTAGACAAAACTGTTTCAACTAATTTGGGTCGAAGGGAGTATAGCAAAGTGATCTGCAAGAATCAAAGTTCCTCGGGACTGTTCTACCAAAGTATCAGCATTGCAGCTAACAAATTCATTGTGTCCCCCAAGGAAACCCTAAATGGTTATGATCGGCTTTTCGGTATTCAGAAGAAGAAACAAATGGGTACTTTCCATCTCTAGCCAGCCTATATATGTGCGGATACCGTGAGCAATTCCGCCAATGACCAGCAAAGTCCAGCAGTGCATATCCGGTAACAACAATTACCATAGTCAGAACAAATATCGAGTGAGACAACGAGACAGTAATCAGAAAGTGACGAACTTGTCAGATAATATAAGGGCCCGTACATTATGTCAACTATTTCACTTCATAATTTACATAGTATTGCTCTGCCGAAGCCACGTCGAGAACCTGTTGTGCTGTCACTGGAGAAGGCAGAGTTTACACTTGTGACTCGATGTCGCTGCCTACCCTGTTGTCACTATGGCGACGCCCAAAGCCAATGGACGGAGCAGTCTTCGGGCCACTGTCTATCTCGGCTTTGCAGAGGGGGCACAGCGCATTTATCTTGAGCCATTTGTCCATGCATTCATTGTGGAAGAAGTGAGTGCAAGGAAGATCTCAGAGCTCATCGTTGTTCAAGTATCTTGCTAGGCAGAAACAGCAAATCTGAAGGTCCACCAAATACCCACACATTCCCCACAACAACACCACACCGCGAAGAAACAGTCAAGGGCCATCCTGAAGTGATCAGCATAAGCTCAGTTTAACAAGAGTAAGAGTGCAACTCAGTTTAAATTTGCCCTATAACAAGAGTAAGAGTAAGGTGACTAATTGAGGTTTATTGCAATTCGTCGATATGTACTGCAGACATAAACACTAGAAGATGCAAACTGCTGATTTATAAATTTAGGATGGACAACTGATCATGGAATGGAATACTGTGCTACCTTGGATATCTGGTGAGTACGTTGTTTCGCGAGACTCCATTCGTGTCAGTCACAAAACCAGCTTCGGAAACACGAGGGCGCGAGGTGAGAACTACCGTGCCTTGGTCCGAGCTCAGTCGGACATGTCGTGGTCGTTGTCGTTCCAGCACAGCAGCATCGAGACGCACCGCCGGAGGATGTACAGCCTCGTCCTCTGCTGCTTCAGCACGGCGTGGCACCGGCGCCTGAGGCCGCTGACGCCGCCACCGCTGCCCGCGGCGTGCTTCCTGCACCGCAGCAGCTGCGGTCGGGACCGCGCGCCTTTGTCGTCCGCGTCGGCCGGCGTTGACAGGTGGTGGTACGCCGAGCAGGCGGAAGCCGACGCTGAGGCCGCTAGCTCCATGGATGCGATTACGAAGGAGATGAACGACTGAAGAACAGAGACTTGTCGCGTGAAGGACAAACTGTTGCGCGAGAGAAATGGGTGCGGATGAAAACAGATAAGAACAGACCGTAGGATCGGTGTAGTACACGCATCGGACACTAAAGTTCGTACGTGAAGTAGTTTCGAACAGATAAACATGAGAACGGCGCCCGTATTTTATAGGGCCCGGCCCGGTCTACGTAGCAGGGCCCACGTGACGGCGACGGCTCGATAATGAAAGCCGACATTAGCGCTGGAATGACTGTTCTGCCCTCGTACGTAGCGTTTCTTTAATCCGCCCACTTGCTAATCAATCGATTGAGAACACTGGGCGGGTTTTTTTTTTTTTTTTTTTTTTTTGCGAAAGGTTTTTTTTGTTGTTGGTGTTTGTAACCTGGCAGCCTGGTCACTAATTTATCATTAGATGCTTCCGTCATTTGGAATTTCTAGTTCGATTACATTACTGCAAATGATTTGCAGACGACGTTTGTCTGCACTCTGCGCTGGTGTATTGTATAGGATAATAGGACAGACAATTATTGGTTTGTGCGCAGGCTAATGGTGACGTTCGGCTAGCTCGAGTACGTGGATAGAGACATTGAGTGGAAAAAACGGGCTCCTGACTCGGATCTGATGCAGAGTCTCGCATATTAAAAGGAAAAAATGTGGTTACATCACCAGCCACCACTTCAGTTGGACATGATGGATTGATGTGGTCGCTGCGTACAGCCTAGACAAAGGACGCAGAGGATTTCGGCCACAAAGGACGCTCTGTGTGCTTCAATTATCTTGAATTTGGTCTTAACCAAAACACTTGCATGGGAACTACTACATGTGTTTTTTAAGCTAACCTGACCTATAAGACATTGAGACCTCATCTCTTCCTATCTTTTTTTTTTGTTATGTGCTCAAGGTCTTTCAAGCCACCTGAAATTTAGTGGACCGGCACCCCTTATCTAGGGGGATCCGTGTTGGGATTCATGCACCCTCGGTGTTTCATCTTTTCGTCGCGGATGACTATCTAGTTTTTATTTTAACTTCTGCGGCTGGTGTGGCTAGACTAACTAACATCTTGAAAACTTACCTAGATGGCTCGGGTCAACTTGTCAACCGAGTCGAATCGGTGGTTTTCTTCAGTTCTAATTGCAGCCCCGGGATGAAACAATAAGTTCATACAGGTTAGAGGATTTCGTGGAGGTGCTGGTTAAGAAATACCTTGTCCTTCCTATGGCCCTAGGAAAAATCGGCAGATTAAGAAAATTGGCAAAGGGATGGTGCCATAAAACCATGAGTAGTGCAGCTAGAGCGGTTTCAGTCAAGGCATTGTGTCAACCTATTCCGACATATTCCATGAGCTGCTTTAGATTGTGAAAGAATATGTGCAAGAAGATTACAAGTTGCGTGGCGAGATTCTAGTGGGGCGGTGATGAAAACAAGTGCAATTTTATACACCGGAAAAAGTGGGTTAAAATAAATTGCCATCACAAAATAGGAAGGAGGAGAGACATAGGGAAATTCAATGCTTGCCAAGCAAGGTTGGAGACTCTTATCCAAACCAGATTTTTTGTGTGCGAGGGCCCTTAGGGGGAAGTACTACCATGATTCAAATTTCATGGCAGCTAGAAGAAAAAGAAAGAGGAACACATCACCTGTATGGATCTACACGAACGTGAAGCCCTTAGACTCAGTGGCGGGCTCAGGATTTTGATAGTGGGTATTCAAAGTAAAAAAAAATCAAAAAATAGTGTTCAAAGTAGCATTTGATCTTGTGTGTACAAGGTTCAGATGCATTTCGTTTTACCAACAACACCAAAGCTACTTGTTTGCAGAAATTTACTGAGTTTTATATACAAATACGACTAAAATATAGGGCTCTAACATATGATTTGAAAATTTTGACGAAACATTTGGGTATTCAGCTGAATACCTTTGATACACGGTGGGCCCACCCCTGCTTAGACTAGGGCTGCTTCAGCGAGTAGGATAGGAAGGTAATTCAGTCGGGTATGACCGGTCAAGCGTGGGGGCACGCACCATGCACCACCACGGCCAGCACGCTGGATCGCCGTCGGCATCCACCCGTCGGTGACACACGCTGATGCATGCATCTGCTACAACAACGCCCACAACCCATCGCGCCTGCCGCGGCGCGCCCACACGACGGATCGACATTGGATAGCATCGTCCGTGGACGCGTACGTGGCAGGAGAAGGCCGGTATGATCCCGTGTGGGCGTCATCGGAGCTCTGCGCCGCTGCTTCCGGCCGGCACACCACATTCTGCTCCATCGGTGGTCGCCGTCGTCGCTTATCTACTCCGTATGCTGTCCGGGGCCACGCGATGCGTTCCTACGTTACGCCCACGTTTTCCTTCTTTACCTAATAATAATAAAAGATGGATTGTTTTTTCCGGTCCAACACATTTTTAGACTGTTCTACCCTTTCAGTTCAAGTATATTACGTGCTTTGCCACCTACAAGCTGTTCACGTTTTTTTTTTCAAAAACCTTCAATCGTGGAAGCTGACACCGCTTTGTTTATTTTCAAGGAATTAATAATCGTTTCGTTTTCTAGCAACTGGAGCGACGTATCCTTGGAGCTATGGTGCTATGGGCTTCGCTTATCTAGTCCTTCGGATGCCAGGTGCCGCGGACACTCAGCCACTCCTCCAGATGCCATGCCGCTGCTTCTCGCGGCCATGTCGCTGCTTCTCGCGGCGCCTTCGTCCTACGCGACATCGGCCTCGGCCTCCGCGGCGGACGGTGCCGACGAGGACGGCACGCGGCCAGGCGACATCGTTGGTTTCTCTGTCAGCCTCGGCCTCCGCGGCGGACAGTGTCCGGGGGATGGCACACGGCCACATGATCGAGAGGCGCGCGTCGGCGAAGCCTCCACGGCGGACGGTGCCGGCGAGGACGGCACGTAGCCAGGCAACATCGTTGGTTTCTCCGTCGGCCTCGGCCTCCGCTGCGGACGGTGCCAGGGGATGGCGCGCGGCCACAGGATGGAGACGCGCGCGTCGGTGACGCCTTCGCGGCGGACGGTGCTGGCGAGGATAGCACGCGGCCATGCGACACCGTTGGTTTCTCTGTCGGCCTCGGCCTCCACGGCGGACGGTGCCGGGGGATGGCGCGCGGCCACAGGAGGAGAGGAGCGCGTCGGCGAGAGCTTGCAGCCGGGGATGGAGAAGCTAGGTAGACAGGCAATGGCGTCGGGCAAGAGGATTGAAGAGGCAGTGCAGAGCCACATCGACGGGGAAGCCTCGCAGCCAGGGGTGTACAAGCATGAGGCCGTGGGTCTTAATTAAACTGTTCGGTGTGCTTAATTAAACTGTTCTTTTGACCGGAGCAGCCTGCACCGTCTCCTCCTATCCCAAGCGGCCACTTGCCACCGCACCACCGGAGCAGCCTGCACAGTCTCCGTGCAAGTCAAGCTGCAGCACCGGACCGCCAATGGCATCGACATCGCTCGCGGCCAGAGATGTAGAGGCAGGGGGCGCCCTGAATGGCATCGGCATCGCTCGCTGCCAGAGGTGTAGAGGCGGGGCGCCCGCTCGCAGCCGGCGTACGTGCAAGGCGAAGCAGAGGACGCGCGGCAGGCCATCCTCCCCACCACTAAGAACTTGCGCCCGGGCCCAGGATGGAGCCGCCCGTCACCGCGTAGCCACTTCTCGCTGCTCGCGCGTAAGGCACTCGCCGCCAGCCGCGCGCAGGCCATCCTCCCCACCACTAAGAGCTCGCGCCCAGGTCCGGGATCGAGCCGCTCGTCGCTGCGCAGACACTCGCCGCTGCTCGCGCACAAGGCAATCGCCGCAACCCACTCACGCGCTGGTCGCCGCGAAAGCCACTCGCCAGACGCTCGCGGTGTAGGACTCCCACCGCTGAGTCAAATTTCCCGGTTCAGTTCGGCCTTTTCTTTTCTCATCTGCCTGATCGGCCCATATTTTCTCTCCTATTGTTCAGCTCGCACGCGTGCTCGCGAGGAGGAAGCGAGCAGCAATGCTTACTGGCCGGGAAAATTAGGCTCTAGCTAGGCTTTTAGGTGGGCTTAAAACTATTTGGACTTAAACTCAAAAAACCGGTGCTTTCAAAGACTGCCGGTAAATAACAGAGGTATATATTTTTTGTGTTCAATAGTACCGCCTCACCTCTTTACAATGAGTCTCTTCAATTTATATACGTTGTGGAATTGCTTGGATATCAGCAAGTCGATTCAACCGCATTGAACATATGGTTGCCTAATTGTGTAATCCATAATTAGATGAAAAGTATTGGGAGGCCTGCTACACATATAAGTGCATGACAAAAGGGCCTGATTGCATAACTGAAGGATTAGAATATATTGTGGGGGGCGCCGACCAAAACAGAGCTTGAGCATGGTATAGTGCCTCGATTATTCCGGTAGAAATATTTGGTGAGCTATGCATTAGAAATTGCCAGATATCCCGTAAAAATACCGGCTCTAAAAGATATCCCCTCAGAAAAAGAGAGAGATTGATGAAATTTGGAGAACTAGAATTGGAGGGTCCATCGAAAACGTAAAAAATTTAAAGAGCTCTCCAAGTTGACATATAGAGAGTCAAATGATGCTTTCCTAGACTTTCATTCGCTAGAGTCACGATGGCGGATCAATTTTGTGGAAAAATTTGAGTTACACCATATTTTAGTAAAAAAACAGTTTTTCTACCGGTGCAACGCACGGGCTTTTGTGCTAGTATTTTTTAATATGTACTTATATTTATAACCGCAGCAATACAAAGATGAAACGCATACAAGTAACAGAAAACAAGGAGAAAACAAACGATTGAACTGCTGCAAACCGTCCTCGTCGCAACTACTAAGGACCCAAATCCTTCGCCGTCGCCGAAGAAGAAGTAGATCACCAGCAGTCGGTCCACACTTTGGCACTGAAGAAACCCCTAGCCATAAGGCGTCAATGAGCCGCAATAACCACCATCCCGTAAGACTGGATCTAGCCTGCTGCTATGCAACATCGGCCGAAGGAGCCCTCCGAGCATCTTCAAAGCCAGATCCGAGGCCAACGCCACCCCGCCTATGAAGCGGCCGGATCCTCCACCATCCACCACAAACCAGCAGTTGTCTGCACCGCCGCACTCCAAGGCCGCCATGACCAGATCAACGACGAGATCACCATGACACAAAGCCGGAGCACACGCCCGGCGAAGACACAATCCCACGAGCTTCTCAACGCCATAAACATCGCCGAGATGGGGTTGAAGCCGGGGTACCATTATTCGATGTAGCGCATCCACCGCCATCTGAGATGCGCCACCACGAAACCACAAAGACGCTAACATTAGGGACCTTGTTGAACCCCGAGCGTAGGTCCTGGGTCCCCACCCCCTCACGCCCGCGTGAGCGGAAGCAGAGGAGGCGAGGACCCGTCAATCTCCGGCGGATAGGAGGCGACGACTAGGGTTTTTTTGAGGAGGAGGAAATAAGTGACCTTGATTTTCCCTAACATGCATTGGTTCGCTTAAACCCTGCATTGGTTCGTTTTCCCTGCCGGCTTCAGCGGTCCTCGAATCAAATACTCCCTCCGTTTCAGAAATACTCACTCTATTTAGAAATATAAGAGCATCTTCACTCGTTGGGCGTTCTTAGGCCGAAATCCGGCGCTGGACGAAGCTAGTTTTCGGTCTAGGAACGCCCAGTTTTTCACCCGCGTTCCCAGGCCAAGTTCTCAGGTCGGCTTGTTTTGCCGAATTTGGCTCAAATTCGTCCAGTTTTCGGCATAATATGAATATAGAGCAATGTTCGGCATACTTATGCACGAAATTAACCATAGTTCGGCATAAAATTCAACATAGTTTGGCGAACAATGAAAATACAACATATTTCGGTATAGTTCGGCCAGTTCATGCTAGGCATCTATGTGTTTGCGGTGACCCAGCATACCACTGCATGATGTAGTACACTATAGTCGTTGACATAACACCAATGAAACACCGTTCACTAGTATTACATCCCTTAGAGTGGTACAACAGAAACACAGCAGGTCCAAAACATGACTATAGATTACAACTCGACTCTTTACAAAAGATCCAGAGAACACTCTAGGTTAAAGAGAGAGAAAAAACTTCTTACAAAGGAGAACCAGAAAGAATAACTCAGAACTATCTAGTAACTAAGACTAGCATCTGAACTATTTGGTTTGCAATTGCTGCTAATGCAATGCTCTATAGAAATAGGTTTTATGGCTAGAGTATCTGTTCTTATCTAAACAGACACTTCGTCGTCACTTCGGTTGATGAATATATTGACTTTATTGAAGATCTTGAGCTATCGATGATGGTTTCTTGAACAGAAATTAATGTTGACGTCGTCTTCAACGGCTTAGAACCTAGCCAGGGTTAAGAAGGTACGGTTGAGTACGAGCGTACTCAGCAAGTTCACTAAAAGAAGTGTATGATGCACTATCTCTACAGCCACAGACCATAGGTCGTAGGCAATGCAGGTTTTCGTAAACACTTCTTCAAAGATTGCTTTTATTCTGAAAACTATGTCCGACAGCCTTCACAGGTTGACCAAAACCTTTGTGGGGTTCCTTTCCTGCCGCGTTCATAGCTCCTTCCCGAAACAGGGAGTAACATGTCACAATTCTTACACTCTGCTGAGGTCCGTCACTTTTCCCACAAGATATCTTAAGCTTTGTTGCACAGCCGGGAATATGTCTCGTTCAAACTTCCATGATTTGAGGCCCAACTTAAGATCCAATCCAATCGTTGCCCTCTCCACGACCCCATATGTCTGCACGATCCTCTGGGGCTGACTACACCTCCGTTAATCCCCCTTTTTGGGCAAGCTACAACCCTGGTGAGTTCCCGAAGACTCTATGAGCTGGTGATGCCCCTGGCAAGCTCCATAAAGGTCCGACTATACCTCTGACAACCACTCATAGATAATCTAGACACCAAAATCGTGGGGCCTAAGGGTGCCCACCCATATGCTGGATCCACACAAGGAATCACAACGTCATGATAAGGTCATCTTGCCTCCATATGAAAGGAAGAAGATATAGCTGACTTCTCTGTCCCATTCCAAATCTCATGGTTAACGCGTAATATACGGCGCTAGAATCACTAGCGACATTGGTTGTTAAATCCTAGATATTATGTTCCTTTACCACTGGAACTATATCAATAGATTATTACCACTTGGTAAATAATCTGTAATCATATTATTATGAAAATAGTATTTTCTGTCCTTTTTGAAATGCAGGTGATGACAACATTTGAGTTACAAGCATTTGATAGAAAATAACCAAAGGACATGAGCAAGTTGTGAATTTTCCTTTTGTGATTGCAAGATTATGCACTCACGGTCTTCGAGATAATAGAAGATCCAAATTATGTAAACAACATCATTGGTCCGGTAAGGACTAATGTTTAAATAAGCAAGATGCAACAATGCATAAGTAATATAATGCAATTTGATAAACGCGAAACCCCGAAATAGTCGTATCTGATCTAGGGTTTGGAGTTTGTGATGAGTTCTTTAGAATGCATTGTACTTTTATATCAGCTTTACACATGTGCTTCTTGTTAAGGCTTGTGAGAGTGTGTGAAACAATATGTAGATACAACAAGTAATATGCAATACTAAAGCATTCAAATGAGGTATGGTATCTGAAATATTTCTTAAACAAGATTATTAATCAATTAAAGTCTTTATAGAAGTGTTCAAGGTTTACTTTTAATGTTGCTTAAAAGAATAACTCTTGAGGAAAACATTACTTACAAAGTAAAAAGTATTTAAACTTAAAGCTAACACTTTAAGGTTTTCTTGTTAATTATAAGTACTAAAGTAGAAAACAACTACTATTGTTGAGTATCTATTCTACTAGTAAATGGAGACTTTTAACACTCCATGAAGGTCAAACAAAAGTATTATGTATTGATAGAAGTGGTGTTTTCTTGATTTTATAAGTGGATAGAATCACTTACTTATTATAGAATTAATACTCATTTCTATGAACATGGAAATGGCATCATGTTAAATACTTACAAACTTTCCTTAGCCTTTAGAGTGGATTCCCAAACTTGTAAAAGAATTAGTATTCAAATCTTGGTGATTTTATAATTGATAAACTATTTTTGGAGAGGAAGATTTACTTAACTTTGAATGGTAGTTTTAGTAAGAACAACTTGAATTGGTTAGACATATCTTATCTTTATTTAAACAAAACTTTCACTTGTTATTACACTTTTAGACTTTAAAAAAATAATTCTAAAGGTAATAGTAAGTATTTATATAGTTTTAATGAATTAAAATAAAATAAAAGAGTTAAAATAATATTTATTAAAAGAGTTAAAATAAGATTTATTGGACATTTACCTTTTATTTTACTTCAGAAGTGAGAGTTGACATTTTTGATGTGTAGAATTTATTTTTATGTTCATTTTGGTATATTATAAGTGTTTTTGTGATTTTTAAATAATAAGATATGATTTTTACAAATTTTATCACTTTCTAAATACTTAATAAATAATAAATATTTATTTAAGTGAACTATAAAGAAATGAAACAAGTTTGTAACTATAGATTTTGTTTTCCTAAGAATTTTGGTATATTATTTATTTATTTCTTATTTACCAATATTAAAATATTAATTTTCAAAGTATTATTACTTATAAAATCTTTATTAAATAATAATTATTGAAATAGTTAGCGAAATAATATTTGATAATAAATTTAAATTATAGATTTTATTTTTCTAAGCATTTTGATATATAATATACATTTTTCTAAATTATGAAACAAAAGATATAGAATTAACAAGATTTAATCCTTTTATTTAATTTCTGTAATTATATTTATATTAAACTTATTTGGTTTTATCTATTTACTAAACAGATAATACTTTTGTCAACACCCGGATTTTTAATCCCAGATGCCTGTTATGCCATACCTCGCAATCCCAGGATTACCATTTTTGCAAGACATAAGAGATTGGATATCACAATACATCATCCATTACAAACCATAATAAGGTCTTACACAAATAAAGGATCACATGATCCAGTCTTAATGCAAACAAGTAGCAGAATAATACGCGTAGCGGTGGGCTCCATCTTTAGTGTTACAGGCAATGCTGACGATGGGAGATGATCCTAGTTGTCGTAGCCGTTCTGCTGTCCATCTTCCTGATAGTCCTCCTCATAGTCTGGTCCATGGGAATAGTGATGACCTACAAGTATAGGGGGTGTATCATAGTATTTTCGAGGGAAGTGAAACCCAATTTATTGATTCGACACAAGGGAAGCCAAAGAATATTTATAAGACTTAACAACTGAGTTGTCAATTCAGTTGCACCTGGAAACAATCTTGCTCATAGCAGTTTATCAGTAGCAACAGTTTTGTAGTACCAATAGTAAAGTAACAGTAGTAGTAAAAGTAAAGTAACAGTAGTAACAATTGCAACAAATAGTAGGATTAAAGCGCGGTAGGCATAGGGATAGATGGACGGGCATTGCATGGACAAGACAATTCACATGGCAATCAGAATATATGGCATTTGCAGATAAATAAGATAAAGCATCCAAGTACTAAATAATCATAGGCATGTGTTCCATATATAGTCATACGTGCTCGCGATGAGAACTTGCACAACATCTTTTGTCCTGCCAGCCCGTTTGCAGCGGGGCCTTAAGGGAACTACTAGCAATTAAGGTGCTCCTTTTAATAAAGCACCGGAGCAAAGCATTAACACTCCATGAACACATGTGATCCTCACATCAAAGCCATTTCCTCCGGTTATCCCGATTGCTGTCACTTCGGGGCCTTTGGTTCTGGACAACAACGTGTGTATACAACTTGCAGGTAAGACCATAAACAATACTATCATAATGGATCAATAACATGTTCAGATCTAAAATCATGGCACTATGGCCCTAGTGACAAGCATTAAGCATAACAAGTTACAACAAAGTCAAAAAGCACTAATAGTAGATACTAGGCACCATGCCCTAACAATCCGATGCCATTACATGAATGATCTCATCCAATCCTTACCATCCCCATAGCCTACAGCAGGGGATTACTCACTCATAGATGGTGGAAACATGGATGGTCGATGGAGAAGCGATGGTGATGATGATGGCGATGATCTCCTCCAATTCCCCGTCCCGGTAGAGTGCCAGAATGGAGTTTCTAGTTACGAATCGCGAAATTTGGTGATGGCGGCGCAGCGGAACTCTTTCTGGAAAAACGTCGAACCCCCTTGGTTGTTAGGTCAAGAGGCAACTTATAGGCGAAGAGGGAGGCCGAGGGGGCAGCCGAGGTGGCCACACCACCCCTAGGCACGGCCTGGCCTAGCCCGCGTGGCCAGGTGGTGTGGGACCCTCGTGGCCCTACTCCGTCTCATCTTCTGGCTCCGTGAGTCTTCTGGTGAAATAGGATTTTTGGCATACTTTTCGGGATTTTTCCTGATAGTTGATTTTCTGCACAAAAACTAGACACTAAGGTAATTCTGCTGAAAACAGCGTCAGTCTATGTTAGTTGCATCCAATTCACACAAGTTTAGAGGAAAAACAATAGCAAAAGTGTTCGGGAAAGTAGATACATTTTGGACGTATCAAATAGCCAGGGACAAAGCCATGAGTACTCTTTAAGTACTCGCAAACTATCACTAACAAGTAAGGTAGTTCTAGTAGGAATTCTAAGCTCTAAGTTTATTTGCAAAAGCTAAAAAAATGAAACCTAAGCTAAGTTCAGAAAAAAAGAAAGTTAAAATAATGTTCTAAATCACCTAAGTGGAAACTTAGTTTTCATAGTCACAACCCTGTTGTGGTCAAGTCAAAATCATAGATCACTTTCACAAGTCATTTTGAAAACATCTGATGACGGAACAGTATGGCCACTCCAACTGTCCATGACCGCAGACGCGGCTATTCGAATAGTTTGACACTCTGCAGAGGTGGTACACTTTCACCACAAAATTTGATACATCCGTCAGGGATAACCCTGAATCATCATACTTAGTATGCGGATAATCAATCATAACCTTTTCTTTACACACTCTAGTATAAGAACCTCTCCTATGATCTTGGCCTCCCAGCCAGGGCCATCTGCCATCCTGGGCACTGCATAGGTGGACATCATCAAGAGGTAACCTCAGCTCAAACCTCTTCCATGAGGGAACCCATACTAATGCATATAAACTTTCGGCTAAGCCTTAACCAATTCAAGTATTGTGGTTGTACGGTAAAATTGGAATGGTATCGCATCCGAACCCAACCATCAGTTTTTATAAAGGGCTAAGGCTCATGCCTCAACATTTTCATCTTCATAAACCATTTGTATTTCTCAGCAAATGTCAAAACATCTCAATTGAATGACTCATCATTCCAAGGTTTTCATAAGCATTTTCACCAAGTATTCCCATCTAAAGTGATCAAGTTTTATGCTTTAGCACTAGTCACTAAGTTAAGAGTGTTCACTAATGAGGGATGCTAATCTCAATCTCATGCCATCGAATGACATCTAAGTATAACTAAATAGGCCAAGTTTTATACTCTTTATGTTATCTAAAAAGTAAAGAACTTTGGTAAAGTAAGAAAGTAAAGCTTGCAAGTAAAAGGTATAAATCAAAATATATAACCAAAGCATGTCTAATGCATTTGCTTAAGTTATCAAGGGGGCAAGTGTTAACTTGCTTAGTTCTAGCTTGCTAATAATAGCTTGCCTTGATTGGTGTAGTGATTGAAGTTTTCTTCGTCTTTTTCGGGGTAGAACTCCTCCTCCTCGTATCCTTGGTCGGTACTATCGTCTATAAAAGAATACAGGGTACACAATCACCAAACAATACTTAACTAAGTCTAATTAGCACACTAAGGCACACACTTCATGATCTAGTATCATCACAATCATCACAAGATTTAACGAACTAGCTTCATTTATCTTATTTGAGAAAAGTAATTTCTACTCATTTAAATTAATTAAGATTTAATATTCTCCAATTAAAATATGGGATCATGTGGACACATGTCATCACCACATATTCTAATACATGGGAATGTGATTTAAAGGGTTGGTCACATTTTATAAAGTTTAAGATTATTATTTAAGTGATTTAAAGTGACTAGAAATGCCTATATAGCATTATTTTGGTACTAGTCCAAAGTCACTGCATTCAGACCTAAATATTTTTAAATATTCAGATAGATATCATCAAATGTGATTTTTGAGAGTTGGAATCAACTCAAAAGGTATTATGGTTGATTTTTGAAAAATGTTTGAATGCAGAAACGTCTCTGTCTTGTTATTTTTGCTATATGTGATCTATAACTCCAATTGATTTAAATCCAACGTTTTTGGATAGATATTTTAATTATCTTTCTAACAAAATTTGAATCATGCATTTTGGTTAAGTGAAACTCTCTGAACTGATTTTTGAATAAGTGGACAGAATAGGATTTCAATTAAAAGGGAAAATCTTAATTTGAATCTGTGGGCTAGCGCGGGAAATGAAATGGGCCGGCCCAGTTGCACTGCGCGGGCGTAGCGGGCTACTGACAGGTTGGTCCCGCACATCAGCGGCACATCTAATGCGAAGCGGTACGGGGCAATCTTGTTGGGTTTGCAGCATAGAAAACAAAAAAATTCCTACGATGAGAACTACACGCCAAGATCTATCTAGTAGGTACAAAGCAACGGGTGGACATACATCCAACGAGAACTTACCCTCAAAGACAACAAGTTTTGTTAACGAGTAGGAACTCGTGGTTGATATAGTCGTACACTTGCCGATCTCAAGATCGTGAGGAAGTCCGAGCAGGTCCGGCTCCAGCACGTCCTTCAGATCCAGCACCACCAAGTCCAGCACCACAAAGCAGCGGAAGCAGCAACTCCTTTCCATATAAAGCCACCGGGAACATGTATCTCGCTAATCCAAGACCATGGGGGAATAATACTAGAGGGGGAGAGAGATCCTTCACGAGGAGGTGTGAGGAAGAAGGGGAGTGAGGGGGGCCTTTTATAGGAGGAGGGGAGGTGCCCCTCTCTCCATGGCCTGCGCATGGGGGGTGACTCCTCACCTCCCCCATTCATGTGGTGGTAACCCCTCCACATTAAAATGCCCCTTCACATTCTCTTTTAAAGTCTCCACTTTAAATGCATTAAATTTATCCAAATTTAATGCTCTCTCATTTAATAAAACTCTTTTATTATTTTTATTCAGAATTTTGTTAATTACTTTAATTAACAAACATTCACATAAAACCCCCTGTAACATTTCAATATTACATGCAGAACCAATTTCAGCAATTTCACCCGAAACAAGTTTCGGTGTCCATTGAAATAATTCCAGCACTTTCTTAAATCGTTATTTGAAACATATTTGCTCCAAATGGTGTTGGTATCCCTTAAGTGTGTCACCCTATGGTTCACGAATAATGCAGACATGATCGAGACCCCTCTGAGATCAATAATCAGAAGCGGGACCTGGAGATCCATACTGACTCCTACACATTCAACGATGACTTCTGTGATCGTGAGAACCTTTAACGCTAGTAACTAAATCCCTTTGTCTCGCAATATATTACATGTCGGAGATTCGATCATTGTTATCTCCATACCTAGTTTGATCTCGTTACCAACATGCACTCTTTTCTCGTTCCCGTGATATAACATTCTAGTGATCACATCACTTGCTTGCAAGCTATCTTAATGTGATATCACCGAGAGGGCCCAGAGTATATCTATCCGTCATCGGGATTGACAAATTCCACTCTTGATCCATGAGCCTCAACATAACACCTTCGTAGCACTGAACCCATCTTTATATTCACCCTTTTACGGTGTGACGTTTGATGTTATCAAGATACTCTTCCGGTGTTAGCAATTAACATGATCTCATGGTCTAAGGATAAAGATTACTTCGTATGATGTTATAGCAATATAAACATAATGACTTGATTGTAATGCTATACTTCGGATGAATGTTCATCACATCATTCCACCAATGTTGTGACCTTGTTATTAACAACATCCAATGTCCATGATCAGGAAACCTTGATCATCTTGTTAATCAACAAGCTAGTCTATAAGAGAGGCATAAATAGGAACCCTTTTTGTTTATTAAACACATATGTATTGACGTTTCCGATCAATACAATTATAGCATGCAAAATAAACATTTATCATAAACATGGGATAAGATAATAACCACTTTATTATTGCCTCTCGGGCATATTCCCTTCAGTCTCCCACTTGCACTAGAGTCAATAATCTAGTTTGAAAAACTTTGCGTATTGAACACCTATGGCTTTCTGGTGTTGCATATACGCTATTGCTAGTGGTTAACATAATCTCCAGATCTTACAGTTTCAGGTCCGTGTGTATTTGCATGTCTTTGCGTCTCTACGCATCACTCATTCTCAAATGAGATGGCATTATAAATTTGGTCCTTTGGTGAGACCTTTAGTTCGTTCGGCTTAAAATATGTTGATATTATTGTCACACAATATATCTTCATAGTATTAGCCCACTTTGAACCACACCTAGTTTGATAACAAACTACTTAACACAAATGCCCTCCTATGCTGCTACTATAGCCGTCATATACTTAGCCTTTTTTGTTGTAGTATCTGTCACAATGTCTCAACTTTGGAACTCATCAAAATCCATAATGGAACATCCTTTCCATTATATTGTGCCACCCATAGTCTAAATTGAGGTAAATTTAATTTGTATCTTGTGACAAAACTAGTATCAATGTAACACTTTACAATGAACTATCTTTAACTATTTGTCACTTATACATGATATATTCTTAGTTCTTCCAAAGCTCATAAGAATATCTTTACTATCGTCCAATGATCATCTTATGAATCATTCTGGTATGTGCTCATAACATTTAGAGCATAGGACATTCTGGATATATACATATCATGGTATAATCGATCAAAATCTTCATGTGATTTTACTCACCAAGTGTTGAAACACTTGAATCTTGATACAATCCTTTCCATGCAGCAAGAACCTTTCTTGTTGTTTCCATATTGAACCCTTTCAATATCTCATATATGTATGTCTGGCACAACCATATTAGCGCCTCAATCTATCCATATCGATATTGATGCCTAATATTCCGGTTTTGCCCAAGTCTTTCATCGAAATCTTATTTTAATGAAATTCTTAACTTGTGTCAATACAAGATACATCATTTCCAATCAACAATATGTCCTCTACATAATGTATTAGAAATATGTCTCAGCGCTCCCACTTAATTTCTTGCAAATGCAAGCATCTTCATCATCTCCGATGAATTTAAACTCTTTTAACAGTTTCATCATGGTGAAGATTCCAACTCCGCTATGCTTACTTCAACTATTGAAGTTTGCATGCTCTTTTAGCACCCTTTGAATTAACAAAACCCTTCGGACCGTGTCTTGTACACATCCTAGGTAACCATTCTATTAGAAGAACATTGTTTTGTTTGTTCAACTACCATACATCAAATTATATGTAGTGGTTGCTACATTAATCCGTCAAGACTAAATATCGCTATGAAAGATCAAATCTTGTCATAGTCAACTCCTTGAACATTGCCGTAAACTTCTTTCCGACATGTCGACTATTTCATAGATGTTAAACATCCATGTCTTATTTCTTTATAGATCCAAACATGACCGATAGGTTTCATGCCTTTCCGGAGGGTCTTCCAAGTTCAGAAACTTGATTTCTCGTGTATGGATACTATCACGGATTCTATGACTTCTAGTCATTTTATGGAGTCAGGGCCCATCGTCGCTTCTTTGCATGTAGTCGGTTCATTATTGTCAAAACAATAACGACTTGCTTATCAAATCACACTATTTGATTCTTACCAACCCACACGGTTCAATAGGAACTCTAATCTCCGATATCACACCCTTTGTAATCACGTGAGCCATGAGCATTGTGGCCGCCACTGGGACACTTTCCGGCGCTGCGCTACTTAGCGCATATAGCTAAGGTTCAACAACCTTATCATAGTTCTATTGTCCTCCCACTTAACTTTTCACGAAAAATTCCTTCTCAAGAAACTTGACATTCCAAGTAACAAACTCTTTTGTCCTCGGTGTTATGGAGAAATTCCCAACAAATTCTTTGGGATAACCTACAAAGACGTGCTTATCCGACTTTGGTTATAAACATTTTACTTATGCATAGCATACCAAAATTTAAGAAAAGACAATTCAGGTTTGATCCCAAACCATAACTTATATGGTGTCATTTCAACAGATCATGATGGTGCTCTTTTCAGTGTAAAAGCGGTAGTCTCTAAAGCTTTAATCCTTAAAACATAATGGCAGTTTTATAAATGACACCTTTGATCTTACCATGTCAAACATGGTTTGATTTCATCTCTCGAATATGCCATACTCCTATGGTTTATTGGGAAACACAAATCATGGAACAATTCCTCAAATCTTAAGTGTTTTGCTAAACATGTAACTCAAATATCTTCCTTTATGATCGAATCATAAACTCTTTATTTTCTTGTTACAAAGATTTTCCACTTCATCTTGAAAGTCTTTGAACAATTTTCAAATGTTTCATACTTCTTCCTTATTAAGTAAATATACAGATATATTCACTTAAATTTCTGGACAAAGCATATGAAGCAAAAAGATCCATCACATATGGCTACACATAATGGACTATATACATATACATGCATAATATCCAATAAATTAGTCATCCGTTCCTCTTTGGCCTATGGACAGAGTTTCAATTATCTCGAGGAAAGTCTCACCAGCGTCAATTGATCAAAATCAAAAGACTCCAAAAATACATCAACATGGAGTTTCTTCATGTTCTCTTTCCAATATAATTTAAACAGCGATGTCACTTCATAAGTGATCTTTCAATCATTTGTCTTGCGACATTTTAGCAATAGTGTTTATGGATGTGATTTCTCCCACTAGACTTGTAAAAGTTCATCCATCTTTTATGGAATACGGTAATTATTTGAACAACCATTATTCTCATAATACCGGAACAAAATAACAATTATTAAAACAAATCTTGAAGGCTAGGTTTGATGACAACGGAAAAAAACACAATAACACTTTATTTGTTTTCGATGAACATCATCACTTATTCTCTTGCTAGTTACTTTAGGCCATTGTAGTTCATGAATTGTGTTGTCCTGTATGACACTTCATACCAACCAATTCGGTATCCAATACTGGTATCCAATAGCTAAGAACCACATTGTTTAACAAGCAAGGAATATAGCCATAACATGTATATCTTCTATATACCTAAGTTGGACATATCCAACCTTTTCTTTTCTGCCAAATATTTTATAGATTCTCTTTCAGCAATTCCTTTTCCTTTTAAAAGAATCTAACAACATCAATTGTGGTGTCATTCACATGACACATAATACAAAGCGTATATAGTCAAATACTAATACCTTTGGACTTGCACTTTGAAGTGGATCACCATCATCAAATGTTTGGTATTCTTTCAAAAATCCATTCTTTAGTAATCTATTAGTGTAGTAAACATTTTACTTACATATTCTATTCATCCTTATCATGACAAATTTCATGATCAAGCTACTATAGCCTATAAGGAAGAATGACGAGTATAATTTTAGTTCCCGAAACCTTTTGGGAGATTCGGATGCCTAGCATCTCCATCCTTCACAAATTCTCGTACAATATGAGAACATGTATTTTGCTAAATTATACTCTATCATAAGGCAACCAAAAACATTGTTTCAGATATCACAATATCTTTCACACATGATGGTTTCTGAAACAATTTTCAGCTCCAATATAATCTTGATATTAAAACAACTTTTGAATATCAATAATCATGGAGGCAAACATGATACTTTAGATATTAACATTGGAATTCTTACTCTTGATTTAATACTTCTTATTAAACTTCATGGAGTAAATAGAGTTTGCTGAAAGTTTGCAATAGGACTTATAAACTTTAAATTGACATTCAAAACAATACGATACCAGTTTGTAAAGTAAATATCCAGAATTCTATAGTTCTATTATCTCAATTAAAACTAAACATAAGGTAGTGAACAGATGCCAATGACTACAACAAATTATGCAAATTCACTTTGATTTATTTTATGACAAATTGAGTTCTACTAATCCAAATTAGAAATAAACTCCCACTCAAAAACGACATCCCTCGTGTCCTTTTGGTGATTACATGAACCAAATCCACTAAACCAAGTCCGATCATCACGTGAGTTGATGTAGCTTAAAAGGCGAGCATCTATATGGGCATCATATCAACTATATGACTCATGCTTAACCTTTCGGTCCATGTTTCGAGGCCATGTCTGTACATGCTAGGCTCGCCAAGTAAGAACCTTAGTACTCGCATGTGTAAAACTGTCTTACACCCGTTTGTATGAAAGCGTAGAGTCGAGTACACACGATCATCACGTGATGTCTCGAAACACGATCCATAGAACGGTGCATACTTACGGAAGAACACATTTTTACCTTGATATCTAAATGAGGGATCATCTTACAATGCTACAGAAAGCGCCAAACTAGCAGTATAAGATGCTAACATCTAATGTGTAAAGTGAGATGATATGGTCCATGCATTTGATCTCTATCATTTGCATCGTGGTATGATCTCTATCATTCCTTTATGTGTAAGGCCAAGGTCTATGGAACTTACACGTTGAGTGAGTTGTAAGAGTATCTATCATACATCTACTTACAACAATACCATATCAATACACTAGCCCAACGACGATCTAAACTAGACGCCTATAATTTATCAATTGCAAGTTTTACGTGGCTTAGGGCTTTCGAAGATAGAACCGTTCTTACCTACGAACATGAACCACAACGAGGATAACCAAGTTATTAGCAACTCGTTGTAAATCAGATATTGACTATAGTAGGAGAGACAGACACCCCCCAGCCACTTATGCAAAACTAGTTGCATGTCAGTCGTGGAACCGGTCTCATGTACGATGACATGTAAAGTTGGTCCGGGCCGCTTCATCCCACTATGCCACCAATATCCAAAATACATAGAAGATGCAATAACATGATCATCATCGCCCACATATAAACATATGTGTACTACCCGTGCAAAGCACCTACGCATAGATCAGGCTCTGATACCACTGTTGGGTTCGCAGCATAGAAAACAAAAAAATTCCTACTACGAGAAGTACACGCCAAGATCTATCTACTAGGTACAAAGCAACGGGTGGACATACATCCAACGAGAACTTACCCTTGAAGACAACGAGTTTTGTTAACGATTAGGAACTCGTGGTTGATGTAGTCGTACACTTGCCGATCTCAAGATCGTGAGGAAGTCCGAGTAGGTCCGGCTCTAGCACGTCCTTCAGATCCAGCACCACCAAGTCCAGCACCGCAAAGCAGCGGTGCATCCGTGATCGCACACACGTCCGGTACCCCGACAACATTCGTCCCTCGCTCCAGCAAAGCAGCGGAAGCAGGAACTCCTTTCCAGATAAAGCCACCAGGAACATGTATCTCGCTAATCCAAGACCATGGGGGAATAATACTAGAGGGGGAGAGAGATCCTTCACGAGGAGGTGTGAGGAAGAAGGGGAGTGAGGGGGCCTTTTATAGGAGGAGGGGAGGTGCCCCTCTCTCCATATCCGGCGCATGGGGGGTGACTCCTCACCTCCCCCATTCATATGGTGGTAACCCCTCCACATTAAAATGCCCCTTCACATTCTCTTTTGAAGTCTCCACTTTAAATGCATTAAATTTCTCCAAATTTAATGCTCTCTCATTTAATAAAACTCTTTTATTATTTTTATTCAGAATTTTGTTAATTACTTTAATTAACAAACATTCACATAAAACCCCCTGTAACATTTCAATATTACATGCAGAACCAATTTCAGCAATTTCACCCGAAACAAGTTTCGGTGTCCATTGAAATAATTCCAGCACTTTCTTAAATCGTTATTTGAAACATATTTGCTCCAAATGGTGTTGGTATCCCTTAAGTGTGTCACCCTATGGTTCACGAATAATGCAGACATGATCGAGACCCCTCTGAGATCAATAATCAGAAGCGGGACCTGGAGATCCATACTGACTCCTACACATTCAACGATGACTTTTGTGATCGTGAGAACCTTTAACGCTAGTAACTAAATCCCTTTGTATCGCGATATATTACATGTCCGAGATTCCATCATTCGTATCTCCATACCTAGTTTGATCTCGTTACCAACATGCACTCTTTTCTCGTTCCCGTGATATAACATTCTAGTGATCACATCACTTTCTTGCAAGCTATCTTAATGTGATATTGATACATTGCAAATGTATCTATAATTTTTGATGTTACATGCTTGGTTTTATCCACTTTCTTGTGTTTTGTTCTAACTTTGGAGTACTTTTCATATGATTTCTTGGACTAACGTATTAACAAGAGCCACAGTGCCAGCTGCCTGTTTTCTGCTGTTTTTGGTTCCAGGAAAGTCAGAAAATGAATATTCTCAGAATTGGACGGGACAAAAGCCAAAGTGCCTATTTTTCCGGAAGGGATCAAGTGCTAGAATACGAGACGGAGAGGGGCCAGGGGCCGGCCACACCACCTGGCCGCGTGGCCAGGCCTGGCCCGCGCTAGGGGGTGGTCTGGCCGACCCCAGCACCCCCTCGGCCTCTCCTTCCGCCTATAAGTTGCCCTCGGGACGAAAATCCTAAGTACCCGATCAAAAATCCACGAAAGAGTCTATAGCCGCCGTCATCTCCATCCCTAGATCGGGAGGGATCTGAAGCTCTTCCCGGCACCCTGCCAGAGAGGGGAATTCACCCTGGAGGCCTTCTTCATCACCATGCAAGCCTCCGGTGTGATGCGTGAGTAGTTCATCCTTGGACTACGGATCCATGTAGTAGCTAGATGGCTGGTTTCTCCTCCTTTGTGCTTTCATGTTTAGATCTTGTGAGCTCTGTTCATGATCAAGATCATCTATTTGTAATTCATACATGTTGTGTTTGCGGGGATTCGATGGAAATTGAGATGCTATTTTAGATTGATTATTGATTCTATCATGTCTTTGTTATTTGAGATCTTGCATGCTTTCCGTTGTTAGTAGCTATCTTGGCCAAGTAGATGCTAGCAACTCCAAGAGTTAGTATTTATGCTCGATAATGGGTTCATGCCTCTGATAATCTGGGGAAGTGATAGAAATCTCTAAGGTACTAGATGTGCTGTTGCTACTAGGGAGAAAACAATGATCCTTTGTTCATAGAACAATTGTATTGTTTACCTTACACGCAGTTCGTAAAGCAATAATCTGTTGCTTGCAACTTAATACTGGAGGGGGTTCGGATGATAACCTGAAGGTGGATTATTAGTCATAGATGTAGTTGGATGGCATTCTATGTATTATGTTGTATTGCCCAATCAAGTCTCAAAGGAGTCAAGATGATTAGTATATGCATGTATTGCTTTCTCGGTGTTTGTCAATTGCCCCGCTGTAATTTGTTCACCCAGCATGTTATTTATCTAAGGAGAGCCACCTCTAGTGAACTATGGATCCTGGTCCTTGTCTTTTATATTCAATCTATAAACTGTTTCTGCTTTGTGTTTACTTTCTGCAAACTTTTACTTCTTTCCATTCGATACGTTTAATCCTTTGTTTTCCGCAAAACACGGTGAGATTGACAACCTCATCGCAAGTTGGGGACAAAGTTCTATGGTTGTGTTGTGCAGGTCTCCACGTTGCTACTAGCACCAGTAGTGCGCCCTGCCAAAGCTCAGCTAGTAACACCTTTGGGGTGTTTCCTTGCTCCTACTGGTTCGATTAAACCTTGGTTTCATAACTGAGGTAAACTTGCTACTGTGCTCATCATACCTTCCTCTTGGGGTTCCCAACGAGCTCTACATCAACCACGAGCCATTAACACTTTTCTGGGCGCCGTGCATTGAGCCATCAGATATCACCGAGAGGGCCTAGAGTATATCTATCCATCATCGGGATTGACAAATTCCACTCTTGATCCATGAGCCTCAACATAACACCTTCGTAGCACTGAACCCATCTTTATAGTCACCCTGTTATGGTGTGACGTTTGATGTTATCAAGATACTCTTCCGGTGTTAGCAATTAACATGATCTCATGGTCTAAGGATAAAGATTACTTCGTATGATGTTATAGCAATATAAACATAATGACTTGATCGTAATGCTATACTTCGGATGAATGTTCATCACATCATTCCACCAATGTTGTGACCTTGTTATTAACAACATCCAATGTCCATGATCAGGAAACCTTGATCATCTTGTTAATCAACAAGCTAGTCTATAAGAGAGGCATAACTAGGAACCCTTTTTGTTTATTAAACACACATGTATTGACGTTTCCGATCAATACAATTATAGCATGCAAAATAAACATTTATCATAAACATGGGATAAGATAATAACCACTTTATTATTTCCTCTCGGGCATATTCCCTTCAAATCTCAGTATTACGATTGGACTACGATCGAACGGTTGTGGTTCGTCGTCCCCGGTGAACAGGTCTCCGGCGAGGACGAACCCTAGCGGCATGGTGGGGGTCTATGGGGGCTCACCTAGGCTCCAGCTAGGATCGGCGACGGGGAAGTTCGGGCTGGTAGATGACGGCGGTTCGAGGCATGGTCGCGGCGTGTCTTGGGGCAGCTTCAATCGATGGCGCCTCTTCTCCTCTGCTGCGGCAAACTCCGGCGAAATTCCGACGGATGGAGGCTCGCCTTGCTTCGAGGTGAGTGTGGGAGGATCAGTGGTGAGAGGGGAGTTGAGTGATGTGCAGAATTGGGGTGGAGAGGGCCTCCTTTTATAGCTCGACAAAGAGAGTAGCGCGGCATGGTCAGGAGGTGTTGGCGACATGGCTACAGGCCGCTATCGGCATGGCTGCGGGCGACGGTCGATGTGGTGCTTCAGGGCGGTTCTCACGGGCTTGATGGCGTGGCAAGGCGCGGTCTACAACGGTCGGAAACATGCGGTGTTCTGCGCGGCAGAAGCGGTGTTCGACGTGGCGCACGGTGGCTACGGGTCAAGCGGCGGCGAACGGGGCTGTCCGGGTGGCTGCTGGGGTTACGGCGGAGCAGTGCGCGTGGGGTGAGGTTGAGGTGCGGCGTGTGCACGCTGGTCAGGCGCGGCGCTCTGGCGTGTGCTCGGCATGGCGCAGACGCTCTGGGCGTGGCTGTTCTCAGGTGGTCCAGGGCCTATCTTTGTTCGGGGAGGGGACAGAGAGGGGCGATGCATTGGTGGCTACCTCCTAGACACGGCGGGAGAGAGCAGGGTAGTCCGGGGTGAGCGGCCCATGGTCGACCGGTGAAGGGGTGCTCGGTGTGGCTCGGTACTGGCGCAAACAGCAATGGGGAGTGGCTCTATGGTGCTGGTTGGGACTGGGGAGACCAGAGACATGCTTTGGCGACAAAAGGTAGACAAGGCATTGATCAAGAATAGTAAAAGTTTGGCAGCTAATTCTGTGCTCACCAACTGTTCGACACAATGCCCACATGGAATTTAAATTTGAATTTTTGTCTCAAATTTTTTGAGTGATCTTGTACTAAGCTTAAGAGACTAGGTTTGCTTGGGATTTCCAAGGTGAATTCATTTGATGTGTTTTTGAACAAGTGGAATCTTCACATATGTATTGGATTCAATTTTCAAATGTCATTTAAATTTCTTTGCTAGATGTTTTTGTAAGGGTGTGAAGTGGGCCTTGGTACATCTTTACTTGGTCTAGCAAGGTGTAAAGAGATCTAGAAAAGTTTCTATTAGGAATTGACTTCTAGGAACACCTAAAGTGGCTTAGTGGATTAAAATGGTCAAAATGACCATTTGTCTTATTTAATTTTATTTGATTTCTTTTTCTTTGGATTTTGTTTGTAAATGGTCTAGATGATGTGGCATTCACCTTTAAACCATTTCACAACATTTAGAACAATCAAGCATGGCATTTACACACAATTCTATACTGATGCAAACACACATGCATTCATATGCCCTTTCTTTAATAAAAGTTTTTGTTAACCCTAAATTGGGTGATTAGGGACATGATAACCTTGATTAAATATTTGGGGTGTTACAAACCTTCCCTCCGTAAAAAAAATCTCGTCCCGAGATTTAAGAAAAACTAGGAACTAAAGAGATCTGGCAACTCAATCCTAATGTAATCTTCCTGCTCCTAGGTAGCTTCTTCTTCAGTATGATTGCTCCATTGGATCTTGAGAAATTTGATCCTTTGGGTCCTGGTGGTTCTGAAGGCTTCTTCCAAGATACGGATGGGTACTTCATGTTACGTCAGATCCTTGTTGATATCAATGGCTCGGTGATCGATGTTCTTGAAAACTTTGGTCTTCTCCGGAACTTCTAAGCACTTGCGAAGTAACGAGATATGAAACACATTATGGATGGCTAACATCTCCTCGGGCAGTTCCAGTTGATAAGACACTTCTCCTCGGCCATTCAGAATCTTGAAGGGTCCAATTTATCTAGGGGCTAACTTTCCTTTCAGTTGAAAACGCTACATTCCTTTCAACGGCGACACTTTGAGATACACAAAATCTCCGACATTGAAAGTCAGGTCTCTACGTCTCTTGTCAACATAACTCTTCTGTCTGGATTGGGCGGTCTTGAGGTGCTCACGGACTTTGTGAACCTTCTCTTCGGCTTCTCGTAGGATGTCGGGTCCGAAAATCTGAATCTCTCCTACTTACGACCAGTTCAAAGGGGTATGGCACTTTCTTCCATACAGAAATTCAAATGGGGCCATTTGCAAACTGGCTTGATAACTGTTGTTGTATGAGAATTCTGTGAAAGGCAGGCACTCTTCCCATTTTGATCCATACTCTAATAGACAAGCTCTCAACATATCTTCTAAGATTTGGTTGACTCATTCAGTCTGTCCATCGGTCTGTGGGTGATAAGCTGTGCTGAAATTTAACTTGGCTCCTAATCCTTCTTGGACTTTCTGCCAAAACCTCGAGGTAAATTGGGTTCCTCGATCCGATACTATGGTCTTGGGGGTTCCATGCAAACTGACAATTCTGGCAATGTACAGCTCTGCTAGCTTCGAACTTTGGTAGGTTGTCTTGACCTGTATAAAATGGGCTACCTTGGACAGTCTATCAACGATGACCCAGATAGAGTCATTTCCCCTACTAGAAGTAGGCAAACTGGTGATAAAGTCCATTCTGATGGAATCCCATTTCCATTCCGAAATCTGCAATGGTTGCAACAGTCTTGTGGGTCTCTGATGTTCCGCTTTGACTCTTTGACAGATATCACACTTGGCGATGTAGCTTCCGATTTCTCTCTTAATCTTGTGCCACCAAAATTGCTCCTTCGAATCCTGATACATCTTCGTTCCTCCGGGGTGGATAGAATAAAGAGTATCATGAGCTTCTTGCATGATAACTTGCTTCAACTCTGAATCTGCTGGCACACAGATACGTCCTTTGTACCACAGAACTCCTTCATCCTCGGTGAATCCAAGTACCTTTCCTATACCAATACGATGTTTGATTCCGTCGATACTTCCATTTCCCTTCTGGGCTTCCTTGATCTGACTGATCAAAGTGGGTTGAAGTTCAATGCTAGCTAAAAATCCTTCGCTAACTAGCTCAGTTCTAAACTGCTCTAACTCTTCATGCAAACTTGGCTGGTTCTCTTTGATCATGGTGTTTAATCTACACGACAATCTGCTAAGAGCATCTGCTACCACATTGGCTTTGCCGGGGTGATAGTGAATGTCAAGGTCATAATCCTTGATTAACTCTATCCATCTCCTTTGCCTCATATTCAGATCCTTCTGAGTAAAAATATACTTCAAGCTTTTGTGATCTGAATAAATCTCACAGCAGTTACCTATAAGGTAATGACGCCATGTCTTCAAAGCTAACACTACAGCTGCTAGTTCAAGATCATGCGTGGGGTAGTTTTACTCATGCTGCTTTAGTTATCTTGACAAATATGCTATGACTTTGCCTTCTTGCATCAACACACATCCGAGACCAATCTTGGATGCATCACCATACACATCAAACGGCTTCTTGATATCTGGCATAATCAATATTGGGGCTGAAATCAATCTTGGATGCATCACCATACACATCAAACGGCTTCTTGAGCTCTTGAAAACTCGCTTCACATTTGTCGGTCCATTCAAACTTCTTATCTTTCTTCAATAGTTGGGTCATCGGTCTTGCGATGCTCGAAAATCCTTCTACGAACTTGCGGTAATATCCTGCTAATCCGAGAAATGCACGGACTTGGGTTTGAGTGGTTGGGGCTTCCCATTCTGCAACATCTTTGATCCTGGCGGGATCAACAGCGACTCCTCCTGCCGACACAATATGTCCGAGGAATCCTACTTCTTTCAGCCAGAACTCACATTTGCTAAACTTGGCATACAACTTATGCTCTCTAAGGGTTTCAAGGATGGTTCTTAAGTGTTGCTCATGGTCTTCTTCTGACTTGGAATAGATAAGAATATCATCGATAAACACAACGACAAACTAATCTAAAAAGTTCATAAAAATCTTGTTCATGAGATTCATGAAATAAGCGAGGGCATTGGTTAATCCGAAAGACATGACCGTATACTAATACAATCCATAACTAGTGGTAAAGGCGGTATTTGGAATATCCGTTGCACGAATCTTGAGTTAATGATAACCAGTCCTAAGATCAATCTTAGAGAACACTCTGGCACCAGTCAATTGATCAAACAGATCCTCAATCTTTGGCAGTGGGTATTTGTTCTTGATGGTGACCTCATTCAGCTTCTGGTAATCTGTGCATAAACGGTTACCTCCATCTTTCTTGTCGACAAACAAAACAGGCGATCTCCATGGTGATGCGCTTGGTTGAATCAAGCCTTTCTCCAGCATAGCATCAAGTTGCTTCTTCAGCTCCACTAACTCTGATGGGTTCATGCTATAAGGTCTCTGAGCTATGGGTCCAGTTCTAGGAATTAGTTTAATAATGAACTCGATATCCCGATCTAGGGGTATACAGGGCAATTCATCTAGGAATATGTCAGGGTATTCACAGACTACTCTAACTTGGTCAATGGTTGGTAGGGCTAGACTCTTGTTGCATTTGAATTGACGGGGCAAGGTTTCAGATATATGCTCTACTGATACTCCAGAGCTACTGGTCATGGTTATAGCTTTCTTGGCACAGTCGATCAATCCTTTATGTTTCGACATCTAATCCATTCCTAGTACTACTTCCAAACCTTTGGTTCCAAGTACTATTAGATTGGCATAAAAATCTATCCCATGGATTCTGATAGGTACAGCCTTGCAAAAATTTCTGGCTTTGGTGGTTGAACCACGTATTTGAACTATCATAACATGCTTCAATTTTGTTGGTTGAATCTTACTAGTGCATGCAAATTCTTCTGTAACAAACGAGTGCGATGCTCCAGAATCAAACAACACTGTTGCTAATACCGAGTTAACAGAAAACATACCCAGCACGACATCTAGCACTTCCTGGGCTTCTTCAGCATTCATGTGGAACATACGGCCATTGCGGTTGAGAGTGTTCCCTGGGGCAAATCTTCTTCCAGGCTGAACACGGTGTTGCTGCTGAGCTGGGGAATTCACATTGGTGGTGGCTGCAAGCTTCTTGGGACACTCGTTGAAGTAATGACCCTTCACTCCACATTCAAAGCAAGTAATCTGGGACTTGTCTTTGGCTGCAACAGGCACGACATTGCTTCTAGTCCTTGGGGCAGTATTGTTATTGTTGTTGTTGGACTTGGGCGGTGCACGGTTGAAGTTGTTGGAGTTGCCGGGGTTGTTGTTGTGGTTTCCTCCAGACTTCACATTTCCTCCGCTACGATTGGGGTAGCTTGGACGAGACATCGGGGGTCTATTGTTTCTTGGGGCATATCCTGCGGACGGGTTGGGGTGATACTTCTGGGTATTGTGGGACCCAGTCTGGTGCATCAACTCTGGGTGACTTGGCATCTCCAATGGAATTCCCATAGAATCACGCCTTGCGTAGTGAGCAAAGCGAGTTCCCTGGATCAAGTTGCTGTTTTGCCCACACAGACGGGCAAGAGCTTCATGCATAGCCCTGGCTAATCCATCTAGCCAGTTGTTCTCTCTCACGGTGAATTGAATCTTCTTGGAAAGGGGTGCTTCCATCTTGCCTCGAAGATCTGCAACTATCAGCCATTGTAGATCTCCTCTTGGAAAATTCTTGAGTTGAGCTCCGAAGAATTCCGGATGCGGACGCTCAAGGTGCTCTGACAGTGCATCGAGATCCCTCTCAAAGATCAGTTGGCCTCCATTGCCCAACTGGTAGAACTTGCAATACTGAACTTCCATCTATAAGAATTTAGGATGAGTAAGTTAGTGAGGCGATCAAGTGTGTCAAATTTTATGTAGTAATGTAAGAATTTTTGAGGAACATGATTTTTTTAAAGAATCAAGGATAAGAGCGGGAATAGGTTTTCATAAATACTCACTTCTTTTGTTTTGAAACTAAGTTTTTGTTTGGATGTCCATTCTAACTAGGGTCTCATATGGTCAGGATGGCTCTAATACCAACTTGTCAACACCCGGAATTTTAATCCCAGATGCATGTTATGCCATACCTCGCAATCCCATGATTACCATTTTTGCGATACATAACAGATTGGATATCACAATACATCATCCATTACAAACCATAATAAGGTCTTACACAAATAAAGGATCACATGATCCAGTCTTAATACAAGCAAGTAGCGGAATAATACGCGTAGTGGTGGGCTCCATCTTCAGTGTCACAGGCAATGCTGATGATGGGAGATGATCCTAGTTGTCTTAGCCATCATGGTGTCCATCTTCCTGATAGTCATCCTCATAGTCTGGCCACGGGAATAGCCAGGGACAAAGCCATGAGTACACTTTAAGTACTCGCAAACTATCACTAACAAGTAAGGTAGTGATACGTCCATTTTGCATCACTATTCTATGTCTTAATTCACTATTATTCATTGATACATTTCGTATTGAGAGGTGATACTTATGTTATTTCATCTATTTTTGCATGGTTGATGACTTTTGGAGCATGGACCGCTGCAGTCAGGATTCTGATGGAAAAGGTGCTGTTTGGAGGCAAAATTCGCGAAGATCAAAAAATCCAGGAAAATATACGGAAAATTCTATTTTTCCAGAAGACTCAAGATGCCAGAAGATGGATTGGAGGTGGGCCACAGGGGGCCCACACCACCCCATGGCGCGGGCAGGCCTAGGCCGCGCCAGGGAGTGGTGTGGCCACCCTGGCCCACTCCAGCCTCTCCCCTCTGGCGTATATCTTCCTCCCGAAACCCTAAGACTCAAGGAGCGACCACAGAAAGATTCCGCCGCCTCTGCGGGGCGGAAAACACCGAGAGAGAAAGATCTCTCCGGCAGACAGATTTCTGCCGGGACAATTCCTTCCTGGAGAGGGGAGATCGTCGCCATCAACACCACCATCAAGCTGGACTTCACCGGGATCATCATCATCATCATCACCACCATCATCACCATCAGTACCCTCATCACCATCTCCATATTGCTGTAACAATTGTGTTGAATCTTGCATAGTTCATAGGGGAAACTTTCCCGGTGTTGATTACTCTTTGTAGTTGATGCTATTGAGTGAACCATTGAATTATTGTTTATGTTCAGATTGTTATACATCATTATTCCATTTCTGATCATGATCCATATGTTGTCTTGTGAGTAGTTCGTTTTGTTCTTGAGGACATGGGAGAAGTCTTGTTGTTAGTAGTGGAGTTGTGTTGAGAAAGATTCAATAGATTGTTATTTAAGTTGTGGTGTACTTCTTCTAGTGGTGTCATGTGAACGTCGACTACATGACACTTCACCTATATGGGCCTAGGGGAATGCATTGTGTATTTGGCTACTAATCATAGGGGTTGCCAGAGTGACAGAAACCTGAACCCCCGTTAGGAAACCATTGCACAAGGGACGTAAGGGTCTTAGAGTTTAAAGTTGTGGTTAGGTTTTACCTTAATTACTTTCTTGTACTTATGGATGTTTGCAAGGGGGTTTAATCACAAGTATGTATTATGTCTTGGATAGGACGGTACATTAGCACAGGTTCACCCACACAACACTTAGCAAGCTAGAGAAGGTTAATCGACTATATGAAGCGAAAGCACTTGACAGTCTTCCCATGTGTCCTCGAGAATGTTTGGTCATCTATAGAAATACAACCGGCTTGTCCTTTGCTGCATAAAGGATTGGGCCACTTGCTGCATTTATTCCTACTGTCTTTTATTTACTCGTACTTTGCTTACTTGCTTTGTCGAAAACCTCTAAAAATCCGTTTGCTAAGTATTTGCAGAGAATTCCTGATCCATACCACTAGCCAGCACCTTCTGCTCCTCGTTGGGTTCGACACTCTTACTTATCGAAAATACTGCGATACACCCCCTATACTTGTGGGTCACCAAGACTATTTTCTGGCGCCGTTGCCGGGGAGTGAAGCGCTATTGGAGAGTGGAACTGGTAAAGGAAACTTCTACTGTGAGTATTGTTTACTTCTGCTAGTTGCTTTATTTTCGTTATGGATAATTCGTTGAGTTTCTTATTTGGTAATGCTACTACCACTGCTAAGGAGTAGATAAGCCACCACCCGCTGAGAAAGATGTTTTCAAAATACCTACAAGAATTATTGATCGTGTTATGGATAACTACTATGTTGGGGATGGAACTGTCCATCCCGGTGATCATTTACTCTTTATACACGAATTATGCGGGCTGTTCAAGTGTGCAGGTATTACTACAGATCAAGTTAAGAAGAAGCTATTCTCATTATCACTGAAAGGAAGAGCTGAGGACTGGTATAAGCTGCTGAAGAATGGTCAAGCTCTAGAATGGGAGGAAATAGTGCCTCTCTTTTATTCAAAGTTTTATCCTCCTAGTGAGATTCATAAAGATCGGAATCAAATATACAACTTTTGGCCTCTTGATGGAGAAAGTATAGCTCAAGCTTGGGGGAGATTGAAGTTACTAATGCTCAAATGTCCCATTCATGAGCTCCCCAACAATATTATTATCAATAACTTTTATGCAAGGCTCCCTCTACATGACAAGGGTTTATTGGATGCTTCTTGTGCTGGATCATTCACTCGCATGGAAGAAGAAGTTAAATGGGACCTTCTGGATCGTATTCAAGACAATGTTGAAGCTTGGGAGAATGACAAAGGTAGAAAGTCAGGTATAAATCATGATTATGAATGCATTGAATCTTTTATGGGAAGTAATGTCTTTCAAAATATTAGTAATGCTTATGGTCTTGATTTGCAAGTTATTACGAATTGCTTTAGAGATTTTGCCTCTTATATTGAAATTCCAAAAAAGGGATGGAATAAGTACCATGCGCCTTATAAAGATATTGTTGACCATGTTCCTATTGGGAGCATTGAGTGTTGCATTATTGATCATATCCTACCTGAACCTTACATCGAGAAGATTCCCTTCCCAGATAAGGTAAAGGATCATCCTATGATAACTAATGTAATCACTAAAAGTGGAAAGAGAACTGTAAAACCTGATGAACAAATAAACATTGAACCTGTCATAGCAATTGTGAAAGACCTTGTTACTAAAAGCGTAGAAGATGGGCACATAGTCTTTTGTGAAGATGCTTCCAATATTGTTTCATATCTCAATAGATCTAAAAAGGCTAGTGTTCCTGTGCTTTCGGTTAGAATTGGTGATCATTGCTATTATGGTTTAAGCGATATTGGTGCAAGTTCTAGTGCCATTCCTTATGAACTTTACAGAGAAATTATGCATGAAATCAGTCCTTGCGAGTTGGAGGAGATTGATGTGGTTATTCACCTTGCTAATAGAGAGACTATCTCTCCAATTGGCATTGTGCGAGACGTGGAAGTCCTTTGTGGTAAGATCAAGTATCCTGCTGATTTTCTAGTACTTGGTTCTGCTACTAGTAAAACTTATCCTATCATTTTTGGTAGACCTTTCTTGAGTACTTGTGGAGCTATTATTGATTGCAAGAGGGAGAAAATCTTGACTAAGTTTGATGGGGAATCTTATGAGTTTAATTTTTCGAAATTTACTAAAGAACCTTGCGAAGAGGAAACCCATAATGAGGATTTTAGAGTTGAACAACTTGATTCTATCTCTCTTGCTCCTAACAATGCTTTGCAGCAATTTATGGAAGATCACGAAAGTGAGATCTTCATGGATGAAAGGAATGAGATTGACGAGATCCTCCGTCGTCAACCCATGTTACTTAAACATGACTTGCCTGTAGAAGACTTGGGTACCACTTTGCCACCCAAAAAGGACCCGGTCTTCGATCTAAAACCTCTCCCTGATGATCTTAAACATGCTTTTATTGATGATAAAAAGATATATCCTGTTATTATTAGCGCTAAACTTTTAGGGGAGGGAAGAAAGATTATTGGAAGTTTTGAAGAAACACCGAGGAGCTATGGGCTATACTCTGGATGATTTGAAAGGGATTTCACCTACTATATGTCAGCATTCTATCAACATAGAACCAGATACGAAGCCAGTAGTGGAGCACCAACGACGTTTAAATCCTAAGATGAAGGAAGTGGTAAGGAATGAGGTATTGAAACTCCTTATGCTGGTATTATTTTGTTGGGTCCGCAGCATAGAAAACAAAATTTTTCCTACGATGAGAACTATACACCAAGATCTATCTACTAGATACAGAGCAACGGGTGGACATACATCCATGGAGAACTTACCCTCGAAGACAACGAGTTTTGTTAACGAGTAGGAACTCGTGGTTGATGTAGTCATACACTTGCCGATCTCAAGATCGTGAGGAAGTCCGAGCGCAGCAACTCAGCAGTGCATCCGCACTCGCACACATGTTCAAGCCACCGGACAACCTCCACCTACTCGCTCTAGCGATCCAGCGGAAGCAGCAACTCCTTCCAGACGAAATGCCACCGGGAACATGTATCTCGCTAATCCGAGACCATGGGGGGATAATTCTAGAGGGGGAGAGAGATCCTTCACAAGGAGGCGTGAGGATGAAGGAGGGAATGGGTGGCCTTTTATAGGAGGAGGGGGGTGCCCCCTCTCTCCATGGCCGGCGCATGGGGGGTGACCCCTCTCCTCCCCCATTCATGTGGTGATAACCCCTCCACATTAAAATGCCTCTTCACATTCCCTTTTAAAGTCTCCACTTTAAATGCATTAAATTTCTCCAAATTTAATGCTCTCTCATTTAATAAAACTCTTTTTATTAAATTTATTCAGAATTTTTTTAATTACTTTAATTAACAAACATTCACGTTAGCCCCTTGCAATACTTCAATATCACATGCAGAACCACCTTCTGCAATTTCACCCGAAACAATTTCCGGTTTCTATTGAAACAATTCCTGCGCTTTGCAATTCTTTCGTCTGAAACATATGTGCTCCAAAATGGTGTCCGGTAACTCTTAAGTGTGACACCCTACGGTTCGCGGATAATGCAGACATGATCGAGACCCTTCTCCGATCAATAATCAGCAGCGGGACCTGGAGATCCGTACTGACTCCTACACATTCAACGATGACTCCTGTGATCGTGAGAACCTTTAACGCTTGTAACTAAATCCCTTTGTCTCTCGATATATTACATGCCTGAGATTCGATCATCGGTATCTCCATACCTAGTTTGATCTCGTTACCGACATGCACTCTTTTCTCGTTCTCGTGATATAACATTCTAGTGATCACATCACTTGCTTACAAGCTATCCTAATGTGATATCACCGAGAGGGCCCAGAGTATATCTATCCGTCATCTGGATTGACAAATTCCACTCTTGATCCATGAGCCTCAACATAACACCTTTGTAGTACTGAACCCATCTTTATAGTCACCCTGTTACGGTGTGACGTTTGATGTTATCAAGATACTCTTCCGGTGTTAGCAATTAACATGATCTCATGGTCTAAGGATAAAGATTACTTCCTATGATGTTATAGCAATATAAACATAATGACTTGATCGTAATGCTATACTTCGGATGAATGTTCATCACATCATTTCACAAATGTTGTGACCTTGTTATTAACAACATCCAATGTCCATGATCAGGAAACCTTGATCATCTTGTTAATCAACAAGCTAGTCTATAAGATAGGCAAAACTAGGAACCCTTTTTGTTTATTAAACACACATGTATTGATGTTTCCTATCAATACAATTATAGCATGCAAAATAAACATCTATCATATACAAGGAATACATAATAACAACTTTATTATTGCCTCTCAGGGCATATTTCCTTCATATTTACACCCATGGAGTTCTGGTGTTGATCATGTTTTGACCTAGGGAGTACTTTAGTCAACGGATTTGCTACATTCAGGTCCGTGTGCACTTTACAAATCTTTATATCTCCATCCTTGACAAGCTCGCGGATGGAGTGAAACCGGCGCTTAATATGCTTGGAATTCTTGTGAGACCTTGGTTCCTTGGTGTTGTCTATGGCTCCATTATTGTCACAATAGATCACCATTGGGTCCAACGCACTAGGAACCACACCTAGTTCCGTTATGAACTCCTTCATCCAAACCGCTTCCTACGCTGCTTCTGAAGCAACAACATATTCTGCCTCCATCGTTGATCTAGCCACCACAGGTTGTTTGGAGCTCCTCCAACTAACTGCTGCTCTGTTCAAGAGAAATACGTATCCGGATTGAGACTTAGAGTCATCCGGATCAGTGTCAAAGCTAGCATCAACATAACACTTAGCGACTAGCTCTTCTTCACCTCCGTATACAAGAAACATATCCTTAGTTCTTCTCAAGTACTTAAGGACTTTCTTGACCGCTATCCAGTGTTCCGAACCTAGATCAGATTGGTACCTACTAGTCAAACTAATAGCATGTGCCACATCCGGTCTTGTACATAGCATGGCATACATTATAAAGCCTATGGCTGAGGCATAGGGGATCTTATCCATTATCTCTCTTTCTTCCGTCGTAGCCGGACTTTGAGTCTTACTCAATGTCTTGCCTTGCAACATAGGTAAGTACCCCTTCTTACTTCCATCCATATTAAACTTCTTTAACATCTTATCAAGGTATGTACTCTGCGATAGCCCAATTAGGCGTCTTGATCTATCTCTATAGATTTTAATGCCTAATATATATGAAGCTTCACCAAGGTCCTTCATCGAAAATTTGCTGTTTAGATAACTTTTAACACTGTTTAAAAGATCTATATCATTTCCAATCAATAATATATCATCTACATATAATATCAGAAATGCCACATTGCTCCTACTCACTTTCTTGTAAATACAAGCCTCTCCATAAGTTTGGACAAATCCAAACTCTTTGATCACCTCATCAAAGCGGAGATTCCAACTCCGGGATGCTTGTTTCATTCCATAGATGGATCGCTGAAGTTTGCACACCTTATCAACATCCTTAGGATCGACAAAACCCTTAGGTTGTATCATATACAACTCTTCTTCAATATTACCATTGAGGAACGCAGTTTTGACATCCATCTGCCATATTTCATAATCGAAATATGCAGTAATTGCTAACATAATCCTAACCGACTTAAGCATCGCTACGGGAGAGAATGTCTCATCATAGTCAACTCCTTGAATTTGTCGAAACCCCTTTGCGACAAGTCGAGCCTTATAGATGGTTACATTACCATCAACATCAGTTTTTCTTTTGAAAATCCATTTATTCTCAACAGCCTTTCGATCGTGAGGTAAGTCCACCAAGGTCCAAACCTGGTTTTAGTACATGGATTCCATCTCGGATTTCATGGATTCTAGCCATTTGTTGGAATCAGGGTCATCATCGCTTCTTCATACGTCGCAGGGTCATCTATTTCATCAATCATGAAATTCATAACAGGATTGCCATACAGTTCAGGAGCTGCACGTGTCCTGCTTGACCTGCGAGGTTCGGTAGTGTCCTCTTTCGGAGTTTCATGATCAATATCATTAGCTCTCTCTTCACTAGGTGAAGTCAACTCCGAAACAACTTCTGGAGCTGCGCTACTCGCCATTTCATGAAGAGAAGGTTCAATAACCTCTTCGAGTTCTACCTTCCGACTAATCACACCTTTCGCGAGAAACTCCTTCTCAAGAAAGGATCCATTCTTGGCAACAAAGACCTTGCCCTCGGATCTGTGATAGAAGGTATACCCAATCGTTTCCTTAGGGTATCCTACGAAGACGCATTTTTCCGCTTTGGGTTCGAGTTTATCCGGTTGAAGTTTCTTCACATAAACATCGCATCCCCAAACTTTAAGAAATGACAGCTTAGGTTTGTTTCCAAACCATAATTCATATGGTGTCTTTTCAACAGATTTAGATGGTGCCCTATTTAAAGTGTATGCAGCGGTTTCCAGTGCATAACCCCAAAATGACAGTGGCAAGTCAGTCAGAGACATCATAGATCGAACCATATCCAATAAAGTACGATTACGACGTTCTAACACACCATTACGTTGTGGTGTTCCGGCAGGCGTGAGTTGTGAAACTATTCCACGGTCTTTCATATGTGTGCTAAACTCGTAACTAAGATACTCTCCTCCACGGTCGGACCGCAGAAATTTGATCTTTCTATTACGATGATTTTCCACTTCATTCTGAAATTCTTTGAACCTTTCAAAGGTTTCAGACTTATGTTTCATCAAATAGATATACCCGTATCTACTCAAATCATCCGTGAAAGTAACAAAATAACGATATCCACCTCGCGCCGACACACTCATTGGTCCACACACATCAGTATGTATGATTTCCAATAAATCTGTCGCCCGTTCCATTGAACTGGAAAACGGCGTTCTAGTCATCTTGCCCATAAGGCATGGCTCACATGTATCAAATGATTCAAAATCAAGTGATTCCAAAAGTCCATCAGAATGGAGTTTCTTCATGCGTTTAACGCCAATATGACCTAGACGGCAGTGCCACATATATGTAGATATATCATTATCAAGTTTAATCCTTTTAGCATCAACATTATGAATATGCGTAATACTACTATCGAGATCCAACAGAAATAAACCATTCAACACAGGTGCATGACCATAAAAGATATTATTCATATAAATCGAACAACTATTGTTTTCAGACTTAAACGAATAACCACTTTGCATCAAACACGATCCGGATACAATGTTCATGCTTAGTGCAGGCACCAAATAACAATTATTCAGGTTTATAACTAATCCCGACGGCATATGGAGAGGCAGCGTTCCGACGATGGTCACATAAACTTTTGATCCATTGCCGACCCGCATCGTGACCTCATCCCTTGCTAGTTGTCACTTGTTCCGCAGCCCCTGAATCGAGTTACATATATTAGCAACCGATCCCATATCAAATACCCAGGTGCTACTGCGAGTACTAGTCAAGTACACATCAATAACATGTATATCACATATACCTTTGTTTGCCTTGCCAGCCTTCTTGTCCGCCAAATACTTGGGGCAGTTGCGCTTCCAATGGCCAGTCCCCTTGCAATAGTAGCACTCGGTGTCAGACTTAGGTCCAGCTCGGGGTTTCTTTTCAGGCGTGGCAACAGATTTGCCGCCCTTCTTTCCCTTCTGCTTGCCTTTCTTGTCCTTCTTGAAACCGGTGGTCTTATTGATCATCAACACTTGATGTTCTTTCCTAATCTCCACTTCTGCAGTCTTAAGCATTGACAGAAGCTCGGGAAGAGACTTCTTCATGCCCTGCATATTATAGTTCATCACGAAGCTCTTGTAGCTAGGTGGCAGAGATTGGAGAACAGGATGTATGCCTAAGTCAATGGGAATCGTTATTCCCAAGGACACAAGCTTATCGGCGTACCCAGACATTTTGAGTACGTGCTCACTAACGGAGCTGTTCTCTTCCATCATGCAGCTAAAGAACTTTTCAGAAGCATTATAACTCTCTACGGCAGCATGGGTATCGAAAATCATTTTCAGTTCTCCCATGGTATCAAAGGCATTGCCATTTTCGAAACGTTTTCGAAGTTCTGGCTCTAGCCCATACAGTATGCCGCAATGAACTAAGTTGTGGTCCTCCTGACGAGTTATATAGACGTTCTTTTCCTCGTCAGGGGGATCAGGAGCTGGTGGGGGCCTAGCGGCGCCTCTAGCACATATTGCTTTTGTGCAGCAGTGAGGAGAATCCTCAAATTCATAGCCCAGTTGGTGAAGTTGCTACCATTCGCAGCAAGCTTCTCTTTCTCCATGAACACATTGAAATTAAAAGCAGGTGGTGCCATCTACAATAGAATTTGTAAAATATACTTAGACTAAGTTTATGATAGATTGAGTTCAACTAATCCAAATTACTAATGAACTCCCACTCAAAAATGACATCCCTCGTGTCCTTTTGGTGATTACATGAACCAAATCCACTACACCAAGTTCGATCATCACGTGAGTCGGTGTAGCTTCAAAGGCGAGCATCTATATGGGCATCATATCAACTATCTGACTCATTCTTAACCTTTCGGTCCGTGTTCCGAGGCCATGTCTGTACATGCTAGGCTCGTCAAGTAAGAACCTTAGTATTTGCGTGTGTAAAACTGTCTTACACCCGTTGTATGAAAGCGTAGAGTCGAGAACACCCGATCATCACGTGATGCCTCAAAACACAATCCACAAAACGGTGCATACTTAAGGAAGAACACATTTTATCTTGATATCTAAATGAGGGATCATCTTACAATGCTACCAAAAGCGCCAAACTAGCAATATAAGATGCTAATGTGTGAAGTGAGGTGATATGGTCCATGCATTTGATCTCTATCATTTGCATCGTGGTATGATCTCTATCATTCCTTTGTGTGTAAGGCCAAGGTCTATGGAACTTACACGTTAAGTGAGTTGTAAGAGTATCTATCTTACATCTACTTACAACAATACCATATCAATACACTAGCCCAACAACGATCTAAACTAGACGCCTCTAATTTATCAACTGCAAGTTTTACGTGGCTTAGGGCTTTCGGAGATAGAACCGGTCTTACCTACGAACATGAACCACAACGAGGATAACCAAGTTATTAGCAACTCGTTGTAAATCATATATTGACTATAGTAGGAGAGACAGACACCCGCTAGCCACTTATGCAAAACTAGTTGCATGTCAGTCATGGAACCGGTCTCATGTACGATGACATGTAAGGTTGGTCCGGGCCACTTCATCCCACTATGCCACCAATATCCAAAGTACATAGAAGATGCAATAACATGATCATCATCGCCCACATATAAACATATGTGTACTACCCGTGCAAAGCACCTACGCATAGATCAGGCTCTGATACCACTGTTGGGTTCGCAACATAGAAAACAAAAATTTTCCTACGATGAGAACTATACGCCAAGATCTATCTACTAGATACAGAGCAACGGGTGGACATACATCCATGGAGAACTTACCCTCGAAGACAACGAGTTTTGTTAACGAGTAGGAACTCGTGGTTGATGTAGTCGTACACTTGCCGATCTCAAGATCGTGAGGAATTCCGAGCGCCGCAACTCAGCAGCGCATCCGCACTCGCACACACGTTCAAGCCACCGGACAACATCCACCTCCTCGCTCCAGCGATCCAGCGGAAGCAGCAACTCCTTCCAGACGAAATGCCACCGGGAACATGTATCTCGCTAATCCGAGACCATGGGGGAATAATTCTAGACGGGGAGAGAGATCCTTCACAAGGAGGTGTGAGGATGAAGGAGGGAATGAGTGGCCTTTTATAGGAGGAGGGGGGTGCCCCCTCTCTCCATGGCCGGTGCATGGGGGGGTGACCCCTCACCTCCCCCATTCATGTGGTGGTAACCCCTCCATATTAAAATGCCTCTTCACATTCCCTTTTAAAGTCTCCACTTTAAAAGCATTAAATTTCTCCAAATTTAATGCTCTCTCATTTAATAAAACTCTTTTTATTAAATTTATTCAGAATTTTGTTAATTACTTTAATTAACAAACATTCACATATAGCCCCTTGCAATATTTCAATATCACATGCAGAACCACCTTCTGCAATTTCACCCGAAACAATTTCCGGTTTCTATTGAAACAATTCCCGCGCTTTGCAATTCTTTCGTCTGAAACATATGTGCTCCAAAATGGTGTTCGGTAACTCTTAAGTGTGCCACCCTACTATTCACGAATAATGCAGACATGATCGAGACCCTTCTCCGATCAATAATCAGCAGCGGGACCTGGAGATCCGTACTAACTCCTACACATTCAACGATGACTCCTGTGATCGTGAGAACCTTTAATGCTTGTAACTAAATCCCTTTGTCTCTCGATATATTACATGTCCGAGATTCGATCATCGGTATATCCATACCTAGTTTGATCTCGTTACCGACATGCACTCTTTTCTCGTTCCCGTGATATAACATTCTAGTGATCACATCACTTGCTTGCAAGCTATCCTAATGTGATATCACCGAGAGGGCCCAGAGTATATATATCTGTCATCTGGATTGAAAAAATCCACTCTTGATCCATGAGCCTCAACATAACACCTTTGTAGTACTGAACCCATCTTTATAGTCACCCTGTTACGGTGTGATGTTTGATGTTATCAAGATACTCTTCTGGTGTTAGCAATTAACATGATCTCATGGTCTAAGGATAAAGATTACTTCTTATGATGTTATAGCAATATAAACATAATGACTTGATCGTAATGCTATACTTCGGATGAATAATCATCACATCATTTCACAAATGTTGTGACCTTGTTATTAACAACATCCAATGTCCATGATCAGGAAACCTTGATCATCTTGTTAATCAACAAGCTAGTCTATAAGAGAGGCATAACTAGGAACCCTTTTTGTTTATTAAACACACATGTATTGATGTTTCCTATCAATACAATTATAGCATTCAAAATAAACATCTATCATATACAAGGAATACATAATAACAACTTTATTATTGCCTCTCAGGGCATATTTCCTTCATATTTACCCTATTGCTGATAGTGAATGGGTTAGTCCTGTTCATTGTGTTCCTAAAAAGGGAGGTATTACCGTTGTCCCTAATGATAACGATGAGCTTATTCCTCAAAGAATAGTAGTAGGCTATAGGATGTGTATCGATTTTAGGAAAGTCAATAAAGTCACTAAGAAAGACCACTACCCGCTTCCTTTTATTGATCAAATGTTGGAAAGATTGTCTAAAAAGACCCATTTTTGTTTTCTTGATGGTTATTCTGGTTTCTCTCAAACTGTTGTTAAACAACAAGATCAAGAAAAAACTACTTTTACTTGCCCTTATGGAACTTATGCTTATAGACGTATGCCTTTTGGTTTATGTAATGCTCCTGCTACTTTCCAAAGGTGTATGTCTGATATCTTTCATGGCTTTTGTGAGGAAATTGTAGAAGTGTTCATGGATGACTTTTCTGTCTACGGAACTTCTTTTGATAATTGTCTGCACAACCTTGATAAAGTTTTGCAGAGATGTGAAGAAACTAATCTTGTTCTTAATTGGGAGAAATGCCACTTCATGGTTAACGAAGGGATTGTTCTTGGGCATAAAGTTTCTAAAAGAGGCATAGAAGTTGATAGAGCTAAGGTTGAGGCAATTGAGAAGATGCCATGCCCAAGAGACATTAAAGGTATTCGTAGTATCCTTGGTCATGCTGGTTTCTATAGAAGGTTTATTAAAGACTTTTCTAGGATATCAAAACCCCTTACTAATCTTCTTCAAAAAGATGTACCCTTCGTTTTTGATGATGATTGTAAGGAAGCTTTTGAAACTCTTAAGAAGGCTTTAACTACAGCTCCTATTGTTCAACCACCTGATTAGAGTTTACTGTTTGAAATAATGTGTGATGCTAGTGATTTTGCTGTAGGTGCTGTCCTTGGGCAACATATTGATAAAAAGCTAAACGTTATCCATCATGCTAGTAAGACTTTAGACGCTGCTCAAAGGAACTATGCTACTACTGAAAAGGAATTTCTAGCTGTTGTTTTTGCGTGTGATAAGTTTAGGCCCTATATTGTGGACTCAAAAGTAACCATTCATACTGATCATGCTTCTATTAAATATCTTATGACGAAGAAGGACGCTAAGCCTAGGCTTATTAGATGGGTACTGCTTTTACAAGAGTTTGATCTACATATAGTTGATAGAAAGGGTACTGAAAATCCTGTAGCTGATAATTTATCTCGTTTGCAAAAACATCTCTTTCGATCCTATGCCTGTGAATGATAGTTTCCCAAATGAACAATTAGCCGTAGTAGGGGTGAACTCGCGAGGAAGCCCTTGGTATGCTGACTATGCTAACTTTATTGTCTCCAAGTATTTGCCTCCAACTTTTACAGCTCAGCAAAGAAGAAAGTTCTTTTATGATTTGAGGCATTATTTTTGGGATGACCCACACTTATACAAAGAAGGGGTTGATGGTATTATGCGAAGATGTGTTCCAGAGTATGAACAAAAAGAAATATTGCGTAAATGTCACGGGAGCGCCTATGGAGGACATCATGCAGGAGATAGAACTGCAGAAAAGGTACTACAATCAGGTTTCTACTGGCCTACCCTTTTTAAAGATGCAAGAAAATTTGTTTTATCTTGTGATGAATGTCAACGTGTTGGTAATATTTCTAGACACAATGAAATGCCTATGAATTACTCTCTAGTTATTGAACCTTTTGATTGTTGGGGATTCGACTTTATGGGGCATTTCCCTCCTTCGAAGGGTTACACTCATACTCTTGTTGCTGTTGATTATGTTACTAAGTGGGCAGAAGCCATTCCTACGAAAAGTGTTGACGGGGAAACCTCTCTAAAAATGCTTAAGGATGTTATCTTTACTAGGTTTGGAGTGCCTAGGTATCTCATGACTGATGGGGGTTCTCATTTCATCCATGGCGGTTTTAGGAAGACCCTCGCTAAGTATGATGTTAATCATAGAATTGCTTCAGCTTATCACCCCCAAACTAGCGGGCAAGTAGAGTTATAAAATAGAGAAATTAAATCTATCTTGCAAAAGACTGTTAATAGGTCTAGAAAAAACTGGGCTAAGAAGTTGAATGATGCTTTATGGGCTTATAGAACTGCTTATAAGAATCCCATGGGAATGTCTCCTTATAAAATGGTTTATGGGAAAGCTTGCCACTTACCCTTAGAATTAGAACACAAAGCTTACTGGGCAGTGAAAGAACTAAATAGAGATTGTAAGCTAGCTGGTGAGAAAAGACTTTTTGACTTAAGCTCTTTAGATGAATGGAGGAGTGAAGCCTATGAGAATGCTAGACTCTTTAAAGAAAAAGTTAAAAGATGGCACGACAAGCGAATACTTAAGAGAGAATTTCATGTTGCTGAGAAAGTTCTATTGTATAGGTCTCGTCTCAGATTTTTTGCAGGTAAGCTACTATCAAAATGGGCAGGACCTTTCATCATTGAAGAAGTATACCGTTCAGGAGCAATAAAAATTTCTTCTCTAAAAGATAATACTACACAAGTAGTAAATGGACAGTGACTCAAACACTATATTGCTAGAGATTCTTACAATGAGGATGTTGATGCCTTTCAAGTTATAACTCCAGAGAAATTCATTGAGGACCAAATTCAGAGACCTGCAGAGTCCATTTCCAACTAGGTAACAGTTTTGGTAAGAAAAGTTCCGTGAAAATACAATCCAACTATATTTTTGCACTTTTCAGTCAATAAGGAAAGCTACGAAGCGAAAAAGGGACAGAACCGGAGCCAGGGTGGCCCACACCACCCCATGGCACGGGCCAACCCCTGGCCGTGCCACCAGGTGGTGAGGCCACCCAGGACTCCGTCTCTGACCCGTTTTCTCCCAGTACCTTCCTTTTGTTATGAAACTTCATAATATATAACCCCCTGGATTTTCCGAGGTTTGTATATCGTGTTTTTGTTGTGTTTTTGTTTCGATCTGTTTTTGCCAGGTGTAATCTCAGATTTGGAGCCACAATGTCTTCCTCTGGAACATCCAAGGGAGATCCTTTAGAAGATATCATCAACCCATACATGAGAGAATTGAAGATTCATCCCAAGGAGTTGTTGCTCGAAGGTGGGGAGGTCCGGATTAAGGAGGTTCAAGGCCCTAAAGGTGAAGGAAATCTGGAGGACAGGATGGAAGCATTGGAGCAAGAAGTCTTTAGGTACAGGAAGATGGCGGAGTGCGAAGTGGACATCATCCACAAGATTTTTTCCGAACTCATCGCCGAGCACCAAAAGGAGACTTTTGAACTCAAGGATGAAATCTTCTCACTCCGCCAAACAACCAACGAACTGCAAGCACAGTTCTATGACGTACAAAATCAAAACTATGAGTATGAAGCTAGATTTAAATGCATAAGTGCTGCTGCAAGTTTCAGGATGTTGGAAACCACGATGTCCTTTGTTGACGGGAAGCCTTTACCCTGGAAGACGGACGGAGATGAGAACATACCACCACCTAAGGAGTAATTCATCATCAGGTTTGGCATCCCCTTGGTTTGTTCCAAGCTTGGGGGAGTGCCGCGGTACCATATCACTATCTTCTATCTTTTTACCTTATTAGTAGAGTCATATCATGAATAGAGGAGTTATTGTGTAGTATGGTTTGCATTATGGAAGTGTCCCCTCTCTCGTTAGATTTGTATCCCTTGGTGTGAGTTTCCGTTATGGAATATTAATGAGAAGTTCTATCATTCACTCTTTTGCTTAGCTTATGTTAGTTTTCAATTTGTGGTTATATGATTGATCTTGTTGTTAGTATTGGTAGCACTTTGGGATCATTGAGTTAATTTAGTTGGTTTTGGCAAACCTGGCTCGGTCAGTAGCAACACCTTTTTGAGAAGTGAAAAGAAAAAGATAGAAGTACTCTAGAGAAAAATAATTTCATCATCTTTCTTTCTCGATTTGCTCATAATTCTAGTATTCTCTAGTTAAGATCTTTTGTGCTTCCAAGGAAGATTGCATGTTTGTCTTTATCACTTGTATGTTTGTTTGTTTCCTTCAACTCTTGTACTTGCTACCCAACCTTGCTAGCCAAAAACCTGTACTGAGAGGGAATTCTTCTCGTGCATCCACCTCCTTTAGACCAAAACCTTTGCCATTTGTGTCCACTATACCTACCTAGTAGCATTATTGCTATTCCAAGTAAATTCCTGTTTTGTCTACCTCCCAAATTAAACTTGTTATGTGAAAATTAGTGATTAAAGCTCTCATGAACTTGATGGCACAATTTACTTTCTTGCATTTAATAAACTTGAACCATTGGGTCCTTCTTTGTTGCGTATATGCTTGCGCTTTATGAGTTGAAGTTAGCCGAACCATGTATCATGGGGACCACTTTCAACACTTCATTGGTACTTGTACCTAGTTGATATCACGTTCTTTTGCTTATGGATCCCGGTGGTGTGAAATAAAAGTGGAACTTGTAAGATCATGGAGTTTATATGTGTGTTAGAGAAACGCCTGGGCCGCTAGCCTAAGCCATGCCTAATCATGGTGGAAACTTGCAGCATAACTATAGTGAGCATTCTATGAAGCATCCTCAATAAAAACCTATGCAAATAGCAAATAAAAAGATCGCTGAGATGCTCACTGTCTGCTTGCCTTGTCATTTTGATTATGGTATAGCTCCTGTGTCATGTGCAAGGGGTACCCCGTTGGCGGTTCTCAATGATACGCATATATTTACAATGACAAGAGCTTGCTCGTGACTAAAGTTGAGTAGCATGAGGATCAGTACTCATAAGTAAGGGGCATGAGATTTCAACTTATAACTTGTCAAGCATATCCTCTTAGTTGTGTCACTTTAACCTTAATCACCTAAAGATGCCTATGATAGGGGCAATGAGAGCTGAAAGCTAGTAAGTATCATAATTTTTGGGAGCTCTTTATGGGACTTGCAATCCTTGCTTCCCTCTGCGAAGGGCCCTTCTTTTACTTCGTAGTTGAGTCAGTAAACCTACTCCCCTCTACCTCAGCAAGTATTTTGAGTTGATGTGTTTCATTCATTCATATGATGATTTATTCAAACATGTTTCTTATGTTCCTTGTTTTGCACATTGCTCTTATCTTGAAGTTTACTACTTTGAAAGCTTTCTTTGAAAACTAGCTATTTGTGAACTCAACAAATTATCAACTATTCTTCGACCAAGAGCTAAGTTTGCCATTACCAATGATGATTTACTCTATGTATCTTTATTGTGTTTCCTTTACTCATTGCAAGTTGAGTTGTATAATAGTGAGTTGTCTTCTATTATGATCTATGTATATGATGAATGTGATGCTTCTTGTCCGTATTCTTTTATCGACTCTTCACTCCATAAACTTGAGGTCATGTTTATTGAGCTCAGTTTCGCTTGGGGACAAGCGAAGTCAAAGATTGGGAGGAGTTGATACGTCCATTTTGCATCACTATTCTATGTCTTAATTCACTATTATTCATTGATACATTTCGTATATAGAGGTGATACTTATGTTATTTCATCTATTTTTGCATGGTTGATGACTTTTGTAGCATGGACCGCTGCAGTCAGGATTCTGATGGAAAAGGTGCTGTTTGGAGGCAAAATTCGCGAAGATCAGAAAATCCGGGAAAATATACGGAAAATTCTATTTTTCTAGAAGACTCAAGATGCCATAAGATGGAGTGGAGGTGGGCCACAGGGGGCCCACACCACCCCATTGCGCGGGCAGGACTAGGCCGCGCCAGGGAGTGGTGTGGCCACCCTGGCCCACTCCAGCCTCTCCCCTCTGGCGTATATCTTCCTCCCAAAACCCTAATACTCGGGGAGCGACCATAGAAAGATTCCGCCGCCTCTGCGGGGCGGAAAACACCTAGAGAGAAAGATCTCTCCGGCAGATAGATTTCTGCCGGGAGAATTCCTTCCCGGAGAGGGGAGATCGTCGCCATCAACACCACCATCAAGCTGGACTTCATCGGGATCATCATCATCATCATCACCACCACCATCATCACCATCATCACCATCTCCATATTGTTGTAACAATTGTGTTGAATCTTGCATAGTTCATAGGGGAAACTTTCCTGGTGTTGATTACTCTTTGTAGTTGATGCTATTGAGTGAACCATTGAATTATTGTTTATGTTCAGATTGTTATACATCATTATTCCATCTCTGATCATGATCCATATGATGTCTTGTGAGTAGTTCGTTTTGTTCTTGAGGACATGGGAGAAGTCTTGTTGTTAGTAGTGGAGTTGTGTTGAGAAAGATTCAATAGATTGTTATTTAAGTTGTGGTGTACTTCTTCTAGTGGTGTCATGTGAACGTCGACTACATGACACTTCACCTATATGGGCCTAGGGGAATGCATTGTGTATTTGGCTACTAATCGTAGGGGTTGCCGGAGTGACAGAAACCTGAACCCCCGTTAGGAAACCATTGCACAAGGGACGTAAGGGTCTTAGAGTTTAAAGTTGTGGTTAGGTTTTACCTTAATTACTTTCTTGTACTTACGGATGTTTGCAAGGGGGTTTAATCACAAGTATGTATTAAGTCTTGGATAGGACGGTACATTAGCACAGGTTCACCCACACAACACTTAGCAAGCTAGAGAAGATTAATCGACTATATGAAGCAAAAGCACTTGACAGTCTTCCCATGTGTCCTCGAGAACGTGGTCATCTATAGAAATACAACCGGCTTGTCCTTTGCTGCATAAAGGATTGGGCCACTTGCTGCATTTATTCCTACTATCTTTTATTTACTCGTACTTTGTTTACTTGCTTTGTTGAAAACCCCTAAAAATCCGTTTGCTAAGTATTTACAGAGAATTCCTGATCCATACCACTAGCCAGCACCTTCTGCTCCTCGTTGGGTTCGACACTCTTACTTATCAAAAATACTGCGATACACCCCCTATACTTGTGGGTCATCGTGTAGTTCTAGTAGGAATGCTAAGCTCTAAGTTTATTTGCAAAAGCTAAAAAATGAAACCTAAGCTGAGTTCAGAAACAAAGAAAGTTAAAATAATGTTCTAAATCACCTAAACTTAGTTTTCATAGTCACAACCCTGTTGTGGTCAAGTCAAAATCATAGATCACTTTCACAAGTCATTTTGAAAACATTTGACGACGGAATAGTATGGCCACTCCAACTGTCCATGACCTCGGATGTGGCTATTCGAATAGTTTGACACTCTGCAGAGGTGGTACACTTTCACCACAAAATTCAATACATCTATCAGGGATAACCCTGAATCATCATACTTAGTATGCGGATAATCAATCATAACCTTTACTTTACACACTCTAGTATAAGCACCTCTCCTATGAGCTTGGCCTCCCAGCCAGGGCCATCTGCCATCCTGGACACTGCATAGGTGGACATCATCAAGAGGTAGCCTCAGCTCAAACCTCTTCCGTGAGGGAACCCATACTAATGCATATAAACTTTCGGCTAAGCCTTACCCAGTTCAGGTATTGTGGTTGTACGGTAAAATTGGAATGGTATCGCATCCGAACCCAACCATCAGTTTTTATAAAGGGCTAAGGCTCATGCCTCAACATTTTCATCTTCATAAACCATTTGTGTTTCTCAACACATGTCAAAACATCTCAATAGAATGACTTGTCATTCCAAGGTTTTCATAAGCATTTTCACCAAGTATTCGCATCTAAAGTGATCAAGTTTTATGCTTTAGCACTAGCCACTAAGTTAAGAGTGTTCACTAATGAGGGATGCTAATCTCAATATCATGCCATAGAATTACATCTAAGTATAACTAAATAGGCCAAGTTTTATACTCTTTATGCTATCTAAAAAGTAAAAAACTTTGGTAAAATAAGAAAGTAAAGCTTGCAAGTAAAACTTGGGATGGGTATAAATCAAAATATATAACCAAATCATGACTAATTCATTTGTTTAAATTATCAAGGGGGTAAGTGTTAACTTCCTTAGTTCTAGCTTGATAATAATAATAGCTTGCCTTGATTGGTGCAGTGATTGAAGTTTTCTTCGTCTTCTTGAAGCAAATATGCCTGAGAGGCAATAATAAAGTTGTTATTATGTATTCCTTATATATGATAGATGTTTATTTTGCATGCTAGAATTTTATTGATCGGAAACATCAATACATGTGTGTTTAATAAACAAAAAGGGTTCCTAGTTATGCCTCTCTTATAGACTAGCTTGTTGATTAACAAGATTATCAAGGTTTCCTGATCATGGACATTGGATGTTGTTAATAACAAGGTCACAACATTTATGAAATGATGTGATGAACATTCATCCGAAGTATAGCATTATGATCAAGTCATTATGTTTACATTGCTATAACATCAAACGAATTAATCTTTATCCTTAGACCATGAGATCATGTTAATTGCTTACACCGGAAGAGTATCTTGATAACATCAAACGTCACACCGTAATAGGGTGACTATAAAGATGGGTTCAGTGCTACGAAGGTGTTATGTTGAGGCTCATGGATCAAGAGTGGAATTTGTCAATCCCGATGACGGATAGATATACTCTGGGCCCTCTCGGTGATATCACATTAAGATAGCTTGCAAGCAAGTGATGTGATCACTAGAATGTTATATCACGGGAACGAGAAAAGAGTGCATGTCGGTAACGAGATCAAACTAGGTATTTGGATACCGATGATCGAATCTCGGACATGTATTATATCAAGAGACAAAGGGATTAAATTACAAGCGTTAAAGGTTCTCACGATCACAGAAGTCATTGTTGAATATGCAGGAGTCAGTATGGACCTCCAGGTCCCGCTTCTGATTATTGATCTGAGAGGAGTCTCAATCATGTCTGCATTATTCGCGAACCGTAGGGTGACACACTTAAGAGTTACCGGACACCATTTTGGAGCACATATGTTTTAGACGAAAGAATTGCAAAGCGTAGGAATTGTTTCGATAGAAACCGGAAATTGTTTCGGGTGAAATTACAGAAAGTGGTTTTGCATGTGATATTGAAATATTGCAAGGGGTTATATGTGAATGTTTTTTAATTAAAGTAATTAACAAAATTCTGAATAAATTTAATAAAAGCGTTTTATTAAATGAGAGAGCATTAAACTTAGAGAATTTTAATGCATTTAAAGTGGGGACTTTAGAAGGGAATGTGAAGAGGCATTTTAATGTGGAGGGGTTACCACCACATGAATGGGGGAGGTGAGGAGTCACCCCCCATGCGCTGGCCATGGAGAGAGGGGCACCCCCCTCCTCGTATAAAAGGCCCCCCTCTTCCTCCTTCTTCCTCACATCTCCTCGTGAAGGATCTCTCTCCCCCTCTAGAATTATTCCCCCATGGTCTCGGATTAGCGAGATACATGTTCTCTGTGGCATTTTGTCTAGAAGGAGTTGCTGCTTCCGCTAGATTGCTGGAGCGAGGAGGTGGAGGTTGTCCGGTGGCTTGAACGTGTGTGCGAGTACGGATGCGCTGCTGAGTTGCGGCGCTCGGACTTCCTCATGATCTTGAGATCAACAAGTGTACGACTACATCAACCATGAGTTCCTACTCGTTAACAAAACTCGTTGTCTTCGAGGGTAAGTTCTCGATGGATGTATGTCCACCCGTTGCTCTGTACCTAGTAGATAGATCTTGGAATGTAGTTCTCATCATAGGAAATTTTTTGTTTTCAATGTTGCGGACCCAACAGTGGTATCAGAGCCTGATCTATGCGTAGGTGCTTTGCACGGGTAGTACACATATGTTTATATGTGGGCAATGATGATCATGTTATTGCATCTTCTATGTATTTTGGATATTGGTGGCATAGTGGGACGAATGACATGCAACTAGTTTTGCATAAGTGGCTGGCGGGTGTATGTCTCTCCTACTATAGTCAATATCTGATTTACAACGAGTTGCTAATAACTTGTCTATCCTCGTTGTGGTTCATGTTCGTAGGTAAGAACGGTTCTATCTCCGAAAGCCCTAAGCCACGTAAAACTTGCAATTGATAAATTAGAGGCGTCTAGTTTAGACCGTTGCTAGGCTAGTGTATTGATATGGTATTGTTGTAAGTAGATGTATGATAGATACTATTACAACACATTCAACGTGTAAGTTCCATAGACCTTGGCCTTACACACAAAGGAATGATAGAGATCATACCACGATGCAAATGATAGAGATCAAATGCATGGACCATATCATCTCACTTTACACATTAGATGTTAGCATCTTATACTGCTGGTTTGGCGCTTTCTATAGCATTGTAAGATGATCCCTCATTTAGATATCAAGATAAAAATGTGTTCTTCCTTGAGTATGCACCGTTCTATGGATCGTGTTTTGAGACATCACGTGATGATCGGGTGTACTCGAATCTACGCTTTCATATGAACGGGTGTAAGACAGTTTTACACACGGAATACTAAGGTTCTTACTTGGCGAGCCTAGTATGTACAGACATGGCCTCGGAACACGGACCGAAAGGTTAAGCATGAGTCATATAGTTGATGTGATGCCCATATAGATGCTCGCCTTTGAAGCTACATCAACTCACGTGATGATCGGACTTGGTGTAGTGGATTTGGTTCATGTAATCACCAAAAGGACACGAGGGATGTCGTTTTTGAGTGGGAGTTCATTAGTAATTTGGATTAGTTGAACTCACTCTATCATAAACTTAGTCTAAACAAACTTTACAAATTCTGTTTTAGATGGCACCACCTGCTTTTAATTTCAATGTGTTCATGGAGAAAGAGAAACTTGCGGCGAATGGTAGCAACTTTACCAACTGGGCTATGAATTTGAGGATTCTCCTCACTGCTGCACAAAAGCAATATGTGCTAGATGCGCTGCTAGGCCCCCCACCAGCTCCTGATGCCCCTGACGAGGAAAAGAATGTCTATGTGACTCGTCAGGAGGACCACAACTTAGTTCATTGCAGCATACTGTATGGGCTAGAGCCAGAAGTTCGAAAGCGTTTCGAAAACGGCAATGCCTTTGATACCATGGGAGAATTGAAAATGATTTTCGATACCCATGCTGCCGTAGAGAGTTATAATGCTACTGAAAAGTTCTTTAGCTGCATGATGGAGGAGAACAGCTCCGTTAGTGAGCATGTACTCAAAATGTCTGGGTACTCCGATAAGCTTGTTTCCTTAGGAATAACGATTCCCATTGACTTAGGCATACATCGTGTTCTCCAATCTCTGCCACCTAGCTACAAGAGCTTTGTGATGAACTATAATATGCAGGGCATGAAGAAGTCTCTTCCCGAGCTTTTGTCAATGCTTAAGACTGCAGAAGTGGAGATTAGGAAAGAACATCAAGTGTTGATGATCAATAAGACCACCGGTTTCAAGAAGGACAAGAAAGGAAAGCACAAGGGAAAGAAGGGTGGCAAATCTATTGCCACACCTGAAAAGAAACCCCGAGCTAGCCCTAAGTCTGACACCGAGTGTTACTATTGCAAGGGGACTGGCCATTGGAAGCGCAATTGCCCCAAGTATTTGGCGGACAAGAAGTCCGGCAAGGCAAACAAAGGTATATGTGATATACTACCTCCATCCCAAGGCTTAAGGCATATAACTTTTTTGACAAGTCAAGACATGTAAAGTTTGACCAAACTTTTAGAAAAAACTATCAAGAACTTACTATATTTTTTAGATACCATGTGAAAATATGTTTCATGATGTATCAAAGGGTATGGATTACGTAGTGTAAATATTAATATTTTTCTCTAAATTTTTTGTTAAACTTTAGTTGGTTTGACTTTTCAAAAAAGTTATATGCCTTAAGCCTTGGGACGGAGGTAGTACATGTTATTGATGTGTACTTGAATAGTACTCGCAGTAGCACCTGGGTATTTGATACAGGATCAGTTGCTAATATATGTAACTCGATTCAGGGGCTGCGGAACAAGCGACAACTAGCAAGGTATGAGGTCAGGATGCGGGTCGGCAATGGATCAAGAGTTGATGCGATCACCGTCGGGACGCTACCTCTCCATATGCCATCGGGATTAGTTATAAACCTAAATAATAATTATTTGGTGCCTGCACTGAGCATGAACATTATATCTGGATCGTGTTTGATGCAAAGTGGTTATTCCTTTAAATCTGAAAACAATGGTTGTTCGATTTATAAGAATGATACCTTTTATGGTCATGCACCTGTGTTGAATGGTTTATTTCTGTTGGATCTCGATAGTAATATTACGCATATTCATAATGTTAATGCTAAAAAGATTAAACTTGATAATGATATATCTGCATGTATGTGGCATTGCCGTCTAGGTCATATTGGCATTAAACGCATGAAGAAACTCCATTCTGATGGACTTTTGGAATCACTTGATTTTGAATCATTTGATACATGTGAGCCATGCCTTATGGGCAAGATGACTAGAACGCCGTTTTTCGGTTCAATGGAATGGGCGACAGATTTATTGGAAATCATACATACTGATGTGTGTGGACCAATGAGTATGTCGGCGTGAGGTGGATATCGTTATTTTGTTACTTTCACGGATGATTTGAGTAGATACGGGTATATCTATTTGATGAAACACAAGTCTGAAACCTTTGAAAAGTTCAAGGAATTTTAGAATGAAGTGGAAAATCATCGTAATAGAAAGATCAAATTTCTACGGTCTGACCATGGAGGTGAGTATCTAAGTTACGAGTTTAGCACACACATGAAAGAGTGTGGAATAGTTTCACAACTCACGCCTGCCGGAACACCACAACGTAATGGTGTGTCGGAACATCGTAATCATACTTTATTAGATATGGTTCGATCTATGATGTCTCCGACTGACTTGCCACTGTCATTTTGGGGTTATGCACTAGAAACAACTGCATTCACTTTAAATCGGGCACCATCTAAATCCGTTGAAACGACGCCGTATGAATTATGGTTTGGAAACAAACCTAAGTTGTCATTTCTTAAAGTTTGGGGATGCGATGTTTATGTGAAGAAACTTCAACCGGATAAACTCGAACCTAAAGCGGAAAAATGCGTCTTCATAGGATACCCTAAGGAAACAATTGGGTATACCTTCTATCACAGATCCGAGGGCAAGGTTTTTGTTGCCAAGAATGGATCCTTTCTTGAGAAGGAGTTTCTCGCGAAAGGTGTGAGTAGTCAAAAGGTAGAACTCGAAGAGGTTGTTGAACCTTCTCTTCATGAAATGGCGAGTAGCGCAGCACCGGAAATTGTTTCGGAGTTGACTTCACCAAATGAAGAGAGAGCTAATGATATTGATCATGAAACTCCGAAAGAGGACACTACCGAACCTCGCAGGTCAAGTAGGACACCTGCAACTCCTGAACTGTACAACAATCCTATTGTGAATTTCATGGTTAATGAAATGGATGACCCTGTGACATATGAAGAAGTGGTGATGAGCCCGGATTCCAACAAATGGCAAGAAGCCATGAAATCCGAGATGGAATCCATGTACGAGAACCAGGTTTGGACCTTGGTGGACTTACCTCACGATCGAAAGGCCGTTGAGAATAAATGGATTTTCAAAAGAAAAACGGATGCTGATGGTAATGTGACCATCTATAAGGCTCGACTTGTCGCAAAGGGGTTTCGACAAATTCAAGGAGTTGACTACGATGAGACATTCTCTCCCGTAGTGATGCTTAAGTCGGTTAGGATTATGTTAGCAATTGCTGCATATTTCAATTATGAAATATGGCAGATGGATGTCAAAACTGCGTTCCTCAATGGTAATATTGAAGAAGAGTTGTATATGATACAACCTAAGGGTTTGTCGATACTAAGGATGCTAATAAGGTATGCAAACTTCAGCGATCCATCTATGGAATGAAACAAGCATCCCGGAGTTGGAATCTCCGCTTTGATGAGGTGATCAAAGAGTTTGGATTTGTCCAAACTTATGGAGAGGCTTGTATTTACAATAAAGTGAGTGGGAGCAATGTGGCATTTCTAATATTATATGTGGATGACATATTATTGATTGGAAATGATATAGATCTTTTAAACAGTGTTAAAAGTTATCTAAACATCAAATTTCCGATGAAAGACCTTGGTGAAGCGTCATATATATTAGGCATTAAAATCTATAGAGATAGATCAAGGCGCCTAATTGGACTATCGCAGAGTACATACCTTGATAAGATATTAAAGAAGTTTAATATGGACAGAAGTAAGAAGGGGTTCTTACCTATGTTGCAAGGCAAGACATTCAGTAAGACTCAAAGTCCGGCTACGGCGGAAGAAAGAGAGATGATGGATAAGATCCCCTATGCCTCGTCCATAGGATCTATAATGTATGCCATGCTATGTACAAGACCGGATGTGGCACGTGCTATTAGTTTGACTAGTAGGTACCAATCTGATCCAGGTTCGAAACACTGGATAGCGGTCAAGAACAACCTAAAGTACTTGAGAAGAACTAGGGATATGTTTCTTATATACGGAGGTGAAGAAGAGCTAGTCGCTAAGTGTTATGTCGATGCTAGCTTTGACACCGATCCGGATGACTCTAAGTCTCAATCCGGATACGTATTTCTCTTGAACGGAGTAGCAGTTAGTTGGAGGAGTTCTAAACAACCTGTGGTGGCTAGATCAACGACGGAGGCGGAATATGGTGCTGCTTCAGAAGCGGCGCAGGAAGCGGTTTGGATGAAAGAGTTCATTACGGAACTAGGTGTGGTTCCTAGTGCATTGGACCCGATGGTGATCTATTGTGACAACGATGGAGCCATAGCCAACGCCAAGGAACCGAGGTCTCACAAGAATTCTAAGCATATTAAGTGCCGGTTTCACTCCATCCACGAACATGTCAAGGATGGATATATAAAGATTTGTAAAGTACACACGGACCTAAATGTAGCAGTTTCGTTGACTAAAGCTCTCCCTAGGGCAAAAAATGATCAACACTAGAACTCCATGGGTGTTAGATGTTTTTCTAGCTAAATGGGTGCAAAAAATGTAGCAGTGTTAGATGTAGCAGTTATCACTATGTGAACTAGATTATTGTCTCTAGTGCAAGTGGGAGACTGAAGGAAATATGCCCTAAGAGGCAATAATAAAGTTGTTATTATGTATTCCTTATATATGATAGATGTTTATTTTGCATGCTAGAATTGTATTGATCGGAAACATCAATACATGTGTGTTTAATAAACAAAAAGGGTTCCTAGTTATGCCTCTCTTATAGACTAGCTTGTTGATTAACAAGATGATCAAGGTTTCCTGATCATGGACATTGGATGTTGTTAATAACAAGGTCACAACATTTGTGAAATGATGTGATGAACATTCATCCGAAGTATAGCATTAAGTCATTATGTTTACATTGCTATAACATCATACGAAGTAATCTTTATCCTTACACCATGAGATCATGTTAATTGCTAACACCGAAAGAGTATCTTGATAACATCAAATGTCACACCGTAACAGGGTGACTATAAAGATGGGTTCAGTGCTACGAAGGTGTTATGTTGAGGCTCATGGATCAAGAGTGGAATTTGTCAATCCCAATGACGGATAGATATACTGTGGGCCCTCTCAGTGATATCACATTAAGATAGCTTGCAAGCAAGTGATGTGATCACTAGAATGTTATATCATGGGAATGAGAAAAGAGTGCATGTCGGTAACGAGATCAAACTAGGTATTTGGATATCGATGATCGAATCTCGGACATGTATTATATCAAGAGACAAAGGGATTAAATTACAAGCGTTAAAGGTTCTCACAATCACAGAAGTCATCGTTGAATATGCAGGAGTCAGTATGGACCTCCAGGTCTCGCTTCTGATTATTGATCTGAGAGGAGTCTCAATCATGTCTGTATTATTCACGAACCTTAGGGTGACACACTTAAGAGTTACTGGAGCACATATGTTTCAGACGAAAGAATTGCAAAGCGCGGGAACTGTTTCGATAGAAACCAGAAATTGTTTCGGGTGAAACTGCAGAAAGTGGTTCTGCATGTGATATTGAAATATTGCAAGGGGTTATATGTGAATGTTTGTTAATTAAAGTAATTAACAAAATTCTGAATAAATTTAATAAAATAGTTTTATTAAATGAGAGAGCATTAAACTTAGAGACTTTTAATGCATTTAAAGTGGGGACTTTAAAAGGGAATATGAAGAGGCATTTTAATGTGGAGGGGTTACCACCACATGAATGGGGGAGGTGAGGAGTCACCCCCCATGCGCCGGCCATGGAGAGAGGGGCACCCCCCTCCTCGTATAAAAGGCCCCCCTCTTCCTCCTTCTTCCTCACACCTCCTCGTGAAGGATCTCTCTCCCCCTCTAGAATTATTCCCCCATGGTCTCGGATTAGCGAGATACATGTTCCCGATGGAATTTCGTCTGGAAGGAGTTGCTATTTCCGCTGGATTGCTGGAGCGAGGAGGTGGAGGTTGTCCGGTGGCTTGAACGTGTGTGTGAGTACGGATGCGCTGCTGAGTTACAGCGCTCGGACTTCCTCACCATCTTGAGATCGGCAAGTGTATGACTACATCAACCATGAGTTCCTACTCGTTAACAAAACTCGTTGTCTTTGAGGGTAAGTTCTCGATGGATGTATGTCCACCTGTTGCTCTGTACCTAGTAGATAGATCTTGGCTTGTAGTTCTCATCGTAGGAAAATTTTTGTTTTCTATGTTGCGGACCCAACACTTCTTCGAGGTAGAACTCCTCCTCCTCGTATCCTTGGTCAGTACTATCGTCTATAAAGGAATACGGGGTACACAATCACCAAATAATACTTAACTAAGTCTAATTAGAACACTAAGGCACACACACTTGATGATCTAGTATCATCACAATCATCACAAGATTTAATGAACTAGCTTCATTTATCTTATTTGAGAAAAGTAATTTTTACTCATTGAAATTAATTATGATTTAATATTCTCCAATTAAAATATGGGATCATGTGGACACATGTCATCACCACATATTATAATACATGGGAATGTGATTTAAAGGGTTGGTCACATTTTATAAAGTTTAAGATTATTATTTAAGTGATTTAAAGTGACTAGAAATGCCTATATAGCATTATTTTGGTACTAGTCCAAAGTCACTGCATGCAAACCTAGATATTTTTACATATTCAGATAGATATCATCAAATGTGATTTTTGAGAGTTGGAATCAACTCAAAAGCTATTATGGTTGATTTTTGAAAAATGTCTGAATGCAGAAAAAAGTCTTTGTCTTGTTATTTTTGCTATATGTGATCTCTAACTCCAATTGATTTAAATCCAACGGGCTTGGATAGATATTTTAATTATCTTTCTAACAAAATTTGAATCATGCATTTTTGGTTAAGTGAAACTCTCTGAATTGATTTTTGAATAAGTGGATAGAATAGGATTTCAATTAAAAGGGAAAATCTTAATTTGAATCTGTGGGCTAGCACGGGAAATGAAATGGGCTAGCCCAGCTGCACCGCGCGGGTGCAGCGGGCTACTAATAGTTTGGTCCCGCACGTCAGCAGCACATCTAACGCGAAGCGGTACGGGGCAATCTCAGTGTTACGATTAGACTATGATCGAACGGTTGTGGTTCATCGTCCCCGGTGAACAGGTCTCCGGCGAGGACGAACCCCAGCGGCACGGTGGGGATCTACGGGGGCTCACCTGGACTCCAGCTAGGCTCGGCGACGAGGGCGTTCGGGCTGGTGGACGACGGCGTTTCGAGTCGTGGTCGCGGCGGCTCCTGGGGTAGCTTCAATTGACGGCGCCTCTTCTCCTCTGCTGCAGCAAACTCCGGCGAAATTCCGATAGATGGAGGCTCGCCTTGCTCCGGGGTGAGTGTGGGAGGATCAGTGGTGAGAGGGGAGTTGAGTGATGTGCAGAATTGGGGTGGAGAGGGCCTCCGTTTATAGCTCGACGAAGGGAGCAGCACGACATGGTCAGGCGGTGCTGGCGACATGGCTACGGGCGGCTATCGGCATGGCTGCGGGCGGCGGTCGATGCAGTGCTTCAGGGCGGTTATCACAGGCTTGATGGCGCGGCAAGGCGCGGTCTACAACGGTCAGAAACATGCGGTGTTCTGCGCGGCAGAAGCGGTGTTTGACGTGGCGCACGGTGGGTGCGGGTCAAGCGGCGGTGAACGGGGTGTCCGGGTGGCTGCTAGGGTTACGACAGAGCAGTGCACGCGGGGTGAGGTCGAGGCACGGTTTGTGCACGCTGGTCGGGCGTGGCGCTCTGGCACGTGCTCGGCATGGCGCAAACGCTCTGGACGCGACTGTTCTGAGGTGGTCCAGGGCCTGTCTTTGCTCGGGGAGGGGACAGAGAGGGGCGGTCCGGGGTGAGCGGTCCATGGTCGACTGGCGAAGGGGTGCTCGGGGTGGCTCGGTACTGGCACAAACTGTTGGAGATATGCCCTAGAGGCAATAATAAATATAGTTATTATTATATCTTTGTGTTTATGATAAATGTTTATATTCATGCTATAATAGTATTAACAAGGAAACATTAATACTTGTGTGAATTGTAAACTTAAAATAAGAGTCCCTAGTAAAGCCTCTTGTTAAACTAGCTTGTTGGTTAATAGATGATTGTGGTTTCCCTATCATGAACATTGAGATGTTATTAACAACAAGATCATATCGTTAGGAGAATGATATGGTGGACATACTCCTATAGATAAGCGTAGCATAAAGATCAAGTCATTTCAATAGTTCAATTGCTATATGCTTTCTGATACATAGTAACCTAATTCCTTCGACCATGAGATCATGCATATCACCTTTACCGGATGGATGCTTTGATGTCATCAAACACCACACCGTAACAGGGTGGCTATAAAGGTGGTATTGAGTGTTCGGAAAAGTATTGGTTGAAACACATGGATCAAGAGTGGGATTTGTCCATCCATATGACGGATAGATATTCTCTGGGCCCTCTCGGTGAAATGTCATCCAATTAGCTTGCAAGCATGTGACTGGCTCACAAGGGATCACATATCACGGGAACGAGAAAAGAGTACTTATCAGTAACGAGGTTGAACTAGGTATGCAGAGATACCGACGATCATAACCTCGGATAAGTAACATATCGTGAGACAAAGGGAAATTGGTATCGTATGTAAGTGGTTCATTCGATCGCAAAGTAATCGTAGAAATATGTGGGAGCCATATGAATTTCCAGATTCCTCTATTGGTTATTGTTCGGAGAAGTGTCTCGATCATGTCCGCATAATTCACGAACCGTAGGGAGACACACTTAAGGATTCGACGTTGTTTGAGTAGTTATGGTATTATGAGAAAGAGACCGAATGTTGTTCGGAGTCTCGGATGGGATCCGGGATATCACGAGGTGATCCGGAATGGTCCGGAGAATAAGATTCATATAAGGAAAGTCCCGTTTCGGAGTTGGGGAATGGTTCCGGTGTTTTCATCGGGAACATTCTAGAAGGTCCCGGAATGTCCGGCACTCCGGAGGGGGAAGGGGTACATGAATGTGTCATTACATGTTGGAATGGTTGCATCATGTACTTAGTGTCATCGCTGTTCTAAATAAAGGATTAAATCAAATCCCAATTTGGAAAGTCAAACAGCAAGTTTGAAAGTCAAACTGCCAGTTTTGGAAGGTGGAAAGAGGAGGAGAAAAGGAGGCCGAGTTGGGGAGGGATTCCTCCTCCCCAAGCCGGCGCCCCACCTCAAGGCCGAGTTGGGGAGGGACTCCACTCCCTCCCCTTGCCGCCGGCCCTCCCACCTATAAGAGGAGGGGCAGGGCCTCCTCCTCTAGACACAACAACACAAGTTTCCTATCCTCTAAACTAAACCCTAGATCTAGACCCCGGTTTAGAGCTATTCGGTTTAGAGCCTTCTAATTGGTTTAGAGCCCTCTAATTGGTGTGTCTAATTACTAGACCACTAATAGCCTCTCTCATAAGCTCCACCATACTCGCACCGGCTTAAGGCGAAGCCCTGCGGGATCTCCCCTCTACCTCCGGTACCACGCCGTTGTGCTGCCGGAATCGCGAGGAGAGTGCTACAACCTCCGCTGCCTGCTGGAACAAGGGAGAGGAAGGTCTTCGTCGAGTACCGAACGTGTGACCGACTGCGGGAGCGCTGCTGGAACGTGGCGCTGGAAGGATCGTCTACGCGATCTTGAGATCGGAAAGAGTACGACTACATCACCCACGAGAATCTGCTCTCGTTAAACACTTTGGAATCTTCGAGGGTGAGTTATTCCATCGACTCGTTGCTACAATCTAGTAGATAGATCTTGGCTTGTTTGTTTGTATGCGATAGAAAATTTTTGTTTTCCATGCTGCGAACCCCTACAGTGGTATCAGAGCCGTGTCTATATGTAGATCTGTTGCACGAGTAGAACACAATGGTCATTGTGGGCGTTGATGCTTTTATTGTAGATTGCCTTTTGTGTACTTTGCATCTTGCGGTATGTTGGGATGAAGCGGCCCGGGCTAACCTTACATGACATCGTTCATGAGACTTGCTCCACGCTTGACATGCAACTCGTATTGCATAAGTGGCTTTGCGGGTGCCTGTTTCTCCTAGCATAGTAAAGATCCGATTTACAACGGGTAATCAACAATGCTAGTATCAATGTTGTGGTTCTTGTTCGTAGGTTAGAACGACACTTATGGAAAGCCCCAAACCACGTAAAATATGCAAAGAAAGTAGAAGCGTCTAACTTTGTTTTGCAGGGGTGTGCAGTGATGTGATATGGCCATGATTGTGATTATATTTGATGTATGCAATGTTCCTTATTGTAAGTTGGCAACCGGCAGGAGCCATATGGTTGTCTTTAAATTCTGTTAAGACCTGCGTGTCTATTCAAAATAGTTGTAATAGTTGAAGCTGGTGGACGACAACCATGAAGAAGCGTCATTGACCTTGATGCTATGCCGGTGATGATGGAGATCATGTTCGTGCTTGAAGATGGAGATCGGAAGCACAAAGAAGAAAGGCCATATCATATCACATATTATGAATTGCATGTGATGTTAATCCTTTATGCATCTTGTATTGCTTAGTAGACGACGGTAGCATTATAAGATGATCCCTCATGCACATAAATTTCAAGTTCTAAAGTGTTCACCCTTAGTATGCACCGTTGCCAAAGCTTGTTGCTTCGAAGCACCACGTGATGATCGGGTGTCTTTGATTCCGCGGGTGAATACAACGTAAGCAAGCCAGATTTGCTTATGCGGTAGCTAAGGTTTGATCTTGACGAGCCTAGCATGTACAGACATGGCCTCAGGAACACGGATTACCGAAAGGTAGAGCATGAGTCATATAGTAGATATGATGAACATGTTGATTGTTCGCCGTTGAAGCCATATCAACTCTCGTGATGATCGGTTTTGATGTGGTGGATTTGGTTCGTGTGATCACTAAAACAATGTGAGGGATGTTGTTTTGAGTGGGAGTTCACCTAGATTAATTTAATTATTAATTAGAACTCAATTTATCATAAACTAAATCAAAGTGAATTTGCATAGTTGTTGTAGTCATTGGCATCCGTTTACCACCTTGCGCTTAGTTATAATTGAGATGATAGAACTATAGAATTCTGGTTAGTTACTTTACGAACTGGTATCGTATTGTTTTGAAGTGTTAATCTAAAGTTTAAAAGTCCTATTGCAAACTTTCAGTAAGTTCCGGTTACTCCATGAAGTTTAATAATTGGTATTAAATCAAGAGTAACAATTCCAAGTGTTAGTATATAAAGTATCATGTTTGTCTCCATGATTCTTGATATTCAAAGGATTGTCTTAATATCAAGGTTATCTAGGATCTGAAAGAGTTGTTTCAGAAACCATGATATGTGGAAGATATTGTGATATCTGAAACAAAGTTTTGGTTACAACATGATAGAGTATAATATGGCAAAAGTCATGTTCTCATATTTGATGAGAATTTGCAAAAGGTTGGAGACACTAGTTGTCCTAATCTTCCAAAAGGTTTTGGAGAGCAACATTATACTCGCGATTCACCGTTATAAGCTAAAAGTAGCTTGGTCATGGACGATTCCATGATGAAGGTGAATATTTGATGTAGGTAAAATGTTTACTACACCAATAGATTACTAAAGAAAGGAATTTGAAAGAACACCAAACATTTGATGATGGTGATCTACTTCAAAGTGCAAATCCAAAGACATTGGTATTTAATTATACACGCTTTGGACTATGTGTCATATGTATGACTCCACTATTGATGTTGATAGATTCTTTCAAATAGAAAAGGAAATACTGAAAGAGAATCTCATAAATATATGGCAGAAAAGAAAAGACTAGAATTGTTCAGCTTAAGTATATAGATGATATACATGTTATGGCTATGTTCTTTGCTTCTTAAACAATGTGGTTCTTAAGTATTTGATACTGGATTTGTTGGTGTGAATCGTCATACGAAACAACAGAATTCATGAACTACAATGGCCTAAGTAACTAGCAAAAGAATATGTGATGATGTTCATCGAGAACAAATAAAGGGTTATTGTGTTGCTCGTTAAAACATCAAAGCTTGCCTTCAAGATTTGTTTTATCAGGTGTTATGAGAACAAAAGGGTTGCTCAAATAATTACCGTAATCCATAAAAGATGGATAATTTACAAATCTCGTTGGAGAAATCACATCCATAAAAATAGTGCTAAAAATGTCGAAAGACAGATTGATTGAAAGATCACTTAGGAAGTGACATCGCCGTTTAAATTATATTGGAAAGAAAACATGAAGAAACTCCATGTAGATGGAATTTTGGAGTCTTTTGATTTTGATCAAATGATGCTTGTGAAACTTTCCTAGAGATAATTAAAACTTCGTTCATAGGCCAAAAGGGAACGAATGGCTAGCTTATTGGAACTTGTACATATTGTTGTATGAAATCCATTATATGTAGTCAAGAGCGATGGATTTCAACTTCATATGCTTTCTCCGAAAATTTGAGTGAATATATGAATATTTACTTAATAAGGATGAAGTATGAAACATTTGAAAAGTTCAAAGTCTTTCAAGATGAAGTGCAAAATCATTGTAACAAGAATATAAATGGTTTATGATAAGATCATAAAGGAAGATATTTGAGTTACAAGTTTAGCATAATACCTAAGATTTAAGGAATCGTTCCGTGGATTTGCATTTCCCGAAACACCATAAGAGTATGGAGCGTTCGAGATATGTAATTAAAACCTTGTTTGACATGGTAAGATCAAAGGTGTAAAATATAGAACTGCCATTATATTTTAAAGATTAAAAGCTTTAGAGACTACCGCTTTTCCACTAAAAAGAGCTCCATCATAATCCGTTGAAATGACACCATATAAAGTTATGGTTTGGGATAAAACCCAAGTAGTCCTTTCTTAAACATTGGTATGCTATGCATAAGAAAGATGTTTGCAACCAAAGTCGGATAAACCTGTCTTTGTATTACTGTTAAGTATTCCTCCATAACACCGGAGACAAAAGTGTTTGTCGCTTAGAACGTCAAGTTTCTTTGAGAAGGAATTTTTCGTGATAAGTTAAAGTGGGAGGACAATAGAACTTTGATAAGGTTAAAAGAACCTTAGCTATATGTGCAGAGTTGCGCAGCACCGAAAAGTGTTCCGGAGGCAGCAATAATGCTCATGGCTCACGTGCCTCAAAAGTTGTGGTCACGGAGGTCTAAGTTTCTATTGAAACAAGTAGGTCAAGTAAACAATCAAATACTAAGATTTGAGGGTTGAATCATTATTTGAGAATAATGAACGGACTACATGCAAAGAAGCAATGATGGGCCCTGACTCCGTCAAATGGCTTGAAGCCATAAAATCCGTGATAATTCCATACACGAGAAATCAAGGTTTGAACTTGAAGGACCCTCGAGAAAGGTGTAAGACCTTACAGTTGTGTTTGGATCTATAAAGAAATAGACATGGATGTTTCACATCTATAAGTCGACATGTTGGGAAAGAGTTCACAACAATGTTCAAAGATTGACTATGACAAGATTTGATCTTTCATAGCGATATTTAGTCTAGACGGATTAATGTAGCAACCACTACATATAATTTTGTTATGTGGTAGTTGAATAAACAAAACAAGTTCTTCTAATAGAATTGTTACCTAGGACGTGTGCATGACACGGTCCAAAGGGTTTTGTTAATTCAAAGGATGCTAAAAGCATATGCAAACTTCAATGGATGAAGTAAGCATAGCGGAGTTGGAATCTTCACTATGATGAAACTGTTAAAAGAGTTTAATTTCATCAAAGACAATGAAGATACTTGCATTTGCAAGAAATTAAGTGGGAGCGCTAAGACATATTTCTAATACATTATGTGGAGGACATATTGTTGATTAGAAATGATGTATCTTTTATTAACACATATTAAGAATTTCATCCTGATGAAAGACTTAGGCAAAACCCAAATATTTGGCATCAATAGATGCTAATATGGTTGTGCCAGAAGTACATAGACAAAGATATTGAATGAGTTCAATATAGAAACTACAAGAAAGGTTCTTGTCGCACAGAAAGGATTGAAAGAGTTCAATGTTGATGATATATTCAAGTGTATTGACATTTGGTAAGTGAAACAAAGATTCAAGTATAGATTGATACTTGATGTATGAAATCACAAAGAGTGTTTATATCAATCATACTGTGGTATGTACAAATCCAGATATGTCCTATGCTCTAAAAGTTATGAGCATACACCAGAATGATTCATAAGATGATCATTGGACGATAGTAAGGATATTCTTATGATCTTTTGGAAGAACTAAGAGTATATTATTTGTAGAAGTGACAAATAGATGGTTAGTTCATTGTAAAAGTACTACATTGATACTAGTTTTGTCACAGAGTACAAATTAAGTTTATCTCAATCTAAATTAAGGGTGGCACAATATAATGGAAAGTGAGTTCCATAAATGGATTTGGATGAGTTCCAAAGTTAAGACATTGTGACAGATACTTCAACAAAAGGCTAAGTATATGACTGCTATTATAGCAGCAAAAGAGGGCATTTGTGTCAAGTAGTTTGTTATCAAACTAGGTGTAGTTCACAGCGGGATAATACTATGAAGATATATTGTGCGACAATATTATCAACATGTTTTAACCCCAAAGAACTAAAGGTCACACCGAAAGACCAAATTATACAAAGCCATCTCATTAGAGAATGAGTGATGCGTAGAGACGCAAAGACATGCAATTACACACGGACCTGGAAGTGTCAGATCCGGAGATCAGTTGACCACTAGCAATCGTGTACATGCAACACCGGAAAGCCATAGGTGTTGAATACACAAAGGTTTGAAACTAGATTTTTGACTCTAGTGCAAGTGGGAGACTGTTGGAGATATGCCCTAGAGGCAATAATAAATATAGTTATTATTATATCTTTGTGTTTATGATAAATGTTTATATTCATGCTATAATAGTATTAACAAGGAAACATTAATACTTGTGTGAATTGTAAACTTAAAATAAGAGTCCCTAGTAAAGCCTCTTGTTAAACTAGCTTGTTGGTTAATAGATGATTGTGGTTTCCCTATCATGAACATTGAGATGTTATTAACAACAAGATCATATCGTTAGGAGAATGATATGGTGGACATACTCCTATAGATAAGCGTAGCATAAAGATCAAGTCATTTCAATAGTTCAATTGCTATATGCTTTCTGATACATAGTAACCTAATTCCTTCGACCATGAGATCATGCATATCACCTTTACCGGATGGATGCTTTGATGTCATCAAACACCACACCGTAACAGGGTGGCTATAAAGGTGGTATTGAGTGTTCGGAAAAGTATTGGTTGAAACACATGGATCAAGAGTGGGATTTGTCCATCCATATGACGGATAGATATTCTCTGGGCCCTCTCGGTGAAATGTCATCCAATTAGCTTGCAAGCATGTGACTGGCTCACAAGGGATCACATATCACGGGAACGAGAAAAGAGTACTTATCAGTAACGAGGTTGAACTAGGTATGCAGAGATACCGACGATCATAACCTCGGATAAGTAACATATCGTGAGACAAAGGGAAATTGGTATCGTATGTAAGTGGTTCATTCGATCGCAAAGTAATCGTAGAAATATGTGGGAGCCATATGAATTTCCAGATTCCTCTATTGGTTATTGTTCGGAGAAGTGTCTCGATCATGTCCGCATAATTCACGAACCGTAGGGAGACACACTTAAGGATTCGACGTTGTTTGAGTAGTTATGGTATTATGAGAAAGAGACCGAATGTTGTTCGGAGTCTCGGATGGGATCCGGGATATCACGAGGTGATCCGGAATGGTCCGGAGAATAAGATTCATATAAGGAAAGTCCCGTTTCGGAGTTGGGGAATGGTTCCGGTGTTTTCATCGGGAACATTCTAGAAGGTCCCGGAATGTCCGGCACTCCGGAGGGGGAAGGGGTACATGAATGTGTCATTACATGTTGGAATGGTTGCATCATGTACTTAGTGTCATCGCTGTTCTAAATAAAGGATTAAATCAAATCCCAATTTGGAAAGTCAAACAGCAAGTTTGAAAGTCAAACTGCCAGTTTTGGAAGGTGGAAAGAGGAGGAGAAAAGGAGGCCGAGTTGGGGAGGGATTCCTCCTCCCCAAGCCGGCGCCCCACCTCAAGGCCGAGTTGGGGAGGGACTCCACTCCCTCCCCTTGCCGCCGGCCCTCCCACCTATAAGAGGAGGGGCAGGGCCTCCTCCTCTAGACACAACAACACAAGTTTCCTATCCTCTAAACTAAACCCTAGATCTAGACCCCGGTTTAGAGCTATTCGGTTTAGAGCCTTCTAATTGGTTTAGAGCCCTCTAATTGGTGTGTCTAATTACTAGACCACTAATAGCCTCTCTCATAAGCTCCACCATACTCGCACCGGCTTAAGGCGAAGCCCTGCGGGATCTCCCCTCTACCTCCGGTACCACGCCGTTGTGCTGCCGGAATCGCGAGGAGAGTGCTACAACCTCCGCTGCCTGCTGGAACAAGGGAGAGGAAGGTCTTCGTCGAGTACCGAACGTGTGACCGACTGCGGGAGCGCTGCTGGAACGTGGCGCTGGAAGGATCGTCTACGCGATCTTGAGATCGGAAAGAGTACGACTACATCACCCACGAGAATCTGCTCTCGTTAAACACTTTGGAATCTTCGAGGGTGAGTTATTCCATCGACTCGTTGCTACAATCTAGTAGATAGATCTTGGCTTGTTTGTTTGTATGCGATAGAAAATTTTTGTTTTCCATGCTGCGAACCCCTACACAAACAGCAATGGGGAGTGGCTCTATGGTGCTGGATGGGACTGGGGGAGACCAGAGACAAGCTTTGGCGACAAAAGGTAGACAAGGCATTGATCAAGAACAGTAAAAGTTTGGAAGCTAATTCTGTGCTCACCAACTGTTCGACACAATGCCTGCATGGAATTTAAATTTGAATTTTTGTCTCAAAATTTTTACATATTTGCTTGGGATTTCCAAGGTGAATTCATTTGATGTGTTTTTGAACAAGTGGGATCTTCACAGATGCATTGGATTCAATTTTCAAATGTCATTTAAATTGCTTTGCTAGATGTTTTTGTAAGGGTGTGAAGTGGGCTTTGGTACATCTTTACTTGGTCTAGCAAGGGCTGAAGAGATCTAGAAAAGTTTCTGTTAGGAATTGACTTCTAGGAACACCTAAAGTGGCCTAGTGGATTAAAATGGTCAAAATGATCATTTGTCTTATTTAATTTTATTTGATTTTTTCTTTGGATTTTGTTTCTAAATGGTCTAGATGATGTGGCATTCACCTTTAAACCATTTCACAACATTTAGAACAATCAAGCATGGCATTTACACACAATTCTATACTAATGCAAACACACATGCATTGATATGCCCTTTATTTAATAAAAGTTTTTGTTAACCCTAAATTGGGTGATTAGGAACTTGATAACCATGATTAAAGATTTGGGGTGTTACAACTTTTTATACTAGCACTAACCCTAGCCGCAGTCACTGACTAGTGGGCCTATGGCCACATCGACAGGGCACCTGGACTTGGACGGGTCAACACTAGGACTCCGTCCAGATGATGTCACTTCGCCGGCATCTGACGTCACCTCGCCGGAGTATGGTGGCGACGCTAGAATATGGCAGTAGGGCCAACGCGAAGAGGTGCGTTTGAACAAGGGGAGCAAGGGGAACCTAGCTAAGGTGGTCCCGCACTTTAACCATCACCGGAGCATCGACAACGGCGATGACTGGCGGCGGTGCTCGGCGGTCTATGATGACATGGCGACGCAGGGTAGGATAAAGCGAGCGGAGGGCATAGAGAGACTCGTACGCTTACCCTCGATGTGATGGTGGCCTCAGATGAAGCAGTGGATGACTGAATCAATGGCGAAGGGCGTGACAGCAGTCGTCGGACTTCGAGAAGATGAAGTTGATACGATCGATTGCGGCTGCCGCGGCTCGATTCCTTCATCGAGTAGACGAAGTACAACACGGCGGATCTTGTGGCACTCTCGGCTAGCCTTGGGGCGGTCTCTAACGGCGGCACGAGGCAACGACGGTGGCGCTAGGGTTTCGGGTTGCAGAGAGGAAGAGAGCGAGAGTGAGTGAGAAGATGAGGATGAGGACGTCGTCGTGGCGTTCTTATCCCCATTTCCACTAGACGACAGTGACAGCGGGCATCGCGGTGCGCGACGGCGACGGGCGGCATCGGTAGCTCCACCGAGCTGCTTCCAGCTGGAGGAAGACGATGGTGCGGAGTTTTTTTACAGAACCCCCCCCCCCCCCAAATGTTTTTCTAGCTCAACCCGCAGTCCTTTCTTCGGTCCCACCTGCTCCTAGGTGGTGTTGGGCTACTGTTGGACCGGTGGGGCAGTAGATAGGCAGAGAGGAATGGGCCTCGAGCCAGATTTGGTCTAGTCTGTATTTTTTTCTGTTTCTAATTCTTTTCTTTATTCTCTTTTATCATTTCCCTTCCAATTTGATTTCTACAAAAGTGTTAAAATGTCCAGAAATTTTGAAATACAATGGATATTATGATAGAGCTTAATTATAACCAATTTCTCTACATTTCTTGTTGTGTATACAAAATATGTTATTATATGCAAGGTTCTTTTATTTAATAAAGTAAATATAATTTAGGGTTTTAGGTTTTACTTCCTATAAGAAAATCTTATAGAAATGATTTATATTACTACTAAAATAATGTATTAGTAGTGGTTTAAGAGGCTAATGATTTATGTGTATATAATCTCATTAATACTTTCCCTCATAAAATGAATTATATTTACATGATAAGATATTAAACCCTAGGGTTTGCATCATGGTGATTTGAATTCCATGGTTCTCCCTATTTGGGGATTTCACCAAATCCAATTCTACTTGGTTTGTAGAGTTTAGAATTACTACATAACAATCTTGGTTAGGTAATGATGAATCAATAATAATCATTGGTGGAGAAATGCCAAGGTTTATTCAAATATAGGTATATGGGTTTTGAGAGGATTTAATCACTCATATTCAATTAGAGATATGGATGATTATTAAGGCTATTATATATTACTATCATGTTTTGTGATCCTGAATAACCTCTCCACTTAAAGTGAGTTATTGGGATTGCTTTACTAAAGTGGTCTTGGTTAAGGCTTCTAAAGAATCCTTACCTTAATACATCACTAAGGTTAACTTTAGATAAGGAATTCCTTTCCTAAATATACTATATAAACCTCTCTTATCTTATTCACAAAGACCACATCTTCCTGAACAAGACAATCATCTAACTCCACCATATTCATCACCATATGATGACATGGTCATGCCACTTCAACATTACTCCTGGTATATAACTCCTCCAAATTAACTACCATTTATGCACCTATCAATGTAGCTACTGCTAACTCCATCCATTAACTCCTTTTATATCCACCTTGCATTTACTTCCAAGGCTTACAAGATTATAGTTCTCTCTATACATCACAAGTGATAATAATCCTCCAGAATATGTATGGTACTACTCTCCATAATACAAGTTGTTCTTGTGCTAGCTTGGCTAAATCACTATGCCTCCAACTACTCCTACACCTTATGTTATACACTTTATTATACTCTAGCTTGACTTATCATGATCAAGCTAGATGATTCATCTTACTAGGGCCTTACCTAATTTGGTGTACTCACAACTCTTCTTTATCAACTAGTCATCTATTCTCAAGTGACTTGGGAATAATGACCACCATCATTTGATCAAACAAAGCTTAGGCTTCTAATTGTCTGATCAAGATCTATAATCAACTAAGTAGTAGACTTGTACTAGTCTCTCTATAAAGCTGATCTTGTTAGAGAAGCTTACTTCTAAGTTTATACCACTTGACTTAACAAGATTATTATCTGATGTACAAATACTACTAGCCTTCTCATAGCTTCTCAATTACTAGCTTGCTCTTTTGTTTAGGTACTGCTTCTAGTTAACTCATGAGTGAGTTAACTCCTCCAACATCAAATGGTTTAATCTCCACTAAGGATCACATTCCATTGATGATGGCACACTCTACCATAACTAATTGCTTCTTCTTATTAACTTACTTAAGGTCTTTGTAAGGTTTATATAATAGGTCAAAGCTAAAGGTTAACAAGTGCTAGGTCAAGAATTGGTCACTCAGTAGTGATGATCCATTGACACTAGGACTTGGTTAAATAGGAATGTCACCTCTTAATATCATATTAAGGGTATGTGTTGAATGGTCTTGGCTTGACTTCCTTTACTACTCTATTTGTAATAATAGTTAGTGTTTAGAAACTACCATGATTCTCATGGTAGGAATAACTATTGCAAGGAATTATATCAAGGTTTAGTTATGGGGTTTCATTACTTAAGTTATATACTTAACTCGGTATTCAGGGTTTGTTGTAGATAATACCTTGATATCATCTTTCGAGTATTAAGTATTCATCCTTGAGTTGTTGTATGGAATACCATGTAATGATCTCTAGAAGATCAAGTACTCCTTATTAAGTAGTGTGTGGTGACTTAGTTTTATTACATTTGATCTACCTTTAGATCAAATTATATTACCCAAAGATAAAGTTTTAGCAAAGGTCATATTGAAACTTATCGCAGTCAACTTGATGATCTACTTCAGTTCCACCAAGCTAAGATAAGCTCCAATCACGTTGGAAAGTTTTATTTCAAAGCAGAAAAACTATCTGGATTTTCTATGCATGAATGCAATGCACACACATGTGTTCAACTTATTTCTAAGCTCTAATGCTTGGGTGTTACAGTGTTGCCCCTGTGTATCCATAGGTGCTCACCCAGATCATCCTGCAGCTGTTGATGCACTACTGGGTCTCGGATCTCCTGACGCATGGCGATGAAGGCAGCCCAGGTTGGCGGCACTTGGTGATCAGGCTATGCAAGAGGTCCTTGTCTATAGTATGGCTTGTCGGCGAAGTAGTCGGCATAAAGCATGCAGTAGCCCTCCACCCTCTACCTTGCTTTGCACTTCCGGCAACCCTTCGCCGAGCCTCCTCGCTTCGGTGTTGCAGTCTGCATGTACAGCCGTGTCGGAGAGGCGAGGATTTGCACGTGCTCTACATCTTCAGCAGCTGCGGCGTTCTCTTCCTCTAGCAACACGGCGAACAGTTCCTCGTCGTCGAAGTCCATGGCCGAATGAGCAAAACGCCGAACACTTGGCGGGCGAGGTGTTGGGAGCTCGAAGCGTGGCCGAGCTACGATGAAGTATGGGTGGCGAAAGGTGGCCTAGGCTGCAGGGGAAGTTGCGGCCACGGCCATGGCGGACCTATCTATAGGCGTGAGTTCAACTTGAACCGGTGGAGCTTCGTTGGCGCAAGCATGGCGACAAGACAGCTGGGGGGAATCCTTCACCGCGGGAGAGGCGACTGGTGGTTGGGAAATAAGATGTCTCACCGACAGGGCTGGCCCACCCTCATTTTCGCTTCTTCCGACGTTTCCAGGCTATTCCCGGCGCCGCAGGATCGGCCTGGGAATGCCGGACAAAAGTTGGGCCAAATCCGGACGAAACCAGCGTCCTGGGAACGCGACTGGGCGAAAAATTGCCGTCCGGACGAAAAAAGGCCCTGAGAACGCCTTCCTGAAACGCGAGTGGAGATGTTCTAAGACGTTTTAGCTTTGTGAAATAAATGTATCTGGATGTCTTTTAGTGTATAGGTTCGTAGAGGTTCGGAGTGAACCTATACACTAAAAGATGTCTAGATACATTCATTGCACAAAGCTAGAATGTCTTATATTTCTGAACGGAGGGAGTAATTAATGCCAATGCTGCTGGTGGTACTATACTGCTGGGGTGTCAATGATGGTGCAGTTTGATTGTGGCGGCCGACCCTAAGGGGGTCAGGAGGGGCGGTCGCCCCGGGCCCCAGAACCAAGGGGGGCCCAAATCCCACGTGGCTATGCATGAGCGGTGGAGGATATCTTGTGGGGACGCCATTAGAGCATGAAGAGGATTCCTCTCGTTTTTAGGGAGACCATAACAAACCGATATAGACGAATCAACAAATCGTTGCACGCTGCTTCAAGTGGCTTGGATGTTTGTTGGGCCCTTTTCCTTTCATTAGCTGGGCCTACTTCCTTGTTTAGAATGGGCTTTTTTATTTACCTAGGAAGGGGTTAAGTAATGTGGGGCCAATAGGCCGAAAGAAAAAGGATCCGAGAAACATCAGTTGATGCAATTTTCTGATCAAAACGAAAAGTCAACACATTTTTGTATGGAGCGTTCATTTCTCTAATAGTTGGCAAAGATGTAATTGCAAGATTATAACTCGGTACTGTTTAGTTCTTCATTAATCGAAAACCTTGGGTGCCATTTTTCTGCTCTTCTCTCGACAAGATGGGGAGAAGACCGATCGCCGGCCCTCTCATTGCCATGCCCTTTATCGACGGTTTGCACGATTCACATATTCTCATGTTGCCATGCCCTTTATCGACGGTTTGCACGATTCACATACTCTCATTGCCATGCCCTTTATCGACGGTTTGCATGATTCACATACATCAATGATCTACACGGCATTCCTTCATGAATTTCTTCGTTGACGGCACCGCTTCTCTCATGGTGGCATCATACGGTCATGCCATTTAAAATTTATGCATTAGTAAATAAGCATATGAGTTAAATGAGTTACATATGTATTTTATCGGCGATTTAAACTAATGTCTATCAAGTATGTGATATCAATAATATATTTTGAATACACTATAAATATGTAGTATTTTAATAAATACTAGGGCCTGAATTTTAGGTTCGCCGTGGGCCCCTAAAATCTCAGGACCAGCCCACGCACACGTTTTGGGTACAGTTTTTTCTTTGCTGCATGAGCATCGCAAGCTAGTTTCCTCCATCTCTAGTTTGATTGTGGCAATCCTTTTTTGGTGGATTGCAAGTTGATCAGTTCATCGGTTTGGCAGCACGAAGGCGATGCTAGCCAACGGAGGGACATGGGGGTGCCTGTCATGAGTTGTACTGTCTGCACTCCGTCTCCATGGGAGCAAACCAATCGTGAGAGTTCTACTTTTATTTCTTCTTTTTCTTTTCTTTTTTAACGGGGAAGGGGTCTGGAAAGATCTCGATGCTGCTTTAGATTAACGTCGGTGGAGTAACATTTACAGAGAGATCCTCAGAAGAAAAAGAAAATACAACATGACCCTACAAATAAATAGAGAAGACCCTAAAAGAAACTAGAAAAATACAATCAGGTCCTCTCCTCCACCGAAACCACCATGCTGTCGAGTGCGGTCAATAGCGCCACCACCGGGGACTTCGCCACTTGTAGTGGTGCAGCGGGATCACACCGCCTCGGAGCCAAAGAACCTCTGTATCGGCACTATGGTGAGACAACCTGCATCCTCACCTCGCCACCATGGCAGGCCTGAGGAAGCCCATCCACAGGACAAGCCGGCAGAAGATGATATTTATTTGAGAAGCTGAGCTGCTCTCCTTCGTCTTCTCCTTCAACCAGAGGAGCAGGAAGATGCCGACGAGTAACTCTAGTATCCAAATCAGATCGGGATCTGGAGCACTACTCCAGCCTACAGGCACAAGGCCCACTACCGGCACTAGGCCGAGACAGCTACAACTACTACTATACAGAGGCTGGCTACCATCTCCCCCATCGCCTCCGGCCGGCAAGGCCGCCGGCGAGGATGGAGGAAGGCGCCGGCGACACACAGGAGACTCTCAGGAAAGCATCAGGCGAGAGCGGTGAGGAGGAAGGGGATTAAGTAAACAACCTGCACAACTTCTTTCTTGGTAGCGGGCGGACACGGATAAAAAATAGTCTATGCAAAATGAGTGGGCTTATGCTTGATCTGCTTGAAGAGACGTGCTCAATTTTTTGGTGAGTGCGGATTATGCAACTGTGTAGGGGAAGACGGATGTTCTGTTCTTGCCTGCAATCGCCGCGGCAGCGTATCCGCCTCTTTCACCCGCCCGCAGATTTGCTGCTATGGTTTGGGCATGCGTATCACCATCACCCACCTGATCAGATACCTGTCTTACAATGATTCATCTCATCCGGCCACTCATCGTCATGGACATAGGAGCTTGCAACGCATGGTGCTGTGCATCTCAGAGGTAGGCAATTCCGCAATTAGCCAGATTCGCTCGCCTACCGTCCTTCCGTCAAGAGTTTTAAGTGGACGGTTGTCCCTCGATGGAGCCAAGTGATAATGGTCTTGATTCCTTCTGTTCGTGTCATTAGCATGTGCTGCGCTGGCACAACTTTGCATACGGAGAATGCGCGAAACTGCCACCCGGACAACCGCGACGGCTGAACCATTTTGCTTGTTGGGGACGTTCTGATGCGGAAATCCGGTGCTAAATAACGCTTGATGATGTAACATTCGGTCTGAAAACATCCAAATTTCCACTCGCTTTCTCAGGTTCGATTTGCGAAATTATTGAAATTTGCCCAAAGTTCGCCTAAACTGAGCAAATTTCGTACTAATTTAGCCGATTCCATTATATTATAGACGAGTTCGTATATATTTTGTCAAATTCGGACATATAACCGAATTCGACTTACCTTGGGCTTAAAAACTATAAAAACACTCGGGAAATCCTAGTTCATGCTGAGGCGGAGGTAGAACATTGTGTAGTCTCCATCGTTGTCGTCGTCGTCGCTCGGCGGATTGTACCTCGGCGGCCGGGAGTTGTAGTCCTGCCCGGTGTCGTCTCTGCGCCACTGCTGCGACGAGGGCCCTGACCTGCCGTCGTCAGAGTCAGAGTCACTGAGGACAACGAGCGGCGCGTGCTCTCGGCGGCGAGCGGGGCACTCGGCCTCGCGCTCGACCTGGTGCTGCAGGCGGCAAAGGCGTTCAGCCTCCTTCCGATCCCAGTCCGACCTGGACCAGGCGCATGCGGCGGGGCCCATCATCGGAGGGACGTCGGTGAGCGACGCCTACTTCTCCATCTTGAGGGAGGAAGTCACCATCGGCATCCCGTGAGGCCCACTCCGACGGCTCCTTCTTTGGCGTGTGCAGCGGCCCACGCATGCCCTGCTCCCTCTTCGGCCTGACGAGGTGAAGATGCCGCTCGGTGGCGATGGAGCGCGGTGCTCGTTGATGACGAGCCCACGGGAGTGCGTGTGCGGCGCTGAGCGCGGTGGGGACTCAGGCTTCAGCTTGACAGGCCGGAGCACCGCCGTGCTGCGCGGCGGGGTGGAGTCGCGCGATGCCGAGCCAGACGAGCACGAGGACGACGCGCCGGCCATCCTCCTTGGCATCCAGAAGCTCCCCCCGGCGCGCGAGAAGGACGGAGGCGAGCGCGGCGGGTACCCTAGCCGCGTGTTGTTACGAGTCTTCTTCGATTTGAAATTGTATGTTCTGAGGGCATTGATTGCTTCTGCAGTAGCACCTTTGTTTTGGTTTAGATCTTCACGGAAGATCATTAGGGAGATTATGCAGGGTAGGCAGCAACATATCGATTGGCAGAGAATGAAAGGCATGCGTAGCCGATGCAGCTAAATGTTAGGAACGCTATACACAACCTGAAAAAAAAATGCATTTATGAAATATTGATCGAGAAATGAGTTGCGAAGATACTGCAGCACAGGAAGCTAGCCGCACACCTGTACAAGTTGGGTGCGTCATGGGAAAGAAAAATGTCCACCAAATACCCACACACATTTCCCACAACAAACCACACCGTAAAGAAACAGTCAAGGGCCATCCTGAAGTGATCAGCATAATCTTGGGCCCTATAACAAGAGTAAGAGTGCAACTCAGTTTAACATTAAAAATAGAACAACTCAGAGGCTGGACACCCAATGCTTAAGAATAGCTCAAACTCTAATGTACTCCACACTGAACTTACTTCGATAGCATTACTGCAAAACGTTACTAGAATATAATAAGGTTTTTGTATATCTATCTGAGATGATGCAAACTGCTGATGTATAAATTTAAAAGGAACAACTGATCATGGAATGGAAGACTGTGTTACCTTGGATATCTGGTGAGTACGTTGTTTTGCCAGACTCCATTTGTGTCGGTCACAAAACGAGCTTCCGAAACACGAGGGCGCGAGCTTAGAACCACCGGGCCTTGGTCCGAGCTCAGTCGGACATGTCGTGATCGCTGTCGTTCCAGCACAGCAGCATGGAGACGCACCGCCGGAGGATGTAAAGCCTCGTCCTCTGCTGCTTCAGCACCGCGTGGCACCGGCGCCTGAGACCGCTGACGCCGCCGCCGCCCGCGGCGTGCTTCCTCCGCCGCGGCAGTTGCGGTCGCGACCGCGCGCCGTCGTCGTCCGCGTCGGCCGGCGTTGACAGGTGGTGGTACGCCGAGCAGGCGGAAGCCGATGCTGAGGCCGCTAGCTCCATGGATGCGATTACGAAGGAGATGAACGACCGAAGAACAGAGACTTGTCGCGTGAAGGACAAACTGTTGCGCGAGAGAAATGGATGCGGATGAAAACAGATAAACGTGGTGTGGCGAACCTGAGAACGGCGCCCGTGTTTTATAGGGCCCGGCCCGGTCTACGTAGCAGGGCCCACGTGACGGCGACGGCTCGTTATTGAAAGCCGACATTGGCGCTGGAATGACTGTTCTGCCCTCGTACGTAGCGTTTCTTTAATCCGCCCACTTGCTAATCAATCGATTGAGAACACTGGGCGGTTTTTTTTTTGGTGTTTGTACGCCGCCTCTGCGAGCTCCTCCGGCCGCCACCGCATGCGACCTCGCCTGCGGGAGCTCCTCCGCGAGCCCGCACCTCCTCCGTGCCGCCCATCTCGCTCTATCCCTGCAGCGCGTTGCCGTCCTCGAGCCCGAGCTCTTCGTTGTCTCTGCAGTGCCTCATGCGCCGGAGCCGGACCGCCTTCGACCTCCTCGCCTCAGCCACCGCGCCCGCGTCGCCGCTCCTGCTCTATCGCGGTCTGCACCTCATGAGCTTCTCGTCGCCAGGACCTCCTCTCACTGACGCGCGCGTTCTTGCCACCAGCTCCTGTTGATCTCCTGTTGATGTTGGGGCGTGTACATGATATGTGTAGGGGTGATCTGAAGATGGTGTGATGGCACCAGAGAATCAACTTCATACGGCGTTCGATGCAGTGGCGAGGTGTTGCATAGATGAAAACGGTGTGAAGATAGGGAACGCGCAACATCGATTCGGCTACTTCTGCCCTCATGACGATCCAAGTGCGCCTCGACCATCAAAGCCGAAGCCCCAAGTTCTCTACCCCGGTACGACAAGACCTTCTTCCCGCACCGATGCCCGAGGACCGGACGCCAAGGTCGCCTACACGGAACGCCGAGTTCTCCACCTTGAACGCCATGACCGTCTACACGGACCCGAAGACCACGGATGCGACAAGATCTACTCCGTTGTCCGAGAACGTTCCCGCCGAGACCGATCCCCATCGAACCCTGTCGAACCCCGAACCCCCGGAATCAAGATCTTCCGAACCCAGAGGTGTGACCCTAAGCCTCTGTTTTTATAATATGACATATACATGTCGCATCATTAAATCATCATGCTTGTATACATGTCATCTGGTGGGTTGGGTTAAATAGTCGATTCACCTAAATTAAATATGTATGCGGGCTATTCTAATCTTATTCTGGACTCTATTTAAATTTGTGTAGCGAACCGATACCATGTTTTGCCTTGTTAAGACAACATTTAAATTGCGGGGTATCTAAATCACTGGAACCTATTAATTAATTGTCGGGACCCCGGTTCCACTTAATACTGCCTAATTGCACCGCATCTGCATCATATCATAATCATGCCGAATCTTCTGCCGTAGTATTAAATATTGCATCCGGTGTTTCTTCTAGTGTTTGCTTCTTCGCGGATTAGGCCGATGAGTTGATGCGAGTATCGACAAGTTCTCCGGATATGATCCTTCGGCAGTGTTTTCCAGACGAGCATCTCTCCCTTTCTACCTATTTTGCTTTTATAGTCTTTATTTCCTCCTGTTGATCTATTGCTATCCGTGTTGCGATGCTTTAGTTTCCGTGCCCCATTTATGCTCCTTGTAGCCCTAAATTGCCATGGACACATCCTATTGCCTGATGTTTGATAGATAGTCGGCCTTGCGAGTCGTAGTTGCTTTCTTATGTGTTGCTTCGCGTCGTTGTCGTTCCACCGTTGACGGCAAGTTGGCACATGATAATGGTGGAGATGCTTAATGGTGGAGATGATCATGAATTTAAATACAACTATTAAATTGCTGGAATAACTAATGAAAGAGGCACCGGTGGGCAGTATATGCTATTTGGTTTTTCATGTCCACTTGTGTCCCGTAGGCCCCGAGTACTTGATACATGTTCCTTGATTATTCGCACTATCTACATCCGGGAGACCCTATGGATCCCCCTTAGCCAGAGCTTGATTCATTTCATATTTCTTGGGGCCACAAAGTAGTTTGGGGCTTTATTACTATCATGTACTTATGCCATGCTTTACTGCTTTATTTACGATTGTGCGTGGAGCACCTGTACTGTTTAGGAATGTGGAATGTTTTCGCGGTATCGACAAGCCCAGTCATACTTTCGGGTTCCCAGTCGTTTACAGCCATTGGCACAAACCTTGGGTCCGTCTCGGAGCCGGCCAACTTCGTTGCGGGTAGCTTAATGGGGTGGCCCCCTGAAATATTTTATGAATCCTATGATTGCTTTGTCGTGAAAGCATCGTTGGGTTTTGAGTTGGTTTTTCCGAGGTTGATCGTGTGTGTATTGCTATTTGTGCACCCCTGCAGGGTAAATCTTTCTGAAAGCCGTGTCCGTGGTTATGGACGACTTGGAGCACAGTATCTCGATCATAGACAAGCATAACTAAAGTAGTGTATAAATTTGACTTAATATGTGACTAGTAATCAGCTTCACTATAATGGAATGGATAATAAAAGTGCCCACAACTGGTGGAACTGGGGTGTACCGTGTCATGTTATACCTCTCTAGTAAGTATTGCAACTCCAATAGAATGAAATAAAAGTGCCAATAGCTGCTGGGTTTGGGATGTCACATGCTAATTGTATCTGACTAGTAAGTACTGCAACTACAACTTCTTGATTAACTAAAACTGCCCACTACTTATGCTATCAGGATGACTCGTGCTATCTATATCTGACTACTAGGTGCTGCAACTATAACGGAATGAATAAAACTGTCAACTGTGTGAGTTCCTTGGTTCGACTTCCTCGTTTGGTCTCGAGGGGGAATACCAGGATGGGTATAATTGGTGTTATTATCAGGTTGGATCCGAATAGGTCTTTCTTATCCCTCTCTAATAGCCGACAGTTGTATCGAGTCTCTATAGGTTGTTTAGTGCATGCTTCGCTGCCGCTTCAATCCACCATACCTATGTAGGCGAGAGCCGCCGAATTCTAGCCTCGCCGTGTACTAGCCTCAATACTGACGCTCCTCTTTTTCCCTTCGCCCTTTGTCGACACCCCTTTTGTCTAGCAGGTACGAGTTCGACGTCGTTAGCAGGGTTACCCTTCAGGCTTGGCCTGGGCAGGGTTATGGACGCCATTGGTTATTCTTCAGGGCTCTTAGTCCCATTTGCATCTTATTCGTACTCGGACGTTGTATCGTTTTCAAGGTGATTTGGATCTTTGTATTGTATATATGTATTCTTGACTTATGGAGTCGTGTTGTATATATCTATTATGTGGGTTCCATCGTGGACTATTGTGTAATGGTATTACTTTGTTTTCCACCCGCACGCAAGTGCCTGGTGGGCGTCCTTGAATCGTTTCTATGCGGGTTTGGCGGGAAGCGCTGAAACTTGCATAGGGCCGATTCGAGGGTGTTAAATTGTAATACCTCGGACATTATGCTCTAAGTTCAAGCCTGGACGAACCAAAAGTGGATAACTGACTCTACCGCGGAGGCCCAAGGCCACCCATGTGTAGGCACGTCGAAGTGGTGTAGGGCACGGTACCGGCCTACCACCTTATCCACTTTCAAGAACATCGGGACAAGAGCGAGCGGCGTAAGCGACATGTAACGCGACCATGACATACACAAATGAGTATGTATGCCTGCGACTTACAATAGACATCAGAGTCACACCATCTAAAAGAAATAGAAATATTGCAGCGCCATACGACAAGATCCAAATATCCTAGATAGATATAATAGTTTGGGATACATCCTCAAACATCACGCAACAGAATATCAAGTGGAAGCGGAATACAAGATCCGAGTACGGATAAGAAGCAAATCGGCATAAGATGCCACAGAACGAAGCACATCCCACCCACAGATCTCACGGATCTCCATCCCAGGAATCTCTATACCTGATGGTCATTGCCACCAACATCGGTCTCTTCGACCCAATAGCCTTCCTTAGAGTATACCTGTCCACCTAAACCAAATATTTATCGTGTGAGACCCTAGGGGTACTCAGCAAGTCTTAATGCATCTAAAGGGAACAACCTGGGGTGACGCAATTACAGCGAAAGATAATATCTAAAAGTTCTATAGAGACACGCTACATCATCCGCCCAACCAGAGATGGGTGGACACTCGTTAATTAATAGCAATAGTTATATAAGCAACATAATTAACCTCGCTCGCCTTCCTTCTCGCTTACCGACGAGAAGGCGGAAGAACCTCCCATCCGTTGGCAATTTTATTAACCATTTCATGAGTATTGTTCTATTTACTAGTCATGTCTTAGTCAAATTAAAGGCGATACTTTAGTTATGCTTGTCTATGATCGAGAAACTGTGCTCCAAGTCGTCCATAACCGTGGACACGGCTTTCAGAAAGATTTACCCTGCAGGGGTGCACAAATAGCAACACACACACGATCAACCTCGGGAAAAACCAAATAAAACGCAACGAGGCCCCACGACAATGCATTCACATGATTCATAAATTATTTTAGGTGGCCACCCCATTAAGCTACCCGCAACGAAGTTGGCCGGCTCCGAGACGGACCAAAGGTTTGCGCCAATGGCTGTAAACGACTGGGAACCCGAAAGTGTGACTGGGCTTGTCGATACCGCGAAAACACTCCGCAATTCCTAAACAGTACAGGTGCTCAACGCACAATCATAAATAAAGCAGTAAAGCATGGCATAAGTACAGGATAGTAATAAAGCCCCAAACTAGTTTGTGGCCCCAAGAAATAAAGTGTGAATCAAGCTCAGGCAAAGGGGGATCCATTGGGTCTCCCGGATGTGGATAGTGCGAATAGTCAAGGAACAGGAATCAAGTACTCGGGGTCCTACGGGACACAAGTGAGCTTAAAGAACCAAATAATAGATAATGCTCACCGATGCCTCTTTCATTAGTTCTCTACTCATATTAAGTTGTTTAGGTACCTCATTATCCAAGGACTCGCACAAACCCTACACATGCAATTCTACCACTCGCATGGCTCAAACAACTCCTGTAGTAATGACTCATGGAATTGAGGAACAAGTTTCGGTGGGGTTTAAAATTAAAGGCTATGCAATACTTGGGATTCAATTTAATGCAATCGCGACTCAATGATGCAAGAGTAAGATAGAAGCATAGGTACTATATGTAATTGTTCCGTCATTTGGAATTTCTAGCTCGATTACATTACTGCAATGATTTGGAGACGCTTGTCTGCACTCTCTGTGCTGCTGCAGTATTATACTACATCCATTTCAAAATATAAGATATTTTAACTTTATGAAATATTTGCATCTAGAATCTTTTTAGTGTGTAGGTTCACTTCAAATCCATATAAACATACATACTAAAAGAGGTTTAGATACATTTTATTCATAAAGGTAAACATCTTATATTTTGAAACGGAGGGAGTACTATACTATAGAACGATTATTGGTTAGTGATGTTACATAATCGCGTAGCAAAAAGTAAATCAAACGAAGAATAAGAACACAGATTTTTACGTGGAAACCCTTGCGGGAAAAAACCATGGAACGTATGACGCCGTATCACTATAATTGGGAGAAGTATTACAATACACGAGATGACAAACTCTCTACGTGTTATCAATATGGTGGAACTCTCTCAATCTAATCTATGACTACCTGACACTATATAAAGGGGCAAACAACTCTCTTTCTTGGCGGACACAAAATAGAGTTGTAGATGTACTACGTCTAACACGGTTGGCACGCCGTAGTCCGTCAGGACTCCTCTGTAGTATATAGGATTCGGATCATATTCAACAAACTCCACCTTGAGTCGAAATCTCTTATAAAAAAGTCATATAATATTCAACTCCTCAATTAAAGTCATCACAAGTAAACCTTGTGCTTTGAAACGTCCTTAGGACTAATAAACTTCTCACGAAGTCACATTGAGCAAATCAAATTGTAGGTCATCCAAAAACAACATAGCTGTCAAGAAAGTAGACATACGAACTTGGGTCTTCCATAATATCCGATAAAAGTCTGAGTCTATGTCACTGACCTCCAAAAACTGAAATTGCTCAATCATCAAATGACATAAGTCATCATATCTCACGTGGTGCTTGAGTGAGCGCAAAGCTCATAGTACAACATCTTGGTGCACATAACATTGTGAAGAACTCATCTCATGGAATCTGAACGTGCTACAAAAGCACAAACCTCGGCAAACAATACTCATGCAAGAGCATCTGGTACGGAGAACATCTCGTGCACCAAAAACTGTCGTCTTGTAATGGTTGGTAAAAAATCCATGACATGGTCAAGAACTATCCATGTAGAACAAAGGTCGGATGTAGGAAACTTTTAAACATGCAACGGAGCTTAAACACTACAATAGACCCCTCTTGCAAGAGCAAAGACAACTGAACAATGTTGTAGTATCTAGCAGAAAACAAATCTTCTCTTGCACCTCAAACTGATCCTCATCATAAATTTGAATAACAAAGACAAAAACCTTCACATGCATAACAGCAAAAAACTCTGGAGAGAAAAGAGTATATGCTAGCTACCAACAGGCTTAACAATCACCTCCTCCATTTTTTTTAATTTCTGAATTGTGTCCTTCATATAATCGCAGCAATATAATTCCCTGAATTTGCCTCCATAATATCTCCCATATATTGCATTGAATATGAACAATCATAAAACTTACTTAGAACTTCCAGCCTCTAAATATGATAACCCAAGTGAACGAACAAGTCGTCGAATGCCGCAAATAACACCGCCTTAACGTTGAACCAAAACTGTAGTACAACTTGAATCTACTTCAACAAACTTCACCGATGATCATCTCAGCGACAAATCATCGAACATAGGTGCGGGGGTAGAACCGGTATTGAGACCGGAATAGAGCGTGGGTCAATGCTCGAGCTGGAAAAATAAATTGTTCACTTTGTTCGTGCCAAACTGTAACACTAGTATAAATTGTACCTGTGCTAGAATTAATGATCCGCATCTTGACTTGACGAAACAAGACAAAAACGCTCTTAATAAAATCTATAAACTGCAGACTAAGTAAAAATAGCACAAATTTTTTTCTGATATTCTTGAAGTGCACGTAGCAATTGAAGAGAAAAGTTGATTGGAAGAGCTTGGCATGCTCCTCCTTGGGACTCGATTCAACCTGACTTGATCGATGTAGTGTAGAGCAAACAACTGATGTAAATAGCACCTGGTACTAATCTCTAGGCCTTCACGTGAAGTAGTACTCAAGCATAACAACATGAGAGAGACCTAGGACAAGACGTGATAGAGCAATAGACTGATTTACCTCGGGACATGGTCCGGATGGGGCTGATCACTTCACAAACGCATGCTTCAAATCGATCTGGTACTCTCGATTGATCAACACGTAGATCCTCGCACGGAATTGATACCGATTAAGAGGGCAGGATACAACGACGGATCGGGAGTCGTACCAGACAAGGTTGCACACGGATGAAAAACTGCAGGATGGAGCTAGTGATATAGGCGACTCGACGTTCGCGAGGACGAGACGCGCCGAATTCAATTGCAGTGTAGCGGACGGATCAGCGGATGGAACGCCAATGAAAAACTTCAAAACTTTATCCGATAGATCTGATCTCGAACGATGCTTCGATCTTGGTGAAACTGCATGATGCCGCGGGACTGCGGCTATTGATCCAATGAAGATGACGATTGCGAGATGCTGCCCGGGAGCGCAGCGGAAAGTCTTCCGGGCAGTAGATCTTGAAACCTTCGGCTCTGATACCACTCGTTACATAATCACACAGTAAAAAGTAGATCAAACGAAGAATAAGAACACATATTTTTACGTGGAAATCCTTGCGGGAAAAAACCACGGAACGCACGACGCCGTATCACTATAATTGGAAGGAGTATTACAATACACGCACTATTAATATGGTGGAACTCTCTCAATAGGCAAACAACTCTCTTTTTTGACGAACACGAAATAGAGTTGTAGATGTGCTATGTCAAGCACGATTGGCACGTCGTAGTACGTCAGGACTCCTCTGTGGTACATAGGATTCAGATCGTATTTAACAAGTGCGCTAGCTAATGTTGACGTTCGGCTAGCCCAAGTATTTGGATAGACATTGAGTGGGAAAAAACAGGCTCCTGACTCGGATCAGATGCAGGGTCTCGCATATTAAAAAGGAAATATGGTAACATCACCGGTCACCACTTCAGTTGGACATGATGCAGCAGTCGCTGCGTAGACAAGAGGTGATTATAAAACAGAAAGGGCCAAAGAGGATTTTGGACAAACAGGACTCCCTGCTCCTCAATTAGGTGTGAGGTCGACATGGTCTTGATCAAAATTAGGCATGCAATTACATTATGTGTGGTAGGACAATTAAATGTGTTAGCTTTACGACAAGTAAATAACGAAGAACGAGAATAAAATCGCAGCAAAGGGGACATAGATTTAACGTGAAAAACCCTCTCCAACACAGAGAGGGGAAAAACCATGGGCGCCAGCTAGCGAAACTTCACTATAACGGGGAGTGTTTACACAACGTCGGGGATTTCACCGATGCAACTTCTTCCAGCCGGCGGCTTACAAGAGGTATATATAACGGTGGTAACCTAGGTCATCAACGATCCGTACCGCGGGGGGGCGACAGCCCCCCGCACCCCCCCACAGGCGTCCCTGTTGGGCACATGGGCCAATTTCAGACTCCGCTCCGCATCGGCCCAAGCCTCCGGCGACGGGCCTCGCTCCGCTCCGTCAGAAGTTGGTCTTTACTTTGTAAAATATTGATCAACATACAAAATGTCGTAACAGTTCCCCCTCTTTTCTCCTGAAGCATTTTTGGTGTTGAGTTGAAAGTTGACTTCTCAAGAGTTGAAAGCTAGCCTCGATGTATTTTTTTTAGATAAGAGGGTATAAACCCCGACTTTAAATTAATAAAGCCAGCACGCCTAAATGATACAAGATGTTGAGGAACACCTCTTGCAAAGCAGATCAAAGTCCAAGCTAAAAAAGAAAGAAGGCACATCTACACTACGTCGAGCACCATTTCCTTGCTAATGGAACGATGCCGATGAGGGGGAGCGCAAGCCGGGCGGGCAAAGTCGTCGGGCCAGAGCTCACACTAGAGGTCGGACACACCAACAAACACTGCGCACTGTCGGGACACACTAGACCAAAGATGGCTGTGCAACCAGCAAAGGGACCAAGGCTCCCGCAGAGACAGTGCCACAACATAAGGAGCAAGCTTGACATCGTAGAGCGCAAGAGAGCAACTGAAGAAGACAAGTTGAAACCAGTAGAACTGCAGCTCCAAGGCGGTGCCTCCACCATCCAGAGTCGCCGCTCCGGTGTCCAAAAGCACCTGCCTCCCAGCGGAGTCAGGCCGCGGGCATGCAGCCGGCCGCTCCAGCTGCCACGCTGGCGCAACTCCACCACCATCCTGAAACCCATGTTGACAGAGCAATTTCTAGAAGACAACGAGGCAACCTACTGCAGATCTGCCCAAGCCAGTAAAAGTGCCCCTTTGCACCAGCACTGGGAGCACGCACGACATAGGGACCCTCTTCGGCCAGCTACTCACGAGGAGCCCGGGACGCCGGCGACCCTCACCTGTAGCCCCAAGAGACAGCCCCCGACACGGTAACAAGATCTTCCACGTCGGAATGCCCGGCCACGGCTACGAGCGCCACCAAGACGGCCCCTGCCTGTAGAAGGCGTCAAGGCTGTGGTCACGGGAACCCAAGCGGAGCGGGCACGCCGTCGCGAGCGAAGGAGCTCACGGGAGAGAGGGGAAACGGGGGAGAGGAGGTGGCAGGGTGCCTCGCCGTCGCCGTGGGCTGGCCGGCGGCCGCCGATGACGGAGGCGGGGGTGGAGGCACAGGGGAAGGGGGGCTAGGGGGTGGTGGCGCGAATCGCCTTGGGTGCCGCAGGAGCGACGCACGAGGCTAGGGTTTTCCCCCGTCTCTTCACTCTTCAAAATTCGCCTCGATGTAACTTGAAGTAGTACTTTGATTTGTAGTTAAAATTTGGTTCATCTAAAATATGGTTGTAGTTAAAAAGTTAGTTTCAAGTAGTCAAAACATGTATTGAGCAACTTGGTATAAGAAGTTATGATTAACTAAACTGGAAGTTGTCATTTGCTTAATTTGATGGCTTAGTTTTCTGTTTTCTTTTGCTTCGCCGCGGTTGACGGTGGTGGTGTCGTTGATACCTTCGATCCGGATTACAGATATAGTATAGCTTCTTTTTCCCTAGTATATCTAGGTTATCGAATCCTCGAGAAGCGAATGCGTAGTCCCCAAGCTCGTCCCCAAGTCAGCCAAGAAGATGGACAAGGAGCAGCCATCTCCAGAACCAGAGTCTCCACCGTCATCACCTCGAAGTCTCCACATCAACCAGAGTCTCCATCGCCCAAGCCCTGAAGTCTTCGGCCTCCCTCCGCTCGAAGCCCGGCTGCAAGCCCCTGGACTCAACCCGGAGTCTCTGCCCGCAGTCACCCGGAGTATCCGGTCCGACCCCAGCTTCCCATGTCTGCAAGCTTCAGGAATCCATCTGGAGTCTCCGCCCGCTATCCTGGAGTCTCCCCCCTTGACCGGAGTCTTCAGCCCGACTACACTGGAGTCTCCGACCTAAGTGATGGGATTGCGCGCCACCAGCTGGGCCTTCGTCCTATATACCCCTAGAGTACATTCCAAACCCTAGTTTTATGCCCAAACTACCCCCATTCTAGTGGCTGTCCTATATATAGAGCCTCCACCACTTATTGTATCCATTAGGCTTAGATGATAGACTAAAGACAACCCTCTTTATGGAATCTCTAGTTTTGCCTCATCCTCTTTACCAAGAGAACCGACTATCATCACCAACCTTGTTGGAGTTTGCATCGCGCATCCATTGTTGTACAAGGCCTACGTTTGCGAGTGTGTGGGCATAGTTGTCAAGACCCTCTCCAAAGTTTTCTTCCCTCTCCGCTTGGGATTGACGGGAGCACGTTGACCAATCTTTCCTTGCGAGGATTTTATCGGATCGGTGGCCGCCGGCGGGAGAAATTGGCCTTGTATCATGTCGTGTTTTCTTACAATATGTTGAACAATTGCTCTTTCAAATGTTTTGTTTGCAATGATGTGAAGAATGATCCTTATGTTGCGACAAATTTGATGAACAATTTATCTTTCCATATGTTTGTCGATAACCATGCTATTGCAGCGGACATGCTTTGTGATGAGTGTTGTTCAACTCCTCTTGTTGCTTCCAATAAGATGAATAATTATTATTTTACTTGTTTTGCTTACAACAATAATTACCATATGGTTTTTATTGAGATTGCCCCTATAACTTTCTCAATTTTTGGAGATTTTGATGATTGTCGTGATAATCATGTTCGCCACTTGCATACTCAACATGCATCTATTTCACACTTGATTGACACTAATGGTGATGTGCATAAGAAGAGATACTGCATGATGGAGGATGTGTTTCTCTACCACACGCACACACGTTCTTCCTTTTGTGTATGATGTGTGTATACCCGCACTATAATGTCAACCTCGGTTGAGCACAAGTTAACAAAAATAGCTCTAGAGAGCATCCCCACATGAGTTCAAGATCGAACCCAGCTCTGATACCTTTTGCATGCTTTGCATCTTTCATGTTGAAAAATTGTTCTTTCCTATGGTTTGCCTGTAAGCATGTGGATGGTATTATTTTACCTTGTGACAATCATGTTTCGTTGCTACTGGATATTGAAGCTTTGTTTTTTTCAACAAAAATGTTGAACAATTTCTCTTTTCAATGTTTTGTGTGCAACCATAATGCCACTACGAGCATGTATTGTCACGAGAGCTTCCAAGTATCTTGTATATTTGTTACAACAAACATAAGTAACATTTTCTCTTTCATATGGTTTGTTTGCAAACATGTTGTTTTTGCTTCCACTTGTGATACTCACATTCACATGATATTTGTTTTTGCTAATTTGTGTGTGGAATCCAACATATTGAACATTTTATCATTCGAATGGTTGGTTTGCACACACAATGATGTTGTTTTGAATATCCTTCTCCATGTGTTTTTGCCGAATTCTCCTATTCTTGCATCAAAGATGTTGATCAATATGTTAGTCAATTGCTTTGAGTGCCACACTAAAACGTTATATGGAGTTTTTGAGTTCCCATATTTGGATGATATTCAAATGATTTCCATGCACATTGAACTTGCTTATGCATTCCATTTTCTATACATGTATTGTGCTAATAGTGTTGTGAACGGACATACCATAAATGACATGCTCCTCTATCACACACGAAAATATTTTACTTGGTCTTTGTTGTGTGAAGGTACAATTGCATATGTGTCAACCTATATGTCCCATGAGTTAACAAGACAAAATGTAGAGAGTTATCTAGGGATGCACTTCAATGAGCTATCTCTACATCCTAAGGCTTCACGGTAAGTGAAGGAATATTGAAGAGTTGCGACATCAAGTTTCTAAAGGACAACTACATGGCAAACCAAAGGATAAAGAATATCTCTCGACCACCTCTACATGGTGATGAGTGTATAGAGTCGGGGATGACTCTTTTGAAGGGGGGGGGGGGCAGATGCAGCCCGTCCTACGGATGCTACTACTGTAGGGGTTCCGTGTATGAAAACAATAATTTTTACCCTACGCACCTGAACCCCTGATGCTGCCAGGACCTATCTATTAGTAATGCAGTAAAGGGAGGGGATTTTCGCGAACTTACCATTGAAGACCGAAAAACATTGTCAACGCTCAGGAGAGCATGGTTGATGTAGACGAGCCGAAGCCAACCTCAAGGTCGTGATGAAGTCCTTGCGCTCCTGCGGCTCCAACGACTTGAGTGCCTCAAGTGTGACACCTCGCGGGGATTTACACATGTCCGGTGCCTGACGATGATTCTCGCTTCCCTGATCCAGAAACAGTTGTGGAAGTAGAGCTCCTCGATCCGAATCCCGTAACGCGACGGCGCTCCGCAGTGAAGATGTCTCTCGTTCGCACAGTCCGAACTTGGGACCACGGTCAGGAGAGAGAGAGAGAGATAGAGAGAGAGAGAATATAAAATTGGAGGTCGCCCCAAAAGTGAGGAAACCTTTATTAAATATTGTGTGTATTTATCTGGCCAAATACCCCCACTATATATAGGGGGAGGGGAGGTACTACCTCCCTCAAAGTCCCGGGGTGGGACTAAAGGAGAGGGAGAGGTGGGGAGGCACGTCGGCTATCCCCCACCCATGGTCCTCACATGGGGCTGGCCCACTAGGGCCGCTGGCCACCCCCTAGGCCTCTCCTAGGGATGTGGTCCCCTCTTGGGCCCTTTCCCCTCCGGGAATTGGCCCATTAAGCCTTTTGACCTTTAAATTGATTTTATTTTTTATTAAAGAATTACGAATAAATGATTAAATCAATATTTAACATTCATTCACATATTATTCAATCTCCATGGCTATGGAACACCTTCCACCTCCACTCTGGACATCCTCCGGACTTACCGAAACCCTTTCGGTTTTCTCTCTACTATTCTTCGGTGATTCTTCCGATCCTATAAACACTCTCTAAGAATCATCAAACCCTTAAGCGTGATACCCTACGGTTCGGGAACACTCCAGACATGGTCGGGACACTCCCGGACCAATGATCTACAAAGGGACCTAGATGGCCATGTGACCCCTGTGCGTTCCACGAAGATCTTTCGTCGTTTGAACCGGGACAGTCGTGTCTTATTCCCTTTGTCTCTCGATACTTGCATTGTCCAAGATCTGATCAATGACATCACCATGTCGTGTTCAATCTCGTTACTAAACAATGCTACTTGACTCGTTCCGACAAGTGATATCCCTGTGATCAAATCACACGCTGTGCAGCTATTGGATATAACTTCTCCGAGTGGGCCCTTGAGTATCTTTCCGTCACGTGGACGGACAAATCCCGCTCTTGACATATATTGCCTCTACCATTCCTTCGAGTACCTAAACACACCTTTATAATCACTGTATTACCAAGTGACGCTTGATGCTATCTAAGCACTCTCGGGAGACAGTGATTGATATACCCTCGCGGTCTAAGAAATAGTCTACAAGGATCCATTTCTAATCATCGTAACTTGAACTTCGTGACATGATTGGGTCACGATGTTTAGGTTGGGTATTGGTCCATTATCTCATTCTCAGAATGAGTTAACTCCATTTCCAACTAGCATAAATGCCACATGATCAGGAAACTTGATCATCTGTTGACCAATGAACCAGTGACTAGAGTTTCACTTGGAATCCCTGGTTGTTTATATATCACACGTGTATTGATGTTTCCACACAATACAGTTATAGCATGATATAAAACTTAATTATAAACTTTATGAAATATGATAATAGTCCTTATTACTATTTGTCTCTAGGGCATATTTCCAACAACTACATCTATAAAGCCAAGTCCCCAAGCTCGTCCCCAAGTCACCCAAGAAGATGGACAAGGAACGGCCACCTCCAGAACCCGAGTCTCCGTCGTCATCACCCCAGAGTCTCCGGATCAACCAGAGTCTCTTCCATCCAAGCCACGGAGTCTCAGGCCTCCCTCTGCTCAAAGCTCGGCTATAAGTCCCTGGACTCAATCCAGAGTCCCTGCCAAGAATCCAGAGTCTCTGCCAGATCCTGGAGTCTCCGCCCGCACGTTCCCGAAGTCTCCGGTCCGAGCCCAAGATGTCCACGTCTAGAAGCTTCTGGACTCTGTCCGGAGTCTCTGCCCCAAATCGAAGTCTCTAGCCCGACTACACCGGAGTGTCCGGCCTAAGTGATGCGCATGCGTGCCGCCAGCTGGGCCTTCGGCCCATGTACCCCTCTTGTCCGTTCCAAACTCTAGTTTTATGCCCAAACTACCCCCATTGTTGTGGTTGTCCTATATATAGAGCCCCCACACCTTATTGTATCCTTTAGGTATAGATGATAGACTAGAGACAACCCCCTTTGTGGAATCTCTAGTTTTGCCTCATCCCCCTTTACCAAGGGGTCCGACTATTGTCAACAACATCGTTGGAGTTTGCATCGCGCATCCATCGTTGTACAAGTCCTACATTTTCAAGTGCGTGAGTGTAATTGTCAAGACCCTCTCCAAGGTGTTCTTCCCTCTCCACTTGGGATTGACAGGAGCATGTTGACCGATCTTTCCTTGCGAGGATCTATCGTACCAGTGGCCCCGCCGGTGGGAGAAATTGGCCTTGTATCGTGTCGTGTTTGCGTGTGTTCATCATGTTCTTCACGAGGTGTGTGTTTGCTTTCGCTACCTTCTCCATTTCCCCTCACTTTCCCATCAATTTCCACGGAGATTCATGAAAGATCAGGCCACCCTAAGGGGTCACCCCTAACACCTTCTCAAAATAGTCTTTCGCCACACTTTATATTATAAATAAAGCCATAACGGCTCAATCGATACAAAGGGATGAAGGAAATCCTCTTACCAAGCAATCTTGTTTGTTCTCCCTGGATCTCACTTCTTCCTTCCTACCCCCGATAGAAAAATTCACGAGATTAGTTATTTAAAATGGGACCAAAGATAAACAATAGAAAACAAGAAGAGTTGAGCTTGCCACCGAAGACAACTAGAGAGTGACCGGGAAAACCGGGCTCCACTACAACGTCCCCGAGAGGGTAACAACGTTAAGCCCAACCATCATCCAAACCAATGGTAACCACAACAATGCCATCAAGGGGGTTATGACCCCGCAGGGATCGCCACCGTTGGTGCCGCAGTGTAGAGCTTTCGCCCGAAAAAACTTTCAAACCACACATGGTATGCTAGACCACCCACTGACCTCGACTAGGCCTTCATCACATGATCTGGTAGATGTCCTTGCTGAAGCGTTGCCAGCATAAGGGTCCCCAATCACCCCCTCCTCGCCACCTTCATGGCCAAAAGAGTCAGGCCATCACCATCGCCACGTTACTCGCTGTAGATACGCCCATGCAGTCCAGCTTCCGGGGCTACCACCCCAGCATCAATGAGCTCCATACCAAGAAGTGATAAACAGCTCGTCACAGGACCAGTGAGTGTAGTCGACAGGTGATGCATGTAAAATGTATACATAAACTTTGAGCTTTATTACTTAATATTCCAACATATTTGCATCATATATGGGCTATATTCATGTTTTATAATGATTATTGGAAATAATTCACACTTCCCATATTGCTTTGGAATTAACCCCGTCGAGGCAGAAAACCCCTATTTCAATGTTTTTGACTTTTAGATACCCAAACGACATCCAATTGACCTGAAACTTCACGAGACCCAGCATTTATCAGAATGAAGAACAATAGGCCAAAGATCCATGAGAAAAGAAGACCGAGGAGGGAATGAACACAGCTGTCGCGGCCCACCCCCCGGGCGTGGCTGGTATGCTCTTTCCTCCCTCGAGTCTCCGATGCCGTCGATTCTTTCGCCAAATGACTTATCTTAACCTAAAACCTACTATATATACTCCCTTTCGGCGATCCTCGACATAGACGGAGGCGGAGATCAAAAACACAAAAACGGAGAGTCGCTGGAGAAGATCGGAGGGGGGAAACGCCGCCAGAATCGCCTCCGGAGGGCTCCACCCCCTCCGGCATGTTCATCATCAACACCTACAGCAAGATCCTCTCCATCTCCCTACTGTAATATCTTGGCAAACATGATGTGTGAAGCAATATTTTATCTTCCCTTGATCTATTGTGACTCCATGTCTTTGTTTGGGTAGTGAATTGTTATGGAAAAAGTGAAATAGTTCGTTTATTGGTTGCATACACTATTGTTATCTTTTATGATTGTCTTGTTAGTACAATATATGAGTGCATGCATATGTTGGGGAATGCATGTAAGGTGATCACCGTAGTGTAATGGCGTGGGGAGGACCATGGAGGACAAAAAACCGTGGTCCAATCCATAGAGTTACATTAGGGGGGACATATATCGGGGACCCTAGAGTTTATAGCTATGGTGGGACAATTGTGTCTTAATAATTCCTATGTTTGCTCAGTAACATGGCCTTAGGATCCATCATAAGAGTTGTGTATGCGCATTTATTTGCCTGCACCTAATTAAGACTCCGTCCTGGAAGAAACAATAAACAACCAAACAAACGAATAAAATAACAATTGTCTAAACATTTACTCCCTTAGAGAAACTTGCTATCTACTTGAGAAAACTTGCCACCACTCCACTCCACTTCATTAGATCAATTTCACTTGCACTACTTGTAGTATCCACTAACACATACTTTATTTATTTTCTACCTAGTACCAAAACAAAACACACACTTAGATCCTAGCTTTGCATAGAAGACCATATAAGAGGGTTATAGGGCTTTAGAGAATAGATAGTTTACCTTCAGCTCGTCGTGGGTTTGACACGCAAATGCTTATCGAATTTTACTACGGTGATCTCCTGCCCTTGGGGGTTATCAGCAGGTGGACACCTGCCACCCACCAGCCACACTCCGCATCCATCAATAGTCGTATCTAGACCCGAAGGTCCCGATTCATCCTCCGACAGCATCGCGGTCACTGAGAGGAAATCCTACATCTTGCACCGCTAGGTGCGGTCGCTAACCAGACGCAGCAGTAGGGACTGCCATGCCGCACAAGCCTGACTAGCCCCTTCACCGCACTGCAGTTCCATGTTCGCCGCCACCATCCACCGACAAGTGCATGCTGCAGCCTACCCTTGTCACCTCGGCCAGAAATTTGCAGCTGTCGCCGGGCAACCGTTGGTCTATGGTCGAAGGCCATGGCAACACTACACAGCAAGGACCCACCTCCACACAGATTTGGGCCAGGCATGCTGGCCCGTGCCGCTAGATCTCTTTACTCCACCCTAGGTCGCCCGCTCCTGAACGCCGCTAGCACTACACCACGATGTCGGGTGCGCCAGGCCGATGCAAGGACCGAGTCATCGCCTAGCCGCACCGCCTGAAGACGAATCTATCCTGCATTGGGTTCTCGTCAAGTCAGTCGAGTGGCCGGTGCCGGCCATCGACGGTCTGTCGCTGCTGTCACTGCACGGGCTTTGCCCGATGTAAAATGTCGGCTACGGCAGGGAGAGAGGTTGAAGAAAGGGGGCGCGTGGGAGAAGGCGGTGCACTGAGGCCTGGTGGCCTGCCGGGAGCGGCCGAGTCGCCTGTGTGTGTGTACCGACCGGATATCCCTTTCTCTCGCATGCATATTGGCCAACGTTCACGATCCTACGGGGTGCAGGGCCGGGCCCACTGTTGTACAAAATGTGCGGCCCGCACAGGGCCCCAAAATTTGGAGGGCCCCAAATTTTATATAGACCTGCTATATATATTTACTGGAATGAAAAAAATAGTAGATAGAATAGGTCTTATGACTTAACTGGGCCGTTCAAACTGGTCACATATGATTAGCTCCTAGCTAGCGCATGAAAGGCCGACCGCTCAAACACGGCCGATTGCGTGTGTCACGTTGACTCTAGGGCCTGGTTGCTCGATACGATCAATGTTGTTCAAATAAACATTATGCATCCAGAAATTGACTAGGTATGATACTTAATATATCCAATTATAATGTAAGATATTATGATATATATATATATATATTGTAGTTGTTAAATAGTTTAAAAAAATTAATAGGATATAGGGTCCTAATTTAGAGTTTGGCACAGGACCGGATTTTGCCGGCCCGGCCCTCACCAGGTGCATAAAAATCCTAGCTGTGGCGTAGGATATAAAGGTCAATTCAGTTGGATGTGAGTATGACCGAGAGAGGGACCGGTCAAGCGTGGGCACGCACCACCGCGGCCGGCACGATGCATCGCCGTCGACATCCACCCGTCCGGGACACACGCTGATGCATGCACCTGCGACAACAACGCCCAAAACCCCATCGCGCCCCCCCACCCCCCCCCCCCCCCCGCGGCGCGCCCACACGACGGATAGCATCGTACGTACTGTAGTCTGTAGGCGCGTACGTGGCAGGAGAGAAGGCCGGTATGGCGGTATGGCCCCGTGTGGGCGTCATTGGAGCTCTGCGGCGCTTCCTCCGGCCGGCACACCACGTTCTCCTCCATGGCTCCACCGGTGGTAGTCGTCGCTTATCTACTCCGTATGTTGTCCAGCCGGGACCGCACGTGCGTTCCTACTACGCTACGCCCACGTTTTCCCGCTATGCGGTAGCTAGTGCCATTCTCAGCATCAAACCTACCTACCGAGGTATAGTACTCGTGAATCAAACCTACCAGCTTGTACTGTACTGCTGGGTGTCCAACTGTCGATGACGATGCAGTTTTTCCCAACCTCTTTTGTGGCAACGTCGACCACGCTCCACGCACACGTTTCGATTGCAGTTTCTTCCATCTTTTTTGATGGATTGCACTTGATCAGTTCATCGGTTTGCTTGGCAGCACGGAGGCGTTGCTAGCCAAAGGGAAGGGGGACATGGTGTGCCTGTCATGAGCTGGACTGTCCGCACTCCATCTCTAACCAATCATGAGAGAGAGTTCCACTCCTGTTTCTTCTTTTCTTTCTTGCTAGTGGACGGACAACAAAATAGTCTACTCAAAATCAGTCGACTTCATGCTTGATCCGCTCGAGGAGACGTGCTTAATTTGTTTCTGCACCGGCGGTGACTCACCGCCGGTGAGTGCGGGTGACTCAGGTTATGGGTTCAGCGGGTTACATTGTTGAGGCTCGGTCGTCGGATTGCTGCTCGGGTACGTACGGCGGCCTGACACATGATGGTGGACAAGGGTTTAAGCAGTCCAATGCAGTTAAGCTAAGCGTTGAACAGTAACACTACAGTTCAGGTTTTTACAACACTGTGAACTTACAAGTAATTTTTGGACAACTTTGCGTACCAAACATACAATACAGTACTAGCACTACGATATCTGTCAAACAGATTGCATTGAACTACACAGCTCTTGATGCATGTCCGGCCTGTGCGTTCGGATTGATGACGATTCCCACATGTGAACAGGTCCCTTGGTTGGGACGGATTAAGAAACCGTGTTAGGTTGGGGAAGACGGATGTTCTGTTCTTGCCTGCAATCGCTACGGCAGCGTATCCACCTCTTTCACCCGCTTGCAGATTTGCTGCTACGGTTTGGGCCTGCGTATCACCGTCACGCACCTGGTCAGATAGCTGTCTGGCTTACAATGATTCATCTCATCCGGCCACTCAGCATCATGGACACAGGATCCTGTGAGCTAGCAACGCATGGTGCTGTGCATCTCGAGAGTTTGCAATTATCCAGATTCGTTCGCCTACCGTACCTTCCGTCAAGAATTTTAATTGGCCGACTGTCCCTTGATGGCGCCAAGTGACAATGCCCTTGATTCCTTCTATCCGTGAAACTGGCGCCGGCACAACCGCGACGGCTCATAGGCTAACATCATTTTCACTCCCCCAGCCCCAAAGCCCCCAAGGCCCAATCTGGACACGGGCGCAAGAATCTCGCCCAACCGGCCCCTCGAACCCAACCAGGGGTGAGCGGGGCGTTAGATGGACGCGGTTCGTGCGCGAAACGGTTGATCAGCTCGTGGTCCCATATTGGCGGTGAGACAAAAGGCATCGTCTACCACGCCTCATCTCCCGCACCGCATTTCTTATTGGGAGTTCGGCTAGGAACCCTCCCCCTCCCCCTAGCTGAAACCGCGTGCAGGGACGATCCACGGATTTCACGGGCTCTAGGGCAACATGATACCAATGGACTCTTGTTTTAAGTGGCATAGCTTTCCTATGGTGAGAGAAAGTATCCAGTGGAAACTGATTGCACTGGAAACTTGGAAACTCGTACATGGGTCATTGGATCCAAAATGTATGCTATGGATCATGCTCCTTTCTGTACCATGCCTTTTGCAAACAAGCGCCCGCCTGGCCAATTGTGCTTTTGCGCAAAACATCTTGTACAATTTTTTCCTCTCAAAATACCACATAGCCCAAAATGTGCCACCGCCAGATTAATAAGGTTTCTCTAGAGCGGCTGCGGCGGCGACCGACAGTAGGGCTCCAATTTGTACAAGAGTGTTACAGATGATTGTGCAACCGTACTTAGTGAAGGCATTATGTGTTGCTTGACTGGTTTCTACTGAATAATATTGATTGATTTGTCTCCAAAACAATTCCATTTGTATCAGCCGAAGCTGCAAAATTGTGTGCTGAAGATTTACTCACATATCTATGCAATTTCAGTTCACATGGAGAAACTTGGTGAAATACAAAAAAATGGGTGTGGACATTGATGGAAGAACCATGGAAGAGATGAGTGGATGCTTAAGGAAACATGATATTAATTCCCTCGGACCGGATCTTGCAGCCGCACCTCGGACCGGATCACGCAGCTGCAGCCTCATCCGTGCGTCGCCGTTCTAGTACTGGCTCAAGAAGATTAGATCAAATGCTTGGTGTTCAACCTCAGCTGCACCATGGCCACGTGGCAGCTCACAGAAAGACATTCGCCACTGCTACAGGCTACAGTTCTAGGAACAAGAGGGGAACGAGCCATGAGTTTAGAATGAGATGTACCTCATCTCATGTCCTTGATTTGTAAAGATAAACAATATAAGGTGTGTTTTGCAAATAAACAACATGACAGACGGGCGTGTGTTTGCAAAATGTGTGGTATAGGAAGGAGCTTGATCCAGAGCATTCATTTCAGATCAAACGGCCCATATTCTAGTTTTCAGGTTTCCATTGCAAATCAGTTTTCACCGGATACTTTCTCCTGTGGTCAAGGGGGGCAATGCAGCCCCCCCCCCCCCCCCCCCCTACTCCAGAAGGCACCTTTTTTAAGCTGAAACCGTAGGGGAGGCCCTGGCAGTAAAATTTTATTAAAAGAAGAAATACGTACAAGATACAAAGGGAGGAGGGAATATACAACATGGTCTAACTCAGGGCATATCCCAAGAGAACTACAGAGCTTCTAGCCAAGCTATAAGAGGGATTTTCAGATCATCCTTCATTATGTAAGAAAGAAGAAAAAAATCCCTTTTAAAAGAAAAGGACCAAGTCCTACCTGAAGGAGTAACACTATCAAAAGTAAGAGCATTCCTTTGCTTCCATATGTTTCAAGATGCAGTGGGAAGCTTCAAAAAATAAAGGTCTTCTAAAGTCGTGCTTGGCCGATTCAATCATCCGCGGGAGTTCAAGATTGTCTTCAAGTGTGATGTTGATGGATTGCTAACACTGCTTACTAAAACTACAACCCCCCAAAAGATGATATTTGGTTTCTAGCACACCATTACCACATAGGCAGCAGAGGCCGTTGTCATGGAGAGAAAAACTTTTCCTTATGAGCATATCGTTCGTATTTAGGCGGTCGTTAGCTAGGAGCCAGAAAAAAGATTTGATCTTGGGTGTGCATTTTTATTTCCAAATCCATGAGGAATAAATCTGGGCCTGAATGTGATCAAATTACATCTTGTATATCTTGTTGGCAGAGAAACGAGTTCCCCAACTATACGACCACACATCATTTTCCTCGACGTCTCGAGAAGATCTGGTTTGGCATACAAGGTGGTTGAATTCCTGGAATTCCTCGAAAGCTTGGGCTGAGAATGGAAGATGAAAAACATTAATGGGGTCTTTGAGGTCGATGATACTCTTCACTGAGGCCAGTTTGTCGATAGCAAAAGAGTGGAGCCTGGGAAATTTAACCATGGAAGATCTGAAGTCCAATTGTCACTCCAAAAGAGGGTTGTATCACCGGAAGCAATCGAGCAAGGAGCAATTCTTTTGAACTTGGAACAAAGTTTAACAATGTATCTCCAGGAAAAAGAGCTAGAGATATTGGTGGTTTGTGGGGTAGAGTTATTGTAGCTTTTCCAAATTAGATGGACCCATGGTATATTCTTCTTGTTGAAATTTTTTGTGCAAGAACTTGATAAGAAAGGGCTCACCGTAGGCAGCAAGACTGGTGATGCCGAGACCGCCTTTAATATTTATTCTAAAATTTTAAAGATTGCTAAAAGTTTAGGCATAATTAGCATTTTTTGTGCCTCTCAACAATGTCTGTCAAATTCCGCCACGTGTTAACACACGAAAGACTTTTAAAATATTTGTATTATGTAAGAGAAATATTACTATAATGCAATAGCAAATTAAATAATATCTGTCAATCGTGAGAGTTCCTTCTTTTCTTTCTTGCTAGTGGACGTACACGGGCAAAAAATAAAATCAGTCGGCTTATGCGTGATCTGCTTGAAGAGGCGTGCTTAATTTGGTTCTGCACTGAAGAGACTCTCAGGTTAGGGGTTCAGCTCGTCGGATTGGTGCCCGGGGCACATACGGCGGTCTGACGACACCATGGTGGATATAAGGATTAAGCAGTCTAATGCAGTTAAGCTAAGCGTTGTAACAGTAACACTACAGTTCACAGTTCAGGTTTCTACAACACTGTGAACTTACAAGTATTTTGGAACCGATTGAGTACCAAACATAGAAATATACTAGAATACTGTACTAGCATTGCGATATATATCTGTAAAACAGATTACATTGAACTATACAGTTCTTGATGCACGTCCGACCTGTGCGTTCGGATTGATGATCCCAGCATGTGAAACCGTCTTGGGGAAGATGGATGTTCTGTTCTTGCCTGCAATCGCCATGGCACCGTATCCACCTCTTTCACCCACTTCCAGATTTGCTGCTACGGTTTGGGCCTGCGTATCACCATCACACACCTGGTCAGATAGCTGTCTGGCTTACAAGATTCATCTCATCTAGCCACTCATCATCATGGACACAGGATCCTGCGAGCTTGGAACGCATGGTGCTGCATCTCAAGGGTTCACAATTATCTAGATTCGCTCGCCTACCGTTCCTTCCGTCAAGAGTTCTAACTGGCCGATTGTCCCTTGATGGCGCCAAGTGACAATGGCCTTGATTCCAACTGGCGCCGGCACACGGCTGATAGGCTAACAACATTTCCAATCCCCCACTCTCAAAGCCCCCAAGGCCCAATCTGGACACGGGCGCAGGAATCTCGCCCAGCCACGGCCCCTCGAACCCAACCAGGGGTGAGCGGTGCGCCGGGTGGACGCGGTTCACGCGTGAAACGGTTGCTGAGCTCGTGGTCTCGTATTGGTGGTGAGACAAAGACATCGTCTACCACGCCTCGTCTCCTGCAACGCATTTATTATTGGGGTTCGGCTAGGAACCCTCCCCCTCCTCCTAGCCGAAATCGTGCGTAGGGACGATCCACGGATTCCAAGAGATCTAGGGCAACATGACACCAAGCGACTCTTGTTTAAAATGGCATAGATTTCCTATGGTCAGAGAAAGTATCCGGTGGAAACTGATTTTGCACTAGAAACTTGGAAACTCGTATTTGCACTGAAAACTTAGAAACTCGTACATGGGTCGTTGGATCCGAAACGTATGCTATGGATCATGCTCCTTTCTATACCATGCATTTTGCAAACAAGCGCCCGTCTGGCCAATTGTGCTTTTGCACAAAATGCCTTGTACATTTTTGTCCACTCAGAATACCTCATAGCCAAAAATGTGCTACCCCCAGATTAATAAGGTTTCTCTGGAGCAGCTACGGCGGCGACCAGGCGGCGACCAACAGCACGACTCCAGTTTGTACAAGCGTGTTACGGATGATTGTGCAACCGTACTTAGTGAAGGCCTTATGCGTTGCATGACTGGTTTGTACTGAATAATATTGATTGATTTGTCCCGAAAACAATTCCATTTGTATCAGTCGAAGCTACAAAATTGTGTGCTGAATATTTACTCACAGATCTGTGCAATTTCATTTCACATATGGAGAAACTTGGTGGAATACAAAGAAATGGGTGTGGACATTCATGGAAGATCCATGAAAGAGATGAGTGGATGCTTAATTCCCTCGAACCGGATCATGCAGCCACACCTCGGACTAGATCTCGTAGCTGCGCCCTCGTCCATGCGTCGCCGTTCTAGCACTAGCTCGAAGAGATTAGATCAAATGCTTGGTGTTCAACCTCAGCTGCACTGTGGCCATGTGGCATCACAAAAAAGACAGCCGCCGCTGCTACAGGCTACAGTTCTAGGAACAAGAGGGGAACGAGCCGTGAGTTCAGAATGAGATGTACCTCATCTGAGGTCCTTGGTTCGTAAAGATAAAAAACACAAGGTGTGTTTTGCAAATAAACAACATGACAGGCGGGCGTGTGTTTGCAAAATGTGTGGTACAGGGACGAGCTTGATCTAGAGCATTCATTTCAGATCCAACGATCCATATTCTAGTTTTTGGGTTTCCATTGCAAATCAGTTTTCACCGGATACTTTCTCTTGTGGTCAAGGGGGCAATGGTCTCCCCCCTACTCCAGAAGACACCTTTTTTGAGCTGAAAACTATAGGGGAGGCCCGACAGTAAAATTTTATTAAAAGAAGAAATATGTACAAGATGCAAAGGGAGAAGGGAATATACAACATAGCCTAACTCAGGGCATAGCCCAAGAGAACTACAGAGCTTCTGGCCAAGCTATAAGAGGGAGTTTCAGATCATCCTTCATTCTGTAAGAAGGAGGAAAATGTCCCTTTTAAAAGAAAAGGACCAAGCCCTAACTAAAGGAGTAACACTATCAAAAGTAAGAGCATTCTTTTGCTTCCATATGTTCCAAGATGTAGTGGAGAAAGCTTCAAAAAAGAAAGGTCTTCTAAAGTTGTGCTTGGCCGATTTGATCATCCCCGGAGTTCAAGATTTTTTTAAGTGTGATGTTGATGGATTGCCAAGACTGCTTACTAAAACTACAGCCCCCAAAAATATGATATCTGGTTTCTAGCACACCATTAACACAGAGGCAGCAGAGGCCATTATCATTTAGAGAAAAACTTTCCCTTATAAGACTATCCTTCGTGTTTAGGCAGTCGTTAGCTAGGAGCCAGAAAAAGATTTGATCTTGGGTGTGCATTTTCATTTCCAAATCCAGGAGGAATAAATGGGGGTATGAATGTGATCAAAGTTCATCTTGTATATCTTGTTGCCACAGAAACGAGTTTCCCAACTATACGACCACACATCATTTTCCTCGACGTTTCGAGAAGATCTGGTTTGGCATAAAAGGTGGTTGAATTCCTGGAATTCCTCGAAAGCTTGGGCTGACAATGGAAGATGAAAAGCATCAATGGGGTCTTCGAGGTCGATGATACTCTTCAATGAGGTCAGTTTGTCGATAGCAAAAGAGTGGAGCCTGGGAAATTTAACAATGGGGAGATCTGAAGTCCAATTGTAACTCCAAAAGAGGGTTGTATCACCGGAAGCAATTGAGCAAGAAGCAATTCTTTTGAACTTGGAAGAAAGTTTAACAATGTCTCTCCACCAAAAAGAGCTAGAGATATTGGTGGTTTGTGGAGTAGAGGTATTGTAGCTTTTCCAAAATTAGATGGACCTATGGTATATTATTCTTGTTGAAAATTTTGTGCAATAAAAAATGCCTCACCGTGGGAAGCGAGACTGGTGATGCCCAGATCTCCTTAAATATTTATTTAATTTTTTTAAAGATTTCTAAAAGTTTAGGCATGATTAGCATTTTTGTGCCTCTCAACAATGTCTGTCAAATTCTGCCACTTGTTAACACACGAAAGACTTCTAAAATATTTGTATTATGTAAGAGAAATATTACTATAATGCAATAGAAAATTAAATAATGCATATATTTGATACATCAATGGTCTTTGAAATCTTGGTGTAGACATTGAAAACTACTTATTTCTATTGATCGAGGGCACCATATGCCCTGATACTTATTTTTACAAATTGCTCCTCGTGTACATATGCCTATGCAAAAATATGAGTAAAGGAATAGATATATTAGACACTGAACTAACAGAGAAAGGAGTAGTCTCTCAAACATGTATGATGGAGACAAGTAGAACAATTGGGAACCATAGGAGAGTTGCTTGCGGAATGTTATAGTTATGTTATTGCATCGCTAGTCTCCACTAATAAATACTCATAACCTTTTAAAATACACATGAGGGCTGGTGTTATTCTACGCAATTGGAAAGGCCAGAGAAATCATGGCATCTAGTAAAAATATTCATAAATGTTGCAGTGTTTTTTTTCCAAAAATAGGAGTGAGAGTGTATGCTACAACTTGGATCGTTTATATTTTTAGAATTATTATATATTATTGAGCCTCAAAAGGAGTAGACTCATATGGGTACACAAAAACATGTTGGGCCAAGCCCTTGTATCACTGTGGGGAGGGGTGAGCGCCCCTTTAAGGGAATGCTCAGTCATTTTCTATTGTTGTTGTTACCGATGGCACTATCAACTCTCTAAAGAGACACTTTACACAAAATGTGTAATGTGTGTATTGTAAAATGTGGATCTGTAAAGCATTATTGTTGCAGCCATCGTCTCATTGTAGAAATGATATAACCATAGGATATTGCAAAAATATCGTACAACAAAGTGATCTGCAAGAATCAAAGTTCCTCGGAACTGCTCTAGCAAAGTATCAGCGTTGCAACTAACAAACTCTTTTTGTCCCCCAAGGCAACCCTATATGGTTCTGATCAGCTTTTCGGTATTCAGAAGAAGAAGAAACAAATGAGTATTTTTCATCTGTAGCCAGCCTATGTGCGGATATCGTGAGCATTACTGCCAATGAAAAGCAAAGGCCAGCAGCTCATGTCCGGTGACAACAATTACCTAGGAAGAGCAAATATCCGAGTGATCGACAATGAGACAGTAATGTGTGTGTGCCTATTATTGAGATCATGTCTTGTGTATGGATTGTATGTGATAAGATTACGACATTTGAAAGGGATGATCATAACCCATGTGATCAGGTGCAAAGCAACACACCAAACACCTGTGAAATGCATCAGTAAGGAAAAAACCTACAATCTGGGCAACCAAACAATTGGGACGTTTTGTAGGAAACCTGAATGCAGGAAGCCAAACAAAATGCCCAAGTTGGCCCAAGACCAATCTCCCCTCATGCAGCACCCAGCGGGCCAAGTAGGGGAAACGGGAAATTTTGCCCCAAGCAACCAAACACGCCCCAAGGGACTCTTGTTTTAAGTAGCATAGCTTTCTTGTGGTCAAGGGGGCAATGGCCCCCTACTCCAGAAGACACCTTTTTTGAGCTAAAAACTATGGGAGGACCCAACAGTAAAAATTTATTACAAGAAGAAATATCTACAAGATGCAAAAGGGAGGAGGGAATATATAACAGGGTCTAGCCCAGGGCATAGCCCAAGAGAACTACAGAGCTTGTAGCCAAGCTATAAGAGGGAGCTTCAGGTCATCCTTCATTCTGTAAGAAAGAAGGAAAAGGTCCCTTTTAAAAGAAAAGGATGATACGTCCAAAACGTATCTACTTTCTCGAACACTTTTGCTATTGTTTCTCCTCTAAACTTGTGTGATTTGGATACAACTAACACAGACTAACGCTATTTTCAGTAAAATTACCTTGGTGTCTAGTTTTTGTGCAGAAAATCAACTATTAGGAAAAATCCCGGAAAATATGCCAAAAATCCTATTTCACCAGAAGACTCACGGAGCCAGAAGACGAGACGGAGGAGGGCCACGAGGGGCCTACACCCCCTGGCCGCGTGGGCCAGCCCAGGCCGCGCCTGGGAGGGGTGTGGCCGCCTCGGGCACCCCCTCAGCCTCCCTCTTCGCCTATAATATGCCCCTTGACCTAAAAAACTCGGGGGGTTTGATATTTTTCCAGATAGAGTTCCGTTGCGCCACCACCACCAGAAACCATGATTCGGAATCAGAAACTCCGTTCTGGCACCCTGCCGGGACGGGGAATTGGAGGAGATCATCGCCATCATCATCACCATCGCTTCTCCATCAACCATCCATGATTCCCCCATCCATGAGTGAGTAATCCCCTGCTATAGGCTATGGGGATAGTAGGGATTGGATGAGATCGTTCATGTAATGGCATCTGATTGTTAGGGCATGGTGCCTAGTATCTATTATTAGTGTTTTTTGACTTTGTTGCAACTTGTTATGCTTAATGCTTGTCACTAGGGCCCGAGTGCCATGATTTCAGATATGAACATATTAGTGATTCATGATGGTAGTATTGTTTATGATCTTACCTGCAAGTTGTATACACATATTATTGTCCGGAACCAAAGGCCCTGAAGTGACAATAATCGGGATAACCGGAGAGGATGGCTATGATATGAAGATTACGTGTGTTCACGGAGTAATGCTTTGCTTCGGTGCTTTATTAAAAGGAACATCTTAATTGCCAGTAGTTCCCTTGAGGCCCCACTGCAAACGGGCTGGCAGGACAAAACATGTTGTGCAAGTTCTCATTGCGAGCACGTATGACTATATATGGAACACATGCCTATGATTATTTAGTACTTGGATGCTTTACCTTATTTATCTGCAAACGCCCTATATCTTGATTGCTATATGAATTGTCTTGTCCATGCAACGCTCGTACATCCATCCCTATGCCTACCGTGATTTAATCATACTGTTTACTACAATTGTTACTACTGTATTTACTCTTACTACTGCTATTACTTTGCTATTGCTACTATAAAACAGTTGCTACTGATAAACTACCGTGAGCAAGATTATTTCCAGGTGCAGCTGAATTGACAACTCAGTTGTTAAGGCTTATAAATATTCTTTGGCTCCCCTTGTGTCGAATCAATAAATTGGGTTTTACTTCCCTTGAAGACTATTGCGATCCCCTATACTTGTGGGTCATCAAGACTATTTTATGGCGCTGTTGCCAGGGAGCATAGCTCTATTTATCAAGTTCACTTGGAATCACTATTGTTTGCTGCTATCCATTCATCATGGGTAAGTCTCGTGATGGAAAAGTTCCTATATTACCATCCACTACAAGGAGAGGTACGGTTCTGAACACCTATGTTGCTCTTGATTCACCATCTATAATGAGTAAGCTCCTTACACCACCACCACACACACATGCTACACATACTGCTACTTCTGCTGAATCTGAAACTTTTGATACTTATGATGTTGCTTCTACTGTGCTTGATAAGAGAGGTTCATTATGTCCTTTCCTAGATGCTACGATTGCTAGAACTATAGTTGGAAATATTGAAACTCCTAATGAAGACACTACTAAACATGTCAGTTCACCTGAGTCTATAGAGAGCTATGATATTGAAGATGGATATAAAGAAATGAATGATGAATTTATTAAAGAATGTCAAAATACTCATGGTAAAAGTGCTATTAAGAGTCTCCTTGAGAGGTGTACTATAAAACCCAAATTATCTCCTAATACTAAGGTTGTTACATCTCCCATAAACATTAAAGATAAAGATTATGATTTCTCTCTTGATTTATCTTACATAACCATTGTTGAGAAAGAACCTTTTTGTGGGACTAAGAATGAAAGTGATGTAGCACATATGACTAAGCTTTCTACCATGAGTGGCCTATTTTCTGATGATATTAAGATGCGCACCTACTTTGTTGCTAAAATTTTCCCTTTTCACTGAAAGGAGAAGCTAAGGCTTGGTTTAATAATTTACCTTCTAGATCTATTGATAGCCCTGATTGCTTGATTAGTACTTTCCTTCAGAAATATTTCCCTCCTAGTGCTAGACATGTCATTCTATAGGAACTTATTTTAAACAGGGAGAAAAGGAGATGTTGCCTAAATCATGGGCAAGGTTTTTTGCTTTGATTCATGCACAGTCTAGATGTCCATTACCTAAAAATGAGCTTCTTGATATATATTATAATGGACTAACTGAAGAATCTAGGACATATCTGGATAGTTGTGCTGATTGTGTTTTCAGGAAGAGAACTTCCAAAGAAGCTGAGGAATTAATGGCTAAAATAAGCAAGAATTATGATGACTGGACTTCACCTGAGTCAACTCCACCTGAGTTAGTTGTGCGTGAGCCAACACCAACATCAAAGAACAGGGGAGTTATTGAACTAAATGATGAAGTGATGAATAAAGCTAAGAAATGCCTTCAGGAGAAGGTGAAAGAACATTTCATGTTTTCCTATGTTTTGCGTGTTAGATAACAATACTGTGGAGATTATTTATGTGCGCTAAGTGTGCAGGAAGCTTTGAGGAGGGACGGATTATCCGCCCCACCAAGGGCCGGATAATCCGGCCTACCTCATTGCTCAAAGGGAACCAAGGCGTGTCGCTCGGTATCCGGTCGGATTTTCTCCCGGAAAATCCAAACTTGGACGATTTTTCCTCCCCAGGCCGGATAATCCGGCTATCGCATGGACGGATAATCCGTCCCCCAGTTTTTGAGCAAAGGGAGCCAAGGCGTGTCGCTCGGTATCCGGTCGGATTTTCTCCCGGAAAATCCGAACTAGGGCGGTTTTTCCTCCCCAGGCCGGATAATCCGGCCTTCTCATAGGACCGGATAATTCGGCCCCCAGAAGTTGATCAAGGGCAAGCTCAGCGCGACGCTCTGATAAGGGGCGGATTATCTGCCGGATATTCCGACTCTGGGGCGGTGTTTCCCCAGGCCAGATAATCCGGCTCTCACTTGGGACGGATAATCTGGCCCCCAAAGTATCCAACGGCTGGTTTCTGAAGGGGGTATAAATACCCCTTCTTCCCCAACATTCAGAACTCTTGATTCATTCGAAATTGTCTAGACATTGTGCAAGAGCTCTCATTCTCGATCTCCCACTTCAACCACCTGAAGGTCTTGATCTTTGGGGGAATTGAAGGAGGAGAAGTTCATCATCATCACGAATCAAGCGCTTCAACTCCTCTCCATTCACTTGGAGAAATCCCCGATCTAGTATTCTTGTCAATACCTAGATCTTGTTCATTGTATTTGATAACTTTGTTCTTGTGGCAGCTTGTTGTCATTTCGGGAGCCTCCAAGTTGTTTGTGGAGTTGTTGCCCTGCTAGTTGTGTAAAGGCGCCGGTGCCCGCCTCGAAGGGTACCTATAGTGGAAAGGTGGATCAGGCCTTTGGTGGCAGGATCCATCGGAGAACAGGGTGAGGCCTATTGTGGCGTGGTGGTCTTAGTACCGCCCACCCCTCCAACACAGACGTACTTCCCTTAACAAGGAAGGAACTATGGTCAAACAAATCCTGTGTCTCCGCGTGCTTCACTACGGTTTACCTGTTCCTCTTTCACTCGCTCTTTACTTGCTAGTAGATAGGTTTTCATATAGGGAAATTCCACCTAATAGTTTATCTAGAGAATTTACCCTTTGTGCTAAGCCTAAAATTGAAAAAGTATTAAAATTTGGTGTAGCACCTATTCACCCCCCTCCCTCCAGGTGCCCATACGATCCATTTCAATTGGTATCAGAGCCCCGGCTCTTAATTCGGGATTAACCGCCTAAGAGTAGTATGGGTACCAAGGATGATGGGAATGAGGTTGTGGATAAGGTCACAATGGATGATCTCAAGTCATTGGAAACAACCTTGTTGAAATCCTTTGAGGCCAAGATGGAGGAGATGAATCAAATGATTGCTCGCCTCACATCATCCATAGCCCCATCTCCATCCTCCTCTGAGGCAGCCACACCATCATCTAAGGAAAAGGGTAACACCGGATCCAAGTATGATGATGTGGAGGGTGAAAAACTTAATGGTTCCACCTCCATGAAGGGAAGTGGTAAGGAGGAATATAGTGAGGTTCGCCACGTATATTCCCCCGACCCACCTATCCCTTATCCTCATATAAACAATAGGGATGATCCACCCAAGCTCACTGCATCCTCTTTCAATCAATGGCAATTCTTAATGAAATCTCATGTTTGCAGCTCCTCTATTGAACTTTGGAGGATTATTGAAGAGGGTCTTCATATTGGAGATCAAACCAACCTAACAAGAAGAGAGGTTGTGGACAGGCAATTGAATGCCACTGCTGATGAGGACATCCCTATAATTACACCTACCCTAATTGCTAATAAAGATGTTCCAATTGCAAAGAAGGATCAATCCAATGAGATAAGGATTGGACCAATCACAAGAGCTCATGCCAAGCTACTAGAACAACAGGTGAACTTGTTTCTTAATGAACCTGGTGTTTTAATTAATACGAATTTTATACTACCTAAGTCTTTGAATTATTGTATGATCAGGTACTTAGGAGAAGAAGGTATAGCACAGAGTGAGGAGCTGAAGGAACATGGCGTGTTGATCAATGAGGAATGCGCGAGGGAGGAGAGGGAGGAAGCGCAAGGAGCACTCCATGAGAAGATCAACACATGGTCGAGGGATCTCTGCCGCGGCAGAGAAACCACGCAGCTTTCTTCCGTGGCAGCCTGCCGCGACAGAGAAACCGGGTCCGACTCTGCCACGGCAGAGTAGGCCTGCGCGCCTTGAGCCGACCCACCTTGGGTCGGTTGTATCTTAGTCTAGGTTGAGTTGAATTGTTATTCCTAGTCGCAGCCGCCGACCCTTAGCCCTTAAATAGATGGGGGCGTCGTAGTTTGGGGTTCAGACCATGTTAAAATATTTTGGAGTTGTTTCTTTCATAGAACCTCTGGAATTACCCTGTGTTCGAATCTACCAACTATAATTGAGTGTGATCTGTTGTTCCATTGGGAATTAGTAGATTGCATACTACCGTTCGTGGTCACGGCTGCGTGCGCAAGAGCGTGGTGTTGTGAATATCCTACAAGGTTCGAGAGTTGTTGCATTGGCATCAGGGATCGAGCAGGAGAGTTCATAGCTACAGGCTAGTTATCTATCATCCACCCTCGCCATTGACAAGTGCTTACCGAGAAGATCGGGCCACCCATATCATCTTGGTATCAGATTTCCTCGTTGCCTCGGTAGGCAATCCATAATCCATCCATAGATTAGAGAGTGTTTTTAGTCCTATCCAGAAAAAGCCCCACAAAAAGAGTTGTCATAGACTAGATTGCATCATAGACGAGTAATAGTTGCTGGTCGTGTTCATCCTTTAGTTTAGATCTAGATCTGTTTCTTCGTAGTTTTGTTTTTCTCTTTGTTTTTAGTCGTTTGCCACCATTGTTTTCCGCCACCATCAAGTCAGATCCGATCTACTCTAAGAATCCTAGTCTTCTACTCTTGGCTGAGTCGGAATTTAAAAAAATACTTTCCAAGTTACCGAGTCTGCCACGACAGGATTTCGGCATCTTTTTCTGCCACGGCAGGACTTTTCGGGTTACCAAGTCTGCCACGGCAGGATTTCTGTGTTTTCTCTGCCACGGCAGGACTTCCTGAGTTACCAAGTTACCCCTCTGCCGCGGCATGATTTCTGACCGTTTTGCTGCCGCCGCTCTGCCACGGCAGGATGTTGAGCTGTTTTTTCTGCCACGACACCTTAATTACAAAGTGTGATCGATTTGCACTTTTCCAAAAACCTTATCCACAGCCAATCTATTACATAGGTGTAGGAACTTGCCTATTGAGACTAGTTTCCGCTCCTACAGGCTGCTCTTAGGAATTTTTTTTGGTGTTGTACTTTGTAATTGGCCGTGTGTTATCTATTACAAAAAAAGCAAGATAGCAAAAGGAAAAGTATCAAGAAAAAGCTATACAACAGAAAAAGAAAAGTTGTGGAAAAAAAGAGAATTTGAGCAAGAGGCCTAGTGTTATCTTTGTGCACCGGTAGATTGAGCAATCTTGTGCCTGTTTACTTTGAGCTTTGCTAGTGTCTCTCGAGCGTAGTGCAACACCCTTCATAGTTGCATTGCCACGTTTTTCTCCACGTGTGTGTTTCTTGGGTATTTGTACGATCAGCACTAGGACTTGTTTGCGGTGTAGTTAGGACACCATACCTACAGCTCCACCATAAATACCTTGTGTGCCCTGTGATCGTTCTCTATACCTTTGATATTCACTTCATCACATCAAGTGCATCAGTCTTTGATTTCGTTTGGTAGAGCATCTTTATTCACTTTGGAACGGTAAGATCTCCTTTCTTATTAGTTGTGAGTGAGTTGTGAGAATTCCACCATACAAATTTTGATTTTTGTGCACTAACCATGTCTTCTAGTGATGATGATGTTGTGATGCAGAAAAAGAAGGATGAAGAGCTCGTCAATTGGCGTGAATATGAGGCTTTGAAGTCCCACTTGACACGTGTGTTTACTCACACGACAGATGCCATTGACAAAAATCTCCAGGATATGAATGTGAGATTGGATCACCATGTTGGAACGGTTGATACTATTCAAACACAAGTGGCTACGCTCAATGTCAATGTCACCGCTTTGCAGCAGTCCAATGAGGGTTTGACAGCCGCTTTACATAGAAGGGAAGAGCCTCAACATGATGATGCCTTTGATGATTTTGATGAGGGTAGCGCTTTGGATGCTGCTCCACCTGTTGGCAGGGGATGTGCTCTTCCCCCTGCGCATGCACCTGCCCCTGCACCTGCCCATGCACCTGCTCATGGCCGTGGGTATGCTCCTCTTGGGCGTGCTCAACGTGTTCCCAACCAAACTGCTGATGATGGTTTGGGCAAGCCAAAATTCTCAATTCCTAAGTTTGATGGTTCCATTGATCCTGAAGACTACCTCACATGGGAGTTGAAGATTGAGAAACTCTGACGCTTATTTGACTATCCAGAAGATAAGAAGGTCAAGCTTGCAGCATCTGAATTTGATGGTTATGCTTTGCGTTGGTGGGATGCTCTTGTGCAACATAGGAGGGACGACAATGAACTTCCTGTGATGGATTGGCGCGATATGAAGCAAATCATGAAAGCTCGTTTTGTCCCAACCAACTACTTGCGTTCAGTTTTTGATAAATTGACGCAACTGAAGCAAGGAACAATGACAGTTGATGAGTACTACATGGAGATGGAGATGCTTATGCAACGTGCTAGAATTCGTGAGTCCATTGAGATGACCATGCAGCGATTCCTAAACAATTTGAAGTTACCAATCAAGAGCATTGTTCGTCATCACAAGTATGAGACCATGAATGAGTTGGTGCATCATGCTAGAGAGGCCGAATCCCAGTTGGCAGAAGAGGCGAAGTCACGTACTCGTTTTCCATCCTCCAACAGATTTTCGGCCAGACCTATTCCTCCTACAGCTGCGTCACCAGCTGCTGTTCCGTTTACACCATCGGCCAAACCAGCAAGTACACCTTCGTTTGGTTCTAATGCTCGGAAACCCGCTGCTCCTGCTGCTAGCTCGGGTTCCAACATGTCTACTGCACGTACTCGTGATGTGGTGTGCCACACTTGTGGTGGTAGAGGTCACTACAAGAAGGATTGTCCAAACAGCAAGGTTATGTTTGTTAATGAACAAGGTGAAGTAGAAAGTGGAGATGAAGCTTCTGATGTTGATATTGATGATGGCGAGGATGGTGTTGATGCATATGCTGAGCGTGCACCAACTATCGTCGTGTCTTCACGTGTACTTAGTGTGCAACCGGTTGAGGAATCCCAGCGTTGCAACTTGTTCCAAACAAAAGCTCTAGTTGGACCAAATAAAGCTTGCAATGTCATTATTGATGGAGGTAGCTGCAGAAATCTTGCAAGTAAGGAATTATGTGCCAAACTAAATTTGACATACTTACCTTATCCCAAGCCATACTACATACAATGGTTGAGCAACAATGGTGAGATGAAGGTAAATCATATGGTACGAGTGAACTTTCAAATAGGGCCATACAAAGATTCTATTGATTTTGATGTGGTTCCTATGACTGTTTGTCACCTCCTATTGGGTCGGCCATGGCTCTATGATCGCCATGTGCAACACAACGGCCGAGCCAATACATATAACTTGGAATTCAAAGGAAGAAAGATTACTATGCAGCCAATGACACTACAAGAAATTATGAATGATTCTCGCCAGAAGATAGAGGTGAATTTGAAGGAAGATACTACCACTCGGCGAGATTGTGTGACAGCTGTTCCTGATGTAATTGAGCCTAAATTGAGTGATATAACGAAAAGTGAGAGAGTGCCTGGTTTATTGATATTAGCCACTAAGGAAGATATGAGAGAATTTCGTAAGGATCCTACAGCCATGCCACTTGTGCTCATGTATAAGGGCGAGGTATTGGTTTCTAACGACATGACCCCTATTTCTCTTGGTGTTTCATCTGTTTTGCAGGACTTTGGGGATGTGTTTCCAGAAGACGTACCCACAGGTTTGCCTCCCTTGCGTGGTATAGAACATCAAGTGGACTTGATTCCTGGCGCCACACTTCCCAACCGTGCACCTTACAGGACTAATCCCGAAGACACTAAGGAAATTCAGAAGCAAGTACAAGCGTTGCTGGATAAAGGGTACATTCGTGTCTCTCTTAGCCCTTGTGCTGTTCCTGTTATTTTAGTTCCTAAGAAAGATGGTACATGGCGCATGTGTGTTGATTGTAGAGCGTTTAATAGCATCACTATTCGATATCGTCATCCTATTCCACGCTTAGAGGATATGCTAGATGAATTGAGTGGTGCTGCTGTTTTCTCTAAAATTGACTTGCGTAGTGGTTATCATCAAATTAGGATGAAAGAAGGGGATGAATGGAAAACTGCTTTCAAAACTAAATTTGGTTTGTATGAGTGGTTAGTTATGCCGTTTGGTCTTACTAATGCACCTAGTACTTTCATGCGTTTGATGAATCATGTTTTGAGAGAGTTTATTGGTCGTTTCGTGGTTGTTTACTTTGATGATATACTCATATACAGCCACACCGAATCTGAACATTGCACTCATATTAGACAAGTTTTGCAAGTGTTACGTGATAATAAACTATATGCTAATCTTGAGAAGTGTACATTTGCAAAAGATAAGGTCATATTCCTAGGATTTGTTGTTTCTAAGCATGGAGTAGAGGTGGATCAATCTAAAATTTAATCAATTCAGAATTGGCCTACTCCAATGAATGTAAGTCAAGTGCGTAGTTTCCACGGTCTCGCTGGTTTCTATAGATGCTTTGTGAAAGATTTTAGCACCATTGCTGCACCTTTGAATGATTTGACAAAGAAAGGTGTTCCTTTTGTATGGGGCACAGCCCAAGACATTGCATTTGATACATTGAAACGTTTTCTTACTTCTGCACCATTGCTTGCATTACCTGATTTTTCGAAGCAATTTGAAGTTGAATGTGATGCTAGTGGTATAGGCATAGGTGGCGTTTTGATGCAAGAGGATCGGCCTATAGCTTATTTTTCTGAGAAATTGACTGGTTCTTGTTTGAATTATTCTATCTATGATAAAGAACTGTATGCACTTGTTAGAGTACTTGAGGTTTGGCAACATTATTTGTGGCCAAAGGAATTCATCATACATTCTGATCATGAAGCATTGAAATACTTGAAAGCTCAATCAAACTTGCATAGAAGATTAGCTAAATGGGTTGAGTTCATTGAGTCTTTTCCTTACATCATTAATTATAAGAAGGGAAAAGAAAATGTTGTTGCTGATGCTCTATCTAGGAAGAACATGCTATTAACCAATCTTGATGTTAAAATTCCTGGATTAGAAGCTATTTGTGCACTTTATGCAACTGACCATGATTTTGCTGAACCATATCGTTTGTGTGCTCTTAGAAACGCATGGGATAAGTATCATATACATGATGGATATTTGTTTCGAGCTAATAAACTATGTATTCCAGATTTGTCGTTGCGTTTGTTTTTAGTGCAGGAATCACATGCGGGTGGTTTGATGGGTCACTTTGGGCGTGAGAAGACGTTGCTCATGCTTGTTGATCGCTTTTATTGGCCCAAGATGAGGCGTGATGTGTACAGATTTGTGAGCTGATGTATTACATGCCACAAGTCGAAATCTAAGCTGAAGCCTCACGGTTTGTATACACCTCTCTCTGCACCTACTACTCCATGGGAAGACATTAGTATGGATTTTGTGCTAGGTCTACCTAAAACTCAGAGAGGTCATGATTCTATATTTGTGGTAGTAGATAGGTTCTCTAAGATGGCTCATTTTATTGCCTGCCACAAAAGCGACGATGCGTCGCATGTTGCTAACTTGTTTTTCAGGGACATCGTGAGATTACATGGAGTACCAAAGACGATTGTTTCTGACCGTGATGTAAAGTTCATGAGCTACTTTTGGAAGACCTTATAGGGGACGCTAGGAACGAAGTTGATGTTCAGTACTACATGTCATCCCCAAACAGATGGTCAAACGGAGGTGGTGAATAGAACATTGTCACAGCTGCTAAGGACCATGATTAAAAAGAATCTGCGGGAGTGGGAAGAGTGTTTGCCACATGTTGAGTTTGCTTACAACAGGGCTGTGCATTCAACTACTCGGCTTTGTCCTTTTGAGGTGGTGTATGGTTTCAAGCCATTGACGCCACTTGATATGTTGCCTCTGCCATTACATGAGAGAGTTGATATGGAGGCATCAAAACGTGCTGATTATGTGAAGAAAATACATGAGAAGACTCGAGAGGCTATTGAGAAGAAAGGCAAGAACATTGCTGCTGCAAGGAATCAAACACGAAAAGAAGTGTTGTTCGAGCCTGGAGATATGGTTTGGATGCATCTACGCAAGGATAGGTTCCCACTACTTCGAAAGTCAAAATTGAAGCCACGTGGTGCTGGTCCTTACAAGGTGTTAGCCAAGATTAATGATAATGCCTACTCGGTTGATATACCTATTGAGGAGTTTGGTGGAGTTAGCAATAGCTTCAACGTTGCTGATTTGTCACCATATCTTGGAGAAGACCTTGGAGCGTCGAGGACGACGCCTTTTGAAGGGGGGAGATGATGAGGACATCCCTATAATTACACCTACCCCAATTGCTAATAAAGATGTTCCAATTGCAAAGAAGGATCAATCCAATGAGATAAGGATTGGACCAATCACAAGAGCTCGTGCCAAGCTACTAGAACAACAGGTGAACTTGTTTCTTAATGAACCTGGTGTTTTAATTAATGAGAATTTTGTACTACCTAAGTCTTTGAATTATTGTATGATCAGGTACTTAGGAGAAGAAGGCATAGCATAGAGTGAGGAGCTGAAGGAACATGGCGTGTTGATCAATGAGGAATGCGCGAGGGAGGAGAGGGAGGAAGCGCAAGGAGCACTCCATGAGAAGATCAACACATGGTCGAGGGATCTCTGCCGTGGCAGAGAAACCACGCAGCTTTCTGCCGCGGCACCCTGCCGCGACAGAGAAACCGGGTCCGACTCTGCCATGGCAGAGTAGGCCTGCGTGCCTTGAGCCGACCCACCTTGGGTCGGTTGTATCTTAGTCTAGGTTGAGTTGAACTGTTATTCCTAGTCGCAGCCGCCGACCCTTAGCCCTTAAATATATGGGGGCGTCGTAGTTTAGGGTTCAGACCATGTTAAAATATTTTGGAGTTGTTTCTTTCGTAGAACCTCTAGAATTACCCTGTGTTCGAATCTACCAACTATAATTGAGTGTGATCTGTTGTTCCATTGGGAATTAGTAGATTGCATACTACCGTTCGTGGTCACGGCTGCGTGCGCAAGAGCGTGGTGTTGTGAATATCCTACAAGGTTCGAGAGTTGTTGCATTGGCATCAGGGATCGAGCGGGAGAGTTCATAGCTACAGGCTAGTTATCTATCATCCACCCTCACCATCGACAAGTGCTTACTGAGAAGATTGGCCACCCCATATCAACTGCTCTCCACATGATACAGCTTGGTGTGGGTCCCAAGGACATGCCACACATTGAACATCTCAACACAGCTAAAGAAGCTTGGGATGCTCTTACGGATCTCTTTGTTGGGAATGAAATCTTGAGAAGGAACAAGTATGATGCCCTTAGTAATGAAGCTGAGGGATTCTACATGTTGGATGGTGAAAATCATGAAGACATGTATAGAAGACTCAAGGGCATCGCAACAACATTTAGAAAGCATGGGGCTACTCACATTGATGATGCATGGATAAAAAGGAAATATGTGAGTGCCCTAATGCCTTTCGAGCCAACAGACTTGAAGAGCCTGCAAGGTAGACATAACTACCACCAAATGACATCCAATGAAGTCATGCAAGAAATGGCGTCATTCAAAGTGGCAGCAAAGAATGCTGAAGATGCCCGTGCTCGGGCCATTGGAATGCAAAAGGGTGTCAATGTGGCTCTCAAAGCCAATGTTGTTGAGCAAGAGGAAGATGAAAGAGTTTTTGAGGGGGCCTCCATGGACTGCCCCGATGAAGTCAAACGTGCTCATGGTGAGTACATGGCATTTTATGCAAGGAACTTTTGGAAGGACTCTGGCAAAGCCAAGTCGGAACTTGAGTGCAAGAACGGGTCAAATGGAAGAACAGAAAGTGGACCAAGATTGAGAACTTGCTACAACTGTGGAGATAGAATGCACTTTGTAGCCGAATGTCCATATCAAAGTAGAGAAGACAATGGTGGCAGGCTCATTCTTAAAGAGAAATCTAAAGCACCTAAGAAGAAGCCATTTATTAAGAAGAATGGCCCCTTCAAGAAGCAACCCAAGATTGTCTTGGTAGCACAAGAGGAATACTCCTCTGCAAGTGAAGATGAAGAGGATGATGATAGTTCTCGCGAAGTGGTTGCTATAGAAAGCACATCGACCCCTTCATCTCTCTTCGACTCGCTAAACGAGAACGTCATCAACAACAACGCTACTTGCCTAATGGCAAGAGGGTCCGAGGTATCAACTTCTAGCTCTTCATTTCCTAAGACTAACATAATTTAGGATATGGATGATCATGACAGTCTTAAAATGAAAGAAGAAGTTATTGCTTTGGATACCTTTTTCACTAACCTGCAAGGTGCACAAACTCCATTTTGATGCTCTTATGAGTCAACTTGCTCAAGCCGAAGATCTTCTTGAAGAAAAGGGCAGAATTGAAAGAGAAGATGCCTTGGAGATAGCGTCTTTGAAGAATGCCTTGGAAGAGGAAGAGGAAGCTCGAGTGTCTTTAGAAGAGAGACTCGAATCCATTGAAGAGTCATAGGAAGAATCTGTGGCTCAGATCATTAAAGAACGTGACCATGCTCTTGCCAAGATAAAGAAACTAAAGCAAGAAAAGATTGACTTTGGGGCTGTTCATGCTAGACTTTTGGAGAAGTTTGATAATCTTGAAAGTGCTCACAAGACATTGAAGAGTAATCATTCTACTTTAAATGAGTCTCATGACCAGCTCCAAACTCAATTGAAACGGTATGATGTGCCAAGTACTTCCACTTCTCCCTATGGAAAAGAAGACCTTGCAAGAGGTTCTCAACACAAAGGAAAAGAAGTTATTGATGAGATTCTGAACGAGCAAAGGACAAACAATAGTAAAGAAGGTCTTGGTTACATTTCCAAGACAAAGAGCAAGAAAAACAAGAAGAAGAAGAGCAAGACTGCTCAACCAAAGACTAGCAACATTACTAATAACAAGACTAATTATGATGGTTTTGCAGGGGTCAACAATCCTAACTTTGAACTATATTGCGATTATTATGGTGATGTTTATGCTAGTTATGTAGGCCCTTATGATTGTTATTCCTTGGTCTATTTGGGTTCCCAAGACCCTTGTCACTAACATGAGAGGACCCATTGAAAAATGGGTACCTAAAACCAAGAAGTAATTTTCTTGCAGGGTTATGCTTCTGGTGGTTCTAAATGGGTACTCGATAGCGGTTGCACGAGTCATATGACCGGAAGCAAGGAGATCATCACGGAGATGCGGCCAAACCATGATCACATAACCGTCTCCTATGGTGACAAGTCAAAATCTGAGGTATTGGGTCTCGGCAAAGTTATGGTGGCTCACGATATCTCTCTCGTGGACGTCATGCTTGTTGAGACCCTGGGGTACAACTTACTTTCTGTTCACACCCTTGGTAAGATGGGCTTTGCAGTTTATATTTATGCTGATTTGGTGGTACTCTTGTGGAGCAAGTCTCTAAAAGTCGCTTTCGTGGGATATGTCGAAAATGACCTGTACGTGGTGGACTTTTTGGGGAAAACCACTATAGGCCCGATGTGTCTTTTTGGAAAGGCTGACGCGGGTTGTCTATGGCATCGCCGACTAGCCCATGTCAATATGAGAACTTTGCAAAGTCTCCACAAGGGTGGCCACATCCTTGGACTAAAAGAAAATGTCTCCTTTGCCAAAGATCGTGTTTGCAGGGCGTGTGTTGAAGGGAAAATGCATGACTCACCTCATCGAAGGAAAACTATTATCTCATCAAAAAGGATTTTGGAGCTCCTTCATGTGGACCTTTTTGGACCTCCATCTCATGCAAGCCTCGGTGGGAAGAAGTATTGTCTAGTGATTGTTGATGATTACTCAAGATACACTTGGGTTTATTTCTTCAAGTTGAAGAGTGAAAATCAACAAACAGTCATCGACTTCACCAAAGAGGTTCAACGTTAACACAACGTCCCCATTCTGGCTATAAGAAGTGATAACGGCTCTGAGTTCAAGAACTACACCTTAAATGAGTTCCTAAGTGAAGCGGGGATAAGACATCAATATTCCACTGCGTACACCCCTCAACAAAATGGTGTAGCCGAGAGGAAGAATCGAACTCTAATGGATATGGAAAGATCAATGTTAGCCGAATTTAAATCTCCTTATAACTTCTGGGCTGAAGCAATCTCTACTGCTTGTCATTCATCCAACCGATTATACCTCCGCAAGATCTTGGACAAGACTCCATATGAAATACTTACCGGTAACAAGCCAAACATCTCATACTTTCGGGTATTCGGGTGTAAGTGTTTCTTTCTTATCAAGGGAGTTCGTTTATATAAGTTTTAATCTAAGGCTCTAGAAGGTTTTTTTGTTGGTTATGGTGCCGAATCCCACACTTATAGAGTCTACAATAAGCTCTCTGGAACTGTTGTAGAATCTTGTAGTGTGGTGTTCGAGGAAAATGACGGTTCCCGTGCAGAGCAAGTTGGTGTTTGTGATGCAGATGTTGAAATACCCCAAGATGCCATAAGAAGAATGGGCATGGGATTTTTCCGCCCCATTGAGGAACCCCTTGTGGCGGATCGGGAAGGACAATGCTCTTCCCATAAAGAGCCCTCATCTACACATGCACAACATGTTCCCACCACGGGAGCAAATTCTGCACCATCTCCATCAACTGCTGAAGGTCAAGGCATTCCAGAAAACTCCAGGCCGGATTATCCGGTGGACACTGGATTATCCGGCCACCCCGCTCTAGCTGACCATTTTGCTCCTGGTGGTGAAGATATCAATGCAAGCTCCAGGACGGATTTTCCGGCAAGCCCCGGATTATCCGGCCCCTCGCCAGTTCAAGCAAGCCCCAGGCATCCTGATGAAGCTGATACAAGTACTCCTAGGCCGGATTATCCGGCCCTATCTCACCAGTTCAGCAGCCTCTTGTTACGGCTACTGACTCACCTCAAGGGCACGCGTCACCACCACCTGCTGCTGATATTCCAGTTCCTAATCAAGGTCGAGTAAATGCTTCCAATGAAGATTCAAGTGATGAATCTACTCCTCCAAGAGACAACAAACTTACTGAACTTCGTCGCAAGGCTCGAGCTGATCAAAACCTTGAGTTGAGGGGTCACACCCTCGACAAGGTTGTTGGTGATCTTCGACGAAGGGTTTCTACAAGAAGAGAATTGGCTAGTTTTGGTGAGCATCAAGCTCATATCTCTATGGTGGAACCTAAGAAGGTCTTTGAAGCTCTTGAAGATCTAGACTGGGTTGTTGCTATGCATGAAGAATTGAATAATTTCGAGCACAACAAAGTCTAGAAACTCGTGGAGAAACCCAAAGATTGTCGCAATGTTATCGGCACCAAGTGGATATTTAAAAACAAGCAAGATGAGAATGGCATTGTTGTGAGGAACAAGGCAAGACTTGTGGCACAAGGTTACTCTCAAGTTGAGGGCATTGACTTCAGCGAGACCTATGCTCTAGTGGCTCGCCTTGAGTCCATCTGTATCCTTCTTGCTTATGCTGCCCATAACAATTTTAAGTTGCAGCAAATGGACATCAAGAGTGCCTTCCTTAATGGTCCTCTACATGAGTTGGTATATGTAAAGCAACCCCCGGGTTTTGAGGATCCTAACTTTCCGAACCATGTATACAAACTCGATAAGGCACTCTATGGCCTTAAACAAGCCCCACGTGCGTGGTATGAGCACCTTAAAGAGCTTTTGTTAGATCGTAGCTTCGAAGTTGGGCAAATCGATCCCACTCTTTTTACTAAGAAGGTTAAGGGGGAGCTCTTCATATGCCAACTATATGTAGACGATATCATCTTTGGTTCTACTAATAAAGCTTTTAATGATTAATTTTCAAAGCTTATGACTGACAGGTTTGAGATGTCTATGATGGGGGAATTACGGTTCTTTCTTGGATTCGAGATCAAGCAACTTAGAGAAGGAACTTTTATTAATCAAGCAAAGTACATCCAAGACATGCTCAAGAGATTCAAGATGACGGATCTAAATGGGGTCGCCACTCCGATGCAAACAAAATGTCATCTTGAACTTAACCCACATGGTAAAGATGTGGACCAAAAGGTATACCGGTCCATGATCGGCTCTCTTCTTTACCTCTGTGCATCTAGACCCGATATCGTGTTGAGTGTGGGAGTGTGTGCAAGGTATCAAGCAGCTCCTAAAGAAATCCAATTAGTGGCGGTCAAGAGGATCTTTCGATATTTGGTTTATTCCCCTAACTTTGGTCTCTGGTATCCCAAGGGCTCCAATTTCTCTTTATGTGGTTATACTGACTCAGATTGGGCTGGTGATAAGGATGATCGGAAATCCACTTCCGGAGCTTGTCAATTCTTGGGGAGATCTCTTGTATGTTGGTCATCTAAAAAGCAGAATTGTATATCTCTCTCCATCGCCGAAGCTGAATATGTTGCTGCTGCCAGCGCTTGCACCCAATTATTGTGGATGAGGCAAACTTTAAAGGAATAGGGTGTCAATTGTGACAAAGTGCCTCTTTTATGTGATAATCAAAGTGCAATAAAAATTGCGTACAATCCTGTTCAGCACACAAGGACGAAGCATATTGAGATTCGGAATCATTTTATTCGAGACCATGTTGCTCGCGGCGATATTGATCTATCTTTTGTGAGCACGAAGAACCAACTTGTGGATATTTTCACAAAGCCACTTGATGAAGCAATATTCTGCTACTTGAGGAATGAGCTAAATATCATTGATTCCAGGAGCTTGTCTTGATTACCCATGCACTCACTCGTACATCTCAATCCTTCTTTGGTCTAGGTGTGGGCATGGATATAGGGGGAGTGTGGTCCTAACTCATTGGGCTAACCCTCCCCCATAATGCCAAAAGCAAGATAAATCATTTCTCTTAATATCATTTTGTGATATGTGAGCTTATTGATGAGTATTGGTCGTGAACCCAAGATATATCTTCGCGGTGTCACACCATACACTCCAACAAGGTGGCTTCGGCCACCGCCCTCTCCCTTAAGGAGAATTGGATCTTTTTGGCTGTTCTTTGCTATCTCATGTTATTATGGGAATCACACTCAATCTTGGCTTTTATTTGATTTGGATATTGCAATTTTGAGTGTCTAGTACCATCTTAGTTTGGCTCTCTTAATCCTAAGCCTTTCCCTACCCCTAAGCCATCTATTCTAGCACACAAGTCCTGTGTACACCTTGTGGGGGTGTTGTTTGGGGACGCACGGGCCTGGTTCTATGTACAACAGAATTCTAGATTTGAGGCCGGATAATCCGGCCCAAGTGTAGGTCGGATAATCTGGCCCTGGAGGATTTTGTCTTAAAGGGCAGGGATCGGGGGGAAGGGCTCATAACGAGCAGCACTTCTCCCCCAACCCTCTCCTCCTCCTCAGCCGCCGCCTGCCGTCCCCCAGCCTCCCCGGAGCCTATCCGGCCACCGGATTTTCCGGGCCTACCCGGATCTTCTTCTCCACGCCTCCGGGTACCTTCTCCTCCGCGTTCTTCCTCCAACGAGTGAGGGTAACTCCGTCTCTCCCCATCTTTGGCTAGATGTGTTACTTGTTGGGTGGAACGTTGTCTAGAAGGATGTGTTTTTGCATAGAAATTGTAGTCTTGTAGTTTCTAGGCCCGATCTACTTTTTTGCATTCAATCTAGGTGAAATTGAAATTTTCTGCCAGGGCCGGATTATCCGCCCCTGGCCGGCCTGACAGATTCGATTCTGGTTCAGTTTCACTATGGAGTATGCGTTAAGTAGATTTGTCCTATGAACTTTTTGACTACTTTTTCCATGCTCTCTACTGGACTTGTGTGTATGCTTATCCCCTTGCTATCGCCCTTATTCTCCTCACAGGTGGTTCTAGTGTTCCCAAGACCTACAAGCGCCGCCCTCGTGCCAAATACTTTTGGGACGACGGACAGGGTAACTTAGTGGACGAAGTTGAGTTGAGGAGAAGAAAGAATGAAGAGAAGCGCATGGCTGAACAAGCAAAGAGGACTAGGAAGGGGGTGTCCAAGAGGAAGGGCAAGGAGCCCAAGATCAACTACAGGACTTTGTATGCGGTCACCTATTCCTCCATCCGTCACCGTGACTTGTTTGCTGAGCTGCCTTGTGATGATGAGCTGGGGATACTCGTTTTTGGTGTATAGAACAGAAAGGTATCTATGAAGATGTGTATGCCAGGCTGAACATTAGGCCTATGCACCCACTGGTACTTGTTGATGCTTTGGAGAAGGCTCATCTTGTGGATGCGATGTTTGTGGCTGAGAGGATGGGGTTGCACCATCTCTTGTCTCTCCAGTGCTCCTTTGACTCTGAGGTGGTGAAGCAGTTCTTCTCCACTTTGGTTATTTGTGGGGATGAGCGTCGCACTATGAAGTGGATGACTCATGACAGGCCTATGACTGCTGATTTTCATGTGTTTGCTGAGGTTCTTGGATACTCTTTTCACAGCAAGGATAGAGCCAGTGGCCAACGCATCATCACCCAGCTGAAGCCCAACAAAGATGCAACTCTCTCTCCTTGCACTGTGGACAATGGCATTGTGGGCACTCTGGCTGGCCTTGCTCCCATCTATGCTGCCTTAGTGGGTCTCTTCCGTGACTCCATTACTCCGAGTGGGGGCAACAATGACAACATTTGTGGTCACCTTGTTTAGCTACTTCAATTTTCTCATGAGGTTGCCTCTTGCGAGGACGAGTCAGTGCAGTACAGGCTGGATGTCATGGACTTCATTTACCATGAATTGACTGATGCTATGTTCAACCGTCTGTCCATTATCTATGCACCCTACATTATGATGCTCATCAGGCACCTGCTTCCTGCTAAGGAGTTCCACATTGACTCGGTGCATAAGGCCAAGAAGATCTACACCAAGGTTAGGAAGACCTCTCACCCCTCCTCTGCTCCTGAGGGTCTCATGAGGGATGCTCGCAGGCCCCCAGTGCCTCCCGTTGCCCGTGAGATCAAGAAGCTGAACTGGTTCCAGCGTAACATACTGTGCATGGGAGTGGACACGCGCAAGGGTCAGTACGAGGCACACAAGCAGCGCCATGAGTTGGCTCACTCCCAGCAGCTCATTCTCCACCATGTGTCCGGTGCTTCAGGTGATCCTCCGGCTCCTACACCTCCCACACTGTATGCTCGGTGGAACTCTTCCTCTGGGTTGAACTATGGTGAGCTGGAGCGTCACTTGTTCCCCTCTACGCCTGTTGCTGATGATGAGGATGAGGAAGGTGACACCGAGGAGCTTGAAGATGAGGATGAGGATGAGAATGAAGACGAGGACGAGGACAAGGACTACGAGTGATCCCGTGGGGCGCTAGCATCGCTCTTCTCCCTTTTTGGTGTCTCGATGCCAAAGGGGGAGAAGTAGTTCTATTAGGATATTCGTGGATTTGCATGGGTCGGGCATAAGCACTTGCATTTTTCTATTCATCGTCGTTTTCTTGCTTATGCCCATTTAGCGTTGAACTTTATATTTGTGGTTTGTGGTTGTTTGAGACTCTATGTGGTTGTCTGGATTATGCCTATGGATTTCATCTCATGGATTATGCTTATGGATCTATCTATTCATATCCTATTGTTGGAGGTTTTTATCACGGAAGGCGCTTATATTGGTTATCCGGTAATAATTGTGGCTTATGTCAAGGATGCCTTCCCTCTACCTTAGTGGTATATTTATGTTTCTCATATGTCTATGGAATAGATTCACCTATTTGTGTGCATTTGTATTCCAATGCAAAATTCTATTATGCACACATTGATGGGGAGTCTCTTTCATGGTTATTATTGTTTGTCTTGTGACTTTCTCCTGCGAATCCTGGTATTGTCATCTAACACCAAAAAGGGGGAGATTGAAAGAACATTTCATGTTTTCCTATGTTTTGCGTGTTAGATAACAATACTGTGGAGATTATTCATGTGCGCTAAGTGTGCAGGAAGCTTTGAGGGGGGCCGGATTATCCGCCCCACCAAGGGCCGGATAATCCGGCCTACCTCATTGCTCAAAGGGAACCAAGGCGCGTCGCTCGGTATCCGGTCGGATTTTCTCCCGGAAAATCCGAACTTGGGCGGTTTTTCCTCCCCAGGCCGGATAATCCGGCTGTCGCATGGGCCAGATAATCCAGCCCCCAGTTTTTGAGCAAAGGGAGCCAAGGCGCGTCGCTCGGTATCCGGTCGGATTTTCTCCCGGAAAATCCGAACTGGGGCAGTTTTTCCTCCCCAGGCCGGATAATTCGGCCTTCTCATAGGACCGGATAATCCGGCCCCTAGAAGTTGATCAAGGGCAAGCTCGGCGCGACGCTCTGATAAGGGGCGGATTATCTGCCGGATATTCTGACTCTGGGGTGGTGTTTTCCCCAGGCCGGATAATCCGGCCCTCACTTGGGCTGGATAATCCGGCCCCCAAAGTGTCCAACGGCTGGTTTCTGAAGGGGTATAAATATCCCTTCTTCCCCAATGTTCAGAACTCTTGATTCATTCGAAATTGTCCAGACATTGTGCAAGAGCTCTCATTCTCGATCTCCCACTTCAACCACCCGAAGGTCTTGATCTTTGGGGGAATTGAAGGAGGATAAGTTCATCATCATCATCACGAATCAAGCGCTTAAACTCCTCTCCATTCACTTGGAGAAATCCCTGGTCTAGTATTCTTGTCAATACCTAGATCTTGTTCATTGTATTTGATAACTTTGTTCTTGTGGCAGCTTGTTGTCATTTCGGGAGCCTCCTAGTTGTTTGTGGAGTTGTTGCCCCGCTAGTTGTGTAAAGGCGCCGGTGCCCGCCTTGAAGGGTACCTATAGTGGAAAGGTGGATCAGGTCTTTGGTGGCGGGATCCATCGGAGAACAGGGTGAGGCCTATTGTGGCGTGGTGGTCTTAGTACCGCCCACCCCTCCAGCGCAGACGTACTTCCCTTAACAAGGAAGGAATTGCGGTCAAACAAATCACGTGTCTCCGCATGCTTCACTACGGTTTACCCGTTCCTCTTCCACTCGCTCTTTACTCGCTAGTAGATAGGTTTGCATATAGGTAAATTCCACCTAATAGTTTATCTAGAGAATTTACCCTTTGTGCTAAGCCTAAAATTGAAAAACTATTAAAATTTGGTGTAACACCTATTCACCCCCCCCCCCCCTCTAGGTGCCCATACGATCCATTTTAGAAGGGTATTAAAACTGAAGAAGTGAAGAATCTACCTCCTATAGAATAATTATGTAAGCCAATCTCCCACTCATCCACTATTGAGGTACACTCTCTCCAACATTTTGATGAAGGTGATATTCCTTATTCTAAACCTCCTGATCAATGCTTAGAAGAATTTGATATCTTTCTTGTTAAGCAAGATAATTTTAATAAAAGAGTGCAGAATCATTTGATGGAAATCTCTAGAGCTACTATTGAGTTAAGGGATACTACCTCTGTTCGGATTATAGGTCCGGAGAGCTTTTTTATATTGTTTGAGATTATAAGGGTTATCTCATTTATTAGTCTCTCTCGTCCAATGCATGTTCTCCTTATTCTCTCACTTCTCTCATGCATGTAAGACTATTGGTGCATGCATAGATTAATGAGAGAGAGTTATGAAGTGTCTTGGTATTAGCAACTTGGTCCTTAGGACTAATAATCACAAACAGAGGTAGTATTGTGGAAAGAACCTCTAATGATGTTAAAATGCTTTTTAAACATTTCTGAATGGTTCAAACTCAAATTGATCAGCTTATTAAAGTACAAAAATATTTGCTAGTCAATGCTTCTAAAGAAAAAACATGCTTATGAAATTAGAACTAGAAGTGATGCTGACACCCAGGATACTCTATATCATGAGGGGCATCCTAAAAGAATTGATCAAGATTCCCAACAAACTGAAGATTGAGGTACTTCTTTTAAGAGAAAGAAAAAGAAACATAAAACAGTTGTAGAATCTTCTGAACCTGCTAAAGATCCTAATAGTATATCTGTCTCAGATGCTGAAACTGAGAGTGGTAATGAGAAAAATGATGCTCCTGATAAAGAAGAAATTGAAGAAGAACTTGAAAGGAACACTAAAAATGCTAAGTACACTAAGGAAGATTTTGTTGCTAATAAACATGGTAGTGAAAGAGAACCCTGGGTTCAAAAACCAATGCCTTTCCCTGATAAGAAACACAAGTCAAAGGAAGAAAACACTATAATAAGTTTTGTAAGTGGATGACACCTTTATTTTTTCAAATTCCTTTAACTAATGCTATTAAATTTCCTCCTTATTCAAAGTATATGAAGGATATTGTCTCTAATAAAAGGAAGATCCCTAATGAGGAAATTTCTACTTTGCTTGCTAATTATTCCTGTAATGGTAAGGTTCCAAAGAAACTTGGAGACCCAGGGATTCCAACTATTCCATGTTCTATTAAAAATAATTATGTTAGAACTGCTTTGTGTGATTTGGGAGCAGGAGTTAGTGTTATGCTATTTTCTCTCTACAAGAGACTTCAATTGGAGAAATTAATACCAACTGATATATCTATGCAAATGGCTGATAAATCTACCACCATTCCTGTTGGTATATGTGAGGATGTACCTGTTCAAGTGGCTTATAATTGCTTGATATTAGCTGACTTTGTTGTGCTTGAAATGCCTGAAGATGACAATATGTCTATTATTCTTGGAAGACCTTTTCTTAATACTGCAGGAGCTGTTATTAATTGCAATCAAGGAAAGGTAACTTCTAATGTTAATGACAAGGAGCATACTGTCTATTTCCCCAATAAGACTGATAGGAATTATGTCTTCAATTCAATTGAAAATATTGAGGGCATCCAAGTTGGAGAAATATATCGTCCCATACCACGAGAAAAATATGAGACTATTATGATTGGGACCATTGCTATCAAGGTTGAGGTAACATAATCATTTAGTGGAATACAAAGTTTTGTTTCATATAAGATTGTTTTGGTAACAAGACCTGATCAACCTTGTTAACAAAGGGATTTTAATGAACAAAACAATGTTTTCACCATGATTATCTTCGCTTACTTTTATTTTATCCATTTTAATTTTTGCTTTCACTTAGTTTACTTTTCTATTGCTAGTTGCTTGCATATTAGAGTGTTTTAGAACTTCTGAAGTGTTAGTTTTGTTTTGTTATTGCATCATTCCAATATTATCTTTCTGTCAGAAAATTATTCATCAATACCTGAAAATTTCTAAAAAAAATGTCTCGAAAAATTCCAGAAAATTCATATTAAATTTTTACGTCAAAAAAGGGGTAGAGAAGTACCTAGAGTGACCCAGGGGGGCCCACTAGGCATGCACACCACCTGGTGGCGCGGCCACACCAGGGTCGCGCCTAGCCATGGTGTGGGCCACCCCTGGCCCTCCACTTACTCTCCATCCTGCCACTCCTTTTTCTCTCCCGAGAAAACACCAGTTCATTGCTCAAACTCACGTTCCTGCTGCTCTTGCTCGCAATTTTCGATCTCCTTACTCAGCCCATCTTTGCTGCTGAGATTTGGAGCATTTGATCTCCGGTATGTGACTCCTCCGCTTTTCCAAATAGATTTGTGTTTAGTGGATTATATCTTGAGTATTTGGCTACTGTAGGTGACCGGTTATGTGAGCTTGTAAGCTTGTTCAATGCTTAGAGAAATTGTTTTGATGCATGTTTAGACCTCTTACAAGTCCCTATAAGTAGTTCCTTTCATTATGTAATCACTTTGAAATCACTTATATGATGGTTGTCTAAAATTTCAGAAAAGGAGATGAATGAACACCAACTCAACCAACATAAATTAAGGGTGTCTGTGGTTATGAAGGTTCACCATGAGGAGGAAGTCTTTCCTTCTATCTATCCATGCACCGAATTCATGAGGGTTGCAGGGATTTCTCAAGATTTCCATACTTTAATTGCTAATGCAGGATTGGAGCATTTTGTGGGAGATGAACCTTACCAATATGTGAAACTAACTATGTCTATGGTGCAGGATTTTCGATTTAGTTTCTCCTTGCCTAACCCCATGGTTCATTACAAAATTTACAATATAGCTGTTGATCTCCCTTTTGATGATTTTTGTGCAGCTATTAAAGTACCACAGTGGGGCTCGTGTGAAAGGATTAGAAAGCGACCTACACCACTCATGGATTTGTACGCAAAGATATGCCAAGGGAGCAGCTTCTCAAAGGAGAGTGGTAAAATTCGTAATATTCATCTCCCGTTTATTCGATACTTTGCCTACTTTATTGCCAAGTGCGTTCTCGCTAGGAAAACTGCTAGTAAATTATCCTCATATGATCTAGCCTTCATCTCAGCTGCCTTAAAATGAGATAGGACTTATAATTTGGGTGCCTTGATAGCTTTCCGTCTTGCTGCTAACCGCGAGAAAGGTGGAATTTGTGGAGGCCTCATCGCTTCTCGTTTATTAGCTTTGCATGGTGTAGCGCCTCATCAGTTAGACCTACAGTTTCACATAGAGAGGCTTGACCTTAATTCCATGATACAACATAAATTCGTTCCTTCTTGGGCTAATTTGAGTGATTTATCTTATGAAATAACCTTTCTCAAGGTCGGTTGGACAAGGGGTAAGTCCGAGCGTGTTGTTCTTTTGCCTGCACCTGTTTTGTTTAACCTTGATACCAGGGTAGGATGGTCACTCACTGAGGAAGAGCTCGATACATATCTGGGGTAGCTCTCCTAGCAAGAGCAGGATACTGGAAGGGAGGTTGCAGATGATTCGGTCCAGGCCTCGAATGAGGGGGAGTCTTCATACCAGCAGCCTGTCTATGATTGGGGAGCTTCTTCTTCTTCGCAAGGGCCTAACTACAATCATTCTTATGATGACCCACCGGCCTGGAGTTCCTACCCCCATTGGGGTTGATACCCACTTAGGCCAAAAGCCTAAGCTTGGGGGAAGGTACACCGACATCACACTCATCTACATATCATGTTCAGTCGATACTTTGTATATTCATGTTTCGTTTTCTTTTTAGTTTTTGTTCTTGCTTTATTTTTGTTTCCCCAAAACACAAAAAGACTAAAAATATTTTTGTTATTTCTCTTTGCCTGCTTCTTTATCTTTTTTAGCCTTGGTTTGCTTCTTCCTTTTAGCTTGTCTTAATTATTCGAAAAACCCAAAAAGATTTCGCATTGCTTGATCTTCCTTTTGGTTCTTGCTTTGAAAAATCGAAAACACCAAAAACATTTGATGTTCTTCTTTGGTTTTGTGAAGTTCGTTGCAGGGTTTAGAAATCCTAAGTGGAGTTTGGTTTCATGTTATTATTCAAGCCACACAAGTGAAGGGCAATAATGAAGATTAATGACAACTTGAGGTGTGGTAAGAGGCTGGTAATGAACTCTATTTCTTTTCATTTTTGTACATATAATCATCATTGTGGGCATGCTTAGTTTGTTCATGTAAGGTGTATGTTATTTATGGATACTTAGTAGTTCTTTCTTTCTTATGATTAGCTCCAGCTTGCTAATGGTTTGTAGCATGTCATATGAATGTTTGCTTGCACTGTTCTATTCATAACTTGGTATGACATTGTGGTATCCTCCTCTAAATGTTTCATTTGAATCGACTTGGCACATGCTCACCCATGCATATGACTAAAACAATAATCAGTTAAGCCTCGATGAATTATTTTGCATCAGGGTTCTTGAATCACTTTCATGCCATAATTAGTCCTGTTTTGTTGCAAGCATGATTATGATAGTTATTGCTTTCTCGTTTGTTGCTCCCTTTCTATTGATGGCCTTCACTTGCACTGAGTATGAGCTCTACTCGTGTTTCCAACTCCCCAAAACCAATATTGCCAAAAGTATCCACCATACCTACCTATTAGCATCATTTGCTATTTCGTGCATATTCAGTATGCCTTGTTTTCTTCCGAATAAAATGTTTGCTTGTTATGAGAAAGTTAGTTAGTAAAACTCTCACGAACTTGATGGCACACTTTATTTCTTGCACTTAATAAACCTGAACTATTGTGACTGTCCATTAAAGTTATATGCTTGCAAATTATAGGATGGGAGTTAGCAGAACCGTGCTATCACGGGGAACGCTTTCAACACCTGTAAATATATACCCAGTTGATATCATGCTCTTTTGTTTACGGATGTCATCGGTGTGAAATAAAAGGGGTGCTTGTAAGTCCATGGAGTTATGTATATGTATTAGAGAGACGCCTGTGCCGCTAGCCTAAGCCATGCCTAATCATGGTGGAAACTTGCAGCATAACCATAGTGAGCAATCTATGAAGCTTTCTTCTTATAAAAAAAGAAAGAGACATATTGAAAAGAGGAAAGAGAGAAAAAAGCACCATTTTCCCATGGTAAATAAGAAGATTGCTGAGATGCTCATTGTCTGCTTGCCTTGTCACTTTGATATGGGATAGCTCTTGTATCATGTGCAAGGGGTACCTTGTTGGCGGTTCTCTATGATACGCATGTATTTACTATGACAAGAACTTACCGGTAACTAAAGTTGAGTAGCATGAGGAGTGGCCCTCGTACTCAAGGGATATGGGATTTCCAGTTTATGGTTTGTCAAGCGTATAACTCATATTGGACCTCACTTTCACCTTAACCATTTAAAGATACTTATGATAGGTGCAATGAGAGTTCAAAGCTAATGAGTACCATACTTTCAGCATTTGGAAGCCTTTCAAACTTTTCAAAACCTTTTCACTTCCTTGTTGAGTCACCACTTATTATATGAGCACTTTCTTGAGAGCATAGTTGTCATTCTTAGTGTAATGTGTTTGTCTCAAAACTTGGTTAATCGTGTCATGACTTTGATGCTTGTATCTTTGATATCTTTACTTCTAGTCTTCACTTGAACTTCAAAGGTGCCTTGGCATTTATGTTTGCTCTACAATCAAAGGCAAGCGAGATACCACTCTATCATACCTTTTTATGAGCATTACAATGTTGCTTATGTTTATGTTTCATGCTACTTATTATTTTTGAGTTGGAATCTCTTCATAGCTTGCAATGACTATTAAGTAAACTTATTTGTATACTCTTTATTATGAATTGCCTAAGTATTTGATCATATGCTGAGAATATATACATCTTATGAAGCAAATGTGTTCGTGAAAGTTTCTTTTATCGTACTCAGTTTTCAACTGAATTGCTTGAGGACAAGCAATAAGCTAAGCTTGGGGAGTTGATACGTCCAAAACGTATCTACTTTCCTGAACACTTTTGCTATTGTTTCTCCTCTAAACTTGTGTGATTTGGATACAACTAACACAGACCGACGCTGTTTTCACAAGAATTACCTTAGTGTCTAGTTTTTGTGCAGAAAATCAACTATCAGGAAAAATACCGGAAAATATGCCAAAAATCCTATTTCACCAGAAGACTCATGGAGCCAGAAAACGAGATGGAGGAGGGCCACGAGGGGCCCACACCCCCTGGCCGCGTGGGCCAGCCCAGGACGCACCTGGGAGGGGTGCGGCCGCCACGGGCACCCCCTCGGCCTCCCTCTTCGCCTATAAGATGCCCCTTGACCTAAACAACTCGGGGGGTTCGACGTTTTTTCCAGATAGAGTTCCGATGCACCGCCACCACCAGAAACCGCGATTCGGAACCAGAAACTCCGTTCTGGCACCTTGCCGGGACGGGGAATTGGAGGATATCATCGCCATCATCATCACCGACGCTTCTCCATCAACCATCCATGATTCCCCTATCTATGAGTGAGTAATCCCCCGTTGTAGGCTATGGGGATGGTAGGGATTGGATGAGATCGTTCATGTAATGGCATCAGATTGTTAGGTCATGGTGCCTAGTATCTATTATTAGTGCTTTTTGACTTTGTTGCAACTTGTTATGCTTAATGCTTGTCACTAGGGCCCGAGTGCCATGATTTCAGATCTGAACATGTTATTGATTCATGATGATAGTATTGTTTATGATCTTACCTGCAAGTTGTATACACATATTATTGTTCGGAACCAAAGGCCCCGAAGTGACAATAATTGGGATAACCAGAGGGGATGGCTATGATATGAGGATTACATGTGTTCACGGAATGTTAATGCTTTGCTCCGGTGCTCTATTAAAAGGAGCACCTTAATTGCCAGTAGTTCCCTTGAGGCCCCGCTGCAAACGGGCTGGCAGGACAAAACATGTTGTGCAAGTTCTCATTGCGAGCACGTATGACTATATATGGAACACATGCCTATGATTATTTAGTACTTGGATGCTTTACCTTATTTATCTGTAAACGTCCTATATCTTGATTGCTATATGAATTGTCTTGTCCATGCAACGCTCGTACATCTATCCCTATGCCTACTGCGCTTTAATCCTACTGTTTACTGCAATTGTACTACTGTATTTACTCTTACTACTGCTATTACTTTGCTATTGCTACTATAAAACTTTTGCTACTGATAAACTACTGCGAGCAAGATTGTTTCCAGGTGCAGCTGAATTGACAACTCAGTTGTTAAGGCTTATAAATATTCTTTGGCTCCCCTTGTGTCGAATCAACAAATTAGGTTTTACTTCCCTCGAAGACTATTGCGATCCACTATACTTGTGGGTCATCAAAGGACCAAGCTCTAACTAAAGGAGTAACACTATCAAAAGTAAGAGCATTCCTTTGCTTCTATATGTTCCAAGATGAAGTGGCAAAAGCTTCAAAAAAGAAAGGTCTTCTGAAGTTGTGCTTGGCCGATTCAATCATCCGCGAGAGTTCAAGATTGTCTTCAAGTGTGATGTTGATGGATTGCCAACATTGCTTACTAAAACTACATCCCCAAAAAAGATGATCTCTGGTTTATAGCACACCATTATCACAGAGGCAGCAGAGGCCGTTGTCATTGAGAGAAAACCTTTTCCTTATGAGCATATCCTTCGTGTTTAGGAGGTCGTTAGCTATAAGCTAGGAAAAATATTTGATCTTGGATGTGCATTTTGATTTCCAAATCCAGTAGGAATAAATGGGGGCCTAAATGTGATCAAAGTACATCTTGTATTAGAAGGACCTCGCGCGCTTTGCCGCGCCATCCTATATTGTTATCGTTTAATTTTCCATGAGATTTGTACGCCTTTGGCTTGATTTATCTTCCTAATCAGTCTATGTTTATGCACATAAAACAACATCCATCGGCAAAATATTACGCCCCCTAGAAAACATAAAGAGAACTAAATGATTAGTGTGTATAAAAACTAAAATCTGATAAAGATAATGTAAGAACAACAATATATATAACAAACACTAACGGAAAAGGCTAACAATGGACCAACTCCTAAAAACACATATATACATTAAGTTCCTGACAAATGTAATCTGCTAAAAACCAACACAAATAAGACCAGAGCCAACAAAAAGTACTTACCTCTAAGGAATAAAAGTTTATCATACTTCCTCTAAACGAATCCAACTCAAGCCTGATGTCCACTAAGACAGCTGTATAAATATGAAAATCATGTAATGACTAAAATGCATGAACATTTGTCCCACTGGTAAGGACTGAGTAAATATGGAACCCGCTTGTATTCAAGTAAATTATAAGATCTTCTAAGAAAATTCCAACAGTTCGTATTGTCCCCTAATGTATGTGCTAGGGCATGTTTGTTCACCACCAATCTGACACAACAAACAGACAACAAGACATGCAACAAATTTACCTTACATAAATTAGAACTTTAAGTAGGACAATAGATTTATATATACAAAAGTACAATAATGATTTACACTCTAGAAAAGATTTATTAAATCAAAACACACACAGAGATCAGTATAATTTGTATGGGAAATGCAATTGTATAATTTCACATCCGGATATGAAGCTCCAATTCAAGTTGAGATGATTTCTGTAAATTTGTGTAGAATGAATCTTGGCCCTGTATAATAAATTAAAACAATAGGCTCTGAGATCAGTCATAAACAAATACACATAGGTTTAAGCTTAAGTTAAGGCAACTTAGGTCGAAAAGGGGGTCCACACATCATGTACTCAACCTTGGGTCGTTCCTCATTCTGTAATGCCAAAACAGCAATGGACATGCAGAAGCATATCAGAGTAGCAGAATTTAAAAAACCTTATTGAAACTAAAGAAAATGATAAAACTAAGATGGCTTAAGTTGCAGCATAACAAGAAGGCAAGAAGCACGAACCTAGACAGAGGAAAGCGAAGGCGATGAACTGAAATAAGCACCTTTAGTGGACACTGATGACCCACAAGTATAGGGGGTGTATCACAGTATTTTCGATAAGTAAGAGTGTCGAACCCAACAAGGAGTAGAAGGTGCTGGCTAGTGGTATGGATCAGGAATTCTCTGCAAATACTTAGCAAACGGATTTTTAGGGGTTTTTGATAAATCAGGTAAATAAAGTACGAGTAAATAAAAGACAGTAGGAATAAATGCAGCAAGTGGTCCAATCCTTTATGCAGCAAAGGACAAGCCGGTTGTATTACTTAAAATGACCAAACGTTCTCGAGGACACATGGGAAGAATGTCAAGTGTTTTCGCTTCATATAGTTGATTAATCTTCTTTAGCTTGCTAAGTGTTATGTGGGTGAACCTGTGCTCATGTACCGACCTTTCTAGGACTAATACATACTTGTGATTATACCCCTTGCAAACATCCGTAAGTATAAAAAAGTAATTAAGGTAGAAACCTAACCACAGCTTTAAACTCTAAGACCCTTATGTTCCTTGTGCAATGGTTTCCTAACGGGGGTTCAGGTTTCTGTCAATCCGACAACCCCTACAATTAGTAGCCAAATACATAATGCATTCCCCTAGGCCCATATAGGTGAAGTTTCATGTAGTCGATGTTCACATGACACCACTAGAAGAAGTACACCACAACTTAAATATCAAACTATTGAATCTTTTCTCAACACAACTCCATTACTAACAACATGACTTATCCCATGTCCTCAAGAACAAAACGAACTACTCACAAGACATCATATGGATCATGATCAGAGATGGAATAATGATGTATAACAATCTGAACATAAACAATAATTCAATGGTTCCACTCAATAGCATCAACTACAAAGAGTAATCAACACCGGGAAAGTTTTCCCTAAGAACTATGCAAGATTCAACACAATTGTTACAGCAATATGGAGATGGTGCTGATGGTGATGATGGTGGTGATGGTGGTGATGATGATACCGATGAAGTCTAGCTTGGTGGTGGTGTTGATGGCGACGATCTCCCCTCTCCGGGAAGGAATTCCCCCGGCAGAAATCTGCCTGCCGGAGAGATCTTTCTCTCTTTGTGTTTTCCGCCTCGCAGATGCAGCGGAATATTTCTGTGGTTCGCTCCCGAGTCTTAGGGTTTCGGGAGGAATATATACGCCAGAGGGGAGAGCCAGAGGTGGGCCAGGGCGGCCACACCACCTGGTGGCGCGGCCTAGGGTGGCCCGCGCTAGGGGGTGGTGTGGGCCCCCTGTGGCCCATCTCCACTCCTCCTTCTGGCAGTCTTCGTCTTCTAGAAAAATAGGATTTTCCGTATATTTTCCTGGATTTTCTGATCTTCGCGAATGTGCCTCCAAACAACACCTTTTCCATCAGAATCCTGACTGAGCGGTCCATGCTCCAAAAGTCATCAACCATGCAAAAACAGGTGAAATCACATAAGTATCATCTCTTAATATGAAGTATATCAATGAATAACAGTAAATTATGATATAGAATAGTGATGCAAAATGGACGTATCAACTCCCCCAAGCTTAGACTTCGCTTGTCCCCAAGCGAAACTGAGCTCAATAAACATGAGCTTAGGTTTATGGAGTGGAGAGTCGATAAAAGAATACGAACAAGAAGCATCACATTCATCAATACATAGATCATAATAGAAGACAACTCACTGTTATATAACCCAACTTGCAATAAGTAAAGGAAACACAATAAAGATACATAAAGTAAATCATAATTGGTAATGGCAAACTTAGCTCTTGGTCGAAGAATAGTTGATAATTTGCTGGAGTTCACAAATAACTAGTTTTTCAATGATAGCTTTCAAAGTAGTAAACATCAAGATAAGAGCAATGTGCAAAACAAAGAACATAAGAAACATGATTGAATAAATCATCATATGAATGAATGAAACACAACAACTCAAAATACTTGCTGAGATAGAAGGGAATAGGTTTACTGACTCAACTTAAAAGTAAAAGAAAGGCCCTTCGTAGTGGGAAGCAGGGATTGCAAGTCTCATAAAGAGCTCCCAAAAATTATGGTACTTATTAGCTTTCAGCTCTCATTGCCCCTATCATATGCATCTTTAGGTGATTAAGGTTAAAGTGACATAACTAAGAGGATATGCTTGACAAGTTATAAGTTGAAATATCATGCCCCTTACTTAGGAGTACCGAACCTCATGCTACTCAACTTCAGTCACAAGTAAGCTCTTGTCATTGTAAATACATGTGTATCATTGAGAACCGCCAACGGGGTACCCCTTGCACATGATACAGGAGCTATCCCATAATCAAAATGACAAGGCAAGCAGACAATGAGCATCTCAGCGATCTTTTTATTTGCTATTTGCATATGTTTTTATTGAGGATGCTTCATAGAATTCTCACTATAGTTATGATGCAAGTTTCCACCATGATTAGGCATGGTTTAGGCTAGCGGCCCAGGCGTTTTTCTAACACACATATGAACTCCATGATCTTACAAGTTCCCCTTTTATTTCACACCGCCGGGATCCATAGGCAACAAACAAACAAACATACAAGTGATAAAGACAAACATGCAATCTTCCTTGAAAGCACAAAAGATCTTAACCAGAGAATACTAGACTTATGAGAAAATCAAGATAGAAAGATGATGAAATTATATTTCTTTAAGAGTACTTTTATCTTTTCATTCAACTCTCAAAAATAGTATTTCTACTGACCGAGCCAGGTTTGCGAAAACAAACTAAATTAACTCAATGATCCCAAAGTGATACCAATACTAACAACAAGATCAATCATATAACCACGAATTGAAAACTAATAAAAGCTATGCAAAAGAGTAAATGATAGAACTTCTCATTAATATTCCATAACGACAACTCACACCAAGGGATACATATCTAACGAGAGAGGGGACACTTCCATAATGCAAACCAACCTACATGATAACTTCTCTATTCATGATATGACTCTACTAAAAAGGTAAAAAGATAGAAGATAGTGGTGTGATACCGCAGCACTCCCCCAAGCTTGGAACAAACCAAGGGGATGCCAAACCTGATGATGAATTGCTCCTTTGGTGGTGGTGGTATCCTCTTGATGAGCTCTTTGATCAATTTCCCCAAGTCCTCAATCTCGAAGGTGAGATTACGAATAAGCTGTGAGTTTTGCTCAACGTGGCTCATGATCATGTCAGGTTGGAAATCCCAGCTCCTGCGATTTTCCCCACTCTACCTCCTTGAAGTCTTGTTTTCCTACATGGCTAGAACGAGGCAAATCCCAATTGGAGGGTAATTTCCCCTTAGGCATATTCTGGTATTGATGCTCATGGATAAGAGTATGGAAAGGATTCTTGGTGCGTGGAGGAAGTGACCAGGGATCTGAACGATGATGAGGAGGCTTCCCTCCAATTGACATAGTCCTGGCAGGGTTTGCCACCACTCCAATGCTCGCAATGGTAGTGCAGGTGTGCTTTGCCTCCTCTTCATCTTCACTCTTGATCTCCTTCTCCTGCCCGGGGTCCTAGAGATCTTCCTCCATAGGCTCCTTCCCCTTATCCTTGGCGGACACCATTGTGCTTCTAAGCTTCAAATATAGTTCCTGGCAGAAACAGATTGAAACAAAAACACGATGAAAACACAATATACGAACCTCGGGGGATCCGGGGGGGTTATATATTACGAAGTTTCACAACAAAAGGAAGGTACTGGGAGAAAACGAGTCGGAGACGGAGTCCGGGGTGGCCTCGCCACCTGGTGGCACGGCCATGGGTGGGCCCGCACCACAGGGTGGTGTGAGCCATCCTGGCTCCGTTTCCGTCCCTGTTTTTCTTCATAACTTTCCTTATTGGCTAAAAACTGCAAAAATATAGTTGGATAGTATTTTCGTGGAACTTTTCTTACCAGAACTGTTACCTATTTGAAAACGGACTCTGCAGGTCTCTGAATTTGGTATTTAGTGGGTTCTTCCGGAGTCACCACTTGAATAACATCAATATCTTCATCTTCATACACTTATTGTTTGAGTCATGAAACCTTTCACTTTTTTACTACACCATTACCTCCACTACCTGGAAATTTCTTTCACACAAAACTTCACACATTTCTTATTAGCAACATTAGTAAAAGTGAAGTGATAAAATATTTTGAGTTCAACTTCAACTGAAAACCATCAAAACATAAGCTACTATAGCAACTCCTTCCGAAAACCTAAAAATAATTCAAAAAAGGAAATCGAATAAAGAAGCAAATGCAAGAGTGGCAAAATCTGTCAAAACAGACCAGCAGGTAAAGATCAATTTTTTAGAAAATCTTCTGTTGCTCAAATCAAAAAGTGCAAAACTAACGGAAGTTAAATAACAACCTGGGGCAGAAGCACAAAAAATTACAGCTCAATCTGACATACAGAGATCTCTCACGAATTTTTACGGTGAAGCACAAAAATCTGTTTCGGGACAGCAACTTCCCCAAATCTTACTTCTCTCTCATTAGAGGTTGATCTTGACACAAAAACCAAACCAAAAAGGATAAGGAGAGGTTATAACCGAAGTAATAACTTCCAAGACTCAAAGAAAAACAAAAACAAACTGAAATCAAGAATAAATTGGGTTGTCTCCCAAAAAGCTCTTTCTTTATAGCCATTAAGATGGGCATGATAATTTCAAAGATGCTCACATAAAATATGAATTGAAGTGAAAGGGAGCATTAAGAAGCAAAAATACACACATTTAAGTCTAACCCACTTCCCATGCAAGGGAATTTTTTAAACAAACAAGTTGTTGAAACCAGAGGCTACTAGCATAGGAAGGCAAAAGAAGTGCAACATAAAACTTTCAGCATAAAATGAGGAAACTTGATATTATTGAGATGCATAAGAACACTTTTCCCTCTCTCATAGTAACTTTAAGTATCATGCATAAACTTAACAATATAACTATCACAAGGACCATCATAACAATGATCACTTCTTCTAACAGAAAACACAGGAATACTAGCTCTCATAACACTACTTTGTGAAACAACATTAGAGGTATCCTTACAAAGGATTGTGTGCCCCTCTTCTACATATTTAGTGACAAAGTCGTTTACACTTGCTATTATGGGTTCATCAACCATTTGTTTATCAGGTTCAACAGCTTCATTCATACTTTCATTAACCATACTAGCTATCATAGAATGTTCCTTTATCTTAACTGGGAAAGGCATTTTCTCAATGTAAGGTTTAGGTACAACATGATTAGCAGTATAAACTTCAGTATTTCCTACAGGAACACACTTAGCAACATCTTTATAAGGTTCATGATACTTATTCCACTTCTTTTTAAGCACTTCAATGTAGGAAGCAAAAGCCTTAAAATAAGAAGCAATAGCTTGAGAGTCTAAACCATAAGCATTTTTAATATTTTGAAAGTCATCAGTTCCCATAAAAGATTCAATGCATTCATAATCGTAATTTATACCTGACTTTCTTCCTTTGTCATTCTCCCAAGCTTCAGTATTATCTTGAATACGGTCCAGAAGATCCCATTTAGCTTCTTCTTCCATGCGAGTGAATGATCCAGCACAAGAAGCATCCAATAAATCCTTGTCATGTAGAGGGAGCCTTGCATAAAAGTTAGTGATAATAATATTGTTGGGGAGTTCATGAATGGGACATTTGAGCATTAGTAACTTCAATCTCCCCCAAGCTTGAGCTGTACTCTCTCCATCAAGAGGCCAAAAGTTGTATATTTGATTCCGATCTTTATGAATCTCACTAGGAGGATAAAACTTTGAATAAAAGAGAGGTACTATTTCCTCCCATTCCAGAGCTTGACCATTCTTCAGCAGTTTATACCATTCCTCAGCTCTTCCTTTCAGTGATAATAAGAATAACTTCTTCTTAACTTGATCTGTAGTGATACCTGCACACTTGAACAACCCACATAATTCGTGTATAAAGAGTAAATGATCACCGGGATGGATTGTTCCATCCCCAACATAGTAGTTATCCATAACACGATCAATAATTTTTGTAGGTATTTTAAAAGCATCATTCTCAGCAGGTGGTGGTTCATCTACTACCTTAGCAGTGGTAGTAGCATTACCAAATAAGAAACTCAGCGAATTATCCATAACGAAAATAAAGCAACTAACACAAGTAAACAATACTTATAGTAGAAGTTTCCTTTACCAGTTGCACTCTCCAATAGCGCTTCACTCCCCGGCAACGGCGCCAAAAAATAGTCTTGATGACCCACAAGTATAGGGGGTGTATCGCAGTATTTTCGATAAGTAAGAGCGTCGAACCCAACAAGGAGAAGAAGGTGCTGGCTAGTGGTATGGATCAGGAATTCTTTGCAAATACTTAGCAAACGGATTTTTAGGGGTTTTTGATAAATCAGGTAAATAAAGTACGAGTAAATAAAAGACAGTAGGAATAAATACAGCAAGTGGCCCAATCCTTTATGCAGCAAAGGACAAGCCGGTTGTATTACTTAAAATGACCAAGCGTTCTCGAGGACACATGGGAAGACTGGCAAGTGCTTTCGCTTCATATAGTTGATTAATCTTCTTTAGCTTGCTAAGTGTTGTGTGGGTGAACCTGTGCTAATGTACCTACCTTCCTAGGACTAATACATACTTGTGATTATACCCCTTGCAAACATCCGTAAGTATAAGAAAGTAATTAAGGTAGAAACCTAACCACAGCTTTAAACTCTAAGACCCTTATGTCCCATGTGCAATGGTTTCCTAACGGGGGTTTAGGTTTCTATCACTCCGACAACCCCTATGATTAGTAGCCAAATACACAATGCATTCCCCTAGACCCATATAGGTGAAGTTTCATGTAGTCGACGTTCACATGACACCACTAGAAGAAGTACACCACAACTTAAATATCAAACTATTGAATATTTTCTCAACACAACTCCACTACTAACAACATGACTTCTCCCATGTCCCCAGGAACAAAACGAACTACTCACAAGACATCATATGGATCATGATCAGAGATGGAATAATGATGTATAAAAATCTGAACATAAACAATAATTCAATGGTTCCAGTCAATAGCATCAACTACAAAGAGTAATCAACACCGGTAAAGTTTCCCCTAAGAACTATGCAAGATTCAACACAATTGTTACAGCAATATGGAGATGGTGCTGATGATGATGGTGGTGGTGGTGGTGATGATGATGATCCCGATGAAGTCCAGTTTGGTGGTGGTGTTGATGGCGACGATCTCCCCTCTCCGGGAAGGAATTCCCCCGGCAAAAATCTGTCTGACGAAGAGATCTTTCTCTCTCTGTGTTTTCCGCCCCGTAGAGGCGGCGGAATATTTCTGTGGTCGCTCCCCGAGTCTTAGGGTTTCGGGAGGAATATATACGCCAGAGGGGAGAGCCAGAGGTAGGCCAGGGCGGCCACACCACCTGGTGGCGCGGCCTAGGGTGGCCCGCGCCAGGGGGTGGTGTGGGCCCCCTGTGGCCCATCTCCACTCCTCCTTCTGGCAGTCTTCGTCTTCTGAAAAAATAGGATTTTCCGTATATTTTCCCAGATTTTCTGATCTTCGCGAATTTTATCTTCAAACAGCACCTTTTCCATTAGAATCCTGACTGCAGCGGTCCATGCTCCAAAAGTCACATGTAAAAACAGGTGAAATCACATAAGTATCATCTCTTAATATGAAGTATACCAATGAATAACAGTAAATTATAATATAGAATAGTAATGCAAAATGGACGTATCAGACACCAGGAACAAAAGGGGAAGCACACACACGCCAAAATAGAATACCCGCACATTACCACAAACATGGTTTGAGAAAACACTTCCGAAAATACAGGTTGATTCATTCCCATAAACCCACTATCAAGGCATCATATTCAGATATCATATTTGAGGCAATAAATATCTGGTCCATGTAGGACCTACAAATAAAACACTAATGCTAAAGTTAACAACAAAATCCTATCGTTTGTTGGCTCTGGCACAATATTGGCACCTGCATATGCAGACCAGCTTCCAGAAAATCATCTAAAAATTAACCATGTAAACTACAGGAAATACACGTGGTAAGTACATAACCTGGATAGCTTCTCTTTAGGAGATGCTTGGTAAAAGTTGTTTTCCCTATAGAGCATGGATTGAAGAGCATACCATTGGTTTTGCAAAATATATTTTTGAGGAAACCTGCCCTACTACAAAAGGTAAATCTTAGAGGACAGCTATATTCGAATTCCAAAAAAACAGGCTTTTTCTATTTTTGCTTTCAAGTATATGTGAAGGCGGCACCTTACCTCATCTAATGTCTCATGTACAAATAACTTCTACCTTGGCGAATTCTAGTGAGAAATAACTAAGGGAGCAAATTTGTTGGCTAACAAATCATGCTTAAGGTTGTGGCTGTTTTTAGTATTCTTATTTCTTGCTTGCACCAGAGAGACGAACATGCATAGTAATTTAACTAACAACTGATCCTGCATTAATATCCCTTTCTCTTCCTTGCCATATCAGCATTAGCTAAAACATTATCTAGTCCAAGTTTGGCTTCATACTAAAAACTAATTTTCTTCTAAGAGCCAGCAAAATAGTTACAACTGCAGCCATCCATCAAAACATTACCATAACTTTCAAAACATTGACAAAACCTGTTAGGAATCAAAGATATGGAAATTGTCTCCTTCAATTTGTGAAAGAGGGGGCACCCAGATCAGCATTCTCAACAATGGTGAATAACTTTCAGCACTAAGGCAAATTAAATATTAAGATTTTGCAATGTTACCTTTTTTGCGGGGGATTGCAATGTTAGCTTAGAAATATTAGTATATATGTTTCTTCACCCAATTACTAATGAGATTCTTGGACTTCATCAATACTGGAAAAAACAAATTTGTTGTCGTTTTATTTGATTGATCAAGGAAAAGAGATCTCCACATCTTCATAAGTATCAGAAAACACATGTTGTAGCACGAGGGCAAAGAGAAAGTAGGAAATCTTGACAACATACTTGGCTGATCAATTCATCTCCGTGAAGATATTTAGCTTGATACTTTTGGGGTGTCATTCTCCTCCTGAATGTTTGTGGCTGCAGCGAAGTCTAAATCTGGACAAAGCCATTGTATCCATGCCTCCTAGAGTTGCAACGACCATCGATGTAAGCACAGGAGGCAGTGTCGCGAAAGGGGCATCGAAGAGGTGGCGCTGAAAATGCGAAAGGCGAGGGAGGACACGTGGAGGATCTCACTAGAGGTCGGAGGAGCAGCAAGAGGCGACACCCCCGACCCCTGGGCCACCTTGTCGTCAAAGCAAGACACGGCTAGGGTTTACCTCAGAGGCATGTGTCGGGGCGGAAGATCGAGGGGGTGGCGGGGAAGCAGTACATGTGAGCAAGGAGGGGCTGATCCGGTGATCAGTGGCGCCGATCTACACTAAATAATCACAGGAGGCAGCAGAGATTTCATGGTCGAGACAGAGGAGGAGGAAGAGGACGGGTCAGGAGCAAGACTCGTGTTCCCCTCCCTCTCTCTCTCGTACAGGCAAGGCAACACATGGCCATAGATGGGGAAATCAGCACGGAAACCAGACATGTGGGCCTAGGCGACACGGAACCGACCTAGAAATGAAGGATGTGTTCGGTTCTCGAACCAGAGGGGATTAGAACGGAATGGTTCCGTTCTAATGTCATGGAATGGTTCTGACACCGTGTTCGGTTCAAAAAAAATGAGGAACGGAATGGTTCCGTTTTCTATTCGGTTTGGACCAAAACTGAGGAATTGATGGCAGATTTTTGATTCAGCTCACCTCTTTTATTGATATGGTGAACATACCTCCCACGTATAGCAACATAACAATTAAAATTTCAGCAGAACTTTGTTTGTATTTATAGCAATAAGCAATACCAAATATATTCTCACAAGTATAACACATATATGGCAGCAAACATGATAGACATTTAATACCATGTACAACTAACATCAATACCATATACTGCTAACATTATTTCATCTATATACCATGTAATGCTAACATATTTCATTGATCTCATCGAGCACTGAACAAAAACTAATAATTTTGAGTCCAATTTGAAGTGGAAAAGGCACATGGCAAATGGATGGGCATATGTTTTTGCTTGCCTTAGCACTGCTGCTTGCTTGCCTCACTGCTGCTGCTGCTGGTTGCCGCACTGTTACCGCTGCTGCTTGCTTCACTGCTGCCGCTGCTGCTTTCCCTGCAGTAGCCGCCACCGCCTTCACCGCCAGATCCCTCCGCCCGCAGCCGCCGCCTAGCCAGCCTCCTCCGCCTGGCCTGCCCAATCCCTCGTCCGCCAAGCCCGCCTAACCCCTTCTCCGCCAGGCCCTTTTCCCGCCAGGGAGCAGCGGCGCACGAGAGAGAGGGGCGGCGCACGAGACCAGGGAGAGGGCGCACGAGAGGATAGGGTTGTTGAGGGCTGGGGGTCGGGGTGAGGATAAGGAGCGGTTTTTTCTTTCTTTTTTTTATCGATGCAGTCATGGTTGGACACGGAGCGCTCACAGCTCGTTGTTTCCAGGGAGCTTAGTGCTCCTTAGGATATCTTGTTGGCAGAGAAACGAGTTCCCCAACTATAAGACCACACATTATTTTCCTCGACGTTTCGGGAAGATCTGGTTTGGCATACAAGGTGGTTGACTTCATGGAATTCCTCGAAATCTTGGGCTGACAATGGAAGATGAAAAGCATCAATGGAGTCTTCAAGGTAGATGATACTCTTCACTGAGGCCAGTTTGTCGATAGAAAAAGGGTGGAGCCTGAGAAATTTAACCATTGGGAGATCTGAACTTCAATTGTCACTCCAAAAGAGGGTTGTATCATCTGAATCAATCGAGCAAGAAGCGATTCTTTAGAACTTGGAACAAAGTTTAACAATGTCTCTCCACCAAAAGAGCTAGAAATATTGGTGGTTTGTGGGGTAGAGTTATTGTAGCTTTTCCAAATTAGATTTTTTTAGAACATTTTCCAAATTAGATGGACCCATGGTATATTCTCCTTGTTGAAAGATTTGTGCAAGAACTTGATAAGAAAGGCCTCACTATGGGCAGCGTAGACTAGTGATGCCCAGACTGCCTTAATATTTACTCTAAAATTTTGAAGATTGCTCAAAGTTTAGGCATGATTAGCATTTTTTGCCTCTCAACAATGTCTGTCAAATTCCGCCAGTTGTTAACACAAGAAAGACTTTGAAAATATTTGTATTATGTAAGAGAAATATTACTATAATGCAATAGAAAATTAAATAATGCATATATTTGATACATCAATGGTCTTTCAAATCTTAGTGTAGACATTCAAAACTACTTATTTCTATAGATCGTGGGCATATACCCCGATACTTATTTCTACAAATTGCTCTGTACATATGTCTATGGAAAAAATGAGTAAAAGAGTAGATATATTAGACAATGAACTAAGGAAGGAGTAGTCTCTCAAACATGTATGACAGGGACAAGTAGAACAATTGGAAACCATAGGAGAGTTGCTTGCAGAATATTACAGTTGTGTTATTGCATCAGTAGTCTCCACTAATAAATACTCACAACCTTTTAAAATACACATGAGGGCTGGTGTTATTCTGCGCAATTGGAAAGGCAAGAGAAATCATGTTATCTAGTAAAAATAATGTTGCAATATTTTTTTTTCAAAAATAGGAGTGAGAGTGTATGCTACAACTTAGATCATCTATATTTTCTTGAATTATTATATATTACTGAGCCCTAATAGAAGTAGACTCGTATGATTACACAAAAACATGTTGGACCGGGCCCCTGCATCATGGGGCCGGGGCGAGCGCCCCTTTGCCACACCCTACTGCTGGCACCCCTTTAAGGGAATGCTCAGTAGTTTTCTATTGCTGCCTCGACAACACTATCAACTCTCTAAAGAGACACTTTGTAAAAAATATGGAATGTGTGTTGTGTAAAATGTGGATCTGTAAAGCATTATTGTTACAGCCATCATCTCGTTGTAGAAATGATATAATCCATAGGAAATTGCAAAAACATAGTATAGCAAAGTGACCTACAAGAATCAAACTTCCTCGGACTGTTCTAGAAAAGTATCAGCATTGCAACTAACAAACTCTTTCTGTCCTCCAAGGCAACCCTATATGGTTCTAATCAGCTTTTCGGTATTCAGAAGAAGAAACAAATGGGTACTTTCCATCTCTAGCCAGCCTATGTGCGGATACCGTGAGCATTACCGGCCAATGACCAGCAAAGGCCAGCAGCTCACGTCCGGTGACAGCAATTACCTAGGCAGAGCAAATATGAGTCATCGACAACGAGACAGTAATCAGACACTGGCGTGAATTTGTTGGACAATATAAGGGCCCGCACATTATGTCAACTATTTCACTTCATAATTTACATAGTATTGCTCCGCGGAAGCCACGTCGAGAACGTGTTGTGCTGTCATTGGAGAAGAGGGCAGAGTTACACTTGTGACTCGATGTCGCTGCCTACCCTGTTGTCACTATGGCGCCGCCCAAAGCCAATGGATGGAGCAGTCGTTGGACCACTGTCTATCTCGGCTTTGCATAGGGGGCATAGCGCGTTTATCTTGAGCCATTTGTCCACGCACTCTTTGTGGAAGAAGTGGGCGCAGGGAAGTTCTCGGAGCTCGTCATTGTTCAAGTATCTTGCTAAGCAGATACAGCAAATCTGCATGTATCAAAGGACACACCTCAGGGCACAAGTTTCAGATTAGAAGCAGGTAATGGAGTTGTCAAGTAAATAGAGAGCGTGGGAGAAAAACTCACAGCATCTTCAGCAGATACAAGCCGCTCCTTGTCTGTTCCAGCAGCCACGACCCCACCACCAGCTTCATTCCCCTCACCGTTACGAGTCTTCTTCGCTTTGAACTTGTATGTTCTGAGGGCATTGATTGCTTCTGCAGTAGCACCTTTGTTTTGGTTTAGATCTTCACGGAAGCTCATTAGGGAGATTATGCAGGGTAGGCAGCAACATATCAATGCGCAGAGAATGAAAGGCATAGCATAGCCGATGCAGCTAAATGTGAGGAACGTTATACACAACCTGAAAAAAAAACATTACACTTATGAAGTATTGAACGAAAAATGAGTTTGTGAAGATACTGCGGCACAGGAAGCTAGCAGAACACCTGTACAAGTTGGGTGCGTCATGGGAAGAAGAATGTCCACCAAATACCCACACATTCCCCACAACAAACCACACCGCAAAGAAACAGTCAAGGGCCATCCTGAAGTGATCAGCATAAGCTTGGGCCCTACAAGAAAGGAGTAAGAGCGCAACTCAGTTTATAACATTAAAAACAGAACAACTCAGAGGCTGGACTCCAAATAAAGGAAGCAACAGAAATGCTGAAGAATAGTTCAAACTCTAATGTACTCATTTTGCGAAACCACACTGGACTTAATTCGATAGCATTACTGCAACAAGCGTTACTAGAATAACAAGATATTTGCATATCTATCTGAGATCATATTTTGCTCACATTACCCTGCTTATGCCATACAATAATGTCCCTCCTGTGCAGTCATAATAGCACAGAAAGGTGACTACTTGAGGTTTATTGCAATTCGCCGATATGCCTTGCAGACATAAACACTAGATGATGCGAACTGCAGATGTATAAATTTAAAAACTGATCATGGAATTGAAGACTGTGTTACCTTGGATTTCTGGTGAGTACGTTGTTTTGTGAGACTCCATTCGTGTCAATCACAAAATCAGCTTCAGACACATGAGGGGCTGAAGTTGCTGTGTAAGAATTGGATTCAGGTATGCTGTTTGGAGGGAAGTTCTGACTTGCTGGTTCTTGCCCAGTTGTCGGGCGGTTGTGATGGAGATAGCGCCAGTAAAGGAGAGGAAGAGTAGCAATACAGCCTACTGTATAACCAATGACCCACTCAAACAATGGAGCATGCGGATGTTCATTCCTGGATAAGGACATAACGCAAATAGCAGCTATAATCTGGCTAACTGTTACAACAAGCTCAACTGAGATCCAGCAAATAGAATTCAAAGGACTTTGCTGACGACGAGCACGGTTATCATCTCTTCTTGCTAGAGGAGCATTTTGTGAGTTAGATGCAGTAGTTGTCTCTGAAGAACTTTCTGAGATACGAGGCAATCGATCCAAGCTATCATCATTATTATCCCGATGAGAAGTTGACGAAGAAGCAACGTCATCCCTTGGGCTGTCAATTGCAATCTCACGATGAGCGTTTTCCATTTGGTTTATCAGTAAAGGGTGATTATCTGTTTCACTGCCTGCGTCTGATTCAATAGGATGAGCAGCCATCAACAGAAGGTTGCATAGGAAACTAGCTGGTTGCGCTTGTCAGAAATACAGCTGGTATGACTTAGGATAAAATGACGTTCTCTATAGGAACTTAATCCAAGGAAGGCCCTTCGAATTTTCTTCCTTGCAACAGCAGATCACCTTCACTGCAACTGAAAGAAAATGAACAAAGGACACTAATTAGACATTCAACTAGCTCTCTTGAAGTAGAAAGCCATTACCTTCTTGAAGGCTGTATACAGCATTGACGAAAGAGGTAATATAACAAGTTTGGTGGTCAATTCAATAATAGAGAGTTAAATCTGCCATTCATTTTACTGCCTTCGGTTAAGTTGTATACAGCCAGCATATGACAGTCATATGAGAAAAGAAATCCAGCATTTCATCTATTTTAGCTGTTTGACTAGCATGTGGTACATAGTTGTCACTTGTGAGATATGAAGGAACGAACAAGCGGATGAGCATGAATGACTATCCGAAGTTTGTGTTCTGGTGTAACAAAGTAGTAAACTGCTCTATCCTTCCTCCATAATCCATACAGGTCATCAGCTAACCAAAACCAAACTGAATTTATCCAATTTCCCCTCACATTTTCCCCACCAATTATTTATAGACTATAACTAAAGAACAAGTTCATCACATACAAAAGATCAATCCATGAGTACATAGCATAACAAGCGGTACCAAGGACACCATATACCTCAAGGAATTTCACCCCCAACCACCGACGGCTAGCAGCAGCTCCTCCAATCGGCTGAAACCACCAGATTCAAGAATCCAGAGAGGACAGACACAGGGGCGGAAGCAAGCAGCGGAACAAGGCCAGACACGTAGCTGGACCACTTAAAGATCGAATCAATGCCTGGCTTGCAAGTATCCGCCCGAACGCGTTTAGTACTAGAGAAAAGCCAAGGAAAGAAAAATCACTGGACGGCAAGATCGGGGCCTCCGGAGGGGGAAAGAACAGGTGCCAAACCCTTGGACCGAAGCAAACGCCCAAACCACCATTAGCTAGGTAAACAAAGTAGGCATCCAGCTAGCGGAGAAGAAGGATATACCAAAATGGCGATTGCAAAGGTCCAAAACTCCGAGTGGACTTCTTCCTTCCTCCTCCTCTCTTGGGAGAGTTTGAGTGACGACGTATTTTTTTTCCTTGGGGGAAAAGATCATTTCGTCGTCTTGGTTTTCCTTTTTGTTTATTGCTGAATTGAGAAATTGTTTTTTAAGGAATCTTTTTGGTACTACTGGAGGTGGGGGAAGGAGCGGGGCGAGCTGTATCAATCAATCCTGGACGTTGGTACGATGCGCCTCTCCGATCGGCCGGCGCGTCAGGATCCCGCGTGGCCGCTTGATCCGGAGGTACTGACGTCGCGGAGTACGCGTGAGAGGCTGTGACTGGCTCCGTATGGCGATCCGGTGTTGGGCGCAGGAGAGCTGATGGTGGAGGAATGGGATTGGTTTTTTTAAACCCAGCAATGGACTTTCTTGTTCGGTGCGTGACTTCATCAGCTCGAGAATGTAATGCAGGATTAGGTTGGTCTTTCTTGTTCTTTTGTTCTTTATAAGTTCGAAATGTAGGAGTGGATGTAATCGATAATATATTTGAAAGCCCACTGACTCAGTCCTTGTTTGGAACGTACATTATAAAATTTCGGCAAAAATCACAGAAATAACCTAATTAAAAAATGATCACACGAAATAACCTACTTTGTCGAAGAATTTTCGATCTGACCTTTTTCATGGCGCTTTACCAGAAGGCGCCATGGTCAGTAGCATGGCGCTCCCGCCGAAAGCGCCATGATACCATAGCGCCCTTATAAAAAACGCCATGCCCCGTCCGACGTGGCAGTCAACGTGGACCACGTGGACCCGATTTTAATGTTTGGCGCTTTTGCGTGGGGCGCCATGCTACCTAGCATGACGTTTTTGCGGAGGGCGCCATGCCCCTTTAACTGGGAACGACGCGAGCCAGTCACTACCACTCACCTGTTCGTCCCCGACTGTGCTCCTTTCTCTCTCTCTCTCGTCCCAGCTCTGCACCTACTCAAATCCCTTCAAATTTGTTGCTTTTCTCCGTGGATTTCGACTCCCCCTTGCCTCAAGAGGTAATCTCCCCCGATCCCCTTGGTTTGGTCCAAATAGATCTATGCAATTTGGTTCTCTTTTAGCAAAAATTATGAAACCCTAACCCTACCTAGGGTTGGTGTTGTTGCTTCTAGTAATTAGATTTGTAGCTTAGGGATAGGATCTATATGTTAGAAGTAGCAAAGTGGTATGACTTGTTTTTAGTAGGTTGCTATGGTTGTTTGTGGTAATATAATTCCCTTTGATGTGTAATAGTTGTTGTCAATGTTTTTTAGATGGCAAGAATCGTTAATGTTCATCATGTGGACAAGGCCGCATTTTTGAAAGGCAATGCTGAGTGTGACCCGGAGGAGGTAGTTATGGTGTTTGCCACTAGTCCTACCTATGCCGAGATTGTGGAAAGAGTTAGGAATGATTTGAAATGCATGGATCCTAGTGATGCGTATGAGTTGGTTGGAAGGTATAATGCCGGGTTTGGCCATCATAATAGATTGAAGATAATGTCTATCAACTCCGAGTTGAATTGGAGTGCATATAAGGAGATGGTTGCGGAATCCGAAGATAAGTCACTTGAGATATTTGCCACAAGAAAGGTTGGGGCTCGGTTGCAAATTGACTTGAACCGGCATGCTTCCATGAGCCCGACTCAAGGTGAGCCACATGTGTATGAGACAACAATGAGCCAACCTCCCTTGAGCCCGGTCCGCGTAGAGCCAACCTACGTTGACACAACAATGAGCCAACCTCCCATGAGTCCTGTTTGCAATGAGAATTATGAAGCACCCCAAATGGAGGATGATGACCTTGAGGGTGATGAAGTAGAGCATGGCCTTCGTGACAATGAAGTAGGAGATGTGGAGAAAAATTGCGATGAGGAGGACATGGACCATGATCTCCCTTATTTGCGGTGTCATGCATCGGACTCCGAGGATGAAGGACCAGATAAAGATGTGGATGAGGATGGTCTAACAGTTAAATTCGCCAAAGCTCATAAAAAGGTAGTAGGTCGTGATCATCGACCTTCATTGTTCCGTGATGTTAGCCTGGCGGATGAGGCCCAAGTTGACGGTGGAATTAGTCGAGTGCTCGAGCCACGAGCACCTTCTAAAAAGGACTTGAAGCCGAAAAAGTACGGGATAAATCCTGGGGTGAAGTTTAATAGCTTGTTGGAATTTCATATGTGGATCAAGGACTACGCGGTGAAGTACCATCGACCGTACAAGGTGGCTCACTCAGACACTAAGGTGCGTTACACAGTCAAGTGTGAGAAGAAAGGATGTCCATGGGTTGTGCGTGCACGACCATTGAGGGGCGGGCCACAATGGACCATCGTAAGTTGTCAGTCCATTCATATGTGTGATGACAAGTTTATCAAAGATGGAAAAGTTGTCAAGGATGACCATCGTCAGCTAACCTCCGATTTCATCGCGTATAGAGTTGCAAATAGCATAAGGTCTCTCCCAACATATACTATTAAGGGTGTCATAGATTTGGTTAAAGAAGTATTCGGTTATAAAGTGAAGTATGGTAAGGCGTGGAAGGCCAAACAAGCCGCATTTAAGATGTTGTATGGTGATTGGGAAGAAGCATACAACCGCCTCCCTAGGTTGTTAGGAGCGATGGCCGCAAGGAACCCAGGAATGTATCATGTGGTGGAGCCTCTTGGGTCGGTGACTAGGTTGTACAATGGTACCACTGTCCGAGTATTTGGCCGTGCATTTTGGACATTCGGACCATGCATTAGGGGATTCAAGCATTGTCGGCCTGTTATGTCCGTGGATGGCACATTTTTGACCGGCAAGTTCAAGGGCACACTATTGACTGCCATATGCCACGACGCAAACAACCGGGTTTTGCCTTTGGCTTTTGCCTTGGTTTCGGTGGAGAACAACGACAACTGGGAGTGGTTTTTCCATATATTGAGGACCAAGGTTATAGAACCTGATAGAGAGGTTTGCATCATCTCGGATCGCCATCAAGGAATACTCAACGCAGTTGAGAAGGACATTCCCGGGTGTGCTCGTATCCACCATCGATGGTGCATGAGGCATTTCGTGTCCAACTTCTATAGAGCATGTGGCAACAAGGAGCATGCCGACGATCTACAAGATTGTTGTCTTGCCTTCACCGCTCGGCATTTTCAAAAATTATATGATAGATTGTATTGTCTCACAAATGATGGTGGAAAAGAGTTTCTCAGAAGGAACCTTAATGAAAGGACAAAGTGGGCAAGGGCTTATGATTATGGCGGCAAGAGATACGGTGATTCCACCAGCAACATGGCAGAATGCTTCAACAAAGTACTTAAAGGTGTACGTCAATTGCCCGTGACTGCCATAGCAGAGTACACATTTCAGAAGTTGAATGAATACTTTCTAAAGTATAGTGATGAAACGGATAAGCAAATCGCTGGGGATAACAAGAAAAAACAGAAGTATGAGTACCCACCATTGGTTGATAATTGGTTGGAATATCAATCAAAGAAAGGTGATACACAAACGGTTGAATGTTTTGACAACCAAGAACTGATTTACCAAGTGAATGAGCATGGAGGTAGCACAAGGGGAGGTGTGCAACATGGCGGACTGTCCTATAAGGTATGGCTACGCAATGGTTACTGCTCCTGCGAGAGGCCGACATTGTACCATCTCCCTTGCTCACACGTGATGAAGGCGGCATCTGAACGAATGGTGGGTCTTAATCACCCAGATACGGTTAGGTTGGACGAGCATTCCATCCAAGCGGTGAAGAACACATGGGCTGGTAGATTTCATCCTTATCTTGACCAATCTCAATGGCCAGAATATCATTGTGTCCAACTTTGGCCCGATCCGTCTACGAAGGTTGTTAGTCGGGGAAGAAGACAAACCAAGCGTTTTCGAGGTGACATGGATGATTGGGCGGGTGGATACCAACGGGAATGGGGGAGCGAGTATTTCGCGGAGCCTCGTGACAAAACCCATTGCGGAGAATGCAATGTTGAGGGCCATAATAAAACATCATGTAGCCAAAGGAAAAAATCAAAGAGAGCCAACACACCTATTGGGGACACGAGCCAAGGAGGTGGTGATGGTGGTAGAAGCACTAGCCAAGGAGGTGGTGATGGTGGTAGAAGCACTAGCCAAGGAGGTGGTCATGTCAGTGGTAGAGGTCGTGGCGGTGGTAGAGGGCCTACCATTGGTAGAGGCCGTGTTGGTGGTAGAGGTCGTGGAGGGGGTAGAGGGCCTACCATTGGTAGAGGTCGTGTCGGTGGTAGAGGTCGTGGCAGTAGTATGTTTACGTACCTTCGAGGAGAATTCCCGTATGTTTACTTGCATGTTTATTTCTCTTTACTACCTTCTTGCATTTAAGTTAACTTATCCTTACTAACTTATATGTTGCATTTTTATTATAGGTATGTCGACCCAACCCACCAAGGAAACAATGATGGGAACGGTATGAGCTACTCCACAGTATGGGAGGAGGCTATGAGGAGGGTGAAGGAGAGGGATGATGAAGTAGCTAAGTTGATCAAGAAAAGGGACGAGGAAAGGAAGGAGGCTGAGGAAGAACGGCGGTGGCTGGAAGATTTCAACAGGAGATTGCGAGAGGCAAGCATAAAGAAAGCAAAAAAAGAACACGAGAGAAAGGAAAAACAAGCAAAATATGAAAGAGACATGTACTTGAAGAGCATGAGAAATTATCGAAGACTTGAGAGGGTGGCTGAAGAGGCGAGTCTCATAAGAGAGGAAGAAGAAGAGAAACAGAGGAAAGAGGAGAGTAGACGCCAATACGAGGCTGAGTTCGACTCGGTTGTCAAGCTTGCACGCGACTTGAGGGAAAAGGAAGAGGAAGCGGAAGAGAGGAAGAGGAAGGCAAAGGGGAAGGAGCCTCGCATGACACAATAGAATTGTCACCATCTGTGGGCGTTATGGACTCCAATATGTGGAATTTATTTTGAACATTGTTATGTCCAATTTGTCATGTGCTTGCTTGAGTATGTAAAACCCCTTAAGGGCTAAACGCCATGTATTCCGTAAACATTCAGTACTGCAATTTCTTGTTATGCTGCTTATGTCAATATTTCTGTCTTCATGCAAATTTCTGGAATTTTGCCACTAGCACTGAAACGTTGGATGTATATTTGAAGTCGTGGGCATGGCGCCCCCTTGAAAAACGCCATGCTTGGTTGCATGGCGCTTTTGGCCAGGGCGCCATGCCACCATGGTGTTTTTGACCAGGGCGCCATGCCACAATGGCGCTTTAAGCCTACTATGACGCGCTGGGTCACAGAACCTGTGCGCGAGCGAAGAAAACAAGCAGCCAGAAATTTTGCCAAGTCGTGGGCATGGCGCCTCCTTGAAAAACGTCATGCTTGGTTGCATGGCGCTTTTGGCCAGGGCGCCATGCCACCATGGCGTTTTTGACCAGGGCGCCATGCCACAATGGCGCTTTAAGCCTACTATGATGCGCTGGGTCACAGAACCTGTGCGCGAGCGAAGAAAACAAGCAGCCAGAAATTTTGCCAAGTCCTGGGCATGGCGCCCCCTTGAAAAACGCCATGCTTGGTTACATGGCGCTTTTGGCCAGGGCGCCATGCAACCAAGCATGGCGTTTTTCAAGGGGGCGCCATGCTCTGTAGAACATGCAGTTTTGAGCAATGACCACTACACATTTCAACATTTCAGTGCAAACATATTTGTGCCACATCTAGTTTTGACCATAACAGTGAATAATTGTAGAACATTCAGTTTTTAACATTTCAACACATCAAATAAGTTCAAGCCACAAACGAAGTTCAAAATGACCACACCAAACAACAAGTTCATGATACAAGTTCATAATGACCACATCAAACAAGTCGAAGCCACAAGCACTAGTTCAAGCTACGAGGTCAGTTTCTCCCTTTCCCCCTTTTTGCCACCCGATCCTCGTTCGCCTTGCTACGACCCTCGTGCCTCCTACTCCTCCGAGGTGGATCGTAGTCTTCATCCTTGTTGCTAGGAGCATTGCGTGCCACTTGAGACCGACGCTTCCTTTCCTCGGCCCACATTTTCTTCTTCTTCCATTCACTTGGCGTGTATGGTTCCCTCGGTTGCCTCGGCTTTAGGTTGAAACACCGCGCCCGTTGACTAGACTGGGGGGCATCGTGTAGTTGAGACATGCCTATCTCATCTTGCCCCTCTTCCTCATCCTCGTCCACATTCTCGAATCCCTCCTACATTCGACATCCAATAGTGAGCGCATTCCCGCAATTTCCATGGCAACAAAAAAAAACAAAGTTAGCAATTGATTACCTCGTCATCATCCTCATCCTCATCCTCGCCCTCTCCGTCCTGGTCGACCTCTAGATCATCGTCTAGTTCGGCATTTGTGTTGCTTGTGCCCGTCACCTCAAGGCTAGAAGACCTCACTGGCGATGCGGCCTCGGCAGTGTGGCAACCAAGAAAAACACCTAATCCACGGCCCCAACGCTTGGTACGCTACGACATTGACGAAGAGCAATTTAAGCATAGATAAAAGTACTATAGCAATTTGAACGGTATGAACACATACCTCCACAAACTCTCGAAGGGCTGACTCGGATCCCTTCCCTGGAGGATGTTTTAGTGCTTTAGTGGCGTCATCCACGTGTTTCGAGATTTCCTCGCGCTGGCAGAAGGACAAAGTAGTCAATATTTTGTTGCTATAATTGCACATCACAATCTCCCGGTACAATACTTACCACAAAGCAGATAACCCCCGCTGAATTTGCGCCCCTGCCGCTTCGAACAAGTCTGTTGTACTCCAGCTGGCTCAGCTCATCAAAAGTAGGATATGGGTCCTCCACTATGTCATCAGATGTAAAAGCAGACGGTTGCAGGTACAAGCGAGATACTCCACCAAGCCACACGAGATACTGATTAAAGGCTGCAGCATCATGCGGCACCTCAGGATGAGAGACCACATTTGGATTTTCTATCTCCTCAATCCTTGCATACCACTTCTGAATATACTTATGATGATATGCAGGCCAATTTTTCCCCTCTTCTGCTTTATCTTGTCCAACCTACAATCATTTTCATCACCTTATTAGTATCATTAGACACCCAACAAAAGTAGCAAGTTAGGGTACACGAACCACTCGCCCGTGAAGAGCTGTGCTAGTGTCCTTGTACGGCGGCGGGGTCTCCTGGAATAGCCCAAACTGCCTCATCACCCGCTGTGGAAGGTGGAACTCAACAGCATAGACACATATTAACGGGGCACGAATCTGCCAGAGATGTGCTTCTTGCATACATTTGCGGTTCAAGTCCGCCTGGAACCAGACACCCGTACCCACATTCCCTCGAGTTCCGTATGGCTCCCATTCCACCTGTGAGGAACACAACCTTATCCTATCAACCCAAAGTACATTTGTAGGAAAAGATGAGTTCTTGAGACCAATCAAACTATTACCTTCTCCGGAGTTAGCAAGTCCAGTTGGTTGGTGTACCGCAAGTAGCATTCCTCGGATTCACCGTGGAAAACTTCGGTATTATCCCACAAGTACGCCCATGTAGGCGCGCGGAGACGGCTATTGCCATGATCATCCCATGGTTTTTCCTTCATCGGAATGGGCCGACCAACTGGTATGCGCAACCATGACCATATCGTCAGTAGAACCATAGGTCCACCAATACTTGCTCCTTTTCCGGTCCTACAACACGCCTCGTCCAGCTGCATATGGAGAAATCATAGGTAAGTATCTAGGTGAGCAAACATATGTAGTAGAAGAATAAAATATGTATGGTTCATTACCTGTCGGTACAAGTAAGCGAGTGCCGCTGAACCCCAGCTATGCATATAGCCCCATTCCGCAAAGAGAGTGAGCCACATGAAGGACGCGATCCTTCCCGTGCCATCCGAGAAAAGAGTTCTACTTATGACATACCATAAGTATGCACGGGCATACATCTGGATTACCTCCTCATCAGCATCCTCAGGGCATTTCTTAAAATTTTCTTGGATCCATTTGTAAGTAGCACCGGCAGACATCTTCTCTTGCGTTGGCGCCTTACCAATTAGGCCAATCATCACTTCACACCAGTTATCCGAATCTGAGCTCATACACACGGGCTGTCCTTTGATGGGAAGCGCAAATATCATGGAGATATCCTGCAAAGTCACCGTCATCTCACCACAAGGGAGGTGAAAACTGTGTGTCTCCGGTCTCCATCTATCAACAAGCGTTGTGATCAAACAGGGGTTCAGATGCAGCGTCGAACGAGAGACAAGCTGGACGAAAGGGAGAAGTCGAGTCCGCTGAACGTATGGAGTGTAGCGCTCGTGATATGGCATTTTCTTGCTATGCACCTCTTTGGACCTAAGGTGCAGCCACTTAAAGACATGTTTCTTCTCCGCAATGTACCGCCCACGGTGTCGTTGGTCATAATGGCCATTCAAAATAGATTGTTCTTCCATCCTACATATGTGAGCAACGAGAGGAATGAATAATTTAAGTTATACACATTCTCTAATCCACCACAAATATACATAGAATCTATATAAACAAACAAAATCTATGCCAATCTATGCCCATATATGAATATATGCCCATCTATGCCAAACACTCCATATATGAATATATGCCCATCTATGCCAATGTATAATAAATGTATGCCCATCTATAATCCATATATGCCAATCTATAATCAACATATGTCCATCTATGCCAATCTATAAACCATGCCATCTATACTCCATACATTCATATATTCCCATCTACAAAAACCACAATATGGATACACCATTCTACCATACACATGCCAAATAAATTTTACTAACCCTAACTAAGCAATTTTACTCATTTACTAACTAACATTAACAAACTATAATGGCACCACACTGATTTCTCCAAAGAAATTCATATACATGCCACATTTGCAAAGAACTAGGGTTAGGAGGAAGAGGACCATGTGAGGATTCCAACCAATAGAACAAGAAAAATCAAAGGAGAATACCTCAAGTGAGGGGAGAGGAAGAAAATCCACCAGAAATCACCTCAGATCCGTGGGTTTAGAGTGTGGATTTGAGGGAGGGTGTGGAGGGGAGCAGACGCCGCCAGTGTCTGTTCTCGGGGGTATGGCGCTGGGAGGGGATAACTGGGAGGGGTCGGGGTGACTGGCTCGCGTCGTTCCCAGTTAAAGGGGCATGGCGCCCTTCGCAAAAACGCCATGCTAGGTAGCATGGCGCCCCACGCAAAAGCGCCAAACATTAAAATCGGGCCCACGTGGTCCACGTTGACTGCCACGTCGGACGGGGCATGGCGTTTTTTATAAGGGCGCTATGGTATCATGGCGCTTTCGGCGGGAGCGCCATGCTACTGACCATGGCGCCTTCTGGTAAAGCGTCATGAAAAAGATCAGATCAGGAATTCTTCGACAAAGTAGGTTATTTCGTGTGATCATTTTTTAATTAGGTTATTTCTGTGATTTTTGCCTAAAATTTCTCCGAGGCTCTTGATAAACTTTTCTGTCAGGCTTTTGATAAACTTTTCTGCATACCAAAAGTCATTTCGTGAGTCTTGTCCTTTTTAACTCGAACACAGAATTCAGAAAATAAATATAGTTTTGAAAATCAGTTGGATTCTTGTACATGTGCCTTCATGAAAACTTATAAATAGAGAAAAAGGTGCATCTAAAGAACAAAGGCAGATTTACATGTCCTTTTTTTTGGAACAAAGGCAGATTTCCGGAAGTGGAGGTGGCGTTTTGGCTCACCGGTACAAATGAATCTATTATAAAAATGTATAAAAAGATAAAATTTAAGATGTTAAAAAGAATTTATAAAAAAATTGTACGCACATCTAGACATTCTACGTACGTACACATGTTTTTAGGAAAAAATAATATTTTATGTGGGCTATGTAAAAAGACAAAGAAATACGTGAATAGTCATGTTGGAGCATCGAAGTTTTTTACACGGATCACAAAAAAGTTCCTTTTCCTCGAAAACTTATGGTCGAACATAAAATATTTGCATCTACATGCAAATATTTTTTATAATTTTTTTAATATTTTCAAATATGTTTTCAAATAACAGGTTCATTTGAACCATGAGCCGAATTGGATTTCCGGAAACGTAAGCTCTTGTTAGCGATCATATGAAACTAGGGTTCAAAATGACAATCCATACAAAGCTTGTTGTTCTCTCTCCTTGGATGAGAAAACACTATATAGAAAAAAGTATGTGGTTTGAATCCTATATGAAATTATGTAAAGTACTCAATCTAATGGGAGTGAAGATTTTGTGCATATGGGCGCCGGTGATTCCGCTTTTAAAAATAAACTAAAAATCATATCTTTGAGCTTCAAAAAGTTCTGAAAAAAATATATCAGGACGTATCCAATGATTTATCCAACAAGAAACTAATATACTAATTATAAATACTTCATATTATGAGCTATATAAAAGAATAACAAAAGTATGGATCTTAGACGTAGTTTTACATCTCTAAATTTTATCAGATTTGTCATTTTTTTTAGCCCGCAATACAAAGAATTTCAGGCTGCGGTTTGACTATACTCAGAATTTATTTTAGATTTTTTTAAAAGTTATAAATATGATTTTTTTATATTATTTTTAAACGAAGAGAGCACTTGAGCTCGGAAGCCAAAGACACTTTCCATCTGATGGGCTCTAACATAGATAAACCAACCATGCTTAATCAGAATATAAACATCATCTTCACCATATCACTGCTAGCTACGGATTCACCGGCCGTCCAGAAAATATCTTGTCGAATGGTTGTACTAACTTTCAACAGTCAATAGCTCTAGCTACCTCTCAGTTCTTATCAGCAATAGCTATGTCATGAACGCCGTCCAAAGAAACAGATTCGCAATCACAATGATATTTTTCTGAAAGAGAAACATTAAGGGGTTGTTTGGTTCAGAGGGTATCACTCAGGGGATGGGGATATCCCCAACCAGGTGGTTAGGGATAACCACTTTTTATGTTTGGTTGAGTGTGAGGGATGAGCCAATTTTTTGTTTGGTTGGAAAGGTAAAATGTGGTTGGGAACGAGGGATGAGGAATGTATATAGTGTGTGGTGACCTCTTTGCTGGTATGGTGAAATTACCTCCACAAATCTGCTAGTTCCACAATTTTCTATCGCCCATGCCAGGCTCCCAGACCACTAGCCCAACCTCTAGGCCACCCGCCCGACCTCCCCATCGCTCGTCCCAGTCTCCATTGGTCCAACCTCCCCGTCGCCCCTCCATGGCCACCGCCCCCAGGCCCCTCGCCCTCCCTTACCACTACACCGCCCCTCCTCCGCCATCGCCCCTCGCACCCCTCCGATCCATGGCCACCGCCCTCGCTCCCCTCGATGGCCACTGCCCTCCACAAGCCATCCCAGACTAAGAATAGGGGAGAGGAAAGACAACTAGCTGCCGCCGTGCCCTGTTGTCTCCTGGCGCTGAGCTCGAGTACTTGACGTCGCCGCCTTCGATTTGTCTTGCTGCCGTCTGGCTCACGAGAGAGAGGGAGAGAACCTAGGTAAAATATTGGGTCGAGTCTTTTTTTCTTTTTCTTTCGCAGGCGGTGAGCGAGCAAAACGGCGAAAAGGTTCTTTTCGGGGTGAGACTAGTGCGGGAGCCAGAAGTGGTTGGGCTCATCCGCCACATTTTGCGGGACGAGGTGAGCCACTGTTTTAGGGGAATATTCCCAGTATCTGGATATCCCCATCCCCTTCCATCCTCCAAACCAAATGCCTGGCAACCAATTTTTTGGTGGCTATCCCTATCCACTTGGGGATATCCCCTAATCAAACAGCTCCTAAGTGCATCGGTGAATTGGGTGAAGCTGAAGCTGAAAACGCTTTGCAGCACATTGATATCAAACGTGCAAACAGATAAAATGCACTGCCAAGTTGACAATTGCACATTTGCACGGGCAGCACGACAGCAATGGACGGACCAGCAACGAAGAGATCCGCCCGTCAATTAATTTAACAAAAAAAATGACATCTGCAAAGCCACGCCTGATATGGCTGCATTCTGTATTCTCTCGACAGCTATTTTTATGTTATACAGTACATTTTATTTACAGGCATATGTATATACAGTACAATTTATTAGCATGTGTGTTTCAAATGACACGGGGAGATTTGAATTACCTATCTGAGATGCATGATTTGGTGCTTATTTCATTTCTGCAGTATCAGCAGGCACCATCTAATCCACTTGTTACACATGAAACACCTAGCTTGACATATTGTAGTCGCGTTGATGACGAGTTTGGTACACTGTATTATCAAATGGGCTTAAAGCACATCTGGAATAAATGGAACGCAGCAAACCAACATCAAGTATGAGGTGTTTACACAGACTGAGCTCACGCAGACATCTACATAGAAGCCGACAGATTAAACGTGTAGTAACAACATAGCCTGGGTGAGCAAATCGGAGGTACAAATTTACCTCTATCTAGGAGGTACAAATTTACCTCCATCTAGGGCCTCCCAGCCTGATAACCTCCTCGGCACAAGAATCATGGTGAAGCCGCTTGGCCTCGCCGTCGTCCTTCTTCTCTGATACATCGCCGTACAAGTCTTTCAGTTTGGCTAGGTTGCTCGAGGCAGCAGCGGCCTTCTCTTTGCTCGTATTACCAAATGGACTGGATCGGTGCGCTTTCCTGCTCCTGCTCCTGCTCCTGCTCCTGCTTCTACTCCTACGAAGCGAGCTGGAGCGTCTGTGTCTGCTATCGTCATGCTCCCTTCGGTTATCTCGTCTTTCTTCGGAATGCCTGGACCTGTAGTAGTCCCGGTCCCTGCTGCCACGGTCATAGTCTCTGATATCCCTATCATAATCCTTGTCACGGCTTGAACGATCACGTTCTCGGTCACGGCTTGAACGGTCAATATCTCGGTCAAGGCTTGAACGACCATTGTGGGGGCTGTCCCGACTTCCACTGCGACGAAATGGTGAGGATGATCTTCGATGATCATCTTGGGCAACTGTTCGTCGAACTGGGGACGAATCCCTTGTAGAAGCACGGTGGGGAGCACGCTGTCCAAAAGAAACCGACAGAGAAGCTTTAACAGAAGGGGGCCGACGGGCCATATCCTCTGATCCATGACGAGTATCTCCAGTCACCCCAGAAAGCTTAGTTGGCAGCTTCATCTTCTCAAGATTAGCAGTTACTTGACGAATTACTGGAACAGGAACTCTTGGAAGGATACTGTCAAAGTAGTACTGCACCATGAGAAAACAAAGCAGCATGCTGGTCAGCATAAGCTTTGCTGGCATAAAGTCAAAATAAGGTACGTACATGATTCAATCCAATTCTGGTGATATGGCCACTGAGAAACACAGAAGAAAGAACCTTTGAAACTATCTATAAATTGTACACAGCTATTTGGAAGAAAAAAAAGGGTAAAGGAGATCATGTACTATGAAGAGGCTATGTTGTAGAACCATGACTTGCCTGACTAAGAATATTGTCCAGTTAGTTGGTATAGTTTCTGAACATACAGACAACAAACACATGATTAAAAACTGTTCACAAGCATTAGAATTAAAAGGTGAGCTAAACTTATCTTAAGTCACAGTAACATGCGCAAATAATCCCATTTAATGTAGAAATTAACTTAGTGAAGGATTAGCTACAGATAGGCAATAAAGAAAGGAACTAACATTCTTTAGTTATAAGGACGTAACTATCCTGGTATGGAGCTATTCGTTTAAACGAAACAATAATACAGATAAATGGTAGGCAAAGAATGCTCTTATGAAAGCAGAGGAACTTAAGGTGCAGACCTGTCCAAGCATAAGGTCACGCACATATACACCAATGGTTGTCATGCGACCATTAGATCCAGGGGAGAATTCCTGCATCATGAAACAAAATTATATGGTTGAATCAGCTTTTATCCAAGCCAACTAGCTCATGTTTGTATGCCAATCTACCATGGCTTCCTGATCTGCATTTTTTGGCACATTTTGAAGAAGCTAACTGCAGGTCATATATAGCTCCTCTAATTATCTTTCTTATATCATGTCAATAAACCATATTACTTAGAAATTAAATGGAAGCTCTATACAGTCTTGGACTTACGAAAGTACATATATAAAGGTAAAAGACAGAAAACAACGAGACACAAATAAACAAATACTAGAAACAGCAATACCTCATCATCCTTCATGTAGGGCTCATACCATGTCCACAGGATCTTTGGATCTGCCACATATCGAAGATACAAGAATCCTATCTGCAAACAAAACCAATTGGTTATTTGCCAGAAACCAACTGATTTTCTAACAGGATAAATAAAGACAAACAAAAAATGCTCACAAATCCAATGCACAGACTGGTACGCTACTGCTTGCAAACTTTGTCATCCACGTGTCCTAAGACCAAAATCAAGACACAAGGCCATCCAAGGAAGTCAAAGGACTGTTAGTGGTTATAATCAAAATGTAGAAATAATACGTATTGGTGAATGGAAAAAAATGAAAATGCTGATTGCTTAGGATAAGTGGAAAACACCAATCTGTCACTGCCAAGATGCTAACATTTGGTTGTTGTATAACTTTGATACACAACCTAGTGTGTGCATTAATCACCACTGAATAGAAAATCGCTACTGAATAGATAGAACACCATAAAGCAAAATCGTTTGTCAAAAGGAAGTCAGGCAAAAGAACTTACAGCTCTAATGTACGGGGAGTCGGGATGCTTCAACAAACCATGCATCTGTTTCACAGTAAGCTTCATTGTGAAGAACTTGTAGAGGAGATAAAATGCAGTGGAGGGGCCCCTGCAATTGCCAGTCATCCAAGGCTCCACATGATCAACATGGTTGTAGATCTCATCAATGACCTCATGATAGGTCTTCATCCTGTAGAGCTCCTTGAAGTAATCAGAAGAGAGAATGTTCATACAAAGAACCTTCTCCATCAGCATATCAATGGGCTTCCCTGAGGTCTGTATCTCCATGTTTCAGTGGGCACAAGTCTGAACAAAAAGAGCAAAGGGATCGTCTTAGCTCAAAAAGGCTCAAAGCTTACTTGACGTGCAATTAAAGAAGTAGAATATAATAAATATTTTACCCAAAATACGTAAATAAAATTGGTGAAACTCTGCTAAAGCTATTCAGCGAACATCTATCAATATTTTGCCTTCTGAGACACATGTAGAAGAGTCTCCACCTCAGATGGCTGAGATCTCCATGTCCTTTGTTACCCATGGAATTTCCAACTAAACTCTCAAGGCCAATCAATTATACAATGTTATTATCAGTGTCCAACAAGTAATGGCACCTAACCAAAGCTGCAAGTAGGGAGAAAAACATTCAGGCTACGTTTGGAGTCTCGGTTTTTCTAACACCAAAGTATTATTTCAATACCACGGTATTTCAGTGCTAGGCAATGCAATACTTCAGTTTCTCCTATTTCTCAGTTATATAGAAAAAAGAGGTCCTGACCTCTTTCTCAAATACTGCTTAACAACCACAGTTTTGATCATACTATGGTTTATAAAACTGCAGTATTTGTTGCTGCCAAACACACCGAAGTATTTGAGACTGCAGTATTTTGAGAAACCATGGTATTCTCCCAAATACTTCAAAAATACTGAGCATCCAAACGCACCCTCAACCTTAGTAGCTGATTATTTACCTTGTATGACACTCAATTTACAGAATCTAGTCCTCTATGATGTCCGAGCCTTTTTCACCATGTATATAGCCTACAGATTCTCCCAGATAGATAATCTTGCTGTACGCAAATCTCCCCTTGTATTTCTATTCGGTCAAGAACAGAACCAGAACAGTTGTAGATGTAATTTTTGCGAGTATGACCTATATTCATCAGAAACCCTAACATTACCGTGGACGATTTCGTCCAGGGCATTCCCGTCGATCCCGCACGCAATAACAAACAAGGATTCGAAACTAGTAATCGACAAGACGAACCTAGGTATCTAAAAACCGGCGCGATAAATATACGCAGTCAGAGACAGAAAAGGGTACTCACGCGCAGGATGCGGGCAAACCCTATGACCTCCTCGGCTTCCAAGAGCGCGTGCGGACCAAACGATCGGACGCCGCTTGGTAAAGGATTTCGCTCGTCTCCGCGCCGGCGTCGTGTTGGCGGCGGGTGAGATGGCTAGGATTCGGCTGTAGCTGGGAGGTCGCCGGAGATAGACGAAGAGAGGGTCGGCTGTGGATTTGTGGAGGTGGGAGAGTCGCGTACGACTCGGAATCCAAGGATTTATTGGGCTTCCGATAGCTGATGGCATTTGTTGGGCTCTCCATGAGTCCAGGCCCATAATGTATGTCTCTTTTCTTCTTCTTTGGAGTAATTACAAAGTGTTCCTCTTATTTCTCAAAAAAAAAAGTGTTCCTCTTTTATTTTCCTTTACGGGAGATTGTTTTGTTGTGGGTCATATAGTACCGGTAATGTAGTGGGTCATCTAAAGCATCCATGTGAAATACTAGTACTCTAGTAGACATTTTTGTATTTGGCACGTTCACAATGTAAGTTTTCTATCTATGGCATGGAAAGTTCTAGTGGGAAGAAGCTGAAAGAATATGTGCCAATATACTACTCCTAGCAGTGACGGATCTAGAGCAAAAATTACAGGGGTGCACCAGAATATTCATGTTATCATTTCAGCTTGCTCTACATGTGTCACACACATGTAAGTATAGGTTATGCTAGGAGAAAATCAAAATGGGCCCGGTGTCCTGTGACACCCTAATCTCTACGTAGGTCCGCCCTGACTACTAGTCCCACAATATAACACGTTTTAGCAAGAGAATTACATTGTGACTCCTGGATGCCACACACCCCATATAATTGGAAAAATAAATAATAATAATAATAATAATAAAGGTTTTTAAAAACTTTTTTGAAAATCAAAGATGATCAGGTATTGTACTTGTATAGAAATATTTTTCTAGGGAATTACTTTCATTGTATCCTGGGTAAAAAAACAAACTCGAAACGCCCCATGACTACGTACTATTCACCTTTGATTCGTCATATTATTATTTTTGTCCTGAAGACCATGTGAATCATTTCTTTTCAAATATTTTTTTAAATGCAATACCTGATCATCTTTGATTAAAGAAAAACGATTTTTTAACTTTTTTTATTTTTCCAAGTATGGGGATGTGTAGCACCCGAGAGCCAAAAATCCGCGTTAGTTTTGGCAAGCTGTATATTTTGGGACAAAGAGCGCATAACTGTTTTGTAGTTGCAAGGTATGTTATGTGCCTTTTTCTCCTCGTATCACTCTCATCTTTCACCAAAAAATTGAAGTGATGGTTTGTTTTTTCTTTTGATTTTCTTAACATGTTTAAGTGTTGTTCCAACACTTAAGGATATTTTCTTGATATTTTAAAGTCACAACTAAAGGATACACCTTCAATACGCTTTAGATTGTTATCCCTGTAATTAAAATGACTTCATTGCATTTCTTTTAGAAAGTCTAAAGGGGTCTAATTGTGCGCATGTAGATCTGCTACACGAGTTTTTTTCTTTTTAAAACGGAGGCAAAAACTTTGCCTCATCTATTAATTAAGAAGAAAATACCCAGTTATTCAAGAAGAAAACAAAGCCTACAACAATAACACACCAACAACAGGGCTAAGCCCATCCGGACATCAACAACACAAGGGCAACACCCACACACAAATAATCAAGACTAAGAGAAAACTCACAGAGCCACACAAACGAATACACAAAACACGACACTCCTGCTACACGAGTTTTGGCCAATACAAAAAACATGTGGAATATTGAAGGTGTGTTTAAAGGGTATGAATATGTCGGGACTGTATAAAGAAAAAGGTATACTTCAGGGCGTGTGCTACCTTGCAGGAACCTTGCCCACTATCGATTCCGACCAGGTGTCCGCGGTCGTCCCCTTGTCGGAACAAAGGGGAGAGAAGGGGGGAGACCGTTGGAGATCTCGGGGGAAGGAGTCGCCACTGCTCGATGGAGAGGAGTGTCGCGCTCCGGAACAGGTCCGCCCCCATAGCCACCGCCTGACATATAGGCCAAGTTGTATCATTTGAATACAACCCACACCTAAAATGAATTACAATGGCCCTCATGTATGCTCGTTTATTTTGAATCACAACAACTCCAGCTAAAATGCTGACGTATGCTGCTTTGTTTGCGCGTCCAAATTTGACTGATTCTTTAGACAAGTGGGAGCTTTGGATACAAGTAGGCCCCTTGGCAGCTCTGATGCTTCGTTGAAATGATCTGCAACCGCGTTATTTAGGACTAACTCCACTAGAGTGTGGATGTAATCATGTGAACAATGTTATTTTTAAAACAGATGCTTGCAGAGAGTGAATATAATCCAACTGTGAAGCGAACAATAGAAGATTCTAGCTGATCAGACTATGCGAGTGGCCTGGTTTATAATTAGGTCTAGGTAGGTAGGAGAGATGAGAGAGAGCGACAAGAACAAAAAAAATGTGGTATTGCAGAGCCAATGGTAGGCATATTTGCTTTTGCAAGTTGGCAGGTAGATGAACTTCGGAACTATCTGTCGTCCTTTGTCAACACACGGTGGGCACACGCCTACTAAACCAAGCAAAATCGTGTTCTCTTTTATTGAAAAAACAAACAAACGAGAATGAGTGATTATTCTCACCATCTGGAACATACTATCTCGATTCCATAATTCATGTTGTAATTGTAATTTAAATTTGACTGAAATCATGAAAAAAATTACTATGAAACAGAGGGAGTGCATAATAAGTTATTTATTCAGAAACAGTACCGATCACCATTTTTTTTGTAGCAGCAGTAATTGGAAGTCTAAAGGTTTTACGTTAGGAAGTACGTTTTGAAAAAAAATAGACATAATAAACCTTATAGGCGTTTTCATGTATCCCTGCCTGAGAGTCTAACTAGACCAGTGCTTCATAAATTTTGGTTAGAAAATTTTGCCTGAGAGTCTAACTAGACCAGTGCTCCATAAATTTTGGTTAGAAAATTGAGCACTATGCTAGATTCTTAATGATAAGTTAAGAGTGCCAGTAGATAGGGAGCAGAAACCAGCACAAACGCGGCTGGAATTTTTCTTTTTTGAAACACAAGAAAAGGTGGGGGATTTAATAACTATCCACTCTCAGGCTTTGTTCGGTTAGTCCTACCCGGCCGGGATGGGGCCCAAATCCCGTCAACCCGCGTGGATCAGGGAGGCTGCGAATTAATCCTGTTCCACCCGTCTCGGTACATTCGGTTATATGATCACACCCTGGCCCAACCCCTCCCAAACCCGGCCATTCTGTCGGGGTAAAAATAATCTCCTCTCCACCCGTGGAAAATTTCCCAAATCGTTATCGGAAAGAAAAAAAGAGAATGGGAGCTCTCTTGCCCCGATCCCTCATCTGGCAACTCAGCGGCGACGGCGGTGGCCGCGGCATGGCGACCCGGATACGATAGCCTCCCACCTCCACACTCCCCGTCTACCTCAGCACCCTTGAAGTCGTACATGTCCTCCTCATCTCCTTCCTCCACCGACCCATCCTGCAGATCGAGCTTACTGGTGCTCATCCCAGATGCGGCGGCGACCTGGAGGAAGATCGGTCGGAGGCGAACCAGAGGCAAATCGTCCAGATCCTATGGCGGAAACATGCTCACTGGTATGAATCTTGGCGTCGGCGCCACATCTCCCCCTGTATTTTTGGTGCTGGAAACTAGTTTTCTGGAGGATCCATGGTGGTTCTTGTGAGGGATTCGCCTGCATGTGAGAGTACATTGAATTCGGAAGGAAGAGAAAGGGGATAAGCTCACAGGTTCTAATTTACTATAGTAGGTGCCAAGAGGAATCTCTTCTTGTCCGGGTTAACCTCCTACAAGGAGACCAAGCTTCATGTTGCTTCCTCCGGAGAAATGGCTGCTCTCCAAGTTCACTGCTCACTTTAGCTCCTATTCTTCCTCCATGTAAGCATTCTTGGCTCCTTACCATCTCCAATTTCTTTGCAAGAAGGCAGTACAGGGTGTGTCGTGGTGGTGTCACGACAGATGTCATGGATAGGCTAAAGGTGGGGCTAATAGCGCTAGGGGAATCCAGGGAGGGATAGTGAGGTGATTCCCCACACAGAAGATTTGTATTTGATTCTCTTTCAAGGTTACAAGTGCTCCTAGAGCTGTATCGGTGAGAGGAGGAAGAAGGAACTCTCTTACTCTCACCCACTGTTAACCCGTACAAGACCAACTAGAGATCAACCCTTAGAACCTAAAACCAATCAGAATAGCCCAGCCCCTTCTACAGAGGCCCTAGCCCTCCTTATATAGGGGTGGCTAGGTCTCCCCTTAGGGCATACGTGCAGACATATTCCAGGGAATATGCCTCCTCCCAAAATAGCAAACCGACCGGAGTGCTTTTCCCCCGCGTCACCCATGCAGAGGCTACGTGAGCCTCTGCGGCGCCTGCATCATCCGACACGGGCGTCGTCACCTCTGTCGGCCACGCCTCGGTGATCCTGTCCTTGTTCGCTTCGCTCATGCAGTGCGTACCGGGGCTACTTTTGACCAGCGAGATTCCTTCCTTCTCCTAGAAGCTTGCTATGACCTGGATCATAGTTGATCCAGCCACACCCGTTCCTGCATACAAGTTAAATACGCCTTTCCGACTTACGGCTTAGGTCGGTTGAGACCTAGTTAGGTGGATGCCCCCTGGTCCGGGTTACCCCGTGATTCGGCCTGCCTTGAGGCGACCCGGCCAGCATCCGCTTTAGCCTTGCCGAACCTCGGCTAACTCGACCTTTATACCCCGGCGTGACCCTGCCCGGAGGTATCCCCCAACAGGGTGCTATAGTCGTTGCTGAAAATTGCGTTGCGTTAGTTAATCAGTAAGTTAGTCTGGTTCAGTGTGGAGAAATCAAAATTTAATTTTCTGTTAATAATGTTGACATTGTTCAGGGTTCTTGGTTATTTAGATTGGTAGGATGGCAAGAACCTACTCCACTTTTCTCCTTGTCCGAAACCGCTGCGATATGTAGGTTTGTGTTATATGAAGTGTAGCGTCAATGTCGCACGGGATGTGATTAAGACCACACGTGTTGGAGTCGTACATTGCCCGCGGGGCCTATTTATTTGTCTAATATGTTCTTGAGCATTGTGTTATTGGATGAATGAAAGCTAATCATGAAGTCCTGAGCTCCTGTAGAACTAGAACTAGGTTCCTAACTATTTTAGAGAAGAGAGAATATAAAAATCTAAATCTTAACAACTTCGGGTGGTGATTGTATCTTGCTATACTTATCTGTCACCCAAAAATATTGTCATTGTTGCAGCTTTACATGTAGGAAGAATAACTCAGGAAAATGTCACTGTACAGATTTGACACATTGTTAGTGGGAAGAGCATTCCTCTAAGCCATGTAATTTTTTGAACTTGTTTCTTTGTCGGTATATCTATGTTACTCTGATCACTTACCTGTCAGCATGTATGTATATATTTTGGATTTTCTTTATCATTAAATGTACAATTTTACTATTCTATCATGATCTGGTACTTACCTGTCAGTGTATATTTATTATACACACTAAAGCCATCTCTAAATTAAACATTTGCTTGGTTTGATGCTCACTGATACCAATAGCTATAGGTCCCATGCCCTTTCTTAAAAATTTATGCTCATTGAAATTTTATTCTACGCTTTCTGCAGATGAGAACGATTATTGAAATTTCTTTGCTAGTAACTAAGCATTTTCCAGTTTGCGAGTTGTATGTTGATGCCAAATCTGTATACTGACACTTTTCTGAGTTATTCTTCCTACATCATAGAGGCATCAAAAGATGAAATAATTTTCGCTTTTGAGTAGCCTTCTCACACTTGATATAGCAGCAACATTACAATGATTTATGCCATAATGCTATTTCAACTCTCATTACGAGTAATCTGATAGTAGTTGATGTTGTAGCTAACATGCATGCCATTGCAACAACCGGCAAGCCACGAAAAATTACCTCTGTGACGCCTTGCCTGTCGCTGCCGATGTGCATGCCATTGTGCCATTCTGCACGCCATCGTGCCATTCCAAGGTGGCGGTGGCAAGCCAATCCTGTCATCACGAGCAACACCGACATGCAGAGGAGCCATGGACATGTAGGTGACGCTGAGCATGTTGGGGATATTTCAAGACTCTTATAAATATATTTTTTATGCAGATCGTTGCTCACTATAAATATCAGTCATGTATATGTTTTAATGCTATGTAAACAAACGGTGGTGTAAGCAGTGTTGGGATACAACAACACCTTGGGGACTTGGGGTTAACCGAATGATACATATCACAGGGATTCTGAGGGGAAGGGAAAGGTGACGGAGGGGGTTCACCCAAACCCCTGGACGGTTTGTTTCCTAAGGGGTTTGGTTCCATAGCAACCAAACAAGGCTTAAAGGAGCGTTCTCTTCCCCCCGTCCCCTGCTTTTTTTAGATTCCCCTGCTTTTTTTAGATTCCTCCGTCCGCCTCTCAGGGCCGTACCAGAAAAAACGGAGGCCCTGTGCGAAGTAAAATATTAGGCCCTCACATAATCACTTGAAATTAGAAAAATATGGTTTAATAATTTATATATCATGTTGATGGTATAGTTTTTTTTTGGAAAAATTACATCTATCAAAAATAAATTCAAAAGTAATATTCTCTCCGTCGCAAATTAGTTGTCCTAAGTTTGTCTAAATTCATATGTATATATACACTGAAGTGTGTCTATATAGATAAAATTGCGCCATTGTAGAAATTTAGAAGAAAACATTAAAAAAATGGTGGATTGAGGGTGCAGCTTGCGCCTATTTATTGCAACAACGGACCTACTCCTTTCATACCAAACAAAATATGAATCATATCTCACAAAAATTATATCATTGAAAAGAGCTTTTAAATATTAATCTAATGGTATAATTTTTGTGACATATAACTCATGTTTTATTGATAAATTTTATGGTCAAACTTTTTTTTAACACCGTGTTAGCCCAATAAACGGGTATGAAGGTCGTATTGTATTATATGGAAAATAGCAATGAAATTAATCCGCGTACGTGCTGCAATTGGATAAAGTGGCCTTCCGCGTCCTAAACAAGAAAGAGAGGAGATATAGTGGACGTGTTTGAGTTGGGGCCTCCGCGGTTAACTTCTTTGGCAGATTTTAAGTAGTAGAATTGGTCCATATAGTATTGATTAGGCTCATCTAAACCTATCATTAGCTGTACTAACTACTGTTAATTGGAGGCCCTCCTAATTTGGAGGCCCGGTACACTTGAACCTTTTGCACACCCGTCCGGTACGGGCCTGCCGCCTCTAGTCCTCATTTGTGCATGATTTAAGTAGAGGTGCACCCTAGGGCATCCCACGTGTTCCTAGATGTGATGGGTCTATTTTGTCCATTACCGTTTTGTTCAACATAACTTGAAATAGAGACTCAAATTCAAATATACCACATATCACTAGCCATAATAAAATAATTTAGACATAGACTTCATTCAAATAGAAATATTTAGATACCCCTTTTGTAACATATCAATATGGAGTAGTACTCCAATTGGTACATGCCTTGTCCACTGTGGACTCTTGTAACCGGTCGGACTCATGTATTCTTGTAGGTATTGTTGGTGGCTACAGGGGCGCACCTGATGTGAGCGCGACATTCCATTGATCCATATTAACGTTTTCAGATTTGTCTAAATTCGGATATATCTAGTCAAGTTTTAGTACTAAATACATCCGAATTTAGATAAATCCAAGAATACTAATTTCAATCGGAGTACAACTTTTGATCCCGTTTAGGGCCGAGCAATGACACGCTCCTTTTCATCTACAGACTCAACGGACAGGTTAACCGACTTTAAGCGAGTTTGGCCAAGCACGTATCCCAACGCTTCTCTTTTTTCGCAAGACAACAAGATGTATACGGCCTTGGTTCGCGCAGACCACCTACGCACTTCTGTCTGCGCACTTTGTGTACTGGCTGCGGTGTGCTTTGGGTCTTTGCCGTGGTTGAACCAGACAGGACAGGATCCCAAGTTGTGGCCGGCCTTCCCTCTCTTCTCCACACGCTCCCGCATCATGCCGCCGATCCATCCGGCGCAGATGCGCGGCAGTGGAAGTCGTACGTACACAACTGTAGGCAGCAACTTGGCGTGTCTGGTCTAGCTTCCGTGGACAATGGAATGCCTAGCCTAGTCTGAAGAGACCCATGATGAGGAGGCCTTGTCTAGCTAGCCTAGCCAGGAGCCGTTGAATCGAATTACTCGTTGCGTTAGACTAGTCACAATGGGAGTATCATATAGTAGTATCATGTATATGATACTAGTATATAATACCATCTCCACAATACATAGTATCATGTAGTAGTATCATAGTCTTAGTATATTTATTGTTTTGTAAAATCTCAATGCAAAATTATGAACAAGATTCATTTGAGATTAGTTTTACGTGCTATGATACTGTATCTACCTATAATACCAACACAACCTCTTTTATCATTAATTAGCATGTCACGTCAGAATTTTGTCAACATGGTATTCATGATACTACCTATGATATCTCCATTGGAGCTAGTCTTAGTACTACTCTAGAGCTAGTAAAGCCTCTTCTTTCTATTTTTGGAAAAAGATGCAAAGCGATTTCTTTCTATTTTTCGAAAAAGAAGCAAAGCGATTTCTTTCTAATTTTCGAGAAAGAAGCAAAGCGATTTTCTTTTGACTATGCGATAAAAGGTCCAAGCGACTCGCTCTTTCGAGAAGGATCAAGTAATCAAGTGCCGTGGCCATGATTACTCAGCGGAGCCTTTTCCGAAAAAGATGAAACGCGATCGATCATCTTCCGCGGTTCCGCTCACAGTATTTAGTTGTACTACTAGAGAAAATGCTAGGTGAGGTCAAAGGTGTAGCTTTTGCTTTTTGTCAGGAGGAGGAGGCCACTCGAGTGCTCTCCAGCTGCCGCTGCGGTGCTGTGTTTGGCTTTTGCGGGGGAGGAAACAGCCAAGCAACGCCAGGAGCTGGACCCAGTCGCGCTGGGTCACACTCACACGCTGTACCGCCGGCCATGCGGCGCCTAGCGGACAAGATGGCCAGTTCTACTACTCCCTCTGTTTCAAATTACTCCGCCGGCGCGCTTATGTAGGTGAACTAGTACTTCCTTATTTTTCATTCAAAAAAATCTTCGAATTTTTGAAATAGATAGTATAAAATATGTACTACGTATACCAAAAATTCTAAGAATTTTTTGATGAAAAATGAGAGAATACTAGACCACCTAGGTAAGCGTGCGCGCGGAGTAATTTGAAACAGAGGTAGTACTTTGTCTTAGAGACGCGACACAGGGAAGCGAAGAAAGGGCAAAAAAAAAGGCGTTGCTCTGGCTTGCTCTGGCTTGCCGGTACAGTACTACTACTGGATGCGGGCAGATCTTGGCTTGGATAGTCGTGCCGTTTTGTCTTCCCACGACCGTCTGTCATGCATGCATGATGCATGTATCGTGTCACGGCATGAGCGCCCAAACGAGATCCCCGTGTGTCGCTTCATGTTCATGCACCACGATGGCTTGGTATTAGCTCGAGCCGCAGCTATGATGTGTAGAGGTGCGACGGAGGGCTTCCCAGACGTGTTCGTAGATGCGGTGTGTCTGTTTTGTCTATTTTCCGTTTCTTTCAACATAACTTGAAATAGAGACTAAATTCAAATATATTACAAATCACTAGCCATAATAAATGATTCAAACATAGAATTCATTCAAATATATTACAAACCACTAGCCACGATACATAATTTAGGTACCACTAGCTAGGACATGCCGCCGCCTCTGTATAGCCTATTAATACATCTTATATCATGATACAGAGGTACTTACAATACAATTCACAAATGGCTAGAACTAATGCATTGTGGCGACAAAACCTACTACATAGTGGCTAGAACATACACAAACTAATCGGAATCCAAATCTAAATCGACCATTAGAGATTGGTTTGCCACTCTCACCAATGTAGCGTAGTGTGAAATGACGTCGGGAACTTTCTTCTTCCTCCCTCCTCGGCCATCGACCAAGACCAACAAATATGTCGATGACGGCGCAATGGATTGATGATGGCGTCATCCTCACCCGGCTCCTGTAAAACCTCATCACAATATTGAAGGGAATCTTCGAGATCCTCTTCGATGGATCAGAGCTATTCACATTCACAACACGACTTGGATTCAAGGATGGTTGCGTAGTTCTTTTCATGAGAACATTGTTTTAAACATGCAGTTCTAGGGGCTAAACGAATAGGTTAACAAACTTTAAGCGTACCCACAAAAAAATAACTTTGAATTACCTTCTCATTTTGTGATGATCTAACTAAGTTGGTGCAAATTTTTTATTGGAGATCAAAAGAAGCCGAGAGGAAAACACACCAAGAGCTCGGGAAAGATTACAACCCAAAATGACCGGGGTGGGGGCTCAGTTTCCATGATTTTCATGTTTTCAGTCAAAGCCCTTTTTACTCGTCAAGCGTGGAGGTTGATAACAAAAACGGAGTGTTTTATACACCCATGTGCTAAAGGCTAAATACTACCATAACGGCAGATTAGAAGACATAGTTTTTACTAGCAATGCATCCTCTACATAGCATGCAACATCTCATGGTTTTGAACTTCTTTAAAAAGGTTCTTATTTGCGTGTTGGTAATGGGCATAGTATTCGTATTTGGAGAGACTCGCAGATTCCTATACCAGTGTCATATAAACCAATATCTCGCAAGGGAAGATGCAGACTTGGATTTGTATCAGAGCTGCTTGATCAGTTCGGCCCGTGGAAAGTGGACTTGCTGAATCGATATTTTTTGCCTCCTGATGTTGCTGAAATCCTAAAAATTATGCCATCATCAAGATTGGACGTGGATCAAATGGCGTGGACCCTGAAAACATGGGCTTTTCATGGTTGAAAGTCCCTATTGGTTTGCGATGAATGATCAATGGAGCTCACCAACGGAATCTACCAGTTTGGCACTAGACGGTAATAGAAAGGTATGTGACTTGATTTGGAATCGGCTGTGCCTCCAAAAGTTCAACATTTTCTTAGCGTTTAGCTACAGATTCATTGTCTACATGGAGTAACAAGTATAAAAGAACACTTTAAGTCACAGAACAGTGTCCAATTTGCGATTTGGAGAAGGGGGATAATTTACATGCGTTCTTTCATTGACCTTTGTCAAAGAACCTCTGGAATTGTATGGCCAAGGTGTGGAATATGCTAGATATTTAGACCTTTACTCAATATTCCCGGATTTGTTACTGAATCTGGTAGGTACTTTGCCAAGAAGATCAATAGATATGGTGCTCATGACTCTATGGAGAGTATGGCATGTTTGGAATGAAATTGTTCATGATAAATCCCCCCACTACTAGAGGTATCTAGACTGTTTCCGATGAGCTATATGGAATCAATATACAAGATTAAACACCATGTATAGGAGGATATAATCAAAAGAAAATTTATCATGGATATGGAGGTGAAGGATTTTCACACTCATGTTGATCAACAGACTCCAAAGCTTTTGCAGTGGACCTCGCGCACTCTTGGCTGGTGTAAGTTGGCTCCCTAGGTACTCAAAGGGGATGCTGGAGATGGGATGATTATTAGAGATCATTATGGTGCAACTCTACTATCTTCTGGCTGTCATCTATTCAGTTGTGGTGATGCTTTGCATGCTGAGCTATGTGTCGTCGGGGAAGGACTCTCACTTTCTTTACATTGGTGTATTGTGGAGACACATTGTTTGGAGGTTGTCAAGCTAATGAACAATAAAAAGATGGATAGGTCAGCCAATATGACACTTATAGAGGAGATCAAAAGCTTTCTTGAGGTTAGGCAATCTTGTATTACTCACATTAGGAGTCAGAACTCTAGTAGCCACTTTATGGATAACTTCACTAGGTTAAATGGCTATCCAGACGTGTGGTCGAACTCTGGCCATGATGGCTTACTTGACACTTGCATATTGTAACTCCGAATATTTGAGTAATGAAAATAATACATATCCTTTGGGGGATCGCACGCTCGCGTCCCCCGCGCTTCTATGCCACCCACGCGTCCATGGACGTGGGAGACCACGAGCGTTAGGGCCCACCAGATTATTTCCTCACGAGAGATTCTCATCCGCGTGTTAACCCTTTTCTCTCTCACATGAGATCTTGCTGCCGGTGCTTAACACTTAACTCCCCGAATCCCATCCTTTTCTGGTGACCACCGGCGGTGCCCCACGCGTCTCCCTTCTCTCCTTATCCTCTTCGGACCATCTTCTCCAGGGACGATGTCGATGCCTTACAACTTGCTTTCCTACCGTCGGTGCCTTGCCTGTCCTCTGCCGCCACCAATGCCTTGCGGCTCTGCCGCTTGACATATGTTCTGAGGCCCACGCCATCCTTGTTCGCGGCATAATGCTACCCGTGCAGAATATTTGTGAGGACTGACGTGCATGATGCAAGGTTAGCGTGATCGTGCTCAGGCTCTAGATGGGGATGTGAAGCTCGAGCCGGTGGCGGTGCTGCCCACACATGTTATGTGCTGGTGGTGCCGCCTGTGCTGGTGGAGGCGATGATGCAAGTGTCGGTGCGTACCATCGGCGAATTCGCTACACATGGAAGGCATCGTTGCTACACATGATGAGCGGCGACGTCGACGTTGCTCTCCGTGGTGCCAGTTGGCATAAATGCACCATGATTAGGAAACCTTAATCATCAGTTGTTCCATGAACTAGCAGTTGAATAGAGGCTAATAGGCACTTATATATCACATATGTATCAATGTTTTCGCTTGATCCAGTTATAATATGATTTGAAACTATTATGAACTAATAAGATATGATAATAAACACATTTATTATTTTCCTTTAGGGCTTATCTCCTTCAGCCTAGTACTCCCCTTCGAGTAATACAAGTTCTTTGCTCAGAAAACAAACTTTAAGGCTTTGTTTGGTAGCCTGGTATACAAGTGTAACCACGTGTATTTTACTAGCCCAGAGTGTTAACCGACAATATACTTAGCATCCCATTTGGCAGTCTGGTTTGGCATTGTGTAAGCCCGGGTAAAACCCAAATAAACACGTTGGATTGACGAGTTTCCCATACACGAGGTCCACATCTTGTTTTTTTACTCGGAATTGTTAAAAATATAAGCAATAATCCATATGATTTAATCCAAATAATAAACTGATAAAGCACGATCATACAAAAAGTACCAAAAATAATCATGTGGATTAATAGAGTAGATGAACAAATTATATCTAAATAAGATAAAACTATCACATCTACACCAAACATTATCAACATATGAAAGAGAGAGTTCAGTGTTACACACGGTGCATCGGAGACAACATCATTAGCCGCAACAGTTACAGCAGAAGTAGCCGCAGCGGCAGCAACAACGTTGTCGTCCATGTTGAGGTTGCTGAAGAAGTTGGTGACGTCCGGGAAGAAGTTGTCGTTCGGGAACTCGTTGTCGGACGACGTCGTGGATGCTAGTAGTCCCGCTTGAGCGCTCCCCAAAAACCTGATCGTCCCTCACCCATACAGGTTCACAAGAGGCGGGTTCCGGAGGCCTATTGTCCCTGTCTGCGGTGCACGCTGCAAGACGAGATGGGGAAGACAAAGACGGCAACACAATGGACTGGAAGGAGGTGTGGGTGATGAGTCGTGGTCGCGTAGGGTTTGTGGGTAATTTATATAGTGTCGGTCGGGTAGTGGGCGCAGCCCACGTTCGAGTCAACACACCACAAGCCACGATCAAAAGATCTAGCTAATTAACACGTCCGTTAATGACTCGTAACTAATTTTCCTGAGCAGTAAAATAAACTCGGCTCGGCGAGATTCCCGTAAACCGGCAGCACGTCGTGGCGTCGAAGGAGGAGTGCGCGAGCGCTGCTTCTCTTCTCACTCACTTAGTAGTGCTAGAACAACCTCCTATGTAAAGTTGTGCAACTCACTTTCAATTAGCAAATGTGGGACTAAACGTTTAGCTCCACTATACAAATACATGTTGCCATGTAGTCCGACGGATCTTCTGGGATCCGGTCCGTTTTCATCTTCGTTGATGTGATTTTAGGTCAGTCTCTTTCGATGTACGGTTGTCATCATTGGCGATGGTTGCTGCTCTGGTGCGCTGGTCCATTGTGGCCTTAGCACGATGACTTCCCGTCTGTTTACTACAATAAGCTCTATTACCACAAGCTTTGCCTGACTCCGGTGATGGAAGGGCGAGGCGGCGGCACGCCTTTGGCTCACGCTAGTGTTTATAGTCGTTGCTAGGTGGAACATTGACCTGTTTGTAATTTTTATTACTTTTAGACCTCTCTGTATTGATGTGGATGATTTTTAATAGATCGGTGAAATTTCGCAAAAAAAGAGAATTTCAGATTTTCTATTTGTTATGGGCTAAACTAAAATATCTCAAATTCCAACAATTGTTGTCTTAAATGCGTATAAATTATTGCTTATATTTTCAAGAACATGCTAAACGGATCTTGCACTCACTGTTACCAAACGAAGCCTAACCGAGTTTAGCCAAGCGTGTATCTCAACAGTTTTCCTTTTTTACAAGAGAAGATGTATACGGCCTTCGTTTTCGCATAGAGGTAATTACACTTTTGGTACCACATCTTGTCCTCAGATTGCTTTTTAGTACCACATCTTGCAAACCAGACAAATTAGTACCATAACTTGCACTAACCGAACGTTTTTAGTCCAAACCTGCCACGTCAACGATCTATTAATTGTAATTAATCACGTGTACGTCTAGAAAAGATTTAATATTTATGCTTTGATCCTTTGTGCGAGCTGGCGATGATAAACTTTCAGAAAACCCCCTCCGTCTCCTCCTTATCTCCTCTTCCTTCCCTGCCTCCCTTCGTCAAGAATAGAAGGCCGCGCCAGTTTCGGCACCTGCTGCGCGGCGAGGTTAGGCGGCGTGGTCGAGGTCGTCGTCTCCGTCTCGATCCCACCGGCCATGCACTACCACGAGCATGGCGAAGACCCGCCGCCCTATGGTATGCCCTCCCCCCCCCCCCCGAATCTCCTTCTATTCTGCTCCTTCGCGTGCTCGACGGCGAGCTCAAGGTGGTCGCTTTCTCGTCGGCGTTGTACTCGGTTTTAGCTTGGGAAATCAATGGGGAATAGGGTAATAGTCGATTGCGGAGCGAATAGTACGGTTTTTGTAGTGATTTCTCCCTGATTTTAAGAGGGCATATTGGCTCTTCTCGGCCATGGCTAGAAAGCTCGTCAGAGCCGTTGAATTCTGACGATCTAGGTTAGAAAGTTAAGTCTTTTCGATGCAATACCTACTGTACAAACCTAATGTGCATGCACGGGAAGCTCAGTTGGGTCGAAGAACTTGGTTTGATCATATTTTGTTGATGATCACCACCCGTTGTAGCTAACTGAATATTTAGACAGTTAGTTGCATATATTCCGTTAACTGCATATTCAGTCAGACAGTTAGCTACATATTCAGTTAAGTCAATATTTAGTACTCAGTTCAGTGAATATTCAGATAGTTAGCTGTAATTTTGCTCTTCTTTTGTACACAGTATTCAAAGTTTCATAGTTTTATAAAGTTTTGTCAATTTCTTGTTATAGAAAACTGAATTCTGCCTGTTTTTTTATATTCTGTAGTTCTTTTTCCAAGAGAGGATGATGGCATGTTCACTGTTGAAGTTGTTCACAATGGATTTCTCTGTGGATTAAGAGGAAAAATGACATCTAAATCTGCATCAACTGGTCATTTTGATAACTGCACTGGTGACACTTGGTCATTTGGATGGATTAATCAGATTCTAAATATATTGGGCTACACCAAAGATGAGAGGCTGTCAGTTTACTGGTTATTACCAGATATGGACCTAGATGATGGGTTGGTTCTTATTGAAAAGTAGTTAGACATCAGACAAATGATTAATGCCACAAGTTCTTTCAAGACACTTGTGTTATTCATTGACCACACAAACTTTCTGAAGGGTTTAAGACATGATGCCATTGTGAGGCTTGCAGACCAATCTGATCCAAATCCAGCAGTTCATGATCCAAATCCAGTAGTACATGATCCAGATCCAGCAGTTCATGATTCAACTCCAGCTTGTGATGACAGTGAAGGTTCCAGAGAAGCTGAACACTCCCATTCATCTGTTGTGGAGGTTCCAGGGATGGAAAGTGATCAACACATAGATTAAAGTGACAATGATGATTGTGCTGACAGTGATTTTTATGACAGTGACTATAATGCTGAATCTGGTGATGATGATCTTTTTACAGAAAATATTGATAGATCAGTCAATGATCATAATGAGCTGGAAATTTGGGATGACATAGAAGATGAGGAAGCTCTAGAAGATGATCATCTAGATGTGCATGGAGGTGACACATTGCTTCTAAAGAACAAGATAAAGGCTTTCAATGCAGATGTTGATATGGATAATCCTTCATTTAGGCTTGGGATGAAGTTTAGCTCTATTGTGGAGTTGAGAAAAGCTTTAACCACATACAACATCAGAAATAGAAAGAAGATTAAGAAGATAAAAAATGAAAGAAGGAGGCTAGATGCAGTGTGTGCTGCAGGATGTAGTTGGTTCTTAAAGGCATCCAATGATGCTAAAAGGACTGGTGGCTTTGTGATCACTTCATATGATGGTAGACATACATGTGAGGGAAGCTGGCCAATAAAAGCAATCACACAGAAAGTTCTTGTTGACAAGTTTCTACGTGAGTTCAGGGATAATCAAAAGCTTGGAATGCAGGGTTTTGCTGCAATGTTGCTCTTCTTTTGTACACAATGTCTTTCTTAGTCTCCATTTTCTGGAATGTTACTCTAAATACTAAACTGAGTAGTACATCCTGAATATAAGGATAAGCTTCGACATAACAAGCCATTGCCAGGAATCTTGAACAGGGAAAAGTGTAAAGTGTGACAACATAGAAGTGTGACTGGTCATTCATTGTTTTTATCTGCAGGGCCTAATAAATGTTGTTGAGAAGGTGTTCCCTGATGCTGAACATAGATTTTGTGTGAGACATCTTATTCAAAAATTTCAGAGGGCAGGCCATAGAGGTGAGACATTGAAGAATAACATTTGGGCAATTGCTAGGTCAACTTGTTATCCCAAATGGCAGAGAAGTTTGGAAAAGCTCAAGACTGATAGTGTCCAAGCTTTTGAGTGGACTGAACAGCTAGTGCCTAGCACCTGGATTAAGGCTTTTTTTCAGTGAATTTCCTAAATGTGACATGCTTCTAAACAATCACTCTGAGGTGTTCGACAACTACATCCTAGAAGCCAGAGAAATGCCATTTCTATCCATGCTAGAAACTCTGTTCTACAAGATTCTTAGAAGAACAGAGAGCAAACAGAGAGAGGTAGAAAAAATGCAAGGAAGAATATGTCTAATGATTAAGAAATTGGAAAAATTCTTGGAGTGGAGCAATGAGTGTTCTATAACCCCTGCAGGTAACTACAAGTACTCTGTCAGTAGCCATGATTTTGAGAAAGACTACAGTGTGGACTTCAAAGAAAAAACTTGTGACTGTAAGAGATGGCAACTTAGTGAAATTCCATGTCATCATATCATTGCTTGTTGTAGAAAAGACAATATAAATCCAGAAAACCTTGTCCACAGCTGCTACACAGTTGACTCTTTCAATAAAGCATATGCATTCAACCTAGTTCCACTAAGAGGTAGAGCTTTCTGGGAGAACATGGATGCACAACCCATTTATCCACCTTTGTTCACCAAAGTAATGGGAAGCCCTAAGAAAAATAGGAAGAAGGCACCAGAGGAGGTCATAAAGAAGGGGGTCAAAGTATTTTCAAAGGCAGGAGTGACAATCCATTGCTCAATTTGAGGCAAAGCTAATCACAACAAAAAGGGTCATTCAAAATATCTGGATAGCTTGGAAGAACAAATTCAGAATAATATTGTTAGAGAGGATGAAGAAATAGACATTCCATCTATTCTTGAGGTATATTTCGTACTTAAATACTTTGTGTGACTTCATTTGAATTTGTGCCAATGTAGTTCAACAATTTAATGTTTTTGTGCAGCATGTTATTCCACATACTCCTGACCCCATTATGGATCCTATTAATCAAGAGGAAAGCATGGTGTTCATGATGCAAGAACAGGTATAAGTTTACTATTTGATTTTGCATTGATTATGCTTGTCCAATTGAAAAATGAAAAATTGCAATAACAGGAAAAGGAGCATGTGCCAATAAGCAGGCTACTTGGGCCATTGCCAGAAAATGCCTTTGTTGTAGCTGCTAGAGAAAGCATCCCTGTTGTCAGAGAAAGGATCACTACTACATCTACTAGAGGTAGTCTTAGAGGTAGAGGAAGAGGAAGAAATAATGCACCACCAAAATCCAAGGGAAAAGCTACAGCAGGCCCAAGCAACCAAACCAGAACAAGAGGGAAAGGAAAGAAGAGACCTGCCAATGTAGTTGTTGATGAAGCATCTGGAAGTGAAGCAAGAGCAAGGACAATTCCTGATTTGAATGCAATGGTTCCAGATCCCAATGTAGAGGAGTTTCTAACCAGTCAAAATGCTCCTGCTGAAGATGACATTTGGTTCAATTAGTATATTTTCAGTTTCATCTATGTAATAAGTAGACAATACTTTGTAATACTCCCTTTTGATGGTGCAATTCAGAATATGTTGAGCATAATTAGTACATTTCCTATTGCTTCTTACCAACTTACAAGTACTATAAGGAAAGGCTCACAATATGAATACAAAACTGTAGAATCATAGAACAAAATTTGACAAGAGCTAGGAAACTGCTTTATTCAAATTTAGTAGCTACATTACCGGAATAACAGTGCCATACATACTACTGGAATAACAAGTGGCATACATACTACTGGATACACAGTGGCATGGAGATCTCATTGGAACAGACATTGAACAAGTGGCATAGATCAACTAAGCAGAGCCCTTGAACATCAAAACAACAATGGGATACATCATTGCAAATGCACAAACTACAACAAACTCCTTCCTATCCCTATTTATCATCTCCATTCTATGATTCTTCAGCATTTTCTTCTTCTCCATCTTGCATTTTTGCAGCTCCATCTCCAATTCAGTAAGCCTGCTAACCAATAAACATTGTCTTCCTCCAATTCAAGTCTTGTTCTCCTTGTCACCATCTCCAACTTGTTTGCCACAATAATCTCCTTCTGCAAACAAATTCAGTTACAACTGACAGCGACAATGCAAGTTCAGTGAACAAACCGAACAATTGACAGCGAGAATCTGCAAGAATCATACCGGAGAATCATCTCTTGCCGAATTCTAGTAGCACTATGCTGTGAGCGTCGCCCAGCTGTCGCCCTCCTTCCAGATGGTGTTGTCACCATTGAGCTCGGATTCGAGCTTCACAGAGCCAGGGGCGATGGCGGTGGGCGCGATGGCGATGGAAGATGCCACACCTCCGCATTCACGCGTGCCTGCAACCTGCGTACGTGCTCCTCCTGTTGGGTTCGCAGCATAGAAAACAAAAAAATTCCTATGATGGGAACTATACGCCAAGATCTATCTACTAGATACAAGCAACGGGTGGATATACATCCATAGAGAACTTACCCTCGAAGACAACAAAGCTTTGTTAACGAGTTGGAACTCGCGGATGATGTATTCGTACACTTGCCGATCTCAAGATCGTGATGAAGTCCTTTAGGTCCAGCAGCTCCAGCACCATCAGGTCCAGCACCATCAAGTTCAGCACCGCAAAGTAGCGGTGCATCCGTGATCGCACACACGTTCGGTCCACCGAACAACCTCCGCCTCCTCGTTCTAGTGATGCAGCGGAAGCAGCAACTCCTTTCCAGATAAAGCCACCGGGAACATGTATCTCGCTAATCCGAGACCATGGGAAATAACTAGAGGGAGAAGAGAACCTTCATGAGGAGGTTGTGCAAGAGGAGAGGAGGAGGAGGTGCTCCTTATATAGGGGAGGGGGCAACCCAAGGGGGCATGGCGCCGGCCATGGTGGGTGCCCCCACCTCTCCCTCATTCATGTGGGTGGAGCTCCCACTCACATAAACACACACTTCCACTCATGTCCACTCACATGCATTAAATTTCCACCAAATTTAATGCAAGCTCTCATTAAATAAAACACTTTTATTTATTTTATTCAGAATTTTGTTAATTACTTTAATTAACAAACATTCACGTAAAACTCCCTGCAACATTTCAATATCACATGCAGAACCAGTTTCAACAATTTCACCCGAAACAATTCCTGTTTCCATCGAAATGATTCCAGCGCTTTCTTAATCTTTATCTAAAACATATTTGCTCCTAAATGGTGTTGGTATCCCTTAAGTGTGTCACCCTATGGTTCGTGAATAATGCAGACATGATCGAGACCCCTCTCCGATCAATAATCAGCAGCAGGACCTGGAGATCCGTACTGACTCCCACATATTCAACGATGACTCTTGTGATCATGTGAACCTTTAACGTGTAAATAAAACCCTTTGTCTCGTGATATATTACATGTCTGAGATTCGATCATCAGTATCCAAATACCTAGTTTGATCTCGTTACCGACATGCACTCTTTTCTTGTTCCCGTGATATAACATTCTAGTGATCACATCACTTGCTTGCAAGCTATTTCAATGTGATGTCACCGTCAGGGCTTGATACGTCTATTTTGCATCACTATTCTATGTCATAATTCACTGTTATTCATTGATATATTTCGTATTGAGAGGTGATACTTATGTTATTTCATCTGTTTTTGCATGGTTGATGACTTTTGGAGCATGGACCGCTGCAGTTAGGATTCTGATGGAAAAGGTGTTGTTTGGAGGAAAAATTCGTGAAGTTCAGAAAATCCGGGAAAATATACGGAAAATCCTATTTTTCCAGAAGACGAAGGAAGCCAGAAGGGGGCTAGAGATGGGCCACAGGGGGCCCACACCACCCCCTGGCGCGGGCAGCCCTAGGCCACGCCAGCAGGTGGTGTGGCTGCCCTGGCCCACTCCAGGCACTCCCCTCTGGTGTATATTATCCTCCCGAAACCCTAAGACTCGGGGAGCGACCACAGAAAGATTCCTTCGCCTCTGCGGGGTGGAAAACACCGAGAGAGAAAGATCTCTCCGGCCGACAGATTTCTGCCATGAGAATTCCTTCCCGGAGAGGGGAGATCGTCGCCATCAACACCACCATCAAGCTAGACTTCATCGGGATCATCATCATCATCATCACCACCATCATCACCATCATCACCCTCATCACCATATCCATATTGCTGTAACAATTGCGTTGAATCCTGCATAGTTCATAGGGGAAACTTTCCCGGTGTTGATTACTCTTTGTAGTTGATGCTATCGAGTGAACCGTTGAATTATTGTTTATGTTCAGATTGTTATACATCATTATTCCATCTCTGATCATGATCCATATGATGTCTTGTGAGTAGTTCGTTTTGTTCTTGAGGACATGGGAGAAGTCATGTTGTTAGTAGTGGAGTTGTGTTGAGAAAGATTCAATAGTTTGATATTTAAGTTGTGGTGTACTTCTTCTAGTGGTGTCATGTGAACATCGACTACATGACACTTCACCTATATGGGCCTAGGGGAATGCATTGTGTATTTGGCTACTAATCGTAGGGGTTACCGGAGTGACAGAAACCTGAACCCCCATTAGGAAACCATTGCACAAGGGACGTAAGGGTCTTAGAGTTTAAAGCTGTGGTTAGGTTTCTACCTTAATTACTTTCTTGTACTTACGGATGTTTTCAAGGGGTATAATCACAAGTATGTATTAGTCCTAGGAAGGTCAGCACATTAGCACAGGTTCACCCACACAACACTTAGCAAGCTAAAGAAGATTAATCAACTATATGTAGCGAAAGCACTTGACAGTCTTCCCATGTGTCCTCGAGAACGTTTGGTCATCTTAAGTAATACAACCGGCTTGTCCTTTGCTGCATAAAGGATTGGGCCACTTGCTGCATTTATTCCTACTGTCTTTTATTTACTCGTACTTTGTTTACTTGCTTCATCAAAAACCCCTAAAAATCCGTTTGCTAAGTATTTGCAGAGAATTCCTGATCCATACCACTAGCCAGCACCTTCTGCTCCTCGTTGGGTTCGACACTTACTTATCGAAAATACTGCGATACACCCCCTATACTTGAGGGTCATCAAGACTATTTTCTGGCACCGTTGCCGGAGAGTGAAGCGCTATTGGAGAGTGGAACTGGTAAAGGAAACCTCTACTGTGAGTATTGTTTATTTCTGTTAGTTGCTTTATTTTTGTTATGGATAATTCGCTGAGTTTCTTATTTGGTAATGCTTCTACCACTGCTAAGGTAGTAGATAAGCCACCACCTGCTAAGAATGATGTTTTCAAAATACCTACAAGAATTATTGATCGTGTTATGGATAACTACTATGTTGGGGATGGACCTGTCCATCCCGGTGATCATTTGCTCTTTATACACGAATTATGCGGGTTGTTCAAGTGTGCAGGTATTACTACAGATCAAGTTAAGAAGAAGTTATTCTCATTATCGCTAAAAGAAAGAGCTAAGGAATGGTATAAGTTGCTAAAGAATGGTCAAGCTCTAGAATGGGAGGAAATAGTACCTCTCTTTTATTCAAAGTTTTATCCTCCTAGTGAGATTCATAAGGATCGGAATCAAATATATAATTTTTGGCCTCTTGATGGAGAGAGTACAGCCCAAGCTTGGGGGAGATTGAAGTTACTAATGCTCAAATGTCCCATTCATGAGCTCCCCAAAAATATTATTATCAATAACTTTTATGCAAGGCTCCCTCTACATGACAAGGATTTATTGGATGCTTCTTATGCTGGATCATTCACTCATATGGAAGAAAAAGCTAAATGGGATCTTCTGGACCGTATTCAAGACAATGCTGAAGCATGGGAGAATGATAAAGGTAGAAAGTCAGGTATAAAATATGATTATGAATGCATTGAATATTTTATGGGAACTGATGACTTTCAAAATACTAGTAATGCTTATGGTCTTGATTTGCAAGTTATTACGAATTGCTTTAGAGCTTTTGCTTCCTATATCGAAATTCCAAAAAGGGGATGGAATAAATACCATGCACCTTACAAAGATGTTGTTGACTGTTTTCCTATTGGGAGTGCTGAGTATTGCATTATTGATCCCATCTTACCTGAACCTTATATTGAGAAGATTACTTTCCTAGAAAAGGTAAAGGACCATCCTATGATAACTAATGTAATCACCAAAAGTGAAAAGAGAACTGTAAAACCTGATGAACAAATAAACGTTGAACCTGTGGTAGAAATTGTGGAAGACCTTATCACTAAAAGCGTAGAAGATGGGCACATAGTCTTTTGTGAAGATGCTTCTAATATTGTTTCACATCCTAATAGAACTAAAAAGGCTAGTGTTCCTGTGCTTTCTGTTAGAATTGGTGATCATTGCTATTATGGTTTATGTGATATTGGTGGAAGTTCCAGTGCTATTCCTTATGAGCTTGACAGATAAATTATGCATGAAATCAGTCCTTGCGAGTTGGAACAGATTGATGTGGTTATTCACCTTGCTAATAGAGAGACCATCTCTCCAATTGGTATTTGATACATTACAAATGTATCTATAATTTTTGATGCTCCATGCTTGGTTTTATCCACTTTCTTGTGTTTTGTCCACACTTTGGAGTACTTTTCATATGATTTCTTGGACTAACCTATTAACAAGAGCCACAGTGCCAGCTGCCTGTTTTCTGCTGTTTTTGGTTCCAGGAAAGTCAGAAAATGAATATTCTCGGAATTGGACGGGACAAAAGCCAAAGTGCCTATTTTTCCAGAAGACTCACGGAGCCAGAATACGAGACGGGGGAGGGCCATGGGCTGGCCACACCACACCCAGGCGCGGGCTGGGCCTGGCCGCGCTAGGGCATGGTGTGGGCCCCCCAAGCACCCCCTCGGTCTCCCTCTTCGCCTATAAGAAGCCTTCTGACCTAAAAAATCCGGGGGGCGACGTTTTTCCAGAAGGAGTTCCGCTCCGCCGCCACCACCAGATTCCACGAAACAGCACCAGAAACTCCGTTCTGGCATCCTGCCAGGACGGGGAATTAGAGGAAATCATTGCCATCATCATCACCATCGCTTCTCAATCGACCATCCATGTTTCCCCCATCTATGAGTGAGTAATCCCCCGCTGTAGGCTATGGGGATGGTAGGGATTGGATGAGATCGTTCATGTAATGGCATCAGATTGTTAGGGCATGGTGCCTAGTATCTTTTATTAGTGCTTTACGACTTTGTTGCGACTTGTTGTGCTTAATGCTTGTCACTAAGGGCCCAAGTGCCATGATTTCAGATCTGAACATGTTATTGATTCATTATGATAGTATTGTTTTGGGTCTTATCTGCAAGTTGTATACACATGTCGTTGTCCGGAACCTATGGCCCCGAAGTGACAAAAATCGGGATAACCGGAAGGGAAAAGCTTTGATGTGAGGATCACATATGTTCACGGAGTGTTAATGCTTTGCTCCGGTGCTCTATTAAAAGGAACACCTTAATTGCCAGTAGTTCCCTAGAGGCCCCGCTGCAAACGGGCTGGCAGGACAAAAGATGTTGTGCAAGTTTTCATTGCGAGCACGTATGACTATTATGGAACACATGCCTAGGATTGTCTAGTACTTGGATGCTTTATCTTATTTATCTGCAATTGCCCTATGTTCTGATTGCTATGTGAATTGTCTTGTCCATGCAACGCCCATCTATCCATCCCTATGCCTACCGCACTCGAATCCCACTGTTTACTGCTTTTATTACTACTGTCTTTGCTTTACTACTGCTGTTACTTTGCTATTCCTACTACAATACTGTTGCTACTGATAAACTGATGTGAGCAAGATTGTTTCCAGGTGCAGCTGAATTGACAACTCAGTTGTTAAGGCTTATAAATATTCTTTGACTCCCCTTGTGTCGAATCAATAAATTGGGTTTCACTTCCCTCGAAAATACTGCGATACACCCGCTATACTTGTGGGTCATCAAGACTATTTTCTGGCGCCATTGCCGAGGAGCATAGCTTTATTTATCAAGTTCACTTGGAATCACTATTGTTCAAGCTAAGTTTATTTTCTTCTTGTTTGCTTGTTTCTTTATCAAAAATACAAAAAAAATTAGTTCCTACTCTAGTTGTTATTTTCATTGGTCTGTTATTGTCTTGCTTTATCATGCTTGTTGGCAATGGTTGGTTTCTTTGAAACTGAAGCTTATTGGCAAGGTGGGTTCACGGAAGATAAAAAATATTATTATAAGGAACACCGCTTGTCACAAAAAGGGAAACACTTATGGGAACAAATTGATAGATTGTATACCATTGCTAGAAACGTGTGCTCTACTTATAATGTTACTTGTTGCTGTGATGAGTCTCGTTGCAGAAAGAGGTATAAACACCTCCCTTTTCAATGTGAGTATAATGATAATGATACCATATCTTCTTATGCTAAAGGAATTTATGACTTTTATGATGCGGAACAAATTGAAGAATTTATTGCTTGGAAGGGTGCTTTTGAACTTGCTAGTTTGCTTGAAAATATTGATGATTCACCTTATAAGTATGAGGTTTATGGTATACTTAAATTTTGCTTTGATAATTACAAGGATGAAAATGGCCCTATTCTTGAGTATTTTAATAGATGCTCTCCACAAATGGAAGAGACTAATGCCTTGCAGGATCCTATGGAAGAAGAAATTGATGAACCTGAAATATCATTAGATGAAAAAGAGGAGGAGAGTGATGAACAAAAGGAGGAAGAATGGATTAGCTACCCATGCCTACCTTCTAATGAGAGTAACTCTTTATACCTTACATTATTTGATTGTCCTCCATGCTTACTAAAGGAAGATGAATGTTATGTTCCCGAGGTTTCTTTTGAAAATGTTTATAATAAAGCCCTAGTGCTTGTAGATCATGAAGAGCATGCTTTATGTGATAGTTATATTGTTGAGCTTATTCATGAGGCTACTGAAAATTATTATGAGAGGAAAATATGGTGGTAGAAGTTTTCATGGTATTGAAACACCTCTCTATGTGCTGAAAGTTTTGAAGTTACTCTTGTTTCATCTTCCTATGCCTGTCACTTTGTTCTTTGCGAATTTATTTTCTTACACGATTCCTATGCATAGGAAGTGGGTTAGACTTAAATGTGTTTTGAATTTGTTTCTTGATGCTCTCTTTTAATTCAACTCATATTTCTTATAAGGGCATACTCTCAAACTATTATGCCTGAAGATGATAATATGTCTATTATTCTTGGGAGACCTTTTCTTAAATATTGCAGGAGCTGTTATTAATTGTAATCAAGGGAAGGTGACCTTCAATGTCAATGACAAGGAACATACTATCTATTTCCCCAAGAAGATTGATAGACTTATGGTTTTGAATTCAATTGAACATGTTGAGGGCATTCAAGTTGAAGAAATATATTGTCCCATACCAAGAGAAAAATTTGATACTATTATGATTGGGACCATTGCTATCAAGGTTGAGGTAACATAATCATTAGTGGAATACAAAGTTTTGTCTCATATGAAATTCTTTTGGTAACAAGACCTGATCAACCTTGTTAACAAAAGGATTTCATTGAACAAAACAATGTTTTCACCATGATTATCTCCGCTTACTTCTATTCTATCCATTTTAGTTTTTGCTTATGCCTAACTTAAAGGCGTTAAACAAAAGTAATTATTGGGAGATAACCCAAAAGTTTTAGATGAGTCTTGGAAGTTATTACTTCAGTAATAACCGCTCTTTATCCTTTTTATTTGCTTTTTGTGCCAAGAGTAACCTCTAATGAGAGAGAAGTAATGATTGGGAAAGTTGCTGTCCCGAAACAGATTTCTGTGCTTCACCGTAAAAATTCATGAGAGAGATATGTATGTCGTATTAAGCTGTAATTTTTTGTGCTTCTGCCCCAGGTTGTTATCTAACTTTCGTTAGTTCAACACTTTTTTGATTTGAGCAATAGAAGTTCTTCTAAAAAATTCGTCTTTACCTGCTGGTCTGTTTTGACAAATTTCTGCCATTTTCTGCATTTGCTTCTTGTTGATTCCTTTTTGAGTTCTTTTGGGGAATTGAGATTTTTGAGGGAAGTGCTACAGTATCTAGTGTTCTAATAGAAGTTTATTTGGTGTTAGAACTGAACCTTAAGACTTATTTATCTTGAGTGCACTAATGTTGCTAATAAAGATTGTGTGAAGTTTTGTATGGAGGAAAATTTTCAGGTGTATGGAAGGAATGAGTAATGAAATGAAGAATGTACTAAAGCTCAAGCTTGGAGATTCCATGCGTGTCCCCCCAAGAAATATCCAAGAAGTACAAGCGTCAAAGTTTGGGGTTGCCCAAGGCATCCCCTTCTTCATCAATAAAAATCCAAGGTTTCTTCTAAACGCTTCATTTTTATTGTTTCATGCACAGTTGTGTTGTTCTTGGAGTGTCTTCTTTTTTGTTTTCATTTTGGTTTTTAGTTTGCTTGGTTTGCTTAGTTTTCTGAATAAATTGGTTGGACCCCCTCTTTCATACATTGGTTTGCAAATGGTTTGGTTTGGTTTGGAAAAGAGTAGGAAAGTTCATACTTATATGGTAAAGAGAGCTTGTTTTTTATTGTGGCCTATGCTTTGTCATGTAATGCTTGATATTGTTTTGTCTTTATGCTTAGTATTATTTGCTGTAGCATGACTTGTTATAAACAATTGAGATTGCTTAATGTGTCTTAGATGAATCATGCGTTGTTTTAGCATATTAAAGCATAGTATAGTGGTATTCTCCTTTGATGCTTTATTTGGGTTGACTTGGCACATGTTCACACCATGTTATGACTACCCCAAGTCACCATAAGCCTTTATGATCCTTTAGTTTTCAACTTGTAGTATCACTTTATGCTTTGATCAATGATGTTTTGTCGCTCTGCATGATTATGGCCATTATTGCTCTCTCGTTTGTCGCTCCCTTACTATTGCTAGCCTTCATTTTCACTGAGTATGTTTTACTCATGTTTCCAACTCCCTAAACCAAATATTTCCAAAGTGTCCACCATACCTACCTATTAGCATCCTTTGCTACTTCCGTGCATATTCAATATGCCTTGTTTTCTTCCGAGTAAAATGTTTGCTTGTTATGAGAAAGTTAGTTAGTAAAGCTCTCACGAACTTGATGGCACACTTTATTTTCTTGCATCTAATAAACCTGAACCATTGCGTCCTTCTTTGTTGCGTATATGCTTGTGTTTTATAAGTTGAAGTTAGCAGAACCATATTTCATGGGGAACGCTTTCAACATTGCATTGGTACTTAGTACCTCGTTGATATCATGTTCTTTTGCTTATGGATCCCGGTGGTGTGAAATAAAAGTGGAACTTGTAAGATCATGGAGATTGTATGTATGTTAGAGAAATGCCTGGGCCGCTAGCCTAAGCCATGCCTAATCATGGTGGAAACTTGCAGCATAACCATAATGAGCATTCTATGAAGCATCCTCAATAAAAATCTATGCACATAGTAAATAAAAAGATCACTGAGATGCTCATTATCTGCTTGCCTTGTCATTTTGATTATGGGATAGCTCCTGTGTCATGTGCAAGGGGTACCCCGTTGGCGGTTCTCTATGATACGTATATACTTATAATGACAAGAGCTTACTTGTGACTGAAGTTGAGTAGCATGAGGATCGGTCTTCGTAAGTAAGGGGCATGAGACTTCGATTCATAACTTGTCAAGCATATCCTCTTAGTTGTGTCACTTTAACCTTAACCACTTAAAGATGCTTATGATAGGGGCAATGAGAGCTCAAAGCTAATGAGTACCATACTTTCAGCATTTGGAAGCCTTTCAAACTATTCAAAATCTTTTCATTTCCTTGTTGAGTCTCCACACATTCTATGAGGACATTCTTGAGAGCATAGTGGCCATTCTTAGTTCTATGTGCATTGTCCCAAGACTTGTTGATTGATGCATACCTTGATATTGCTTGTTTTAAACTATTTGTATCTAGTCACTCTTGTAAACTTTGAAGGTGTCCTATGCATTTTTGTTTGCTACTCTATGAGGGACAAGCTGAATGCCACTTTGCTATGTTTTCTTTATGTGAAACAAACAAACATCTTGCAAAGCATTGTTATTCATGAATCTTTTGTTTGTGCCTTTTCATGTTGCATCATAGTTTCTTTGCCTTATTGCTAGAACTTTGTCTTTCAAGTTATGATTGAAGTACTATGATCCCAGCTTTGAATGTTTACAAATACTTTGATCAAGTCTTTGATGGTGCATGTCACCTCAAAAATTATTCTTTCTTTTCATCACTTACCTACTCGAGGACGAGCATGAGTTAAGCTTGGGGATGTTTATACATTACAAATGTATCTGTAATTTTTGATGCTCCATGCTTGGTTTTATCCACTTTCTTGTGTTTTATCCACACTTTGGAGTACTTTTCATATGATTTCTTGGACTAACCTATTAACAAGAGCCACACTGCCAGCTGCCTGTTTTCTGCTGTTTTTGGTTCCAGGAAAGTCAGAAAATGAATATTCTCGGAATTGGATGGGACAAAAGCCAAAGTGCCTATTTTTCTAGAAGACTCACGGAGCCAGAATATGAGACGGAGGAGGGCCATGGGCTGGCCACACCACCCCCAGGCGCGGGCTGGGCCTGGCCGCACCAGGGCATGGTGTGGGCCCCCCAGGCACCCCCTCGGTCTCCCTCTTCGCCTATAAGAAGCCTTCTGACCTAAAAACTCTGGGGGGGGGGGTTCGACGTTTTTCCAGAAGGAGTTCCGCTCCGCCGCCACCACCAGATTCCACGAAACAGCACCAGAAACTCCATTCTGGCACCCTGCTGGGACGGGGAATTGGAGGAGATCATCGCCATCATCATCACCATCGCTTCTCCATCGACCATCCATGTTTCCCCCATCTATGAGTGAGTAATCCCCCGCTGTAGGCTATGGGGATGGTAGGGATTGGATGAGATCGTTCATGTAATGGCATCAGATTGTTAGGGCATGGTGCCTAGTATCTTTTATTAGTGCTTTATGACTTTGTTGCGACTTGTTGTGCTTAATGCTTGTCACTAGGGCCCGAGTGCCATGATTTTAGATCTGAACATGTTATTGATTCATTATGATAGTATTGTTTTGGGTCTTATCTGCAAGTTATATACACACGTCGTTGTCCGGAACCTATGGCCCCAAAGTGACAGAAATCGGGATAACCGGAAGGGAAAGGCTTTGATGTGAGGATCACATGTGTTCACGGAGTGTTAATGCTTTGCTCCGCTGCTCTATTAAAATGAGCACCTTAATTGCCAGTAGTTCCCTAGAGGCCCCGCTGCAAACGGGCTGGCAGGACAAAAGATGTTGTGCAAGTTCTTATTGCGAGCACGTATGACTATATATGGAACACATGCCTAGGGATTGTCTAGTACTTGGATGCTTTATCTTATTTATCTGCAATTGCCCTATGTTCTGATTGCTATGTGAATTGTCTTGTCCATGCAACGCCCGTCCATCCATCCCTATGCCTACCGCACTCGAATCCCACTGTTTACTGCTTTTGTTACTACTGTATTTGTTTTACTATTGCTGTTACTTTGCTATTCCTAATACAAAACTATTGCTACTGATAAACTGCTGTGAGCAAAATTGTTTCCAGGTGCAGCTAAATTGACAACTCAGTTGTTAAGGCTTATAAATATTCTTTGGGTCCCCTTGTGTCGAATCAATAAATTGGGTTTCACTTCCCTCAAAAATACTGCGATACACCCCCTATACTTGTGGGTCATCAGTATTGTACGAGACGTGGAAGTTCTTTGTGGTAAGATTAAGTACCCTGCTGACTTTCTAGTACTCGGTTCAGCTGCTAGTAAAACTTATCCTATTATTTTTGGTAGACCTTTCTTGAGTACTTGTGGAGCCATTATAGATTGCAAAAGGGAGAAATCTTGACTAAGTTTGCTGGGGAATCTTATGAGTTTAATTTCTCGAAATTTGCTAAAGAACCTTGTGAAGAGGAAACCCATAATGAGGACTTTAGAGTTGAAGAACTTGCTTCTATTTCTCTTGCTCCTAACAATGCTTTGCAGCAATTTATGGAAGATCATGAAAGTGAAATCTTCCTAGAAGAAAGGAATGAGATTGACAGGATTCTCCGTGATCAGCCTAAGATGCTTAAGCATAATTTGCCTGTAGAAAACTTGGGTACCACGTTGCCACCTAAAAAGGATCCGATTTTCGATCTAAAACCTCTCCCTGATGATCTTAAATATGCTTATATTGATGATAAAAAGATATATCCTGTTATTATTAGCGCTAAACTTTCAGGAAAGGAAGAAGAAAGGCTATTGGAGGTTTTGAGGAAACACCGAGGAGCTATGGGTTATACTCTGGATGATTTAAAAGGGATTTCACCCACTATATGTCAGCATTCTATCAACATAGAACCAGATGCAAAGCCGGTCGTAGATCACCAACGACGTTTAAATCCTAGGATGAAGGAAGTGGTAAGGAATGAGGTATTGAAACTCCTTGATGCTGGTATTATTTACCCTATTACTGATAGTGAATGGGTTAGTCCTGTTCATTGTGTTCCGAAAAAGGGAGGTATTACCGTTGTTTGTAATGATAATGATGAGCTTATTCCTCAAAGAATAGTAGTAGGCTATAGGATGTGCATTGATTTTAGAAAAGTTAATAAAGTTACTAAGAAAGATCACTACCCGCTTCCTTTTATTGATCAAATGTTGGAAAGGTTGTCTAAAAAGACCCATTTTTGTTTTCTTGATGGTTATTCTGGTTTCTCTCAAATTGTTGTTAAACAAGATCAACAAAAGACTACTTTTACTTGCCCTTACAGAACTTATGCTTATAGACGTATGCCTTTTGGTTTATGTAACGCTCCTGCTACTTTTCAAAGGTGCATGTCTGCTATCTTTCATGGTTTTTGTGAGGAAATTGTAGAAGTGTTCATGGATGACTTTTCTGTCTATGGAACTTCTTTTGATAATTGTCTGCACAACCTTGATAAAGTTTTGCAAAGATGTGAAGAAACTAATCTTGTTCTTAATTGGGAGAAATGCCACTTCATGGTTAATGAAGGGATTGTCCTTGGACATAAAGTTTCTGAAAGAGGCATAGAAGTTGATAGAGCTAAGGTTGAGGCAATTGAGAAGATGCCATGTCCAAGAGACATCAAAGGTATTCGTAGTATCCTTGGTCATGCTCGTTTCTATACAAGGTTTATTAAAGACTTTTCTAGGATATCAAAACCCCTCACTAATCTCCTTCAAAAAGATGTACCCTTCGTTTTTGATGATGATTGTAAGGAAGCTTTTGAAACTCTTAAGAAGGCTTTAACTACAGCCCCTATTGTTCAACCACCTGATTGGAATTTACCCTTTGAAATAATGTGTGATGCTAGTGATTTTGCTGTAGGTGCTGTCCTTTGGCAACGAATTGATAAAAAGTTAAACATTATCCATTATGCTAGTAAGACTCTAGATGCTGCTCAAAGGAATTATGCTACTACTGAAAAGGAATTTCTAGTTGTCATTTTTTCTTGTGATAAGTTTAGGCCCTATATTGTAGACTCAAAAGTCACCATTCATATTGATCATGCTGCTATTAAATACCTTATGACGAAGAAGGACGCTAAGCCTAGGCTTATTAGATGGGTGCTGCTTTTACAAGAGTTTGATCTACATATAGTAGATAGGAAGGGTGCTGAAAACCCTGTAGCTGATAATTTATCCCGATTGGAAAACATCTCTTTTGACCCTATGCCCGTTAATGATAGTTTCTCAAATGAACAGTTAGCTGCAGTAGGGATAAGCTCGCGAGGGAGCCCTTGGTACGCTGATTATGCTAACTTTATTGTCTCCAAGTATTTGCCTCCAACTTTTACAGCTCAGCAAAGAAGGAAGTTCTTCTATGATTTGAGGCATTATTTTTGGGATGACCCACACTTATATAAAGAGGGAGTGGATGGTATTATGCGAAGATGTGTTCCAGAATATGAACAAAAGGAGATATTGCGTAAATGTCATGGTAGTGCTTATGGAGGACATCATGCAGGAGATAGAACTGCACAAAAGGTGCTACAATCAGGTTTCTACTGGCCTACCCTTTTTAAAGATACAAGAAAATTTGTTTTATCTTGTGATGAATGTCAGCGCGTTGGTAATATTTCTAGACGCAATGAAATGCCTATGAACTACTCTCTAATTATTGAACCTTTTGATTGTTGGGGATTCGACTTTATGGGTCCTTTCCCTCCTTCGAAAGGTTACACTCATATTCTTGTTGCTGTTGATTATGTTACTAAGTGGGTAGAAGCCATTCCTACAAAGAGTGCTGACGGGGAGACTTCTCTAAAAATGCTTAAGGATGTTATCTTTCCTAGGTTTGGAGTGCCTAGGTATCTCATGACTGATCGGGGTTCTCATTTTATTCATGGTGGTTTTAGAAAGACCCTTGCTAAATATGATGTTAATCATAGAATTGCTTCAGCTTATCACCCCCAAACTAGCGGGCAAGTAGAGTTATCGAATAGAGAAATTAAATCCATCTTGCAAAAGACTGTTAATAGATCTAGAAAAAACTGGGCTAAAAAGTTGAATGATGCTTTATGGGCTTATAGAACTGCTTACAAAAATCCTATGGGGATGTCTCCTTATAAAATGGTTTATGGGAAAGCTTGTCACCTACCCTTAGAATTAGAACACAAAGCTTACTAGGTAGTTAAAGAACTAAATAGAGATTGTAAGCTCACTGGTGAGAAAAGATTATTTGACTTAAGTTCTTTAGATGAATGGAGGAGTGAAGCCTATGAAAATGCTAGGCTCTTTAAGGAAAAAGTTAAAAGATGGCATGACAAGCGAATACTTAAGAGAGAATTTCATGTTGGTGAGAAAGTTCTATTGTATAGGTCTCGTCTCAGATTTTTTGCAGGAAAGCTACTGTCAAAATGGGAAGGACCTTTCATTATTGAAGAAGTATACCGTTCAGGAGCAATAAAAATTTCTTCTTTAAAAGATAATACTACACAAGTAGTGAATGGGCAGCGACTCAAGCACTATATTGCTGGAGATTCTTACAATGAAGATGTTGATGCCTTTCAAGTTATAACTGCAGAGAAATTCATCAAGGACCAAATTTAGAGACCTACAGAGTCTATTTTCAAATAGGTAACAGTTCTGGTAAGAAAAGTTCCGTGAAAATACAATCCAACTATATATTTGCAGTTTTTAGTCAATAAGGAAAGTTACGAAGCGAAAAAGGGACGGAAATGGAGCCAGGGTGGCCCACACCACCCTGTGGCGCGGGCCCACCCCTGGCCGCACCACCAGGTGGTGAGGCCACCCCAGACTCCGCCTCCAACCCATTTTCACCCAGTACCTTCCTCTTGTTATGAAACTTCGTAATATATAACCCCTTAGATATTCCGAGGTTCGTATATCGTGTTTTCGTCGTGTTTTTGTTTCGATCTGTTTCTGCCAGGACATACTCTTTGAAGATTTAGAAGCACAATGGTGTCTGCCATGGATAAAGGGAAGGAGCCTATGGAGGAGGATCTTCAAGACCCCAAGCAGGGGCTGGTACCCTTAGTCTCTTGCCCTGCATCAGCGGAAGCCCTACGTGTCACTAAGGAGTTCTGCGATAAGTATCGAGACCTGCAGAGGAAGGTGGACATGCTTCAATGGGAGAATAATAGGCTTCGCAAGATGCTGGAAGATTTCCTCACGACAACTAAGAAAATAATACCACCACCACCGAAGGAGTAATTCGTCATTAGGTTTGGCATCCCCTTGGTTTGTTCCAAGCTTGGGGGAGTGCCGCGGTATCACATCACTATCTTCTATCTTTTTACATTATTAGTAGAGTCATATCATGAATAGAGGAGTTATTATGTAGGATGGTTTGCATTATGGAAGTGTCCCCTCTCTCGTTAGATATGTATCCCTTTGTGTGAGTTGTCGTTATGGAATATTAATGAGAAGTTCTATCATTTACTCTTTTCCATAGCTTATATTAGTTTTCAATTTGTGGTTATATGATTGATCTTGTTGTTAGTATTGGTATCACTTTGGGATCATCGAGTTAATTTAGTTGGTTTTGGCAAACCTGGCTCGGTCAGTAGCACACTATTTTTGGGAGTTGAATGAAAAGATAAAAGTACTCTAAAGAAAAATAATTTCATCATCTTTCTTTCTTGATTTGCTCATAAGATTAGTATTCTCTAGTTAAGATCTTCTGTGCTTCCAAGGAAGATTGCATGTTTGTTTTTATCACTTGTATGTTTGTTTGTTTCCTTCAACTCTTGTACTTGCTACCCAGCCTTGCTAGCCAAAAACCTGTACTGAGAGGGAATTCTTCTCGTGCATCCACTCCTTTAAACCAAAACCCACGCCATTTGTGTCCACCATACCTACCTATTAGCATTGTTGCTATTCCAAGTAAATTCTTGTTTTATCTACCTCTCAAATTAAACTTGTTATGTGAAAATTAGTGATTAAAGCTCTCACGAACTTGATGGCACACTTTACTTTCTTGCACTTAATAAACTTGAACCATTGTGCTCACCTATGTTGCGTATATGCTTGGGCTTTGTAAGTTGTGAATTGGCAGAACCATGCTATCATGGGGAACGCTTTCAACATTGCACTGGTACTTTGTACCTAGTTGATATCATGATCTTTTGTCTATGGATGTCGTCGGTGTGAAATGAAAGGGGAGCTTGTAAGTCCATAGAGTTATGCATGTGTGTTAGAGAAACGCCTGGGCCGCTGGTCTAATCCATGCCGACATGGTGGAAACCTGCAGCGTAACCATAACGAGCATCTATGAAGCATTCTTCTTATAAAAAAGAGATAGAGATTGAGAAAAAGAGAAAAGAAAAAAAAAGATATTATGAAAAGAGGAAAGAGAGAAAAAAGCACCATATTCCCATGGTAAATAAGAAGATTGCTGAGATGCTTGTTGTCTGCTTACCTTGTCATTTTGATATGGGGATTCTTTCGTATCATCGGGCAAGGGGTACCCTCTTGGCGGTTCTCTATGATACACATATGCTTACGATGACAAGAACTTACCGGTGACTAAACTTGAGTAGCATGAGGAGCGACCCTCGTATTCAAGGGACATGAGATTCGCAATTTACAACTTGTCAATGCATATCCTCATATTTGATCACTTTAACCTTAATCACCTAAAGATGCCTATGATAGGGGCAATGAGAGCTGAAAGCTAGTAAGTATCATAATTTTTGGGAGCTCTTTATGAGACTTGCAATCCCTGCTTCCCTCTACGAAGGGCCTTTCTTTATTTTGTAGTTGAGTCAGTAAACCTACTCCCTTCTATCTCAGCAAGTATTTTGAGTTGTTGTGTTTCATTCATTCATATGATGATTTATTCAATCATGTTTCTTATGTTCCTTGTTTTGCACATTGCTCTTACCTTGGTGTTTACTACTTTGAAAGCTATCATTGAAAACCAGTTATTTGTGAACTCCAGCAAATTATCAACTATTCTTCGACCAAGAGCTAAGTTTGCCATTACCAATTATGATTTACTTCATGTATCTCTATTGTGTTTCCTTTACCTATTGCAGGTTGAGTTATATAATAGTGAGTTGTCTTCTATTATGATCTATGTATTTGATGAATGTGATGCTTCTTGTCCGTATTCTTTTATCGACTCTTCACTCCATAAACCTGAGGCCATGTTTATTGAGATCAGTTTCGCTTGGGGACAAGCGAAGTCTAAGCTTGGGGGGAGTTGATACGTCCATTTTGCATCACTATTCTATGTCATAATTCACTATAATTCATTGATATATTTCGTATTGAGAGGTGATACTTATGTTATTTCATCTGTTTTTGCATGGTTGATGACTTTTGGAGCATGGACCACTGCAGTCAGGATTCTGATGGAAAAGGTGTTGTTTGGAGGCAAAATTCGCGAAGTTCAGAAAATCCGGGAAAATATATGGAAAATCCTATTTTTCCAGAAGACGAAGGAAGCCAAAAGGGGGCTGGAGATGGGCCACAGGGGGCCCACACCACCCCTGGCGCGGGCAGCCCTAGGCCGCGCCAGCAGGTGGTGTGGACGCCCTGGCCCACTCTAGGCACTCCCCTCTGGCGTATATTATCCTCCCGAAACCCTAAGACTCGGGGAGCGACCATAGAAAGATTCTGCCGCTTCTGCAGGGCGGAAAACACCGAGAGAGAAAGATCTCTCCGATAGACAGATTTCTGCCGGGGGAATTCCTTCCCGGAGAGGGGAGATCATCGCCATCAACACCACCATCAAGCTGGACTTCATCAGGATCATCATCATCGTCATCACCACCATCATCACCATCATCACCCTCATCACCATCTCCATATTGTTGTAACAATTGCGTTGACTTTTGCATAGGTCATAGGGGAAACTTTCCTGGTGCTCATTACTCTTTGTAGTTGATGCTATTGAGTGAATCGTTGAATTATTGTTTATGTTCAGATTGTTATACATCATTATTCCATCTCTGATCATGATCCATATGATGTCTTGTGAGTAGTTCGTTTTGTTCTTGAGGACATGGGAGAAGTCATGTTGTTAGTAGTGGAGTTGTGTTGAGAAAGATTCAATAGTTTGATATTTAAGTTGTGGTGTACTTCTTCTAGTGGTGTCATGTGAACGTCGACTACATGACACTTCACCTATATGGGCCTAGGGGAATGCATTGTGTATTTGTCTACTAATCGTAGGGGTTGCCGGAGTGACAGAAACCTGAACCCCCGTTAGGAAACCATTGCACAAGGGACATAAGGGTCTTAGAGTTTAAAGCTGTGGTTAGGTTTCTACCTTAATTACTTTCTTGTACTTATGGATGTTTGCAAGGGGTATAATTACAAGTATGTATTAGTCCTAGGAAGGTCGGTACATTAGCACAGGTTCACCCACACAACACTTAGCAAGCTAAAGAAGATTAATCAACTATATGAAGCGAAAGCACTTGACAGTCTTCCCATGTGTCCCCAAGAACGTTTGGTCATCTTAAGTAATACAACCGGCTTGTCCTTTGCTGCATAAAGGATTGGGACACTTGCTGCATTTATTCCTATTATCTTTTATTTACTCGTACTTTGTTTACTTGTTTTATCAAAAACCCCTAAAAATCCGTTTGCTAAGTATTTGCAGAGAATTCCTGATCCATACCACTAGCTAGCACCTTCTGCTCCTCGTTGGGTTCGACACTCTTACTTATCGAAAATACTATGATACACCCCCTATACTCGTGGGTCATCAGGGCCCAGAGTATATCTATCCATCATCAGGATGGACAAATCCCACTCTTGATCCATGAGCCTCAACATAACACCTTCGTAGCACTGAACCCACCTTTATAGTCACCCTATTACGGTGTGACATTTGATGTTATCAAGATACTCTTCCGGTGTTAGCAATTAACATGATCTCATGGTCTAAGGACTAATATTACTTCGTATGATGTTATAGCAATATAAACATAATGACTTTGATCGTAATGCTATACTTCGGATGAATGTTCATCACATCATTCTACTAATGTTGTGACCTCGTTATTAACAACATCAAATATCCTTGATCAGGAAACCTTGATCATCTTGTTAAAATCAACGAGCTAGTTTATATGAGAGGCATTACTAGAAACTTTGTATTTTGTTTATTAAACACACATGTATTGACGTTTCCAATCAATACAATTATAGAATGCAAAATAAACATTTATCATAAACAAGGAATAAGATAATAACCACTTTATTATTGCCTCTCGGGCATATTCCCTTCAGTCTCCCACTTGCACTAGAGTCAATAATCTAGTTTGAAAAACTTTTCGTATTGAACACCTATGGCTTTCTGGTGTTGCATATACGCGATTGCTAGTGGTTAACATAATCTCCGGATCTGACAGTTTCAGGTCCGTGTGTATTTGCATGTCTTTGCGTCTCTACGCATCACTCATTCTCAAATGAGATGGCATTGTATAAATTTGGTCCTTTGGTGAGACCTTTAGTTCGTCCGGGTTAAAATATGTTGATATTATTGTCATACAATATATCTTCATAATATTAGCCCACTTTGAACCACACCTAGTTTGATAACAAACTAACACAAATGCCCTCCTTTGCTGCTACTATAGCAGTCATATACTTAGCCTTTTGTTGTAGTATCCGTCACAATGTCTCAACTTTGGAACTCATCCAAATCCATCATGGAACATCCTTTCCATTACATTGTGCCACCCATAGTCTAAATTGAGATAAATTTAATTTGTATCTTGTGACAAAACTAGTATCAATGTAACACTTTACAATGAACTACCTTTAGCTATTTGTCACTTATACATGATATATTCTTAGTTCTTCCAAAGCTCATAAGAATATCTTTACTATCGTCCAATAATCATCTTATGAATCATTCTGGTATGTGCTCATAACATTTAGAGCATAGGACATATCTGGATATATACATATCACGGTATAATCGATCAAAATATTCGTGTGATTTTACTCACCAAGTGTTGAAACACTTCAACACTTGAATCTTGATACAATCCTTTCCATGCAGCAAGAACCTTTCTTGTTGTTTCCATATTGAACCCTTTCAATATCTCATATATGTACGTCTGGCATAACCATATTAGCACCTCAATCTATCTATATAGACATTGATGCCAAATATTTCAGTTTTGCCCAAGTCTTTCATCGAAATCCTATTTTAATGAAATTCTTAACTTGTGTCAATAAAAGATACATCATTTCCAATCAACACCATGTCCTCTATATAATGTATTAGAAATATGTCTCAGCGCTCTCACTTAATTTCTTGCAAATGCAAGCATCTTCATCATCTCCGATGAAATTAAACTCTTTTAACATTTTCATCATGGTGAAGATTCCAACTCCGCTATGCTCACTTCAACTATTGAAGTTTGCATGCCCTTTTAGCACCCTTTGAATTAACAAAACCCTTCGGACCGTGTCATGTACACGTCCTAGGTAACCATTCTTTTAGAAGAACCTTGTTTTGTTTATTCAACTACCATATACCAAATTATATGTAGTGGTTGCTACATTAATCCGTCAAGACTAAATATCGCTATGAAAGATCAAATCTTGTCATAGTCAACTCCTTGAACATTGTCGTAAACTTCTTTCCGACATGTCGACTATTTCATAGATGTTAAACATCCATCTCTATTTCTTTATAGATCCAAACACGACCGATAGGATTCACGCCTTTCCGGAGGGTCTTCCAAGTTCAGAAACTTGATTTCTCGTGTATGGATACTATCACGGATTCTATGACTTCTAGTCATTTTATGGAGTTAGGGACCATCATCGCTTCTTTGCATGCAGTCGGTTCATCATTATCAATACAATAACGACTTCTGTTTCAAATCTTACTATTTGATTCTTACCGACCCACATGGTTCAATAGGAACTCTAATCTCCAAGATCACACCCTTTGTAATCACGGGAGCCATGAGCATTATGGCCACCACCAGGACACTTTCCGGCGCTGCGCTACTTAGCACATATATCTAAGGTTCAACAACCTTATCAAAGTTCTATTGTATTCCCACTTAACTTTTCACGAAAAATTCCTTCTCAAGAAACTTGATGTTCTAAGCGACAAACTCTTTTGTCCTCGGTGTTATGGAGGAATTACCAACAAATTATTTGGGATAACCTACAAATACGTGCATATCCGACTTTGGTTGTAAACATTTTACTTATGCATAGCATACCAAAATTTAAGAAAAGACAATTCGGGTTTTATCCCAAACCATAACTCATACGGTCTGATTTCAACGGATCACGATGGTGCTCTTTTCAGTGTAAAAGCGGTAGTATCTAAAGCTTTAATCCTTAAAACATAATGGCAGTTTTATAAATGACACCTTTGATCTTACCATGTCAAACAAGGTTTGATTTGATCTCTCGAACATACCATACTCATGTGGTTTATCAGGAAGTGCAAATTCATGGAACAATTCCTGAAATCTTAGGTGTTTTGCTAAACCTGTAACTCAAATATCTTCCTTTATGATCAAACCATAAACTCTTTTATTTTCTTGTTACAATGATTTTTCACTTCATCTTGAAAGTCTTTGAACAATTTTCAAATGTTTCATACTCTTCCTTATTAAGTAAATATATAGATATATTCACTCAATTTTCTGGAGAAAGCATATGAAGCAAAAAGATCCATCGTATATGGCTACACATAATGGACTATATACATCAACATGCATAATATCCAATAAGTTAGTCATCCGTTCCTCCTTGGCCTATGGACGGAGTTTCAATTATCTCGAGGAAAGTTTCATAAGCGTCGATTGATCAAAATCAAAATACTCCAAAAATCCATCAACATGGAGTTTCTTCATGTTTACTTTCCAATATAATTCAAACAGCGATGTCACTTCAGAAGTGATCTTCCAATCATTTATCTTACGACATTTTAGCAATAATGTTTATGGATGTGATTTTTTCAACTAGACTTGTAAAAGTTCATACGTCCTTTATGGAATACGGTAATTATTTGAACAACCATTGTTCTTGTAATACCGGAACAAAATAACAATTATTAAAACAAAATCTTGAAGGCTAGGTTTGATGACAACGAAAACACAATAACACTTTATTTGTTTTTCGATGAACATAATCACTTATTCTCTTGCTAGTTGCTTAGGCCGTTGCAGTTCATGAATTGTGTTGTTCTGTATGACACTTCACACCAACCAATTCGGTATCCAATACCGATATCCAATACCTCAGAACCACATTACTTAACAAGCAAGGAATACAACCATAACATGTATATCTTCTATATACCTAAGTTGGACATCTCCAACCTTTTCTTTTCTGCCAAATATTTTATAGATTCTCTTTCAATAATTCCTTTTCTTTTAAAAGAATCTATCAACATCAATAGTGGTGTCATTCACATGACACATAGTATAAAGTGTACATAGTCAAATACTAATACCTTTGGACTTGCACTTTGAAGTGGATCACCATCATCAAATGTTTGGTGTTCTTTCAAAAATCTATTATTTAGTAATCTATTAGTGTAGTAAACATTTTACTTACATCTTCTATTCATCCTTATCATGACAACTTTCATGATCAAGCTGCTATAGCCTATAAGGAAGAATCGCGAGTATAATGTTAGTTCCTGAAACTTTTTGGGAGATTCAGATGCCTAGCATCTCCATCCTTCACAAATTCTCATACAATATGAGAACATGTATTTTGCTAAATTATACTATCATAATGCAACCAAAAACATTGTTTTATATATCACAATATCTTCCACACATGATGGTTTCTGAAACAATTTTTCAGCTCCTAGATAATCTTGACATTAAAACAACTTTTGAATATCAATAATCATGGAGGCAAACATGATACTTTAGATACTAACATTGGAATTCTTACTCTTGATTTAATACTACTGATTAAACTTCATGGAGTAAATAGAGTTTGCTGAAAGTTTGCAATAGGACTTCTAAACTTTAAATTGACATTCAAAACAATACGATACCAGTTCGTAAAGTAAATATCCAGAATTCTATAGTTATATTATGGCAATTAAAACTAAGCATAAGGTACTGAACAAATGCCAATGACTATAAAAAATTATGCAAATTCACTTCAATTTAGTTTATGACAAATTGAGTTCGACTAATCCAAATTAGAAATGAACTCCCACTCAAAAACGACATCCCTCGTGTCTTTTGTTGATTACATGAACCAAATCCACTACACCAAGTCCGATCATCACGTGAGTCGGTGTAGCTTCAAAGGCGAGCATCAATATGGGCATCACATCAACTATATGACTTATGATTAACCTTTCGGTCTGTGTTTCGAGGCCATGTATGTACATGCTAGGCTCGCCAAGTAAGAACCTTAGTACCCGCATGTGTAAAACTGTCTTACACCCGTTGTATGAAAGCGTAGAGTCGAGTACACCCGATCATCACGTGATGTCTCGAAACACGATCCATAGAACAGTGCATACTTAAGGAAGAACATATTTTCTCTTGATATTTAAATGAGGGATCATCTTACAATGCTACTAAAAGCGCCAAACTAGCAGTATAAGATGTAAACATCTAATGTGTAAAGTGAGATGATATGGTCCATGCATTTGATCTCTATCATTGGCATCGTGGTATGATCTCTATCATTCCTTTGTGTGTAAGGCCAAGGTCTATGGAACTTACACGTTAAGTGTGTTGTAAGAGTATCTACCATACATCTATTTACAACATTACCATATCATGACACTAGCCCAGCAACGATCTAAACTAGACGCCTCTAATTTATCTATTGCAAGTTTTACGTTGCTTAGGGCTTTTAGAGATAGAACCGGTCTTACCTACGAATATGGAACCACAACGAGGATAACCAAGTTATTAGCAACTCGTTGTAAATCAGATATTGACTATAGTAGGAGAGATAGACACCCGCTAGCCACTTATGCAAAACTAGTTACATGTCAGTCGTGGAACCGGTCTCATGTACGATGACATGTAAGGTTGGTCCGGGCCGCTTCATCCCACTATGCCACCAATATCCAAAATACATAGAAGATGCAATAACATGATCATCATCGCCCACATATAAACATATGTGTACTACCCGTGCAAAGCACCTACGTATAGACCTGGATCTGATACCACAGTTGGGTTCACAGCATAGAAAACAAAAAAATTCCTACAATTTGTACCTAGTAGATAGATCTTGGCGTGTAGTTCACACCGTAGGAAATTTTTGTTTTCTATGCTGCGGACCCAACAGTTGTATCAGAGCCTGATCTATGCATAGATGCTTTGCACGGGTAGTACACATATGTTTATATGTGGGCGATGATGATCATGTTATTGCATCTTCTATGTATTTTGGATATTGGTGGCATAGTGGGATGAAGCAGCCCGGACCAACCTTACATGTCATCGTACATGAGACCGGTTCCACGACTGGCATGCAACTTGTTTTTGCATAAGTGGCTGGCGGGTGTCTGTCTCTCCTACTATAGTCAATATTTGATTTACAACGAGTTGCTAATAACTTAGTTATCCTCGTTGTGGTTCATGTTCGTAGGTAAGAACGGTTCTATCTCCAAAATCCCTAAGCCACGTAAAACTTGCAATTGATAAATTAGAGGCGTCTAGTTTAGATCGTTGTTGGGCTAGTGTATTGATATGGTATTGTTGTAAGTAGATGTATGATAGATACTCTTACAACACACTCAACGTGTAAGTTCCATAGACCTTGGCCTTACACACAAAGGAATGATAGAGATCATACCACGATGCAAATGATAGAGATCAAATGCATGGACCATATCATCTCACTTTACACATTAGATGTTAGCATCTTATACTGCTAGTTTGGCGCTTTTTGTAGCATTGTAAGATGATCCCTCATTTAAATATCAAGATAAAATGTGTTCTTCCTTAAGTATGCACCGTTCTATGGATCGTGTTTTCGAGACATCACGTGATGATCGGGTGTTCTCAACTCTACGCTTTCATGCAACGGGTGTAAGACAGTTTTACACACGCGAATACTAAGGTTCTTACTTGGCGAGCCTAGCATGTACAGACATGGCCTCGGAACACGGACTGAAAGGTTAAGCATGAGTCACATAGTTGATGTGATGACCATATTGATGCTCGCCTTTGAAGCTACACCGACTCACGTGATGATCGGACTTGGTGTAGTGGATTTGGTTCATGTAATCACCAAAAAGGCACGAGGGATGTCGTTTTTGAGTGGGAGTTCATTTCTAATTTGGATTAGTCGAACTCAGTTTGTCATAAACTAAATCGAAGTGAATTTGCATAATTTGTTGCAGTCATTGGCATCTGTTCACTACCTTATGCTTAGTTTTTATTTGAGATAATAGAACTATAGAATTCTGGATATTTACTTTACGAACTGGTATCGTATTGTTTTGAATGTCAATTTAAAGTTTATAAGTCCTATTGCAAACTTTCAGCAAACTCTATTTACTCCATGAAGTTTAATAAGTAGTATTAAATCAAGAGTAAGAATTCCAATGTTAGTATCTAAAGTATCATGTTTGCCTCCATGATTATTGATATTCAAATAGTTTTTTAATATCAAGATTATATTGGAGCTCAAAATTGTTTCAGAAACCATCATGTGTGAAAGATATTGTGATATCTGAAACAATGTTTTTGGTTGCATTATGATAGAGTATAATTTAGCAAAATACATGTTCTCATATTGTATGAGAATTTGTGAAGGATGGAGATGCTAGGCATCCGAATCTACCAAAAAGGTTTTGGGAACTGATATTATACTCGCGATTCTTCCTTATAGGCTATAGTAGCTTGATCATGAAAGTTGTCATGATAAGGATGAATAGAAGATGTAAGTAAAATGTTTACTACACTAATAGATTACTAAAGAATGGATTTTTGAAAGAATGCCAAACATTTGATGATGGTGATCCACTTCAAAGTGCAAGTCCAAAGGTATTAGTATTTGACTATATACGCTTTGTACTATGTGTCATGTGAATGACACCACTATTGATGTTGATAGATTCTTTTAAAAGAAAAAGGAATTGCTGAAAGAGAATCTATAAAATATTTGGCAGAAAATAAAAGGTTGGAGATGTCCAACTTAGGTATATAGAAGATATACATGTTATGGCTATATTCCTTGCTTGTTAAACAATGTGGTTCTTAGGTATTGGATACCGGTATTAGATACCGAATTGGTTGGTATGAAGTGTCATACAGGACAACGCCATTCACGAACTACAATGGCCTAAGTAACCAGCAAGAGAATGAGTGATGATGTTCATCGAAAACAAATAAAGTGTTATTGTGTTTTCGTTGTCATCAAACCAAGCCTTCAAGATTTGTTTAAATAATTGTTATTTTGTTCCGGTATCATGAGAACAATGGCTGTTCAAATAATTACCGTATTCCATAAAGGATGGATGAACTTTTACAAGTCTAGTTGGATAAATCACATCCATAAACACTATTGCTAAAATGTCGCAAGACAAATGATCGAAAGATCACTTATGAAGTGACATCGCTGTTTGAATTATATTTGAAAGAAAACATGAAGAAACTCCATGTTGATGGAATTTTGGAGTCCTTGATTTTGATCAATTAACGCATGTGAGACTTTCCTTGAGATAATTGAAACTCCGTTCATAGGCCAAAGAGGAACGGATGACTAGCTTATTGGAAATTGTGCATGCTGATGTGCATAAGTCCATTATGTGTAGCCATATGCGATGGATCTTTTTGCTTCATATGCTTTCTTCAAGAATTTGAGTGAATATATCTGTATATTTACTTAACAAGGAAGAAGTATGAAACATTTGAAAATTGTTCAAAGACTTTCAAGATGAAGTGGAAAATCATTGTAACAAGAAAATAAAGAGTTTATGATTCGATCATAAAGGAAGATATTTGAGTTACATGTTTAGCAAAAACACCTAAGACTTGAGGAATTGTTCCATGATTTGTGTTTCCCGATAAACCATAGGAGTATGGCATATTCGAGAGATGAAATCAAACCATGTTTGACATGGTAAGATCAAAGGTGTCATTTATAAAACTGTCATTATGTTTTAAAGATTGAAGCTTTAGAGACTACCGCTTTTACACTGAAAAGAGCACCATCGTGATCCATTGAAATGACACCATATGGGTTATGGTTTGGGATAAAACCCGAATTGTCTTTTCTTAAATTTTGGTATGCTATGCATAAGTAAAATGTTTACAACCAAAGTCGGATAAGCACATCTTTGTAGGTTATCCCAAAGAATTTGTTGGGAATTTCTCCATAACACCGAGGACAAAAGAGTTTGTTACTTGGAACGTCAAGTTTCTTGAGAAGGAACTTTTCGTGAAAAGTTAAGTGGGAGGACAATAGAACTTTGATAAGGTTTTGAACCTTAGCTATATGTGCTAAGTAGCGCAGCGCCGGAAAGTGTCCCGGTGGCGGCCACAATGCTCATGGCTCTCGTGATTACAAATAGGTGTGATCTCGGACATTAGAGTTCCTATAGAACCGTGTGGGTCGGTAAGAATCAAATAGTAAGATTTGATAAGCAAGTCGTTATTTTTTTGACAATGATGAACCGACTACATGCAAAGAAGCGATGATGGGCCCTGACTCCATAAAATGACTAGAAGTCATAGAATCCGTGATAGTATCCATACACGAGAAATCAAGTTTCTGAACTTGGAAGACCCTCCGGAAAGGCGTGAAGCCTATCAGTCGTGTTTGGATCTATAAAGAAATAAGACATGGATGTTTAACATCTATGAAATAGTCGACATGTCGGAAAGAAGTTTACGACAATGTTCAAGGAGTTGACTATGACAAGATTTGATCTTTCATAGCGATATATAGTCTTGACGGATTAATGTAGCAACCACTACATATAATTATGGTATATGGTAGTTGAATAAACAAAACAAGGTTCTTCTAATAGAACGGTAACCTAGGACATGTACATGACATGGTCCGAAGGGTTTTGTTAATTCAAAGGGTGCTAAAAGGGCATGTAAACTTCAATAGTTGAAGTAAGCATAGCGGAGTTGGAATCTTCACCATGATGAAACTGTTAAAAGAGTTTAAATTCATCGGAGATGATGAAGATGCTTGCATTTGCAAGAAATTAAGTGGGAGCGCTAAGACATATTTCTAATACATTATGTAGAGGACATATTGTTGATTGGAAATGATGTATCTTGAATTGACATAAGTTAAGGATTTTATTAAAATAAGATTTCGATGAAAGACTTGGGCAAACCCAGAATATTAGGCATCAATATCTATATGGATAGATTAAGGCGCTAATATGGTTGTGCCAGACATACATATATAAGATATTGAAAGGGTTCAATATGAGATATTGAAAGGGTTCAATATGGAAACAACAAGAAAGGTTCTTGCTGCATGGAAAGAATTGTATTCAGATTCAAGTGTTTCAACACTTGGTGAGTAAAATCACATGAAGATTTTGATCGATTATACCATGATATGTATATATCCAGAATGTCCTATGCTCTAAATGTTATGAGCATATACCAGAATGATTCATAAGATGATCATTGGACAATAGTAAAGATATTCTTATGAGCTTTTGAAGAACTAAGAATATATAATGTATAAGTGACAAATAGTTAAAGGTAGTTCATTGTAAAGTGTTATATTGATACTAGTTTTGTCACAAGATACAAATTAAATTTATCTCAATTTAGACTATGGGTGGCACAATATAATGGAAAGGATGTTTCATGATGGATTTGGATGAGTTCGAAAGTTGAGATATTGTGACGGATACTACAACAAAAGGCTAAGTATATGACTGCTATAGTAGCAGCATAGGAGGGCATTTGTGTTAAGTAGTTTGTTATCAAACTAGGTGTGGTTCAAAGTAGGCTAATGCTATGAAGATATATTGTGTGACAATAATATCAACATATTTTGAGCCGAACGAACTAAAGGTCTCACCAGAGGACCAAATTTATACAATGCCATCTTATTTGAGAATGAGTGAGGCGTAGAGACGCAAAGACATGCAAATACACACGGACCTGAAACTGTCAGATCCAGAGATTATGTTAACCACTAGCAATAGCGTATATGCAACACCAGAAAGCCATAGGTGTTCAATACGCAAAGTTTTTCAAACTAGATTATTGACTCTAGTGCAAGTGGGAGACTGAAGGGAATATGCCCGAGAGGCAATAATAAAGTGGATATTATCTTATTCCATGTTTATGATAAATGTTTATTCTACATGCTAGAATTCTATTGATCGGAAACATCAATACATGTGTGTTTAATAAACAAAAAGGGTTCCTAGTTATGCCTCTCTTATAGACTAGCTTGTTGATTAACAAGATGATCAAGGTTTCCTGATCATGGACATTGGATGTTGTTAATAACAAGGTCACACCATTGGTGGAATGATGTGATAAACATTCATCCGAAGTATAGCATTACGATCAAAGTCATTATGTTTATATTGCTATAATATCATACGAAGTAATCTTTATCCTTAGACCATGAGATCATGTTAATTGCTAACACCGGAAGAGTATCTTGATAACATCAAACGTCACACCGTAATAGGGTGACTATAAAGGTGGGTTCAGTGCTACGAAGGTGTTATGTTGAGGCTCATGGATCAAGAGTGGGATTTGTCCATCCCGATGATGGATAGATATACTCTGGGCCCTCTCGGTGATATCACATTGAAATAGCTTGCAAGCAAGTGATGTGATCACTAGAATGTTATATCACGGGAACGAGAAAAGAGTGCATGTCGGTAACAAGATCAAACTAGGTATGGGGATACCGATGATCGAATCTCGGACATGTAATATATCACGGGACAAAGGGATTTAGTTACTAGCGTTAAAGGTTCTCACGATCACAGAAGTCATCGTTGAATGTGTAGGAGTCAGTATGGATCTCCAGGTCCCGCTTCTGATTATTGATCTGAGAGGGGTCTCGATCATGTCTGCATTATTCGCGAACCGTAGGGTGACACACTTAAGGCATACCGACAACATTTGGAGCAAATATGTTTCAGATAAAGATTTAAGAAAGCGCTGGAATTATTTCAATAGACACCGAAACTGTTTCGGGTGAAATTGCTGAAATTGATTCTGCATGTAATATTGAAATGTTGCAGGGGTTTTTATGTGAATGTTTGTTAATTAAAGTAATTAACAAAATTCTGAATAAAAATAATAAAAAAGTTTTATTAAATGAGAGAGCATTAAATTTGGAGAAATTTAATGCATTTAAAGTGGAGACTTTAAAAGAGAATGTGAAGGGGCATTTTAATGTGGAGGGGTTACCACCACATGAATGGAGGAGGTGAAAGGTCACCTCCCCCATGCGCCGGCCATGAAGGAGGGGTACCCTCCCCTCCTCCTATAAAAGGCCCCCCTCTCCTCACTTCTCACACACCTCCTTGTGAAGGATCTCTCCCCCTCTAGTATTATTCCCCCATGGTCTCGGATTAGCGAGATACATGTTCCCGGTGGCTTTATCTGGAAAGGAGTTGCTGCTTCCGCTGCTTTGCTGGAGCGAGGGACGGAGGTTGTCGGGGTACCGGACGTGTGTGCGATCACGGATGCACCGCTGCTTTGCGGTGCTGGACTTGGTGGTGCTGGAGCTGGATTTGATGGACGTGCTGGAGCCGGACCTGCTGTACTTCATCACGATCTTGAGATCGGCAAGTGTACGACTACATCAACCACGAGTTCCTACTCGTTAACAAAGCTCGTTGTCTACGAGGGTAAGTTCTCGTTTCCACCCGTTGCTTTGTACCTAGTAGATAGATCTTGGCGTGTAGTTCACACCGTAGGAAATTTTTGTTTTCTATGCTGCGGACCCAACATGTTCATCACATCATTCCACCAATGTTGTGACCTCGTTATTAACAACATCCAATGTCTATGATCAGGAAACCTTGATCATCTTGTTAATCAACGAGCTAGTTTATATGAGAGGCATTACTAGGAACTTTGTATTTTGTTTATTAAACACACATGTATTGACGTTTACAATCAATACAATTATAGCATGCAAAATAAACATTTATCATAAACAAGGAAAAAGATAATAACCACTTTATTATTGCCTCTCGGGCATATTCCCTTCACCTCCATGCTCACGTTGGGGTTGAGCACCGGCCGCCACCCAATTGGTTCCGCTATGCGCGGCCTCTCCTCCGGGGACACGAGCACGGGGTACAACCTAATGGCCTTGTTGTAGAGCGCCTCGTGCCGCAGCCTGGCCTCCTCCTCGATTCGGTTGACCTCCGCCTCCGCCTCGGCCGCATCCATCTCCGCTGCGGCTGAGAGCGAGCGTCAGGCGGCCTGCCCCTCAACCTCGCCTCTCCTATGCGAGTAGGCTGCTGCAGAGGACGCGAGCGTGCGGTGCTCTCCAGGGAGTCCTCCGACGAATTGTGGGCCATCAACGGTGGCGGCGGCGGCGTGCTCTGTCGGCGGCGCCAGCTTGCGGATGGGAGAGGGAGAGGGAGAGGGCAAGAGTGCGGCGGCGGGGTAGGTTTGTCTGAGAGCAGGGTAGTTTTGTCTGAGAGCGAGGACCCGTGCGCGACAATTAAAACAACCAGGGGGCTAATTGCATAATTAAGGGACAGCGTGGCAGCACATGTGTCAGCAACAAAACAGGTTTGGACTAAAAAGTTCGGTTAGTGCAAGTTGTGGTACCAGTTTGTCCGGTTTGCAAGATGTGGTACTAAAACGTAATCTGAGGACAAGACGTGAGACCAAAAGTGTAATTAGCTCTTTCGCATACCCAACGCACGACGTCTGTCTACGTCCTTTGTGTGCTGGCTGCAGTGTGCTTTGGCCCTTTGCCGTGGTTGAACCAGACAGGACAGGATCCGCAGCTGTGGCCGGCCTTTCATGCTCCACACGCGGAAGATCTTCGCATCATGCTGCCGATCCATCCGACTCAGATGCGCGGCAGTGGAGGTCGTACGTGCACAACTGTATAGGCAGCAACTTGGCGTGTCCGGTCTAGCGTCCGTGGACAAGGGAAAGCCTAGCCGACCCGTGATGAGGAGGCCTTGTCTAGCTATAGCCAGGAGGAGCCGTTGAATCGAATTATTACTCGTTGCGTTTTACTCTTGAGCTAGTAAAGCAATTTTCTTGTCGGGGTAGTACACCCTCTTTTCGAAAAAGAAGCAATGCGATTTTTTTTTGAGAGACCTATGCGTTAAATTAAAAGGTCCAAGCCACTCGCTCTCTCGAGAAGGATCGATTAATCAAGTGTAGTGTAGTGGCGATGATTACTTAGCGGAGCTTTCTCCGCAAAAGATAAAACGCGATCGATCATCTTGGCCAACACGTACAATCATGCACCTTCCGCGGTTCCGCTCACACTATTCTTTCTTTTTTGTATAGTAGTACTAGGAGTAGTACAGTAGTACTACAGAAAATGCTAGGTGAGGTGAGGCCAAATATGTACGGTAGCTTTTGCTTTTTGTCAGAAGGAGGCCACTCGAGTGCTCTCTAGCTGCCGCCGCGGTGCTGTGTTTGGCTTTGCGGGGGAGGAAACAGCCAAGCAACGCCAGGAGCTGGACTGAACCAGCTGTGCCGCCGGCCATGCGGCGCCTAGCGGACAAGATGGCCAGTTCTACTCCTTCGCACAGCACAGACACAACACGGGGAAGCGAAGAGAGGAAAAAGGCGTTGCTAGCTTTGCCGGTACACTGGATGGAGGCAGCTCTTGGCTTGGATAATCGTGCCGTTTTGTCTTCCCACGACCGTCTGTCATCATGCATGATGCATGTATCGTGTGCTGCCTGCCGAATGCCTGCCGTGGCACGGCGGCATGAGCGCCCAAACGAGATCCCGTGTGTCGCTTTATGTTCATGCACCACGATACGATGGCTTGGTAACACCAACATCGATTTTCAGTAGAGTACGGCCTGGTCAGCTCCTAATTTTACTTTTTACTGGTACGTCGGTCTGGTATGCTAGGTCACCGCACATTGCTACAAGATGCTTGAGCATATTGGCAAATGGAAGTTAAGACCAAGAATTACCACCTTCAGGAAACAACTTGTCAAACTGGATGACAATGAGGAGGATAACGAGTTAATGGTCAAGAAGAACAAGAAAAGACCGGATGGAACAAAGTTGGCAAAAGACAAGCTCAGGAAGCAAGCCGAGATGGCTAGTTTGAGGGACAAGATTGATGAGATGGTGAAGTCCAAGGAGGCTGGTGGCAAAGAAGGAGATGATAGAGAAGAAACTCCTAGACAAGCAAAGGCGGAGCATACTCCGAGAAGATGCAATGCGCAAGGCCGAAGTGGAGGAGAGTAGAACACGTGCCGATGAGAAGCGTGCCATGGCCGAGCTCAATGCGTCGGAGACCAATATTATGATGAGCGATCCCACCGGCATGGACATGTTCGTGAGAGTGGTATGACGATGTGAGGATGGAGATCTTGCAGCAAAGAAGGGAAGCTGCCGCCGCGAGGCGTGATGCTCCGGCGATTGGTGGTAGCAATGGTGGTCATGGGGCTACGGCGAGTGGTGGTCGTGTTGGTGATCAGGCAAGCTGAGGCTCCACTTGATCTTCGCAACGACAAGCATCATGATCCTTCTTTTGGATTGATGAGTACAATAGCGACACCATTTATGTATGATTGCGTACTTTGACGATTAGATCAGCTTCTCAAACTATTGCTTATTGTCGCATATTGTCCATGGTTTATGAAATTTGTAAAACCTTGTGTTGCGGTTTGTGTTTGCTGATTCACTGGGTTTGCGGCAGACCAAACCCCGAAAAGGAAGATGGTCTAACAACATATTATGTCGTTTCCCTTTGCGGAGTCTGTTCTGTGCGAGGCGTTTTGGAACCGCATAACGTGTTTGATGTGACCTGCATCCACATGTTTGCGGTTTGCGGTTTGAGAAGTCTGCTAGAGTTGCTCTTATCTACTAGATGGACCAAGCGCGCTCCGCCGTGTCATCCTCTACTTGTTGCGTCTAAATTCCGTGTCAGGTTGAATTGGGCATTGTGTTCTTTCATTGTGTATTGTCAGAAGAACCAGATTTCACTTTTAATACACCATTAGAATCATCTCTTTCTTGCCTCGCCTGACCAAATACGTCAATAGATGGCTTCAGAACTTATTTTACCTAAAGATGTTTACATAACCTGCAAGGACAAAAGCTGCTTTTCATAATTTACAAATTTAAGGTGAAATTTGCTTTTCATAAGTCATAATTTCTAAGTAACTTGTACGATTTACTAAAGAAGAGGTAACACTACACTTGTCCTGGTCATGTTCATTACTCAAATCGTATTTATTTTATCATAGTGTCTCATACGTGAGTAGCACAAATAGGCTTATTCACATGAAACTCTCCAAATGTCAGTAACATGTCCCCATCATAAGATTATCTGGCGTTGAATGTTGAGTTATGTAATGTAGCCACTATTAGGAAGGGGAAAACTGATGCATACGTGAAAATCTACATGCCAGACCTTGTTTTGCACATTAGAAAAGATTAGAGACCTACCCGTTCGAACTGCAATAGAGAATTTTAATAAATAGTAACCATCATATTTTTTCCATCGTTGCAGTCTGTTTCCTGAACTAAAACACTACTTGATCATTTTTAACTGGCCAGTTCATCTCGCTAATCCCTGGTTCTGTATGCTTCGTGTTCACGGAGTCGCCCCTGCAAGCGATTGATCTGCCATTGCTGTTGCGGTGCCTACAGTGCAGGACAGTCTGCTGGCCATTGACCTTGGCCGCGTTGGAGGGCGACGGCCTACTCCGCCTTGCATCCTGCCGACTCCTTGCTCCACACGGATATCGTTGGTGCCGATCCGCCACAGCCGGCCTCTCTTTTCCTCGCTCGGCGGGCTGGCCACCACTCCTTCTCGCCGGAGCACACCGGGTGAAGCTCGACCTCGCCGACAAAGCCGAGAGGATGCAGGAACCACGACGGCGAGGAACGGCCACCACTCGGACGCGAAACACGCCAAAGCGCCGTCCAGGACAGAACGGGACGAACGTCGACCAAAACAACACCAACACACAACCCATTACAACAATCGAAGAAAATAGCCCATGAAACACAGTCTAGTCGTCCTAAAAATTCACAAATCTACTGTAGCACCACACGCCACACCAATAAATCAGCCAGATCCAGCCACCAACCAGCCGACAACCAGTGCATATACACATCCAACACACACACACCCGTGCAGCGAATACGCCCCGCGGGCCTCACCACCGGTGCCAAGCAGCACATTGACGCGAAAAGAAAATGCAAGGTAGAGAAAAGAGGAGACGAACCATGACGGGAAATAGAAAGCCCTACGAGCAGAACCCCCTACGCACTGATGGAGCTCACAAGGCGAGGAAGCAGGACATCACCACACCGCCAAAGAAATCACCGGCACAGCAGTAAGAACAAGGGAAACGTTGACACGCGACGGTCAAAGGTAAAACGAACCGACCCCAAGGCCCACACCAAATCAGCCACACGCTCGCGATTCCACAGCCGTGAAGCGGCAACATGCAGACAGTTGGTCTGAAGCAGCGTGAGACCCACACCGTCCAAAATCCAATACCAGCAAAACCTTTTCACACACACATATGGCCCATCTAGCTGTAAGTGGCTGGAGCAACCACAAGGCCTCAAAACAAGGAAGCTTAGATCTCTTTAAGATGTGCGAATGACTCACTCTTGCTTTACGTTGGTGTACCGTGGGGACATACCGTTGGAGGTTGTCAAAGCTATTGAACAATAAAGAGTTGGATAAATCAGCCAATATGACAATTATAGAGAGACCAAAACCTTGCTTAAGGTTAGACAATTTTGCATTACTCACATTAGGAGGAGTCAGAACTCTAGTGGCCACTTTATGTTAAATTTTGTTACTCCTTTCAATTCAAATTAATGGATTCAGATTTATCTAGATTCGAATGAATGTAGCTTGTCCTAAAACATGACTAAATTTATCCGAATATAGATAAATCTGATTTTATTAATTGGATCGGAAGGAGTAGGTTAAATGGGAGTCCGAACGTGTGGTTGAACTCCAGCTCTGGTGGCTTAGAGTATCTCCACTCGTTGGCCGTTCCCAGGCAAATTCCGGATCAAAATAGCGTCGGACGGAGCTAGTTATCGGCCTATTTTCCAGTCGCGTTCCCAGGCCGAGTTTCAGGCTTTGGACAAAATTTAGCAAAACTTGACAAATTTTAGATGAATATAGATGGATTTCATTAATAGATGGCCGATTCGTACATATGCCGAAGCCGAAGTAGATGCCGATGCCCGTGGACGCCGTCTACATGCCAAAGTTGTGGTAGAAGTTGGTGTAGTCCGGGTCCGTCGTGCCGTCGTCCTCGCCACCATCGTCGCCGTCGTTGCTTGGCGTCTACGGGTGGCGCGAGCTGCCCTGGCCTACGTCGTCGTACCTCCACGGCTGGTACGAATGGCCGACGTCGTCGTCGTCGAGGACAACAAGGGGCGCGTCCCGGTAGGCGGGCTAGCAGCGCACGCTGGCCTGGCGCTCGGCCTCTTCCTATGGGCGCAGGACACGTCGTGCCTCCTCCTGCTCCCAGTCCGCCTTGGACCAAGCGTGGATGTTCAACTCATGGGTCGCGCGAAGGCGTCGCGGCGTCACGCAGAGAATGGTCGATCGCCATTTTGATGGCGAACGAGTCCTCGTCGACTGCTGCACCCCAGTCTGCGGGCTCCGGCTTCGGCTGACGAAGGCGAAGCCGTCTGTCGACGGCAGCGCCGTGCCTGTGCGGGGCTCGTTGATGACGATCTCGCGGGCGCGTGTTTTCGACGGCGAGCTCCTCGGCGTGTCTGCCTCGTGTTTGGGAGGCCGAAAGAACTCGCCGCTGCTGCGCGGCGACTGCGCAGGAGCGGTCGCCGACGAGCGCAACGCGGAGGAGGAGAGGCTGGGCATCCTCCTGGGTGCCCAGTTCGCCGGAGGTTGGCGCCCGCGGCAAGGGGCGGGCGCCGGCGAACGCGGGAAGCCCAGCCTGGGGTTGTTGCCGGCGTGGATGTGCTCGAGGATGTACTCAAGGTTGCGCCCCGGCACGCTCCAGCATCGGCGGCGGCTCGCCGCGTTGTTGCATTTTGGCGACGAGTCTGGAGTCCCCTGGTGCGCGGCGAGTTCGGCGAGACGGCGGTCGACGAAGAACTACTCCCAGTGCGCGAGGTTGCCCGGGTCCTCGGCGAGCTCCGGATCAGGCATCGCCGTGATGGCGGCCTGGATCTCCTCCACCATCTCGTCGTCCGCCGGTACCGGCGGCACCGGTATGCCACCGGCGCTGAGCCTCCACCGGGGGGCAGCGGAAGTCCGGCGGCGAGATGTACTTGGTGTCGTGGAGCATCCTCGCATCCCATGGTTGAGCGTGCACCGACCAAAGCCGTTCTCCGTCGCGGGGTCGCCGGGGTACCTCTCCGCCATCTCCTTCTTCGCCGAGTGCTTCTTTTTGCCGGAGTTCATGGTGGCGTGTGTGTGTGGGGGGGGGGGGGGTGGAGAGGGCAGTGCACTGCGAACCGGTGGTGTGGCCTTGTTTTATAGGCCGAGCTCGGGCGACGAAGGCGGGAGGGGTGTAGCGGCGTGGCAGGAAAAGGAAAAAACGGCGGGAAGCCGAGGCGGCGGTGGCGCCTCATTACGTCGACGCGTGGTCGACGAGACGGGCAGTTAATGCTCGGCGGTCCATCGCGGGAGCCGAGGCGGAAGGATGACGACGACCCGTCTCCAGTCGCTGATTGGGCGAGTCCACGCGCCGAATCGTTTTTTTTCATCGAATTCGCTTCGTCCAGCGTTTCCAGGCCGCTCCCAGCGCCATGAGTTTGGCCTAGGAACGCCGGACGTATTTTGGGCCAAATCCGGAGGAATTCGGCTTCCTGAGAATACGACTCGGCGGAAATTCGCCGCCAGGATGAAAAAAAAGGCCCCTGGAACGCTCCTGGAAACGCGGGTGGAGATGCTCTTACTCGACACTTGCCAAGCGTAACCCCGAATATGTGAGTAATACAAGGTTTTTGCCAAACAAACAAAAAAATAAACTTTAAGCGAATTTAGCCAAGCGTGTATCTCAACAGTTTTCCTTTTCAACGAGAGAAGATGTATACGGCCTTGGTTTGCTGTGGTTGAACTAGACATGATAGGATCCTCAGCTGTGGCCGGCCTTTCATGCTCCACACGCGGGAGATCTTCCGCGTCATGCCGCCGATCCATCCGACGCAGATGCCGGGCAGTGGAAGTCGTACGTACACAACTGTAGGCAACAAGTTGGCGTGTCTGGTCTAGCGTCCGTGGACAAGGGAAAGCCTAGCCTACCCTGAAGACCCGTGACGAGGCCCTGTCTAGCTAGCCAGGAGCCGTTGAATCGAATTATTACCCGTTGCGTTTTACTCCTAGTATAAAGCAAATTGCTTGTCGGGGTACACCCTCTTTTCCGAAAAGAAGCAAAGCGATTTCTTTCTATTTTTTTCTTGACTATATATATGCGATAAAAGGTCCGAGCGAGTCGCTCTTTCGAGAAGGATCGAGTAATCAAGTGTAGCAGTGATGATTACCCAGCGGAGCTTTTTCCGCAAAAGATGAAACACGATCGATCATCTTCCCGCGTTCCGCTTACATTATTCTTGTTTACTAGTTCTCCCCCGTCCTAAAATACGTAAGTAACATGTGAATTTGGACGAACCTAATACACTTATTGTGAAACGGAGTGAGTATTATGTACTAGGGAAAATGCTAGGTGTACGAGGCGAAAGCTGTAGCTTTTGCTTTTTGTCAGGAGGAGGCCACTCGAGTGCTCTCTAGCTGCCGCTGCGGTGCTGTGTTTGGCTTTGCGTGGGAGGAAACAGCCAAGCAACGAACGGCAGGAGCTGGACTGAACCAGCTGTGCCGCCGGCCATGCGGCGCCTAGCGGACAAGATGACCAGTTCCTCTCCGTCTCCTTCCCGTAGAGGCAGAGACACAACACTGGGGAAGCGAAGAAAAGGAAAAAGGCGTTGCTTTGGCTTGCCGGTACAGTACTACTCCACTGGATGCGGGCAGCTCTTGGCTTGGATAGTCGTGCCGTTTTGTCTTCCCACGACTGTCTGCCATGCATGCATGTACCGTGTGCTGCGTGCCGAATGCCCTGCCGGGGCACGGCATGAGCGTCCAAACGAGATCCTGTGTGTCGCTTCACGTTCATGCACCACGATACAGTGGCTTGGTAACACCAACATCGGTTTTCAGTAGAGCCTGGTCAGCTCCTAATTTTATTTTTACTGGTATACATCAATCTGGTTAGCTGATCCGAGTATACTAGTAATCAGATGTTAATGCCACGGAATCGTATTAGCTGGAGCTGCAGCTGTATACGCAAATGTTAATGCCACGGAATGGTAGGTTCCATGGTGTAGTATACAGACAAGTCGTAGCAGGTGGCAGGTATAAGCAAAGCGGGACCAGGTCCCGCCGGTAAAGAAAAAAGAAAGAGAAAGAGAAAGAGAAATCGAGGCAACCCGGCGGGCGTCGCTCTCGTGCAAAGCGTGCGGGCGAGGGCAGCCGATTCGATCCCCGGGACCGGCAGGCCCGAATCGAAAGCGAAAGCAAAAGTCGGATGCCTGCTCTGCCTCTGCAGCTGGGAATTTTAATTGGGTGACCGGGCGGGTGGGGGACACGTCGCCGACAGCCCGGCAGCGTCCACGTGCGCCGCGCTTTATCTCCTTGTCCCCCCTCCCGTACGCCTTCGCCTCAGGTTTACGCCGTAGGATCGGGATCGAGCGGCGGGGCGGGGCCGAGTGGACCTGTGGGCTCGCGGTAGGGTGGCCAACCGGCAGCCTGGGCCCACGCGTGAAAGGAAAAACGGGGGGCACGAACGTTAATGCTGCACCACCCCCACCGCTGGAATGGAGAAGGACGACGACGATGATGGCTCGGTTTGTTTTTAGTTTTTTTTCCGCGGGATTTGAGTTTGGACAAATCCGCCATTTTACGTTCTGCACCTCGCGTTCCACTCTGCTCGCAGCGCAACGGGAAATATACCAGCAGCGCAAACCACTCGACGGAGGGCTAAAGTTTGAAATATTCGACTCATTTTGGACCTCTGTGAGCTATAGGCGCAGACTCGCAGCGAGTTAAACCCATGGTGTCACGAGCCCGGGCCCGCGTGTCGGAGCGCGGGAGCAGCTGACACGTAATTAAACCCCCCGACGACTGGTAGACCGGTGACCGCACCCACCTATAACCTCCTCCGCCTCCTGCTCCCCTCTCGCCGCCCCATCTCGCAGAGGAACACAGAAAGCCGCCGCCTGTTGTGACCGGAGAGCCAAACGACAAACCCCGAACCCACGCGCCACCAACCAACCCCGTACGGCCGCCAGCCATGTCGGTGGAGACGGAGCGGAGCTCCACGGAGTCCTCCGCCGCCTCCGGCCTCGACTTCGAGGACACCGCCCTCACCCTCCGCCTCCCGGGCTCCGACCCCGACCGCAAGCGCGCATCCACCTCCGACCCCGACTGCCCCTCCCCCACCGCCGCCGCCGCCTACTCGCCCCCGTCCCCCAAGTACGCTCGCGCGCTCCAGCCATCTCTCGCTCCGTCGGATATTCGACCTGCTCGATGATTTCAGGAACTGACAACATACATCGATGGTCTCTTATGTGCAGGGCGCAGGTGGTGGGGTGGCCGCCGGTGCGGTCCTTCCGGAAGAACGCCCTCGCCGCCGCGGCGTCCTCCAAGACCAAGTTCGTCAAGGTGGCCGTCGACGGCGCGCCCTACCTGCGCAAGGTGGACCTCAAGGCCTTCGCGGGCCACACCAGCTCCGCCTCCTACGACCAGCTCCTCGCAGCGCTCCAGGACAAGTTCATCTCACACTTCACTGTCCGTAAGTACACCTGACCACCGCGGATGCCATGCCTCCTGCTACTGTGTGCCATACGTGTTTCTAATTTGATGGTGTGGATGCAGGCAAGGTTGGGAATGAGGAGATGAAGCTCGTCGACGCGGTCAGCGGGACGGAGTATGTGCCCACGTACGAGGACAAGGACGGCGACTGGATGCTCGTCGGAGACGTCCCCTGGAGGTGACTTTTCTCTCTGGTGCCCTCTGTACATTCCTACGAATTAAATCCTCATGACCCGCGTTCCCGTTCTTTAAGTTCATATAGACAAGCTTCAGAAATCAAGACAAGTTACTTAGTTAGATTCATGGATTATTAGTTCGACACTGAATTTGGTGCTATAGCTTGTCAGATTCAGAAATCTGGAGATTTGTCTTCAATTAGTTTCAGTTATCCTTTTGCTTGAGGCGTGATCAATTTGATTATATGAACAAATCATCTGAATTGGGATCTATTGATTATTGTGGCTCAAAACTGATGTTCCTGTTTGTCAATCAATTGGGCATTGTCTGTTACCATGTGAGTTTCTGATCTATGGGAATTGTTCTTAGTTAGCCTATACTTTGTATGACCCGTCGAGAAACTTAGGATATAGAATGGTTAGGGACGAATGATGCTCATAAATTCCATTTGACGTGAGCGGATACAACTGCTCCATTTCTTGGACATGATTAGGATGGAAACGACTGAAGGGGCACTTGTGCACTGTTAAGAAATGAAACTTGTATTTGTTTCTGACAGCAGGACAAATTTTCAATCACAAAAGAAAGAACGAATCTGCTGATTGTGTTTCATGTCCAATTTCAACTGTATCAACTTAGTGAAATGGCCCCTATAATTGAAATTGTGCAAATCAGCTCAAAATCCAGCCTCATTCTTCCTTCCAGAGTTTCGTTATAGCTCACTTCTAGGAGTGTATTCTTTAATTCATTTTCAGCTAAGCATTCTTATTATCTATGTAAGGTTCAACAATTTTTCTGTTAAGAAACTGACAGGTTGAATGATGCGCCTGTCCACAAGAGATAACCATGAGCCAAAATATAATTGCATTAGGTTGGATATGGAGTAAAAGTGCTTGTTTATTCTTGTCTTCACGTTCTGAGTTAACGTCGATCCCTTTTTCCCTAGTAAAGACATTTTTTATCTGTTTGGGGCCAATTGGATATGTGGTTTCCACTTCAGCTCTGTATCATCTTTGGCAAAAGTTTTATTCCTGTCACATTATCACTTTAGATCTGTAGGGGATCTGATTCCCATCGAGGAGCGAAGCTAACCTCTCGGTAGTTTGATTTCGAGCTTCACTACATTTTGAACAACTTAAATTAAACGTATGTTCTAGTAATAATTCTCTGAAGATTTGACTCAAATATGGTACTGACCTCCAATTTATTTACCTGCAGAATGTTTGTGGAGACCTGCCAGCGTATTCGTCTCATGAAAAGTTCCGAGGCTGTCAATCTAGGTACTGTACCCAAAACTCCCAGTCCTTTGAACCTTGTTTCTTCAGACTGGCGAAACTTAATTCTTCTCGCTGTAGTTCAGCTCAATAATCAAGTTCAATAATCTGACTTCTCCCTTCTCACTGCAGCACCAAGAGCAGCTCGGTGAGATGCAATCCTTGTCCTCTTCCAAAACCGCTTAATACTAAGGAATGTCTTTGCTCGTCGAGGTTCTTCCACAAGTCTGAGAGAGAAATGTGTACAGCCATCTCTGCCTTTTGTTCCAGCATCCCAATTGAGTTCAGAGAGTGTTGCAGCTTGTAATTCCATTACCAGCCAGTAATATCTTCTATATCTAAGATGGAGAGGTTGTGATGCTTTAGAAATATAATACCTACAGTTGTTCTTTATAAATAAGACCTCGCGGAACCCCTGTTCTTCGGAGCTGCTTGCTTCTGGAGTATGTTCTTCTGTAACGCTATGCTAGTGAGGCACCTGGTGCAGTAGTCAGTCGTATGACATGTGGTGTCGAGTGTCTAAGTTTTGGTATAAGCTTGTTCAAGTCGAGTGTCAGTTTTGGTATAAGTTTGTGTTTGAACGCGTTGTTTTGCGAAATATGCTTGCTGTTCTTGCTATTGTTGCTGCGTGCTGCTTCGTTTTTGCCTAGGTCATTATCTTACTGGAAATCAATATTTTGCAAGTCTAGTTCGGACACATTGTTTCTTAACATCGTCGTGAAGGACAGTTTTTCAAGTTTTTCTAGTGGAAAGAAAGCAGCAGAAAACTGTACCCCTCAAATGGTTGGTAAACGGGTGCATCTGTTAAACTGGTGTCCATAGCATCGAGTTAGTACTACGCAAAGCGTAGCTTTGTATTTTGTGATTGCGTTTGCGTGAAGGATGCATGTAGTGATGCTATGGCAGGATCAGCGTTTGTGTTTCGTTTTCCTATTGGCAGATTCATCTGCCCTATCATTAATGATGATGAATCGTGCCTTTTCAGCATCAAGCCTCTATGGACTGAATTGATCCTTGCTGCGCATAAGCATGTCTCCGTAGAAGACTGGTTTTTCTAGCGTGCACGTTACATGTCTCTTCTATTGATCTGTTGCTTTAGGATTCGTGATTCGTGCTCCACAATTCCATCAAGTTTCGTTAAGTTTCATCAATCTGAGTCAAATTGAATTGCAATGATACAGACTAAAACATTGCACGGGATATAACGTGCATGCTAGAATCTACTTCCTGGTCTCTGTAGGTGTTCAGAGCTCTTGCTGTCCAAAGGCATACAAGTCGTAAGTAGGTTCAACAGTTCACGGTTTTGACAAGAATCTCTCACGCCGTAAGAAGCAGAATTTCAGAGAGTGTTCTTTTGGCCATGCTCTCTCCATATAGTCTCCTTTTTGTTTGCAAGTTGATAATTTTGAAACACAATCTAATGTCATCAGGTCAGGTTAGCCGAGCAGCTCGAGATCATCTATTATTTCAAAGGGAAATCAAGAATTCGACAGCCTTTGTGGCCTTTTAAGGATTAACTGCTTTGGTTTTGTCGTTGATTCTGAGGTTGACACATGGTTCTGATACATGTTTTTCGCAGCGATACATGCTGTAAATCATTAGAAGACAACGAAGCCGAGGGGAATTCAAAATCATCCTTATTTCAAGAGATGTATATGTTTTCGCCATAACGAAGATATTCTCGGCTTTTGACATAGGGCACATCCCCACAACTAAAACATAAATGATTATTGTAATGAGATATTCGGTTTGATTTTTCTTATGCTCTTTCCGGTCATTCATGCAATTGCTTGACCTTTCTATTTTTTTTGACAGAGAGAATATATTAATATCATGAAGATAACAATTATACTCGGCCTTTGCACCAACAAGATCCACAGACATGCACACAATGAAGAACAAAATAAAAAAGAGAGAAAAGAAAAACAAAAACCCGTTGTAGTGTACAACCACTCACAACACAAGCACTCTAACCACCGTTGAATAAAACACATATGTTACAAACTAGGCTCTCCAAAAGGAACACCTCCAAGAAGGAAACAATACACGAGCGTTGTCTTCATCCGATCGGAGATTTTAAGTTTTCAGCCCGGATAAAAACTAAGTTTCCAAAACAATAACTTCAGTAGGCCATTGCTAGGTATAACCAATGAATGCTAGACATTTGCGGTGACACAACACACCACTACAAGTTGTAGTGTGCAAGTCGTTGACGTAATATTCACGAAGTACTGTTTCACAAATATCACATCCCTTGGAATGGTACAATAGAAATATTTTGGACCCGCACATTTTACATGTTCATAATATACAGGCAAAATTGTACAAAGGTTTCAAAATCCTCGTCGGTCCATTGAGAACTTCTTAGAATGTTGAAATTCAAACTAACAAATTTGAGTAGCAATGGCATCACTAGATGAAATGTCACCAGAGCTCAGCAACTTATTTAAGTAGATCTATGTTGCTCGACTCATATATTCTATCCTTTTTGTTTCTATGTCTTCAGATTCTGCTCCATATTCTATACCGTATTCTACTCTTTCAATGCCTTTAGAAAGATCTGGTTCCTCGTAATAGACCTCTCTATTTTCACTGTTTGTACTAGTTTCCTCTAATATCGATATTCTCATAGTCTAGTAAGGATTAAGAAGATAATTTGAGTACGAGCGTACTTAGCAAGTTCTATAATTAGTTGTGTAACCGTGGATCAAACATTCATGTTCCTGTTTTGGTTTTCAAGCTGGTTTCTTATCAAAGATTGATTTTAATATAGAAAAACTATGCCTGTTAGTTTTCACGGGTTGTTAGAAGTTTCTTAATTTCATTTTCACATTGCGTTCGCAATCCGTTTCTTGGATAAGGAGTATCATGACATGTTTTATATACTCTCGAGAGGTGCGCTACTTTCCCACAAACGTGTCTAGCCTTATTATCGTAACACACTTCCTTAGGTGTGTGATCTATTACCAAGTTTCTTCAAATCATGTCGATCCCTACTCTATTATGTATTTCTTCCTTTGCATTGAACCCGTCAGCTACCTCTGCTCAAATGCTATCCTTTCAGAGATACTAAAGTTGTTATCTTGCAGCACAAGATGGGGACGTTACGGGCTCCCATCCACTACAATTCCTCTCCGGAAATACAACCTAACTTAGTCATCTGAAATTATACGGAACAAAGCAAAACTTCTGACTTGCTCGTCCATTCAAGATTTTTGGTCAACGTGGTTCGTACGACACCTTGGAATAACTGAATACATTTGTTACTTACTCATAAGTTCTCTTGGTATAATGGAATCTGTTCCCACAACATCTCACATTGAGATTTCCATAACCTTTTATTCATTCATTTCATTCATAAAGCAATATTTGCTTTTATAAGAATATTTGTGATTCTATTGGATAATTATTTTGTAATACAACTTTCAATAAGTTTACAAGGTTGAATTTTCCAAATCTATACAAGGTTGAACTTGCTTGGTAACTGCAAGATAATGCAGTTCGAAGGTTTGAGTGACCCTTGATCTCGGGTTCTGTGAAAAAGCAATTATTATTCGATAAAGATAATGCATAAAAACCAATATGCTTTTAATGCAACTATATGTTATGCAACTTTTTCACTCAAGTGCAACCCTTTTTATTTGATTTATTTTGATTTTAGATAAATTTCCCTATTTTAGGGTTTTATTGGAATTTCACTTTAGAATTTTCATATATATGTATTATATAAATCTTCTCTAAATTCTAATCGTGAGTTTTTGAGTTTGAAATAATATTCCCTTATTTTTAGGAATATTATTTAGGCTTATAAGGATATTTGAGTATTTTTACTCGTTTTAAGGTATTTAATTGAATCAAATAACTCACTTGGAATTTTTATACTATCAAAAATACTTTTAATAATTTTAGAAAAATACTTTAGAATCCTCACATTTTTCCCTATTTGAAACTATTTTTATAAAATATCTAGGGTTCTTTTTGGTAAAAGAGGTATTTAAAGTAATTGTGAAATTACTCTTTACCCCTGGCCCCACTAGTTAGACCTAAATGGTCAAACCCAACTGACTCAGTTCGGTTCGATCGAACTAGCCGCTCACTCAGTCGCACACGCTCTCTCTTTCGCTCTCTCTCGCACGCGCTTGCTGCTCGATCCCAGACGCTCTCGGCCGCCTCCGCCGCTGTCATGGCTCACAATTGAACCAGTGTTCGCCACTCCACCTTTTATCGCTTAGATTCAATTATCTCTTCATCTCATAGCCTCACACTACCCTAATCCTAACCCTAGGGTTTGTTCTAATGGCGCCGCCATGCTCTGGCGCTCCTCCGGCGTCCCCTCACCATGGAGATCATGTTAGTCTACTTCCTGGCATCTACTTTGTGCTACTGAGGAGGGTGTAGGTCGAGTTACCCCTTTTGGGTTCTCCTTGTGCCACCGTGGTGTTCATCATTCTCCTCTCTTGCCCTAGTGAGTTTGGCTCCCGTTTGGCCAAAGGTAGACACAACTACTATCCTTCCTCTCTTCCTCTCTTTGATTCTACACCCTGGTTCAATTGCTGACTTACCCTATCTAGGTTACTATTCTAGCTCTGTTAATGGAGATTATAGGTGACATAGGTATGCCCTATGGCTACCTATCATTGGCATATCTGGTCCAACGCAACGGGAAGCCCACGCGATGATCCGTTGATGATGGTGAGGCCCATGGCGATTGGGATGAGCCCAAGCCCATGACGACGCGAGTCCTTGATGGATACAGCATGATTAGATAGGAATGGTAGGCTTCCACCCTCAATATATAATCGACTCGGACGTATCCCGAGACCTAGCTCCTCCATATAAGGATCAAGAGGGAGCGACGAGGAGGGTAATCAACACTCTCGCACATACGCCCGCCAGATCTCATCTGTGCGCCATTGCCATCTTGGCACCCCTGTAATCCTTCGGATCCTCATCAATCAAGAACATATAAGCAGGAGTAAAATTTTCCCTCCGGGGCCTGAACCTGGGTAAACCTTGCGTCCTCGTGTGTTTGTCTTTTAGCCGACGAAGTTTCTAGCATGACGCTCTTCCCCAAAACCCAAGTCCACTAACTATGGGCATTGACGTGATCACCACACGTCAATTAGCGCTGTTTGTGGGAAGCCCGCATGCTGATGTCGCGACTTCGGTGGCTCGATCTCTGGAGATCTACGATTTGTCGGCCTCAGAGGGAAGGATCTGCTTTAGATCCTTCGACTTCACCATCCACATGCTAGCTTCGCGTCAAACTTTCGACTCCCTTGCCGGCAGATCCAGCAATGATCTAAACTTCCAGTTCAACAAGATTGGCATGCTATGCCTGTCGGACCAGATCCATTTGGTATCAGAGAAGTCGATGTCACCATCGATTGCACCCGCTTCGTGGATTCCACCACCACTCGTGACCCTTAGTGAACTCTACGCCTCCTCCTCGGCCTACGACAGAGATAACAACATTAGTTACGATTCCGATCTGAGCAACCTGCTTGGAGGTGATGACAATGTTGGGTTCGATCCAGAAAGCTCTAGAAGCAATGTCTACATCAATCACTACCACTATGTTGTCATAAACGCTAATGGCGGTGGCGGCACCAGCACCGGCATCAGACCCAAAAATGGGAACAGGGCCAATCACAGCGGCGCCCCTAGATACATCTCATGAATGATGAATGGGAGACAGTCAAGCTGGCCCTAAGGGGCACCTCGCTACCAGCAGATGCGTCACGCGAAATGCTGATGGCGTATCATTAGTACCTATTCAAGGAATTCCATTGCCAACAGGCGCTGCACGCCTGATGCACTCGACGATCGATGTAGAGCTCGTTGGGAACCCCAAGAGGAAGGTATGATGAGTAGAGCAGAAAGTTTTCCCTCAGTTATGAAACCAAGGTTTAATCGAACCAGTAGGAGCAAGGAAACACCCCAAAGGTGTTGCTAGCTAAGCTTTGGCAGGGCGCACTACCGGTGCTAGTAGCAACGTGGAGACCTGCACAACACAACCACAGAACTTTGTCCCCAACTTGCGATGAGGCTGTCAATCTCACTTTTTTTTGCGGAAAACAAAGGATTAAACGTATCGAATGGAAAGAAGTAAAAGTTTGCAGAAAGTAAACACAAAGCAGAAACAGATTGTAGATTGTATGTAAAAGACAAGGACCAGGATCCATAGTTCACTAGAGGTGGCTCTCCTTAGATAGATAACATGCTGGGTGAACAAATTACAGCGAGGCAATTGACAAACGCCGAGAAAGCAATACATGCATATACTAATCATCTTGACTCCTTTGAGACTTGATTGGGCATTACAACATAATACATAGACCGCCATCCAACTGCATCTATGACTAATAATCTACCTTCAAGTTATCATCTGAACCCCCTCCGGTATTAAGTTGCAAGCAACAGATTATTGCTTTATGAACTGCGTGTAAGGTAAACAATACAATTGTTCTATGAACAAAGGATCGTTGTTTTCTCCCTAGTAGCAACAGCACATCTAGTACCTTAGAGATTTCTGTCACTTCCCTAGATTACCAGAGGCATGAACCCACTATCGAGCATAAATACTAATTCTTGGAGTTGCTAGCATCTACTTGGCCAAGATAGCTACTAACAACGGAAAGCATGCAAGATCTCAAATAACAAAGACATGATAGAATCAATAATCAATCTGAAATAGCATCTCAATATCCATCGGATCCCCGCAAACACAACATGTATGGATTACAAATAGATGATCTTGATCATGAATGGAGCTCACAAGATCTAAACATGAAAGCACAAAGGAGGAGAAACCAGCCATCTAGCTACTACATGGATCCGTAGTCCAAGGATGAACTACTCACGCATCACACCGGAGGCTTGCATGGTGATGAAGAAGGCCTCCAGGGTGAATTCCCCTCTCCGGTAGGGTGCCGGGAAGAGCTTCAGATCCCTCCTGATCTAGGGATGGAGATGATGGTGGCTACAGACTCTTTTGTGGATTTTTGATCGGGTACCTAGGGTTTTCGTCCCGAGGGCAACTTATAGGCGGAAGGAAAGGCCGAGGGGGTGCTGGGGTCGGCCAGACCACCCCCTGGCACGGGCCAAGCCTGGCCGCATGGCCAGGTGGTGTGGCCGGCCCCTGGACCCTCTCCATCTCGTATTCTGGCACTTGATCCCTTCCGGAAAAATAGGCACTTTGGCTTTAGTCCCGTCCAATTCCGAGAATATTCATTTTCTGACTTTCCTGGGACCAAAAACAGCAGAAAACAGGCAGCTGGCACTGTGGCTCTTGTTAATAGGTTAGTCCAAGAAATCATATGAAAAGTACTCCAAAGTTGGAACAAAACACAAGAAAGTGGATAAAACCAAGCATGGAACATCAAAAATTATAGATACATTTGCAATGTATCAACACCCAACTTGAAGAATGATGGTGACTCGCCGATGAATCGAGTGCCCGACGGGCGGAACTCTTCGATTGGTGGGTCCTCTTCAAAGGGAAACCATCATGCGGGAGCGCACAAGAGGCACTCTCAAACACATATGATGGACGTGGAGGCCAAGCATGGTGCTAGCTAAAACCTCGACTTCTCGTTCATGTTGATAGACTCGCAGGGCAACATGATGCTCAAAACTGCATATGCCGCCATCATCGCGGTCACCACTTACCCGATTTCCAACCCACCTAAGTCGGGAGATCCGCTGTCCGCCATACATAGATTTTCTGTCGCTGGGCTTGGCCTAATCGAGACAATGCTCACGGGAGAACTCGCCAAAGAGACAAAAAATCACCTGCGGTGCGAAAAAGCAACTACTCGCCATCGCGAGACGACAACCCCCCGCGGAGATATCGCAGTCCACGGCGGAAAGATCCCGACTATGAAACTCGTGACGAGATCACGCAATGGAAGGTCGACAAGTACCAGGTGAAACACGCCTATTCAACAGAGTCCAACGATGATGACACCAAAATCTGTGGTGCTAGATGCTTCAGTCATGCTATATGACAAACTCCAACGCCGAAGGGTTTCAAGCTGCCTTTGGATAACCCAAAGTTTGATGGTCTCCAGGAGCCGAAAACCTGGCTAGATGACCATCTCCAATCCGTCATGTTCCATGGAGGATCCAAGAGCGTAGCCATGCAGTGTCTGCAATTACAACTAAAAGGCGTTGCACGTGCCTGGCTTAACAGTCTTGCCTCCATCTCAATCCGCGCCTGGGAGGAGCTGGTATACAACTTCGTCTGAAACTTCAAGGGAACATACAAATGCCCTACATCCATCGAAGAGATACGGGCATGCACCCAATGACCTGAAGAGTCCCTCTGCTCCTACATCCAGCGCTGGTCCATCATCTGAAACTCTATAGAGGACATCTCTGGAGAGCGGGAGATCATCACGTTCAATGATGGTGTCCGCCGGCGCGATCTAAGGGAATAACTCGGCCGCACAAAGCCGAGCACCATCGGCCACCTGATGGACATTTCCAACCGATGGGAAGATGGTGAGGACTCGCTCCATAATGGCCGCACATGATCGGGCGATGAAGACGACCAAAGTCGCAGATGCGACCATGGGGGAAAGCACAGAATGCGTGACTATGATGGCCATGATGGAGTTGACATGGTCGCGACTGGCTATGCTGATAGGCGTGATGACGGTAACCGCACCAGTGGTTATCGCGGTGGGTTCTACCGCGATGACAGAAGCGTGATGGTTCGGTGTTGATGTGGAGCTCGTTGGGGAACCCCAAGAGGAAGGTATGATGAGCACAGTAGTAAGTTTCCCTCAGTATGAAACCAAGGTTTAATCGAACCAGTAGGAGCAAGGAAACACCCCAAAGGTGTTGCTAGCTGAGCCTTGGCAGGGCGCACTACCGGTGTTAGTAGCAAAGTGGATCCATGCACAACACAACCACAAAACTTTGCCCCCAACTTGCGATGAGGTTGTCAATCTCATTGGTTTTGCTGAAAACAAAGGATTAAACGTATCAAATGGAAGGAAGTAATAGTTTGCAGAAAGTAAACACAAAGCAGTAAACAGTTTGTAGATTGTATGTGAAAGAAAGGACCAGGGTCCATAGTTCACTAGAGGTGGCTCTCCTTAAGATAGATAACATGCTGGGTGAACAAATTATAACGGGGCAATTGAAAAACATCGAGAAAGCAATACATGCATATACTAATCATCTTGAATCCTTTGGAACTTGATTGGGCATTACAACATTATACATAGACCGCTATCCAACTGCATCTATGACTAATAATCCACCTTCAGGTTATCATCCGAACCCCCTCCAGTATTAAGTTGCAAGCAACAGATTATTGCTTTACGAATTGTGTGTAATATAAACAATATGATTGTTCTATGAACAAAGGATTGTTGTTTTCTCCCTAGTAGCAACAACACATCTAGTACCTTAGAGATTTCTGTCACTTCCCCAGATTACCAGAGGCATGAACCCACTATCGAGCATAAATACTAACTCTTGGAGTTGCTAGCATCTACTTGGCCAAGATAGCTACTAACAACGGAAATCATGCAAGATCACAAATAACAAAGACATGATAGAATCAATAATCAATCTAAAATAGCATCTCAATATCCATCAGATCCCCGCAAACACAACATGCAGAATTACAAATAGATGATCTTGATCATGAACGGAGCTCACAAGATCTAGACATGAAAGCACAAAGGAGGAGAACCAACCATCTAGCTACTACATGGACCCGTAGTCCACAAAGAACTACTCATGCATCACACCGGAGGCTTGCATGATGATGAAGAAGGCCTCCAGGGTGAATTCTCCTCTCCGGCAGGGTGCCGGGAAGAGCTTCAGATCCCTCCCGATCTAGGGACAGAGACGACGGCGGCTATAGACTCTTTCATGGATTTTTGATCGGGTACTTAGGGTTTTCGTCCCGAGGGCAATATATAGGCGGAAGGAGAGGCCTTGGGGGTGCTGGGGTCGGCCAGACCACCCCTGGCACGGACCAGGCCTAGCCGCGCGACCAGGTGGTGTGGCCGGCCCCCAGCCCTTCTTCGTCTCGTATTCTGGCATCAAATGTCTTCCGGAAAAATAGGCACTTTGGCTTTTGTCCCGTCCAATTCCGAGAATATTCATTTTCTGACTTTCCTAGAACCAAAAACAGCAGAAAACAGGCAGCTAGAACTATGGCTCTTGTTAATAGGTTAGTCCAAGAAATCATATGAAAAGTACTCCAAAGTGTGGACAAAACAAAAGAAAGTAGATAAAGCCAAGCATGGAACATCAAAAATTATAGATACATTTGCAATGTATCAACATCCCCAAGCTTAACTCCTGCTCGTCCTCGAGTAGGTAAGTGATAACAAGAAAGAATAATTTTTGAGGTGACATGCACCATCATAAACTTGATCAAAGTATTTGTAAAACAATCAAGGCTGGGATCATAGTACTTCAATCATAACATGAAAGACAAAGTTCTAGCAATAAGACATAGAAACTATGATGCAACATGAAAAGGCACAAACAAAAGATTCATGAATAACAATGCTTTGCAAGACGTTTGTTTGCTTCACATAAAGAAAACATAGCATAATAGTATTCAACTTGTCCCTCATAGAGTAGCAAATATGAATGTATAGGACACCTTCAAAGTTCATAAGAGTGACTAGATACAAATAGTTTAAAACAAGCAATATCAAGTTATGCATCAATCAACTATTCTTGGGACAATGCACATAGAACTAAGAATGACCGCTATGCTCTCAAAGTAGGTGCATAAAGATAGAAAGTGGAGACTCAACATAAAAGTAAAAGAAAGGCCTTCATAGAAGGAAGTAGGGATTCAAGTCTCATAAAGAGCTTCCAAAAATTATGGTACTTGTTAGCTTTCAGCTCTCATTGCCCCTATCATAAGCATCTTGAAGGTGTTTAAGGTTAAAGTGACACAACTAAGAGGATATGCTTGACAAGTTATAAACTGAAATCTCATGCCCCTTGCTTACAAAGACCGAACCTCATGCTACTCAACTTTAGTCACAAGTAAGCTCTTGTCATTGCAAGTACATGTGTATCATAAAGAACCCCCAACGGGGTACCCCTTGCACATGATACATGAGCTATCCCATAATCAAAATGACAAGGCAAGCAGACAATGAGCATCTCAGCGATCTTTTTATTTGCTATTTGCATAGGTTTTTATTGAGGATGCTTCATAGAGTGCTCATTATGGTGATGCTGCAAGTTTCCACCATGATTAGGCATGGCTTAGGCTAGTGGCCTAGGCATTTCTCTAACAGACATACAAACTCCATGATCTTACAAGTTCCACTTTTATTTCACACCGCCGGGATCCATAAGCAAAAGAACATGATATCAACGGGGTACAAAGTACAAGTGCAATGTTGAAAGCATTCCCCATTATACATGGTTCTGCTAATTTCAACTTATAAAGCTCAAGCATATATGCAACAAAGAAGGACCCAATGGTTCAAGTTTATTAAATGCAGAAAAGTAAAGTGTGCCATCAAGTTCGTGAGAGCTTTAATTACTAGTTTTCTTATAACAAGTTTAATTTGGAAGGTAAACAAAATCATGAATATACTTGGAATAGCATATGCTAGTAGGTAGGTATGGTGGACTCTTTGGAATAACTTGGTTTAGGGAGTTGGATGCATGAGTGGAACTCATACTTGGTTGTGGAGGCTAGAAAAAGACTGGGAGCGACAAACTAAGAGAGCAATAATGGCCATAATCATGCAGAGCGACAAAACGTCATTGATCAAAGCATAAAGTGATACTACAAGTTGAAAACTAAAGGATCATAAAGGCTATGGTGACTTTGGATAGTCATAACATGGTGTGAGCATGCGCCAAGTCAGCCCAAATAAAGCATCAAAGGAGAATACCACTATACTATGCTTTAATATGCTAAAACAACGCATGATTCATCCAAGGCACATTAAGCAATCTCAATTGTTTATAACAAGTCATGCTACAGCAAAGAATACTAAGCATAAAGCCAAGACAATATCAAGCATTGCATGACAAAGCATAGACCACAGTAAAAAACAAGCTATTTTTACCACTTAAGCATGAGCTTTCCTACTCTTTTCCAAACCAAACCAAACTATTTGAAAACCAATGTATGAAAGAGGGGGTCCAACCAATTTATTCAGCAAACTAAGCAAACGAAAAACCAAAACGAAAACGAAAAAGAAGACGCTCCAAGAACAACACAACTGTGCATGAAACAATAAAAATAAAGCGTTTGGAAGAAACCTGTGATTTTTATTGATGAAGAGGGGGATGCCTTGGGCATCCCCAAGCTTTGATGCTTGTACTTCTTGGATATTTCTTGGGGTGACACGCGTGGCATCCCCAAGCTTGAGCTTTATTCCATCCTTCATCTCATTACTTATTCCTTCCATACACCTGAAATTTTTCCTTCATACAAAACTTCACACAATCTTTATTAGCAACATTAGTGCACTCAAGACAATAAGTCTTTAGGTTCAATTATAACACCAATAAACTTCCATTAGAACACTAGCTACTGCAGAACTTCCCTCAAAAAGCTCAATTCCCCAAAATAACTAAAAAAGGAACCAACAAGAAGCAAATGCAGAAAATGGCAGAAATCTGTCAAAACAGACCAGCAGGTAAAGACGATTTTTTTTGAAGATCTTCTGTTGCTCAAATCAAAAAGTCTTGAACTAATGAAAGTTAGATAACAACCTGGGGCAGAAGCACAAAAACTCACGCCTCAAAAGGACATACAGAGATTTTACACGAATTTTTACGGTGAAGCACAGAAATCTGTTTTGGGACAGCAACTTTCCCAATCATTACTTCTCTCTCATTAGGGGTTACTCTTGGCACAAAAAGCAAATAAAAAGGATAAGGAGCGGTTATTACTGAGGTAATAACTTCCAAGACTCATCTAAAACTTTTGGGTTATCTCCCAATAAGTACTTTTCTTTAACGCCTTTAAGTTAGGCATAAGAAGCAAGAAAGAATCAAGTGTTCTCAAATGAAGAAGCATTAAGATTAATACCAGAAATATCTTCAACAAGGCAAGGTATATCATCCAAATAAGTTCTAGAGGATCCTCTCTCAATGCTCTTAGGTTCACTATTTTCATCAAAAGGGTTTTCAGGAACAATCCAATCTAGATTCTTTTCTATGGCTTCATGTATTGCTACTAGTTTAAAGGGTATTGGTATCTCAGGTTCCTCCCCATTAGGTTTGGTTTTGTTCATCTTTTCTCGTGTACCAATAACATATACACATGAGCCTAGCATATTGAAACGTTCAAAGACTTTTCTAGATTCCTTGGCAACATCATAGAATTCCTTAAACAAAGTTTCTAGAATAAAATCCCTCTTTTCAGGGTCCTCAATTTCTTTAAGCTTAAGAAACATTACTTGCATTAAGGGGTTGAGGTTAACAAACCTAGCTTCTAACATGTGAACCAAAGAAGCTGCAGCAATCTCATAGTTTGGAGCAAGTTCTGCAAGGGATCTATCCTCAGTATCTTCATGCTTACTAACATGATTAAAGAATTCTTCAATATTATCTTTCCCAATTATAGAACCACTACCAATTGAAAGATCTTTCAGGGTGAATTTAGGGATCAACATGGTGAGCTAAGGAAGAGGCAACAACTAAAGGAGACTTAATTTTTGTGTGTTTTTGATAAAGAAAGCAAACTAGTAAAACTATTTTTTTGTGCTTTTGATAAAGAAACAAGCAAACAAAGCAAAAAGAAACTAAGCAAAACAAAAATAACAAAGTAAAGAGATTGGTTATGAGGGACTCCCCTTGTGAATATGTCCTTGACTCCCCAGCAACAGTGCCAGAAAAATACTTGATGGCTAGGTGTTGATGTGGAGCTCGTTGGGGAACCCCAAGAGGAAGGTATGATGAGCACAGCAGTAAGTTTCCCTCAGTTATGAAACCAAGGTTTAATCGAACCAGTAGGAGCAAGGAAACACCCCAAAGGTGTTGCTAGCTGACCCTTGGCAGGGCGCACTACCGGTGCTACTAGCAACATTGGGACCTACACAACACAACCACAGAACTTTGTCCCCAACTTGCGATGAGGTTGTCAATCTCACCGGTTTTGCTGAAAACAAAGGATTAAACGTATCGAATGGAAGGAAGCAATAGTTTGCAGAAAGTAAACACAAAGCAGTAAATAGTTTGTAGATTGTATGTGAAAGAAAGGACTGGGGTCCATAGTTCACTAGAGGTGGCTCTCCTTAAGATAGATAACATGCTGGGTGAACAAATTACAGCGGGGCAATTGACAAACATCGAGAAAGCAATACATGCATATACTAATCATCTTGACTCCTTTGGAACTTGATTGTGCATTACAACATTATACATAGACTTCCATCCAACTGCATCTATGACTAATAATCCACCTTCAGGTTATCATCCGAACCCCCTCCAGTATTAAGTTGCAAGCAACAGATTATTGCTTTACGAATTGCGTGTAATGTAAACAATACGATTGTTCTATGAACAAAGGATTGTTGTTTTCTCCCTAGTAGCAACAGCACATCTAGTACCTTAGAGATTTCTGTCACTTCCCCAGATTACCAGAGGCATGAACCCACTATCGAGCATAAATACTAACTCTTGGAGTTGCTAGCATCTACTTGGCCAAGATAGCTACTAACAATGGAAAGCATGCAAGATCACAAATAACAAAGACATGATAGAATCAATAATCAATCTAAAATAGCATCTCAATATCCATCGGATCCCCGCAAACACAACATGCAGAATTACAAATAGATGATCTTGATCATGAACGGAGCTCACAAGATCTAGAATAAAAGCACAAAGGATGAGAACCAGCCATCTAGCTACTACATGGACCCGTAGTCCAGAGATGAACTACTCACGCATAACACCGGAGGCTTGCATGATGATGAAGAAGGCCTCCAGGGTGAATTCTCCTCTCCGGCAGGGTGCCGGGAAGAGCTTCAGATCCCTCCCGATCTAGGGACAGAGACGACGGTGGCTACAGACTCTTTCGTGGATTTTTGATAGGGTACTTAGGGTTTTCGTCCCGAGGGAAATATATAGGCGGAAGGAGAGGCCGTTGGGGTGCTAGGGTCGGCCAGACCACCCCCTGGCGCGGGACAGGCCTGGCCACGCGGCCAGGTGGTGTGGCCGGCCCCTAGCCCTTCTCCGTCTCGTATTCTGGCATCAGATGTCTCCCGAAAAAATAGGCACTTTGGCTTTTGTCCCGTCCAATTCCGAGAATATTCATTTTCTAACTTTCCTGGAACCAAAAACAGCAGAAAACAGGCAGGTGGCACTATGGCTCTTGTTAATAGGTTAGTCCAAGAAATCATATGAAAAGTACTCCAAAGTGTGGACAAAACACAAGAAAGTAGATAAAACCAAGCATGGAACATCAAAAATTATAAATACATTTGCAATGTATCAAAGCGCCAGGAAAACCACACAAGTGTGGCAACACAAAGAGGGTCCATCCCTGATGCAGCGGTTGTCAGGACCGTGCAACGTCCACTACTACATCGATAACAAAGATGGCAAACGCAAGTCAAGCCACCTTCTCAAGGATTGCCGGGAGTTCTAGAAACTCTAGGATGCCTACGCTCAGCTGCAATGCGAAGCAACAAGCCAAGGCTATAAGATAGCTGCTGGCCCCGTGGATTATGGAGCACCACCACCACCCGTGGTTAGGGAGGCTCACAACAACGTGGGTGACCAGTACCTTGACTTCTTAGAAGCATGGACATAATCCGGAAGGGGCGCCCCTCTAACTGGGCCAGAAGACAATTAGTCGCCAAGGAAGCAATCCGCGAGTACCTCAGTGGATCGGAGTCCTGCATCACCTACGACCGAGATGACCACCCGCGTCAGGTCCCACGACTAGGCCACACTGATCTTGTACTCGAAGTGCAAATTGGCGGCTTCGAGATGTCCAAAGTATTCATGTACAACGACAGTGGCATAAACCTCATCTTCGCTAGCACCCCACGGGCAATGAACATCAACCTGAGAAGCCTCGAGTCATTTGAGACGACCTTCACGGCATAGTGCACAGGAAGCTCATATATCCTTTGGGTAGAATCTACCTCGACGTAATATTCAGCAAGCCCGACAACTTCAGGTGCAAGAGGCTCGACATCGAGGTCGTTGATTGGCCATCTCAGTACCACGTCATACTGGGGTGGGTCGCATTCGCCAGATTCATGGCGGTGCCGCCCTATGCCTATCTCTGGTTGAATATGCCAGGACCTACGGTGTTATCACCGTTTGCGGAAGCTTCACTTAGTCCGACAATTGTGACAAGGAATTGAACAGAATCTCCCAATCCTTTTGAATACAAGAAGAACTAGTGAACCTCAAGGAGTCGACGGACCATCGTCTTCCTCCAATGAGCCAACGCAACTCACCCGAGCAATCATTTGCCTCCACGGTTGACACCAAGGAGGTCCAGGTCCATCCGGCAGACCCCACAAAGATCGCTCTCATCACAAGCAACCTGAGTTTTGCATAGGAACTTGCACTCGTCGAATTCCTCCGTGAGCACTGGGAAATCTTTGTATGGTGTCCTGCAGACATGCCAGGAGTACCCAGGGAATTCTCCGAGCATGCCCTCAATGTATATCCATATGCCCGGCCAATCAAGCGGTTTATGTGTCGCTTCTCAGAAGAAAAGTCCAAGGTTGTAGGAGTGGAAGTCAACAGACTCCTCAACGCCAAATTCATTCATGAGATCAAGGAGAGCACCTGGGTTGCCAACCCCATGCTAGTACCCAATAAGGACACTGACATATATACTTCGCATGTGTGTAGACTACACTTCCTAGAACAAGCACTGCCGAAGGACCTCTTCCCCTGCCAAGGATGACCGAATCGTCGACCCCACCTTGGGCTGTGAACGACTCTAATTCCTCGATGCCTACTCAGGCTACAATCGGATTCGACTAAAGGTGGAAGACCAGGAGAAAACCGCTTTCATCACGCCATTCAGAGTATATTGCTACAACACCATGCTCTTCGAGCTGAATAACGCGAGCGCCACCTATCAACAGTGCATGCAGGCCTTCCTCAAGAGCCGAATTGGCAAAAAAGTCCAAGTCTATGTGGACGACGTGGCCGTCAAGACCAATGAAAACGTCCCACCATCGATGATCTCAGCAAGACCTTCGATAACCTCGAACGCTACAAGATCAAGCTTGAAAGATCACGGATGTTACCTAGAGGGGGGGGGGGGTGAATAGGCAGTTTAAAACTTTTACAAGATGGACTTAACAATGGCGGAATAAAACTAGCGTTTTCTTTTGTCAAGCACAAAGCCTAGATATACTAAGGTTCACCTATGTGCACCAACAACTTATACTAAGTAAGACAAGCAACAATGTGATAGCAATATAGATTACTTCAAGCACAAAGGCTATCACAATGTAAAGTGCATAAGTAAAGAGCTCGGGTATAAAGATAACCGAGGCACACGTGGACCATGATATTTTACCGAGTTCCTCCCAACAAGGGAGTACGTCTGATTGGAGGGGTGGGCGGTACTAAGACCACCAACACCACAAAATGCCTCACCCTATTCTCCCGAGCACCCACCATGCGGAAAGCATCCGTTCCACTATGGGACACTTGAGGGCGGTCACCGAACCCGTACAAGATTGGGGCAATCTCCACAACTTAATTGGAGGCTCCCAATAATCACCACAAAGGCGAATATCTTGGGGAGAGATCCACAACGTAATTGAAGGCCCCAAGAACATGCCACAAAGGCCACACACCCGTCTAGGGTTCCAAGAACCCAAGAGGGACAATATTCTTGATTTCACCAACCAAATCCTCCGTAGAGAACTCAAACCGATGCACCTCATGTAATGGCAAGTCCTTCACTCTCAAATTCCACCAAAGCTACAAAAGTTATTGGGGAAATAAGAGAGGAAGAACACAAGAGGAAATCCACAAAAGAAACCCCAAGATCTAGATCCCAAGATGTTCCCCTCACATAGAGGAGAGATGGATTGGTGGAGTTGTAGATCTAGATCTCCTCTTTCAAATCCCCCAACAAGATTCAAGAAATATGGCAGGGATTGAGAGGAAAAGCAAGCTCTTGAAGGTAGAAACAATGGAGGAGAGAGAGCAAGCAACCATCCCAAGAGGAAGAAGGGGGCCTTTTATAGGTCCTCCCACGCCAACAAGCTGTTGCAGACAACTTATTCTGGAGTTTCCGGCCTTCAGGACCGGAGTCTTTGTCCCCCAGGACCAGAGTCTCCGGGGTCCAGACTCCGGCTAGGACTCCGGGCAGCCTCCAGATGCTCTCTGTACACCCCCCGTAGTCTAGGCCGGAATTTGGGCTGGAGTCTCCACCCCCCGGAGTCTCCGAGGTGCAAACCCCGGAGTCTTCGGCCCTCACAAAACTGGCAAAAACACCGATACAAAACTCCGATTTTGATGATCTTGGGCTTGTTTCAAAGAGGAAAACAAGCTCTACAAGATTATGCAGGGAACCATCATAGTACATCAAGGGAGGATAGAATCATATGATGAAGGGGTTAACCTATCTATAAAAGACACACCGGTAAAACCTCCAAATCGGAAATGCAATAGAGAATTATTACGAAATCCGTTTTTGATGAAGTTGAGCTTGTAATGGAGATTAACACAAGCTCTAAATCCTCTCATGGATAAGAACCAAATAAGAACCAAGAAATATGATGCCAGGTATGCAAATGTTTGAGATCTCTTTGAAGGATATGATCAAGTTACTCTCTCGAGAGACACTCTTGATAGTACGGTTATCTATCCTAAACCAGGTCTCCCAACAACAACATGAGACCGCAAGAGGGAAAACCTATCAAGATAATACCTTTGCCTTGACCAATCCACTTGAGCTCGATGTAGATGATATTGGCCTTCTCAAGATGGACACCTTTCTTGATTGCTCTTCCTTGAGCTTGAATGATGAAGACTTGAAACATGCTCCCCCATACACCATGGGGAAACCTCTTCTTTGACCTTGTCTTCATCGACCCATGATCACCGAGGATGGAAAGCTTCAAGCATGTTCTAGAGATGGCGCATCTTGAGCTTGCACAACATTTCTTCTAACTCCGATTGGATGATGTCTTGAATATATACATGAGGAACTCCATCTACTTCTTAAAGACACACTTGATCTTCTTTTCTTTATTATTCTTCTTCTACAAGATTCCAATAGGACCAAAGAGCTTGGACAATGCTTATTCTTCAGTTCTTCTACCTTGAAGCCAACACATGCTCCAAGCAATGCCAATGGACAATTCCTACAAGTGCAACTTAATGCAAACATTAGTCCATAGAGATTGTAATTAATTACCAAAACCACACATGGGGGCCCACATGCTCTTTCAAAGCTCATGAAGGAGATATGCCCTAGAGGCAAATAATAAAGGGGTTTATTATCATATTTAATTAGTTCATAATAGTTTTATATCATGCTATAACTGTATCAAGCGGAAACATTGATACATGTGTGATGTATAAACAACTAGTTCATTGGGCAGCTGATGATCAAGGTTTCCTGATCATGGTGCTATGAAAGCCAATTGACAATGAAGTCATATCATCTGGATTGTTGTGATGGACATTTCCCACCAATGATTGTTGCAACACGATCATGTCACTTAGTTCTAGTTGCAATTTTCATAAAGGAGTGTCCTAATCCTTAGACCGTGAGATCATATTAATCACAATTACCGGAGGATTACTTTGACTGCATCAACCGTCATTTTTGTGACTGGGTGACCATAAAGGTGCATGTTGGGTATCCGAAGGATCATGTTGAGGCCTATGCATCAAGATCGGGATTTGTTCTCCTGTGTGATGGGAAGATACACTAGGCCCACTCGGTGAATTACATCCATAAGTTGCGCAATGCATGACTAGGTCATGGGGGTAGAATTTCACAGGAACGAGTAAAACAATACTTGTTGGAAACGAGATTGAATAAGGTATCATGTGTTGGGTCCGCAGCATAGAAAAAAAATTCCTACGGTGTGAACTACACGCCAAGATCTATCTACTAGGTACAAAGCAACGGGTGGACATACATCCAACGAGAACTTACCCTCGTAGACAACGAGCTTTGTTAACGAGTAGGAACTCGTGGTTGATGTAGTCGTACACTTGCCGATCTCAAGATCGTGAGGAAGTCCAGCAGGTCCGGCTCCAGCACGTCCATCAGATCCAGCTCCAGCAGCACCAAGTCCAGCACCGCAAAGCAGCGGTGCATCCGTGATCGCACACACGTCCGGTACCCCGACAACCTCCGTCCCTCGCTCCAGCAAAGCAGCGGAAGCAGAAACTCCTTTCTAGATAAAGCCACCGGGAACATGTATCTCGCTAATCCGAGACCATGGGGGAATAATACTAGAGGGGGAGAGAGATCCTTCACAAGAAGGTGTGTGTGAGAAGTGAGGAGGGGGTGGCCTTTTATAGGAGGAGGGGGGTGCCCCTCCTTCATGGCCGGCGCATGGAGGAGGTGACTCTTCACCTCCTCCATTCATGTGGTGGTAACTCCCTCCACATAAATTTGCCCCTTCACATTCTCTTTTAAAGTCTCCACTTTAAATGCATTAAATTTCTCCAAATTTAATGCTCTCTCATTTAATAAAACTCTTTTATTATTTTTCTTCAGAATTTTGTTAATTACTTTAATTAACAAACATTCACATAAACCCCCCTGCAACATTTCAATATTACATGCAGAACCAATTTCAGCAATTTCACCCGAAACAGTTTCGGTGTCTTTTGAAATAATTCCAGCGCTTTCTTAAATCTTTATCTGAAACATATTTTCTCCAAATGGTGTCGGTATCCCTTAAGTGTGTCACCCTACGGTTCGCGAATAATGCAGACATGATCGAGACCCCTCTGAGATCAATAATCAGAACCGGGACCTGGAGATCCATACTGACTCCTACACATTCAACGATGCCTTCTGTGATCGTGAGAACCTTTAACGCTAGTAACTAAATCCCTTTGTACCACGATATATTACATGTCCGAGATTCGATCATCGGTATCTCCATACCTAGTTTGATCTCGTTACCGACATGCACTCTTTTCTCGTTCCCGTGATATAACATTCTAGTGATCACATCACTTGCTTGCAAGCTATTTAAATGTGATATCACCGAGAGGGCCTAGAGTATATCTATCCGTCATCGGGATGGACAAATCCCACTCTTGATCCATGAGCCTCAACATAACACCTTCGTAGCACGGAACCCACCTTTATAGTCACCCTGTTACGGTGTGACGTTTGATGTTATCAAGATACTCTTCCGGTGTTAGCAATTAACATGATCTCATGGTCTAAGGATAAAGATTACTTCGTATGATATTATAGCAATATAAACATAATGACTTTGATCGTAATGCTATACTTCGTATGAATGTTCATCACATCATTCCACTAATGGTGTGACCTTGTTATTAACAACATCCAATGTCCATGATCAGGAAACCTTGATCATCTTGTTAATCAACAAGCTAGTCTATAAGAGAGGCATAACTAGGAACCCTTTTTGTTTATTAAACACACATGTATTGATGTTTCCGATCAATACAATTCTAGCATGTAAAATAAACATTTATCATAAACATGGAATAAGATAATAACCACTTTATTATTGCCTCTCGGGCATATTCCCTTCAGTCTCCCACTTGCACTAGAGTCAATAATCTAGTTTGAAAAACTTTGCGTATTGAACACCTATGGCTTTCTGATGTTGCATATACGCAATTGCTAGTGGTTAACATAATCTCCGGATTTGACAGTTTCAGGTCCGTGTGTATTTGCGTCTCTACGCATCACTCATTCTCAAATGAGATGGCATTGTATAAATTTGGTCCTCTGGTGAGACCTTTAGTTCGTTCGGGTTTAAATATGTTGATATTATTGTCACACAATATATCTTCATAGTATTAGCCCACTTTCAACCACACCTAGTTTGATAACAAACTACTTAACACAAATGCCCTCCTATGCTGCTACTATAGCAGTCATATACTTAGCCTTTTGTTGTAGTATCCGTCACAATATCTCAACTTTGGAACTCATCCAAATCCATCATGGAACATCCTTTCCATTATATTGTGCCACCCATTGTCTAAATGGAGATAAATTTAATTTGTATCTTGTGACAAAACTAGTATCAATGTAACACTTTACAATGAACTACCTTTAACTATTTGTCACTTATACATGATATATTCTTAGTTCTTCCAAAGCTCATAAGAATATCGTTACTATTGTACAATGATCATCTTATGAATCATTCTGGTATATGCTCATAACATTTAGAGCATAGGACATTCTGGATATATACATATCATGGTATAATCGATCAAAATCTTCATGTGATTTTACTCACCAAGTGTTGAAACACTTGAATCTTGATACAATCCTTTCCATGCAGCAAGAACCTTTCTTGTTGTTTCCATATTGAACCCTTTCAATATCTCATATTGAACCCTTTCAATATCTTATATATGTATGTCTGGCACAACCATATTAGCGCCTTAATCTATCCATATAGATATTGATGCCTAATATTCTGGGTTTGCCCAAGTCTTTCATCGAAATCTTATTTTAATGAAATTCTTAACTTGTGTCAATTCAAGGTACATCATTTCCAATCAACAATATGTCCTCTACATAATGTATTAGAAATATGTCTCAGCGCTCCCACTTAATTTCTTGCAAATACAAGCATCTTCATCATCTCCGATGAATTTAAACTCTTTTAACAGTTTCATCATGGTGAAGATTCCAAATCCGCTATGCTTACTTCAACTATTGAAGTTTACATGCCCTTTTAGCACCCTTTGAATTAACAAAACCCTTTGGACCATGTCATGTACATGTCCTAGGTTACCGTTCTATTAGAAGAACCTTGTTTTGTTTATTCAACTACCATATACCAAATTATATGTAGTGGTTGCTACATTAATCCGTCAAGACTATATATCAGTATGAAGGATCATATCTTGTCATAGTCAACTCCTTAAACATTGCCCTAAACTTCTTTCCGACATGTCGACTATTTCATAGATGTCAAACATCCATGTCTATTTCTTTATAGATCCAAACACGACCGATAGGCTTCACGCCTTTCCGGAGGGTCTTCCAAGTTCAGAAACTTGATTTCTCGTGTATGGATACTATCACGGATTCTATGACTTCTAGTCATTTTATGGAGTCAGGGCCCATCATCGCTTCTTTGCATGTAGTCGGTTCATCATTGTCAAAACAATAACGACTTGCTTATCAAATCTTACTATTCGATTCTTACCGACCCACACGGTTCTATAGGAACTCTAATCTCCGAGATCACACCTTTTGTAATCACGAGAGCCATGAGCATTATGGCCGCCACCGGGACACTTTCCGGCGCTGCGCTACTTAGCACATATAGCTAAGGTTCAACAACCTTATCAAAGTTCTATTGTCCTCCCACTTAACTTTTCATGAAAAGTTCCTTCTCAAGAAACTTGACGTTCCAAGTGATAAACTCTTTTGTCCTTGGTGTTATGGAGATATTCCCAACAAATTCTTTGGGATAACCTACAAAGACGTGCTTATCCGACTTTGGTTGTAAACATTTTACTTATGCATAGCATACCAAAATTTAAGAAAAGACAATTCGGGTTTTATCCCAAACCATAACCCATATGGTGTCATTTCAATGGATCACGATGGTGCTCTTTTCAGTGTAAAAGCGGTAGTCTCTAAAGCTTCAATCTTTAAAACATAATGGCAGTTTTATAAATGACACCTTTGATCTTACCATGTCAAACATGGTTTGATTTTATCTCTCGAATATGCCATACTCCTATGGTTTATCGGGAAACACAAATCATGGAACAATTCCTCAAGTCTTAGGTGTTTTTGCTAAACATGTAACTCAAATATCTTCCTTTATGATCGAATCATAAACTCTTTATTTTCTTGTTACAATGATTTTCCACTTCATCTTGAAAGTCTTTGAACAATTTTCAAATGTTTCATACTTCTTCCTTATTAAGTAAATATACAGATATATTCACTCAAATTTTCGGAGAAAGCATATGAAGCAAAAAGATCCATCGCATATGGCTACACATAATGGACTATGCACATCAGCATGCATAATTTCCAATAAGCTAGTCATCCGTTCCTCTCTGGCCTATGAACGGAGTTTCAATTATCTCGAGGAAAGTCTCACATGCGTCAATTGATCAAAATCAAAAGACTCCAAAAATCCATCAACATGGAGTTTCTTCATGTTTTCTTTCAAATATAATTCAAACAGCGATGTCACTTCATAAGTGATCTTTCAATCATTTGTCTTGCGACATTTTAGCAATAGTGTTTATGGATGTGATTTCTCCAACTAGACTTGTAAAAGTTCATCCATCCTTTATGGAATACGGTAATTATTTGAACAACCATTGTTCTCATAATACCGGAACAAAATAACAATTATTTAAACAAATCTTGAAGGCTTGGTTTGATGACAACGAAAAACACAATAACACTTTATTTGTTTTCGATGAACATCATCACTCATTCTCTTGGTAGTTACTTAGGCCATTGTAGTTCATGAATTGCGTTGTCCTGTATGACACTTCATACCAACCAATTCGGTATCCAATACCGGTATCCAATACCGGTATCCAATACCTAAGAACCACATTGTTTAACAAGTAAGGAATATAGCCATAACATGTATATCTTCTATATACCCAAGTTGGACATCTCCAACCTTTTATTTTCTGCCAAATATTTTATAGATTCTCTTTCAGCAATTCCTTTTCTTTTAAAAGAATCTATCAACATCAATAGTGGTGTCATCAACATGACACATGGTACAAAGCGTATATAGTCAAATACTAATACCTTTGGACTTGCACTTTGAAGTGGATCACCATCATCAAATGTTTGGTGTTCTTTTCAAAAATCCATTCTTTAGTAATCTATTAGTGTAGTAAACATTTTACTTACATATTCTATTCATCCTTATCATGACAACTTTCATGATCAAGCTACTATAGCCTATAAGGTAGAATCGCGAGTATAATATCAGTTCCCAAAACCTTTTTGGTAGATTCGGATGCCTAGCATCTCCATCCTTCACAAATTCTCATACAATATGAGAACATGTATTTTGCTAAATTATACTCTATCATAATGCAACCAAAAACATTGTTTCAGATATCACAATATCTTTCACACATGATGGTTTCTGAAACAATTTCCAGCTCCAATATAATCTTGATATTAAAACAACTTTTTGAATATCAATAATCATGGAGGCAAACATGATACTTTAGATACTAACATTGGAATTCTTACTCTTGATTTAATACTACCTATTAAACTTCATGGAGTAAATAGAGTTTGCTGAAAGTTTGCAATCGGACTTATAAACTTTAAATTGACATTCAAAACAATACGATACCAGTTCCTAAAGTAAATATCCAGAATTCTATAGTTCTATTATCTCAAATAAAAACTAAGCCTAAGGTAGAAAACGAATGCCAATGACTACAACAAACTATGCAAATTCACTTTGATTTAATTTATGACAAATTTGGTTTGACTAATCCAAATTAGAAATGAACTCCCACTCAAAAACGACATCCCTCGTGTCTTTTTGGTGATTACATGAACCAAATCCACTACACCACGTCCGATCATCACGTGAGTTGATGTAGCTTCAAAGGCGAGCATCTATATGGGCATCATATCAACTATATGACTCATACTTAACCTTTCGGTCCGTGTTTCGAGGCCATGTCTGTACATGCTAGGCTCGCCAAGTAAGAACCTTAGTACTCGCGTGTGTAAAACTGTCTTACACCCGTTTGTATGAAAGCGTAGATTCGAGTACACCCGATCATCACGTGATGTCTCGAAACACGATCCATAAAACGGTGCATACTTAAGGAAGAACATATTTTATCTTGATATTTAAATGAGGGATCATCTTACAATGCTACAGAAAGCGCCAAACTAGCAGTATAAGATGCTAACATCTAATGTGTAAAGTGAGATGATATGGTCCATGCATTTGATCTCTATCATTTGCATCGTGGTATGATCTCTATCATTCCGCCAAGGTCTATGGAACTTACACGTTTAATGTGTTGTAAGAGTATCTGTCGTACATCTACTTACAACAATACCATATCAAGACACTAGCCCAGCAACGATCTAAACTAGATGCCTCTAATTTATCAATTGCAAGTTTTACGTGGCTTAGGGCTTTCGGAGATAGAACCGTTCTTACCTACGAACATGAACCACAACGAGGATAACCAAATTATTAGCAACTCGTTGTAAATCAGATATTGACTATAGTAGGAGAGACAGACACCCGCCAGCCACTTATGCAAAACTAGTTGCATGTCAGTCGTGGAACCGGTCTCATGTACGATGACATGTAAGGTTGGTCCGGGCCGCTTCATCCCACTATGCCACCAATATCCAAAATACATAGAAGATGCAATAACATGATCATCATCGCCCACATATCAACATATGTGTACTACCCGTGCAAAGCACCTACGCATAGATCAGGCTCTGATACCACTGTTGGGTCCGCAGCATAGAAAACAAAAAAATTCCTACGGTGTGAACTACACGCCAAGATCTATTTACTAGGTACAAAGCAACGGGTGGACATACATCCAACAAGAACTTACCCTCGTAGACAACGAGCTTTGTTAACGAGTAGGAACTCGTGGTTGATGTAGTCGTACACTTGCCAATCTCAAGATCGTGAGGAAGTCCAGCAGGTCTGGCTCCAGCACGTCCATCAGATCCAGCTCCAGCAGCACCAAGTCCAGCACCGTAAAGCAGCGGTGCATCCGTGATCGCACACACGTCCGGTACCCCGACAACCTCCGTCCCTCGCTCCAGCAAAGCAGCGAAATCAGCAACTCCTTTCCAGATAAAGCCACCGGGAACATGTATCTCGCTAATCCGAGACCATGGGGGAATAATACTAGAGGGGAAGAGAGATCCTTCACAAGGAGGTGTGTGTGAGAAGTGAGGAAGGGGTGGCCTTTTATAGGAGGAGGGGGGGTGCCCCTCCTTCATGGCCGGCGCATGGAGGAGGTGACTCTTCACCTCCTCCATTCATGTGGTGGTAACTCCCTCCACATAAATTTGCCCCTTCACATTCTCTTTTAAAGTCTCCACTTTAAATGCATTAAATTTCTCCAAATTTAATGCTCTATCATTTAATAAAACTCTTTTATTTTTTTTATTCAGAATTTTGTTAATTACTTTAATTAACAAACATTCACATAAAACCCCCTGCAACATTTCAATATTACATGCAGAACCAATTTCAGCAATTTCACCCGAAACAGTTTCAGTGTCTATTGAAATAATTCCAGCGCTTTCTTAAATCTTTATCTGAAACATATTTGCTCCAAATGGTGTCGGTATCCCTTAAGTGTGTCACCCTACGGTTCGCGAATAATGCAAACATGATCGAGACCCCTCTCAGATCAATAATCAGAAGCGGGACCTGGAGATCCATACTGACTCCTACACATTCAACGATGACTTCTGTGATCGTGAGAACCTTTAACGCTAGTAACTAAATCCCTTTGTCCTGCGATATATTACATGTCCGAGATTCGATCATCGGTATCTCCATACCTAGTTTGATCTCGTTACCGACATACACTCTTTTCTCGTTCCCGTGATATAACATTCTAGTGATCACATCACTTGCTTGCAAGCTATTTCAATGTGATATCACCGAGAGGGTCCAGAGTATATCTATCCGTCATCGGGATGGACAAATCCCACTCTTGATCCATGAGCCTCAACATAACACCTTCGTAGCACTGAACCCACCTTTATAGTCACCCTGTTACGGTGTGACGTTTGATGTTATCAAGATACTCTTCCGGTGTTAGCAATTAACATGTATTGATGTTTCCAATCAATACAATTCTAGCATGTAAAACAAACATTTATCATAAACATGGAATAAGATAATAACCACTTTATTATTGCCTCTCGGGCATATTCCCTTCATCATGATACCGATGATCAGATCTCGTATAAGTCTTGTATCATGTAACAAAGGGAATTGTACATATCGTTTGAGGTTCGACATGATGGTGATTCGTGGAGTGCATAGGGGTCATCATGGGCATCCCGGTCCCGATGTTGATCGTTGTTGATCTAGATCATGTCTATGACATTCCCAAACCATAGGGAAACACTCTTAAGGGCACTACGACACTTGGAGATCCTCCTGAGAGATGGAATCATAGAAGAGAGAGAAATCGGAATCGTTCCTGAGAGATCCGAATGTTCAGAAAAAGAAGGAAAGGAAAAAGGCCGAAATGAATTTCAGTTAAATGGAAATTTATAATATGAATTTATTATATGTTAATTATGAATTAACTTATACTAAATATATATTTAAATTCAAATTTATGAAGTAACTTTCTCATTAGGCCAAAATCCTGGAGGACATTGGTCTAGGAGAAAATTGTATCAAAAAGGAAAATAAAACAGCAAACATATAGGGTTGGTTTGACCAGCCCACGCGTGTGGGCGGCAGATAGTAGCCGCCTGATACCTTTGATTCGGATTCACGGATGTAGTATAATAGCTTTTTCCCTAGAAGACCTTGGTTTAATCAAACCTTGGAAAACAATGCTAAAAGGAAATAAAAGGGACACATCTACAAGACTTTATTTCTTTGTTTTATCTCCGTTTACCGGACCAATCTAGTTTACTTTTATAATGGGTTGAATCAATGGATGGAGATAGTCCAGGTTTGAAGATCCACCTACAGCTTGCACACCATATGGGATAAAAGATAATAATAAGCATAGTCATGTGTAAAGTTTTAATAGGGATAATCTCTTGTGGACAACACATCCTAATATACTAGAGCCCTAGTGATGCAGCGGGCATAATAATAGTCTTTTAATCCAACCGAGTGCACCTCGAAGCAACGGGCTATAATTGATTATTAAGTGTAATACATAGATCAAAGCATTAAGTGGTGATATTATTGTGATCCCAAATGGGTCGCTAAGCGAAGACCGTACTAACCTTACTGTCACTAGGGTTTCTATGAGATCACCGCTAGCCAACTATCTCACCTCAAGCCTTTATTAATCTATGGGATCTTGGGTACCTACAAGTACACAGATCGAGACAAGAGACAAAGAAACAAAAGTACAAATCTCTATTCCAAACAATACACAATGCTCCCATAGATTAGATGCACATAATCGCTGCGGGGTTTCTCCCCAACCTGCAGCCCGTGAGGATTACTCACTCATAACAATAAGATCAAGGATAAAAAATATTGTGCAAAATACTTAGATTGAATTGAAATATTCTTACAATGGTCACCGAATCACAAGGAGATATACAATACAAAGTAACGACTATGGCTAATGGAGGGGATGGAAGATAGAAGGGATGAACAATGGTGTGGATCTCCTTGGGGGTGTGTTATGCTACGATCTAAGAATGACGGCCTTCTACGCGGTGGCCAAGACCTCAGAATATATAGGCGTCTTCATAAAAGTTGTAGGGTTTAACGAGACGGAGCCGCCGCCACATGGTACAGGCAGGCCCTGCCCGTACTAGTGGTCATTACGGCCACCGTCACCTGGAATTGTCTCCACAATTACTTGGTCATGTGGACTTCCTCAAAAACCTTCATTATGACTCTAGATTTCATATTAAAAAGCATGATTTTCTGCACAACACAATTCAAAGCAATGGTTTGCATATCTTTGCAATTATTAGTCATTAGTGGCAAGAATTCTTGTCAATTACTTGACTAAAAACAATGTTTAAACGCGGTAGAAGATGACTATTTTTGGAGCCATCAACCTCCCCAAAGCTCAAACCTTGATCGCCCTCGAGCAAGAAGAAACAAAATAACTATAAGGAATTCAGTGTTTAAACTTGAAACAACAAGAATAAGAATTCACTTACGGTTGGTAGTCATATCCACTTAGCACTTCATCCATTTAAAAGGTTTATCAAAGTTAGAGAGATGACAAGAATACTATACAAGCTTCGGTAAGTCAAGACAATCAAAATAAAATTTAATATAAGAGCTAATTATACTAGTAGTCCTACAACTTGCTTCACATGCGCAAATTAGTCCCGCAAGTTGCAAAGTGTGATCCCGCGAAATACAAACTTGAAGTGAGAGAGCAAACTAATCCAAGATCATTTAGGAGCTAACACATGGCATCGTATTTTTTGCAATACCGTCCATATAAATTTTACTCAAGCATATGTAACCTTTGGTGTTGCCTTAAAATCAGGTCCCACGTGTCAGTAGCCAAAGAAAAAATTAAAATAATATAGGCAAATGCATGGGATTCGAACCCAGGCATAAAATCACTGTGTACCACTAGGCGACAGAACATTTGATGTTTCAGGTTAGTACGTAGAGAAATTAGTGTCACCTGCATCTTGTTGGCTATATTGGCGTTCAATGTGGGATTCCAGCTGATTTATATCTGGATCTCGCTCAATTTCACGGAAAACACTAGGAATTAGGGTAGATGCTCGTTCCTCCTAACCACCCTCGAGCAGGTTTAGTACATATGGCACCGCTGTCCGGATCATTCAGTTCCTTCCTACCTGTTCTCTCTACCTGGTTATGCTAAATAGCGACGCTTACACGGGCCGTTAACCCAAATCATGGCCTGCAAGCCATCCAGGTAGCCGTGTGTTCCTCTTGGGCCTCGTCGCAGCTTCGGAGACCTTGGCCTTGTCCTAGCTTGTTGGTGTAGAGAGCCCACTAGCAGGTGGGGTCGGGTCGCTAACATCCCCTCCCGCTTGAGAACCAGCTTGTCCCCAAGCAAGCGCACGAGGAAATTGCAGCTAGAGAGAGTCGAGATCCTCCCACGTAGCCTCAGTGGCCGATGCACCACTCCACTGGATGAGACCCTACACCACCGTTGCCAACCCCTTCGGCCGGATGCGGCGCTGCAACACCAACACGGGAATCTGGTGAGTAGCATCCGAATGTGGAAAAGCAGGAAGTACCTTTTGTCCTGGCGCTAGCGCCCGCTTCAGCTGTGACACATGAAAGACTGGGTGTACTCTGCTAGACTCAGGCAGATCTAGCTTATATGCCACCTCCCGAATGCGCTGCATAACACGATAAGGACCAAAAAATCTGAATGACAGCTTGTGGTTGGCACGAGTCACAACAGATGATTTTACGTATAGCTGGAGCTTTAAGAAAACCATATCCCCCACAACAAAGATGCGCTCAGATCTCTTCTTATCGTCTTGATGCTTCATATGTTGTTGCATACGTAGTAGGTGTTGCTTGATAGAGGCCAACACCAGATGCCGTTTAGAAAGCCACATTTGACCGTTGATGCGCTCGACTTTCGACGTAGAGCTCGTTGGGAACCCATGGAGGAAGGTACGATGAATATAGCAGTAAGTTTTCCCTCAGTTATGAAACCAAGGTTTAATCGAACCAGTAGGAGCAAGAAAACACCACAAAAGTGTTACTAGCTGAGCTTTGGCAGGGCGCACTACCGGTGCTAGTAGCAACGTGGAGACCTGTACAACACAACCACAGAACTTTGTTCCCAACTTGTGATGAGGTTGTCAATCTCACCGTGTTTTACGGAAAACAAAGGATTAAACGTATCGAATAGAAAGAAGTAAAAGTTTGTAGAAAGTAAACACAAAGCAGTAAAAGATTGTAGATTGTATGTAAAGAAAAAGGACCGGGATCCATAGTTCACTAGAGGTGGCTCTTCTTAAGATAGAAAACATGTTGGGTGAACAAATTACAGCGGGGCAATTGACAAACACCGAGAAAGCAATACATGCATATACTAATCATCTTGACTCCTCTTAGACTTGATTGCGCATTACAACATAATACATAGACCGCCATCCAACTGCATCTATGACTAATGATCCACCTTCAGGTTATCATCCGAACCCCCTCCAGTATTAAGTTGCAAGCAACAGATTATTGCTTTACGAACTGCGTGTAAAGTAAACAATATGATTGTTCTATGAACAAAGGATTGTTGTCTTCTCCCTAGTAGCAACATCACATCTAGTACCTTAGAGATTTCTGTCACTTCCCCAGATTACCAGAGGCATGAACCCACTATCGAGCATAAATACTAACTCTTGGAGTTGCTAGCATCTACTTGGCCAAGATAGCTACTAACAACAGAAAGCATGCAAGATCTCAAATAACAAAGACATGATAGAATCAATAATCAATCTGAAATAGCATCTCAATATCCATCGGATCCCCGCAAACACAACATGTATGGATTACAAAAAGATAATCTTGATCATGAATGGAGCTCACAAGATCTAAACATGAAAGCACAAAGGAGGAGAAACCATCCATCTAGCTACTACATGGATCCGTAGTCCAAGGATGAACTACTCACGGATCACACCGGAGGCTTGCATGGTGATGAAGAAGGCCCCCATGGTGAATTCCCCTCTCCGACAGGGTGCCAGGAAGAGCTTCAGATCCCTCCCGATCTAGGGATGGGGATGACGGCGGCTACAGACTCTTTCGTGGATTTTTGATCGGGTACTTAGGGTTTTCGTCCTGAGGGCAACTTATAGGTGGAAGGAGAGGCCGAGGGGGTGCCGGGAGCGGCCACACCACCCCTTGGCGCGGGCCAGGCCTGGCCGTGCGGCCAGGTGGTGTGGTGGCTCCATGGCCCTTCTCCGTCTCGTATTCTGGCACTTGATCCCTTCCGGAAAAATAGGCACTTTGGCTTTTGTCCCGTCCAATTCCGAGAATATTCATTTTCTGACTTTCCTGGAACCAAAAACAGCAGAAAACAGGCAGCTGGCACTGCGGCTCTTGTTAATAGGTTAGTCCAAGAAATCATATGAAAAGTACTCCAAAGTTGGAACAAAACACAAGAAAGTGGATAAAACCAAGCATGGAACATCAAAAATTATAGATACATTTGCAATGTATCAACATCCCCAAGCTTAACTCCTGCTCGTCCTCGAGTAGATAAGTGATAAAAAGAAATAATTTTTGAGGTGACATGCACCATCAAAGACTTGATCAAAGTATTTGCAAAACATTCAAGGCTGGGATCATAGTACTTCAATCATAACATGAAAGACAAAGTTCTAGCAATAAGCAAAGAAACTATGATGCAACATGAAAAGGCACAAACAAAAGATTCGTGAATAACATGCTTTGCAAGACGTTTGTTTGTTTCACGTAAAGAAAACATAGCATAAAAGTATTCAGCTTGTCCCTTAGCAAATATAAATGCATAGGACACCTTCAAAGTTCATAAGAGTGACTAGATACAATAGTTTCAAACAAGCAATAACAAGTTATGCATCAATCAACTAGTCTTGGGACAATGCACATAGAACTAAGAATGGCCACTATGCTCTCAAAGTAGGTGCATAAAGTTAGAAGGTGGAGACTCCATATAATGGTGGAAGAAAGGACTTTTGTAAAAGGAAGTAGGGATTCAAGTCTCATAAAGAGCTTCCAAAAATTACGGTACTTATAGCTTTCAGCTCTCATTGCCCCTATCATAAGCATCTTGAAGTGATTAAGGTTAAAGTGAACAAACTATGGTGTACATGCTTGACGAAGTATAAGTCATAAATCTCATGTCCCTTGTATACGAGGGCCGCTCCTCATGCTACTCAAGTTTAGTCACCGGTAAGTTCTTGTCATTGTAAGTACATGTGTATCATTGAGAACCGCCAACAGGGTACCCCTTGCCCGATGATACGGAAGAATCCCCATATCAAAATGACAAGGCAAGCAGACAACGAGCATCTCAGCATTCTTTTTATTTACCATGGGAATATGGTGCTTTTTTCTCTCTTTCCTCTTTTCATAGTATCTCTTTTTTCTTTTCCTTTCTCTTTTTTTCTCAATATAGGACTCTTTTTTATAAGAAGAATGCTTCATAGACAGCTCATTATGGTTACGCTGCAGGTTTCCACCATGTCAGCATGGATTAGACCAGCGGCCCAGGCGTTTCTCTAACACATATACATAACTCCATGGACTTACAAGCTCCCCTTTCATTTCACATCGACGACATCCATATACAAAAGAGCATGATATCAACTAGGTACAAGTACCAAGTGCAATGTTGAAAGCGTTCCCCATGAAAGCATGGTTCTGCTAATTCCCAACAAATAAGTGCAAGCATATACAACATAGAAGACACAATGGTTCAAGTTTATTAAAGGCAAGTAAAGTAAGGTGTGCCATCAAGTTCGTGAGAGCTTTAATCACTAGTTTTCTCATAACAAGAGGAAGGTAAACGAAAGCATGAATATACTTGGAATAGCATAAGCTAGTAGGTAGGTATGGTGGAATCTTTGGAATAACTTGGTTTAGGGAGTTGGATGCATGAGTGGAACTCATACTTGGTTGTGGAGGCTAGCAAAAGACTGGGAGCGACAAACTAAGAGAGCAATAATGGCCATAATCATGCAGAGCGACAAAACAACATTGATCAAAGCATAAAGTGATACTACAAGTTGAAAACTAAAGGATCATAAAGGCTATGGTGACTTGAGATAGTCATAACATGGTGTGAGCATGTGCCAAGTCAGCCCAAATAAAGCATCAAAGGAGAATACCACTATACTATGCTTTAATATGCTAAAACAACGCATGATTCATCCAAGGCACATTAAGCAATATCAATTGTTTATAAAAAGTCATGCTACAGCAAAGAATACTAAGCATAAAGCCAAAACAATATCAAGCATGGCATGACAAAGCATAGGCCATAGTAAAAAACGAGCTCTTTTTACCACATAAGTATGAACTTTCCTACTCTTTTCCAAACCAAACCAAACTATTCGCAAACCAAAGTGTGAAAGAGGGGGTCCAAACAACTTATTCAGAAAACTAAGCAAACCAATCAAACTAAAAACCAAAACAAAAACGAAAAAGAAGACGCTCCAAGAAAAACACAACTGTGCATGAAACAATAAAAATGAAGCGTTTGGAAGAAACCTGGAATTTTTATTGATGAAGAAGGGGATGCCTTGGGCATCCCCAAGCTTTGACGCTTGTACTTCTTGGATATTTCTTGGGGTGACACGCATGGCATTCCCAAGCTTGAGCTTTAGTCCATCCTTCATCTCATTACTCATTCCTTCCATACACCTGAAATTTTTCCTTCATACAAAACTTCACACAATCTCATTAGCAACATTAGTGCACTTAAGATAAATAAGTCTCAAGGTTCAGTTATAACACCAAATAAACTTCCATTAGAATACTAGCTACTGTAGCACTTCCCCCCAAAAGCTCAATTCCTCAAAGGAACTCAAGAAGGAACCCACAAGAAGCAAATGTAGAAAATGGCAGAAATCTATCAAAACAGACCAGAAGGTAAAGAAGAATTTTTTCGAAAACCTTCTGTTGCTCAAATAAAAAAGTGTTGAGCTAACGAAAGTTATATAACAACCTGGGGCAGAAGCACAAAAAATTACAGCTCAATCCGACATACAGAGCTCTCTCAGGAATTTTTACGGTGAAGCACAAAAATCTGTTTCGGGACATCAACTTTCCCAATTATTACTTCACTCTCATTAGAGGTTACTCTTGGCACAAAAAGCAAATAAAAAGGATAAGGAGCGGTTATTACAGAGGTAATAACTTCCAAGACTCGACTAAAACTTTTGGGTTATCTCCCAACAAGTACTTTTCTTTAACGCCTTTAAGTTAGGCATGATAATTTGAGAAGATGCTCACATGAGAAATATGAGTTGAAGTAAAAGAGAGCATCAAGAAGCAAATTCAAAACACATTTAAGTCTAACCCACTTCCTATGCATAGTAATCTTGTAGGAAAATAAATCAAAGAAGCACATAGTATTAAGAATGGGTAGATAAAACAAGAGCAACTTCAAAACTTTCAGCACATAAAGAGGTGTTTCATTGCCATGAAAACTTCTACAACCATATTTTCCTCTCTTATAATAATTTTCAGTAGCCTCATGAATAAACTCAACAATATAACTATCACATAAAGCATGCTTTTCATGATCTTCAAGCACTAGAGCTTTATTATAAACATTTTCAAAAGAATCCTCGGGAACATAACATTCACCCTCCTTTGATAAGCATGGGGGACAATCAAATAATGTAAGGGATAAAGAGTTACTCTCATTAGAAGGTAGGCATGGGTAGATCCATTCTTCCTCCTTTTGTCCATCGCTCTCCTCCTCTTTTTCATCTAATGAGCTTTCAGGTTCAGCAATTTCTTCTTCCATGGAGGTTCTAGCAGGTGGTGGTTCACCTATTACCTTAGCAGTCATAATACTATTCCCAAATAGGAAACTGAGTGAGCTATCCATAATGAAATAGTGATTGGAGCAGAGCTAGTCATAAAGGCAACTTAAGAAAGGAAATAATTTTTTTGTGTTTTTGAAATAAGGAAGCAAACTTGTAAAACTATTTTTTTGGTGTTTTTGAAGAACAAAACAAGAAAACAAAGCAAAAAGAAGCTAAGCAAAAGAAAAAAAACAAAGTAAAGAGATTGGCTATGAGGGACTCCCTTGTGAAGATGTCCTTGACTCCCCGGCAACAGCGCCAGAAAATCTTGATGCACTCGACTTTCGACGTAGAGCTCATTGGGAACCCAAGGAGGAAGGTACGATGAATATAGCAGTAAGTTTTCCCTCAGTTATGAAACCAAGGTTTAATCAAACCAGTAGGAGCAAGGAAACACCACAAAGGTGTTACTAGCTGAGCTTTGGCAGGGCGCACTACCGGTGCTAGTAGCAACGTGGAGACCTGTACAACACAACCATAGAACTTTGTCCCCAACTTGTGATGAGGTTGTCAGTCTCACCGTGTTTTGCGGAAAACAAAGGATTAAACGTATCGAATGGAAAGAAATAAAAGTTTGTAGAAAGTAAACACAAAGCAGTAAAAGATTGTAGATTGTATGTAAAGAAAAAGGACCGGGATCCATAGTTCACTAGAGGTGGCTCTTCTTAAGATAGAAAACATGTTGGGTGAACAAATTACAGCGGGGCAATTGACAAACACCGAGAAAGCAATAAATGCATATACTAATCATCTTGACTCCTCTGAGACTTGATTGGACATTACAACATAATACATAGACCGCCATCCAACTGCATCTATGACTAATGATCCACCTTCAGGTTATCATCCGAACCCCCTCCAGTATTAAGTTGCAAGCAACAGATTATTACTTTACGAACTGCGTGTAAAGTAAACAATATGATTGTTCTATGAACAAAGGATTGTTGTCTTCTCCCTAGTAGCAACATCACATCTAGTACCTTAGAGATTTCTGTTACTTCCCCAGATTACCAGAGGCATGAACCCACTATCGAGCATAAATACTAACTCTTGGAGTTGCTAGCATCTACTTGGCCAAGATAGCTACTAAAAACAGAAAGCATGCAAGATCTCAAATAACAAAGACATGATAGAATCAATAATCAATCTGAAATAGCATCTCAATATCCATCGGATCCCCGCAAACACAACATGTATGGATTACAAAAAGATAATCTTGATCATGAACGGAGCTCACAAGATCTAAACATGAAAGCACAAAGGAGGAGAAACCAACCATCTAGGTACTACATGGATCCGTAGTCCAAGGATGAACTACTCACGCATCACACCAGAGGCTTGCATGGTGATGAAGAAGGTCCCCAGGGTGAATTCCCCTCTCCGGCAGGGTGCCGAGAAGAGCTTCAGATCCCTCCCGATCTAGGGATGGGGATGACGGCGGCTATAGACTCTTTCGTGGATTTTTGATCGGGTATTTAGGGTTTTCGTCCCGAGGGCAACTTATAGGCGGAAGGAGAGGCTGAGGGGGTGCCGGGAGCGGCCACACCACCCCCTGGCGCGGGCCAGGCCTGGCCGCGCGGCCAGGTGGTGTGGTGGCTCCCTAGCCCTTCTCCGTCTCGTATTCTGGCACTTGATCCGTTCCGGAAAAATAGGCACTTTGGCTTTTGTCCCGTCCAATTCCGAGAATATTCATTTTCTGACTTTCCTGGAACCAAAAATAGCAGAAAATAGGCAGCTGGCACTGTGGCTCTTGTTAATAGGTTAGTCCAAGAAATCATATGAAAAGTACTCCAAAGTTGGAACAAAACACAAGAAAGTGGATAAAACCAAGCATGGAACATCAAAAATTATAGATAAATTTGCAATGTATCAACCGTCGAGAGGGGCAACCGAATCCGACACAGAGATGCCAAAGTATCTTGGTTGTCGACCATACCATACTTCAAATGGTGACTTGCCTAGAGATGAATGCCAGTTGGTATTATACCAAAACTCGCAGAGGGAAATCCATTTCAACCAGTGAGTAGGATGTGAGCTAATGAAACACCATAGGAAACACTTAATTGATTGGTTTACCCATTCCGTCTGACCATTAGTCTCAGGATGATAAGCAGTGCTCATACAAAGATCAGTACCCGTTGATTTGAACACCACTTGCCAAAAGTTAATGGTGAACATAGGGTCTCTATCTTACACCAAAATCTTGGGCATGCTATGCAGCTTGCACACATGATCTACAAAAAGGTCAACCACTTTACTTGCTGTGTAGGGATGACGGAGTGGAATAAAGTGAGCGTACTTTGTCAGTTTATCCACGACCACCATCAGATAGTTGTAACCATGAGAAGCAGACAACCCATTAATGAAGTCCATAGTTTCCATCTTCCATGGCTCAAAGGGAATAGGAAGAGGTTGGAGCAACCCTGGAGAAAGCACACACTCAGGCTTGGCTTGCTGACAAGGCAAACAAGTACTTACAAACTCCTTGACAACAGTCTTCATACCAGGCCATTTGAACAGAGCAACCAATCGGCGATAAGTTACCAAAAACCCAGAATGCCCTCCTATTGGACTGCATGGAAAGCAGAAATAATTTGCCTTTGCAACACCATATCAGCCCCCACCCAGATTCTCTTCTTGTAGCGAATCACACCAGCACTCAATGTGTAACCAACACCCGATCCTGGAGCTACAGCCAGTTGTTGCAGGAGCTTTTGAGCGAAAGGATCAGATGCATAGCTGGCCACCACATGTTCAAGCCAGATTGGTTGCACTTCTGAAATTTGAAATAGCTAGGAATCAGACTAGGGTTTACAGGATAGCGAGTCTGCAACCGCATTAAGAGTTCCTTTCTTGTACATCACTTTAAACTATAGCCCCATCATTTTTGTTAGTGCCTTCTTCTGCCATTCAGTGTGTAAGCGTTGGTCAGTGAGATGAACCAGACTTTTGTGATCAGTCTTGATCAAGAACTCACCCAGCTGCAGATAGTGGCGCCATTGCTGCACCGCAAGAAGGATGGCAAGGTATTCTTTTTCATAAACTGAAAGGCCACGATTGTGGGGACCAAGGTATTTGCTAACATAAGCAAAGGGATGTCCCTTCTATGAAAGAATAGCTCCAATTCCCGTATCGCAAGCATCAATTTCAATGACAAATTGAGCTGTCAAATTAGGGAGCGCGAGTACAGGAGCCCTAACCAAAGCCTTCTTCAGAGTATCGAAAGCAATCTGCTCAACTGCATTCCAGACAAACAACACTCTTTTCTTGAGTAAGGATGTGAGCGGCTGACTGACAATAGCATAGTAGCGGATAAATTTTTGATAATAACCAGTGATGCCAAGGAACCCACGCAATTCCTTCAAATTAGCAGGCACAAGCCAATTGGTAATGTCACTGATCTTGGAGTCATCGGTGGAGACGCCTTCTCCCGAGATTACATGGCCCAGGTAAGCAATTTTCTGTAGTGCAAAGGCACACTTCGTCGGCTTCACCTGCCACTGATCCTTGCAAAGAATCTCTAGGATGGTGGCGACATGTTGGAGGTGCTCTGTGTAATCAGCATTGTATATCAAGATGTCGTTGAAGAAGACCAGAGCAAATTTCTGCAGGACCAGAGCCAGGGACGCATTCATCGCGTGCTAGAACATGGTCGACGCTCCAGTCCGGCCAAATGCCATCACACGGAACTCGAAATGTCCGTTGTGCGTCTGGAACACAATTTCGTATCCCTCGCCAGGGGCCAACCTAATTTGATGATATCCTGCCCGTAGATCTAGCTTGGAAAACCACTTTGCTCCAGACAATTCGTCAAGTAGTTCATCTATTACTGGTAAAGGGTACTTTCCTTTGATGGTGAGTGCATTGATATGGCGATAGTTAACTACCAGGCACCAAGTCTTGTACGGTTTCTTCACTAAGATGACTGGCGACACGAATGGACTGCTGCTGTGTGTTATGACACCCTATGCCAAGAGGTCCCGCACTTGCCTCTCAATTTTAGACTTCATTGCTGGTGCGACACGATATGGTCTCATTGGAATAGATATAGGCCCTAGAATTAGAGGAATATGGTGATCGTATTGATGTCTAGGTGGAAGTTCTGTAGGTTCCTCGAAGACCGAAGCAAACTTATCAAGAAGGTACTGAATATCAGCTCTTTGTTCAGTGTTATGCTCATTGTCATCTTGCTGCACCACATGGAGCTCGATGAGAGCGTGAGTGATGCCCTGAGCATCATCCCTACGCAACACCACCATGTCCTTTAATTTTCACTCTGAAAATCCAGCCACTGCTGTGTCCAGTGTGTGATCATCAAATTGTGCTTTGCCAACCAATCCAGGCCAATAATACCATCATAGCTGTTGAGTTCTAGAACTGAATGTCAACCCCTGTGTTGTCCACTGAAGCTTAGGGAAATATTTAGTACAAGCTAGAACTCTGCCCCCAGCCACTTGTACACAAGCAACAGATCTCAAACCTTGTTCCCCTATCAACACCGATGCAATCTTCTTGTCAAGAAAACAGGAGGAGCTACTAGAGTCAATCGGAAACACTAATTGGTGCCCTTGGATTTCCACTTGGATCTTCATGGACTTCACTGAATTGGTTGTTACACAAGAAGCCACAACTGACAGCATCATCATCTGTTGGGGTTGTGGAGTTTCTTCGTCAGGTTCAGAGGTGATATCAGTTTCCTGATCCTGCAAACACTCTAGCATCTCTTGTATGACGTGCAACTGAATAGATCTGTTGCAGGTGTGATCCTTGCCCCACTTTTTGCCAAAAAGGAAACATAACCCTTTTGATATGCGGTATGCCTTCAAGCTAGACCATCGATCATCACCACCTAAGCGACTTGCTTTGGCCTGCCTTTTCTCTTCGACCAATTTGGATACCCAACGGGCTAGAGGTTGAGGTAGGGGTGGTGGTGTGGCTTGTGGGGTTTACTGGAATTGCTGCTTACGTTGGACTGGAATGTAACTCTATTTTGTTGCCTAGGGATCCAAGCCATCTGCGAGTTCTTCATACATCAGTGCTAAGGAGGATGCTGTGTCCAGATCTTTGGGTTGTTGCAATGCCACAAGCACCCTAACAGCAGGTTTTAAACCATCAAGGAATCTCGTCAAGTAGTTCAAGGGATCTGGAAGAGCTTCATAAGTAGAAATCCGATCAATCAAATCAGAAAATCTCTGCATATAATCCTCTACTGTCCCCGTCTGCTGAATGTGGTACAGTCGGCGGAGAAGGATCTGATGTTGGTTGCGCATGAAACGAGCTTGCACTGCCTTTACAAAATCCTGCCAACTTGATTTGGGAAAATTGTTCAAATACGCCTCCAGCCAAGTCGCTGCTACTCCAATGAATTGACTAGATCCATAAGAAATCCATAGCTCTTCTGGCGTCCCCCATCGTTGAAAGCACTCCTCACAGCTGCGTTGCCAGAGTCGAGGGTTTGTCCCCTCAAACGACGACAATTCCACCCGTGGCGCAGAGTTGCATGCATCATAATTGTGCATAGAACAAGGAGTATTCAATGTGGAAATTTTTTTGTGGTGACAATTCGTACCTCCTCCCGGAGGAGGCGTGGATAATCCACATGCCTGCCCCGGGTTCAGTGTTGCAGCACGGTGCCCATGGGGGCCGGCAGCAGTGCCTTGCTACCCGTTTGCCCTGACGGAGTTGTTCCCGTCCTAGCTGCGTGGCATTGCTTGAAGAGCACAATCCAGAGCCCCTCCCAGTTGGCTGATCTCGCCGCTGAGTTTGTTCTTTGCCGCCTCCGACTCCGATCCGAGCCCCGATTTGACCTCGGCGAGCTCCGCACCCACATCGGCATGGATGTCGTCGATATTCTCGTTGATCTCCTGTATGCGTCTTCCCGTGTCCTCCTGGTAGCTTTGGACCAGGTCCATGAACTCCTTCTTGTGCCCGAGGGAACGGGCTTCGTACAACTTCCGCATCTCCGAGGTGAGGATCTCGTACAGCTTCTGGGATTCCCTGGACAGGGACTCCATGACTTCAGCTCAGTGGCGGTGGACGTAGTGGGTGGCATGGCTATGGTGGGGAAGATCCAGAGTGGAATTTGGTGGAAATTCCGCAGGATTGCCTGGGCTCTGATACCAGATGTGAGATCCCAGCCGATTTATATCTGGATCTCACTCAATTTCACGGAAAATATCAGGAATTAGGGTAGATGCTCGTTCCTCCCAAGCACCCCCGAGAAGGTTCAGTACATACGACACCGCCGTATGGATCATTGAGTTCCTTCCTACCTGTTCTCTCTACCTGGTTACGCTAAATAGCAACTCGACGCTTACACGGGCCATCGGCCCAAATCATGGCCTGCAAGCCATCCAGGTAGTCGTGTGTTCCTCTTGGGCCTCGTCGCAGCTTCGGAGACCTTATCCTGGCTTGTCGGTGTAGAGAGCCCACCGCAAGGTGGGGTCGAGTCGCTGATATTCAACACCTCGCCATCCACTTCTATACGTCAAAGACACATAGGATATGTCCGCAAATTCATATCCAAAAATTATCTGGAGGATGACGAGCTCCCGGTCTTCCTCATCGCCATCGACACGTGGCCCCACAGACAAGACACCGCTCACCGGCACTCGCTCTGGCTGCTCGTGCTCCTTGTTGCTGCAGCGCTACGCTGCTGCTACCATGCTGAAGCGGTCGTCGGGCGAGGGCATGATCGTCGCAGGGGTCGGAGCAGCAATAGAGGGCGAGGGCGGCGATACGACTGATAGCGCACTGCAGGTCAATGCTTCGCTGTGCTCGGTCTAGCAGACTCGCCCGGCGTGGATGGTGTTGTTGTGGCTTCTGCCGTCGTACGTTGCTCCCTACGCCCACCGTGCGGGACGTGAACCCCTTAGCGCACGTTGTTGAGCACGCTATGCCGGACCACGCCGTGTCGTGCATGACATGCACATCTTCGCCACGCAGCAAGTCCTAGACGTGGTGTTGGACCTTACCGTTCAGAACGAATGTGCGTGTTGTCGTGTGCAGCTCTATAGGTCTCGAGCTTGCCTTGATCGTAGAAGCTGGCCCGCAAAGTGGTCCCACGGCTTCGAGTGTGTTGAGCCCTCCGCAAAGATGCGATGAGCCGCGGGGATCTACTTGGTCGTGCTTGTCTATAGGCTGTTGCATAAGAGCATCTCTAACAGATACCGCATCCAGCCCCATACAGCAAAATAACCGTCAGTTTGCGGTAACACGAAAAAAATGGCTTTTCTAGATATCGTAAACTGTATCACATCTGAAAAAGAAAATTGCGGTTCAACGCAAATGAGCTCCTCTGTGCTGTATATTTTCCGTATGAAGGACTCCTGATATGGTTTACCGCAAACAAAAAGACGGTTGACGGGAGGAAATATTCAGCTACAGTGCCTCGTCACCGCCGCCGGAAGTTGGTTGCGTGAGACCGATTCCGGCCATTCGTCGTCGTCGTCACCGCCGGAAGTCCGTCGCTGGAGCTGGGAACACGCGCGCGTAGCAAAGCAAGCAAAAAAATAGCAGCAGAGCACGCGCGCCTAGCAAGCATAACACGCGCATCAAGCTAGCATCAGAGCACGTGCGCACAGCAAGCTAGCTAGCAGCACAGGGTGCAGCAAGCAAGCAAGCTAGCTAGCAGCACAGCGCGCGTGCAAGAGCAATTCCGGACACGCAGCAAGCACAACTACTGCACAGCGCGCGCAAGCGACAGCGGAGACGAGCCCATGTGGCGGGAACGGACGAATCTAGGCGGAGGCGGCGCAATTTCGGGCAGAGGCAAGAAGATTCTGACTACCAACAGCGGGGGCGTGTCTCGTTCAGATCCGCGAGTCCAGGAAGAAGACGATCGGAATATTCCGTTTTGCAGTACGCATATATAGTATTTGTTTCGCGCCAATATTTTTGAACAGGAAAAACGTTTTGCAGTACACCGTAAACGTGTTTTGCGGTACCACGGGATGCGGTATATGCTAGAGATACTTTAATCTCACGACAGTGTAGAGAACACTAGTGCACACGGCCCCCTCTAACACCGGTTTGGAGGGCCCTTTAACAGCGGTTGTAGAACCGCTGTTGAGGGTTCGGTGTTAGAGGCCCCCCCTTTAACACCGGTTCTTATACGAACCGGTGTTAAAGGGTGGCGCACGTGGGGCTGCCGCACGAACCAGTGTTAAAGGTTCTGTGCCGCGGCAGGAAAAGGAGATAAATCTCTGTCGCGGCAGAGTTCTGCCGCCGCAGGAAAACGGTCTAAATCTCTGCCGCGATAGAGTTCTGCCCCTGCCCTGTTCTGGGCGTATTTCTGCGGCGCGGCGGGGACGGGGAGGGGTGGGAGGGGGAATCGATCGGGAGCGGTATACACATACATCGTTATCGGTACATACGAGTACATGAATAATTAAGCAACTATTATTATACACAACATCGTCATTGTGTGGTATTCTCCGTAAACGTTGAAGCATCAAGTACAAGACAAACACGTTCAATCATATATGCAACGTCTATTTTGGTGGATATCTAAAGAGTTCTCCGCCAGGCGTGACGACCTCATCAAGTATGAACCCCGCCAATTCCACTTGAATGGCTCGTATGCGGTCAAATGGTAGGAGTTGGTCTTGCATCCGTTCGATCTGAATATATATGAAGAATGAGGTCAATATATATATATAAGAATAAAACTCAACACAATTGATGGTAATAAAATAATGTTGTGTACTTTGTTTACTTACTCTAAATTGTTCTAGTGCGGCTTGACCCGTCGCACATATCGTGTTGCGAATGAACTCGCAAACATAGTACCCACATAAGTTATTGCCGTGTCCCTGATGCGCGTATTTTACGAGAATAGAGAGTTCAATCAAAATAATAATCAATAAAGCATGATATAATGGAATTGGAAGCAGAATCAAAGAGATACGCAGACCTTGCTAGCTACTATTACTCATTTTGGTCTACAAATTTTAGTTCTTCTGACCATTCACCCACGGCCCTGCCCGTGAACCTTTTCCAAATCCTGTCCGGCAAAGAAAATGGATAAAGGAGTAATTAATTACTTTTTGTCACGAAAGTTGCCGATCTAGTGCGATAATATGATTGAAATTACCTCTGGAGCATCTCTCTAAAGTCTGCCCATCGCTCTTTTTCTTTTCGTAACGAGTCCATGACAAGGACTTTTCCTGAGTCAGGTTGAATGACTAGCAGAATAAAGTGGAACTTACGCACGCATAACTCATCATCAGTTACACTTAACATCGAGTAAGCCGAAACAGAATGTGTACAAGAGAGGGTAATAGTACTCACGAGAAGTTGTAAGGCAATAGTATTTCCCTTTTGGTTTGTTGTCTCAGTAAAGACCTTAGCAATAAATCTTCTGTTTGCCCAGGTTTGGTTCTTACCACTTCTTCATGAACTCTATTTGGGTCAACGAATCCAATGTCAAAAGGTCCTCCTTTCATGCATTCCATAACCTTTTTCCTGCATAATAGTATATACATATATGGTGAGCATATATATATATACATACAATTAATGAAGTGAATGAGATGAGATAAAAAATACAGAAATAGTACTTACACACAATAAAGGCTGATGGCAGCTTTGTCGAGTTCCTTCTGATTGAATAGAAAATGCAAGTCTTGAATGTTGAAGGCGATCTCGTCGTCTCCGCACAAGAAAATCTGATCTCTTATATGCGCCGTGATCCATTCTTCCTTTCTCGTCTTGCAGAAATCAAGGTACCACTTGTGCAATCTTCACATCTTTGTTGGTAGATTCTTGAGCTCCTCTTTCTTGACGAGATTCTTCCCATACTTCCATGGCTGTATGGGGTTGGCATCGCATTTGGGCAAGTTGTCTCCCATGATGTTCAAGTATGCAATGTAAGTCATCCCCATCTCATTGGCCTTTCTTTGTAGCTCTGCCTCGTAATCATTTACGGGAGGAGCGTCCCGTGTGTCGAACACTTGGAGCGGGGCGCATGATTGGTTTTCCTGCTCTCCGAGCATGGGAACTGTTTTCTGGGGTGCCGCACGACTGCTACTTTCAGTCTCCCTACGGCGCCTTGCATCCGCCTTCAAAATCTGGCGCTCGTAGTCCGGCACAAGTGGGGTTTCAGGTTTCAAAAGATTTTTGTAAAACTTCTCCACCACCGCCGGATCTATTTTCTCCTTTGGCTCGGCCCGTCTAGGTGCAAAGAATTTCTTGATCTCTTCTTCCGAGATTCTATTGGTCTCCTCGTCGCTGCGATTCCACGGTAAAACCGGCAATGGCTTGGCGGAAGGCTGCGGGACGTAGTTTTTTGAACTCTTTCTGGCAGTGCTAGTGATGCTCTTCGTGGCAGTGCTCTTCCGCTTACGCTGAGAAGATGGCTGAAGCGCCAGAGATGGCTGGCGGCCGGAGATGGCTGGCGCGCCGGAGATGGCTGCCGCGCAGGAGATGGCTGACGGGCAGGAGATGGCTAGCGCGCCGGAGATGGCTGCCGCGCAGGAGATGGCTGAAGCGCCGGAGATGGCTGCCGTGCAGGAGATGGCTGAAGCGGCTCAGACTACTGACGCTGCAGAGACGGCAGGGGTGCCAGTGGCCTCCAATTTGGAAGCACGATGTGTTCCTTCTTCCAAAGAATGGTTGTTTTCACTGCAAGTTTGAGTTGAGTTTCCCCTTCACCTGTAGCATGGTCAAGCTGTGCTTCCTCATATTCCTTCACAACCTCATCCACCCCGACAATAGCATAGCCATCTGGAATCGGTCGGCAGTGGTAAGTTCCACCAGCTACAGGAGGTAAGGCATAGCCGACAGCCACCTTAATGGATAAGCCCATTAATCTCACATGCAGCTCAGCGTGTTCGCTGTCCGTGATCTCATCCACGGGGTATCGAGGACCCGCCATTTCAAGCGTGGGCTGCACGTTCTCCGTGGAAGCCACGCTGCTTTTCCGCGCAGAGTCTGGGCCGCCGGCAGCTTCCAATGCAGGCTCTTCGTGCCGCTGAGATGGGCCGGTAGCTTGATGGCTCTGTTGTGCATTCACTTGCGCCTTCAGCGCCACAAGTGCATGTTCTACCTGTGTCATCCGCTCTGTACACTCTTTTTCTTTTTTGCCGCGCCATCTATAAGAGTCGCTCCACTCGGCAAACCCATCCTTCCATGTCATACCCCCTGTGCCTCGTGCATGTCCAGGGTGTTCTTTTTTACCGATGGCGCGTGTGAGCTGGTCATTCTCTCTGTCGGGATGGAAGGTCCTGGTGGCTGTTTCCTCGTATTCCGTGATGAGTTCAGTGACGGGTTTGGCAAGGAGGCGGGTTGGGAAGATACACAATCCTGTTTCTGGGTCCAACCTTGCCCCGATTCCGTAGAACCAAGTCTTTGCACGTAGGTCTCACCCATGTGTCTGGGGTGTGATCCCTCTGTCGCGCAGGGCCTTCTCAGCTTCCTCCCACTTAGGCCTCTGAGATATGTAGCCACCTGACACTGTCCTCTGGTGATATTCCTTCTTCTGGGCATTTAGCGTATTGGTTTCTGACCTCTTTATAGTTATAGCATCTTCCTTGTATGCCACAAATTCGCGCCAGTGAGGTCTTATCTTCGCATAATATGCGTCTTTGAAATCTGGAGTCTTGCGAGCTTTGACAAATTTGTTCAATTTTGTCTTCCAGTTGCGGAAAGCGTCAGCCATCTTCTTTAGAGTCCACTCTTTGACCTTTTCCTTTATAACCGGTTTGTTTTCATCCTCCTCTGGCGGAAGGGTGAAATTTACCAATAGCGAATTCCAAAGCGTTTCTTTGGATCTTTCATCGACAAAGGTACCGTCGCCATTCTTTGGCTTATTCCAATATTCAATTGTGATTGGGATTTGGTCCCTAACAACAACTCCAGCCTGACGTACAAATTTGTCTGCGGTATTCTTGGGCTCCATCGGCCTGCCATCAACACGGACTGCTTCGATCGTGAACTTTGCACGATCTTTCAACCGATGGCTCGCGCCTCGCTTGCTCTTTTTCGTAGAAGAAGATGGTTGCTGGCTGGTCGATCTAGAGGGCTAAAAGAAGAAAGCAGCATTAATTAATACATGTAGAAGAAGATTGTTGGTGGAAGTCAGCAGAGACTTAATCAATGCATATACCTCGCCGGACTTTGTAATCACTAAATTGCGTTCACCAGAGTCTTCATCTTCTCCATGACTACTTGAGTTGTCATCATGTCCCTCCAAGTCTAGATATTGAGAGGTGTCCTCATCGATAATGTTCTCCATTATTTCTTCTTCTTCAAGGTTTCTACTAAGTGGATCCATAGTTTCTAAAACAATAATATTATCTAGAGTAAGAGAGTAAACATTCAAGTGGACTTGGATTCATACACAAATATACATATTATTCATACAAAAATACACAAATAGGATAAAGTACATAAGATAAAGTACATTATTAATACATCACCGGAGAATAGCTCGGGTGCATTATAGGATAAAGTACATTATTAATACATCGCCGGAGAATAGCTCGGGTGTATTATAGGATAAAGTATAATATAAAGTACATTATTAATACATCACCGGAGAATAGCTCGGGTGCATTATAGGATAAAGTATAAGATAAAGTATAAGATAAAGTATATTATTAAGATAAACTAGCGAACGCGGCTGCCGCGTTCTATGCTACGGGAGCTCTGCAGCCACAGAAGAGGAACCATCACCGGAGAATAGCTCGGGTGAGATCCGTGAAGCTGCCAGATATTGGAGAACCTAGTCTTCAAAAGATACATGTATCGTCGTACATGCTCGTCCTCCTCTCTAATAGGACGACGTACCACCTCCTCGGGGGCTGGCTCCCTCTGCACCGCTCCTGGACCTCGTGGACACCACCAAAGAAGCTCCGGGTCCCGGATTCCTCACCAAGGTACAAGTCCCGACAGGTAGCACCTCCCAGTGCCAACCCGGCGGAGCCCAGATTCGGACATCCCCGACAGAGTCCAGTAGGCTCGGACGAGATGGACGCGGCATAACTAAATAATAGCAATAAACAATCATAAAACATAAACAGTAACTAAATCACTAAGTATATATTGCCCTAATAACAATAACCCTAAACCTATCACTAATAACAATAACACGGTATTTACCTAACTAATACTAATACTAACAACTAATACTAATTCTAATTCTAACTCTAAATTAGCCTAATAATACTAATACTAATTTTAATTCTAACCCTAATACTTAACCAATACCCCTAATACTTAACCAATCATATGCCTAATACTTAACCAACACCCCTAATACTTAACCAATACCCTAATTCTAACTCTAAATTAGCCTAATAATTAATACTAATACTAATTCTAACCCTAATACTTAACCTATATACTAATTCTAATTCTAACCCTAATACTTAACCTAATACTAATACTAGCTAATTAACCTAATACTATTACTAGCTAATTAATCTATATACTAATTCTAATTCTAACCCTAATACTTAGCCTAATAATACTAGCTAATTAACCTAATACTAATACTTGCAAATTAACCTAATACTAATACTAGCTAATTAACCTATATACTAATTCTAATTCTAACCCTAATACTTAGCCTAATAATACTAGCTATAATTAACCTAATACTAATATAGCTAATTAACCTATACTAACTAATTGACCTCACCAGCAGGAAGACGTACAGCGGCGGCGCCGGTGGGAAAGGCGGCGCGGCGGGAGGAAGACGTACAACGTGGCTATGCGAAGTCTCCGCGGGTGCGGCGGCGGGCGACAAGGACGGTGGCGGCGAGCTCTCCACGGGCGCGGCGGGTGGCAACGGCGGGGGCGGCGAGCCTCCCCACGGGCGAGGCGGGCGGCAACGGCGGCGGCGGCGAGCCTCTCCGCGGGCGCGGCGGGCGGCAATGACGTGGGCAAGAAGGGAAGGAGGTGGCGGCGGTTGGGGGCGGTGGCGGGGCACACGCACGGGGATCGGTCTGGCTGGGGGAAGAAGGGAAGGGGGTGGCGCGCGTGTTATAAACCCCCCCTTTAACACCGATTCATGGCTGGAACCGGTGTTAAAGGGGGGGGGGAATTCGTTTCGCGCCCGCACCCCCCCTTTAACACCGGTTCCAGCCACGAACCGGTGTTAGGGGGGAGGGTGCGGGCGCGAAACGAAATAAATGCGCTCCCCCTTTAACACTGGTTCGTGGCTGGAACTGGTGTTAAAGGGGGGCATTTATTTCATGCATTAATGGGGTGGGGGCATTTATAATTCAAAAAATAGGATATGAATTTAGAAAATTCATATCTTATTCATTTCAGCTCAGAAAAATATGAATAATATATCATATTTTTCAGAAAAATAATATCTATCCATTCATGTAAAAACATTTTATATTTTACTTTAGATGAAAATTTTCAAAATGATTAAAACACTTACATATAAATTTTGATTATTCAATTCAAACGAAAATAAATTGTCAAATCCTAAAACTTTGAACATAAGAAATATTAAGCATCTAAAAAGGAATCTAACCCTATTTTATTAGAGCAAATCATATTTTATTTTGTATTAATATTTTTGAATTGATTGGATATTTAAATGCCGCATCTTTTGTATACACTTGAATCTGACAAAGCGTCACTCAACTTGCATTGGATTTTTGATAAAATAGCATATTGTGAACCTAAAAATGATTTTTGTAAAAAATCATGAGCATCGTATCATATACCCTGTAGTTCATATCTGACCCACTTCCTGCCAATTCGGCAGGAATTTGTCTTTTTCACCAGAGGTGGACGGAAATGTTTCAGATCCCCCTGTTGGTATATTGTCCATATAAGGTGGTCTAGTATTTTTGTAAAATGTGGTGGTGGTTTTTTGAATTAGCCGTTTGGTGGTTGCTTCACAAAACCATCCATTTTTTATGCTCGGAAAATAGAAAATGCCTTTTTGGTGCGATAAAAAGGAAAACTTCCTCTTGCAACATTGTTTGCCATGCCATGATGCACATGTATGCACAATATGGCCTTATTATCACAAATTATACCTTGATTCTAGCCATAACATTGATCATTTGACCCGAAAGCCAAGAAACCTCGAATGAGATAGGTCATTTTGTGAAGGAGATAGAACTGGAATTAAAATACAGAATGCAACTAATAGTAAGTTACATAAAGCACGACTGAAAATTAAGATACATAAAAGAACTGAAAATTAAGATACATGGCCAGATTAAGTAACAATCGGTCGAACTTGTTTCGGAATGTTGGAGTGATTCAGTCATGCTCCTGCCTACACCTGTAATACTCGCCACTGTAGTCGTCGTACTCGCCGCTGCCGTCATCGCTGTCGTCGTCGGGGTCGCCGTAATTGAACCTTGAAGGCTGAGTACGCGTGGGCTGGACTTGAGGGTAGCGCAAACGGGGGTTAGAGTCGGCGGCAGTGTCGTAGGCCATGACGCTCTGGAGAGTCCGACCGCGCCACCATAGCCGATGGCCGGCCTCGTTGAAGTTCGGAGGAGGTGGGCCGTCCTCCTTGTGCCTGGCGAGCGCCCTCTCACGCCGATCCACGAAGAAGGCTTCCCAAGTAGGGAAATAGTCGAGATGCCATCTGGGATTCCTCCGCTGCTCCGGCGTGAGCTCGAAGTAGTAGTGGTTCGTGATGGCCATCCGGCGCGCCACACCTAGAGGGACAGGTGGAACCGGCACGCCTCCAGCGCTCAGCATCCAGCCGACGAGGACACAGTAGCCCGGTGGGCAGGGGTAGTTCGAGGCGCAAAGCGCCTCCGCCTCCCTGGGGGTTAGTGCTACGGTGGAAGCCATGGGAAAGAGTGATGAGGTTGCAGATATGAGTCTAGAGATGTGCAATGACAATGGAGGCCAACCCTACATATATATATAGTGAAGAACTGGCGGGAAGAACTGGAGGGAAGAACTGGCGGGAAGAACTGGCAGGAAAAATGGCGGGAAGAAAAATGGCGGGAAGAAAAATGGAGGGAAGAAATAGAAGGAAGAAAAATGGCTCATTTAATACATATACTGTTAACAGAAGAAGACTTATATCTGCCGCCTCTCTCCACTCTATCCCATGGCTTTCACCATACCTCTAACCCCAGGGAGGCGGAGATGGAGTCTTTCATGGGCTAGCAGGAAAATATTTTCCGAGGCGGAACTTCCGAAGATGCCATAGGGCGTGTGCACCAAGGGCATCTTCGAGAAATTCCGCCACGGGAGATTTCCAAACCCTTTCCTCCATCCATGGGGATGAAACTCTCCATCCATGTTGGCTTGGTCGTTGCCATAGCACATCTACACTCATATCTGCCGCCTCTCTCCACTCTATCCCATGGCTTCCACCTTACCTCTAACCCTAGGGAGGCGGAGATGTAGTCTTTCACGGGCTAGCAGGAAAATATTTTCCGAGGCGGAACTTCCGAAGATGCCATAGGGCATGTGCACCAAGGGCATCTTCGAGAAGTTCCGCCACGGGAGATTTCCCAACCCTTTCCTCCATCCATGGGGATGAAACTCTCCATCCATATTGTTGGCTTGTTGAGTTGCTTGCCATGGCGTATCGTTGCTCCTTTTATAGGCACGGCGCCGCTTCTACTTTGTCTTCTTCCTCCGACAGGGCGTCGTGCGCTACATCGAGCAGTGTAGTCCACCCACGCGTCCTTATCCTATCGACAGCTTTAGTCCCGGTTTGAGCCCTCACCCGGTACTAAAGGTTACCCACGCGTCCTTATCCCACCGACAGTTTTGTTAGATGACACAAAAACCACCTTTAGTCCCGCTTGCACCCACCAACCGGTACTAAAGGTTAGCCACCCCCTTTTGTTAACAGAAGAAATATGACATTGATTTCCATGTTGAGATACATATGTGTGCCAAAAATGGCTCAATTAATACATATAGTCAATCTTATGATCGCGTCGGCCGTAACCATGGAGTATCAACACCGTTTAACAGGATGGTTGGGTCAGTCTTCACTCTGAAGGGCGGAATTTCATCAAACTTATTATAATCTTCTGACATGTCTGTCTTGTCCTCCACTCCCACGATGTTTCTTTTCCCTGAAAGAACTATGTGACGCTTTGGCTCATCGTGTGATGTATCTGTTTGCTTATTTTTTCTTTTTTTCGGTTTGGTAGACATGTCCTTCACATAGAAAACCTGAGCCACATCATTGGCTAAGACGAATGGTTCGTCTAAGTTCTTGTCTACCTTCATAAGATTGTTGAGATCCACCGTTGTCATTCCGTACTTCTTGTCTACCTCAACCCCCTCCTGTTAGCTTGACCCATTTGCATCGAAACAAGGGGACCTTAAAATTAGGTCCATAGTCAAGTTCCAATATCTCCTCTATGAACCCATAATACGTGGTCTTTTGCCCATTGTCTTCTGCTGCATCGAAGCGGACACCACTATTTTGGTTGGTTCTCTTTTTATCTTGGCCTATCGTGTAAAATGTATTCCCATTTATCTCGTACCCTTGGAAAGTACATATAGTCGAAGATGGTGTCCTGGCCAACAAGTACAGTTGATCCCCACCAGTGGTGTTATTCGTGAGAAGTCTTTGCAGCCAGCCGCCAAAACTCGCCATGTGTTCACTTATAATCCATTCATCAGACTTCCCCGGGTGTTTGAGGCATATTAAATTCTTGTGTTCATTGATATACGGGGCAACCAAGATAGATCTTTGTAAAACCGTGTAGTGTGCTTGATTGAGAGAATGCCCGTCCCTACATATCATTGCTTTACATCCTAGGGTGCCTTTTCCATGTAGTCTCCCCTCATGTCGTGATTCTGGAACACCAATCGCCTTAAGGTCAGGAATAAAATAAACACAGAACTCAATGACCTCCTCTGTTACATAGCCGTTGGAGATGATTCCTTCTGGCCTAGCACGGTTATGAACATATTTCTTTAAGACTCCCATGTACCTCTCAAAGGGGAACATATTGTGTAGAAATACAAGACCGAGAATGGCAATCTCTTCTACTAGGTGAACCAGGAGATGCGTCATAATATTGAAGAAGGATGGTGGGAACACCAACTCAAAGCTGACAAGACATTGGGCCACATCTGTCTGTAACCCTGGTAGGCTTTTTAGATCGATTTGGAATTTTTTCTCTGCCATATTTATTATTCCCTTTATATTCGACGAGAAGCCAGACGGGACCTTGATACTGCTCAGGCATTCAAAAAAGATTTCCTTCTCTGCTTTAGTAAGAGTGTAGCTGGCATAAGTTAAGTGGCATCATTTACCCTTCTCGTTCTCAGGATGCATAGGCTCTTCAGGGTCTTTCAGACGTTGCTGGTCCTACCGTGCTTCCGGTGTATCTTTTGTCTTCCCATACACTCCTAGGAAGCCTAGCAGGTTCACGCAAACATTCTTCATCATGTGCATCACGTCGATTGAAGAGCGGACCTCTAAGACTTTCCAATTGGGTAGGTCCTAAAATATAGATTGCTTCTTCCACATGGGCGCGTGTCCGACATCGTCATTCGGAACAGATAGACTGCCAGGACCTTTTCCAAAGATTACTTCTAGGTCCTTGACCATACCAAATACCTCCTCACCGGTACGGAGGACAGGCTTCCTCCGGGGTTCTGCCAGACGTTTGAAATGCTTGCCTTTCTTTCTTACTGGATGCAGGTTCGGAAGAAATCGACGATACCCTAGGTACACAACCTTCTTACATTTATCCAAATATACACTTTCAGTCTCATCTAAATAGTGTGTGCATGCATTGTATCCCTTGTTTGTCTGCCCTGAAATGTTACTAAGAGCAGGCCAATCATTGATGGTTACGAAAAGCAATGCTCGTAGGTCAAATGGCTCCCCTTTGTGCTTATCCCACATACATACACATGGTTTGGCCCAGAGCTGTAAAAGTTCTTCAACTAATGGCCTTAGGTACACATCAATGTCGTTGCCGGGTTGCCTCGGGCCTTGGATGAGCATTGGCATCATAATGAACTTCCTCTTCATACACAACCAAGGAGGAAGGTTATAGATACATAGAGTCACATGCCAGGTGCTGTGACTGCAGCTCTGCTCCCCAAAAGGATTCATGCCATCTGTACTTAGACCAAACCTTAAGTTCCTTGCATCACGTGCGAAGTCCGGGTACTCCCGCTCGACTTTTCTCCACTGTGACCCATCAGCGGGGTGTCTCAACATCGCGTCTTTCTTACGGTCTTCCATGTGCCATCGCAACAACTTGGCATGCTCTTTATTTCTGAAGAGACGTTTTAACCATGGTATTATAGGAGCATACCACATAACCTTGGCAGGAACCTTCTTCCTAGGGGCCTCGCCCTCAACATCGCCAGGATCGTCTCGTCTGATCTTATACCGCAGTGCAGTGCATACCGGGCATGCATCCAAATTCTCGTACTTCTCACCGCGGTAGAGGATGCAGTCATTAATGCAGCCATGTATCTTCTGCACGTATAATCCTAGAGGGAAGACAACCTTCTTTGCTTGGTATGTACTGTCGGGCAACTCATTATTTCTTGGAAGAAGATTCTTCATTTTTACCAACAACTTTGAAAATGCGCTGTCAGTCACACCGTTCTCTGCCTTCCATTGCAGCAAATCCAGTGTGGTACCTAGCTTTTTGTGGCCATCTTCGCAAGTTGGGTACAACAATGTTTTGTGATCCTTTAACATCTGCTCCAGCTTCTCCTTCTCCTTTTCAGTTTCACATTCTTCCTTTGCATCAGTAATGGCCTGACCAAGATCGTCATCAGCGGGCCCATCTGCTGCCTCTTGATCTTCATTATCTACCCCCGTTGCAGTATCATCATATTTAGGATACATATTATGATAGTTGTCATCATCCTCTTCTTCTTCGTTGTCTTCCATCACAACCCCTTTTTCTCCGTGCTTGGTCCAACAATTATAGCCGGGCATGAAACCGGATCGAAACAGGTGGGCATGAATGGTTCTGATATTTGAGTAGTCTTTCTTGTTCTGACAGTGAACACACGGACAACACATAAAACCATTGTGACCACGGTTTGCATTAGCCACAACGATGAAATTTTGGAGGCCCATAATGTACTCGGAAGTGCGGCGATCACCGTACATCCATTGCCGGTTCATCTGCATGAATATATAGTATATATCAAAAAATAATAGGGAGATGACCATTTATATATAGTACATCAATGACACATGAAAGGATAGTTGCCGACCTCGACCGAGAAGGAAAGAGCAACGAGAAAACTTATTTTGAGCTCTCGGGCATTTCACCGAACACCTCTTGTGCATACGAAAAAAACACAAACTAGCACACTTCACACCCTCTTGCTAGGCTCCAAAATGAGATAGTGAAAAAATGGAAGAGTGGGGTGTGGGCTGCGGTGTCTTATATAGCCCCCCCTTTAACACCGGTTCAAGCCATGAACCGGTGTTAAAGAGGGGGGCTGCGCGGGCCACTGGTGCAGGGGCCTTTAACACCGGTTCGTGCCACGAACTGGTGTTAAAGGGGGGCTCTTTTTTGCTGCATGGGCCACGCTGGTACAGGCCCCCCCTTTAACACCGGTTCGTAGAAGAACCGGTGTTAAAGCCCATTCCAGGCTCAACCAAAGGCCTCGTTTCCACTAGTGGAAGCAGCGACATCAATTTGGCAAACTCCACTGATGGGATGGAGAGCCCATAGCGACGTGGATGGAGCCGGTGGAAGTGGAAAGTGGCGAGGTCGTTTCGGCTACGGTCGTAACCTCGTGCGTGCAAGCACTCTAATTGAGTATATAATCCCGTTTCTTAGTAACATGAACAAATATATTTATGTCATAGTGGTATTTGATTGTTTTAATGAGCACTTGGTTCTGAGTTTGAGTACCATGTACTACACATTTAGTTTTATAGTTCATTCCTTCGCCACTGACAAGTGGGACCTACGCGTAAGGCAGCAACATGGTTACATGTGCTTGAGAAAAATATAGAGGATGTTTTTGCAAATTCATAATACCACATGTCAGCTTCAGAATGATTCTGGACTAGTTTACTCTCTAGATACAAGTTTACATACCACGGGATCACAATTTGCAACTTATGGAACTAATTTGCACGTGTCAGACAAGTTGTGGGACTACCAGTGTAATGATCTCTTAATATAAGTATAAATAACTAGAAGTGTAACAATCAATCCATTCTTCTAGTTAACTTTCAGCTTCTCAAGGAACACTAAGATGTTTTAATAGCATAACTGAGTAAGAGAGTTCATTTCCTAAATAGCATAACAATGAAGTGTCTTATTGACGCCCACATAAGTAAATCAAGGCTATCAAAACATTTCTAATTCAATTATTGTTTTTCAAGAAAATTCATAAAGTAGCAACGAAACCATGCCAATGACTAGTTATGTGGATCTTCATTCATATCTTTTTCTCGCTTTTTTTCTTCCTCTTTCAAAGATCATTGGCTGTTTCTTTTAGAAGTGCTTGCACAACCTTTAAGAGTAACAATACTTTTGCACATATATTGATACGTATGCCACTCATGTCATCAACTCATAGCCGAAACCCGGGGTTATGTCATATATCATTCAAAAGCTAGCGGAGTTGCTGGCATCCCAAAGGTGTGCATGAGAAACATCAATTTTTTTTAAATTTTATGCTAGTACCACGGTTTGATCCACAAGGTTAGCTTTGGCATGCATCACAATTACCACTAGACTATATTTCAATCAAACAACTCCTTTCAAGAGTGTCGTCAAGTCTATCAAAACATCTATGAGGTTAAGTATCTTCAAGGGTATACTCTCAAGACAATCATTCATCAAACAAGTCATAAATTTTAGACTTTTCTTATTGTACTTGTTTGGCAATATTATTTCCAAGAAAAGACTCGGTTAGCTAAAAGAACTAGAGAAAAATCTTTCACAACTAATCATCATACCAATAAAAAGCTTTATGCTAACTATTTTGAATTATTCCCACTAGCAAGACATCTTAGCAAATTAACCAACTAAAATAAACAAGTCAAACTTCAAAAGTGGGAGAAATAGGACATACCTCTCATGAGTGACTTCATAATTCGCTTTCTTATAAGGATGTGTTCCTTCAAAATTGAAGCACGATTATTCCCATAATAATATTAAAGCAAAGAGGCAAAGTGCAAATCCACGTTCACGAAAAAAGGAAAAAGCGAAAAACTTTTTGTATTTTTTAGGATAGGGATTAAGGAATAGAAAATAACTTGCGACCAAGCAAGGAAACTAATAAAAGAAAAATAAACGAAAAATAAAAGAAAACTAAAAACGAAAGCAAAGGAAAAGCAAATGGAAAAACAAAAACAAAATGTTGAAACAAACCAACACGTGTGTATCAAAGCTCCCAAGGAGCTGAAGTACAACCTCACTATTAAACAAATAAAATTGTCGGGGGAACACATCCTTAAGACCAGGCTTTTGGAAGCCCTTTTGTTGCTCATTGTGGTGGTGGTGAATAATCTCCCACGTTCCATTGCCTGCTCCAATCATGGAACTGGGTGACGAGGTTCGCAGAAGCATCTCGAAGGTTGATGGAAAGGTTGTTCATGTTTTAGATATTTCCTTTGAGCACATAGATATTTTCATAGGTGTAGTAGTAGTTTGGTGGCTGCATATCTTGTTGGGTTCCCTCTTGTTCTACTTCTTTATCTTCTCCTCGCCCTCCCGCGAGTATTTCTTGATGGGGTAGACTTGCCTCAACCTGCGCGTCAAAACGTAAACGTCCATCCTCGATAAAGAATATACCATTAGGTAAAGGAGTTGGGATCAAGTGATCTGCTCCAGGTATATCAAGGAAGTATCTACCATTAGTTAGAAATGATACCACATACTCTTAGAGTAGAAAAACTGAGACGATGACTTCCTATCAACGATTGGATATTACTTAGGTTGACGTGAAGTGCGCGTGCAAGAACGGTTACAACTCCTCCTCCATATCTAGGTCATCGAGATTGCAGAGGTTGATTCTTAAGGTAAAACACAAGAAGGGCACCCAAATTTGGCGTTAAGTTATAATTTATAATAGCGGCTTTTGGGAGGACCATCAGGTCCTTCTCATTGACTCTAGTAACCTCACCACGTGTCTGTAAGGTGTTAGCAATAATATAAAACAAATAGCGAATAGCAGGATGATCAATTTGGTTAACTTTCGGTGTGTTTCCATGAATTATCATTAAATTAAAGTACTCCCAAGATGCAGGATTTAAAACAAAAGTGGTGGAGCATATATCAGTGGTCTTATTGGCAAACCCAAAACATTGAGCCCATTGGTCGAGCGTCAATGAGTACTAACAGTTCATAAGACGTAAGTTGACGCAATCAATTCTTCCTCGGAACAATAGTGAGAGCACACGTATGCGTCGAAGTATTGAGGAACTCAAGCGTCAAGCGGCGATACTTGGCGACATCCTGAAAGACAAAGTCATACAAACCAACATTGTTGCAAAGTAAATCAAAATCAGCACGAATGCCAAGTTGGTTCGGGATATAGGGACACGCCTACTTGGTGGACTTGATTTCTTGGAGCTTGAGACGGTCAAAACGATTCAGCTGAAACTCCTCGATGAACTCGATGCCAAGTGACTCGGGAGTCAACATATCAACGGGTTGTGCGAAAGGTTCCACAACCATCACACGTTTACAGCTCCTCGTGTTCATCTAAAACAAAGTAAAAAAATTGCTAATTAAATTTTTAGTCCAATAGAAACATAGCATAAACGATCATCTACACTTGTTACAAAATAAACTCCTCTAAAAACAATACCAAGCATGATCAATATCAAGATTAGCTTAAGAACATGACCTAAGTCTAGATTGATAATGATGAAAGATTGAGTAGAGTTTTGTTGCAAATAAGTTGGGAATCGAAGGAGAATAATACCTTAGATCGATTGGGTGCAAGGAATCAAAGAAAGATTGAATAAATTTAAAGATCCAATGGATGTGATTTGGAGTTTAGAGGAACAAGAAAGAGAAAATTTGTGTTTGATGATTTTTAGGTTACCTCCTTGTGGGGTTATGGCGGCCACATACATGGTACGGGCGGGAGCCCGTATCAGAGCCCACCCGTACTGGGTAACATACCTTGGGGGTGAAAAATCCCTTTCGGCGATACACTCGGTATGGGCGCATGGTACGGTTGCGCACGCTCGTACTCTGGTCGTTATGCGTTGAGTATTGCTTGAAATCTGATAATTTGTTCGAGGGTACTATACGGGCGCGTGGTACGGGCGCGTCCGACCGTACCAGTGGTCGTTACGAGCGTTGTTTCCCACGGAAAAAATCAGAATTTCTATCAGAGCCTGATCTATGGTTAGTATGCTAGTATGAATTGATACATGTAGAGTGTGGGCATTGATACCTTAGTTGTTACCTTCCCACATGTATCAGAGCCTGATCTATGGTTAGTATGCTAGTATGGATAGACACATGCATAGTGTGGGAATTGATACCTTAGTTGTTACCTTCCCACGTGTATTTTTTATATCGCGGTACTATGACATGAAGTGGCCTGGACTGATCTTACGCGTAATTTTACGCGAGACTAGTTCCACGCTCGATATACTTCTTGTACCATATAAGTGGCTAGCAGGTGTCTGTCTCTTTTATAGTAGTTGATATAGCATCTACAACGGAAGGCCCCAAAAGGGATGTAGTAGCGACAACTATTGTATCCATGTTGTGGTTAGAAGTTCGTAGGTAGAAACGATTATATTCCAAAATCCTAAACAACCATGTAAAATCTGCAATAGATAGAATAGATGCGTCTAACTTTATGTTGCAGAAAAGGCTTTGTGATGTGATATGGTTGCAGTCGTGAATGAGGTAAGGTAGTTTAGTTTTCCTATTACTAAGTCGTATAGTAGTAGTCATCATGAAGATGAATGATAAGACCGATGGCGTCGTGGACTTGGCGTCGAACCGGAGCACCTGATAGAGATCATGGAGCGCGAAGACAACCATGTCATGTCACATTTTGATTAGATATGATTTAATCTTTGTATGCATCTTGTTTGAGTGCAAGTATTAGATACACAACGGTAGCATTTAAATAGGATGATCCCTAATTAATACCAACATAGTGTTTTCCCATTAGTGTGCACCACCAAGAAAGTTCGTTATTATGAAGCAGACCATGATGATCGGGTGCTAGAGATATCTATGTTCGCATACGGTGGGTGCAAGCCATGTATGCGCAGCAAATACACTATGGTTGGGTTGACGAGCCTAGCATGTGTACAGACATGACCTCGGAACACAAATATCGAAAGATCAAGCACACCTCACATGGATGATGTGATCGACGGATATAGTCCATCGTGGCAGTCGCCTCAAAGACCGTGACGATCTAGGATGATATGGTGTAAAGGGGTCGTGTAGTCACTAAACTGTCTTTAGGTTTGATAGTTTAAGTGGGAGTTTATTTGTTAATAGGATTACAAATTTGAACTCCATATTATGAACTAAGTCCTTTTCCAAATGTCTTGTAGATTATGGCCATTCCCTCAGTTCAGGACATCTTTGGTCCATTAATGAATGGGAATAAACTTAAATTAGATGAGTCGAATTTCATCGACTGGTACCAATGCCTAAGAAGGATCCTCATAGGAAACCATCTCCTCTATGTCCTTTGTGAACCCCTAGAAGATTTCCTGGATGAATCTGATGGTAGAGAAGATACGATTCTTCATGACCATTGTGATACCTTCACCAAGGTCGAACCCAAAGTTGGGATCGTCGTCAACAGAAAGAGTATATGTGATATATAAGTAATAAATGTTTCCATGAAACACTTATGTAGTATTCAAGTATTAGATACTTAATCTTTTTTTATTGAAAACAAGACCCTTTGCGTGAGAGTTACAAAATGGAACGAGGCGCTGATGGCGTGATGAAGGCAAGTAAGCCAGTTGATGGCCGACGACACTCCTTCCCTCGAAGTTTATCATCAGGATTAGTAGATTTGAATAAAAGCTTTCTAATCAAGTTTGTGAAACTTATTAGGGTGTCTTGCTTATTGTGAGACGGTTATTCCTATTAATAAGAAACAATTTAGTTGTTCTATTTTTATGAATAATTTCTTTTATGATTCACATTGGGATTATAAACAAGTTATTCTAGTCTTTATCTGTTTGATAAAAGGATGTTTATGAAAATTGCCAAAAGATATTGAAGTTTAAATATTGAATAACACTTTTGTTTAAGTCATTGTGGTGATTGCATGTTTTTCATGTTTATGAAAATCGGGTCCTTATATGTTTGATCTAGAGACTTTGCAAAACCATGTCTCATTGGGCAGGATGACAAAAACTCCGCATTCTGGTAAAATGGTGATATGTGAAGAATTGTTGAATTTTATACATACGATGTATTGCATTTTCAACACATAGTGGAAATCATTATTTTGTGAGTTTAAGTAAATATGTGTATTTACTCAATGAAACACAAGTTTTAAGCTATTTGAATTGTTCAAAGGATTTCAGAATCAAATGGATATAAGATTAACAATAATTCCAAAGTCTTTACGATTTGATCCAAGTGATTTTGAATTCAAGTTAATAGAAAATTGGCATATAATGGACTTAAGAAAAACAGTTTCACGAATTATGGTGATTGGACTAATCATAGTGCATAAGATACATATGGTTCAAATGATCTTCAGATGGATTAACTGTTAGGAATGAGAGTTAGAGATTGAATTAGTAAACACTCAAAAGTATTAGGAACATCTAAAGATTCACAGAAACAACACCATATGACATATGGCAAACTCGAGTTTCTAGAGATTTCGATAGTTCGAGATCGTTGCGAATAGTAAGTCTTTGTGGTACATTCTTAGTAAGACTATGAATACAAATTCCAAATGAATACGCGAAGAAGACAAAGTTTGTATTGTCTTAGCATGGTACTTCTATGAAAAATTGTTTTCTCATAGAAGTGTTAGTGGAAGGGTATAAGTGTAAGAAGTTTCAGCTAATACTTTAAAAGTAGGATTCAAGAATTTGTTCTGCCATTTGTATAATATCATTCTTTATTCACTTGTCCTATTATTGGAATAAGACATATATACAAACTACAAAGAAATATTGATGGACCCAAGTACAAGAAATGACTTGGAGTCATGAAATTGGCAAAGGACTGATAGAAACTATAAAGTCTTCAAAAGTATGAAGAAAAAGGTTGTAGCTAGTACAACATGCAAATTTTGACCAATCCGGAATTGCTAAAGTCTTGTAGCAGAAATTCTTGATTTTATGTGATATCAAAGAATTTTTGGATTTGCGAGAATTATCAAGAAAACTCTGCAATTTGAGTGGGAGATAAGAAGTTTTCCAAATAGAATATGTGGATGACATATTTGGGTGGGAGATGAGTGACATCCTAGAATATCAAATATTGTCAAAATATTTGAGTGGGAGCATAACGATGTTCTTGAATATGTAATTGACATGTTAGTGAACAATGTGTTTGGTATTAGGAGTGATTAGATCATTAGATGGATGAAATTTCTCTAAAATTAAATATAAAGGATCTATGTGATTAGATTAGGATGTTTAATGAACATTAAATGTCAAAATGCTTGGAGAATTCTGAAAGTGTTTAGAAGTACTTGATTGAGATTTTGAAAGCAATTTAGAATGGAAAACAATCAAAGAATAAAAGATTCTTACTTGTGAGACTAGGAGTAGCATCTGAGTAAAGACTCCATATTTACGACAATGGCTAAAACAAGGAAAAGGGATGCACTGCATCAACTATGCCTTGGCCATAGTTTTTCAAGGTAAAACTCATGTTGTTTATACTTGATATAATGAGACCCATGTTCTTAGTTGTAAAGAACGAAGATTCTAGAGTGATTTCAGAATCAATTACTGAATCAGAGTTAAGTTTGAACGTAACGAAAGCGTGGTTGTACATCAAAGTGAAAGTATTGCACTTTGATTGAATCTACATATATGTAGAAGTGTTAGGATACTTCAGTATTAGCAGTATAATTTTAGTTTAAATAAAGTTTTACTTTTGACTAAGTGTGTTTTACAGTTATACATGACATCTTGAAAGTTCTACTGACTGATAAATCGTCATTGTATATACTAGAAAATAGAAGTCTCACTTTGTCACCAAAATGCTACAACACATTATATGTTAATGGTGTGAATGTCAAAACAGTTGAAATTAATGATTTGCAAAATAGGGCCTTATGAATCTAGTAAAACAGATTTAGGATAGGAAGTCCTCCATGAGCAAGCATGATCAATAAAGACATATGAGATATGGTTTATGATTAGTAGTAATGCAGCTAGATTATTTGTACTCTAGTGCAAGTGAGAGACTGAAGGAGATATGTCCTAGAGGAAAATAATAAAGGGGTTTATTATCATATCTCATTAGTTCATAATAGTTTTATATCATGATATAACTATATCAAGTAGAAACATTGATACATGTGTGATGTATAAACAAACCCAGGTCCCTAGCAGCCTCTATTCAACTAGTTCATTGGGCAGCTCATGATCAAAGTTTCCTGATCATGGTGCTATGAATGCCAACTAACAATGAAGTCATATCATATGGATTGATGTGATAGACATTTACCACCAATGATTGTTGTAACACGATCATGTCACTTAGTTCTAGTTGCAATTGTCAAAAACGAAGTGGCCTAATCCTTAGACCGTGAGATCATATTAATCAATGTTGTTGGGTTCGCAACATAGAAAACAAAAAAATTCGTACAAAGTGAACAACTAAGAACCAAGATCTATCTACCTAGATACAATCGACGGGTGGATATACATCCATAGAGAAATACCCTTGAAGAGCGACAATGCATTGTTAACGAAATCTGATTTTGTGGATGATGTAGTCGTACACTTGCCGATCTAAAGATCGTGATGAATTCCAGCAAGTCCAGCAGGTCCAACACTAGTAAGTCCAGCAGGTCTAGCACCAGCAAGTCTAGCACCGCAAAGCAGCGGTGCATCCGTGATTGCACACACGTCCGGTACCCCGACAACCTCCGTGTCCTTGCTCCAGCGGTGTAGCGGAAGAAGCAACTCCCTTCTAGATAAAGCAACCGGGAACATGTATCTTGTTAATTCGAGACCATGGGGAATAATTCTGGAGGGGGAGAGAGATCCTTCACGAGGAGGTGTGAGAGTGGAGGAGGAGGAGGTGCTCCTTCTATAGGGGAGGGGGAAGCCTCATGCCATGGCCCATGGCCAAGGTGGGTTACTTTTATTGTTTTATTCAGAATTTTGTTAATTTCTTAAATTAACAAACAGTCACATAAACCCCCTGCAACATTTTAATATCACATGTAGAACCAATTTCTACAATTTCACCCGAAACAATTCCGGTTTCCATCGAAATGATTCCAGCGCTTTCTTAAATATTTATCTGAAACATTGTCAACACCCGGATTTTTAATCCCAGATGCCTGTTATGCCATACATCGCAATCCCAGGATTACCATTTTTGCGAGACATAACAGATTGGATATCACAGTACATCATCCATTAAAAACCATAGTAAGGTCTTACACAAATAAAGGATCTCATGATCCAGTCTTAATACAAACAAGTAGCGGAATAAATAGCGTAGCGGTGGGCTCCATCTTTAGTGTCACAGGAAATGCTGACGATGGGAGATAGTCCTAGTTGTAGTACCCGTCCTGCTATCCTTGTTCAGGGTAGTCCTCTTCATAGTCTGGCCACGGGAATAGCCAGGGACAAAGCCATGAGTACTCTTTAAGTACTCGCAAACTATCACTAACAAGTAAGGTAGTTCTAGTAGGGATGCTAAGCTCTAAGTTTATTTGCAAAGTTAAATTTGAAACCTAAGCTGAGTTCAGAAACAAAGAAAGGTAAAATAAAGTTCTAAAATCACCTAAGTGGGAACTTAGTTTTCATAGTCACAACACTGTTGTGGTCAAGTCATGTCACAATTCATTTCATAAGTCATTTTGAAAACATCTGACAACGGAACAGTATGGCCACTCCAACTGTCCATAACCGCGGACGTGGCTATTCGAAAGTTTGACACTCTACAGAGGTGGTACACTTTCACCACAAAATTTGATACATCCATCAGGGATAACCCTGAATCATCATACTTAGTATGCAGATAATCAAACATAACCTTTCCTTTACACACTCTAGTATAAGCACCTCTCCTATGAGCTTGGCCTCCCAGCCATGGTCATCTGCCATCCTGGGCACTGCATAGGTGGACAACATGGATAGGTAGCCTCAGCTCAAACCTCTCCTGCGAGGGAACTCATACTAATGCATATAAACTTCCGGCTAAGCCTTACCCAATTCAGGTATTGTGGTTGTACGGTAAAATTGGAATGGTATCGCATCCGAACCCAACCATCAGTTTTTATAAAGGGCTAAGGCTCATGGCTCAACATTTTCATCATCATAAACCAGTTGTGTTTCTCAACACATGTCAAAACATCTCAATAGAATGACTCATCATTCCAAGGTTTTCATAATCACTTTCACCAAGTATTCCCATCTAAAGTGATCAAGTTTTTGGTTTAGCTCTGAACACTAAGTTAAGAGTGTTCACTAAGGTGGAATTCTAACCTCAATCTCATGCCATAGAATGACATCTAAGTCTAACTAGATAGGCCAAGTTTTATACTCTTTATGCTATCTATAAATAAAGTAAAGAACTTTGGTAAAGTAAAAGAAGGTAAAGCTTGCAAGTAAAACTTGGGATAGGTATAAATCAAAAAGGGTGTAACCAAAGCATGCCTAATGCATCTTGCTCAGGTTAACTTTCTTAATTCTAGTTTGCTAACAATAGCTTGCTCAGTTTACTTGAAGTGCTAGGCTTGCCTTGGTTGGTGCAGTGGTTGAAATTCTCCTCTTCTTCCTCGGGGTAGAATTCCTCCTCTTCGCAGACTTGGTCGATACTATCGTCTATAAATACATACGGAATACACAATCACCAAACAATACTTAACTAGTCTATTTAGTACACTAATGCACACACTTGATGATCTAGCATCATCACATTCATCACAGGATTTAATGAGCTAGTTTCATTTATTTTATTTGAGAAAAGTAATTTCTACTCATTGAAATTAACTAAGATTTAGTATTCTCCAATAAAAATATGGAATCATGTGGACACATGTCATCACCACATATTCTAATGGATGGGAATGTGATTTAAATGTTTTCTCACATTTCAATAGGTTTAGGTTTATTATTTAAAGGATTTAAAGTGACTAGAAATGCCTATATAGCATTATTTTGGTACTAGTCCAAAGTCACTGCATGCAAACCTAAATATTATTATATATTCAGATAGATATTATCAAATGTGATTTTTGAGAGTTGGAATCAACTCAAAAGCTATTATGGTTGATTTTTGAAAAATGTTTGAATGTAAAAAGTCTCTGTCTTGTTATTTTTGCTAGATGAGATCTCTAACTCCAATTGATTTAAATCCAACGGGCTTGTATAGAGATTTTAATTATCTTTCCAACAAAATTTGAATCATTCCAATTGGTTAAGTATAACTCTCTGAATTGATTTTAAACTAGTGGACAAAATTAGGTTTAAGTCTAAATAGAAAAATCTAAATTTCAATTCTAGGGCTAGCACAGGAACACTAACGGGCCGGCCCAGTTACGCTCAGTGGCTCAGCGGGCAGCTGGCAAGCGGGGTCCACAGGTCAGAGGCACAACTCAAAGCGAAGCGGTACATGGCGATGTGGACCGTGCGATTGGAACCATGATCGACGGTGGTGGTTCATCGTCGACGATGAACTAGTCGCCGGCGAGACAGAACCCTAGTGGCTCGGTAGGGGTGCAAAGAGTTAGAATTGTTTCTGTTTGAATTTGAGTTCTAGGAACACCTAAAGTGACCTAGTGGATTAAATTGGCAAAAGTGACCATTTGCCTTTATTAAGTCCATTTGATTTCTTTTTCTTTGGATTTTGCTTGGGAATGATCTAGATGATGTGGAATTCATCGTTGAATCATTTTACAATCATTAGAACAAACAAACATGGCATTTCCAAACAATTCCGTATTAATGCAACACACATATGCATTCCTAATTATTTAAAATGATAAAACGTTTTTGTTAACCCTAAATTGGGTGATTTGGATCTTGATAACCTTGATTAAAGATTTGGGATGTTACAAACCTTCCCCCCTTAAACAAAATCTCGTCCCGAGATTTAAGAAAGAAAACTAGGAACTAAAGAGATCTGGAAACTCAGTCCTAATGTAATCTTCTCGCTCCCAGGTGGCTTGTTCTTCGGTATGGTTGCTCCATTGGATCTTGAGAAACTTGATACTCCAGGTCCTTGTGGTTTTGTAAGCTTCTTCCAAGATAAGGATGAACACTACACGATATCTCAGATCCTTGTTGATATCAATGGCTCGGTGATCGATATTCTTGAACACTTCAGTCTTCTCTGGCACTTCTAAGCATTTGCGAAGTAACGAGATATGGAACACATCATGGATGGCTGACATCTCCTCTGGCAATTCCAGTTGATACGATACTTCTCCTTGATGATTTAGAATCTTGAAGGGTCCGATATATCTGGGGGCTAACTTTTCTTTCAGACTAAAACGTTGCGTTCCCTTCAACGGAGAAACTTTGAGATACACGAAGTCTCCGACATTGAAAGTCAGGTCTCTCCGTCTCTTGTCAGTATAATTCTTCTATCTGGATTGGGCGGTCTTGAGGTGCTCACGGACTTTGTGAACCTTCTCTTCGGCTTCTCGTAGTATGTCGGGTCCGAAAATCTGAGTCTCTCCTACTTGTGACCAATTCAAAGGGGTACGACACTTTCTTCAATATAAGAACTCAAATGGGGCCATTTGCAAGCTGGCTTGATAACTGTTGTTGTAGGAGAATTCTGCGAAAGGCAGACAATCTTCCCATTTTGATCCATACTCTAACACACAAGCTCTCAACATATCTTCTAAGATTTGGTTGACTCTTTCAGTCTGTCCATTAGTCTGCGAGTGATAAGCTATGCTGAAATTCAACTTGGTTCCCAATCGTTCTTGGACTTTCTGCCAAAATCTTGAGGTAAATTGGGTTCCTCAATCCGACACTATGGTCTTGGGGGTTCCATGCAAACTAACAATTCTAGCAATGTACAACTCTGCTAGCTTAGAACTCTGGTAGGTTGTCTTGACAGGTATAAAATGGGCTACCTTGGATAATCTATCAACTATGACCCAGATTGAGTCATTTCCCCTACTAGAAGTAGGCAAACCGGCGATAAAGTCCATTCCAATGGAATCCCATTTCTATTCCGGAATCTGCAATGGTTGCAACAGTCCTGCGGGTCTCTGATGTTCCGCTTTGACTCTTTGATAGATATCACACTTGGCGATGTAGCTTCTGATTTCTCTCTTCATCTCGTGCCACCAAAATTGCTCCTTCAAATCCTGATACATCTTCGTTCCTGTGGGGTGGATAGAATAAAGAGTATCATGAGCTTCCTGCATGATAACTTGCTTCATCTCCAAATCTTCTAGCACACAGATACGTCCTTTGTACCACAAAACTCCTTCTTCATCCTCGGTGAATCCAGGTACCTTTCCTGTACCAATATGATGCTTGATTCCGTCGATACTTGCATTTCCCTTCTGGGCTTCCTTGAGTTGACTGATCAAAGTGGGTTGGAGTTCAATGCTAGCTAAGAATCCTTTGCTAACTAGCTCAGTTCTAAACTGCTCCAATTCTTCATGCAAACTTGGCTGGTTCTCTTTGATCATGGTGTTTAATCTACACGGCAATCTGCTAAGAGCATCCGCTACCACATTGGCTTCGCCAGGGTGATAGTGAATGTCAAGGTCATAATCCTTGATTAACTCTATCCATCTCCTTTGCCTCATATTCAGCTCCTTCTGAGTGAAAATATACTTCAATCTCTTGTGATTTGAGTAAATCTCACAGCGGTTACCCATAAGGTAATGACGCCATGTCTTCAATGCCAAAACAACGGCTGCGAGTTCGAGATCATGGGTAGGGTAGTTCTGCTCATGCTGCTTTAGTTGTCTGGACAAATATGCGATGACTTTGCCTTCTTGCATCAATACACATCCGAGACCAATCTTGGATGCATCACAATACACATCAAACGGCTTCTTGATATCTGGCATAATCAATATTGGGGCTGAAATCAATCTCTTCTTGAGCTCTTAGAAGCTTGCTTCACATTTGTCGGTCCATTCAAACTTCTTGTCCTTCTTCAACAATTAGGCCATGGGTCTTGCGATGCTCGAAAATCCTTCTACGAACTTGCGGTAAAATCCCGCTAATCCGAGAAATGCACGGACTTGGGTTTGAGTGATTGGGGATTTCCATTCTTCAACATCTTTGGTCTTGGCGGGATCAACAGCGACTCCTCCTACCGACATAATATGTCCGAGCAATCCTACTTCTTTCAGCCAAAACTCACATTTGCTAAACTTGGCATACAACTGATGCTCTCTCAGGGTTTCAAGGATGATTCTCAGATGTTGCTCATGGTCTTCTTCTAACTTGGAGTAGATAAGAATATCGTCAATAAACACAACGACAAACTTATGCAGAAAATTCATAAAGATCTTATTCATGAGATTCATGAAATAAGAAGGAGCATTGGTTAATCCAAAAGACATGACTGTATACTCATATAGTCCATATCTGGTGGGGCGGTCTTTGGAATATTTGTTGCACGAATATTAAGTTAGTGATAACCAGTCCTAAGATCAATCTTAGAGAACACGCTGGCACCCGTCAACTGATCAAACAAATCCTCTATCTTGGGCAGTGGGTACTTGTTCTTGCTGGTGACGTCATTCAGCTTCCGGTAATCTGTGCAAAAATGGTTGCCTCCATCTTTCTTATCGACGAACAACACGGGCGATCTCCATTGCGATGCGCTTGGTTGAATCAAACCTTTCGCCAGCATAACATCCAATTGCTTCTTTAGCTCCACTAACTCTGATGGGTTCATGCTATAGGGTCTCTGAGCTATGGGTCCGCTTCCAGGGATTAGTTCAATGATGAACTCAATATCCCGATCTGGGGGCATACCGGGCAATTCATTTGGGAATACATCGGGGTATTCACAGACTACTCTGACTTGGTCAATGGTGGGTAGGTCTAGACTCTTGTTGCATTTGAACTAACGGGGTAAGGTTTCATATATATGCTCGACTGATACTCCAGTGCTACTGGTCATGGTGATGGATTTCTTGGCACAGTCGATCAATCCTTTATGCTTTGACATCCAATCCATTCCTAGTACTACTTCCAAACCTTTGGTTCCAAGTACTATTAGATTGGCATAAAAATCTATCCCATGTATTCCGATAGGTACAACCTTGCAAATTTTTCTAGCTTTGGTGGTTGAACCAGGTATTTGAACTATCATAACATGCTTCAAGTTGGTTGGGTGAATCTTACTAGTGCATGCAAATTCTTCGGTAACAAACGAGTGCGATGCTCCAGAATCAAACAACACTCTTGCTAATACTGAGTTAATAGAAAACATACCTAGCACGACATCTGGCGCTTCTTGGGCTTCTTCGGCGTTCATGTGGAAGAGACGACCGTTGTAGCTGTGAGGGTTCCCTGGGGGAATCTTCTTCCGGGTTGAACACGGCGCTGCTACTGAGCTAGGGCATTCACATTGGCAATGGCGGCAATCTTCTTGGTACACTCGTTGGAGTAGTGACCCTTCACTCCACACTCAAAACTAGTAATCTGAGACTTGTCTTTTGCTGCCACAGGCACGACATTGCTTCCAGTCCTCGGGGCAGTGTTGTTGTTGTTGGACTTGGGCGGTGCACGGTTGAAGTTGTTGGAGTTGCCGGGGTTGTTGTTGTGGTTCCCCCGGTCTTCACATTTCCTCCGCTACGGTTGGGGTAGCTTGGGCAAGACATTGAGGGTCTATTGTTCCATGGGGCATATCCTGCAGACGGGTTGGGGCGATACTTCTGTGACTGTTGGATCCACTCTGGTGCATCATTCTATGCTTGCGATTGTTGTTGGCTTGGTTGATCTTTCCTTCCATCTGGATGGCAGAGTTGACTAGCTCTTCGAGATCGTCAAAACGGATGTTGATTAACATCGTTTAGATTTCATCGTGCAATCCATTTAGGAATCTCTCCTTATTCTTGGATTCAGTATTGATCTCATCAGGTGCATACCTAGCGAGGGATAGAAATCTGTCACGATACTCCAGTACAGTCATCCTGCCCTGCTTCAGTTCTCTGAATTCATCTCTAATTCTGGTGACTAAACCTTGCGGCACATGGGTGCGGCTAAACTTAGTCTTGAAAGCTTCCCACGTCATCACTTGACCGTGGTTCATGTTATGGGTGCTGTTCCACCATGCTCTTGCATCTCCTGCCAGATAGTGGGTGGCAAACAGAACTTGCTCATTTGCGTCAACTCCTGCTACCTCTAGGTTATTCTCCATGGTCTGTAACCAATCATCAGCATCCAGTGGGTCTTCAGACTTGCTAAAGATTGGGGGATTGGTATTCTGGAAGTTTTTGAGTTTGGATCCATGATGATCCTGATTTCCATGGCCTTGATTGTTGTGGGCCATCTAGGCAATATGTTGCAGGGTGGCTAGATTTGCTTGGCGCTCTGCCCTACTAGCTTCGCAGTCTGCAATTAGCGTCTGCAGAATTTGCAGCATCGGGTCCTGCGATGAGCTACTCCCTACTTGGTTTCCATGAGTCATCTGAAGATTGAGATAAATAATGGGGTAAGAGGGAAAGTTCTAAGGTTTTATGGTTTTGGTTTCAAAGCTAAAACTTTGAGTTTGACTCAGGTTTTGCAAACTAACTTCTTTTCATTCATTCAAGCAAGGCACACGATACAAACACACACACAACATGAAAGGAAAACAGATGGTTTTAAGAACCATTCTGTGAGCTAAGATACAATGGGACCGATACTTCTCACTCCTACGATAGTGCTCTAGTGCATCTACTCATCATCGATGAAGTCGGAGTCATCATCGTCGGTGTAGAAGTCCATGGCATCATCCTCCAGATAGTCATCATCATTGCTGAGGTACGAGTGAATAGCCCCTGGATGTCTTCACCTTCTTCCTCTTCTTCTTTTGCTGCAAGCTGAGCTTCTTGCTCCTTGATGGTCTTCTCGAGGTCGGCCACCTTCTTGTGAAGACGGTCGATGGTGTGATCCTTCTTTGCGTGTTGACGATGAAGTGATTGACGATCCTTGACGAGCAGTGAGAAAGTCTGGGCCTTTTGAGCGGCAATGGCAAGGTTGTGGTTGGCGTACTCTCGAGCATTGTCCAATTCCTTCTGTCTATCATACAATAGGAAGTCAAGGTTCTCCACTTGGCGTCTCATCTCCAGGTGACTTGGCATCTCCAATGGCATTCCCGAAAAATCACGCCTTGCATAGTGAGCAAAGCGAGTTCCCTGGATCAAGTTGACATTCTGTCCGCAAAGACGGGAGAGAGCTTCATGCATTTCCCTGGCTAATCCATCTAGCCAGTTGTTCTCTCTCATGGTGAATTGAATCTTCTCGGACAATGGTGCTTCCATCTTTCCTCGAAGATCAACAACTATTAGCCATTGTAAATCTCCTCCTGGGGGACCATTAAGTTGAGCTCCGAAGAATTCCAGATGCGGGCGTTTCAGGTACTCAGACAGTGCATCACAATTCCTCTCGACGATCAGTTGGCCTCCGTTGCCCAACTGGTAGAACTTGCAGTACTGAACTTCCATCTATAAGAATTTAGGATGAGAAGGTTAGTGCGGTGATCAAGTGTGTCCAATTTTATGGAGTAATGTAAGAGTTTTTGAGGAACATGAATCTTTTTGAAAGAATCTCAAGGGTAAGAGGGGAAATAGATTTTCACAAATACTCACTTGGGTTTTGAAACTAAGTTTTTTTTTGTTCGGACGTCCATTCTAACTAGGGTCTCCTATGGTCAGTGGATCTAATAACAACTTGTCAACACCCGGATTTTTAATCCCAGATGCCAGTTATGCCATACATCGCAATCTCAGGATTACCATTTTTACGAGACATAACAGATTGGATATCACAGTACATCATCCATTACAAACCATAGTAAGGTCTTACACAAATAAAGGATCTCATGATCCAGTCTTAATACAAACAAGTAGTAGAATAAATAGTGTAGTGGTGGGCTCCATCTTCAGTGTCACAGGCAATGCTGACGATGGGAGATAGTCCTATTTGTCGTAGCCGTCCTGCTGTCCTTCTTCAGGGTAGTCCTCTTCATAGTCTAGCCACGGGAATAGCCAGGGACAAAGCCATGAGTACCCTTTAAGTACTCGCAAACTATCACTAACAAGTAAGGTAGTTCTAGTAGGGATGCTAAGCTCTAAGTTTATTTGCAAAGTTAAATTTGAAACCTAAGCTGAGTTCAGAAACAAAGAAAGGTAAAATAAATTTCTAAAATCACCTAAGTGGGAACTTAGTTTTCATAGTCACAACACTATTATGGTCAAGTCATGTCACAATTCATTTCATAAGTCATTTTGAAAACATCTGACAACGGAACAGTATGGCCACTCCAACTGTCCATAACCGCGGACGCGGCTATTCAAATAGTTTGACACTCTGTAGAGGTGGTACACTTTCACCACAAAATTCGATACAACCATCAGGGATAACCCTGAATCATCATACTTAGTATGCAGATAATCAAACATAACCTTTCCTTTACACACTCTAGTATAAGCACCTCTCCTATGAGCTTGGCCTCCCAGCTATGGCCATCTGCCATCCTGGGCACTGCATAGGTGGACAACATTGAGAGGTAGCCTCAGCTCAAACCTCTCCCGCGAGGGAACTCATACTAATGCATATAAACTTCCGGCTAAGCCTTACCCAATTCAGGTATTGTGGTTGTACGATAAAATTGGAATGGTATCGCATCCGAACCCAACCATCAGTTTTTATAAAGGGCTAAGGCTCATGCCTGAACATTTTCATCATCATAAACCATTTGTGTTTCTCAACACATGTCAAAACATCTCAATAGAATGACTCATCATTCCAAGGTTTTCATAATCACTTTCACCAAGTATTCCCATCTAAAGTGATCAAGTTTTTGGTTTAGCTCTAAACACTAAGTTAAGAGTGTGCACTAAGGTGGAATGCTAACCTCATTCTCATGCCATAGAATGACATCTAAGTCTAACTAGATAGGCCAAGTTTTATACTCTTTATGCTATCTATAAATAAAGTAAAGAACTTTGGTAAAGTAAAAGAAGGTAAAGCTTGCAAGTAAAACTTGGGATAGGTATAAATTAAAAAGGGTGTAACCAAAGCATGCCTAATGCATCTTTCTCAGGTTAACTTGCTTAATTCTAGTTTGCTAACAATAGCTTGCTCAGTTTACTTGAAGTGCTAGGCTTGCCTTGGTTGGTGCAGTGGTTGAAATTATCCTCCTCTTCCTCGGGGTAGAATTCCTCCTCTTCGTAGACTTGGTCGGCACTATCGTCTATAAATACATAAGGAATACACAATCACCAAACAATACTTAACTAGTGTCGTGGAAATGGCCACGGCAATCGTTGCTACTGGCAGCGATTGATTGTAATGTGAGGAAGAGCTGGCGGCCATCTGCGGTGCGAGATGGGGGCGGATGCACATGGTTTACCCAGGTTCGGCCCTGCGGAGGGTAAAGACCTACTCCTGCTAGATTGGATTAATGGAGAGCGAGTTACAGGGGTGGCGAGCTTGGCGTCTAAGCAGCGAGTCACTTGAGGGGGTGTACGATGGAACGTAAGTCCTAAGGATACCCTAGGGAGGTGTATATAGGAGTCACCTCGCTAGGGTTTACAAGTTACAACCGAGCAAGATATGGACTTGGAGGCTTTTGACCTAATCCGACTGGGCTTCAAGTACACTTCTGGGCCTTGAGTCTCCAGTCGCTAGGCCTTTCCTTCAGTCGCACTCCAATCGCCGTCCTTCAGGCCCACTCGCAGACCCTTCGGCCCAATCGGAACGTCCTGCTGGGCATACCCCCTTCGGCATATCCCCATCAGTAGTCCCCGAGGCCATCGTTGATTCAGGCGCAGGTGTCCCTTTGGCGGTCGAAGTAGGCGATCCCAATTTGGGCGCCCAGTCGAGTCGGTGATGGACTCTATTAAAACCGAGGAAATTTTCCCCATGCTTCCATTCGCCGCTCCGGCGAATGTCACTGCTGCCAAGTCGCTGCTTCAGCAAATGGAGAGGACTAGCGGGTAGCGAGTGGAATGGAGGAGTTGGACCGTCAATTCTGGTCAAACTATCCGTTGGAAATACCAACGGTAACTTCGGCATAATTACCGCAGGTAACGGCTACCCCGAATTTGGCGGGTAGCGTTCCCCTATAAGGGGAGTGACGAATCAGCTCTGCAGATCCTTCCCCGCATTCTTCATTCTCCCACATTCACTCTTCCTGCCTTCAATCTTCTTGCCTTCGATCTTCCTGCCTTCCTCCGATTCGATCCTTCCGCACCGTGCAATTCCACATCCTTCCTGATGGCGCCTCCCAAAGGCTCATGGGGAAATCCAAGTGCACCACAGCCCAGCTCAAGTCCTTCGAGGACGCCGGAGTCCTCCGCAAGGGGAACTGGCGGGTTCCCCCCTCCTCCGAGACCAAGTCGAAACCGCGAGCCGGCGAATTCATATGTTTCCCCAGTCATCTAGAAAGAGGTTTGGGGTTCCCCACCTCGCTCTTCTTTCGGCGCTTCTGCGCGTACTACGCGATCAAGCCGTCGGATCTTGGCCCGCACAACATCGAGCAGCTGGCGATCTTCGTCGCCTTCTGCGTGTGCTACCTCGGCTGCATGCCGTATTTTCCACTGTGGTTGGAGCTCTTCCACGGCCACATCGGGCGCGAGGCGTCCACCGGCTTGATATTGGTTGCAGGCGGCATCACGTTCCAATTGAAGCCGAAGGCCAACTTCATCAAGCTCCTTCTACCAAAGAAAGCCGCCAGCGAGTGGAAGAAGAGTTAGTTCTATGTGAAAGAATCCACTCCCTCCGGCGAAGTGGCACTTCCTGAGTTCGTCGCCGAGAGGAGCGTGCCTCGCCGGTTAGCGCCAAAGAAGCTCCCTGAAGACCAGAGGATGGCTGTCACGGAGATGATGGACCAGATCCAGAGGCTGAAGGACCAGGGGTTGACTTCGATCAACCTTTATAACTGCTGGCTCGGGCGGCGTCTGGTTCCGCTAGCGGCTCGGCCGCATTGGATGTACGAGTATAGCGGGAAGCACGACCCCTCCGGAACCAGCAAAGAATCGTGGGAGGCCGAGGATTACAAGGCCGCCCTAAAGAAGATTTTCACAAATACTCACTTGGGTTTTGAAACTAAGTTTTTTTGTTCGGACGTCCATTCTAACTAGGGTCTCTTATGGTCAGGATGGCTCTGATAACAACTTGTCAACACACCCGGATTTTTAATCCCAAATGCCTGTTATGCCATACATCGCAATCCCAGGATTACCATTTTTGCTAGACATAACAGATTGGATATCACAATACATCATCCATTACAAACCATAGTAAGGTCTTACACAAATAAAGGATCTCATGATCCAGTTTTAATACAAACAAGTAGCAGAATAAATAGTGTAGTGGTGGGCTCCATCTTCAGTGTCACAGGCAATGCTGACGATGGGAGATAGTCCTATTTGTCGTAGGCGTCCTGCTATCCTTCTTCAGGGTAGTCCTCTTCATAGTCTGGCCACGGGAATAGCCAGGGACAAAGCCATGAGTACTCTTTAAGTACTCGCAAACTATCACTAACAAGTAAGGTAGTTCTAGTAGGGATGCTAAGCTCTAAGTTTATTTGCAAAGTTAAATTTGAAACCTAAGCTGAGTTCAGAAACAAAGAAAGGTAAAATAAAGTTCTAAAATCACCTAAGTGGGAACTTAGTTTTCATAGTCACAACACTGTTGTGGTCAAGTCATGTCACAATTCATTTCATAAGTCATTTTGAAAACATCTGACAACGGAACAGTATGGCCACTCCAACTGTCCATAACCGCGGATGCGGCTATTGTAATAGTTTGACACTCTGCAGAGGTGGTACACTTTCACCACAAAATTCGATACATCCATCAGGGATAACCCTGAATCATCATACCTAGTATGCAGATAATCAAACATAACCTTTCCTTTACACACTCTAGTATAAGCACCTCTCCTATGAGCTTGGCCTCCCAGCCATGGCCATCTGCCATCCTGGGCACTGCATAGGTGGACAACATTGAGAGGTAGCCTCAGCTCAAACCTCTCCCGCGAGGGAACTCATACTAATGCATATAAACTTCTGGCTAAGCCTTACCCAATTCAGGTATTGTGGTTGTACGGTAAAATTGGAATGGTATCGCATCCGAACCCAACCATCAGTTTTTATAAAGGGCTAAGGCTCATGTCTCAACATTTTCATCATCATAAAAAATTTGTGTTTCTCAACACATGTCAAAACATCTCAATAGAATCACTCATCATTCCAAGGTTTTCATAATCACTTTCACCAAGTATTCCCATCTAAAGTGATCAAGTTTTTGGTTTAGCTCTGAACACTAAGTTAAGAGTGTGCACTAAGGTGGAATGCTAATCTCAATCTCATGCCATAGAATGACATCTAAGTCTAGCTAGATAGTCCAAGTTTTATACTCTTTATGCTATCTATAAATAAAGTAAACACCTTTGGTAAAGTAAAAGAAGGTAAAGCTTGCAAGTAAAACTTGGGATAGGTATAAATCAAAAAGGGTGTAACCAAAGCATGCCTAATGTATCTTGCTCAGGTTAACTTGCTTAATTCTAGTTTGCTAACAATAGCTTGCTCAGTTTACTTGAAGTGCTAGGCTTTCCTTGGTTGGTGCAGTGGTTGAAATTCTCCTCTTCTTCCTCGGGGTAGAATTCCTCCTCTTCATAGACTTGGTCGGTACTATCGTCTATAAATGCATACGGAATACACAATCACCAAACAATACTTAACTAGTGTCGTGGAAATGGCCACAGCAGTCGTTGCTACTGGCAGTGATTGATTGTAATGTGAGGAAGAGCTGGCGGCCATCTGCGGTGCGAGATGGGGGCAGATGCACATGGTTTACCCAGGTTCGGCCCAGCGGAGGGTAAAGACCTACTCCTGCTAGATTGGATTAATGGAGAGCGAGTTACAGGGGTGGCGAGCTTGGTGTCTAAGCAGTGAGTCGCTTGAGGGGGTGTATGATGGAACGATAGTCCTAAGGATACCCTAGGGAGGTGTATATAGGAGTCACCTCGCTAGGGTTTACAAGTTACAACCGAGCAAGATATGGACTCGGAGGCTTTTGACCTAATCCGACTAGGCTTCAAGTACACTTCTGGGCCTTCAGTCTCCAGTCGCCAGGCCTTTCCTTCAGTCGCACTCCAGTCGCCGTCCTTCAGGCCCACTCGCAGACCCTTCGGCCCAATCGGAACATCCTGCTGGGCATACCCCCTTCGGCATATCCCCATCAGTAGTCCCCGAGGCCATCGTTGATTCAGACGCAGGTGTCCCTTTGGCGGTCGAAGTAGGCGAGCCCAATTTGGGCGACCAGTCGAGTTGGCGATGGACTCTATTAAAACTGAGGAAATTTTCCCCATGCTTCCATTCGCCGCTCTGGCAAATGTCACTGCTGCCAAGTCGCTGCTTCGGCGAATGGAGAGGACTAGCGGGTAGCGAGTGGAATGGAGGAGTTGGACCATCAATTCTGGTCAATCTAACCATTGGAAATCCCAACGGTAACTTCGGCATAATTACCGCAGGTAACGGCTACCCCGAACTTGGCGGGTAGCGTTCCCCTATAAGGGGAGTGGCGAATCAGCTCTGCAGATCCTTCTCCGCATTCTTCATTCTCCCACATTCACTCTTCCTGCCTTCAATCTTCCTGCCTTCGATCTTCCTGCCTTCCTCCGATTCGATCCTTCCGCACCGTGCGATTCCACATCCTTCCTGATGGCACCTCCCAAAGGCTCATGGGGAAAATCCAAGTGCACCACAGCCTAGCTCAAGTCCTTCGAGGACGCCGGAGTCCTCCACAAGGGGAACTGGCGGGTTCCCCCCTCCTCCGAGACCAAGCCGAAACCGCGAGCCAACGAATTCATCTGTTTTCCCAGTCATCTAGAAAGAGGTTTGGGGTTCCCCACCTCGCTCTTCTTCCGGCGCTTCTGCGCGTACTACACGATCAAGCTGTCGGATCTCGGCCCGCACAACATCGAGCAGCTGGCGATCTTCGTCGCCTTTTGCGAGTGCTACCTCGGCTGCAGGCCGTATTTTCCGCTGTGGTTGGAGCTCTTCCACAGCCACATCGGGCACGACACGTCCACCGACTTGATATTGGCTGCAGGCGGCGTCACGTTCCAATTGAAGCCGAAGGCTAACTTCATCAAGCTCCTTCTGCCAAAGAAAGCCGCCAGCGAGTGGAACAAGAGTTGGTTCTATGTGAAAGAATCCACTCCCTCCGGCAAAGTGGCACTTATTGAGTTTGTCGCCGAGAGGAGCGAGCCTCGCTGGTTGGCGCCGAAGAAGCTCCTCGAAGACTAGAGGATGGCTGTCGCGGAGATGATGGACCAGATCCAGAGGCTGAAGGACCAGGGGTTGACTTTGATCAACCTTTATAACTGCTGGCTCGGGCGGTGCCTGGTTCCGCTAGAGGCTCGGCCGCATTGGATGTACGAGTATTGCGGGAAGCACGACCCCTCCCGAACCAGCAAAGAATCGTGGGAGGCCGAGGATTACAAGGCCGCCCTAAAGAATATCACTGACGCGTAATTCACTACCATGTCGGTCGGGCTCGCCCATACACTCCCGTGAAAATTGAAGCCCCCACAGTAAGTTTTCTCCTAAGTCGCCATTTCCGCATCTCGATTCGCAGTCGCATCATTTGGTACTTACTCATGGTGGCTCTCAGCTGTTTTAGGTGTTGGAGGGCTGGCTTCCTCTGCTCGATGAAGAGGTCCCCCGGGAGCTCGAGGAGGCCTCCGAAGGAGACTCCTCCGGCAGCGACAAGGAGGAGGAGGTCCCTCCCCCAGCGCCTGTGGCTCGCAAGACTCACATGCAGAAACAGCGCGAGTTCGAGGCAAGTTGCAGCTTTGATGAACACGAAGGAGGTGACGAGGTCGCGCAGGAGCACACATCCCGGCGTACGGCCACACCGTCAAAGCCCGCGCACAAGCCCAAGTCACCAGCGAAGAAGCCAATGTCGCCGTCCAAGTTGGCAGTGGTGTTTGAGTCAGATGACGACTCTAACGATGAAGACACCCCCAAAATCTCGCACAAAGCCCCAGAGGATGCGATCCCGACGAAGGGGTTGGAGGGCGAGGACACCGAGGCAGCGGTAGAGGTTCCCCTGGCGGTGATTGCGCTGACGGTTTTGGGGGTTCCAAGCCAGGAAGCGGTTGGGGCAGCTGCGTCTAAGTCGCCGCAGCCATCGAGAGCGGCCGCGTCTTCAGAGCCGGAAATTCCAGCGACCGCGGCTTCATCGTCGAGGAAGCCCGCGGTGTCGTGGGCTTCAGACGTCTTTGAAAGGGGGCTCACTCAAGTTGGGTCCAGAATTGGATAAGCCTGGCCACATCAGCACCGGGCTGTGCGTTCTTTCGGTCGCTAAGTAAGTGTTGCTCCTTCATTTCGACTCTCCTCTTGTTTTTGTATTGTTGTTATATTGATCGTGGAAATTTGGGCAGATCTGGGGCCAAGAAGATTGGCCGTCCTTTGGTGTCAAAGATTCTGCCGGTCGCCACCATGGGAGAGGGCGACCTCCCTAAGAAGAGAAAACCCGCCGGAGATGCGGCGACCGCGGAAGGCGCAAAGAAGCAGAAGGGGGTTGCCGACGATGCCACAGCTATGGACGGTGCCGCAGAGTCTGATTTTGCGGCAGTTGCCAAAGAGGTGGTGGCGGCGCGGTTGGAGCCAGTCGTGGTTGCGCCTGCGACGGAGGCGCCGGCCCCGACAACCAGTGCCCCCGCTAGAGCGTCGGCGACGTTCCCGCGCTTCAAGGCTAGGGGGTTTCCAGGCGTGGCAGACACCCAGTCTCCACAGAGTCCGGAGATCGTGGATGCAGACATTAGGTCCCGTCGTGGGCGCACTTCCTTCACGATCCCGTCGGCTGACGCCGGAGAACTCCATAGGATGCTTGGCGCCGCTATTCAGGTATGTCCAGTCCCCGAGTTCCTAGTCATTGAATTTCAGCGGCTAGGAACTGAATTTCTTTCTACTCTCCAGTCCCCGAGTTCTTAGTTGCTGAATTTCAGCGGCTAGGAACTGGATGTTGATTTTGGTAAGTGCTGAATTGTGTTGTTTGTTTGCAGGGTTTGCAAAGGGAATCAACCGATCGACAGGCCGCAAGGGAGCGCTTGGAGCGGGGTCTGCGCGAAGCGCAGGAGGCGAACCAGCGACTTCAGGAAACTATTGGTAAGTACCTACTTTTCTTTCCTTTTCTCTTTCAGGTGTGAACTTGTTGGTGTATGACGCGCTGATGATTTCTCTTTTAGATGGTCTTCCGGCTGTAATTTCCAAGGCCCGTGAAGGGTATGTTCTTGTCGCCGAACTAGACACGACGAATGGGTGAATTGCCTCGCTGATCCAAGACTTGGAGGAGGCGAGAGCGGCCTCAGTTTCTTCTGAAGACCGAGCGAAGGCTGCTGTCGCTGCGGCTGAGGAGGAACACAAGGCCGCAGATTCGATCATCGTGGGGCTACAAAATGATCATGCCGCCTTGGAGAAGCATGTCATAGAGAACTTCCGCAAACTCCTCGGTGAGTTTCCATCTTTGCCTGACTTGTTTGGTGAGTCCCTGATTGGGGAAGTCCGTAGTTTCACTAACGTCTGATTTTGCAGCTGTGATAGGCCAAAGCGACCTGGTGGTTCAAACTTTCAACGCTTTGCAGTGCGTGACCGCCGTGGTGAACAAGGCCATGGCTTCGGCGTTATGTGTTCAAGCGGTTCTTCAAGGCATGTCCCCCACCGAGGTTATTCCTGGGGGGCTTACGGAGGTGTGGTGCTATCTGGAGGAGGCGCCTGTCATCGTGGAGTGGATGGCGCGCTCAGCGTTCAGGCGCGGGGCCACCACGGCGTTGAGCCTGGGCCTCGCCCACTTCCCCGACGACTTCGACCTTGACGACGTGACCAGTGGCTACCCATCAGCGACCGTCATGGTGGAGATGTCAGAGGTACTGAAGCTGACTGCGAAGGTCGCCCCTTTTGCTGATCGGGTCTTAGCGATGGGGGATCTTCTGCCATACCAGGAGACGATGTTGGTGCCTGGCGACCCGAGCCGGAGCATCACGACATGAAGTAGGAGCAGCCCTTCCGGTCGGCGGTGTCGAAGTCGCTGACGACCTACCCGACGAACCCGTGGCAGCCTTTTGTTCGTGTCAAGGGGGTGGTGGTGCTTCTTCGTCAGGACCTGTGGAATAGACAATGTAGTTGGGCAGTTTGTAATGTATGCCAAGTGGCGACTGCTGTAATGTGATCAACATTTTGTAATATATGCCAAGGGGAGTCAATCGACTCGTATTGCGACCAGGATTGTGTGGTGTGTTTATTTTTGATTGAGCGAGTCCCCGAGCGCTCCGCCCTTTAATGGGGTATAACTCGATTGTATACTTTTGTGTTTTATTTTGGTTGTGCATTGTTTTATCTCTCGCGTCTTCTGAGGGGAGAGTCCCCGAGCGTGAGTGGGATTGTTTTGTAAGCGAGTCCCCGAACATGGTGCTCGACCGTATCGGGCGCGTACTTGTTGCAGGTTGTTAATGCGTTGTTTGTAACACGTCCCTTCCCCTGGCTCGGAGAGCCAGTCGCTATGCGAGTCCAAGGCAGCTCTCTTACTTGGTGTGTTCTCGAGCCGCGTGGGGATTTCCGTTTTGCGGAGTCCCCGTGCGTGGTACTTAACCATTCAAGTCGCTTTGTGCGAGGATGGGAGGGACATGTCGTTGTAAGAAGCGTTTACTGATTGTCTTGGCCCGGTGGGCCAGTCGAGCTAGGCGACTCCAATGGCGGCTCCGGGTTGGCATTTTCGTGGACGTCCCAAGGCCCGAGTATTTCCGGTGCCCTTGTGCCGCACTACTTAGCCGTGCCGGTCGCTCGACCAAAGGTTGACTTTCGTGAGTAGCATATTGCTGATTTGTACGAGTGCGAGTGGCACAAGAATATGGCGAGTAGACACAATTTGTGTGATTCGAATGAATTTCATTATAAATGCCAGATGTGTACAATTTGAGGTTCTATGTATAGAACTTTCTGAGAAGGTTTACATTCCATGGCCTTCCGACCTCGAGCGGGTCATCACCCCGTATGTCGATGAGGTAGTAGGCGTCGTTGCCGAGGACTCGCCCTATGGCGAATGGCCCCTCCCATGGGGGGAGAGTTTGTGCATGCCTTTCTTGTCTTGGGCCAGTCGTAGGACCAGGTCGCCTTCCTAGAAGGTGCGAGTCCGGACTCGGCGGCTGTGGTAGCGGCGGAGTCCTTGCTGGTAGATGGCGGTGCGGGAGCGAGCCAAGTCGCGTGCCTCATCGAGTTGATCAACGTTGTCTTGGCGGGCGACCTCATTGGTCGCCTCGACGTAGTTGGCAACTCGAGGTGAATCGTGTTCCAGGTCAGTTGGCATTACGGCCTCGGCGCCATACACCATGAAGAAGGGTGTGAACCCGGTGTAGCGATTGATGGACGTGCGGATCCCCCATATTATGGAGGGGAGCTCGTCGACCCAGCACCCTAGGGTGCGCTCGAGGGGCACCTGGAGTCATGGCTTGAGCCCGTGGAGGACGCTCTGGTTGGCGCGTTCTGCTTGGCCATTCGACTCCGGGTGAGCGACTGAAGCGAGGTCGAGTCGTATGCCATGTTCTTCACAGAATTCCGCCATGGCCCCCTTGGCGAAATTGGTGCCGTTGTCCGTTATGATGTTGTGAGGGTAGCCGTATCGATAAATGAGCTCGTGTAAGAACTTGGTGGCCTTCTTGCTGTCGCACTTTTTGATTGGCTTGGCCTCGACCCATTTGGTGAACTTGTCGACCGCGACTAGGAGATGGGTGAAGCCAGACGGGGCCTTCTTGAACGGGCCTACCATGTCCATGCCCCATACGGCGAATGGCCATGTAATGCGGATGGTCTTGAGTGCCGAACCAGGGAGGTGCGTCTGGTGGGCGTACTTCTGGCACCCGACGCATCGCTGGACGATGTTGGTGGCGTCGGCATGTGCGGTGAGCCAGTAGAAACCGTGCCGCATGGCCTTGGCGACTAGCAACTTGGCACCGGCGTGATGGCCGCAGTCGCCGGCGTGAATGTCCTGGAGGATCTTTCGGCCTTCTTCTGGCTATACGTAGCGCTGGAACACGCCAGTCACGTTGCATCTGTGGAGCTCTCCGTTGATGATGACGAAGGACTTGCAGCGGCGCACGATCATTCGCGCCTCCGTCTTGTTGCTTGGTAGGATCTTGTGCTACAGGAAGGCGACGTATGGTGCTGTCCAGTCGCTAGGCTCCACAACCATGGCGACTAGGGCCGGCTCTGGTTGTAGTGGTATCCCAATGTCGATCTCCTTTGGTGGGCTGACCGAAGGTTTGTGGATGATGTCGAGGAAGACGCCTGCTGGTGGCGCTTGTTGGGTCGATCCGATGCAGGAAAGGGCGTCTGCCTCCTCGTTCTTGCGTTTGTCGATCCACTCGACGGAATAGCCGTCAAAGTGTCCTCCCAGCTGGTCTACCGCTTGGCGATACGCGATCATTGTTGGAGATACGGCGTTGCAAGTCCCGGCTACCTGGCTGGCGACTAGGTCGGAGTCGCCATAGCACCGTAAGCGGTTGACGTTCATCTCCTTAGCGGCTCTCATGCTGTGAAGGAGGGCCTCGTATCCTTCCATGTTGTTGGTGCAGGGCTTGAAGTTGAGGTGGAGCACATAGCGGAGCTTGTCTCCTTTGGGAGAGGTTAGTATGACCCTGGCCCCTGCGCCATCGGCGTTCTTGGAGCCGTCAAAGTGGAGCGACCAGTAGTGGAGGTACGGGAGCTTCTTCGGCTGTTGTGCTTCTTCCCAGTCTGCGAGGAAATCAGCTAGGGCTTGTGACTTGATTGCTTTGCGGGGCTCGTATTTGATGTTGTGGATGCCGATTTTGACGGCCCACTTGGCGACTCGCCCGGTCGCCTCGGGATTGCGTATTATGTCCTACAGAGGTGCGGAGGAGACCACCGTGATCGGGTGCTCCTGGAAATACTGCGGGAGTCGCCGCTAAGCTCGGAATACCGCGTACACCAGTTTCTGGTACTGTGGGTAGCGCTGTCGTGAATCCGTCAGGACTTCGCTGATGTAGTACACATGGCGTTGTATGAGGCGCTCCTTGCCATCCTCCGGTCGTTCGACGACCATCACGACGCTGACGACTCGAGTGGAGGCCGCGACGTAGACGAGCATTGGCTCTTTGTCGAGTGGAGCAGCGAGTGGAGCCACGAGTAGCACTTCTTTGAGCGCTTTGAGTGCATCGTCGGCCTTCGCGTCCCATTGGAACGTGGGGTTCTTGCACATCAGGAGGTAGAGGGGCATTGCCTTCTCGCCTAGTCGGGGAATGAAGCGACTGAGCGCCATGACTCGCCCTGCTAACTTCTAGACATCGTGTAGGCACTCGGGTTTCCCGAGTCGCGCGGTGGTGTCGATCTTGGTGGGGTTGGCTTTGATGCCTCGCTTGGAGACTACATATACCAGGAGCTGTCCGGTGGGGATGCCAAAGGTGCATTTTCCGGGGTTCAGCTTGATGTTGTACCTCCGCAGGTTTGCGAAGGTTTCGGCCAGGTCAGCGAGCAGGTCGTCCTGGCGGGTGGATTTTACCACCACGTCGTCGATGTAGACATGAATGTTGCGGCCAATTTGGCTCGCTAGGCACTCCTGCATGCATCTCTGGTATGTGACGCCGGCGTTCTTGAGGCCGAACGTCATGGCCGTGTAGCAGAAGGCGCCGAATGGCGTGATGAATGTCGTCTTCTCCTCATCCTCGACCGCCATCTTGATATGGTTGTAACCAGAGTAAGCGTCGAGGAAGCACAGCGACTCCGATCCCGCGGTCGAGTCGATGATCTGATCGATGCGCGGTAGGACGAACTCCTCCTTCGGGCAGGCGCTGTTGAGGTTGGTGTAGTCGATACACATTCTCCATGTGTTGTTCTTTTTTAGAACCAGGACTGGGTTTGCCAACCACTTGGTGTATTTAATTGGCCGAATGAAGCCTGTGGCTAGCAGGCGCTGTACTTATTCGGCGATTGCTCGATGGCGCTCTTCATTGAAGGGCCGTAGCGAGTGCTTTACTGGTCGCACTTTGGGGTCGGTGTTGAGTTTGTGCTCAGCAAGTTCCCTCGGGACACCTGGCATGCCAGATGGCTTCCATGCGAAGATGTCGCGGTTCTCACGGAGGAACCCAACGAGCACGCTTTCCTATGTGGGGCTCATGTGCGCCCCGATGGTGCCCGTCTGGCTGGAGTCGCCCGAGACGAGCTCGACGGTGCGGGTGTGTGTGGTCACCTCGAACGTGGAGTTTATGGCGGTTGGTTTCTTTAGGATGGTGGGATCGTCCTTGTTGATGTTGCCTGCGTATTTTGCAAGCTCCTCCGCGTGGTCGGTCTCCGCAGCGATGATGGTGTCGGCGAGCTTGGCTCCTTTGTCCTTGCATTCCACGGCCATGTCGGGGTCGCCGTGGACGGTGATGATGCCGCTTGGCCCTGGGAGCTTCATCATGTTGTAGGCGTAGTGTAGGGTCGCCATGAATTTTGCGAATGCCTGGCGGTCGAGGACGCAGTGGTAGGGGCTGCGGAAGCTCACTAGCTCGAATACGATCCTCTCTGTGCGGTAGTTTGCCGGAGTGCCGAAGGTGACCGGCAGCGTCACTTTTCCGATCGGGTACGCCTTCCGACCAGGGACGATACCGTGGAAGGTCGTCAGGGTTGGCTCGATGGCTGCTTCTGGGAGCTGGAGCCTCTTGAACGTGTCTAGGTACATGATGTTGATGGAGCACCCACCGTCCATTAGTGTTTTGGGAAGCCAGTAGTCGGCCACCTTGGGCCTGACTACCAGGGCGACTCGCCCTGGGTATTCGATTCTTGGCGCGTGGTCCTGGCGACTCCAGGTGATGCTCTGCTCGGACCAGTTGAGGAAGCGAGGGATGTTGACTTGGGTCACCGCGTTGACGGCAACCGCGCGGGCGAGCACCTTCTTCTCACGCTTGGTGCCGAGTCCGGTGAAGGTGTGTAGCGAGCCAACGATGTTGCCGAAGCTGCCGGCATTCCTGTTGTCCCATGGTGCGTTGTTGTTGGGGTCCTCCCTTGCTCGCCTCGCCTTTTCAATCTCTTTGAGAGAGTGGAAATCCGTGGTGGTGTGGGTGGCGGGTTTTCCCTCCCTGCTGTGGTAGATGCAGGGCTGATTGAGCAGGGCAGCGGGGTCGAATTTCGGCCTCGCTGTATTGTTGGAGTGGTAGTTTCCGTTGTTGCGGTAATTTCCTCCGTCGCGGTGGTAATTCTTGGGGTCGCGCTGACCGTAGCCGGTGTTGGCGACGAAGTCTACTCGCCCGTCCATGCGGCGCTTGACGGTGATGCAGGTGTTTCTATAGCACATGTCGCGTAGGCGCCCGCTATCGTGGATGTTGGTTCGGCGTCTTCCTCCCGACTCGTCGTCGGAGTCTTGGTTGGGGTCCTTCTCCACATAGCGCTTGGCGATCTCGAGGAGGTCAAGGACGTTGTCGAGCGTCCAATAGACTCTCTTGATCTTAGCGACCAGGGGTTCATACCGGCACGCATTCTTGAAGCAATGTATCGCCGTATCTAGGTGGATGCCGGAGGCGTTGATCCATAGTTCTTGCCATCTTTGGATCCAGCAGCGAGCCGAATCTCGTTGTCCCTGGATGCATCGCTCCAGGTCTTCTATGGTGGTGGCGCGGGTGTAGGAGCCCTCGAAGTGCCTGATGAAGGCGTCCCGCATTTCTTCCCAGGAATCGATGCTGTCGACAGGGAGGGTGTTGATCCATTGCCGAGTCGCACCCTCCATCATTAGGGGGAGGTAGTGAGCGGCGATCAGGTCGGTGTGGCTGGCGATTCCCATTGCCATGAGGTATGTGTCCAGCTAGACAACTGGATCGTACGTCGGATCGTACTTTTTGATCTCCTTGGGAGCCTTGAAGTTGGCGGGGTATTTTCCCCACGGATCACGGGCCCGAAGCATTGCGGCCCGACTCGACTGAGCGAGCCTCTTGGTTATGGGTCGCCGCGGTTGGTGAGGGTGTGCCTCAAGTCGTTGGGCTGGCGCGCCCACCACGCCTGGTTGTTGACGATGTGCGTTCGGGCATCAATGGGCTGCCCGTTGGCGGCGACCGTGTTATTCGCCGGTCGCGGCTCGTTGGTGGACAGCGCGGGGTTGGCGGCCCGTGGTTGATTCGCTAGGGGCTCCGGTGGTGGGCAGGTCAATGCGTTGGCGACGGTGGGGTGACCGCTTGATGTCACTCTGCTTGCTGAGGTACGGGAATACATCCATCCTCGCGGATCGACTCCCGCAGCTTGTTACTCGACGGCCCTGGCGAGTAGGGCCTTGGCGTACTAGATCTGCAGCGTGCCATTGCCTTGGACGTCGAGGTTGGCGACCGTGGCGTCGGCCGTGATGATGTTGTCCATCAAGGTGGAGTAGCGTGGTAGTTCGTTGGTGTTGCGGGCTTGAGGCGAGATGATGATCCGTGGTTGGTCCGGCAGGGGCGTGCGGCCAATGGGTGGTGGAGGGGCTCCGGTCGCTGGTGCGTCGGGTGGTGGTCTTGCAGGGTTGCTTCCGCTTGGCAGCGTGTTTTCGCAGTATTCGCGCTCGACCGCGCGTGCAGGGTCCCTTTTGTCGTTGAAGTTCAGGACGCGGCCCTGGACATTGGAGTTCAGGCGAGTCCTGATGCGCACTGGTGATAGAGCGATAGCTCCCGTGCTGTTTCCTGCTCGAGGCGGTATTTCTGGCGCTCGGCGAGTTCATTGCGTTGCGCCTCCGCGAGTCGTAGGCGGGCTTCCTCCACCTCTATGGCCATAGCGGTCGGCGGGATCGACATGGAGAACGGATCTGGCAGGGTGACCGTGCTGCCCGCCATGTAGATCGTGTTAAAGCGATTGGATCTGGCGCAGAAGCCTTCAGGCGACTCCGAGCCGGAATCGAAATCGAAGATCCCGAGGATGGAATGGTCCTCGAAATCCTCTGGGTTGGAGACTCGCGTGATGGAGTCCTCTCGTGATGCGGCGGTGATAGATCCGTCAACCGAGGCAGGGGTCGCGGAGTCGGCGTTGTCGTTTAGGGCCTCGTTGTTGGTGGTGGCGTTAGTCTCGGCCACATCGCTGGCGGCCGAGTCGTACTCGGTGACGAGGCTCCTGATGGAGCGGACCTGCTCCTCCGAGAGCAGATCACGGTGCGGCGGCGATCCGCAGACGATCACCGGTGCAGCTGGGTCGACCGCGCCGGTGAAGCCGACGAAGAGGTTGATGGAGCCGACCGGCATCACCGCGCCGTGAGTGATCGGGCGTGACGCCAGGATGTAGCTGCTGGGCAGGATCTGTAAGATCCCACCGATGGCGATCATGCGGCCGGTGGCGAGTGTCCGGTCGATCGGCGAATAGGGTCTTGCCGCAAAACTCAGGCTAGTCCTGCTATGCCCCACAGTGGGCGCCACTGTCGTGGAAATGCCCACGATAGTCGCTGCTACTGGGAGTGATTGATTGTAACGTGAGGAAGAGCTGGCGGCCATCTACGGTGCGAGATGCGGACAGATGCACATGGTTTACCCAGGTTCGCCCCCCTGGAGGGTAAAGACCTACTCCTGCTAGATTAGATTAATGGAGAGCGAGTTACAGGGGTGGCGAGCTCGGCGTCTAAGCAACGAGTCGCTTGAGGGGGTGTATGATGGAACGTAAGTCCTAAGGATACCCTAGGGAGGTTTATATAGGAGTCACCTCGCTAGGGTTTACAAGTTACAACCGAGCAAGATATGGGCTCAGAGGCTTTTGACCTAATCCGACTGGGCTTCAAGTACACTTCTGGGCCTTCAGTCTCCAGTTGCCAGGCCTTTCCTTCAGTCGCACTCTAGTCACCGTCCTTCAGGCCCACTCGCAGACCCTTCGGCCCAATCGGAATGTCCTGCTGGGCATACCCCCTTCGGCATATCCCCATCAACTAGTCTATTTAGTACACTAATGCACACACTTGATGATCTAGCATCATCACATTCATCACAAGATTTAATGAGCTAGTTTCATTTATTTTATTTGAAAAAAGTAATTTCTACTCATTGAAATTAACTAAGATTTAATATTCTCCAATTAAAATATGGGATCATGTGGACACATGTCATCACCACATATTCTAATGCATGGGAATGTGATTTAAATGTTTTCTCACATTTCAATAAGTTTAGTTTTATTATTTAAAGGATTTAAAGTGACTAGAAATGCCTATATAGCATTATTTTGGTACTAGTCCAAAGTCACTGCATGCAAACCTAAATATTATTATATATTCAGATATATATTATCAAATGTAATTTTTGAGAGTTGGAATCAACTTAAAAGCTATTATGGTTGATTTTTGAAAATTGTTTGAATGTAGACAAGTCTCTATCTTGTTATTTTTGCTAGGTGAGATCTCTAACTCCAATTTATTTAAATCCAACGGGCTTGGATAGAGATTTTAATTATCTTTCCAACAAAATTTGAATCATTCCAATTGGTTAAGTATAACTCTCTGAATTGATTTTTAAACTAGTGGACAAAATTGGGTTTAAGTCTAAATAGAAAAATCTAAATTTTAATTCTAGGGCCAGCGCGGGAACACTAACGGGCCGGCCCAGTTATGCTCAGCAGCGCAGCAGGCAGCTGACAAGCGGGGTCCACAGGTCAGCGGCACAACTCAAAGCGAAGCGATACGGGGCGATGTGGACCATGAGATTAGAACCTAGATCGACGGTGGTGTTTCATCGTCGACGACGGACTAGTCGTCGGCGCGACGGAACCCTAGCGGCTCGGTGGGGGTGCAAAGTGTTAGAATTGTTTCTGTTTGAATTTGAGTTCTAGGAACACCTAAAGTGACCTAGTGGATTAAAATGGCAAAAGTGACCATTTGCCTTTATTAAGTCCATTTGATTTCTTTTTCTTTGGATTTTGCTTGGGAATGATCTAGATGATGTGGAATTCATCTTTGAATCATTTTACAATCATTAGAACAAACAAACATGACATTTCCAAACAATTCCATATTAATTCAACACACATATGCATTCCTAATTATTTAAAATGATAAAAAGTTTTTCTTAACCCTAAATTGGGTGGTTTGGATCTTGATAACCTTGATTAAAGATTTGGGATGTTACAAACATATTTGCTCCAAATGGTGTCGGTATCCCTTAAGTGTGTCACCCTATGGTTTGCGAATAATGCAGACATGATCGAGACCCTTCTCCGATCAATAACCAGCAGCGGGACCGGAGATCCGTACTGACTCCTACACATTCAACAATGACTTCTGTGATCGTGAGAACCTTTAACGTTAGTAACTAAATCCCTTTGTATAACAGTATATTACATGTCCTAGATTCGATCATCAGTATCGCCATACCTACTTTGATCTCGTTACTGAGATGCACTCTTTTCTCATTCCCGTGATATAACATTCTAGTGATCACATCACTTGCTTGCAATCTATCTCAATGTGATATCACCGAGAGGGCCCAGAGCATATCTATCCATCATCGGGATGGAAAAATCCCACTCTTGATCCATGAGCCTCTACATAGCACCTTTGGAGTATCTGAACCCACCTTTATTGTCACCCTGTTACGGTGTGACGTTTGATGTTATCAAATTACTCTTCTAGTGTTAGTGATTGACATGATCTCATGGTCTAAGGACTATAATTACTTCATATGATGTTATAGCAATTTAAACACAAGGACTTTGATCGTATTGCTATACTTTGGATGAATGTTCATCACATCATTCCACCAGTGTTGTGACCTCGTTATTAACAACATCCAGTGTCCATGATCAGGAAACCTTGATCATCTTGTTAATCAACAAGCTAGTTTATAAGAGAGGCATAACTAGGAACACTTTATTTGTTTATTAAACACACATGTATTAATGTTTCAATTATAGCATGCAAAATAAACATTTATCATAAACATGGGATAAGATAATAACCACTTTATTATTGCCTCTCGGGCATATTCCCTTAAGTCTCCCACTTGCACTAGAGTCAATAATCTAGTTTGAAAAACTTGCGCATTCAACACCTATGGCTTTCTGGTGTTGTATATACGCGTTTACTAGTGGTTAACATAATCTCCGAATCCGACACTTTCAGGTCTGTGTGTATTTGCATGTCTTTGCGTCTCTACGGATCACTCATTCTCTAATGAGATGTCATTGTATAAATTTAGTCCTTTGGTGAGACCTTTAGTTCCTTTGGGTTAAAACATGTTGATATCATTTTATACAATATATCTTCATTGTACTAGCCCACTGTGAACCACACCAAGTTTGATAACAAACTACTTAGCACAAATGCCCTCCTTTGCTACTATAGCAGCCATATACTTATCCTTTTGTTGTAGTATCCGTCACGATGTCTTAACTTTGGAACTCATCCAAATCCATCATGGAACCTCCTTTCCATTACATTGTTCCACACATAGTTTAAATTGAGATAAATTTAATTTATATTTTGTGACAAACTAGTATCAATGTAATACTTTACAATGAACTACTGCTAACCATTTGTCACTTATACATGATATATTCTTAGTTCTTCCAAAGCTCATAAGAATATCTTTACTATCATCCAATTATCATCTTACGAATCATTATGGTATATGCTCACAACATTTAGAGCATAGGACATATTTGGATATGTACATATCATGGTATTATTGATCAAAATATTCATGTGATTTCACTCACCGGGTGTGGATATAGTTGAATCTTGATTCAATCCTTTCCATGAAGCAAGAACCTTTCTTGTTGTTTCCATATTGAACCCTTTCAATATCTCATATATGTACGTTTGGCACAACCATATTAGCACCTCAATCTATCCATATAGACATTGATGCCAAATTCTTAACTCGTGTCAATAAAAGATACATCATTTGTAATCAACAACTTGTCCTCTACATGTATTGGAAATATGTGTCAGCACTCCCACTTAATTTCTTGCAAATGCAAGCAACTTCATTGTCTCCGATGAAATTAAACTCTTTTAATAGTTTCATCATGGTGAAGATTTCAACTCCGTTATGCTTACTTCAACCATTGAAGTTTGCATGCCCTTTTGGCACTCTTTGAATCAACAAAACCCTTCAGACTGTGTCATGTACACAACCTAGGTAGCCATTCTATTAGAAGAAATTTGTTTTGTTTGTTCGACTACCATATACCAAATTATATGTAGTGGTTGCTACATTAATTGGTCAAGACTAAATATCGCTATGAAAGATCAAATCTTGTCATAGGCAACTCCTTGAACATTGTCGCAAACTATTTTCTGACATGTCGACTATTTCATAGATGTCAAACATCCATGTCTATTTCTTGATAGATCCAAATATGACCGATAGGCGTCATGCCTTTTCGGAGGGTCTTCCAAGTTCAAAAACTTGATTTCTTGTGTATGGAAACTATCACGGCTTTTATGACTTCTAGTCACTTTGTGGAGTCATTGCATGTGTGTTCTTTTCACAAACCACATCTGGACCCACTAGAGTCATTGCATGTGTGTTCTTATACTAAAAGCAGCACTAGAGTCATTGCATGTGTGTTCTTTTCACACATGGATCCACCAGAGTCATTGCATGTGTGTTCTTTCCACAAACCACACATGGATCCACCAGAGTAATTACATGTGTGTTATTGTCACAAACCATATATGGATCAACCAATGTCATTGCATGTGTGTTCTTTCCACAAACCACATATGGATCCACTAGAGTCATTGCATGTGAGTTCTTTTCACAAACCACATATGGACCCACTAGAGTCATTGCATGTGTGTTCTTATACTAAAACCAACACTAGAGTCATTGCATGTGTGTTCTTTTCACAAACCACACATGGATCCACTAGAGTCATTGCATGTGTGTTCTTTCTACAAACCACACATGGACCCACCAGAGTAATTGCATGTGTGTTCTTTTTACAAACCACATATGGATCAACAAATGTCATTGCATGTGTGTTCTTTTCAGAAACCACATATGGATCCATCAATGTCATTGCATGTGTGTTCTTTCCATGAACCACATATGGATCCACCAATGTCATTGCATGTGTGTTCTTTCCACTAAACACACATGGATCCACTGGAGTTATTGCACGTGTGTTCTTTTTAGAGACCACACATGGATCAACCAATGTCATTGCATGTGTGTTCTTTCCACAAACCACCTATGGATCCACCAATGTCATTGCATGTGTGCTCTTTTCCACAAACCACACATGGATCGACCAATGTCATTGCATGTGTGTTCTTTTCACAAACCACATATGGATCCACCAATGTCATTGCATGTGTGTTCTTTACAACAAACCACATATGTATCCACTAGAGTAATTGCATGTGTGTTATCGTCACAAACCACATATGGATCAACCAATGTCATTGCATGTGTGTTCTTTCCACAAACCACATATGGATCAACCAATGTCATTGCATGTGTGTTCTTTCCACAAACCACATATGGATCCACTAGAGTCATTGCATGTGTGTTCTTTTCACAAACCACATATGGACCCATTAGAGTCATTACATGTGTGTTCCTTCCACAAACCACACATGGATTAACCAATGGCATTGCATGTGTGTTATTGACACAAACCACATATGGATCAACCAATGTCATTTCATGTGTGTTCCTGTCATGAACCACATATGGATCCACCAGTGTTCATTGCATGTGTGTTCTTTTCACAAACCACATATGTATCCACTAGAGTCATTGCATGTGTGTTCTTTTCACAAACTACATATGGATCCACCAATGTCATTGCATGTGTGTTCTTTCCCTGAACCACATATGGATCCACCAATGTCATTGCATGTGTATTCTTTCCACTAACCACACATCGATCCACTAGAGTCATTGCATTTGTGTTCTTTTCACAAACCACATATGGATCCACCAGAGTCATTGCATGTCTGTTCTTTTCCACAAACCACATATGTATCCACTAGAGTAATTGCATGTGTGTTATTGTGACAAACCACATATGGATCAACCAATGTTATTGCATGTGTGTTCTTTCCACAAACCACATATGGATCAACCAATGTCATTGCATGCGTGTTCTTTCCACAAACCACATATGGGTCCACTAGAGTCATTGCATGTGTGTTCTTTTCACAAACCACATATGGACCCACTAGAGTCATTCCATGTGTGTTCTTATACTAAAACCAGCAGTAGAGTCATTGTCGGGGGGATTATCCCCGGGTACCCCAAAGATGCACCCAAGAGAAGTAAAAAGGCAAAACATCAATAAAATCAAAGAAGACTGCAGCACTAAGCGCCCTGGGCTGACTAGGAGCCTCCCAGCCGGCCTGCTTCGCCCTTTCCGGCTGGGCCTCCATCGCCCGGCTCCTATGCTTCCCCAGCCGGCCTGCAACACCAATCCCGGCTGGGCCCTCCTCTCCTCCCTGCCTGGGCCGGCTTGGCGACATAGGCCCACCCGGCTCCGCCCTACGACCCTGCCTAGCTGGGCCCCCGCGGAGCCTCACCCCGACTGGGCCTCTCCCGCCTCCTTCCGCCTGGCTGGGCCTTGACCGCATTCCCTAGGCAGGCTGGCTTGGTGGTCTCCCGGCTAGCCCCCCTGGCCAATGCGTCTCCTCGCTCTGGATCGTACGTAGCTCCTAGGCCGGTTGACCCTCTACCGGTTGAGCAACTCCATTCGGGTGACCCCAGGTCGATCGCCTCCCAGCTGCTACGATCAGACCAAGGTCACCAGGTACCAGACCGATCACATACAAGAAGCTAGGAAGGACAAGTACCAGATAGGAAAAAGCAATGACAAGACTGAGAAGACAAAGCCTATACTACTTTATCAGATGATATATGCACTAGTGTGCCACTATGCACTACATCATGCATGACACATGCAGTAGTATAGTTAGGCAAGTGGGTCCCACCATGTCCCTTGGGCTATCCTTATAAGACAAAGGAGGGACTCATTCTCATTCATTCTCACATCCATCGGTCCATCCAGAGACACACACGCACTAGCACTAGCTCACTTCGATCAGCTCATCTGCTAGCTAGCTCTCATACACATTTAGCAGTTATTTCCAGATACAGCTCCAGGAGCACCCTTATAGCTCGATTATATTCACATATACTGTCAGACATGCAGGAGTAGGAGTTTTACCTCATCACGAGGGCTCCGAACCTGGGTATTTCCTGTGTCTCGCTACACTCGCTCGTACACAATCCCGCCTGCGGACACCGTCGCAGTCGCCCTGCTCGCTCCCACACCTCTATCTAGCCTTCTTAGGCAATGCCGTTTCCAACACAACGATATTTGTCGCCCACCGTGGGGCAGGTATGGCTCCGGCCGGAGCTCGTTCCGCATGGGACCACTTCATCATCGTCGGCACCGACGCCTTCTCGAGTTGCTCGGGAGGCTCGCGGCCTCCGTGCCGTCGTCACCGACACCACTCCATCAAGTCTCTCGGGGGCTCGCCGAGTCACTCGGGGGCTCGTCGCCTTCGCTGCGCCGTCGTCGCCGACTCCGCGCCTCCAAGTTCATCGGGGCCTCGCCACCGCCGCCACACCGTCATCGCCTCCGCCTCTCCGTCAAGTCTCTCGGGGGCTCGCCGAGTCGCTCGGGGGCTCGTCGCCTTCGCCGCGCCGTCGTCGCCGACTCCGCGCCTCCAAGTTCATCGGGGCCTCACCACCGCCGCCGCGCCGTCATCGCCTCCGCCTCTCTGTCAAGTCTCTCGGGGGCTCGTCATCGCCTTCGCATCGTCGCCGCCTTGGCCGTGCCTCTGCGTCGTCGTCATCGCCGCCTCGCCAAGAGGCCCGGGGCTCGTTGTCCTCGCCGTCTCCGCGCCGCCGTGTTCGTCCTCGACCGTTTTGGCGTGGCCGCGTTCGGGCTTGCGGCAGCCGCGCACGTCCGCGCCTCTGCCTGCCATGTCCGCGAGCAGGCCTCCGCGAGCCTCCCGCACGCCCGCGCGCCGCCGCCTCCCCGCGTGCATCAAGACGGCAGCGCTCGCTCGTGTGTGCTCGTAGCGGCAGGGCAGCTAGCAGCACCTAGCACCTGAGCAGCAAAGCCAGCTAGCACGCGCACGTACATGAGCAAGGCAGCAGGCAAGCAACAGCACCTCCCCGCGCTCGTGTACGTGCATGAAGTAGGGCGGCAGGCAGCGTACGCGTACAGCGGTAGACGCGCGCGTCTCCTCCCAAGCCCGTCCGTGTCATCGCCAACCTCGCGGTCGGCCTCACCGTCTCCGCGTCCGCAGCAAGCTCCGCCTGCACCCGCGTTAGCTGCGTGTCGCCGGCAGCGTCACGACCGCGTCCGCGTTTGCTCCTCCGGGCGCACCCTCCGCCTCTGCAGCGCCTCCCCATGCGCCGCACCATCGAGTCCGGCTCTCTGCAACGCCCGCACAACTGCCTCCCTGCCTCCTTCCGTAGCGCTTGCGCGTCCGCGCCGCCGTCGCCACGCCCGCCCGCTCGCTCCCCGCGCTCCGCTCGCTGCACTGCCGCGCGCCCGGGCTGCCTGCGGCTGCGCGCATTGGGCCGCGTCTGCCTTGCTGTCGCCGCGACGCTGGACACCGCCAGGCTCCACCCGGCAAGCTTCTCTGCGCGCGCCGCTCTCCCGTGCCTCTCCCTGTCGACAAGGAAAGTAAGGGCAGGCTGGGGCAGCCGGCGGGCTCCTGGCCGCATGCGTACATGCTCGCGGGCATGCAGGAGGAAAAGAAACCGGCTGGATACAGCCGTTTAGGAGAAGTGGTGGGCCAGCCGATTAGGAAAGGCAAGAAAGAAAAAAGTAAAAAAAAAGAGGTGAAAGAGAAGATGTCCGGTTGGTTGTATCCGGCTGGAGAGAAGGAAAAAAAGGGGATCGACCGGCTGGTTACAAATAGTTGGTAGAACTAGTAGGGAAGAAAAGAAGTGGCCGGCTGGGCTTGCCGGTTAGATAAAGGAGAGACAAGGAAAAAAAATAGAGAGTAATGGTAAGATAGAAAGAAAAATCCGGCTAAAAAAAAGACGTGGCGAGAAAGGCCGAAAGAAAGAATTGTGCCGGTTTTGAAAGAAAATCTGGCTGAAAGATTGCCGTCTGTCCAATCCGGCTGGGGCGTCTGATTCGTCAGGATTTCGACCTGTCCCGATTGAATCGGGCCGATTTGGCACGATTTCGCCCGCTTTTTCTGTCCGTTTCATCCGGCTCGATCCCGTTCCGGCCGAATCAGACCGATTTGGCGCAACTTTATCCTGTTTGGTTGCCGGTTTGACCAGCTGGACCCGGTTCGGCTGGGTCAGGCCGGCTCTGCGCGCCGCAGTGCGTTTGGTTGTCCAACCGACTAGGGACCGCGGCAACGCCTTGTTGGTTGTCTGGTCAGCTGGAGCCAGGCCATCCGGCTGGAACGCCAATGAGACCGTTCCAGCGACCGCGACGCCTGCGGAATCACGCCTTCAACCCTACTACACCGACAGCTACAATGTGAGTGTTTTTATAACCTCGAGCAACCCTCGAGGTCTCGCCAGATGTTGTTTTCCTTCCCGCTTTCAGTTTTCCGGCGCCGACAACCCCTACCCGGGGGCTCGCCGGTTGGCCCGGCCTGCTAAACCTGTAAACCGACTGAGTAGTGTGCGATGGTGTCAGAGGCCCACTCTTCGTCTCAGCTACAGACCGCAACCCGGCTGTCCGGCTAGCAAGAGCAAAAGCCCGAGGCATCCCACATGAAAAACGGCGAAGGGTGCGACAGATCGGACATTCCGGCCTTGTGCCTAGTTGGTATTTTCCGGCTGCTCAGCCCCTAGTACCGTGTACAATGTACTGTCAGCTCCTCCTTCGGTTCCGGCTCCAGACCGCAACCCGGCTGGCCGGCAAGGACACAACGTAAACAGCAGAGCGCACGAGAAAGTGACTAAGTGTTCAGAGAAGCACGAGCTAGTTTTTGAAAAAATAAAACCGTTATCTGGTTGATAGCATGTGTACTATATGTTGATGTACTGATAATCAATTATGTTTGTTTGTTTTGGCACGACTGCACCGAGTCAGATTTCAAGGGCATTTGAAGATTCAAAGCACCTGTCGTCGCTAGCTACTTCGAATCTTGGGGGCTACACCCACCGGGTGCGCTGGCGCGCCCCCGGTGTAATCAAGTGCTCCAGTCCGGCTGAAGGCGTTCAGCCGGATAGCAAGTTCGAGGTGTCAAAAAGGGCAAGATATAGAAGATTCGAAGCACCTGTCTCCATCAGCTACTCCGAATCTGGGGGGCTACACCCCGCGGGTGCGCTCGCACGCCCCCGCGGTAGTTGTGTTGCTTCCCGGGCTGGAGGTGTCCAGTCGGACGCCATTCAAGAACTTCATCTACAGCGACAACAACAAGTTTTGTGGAGCTCGCGCGAATTTCCCCCTCCGGGTGAAATCAGCGCGCGCTCGGGGGCTAGTGTCGGGGGGATTATCCCTAGGTACCCCAAAGACGCACCCAAGAGAAGTAAAAAAGGCAAAACATCAATAAAATCAAAGAAGACTGCAACACTAAGCGCCCTGGGCTGACTAGGAGCCTCCCAGCCGGCCTGCTTCGCCCTTTCCAGCTGGTCCTCCATCGCCCGGCTCCTGTGCTCCCCCAGCCGGCCTGCAACACCAATCCTGGCTAGGCCCTCCTCTCCTCCCCGCCTGTGCCGGCTCGGCGACATCGGCCCACCCGGCTCTGCCCTACGACCCTGCCCGGCTGGGCCCCCGCGGAGCCTCGCCTCGGCTAGGCCTCCCCCGCCTCCTTCCGCCTGGCTGGGCCTTGACCGCATGCCCCAGGCAGGCTGGCTTGGTGGTCTCCCGGCTGGGCCCCCTGGCCCATGCGGCTCCTCGCTCTGGATCGTACGTAGCTCCTAGGCCGGTTGACCCTCAACCGGTTGAGCAGCTCCATTCGGGTGACCCCGTGTCGATCGCCTCCCAGCTGCTACGATCAGACCAAGGTCACAGGTACCAGACCGATCACATACGAGAAGCTAGGAAGGACAAGTACCAGATAGGGAAAAGAAACGACAAGACTGAGAAGACAAAGCCCATACTACTTTATCAGATGATGTATGCACTAGTGTGCCACTATGCACTACATCATGCATGACACATGCAATAGTATAGTTAGGCATATGGGCCCCACCATGTCCCTTGGGCCATCTTTATAAGGCAAGGGAGGGACTCATTCTCATTCATTCTCACATCCATCGATCCATCCAGAGACACACACGCACTAGCGCTAGCTCACTTTGATCAGCTCATCTGCTAGCTAGCTCTCATGCATATTTAGCAGTTTTTTCCAGATACAGCTCCAGGAGCACCCTTGTGGCCCAATTATATCCACATATATTGTTAGACATGCAGGAGTAGGAGTTTTACCTCATCACAAGGGCTCCGAACCTGGGTATTTCATGTGTCTCGCTACACTCGCTCGTACACAATCCCGCATGCGGACACCGTCGCAGTCGCCCTGCTCGCTCTCACACCTCTATCTAGCCTTCTTAGGCAATGCCGTTTCCAACACAACGCCAGTCATTGCATGTGTGTTATTTTCACAAACCACACATGGATCCACTAGAGTAATTGCATGTGTATTCTTTCCACAAACCACACATGGACCCACTAGAGTAATTGCATGTGTGTTCTTTTCACAAACCACATATGGATCAACAAATGTCATTGCATGTGTGTTCTTTTCACAAACCACATATGGATCCACCAATGTCATTAAATGTGTGTTATTTCCATGGACCACATATGGATCCACCAATGTCATTGCATGTGTGTTCTTTCCAGTAACCACACATGGATCCACTAGAGTCATTGCATGTGTGTTCTTTTTAGAAACCACACATGGATCAACCAATGTCATTGCATGTGTGTTCTTTCCACAAACCACCTATGGATCCACCAATGTCATTGCATGTGTGTTCTTTTTTCCACAAACCACACATGGATCGACCAATGTCATTGCATGTGTGTTCTTTTCACAAACCACATATGGATCCACCAATTTCATTGCATGTGTGTTCTTTTCCACAAACCACATATGTATCCACTAGAGTAATTGCATGTGTGTTATTGTCACAAACCACATATGGATCAACCAATGTCATTGCATGTGTGTTCTTTCCACAAACCACATATGGATCAACCAATGTCATTGCATGTGTGTTCTTTCCACAAACCACATATGGATCCACTAGAGTCATTGCATGTGTGTTCTTTTCACAAACCACATATGGACCCACTAGAGTCATTACATGTGTGTTCCTTCCACAAACCACACATGGATTAACCAATGGCATTGCATGTGTGTTATTGTCACAAACCACATATGGATCAACCAATGTCATTGCATGTGTGTTCCTATCATGAACCACATATGGATCCACCAGTGTTCATTGCATGTGTGTTCTTTCCACAAACCACATATGTATCCACTAGAGTCATTGCATGTGTGTTCTTTTCACAAACCACATATGGATCCACCAATGTCATTGCATGTGTGTTCTTTCCATGAACCACATATGGATCCACCAATGTCATTGCATGTGTGTTTTTTCCATGAACCACATATGGATCCACCAATGTCATTGCATGTGTGGTCTTTCCACTAACCACACACGGATCCACTAGAGTCATTGCATTTGTGTTCTTTTCACAAACCACATATGGACCCACCGGAGTCATTGCATGTCTGTTTTTTTCTCCAAACCACATATGTATCCACTAGAGTAATTGCATGTGTGTTACTGTCACAAACCACATATGGATCAACCAATGTCATTGCATGCGTGTTCTTTCCACAAACCACATATGGATCCACTAGAGTCATTTCATGTGTGTTCTTTTCACAAACCACATATGGACCCACTAGAGTCATTGCATGTTTGTTCTTTTCCACAAACCACATGGATCAACCAATGTCATTGCATGTGTGTTCTTCTCACAAACAACATATGGATCAACCAATGTCATTGCATGTGTGTTCCTGTCATGAACCACATATGAATCCACCTATGTTCATTGCATGTGTGTTCTTTCCACAAACCACATATGTATCCACTAGAGTAATTGCATGTGTGTTCTTTTCCACAAACCACATGGATCAACCAATGTCATTGCATGTGTGTTCTTTCCACAAACCACATATGGATTCACCAATGTCATTGCATGTCTGTTCTTTTCCACAAACCACATTGATCAACCAATGGCATTGCATGTGTGTTCCTGTCATGAACCATGTATGGATCCACCAGTGTTCATTGCATGTGTGTTCTTTCCACCAACCACATATGTATCCACTAGAGTAATTGCATGTATGTTCTACTCACAAACCACATATGTATCCAACAGAGTCATTGCATATGTGTTCTTTCCACAAACCACACATGGATCCACCAGAGTAATTGCATGTGTGTTCTTTTCACAAACCACATATGGATCAACAAATGTCATTGCATGTATGTTCTTTTCACAAACCACATATAGATCCACCAATGTCATTGCATGTGTGTTCTTTCCATGAACCACATATGGATCTACCAATGTCATTGCATGTGTGTTCTTTCCACTAACCACACATGGATCCTATAGAGTCATTTCATGTGTGTTCTTTTGACAGACCACATATGAACCCACCAGAGTCATTGCATGTGTGTTCTTTTCCACAAACCACATATGTATCCACTAGAGTAATTGCATGTGTGTTATTGTCACAAACCACATATGGATCAACCAATGTCATTGCATGTGTAGTCTTTCCACAAACCACATATGGATCAACCAATGTCATTGCATGTGTGTTCTTTCCGCAAACCACATATGGATCCACTAGAGTCATTGCATGTGTGTTCTTTTCACAAACCACATATGGACCCACTAGAGTCATTGCATGTTTGTTGTTATACTAAAACCAGCACTAGAGTCATTGCATGTGTGTTCTTTTCACAAACCACATATGGATCCACCAGAGTCATTGCATGTGTGTTCTTTCCACAAACCACACATGGATCCACCAGAGTAATTGCATGTGTGTTCTTTTCAAAAACCACATATGAATCAACAAATGTCATTGCATGTGTGTTCTTTTCACAAACCATATATGGATCCACCAATGTCATTGCATGTGTGTTATTTCCATGAACCACATATGGATCCACCAATGTCATTGCATGTGTGTTCTTTACACAAACCACATATGGATCCACTAGAGTCATTGCATGTGTGTTCTTTTCACAAACCACATATGGATCCACCAGAGTCATTGCATGTGTGTTCTTTTCCACAAACTATAGATGTATCCACTAGAGTAATTGCATGTGTGTTATTTCCACAACCCACATATGGATCAACCAATGGCATTGCATGTGTGTTATTGTCACAAACCACATATGGATCAATCAGTGTCATTGCATGTGTGTTCTTTCCAAAAACCACATATGGATCCACTAGAGTCATTGCATGTGTGTTCTTTCCACTAAACCACGTAAGATTGCGTCTTCTAGAAGCCCCCTGAAGAACTAGTTGTCTGATCCGATTGTCGCAGATCATTCGATTGGGGCACGTGGACGAATAAGATGGTTCTTCTTAAGAGCGATCCACGAGTAGGCTGTTCCGCGACATGATTGGCCGCGCTTACATTTTCACTTATATATTACTATTATTTCCACTCCCCTCTAGCCTACTAGTAATATCATAGTGCTTGTGAGTGAGCATGTTTACTCCGCAGCCCCCTCTCCCCTCATCCACCACACGTCATTGTGCCTGGACGACGCCACCGGCTTTTGTGCGCCGTGCCCGGACGACATCCGCCAATTCTCGGGTCGCTACCTTCATGATAAGAAACCATTTTACAATTTTTTGAACTTATCCTACGTATTCCTGCTATTCGCCAATCTAACTGCTGATCTTTTTTCCGATTTCTAGACGAACTTCAGATGTGGCAGATGCTTCAGCCCAAGAATCTGGAGATCCTCGTTGCAGTGACGTTCCCGCTCATGTGCTCCCACCTAGGATGCTTTCGCCGTTACTACTACCACAAGCTCCCGCTCCACAAGCTCGCGTGCCCGCACGGTGCGTGCTCCTGCACGGAGCCGGGCTGCAACTACACCAGCCCGCCGGTAGAGATCGTCATCCACCTTGGAGAGGAGCACTTGATCGGAGTGATTAGGATATCGTACGGGCAAGCCCAACTTATCCAAGAGCAGGTGTCGTTCACTGTCTCGGCACACTGCTGGCTAATTTTCTAGGGGAAGGGGGGACGACTCTATTTTCATCCTGACCATCACCGCCGATGTTCCGGGAACTAGAGCTGGGCCCACCTTCGTGTGTGCGGTATGCGTGAGGTCGGTCTCGTGCGCCTGGCCCCTATACATGGTGCGCATGTGGGTGAATGCCCAACCGCCGTCGTCCGATAGCATTCTTGTGCTGCCGAGGCGCCGAGCTGACCGACACCGCGGGAGGTGGATTATGCGGACCTAAGGTCGATCCTATGTGTGCCATCTCAGTACCTTGTCGGTGCTGGACCGAACAGGCAGATGCATTTCTACATTTGTATCAAGAAGACCGACAGGGAAATGTAGTACTTATGCTGTCGTTACTGTTAAACTTAAGTGATGCTTCTCAGGTGCGTAGAGCATACGTGTTGTGCGAATGTACCCCAGTTGTAGTTTTTAGTCTCCTTAGTAATTCGACGAGTTATTGGTCCAATCAGCTTGTTGTTGTCACGTTGCAAAGTACGCTTGCTCTGGACAGACTGGCAATACCGTGTGCTCCCGCCCCCGCATGTCAATGTCACGTGTTCTGTGGGCCCACCTGCCAGTGTCACGCTCCTTCTCTTCCTTTCCCTCAAAGCCACTGTCCCAACTTCTTTTCCATCCTGCCACTCCTGTTTGATGGTTGTAATCTGATTTTTGTTGGATTGTTTACATGTAATCTACGTTGATAATGCAACATGCAAATGGCAATGACACAATTTCTAAAGTGGAAGCACTCACACGCTGCTATTGCACATATTTCTCAATATAGCTCGACAAACCCATTACAATAATTGTACTCGCACTAAACACAACCGAAATTGCAACCATCCTAAACAACATCTAAACCCACATCATAGCACTGTCATCGGAGTCCACCTTGATTGGTGACACCGCCGTGCCCTTCCCAACGACATCCACTCCCACTCGTGGCATGCCCTTCGCCAAGGAGGCAACAATGGTGTTCTGCACAGCTTCGTCCCTGTCGTCCTCCACATCGGAATCGACAATGATGAAGGTGACGGGGTTGGCGTGGACCAAGCGCCATCGCACCTGGCGGCTCCTGCTCGAGCTCGACACCACATCAGTCCTTCTACAGGTAGGAGGGGCCGAGCTCGGAGAAATCATGGTCATTTGATACTGTGACGGTAGGATCTTGGGGTGGATCTGCCGCGGCGAGCCCTACCAGAAGCGGTGGAGCGGATGGATCTGCAGGCGTGAGCCATGACAAGTTCCTAGGAGGGGGTAAGATTGTGGGCCAGGCGTGTCTGGTTCCTGAACAAGGCCTCCTAGTGATATGTACGCAGGCAAGTGCCAAAAAAATTCGTCCAATGCGCGCGAGAGGGCCTTTGAACCATGAAGGCGCGAGGTTTGGTTGACAAGTCTGCATGCTAGGTCCCCCACCTGTCAGCCGAATGTGGACGGTAGGATTCTGCCCGAGTTATTAAGTGGGGATAAATCATGCTTCACCACTACCCTGACATCCAAAGGATCCTCTTTCCTCTGCCCTCGCTCCCCTCGCTCATGGCTCGCATCTCATGTAGTTTGTCTCGGGCGGAATCAGGGTCGGCTCAATGCCGTCAGGCGGGTGCCCCCATCAGAAACCGGAGGGTGCCCCAATCAGAAACCGGAGGGTGCTGTGTTTGTGCGTGAGAAGATGCCGAGATGGATTTCATGGACCGACAAAAATACTGCAGGAAAATTCAGCAACTGCAGCATGAGAGCGGTAAGTTTGTACTGTAGGTACAGTGGTAACCCGGATTTGGAAAGCGTAATGTAATTCTTTTTTTCCTTCGATCTACTTCGCAGGAAGGGAGGGGGACTGGCTGTGACAAGTTTGTGTGGATAGAAAAGCCACTGGCAGGTTTTCACAAAGAGCTTGTTCAGGATCTGCGTGATGCTGTGTGGGACAAGAAAGAGGAGATTCATGTGATGGAGCGAGAGATCCGAGAGCTTCGCCAGGTGCAGGGGAGGTAGGGGCAGGGAGGTAGTGAGACAGACGGGCTCAAGATTAAGCCAGATAGTGGAAACAATTTCCTCATTATCTGGGCATTATCTGTTGCATTTGCAGTCTATGTTGCCATGTCGTTGTCCAGCAGCTGAAATAAGTTGCTGCTTCGTGGAGTGTAGCAGCCAGCTTAGAAATTGTTTTTCAGCCCAGAAACTTATCATAAGTGTAATGCCAATAGCAGGAATTTATTAAGCGCCTATAAATAATTCATGTCTGTCCCACTAACACCAATCGATTTTGGAGACCCCTTAACTACTCAACTATCGTGATTGTTCAGATAGTAGTGGCACAGTCACAATTTCGGATTCAACTAGTGACCTCGGCCGTATCCAATCCTAAAGTCGCACGGGAGGCAGATTGTTTCGCCCGACAAGTTCCATGTACACAGCTCAAGAGTTTAACTGAACTACATATATAGGTTCAAGTTCAATACATCATTAGGCTTCTATACTGCTATCCTTCTTTCTCTGCTTGGGTGCCAACTTTCTTCCTCTTGCCTTCACGTCCACTGGCTTCTTCATCTCCTGCCTTCTTCCTCTTCTTGGGTGCCAATTTTCTTACCTTCACGTACTCTGCATCTCCGGGTCGAGGGAAGTCAGGCCAATCAGCACCAGAATCTTGTCTAGCATCATCACTCCACTTGTTTTGGTTTTCTCCTGCAGCAAAATCACTGAGTCGACTGTCTTGTTTCTTACCTTGCGCTTCCTGTAAAAACAAATAGTACATGGATTACTACCTTATATCTACAGACTATAAACATTTTTGTGTGTGAATGTACCATCTCATACCTAGGTTTGGGAGCATTAAGGGGACAGCCCGCTGCTCTATGGCCTATAAGATGGCAGGTCTTGCATCTGTTTTTGCCCTTCTTGGTAGCACAGAAAGCCGAACCCTTCTTCTCGAGAAAATTCTTAAACCTATTCACCTGAGGTATTCCTCTGCCCCTTTTTCTAACTGGCTGGCAAAGCTCGAAAGATAGTTGGACTTTGAGGCCACTGATATGGGTCTGTACATGGCTCGACGGATCCAGCGTACACAGCTCTGAACTTTTCTATAGAGTAGTAGTCTGACAAATACTGATCCATATGTGGTAGAGTGCTTTTCTTCACCAAGAAGGCCAAGGCGTGGTTGCAAGGTTTCCTGGTATGCTACCACTCTAAGCAGGTGCATTCTTGCTGCTGGATGTTCACAACATCCCTTTTGCCACTCTTGGACATATCGACCACCTCACAACTGCTGCTGGTTGACGAGAGAACCTTAAGATGAGCAAGTCATCGGCTTCTCTTGTGCAGTTGTTGTATAACTGGCGGTAGCATATGTCCTCTAAGTCTCCTACCGATCTCTCTCCTTATATTTAATAGCTTCATGATCATACCACGTATGATGTCCATCAAGATATGAACATGACGCACTTTTATGTCCTTCACCCAGTTATTCAGGCATTCTGCAAGGTTGTTGTTTATGTAATCAACTTTGATGTCAGGGTTGAATTGACTCCTCTTCCATAGCTGCGAATGATGGATGGCTAAGTACTCTAGAAGTTCAGGGGCTTCCACAAAAATCTTGCGCATGAAATATTCGCTGCTACTAGGTTTGTAAACTCTAGCAACAGGAAACATGTAACAAAATACGCTGCCTGTATAGTGTGAGTACAAGTTGAGCATCATATGGGCATGACATTCTCTACCTTCAGCTCGCGGGAACACCTCCTTCACTGCATTCGTCAGCCCTTTGCATGCATCTGTGGATATAGCCAATGGATCCATGTGGCCTATTGATCTCCCGAGCTTCCTCATAAACCAGACCCAGTTTTCCTCCGTTTCTATTTCAAATAGCCTAAATGCCACTTGGAACATCCAGTTGTCACCATCAAGTGTTGTGGCAGATGGCAGGCAGCCTTTCCATTTGCCAGTTAGGACAGTGTTGTCTACACTCAGATACGGCCTACAGCCGTCCTTGAATCCCTGGATGCAAGGTTTAAGTGCCATGAAAAATCTTTTGAAATATATTTTACCACGTACTGATTCGGTGTCAATCGCCACAACACTCCCTGGACACCTAGCTTGTACCCGCGCCTTGAAGTTGTACAACATCCTGAAGCTATTGGTCCAATCCTCGTGCAAGACCCCGTAGCTTTCTCTTTACCTTTCCGAACCGTGTAATACGGTAGGACAATGTTGTATTTAGAACCGAGGCTAGTCTGAATATTCTTCGCGGTCTCCTTAGGGTTATCCTTTAGTATGGACATATATTGCATAGCCACCCACTCCGTATCAGCCATTGAGGATTTTAGTTTGCTTCCTGTCAGACACATGTGTGGAGGGCCCATTTTATTAACCTGCAACATAGATTCATTTAAAAGATAAGCGGAGTCGACTAGTTACCAGAAAGATATCACACAACAATTGTAGTTATAGATTGAAAAGAGAGAAAGTTCTAATGGTTTGCTGCATTCATTGCCCCAGTACCCTAATTGCCTTCGACGAAGGTAAGGCTCTTGCTGTGATCGTCCATGGACAATGTACCTCGGCCTGTCCATTCATCCACGTTAACTTGCAAACGGCCTCATACCTCTAGGCAGTGTTCTTCAGCCGATAAACGTCAAACTCCCCCTTGATACAAAAATGCCGGAACGACATCCTGAACTCATGCATGCTCCTGAACTCGGTGCCGACCGAAATTATAGGATACTTGTGGTCATGTTTCATTTCTTCTACTTCAACACCCAAATCATCGACTGGAATATCAGCCTCATCGTTAAGTGCCTCGTCTATTTCATCATCACCAGATTCTTGATCCTCTATAGTGCCTTCTTCTTCATCTGATTTAGAATCCTGGCCATCGTCTCTAATGCCTAGTAATGCACACATCATATTGACTCCCATGGGTGGGGCTGCACCATCGTCTCCACCCAGATGGACCGGAACATTGCCCCAATCCACCTCACCGGCAACTCTATTTTCTCCAAGGCACTCGGTTGGTTCTGCTACAACCACATGTGGTGGTCTTACGTTTGCACGCATCCCATGTACTTCAGTAGACAAACCGCAGTCAGAATCAATTTCATCTTGACTGTACAGAACCCTCTTGCTCTTCCTATGTACATCCTCCTTCCTGATGTAATCTTTCCCGATGGTATCAGTAGGGCTTGACATCTGTGTTCCATTCCCCATCGAACTAGGATTTTTGCTGCCACTCTTGGGTGTGATCTCCTTACTGCCTCCCCTCACGGGTGTTGGCTCCAGGATGCTGGCATTATTGCCTGGCCTCTACGGCGTGTTCTTCTTCGAATTAGCTCTTTTGCTGCTACTATTGGGCGTGTTCTCCTTCGTGCTAGCATTATTGCCTGACCTCAGCGGCGTGTTCTGCTCCAAATTAGTATTTTTTTCTGCTCCCACTGGGTGTGGTAGCCTCCGTGCTGGCCATCTTCACCTCTTTGCTACCACTCTGGGGAGTGTTCACCACCGTGCTAGCCCTTTTAGGATTTTTGCTGCTACCGTTCGGTGTGGCATTTTGACTGGATCTTAGGGGTGTACTCTGCGACGTGGTGCCTTTTTTCGTGCGACTCTTGGGCGTCCTCTTCTCTGGCGTGGTCTCCTTGGTGACGTTCTTCTTCGGGGTGCCCTTTCTAGGGATGCTCTTCCTGCTCCTGTTTATGACGCTCCTCTGTAAGACTCTCCTCTGTTCAAAGCTACCCTCAGTCGCACTAGCCCTAGTGATGCCATGGATCAGGTCACGCATGCCTTCTAAAGGTCCATCATCTCTATTGTCGAGTTCCAATTCCTCTCCAACCATTTGCACTATCAAGTGGAAGTACACTTCACCTTTATAATGTTTCCTTGTAAACGGTACGACTAAATCCCTGGTATCTTTCACTTCGATAGCCTTTTTGCTCCTGTAACCAAAATATAACAAACGTGCTTCCTGGGAGGACCCCCACAACACCTTCACACGTAACGATGCCATCAGGTCAGATAAATCTACCACTTCAGGATCGTATCTGCCAAGGATTACATCAAACTCGTCATAGAATTTTTCCGTGCCATCATCTAATTTTGCAGTATAATCCGCAACACTAATACGAACGATTACTTTGCCATCATCAGGTTCTTCAGGATAGAAACCTCCGAGAGGTTCGAGAGGTGGAGCGGCACCATCAGACCCAGCCCCAATGCCACCATCGCCATCACCAGCGTCATCGTTAGCTGGATCAACCTCGGTGGAAGTACCAGGACCAGGAGCAAGGCGAGGGCCCTTAGCAGCAGGAGCTACATTACATGGTGGACAGGCAGGGCCCCTTTTAATGGCAGCCTCAATAGGATCAGCTGCTGCCATGCCACATCGACGACCAGGAGCAGTTCCCACAATAGCAGTGTTTCGAGTGCTAGTAGAGTCCAGACCATGAGCTAGCTCCAGACCAGCAGCTCGCTGAACCTGAGCACGGGTTCGAGGAGGACACAAGGCAGCAGTCTTTGCAACAACAGTGGGGCAGCATCCGGAAGCCTTAGTTTGCTCAACAGTGGCAGGGATGGGGTCAACAGCGGCCAGATCAACAACAACACGAGGACGACCAGTACCAGCAGATTCCAGAGCATGGGTTCGCACAACTTGAGGACGGTTTCGAGGAGGTGCAGCACACAAGGCAGCGGTCTTGGCAACAACAACGGGGCAGTGATACATCCATTTTGCATCACCATTATATGTCTTAATTCACTATTATTCATTGATATATTACATATTGAGAGGTGATACTTATGTTATTTCATCTGTTTTTGCATGGTTGATGACTTTTGGAGCATGGACCGCTGCAGTCAGGATTCTGATGGAAAAGGTGCTGTTTGGAGGCAAAATTCGCGAAGATCAGAAAATCCGGGAAAATATACGGAAAATCCTATTTTTCCAGAAGACTAAGGATGCCAGAAGACGGAGTGGAGATGGGCCACGGGGGGGCCCACACCACCCCCTGGCGTGGGCAGCCCTAGGTCGTGCCAGGAGGTGGTGTGGCCACCCTGGCCCACCTCTGGCTCTCTCCTCTAGCGTATATCATCCTCCCAAAACCCTAAGACTCGGGGAGCAACCACAGAAACATTCCGCCGCCTCTGCGGGGCAGAAAACACCGAGAGAGAAAGATCTCTCCGGTAGACAGATTTCTGCCGGGGGAATTCCTTCCCGGAAAGGGGAGATCGTCGCCATCAACACCACCATCAAGCTGGACTTCATCGGCATCATCATCATCATCACCATCAGCACCCTCATCACCATCTCCATATTGCTATAACAATTGAGTTGAATCTTGCATTAGTTCATAGGGGAAACTTTCCCGATGCTGATTACTCTTTGTAGCTGATGCTATTGAGTGAACCATTGAATTATTGTTTATGTATAGATTGTTATACATCATTATTCCATGTCTGATCATGATCCATATGATGCCTTGTGAGTAGTTCGTTTTGTTCTTGAGGACATGGGAGAAGTCATGTTGTTAGTAGTGGAGTTGTGTTGAGAAAGATTCAATAGTTTGATATTTAAGTGGTGGTGTACTTCTTATAGTGGTGTCATGTGAACGTTGACTACATGACACTTCACGTATATGGGCCTAGTGGAATGCATTGTGTATTTGGCTACTAATCGTAGGGGTTGCCGGAGTGACAGAAACCTGAACCCCCATTAGGAAACCATTACACAAGGTACGTAAGGGTCTTAGAGTTTAAAGCTGTGGTTAGGTCTCTACCTTAATTACTTTATTGTACTTACGAATGTTTCCAAGGGGTATAATCACAAGTATGTATTAGTCTTGGATGGGGCGGTACATTAGCACAGGTTCACCCACACAACACTTAGCAAGCTAGAGAAGATTAATCAACTATATGAAGCGAAAGCACTTGACAGTCTTCCCATGTGTCCTCGAGAACGTTTGGTCATCTTAAGTAATACAACCGGCTTGTCCTTTGCTACATAAAGGATTGGGCCACTTGCTGCATTTATTCCTACTGTCTTTTATTTGCTCATACTTTGTTTACTTGCTTTATCAAAACCCCCTAAAAATCCGTTTGCTAAGTATGTGCAGAGAATTCCTAATCCATACCACTAGCTAGCACCTTCTGCTCCTCGTTGGGTTCGACACTCTTACTTATCGAAAATACCGTGATACACCCCCTATACTTGTGGGTCATCAGGCAGCCTCTGGAAGCCTTAGTTTGCTCACTAACGGCATGGATTGGGTCAGCAGCAACCAGAGCAACAACACCACGTGGACGACTAGTACCAGCAGATTCTAGAGCAGAGTTTTCCACAATAGCAATACGGGGACTCCTACGAGGAGGTTGCCTGCCAGAAGCATGTCGCGGACGAGGAACCACATTTTGCTCAACAACAGCAGGGGTTCGAGTTAGACCACCTTGTCCAATAATAGCTAGGCAACTCCCAGTAGCAGGAGCTTCCACATCCAGTATGTTACAAATCAGCACAACCACGCGAAGCCCAGCATACTGTTTCATCAACCCAATTAGCTGACTGTCACATGCTATAGGAACCGTGAAGCCTCGTACATCAATGAAGCTGAACCATGCAGTCTGCTCCGGCCCCATTTGAGCAAGTTCACGCACAGCAGCAACCATACCAGGGATAGTGCAAAACTACACAGACTCTACTTCCATCTTCAGAGAGCTAGCTCGATTCCACTTGCTCTTCCCATCTGCTAATTTAATGTGGTAGCCGCAGAGGGTGACCATAACCGTGTATTTGGGTTCAGCGGAGATCCTACTTGACAGAAAATTGGGGACAAAAGATAAGAATTGTTTGTCAGTGTCGTGCTAGCAAACAATTCTACGTTCGATCTATCTCTGTAATGCCAATAGCCAGCTAGCAGTTATAGGTAGTGTGAATAGCAAACATAAGAGTAGCTCACCCGCAATTAGCCAGAAGTACTTCTTCCTCAGCATATGGATCTACCATCCTTCGCGCTGCTCAGCTTGTCGGCGATAGAGGCGGGCTAGATCGTTGCAACGGCTGGCATGACATTCAGAATTAGAGCTCGATAGCAGCGAGTAGGCGCAACAACTTGGCACCAGAAGTCAAATGCCCAAAGTGATCGTTCTGGTTGGAGAGGGGATTTCGACGCTGCCGGTGCTAGGGTTCATGCGAAAGGAGGGAGGGAATGGATTTGTGAATTTGGTCAATACACCATGCTCCTTTAGTCCCTCGTTCTGCCTACGTGGTTGCCGCGTTGGCGCCCGCGTCACGAAAATATTACTGACATGAGGGTCCCGACCGTCTACTTCACGAGGCAGTTTCACGGAATGTTTGGATTTGGTAGGGGTGAGATGAGTTTGCCTCGAAATGGCCCCTCTCGGTAGTTGGCGGCCCAACATTTCGAAACGCAGCAATTTTAGGAAACTTAGGTACCGCGGTGCACTTGCCCGGGAACTTTGGTACCACAAACGAACACGCCCATATCTTCCACACATGATGGTTTCTGAAACAATCCTTTCAGCTCCTAGATAACCTCGATATTAAAACAACTTTTGAATATCAAGAATCATGGAGGCAAACATGATACTTTAGATACTAACATTGGACTTCATGTAGTAAATAGAGTTTGCTGAAAGTTTGCGATAGGAGTTCTAAACTTTAAATTGACATTCAAAACAATACAATACCGGTTCATAAAGTAAATATCTAGAATTCTATAGTTCTATTATCTCGATTAAAACTAAGCGCAAGTTAGTAAACGGATGCCAATGACTACATGAATTCCCACTCAAAACCAAATTACAAATGAACTCCCACTCAAAACCAACACCCCACGAGTTGTTTTGGTGATTACATGAACAAAATCCACTACACCAAGTCCGATCATCACGTGAGTTGGTGTAGCTTCAAAGGCGAGCATCTATATGGGCATCATATCAACCATATGACTCATGCTTAACCTTTCGGTCCATGTTCTGAGGCCATGTCTTTACATGCTAGGCTCGCCAAGTAAGAACCTTAGTACTCGTGTGTTTAAAGTTGTGTTACACCTGTTGTATGCGAGCATAGAGTCAAACACACCCGATCATCACCTGGTGTCTTGAATCAACGAACTTTCTTAATGGTGAAGGAAGAACACATTCTAGTCACATTCTAGTTGCAATTGTCAAAAACAAAGTGTCCTAATCCTTAGACCGTGACATCATATTAATCACAGTTGTTGGGTTCGCAACATAGAAAACAAAAAAAATCCTATGAAGTGAAAAACTAAGCACCAAGATCTATCTACCTAGATACAATCAACGAGTGGATATACATCCATAGAGAACATACCCTTGAAGAGCGACAAAGCATTGTTAATGAAATCTGATTTCGTGGATGATGTAGTCCTATACTTTCCGATCTCAAGATCGTGATGAAGTACATCAAGTCCAGCAGGTCCAGCACCAGTAAGTCCAGCACTAGCAATTCTAGCACCACAAAGTAGCGGTGCATCCGTGATTACACACACTTACGGTACGCTAAAAACCTCCGCATCCTCATGCTAGCGATGCAGCGGAAGCACCAAATCCTTTCCACATAAAGCCATTGGGAATATGTATCTCACTAATTTGAGACCATGGGGAATAATTCTAGAGGGGGATAGAGATCCTTCACGAGGAGGTGTGAGAGTGGAGGAGGAAGAGGTGCTCGTTTTATAGGGGAGGGGCAGCCCCATGCCATGGCCCACGACCAAGGTGGATGCCCCCACCTCTCCCTCATTCATGTGGGTGGAGCTCCCACTCACATAAACACACATCCACTCACATGTCCACTCAGATGCATTACATTTCCACCAAATTTAATGCAAGCTCTCATTAAATAAAACTATTTTATTTATTTTATTCAGAATTTTGTGACTTACTTTAATGACAACCATTCACATAAAACCCCCTGCAACATTTCAATATCACATGGAGAACAAGTTTCTGCAATTTCACCCGAAACAATTCTGGTTTCCATCGAAATGATTCCAACGCTTTCTTAAGTCTTTATCTGAAACATATTTGCTCCAAATGGTGTCGGTATCCCTTAAGTGTGTCACCCTACGGTTCGCGAATAATGCAGACATGATCGATACCCTTCTCCGATCAATAATTAGCAACGGGACCGGGAGATCCGTACTGACTCCTACACATTCAACAATGACTTCTGTGATTGTGAGAACCTTTAACATTAGTAACTAAATCCCTTTGTCTCACGATATATTACATGTCCTAGATTCGATCATCGGTATCTCCATACCTAGTTTGATCTCGTTAGTGAGATGCACTCTTTTCTCGTTCCCGTGATATAACATTCTAGTGATCACATCACTTGCTTGCAAGCTATCTCAATGTGAGATCACCGAGAGGGCCCATAACTTATCTATCCATATCGGGATGGACAAATCCCACTCTTGATCCATGAGCCTCTACATAACACCTTCAAAGTATCTGAACCCACCTTTATTGTCACCTTGTTATGGTGTGGCGTTTGATGTTATCAGGTTACTCCTCCAGTGTTACTGATTGACATGATCTCATGGTCTAAGGACTAGAATTACTTCGTAAGATGTTATAGCAATTTAAACACAATGACTTTGATCATATTGCTATACTTAGGATGAATGTTCATCACATCATTCCACCAATATTGTGACCTTGTTATTAACAACATCCAATGTCCATGATCAGGAAACCTTGATCATCTTGTTAATCAATGAGCTAGTTTATAAGAGGGGCATAACTAGGAACCCTTTATTTATTTATTGATCACACATGTATTAATGTTGCAATTATAGCATGAAAAATAAACATTTATCATAAACATGGAATAAGATAATAACCACTTTATTATTGCCTCTCAAGAATATTCCCTTCAACTATTACCAAAGGATTGCTTTGACTGGATCAACCGTCATTTTCGTGACTGGGTGACCATAAAGGTGCATGTTGGGTATCCGAAGGAGCGTGTTGAGGGCTATGCATCAAGATCAGGATTTGTTCTCATGTGTGATGGGAAGATACACTAGGCCCCCTCAGTGAATTACATCTATAAGTTGTGTAACGCATGACTAGGTCATGGGGGTGGAATTTCACAGGAACGAGTAAAACAATACTTGTTGGAAATGAGATTGAACAAGGTACCATGATACCGATGATCAGATCTCGGACAAGTCTTGTATCACGTAACAAAGGGAATTGGACATATCGTTTCAGGTTCGACATGATGGTGATCCGTGGAGTGCATAGGGGTCATCATGGGCATCCCGGTCCTACTATTGATCATTGATCTAGATCATGTCTATGACATTCCCGAACTATATGGAAACACGCTTAAGGGCACTATGACGCTGGGAGATCCTCCTGAGATATGGAATTGCAGAAGAGAGAGAAATTGGAATTGTTCCGCAGAGATCCGAAGTTGTTCAGAGAAAGAAGGAAAGGAAAAAGGCCGAAAGGAGTTTCAAATAAATGGAAATTTATAATATGCATTTATTATATGCCAATTATGAATTGACTTATACTAAATAAATATTTAAATTCAAATTTATGAAGCAACTTCCTCATTAGGCCAAAATCCTAGAGGAAATTGGCCTAGGAGAAAATCGTAGAAAAAAGGGAAAGAAAACAACAAATGTATTGGGCTAGTTTGACTAGCCCACGCGCGTGGGTGGCAGATAGTAGTCGCCGCACGGGGTGGACTACAACCACCGGTCGCCACCCAGCCGACTCAACCTGGCCCACGCGGGCATGGGGGAGCTGGCGGACGGGCTAGGCTGGCAGCCCACCCGGGCGCTGCACTGCTAACCACTACGGGCCTAGCAGGTTACGGGAGTGGCCAACCCACCCGGGCGCCACACCTGGTCATCACGCTGGGTTGCGGTGGGCGCGAGGCCGTACCACCCGGATGGACGCTGACACCACCTGCTGCTGCTATTTGGGATGGTGTAGGGTGATGTCTACGCACTTCTATTCTTGTAGACAGTTGTTGGGCCTCCAAGTGTAGAGGTTTGTAGAACAGCAGCAAGTTTTCCCTTAAGTGGATCACCCAAGGTTTATCGAACTCAGGGAGGAAGTGGTCAAAGGTATTCCCTTTCAAGCAACCCTGCGATCAAGATACAAGAAGTCTCTTGTGTCCCCAACACACCCAATACACTTGTCAGGTGTGTAGGTGCACTAGTTCGGCGAAGAGATAGTGAAATACAAGTGGTATGGATAATTATAAGTGGTAATGGTGATAGAAAATAACTTGATGGTGTGGAAAAGACTAAAGGCAAACTGAAATAAAGATGGAAGCAAGCAAACATGTAACAGATCTAATAGCAAACGGTGTTTCAATGCTTAGAAACAAGGCCTAGGGATCATACTTTCACTAGTGAACACTCTCATATAAATATATTCTTCTTTATGATACTACTCTTAACTACTCTCCGGTTGAACACTCTAATCGATGGTAGGGCTATAATAGCACACCTCAAAGTAAGCCTTTCCCATCTAGAAAACCCCACACTGTCACCTTGAGTACTAGATGAGTCCAACAAACACCACAATTTCATAGAAACATCCAACTCCAAATATAACTCATAACAAGTATTTGTAATCTCTAGCCTAAGTGCCACCATGGTGTGCACGCTGTCACTTTCACACACATGGGGAGAGCAGAGATCTATTAAAGCACTTGAGTAGCAAGGTAGATCTACTTGATTACAAAGCTCATGATCACAATATGATCATGCATAGAGAGAGATGAACACATAGCTACCGGTAGAACCCTTAGCCTCGAGAGAGAACTACTCCCTCCTCATCATGGGAATCAGCAACGGTGATGGAGATGGCGGTGGAGATCGATAGAGATGGCTCCGGGGGCACTTCCTCGTCCCGGCAGGGTGCCGGAACAGAGACTTTCTGTCCCCCAAATCTCCCCTTCGGTGGCGGCGGTGCGGCAGAACTTTTCGTGGATTTCTGATTGACGCCCTAGGGTTTACGCATCGAGAGGCTTCTTATAGGCCAGAGGGCAAGGTCGGTGGCTGGCCAGGGAGGCCACACCATGCCATGGCACGGCCTAGGTGGACCCGCGCCTAGGGGTGGTGTGGCCACCCTGTGGACCCCCTCCAGCTCTCCTTCTGGCTCCATGAGTCTTCCGGGAAAATAGTAACTTTGGCTTTTGTCCCGTCCAATTCCGAGAATATTCATTTTTTGACTTCCTGGAACCAAAAACAGCAGAAAATAGGCAACTGACACTGTGGCATCTTGTTAATAGGTTAGTCCAAGAAATCATATGAAAAGTACTCCAAAGTTGGAACAAAACATAATAAAGTAGATAAAACCAAGCATGGAACATCAAAAATTATAGATACATTTGCAATGTATCATAGGGCTGGTGGCCCACCCAGCTACCGCCTCAAGCCCAGCTGGCTGTAGCCCACTGTTTTGCCTTTTCTTTGCAAAATTTAATCCCACATGGGACACCCAAAGGGGTGGGGACACCCCCTCTGCCTATATAAAGGGGCTCCCATGGTAGTATTAAAACACACCAATTAGATATTCTCTAAGGCATCGCTCCTTAGATAAATATCCCACTCTCTCTCAGTTGTCTTTGCGGTGGCACGGTCCTAGGGAAAGGACTGTACACGCAAAATCAACACCAATGCGGCACACCGTTGTGCTACATGAATTCTGCTAGGAGGTATACTTCCGCAACCTCGACAAGGATCAGAAGTTTGGGAGTCGTTGCATTGCATCGTATGTGTGTGATAACTCAGGGGAGCTACACTTGTAGCGACCGAGCCATCATGCAAGGACCTAGGCAAGATGATACGTGGGAGGAGCTTCGTTACCTTGAGGTCGGACAGGTACGACTACATCATCCAAGCTCCTGCATGAGCGTAACGCTTTCTTGGTCTTCAAGGGTACTTTACCGCTATCTTCTTCTATGAATGTATTACTTCTAAATAGATCCTTGGGCAATTAGGGTGTTCTGCGTAGTAATTTTTTGTTATCTGCTGCAGAAACCCTATAGCTAAATCCTCTCAAGTGCGAGTTCAGCGTCCCATCCAGACAATTACTAGAGTAACTCATCTCCCAAAGGGAAATCAAGGCCAACTCGAACAAGATAAAGGACATACTAGCAATGGAGAAGCCAAAACAATCAAGGGCGTCTAGCAGCTAGCTGGACGCATAGCTACACTCAGCACTCAATAGGTTCATCAGTCGAGTGGGCAAAAAAGCATTGCCCTTCTACCAGCTCCTACGCAAGATAGAAAATTTTGAGTGGACCGCTCAAGCTCAGGTGGCATTCGAAGACGTCAACTGTCTGTTATCAACCTCACCAGTACTTATGGCCCCAAAGAGAAAGAACCAATGTTGCTATACATCGCCCCCACCAATGAGGTGGTCAGCACTGTGCTCGTCATCGAACACGCGTAAGATGGCAAGATTCACGAGGTCCAACGACCCGTATACTACCTCAACAAGGTCCTCCTGCCAACAAAACAATGATACCCGCACTACCAGAAGCTGGCGTATGGAGTCTTCATGACATCTCGTCGACTGTGCCATTACTTCATGGAGCATTCAATTATGGTGGTCAACAACCCACCACTATCTGGTATAATTTCCTCTTCCTTCTTTTCCTGTATTGCTTTAACCTATTCATATTCAGAAATATGCTTTTGTGCAGTGTTAGGGAAAGGTATTTCATATGTTGGTTCTAGGGAGGCCAGTGTTGCTTTAACTTCTTTCTTCTTTTTAGGTTCAGGTGGTGGATCATACTTGACCAAACCCTCTTTTGGAGCTTCGATGTGTCCTGTAAAGCTTTAACAACTTGCAACACAAGATCTGAATCTAAATAAAGTTCTTTAGATAATTATTTAGCATGACCCTTTTTTGTTATAGTCATGAATACACTCATGATATATTTCTACACCTCCTTCGCTTCCTAGACCAAAATTCCATGAACTCTATGATCATGAATTCTATTAAGTAAAGCCCAAGCCTTAGTTATAGGAAGATTCATAAAGGCTCCCTCCGTGAAAGAGTCTAGTTCAATTTTATTAGGTTCAATTATACCGCCATAAAAGATATGCAACAAATACCATTCAGGCAAATCATGATGAGGACATAGATTAAGTAAATCTTTAAATCTGATATAAGATCTTACTAGTCCTTCATTAGGACAGTTCCTCCAAGTCATTATAAGATGCCTGATTCCAAAAGATTTTGATAATGGGTAATATTTTTCTATAAATTCACAAGCTAAATTATTCCAGGTAGTAGTGGCTTCTAGGGGTAGAGACCTATACCATGAGAGAGCCAAACTAGTCAAAGTCTGACTAAAAAGTTTAACCCTTACCTCATTGGCGGTATATCATGTCAATTGAAAAGTGCCACATATATCTTTGAAACATGCAATATGCTCATATGGATCAGGATCTTCTTCATCCCCAGTAAATTGCTTCTTGTGTAGAATACCAAGTAATAGAGGATTTATTTCAAACCCCCTTGTCTTCTTGTTGGAGTTGTCTCTCTTATAAATATCATAGGGCTTCCCAAAGTGGCTGCGTGGGTTAGCGCTAGTCATATGCTCAAAGTCCATCATGTTGGTGGAAACCTGTAACTCAAAACAAAAATTAGCAAGACAAAAATAAATAAGCAAAAAACTAAAGGACCTACATCACTTAGCTCCCCGGCAATGGCGCCAAAAAATAGCTTGATGACTGCAAGTGTACAGATTGTTTGTAGCTAGTTTCGAAATAAAGATATCGATCCCACAGGGAGCAAGAGACTGAAGTCTAATAACTCTTGAATTAAATACTACAATAGAAATGCTAAATAAAGTTCTAAGTGACAAGACAAAATGCGAGTATTGCGTAAAAAGGTATTTTTGGGTTTTTGGGTATAAGTGCAATAATAAGTAAAGTAAAACAACTAAACACAGAAAATGAGTATCACGTATGTAAGAGAGATTGAAACTGTAATATGGAAAAGGCATTCTCAGGGAGTAGCGGATACACCACTAGCATTATAAAGAGCTAAAATAAAGATTATTATCATGAACATTCTCAACTGAGTATGTGTGGGAAGAACTCCGTATATGAACAAATAGGCAGCAACCACTGCTCACATCATCCTCATAACCATAGCAGTCAGCAATCAACATCAATCAAATTACTGCGCTATTAAGGGACTTAATCTCATATGACGTATCCCATGGCATAAATAGTCTTCCGTGAGTTTCCTCGGTTCCCAAGTTGATACGTAAGGAGTGCCAATAACTTTATAGTCACTATAAGTGCTAACACACCTCTGTCTACCAACAAGTAGTTCCCTCCATCAAGTCCCCATAAGAGGCAAATATTGAGAGGTTGACTTCTCCCAACATTAAGATGAAGACAATATAACACATGGTCACAACGATGAATATCATAATAAACTTTATATTATTTCAATCTCTTACTAGGGTTTCTCCATCTCCCCAAGAACTAAAGATCTACTCAGACATGGAGGCAATCAACATCACAACAATAATAATGGAATCTATCATAGATGAATAGTACTTGTATAAATCCACAATGAGTATAGAAATTACAACAAGATCTAGACAAGATGTAGATGGGATGGATGGAGATGGTGGTGATGCAGCGGTTGATGATGAAGATCGATGCCTTAGCCTCCTGAATCTGTGCAGGGCAAAGATGGATCCCTGGTGGAAAAGTTCCCCCTCCAGATGCCTTCCGGAGGTGAGGTTTCGGCGATTTCTGTTGTTCTGTATGTTGTCTCTCTGATCCAGTTACATGGGGTGAAACTATTTGACAAGGCGGTGGTGGCGCCAACTATACGCCGAGACCTATACGGCCGAAAAAAGTATTCCCGCTGTATAGTTGGTCGTTAAACCGTTTGTGTCCTTTGTTCGCTTCGGGTTTTCTTCCGGTATTATTGATATTTCCCAAATAAGCGATTTACATTGTTTTAGACTCCTTTTCTCCTCAGTATAACTGCTTCAATAATTGTGTCCATTGTATCCATCATCTATCCTGATCCTGGTGAAAACAGACATAAAATATGTGCGCGAGCGCCATAAAATACCAAGATCCTACATCTACAATGCAAAATAATAATATAAAACATGATGCAAATATGCACTCATCAACTTCCCCAAGCTTAGACTCTTGCTCGTCCCGAGCAAGTTAGCTTAATGGATGTGATCCTCATATTCATGAAGTTGAGTAGATAAAATAAATGAGGCAGTTGCAGCATGTGTTTATCATACATGATACATAGGAATGAGTTCATTAATATTACCTTACTCGAACCATCCGAATAATATTAGCAGGCTTCGACACCTTAGCATTTAACAGTTCACACAAGATCACTCTCAATACGATGTAAAAGTATTCAGTTCAACCGAATGAGTTAGCGAGGTAGTCCCAAGAGTTTTAGGATTTAACATATTCACTTGGGATTCAAAATCTCAAAGCGTCTCTTTGCCATACTACAATATAGTGGTGTATGCCTATTTGCTCTTTGTAAATTTGCTCCTTTTCTTCTTTTTCTCTTTTCTTTATATATATGCTCACACTTTTGTTTAAGTGATGTGCAAAGAAGCTATCCATACATTCCACTTCATGTAGGAATTCAAAGTTAAACAATCTCAATTACCAAATTCCAATTGTATATGAAGCAATCTTTATAGCTTGAATATTCTACCTCGTCTTGATCTCATTCTAATTTGATAGCACTTTTTATTTTCCTTTTATTAAGGTTTCTTTTTCAATTTGACTGATTAGATAATTTTTCTTTCTTTGTAAATCAAACCATGTACCTACAACGTATTGACCAAATTATCTTTGTATGTTCCATTAATACCAATGGTGTGGAAGACTCCTATTGCTATCATCAAGTGCAAGTAAAATTATACTCAAGTCATTCATATATCCAATAAGACAAGCACAAACTCAATATTGCTCCATATATGATAATAAAGTTGGAATTCATAAAGGGGATTGACTACTCCTAAAGGGAATTCTAATGATGCATACTTTATTTCTAGTTTGAACTAATGCGAAAATAGTAATGAAAAACTTATAAGATAGATTACAAGGTCTTAAATATCTCCCCAAGCTTGGAATCAAGCTAGGTAATTATTGTAGATCACTATGGTGCCATGGCATGTAGCACAGCGGTGCATAACTTCTTGTTGGTATCCTCCAGAGTGATGATGCGGCTGTAGCACCTGCACAAATTAGATTGCAAAGTGTCCACCTTATCCGCTAGTTTAGTCACCAATGGGAGAAGATCATCCTTCTTCTCTGTCTCCTTGAGATGGTGGCGGACTTTGATGCAATGGAGTAGCTCCTGCTTCTGATATATCTCCAGTTCTCACACGCGGTCCTTGGTCCTGGGAGCAGCTTCCTCTTCCTCATCCATGATTGATGGATCGGGGAAGTGGAAACCATTCTTCCACTCTTCTTGAGGCTTCACTCTCATACAAGCACCAATAGTAGGCTTAAAGAGTGGCACTGTCGCTCCTTTGCTAGCACCTGCACCAGTATTAGGAATTTCCTTACTCTTGTGCAGCCTAGGGTTTGTGGTGATGAACTTGACCGTCTCCACACGCTCTTTTCCATGTGGCTTGCGACCTTCTCTCTCTTCTTGAGCTCTCTTGGTTGCATGTTTATGATTAGAGCGAGAGACAATGGCAGTATATAAAGGGGTCAGAGGTCGGTAAAAGTCGCAAGAAACACCAAATTCACACCGAAGAAAAGAATCTTAACGAAACAGGGAAAGAAATCAAGGATTTGGAAGAGTCTTGCTGCGTAACTACCAAATATACGGGTGTGGCTTGTATAGATCTGGACGTATAGTTGGTTCCGGGCAGACATTTCCAAATATCTCGAGTCCAGGTCGGTTAAGTTACCGACTTGGAACCGACAATACTGTTTTTTAAATATAAAAAAAGAAAAAGTGAACGAAGATGTCTGATAGTTGAATGACCAACTATACAGCCAGAATTTCATCTCCGATCGTATAGTTGCGTCCGTATAGATATAGACACCAAATATTAAAAATGGCTGAGAGTTCAATGACCAACTATATAGCCAGAATTATTTCACCCGGTCGTATAGTTGCACCCATATAGTTCCAGACATCGAAAACAATTTCACAAAGAAGATAACGAGAGTTTAACGACCAACTATACAGCGGGAGCTTCCTCTCCAGTCGTATAGTTCCGCCCATATAGTTGGTAAAACCCTCAAAAACTTCAGAAAATACAAGGAATTCATAGGCAGAAATTTTTGGAGTAAAATCTGTGAAAATAAATCACTTATTAGAGTAAGAACACTTACCTTGAACTTACCGTTTACTTATTCTGGGATGACAAGCTCCTCCAACAACAAAGACTTCTTCTCTTTTGGAGGGGTTGACCTTAGTTCATTGAATAATTCTCGTAAACAGAAATCACCAAGACTAAAGTCCCTCTCAATAAGGTTGGTGTCTTGCTAGGAAAATATGGACACTGCATCCAACATATTTATTCCTTGCCTCTGCATGATCTGTAGTTCAAATTCTTGAAGTAAAAGAATCCAACAGATTAGTCTTGGCTTATGGTCCTTCCTTCAAGGAGTTCTTTTAAACCATCATGATCCATATGAACTCTTACTTTTGCATCAACTATATAAGTACAAAATTTATCGCAAGACAAAAATATAGCAAAAAGTTACCTCTCTTCCTTAGGATAATTCTTTTGAGCACTATTGAGAGTTCTACTAGCATGATGTATAATATTAAATCTGTGACCTATGTGTTATCCCAGATTTACTCCTACAGCATCATCACTAGCTTCACATATTAAGTCAAAAGTCATATCATAGATAGGAGGTTTAATGATATGAGCGTGGGATAAAGCATTTTTAAGTTTATCAAAGGCTATGAGACATTTATCATCAAAATTAAATCTTACTACCTTTTGTAGGAGGTTAGTCAAAGGATTAGATATTCTAGAGAAATTTCTAATGAACCTTCTATAAAAACCCACATGACCAAGGAAACTTCTTATACGTTTTATATCCCTAGGTTGTGGCATTCTCTCTATATCCTCAACCTTAGCTCTATCCACTTCAATTCCCTTACCTGATACTTTATGTCCAAGGACTATACCTTCTTTGACCATAAAATGGCACTTCTCCCAATTTAGAACAAGATTTGTTTCTTTGCAATGCTGCAAAATTCTTTTGAGATTATCCAAGCAACTAGTAAATGAAGTTCCATAGACAGAAAAGTCATCCATAAATACTTCCATTATTAGTTCTATGAAATCCGCAAAAATAGCAGTATCTTTGAAAAGTAGTTGGAGCATTACATAAACCAAAAGGCATACGTCGGTAAGTAGGCAAACCATAAGGACTAATGGAAGTTGTTTTAAGTTGGTCATCAGGATGAACATCTATTTGAGAAAAAACAGAGTATCCGTCCAAGTAGCAAAAATGAGTGTGAATTGCTAACCTTTCTAAAGTTTGATCTATGAACGGTAAAGGATAGTGATCTTTCCTAGTTTCTTTATTCAATTTCCTGAAATCTATGCACATCCTATGTCCAACAATAGTTCTAGTGGGTATCAATTCATTGTTTTCAGTAGGAACAACAGTAAAACCGCCCTTCTTAGGGACACAATGAACATGACTTACCCATTCACTTTCTTTTATAGGATAGATTATATCTGCGTCCAATAGGCGTATAATTTCCTTTCTTACCACTTCCTTCATTTCGGGCTTCAGCCTTCTATTAAATTCCGCAACTAATTTAGCACCTTCCTCCATGAATATTTGATGGATGGTTATCATGGGACTAATGCCCTTTAAATCATCCATTGAGTACCCAAAGGCCTTGCGATGCTCCCTAAGTATTTTCATGAGTTCTTCTTCTTCTCCTAAAAGTTTAGCACTAATAATATCAGGAAATTTATTTGTATCATCTAAAAATCTGTATTTAAGATTATCTGGTAGAGTCTTCAATTCAGGGGCAGTAATTCCTTATGCCCTCTCTTTTATGGCTCTTCAAAAGCCTCATTAGTTGGAGGCCCTATAATAGGAAGTGAATCAAATTCATCTTCTAGTTCTTCTAGGGACTTGTCCTCCATGAATATTTCTTCATAATTTAAATCTTCATTTATTTCTTCTTTTTGATCACTAAAGAAGAGAGTTGCCATTTCATCAATAGTCTTCTCTTTCTCTTCTTCTTGTATTTGTGGAGGTCTGTCTTTAAATTTGGAAAAGTGGAATTCTTTTTCCGATTCCCCAAGCTTAAGAGACACAATCTCCTTTTTGAAATCAACATGGGCACCTACATCACTCAAAAAGTTGCTACCAAATATAATAGGGCAGAGAGTGCCAGCTGGAATATCTATAGGAAAGTTTTTATTTCCAATTGTGACAGTTGCATCTTCAACTACTCCCATTGGGATTCTAAGAGTTTTATTGGCTAACATGATTGTCACATTAGTATTTCAATTGTAGCCGGTTCTATTTCTACTTTTATTTCTAAATAGAAATCATAAGATATAACATTAACTTTGGTGCCAAGATCACATAAACCATAATGTGAGGTTTCTTTAAATATGCAGGGAAGAATAGGCTTACCCACATCTTTTACCATTGTCTTACCTTCAACCAATACAGAAGTCTCTTTATCAAGTTCAACTATGTTATAATGCGCATACATAGCCATAATTGCTTCCTTGGTTACTTCTTCATCTTTGGTTTCTTCCAGATGTTCTGCAACTTCTGGTATAATTTCATCTTCCTTCTTTTCCTATACTGCTTTAACCTGTTCATATTCAGAAATATGCTTTTGTGCAGTGTTAGGGAAAGGTATTTCATATGTTGGTTCTAGGGAGGCCAGTGTTGCTTTAACTTCTTTCTTCTTTTCAGGTTTGGGTGGTGGATCATACTTGACCAAACCCTCTTTTGGAGCTTTGATGTGTTCTGTAAAAGCTTTAACAACTTGCAACACAAGATCTGAATCTAAATAAAGTTCTTTAGATAATTCTTTAACATGACCCTTTTTGTTATAGTCATGAATACACTCATGATCTATTTATACACCTCCTTCACTTCCTAGACCAAAATTCCATGAAACTCTATGATCACGAATTCCATTAAGAAAAGCCCAACCCTTAGTTATAGGAAGATTCATAAAGGCTCCCTCGGCGAAAGAGTCTAGTTCAATTTTATTAGGTTCAATTAGACCGCCATAAAAGATATGCAACAAATACCATTCAAGCAAATCATGATGAGGACATAGATTAATTAAATATTTAAATCTGATATAATCTCTTACTAGTCCTTCATTAGGACGGTTCCTCCAAGTCATTATAAGATGCCTGATTCCAAAAGATTTTTATAATGGGTAATATTTTGCTAGAAATTCACAAGCTAAATTATCCCAAGTAGTAGTGGCTTCGGGGGGTAGAGATCTATACCATGAGAGAGACGAACTAGTCAAAGTATGACTAAAAAGTTTAACCCTTACCTCATCGGCGGGCGGTATATCATGTCAATTGAAAAGTGCCTCATATATCTTTGAAACATGCAATATGCTCATATGGATCAGGATCTTCTTCATCCCCAGTAAATTTCTTCTTGTGTAGAATACCAAGTAATAGAGGATTTATTTCAAACCCCCTTGTCTTCTTGTTGGAGTTGTCTCTCTTATACATATCATAGGGCTTCCCAAAGTGGTTGAGTGGGTTAGCACTAGTCATATGCTCAAACTCCATCATGTTGGTGGAAACCTGTAACTCAAAACAAAACTTAGCAAAACAAAAATAAATAATCAAAAATTAAAAGACCTACATCGCTTAGCTCCCCGACAACGGTGCCAGAAAATAGCTTGATGACTGCAAGTGCACAGATTTTTTTTTGAAAGTTGCAAGTGCACAGATTTAGCTAGTTTCGAAATAAAGATATCGATCCCACAGGGAGCAGGAGACTGAAGTCTAATAACTCTTGAATTAAATACTACAATAGAAATGCTAAATAAAGTTCTAAGTGACAAGATAAAATGCGAGTATAGCGTAAAAATGTATTTTGGGGTTTTTGGTATAAGAGCAATAATAAGTAAAGTAAAACAACTAAACACAGAAAATGAGTATCACGTATGTAAGAGAGATTGGAACTGCAATAGGGAAAAAGCGTTCTCAGGGAGTAGCGGATACACCACTAGCATTATTAAGAGCTAAAATAAAGGTTATTATCATGAACATTCTCAACTGAGTATGTGTGGGAAGAACTCCATATATGGACAAATAGGCAGCAACCACTGCTCACATCATCCTCATAACCACAGCAATCAATAATCGACATCGATCGAATTACTGTGCTATTAAGGGACTTAATACCGTATGACGTATCCCATGGCATGGATAGTGTTCCGTGAGTTTCCTGGGTTCCCAAGTTGATATTTAAGGAGTGCCAATAGATTTAGTCACTATAAGTGCTAACACACCACCCTCTACCAACAAGTAGTTCCCTCCATCAAGTCCCCATTAGAGGCAAATATTGAGAGGTCGACTTCTCCCAACATCAAGATGAAGACAATATAACACATGGTCACAACGATGAATATCACAATAAATTTTATCTTATTTCAATCTCATACTAGGGTTTCTCCATCTCCCTGAGAACTAAAGATCTACTAAGACATGGAGGCAATCAACATCATGGCAATAATAATGGAATCTATCATAGATAAATAGTACTTGTATAAATCCACAACTAGTATAGAAATTACAACAAGATCTAGACAAGATGTAGATGGGATGGATGGGGATGGTGGTGATGCAGCGATTGATGATGAAGATCGATGCCTTAACCTCCCGGATCTGCGTAGGGCAAAGATGGATCCCTGGTGGACAAGTTCCCCCTCCAGATGCCTTCCGGAGGTGAGGTTTCGGTGATTTCTGGGTGTTCTGTATGTTGTCTCTCAGATCTAGTTGCACGGGGTGAAAATATTTGACGAGGCGGTGGCGACGCCAACTATACAGCGGGAACTATACGGCTAAAAAAAGTATTCCCGCCGTATAGTTGGTCGTTAAACCGCCTGTGTCCTTTGTTCGCTTCGGGTTTTCTTCTGGTATTATTGATATTTCCCAAATAAGAGAATTACGTTGTTTTAGACTCCTTTTTCCTCAATACAACTGCTTCAATAATTGTGTCTATTGTATCTATCATCTGTCCTAATCCTGGTGAAAACAAACATAAAATGTGCGTGCGAGCGCCGTAAAATACCAAGAACCTACATCTACAATGCAAAATAATAATATAAAACATGATGCAAATATGCATTCATCACCAGGTCAGTCGTCGGCACTCCAGAGCCTACATATCACTCGAGGGTTTTGCCACATGATAATGGATGGCACCAGCGACAATAGAAGCAGAGCCCTCACTCGAAGTGCCCATGGAAATCATGCTCATCGAGCCCTCCTCGACTCAACCATACATCACGTACCTACTGCGCAAGGAACTACCAGGCGATTCAAATGATGTGCGAAACATCTCCTGTCACTTGAAGGCCTTCACCATTGCGGTGATCCAACATACCACTACATGATGTAGTACACTATAGTTGTTGACATAACAGCGATGAAACACCATTCACTAGTATTACATCCCTCGGAGTGGTACAACAGAAACACAGTAGGTCCAAGACATGACTGTAGATTACAACTCGACTCTTTACAAAAGATCCAAAGAACACTCTAGGTTAAAGAGGAAGAAAACAACTTCTTACAAAGAAGAACTAGAAATAATAACTCAGAACTATCTGGCTAATAAGACTAGCATCTAAACTATCTAGCTTGCAATTTCTACTAATGCAATGCTCTACAGAAGTAGGTTTTATGGCTAGAGTATCTACTCCTATCTAATCAGGAACTTTGTCTTCACTTCGGTTGATGTATATGTTGACTTCATTGACTTTATTGAAGAACTTGAGCTATCGATGATGGTTTCTTTAGCATAAGTTGGTGTTGATGTCGTCTTCAACGGCTTAGAACCTAGCAATGGTTAAGAAGTTACAGTTGAGTACAAAGGTACTCAGCAAGTTCACTAAAAAGGAGTGTTTGATGCACTAACTACAACCATAGACCATAGGTCGTAGGCAATGCAGGTTTTTGTAAACATTTCTTCAAAGGTTGCTTTTATTCTGAAAAACTATGTCTGTCAGCCTTCATAGGTTTACCAGAACTTTCGTGGAGTTCATTTCCTGCCGCATTTATAGCTCCTTCCCGGAACATGGAGTAACATATCATAGTTCTTACACTCTGCAGAGGTGTGTTGCTTTACCCATGAGAGACCTTAGCTTTATTGCACATCTGAGTTGCAGGCTTGTCCACACTTCCTTGTTGTGGGGCTTGGTCTAAGATCCAAGCCAATCACTGCCCTTCTCCGCGACCCCACATGAAGACATGACCCCCCAAGACATGCCCCACTTATGTTAAGCCTCTTTTTGGACCAGCTATAACTCTGGTAGGCACTTGAAGACTCTATGAGACGGTTGTGCCCCTGGCAAACTCCATAAAGGACCGACTATACCTCTGGCAGCCGCTCACAGATAGTCTAGACACCAAAATCATGGGGAGCTAAGGGGTCCCACCCATGCTGAGCCACGCAAGGACACCAACCACACGAGATGGCCATCTGTCCATGCGAAAGGAAGAAGATCTAGTTGGCTTCTCCATCCCATTCCAAATCTCATGGTTAACACGTAATATATGGCGCTAGAATCACTAGCGACATTGGTTGATTAAGTCCTAGGTATTATGTTCATTTACCACTAGAACTATATCAGTAGATTATTACCATTTGGTAAGTAATCCATAATCATATTATTATGAAAATAGTGTTTTCGGACCTTTTTGAAACGCATGTGATGACAACATTTGAGTTATAAGCATTTGATAGAAAATAACCAAAGGACATGAGGAAGTGTGAACTTGCCTTTTGTGATTGCAAGATTATGCACTCATGGTCTTCAAGATAATAGAAGATCCAAAATATGAAATTAGCATCATTGGTCTGGTAAGTACTAATGTTTAAAGAAGCACGATGCAATTATGCATAAGTAAGGTAATGCAATTAGATGAATGCGAATCCCCAGAATAAACGTCTATGATCTAGGGTTTGGAAACTAGGGATGGTTTCTTTAGAATGTGTTTCACTTTTATATCAGCTTCACATTTGTGCTTCTTATTAACGCTTGTGAGAGTGTGTGAAATAATATATAAATACAACAAGTATAATGCAATACTAAAGCACTCAAGTGTGGAATGGTACATATAAACTGCGTGAGTAGGATTGTCACTTCATTAGAGTCTTCATACAAATACTTAAGGATTACTTTTAATATTTCTTAAAATAATAACTTTTGAGGAAAAGATTAGTTTACAAAGGAAAAGAATTTAAATTTGAATTTAACACTATTTAAGGTTTCTTATTAACTTTAATTATCAATAAGGAAATCATTATTAAACTTTGAATAATCACCAAACTTGTAGTTGAAACTTATATGTTTTGAATATGGCACCATATTACAGGTGGTTCACTTAGGGTTTCACAATAAGGGGAAATACAAGTAGTATTGCTTTCACGGGAGTGGTTTTTTCTAAGATTATAAGTGAATAGAATCACTTACCTATCTTTAGAATTAATGGCTATACTTTATAAATATAGATTAGGTATTACTTAAAAACTTTGTTTAGATCTTTAAGTGGATTCCTAAACTTGTAAAAGAATTGGTAAATATTATCTTGGTGATTTTATAAATGCATAGAATCCTTTTGATAAACAATATACTATTTTAGATGATTTTATAATTGATAAAATCTTTTTAGGAAAGTTAAGATACACTTAATTTTAAATGGTAGTTTTAGTAAATACATCTTAAAATAGTTAGATCAATTTTGAGTTCATTAAACATCAATTGAACTTGTTATTACATTTTTAGACTTTAAACAAATAATGATAAAGGCAATAGGAAAGATTTATATATTTTTAATGAATTTAAATAAAAGAAAAGGGTTTAAATATGATTTATTAGACCTTTACCTTTTATTTTACTTAAATTATGAAATATTATATTTTAAGGTATATGTTTTATTTTTGTGATCATTTTGGTATATTATATGTATTTTTGTGATTTTTAAATAATAAGATATGATTTTATAAGTTTTATTACTTTATAAAGATTTAAAAAATAATAATATTTAGCTAAGTAACACAAAAATGTATGAAATAATTTTATAATTGTATATTTTGTTTTTCTAAGTATTTTGATATATTGTACTTATTTTTATGAATTTAAATAATAGTATATGCTTTTTAAACATTTATCCTTAATAGAATATTTGCTAATAATAATATCTATTTCATTTAAGTTGGAAAATAAAGTAAAATAATAGGTTTAAATTATAGAGTTTATTTTTCTGAACATTTTGATATATAATATATATTTTTCTGAATTATAAAACAAAAGTTATTGAATTTACAAGATTTAATCATTTTATTAAATTTCTAGAAAATATTTATATTTAAATGTATAATGTTTTATCTATTTACCAAACAGGGAATACCTTTTATACCGAGTAGACACCTAGACACAGCCACATACATGTGGGGACACCACGTCACATGCCACATGGGCATGGACTGAGTCAAAATCATTGACTGGGCTGAGGTGACGTCAGCATGACATCATGCTAATGTCATCCGGAGATGATCATCACAGATCGATGATTGATAATGTTAATTGGGCATGTGCGCATGATTGTGGAGGTGTGTGTTTGAAAGAGGGTGTGATAGGGAACCTAATAGTGGCGACGCCGCTTCCTAAAGGTCATCGGAAGATGGCCGGCAACGAGGCCAAGCGGCGGTGGCTACTAATGAACATGGCTATGGTGATTCCGGAAGCAATCAAGGAAACGGGAGGCACTAGCATGTTCACTAACTCACCAGGAATGCGACGGTATGTTCAGTAAAGCAAGGTGCAGCTGAAATCAATGGCGCGAGCGATGGCCGACACCGAGGACTAAGGTTCCGATTAAGGCGATAGGGACCACCTTCGCTTGCGTGGTTGGTAAGAGAAGAACTAGAAGAGCCAGGCGATTCTTCTGGTGAGCTTGATTTAGCAAGGGGAGCCACGGAGTGACAATGATGAGCGACTCCGGTGGGGCTAGGGTTTCGGTTCGTGTATAGGGTGAGAGAGAGAGCTCTAGAGAGAGTGAGGAATGAGGGGATGAGGAGGAAAGGACATTGCGGTGGCGTTCTTATCCCCTCTCCGGCGATAGCAGCGTGAATCTTGGCGCGTGCGATGGAACTTCGGCCTCTAGTGAGCTGCTTTGCTCGATCCTGCGACAGAGACGAAGATGACGACGTGGTTGAAGTTGCTCGCATGTGACAGATAGAAGATGGGCTGTGGGCCGGTTTGGCTAGCAGTTCTTCTTCTTTTTCCTTTTTCTATTTTTATTTACCCCTTTTCAAATATGGTTTTCTCAAGATTTAAAATATTCATAAATTTTAGAAATCATGAAGATCATTGTAGAGGTCAGCTATAACCAATTCCTATATAGTTTTAATTGTGTTTTCAAAATTCATAATTTTATGAAGGTTTAATTATTGAATAGCATTTGAATAGTATGATTAGGAACTAGGGTTTTAGGGTTACTACTTAAAATGAGATGTTATACAGATGCTCTTATTTTCACTTCATAATTGTAATGGTAATGATTTAAGATGATTAACGATATACAAAGGATTCTATTCATATTTAGCATCATATAAGATTTGATATATATATATGAAGGGTTCCGTAGCAGAAAACAAAAAAACTTTATCTACTCGAACACTAATACCAGGATCTATACTATGTAGACATAAGTAATGGAGAAGAGATACGGTATTCATACCTTTGAAGACTGAGGCACGCCTTACATAGGAAGGCGTATATTGACGAAGACGAGCAGCACCCCAAGTGTGGTGCCTCCGAAGTTCATCACACGTCTGGTGTAGGAGACGTCAACCGGACTCTGATCCAGCCGAGCAGCGGAAAAAGTAGATGACAGATTGCAGATCACACGACGGTGGTGTGAAGGTGGAGAATTCACCCACGAGGTCCCCTCCAATATTACGGAGAAGTCCTCAATGGATGAGAGAGAGAGAATGAGAGGGAATGGGATGATCCCAAAGAGGGAGGGGAGACCCCTATATATAGTGGGAGGGGCACCACCCTAGGGCCAGTCGGTGTGGGACTAACCCCCACACCCACCGGCCACCTAGGGGCAGCCGCCGGCCCTAGGTGGGCCCCATTGGGGCAGCCCACCAAGCCTAGGCCGGCTGGCCCTCCTCTCCGTAGACGCCATGCCCTATTGGGCCTCCTTTCGGGTGAGGCCCATTAGCATTATGATGACTTTAATAATAAAATAATATATATATATATTTAATATTAGTTCTCCAATTAATATTCAAATACACATATTCTATTATTCCTTCACTCTGGAACACCTTCCGGACCCCTTCCGATCTCCATCAGATGTTACCCGGAACTATTCTGGTTTCTCTTTCTCTATTTCTCCTACGATACCTCATCTACCCTAAGCATCCCTACCCTTAAGCGTGACATCCTTCGGTTCGGAAACCATCCGTACATGATCAAGACCACTCTCACATCAATGATCAACAGAGGGACCTAGATGGCCATGTGACCCCCGTGTGTTTCATGAATACAATCGCTCGAACCGTGAGATAGTCGTTTCCCATTCCCTTTGTCATATGATACCTAATTCATTCGAGACTTGATCTTCGGTCTCCCATACCTTAGTTCGGTCTCGTTACTAATGAACTTGTTTACTCGTTCTCATGTCGTTGCATTCCATGACCAAGTCACATGCTTGCAAGCTTCATTAATGCAATGTCACCGAGATGGCCACATGTATCTGTCCGTTACATGGACTAGACAAATCCTGGTCTTGATATGTACTCCTCTACGCATCCCTTTGGAAAACCTGAGTGGCACCTTTTTGATCACCCTGTTACGAGATGATTCTTGATATCCATCTAAGCTTCCTCCGGAATGGTGATTTGCATTACCTCACAGTCAAAGGATCTGGTTGCGAGGTTCTCTATGTTTTATCATCAATGGTGAACTTTGTAACTAGATCTCATTCAAGATATAATGGTTGGATGTTTGTCTATCATGTTATTCAACTAATAACACAACCCCATTGTCAATTGGCATAAATGCCCATGATCTTGAAACCCAGACCATCCTCATGACCAATGAACTAGTTCGCTAGAGGTAACTAGAGACATGGTTTGTTTACATACCACATGTGTATTAACGGTTCGCATTAACACAGTTATAACATAGCATGAAATGTATTATGAACATATAGGAGATATATCAAATAATACACTTTATTATTTGCATCAAGGGCATAGCTCCTTCAGTCTCCCACTTGCACTAGAGTACAAATAAAACTAGTTTACAATAGGAAGGAACCTAACACCAATGGAATCTCGGTGTTTTTCATGCTTTTCCTCATGGAGAGCTTTAGTCAAAGGATCTGCCATATTCAGTTTCGTATCTACTTTGAAAATCTTGACTTCACCTTCGTAAACATTATGTCGGATAACATGAAATCTAAGCTTGATGTGTTTGGCTGTGGAATGAGTCCTTGGTTCCTTTGTGTTTGCAATAGCTCGCGTGTTATCACAATAGATCGTCACGGGGTCTTGTGCATTTGGAAAAACTCCTAGTTCAATGATGAAATTCCTTAGCCAAACAGCTTCATTTGTTGCATCAGCTACAGCAATGTATTCAGACTCCATTGAAGATTGTGCCACCACCGGCTGCTTCTTACTCTTCCAGCTTACCACCCCACCATTCACTGGGAACAGAAATCCTGTTTGAGACTTCGAGTCATCGTGATCTGAGTTCTAGCTCGCATCTACGTAACCCGTTATGTTTAGAGCTTCATCACTTTCTCCATAGATTAGGAACATATCCTTTGTTCTTTTCAGATACTTTAGGATATTCTTTACAGTTGTCCAGTGATCCGGTCCTGGATTACTTTGGTATCGGCTCATCAAACTAAGAGCCAATGCCACCTCAGGTCGCATACTTAACATTGCATACATGATAGATCCTATGGCTGAGGCATAGGGGATGTAAGACATCTTTTCTCTATCATCATCCGTTACAGGACATTGAGTCATACTCATTTTGCAATTCTTCATCATTGGTACAAAACCCCTTTTGGTATTTTCCATTTTGAACCTCTTCAAAATCTTTTTGATGTAAGTACTCTGACTTAATGCAATTAGGTGCCATGATCTATCTCTATAGATCTTGATTCCTGATATGAATGTAGTTTCACCTAAATCCTTCATGGAAAATTGGTTACTCAAATATGCTTTCACGCTTTTCATAAGATCCACATCGTTTCCCATGAGTAATATGTCATCCGCATATACTACTAAGAAAACAACTAAGCTCCCACTCACTTTCTTGTAAACATAGAACTCTTGTTGATTTTGGACAAATCCAAAACTTTGATCACTTGATTAAAACGTTGGTTCCGGCTCCAGATGCTTGCTTCAATCCATAAATGGACCGTTGAAGCTTGCATACCTTTCCAGCATCCTTAGGATCAACAAAACCTTCCGGTTGCATCATATAAAACTCTTCATCAATGTGACCATTGAGGAATGCGGTATTGACATCCATCTGCCAAATTTCATAGTCGAAATGTGCAGCAATTGCTATTAAAATCCAGACAGCCTTAAGCATCACTACGGGAGAGTAAGTCTCATCATAATCAACTCCTTGAATTTTTCGAAACCCCTTTGTGACAAGTCAAGCTTTGTGAACGGTCACATTACCATTCGCATCTGTCTTTTTCTTAAAGAACCATTTATTTTCCACGGCCTTGCAGCCTTCTGGAAGATCTACCAAGGTCCAAACTTGGTTCTCATGCATGGATCCTATTTCGGATTTCATGGCTTCTAGCCATTTTTCAGAGTCAGCACTATCCATAGCTTCTTTGTAGTTTGCAGGTTCATCCTGTTCATCTAGGATGACAGACATTACAAGGCTGCTGTACCAATCAGGAGTGGCATGAATTCTTGTAGATCTGCGAACCTCAGGAGTCTCGACGTCATTATTTTGATCATCATCATTAGGCTCTTCCTCCACGTTCGAGAGCGGTCTCAGAACAACTTCCATTGTGCTACTCGGAATTTGGAGAGAAGGGTCAACAACTTCATCCAACTCAATTGTCCTTCCACTAACTCCTTTAGCAAGAAACTCTTTCTCGAGAAAGGTGCTAGTTTTTGCAACAAACAGTTTTCCTTCGGCTTGGTTGAAGAAAGTATACCCAATGGTTTCCCTTGGATATCCTACAAAGATACATTTTTCTGATTTGGGTTCAAGTTTGTCAGGCTGTAGTTTCTTGACGTAATCCTCACATCCCCAAACTTTTAGAAATGACAACACTGGCTTCTTGCCATGCCATATCTCATATGGGGTTGTCTCTACAAATTTGGATGGTGCTCGGTTTAAAATAAAAGCGGCGGTTTCTAACACATATCCCCAAAAAGACACAGATAAATCAGTTAAACACATCATGGACCAGACACTATCTAATAGGGTTTGATTACGATGTTCCGACACACCATTACGCTGTGGTGTTCCGACTGGCGTAAGCTGTGGGATAATCCCACAGTCCTTCAAGTGCATGTTAAACCCATAACTCAAATACTCGCCTCCTCGATCCGATCGAAGATGCTTGATTCTCTTGTTAAGTTGATTCTCTACTTCTTTCTCAAATTCCTTGAATTTTTCAAAGGTTTCAGACTTGTGCTTCATTAAGTAGATATATCCATATCTACTTAAGTCGTCAGTAAATGTAACAAAGTAACGATAACCATTGCGTGTTGAGACGCTCATTGGTCCACATACATCAGTATGTATGATTCTAGTAGGTTTACATCTCTCTCCATAGTCCCAGAGAATGGTGTCCTAGTCATCTTGCCCATGAGGCATGGCTGACATGTATCAAGGGATTCGAATTCCAATGACCCAAGAAGCCCTTCTGAATGAAGCTTCTTCATGCATTTTATGCCAATGTGACCAAGATGGCAATGCCACATAAACATGGAATTATCATCATTATGCTTACAACGTTTAGCATCAACACTATGGATGTGTGTATTACAATCAAGATCAAGTAAGAATAAACCATCACACACAGGAGCATGAACATAGAAAATATCATTCATATAAATTGAACAACCATTTGTTCCTGATTTAAACGAATAATGGTCTTGCAACAAGCAAGACCCACTCACAATATTCATACTCAATGCGGGTACATAGTAGCATTTATTCAAAACCAACAGTAATCCGGACGGTAGACGGAGATGCAGGGTGCCGACAGCCATCACTTCGACTCTCGAACCATTGCCGACGCGCATCGTCACCTCGTCCTTCCTCAGGCGCCTCCTACTCTGCAGATCCTGCTAAGAGTCACAAATGTGAGCAACATATCTGGTATCAAATTCCCAGGTGTTACTCCTGGAGCTTGTAAGGAATACATCAATAACATGTATATCATATATACCTTTGTCCTTGGCGGCTATCTTGCTGGCTCACTTGTCTTCAAGGTACTTGGGGTAGTTGCGTTTCCAGTGCCCATCCCCTTTGCAATAGTAGCACGTAGTGCTGGGCTTAGGGCCAGGCTTGGCAGTCTATGAGGTACTGGCAATGATTTTGCCATCCCTCTTGGTCTTCTTGCCCTTGCCTTTTCCCTTTTGCCCCAGCTTCTTTAAGTACATCGTTTTATTGACCATCAACATCGTGTGGTCCTTCTTGATTTCAACCTCAGTAGTTTTGAGCATGGAGAACACCTCAGCAAGGGTCTTAGTCATCCCTTGCATGTTGTAGTTCATCACAAAGCTCTTATAGCTAGGGGCAGCAAGTGTAGCACCCTATCAATCGCGAGCTCCTCCGGGATTGTAACATCCCAGCATTAGGATTCAACAAAGGGTAGAAATAGGAATCTAAGTTTGTGCATGCATGCATCTGTACAATCAGGGTAATTTTTATGCCAAACAAAAACCTAAAGGGATCAGAGTTTCTTTCACTAACTGGAGGTAGGTATAGCTCTTGTTAGTGATTGCTATGAATTTTGACATGACCTTTGGGAATTATTGAGTTTTTGGGGAAGTTATTTTGAATTCAAGTTTGAAATTTAAATCCTTTTAAATTATTTGAAAACTATAAGTTAGGAATATTAACTTGTTTTCCAAAATATCTCATTAACATTATTTGGTTGAGTTATAGATATAGTAATCCACAATAAAGATTTGAGACAGTGAAAATAAGATAAGAAATAAATTCTTATTTTCTAATTACATTACAATATTACAAATTGTAATCTGTACATAACAAATATAAAATTGCAGAGAATTGAAACACAACTTTATTACTTTATAAAAAATCGTTACAAGATTCTTTACAAACAGAATAGAAATAAAAAGAAGTTACAAGTAAAACTTGTACTACTAATCTAGTCCTAGACTAAATCTTGTATCTTCAGATCTTGATCCTGCAAATAAAATAAGACAACTAAAAGAAAACAAGGGTTAACTAGTTATATTACTCTCAGTGATGAACAATGAAATGCATTGTTCCAGTTACATCATTGAGTAATAACAGAGGGGCAAGTTTCACCAGGCAGTAATTAGTAAAAGGAAATCACAGGTGGAGATATTTTCACTTGAGCTGATCCACATGACCAGCTCACACAAACACATAGCTCAGTCACCAAACTGCATGCAGTGTGTTGTCAACCCAACAGCAACACTACTAGCACTCAAACAGATCACTCAGCCAAGGCTCATCCACAGACATCACGTTCTCCTTCTCAAGCACACACCAAGAGCTCAGTGAGCTTGCCAGATCCAAATAAACCCACTAGCTAATTCACCAAAACAACCACCAGTTCATCACAAAATGGTGACTTAAGGAGGGGGTGGTACAGGAGGATAGCAAGAGCAAGTTCAAGATCACAGGAGACTGGGAGGAGCAGGACAGCACCAGGAGGTGTAGACCAAGATCAACACAGCACCAGCAAGCAACTTGTGTCGTAAGTTGATACAAAATCATCACATGCTAAATCTATGAGGAGCATGTGATGTTTCATATAAGATCTTCTCAGAGTGCACCCAAGTGGTGTGTATCCATCACAGAAGAGATTAAAAGGGCCAAACTATCTACCTTTGCAAACCACTCGAAGATCTCAGCATGTGCATCACTGATCTTGGAGAATAAAACATGTTTTTACATCCACATGTACAACAGCTTTAACTGAATGCTTCTAGGCACATCCAATGGATGGTAGCACCTCATAAGTGGTTCACCTTAAAGCTCTATACTACACAGCATGGGTTACCAAACCATTTTATTAAAGGTTATGAGAATCATTGTCCTAAACTGATTACCAAAGCTAGAGATGGTTTCAGACAAGCATCATAAACCTGTGGATCTAGTTTTAACTAGATCAACACATATCACACTGTTGGTACATGGCATATCCCCAACTAGGTAGCACCTCTGTACCAACAGGTTTAATAGTAGCTATTAAAAAACCTATAATCACTTTCCTAAATTAATTTAGGAATCATACTTGGCACTTTGTGCTAGATGAGCCAGTAAACATCATCACTGTCTATCACTAAGCCACAAGCCACTAATCATCTTCCTATTAAGCAGATAGGAATCAATCATATTTCTAAATCATCTCTGCAGTACATCACTGCTTTATAAGCAAATATAACAACATCACCTCAACGGAGAGCATCCCAACTCTAGCATAACAGTGAGTCTCAATCCAATAAAATGAACCCATCACAGATGCAACAAGGGTAATCACATAAAGATTCAGTATACTTTCACAGAGGGTTCTCTAACAGAGAACAAGGTGGCAACAACATATTCAGTAGAGTACTAACTAGTAGAAAGGAGAGCAATTGGCTAGGACCATTAGCGTGCAACAGGTACCACTAGCAAATTAACCTCTAGAAGGATATCACTTGTATGATGAACCAGAGAAATTAACTAAACATCACTACATAGGGTATGAACCCTAGGGTTTAGAGATGAACCCTAGACAGGGGGCTAACCATGTTAAACATGCCAAGGAAAGATAGCTAGAGCACAAGAGAGGAGGACAAACGGGGAGCACCCCGAAGGGGCGCTGCAACCCATGCCTGCAGCACGTCAGAACCAGCCGGAGATGAAGGGAAGCACACCGTGAGTACCCTGGCGCACCATCGATGAAGCTCCAGGGCGGCCAAACCCTAACCCTAGCTTGGGCAGGGGTCAGCGCGGCCAGGAGAGGACCCCATCGGTAGATTTGCTCGGACAGGACTAAGCGGCAGCATCAACTTAGTCATCTTGCACCGTGGCAGCGGCCGGATCAGGCCGGAATCATGCGCGGTGGCGGCAGCGAGCGGAAGAGGTGAACGCGAGAGCGAGAGAGAGAAATGGGAGAGGAGAGTGAGTGCGTGGGGGGTATTGGGCTAGTGGACGGCCTAGTACTACCCTGGTGGGCTTAACCAGGCCGTGTGGGCCGGGTCAGTTGGGTCGGGCCAGCCTAGTGGGCCAGGCCGTACTTTAGGGGAGTTGTTTAAAAAGAAATCTTTACAAATATGCCCCTGAAACAAAAACAACTCTAGAAAAATAAATAAAAATCTTAAAAATATAAATAATATGTCTATGAACTCACAAAAATATTCCCTATTAAATAAAAATAATCAATAGAATTTTTGGTAACTAAAAATTAGGTCCATTATTAATATTGTGTCAAATACTTTTGAATTTTATAAAAATATACGAAATACTTAAAATTGAATAAAAATCATTTTTAAGATCCTAAATGGATATAATATTATAGAAAAATAATAGTTTGTATTTTTGAAAAGTAAATTTAGTGTGATAAAAATAAAGTCTTATTTCCTTAAAGGAATTTTAGTAAATATTTAAAAGAGTAAAATTTTAAATAAGTTCATATTTTTAACTGTTAGAATAATATTTTTCTTTTATTAATTAAAGAAAATAGCAAACTTTTACTAAGAGGGTAAAACACGCAAAGAAGCAGATAATAAACCATTGCATGACATTACTATGCATTACATAGTGCTTCTTTAAATATTGTCCTTACCGGGCAATAATGGTTCTCTGTAGAAACCGAAGCTCAAGGTTAGGTGGAAGCATCCGACTTCACTACCTTGCAGTCACAAGGCAAGTTCGTAACTTGCTCATGTCCTTTGAAGAGTCTTTATCAAAGATATTGCAAATTGTGTGTTATCATCTATGATCTGGAGAAAGAAATATTATCTTCTCTAATAAATAAAATGTAGTTATCATCCTAAGTGATGATAAAGATTAGCAATGGAACTTAGGATTCCAATTGCACCAGTCACCTTAGGTTTAACAACCCATGACATCAGTGATTCTAGTGCCGTATATTACACGTTAACCATGAGATTTGGAATGGGACGAAGAAGTCACTTGTATCTTCTTCCTTTCATATGGAGGCAAGATGACCTTATCGTGACGCTGTAATTCCTTGTGTGGATTTAGCATATGGGTGGGCACCCTTAGGCCCCATGATTTTGGTATCTCGATTATCTATGAGTGGCTGCCGGAGGTATAGTCGAACCTTTATGGAGCTTGCTAGGGGCATCACCAGCTCATAGAATCTTCGGGAACTCACCAGGGTTGTAGCTTGCCCAAAATGGGGGCTTAATGGCGGTGTAGTTAGCCCCGGAGGATCGTGCAGACATATGGGGTCGCGGAGAGGGCAACGATTGGCTTGGATCACCTACTGGGCCCCACATCAAGGAATTGTGGACGGGAAAGTACGCCCGGTTGTGCAACAAGGAGTTGATCTCTCATGGGTAAAGTAACAAACATCTGCAGAGTGTAAGAATTGTGACATGTTACTCCCTGTTCCGGGAAGGAGCTACGAACGCGGCAAGAAAGGTACTCCATGAAGTTCTGGTCAACCTGTGAAGGCTGATGGGCATAGTTTTTGATAATAAAATCAATCTTTGAAGAAATGTTTACGAAAAATTCATATTTCCAAGGACTTATAGTCCGAGGTAGTAGATAGAGCATCAAACTTCCCACCTTGCATATAATGAACTTGCTGGGTAACGCTATTACTCACTCTTTCCTTTGAATCCCCTGCTTAGACTCTGAGAATCTAGAAGACCCTTTGATGTACGCAGCTGAAGGACAAGAGGATGTCTACTACGAAGAGCCAGATCTATCCAAAGGAGTTGAAGGGGTGGACTACGAAATACGCTATGGAGTGGAGGGCAATGAGTCTGAGTAGTTGCCTTAGTTATTAGTAAACCGATTGAGCCGAGCAGCAGGATTTTTATAAAATAAGTTGTTGAGCTCAGTAGGAGTATGAGTTTGAATTTATATATTCCGCTAAAACTACTTAAGTTCGGTTTTTTATTTTGTAACGCTTAAAGTTTGGAACTCTTGGTTTGTAATAATAATAAAGTGTGCATGTTTGTAATATGGACCCGCAATGTTTCTGTTGTACCACTCTGAGGGATGTGATATTTACAGAACGGTGTTCTATGGATGTCATGTCAACAACTATAGTGTACTACACATGCAGTGGTATGCTGGGTTACCACAGTTGGTATTAGAGCAATTGCTTTGACCTTAGGTTGGAAACCTAGTAAAGGGAAATAACTGTAGGAGTCTAGGAGCAATGGTAAGGAGTTCTCTAGATTATATGTTGAGTATTCAATTGTGAATATTTCGTTATATTTTTTTAGAGCGATAATTCTTTATTAAGATGCATCATTAAATTAATGGATACTAATTATATTTATTCCTGTAGAGTGGGAATGGCACCAAAGTTTCCAAAACAGACTTTGGCAAGAAAAGAAGAGACTCTCGATGACTATCAGGGGGCTTTAACTGAACAACTTCGAGAACTTCTGAGGGTTTTGGTTGCACAACTATTATCCCAGTCAATACCATGATGGGCGAATGTTATCCAAATATCGTGTTAGTATCCAACTACCAAAGAAGCTTGGTTTATATCATGATTTACCTATGGGTGAAGGTAGAAGTCATTAGCAGCATACCATGTTGCTATTGTGGAGGCGATAGCCAATGTTCGGGAACACGAAGCAGAAGAGTTAGCTGAAGCACATACTCTGTGATTCCTCATGACTCTATAGACAAGGAACCTGAACCGGATCATCTTACTTTAGTAAGGAAGCATCCAAAACTAGCTTCTAAGTTTATGGATCTGTATCGACTGATGGTTGGGTCTTTGTATAAGACACATCAGGTTATTATAGAAGATCAGGTTGATATGCTAGAGGATTTAACGAATCCTGAAAGAAGGGAGAAGTTAGCATCTAAACTGGAGAATGAAGAAGTGGATAGGGCTAACCCAGTTTTTAAGGATATACCTATAGATCCAGCATCTTTTACACCATATCCTTACTCACAAATACCAGAACCCACTAGATATCCTGATGAGGGCACTAGTCATCCAGTACCACAGAGTTCTTAGGGAACTGAGGACTCGGAACTACCTATTTGAAATTCCGAGGGATGGAGGTACGGATCAATGGATGGATCTGCCGAGAATCCTATTCATGTGGAAGATTCAGTTGGAGATACCGGGCAAACTTGTCGCATGGGCGTGAGATCTTATTCCGTTGATGGAAGAGATGTCCATGTAGAGGATGTAGAGTCCGAGGAGGAAGATCCTAAATAAAGGGTGTTTGAGTCACTAGAACATTATCCTACCCTAGATAACGTGCACTATCCAATCATAGCTGAGGACTATCGTACCCAGCAGAGTACTTGGGGAGCATCGGAAGGGAATATTCTGTTGATTCCTCTAGAGTCAGGATGCAGGAGATGGATGATGAAGAGAGTGATGCAGATGGTTCTGAGGATATTTCAGATGAGGTAGAAGGTATGAATGCACTTCAGCTGAATGATGTGTCAAGTCCGGAGACTTCTGATACTGAATATCATCCGTCGAAGAGGCAAGTTGTTCCACAAACGGTGCGTCGTACTTCACGTCAGCACGGTTGTACTCCAGGTATGTACGATGAACGACGCAACTTCTGGGGAGTGTGACTTTGACTAGGAGTATCTCCGCAGGATACAGGAGTTAGAGTCTGAGGACTTGATGTAAATAAATAAGTGGGATAGAATCCACATGAGCTTGTAATGCTTAGTTAGTAAGGTCTTGTCATCACGTTGTATAAACTATGTTGTTTGTAATGTATGATATGTGTGTAATGATATTTGGTTCTTATTTGGATCTTGTTTTCCATTGTGTGACTAGTTTTGTGCATGAAGTTGAGCTCAGAACACATATGCATGATGTAATTATGAGTATTCACTTTATGTTACAGGACTAGGGGGTATGGAAATGGGTGTAGAAAACGAGACTAAGCAGCAGCACATGGAGCGCGAAGCCAAAGAAAATGCGGATGAAGACGCCAGACTGCAAGAAAATTTACCACCACCACCACCAATGAGGCCATTGATGGAGCGGAACTTTATGCAGTACATGAAAATGATGAAGAGTCCCAGAACAAATTCATGGAGGGGTTGGTAGATCGAGTGGGATAGCAGAGGGCACCTCAAGGACGGGGTGTTAATCTTTCGGACTTCTAGGATACCAGGCCTTTACCTTTTGCATCCGCTCCAGAACCAATGGATGCAGAGGACTCGTTAACAGATGCCGAAAGAAAGTTGAAAACTATAGGATGCAATGAGGAAGAAAAGTTGAGGTATGCAACACATCTATTGACCGGACCTACAGCAACATGGTGGGAGGGTCAGTTAGCTATGCAACTTCCAGGAAGAGAGTGTAACTGAGAGGAGTTCAAGCAAAGATTCCGTGAATACCATGTTCCAGAAAGTATCATTGAGTTGAAGCATAGGGAGTTTGAAGAACTGCAACAGGGTTACTCCAGTGTCATGAAAGTATATTCGGGAGTTCAGTGATTTATCTCGTTACGCTACTGAAGAAGTTAGCACGAAGGCGAAAAGGAAGAAGAGGTTCATGCGTGGACTAAATCCATTTGTAAGATGCAGTTCAGGCTTGCCAACACTCAAACTTTTCAACAGTTGCTTGATGCAGCTATAACCTTTGAAGATGATTACAAAAATGTCTAAGAGGAGTGGAGGAAGAGAGCAAAGAAGTAAACAAAGAGGATTCAGGCAATTAAACCCAAAACCAATTTGGAATTCCAACCTAGAAACAGACCCTACAACAACAACAACAACAACAACAACAGAAGTAGCAACAACACTAGAGGACAATTCAATCCGAAAAGGAATGTTATATGTCACAATTGCAAACTTCTGGGACATATTAGCAAGGATTGCAAGATGCCAGTGATTATTTGCTTTGGTTGTGGACAAAAGGGTCATATTAAGCCTGATTGCCCAAACAAACCACCCGGTGGTTGGCCCACAAAAGGTGGAGGACAAGCCAGTGGAGGCGGAGGTGGACAGCCTAACAGAGGTGGAAGCTATGCCAAAAATAATAATGGAAAGAGAGGTAGACCTATTGGAAAGCTGAATTGCGCAACCTTGGAGGAGGTGGATAACTCGGATCAAGCGGTGATAGGTACGCTCAATATTCTCACAAATCCAGGAAAATTTTATTTGATATGGGTGCAACTACTTCTTTCATATCTGAAGAATTTTGTGATAAATTCGGGATTAGAAGGGCACCGTTAGAAAAACCTATGACCGTAGTTACCGCCGGAGGGATCGTGGTAGTTAGAAATATTAAAGTAAACCAAGTCATTTCCATATGTGGTCAAACCTATTATGTGGATCTTTATGTGATCCCATTAAAAGGAATAGCAGTAATGCTAGGAATGGATTGGATGATAGACTATGGAGCTCAGATCAATTGTGAAGAGAAAACCATTTCAATCAGGTCTCCAAGTGGAGGAAGGATAGTCTATCAGGCGGATAAACATAGCCATATCATAGTGGATCTACAGTTGAACTCAATGAAGGAAGTCAAATTGGAAAATATTCCTATAGTGAAGGAATTTCAAGATGTTTTTCCAGCAGAGTTACCAGGAATGCCACCTGATCGGGAAATAGAGTTCACTATTGACCTGATACCTGGTACAACACCAATAGCTCAAGCACCATATAAGATGGGGCCAAAAGAATTAAAAGAGCTTAAGGAACAAATTGATGATTTAGCCAGAAAAGTATTTATTCAGGAGAGTGTATCTCCATGGGGAACTCCGGTAATCTTTGTAGATAAAAGAGATGGTGGACGAAGAATGTGTGGGGACTACAGAAATCTCAACAATGTCACCATCAAGAACAAGTACCCATTACCAATAATTCAAGATCTATTTGATCAAGTTAAGGGAGCTAGATTATTCTCCAAAATTGACCTAAGATCAGGATACCATCAGATAAAAATTAAACATGAAGATGTTCCTAAAATAGCATTTGTGTCAAGGTATGGACATCATTAGTATCTTGTCGTACCTTTTGGTCTGACCAATGCACCAGCAATATTCATGAATTTGATGAACAAAATCTTCATGCCTTACTTGGACAAGTTTGTCATAGTATACATTGATGACATTCTGATATACTCCAAAGATAAAGAAGAGCATGTAAAACATTTGAGAACATCATTGCAAATCTTAAGAGAACATAAGCTTTATGCTAAGTTCAGTAAATGTGAATTCTGGTTGGACGAAGTAGAGTTTCTTGGGCATGTGATCAGTAACGATGGAATTTCTATAAATCCGTCCAAAGTTCAATCAGTGCTAGAATGGAAGGCACCAACCAATGTGAAGCAAATCTGAGGTTTCTTAGGCATGGCCGGGTATTATCGGAGATTCATTGAAGGTTTTTCCAAGATAGTTGGACCAGTGACCAAATTGTTAAGAAAAAATACACCTTTCATAGGGAATGAGAAGTGTGAAGCGTGTTTTCAGGAGTTGAAGACTAGATTAACTACCGCACCAATCCTAGCAGTTCTAGAACCAGGAAAAGATTACACAGTTTATTGTGATGCATCTAAGGAAGGATTAGGTTGTGTGATTATGCAAGATCGTAAGGTAATTCCTTATGGATCTAGACAATTGAAACCACATGAAGGGAATTATCCAACTCATGATTTAGAGTTAGCAGAAGTAATCTTTGCTTTAAAAGGATGGAGGCATTTTCTCTATGGGGCAAGATGTGAGTTATACACTGACCACAAAAGTCTCAAATATTTCTTCACTCAAAAGGAATTGAATATGAGATAGAAGCGGTGGCTGGAGTTGATTAAATATTATGATCTAGCAATCAATTATACTCCTGGAAAAGCAAATGTTGTGGCAGATGCTTTAAGTCGGAAAAGCACAGATACGCAACCTATGAATAGAGAATTGCCAAAAGAACTACAGATGGATTTGGAAAGGATGGAAATACAATTTATAAGTACAACAGTTCTTGGAGGATTAGCTGCCATGTGGGTAATTGAAGAGCGAAGTAGTGATCTTTGGCATGAAATCTTTAGACATCAAGGTGAAGATCCTTTTATTGATGAAGAAGTTCGAAGAATCTCTCAAGGTCAAACATCATCTTTTCACCTAGGAGATTATGGATCTTTATGGTTTCAAAACCGCCTTTGTGTACCCGATGTGCCAGAGATTCAAGAAGTGATACTTCGAGAAGCCCATGAAACACCATATTCCATACATCCGGGTAGTACAAAGATGTACATGGATTAAAAGAGTTGTTCTGGTGGAATAATATGAAAAGAGATATTGCAAAGTATGTATCTGAATGCCATACTTGCCAAAGGGTAAAAGCAGAACATCAAAGTCCAGCATGACCATTACAACCTTTGGAAATTCCAGAATGGAAGTGGGAAGAAATTGGTATGGATTTTATCACAGGGTTACCCATGACACCGAAGCGGAAGGATATGATATGGGTGATTGTGGACAGACTCATAAAAAGTGCACATTTTATTCTAGTAAACCAAAAGGATAATGCAGAACAATTAGTAGAAATATATATCAAAGAGATTGTGAGTAAGCACGGAATACCCAAGAAGATTGTATCGGATAGAGGATTTGTGTTTACATCGGCATTTTGGAAACAATTACATGCAGCACTTGGTTCAAAGTTGGATTTTAGCACAGCTTATCATCCAGAAACTAGAGGCCAGACGGAAAGGACCAATCAAATCTTAGAGGATATGTTGAGAGCTTGTGCATTAGATTTTGGAGGTTCGTTGGGAGATCATCTGCCATTGGCAGAATTTTCCTACAACAATAGCTATCAGAGTAGTCTGAAGGCAGCACCTTACCAAGTACTATACGGAAGAAAGTGTAGATCACCTATATGCTAGTCTGAACCTGGTAGTAGCAAAGAATTTGCAACAGACTATATCAAGGAAAAGCAAGATGTCATCGATATCATTAGAGATCGATTGAAGATAGCTCAGAGTCGACAAAAGAGTTATGCTGATCAAAGTCGTAGATCATGGCATCCAGAAGTGGGGGATATGGTATATCTCAAGGTAAGTCTGATGAAGGGAGTGAAGAGATTCGGAGTCAAAGGAAAATTAAGCCCAAGATACATTAGACCATTCAAGATACTGAGTTAGAATAGAACCATAGCTTATGCTCTTGATTTACCAAAAAGGCTAGCTCAGGTTCACAATGTGTTCCATGTCTCACAACTCCGAAAATGTCTTAAGGTTCCCGATGATGCCATCACCCATCAAGAAGTTGCGTTACAAGCAGATTTGACTTATGTCGAGAAACCCTGTAATATTCTAGAGGAGAACTGGAAAAGGTTGAGAAACAGGGAAATCAAATACTGCAAGGTAGAGTGGGAACATAACCCAGAGCGGGAAGCCACATGGGAAAAATAAGATGACTTAAGGGAAGCATATCCGGAATTATTCAGGTACTCATCCGCAAAATTCAGGACGAAGTTTAATTTAAGGTGGGAAGTTTGTAACATCCCAGCATTAGGATTCAATGAAGGGTAGAAATAGGAATCTAAGTTTGTGCATGCATGCATCTGTAAAATCAGGGTAATTTTTTGCCAAACGAAAACCTAAAGGGATTAGAGTTTCTTTCGCTAACTGGAGGTAGGTATAGCTCTTGTTAGTGATTGCTATGAAATTTGACATGACCTTTGGGAATTATTGAGTTTTTGGGAAGTTATTTTGAATTCAAGTTTGAAATTTATATCCTTTTAAAGTATTTGAAAACTATAAGTTAGGAATATTAAGTTGTTTTCCAAAATATCTCATTAACATTACTTGGTTGAGTTATAGATATAGTAACCCACAATAAAGATTTGAGACAGTGAAAATAAGATAAGAAATAAATTCTTATTTTCTAATTACATTACAGTATTACAAATTGTAATCTGTACATACCAAATATAAAATTGCAGAGAATTGAAACACAACTTTATTACTTTATAATAAATCTTTACAAGATTCTGTACAAACAGAATAGAAATAAAAAGAAGTTACAAGTAAAACTTGTACTACTAATCTAGTCCTAGACTAAATCTTGTATCTTTAGATCTTGATCCTGCAAATAAAATAGGACAACTAAAAGAAAACAAGGGTTAATTAGTTATATATTACTCTCAGTGATGAACAATGAAATGCATTGTTCCAGTTACATCATTGAGTAATAACAGAGGGGCAAGTTTCACCAGGCAGTAATTAGTAAAAGGAAATCACAGGTGGAGATATTTTCACTTGAGTTGATCTACATGACCAGCTCACACAGACACACAGCTCAGTCACCAAAGTACATGCAGTATGCTGTCAACCCAGCAGCAACACTATGCTGACTTGTGTATTAACGAGCTCGTTGGGGAACCCCAAGAGGAAGGTATGATGAGCATAGCAGTAAGTTTCCCTCAGTTATGAAACCAAGGTTATCAATCCAGTAGGAGCAAGGAAACACCCCAAAGGTGTAGCTAGCTGAACTTTGGCAGGGCGCACTACCGGTGCCAGCAAGCAACGTGGAGACCTGCATAACACAACCACAGAACTCTGTCCCCAACTTACGATGAGGTTGTCAATCTCACCGGTTTTGCTGAAAACAAAGGATTAACGTATCGAGTGGAAGAAAGTAATAGTTTACAGAAAGTAAACACAAAGCAGTAAACAGTTGATTGTAGATATAAAGTAAAAGAAAGGACCGGGGTCCATAGGTCACTAGAGGTGGCTCTCCTTAAGATAGATAACATGTTGGGTAAACAAATTACAGCGGGGCAATTGACAAACATCGAGAAAGCAATACATGCATATACTACTCATATTGACTCCTTTGAGACTCGATTGGGCATTACAACATTATACATAGACCGCCATCCAACTGCATCTCTGACTAATAATCCACCTTCAGGTTATCATCCGAACCCCCTCCAGTATTAAGTTGCAAGCAACGGATAATTGCATTACGAATTGCGTGTAAAGTAAACAATACGATTATTCTATGAACAAAGGATTGTTGTTTTCTCCCTAGTAGCAACAACACATCTAGTACCTTAGAGATTTCTGTCACTTCCCCAGATTACTAGCGGCATGAACCCACTATCGAGCATAAATACTAACTCTTGGAGTTGCTAGCATCTACTTGGCCAAGATAGCCACTAACAACGGAAAGCATGCAAGATCACAAATAACAAAGACATGATAGAATCAATAATCAATCTGAAATAGCATCTCAATATCCATCGGATCCCCGCAAACACAACATGCAGAATTACAAATAGATGATCTTGATCATGAACGGAGCTCACAAGATCTAAACATGAAAGCACAAAGGAGGAGAACCAGCCATCTAGCTACTACATGGACCCGTAGTCCAGAGATGAACTACTCATGCATCACACCGCAGGCTTGCATGATGATGAAGAAGGCCTCTAGGGTGAATTCCCCTCTTCGGCAGGGTGTCGGGAAGAGCTTTAGATCCCTCCCGATCTAGGGATGGAGACGATGGCGGCTACAAACTCTTTCGTGGAATTTTGATCGGGTCCTTAGGGTTTGTGTGTCAGAGGCATCTTATAGTCGGAAGGGGAGGCCGAGGGGGTGCCTAGGGCGGCCAGACCACCCCTGGCGCGGGCTAGGCCGGGCCCCAACCCCTCTCCGTCTTGTATTCTGGCTCCAAGTGTCCCTCGGTGAAAAACTGACTTTGGCTTTTGTCCCGTCCAATTCCGAGAATATTCATTTTCTGACTTTCCTGGAACCAAAAACAGCAGAAAACAGGCACCTAGCAATGTGGCTCTTGTTAATAGGTTAGTCCAAGAAATCATATGAAAAGTACTCCAAAGTGTGGACAAACGCAAGAAAGTAGATAAAACCAAGCATGGAACATCAAAAATTATAGATACATTTGCAATGAATCAACATCCCCAAGCTTAACTCCTGCTCGTCCTCGAGTAGGTAAGTGATAAAAAGAAAGAATAATTTTTGAGGTGACATGCACCATCATAAACTTGATCAAAGTATTTGCAAAACATTCAAAGCTGGGATCATAGTACTTCAATCATAACATGAAAGACAAAGTTCTAGCAATAAGACAAAGAAACTATGTTGCAACATGAAAAGGCACAAACAAAAGATACATGAATAACAATACTTTGCAAGACATTTGTTTGTTTCACATAAAGAAAACAAAGCATAGTAGCATTCAGCTTGTCCCTCATAGAGTAGCAAATATACATGCATAGGACACCTTGAAAGTTCACAAGAGTGACTAGATACAAATAGTTTAAAACAAGAAATATCAAGGTTATGCATCAATCAACAAGTCTTGGGATAATGCACATAGAACTAAGAATGGCCACTATGCTCTCAAAGTAGGTGCAAAAAGGTAGAAGGTGGAGACTCAATATAAAAGTGGAAGAAAGGCCTTCATCGAAGGAAGTACGGATTCAAGTCTCATAAAGAGCTTACAAAAATTATGGTACTTGTTAGCTTCCAGCTCTCATTGCCCCTATCATAAGCATCTTTAAGGTGATTAAGGTTAAAGTGACACAACTAAGAGGATATGCTTGACAAGTTATAAGCCGAAATCTCATGCCCCTTACTTACGAAGCCGAACCTCATGCTACTCAACTTTAGTCACGAGTAAGCTCTTGTCATTGTAAGTACATATGTATCATGAAGAACCGCCAACGGGGTACCCCTTGCACATGATACAGGAGCTATCCCATAATCAAAATGACAAGGCAAGCAGACAATGAGCATCTCAACGATCTTTTTATTTGCTATTTGCATAGGTTTTTATTGAGGATTCTTCATAGAGTGCTCATTATGGTGATGCTGCAAGTTTCCACCATGATTAGGCATGGCTTAGGCTAGCGGCCCAGGCGTTTCTCTAACACACATACAAACTCCATGATCTTATAAGTTCGACTTTTATTTCACACCGCCAGGATCCATAAGCGAAAGAACATGATATCAATGGGGTACAAAGTACAAGTGCAATGTTGAAAGTGTTCCACATGATACATGGTTCTGCTAATTTCAACTTATAAAGCGCAAGCATGTACGCAACAAAGATGGACACAATGGTTCAAGTTTATTAAATGCAAGAAAGTAAAGTGTGCCATCAAGTTCGTGAGAGCTTTAGTCACTAATTTTCACATAACAAGTTTAATTTGGAAGGTAGATAAAAACATGAATATACTTGGAATAGCAAGTGCTAATAGGTAGGTATGGTGGACTCTTTGGAATAACTTGGTTTAAGGAGTTGGATGCATGAGCGGAACTCATACTTGGTTGTGGAGGCTAGCAAAAGACTAGGAGCGACAAACTAAGAGAGCAATAATGGCCATAATCATGCAGAGCGACAAAACATCATTGATCAAAGCATAAAGTGATATTACAAGTTGAACACTAAAGGATCATCAAGGATATGGTGACTTTGGATAGTCATAACATGGTGTGAGCATGTGCCAAGTCAACCTAAATAAAACATCAAAGGAGAATACCACAATACTATGCTTTAATATGCTAAAACAATGCATGATTCTTCCAAAGCACATTAAGCAATCTCAATTGTTTATAACAAGTCATGATACAACAAAGAATACTAAGCATAAATCCAAAACAATATCAAGCATGACATGACAAAGCATAAGCCACAGTCAAAAACAAGCTCTCTTCACCACTTAAGCATGAACTTTCCTACTCTTTTCCAATCCAATCCAAACTATTTGAAAACCAATGTATAAAAGAGGGAGTCCAACCAATTTATTCAGAAAACTAAGCAAACCAAGAAAATGAAAAAACAAAACGAAAACAAAAAAGAAGACGCTCCAAGAACAACACAACTGTGCATGAAACAATAAAAATGAAGCGTTTGGAAGAAACCTAGGATTTTTATTGATAAAGAGGGGGATGACTTGGGCATCCCCAAGCTTTGACGCTTGTACTTCTTGGATATTTCTTGGGGTGACACGTGTGGCATCCCCAAGCTTGAGCTTTAGTACATCCTTCATCTCATTGCTCATTCCTTCCATACACCTGAAAATTTTCCTTCATACAAAACTTCACACAATCTTTATTAGCAACATTAGTGCACTCAAGATAATAAGTCTTTAGGTTCAGTTCTAACACCAATAAAACTTCCATTAAAACAATATCTACTGTAGCACTTCCCTTAAAAAGCTCAATTCCCCAAAATAACTCAAAAAGGAACCAACAAGAAGCAAATGCAGAAAATGGCAGAAATCTGTCAAAACAGACTAGTAGGTAAAGACGAATTTTTTCGAAGACCTTCTGTTACTCAAATCAAAAAGTGTTGAACTAATGAAAGTTAGATAACAACCTGGGGCCAAATCACAAAAATTCACGCCTCAAAGGGACGTACAGAGATTTTACACGAATTTTTATGGTGAAGCACAAAAATCTGTTTCGGAACAGTAACTTTCCCAATCATTACTTCTCTCTCATTAGAGGTTACTCTTGGCACAAAAAGCAAATAAAAAGGATAAGGAGCGGTTATTACAGAGGTAATAACTTCCAAGACTCATCTAAAACTTTTGGGTTATCTCCCAATAAGTACTTTTCTTTAACGCCTTTAAGTTAGGCATAAGAAGCAAGAAAAAGAATCAAGTGTTCTCAAATGAAGAAGCATTAAGAGCAAATTTTGTTTTCATAGGAGAGGCAAAAGAAATATTCTCTCTCTTCTTAGGAAAGTGTTCTATACCTTTCTTGAGTGGGAGTTGATATTTAATGGTGCCTTCTTTCATATCAATAATGGCACCAACAGTTCTAAGAAAAGGTCTTCCCAAAGTAATAGGACAAGAAGCATTGCATTCAACATCCAAAACATAGAAATCAACGGGGACATAGGCATTGTTAACCATAATAAGAATATCACTAAGACTCCCCATGAGTTTCTTTTTAGCATTATCATCAAGTGGAACATTCAAATAACAATCTTCAAGTGGTGGCAAATCAAGCATATCATAAATCCTTCTAGGTATAATAGAAACACTACTATCAATATCACATAAAGCTTTAAGATCAAAATCATTCACTTTCATATTAATGATGGGTTCCCAACCATCTTCTTGTTTTATAGGAATAGCAGCCTTATGTTTCATCTTTTCTTCTTTAATCTTTATGAGAGCATCAATAATGTGTTTTGTAAAGGCCATATTCATAGCACTAGCATTAGGACTTTTAGCAAGCTTTTGTAGGAACTTAATAACTTTAGAGATATTGCAACCATCAAGATCAAAATCATAATTATCATCTAAAGTAGTAGAGCTATTACTAGCCTCAACACTAGTAGTAGTGATAGTAGAAACACTACTGTTTCTAGCAATTTCATCTTCTCTCTCCCACTTAGCATGCAATTCAGCTAATAGCCTAACATTTTCATCAATTCTCACTAGTATGGCATTAGTAGCTGCAAAGGTATTATCATTAGTTTCAGGTTTAGTAGCCATTTTATTCAAAGAAGATTGAGCTTCAGCCAATGATGCTATATTTCTTTCAGCATTAGAGAGTTTCTCCTCAATAGTTTTATTGAAAGTAGTTTGTTTACTAATAAAGTCTTTAAGCATAACTTCAAGTTCAGAGGGTGCACTCCTATTATTGTTGTAAGAATTTCCATAAGCATTACCATTGTTGGGAGGATATGGCCTATAATTTTTGTTACCAAAATTATTCCTATCGGCATTGTTGCTAAAATTATTATTTCTTACAAAGTTCACATCAACTTGCTCTTCTTGAGCAACCAAAGAGGACAAGGGAACATTATTTGGATCAACATGGGCTTTCCCATTAACAAGCATAGACATAATAACATCAATCTTATCACTCAAGGAAGAGGTTTCCTCAACATAATTTACCTTCTTACCTTGTGGAGCTCTTTTAGTATGCCATTCAGAGTAGTTAACCATCATATTATCCAGAAGCTTTGTTGCATCACCAAAAGTAATGGTCATAAAGGTACCTCCAGCAGCAGAATCCAATAGGTTTCTTGAAGAATAGTTCAATCCTGCATAAAAGGTTTGGATAATCATCCAAGCAGTTAGTCCATGAGTGGGACAATTCTTTACCAAAGATTTCATTCTTTCCCAAGCTTGAGCAACATGTTCATTATCAGATTGTTTAAACTTCATTATTTCACTTCTCATGGATATAATCTTAGCAGGTGGATAGTATTTTCCAATGAAAGCATCTTTGTATTTAGTCCAAGAATCAATACTATTCCTAGTTAGGGAATTAAACCATTCTTTAGCTTTTCCTCTTAAAGAGAAAGGAAACAATTTAAGATTAATAATATCCCCATCTATATCCCTATGCTTTTGCATCTCACAAAGTTCAACAAAGTTATTTAGATGAGCTACAGCATCTTCATTACCAATACCAGAAAATTGTTCTCTCATAACAAGATTGAGTAAAGCAGGTTTTATTCCAAAGAAAGTAGCTTCAGGAACATGTGGAGCAATAGGTGTGCTCATGAAATCATTGTTGTTGGTGCTAGTGAAGTCACACAACTTAGTATTTTCAAGAGTAGTCATTTTTTTTGTGTTTTTAATAAAGGAAGCAAACTCATAAAACTAATTTTTTTGTGTTTTTGAAAAGGAAACAAGCAAACAAAACAAAAGTAAACTAAGCAAAACAAAAACAACAAAGTAAAGATATTGGTTATGAGGGACTCCCCTTGTGAAGATGTCCTTGACTCCCCAGCAACGGCGCCAGAAAAATACTTGCTGACTCGTGTATTAATGAGCACGTTGGGGAACCCCAAGTGGAAGGTATGATGAGAACAGCAGTAAGTTTCCCTCAGTTATGAAACCAAGGTTATCAATCCAGTAGGAGCAAGGAAACATCCCAAAGGTGTAGCTAGCTAAACTTTAGCAGGGCGCACTACCGGTGCCAGCAAGCAACATGGAGACTTGCACAACACAACCACGTACTCTGTCCCCAACTTACGATGAGGTTGTCAATCTCACCGGTTTTGCTAAAAACAAAGGATTAACGTATCGAGTGGAAGAAAGTAATAGTTTGCAGAAAGTAAACACAAAGCAGTAAACAGTTGATTATAGATAGAAAGTAAAAGAAAGGCCCGGGGTCCATAGTTCACTAGAGGTGGCTCTCCTTAAGATAGATAACATGTTGGGTGAACAAATTATAGCGGGGCAATTGACAAACATCGAGAAAGCAATACATGCATATACTACTCATCTTGACTCCTTTGAGATTCGATTGGGCATTACAACATTATACATAGACCGCCATCCAACTGCATCTATGGCTAATAATCCACCTTCAGGTTATCATCCGAACCCCCTCCAGTATTAAGTTGCAAGCAACGGATAATTGCATTACGAATTGCGTGTAAAGTAAACAATACGATTGTTCTATGAACAAAGGATTGTTGTTTTCTCCCTAGTAGCAACAACACATCTAGTACCTTTGAGATTTGTATCACTTCCCCAGATTACCAGGGGCATGAACCCACTATCGAGCATAAATACTAACTCTTGGAGTTGCTAGCATCTACTTGGCCAAGATAGCTACAAACAATGGAAAGCATGCAAGATCACAAATAACAAAGACATGATAGAATCAATAATCAATCTGAAATAGCATCTCAATATCCATCGGATCCCCACAAACACAACATGCAGAATTACAAATAGATGCCCTTGATCATGAACGGAGCTCACAAGATCTAAACATGAAAGCACAAAGGAGGAGAACCAGCCATCTAGCTAATACATGGACCCGTAGTCTAGAGATGAACAACTCACGCATCACACCGGAGGCTTGCATGATGATGAAGAAGGCCTCCAGGGTGAATTCCCCTCTCTAGTAGGGTGCCGGGAAGAGCTTCAGATCCCTCCTGATCTAGGGATGGAGACGATGGCGGCTACAGACACTTTCGTGGAATTTTGATCGGGTCCTTAGGGTTTCTGTATCGGAGGCGTCTTATAGTCGGAAGGGGAGGCCGAGGGGGTGCCTGGGGCGGCCAAACCACCCCTGGCGCGAGCCAGACCTGGCCGCGTGGCCAGGTGGTGTGGCCGGGCCCCAGCCCCTCTCCGTCTCGTATTCTGGCTCCATGTGTCCCTCGGTGAAAAACTGACTTTTGCTTTTGTCCTGTCCAATTTCGAGAATATTCATTTTCTGACTTTCCTGGAACCAAAAACAGCAGAAAACAGGCAGCTGGCACTATGGCTCTTGTTAATAGGTTAGTCGAAGAAATCATATGAAAATTACTCCAAAGTGTGGACAAAACACAAGAAAGTAGATAAAACCATGCATGGAACATCAAAAATTATAGATACATTTGCAATGTATCACACTACTAGCACTCAAACAGATCACTCAACCAAGGCTCATCCACAAACAGCATGTTCTCGTTCTCAAGCACACACCAGGAGCTCAGTGAGCTTGCCAGATCCAAATAAACCCACTAGCTAATTCACCAAAACAACCACCAGTTCATCACAAAATGGTGACTTAAGGAGGGGGTGGTACAGGAGGATAGCAAGAGCACGTTCAAGATAATAGGAGACTAGGAGGAGCAGGACAGCACTAGGAGGTGCAGACCAAGATCAACATAGCACCAGCAAGCAACTTGTGTGGTAAGTTGATACAAAACCATCACATGCTAAATCTATGAGGAGCATGTGTTGTTTCATATAAGATCTTCTCAGAGTGCACCCAAGTGGGGTGTATCATCACAGAAGAGATTAAAAGGGCCAAACTATCTACCTTTGCAAACCACCCCAAGATCTCAGCCTATGCATCACTGATCTTGGAGAGTAAAACATGTTTTTACATCCATATGTACAACAGCTTTAACTGAATGCTCTAGGCACATCCAATGGATGGTAGCACCTCAGAGGTGGTTCACCTTAAAGCTCTATACTACATAACATGGGTTACCAAACCATTTTCTTAAAGGTTATGAGAATCATTGTCCTAAACGGATTACCAAAGCCAGAGATGGTTTCAGACAAGCATCATAAACCTGTGGATCTAGTTTTAACTAGATCAACACATATCACATTGCTGGTACATGGCATATCCCCAACTGGGTAGCACCTCTGTACCAACAGGTTTAATAGTAGCTATTAAAAAACCTATAATCACTTTCCTAAATTAATTTAGGAATCATACTTGGCACTTTCTGCCAGATGAGCCAGTAAACATCATCATTGTCTATCACTAAGCCACACGCCACTAATCATCTTCCTATTAAGCAGATTGGACTCAATCATATTTCTGAATCATCTCTGTAGCACATCACTGCTTTATAAGCAAATATTAACAACATCACCTCAACAGAGAGCATCCCAACTCTAACATAACAGTGAGTCTCAATCCAATAAAATGAAACCATCATAGATGCTAATCACATAAAGATTCGGTATACTTTCACAGAGGGTTCTCTGACAGAGAACAAGGTGGCAACAACATATTCAGCAAAGTACTAACTGGTAGAAAGGAGAGCAATTGGCTAGGACCATTAGCGTGCAACAGGTACCACTAGCAAATTAACCTCTAGAAGGATATCACTTGTAGGATGAACCAGAGAAATTAACTAAACATCACTACACAGGGTATGAACCCTAGGGTTCAGAGATGAACCCTAGACAGGGGGCTAACCATGTTAATCATGCTAGCGAAAGATAGCTAGAGAACAAGAGAGGAGCACAAATGGGGAGCACCCCGAAGGGGCGCTGCAACCCATGCCTATGGCATGTCAGAACTAGCCGGAGATGAAGGGAAGCGCACCATGAGTACCCCGGCGCACCATCGACGAAGCTCTAGGGCGGCCAAACCCTAACCCTAGCTTTGGGCAGGGGTCAGCGCGGCCAGGAGAGGACCCCATCGACAGATCTTCTCGGACAGAACTGAGTGGCGGCATCAACTTAGTCATCTTGCACCGTGGCGGCAGCAACCGCGGCCGGATCAGGCCGGAATCGTGCGCGGTGGCAGCAGCGAGCGGAAGAGGTGAACGCGAGAGCAAGAGAGAGAAATAGGAGAGGAGAGTGAGTGCGTGGGGGGTACTGGGCCAGTGGACGGCCTAGTTCTACCCTGGTGGGCTTAACCAGGCCGTGTGGGCCAGGTCAGGTTGGGCCAGGCCAGCCTAGTGGGCCATGCCCGTACTTTAGGGGAGTTGTTTAAAAAGAAATATTTAAAAATATGCCCCTGAAACAAAAACAACTCTAGAAAAATAAATACAAATCTTAAAAATATAAATAATATGTCTATGAACTCACAAAAATATTCCCTATTAAATAAAAATAATCAATAGAATTTTTGGTAACTAAAAATTAGGTCCATTATTAATATTCTGCCAATTACTTTTGAATTTTCTAAAAATATATGAAACACTTAAAATTGAATAAAATTCATTTTTAAGATCCTAAATGGATATACTATTATAGAAAAATACTAGTTTGTATTTTCTAAAATTAAATTCAGTGTGATAAAAATAAAGTCTTATTTCCTTAAAGGAATTTTAGTAAATATTTAAAAGAGTAAAAATTTAAATAAGTTCATATTTTTAACTCTTAGAATAATACTTTTCTTTTATTAATTAAAGAAAATAGCAAACTTTTACTAAGAGCGTAAAACACGCAAAGAAGCAGATAATAAACCATTGCATTACATTACTATGCATTACATAGTGCTTCTTTAAATATTGTCCTTACCGGGCAATAATGGTTCTCTATAGAAACTGAAGCTCAAGGTCAGGTGGAAGCATCCGACTTCATTACCTTGCAGTCACAAGGCAAGTTCATAACTTGCTCATTGATGGCTTTGTGTATGGCGCCAGAAAAATGCTGGAGCGTGGTTGATGTAGAGCTTGTTGGGAACCCCAAGAGGAAGGTATGATGAGCACAGCAGCAAGTTTCCCTTAGTTATGAAACCAAGGTTTAATCGAACCAGTAGGAGCAAGGAAACACCACAAAGGTGTTACTAGCTGAGCTTTGGCAGGGCGCACTACCGGTGCTAGTAGCAACATGGCGACATACACAACACAACCACAGAACTTTGTCCCCAACTTGCGATCAAGTTATCGATCTCACCGTGTTTTGCTGAAAACAAAGGATTAAACATATCAAATGGAAAGAAGTAATAGTTTGCAGAAAGTAAACACAAAGCAGTAAACAATTTGTAAATTTTATGTAAAAGACAAGGACCGGGATCCATAGTTCACTAGAGGTGGCTCTCCTTAGATAGATAACATGTTGGGTGAACAAACTACAACGGGGCAATTGACAAACATCGAGAAAGCAATACATGCATATACTAATCATCTTGACTCCTTTGGAACTTGATTGGGCATTACAACATTATACATAGACCGCCATCCAACTACATATATGCCTAATAATCCACCTTCAGGTTATCATCCGAACCCCCTCCAGTATTAAGTTGCAAGCAAAATATTATTGCTTTATGAACTGCGTGTAAATTAAACAATACGATTGTTCTATGAACAAAGGATTGTTGTTTTCTCCCTAGTAGCAACAGCACATCTAGTACATTAGAGATTTCTGTCACTTCCCCAGATTACCAGAGGCATGAACCCACTATCGAGCATAAATACTAACTCTTGGAGTTGCTAGCATCTACTTGGCCAAGATAGCTACTAAGAACGGAAAGCATGCAAGATCACAAATAACAAAGACATGATAGAATCAATAATCAATCTAAAATAGCATCTCAATATCCATCGGATCCCCGCAAACACAACATGCAGAATTACAGATAGATGATCTTGATCATGAACGGAGCTCACAAGACCTAGACATGAAAGCACAAAGAAGGAGAACCAACCATCTAGCTACTACATGGATCCGTAGTCCAAGGATGAACTACTCGCGCATCACACCGGAGGCTTGCATGATGATGAAGAAGGCCTCCAGGGTGAATTCTCCTCTCCGGCAGGGTGCCGGGAAGAGCTTCAGATCCCTCCCGGTCTAGGGATGGAGATGACGGCGGCTATAGACTCTTTCGTGGATTTTTGATCAGGCACTTAGGGTTTTTGTCCCGAGGGCATCTTATAGGTGGAAGGGGAGGTCGAGGGGGTGCCAGGGGCCACCACACCACCCCCTGGCGCGGGCCAAGCCTGGCCACGTGGCCAGGTGGTGTGGCCGGCCTCTGGCCCCTCTCCATCTCGTATTCTGGCATCTGATGACTGCCGGAAAAATAGGCACTTTGGCTTTTGTCCCGTCCAATTCCGAGAATATTCATTTTATGACTTTCCTAGAACCAAAAACAACAGAAAACAGGCAGCTGGCTCTATGGCTCTTGTTAATAGGTTAGTCCAATAAATCATATGAAAAGTACTCCAAATTTGGAACAAAACACAAGAAGGTGGATAAAACCAAGCATGGAACATCAAAAATTATAGATACATTTGCAATGTATCACTCATGTCCTTTGAAGAGTCTTTATCAAAGATATTGCAAATTGTGTGTTATCATCTATGATCCGGAGAAAGAAATATTATCTTCTCTAATAAATAAAATGTAGTTATCATACTAAGTGATGATAAAGATTAGCAATGGAACTTAGGATTCCAATTGCACCAGTCACCTTAGGTTTAACAATCCATGACATCAGTGATTCTAGCGCCGTATATTATGCGTTAACCATGAGATTTGGAATGGGATGAAGAAGTCAGCTGTATCTTCTTCCTTTCATATGGAGGCAAGATGACCTTATCGTGACGCTATAATTCCTTGTGTGGATTCAGCATATGGGTGGGCACCCTTAGGCCCCATGATTTTGGTATCTAGATTATCTATGAGTGGCTGCCAGAGGTATAGTCGGACCTTTATGGAGCTTGCTAGGGGAATAACCAGCTCATAGAGTCTTCAGGAACTCACCAGGGTTATAGCTTGCCCAAAATGGGGGCTTAACAAAGGTGTAGTCGGCCCCGGAGGATCATGCAGACATATGGGGTCGCGGAGAGGGCATTGATTGGCTTGGATCACCTACTGGGCCCCACATCAAGGAATTGTGGACGGGAAAGTACGCCCGATTGTGCAACAAGGAGTTGATCTCTCATGGGTAAAGTAACGCACCTCTATAGAGTGTAAGAATTGTGACATGTTACTCCCTGTTCCGGGAAGGAGCTACGAACGCAGCAGGAAAGGAACTCCATGAAGTTCTGGTCAACCTATGAAGGGTGATGGGCATAGTTTTTGATATGCATAGTTTTTGATAATAAAATCAATCTTTGAAGAAATGTTTACGAAAACTGCATTTTCCATGGACTTATAGTCCGAGGTAGTAGATAGAGCATCAAACTTCCCACCTTGCATATAATGAACTTGTTGGGTAACGTTGTTACTCACTCTTTCCTTTGAACCCCCTGCTTAGACTCTGAGAATCCAGAAGACCCTTCGATGTACGCAGCTGAAGGACAAGATGATGTCTACTACGAAGAGCCAGATATATCCAGAGGAGTTGAAGGGGTGGACTACGAAATACGCTATGGAGTGGAGGGAAATGAGTCTAAGTAGTTACCTTAGTTATTAGTAAACCGATTGAGCCGAGCAACAGGTTTTTTATAAAATTAGTTGTTGAGCTCAGTAGGAGTATGATTTTGAATTTATATCTTCCGCTGAAACTACTTAATTTTTGTTTGTAATTTTGTAACGCTTAAAGTTTGGAACTCTTGGTTTGAAATAATAATGAAGTGTGTATGTTTGTAATATGGACCCGCAATGTTTCTGTTGTACCACTCTGAGGGATGTGATATTTACAGAACGATGTTCTGTGGATGTCATGTCAACGACTATAGTGTACTACACATGCAGTGGTATGCTGGGTCACCGCAAGGATTTTGCAATCCAGGGCGTTCAAACACTTAACATAGCCAGACATTTTGACCATGTGCTCACTAATACTATTGTGCTCTTCCATTTTAGCAGAGAAGAAGAGCTCGGAAGCATCATGCCTCTCTGCACGGGCCTGTGGAGCAAAGAAGGCCTTGAGATCCTCAATGATCTCAAAAGCATTCATCTTCTCAAAATGCTTTTGCAGCTCCGGCTCCATGCATAGAGCATTCCACTCTGGATGAGGGAGAAATCATCCGCCTTGGATTGCCAGACATTCTTTTCGTCCTGGGAGGCGGAATCTGCAGGCCTAGCCGGAAGCTCAACCTCGATGACATAAGTCAACTTGTAGGGGACTAGGAGGATCCTAAGATTGCGGAACCATGCGGTGAAGTTGGTTCCATCATTTTTCAGCTTGTCCTTGTCGAGGAAAGTGCTAAGGTTGAAGGTGGGTGGGCGAGACATCTATGATGGATTTGCAAAGTGCTTAGACTATGTTCATAATAATGAGTTCAAGTTTTAATTACGTTTTTCGAACTTAAAACAAAAGAACTCCCACTCAAACGAACATCCCTCTACTCGTTTAGTGATCACATGATCCCAATCCCCTGCACCTCCCCAGATCGTCACGGCCATCAGTGTAGTATCAAAGGTGGACATTCCCTAATGTCGATCACATCAACTATGTGATTCATGATCAACCTTTCGGTCTCCTGTATTCCGAGGCCATGTCTCTCATGCTAGGCTCGCCAGTTCTAACTCGTGTGTATCCGCAGTGCAACATGGCTTGCACCCACTGTATGCGAACATAGATATGTCTGACCCCTACTCACCGCAGGGCGCCTCATACCGAAGAACTTTCTTGGTGGTGCACACACAAGTGGAATACGATAACTAGAATACTATGAGGGATTATCTTATTATGCTACCGTCGAATATAAATATACTAGCATAATAAGTAATACTTCAAAAGTAAAGTGTTATGACGTGGATATAGCATTATGATCATCATCAATAGCTTCAATGAAAATTTCATAAACTTGTCATTGCCACATTATAATACTTCCCCCTATGCAATAATAAAAATAGACGCTTCTATATTATCTATTGCAAGTTTTACGTGGCTTTAGGGCTTTCGTAGTAGAACCCCTTCCCACCTACGAACTTGGAGCCACAACATGGATTCAATGATTGTCGTTCTTCTTCCCTTTTTAGGGCCCTCCAATTTCAATGCCATATCAACTACTGTAGAGAGACAGACACCCCCCTAAGCCACTTTGATTCGTGGACCAGCCTCGTGTACCATGTGAGGTCGGTTGGGGGCCGCTTCTGAAGGGAATATGCCTGAGAGGCAATAATAAAGTGGTTATTATCTTATTCCATGTTTATGATAAATGTTTATTTTGCATGCTATAATTGTATTAATTGGAAACGTTGATACATGTGTGTTTAATAAACAAAATACAAAGTTCCTAGTAATGCCTCTCATATAAACTAGCTCGTTGATTAACAAGATGATCAAGGTTTCTTGATCATGGACATTGGATGTTGTTAATAACGAGGTCACAACATTGGTGGAATGATGTGATGAACATTCATCTGAAGTATAGCATTACAATCAAATTCATTATGTTTATATTGCTATAACATCATACGAAGTAATCTTAGTCCTTAGACCATGAGATCATGTTAATTGCTAACACCGGAAGAGTATCTTGATAACATCAAACGTCACACCGTAACAGGGTGACTATAAAGGTGGGTTTAGTGCTACGAAGGTGTTATGTTGAGTCTCATGGATAAAGAGTGGGATTTGTCCATCCTGATGACGGATAGATATACTCTGGGCCCTCTCGGTGATATCACATTGGTTAGCTTGCAAGCAAGTGATGTGATCACTAGAATGTTATATCACGGGAACAAGAAAAGAGTGCATGTCGGCAACGAGATCAAACTAGGTATGGAGATACCGATGATCGAATCTCAGACATGTAATATATCGCGAGACAAAGGGATTTAGTTACTAGCGTTAAAGGTTCTCACGATCACAGAAGTCATCGTTGAATGTGTAGGAGTCAGTATGGATCTCCAGGTCCCGCTTCTGATTATTAATCTGAGAGGGGTCTCGATCATGTCTGCATTATTCGCGAACCATAGGGTGACACACTTAAGGGATACTGACACCATTTGGAGCAAATATGTTCCAAATAAAGATTTAAGAAAGCACTGGAATTATTTCAATAGACACCGAAACTGTTTCGGGTGAAATTGCTGAAATTGGTTCTGCATGTAATATTGAAAAGTTGCAGGGGGTTTTATGTGAATGTTTGTTAATTAAAGTAATTAACAAAATTCTGAATAAAAATAATAAAAGAGTTTTATGGAATGAGAGAGCAGTAAATTTGGAGAAATTTAATGCATTTAAAGTGGAGACTTTAAAAGAGAATGTGAAGAGGCATTTTAATGTGGAGGGGTTACCACCACATGAATGGAGGAGGTGAAGAGGCACCTCCTCCATGCGCCGGCCATGAACGAGGGGCACCCCCCTCCTCCTATAAAAGGCCACCCTCTCCTCAGTTCTCACACACACCTCCTTGTGAAGGATCTCTCTCCCCCTCTAGTATTATTCCCCCATGGTCTCGGATTAGCGAGATACATGTTCCCGGTGGCTTTATCTGGAAAGGAGTTGCTGCTTCCGCTGCTTTGCTGGAGCGAGGGATGGAGGTTGTCGGGGTACCGGACGTGTGTGCGATCACGGATGCACCCCTGCTTTGCGGTGCTGGACTTGGTGGTGCTGGAGCTGGATCTGATGGACATGCTGGAGCCAGACCTGCTGGACTTCATCACGATCTTGAGACCGGCAAGTGTACGACTACACCAACCACGAGTTCCTACTCGTTAACAAAGCTCGTTGTCTACGAGGGTAAGTTCTCGTTGGATGTATGTCCACCCGTTGCTTTGTACCTAGTAGATAGATCTTGGCGTGTAGTTCACACCGTAGGAAATTTTTTGTTTTCTATGCTGCGGACCCAACAGCTTCATCAAACAGTGTCACGATATGAACAATAACATTAAAAGAGGGTAGCAACTAGAGAATCAATGCCCACATATCACTATGTGTTATGTCCGTACGACATGTCTACCCATAGACCCGCTCTGATACCACTGAAGGGTTCCGTAGCAGAAAACAAAAAAATTCTATCTACTCGAACACTAATACCAGGATCTATACTATGAAGATATAAGTAACAGAGAAGAGATAAGATATTCATACCTTTGAAGACTGAGGCACGCCTTATGCAGGAAGGCGTATATTGATGAAGACGAGCAGCACCCCAAGTGTGGTGCCTCCGAAGTTCGTCACACGTCCGGTGTAGGAGACGTCAACCGGACTCCGATCCAGCCGAGCAGCGGAATAAGTAGATGTCAGATCGCAGATCACACGACGGTGGTGTGAAGGTGGAGAACTCACCCATGAGGTCCCCTCCAATATTATGGAGAAGTCCTCAATGAATGAGAGAGAGAGAATGAGAGGGAATGGGATGATCCCAAAGGGGGAGGGGAGACCCCTATATATAGTGGGAGGGGCGTACCACCCTAGGGCCAGGCGGTGTGGGACTAACCCCCACACCTGCAGACCACCTAGGGGCATCCGCCGGCCCTAGGTGGATCCCATTGGGGTGGCATGATGGCTCAGTGTTGATGTAGAGCTCGTTGGGAACCCCAAGAGGAAGGTATGATGAGCACAGCAGCAAGTTTCCCTCAGTTATGAAACCGAGGTTTAATCGAACCAGTAGGAGCAAGGAAACACCCCAAAGGTGTTGCTAACTGAGCCTTGGCAGGGCACACTACCAGTGCTAGTAGCAACGTGGAGACCTGCACAACACAACCACAGAACTTTGTCCCCAACTTGCGATGAGGTTGTCAATCTCACCGTGTTTTGCGGAAAACAAAGGATTAAACGTATCGAATGGAAAGAAGTAATAGTTTGAAGAAAGTAAACCCAAAACAGTAAACAGTTTGTAGATTGTTTGTAAAGAAAAGGACCGGGATCCATAGTTCACTAGAGGTGGCTCTCCTTGATAAATAACATGATGGGTGAACAAATTACAGCGGGGCAATTGACAAACATCGAGAAAGCAATACATGCATATACTAATCATCTTGACTCCTTTGGAACTTGATTGGGCATTACAACATTATACATAGACCGCCATCCAACTGCATCTATGGCTAATAATCCACCTTCAGGTTATCATCCGAACCCCCTCCAGTATTAACTTGCAAGCAACAGATTATTGCTTTATGAATTGCGTGTAAAGTAAACAATATGATTGTTCTATGAACAAAGGATTGTTGTTTTCTCCCTAATAGCAAGTAGCAACAGCACATCTAGTACCTTAGAGATTTCTGTCACTTCCCCAGATTACCAGAGGCATGAACCCACTATCGAGCATAAATACTAACTCTTGGAGTTGCTAGCATCTACTTGGCAAAGATAGCTACTAACAACAGAAAGCATGCAAGATCACAAATAACAAAGACATGATAGAATCAATAATCAATCTGAAATAGCATCTCAATATCCATCGGATCCGCCCAAACACAACATGTATGATTACAAATAGATGATCTTGATCATGAACAGAGCTCACAAGATCTAGACATGAAAGCACAAAGGAGGAGAACCAGCCATCTAGCTACTACATGGATCCGTAGTCCAAGGATGAACTACTCACGCATCACATCGGAGGCTTGCATGGAGATGAAGAAGGCCTCCAGGGTGAACTCCCCTCTCCGGCAGGGTGCCGGGAAGAGCTTCAGATCCCTCCTGATCTAGGGATGGAGATGACGGCGGCTACAGACTCTTTCGTGGATTTTTGATCGAGTACTTAGGGTTTTCGTCCCGAGGGCATCATATAGGCAGAAGGAGAGGCCGAGGGGGTGCTGGGGTCGGCCAGACCACCCCCTGGCACGGGCCAGGTGGTGTGGCTGGCCCCCAGCCCTTCTTCGTCTCGTATTCTGGCATCTGATGACTTCCGGAAAAATAGGCACTTTGGCTTTTGTCCCGTCCAATTCTGAGAATATTCATTTTCTGACTTTCCTGGAACCAAAAACAGCAGAAAACAGGCAGCTGGCACTGTGGCTCCTGTTAATAGGTTAGTCCAAGAAATCATATGAAAAGTACTCCAAAGTGTGGACAAAACACAAGAAAGTGGATAAAACCAAGCATGGAACATCAAAAATTATAGATACATTTGCAATGTATCAACATCCCTAAGCTTAACTCCTGCTCGTCCTCGAGTAGGTAAGTGATAAAAAGAAAGAATAATTTTTTGAGGTGACATGCACCATCAAAGACTTGATCAAAGTATTTGTAAAACATTCAAAGATGGGATCATAGTACTTCAATCATAACATGAAAGACAAAGTTCTAGCAGTAAGACAAAGAAACTATGATGCAACATGAAAAGGCACATGCAAAAGATTCATGAATAACAATGGTTTGCAAGACGTTTGTTTGTTTCACATAAAGAAATCATAGCATAATAGTATTCAGCTTGTCCCTCATAAAGTAGCAAATATAAATGCATAGGACACCTTCAAAGTTCATAAGAGTGACTAGATACAAATAGTTTAAAACAAGCAATATCAAGTCATGCATCAATCAACTAGTCTTGGGATAATGCTCATAGAACTAAGAATGGACACTATGCTCTCAAAGTAGGTGCATAAAGGTAGAAGGTGGAGACTCAATATAATGGTGGAAGAAAGGCCTTCAAAGAAGGAAGTAGGGATTCAAGTCTCATAAAGAGCTTCCAAAAATAATGGTACTTATAGCTTTCAGCTCTCATTGCCCCTATCATAAGCATCATGAAGGTGATTAAGGTTAAAGTGACACAACTAAGAGGATATGCTTGACAAGTTATAAACCGAAATCTCATGTCCCTTACTTACGAACACCGAACATCATGCTACTCAACTTTAGTCACGAGTAAGCTCTTATCATTGTAAGTACATGTGTATCATAAAGAACCGTCAACGGGGTACCCCTTGCACATGATACAGGAGCTATCCCATAATCAAAATGACAAGGTAAGCAGACAATGAGCATCTCAGCGATCTTTTTATTTGCTATTTGCATAGGTTTTTATTGAGGATGCTTCATAGAGTGATCATTATGGTGATGCTGCAAGTTTCCACCATGATTAGGCATGGCTTAGGCTAGCGGCCCAGGCGTTTCTCTAACACACATACAAACTCCATGACCTTACAAGTTCCACTTTTATTTCACACCGTCACGATCCATAAGCAAAAGAACATGATATCAACAGGGTACAAAGTACAAGTGCAATGTTGAAAGCGTTCCCCATGATACATGGTTCTGCTAATTTCAACTTATAAAGCGCAAGCATATACGCAACAAAGAAGGACCCAATGGTTCAAGTTTATTAGATGCAAAAAAGTAAAGTGTGCCATCAAGTTCGTGAGAGCTTTAATCACTAGTTTTCTCATAACAAGTTTAATTTGGAAGGTAAACAACAGCATGAATATACTTGGAATAGCATAAGCTAGTAGGTAGGTATGGTGGACTCTTTGGAATAACTTGGTTTAAGGAGTTGGATGCATGAGTGGAACTCATACTTGGTTGTGGAGGCTAGCAAAAGACTTGGAGCGACAAACTAAGAGAGCAATAATGGCCATAATCATGCAGAGCGACAAAACATCATTGATCGAAGCATAAAGTGATACTACAAGTTGAAAACTAAAGGATCATAAAGGGTATGGTGACTTGAGATAGTCATAACATGGTGTGAGCATGCGCCAAGTCAACCCAAATAAAGCATCAAAGGAGAATACCATTATACTATGCTTTAATATGCTAAAACAACGCATGATTCATCCAAGGCACATTAAGCAATCTCAATTGTTTATAACAAGTCATGCTACAGCAAAGAATACTAAACATAAAGCCAAAACAATATCAAGCATGGCATCACAAAGCATAGGCCACAGTCAAAAACGAGCTCTTTTTACCACATAAGCATGAACTTTCCTACTCTTTTCCAAACCAAACCAAACTATTTGCAAACCAAAGTATGAAAGAGGGGGTCCAACCAATTTATTCAGAAAACTAAGCAAACAAAAGCAAATTGAAAAACCAAAACGAAAACAAAAAAGAAGATGCTCCAAGAACAACACAACTATGCATGAAACAATAAAAATGAAGCGTTTGGAAGGAACCTGGAATTTTTATTGATAAAGAAGGGGATGCCTTGGGAATCTCCAAGCTTTAACGCTTGTACTTCTTGGATATTTCTTGGGGTGACACGCGTGGCATCCCCGAGCTTGAGCTTTAGTCCATCCTTCATCTCATTACTCATTCCTTCCATACACTTGAAATTTTTCCTTCATACAAAACTTCACACAATCTTTATTAGCAACATTAGTGCACTCAAGATAAAAGGTCTTAAGGTTCAGTTGAAACACCAAATAAACTTCCATTAGAACACTAGCTACTGTAGCACTTCACTCAAAATGCTCAATTCCCCAAAAGAACTCAAAAAGGAACCAACAAGAAGCAAATGCAGAAAATGGCAGAAATCTGTCAAAACAGACCAGCAGGTAAAGACGAATTTTTTAGAAGACCTTCTGTTGCTCAAATAAAAAACTGTTGAACTAACTAAAGTTAGAAAACAACCTGGGGCAGAAGCACAAAAATTCACGCCTCAAAAAGACTTTCAGATATTTTACACGAATTTTTACGGTGAAGCACAGAAATCTGTTTCAGGACAGCAACTTTCCCAATCATTACTTCTCTCTCATTAGAGGTTACTCTTGGCACAAAAAGCAAATAAAAAGGATAAGAAGAGGTTATTACAGAAGTAATAACTTTCAAGACTCATCTAAAACTTTTGGGTTATCTCCCAATAAGTACTTTTCTTTAACGCATTTAAGTTAGGCATAAGAAGCAAGAAAGAATCAAGTGTTCTCAAATGAAGAAGCATTAAAATCAAATTTTATTTTCATAGGAGAGGCAAAAGAAATCTTCTCTCTCTTCTTAGGGAAGTGTTCTATACCTTTCTTGAGTGGGAGTTGATATTTAATGGTGCCTTCTTTCATATCAATGATGGCACCAACAGTTCTAAGAAAAGGTCTTCCCAAAGTAATAGGACAAGAAGCATTGCATTCAACATCCAAAACATAGAAATCAATGGGTACATAGGCATTGTTAACCATAATAAGAACATCATTAAGACTCCCCATGAGTTTCTTTTTAGCATTGTCATCAAGTGAAACATTCAAATAACAATCTTCATGTGGAGGAAAATCAAGCATATCATAAATCCTTCTAGGCATAATAGAAACACTACTATCAAGATCACATAAAGCTTTGAAATCAAAGTGATTCACTTTCATATTAATGATGGGTTCCCAACCATCTTCTTGTTTTATAGGAAAGGAAGCTTTATGTTTCATCTTTTCTTCTTTAATCTTTATGAGAGCATCAGTAATGTGTTTTGTAAAGGCCATGTTCATAGCACTAGCATTAGCATTTTTAGCAAGCTTTTGTAGGAACTTAATAACTTCAGAGATATTACCACCATCAAGATCAAAATCGAATTTATCATCTAGAGTAATAGAACTACTACTATCCTCAACACTAGTGATGGTGATAGTAGAAACACTAATGTTTCTGGCAATTTCATCTTCTCTTTCCCACTTAGCATGTAATTCAGCTAATAGTCTAACATTTTCATCAATTCTTACTTGTATGGCATTAGTAGCTGCAAAGGGATTATCATTAGTTTCAGGTTTAGCAGCCATTTTATTCAAAGAAGATTGAGCTTTAGCCAAAGATGCTATATTTATTTCAGCATTAGAGAGTTTTTCCTCAATAGTTTTATTGAAAGCAGTTTGTTTACTAATAAAGTCTTTAAGCATAACTTCAAGTTCAAAGGGAGCACTCCTATTATTGTTGTAGGAACTTCCATAAGCATTACCATTGTTGGGAGGATATGGATTATAATTGTTGTTACCAAAATTACTCCTATAAGCATTATTGCCAAAATTATTATTTCTTATGAAGTTCACATCAACTTGCTCTTCTTGAGAAACCAAAGAGGCTAAAGGAACATTATTTGGATCAATATGGGCTTTCCCATTCACAAGCATAGACATAATAATATCAATCTTATCACTCAAGGAGGAGGTTTCCTCAACAGAATTTACCTTCCTACCTCGTGGAGCTCTCTCAGTATGCCATTCAAAGTAATTAACCATCATATTGTCCAGAAGTTTTGTTGCAGAACCCAAAGTGATGGTCATAAAGGTACCTCTAGCAGCAGAATCCAATAGGTTCTTTGAAGAATAGTTCAATCCTGCATAAAAAGTTTGGATGGTCATCCAAGCAGTCAGTCCATGAGTGGGACAATCCTTTACCAAAGATTTCATTCTTTCCCAAGCTTGAGCAACATGCTCATTATCAGATTGTTTAAACTTCATTATTTCACTTCTCATAGATATAATCTTAGCAGGAGGATAGTATTTTCCAATGAAGGCATCTTTGCACTTAGTCCAAGAATCAATACTATTCTTAGTTAAGGAATTCAACCATTCTTTAGCTTTTCCTCCCAAAGAGAAAGGAAACAATTTCAGCTTAATAATATCACCATCTACATCCCTATGCTTTTGCATCTCACAAAGTTCAACAAAGTTATTTAGATGGGTAGCAGCATCTTCATTACCAATACTATAAAATTGTTCTCTCATAACAAGATTGAGCAAAGCATGTTTTATCTCAAAGAAAGTATCTTCTGGCACTGGTGGAGCAATAGGTGTGCTCATAAAATCATTGTTGTTGGTGCTAGTGAAGTCACACAACTTAGTGTTTTCAAGAGTAGTCATTTTTTGTGTTTTTGATAAAGAAAGCAAACTAGTAAAACTATTTTTTTTGTGTTTTTATAACCAAACGAGCAAACAAAGCAAAAAGGAACTAAGCAAAACAAAAATAACAAAGTAAAGAGATTGGTTATGAGGGACTCCCCTTGTGAAGATGTCCTTGACTCCCCGGCAACGGCGCCAGAAAAATGCTTGATGGCTCAGTGTTGATGTAGAGCTCGTTGGGAACCCCAAGAGGAAGGTGTGATGAGCACAGCAGCAAGTTTCCCTCAGTTATGAAACCAAGGTTTAATTGAACCAGTAGGAGCAAGGAAACACCCCAAAGGTGTTGCTAGCTGAGCCTTGGCAGGGCGCATTACCGGTGCTAGTAGCAACGTGGAGACCTGCACAACACAACCACAGAACTTTGTCCCCAACTTGCGATGAGGTTGTCAATCTCACCGTGTTTTGCGGAAAACAAAGGATTAAACGTATCGAATGGAAAGAAGTAATAGTTTGTAGAAAGTAAACACAAAACAGTAAACAGTTTGTAGATTGTTTGTAAAGAGAAGGACCGGGATCCATAGTTCACTAGAGGTGGCTCTCCTTGATAGATAACATGCTGGGTGAACAAATTACAGCGGGGTAATTGACAAACATCGAGAAAGCAATACATGCATATACTAATCATCTCGATTCCTTTGGAACTTGATTAGGCATTACAACATTATACATAGACCGCCATCCAACTGCATCTATGACAAATAATCCACCTTCAGGTTATCATCCGAACCCCCTCTAGTATTAAGTTGCAAGCAACAGATTATTGCTTTACGAATTGCATGTAAAGTAAACAATACGATTGTTCTATGAAAAAAGGATTGTTGGTTTCTCCCTAGTAGCAATAGCACATCTAGTACCTTAGAGATTTCTGTCACTTCCCTAGATTACCAGAGGCATGAACCCACTATCGAGCATAAATACTAACTCTTGGAGTTGCTAGCATCTACTTGGCCAAGATAGCTACTAACAACGGAAAGCATGCAAGATCACAAATAACAAAGCCATGATAGAATCAATAATCAATCTGAAATAGCATCTCAATATCCATCGGATCCCCGCAAACACAACATGTATGATTACAAATAGATGATCTTGATCATGAACGGAGCTCACAAGATCTAGACATGAAAGCACAAAGGAGGAGAACCATACATCTAGCTACTACATGGATCCGTAGTCCAAGGATGAACTACTCACGCATCACACCGGAGGCTTGCATGGTGATGAAGAAGGCATCCAGGGTGAATTCCCCTCTCTGGCAGGGTGCCGGGAAGATCTTCAGATCCCTCCCGATCTAGGGATGGAGATGACGGTGGCTACAGACTCTTTCGTGGATTTTTGATCGGGTACTTAGGGTTTTCGTCCCGAGGGCATCTTATAGGCGGAAGGAGAGGCCGAGGGGGTGCTGGGGTCGGCCAGACCACCCCCTGGCACGGGCCAGGTGGTGTGGCTGGCCCCCAGCCCTTCTCCGTCTCGTATTCTGGCATCTGACGACTTCTGGAAAAATAGGAACTTTGGCTTTTGTCCCGTCCAATTCCGAGAATATTCATTTTTTCTGTCTTTCCTAGAACCAAAAATAGCAAAAAACAAGCAGCTGGCACTGTGGCTCTTGTTAATAGGTTAGTCCAAGAAATCATATGAAAAGTACTCCAAAGTGTGGAAAAAACACAAGAAAGTGGATAAAACCAAGCATGGAACATCAAAAGTTATAGATACATTTGCAATGTATCACGGCCCACCAAGCCTAGGCCGACTGGCACCCCCTCTCCCTAGGCGCCATGCCCTATTCGGCCTCCTTTCGGGTGAGGCCCATTAGCATTATGATGCCTTTAATAATAAAATAAAAAATATATATTTAATATTAATTCTCCAATTAATATTCAAATACACATATTGTATTATTCCTTCACTCCGAAACACCTTCCGGACCCCTTCCGATCTCCATCGGATGTTACCCGGAACTATTCTGATTTCTCTTTCTCTATTTCTCCTACGATACCTCATCTACCCTAAGCGTCCCTACCCTTAAGCGTGACATCCTTCGGTTCGGAAACACTCCGGACATGATCGAGACTACTCTCACATCAATGATCAACAGAGGGACATGGATGGCCATGTGACCCCCGTGCGTTTCACAAATACAATCGCTCGAACCGTGAGATAGTCGTTTCCCGTTCCCTTTGTCATATGATACCTAATTCATTCGAGACTTGATCTTCGGTATCCCCATACCTTAGTTTGGTCTCGTTGCCAATGAACTTGTTTACTCGTTCTCGTGTCGTTGAATTCCGTTACCAAGTCACATGCTTGCAAGCTTCATTAATGCAACATCACCGAGATGGCCACATGTATCTATCCGTTACATGGACTAGACAAATCCTGGTGTTAATATGTACTCCTCTACGCATCCCTTTGGAAAACCTGAGTGGCACCTTTTTGATCACCCTGTTACGAGATGATTCTTGATAACCATCTAAGCTTCCTTCGGAATGGTGATTTGCATTACCTCACAGTCAAAGGATCAAGTTGCGAGGTTCTCTATGTTTTATCATCAATGGTGAACTCTGTAACTAGATCTCATTCAAGATATAACGGACGGATGTTTGTCTATCTTGTTATTCAACTAATAACACGACCCCATTATCAATTGGCATAAATTCCCATGATCTTGAAACCCAGACCATCCTCATGACCAATGAACTAGTTCGCTAGAGGTAACTAGAGACACGGTTTGTTTACATACCACACGTGTATTAACGTTTCGCATTAACACAGTTATAGCACAGCATGAAACTTATTATGAACATATAGGAGATATATCAAATAATACACATTATTATTTGCCTCTAGGGCATAACTCCTTCAATATATCCATTATAATACATTAAACCTTGTGGTTCAAGATATGGTGATTTAAATTTCATGGTTCTCAATACATGGTGATTTCTCCTATTCAAAACTACTTGGTGTTTAGTATTTAGAATTACCATAACACAATCTTGGTTAAGTCATTATGCATGGATAATAATCATTTATGGAGAAATGAAGATGTTCATTCACATATAGTTATCATGGGTTTTGAGAGGATTTAAGAGACTCACATTCCATTATGGATATAGATGAAGATTAGGAGCTAAGACATATTGCCATCATGTTTTACGACCAAGAATTATCTCTTAACTTAGAGTGAGATACTGAGATTATCTCCTAATGTTGTCTTGATGGTTCCATTCTTCTAAGTTTCTAATACATTTTAAGATAATGAGGTGGGCAAGGCTTTCATCATCAAATAACACTCATTTGGTATTCTAATTATCTCTTAGAAACTTCATTTAACTAAGAGATATTATTCAATGGTTACAAAGGAATATGAAATGGTTTCACTATCAATTTGATTCTAGGGTTTTGAACAAAAAGGTAGACATGAGACTTGTCAGGGCTTAATCTAATCTTGGATTAGGTTTTCTCAAGAATTCCTATCCTCACACCTCACTAAGATTGGGTCATAGTTAAGGAATTCCTTTCCTAAATATACTCTATATAATTTCTTATGTGATTAACTAAGATGTCCTCTGCCTAAATGAACTAATCATCTGACTCCACCATATCCATCATCATATGATGCCATGGTCATGCCACTTCAACAATAATCGTTCTCTATTCTTATTTAGTATATAACTTCCATTTCTTAGCTACTACTAATGAATCTATCAATGTAGCTATTTCTAACTCCATCCATTAATTCCTCTATATTCACCTTGCATTTACTTCCAAGGCTGGCAAGATTACAATCTCCTCTATATCAAATGTTATATCAATCCTCTGGAAGAGGTATGGTACTATTCTCCATAATACAAGTTTGTTCTTGTATTAGCTTGGTTAAACTACTATTCCTCCAACTACTCCATACAACTCATATTCCAATTCATCATACACTAGCTTGACTACTCATGCTCAAGCAAGATTAGTCAGCTTACTGGGGTTTTACCTAATTTGGTATACTCACAGCCCTTCTTCAACACTTAGTCATCTATTCTCAAGTGACTTGGGAATAATGACCACCATCCTTTGATCATGCTAAACTTAGTCTTCTATTTGTCTGATCAAGATCCATCATCAACTAAGTAACAATCTAATAATAATCTGTTTATAGGGTCTATCTTGTTAAGGAAGCTTACTCTAAGCTTATACCAACTTGGCTTAAAAAGATTATTACTTGATACTCTAACACTACTAGCTTTCCTATAACTTCTCAATTATTAGTTAATTCCTAGGTTTAGATTCTTCTTCTAGTTAACTAGAGAGCGAGTTAACACCTCCAACATTAGATGGTTTGATCTCCACTAAGGATCACATTCCATTGATGATGGCACACTTCACCATATCTAGTTCCTTCTCCTTAATAGTTTACTAAAATACTTTGGAAGGTCAATATAACAGGCCAAGGATAAAGGTTAATAAGTTCTAAGTCAAGAATTGATCACACAACATTGATGATTGATGTCTACGCACTTCTATCCTTGTAGACAGTTGTTGGGCCTCCAAGTGCAGAGGTTTGTAGAACAGCAGCAATTTTCCCTTAAGTGGATCACCCAAGGTTTATCGAACTCAGGAAGGAAGTGGTCAAAGGTATTCCATCTCAAGCAATCCTGCAATCAAGATACAAGAAGTTTCTTGTGTCCCCAACACACCCAATACACTTGTCAGGTGTATAGGTGCACTAGTTCGGTGAAGAGATAGTGAATTACAAGTGGTATGGATAATTATAAGTGGTAACAGTGCTAGAAAATAGCTTTGATGGCATGTCGAAAAGACTAAATGCAATCTGAAATTCCGGTCCAATTCTGAGAATGTTCATTTTCTAACTTTCCTGGAACCAAAAACAGCAGAAAACAGGCAACTGGCACTGTGGCTCTTGTTAATAGGTTAGTCCAAGAAAGTACTCCAAAGTGTGGACAAAACATAAAAAAGTAGATAAAACCAAGCATGGAACATAAAAAATTATGGATACGTTAGCAACGTATCAACATCCCCAAGCTTAACTCTTGCTCGTCCTCGAGTAGGTAAGTGATAAAAAGAAAGAATAATTTTTGAGGTGACATGCACCATAATAAACTTGATCAAAGTATTTGTAAAACATTGATAGTTGGGATCATAGTACTTCAACATAGCATGAAAGATAAAGTTCTAACAATAAGACATAGCAACTATGTTGCAACATGAAAAGGCACAAACAAAAGATTCATGAATAACAATGCTTTGCAAGACATTTGTTTGTTTCACATAAAGAAAACATAGCATAGTGGCATTCAGCTTGTCCCTCATAGAGTAGCAAACATAAATGCATAGGACACCTTCAAAATTCATAAGAGTGACTAGATACAAATAGTTTAAAACAAGCAATATCAAAGCTATGCATCAATCAACAAGTCTTGGACAATGCACATAGAACTAAGAATGGCCACTATGCTCTCAAAGTAGGTGCATAAATATAGAAGGTGGAGACTCAAAATAAAAGTAAAATAAAGGCCTTCATAGAAGGAAGCAGGGATTCAATTCTCATAAAGAGCTTCCAAAAATTATGGTACTTATTAGCTTTCAGCTCTCATTGCCCCTATCATAAGCATCTTTAGGTGATTAAGGTTAAAGCGACACAACTAAGAGGATATGCTTGACAAGTTATAAGCTGAAATCTCATGCCCCTTACTTACGAAGACCGAACCTCATGCTACTCAACTTTAGTCACGAGTAAGCTCTTGTCATTGTAAGTACATATGTATCATAAAGAACCGCCAACAGGGTACCCCTTGCACATGATACAGGAGCTATCCCATAATCAAAATGACAAGGCAAGCTGACAATGAGCATTTCAGCGATCTTTTTATTTGCTATGTGCATAAGTTTTTATTGAGGATGCTTCATAGAGTGCTCATTATGGTTATGCTGCAAGTTTCCACCATGATTAGGCATGGCTTAGGCTAGCGGCCCAGGTGTTTCTCTAACACACATACAAACTCCATGATCTTACAAGTTCCACTTTTATTTGACACCGCCGGGATCCATAAGCAAAAGAACATGATATCAACGGGGTACAATGTACAAGTGCAATGTTCAAAGCATTCCCCATGATACATGGTTCTGCTAATTTCAACTTATAAAGCGCAAGCATATACGCAACAAAGATCGACACAATGGTTCAAGTTTATTAAATGCAAGAAAGTAAAGTGTGCCATCAAGTTCGTGAGAGCTTTAATCACTAATTTTCACATAACAAGTTTAATTCAGAAGGTAGATAAAAACATAAATATACTTGGAATAGCAAATGCTAATAGGTAGGTATGGTGGACTCTTTGGAATAACTTGGTTTTATGAGTTGGATGCATGAGTGGAACTCATACTTAGTTATGGAGGCTAGCAAAAGACTAGGAGCGACCAACTAAGAGAGCAATAATGGCCATAATCATGCAAAGCGACAAAACATCATTAATTAAAGCATAAAGTGATATCACAAGTCGAAAACTAAATGATCATCGAGGCTATGGTGACTTGGGATAGTCATAACATGGTGTGAGCATGTGCCAAGTCAACCCAAATAAAGCATCAAAGGAGAATACCACAATACTATGCTTTAATATGCTAAAACAACGCATGATTCTTCCAAGGCACATTAAGCAATCTCAATTGTTTATAACATGTCATGCTACAGAAAATAATACTAAGCATAAAGCCAAAATAATATTAAGCATGGCATGACAAAGCATAGGCCACCGTCAAAAACAAACTCCTTTTATACCACTTTAAGTATGAACTTTTTCCTACTATTTTCCAATCCAAACCAAACTATTCAAAAACCAATGCATGAAAGAGGTGGTCCAACCAATTTATTCAGCAAACCAAGCAAACGAAAAACCAAAACGAAAACGAAAAAGAAGACGCTCCAAGAACAACACAACTGTTCATGAAACAATAAAAATGAAGCGTTTGGAAGAAACGTGGGATTTTTATTGATGAACAAGGGGATGCCTTGGGCATCCCCAAGCTTTGACGCTTTCACTTCTTGGATATTTCTTGGGGTGACACGCGTGGCATCCCCAAGCTTGAGCTTTAGTCCGTCCTTCATCTTATTACTCATTCCTTCCATACACCTAAAATTTTTCCTTCATACAAAACTTCACACAATTTTTATTAGCAACATTAGTGCACTCAAGATAATAAGTCTTTGGGTTCAGTTTCAACACCAATAAAACTTTCATTAAAACACAAGCTACTGTAGAACTTCCCTCAAAAAGCTCAATTCCCCAAAGAGAACCCAAAAAGGAACCAACGAGAAGCAAATGCAAATAATGGCAGAAATCTGTCAAAACAGACCAGCAGGTAAAACCGAATTTTTTCGAAGACCTTATGTTGCTCAAATCAAAAAGTGTTGAACTAAAGAAAGTTATATAACGACCTGGGGCAGAATTACAAAAATTCACGCCTCAAAAGGACTTACATAGATTTTACAAGAATTTTTACGGTGAAGCACAGAAATCTGTTTCGGGACAACAACTTTCCCAAGCATTACTTCTCTCTCATTAGAGGTTACTCTTGGCACAAAAAGCATATAAAAAGGATAAGGAACGGTTATTACAGAGGAAATAACTTCCAAGACTCATCTAAAACTTTTGGGTTATCTCCCAATAAGTACTTTTCTTTAACGCCTTTAAGTTAGGCATGATAGTTTGAGAAGATGCTCACATAGCAAATATGAATTGAAGTAAAATAGAGCATCAAGAAGAAAATTCAAAACACATTTAAGACTAAACCACTTCCTATGCATAGGAATCTTGTAAAGAAACAAGTCATGAAATCACAAAGCAACAAGCATAGGAAAGCAAAACAAGTGCAACTTCAAAATTTTCAACATAGAGAGGGGAAACTTAATATTGTTGAGATACATAAAACCATGTTTCCCTCTCTCATAATAACTTTCAGTAGCATTATGAATAAAATTAACAATATAACTATCACATAAAACATTCTTATCATGAGCCACATGCATAAAAGAATTAATACTCTCCACATAAACATAGTCATTCTTTTTAATTGTAGTGGGAGCAAATTCAACAAAATAGCTATCACTATTATTCTCATCACCATAATCATCAAATCTAGGAGTCATATTGTAATCATAATTAATTTTATCCTCAATAGTAGGTGGACTGAAAATATCATATTCATCATTGTAATCATCATATATTGGAGGTATAGTATCATCAAAGTAAATTTTCTCCTCCGTGCTTGGGGGACTTAAAATATCATGCTCATCAAAACCAGCTTCCCCAAGCTTAGAATTTTCCATAGCATTAGCAATAATAGTGTCCAAAGAATTCATACTAACAACATTGCTATTAGCATGCAAATAAAGTTCCATAGGTTTTTTAATTTTCTCATCAAACACTTCATGTCCTAACTCAAGATAAATACTATAAAGCTCTCTATTTTTTGTTGTTGTTTTCCATTAAGCCTAACTAGTGAAAACAAGAAACAAAAAGACAAAATTACAGAATCTAACGGAAATAACTTCGAGCACTCACATCGTAGGATGTGAGTACCTTTTACCTTACCTCCCCGGCAACAGCGCCAGAAAATACTTGTTGGCGCGTGGTTGACGTGGGAGCTTCTTCTTCTTCAGTCCCCGGCAACAGTGCCAGAAAATAGTTTGATGTTTATGCACTTCTATTCTTGTAGACAGTTGTTGGGCCTCCAAGTGCAGAGGTTTGTAGAACAGCAGCAAGTTTTCCCTTAAGTGGATCACCAAGGTTTATCGAACTCAGGGAGGAAGTGGTCAAAGGTATTCCCTCTCAAGCAATCCTACAATCAAGATACAAAAAGTTTCTTGTGTCCCCAACACACCCAATACACTTGTCAAGTGTATAGGTGCACTAGTTCGGCGAAGATATAGTGAATTACAAGTGGTATGGATAATTATAAGTGGTAGCGGTGCCAGAAAATAGCTTTGATGGCGCGTGGAAAATACTAAATGCAATCTGAAATAAAGATGGAAGCAAGAAAACATGTAACAGATCTAGTTGCAAACGGTGTTTTAATGCTTAGAAACAAGACCTAGGGATCATACTTTCGCTAGTGAACACTCTCATATAAATATCTTCTCTTTATGATGCTACTCTGAACTACTCTCTGGTTGGACACTCTAATCCATGGTAGGGCTATAATAGCACACCTCAAAGTAAGACTTTCCCTTCTAGGTAACCCCACACTATCACCTTGAGCTCTAGATGGTTCCAACAAACACCACAATTTCATAGAAACATCCAACTCCAAATATAACTCATAACAAGTATTTGTAATATCTAGCCTAAGTGCCACCATGGTGTGCACGCTGTCACTTTCACACACATGGGGAGAGCAGAGATCTATTAAAGCACTTGAGCAGCAAGGTAGATCTACTTGATTGCAAAGCTCATGATCACAATATGATCATGCATAGAGACAGAGATGAACACATAGCTACCGGTAGAACCCTTAGCCTCGAGAGAGAACTACCCCCTCCTCATCATGGGAATCAACAACGGTGATGGAGATGGTGGTGGAGATTGATGGAGATGGCTCCGGGGGCACTTCCCCGTCCCAGCAGGGTGCCGGAACAGAGACTTTCTGTCCCTCGAATCTCCCCTTCGGTGGCGGCGGCGCTGTGGAACTTTACGTGGCTGGAGGCTTGACGATTTAGGGTTTTTGCATTGGGAGGCATCTTATTGGCGAAGAGGCAAGGTCGGTGGGCGGCCAGGGGGCCCGCACCACCTGGTGGCGCGGCCAGGGCTAGCCCGCGCCACCACATGGTGTGGCCGCCCTGTGGCCCCTCTGTGTCTCGTCTTCTGGCTCTATGAGTCTTCCGGTAAAATATCGACTTTGGCTTTTGTCCGGTCCAATTCCGAGAATATTCATTTTTTGACTTTCCTGGAACCAAAAACAGCAGAAAATAGGCAACTAGCACTGTGGCTCTTGTTAATAGGTTCGTCCAAGAAAGTGTAAAGAAAGTACTCCAAAGTGTGGACAAAACATAAGAAAGTAGATAAAACCAAGCATGGAACATCAAAAAATATGGATACGTTAGCAGCGTATCAATGATCTATTGACACTAGGACTTGGTTAAATCGGAATGCCATCTCTTAATATGACAATAAGGACATGTGGTGAACGGTCTTGTCTTAACTTCTTTTCTACTCTATTTGTGATAAGGGGTTAGTTTTTAAGAACTACCATGATACCCATGGTAGGAATAACTATGGCAGGCAAGTGTATCAACATTTAGTTATGGGGTTTCTTTACTTGGAGTGATACACTTGATTTGGTATTCAAGAGTTCTTGTAATGAATACCATGATATGATCTCTATAAGATCATGTATTAATCATTAAGGAATGTGTTGTGGGTTTAGCTTTATTCCATTTGATCTACCCATAGATCAAATTATCTTTACCCAAAAATAAGGTTTTAGCAAAGGTCACATTGAAACTTATTGCAATCAACTTGATGATCTACTTCAGTTCCACCAAGTTAAGAGAAGCTTCAATCACTTTCACAAGTTTTACTTAAAAGCGCGGAAATTATCTAGATTTTCTATGCATGAATGCAATGCGCACACCTGAGCTCAGCTTATTTCTAAGCTCTAATGATGGGATGTTACAACCATCATCAAAGGAGAACTATACAAGCAAAGCATCACCGACATCCTTCAACGATGTGTCACCAACATCACTGACAAAAGAATCCTCCTCGACATACACGAGGGCACCTACGGACACCATGCTGGAAGTCGTGCACTCATCACAAAAGCCTTACGGGCAGGCTTCTACTGGCCAACAACAATGCAAGATGCCAAAGACCTCATCGACAAATGCAACGCTTGCTAAAGATTTGCGGATAAACCACACTCGCTAGGTTCCGAGTTACGGCCAATACCATTGACTTGGCCCTTCGCACAATGGGGACTCGACATGGTCGAAAGGCTGCATAAATCATCACACGGCGGCCACATGTATCTCCTCGTCGCGGTCGACAAGTTCACCAAGTTGATCAAAGCAACACTAGTCACCAACCAAAGCGGTACCACCACTGTCAACTTCTTCAAGTACATCATCTACAGATTCAGGGTGCCACACAACATCATCACTAGCAATGGCTCAAACTTCATCTCAAAGAAATTCCAAGGCTTCTGCGGGAAGATGGGGATCAACATCAGCTACGCCTCCATGGCACACCCCAAACCAATGGCCAAGTTGAAAGGCTCCTCCGGCCTCTCGAGAGATGATACGTCCATTTTGCATCACTATTCTATGTCATAATTCACTGTTATTCATTGATATATTTCGTATTGAGAGGTGATACTTATGTTATTTCATATATTTTTGCATGGTTGATGACTTTTGGAGCATGGACCGCTGCAGTCAAGATTCTGATGGAAAAGGTGCTGTTTGGAGGCAAAATTCGCGAAGATCAGAAAATCCGGGAAAATATACGGAAAATCCTATTTTTCCAGAAGATGAAGGAAGCCAAAAGGGGAGCTGGAGATGGGCCACAGGGGGCCCACACCACCCCTTGGCGCGGGCCAGCCTAGGTCACGCCACCAGGTGGTGTCGCCACCCTGGTCCACCCCTGGCACTCCCCTCTGGTGTATATTATCCTCCCGAAACTCCAAGACTCGGGGAGCAACCACAGAAAGATTTCGCCGCCTCTGTGGGGCAGAAAACACCGAGAGAGAAAGATCTCTCCGGCAGAGAGATTTCTGCCGGGGGAATTCCTTCCCGGAGAGGGGAGATCGTCGCCATCAACAGCACCATCAAGCTGGACTTTATCGGGATCATCATCATCATAATCACCACCATCATCACCATCAGCACCCTCACCACCATCTCCGTATTGCTGTAACAATTGGGTTGAATCTTGCATAGTTCATAGGGGAAACTTTCCTGGTGTTGACTACTCTTTGTAGTTGATGCTATTGAGTGAACCATTGAATTATTGTTTATGTTCAGATTGTTATACATCATTATTCCATCTCTGATCATGATCCATATGATGTCTTGTGAGTAGTTCGTTTTGTTCTTGAGGACATGGGAGAAGTCATGTTGTTAGTAATGGAGTTGTGTTGAGAAAGATGCAATAGTTTGATATTTAAGTTGTGGTGTACTTCTTCTAGTGGTGTCATGTGAACGTCGACTACATGACACTTCACCTATATGGGCCTAGGGCAATGCATTGTGTATTTTGGCTACTAATCGTAGGGGTTGTCGGAGTGACAGAAACCTGAACCCCCGTTAGGATACCATTGCACAAGGGACGTAAGGGTCTTAGAGTTTAAAGTTATGGTTAGGTTTCTACCTTAATTACTTTCTTGTACTTACAGATGTTTGCAAGGGGTATAATCACAAGTATGTATTAGTCCTAGGAAGGTCGGTACATTAGCACAGATTCACCCACACAACACTTAGCAAGCTAAAGAAGATTAATCAACTATATGAAGCGAAAGCACTTGATAGTCTTCCCATGTGTCCTCGAGAACGTTTGGTCATCTTAAGTAATACAACCGGCTTGTCCTTTGCTGCATAAAGGATTGGGCCACTTGCTGCATTTATTCCTACTGTCTTTTATTTACTCGTACTTTGTTTACTTGCTTTATCGAAAACCCCTAAAAATTTGTTTGCTAAGTATTTGCAGAGAATTCCTGATCCATACCACTAGCCAGCACCTTCTGCTCCTCGTTGGGTTCGACACTCTTACTTATCGAAAATACTGTGATACACCCCCTATACTTGTGGGTCATCAAGACTATTTTCTGGCACCGTTGTCGGGGAGTGAAGCGCTATTGGAGAGTGGAACTGGTAAAGGGAAACTTCTACTGTGAGTATTGTTTACTTCTGTTAGTTGCTTTATTTTCTTTATGGATAATTCGCTGAGTTTCTTATTTGGTAATGCTACTACCACTGCTAAGGTAGTAGATAAGCCACCACCTGCTGAGAATGATGTTTTTAAAATACCCACAAGAATTATTGATCGTGTTATGGATAACTACTATGCTAGGGATGGAACTGTCCATCCCGGTGATCATTTACTCTTTATACACGAATTATGCGGGTTGTTCAAGTGTGCAGGTATTACTACAGATCAAGTTAAGAAGAAGTTATTCTCATTATCGCTGAAAGGAAGAGCTGAGGAATGGTATAAGCTGCTGAAGAATGGTCAAACTCTGGAACGGGAGGAAATAGTGCCTCTCTTTTATTCAAAGTTTTATCCTCCTAGTGATATTCATAAAGATCGGAATCAAATATACAACTTTTGGCCTCTTGATGGAGAGAGTACAGCTCAAGCTTGGGGGAGATTGAAGTTACTAATGCTCAAATGTCCGATTCATGAGCTCCCCAACAATATTATTATCAATAACTTTTATGCAAGGCTCCCTCTACATGATAAGGATTTATTGGATGCTTCTTGCGCTAGATCATTCACTCGCATGGAAGAAGAAGCTAAATGGGATCTTCTGGACCGTATTCAAGACAATGCTGAAGCTTGGGAGAATGAAAAAGGTAGAAAGTCAGGTATAAATTATGATTATGAATGCATTGAATCTTTTATGGGATTTGACGACTTTCAAAATATTAAAAATGCTTATGGTCTATACTCTCAAGCTATTGCTTCTTTTTTAAGGCTTTTGCTTCCTATATTGAAGTGCCTAAAAAGAAGTGGAATAAGTATCATGAACCTTATAAAGATGTTGCTAAGAGTGTTCCTGCAAGAAATATTGAAGTTTATACTGCTAATCATGTCTTACCTAAACCTTACATTGAGAAAATGCCTTTTCCAGTTAAGATAAAGGAACATTCTATGATATCTAGTATGTTTAATGAAAGTACAAATAAAGCTGTTGAACCTGATAAACAAATGGTTGATGAACCTATTATAGCAAATGTGAAATACTTTGTTACTAAATATGTAGAAGAGGGACACACTATCCTTTCTAAGGATACCTCTAATATTGTTTCACAAAGTAGTGTTATGAGAGCTAGTATTCCTGTGTTTTCTGTTAGGATAAGTGATTATTGCTACGATGGTCCTTGTGATAGTTATATTGTTAAGTTTATGCATGATACTGAAAGTTATTATGAGAGAGGAAAAAGTGTTCTCATGCATCTCAATAATATCAAGTTTCCTCTTTTTATGCTGAAAGTTTTTATGTTGCACTTCTTTTGCCTTCCTATGCTTGTAGCCTCTGGTTTCAACAACTTGTTTGTTTACAAAATCCCCTTGCATAGGAAGTGGGTTAGACTTAAATGTGTGTGTGTTTTTGCTTCTTAATGCTCTCTTTCACTTCAATTCGTATTCTTATGTGAGCATCTTTAAAATCATCATGCCCATCTTAATGGCTATAAAGAAAGAGCTTTTTGGGAGACAACCCAATTTGTTTTTGCTTTAAGTTTGTTTTTGTTTCTTTGAGTCTTGGAAGTTATTACTTCAGTAATAACCGCTCCTTATCCGTTTTGTTTGGTTTTTGTGTCAAGATCAACCTCTAATGAGAGAGAAGTAATATTTGGGGAAGTTGCTGTCCCGAAACAGATTTTTGTGCTTCACCATAAAAATTCGTGAGAGATCTCTGTATGTCAGTTTGAGCTGTAATTTTTTTTGCTTCTGCCCCAGGTTGCTATTTAACTTTCGTTAGTTTTGCACTTTTTGATTTGAGCAACAGAAGATTTTCGAAAAAAATTATCTTTACCTGCTGGTCTGTTTTGACAGATTTGCCACTCTTGCATTTGCTTCTTTATTCGATTTCCTTTTTGAATTCTTTTTGGGTTTCGGAAGGAGTTGTTTCAGTAGCTTATGTTTTGATGGTTTTCAGTTGAAGTTGAACTCAAAAGGTTTTATCACTTCACTTATACTAATGTTGCTAATGAGAACTGTGTGAAGTTTTGTGTGAAAGAAATTTCCAGGAAGTGGAGATAATGGTGTAATAAAGAAGAGAAGGGTTTTATAACTCAAGTAATAAGTGTATGAAGATGAAGATATTGATTTTATTCAAGTGATGACTTTGGAAGAATCTACTAGATACCAAATTCAGAGACCTGCAGAGTCTGTTTTCAAATAGGTAACGGTTCTGGTAAGAAAAGTTCCACGAAAACACTATTCAACTATATTTTTGCAGTTTTTAGTCAATAAGGAAAGCTACGAAGCGAAAAAGGGACGGAAACGGAGCTATGGTGGCTCACACCACCCTGTGGCGCGGGCCCTCCCCTGGCCGCGCCACCAGGTGGTGAGTCCACCTCGGACTCCGCCTCCAACTCGTTTTCTCCCAGAACCTTCCTTTTGATATGAAACTTCGTAATATATAATCCCCCGGATCCCCCGAGGTTCGTATATCGTGTTCTCGTCGTGTTTTTGTTGCAATCTGTTTCTGCCAGGACATACTCTTTGAAAGTTTAGAAGCACAATGGTGTCCGCCAAGGATAAAGGGAAGGAGCCTATGGAGGAAGACCTCCAAGACCCCGGGAAGGAGAAGGAGATCAAGAGTGAAGATGAAGAGGAGCAAGGCCAACATTCGCACACCGGCACTACCATTGCAAGCATTGGAGTGGTGACAAAACCTGCCAGGGTTAGAAGGACTGCACGGATGCAGACTAGGGGGAAAGCTCCTCGTCATAGTTTGGCTCCACGGTCACTTCCTCCACGCACCAGGAATCCTTTCCATACCCTTATCCATGAGCATCAATACCAGAATATGCCCAAGGAGAAATTACCCTCCAATTGGGATTTGCCTCGTTCTAGCCATGCAGGAAAAGAAGACTTCAAGGAGGAAGAGTGGGGAAAGAATAGCAAGAGCTGTAATTCTCAACCCGACATGATCATGAGCCGCATTGAGCAAAACTCGTAGCAGATTCGTAATCTCACCTTCGAGATTGAGGACTTGGGGAAACTGATCAGAGACCTCATTGAGAGGATACCACCACCACCGAAGGAGTAATTTGTCATCAGGTTTGGCATCCCCTTGGTTTGTTCCAAGCTTGGGGGAGTGCCGCGGTATCACATCACTATCTTCTATCTTTTTACCTTTTTAGTAGAGTCATATCATGAATAGAGAAGTTATTATGTAGGATGGTTTGCATTATGGAAGTGTCCCCTCTCTCGTTAGATATGTATCCCTTGGTGTGAGTTGCTATTATGGAATATTAATGAGAAGTTCTATCATTTACTCTTTTTCATAGCTTATATTAGTTTTCAATTCGTGGTTATATGATTGATTTTGTTGTTAGTATTGGTATCACTTTGGGATCATTGAGTTAATTTAGTTGGTTTTGAGAAACCTGGCTCGGTCAGTAGCAACACTATTTTTGAGAGTTGAATGAATAGATAGAAGTACTCTAAAGAAAAATAATTTCATCATCTTTCTTTCTTGATTTGCTCATAAGTTATTCTCTAGTTAAGATCTTTTGTGCTTCCAAGGAAGATTGCATGTTTGTCTTTATCACTTGTTTGTTTGTTTGTTTGTTTGTTTCCTTCAACTCTTATACTTGCTACCCAGCCTTGCTAGCCAAAAACCTGTACTGAGAGGGAATTCTTCTCGTGCATCCACCTCCTTAAACTAAAACCTTTGCTATTTGTGTCCACCATACCTACCTAGTAGCATTGTTGCTATTCCAAGTAAATTCTTGTTTTGTCTACCTCCCAAATTAAACTTGTTATGTGAAAATTAGTGATTAAAGATCTCACGAACTTAATGGCACACTTTACTTTCTTTCATTTAATAAACTTGAACCATTGGGTCCTTCTTTGTTGCGTATATGCTTGCGCTTTATGAGTTGAAGTTAGCAGAACCATGTATCATGGGGACCGCTTTCAACACTTCATTGGTATTTGTACCTAGTTGATATCATGTTCTTTTGCTTATGAATCCTAGCGGTGTGAAATAAAAGTGGAACTTGTAAGATCATGGAGTTTATATGTGTGTTAGAGAAACGCCTGGGCCGCTAGCCTAAGCCATGCCTAATCATGGTGGAAACTTGCAGCATAACTATAGTGAGCATTCTATGAAGCATCTCCAATAAAAACCTATGCAAATAGCAAATAAAAAGATCACTGAGATGCTCATTGTCTGCTTGCCTTGTCATTTTGATTATGGGATAGCTCCTGTGTCATGTGCAAGGGGTACCCCGTTAGCGGTTCTCAATGATACACGTGTATTTACAATGACAAGAGCTTACTCGTGACTGAAGTTGAGTAGCATGAGGTTCGGTACTCATAAGTAAGGGGCATGGGACTTCAATTTATAACTTGTCAAGCATATCCTCTTAGTTGTGTCAATTAACCTTAATCACCTCAAGATGCCTATGATAGGGGCAATGAGAGCTAAAAGCTAGTAAGTATCATAATTTTTGGGAGCTCTTTATGAAACTTGCAATCCCTGCTTCCCTTTGTGAAGGGCCTTTTTTTTACTTTGTAGTTGAGTTAGTAAACCTACTCCCTTCTATCTCAGCAAGTATTTTGAGTTGTTGTGTTTCATTCATTCATATGATGATTTATTCAATTATGTTTCTTATGTTCCTCGTTTTGCACTTTGCTCTTATCTTGATGTTTACTACTTTGAAGGCTTTCATTGAAAACTAGTTATTTGTGAACTCCAGTAAATTATCAACTATTCTTCGACTAAGAGCTAAGTTTGCCATTACCAATTATGATTTACTTTATGTATCTTTATTGTGTTTCCTTTACCCATTACAAGTTGAGTTATATAATAGTGAGTTGTCTTCTATTATGATCTATGTATTGATGAATGTGATGCTTCTTGTCCGTATTCTTTTATCGACTCTTCACTCCATAAACCTGAGGCCATGTTTATTGAGCTCAGTTTCGCTTGGGGACAAGCGAAGTCTAAGCTTGGGGGGAGTTGATACGTCCATTTTGCATCACTATTCTATGTCATAATTCACTTTATTCATTGATATATTTCGTATTGAGAGGTGATACCTATGTTATTTCATATTTTTTTGCATGGTTGATGACTTTTGGAGCATGGACCGCTGCAGTCAGGATTCTGATGGAAAAGGTGTTGTTTGGAGGCAAAATTCGCGAAGATCAGAAAATCCGGGAAAATATACGGAAAATCCTATTTTTCCAGAAGACGAAGGAAGCCAGAAGGGGAGGTGGAGATGGGTCACGGGGGAGGGCACACACCCCCTAGCGCGGGCTAGCCTTGGTCGCGCCACCACTGGCACTCCCCTCTGGCGTATATTATCCTCCCGAAACCCTAAGACTCGGGGAGCAACCACAGAAAGATTCCGCCGCCTCTGCGGGGCGGAAAACACCGAGAGAGAAAGATCTCTCCGGCAGACAGATTTCTGCCGGGGGAATTCCTTCCCGGAGAGGGGAGATCGTCGCCATCAACACCACCATCAATATGTACTTCATCGGGATCATCATCATCATCACCACCACCATCATCACCATCAGCACCCTCAACACCATCTCCATATTGCTGTAACAATTGGGTTGAATCTTGCATAGTTCATAGGGGAAACTTTCCCGGTGTTGACTACTCTTTGTAGTTGATGCTATTGAGTGAACCATTGAATTATTGTTTATGTTCAAATTGTTATACATCATTATTCCATCTCTGATCATGATCCATATGATGTCTTGTGAGTAGTTCGTTTTGTTCTTGAGGACATGGGAGAAGTCATGTTGTTAGTAGTGGAGTTGTGTCGAAAAAGATTTAGTAGTTTGATATTTAAGTTGTGGTGTACTTCTTCTAGTGGTGTCATGTGAACGTCGACTACATGACACTTCACCTATATGGGCCTAGGGGAATGCATTGTGTATTTGTCTACTAATCGTACGGGTTGCCGGAGTGACAGAAACCTGAACCCCCGTTAGGAAACCATTACACAAGGGACATAAGGGTCTTAGAGTTTAAAGCTGTGGTTAGGTTTCTACCTTTTCTTGTACTTACGGATGTTTGCAACGGGTATAATCACAAGTATGTATTAGTCCTAGGAAGGTCGGTACATTAGCACAGGTTCACCCACACAACACTTAGCAAGCTAAAGAAGATTAATCAACTATATGAAGCGAAAGCACTTGACAGTCTTCCCATGTGTCCTCGAGAACGTTTGGTCATCTTAAGTAATACAACCGGCTTGTCCTTTGCTGCATAAAGGATTGGGCCACTTGCTGCATTTATTCCTACTATCTTTTATTTACTCGTACTTTGTTTACTTTCTTTATCGAAAACCCCTAAAAATCTGTTTGCTAAGTATTTGCAGAGAATTCCTGATCCATACCACTAGCTAGCACCTTCTTCTCCTCGTTGGGTTCGACACTCTTACTTGTCGAAAATACTGCGATACACTCCCTATACTTGTGGGTCATCAAGAGAGAGGTGGGAGCCTTGCTCGAGGAACTACCCTCGGCCCTATGGATCCTTCGGACGACACCAAACAACACCACGGGCTACACACCTTTCTTCCTGGTGCATGATGCTAAAGCAGTACTACCTGCCGAGGTGCGCTACAACGCTCCTTGGGTAGTGTCCTACAACCGGGACGAATCAACAGCCGCACTTGAAGACGACGTCGACCTGCTCGATGAGGCCCGCGACATCGCTACCACAAGATCAACTGTATACTAGAAAATCCTACAAAACTAACATAAACATCGACTGCGGCTCAGGTCCTTCTCCAAAGGAGACCTCGTGCTACAACTCAAGAAGAAAGGACACCTAAAGATGGAATTCCCTTGGGAGGGACCCTGCATCATCACCTAAATGATACCAGGTGGAGCCTACCGCCTCAAGGACATGGAAACTGGAGTCTCATACTCCAATTGTTGGAATGTCGTCTCGGTGCATCGTTTCTACAGTTAGATGCATCTACTTTTCAATAAGGCTACTTAGCCAGGCTACTCAGCCGAAACATGTACTTGATACCTGCAATCAATAAAGATAGTTCCTCTACTAAGAGATGATCACCTACTTTTCCTTTTACACATTAAAGCACTCGGGGGCTATGCCCCCTCAATACATTTTGACATACTATCAATTAACTATACTTAAATACAGCTCGCGAGGGCCTAGGTTGCTGAACCTAGCTAACTGTCGAATCTCTGAACTCCGAGTACCTCGGAAAATTACCGAGACCAAAGGTATTCAGGGTAACAAAAAGGCCTAAGCACAAAAAACTTTGAGTGAACAACAAAGTTTACAACGGGCCAGCAGGCCAACACTCTTTACACAGGCCAACAGACCAACACTCTTTTCAAGGGGACAACATGCCAATATTCCTTACAAGATTACACTTAACTCACACAATGCGCCTCACGTGAAAGTTACAAAACACAACGCACCCGCTAAGCATGCGGGTGAGCTCGCTGCTGGTAAAGAAACAACTGATCGCTCCTATCAATATGGCGAGTTGTGCTTATAGCCAGGCCACAAACAACCTCGAAGTAAGGAGAAATCTCCCTATTGGACCCATACAGAGTCGGAGGAAGATCTCCAGCAATGGCTTGCACGTCTATTTGGGGATGATGGATCGGAAAAAACATGAGCGCCATTTGTGCCCCTGCAACTAGCTAAGCATGCACAAAGGTCATAATTCAACTACGATCACAAAATAACCTCATCAAACCTAGCAAGCTGGTGGGTCCAGGATCTAGCGGGAACATAATATTGTATATCGCATCCAAAATTTTACGGGCTCTCTTCATGCACTTTACAACCTGACGAACCCGTTCATGGAGCTTCGCAAGCACATATGCGCTATCCCTATCCGTCCAGAAGGATCCTCCAACCTCTAAATCCTCCTTTCTCAAGGAGTTCAGTCGAGAGATAATGATATTCTCTTGCTCCTGAGAGTCATGGCTGACAACTGCAACAACAAAAGAGAATGACACATCAAAATAGTTGGCAGCTCATAAAGACACAAAGGAATCGAAGCAGTCTTCGAGTACTCACATTGATATAGTCCAATTCCCCAAACAGATATTCTTCACGGATTACGGCTCTCTTCGCCCTGGACTCACAGAGGGTGATGAAGCAGGCTATGTGCATAATTGAATTCAGCGACAACTGATGTAGTTAAATGCCATAAAGGAAAACAAGACCATGCAGAAACTCGTGGGCAGGAAGAGACAACCCACGAAGAACAAAAGCCGAGAACATCACCCTAAACCCATTAGGATTGGGGATTACCTCCGGTCCAGGAATGATACAGTCATCCTTGGCCGTCAGGTTCAGGCCAGAAATGCGAAGCTAGTGCAACTCTGATTTCTTCACCATTGATTGCCACTAGCTGCCATCGATAACCCTAGAAGCGATGTCGCCCTTCTTATTATGGGAAGCAATGGTGCTAGAGCTGGCACCTCCGGTGGACTTCCCCTTACCATTCCCCATGGCAGCACTTTTCCTCTTTCGTAAAGCGTGGATGAATGTGCTTAGGAACACGCGTAGCACTCCCAGTGCAGAACAAGGAGGAACAATGGTGGGGCACAATAAAATGGTGGCGAGGAAGAAGGTGAAGTGAGATTGTTACTACGATATTACCCTCTCTTATATCGCAATCGAGATAATCTCGGTCATTGGCTCCCGATCGCGGGCATGAGGTGCTCATCAAGTGGAGACACGTGGTGACCAAGTAATCAAACTATCACCGCACTTTCCTGTTGGGTTCGCAACATAGAAAACAAAAAAATTCCTATGATATGAACAACTAAGCAGCAAGATCTATCTACCTAGATACAATCATCGGGTGGATATACATCCATCAAGAACTTACCCTCGAAGACCGATAAAGCATTACGAGATTTAATCTCATGGATGATGTAGTCATTCACTTGACGATCTCAAGATCGTGATGAAGTCCAGCAATGCAAAGCAGCTGTGCATCCATGATCACACACATGTCCGGTACCCGACAACATCTGAGTCCTCGCTCCAACAAAGCAGCGGAAGCAGCAAATCCTTCAAGAGAAACCACCGAGAACATGTACTCCGCTAGTCCGAAGCCATGGGGAATAATCTAGATGGGGAGAGAGATCATTCACGAGGAGGTGTTAGAATGGAGGAGGATAAGGAGGAATTTTATAGGGGGAGGGGCAGCCCCCTCCCATGGCCAATGGCCAAAGGAGGTGCCCCCACCTCTCCATCATTCATGTGGGTGGATGCTCCACTCACATAATTCCATCTCCACTCACATGCATTAATTTCCCACCAAAATTAATGTATATCTCATTTAATAAAACTATTTTATTTATTTTATTCAGAGTTATGTTAATTACTTTAATTAACAAACATTTGCATAAACCCCTTACTTCGATATTACATCTAAAACCATTTTCAGCGGTTTCACCCGAAATAATTCTAGCGCTTTCAAATCCTTTCTCTAGTATTTATATTTGCTCCATTTGGTGTCGATATCCCTTAAGTGTGTCATCCTATGGTTCAGGAATAATGCAGACATGATCGAGAACCCTCTTCGATTAATAATTAGAAGTGGGACCTGGAGATTCGTACTGCCTCTCACACATTTAATGATGACTCTAGTGATTGTGAGAACCTTTGATGTCGTAACTAAATCCCTTTGTCTCGCGATATATTACATGTCCGAGATTTGATCATCTGTATCCTCATACCTAGTTTGATCCTTTTACCAAAAAGTACTTTTTGTTGTTGTCGTGATATAACATTCTTAGTGATCTTATCACTTTCTTGCAAGCTATGTCAATGTGATATCACCGAGAGGGTGATGCATGTAAAATGCATCCATGAACTTTGTAGTTTATTGTGCCAAAATCCTCATTATCTTGCAAATTTATTATATATATTGGGACTAACCTACTAATTGTTGCAAAAGTGCACAAATTCTTGTTTCACACTTTTTTGTACAGGAAATACGCGAATATGAAAGGAAACCAGTTATTATGGTGAAATTCAGAGTTTCCTGAAATCTGTCTCTGCAGATTTTTTTTGAAGATTGCCACGACAGACTCTAAAGATGGTGTCAAACGTAAAAAGTCAAAAGATAAAAGTTGTGGGGAATTTTATGCTGATGAATGTAGATATAAATATTTCATCCATCTGAGTTCGGACGCGACTTTTAGCCCCTAAATATTTCATCCATCCGAGAGTTTGTGATGTGAATGACTCCAACTCTTCCCATACTTGATGTATTCGTTCAAGTAATGACCCAAGGAGCTCCCAAAGGACAAAGGGGAGCCCTAGTAAGGTTATAGAGGTGCCCAAGAGCCCTTGGATCAAAGGGGCATTCATCCCATGACCAAGATTGCATCTACACCTCTATATATTAAGGGGAAACCCTATGTTTGGAGGCATCCCCCATAGCCACGAAATTCCTCCTCCTTGCTAGCTGCCAAGGAGGGGAGAAACTCCTCAAGATCAGAACCATGGCTAAGAAAGAATAAGGGGCAAGGGGCCTCTGATACGTCGTAATGTATCTATAATTTTTTATGCTCCATGCTTGTTTTATATCTACTTGTTGGGGATATACTTTCTGGGTATCCTCACAGTTTCTCACTGACCGGGGTGGCCCACTTTGGGTTAGAGCTTTGCTTCATGCGTGGCCCAGTCAGGGAGAAAATACGGAGTCCAGTCCGGCTACGGTAAGGCCTAGAAGACTTACCGACATAGGACCATAGTGTTACTTGTAGTTCAAGATGTACCCTGTAACCGACTCTTAGTCGTAGCCGGATAGGTCTCTCCTGTAAACCCTAGGCCGGATATCTATATAAGCCGTCCTAGGGAGAGCCTTTAGGGCAACACAATAGTCTACAATCTCAACTCGCACAGGCGAACCCTCCGGCTCTGCCGTATTACTGGATTGCTAGCAGGAGTAGGATCCGTCCAAAGTCGGCAGATTCGAACCTGGGTAAATTTGTGTGCTCACCGTCCCGAAACACCGTATGTCTCACACCCCCCTATTCTGCACACCTCGAGGACCCCCTCATGGCGTACTTGTCATCAATCCGACGACAGTTGGCGCCCACCGTGGGGCATGTGAGCTTCGGATCTGCGTTCCGAGCGAAATCTGCAAGAATTGGAATCGGCGAGACTATCGCCGTCAGTCGCATCCTCTACGCCAGCGATGTCCCTCTCATCGTTCTCGACGAGACTTGGATTCCGTCTAGGGAAGTCGTGACTGATACATTGCAAATGTATCTATAATTTTTGATGTTCCATGCTTGGTTTTATCTACTTTCTTATGTTTTGTCCACACTTTGGAGTACTTTTCATATGATTTCTTGGACTAACCTATTAACAAGAGCCACAGTGCCAGTTGCTTGTTTTCTGCTGTTTTTGGTTCTAGAAAGTCAGAAAATGAATATTCTCAGAATTGGACGGGACAAAAGCCAATATGCCTATTTTTTCGGAGACTCACGGAGCCAGAATACGAGACGGAGAGGGGCCACAGGGTGCCCACACCACCCCTGGGCGCAGGTCCCCCTTGGCCATGCCAGGGCATGGTGTGGGCCCCCTGGACGGCCACCGACCTTGCCTCTTTCGCCTATATATCTCCCCCGATGCAGAAACTCTAAATCATCAAGCCTCCAGCCACAAAAAGTTCCATAGCGCCACCACCACCGAAGGGGAGATTCGGGGGACAGGAAGTCTCTGTTCCGGCACCCTGCCGGGACAGGAAAGTGCCCCCGGAGCCATCTCCATCGATCTCCACCACCATCTCCATCGTCGTTGCTGATTCCCATGATGAGGAGGGAGTAGTTCTCTCTCGAGGCTAAGGGTTCTACCGGTAGCTATGTGTTCATCTCTCTATCTATGCATGATCTTGTTGTGGTCATGAGCTTTGTAATCAAGTAGATCTACTTTGCTAATCAAGTGCTTTAATAGATCTCTGCTCTCCCCATGTGTGTAAAAGTGACAGCATGCACACCATGGTGCCATTTAGGCTAGAGATTACAAATACTTGTTAGGAGTTATATTTGGAGTTGGATGTCTTTATGAAATTGTGGTGTTTGTTGGACTCATCTAGTACTCAAGGTGACAGTGTGGGGTTTTCTAGATGGGAAAGATGAACTTTGAGGTGTGCTGTTATAGCCCTACCATCGATTAGAGTGTTCAACCGGAGAGTAGTTAAGAGTAGTATCATAAAGAGAATATATTTATATGAGAGTGTTCACTAGTGAAAGTATGATCCCTAGGCCTTGTTTCTAAGCATTGATACACCATTTGCAATTAGATCTATTACATGTTTGCTTGCTTCTATCTTTATTTCAGTTTGCCTTTAGTCTTTTCCCACGTCAACCACACGCCAGCAAGCTATTTTCTGGCACTGTTACCACTTATAATTATCCATACCACTTGTATTTCACTATCTCTTCACCGAACTAGTGCACCTATACACCTAACAAGTGTATTGGGTGTGTTGGGGACACAAGAGACTTCTTGTATCTTGATTGCAGGATTGCTTGAGAGGGAATACCTTTGACCACTTCCTCCCTGAGTCCGATAAACCTTGGGTGATCAACTTAAGGGAAAACTTGCTGATATTTTACAAACCTCTGCACTTGGAGGCCCAACAATTGTCTACAAGAATAGAAGTGCGTAGACATCAAGCTCTTTTCTGGCGCCGTTGCCGGGGAGGTAAGGTAAAAGGTACTCACATCCTCCGGTGTGTGTGCTCGAAGTTATTTCCTTTAGATTCTGCAATTTTGTCTTTTTCTTTCTTGTTTTCACTAGTTAGGCTTAATAGAAAACAACAACAAAATTAGAGAGCTTTATAGTATTTATCTTGAGTTAGGACATGAAGTGTTTGAAGAGAAAATTAAAAAACCCATGGAACTTTATTTGCATGCTAATAGCAACGTTATTAGTATGAATTCTTTGAACACCATTATTGCTAATGCTATGGAAAAGTCCAAGCTTGGGGAAGCTAGTTTTGATGAGCATGATATTTTTAGTCCCCCAAGCATGGAGGAGAAAATTTACTTTGATGATACTATGCCTCCAATATATGATGATCACAATGATGAATATGATATTTTCAGTCCACCTACTATTGAGGAGAAAATTAATTATGATTATAATATGCCTCCTATATTTGATGATTATGGTGATGAGAATAATAATAATAGCTATTTTGTTGAATTTGCTCCCACTACAATTAATAAGAATAACTATGCTTATGTGGAGAGTAATAATGATTATATGCATGTGGCTCATGATAAGAATGTTTTATGTGATAGTTATATTGTTGATTTTATTCATGATGCTACTGAAAGTTATTATGAGAGAGGGAAACATGGTTTGATGCATCTCAATAATATTAAGTTTCCCCTCTTTATGTTGAAAATTTTGAAGTTACACTTGTTTTGCTTTCCTATGCTTGTTGCTTTGTGCTTTCATGACTTGTTTCTTTACAAGATTCTTATGCATAGGAAGTGGGTTAGACTTTAATGTGCTTTGAATTTGCTTCGTGATGCTCTCTTTTACTTCAATTCATATTTCTTATGTGAGCATCTTCTCAAACTATCATGCCTAACTTAAAGGCGTTAAAGAAAAGTACTTATTGGGAGATAACCCAAAAGTTTTAGATGAGTCTTGGAAGTTATTACCTCTGTAATAACCGCTCCTTATCCTTTTTATCTGCTTTTTGTGCCAAGAGTAACCTCTAATGAGAGAGAAGTAATGATTGGGAAAGTTGCTGTCCCGAAACAGATTTATGTGCTTCACCATAAAAATTCGTGTAAAATATCTGTATGTCCTTTTGAGGCGTGAATTTTTGTGCTTCTTCCCCAGGTTGTTATCTAACTTTTGTTAGTTAAACACTTTTCGATTTGAGCAACAGAAGGTCTTCGAAAAAAATCGTCTTTACCTGCTGGTCTGTTTTGATAGATTTCTGCCATTTTCTGCATTTGCTTCTTGTTGGTTCCTTCTCGAGTTCTTTTGGGGAATTGAACTTTTTGAGGGAAGTGTTACAGTAGCTTGTGTTTTAATGGAAGTTTTATTGGTGTTGAAACTGAACCCAAAACCTTATTATCTTGAGTGCACTAATGTTGCTAATAAAGATTGTGTGAAGTTTTGTATGAAGGAAAAATTTCAGGTGTATGGAAGGAATGAGTAATGAGATGAAGAATGGACTAAAGCTCAAGCTTGGGGATGCCACACGTGTCAGCCCAAAAAATATCCAAGAAGTACAAGTGTCAGAGCTTGGGGATGCCCAAGGCATCCCCTTCTTCATCAATAAAAATCTCAGGTTTCTTCCAAACACTTTATTTTTATTGTTTCATGCACAGTTGTATTGTTCTTGGAGCGTCTTCTTTTTCGTTTTCTTTTTGGTTTTTTGTTTGCTTAGTTTGCTGAATAAACTGGTTGGACCCCCCCCCCCGTTTCATACATTGGTGTTCAAATAGTTTGGTTTGGTTTGGAAAAGAGTAGGAAAGCTCATGCTTAAGTGGTAAAGAGAGCTTGTTTTTGACTGTGGTCTATGCTTTCTCATGCCATGCTTGATATTGTTTTGGCTTTATGATTAGTATTCTTTGTTGTAGCATGACTTGTTATAAACAATTGAGATTGCTTAATGTGCCTTGGATGAATCATGCGTTGTTTTAGCATATTAAAGCATAGTATAGTGGTATTCTCCTTTGATGCTTTATTTGGGTTGACTTGGCACATGCTCACACCATGTTATGACTATCTCAAGTCACCATAGCCTTGATGATCCTCTAGTTTTCAACTTGTAGTATCACTTTATGCTTTGATCAATGATGTTTTGTCGCTTTGCATGATTATGGCCATTATTGCTCTCTTAGTTGGTCGCTCACAGTCTTTTGCTAGCCTTCGTAACGAAGTATAAGTTCCACTCATGCATCCAACTCCTAAAACCAAGTTATTCCGAAGAGTCCACCATACCTACCTACTAGCATATGCTATTCCAAGTATATTCATGTTTTTATCTACCTTCCGAATTAAACTTGTTATGAGAAATCTAGTGATTAAAGCTCTCACAAACTTGATGGCACACTTTACTTTTTTTGCCCTTAATAAACTTGAGCCATTGTGTCGTCTATGTTGTATATGCTTGCACTTATTTGTTGGGGATTAGCAGAACCATGCTGTCATGGGGAACGCTTTCAACATTGCACGGGTACTTTGTACCTAGTTGATATCATGCTCTTTTGTCTATGGATGTCGTCGGTGTGAAATGAAAGGGGAGCTTGTAAGTCCATGGAGTTATGTATATGTGTTAGAGAAACGCCTAGGCCGCTGGTCTAATCCATGCTGACATGGTGGAAACCTACAGCGTAACCATAATGAGTTGTCTATGAAGCATTCTTATAAAAAAGAGTCCTATATTGAGAAAAAGAGAAAAAGAAAAAAAAAGAGAAAAGAGGAAAGAGAGAAAAAAGCACCATATTCCCATGTAAATAAGAAGATTGCTGAGATGCTCGTTGTCTTCTTGCCTTGTCATTTTGATATGGGGATTCTTCCGTATCATCGGGCAAGGGGTACCCTGTTGGCGATTCTCTATGATACACATGTACTTACGATGACAAGAACTTACCGCTGACAAAACTTGAGTAGCATGAGGAGCGGCCCTCGTATTCAAGGGACATGAGATTTCTAACTTATACTTCGTCAAGCATGTACACCCTAGTTTGTTCACTTTAACATTAATCACTTCAAGATGCTTATGATAGGGGCAATGAGAGTTGAAAGCTATAAGTACCATAATTTTTGGAAGCTCTTTATGAGACTTGAATCCCTACTTCCTTCTATGAAGGCCTTTCTTCCACCATTATATTGAGTCTCCAACTTCTACCTTTATGCACCTACTTTGAGAGCATAGTGGCCATTCTTAGTTTTATGTGCATTGTCCCAAGACTAGTTGATTGATGCATACCTTGATATTGCTTGTTTTAAACTATTTGTATCTAGTCACTCTTATGAACTTTGAAGGTGTCCTATGCATTTATGTTTGCTACTCTATGAGGGACAAGCTGAATGCCACTATGCTATGTTTTATTTATGTGAAACAAACAAACGTCTTGCAAACCATTGTTATTCATGAATCTTTTGTTTGTGCCTTTTCATGTTACAACATAGTTGCTTCGTCTTATTGCTAGAACTTTATCTTTCATGTTATGTTGAAGTACTATGATCCTAGCTATCAATGTTTTAAAAATACTTTGATCAAGTTTATGATGGTGCATGTCACCTCAAAAATTATTCTTTCTTTTTATCACTTACCTACTCGAGGACGAGCAGGAGTTAAGCTTCAGGATGTTGATACATTGCAAATGTATCTATAATTTTTGATGTTCCATGCTTGGTTTTATCTACTTTCTTATGTTTTGTCCACACTTTGGAGTACTTTTCATATGATTTCTTGGACTAACCTATTAACAAGAGCCACAGTGCCAGTTGCCTGTTTTCTGCTGTTTTTGGTTCTAGAAAGTCAGAAAATGAATATTCTCGGAATTGGACGGGACAAAAGCCAATATGCCTATTTTTCGGAGACTCACGAAGCCAGAATATGAGACGGAGAGGGGCCATAGGGTGTCCACACCACCCCTGGGTGCTGGTCCCCCTTGGCCGCGCCAGGGCATGGTGTGGGCCCCTGGCCGGCCACCGACCTTGCCTCTTTGGCCTATATATCTCCCCCGATGCAGAAACCCTAAATCATCAAGCCTCCAGCCATGAAAAGTTCCGCCGCACCGCCGCCACCGAAGGGGAGATTCAGGGGACAGAAAGTCTCTGTTCCGGCACCCTGCCGGGACGGGGAAGTGCCCCCGGAGCCATCTCCATCGATCTCCACCACCATCTCCATCGCCGTTGCTGATTCCCATGATGAGGAGGGAGTAGTTCTCTCTCGAGGCTAAGGGTTCTACCAGTAGCTATGTGTTCATCTCTCTATCTATGCATGATTCTTTTGTGGTCATGAGCTTTGTAATCAAGTAGATCTACTTTGCTACTCAAGTGCTTTAATAGATCTCTGCTCTCCCCATGTGTGTGAAAGTGACAGCGTGCACACCATGGTGGCACTTAGGCTAGAGATTACAAATACTTGTTAGGAGTTATATTTGGAGTTGGATGTCTTTATGAAATTGTGGTGTTTGTTGGACTCATCTAGTACTCAAGGTGACAGTGTGGGGTTTTCTAGATGGGAAAGTTTAACTTTGAGGTGTGCTGTTATAGCCCTACCATAGATTAGAGTGTTCAACCGGAGAGTAGTTAAGAGTAGTATCATAAAGAGAATTTATTTATATGAGTGTTCACTAGTGAAAGTATGATCCCTAGGCCTTGTTTCTAAGCATTGATACACCATTTGCATTTAGATCTATTACATGTTTGCTTGCTTCTATCTTTATTTCAGTTTGCCTTTAGTCTTTTCCCACGTCAACCACATGCCAGCAAGCTATTTTCTGGCACCGTTACCACTTATAATTATCCATACCACTTGTATTTCACTATCTCTTCGCCGAACTAGTGCACCTATACACCTGACAAGTGTATTGGGTGTGTTGGGGACACAAGAGACTTCTTGTATCTTGATTGCAGGATTGCTTGAGAGGGAATACCTTTGACCACTTCCTCCCTGAGTTCGGTAAACCTTGGGTGATCCACTTAAGGGAAAACTTGTTGCTGTTCTACAAACCTCTACACTTGGAGGCCCAACAACTGTATACAAGAATAGAAATGCGTAGACATCAGTGACCACCTACACCATCATGTCTTTTGGCGAGATTGATGTTTACATCTGTTTCGCTAAACCTACCCCACCCATCCCAGCGGTGATGATAGAGGCAGAAGAAATTTTTGGGTCCCCTTTGTCCATGGAGGCGGCAGAGTTCTGGATCTCAGAAAATACTAATCCCACCCAGCCCGCACCAATTGCGGAGATAGTGGAGAAAGCTGAGCCTGAAGCTGATCCTGGGGTTCAAGTCGAATCTGGAGCGGATCTCCCGGGGGAAGTCAAATCCCAGATCGATCTGTCGGCCGGGGACGAGATCCAGGAAGAGCACAGTAACAAGCACGGTCCCGGCTCTGCTAACGCCGGAACAGATCAATCGTTCCTAAGGCATATGTTGAGGCGCATGATACTGCAAGACGCAAGCGTGGATGAGGTTCTCAAAACCATCAGGATCTTCGAGGAAGCCCACAAGGAAAGATGTAACTACCTTAGGACCCACACGTCACACTTTGTCAGATAAGTTGGATCTGGATCCAGCTCCACCGATGTTGGAGACAACACTGACTCAGTGCTAGAGGTGATCGGAACAAACACCGACATACCCGCATCCTCGGATGACTCGATGGCGTCGGTAGATTTCCAAAAATTCTCCGCGGAATATGAAGAGGAGCTTAATTCCATAGCTGCTGTAGAAGGAGAAGACATGGACGAAGGATCCGGAGAAAACTCTCCCAAAGCGCAGGACAACATGGAACTCGGAGATGATCCAGAGAACCAAATGGCCGAAAGTACCGATCAGAGCCTGACTCCGGGAAACGGACCCAAAGCCATTTTTGCTACCGGCGCTGCCAAGAAGGCAAAGAAGAAGAACAAGAAGAACAAGACCCCGGCAAAAGATCTTCCGGCAGAGGAAGTGATTGCCGAGGAATACAAAGAAGACTCGGATGGAGCACTTATCCCAAACGAGCCAAAAGAAGAATCGGTGGATGGACATGTGATCACTGAAGGTGCGCGTAAACTCATCAATGCTGCATTAACCACACCTATCCCTACAGCTGCAGAACTTACTGCCGAAGAACTGGATGAAAGGGCTCAGGCCCTAGAAGCGCGTCGTCAAGTACTCCTGGATGAAGCCAAAACATCGAGGAGGAGAAGAAACGCATGGAAACCACGGAGAAGTACATCTCTCGGCAGCATCAGAAGACCCGGAAACGTCACACACGTGATGATCAATTCCCGGAAGTACACAAGGTTCTCTTTGAAGGAGACCCAAGGATGCCTCGTCTCGACAGCAAGGGAGATCTGGTGTATCCAACACCGGTACAGAACACTGTCGCAACTCGAGATATCCTGTCGAATAACCCAGGCCTAGAACAGGTTCGATTGGGCATCAAGTTACTCACCAAGGTTTGGCATAGCAAAGGGCCGCGAAATCTGGAAGCGGAAAACTGGTCTCCAAATCCGACCAATGTCGCACGGACTCGGCCTGGAATGATATAAGGCCCCAACGGGTTCTGGAACAGCATAACCGTTCCGACCGACGGGAAGACAACTACTCAAGAACCGGATCATCAGGACAGCATCACAGAGCTGCACGTGACTGGCGCAATGTAGCTCCAGCTTCCGAGCAAGAAGCAATTGCTACACTGTATCCAAGAAATCCTCCTCGACGAGTCAAACAATCATAGGGGAGAGGACAAAGAGAAATATCGGGAGGAGGACCGTCAAAGGATTCCACCTCCTAGACCCACAAACCGTCCGGCTGAGCCCCACCATGGTGGGAGTGACGGACGAAGGAACGACGGAAACCATGCCGAGACAAGCCGGCAGGGTGCTCGTCGCAATGAAGACCCTCCCCGGAACCGTAATAATGACGCTCCAGATGGAGGCCGGCGATCAGCCGGAAATAATCCAGCTGCCCCACCCTCTCCGCCAAGTAGCCATCACAACGGCTCCCAAGGATCCCAAGGAGGGCGTCGTGGTGGAGGAGGTGGTGGCAGAAGCCGAAGTCCGGCTCCAAGGCACCGCAACCATAGCCGTCACTCAGGGCGGCGATCTTTGTCCCCAAATGACGCAAGGCATAGGATTAACTCCAATATAGAAGCGCGGTGATATCAAAATGATGACATATATGTGGGCCCAAAGTGCTTCGGACCACACATAAGAGCTAAGGATTTGCTATCTCAAGACATATTCAAGCCTACGACGGCATAGCTCGGCCAGATACTTGGCTACAGGATTTCTTTCAAGCTTGCTGCATTGCTAAAGGCGGAAACAGCCTGGTCGCAACCCAATATCTCCCACTCATGTTGCGGAAGACGGCACGATCATGGCTCAATGAACTTCCGGAGAACACCATCCACAACTGGTATGACATGCAAAGTGTGTTCTTTCAGAATTTCGAAGGCACATACTAGAGGCCCTGTACAGTCGAAGATCTACAACGTTGCACCCAGAAAGCCAGAGAAACTTGCCGGGATTATCTCGGACGTGGATCGACACCAAAAACTCCTGTGAAGGAGTAAATGACCAAACTCCGATTGAAGCTTTCATTGCAGGACTCCCAATTGGTTTACTACGTCATCGCTTGAAGTGTGACAAAGTCACTGATTTGGGAGAGATGATAGAAAAAGCGAGCAAGTATGCAGATGCTAACAACGATGCAGAGGGATTACTGAACGCTAGTTGTGCCATAGTCGGCAAAACAACCAAAGCAACAGGCTCAGAAGCGCAAGAATACCTCAGAAGAAAAACCCAACACGGAAACGGTAGTAGTCATTGCTACATTCGGGTCTAGAGGACGAGGAGGACGTGGCGATGGCCACGGATGCGGTCGTGGGACGTCAAGAGTTCAAGGTAGAGGAGACCATCCACCTGGTAAAACCTACTCTTGGGCCGACATTGCTAATAACCCATGTGTGCATCACCTAGACGCCAATGGGGGCTCGTCCCACACAAACGCCGAGTGTCGTTTTAATGACGACATTAAGAGAGATGATACCGCTCGCTACAGGGCTAGGCGAAAGAAGGGAAAGAAGAACCCCGAAAAGGAAAAAGAGACCAAGGAAGATTCCGACATGGAGAAAGTTGATGCTTCAAATCCCAAGCCAGAAGGGAAGAAAAATTTTCTGACCAAGAAAGACACGTACGTCACCTTCCTCGGATCTCAACCAGCAAAGGTCAAGAAAGCAGTTCTACATGAGCTCAACACAACAGTTTCGGCTGTCCCTCAATTCTTGGACTGGTTAGAAGTGGCAATCACCTTTGATCGCGCTGATCATCCGCCTAAGTTACACAGGCGAGGAAAATACGCCTTAATCGTCAATCCACTTATTGACGGTTATGGTTTCTCCAGACTCTCATGGACGGTGGCAGCAGCATTAACATTCTGTATGTCGAAACGCTACGCCGGATGAAGATCTCAGAGACCCAGCTAAACCACAGCTCTATGATCTTTCACGGGGTTGTCCCAGGAAGACAAGCAAATTCCCTGGGAGAAATCACTTTGGATGTTACCTTTGGAACTCCAAAGAACTATCGGACGGAGGCACTTTCCTTCGAAGTGGTCCCGTTCAAGAGCGCGTACCACGCTATATTCGGACGTCCGGCTTACTGGGCTTTTATGGCTCGTCTGTGTTACATTTACAATATGATAAAAATTCTAGGTCCCAACAGCGTGATCACCATCAGGGGAGACCCGAAGAAAGCGCGAGAGTGCAAGGATGGAAATGCCGCCTTTGCTGAAGCCGTGCTGCACGCCTAGGAGTACTAGGAGATCAAGAAGAGCATAGATCCGTCTGAGATGCTCGCGACAAAGAAGGAGGTGACAAAGCCGAATCCGGAGTTCAAGGCATCAGAAGAGACGAAGAAGCCGCCGTTGAAGGATGATGACCCCTCCAAGGTGACCCAGATAGGCGTAGGCCTAGATAGTGCATAGGAAGGTGCGCTCATCAAGTTCCTCCAAGCAAATCAAGATATCTTCGCATGACAGCCATTTGACATGACAGGAGTACCTAGGGAACTTGCCGAGCACTCTTTAAATGTAAACCCGAACACTAAACCCGTCAAACAGTCCTGACGACGTTTCGGCGATGAAAAGCGTAAGGCAATAGCTAAGGAACTAGCACGGCTTGAGGTAGCCGGATTCATAGAAAAGGTCATCCACACTGAGTGGTCGACCAATCCTGTAATGGTCCCTAAAAAGGACACCACTGATTTAAGGGTGTGTGTTGATTATACTGCCTTGAACAAGGCTTGTCCCAAAGATCCGTTCGCGCTGCCTAGGATTGATCAAGTTATCGATTCTACAGCAGGCTCGGAACTCCTCTATTTTCTTGACGCATATTCCGGTTATCACCAAATCCGGATGAAGGAATCTGACAAACTCAAAACTTCATTCATAACCCCCTTCGGAACCTTCTGTTTTGTTACGATGCCCTTTGGGCTGAAGAACGCAGGAGCTACGTACCAACGCACAATGCAGCATTGCCTCCACGATCAAATCGGACGCAATGTACATGCATATGTGGATGATATTGCAGTGATGTCCAAAAAGAAGGAAACATTGATTTCCGACTTGGAGGAAACGTTCGCCAATCTACAAAAATACAACATAATGCTTAACCCGAAGAAATGCTTCTTTGGAATCCCAGCTGGAAAATTGTTAGTTTTCATCGTGTCTCAAAGAGGCATAGAGGTGAACCGAGACAAAATCAAGGCTATACTCAATATTTCCAGGCCAACTCGCTTGAAGGAAGTACAAAGACTAACTGGTTGCATTGCTGCAGTCAGTCGCTTTGTAAGCCGACTCGGTGAAAGAGCCGCACCATTATACAAACTCCTGAAAAAGACCAAGGATTTTGTGTGTACTGACGAAGCTGAAGCTGCGCTACAAGACCTAAAAACAGTACTCTCATCTGCTCCAATCCTTGTAGCCCCGGAACCATAGGAACCGATGTTGCTCTATCTCGCTGCGACAATCAAAGTCGTCAGTATTGTCATGGTAGTGGAGAGACCGGAGGAAAATCAGGAACACTTGGTGCAGCGTCCGACTTACTTTCTCAGTGAGGTCTTAACAGAATCAAAACAGCGGTATCCGCACTATCAAAAGCTAGCTTATGGTGTGTTCTTAGCATCTCATAAGCTACGCCATTATTTTCAGGAACATCCAATTACCGTGGTGAGCACAACTCCCATGAGAGATATAATCAACAACAGTGACACCATAGGACGTGTCGCCAAATGGGGCATAGAGCTCTCAGCTTTCGATATTGAGTACAAACCTCGGACAGCAATCAAATCCCAAATACTTGCCAACTTTGTTGCTGATTGTACAGAGACAAAGGAGAATATGACCCTCCCTGAGTCGGGATATTGGACCCTATATTTTGACGGGTCTAAGGCTCGCGGGGGCTCGGGGGCTGGCGTGGTGCTCAAATCATCCCAAGGAGATAAACTTTTATACATGTTGCAGATCCACTCCACAGCGACAAATAATATTGCCGAGTATGAAGCACTGCTGCATGGATTCTGGATTGCTAAGGATATCGGCATCTGATGTTTGATGTGTTACGGAGATTCGGATCTTGTTGCTCAGCAAGTCTCGGATATTTGTAATGAAAATAAACACATGGCAACATATAAAGCTGTCGTGGATGATTTATCTAAATCGTTCGAAGGGTTTGAGGTTCAACACATCCCTCGAGCAGAAAATGAGGAAGCAGATGCATTATCTCGAATAGGCTCTGCATGGAAAGAGGTCCTGGATGGCGCTTTTTTAGAGCACCTCAAAGTTCTCTCAATAAAGGGAGTGGACGAGGAATATCCGACCAAATCCGACTCACCTCTAATGGCAGTTCTGGCTATAATTCTCAGTTGGACTCAACCCTACCTTGATTATATGGTAGATGGAAAATTACCCGAAGACGAAGTTCTGAGCCGGCAGATCATCCGACGAGCAAAAGCCTATACTGTAGTTAGTGGTGAGATCTATAAGCGGAGTGTGTCTGGGGTCTTTCAGCGCTGCGTATCTCCGGAAGAAGGAGTGGAAATCTTAAGAGAAATCCATGAAGGCACCATGCTGCAGCAAAATCTTTAGTGGCAAAAGCTTTCCGACATGGTTTTTTCTGGCTTACAGCCAAGGCAGATGTCGAACGGCTGGTCAAGACGTGCAAGGGCTGCCAAAAGTACGCCAAACAAGCTCACATTCCGGCTGATCAACTGCGAACAATACTTATAACATGGTCTTTTGCGGTCTAGGGGCTTGATATGGTAGGACCGTCCAAACGGGCTCCAAGTGGATTTACTCACCTCTTAGTGATGATGGATAAATTCACCAAATGGATTGAGGCTAAACCTGTCACTAGTTGTGATGGAGCAACAGCCAAAATATTTGTCGAGGATGTTATAATCCGGTATGGTTATCCGCATAGTATTATCACGGACAACGGGAGTAATTTCTTTATGGGAGAACTTGCTGAATTCTGCAACGAACAAAATATCTGGCTTGACATTGCTTCAGTCGCACATTAACAGGCTAATGGTCAAGTCGAAAGAGCAAATGGTTTAATCCTACAAGGCCTAAAACCGAGACTCGAAGCACCACCACGATGTGCTGCGGGGGCTTGGGCAGAGGAATTACCTTCTATAATATGGAGTTTACGAACAACTCCGAACAGGTCAACCGGATACACACCTTTCTTTTTGGTCTATGGCACAAAAGCAGTTCTTCCTAGTGATTTGATTCACACTTCTCCTAGAGTGGCCACGTATATTGAAGAGGATGCCGAGATTTCTCGACAAAATGATCTCGACTTAGTCGAAGAAGTTTGCATCGTTGCTGAAATGAGATCAATAGCCTATCAGCAGAAGTTACGCAAGTATCATAACCAGAGAGTCAGAAACAGATCCTTCAATAAGGGTGATTTGGTTCTCTGGCTTGTGCAACAAAGAGAGCACAAACTTTCCCCAGTATGGGAAGGGCCCTTTTTTGGTTAGTCGAGTATTACACAATGGTTCATACTACTTAACTGATATGAGGCCAGTCAAAGAAAGACCTGCTACTAAGAAGAGATCGAGAGCTGGAGGCAGTACAGATCCGGATGAGTTAGACATACCATGGAATATTGCTCAGCTACATCCCTTTTATTCTTAGTTTATCCTTCTTCGTAATCATATATGTGTACATGTTCTGTGAGAAATAAAAGTTTTGGTTGCCTCAAGTTTTTTCTGAGAAGTTTTTAGCATCTTATTTCTGAATGATCATGTCACAGTCGAAAATCCCAGAATACTTGAAAGTACTTTATGCTCATGTTTGTTCTGGTTTAGATTTCCGATTATAAAATTGCTACCTTCAGGTATAAATCTATATTTCCTAGTCTATACTTTGGTTATTTGTCTGATTACCGGATGCGGGTATTTTCTGAGTAGTGAATTGTTGGTACTGGAAGCCGGCTTTGTTTCCGAGTTTAAACTGGTTTAGCAATTGAGCTCTATTGCTCGGCAAAGTTTCCGTGCTGAAAGTTTAGCCGGCTCATGAAAGGGACGAGGCGGAAAGCGAGATAAATGATAAGTACAGACAAAAAAGTACAAGTGCTTATGCAATCATTTCAGGCACACAAAATTTAAGCCAAAAGTGCTGAATAGATAAAAACTTAGCACTATCAAAAGTATCATACTAAATATTTACAGACCCATAATGTTTTCGGAGTAACACATCTGTTTTTTTCTTGATAACTTATGATGCAGGAGGAGAGGTAGGAGCTGCCGGCTCGCTGGACACATCAGCTGCACCCTGATAACGATCCGAGATGTCCAAGCCAAATATGGTTTGTTCATTGTCGGAAACTTCGGCTTCTTCTTCGGGAGGCGGGGGCGGCGTGTCCATGCCGGTGAAGAAGGGAGTGTCGTAGCTGGTCAAGTCAGCTACATGACACCCATATCCGGCGCAGGAGTCCATGATGGCTTTGATGTCTTGCTCTTGTCCGTCTTCGTCCACCTTACAATACCCTCTGGTTACTTGCCAGATCTCCATGTTTCCATGGTGGCTCATAACCATGGTGAGAGCGTTTTGCGCTGCGGTTCACGCATAGGACATGTTCCAGTCCTGGACAAGCTGTGACATCTCCTTTGCTTTGTCTCACACCTAAAAGTCGGACATGTTATGCATATCCGGAGCCTTGAGGGCTTCGCCAATATCCTCGATGGATTGGCAGAAGTCATGGAGAAGATCACCGACTTGTGAAAGCCGGTGGGTGCGAGGCTCGGAAGAAGCAGAGTCCGTCAAGTTTAGAGGACCTATGCGTATAAAGCAAAATGGTTAAATAAATCCGACATTGAAAGAGTCGAAGAATGTAGACAAGTCATAAAGATGGAAACATACCAAAGATGACTTCATAAACTTTGGATTTCTCTTCACGAAGGCTCTGGAGTTCAGCCCAGAGCGCCTCGGAAAGGTCATTCTCTCTGAATAGCTCGTTGTTGAGATCCAAGATTTTCTTCTCGTGGAGTGCAATCTTGCGATCACGCTCCACGGTGGCCATGGAGGAGGATTCGAGAACTTGAGCAATACTCTTCTCATGATCCGTCTTAAGCTGGTCTAGCTCTTGGCGGAGATCCTTGTTTTCCACCACCAAGGTCTTCAGATTCTTGGCCTCTTCGATCATAGCATAGGACTGCTTTACTAGTGTTGTAAGTCAAAAAGAACAACAGTTCAACAAAAATATTCGACTATGAAAAATCAAGACAAGGTTTGAGTCTCGAAAAGTTTACCTTCGGCCTCATCCTTGGACACTTTTAGTTTAGCATTTTCAAGTCGGAGAGCCTTGATCTCTCTCCGCTTGTTGCAGATATTCTTCAACAATTCCTGGTTATATGAATTAACTTTCTGTAAGTCAGAATACCCAGAGTCAGAAGTCTACTAAAGACTCGGGCTAATATTGTAGCTAATATCAGCACGAGCCTTGGGGGCTACACTAGTTCATTCTTTGGCATCCTAAGAAAGCATAAACCCGGATTGTCTATCCAACTTCATGCTTGGGGGCTAGAGGATATGATATAAAGTACAATAAAGAAGAACGTGAGTTGGAATTCCGACTTACATGATGTTCATGTGTGAGCTTGCTCAGGCACATGTTCACTTCAGTAGTAACCTTCTCGGCGAGGGTGAGTGGAATAACCGGAGGTGGTGGAAGCACACCAGCTCTTAAACCCTCGTCACGAAGGCGAACTTGTTCGAGAAGATCGGAGTACTTGATATCCTCCGCTTCTTGTGCTTCTTCTTCGGCAGAGAGATTACAACTTTCTAAGCATTGCCGGGCCAGCCGCTAGATTTTCTCTGCAAATTTTCGAGACAAGCCAAATTTGGCAAGTCCCGTATTATTCAGGAGATTTTCGGTGAAGGTCTCTACCGAGGGATCATTACCCTGAAGAGGGTTCACCCTTATCAAAACCTGAGTCACCCATGGTGACGTCAGTCTGCGACTCAAGGATCGCTGGCCCTGTTGAAGTAGCCGGATCTTCTGCAACAACCGGGGAGGGAGTAATCACCGATGCTGCAGAAGGTTGAGGGGCAGGAGTCGGAGGAGCCAAGGCAGGAGAAGCAATAGTTAGCTTCGCCTGACACAGGGGCTTCGAGATAGTCCCCTTCCCCTTGCCCTTGATGAGCTTCTTAGCTTTGAGAAAGTAATAGAATGGAGAACATTATATCTCAGAAGAAATCATGAAGTAATGTACAAAGGTGGAAGTTGTGTAGAAAGTTACCTCTTCACAACTGGCACTTCCTTTGTGCCGATAGCCACCGTCGGAGCTTTGCGCTTTCTGGGCACAACGTCCGGCAGTGGGACCAATTCCTCCTCCTGAGAAAACTCAGGAGGATATCCCTCGATAGGAGCCAGTTCCGACTCGGGGAGGTTGGCAAGGTGAAAAGAAGATAATATCTCAGTATTGCAAAATAACTTAAAAGGTGAAATACATAAAAAGGGTTTACTGCTAAAGCTTACCGACACTATAGGGTCTTCCGCTGTATGCATGTCCAGAGATAAATCCGGAATCTTTCTCTCAATCCGCTCCTTTATCAGCCATTTGATTTGGCTTATATAATCTTGTGGCTTTAAGGCCCTGGGGTTTATGCGGAGGGAGTCATTTTTTGATGCCGTGATGGAATACATCAGTCGGTCGCCGTGGTGTTGGAGAGGCTGGATCCGGCGTGCCACCCAGCACTGGACCAAGTCGGACCCTCTACGGCCCTTGTGCTTCATCAGATATTCAATCCGCCTCTTGGCGAGAAGCAGATCGTCACTAAGAGCCGGAGGGGCCTCGTCCCAAGATGGTTGAGGCGTGGCGGCTCCATCGATGAAAGCTGGCAAAGCACTAGCTTTGCCGGGAGCGGGAATATCCTTGTGATAGAAAAAGGTAGCCGACCATTGTTTGAACGACTCACTAGCTAAAATCCGAGGATAGACGTGCTCACGCCTAACAGAAAGACTAATTGTACCAGTAATGTAAGGATTACCGGCAGTGATAGAGTTTCTATGAACATGAAAATAGTACCGGAAGAGAGTGAGACTCGGCCTAATGACGAGATACCCCTCACACAAAGCCGCATAGGCGCTCATCTCTAAGATAGAGTTTGGGGGAGATGGTGAAGTTGAACACTGTAATGATCAATCACCTCAGAAAAGAAATCTAAGGGAGGAAAGGAGAAACCTCTGTCGAGGTGGGTGCCGAAGTGCACTCGCTCGCCGTTGCGAGGGTTGGGGACGGCTTCGCCGAAGCTGCTCCGCCAATCACCGGCGCGAAGGAGCCCTTCTTCTTCGACGCCGCAGAGCTTCTCGTCGTCGAGCACGCACGGGATCCAGACCCCGCGATTGCTCTCCTTTTCCGCCGCCGATGCTGTCGCCGCCATCGCTGCTGCGCCGGAAGATGAAGTGGAAGCCATTTTCTTGGTGCGCCGGTGACCTTGGTTGGGCGGCGCTGGGAATTTCTGGAGGCTAGGGAGCTCTATGCGCGTGGGAGAAGTGGAGGAGAAGGAAACAGCACGGGAACAGGTGAAGAAGATGAGATGAGGGAATCCTCACCCCTTATAACCACCGAACCACGCCAAGATTCGTGCAAATGATGCAGTACACACGCCACGCGTCGTGGAAAGAACTAGGAAGCCCCCACACGATGATTACGCCGCCTCGATCTCCACACACGCATTGAAACAGCGCCTCGGTTCCGCGAACGGCAGACCCACCAACGGTCGTGCTGATAGGAGATGTCTGTCAGTGACGTGACTTGACCATGACTAGTGTCAGATGACGTCAAAGACCAAGTTCCGGCTTAGTTTGAATATCAAGCTGGAAATCCGAATAATGTACTGATAGGTCCGACTTATTTTTGAGACCCGAATCGTATCTTTTGTTTTGAAGTTTCAGGAACCCTTCAAGATTCTGCAAGCCGAAGATCAAGCTAGACGATGATGAATCCGACTTTGGATCTTGGAGACTTCCGGGGGCTGCTGTTGGGGATATACTTTCCGAGTATCCTCATAGTTCCTCACTGACCAGGGTGGCCCACTTCGGGTTAGATCTTTGCTTCATGGGCGGCCTAGTCAGGGAGAAAAGACGGAGTCCAGTCCAGCTACGGGAAGGCCCAGAAGACTTACCGACATAGGCCCATAGTGTTACTTGTAGTTCAAGATGTACTCTATAACCGACTCTTAGTCATAGCCGGATAGGTCTCTCCTGTAAACCCTAGGCCAGATATCTATATAAGCCGTCCTAGGGAGAGCCTTTAGGGCAACACAATAGTCTACAATCTCAACTCGCATAGGCGAACCCTTGTAACCCATATTCCGGCTCTGCCGTATTACTAGATTACTAGCAGGAGTAGGATCCGTCCAAAGCCGGCGGATTCAAACCTGGGTAAACTTGTGTGCTCACTGTCCCGGAACACCATACGTCTCACACCCCTCTCTTCCGCATGCCTCGAGGACCCCCTCATGGCGTACTTGTCATCAATCCGACGACACTACTTTCTTATGTTTTGTTCATACTTTGAGGTATTTTTATACATTTTCTAGAACTAACCTATTAACAAGATGCCACAGTGCTAGTTGCTTGTTTTCTGCTATTTTTGGTTTCAGAAAAGCTGGAAAAGGAATATTCTCGGAAATGGACCGGACAAAAGCCAAAGTCGATATTTTACCGGAAGACTCACGGAGCCAGAAGACGAGACGGAGCGGGGCCAGGGGCTGGCCACACTACCTGGTGGCACGGGCCAGGCCAGGCCGCGCCAGGGGGTGGTGTGGGCCCCTCAGGCCTCCATCTACCTTGCCCCTTCGCCTATATATTCCTCCCGGGACGAAAACCCTAAGTGCCAATCAGAATTCCATGAAAAGTTCCGCAGTGGCACCGCCACCGAAGAGGAGATTCGGGGGGCAGAAGTCTCTATTCCGGCACCCTGCCGGGACGGGGAAGTGCCCCCGGATCCATCTCCATCGATTCCGCCGCCATCTCCATCACTGTTGCTGACTCCCATGACGAGGAGGGAGTATTTCTCTCTCGAGGCTAAGAGCTCTACATGTAACTATGTGTTCATCTCTCTCTCTATGCATGCTCTTATTGAGATCATGAGCTTTGTAATCTATAGATCTATTCTGCTACTCAAGTGCTTTAATGAATCTCTTCTTAACCCCACGTGTGTGAAGTTGACAGTGTGCACACCGTGTGGCACTTTGGCTTACATACTTATCATGAGTATAATTTGAGTTGAATGTCTCTATGAGATTGTGGTGTTTGTTGGAACCATCTAGCGCTCAAGGTGATAGTGAGGGGTTATCTAGATGGGGAATACGAACTTTAAGGTGTGCTATTATAGCCCTACATCGTCCAACCGGAGAGTAGTTCAGGGTAGCATCATGAAGAGAAGATATTTATATGAGAGTGTCCACTAGTGAAAGTATGATCCCTAGGCCTTGTTTCTAAGCATTAAAACACCGTTTACAATTAGTTCTGTTACATGTTTGCTTGCTTCCACCATTATTTCAGATTGCAATTACCACTTATAATCATCCATATTACTTGTATTTCACTATCTCTTCGCTGAACTAGTGCACCTATACACCTAACAAGTGTATTGGGTGTGTTGAGGACACAAGTGATTTCCTGTATCTTGATTGCAGGATTGCTTGAGAGGGATACCTTTGACCACTTCCTCCCTGAGTTCGATAAACCTTGAGTGATCCACTTCATGGAAACTTGCTGATGTTCTACAAACCTCTGCACTTGGAGGCCCAACACTGTCTACAAGAATAGAAGCGTGCGTAGACATCAGTCTCCGCCCCTAGGGCTGCCACCACCCTAGGAGGGGCACCGAGGCGCCGCCACCCTGTGCCACCACCTCCTCCACGCCGACACCACCTCTCCCCCATAGGGAGGCTCATCTCTATCACCATCTACATCAACTCACCATCATCCCCCTACTTTAATCTCTTGGCAAACATGATGTATGGTGCAATATATTATTTTCCCATGATCTATTGTATCTCTATGCTGATGTTTGAGTAGTGACTTGTTTATGGTGATATAGTTTATATTTGGTTGCATATAAGTATATGTTATCTTCTATGATGATCTTGTTGTACTAACATATGAGTGCACACATATGTTGAGGGACGCACAAGGTTGTCATCGTTGCATGTTGATAGGATGAGGATAACCGGAGTTTGACAGAAACTGGATCCCAAATCTTAGAGATACATGTTGTATTAATTCATGGTTAATAAATGAGGGTATTATCAAGGGGAACTTAGATCTAAATGCGGTGGTTAGAATTTATGTCATTAATTCCCTTGTTTACTCTTAATTGGCTTGAGATCAATCACTAGGGGTGTATTTTCTCATGTATATGGATGCACCTATTCATGGCCCCGCCTTAGAAGAAATAATAAAAAGACTATCTTTTTTTGAAGTAAAAAAGACTATCTTTGTGCTTCACTAACTGTGACAACCAACCAAATGAAATAGAAATTTGTCTAAGCACTCAGTCCCTTAGATTATCCACCTCTACTTCACTAGCTCCATTTTACTTGCACTACTTTATCTATAGTATTTACTTCCAAAAACTTTACTGTTTTCTAGTTAGTACCAAAAAATAACCACACACACACTATAGTTCCTAGCTTCACATAGAAGGCCATATAAGTGGGTTATAAGGCTTTAGAGAATAGATAGTTTACCTCCAGCTCCTCGTGGGTTCGACACTCAAATACTTATCGAGTTGTACTATGGTGATCCATGAATATCTCTCTCTGTCATCAGTATGGATAAATCCCACTCTTGATCCATGAGCATCTACATAACACTTTCAGAGTATATAAACCCACCTTTATTGCACCATGTTACGGTGTAACATTTGCTGTTATCAAGTTACTCTTCCGGTGTTAGTGATTGACATGATATCATGGTATAATGACTAAAGTTACTTCGCATGATATTATAGCAATGTAAACATAATGAATTTGATCGTATTACTATACTTTGGGTGAATGTTCATCACATCATTCCATAAATGTTATGATCTCGTTATTAACAACATCCAATGTCCATGATCAGGAAATCTTGATCATTTTGTTAATCAGCGAGCTAGTTTATATGAGAGACATAACTATGAACTCTATTTATTTATTTATTTATTTATTAAACACACATGTATTAACGTTTCCAATTAACACAACTATAGCATGTAAAATAAACATCTATCATATACCTGGAATAATATAATAATAACTTTAATATTGCCTCTTGGGCATATTTCCTTCATTTCCCCACTATGCGTGCAAATCGAGGAGACGCGGTTAATACAAATTTTTAACGCGTGGTGCGGTCAAATTTGGTTAGTCTACCGCTGAGGCCCACTAGGTCATGTCCCATCGGTCTTTTCCTACTAATGGATAAGCTCACCGATCGTCATCCCTAACGTCACTGTCCATTCAAACCAGACTAAGCTTATCAACGAGTCCAACAAAACATTTGACTACACTCATTCGAGTAACTTCTCGGATGAAATTGCGCCATGAGATCAAGACTGAGTTTTTGCTCGATTCTACGACTCAACCAGACACTCGGGGGCTACTCCTAACAGGAGCACTAGTCACACACCTGGTGTACTTCCGGGTCCAGTGTAAGCCTACGACAATGTCAACTACGGCCATTAAGCACAAGGACTCAAGTCTCTGCCTGGGTCTACGACCTAGTCAGACACTCGGGAGTTACTATAAGCTGAAGCGCTACTCGCGCACCTACAAGAATTCCAAGTAACATGTTCCGACTCCTCATTTGAATCTATACTTCGGCTAAGGACCCATGGGATACTCCCATAGGGAGCGCTAATTCAGGCATTTGGCAATATGACGGTGTCAACGACATTCGTGGGATCATCCAAAGCACTTCCGAATTGATGAAGACATGCAATTAGCCACTTTAAGTCTCTTCTCCAGTTCACGACTCGAACTGACACTCAGGGGCTACTCCCAAGGGAGCGTTGGTCGCACACCTTATAGAAAACACAAGATACATACAACTATTTGTTGTGCTGTTAGTGTCCGTAACGGTGATTCGATCACGACAATTGAAACTACTAGCGACTTTGCCCCCACACACTCCAATGTCAATTTCTGAGACAACGTCTCCTTGGCCATCCGAAACACCCCCGCGGTGATAAACCTTCAGATGTTGTGTCTACGACATAAAGATAAGACTTACATATACAGTCTGATGGCCTAGAAATCGCACCTGATGCGCTCTACTAGTTAAATCCCGCACCAACAGTTGTGATGAAAAATCTCGATGGACGCGTTGGGTACATATACACTGGAACTGAACTCGGCTTAGTAAGGCCTATGCGGTATGAGTAGAATTACACCAACAATTTCCAAATTCGAGTCCGGGGACTCGAGTTTGAGTAGGTTATGTTTATTTTTGCCTAGGAGCAATTAACTGGTCCCGATCTGTCGGATGAACCAGACACATGCGCCGCAATCCCTATGAACTGATCGAATGCTTTAGTCAAAACCCGACAAACCTTCGAGTGAATGATTTCTAAAGTCTCCACCCAAATCTTCGATTCGACTGGACACTCGGGGCTACTGACATAGGTATGCCCTATGGTACCTATCATTGGCCTATCTGCTCCAGCCCAACGAGAAGCCCACGCGATGATCCGCTGCTGACGGTGAGACCCATGGCGATTGGGATGAGCCCAAGCCCATGATAGACGCAACTCCTTGAAGGATACAACAAGATTGGATAGGAATGTTAGGGTTCCGTCCTTAATCTGTAACCGACTGGGATGTATCCCGAGAACTGGCTCCCCCATATAAGGACCAGGAGGGAGCGACGAGTAGGGTAATCAACATTCCTGCACATACACCCGCCAGATCTCATCTGCGCGCCGTTGCCATCTCGATACCCTGTAATCCTTCGGATCCTCATCAATCAAGAACAGACAAGTAAGAGTAGGGTTTTCCCTCCGAGGGTCTGAACCTGGATAAACCTTGCGTCCCCATGTGTTTGTCTGTTAGCTGATGAAGTTTTCAGTGCGCCACTTTTCCCCAAAACCCAACTCCATTAACGATGGCATTTTGACGTGATCACCCAACGTCAATATGGTTCTAGTAGGTTCTGGAAGCTTCTTATAGCTTCTCTGCTGTTCTTATGCTACCCTACCTAGTGGATTGGTGATTAGGATTTTATAAGGATTGGAGGGATTTGGGTGAAGGTAGGGTTTTTTACCCAATCCCCTTAGGATTATTCCATCTAATCCTTAAAAAAATTCTGGTACTAAACAAGGCCTTAGGAGCAACATAAGTCTCTCGCCAATGAAACGGACTAAGTTTGTAATAATTAATAGTTAAGGGTTGTAAAAATTAAAGTAAGGTAAATTAGACTCCTCTCTAAAAATATTAAAATAGGAAACATGGAGCAACAATTGGAAGCCGCCTAAAATAAAATAAAATCGAAACCACGCGAAACCTAACCTTCCGTCGGCCGATACAATCGCAAGTCACGGCGCAACCGACGGCCCTGATGCGTCCTGCCACCCCCTTCCTCTTCCGGTGGCCATCCTTCCCCGCAAACAGCTGTAACTCCATCTCTCCCCCTCCCCGCTCCGCTCCTACTGCGATTCCGCCCACGCTTTCTGCTCCCCTCCATCCTGCTCCCTGCCCCGAGATCCCATCCATGGCGGCGGCCTCGACGCCCCGCCGACGGATCTGAACCATCCTTCCACAGCCATTGCGCGATCTGTACCTGTCGCCCCCGCCGCCACACGGGTTGCGGCGACCGACCCCGTTTGTTGGCTTGCAAGATTCGCTTTGCCGCCTGCTTGTCCTGTGTGTGTGGTGGGTAGTGGGTTACGTCTCCCTGCTCTATCGTCGGTTCCTTGAAATGGGTGCCTGACGCGAGGGGGTCGTTGCTACCGGGTGTTTGCTGCCGCCATGTGGAAGGGGTTTATTGGCAAGCTCTCGGGGAAGTCGCCCAAATCCGGCGGAGGCGGAGACGGTGGCTGGGGCTCTCTGCCTTCCAAACCCCCGACGTCGTACGGCGCGAACGGGGGGCAGTGGGACCCCATGAGATCGTCGCCTCCGCTCCCAGTTGTCGCCGGGGCAGAGGGGGATACTAGGGAGGACGTGTTCCTCCGGAAGGTGACCGTCTGCTGCGTGCTGTTCGACTTCTCTACCGACCGGGGCCGGGACTCTCCGGAGAGGGAGAGGAAGCGGCAGGTGCTGATGTCGCTCGTTGACTGCCTCGGCGCGGCGGAGGAGCCCCTCACGGAGGCGATGGTCTCGGCATGTGTGGGCATGTTCGCCATCAACCTGTTTAGGGCCTTCCCGCCCAAGGTCCGGCCAGGCGCCGGGGGAGCCGCGGAGGCCGACGAGGATGATCCATTCTTTGACCCCTCATGGTACCACCTACAGGTCGTGTACGAGCTGCTGCTCAGGTTCGTCACATCTCCAGTTGTTGATGTCAAGGTGGCTCGGAAGTACATGGACAATTCGTTCATCTCTAGGCTGCTTGATTTGTTAGATTCTGATGATCCTAGAGAAAGGGATTGCTTGAAGACAGTCTTGCATAGGATATATGGAAAATTCATGAGCAACCGACCGTTCATCCGCAAGGCTGTGAGCAATATCTTCTATAGGTTTGTATCTGAAGATGATCATCACAATGGGATTGCTGAACTATTGGAGGTGTTTGGAAGCGTGATTAGTGGGTTTGCAAAGCCACTGAAGGAGGAGCATAAGCTATTTCTGTGGAAGGCATTGATTCCTCTTCATAAACCAAAGACAGTTGGCATGTATCTGCCGCAGTTGACATACTGCATTACACAGTTTATTGACAAGGAACCGAAACTCTCAGGTACTGTGATCAGAGGCCTGTTGAAGTACTGGCCAGTGACAAACAGTCAGAAGGAGATGATGTTCTTGGGGGAGTTGGAAGAGGTGCTGGAATTGACAGAAATGCCTGAGTTCCAGAAGTGCATGGTTCCATTGTTTCGAAAGGTTGCACACTGCCTGAATAGTTCTCATTTTCAGGTAAAATTTCGTCCTGGGATATCAATGAGCAATAATCTATTTTGGCCAATGCATTCTTTTTCTGCAAGTTTCTTTAATAGTTTTTAGCTCTCATTGCTGCTTGTCAACACACTCATTTAGTTCAGGAAGTTACTCCAATTGAGAATCTCTTGATCCATTTAATTTTTTGTGTGGCATCTGTATTTGGAAACAAGTACTCCCTCCGGCCCATATTAATGGCCTCAACTTTGTCTAGATTCGTCTGTATCTAGTTAAGTATTTAGACTAGATGCATTCGTATCTAGACAAAGTTGAGGCCATTAATATGGACCAGAGGGAGTAGCTCATTTACAGCCTAAGATGATTTTGAAATTATAGTTTGATCAAAGAATTTCCTTGTAGAGATTCTTCACATAGCCATTTGCTCTCTATTTTTTTTGTAGCTGCAAGTTAATTGGCCACAAAGGAAAATGCTAATTAATCACACCAATGAAAATACTCCCTCCGTCCCAAAAAAGATGTCGTAAATTTGTCTAGATTCACATGTATCTAGACGCATTTTAGTATATAGATAGATACATGCGAATCTAGAAAAATCTGAGACATCCTTTTTAGGACGGATGGAGTACCTTATTTGCCTTTTCCCTGTGTTGTTCATTGAAGATTGTTTTTCTTCATATGCCTATATACACCTTAGAGAAGCTAAACACTTGTATGTGCCATTCAACAGTGTGGCATTTGATGGATGCAAAAATTCTGGTGTTATTTGTCTCCTTTACTCTACAATCTGTATGGTTATCCTAGAAACTCAAGAATATTGCTGTTGCTAACAGGTTGCTGAAAGGGCCTTATACCTGTGGAACAACGAACACTTGTTTGATTTGATCTCTCGAAACCACCAAGTTATCTTGCCAATCATATATCCAGCACTGGAAAGGAATTCTCGTTTGCACTGGAATCAATCGGTTCTGAATATTACAATGAATGTCAGGAAAATGTTCTTTGACATGGATCAGAAGTTGCTGTTGGCTTGCCAGAAAAAATTTCAAGAGGAGGAAGAGAAGCAAGCTGCATCTGAGGAGCGGAGAAGGCTTATATGGGAGCACCTCGAGAGGAATGCCGCGGTCCATCCAGTAACCAGAGACATCAGCTTTGATGTTCTCCCTAAATCTGCTCCTCTAGTAGTTCCCACGATGACTTAATATGTGATGTGTTCAGATATGCTCCATTCCACTCCATCCATAGCGCTATGGATGCTGTCCAGGGCCATTTGTTAACTTTGTGCCACTTGTTCGAAAATCTGTAATTAATATTTTCTTGTTTGGGGACAAACCTTGATTCTTTCATGGTGTACTCTTTAAGGATGGACGTTTCTTTATTTGAAAAGATAATGCCCAATTCAAGTCAAGTTGATTGTTCCATGAAACAGCTGCGGATTTGGGAGATTGTGAAAATTTCCGACTGCAGCTGGTGTCATGTAGATGCCAAGATGTTTTGCCTTTTCCATTCTGATGAATCTATTCTCTAGACTTGATGCATGAACAGGTCAGCCCACACTACTTTTCATGATTTTATAGCTCAACTGTATGGTGTGTTTGCCTGCTCAGAATAGCAAAACTGTAACTTCACGGAGTAGGCATTTCTAGATGCTTTTGATATTGTGCATCTTGCCAATTCATGACATGGCCATAACTGCATAATTAAGGAGGATCGGCCTTTGTGCATGGTAAATATCAGTCTTGGACCCGTTGGGACTGCTATGTGTGTTTGTGATTGTTTCTGTACTATTAAAAAAACTCCTTATTTTAACCTGTGGGGTTAATATTATCAGTCATTGTATACATTCTATCTATCAAAGCTATTCCACAATATACATAAATCACAAAGTATATGCCATGCTTCTCTTTTCTTTACCTTCCCCTTCATTGTCAGCACTAACTTCATGCCTAATTCTGAGCATGGATGATGTTGGCATTCATGAATAATGACATATGCACTTAGTCGATGAAATCAAGTATGGCCCCTGGTGCAAGTAGCAACCACCTACTAATGAATTCAAGGGGGGCCTATTTACACCTAAACATTCAATGTTAAATCATTTCCATCCAGCTACAAGTTCAGTGCACATTTCTGTCAGATGTATACTCATAAGGAAGAGATCTGACTCGTGGCACGACTATGGATTTGGTCCCATCTAATTCTGATGGAACCTGACTAGTTAGCCACCGAAAAAAAAAACTCTTTCAGGGTTTAGTGTGATAAGCTTGATAGTTAGTACCATACTTAATACTAATTTCATTGACTCGAGTACTGTTTCTACTGGTAAAATGCAGGTATTTTTATGCTGCTATTTTCTGCACATTACTTATTGAACAAAACTGTATTATATAAGAGACTATGTTTATTGCACTGACAAGTAACACATCAACCACCACAATTATGTTTACCTTGATCAAGTCTTGTTTCCACTGGTGCTTGAAAGTGGACCTGAGGCATTGCAAGCTCTAGTTGGGATTCTATAAAAGGACTAACAGGCTCACACCCAGACAGATAACTACTATCCACTCCATATATCTTCCTGCTTTGCTCTGTTTATAGCCCTCATATCAGCATGGACAACCCTCCGAGTACGCAGGACATGTCCTACTATGATCATGTTCAGAAGCGCCATGAGGAGAAAGGTTGCTTATATGCATGGTAAACTTTCTGTTATGATTTAGTTCTGGATAGCTCTTGTTACTCTCTTAAATATCCTTTCCGGTGACGTTTTGGTTGACATATTTTGCGAAGTATACTTGAGCAATCACTTGGTTTGAAACTTGCCTTGAGCTGTATATGGCTACTTGAGTGAGTTTTCAGCATTTACTGTAACTGAAATGGAGTAACTTTTCATGATACTGATTGTTTTGGTACAAACGTGATATGAACAAAGTTCCTTACAAAAGGAGTATATGGATAACGACTTGCCACTAACCTGTTTTGAAGTAACATTAGACAAGATTTATGTGTTAAAGAGTCATTCTAGCATTTGCCAGAAGACTAATAGGCAGGCAATTTACATCGTGTAACTTCTCATTATTTTTTAGTCTCGTATCTTGTTATTATTAAATAGAAGAGTTAGCAGTACCTAACTGTATGGGACAAATCAAACCATTATGGTTTAGGGGCCTCTTCTGCTAAAAGGAATTTTGGAGGACTAATATTCCCTAGGAATATTTCCTACAGAGCTTGTTTAATTTGTATGATCAAAAACATATGAATTTTTCCTATGGACTACTTGCATGCAATTTCAAAGAGAAAACTCCATTGAGTCTGACCTCATGGATCTTGTTTGTGGGTCAATGAAAACCATGTCAAACACCTGATCCCTTCAGAAATTTTCTAAAACTTTTTTAAGTTCTCACTTTAAATTTTCGTTATTGTGTTATTTTAGTCTTTTAGGATTCAGAAGAAGGTGCAAATGATTATGTAGAATTCTGTGAAAAAATGGGTGTGAGGGAGGATATGGTTTCCTTAGCAACAGTCCTTACAAAGCCTTGTTTCTGTAGGAAATTAGTTAGCCAACTTGCTCAACTTCCTTCTTCATTCACTTCCCCTTCAGCACAACTTTTTTTTCCACAAAGTTAATTCCTACTAATCCAGATTTAGACAAATTTACGACATCTATTTTGAGACGGAGGGAGTAGTATTAGTGGGCATGAGCAACAAAAAGTTTGCAGCACCTACATCATGGGAAAGGCCTCTGTTCGGTGAGAGATTGCAATTCCGGGAGGTAGCGAGTGATGTTTTGCCTTTATTCTGAAAGGGACATCCACCAAACAAACGAGTGTGCTACTGTGCTACCTTTGGCTCATTTGATCATATAGAAAATGACATCCTGCGGACAAGTAGTAGTTGGTAATTTCGGGTCATCTTCATATGACTCTGCCTGGACCTTGTCTTCCACACTGCAGCACATAGAATTTACTCACATAATCGAATCAGTTTGAGATCACTCCAACATGAAAGTACTTTTCAGACACTTCTTGTACTGTACAGTACTAGTTAAATATACGAAGTGCCACTTCTGATGTGCTAGCTTGTTGTTTGCAGCCTGTTTACACTGTGCTGCTGCTTCTGCTGCTACGAGACCTGCGAGTGCTGCATGGAGTCCCTCTGCTGTTGTGGCTAATTCTGCTGGACGAGACCATCATGGAGATGTGTGTTGGCCAGCTGAAGCTCCACATTCATCGCTCTCCTGTAAATGCCCGTATCGTTTCGCCTCGGTAAACTAGCAGTGCTGCTTGCTCGAATAAAAACTGTATTTACGTCTCCGTTCATGTGTGTTGTTGGTATGTTTGCCTTTGACAATGAAATGCTCTGCCAAGTACAGTATACAGTATAGTAATGTAATTTCAAGAGAAATCCTCCGACATACTTTGAAATTTCATTCCATTGGTAAATTTACACAAGTACTCTGCTTCTAAGTTGAAGAATGCTATCACCACAACACTTAAATCGTCAGACGTTTTCGACTTCTTTATCTTCCTTGTATTTTTTATAAAGCGCCTTTAAAAGATTTAAACATTACATTCGGTCTCTGCATATATGATGCACGCAACTAGTCCAGCAAAAGAGAAAAAATAAAAGACAAAATACAAGTATTCCTTAGAAACCGTAGACGGACTACGGCGAAGGAGGGGCAATCCATAGATCACGCTGCCATCCATGCTTGATAAAAATATTCCTTGCCGTATCCTTGAACCATGTAGACAGCTCTGCAAACATATCTTGATTCTCCACATGTTGGGAGGGGGCTAAGGACATCTCCACCGGACTAATCCATTTCGGACACGGGATGTGTCCTAAACGATTCGTTTGGGTTGCCCGGCGGCAAAACGAGACTTTTTTGCCTCGGTCGGTTTAGGGCCCCCAGAGTGTATCTTTCCATCGTCAAGAGTAGAAATTCCCATAACTACATAATATAGAGCATTGACATACCATCCGGTAAGAACGAAGACAAACATTATGATTAACTTGTCAAAAAGTAACATTTGAAGGTCTCGTCACATCTTTATTGTATCTGAGTATATATGTGTCTTATGGTCCAAAGATCTTTAGTAACGGTAATGCTTGTCTTGAGACCGATAACAATATTGATGATGCATTTCACGTATATCATATTGGGTCTATCCATCATCGTTGTTCTATCAACAACTCTGATCTTATATATCATCGGCAACTGTACAACACTTTGTATTTGCCCATAGTAACGAAATCAGGACTATCAATGATACACAACTAATCTTAAGGCGAGACTAGGAGTATCTAATATTGTTTATAATTTCACACATGTATTAGGGTTTTTCTCCAAATATTCGTTATCCAGAACTACTACCATTACATCATAGAATAATAAACTTAATTATGAAATAGGAAATATAGAATAATACAACTTATTATTGCCTCTAGGACATATTTCCACCAGTCTACCACTTGCACTAGGGTTAATCTAGTTGATAATTATGCACTCACACCTATAGCATACCGGTGTTGTTCAAGTGCATTGCATGTGGTCAACTTTATCATCGACTATGCATATTGATACGTGCATTTGCATGCTCATAATAGAAACATATATGATCACTATAGAATGTTATTTGCAGTGTTCTATCATTATTTATGCATTTTTAGATTATTTATGAGACTTTTCTATAAATCCCCTTCATTGGTATTTAATTTCTGGGAGACAGAAACCTTTTTTTTTGTATTTTTCTGTTTCAGGGGTCTTCTAGACGTCAATAAATTGGATAAAAAACACCTGTTTTCATCAATAGACAGACCATGGAGTGAAAGAATCACACGAGGGGAGCCACGAAGGCCAAAAGAGGCCAGGTGGTGTGGCCACCTTACTGAGCCGCGCCGCCCATGCTCGTTTGGCCCATGAGCATCGTCTTGGCTCCCTTTTTTTACATATGCCACCGTTTTGCCCAAAAACCTACTCCCTATTTTTCCACGATTTACAGAGGTGATGGCAGAGGCGAAAGTCTTCTCCTACTCCGGGAGAGGGCAGATCCTACCGTGCCAGAGCCTCCGGTGAGGTGGAAATCGATGCCATCATCACCACTCCTCCTTGGCGTAGGGGGAAGCCTCTCCATCAACATCTCTATTAGCGCCAACATCATCACCATCTCCATTTCCAAGATCCATCTCGTTTCCCTCATAGTTTGTGATTGATTGAACCCTAGATATTGTTTAAGTGCTATTTGGATGTTTGTGTTTAGAAACTTGTCTTTATTTGGTGGAGAGATTATATTTTCCGATTGTGTTGTAACCGATATGCCACTGATCCATATCATGTTTGACACTTGTGAGTAGATCCCCATGTTCCGGCATATGATGAATTGACTATGATTTCCATATAGTATGCCATGAGTATTTGGTCAAGTTTATATCTTTTATGTTTTTCTATGATGGTGATGTGCGAACATCGACTGCATGCCACTTCACCTATATAGGCTCATAGGGTTGCACTTTAATATAATGAAGAGGGTTGGAAGGGACAAAATGACAGAAACCGTTTTTCAATACTTTGAGTTGCATTGGAGAGTTTGTATCGGGGACCCATGAACTTACTGCTATGGTCGGACATTTATGTTTTAATAATTCCTATGTTTGCTCATGAAAATGGCTATATGACTAATCATAAGGGGTGTACTTGTACATATCTATGGTTGCACTTAAACTAGGCTCCATCCTAAGAGAACTAAACTTGATATGATATTCCCATATTGTGTAAAAATCTGTATGCTAAGTAAATCCATGCCACCCTCAGAAATGCTTGTCACATATAAGAACATACACTTGAGCTTGTCCTCTTGCTACATAGAGGATTGGGCTTTCTCTTATTAAGAGCAATTATTTACTACAATTTACTCTCAACAATTTATATTACTCCAAACTATAAACCCAAAACCTAAAACTACTGCATATTTTATTGCTTTATTTGTCAAACTTGCTAACCAATACCTTCAGCTTCTCATGGGTTCGATAACCTTTTCTTATTGAAAGATACCACAGTTGATCTCTTGCACTTGGGAGTCATCACATATTTAGGTATGTGTGTATTTGCATATCTTTGCGTCTTCATGCATCACTCATTTTTCTAATGAGATGGTATTATGTTTAGTCTTCTGGTAGTACCTTAATTCCTCGAATGAAATTATGTTCCCACTATTTTCATACAATAGATCTTCACATGACTAGGTCGCTTGGAACTATACCAATTTCAACGGTGAACTTCTTGACTCGAACACCCTCCATTGCTGCTACTAAAGCAGTTATATACTCAACCTTCGTTGTAGTATCCGTCACAATGTTTAACTTTAGAACTCATCCAAATCCAACATGAAACTTTATTCCAACCCACTGTGCCACCTTATATTGAACACATAGCCTAATTTATAAAAATTACTTGCATCTATGACAAAACTAGTATGATGTAACATCTTAGCATTTAACTTTGGAACTCATCCAAATCCAACATGAAACTCTATTCCATCCCACCGCTCCACCTTATATTAAACACATAGGCTAATTGAGAAAAAAATGCTTATATCTATGGAAAAACCAGTATGATGTAACATCTTACAATAAACTATTTTGTCACTTCTTTATACAAAACATATTCTTAGTTCTTCTAAAGCACATAAGAATATTCTTACGATTGTCCAATGATCATCATATGCATCACTCTGGTATATGCTCATAATACTTAGAGCATAGGACATATCCAGTTGTGTACATATCATGGTGTCTACCATGCCATAAGAACCTTTTCTTGGTGTTGATATATTGAACCAATCCAATATTTCATATATGTAATTCAACTTAACCTTAATAGCCGCCTCAATCTATCACCATAGATTCTTGGTGTCCAATATGTGGTTCATCCTAAGTTTTTCACACAATTTTTTTTTATCAATAAAATATACATCATTTTCAATTAATGATATGTCATTCACACAAAGTATTAAAAATATATCTTAGCACTCACATTTAGTTTCTTGTAAACACACAAGCATCTTCACCATTCTTGATGAAACTAAAGCCTTTAACTATTTTATCAAAGTTAAGATTCCTACTCCGTGATGCTAACTCCGTCCAATGAGGTTTGCTTTGTAGCATCCTCATGAACTAACAAAACCCTTGGGCCATGTCATTTATACGTCCTTAGTCACACTCCTTGAAAAGGAACATTGTTTTGTTATTAAACTACCATATCTTGTGAATATGTAGTGGTTGCTAGAATAATTCCTACAAACTTAAGCATCGGTACTTAAGATCCAATCTTTTCGTAGTTAACTCTTTGAACTTTGTCGTATTTTTTTTTGACAAAACAAGCTTTTTATGGATGTAAACATCCATACCTGTTTGTTTATAGGTCCATTTACGTTTGGCAGGCTTCATGCCTTCTAAAGGGTCTATCAAGCTCATATATGGAAACTATCCTAGATTTTATGGCGTCTAGCCATTTAATAGAGTCAGATCCCATAATTTCTTCTTTATATGTAGTCGGTTCATCATTTTTCAATAATAATGTTTTACGACCTACACGTTTTAGTAGTAGTTTCAATTTCCGAGACTACAACTTTTGTAGACATGGGAGCCTCAAGAGCCATAACCGTCTTTGGAATGCTTTCGGTGTTGCGCTATTTTTCTCATCTTGCTCAGATTCAATAACCTCATCGAGATCTATTTTCTTCTCACTCAAACCTTTCGGGAGAAATTCCTTCTCGAGAAATGACCATACTTGGCGACAAACATGTTTTCCTTCAGTTTTAAAGTAGACGGAATATCCAGATATTACTCTACGATAACCTACAAAGATGCACTCATATGATTTTGGTTTATAAACAATTTACATATGCCTTATATACCAAAATTTAAGAAAAGACAACTTGGGTTTCTTCCCATGCCATAAGTCATATGGTGTCGTTTCAGCGGATTATGATGATACTCTGTTCACTGTCAAAGCGATTGTCTCTAAAGCATAATCCACAAAAATATAACGACAGGTTCTATTTATTTCCTCATTGATCTAACCATGTCCAACAAGATTGGATTATGTATCTCGGACACTCCATCATACTATGGTGTTCTAGGATCCACAATTTGTCGACACTTACGCAACTCTTGATGCTTGCTAAACTTGTAACTCAAAAATTCTCCTCTATGATCCAATCACATGATTTTATTGTTACGATGATTTTCTACTATATCCTGAAATTCTTTGAAATCTTTCAAATGTTTCATACTTATTTCTCATAAAATAGATATACCCTTATATCCACTCAAATCATTGATCAAAGTATACGAATTAGAAGAATCTACCACACACGGCTACACATAATGGACTACACACATAAACATGTATGATATCCGATAAGTTAGTTTTCCATTCAATATTGGCCTATAAACATAGTTTTAGTTATCTTTAGAGAAGTCTCACAAACATCAAACGGTTCAAAATCAAATGACTCCAAAAGTCTATCAACATGGATTTTATTTCTTCATGCGATTATTTCTAAGATGGCTTAAATGGAGCTGTCACAATTAAGTGAAATTCAAACTACTAGCCTTGCGGCATTTAGGGTCAGTGTTATGATGTGTGTGCCACCATCAAGATTTATAATAATCCATATACTATGGAGCATAGTTTTAAGTTGACAACCATTCTTCTTATAAAATCGAAACTATGTAATAATTACTAAGTTCTTATAATAAATCTCAAAGGTAGGCACAATTCTGATGATGAACACTATAACACTTTGCTTTGTTCTCAACGTGTATCACCTCATCATTTTACTTAGGCTATTGTAGTTCCTGCATTGCATTATTTTATATGCCAATTCATACCAACCAATCTGGTATCCAATATCTAAGAATTACATTGTTTAACTAGAAAAGAATACATAATAACTTGTATATATTTTATATACTCCTGAACTCGATCTTTCTAGACTTTTTTCTGCAATACAACTTTTGAAATTTCCCTTTCGATTTTTTCTTCTATTTGTGGAAGAATCTCTCAACATTAATAGTGGCGCGAACTTGAGTGGCACATAATCCTAGGCATGTTAGTCATGTACTGGCACCTTTGATTTACACTTTTGAAATTGATCATCACATGACTAGTATTCTTCTGTATTCTATTCTTAGTATCTTTAGAGCATATCCACTCGTCCCCCTATATGTGCTCCGGCGCGAGCGATTTTTAGCCCACATGGGGAGGCGCCGACTATTTTCTTGATTTAAGGGGGGTAGTGTTCCCAGTCATGCCCTCTCCCAATAGTTTTATATATTCAATTTATTATTTACATTGCAATTCTGCATCGCCAACTCTGCTCCAACCTAATCTACGATGCCGCTTTCATCGCCGCTATCGCCGTCCTCATCATCGGCGCTGTCCGCTCTGTCGCCGTCCTCCTCCTTCGTGTCGGTATCGAGGTCGACGATCCCGGCGGCCTCCGCCCTCCTCATAAATTATTCAGTCGTCGATAGCGGTGTAGACTGTACGCCTGCGCACTGCCCAGAAGCGCTGCCTCCCTTCGGGGTTGTGCAGATCCAGGTTGAGCTGCTGCCGGTGAGCTTGGCACAACCGAGCTCCTTCGCCCGCTCCTTCTTGAATTTCTTTGGCCAATACACGCTCATGGGCATGTACCGGGCCATCTCCCTCTTCCACTCCGGCAGCTCACGGTGGTGCTCCTCTATCTGCATCGCCAACTCGGCACAATGCAAGGGCGGCGCCACAGGCATGCCGGCGTAGCTGAGCTCAAAGCCAGCAGGAAGCCTCGCGCATGGCGGCGCGAGGATGTCGTAGCGGGCGAACATCACGACATCGTAGAAATTGAGTTTGGGTCTCTCCATGGCGGCGGGAGGTGGAGAAAGAGAGGAAGGGGAGCATACATATAGCTGGGAAAATGACGGGAAGTTGGAGCGGGAAGCGTCGAAAAGGACAGGAACGAGCTGTCTATCTCACTGCCAGGGCAAGCTCGCGTTGTTTTCAGCTCCATCCGGCACCCCCGCTAGCCCTCTCGTGGGTTGGGTTCGATCTGGGGGCGCCCGGATGGAAAACCGGGCCACGCCAGCACGAGTATAAGTTGGGGGCAGGCTAGGCGCAATTTTAGGGCCCCCGAGTGGAGATGCTCTTACACATAGAAAACAATGTGCCCATAATTTTTATCCATCCCATCACGACCACTTCATGATGAAGCTATTGTTGCTCAAAGGAGGGGATACGAGAATAAGATCAGTTCCCAACAATTTGGATGATCAATGCGCCTAATACCTTAAATATACACTTACACTCATATAATAGGAGCACATGTTATCGCACCGCGTAATTCTCAATCATCTTGCAACCAAACAAGTTTTTAGATATCAATATTTCTTTCACTCCTTGTTTGTTTTTGAAATAATATTTCAGCTCCTAGAACACTTCCAATCTCAAAACAACTTTTGAAGATCAAGATTCATGGAGGAAAGTATGACACTATGTACTAAATTTGAATCATTGCTCTTGAATTAATACAAGCTATTAAATCATCTAGAGCATAAGAGGATTGCCAAAGGTTTGCAATAGGACGTAATATTTAATTATCACTCTAACAATACGGGGACATTTTGTAAAGTAATTACCAGATATCTAATTTTTTTATTTTCTATGTCAATTAACAAGCTAAGTGTAAGGTAGAAAACTGATGCTAATGAATACTACGAAATATGCAAATTCACTTAGATGTTGTTCCACAACTAATGAACTACTCAAATTAACATCTTAATCATTGTGTAGCTCCCACTAAAATCAATATCCCTCATGATTGATACTTGGTTGATAACTTATCCAAAGTCGTTCTTTTCTTCCGGCAAGAGAAGGAATCATCTTCACTTGCAGTTTTTGATCTTTAATACTATCAATGTGTCTCATCCTTCGGCTTGAAGTAAGAAGTTTGCTTCTCCTGAATCTCTTCAAGTTCTTATTTCAAAGAAGCAGAACTCAAGCCTCGCAACAAGTTTATTTTTTTGCAAGGTGCAGTGGTAACACCATTCCATTGACAAAGCAACTTGGGAATATGAGGATCACCTTCGTTCTAAGCACCTATCACTCTTTGTGTCTTCTTCTTTTCCTAGAAATCTCGGGGCAAGATTATTGTTAAGTGGGGGAGAGTTGTAGCATCCCAAATGGCTAACATTGTAATTCTACATGGTTTCAATCAATATAATACTACCGCTAAATAATAATTTTTGCATCATCATAATATCATGCTCATGTCACCATACCACATTGCATTTGAGCATCATATTAAAACCTATTTATTTTGGTTCTTCCCCTCATATTGCATTTTTCTTATTAATATTTTTGCTTCTTGATATCATGTAGTCATTTCTTGATACTTGTATACAATGCCCAAGTTGGGTTGAGGGCATGTCTCTTTCATTCATTCCACTCACCATATCATCTTGGATTAACTTGCTCAATAATTCTACCATGCATGTATATGAGGCTCTCATTTGTTTTATTTGCATTCTTGCTTGCCCATATACCATGTGCGGATTTCTTGCCACCTTTATCTAAATATACCATGTCTACATAACCTTGTGAGAAATCCCCCATTTAAATACCATGTGAGATTCTTATATTTGAATTTGGGACTTTATCAAGCTCATATGCTATTTGGATGAATCTATATAGAAATATACTTGTTCATGTGGAATATGACATGTTTTTAATACAAGTTATGCCCATATGGATTAAATGTGTTTTCTCTTCATATCTTGCTTGGATCCATTCCACTTGCTCTCATACACTTGGCTATTTTGTTTTCAGAAGATAAGATATGGAAGAATGCATGACCACTTGTCAACACCCGGATTTTTAATCCTAAGTGCCTGTTATTCCATACCTCGCAATCCTAGGAATACCATTTTTGTGAGACATAACAGAATTGCTACCACAGTACATCATCCATTATAAACCATAATAAAGGTCTTACAATAAATGATCTCATGATCTAGTCTTAATACAATCAAAGTAGCGGAAAGTAAACGTAGTAGGGGCTCCATCTTCAGAGTCACATGCAATGCGGACGATGAGAGATGATCCTAGTTGTCATAGACCTCCCGCTGTCCATCTTCCTGGTAGTACTCCTCATAGTCTGGCAACGGGAATAGCCAGGGACAAATCCATGAGTACTCTTTAAGTACTCACAAACTAGCACTCATGGAGAGAGGGGGCACCCCCTCCTCCTATAAAAGGCCACCCATTCCGTTCTTCATCCTCACACCTCCTTGTGAAGGATCTCTCTCCCCATCTAGAATTATTCCCCCATGGTCTCGGATTAGCGAGATACATGTTCCCGGTGGCATTTCGTCTGGAAGGAGTTGCTGCTTCCGCTGGATCGCTGGAGCAAGGAGGTGGAGGTTGTCCGGTGGCTTGAATGTGTGTGCGAGTACGAATGCACTGCTGAGTTGCGGCGTTCGGACTTCCTCACGATCTTGAGATCGGCAAGTGTACGACTACATCAACCACGAGTTTCTACTTGTTAACAAAACTCGTTGTCTTTGAGGGTAAGTTCTCGTTGGATGTATGTCCACCCGTTGCTTTGTACCTAGTAGATAGATCTTGGCGTATAGATCACACCGTAGGAATTTTTTTGTTTTCTATGCTGCGGACCCAACAGTAGCCTCAGCTCAACCTATTTCCACTAGGGAACCCATATTAAGGCATATAAACTTCCAGTTAAGCCCTACCCAATTTGGGTGTTGTGTTTGTACGATAAAATTGGAATGGTATCGCATCCGAACCCAACCATCAGTTTTTATAAAGGGCCAAGGCTCATGCCTCAACATTTTCATCATCAAATCATTTTGTGTTCATAACACATGTCAAAACACTTCAGTAGAATGAACCATCATTCCAAGGTTTTCATAATTATTTTCACCAAGTATTCCCATCTAAAGTGATCAAATTTTATGCTTAGCACTAGCCACTAAAGTTGAGGGTAGTCACTAATGAGGGTGCTAATCCAGTGTAACTATCCAAATCCAGTTTTATGCTTTTTTAATGGCATCTAAGTATAACTACTTAGGCCTAGTTTTATACTCTTTATGGTATATATCCTATTTTCCCAATATTCACAAATCACTAACTAAAGGTAAAGAACTTTGGTAAAAGTAAATAAATAAAGCTTGCAAGTAAAACTTAGGATTGGTATAATCAAGGTTGCATAACCAAAGCATGCCTAATGCATCTTGCATAGATTATCTTGCAAGGATGGCTTGCATAGTTAACCTGTAGTGTTAGGCTTGCCTTGATTAGTGCAGTGGTTGAAGTTCTCTTCTTCTTCTTCTTCTTCTTCTTCTTCTTCGTAGTACTCCTCCTCCTCGTATCCCGGGTCGGTACTAGCATCTATAAATGAATACGAGGTACACAATCACCAAACAATACTTAACTACTTCTATTTAGCACACTAAGGCTCACACTTGATGATCTAGCATCATCATAATCATTACATGAAATAAAGACCTAGTCTTATTTATCTTATTTTGGAAAAGTAATTTCTACTCATTGAAAATAGTTAAGATTTAATATTTTAAAATATGGGATCATATTTACACATGTCATCACCATATATTCTAATTCTTGGGAATGTGATTTAAAGTGGTGGTCACATTTTATAAAGTTTAAAATTACTATTTAATGAAATTAAAGTGACTAGAAATGCCTATATAACATTCTTTTAGTACTAGTCCAAGATCACTATAGGTAAACCTAAATATTTTTACATATTCAGACAGATCTTATCAAATGTGATTTTTGAGAGTTGGAATCAACTCAAAAGCATTTATGGTTGATTTTTGAAAAATGTTTGAAGTTGGAAAAGTCTCTGCCTTGTTATTTTCATTATAGATGATCTATAATATCAAATGGTTTGAATCCAACGGGCTTGGATAGATATTTTGAATACCTTTCTAACAAAATTGGAATCATGCAATTTGGTTTGGTGAATCTCTTTGAATTGATTTTTGAATCTACTGACAGAATCTAGTTTTAACTAAAATGAAAAAGCTTATTTGAATCGACGGGCTCTGCGCGGGAAACTAACTGGGCCGGCCCAGCTACACGGTGCGCGCGTAACGGGCTGCTGACAGGCGGGTCCTACTGGTCAGTGGCTCATCTAAACCGAAATGGTACATTTCAATCTGGGCCGTGCGATTAGAGCGTGATCGACGACTGAGCATCGTCGTCTCCGTCGCACAGCTCCGGCGAGACTGAACTTTAATCGCGACAGTGGGGGTACGTGGGGGCTCACCAGGGCTCCATCTAAGGTCGGCGATGGGGGCGATCGAGCTTGTCATCGATGGTGGTTCGAATGGTGGTCGTGGTGGCTCCTGGGGTGGTCGCAATCAACGGCTTCCTTCCTCGACAGCATCGGCGGGCTCCGGTGAAATTCCGGCGGGCTGGTGCTTGCCTTGCTCCGGGGAGAAGTGTGGGAGGTGTTTGAGAGAGAGAGGGGAGTGAGATGGTGTGTCAAATGAGGACTGTGGTGGCCTCTATTTATACACCGGCGATGAGGACAGAGCGGCATGGCTCAGGCTCGTCGGCGACATTGTTACAGGGGCTATCGGCATGGCTGAGGGTAGGGGCCGACACGGTGCTTCAGGGCGGTGGTCATGAGCTTGATGGCACGGCAAGGGGCGGTCGAGAATGGTCGGGAACGGTCCGTGCTCTGCGCGGGAGCGGCGGTGTTCGAGATGGCGTACATCGTCTACGGTCCACGCGGCGGAAAACGGGCATGTCTGGGGGGTAGCTGGTGTCGCGTTGAGTGCGGGCACGCACAGAGAGGGCGAGGCACGGCATGTGTGCACGTGTTGGCTGCGGCGCTCTGGCGTGCTCTTGGCATGGCAGACCAGAAAACGGGAGCAGCCGTTCCGGTGTGTCCACGGCTGATCCTTGGTCGAGGGGTGGACCGTGGACAGAGGGTGGCTGTGGTGTGGCGCCTGTCTTCTGGACATCGTGGGAGAGGACGGCGCGATCGGTGGCGAGCGGGGCTTGGTCAACCGGCACGGTGAGGTTGGGCGGCACGACACTGGTGCAAACGGCAGAGGGGGAGCGTGTCCACTGCAAGGTTGGGTGCTAGGGGAGACCAGGGGAGAGATTTAAGGCACTAGTGGCGATTGATCACTTCTCAGAACAGTAGAAGTTAGGCAGTGTTTATTTGTGTCTGCCAGGTGCTCGACCAAATGGCCGCATGAATTCAAGATTTGAATTTTTGGATGAATTTTGGTGAGTGTTCTGAGTACTTGCTTGATAGTCTATGGTTGCTTGGGTTTGCCAAGGTGAATTGACTTGAGTGGTTTTTGAAAAGTGGTGATCTATGCATATGAACTTGATTCAATTTGGCAATGTCATTTAAATAGATTTGGAAAAGGTTTCTGTGACTTTGTAAAGTTTGTTTGGATTCACTTTTACTTGGTCTAGCAAGGGGTGAAAAGAATTGGGAAAGTTTCTATTAGAAATCTTTTAGTGGGTAATTTTGGTCAAAATGACCATTTGCTTATATGATTCATATTTGATTTTCTTTTCTTTTGATTTTGTTTGTAAATGGCCTAGATGATGTAGTATTCATCTTTAAACCATTCCTTATCATTTGTAGCAATCAGACATGGCAATTTCCCTCATTCATACACTAATGCAAATCACACATACACTCATATTAAATTTAATAATAAAAGTTTTTGTTAACCCTAAACTTGGGTGATTAGAACTTGATAATCTAGATTAATATTTTTGGGGTGTTACACCACTTTTTCATGGGTACCTTTCCATCTTGCTTCCTCTATCTCTATATTCATGAGAGCTTGCTTGAATTTAGATGAGGCATCCTTGAGTGCTAATTGTTGTCACAAACAATCCTCGCTAGCATTTAATGCTCTTGCATGGAACATGCAAATGGAACCTTCCTTTCTCGTTCTTTCTATTTGAATTGTTAGAGGGGTTTTGGTTTGAATTCTTTTTAGAACAAAAGGCGAGAATATAAATTAAACTATATCTAAGCTTAAAACCCCGTCTTGCCATACCATATCCTATGCCATCATATTGTTTTTATTTTCTCCATCTTCCTTGGAAGTCTAGCATTTTTCACAGTCGTTTCCTGTCAGAAGGGTTTAGTTTTGCAAGCGAGTTTTCACCTCTGTTCCCCTCAATCTCCCATCTAGTGCAGTGTATCTCAGGGGCATCTATTCGAATAATAAAAATCTATGATGTACTAGCTTTCCATCGCCTTAAGTTTCGTCCAAAATTGAGTGCTAACACCCTCGCTATCATCCGCCAAAGTTCGGACTAGGTAGCTGTTTTCGCGGCACGTTCTTCAGTTTTGTCATTACACAAAACAATCTTGTGGAACCTTTTCAGGAAAGAACCCTAGTTGGTTCCCCATATCAACCCGCAATCCCCGTGAAGCCACCTGTACCACCACATGCCACCGCCCCGTCAATGATGCAGTTAGCATCGCGGCCCACCAGTCAGTGTCTATGGCTAGGTAGGGCTCCGTAAGTTCCCAGAACATTTTCCAAATAATAAAAATTCTGGAAATGGTTTATATACAAATAAATTCATATATTTTTAAATATCTCGAATTTGCAAAAACTTCCAAAACGGTAAGTGACATGGGTATACCCTACAGGTACTCGAGTTTCATATATACGGTCCAGATATAGCAGAATCCCACAACGTTGCCAAGGCCCAATATAGAATTCAGGTGACCCACAGACTCTTTGATTGCTTGCAACGCAAGATGAAGCTTAAGATAGAAAGTTCAAAGGGGCGAACCCTAATCTGTAACCGACTCGACCTGCTACCTGAGACCAAGCCTATCTATATAAAGACTAGGAGGGGGCGGCGAGGAGGATAATCACAACCCTAGTTTTCGCAACCATCGCCAGATTACATCTGCGCACCCCTGTAATCTTTGATTCCTTCGATAATTCCAAGAGCAGACAAGCAGGAGTAGGGACCTCTATGAGGCCTGAACCTAGGTAAATCTTGCGTCCCTCTGTGCTTGTTTGCTAGCCAACTGATGCCTCCAGTGCTCCCTCCTTCTCCAAAACCCAAGTCCATAATAATTGACGAGTTAAACCCTCATCAATTGGCGCCACTTGTGGGAACTGGGAGTGCTGATGTTGCAACTTATTCGGCCCCATCAACCATGATCTACAACTCTGCAACAGCAGAGATTCGCCAGCTTTTCGGCGCTTTCGACTTCACCGTCCACACGCCAGCCACTCGCCCGGCTTTCGAGTCCGTAGGCGATGGGATCAGCCTGGCAATTGGGAGCTTCTACTTCCAGGTCAGTCAACTGGGCACGCTTCACATGCCTGACCAGCCGACAACACCCGCGATTTCTCCAGTATCGTGGTTCCCTCCACCAATCGGCACCCTCAACGAGCTCAATGCCCTGGCAACAGCTGGGAGCACGGACAGTGACAACAGTCACGAATCCGATCTGGGTGGTCTAGCCACAGAAGATGGAGCCTACGGCTCCGGATCTGAAAGTTGTAGGAGCAACAGCTTCCCCAACCACTTCATGTGCGCCGTCATCAACGTGGGTGGTACCACCGTCAATCGCAAAAACCCTGGCAACGGATCTGGCACCGGACTGCCTAACGGTGGTATACCCAATGGTGGCCCCACCAATGGCGCACCCACCAATAATGGGACGGGAGGAGAACCATCGCTCACGACGAATGAGAACACCAAAGAACACGTGTTGATCAGGCTCAACGACAACGAGTGGGCCCGTTGTCGAGAAGCTCTATGGGGCAATCCTCTACCTCCCAACTCCTCGCAGGACATGCTGATGGGTTACCATTGGCTGCTAAAGGAAGAGTTTAAGCGCCAACAACAAGTAATCACGCAACTCGAGGCACGTAGAAAGGCGGCGGATGAGTCGAGCCTCCGGCGAGCTGGGCTCTCCTCCCACGGAGGATCCTCTTCCAAGGGCGATGAGTACCTGGCCAATAAAAGGTGATCTCGACTGGCCCACCTCACCGATCAAGAGCGCGTAGAAGCCGCGAAAGTCCTCGACTTCGGCTCCATGATGGTAGACACGTGAGGCAATATGCTCCCAAAGATGCCGCAAGATGCGGTGATAGTGGGCACCACGTACCTCCACAACAACCAGCCACCGGCTGGACATCCGCGAGCTGCCTGATAAGTTGCAAACGTATCTATAATTTTTGATGTTCCATGCTTGTTTTATATCTACTTTCTTATGTTTTGTCCACACTTTAGAGTATTTTTACACATTTTCTGGAACTAACCTATTAACAATATGCCACAGTGCCAGTTGCCTCTTTTCTGTTGTTTTTGGTTTCAGAAAAGCTGGAAAAGAAATATTTTCAGAATTGGACCGGACAAAAGCCAAAGTCGATATTTTACCGGAAGACTCACGAAGCCAGAAGACGAGATGGAGAGGGGCCAGGGGCTGGCCACACCACCTGGTGGCGCGGGCCAGGCCAGGCCACGCCAGGGGGTGGTGTGGGCCCCTCCGGCCTCCACCAACCTTGCCCCTTTCGCCTATAAGAAGCCTCCGATGCAGAAACCCTAAATCATCCGGGAGAAAGCCACGAAAGATTCTGCAGCACCACCGCCACCGAAGGGGAGATTCGGGGGACAGAAAGTCTTTGTTCCGGCACCCTGTCGGGACAGGGAAGTGCCCCTGGAGCCATCTCCATCGATCTGCACCACCATCTCCATCGCCATTGAGTTCTTCCTCGAGGCTAAGGGATCTACTGGTAGCTATGTGTTCATCTCTCTCTCTATGCGTGATCTTATGAGATCATGAGCTTTGTAATTTATGACCCACAAGTATAGGGGGTATATCGCAGTATTTTCGAGGGAAGTGAAACCCAATTTATTGATTCGACACAAGGGGAGCCAAAGAATACTTATCAGCCTTAACAACTGAGTTGTCAATTCAGCTGTACCTGGAAACAATCTTGCTCACAGCAGTTTATCAGTAAACAGTTTTGTAGTAGGAATAGTAAAGTAACAGCAGTAGCAAAGCAAAGACAGTAGTAACAAAAGCAGTAAACAGTGGGATTTGAGTGCGGTAGGCATAGGGATGGATGGACGGGCGTTGCATGGATAAGACAATTCACATAGCAATCAGAACATAGGGCAATTGCAGATAAATAAGATAAATCATCCAAGTACTAGACAATCCTAGGCATGTGTTCCATATAGTCATACGTGCTCGCAATGAGAACTTGCACAACATCTTTTGTCCTGCCAGCCCGTTTGCAGCGGGGCCTCTAGGGAACTACTGGCAATTAAGGTGCTCCTTTTAATAGAGCACTGGAGCAAAGCATTAACACTCCATGAACACATGTGATCCTCACATCAAAGCCTTTCCCTTCCGGCTACCCTGATTTCTATCACTTCGGGGCCATAGGTTCCGGACAACGACGTGTGTATACAACTTGTAGATAAGACCCAAAACAATACTATCATGATGAATCAATAACATGTTCAGATTTGAAATCATGGCACTCGGGCCCTAGTGACAAGCATTAAGCACAACAAGTCGCAACAAAGTCATAAAGCATTAATAAAAGATACTAGGCACCATGCCCTAACAATCTGATGCCATTACATGAACGATCTCATCCAATCCCTACCATCCCCATAGCCTACAATTGGGGATTACTCACTCATAGATGGGAGAAACATGGATGTTCGATGGAGAAGCGATAGTGATGATGATGGCGATGATCTCCTCCAATTCCCCATCCCGGCAGGGTGCCAGAACGGAGTTTCTGGTGCTGTTTCGTGGAATATGGTGATGGCGGCGGAGCGGAACTCCTTCTGGAAAAATGTCGAACCCCCTGAAGTTTTTAGGTCAGAAGGCTTCTTATAGGCGAAGAGGGAGACCGAGAGGGTGCCTAGGGCCACCACACCAGGCCCTGGCGTGGCCAGGCCTAGCCCGCGCCTGGGGGGGTGTGTGGCCCTCCTCCGTCTCGTATTCTGGCTCCGTGAGTCTTCTGGAAAAATAGGCACTTTGGCTTTTATCCCGTCCAATTCCGAGAATATTCATTCTCTGACTTTCCTGGAACCAAAAACAGCAGAAAACAGGCAGCTGGCACTGTGGCTCTTATTAATAGGTTAGTCCAAGAAATCATATGAAAAGTACTCCAAAGTGTGGACAAAACACAAGAAAGTGGATAAAACCAAGCATGGAGCATCAAAAATTATAGATACATTTGCAATGTATCAACATCCCCAAGCTTAACTCCTGCTCGTCCCTCAGTATGAAACCAAGGTTTAATCGAACCAGTAGAAGCAAGGAAACACCCCAAAGGTGTTACTAGCTGAGCTTTGGTAGGGCGCACTACCGGTGCTAGTAGCAACGTGGAGACCTGCACAATAGAACCACAGAACTTTGTCCCCAACTTGCGATGAGGTTGTCAATCTCACCGTGTTTTGCGAAAACAAAGGATTAAACGTATCGAATAGAAAGAAGTAAAAGTTTGCAGAAAGTAAACACAAAAAGTAAACAGTTTGTAGATTGTATGTAAAAGAAAAGGACTGGGATCCATATTTCACTAGAGGTGGCTCTCCTTAGATAGATAACATGCTGGGTGAACATATTACAGCAGGGCAATTGACAAACACCGAGAAAGCAATACATGCATATACTAATCATCTTGAATCCTTTGAGACTTGATTAGGCATTACAACATAATACATAGACCGCCACCCAACTGCATCTATGACTAATAATCCACCTTCAGGTTATCATCCGAACCCCCTCCAGTATTAAGTTGCAAGCAACATATTATTGCTTTACAAACTGCGTGTAAAGTAAACAATACGATTGTTCTATGAACAAAGGATTGTTGTTTTCTCCCTAGTAGCAACAGCACATCTAGTACCTTAGAGATTTCTGTCACTTCCCCAGATTACCAGAGGCATGAACCCACTATCAAGCATAAATACTAACTCTTGGAGTTGCTAGCCTCTACTTGGCCAAGATAGCTACTAACAACGGAAAGCATGCAAGATCTCAAATAACAAAGACATGATAGAATCAATAATCAATCTGAAATAGCATCTCAATATCCATCGGATCCCCGCAAACACAACATTTATGGATTACAAATAGATGATCTTGATCATGAACGGAGCTCACAAGATCTAAACATGAAAGAACAAAGGAGGAGAAACCAGCCATCTAACTACTACATGGATCCGTAGTCCAAGGATGAACTACTCACGCATCACACCGGAGGCTTGCATGGTGATGAAGAAGGCCTCCAGGGTGAATTCCCCTGTCTGGCAGGGTGCCGGGAAGAGCTTTAGGTCCCTCCCGATCTAGGGATGGAGATGACGGCGGCAATAGACTCTTTCGTGGATTTTTTGATCAGGCCCTTAGGGTTTTCGTCCCGAGGGCAATATATAGGCGGAAGGAGAGGCCGAGGGGGTGCCGGGAGCCACCACACCACCCCCTGGCATGGGCCCAGCCTGGCCGCACGGCCAGGTGGTGTGGCCGGCCCCTGGCCCTTCTCCGTCTCGTATTGTGGCACTTGATCCCTTCCAGAAAAATAGGCACTTTGGCTTTTGTCCCGTCCAATTTCGAGAATATTCAATTTCTGACTTTCCTGGAACCAAAAACAGCAGAAAACTGGCAGGCTGCACTATGGCTCTTGTTAATAGGTTAGTCCAAGAAATTATATGAAAAGTACTCCAAAGTTGGAACAAAACACAAGAAAGTGGATAAAACCAAGCATGGAACATCAAAAATTATAGATACATTTGCAATGTATCAACATCCCCAAGCTTAACTCCTGCTCGTCCTCCAGTAGGTAAGTGATAAAAAGAAAGAAATTTTTTTGAGGTGACATGCACCATCAAAGACTTGATCAAAGTATTTGCAAAACATTCAAAGCTGGGATCATAGTACTTCAATCATAACATGAAAGACAAAGTTCTAGCAATAAGCAAACAAACTATGATGCAACATGAAAAGGCATAAACAAAAGATTCATGAATAACAATGCTTTGCAAGACGTTTGTTTGTTTCACATAAAGAAAACATAGCATACTAGTATTCAGCTTGTCCCTCAATAGAGTAGCAAATATAAATGCATAGGACACCTTCAAAGTTCATAAGATTGACTAGATACAATAGTTTAAAACAATCAATAACAAGTTATGCATCAATCAACTAGTCTTGGGACAATGCACATAGAACTAAGAATGGCCAGTATGCTCTCAAAGTAGGTGCATAAAGATAGAAGGTGGAGACTCAATATAATGGTGGAAGAAAGGCCTTTTGTAAAAGGAAGTAGGGATTCAAGTCTCATAAAGAGCTTCCAAAAATTATAGTACTTATAGCTTTCAGCTCTCATTGCCCCTATCATAAGAATCTTGAAGTGATTAAGGTTAAAGTGAACAAACTATGGTGTACATGCTTGACGAAGTATAAGTCAGAAATCTCATGTCCCTTGTATACGAGGGCCGCTCCTCATGCTACTCAAGTTTAGTCACCGGTAAGTTCTTGTCATCGTAAGTACATGTGTATCATTGAGAACTGCCAACGGGGTACCCCTTGCCCGATGATACGGAAGAATCCCCATATCAAAATGACAAGGCAAGCAGACAACGAGCATCTCAGCATTCTTCTTATTTACCATGGGAATATGATGCTTTTTTCTCTCTTTCCTCTTTTCATAGTATCTCTTTTTTCTTTTCTCTTTTTTTTCTCAATATAGGACTCTTTTTTTATAAGAAGAATGCTTCATAGACAGCTCATTATGGTTACGCTGCAGGTTTCCACCATGTCAGCATGGATTAGACCAGCGGCCCAGGCGTTTCTCTAACACATATACATAACTCCATGGACTTACAAGCTCCCATTTCATTTCACACCGACGACATCCATATACAAAATAGCATGATATCAACTAGGTACAAGTACCAAGTGCAATGTTGAAAGCGTTCCCCATGAAAGCATGGTTCTGCTAATTCCCGACAAATAAGTGCAAGCATATAAAACATAGACAACACAATGGTTCAAGTTTATTAAGGGCAAGTAAAGTAAAGTGTGCCATCAAGTTCGTGAGAGCATTAATCACTAGTTTTCTCATAACAAGTGAAAGGTAAACAAAAGCATAAATATACTTGGAATAGCATAAGCTAGTAGGTAGGTATGGTGGACATCTTTAGAATAACTTGGTTTAGGGAGTTGGATGCATGAGTGGAACTCATACTTGGTTGTGGAGGCTAGCAAAAGACTGGGAGCGACAAACTAAGAGAGCAATAATGGCCATAATCATGCAGAGCGACAAAACATCATTGATCAAATCATAAAGTGATACTACAAGTTGAAAACTAAAGGATCATGAAGGCTATGGTGACTTGAGATAGTCATAACATGGTGTGAGCATGTGTCAAGTCAACCCAAATAAAGCATCAAAGGAGAATACCACTATACTTTGCTTTAATATGCTAAAACAACGCATGATTCATCCAAGGCACATTAAGCAATATCAATTGTTTATAACAAGTCATGCTACAACAAAGAATACTAAGCATAAAGCCAAAAAAATATCAAGCATGGCATGACAAAGCATAGGCCACAGTCAAAAACGAGCTCTTTTTACCACATAGGCATGAACTTTCCTACTCTTTTCCAAACCAAACCAAACTATTTGCAAACCAAAGTATGGAAGAGGGGGTCCAGCCAACTTATTCAGAAAACTAAGCAAACCAAGCAAACTAAAAACCAAAACGAAAACGAAAACGAAAAAGAAGACGCTCCAAGAAAAACACAACTGTGCATGAAACAATAAAAATGAAGCGTTTGGAAGAAACCTGGAATTTTTATTGATGAAGAAGGGGAATGCCTTGGGCATCCCCAAGCTTTGACTCTTGTACTTCTTGGATATTTCTTGGCGTGACACGCGTGGCATCCCCAAGCTTGAGCTTTAGTCCATCCTTCATATCATTACTCATTCCTTCCATACACCTGAAATTTTTCCTTCATACAAAACTTCACACAATCTCATTAGCAACATTAGTGCACTTAAGATAAATAAGTCTCAAGGTTCAGTTCTAACAACAAATAAACTTCCATTAGAACACTAGCTACTGTAGCACTTCCCTCAAAAAGCTCAATTCCCCAAAGGAACTCAAGAAGGAACTAACAAGAAGCAAATGCAGAAAATGGCAGAAATCTGTCAAAACAGACCAGCAGGTAAAGACAAATTTTTTCGAAGACCTTCTGTTGCTCAAATAGAAAAGTGTTGAACTAATGAAAGTTAGATAACAACCTGGGGCAGAAGCAAAACAAATTACAGCTCAATCCGACGTACAGAGCTCTCTCAGGAATTTTTACGGTGAAGAACAGAAATCTGTTTCGGGACAGCAACTTTCCCAATCATTACTTCACTCTCATTAGAGGTTACTCTTAGCACAAAAAGCAAATAAAAAGGATAAGAAGCGGTTATTACAGAGGTAATAACTTCCAAGACTCATCTAAAACTCTTGGGTTATCTCCCAACAAGTACTTTTCTTTAATGCCTTTAAGTTAGACATAAGAAGCAAAAACTAAAATGGATAGAATAGAAGTAAGCGGAGATAATCATGGTGAAAACATTGTTTTGTTCAATGAAATCCTTTTGTTAACAAGGTTGATCAGGTATTGTTACCAAAACAATTCCATATGAGGCAAAACTTTGTATCCCACTAATGATTATGTTACCTCAACCTTGATAGCAATGGTCCCAATCATATTAGTTTCACATTTTTCTCTTCGTATGGGACAATATATTTCTCCAACTTGAATGCCCTCAACATGTTTGAATTCAAGCCATAAGTCCTTTCAATCTTCTTGGGGAAATAGACAATATGTTCCTTGTCATTAACATTGAAGGTCACCTTTCCTTGATTACAATTAATAACAGCTCCTGCAGTATTAAGAAAATGTCTCCCAAGAATAATAGACATAATATCATCTTCAGGCATAAAAAATTTGAGAGGATGCTCTCATAAGAAATATGAGTTGAAGTAAAAGAGAGCATCAAGAGGCAGATTCAAAACACATTTAAGTCTAACCCACTTCCTATGCATAGGAATCATGTACGCAAATAAATTCACAAAGAACAAAGTGACAAGCATAGGAAGATAAAACAAGAGTAACTTCAAAACTTTCAGCACATAGAGAGGTGTTTCAATACCATGAAAACTTCTACAACCATATTTTCCTCTCTCATAATAATTTTCAGTAGCCTCATGAATAAACTCAACAATATAACTATCACATAAAGCATGCTTTTCATGATCTACAAGCACTAGAGCTTTATCATAAACATCTTCAAAAAAATCCTCAGGAATATAACATTCATCCTTTTTAGTAAGCATGGGGGACAATCAAATAATGTAAGGGATAAAGAGTTACTCTCATTAGAAGGTAAGCATGGGTAGCTAATCCATTCTTCCTCCTTTTGTTCATCACTCTCCTTCTCTTTTTCATCTAATGAGATTTCAGGTTCATCAATTTCTTCTTCCATAGGATCCTGCAAGGCATTAGTCTCTTCCATTTGTGGAAAGAATCTATTGGTATATTCAAGAATATAGCCGTTTTCTTCCTTGTAATTCTCAAAGCAAAATTTAAGTATACCATAAACCTCATACTTATAAGATGAATCATCAATATTTTCAAGCAAACTAGCAAGTTCAAATGCACCCTTCCAAGCAATAAATTCCTCAATTTGTTCCACATCATAAAGATCATAATTTCCCTTAACATAGGAAGATATGGTAACATTATCATTATACTCACATTGAAAAGGGAGGTGTTTGTACCTCCTACAGCAACAAGATTTATCAAAGCAATAAGTAACATTATAAGTAGAGCACACATTTCTAGCAATGGTATACAATCTATCAATTTGTCCCCATAAGTGTTTCCCTTTTTGTGACAAGCGGTGTCACTTATAATAATACTTTTCATTTTCCGTGAACCCACCTTGCCAATAAGCTTCAGTTTCAAAGAAACCAATCATTGACAACAAGCATGATAAGGCAAGACAATAACAGACCAACGAAAATAACAACTAGAGTAGGAACTAATTTTTTTGTATTTTTGATAAAGAAACAAGCAAACAAGGAGAAAATAAACTTAGCTTGAACAATAGTGAATCCAAGTGGACTTGATAAATAAAGCTATGCTCCCCGGCAACGGCGCCAGAAAATAGTCTTGATGACCCACAAGTATAGGGGGTGTATCGCAGTATTTTTGAGGGAAGTGAAACCCAATTTATTGATTCGACACAAGGGGAGCCAAAGAATACTTATCAGCCTTAACAACTAAGTTGTCAATTCAGCTGCACCTGGAAACAATCTTGCTCACAGCAGTTTATCAGTAGCAACAGTTTTGTAGTAGGAATAGTAAAGTAACAGCAGTAGCAAAGCAAAGACAGTAGTAACAAAAGCAGTAAACAGTGGGATTCGAGTGCGGTAGGCATAGGGATGGATGGACGGGTGTTGCATGGATAAGACAATTCACATAGCAATCAGAACATAGGGCAATTGCAGATAAATAAGATAAAGCATCCAAGTACTAGACAATCCTAGGCATGTGTTCCATATATAGTCATACGTGCTCGCAATGAGAACTTGCACAACACCTTTTGTCCTGCCAGCCCGTTTGTAGCGGGGCCTCTAGGGAACTACTGGCAATTAAGGTGCTCCTTTTAATAGAGCACCGGAGCAAAGCATTAACACTCCGTGAACACATGTGATCCTCACATCAAAGCCTTTCCCTTCTGGCTACCCCGATTTCTGTCACTTCGGGACCATAGATTCTGGACAACGACGTGTGTATAAAACTTGTAGATAAGACCCAAAACAATACTATCATGATGAATCAATAACATGTTCAGATCTGAAATCATGGCACTCGGGCCCTAGTGACAAGCATTAAGCACAACAAGTCGCAACAAAGTCATAAAGCACTAATAAAAGATACTAGGCACCATGCCCTAACAATCTGATGCCATTACATGAACAATCTCATCCAATCCCTACCATCCCCATAGCCTACAGCGGGGGATTACTCACTCACAGATGGGAGAAACATGGATGGTCGATGGAGAAGTGATGGTGATGATGATGGCGATGATCTCCTCCAATTCCCTGTCCCGGCAGGGTGCCAGAACGGAGTTTCTGGTGCTGTTTCGTGGAATCTGGTGGTGGCGGCGGAGCGGAACTCCTTCTGGAAAAACGTCGAACCCCTGAAGGTTTTAGGTCAGAAGGCTTCTTATAGGCGAAGAGGGAGACCGAGGGGGTGCCTGGGGCCACCACACCAGGCCCTGGCGCGGCCAGGCCTAGCCCGCGCCTGGGGGGGGGGGGTGTGTGGCCAGCCCCTGGCCCTCCTCCGTCTCGTATTCTGGCTCCGTGAGTCTTCTGGAAAAATAGGCACTTTGGCTTTTGTCCTGTCCAATTCCGAGAATATTCATTTTCTGACTTTCCTTGAACCAAAAACAGCAGAAAACAGGCAGCTGGCACTGTGGCTCTTGTTAATAGGTTAGTCCAAGAAATCATATGAAAAGTACTCCAAAGTGTGGACAAAACACAAGAAAGTGGATAAAACCAAGCATGGAGCATCAAAAATTATAGATACATTTGCAATGTATCAGTAATCAACTAGATCTACTTTGCCACTCAAGTGCTTTAATAGATCTCTGCTCTCCCCATGTGTGTGAAAGTGACAGCGTGCACACCATGGTGGCACTTAGGCTAGAGATTACAAATACTTGCTATGAGTTATATTTGGAGTTGGATGTCTCTATGAAATTGTGATGTTTGTTGGAACCATCTAGCGCTCAAGGTGATAGTGTGGGGTTACCTAGATGGGGAAATCAAACTTTGAGGAGTGCTATTATAGCCCTACCATGGATTAGAGTGTCCAACCGAAGAGTAGTTCAGAGTAGTATCATGAAGAGAATATATTTATATGAGAGTGTTCACTAGTGAAAGTATGATCCCTAGGCCTTGTTTCTAAGCATTGAAACACCGTTTGCAACTAGATTTGTTACATGTTTGCTTGCTTCCATCTTTATTTTAGATTGCCTCTAGTCTGTTCCTACCCGTCAACCACGCGCCATCAAAGCTATTTTCTGGCACCGTTACCACTTATAATTATCCATAGCACTTGTATTTCACTATCTCTTCGCCGAACTAGTGCACCTATACACCTAACAAGTGTATTGGGTGTGTTGGGGACACAAGAGACTTCTTGTATCTTGATTGAAGGGTTGCTTGAGAGGGATACCTTTGACCACTTCCTCCCTGAGTTCGATAAACCTTGGGTAATTCACTTAAGGGAAAACTTGCTGTTGTTCTACAAACCTCTGCACTTGGAGGCCCAACAACTGTCTACAAGAATAGAAGTGCGTAGACATCGAGCTATTTTCTGGCGCTGTTGCCAGGGAGGTAAGGTAAAAGGTACTCACATTCTCTGGCTACTAAGCTATCTTCTAGCACTATTGCTGGAGTGTTAGTGCTCGAAGTTATTTCCTTTAGATTCTACAATTTTGTCTTTTTGTTTCTTGTTTTTATTTTCACCAGTTAGGCTTAATGGAAAACAACAAAAAAATTAGAGAACTTTATTGTATTTATCTTGAGTTAGGACATGAAGTGTTTGAAAAGAAAATTAAAAAACCTATGGAACTTTCTTTTCGCGCTAATAGAAATGTTACTAGTATGAATTCTTTGAACACCATTATTGAATGCTATGGAAAAGTCTAAGCTTGGGGAAGCTGGTTTTGATGAGCATGATATTTTTAGTCCCCCAAGCATGGAGGAGAAAATTTACTTTTATGATACTATGCCTCCAATATATGATGATTACAATAATGAATATGATATTTTCAGTCCACCTACTATTGAGGAGAAAATTGATTATGATTACAATATGCCTCCTATATTTGATAATTATGGTGATGAGAATAATAATGATAGCTATTTTGTTGAATTTGCTCCCACTACAATTAATAAGAATAACTATGCTTATGTGGAGAGTAATAATGATTATATGCATGTGGCTGATGATAATAATGTTTTATGTGATAGTTATATTGTTAATTTTATTCATGATGCTAATGAAAGTTATTATGAGAGAGGGAAACATGGTTCTATGTATCTCAACAATATTAAGTTTCCCCTCTTTATGTTGAAATTTTTGAAGTTGCACTTGTTCTGCTTTCCTATGCTTGTTGCTTTGTGCTTTCATGACTTGTTTATTTACAAGATTATTTTTCATAGGAAGTGGGTTAGACTTAAATGTGTTTTGAATTTGCTTCTTGATGCTCTCTTTTACTTCAATTTATATTTCCTATGTGAGCATCTTCTCAAACTATCATGCCTAACTTAAAGACGTTAAAGAAAAGTACTTCTTGGAAGATAACCCAATAGTTTTCTTGAGTCTTGGAAGTTATTACTGCTGTAATAACCACTCCTTATACTTTTTATTATGATTTTTGTGCCAAGAATAACCTCTAATGAGAGGGAAGTAAGATTTGGGGAAGTGCTGTCCCGAAACAGATTTTTGTGCTTCACTATAAAAATTCGAGAAAATTATCTGTATGTCGGATTGAGCTGTAATTTTCTGAATAAATCCCCCAGGTTGTTAGATAACTTTCGTTAGTTCAACACTTTTCGATTTAAGCAATATAAGGTCTTCGAAAAAATCGGTTTTTATCTGCTGGTCTGTTTTGATAGATTTCTGCCATTATCTGCATTTGCCTCTTCATCTCTTTCTCTTTGAGTTATCTTTGATCATTTGAGCTTTTTGAGGGAATTTCTACAGTAGCTTGTGTTTTTAATGAAAGTTTTGCTGTTTTAAAACTAAACCCCAAAGGTTTATTATCTTTTGAATGCACTAATGTTTCTAATGAAGATTGTGTGAAGTTTTGTATGGAGGAAATTTTCAGGTGTAGGGAAAGAATGATGTAATGAGATAAAGAATGGACAAAAGCTCAAGATTGGGGATGCCACTCATGTCACCCCAAGAAATATACAAGAGGTACAAGCGTCAAAGCTTGGGATGCCCAAGGCATCCCCTTCTTCATCAATAAAAATCTCAGGTCTTTCTAGACACTTCGTTTTTATTGTTTCATGCACTGTTGTGTTGTTCTTGGAGCGTCTTTGTTTTATTTTTAGTTTTCATTTGTTAGTTTGCTTGAATAAATTGGTTGGACCCCCTCATTCATACATCAGTTTTCAAATAAGTTTGGTTTGATTTGGAAAAGAGTAGGAAAAGTTCATGCTTAAGTGGTAAAATGAGCTTGTTTTTGACTGTGGCCTATGCTTTGTCATGTCATGCTTGATATTGTTTTGGATTTATGCTTAGTGGTTTTTGCTGTAGCATGAAATGTTATAAACAATTGATATTGTTTAATGTTCCTTGAAAGAATCATGCGTTGTTTTAGCATACAAAAGCATAATATTGTGGTATTCTCCTTTGATGCTTTATTTGGGTTGACTTGGCGAATTCTCACACCATGTTAAGACTATCCCAAGTCACTATAGCCTCTATGATCATTTAGCTTTCGACTTGTAATATCACTTTATGCTTTAATCAATGATTTTTGTCGCTTTGCATGATTATGGCAGTTATTGCTCTCTTAGTTGGTCGCTCCCAGTCTTTTGCTAGCCTCCATACCAAGTATGAGTTCCACTCATGCATCCAACTCCAAATAAAACCAAGTTATTCCAAAGAGTCCACCATACCTACCTATTAGCATTTGCTATTCCAAGTATATTCATATTTTTATCTACCTTCCGAATTAAACTTGTTATGTGAAAATTAGTGATTAAAGCTCTCACAAACTTGATGACACACTTTACTTTTCTTGCCCTAATAAACTTGAACCATTGTGTCATCTATGTTGTATATGCTTGCACTTATATGTTGGGATTAGCAGAACCATGCTGTCATGGGGAACGCTTTCAACATTGCACTTGTACATTGTACCCAGTTGATATCATGCTCTTTTGTTTATGGATGTCGTCAGTGTGAAATGAAAGGGGAGCTTGTAAGTACATGGAGTTATGTATGTGTGTTAGAGAAACGCCTGGGCGGCTGGTCTAATCCATGCCTAATCATGGTGGAAACCTGCAGCGTAACCATAATGATCAATCTATGAAGCATTCTTCTTATAAAAAAGAGATAAGATTGAGAAAAAAGAAAAAAGATGTGAAAAGAGGAAAGACAGAAAAAAGCACCATTTTCCCATGGTAAATAAGAAGATGTTGAGATGCTTATTATCTGCTTGCCTTGTCATTTTGATATGGGGATTCATCCGTATCATCGGGCAAGGGGTACCCCATTGGCGGTTCTCTATGATACACATGTACTTACTATGTCAAGAACTGACCGGTAACTAAACTTGAGTAGCACGAGGAGCGGCCCTCGTATTCAAGGGACATGAGATTGCCAACTTATACTTTGTCAAGCATATAATCCATAGTTTGTTCACTTTAACCTTAATCACTTCAAGATGCTTATGATAGGGGCAATGAGAGCTGAAAGCTAATAAGTACCATAATTTTTGGAAACTGTTTATGAGACTTGAATCCCTGCTTCCTTCTATGAAGGCTTTTCTTTGATTTTTATGTTGAGTCTCCATCTTCTATCTTTATGCACCTATTGAGAGAGCATAGTGGCCATTCTTAGTTTAATGTGCATTGTCCCAAGACTTGTTGATTGATGCATAACTTTGATATTGCTTGTTCTTAAACTATTTGTATCCAGTCACCCTTATGAACTTTGAAGGTGTCCTATGCATTTATGTTTTGCTACACCATGAGGGACAAGCTGAATACCATTCTCATTATGTTTTCTTTATGTGAAACAAACAAACGTCTTTCAAAGTATTGTTATTCATGAATCTTTTGTTTGTACCTTTTCATGTTACAACATAGTTGCTATGTCTTATTGTTAGAAATTTATCTTGCATGCTATGTTAAAGTACTATGATCCCAGCTATCAATGTTATAAATACCTTGATCAAGATTATGATGGTGCATGTCATCTAAAAAATTATTCTTTCTTTTTATCACTTACCTACTCGAGGATGAGCAGGAGTTAAGCTAGGGGATGTTGATACGTTGCAAATGTATCTATAATTTTTGATGTTCCATTCTTGTTTTATATCTACTTTCTTATGTTTTGTCCACACTTCGGAGTATTTTTACACATTTTATGGAACTAACCTATTAACAAGATGCCACAGTGCAGTTGCCTGTTTTCTGTTGTTTTTGGTTTCAGAAAAGCTAGAAAAGAAATATTCTCGAAATTGGACCGGACAAAAGCCAAAGTCGATATTTTACCGGAAGACTCACTAAGCCAAGTCGATATTTTACCGGAACTCACTAAGCCAGAAGACAAGATGGAGAGGGGCCAGGAGCTGGCCACACCACCTGGTGGCACAGGCCAGGCCAGGCCGCGCCAGGGGGTGGTGTGGGACCCTCCGACATCCATCGACCTTGCCCCTTTCGCCTATAAGAAGCCTCTGATGTAGAAACCCTAAATCATCCAGGAGAAAGCCACAAAAAGTTCCGCAGCGCCGCCGCCACCGAAGGGGAGATTCGGGAGACAGAAAGTCTCTATTCCGGCACCCTGCCGGGACGGGAAAGTACCCTCGGAGCCATCTCCATCGATCTCCACCACCATCTCTATCGCCATTGCTGATTCCCATGATGATGAGGGAGTAGTTCTTCCTCGACGCAAAGGGTTCTACCGGTAGCTATGTATTCATCTCTCTCTCTGTCTCTCTCTCTATGCGTGATCTTATGAGATCATGAGCTTTGTAATCAAGTAGATCTACTTTGCTACTCAAGTGCTTTAATAGATCTCTGCTCTCCCCACATGTGTGAAAGTGACAGCGTGCACACCATGGTGGTACTTAGGCTAGAGCTTACAAATACTTGTTATGAGTTATATTTGGAGTTGGATGTCTCTATGAAATTGTGGTGTTTGTTGGAACCATCTAGCGCTCAAGGTGACAGTGTGGGGTTACCTAGATGGGGAAAGCGAACTTTGAGGAGTGCTATTATAGCCCTACCATGGATTAGAGTGTCCAACCGGAGAGTAGTTCAGAGTAGTATCATGAAGAGAATATATTTATATGAGAGTGTTCACTAGTGAAAGTATGATCCCTAGACCTTGTTTCTAAGCATTGAAACACCGTTTGCAACTAGATCTGTTACATGTTTGCTTGCTTCCATCTTTATTTCAGATTGCCTTTAGTCTCTTCCTACCCGTCAACCATGCGCCATCAAAGCTATTTTCTGGCACCGTTACCACTTATAATTATCCATAGCACTTGTATTTCACTATCTCTTAGCCGAACTAGTGCACCTATACACCTGACAAGTGTATTGGGTGTGTTGGGGACACAAGAGTCTTCTTGTATCTTGATTGAGAGGGATACCTTTGACCACTTCCTCCCTGAGTTCGATAAACCTTAGGTAATCCACTTAAGGGAAAACTTGCTGCTATTATACAAACCTCTGCACTTGGAGGCCCAACAACTGTCTACAAGAATAGAAGTGCATAGACATCACTGCCATGCATCGATCTACGATCGTGGGCCTGGGGCTAGTCGAGACCGCCCTCGACAAAGAACCAACACCAGAACCGAAGAAAAGCAAGGCTCTGGACAAATACTACTACTCGTACTCCTCCAGTGATGACAGTCATGACCTGTCACGACAACGTCGTTCACGGCGGCATGATCACGATTACGACGCACGTGATGACATCACGCAGCACAAGGTCGACAAGATGCGAGCAAGAGGTGCTCGTTCGACTGACTCGGACGAAGACGAGACTGAGCTCTACGGCGCCTGATGCTTTAGTAGGGCCATCAGGAAGAAACGAATGCCTAAGGGGTTCAAACTCCCGTCAGAGAACCCAAAATTTGACGGCCTGCAGGACCCGGAAATCTGGTTGGAGGACCACATATCCTCCATCAGGCTGCACGGCAGGAGTCAAAGCACAACCATGCAATGCCTACACCTGCAGCTGCAGGGCGCCGCTCGCCCATGGCTCAACAACCTCCAGCGCAGATCCATTCGCAGCTCGAAGAGCTAGTCTACAGCTTCGTGCGCAACTTCAAGGGCACTTACAAAAGGCCCGTATCAATCGAAGAATTGAGAAGCTGCCAACAAAGGTCTGGCGAGTCGCTGCACTCGTACTTCCAGAGGTGGTCCATCATCAAGAACTCCGCAGAAAACATCTCGGAGGATCACGCAATCGACGCGTTCAACGGTGGCGTTCGCCGTATAGAGCTTAGGGAGGAGCTGGGCCGCTCGAAGCCCAAAATGATCGACCACCTGATGGAAATCGCGAATCGGTGGGCTGGCGGAGAAGATTCAGTGAAAAATCGCACCCACTCCGACGATGACGATGACCTTGGGCGCAGACGCGACCACCGAGGCAAACGTTGAATGCACATCTACAACAACCGCGACAAAGTCAATATGGTTGCAGCTGGCTACATCGACAAACGCGACGACAACCGCAACAGTTTCTATCGTAGCGGTGGATACCGCGCCAGTGGAAAAACCACGCAGGTGTGGCAGCGCCACACTCGCGAAGAGGCAACCGCAACATCTATCGAGGACAAACTATCCAGACCATGCAACATGCACTTCTACATTGACAAGCACGACGGCAAGAAGAAATCCAGCCACCTTCTCAAGGACTGCCACGAGTTTCTCAAACTCCACAAGGGTCTGGCTTGGATGAATTGCGACGCGATTAACAGGGGCTACGGAGCTGCCCCAGGCGCTGTGGCACATGGAGCTCCTCCACCACCGCTCGGGCCAGTACCACCTGCGGCCGCACCAGTCCAACATCATGGAGGCGAGCCATACCCACGAGCTGTAGGCAACATGGGGATGATCCAAAAAGTACGTCCCTCAAATCGAGTGCAGAAGGCCATTACTCGCCAAGTCAATTTGGCAATAAACTCTCCACCCTCCACCATTGAGTACCTCAGTGGAAGTGACTTCTGCATCACCTTCGACAAGCGCAACCATCCGCATCAACTTCCTCATCCAGGCCACTGTCCCCTCGTACTCGAGGCGTAGATCGGGGGATTCGATATGAGTCGCGTCTTCATGGACGGCGGGAGCGACATCAACCTCATGTTCGTGAGTACCTTGCGTGTGATGAGGATCCCTCTGACTTGTCTGGAAGTCTTAGACATGACGTTCCACGGCAGCATCCCAGGCAAGGGAATATATCCCCTAGGCAAAATTAACCTCGATGTCATCTTCAGCACACCGCAAAACTTTCGGCAAGAGCGCATCGACTTTGAGGTCGTCGACTGGCCCTCACAATACCACTGCATCCTCGGATGTGTCGCGTTCGCTAGGTTCATGGTGCTGCCGCACTATGCCTACCTACAGATGAAAATGCCAGGTCCAAATGGCGTCATCACAATCAACGGAAGCTTCGAGAGGTTTGACAGCTGCGACAGGGAATTCAACAGAATCTCCCAGTCCTTCGGCATGCAGGAGGAACTCGCAAGACTGAAGGAGTCGACAGACAACAGTCTGCCTCCCTTGAGCAGGCCAAGCTCACCCAACCTATCCTTCGACTCGTCGGTGCAAACAAAGAAAGTCCAGGTCCACCAACAGACCCGACCAAGACGACCCTCATCGCCAACAACTTGAGTTCCGCATAGGAACTTGCGCTCGTCGAATTCCTCCGTGAGCACTAGGAAATCTTCGCCTGGTGTCCAGCGGACATGCTAGGGGTTCCTAGGGAATTCGCCGAGAACTCACTCAATGTGAATCCAAATGCAAGGCCAGTCAAGCAGACAATACGACGACTATCTGAACCAAGAGCAAAAGCAGTCGGAATGGAGATCAATAGACTCCTCGATGCAAACTTCATACGCGAGATTAGGGAAAGCACCTGGCTCACTAACTCGGTGCTTGTGCCTAAAAAGACACGGATATCCTACAGATGTGCGTGGACTTCACCTCCTTGAATAAGCACTGCCCAAAGGATCACTTCCCGTTACCACGGTTCGATCAAATAATCGACTCCACTACAGGATGCGAGCGCCTCTGCTTCCTCGACGCCTACTTAGGCTACAATCAGTTTCGAATGAAAGAGGAAGACCAAGAGAAACTGGCGTTTACAACACCCTTTGGTGTGTTCTGCTACAACATGATGCCCTTCAGGCTAAAAAATGCAGGAGCCACCTATCAGCGGTGCATGCAGGCTTGCCTCAAGAATCAACTTGGTCGCAATATCATGGTCTACATTGACGACATCGTCATCAAAACCAAAGAGGAAGCCTCGTTAATCGACGATCTCCGTGAGACCTTCGCTAACCTCGGCCGCTATCGGATCAAGGTCAATCCGAACAAATGCGCCTTTGACGTGCCATCTGGGCAATTGCTCGGGTATCTCATCTCTACGAGAGGGATCGAAGCAAGCCCAAAGAAAATAAAGGCCATACTGGCCATGGAGAAACCGAAGAACGTAAAAGGCGTCCAGCAGCTAGCTGGACGAATCGTGGCGCTCAGTCGATTCATCAGTCGAATGGGCAAAAAGGCACTGCCCTTCTACCAACTCCTCCATAAAGCTGACAAGTTCGAGTGGACAGACGAAGCACAAGAAGCATTCGAAGACCTCAAGCGTCTACTATCCACTTCGCCAGTACTGGTGATGCCTCGTGAAAAGGATCCACTACTGCTCTACATCGCCGCCACCAACCAGGTGGTCAACACTGTGCTCGTGGTGGAGCGAGCCAAAGAAAATAAAGTCCACGGGGTTCAGCGCCCAGTATACTACCTCAACGAGGTGCTCACACCAACAAAGTAGCGGTACCCACACTACCAGAAGCTGGCCTATGGCGTCTTCATGACAGCCAGGCGACTGCGCCACTACTTCCAGGAGCACCCAATCGTGGTGGTAAACGACGCCCCGCTCGGGCATATACTCAATAATCCTAACGCCACCGGACAAGTCACGCGCTGGGGAATCGAACTATCTCCACGAGACATCACATACGAGAAGCGCGACGTGATCAATTTGCGAGTTCTCCTGGACTTTCTCGTACACTGGATGGAGAACCAACTCCCCGAGAAGCCAGATATGTCCTATCTCTGGACAATGCACTTCGACGGGTCCAAGCGAAAGGCTGGAGCTGGCGCAGGTGTCATACTAACATCACCCCAAGGAGACAAGATGAAATACATTCTGCGAATGCAGTTCAATGCCTCCAATAATGAAGCCGAGTGGGAGTCCTTAATCCATGGGATGCGGATGGTGAAAGCCTGTGGCGCCAAGAGTCTCATCATCTACGGCGACTCCAAGCTGGTGGTGAACCAAATGATGCGCGAGTGCGACGCACTAAGCGACAACATGATCGCCTATCGCGACCTCTACGACACACTCGAGGGAGACTTTGATGGCTGCGAGCTGCAGCACGTAGGCCGTGAAAGCAACGAAGAGGCGAATACACTCGCCAACATCGGCTCCACCTGCGCGCCTATACCACCTGGGGTATTCCTTGGGCGCATATGCGAGCGCTCCATCAAGCCCAAAGCTCCAGCAAAGAAAACAAGCACGTCAATGGACTCAGGGGCTACGCCACCCAACGAGCCAAAGGCACTCGATGGCATGGAGCTTGATACGGGACTGGAAGGACCAATGGAGGTCATGATGATCGAACCATCCTGGACACAACCGTACATCGCATACCTACTGAGCAAGAGGCTGCCAGATGATCTGACTAATGCGCGACACATCACGCAACGATCCAAGGCATTCACCCTCATCAACGGCAAACTATACAAGCGCAGCATTACAGGGGCACTCCAACGGTGCGTCTCCAACGGGGACGGAAGGGCCGTCCTCCTAAACATACATGAAGGCACCTGCGGACATCATGCTGGCAGTCATGCCCTCGTCGCCAAAGCTCTACGAGCTAGATTCTACTGGCCCACGACCATGCGCAACGCTAAGGACATCATCCAGCGCTGCAACGCTTGCCAACGATTCGCGGACAAACCTCACGCGCCTGGCGCGGAACTCAAGCCAATACCATTGGCTTGGCCCTTCGCACAATGGGGATTCGACATGGTCGGCAAGCTCCCAAAGTCCTTGCAAGGAGGTTATGTCTACCTCTTAGTCGCGGTCGGCAAATTCACCAAGTGGATCGAGGCCATGCCAGTGATGAATCAATCAGGAGCCAGCACTGTCAAGTTCTTCGAGTCCATTGTCTACTGCTGTGGGGTGCCACATAGCATCATCACGGACAACGTGACGAACTTCACCTCCAAGGAGTTCTAGGAATTATGCAAAAACCTAGGAATCAATATAAGCTACGCCTCGGTGGCTCACCCTTAGACCAACGGTCAAGTCGAAAAGGCCAACGGCCTCGTCTGCGGCGGAATCAAGAAACGACTCCTTCGACCACTCGAACAAGCCGCATGATGCTACCTAGACGAGCTACAATCCGTACTTTGGAGCCTACACACTCCAAACATTGCCACGGGATACACCCCGTTCTTAATGGTGCATGGTGCTGAAGCGGTACTACCTGCAGAAGTACGCTACAAAGCCCCACGGGTTGTCGCATATAGTGAGAAGGAGTCAACTCTCACACTCGAAGACTCCGTCGACCTCCTTGACGAGGCACACGAGATAGCAGCGGCGAGACCAACGATCTACCCGCAGAGTCTCCGCAACTACCATAGCAGAAGGCTACACCCCAGATCCTTCGTCGAAGGAGACCTGGTTCTGCGACTAAAGCAACAAGGGCATATCAAGCTCGAGTCCCCTTGGGAAGGACCTTATGTGATTACAGAAGTAATCCTAGGTGGCGCCTATCGCCTTAAAGATTTCGAGAGTGGAGTTGCATACTCCAACCCATGGAACGTCGCGCAGCTGCATCGTGTCTACCCGTAGTTGTTTTTACATTACAAATAAGGCTATTCAGCCAGGCTACTTAGCCACACATTGTACCTCGTACTATTCTGCGAATAACTAATAAGTGCCCCGAAACTCTGTGCCTTTTTCTACTTTCCTGCAATTTCATCACTCGGGGGCTGCGCCACCTGTTACACTTCCGTTCTACAAACAAATCATAGTATCCTGAGTAGCTGACGCACTATCAATCGAACCCTTGATAAACACCAACCCAGTTGCAACGCACCTGACAGGTTGACAAGGTGCTGAGATAAACACATGTCAGGCTAACGAAAAGGAACTGCAGAGTACAATACACTCGCAAAATATACAAGCTAGCAAGCTCTTCACATATCAACGGGTGCTCAATACACCCAATACAATCATATGAACTTTACAACACTTATACAATTATGTGCAGGATACAAATCACGCTACTACTACAAAAGAAGAACGTTCGTTTGCTCCTCGAAGAAATCAACGATGTCCTCTGCTGGCCGATCAACCGCTTGATAGTGCGGAACCATGTTCTAGGTCATCCCTTCTAGCGGAGGCGGCGGCCCAGCGGCAACAGATGCAACATCTACATCCGGCCTATGAAGTCGCACCAGCGACAACGCGGCTTTAGCACCAGCTACTAACTGCTATCGCACGCATTCGTGGACCGCCCTCATATCCTGGAACTTCGCTAGAAGAGCCATCAAGCTTGAAGGCACCACGTCGAGAGGAAACATTTATTCATAAATGTGCCTAAGGCACGACTGCGCCTTCTTTAGGCATTGGATCACTCGAGAAGAACGATCCTGCAGGGTTGCCAATGCAACTGCATGGTCATGGTCCACCCAAAAATACCCACTCGCCTACAGCTGCTCCTGGGTCAAGTTGTTCATTCGAACGGCCACCTGGTCCTTCTCATCCTGCGGACGATGAGCACTACAACTACACCAAGCAAGCAACAAAGTATGAGGAAAAGGCATCACCACAACTAGCTAAAAAGATAAGATGAGAACAAAGAGAGCTAACATTTAAACTGCTCATTCAATTGCGCCACTTCTTCCAAGAGATAAGCGGTGGCCTTTTCAGCTTTCGACTTCCACACATCCGCGTTACCGCGGATGATGGGCAACTCACGTTCCAACTGCTTAATGCGGTCATACAGTCGTGAAAGCAACGACAGTTCCTCCACCTTTGAATGCGGCTGCGCCGTGGTTTCATCGGTGGGAGGAGAGTCATGAGGATCACTCGAAGGACCACTCGACGTACCTTATCACAATCAAGCAAGAAGAAAATAAGGGACAAAGAATACATTGATAAAAGCATGAATGCATTCAAGCATAGCAAAGTCTCGACAGGGACACTCCCACAAAAGCATAGTTTTGACAAAAGGCAACTACGACTATTACAGATCGGCAACTAAGGAGCAATCTACTTCTTCGACTTGGACTTTGACTTCGGGGTCCTCATCGAATCCGTGTCAGCCTCTGACGCCACAGACTTTCCGGTGGTAGCCCCTGATGCCGCAGTCTTTGCCGCCTTCTTCACTCGTTGTAGCTCCGCAGAATATTTTGCGACTGTATCGATGAGCCGCGACCCATACTTACCACAACCAGTAGCGAAGGGATCAAACACTACCTGTTGGCTATCTGCGTCAACATGCATCGCCTTGGAGATCGCGGCGGGATCCAACTCCATGCCATGGGCCTACGCCATCGCGAGTGCCATGGTAGCACTGACAGGCCGTTGGGAGTTCTTGAAGTCCATGGGAATACCCCCAGCAAGGGATTCCACCAGGTCATCAAGGTTGTCAATCAGCCTAGCCTTGGGAGTTAGATCCTCACGGATGCGACTGAGCACACCTTTTGCCTTCCCTAACGTCTCCTGAAGGGAAACGCTGCGGTCCTCGACTGTGGCAACGGCACCAGCCAAAGCATCCGCGTGACGAAGGGATTAGGCCTCAAAACTCAGGCCAGCAGCATCTGCGTACACAAAATGTTAGCGCATCTACAAGACGACAAACAAGTAGCAATGCAAATCAACCAGAAAATTACCCGAGAGTGATTTGGTAATTGAAAAAAGTTGTTCTTCGAACAACTTCTCCCTCTTGGTATTGGAAGAGCGCAAGTCTTCCTCATGCTTCCGCGACTCTTCTAGAGTCGCGACTGCCTCATCGCGCTTTTTCTATGCCGCGGCAAGCCCCTTCTCGAGGGACGTAATGCGACAGAGAAGCTCATTGTGCTCACCTTAAAAAGGACGGGGCATATCAACACTTGAGTTGACAAATTTCTAAGAAGGCAAAGACAAAGTCGAAAACTAACCTTCGACTACATGATGGCGATTGTCCATCAGGGCGTGCTATCGGCCCATAGCAATGACTTGCTCTGCGAGGCGAGTAGCTTCCTTCACAACGAGCTAAGCCAAGGAAAACAAAAAATAAACATCAGCTCAGTATACAAAATTCATCTGCCATACAACAAGAAGGACACTCACATGTTCCGCCAGGGACTCTGAAGATGACTGCCGCACAGTCGTCCGTGCAACCTTCTGGTGCTCCCCAACATGTGGGAAACTCGAAGAATTGGAGCCGGAGTGGGCCGCCACTAGAGGAGAAGGAGGCTGATCGGCCACCTCCTAGTCCTTGGAGTCTGCGACTCCAGATTCTTTCACAAATTGGACGTCATCAGAAGATGATGACGCCGCTTGACTACAAAATACGTCCAACACTACTTCAGAAAAGCAACTCCAAAAGGGAAGCAAGATGAATTCACGAAGGCAAAACTCACCAGTTAAATTTATCAAGGTCGAAGGATTCCTCCGACGACTCCTTCAGCAGTCGCAACTTCTTCCGAGCGGGAGGAGCCACTGTGCGGACAGGAATGGCGGGGATGGGCTCCTCTGCAACATCAGCAGGAGAATCCTCCAGCGTTGACAGAGAGGACGCATCCAAGTCCTCACTGCGGGAACGCTTGTGAGTTCCGCGATCAGCAAACTCGGGGGCTTCCTCTTCTTCCTCCATGGGGACTGTAGACCCTGACTCGTCCTCTTCCTCTGCTTTGCAAGGGATAATCCCTTCAGGCTGAGGAGGTAAACTGGCAGCCACGCTCTAGTCCTACAATCAGAAGATACATCATTATATATCAAGTACTTGGTGGTTATCGACAAAGAAAACTACTTCACAGTACAGTTCTACCTCAGGAGGAGGGTTAGAGGGGTCAAAAGGAGGCACGACTGGTTCGCCTGGGAGGTCCTCCTTGGCGGTATACTTGGGCACCAATTGCAACCTCCTGTCTACCTCACCCACAGAAATGCCTTCCGCAGATATGCGAGTGACATCGCCTGCACCGGCCCAGCGGTACATCGGGTGGATTCTGGCCTGCAGAGGCTGGATACGGCGGGGCAACCACGTGCGAATGAGCGCGGTGCCACCTTCTTCTTTCCTGATATGACCTTCGAGGTCGTAGACACGCTGGTACAACGTCTCCATCTCCTCGAACTCGTCAGGCATCACGATGTTCTTCCAAGAACGCCTCCTCTTGCAAGCAGCCACGTGATCGAAGGACACGAGTCCATAGTGTTCTTCGTCGGCCTTTTGGTCACGGTCGTAGAACCACTTGTCTCTCCACCCTTGGACAGACGTGGTGAGCTTGATGTAGAAATAAACGGCAGAGGAGTCGACGTGGATTCCGCAGCCTCCTACGTCGTAGACTACCGAACCGGACGCTGACTAACGTTTAAGCTTAAAAAGCCTCTTGAAGAGGCTGAAGTGTGATTCGATTCCGAGCCAGCACTCGCATAGCATGATGAAGCAAGAGATGTGGAGAATAGAATTTGGGGACAGCTGATGTAGCTGGAGCCCATAGAAACAAAGAAGACCCCTGACAAAAGGATGTAGGGGAAGAGAAAGACCTCGAATGATGAACGCAAGGAACATCACTCGGAAACCCGGAGGAGGACACGGGATTACCTCATCACCAGGCACTCGCGAATCATCTTCCGCGGACTGAAGAGCTCCATCTTGACGATGAAGGTGCAGCTTAGAGGGCTTGATGATGGACGCGCGCCAGGCGCCGTTGGTGATGTGGGTGCCCGTACCCTTGTTCTTCCCAGCACCGACGGTGCTGGTGCCCACGGTAGTTGTGCCGCCCTTCTTCTCGGTGGCGGCAATGTTGGCCACAGATCCAGCGACGGCGCCTCCCTTCTTCTTGCCCATCTTTCGATGGCGATGCAAACGGAGAAAGTAACTAGGGAAAACACGGAGCTGGTCCAGTGCCGCGAAGAGGAAGCGTGCAAGGAAGCAGAGAGAACGGCAATGGCGAAGGAGGCATGAGCAAGAAGAGAGATGGGGAAAATTACCGCAGGTGCGCTGCTACTTAAGCTCCTCATGGATGTCATCCAATGGCTAGCAAAAACCCTACTAAGCGCGTGGCGCACATCGCCATCGACACGTGGCGAAGGTGAACCACAAAACGTCCCCCACTACTCCCATTACGCGCGGAAATCGAGGAGACGCAGTTAAAATAGAAGATTACACACGCCTAGTCAAATCAAAGTCAGGAAGTGGGACCCACCGCTCGTCATGTCCTATCAAAACAGCTCACGCGGGCAACTGAAGTCATCACGTCGTCAGCACTGATGTCATCATCTCAACTAGAAGAAAATTTTGACTATTTTAGTCCTTGCTCGAGTCTTCGACTCAACCAAGCACTTGAGGGCTACTCCCATAGGGAGTGCTGGTCGCGCACCCTACGATTATTTTTATGCAGGTGTATGAGCATTCATGACAAACTCATCACTCGAATCAGCGATTCGATTGTAAATTATGGGTTACTCCCATAGGGAGCGTCGAAAGCATATTCGACTGAAACAAGTAACAAAAGACGATAGCAGCCGCAAAAGGTTTTTAGTCCCCACTCGAGTCTATGACTCGAATAGGCACTCGGGGGCTACTTCCATATGGAGCGCTGATCGCGCACCCGATGATTATTTCTTTCCTGTACATCGTACTATGTGTTGATAACATCCACATTCGAATGCTATGACGACTTCGTCTCATATTTTCCCTACAAAGAGACTACGTCTCCTGGGCCATCCGAATCATCTCCGTGATGACAAAAAATTCGGATAGTATGCTTACAGCGTGAAAATAAGACCTGAATAAGGCCTAACAACGCATCTGCTGTGCACTACCAGAAACATATCTGTGCCTACAGGTGCGATAAACATGTCTTGACAGACGCGTCGAGTGCTCACATTAAAAAACAGTATAACTCAACCGCCTACGACCATCCACAGTGATTTCGCATTCTGGGCCATTGGATCACGATATTGTACAGTGGAGATTTTCTGAGCTCCCCGAACCGTCGCTGCAAGCAGCTTGCATAGGAGATCGCGTCAAATGGACCAGCTTAACATTATAGGGCCGCTACTCTGCGGACTGATTTGCATGTTCCGTGCTTGACCGGACCGGAAATACCTCGAATGGGCCGATGGAAGGTCTGCTTTTCTTCTCCGTCCTAGGCAGGCCTTCTCTGACCATACGCAGCTTCAATGAAACCGGTCAATGCGGAAGCGAGACACGGACAGTCTTTTCAGCGGAGCATCGCGGACAAAGCTGTTTCAGAGGCGAGCAGTAAAGCATCAGTTACTAATTGTCTTTATGGCTTTAATGGATCGGTAGCTGCCTACTCCCAGTCCCACTTAAGATTGCGTGCCAATATATGGTTCAATTATTTTACTCAGGCAACATCAGCCGGTATGTTCTTGGGTATGTTCATCTTCTGTTTAAATTTTCTGGTCCAACAGCGCACAATCACCTCTTCCTCTTAGTGATTCTATTTTGTTCAATATTCTTTTAATTGTTGTCCTCAAATTTCAGGTGCTATCAGTGGAAGCTTACATCCCAATTTTGGTAAATTTCCTCAAAAAATTCTTCAAGGCTCGTTCTGATAGGTGGAGTATATTGGTTCGGCTACCATGCTCTCTTGCTCTCCTTGCAGCCTCTCTCAACGCTTACGCCTAAATTCCTTTCTTTGTCGATTCCGGATTTTAGGCTCCTTTGCATCGTGGATTGGTATGCGTGCTATGGGCTCCGCACAACTACCCCTGCACTTAAGTCAGGCAAGCTGCAAAGCCTTTCCCTTTCTACCTTCTACCTCTGTGAGTTCTCTATCTTCCTCTCCCTAAATTTTCGCAAACGTTAAACACATCTTGGTGTAAACTAGGAATTAACTACCATTATGTTGGTGGACTCAGTTAGGCCCCATATTTTCTCATAGCCTTTGTTGCTTCATGTGTACCACCCGATTCCTTATGTTCTACTCCCTCCGTTCAGAAATATAAGATGTTTTAGCTTTGTGAATCGAACGTATCTAGACGTCTTTTAGTGTATAGGTTCGTAGAGATTCGGAGTGAACCTATACATTAAAAAGTGTCTAGATACATTGATTTCACAAAGCTAAAACGTCTTATATTTCTGAACGGAGGGAGTACTCCTGTATATTTGCCTGCATGCTTAATGTTCTTTTTTTTTTGAGATTCTGGTCTGCAGAATTATTTTCCCACTACACTGTTGTATTTTGGGATTCCATTTACTCATGATGCAGCAGAAGGAGGGGTTAACAACAGATTATTTTTATGCTGGCACACTTGCTGATGTGTGCTTGAATCAGATAAAATACATGTTTCTTAAGAGATTCTAATTGTACTTGATTCGGAGTGGCAACAACTACAACCTTCATTGCTGCTAGGTACTTCCATTTCGTTTATTGATTAAGTTCTCACTGTCTCCATTTTGTTCAATCCGATGCCTATATATTTTAGAATTTCAGTTAGGCATTTGTCCTCCCGTTCGCTTAAATTACATTTCAGATTTGTGCTATTTTTGTTCCCACTCTTATACCAATTTTTATTGTATGCAATTTATTATATCGTATATTCTGATTGCACTACAACTACCTCTGCTTGCTAATATGATTTTTTCACATTCCAAGTTGCAAGCTGATCTATTAATTTGTTTTGTAGATCAAATGACAATCAGATTCAAAGATAAGGTTTGAGCTTAGAGGGACCAAGCCTTGACTAGGTCTCCTTCAAAATTTATCATTAGCACTTGAGATGATTTTCTTATTTCAGTTAAGGCTATTTAGCCTTTATTGATGATCATTGTAAAATTAACTACATGATAGAAATTTTCCATGTAATCTATTCATTTGTTGGGTTTAGTCACGTACCGTAAGATATACGAGCTTTAGAACCTATCCCTCTTAATACTGTTTGGCATATTTTTTTCCGTTCAACTGAAAAAAATGTTTACTGTTTTTTCTCCTTTTGAAGAAGTTTTTTTTCCTTTTGAAGACGTTTTAGCATATCGTCCCACAGAAAATAGCCATAAGTATCGATTCAGTGATGAAGTGAAAACGTAAGCATTATCCTTGGTGGTATCCACTAAAATTACTATTGCATAACTGATTCCTAGGGTGCACTAAGCCTGGACCATTATTGACAAATAATTGATGGTTGGTTCACCTTGTGTACGTTAACAAGGAATCCTTCCTTCTACATCATGGACGAGATTCTACTTTTTCAATCATGTTTACATTGGTTGTTGCTACTATATAACACGTTTTCTACAGATGAAGTCTCTGATTTATACAGTTGTCTTTCTAAGAATGAGATTTCTTTCTTGCTGTGTGAATCTTGATTAACTTCTTCCCTCTTAGTAATTTTGAAGTGGCCTTTCAATTGAGAAATTTGTCTTTTATTTAGCAGTATTAGTTTACAGAATTATTCACCAATGTCGAATACAGCTCATGACCCTATCTCCATGTCTACTGTGGATCTTGCTGAGGTTTACGGTCCCCTACGACCACACTATTTCGTTGAAAACTGATTAAATCTCTGCTCGATATTACCTAATCAATATATATATGTTTAAATTTATGAAAATTTAGTTCCCATATTAGGTACAAATATATGTACAGAGTCCATGTCATCACACCATTAAAATTATTGTACAAATGGACAGGCGCGCGGCAACGCGCGCCATCATGATCTAGTTTATACACTGGAATTCGACTCCTGTAAGATCTCCGCGGCCTGACTCGAATTACACCATCACTTTTCCGAATTTGAGTCTAGGACTCGAATTTGAGTAGATTGTGTTGTTTTGCCCTAAGGCAGTTAACTAATACTGATACATCAGGAAAATCAAACACATATATCAAAAATCCCTATGACATAAAAAGAACATTCAAAAAATGCCCAGACACGCACTCAAAAAGACTTCATAAAGTCTCCAGTCGAATCTGCGATTTCACTGGAAACCCGGGGGCTACTGACATGGGTATACCCTACAGGTACTCGAGTTTCGTATATACGGTCCAGATACAGCAAAAGCCCACGGCGTTGCCAAGGCCCAATACAGAATTCGGGTGACCCACAGACTCTTCGATTGCTTGCAACGCAAGATAAAGCTTAAGATAGAAAGTTCAAAGGGGCGAACACTAATCTGTAACCGACTCGACCTGCCACCTAAGACCTAGCATATCTATATAAAGGCTAGGAGGGGGCGGCGAGGAGGACAATCAGAACCCTAGTTTTCGCCACCATCGCCAGATTGCATCTGCGCACCTCTGTAATCTTCGATTCCTTCGATAATTCCTAGAGCAGACAAGCAAGAGTAGGGACCTCTACGAGGCCTGAATCTGGGAAAATCTTGCGTCCCTGTGTGCTTGTTTGCTAGCCGACTGATGCCTCCAGCGCTCCCTCCTTCTCCAAAATCGAAGTCCATAACAATGGGCATTGATGAGCTAAACCCTCGTCAATAAGTGAATTATTTTCAATTGTGAATTCAAATCCATATACATAAAATTCCAGAATTGCCCCTAACTACTCACACCAATGACAATTTTTCCCTTTTCCTATATAAAATGCAATTGTTATATTTTTAAATAACTTTTTCCAAACGATACATATTATATATTTTTCTAATTAGAAAAATCCAAGGATTAATAATATGCCATCCAAAATAATTTCTGGGCAATTAAATTTTGGAAATTGTTTTAATTACAATAAACACCCTTTTATTAATAAATTCATAACTTTTGAACCGTAATTTCGAATTTGACAAATGATATGTCTAAATTGATCAGCGTGATGAGCCCTTTCCAACCATGGATTCTATGATATAAATTGAAGCATGCATAATATAAATATTAAGTATCCAAAACTGTTATGCAAGGAAAACTTGAATAATAAACATGAAAATGTTTTATTCTTGTTCTAGCACCTCTCCCATACCATGATATGTTATACCATGCAATTGTACATCATTCCTTCATGGCATATAATGTTTTATTTGTTGTATATGCTTCATATGTTTGCACACTTTACTAATTATTGCCCTTGTTTGTTTGGATTTTATTCTGGATAGACCCCGAGCAAGGAAGTTATCTGGAGGCAACATAGTATTATCCAGAACCCGGTTATCCCACTATTGAGCTAACATGCAAGCATTTCCCCATGCTTGCATTACATATAGCACCTATGCCTTTATCTTTATTATTACATCATTGTGTCGCGATTCAAATTAAATTGCTATCCCAAGTACTGTACAATCTTTACTTTTAAACCCCACTAAAGCTTTGTACCCTCAATCCTATCACGGTTTACTACAAGAATTGTTTGAGCCACCGAGTCGTAGAATTGCATGTGTATGGTTTGTGCGAGTCTACTATGAATAGCAAGGTTGAAATGGATCGTATGAGCATCTAGAGGGGGTGAATAGGTGCTACTTAAAATTTTATTTTATTTTCAATTTTTGGCTTAGCACAAAGGTAAATTCTCTAGATATGCAACTAAGATGAATTTCCCTATATGTGAACCTAACTACTAAGCAAGTAAAGGCGAAGGGAGTGGAACGAGGTAATCGTAGTGAAGCACGCAGAGACACATGATTTGTTTTATCGTAGTCCCTTTCTTGTTAAGGGAAGTGCGTCTATGTTGGAGGGGTGGGCGGTACTAAGACCACCACGCCATAATAGGCCTCACCCTGTTCTTCGATGGATATCGCCACCAAAGTCATGATCGACCTTCCACTATTTGGTACCCTTCTAGGTGGGAAACAGTGCCTTTACTACACTAGTAGGGCACACATCCACAACTGAATTGGAGGCTCCCGGGATGACAACAAGCAGCCACAATAACAAGTTAATCAATAGTCGAAATGGATATCTGGACATTTGAAAGAAATACTAGATCAAGAATCCTCCAAGTGAATGAAGGGGAAATGGAGGTCTTGATTGGTGATGATATAGATCAGGGCCTCCTCTTTCGATTCCCCAAAGATCGGAGCCTTCGGGTGGTTGAACATGGAGATCTCGTGAGAATTAGAATCAATAGCTCTGCACTTTTTTGAATGAATCAAGAGATCTGTCAGGAGGAGCAATTGGGTTATTTATACCCTTGCCAAGATCCAGCCGTTGGAAGAAAAGGGGGACAAATTATCCATCCTAAGTGAGGGCCGGGTCATCTGGCCAGGACAAACATCCAGCTCAGAATCAGACATGGCAAAATGTCCGCCCCCTCTTTGGGTGACGCGCCTTGGATGCCTTTGAAGAAATTCCTGGGGGCCAGATTATCCGGCCCCCTTATGGGTCAGATTATTTGGCCCGGGCAAAAGCTCTGACCCTGGCCGGTCAATCCGGGGGAAAACTCCGCCCCTTCTGGGTGACGCGCCTTGGCGGCTTTGTCAAACAAGGTGGGGAGGATAATCCGGCCCTTGGTAGTGGCAGATAATCCGCTCCCCAAAACTCTAGTTTAGCAGAATTTGGGTGGAAAAGTATTCTACACCACTAAACACACAATTAAATAATCCTTGGCATTGTTATCTAACACACAAAGCACTAGAGATCATGAAATGTTCTTTCAATCTCCCCCTTTTTGGTGTTAGATGATAATACTAGGATTTGCAATAGAGCCCTACTAACAATGACATTCCAAGGATGAAAACGGACTCCCTTAAATGTGGGCATATATTAAGTTTGCATTTGAATACAAATGCACACACATAGGTTCAATACTTTTTCATGAATTAGAATCTAATATCAAATGATGAGTTATAGAGAGGGATGTGTCATACCACCCATAATGAAGTCCTCAATAATATAATGATAGATACATTTTAGAAACCCCCATATTTATACTTCCGAGAATAATGCGTAATGATATATCCAAATTGATTATTCCAGAATTCCATAGTGATAAATCCATAGATAACCATTGATAGATCCATAGAGATAAATCCATAATATCATGACTCAAGATGGACCAACATAGTCTCAAACAAATAAACCAAAAAGCAAATAAGAGAGTTCAACGCTAAATGGGCACAATCAAGGATAAAAGAAAACGATAAAATGGCAAATGTGCTTGTGACCGACCCATGCAAATCCCCTAGACACCTAATAGAACAACTTCTACCCCTTTGGCATCGTAATACCAAAAAGGAAGAAGAGGGTCGTTAGCGTCTCGAGAGATCACTGCTCATCCTCGTCCTCGTCATCGTCTTAGGCTTCCTCATGAACATCATACTCCTCATCCTCGTCAACCATAACACCCTGTTCGTTGGGCCTGAGATACCAAGCACGAGGACAACTTTGATACATTTGAGTGACACCACGAGAACCACCTGTGAAGCAAACAAGGTAGATAGGAAAATGTGAGCACACACAAGTCCAGGAAAATTGCTAAAAATAGTCGAAAACAACCACAAGACAATCATACACCACACCATAGTCTGAGAGCAACTACAACAGGTCGAACCCTTCCAGGCTGGATAATCTGGCCCTGCCAGGGGTGGATAATCCAGCCCTAGTGAAATTTTTGCAGAACACCTCAGATTGACAGTACGAACATAGATCAGGCAAAGAGGTTGCTAGTCTATGATTTCTAACATCCATAAGGAACAAAGCGCAACCTAGAGACTGAGTTTCAACAACAAAAAAACAACTTCCATACAAAAGATAGGAGTGCGGGAGTTACCCTCACTCATTGGAAGAAGAACACAGAGGAGAAGGTACCCAGAGGAGATTCGGAGAAGAACCAGGGTAGGGCCGGAAAATCTGATGGCCGGAACAGCACCAGAGAGAGCCAGGGTGGCCAACGGTAGAAAAGAGGAGAGAGGGGGTCGGGGTGGAAGTGGCTGCTCTGTTTGAGCCCTTCCACCCAACGCCCAGCCCTAATAAGACAAATCCGCCTGGTCCGGATAATCGGGCCCCCACTAGGGGCGGATATTCCGGCCTTCACTAAAAATTCTATTTACACAGATTTCAGGCCATGCACACCCCAAACAAAAACTCTCGAAAGTTTCAACAAAAGACTTGTGTGCAAGTGTTGGGGGGGATACCCCTGGGAGGGTCACGCCGGGGTATAAAGGCCGAGTTAGCCGAGGTACGGCAAGGTCAAAGCGAATGCTGGCCGAGTCACCTCAAGGTAGGCCGACTTACGGAGTAACCCGGACCATAGGATGTCCACCTAACTGAGTCCCGGCCGACGTATGTCGTATGCCGGCAGGCATTTTGTAACTTGTATGCAGGTACCCGCGGGGCCGGATTAACCAGGCATGATCCGGGTTATATCAGGCTTGCAAGAGAAGGAAGGTATCTCGCTGGTCAAAAGGTGGGCACTGTACGCTGGAGCATGAGCGAAGCGGATAGAGGGAAGGACCACCGAGGCGTGGCCAGCACGGATGACGCAGCCTGTGTCGGATGAGGCTGGCGCCGTAGAGGCTTATGTAGCCTCTGCGTGGCTTACGATGGCAAAAGGTGACCTGGTCGGTTTGCTATTTTGGGAAGAGGCCTATTCCCTGAAATATGCCTCCATGTATGCCCTAGTTGGAGACCTAGCCTTCCCTTTATAAGGGGCACTAGGGCCTCTGTAGAAGGGGTTGGCATTTCAGTAGTTGGTTCACTTGGAGATAGGTAGTGGTGAGAGTAAGAGAGCTTCTTCTTCCTCCTCTCCCTAATACAGCTCAAGGAGCATCTGTAGCCTCATGAACTTGAAGAATACAAAGCATCTGTGTGTGGAATCACCATACTATCCCTCCCTGGATTCCTCTAGTGCATATTGGCCCCACCTTTAGCCTATCCATGGCATCTGCCGTGACACCACCATGACAGTTGGCGCTCACCGTGGGGCTGGCAGCGCTAGCAGGAGTGAAGATCCGGACGGGAAGCATCATCGGCAACGGCGAGCGCATCGTCTCTGGGCTCGTTCAGTGCTTTGGAGCGCTGGACTACGTCAGCGACAATGCTGGTTGCTTGGGCAAGCGACCTCCACTGCACAATGGCATCTTCGTCAAGCTTGGCGCCCACAGGATCTATGTCAGCGTCGATGTGTCTTGCGTTCACCCACAACACGTCGTCGAAGGAGGCGAACCAACCCTTAGCGCGGCCAACGGTGCGCGTATCACTCGCTCCCCTGACCGCGCTGAGGTGATGATGACAGCGCTTGGCGCTGGCGCGCACAGAGACCCGGCACCAGATCCGGAGGTAACACCCAAGGCACCCAGGAAAAGTAGAGGTCCTCCGGTAGAGAGGCCAGAGAACGTGCTACAGCAGGCGATAGATAGCTTGGCAAGCCCCATAGCACCTGTGGTAGATCCGACTCAGGCACATGCCGAGTTAGAGGAAACTAGGCAGAAAATACTAGAGGGTGCGAAAAAGATAGCCACGGCTCAGCAGTCGTTGAACATGACGCTGTGTGAGTACGCAAGAGCAAATAAGGTATATGCCGTAAAACTAAAAGGGAGAAATCTCATCAGTGAAATGAACAAAGAGGGTGATACTAGAGTTGAGGAATCAGAGAACATTTTGTCCGTGGGGCTGCCGAAGTACAGCACCCCGGCAAAGAACCTCAGAGCAGCGGATGCGGCTGCATCCGAGTTAGACGGTTTGACGGGTGAAGCCCGGCAAAGACAGCAGGAGAGGGTTAATGAGTTAGTTCGGATCGCTAACAGGCAAAATGAAGAGTTGCTTAGGGCTAACCCGGCAAGAGCTGGGGCTTCCAAAATCGTTTATTCAGTGGTGCGTAATCCGGAAAAATCTGCTAGAGCCGCATCGTCCCCTCATGATGGCCCAAGAAGATAGGAAGTGGTGACCTCGGCAAGGAGAAACAAACAGATATTCCCATGTGACCCGGCAAGGGCAGGGAAAGGAAAAGCAGTGCAGGGAAATGAGGATCGACGGAGTGTCAGCCGAGGTGAAGCTGGCCGAGGTAACCGCGACCAAGGCAATGCCGGTCAGGGAAAGGCTATAAACCACAATGCCGGACAGCATAACTCGTCGGGTGTAGGGCAACCACAGTAGGGGAATATACCACGGCAAGAGCGAAGTGCCAGCCAAGGTATGCAACGAAGATGCGCTCCACAAGAGCAAGATAGATACAATGATGGTGATTTGGAAATGGTGAATGCAGGATACCAAAGGCCGGATCATCATGTGATAGGATCAAGGTTGGGAAGCAGGAACTTGATGCCTGATGACACCAGATTAAATCTGGGTCGGCTCTATAGGTTGGAGCTAATTGAGGGGCAAGGTCCTCCGGGTCCGGTGTGCTTTGGGCCCCGGATCATGAAAGAGCCTATAGTACCTAACTTCCAGTTACCCAGAGGCACGAAGACATATGACGGAAGCACCAAGCCGGAGTATTGGCTAATCAACTACGCGACGACAGTGAAAATTGCTACAGGCAACTTGAGATGCGCAGTGAGATACATACCTCAGATGCTGGAAGGGCCAGCGAGGGTATGGTTAAACAATTTACCACCCGGTAGTATCAACTGCTGGATTGATTTTGAGGAAATGTTCGTCAGTAACTTCTCGAGCACGTATCAGAGGCCGAATAGGCCACAAACACTAGCAATGTGCAAGCAGAGACCAAATAAGATAGACCGTGAGTTCCTAACCCGCTGGTGCACCGTGAGAAATTCGTGCGAGGGCGTGATTGAGTCACATGCCATAGCTTGGTTTGCACAAGGGTGTAGATATGCAAGCATGTTGTGGCAAAGGTTACAAAGGGACATGCCAACTACCTTGGCAGAAACAATCTGGATCGCTGATTCATACGCCTTAGGCGATCCAACTCAACCCTGGCTTGTATCAAACGAGTCAAATGATGAGTACTATCAACGAGATGGAGCCGGACCGTCTCGGCGAAATGATTACCGGGGTAAGAGAAGAGATGATAGACCGGATTACATGTATAGTTCACAACAAGTTGCTGCTTTAAATCAAGATCAACCCAGAGCAGGGGGTAATCAGCGTCAGAAAACTGGAGGGAAACAATGGACTCTAAGAAATGATGGCAAGAAAACTTGGACGCCCGAGCAAAAGAGACAGTGGCAAGAGAAGAAAGACCGGCCGAGGTATACGTATGAGGTAATGCTGGATCAGCCGTGCAAATTTCATACGCCAAATCCGAGTAACCCGGCAGGTCACACAACCCAGCAATGTGAGTGGATGAGGAAGATAGAGCAAAGTGGTTCGGGGAATGCTCAGGCACCTCGGAACGATCAGCCTCGGCAAGAGTTACCTCGGCAGCAGTTGCTCTCCGGAGCAAACACGCAACAATTGATGTTACCACCACCTCCGCCGAGGTATGAGAATCATGAGAGAAGGGATGCAGTGCATCAGGTGGAGAACCAACATCAGCCAGACCGAAGGTACCCTGGAAATGAGGGGAGAAATGAATACAGAGAGAATCTCCAGATTTACTGTGTGTTTACCACAGAGGAAACAGATAGAAAGAGCTTGCAACACCGACATATGGAAGTGAATGCAGTTATGCCGGCAGTGACGAGGTATATGCCTTGGTCGGATCAGGAAATTACATGGAGTATCAAGGACCATCCCAAGCTCATGCCAAGTCCTGGTTCATATGCATTAGTACTGGACCCAACGTTCATCGAGCCGAATATCAATGTGAGATTCTCCAAGGTGCTGATCAACAATGGCAGCAGCATCAATATCATGTACGTGGATACAATGCGCAAGTTGGGTATCTCGGAGAACATGCTCCAAGCTACAAGAACAACTTTCCATGGCATTGTGCCTGGTATCTCCTGTGAACCCATTGGCAAAGTCCGGGTTGACGTGTTATTCGGCACGAGAGATAACTGCCGAACTGAAAATTTGGAGTTTGAGATGGTGAACCTAGAAAGCGCATATCACGTGTTACTCGGCAGGCCAGCCCTGAACAAATTCATGGCAAGTTGTCACATCAGTTACCTAAAGATGAAGTTTCCTGGGCCAAATGGTGTAATTACCATAGCTGGGGATTTCCGACGTTCTATTGAGTGTGCGTCAGCCGGGTCTAACCTGGCCGAATCACTCGTGATCGCACAACAAAAGAGAAAGATCCAGGAAGTGGCGGCATTGGCTCAGTCCGCACAGGAATATATGCCGGCGCTGAGTAACCCGCATGGAAGTGTCTCATTTCAAGCAACGAAGGATACAAAGAAAGTGCCCGTTGATGATCTATTCCCAGAGCGCACCGTAACGATTTGTGCCGGGCTAAATGACAAATAGGAAAGCGAGCTCGTCAACTTCCTCCGTGAGAATCGGGATATCTTTGCTTGGTCCACACAAGACTTGCAAGGTGTTCCGAGGGAGTTGGCCGAGCACTCTTTGAATGTGAGACCCGGAGCAAAGCCGGTGAAGCAACCTCTCCGCCGCTTCGCCGAAGATAGGAGAAAAGTCATTGGAGATGAGATAGCTCGACTCCTAGCAGCTGGGTTCATCATGGAGGTACTTTACCCGGATTGGCTATCTAATCCGGTGCTAGTGGAAAAGAATAAAGATGATCCAAATGTGGCAGTGGTTTGGCGTATGTGCATCGATTACACGAACGTGAATAAGGCGTGCTCAAAAGATCCATTCCCACTGCCAAAGATAGATCAAGTCATAGATTCTACCGCTGGATGTGAACTGTTGTCATTCATAGATGCATATTCTGGTTTCCACCAGATACCTCTGAACCTGAATGATCAAATAAAGACTGTGTTTATCACCCCGTATGGGGCTTATTGCTATCGCACCATGCCTTTTGGTTTACGTAATGCAGGGGCAACGTACCAACGGTGTATGCTAAAATGTTTACACGACCAAATCGGCCGAAATGTGCAAGTATATATGGATGATGTGGTTATAAAAACCAAAGAAAGCAAAACGCTCCTTGATGATATCAGGCAAACGTTCGTGAACCTAAGGAGGTTCCGAATGAAGCTTAACCCGGAGAAGTGTACCTTCGGTCTCCCGGCTGGAAAATTACTCGGATTCCTGGTCTCCAGCCGAGGTATCGAAGCTAACCCAACTAAAATTCGAGCCATAGAGCGAATGGAATTGCCGAAGTGTCTTAACGATGTCTATAAATTCACTAGTTGTCTGGCATCTTTAAGTCAGTTTGTATGTCGGATGGGAGAAAAGGCATTGCCTCTCTATCAACTAATGAAAAAAGCGGACAAGTTCGTATGGACGCCACAGGCCAATGAAGCCTTCATCTAGTTAAAGAAAATGTTAGCCACTGCACCAGTGTTAGCCTCTCCACTATCAAAAGAGCCAATGTTGCTCTACATAGCCGCAACCAACCGAGCTGTAAGTGCAGTAGTAGTGGTAGAGCGCGACGAAGAGGGTAAGTCAGTGCAAAGGCCAGGCTATTACCTGATTGAGGTATTATCAGCATCAAAGCAAAACTATCCTCACTATCAGAAGATGGCATATGGTGTGTATATGGCAGCGAAGAAGCTAAAACACTACTTTGAAGAACACCCAATCAAAGTGATATGTGAAGCCCCCGTATCTGAGATAATGAGCAACAAGGATGCGAGCGGCTGGATCGCAAAATGGGCTCTCGAGCTATCCCCTTATGCTCCACAATACGACAGGAGAGATGCGATCAAGTCTCAGGCTATGGCCGACTTTTTCGTGGATTGGGCCGAGATACAATATGAGCCACTATTGTTAGATCCGAACTACTGAAGAATGCATTTTGACGGATCAAAGACAAAAACCGAGTTAGGCGCCGGAGTTGTGCTTACCTCACCCAAGAAGGACCAGCTGAAGTATGTGCTGCAGATCCATTTCGCAGCATCAAACAATGTTGCAGAATACGAAGCACTTGTGCATGGGCTCAAAATGGCAAAAGAAATTGGAATACGTCAGATCCAATGCTTTGGTGACTCGGATTTGGTAGTTCAGCAAGTCTCGGGGAAATGGGATGCTTTGGATGCAAACATGGCATTGTACATATTTCATGTGCAAAAGATATCATGATACTTTGAGGGGTGCGAGTTTCACCATGTACCCCGGCTGGAAAACGAGGCTGCCGATGTATTGTCGAATCTCGGATAAACCCGACAAGCAATTCCACCGGGTGTAGCACTAGAGCACCTCAGAAAACCATCTATTAGGCCATCCCCAGAATTCGAGTCAATCTACATTCCGGCAGATCCGGAGTCCGGAGCTGTACCCATGGACATTGATGTGGGAAGTGGTTTAGGAAACCCGGGGACTGCTTCGCAGAACCCGGGGACTGCGCAGCATGATCCGGCCGAGGTTATGTCGGTGGATCAAATGGAAATTGACGAGGATGTGTTTTCGGCGCGAGCTATACCAGCTTGGGCACTGCCCATATTCCAATTCCCGAAGGATGGATCTTTGCCCAATGACGAGGTGCTTTCTAGGAAAATTCAGAGGCGTGCAAAGGCATACACGATTATCAATGTCGAACTATACAAGAGGAGTGTCACGAATGTCCTCCAACAATGTGTTGACCCAGAAGAAGGGCTTGACATCCTCTGTGATATACATCAAGGGGAATGTGGGCATCACGCCTCATCCAGAGCCTTAGTGGCAAAAGCTTTCCGGCATGGGTTCTACTAGCCAAGCGCCTTGGAACAAGAAGAAGATCTAGTAAGAAAATGCAATGGTTGTCAGAGGTATGCTACCAAGACACACATTCCAATTTCGGAGCTCAAGACCATACCAATTACCTGGCCATTTGCCGTATGGTGTTTGGATATGGTTGGCCCATTTAAACCGGCGAGAGGAAATATGACCCATATCTTGGTTATGGTTGACAAATTTACAAAATGGATTGAGGTAAAGCCGATAAGAAAATGTGATGGAGCTACAGCCGTGACATTCCTCAAAGATATCATTCTGAGATATGGCTATCCACACAATATCATAACAGATAATGGCACCAATTTTGCTGAAGGAGCATTTGCACGATTCTGCCAAGATAAGAAGATCTGGCTAGACATTGCCTCGGTAGCCCACCCCGCATCGAACGGACAAGTGGAGAGATCCAATGGGTTAATATTATCCGGGATAAAACCCCGGTTCATTGAGCCGCTGCAAATATCAGCGGGGTGCTGGATAGAAGAACTACCAGCGGTACTGTGGAGTTTAAGAACAACTCCAAATCGATCAACAGGCTATACGTCATTTTTTCTGTTATATGGGCAGAAGCTGTATTACCAACCGACATAGAGCATGATTCGCCTAGGGTCACCAATACACAGAAGCCGAAGTGCGAGGAGCCCGGCAAAATGATGTTGATCTGCTAGAAGAAGCGAGAGAATTGGCATTATCCAGATCCGTCATATATCAGCAAAATCTCCGACGTTACCATAGCCGGAAAGTAAACCCCCGAGTTTTCCGGGAAGGTGATTTGGTGCTAAGGCTAATACAACGCATTGTTGGCATGCATAAGTTATCTCCTCCATGGGAAGGACCTTTCATTGTGAGCAAAGGTTTGCACAATGATTCCTATTATCTTATTGATGCACAACCCCAGCAAAAGAACAACACGGACAGGTCCGGAGAAGAATCCAAAAGACCATGGAACGTAGCACTGCTTCGTCCTTTCTACACCTAAGAGGTGAATGTATCTGAACTACTCGTATGTCGGTATGTATATCGGCAATGAGCTTATCAATAAAAACTTTACTACCCCGAGCAGAGACTCGGGGACTGCTATAACACTTGTCTCTTGTTTCCGTATTTTTGTGTCGGCTGGGTTAAGTCACTTATGTCTTAGTTGGATTGGTAATGTGTGAGCACCAAAAACCCAACTCTTCGACTTTGCTGCTGTCCAACAAGAATTGGCTTCATGGCAAGCAAGAAAACAAGTTTGGAATGGCAAAGCACATGAAAAACGACTAAGGAAAAGAACTTAAGCCGGCCGACATTAGTTTTTTGGCTAACCCTTTGTTTATTTTCTTCACTAAAGTGCCGAATCATTTTGAGATAATCTCAAGGTTTCAAGTATTGTTAAGTCAATTTTTTGAATCTCGGACTCGTAAGTCAAAAAACCGAATCAAGGTTGACGTGAGCCGAGTCAAAAATTGGGGGAAGAAGAAAATGAAACTCGGGGACTTCGCCCACGATAATCCGGCAATAAAACTTAGTTCGGAACATAAAATTGTAGCACAAACAAACCAAAGTATTTAAATACATCTGCACCCAGCATTCCGGGGATCTGATCAATATGGTAAGTGTTTTTCAAGGGGTAGGAGCAGCAGGCGAATCATCTGTCGAGGATGGAGGTACTCCGGAGTGTGGGGGAGGAGCGCTAGCTTCGGCTTCATCCTCTGGGTTAACTTCGTTATCCTCCATGTCTTCAGCCTCGTCGCCTAGCTCGGAGCCCTCGCTCTCACTCCCTTCCTCTTCAGCTCTAGAGACAATTTCTTCGTCAGCGTCAAGATAACTCAGCCCCTCATTCCAGGCATGGCAGAAGGAGTACTGGATGAGCTTACTGGCACAGGCCTGGCAGCATGCGATCCACTCCGGATCCTCGCACCACCTAGACCCGGTGCACATACGAGAGCAATGCCAAGTCAATTCCTTCGTACCATGAGAGCGCAAATTTCAGAGCAATGTCGGCCCCAGCCCGTGCGGCAAATTCGTGCCACAAATGCAGCCGCGTGTCACATTCCATGAGTTTGGCTATAAAAGCGGAGCTTTTCTTGGGAATGGTTTCATTGGGCCAGAGGCAGCTGAACATACGTATTGCCGCCGGGATGATGTCCGCGCCATGGTTCTTTACTACCTCAAGGCGAGCAGTGAGACTCGCCAGGAGATCTTCTGTGGTATAGAGGATTGACTCACCATCAGGGACAACAGGAATTCCACGCCGTTTGCGGGACTGGCGTACGTCATAGGTAGCGAGCGTATCGCTCTCTAGAAATTGGCCTAAGGATAAGAAGAAAAACAGTGAGCAAATGGACCAAATCCGAATGGTAGAAGATCAAGCAAGGGCAGGAAACTTATGCGCAATCTGGAAGAGAAGTCGCTGAAGCTCGGAATCAACATTGGCATTATGAACCCGGAGTTTCTCGTATTCGGTGGTAACCGACGTAAGCTTGACGTCGGCTTGCTCCAATAGGCTCTTGTCCTTGGAGATTTGCGTGGTTAAACGCTCCTTCTCCTTGGCAAACTCCTAGTAGATTTTCTCCAGCGTGGACTGATGGGAGTTCTTAAGTTTTTGAATTTTGGCGTTCAGCCGAGTGATCTCCGAGTCCTGCTGCTTGAGCCGAGCTATTTCCTCGTCCTTCTTTTTCAGTTCAGCCTCATAATTACCTGCTTGTTCGAGGCAGTGGGTCATCATTTCAGGCATGGTGACACTATCATCGAGAGCAACTGCAACATGATCCGGAGGACCCAGAGTATGAGTGTCCACCGGATGAGGCAAGGAAAGTACAATGATTATATGAAAGGGATGAGTTTACCTTTGATCTCCGCAAGGTTCTTCCTCATGATTTTATTCTCAGCTTCAACCTCGGCTGCATGATTTGGACAAGACATTCATATTGGTCCTAAGAAGTTTGAATGAACAAGGAAGAAAAGGAATGGAAACTAACCCCTCTTCTGGTACTCCGCTAGGAGTTTACCATAACGCCCGCGGATGTCTTTGTATGCGTCCAGCAGGAGCTAGAACTCAGCGGTTCGGCGATTAGTGGTAATGTGAAATAAGCAAGGAAGAGACAAAAGCTCAGAGGCAAGGTAGAAATACTTCGAAGTCTACAAGACCCAAGCCAAGTGGAACTTAACCCGACTCTAGGTGTGTGGATATTCGAATTCTACAAGACCCGGGCCAAGTGGAACTTAACCCGGCTCTAGGTGTGTGGATATTCGAATTATACAAGACCCGGGCCAAGTGGAACTTAACCCGGCTCTAGGTGTGTGGATATTCGAATTCTACAAGACCCGGGCCAAGTGGAACTTAACCCGGCTCTAGGTGTTTGGATATTCGAATTCTACAAGACCCGGGCCAAGTGGAACTTAACCCGGCTCTAGGTGTGTGGATATTCGAATTCTACAAGACCCGGGCCAAGTGGAACTTAACCCGGCTCTAGGTGTGGGGATATTCTAAGTACATAACACATGGGCCAAGGGAACTAGACCCGGCCCAAAATTTATTGCAAATTAATGTCATTATGAACAAAAACTAAGCTCTACGAGAAGCATCCGACTGAATAACAAGTTATTCCCTCGGAGGCTCGGAGACTAGGGGCTATATCTACAAGTGTTCAATTGCATAAAAGATCAACGACAGAGAAAAAGAATTACCTCCATCATCCGGCCAACCAAGGAGATAGCCTTAGTAGCGGAGTTTATCTGGGTGCTAAACTCCGCGGGGCCGAACTTCTCGGCAAATCGTCTTGAGGATCGACGCAATCGGCGTCGTTCCAGTTCTTCACATACTCAAGGAGTAGTGGACTGTAACTTTCTCCGCTCGGAGTATAGCTCGCCACAAGGCCTTTCACGTGGGCCTCCCGCCTGACGGATTGAGCTGCAGCGAGGCTTATGCAAAACCAGCTGCTGGCCGCCCTCTGATCTGGAGGGAGCAGACCCGAAAGAAGTATCTTTGGCTGACCCGGAGGTCTTCTTGGCTTTGTCGGATGAGGATTGAGGAGCTTGTTGAAAAATATTAGCAATGGAAGGACTAGACCTGGTGGGAGCGAAGGAGCTTTTCCCTTGGGAGGCTTGGAGGCTCTTGGTGCTGGTGCTGGTGCTAGTGTTGTTGGTGCTGGTGCTGGTGCTGGTGCAGTTGCTGCTGGTGCTGGTACTGGAGATGCTGGAGACGGCGCTGATGAAGCTGACACCTCAGGATCTGGCACTGAGGCCGAGGAGCCGGGGAGATCCTACATCGCCGTATCCCGATCCGGCCCACTACCCCCGCGCTGACATTTCCCTCCTCTTGGCGAGGTGGGCTCTGGTCAGGCGCAGCAGCAGATCCCTCTTGAATAGGCCTGAGCGGGCGATTATCATCGTTGCGGGGGGAGAGGGGCTGCTCCGGAGTGGGGAGGCAATGCCGGGGCTGCTCTGAGGGATGTCCCTAGGATCTCTCAGAAAGAAAAAGCACCAAGTCAAAAAGAAGAATCAGTAAGAAACAAAGGCAAACGAAGGAGAAAATCCAAAGGAGCAGTATCAGAGAACTTACTCATCCGCGGTAGGAGGAGCACGAGGCTGGGGAGCCCTCTGAACCGTGCTCTTGGCGGCAGGCTTGGCTGAGGGTTTAACGTCGGACTTCTTTTGCCTCTTCTTGGGCGGTGGCGCCTCTGAAGCTGCGACCGAGGTAGCTGCGTGCTTCTAGGACGAAGCCAGGGCCGGGCCACCAGTTGCAAGGGGAGGAACCCCGTGGACCTGATCGTCCGGGTTAGCTGAAGATTCAGACATAGCCAGGTGCGCGTAAGGGATGAGAACCGAATCAAGTACCTCAAGGACCTCAATGTCCGAGTCATCATCGTCTAGCCAATCCCTTAAAGAAGAGTCCTTACCAGGACTGCGTCCGACGACGTCTGGGGTAGGCAGGAAGGCCTCCAGATCAGGCTCCACCTCGTCCTCCTTGGTGCGGTCCTCCAACCATTTTCTTGCTAGCACCTCGCCATCCTCCAATGGTTGCTGGAGAAATTTCCAAAAGAATAATTGCCAAGTTACAAAGGAAAACCAACATACAAAGAAGATTCGAAAAACAAAGAAGGGTTAATTTACCTTTGGAGGAGGGTTGGAACGGGTGAAGGGCTCGAGTCCCCACTCCCAATCCTCGGAGAACTCCTTCTCCATGTTGAATATGGACTTAACCCGGTGGTAAACCGTCGAGTTATCCAGCTCGAAAGAAGAGGTCCGGTGAGGGTCAAGAGGGCTGCTAAGATAGCAGATCTTGTGGGATCGCTTCTGGAGGGGGGAGACCCGACTGCGAAGGAAAGTGATCATGATGTCCTCCCCTCGGAGTTTCTCCTTGAGAAGCTCCTTGATCTGACGCGCCACTTGGTTTGCCAGGGCCATAGGCTGCTTCGGGATGCTCTCCCAACGCGAGGTGTCAGGAGGGCCAAGTTTGAAGGGGAGTAACCGGATCAAGTCCTCCTTGGTGGTGTTCCAGACATAAAAGAAAGTCCGGGCCTAGCCCTTGCAAGATTCGAGTCTCGTAACCCGGGGGAACACATACTGTTTTCGGGGAGAGATGGAGGCAGCGCCGCACTGGGTCAGCTGCTTGTTTTCCGGGGTATGCTCCTTATCCGGAATCACATTCCTCCGCAGGCCAAAGAAATTGATCCAGAGTTCTTTGGTTGGCCAGAGGCAAATGTACCCCTCGATGCCAGAAGCAAAGGAGGACAGAGAAGTAATGGCGTTTGCGGGGAGGTGATGCGGTTGCAACTTGTATGTGGAAACAAAATCAAAGAAGAAATCGGAAGTGGGAAGGCCAAAGCCCCGCTGGAAATGCGATAGAAAAACTACATATTCCCTAGATTTGGGGGAAGGAAATACTTCACCGGAGGCGAGACGGCAGGCGACGCCGGCGGGGATGCGCCGCGTGGCGCGGAGCCAGTCAAGGTCCTCCTCGCGGACGACGGAGCCGTCCCAACCGCCGCGCTCGCGGCCCTTGATGGCGTGGAAAAGACTAAAGGCAAACTAAAATAAAGAAGAAAGCAAGCAAACATGTAACCGATCTAATAGCAAACGGTGTTTCAGTGCTTAGAAACAAGGCCTAGGGATCATACTTTCACTAGTGAACACTCTCATATAAATATCTTCTCTTTATGATACTACTCTTAACTACTCTCCTGTTGGACACTCTAATCGATAGTAGGGCTATAACAACACACCCCAAAGTTCATCTTTCCCATCTAGAAACCCCCACACTTTCACCTTGAGTACTAGATGAGTCCAACAAACACCACAATTTCATAAAGACATCCAACTCCAAATATAACTCATAACAAGTATTTGTAATCTCTAGCCTAAGTGCCACCATGGTGTGCACGCTGTCACTTTCACACACATGGGGAGAGCAGAGATCTATTAAAGCACTTGAGTAGCAAAGTAGATCTAGTTGATTATTGATACATTGCAAATGTATCTATAATTTTTGATGCTCCATGCTTGGTTTTATCCACTTTCTTGTGTTTTGTCCACACTTTGGAGTACTTTTCATATGATTTCTTGGACTAACCTATTAACAAGAGCCACAGTGCCAGCTGCCTGTTTTCTGCTGTTTTTGGTTCAAGGAAAGTCAGAAAATGAATATTCTTGGAATTGGACAGGACAAAAGCCAAAGTGCCTATTTTTCCAGAAGACTCACGGAGCCAGAATACGAGACGGAGGAGGGCTAGGGGCTGGCCACACACCCCCCAGGCGCGGGCTAGGCCTGGCCGCGCCAGGGCCTGGTGTGGTGGCCCCAGGCACCCCCTCGGTCTCCCTCTTCGCCTATAAGAAGCCTTCTGACCTAAAACCTTCAGGGGGTTCGACGTTTTTCCAGAAGGAGTTCCGCTGCGCCGCCACCACCAGATTCCACGAAACAGCACCAGAAACTCCGTTCTGGCACCCTGCCGGGATGGGGAATTGGAGGAGATCATCGCCATCATCATCACCATCACTTCTCCATCGACCATCCATGTTTCTCCCATCTATGAGTGAGTAATCCCCCGCTGTAGTCTATGGGGATGGTAGGGATTGGATGAGATTGTTCATGTAATTGCATCAGATTGTTAGGGCATGGTGCCTAGTATCTTTTATTAGTGCTTTATGACTTTGTTGCGACTTGTTGTGCTTAATGCTTGTCACTAGGGCCCGAGTGCCATGATTTCAGATCTGAACATGTTATTGATTCATCATGATAGTATTGTTTTGGGTCTTATCTACAAGTTTTATACACACATCATTGTCCAGAACCTATGGTCCCGAAGTGACAGAAATCGGGGTAGCCAGAAGGGAAAGGCTTTGATGTGAGGATCACATGTGTTCACGGAGTGTTAATGCTTTGCTCCGGTGCTCTATTAAAAGGAGCACCTTAATTGCCAGTAGTTCCCTAGAGGCCCCGCTACAAACGGGCTGGCAGGACAAAAGGTGTTGCGCAAGTTCTCATTGCGAGCACGTATGACTATATATGGAACACATGTCTAGGATTGTCTAGTACTTGGATGCTTTATCTTATTTATCTGCAATTGCCCTATGTTCTGATTGCTATGTGAATTGTCTTATCCATGCAACGCCCGTCCATCCATCCCTATGCCTACCGCACTCGAATCCCACTGTTAACTGCTTTTGTTACTACTGTCTTTGCTTTGCTACTGCTGTTACTTTACTATTCCTACTACAAAACTGTTGCTACTGATAAACTGCTGTGAGCAAGATTGTTTCCAGGTGCAGCTGAATTGACAACTTAGTTGTTAAGGCTGATAAGTATTCTTTGGCTCCCCTTGTGTCGAATCAATAAATTGGGTTTCACTTCCCTCGAAAATACTGCGATACACCCCTATACTTGTGGGTCATCAAGACTATTTTCTGGCGCCGTTGCCGGGGAGCATAGCTTTATTTATCAAGTCCACTTGGATTCACTATTGTTCAAGCTAAGTTTATTTTCTCCTTGTTTGCTTGTTTCTTTATCAAAAATACAAAAAAAATTAGTTCCTACTCTAGTTGTTATTTTCGTTGGTCTGTTATTGTCTTGCCTTATCATGCTTGTTGTCAATGGTTGGTTTCTTTGAAACTGAAGCTTATTGGCAAGGTGGGTTCACGGAAGATGAAAAGTAATATTATAAGGAACACCGCTTGTCACAAAAAGGGAAACACTTATGGGGACAAATTGATAGATTGTATACCATTGCTAGAAATGTGTGCTCTACTTATAATGTTACTTATTGCTTTGATAAATCTTGTTGCTGTAGGAGGTACAAACACCTCCAATGTGAGTATAATGATAATGTTACCATATCTTCCTATGTTAAGGGAAATTATGATCTTTATGATGTGGAACTTGAGTAGCAAGGTAGATCTATAGATTATAACCTCATGATCTCAATAAGATCATGCATAGAGAGAGAGATGAACACATAGCTACCGGTAGAACCCTTAGCCTCGAGAGAGAACTACTCCCTCATCATCATGGGAATCAGCAATGGTGATGGAGATGGTGGTGGAGATGGCTCTGGGGGCAAGGGGACAAGGTCGGTGGGCGGCCAGGGGGCCCACACCATGCCCTGGCGCGGCCTAGGTGGACCCGTGCCAAGGGGTGGTGTGGCCACCCTGTGGCCCCCCTCCGGCTCACCTTCTGGCTCCGTGAGTCTTCCGGGAAAATAGTAACTTTGACTTTTGTCCCGTCCAATTCCGAGAATATTCATTTTCTGACTTCCTGGAACTAAAAACAGCAGAAAACAGGCAACTAGCACTGTGGCATCTTGTTAATAGGTTAGTCCAAGAAATCATATGAAAAGTACTCCAAAGTGTGGACAAAACATAAGAAAGTAGATAAAACAAAGCATGGAACATCAAAAATTATAGATACATTTGCAATGTATCAACATCCCCAAGCTTAACTCCTGCTCGTCCTCGAGTAGGTAAGTGATAAAAAGAAATAATTTTTGAGGTGACATGCACCATCAAAGACTTGATCAAAGTATTTGCAAAACATCAAAGCTGGGATCAAAGTACTTCAATCATAACATGAAAGACAACGTTCTAGCAATAAGCAAAGAGACTATGATGCAACATGAAAAGGCACAAACAAAAGATTCATGAATAACAATGCTTTGCAAGACGTTTGTTTGTTTCACATAAAGAAAACATAGCATAATAGTATTCAGCTTGTCCCTCATAGAGTAGCAAATATAAATGCATAGGACACCTTCAAAGTTCATAAGAGTGACTAGATACACATAGTTTAAAACAAGCAATATCAAGTGATGCATCAATCAACTAGTCTTGGGACAATGCACATAGAACTAAGAATGGCCACTATGCTCTCAAAGGAGGTGCATAAAGTTAGAAGGTGGAGACTCAATATAATGGTGGAAGAAAGACCTTTTGTAAAAGGAATTAGGGATTCAAGTCTCATAAAGAGCTTCCAAAAATTATGGTACTTATATCTTTCAGCTCTCATTGCCCCTATCATAAGCATCTTGAAGTGATTAAGGTTAAAGTGAACAAACTATGGTGTACATGCTTGAAGAAGTATAAGTCAGAAATCTCATGTCCCTTGTATACGAGGGCCGCTCCTCATGCTACTCAAGTTTAGTCACCGGTAAGTTCTTGTCATTGTAAGTACATGTGTATCATTGAGAACCGCCAACGGGGTACCCCTTGCCCGATGATACGGAAGAATCCCCATATCAAAATGACAAGGCAAGCAGACAACAAGCATCTCAGCATTCTTCTTATTTACCATGGGAATATGGTGCTTTTTTCTCTCTTTCCTCTTTTCATAGTATCTTTTTTTTCTTCTTTTCTCAATATAGGACTCTTTTTTTTATAAGAAGAATGCTTCATAGACAGCTCATTATGGTTACGCTGCAGGATTCCACCATGTCAGCATGGATTAGACCAGCGGCCCAAGCGTTTCTCTAACACATATACATAATTCCATGGACTTACAAGCTCCCCTTTCATTTCACACCGACGACATCCATATACAAAATAGAATGATATCAACTAGGTACAAGTACCAAGTGCAATGTTGAAAGCGTTCCCCATGAAAGCATGGTTCTGCTAATTCCCAACAAATAAGTGCAAGCATATACAACATAGACGACACATTGGTTCAAGTTTATTAAGGGCAAGTAAAGTAAAGTGTGCCATCAAGTTTGCGAGAGCTTTAATCACTAGTTTTCTCATAACAAGTGGAAGGTAAACAAAATCATGAATATACTTGGAATAGCATAAGCTAGTAGGTAGGTATGGTGGACTCTTTGGAATAACTTGGTTTAGGGAGTTGGATGCATGAGTGGAACTCATACTTGGTTACGGAGGCAAGCAAAAGACTGGGAGCGACAAACTAAGAGAGCAATAATGGCCATAATCATGCAGAGCGACAAAACATCATTGATCAAAGCATAAAGTGATACTACAAGTTGAAAACTAAAGGATCATCAAGGCTATGGCGACTTTGGATAGTCATAACATGGTGTGAGCATGTGCCAAGTCAACCCAAATAAAGCATCAAAGGAGAATACCACTATACTATGCTTTAATATGCTAAAACAACGCATGATTCATCCAAGGCACATTAAGAAATCTCAATTGTTTATAACAAGTCATGCTACAGCAAAGAATACTAAGCATAAAGCCAAAACAATATCAAGCATGGCATGACAAAGAATAGGCCACAGTAAAAACGAGCTCTTTTTACCACAAAAGTAAGAACTTTCCTACTCTTTTCCAAACCAAACCAAACCAGTTGCAAACCAATGTATGAAAGAGGGGGTCCAACTAATTTATTCAGAAAACTAAGAAAACCAAAGCAAACGAAAAACCAAAATGAAAACGAAAAATAAGACGCTCCAAGAACAACACAACTGTGCATGAAACAATAAAAATGAAGCGTTTGGAAGAAACCTGGAATTTTTATTGATGAAGAAGGGGAATGCCTTGGGCATCCCCAAGCTTTGACTCTTGTACTTCTTGGATATTTCTTGGGGTGACACGCGTGGCATTCCCAAGCTTGAGCTTTAGTCCATCCTTCATCTCATTACTCATTCCTTCCATACACCTGAAATTTTTCCTTCATAGAAAACTTCACACAATCTCATTAGCAACATTAGTGCACTTAAGATAAATAAGTCTCAAGGTTCAGTTCTAATACCAAATAAACTTCCATTAGAACACTAGCTACTGTAGCACTTCCCTCAAAAAGCTCAATTCCCCAAAGGAACTCAAGAAGGAACTAACAAGAAGCAAATGCAGAAAATGGCAGAAATCTGTCAAAACAGACCAGCAGGTAAAGACGAATTTTTTCGAAGATCTTCTGTTGCTCAAATAGAAAAGTGTTGAACTAACGAAAGTTAGATAACAACCTGGGGCAGAAGCAAAAAAAATTACAGCTCAATCCGACGTACAGAGCTCTCTCAGGAATTTTTACGGTGAAGAACAGAAATCTGTTTCGGGACAGCAACTTTCCCAATCATTACTTCACTCTCATTAGAGGTTACTCTTAGCACAAAAAGCAAATAAAAAGGATAAGGAACGGTTATTACAGAGGTAATAACTTCCAAGACTCATCTAAAACTCTTGGGTTATCTCCCAACAAGTACTATCAAGCCTTTAAGTTAGGCATGATAGTTTGAAAAGATGCTCACATAAGAAATATGAATTGAAGTAAAAGAGAGCATCAAGAAGAAAATTCAAAGCACATTTAAGTCTAACCCACTTCCTATGCATAGGAATATTGTAAAGAAACAAGTCATGAAAGCACAAAGCAACAAGCATAGGAAAGCAAAACAAGTGCAACTTCAAAATTTTCAACATAAAGAGGGGAAACTTAATATTAGTGAGATGCATAAAACCATGTTTCCCTCTCTCATAATAACTTTCAGTAGCATCATGAATAAAATTAACAATATAACTATCACATAAAACATTCTTATCATGAGCCACATGCTTAAAAGAATTAATACTCTCCACATAAACATAGTCATTCTTATTAATCATAGTGGGAGCAAATTCAACAAAATAGCTATCATTATTATTCTCATCACCATAATCATAAAATATAGGAGGCATATTGTAATCATAATTAACTTCCTCCCCAATAGTAGGTGGACTGAAAATATCATACTCATCATTGTAATCATCATATATTGGAGGTTTGGTATCATCATAAGCAATAGAATAGCTATCTTCCACAGATGGGGAACTGAAAAGATCATTTTCATAAAAACTAGCTTCCCCAAGCTTAGACTTTTCCATAGCATTAGCAATAATGGTGTCCAAATAATTCATACTAACAACATTGCTATTAGCATGCAAAGAAAGTTCCAAGGGTTTTTTAATTTTCTTTTCAAAGAATTCGAGTTCTAACTTAGGAAAAAGACTAAAAAGCTCTCTATTTTTTTGTTGTTTTCCATTAAGCCTAACTAGTGAAAACAAGAAACAAAAAGACAAAATTGCAGAATCTAAAGGAAATAACTTCGAGCACTCACACCGGAGGATGTGAGTACCTTTTACCTTACCTCCCCGGCAACGGCGCCAGAAAATAGGCGTTTGCCGTGGGAGGTTCTTCTTCTTTAATCCTCCGGTGTGAATACCTTTTACCTTTCCTCCCCGTCAACGGCGCTAGAAAATAGCTTGATGGCGTGGAAAAGACTAAAGGAAAACTGAAATAAAGAAGGAAGCAAGCAAAAATGTAACAGATCTAATAGAAAACGGTCTTTCAGTGCTTAGAAACAAGGCCTAGGGATCATACTTTCACTAGTGAACACTCTCATATAAATATCTTCTCTTTATGATACTACTCTTAACTAGTCTCAGGTTGGACACTCTAATCGATGGTAGGGCTATAACAACACACCTCAAAGTTCATCTTTCCCATCTAGAAAACCCCACACTGTCACCTTGAGTACTAGATGAGTCCAACAAACACCACAATTTCATAAAGACATCCAACTCCAAATATAACTCATAACAAGTATTTGTAATCTCTAGCCTAAGTGCAACCATGGTGTGCACGATGTCACTTTCACACACATGGGGAGAGCAGAGATCTATTAAGCACTTGAGTAGCAAGGTAGATCTATAGATTACAACCTCATGATCTCAATAAGATCATGCATAGAGAGAGAGATGAACACATAGCTACCGGTAGAACCCTTAGCCTCGAGAGAGAACTACTCCCTCATCATCATGGGAATCAGCAATGGTGATGGAGATGGCTCCGGGGGCACTTCCCCGTCTCGGCAGGGTGCCGGAACAGAGACTTTCTGTCCCCCGAATCTCCTTTTCGGTGGCGGCGGTGCTGCGGAACTTTTCGTGGCTGGAGGCTTGATTATTTAGGGTTTTGGCCTCGGGAGGCTTCTTATAGGCCAGAGGGCAAGGTCGGTGGGCGGCCAGGGGGCCCACACCATGCCCTGGCGCGGCCTAGGTGGACCCGCGCCTAGGGGTGGTGTGGCCACCCTGTGGCCCCCCTCCGGCTCTCCTTCTGGCTCCGTAAGTCATCTAGGAAAATAGTAACTTTGGCTTTTGTCCCGTCCAATTCCGAGAATATTCATTTTCTGACTTCCTGGAACCAAAAACAGCAGAAAACAGACAACTAGCACTGTGGCATCTTGTTAATAGGTTAGTCCAAGAAATCATATGAAAAGTACTCCAAAGTGTGGACAAAACATAAGAAAGTAGATAAAACCAAGCATGGAACATCAAAAATTATAGATACATTTGCAATGTATCAGCCCTTCGCTCCTTCTTCCTGCTGCGCCACCACCGCTGCCTCTGCCTCAGACATGGTAGATTCAAGATCTTCTAGGGAATAATCAGAGTAGAGATAGCCAGAACAAGGGAAGAGGGAAGCGCAAGGTCCCGTGGTGGAAATTAGCATTTGGAACGGTGGCAATGGCGCGGAGTGCTATCGGAGCACGATTGCAGTGGCGCTCGTGGAGCAAAAAACTGGAGGCGGCGGCGGAGTCGCTGTGAAAGAGAGAGAGCAGTGGAGCGCGGCATAAATGGGGGAACTTCCCCTGGGAGAGCCCCTCACCCCCTACTTAACTGTGCCACACGCGCATCGTGGGATCCTTTGCGGGTGACGTGCCGCACGCAAAGAGCATGTATGCGGCTCGAGCAGCCAATCAGAACAAGGCCATAGGAGGGGCCATAGGAGCAAGCGATCCCATGACATGACATGTTGTTGCAGTTAATGAGGCGCCGCAGTGATAGGATGTTTACAGCAGTTATGCCTGACGCAGCGACAGTAACCGGCGCGGTAAATGTGCATGGCCCTTAAAATGAGGCAAATGATGATTACCCTCCACATAGGATGTGGAGAAGCGTATGAGAGAAGGAAAGATAACCCGGATAAGCAGGCGAAAGACCTACCTAACAAGGAATAACTCGGAAAGAGCAAAAGGGTTGCAAGAAGAGAAACTCCGGGCTACGAGATAACTTGGCCTAAGGAGCAAAAGATACAGACATGGGAACCTGTTGTGGCCTTAACAACTAAAAGTTGCTAAGACCGCTCCAGCTTCGAGGACTAATGTTGGGGGGATACCCCTGGGTAGGGTAACACTGGGGTATAAGGGCCGAGTTAGCCGGGGTACGGCGCGGTCAAAGCAAAGTGCTAAACGGGTCACCTCAAGGCAGGCCGAATCACAGTGTGGCCCGGCCCATGGGGCATTTCCTTGACAATGGTCCGGCTGGCATAAGATTTATGTCGGCCATGTCTATCTATTTTGCAGGTAAATGGGTAAGCCGGATTAGCTATATGCTAGCCAGATTATCTTAGCTTCCAAGAGAAGGAATCCCCCGCTGGTCAAAAGGTGGCTTTATTAGCTAAAGCATGTGCAAAGTAAAGTAAAGAAGAGGACCAGCGATCAGGGGCGACCAAGGTGACGCCGGCAAAGCCAGATGATGTAGCCCGTGTCTGGTGACGCCAAAAGCCAAGGATGATGATGCGGGTTACGTCCAAAGCTCGGACGAGTCATTAAAGAGGACTAAAGAAGCATCTGCTTTAGGAAAGGAGCATATTCATAGAATATGCTGCCACCTGTGCCCTAGAATTGTAACCTGGGCTCCACTATATAAGGAGCACCGGGGCCTCCATAGAGAGGGACGGCCAATAGATCAATGATTCTCTGTCTAAGGCAGAATTCTAGGGCTAGGAAACGAGGAGTAAGAGACATTGTCTCCTTCTTGTTGAGAGCCTTAGGAGCACTTGTAAACACTTTTGATAGAGAATATACAAGAACTTCCGTGCGTGGAATCACCACGCTCTCCCTCCCTGGATTCCCCTAGCACTCATAGGCCCCATCTTTAGCCTATCCATGGCATCTGCCATGCCACCACCACGACACAGCCGTTGGAACAAAAGGGGGCCGAATTATCCAACCTAAGTGAGGGACGGATTATCCGGTCGGGACAAACATCCGGCCTGGAATCGGACAATCCAGGCCAAATGTCCACCCCTCTCCGGGTGAAGAGCCTTGGATGCCTTTGAAGAAATTCCTGGGGCGGATTATCCGGCCTCCTTGTGGGGCAGATTATCTGGCATAGGCAATAGTTCCAACCCTGGCCGGTTAATCCCAGGGGAAAACTCCACCCCTTCTGGGTGATGCGCCTTGGCGGATTTGTTGAACAAGGTGGGATAGCTAAATTGGCCCTTGGTAGGGGCGGATAATCCGCCCCCCAAAACTCTGGTTTAGCAGCATTTGGGTAGAAAAGTATTCTGCACCACTAGACACACAATTAAATAATCCTTGGCATTGTTATATAACACACAAAACACTAGAGATCATGAAATGTTCTTTCAGAGGTACCTAAACAACTTAAACTGTGTAGTAATGGGATAAATAAAGAAAGAGGCACCAGTGGGAAATATCTGAGATCTGGTTTTTATCCGCTCACTTGTGTGCACCTAGGACCCAAGTACTTTATGCCTATTCCTTGACTATCGTCTATCCACATGTGGGCCCATGGATCCCCTTGGTGTGCGCATGATTCAGATCTAATTTCTTGGGGACACAATTAGTTTGGGGCTTTACTACTATCCTCTACTTATGCCATGTTTTACTCCTTTACTACTATTGATCTAGGAGCGCTTACCTATATTGTTTTAGAATGTGGAAAGTTTATGCGGTATCGACAAGCCCAATCACACTTTCAGGTTCCCAGTTGTTTACAACCATTGGCACAAACCCTGGTTCCGTCTCGAAGCCTGTCTGACTTTGTTGCGACTAGATTAGTGGGGTGGCCTCCTAAAATCATTTTTGAATCATGTAAATGCTTTGTCATGATGCCTCATTGCTTTTCATTTGGTTTTCCCGAGGTTGATCGTGCGTGTGTTGCTATTTGTGCACCCTTGCAGGGTAAATCTTTGTGAAAGCCGTGTCTGCGATTATGGACACCTTGGAGCATAGTTTCTTGATCATAGATAACTATAACTAAAGTACCATGTTTAACTTGACTAAACATGACTAGTAATTATTGCAACACTCATGGAATGGTTAATAAAATTGCCAATAGAAGGTTCATTCTTCCGCCTTCTCATTTGGTAAACGAGAAGGAGGATGGGATATATTTAATTTCTCTTGCTTATATAACTATTGGTTTCTATTTAACAAGCATCTGTCTATATTTGTTTAGGCGGATTTTGTAGGGTGTCTCTATAGGACTGCTAGATATTTTATCTTTCGCTGAAATCTCGTCAACCAAAGTTATCCCTTTAGTTGCATAAAGACTTGCTGAATGTGCCATTAGGGTCTCACACTCTATTGATTAGATTGTCAGCTATACCATAAAGACTACTACGTTGATGAGGTCGATTATGGAGGGAACGACCCTCTTGCATAGAGATTCCAGGATGGAGATCTCTAACATCTATGGGCGGGAATGTGCTTATTTCCATGGCATCTTATGCCGATGTGACACTTAATCCGTACTCAGATGTGTGTTTTTTGCTTTCGCTTGATGTTTTGATGACTGATGTGACGGAGATATGCCCTAGAGGAAAATAATGAAGTGTATTGTTTTGATATATCTCTTGTATGTTCATAATACGTTTCATACTGTGCTATAACTATGTTAATATAAAACGTTAATACACGTGTGGTATGTAAACAAACCGTATCTGTAACATTCCAAAACTTTAATCCAAGCTTATCAAGATCAAATCATCCAAAAATAGGGTTAACAAAAACTTTTCCAAATTTAAAATGAAAGCATTCATATGTGTATGCATTTAAAATAGGAGTTGTTTGAATTGCCATGATTGATTGATACAATGCTTGTAAAATGTTTCTTAGGTGATTTAAACATCATCTACATCATTCCCAAACTTTTCCTAAAGAAAATCAAATAAAAAAGAATTAAAGAGAAGGAATGGTCATTTTGGCAAATTTAACTCTCATGCCCAATTTGGCTATTCCTAGTACTCAATTCTTAACAGAAACAATTCTTGATCTTTGTACCCCTTGCTAGTACACATAATGAGGTACCAAGGCCCACATTTTGATTTGCTAAAAAAATTCTGTTAACTATTTTAAATGACAGTTTAAAATTGAATCTAATGCATATGCATAGATCACCCCTATTTCAAAAACCATCGTTTTGAGCTCCATTTTCAAAACCCTTGCAACCAGAGACTACCTATCACTAGTGGAAATCACTCAAAATTTTTGAAACCAAAATTCAAAACTTTCTTTCATGCGGCCATTTCATCAAACACTTGGCATGCATAATCTCTACTCTAATCCTAGCTCACTGTTTACTACAGGGTTTTGCCCCCAATTGATCCCCATTTAATCCCCTTGTCCCCTCTTGATCTAACCAGAGCCTAACCAGCCTCTTCCCTACCCCCTAGCTGCACTGCCATGCCATGCCGAGCACCAACTCGCCGGCCGACCGTGCACTCGCAGCAACAACCCTCTCCAGCCCCTCTCCTCATGTCAAGCAGCTTGCCAGTGGTCCACCTCCACCGCCCAACCAGCCCCAGGCCAGAGACAGAGAGCAGAGCAGCCAGGAACCGCCGCGCCTGGAGCCGGTCGAGCATGCCGACGCCACCCCCAGAGCACGCACTGTCCCCGCTCGCATAGACCATCCCTTGGAACCAGCCCGCGCCCGCCGCTCCACCTCGACCTGGAGAACACCCCAGACATCCCCGTTCGCCGCCCAAAGCCTCACAGCCACCGCTCGCCGTGGACACCGCCGCTTCGGCCGCGTAGAGCGTCTCCTCGCCCAGACTGCGTGCCACCTCCCCTACGGCCGCATTCAATTCCTAGAGCACCGCCAGGGAACCGCCCATCGATCGCCACCCCCAGCCATGCCTCTACCCCGCCGTAGCCTTGTCGCCGGAGTCGCCTGCCCATCCCGCTCGGTCTCACCGTCGGGCCTATAAAGGGAGCCCTCCCCAGCCTCTTCTCTCCACACCATTCCACTCCCCTCACCTCTCTGAACCTCACCCACCTCTAGCTGGAGCAAGGCGAGCTTTGCCTCGCCGGAATTGGAGCCGGAGCAGCCGTGTCAGGAGGAGAAGGGAGCCGTTGATTGCGACCACCCCAAGCTCCGCCGCAACCGTGCCTCGCCTCGTCGTCGTCTTCCACATCGTTTGCCCGCCTCGCCGACCCCACTGGAGCCCTGGCACGCCCCCAGTAGACCCCCACCGAGCCGTTAGGGTTCGAGCTCGCTGGCGACCTGTTCGTCGTCGACGACGACCCTCAGTCGTTGATCTCGCTTCTAATCCTATGGCCCACAGCGCGCATACCGTTTCACGTGTTAAGTGCCGCTGACAAGCGGGACCCCCTGTCAGCTGAGCCCCGTGCCGCAGAGCGCCACTGGGCCGGCCCATTTTTTTCCCACGCTAGCCCATCGATTCAAATCTGGATTTTTCTTTTTCAGTTAAATCTAGTTTCTGTCCCCTAGTTTGAAAATCATTTCAGAGAGTTTTAGAAATCCAAATTGCATGAAACCAATTTTGTCTGAAAGGTATTAAAATGATCTATCCAAGCCCATTGGATTTAATTCAATTAGAGTTATATATCTCTCCTAATAAAAATAACAAAATAGAAGCTTTTGCAACTTGCAACATTTTTATAAAATCAACCAAGTTAGATTTTGAGTTGATTCTAACTCTCAAAAATCACATTTCATCATATCTATCTAACCATGTAATAATATTAAGGTTGACATGTAGTGACTTTGGACTAGTACCAAAATAATGCTATATAGGCATTTCTAGTCACTTTAAATCATTGAATAATAAACTTAAACTAAAGTAATATTCATCCAACCTTTAAATCTCATTCCCACATGTTAGAATATGTGGTGAGGACATGTGTCCACATGATCCCATATTTTGGTGGTGAATATTAAATTTTAGTTAATATTTCAATGAGTAGAAATTACTTTTCTAAAATAAAAAGGATGAAACTATTGAAATTAAACTTGTGATGCTTGTGATGATAATAGATCATCAATTGTGTGTTTTAGAATGCTACTTAGCCTATTTAAGTATTGTTTGGTGATTGTGCACTCCCTATGTATTTATAGACGCTAGTACCGACCAAGCTTACGAGGAGGAGGAGTTCTACCAAGAAGAAGAAGAAGAAGAAAACTTCAACCACTGCACCAACCAAGGCAAGCTATTGTTATCAAGCTAGAATTAAGCTAGATGAGTGAGCAAGGATGCTTTAGGCATGCTTTGATCACACCCCTTTTTAACTATTAGTACCCCAAGCCTTACTTACAAGTTTTACTCCCCTTAGTATGCAAAGTTCCTTACTTATTTTGAAGGTAGCATAAAAAGTATAAAACTTGACCTACTTAGAAACCTTTAGATGTCATTCTATGTCATGAGATTGATCCCATCCTTCCCCTTTAGTGAACACTCTTAACTTAATATTTTAGAGTAGATCAAAAACTTGAGTCACTTTGGATGGGAACACTTGGTGAAAATGAATTGTGAAAACCTTGGAATGATGAGTCATTCTATTGAGATGTTTTGACATGTGTTGAGAAACACAACTGGTTTATGATGATGAAAATGATGAGGCATGAGCCTTAACCCTTTTATAAAACTGATGGTTGGATTCGGATGCGATACCATTCCAAATTTACCGTACAACCACATTACCTGAAGTGGGTAAGGCTTAGCTGGAAATTTATATGCATTAGTATTAGTTCCCTCACAGGAGAGGTTTGAGCCGAGGCTACCTCTCAATGTTGTCCACCTATGCAGTGCCCAAGATGACTGATGGTCATGGTTCAGGGTTATCTGCATACTAAGCATGATGATTCAGGGTTATCCCTGACAGATGTATCGAATCTTGTGGTGAAAGTGTACCACCTCTACAGAGTGTCAAACTATTCGAATAGCCGCGTCTGCGGTTATGGAAAGTTGGAATGGCCATACTGTTTCGTTGTCAGATGTTTTCTAAATAACTTGAAATGAATGATGAACTTTGACTTGACCACAACCGGGTTGTGTTAATGATAATAGCTTCCCAACTTAAGTGATTCTAGAACTTTACTTTATCTTTCTTTGCTTCTGAACTCAGCTTAGGTTTCAAACTTAACTTGATAGTTAACTTAGAGTCAGCACTTTAACTTAGAATTATACTCCTTGTTAGTAGTAGTTTGCGAGTACTTAAAGAGTACTCATGGCTTTTGTCCCTGGCTATTATCATGGCCAGACTATGAAGGAGATTATCAAGATGATGGTCAGCAGGACAGCTATGACAACTAGGATTATCTGCCTTCGTCAGCATTGCCTGTGCCCCTGAAGATGGACCCCACCGCTACGCTATCTTTTATTTCCGCTGCTTGTTGTATTAAGACTGGATCATGAGATCCTTATTTGTGTAAAACCTTATGTATGGTATGTAATGGATGATGTACTGTGATATCCAATCCGTTATGTCTCGCAAAAATGGTAATCCTGGGATTGCGAGGTATGGCATAACGGGCATCGGGGATTAAAAATCCGGGTGTTGACAAGTTGGTATTAGAGCCATCCTGACCATAGGAGACCCTAGTTAGAATGGACGTCCAAACCAAAAACTTAGCTTCAAAACCAAAGTGAGTATTTATAAAAACTATTTCCTCTCTTACCCTTGTGAACTCATTCTTTCTCAAAAAGTCATGTTCCTCAAAGTTCTTACATTACTACTTAAAATTTGACACACTTGATCACTTCACTAACTTCCTCATCCTTAATTCTTGTAGATGGAGACTCAGTTCAGCAAGTTTTACCAGTTGGGAAACGGAGGTCAGCTGATCTTCGAGAGGGATCTGGATTCACTGTCGGAGTTACTGGGACGCCCACATCCGGAGTTTCTTGGAGCTCAACTTCCAGGACCCCCAGGAGGAGACCTACAGTGGCTAGTCACCACGGATCTTTGAGGAAGCATCGAAGCACCCACTTTCGGGAGAATTCAGTTCTTCGTGAGAGAGAACAACTGGCTAGATGGATTATCCAGGGCAATGCATGAAGCTCTCGCACGTCTATGTGCCCTCAGCGTCAACAGATCCAAGGAACCTGTTTTGCCCACTATGCAAGACGTGACTTCATGGGAGTGCCGATGGAGATGCCAAGTCACCCAGAGTTGAGGCGTCAAGTGGAGAACCTTGAATTCTTGCTTCATGACAAACAGCAGGAACTTGACAATTCCAGGGAGTTAGCCAACCAGAACCGTGCCATCGCCGACCAGAAGGCCCAGACTTTCGCACTGCTCGTCCAGGATCGCCAGTCTCTTTGTCGCCAGCGTGCAAAGAAGGATCGCACCATCGCCTGTCTTCACAAGAAGGTGGCTGACCTCGAGAAGACCGTCAAGGAGAAGGAAGCTCAGCTTGCCGCCAAGGAAGAAGAAGATGAGGGTGAAGACATCCAGGGATATATGGATTCTTACCTCAGCAACGATGATGACTTTCTAGAGGAGGATGCTGTGGACTTCTACACTGATGATGAAGACTCCGACTTCATCGATGATGAGTAGATGCACTAGAGCACTGTCGTAGCATGAGATGTATCATCTCTTTGTATCGTAGCTTGCAGAATGGTTCTTCAAACCATCTGTTTTCCCCTTTGATTGTTGTGGTGTGTGCTGTATCGTGTGCTTGCTTGCATGAATGAAAGTGAAGTTAGTTGAAAAACCTGAGTCTAACTCAATGTTTTAGCTTTGAAAACCCAAAACCATGAACCTTAGACTTTCCCTCTTACCCCTATATATATCTCAATCTTCAGATGACTCGTGGGAACCAAGGAGGGAGCAGCTCGTCGCAGGACCCAATGCTGCAGATCTTGCAGAATCTCATCGCAGACCGAGAAGCAAGCATGGCCGAGCGTCAAGCCAACTTAGCAACATTGCAACAGATTGCCCAAATGGCTCTCAACAACCAAGGACATGGAAATCAGGATCACCAAGGATCCAAACTCAAAAACTTTCAGAACACGAATCCCCCAATCTTCAACCAATCTGAAAACCCATTAGATGCTGATGACTGGTTACAGACCATGGAAAACAACTTAGAGGTTGCCAGAGTTGATGAGAATGAGAAAGTTCTCTTCGCCATCCACTATCTGGCGGGAGATGCAAGAGCTTGGTGGAATAGCATCCGCAATATGAACCATGGCCAGGTGATGACCTGGGAAGCATTCAAGGTCAAGTTCAGCCGCACCCACGTGCCGCAAGGTCTTGTCAACAGGATGAGAGATGAATTCCGCGAATTGAAGCAAGGAAGAATGACTGTGGTGGAGTACCATGACAGATTCTTGTCACTTGCCATATATGCACTAGATGAGATCAACACGGAGGCCAAGAAGAAGGAGAGATTCTTAAATGGACTGCATGATGAGATGCAGACTGTCCTCATCAACATCCGTTTTAATGATCTCGAAGAGCTAGTCGACTCTGCCATTCAGATGGAAGGGAAGATTAACCAGGCAAACGACAACCGCAAGCGCCGTATGATGCAGCAGTCTGGATCCAGTAGTCACCAGAAGTACCGTCCCAACCCCTCACCAGGATATGCACCAAGGAACAACCGACCCCCAAATTCTCGCCCAAGCTACCCCAACCATAGCGGAGGTAATGTGAAGTCCGGAGGAAACAATCACAACTCTGGTAATGTCAACAATTTCAACCGTGCCCCTCCCAAGAGCAACAACAACAACAATAACACTACACCCAGAACTGGCAGTAATGCTGTGCCTGTCGCAGTCAAGGACAAGTCCCAGATCACTTGTTTCGAATGTGGAGTGAAAGGTCACTACTCCAATGAGTGTCCTAAGAAGACTGCTGCCAATGCCCCTGTTAATGCCCCAGCTCAGCAGCAGCGTCGTGTTCAACCAGGAAGAAGATTTGCCCCAGGGAATCCGCACAACCGCAACGGTCATCTCTTCCACATGAACGCAGAAGAAGCCCAGGAAGCGCTAGATGCAGTGCTGGGTATGTTTTCTGTCAACTCAGTTTTAGCAAGAGTATTGTTTGATTATGGATCATCGCATTCATTTGTCACCGAAGAATTTGTATGCACTAGTAAGATTCGCCCAACCAACCTGAAGCATGTCATGATAGTTCAAATCCTCGGTTCAACAACAAAAGCTAGAAAAATTTGCAAAGCTGTACCTATTAGAATACATGGGATAGATTTTTATGCCAACCTAATTGTACTTGGAACCAAAGGATTGGAAGTAGTACTAGGTATGGACTGGATGTTAAGGCATAAAAGACTGATAGACTGCGCTAAGAAAGCCATCACCATGACTAGTAGTTCTGGAGTAACAGTAGAGCATATCTCTGAAACCTTACCCCGTCAATTCAAGTGCAATAAGAGTGTAGCCCTGCCCACCATAGACCAAGTCAGAGTAGTCTGTGAATACCCTGACGTATTCCCAGATGAATTGCCAGGTATGCCCCCGGATAGGGATCTTGAGTTCATTATCGAACTAATCCCCGGAACCGGACCTATAGCCCAGAGACCCTATACCATGAACCCCGCAGAGTTAGTGGAACTGAAGAAGCAGTTGGATGCCATGTTAGCAACAGGCTTGATTCAGCCAAGCACATCGCCATGGAGATCACCAGTGTTACTCGTCGACAAGAAAGATGGAGGCAATCGTCTGTGTACAGATTACATAAAGTTGAATGACGTCACCATCAAGAACAAGTACCCTTTGCCAATGATAGAGGATCTATTTGATCAGTTGACTGGAGCTTAGGTATTCTCAAAGATTGATCTTAGGACTGGTTATCACCAACTTAATATTCGTGCAACAGATTTTCCGAAGACCGCCTTTACTACTCGCTATGGTTTATACGAGTATACGGTTATGTCTTTTGGATTAACCAATGCCCCCGCTTATTTCATGAATCTCATGAATAAGATCTTTATGAATTTTCTAGATAAGTTTGTAGTTGTGTTTATCGACGACATCCTTATCTACTCCAAGTCAGAAGAAGAGCATGAGCAACATCTGAGAATCATCCTAGAAACCCTGAGAGAGCATCAGTTATATGCCAAGTTCAGCAAGTGTGAGTTTTGGCTGAAAGAAGTAGGATTCCTAGGACATATTGTTTCTGCCGGAGGAGTCTCTGTTGATCCCACCAAGATCAAAGATGTTGAGGAATGGGAAGCCCCAACCAATCAAACCCAAGTTCATTCATTTCTCGGATTAGCGGGATATTACCGCAAGTTCGTAGAAGGATTCTCGAGCATAGCCCGACCAATGACCCAATTGTTGAAGAAGGACAAGAAGTTTGAATGGACAGACAAGTGTGAAGCCAGTTTCCAGGAGCTGAAGAAGAGATTGATATCCGCCCCAATTTTGATCATGCCAGACATCAAGAAGCCATTTGATGTGTATTGTGATGCGTCCAAGATTGGCCTAGGATGTGTATTGATGCAAGAAGGAAAAGTCATCGCGTATCTGTCTCGACAATTGAAGCAACATGAGAAGAACTATCTGACCCATGATCTTGAGCTAGCAGTCGTGGTTCTAGCGTTGAAGACATGGCGTCATTATTTGATGGGTAATCGCTGTGAGATTTACTCAGAAGGAGCTGAATATGAGGCAAATAAGATGGATAGAGTTAATCAAGGATTATGACCTTGACATTCACTATCACCCCGGCAAAGCCAATGTGGTAGCGGATGCTCTTAGCAGATTGCCGTGCAGGCTTAACACCATGATCAAGGAGAAGCAACCAAGTTTGTACGAGGAGTTGGAGCAGTTCAGGACTGAGTTAGTTAGCAAAGGATTCCTAGCTAGCATTGAACTTCAACCCACTTTGATTAGCCAAATCAAGGAAGCCTAGAAGGGAAATGAAAGTATCGACGGAATCAAACATCGTATTGGTATAGGAAAGGTACCTGGATTCACCGAAGACGAAGAAAGAGTACTGTGGTACAAAGGACGTATCTGTGTGCCAGCAGATTCGGAGCTGAAGGAAATTACCATGAAGGAAGCTCATGATACTCTTTATTCTATCCACCCCGGAGGAACAAAGATGTATCAGGATTTGAAAGAGCAATTTTGGTGGCACAAGAAGAAAAGAGAGATTGGAAGCTACATCGCCAAATGTGACATCTGTCAAAGAGTCAAAGCAGAGCATCAGAGACCTGTAGGACTATTGCAACCTTTGCAGATTCCGGAATGGAAATGGGATTCCGTCGGAATGGACTTTATCACCGGTTTACCTACTTCGAGTAGGGGAAATGACTCAATTTGGGTCATAGTTGATAGACTGTCCAAGGTAGCCCACTTTATACCTACCAAGAAAACCTACCAGAGTGCAAAGCTAGCAGAGCTCTACATTGCTAGGATTGTTAGTCTGCATGGAACCCCCAAGACCATCGTATCAGATCGAGGAACCCAGTTTACCTCGAGATTTTGGCAGAAAGTTCAGGAAGGTTTAGGAACCAAGTTGAACTTCAGTACCGCTTATCACCCGCAAATAGATGGACAAACTGAGAGAGTCAACCAGATCTTAGAGGATATGCTTAGAGCTTGTGTGTTGGAATACGGATCAAAATGGGAAGACTGCCTGCCTTTCGCAGAATTCTCATATAACAACAGTTATCATGCTAGTTTGCAGATGGCCCCATTTGAATTCCTATACGGAAGAAAGTGTCGTACCCCTTTGAATTGGTCGCAAGTAGGAGAGAGTCAGATCTTTGGACCCGACATTCTCCGAGAAGCAGAAGAGAAAGTTCACATAGTCTGTGAGCACCTCAAGACCGCCCAATCCAGACAGAAGAGCTATGCTGACAAGAGAAGGAGAGACCTGACTTTCAATGTCGGAGATTTTGTATATCTAAAAGTTTCACCATTAAAGGGAACTTAACACTTTAGTCTGAAGGGGAAGTTAGCCCCCAGATATATCGGACCTTTCAAGATTCTGAACCACCGAGGAGAAGTATCGTATCAACTGGAACTGCCTGAAGAGATGTCAGCCATCCACAATGTGTTCCATATCTCGTTACTTCGCAAATGCTTGGAAGTGCCTGAGAAGACGGAAGTTTTCAAGAACATCGATCACAGAGCTGTGGAAATCAACAATGACCTGACCTATCGGGAAGTACCCATCCGTATCTTAGAAGAAGCCTACAGGACCACCAGGACCAGGAGCATCAAGTTTCTCAAGATTCAGTGGAGCAACCATACCGAGGAGGAAGCTACTTGGGAGCGCAAAGATTACATTAGAACAAAGTTCCCAGATCTCTTTAGTTCCTAGTTTTCTTTGTAAATCTCGGGACGAGATTTTGTTTAAGGGGGGAAGGTTTGTAACATCCCAAAACTTTAATCCAAGCTTATCAAGATCAAATCGTCCAAAAATAGGGTTAACAAAGACTTTTCCAAATTTAAAATGAAAGCATTCATATGTGTATGCATTTAAAATATGAGTTGTTTGAATTGCCTACTTTGGCTACTCCTAGTACTCAATTCTCATGCCTACTTTGGCTATTCCTAGTACTCAATTCTTAACAGAAACAATTCTTGATCTTTGTACCCCTTGCTAGTACACATAATGAGGTACCAAGGCCCACCTTTTGATCTGCTAAAAACATTCTGTTAACTATTTTAAATGACAGTTTAAAATTGAATCTAATGCATATGCATAGATCACCCCTATTTCAAAAACCATCTTTTTGAGATCCATTTTCAAAACCCTTGCAACCAGAGACTACCTATCACTAGTGGAGATCACTCAAAATTTTTGAAACCAAAATTCAAAACCTTCTTTCATGCGGCCATTTCATCAAACACTTGGCATGCATAATCTCTACTCTAATCCTAGCTCACTGTTTACTACGGGTTTTTGCCCCCAATTGATCCCCATTTAACCCCCTTGTCCCCTCTTGATCTAACCAGAGCCTAACCAGCCTCTTCCCTACCCCCTAGCTGCACTGCCATGCCATGCCGAGCACCAACTCGCCGGCCGACCGTGCACTCGCAGCAACTGCCCTCTCCAGCCCCTCTCCTCATGTCTAGCAGCTTGCCAGTGGTCCACCTCCACCGCCCAACTAGCCCCAGGCCAAAGACAGAGAGCAGAGCGGCCAGGAACCGCCGCACGCGGAGCCGGTCGAGCATGCTGATGCCGCACCCAGAGCACGCCCTGTCCCCGCTCGCACAGACCATCCCTTGGAACCAGCCCGCGCCCGGCGCTCCACCTCGACCTGGAGAACACCCTAGACATCCCCGTTCGCCGCCCAAAGCCTCACAGCCACCGCTCACCGTGGACACCGCCGCTTCGGCCGTGTAGAGCACCACCTCGCCCAGACCGCGTGCCACCGCCCCTACGGCCCCATTCAATTCCCAGAGCACCGCCAGGGAACCGCCCATCGATCGCCACCCCCAGCCATGCCTCTACCCCGCCGTAGCCTTGTCGCCGGAGTCGCCTGCCCATCCCGCTCGGTCTCACCGTCGGGCCTATAAAGGGAGCCCTCCCCAGCCTCTTCTCTCCACACCATTCCACTCCCCTCACCTCTCTGAACCTCACCCACCTCTAGCTGGAGCAAGGCGAGCTTTGCCTCGCCGGAATTGGAGCCGGAGCAGCCGTGTCAGGAGGAGAAGGGAGCCGTTGATTGCGACCACCCCAAGCTCCGCCGCAACCGTGCCTCGCCTCGTCGTCGTCTTCCACATCGTTTGCCCGCCTCGCCGACCCCACTGGAGCCCTGGCACGCCCCCAGTAGACCCCCACCGAGCCGTTAGGGTTCGAGCTCGCTGGCGACCTGTTCGTCGTCGACGACGACCCTCAGTCGTTGATCTCGCTTCTAATCCTATGGCCCACAGCACGCATACCGTTTCACGTGTTAAGTGCCGCTGACAAGCGGGACCCCCTGTCAGCTGAGCCCCGTGCCGCGGAGCGCCACTGGGCCGGCCCATTTTTTTCCCACGCTAGCCCATCGATTCAAATCTGGATTTTTCTTTTTCAGTTAAATCTAGTTTCTGTCCCCTAGTTTGAAAATCATTTCAGAGAGTTTTAGAAATCCAAATTGCATGAAACCAATTTTGTCTGAAAGGTATTAAAATGATCTATCCAAGCCCGTTGGATTTAATTCAATTAGAGTTATAGATCTCTCCTAATAAAAATAACAAAATAGAAGCTTTTGCAACTTGCAACATTTTTATAAAATCAACCAAGTTAGATTTTGAGTTGATTCTAACTCTCAAAAATCACATTTCATCATATCTATCTAACCATGTAATAATATTAAGGTTGACATGTAGTGACTTTGGACTAGTACCAAAATAATGCTATATAGGCATTTCTAGTCACTTTAAATCATTGAATAATAAACTTAAACTAAAGTAATATTCATCCAACCTTTAAATCTCATTCCCACATGTTAGAATATGTGGTGAGGACATGTGTCCACATGATCCCATATTTTGGTGGTGAATATTAAATTTTAGTTAATATTTCAATGAGTAGAAATTACTTTTCTAAAATAAAAAGGATGAAACTATTGAAATTAAACTTGTGATGCTTGTGATGATAATAGATCATCAATTGTGTGTTTTAGAATGCTACTTAGCCTAGTTAAGTATTGTTTGGTGATTGTGCACTCCCTATGTATTTATAGACGCTAGTACCGACCAAGCTTACGAGGAGGAGAAGTTCTACCAAGAAGAAGAAGAAAAAGAAAACTTCAACCACTGCACCAACCAAGGCAAGCTATTGTTAGAAAGCTAGAATTAAGCTAGAGGAATGAGCAAGGATGCTTTAGGCATGCTTTGATCACACCCCTTTTTAACTATTAGTACCCCAAGCCTTACTTACAAGTTTTACTCCCCTTAGTATGCAAAGTTCCTTACTTATTTTGAAGGTAGCATAAAAAGTATAAAACTTGACCTACTTAGAAACCATTAGATGTCATTCTATGGCATGAGATTGATCCCATCCTTCCCCTTTAGTGAACACTCTTAACTTAATATTTTAGAGTAGATCAAAAACTTGAGTCACTTTGGATGGGAACACTTGGTGAAAATGAATTGTGAAAACCTTGGAATGATGAGTCATTCTATTGAGATGTTTTGACATGTGTTGAGAAACACAACTGGTTTATGATGATGAAAATGATGAGGCATGAGCCTTAACCCTTTTATAAAACTGATGGTTGGATTCGGATGCGATACCATTCCAAATTTACCGTACAACCACATTACCTGAAGTGGGTAAGGCTTAGCTGGAAATTTATATGCATTAGTATTAGTTCCCTCACAGGAGAGGTTTGAGCCGAGGCTACCTCTCAATGTTGTCCACCTATGCAGTGCCCAAGATGACTGATGGTCATGGTTCAGGGTTATCTGCATACTAAGCATGATGATTCAGGGTTATCCCTGACAGATGTATCGAATCTTGTGGTGAAAGTGTACCACCTCTACAGAGTGTCAAACTATTCGAATAGCCGCGTCTGCGGTTATGGAAAGTTGGAATGGCCATACTGTTTCGTTGTCAGATGTTTTCTAAATAACTTGAAATGAATGATGAACTTTGACTTGACCACAACCGGGTTGTGTTAATGATAATAGCTTCCCAACTTAAGTGATTCTAGAACTTTACTTTATCTTTCTTTGCTTCTGAACTCAGCTTAGGTTTCAAACTTAACTTGATAGTTAACTTAGAGTCAGCACTTTAACTTAGAATTATACTCCTTGTTAGTAGTAGTTTGCGAGTACTTAAAGAGTACTCATGGCTTTTGTCCCTGGCTATTATCATGGCCAGACTATGAAGGAGATTATCAAGATGATGGTCAGCAGGACAGCTATGACAACTAGGATTATCTGCCTTCGTCAGCATTGCCTGTGCCCCTGAAGATGGACCCCACCGCTACGCTATCTTTTATTTCCGCTGCTTGTTGTATTAAGACTGGATCATGAGATCCTTATTTGTGTAAAACCTTATGTATGGTATGTAATGGATGATGTACTGTGATATCCAATCCGTTATGTCTCGCAAAAATGGTAATCCTGGGATTGCGAGGTATGGCATAACGGGCATCGGGGATTAAAAATCCGGGTGTTGACAAGTTGGTATTAGAGCCATACTGACCATAGGAGACCCTAGTTAGAATGGACGTCCAAACCAAAAACTTAGCTTCAAAACCAAAGTGAGTATTTATAAAAACTATTTCCTCTCTTACCCTTGTGAACTCATTCTTTCTCAAAAAGTCATGTTCCTCAAAGTTCTTACATTACTACTTAAAATTTGACACACTTGATCACTTCACTAACTTCCTCATCCTTAATTCTTGTAGATGGAGACTCAGTTCAGCAAGTTTTACCAGTTGGGAAACGGAGGTCAGCTGATCTTCGAGAGGGATCTGGATTCACTGTCAGAGTTACTGGGACGCCCACATCCGGAGTTTCTTGGAGCTCAACTTCCAGGACCCCCAGGAGGAGACCTACAGTGGCTAGTCACCACGGATCTTTGAGGAAGCATCGAAGCACCCACTTTCGGGAGAATTCAGTTCTTCGTGAGAGAGAACAACTGGCTAGATGGATTATCCAGGGCAATGCATGAAGCTCTCGCACGTCTATGTGCCCTCAGCGTCAACAGATCCAAGGAACCTGTTTTGCCCACTATGCAAGACGTGACTTCATGGGAGTGCCGATGGAGATGCCAAGTCACCCAGAGTTGAGGCGTCAAGTGGAGAACCTTGAATTCTTGCTTCATGACAAACAGCAGGAACTGGACAATTCCAGGGAGTTAGCCAACCAGAACCGTGCCATCGCCGACCAGAAGGCCCAGACTTTCGCACTGCTCGTCCAGGATCGCCAGTCTCTTTGTCGCCAGCGTGCAAAGAAGGATCGCACCATCGCCTGTCTTCACAAGAAGGTGGCTGACCTCGAGAAGACCGTCAAGGAGAAGGAAGCTCAGCTTGCCGCCAAGGAAGAAGAAGATGAGGGTGAAGACATCCAGGGATATATGGATTCTTACCTCAGCAACGATGATGACTTTCTAGAGGAGGATGCTGTGGACTTCTACACTGATGATGAAGACTCCGACTTCATCGATGATGAGTAGATGCACTAGAGCACTGTCGTAGCATGAGATGTATCATCTCTTTGTATCGTAGCTTGCAGAATGGTTCTTCAAACCATCTGTTTTCCCCTTTGATTGTTGTGGTGTGTGCTGTATCGTGTGCTTGCTTGCATGAATGAAAGTGAAGTTAGTTGAAAAACCTGAGTCTAACTCAATGTTTTAGCTTTGAAAACCCAAAACCATGAACCTTAGACTTTCCCTCTTACCCCTATATATATCTCAATCTTCAGATGACTCGTGGGAACCAAGGAGGGAGCAGCTCGTCGCAGGACCCAATGCTGCAGATCTTGCAGAATCTCATCGCAGACCGAGAAGCAAGCATGGCCGAGCGTCAAGCCAACTTAGCAACATTGCAACAGATTGCCCAAATGGCTCTCAACAACCAAGGACATGGAAATCAGGATCACCAAGGATCCAAACTCAAAAACTTTCAGAACACGAATCCCCCAATCTTCAACCAATCTGAAAACCCATTAGATGCTGATGACTGGTTACAGACCATGGAAAACAACTTAGAGGTTGCCAGAGTTGATGAGAATGAGAAAGTTCTCTTCGCCATCCACTATCTGGCGGGAGATGCAAGAGCTTGGTGGAATAGCATCCGCAATATGAACCATGGCCAGGTGATGACCTGGGAAGCATTCAAGGTCAAGTTCAGCCGCACCCACGTGCCGCAAGGTCTTGTCAACAGGATGAGAGATGAATTCCGCGAATTGAAGCAAGGAAGAATGACTGTGGTGGAGTACCATGACAGATTCTTGTCACTTGCCATATATGCACTAGATGAGATCAACACGGAGGCCAAGAAGAAGGAGAGATTCTTAAATGGACTGCATGATGAGATGCAGACTGTCCTCATCAACATCCGTTTTAATGATCTCGAAGAGCTAGTCGACTCTGCCATTCAGATGGAAGGGAAGATTAACCAGGCAAACGACAACCGCAAGCGCCGTATGATGCAGCAGTCTGGATCCAGTAGTCACCAGAAGTACCGTCCCAACCCCTCACCAGGATATGCACCAAGGAACAACCGACCCCCAAATTCTCGCCCAAGCTACCCCAACCATAGCGGAGGTAATGTGAAGTCCGGAGGAAACAATCACAACTCTGGTAATGTCAACAATTTCAACCGTGCCCCTCCCAAGAGCAACAACAACAACAATAACACTACACCCAGAACTGGCAGTAATGTTGTGCCTGTCGCAGTCAAGGACAAGTCCCAGATCACTTGTTTCGAATGTGGAGTGAAAGGTCACTACTCCAATGAGTGTCCTAAGAAGACTGCTGCCAATGCCCCTGTTAATGCCCCAGCTCAGCAGCAGCGTCGTGTTCAACCAGGAAGAAGATTTGCCCCAGGGAATCCGCACAACCGCAACGGTCATCTCTTCCACATGAACGCAGAAGAAGCCCAGGAAGCGCTAGATGCAGTGCTGGGTATGTTTTCTGTCAACTCAGTTTTAGCAAGAGTATTGTTTGATTATGGATCATCGCATTCATTTGTCACCGAAGAATTTGTATGCACTAGTAAGATTCGCCCAACCAACCTGAAGCATGTCATGATAGTTCAAATCCTCGGTTCAACAACAAAAGCTAGAAAAAATTGCAAAGCTGTACCTATTAGAATACATGGGATAGATTTTTATGCCAACCTAATTGTACTTGGAACCAAAGGATTGGAAGTAGTACTAGGTATGGACTGGATGTTAAGGCATAAAAGACTGATAGACTGCGCTAAGAAAGCCATCACCATGACTAGTAGTTCTGGAGTAACAGTAGAGCATATCTCTGAAACCTTACCCCGTCAATTCAAGTGCAATAAGAGTGTAGCCCTGCCCACCATAGACCAAGTCAGAGTAGTCTGTGAATACCCTGACGTATTCCCAGATGAATTGCCAGGTATGCCCCCGGATAGGGATCTTGAGTTCATTATCGAACTAATCCCCGGAACCGGACCTATAGCCCAGAGACCCTATACCATGAACCCCGCAGAGTTAGTGGAACTGAAGAAGCAGTTGGATGCCATGTTAGCAACAGGCTTGATTCAGCCAAGCACATCGCCATGGAGATCACCAGTGTTACTCGTCGACAAGAAAGATGGAGGCAATCGTCTGTGTACAGATTACATAAAGTTGAATGACGTCACCATCAAGAACAAGTACCCTTTGCCAATGATAGAGGATCTATTTGATCAGTTGACTGGAGCTTAGGTATTCTCAAAGATTGATCTTAGGACTGGTTATCACCAACTTAATATTCGTGCAACAGATATTCCGAAGACCGCCTTTACTACTCGCTATGGTTTATACGAGTATACGGTTATGTCTTTTGGATTAACCAATGCCCCCGCTTATTTCATGAATCTCATGAATAAGATCTTTATGAATTTTCTAGATAAGTTTGTAGTTGTGTTTATCGACGACATCCTTATCTACTCCAAGTCAGAAGAAGAGCATGAGCAACATCTGAGAATCATCCTAGAAACCCTGAGAGAGCATCAGTTATATGCCAAGTTCAGCAAGTGTGAGTTTTGGCTGAAAGAAGTAGGATTCCTAGGACATATTGTTTCTGCCGGAGGAGTCTCTGTTGATCCCACCAAGATCAAAGATGTTGAGGAATGGGAAGCCCCAACCAATCAAACCCAAGTTCATTCATTTCTCGGATTAGCGGGATATTACCGCAAGTTCGTAGAAGGATTCTCGAGCATAGCCCGACCAATGACCCAATTGTTGAAGAAGGACAAGAAGTTTGAATGGACAGACAAGTGTGAAGCCAGTTTCCAGGAGCTGAAGAAGAGATTGATATCCGCCCCAATTTTGATCATGCCAGACATCAAGAAGCCATTTGATGTGTATTGTGATGCGTCCAAGATTGGCCTAGGATGTGTATTGATGCAAGAAGGAAAAGTCATCGCGTATCTGTCTCGACAATTGAAGCAACATGAGAAGAACTATCTGACCCATGATCTTGAGCTAGCAGTCGTGGTTCTAGCGTTGAAGACATGGCGTCATTATTTGATGGGTAATCGCTGTGAGATTTACTCAGAAGGAGCTGAATATGAGGCAAATAAGATGGATAGAGTTAATCAAGGATTATGACCTTGACATTCACTATCACCCCGGCAAAGCCAATGTGGTAGCGGATGCTCTTAGCAGATTGCCGTGCAGGCTTAACACCATGATCAAGGAGAAGCAACCAAGTTTGTACGAGGAGTTGGAGCAGTTCAGGACTGAGTTAGTTAGCAAAGGATTCCTAGCTAGCATTGAACTTCAACCCACTTTGATTAGCCAAATCAAGGAAGCCTAGAAGGGAAATGAAAGTATCGACGGAATCAAACATCGTATTGGTATAGGAAAGGTACCTGGATTCACCGAAGACGAAGAAAGAGTACTGTGGTACAAAGGACGTATCTGTGTGCCAGCAGATTCGGAGCTGAAGGAAATTACCATGAAGGAAGCTCATGATACTCTTTATTCTATCCACCCCGGAGGAACAAAGATGTATCAGGATTTGAAAGAGCAATTTTGGTGGCACAAGAAGAAAAGAGAGATTGGAAGCTACATCGCCAAATGTGACATCTGTCAAAGAGTCAAAGCAGAGCATCAGAGACCTGTAGGACTATTGCAACCTTTGCAGATTCCGGAATGGAAATGGGATTCCGTCGGAATGGACTTTATCACCGGTTTACCTACTTCGAGTAGGGGAAATGACTCAATTTGGGTCATAGTTGATAGACTGTCCAAGGTAGCCCACTTTATACCTACCAAGAAAACCTACCAGAGTGCAAAGCTAGCAGAGCTCTACATTGCTAGGATTGTTAGTCTGCATGGAACCCCCAAGACCATCGTATCAGATCGAGGAACCCAGTTTACCTCGAGATTTTGGCAGAAAGTTCAGGAAGGTTTAGGAACCAAGTTGAACTTCAGTACCGCTTATCACCCGCAAATAGATGGACAAACTGAGAGAGTCAACCAGATCTTAGAGGATATGCTTAGAGCTTGTGTGTTGGAATACGGATCAAAATGGGAAGACTGCCTGCCTTTCGCAGAATTCTCATATAACAACAGTTATCATGCTAGTTTGCAGATGGCCCCATTTGAATTCCTATACGGAAGAAAGTGTCGTACCCCTTTGAATTGGTCGCAAGTAGGAGAGAGTCAGATCTTTGGACCCGACATTCTCCGAGAAGCAGAAGAGAAAGTTCACATAGTCTGTGAGCACCTCAAGACCGCCCAATCCAGACAGAAGAGCTATGCTGACAAGAGAAGGAGAGACCTGACTTTCAATGTCGGAGATTTTGTATATCTAAAAGTTTCACCATTAAAGGGAACTTAACACTTTAGTCTGAAGGGGAAGTTAGCCCCCAGATATATCGGACCTTTCAAGATTCTGAACCACCGAGGAGAAGTATCGTATCAACTGGAACTGCCTGAAGAGATGTCAGCCATCCACAATGTGTTCCATATCTCGTTACTTCGCAAATGCTTGGAAGTGCCTGAGAAGACGGAAGTTTTCAAGAACATCGATCACAGAGCTGTGGAAATCAACAATGACCTGACCTATCGGGAAGTACCCATCCGTATCTTAGAAGAAGCCTACAGGACCACCAGGACCAGGAGCATCAAGTTTCTCAAGATTCAGTGGAGCAACCATACCGAGGAGGAAGCTACTTGGGAGCGCAAAGATTACATTAGAACAAAGTTCCCAGATCTCTTTAGTTCCTAGTTTTCTTTGTAAATCTCGGGACGAGATTTTGTTTAAGGGGGGAAGGTTTGTAACATCCCAAAACTTTAATCCAAGCTTATCAAGATCAAATCGTCCAAAAATAGGGTTAACAAAGACTTTTCCAAATTTAAAATGAAAGCATTCATATGTGTATGCATTTAAAATATGAGTTGTTTGAATTGCCTACTTTGGCTACTCCTAGTACTCAATTCTCATGCCTACTTTGGCTATTCCTAGTACTCAATTCTTAACAGAAACAATTCTTGATCTTTGTACCCCTTGCTAGTACACATAATGAGGTACCAAGGCCCACCTTTTGATCTGCTAAAAACATTCTGTTAACTATTTTAAATGACAGTTTAAAATTGAATCTAATGCATATGCATAGATCACCCCTATTTCAAAAACCATCTTTTTGAGATCCATTTTCAAAACCCTTGCAACCAGAGACTACCTATCACTAGTGGAGATCACTCAAAATTTTTGAAACCAAAATTCAAAACCTTCTTTCATGCGGCCATTTCATCAAACACTTGGCATGCATAATCTCTACTCTAATCCTAGCTCACTGTTTACTACGGGTTTTTGCCCCCAATTGATCCCCATTTAACCCCCTTGTCCCCTCTTGATCTAACCAGAGCCTAACCAGCCTCTTCCCTACCCCCTAGCTGCACTGCCATGCCATGCCGAGCACCAACTCGCCGGCCGACCGTGCACTCGCAGCAACTGCCCTCTCCAGCCCCTCTCCTCATGTCTAGCAGCTTGCCAGTGGTCCACCTCCACCGCCCAACTAGCCCCAGGCCAAAGACAGAGAGCAGAGCGGCCAGGAACCGCCGCACGCGGAGCCGGTCGAGCATGCTGATGCCGCACCCAGAGCACGCCCTGTCCCCGCTCGCACAGACCATCCCTTGGAACCAGCCCGCGCCCGCCGCTCCACCTCGACCTGGAGAACACCCTAGACATCCCCGTTCGCCGCCCAAAGCCTCACAGCCACCGCTCACCGTGGACACCGCCGCTTCGGCCGCGTAGAGCACCACCTCGCCCAGACCGCGTGCCACCGCCCCTACGGCCCCATTCAATTCCCAGAGCACCGCCAGGGAACCGCCCATCGATCGCCACCCCCAGCCATGCCTCTACCCCGCCGTAGCCTTGTCGCCGGAGTCGCCTGCCCATCCCGCTCGGTCTCACCGTCGGGCCTATAAAGGGAGCCCTCCCCAGCCTCTTCTCTCCACACCATTCCACTCCCCTCACCTCTCTGAACCTCACCCACCTCTAGCTGGAGCAAGGCGAGCTTTGCCTCGCCGGAATTGGAGCCAGAGCAGCCGTGTCAGGAGGAGAAGGGAGCCGTTGATTGCGACCACCCCAAGCTCCGCCGCAACCGTGCCTCGCCTCGTCGTCGTCTTCCACATCGTTTGCCCGCCTCGCCGACCCCACTGGAGCCCTGGCACGCCCCCAGTAGACCCCCACCGAGCCGTTAGGGTTCGAGCTCGCTGGCGACCTGTTCGTCGTCGACGACGACCCTCAGTCGTTGATCTCGCTTCTAATCCTATGGCCCACAGCACGCATACCGTTTCACGTGTTAAGTGCCGCTGACAAGCGGGACCCCCTGTCAGCTGAGCCCCGTGCCGCGGAGCGCCACTGGGCCGGCCCATTTTTTTCCCACGCTAGCCCATCGATTCAAATCTGGATTTTTCTTTTTCAGTTAAATCTAGTTTCTGTCCCCTAGTTTGAAAATCATTTCAGAGAGTTTTAGAAATCCAAATTGCATGAAACCAATTTTGTCTGAAAGGTATTAAAATGATCTATCCAAGCCCGTTGGATTTAATTCAATTAGAGTTATAGATCTCTCCTAATAAAAATAACAAAATAGAAGCTTTTGCAACTTGCAACATTTTTATAAAATCAACCAAGTTAGATTTTGAGTTGATTCTAACTCTCAAAAATCACATTTCATCATATCTATCTAACCATGTAATAATATTAAGGTTGACATGTAGTGACTTTGGACTAGTACCAAAATAATGCTATATAGGCATTTCTAGTCACTTTAAATCATTGAATAATAAACTTAAACTAAAGTAATATTCATCCAACCTTTAAATCTCATTCCCACATGTTAGAATATGTGGTGAGGACATGTGTCCACATGATCCCATATTTTGGTGGTGAATATTAAATTTTAGTTAATATTTCAATGAGTAGAAATTACTTTTCTAAAATAAAAAGGATGAAACTATTGAAATTAAACTTGTGATGCTTGTGATGATAATAGATCATCAATTGTGTGTTTTAGAATGCTACTTAGCCTAGTTAAGTATTGTTTGGTGATTGTGCACTCCCTATGTATTTATAGACGCTAGTACCGACCAAGCTTACGAGGAGGAGAAGTTCTACCAAGAAGAAGAAGAAAAAGAAAACTTCAACCACTGCACCAACCAAGGCAAGCTATTGTTAGAAAGCTAGAATTAAGCTAGAGGAATGAGCAAGGATGCTTTAGGCATGCTTTGATCACACCCCTTTTTAACTATTAGTACCCCAAGCCTTACTTACAAGTTTTACTCCCCTTAGTATGCAAAGTTCCTTACTTATTTTGAAGGTAGCATAAAAAGTATAAAACTTGACCTACTTAGAAACCATTAGATGTCATTCTATGGCATGAGATTGATCCCATCCTTCCCCTTTAGTGAACACTCTTAACTTAATATTTTAGAGTAGATCAAAAACTTGAGTCACTTTGGATGGGAACACTTGGTGAAAATGAATTGTGAAAACCTTGGAATGATGAGTCATTCTATTGAGATGTTTTGACATGTGTTGAGAAACACAACTGGTTTATGATGATGAAAATGATGAGGCATGAGCCTTAACCCTTTTATAAAACTGATGGTTGGATTCGGATGCGATACCATTCCAAATTTACCGTACAACCACATTACCTGAAGTGGGTAAGGCTTAGCTGGAAATTTATATGCATTAGTATTAGTTCCCTCACAGGAGAGGTTTGAGCCGAGGCTACCTCTCAATGTTGTCCACCTATGCAGTGCCCAAGATGACTGATGGTCATGGTTCAGGGTTATCTGCATACTAAGCATGATGATTCAGGGTTATCCCTGACAGATGTATCGAATCTTGTGGTGAAAGTGTACCACCTCTACAGAGTGTCAAACTATTCGAATAGCCGCGTCTGCGGTTATGGAAAGTTGGAATGGCCATACTGTTTCGTTGTCAGATGTTTTCTAAATAACTTGAAATGAATGATGAACTTTGACTTGACCACAACCGGGTTGTGTTAATGATAATAGCTTCCCAACTTAAGTGATTCTAGAACTTTACTTTATCTTTCTTTGCTTCTGAACTCAGCTTAGGTTTCAAACTTAACTTGATAGTTAACTTAGAGTCAGCACTTTAACTTAGAATTATACTCCTTGTTAGTAGTAGTTTGCGAGTACTTAAAGAGTACTCATGGCTTTTGTCCCTGGCTATTATCATGGCCAGACTATGAAGGAGATTATCAAGATGATGGTCAGCAGGACAGCTATGACAACTAGGATTATCTGCCTTCGTCAGCATTGCCTGTGCCCCTGAAGATGGACCCCACCGCTACGCTATCTTTTATTTCCGCTGCTTGTTGTATTAAGACTGGATCATGAGATCCTTATTTGTGTAAAACCTTATGTATGGTATGTAATGGATGATGTACTGTGATATCCAATCCGTTATGTCTCGCAAAAATGGTAATCCTGGGATTGCGAGGTATGGCATAACGGGCATCGGGGATTAAAAATCCGGGTGTTGACAAGTTGGTATTAGAGCCATACTGACCATAGGAGACCCTAGTTAGAATGGACGTCCAAACCAAAAACTTAGCTTCAAAACCAAAGTGAGTATTTATAAAAACTATTTCCTCTCTTACCCTTGTGAACTCATTCTTTCTCAAAAAGTCATGTTCCTCAAAGTTCTTACATTACTACTTAAAATTTGACACACTTGATCACTTCACTAACTTCCTCATCCTTAATTCTTGTAGATGGAGACTCAGTTCAGCAAGTTTTACCAGTTGGGAAACGGAGGTCAGCTGATCTTCGAGAGGGATCTGGATTCACTGTCGGAGTTACTGGGACGCCCACATCCGGAGTTTCTTGGAGCTCAACTTCCAGGACCCCCAGGAGGAGACCTACAGTGGCTAGTCACCACGGATCTTTGAGGAAGCATCGAAGCACCCACTTTCGGGAGAATTCAGTTCTTCGTGAGAGAGAACAACTGGCTAGATGGATTATCCAGGGCAATGCATGAAGCTCTCGCACGTCTATGTGCCCTCAGCGTCAACAGATCCAAGGAACCTGTTTTGCCCACTATGCAAGACGTGACTTCATGGGAGTGCCGATGGAGATGCCAAGTCACCCAGAGTTGAGGCGTCAAGTGGAGAACCTTGAATTCTTGCTTCATGACAAACAGCAGGAACTGGACAATTCCAGGGAGTTAGCCAACCAGAACCGTGCCATCGCCGACCAGAAGGCCCAGACTTTCGCACTGCTCGTCCAGGATCGCCAGTCTCTTTGTCGCCAGCGTGCAAAGAAGGATCGCACCATCGCCTGTCTTCACAAGAAGGTGGCTGACCTCGAGAAGACCGTCAAGGAGAAGGAAGCTCAGCTTGCCGCCAAGGAAGAAGAAGATGAGGGTGAAGACATCCAGGGATATATGGATTCTTACCTCAGCAACGATGATGACTTTCTAGAGGAGGATGCTGTGGACTTCTACACTGATGATGAAGACTCCGACTTCATCGATGATGAGTAGATGCACTAGAGCACTGTCGTAGCATGAGATGTATCATCTCTTTGTATCGTAGCTTGCAGAATGGTTCTTCAAACCATCTGTTTTCCCCTTTGATTGTTGTGGTGTGTGCTGTATCGTGTGCTTGCTTGCATGAATGAAAGTGAAGTTAGTTGAAAAACCTGAGTCTAACTCAATGTTTTAGCTTTGAAAACCCAAAACCATGAACCTTAGACTTTCCCTCTTACCCCTATATATATCTCAATCTTCAGATGACTCGTGGGAACCAAGGAGGGAGCAGCTCGTCGCAGGACCCAATGCTGCAGATCTTGCAGAATCTCATCGCAGACCGAGAAGCAAGCATGGCCGAGCGTCAAGCCAACTTAGCAACATTGCAACAGATTGCCCAAATGGCTCTCAACAACCAAGGACATGGAAATCAGGATCACCAAGGATCCAAACTCAAAAACTTTCAGAACACGAATCCCCCAATCTTCAACCAATCTGAAAACCCATTAGATGCTGATGACTGGTTACAGACCATGGAAAACAACTTAGAGGTTGCCAGAGTTGATGAGAATGAGAAAGTTCTCTTCGCCATCCACTATCTGGCGGGAGATGCAAGAGCTTGGTGGAATAGCATCCGCAATATGAACCATGGCCAGGTGATGACCTGGGAAGCATTCAAGGTCAAGTTCAGCCGCACCCACGTGCCGCAAGGTCTTGTCAACAGGATGAGAGATGAATTCCGCGAATTGAAGCAAGGAAGAATGACTGTGGTGGAGTACCATGACAGATTCTTGTCACTTGCCATATATGCACTAGATGAGATCAACACGGAGGCCAAGAAGAAGGAGAGATTCTTAAATGGACTGCATGATGAGATGCAGACTGTCCTCATCAACATCCGTTTTAATGATCTCGAAGAGCTAGTCGACTCTGCCATTCAGATGGAAGGGAAGATTAACCAGGCAAACGACAACCGCAAGCGCCGTATGATGCAGCAGTCTGGATCCAGTAGTCACCAGAAGTACCGTCCCAACCCCTCACCAGGATATGCACCAAGGAACAACCGACCCCCAAATTCTCGCCCAAGCTACCCCAACCATAGCGGAGGTAATGTGAAGTCCGGAGGAAACAATCACAACTCTGGTAATGTCAACAATTTCAACCGTGCCCCTCCCAAGAGCAACAACAACAACAATAACACTACACCCAGAACTGGCAGTAATGCTGTGCCTGTCGCAGTCAAGGACAAGTCCCAGATCACTTGTTTCGAATGTGGAGTGAAAGGTCACTACTCCAATGAGTGTCCTAAGAAGACTGCTGCCAATGCCCCTGTTAATGCCCCAGCTCAGCAGCAGCGTCGTGTTCAACCAGGAAGAAGATTTGCCCCAGGGAATCCGCACAACCGCAACGGTCATCTCTTCCACATGAACGCAGAAGAAGCCCAGGAAGCGCTAGATGCAGTGCTGGGTATGTTTTCTGTCAACTCAGTTTTAGCAAGAGTATTGTTTGATTATGGATCATCGCATTCATTTGTCACCGAAGAATTTGTATGCACTAGTAAGATTCGCCCAACCAACCTGAAGCATGTCATGATAGTTCAAATCCTCGGTTCAACAACAAAAGCTAGAAAAATTTGCAAAGCTGTACCTATTAGAATACATGGGATAGATTTTTATGCCAACCTAATTGTACTTGGAACCAAAGGATTGGAAGTAGTACTAGGTATGGACTGGATGTTAAGGCATAAAAGACTGATAGACTGCGCTAAGAAAGCCATCACCATGACTAGTAGTTCTGGAGTAACAGTAGAGCATATCTCTGAAACCTTACCCCGTCAATTCAAGTGCAATAAGAGTGTAGCCCTGCCCACCATAGACCAAGTCAGAGTAGTCTGTGAATACCCTGACGTATTCCCAGATGAATTGCCAGGTATGCCCCCGGATAGGGATCTTGAGTTCATTATCGAACTAATCCCCGGAACCGGACCTATAGCCCAGAGACCCTATACCATGAACCCCGCAGAGTTAGTGGAACTGAAGAAGCAGTTGGATGCCATGTTAGCAACAGGCTTGATTCAGCCAAGCACATCGCCATGGAGATCACCAGTGTTACTCGTCGACAAGAAAGATGGAGGCAATCGTCTGTGTACAGATTACATAAAGTTGAATGACGTCACCATCAAGAACAAGTACCCTTTGCCAATGATAGAGGATCTATTTGATCAGTTGACTGGAGCTTAGGTATTCTCAAAGATTGATCTTAGGACTGGTTATCACCAACTTAATATTCGTGCAACAGATATTCCGAAGACCGCCTTTACTACTCGCTATGGTTTATACGAGTATACGGTTATGTCTTTTGGATTAACCAATGCCCCCGCTTATTTCATGAATCTCATGAATAAGATCTTTATGAATTTTCTAGATAAGTTTGTAGTTGTGTTTATCGACGACATCCTTATCTACTCCAAGTCAGAAGAAGAGCATGAGCAACATCTGAGAATCATCCTAGAAACCCTGAGAGAGCATCAGTTATATGCCAAGTTCAGCAAGTGTGAGTTTTGGCTGAAAGAAGTAGGATTCCTAGGACATATTGTTTCTGCCGGAGGAGTCTCTGTTGATCCCACCAAGATCAAAGATGTTGAGGAATGGGAAGCCCCAACCAATCAAACCCAAGTTCATTCATTTCTCGGATTAGCGGGATATTACCGCAAGTTCGTAGAAGGATTCTCGAGCATAGCCCGACCAATGACCCAATTGTTGAAGAAGGACAAGAAGTTTGAATGGACAGACAAGTGTGAAGCCAGTTTCCAGGAGCTGAAGAAGAGATTGATATCCGCCCCAATTTTGATCATGCCAGACATCAAGAAGCCATTTGATGTGTATTGTGATGCGTCCAAGATTGGCCTAGGATGTGTATTGATGCAAGAAGGAAAAGTCATCGCGTATCTGTCTCGACAATTGAAGCAACATGAGAAGAACTATCTGACCCATGATCTTGAGCTAGCAGTCGTGGTTCTAGCGTTGAAGACATGGCGTCATTATTTGATGGGTAATCGCTGTGAGATTTACTCAGAAGGAGCTGAATATGAGGCAAATAAGATGGATAGAGTTAATCAAGGATTATGACCTTGACATTCACTATCACCCCGGCAAAGCCAATGTGGTAGCGGATGCTCTTAGCAGATTGCCGTGCAGGCTTAACACCATGATCAAGGAGAAGCAACCAAGTTTGTACGAGGAGTTGGAGCAGTTCAGGACTGAGTTAGTTAGCAAAGGATTCCTAGCTAGCATTGAACTTCAACCCACTTTGATTAGCCAAATCAAGGAAGCCTAGAAGGGAAATGAAAGTATCGACGGAATCAAACATCGTATTGGTATAGGAAAGGTACCTGGATTCACCGAAGACGAAGAAAGAGTACTGTGGTACAAAGGACGTATCTGTGTGCCAGCAGATTCGGAGCTGAAGGAAATTACCATGAAGGAAGCTCATGATACTCTTTATTCTATCCACCCCGGAGGAACAAAGATGTATCAGGATTTGAAATAGCAATTTTGGTGGCACAAGAAGAAAAGAGAGATTGGAAGCTACATCGCCAAATGTGACATCTGTCAAAGAGTCAAAGCAGAGCATCAGAGACCTGTAGGACTATTGCAACCTTTGCAGATTCCGGAATGGAAATGGGATTCCGTCGGAATGGACTTTATCACCGGTTTACCTACTTCGAGTAGGGGAAATGACTCAATTTGGGTCATAGTTGATAGACTGTCCAAGGTAGCCCACTTTATACCTACCAAGAAAACCTACCAGAGTGCAAAGCTAGCAGAGCTCTACATTGCTAGGATTGTTAGTCTGCATGGAACCCCCAAGACCATCGTATCAGATCGAGGAACCCAGTTTACCTCGAGATTTTGGCAGAAAGTTCAGGAAGGTTTAGGAACCAAGTTGAACTTCAGTACCGCTTATCACCCGCAAATAGATGGACAAACTGAGAGAGTCAACCAGATCTTAGAGGATATGCTTAGAGCTTGTGTGTTGGAATACGGATCAAAATGGGAAGACTGCCTGCCTTTCGCAGAATTCTCATATAACAACAGTTATCATGCTAGTTTGCAGATGGCCCCATTTGAATTCCTATACGGAAGAAAGTGTCGTACCCCTTTGAATTGGTCGCAAGTAGGAGAGAGTCAGATCTTTGGACCCGACATTCTCCGAGAAGCAGAAGAGAAAGTTCACATAGTCTGTGAGCACCTCAAGACCGCCCAATCCAGACAGAAGAGCTATGCTGACAAGAGAAGGAGAGACCTGACTTTCAATGTCGGAGATTTTGTATATCTAAAAGTTTCACCATTAAAGGGAACTTAACACTTTAGTCTGAAGGGGAAGTTAGCCCCCAGATATATCGGACCTTTCAAGATTCTGAACCACCGAGGAGAAGTATCGTATCAACTGGAACTGCCTGAAGAGATGTCAGCCATCCACAACGTGTTCCATATCTCGTTACTTCGCAAATGCTTGGAAGTGCCTGAGAAGACGGAAGTTTTCAAGAACATCGATCACAGAGCTGTGGAAATCAACAATGACCTGACCTATCGGGAAGTACCCATCCGTATCTTAGAAGAAGCCTACAGGACCACCAGGACCAGGAGCATCAAGTTTCTCAAGATTCAGTGGAGCAACCATACCGAGGAGGAAGCTACTTGGGAGCGCAAAGATTACATTAGAACAAAGTTCCCAGATCTCTTTAGTTCCTAGTTTTCTTTGTAAATCTCGGGACGAGATTTTGTTTAAGGGGGGAAGGTTTGTAACATCCCAAAACTTTAATCCAAGCTTATCAAGATCAAATCGTCCAAAAATAGGGTTAACAAAGACTTTTCCAAATTTAAAATGAAAGCATTCATATGTGTATGCATTTAAAATATGAGTTGTTTGAATTGCCTACTTTGGCTACTCCTAGTACTCAATTCTCATGCCTACTTTGGCTATTCCTAGTACTCAATTCTTAACAGAAACAATTCTTGATCTTTGTACCCCTTGCTAGTACACATAATGAGGTACCAAGGCCCACCTTTTGATCTGCTAAAAACATTCTGTTAACTATTTTAAATGACAGTTTAAAATTGAATCTAATGCATATGCATAGATCACCCCTATTTCAAAAACCATCTTTTTGAGATCCATTTTCAAAACCCTTGCAACCAGAGACTACCTATCACTAGTGGAGATCACTCAAAATTTTTGAAACCAAAATTCAAAACCTTCTTTCATGCGGCCATTTCATCAAACACTTGGCATGCATAATCTCTACTCTAATCCTAGCTCACTGTTTACTACGGGTTTTTGCCCCCAATTGATCCCCATTTAACCCCCTTGTCCCCTCTTGATCTAACCAGAGCCTAACCAGCCTCTTCCCTACCCCCTAGCTGCACTGCCATGCCATGCCGAGCACCAACTCGCCGGCCGACCGTGCACTCGCAGCAACTGCCCTCTCCAGCCCCTCTCCTCATGTCTAGCAGCTTGCCAGTGGTCCACCTCCACCGCCCAACTAGCCCCAGGCCAAAGACAGAGAGCAGAGCGGCCAGGAACCGCCGCACGCGGAGCCGGTCGAGCATGCTGATGCCGCACCCAGAGCACGCCCTGTCCCCGCTCGCACAGACCATCCCTTGGAACCAGCCCGCGCCCGCCGCTCCACCTCGACCTGGAGAACACCCTAGACATCCCCGTTCGCCGCCCAAAGCCTCACAGCCACCGCTCACCGTGGACACCGCCGCTTCGGCCGCGTAGAGCACCACCTCGCCCAGACCGCGTGCCACCGCCCCTACGGCCCCATTCAATTCCCAGAGCACCGCCAGGGAACCGCCCATCGATCGCCACCCCCAGCCATGCCTCTACCCTGTCGTAGCCTTGTCGCCGGAGTCGCCTGCCCATCCCGCTCGGTCTCACCGTCGGGCCTATAAAAGGAGCCCTTCCCAGCCTCTTCTCTCCACACCATTCCACTCCCCTCACCTCTATGAACCTCACCCACCTATAGCTGGAGCAAGGCGAGCTCTGCCACGCCGGAATTGGAGCCGGAGCAGCCGCGACAGGAGGAGAAGGGCGCCGTTGATTGCGACCACCCCAAGCTCCGCCGCAACCACGCCTCGCCTCGCTGTCGTCTTCCATGTTGTTTGCCCGCCTCGCCGACCCTGCTGGAGCCCTGGTACGCCCCCAGTAGACCCCCACCGAGCTGCTAGGGTTCGAGCTCGCCGGCGACCTATTCGTCGTCGACAATGACCCTCAGCCGTTGATCTCGCTTCTAATCCTACGGCCCACAGCACGCGTACCGTTTCACGGGTTAAGTGCCGCTGACAAGCGGGACCCCCTGTCAGCTAAGCCCCGTGCCGCGGAGCGCCACTAGGCCGGCCCATTTCTTTTCCCACGCTAGCCCATCGATTCAAATCTGGATTTTTCTTTTTAGTTAAATCTAGTTTCTGTCCCCTAGTTTGAAAATCATATCAGAGAGTTTTAGAAATCCAAATTGCATGAAACCAACTTTGTCTGAAAGGTATTAAAATGATCTATCCAAGCCCGTTGGATTTAATTCAATTAGAGTTATAGATCTCTCCTAATAAAAATAACAAAACAGAAGCTTTTGCAACTTGCAACATTTTTATGAAATCAACCAAGTTAGCTTTTGAGTTGATTCCAACTCTCAAAAATCACATTTCATCATATCTATCTAACCATGTAATAATATTAAGGTTGACATGCAGTGACTTTGGACTAGTACCAAAATAATGCTATATAGGCATTTCTAGTCACTTTAAATCTTTAAATAATAAACTTAAACTAAAGTAATATTGATCCAACCTTTAAATCTCATTCCCACATGTTAGAATATGTGGTGAGGACATGTGTCCACATGATCCCATATTTTGGTGGTGAATATTAAATTTTAGTTAATATTTCAATCAGTAGAAATTACTTTTCTAAAATAAAAAGGATGAAACTATTGAAATTAAACTTGTGATGCTTGTGATGATAATAGATCATCAATTGTGTGTTTTAGAATGCTACTTAGCCTAGTTAAGTATTGTTTGGTGATTGTGCACTCCCTATGTATTTATAGACGCTAGTACCGACCAAGCTTACGAGGAGGAGAAGTTCTACCAAGAAGAAGAAGAAAAAGAAAACTTCAACCACTGCACCAACCAAGGCAAGCTATTGTTAGAAAGCTAGAATTAAGCTAGAGGAATGAGCAAGGATGCTTTAGGCATGCTTTGATCACACCCCTTTTTAACTATTAGTACCCCAAGCCTTACTTACAAGTTTTACTCCCCTTAGTATGCAAAGTTCCTTACTTATTTTGAAGGTAGCATAAAAAGTATAAAACTTGACCTACTTAGAAACCATTAGATGTCATTCTATGGCATGAGATTGATCCCATCCTTCCCCTTTAGTGAACACTCTTAACTTAATATTTTAGAGTAGATCAAAAACTTGAGTCACTTTGGATGGGAACACTTGGTGAAAATGAATTGTGAAAACCTTGGAATGATGAGTCATTCTATTCAGATGTTTTGACATGTGTTGAGAAACACAACTGGTTTATGATGATGAAAATGATGAGGCATGAGCCTTAACCCTTTTATAAAACTGATGGTTGGATTCGGATGCGATACCATTCCAAATTTACCGTACAACCACATTACCTGAATTGGGTAAGGCTTAGCTAGAAATTTATATGCATTAGTATTAGTTCCCTCACGGGAGAGGTTTGAGCCGAGGCTACCTCTCAATGTTGTCCACCTATGCAGTGCCCAAGATGACTGGTGGTCATGGTTGGGAGGCCATGCTCATAGGAGAGGTGCTTGTACTAGGGTGTGTAAAGGGAAGGTTATGTTTGATTATCTGCATACTAAGTATGATGGTTCAGGGTTATCCCTGACAGATGTATCGAATCTTGTGGTGAAAGTGTACCACCTCTGCAGAGTGTCAAACTATTCAAATAGCCGCGTCCGCGGTTTTGGACAGTTGGAATGGCCATACTGTTTCGTTGTCAGATGTTTTCTAAATAACTTGAAATGAATGATGAACTTTGACTTGACCACAACAGGGTTGTGTTAATGATAATAGCTTCCCAACTTAAGTGATTCTAGAACTTTACTTTATCTTTCTTTGCTTCTGAACTCAGCTTAGGTTTCAAACTTAACTTGATAGTTAACTTAGAGTCAGCACTTTAACTTAGAATTATACTCCTTGTTAGTAGTAGTTTGCGAGTACTTAAAGAGTACTCATGGCTTTTGTCCCTGGCTATTATCATGGCCAGACTATGAAGGAGATTATCAAGATGATGGTCAGCAGGACGGCTATGATAACTAGGACTATCTGCCTTCATCAGCATTGCCTGTGCCCCTGAAGATGGACCCCACCGCTACGCTATCTTTTATTTCCGCTGCTTGTTGTATTAAGACTGGATCATGAGATCCTTATTTGTGTAAAACCTTATGTATGGTATGTAATGGATGATGTACTGTGATATCCAATCCGTTATGTCTCGCAAAAATGGTAATCCTGGGATTGCGAGGTATGGCATAACAGGCATCTGGGATTAAAAATCCGGGTGTTGACAATATCTCTAGTTACCTCTAGTGAACTAGTTCATTGGCCATGAGGATGATCTGGGTTTCAAGATCATGGACATTTATTCCAATTGACAATGAGGTCACATCGTTGGTTGAATGACGTGATAGACATACATCCGATAGTTGTATCTTAATGAGATCTAGTTACAAAGTTCAACATTGATGATAAACACTTAAAACCTCGCAACCTGATCCTTAGACTATGAGATAATGCAAATCACCATTTTGTAGGAAGCTTTGATGGTATCAATTATCATCTCGTGACAGGGTAATTAAAAAGGTGCTACTTAGGTTTTCCATAGGGACGCGTAGAGGAGTACATATCAAGACCAGGATTTGTCAATCCATGTAATAGATAGATACATGTGGCCATCTCGGTGACGTTGCATTAATGAAGCTTGCAAGCATGTGACTTGGTCACAGAATGCAACGACATGGTAATGAGTAAACAAGCTCATCGGTAACGAGACCAAACTAAGGTATGGGGATACCGAAGATCAAGTCTTGGATGAACTAAGTATCAAATGACAAAGGGAATGGGAAACTACTTTTATGGTTCGAGCGATAAGATTCATGAAACGCATGAGGTCTCATGGCCATCCAGGTCCCTCTAATGATCATTGATATGAGATAGGTACTCAAGCTTGGCATATACGGCCCAATCTGGCAGAAGCCCACGGAGTTACCAAGGCCCAAACAAAGATTTGGATGACCTAAGGAGACTCTGAGTACTTGCGGCACAAGGCGAGCTTAAGATAGAAAGTTTAGAAGGGACAAACCCTAACTTGTAATAGACTCGACCTGCTACCCGAGACCTAGCCTATCTATATAAAGGATAGGAGGGGGCAGTGAGGAGGACAATCACAACCGTAGTTTCCACAACCTTGCCAAATTGCATCTACGCACCCCCTGTAACTTTTGACTCCCTCGATAATTCCAAGAGCAGACAAGCAGGAGTAGGGTCCTCTACAAGGCCTAAACCTGGGTAAACCTTGCATCCCTGTGTGCTTGTTTGCTAGCCGATTGATGCCTCTAGCGCTCCCTCCTTCTCCAAAACCCAAGTCCATAACAATGGGCATTGATGACTTTAACCCTCGTCACTTGGCATCGTCTATGGGAATTTGGAGTGCTGATGTTGTGGCTTCCTCAGCCCCATAAACTATGATCTACAATTCCGCAACAACAAAGATTCGACTCCTCTTCGTGCCTTCAACTTCACCGTTCACATGCCGGCCAATCGCCCGGATTTCGAGTACGTGGGTGACAGGATCGGCCTAGCGATTGGGAGCTTATGCTTCCAAGTCGGTCAGCTGGGCCAACTTCGCCTCCCCGACCAGCCGACGGTTCCCTCGATTGCTCCAGCATCATGGTTCCCACCGCTGATCGGCACCCTGAGCGAACACGACAACCTGACAGTAGTCGGGAATATGATCATCGATAGTAGTCGCAAATTAGATATGAGCAATCTGGCCACTAAAGATGGAGCCTATGACTCCGAATCTGAAAGCTGCAGAAGCAACAGCTTCACCAAGCACTACATGTGCACCGTCGTCAACACAGGTGAGAACGGCGGCACTCGAGACAACACTGGTACCGGCGGCGGTATCCCAGTCGCAAACGGTGGTCCCACCAATAGCGCACCCACCAACAAAAAAACATGCCCTAGAGCGCGTGCTGATCAAGCTCAACGACACCGAGTGGGCTCGCTGTCGAGAAGCCTTGTGAGGAAACCCCCTGCCACTAAACTCATCCCAAGGCATGCTGATGGGTTACCATTGGCTTCTCAAGGAGGAGTATAGGCGCCATCAACAAGTGATCACCCAGCTCAACGAGCACAGAAGGTTGGCGGACGAGTCAAGCCTTCGGAGAGCTCAACTCTCTTCCATGAAAGGATCCTCCTCCAAGGGTAACGATCATGTGGCCGCCAAGAGATGCTCTCGACTAGCCCATATCACCGATAAAGAGCGATAAGAGGTCGTGCAAGTCCTCGACTTCTTGTCTATGATGGTGGATACGTGGGGCAATGTGCTCCCGAAGACACCGCAGGCAGCGGTGACGGCAACCACCATGTACCTCCTCAACAACCAGCCTCCGTCTGAGGATCCGTGAGCCGCCATGCACCGATCTACGATCACAGGCTTGGGGCTATTTGAAGCCGCCCTCATCAAGGATCCAACACCGGAGCCGAAGAAGAACAAGGCTCTGGCCAAACGGTACTCTTCACCTTCCTCCAGCGATGATAGCCACAACTTGTCTCGATGGCACCACTCACGGCGGCATGACTGCGACTACGACATGCGTGATGATATCACGCAGAGCAAGGTCGACAAGATGCATGCGAGGCGTGCCCATTCAACTGACTCGGAGGATGACATGATATATCTCTATGGCACCAGCTGCTTGAGCAGAGCCATCAGGCAGAAGCAAATGCCTAAGGGGTTCAAACTCCCATCAGAGAACCCGAAATTCAATGCCTGCAGGACCCAAAGATCTGGCTGGAGGATCACATCTCCTCCGTTAGGCTGCACAACGGAACCACGAGCACGGCGATGCAATGCCTCTAGCTACAGCTGCAAGGTGCCGCCCGTGCATGGCTCAATTCGCAGCTGGGAAGAGCTAGTCTACAGCTTCATGCAAAACTTCAAGGGCACTTACAAAAGTCCCGCATCAATAGAAGAATTGCAACACTGCTACTAGAAGACTGGCGAGCCGCTATGGTCATATCTCCAGAGGTGGTCCATCATAAAAAATTCTGCAGAGGACATCTCTGAGGATCGTGCAATCGACATGTTCAATAACGGCGTACATCGAAGAGAGCTCAGGGAGTAGTTGGGCCACTCGAAGCCCAAGACGATCGACCACCTGATGGAGATCACGAATAGGTGGGCTGATGGAGAGGACTTAGTAAAAAACCGTGTCCACTCTGATGATGATGACGACCTCGGACGCATACACGATCATCAAGGAAAACATCGAATGCGTGGATACGAGAACCGCAAAGAGGTCGACATGGTCACGGCTGGCTACACCGACAAACACGATGACAACTGCAACAATGGATATCGCAGCGGTGGATACCGCGACAGCAGAAAAACCACGCAAGTGTGGCAGTACCGCACTCGCGATGAGGCACTTGGAACATCCATCCAGGACAAACTGTCCGTACCATGCAACGTACACTTCTACATCGACAAGCACGATGGCAAGAAAAAGTCCAGCCACCTTCTAAAGGACTACCACGAGTTCCTCAAGCTCCATGAAGGCCTGGCCTAGATGCATCGTGACACGATAAACCAAGGATATGGGGCTGCCCTAGGCGTCGTGGCTCATGGAGCACCTCCACCACCACCTGGGCCACCACCACCACCTGCGATTGCACCAGTCCAGAACCATGGAGTCGAGCCATACCCCTGACCACTAGGGAACATGGAGATGATCCAAAAAAATCGCCCCTCAAATCGAGTGCAGAAATCGATCACTCGCCAAGTCAATCTGGCGATGAACTCTCCGCCCTCCACCACTGAGTACCTCAGTGGAAACGAGTCCTGTATCACCTTTGACAAGAGCGATCACCCGCGCCAAGTTCCTCGCCCAGGCCACTGTCCCCTGGTGCTCGAGGCGCAGATCGGATGCTTCGAGATGAGTTGCGTCTTCATGGACGGCGGAAGTGGCATCAACCTCATGTTCGCAAGTACCTTGCATGCAATGAGGATCCCTCTGACATGTCTGGAAGTTTCAGACACAATGTTCCACGACATCGTCCCAAGGAAGGGCATGTACCACCTAGGAAAGATCAGCCTCGACATAATCTTTGGCACGCCGTAAAACTTTCAGCGAGAGCGCATCGAATTTGAAGTTGTCGACTGGCCCTCTCAATACCACTGCATCCTCGGACGTGTCGCGTTCGCGAGGTTCATGGCGCTGCCACACTACGCCTACTTGCAGATGAAGATGCTGGGCCCAAACGACATTATCACAGTCAACAGAAGCTTCGAGAGATCCGACAGCTGCGATAGGGAATTCAACAGAATTTCCTAGTCTTTCAGCATACAAGAGGAACTGACGAGGTTGAAGGAGTGGACAGACAATAGTCTGCCTCCCCCGAGCAAATCAAGCTCACCCGACCAATCCTTCGACACGTCGGTGCACACCAAAAAAGTCTAGGTCCACCCAACGGACGCGACCAAGATGACCCTCATCACCAACAACTTGAGTTCCGCATAGGAACTCGCGCTCGTCGAATTCCTCCTTGAGCACTACGAAATCTTTGCCTGGTGTCCAGTGGACATGCCAGGAGTTCCCAAGGAATTTGCCGAGCACTCACTCAAATGTGAATCCTGAAGCAAGGCCCCTCAAACAAACAATACAACGATTGTTGGAACCAACGGCAAAAGCGGTCGATATGGAAGTCAACAGACTCCTCGATGCTAATTTCATACATGAGATCAAGGAAAGCACCTGGGTCGCAAATCCCGTGCTCGTTCCTAAAAAAGACACGAATATCCTGTGGATGTGCGTGGACTTCACCTCCCTGAACAAGCATTGCCCAAGGGACCAGTTCCCGTTGCCACGGATCGATCAGATAATCGACTCCACCACGGGATGCGAGCGCCTCTACTTCCTCGATACCTACTTAGGCTATCATCAGATTCGAATGAAGGAGGAGGACTAGGAGAAAAACAGTGTTCGTCATGCCCTTTGGTGTTTTCTGCTACACAACGATGCCCTTCGGGCTGAAAAACGCAGGAGCCATCTATCAGTGGTGTATGTAGGCCTGCCTCAAGAACCAGCTGGGTCACAACATCCAAGTCTACATCGACGACATCATCGTCAAAACCAAGGAGGAAGCCTCGTTACTTGACGATCTTCGTGAGACCTTCGATAACCTCATCCGCTACTGGATCAAGCTGAATCTGGACAAATGCGCCTTGAGCGTACCATCTGGGCAACTGCTCAGGTACCTCATCTCTGCGAGAGGGATCGAGGCTAACCCAAAGAAAGTAAAGGCCATACTGGGCATGGAGAAGTCGAAGAACGTAAAAGGCGTCTAGCAGCTGGCTGGGCGAATCACGGCGCTCAGTCGATTCATCAGTCGAATGCGCGAAAAGGCATTGCCCTTCTACCAACTTCTCCACAAGGCTGATAAATTTGAGTGGACAGATGAAGCACAAGAAGCATTCGAGGTTTTCAAGCATCTAGTTTCCACCTCGCCGGTGTTGGTAACACCTCACGAAAATGAGCCGCTACTGCTATACATCTCTGCTACAAACCAGGTGGTAAGCATTGTGCTCGTAGTGGAACGAGCCGAACAAAATAAGGTCCACGGGGTGCAACGCCCAGTCTACTACCTCAGTGAGGTGCTCACGCCAACATAACAGCGGTACCCGCATTATCAGAAGCTGGCATATGGCATCTTCATGACAACCAGGCGACTGCGCCACTACTTCTAGGAGCACCCAATCGTAGTGGTGAACGACGCCCCGCTTGGGTACATACTCAACAATCCCGACGCCACTAGACGAGTCGCGCTTTGGGGGATAGAGCTGTCTCCATGAGACATCACATATGAGAAGCACGATGTGATCAAGTCGCAAGTTCTCTCGGACTTCCTCATGCACTAGATGGAAAGCTAGCTCCCTGAGAAACCAGACATGTCCTCTCTATGGACAATGCACTTCGATGGGTCTGTCAGGGGGATGATCCCCGGATACCCCACCCGAGTAAGAAACAGGACAGTCGGTCTCGGCCGGCTGACCAGATGCAGCCGGACAGGGTAGGGGGGACCAGCTATCACCCAGTAGTCGGACCCTGGAGAGGAAGCCGGATACAACTACGTAGCCGGATCCAATCACAGGGACAGGACGACGTGCGTATCAGTGCACGATACGCCCTGTACGACGACAAGACGGGCAACCACCCGCCCATACCGAAGACTTGGCGTGGCTGACGGGGGAACAGTGGCCTATGCTAACGACGGGTTCGCACGGCGTCCACTGCACCTACGACAGCCATACCACTCATACACCGATGTGACATACCATGCCGGGTACTGTAGATGACTAGCCGGCTGGGGCCCGCCTGTGGGGCCCGCCAGCCAGACTAGCCAGTGAGACCCTAGCATTTTTCCTATATAAGAAGAGGGAGGGCCTCAGTAGAAAGGGTTGGTCTCAGTTCATTTAAGGCAGTAGCTAAAGGATACAACTCGAGGAGCACTTGTAGCTCGTATATTTCACCTAGTCAGATAAGGCAGGAGTAGGGGCTTTACCTCACCACGAGGGCCCCGAACCTGGGTACTTCTTGTGTCCCGCTACGCTCGCTCGTATCCAATCTCGCCTGCGGACGCCGTCGATAGCTTTCCTGCTAGTCCCCACACCTCTATCTAACCTTTTTAGGTACTGCCGTTCCCAATACAACGACAGTTGGCGCCCACCGTGGGGCTTATGGCTTCGACCGGAGTCACGTTCTGCATGGGACCCCGCACTTCAGCCGGTGAGCGCGTGGCCTCCGGCCTGGTGCTCACGCTTGGCAAGTTCGACTGCGTCATCGACAACGCCTCCTGCTTCGCCGAAACTTCCTTCCCGGCAAACGGCACCGTTCTGCTATTCGACGATCTCCCCATCTACGTCGCCACCGTCCCGGAGCGTTTCCCTAGGGAAATCTTCCATCGCGGGGCCGCCATGCTCAGGCGGTGCCACCTCCGCCGCACCTTGCGGCGTGGAGGTCATGATGGCCGGATCCAGCTCGCAGCCCCGCCGGCCGCGGGACCGAGGCGTGGATGAGGTCGGAACTTCCGCTCCTTCGCAGCCTCGGAACCCGGTCGAGGATGCCATTGATCGACTCCTGACGCCGGTTACCCTCGGGGACAACCCGGAGGAGAAGGAGGCCAACTTCACCATGGAGAGACAGATCCTCCTCCAGGAGGCCATGGAGCTGGCAGCAGCCCGCAAGCAACTGGAGATCGCCAGGCGGGAGTATGACCGCGTGCATGGCCTCACCCCGGCTACCGTGGAGCCGAGCCGACGCGGCCAGGTACAACGTCAAGGCGGTGAGCTAGGCGGCAGGATGGAGAAGTATGGAGAACCGGATCCTGCGCCTGCCCCTACACGGCCCACCTATAGCACGCCCATCAAGAACATGCGCGCAGCGCGAGCCGCAGCAGAGGAACTACCCAGCCTGGAGGGCGAGGAGCAGGCCCGCCAGCACGCTCGCGTCCAGGAGCTCCTCCGTGTCGCGGACGAGCAGGCCGGGGCCAACCGGCAAACGCAGGAGGACCTTAGCTACTCCAGAGGAAGCAGGCTACCCTCCAACAGCAGGGGCGCACCACGTGACACGCAGCAGGCGTCCTCCCCTCAGCCGGATAGGGCCCGCAGCAGGCGTCGCAGCTCCGGCAACAGGGACCAGCTGCGCCAGGAGCAGACGGTCAACAGCAACCCGCCACCTCCACCCCCGCCAGCCGGAGCACCCAGACCAGCCGGTTCCCGCCTCTCAGGCCGAGTGGGCGCGCCCAATCCGAATTGTCCGGATGCCCGCGACCACATCCAGCTGCTCGCTCAAGCGCGCGTCACGGAGGAGGAAGATTCTACCGGACCGGTTTGTTTCAGACCCTGCATCCGGAACAAGCCATTTCCGGATAAATTCTCCCTGCCCAGGGACACCCCCAAGTACGACAGCAGCATGAAGCCGGAAGACTGGTTGACCGACTACGCCACGGCAGTCGGCATCGCCCACGGGAATAAGCGCACAGCTGTGCATTGCGTCCCTCTCATGCTAACCGGGTCGGCAAGGACCTAGCTCAATAGCTTCGCGCCCAACAACATCAACGCCTGGCCTGATTTCGAGAAGGTTTCCGTCCGCAACTTCAACGGCACGTACAAGCGCCCAGGGCGCCCGCGCGACCTGGCCTTGTGCGTCCAGGGCGACCACGAGACCGACCGCAAGTACCTCGCCAAGTGGACGGAGCTCCGCAACACTTGCGAGGGCATCCTGGAGAGCCAGGCCATTGGTTTCTTCATCGAAGGATGCCGAGAGGGCACCATGCTTCGCCACCGGCTACTGTGTGACGAGCCGAAAACCATGGTGGAGCTCATGATGATTGCCGACTAGTACGCCACGGAAGATGTCGCCATGAAGAAGCCCCTCCGAGTAAATGCGGAAGGCCGTCCAACTCCCACGGAGCCGGCTCACGACCGTCCGAGCAATCCGGCTGGTGAAGCCGGATCCTCCAGATGCCACGACAACGACAACCGGTTCCACGGGGACCGCCAGGACAGGCAACAGAAGCCTCGCTACCACGCGCGGCAGGTCAATGCCGTAGAGGGTGTGCCCGATGCACCGGCTAACGACACAAGAAGGAAGAAGCCCCGGCTCACCTTCGACCAGATGATTGACGGCCCGTGCAAGTGGCATAGCGGTCCCTTCAAACCGGCAACGCACACCACCCGGAACTGCAGCTGGACTCGCCAGCTAAAGGACCAGGGCAACCATCCCCGTCTCCCGCCTCCCCCATCGGGTGGACCCCCACCACTGGCTAGGGGAGCCGGTAATGATGGTAACGGCGGCAACGACAGCAACAACAACAACGGCTACCCCCAGCCGCACGCCGCCTACCACATCTCCGAGACGGAGCAGGGCGACAAGCACAGCCGGAGGCGACGCTCCAAGGAGGTCAACGCCATCGTTTCCCCAGTCCCCCAGTACCTGAACTGGTCAGAAACCCCCATCACCTGGAGCCGGGCAGATCAACCGGAGCACCTGCCGACTCCCGGGGGCTACGCCATGGTGCTCGACCCCCTCATCGTCTCCAACGCGCGCACCTGCCGATTTTCGTGCGTCCTCATCGACGGAGGCAGCAGCCTCAACCTCCTCTACCAGTCCTCGCTGGAGAAGCTGGGCATTCGCGAAAGCGACCTGCGCCCGACTACCACGGCGTACTGCCGGGGCCAGCCTGCGCTCTGCTGGGAAAAATCCAGCTGGACGTCATCTTCGGGACCGAGGAGAACTTCCGTCGTGAACCAATCTGGTTCGAGGTGGTAAATTTGACGATCTCCTACCATGCTCTCCTCGGGCTCCCCGCCCTCGCCAAGTTCATGGCCGTCCCCCACTACGCATACCTCAAGACGAAGATGCCAGGACCCCACGGCGTGATCACCGTTGCCGGCTGCTTCAGGCGATCGATGGAGTGCGCCTTAGCCAGTTCTAAACTGGCAGAGGCCCTCATCATAGCCGAAGAAAGGCGCGCGATCATGCGCAATGTGGCCATGGCCCAGCAGGACATTCCGGCCAGCAGCAAACCGGCTAGAGAAGGAGCTTTCCAGCCGGCAAAGGAGACGAAGAGGATCCTGCTCGACCCCTCCGACCCGACTAAGTTCGTCACAATTGGTGCCGGCTTGGATAGCAAATAGGAAGGCGCGCTCGTCGACATCCTCCATGATAATCGAGACATCTTCGCATGGTCACCCAAAGACATGTCGGGTGTGCCGAGGGAGTTCGCCGAGCACTCACTTCATGTGCGTCTGGATGCCAAGCCGGTCAAGCAACCTCTGCGCCGGTTCGCAGAAGAGAAGAGAAAGATAATCGGTGACGAGATCACCCGGCTCCTCGCAGCCGGGTTCATCATGGAAGTATACCACCCGGACTGGTTGGCGAACCCAGTCCTGGTGTTGAAAAAGAACAAGACCTGGCGCATGTGTATCGACTACACCAGCCTGAACAAGGCATGCCCGAAAGACCCCTTCGCCTTGCCCCGTATCGATCAGGTCATCGATTCCACGGTCGGCTGTGACTTGTTGTCCTTTCTAGATTGTTATTCCGGATACAATCAGATCCGGCTAAACCCGGCTGATCAGATTAAGACATCATTTATCACCCCCTATGGGGCTTTCTGCTATGTAACCATGCCTTTCGGCCTAAAAAACGCAAGCGCCACCTATCAGCGATGTATGCAGAAATGCTTGCACTCGCAGATAGGCCGAAACATGCACGCTTACGTGGATGACGTAGTCATCAAGACCAAGGAAAAGCGCACCCTCCTCGAGGATCTGTGTAACTACCTCGGTGAATTACGCTCTTAGTTACAAGCCTGGATGAGCGGAAATGGTTAAAATAGTACGGTGGGGCCAAATGCCACTCACAGGTAGACCTTTCGGCCGTCCTAACCATTTCCATAACATCGGTACAAGAACGAGCGGCGTAATCGGCAGGCGAAGGGATCAACTACATACACAAATGAGTATGTATGCAAGCCACCATACAACAGTCCTCAGAGCCATTCCATCTAAAAGAAATAGAAATATTGCAACGCCATACGGCAAGATCCAAATATCCTAGATAGATATAATAGTTTAGGATATCTCCTCATACATCAAACATCAGAGTATCAGGCGGAAGCAGAAAACAAGATCCGAGTACGGATAAGAAGCAAATCGGCATAAGATGCCCCATAAATAAACTCATCCCGCCCACAGATCTCACGGATCCCCGTTCCCGGAATCTCTACACCGAGTGATCGTTGTCCACATCGTTCGTCTCCTCCACCCAGTATCCATCTTGCGAGTATACCTGTTCATCTGAATCAAGCAATTTATCGTGTGAGACCCTAGAGGTACTCAGCAAGTCTTTATGCCTCTAAAGGGGACAAAACCTGGGGTGACGCAATTGCAGCAAAAGATAATACCTAACAATTCTAGGGATACTCGCTAACCATCCGCCTAACCAAAGATAGACGGATGTCCGTGAATTAATAACAACAGTTATAACAGTAATATTAACAGATCCATCCTCCTCCTCGCGTACCAACGAGGAAGCGGACGAACAGCCCCCCATCCGTTGGCAGTTTTATTATCCATTCCATGAGAGTTGCACTATTTACTAGTCAGGTACTTAGTCAATTTAAAAGCGGTACTTTAGTTATACTTGTCTATGATCGAGAAACTGTGCTCCAAGTCGTCCATAACCGCGGACACGGCTTTCAGAAAGATTTACCCTGCAGGGGTGCACAAATAGCAACACACACTCGATCAACCTCGGAAAAACCAAATCAAAACCCAACGAGGCATTCACGACAAAGCGATCACAGGATTCAGAAATGTTTCAGGGGGCCACCCCACTAAGCTACCCGCAACGAAGTTGGCCGGCTCCGAAACGGACCCAGGGTTTGTGTGGACGGCGGTAAACGACTGGGAACCCGAAAATGTGACTGGGCTTTTCGATACAGCGAAAACGTGTCATGGTCCTAAATAGTACAGGTGCTTCACGCACAATCTTAAATAAAGCAGTAAAGCATGGCATAAGTACAGGATAGTAATAAAGCCCCAAACTACTTTGTGGCCCGAAGAAATAAGAATGAATCAAGGTCTGGCTCAGGGGGTTCATAAGGCCTCCTGGATGTGGATAGTGTGAATAGTCAAGGAACAGGAATCAAGTACTCGGGGTCCTACGGGACACAAGTGAGCATGAAGAACCAAATAGCAGATATTGCCCACCGGTGCCACTGTCATTAGTTATCCCATTACTACTCAGGTTAAGTTGTTTAGGTACCTCGTTGTCCAGCAGACACTCACATACCCTACACATGCTGTTCTACGACCCGCATGGCTCAAACAACTCCTGTAGTAATGGCTCATGGGATGGAGGGACAAGCTTCGGTGGGGTTTAAAAGTAAAGGCTATGCAGTACTTGGGATTCAGTTTAATGCAATCGCGACTCAATGATGCAAGAATAAGATAGAGGCAATAGGTACTATATGTATGCAAGCATGTGGTAGTGCTTGCCTGGCAGCTCAGTTGAAGCGAGGGATGGATCTGGGTAGTGCTCCTGGGTTTCTTGATATATCCCCTGCTCAACGTCTATTCGAAGAAGAACCAAACAAACAAGGGCCAACATAAATAGAGTGCACAAGCATATGAATTAAAATGCGACAAGCAAACAATCATTCCATGATGAATGATGCGCAATTTGCATGGCAATAATGTAGCATGGCATGGGTGAGGTGTGGAATACAAGAATAAAGCATTTTATGGAGTTTTAGTCACCTTTTCTCCTCAAATAAGTTGCTGTAAACTTTATATTTATATGATGCATGCTGCAATTCAGAACATAGAATGCATAGATAGAACGGGCTCGTCGCGCTGATCAATTTAGACATATTATTTGTCAAAATTGGAGTTATAAAACAAAAGTTATTACTTAATTAAGATAAAGGGCATTTTATTGTAATTTTGATCAACTCGAAATTTAAAGTGTTCAAAATATATTTTGAAGGGCATATTTGAATTCCTCACATTTTTCTGATTCAAAAACATATATTATTTGTATTATAAGGATTTGTATTTTAAAAGTTAATTAAATCTGATTTGAATTTGAATTTAAATCAATTTTGGAAAAGGTTTAATTAAAACAGACACAGGAAAAACTTTTCTTACTCAGCCCGTCCCAGCCATAGCCACTGACAGGTGGGGTCAAACGGAATGGGGCCACGCTTGCAGAAAATCCTTTTTCTACCGCGGCTCTGGCTAGCCCACGCGGTTAACAAGCGGGCCCAGCGGCTACGGCCCACATGCCAGGGGTGGGGACTGCAGCGACTGACAGGTGGGGGCTAGGGCTGGAGCGCGGGTTAGTTGCACAAACATGCGGGGCGTTTATGCAAAAAGGAGAAGGAGGCTGGTAGGTGGGACCTCTAGGAGCGCGGGTTGCAGGAGTCAAAAAGGCGGGGGGGGGGGGGGGGGGGTAAGCGCAAAGTGTCGTCGCGTGCACTATTTCTCTTCCTCTCTTCTCTAACGAAACTGACTGCGGCAGCACGTGCGGCGCGGGGGATTCGATCCCGCGACCTGGGGTTCGCACGCAGGGAGGCGGTACCAGTGCAGTGGCTAGAGGAGCTGACAAGAGGGGAATGGGGCCTAGGTGAGGTTCTAGGTGGCGTGGGAAACTGGCAGACACCGGCGATCTCGACGCACTGACGGCGTTCGACGAAAAGAACGGCGGCGCTAGACGGTGATGATGAAGCGGAGGATGTCAGGGCGGTCGAGGGACTCACCGCGGGTGGGTTGGTGTGGTCGGATCAGGCCGGAGCACAGAGGATCGACGACGAGGCTGGCGGCCGGAGTTCTAGGGTTTGGCGTCGGGTGGCGGCGGAACCGGTGGTTCTGGGGCTCCTCCTTCGCGTCGACGTGTCCAGGGCAAAGCAGTGAGGTCTTCTCGGTCGCCCAGGCCACCTCCACGACGTGCTCACCGGCTGGAGCGACGGGGGCGACGCGGTGCTGGCGGCGAATGGCGGCAGGTCTGGCGACGAAGAGGAAGAAGGAGGCGGCTCTGGGGCGGATCTGGGGACGCCAGAGAGTCGTGTGGAAGGAGGAAAAAGGAGGGAGAGGGAGGAGGCCAGCTATGGCAGGGGGTAGATAAGGTGGCCTTGGTGCCACCTTTTTCCTCTCCTCCTCGGCACGTGCTCGGCCGGCTGGGCTGGCTGGGGCTGGTCCAGGGCGAGGCAGTGAGGCTGCAGGGTGGGGCCGGCGTGAGGAAGAGAAGAGAGGGAGGGACTAGCTCGGGTTAGGTTAGATGGTGGCCTCGAGTTAGGTAGATGGGGTAGTCTTGGGTTAGGGTTTTGTTTAGGGTTAGAGAGAGGGGTGGCTGGGGTGTGGGCCAGGGAGAGAGAGGAGGTCAGGTGGCCCTCATGGTAGAGAGAGAGAAAGAGAGAGAGAGAGGGGATGGTGTAACCACATGAGCATGATCAAGCATGAAGGGTAGGAGATGGTCATGGGGATGGTATTGTAAGATCATGCATGGCACTACACAAGAGAGGTGGATGAGGTTTGATGGCACAAGGCAAGAAACAAAGCAAGGTAGAAAGGATTGAGAGAAAGAGAGAGATGAGAAGATGATCCACTCAAAATCAAATAAAACCAAAGGAGGACAAAAGATGGTGATGGTTGCATGGCCCATGCAAGTATTTTATGCCATGTGTTAATCTTGTGAAAACAAAATAAAATCTCATGGCATTTATTATGTGCATCCTCAAAAGATGGAGTAAGGGCCAAGCTACGGATTTATAGAATTAGATCCACCCAACCCACATGAGCTAGAATAAATATCAAAAGAAAAAGAATTACAAGCTCATGGGTTATTGGAATGGTGGAAGTATAAGGTGGTGACAAGGAAAGGTGATGGAGTTGAATAAAAGATATGCCCCCAACTCAACTTGGGCATTTAAACAATATATCAATAACCAAATACAATATCAAGAGGCAAATACAATTTACAATGCATATGAGAGAAGAACCAAAACAAAAAGGGTTTTATATGATGCTCAAATGCAAGGTGGCATGATGACATGAGCATGATATAATTATGATGCAACAATTATATATAGGAAGTAGCCATTATCTTACTAGACCAAGTAGCATTACAATTGTTAGACAATTGGGATGCTACAATCTGCGAGAAACATTTGGCAACTTCCGCCAATACCAGATGAAGCTGAACCCAGAAAAATGCGTCTTCGGAGTACCATCCGGCCAGCTACTCGGTTTCCTCGTATCTCAGCGAGGCATCGAGGCAAATCCGGAGAAGATCGCGGCCATCGAAAGGATGCAACCGCCCAAGAACCTGCTTGGAGTCCAGAAGTTCACCGGATGCCTGGCTTCCCTCAGTCGTTTCGTCAGCCGGCTGGGGGAGAAGGCACTTCCATTGTACCAGCTGATGAAAAAGACGGACAAGTTCTCCTGGACTTCGCAGGCCGACACCGCGTTTCACGACCTCAAGCGCATGCTGTCCACAGCGTCGGTTCTAGCCACACCGGCTAGCAAGGAGCCGATGTTGCTCTATATAGCAGCCACCAGCCGGGTCGTCAGCGTCGTCCTGGTGGTGGAGCGCCCCGAGGAAGGCAAGGCTCAGCAAGTTCAGAGGCCCGTCTACTACCTCAGCGAGGTTCTCTCCCTCTCCAAGCAAAACTACCCCCACTACCAAAAGATGTGCTACGGCATGTACCTAGCATGCAAGAAGCTCAAGCACTACTTCCAGGAGCACCCGATCAAGGTCGTGTGCACTGCACCCCTTTCGGAAATCATCGGCAACAAGGACGCCACCGTCCGGGTCGCCAAATGGGCCATCGAGCTCGCCGCCTACTCCATCCAGTATGAGCCCCAGCTCACGATCAAGTCACAGGCGATGGCGGACTTCCTCGTCGATTGAGCTGAGACCCAGTATCTCCCACCGGTTCTGGATTCGGACCACTGGAGGATGCACTTCGACGGGTCGAAGATGCTCGGGGGCTTGGGAGCCGGCATCGTGCTCACCTCGCCCAAGGGATACCGGCTGGAGTACGTGTTGCAGATCCACTTCAAGGCCTCCAACAACGTAGCCGAATACGAGGCACTGGCGCAAGGAAATCGGCGTCAACCGGATCTTGTGCTTCGGCGATTTGGACTTGGTGGTACAACAGGTATCCGGGGAATGGGACGCCAGAGATGCCAACATGGCCCTCTACCGGTTCCACATCCAGAAGCTCAGCTCCTCCTTCGACGGATGTGAATTTCATCATGTCCCCCGCACCAACAACGAGGCAGCCGACGCGCTCTCCAAGATAGGGTCCACCAGGCAAGCCATCCCACCAGGGGTCTCCCTGGAGCACCTACGCAAGCCATCCATCGACCCGTCGCCGGAATCAGATTCCATCATCTGGGCGGGGAGCGTCCCGGCAGCTGGGGCAGCGGAGGCGGAGCCGGCGGAGCCACCAAAGAAGAAAACTCATGCCAACTCTGGCCAGGCGGTGCCCTCCGGCTCGCAGGACCCATGGGCTACCGGCTCGCCCAGGGGCTCAGGGGCTGCCGCCCCGGACACCCCACCCAGACGGCCCACCGACACCCGACAGCCGGAGGACAGGAGTGTCCTCGTCATCCAGGAAGTGCCATCCTGGGCACAGCCCTTCATGAACTACATCGCCAACAACAAGCTCCTGGATGACGAGGTGGAGGCCAGACAAATCCAACGCCGCGCGCATACATACACCATCATAAACGGCGAGCTATACAAGCGCAGTGTATCCGGTATCTTCCAAAGATGTGTCGACGTAGACACAGGCTACCGGCTACTCAAGGACATCCACCAGGGCGAGTGCGGGCACCACGCTTTGTCAAGGGCGATAGTCGCCAAGGCGTTTCGCCACGGCTTCTATTGGCCCACCGCCCTCGAGGATGCCGAGCAGCTGGTCCGCGCGTGCAAGGGGTGCCAACGCTTCGGGCAGCTCAGGCACATGCCAACCTCGGTGCTCAAGACCATACCGATCACCTGGCCCTTCGCGGTTTGGGGCCTCGACATGGTCGGGCCCTTCAAGCGAGCTCGCGCGGGAATGACCCACCTGCTGGTAGCGGTGGACAAGTTCACAAAGTGGATCGAGGCCAAGCCTATCCGGAAGCTGGATGGGGTGACGGTTGTTACCTTCTTCACCGACATCATCAACCGCTTCGGCTACCCCAACAACATCATCACCGACAACGGCACGAACTTCGCCAAGGGGGCCTTCGCCCGGTTCTGCAGCAACAAGGGCATCCGGCTAGACCTCGCCTATGTTGCACATCCACAGTCCAACGGGCAGGTCGAATGAGCAAACGGCTTGGTGCTAGCCGGCATCAAACCACGTCTCATCGAGCCGTTGGAGCGGTCACCCAGATGCTGGATCGAAGAACTTCCGGCTGTGCTGTGGAGCCTCCGCACCACACCGAATAGATCAACCGGCTACACGCCGTTCTTCCTGGTCTACGGATCGGAAGCCGTCCTCTCCGCCGACATCAAATTCGACTCCCCTCGCAAGCTCCTCTACGATGAGCAGGCCAACAGGGAGGCGCGCGAGGATGGGGTAGATCTCCTGGAGGAGGCCCGCGAGCTGGCCCTGTCCAGATCCGCCCTGTACCAGCAGCGACTACGCCGCTACCATTCCAGCCGGATTCGCCCAGTCGCATTCCGCGAGGGTGACCTAGTTCTCCGGCTAGTGCAAGACACAAAGGGCATGCACAAGCTATCACCACCCTGGGAGGGCCCCTTCATCATCAGCCGGGCGCTGCCCAACGACTCTTACTACCTCATCGACGCGCAGTAGCTGCGCAAGAACAAGATGGACAAATCGGACGAGGAGACCGAACGTCCGTGGAACGCGGCCCTGCTGCGCCCGTTTTACACCTAGTCGCCAAACAGTGTATGTATCCCGAAATCCTCATAAATGGAAATGCAGACTCCCACGACAATCTCGGGGGCTCCTTTTGAAAATGTGTGCGTACCTGTTCTCCGATTAAAAATCTTTCCGGCTCCGGCTACCACTACCCGGGGGCTCGCCGGCTAGCCCGACCTGTTAAGCCAACTAACCGGCTGAGTAGTGTGCGATGATGTTAGGGGCCCACTCTTCGTCTCAGCTACAGACCGCAACCCGGCTGTCCGGATAGCAAGAGCAAAAGCCCGAGGCATCCCACACGAAAAACGGGGGAGGCGTGACAGATCGGGTGTCCCGGCCCCGCAACTAGCTCAAACCAATCTAGCCGCTAAGCCGCTAGTACCGTGCGTAATGTACTGTCAGCTCCCTTCGATTCCGGCTACAGATCGCAACTCGGCTGTCCGGCAAGGACGCAGCGAAAATAGCAGAACACACGAGAAAGCGACTAAGCGCCTAGAAAGGAGCAAGCTGGTTTTTGAAAAAATAAGCCGTTTTCCGGCTATGATTTGAGGGACTAACCTATTAACCTATGAAGATGTATGTGTATGCATATGTGCGTTCTTGTTCGACTACTTTGAGTCGGAATTCAGGAGAAGGAAAGAAGATTCGAAGCCCTTGCCTTCATCAAGCGCTCCGAATCTCGGGGGCTACACCCACTAGCTGTGCTCGCGCGCCCCCAGTGGAATCTTGTAGTTCCTGGCCGACTAAGGGCGTTTAGCCGGCAGTTCGGAGCCCAGGTGAGGGCAAGGGCGGGAGCAATAAAGGACAAGAAAGATTCGAAGCACCTGGCTACGCCAGATACTCCGAATCTCGGGGGCTACACCTAGTGGGTGCGCTCGCGCGCCCCCACTAGAATGTTGGTTCCCCCGGCTGAAGGCGTCCAGCCGACGAAAGCAGCCGACTGGGGCGAGGCCAGTCGGATAAAGTTAGAAGAACGGGGAAGAACAAGGAAGATTTGAAGCACCTGGCTACGCCAGCTACTCCGAATCTCGGGGGCTACACCCAGTGAGTGCGCTGGGGCGCCCCCACTGGAGGTGTAGTTCATCCGGCTAAAAGTGTGTAGCCGGGCTAGGTCAGCCGGGCGAAGCGAGCCGGCAAAGATATCAAAGGAAAACACAACACACAAATAAAGGAAGACCCAAGAATTCAATATTAACAAGCAAAAGGGAGATGAAGCTCCCGAGAGTTACCCGGCATCAAAGATAGCCGGTACAGACAGACAAGTTTTACGATAATCAAAAACAAGACAAATACACCCGACATCTCGGGGCAACAGCTAAACGGCAGGGCCTTTGCCGTGGGGACGCTCCTGGCTGGCAGATGCTGGAGGCGGGGGCGGAGCCGCAGTGCTCATTCCGGCTCCAGCGCTGGTGGACAGCGGCACCGAGGACTCCGCATCCGGAGTGTCAGGGGACTCTGAGTCGGTGAGCACCTCGTCCGGATCCACGTAGTCGGCGATCTTGATGGCGGACCCACGAAGCTCCGGATGGGCTTGGCGGATAGCGGCAAGATCGGCTCCGGCGTAGAAGCCCCCGTTGATCTTCTCGACGCAAGCATCCTTGTACCAGGAAAGCATCAGCGCCAAGGCCATCTCCGCTCCACCCCGCGCCGCCAGATCCCGCAGCTGGTCCATCGTAGTCGGCACCTCTCCCACCTTCGCCGCCAGCTGCGCCATCGTCTCCGGAACCGGAGCCTCCGGCCACATAAAGGAGAAGATGTCCCGCGCCGCCTGACGAAGCTTCGCGGCCTCCTCGCCAAGAAGAACGACGAGCTTCTGAGCCGTCGGCTGTGCTCCCGGCCAGTTCTCCTGCAGCCGGTTGTAGGCCAGCAGGTCTATGCCGGGGTAAAAGGCTGTCAGAAAAGAGGAGTCAAATCTGGCTACCGGATCCGGAAAGAAAATAAGACAGAAGAAAGAACTCACCTTTGGCGGTGTGGTCGACTTGCATCAGCTCCTCCACCAGCGCCTTCTCCTTGACCGCTAGCCGTTTTATCTCCTTCTCTTGGTCCTTGTTCTAGGCCTCGAGAAGGGAGAGAGCTTCGGCCCGGCTAGCGAGCGAGGCATCGCGCTCCTTGACGGTAGCCTCAAGGCCGTCTACTCGCGCGTGCCAGTCCTTGTTCTGCAAGCGCAGCGTGGAGTTGGACCTGCTCAGCCGGTCGTTCGCTTTCTTCAAGCGATCGATCTCGCGCTGGGTGCACACGAGGACAACTGCAACGAAGCCGACTATTGAAAAAAAAGCCAGACGGATGAGGCGGGCTTACTCTGGGAGACCCCGTTGGCTGCAGCAGGCTTCTGCTCCAGCGTCCGGTTCCCACCGGCTGTGGCCTCAATCAGCCGGATCTCCTTCACCGCCAGCTCGAGCGTGGCGGCAAGATCCGACAGCGAAGCGGCGGAAGAGGCGTCGTCGTCCACAGTGTTGAAGGCCAAGGACTCCTTCGCCGCGAGCACCGCTGTCTGCCACTCCTCCCCGAGCACCTCGTCGGAGTCGTTGTCGCCTACCACGACAAGCTCCTTACCAGTAGCCCCCCGCGCGCCCGCGGAGGAACCTTCCGGCTGGGAGCGAGTCGCTTTCGGCTGGGGACCTTCCGGCTGGGAGGGGGCAGCCAGCTCAGCTTGAGGAGGAGAAGGAGGCTGCACCTCAAAGGAAGGGGAGGCGCCGGTTGGATCCGTCGGGGCGCGAGGCGGCGACCCGGCTGGCGTCCGAGCCGAGCTCGCGGCGCCGAAAGAAACCAGTGCGCTAAAGAGAAAGAGGAAAAGACAAGAGCAAAACAGGCTAAAGTCAGAAAAACAAGGACAAGGCAAAACAAACAGAAAGCACCAAGGGGGGAGGGAGAAAAACGTACCCCGACACAACTGGGGGTGGCCCTTTCTTCCGGCCAAGACGGCTTGGCGGCAGGGCGCTGGTTCGGCCCCTCTTCGGAGCCAGCTCTTCCGCCGCAGGCCGGCGGGAGCCGGAATGGCCAGAGCTGCTCCCGCCTGCTTCGCCGTCCGCCGCGGAGCGCGTCGCCGGCTCCACGATCGACCCAACATCCTCCTCCTCGTGCACCTCCGCGTGCAGGTCGGCGACCGGCTCGTCGTTCCAGCTGGGGAAGGCATCACCGTCCCCATCCGATTCCTCGCCGGATCACCGAGCGCGTGGCTCGGGTAAGTCTGGCGCGAACACCTCGAGAGGAGCGTCGCCCTCCTCGTGAAGGATGCAGGGGAAGATCTGGCAAACGCAAAAGGGTAAGCCAGACAGAACAAGGAAATAAGCAAAAGTTCCGGCTACAAGAACTTACCCGGGGCGCGCGGTTCTCCCGGCTGTAGGGCGCCAGGCTGAATTTCCAGTTCTCCGACAGCCGCTCCTTGCTAATCGTCCACAACCACTCCTTCAAGTTGTGGTAGCGGGGATCACGGCGCGACAGCCGGGTCGGGTCCCGCCGGCCGGAGTAGAAGCACATCTTGTGTGCCCGCTGCTGGAGCGGCATCATCAGCCGGGACATCCAGCAAAGGGTGATGTCCCGACCGGTTAGCTGGCAGGTGACAAGGGAGCGCATGCGTGCCAGCATCGCGTCCGTCTCCGCCTTGTCGCTGTAGACCTTCAAGTCCCAGTTTTGCCGACTGGACTCGACGTCTTGGAAGGCCGGCAGGTTTATCCGGTCGACGCCGGTGACGTTCTTGACATAAAAGTACGACTGCTGCCACAGCCGTACTGTGTCCTGGAGCAAGAACTTCGGGTAGCCGGATTGGGAGCGGGAGTATATGGAGGCGCCGCCGCAGACGACTAGCGGGCCCTTCGTGTACTGGACCTACGGCCGAACTCGGAAGAGCCGGCAGAAGAGCCCGAGATCCGCCTGGATCCCGAGGTAGCTCTCGCAGAACGCCATGAAGTGCGCCAGCGTTCCGATGGTGTTGGCGCCGAGGTGGTGGAGGCGGAGGTCGAAGAAGGCCAGAAAGGTGAGGAAGAAGGGATCCAGCGACAGCGCGAGCCCGCGCGCCAAGTGCGAGAGGAAGATCACGTGCTCCCCCTCCGCCAGATGCGGCGACTCTTCCCCCACCAGCGCCAACTGCACCACCACCTCCTCCGCCGGCGGAAGGACGCGGGTCGTGCGGTACTTCGCGATCTGGTCCTCGGTGACGGAGGAGCCACACCAGTCTCCACGGTCAGCTGCCATGTCCGGCTGAGGACAAGGAGCGGCAGCGGAGGAGTGACGGTGGCCCGTAGCATTGACGGCGGCGAGCGGGCGGCGCAGAGGGCAAGAGCACAGGAGCAGCGGCGCGCGAGAAGGAGAGGAAGATTGCAGCGGGGGAGCGAAGGAAAAGAACTGCCTCCCCCGCGACATCCCTTTAAGGGACCGGAAGGGCAACCGTCGGCGGGGCCACGTGGTGCGCATCTAGGCGACTCACATCCCAACCGCCGCCTAGATCCCGTGTGCCGGGACGGGATGCGCAGAAGATCCTGGGACGGAAACCGAGGAGCCAGGCAAGAAGTTCCCCGAGGCGACGCGCGACGGGACGTTACGCTGCCCGCCGCAGAGCAATGATGGCGCGTGTGCGCGTGGCCGGCGTCAGCACTGACGTCACGGGTAGCGCAACCGCCAGGCTCAGCGGGATCAAAATTCGAAAAGCAGAGGGGAGCGCGCGCGCATTTCGCCCAAGGGCGGAATCCACACGCGCTCGGGGGATAGTGTCAGGGGGATGATCCCCGGATACCCCACCCGAGTAAGAAACAGGACAGTCGGTCTCGGCCGGCTGACCAGATGCAGCCGGACAGGGTAGGGGGGACCGGCTATCACCCAGTAGCCGGACCCTAGAGAGGAAGCCGGATACAACTACGTAGCCGGATCCAATCAGAGGGATAGGACGACGTGCGTATCAGTGCACGGTACACCCTGTACAACGACAAGACGGGCAACCACCCGCCCATACCGAAGACTTGGCGTGGCTGACGGGGGAACAGTGGCCTGTGCTGACGACGGGTTCGCACGGCGTCCACTGCACCTACGACAGCCATACCGCTCATACACCGATGTGACATACCATGCCGGGTACTATAGATGACTAGCCGGCTGGGGCCCGCCTGTGGGGCCCGCCAGCCGGACTAGCCAGTGAGACCCTAGCCTCTCTTCCTATATAAGGAGAGGGAGGGCCTCAGTAGAAAGGGTTGGTCTCAGTTCATTTAAGGCAGTAGCTAAAGGATACAGCTCAAGGAGCACTTGTAGCTCGTATATTTCACCTAGTCACATCAGGCAGGAGTAGGGGCTTTACCTCACCACGAGGGCCCTGAACCTGGGTACTTCTTGCGTCCCGCTACGCTCGCTCATACCCAATCTCGCCTGCGGACGCCGTCGATAGCTTTCCTGCTAGTCACCACACCTCTATCTAACCTTTTTAGGTACTGCCGTTGCCAATACAACGACAGGGTCCAAGCGCAAGGAGGGAGTTGGCGCGGGTGTCATCTTGATGTCGCCGCAAGGTGACAAGATGAGGTATGTTCTGCGAATGTTGTTCACCGCCTCCAACAATGAAGCTGAATATGAAGCCTTGCTCCACGGGATGCGTATGGCCAAAGCCCGCGGCGTAAAACAACTCGTCATCTACGGCGACTCCAAACTGGTGGTCAACCAAACAATGAACGAGTGCGACGCTTTGAGCGACAACAAGATCGCCTACCATGACCTCTACGATGCACTCGAGGGGGACTTCGACGGCTGCGAGCTACAACACGTAGGCCACGAGAGCAACAAGGAAGCGGACATACTCGCCAACAGCGGCTCCACCTGCGCCCAAGTACCACCCAGAGTATTTCTAGAGCGTATTTGCGAGCGCTCCATCAAGCCAAAGGCTCCAGAGCATAAAACCAGCACGACAAAGGACTCGGGGGCTACGCCACCCAACGAGCCAATGGCACTCAACAACATGGAGCCATACATAGGACTCGAAGGCCCCATGGAGGTGATGATGATCGAGCCATCCTGGACACAACCATACGTTACATACTTGCTCAGCAAAAGGTTGCCAGATGACCCGATAGATGCACGCCATATAGCACGACGAGCCAAGGCATTCGCTCTCATCAATGGCAAACTATACAAGCGCATCATCATAGGAGTCCTTCAACGGTGCGTCTCCAACACGGACAAAAGAGCCATCCTCCTCGACATACACGAAGGCACTTGCAGGCACAATGCCGGCAGTCGTGCCCTCGTTGCCAAAGCTCTATGAGCCGGATTCTACTGGCTAACGGTAATGCGCGATGCCACGGACATCGGCCAGTGTTGCAACGCCTGCCAACGATTTGCGGACAAGCCGCACGCACCTGGCGCGGAGCTCAGGCCAATACTCGTGGCTTGGCCCTTCGCACAATGGGGACTTGACATGGTCGACAAGCTCTAGAAGTCCTCACCTAGAGGATACATCTACCACCTCGTCGTAGTCAACAAATTCACCAAGTGGATTGAAGCCATGCCGGTGACAAACCAATCAGGAGCCAAAGCCGTTAAATTCTTTGAGTCCATCATCTTCCGGTTCGGGGTGCCGCACAACATCATCACCGACAACGGGACAAACTTCACCTCAGATGAATTCCAGGGCTTCTGCGAAAATCTAGGAATCAACATCAGCTACGCCTGAGTAGTGCATCCCCAAATGAACGGTCAAGTCGAAAAGGCCAACGGCCTTGTCTGTAGCGGGATCAAGAAAAGGCTCCTTCGACCACTCGAAAGAGCTACCGGGTGCTGGACCGACGAGCTGCAATCGGTACTATGGAGCCTGCACACAACTCCAAACAACACAACAGACTACACTCCGTTCTTCATGGTACACGGTTTCGAGGCGGTACTACCCGTAGAGGTGCGCTACAAGGCCCGACGGGTAGTAGCATACAATGAGGTAGAATCGACCCTCACACTCGAAGACTCCATCGACCTCCTCGATGAAGCACACGAGATTGCAGCGGAGAGATCCACGATCTACCAGCAGAGCCTCTACAACTACCACAGCAGAAGGCTACGCCCCAGATCCTTCATTGAAGGAGATCTGGTATTGCGACTGAAGCAGCAAGAGCACCTCAAGCTCGAGTCCCCTTGGGAAGGACCCTATGTTATTACCGAAGTAATCCTAGGTGGCGCCTATCTCCTTAAAGATTTAGAGAGCGGAGTCACATACTCCAATCCCTGGAATGTCGTGCAACTGCGTCGTTTCTACCCTTAGATGTTTTTACTTTACAAATAAGGCTGTTCAGCCAGGCTACTTAGCCATACATTGTACCTCGTGATATTCTACGAATAAATAAAGCTAAGTGCCTCAAACCTTGTGTTTTTCTGTTTTACTTGCAATTATATCACTCGGGGGCTGCGCCACCCTTTACACCTTGTTCCACGAGCAACGCAGTATCCTGAGTAGCTGAGACACTATCAATCGAACCCTTGGTAAAACCAACCCAGCTGCAACGCACCTGACAGGTTGGCAAGGTCCTGAGATGAATATACATCAGGCTAATGAAAAGGAACTGCAAATTACAATACACTCAAAAAACATACAAGCTAGCAAGCTGTTTACACAATAACGAGTATCAAAAACACCCAGCACAATTATATGAACTTTACAACACCTATACATCCATGTGCAGGTCCATACTACATTACTGCTGCAAAATGAGGACATTTGTTTGCTCTTTGAAGAAATCGACAATTTCCTCGGCTGGCCGATCAACCGCCTGGTAATGTGGTACCATGTTCCAGGTCATCCCTTCTGGCAAAGGCGGTGATCTAGCAGCAATAACTGCGACATCCACATCTGGCCGATGCAATCGAACAAGTGCTAGTGCAGCCTTGGCACCTGCGACCAACTGTTGGCGCACACACTCGCGAACCACGCTGATATGTTGAAACTTCGCCAGCAAAGCTAGCAAGCTGGAAGGCACCACTTCTAGGGGAAACATCGCCTAAAAAATATGCCTAAGGCACAACTGCGGCTTCTTCAAACACTACAGCACCCGTGATGCACAATCCTGTAGCGTCGCCAATGCGATTGCACGATCGTGGTCCACCCAGAAGTACCCACTAGCTTGCAGCTGCTCCTGGGTCAGATCATTCATTCGAATGGCAACCTGATCCCTCTCATCCTACGGGTGAAGAGAGCTAACAACTACAAGAAGCAAAGCAAAGCATAAAATACAAAGCGTTACCGTGAATGACTACAAAAAAGATAAGAAGCTAGAGAGCTAACACTTAAATTGCTCATTCAATTGAGAAAATGCATCCATGAGATACTTCTCGCGTGCACTAGCCTTCTCAGCCTTCGACTTCTACACATCCGTGTTACCACGGATCATGGGTAACTCTTGCTCCAACTGCTTTATGCGATCGCATAGTCACACAAGCAGCGACATCTCCTCCACCTTTGAACGTGGCCGCGCCACAGTTTCATCGGTGGGAGGAGAGTCAGGAGGACCTCTCGAAGGACCCTATTCCAACCAAAGCAAGAGGCGAATACGACCAACCGTCCATCAATAAAAGGAAGAAGTGCATTCAAATTCAACAAGTATCAAACGGGGTACCCCTGCAGAATATAGTTCAGCAAAGGAAATCTAGGCTATTACACAAGGCAACCAGGAAGTGCTCTACTTTTTCGCTTTCGATTTCAGGGGCTTCCTTGAATTTGTGGCAGTATCCGACACCATAGACTTCCCAGTTTTAGCCCTAGATGCCACAGCCTTTTCCTTCTTCACTCGCCATAGCTCTGCCGAGTAATTGGCGACTGTTTCAATGAGCCGAGGCCCATATTTACTGCAACTACCGACGAAAGGAGCGGACACTACCTGCTACCATCTGCATTGACCGGCATCGCCTTGGAGATCACGCTGGGGTCTAGTTCCATGTCATGGGCTTGCGCCATTGCAAGTGCCATAGTCACGCCAAGTGATCGTTGCACATTCTTGAAGTCCATCAGGACGCCCTCTGCGAAGGACTCCATCAAGCCATCAAGATTTTTGATTAAATTGGCCTTGGGAACCATCTCCTCTCGAAGGCGGCTCAGCACACCCTTGGCCTTTCCATGTGTGTCTTGGAGGGAGACGATGCGGTCCTCGACTATAGCCACGGCGCCAGCCAAAGCATCCGCGCGGGCCAAAGCCTGAGTGTCAAAGCTCACGCCAGCAACATCTAAAGAATACACATATCTGCATAGCATTATGCAGGAAAAACACATTGGAAAATGCAAGTGAAGCAGTGTCCATACATGAGAGCGCTTTCACGACAGAGAAGAGTTATTCTATGAACAACTTTTCCCTCTTGGTGGTGGAGGAACGTAGTTCTTCCTCGCACTTTTGCGACTCCTCAAGAGCCTCGACTGCCTCCTCGCGTTTCTTCTCCGCTGCGGCAAGTCCCTTCTCGAGGGAAGTGACGCGACGAAGAAGTTCATTATGCTCACCTACAAGGGACGAAAATGGAACAACCTAAGCTCACCAACCTCTACACAAGAAAGAGCGGAAACAAAAGTATGACGCTAACCTTCGAAAGCACGATGGAGGTTATCCAGCATGACATGCTGTCGACCCAAGGAAACAATCTTCTCGGTGAGGCGACCAGAATTCTTCAAGATAGGCTACACCAAAGAAAAATAAGTGTCAGCATTAACACAAAATTCGACTGCCAGCCCCGTGTTCCTCTAGGGACTCCGAAGATTCTTTCAGAATTGACATCCGGGCAACAATCTGGTGCCCCCCGGTGTGGGGAGAACTCGAAGAATTGGCACCGGAGTGGGCTACCACCTGAGGAGGAGTAGGAGATTGTACCGCCACCTCCTTGTTCTTGGAGTATACGAATCCAGACTCCTTGACAAATTGATAGTCGTTAGAGGATGATGACGTTGTTTGACTGCCAAACATCCAACATTACTTCCGAAAGAAAAGATTGTGAGAAGACAAGACGAACTCGCAAACATGTAAAGATTTACCCGTCAAAATTTTTGAGGTCAAAGGAATCTCTAGATGACTCCTTAGGCAACCTCAGATTCTTTTGTGAAGGAGGAGACATGGCGCGCACAAGCATGACATGGATTGGCTCCTCAACTGCAGTGGAGGGACCCTCCGGCATCATCGGCGAAGATGCATCTGAATCCTGGCTACGGGAGCGCTTGCGAGTCTCGTGCCCATTGGACTTGGGGGCTTCTTTCTCATCCCCTAAAGGGATGGTGGAGCCCGGCTCATCCTCTTCCTCCGCTCCACGTGGAATTATTCCTTCGGGCTGAGGAGGCAAGTTGGCGGCTACCTTCTAGTCCTAAAAACAGAACCAAGCATCAGTATAAGTTACAATGACCAGGTAATCGAAAAATATGAAGAATATTCAAAAGGAAGTCCACCTCAGGCGGAGGATTGCTTGCGCAGAATGGAGGCACGACTGAGTCAACTGGGAGATCCTCCTTGGTGGTGTACTTGGTCAGCAGTCAAAACCTCCTATCTACTTCACCAAAAGAAATGCCCTCTACAGAAATGCGAGTGACATCACCAGTACCAATCCAGTGGCACATTGGATGCACCCTGGCCAGCAGAGGCTGTACCCGGCAACGCATTCAAGTGCAAATGAGATCAGCGCCGCCTACTTATTTTGCCTGTGCAGCATTCGAGGTCACAGACACGCTGATAAGAGTCTCTGTTTCCTCGGCTTCATCAGGCATCACAACATTATTCCACAATCTCCTCCCCTTGCAGGCCACCACCAGATCAAAAGGCGCGAGTCCGTAGTGCTCTCTGTCGGCCTTCTGGTCGCGGATGTAGAACCACTTCTCCCTCCACCCTTGGACAAATGCAGTGAGCTTGATGGTAAAATAGGTGATACTGGAGTCGACGTGGATCCCGCAGCCTCCTATATCATAGACTACTAAACCCAAGGCCGACTGACATTTGAGCTTAAACTGTTTTTTGAAGAGGCCAAAGTGTGGCTCGATTCCGAGCCAGCACCCACAAAGAGTAATGAAGCAAGCGATGTGGAGGATAGAATTCGGGGTCAGCTGGAGCCCATAGAAACAAAGCAACTCCCTAACAAACGGACGAAGGGGAGAGAAAGACCATGAATGATGAACGTGAGGAATATCACTCGAAACCCACCAGGAGGACTAGGGATTACCTCATAACCGGGAACGATTGTCGAGCTGGCAACAATTCATTTCAGTACTCCACAAGATGAATTAGAGAGGAGCCTAATTAATTGGGAGGAAGCACAAGATGATGAGGAGAGATAAGACATGGATGATTACCTTGATTCAATTCCAGAAGCACAAAATCCACATGACTATGAAGAACTGGTAAGGAAAGGAGATGAAGAACCTCCGCCAATTGAATTGAAACAACTTCTAGACGATATGAGGTATGAGTTTTTAGATAATTATAATAAATGTCCTGTTATTATTAGTAAAAAATTATCATAAAATGATACAAATAAACTCATTTTGGTCTTGATTAAGCACCGTGAAGCCTTTGGATATACTCTAAGTGATATTAAAGGAAAAGATCCATCTATTGCAACACATAAGATTACGATGCTTGATGATGCTGAACCTATAGTTGACACACAAAGAAGGCTTAATCCGAAATTAAGGAAGTAGTAAGAAAAGAGGTTATACGCTTATTAGATGTTGGCATAATATATCCTATTTCTGACAGTAAGTGGGTTAGCCCAGCTCATTGCATACCAAGACAAGGGGGTCTTTACGTTGCGATGAATGAGGATGGTGAGCTAGTTCCTATAAAACCTATTTTCAGATATCGCATGTGCATTGATTTTAGGAAACTAAACCGCGAGACACGGAAAAATTATAAACCTATACCATTTATGGATAAAATTTTAGAAAGACTTAGTAATAATTCTTATTTTTTGTTTTCTTGATGGTTATTCTGGATATTCTCAAATTGCTATACAACCGGAAGATCAAGAGAAAACAACGTTTACTTGCCCTTATGGCACATATGCTTATAGATTAATTCCGTTTGGCTTATGTAATGGAGCTGCAACTTTTCAAGAATGTGTTTTATAAATCTTTAATGATCTTGTTGAGAAAACTATGGAAGTTCTAACAAATGATTTCGTTGTTTGTGGAACAACATTCGATAATTGCCTCTACAATTTAACCAAAGTTTTGCAGAGATGCAGGCAATCAAATTTGGTTTTGAATTGAAAACAATGTCGTTTCATGGAAAGAGAAGGTAAAGTTTTTGGGCATAAGGTTCCGGAGAAGGGTATAGAAATAGATAAAACTAATATAGATGGTATAGAAAATCTTCCAATACCTCAGGACATAAAAAACTTAAAAATGTTTCTGGGACATGCAGGTTTTTATAAACGTTTTATAAAAGATTTTGCTAAAATAGCTATGCCTCTCACCAACCTTCTTGAGAAAGAAACTCCATTCTACTTAGATCATGACTGCATTGCAGCTTTTGAGAACCTTAAAAACAAATTAGTTTCAGCACCCATCATGCAATCTCCAAAATGTGATGAACCTTTCGAAATCATGTGTGATGCTTGTGACTATGCTTTAGGGGCTGCGTTAGGACAGCGAGACGGAAATAATATAAATGTTATTTATTACACTAGGGGCTGCGTTAGAACACTTAATAAGATTCAGAAAAATTATCCTACTACAGAAAAAGAGTTCATAGTTATAATTTTTTCTTGTGACAAATTTAGATCTTACATCATTAATTATAAGGTAATAGTTCATACGGATCACCAAGCTTTACGCCACCTCCTTGTGAAAAATAATGCAAAGCCTAGGTTGATTAGGTGGGTCTTATTACTGCAAGAATATGATTTACAAATAGTAGATAGGAGGGGTAAGGGTAACCCGGTAGCAGATCATCTCTCTAGGATGGAGGGAATAATTACTAACCGCGTACCTATAAATGAGTCATTTACAGGAGAATATTTAGCAAACATTGAAATTGTTGATCCTTGGTTTGTGGATTATGCTAACTATCTTGCAGTAAAATTTATACCTCCTAGTATGACAAGAAATCAAATAATGAAATTCTTTAATGATCTTAAATATTACTTTTGGGATGACCCGTATCTATATCGTCATGGAACTGATGGAATGATTCGGAAGTGTGTTCCCAACCATGAAATGAATGCAATTTTACAAGCTTGTCATGACAACCCGTATGGAGGACATCATGCAGGAAAGCGAACTGTAGCGAAGGTACTTCTATCCGGATTCTATTAGCCCACCTTGCTCAAGGACGCACACAGGTATGTAGAACACTATGATGCTTTCCAAAGAAGAGGTAATATAGGTAGGAGACAAGAGATGGCAATGAATTATAGTCTTATAATCGAACCCTTTGATGTATGGGGAATGGATTACATGGGACCTTTTGTAGAATCAAATGGTTACACTCATATTCTTGTTGCTATTGATTATGTTAATAAATGGGTTGAAGCTATTCCAATAATCCATGCAAATGCAGCCGCCTCAGTGAAGATGATCAAGGATGTTATATTCCCCAGGTTTGGAGTTCCTAGATTTTTAATCACTAACAGTGGTTCTCATTTTATGAAAGGAACTTTCAGGAAAATCCTCAGCAAATATGGAGTAACTCACCATGTTGCTTCACCATATCATCCTCAAACGAGTGGTCAAGTGGAACTCTCCAATAGAGAATTAAAGACCATACTTGAGAAGACGGTGGACAAATCAAGAAAACATTGGTCATACAAGTTAAATGACACTCTATGGGCTTACCATACTACATTTAAAAATCCAATGGGTATGACACCTTATAAGATGGTATACGATAAGGCATGCCATTTACCTTTAGAATTGGAACACAAAGCTTTTTGGGCAATCAAGAACTTAAACTATGATCTTAAAGCAGCAGGAGAAAAAACATTTATTAGATATTCATGCTTTAGATGAGTTTAGACGTGAGGCTTATGAGCATGCTAGCTTGTTTAAAGAAAAAGTGAAAATATGGCATGATAGAAAAATAGAAATTAAGGCCTTTAAAAGTGGAGACAAGGTGTTGCGCTATATTTCTCGTCTTAAGTTGTTTCTAGGAAAGCTCAAATCGAAGTTGAAGAAGCTTACTCATCGGGAGCAGTGAAGCTCCAGGGAAAAACACCCTCTCTTTCATGGGTGGTAAATGGACAACGCTTGAAGCATTATCGAGCAAAATAAGATATAAGTGTAGTCACCATACAAGTGATCACCCCAGAAGAGGCAATTAAACAAAGATATAAAAGGAATGGCAAATGCAAGAAGGATAGAATCGAGACGAAATGAGCAACACTATGGTCAAGCTATTGACCATAAAAGAGCGTTTAATGGGAGGCAACCCATGCGAAATAAAGGTTTGAGTAAGTTTTTCAATTTTCAGTTAGGTTTTAGTTGAGCTTGTGTTGAAAAAGGAACATTTAAAGCTCTAGCGAAGAAAAGGAAGATTGGTAACACTAATATTGGTCGAAAATTTAAGATGTCATTTTTCTGTGAAAACTTAATATTTCATTCAGTTTCAGATTAATAAAGAATTCTCGGAGACGCAAGTAATTTTTGGTGGATCCAGAAGGTTTAACGACCAACTATACGGCGGGAATAAAATTCCGGCCGTATAGTTGCGGTCGTATAGATGCTTCAACATCACCCCTTCCATTTACAAAAGGTACGGAAGGTTTAACGACCAACTATACGGCGGGAATAAAAATTCCGGTTGTATAGTTGTCATCGTATAGATATCAATGCCTTTGTCAAAATTCTTTTCTTGGGTACTGATAGTTTAATGACCAACTATACGGTGGGAATAAAAATTCCAGCTGTATAGTTACCGTTGTATAGATATCGACCCATCTTCGAAATTTATATTCGGAGTACTAAAGGTTTCTCGACCAACTATACGGTAGGAATAAAAATTCTTGCCCATATAGTTTTGGCCGTATAGTTGGTTGCACCGTAGAAGGAAATCTATAATGGTTCATAATTATATGGCGGGACCTATGCGGGCAGCACCCGTATAGTTTCTCATTACAAACGGCGGCTAGGGTTTTCGACATCCCTTTTTAAAGCTAATCGCATCTAACCTTTTTCATTAAGATTTCGCAGAGCTATAGCCTCCAGCCTCGAAAAATCTTCGCCATCCCTATACAAGCCCCTTCTAACAACATCCATGCAGTGAAGTGATACGTCGTAAACGTATCTATAATTTTTGATGTTCCATGCTTGTTTTATATCTACTTTCTTATGTTTTGACTACATTTTGAGGTATTTTTATACATTTTATGGAACTAACCTACTAACAAGATTCCATAGTGCCAGTTGCCTGTTTTCTGCTATTTTTTGTTTTAGAAAAGCTAGAAAAGAAATATTCTTGAAATTGGACCGGACAAAAGCCAAAGTCAATATTTTATCAGAAGACTCATGGAGCCAGAAGATGAGACGGAGAGGGGCCACGAGGTGGCCACACCACCTGGTAGCACGGGCCAGCCTAGGCCACGCCAGGGGGTGGTGTGGGCACCTCGGGTGCCCACCGACCTTGCCTCTTCTCCTATATATTCCCCCCGGGACAAAAACCCTAAAGACAAGATTAGAATTCCATGAAAAGTTCCACAGTGCCGCCGCCACCGAAGAGGAGATTCGGGGGACAAAAGTCTCTATTCTGGCACCCTGCCAGGATGGGGAAGTGCCCCCGGAGCCATCTCCATCGACTCCCCTGCCATCTCCATCATCGTTGCTGATTCCCATGATGAGGAGGGAGTAGTTCTCTCTCGAGGCTAAGGGCTCTACCGATAGCTATGTGTTCATCTCTCTCTATGCGTGATCTTATTGAGATCATGAGCTTTGTAATATATAGATCTATTCTGCTACTCAAGTGCTTTAGTTAATCTCTGCTTATCCCCACGTGTGTGAAGTTGACAGTGTGCACACTATGTGGAACTTTGGCTAAGATTACATACATACTTATCATGAGTATAATTTGAGTTGGATGTCTCTATGAGATTGTGGTGTTTGTTGGAACCATCTAGCACTCAAGGTGACAGTGAGGGGTTATCTAGATGGGGAATGCAAACTTTAAGGTGTGCTATTATAGCCCTACATCGTCCAGCTGGAGAGTAGTTCATGGTAGCATCATAAAGAGAATATATTTATATGAGAGTGTCCACTAGTGAAAGTATGATCCCTAGGCCTTGTTTCTATGCATTGAAACACCATTTACAATCAGTCCTATTACATGTTTTCTTGCTACCACTCTTATTTCAGATTGCAATTACCACTTATAATCATCCATATTACTTGTATTTCACTATCTCTTCACCGAACTAGTGCACCTATTCCTGACAAGTGTATTGGGTGTGTTGGGGACACAAGAGATTTCTTATATCTTGATTGTAGTGTTGCTTGAGAGGGATACCTTTGACCACTTCCTCCCTGAGTTCGATAAACCTTGGGTGATCCACTTAAGGGAAACTTGCTGCTGTTCTACAAACCTCTGCACTTGGAGGCCCAACACTGTTTACAAGAATAGAAGCGTGCGTAGACATCAAACTATTATCTGGCACCGTTGCCGCGGAGGTAAGGTGATACGTTGTAAATGTATCTATAATTTTTTATGTTCCATGCTTGTTTTATATCTACTTTCTTATGTTTTGTCCACACTTTTGAGTATTTTTACACATTTTCTGGAACTAACCTATTAACAAGATGCCACAGTGCCAGTTGCCTATCTTCTGTTGTTTTTGGTTTGAGAAAAGCTAGTAAGGAAATATTCTCGGAATTGGACCAGACAAAAGCCCAAGTCAATATTTCACCAGAAGGAACACGGAGTCCATAGAGGAGACGAAGTGGCGCACTAGGGAGGAAATACCTAGTGGCGGTGTGGCCTAGGGGGCGCGCCACCAAGGGGTGTGGGCCCCCTGGCACTCGATCGACCTTGCCCCTTCGCCTATATATTGCCTTCGGGACGAAAACCCTAAGGACCCAATCAAAATTCCATGAAAGAGTCTGTAGCCACCGCCATCTCCATCCCTAGATCGGGAGGGATCTGAAGCTCTTCCCGGCACCCTGCTGGAGGGGAGAGATCACCCTGGAGGCCTTCTTCATCACCATGCCTGCCTCCGGTGTGATGCGTGAGTAGTTCATCCCTGGACTATGGGTCCATGTAGTAGCTAGATGGTTGGTTCTTCTCCTTTGTGCTACCATGTTTAGATCTTGTGAGCTCCGTTCATGATCAAGATCATCTATTTGTAATCCTACATGTTGTGTTTGTGGGGATCCGATGGATATTGAAATGCTATTTCAGATTGATTATTGATTCTATCATGTCTATGTTATTTGTGATCTTGCATGCTTTCCATTGTTAGTAGCTATCTTGGCCAAGTAGATGCTAGCAACTCCAAGAGGGAGTATTTATGCTCGATAGTAGGTTCATGCCTCTAGGAATCTGTGGAAGTGACAGAAATCTCTAAGGTACTAGATGTGCTATTGCTACTAGGGAGAAAACATCAATCCTTTGTTCATAGAACAATCATATTGTTTACTTTATACACTTTGCTTAATGCAATTATCTGTTGCTTGCAACTTAATACTAGAGGGGGTTCAGATGATAACCCGAAGGTGGATTATTAGTCATAGATGCAGTTGGATTACAGTCTATGTATAATGTTTGTAATGCCCAATCAAATATCATAGGAGTCAAGATGATTAGTATATGCATGTATGCTTTCTCGATGTTTGTCAATTGCCCCGCTGTAATTTGTTCACCCAACATGTCATCTATCTTAAGGAGAATCACCTCTAGTGAACTATGGACCCCGGTCCATTCTTTACCATCAATCTAAAATCAACTATTTACTGTTTTTTATATACTTTCTTCAAGCAATTACTATTTTCCACAAATACGTTTAATCCGTTGTTTTCAGCAAAATCGGTGAGATTGACAACCTCACTATAAGTTGGGGGCAAAGTTCTGTGCTTGTGTTGTGTAGGATTCCAAGTTGGAAACAACACCTTGGAGGTGTTTCCTTGCTCCTACTGGTTCGATAACCTTGGTTTCATAACTGAGGGAAAACTTGCTGCTATGCTCATCATACCTTCCTCTTGGGGTTCCCCAACGAGCTCGATACGTTGAGCCGATCATCATAAGGTAATAGGTACTCACATCCTCTGGCTACTAAGCTATCTTCTAGTACTGTTGCTGGTGTGTGAGTGCTCGAAGTTAATTTCCTTTAGATTCTGCAATTATATCTTTTTGTTCCTTGTTTTTATTTTCACTAGTTAGGCTTAATGGAAAACAACAACAAAATTAAAGAGCTTTATAGTATTTATCTTGAGTGAGGACATGAAGTGTTTGAAGAGAAAATTAAAAAACCACTGGAACTTTATTTGCATGCTAATAGCAATGCTATTAGTAAGAATTCTTTGAACACCATTATTGCTAATGCTATGGAAAAGTCTAAGCTTGGGGAAGCTGGTTTTGATGAGCATGATATTTTTAGTCCCCCAAGCATGGAGAAGAAAATTTACTTTGATGATACTATGCCTCCAATATATAATGATTACAATGATAAATATGATATTTCCAGTCCAACTACTATTGAGGAGAAAATTAATTATGATTACAACATGCTTCCTATATTTGATGACTATGGTGATGAGAATAATAACGATAGCTATTTTGTTGAATTTTCTCCCACTATGATTAATAAGACTGACTATGTTTATGTGGGGAGTATTAATTCTTTTATGTATATGGCTCATGATAAGAGTGTTTTATGTGATAGTTATATTGTTAATTTTATTCATGATGCTACTGAAAGTTATTATGAAAGAGGGAAATATTGTTTTATGTATCTCAACAATATTAAGTTTCCCCTCTTTATGTTGAAATTTTTGAAGTTGCACTTGTTTTGCTTTCCTATGCTTGTTGCTTTGTGCTTTCATGACTTGTTTCTTTACAAGATTATTTTTCATAGGAAGTGGGTTAGACTTAAATTTGTTCCATATTTTCTTCTTGATGTTCTCTTTTACTTCAATTCAAATTTCTTATATGAGCATCAACAAAATTATCATGCCTATCTTCATGGCTATAAAGAAAGAGCTTTTGGGAGACAACCCATTATATTTTTACTTTTAGTTTATTTTTGTTTTGTTGAGTCTTGGAAGTTATTGCCTCAGTAATAACTTCTCCTTATCATTTTTTTGTGGTTTTTGTGCCAAGAATAACCTCTAATGAGAGAAGTAAGACTTGGGAAAGTTGCTGTCCCGAAACAGATTTTTGTGCTCCACTATAAAAATTCGTGAAAAATCTCTATATGTCGGATTGAGCTGTAATGTTTTGTGCTTTTTCCCCAGGTTGTTATCCAACTTTCGTTAGTTTACCACTTTTCGATTTGAGCGACAGAAGGTCTTCGAAAAAATCAGGTTTTACCTGCTGGTCTGTTTTGACAGATTTCTGCCATTATTTGCATTTGCCTCTTAATATCGTTCTCTTTGAGTTCTTGCCAAATCACTTGAACTTTTAAAAGGAATTGCTATAGTAGCTTGTGTTTTAATGGAAGTTTTACTTGTGTTGAAACTGAACCTAAAGACTTATTATCTTGAGTACACTAATGTTGCTAATGAAGATTGTGTGAAGTTTTGTATGAAGGAAATTTTAAAGTGTAGGGAAGAATAATGTGATAAGATGAAGTATGGACAAAAGCTCAAGCTTGGGGATGCCACCCGTGTTACCCCAAGAAATATTCAAGAAGTACAAGCGTCAAATCTTGGGGATGCCCAAGGCATCCCCTTCTTCATCCATAAAAATCTCAGGTTTTCTTCCAAAACACTTCATTTTTATTGTTTCATGCACAATTGTGTTGTTCTTAGAGCATCTTCGTTTTTGTTTTTAGTTTTCTTTTGCTTAGTTTGCTTAAATAAGTTAGTCGGATCCCAACACACTTCTTTTGGAGAGAGACACATCCCATTATTCATTGCCTGGAACACTCTAGTTTTCACTCTTATTGTTCTGTGAGTGTTCTTTGCTAGCACTGCGTTTAGCTTTAGTTTTCAATTGGTGTTGGAAAAGAGTAGGAAAGTTCATGCTTATAAGTGGTATAAAAGGAGTCTTGTTTTTGACTGTGACTTAGACTTTATCATGTCATCCTTGATATTGCTTTGACTCTATGCTTAGTGATTATTGCTGAAGCATGACTTGTTACAAACAATTGGGATTGCTTAATATGCCTTGAAATAATCATGCATTGTTTTAGCATATAAAAGCATAATATCGTGGTATTCTACTTCTATGCTTTATTTCGGTTGACTTGGCGCATGCTCACACCATGTTAAGACTATACCAAGTCACCATAGCCTCTTTGATCATTTAGTTTTCGACTTGTAATATACCTTTATGCTTTAATTAATAATGTTTTGTCGCTTTGCATGATTATGAACATTATTGCTCTCTTAGTTGGTCACTCCCAGTCTTTTGCTAGCCTCCACATGTACCAAGTCTGAGTTCCACTCATGCATACAACTCCAAATAAAACCAAGTTATTCCAAAGAGTCCACCATACCTACCTATTAGCATTATTGCTATTCCAAATATATTCATGTTTTTATCTACCTTCCAAATTAAACTTGTTATGTGAAAATTAGTTATTAAAGCTTTCATGAACTTGATAGCACACTTTACTTTCTTGCACTTAATAAACTTAAACCATTGTGCCCATCTATGTTGCGTATATGCTTGAGTTTTGTAAGTTGTGAATTAGCAGAACCATGTTACCATGGGGAACGCTTTCAACATTGCACTTTATTTAGTTGATATCATGTTTTTTTGCTTATGGATCCCAGCGGTGTGAAATGAAAGGGGAGCTTGTAAGGCTCATGGAGTTCGTATATGTGTTAGAGAAACGCCTGGGTGGCTGGTCTGAGCCATGCCTAATCATGGTGGAAACCTGGAGCATAACCATATTGAGCATTCTGTGAAGCATCCTCAATAAAAAACCCTATGAAAATAGGAAAGAAAGAAAAAGAAAAAAACCCCTATACAAATAGGAAATAAAAGGATCACTGAGATGCTCATTGTCTGTTTTCCTTGTCATTTTGATATGGGGAATCTTCCGTATCATCGGGAAAGGGGTACCCCCGTTGGCGGTTCTCTATGATACACATGTACTTACAATGACAAGAACTTGTGACTAAAGTTGAGTAGCATGAGGAACGGTACTTGTAAGCAAGGGGCATGAGATTTCAGCTTATAACAAGCATATCCTCATATTTGTTCACTTTAACCTTAATCACCTAAAGATGCTTATGATAGGGGCAATGAGAGCTGAAAGCTAATAATTTCTTTTTAACCTTGATCACCTGAAGTACCATAATTTTTGGAAGCTCTTTATGAGACTTGAATCCCTGCTTCCTTCTATGAAGGGCCTTTCTTTTACTTTTATGTTGAGTCTCCATCTTCTATCTTTATGCACCTATTGAGAGAGCATAGTGGTCATTCTTAGTTTAATGTGCATTGTCCCAAAACTTGTTGATTGATTCATAACTTTGATATTGCTTGTTCTTAAACTATTTGTATCTAGTCACCCTTATGAACTTTGAAGGTGTCCTATGCATTTATGTTTTGCTACACCATGAGGGACAAACTAAATACCATTCTCATTATGTTTTCTATATGTGAAACAAACAAACAAACAAACGTTTTTCAGAGCATTGTTATTCATGAATCTTTTGTTTGTACCTTTTCATGTTACAACATAGTTGCTATGTCTTATTGTTAGAACTATGTCTTGCATGTCTATGTTAAAGTACTATGATCCCAACTATTAATGCTTTACAAATATGATGGTGCATGTCACCTCAAAAAATTATTCTTTTTATCACTTACCTACTCGAGGACGAGCAGGAGTTAAGCTTGGGGATGTTGATATGTCGTAAACGTATCTATAATTTTTGATGTTCTATGCTTGTTTTATATCTACTTTCTTATGTTTTATCTACATTTTGAGGTATTTTTATACATTTTATGGAACTAACCTATTAACAAGATGCCATAGTGCCAGTTGCCTATTTTCTGCTGTTTTTGGTTTCAGAAAAGCTGGAAAAGAAATATTCTTGGAATTGGATCGGACAAAAGCCAAAGTCAATATTTTACCAGAAGAATCACGGAGCTAGAAGACGAGACAGAGAGGGGACACGAGGTGGCCACACCACCTGGTGGCGCGGCCAGCCTAGGCCACACCAGGGGTTGGTGTCGACCCCTCGGGTGCCCACTGACCTTGTCTCTTTGCCTATATATTCCCCCAGGACGAAAACCCTAAAGACAAGATCAGAATTCCACGAAAAGTTCCACAGCACCGCCGCCAACGAAGAGGAGATTCGGGGGACAAAAGTCTCTGTTCCGGCACCCTGCCAGGATGGGGAAGTGCCCCCGGAGCCATCTCCATCGACTCCACCGCCATCTCCATCACCGTTGCTGATTCCCATGATGAGGAGGGAGTAGTTCTCTCTCGAGGCTAAGGGCTCTACCGGTAGCTATGTGTTCATCTCTCTCTCTATGCGTGATCTTATTGAGATCGCGAGCTTTGTAATCTATAGATCTATTCTACTACTCAAGTGCTTTAGTTAATCTCTGCTTATCCCCACGTGTGTGAAGTTGATAGTGTGCACACCGTGTGGTACGTTGGCTAAGATTACATACATACTTATCATGAGTATAATTTGAATTGGATGTCTCTATGAGATTGTGGTGTTTGTTGGAACCATCTAGCACTCAAGGTGACAGTGAGGGGTTATCTAGATGGGGAATGCAAACTTTAAGGTGTGCTGTTATAGCCCTAGATCGTCCAACCGGAGAGTAGTTGTAACATCCCAAAACTTTAATCCAAGTGATCAAGATCAAATCTAACCAATTTATGGTTAACAAAAACTTTTCCATTTTAAAATCCTTAAGCATTCATATGTGTGTGCATTTAAATAGGAGTTGTTTTGAATTGCCATGTTTGAGTGATCTATTGATTGTAAAATGACTCTAAGGTGAATTACACCTCATCTAGATCATCCCCAAGCAAATCCCAAAGAAAAAGAAATCAAAAAGAATTAAATAAGCAAATGGTCACTTTTGCCATTTTAATCACCTAGCCTACTTTGGGCATTCCTAGCACTCAAATCCTAACAGAGACAATTATGGATCTTTGCACCCCTTGCTAGTACAAGTAGTGATGTACCAAGGCCCACTTTGTGATCTCCCAAAAACATTCAAACTCTAATTTTAAATGACATTTGAAAATTGAATCTAGTTCATATGTATAGATCCCATTTTTTCAAAAACCACTCAAATGAACTCCATTTCAAAATCCCAAGCAAACCTAGATGATCAAGCATAAGATGAATCACTCCACCAAAAATCTTTCAAAAATTCAAAAGTTTCTCTCATGCGGCCATTTTATCAAACAGTTGGCAGGCAGACAAAAAGTGGCATAACTATTACTGTTTTGGAGCAAAGATTGTCAAGCCATTTGATGCACATTGATCACCTTGGTCTCCCCTAGGCCCAACCAGACCAAAACCACCCCTATCCCTAGCCCCTGGCGCCAGTGCAACGTAGCCCCGATGCCATGCTCGCCAGCCAAACGTGCACAAGCCACAAGCGACCACTAGCCCCTCTCCGCCGCTCCAGGGATTGAGGCGTGACCTCACCGCCGCCCACGGTCCACGCCATGGCCCCTGCCAGCCACTGGACCACCCTAGAGCCGCGCCGCCCTTTCTCTCTGCGTGCAGCCAGAGCGCGCCAGAGCGCGATCGCTGCCAGCACGCCACAGACCATGCCTCGACACCAAATCGTGCATGCCGCTCCGCCTTGAACCCAGCAACCTGCCAAACATGGCCGTGCACCACAGCGCGACCCACAGTCACCATGATCACCGTCGACCACCGCCTCTGTCTCCCAGAGCACGGGAAGCTCCCGACCGATTGCCACCGCCCCTAGCCACGCCATTAAGTCCTAGCTGACCGCCCACCGTCCGCCTACCTCGCCCATGCCGGAGCCCCCTGTATCGCCGTCACCGACGAGATCCGCCCACACCCGTCGGTCCCCTCGTCGAGCCTATATAAGGAGGCCACCGCCAGCCTCATTCTGCACACCATCTCACTCCCCTCTCTCCACTGACCATTTCCCCTCTCTCACCAGAGCCGCTCGAGCCTCCGTTCGCCGGAATTCCACCGGAGGTAGCCGCTGCAGAGGAGGAGAAGTCCCCGTCGATTTCGTCCACCTCAGCCCCTGCTGCGACCTCGCCTGAGCCTGCCGTCGCCGTCCAGTTTGTTTCCCCGCCTCGTCGCACTAGCTAAGCCCTGGTACATCCCCAGTAGACCCCCACCGACGAGTTAGGGTTCAGTCTCGCCCTGGTACGTCCCTTGTAGACAGAAGCATTTGCACATTCAAACATTTTTATAAAATCAACCATAATAGCTTTTGAGTTTATTCCAACACTCAAAAATCACATTTAACCATACCTATCTGAATATGTAATAATATTAAGGTTTACATGTAGTGACTTTGGACTAGTACCAAAATAATGCTATATAGGCATTTCTAGTCACTTTAAATCATTAATTATTAAACTTAAACTTATTAAAAGGTGATCCAACATTTAAATCACATTCCCATATGTTAGAATATGTGGTGATGACATGTGTCCACATGATCCCATATTTTAATTGGAGAACATTAAATCTTAGTTAATTTCAATGAGTAAAAATTACTTTTCTCAAATAAAATAACTGAAGCTAGTTAATAAAACCTTGTGATGCTTGAGATGATAATAGATCATCAAATGTGTGCCTTAGTGTGCTAAATATACTAGTAAAGTATTGTTTGGTGATTGTGTATTCCGTATGTATTTATAGATGATAGTACCAACCAAGCTTCGAGGAGGAGGAGTTCTACCAAGAGGAGGAGGAAGAAAACTTCAACCACTGCACTACACAAGGCAAGCCATCATTAACCATGCAAGATCACCCTTGCAAGCTATTGTTAGCAAGCTAGAATTAAGAAAGATAACCTAAGCAAGATGCATTAGGCATGCTTTGGTTATACCATGTTGACTTATACCTACTCCAAGTTTTATTTACAAGCTTTACTTTCTTTACTTTACTAAAGTCCTTTACTTGTTTAAAGGTAGCATAAAGAGTATAAAACTTGACCTATCTAGTTATACTTAGATGTCATTCTATGGCATGAGATTGACATTAGCATCCCACCTTAGTGAACACTCTTAACTTAGTAGTTTGGATCTAAATCAAAACTTGAATCACTTTAGATGGGAATACTTGTTGAAAATTATTTGTGAAAACCTTGGAATGATGAGTCATTCTATTGAGATGTTTTCACATGTGTTGAGACACACAAATGATTTATGATGATGAAAATGTTGAGGCATGAGCCTTAGCCCTTTTACAAAACTGATGGTTGGGTTCGGATGCGATACCATTCCAATTTTACCGTACAACCACAATACTTGAATTGGGTAAGGCTTAGCCGGAAGTTTATATGCATTAGTATTAGTTCCCTCACGGGAGAGGTTTGAGCTAAGGCTACCTCTCAATGTTGTCCACCTATGTAGTGCCCAAGATGACAGATGGTCATGGTTGGGAGGCCATGCTCATAGGAGAGGTGCTTATACTAGGGTGTGTAAAGGAAAGGTTATGTTTGATTATATGCATACTAAGTATGATGATGCAGGGTTACCCCTGACAGATGTATCGAATCTTGTGGTGAAAGTGTACCACCTCTATAGAGTGTCAAACTATTCGAATAGCCGCGTCCGTGGTTATTGACAGTTGGAGTGGCCATACTATTACGTTGTCACATGTTTTCAAAACAACTTATGAAATGAATTGTGACTTGACTTGGCCACAACAGAGTTGTGACTATGATGATTAAGTTCCCAATTAAGTGTTTTCAAACTTCTTTTATCTTTCTTTGTTTCTGAACCCAGCTTAGGTTTCAAACTTAACTTTACAAATAAACTTAGAGTTAGCATTCCTACTAGAACTATCTTACTTGTTAGTGGTAGTTTGTGAGTACTTAAAGAGTACTCATGGCTTTTGTCCCTAGCTATTCCTATGGACAGACTATGAAGGAGATTACCAAGATGAAGGACAGCAGGATGGCTATGACAACTAGGACTATCTTCCATCGTCAGCATTGCCTATGACTCTGAAGATGGACCCCACCGCTACGCTATTTATTCCTCTACTTGATTGTACTAAGACTGGAGCATGAGATCCTTTATTTGTGTAAGACCTTATTATGGTTTGTAATGGATTATGTACTGTGATATCCAATCTATTATGTCTCACAAAAATGGTAATCCTGGGATTGTGATGTATGGCATAACAGGCATCTGGGATTAAAAATCCGGGTGTTGACAAGTTGGTATCAGAGCCATCCTGACCATAGGAGACCCTAGTTAGAATGGACGTCCGAATAAAAACTTAGTTTCAAAACCAAAGTGAGTATTTATGAAAACTATTTCCTCTCTTACCCTTTGTAGTTTTTTCTCTCAAAAAAATTCATGTTCCTCCAAATTCTTACATTACTACATAAAAATTTGACACACTTGATCACTTCACTAACTTTCTCATCCTAAATTCTTATAGATGGAAGCCCAATACAGCAAGTTCTACCAGTTGGGCAATGGAGGCCAACTGATATTCGAGAGGGATTTGGATGCACTGTCTGAGTTCTTGGAGCGTCCTCATCTGGAATTTCTTGGAGCTCAACTCCCGGGTCCACTAGGAGGAGATTTACAATGGCTAGTGACTGCTTATCTTCGAGGCAAGATAGAAGCACCAGTATCTGGGAGGATTCAGTTCTCTGTGAGAGAGAACAACTGGCTAGATGGATTAGCCAGGGAAATGCATGAAGCTCTCGCACGTCTGTGTGCCTTGAGTGTCAACCTAATCCAAGGAACCCGCTTTGTTCACTATGCAAGGCGTGATTCCATGGGAATGCCGCTAGAGATCCAAGTCACCCCATACTGAAGCATCACGTGGAGAACCTCGACTTCCTACTGTATGACAGGCAGAAGGAGTTGGACAATGCTAGAGAGCTCGCCAACAACAACCTCGCCATTGCCGCCTAGAAGGCCTAGACTTTCTCACTGCTAGTCCAGGATCGTTAGTCTCTGCACCGTCAACACGCCAAGAAGGATCACACCATCGATCGTCTTCGCAAGAAGGTGGCCGACCTCGAGAAGACCATCAAGGAGCAAGAAGCTCAGCTTGCCGTAAAGGAAGAAGAAGAGGAAGGTGAAGATATCCAAGGGGATATTGACTCCTACCTCAGCAATGATGATGACTTTCTGGAGGAAGATGCTGTGGACTTCTACACCGACGATGATGCCTCCAACTTCATCGATGATGAGTAGATGCACTAGAGAACTATCGTAGCATGAGGAGTATCGGTCCCATTGTATCGTAGCTTACAGAATGGTTCTTAAAAACATTTGTTTTCCTTTGATGTTTTGGTGTGTGTGTTTGTATCGTGTGCTTTGCTTGAATGAATGAAAAGGAGTTAGTTGCAAAAACCTGAGTCAAACTCAAAGTTTTAGCTTTGAAATCAAAACCATGAACCTTAGAACTTTCCCTATTACCCCTTTATCTATCTCAATCTTCAGATGACTCGTGGAAACCAAGGAGGGAGCAGCTCATCGCAAGATCCAATGCTGCAGATTCTACAGACTCTCATTGCAGACCGTGAAGCAAGCAGGGCAGAGCGCCAAGCAAATCTAGCAACACTGCAGCAAATCGCCCAGATGGCTCACAACAACCAGAACCATGGAAATCAGGATCATCATGGATCCAAACTCAAAAACTTCCAGAATACCAATCCCCTAATCATTAGTACTTCAGAGAACCCACTGGATGCAGATGACTGGTTGCAGACAATGGAGAACAACTTAGAAGTAGCAGGAGTGGATGCCAACGAGAAAGTTCTATTTGCCACCCACTATCTGGCAGGAGATGCAAGAGCATGGTGGAACAGCACCCACACAATGAACCACGGTCAAGTGATGACGTGGGAAGCTTTCAAAGTCAAGTTCAGCCGCACCCATGTGCCGCAGGGTTTAGTCACCCGAATGAGAGATGAATTCAGAGAACTAAAGCAAGGCAGAATGACTGTAGTGGAGTACCGTGACAAATTTTTGTCCCTCGCCAGGTATGCACCTGATGAGATCAACACGGAGGCCATGAAGAAGGAGAGATTCCTAAACAGACTGCATGATGATATGCAGACGGTATTAGTCAATATCCGTTTTGAGGACCTTGAAGAGCTAGTCGACTCTGCCATTCAGATGGAAGGGAAGATTAATCAAGCAAACGACAACCACAAACGTCGGATGATGCACCAAGCTGGATCCAACAGTCACCATAAGTATCGTCCCAACCCGTCTGCCGGATATGCCCTGCGGAACAATCGACCCCCAATGTCTTGTCCGAGCTACACCAACCGTAGCGAAGGAAATGTGAAGTCCGGAGGAAACAACAACCACCACCCCGGTGTCATTGTATTGGGAATGGCAGTACCTAAGAAGGTTAGATAGAGGTGTGGGGACTAGAAGGGAAGCTATCGACGGCGTCCTCAGGCGGGATTGGATACAAGCAGGCGTAGCAGGACGCAGGAAGTACCCAGGTTAGGAGCCCTCGTGGTGAGGTAAAACTCCTACTCCTACCAATCTAACTATGAGTGATATACGAACTGCAAGTGCTCCTCGAGTTGTATTCTCTAGCTACTGCCTTAAATGCACTGAGACCAACCCTGTATCTGTCTATGTGTGTCTCTGTGAGTGAGCTAGCTAGCGAGCTGTGAGTGAGTGATCGATCGATGTATCCCTGAATGAGTGTGTGCTCACGTGAAGAATGAGAGAGCCCCCCTTGGTGCCTTATAAATGTGGCCCAAGGGACATGACCCACTTGGCCTAACTAGTACTATACATGGTGTCATGCATGAGGCAATGTACTGTGTATACTATTTGCTGTGTCATCTGATTGTGATACAGTATAGCCTAGGTAAGCAGCATGGCATGGGTCTTCTCATTGTCCTTCTTCTAGTCTTGTCAATCTATTCCTTGTCTGGTGGCTTCGCGTCCTTCTTGATCGATGTAGCAGCAGCTACTGATTGGAGCACGGGCAGCCGACTAGGGTGATCGATCCTACCGGATCGAGCGACAGCGTATGGAGGTGTCGAACTGAGCTAGGGGCGAACAGGCCTAGCCGGACTGTGCCTCTGGTGGCCCAGCCGGATTGAGGGCGACCCACCCGGGTCGGAAGGAGCCGGCGGCCCAGCCGGGATAGGAGCCAGCCGGCCACGCGACGACCCAGCCAGGGCGAGCGGAGGACAGCCCGCCTGGGAGGGACCGGCCCACCTGAGAGCGGTGAAGGAGCCCAGCCGGACTAGGGCGAGCCAGCCCAGCGGGAGCCAGGCGAAGCGGGGCATGGGAGTGGACCGTCCAGGGCGGCCCAGCCAGGAAGGTGGAGTGGAGGTCGGATGGGTCGGCCCATCCGGAAAGGGGCGCGGTCAGCCCAGCCGGAAATGGTGGTGCAGGCCGGCTGGGTGCTGCTAGTCGGCCCAGGACGCTCCGGGCTGTGGTTTTCTTTATATTTTTGCTTTGTTTCGCCTTTTTATCTATATTGGAGTGCTTCTTTGGGGTACCCGGGGATAATCCCCCCGACACTAGCCCCCGAGCGCGCGTTGATTTCACCCAGAGGGGGAAATTCGCACGAGCTCCAAAAACTTGATGTTGTCATTGTAGATGAAGTTCTTGAATGGCGTCTGGTTGGAGACCTCCAGCCCGGGAAGCAACACAACTACCGTGGGGCGCGCGAGCGCACCCGCGGGATGTAGCCCCCGAGATTCGGAGTAGCTGACGGAGACATGTGCTTTGAATCTTCTATATCTCGCCCTTTTCGACACCTCGAACTTGCTATCCGACTGAACGCCTTCAGCCGGACCGGTGCACTTGATTACACCGGTGGCACGCTAGCGCACCCGGTGGGTGTAGCCCCCGAGATTCAAAGTAGCTGGCGAAGACAGGTGCTTCGAATCTTCATATGTACTTGAAATCCGACTCGGTGTAGTCGTGCAAAACAAACAAACGGAAGTGAACTTGTTTTCAGTACATCAACATATAGTACACATGCTATGAACCGGATAACGGTTTTATTTTTCAAAAACTAGTTCGTGCTTTTTTGAACACTTAGTCACTTTCTCGTGCGCTCTGTTGTTTATGCGGTGTCCTTGCCGGCCAGCCGGGTTGTGGTCTAGAGCCAGAACCGAAGGGGGAGCTGACAGTACATTGCGCACGGTACTGGAGGATGAGCAGCCGGAAAATACCAACTGGCACAAGGCCGGAATGTCCGATCTGTCGCACCCTTCGCCGTTTTTCATGTGGGATGCCTCGGGCTTTTGCTCTTGCTAGCCGGACAACCGGGTTGCGGTCTATAGCTGAGACGAAGAGTGGGCCTCTGACACCATCGCACACTACTTAGTCGGTTTACGGATTTAGCAGGTCGGGCCAACTGGCGAGCCCCCGGGTAGGGGTTACCGACACCGGAAAACTGAAAGCACGAAACATATCGACATCTGGCAGGTCCTCAAGGGTTGCTCGAGGTCGGAAAAACACTCACATTGTAGCTGTCGGTGTAGTAGGCTCGAAGGCGTGATTCCGCATGCGTTGCGGCTGCTGAAACGGTCCAACTGATGTTCCAGCCGGATAACCTGGCTCTAGCCGGACAGGGAACCAAACGCGGCGTAGCCGGATTCAGTCCCCTGCCGGCCGGACAACAAAACGTGCCAGGATGCGCCGAGCTGGCCCGGCCTAGCCGAAACAGGGTTCAGCCGGTCCAACCGGCACCCAAACGGGACGAAGTCGCGCGTAGTCGGCCCCACTCAGCCAGAACGGGTCTGAACCGGCCGAATCGAACAAACAAACAGGTAGCTGGACAGATGTAGCCGTATTTTCTTCTTCTAGCCGGATTTCTCTCTGTTTTTCTCTTACTTTTTTCTCTAACTTTTTCTAGCCAGCCGGACTGACATCTGCTCTAATCGGATTTTTTATAGCCGGTCTGTCCTTTTTTGTCTAACTCTCTGTTTTTTCTCTAACTGAATCGGAACCAAGTGACTTGTGTTTCCCAACCGGCTGCATGTAGCCGGATTTTTTTTCAATCTTTCCAACGGACAATCTCCTCTTTCTCTCAATCAGCCGGTCCCACTCCTCCTAACCGGACTCGCCACCTCCTCCTTTTTTTTTCTTCTCTTTTTCTATTTCCCAGCCGGACACCTTCTTTCCTCCTCCCGCATCCTTCTCTGCCGGCTAGCAGCGCGGCGTACAGGGGCGGGCGGAGGCCGGCGCGCGCACGCCGCAGCACCACAGGGAGCGGAGAAGCGCGCGAGGATGCAGTGGAGCTCGCGCTAGTGGCCGCAGCCGGGCTGGGGACGCACGCTGGCGGACGCGGCACGGCAGGGGATGCGGGCGCTCGCGCCTCCATGGCGTCGGCCGGCCGCATCAATGCGGGTGGCTCCTGGCCAGCGCAGGCACGAACGGGGCTCGGGGATAAGGGGCACGGCGGCGGAAGGCACAACGGCGTGCAGCAGCGGGAGCTTGCGGCGACGTGCCGCGTGGGCTTGACCGGGGCCGCGGGGAGGCGCACGGACAGCCTCACGCACAGGCGAGCGGGCAGACCGGCGCGCCACAGCGCGCGCGGGCGGAGGCGGCTGCACGTTGGACAGGTCGCACAGACGCGGCCGGGCGGAGGTGCTCGCCCGAAAGGCGCACGGCTTCAGCGGGCGGACGCACTGCAGGCACGGGCGGCACACGTGCGGGAAGGCGGCGGCGCGGCCTGCGCAGACAGAGGGTACGCAGGCCGGCGGCGGAAGGTGCTGCCACGGACGCGGAGACGGCAAGGCCGGCGAGAACGCGGATGGCGACGGTTGATGGCGACGTGGACGGACACGGGAGGCTGCTGCTTGCTCGCTGCCTTGCTCATGCACATGCGCGCGCTAGCCGGCTCTGCCACTCAGGTGCCAGTCGCTGCTAGCTGACACTTGCTGGCGCGAGCACGCGTGGGCGGGCGGCTCGCTGCGGAGAGGAGACGCGGCCGCGGGTGCGAGCGCGCCAGGAGGAGCTTGTTGCAGGCCCACGGGAGGTTGATGGAGGCGCACGCGGACACGCGAACATGCGGCCGAGCCGCCTAAGTCGAGGACGAACACAACAACGCGAGGACGGCGAGGATGACGACGGCGCGGCAGCGGCGGAGAGCCCTCGAGCCTCACAGCGACGGTGGCACGGTGGCGGCGAGCCCTCGAGCCTTACGGCGAGGGCGGCCACGGCGACGAGCCCCCGAAAAACTTGGCGAAGTGGAGTCGGTGACGACAGCGCGGAGACGGCGAGCCCCCGAGCAACTCGAGATAGCGTCGGTGCCGACGATGATGAAGAAAAAATCGGTCCCGTGTGGAACAGAACTCCTGCCGAAGCTATATTTTGCCCCACGGTGGCGCCAACTGTCGTTGTATTGGGAACGACAGTACCTAAGAAGGTTAGATAGAGGTGTCGGGACTAGCAGGGAAGCTATCGACGGTGTCCGCAGGCGGGATTGAATACAAGCAGGCGTAGCAGGACGCAGGAAGTATCCAGGTTCAGAGCCCTCGTGGTGAGGTAAAACTCCTACTCCTGCCGATCTGACTATGAGTGATATACGAACTATAAGTGCTCATCGAGCTGTATTCTCTAGCTACTGCCTTAAATGCACTGAGACCCCTGTATCTGTCTATGTGTGTCTTTGGGAGTGAGCTAGCTAGCGAGCTGTGAGTAAGTGATCGACCGATGGATCCCTAAATGAGTGTGTGCTCACGTGAAGAATGAGAGAGCCCTCCTTGGTGTCTTATAAAGGTGGCCCAAGGGATATGGTGGGACCCACTAGGCCTAACTAGTACTATACATGGTGTCATGCATGAGGCAGTGTACGGTGTATACTATTTGCTGTGTCATATGATTGTGATACACTATAGCCTAGGTAAGCAGCATGGCAGGGGTCTTCTCGTTGTCCTTCTTCTTGTCTTGTCGATCTAGTCCTTGTCTGGTGGCTTTGCGTCCTTCTTGATCGATGTAGCAGCAGCTACTGATTGGAGCACGGGCAGCCGACTGGGGCGATCGATCCTACCGGATCGAGCGGCTGCGTACGGAGGTGCCCAACCGAGCTAGGGGCGAATAGGCCTAGCCGGACTGTGCCTCTGGTGGCCCAGCCGGATTGACGGCGACCCACCCGGGTTGGAAGGAGTCGGCGGCCCAGCCGGGATAGGAGCCAGCCGGCCGCGCGGTGACCCAGCCAGGGCGAGCGGAGGACGGCCCGCCTAGGAGGGACCGGCCCACCCGAGAGCGGTGAAGGAGCCCAGCTGGACTAGGGCGATCCGACCCAGTGGGAGCCAGGCGGAGCGGGGCGTGGGAGTGGACCGGCCGAGGCGGCCCAGCCGGGAAGGTGGAGTGGAGGCCGGATGGGTCGACCCATCCAGAAAGGGGCGCGGTGAGCCCAGCCGGAAATGGTGGTGCAGGCCGGCTGGGTGCTGCTAGTCGGCCCAGGACGCTCCGGGTTGTGGTTTTCTTTATATTTTTCTATGTTTCGCCTTTTTATCTGTATTGGAGTGCTTCTTTGGGGTACCCGGGGATAATCCCCCCACCACCCGGCAACTACAACAATTTCAACCGTGCACCGCCCAAGTCCAACAACAACAGCAGCAACAACACTGCCCCGAGGACTAGAAGCAATGCCGTACCAGTTGCAGCAAAAGACATGTCTCAGATTACTTGTTTAGAGTGTGGAGTGAAGGGTCACTACTCCAATGAGTGTCCCAATAAGATTGCCGCCACTGCCAATGTGAATGCCCCAGCTCAACAACAGCGTCTTGTCCAGCCCGGAAGAAGATTTGCCCCAGGGATCCCTCACAACCGCAATGGCCGTCTCTTCCACATGAACGCCGAAGAAGCCCAAGAAGCGCCAGATGTCGTGCTGGGTATATTTTCTGTCAACTCTGTTTTAGCAAGAGTGTTGTTTGATTCTGGAGCATCGCACTTGTTTGTCACCGAAGAATTTGCATGCACTAGTAAGATTCACCCAACCAACTTGAAGCATGTCATGATAGTTCAAATACCTGGTTCAACCATAAAAGCTAGAAAAATTTGCAAAGCTGTACCTATCAAAATACATGGGATAGATTTTTATGCCAATCTAATAGTACTTGGAACCAAAGGTTTGGAAGTAGTACTAGGTATGGATTGGATGTCGAAGCATAAAGGATTGATTGACTATGCCAAGAAAGCCATCACCATGACCAGTAGCTCTGGAGTATCAGTAGAGCATATATCTGAAACCTTGCCCCGTCAATTCAAGTGCAACAAGAGTCTAGCCCTACCCACCATAGAACAAGTCAGAGTAGTCTGTGAATACCCCGACGTATTCCCAGATGTATTGCCCGGTATGCCCCCGGATCGGGATATTGAGTTCATTATTGAACTGATTCCTGGAACCGGACCCATAGCTCAGAGACCCTATAGTATGAACCCCTCAGAGTTAGTGGAACCGAAGAAGCAACTGGACGCTATGCAAGAGAAAGGCTTGATTCAACCAAGCGCATCGCCATGGACATCGCCCGTGTTGTTTGTCGACAAGAAAGATAGAGGCAACTGTTTGTGCACAAATTACCGGAAGCTGAATGACGTCACCATCAAGAATAAGTACCCATTGCCAAAGATAGAGGATATGTTCGATCAGTTGACTGGTGACAGAGTGTTCTCCAAGATTGATCTTAGGACTGGTTATCACCAACTTAAGATTCATGCAACGGATATTCCAAAGACTGCCTTTACCACCAGATATGGATTATATGAGTATACGGCCATGTATTTTGGATTAACCAATGCCCCTGCTTATTTCATGAATCTCATGAATAAGATCTTTATGAATTTTCTAGATAAGTTTGTCGTTGTGTTTATTGACGATATTCTTATCTACTCCAAGTCAGAAGAAGACCATGAGCAACATCTGAGGATCATCCTTGAAACCCTTAGAGAGCATCAGTTGTATGCTAAGTTCAGCAAATGTGAGTTTTGGTTGAAAGAAGTAGGATTCCTCGGACATATTGTTTCTGCCGGAGGAGTCGCTGTTGATCCCGCCAAGATCAAAGACGTCGAAGAATGGGAAGCCCCAACCACTCAAACCCAAGTCCGTGCATTTCTCGGATTAGCAGGATATTACCACAAGTTCGTTGAAGGATTTTCGAGCATCGCAAGACCCATGACCCAATTGTTGAAGAAGGACAAGAAGGTTGAATGGACCAACAAATGTGAAGCCAGTTTCCAAGAGCTAAAGAAGAGATTGATTTCAGCCCCAATATTGATCATGCCAGATATCAAGAAGCCATTTGATGTGTATTGTGATGCATCCAAGATTGGTCTCAGATGTGTATTGATGCAAGAAGGCAAAGTCATCGTGTATCTGTCTCGACAACTAAAGCAGCATGAGCAGAACTATCCAACCCATGATCTTGAGTTAGCAGCCGTAGTGTTGGCATTAAAGACATGTCGTCATTATCTTATGGGTAATCGCTGTGAGATTTACTCAGATCACAAAAGCTTGAAGTATATTTTTCACTCAGAAGGAGCTGAATATGAGGCAAAGGAGATGGATAAGGTTAATCAAGGATTATTACCTTGACATTCACTATCACCCCGGCAAACCCAATGTGGTAGCGGATGCTCTTAGCAGATTGGCGTGCAGGCTAAACACCATGATCAAGGAGAAGCAACCTAGTTTGTATGAGGAGTTGGAGCATTTTAGGACCGAGCTTGTTAGCGAAGGATTCTTAGCTAGCATTGAACTTCAACCCACTTTGATTAGCCAAATCAAGGAAGCCCAGAAGGGAAATGAAAGTATCGACGGAATCAAATGTTGTATTGGTACAGGAAAGGTACCTAGATTCACCAAAGACGAAGAAGGAGTTCTGTGGTACAAAGGTCGTATCTGTGTGCCAGCACATTCGGAGCTGAAGCAAGTTATTATGCAAGAAGCTCATGATACTCTTTATTCTATCCACCCCGGAGGAACGAAGATGTATCAAGATTTGAAAGAGCAATTTTGGTGGCACATGATGAAGAGAGAAATCGGAAGCTACATCGCCAAGTGTGATATCTATGAGAGAGTCAAAGCGAAACATCAGAGACCCGCAGGACTGTTGCAACCATTGCAAATTCCGAAATGGAAATGGGATTCCGTCGGAATGGACTTTATCACCGGTTTGCCTACTTCTAGTAGGGAAAATGACTCAAACTGGGTCATCGTTGATAGACTGTCCAAGGTAGCTCATTTTATACCTGTCAAGACAACCTACCAGAGTTCGAAGCTAGCAGAGTTATACATTGCTAGAATTGTTAGTATGCATGGAACCCCCAAGACCATAGTATCAGATCGAGGAACCCAATTTACCTCGAGATTTTGGCAGAAAGTCCAAGAAGGATTAGGAACCAAGTTGAATTTCAGCACCGCTTATCACCCGCAAACTGATGGACAGACTGAAAGAGTCAACCAAATCTTAGAAGATATGTTGAGGGCTTGTGTGTTAAAGTATGGATCAAAATGGGAAGACTGCCTGCCTTTCATAGAATTCTCATATAACAACAGTTATCAAGCTAGTGTGCAAATGGTACCATTTGAGTTCCTGTATGCAAGAAAGTGCCGTACCCCTTTGAATTGTTCACAAGTAGGAGAGAGTCAGATCTTTGGACCCGACATTCTCCGAGAAGCCGAAGAGAAGGTTCACAAGGTCCGTGAGCACCTCAAGACCACCCAATCAAGACAGAAGAGTTATGCTGACAAGAGAAGGAGAGAACTGACTTTCAATGTCAGAGATTTTGTGTATCTCAAGGTTTCGCCATTGAAGGGAACCCAACGTTTTAGTCTAAAAGGAAAGTTAGCCCCCAGATACAGACCCTTCAAAATTCTGAATCGTCAAGGAGAAGTATCTTATCAACTGGAACTCCTAGAAGAGACGTCAGCCATCCACAATGTGTTCCATATCTCGTTACTTCGCAAATGTCTAGAAGTGCCGGAGAAGACCGAAGTTTTCAAGAACATCGATCACCGAGCTGTTGATATCAACAAGGACCTGACGTATCGTCAAGTGCCTATCCATATCTTGGAGGAAGCTTACAGAACCACCAGGACCAGGAGTATCAAGTTTCTCAAGATTCAATGGAGCAACCATACCGAAGAAGAAGCCACCTAGGAGCGAGAAGATTACATTAGGACAGAGTTCCCAGATCTCTTTAGTTCCTAGTTTTCTTTCTTAAAATCTCGGGACGAGATTTTGTTTAAGGGGGGAAGGTTCGTAACATCCCAAAACTTTAATCCAAGTGATCAAGATCAAATCTACCCAATTTAGGGTTAACAAAAACTTTTCCATTTTAAAATCCTTAAGCATTCATATATGTGTGCATTTAAATAGGAGTTGTTTTGAATTGCCATGTTTGAGTGATCTATTGATTGTAAAATGACTCTAAGGTGAATTACACCTCATCTAGATCATCCCCAAGCAAATCCCAAAGAAAAAGAAATCAAAAAGAATTAAATAAGCAAATGGTCACTTTTGCAATTTTAATCGCCTATCCTACTTTGGGCATTCCTAGCACTCAAATCCTAACAGAGACAATTATGGATCTTTGCACCCCTTGCTAGTACAAATAGTGATGTACCAAGGCCCACTTTGTGATCTCCCAAAAACATTCAAACTCTAATTTTAAATGACATTTGAAAATTGAATCTAGTTCATATGTATAGATCCCACTTTTTCAAAAACCACTCAAATGAACTCCATTTCAAAATCCCAAGCAAACCTAGATAATCAAGCATAAGATGAATCACTCCACCAAAAATCTTTCGAAAATTCAAAAGTTTCTCTCATGCGGCCATTTGATCAAACAGTTGGCAGGCAGACAAAGAGTGGCCTAACTATTGCTATTTTGGAGCAAATCTTGTCAAGCCATTTGATGCACATTGATCACCTTGGTCTCTCCCAGGACCAACCAGACCAAAACCACCCCTATCCCTAGCCATGCTCGCCGCCGAAATGTGCACAAGCAATAGGCGACCACTAGCCCCTCTCCGTGCTCCATGGAGTGATGCGTGACCTAACCACCGCCCACGGTCCACCCCACGGCCCCTGCCAGCCACTGGACCACCCCAGAGCCGCGCCGCCCTTTCTCTCTGCGTGCAGCCAGAGCGCGATCGCCGCCAGCACGCCACAGACCACGCCTCGACACCAAATCACGCACGCCGCTCCGCCTTGAACCCAGCAACCCGCCAGACACGGCCGTGCACCGCCACGCGACCAACAGTCGCCATGATCACCGTCGAGCACCGCCTCTGTCTCCCAGAGCGTGGGAAGCTCCCGACCGATTGCCACCGCTCCTAGCCACGCCATTAAGTCCTAGCTGACCGCCCGTGGACCGCCCACCATTCGCCTACCTCGCCCACACCAGTAGCCCCCTGTATCGCCGTCACCGACGACCTCCGCCCTCACCCGTCGGTCCCCTCGTCGAGCCAATATAAGGAGGCCACCCCAGCCTCATTCTGCACACCATCTCACTCCCTCTCTACACTGACCATTTCCCCTCTCTCACGGGAGCCACTCGAGCCGCCGTTTGCCGAAATTCCACCGGAGGAAGCCGCTGTAGAGGAGGAGAAGTCCCCTTCGATTTCGTCCACCTCAGCCCCTGCCGCGACCTCGCCTGAGCCCCCATCGCCGTCCAGTTTGTTTGCCCGCCTCACCTCACTAGCTGGAGCCCTGGTATGTCCCCAGTAGACCCCCACCGACGAGTTAGGGTTCAGTCTCGTCGGCGACGAGTCTGTCGTCGACGACGACCGTGGACCGTTGATCCTTGTTCTAATCGTAGAGCCGGATTGTCCCGTACCTCTTCGGGTTTTAAGTGTCGCTGACATGTGGGACCAGCCTGTCAGTCGCCCTCTGGGCCATGGAGCGTCACTGGGCCGGCCCATTTAGTTTCCCGCGCTGACCCAGTTAATTCGAACTAGGATTTTCCATTTTAGACTCAAATCAATCATGTCCCTTAGTTCAAAAATCAATTCAGAGAATTTTACAAATCCAAATTGAGTGATTCCAATTTTGTTGGAGAGCTAGTGAAAATATCTATCACACCCCATTGGATTTAAATCATTTAGAGTTAGAGATCTCTCCTAGTAAAAATAACAAGACAAAAGCATTTACACATTTGCACATTTTTATAAAATCAACCATAATAAATTTTGGGTTGATTCCAACTCTCAAAAATCCCATTTAACCATACCTATCTGAATATGTAATAATATTAAGGTTTGCATGCAGTGACTTTGGACTAGTACCAAAATAATGCTATATAGGAATTTCTAGTCACTTTAAATCATTAATTATTAAACTAAAACTTATTAAAAGGTGATCCAACATTTAAATCACATTCCAATATGTTAGAATATGTGGTGATGACATGTGTCCACATGATCCTATATTTTAATTGGAGAATATTAAATCATAGTTAATTTGAATGAGTAGAAATTACTTTTCTCAAATAAAATAAATGAAGCTTGTTAATAAAACCTTGTGATGCTTGAGATGATAATAGATCATCAAATGTGTGCCTTAGTGTGCTAAATAGACTAGTTAAGTATTGTTTGGTGATTGGGTATTCCGTATGTATTTATAGACGATAGTACCGACCAAGCTTTCGAGGAGGAGGAGTTCTACCAAGAGGAGGAGGAAGAAAACTTCAACCACTGCACTACACAAGGCAAGCCATCATTAACCATGCAAGATCACCCTTGCAAGCTATTGTTAGCAAGCTAGAATTAAGAAAGATAACCTAAGCAAGATGCACTAGGCATGCTTTGGTTATACCATGTTGACTTATACCTACTCCAAGTTTTATTTACAAGCTTTACTTTCTTTACTTTACTAAAGTCCTTTATACTTAGATGTCATTCTATGGCATGAGATTGACATTAGCATCCCACCTTAGTGAACACTCTTAACTTGGTAGTTTGGAGATAAATCAAAACTTGATTCACTTTAGATGGGAATACTTGGTGAAAATGATTTGTGAAAACCTTGGAATGATGAGTCATTCCATTGAGATGTTTTGACCTGTGTCGAGACACACAAATGATTTATGATGATGAAAATATTGAGGCATGAGCCTTAGCCCTTTTACAAAACTGATGGTTGGGTTCAGATGCGATACCATTCCAATTTTACCGTACAACCACAATACCTAAATTGGGTAAGGCTTAGCCAGAAGTTTATATGCATTAGTATTAGTTCCCTTACGGGAGAGGTTTGACCTGAGGCTACCTCTCAATGTTGTCCACCTATGCAGTGCCCAAGATGACAGATGGTCATGGTTGGGAGGCCATGCTCATAGGAGAGGTGCTTATACTAGGGTGTGTAAAGGAAAGGTTATGTTTGATTATCTGTATACTAAGTATGATGATTCGGGTTACCCCTGACAGATGTATCGAATCTTGTGGTGAAAGTGTACCACCTCTGCAGAGTGTCAAACTATTCGAATAGCCGCGTCCACAATTATGGACAGTTGGAGTGGCCATACTGTTCCGTTGTCGGATGTTTTCAAAACAACTTATGAAATGAATTATGACTTGACTTGGCCACAACAGAGTTGTGACTATGATGATTAAGTTCCCACTTAAGTGTTTTCAAACTTCTTTTATCTTTCTTTGTTTCTGAACTCATCTTAGGTTTCAAAGTTAACTTTACAAATAAACTTAGAGTTAGCATTCCTACTAGAACTATCTTACTTGTTAGTGGTAGTTTGCGAGTACTTAAAGAGTACTCATGGCTTTTGTCCTTGGCTATTCCTATGGCCAGACTATGAAGGAGATTACCAAGATGAAGGATAGAAGGACGGCTATGACAACTAGGACTATCTTCCATCGTCAGCATTGCCTGCGACTCTGAAGATGGACCCCACCGCTACGCTATTTATTCCACTACTTGATTGTACTAAGACTAGATCATGAGATCCTTTATTTGTGTATGAACTTATTATGGTTTGTAATGGACGATGTACTATGATATCCAATCTGTTATGTCTCACAAAAATGGTAATCCTGGGAATGTGATGTATGGCATAACAGGCATCTGGGATAAAAACTCTGGGTGTTGACAGTAGTTCATGGTAGCATCATAAAAAGAAGATATTTATATGAGAGTGTCCACTAGTGAAAGTATGATCCCTAGGCCTTGTTTCTAAGCATTGAAACACCATTTAGAATCAGTCCTGTTACATGTTTGCTTGCTAGCACTCTTATTTCAGATTGCAATTACCACTTATAATCATCCATATTACTTGTATTTCACTATCTCTTTGCCGAACTAGTGCACCTATACACCTGACAAGTGTATTGGGTGTGTTGGGGACACAAGAGACTTCTTATATCTTGATTGCAGGGTTGCTTGAGAGGGATACCTTTGACCACTTCCTCCCTGAGTTCGATAAACCTTGGGTGATCCACTTAAGGGAAACTTGCTATTGTTATAGAAACCTCTGCACTTGGAGACCCAACACTATTTTTTAGTTGACAGATGAGAATAAATTCCTCCAGAAGAAAAATTTGAAGCTTCAATACGACATGGCCGAGCTTAGCATCCGCCTCAAAAGTGTGGCTAAAGTTTGCAACATAGGGGAAGAAGGCAATACTCTTCCTACCCAGGAGGAGGAATAGGTACCAACAAGGATTTATTTGATCCCGCCTGGCTTGATTCCAAGCTTGGGGATATCTTTAAGACCTTGTAATCTATCTTATAAGTTTTATATTATTATTTTATTTTTGCATTAGTTCGAGCTTAGAAACAAAATTTGGCATAATTTCTGAGTTTATTATCATATATGGAGCATTATTGAGTTTCGTTTGTCTTATTGGATATATGAATGTCTTGAGTATAATTTTACTTTCACTTGATGATAGCAATAGGAGTCTTCCATACCATTGGTATTAATGGAACATATAAAGAGAATTTAAATCGATATGTTGTAAGTTCAGGGTTTGATTTACAGAAGTAAAAATAATCTGACTAGTCAAGTTGAGAAAGAAACCTTGAACAAAGGAAAATTACAAGTGATATCAAAATAGAGTGTGAACAAGTCGAGGTAGAGTCTTCAAGTCATAAAGGTGCTTCATATACAATTGGATTTTGGTAATCGAGATCGTTGAACTTTGAATTCCTACATGAAGTGGAATGTATGGCTAGCTCCTTTGCACAGCACTTAAACAAAAGTGTGAGCATATATATAAAAAAAGGAAGAAAAGAGAAAAGAAAAAGAGTGAATGTGCAAAGAGAAAATAGGCATATACCACCATATTGTAGTGAGACAAAGAGACGTTTTGAGATTTTGAATCCCGAGTGAATATGTTAATCCTAAAACACTTGGGACTACCTCGCTAACTCATTCGGTTGAACCGGATACTTTTACATCATGTTGAGATTCATCTTTTGTGAACTATTGATCACTAAGATGTGGAAGCCTGCTAATACTATTCAGATGGTTTGAGTAAGGTACTATTCATTAACTCATTCCTATGTATCATATAGGATAAACACATGCTGCAATTGCCTCATTTATTTTATCGACTCAGCTTCATGAATATGAGGATCACATCCATTAAGCTAAACTTGCTCGGGATGAGCAAGAGTCTAAGCTTGGGGAAGTTGATGAGTGCATATTTGCATCATGTTTTATATTATTATTTTGCATTGTAGTTGTAGGATCTTGGTATTTTACTGTGTTCGCGCACACATTTTATGTCTATTTTCGCCAGGATCAGGACAAATGATGGACACAATTATTGGAGAAGTTGTATTCGGGAGAAAAGGAGTAAAAAACAATGTAAATTGCTTATTTGGGAAATATCAATAACACTAGAAGAAAACCCTAAGCGATCAAGGCATACAGACGGTTTAACGACCAACTATACGGCAGGAATTAATTTTCTGGTCATATAGTTGGCGCCACCACTGCCTCCTCAAATAGTTTCACCCCGTGCAATTGAATCGGGGATACGACATACAGAATACCCATAAATCACTGAAGCCTCACCTCCGGAAGGAATACGGAGGGGGACTTGCCCAAGGGATCCATCTTCACCCCACATAGATCTAGGAGGCCAAGGCATCGATCTTCATCTTCATCAACCGCTGCACCACAATCATCTCCATCCATCCCCTCTTCACACCATCTAGATCTTGTTGTAATTCTCGAACTAGTTGTGGATTTATACAAGAACTATTCATTCACAATTGTTTCCATTACAATTGCCATGATGTTGATTGCCTCCATGTCTGAGTAGATCATTAGTTATTGGGAAGATGGAGAAACCCTAGCATATGATTGAGATAAGATAGAGATTATTATGTTATACATCATTATGTGTATGTGTTAATTGTCTTCGTCTTGATGTTGGGAGTTGTGCACCCCCTTAATATTTGCCTCTTATGGGGACATGATGAAGGGGATTACTTGTTGGTAGAAGGAGGGATGATAGCACTTACTTTGACTACAAAGCTGTTATCATTCTTTACGTACTAACTTGGGGAATCAAGGAGAACTCACAAAGCCATGTCCATGCCATGGGTGAAATCCCTTAATAGAGGAATAATACGAATGATGTCGTTTATCTGTCAAATGTGGTTATGAAGGATAATGTTGATACGTTGCAAACGTATCTATAATTTTTGATGTTCCATGATTGGTTTATATCTACTTTCTTATGTTTTGTCCACACTTTGGAGTACTTCTTATACACTTTCTTGGACTAACCTATTAACAAGATGTCATAGTGCCAGTTGCATGTTTTCTACTGTTTTTGGTTTCAGAAAGTCAGAAAATGAATATTCTCAGAAATTGGACGGGACAAAAGCCAAAGTCGATATTTACCGGAAGACTCACGGAGTCAGAAGACGAGACGGAGAGGGGCCAGGGGATGGCCACACCACCTGGTGGCACGGGCCATGCCAGGCCGTGCCAGGGGTGGTGTGGGCCCCTCTGGCACCCACTCGGTCTCCCCTCTCGCCTATAAGAAGACTCCGATGAGAAAACCCTAAATCGAACAGCCTCCAGCCACGAAAAGTTCCGCATTGTCGCCGCCACCGAAGGTAAGACTCGAGGGACAGAAAGTCTCAGTTCCGGCACTCTGCCAGGATAGGGAAGTGCCCCCAGAGCCATCTCCATCGATCTCCACCACCATCTCCATCCCCGTTGCTGATTCCCATGATGATGAGCGAGTAGTTCTTCCTCGAGGCTAAGGGCTCTGCCGGTAGCTATGTGTTCATCTCTCTCTCTCTATGCATGATCTTATTGAGATCATGAGCTTTGTAATCAAGTAGATCTACCTTGCTACTTAAGTTCTTTAATAGATCTCTACTCTCCCCATGTGTGTGAAAGTGACAGCGTGCACACCATGGTGGCACTTAGGCTAGAGATTACAAATACTTGTTATGAGTTATATTTGGAGTCGGATGTCTCTATGAAATTGTGGTGTTTGTTGGTGATGGGTTCGTAGCATGGAAAACAAAAAATTTCTACCGCAAGAACGAACAAAGCCCAGATCTAATATAGATAAAAGCCAAGATCTAATCTATTAGACAAGTGCAACGAGATAGATCAGTACTAACCCTTATAGTTTCCAAAGCCTTGTTCGAGATCGGATCTTGTTGCTGATGTAGTCGATCACTTGCCGATCTCAAGATCGAGTAGATGATCCTTTCGGCGCCGCGTTCCGGCAGCGCTTCCGCAGGCGGTCACACGTGCGGAGTCGAAGCAGACCTTCCTCTCCCTGTTCCAGCGAGCAGCGGAGGTAGTAGATCTTCTCCACGCAATCCCAACAGCACGACGGCGTGGTGGTAGTGGTGGAGTAGAGTATTCTGCTGGGCTTCGCCTAAGCCGGAGCAGATGGAAGGAGGAAGAGAGAGGCGGCTAAGGTTTGGAGTGGGAGGGGGCCAGGAGGGGTGGCGCCTCCACCCCTCTATATATAGAGGGAGGGGTGCGGCCTAGGGTTCCCACCCTTAGGCCCATCCCTTAGGGCCGGCGCACTAGGGGGCTTGGGGGGAGAGTCCTTCCCCCCCAAGTTTCCCCTTTAAACTCCCCTTATCTTATCTTATCTTATCTTATCTCGGTTTTCAAATAAACTCCAAGATATCTTCTAGAACCTCCCGGAACATTCTGAAACCTTCTAGAATCCCCATACAAACACTCTGGAACATTTCCTAACTTAGAAAATGATCCCCATTATATGAATCTTATTCTCCGGACAATTCCGGATCTCCTCGTGATGTCTCGGATCCAATCCGAGACTCCAAACAACATTCGGTCTCCAACGCACATTCAATATCTACTTAAAACAACTTCGAACCTTAAGTGTGTCACCCTATGGTTCGTGAATATGTAGACATGATGAAGACACCTCTCCGATCAATAACCATCAGCGGGATCTAGAGATCCATAACGGCTCCCACATACTCGACGATGACTTTGTGATCGATAGAACCATTAACATACGAAACCAATTCCCTCTGTCACGCGATACTCTACTTATCCGAGGTTTGATCGTCGGTATCTCCATACCTAGTTCTACCTTGTTACTGATAAGCACTCTTTACTCGTTCCGTGTCATGCCATCCCTTGTGACCTAGTCACATGCTTGCAAGCTAACTAGATGACATTCCACCGAGAGGGCCCAGAGCATATCTATCCGTCATATGGATGGAAAAATCCCAATCTTGGTCCATGCGCTTCAACACATACTTTCAGAATACCCAATGACACCTTTATAACCACCCAGTTACGAAGTGGTGTTTGATGTCATCAAAGTACCCATCCGGTGATGGTGATTAACACAACCTCATGGTCGAAGGATTAGGTTACTATGTATTTGAAAGCCTGCAGCAATATGAACTTAATGACTTGATCTTATGCTATGCTTACTATGGGTGTGTGTGTCCATTACATCATTCTCCTAATGATATAACCTTGTTACTAATGACATCCAATGTCCATGATCAGGAAACCATGATCATCAATTAATCAACAAGCTAGTTTAACAAGAGGCTTACTAGGGACTCTTTTATGTTTACAAAACACACATGTATTAGTGTTTCCTTATAATACAATTATAGCATGGGATGCAAACATTCATTATAAACACAAAGATATAATAATAACCACTTTTATTATTGCCTCTTGGGCATATCTCCAACAGTCTCCCACTTGCACTAGAGTCAATAATCTAGATTACATGGTAATATACCTAACATCCATGGTGTTCTGGTGTTGGTCATGCTTTGCTCTAGGGAGAGGTTTAGTCAACGGATCTGCCACATTCAGATCAGTGTGTACTTTGCAAATCTTTATGTCACCATCTCGGACATACTCGCGAATAGCATGGAAACGTAGCTTGATGTGCTTCAGCTTGCTATGTGACCGTGGCTCCTGTGCATTCGCTATGGCACCTGTGTTGTCACAGTAGATGGCCATCGGGTCCAACGCACTAGGAACCACGCCAAGTTCAGTAATGAACTCCTTCATCCATATGGCTTCTTGTGCAGTCTCCGAAGCAGCTATGTATTCCGATTCAGTTGAAGCTTTCGCCACAACACTTTGCTTGGCACTCCTCCAGCTCACTGCATCACCATTCAAAATAAATACGTATCCAGACTGTGACTTCGAGTCATCTGGATCGGTGTTCCAACTAGCATTAGTGCAACTGTTTACAACAAGCTGTTCATCACCTCCATAAGAAAGAACCATATCCTTAGTCCTATTCAGGTACTTAAGGATATTCTTGACCGCTGTCCAATGCTCCATTCCAGGATCACTTTGATATCTGCTAGTTAAACTAACAGCATGTGCTATATCCGGTCTTGTGCACAACATGGCATACATGATAGAACCTATGGCTGATGCATAGGGAACATTATTCATCTTCTCTCTATCTTCTGCCGTAGCTGGACTTTGAGTCTTACTCAAAGTCTTACCTGACAACATGGGCACGAACCCTTTCCTGCTCTCTTCCATTCTAAACTTCTTTAGAACTTTGTCCAAGTATGTACTTTGTGAAAGCGCTAGTAGGCGTCTTGATCTATCTCTATAAATCTTGATGCCTAGGATATATGCCGCTTCGCCAAGATCCTTCATTGAAAAACTATTATTCAAATAGGCTTTGACGCTATTAAGAAGTTCTATATCATTCCCAATCAACAATATGTCATCTACATATAGTACTAGGAATGCTACAGAGCTCCCACTCACTTTCTTGTAAATACAAGCTTCTCCATAAGTTTGTATAAATCCAAAGTTTTTCATTACTTTATCAAAACGTTGATTCCAACTCCGGGATGCTTGCTTCAGTCCATAAATGGAGCGCTGAAGTTTGCATACCTTGTCAGCTTTACTAGGATCGACAAAACCCTTGGGTTGTACCATGTACAACTCTTCCTCAATGTCACCATTAAGGAACGCTGTTTTGACATCCATCTGCCATATCTCATAATCGAAATATGCAGCAATTGCTAACAAAATCCTCACAGACTTTAGCTTCGCTACTGGTGAGAAAGTCTCATCATAGTCAACACCTTGAATTTGTCGGAACCCTTTCGCGACAAGTCGAGCTTTATAGACAGTAACATTACCATCAACATCTGTTTTTCTTTTGAAAATCCATTTGTTCTCGACAGCCTTACGGCCATCCGGTAAGTCCACCAAAGTCCATACTTGGTTTTCGTACATGGATCCCATTTCGGATTTCATGGCTTCTAGCCATTTGTCGGAATCTGGGCTCACCATAGCTTCTTCATACGTCGCAGGGTCATCAATGTTGTCCACCAACATGACGTTCAAGGCAGAGTCATACCACTCAGGAGTGGTACGAACCCTCATTGACCTGCGAGGTTCAGCAGCAACTTCGTTTGAAGTTTCATGATCACCATCATTAGCTTCCTCTCTAGTTGGTGCAGGCGGCACAAAAACATCTTCCGGTGCTGCGCTACTCTCAACCCCGAGAGAAGGTTCAATAACCTCGTCGAGTTCTACTTTCCTTCCAGTCACTTCTTTCGAGAGAAACTCCTTCTCAAGAAAGGATCCATTCTTGGCAACGAAAACTTTGCCTTCGGATCTATGATAGAAGGTATACCCAATTGTTTCTTTAGGGTATCCTATGAAGACGCATTTCTCCGCTTTGGGTTCTAGCTTATCAGGTTGTAACTTCTTTACATACGCTTCGCAACCCCAAACTTTAAGGAACGACAACTTAGGTTTCTTTCCAAACCACAATTCGTACGGTGTCGTTTCAACGGATTTAGATGGTGCCCTATTTAAAGTGAATGCGGCTGTCTCTAATGCATTGCCCCAAAAAGATAGCGGTAAATCTATAAGAGACATCATAGACCGAACCATATCTAAGAGAGTTCGATTACGACGTTCGGACACACCATTACGCTGTGGTGTTCCCGGCGGTGTCAACTGTGAAAGTATTCCACATTTCTTTAAATGCATGCCAAACTCATAACTTAGATATTCACCTCCGCGGTCAGAACGCAGAAACTTAATCTTCTTGTTACGCTGATTTTCCACTTCACTTTGAAATTCCTTAAACTTCTCGAAAGTTTCGGACTTATGTTTCATAAAGTAGACATACCCATATCTACTTAAGTCATCCGTGAAAGTGAGAACATAACGATATCCACCACGCGATGCTACACTCATTGGACCGCACACATCGGTATGTATTATTTCCAATAAGTCTGTAGCTCGCTCCATTATTCCAGAGAATGGAGTCTTAGTCATTTTTCCCATTAGACATGCTTCGCATCTTTCAAGTGATTCAAGAAGTCCATCAGAATGGAGTTTCTTCATACGCTTCACTCCAATGTGACCAAGACGACAGTGCCACATGTATGTAGAATTATCATTCAATTTCATTCGTTTAGCATCTATGTTGTGAACATGTGTATCACTACTATCGAGATTTAGTAAGAATAAACCATTCATCTCAGGTGCATTACCATAAAAGATATAACTCATATAAATCGAACAACCTTTATTCTCGGACTTAAAAGAGTAACCTTCTCTCAATAAACAAGATCCAGATATAATGTTCATGCTTAACGCAGGCACCAAATAACAATTATTTAAATTTAAAACTAATCCCGAAGGTAGATGTAGAGGGAGCGTGCCGACGGCGATCACATCAACCTTGGAGCCATTTCCAACGCGCATCGTCACCTCGTCTCTCGCCTGTCGTGGTGGTGGCACGGCAGGTGCCATGGGTAGGCTAAAGTTAGGGGCCAATGGATGCTAGTGGGATCTAGGGAGGGAAGATGTAGTGGATTCTACACACAGAAAGCTAACGCACAGATCTGTATTTCTCCTTCCTTGAGTTACAAGTGCTCCTTGAGCTGTATACAAGGAGAAAGAGAGAACTTTACCAGCCTAACGGTACCAAGAATGAGTCGATCCCCTCCTCAGGGTCCAAGCCTGCCCTTATAAAGGAGAGCCTTGGGTTCCTTTAGGGATGATGTGGCAAGCATATTCGAGGAATATGCTTGTCCCAATATAGTAGTTCGGCGCCCCCTTTCCCTGTCGCTCCCCTAATGACGGCAAGGTTCCAGAGGGGCCCTCCTGTGTGCCTCGGGCTTCAGGACTGTCACCTCCGTGACCTCCTTCTGTCTCTCTGTCGCTCTGCACCTTTGTCCCTAGTGCTTGGCTTCGCTCTGATTCTCCCTAGCCTGCTACTAGAGTTTGACTTTAGGCTTCTCCTTCTCCTGCAAGCTTCGTATCATTCGGCCCTGCCTCGCGTAACTTCGGCTTGTCCTTCACCTGCATCAAGATTACTTGGGCTAACCCGGCCGACTTACGCTGTATCTCGGCCGGGTAATGCCTTGCCCTTACTACAAGGGTCCTGTCCTTTCCTATCTCGGCCGACCTCTACAGGATTCGGCCGACTCAGAGTGTAACTCGGAAACTAGACGGGGAACACCCTTTCATCTTTCCCCGTCTTTACCCTATCCGGGGTTACCTCCCCAACATTAGTCCCCGAAGCTGGTACGTTCCCGCCGATAACCTCGGCCAGGTCGTATCAGTTTCACGACGCTCGTTATGTATTGTTTCCGAGTTATATTGTCGTGGTGATAGAGCCGTATCTAGTAGCGCACGCCTCGTCCCACGTGTCATTCTCATCATTATTTCTCTAGTTTTTTGTTCCTCTACAGCGTTTACTGACAAGCTACAGTTACTGTCGCGCCTGTCGCGCCGTTGCTGCGGAGCCTCGTGCGCCGTTCTCGTTGGGGACCGTGAGCTCCTTGGTCAATCGTGTGGCCTTCGATGTGGTTCCGCTCAGCGACGTGTGGTCGTGCCGCACACACGATCCGCGCTGCCAACTGCCACACCCACGATCCCACTAAGTTGCCTGCGGCTAGGTTATAAAGAGGGGCGCGGCGCCTGGGAGTTTCTTTTTCCCCTTCTCGCTCGCCCGCACCCTTCTTCTTCCTCGCGTTTTTGCGCTCGTTCGTAGTTCCACCGCCGCACGCTCAACTGGTTCTACGACGAGGAGGACTCCGCCGCGCTGCTTTGTCTGTCTCGTCGCCGCTTACTTGTTCCGGCGTTGTCGCCGGTGAGTTCTTTTAGGTCTTGCCGCCTAGGCTTTCCTCTAGATTTCTTTGTTTCCTCTTTGTTCGTGCGCTGCGGTTCTGTCGTCGTTCTGCCGCCGTTTTCGCGTAGAATTGCGACGGGGCCTCGTAGCTCTAAGTTTTCCTCCGCCACGAGTTGTTCCTCCGGCGATCTCTCCGGCGAAATCATGTCTAGTTCCTTTAGCGGTGCCCTGGTAGAGGATGATGATGCTGCCTCTGGGCCTGAGCGGGGCTCGTGGCAGGGCTCCTCAGTTACTCGGCGGGAGATCGAGTGGCTCATCCGAACCCGGAGGATTCCCGCCGAGGTCTCTTGTCGTTTACCCGGCAATGAGTTATCTTCGGAAATTAGTGAGGGCGAGTACGTAGTCTTTATGTCCCATTTCTCGTGCGGCTTCGGTCTCCCTCTTAGTGATTTCGCAAGAGAGTTTCTCGACTACTTCGGCCTTCAGCCACATCATCTTCCTGCGAACGCCATCGCTTCTCTTTCTGCATTCATCTCCGCCTCGGAGGGATACTTCGGCCTATGGCCGTCCGTGCACATCTGGGCGAAGTTTTTCCAGATCCGTTCTAATGTAGTCCCTGACAAGTCTCTGCACCCTTTCGAGAAACTGCTTACTCAGTGCAGGGCGGCGTCCATTACACCTCGGAGGAAGTCTGTATTTCCTCGCGTCACCGGGTTAGAGTCGTGCAAGAAGTGGCACAAATCCTTCTTTTACGTCAAGAACAAAGGAACAGAAGACAAGATTCGGCTCCCTGCCTTCTCCATTGGTCCGCCTTCCAAGGTGAATTGGACTTACAATCCGAGGAGGAGCCACGTCTTGGCCGAGCTTTTCGAGACTCGGCTCAAAGAACTGATCCGGGCCGGATTACGCGGCGAGGACCTGATGGCTACCTTCATCAGCAGCCGAATCTGCCCATTCCAGAAAAGGACGCACAAACTTTGCTACATGAGTGGTCCACTCGATCCCAACCGAGTCTCTACCGTCGAACTGGACAACTACCTCGTCTTCAAGCGCGTCCGAGCTATATTTAAGACGGAGATGCCTGAAGATTGGACCTGGGGTTTGAAACCGTTTACCCGCGAGCGTCCTCCCCCCGCAGTAAGTTTAACCATCAATGCTTTGATTTTCTTTTGTTTTCATAGCTGTTTTCCCTAACCTTCCTTCTTTTTCGCCTCACAGAGGTTCGCAGAGCAAAAGGATGAGGACGCCAAGGTTTTGTCGCTTCCGTGGACTGCGGATCAGAATACCCCGGACGTTGGGGAGCCGGACTCAGAGGAATTCGTCCCTTAGTCGGATCCTGCTACGGCTCGCGCTCGTGGCAAGACTTTGGTCCATGAGGAGGAAGGTGATTCGGACGAGGTCCAAGCTCTTGAGGTAGTTGCCGCAATGCCTATTTCTTATGCATTTCCAGCTTCTACTTTCGCAGCTAATCTGGCCGGTCAGGTCCACGACGCCGAGCCTATTGCATCCCGGCCCCCAGTTACCTCGGGGAAACGCGGGGCTCCTGCTAGTGCTTCAGAGGCGGCCCCCAAGAAACGAATGAAGAAGTCTGCTCCGAACCCTCCCAGGCGCAAGACCATGCCTGGGGTCACAGGGTAAGTTCGTCTTGCTCGTATTTCTTGTTTCCCTGTTTCTGTTTTTCATCCTGACACCCTTTTTTCTTTCTTATTTTCGCAGTGCTCCGCTTTCCGTTAAGCTTGGCGGTCCTAGCATGACTAGCCGCCCGATTCGGCAGCCGTCTCCTCCGCCCGTTGAAGATACTAGGATTCCTAGTCCTGCTCGTGCTACGTCTCCTCCAGCTCCACATATGTCACCCCCTCGTCACGATGCGCCTGATATTCGCGCCTCCGAGATTTCTACTGAACCCGTTGCCCCTCCACTGAATCCGAGCATATCCACCGAGCCTCTTCCTACCTCGGTAGCTCCTACTGTAACCCCAGCCGCAGCCGTGGTCGTTAATACCCCGGCGCCCTCAGCGCCTGTAATCCCTCCTGCTTCTAAGGGCACTGTTCCCATTGCCGAGGTATCAGCTTCTGCTGGTGCCTCCACAGTAAGAAAAACTATTGCCACTAAAACTTCCACTTCCCAAAAAGGTCTTGCCGGCTCTTCTCAGCCGAGTATTGCCGACGTGCTGCGCAAAGGAGCTGCGCCTACCAAAGCCTCTGCTACCTCGGCTGTCAGCACCCAGCTTGCTCTTCATACAAGCCCTGCGGCTGCAGTGGTTGCACAACATGTCCGAGGTAAAGTCTTAACCCGGACGGCTAGTGGGAACAGCCTCGGCTCGCTTGTGGAATATGCTCATAACTGGAATGCTGCTGATCAGCTTGAGGGCAATCGAAACAGTCAGCCGTTTCAACTTTCCGACATCAGCAGCCGTTTGGATCAAGCTGCCAAGATCATTCTGGATAGCAACAAGATGAATGAGGTAATTGCTACTTCTCGGGGTTTAGACTGATTCTCCATATGTTATTATATATACATTAGTCCCCGAAACTTGCAAACGAGTAACTTGTTATTCGTTTGGAAGTTTTTATAGTGCTATACTTAGCTCTACTTAATTTAGGGTTCGAGCCTATAACCGAGTAGATCTATCTTAAACTTTTGCTTAAATTTTATCTGGCTGTTCTTTGAATGTCTAGCCACATAGGTCTGGGTTAAGCTTTCGCCTGATTCGAATCTACTTTTGGCTTTTAATATCCAGCCACCTAGATCTGGGTTAAGTTTTCGCTTAACTCGGATCTGCTTTAGCTTCGAATATCCAGCCACCTAGATCTGGGTTAAGTTTTCGCTTAACTCGGATCTGCTTTAGCTTCGAATATCCAGCCACCTAGATCTGGGTTAGGTTTTCGCTTAACTCGGATCTGCTTTAGCTTCGAATATCCAGCCACCTAGATCTGGGTTAAGTTTTCGCTTAACTCGGATCTGCTTTAGCTTTGAATATCCAGCCACCTAGATCTGGGTTAAGTTTTCGCTTAACTCGAATCTGTTTTGGCTTTGAATATCCAGCCACCTAGATCTGAGTTAAGTTTTCGTTTAACTCGGATCTTGTTTGGCTTCGAATATCCAGCCACCTAGATCTGGGTTAAGTTTTCGCTTAACTCGGATCTGGTTTCGCTTCGAATATCCAGCCACCTAGATCTGGGTTAAGTTTTCGCTTAACTCGGATCTGCTTTAGCTTCAAATATCCAGCCACCTAGATCTGGGTTAAGTTTTCACTTAACTCGGATCTGCTTTAGCTTTGAATATCCAGCCACCTAGATCTGGGTTAAGTTTTCGCTTAACTTGGATCTGTTTTGGCTTTGAATATCCAGCCACCTAGATCTGAGTTAAGTTTTCGTTTAACTCGGATCTTGTTTGGCTTCGAATATCCAGCCACCTAGATCTGGGTTAAGTTTTCGCTTAACTCGGATCTGGTTTCGCTTCGAATATCCAGCCACCTAGATCTGGGTTAGGTTTTCGCTTAACTCGGATCTTGTTTGGCTTCGAATATCCAGCCACCTAGATCTGGGTTAAGTTTTTGCTTAACTCGGATCTGGTTTCGCTTCGGCTATCCATTCATTGTTTGTTCTATTGCTCAGGTTGCACATGACCGGCGGACTGCTGAATTTCAAAGACTGCTTTTCTCGCACAAGAAGTTGGAAGAAAAATATGAAAAAGTTATTCCTGTGGTGAAGAAAGCAGGTATGCCGATCATTTTCCTTGTCATCTCTAATATTGTCATTGTTTTGTCTGCGGGATGCCGGCTTACCTTGTGGGTTAACAGGTAATATCAATAATCTCAACATTCCTCTTGAGAAGAAAATCAAGAGCTTGGAAGGTTAGTTTTCCATCTACCTTGTACTTTTCCTTTTCTAAGACGTGCACTAAGTTTCTTTTACTTTGTTTGGCTTTGGTAAAGCCGAGATACGAACTTTTGCGTCATCTCACCAAGATTGTACGCCCATGCCTGATGTAATGCTGCATTATTTAGAACAAGGCGCCACTCATTCGGCGCAGCTAAAAGAGAAGGACGACGAAATAGCTCGCCTAAGCGCCGAGGTGGAGGCCCTTAAGCTTTCTTAGAAATCCGAGCTAGAAAAGGTCGATCAGGAGTTCTCCGAGGAGAAGAACCGGCTGGCTTTGGAATTGCAAAAGAACAAAGAGCTCTTTGAGGCTGCCAAGCTGAAAACTCGAGGAATGAGCGAGGAAATTGCTCGCTTTGAGAAGAACAAGATTGACTGGGCGAAGGACCTTCAGCTGATGATGAGTTACATTCATCGTAAGCATCTTAACACAGCCGGATTATCTTTCTTCCTTCTGCTGCCCTCTGACGCCTCCCTTTTTTCTGCAGGTCATTTTCCTGAAGCTAAGCCCGTGAGATCTAACGCGGTCCTTGCTGCTCGCGCGTGCCGAGGTCTCCCTGTTGACGTGAATTTTGAATATTCAATAGAAGATTTCTTGGTTTCTATTAGCGCTGCCCTTGGTCCGATGAAAATCATGGGCAGGTACTTGGTGCTGGAAGCTATTCGAGCCCATCGTGCACTCTGGCCGAATACCTCTGGGACTCCTAACATCAGCGAGATCGAATTGCTGGTGACTAGATTGAATGCCTCTGAAAAACAACTAAGTCTTTGGAGGGAATCTGCTGGGCGAGCTGGTGCTGATATGGCCCTCACCGTTATCATGACATGGTACGAAGACATTTCTCTTGATATCCTGAGGAATTTTCGCACAGGTTCCCGTTGGGTTGAGGATCCCACCTTTGTTGCTCTTCGGCAAGCTCGCGCCTTTGAACTCGTCGAGTATGCCGACGTGCACACCTGGAATGAAGGGCCGAGTTTCCTTTCAAACCCGGACGAGGAGGTCATAGTCGAGGATGCATCAGATGACTCAGCTGAGCAGGGGGGAGATGAAGATGACTCGGCCACTTCTGGTGACTCCAGTTCAAGCTCGGATGACAACGACGACGCGCGATCCTCCTCCAAGGGTACCGGGCATTCCACTGCGCAAATTGATGCTCCTCAGCAGCCTCAGGCTTCGGCCGAGGTTGCACCTAGGTCTGCGGAGGGCAAGGTAACCTCGGACGAAGTTCCTCCTACCTCGGAGTCCCCAGCCCCTGACCAGGTTGCCGTCTCTCCAGTGAAAAACGTTTAAGTCATTTCCTATCCCTGGTATGTCGGGCGTACGATGTCCGTGGAATACTCGTTTACTTCCTGTATGACCTTGAATCTCCTTTTGCCGTACATTGCTGCGACATATAAGTTTGCAGTTATTATAACTTTGCTTAAGTTGGTTCCCATCCGAATTCTTGATTTGATATCCTGCATATTTTGGTGTTAGGATTTATCTTTGTCTTTGTTTTCTCATGTTTTAGTCGAGTAATCTGTCTGTGAGCTTCGAACATCATACGGGGTTGATCTGTTCTTATCCTGAGTGCCGAAGTGTGATACCCTTTCCGTATCAAAGATTGACTGCCACTTTGGAACAATACATGGCAGTCCCCGAGTGATTGCCTGTTCTGCTGAAGTCTAGTGTGTAAACTAAATCTCAGGAACAATATAAGACCACCGCCGAGGCGCTGCCCAGGGTGTCAAGGTTTGGTGCTCAACATAGCTCTGGGGTGGTATATGGTAGTTTCCTAGTTGCTGCTTTGACTGCCGAGGTTTAGTACATAAATTGAAACTTCAAATATCTATAGCAGTCCCCGAGTCACTGCTCTGGATGCCGAGGTTTAATACATAACATGAAATTGAAATAACATATGGCAGCCCCCGAGTCACTGCTCTGGATGCCGAGGTTTAATACATAACATGAAATTGAAATAACATATGGCAGTCCCCGAGTCACTGCTCTGGATGCCGAGGTTTAATACATAACATGAAATTGAAATAACATATGGCAGTCCCCGAGTCACTGCTCTGGATGCCGAGGTTTAATACATCATTGGTCCTTGACCTTGAAATACTATGCTATGAGTAAAATGGACGAAGCAGGGCTACGTTCCATGGCCGCTTCGTTTCTTCACCAGTTTTGTCTGCCTTGTCCCTTCCGGGGGATTGAGCATCGATTAAATAATAGGCATCGTTATGTAATGCCTTGCTCACGATGAATGGTCCCTCCCATGGAGGTGACAGCTTGTGCATGCCGGCCGTGCGTTGCACCAGTCTGAGGACTAAATCTCCTTCTTTGAATACCCTTGGATTCACCTTTTTGCTGTGATATCGTCGCAGGTTCTGCTGATAAATAGCTGATCGTGATAGTGCCAGTTCTCTGGCTTCTTCTAGCAGGTCTACAGTATCTTTCCGAGCTATTTCGTTTACTTCCGAGGTTGTATACTGAGTAACTCTTGGCGAGTCATGTATTATGTCGGCTGGAAGCACGACCTCTACCCCGTACACTAGAAAGAATGGTGTGTATCCCGTTGACCTATTTGGAGTAGTTCTGAGGCTCCATAACACGGCTGGGAGTTCCTCAATCCAACATCCTGCCGACCTTTGCAGTGGTTCAACAAGTCGTGGTTTTATTCCGGACAATACTAGTCCATTAGACCTTTCCACTTGCCCATTAGACACTGGGTGAGCCACAGAGGCAATATCTAACCTTATGTATTTTTCTCTACAGAATCTGGCAAAGGCTCCTTCTGCAAAATTTGTGCCATTATCTGTGATAATACTGTGTGGGTACCCATATCTTAAAATAATATCTTTGAGAAATTTTACTGCTGTGGGCCCATCGCACTTTTTTATTGGTTTCACTTCAATCCATTTTGTGAACTTGTCCACCATAACCAATATGTGGGTCATTCCCCCTCGGGCCGGCTTAAATGGTCCCACCATATCTAAGCCCCACACAGCAAATGGCCAAGTGATGGGTATTGTTTTTAACTCGGCCGATGGCATATGTATTTTGGTTGCGTATCTCTGGCAACCATTGCATTTTTCCACCAACTCTTTGGCTTCTTTCAACGCCGTCGGCCAATAAAATCCATGCCTGAATGCTTTGGCTACCAATGCACGAGATGAGGCATGATGTCCACACTCCCCTTGATGTATATCTAGGAGGATCTCCCGGCCTTCTGCCGAACTCACGCATTTTTACAATACGCTTGTGACACTTCTTTTATATAGCTTATTGTTTATGATCGTGTAAGCTTTCGCTCTCCTTACAGTTTGTCTTGCTAATACTTCATTGCTTGGTAATACCGCGTCTTTAAGGTAAGAGAATATGGGTTGCGCCCATAGCGGTGTGACTTTTTCTGGTGTGGTCTCACTGTCTATTTCCATGTTTTCTGCCGACATATCTACCTCGGACCTCTCCATAATTGTGCTTACTTCTGCTATCTTCCTCTTGGGGGATTCCGAGATATATTGCTGGTCTACCTCCATCGGCACATTGTCTGCTGCCGAATTAGCCGGGATAAAGATAGATTCGGATTCTGGTGAAGGGATTATCGATGGTTTTCTGAGGTGTTCCAGGGCAATACCCGGTGGAATTGACTGCCGGGTTGATCCGAGCTTTGACAACGTGTCTGCGGCATCATTTTCTGCCCGAGGTATGTGGCTAAATTCACATCCTTCAAAGTACCCACTGATCTTTTGTACATGAAATCTGTATAAGGCCATATTAGCATCTAATGCATCCCAATTGCCTGAGACTTGCTGTACTACTAGGTCCGAGTCCCCATAGCATAAGATTCGGTGTATGCCAATCTCTTTTGCTACTTTCAATCCATGGACCAGTGCTTCATATTCGGCTACATTGTTGGATGCGGCAAAATGTATTTGTAGCACATATTTCAGCTGATCCCTTTTAGGTGAGGTTAACACTATTCCTGCCCCCAAACCATTTCTTAGTTTGGAACCATCGAAATGCATTGTCCAATAATTTAGATCTGGTAATGGTGGCTCATATTGCACTTCGGCCCAGTCTACGAAGAAGTCGGCGACTGCTTGAGATTTAATTGCATCTCTCCTATCAAATTGTGGAGCGTATGGTGACAACTCGATGGCCCATTTTGCTATTCGGCCACTTGCATCTTTGTTGCTCAATATGTCGGCTATGGGCGCTTCATAGATCACTCTGATGGGATGTTCTTCGAAGTAATGTTTAAGCTTTTTTGACGACATATATACTCCATAAGCCATCTTTTGATAATGTGGGTAATTCTGTTTTGAAGTGGACAACACCTCACTTAAATAATATACCGGCCTCTGTACCAACTTATTATTTTCAAGTCGTTCTACTACGACTACAGCACTTACTACTCTATTGGTAGCCGCTATATAGAGTAACATAGGCTCTTTTGATAATGGAGAAGCCAAAATAGGTGCTATGACCAACATTTTTTTCAACTCATGAAACGCGCTGTCCGCTTGTGGAGTCCAAACGAATTTATCTGATTTCTTCATCAGCTGATATAATGGTAGCGCCTTCTCTCCCAGCCGACATACAAATCGGCTGAGCGAGGCTAGACAACCCGTGAATTTTTGCACATCATTTAAGCATCTTGGCAATTCCATTCTTTCTACTGCCTTAATCTTTGTTGGGTTGGCCTCTATACCTCGGCTGGATACAAGAAAACCGAGTAATTTTCCTGCCGGTATGCCAAACGTGCACTTGTCCGGATTAAGCTTCATTCGGAACCTTCTCAAGTTCGCGAAGGTCTGCCGTATATCCTCCAGTAACGTTTTGCTTTCCTTGGTTTTAATGACTACGTCATCTACATATACTTGTACATTTTTTCCTATTTGATCGTGTAGGCATTTTTGCATGCATCTCTGATATGTTGCCCCTGCATTCCGCAGGACGAATGGCATTGTGCGATAGCAATAAGACCCGTACGGGGTAATAAATGCAGTCTTTATTTGATCGGCCGGATTTAACGGTATCTGGTGGAAACCACAGTACGCGTCTACAAATGATAATAACTCACAACCAGCGGTCGAATCAATGACTTGGTCTATTCTAGGCAATGGAAAAGGATCTTTTGGACACGCCTTGTTCAGGTTCGTGTAATCGATACACATTCGCCATACAACGGCTACATTGGGATCATCTTTCTTCTTTTCTACCAGCACTGGATTTGACAACCAATCCGGGTACATCACCTCCATGATGAACCCGGCTGCGAGGAGTCGAGCTATCTCATCCCCTATTATTTTTCTCTTGTCTTTGGCGAAGCGGCGGAGAGGTTGCTTCACCGGCCTTGCTCCTGGCCTTACATTCAAAGAGTGCTCAGCCAACTCCCTCGGAACACCTTGCAGATCCTGAGTTGACCATGCAAATATGTCCCGATTCTCACGGAGGAAGTTGATGAGCTCGCTTTCCTATTTAGCGTCCAGGCCTGCACCAATAGCAACAGTACGCTCCGGGTATTGCTCATCTATCTGAAACTTCTTCGTTTCTTTAGTCGGCTGAAAAGAGACACTGCCATGCGGGTTGGCGAGTGCCGGCATGTTCAGCTGTGCCGACTGAGCGAGGGCCGCTACCTCCTGAATCCTTCTTTTTTCTCTTGCTATAACCAATGATTCGGCCAAATTTGACCCGGCTGATGCACACTCCATTGATTTCTTGTAATCCCCTATCATAGTTATCACTCCTTGTGGTCCAGGTAACTTCATTTTCAGATAACTTATATGACAGCTGCTCATGAATTTGGCCAACGCTGGTCATTCGAGTAGAGCATGATAACAGCTCTCTAGATCCACCACTTCAAACTCTAAGTTCTCCGCTCTGCAGTTATCTCTTGTGCCGAATAACACATCTACTTGGACCTTACCAATGGGTTCACATGAAAGCCCTGGCACTATCCCATGGAAAGTGGTCCTCGTGGATTGCAACATGTTCTGCGATATTCCGAGTTTATGCATGGTATATTTGTACATGATATTGATACTACTTCCATTGTCTATGAGTACTTTTGAAAATTTGACATTGATGCTCGGTCCAACAAATGTCGGATCCAGCACAAGTGCATATGATCCGGGATTCGGCATTATCTTGGGATGATCCTTTATGCTCCAAGTTACTTCCTGATCAGACCAAGGCACATATCTCGGTATCGCCGGCATAACTGCATTTACTTCCATATGCCGGCGTTGCACACTCTGTTTGTCTTGCTGTTCCGTTGTGAACATGCAATAAGACTGATGATGTTCTCTGTAATCATTGTGTTCGGTAGTCGCCGGATTTGTTCTTCCATCCTGGACTTGGTTCATCACTTGATGTACCGCGTCCCTCCGATCCGAGTTATTGTACCTCGGGGGAGGAGGCGGTAACATCAGTTGCTATGCATTTGCTCCAGTCAACTGTGGCTGATGCTGGTGATGTACTTGATGGGATGCCTGAACCCCTGCGGGGTTCCCCATTGCATTTTTCATCCATGCACATTGGCGGGTGGTATGGTTGGCTGGCCTGGATGGGTTTGACGTGTGAAATTTGCACGGCTGATCTAACATGGACTCGAACGTGTACTTCGGCCTCTCCTGCCACTGTTTCTTTTGTTCTGGGGTCCACTGCCTTTTTCCTTCATTTCTTGGTGTCCACTGTTGAGGACCATTCTTCTGCCGCTGAGTTGCTCCATGACCCGGTGGGTCCTGTGCTACCGCTGCCACTTGGGCCGAATTATATCTATAATCCGGCCTTTCCTCTCTTCTTCTTCCTCTGAAATCACCGCGCCTGGATGACCCGGCCAAATCTCTTGCATAATGGTCCTGTTGCTCGCGATGATCTGCCGACATTAATTCTGGTTGCGTCGGGTCTCCTAATGCGTAGGAGTCCGCTATTCTGATAGTTTCTGCCAGTGTGGTCGGCATATCTCTCTGCAAACGTTGCCATAATACGCTGCCATAACGGCATCCTTGCGCGAACCACGCTATTGCTTGCGATTCTATGACTCCTTCACATGAGTTTCTCAGGTTGCACCACCGAGTTAAAAATTCTCTATCTGTTTCATTCGGCCTCTGCTTGCACATGGCTAACTGTTGTGGCCTGTTTGGCCTCTTGTACGTACTGGTAAAGTTGCTGACAAACATTTCCTCAAAATCCAGCCAACAGTTGATACTGCCGGCTGGTAGATTATTCAGCCAAACTCTAGCTGGTCCTTCCAGCATTTGTGGTACATATCGTACTGCCCATCGTAGGTTCCCACCCGCTATTTTTACAGCAGTGGCATAGTCAATTAACCAGTCTTGTGGTTTGGTACTTCCATTGTATGTTTTCGTGCCCCTTGCCAGCTGAAAGTTCGGCACAGGAGGTTCGCTCATGATCCGTGGTCCAAAGCATGCTGGCCCTGGTGGACCCTGTTCTTCCAACAACTCGGACCTGTATAGCCGGTCCAGCTTCACCCTTGCATCATTTGATGGCAAATCTCTGTACAGAACTCTGTCCTGTATTCCATAATGGTTGTTTCCGCCATGGATTGCATATTCCATTTCGGAATAACCATCATTGTATCTCTCATTAATTTGATTGTGGCGAGCTGGCCTTGTTTCTCTTTCCTGCCGGGGTTCATGCCTCGGTTGCGGGTTGAGTGGCTGTTCTCTCCTTACTTCGACCGGGGTGTTGTTCTCATGATTGCCTCTCGCGGGCTCTCTTCTGCCGAGGTCTCCGTTGCCTCGGCTTCCGCCGTATTTCTCCACACGGTCGTGGTTCCTCTCCCCACTGTTACCTCGGCTTGCATTGCCTCTGTTTTCATTTGCCTTTCCGGCCATTGCCGGATCATATGGGACAATCTGCTTGTTCCTCTTTCCCGAGGTTACTGCTTTGTCTCTTCGAGCATTATTTCCGGGTGAAGATGCTGCTGCCACAGACAGGGCTGGTGCTTCTCCTGCCGAATGAACCATTCGCGAGGCCCCCGGCCTCGCCGGGTTTGCTCTGAGCATTTCCTCGTTTTGCTGGTTCGCGATGCGCACCAGCTCGTTTACTCTTTCTTGTTGTTTCTGCCAGGCCTCACCGGTCAATCCCTCTAACTCTAAAGCTGCGGCATTTGCCGCTCTTAGGTTTCTTGCCGGGGTACTGTACCTCGGCAAGCCTAAATATCTCTGATTCTGCTTTATGAGCTTCATGCTCTTTATCGATGTCATCCATGAGGTTCTTCCCTCTCAATCTTAGTTCGTCCACCCGTTCGGGCGCGACGTCAAGCTTATTTGCTTTGGCATATTCTCGCAGGGTCCTGTTTAAGGACTCCCGCAAGGCCGACACCTTTTTTGCCTCTATCAGCACCTTTTGCCTGGTTTCCTCTAACTCTGCCTGAGCATTTTCCGGATTAAGTATCGGCGCTACAGGTGTAGTCAAGCTTTCTATGGTCGCCTGAAGAATATTCTCTGGCCTTTCCAGAGGTGGCCCTCTTACTCTTGGTGCTTTTGGGGTGGTGTTTTGCACCTCGGTCGGGTTGGTTGCTGGTGGGATTACCTCGGAGGACATTGGTGCTGTCTGCCTGTGTGCGCCCTGTACACCGGTGGCGGGTTCTCTGCCTGATCCGACAGCTTCTACTCCAGTTTGCACCCCGGCCACGACCATTACCTCGACGCTACCTGCAGGATGCGCTCCAGGCGGACGGCCTGCAACGTTAAGAGGTGGATCTCCTGCAACAACAACTTGGTGAGGATAAACGCCGGAGATGTCGACGCCGACGTAAACCTGGTGCCCGCCCAGGTTGATGAAGACACCATTACGCGGGGGAGCTTTCCCCCTGAAGCTCCCTGCATTGTCGCTGACATAATCACAGAGACCAAATCTCTGGACTAAGCCAGAAACAACGCGCTCGCCGGTCTTGATGAAGTTTCCCGTCCAGATCATAACTCCAGCTAGCACCGCTGCTGGCCCCACGGTGGGCGCCAACTTTCGTGGTGGTGGCACGGCAGATGCCATGGGTAGGCTAAAGTTAGGGGCCAATGGATGCTAGTGGGATCTGGGGAGGGAAGATGTAGTGGATTCTACACACAGAAAGCTAACGCAAAGATCTATATTTCTCCTTCCTTGAGTTACAAGTGCTCCTTGAGCTGTATACAAGGAGAAAGAGAGAACTTTACCAGCCTAACGGTACCAAGAATGAGTCGATCCCCTCCTCAGGGTCCAAGCCTGCCCTTATAAAGGAGAGCCTTGGGTTCCTTTAGGGCTGATGTGGCAAGCATATTCGAGGAATATGCTTGTCCCAATATAGTAGTTCGGCGCCCCCTTTCCCTGTCGCTCCCCTAATGACGGCAAGGTTCCAGAGGGGCCCTCCTGTGTGCCTCGGGCTTCAGGACTGTCACCTCCGTGACCTCCTTCTGTCTCTCTGTCGCTCTGCACCTTTGTCCCTAGTGCTTGGCTTCGCTCTGATTCTCCCTAGCCTGCTACTAGAGTTTGACTTTAGGCTTCTCCTTCTCCTGCAAGCTTCGTATCATTCGGCCCTGCCTCGCGTAACTTTGGCTTGTCCTTCACCTGCATCAAGATTACTTGGGCTAACCCGGTCGACTTACGCTGTATCTCGGCCGGGTAATGCCTTGCCCTTACTACAAGGGTCCTGTCCTTTCCTATCTCGGCCGACCTCTACAGGATTCGGCCGACTCAGAGTGTAACTCGGAAACTAGACGGGGAACACCCTTTCATCTTTCCCCGTCTTTACCCTATCCGGGGTTACCTCCCCAACATCGCCAGTCTTCGTTTATTCCACAGCTCCTGTTTCGAGTTACAAATATGAGCAACCGAACCAGTATCAAATACCCAGGCACTACTACGATTACTAGTAAGATACACATCAATAACATGTATATCGAATATACCTTTCTTCTTGATGTTGCCGTTCTTCAGATCTGCCAGGTACTTGGGGCAGTTACGCTTCCAGTGACCAGCACCCTTGCAGTAGAAGCATTCAGTTTCAGGCTTAGGACCAGCCTTGGGCTTCTTAGCAGGTGCGGAAGCTTTCTTGCCGTCCTTCTTGAAGTTGCCCTTGTTCTTAGGCTTGCCCTGTTTCTTGAAATTGGTGGTCTTATTGACCATCAACACTTGGTGCTCCTTCTTGATCTCCACTTCAGCAGTTTTCAGCATGGACGATAGTTCAGGCAACGTCTTGTTCATGCAGTGCATATTGTAGTTCATCACAAAGTTCTTATAACTCGGTGGCAGTGATTGGAGGACACGGTGAATCCCTAAGTCATTAGGAATCGTTATCCCCAACTCTTGGAGCTTGTTTGCGTGCCCAGACATGGTGAGCACGTGCTCGCTAACGGAGCTTCCCTCTTCCATCTTGCAGGTACAGAACTTTTCGGAGGCCTCATAGATCTCCACGGCCGCGTGAGTCTCAAAAATGAGCTTGAGCTCCTTAATGATCTCGAACGGGTCGTGGTGCTCAAAGCGCTTCTGAAGCTCCGTTTCTAGACCATACAGGATGGCACACTGAACTGTGGAGTAATGATTTTTCCGAGTGGCGTAAACAATTTTTACGTCATCGGTGGCATCTTCTGCAGGTGGGTCACCTAGTGGTGCATCGAGCACATAGGTCATCTGACCAGCCCTGAGGACAATCTTCAGACCACGGAGCCAGTCCGTGAAGTTGCTTCCATTGTTCTTAAGTTTTTCTTTCTCTCGGAACGCATTGAAATTGATGGAGAGGTTCGCCATAATCTACAACAAATTTGCAAGTAGTTTAGACTAAGTTTATGATAAATTGAGTTCAATTTTAATTCTTAAATTAACTAGGCGAACTCCCACTCAAAACAACATCCCTCACATTGTCTTAGTGATTACACGAACCAAGTCCACTACACCAAGTCTGATCTTCACGAGAGAAGATGTAGTTTCATCGGCGAACAATCTTCATGTTCATCATATCATTTATATGACTCGTGCTCTACCTTTCGGTATTCCATGTCCCGAGACCATGTCTGTACATGCTAGGCTCGTCAAGATTAACCTTAGTTTCTGCATGTGCAAATCTGGCTTGCACCCGTTGTATGCACACGTAGAATCTATCACACCCGATCATCACGAGATGCTTCGAAACGACGAGTCTTAGCAACGGTGCCAACTAAGGACGAACACTTTTATTACTTGATATTTAGTGAGAGGGATCATCTTATAATGCTACCATCGCGATCTAAGCAATACAAGATGCATAAAGGATTAACATCACAGGCAATTCATAATTAATGTGACATGATATGTCCCTTCTTTCTTGTGCCTTTGATCTCTCCAAAGCACGGACATGATCTCCATCATCACCAGCATTGCGTCAAGGTCAGTGGCGCCGCTTCATGGTTGTCCATCATCACAAGCAACTATTACAACTACTTGGAATAAAGCTATTACAAGATGAATAGACACGTAGGTCTTAACAGAATTAAAGACAACCATTAGGCTCCTGCCGGTTGCCATATTACAACAAGGATCATTGCATACATCAAATATAATCACAATCACATGATGGCCATATAACATCACAAAACCCCTGCAAAAACAAGTTAGACGCCTCTAATTTTCTTTGCAAGTTTTACGTGGTTTGGGGCTTTCGAATAAGAACGGATCTTACCTACGAAACTGAACCACAACGTTGATACAAGTGCTATCAAGTGCAAAGTGTAGATTTGATCTATACTATGATGGGAGAGACAGACACCCGCAAAGCCACTTGTGCAAAGCAAGTTGCATGTCAAGCGTGGAGCAAGTCTCATGTGCGATGACATGTAATGTTAGCCCGAGCCGCTTCATCCCACCATACCGCAAGATGCAAAGTACACACGGCAAAAGACGGCACGAGCACCAACGCCCACAACACCATTGTGTTCTACTCGTGCAACAGATCTACGCATAGACAAGGCTCTGATACCACTGATGGGTTTGTAGCATGGAAAACAAAAAATTTCTACCGCAAGAACGAACAAAGCCCAGATCTAATCTAGATAAAAGCCAAGATCTAATCTATTAGACAAGTGCAACGAGATAGATCTGTACTAACCCTTGTAGTTTCCAAAGCCTTGTTCAAGATCGGATCTCGTTGTTGATGTAGTCGATCACTTGCCGATCTCAAGATCGAGTAGATGATCCTTCCGGCCCCGCGTTCTGGCAGCGCTTCCGCAGACGGTCACACGTGCGGAGTCGAAGCAGACCTTCCTCTCCCCGTTCCAGCGAGCAGCGGAGGTAGTAGATCTTCTCCACGCAATCCCAGCAGCACGATGACGTGGTGGTGGTGGTGGAGTAGAGAATTCTGCAGGGCTTCGCCTAAGCCGGAGCAGATGGAAGGAGGAAGAGAGAGGCGGCTAAGGTTTGGAGTGGGAGGGGGCCAGGAGGGGTGGCGCCTCCACCCCTCTATATATAGAGGGAGGGGTGCGGCCTAGGGTTCCCACCCCTAGGCCCACCCCTTAGGGCCGGCGCACTAGGGAGCTTGGGGGGAGAGTCCTTCCCCCCAAGTTTCCCCTTTAAACTCCCCTTATCTTATCTTATCTCGGTTTTCAAATAAACTCCAAGATATCTTCTAGAACCTTCCGGAACATTCCGAAACCTTCTAGAATCCCCATACAAACACTCTGGAACATTTCCTAACTTAGAAAATGATCCCCATTATATGAATCTTATTCTCCGGACAATTCCGGATCTCCTCGTGATGTCTCGGATCCAATCCGAGACTCCGAACAACATTCGGTCTCCAACGCACATTCAATATCTACTTAAAACAACTTCGAACCTTAAGTGTGTCACCCTACGGTTCGTGAATATGTAGACATGATGAAGACACCTCTCCGATCAATAACCATCAGCGGGATCTGGAGATCCATAACGGCTCCCACATACTCGACGATGACTTCGTGATCGATAGAACCATTAACATACGAAACCAATTCCCTCTATCACACGATACTCTACTTATCCGAGGTTTGATCGTCGGTATCTCCATACCTAGTTCTACCTTGTTACTGATAAGCACTCTTTACTCGTTCTGTGTCATGCCATCCCTTGTGACCTAGTCACATGCTTGCAAGCTAACTAGATGACATTCCACCGAGAGGGCCCAGAGCATATCTATCCGTCATATGGATGGAAAAATCCCAATCTTGGTCCATGCGCTTCAACACATACTTTCAGAATACCCAATGACACCTTTATAAACACCCAATTATGAAGTGGTGTTTGATGTCATCAAAGTACCCATCCGGTGATGGTGATTAACACAACCTCATGGTCGAAGGATTAGGTTACTATGTATTTGAAAGCCTGCAGCAATATGAACTTAATGACTTGATCTTATGCTATGCTTACTATGGGTGTGTGTGTCCATTACATCATTCTCCTAATGATATAACCTTGTTACTAATGACATCCAATGTCCATGATCAGGAAACCATGATCATCAATTAATCAACAAGCTAGTTTAACAAGAGGCTTACTAGGGACTCTTTTATGTTTACAAAACACACATGTATTAATGTTTCCTTATAATACAATTATAGCATGGGATGCAAACATTCATCATAAACACAAAGATATAATAATAACCACTTTTATTATTGCCTCTTGTGCATATCTCCAACAGTTGGAACCATCTAGTGCTCAAGGTGACGGTGTGGGGTTATCTAGATGGGAAAGGCTTACTTTGAGGTGTGCTATTATAGCCCTACCATGGATTAGAGTGTCCAACCGGAGAGTAGTTCAGAGTAGTATCATGAAGAGAAGATATTTATATGAGAGTGTTCACTAGCAAAAGTATGATCCCTAGGCCTTGTGTCTAAGCATTGAAACACCGTTTGCAACTAGATCTGTTACATGTTTGGTTGCTTCCATCTTTATTTCAGTTTGCCTTTAGTCTCTTCCACGCCATCAAAGCTATTTTCTGGCACTGTTACCACTTATAATTATCTATACCAATTGTATTTTACTATCTCTTTGCCGAACTAGCGCACCTATACACCTAACAAGTGTATTGGGTGTGTTGGGGACACAAGAGACTTCTTGTATCTTGATTGCAGGGTTGCTTGAGAGGGATACCTTTGACCACTTCCTCCCTGAGTTCGATAAACCTTGGGTAATCCACTTAAGCGAAAACTTGCTGCTATTCTACAAACCTCTGCACTTGGAGGCCCAACAACTGTCTACAAGAATAGAAGTGCGTAGACATCAGATGTGAGCAGTGGTTGCTGCCTATTTCTCCATATATGGAGATCCTCCCACATACATACATATCATGAGAATATTTGTTATAATAATCTTGATTGCTTAGTCTAAATTGCTAGCGGTGTATCCACCACTCACTGAGAATGCCTTTTTCCCTATTACAATTCCAAGGTCTTTTACACACACGATTCTTATTTGTACATGAAGTTTTACTTTACGTTAATTGCTCCATTCAATCAAAAACCCAAAAAGAACTCTACTTTTCTTGCATCTTAAAGTTATTCCTTAAGTACTTTGTTTAGTTTTAGTTAAAAGCATTTTAGTCTTTCGCCTACTGCTCCCTGTGGGATCGATATCTTTATTTCGAAACTAGCTACAAACGATCTGTGCACTTGCAGTCATCACGCCTAAGGAAGGACGAGGTGACAATGCGCATTGGCAACAGATCAAGAGTCGATGTGATGGCCGTCGACACTTTACCTCTACGTCTGCCGGCAGGATTGGTTTTAGTTTTGAATAAATGCTACTATATACCCGCATTGAGTATGAATATTGTGAGTGGATCTTGCTTGTTGCAATATCTTTATTCGTTTAAATCAGGAACAAATGGTTGTTCTATTTATATGAATAATGTTTTGTCTATTCATGCGCCTGTGTGTAATGGTTTAATCTTACTGGATCTTGATTGGAATACTCACATCCATAATGTTGATGCTAAACGTTGTAAGCATAATGATGATAACTGCATGTTTATGTGGCATTGCTGTCTTGGTCACATTGTCGTAAAGTGCATGAAAAAGCTCCATTCAGGTGGACTCGGTAGATTGTTGGATTTCAAATCTCTCGATACATGTGAGCCATGCCTTATGGGCAAGATGACTAGGACACCCTTCTCTGGCGTAATCAAGAGAGAGCTGCAGACCTACTGGGAATCATACATACGGATGTGTGTGGACCAATGAGCGTCTCAACATGCAATGGTGATTGTTATTTTGTTACCTTTACTGACGATTTGAGTAGATATGGATATTTCTACTTAATGAAGCACAAATCTGAAACCTTTGAAAAGTTCAAGGAAATTCAAAAAGAAGTAGATAATCAACTTAACAAGAAAACCAAGCATCTTCAATCAGATCGAGGAGGCGAGTATTTGAGTTATGAGTTTAACATGCACTTGAAGGACTGTGGAATCATACCACAGCTTACGCCAGCCAGAACACCACAGCGTAATGGTGTGTCAGAATGACGTAACCATACTCTATTGGATAGTACATGATGTCTTTGACTGATTTTTCTATGTTGTTTTGGGCATATGCGTTAGAAACCGCCGCTTTTATTTTACACCAAGCACTGTACAAATCCGTGGAGACAAGCACATATGAGATATGGTATGGCAAGAAGCCAATGTTGTCATTTCTGAAAGTTTGGGGATGTGAGGCTTACGTCAAGAAACTACAGCCTGACATACTTGAACCCAAGGTGGAAAAATGTATCTTTGTAGGATACCCAAGGTAAACAGTTGGGTATATCTTCTACAACCAAGCCGAAGGCAAAATGTTTGTCACGAAAAATGGCACCTTTCTTGAGAAAGAGTTTCTCGCTAAAGGAGTTAGTGGAAGGAAAATTGAGTTAGATGAAGTTGTTGACCCTTCTCTCCAAATTCCAAGTAGGACAACGGAAGCTGTTCCGAAACCTCTCTCCAACATGGAAGAAGAGCCTAATGATAATGATCAAAATGACAACATCAAAACTCCTGTGGTTCACAAGACTATAAGAGTTTGTACCATTCCTGATTGGTACAATAGTCTTCTGATCTCTGTCATACTATATGAACAGGCAGAACCTGCACACTACGAAGAAGCTATGGATAGTGCTGATTCCAAGAAATGCCTAGAAGCCATGAAAACCAAAATAGGATCCATGTATGAAAACCAAGTTTGGACCTTGGCAGATCTTTTGGAAGGCCGCAAGGCCATGAAAAACAAATGGATCTTTGAGAAAAAGACATGGCAATGTAACCATTCACAAAGCTCGACTTGTCACAAAGGAGTTTTGACAAGTTCAAGGAGTTGACTATGATGAAACTTTCTCTCCTGTAGTGATGCTTAAGGTTGTCCAGATTTTACTAGCAATTGCTGCTTATTTTGATTATGAAATATGGCAGATGGATGTCAAAACCGCGTTCCTTAATGGCTACATTGATGAAGAGTTGTATATGATGCAACCAGAAGGTTTTGTTGATCCTAAGGATGCTAGAAATGTGTGCAAACTTCACCAATCCATTTATGGATTGAAGCAAGCATCTCGGAGTTGGAATGCGAGTGGGAGCTCAGTGGTTTTTCTAGTAGTATATGTGGATGACATATTACTCATGGGAAACAATGTGGATCTTATGAAAAGCGTGAAAGCATATTTGCGTAGTCAATTTTCCATGAAGGACTTAGGTGAAGTTGTGTACATATTAGGCATCAAAATCTATAGAGATAGATCAAGATGCCTGATTGCATTAAGTCAAACTACTTACATTAAAAAGATTTTGAAAAGGTTCAAAATGGAAGATGCAAAAAGGGGTTTTGCACCTATGATGAAGAATTGCACATTGAGGTTGACTCAATGTACGGTAACGGATGCTGATAGAGAAAATATGTCTTACGTACCCTATGCTTCAGCCATAGGATCTATCATGTATGCAATGCTAAGTACTTGACCTAATGTGGCATTGTCTTATAGTCTGCCGAGCAGATACCAAGTAATCCAGGATCAGATCACTAGACAGCTGTGAAGAATATCTTGAAGTATCTCAAGAGAACAAAGGATATGTTATTAGTCTATAGAGGAAATGATGAAGCTCTAAACATAATTGGTTACGTGGATGCGAGCTAGAACTCAGATCTTGATGACTCAAAGTCTGAGACAGGATTTGTGTTTCTACTGAATGGTGGGGCGGTAAGATGGAAGAGCAAGAAGCAGCCGGTGGTGGCGCAATCTTCAATGAGGTCTGAATACATTTCTGCAGCGGATACGGCGAATGAAGCTATTTGGCTAAGGAATTTCATCATCGAACTGTTGGGTCCGCAGCATAGAAAACAAAAAATTTCCTACGGTGTGAACTACACGCCAAGATCTATCTACTAGGTACAAAGCAAACGGGTGGACATACATCCATAGAGAACTTACCCTCGAAGACAACGAGCTTTGTTAACGAGTAGGAACTCGTGGTTGATGTAGTCGTACACTTGCCGATCACAAGATCGTGAGGAACTCCGAGCGCCGCAACTCAGAAGTGCATCCGCACTCGCACACGCGTTCAAGCCACCGGACAACCTCCACCTCCTCGCTCCAGCGATCCAGCGGAAGGAGCAACTCCTTCCAGACGAAATGCCACCGGGAACATGTATCTCCCTAATCCGAGACCATGGGGGAATAATTCTAGAAGGGGAGAGAGATCCTTCACAAGGAGGTGTGTGGATGAAGGAGGGAATGGGTGGCATTTTATAGGAGGAGGGGGGGTGCCCCCTCTCTCCATGGCCGGCGCATGGGGGGGTGACCCCTCACCTCCCCCATTCATGTGGTGGTAACTCCTCCACATTAAAATGCCTCTTCACATTCCCTTTTAAAGTCTCCACTTTAAATGCATTAAGTTTCTCCAAATTTAATGCTCTCTCATTTAATAAAACTCTTTTATTAAATTTATTCAGAATTTTGTTAATTACTTTAATTAACAAACATTCACATATAGCCCCTTGCAATATTTCAATATCACATGTAGAACCACTTTCTGCAATTTCATCCGAAAGAATTTCCGGTTTCTATTGAAACAATTCCTGCGCTTTGCAATTCTTTCGTCTGAAATATATGTGCTCCAAAATGGTGTCCGGTAACTCTCAAGTGTGCCACCCTACGGTTCGCGAATAATGCAGACATGATCGAGACCCTTCTCCGATCAATAATCAGCAGCTGGACCTGGAGATCCATACTGACTCCTACACATTCAATGATGACTCCTGTGAACGTGAGAACCTTTAACGCTTGTAACTAAATCCCTTTGTCTCTAGATATATTACATGTACGAGATTCGATCATCGGTATCTCCATACCTAGTTTGATATCGTTACCGACATGCACTCTTTTCTCGTTCTCGTGATATAACATTCTAGTGATCACATCACTTGCTTGCAAGCTATCCTAATGTGTTATCACCGAGAGGGCCCAGAGTATATCTATCCGTCATCTGGATTGACAAATTCCACTCTTTATCCATGAGCCTCAACATAACACCTTTGTAGCACTAAACCCATCTTTATAGTCACCCTGTTACGGTGTGATGTTTGATGTTATCAAGATACTCTTCCGGTGTTAGCAATTAACATGATCTCATGGTCTAAGGATAAAGATTACTTCATATGATGTTATAGCAATATAAACACAATGACTTGATCGTAATGCTATACTTCAGATGAATGTTCATCACATCATTCCACCAATGGTGTGACCTTGTTATTAACAACATCCAATGTCCATGATCAGGAAACCTTGATCATCTTGTTAATCAACAAGCTAGTCTATAAGAGAGGCATGACTAGGAACCCTTTTTGTTTATTAAACACACATGTATTGATGTTTCCTATCAATACAATTATTGCATGTAAAATAAACATCTATCATATACAAGGAATACATAATAACAACTTTATTATTGCCTCTCAGGGCATATTTCCTTTAGTCTCCCACTTGCAATAGAGACAATAATCTAGTTCATATAGTGATAAATCTAACACCCATGGAGTTCTGGTGTTGATCATGTTTTGCCCTAGGGAGTACTTTAGTCAACGGATCTGCTACATTCAGGTCCGTGTGCACTTTACAAATCTTTATATCTCCATCCTTGACATGTTCGCGGATGGAGTGAAACCGGCGCTTAATATGCTTGGAATTCTTGTGAGACCTTGGTTCCTTGGCGTTGGCTATGGCTCCATTGTTGTCACAATAGATCACCATCGGGTCCAACGCACTGGGAACCACACCCAGTTCCGTAATGAACTCTTTCAGCCAAACTGCTTCATGCGCCGCTTCTGAAGCAGCAACATATTCTGCCTCCGTTGTTGATCCGGCCACCACAGGTTGTTTGGAGCTCCTCCAACTAACTGTTGCTCCGTTCAAGAGAAATACGTATCCGGATTGAGACTTAGAGTCATCCGGATCAGTGTCAAATCTAGCATCAACATAACACTTAGCGACTAGCTCTTCTTCACCTTCGTATACAAGAAACATATCCTTAGTTCTTCTCAAGTACTTAAGGATATTCTTGACCGCTATCCTGTGTTCCGAACCTGGATTAGATTGGTACCTACTAGTCAAACTAATAGCATGTGCCACATCCGGTCTTGTACATAGCATGGCATACATTATAGAGCCTATGGCTGAGATACAGGGGATCCTATCCATTTCTCTCTTTCTTTCGCCGTAGCCGGACTTTGAGTCTTACTCAATGTCTTGCCTTGCAACATAGGTAAGAACCCCTTCTTACTTCCGTCCATATTAAACTTCTTTAATATCTTATCAAGGTATGTACTCTACGATAGCCCAATTAGGCGTCTTGATCTATCTCTATAGATTTTAATGCCTAATATATATGAAGCTTCACCAAGGTCCTTCATCGAAAATTTGCTGTTTAGATAACTTTTAACACTGTTTAAAAGATCTAAATCATTTCCAATCAATAATATGTCATCCACATATAATATCAGAAATGCCACATTGCTCCCACTCACTTTCTTGTAAATACAAGCCTCTCCATAAGTTTGGACAAATCCAAACTCTTTGATCACCTCATCAAAGCGGAGATTCCAACTTCGTGATGCTTGCTTCAGTCCATAGATGGATCGCTGAAGTTTGCACACCTTATTAGCATCCTTAGGATCGACAAAACCCTTAGGTTGTATCATATACAACTCTTCTTCAATATTACCATTGAGGAACGCAGTTTTGACATCCAGCTGCCATATTTCATAATCGAAATATGGAGCAATTGCTAACATAATCCTAACCGACTTAAGTCTCATCGTAGTCAACTCCTTGAATTTGTCGAAATCCCTTTGCGACAAGTCAAGCCTTATAGATGGTCACATTACCATCAACATCAGTTTTCCTTTTGAAAATCCATTTATTCTCAACGGCCTTTCGATCGTGAGGTAAGTCGACCAAGTTCCAAACTTGGTTCTCGTACATGGATTCCATCTCGGATTTCATGGCTTCTAGCCATTTGTTGGAATCCGGGCTCATCATCGCTTCTTCATATGTCGCAGGGTCATCCATTTCATCAATCATGAAATTCATAACAGGATTGCCGTACAGTTCAGGAGCTGCACGTGTCCTTCTTGACCTGCGAGGTTCGATAGTGTCCTCTTTCGGAGTTTCATGATCAATATCATTAGCTCTCTCTTCATTAGGTGAAGTCAACTCCGAAACAACTTCTGGAGCTGCGCTACTCGCCATTTCATGAAGAGAAGGTTCAATAACCTCTTCGAGTTCTACCTTCCGACTACTCACACCTTTCACGAGAAACTCCTTCTCAAGAAAGGATCCATTCTTGGCAACAAAGACCTTGCCCTCAGATCTATGATAGAAGGTATACCCAATCGTTTCCTTAGGGTATCCTATGAAGACGCATTTTTCTGCTTTGGGTTCGAGTTTATCCGGTTGAAGTTTCTTCACATAAACATCGCATCCCCAAACTTTAAGAAATGACAGCTTAGGTTTGTTTCCAAACCATAATTCATACGGTGTCTTTTCAACGGATTTAGATGGTGCCCTATTTAAAGTGAATGTAGCGGTTTCCAGTGCATAACCCCAAAAATGATAGTGGCAAGTCAGTCAGAGACATCATAGATCGAACCATATCCAATAAAGTACGATTACGACGTTCTGACACACCATTACGTTGTGGTGTTCCGGCAGGCGTGAGTTGTGAAACTATTCCACACTCTTTCATATGTGTGCTAAACTCTAAACTAAGATACTCTCCTCCACGGTCGGACCGCAGAAATTTGATCTTTCTGTTACGATGATTTTCCACTTCATTCTGAAATTCTTTGAACTTTTCAAAAGTTTCAGACTTGTGTTTCATCAAATAGATATACCCATATCTACTCAAATCATCCGTGAAAGAAACAAAATAATGATATCAACCTCTGTAACATCCCAAAACTTCAATCCAAGCTTATCAAGATCAAATCATCCAAAAATGGGGTTAACAAAAACTTTTCCAAATTTAAAATGAAAGCATTCATATATGTGTGCATTTAAAATAGGAGTTGTTTGAATTTCCATGATTGATTGATCCAATGCTTGTAAAATGTTTCTTAGGTGATTTAAACATCATCTACATCACTCCCAAACTTTTCCTAAAGAAGATCAAATCAAAAAGAATTAAAATGAAGGAATGGTCATTTTGACAAATTTAACCCTCATGCCTACTTTGGCTATTCCCAGCACTCAATTCTTAACAGAAACAACTCTTGATCTTTGCACCCCTTGCTAGTACACATAATGAGGTACCAAGGCCCACCTCTTGATCTACTAAAAACATTCTATAAACTATTTTAAATGACAGTTTAAAATTGAATCTAATGCATATGCATAGATCACCCCTATTTCAAAAACCATCTAATTGAGCACCATTTTCAAAACCCTTGCAACCAGAGACTACCTAGCACTAGTGGAGATCACCCAAAAATTTTGAACTCAAAATTCAAAACTTTTTCTCTTGCGGCCATTTCATCAAACACTTGGCAGGCAGATTTCAATCTAAACAAATTTCACTATTTTAAATAGTGTTCTGGCCAAACTTGTTCCCCAACTTGCCACCAAAACCTCTCCACTACTCCCCCTAACCCCTCTCTAGCCCAGCCACTCACTGTGCCACGACCAAATGGTCATGGCCATTAAGGCCGAGCCCCTACTTGGGCACCCCACCGGCGACAGCACACCACAGCCGCATCCCGCGCCATCCACCGTGTCCTGGAGATAGCCCGTGGTCCACCTCCACCGCCCAACCAGTCCCAGCCCAAGGACAGCGACCGGAACGACCAAGAACCGCCGCGCCCCGAGCCTGTCGACCATGCCGACGCCACTCGCAGAGCGCGCACTGTCCCCGCTCGCACCGACCGCCCGTTGGCACCAGCCCGCGCCCACCGCTCCGCCTCTACCTGGAGAACACCCCAGACACCTCCGTTTGCCGCCCAAAGCCCCATAGCCACCGCTCGCCGTGGACACCGCCGCTTCGGCCGCGCAGAGCGCCACCTCGCCCTGACCGCATGCCACCACCCCTACGGCCGCATTGAAGCACTAGAGCACCGCCAGGGAACCGCCCACCGATCGCAATCCCCAGCCATGCCGCTAGCTCGCCATAGAAATGTCACCACCGTCGACCGCCCATCCCGCTTGGTCTCACCGTCGAGCCTATAAAAGGATCCGTCCCTAGCACCAAAGACTCACACTATTCCACTCCCCTCACCTCTATGAACCTCACCTACCTCTCGCCGGAGCAAGTGGAGCAGCAGTTCGCCGGAATTGGAGCTGGAGCCGCCGCCTTGGGAGAAGAAGGGTGCTGTTGATTCCGGCCACCCCAAGCTCCGCCGCAACCACGCCTCGCCTCGCCGTCGTCTTCCACTTCGTTCGCCCGCATCGCCGACCCTGCTGGAGCCCTGGTACGCCCCCAGTAGACCCCCACCGAGCCGATAGGGTTCGAGCTCGCCGGTGACCTGTCCGTCGTCGACGACGACCCTCAGCCGTACATCTAGCCTCTAATCAAACGGCCCACAGCGCGCGTACCGTTTCGCGTTTTAAGTGCCGCTGACAAGTGGGACCCCCTTGTCAGCTGAGCCCCGCTCCGCGTAGCTCCACTGGGCCGGTCCATTTCCTTTCCCGCGCAAGCCCGTAGATTCAAATCTAGATTTTTCTTTTTAGTTAGAATATAGTTTCTGTCCAGTGTTTCAAAATTCAATTCTGTGAGTTTGACAAATCCAAATTACATGAAACTAATTTTGTCTGAAAGGTATTGAAATGCTCTATCCAAGACCGTTGGGTTTAATTCATTTAGAGTTATAGATTTCTCCTAATAAAAATAAGAAGACAGAAGGTTTTGCAACTTGAAACATTTTTATAAAATCAACCAAGTTAGCTTTTGAGTTGATTCCAACTCTCAAAAATCACATTTCGTCATATCTATCCAAATATGTAATAATATTAAGGTTTGCAGGCAGTGACTTTGGACTAGTACCAAAATAATGCTATATATGCATTTCTAGTCACTTTAAATCATTAAATAATGAACTTAAACCAAAGCAATATTGATCCAACCTTTAAGTCTCATTCCCACATGTTAGAATATGTGGTGAGGACATGTGTCCACATGATCCCATATTTTGGTGGTGAATATTAAATTCTAGTTAATTTTTCAATGAGTAGAAATTACTTTTCCAAAATAAAAAGGTTGAAACTATTGAATTAAACTTGTGATGTGTGGGATGATAATAGATCATCAATTGTGTGGTTTAGAATACTACTTAGCCTAGTTAAGTATTGTTTGGAGATTGTGCACTCCCTATGTATTTCTAGACGATAGTACCGACCAAGCCTTCAAGGAGGAGGAGTTCTACCAAGAAGAAGAAGAAGAAGAAAACTTCAACCACTGCACCAACCAAGGCAAGCTATTAGTGGCAAGCTAACCCTTGCAAACATGCTTTAGTAAGCTACTCTTAGCAAGCTAGAATAAGACTAGATGGTTTAGTAAAGATGTCTTAAGCATACTTTGATCACACCCCTTTAACTATTAGTACCCCAAGTCTTATTGACAAGTTCTACCTCCCTTAGTTTACACAAAGTTCTTTAATTAATTTTGAAGGTAGCATAAAGAGTATAAAACTTGACCTACTTAGAAACCTTTAGATGTCATTCTATGGCATGAGATTGATCCCATCTTTCCACCTTAGTGAACACTCTTAACTTAGTACTTTAGAATAGCTCAAAAACTTGAGTCACTTTAGATGGGAACACTTGGTGAAAATGAGTTATGAAAACCTTGGAATGATGAGTCATTCTATTGAGATGTTTTGACATGTGTTGAGAAACACAATTGGTTTATGATGATGAAAACGATGAGGCATGAGCCTTAACCCTTTTATAAAACTGATGGTTGGATTCAGATGCGATACCATTCCAAATTTACCGTACAACCACATTACCTGAATTGGGTAAGGCTTAGCTGTAAATTTATATGCATTAGTATTAGTTCCCTCACAGGAGAGGTTTGAGCTGAGGCTACCTCTCAATGATGTCCACCTATGCAGTGCCCAAGATGACTGATGGTCATGGTTGGGAGGCCTTGCTCATAGGAGAGGTGCTTATACTAGGGTGTGTAAAGGGAAGGTTATGTTTGATTATCTGCATACTAAGTATGATGATTCAGGGTTATCCCTGACAGATGTATCGAATCTTGTGGTGAAAGTGTACCACCTCTACAGAGTGTCAAACTATTCGAATAGCCGCGTCCGCGGTTATGGACAGTTGGAATGGCCATACTGTTTCGTTGTCAGATGTTTTCTAAATAACTTGAAATGAATGATGGCCTTTGACTTGACCACAATAGGGTTGTGTTAATGAAATTAGCTTCCCAACTTAAGTGATTCTAGAACTTTACTTTATCTTTTCTTGCTTTAGAACTCATCTTAGGTTTCCAACTTAACTTGATAGTTATTTTTTAAATTCAGCACTTTAACTTAGAATTACAATCCTTGTTAGTAGTAGTTTGCGAGTACTTAAAGAGTACTCATGGCTTTTGTCCCTGGCTATTATCATGGCCAGACTATGAAGGAGATTATCAAGATCATGGTCAGCAGGACGGCTATGATAACTAGGACTATCTGCCTTCGTCAGCATTGCCTGTGCCCCTGAAGATGGACCCCACCGCTACGCTATCGTTTATTTCTGTTGTTTGTTGTATTAAAGACTGGATCATGAGATCCGTATTTGTGTAAAACCTTATGTATGGTTTGTAATGGATGATGTACTATGATATCCAATCCGTTATGTCTCGCAAAAATGGTAATCCTGGGATTGCGAGGTATGGCATAACGGGCATCTAGGATTAAAAATCCAGGTGTTGACAAGTTGGTATCAGAGCCATCCTGACCATAGGAGACCCTAGTTAGAATGGACGTCCAAACCAAAAAAACTTAGCTTCAAAACCAAAGTGAGTATTTATGAAAAACTATTTCCCCTCTTACCCTTGTGAACTCATTCTTTCTCAAAAATACATGTTCCTCAAAATTCTTACATTACTACTTAAAATTTGACACACTTGATGACTTCACTAATTTCCTCATCCTAAATTCTTGTAGATGGAGACTCAGTTCAGCAAGTTTTACCAGTTGGGAAACGGAGGTCAGCTGATCTTCGAGAGGGATCTGGATTCACTGTCGGAGTTACTAGGACGCCCACATCCGGAGTTTCTTGGAGCTCAACTTCCAGGACCCCCAGGAGGAGACCTACAATGGCTAGTCACCGCAGATCTTCGATGAAGCATTGAAGCACCAACTTCTGGAAGAATTCAGTTCTCCGTGAGAGAGAACAACTGGCTAGATGGATTAGCCAGGGCAATGCATGAAGCTCTCGCACGTCTATGTGCCCTCAGCGTCAACAAGATTGAAGGAACCCGTTTTGCCCACTATGCAAGACGTGACTTCATGGGAATGCCGATGGAGATGCCAAGTCACCCAGAATTGAGGCGTCAAGTGGGGAACCTTGACTTCTTGCTTCATGACCGACAGCAGGAACTAGACAATGCCAGAGAGTTAGCCAACCAGAACCGTGCCATTGCCGACTAGAAGGCCCAGACTTTCACACTGCTCGTCTAAGTTCGCCAGTCTCTCCGTCGCCAGCGTGCAAAGAAGGATCGCACCATCGCCCGTCTTTGCAAGAAGGTGGCTGACCTCGAGAAGACCGTCAAGGAGCAGGAAGCTCATCTTGCCGCCAAAGAAGAAGATGATGAGGGTGAAGACATCTAGGGAGATATGGATTCTTACCTCAGCAACGATGACGATTTTCTGGCAGAGGATGTTGTGGACTTCTACACTGATGATGAAGACTCCGACTTCATCGATGATGAGTAGATGCACTAGAGCACTGTCGTAGCATGAGATGTATCATCTCATTGTATCGTAGTTTGCAGAATGGTTCTACAAACCATCTGTTTTTCCCTTTTTGCTTGTTGTGGTGTGTGTTGTATCGTGTGCTTGCTTGCATGAATGAAAATGAGGTTAGTTGAAAGACCTGAGTCTAACTCAAAGTTGTAGCTTTGAAAACCCAAAACCATGAACCTTAGAATTTCCCTCTTACCCCTATATCTATCTCAATCTTCAGATGACTCGTGGAAACCAAGGAGGGAGCAGCTCGTCGCAGGACCTAATGCTGCAGATCTTGCAGAATCTCATGACGGACCGTGAAGCAAGCAGGGCCGAGCGTCAAGCCAAGTTAGCAACATTGCAGCAGATCGCCCAAATGGCTCTCAACAACCAAGGACATGGAAATCAGGATCACCATGGATCTAAACTCAAAAAATTTCAGAACACCAATCCCCCAATCTTCAACCAATCTGAAAACCCATTAGATGTTGATGACTGGTTACAGACCATGGAAAACAACCTCGAAGTTGCAGGAGTTGAGGAGAATGAGAAAGTTCTCTTCGCCACCCACTATCTGGCGAGAGATGCAAGAGCTTGGTGGAATAGCATCCGCAACATGAACCATTGCCAGGTGATGACCTGGGAAGCATTCAAGGTCAAGTTCAGTCGCACCCACATGCCGCAAGGTCTTGTCAATAGGATGAGAGATGAATTCCGTGAACTGAATCAAGGAAGATTGACTATAGTAGAGTACCGTGACAAATTCTTGTCACTTGCCAGATATGCACCGGATGAGATCAACACGGGGGCCAAGAAGAAAGAGAGATTCTTAAACGGACTGCATGATGAGATGCAGACTGTCCTCGTCAACATCCGTTTCCAGGATCTTGAAGAGCTAATCGACTCTGCCATTCAGATGGAAGGGAAGATTAACCAGGCAAACGACAACCGCAAGCGTCATATGATCCAGCAGTCTGGATCCAGTAGTCACCAGAAGTACTGTCCCAACCCCTCACCAGGATATGCACCAAGGAACAACCGACCCCCAAATTCTCGCCCAAGCTACCCCAATCATAGCGGAGGAAATGTGAAGCCCAGAGGAAATAATCACAACTCCGGCAACGCCAACAACCGTGCCCCTCCCAAGAGCAACAACAACAACACTGCCCCCAGAACTGGCAGCAATGCTGTACCTGTCGCAGTCAAGGACAAGTCCCAGATCACTTGTTTCGAGTGTGGAGTGAAGGGTCACTACTCCAATGAGTGTCCCAAGAAGACTACCACCAATGCCCCTGTGAATGCCCCAGCTCAGCAGCAGCGTCGTGTTCAACCAGGATGGAGATTTGCCCTAGGGAACCCGCACAACCGCAACGGTCGTCTCTTCCACATGAACGCAGAAGAAGCCTAGGAAGCACCAGATGTAGTGCTGGGTATGTTTTCTGTCAACTCAGTTTTAGCAAGAGTATTTTTTGATTCTAGAGCATCGCATTCATTTGTCACCGAAGAATTTGTATGCACTAGTAAGATTCGCCCAACCAACCTAAAGCATGTCATGATAGTTCAAATCCCTAGTTCAACTACAAAAGCTAGAAAAATTTGCAAAGCTGTACCTATCATAATACATGGGATAGATTTTTATGCCAACCTAATTATACTTGGAACCAAAGGTTTGGAAGTAGTACTAGGTATGGACTGGATGTCAAGGCATAAAGGACCGATAGACTGTGCTAAGAAAGCCATCACCATGACCAGTAGTTCTGGAGTAGCAGTAGAACATATCTCTGAAACCTTACCCCGTCAATTCAAATGCAACAAAAGTGTAGCCCTGCCTACCATTGACCAAGTCAGAGTAGTCTGTGAATACCTCGACGTATTCCCAGATGAATTGCCAGGTATGCCCCCGGATAGGGATATAGAGTTCATTATCGAACTAATCCCCGGAACCGGACCTATAGCCCAGAGACCCTATACCATGAACCCCTCAGAGTTAGTAGAACTGAAGAAGCAGTTGGATGCCATGTTAGCAACCGGCTTGATTCAACCAAGTGCATCGCCATGGAGATCACCAGTGTTATTTGTCAACAAGAAAGATGGAGGCAACCGTCTGTGTACAGACTACAGAAAGTTGAATGATGTCACCATCAAGAACAAGTACCCCTTGCCAAAGATAGAGGATCTATTTGATCAGTTGACTGGAGCTCAGGTATTCTCAAAGATTGATCTTAGGACTGGTTATCACTAACTTAAGATTCGTGCAACGGATATTCTGAAGATCTTCTTTACTACGCGCTATGGTTTATACGAGTATACGGTTATGTCTTTTGGATTAACCAATGCCCCTGCTTATTTCATGAATCTCATGAATAAGATCTTTATGAATTTCCTAGATAAGTTTGTAGTTGTGTTTATCGACGACATCCTTATCTACTCCAAGTCAGAACAAGAGCATGAGCAACATCTGAGAATCATCCTAGAAACCCTGAGAGTGCATCAGTTATATGCCAAGTTCAACAAGTGTGAGTTTTGGCTGAAAGAAGTAGGATTCCTAGGACATATTGTGTCTGCCGGAGGAGTCTCTGTTGATCCCAGCAAGATCAAAGATGTCGAAGAATGGAAAGCACCAACCAATCAAACCCAAGTTCGTTCATTTCTCGGATTAGCGGGATATTACCGCAAGTTCGTAGAAGGATTCTCGAGCATAGCCCGACCAATGACCCAAATGTTGAAGAAGGAAAAGAAGTTTGAATGGACAGACAAGTGTGAAGCCAGTTTCCAGGAGCTGAAGAAGAGATTGATATTAGCCCCAATTTTGATCATGCCCGACATCAAGAAGCCGTTTGATGTGTATTGTGATGCATCCAAGATTGGTCTAGGATGTGTATTGATGCAAGAAGGCAAAGTCATCGCGTATCTGTCTCGACAACTGAAGCAGCATGAGCAGAACTATTCGACCCATGATCTTGAGCTGCAGCCGTGGTTCTAGCATTGAAGACATGGCGTCATTATTTGATGGGTAATCACTGTGAGATTTACTCCGATCATAAGAGCTTGAAGTATATCTTCACCCAGAAGGAGTTGAATATGAGGCAAAGAAGATGGATAGAGTTAATCAAGGATTATGACCTTGACATTCACTATCACCCCGGCAAAGCAAATGTGGTAGCGGATGCTCTTAGCAGATTGCCGTGTAGGCTAAACACCATGATCAAAGAGAAGCAACCAAGTTGGTATGAGGAGTTGGAGCAGTTCAGGACTGAGTTAGTTAGCAAAGGATTCCTAGCTAGCATAGAACTTCAACCCACTTTGATTAGCCAAATCAAGGAAGCCCAGAAGGGGAATGAAAGTATCGACGGAATCAAACGTCGTATTGGTACAGGCAAAGTACCTGGATTCACCGAAGACGAAGAAGGTGTACTATGGTACAAAGGACGTATCTGTGTGCCAGCAGATTCGGAGCTGAAGGAGGTTATCATGAAGGAAGCTCATGATACTCTTTATTCTATCCACCTCGGAGGAACAAAGATGTATCAGGATTTGAAAGAGCAATTTTGGTGGCATAAGATGAAGAGAGAGATCGGAAGCTACATCGCCAAATGTGACATCTGTCAAAGAGTCAAAGCAGAGCATCAAAGACCTGCAGGATTGTTGCAACCATTGTAGATTCCGGAATGGAAATGGGATTCCGTCGGAATGGACTTTATCACCGGTTTACCTACTTCTAGTAGGGGAAATGACTCAATCTGGGTCATAGTTGATAGACTATCCAAGGTAGCCCACTTCATACCAGTCAAGACAACCTACCAGAGTGCAAAACTAGCAGAGCTGTACATTGCTAGGATTGTTAGTCTGCATGGAACCCCCAAGACCATCGTATCAGATCGAGGAACTCAGTTTACTTCAAGATTTTGGCAGAAAGTTCAAGAAGGATTAGGAAACAAGTTGAACTTCAGCACCGCGTATCACCCGCAACCAGATGGACAGACTGAGAGAGTCAACCAGATCTTGGAGGATATGCTTAGAGCTTGTGTGTTGGAATACGGATCAAAATGGGAAGACTGCCTGCCCTTCGCAGAATTCTCATATAACAACAGTTATCAAGCTAGTTTGCAGATGGCACCATTTGAATTCCTATACGGGAGAAAGTGTCGTACCCCTTTGAATTGGTCGCAAGTAGGAGAGAGTCAGATCTTTGGACCCGACATTCTCCGAGAAGCAAAAGAGAAAGTTCACAAAGTTCGTGAGCACCTCAAGACCGCCCAATCCAGACAGAAGAGTTATGCTGACAAGAGAAGGAGAGACCTGACTTTCAATGTCGGAGATTTCGTATATCTCAAGGTTTCACCATTGAAGGGAACTCAACTCTTTAGTCTGAAGGGAAAGTTAGCTCCCAGATATATCGGACCTTTCAAGATTCTGAACCGCCAAGGAGAAGTATCGTATCAGTAGGAATTGCCTGATGAGATGTCAGCCATCCATAATGTGTTCCATATCTCGTTACTTCGCAAATGCTTGGAAGTGCCTGAGAAGACTGAAGTTTTCAAGAATATCGATGACAGAGCAGTGGAAATCAACAATGACATGACCTATCGGGAAGTACCCATCCGCATCTTAGAAGAAGCCTACAGAACCACTAGGACCAGGAGTATCAAGTTTCTCAAGATCTAGTGGAGCAACCATACTGAGGAGGAAGCCACTTGGGAGCGCGAGGATTACATTAGGACAGAGTTCCCAGATCTCTTTAGTTCCTAGTTTTCTTTGTAAATCTCGGGACGAGATTTTGTTTAAGGGGGAAAGGTTTGTAACATCCCAAAATTTCAATCCAAGCTTATCAAGATCAAATCATCCAAAAATGGGGTTAACAAAAACTTTTCCAAATTTAAAATGAAAGCATTCATATATGTGTGCATTTAAAATAGGAGTTGTTTGAATTGCCATGATTGATTGATCCAATGCTTGTAAAATGTTTCTTAGGTGATTTAAACATCATCTACATCATTCCCAAACTTTTCCTAAAGAAGATCAAATCAAAAAGAATTAAAATGAAGGAATGGTCATTTTGAGAAATTTAACCCTCATGCCTACTTTGGCTATTCCTAGCACTCAATTCTTAACAGAAACAACTCTTGATCTTTGCACCCCTTGCTAGTACACATAATGAGGTACCAAGTCCCACCTCTTGATCTACTAAAAAAATTCTGTAAACTATTTTAAATGACAGCTTAAAATTGAATCTAATGCATATGCATAGATCACCCCTATTTCAAAAACCATCTAATTGAGCACCATTTTCAAAACCCTTGTAACCAGAGACTACCTAGCACTAGTGGAGATCACCCAAAATTTTTGAACTCAAAATTCAAAACTTTTTCTCTTGCGGCCATTTCATCAAACACTTGGCAGGCAGATTTCAAACTAAAAAAATTTCACTATTTTAAATAGTGTTCTGGCCAAACTTGTTTCCCAACTTGCCACCAAAACCTCTCCACTACTCCCCCTAACCCCTCTCTAGCCCAGCCACTCACTGTGCCACGACCAAATGGTCATGGCCATTAAGGCCGAGCCCCCACTTGGGCACCCCATCGGCGACAGCACGCCACAGCCGCCGCCCGCGCCATCCACCGTGTCCTGGAGATAGCCCGTGGTCCACCTCCACCGCCCAACCAGTCCCAGCCCAAGGAAAGCGACCAGAACGACCAGGAACCGCCGCGCCCCGAGCCTGTCGACCATGCCGACGCTGCCCGCAGAGCATGCACTGTCCCTGCTCGCACCGACCGCCCCTTGGCACCAGCCCGCGCCCACCGCTCCGCCCCGACCTGGAGAACACCCCAGACACCTCCTTTCGCCGCCCAAAGCCCCATAGCCACCGCTCGCCGTGGACACCGCCGCTTTTCCAAGCAGAGCGCCACCTCGCCCCGACCGCATGCCACCGCCCCTATGGCCGCATTGAAGCACTAGAGCACCGCCAGGGAACCGCCCACCAATCGCAATCCCCAGCCATGCCGCTAGCTCGCCGTAGCCATGTCGCCACCATCGACCGCCCATCCCGCTCGGTCTCACCGTCGAGCCTATAAAAGGAGCCCTCCCCAGCACCAAAGACTCACACCATTCCACTCCCCTCACCTCTCTGAACCTCACCCACCTCTCGCCGGAGCAATTGGAGCAGCAGTTCGCCGGAATTGGAGCCGGAGCCGCCGCCTCGGGAGAAGAAGGGTGTCGTTGATTCCGGCCACCCCAAGCTCCACCGCGACCATGCCTCGCCTCGCCGTCGTCTTCCACTTTGTTCGCCCGCATCGCCGACCCCGCTGGAGCCCTGGTATGCCCCTAGTAGACCCCCACCGAGCCGCTAGGGTTCGAGCTCGCCGGCGACCTGTCCGTCGTCGACGACGACCCTCAGCCGTAGATCTAGCCTCTAATCGCACGACCCACAGCGCGTACCGTTTCGCTTTTTAAGTGCCGCTGACAAGTGGGACCCCCTGTCAGCTGAGCCCCGCGCCACGTAGCGCCACTGGGCCGGCCCATTTCCTTTCCCGCGTAAGCCCGTAGATTCAAATCTGGATTTTTCTTTTTAGTTAGAATATAGTTTCTGTCCAGTGTTTCAAAATTCAATTCTACGAGTTTGACAAATCCAAATTACATGAAACTAATTTTTTCTGAAAGGTATTCAAATGCTCTATCCAAGCCCGTTGGGTTTAAGTCATTTAGAGTTATAGATTTCTCCTAATAAAAATAAGAAAATAGAAGCTTTTGCAACTTGAAACATTTTTATAAAATCAACCAAGTTAGCTTTTGAGTTGATTCGAACTCTCAAAAATCACATTTCATCATATCTATCCAAATATGTAATAATATTAAGGTTTACATGCAGTGACTTTGGACTAGTACCAAAATAATGCTATATATGCATTTCTAGTCACTTTAAATCATTAAATAATGAACTTAAACCAAAGCAATATTGATCCAACCTTTAAATCTCACTCCCTACATGTTAGAATATGTGGTGAGGACATGTGTCCACACGATCCCATATTTTGGTGGTCAATATTAAATTCTAGTTAATTTTTCAATGAGTAGAAATTACTTTTCCAAAATAAAAAGGTTGAAACTATTGAATTAAACTTGTGATGTTTGGGATGATAATAGATCATCAATTGTGTGGTTTAGAATACTACTTAGCCTAGTTAAGTATTGTTTGGTGATTGTGCACTCCCTATGTATTTCTAGACGATAGTACCGACCAAGCCTTCGAGGAGGAGGAGTTCTACCAAGAAGAAGAAGAACAAGAAAACTTCAACCACTGCACCAACCATGGCAAGCTATTAGTGGCAAGCTAACCCTTGCAAACATGCTTTAGTAAGCTATTGTTAGCAAGCTAGAATAAGACTAGATGGTTTAGTAAAGATGTCTTAAGCATACTTTGATCACACCCCTTTAACTATTAGTACCCCAAGTCTTATTGACAAGTTCTACCTCCCTTAGTTTACACAAAGTTCTTTAATTAATTTTGAAGGTAGCATAAAGAGTATAAAACTTGACCTACTTAGAAACCTTTAGATGTCATTCTATGGCATGAGATTGATCCCATCTTTCCACCTTAGTGAACACTCTTAACTTAGTACTTTAGAATAGCTCAAAAACTTGAGTCACTTTAGATGGGAACACTTGGTGAAAATGAGTTATGAAAACCTTGGAATGATGAGTCATTCTATTGAGATGTTTTGACATGTGTTGAGAAACACAATTTGTTTATGATGATGAAAATAATGAGGCATGAGCCTTAACCCTTTTATAAAACCGATGGTTGGATTCAGATGCGATACCATTCCAAATTTACCGTACAACCACATTACCTGAATTGGGTAAGGCTTAGCTGTAAATTTATATGCATTAGTATTAGTTCCCTCACAGGAGAGGTTTGAGCTGAGGCTACCTCTCAATGATGTCCACCTATGCAGTGCCCAAGATGACTGATGGTCATGGTTGGGAGGCCTTGCTCATAGGAGAGGTGCTTATACTAGGGTGTGTAAAGGGAAGGTTATGTTTGATTATCTGCATACTAAGTATGATGATTCAGGGTTATCCCTGACAGATGTATCGAATCTTGTGGTGAAAGTGTACCACCTCTGCAGAGTGTCAAACTATTCGAATAGCCGCGTCCGCGGTTATGGACAGTTGGAATGGCCATACTGTTTCGTTGTCAGATGTTTTCTAAATAACTTGAAATGAATGATGTCCTTTGACTTGACCACAATAGGGTTGTGTTAATGAAATTAGCTTCCCAACTTAAGTGATTCTAGAACTTTACTTTATCTTTTCTTGCTTCAGAACTCAGCTTAGGTTTCAAACTTAACTTGATAGTTATTCTTTAAATTCAGCACTTTAACTTAGAATTACAATCCTTGTTAGTAGTAGTTTGCGAGTACTTAAAGAGTACTCATGGCTTTTGTCCCTGGCTATTATCATGGCCAGACTATGAAGGGGATTATCAAGATCATGGTCAGCAGGACGGCTATGATAACTAGGACTATCTACCTTCGTCAGCATTGCCTGTGCCCCTGAAGATGGACCCCACCGCTACGCTATCGTTTATTTCTGCTGTTTGTTGTATTAAAGACTGGATCATGAGATCCGTATTTGTGTAAAACCTTATGTATGGTTTGTAATGGATGATGTACTATGATATCCAATCCGTTATGTCTTGCAAAAATGGTAATCCTGGGATTGCGAGGTATGGCATAACGGGCATCTGGGATTAAAAATCCGGGTGTTGACAACCTTGCGCCGACACACTCATTGGTCCACGCAGATCAGTATGTATGATTTCCAATAGATCTGTCGCCCGTTCCATTGAACCGGAAAACGACGTTCTAGTCATCTTGCCCATAAGGCATGGCTCACATGTATCAAATGATTCAAAATCAAGTGATTCCAAAAGTCCATCAGAATGGAGTTTCTTCATGCGTTTAACGCCAATATGAGCTAGACGGCATTGCCACATGTGTGTAGATATATGATTATCAAGTTTAATCCTTTTAGCATCAACATTATGAATATGCGTAATACTACTATCGATATCCAACAGAAATAAACCATTCAACATAGGTGCATGACCATAAAAGATATTATTCATATAAATCGAACAACCATTGTTTTCAGACATAAATGAATAACCACTTTGCATCAAACACGATCCAGATACAATGTTCATGCTCAGTGCAGGCACCAAATAACAATTATTTAGGTTTATAACTAATCCCGATGGCATATGGAGAGGCAGCGTTCCGACGGCGATCACATCAACTCTTGATCCATTGCCGACCCGCATCGAGACCTCATCCCTTGCTAGTTGTCGCTTGTTCCGCAGCCCCTGAACCGAGTTACATATATTAGCAACCGATCCCGTATCAAATACCTAGGTGCTACTGCGAGTACTAGTCAAGTACACATCAATAACATGTATATCACATATACCTTTGTTTGCCTTGCCGGACTTCTTGTCCGCCAAATACTTGGGGCAGTTGCGCTTCCAATGGCCAGTCCCCTTGCAATAGTAGCACTCGGTGTCAGATTTAGGGCCAGCTCGGGGTTTCTTTTCAGGCGTGGCAACAGACTTGCCACCCTTCTTTTCCTTGTGCTTGCCTTTCTTGTCCTTCTTGAAACCGGTGGTCCTATTGATCATCAACACTTGATGTTCTTTCCTAATCTCCACTTCTGCAGTCTTAAGCGTTGATAGAAGCTCAGGAAGAGACTTATTCATGCCCTGCATATTATAGTTCATCACGAAGCTCTTGTAGCTAGGTGGCAGAGATTGGAGAACACGATGTATGCCTAGGTCAATGGGAATCGTTATTCCCAAGGACACAAGCTTATCGGTGTACCCAGACATTTTGAGTACGTGCTCACTAATGGAGCTGTTTTCCTCCATCATGCAGCTAAATAACTTTTCTGTAGCATTATAACTCTCTACGGCAGCATGGGTATCGAAAATCATTTTCAATTCTCCAATGGTATCAAAGGCATTGCCATTTTCGAAACGTTTTCGAAGTTCTGGCTCTAGCCCATATAGTATGCCGCAATGAACTAAGTTGTGGTCCTCCTGACGAGTTATATAGACGTTCTTTTCCTCGTCAGGGGCATCAGGAGCTGGTGGGGGGCGTAGCCGCGCATCTAGCACATATTGCTTTTGTGCAGCAGTGAGGAGAATCCTCAAATTCATAGCCCAGTTGGTGAAGTTGCTACCATTCGCAGCAAGTTTCTCTTTCTCCATGAACACATTGAAATTAAAAGCAGGTGGTGCCATCTACAATAGAATTTAGACTAAGTTTATGATAGATTGAGTTCAACTAATCCAATTACTAATGAACTCCCACTCAAAAACGACATCCCTCGTGTCCTTTTGGTGATTACATGAACCAAATCCACTACACCAAGTCCGATCATCACGTGAGTCGGTGTAGCTTCAAAGGCGAGCATCTATATGGGCATCATATCAACTATATGACTCATGCTTAACCTTTCGGTCCATGTTCCGAGGCCATGTCTATACATGCTAGGCTCGTCAAGTAAGAACCTTAGTATTTGCGTGTGTAAAACTGTCTTACACCCGTTATATGAAAGCGTAGAGTTGAAAACACCCATCATCACGTGATGCCTCAAAACACGATCCACAAAACGGTGCATACTTAAGGAAGAACACATTTTATCTTGATATCTAAATGAGGGATCATCTTATAATGCTACCAAACGCGCCAAACTAGCAATATAAGATGCTAACATCTAATGTGTGAAGTGAGGTGATATGGTCCATGCATTTGATCTCTATCATTTGCATCGTGGTATGATCTCTATCATTCCTTTGTGTGTAAGGCCAAGGTCTATGGAACTTACACGTTAAGTGAGTTGTAAGAGTATCTATTATACATCTACTTACAACAATACCATATCAAAAACACTAGCCTAGCAACGATCTAAACTAGACGCCTCTAATTTATCAATTGCAAGTTTTACGTGGCTTAGGGCTTTCGGAGATAGAACCTCTCTAACCTACGAACATGAACCACAACGAGGATAACCAAGTTATTAGCAACTCGTTGTAAATGAGATATTGACTATAGTAGGAGAGACAGACACCCGCCAGCCACTTATGCAAAACAAGTTGCATGTCAGTCGTGGAACCGGTCTCATGTATGATGACATGTAAGGTTGGTCCGGGCCGCTTCATCCCACTATGCCACCAATATCCAAAGTACATAGAAGATGCAATAACATGATCATCATCGCCCACATATAAACATGTGTGTACTACCCGTGCAAAGCACCTACGCATAGATCAGGCTCTAATACCACTGTTGGGTCCGCAGCATAGAAAACAAAATTTTTCCTACGGTGTGAACTACATGCCAAGATCTATCTACTAGGTACAAAGCAAACGGGTGGACATACATCCATAGAGAACTTACCCTCGAAGACAACGAGCTTTGTTAACGAGTAGCAACTCGTGGTTGATGTAGTCGTACACTTGCCGATCTCAAGATCGTGAGGAAGTCCGAGCGCCGCAACTCAGCAGCGCATCCGCACTCGCACACACGTTCAAGCCACAGGACAACCTCCACCTCCTCGCTCCAGCGATCCAGCGGAAGCAGCAACTCCTTCCAGACGAAATGCCACCGGGAACATGTATCTCGCTAATCCGAGACCATGGGGGAATAATTCTAGAGGGGGAGAGAGATCCTTCACAAGGAGGTGTGAGGATGAAGGAGGGAATGGGTGGCCTTTTATAGGAGGAGGGGGTGCCCCCTCTCTCCATGGCCTGCGTATGGGGGTGACCCCTCACCTACCCCATTCATGTGGTGGTGACTCCTCCACATTAAAATGCCTCTTCACATTCCCTTTTAAAGTCTCCACTTTAAATGCATTAACTTTCTCCAAATTTAATGCTCTCTCATTTAATAAAACTCTTTTATTAAATTTATTCAGAATTTTGTTAATTACTTTAATTAACAAACATTCACATATATCCCCTTGCAATATTTCAATATCACATGCAGAACCACCTTCTGCAATTTCACCCGAAACAATTTCCGGTTTCTATTGAAACAATTCCTGCGCTTTGCAATTCTTTTGTCTGAAACATATGTGCTCAAAAATGGTGTCCGGTAACTCTTAAGTGTGCCACCCTACGGTTTGCGAATAGTGCAGACATGATCGAGACCCTTCTCCGATCAATAATCAGCAGCGGGACCTGGAGATCCGTACTGACTCCTACACATTCAACGATGACTCCTGTGATCGTGAGAACCTTTAACGCTTGTAACTAAATCCCTTTGTCTCTCGATATATTACATGTCCGAGATTCGATCATCGGTATCTCCATACCTAGTTTGATCTCGTTACCGACATGCACTCTTTTCTCGTTCCCGTGATATAACATTCTAGTGATCACATCACTTGCTTGCAAGCTATCCTAATGTGTTATCACCGAGAGGGCCCAGAGTATATCTATCCATCATCTGGATTGACAAATTCCACTCTTGATCCATGAGCCTCAACATAACACCTTCGTAGCACTAAACCCATCTTTATAGTCACCCTGTTACGGTGTGACGTTTGATGTTATCAAGATACTCTTCCGGTGTTAGCAATTAACATGATCTCATGGTCTAAGGATAAAGATTACTTCGTATGATGTTATAGCACTATAAACACAATGATTTGATCGTAATGCTATACTTCGTATGAATGTTCATCACATCATTCCACCAATGGTGTGACCTTGTTATTAACAACATCCAATGTCCATGATCAGGAAACCTTGATCATCTTGTTAATCAACAAGCTAGTCTTTAAGAGAGGCATGACTAGGAACCCTTTTTGTTTATTAAACACACATGTATTGATGTTTCCTATCAATACAATTATAGCATGTAAAATAAACATCTATCATATACAAGGAATACATAATAACAACTTTATTATTGCCTCTCAGGGCATATTTCCTTCAGTCTCTATCATCTTCGGAGTGTTTCCGAACCGAAGGATGTCATGCTTAAGGGTGGGGACGCTTAGGGTAGATGCGACATCATAGGAGAAATAGAGAGAGAAACCAGAATAGTTTCGGGTAACATCCGATGTTGATCGGAGGGGATCTAGATGGTGTTCCGGAGTGAAGGAATATAATAATATATGTGTTTTATGTTAATTGGAGAATTAATATTAAAATATATATTTTTATTTTATTTTTAAGGCAGCCCATTGCTATTGGGCCTCACCCGAAGGGGAGGCCCAAAGGGCAAGGCACCTAGGGAGGAGAACCAGCCGGTATGGGCTTGGTGGGCCGCCCAAGTGGTGCCCACCTAGGGCTGGCAGTTTCCCCTTGGTGGCTGGCTGGTGTGGTCATTAGTCCCACACCCGCCTGCCCCTTGGGGGGTGCACCCTCCCCTCCCACTATATATAGGAGTCTGCCCCTCCCCTTGGAATCATCCCATTCTCTCATTCTCTCTCTCTCATTTCCATTGAGGACTTATCCATAATAATGGAGAGGATCTCTTTGGTTTTGAGTTCTCTACCTTCACACTACTATCATGTGATCTTTGATCTAGCATCTTCTTCTTCCGCTACTCGGCTGGGTCGGAGCCTGGGAGACATCGCCTACACCGGACGTGTGTAGAACATTGGAGGCACTACAATTGTGGTTCTTTACGTTGCTCGTATTCATCAACATACGCCTTCCTGTGTAAGGTGTGCCTCAATCTTCAAGGTATGAATACCGTCTCTCTCTTTCCATTACTTATTTCTACATAGTATAGATCCTGGTATTAGTGTTCGCATAGTTAGAATGATTTGGATACAACTAATGCGGACTAACACTGTTTTCAGCAGAATTGCCTTGGTGTATCGTTTATGTGCAGGAAATCAACTTTCAGGAAAAATCCTAGAAAATATCGCAAAACTCCTATTTTACCAGAAGACTCACGGAGCCAGAAGACGCAATGAAGAGGAGCCACGAGGGGCCCACACCCCCTGGCTGCACGGGATAGGCCAGGCCATGCCAGGAGGGGGTGTGGCCGCCTCGGACTCCGCCTCGACCTCTCCTTTCACCTATAAAAGCCCTCTGACCTAAAACAGACGGGGGGTTCGACGTTTTTCCAGATAGAGTTCCGCTGCGCCACCACCACCAGATACCGCGATTCGGAACTAGAAACTCTATCCTGGCACCCTGCCCGGATGGGGAATTGAAGGAGATCATCGCCACCATCATCACCATCGCTTCTCCATCAACCATCCATGATTCCCCCATCCATGAGTGAGTAATCCCCCACTATAGGCTATGGGGATGGTAGGGATTGGATGAGATCGTTCATGTAATGGCATCAGATTGTTAGGGCATGGTGCCTAATATCTAATATTAGTGCTTTTGACTTTGTTGCAACTTGTTATGATTAATGCTTGTCACTAGGGCCCGAGTGCCATGATTTCATATCTGAACATGTTATTGATTCATGATGACAGTATTGTTTATGATCTTACCTGCAAGTTGTATACACATATTATTGTCTGGAACCAAAGGCCCCGAAGTGATAATAATCGGGATAACCGGAGGGGATGTCTTTGATGTGAGGATCACGTGTGTTCATGGAGTGTTAAGGCTTTGCTCCGGTGCTCTATTAAAAGGAGCACCTTAATTGCCAGTTGTTCCCTTGAGGCCCCACTGCAAACGGGATGGCAGGACAAAAGATGCTGTGCAAGTTCTCATTGCGAGCATGTATGACTATATGTGGAACACATGCCTATGATTATTTAGTACTTGGATGCTTTACCTTATTTATCTCCAAATGCCCTTTATCTTGATTGCTATATGAATTGTCTTGTCCATGCAATGCCCGTCCATCCATCCCTATGCCTACCGCGCTTTAATCCTACTGTTTACTGCAATTGTTACTGCTGCCTTTACTTTCACTACTGCTATCACTTTGCTATTACTACTACAAAACTGTTGCTACTGATAAACTGCTGTGAGCAAGATTGTTTCCAGGTGCAGCTGAATTGACAACTCAGTTGTTAAGGCTTATAAATATTCTTTGGCTCCCCTTGTGTCGAATCCATAATTTGGGTTTTACTTCCCTTGAAGACTGTTGCGATCCCCTATACTTGTGGATCATCAAGATTATTTTCTGGCACCGTTGCCGGGGAGCATAGCTCTATTTATCAAGTTCACTTGGAATCACTATTGTTCGCTGCCATCCATTCATCATGGGTAAATCTCATGATGGAAAGGTTCCTATATTACCATCCACTACAAGGAGAGGTACAGTTCTGAACACCTCTATTGCTCTTGATTCACCATCTGTGATGAGTAAGCTCCTTACACCACCACATACACATGCTACACATACTGCTACTTCTGCTGAATCTGAAGCTTCTGATACTTATGATGCTCCTTCTACTGTGCTTGATAAGAGTGGTTCATTAGGTGCTTTCCTAGATGCTACGATTGCTAGAACTATAGCTGGAAATACTGAAACTCCTAATGAAGACACTACTACACCTGTCAGTTCACCTGAGTCTATAGAGAGCTATGATATTGAAGACGGATATATAGAAATGACTGATGAATTTATTAAAGAATGTCAAAATACTCATGGTAAAAGTGCTACTAAGAGTCTCATTGAGAGGCGTACTATAAAAACCCAAATTATCTCCTAATGATAAGTTTGCTACATCTCCCATAAACATTAAAGATAAGGATTATGATTTCTTTCTTGACTTATCTTACATAACCATTGTTGAGAAAGAACCTTTTTGTGGGACTGCGAATGAAAGTGTTGTAGAACATATGACTGAGCTTTCTACCATGAGTGGCCTATTTTCTGATGATATTAAGATGCGCACCTAATTTGTTGCGAAAATTTTCCCTTTTTCATTGAAAGGAGAAGCTAAAGCTTGGTTTAATAATTTACCTCCTGGATCTATCGATAGCCCTGTTTTCTGGATTAGTACTTTCTTTCAGAAATATTTCCCTCCTAGTGCTAGACATGCCATTTTCAAGGAACTTTTTGATTTTAAACAGGGAGAAAAGGAGATATTGCCTGAATCATGGGCAAGGTTTTGTGCTTTGATTCATGCATAGCCTGGATGTCCATTACCTAAAAACGAGCTTATGGATATATATTATAATGGCCTAACTGAAGAATCCAGGACATACCTAGATAGTTGCGCTGATTGTGTTTTCAGGAAAAGGACTCCCAAAGAAGCTGAGGAATTAATGGCTAAAATAAGCAAGAATTATGATGACTGGACTTCACCTGATGCAACTCCACCTGAGTCAACTCCACCTGAGTTAGTTGTGCTTGAGCAAACACCAACATCAAAGAAGAGGTGAGTGATTGAACTAAATGATGAAGTGATGAAGGAAGCTAAGAAATGTCTTAAGGAGAAGGGTATTAAAGCTGAAGATGTGAACAATTTACCTCCTATAGAATAATTATGTAAGTCAATCCCCCACTCATCCACTATTGAGGTACACTCTCTCCAACATTTTGATGAAGGTGATATTCCTTATTCTAAACCTCCTGATCAATGCTTAGAATAATTTGATATTTTTATTGTTAAGCAAGATAATTTAAATAAAAGAGTGCAAAATCATTTAATGGACAACTCTAGAGCTATTATTGAGTTGAAGGATATTGTGGAAAGAACCTCCAATGATGTTAAAATGCTTGTCAAACATTTGCAAATTGTTCAAACTCAAATTGATCAGCTTATTAAAGTACAAAAAGATTTGTTAGTGAATGCTGCTAAAGAAAAACATGCTTATGAAATTAGAACTAGAAGTGGTGCTGCCACCCAGGATCCTCTATATCCTGAGGGTCATCCTAAAAGAATTGAGCAGGATTCTCAACAAACTGAAAATAGAGGTACTTCTCCTAAGAAAAGAAAAAAGAAACATAAAACTATTGTAGAGTCTTCTAAACCTGCTAAGGATCCTAATAGTATATCTGTCTCTAATGCTGAAACTGAAAGTGGCAATGAGGAAAATAATTCTCCTGATAAAGAGAAAGTTGAAGAACCTGAAAGGCACACTAAGAATACTAAATACACTAAAGAAGATTTTGTTGCTAGGAAACATGGTAGTGAAAGAGAGCCTTGGGTCCAAGAACCTATGCCTTTCCCTGATAAGAAACACAAGTCAAAGGAAGACGAACACTATAATAAGTTTTGTGAGTGAATGAAACCTTTATTTTTGCAAATTCCTTTGACTGATACTATTAAATTACCTCCTTATTCAAAGTATATGAAGGATATTGTCTCTAATAAAAGAAACATCCCTAATGAAGAAATTTCTACTTTGCTTGCTAATTATTCCTTCAATGGTAAGGTTCCAAAGAAACTTGGAGACCCAGGGATTCCAACTATTCCTTGTTCTATTAAAAATAATTATGTTAGAACTGCTTTATGTGATTTGGGAGTAGGAGTTAGTGTTATGCCTTTTTCTCTCTACAAGAGACTTCAATTGGAGAAATTAATACCAACTGATATATTTTTGCAAATGGCTGATAAATCCACTACTATTCCTGTGGGTATATGTGAGGATGTTCATGTTCAAGTGGCCCATAATTTCTTGATATTAACTAACTTTGTTGTGCTTGAAATGCCTGAAGATGATAATATGTCTATTATTCTTGGGAGACCTTTTCTTAATACTGTAGGAGCTGTTATTAATTGCAATCATGGAAAGGTAAATTTTAATGTTAATGACAAGGAGCATATTGTCTATTTCCCCAAGAAGATTAATAGGAATTATGGCTTAAATTCAATCGAACATGTTGAGGGCATCCAAGTTAGATAAATATATTATCCCATACCACGATAATAATATGAAACTATTATGATTGGGACCATTGTTATCAAGGTTGAGTTAACATAATCATTTAGTGGAATGCAAAGTTTTGTTTCATATAAAATTGTTTTGGTAACAAGACCTGATCAACCTTGTTAACAAAGGGATTTTAATGAACAAAACAATGCTTTCACCATGATTATCCTTGCTTACTTTTATTTTATTAATTTTAATTTTTGCTTTCACTTAGTTTACTTTTCTAGTACTAGTTGCTTGCATATTAGAGTGTCTTAGAACTTCTGAAGTTTTTGTTTTGTTATTGCATCATTCCAAAATCATCTTTCTGCTAGAAAATTATCCATTAATACCTAAAAATTGCTAAAAAATAAAGTGTCTTGAAAAATTCCAGAAAATCCATATTAATTTTTTATGTCAGAAAAGGGGCGGAGAAGTACCTGGTGTAACCCAGGGGGGCCCACCAGGCAGGCACACCACCTGGTGGCACGGCCACACCAAGGGCACGCCTAGCCATTGTGTGGGCCACCCCTGGCCCTCCTCTTACTCTCCCTCCTGCCACTTCTTTCTCTATCCCGAGAAAACACCAGTTCATTGCTCAAAATCGCATCCCTGCTGTTCTTGCTTGCGATATTTTGATCTCCTTGCTCAGCCCATCTTTGCTGCTGAGATTTGGAGCATTTGTTCTCGGGTATGTGACTCCTCCGCTTGTCCAAGTAGATTTGTGATTAGTGGTTTATATCTTGAGTTTTTTGCTACTGTAGGTGACAGGTTATGTGATCTTGTAAGCTTGTTCAATGCTTAGAAAAATTGTTTTGGTGCATGTTTAGGCCTCTTACAAGTCCCTATAAGTAGTTCCTTTCATTTTGTAATCACTTTGCAATCACTTGTATGATGGTTGTCTAAAATTTCAGAAAAGGAGATGAGTAAATACCAACTCAACCAACATGAATTAAGGGTGCTCGAAGTTATGAAGGTTCACCATGAGGAGGAAGTCTTTCCTTCTATCTATCCATGCCCCAAACTCATGAGGGCTGTAGGGATTTCTCAAGATTTCCATACTTTACTTGCTAATGCAGGATTGGAGCATTTTGTGGGAGATGAAACTTACCAATATGTGAAACTAACTATGTCTGTGGTGCATGATTTTCGATTTAGTTGCTCCTTGCCTAACCCCATGGTTCATTACAAAATTTACAATATATATGTCGATATCCCTTTTGATGATTTTTGTGCAGCTATTAAAGTACCACAGTGGGGTTTGTGTGAAAGGATTAGAGAGCGACCTACACCACTCATGGACTTGTATGCAGAGATTTTCCAAGGGAGCAGCTTCTCAAAGGAGAGTGGAAAAATTCGTAATATTCATCTCCCGTCTATTCGATACTTTGCCTACTTTATTGCCAAGTGTGTTCTCGCTAGGAAAACTGCTAATAAATTATCCTCATATGATCTAGCCTTCATCTGAGCTACTTTAAAATGATATAGGACTTATAATTTGGGTGCCTTGATAGCTTTCCATCTTGCTGCTAACGGCGATAAAGGGGGAATTTGTGGAGGGCTCATCGCCTCTCGTTTATTAGCTTTGCATGGTGCAGTGCCTCATCATTCAGACCTACAGTGTCCAATAGAGAGGCTTGACCTTAATTCCATGATACAACATAAATTCGTTTCTTCTTGGGCTAATTTGAGTGATTTATCTTATGAAATAACCTTTCTCAAGGCTGGTTGCAGAAGGGGTAAGTCCGAGCTGTTGTTCTTTTGCCTGCGTCTGTTTTGTTTAACCTTGATACCCAGGGTAGGATGGTCACTCACTGAGGAGGAGCTTGATACATATTTGGGAGAGTTCTCCTAGCAAGAGAAGGATACTGGAAGGGAGGTTACCGATGATTCGGTCCAGCCCTCAAATGAGGGGGAGTCTTCGTACCAGCAGCCTGCCTATGATTGGGGAGCTTCTTCTTCTTCGCAAGGGCCAAACTATGATCATTCTTATGATGACTGATACATTGCAAATGTATCTGTAATTTTTGATGTTCCATGATTGGTTTTATCTACTTTCTTATGTTTTGTCCACACTTTGGAGTACTTTTCATATGATTTCTTGGACTAACCTATTAACAAGATGCCACAGTGCCAGTTGCCTGTTTTCTGCTGTTGTTGGTTCCGGGAAGTCAGAAAATGAATATTCTCGGAATTGGACGGGACAAAAGCCAAAGTTACTATTTTCCCGGAAGACTCGTGGAGCCAGAAGGAGAGTCGGAAAGGGGCCACAGGGTGTCCACACCCCCCTTGGCACGGGCCAGCCCAGGCCGCGCCAGGGCATGGTGTGGGCCCCCTGGCCGGCCATCGACCTTGCCTCCTTCGCCTATAAGAGCCTCCCGATACCAAAACCCTAGATCGTCAATCAGAAATCCACGAAAAGTTCTGCAGCACCGCCGCCACCGAAGGGGAGATTCGGGGGACAAAAAGTATCTATTCCGGCACCCGGCCGGGACGGGGAAGTGCCCCCGGAGCCATCTCCATCGATCTCCACCACCATCTCCATCACCATTGCTGATTCCCATAATGAGGAGGGATGTAACTACCTCGGTGAATTACGCTCTTAGTTACATGCCTGGATGAGCGGAAATGGTTAAAATAGTACGGTGGGGCCAAATGCCACTCACAGGTAGACCTTTTGGCCGTCCTAACCATTTCCAGAACATCGGGACAAGAACGAGCGGCGTAATCGGCAGGCGAAGGGATCAACTACATACACAACTGAGTATGTATGCAAGCCACATACAACAGTCCTCAGAGCCATTCCATCTAAAAGAAATAGAAATATTGCAACGCCATACGGCAAGATCCAACCATCCTAGATAGAGATAATATTTTAGGATAGCTCCTCATACATCAAACAACAGAGTATCAGGCGGAAGCGGAAAACAAGATCCGAGTACGGATAAGAAGCAAATCGGCATAAGATGCCACATAAATAATCACATCCCGCCCACAGATCTCACGGATCCCCGTTCCCGGAATCTCTACACCGAGTGATCGTTGCCAACATCGTCCGTCTCCTCCACCTAGTATCCATCTTGTGAGTATACCTGTGCATCTGAATCAAAAAATTTATCGTGTGAGACCCTAGGGGTACTGAGCAAGTCTTTATGCCTCTAAAGGGGACATAACCTGGGATGACGCAATTGCAGCAAAAGATAATAACTAACAATCCTATAGATACTCGCTAACCATCCGCCTAACCAATGATAGACGGATGTCCGTGAATTAAGAACAACAGTTATAACAGTATAATTAACAGATCCATCCACCTTCTCGCTTACCAACGAGAAAGCTGACGAATAACCCCCATCCGTTGGCAGTTTTATTAACCATTCCATGAGTATTGCACTATTTACTAGTCAGGTACTTAGTCAAATTAAAGCGGTACTTTAGTTATACTTGTCTATGATCGAGAAACTGTGCTCCAAGTCGTCCATAACCGTGGACACGGCTTTCAGAAAGATTTACCCTGCAGGGGTGCACAAATAGCAACACACACTCGATCAACCTCGGAAAAACCAAATCAAAACCCAACGAGGCATTCACGACAAAGCGATCACATGATTCAAAAATGTTTCAGGGGGCCACCCCACTAAGCTACCCGCAACGAAGTTGGCCGGCTCCGGAACGGACCCAGGGTTTGTGTGGACGGCGGTAAAGGACTGGGAACCCGAAAATGTGGTTGGGCTTGTCGATACAGCGAAAACGTGTCACGGGCCTAAACAGTACAGGTGCTCCACGCATAACCTTAAATAAAGCAGTAAAGCATGGCATAAGTACAGGATAGTAATAAAGCCCCAAACTACTTTGTGGCCCCAAGAAATAAGAATGAATCAAGCTCTGGCTCAGGGGGGTCCAAAAGGCCTCCCAGATGTGGATAGTGCGAATAGTCAAGGAACAGGAATCAAGTACTCGGGGTCCTACGGGACATAAGTGAGCATGAAGAACCAAATAGCAGATATTGCTCACCGCTGCCACTTTCATTAGTTATCCCATTACTACTCATATTAAGTTGTTTAGGTACCTCATTATCCATCAGACTCTCACATACCCTACACATGTTGTTCTACGACCCGCATGGCTCAAACAACTCCTGTAGTAATGGCTCATGGGATGGAGGAACAAGCTTCGGTGGAGTTAAAAGTAAAGGCTATGCAGTACTTGGGATTCAGTTTAATGCAATCGCGACTCAATGATGCAAGAATAAGAGAGAGGCAATAGGTACTATATGTATGCAGGCATGTGGTAGTGCTTGCTTGGCAGCTCAGTTGAAGCGAGGGACGGATCTGGGTAGTGCTCCTGGGATTCCTGATATATCCCCTGCTCAGCGTCTATTCGAAGACTAACCAAACAAACAAGGGCCAACATAAATAGAGTGCACAAGCATATGAATTATAATGCGACAAACAAACAATCATGCCATGATGAATGATGCACAATTTGCATGGCAATAATGTAGCATGGCTTGGGTGAGGTGTGGAATACAAGAATAAAGCATTTTATTAAGTTTTAGTCACATTTTATCCTCAAATAAGTTGCTGTATACTTTATATTTATATGATGCATGCTGCAATTCAAAACATGGAATGCATAGATAGAACGGGCTCGTCGCTCTGATCGATTTAGACATATTATTTGTCAAATTTGGAGTTATAAAATAAAATTTATTAATTAATTAAGATAAAGGGCATTTTATTGTAATTTTAATCATCTCGAAATTTTAAAGTGCTCAAACATTATTTTGGATAGTATATTTGAATTCCTCACATTTTTCTGATTCAAAAACATGTATTATATGTTGGAATTGGGATTATATTTCATAAGTCATTTAAAACAGATTGAATTTGAATTTAAAACAATTTCTGAAAATTTAAATCAAAATAGAAAAACCAGAAATACTTTGATTACTCAGCCAGACCCAGCCCCAGACGCTGACGAGTGGGTCCGGCTGACTGGGTGAAACGACGCGGTGAAAGGCGTTTTGCACCAGGGCAGAGGCTAGCCGTGGGGCTGACGTGCGGGCCCAACGGGGATGCGGAGCCCACATGACAGTGGCAGCGGTGGGCTGACCACGTGGCGGGGCATGGGAGCGCGGGTTACGGCCCGAGGAACCTGGGGGGTTTTCGGCAAGATTGCCAGGGGCTGACTAGTGGGCCACGAGGTACCGCGGGTTGAGAGCGAAAAAAGGGGGGCTTTTGTAAAACTACCACAGGCTCTACTGTTGCTCTTCTTTCTCCGAATCGCGGACAGATCGATGCTCGGCCGCACGGGGTGCGTCGCGCGGGGTTCGAACCCGGGTCGCGGGCGCCCGCGCTGAGGGGCTAGCCAGTGCGGTGGTTTACGGGGTAGTGACGGAGGATGGACGCAGGCTAGATAGGTCGCTGCGCGGTGCAGCAACGAGAGAACGCCGTCGGCCGCCGCGCACCGAGGACGTTCGACGATTTGTCCGGCGAGCACTGGTGATTACAGCGAGGCGGAGGTTGTCAGGGAGGGAGTACTGCCCACCGCGGAGGGGACGGTGGAGTTGGATCGGGTTGGGAGGCACCGGAGCGGCGAGGATGCAGACGCTCCCCAGCGTTAGGGTTTCGGACGGCGAGGCTTCTCTCCGGCGAGCTGGGCCTTCTCCTCCTTACTGGCACGTATGGGGCGACGCAGAGGATGGTCCTCGTCCTTCCTCGACAACCATAGCTCCTCGCCACCGGCTGTACGAGGGGGAACGGTGGAAACCGACGGGTCGCCGGCCGGTGGAGAGAAAAGTAGCGGGAAAGGAGAGATGGTTGCGGCGCTAGGCCGGGGGTGGTTTGGTAAGGCAGAGGAAGGAGGGGAAGGGGATACGAGCAAGCCCAGAGGGAGGCGATGCCGTGGGGGACGCGGCGGTGGAAAAAGGTGGCTCGGCCACCTTTCCACCTCGCTCTCACGTGCTCGTCGTGGGGGTCGGCAGAGGGGCTGCTAGTGGGCCTAGGGCAAGAGGAGGGGCTGGCTCGGAGCTAGGGTCATCGGGTGGGGCTGCTGTGGCAGGGAGAGAGAGCTAGAGAGAGAGAGCTAGGGTGGGATGGAGTAGGCTCGGGTTAGGGTGTTGGTTAGGGGTAGGGCTTCGGCCTGGGGTAGGTTAGGGCTGGTGTAGGGATTGGAGAGAGGAGGTGGTGGCCCCTTGCTGGCCGAGAGAGGAAGGGAGGGTGGCTTAGGGTTTTGATGAGGAAAGAGGAGAGAGAGAGATGGTAGGGTGAGGGTTGAGTTTTAGGTTAGGATTAGGGTTTAATACCCATTAGCACAAGCATGGGTGGCAAGGGGAGGAGAGAGAGGGAGATGGGTGTAAACCACATGAGCATGAGCAAGCATGAAGGGTAGGGAGATGGTCATGGGGATGATCTTACAAGATCATGCATGGCACTACACAAGTGAGGTGGATGAGGTTTGATGGCACAAGGCAAGAAAGCAAAGCAAGGTAGAAAGGATTGAGAGAAAGAGTGAGATGAGAAGATGATCCACTCAAAAATCAAATAAAACCAAAGGAGAACACATGGTGGTGATGGTTGCATGGCCCATGCAAATATTTAATGCCATGTGTTAATCTTGTGAAAACAAAATAAAATAAAATAACATGACATTAAAATGTGGAGTAAAGGCCAAGCAAAGGAATTAAAGGAAAGCTCCATGTGGAGTAGAAGGGGATGACCATATTTGAATAAAATTGGGACATGCTAGTGTGTATGTTCCACTAGATATTTAGTAAGCCCAATAATATCCCAACCTGAGCATAAACCCCCAAAACAACCCATATGGAAGCTAGAGAAAAGTTCCACCCACAAGGCATGCAAAGGTGGCCATGTGGCTCTCATAAACCAATAATGTGGAAACAATATGGTGCATATATGAGAGCATGTGGAGTAGAAGTGGATCCATCCCAACCCATATGAGCTAGAGATGAAAACAAAATAAGATGCAAATCTCACATGTAGTCGGATGGTGGAACTATGGGGTGGTGACAAGAAAGGTGGTGGAGTTAATAAAAGATATGCCCCCAACTCAACTTGGGCATTAACAATATATCAAGAACCAACTACAATATATCAAGAGGCAACTACAATTAATAATGCATATGAGAGAAGAACCAAATGGAAAGGTTTTATATGACGCTCAAATGCAAGGTGGCATGATGACATGAGCATGATATAATTATGATGCAACAATTATATATAGGAAGTAGCATTTATATAGACTAGGCTAGTAGCATTGCAATTGTTAGACAATTGGGATGCTATAACTCTCCCCCAATAAACAAGAATCTCGCCCCGAGATTCCTAGGAAAAAGAAAACAACACAAGGAGAGGCGGGTGTTCGAACGAAGGTGACCCTCACGTTCCCAAGTTGATGAACAACGGAATAACTTGCTAGACTTGTTGCGAGTCTTGCGTTTTTCTTGAGAAACAACGGTTAGAAGAGTTGAAGGATTGTCGTGAGACAAGAAGGATAGGATGGACATAGCTCTGGTTTTCTCAAGAAACATGATAAAAGAATAGAACCACTTGTGAAAGAAAAAGACAAGATGATGTATCATGAATAAAGAAAGACACACCATTAACACACCATTAAGATTAATGATTTACCGATACTAGAGAGGATGAATCTTTGTCTCGCCGGAAGAAAAGAGATAGGTTGGAGAGGTTTTGAACCACTATGACAATAGCATCATATCTTCTCTCGGATTTGAGAAATGAAGTACGGAAACAATATTGCCTTCAAACAATAGAGTCCCTTGATATCAACAGAAAGATTTAGTTAGACATCGTCGGATTAGATTCTTCTTGCGCCGGTAAGACCCAAAGGATCACGCAATTGAGGTGCGCGGATATAACTTCCAGAGACGGATGTGAAGCCAGATCATGGTGGAATCCCGAGAAGCAAAGAATATGGAGGATCTGGAGTTTATTGTAGAGATACTTATTGCTTTCTTTAGCCTTGAGGCTAACGCAATAGATTTGCGGCTGATGGCATCAACCATAATTGGCTTTACCACAAAAAAAGAATTGATGAAACAAAGAGAGAGATATTTTTCCTTTCATCTTGTTTGTGGATGTCGAGCATCGGTAAAATGACGAGGACAGAAAAGAGTTTGCGTTTGTTTCCACCAGATAATTGTAGATTTTGCTCCATCTAGAATAGACAGACCACCAACAAGAGATTATTGATTACTTTCTTCGAGAGAGCACTCCGGAAAAACAAGGACGGAAGTAAAAGTATCAAGGGATAAAGGCCACTTCTAACTTCCGTGGAATGAGTGAAATCACATTAGTTCACCAATTCGATGTACAAGAGCGAATGATAAGAGTAGTGGTATGGTAGCTACTCCATCCCGCACTTAAAGCATTACTCCGCACATGAATAAGAAAACCATGCATCCCAACTACCGAAACAGACTGAAGGTATTGACAAGAAGAGCTCATGGAACTCCGTAAGAAAACAAAGATTGATGCAAATGATTCACCGGATTCACGGATAGATAAAGATGATGATGTTGTCGTCATGTCGGAATTACCAAGCCACCGGAAAGATATGAAGGAAGATTACGGAGAACAACTGCAAGATTCAACAGCTACAAAAAAGATAGCACCAACTTGAATAGAGGGATTACAAAAGATCTGAAAAGTCTTCATGGCCTCCGATGGATTGAGCAAAGACGATAGAACAAGAGGGTTTCAAAAGATCACTTGACGAGACTGAGGTGAAAAGAACTCCATGTTCTTCTTGAAATGATTGAGAGAGATTTAGCAGTCTTGAGGAAAATCTTTAGCGGAACGACGATGATAACTTGCCAACAAGGAAAACTCCGGGTTTGGTTGAAGATGGAAGCTGGAATTAACAATGGACTTGCTGATTCCAGAATTGAAGCAATCTATTTAGCAGAAGGACGTGGCCGAGATAGGTGACTTCAAAAAGTCAGAATTCTCACTTTGAGACTTTGCACACAGGCAGTGCTCATGAAGCTTGAGAGAAAGAGACACAGATGATCTTCCATGTCCTTCCATTGATATCGAATAGGCAAGCATATTATCAACATATACCACCATGGATTAACAGGATATTCCCAGAATATCAAGTTCAAGAGGCGGGAGAAACGAACAAATGCTCGAAACACTTTCTGAGCTCAACGCTCTTTGAAAGATCAACGTTACGAGTAAGGATTCATGTTGAAAGATGCACTAGTAGAATAGATTATCTGGTCCTTCGGAAGAGAACAGGAAATGCCACCTGGTTCACATTGTCGATCGGATCACCGGTTACAAAGATAAAGAGATCTTGGATAAAGAAAAGATGATAGATCATACCTCAAGCAAAGCTATCAGAGACGAAAAGATGCAATTCCCTCGTCTCAAAGAGAATTTTGCATATATGGAGTTCAAAAAGATGTGCAGCATGATGGACAGATGATAGACTGCCGTAGTGGCTTGAGAAACTCCGGATTGCCAAAGATGCTTGAATATGCATAGATATGATCACGGTGTACTCAAAATCACAGGAGATAACCGTCACCATTTGGAGGATAGCGTTGATAGCATTTTTCCATATTCCACTCATGATAAGTGTCATATAGCTATGCCGAGAACCAATTACAATCACCAGCATCGGATCGACACTTGTTATGTAATTAGCCCAAGGTAATTGGAGATGAACTAAAACTCCAGGATTAAGCACCGGTGACAAAAGAATGAGTTAACATGAACATGCCGATAGAGGAAGAAAGATAATGTTTCCCACACGACTGAAGAGGAGTGTGGAAACACAGATGTATCAAAGAAAAAATTTCCGCATTTTTCAGCATTAAAATACCAATAGATGCGCAAAACCACTTAGCAGATAGAGATTCGCAACTCCACATTCTGTGAAAGCATGCTGGAAGGAAGAACACCCTTAACAAGATTGCGTCGGTTAACAAAGAGTCGGATAGATCGCGTCGGTTTACAAAAGCCTGTCGGTATGGAGTGTACCAATAGTTGATAACCAAAGGCAGATAGCGATAACAAGTTGGATGCAACAGATAGACCAGAAATTACATACACACACACAACCTATGGTACTACGGAACCCAGAACACGTGAATCCTAGTTTGAATTGTTAGAAGAGGATTGAAAACGTTACACTTCCTTACCAGAAAAGGGTGGGTGGGTGGTTAAGAAGAAAAATGGAAGCAGTCCTACTCTCACGTTTGTTTTTCCCTAGTATACATAGCTACCAAAATATTTGCTAGACTGAAAACGACCATTTTGGCTGAGACCCTGAAGGGCGGGATGGCTCTGATACCAATTGTAACTACCTCGGTGAATTACGCTCTTAGTTACATGCCTGGATGAGCGGAAATGGTTAAAATAGTATGGTGGGGCCAAATGCCACTCACAGGTAGACCTTTCGGCCGTCCTAAACATTTCCAGAACATCGGGACAAGAACGAGCGGCGTAATCGACAGGCGAAGGGATCAACTACATACACAAATGAGTATGTACGCAAGCCACATACAACAGTCCTCAGAGCCATTCCAAATAAAAGAAATAGAAATATTGCAACGCCATACGGCAAGATCCAAACATCCTAGATAGAGATAATATTTTAGGATAGCTCCTCATACATCAAACAACAGAGTATCAGGCGGAAGCGGAAAACAAGATCCGAGTACGGATAAGAAGAAAATCGGCATAAGATGCCACATAAATAATCACATCCCGCCCATAGATCTCACGGATCCCCGTTCCCGGAATCTCTACACCGAGTGATCGTTGCCAACATCGTCCGTCTCCTCCACCCAGTATCCATCTTGTGAGTATACATGTGCATCTGAATCAAACAAATTTATCGTGTGACACCCTAGGGGTACTCAGCAAGTCTTTATGCCTCTACAGGGGTCATAACCTAGGATGACGCAATTGCAGCAAAAGATAATAACTAACAATCCTATAGATACTCGCTAACCATCTGCCTAACCAATGATAGACGGATGTCCGTGAATTAAGAACAACAGTTATAATAGTATAATTAACAGATTCATCCTCCTTCTCGCTTACCAACGAGAAAGCGGACGAACAACCCCCATCCGTTGGCAGTTTTATTAACCATTCCATGAGTATTGCACTATTTACTAGTCAGGTACTTAGTCAAATTAAAGCGGTACTTTAGTTATACTTGTCTATGATCGAGAAACTGTGCTCCAAGTCATCCATAACTGCGGACACGACTTTCAGAAAGATTTTCCCTGCAGGGGTGCACAAATAGCAACACACACTCGATCAACCTCGGAAAAACCAAATCAAAACCCAACGAGGCATTCACGACAAAGCGATCACAGGATTCAAAAATGTTTCAGGGGGCCACCCCACTAAGCTACCCGCAACGAAGTTGGCCGGCCCCGGAACGGACCCAGGGTTTGTGTGGACGGTGGTAAACGACTGGGAACCCAAAAATGTGACTGGGCTAGTCGATACAGAGAAAACGTGTCACGGTCCTAAACAGTACAGGTGCTCCACGCATAATCTTAAATAAAGCAGTAAAGCATGGCATAAGTACATGATAGTAATAAAGCCTCAAACTACTTTGTGGCCCCAAGAAATAAGAATGAATCAAGCTCTGGCTCAGGGGGGTCCATAAGGCCTCCCGGATGTGGATAGTGCGAATAGTCAAGGAACAGGAATCAAGTACTCAGGGTCCTATGGGACACAAGTGAGCATGAAGAACCAAATAGCAGATATTGCTCACCGGTGCTACTTTCATTAGTTATCCCATTACTACTCAGATTAAGTTGTTTAGGTACCTCATTATCCATCATACTCTCACATACCCTACACATGCTGTTCTACGACCCGCATGGTTCAAACAACTCCTGTAGTAATGGCTCATGGGTTGGAGGAACAAGCTTCGGTGGAGTTTAAAAGTAAAGGCTATGCAGTACTTGGGATTCAGTTTAATGCAATCGCGACTCAATGATGCAAGAATAAGAGAGAGGCAATAGGTACTATATGTATGCAGGCATGTGGTAGTGCTTGCTTGGCAGCTCAGTTGAAGCGAGGGACGGATCTGGGTAGTGCTCCTGGGATTCCTGATATATCCCCTGCTCAGCGTCTATTCGAAGACGAACCAAACAAACAAGGGCCAACATAAATAGAGTGCACAAGCATATGAATTATAATGCGACAAACAAACAATCATGCCATGATGAATGATGCACAATTTGCATGGCAATAATGTAGCATGGCTTGGGTGAGGTGTGGAATACAAGAATAAAGCATTTTATTAAGTTTTAGTCACATTTTATTAAGTTGCTGTATACTTTATATTTATATGATGCATGCTGCAATTCAGAACATGGAATGCATGGATAGAACGGGCTCGTCGCGCTGATCGATTTAGACATATTATTTGTCAAATTTGGAGTTATAAAACAAAAGTTATTAATTAATTAAGATAAAGGGCATTTTATTGTAATTTTAATCATCTCGAAATTTTAAAGTGCTCAACCATTATTTTGGATAGCATATTTGAATTCCTCACATTTTTCTGATTCAAAAACATGTATTATATGTTGGAATTGGGATTATATTTCATAAGTCATTTAAAACAGATTCAATTTGAATTTAAAACAATTTCTGAAAATTTAAATCAAAACAGAAAAACCAGAAATACTTTGATTACTCAGCCAGACCCAGCCCCAGACGCTGACGAGTGGGTCCGGTCTGACTGGGTGAAACGGCGCGGTGAAAGGCATTTTGCACCGGGGCAGAGGCTAGCCGTGGGGCTGACGTGCGGGCCCAACGGGGATGCGGAGCCCACGTGACAGTGGCAGCGGTGGGCTGACCACGTGGCGGGGCATGGGAGCGCGGGTTACGGCCCGAGGAACCTGGGGGGTTTTTGGCAAGATTGCCAGGGGCTGACTAGTGGGCCACAAGGTACCGCGGATTGAGAGCGAAAAAAAAGGGGGTGCTTTTGTAAAACTACCACAGGCTCTACTATTGCTCTTCTTTCTCCGAATCACGGACAGGTCGGTGCTTGGCCGCACGGGGTGCATCGCGCGGGGTTCGAACCCGGGTCGCGGGCACCCGCGCTGAGGGGCTAGCCAGTGCGGTGGTTTACGGGGTAGTGACAGGAGGATGGACGCATGCTAGATAGGTCGCTGCGCGGCGCAGCGACGAGAGAACGCTGTCGGCCGCCGCGCACCGAGGCCGTTCGACGATTTGTCCGGCGAGCACTGGCGATTACAGCGAGGCAGAGGTTGTCAGGGAGGGAGTACTGCTCACTGCGGAGGGGACGGTGGAGTTGGATCGGGCTGGGAGGCACCGGAGCGGCGAGGACGCAGGCGCTCCCCGGCGTTAGGGTTTCGGACGGCGAGGCTTCTCTCCGGCGAGCTGGGCCTTATCCTCCTTACTGGCACGTACAGGGCGACGCAGAGGATGGTCCTCGTCCTTCCTCGACAACCACAGCTCCTCGCCACCGGCTGTACGAGGGGGAACGGTGGAGACCGACGGGTCGCCGGCCGGTGGAGAGAAAAGTAGCGGGGAAAGAGAGATGGTTGCAGCGCTAGGCCGGGGGTGGTTGGCTCGGCCACCTTTCCACCTTGCTCTCACGTGCTCGTCGTGGGGGTCGGCAGAGGGGCTGCTAGTGGGCCTAGGGCGAGAGGAGGGGCTGGCTCGGAGCTAGGGTCATCGGGTGGGGCTGCTGTGGCAGGGAGAGAGAGCTAGAGAGAGAGAGAGCTAGGGTGGGATGGAGTAGGCTCAGGTTAGGGTGTTGGTTAGGGGTAGGGCTTCGGCCTGGGGTAGGTTAGGGCTGGTGTAGGGATTGGAGAGAGGAGGTGGTGGCCCCTTGCTGGCCGAGAGAGGAAGGGAGGGTGGCTTAGGGTTTTGATGAGGAAAGAGGAGAGAGAGAGATGGTAGGTTGAGGGTTGAGTTTTAGGTTAGGATTAGGGTTTAATACCCATTAGCACAAGCATGGGTGGCAAGGGGAGGAGAGAGAGGGAGATGGGTGTAAACCACATGAGCATGAGCAAGCATGAAGGGTAGGGAGATGGTCATGGGGATGATCTTACAAGATCATGCATGGCACTACACAAGTGAGGTCGATGAGGTTTGATGGCACAAGGCAAGAAAGCAAAGCAAGGTAGAAAGGATTGAGAGAAAGAGAGAGATGAGAAGATGATTCACTCAAAAATCAAATAAAACCAAAGGAGAACACATGGTGGTGATGGTTGCATGGCCCATGCAAGTATTTAATGCCATGTGTTAATCTTGTGAAAACAAAATAAAATAAAATAACATGACATTAAAATGTGGAGTAAAGGCCAAGCAAAGGAATTAAAGGAAAGCTCCATGTGGAGTAGAAGGGGATGACCATATTTGAATAAAATTGGGACATGCTAGTGTGTATGTTCCACTAGATATTTAGTAAGCCCAATAATATCCCAACCTGAGCATAAACCCCCAAAACAACCCATATGGAAGCTAGAGAAAAGTTCCACCCACAAGGCATGCAAAGGTGGCCATGTGGCTCTCATAAACCAATAATGTGGAAACAATATGGTGCATAGATGAGAGCATGTGGAGTAGAAGTGGATCCATCCCAACCCATATGAGCTAGAGATGAAAACAAAATAAGATGCAAATCTCACATGTAGTCGGATGGTGGAACTATGGGGTGGTGACAAGAAAGGTGGTGGAGTTAATAAAAGATATGCGCCCAACTCAACTTGGGCATTAACAATATATCAAGAACCAACTACAATATATCAAGAGGCAACTACAATTAATAATGCATATGAGAGAAGAACCAAATGGAAAGGTTTTATATGACGCTCAAATGCAAGGTGGCATGATGACATGAGCATGATATAATTATGATGCAACAATTATATATAGGAAGTAGCATTTATATAGACTAGGCTAGTAGCATTGCAATTGTTAGACAATTGGGATGCTACAAGGGAGTAGTTCTCTCTCGAGGCTAAGGGTTCTACCGGTAGCTATGTGTTCATCTCTCTCTCTATGCATGATCTTATTGAGATCATGAGCTTGTAATTTATAGATCTACCTTACTACTCAAGTGATTTAATAGATCTCTGCTCTCCCCATGTGTGTGAAAGTGACAGTGTGCACACCATGGTGGCACTTAGGCTAGAGATTACAAATACTTGTTATGAGTTATATTTGGAGTTGGATGTCTCTATGAAATTGTGGTGTTTGTTGGACTCATCTAGAACTCAAGGTGACAGTGTGGGGTTTTCTAGATGGGAAAGGCTTACTTTGAGGTGTGTTGTTATAGCCCTACCAACGATTAGAGTGTCCAACCGGAGAGTAGTTCAGCGTAGTATCATGAAGATAATATATTTATATGAGAGTGTTCACTAGTGAAAGTATGATCCCTAGGCCTTGTTTCTAAGCACTGAAACACTGTTTGCTATTAGATCTATTGCATGTTTGCTTGCTTCTATCTTTATTTCAGTTTTACTTTAGTCTTTTCCATGCCATCAAGCTATTTTCTATCACCATTACCACTTGTATTTCACCATCTCTTCGCCGAACTAGTGCACCTATACACCTGACAAGTGTATTGGGTGTGTTGAGGACACAAGAGACTTCTTGTATCTTGATTGCAGGGTTGCTTGAGAGGGGATACCTTTGACCACTTCCGCCCTGAGTTCGATAAACCTTGGGTTGATCCACTTAAGGGAAAACTTGCTGTTGTTCTACAAACCTCTGCACTTGGAGGCCCAACAACTGTCTACAATAATAGAAGTGCGTAGACATCAATGACCCGCTAGCTTGGAGTTCCTACCCACGTTGGGGTTGATATACACTTAGGCCAAAAGCATAAGATTGGGGGGAGGTATACCGACATCACACTCATCTACTTATCATGTTCAGTCAGTACTTTGTATATTCACGTTTCGTTTTCTTTGAGTCTTCGATTCTGCTTTATTTCTGCTTTCCAAAACACAAAAAGACCAAAATTATTTTCGTTATTTCTCTTTGTTTGCTTCTTTATCTCTTAGTATTGGTTTCCTTCTTCCTTTTATCTTTGGTTTGATTATTCAAAAAACCCAAAAAGATTTCGCTTTGCTTGTTCTTCCTTTTGGTTCTTGCCTTTAAAAATCGAAAATCCAAAAATATTTGTTGTTCTTCTCTAGTTTTGTAAAGTTCATTGCAGGATTCAGCGGTTCTCAGATATTCCTTGGAGATTGGATTTATCTTATTATTCAAGTCACACAAGTGAAAGGCAATGATGATTTATGACAACTCGGGGTGTGGTAAGAGGCTGGTATGAACTCTATTTGTTTTCATTTTTGTACATATACTCATCATTGTGAGCATGCTTAGTCTGTTTATGTAAGGTGTATGTTATTTAATGGATACTTAGTGGTCTTTGCTTTCTTATGATCAGTTCCAATCCATTATAGTTTGTAACATGTCATATAAATGTTTGCTCTCATTGTTCTATTCATAACTTGGTATGACATTGTGGTGTCCTCCTCTGAATGTTCTATTTGAATTGACTTGGCACATGCTCACGTGTGCATATGACTAAACAAAAGGCCAATTAAGCCTCGATGATTTATTCTGCCTTAGAGTTCTTGTGTCACTTTTATGCCACTATTAATTTTGTTTTGTCGCAAGCATGATTATGACAGTTACTTCTCTCTTGATTGTCACTCCCTTTCTATTGCTAGCCTTCACTTGTGCTGAGTATAAACTTTACTCGTGCATCCAACTCCCTAAAACCAAAGTCGTAAAAAAGAGTCCATCATATCTACCTATTAGCATTACTACTATTCCTTGCATATTTATTATCCTCTGTTTTCTTCCAATAAAAATGTTTGCTTGTTATGTGAAAATTAGTTAGTAAAGCTCTCACGAACTTGATGGCACACTTTACTTTTCTTGCACTTAATAAACTTGAACCATTGTGCCCATCTATGTTGCGTATATGCTTGCGTTTGTAAGTTGGGAATTAGCAGAACCATGCTGTCATGGGGAATGCTTTCAACATTGCACTTTATTTAGTTGATATCATGTTCTTTTGCTTATGGATCCCAGTGGTGTGAAATGAAAGGGGAGCTTGTAAGGCTCATGGAGTTCGTATATGTGTTAGTGAAACGCCTGGGCGGCTGGTCTAATCCATGCATAATCATGGTTGAAACCTGCAGCGTAACCATAATGAGCAATCTATGAAGCATCCTCTATATAAAAAAAAGAAAGACATATGCAAATAGGAAAGAAAAAGAAAAAAAAGAAAAAAAAAGATACCTATGCAAATAGGAAATAAAAGGATGCTGAGATGCTTATTGTCTGCTTGCCTTGTCATTTTGATATGGGGATTCTTTGGAATCATCAGGCAAGGGGTACCCCGTTGGCGGTTCTCTATGATACACATGTACTTACAATGACAACAACTTACTTGTGACTAAACTTGAGTAGCATGAGGAACGGTCTTCGTAAGTAAGGGGCATGAGATTTTTAGCTTATAACTTGTCAAGCATATCCTCATATTTGACCACTTTAACCTTAATCACCTAAAGAAACTTATGATAGGGGCAATGAGAGCTCAAAGCTAATGAGTACCATACCTTCAGCATTTGGAAGCCTTTCAAACTTTTAAGTCTTTTTCTCTCACTTTTATGTTGAGTCACCATTTATTCTTTGAGCACCTTCCCGAGAGAATAGCTGTCATTCTTAGTATAATGTGCTTGTCTCAAAACATGGTTAATTATGACATAACTTTGACACTTGAATCTATGATATTTTTATTTCTAGTATTCACTTCAACTTCAGAGGTGCCTTGGCATTTATGTTTTGCTCCAAAGAAAGGCAAACAAGATACCACTTTATCATATCTTCTTATGAGCACTACAATCCTGCATATGCTTATGTGTCATGTTACTTATTAATAATGTGTTGGAATCTCTTGATAGCTTGCATAACCACTAGGTAAACTTATTTACATACTCTTTATTATGAATTGCATAAGTACTTGATCATATGCTGAGAATATATACATCTTATGAAGCAAATGTGTTCATAAAAGTTTTTTTATCGCACAAACTTTTTCAACTGAATTGCTTGAGGACAAGGAATAAGGTAAGCTCGGGGGGAGTTGATACGTCCAAAACGTATCTACTTTCTTGAACACTTTTTCTATTGTTTCAACTCTAATTTGTGTGATTTGGATACAATTAATGCGGACTAATGCTGTTTTCAGCAGAATTTCTTTGTGTCTCGTTTTTGTGCAGGAAATCAACTTTCAGGAAAAATCCCGGAAAATATCACAAAACTCCTATTTTACCAGAAGACTCACGGAGCCAGAAGACGAAACGAAGAGGATCCATGAGGGGCCCACACCCCCTGGCCACGCGGGCTAGGCCAGGCCACGCCAGGAGGGGGTGTGGCCGCCTCGGACTCCGCCTCGACCTCTCCTTTCGCCTATAAAATCCCTCTGACCTAAAATAAACAGGGGGTTCGACGTTCTTCCAGATAGTGTTCCGTTGTGCCGCCACCACCAAATACCGTGATTCGGAACCAGAAACTCTGTTCTGGCACCCTACTGGGACAGGGAATTGGAGGATATCATTGCCATCATCATCACCATCGCTTCTCCATCAACCATCCATGATTGCCCCATCCATGAGTGAGTAATGCCCCGCTGTAGGGTATGGGGATGGTAGGGATTGGATGAGATCGTTCATGTAATGGCATCAAATTGTTAGGGCATGGTGCCTACTATCTATTATTAGTGCTTTTGACTTTGTTGTAACTTGTGATGCTTAATGCTTGTCACTAGGGCCCGAGTGCCATGATTTTAGATCTGAACATCTTATTGATTCATGTTGATAGTATTGTTTGTGATCTTACCTGCAAGTTGTATACACATATTATTGTCCGGAACCAAAGGCCCCGAAGTGACAATAATCGGGATAACCGGAGGGGATGGCTTTGATGTGAGGATCACGTGTGTTCACGGAGTGTTAATGCTTTGCTCGGATGCTCTATTAAAAGGAGCACCTTAATTTCCAGTAGTTCCCTTGAGGCCCCGCTGCAAACGGGCTGGCAGGACAAAAGATGTTGTGCAAGTTCTCATTGCGAGCATGTATGACTATATATGGAACACATGCCTATGATTATTTATTACTTGGATGCTTTACCTTATTTATGTGCAAATGTCCTTTATCTTGATTTCTATATGAATTGTCTTGTCCATGCAACGCCCGACCATCCATCCCTATGCCTACCACGCTTTAATCCTACTGTTTACTGGAATTGTTACTGCTGCTTTTACTTTCACTACTGTTATCACTTTGCTATTACTACTACAAAACTGTTGCTACTGATAAACTACTGCGAGCAAGATTGTTTCCAGGCGCATCTGAATTGACAACTCAGTTGTTAAGGCTTATAAATATTATTTGGCTCCCCTTGTGTCAAATCAATAAATTGGGTTTTACTTCCCTTGAAGACTGTTGCGATCCCCTATACTCATGGGTCATCAATGTGCCCTGCCATTGCAGCCTGCTTGTGGGCGGCCTCGCTCCCTCCATGGTAGTATGTCCTCCCCAGATTCAGGTTATACCGACTTGTGATTTAGAAACATGAGGTCCAGGGATTACAATTGGTATCAGAGCCGTTCGACCCTTCAGGGTCTCCACCAAGGTGGTCATTGTCAGTCTAGAAATATTTTGGTAGCTATATATTAGGGAAAAAATAAACGTGAGAGTAGGAATGCTTCCATTTTTTCTTCTTACACACCCACCCACCCTATTTTGCTGAGCAAGTGTAACGTTTGTCTATCCTATTCTAAAAATTCAAATTTGGATTCACGTGTTCAGGGTATCTCTAGTACCGATGACCCACAAGTATAGGGGGTGTATCGCAGTATTTTTGATAAGTAAGAGTGTCGAACCCAACGAGGAGCAGAAGGTGCTGGCTAGTGGTATGGATCAGGAATTTTCTGCAAATACCTAGCAAACGGATTTTTAGGGGTTTTCGATTAAGAAAGTAAATAAAATACGAGTAAATAAAAGACCGTAGGAATAAATGCAGCAAGTGGCCCAATCCTTTATGCAGCAAAGGACAAGCCGTTTGTATTTCTATAGATGACCAAACGTTCTCGAGGACACATGGGAAGACTGTCAAGTGCTTTCGCTTCATATAGTCGATTAATCTTCTTTAGCTTGCTAAGTGTTGTGTGGGTGAACCTGTGCTAATGTACCGCCCCATCCAAGACTAATACATACTTGTGATTATACCCCTTGCAAACATCCGTAAGTACAAGAAAGTAATTAAGGTAGAAACCTAACCACAACTTTAAACTCTAAGACCCTTACGCCCCTTGTGCAATGGTTTCCTAACGGGGGTTCAGGTTTCTGTCACTCCGGCAACCCCTACGATTAGTATCCAAATACACAATGCATTCCCCTAGGCCCATATAGGTGAAGTGTCATGTAGTCGATGTTCACATCACACCACTAGAATAAGTACACCACAACTTAAATAACAATCTATTGAATCTTTCTCAACACAACTCCACTACTAACAGCAAGACTTCTCCCATGTCCTCAAGAACAAAACGAACTACTCACAAGACATCATATGGATCATGATCAGAGATGGAATAATGATGTATAACAATCTGAACATAAACAATAATTCAACGGTTCACTCAATAGCATCAACTACAAAGAGTAATCAGCACCAGGAAAGTTTCCCCTATGAACTAATGCAAGATCTAACTCAATTGTTACAGCAATATGGAGATGGTGATGAGGGTGCTGATGGTGATGATGGTGGTGATGATGATGATGATGATCCCGATGATGTCTAGCTTGATGGTGGTGTTGATGGCGACGATCTCCCCTCTCCGGGAAGGAATTCCCCTGGCAGAAATCTGTCTGCCGGAGAGATCTTTATCTCTCGGTGTTTTCCACCCCGCAGAGGCGGCGGAATCTTTCTGTGGTCGCTCCCCGAGTCTTAGGGTTTCGTGGGGATGATATACGCCATAGGGGAGAGGCTGGAGTGGGCCAGGGCGGCCACACCACTCCCTGGCGCGGCCTAGGCCTGCCCGTGCCATGGGGTGGTGTGGGCCCCCTATGGCCCACCTCCACTCCATCTTTTGGCATCCTGAGTCTTCTGAAAAAATAGGATTTTCCGTATATTTTCCCGGATTTTCTGATCTTCGCACATTTTTCCTCCAAACAGCACCTTTTCCATCAGAATCCCGACTGCAGCGGTGCATGCTCCAAAAGTCATCAACCATGCAAAAACAGGTGAAATAACATAAGTATCACCTCTCAATACGAAATATATCAATGGATAATAGTGAATTAAGACATAGAATAGTGATGCAAAATGGACGTATCAACTCCCCCCAAGCTTAGACTTCGCTTGTCCCCAGCGAAACTGAGCTCAATAAACATGACCTCAGGTTTATGGAGTGAAGAGTCGATAAAAGAATATGGACAAGAAGCATCACATTCATCAAAAGCATAGATCATAATAGAAGAAAACTCCCTATTATATAACTAAACTTGCAATGAGTAAAGGAAACACAATAAAGATACATAAAGTGAATCATAATTGGTAATGGCAAACTTAGCTCTTGGTCGAAGAATAGTTGATAATTTGCTGGAGTTCACAAATAGCTGGCTTTTTCAATGATAGCTTTCAAAGTAGTAAACATCAAGATAAGAGCAATGTGCAAAACAAGGAACATAAGACATGATTGCATAAATCATCATATGAATGAATGAAAAACATCAACTCAAAATACTTGCTGAGATAGAGAGGAAGTAGGTTTACTGACTCAACTACAAGGTAAAAGAAAGGTCCTTTAAAGAGGGAAGCAGGATTGCAAGTCTCATCAAGAGCTCCCAAAAATTATGATACTTACTAGCTTTCAGCTCTCATTTCCCCTATCATAGGCATCTTTAGGTGATTAAGGTTAAAGTGAGGTCCAATCTGAGTTATATGCTTGACAGACTATAAACTGAAAATCCCAAGTCCCTTGAGTACGAGGGCCGCTCCTCACGCTACTCAACTTTAGTTGCCGGTAAGTTCTTGTCATTGTAAGTATGTGCGTATCATTAAGAACCGCCAATGGGGTATCCCTTGCCTGATGATACGGAAGAATCCCCATATCAAAATGACAAGGCAAGCAGACAATGAGTATCTCAGCAATCTTCTTATTTACCATGGGAAAATGGTGCATTTTTCTCTCTTTCCTCTTTTCATAGTATCTCTTTTTTTCTTTTTTTTCTCAATAGCTATCTCTCTCTTTTTTTATAAGAAGAATGCTTCATAGATATCATTATGGTTACGCTGCAGGTTTCCACCATGTCAGCATGGATTAGACCAGCGGCCCAGGCATTTCTCTAACACACATACATAACTCCATGGACTTACAAGCTCCCCTTTTATTTCACACCGACGACATCAGCAAACAAAAGAGCAAGGTATTAACTGGGTATATATTTACAAGTGTTGAAAGAGTTCCCCGTGACAGCACAGTTCTGCTAATCCCCAGCCTATAATTTCCAAGCATATAACTTTCATGGAGAGTTCACAATGGTTCAGGTTTGTTAAGTGCAAGAAAGTAAAGTGTGCCATCAAGTTCGTGAGAGCTTTAATCACTAATTTTCGCATAACAAGTTCAATTTGGGAAGTAGACAAAATAGGAATTTACTTGGAATAGCAATAATGCTCCTAGGTAGGTATGGTGGACACAAATGGCAAAGGTTTGGGTTTAAAGGAGGTGGATACACGAGAAGAATTCCCTCTCAGTACAGGTTTTTGGCTAGCAAGGCTAGGTAGCAAGTACAAGAGTTGAAGGAAACAAACAAACATACAAGTGATAAAGACAAACATGCAATCTTCCTTGGAAGCACAAAAGATCTTAACTAGAGAATACTAGACTTATGAGCAAATCAAGAAAGAAAGATGATGAAATTATTTTTCTCTCGAGTACTTCTATTTTTTTTCTTTTCAACTCTCAAAAAGGTGTTGCTACTGACCGAGCCAGGTTTGCCAAAACCAACTAAATTAACTCAATGATCCCAGAGTGCTACCAATACTAACAACAAGATCAATCATATAGTCATGAATTGAAAACTAATATAAGCTATGCAAAAGAGTGATGATAGAACTTCTCATTAATAATCCATAACGGTAACTCACACCCAGGGATACATATCTAACGAGAGAGGGGAAACTTCCATAGTGCAAACCATACTACAAAATAACTCCTCTATTCATGATATGACTCTACTAATAAGGTAAAAAGATAGAAGATAGTGATATGATACCGTGACACTCCCCAAGCTTGGAACAAACCAAGGGGATGCCAAACCTGATGATGAATTACTCCTTTGGTGGTAGTTGTATCTTATCATCTTCATCCGTCTTCCAGGGTAAAGGCTTCCCATCAACAAAGGACATCGTGATTTCCAACATCCTGAAACTCGCAGCAGCACTTATGCATTTAAATCTAGCCTCATACTCATAGTTTTGATTTTGAACATCATAGAACTGTGCTTGTAGTTCGTTGGTTGTTTGGCGGAGTGAAAGGACTTTGTCTTTGAGTTCAGCAGTCTCCTTTTGGTGCTCGGCGATGTGTTCGGAACAAATCTTATGGATGATGTCCACTTCGCGCTCCGCCATCTTCCTGTACCTAAAGACTTCTCGCTCCAATGCTTCCGTCCTGTCCTCCAGATTTCCTTCACCTTTAGGGCCTTGAACCTCCTTAATCCGGACCTCCCCACCTTCAAGCAACAACTCCTTGGGATGGATCTTCAATTATCTCATGTATGGGTTGATGATATCCTCTAAAGAATCACCCTTGGATGATCCAGAAGAAGACATTGTGGCTCCAAATCTAGGATTTTTACCTGGCAGAAACAGATCGAAACAAAAACACGACATATGGACCTTGGGGGATCCGGGGGGTTATATTATGAAGTTTCATATCAAAAGGAAAGTACTGGAAGAAAATGAGTCGGATGCGGAGTCCTGGGTGGCCTCACCACCTGGTGGCGCGGCCAGGGGTGGGCCCGCGCCATGGGATGGTGTGGGCCACCCCGGCTCCGGTTCCGTCACTTTTTCGCTTCGAAACTTTCCTTATTGACTAAAAACTGCAAAAATATAGTTGGATTGTACTTTCATGGAACTTTTCTTACCAGAACCATTACCTAGTTGGAAACACACTCTGCAGGTCTCTGAATTTGGTCCTCAATGAATTTCTCTAGAGTTATAACTTGAAAGGCATCAACATCTTCATTGTAAGAATCTCCAGCAATATAGTGTTTGAGTCGCTATCCATTCACTACTTGTGTAGTATTATCTTTTAGATAAGAAATTTTTATTGCTCCTGAACGGTATACTTCTTCAATGATAAAAGGTCCTTCCCATTTTGATAGTAGCTTACCTGCAAAAAATCTGAGACGAGACCTATACAATAGAACTTTCTCACCCACATGAAATTCTCTCTTAAGTATTCGCTTGTCATGCCATCTTTTAACTTTTTCCTTAAAGAGCCTAGCATTCTCATAGGCTTCACTCCTCCATTCATCTAAAGAACTTAAGTCAAATAATCTTTTCTCACCAGCGAGCTTACAATCTCTATTTAGTTCTTTCACTACCCAGTAAGCTTTGTGTTCTAACTTTAAGGGTAAGTGGCAAGCTTTCCCATAAACCATTTTATAAGGAGACGTTCCCATAGGATTTTTATAAGCAGTTCTATAAGCCCATAAAGAATCATTCAACTTCTTAGCCCAATTTTTCTAGACCTATTAACAGTCTTTTGCAAGATAGATTTAATTTCTCTATTTGATAACCTTACTTGCCCGCTAGTTTGGGGGTGATAAGCTGAAGCAATTCTACGATTAACATCGTATTTAGCGAGGGTCTTACTAAAACCACCATGAATGAAATGAGAACCCCCATCAGTCATCAGATACCTAGGCACTCCAAACCTAGGAAAGATAACATCTTTAAGCATTTTTAGAGAGGTTTCCCCGTCAGAACTTTTTGTAGGAATGGCTTCTACCCACTTAGTAACATAATCTCCGGCAACAAGAATATGAGTGTAGCCTTTCGAAGGAGGGAAAGGACCCATAAAGTCAAATCCACAACAATCAAAAGGTTCAATAACTACAGAGTAGTTCATACGCATTTCATTGCGTCTAGAAATATTACCAACACGCTGACATTCATCACAAGATAAAACAAATTTTCTTGCATCTTTAAAAAGGGTAGGCCAGTAGAAACCTGATTGAGTACCTTTTGTGCAGTTCTATCTCCTGCATGATGTCCTCCATAGGCACTACCATGGCATTTACACAATATCTCTTTTTGTTCATATTCTGGAACACATCATCGCATAATACCATCAACTCCTTCTTTGTATAAGTGTGGGTCATCCCAAAAGTAATGCCTCAAATCGTAAAAGAACTTTCTTCTTTGTTGAGCTGTAAAAGTTGGAGGCAAATACTTGGAGACAATAAATTTAGCATAATCAGCATACCAAGGGCTTCCTCGTGAGCTCACTCCAACTGCAGCTAACTGTTCATTCGGGAAACTATCATTAACAGGCATAGGGTCAAAAGAGATGTTTTCCAAACGAGATAAATTATCAGCTACAGGATTTTCAGCAACCTTTCTATCTACTATATGTAGATCAAACTCTTGTAAAAGTAGTACCCATCTAATAATCCTAGGCTTAGCGTCCTTCTTCATCATAAGATATTTCATAGCAGCATGATCAGTATGAATGGTTACTTTTGAGTCCACAATATAGGGCCTAAACTTATCACAAGCAAAGACAACAGCTAGAAATTCCTTTTTAGTAGTAGCATAATTCCTTTGAGCAGCGTCTAGAGTCTTACTAGCATAATGGATAACGTTTAGCTTTTTATCAATACGTTGCCCAAGGACAGCACCTACAGCAAAATCACTAGCATCACACATTATTTCAAAGGGTAAACTCCAATCAGGTGGTTGAACAATAGGGGCTGTAGTTGAAGCCTTCTTAAGAGTTTCAAAAGCGTCCTTACAATCATCATCAAAAACGAAGGGTACATCTTTTTGAATAAGATTAGTAAGGGGTTTTGATATCCTAGAAAAGTATTTAATAAACCTTCTATAGAAACCAGCATGACCAAGGATACTACGAATACCTTTGATGTCTCTTGGGCATGGCATCTTCTCAATTGCCTCAACATTAGCTCTATCAAGTTCTATGCCTCTTTCAGAAACTTTATGACCAAGAACAATCCCTTCATTAACCATGAAGTGGCATTTCTCCCAATTAAGAACAAGATTAGTTTCTTCACATCTCTGCAAAAATTTATCAAGGTTGTGCAGACAATTATCAAAAGAAGTTCCATAGATAGAAAAGTCGTCCATGAACACTTCTACAATTTCCTCACAAAAGCCATGAAAGATAGCAGACATGCACCTTTGGAAAGTAGCAGGAGCATTACATAAACCAAAAGGCATACGTCTATAAGCATAAGTTCCATAAGGGCAAGTAAAAGTAGTTTTTTCTTGATCTTGTTGTTTAACAGCAATTTGAGAGAAACCAGAATAACCATCAAGAAAACAAAAATGGGTCTTTTTAGACAACCTTTCTAACATTTTATCAATAAAAGGAAGCGGGTAGTGGTCTTTCTTAGTAACTTTATTGACTTTCCTAAAATCGATGCACATCCTATAGCCTACTATTATTCTTTTAGGAATAACTCATCATTATCATTAGGGACAACGGTAATACCTCCCTTTTTAGGAACACAATGAACAGGACTAACCCATTCACTATCAGCAATAGGGTAAATAATACCAGCATCAAGGAGTTTCAATACCTCATTCCTTACCACTTCCTTCATCTGAGGATTTAAACGTCGTTGGTGCTCCACTACTGGCTTCGCATCTGGTTCTATGTTGATCGAATGCTGTCATATAGTAGGTGAAATCCCTTTCAAATCATCCAAAGTATAGCTCATAGCTCCTCGGTATTTCTTCAAAACTTCCAATAATCTTTCTTCTTCCTCTCCTGAAATTTTAGCGCTAATAATAACATGATATATCTTTTTATCATCAATAAAAGCATATTTAAGATCATCAGGGAGAGGTTTTAGATTGAAAACCAGATCCTTTTTAGGTGGCATCGTGGTACCCAAGTCTACTATAGGCAAGTCGTGCTTAAGCATCATAGGTTGATCACGGAGAATCATGTCAATCTCATTCCTTTCTTCCATGAAGATTTCACTTTCATGTTCTTCCATAAATTGCTGCAAAGCATTGTTAGGAGCAAGAGAAATAGAAGCAAGTTGTTCAACCCTAAAATCCTCATTATGGGTTTCCTCTTCGCAAGGTTCTTTAGCAAATTTCGAAAAATTAAACACATAAGATTCCCCATCAAACTTAGTCAAGATTTTCTCCCTCTTGCAATCAATAATAGCTCCACAAGTACTCAAGAAAGGTCTACCAAAAATGATAGGATAAGTTTTACTAGCAGCTGAACCAAGTACTAGAAAATCAGCGGGGTACTTAATCTTACCGCAAAGAGCTTCCACGTCTCGCACAATACCAATTGGAGAGATGGTCTCTCTATTAGCAAGGTGAATAACCACATCAATCTCTTCCAACTCGCATGGACTGATCTCATGCATAATTTCTCTGTAAAGCTCATAAGTAATAGCACTGGAACTTGCACCAATATCACATAAACCATAATAGCAATGATCACCAATTCTAACAGAAAGCACAGGAACACTAGCCTTTTTAGTTCTATTGGGATGTGAAACAATATTAGAAGCATCCTCACAAAAGACTATGTGCCCATCTTCTACGCTTTTAGTGACAAGATCTTTCACAATTGCTACCACAGGTTCAATGTTTATTTGTTCATCAGGTTTTACAGTTCTTTTTTCACTTTTAGTGATTACATTAGTTATCATAGGATGGTCCTTTACCTTTTCGGGGAAGGGAATCTTCTCGATATAAGGTTCAGGTAAAATGGCGTCAATGATGCAGTACTCAGCACTTCAAATAGGAGCATAGTCAACAATATCCTTGTAAGGTGCATGGTATTTGTTCCATCCCCTTTTTGGAATTTTGATATAGGAAGCAAAAGCTCTAAAGAAATTTGTAATAACTTGCAAATCAAGACCATAAATATTACTAATATTTTGAAAGTTGTCAGTTCCCATAAAAGATTCAATGCATTCATAATCATAATTTATACCTGACTTTCTACCTTTGTCATTCTCCCAAGCTTCAGCATTGTCTTGAATACGATCTAGAAGGTCCCATTTAACTTATTCTTCCATGCGAGTGAATGATCCAACACAAGAAGCATCCAATAAATCCTTGTCATGTAGAGGGAGCCTTGCATAAAAGTTATTGATAATAATATTGTTGGGGATCTCATGAATGGGACATTTGAGCATTAGTAACTTCAATCTCCCCCAAGCTTGAGTTGTACTCTCTCCATCAAGAGGCCAAAAGTTGTATATTTGATTCCGATCTTTATGAATCTCACTAGGAGGATAAAACTTTGAATAAAAGAGAGGCACTATTTCCTCCCATTCCAGAGCTTGACCATTCTTCAGCAGCTTATACCATTCCTCAGCTCTTCCTTTCAGTGAGAATGAGAATAACTTCTTCTTAACTTGATCTATAGTAATACCTGCACACTTGAACAACCCGCATAATTCGTGTATAAAGAGTAAATGATCACTAGGATGGACAGTTCCATCCCCAACATAGTAGTTATCCATAACACGATCAATAATTCTTGTAGGTATTTTGAAAACATCTTTCTCAGCAGGTGGTGGCTTATCTACTACCTTAGCAGTGGCAGTAGCACTATCAAATAAGAAACTCAGCGAATTATCCATAACGAAAATAGAGCAACTAGCAGAAGTAAACAATACTCACAGTAGAAGTTTCCTTTACCAGTTCCACTCTCCAATAGCGCTTCACTCCCCGGCAACGGCGCTAGAAAATAGTCTTGATGACCCACAAGTATAGGGGGTGTATCGCAGTATTTTTGATAAGTAAGAGTGTCGAACCCAACGAGGAGCAGAAGGTGCTGGCTAGTGGTATGGATCTGGAATTCTCTGCAAATACCACATATGGATCCACCAGTGTCATTGCATGTGTGTTCTTTTTACCAACAACAACCAGAGCCATTGGATGTGTGTTCTCTTTAGAGACCACACATGGATCCACCAGTGTCATTGAAATGTGTGTTCTTTTTAGTAACAACAACTAGAGTCATTGCATGTGTGTTCTTTTCACATACCACATATGGATCCACCAGTGTCATTGAAATGTGTGTTCTTTTTAGTAACAACAACCATAGTCATTGCATGTGTGTTCTTTTCACATACCACATATGGATCCACCAGTGTCATTGAAATGTGTGTTCTCTTTAGAGACCACACTTGGATCCACCAGTGTCATTGCATGTATGTTATTTTCACTAATAACAACTGGAGTCATTGCATGTGTGTTCTTTTCACATACCACATATGGATCCACCAGTGCCATTGCATGTGTGTTCTTTTCACAATCCACATATGGATCCACCAGTGCTATTGCATGTGTGCTCTTTTCACAATCCACATATGCATCCACCAGTGTCATTGCATGTGTGTTCTTTTTACTAACAACAACTGGAGTCATTTCATGACTGTTCTTCTCATATACCACATATGGATCCACCAGTGTCATTCATGTGTGCTCTTTTCACAATCCACACATGGATCCACCAGTTTCATTGCATGTGTGCTCTTTTTAGTAATAACAACCAGTGTCATTGCATGTGTGCTCTTTTCACACTCCACCTATGTATCCACCAGTGTCATTGCATGTGTGTTCTTTTTAGTAACAACCAGAGTCATTGAAATGTGTGTTCTTTTCACATACCACCTATGGATCCACCAGTGTCATTGCATGTATGTTCTTTTCACTAACAACAACTAGAGTCATTGCATGTGTGTTCTTTTCACATACCACATATGGATCCACAAGTGGCATTGCATGTGTGCTCTTTTCACAATCCACATATGGATCCACCAGTGTCATTGCATGTGTGTTCTTTTTACTAACAACAACTAGAGTCATTGCATGTGTGTTCTTTTCACATACCACGTATGGATCTACCAGTGCCATTGCATGTGTGTTCTTTTCACAATCCACATATGGATCCACCAGTGCCATTGCATGTATGCTCTTTTCACAATCCACATATGGATCCACCAGTGTCATTGCATGTGTGTTCTTTTTACTAACAACAATTGGAGTCATTTCATGACTGTTCTTCTCATATACCACATATGGATCCACCAGTGTTATTGCACGTGTTCTCTTTTCACAATCCACACATGGATCCACCAGTGTCATTGCATGTGTGCTCTTTTTAGTAACAACAACCAGTGTCATTGCATGTGTGCTCTTTTCACAATCCACCTATGGATCCACCAGTGTCATTGCATGTGTGTTCTTTTTAGTAACAACAACCAGAGTCATTGAAATGTGTGTTCTTTTCACATACCACCTATGGATCCACCAGTGTCATTGCATGTGTGTTCTTTTTAGTAACAACAACCAGAGTCGTTGCATGTGTGTTCTTTTCACATACCACATATGGATCCACCAGTGTCATTGAAATGAGTGTTCTCTTCAGAGACCGGACATGTATCCACCAGTGTTATTGCATGTATGTTCTTTTCACTAACAACAACTGGAGTCATTGCATGTGTGTTCTTTTCACATACCACGTATGGATCTACCAATGCCATTGCATGTGTGTTCTTTTCACAATCCACATATGGATCCACCAGTGCCATTGCATGTGTGCTCTTTTCACAATCCACATATGGATCCACCAGTGTCATTTTATGTGTGTTCTTTTTACTGACAACAACCGGAGTCATTTCATGACTGTTCTTCTCATATACCACATATGGATCCACCAGTGTTATTGCATGTGTTCTCTTTTCACAATCCACACATGGATCCACCAGTGTCATTGCATGTGTGCTCTTTTTAATAACAACAACCAGTGTCATTGCATGTGTGCTCTTTTCACAATCCACCTATGGATCCACCAGTGTTATTGCATGTGTGTTATTTTTAGTAACAACAACCAGAGTCATTGAAATGTGTGTTCTTTTCACATACCACCTATGGATCCACCAGTGTCATTGCATGTGTGTTCTTTTTAGTAACAACAACCAGAGTCATTCCATGTGTGTTCTTTTTCCATACCACATATGGATCCACCAGTGTCATTGAAATGTGTGTTCTCTTCAGAGGCCACACATGGATCCACCAGTGTCATTGCATGTATGTTCTTTTCACTAACAACAACTGGAGTCATTGCATGTGTGTTCTTCTCACATACCACATATGGATCCACAAGTGCCATTGCATGTGTGCTCTTTTCACATACCACATATGGATCCACCAGTGTCATTGCATGTGTGTTCTTTTTACTAACAACAACTAGAGTCATTTCATGACTGTTCTTCTCACATACCACATATGGATCCACCAGTATCATTGAAATGTGTGTTCTCTTCAGAGACCACACATGGATCCACCTGTGTGATTTCATGTGTGTTCTTTTCACTAACAACAACCAGAGTCATTGCATGTGTGCTCTTTTCACATACCACATATGGATCCACCAGTGTCATTGCATGTGTGTTCTTTTTACCAACAACAACCAGAGTCATTGGATGTGTGTTCTCTTTAGAGACCACAGATGGATCCACCAGTGTCATTGAAATGTGTGTTCTTTTTAGTAACAACAACCAGAGTCATTGCATGTGTGCTCTTTTCACATACCACACATGGATCCACCAGTGTCATTGAAATGTGTGTTCTCTTTAGAGACCACACATGGATCCCCCAGTGTCATTGCATGTATGTTCGTTTCACTAACAACAACTAGAGTCATTGCATGTGTGTTCTTTTCACATACCACATATGGATCCACAAGTGGCATTGCATGTGTGCTCTTTTCACAATCCACATATGGATCCACCAGTGTCATTGCATGTGTGTTCTTTTTACTAACAACAACTGGATGTGTGGTCTCTTTAGAGACCACACATGGATCCACCAGTGTTATTGAAATGTGTATTATTTTCAACTACCGCCGTTGGCCACAAACAATCGGGACGCAGAACTAACCAGCAGTCGCTCTGGTCTTCTAGAAGACCCGATCCCCGATTGTTAGGCACCGTTGGATCGGGGTCCTACGTCCTTGCCCTTATCCCCTTAACCTTGGGGCCGAAAATCAGATCGTGTTCCTTCATCTCCATGGAGAGGGAGAGGCCCAAACTCAGCTTGCACGAGGCTCAGATGTTCGCCCACTATGACATACTCGCGCTGCCGTTAGGGAGGCTTCCGGCCAGCTTCGAGCTCAGCTACGCCGGGGTTCCTGTCGCGTTGCTCTTGCGCGACAATGTGTTGGCGAGGAAGATCGAGGAGCGCCGCCGCCAGCTGTCAGAGCGCGTACTGGCAAAAGTTGTTCAAGAAGGAGCGGGCTGTGTTGATTGAGATGTGCAGAACCCACCGGCGGGAGATCCACCCGGATCTGCGCAACCCCGAAGGGAGGTAGCGCTTCTGGGAAGTGCCTGGGCGTACAACCTCCACCGTTATCGATGCAGCGCACCGTGAAGAATCCATGAGGAGGAGGAACGCTGTCAGGAATGTCGGCATCGATTCCGACGTGGAGGTGGCTGCCGGCGACGCGGACAACGTCGTCAATGATGGAGACAGCGGGAGCGTCATAGTCGATTAAGGCCACTTAAGCATAAATTAAATCTATGTACGGTATCTTAATACGCTCTTTGGATCTGGGTCACCTGAGTCATGGTCGATTATCGTCATAATCTATATATGTTGGCCATGTTTTAGTTGTCTTTATCTTTGAAACTAGTCGATCGAAACTCGTCCGATCCTGAAAATAAAGTTCGCGCGTTCCCTAGCATATCTGATGGGACAATACGCTGACTCTGCTCCCAGCACTTGATGGCACAGCCGTAATTTGGAGTGCGCCTGAGGAGAAGGGATCAAACGTATTGTAATAGTGTACTACTCCTGTCTAGATATAACTGACTTAGTTTTTTAGATATTTAATAAATGTGTCTATACCCAAAACATGTCTATATACATGTTTTAGGTTTCTCTGTCTTTCAAACTAATCAAAATTCGTCAAATTCTGAACAAACAAAGACATTGCGTTCACACCTGATGGGACAATACGCTGACTCAGGTACTTGATGGCACAACCATAATTCTGGATTGCGCCAGAGGAGATGGGAATGCAAGGGAGATGCACTACTAGGAAACAGCCTATAGATAGACAAGATGTTCAGTGGCGCATAGGCCAATTTGTGTGCCACAGGAAGACATCAGTGGAGCACTGGAAAGAATGCGCCACAGAAGCTTGGAAGTTCTGTGGCGCATTTTCCAGAGCATGCGCCACAGAAGATTGGTGGGACCTGCCGGCGGGGGGATGATCCAAGTTCTGTGGTGCATTCTGTAATATGCGCCACAGAACATGGAGGAGGGCCCCACCACCGAATCTAATTCACCCAAGTTCTGTGGCGCACGTTGACATATGCGCCACAGAAGTGTTTGGTGGGCCCCACAGAGGGAATCTTATTCACCCACTTATGTGGCACACATGGTAGAAATGCACCACAAGTTTCAGCATCTGTGGCGCATTTCCTCCATATGCGCCACAGATGAGGGCGTCTAGATCCATATGTTAAAAAGGTGACATGAGCTAGCTTTCTTATCTATCTATCCCACCACCACCCATTTCACATCTCTACCTCCTCCCAACTCGCCTTCCTCCTCCCTCACACCCCATCTTGCCCATAATTTCTCCATTTTCTTATATCTAAACCTACTTTAATCCATAGATTGGTAAGTAGAAGCTTCGCTCCAACTTCTAGATCTAAAAGTTCCTTACTTTTCCCTCTCACATCTCTCTATTTGTTTACTAATTTCCTCTCCACCAACTTGCATTGTAGATCTATTTGTCCATACTCTCTCATCGCGCGGTCTCGTCTCGCTATTATTGTGTCTACTATAGCTAGGTGAGTACTTGGCCATCATGAACATGTAGGTGAAGCTTGTCGCGCGGGCGGTGTGTGTGTGCGATCCATGGCGAGACGATGCTTGTGTGTGGTGCATGAATGTTTGCAATGGGAGGAAGTTTTTTGTTGTTTTCTTGTTGTTGTCGGGCCCGGCCGGTGTGGTTGCATCGATGTTAGCCAAAATGTTGATTCATTTCCATTTCGGCAAATTTTTGCACTACCCATATGTCCTAATTTTAGGAAAGGTCATGCCGAATTTTTTCCGGCTAGCATTCATGCATGTGTGTGTTCATATGGTGTGGTTCTCACCTATATTCTCTGTTTTGACCGCTCAGGCAACCATGGTCCTCACGATGAGCGAAGGTCGAATTGCTAGGTACAAGAAAGGCGCGAAGGAGGACATGATTCTGAACAACAAGACCATGATAAGATGTCCATGTCGAACATGCAAACTGCAGCGCTAGATCGACCCTGAATCTGGACAATTGGAGGGTCACCTGCTTAGGCGCGGTTTCATGCGCGACCTCAATGAGGAGCCGGCAGGACATGGTGGTGGTAACGCAGACGTGGGCAGGCGAGAAGACGAAGAGTCTACCGGGCATGATCATCATGACGAAGGAGATGCCAGCGGGCATGATCATCATGACGAAGGAGATGCCGGCGGGCATGATCAGCATGGAGAAGGAGATGACGACGGGCATGATCATGAAGAAGGAGAAGACGCGAACACACAGATGCTGCTAACTTCGATCTTGTAGGACCCTCATGTTCAAGAACTGCTCCTCAAGGAGACGAGCAACAACAAAGCTGCAGCCAGAGAGAAAGCCAAGCTGGCCCAAATGGAGGTAGACGGGATGACTCCATTGTATCCTGGGTGTCGCCCAGAGGATACACGTTTGAGTGTAACGCTCAAGGCTCTAGAGATGAAGGCCGAACACAAATGGACCAATGTGAGCTTCAACACGAACATGGAATACTGGCACGACCGACTTCCTAAGGGGAACACATTGCCAACAAGTATCGAGGAGGCCAAGAAAATCGTGTGCCCTCTCGACCTACCACACATTAAATACCACGCATGCATCAATGATTACAAACTTTATCGGAACGAGTACGCGGATAGAACCACTTGTCCGGTGTGTGGACAAGGACGGTACAAGAGAGGGAACAAGAAAGTTCCTCGAAAAGTGGTATGGTACTTTCCTATCACCCCTCGTCTGCAGCGATATTTCGTAGATCCTAAGGAAGCAAAGCTCATGCAATGGCACGCGGAAAGAGAGAAACCCGAAGATGATCCAGAGAAGGGGATGATCCTGACACACCCTTCAGACGCTAGCCAGTGGAACGCATTAGACATCGAGTTCGAAGAGTTAGGGGGCGATGCAAGGAACGTCAGGCTGGGTATGAGCACCGATGGACTCAATCCTTTTGGAAACCAGAGTAGCACGCATAGCACCTGGCCCGTGTTTGTATGGCCAGACAACCTCCCCCTGTGGCTATGCACGAAGCAAAGGTATGTACACATGAGCATTCTTATTCAGGGGCCGAAACAACCAGGTATCGATATGCATCTGTATGTCGGTCTATTGAGAGAGGAGTTAGCCAGCTTGTGGGAGACGCCGGCTCATACGTGGGACGCCTACACTAAAGAATATTTCCATCTGAGAGCCGCGTTGCTCACGACCGTGCAGGACTATCCTGGTTACGCATATGTATCGGCCCAGGTGAACCACGGACACAATTCATGCGTCAAGTGCATGGATGAGACACCGCATCTCCAGCTACCAAGGGATCCCGGGTCTTCGAAAACCATGTTCCAAGGTACTCGAAAGTGGCTCCGCATGGATCACCTGTGGAGAAAACATGGTGACCTGTTCAATGGTAAGGACGAGCTCAAAAGAGCCCCGCGTCCGAGGAGCGGCGAAGAAATCGAGGAGCTTTTGAATAATTGGGTAGATTGCCCTACGCCTGGAAAAAACGACCGAGGACAAAGCCGCTGCTGGGTGTATGGAAAGCAAGGTCTATTTTCTGGGACCTGCCGTATTGGAAGGTCCTTCACACTCCCCATAGCCTCGATGTAATGCACATCACAAAGAACGTTACCGAGAGTCTGCTTGGCACTCTACTGAACATGCCAGAGAGGACCAAGGATGGGCCGAAAGCAAGAAAGGACCTTAAATTGCTTGGCATAAAGAAAGATCTTCAGTACCCTGATAGTGATGATGATGATCATCATCATCAGGAAGGGACTCAAGGTTGCCGCAAAAGAGTTAAGAAGAATGAGGTGGTGCTTCGCGCTGCCTGCTTCACTCTGAGTCTGGAGGAGCTCGAGCAGTTTTTCAGGTGCCTCTTAGGAGTGAAAGTTCCTCACAGTTACTCGGGGAAGATAAGCAGATATCTGGACGTGGCGAAGAAGAGGTTCAGCGGTATGAAGTCTCATGACTGTCACGTGCTGATGACGCAGATACTCCCTGTTGCGATCCGTGGGATAATGGACAAGCATGTCCGTGAGACGTTGTTTGGCCTCTGTAACTTTTTGGACGTCATATCTAGGAAGTCGATTGGTGTGAAGCAGCTCGACAGGCTACAGGAAGAGATCGTGATGATACTATGCGAGCTTGAGATTTACTTCCCGCCCGCATTCTTCGACATCATGGTGCATCTGCTTGTACATGTCGTGGACGACATCATCCAGCTCGGGCCGACATTCCTGCACAACATGATGCCATTTGAAAGGCTAAACGGTGTCATCAAAGGATTCGTTCACAACAGGTCTCGTCCAGATGGAAGCATAGCCAAGGGCTTTCTGATCTACGAGTGCATCTCCTTCTGCCAGAATTATCTAACCACCGAGAATGAGGATGTTGGAATACCCACAAAGAAGCACCTCGGCAGGCTTGGTGGATATGGTCACCGTGAGGGCTGCCGCTCACTACATGTCGGCATTGATGGTCGACGCACTGATTTTGAAAGGGCACACCGAGTCGCGCTACAACACATTGAAGTGGTCGGCCCTTGGGTCGAAGATCACAGAAGCTTAATCGAGCAGGAGTACGTCGACCAGGGCTGACCGAGGAAGAAGGGAGACGTAACCAGAGAGCAGAACTCCAGCTTCATGGGTTGGTTCAAGAAAAGGCAACTGGACAATCCCCCACGGACGCCTTCTACGGAAGATCAAAAACTCATATTCTCCTTGTCGCAGGGCCCAGGGCACAACCTAAGGACCTATCAGTCATACGACATAAACGGTTACAGATTCTACACCGACGAAAAGGACAAGAATAGTGAATATCAAAACTCAGGAGTAACTATGTTATCCTTTGCTGATGATCGAGGAGATATGGGAGCTCGACTACTGTGGAGAGATCGTACCGATGTTCCGTGTTATATGGGCCAAGAACGTGGAAAAAGAAGGCCGCTATTTCACCACAATGGTTATACCAGATGCCAAATCAACAAAGAACGCCTCCGCAAAAAATGAGCCTTGGGTACTCGCTAGCCAAGTTGATCAATGCTTTTTTATTACCGACCTGTCAAAGCCCAACCGTGTTGTAGTTAGGAGGGGCAAGAGGAGCATCATCGGAATGGAAGGAGCCGCCAACGAGCAAAACTTCGACAAAAACGGCGACCCGAAGATCGAAGAGGAATTCGACAAGTACTTCGACATGCCTACTACTACTAAAGTAAGAAGGAAGACCACACTGCCTACTAAAGGTTGTCCATTCACAAGAAGAAATCTCAAAGTGCACGGGCTAAAGTATTCAATCACGGCGAAAAAGGGCAAGAAGATTGTGAAGAGACACTAGCTCGACACATCACATGATTGTATATGTTCGGAGAGAGAGTTTTTTGAATAAATATGAATGTTTGTATATGTTCTTGCTTCATTTTAGACATATATATAATTAAAAACACATTACATGATTGTATATGTTCGGGGAGAGAGTTTTTTGAATAAATATGAATGTTTGTATATGTTCTTGCTTTATTTTAAGCAGATCAATAATTAAAAATATATTTTAAATAATAAAAAAGTGTGAGACAACCAGGATTCGAACCTGGCTACCTCAGGTTTAGAATGGCAAAAGCAAGCAGCAGAGACCACTAAGGGAAGTGTGTGATCTTTTCATACTACCACGCGTGCCGCATTTTGTACTAAGTCCACAGGTTCTGTGGCGCATTTCGGCAGTATGCGCCACAAAAGTTCCAACTTCTGTGGCGCATATTGCCGAAATGCGCCATAGAACCTCAGGACTTGGCGAAATAAATGGTTCGGCCTGCTTCACCCCTTCTCCCCATTCTCAGTCACTGTCGCGCGCTAGCCCTAGACAACCGCAGACGTCACACCGATGCGCTAGCCCTTGCTGCAGGAGCCGCCACCGCCGCGCCGCCCGGTGAACTAGTGGAGGAGGAGCCGCCCGACGAACCCGTGGAGGAGGAGCCACCGGAGGAGGAGCCACCCTGCAGCCCATGGAGGAAGAGCCGCCGGAGGAGGAGCCGTCGTGCCGGACCCCGCAACCCTCGTCGTTGTCAACCACCGCAGCAAGTTCGTCCCCCCACCCTCCACCCCCCACGGTTCGTCCCCCCACCCCCACCCCCTCTGATGCTCTTCCCCTTTCTTTGTCAGTTAAATACAGAGAACAAGCAAATACAGAGAACAAGCTTCAGTTAAAATGAATAATTCATACCGTGTATTTTGAGATATTCAGTGTATACGAGTGTATATTTTGAGATATTCAGTGTATATGAGTGTATATTTTGAGATATTCAGTGTATATGAATTCATGTCGTGGCCTTCTTCTTTGTTGTGCAACAAGGTGAACCCTCGAATTGAAGGTGCTTGACTAAGAAGAAGGAAACTAAAACCAGTTTATTTTTACCTTCTATATTTATGTTATGAACTGATGTTCTGCTATGTCATTATGGAGGATGTAATGGTGGTTAGTTTTATTCATTTGTAGAATAAATCGAGACAATGTATCTTCTTAGGAATTACAAGTCATTTGTCTACTTTGAGCAATGATCTGAGAACTCCAATATATGCAAATAAGTATTAGAATAACTTGCAACCCACTCCTGGCTTCTTTTATCATTGACAGCTTTGTTCTAGAGTTTGGAGAAAAAGAGCTGTTTCAAAGATCAATCCTTTGGCTTACTATATTGGAATGAGTAGTCTAAGGTTGCAAAGCTGATTGGATGTTTTTTTAGCATATTGATCTGTCCTTCCTGTGCAGTGTGGAAATATTAGTATCTACATATGTTAGTATCTACAGTTTAACTAATACAAAGTTAGTATCTACATCTCTTAGTGATCACGACATTAGTTACCTTGTAGGCCTAAATAACAAGGGGTTTGGGGAGTTGTTCACCTAGAGAACAAATGAATGAGAAAAGTATGAGCCCTAGATTTATCATTGTGCTTTGTTTTTGTTATGGTATTGCTAGAGAAAGGTTTTCTTCTCCATACATTCCTCTGTGTTTTACTCCAGTGGTCAATGACACTAGAGAATGATGTGCAGCTTAGGGTTTCCCAGAATTCTGTTTATGATCATACTATTCTGTTCTTGCTGTTCTCCAAGTGCTTACTGCTGATAGTAACTATTGGGATTACTGCTGTTTATATGGTGTTGTTTGAAATTCAGTAAACTACTGCTGGGGCTATGGATGGGGGTTGGGGCTATTTTCTTGCTGCTATATGGTGTTGTTATATGGTGTTTCTATATGGTTATTACTACTGCTGGGGCTATGGATGGGGGCTGGGGCTATTTTCTTGCTGCTATATGGTGCTGTTATATGGTGCTGCTATATGGTGTTGTTATATGGTGTTGTCATATATGGGGATGGGGCTGTCAATATGGGGATGGGCTGTTTTGTCTGGCAGGGATTTCATTTGAGTTGCCCATTTCTCCCGAAGTATCGATTCACTTCCATTTCGGTTGAGAAATGGGCACTCCTAGGTCAAAAAATTAGCAAAGGTCATGCCGAATTTTTCGGCCGAGATTTGTGCTAACATTTTGCCTCTTTTAAATAGAGTAGTGCAAACATGTCGGGCAACAAGGAGTCTGGCCCTTCTAAGCACATGATCAGCGTCGAAGAACAAGCTAGACAGGCCAACCAGTCATTCTGGCAGGGGTCCCAACAGGAGGAGGAGGAGGAGGCGATGAGGATGACACCACCATCGGAGGAGGAGGCGACCGTCGCCAGAGCTGCTGGGGCCAATGAGGGCGGAGATCCTGATTACGAGGGGGATGAAGACGACTACGATGGAACTAGTGAAGGCGGCGGCAAAGAGGATGACACCACCGATGGCAGCGCCCGCACCGATGGCGGCGAGAGGACGGATGGCGGTAGCGGTAACCCGGCCGCTTCTCAGAAGAAGAAGAAGGAACAGAAGGAGAAGAAGGTGATAGTGCTCGCCACTGTCTGTGATGAGTTCACTGAGGTCACAGAAAGTGGCCAACGCATTGCACCAGAGGCGATTGCTAAAGGGTACGACCTGCAACTCGGGTGCATCGTCCGGGAAAGCATGTCGATCAACACGATGTACATCAGACATGCTGACCATGCAGCTTTGGTCGATAACCTCCTTAAGAAGCTTCACAAGCGATACAGATTCCCAGAGTAGTTTAGAAACCTCGAGAGAAATAAGAACCCGGTGAACAGACTAGCCCTAACGAAGATGAGCAACGCCTTGAGCAGCTGGAAAACCCGGGTGAAGAATAGCATTGACAAAGGTGAAAGCTGGGAGGTTATTAGTAAGAAAAATCCGATGCTCGACGAAGAGGAGTTTAGGATATTCAAGGCGGATATAGCTACCGCTGACGCTATAAAATGGACTCAATGGAGAAGGAGTATGCGGGAACAGAACATAGGTAACCACCACCTTGGAAGCGGCGGTTACAGGGGGAAACATGCCATTTGGGACAAGGAGGACGCCGAGCTTGAACGCCTTGGTAAAGACAACCCTTGGCTTAAAATCACGGACTTGCAACTTAGGCAATTTGTTCGGGCCCGCTACTACCTGGACAAGGAAACAGGGGAGTTCATCACCGACGATCCGGAGGTGAAGGAATTCGAGAAGAATCTGGTAAGGAATTTATCGCTGATCTCATGTCTATTGCGTTCTAATTAAGATAATGAATCCAAGAATCTAAATGGGTTCACCTTTCCTTGTCTATGCAGGAGGAGGAACTGAACGCTACTGCCATAGAGTCGTCCCAGGATTCGACGGAGCCGTGGGACACGGTTTTCAACAGGGCGACCAATGCTTACAAAAAGAGGGACAAGAGGTTGCCGCCGTCCTCAGCTGGCCGTGTGTCCGGCTTCGGTACGAGCATGAAGTTCAAGGAGTTCTACAAAGAGGACGCCAGGAAAAGAAGGGACAGGAAGAACCAGGATAAAGACGCTATTGCAGAGCTGAAGATGAAGGTGCAGACACTGGAGGAGAAGGCGGTGGACCAGAAAATGGTGGACAAGTTAGTGGAAGAGAAGCTCCGCTCGATGATCCCCCCTGAGTTTTTCGAGGGGCTTACTGCTTGGAATGCGGGAGGTCGACAGGGGCCGATACATCTGCCCAGCTTAAGAGGCAGCAACTCGGGCATCAATGTTACCATGTCGCCGGACCTAGTGACCCCGCCGGCCGTCAACGTCAGGACGCAGCCCCTCGTTTTGGTCACACCGACGCCCCCTCCCGCCAAAGATACCAATAAGGCGCAGCCGACGACGGAGGTGCTTCGTGAGGCACCCGAGCGGGAGATTGCAGATGATGATAGGCTGGCCGCCGGCATCCGTTGTGTCTCTACATTAGCCGAGATCCTTGCCACCACCAAGGTAACTAATTAGTTATTGCACGTCATCTCCTTTATGCCTTTGATGCATGACTGTTGCCATCTCATGACGCCCAACAACATGTTTTTGCCTCAGGACACTTCTTGCGTACTCCTGCTTAAAGATGTCGGCGGTGAGTTGAAGGATGTTGCCAAGGGCACTCTTATACAACCGGCGAGCCGCACGATGCACAACAATCCAATGGATGATGACGTGATGAAGGTCAGGTTGGCTCGGGTGTTGCCAGGGTGCGATGACATGGACCCCCCCATTCAACCTTAGGGAGCCGACGAACACAAGACCCTTGGGGAATGCTACAACTGGCCCTTGACATGGCCGAAGACCCAGATTCGTCTTGCGGGGGGGGGCACCGGCGCCACCTCTCGACCGATCATCGCCCGGCCACCACCTCGGAAGCCAGTAGACGCCATTGTCGCCACCACCAGCCGTCACCATCAACTCTTGGCAGCGTGTGCACCGCCACATGGCAAAGACGTTGTGCCGCAACCGCCGTCGCCCCCGCTTCCACCACCACATGATGGCACCCATGAAGATGATGATGAATTGGTCAACGTTGATGACTTCATCAACACTGGCGCCACCAAAGGATTGTATATGCCTTCTATGGATGAAGAACCCTTCGTAGCTCGCGACGACCATCAAGCTGATCGGCCCAATACATGCACGCAGCGCCTGGTCTTCCATAGTCTTTCTCAAGAGACGCCTCTGGCCGCCGATCCACCACAAGAGAAACCGGGATTGGTTTTCAGCCCCAACACACTCCAAAAGGCGACTGATGAGCAGATGGCAGTGGCTGACACTGTTGTGAAGAAGAAGCACTACAGGAAGAGAGGTAATAATAATAAGAAGGGTGCGAGCCAGCCTCTTCCGAAGAGGATCCGGGGTAAGGACGCCGTCGTCGTACCATCCACACAATTTGGCTTGCCCCGAGTGCATGTAGCTGGTGATCCGATATTGACTCGGATATGATCCACATTGCGGTTGGAGCCATGTTAACTTTGCAGGAGGGTGTCAAGACACTAGAGGCCCTCCTTCTTAAAGAGGACGATCCAAATTACCCGGTTTTCACGGCCAAGGTGCCATTGGACGTGGGCTTCGTCGATGAACCCCCTGCGGATATATTCTTCATAGCGTTCGAGGACATATTCAAGATGTTTCTCACGAAATGGCTGGACTATAACTTGGTCCTCCTATACGCGCTCAATCTGGCGCTCACGATCAAGAGAGAAAGTACCCCGGAAATCGCGATAGTGGATCCCTACTACATGCGGGACAGCCAGTTGGTCGAAGGAACAGAGACACGGACGAAGGCGACGGCGTACCTCGAGAAGTTCATGGTGGACAACAAGAGGAAGGGCACACTTCTTTTGTCTTTCTTTCCCGAGTAAGTACACACACTCGCTCATCGTCACCGTAACTTATGCATTTCTTATAGATTTCTTTCCTTTGCTCTTTTTCCAACATTCCGTTCCAATTGTGTTGCACAGAGACAAATACTGCACGCTCATCGTCCTTGCCCCGAGGTATTCTCTAGCGACGTATTTCGACTCGGGGAGTTTGAAGAAGAAGAAAGACTACACTAGAATAAAGGGTGTTCTCAATGAGGCTCTCGAGGGCTACACCAAGAAGGGATGCACCTTCGTAGATAGGGGGGAATGTATCAAGGATGGCAAACACATGTTCAAGCACGTGCTCGACTTCCCCTGCGTCAAGCAGTCGACTGCTGGTGCCAAGGAGGCCTTCTACGTCCTCCATCACCTTAAAGGCTATGTCCGGGATTGCCAGAACCTAACGCTGCCATCTAGTCTCCGAGGATGGGCCAAAACTTTGGCAAAAATCGACGATGCTGATCTTAGAGAAGACTTCCATCGCATTCAGATGAAGTTGTCGCAAATCATCATTGAAGATGTCAACACAAGGGGCGGTGCCCTACAACAAGCCAGAGGTTGAGTAAGAGGGAGATCGAAGAACGCCTCCGTAAGGAGGGTGACACAAGGACGTGGATGACGAAAGAGGGCTATCTACTATTCCCGAAGCCGTGCCAGAAGAGGAAGTCTTCATCGTGATCGATGTGTGCCTCTAGCATGATCCAGTGTGTGTATATTCTTGATGGACGCCTGCTGTATTAGTGTGTGTGTGTCATAAACTTTACTATCTCGTGGTCGAAATGGTCATTGTTGTTAGACTTAAACTACCTTGTGGTCGTGCTGTCGTTGAACTTATTGCTTCTATGATGATCTAACTTTTAGGTTTATGGATCCTTTGTTTTATATTCTGTGGACATATATATATATGGATGTGAACCCTTTATCCATTCTTTTCGTTGTATTTTTACTAATATGCCTTGTCGTCTATAGAGATGGCGACGAGGTGATATGTGGTGTACATGGGTAGGGTTCCAGGAGTCTACGAGGAGTGGGAGGATTGCCACAAACAAGTGAACAAGTTCAGCGGCAACATCTACAAAGGATACGCGACTAGAGAGGAGGCGATAGCCAAGTGGAGGAACCACTTGTGGAAGAAGAACCGGATGAAGATATTGGTCAGGCTAATGCTCTTGCTCACCATTATCACAATTGTATTCTATTTGATCCTAGTGTAGGCGGCGGTGGCCACTTCATATTTGTAATGTGAGATGATACGAACTTTGTATTCGGTGCTTGTGTAAAAATTTGGCACTTGACACTATATATGTATCTCGATCAGACTCTAAGTGTTTGTATTATATATATGTCGGTTTTCATGCATCTACTACTTGTGCAATGTATTTTATACTCATCTGGATAAATCCTGTATAAATACCTGATTATACACCAGGAAAGTATTTTACTTCAAATACATGTTACACAATTAGTGGCACATATAATTATATAGTTAGTGGCGCATGGCATATCTGTGGCGCATACACGTAAATGCGCCACAAAAGTTCTTCCTGTGGTGCATATGAAGGAATGCGCCACAGAAGTCTGGAACTTCTGTGGCGCATATCCATATGCGCCACAGGAAGTAGTTATCAGTGGCGAGGTAACAGTGGTGATAAAGATATGCGCCACAGAAGTCCCCTTTTCATGCGCCACAGATAGGCTGTTTCCTAGTAGTGATGGGAACTAGTAGCCGCGTCCAAACGCAGGTAAAAAATTAATGTAATAATATTTAAAAAAATGTAATCTAGTCCACATGACCCCATCACAGACACGTTGCACGCGCCAGATATAAATAATGACGACACAGCTAGTTTAGTTTCAATGATATAATTCAACATACGACGTTACTGTGCCCGCATGTTTCTGCTCCTCTTATTAGTCTGCTAGCCCACGCTGCATTAAGCATCAGTTGATGAGGATAAAAAAATTGATAAATGGCAAATAAAACAATTTTTAAGCTTACCTTTCATCCGGAGAATCGTATAAAGATGAAATTGACAGGGATTTATTATTTCTCCAGTAGTTAGCCGAAAGATCCTCAAGAACATCCTCAATCACCCCTACAGCTTCTTCATATTCTAATACACCTCCATTATTTGCCCTTTCCTCCCCGTTCTGCTTACCCTTTTGTTTCTTTTCACACCCTTTTCATCCGGCACCTCCACTTCTTCATAAATTGGATGCTTACGTACGTTTTCCTCTGAGTGCTCATCACCGTCTTCGCGCTGCTCTTCCACCAGTTCTGACTGAGAAGCCTCATTTTCTGCCACCAGGGTGTGAAAAGGGACAATAGCATGTGTAACTGGGTTTTTGCACAACCTCTTGATATGGCCGAATCCGCCACAACGTCCGCATTTCCTTTTCCTAGCTCCTAGCCTTGGACCTTTATCGGTGGAGGCTTCGATCCTTAGCTTTCTAGGCCTCCCAGGTGGCCTCCTAAGAACTGGTGGTTGAAGTTTGAACCCTGGATCGACAATCTCCCAATCATTTTCATCGGCCATAGGTGGTACGTTTGCTGCATAAGTTGCAGCAAACATGTCCACGGAGAAATAGTTGTCGACATAGTTCTCTATTTTAGCTCCGTTACCTCTAAGCTTTAAGATGAAGTAAATTGCATGGTGACATGGCAGACCAGTAATCTTCCACTGCCTGCATGAACAAGTCTTGTTTCCAATGTCTACATGGTACCTCCGTTCACTTCCACGCTTGTATTCTGCATAAACCTCAGCCAATGTTCTGGAACTTCTGACCACCCTCATATTTGTCGTTCTCATTGGCCTGGTTCTTGCATTCAGTAACATAACCACCTTTGGAACTATTTTATGGCCTAAAAAATTTCTTGCACAAATTCTTTGCCTTAAATCTATCTTCACTATTATGCACTGTCTTATTGCATCCAACAAAATAACAATTCCAAGTGTCTTCATGCCTGAAATCTTATCATTGAAACTCTCTGCCAAATTATTGCATACAAAATCCACCTTGCTTAACTCACCAAACTTGCTTCTGGTCCATAGCTTGGTGTGATGTTCCTCAAGGTATTTTTTCACCTTTGGCACTACATACATGTTCTGCAAGTAAGTAGCATGCGTGCTTGGGATGTATGTGTATGCTGATCGCCACAAGTCCTCTTCAAAGATCTTTCCTTTGAACTTCTTCGTGAAGTTAGTAGCGAGGTGCCGCATGCATTGCCTATGCTCAACCCCAGGAAACACAGCATCAACAGCATTCTCAAGACCCTCAGATGCACCGGTGTGTATCACCAAGCCTTCAGGGTGACCAATTACTTCCCGTAGTCTCTGCATGAACCATGTCGAGCTTTCATTTGATTCACCCTCAAGAACAACATAAGCTACGGGTAGAAGCCAATTATGCGCGTCCAAAGAACAAGCAGAAGCAACATGTCCCCCAAACTTCCCTGTTAAAGAAGTTGCGCCTATTGCCAAGTATGGCCTGTAGCCGTCTAGGAACCCCTTCCAGCATGCCTTCAGGAAGACAAACCATCTCCTGAAGCATATCTTATCTGCCTGCTTATACCTAACCCCCCTTGAGACCTTTTCTCTCCCTTTCACAACCTCGTAATCGATGTCAACAACACTACCAGGTGATGTTTTCTCTACCTGAGCTTTGAAACTATACATCATATGAAAACTGTCATTCCACTTGCCTTAAATGAAGTCTAGAGCCATCTCCTTCCCATCAAAGACTGTAAGGAATTAGAACGTTAAACTTTTTGCTAATCTTTGCTCTGAGTTCAGAAGGTCCAATGTTATGATCCTGCCTCACCCAGTCAAGTACAGTAGCAGCAATCCACTTGGTAGTCGCCGGTCTAATTTTACCACTTAAAGAAGCATTAGGGCAGTTGTGTTTCTTCGTGTTTACTTTGATCTGCATTTGATAAGAATCCAAATAATTTAGAGCTAGTTATTAGCAGAATAAATATGAGAAAGACTGAAACTAAATGTAGCTATTGCAACCTGAAATGGGTGTCCACCCCGCATTGGAGATGCATGTAATCTCCATTTACACACATTACTTTCCCTATAGTGCACCCTAAATCTCTTTTGGTCGCTCTTTTCAATGATAAATTCGAACCCAACTTTGAGTGCATAGGTTGCAACTACATATCCGTAGTCCTCCACATTATCAAAGACAGTCCCCTCATCAATTGTAGGATTGTCCCTGTCAAAGTGTATCACTGGCCTGTCCGTGTCTTCGTCGTCGTATCTACATTCCATTTCCACATCTTCACATTCCTATTACTCATCAGTCCCATAGTCAGGCTAAAAGTTCAAATCAACCAAGTATTCCCCACTATCCATCCTATTAGGGTCAGCAGCCACGTCTGGATATGCTTTATCATCATCATCCGCACTGCCACACGTTTCAGTGCCTTCATGCTCGCTTGACAAAGCATCATGCTCAAGGACAAGCTGTACAAACGTCTTGCGGTTACCAACACATATCCTTGCCATCACCACAGGACTAGAAATGCTAATTGGGGTATGCAGATAAGGAATTACAGTTCTTACCCTTCAATGTAGACGCATGGCACCTTCTCCGGGCTCCATACCTCCAAAGCTCTGCACCCCGCTCCCTCTCCTCCCGTTTCGTTGTCCTCTGTGCTCTATAGACTTGAAGGAGATTCCGTGTTCTCCAGCCACGCAAGACCCATATCCTTGCTCTCAAGCCTCGCAGGATCCATCTCCGAGCGGGATCCGGATCACCAACGTTGTTGGGCCCCTAACCCAAGGGCTGACTCTCAGTTTTCGTTTCCACACGCGCCTGGGCGGTGGGCGGCGGCAAGGAGACATGGTAGGGAGGGGAGGGGAGGGGACGTGAGGGGATGGCAGGGAGGGGAGGGCGGGAGGACGACGACCCAAGGGGACGACGAGAGCGGTGCACAACTGAGCGGAGCGGTGGCGGCAGGAGCAGAGGAGAGGAGTGGAGCAGAGCTGGTTGCGACAAAGCATGGAAAATTGCACAGTAATGTGTTGGTGGACGGCACCAGCCCTCGAACCTGGGACGCGCGCCATCATAGGTGGAGGAGGCGGGCCCGCCTGTCAGAAAACATGCCACCTGTCAGCGCACTATGCATGGGGAGCATTTCACAGAATTTTTAGCAGGTCCCACATGTAAGTCTGTTTGATCAAAACTTGCATGCAGTGCATGGCTGGTTCACGCGCTAGTTCCGAAAAAAGCCCTTTGATCCAAACTTGAATTGGCAGTTATGCTTCTTCTACCCTGTCTCCTAATCTCCTCGTAGTGGCAGTTCCGCTTTGTCTCCCTCGTCTGTTATCCTCTTCTTCTTCTCCTCGAAGTGGTAGTTCTTCTTTCTTCCTCTATCAAAACATTCCCGCACGTAAGCCATGGCCAGTAGCCGGATGAAGAGAACTGGGCCGATCTCCCGACCGACCCACTTCGCAAGATCGCCGACTATTTGCTGGAGAAAGAGGAGTACGTCGACACCTATGCTGCTTGTCGGGAAGTCTGCACCGATTGGCGCCGCACTTTAAAGGTGCCTTAATTCCATCTCAACAACTGGATCATGATAGATCACACACTTCTAGATGTTGGCGACTTCACCTTCCTCAACCTCACCACTGGTCGTTGCTTCAGGACAAATCTAATGAACGTCCATCGCAGGTTCACATTCACATCTATTTATTGGTATTTTCCATTGTAAACATCTTAGTGCTAACCGATGCCCTCTTCTTCCAAAAGATTCTACTTCGTCGGTGTTTCTCGTGGCGTCATCGTGCTTGCTCAGAGGGTGGAGCTGTACTAGATTCGGCTTCTGAACCTAGTCACTCATAAGTCTAACACTGAGTTTCAAGCACATATACCATCTGATCCTCTGCAATCTGTCTCGTGACGAAGTCTCTGATGATGGTGTTCGTTTGCACCAATTATCCAGATCATATTGCATGGGCCGATGAGAGCACCCCAACGGGGCAAATCAATGAAACATCTGGAGAAGGATTGTATTCGCCACCTCCTGCTATGCTTCTGGACTGCATGACGATTCCGAGGGGAAGTATATGCATTACTTGAGAATGGAGACATCTTGTCGACCAACATCAAGTTAGAGCAGCGCTAGCACTGTCCCGATGGCCAAAATAACTTCGGCGCTAGTCTTTGAACAGGTACGCGAAACTTACAAATTTTACCTTGTGGATTCAGATGGTGATCTGCTTCTTGCGTTGAATGGGGATTTCGCCAAACGGCAAGCGGTGTTGTACCGGGTGGACACAGAGAACCGCTTTCTCGAGGCCGTCGGTGACATTGGAAGTCGTGCCCTCTTTGTTGATTACAGTCGGTCTATCTCCATTGACACCAGGTTACACCCCACAGTCAAACCCGGTTGCATATACTATAGGAATTATATCAGACTGTACGATCATGAGGTTCAAGCCTGGGAAGAGGAACCAACAATGACGTATGGCTTAAGTCTGGAACATACACCGAGTCCTTACCCTCTAGACGAGATACTGGCAGCACATTGCAGACAAAGAGAGTTCTCTGAATGCGTGTTGCAACACACGGGAGCCGACGACGAGGAAATATATAGGGGAGAATGAATTCTATATTCATCCTAGGTTATTTGCTAGAATTTTCAGGTCTATTTTTCGAAGTAGAAATTTATACCGTATTTATATTATTTCGATGAGCAGTATGCATATTAACTTTCAGACAAAATTGTAATGTATTTAAATTTAGTACTTCCAGAATTCAAAGTATTTATTTTTAGTAGCTTCTTTCAGAATTCTCTATGTTCGACATGAGCATCAGCTCACTGCTAGAATTCAGGTCCCACATGGAAAATTGCACAATAATGTGTTGGTGGGCGGCACCACCCCTCGAACCTGGGATGCGCGCCGTCGAAGGTGGAGGGGGCGGGCCCGCCAGTCAGAAAACATGCCACGTCGACATCCCCTGTTTCTGATGCCCTTTTGAAAAATAAAACACGCCACGTTATTATCCCCTGTTTCTGATGGTGTTGCTACACTCAACGGTACATGGTGGCATATAAATAATATTGTATAAACATAAGGGTACAGTTGTCAACATTTCTAAAATGAAACCCGATCCCGTCTCCGACCTGTCCTGGTACATTGCCTGATGAGGTGGATATCCACGACCGATCTTATGCTGAAAAGAGAAATAAAGATTGAGCTGTTAATGCAACGAGTGTCGAATTATTACCCTCTAAGGAAATGGGAAATGGTTATTTTCACGCATGCCGTAGTCCAAACCTACTTCAGTCTTTCACTCCCCTTCTCCGACTAACCACAGTTCACCTTGCGCAGCTCCTCCGCGTCGCACCAACTAGGGTAACATGGCCCCGCCTAAGCCGCCACCGCCGGCGTGACAGCCGCTGAAACTGGGGTATTTAGCCCCTCTAAGGCAGGCCATGAAGCTCTACTTCAAGGACGGTCTCCCATTTCCCTGCCAGGCGGATGATTTCCCCGAATGTGCTGAATCGGCCGTGGCGGCGACTGTGCCATCGTCGGTGCCAGATGCGGCAAGCAGGGCCAAGAGAGCGATGTGGAGAAATCGCGCGGCGGCATTACGGCATGCTCTAGGCAGTGGGAACAAGGTACATATCAAATCATTCATGAGAGCATGCCGCCGCCGAGGGTACACACCCTCGAACAGGGAAGCACCAAGGTCTAGGAACTCTCGCGTCCACACTTCAGCGCGGACTACCTTACCTCAGTGGGTAGGCTAGGAGCACACCGTCTGCGGCAAAAACACTCCATCCTACGCACCGTTGAAGGCCGTACCGTGGCGGTGACCAAGCGTCTACACTCAGCATGCTGGATTCTTCGACAGCCGGAGCCGGCAGCAGGCATCAGCTCAGCCCCGGAATTCAGCGTAGAGTTCACACAGACCTATGATCCCGAGAAGGAGATGTCAAATTTCAGTTTCGAAGAAATCATTGCGGTGGCGCGGATGGTCCAACTGAACCGGGACTGGCGCACACAAATCGCTCGGGCATGAACGATGCAGATTTCTTGTAGTTTGGCAGGAAGGCAATAGATCAGTTTGGGTTAAATGATCAAAGAACTTATGTCCTCTCAAGGCAATTGGCCAGCCAACTTTTCTGGTGGAGATCTGTATTTTCTTCAGTGTAGAATAGTTAAGTTCAGACTGAAGAATGACTTTTGTAGATGAAATGCTGACGAATTGTTCTATAAACTAGTAGGAAGTTTAGCCCACTTTTGTGCAGGTATAAGACCCTTTTGTATGGAAGTACTACTGTTGTAAGCAAATACTATCAAGTATATATTTCCTTCAATTACTAGTCGTGGTTCAATCCAGTTAACTGGCATCTTTTTATTCAATTACTGTTGAGGAGCGTTACATGTACTATTTTGGAATGTGAAATGTTTACGCGGTATCGACAAGCCTAGTCACACTTTTGGGTTCCCAATCGTTTATAGCCATTGGCACAAACCCTAGGTCCGTTTCGAAGCCCGACCGACTTTGTTGCGGCTAGCTTAGTGGGTTGGCCCCCTGAAATCATTTTTGAATCCTGTAAATGCTTTGTCGTGATGCCTCATTGCTTTTCATTTGGTTTTTGCCAAGGTTGATCGTGCGTGTGTTACTATTTGTGCACCCTTGGAGGGTAAATATTTCTGAAACCCGTGTCCATGTTAATGGATGACTTGGAGCATATTTTCTCGATTATAGGTAACTATAACTAAAGTACCATATTTAACTTGACTAAATATGACTAGTAACTATTGCAGCACTCATGGAATGGTTAATAAAATTGCGAACGGAAGGGCTATTCTTCTGCCTTCTCGCTTGGTAGGAGGATGGATATATTTACTTTCTGTAGCTTATATAACTATTGGTTTCTATTTAACACGCATTTGTCTATATTTGGTCAGGCGGATGTTGTAGCATGTCTCTATAGAACTGTTAGATACTTTATCTTTCGCTGCAACCAAGGTTATCCCTTTAGTTGCATAAAGACTTGTTTAGGGTTCCCATAGGTTCTCACACTCTATTGATTATATTGTCAGGTATACCCATATGAATACTACTACATCGATGAGGCCGATGATGGAGGAAAAGACCCTCTTGCATAGAGATTCTGAGGATGGAGATCTCTGAGATATGTGGGCAGAAATGTGCTTATTTCCATGGCATGTTATGACGCTTTGACTCTTAATCCGTACTCAGATCTGTGTTTTCCGCTTCCGCTTGATGTTTTGATGAGTGATGTATGAGGATACTACTATATATATATTTTGGTTCTTGCCATAATGGCGTTGCAATATATTTCTATTTCTTACTAGATGGAATTGCTCTGATGTACTCTTGTATGTCACTAACGTACATACTCACTTGTGTACGCTATACTCGTAGCCATCCGACCATGTTTCTCGCACTCGATGCTATAACTATGAATTTTAGGGTGGATGGTTGGCCAGTAATGTACCCTGCCATTGCGTCCTGCTTGTGGGCAGCCTCGTGGTGTCCATAGTAGTCCATCCTCCCTTGATTTGGGTTATACCGGTTTTTGATTTAGAAACATGAGGTCCGGGGATTACAGTAGGTGAGCAGTTGTGGATTTTTCCCCTACCATGGATTTGACTTGACATGCCACACATCACTGACTGGTGTGGCCCACCACATCCAATACTTCCATTCTAAATAGTGCCACCATAGTCCATAATTTATTCATCTCCCGACCCTCCCTTGGTGACCTAGGCAGTAGCGACAGCGGCGACATTGATTGAGGTGAGGTCCCCCATCAACATGACACGAAGACAATGATGGGCTCTATGATCGGCGAAGGATTTGTAAGTTACTCATTTGTTCTCCGTCAATCAATATCATATCAGGTTTTTGCTTTGCATTTTGGTTCTTGGATCTCACAAACTTCAATTTGGGTTTCTTAGTGCGACATAGTACCAAAGTGGATCTATGATCATACATATGCCGGTGTCATGATAAAAAGTAACTATGAAACACCATGCTACTGCAAGAGGATTCCCTATAGGCATGTCACATTCGGGGGCAAGCACACCGGCCACAGATTCCTTGGATGCAACTTTAAAAAAACCGAGGTGCTGCTACCTTAATTAGCAAGATGAAACACACTCAAAAGTGATGCAACGTACATTGGAGAGATTAACCGAGGAAGCAAACGATGATCGATCGCCGGAAGTTGGAGCTTTGGAGGATGCCAAAAAATAAGAGTACGAGGAGGACGCAAAAATTACAGTAAAGAAAGAGATTAGTAAAGTGATGAGTGTCATTAAGACTGTGTTCAACATAGTTAGTCCTAGCATGCGACCGGTTATGGCATCACTAGATAACATGGGATTTGAAGCCGTTCCCAATGAATAAAGTTTGTTTTGATATTTTCCGAACTACTTATTAGTAATTACTTATGTTTAATTATGTACTTTGTAGTATGTTTGTTTTTTCTTATTCTCAAGCTGCTAGTGTGTTACTATTATGCACTCTGTAGTATGTTTGTTTTTTCTTATTCGCAAATTGAGTACATATGTGTGTGTTATCCTTATGGGTCCACAATATTAGTTTGCAAAAGGGTGGAGCGACCCAGTGGTCAACTATTCAAACTTTATGTGCACAAAATTCCCCACTTACCTAGATCTCGCTAGCATCGAACCCTAAATCGAATATGTGCGGCACCTCCCACCTCCCTCTTGAGATCCATCCTCATGCAGCAGCTTATCTTCTCGGCACTGCTGCTCTGGACTGGACCATTCCATTGTTCGCCTCAAATCTGCTCTCGACAAGACCGCGCCCCTCTTCGTTGTGGTTCCACCCTATTTCAGCCTCACCTTCTTCCTCTCTATCGCGCAACACTCCGTCGACCGCGTAGTCTCGCTCCTCGGTACGTCAGCAGCTAAGACCTTCACTTGTCCAGATTTGCTCTGTATTTCTCTCCATTTATAGTCTTGTGCTTTTAGGCAATGACATTGTAAAATCCTACGAGTTTCACTCGAAGCAAAACAACATTAGGAAAACTGCCACTCAATGTAGTCGCTCAGATTCTTCTCAGAATTCCTCCACATCCTCGCAGCTTACTGACGGTATCAGCCATCTATTCTGATTGGAAGGGACTAATCAGAAGCAATGGTTTTAAATATCTAACTTTGTCACACAACGGTGGAACCCCTTTGCTAGGATATTTCTACCAAAGTAGTGACAATGCTCATTGTTTAACCACTGTGCATTGATACGTTGCAAACGTATCTATAATTTTTGATGTTCCATGCTTGTTTCTATCTACTTTCTTATGTTTTGTCCACACTTTGGAGTATTTTTACACATTTTCTAGAACTAACCTATTAACAAGATGCCACAGTGCCAGTTGCTTGTTTTCTGCTGTTTTTGGTTCTAGAAAAGCCAGAAAATGAATATGCTCGGAATAGGACGGGACGAAAGCCAAAGTCAATTTTTCACCGAGGGGAACACGGACCCAGAAGACGAGACGGAGGAGGGCCTCGAGGGGGCCACACCCCTGGCTGCGCGACCAGGCCTGGCCCGAGCTTGGGGGTGCAGCTACCTCGGGCATCCCCTCGGCCTCCCCTCTCGCCTACAAGAAGCCTCCGATATAGAAACCCTAAAGTACCCGATCAAACTTCTACGAAAGAGTCTGTAGCCGCTGATACATTGCAAATGTATCTATAATTTTTGATGCTCCATGCTTGGTTTTATCCACTTTCTTATGTTTTGTCCACACTTTGGAGTACTTTTCATATGATTTCTTGGACTAACCTATTAACAAGAACCATAGTGCCAGCTGCCTGTTTTCTGGGTTTTTGGTTCCAGGAAAGTCAGAAAATGAATATTCTCGGAATTGGACGGGACAAAAGCCAAAGTGCCTATTTTTCCAGAAGACTCCAGGAGCCAGAATACGAGACGGAGGAGGGTCAGGGGCTGGCCACAACTCCCCCAGGCGTGGGCTGGGCCTGGCCACGCCAGGGCATGGTGTGGTGGCCCCAGGAACCCCCTCGGTCTCCCTCTTCGCCTATAAGAAGCCTTCTGACCTAAAAACTTCGAGGGGTTCGACGTTTTTCCATGAAAAGTTCCGCTGCGCCACCGCCACCGAAGGGGAGATTCAGGGGACAGAAAGTCTCTGTTCCGGCACCCTGCCAGGATGGGGAAGTGCCCCCGGAGCCATCTCCATCGATCTCCACCATCATCTCCATCGACCATCCATGTTTCCTCCATCTACGAGTGAGTAATCCCCTGCTGTAGGCTATGGGGATGGTAGGGATTGGATGAGATTGTTCATGTAATGGCATCAGATTGTTAGGGCATGGTGCCTAGTATCTTTTGTTAGTGCTTTATGACTTTGTTGTGACTTGTTATGCTTAATGCTTGTCACTAGGGCCCGAGTGCCATGATTTCAGATTTGAACATGTTATTGATTCATTATGATAGTATTGTTTTTGGTCTTATCTGCAAGTTGTATACACATGTCGTTGTCTGGAACCTATGGCCCCGAAGTGACAGAAATCGGGATAACCGGAAGGGAAAGGCTTTGATGTGAGGATCACATGTGTTCACGGAGTGTTAATGCTTTGCTCCGGTGCTCTATTAAAAGGAGCACCTTAATTGCCAGTAGTTCCCTAGAGGCCCCGCTGCAAATGGGCTTGCAGGACAAAAGATGTTGTGCAAGTTCTCATTGCGAGCATGTATGACTATATATGGAACACATGCCTAGGATTGTCTAGTACTTGGATGCTTTATCTTATTTATCTGCAATTGCCCTATGTTCTGATTGCTATGTGAATTGTCGTGTCCATGCAACGCCCGTCCATTCATCCCTCTGCCTACCGCACTCGAATCCCACTGTTACTGCTTTTGTTACTACTGTCTTTGCTTTACTACTGCTGTTACTTTGCTATTCCTACTACAAAACTGTTGCTACTAATAAACTGCTGTGAGCAAGATTGTTTTCTAGGTGCAGCTGAATTGATAACTCAGTTGTTAAGGCTTATAAATATTCTTTGGCTCCCCTTGTGTCGAATCAATAAATTGGGTTTCACTTCCCTCGAAAATACTGCGATACACACCTCCATCCCTAGATCGGGTGGGATCTGAAGCTTTTCCTGTCACCCTGCTGGAGGGGAGAATTCACCCTGGAGGCCTTCGTCATCACCATGCAAGCCTCCAGTGTGATGCGTGAGTAGTTCATCCTTGGACTACGGGTCCGTGTAGTAGCTAGATAGTTGGTTCTCCTCCTTTGTGCTAACATGTTTAGATCTTGTGAGCTCCGTTCATGATCAAGATCATCTATTTGTAATCCTACATGTTGTGTTTGCGGGGATCCGATGGATATTAAGATGCTATTTCTGATTGATTATTGATTCTATCATGTCTTTGTTATTTGTGATCTTGCATGCTCTCCGTTGTTAGTAGTTCTCTTGGCCGAGTAGATGCTAGCAACTCCAAGAGGGAGTATTTATGCTTGATAGTGGGTTCATGCCTCAAGTAATCTAGGGAAGTGACATAAATCTCTAAGGTACTAGATGTGATATTGCTACTAGGGAGAAAACAGCAATCCTTTGTTCATAGAACAATCGTATTGTTTACTTTACATACTTTTCTTAATGTAATTATCTGTTGCTTGCAACTTAATATTGGAGGGGGTTCAGATGATAACCTGAAGGTGGATTATTAGTCATAGATGCAGTTGGATTACGGTCTATGTATAATGTTGTAATGCCCAATCAAATCTCGTAGGAGTCAAGATGATTAGTATATGCATGTATGCTTTCTCGATATTTGTCAATTCCCCCGCTGTAATTTGTTCACCCAACATGTCATCTATCTTAAGGAGAATCACCACTACTGAACTATGGACCCCGGTCCATTCTTTTACCATCAATCTACAACTATTTACAATTTTCTATTTACTTTCTGCTAGCTATTACTATCTTCCACACAATACATTTATTACTTTGTTTCCAGCAAAACCGGTGAGATTGACAATCTCACTGTAAGTTGGGGGCAAAGTTCTGTGGTTGTGTTGTGAAGGATTCCAAGTTGGAAACAACACCTTGGAGGTGTTTCCTTGCTCCTACTGGTTCGATAACATTGGTTTCATAACTGAGGGAAAACTTGCTATTGTGATCATCATACCGTCCTCTTGGGGTTCCCCAACAAGCTCGATATATTTTTGGCCATCAAGCATCATCTTGACCCAACCATCTTGAGAAAGTTTCCCCTTAGAAATGAAGACATTGTTAGTGAGATTGATAGTGATAGTGATGGTCTGGCTACTCTCACAAGTTGTGTTCTGTACAGGGTAATAACATCGAGATATATCCTTGCATTTGACAACACTACAAAGGCTCTATGGTATGTTGAGTGTCCAGAAGAGAGACATGATAATTTGTTCTAGTGCAGACTTCACACCTTTAAAGGGCATCATGTAGGCGTTGGACTTTTAGTTCTAAGAGGTTCCATCCTACTAACCTCGAGCGGTGCCAGGTCAGTAGTAGGTGATCACATGTGGTCACTTGATAGAGAAGTTGATTTGTCTAATCTCCTAGTCCTTAGCACATATTTTCCACATCATGGTAAATGTAAACAAAAGATACTATGTGCATTTGAAGATAGAGATATCTTGGTTATACGGATGAAGAAAGCTGTATAATTATTAGATGTGAAGAACTATTAGTGGAAGAATATCTATGGTTATCTCAAAAATCCACTATATATCCTTATACTATGATACCAGGTAATTAGCATACGCTATCATATATATATATGCTCATTCTTACATCTATCATTTTCATGTCGATCATTTATTTTATTGTTTGACAACATCAAACATATTCAAAACTATATAGTGGGGGCTAGCAACGGTTTGAAGGTTTTAACCCTGGTCCATTCTTTTACCATCAATCTACAACAGATGGATGGAGATGGTAGTCATCTTGTTATAAAATTGTTAAAAGTGGGTTTGAAGGTTTTAATCCCACTATTTTGAGCTTGATAAAAATTATGTGTTTGTAGATCATGAAAAGCATGCTTTATGTGATAGTTATATTGTTGAGTTTGTTCATTAGGCTACTGAAAATTATTATGAGAGAGGAACATATGGTTGTAAAAGTTTTCATAGTACAGAAACACCTCTCTATTTGCTGAAAGTTTTGAAATTACTCTCGTTTTATCTTCCTATGCATGTCACTTTGTTCTTTGTGAATTTATTTGCGTATAAGATTCCTATGCACAGGAAGTGGTTTAGACTTAAATGTGTTTTGAATTTTCTTCTTGATGCTCTCTTTTTCTTCAATTCATATTTCTTATGTGAGCATCATCAAAATTATCATGCCTAACTTAAAGGCGTTAAAGAAAAGTACTTATTGGGAGATAACCCAAAAGTTTTATATGAGCCTTGGAAGTTACTACTTCTATAATAACCGCTCCTTATCCTTTTTATTTGCTTTTTGTGCCAAGAGTAACCTATAATGAGAGAGAAGTAATGCTTGGGAAAGTTGCTGTCCCGAAACAGATTTTCGTGCTTTACTGTAAAAAATCGTGTAAAATCTATGTACGTCGGTTTGAGGCGTGAATTTTTGGTCTTCTGACCCAGGTTGTTATCTAACTTTTGTTAGTTCAACACTTTTTTATTGGAGCAACATAAGGTCTTCAAAAAAATTCGTATTTATCTGCTGGTCTGTTTTGACAGATTTCTGCCATTATTTGCATTTGCTTCTTGTTGGTTCCTTTTTGAGTTCTTTTGGGGAATTGAGCTTTTTGAGGGAAGTGCTACAGTAGCTTGTATTTTAATGGAAGTTTTATTGCTGTTGAAACTGAACCCAAAGACTTATTATCTTGAGTACACTAATGTTGCTAATAAAGTTTGTGTGAAGTTTTGTATGAAGGAAAAATTTCAGGTGTATGGAGAGAATGAGTTAATGAGATGAAGAATGGACTAAAGCTCAAGCTTGGGGAGGCCACGCGTGTCATCCCAAGAAATATCCAAGAAGTACAAGCCTCAGAGCTTGGGGATGCCCAAGGCATCCCCTTCTTCATCAATAAAAATCCTAGGTTTCTTCCAAACACTTCATTTTTATTGTTTCATGCATACTTGTGTTGTTCTTGGAGCGTCTTCTTTTTCGTTTTTGTTTTCGTTTTTCGTTTTCTTGGTTTTCTTAGTTTTTTGAATAAATTGGTTGGACCCCCTCTTTCATGCATTGGTTTTCAAATAGTTTGGTTTGGATTGGAAAAGAGTAGGAAAGTTCATGCTTAAGTGGTAAAGAGAGCTTGTTTTTGACTGTGGCCTATGCTTTGTCATGCCATGATTGATATTGTTTTAGCTTTATGCTTAGTTACCTCTGATGTATCATGACATGTTATAAACAATTGAGATTGCTTAATGTGCCTTGGAAGAATCATGTGTTGTTTTAGCATATTAAAGCATAGTATTGTGGCATTCTCCTTTGATGCTTTATTTGGGTTGACTCGGCGCATGATCACACCATGTTATGACTATCTAAAGTCGCCATAGTCTTTATGATCCTTTGGTTTTCGAGTTGTAATATCACTTTATGCTTTGATTAATGATGTTTTGTCGCTCTTCATGATTATGGCCATTATTGCTCTCTTAGTTGGTCACTCCCAGTCTTTTGCTAGCCTCCATAGCCAAGTATGAGTTCCACTCATGCATCCAACTCCTAAAACCAAGTTATTCCAAAGAGTCCACCATACCTACCTATTAGCATTTTCTATTCCATGTATATTCATGCTTTTATCTACCTTCTGAATTAAACTTGTTATGTGAAAATTAGTGATTAAAGCTCTCACGAACTTGATGGCACACTTTACTTTCTTGCATTTAATAAACTTGAACCATTGTGTCCATCTTTGTTGCGTATATGCTTGTGCTTTATAAGTTGAAATTAGCAGAACCATGTATCATGGGGAACGCTTTCAACATTGCACTTGTACATTGTACCCCGTTGATATCATGTTCTTTTGCTTATGGATCCCGACGGTGTGAAATAAAAGTGGAACTTGTAAGACCATGGAGTTTATATGTGTGTTAGAGAAACGCCTAGGCCGCTAGCCTAAGCCATGCCTAATCATGGTGGAAACTTGCAGCATAACCATAATGAGCACTCTATGAAGCATCCTCAATAAAAACCTATGGAAATAGCAAATAAAAAGATCACTGAGATGCTCATTGTCTGCTTGCCTTGTCATTTTGATTATGGTATAGCTCCTGTATCATGTGCAAGGGGTACCCCGTTGGCGGTTCTCTATGATACATATGTACTTATAATGACAAGAGCTTACTTGTGACTAAAGTTAAGTAGCATGAGGTTCGGTCTTCGTAAGTAAGGGCCATGAGATTTCAGCTTATAACTAGTCAAGCATATCCTCTTAGTTGTGTCACTTTAACCTTAATCACTTCAAGATCCTTATGATAGGGGCAATGAGAGTTGAAAGCTAACAAGTACCATAATTTTTGGAAGCTCTTTATGAAACTTGAATCTCTACTTCCTTCTATGAAGGCCTTTCTTTTACTTTTATGTTGAGTCTCCACCTTCTATCTTTATGCACCTACTTTGAGAGCATAGTGGCCATTCTTAGTTCTATGTGCATTGTCCCAAGACTTGTTGATTGATGCATAACTTTGATATTGCTTGTTCTTAAACTATTTGTATCTAGTCACTCTTATGAACTTTGAAGGTGTCCTATGCATTTATGTTTGCTACTCTATGAGGGACAAGCTGAATGCCACTATGTTATGTTTTCTTTATGTGAAACAAACAAACGTCTTGCAAAGAATTATTATTCATGAACCTTTTGTTTGTGCCTTTTCATGTTGCAACATAGTTTCTATGCTTATTGTTAGAACTTAATCTTTCATGCTATGTTGAAGTACTATGATCCCAGCTATCAATGTTTTACAAATACTTTGATCAAGTTTATGATGGTGCATGTCACATCAAAAATTATTCTTTCTTTTTATCACTTACCTACTCGAGGACGAGTAGGAGTTAAGCTTGGGGATGTTGACATGTTGCTAACGTATCCATAATTTATGATGTTCCATGCTTGGTTTTATCTACTTTCTTATGTTTTGTCCACACTTTGGAGTACTTTTTATACACTTTCTTGGACTAACCTATTAACAAGATGCCACAGTGACAATTGCCTGTTTTCTACTGTTTTTGGTTCCAGGAAAGTCAGAAAATGGATATTCTCTGAATTGGACGGGACAAAAGCCAAAGTCAGTTTTTCACCGAGGGGGACACTGAGTCAGAATACGAGACGAAGAGCGGCCAGAGGGCTGCCACACCACCTGGCCGTGCCAGGGGGTGGTGTGGCCGCCTAGGACACCCCCTCGGCCTCCCCTTTCGCCTATAATATGCCTCTGATACAGAAACCCTAAGCACCCGATCAAAATTCCACGAAAGAGTATGTAGCCACCGTCATCTCCATCTCTAGATCAGGAGGGATCTGAAGCTCTTCTCGGCACCCTGCCGTAGGGGAGAATTCACCCTAAAGGCCTTCTTCATCACCATGCAAGCCTCCGGTGTGATGCGTGAGTAGTTCATCCTTGGACTATGGGTCCATGTAGTATCTAGATGGCTAGTTCTTCTCCTTTGTGCTATCATGTTTAGATCTTGTGAGCTCCGTTCATGATCAAGATCATCTATTTGTAATCCTACATGTTGTGTTTGCGGGGATCCGATGGATATTGAGATGCTATTTCAGATTGACTATTGATTCTATCATGTCTTTGTTATTTGTGATCTTGCATGCTTTCCGTTTTTAGTAGCTATCTTGGCCAAGTAGATGCTAGCAACTCCAAGAGTTAGTATTTATGCTCGATAGTGGGTTCATGCTTCTAGTAATCTGGGGAAGTGACAGAAATCTCTAAGGTACTAGATGTGTTGTTGCTACTAGGGAGAAAACAACAATCCTTTATTCATAGAACAATCGTATTGTTTACTTTACACGCAATGCGTAATGCAATTATATGTTGCTTGCAAGTTAATACTAGAGGGGGTTCAGATGATAACCCGAAGGTGGATTATTAGTCATAGATGCAGTTGGATTACGATCTATGTATAATTTTGTAATGCCCAATCAAATATAAAAGGAGTCAAGATGATTAGTATATGCATGTATGCTTTCTCGATGTTTGTCAATTTCCCCGCTGTAATTTGTTCACCCAGCATGTCATCTATCTTAAGGAGAACCACCACTAGTGAACTATGGACCCCGGTCCTTTCTTTTATCATCAATCTACAACTATTTACTGTTTTCTGTTTACTTTCCGCAACCTATTACTTTCTTCCACACAATACATTTAATCCTTTGTTTTCAGCAAAACCAGTGAGATTGACAACCTCACTGTAAGTTGGGGGCAAAGTTCTGTGGTTATGTTGTGCAGGATTCCATGTTGGCAACAACACCTTGGAGGTGTTTCCCTGCTCCTACTTGTTTGATAACCTTGGTTTCATAACTGAGGGAAACTTACTATTGTGCTCATCATACCTTCCTCTTGGGGTTCCCCAACGAGCTCGTTAGTACACGAGTCAGCATGCATATTTGCATCATGTTTTATATCATTATTTTGCACTATAGACGTGATGGGGATATGCCGAGTGGGGTATGCCTAGCAGGACGTTCTGATCATGCCGATGGCCTAGCAAGTGGACCTGCAGGACGACGACAGGAGCGCGACTGAGGAGAAGGCCTGGCAATGGGAGACTTTAGGCCTAGAAGCGCACTTGAAGCCCAGTCGGATTAGGTCAAAGCCTCCGAATCCATATCTTGTTCGGTTGTAAACTATCAACACCCGGATTTTTAATCCCAGATGCCCGTTATGCCATACCTCGCAATCCCAGGATTACCATTTTTGCGAGACATAACGGATTGGATATCACAGTACATCATCCATTACAAACCATACATAAGGTCTTACACAAATAAGGATCTCATGATCCAGTCTTAATACAACAAGCAACGGAAATAAAAGATAAGCATAGCGGTGGGGTCCATCTTCAGGGGAACAGGCAATGCTAAAAAGGCAGATAGTCCTAGTTATCATAGCCGTTCTGCTGACCATCATCTTGGTAGTCTCCTTCATAGTCTGCCCATGAGAATAGCTAGGGACAAAAGCCATGAGTACTCTTTAAGTACTCGCAAACTACCACTAACAAGTAGTATAAATCTAAGTAAAGTGCTAACTCTATATTTAACTATAAAGTTAAGTTTGAAACCTAAGCTGAGTTCTGAAACAAAAAGATAAAATGAATCTCTAGAATCACTTAAGTTGGGAAGCTAGTGTCATAGTCACAACCCTGTTGTGGTCAAGTTAAGATTCATCATTCATAAGTTATTTTGAAAACATCTGACAATGAAACAGTATGGCCATTCCAACTGTCCATAACCGCGGACGCGGCTATTCGAATAGTTTGACACTCTGCAAAGGTGGTACACTTTCACCACAAGATTTGATACATCTGTCAGGGATAACCCTGAATTGTCATACTTAGTATGCATATAATCAAACATGACCTTTCCTTTACACACCCTAGTATAAGCACCTCTCCTATGAGCATGGCCTCCCAACCATGACCATCTGTCATCTTGGGCACTTCATAGGTGGACAACATTGAGAGGTAGCCTCAGCTCAGACCTCTCCCGAGAGGGAACTAATACTAATGCATATAAACTTCTGGCTAAGCCTTACCCAATTCAGGTATCGTGGTTGTACGGTAAATTTGGAATGGTATCGCATCCGAATCCAAACATCAGTTTTTTAAAAAAGGGCTAAGGCTCATGCCTCAACATTTTCATCATCATAAACCAGTTGTGTTTCTCAACACATGTCAAAACATCTCAATAGAATGACTCATCATTCCAAGGTTTTCATAATTCATTTTCACCAAGTGTTCCCATCTAAAGTGACTCAAGTTTTTATCTACTCTAAACTACTAAGTTAAGAGTGTTCACTAAGGTGGAAAGATGAGATCAATCTCATGCCATAGAATGACATCTAAAGTTATCTAAAATAGGTCAAGTTTTATACTCTTTATGCTACCTTCAAAACAAGTAAGGGATTTTGTGTAAAGTAAAGGAAGTAAAGCTTGAAATTAGTACTTGGGGTAAAGAATAGTCAAAGTAGTTTAACCAAAGCATGCCTAGAGCATCTTTGCTAAACCATCCAGTTTAATCCTAGCTTGCTAATAGTAGCTTGCCTTGGTTCGTGCAGTGGTTGAAGTTGTCTTCCTCCTCTTGGTAGAACTCCTCCTCCTCGTAAGCTTGGTCGGTACTATCTTCTATAAATACATACGGTATACACAATCACCAAACAATACTTAACTAGTCTAATTAGCACTCTAAGGCATACATTTGATGATCTATTATCATCACAAGCATCACAAGTTTTATTAACTAGTTTCATTCTTTTTATTTAAGAAAAGTAATTTCTACTCATTGAAAATTAACTAAGATTTAATATTCACCACTTAAAATATGGGATCATGTGGACACATGTCATCACCACATATCTTAACATGTGGGAATGTAATTTAAGGGTTGGTTCATAATTACTTTGGTTTAAGTTCATTATTTAATGATCTAAAGTGGCTACAAATTCCTATATAGCATTATTTTGGTACTAGTCCAAAGTCACTGCATGTAAACCTTAATATTATTACTTATTCAGATAGTTATGGTTAAATGTGATTTTTGAGAGTTGGAATCAACTCCAAAGCTATCATGGTTGATTTTATAAAAATGTTGCAAGGTGCAAATGCTTTTGTCTTGTTGTTTTTACTCGGAGAGATCTCTAACTCTAATTGAATTAAATCCAACGGGCTTGGGTAGATCTTTTCAGTAGCTTTCTAACAAAATTGGAATCACTCCATTTGGATTTGTAAATCTCTCTGAATTGAATTTTAAACTAAGGGATAGAACTAGGTTTAACTAAAATAGAAAAATCCTAATTCAAACTAACTGGGTTGCACGGGAACGCTAAAGGGCCGGCCCAGTGACACTCCGCGGTGCGGGGCTCAGCTGATAGGGGGGTCCCCCGGTCAGCTGACGGACCTATCGCCGGTGAACTCTAACCCTAACGGCTCAGTGGGGGTGCTCAGGGAGCGTACCAGGGCTCCAGCGACAATGGCGAGGCGGGCAAATGGACTGGTGGTCGACGGCGAGCTCAAGGACGGTCGAGGCTACTCCAAGGGTGGTCGCAATCAGCGGCGCCCTTTTCCTCCAGAGGCGGCCTGCTCCGGTGCAATTCTAGCGAACGGCTGCTCGCGCTGCTCCGGCTAGAGGTGGGGAATGGTCAGTGAGGTGAGGGGAGGTGAGTGGTGTGCCGAATGGGACTGGGGGTGGCCTCTATTTATAGGACGACGACGCGACTGAGAGGGATGGGCGAGCGGCTCCGGCGAGGGCTGCACAACGTGCTAGCAGCGTGGCTCGAGGTAGGGGCGGTCGCTGGTCTCCTGGCAGTGCTCTACGTGATCAATGTGGGACTAGGGGCGGTGGTATGCGATCGGGCGGTGCTGGCTCTCTGAGCGGCAGAGACGGCGGTGTCCACGACAAGCGGTGGCTGTGGTTCGTTGGCGGCGAACGGGCATGTCCGGCGTGCTCCCTGGGTCATGGCGAAGCGGTGGACACGGGCTGCGGTCGAGGGGCGGCTTGTGCACGCGTGTCGAGTGCGGCGCTCTGGCGCGTGCTCGGCATGGTGCAGTCGCACTGGGCACGGAGGTTTGGCGGTGGTCCATGCTCTAGCCTGGCTTGGGGAGGGGACAGAGAGTGGCGGTGAGGTGAGGGATAGCTCGTAGACATTGTGAGAGGGGGCGAGATGGTCTGCTGTGGTGGTGGCATGGTCGGCCGGCCAGCATGTGCTCGGCATGGCATGGCATGACCACTAGGGGATAGGGGAGGGGGTGATAATGGCATGGTTAGATCATTTGGAGACAGAGGGAGTGTTAGGCATTTTGAAAAGAACTTTGGTGGGTGTGCTAGGCATAAGCTTGAGACTGTGTGGGTGCTTGGGTTTTGAAATTTGAGCTCATTTGTGTGTTTTTTGAAATAGTGGGATCTTCCCATATGAAATAGATTCAATTTTCAAATGCCATTTAAATATAGTGTTTGAATGGTTTTGGCAGATCACAAAGTGGTCCTTGGTACCACATTATGTGTACTATCAAGGGGTGCGAAGATCCATAATTTTTTCTGTTAGGTTTTGAGTACTAGGAATAGCCAAAGTAGGCATGCTGATTAAAATGGCACAAATGACCATTTGCTTCTTTTATTCATTTTGATTTGTTTTTCTTTGGGATTTGTTTGGGGATGATCTAGATGATGTTTATTTCACCTAAGAATCATTTTACAAGCAATGGATCACTTAAACATGGCAATTCAAACAACTCCTATTTTTAAATGCACACACATATGAATGCTTTGATAATTTCAATTGAAAAAGTTTTTGTTAACCCTAATTTTGACGATTTGTATCTTAATAACCTTGGATTGAAGTTTTGGGATGTTACAAACCTTCCCCCCTTAAACAAAATCTCGTCCCGAGATTTACAAAGAAAACTAGGAACTAAAGAGATCTGGGAACTCTGTCCTAATGTAATCTTCTCGCTCCCAAGTGGCTTCGTCCTTGGTATGGTTGCTCCACTAAATCTTGAGAAACTTGATACTCCTGGTTCTGGTGGTTCTATAAGCTTCTTCTAAGATACGGATGGGCACTTCACGATACGTCAGGTCATTGTTGATCTCCACAGCTCTGTGATCGATGTTCTTGAAAACTACAGTCTTCTCCGGCACTTCCAGGCATTTGCGAAGTAACGAGATATAGAAAACATTGTGGATGGCTGACATCTCTTCAGGTAGTTCCAGTTGATACGATACTTCTCCTCGACGGTTCAGAATCTTGAAAGGCCCGATATATCTGGGGGCTAACTTTCCTTCCAGACTAAAGCGTTGGGTTCCTTTCAATGGTGAAACCTTGAGATATACAAAATCTCCGACATTGAAAGTCAGGTCTCTCCTTCTCTTGTCAGCATAACTCTTTTGTCTGGATTGGGAGGTCTTGAGGTGCTCACGGACTTTGTGAACTTTCTCTTCGGCTTCTCGGAGAATGTCGGGTCCAAAGATCTGACTCTCTCCTACTTGTGACCAATTCAAAGGGGTACGTCACTTTCTTCCGTATAGGAACTCAAATGGTGCCATCTGCAAACTAGCTTGATAACTATTGTTATACGAGAACTCTGCGAAAGGCAGACAGTCTTCCCATTTTGATCCATATTCCAACACACAAGCTCTTAACATATCCTCTAGGATCTGGTTGACTCTCTCAGTATGTCCATCGGTTTTCGGGTGATACGCGGTGCTGAAGTTCAACTTGGTGCCTAATCCTTCCTGCACATTCTGCCAAAATCTCGAGGTAAACTGGGTTCCTCGATCTGATACTATGGTCTTGGGGGTTCCATGCAGACTAACAATCCTAGCAATGTACAGTTCTGCTAGCTTCGCAATCTGGTAGGTAGTCTTGACAGGTATGAAGTGGGCTACCTTGGACAGTCTATCAACTATGACACATATTGAGTCATTTCCCCTACTAGAAGTAGGCAAACCGGTGATAAAGTCCATTTCGACGGAATCCCATTTCCATTCCAGAATCTGCAATGGTTGCAACAGTCCTGTAGGTATCTGGTGCTCTGCTTTGACTCTTTGACAGATGTCACACTTGGCGATGTAGCTTCCGATTTCCCTCTTCATCTTGTGCCACCAAAATTGCTCTTTCAAATCTTGATAAATCTTCATTCCTCCGGGGTGGATAGAATAAAGGGTATCATGAGCTTCCTTCATAATAACTTGCTTCAGCTCCGAATCTGCTGGCACACAGATACGGCTTTTGTACCAAAGAACTCCATCTTCGTCTTTAGTAAATCCAGGTACCTTTCCTGTACTAATACGACGTTTGATTCCGTCGATACTTTCATTTCCCTTCTGGGCTTCCTTGATTTGGCTAATCAATGTGGGTTGAAGTTCAATGCTAGCTAAGAATCCTTTGCTAACTAATTCCGTTCTGAACTGCTCCAACTCCTCATACAAACTTGGCTGCTTCTTCTTGATCATGGTGTTAAGCCTGCACGACAATCTACTAAGAGCATCCGCTACCACATTGGCTTTGCTGGGGTGATAGTGAATGTCAAGGTCATAATCCTTGATTAACTCTATCCATCTCCTTTGCCTCATATTCAGCTCCTTCTGAGTGAAAATATACTTCATGCTCTTATGATCCGAGTAAATCTCATAGCGATTACCTATCAGATAATGACGCCATGTCTTCAATGCCATAACTACAGCTGCTAAGTCAAGATCATGGGTCGGATAGTTCTGCTCATGCTGCTTCAGTTGTCGAGACAGATACGCGATGACTTTGCCTTCTTGCATCAATACACATCCGAGACCAATCTTAGATGCATCACAATATACATCAAACGGCTTCTTGATGTCTGGCATGATCAATATTGGGGCTGATATCAATCTCTTCTTCAGCTCTTGGAAACTGGCTTCACACTTGTTAGTCCATTCAAAATTCTTGTCCTTCTTCAACAATTGGGTCATGGGTCTGGCGATGCTCGAGAATCCTTCGACGAACTTGCGGTAGTATCCCGCTAATCCGAGGAATGCACGGACTTGAGTTTGAGTGGTTGGGGCTTCCCATGCTTCGACATCTTTGATCTTGGCGGGATCAACAGAAACTCCTCCGGCAGACACAATATGTCCTAGGAATCCTATTTCTTTCAGCCAAAACTCACACTTGCTGAACTTGGCATATAACTGATGCTCTCTCAGGGTTTCTAGGATGATTCGTAGATGTTGCTCATGCTCTTCTTCTGACTTGGAGTAGATAAGGATGTCCTCGATAGAGACAACTACAAACTTATCTAGGAAATTCATAAAGATCTTATTCATGAGATTCATGAAATAAGCAGGGGCATTGATTAATCCAAAAGACATAACCGTATACTTGTATAAACCATAGCGAGTAGTAAAGGCGGTCTTCGGAATATCCGTTGCATGAATCTTAAGTTGGTGATAACCAGTCCTAAGATCAATCTTTGAGAATACCTAGGCTCCATACAACTGATCAAATAGATCCTCTATCTTTGGCAAGGGGTAGTTATTCTTGATGGTGACATCATTCAACTTTCTGTAATCTGTACACAGGCGGTTGCCTCCATCTTTCTTGTCGACGAATAACACTGGTGATCTCCATGGCGAAGCGCTTGGCTGAATCAAGCCTGTTGCTAACGTGGCATCTAACTTCTTCTTCAACTCTACTAACTCTGAGGGGTTCATGCTATAGGCTCTCTGGGCTATGGGTCCGGTTCCGGAGATTAGCTCAGTAATGAACTCAATATCCCTATCCGGGGGCATACCTGGCAATTCATCTGGGAATACGTCGGGGTATTCACAGACTACTCTTACTTGGTCTATGGTGGGTAGGGCTAGACTCTTGTTGTACTTGAATTGGCGAGGTAAGGTTTCAGATATATGCTCTACTGTTACTCCAGAACTACCGGTCATGGTGATGGCTTTCTTAGCATAGTATATCGGTCCTTTATGCCTTGACATCCAGTCCATACCTAGTAATACTTCCAATCCTTTGGTTCCAAGTACTATAAGGTTGGCATAAAAATTTATCCCATGTATTCTGATAGGTACAGCTTTGCAAATTTTTCTAGCTTTTGTAGTTGATTCGGGGATTTGAACTATCATGACATGCTTCAGGTTGGTTAGGTGAATCTTACTAGTGCATGCAAATTCTTCGGTGATAAATGAATGCGATGCTCCTGAATCAAACAATACTCTTGCTAAAACTGAGTTGACAGAAAACATACCCAGCACTACATCTGGCGCTTCTTCGGCTTCTTCGGCGTTCATGTGGAAGAGACGACCGTTGCGGTTGAATACGACACTGCTGTTGAGCTGGGGCATTCACGTTTGGCACTGGCTACAGTCTTCTTGGGACACTCATTGGAGTAGTGACCCTTCACTCCACACTCGAAACAAGTGATATGGGACTTGTCCTTTGCTGCAACAGGCACAACATTGCTGCCAGTTCTGGGTGCAGTGTTGTTGTTGTTGTTATTGGGAGGGGCACGGTTGAAATTGTTGGCATTGCCGGAGTTGTGATTGTTTCTTCCGGACTTCGTATTTCCTCCGCTACGGTTGGGGTAGCTTGGTCGAGACATTGGGGGTCGGTTGTTCCTTGGTGCATATCCTGGTGAGGGGTTGGGACGGTACTTCTGATGACTGTTGGATCCTGATTGTTACATCGTACAACATTTGTGGTTGTCGTTTGCCTGATTAATCTTCCCTTCCATCTGGATGGCAGAGTCGACTAGCTCTTCGAGATCCTTGAAACGGATGTTGACAAGGACAATATGCATCTCATCATGCAGTCCATTCAGGAATCTCTCCTTCTTCTTCACCTCTGTGTTGATCTCATCAGGGGCATATCTTGCGAGTGACAGGAATCTATCACGATATTCCACCACAGTCATTCTGCCTTGCTTCAAGTCGCAAAACTCATCTCTTATTCTGGTGACTAGGCCTTGCGGCACATGGGTGCGGCTGAACTTTATTTTGAAAGCTTCCCATGTCATCACTTGACCATGGTTCATATTGCGGATACTAGTCCACCAAGCTCTTGCATCTCCCGCCAGATAGTGGGTGGCAAAGAGAACTTTCTCGTTGTCATCAACTCCTGCAACTTCTAAGTTGTTTTCCATTGTCTGCAGCCAGTCATCTGCATCTAGTGGGTTTTCAGCTTGGTTGAAGATTGGGGGATTGGTATTCTGGAAGTTTTGAGTTTGGATCCATGGTGATCCTAATTTCCATGCGCTTGGTTGTTGAGAGCCATCTGTGCGATCTGTTGCAATGTTGCTAAGTTGGGTTGGCATTCTGCCCTGCTTGCTTCTCTGTCTGCGATGAGATTCTGCAAGATTTGCAGCATCGGGTCTTGCGACGAGCTGCTCCCTCCTTGGTTTCCACGATTCATCTAAAGATTTAGGTAGATAAAGGGGTAAGAGGGAAAGTTCTAAGGTTCATGGTTTTGGTTTCAAGCTAAAACTTTGAGTTTGACTCAGGTTTTGCAACTAACTCATTTCATTCATGCAAACAAGTACACAATACAACACACGCCACAACAATTAAAGGAAAACAGATGGTTTGAAGAACCATTCTGCAAGCTACAATATAGTGGGACCAATACATCTCATGCTACGACAGTGTTCTAGTGCATCTACTCATCGTCAATGAAGTCGGAGTCCTCATCGTCAGTGTAGAAGTCCAGAGCATCCTCCTCCAAAAAGTCATCATCATTGCTGAGGTAAGAATCCATGTCTCCCTGGATGTCTTCACCCTCATCTTCTTCCTCCTTTGCTACAAGCTAAGCTTCCTGCTCCTTGACGGTCTTCTCGAGGTCGGCCACCTTCTTGCAAAGACGGGCGATGGTGCAATCCTTCTTTGCATGCTGGTGGCGAAGAGACTCGTGATCTTGGACGAGCAGTGCGAAAGTCTGGGCCTTCTGGTCGGCAATGGCATGGTTCTGGTTGGCTAACTCTCTAGCATTGTCTAGTTCCTGCCTGTCGTGCAGCAAGAAGTCAAGATTCTCCACTTGACGCCTCAACTCTGGGTGACTTGGCATCTCCATCGGCATTCCCATGAAGTCACGTCTTGCATAGTGAGCAAAACGGGTTCCCTGGAGTTGGTTGACACTGAGCGCACATAGACATGCGAGAGCTTCATGCATTGCCCTGGCTAATCCATCTAGCCAGTTCTTCTCTCTCACGGAGAACTGGATTCTCCCAGATGTTGGTGCTTCGATGCTTCCTCTAAGATCAGCGGTGACTAGCCACTATAAATATCCTCCTGGAGGTCCTGGAAGTTGAGCTCCAAGAAACTCTGGGTGTGGGCGTCCTAGTAACTCCGACAGTGAATCCAGATCCCTCTCGAAGATCAGTTGACCTCCGTTTCCCAACTGGTAGAACTTGTTGAACTGAGTCTCCATCTACAAGAATTTAGGATGAGGAAAATTAGTGAAGTGATCAAGTGTGTCAAATTTTAAGTACTAATGTAAGAATTTTGAGGAACATGAATTTTGGAGAAAGGATGAATTCCCAAGGATAAGAGAGGAAATAGTTTTTCATAAATACTCACTTTGGTTTTGAAACTAAGTTTTTGTTCGGACGTCCATTCTAACTAGGGTCTCCTATGGTTAGGATGGCTCTGATACCAACTTGTCAACACCCGGATTTTTAATCCCAGAAGCCCGTTATGCCATACCTCGCAATCCTAGGATTACCATTTTTGCGAGACATAACGGATTGGATATCACAGTACATCATCCATTACAAACCATACATAAGGTCTTACACAAATACGGATCTCGTGATCCAGTCTTAATACAACAAGCAGCGGAAATAAAAGATAAGCGTAGCGGTGGGGTCCATCTTCAGGGGAACAGGCAATGCTGACGAAGACAGATAGTCCTAGTTATCATAGCCGTCCTACTGACCATCATCTTAGTAGTCTCCTTCATAGTCTGGCCATGAGAATAGCCAGGGACAAAAGCCATGAGTACTCTTTAAGTACTCGCAAACTACCACTAACAAGTAGTATAAATCTAAGTAAAGTGCAAACTCTATATTTAACTATAAAGTTAAGTTTGAAACCTAAGCTGAGTTCTGAAACAAAGAAAGATAAAATGAAGCTCTAGAATCACTTAAGTTGGGAAGCTAGTGTCATAGTCACAACCCTGTTGTGGTCAAGTTAAGATTCATCATTCATTTCATAAGTTATTTTGAAAACATCTGACAACGAAACAGTATGGCCATTCCAACTGTCCATAACCGCGGACGCGGCTATTCGAATAGTTTGACACTCTGCAGAGGTGGTACACTTTCACCACAAGATTTGATACATCTGTCAGGGATAACCCTGAATCGTCATACTTAGTATGCATATAATCAAACATAACTTTTCCTTTACACACCCTAGTATAAGCACCTCTCCTATGAGCATGGCCTCCCAACCATGACCATCTGTCATCTTGGGCACTGCATAGGTGGACAACATTGAGAGGTAGCCTCAGCTCAGACCTCTCCCGAGAGGGAACTAATACTAATGCATATAAAATTCTGGCTAAGCCTTACCCAATTCAGGTATCGTGGTTGTACGGTAAATTTGGAATGGTATCGCATCCGAATCCAAACATCAATTTTTTTAAAAAGGGCTAAGGCTCATGCCTCAACATTTTCATCATCATAAACCAGTTGTGTTTCTCAACACATGTCAAAACATCTCAATAGAATGACTCATCATTCCAAGGTTTTCATAATTCATTTTCACCAAGTGTTCCCATCTAAAGTGACTCAAGTTTTTATCTACTCTAAACTACTAAGTTAAGAGTGTTCACTAAGGTGGAAAGATGGGATCAATCTCATGCCATAGACTGACATCTAAAGTTATCTAAAATAGGTCAAGTTTTATACTCTTTATGCTACCTTCAAAACAAGTAAGGGACTTTGTGTAAAGTAAAGGAAGTAAAGCTTGAAATTAGTACTTGGGGTAAAGAATAGTCAAAGTAGTTTAACCAAAGCGTGCCTAGAGAATCTTTGCTAAACCATCCAGTTTAATCCTAGCTTGCTAATAGTAGCTTGCCTTGGTTCGTGCAGTGGTTGAAGTTGTCTTCCTCCTCTTGGTAGAACACCTCCTCCTCGTAAGCTTGGTTGGTACTATCTTCTATAAATACATACGGTATACACAATCACCAAACTATACTTAACTAGTCTAATTATCACTCTAAGGCATACATTTGATGATCTATTATCATCACAAGCATCACAAGTTTTATTAACTAGTTTCATTCTTTTTATTTAAGAAAAGTAATTTCTACTCATTGAAAATTAACTAAGATTTAATATTCACCACTTAAAATACGGGATCATGTGGACACATGTCATCACCACATATCTTAACATGTGGGAATGTAATTTAAGGGTTGGTTCATAATTACTTTGGTTTAAGTTCATTATTTAATGATTTAAAGTGGCTAGAAATGCCTATATAGCATTATTTTGGTACTAGTCCAAAGTCACTGCATATAAACCTTAATATTATTACATATTCAGATAGGTATGGTTAAATGTGATTTTTGAGAGTTGGAATCAACTCCAAAGCTATCATGGTTGATTTTATAAAAATGGTGCAAGGTGCAAATGCTTCTGTCTTGTTATTTTTACTAGGAGAGATCTCTAACTCTAATTGAATTAAATCCAACGGGCTTGGGTAGATCTTTTCAGTAGCTTTGTAACAAAATTGGAATCACTCCATTTGGATTTGCAAATCTTTCTGTAGATCTTTTCAGTAGCTTTCTAACAAAATCCGGCGAACTCTAACCATAACGCCTCAATGGGGGTGCTTAGGGGGCATACTAGGGCTCCAGCGATGATGGCGAGGTGGGCAAACGGACTGGTGGTCGCCGGCGAGCTCAGGGACGGTCGAGGCAGCTCCGGTGGTGGTCGCAATCAGCAGCGCCCTTCTCCTCCAGAGGCGTCCTGCTCCGGTGCAATTCCAGCGAACGGTTGCTCGCGCTGCTCCGGCTAGAGGTGGGGAACGTTCAGTGAGGTGAGGGGAGGGGAGTGGTGTGCCGAATGGGGCTGGGGGTGGCCTCTATTTATAGGACGACGACACGACTGAGAGGGATGGGCGAGCGGCTCCGGCGAGGGATGCACAGCATGCTAGCGGCGTGGCTCAAGGTAGGAGGCGGTCGCTGGTCTCCTGGCGGTGTTCTACGTGATCAATGCGGGACTAGGGGCGGTGATATGCGGTCGGGCGGTGCTGGCGCTCTGAGCGGCAGAGACGGCGGTGTCCACGGTGAGCGGTGGCTGTGGTGCGTTGGGCGGCGAACGGGCATGTCCGGCGTGCTCCCTGGGTCGTGGCGAAGCGGTGGACGTGAGCTGCAGTCGAGGGGCGGCTTGTGCACGCATGTCGGGCGCGGCGCTCTGGCGCGTGCTCAGCATGGTGCAGTCGCACTGGGCACGGAGGTTTGGCGGTGGTCCATGCTCTGGCCTGGCTTGGGGAGGGGACAGAGAGTGGCGGTGAGGTGAGGGCTAGCTCGTAGACATGGTGAGACGGGGCGAGGTGGTCTTCTGCGGTGGTGGCATGGTCGGTCAGCCACCATGTGCTCGGCATGGCATGGCATAGCCACTAGGGGATAGGGGAGGGGGTGATAATGGCATGGTTAGATCATTTGGAGACAGAGGGAGTGTTTTGAGGAGAATTGGGTGCAAAACCCTGTTCAGAATAGTAAGCTAGATATTAGGTGTAATTCATGCATGCTATGTTTTATGAAATGGCCGCAAGAAACTTAGTTTGGAATTTTGAAAAGATTTTTGGTGGGTGTGCTAGGCATAATCTTGAGACTCTGCGGGTGCTTGGGTTTTGAAATTTGAGCTCATTTGAGTGGTTTTTGAAATAGTGGGATCTTCCCATATGAAATAGATTCAATTTTCAAATGCCATTTAAATATAGTGTTTGGATGTTTTTGGCAGATCACAAAGTGGGCCTTTGTACCACATTATGTGTAATATCAAGGGGTGCAAATATCCATAATTGTTTCTGTTAGGTTTTGAGTACTAGGAATACCCAACGTAGGCATGCTGATTAAAATGGCACAAATGACCATTTGCTTCTTTTATTCATTTTGATTTGTTTTTCTTTGGGATTTGTTTGAGGATGATCTAGATGATGTTTATTTCAGCTAAGAATCATTTTACAAGCAATGGATCACTTAAACATGGAAATTCAAACAACTCCTATTTTTAAATGCACACACATATGAATGCTTTGATAATTTCAATTGAAAAAGTTTTTGTTAACCATAGTTTTGATGATTTGGATCTTAATAACCTTGGATTGAAGTTTTGGGATGTTACATAAATTGTAAACCCTAGCGAGGTACTCCTATATAAGCCTCCCTAGGGTAGTCTAAGGACTTACGTTCCATCATACACCCCTTCAAGCAACTCGCTGCTTAGACGCCGAGCTCGCCACCCCTGTAATTCGCTCTCCATCAATCTAATCTAGCAGGAGTAGGTCTTTACCCTCAGGGAGGTGAACCTGGGTAAATCCATGTGCATCCACCCCCATCTCGCACCGCAGACTGCCGTGGCCATTTCCATGACAGTGGCGCCCACCGTGGGGCCTAGCCGGACTGGCCTGAGTTCTGCGGCGAGACCCTACTCGCCGATTGATCGGCCGATCGCCACCGTCCGCATGATCGCCACCAGCGGGATCTTACAGATCCTGCCCAGCAACTACATCCCGGCGTCACGCCGATCACCCACAGCGCGATAATGCCGGTTGGCACCATCAACCTCTTCGTCGGCTTCACCGATGTGGTCGACTCGGCGGCAACGATGATCGTCGGCGGATCGCTGCCACGCCGCGATCTACTCTCAGAGGAGCAGGTCCGCTCCATCAGTCGGCTCGCCACCAAATATGACTCGGCCACCAGCAACGCGGTCGAGACCAATGCCTCCGCAGATGAGGCGGCCCTCCACGACGACACTAACTCCGCGACCCCTGCCTCGGTCGACAGATCCATCACCGCAACATCACAGGAGGACTCCATCACGCGGGTCACCAACCCTGAGGACTTTGAGGATCCCTCCATCCGTGGGATCTTCGATTCCAACTCTGGCTCGGAGTCCCCCGAGGACTTCCACGCCAGATCCAATCGCTTCAACACGATCTACATGGAGGGTAGCACGGTCGCCCCGCCAGATCCATTCTCTACACCGATCCCTCCAACCGCCACGGCCACGGAGGTGGAAGAAGCCCGCCTGCGATTGGAGGAGGCGCAATGCAAGGAGCTAGCCGAGCACGACAAATTCTGCCTCGAGCGGGCAACTGCGCAGGAGCTGTCGCTCTACCACCAGCTCCGCATCAGGACCCTCCTGAACTCCAACGTCCAGGGCCGCGTCCTAAACTTCAACGGCGAAAGCGACCCCGCAAGTCTGTCCGAGCATGAATACTGCAAGAACGCGCCACCAGGTGGCAGCAATCGACCACCACCCGATGCACCGGTAATTGGGGCATCGCCGCCACCCATTTGTTGCGCGCCCCCACTGGACAAGCCGCAGATCATAATCTCGACACAGGCTCGCGATGCCAACGGGCTCCCACTATACTCCACTCCAATGGAAAACATCATCGCGTCTGACACCGCAGTCACCCACCTCGACGTCCAAGGAGAGGGCGCGTTGCAGATCCAATACGCCAAGGCCCTACTCGCCAGGGCCATCGAGCAGCAAGCCGCGGGAGTTGACCCGCAGGGGAGGATGTACTCCTGCTCATCGGCAAGCAGGGCAGCCTCAAGCGGCCCTCCAACTGTTGCCAATGATGTGACCTGCCCACCACCCCATCCCCTGGCATATCAGCCACGGGCCGCCAACCCCGCGCTCTCCACCAATGAGTCTCGGCCGGTGAACAACATGGTCGCCGCCAACGGACAACCCATCAACGCCCGAACGCACATCGTCAACAACCAGGCTTGGCGGGCGTGCCTGCCCAACGACTTGAGGCACGCCCTCACCAACTGTGGCGACCCCGAACCCAGGGGCTCGCTCAGCCGAGTTAGCCCCGAGTGCTTCGGACCCATGATCCAAGGCGAGAAGTACCCCGCCAACTTCAAGGCACCCAAGAAGATCGAAAAGTACGACCCAACTTACAACCCAGTGGTGTGGCTGGATACATACCTCATGGCAATGGGAATCGCCTGCCACACCGACCTGGTAGCCGCTTGCTACCTCCCCCTGATGATGCAGGGTGCGATGTGGCAATGGATCAACACTCTCCCCGCCGACAGCATCGACTCGTGGGAAGAGATGCGGGATGCCTTTGTCACGCACTTTGAGGGATCCTACACTCGCGCCACCACCATTGAGGACCTGGAGCGATGCATCCAGGGACAGCGCGAGTCGACCCGCCACTGGATCCAGAGGTGGCAAGAACTATGGATCAACACCTCCGACATCCACCTAGACACGGTGATCCACTGCTTCAAGAACAGTGCCGGTATGAACCCCTGGTTGCTAAGATCAAGAGGGTCCATCGGACGCTCGATAACATCCCCGACCTCCTCGAGATCGCCAAGCGCTACGTGGAGGAGGACCCAAACCAGGACTCTGACGACGAGTCTGGAGGAAGGCGCCGCATAAGCGGCCACGACAACAGGAGACAACGCGACATGCGCTATAGCAACACCTGCCTCACCGGCAAGCGCCGCAATGATGGGTGAGTCGACTTTGTCGCTAACGCTAGTTACGGCCAACGCGACCCGAAGAACTTCCGTCGCGACGGAAGAAATTACAGCGCCAATGGAAACTACCGCGCCAACAACGCGGTGTGGCCGAAATTTGACCCCGCCGCCCTGCTCAACCAGTCCTACATCTACCATAGCAGGGAGGGAAAACCCACCACCCACAACACAGCGGACTGCCATTCTCTAAAGGAGATAGAGAAGGAAAGACGAGCAAGGGAGGACCCCAACAACAAACCACCAAGGGAGAACGGGAATGCCCGCGGTTTAGGAAACGCCGTCGGCTCACTACACACCTTCAGCGGGCTCGACACCAAGCGCGAGAAGAAGGTGCTCGCCCGCGCGGTCGCCGTCAATGTGGTGAAACAAGTTGACATTCCCCGCTTCCTCAACTGGTCCGAGCAAAGCATCACCTGGAGTCGCCAGGACCATGCGCCCAGTATCGAATATCCAGGGTGAGTCGTCCTAGTGGTCAGGCCCAAAGTGGCTAACTACTGGCTTCCCAAGATGTTGATGGATGGTGGAAGCTCCATCAACATCATGTACTTGGACACATTCAAGCGGCTACACCTCCCGGAGTCAGTGATCGAGTCGACACTCACCACCTTCCACGGCATCTTCCCCGGCCAGAAGGCGTATCCGATCGGCAAGGTGATGCTACTAGTCACCTTCGGCACACCAGCAAATTTCCGCATCGAGCGGATCGTCTTCGAGCTGGTGAACTTCAGCAGCCCTTACCACTGCGTCCTAGGGCGCCAGGCATTCGCCAAGTTCATGGTGACCCTACATTACGCCTACAACATGATGAAACTCCCCGGGCCAAGCGGCATCATCACCGTCCACGGCGACCACGACATGGCCGTGGAATGCGAGGACAAAGGCGCCGAGCTCGCCGACGTTGTCATCACCGTGGAGACCGACCACGCGGAAGAGCTCGTGAAATAAGCAGGCAGCATTAACAAGGACGACCCCACTATTTTGAAGAAGCCAACCGCCGTGAGCTCCACATTCGAGGCGACCACGCACACCTGCACCGTCGAACTCATTCCGGGCGACTCCAGCCAAACGGTCACTATTGGGGCGCACATGAGCCCTGCATAGGAAAGCGCCCTCAACGAGTTCCTCCGTGAGAATCACGACATCTTCGCATGGAAACCATCTGACATGCCTGGTGTCCCGAGGGAACTCGCTGAGCACAAACTCAACACCGACCCTCAAGTGCGACCAGTAAAGCAGTCGCTGCGGCCCTTCAGTGAAGAGCGCCGCCGAGCAATTGTCGAAGAAGTACAACGCCTACTAGCCGCATGCTTCATTCAGCCCATCAAGTACTCCAAGTGGCTGGCTAACCCAGTCCAGGTCCTGAAAAAGAACAATACCTGGAGAATGTGTATCGACTACACCAACCTCAACAACGCCTTGCCGAAGGAGGAGTTCGTCCTACCGCGCATCGACCAGATCATCGCTTCAACCGCGGGATCAGAGTCGCTGTGTTTCCTCGACGCATATTCTGACTACAACCAGATCAAAATGGCGGTCGAGGACGAGGAGAACACGACATTCATCACGCCATTCGGCGCCTTCTGCTACACGGCCATGACGTTCGGCCTCAAGAACGCCGGCGCCACCTACCAAAGGTGCATGCAAGAGTGCCTCGCGGACCAAATTGGCCGCAACATCCACCTCTACATCGATGACGTGGTGGTTAAATCCACCCGCCAGGATGACCTGCTCGCTGACCTATCTGAGACCTGCGCAAATTTGTGGAGGTACAACATCAAGCTCAACCCAGGGAAGCGCACCTTCAGCGTCCCCACTAGACAACTCCTCGGATATGTGGTCTCCAAGCGGGGCATCGAGGCGAACCCCACCAAGATCGACACCATTAGGCGGCTCGGGAAACCCGAGTGCCTACGCGACGTCCAGAAGTTGGCCAGGCGAGTCGCGGCTCTCAGCCACTTCATCCCCCGGCTCGGTGAGAAGGCAATGCCCCTCTACCGCCTGATGCGCAAAAACCCCATGTTCCAATGGGACGCAGAAGCAGACAACGCACTTAAAGCACTCAAAGAAGTGCTACTCACGGCTCCACTACTCGCTGCCCCAGTCAACAAAGAGCCGATGCTCGTCTACGTCGCGGCTTCCACTCGAGTCGTCAGCGCCGTAATGGTCGTCGAACGGTCAGAAGAAGGAAAGGAGTGCCCCGTGCAACACCCCGTCTACTATATCAGCGAGGTCCTGATAGACTCAAGACAACGCTACCCGTAGTACCAAAAAATGGGGTATACGGTCTTCAGGGCCTAGCGACGTCTCCCGCATTACTTCCAGGAGCACCCCATCATGGTCGTCTCCTCTACACCGCTACAGGACATCATCCGTAACTGCGAGGCGACTGGGCGAGTCGCCATGTGGGTTGTCGACATTAGCGTCCACAACATCAAGTACGAGCAACGCAAAGTGATCAAATCGCAAGCCTTGGCCGATTTCCTTATCGACTGGGAAGAAGCGCAGCAGCCGGAAAAGCTCCCCTACCTCCACTACTGGTCGCTCCACTTCGACGGTTCCATGAACTCCGATGGCACTGGAGCTGGGGTCATACTGACCTCCCCCAAAGGAGGCAAACTCCGCTACGTGCTCCACCTTGACTTTCACGCCCTGCACCAACAACATGGCCGAGTATGAGGCCCTCCTTCACGGCATGTGGGCCGCCAAGGAAATGAATGTCAATCGCTTACGGTTCTACGATGACTCCGACCTAGTCACCGGCCAAGTCACCGGGACCTGCGACACCGTCTCCCCGATGATGATGGCGTACCACCAAGCAGTCGACTAGCTCGGAGGGCACTTTGCCAGCTACTCAGTCGAGTGGATCGATAGGCGCAAGAACGAGGAGGCAGACACCCTCTCCATAATCGGGTCGGCCAGGCAAACGCCACCCGCAGGAGTCTTCCTCGACATCATCCATAAGCCTTTGGTCTCCCTGCCAAAGGAGATCGACATCGGGATACCACTGCAGCCCGAGCCGGCCCTAGTCGCCTTGATCGTGGAGCCCAGCGACTGGACGACACCATACATCGCCTTCCTCGAGCACAAAATCCTCCTCAGCGATGAGACGGAGGCATGAATGATCGTGCGCCGCTGCAAATCCTTCGTCATCATCAATGGTGAGCTCCACAAATGCAACGTGACCAGCGTGTTCCAGTGCTGCGTACAGCCAGAAGAAGGACACAAGATCCTCCAAGACATCCACGCCGGCGACTGCGGCCATCACGCCGGCGCCAAGTCGCTAGTCACCAAGGCCATGCTGCATGGCTTCTACTGGCTCACCGTGCACGCCGACGCCACCGACATCGTCCAATGATGCACCGGGTGCTAGAAGTATGCCAACCAGATGCATCTCCCTGGTTTGGAACTCAAGACCATCCCCATCACCTGGCCATTTGCCGTATGGGGCACGGACATGGTCGGCCCGTTCAAGAAGGCCCCATCCGGCTTCACCCACCTCTTGGTCGCGGTCGACAAGTTCACCAAGTGGGTCAAAGCCAAGCTGATCAAAAAGTGTGATGCCAAGACGGCCACCAAGTTTCTCTGCGAGCCCATCTACCAGTATGGCTACCCGCACAGCATCATAATAGACAACGGCACCAACTTCGCCACGGGCGCCATGGAAGAATTCTGCGAAGAGCACAGCATACGACTCGACCTTGCCTTAGTCTCCCACCCAGAGTCGAATGGCCAAGCAGGACGTGCTAATCAGAGCGTCCTTCACGGGCTCAAGCCGCGACTTCAAGTGCCCCTCGAGCGAACGCCAGGATGCTGGGTAGAAGACCTCCCCTCCGTAATATGGGGGATTTGCACCTCTGTCAGCCGTTCCACAGGGTTCACACCCTTCTTCATGGTGTACGGCGCTGATGCAGTAATGCCAACCGACCTGGAGCAGGACTGACCTCGAATCGCTAACTACGTCGAGGTGACAAACGAGATCGCCCTCCAAGATAGAATCGACCAACTCGACGAGGCACACGATCTAGCTCGCTCCTGCACCGCCATCTACCAATAGGGACTCCACCGCTACCACAGCCACCGAGTTAGAACCCGCACCTTCCAGGTAGGCGACTTGGTCCTACAACTGGCCCAGGACAAGAAGGGCATGCACAAGCTTTCTCCCCCATGGGAGGGGCCATTTGCCATAGGGCGCGTCCTCGGTAATGACGCCTACTACCTTATCAGCATACGAAGCAATGGCTAGCTTGAAGTCAGAAGGCCATGGAATGTAAACCTCCTCCGAAAGTTCTATACATATAACTCAAACTTGTACCCAGATGATACATAAATTAAATACATTCGGATCGCACAAATTGTGCCTACTCGCCATCTTCTTGTGCCACTCACACTCGTACATTTAGCAATACGCTACCCACGGAAGTCAACCCTTGGTTGAGCGACTGGCACGGCTAAGTAGTGCGACTCAAGGGCACCGAAGATATTCGGGTTTTGTGTCATCCACGAAAACACCAACCCGGAGCCACCATCGGAGTCGCCCCGCTCGACTAGCCCGCCAGGCCAAGATGACCGATTAACGCTTCCCACAACGACCTGTCCTCCCCATCCTCGTGCAAAGCGACTCGAATGGTTAAGTACCACGCATAGGGACTTCTCAATAAGAAAACCTCACGTGGCTCGGGAACACACCAAGTTAGAGAGCTGCCTTGGACTCGCCACGCGACTAGCTCTCCAAGCCAGGGGAAGAGACGCGTTACAAACAATGCATTAGGCCTTACAATAGGCACACGCCCAAAACGGCTAAGTACCACGCTCGGGGACTCGCCTAAGTCGACCCTAGTCACGCTTGGGGACTCAGCTAAAAAAAGAGCCCCTTCGGAGTCGCAAAGCGACTGGCCCAACACGCCACGGCAAATCAGTCTCAACCAAAATAAAAATACAAAAGCAAACACACATGCACTCAAACGAGTTATACCCCACTAAAGGGCGGACGCGCTCGGGGACTCGCTCAAACAAAAAGTCAACATATCACATAACAGACCATGCATTGTGAGTCGATTGACTCCCCTTACATTCATACAAATGTATTGTTCATATAACAAAATGGTCATCAGGCGTAACTTACAAAAGCCCCAAGGCAGACATCTATTTTGCAGGCTCCGACGAAGAAGCACCACCACCGCCCTTGACCCAAATGAATGGCTCCCAAGGATTCGTCGGGTACATCGTGAGTGACCTCGACAACGCCGATCGGAAGGGCTACTCCGAATTCAGCTTGCGATGCTCCGGCTTAGGGTTGCCCGATGCTATGACCGTCTCCTGGTACAGAAGCCGGTCCCCCATCGCCAGTACCCGATCCGCGAAGGGAACAGCCTTGGCGGTCAGCTTCAACACCTCCGACATCTCCACCAAGCCAGTCGCCGAAGGGTAGCCACTAGTGACATCATCGAGGTTGAAGTAATCTGGAAATGCGCGAGCCCCAGGCTCAACACTGTGGTGGCCCCGCGCCTGAAGGCTGAACGCGCCATCCACTCTATGATGGTAGGCGCCTCCTCCAAGTAGCGCCACACTTCAGTCAGTCCCCTAGGTATAACCTCTGTGGGGGACATCCCCGGAAGCACAACCTGGACGCACAACACCGAGGCGGTGGCCACGTTCACCACCACGTTCACGCACTGTGAGGCATTGAAGGTATGCACCACCGGATCGCCTTGCCCTATCAAAGCTGCAACATGAGAATCCCAGTGTCACTACGGACTCACCCACTCGGGGACTCACAACACACACACACCAAAGAGAAGAGCAACCACTCACCAAGGAGTTTCCAGTAGTTCTCCGTCACATCCTTCTCCAAGGCAGCAAAATTTCTCTATAGCCCAAGGATGATTGAGTCAGCAACCTTCCGCTCCTCCTCCGCCGCAGCGACTGCGGCCTTGGCCCTATCCTCAGAAGAGATCATCGATGCCTTTTCCTCCTCCAACTCCTTCACCAACAAGTCGATCCGCCCATTCGCTATGTCCAGCTCCGTAGCCGAGACATACCCCTCTCGAGGCTTGGCAATTGCAGTCGGAAGGCCATCTAAAAGGAACATCAACAATAGTCAGCTTCCCGCAAGCACCAGTAGCTCGCGATCGCCAAGATAAACAAATACTCACCGACAGTCTCCTGGAGTCACCGGTTAGCCTCATGTTCCATGCGTAGGTCACGCTCCAGGAGCTCCTTCATGGCCTGGTGATCACCCGACTCCCTTTGCAAACCCTACAAGCAGAACGAACAGTCAGCAACTGAAAAATCACAATTCTAGTGCCTAGTCGCTGAAATTCAGCGACTAGACACTCGGGGAATGGCGACTAGAAGAAATTTAGTGCCTAGCCGCTGAAATTCAGCGACTAGACACTCGGGGACTGGCGACTAGAAGGAATTCAGTGCCTAGCCGCTAAAACTCAGCGACTAGACACTCGAGGACTAGCGACTAGAAGGAACTCAGTGCCTAGCCATTGAATTTCAGCGACTAGACACTCGGGGACCGGACTTACCTGAATGGCGGCGCCAACCATGCTATGAAGCCCACTAGCGTCTATTGAAGGGACCATGAAGGAGGTGCGCCCACGACGAGGTCCAACGTCCTCATCAACGATCTCTGGCATCTACGAAGACTGGTTTTCTGCCACTATCAGAAAACCCTTCGCCATGAAGCGCGGAAACGATGCAGACGCCCTCGCCGGGGCACTGGTTGTTGGGGCCGGTGGTTCTGTCATTGGAGCCCCCTTAGCTGGCTCCGATTGAGCGGTCGCCACCTCCTCAGCACCGACGGCAGGGTCACTCCCCCTGGCACTGTCTTCTGTCACAGCATCGCCGGCACCACCCCTTTGCTTCTTCGCGACCTCAGCAGGTGTGACGTCCGCAGCAGGCTTCCTCTTCCTAGGGAGATCGCCTTCCCCTGCGGCGACGACCGGTGGAATCTTGGCCAATGAAGGGCGACCTATCTTCTTGGCATCGGACCTGCAAAGTCATCAAAGTGAGCAAATAAATCATACAAGAGAGCACCAAAGAAGAGAAAGGAAAATTTGCGACTCACTTGGCAACCGGGAGAACGCGTAACCCCGTGCTTATGTGGGTAGGTTTGTCCAATTTCGGGCCTAGCTTGCACGAGAGACCCTTCTCAAAAACATTCGAGGACCATGACACCGCGGGCTTCTTCGATGATGAAGCCACGATCTCTGGAACTTCTGGGCCGGATGACGCGGTCATTTCCGCCGGTCGCAGCGATTGGCTCGTCGCAGCTCCAGCAGCTCCTAGCTCCGAGGTGGCCGAGGCAGACGGCGTGATCACGATGAGCGGAACTTCTACCTCCACTGCCGTGTCTTCTTCCTCTGATCCCATCTTCGGAGTCGGATCCTCTGGGACCTTGGGCGAGAACTTAGTCACGTCATCATCGGATTCCTCATCAGAATCGAAGGCCACCGCCGACCTGGGTAGTGATGCCAGCTTCGGAGCATGCTTCTTCACGGGTGACTTCGGCTTACGCGCGGGCTTCCCTGGTGTGGCGATGCGCCGTGAACTGTGCTCCTGCAGAATGTCATCATCATCATCCTGCTCGTCAAGACTACGGCTCGCCTCGATCTCGTGCTGCCTCTGCATGCGAGTCTTGCGAGCCACGGGCACCGGAGGAGGAACCTCCCTCTCTTCTCCGTCGCTCTCGAAGGAGTCCCCTTCGGACCTCTCTTCGAGCTCTATGGGAACCTCCTCGTCGAGTGGAGGAATCCAACCCTCAAGAACCTGAAACAACTGAGAATGGCCATGAACAAACGTCAAAGGATGCGGTTGCAAATTGCACCACAAGAGTCGCGACTGAAGATAAATCGAAATAGAGGCTTACCATAAGAGGTTCGTTCTTATCGGGTATGTACGGGGAGAGCCCGGCCGACGAGATATTGAATTCCGTGTCAGTAATCTTCTTCAGGGCGGCCTTGTAGTCCGCAGCATCCCACGGCTCCTTGATGGTCCGGGAAGGATCATTCTTCCCGGTGTACTCATACATCCAATGGGACCGAGTCGCCAACGGGACCAAGCGCCGCCCGAGCCAGCAGTTGTACAGATTGATCATGGAGAATCCTTGGTCCTTCAACTTCTGGATCTGGTCCATCATCTCCGCGACGGCCATTCTCTAATCATCGGGGAGATTGTCCGCTATCAGCCAACATGCTTACTCCTCTCCGCGATGTACTCGGGAAGCGTCACCTCGGCGGAGGGGGGGATTCTTTCACATAAAACCATCTTTTCTTCCAACTTCTTTGGTAATAGGAGCTTGATGAAGTTGGCCTTTGGCTTCAGCTAGAACATGACGCCACCTGCCACCAAGATCGGGCCACCGGACCTCTTGGCCCCCGATGCGGTCGTGAAACAGCTCCAACCACAGCGTGAAGTATGGCCTGCAACCAAGGTAGCATTCGGAGAAGGCAAGGAAGATTGCCAGCTGCTCGATGTTGTGCAGGCCGAGATCCGACGGCTTGATCGCGTAGTACGCGCAGAACTGCCGGAAGGATACCGAGGTGGGAAATCTCAAGCCCCTCTCCAAGTGGCTTGGGAAGAAGATGAACTCGCCGACACGTGGCTTCGGCTCGACCTCGGAAGGCGCAGGGATCAACCAATTCCCCTTGCAGAGGACCCCCGCGTCATCAAATGACTTGAGTTGTGCCGCAGTGCACTTGGATTTTCCCCACAGATCCTTCGGAGGCGCCATCAGGAAAGAAGCTAGGTCGCTTGGTCTAGGGAATCTAGATCGAGGAGAGACAGAGAGAATGGATGCGCAAAAATGAGGAATGTGGGGAAGGGTCTACAGGACTCATCCGCCACTCCCCTTATAAAGAAGCGTTACCCGCCAACCTCAGGATAGCCGTTACCCATGGTAATTGTGCCGAAGTTACCGTTGGACTACCCAACGGATAGTTTGACCAAGCTGACGGTCCAACTCCCTCCACTAGACTCGCCTGCAGCTATACCCTGTCCGCTCGACAGGGGCAACGACTCGGGAGTGATTGCATCCACCAAAGATGCGACTAGGAACCCGGTGGGAAATTTCCTCGATTCTTGGTAGAGTCCATCGCCGATTCAACTGGGCGTCCAAATTAGACTCGCCTACTCTGACTGCAAAATAAACACCTGCGTTTGAATCAACGATGGCCTCAGGGACTACTGATGGGGATATGCCGAGTGGGGTATGCCCAACAGGACGGTCCGATCGGGCCGAAGGCCTAGCGAGTGGGCCGGCAGGATGGCGACTGGAGCGCGACTAAGGAGAAGGCCTAGCGATTGGAGACTGGAGGCCTAGAAGCGCACTTGAAGCCCAGTCGGATTAGGTCAAAGCCATCGAATCCATATCTTTTTCAGTTGTAAACTATAAACCCTAGGGAGGTACCTCCTATATAAGCCTCCCTAGGGTAGTCTGAGGACTTACGTTCCATCATACACCCCTTCAAGCGATCGCTGCTTAGACGCCAAGATCGCCACCCCTATAACTCGCTCTCCATCAATCTAATCTAGCAGGAGTAGGTCTTTACCCTCCGGGGGGAAAACTGGGTAAATCCATGTGCATCCGCCCCCATCTTGCACCACAGATGGCCGCCAGCTCTCGCCCCGATTCTATCAATCGCTACCTATGGCAGCGACTGCCATGGCCATTTCCACAACAAGATGTAGGATCTTCGTATTTTATGGCGCTTACACGCACATCTTAAGTTTGTTTTCACCAGGATCAAGACAGATGATGGATACAATGGACACAATTCTTGGAGAAGTTTTACTGAGGAGAAAAGGAGGCAAAAACAACATAAATCGCTTATTTGGGAAATATTAATAATACTAGAAGAAAACCTGAAGCGAACAAAAGAGACAAACGGTTTAATGACCAACTATACAGCGGGAATAATTTTCTGCCTGTATAGTTCCTGCCGTATAGTTGGCGGCACCACGGCCTCCTCAAAAAGTTTCACCCCGTGCAACTAGACCCAGGATATGACATACATAACAACCAGAAATCGCCAAAACCTCACCTTCAGAAGGCATCTGGAGGGGGAACTCGTCCACATCTTCACCGTGCGCAGATCCGGGAGGCTTAGGCATCGATCTTCATCATAAACCGCTACATCACCACCATCTCCATCCATCCCATCTACATCTTGTCTAGATCTTCTTGTAATTTCCGTTCTCGTTGTGGATTTATACAAGTACTATTCACCTATGGTAGATTCCATTATTATTGCCATGATGTTGATTGTGTCCATGTCTGTGTAGATCATTAGTTCTTGGGGAGATGGAGAAACCCTAGTATGAGATTGAAATAAGATAAAGTTTATTATAATATTCATCGCTGTGACCATGTGTTAGATTGTCTTCATCTTGATATTGAGAGAAGTCGACCTCTCAATATTTGCCTCTTATGGGGACTTGATGGAGGGAACTACTTATTGGTAGACGAAGGTGTGTTAGCACTTACAGTGACTATAAAGCAGTTGACACTCCTTACGTATCAACTTGGGAACCGAGGAAACTCACGGAACACTATTCATGCCATGGGATACGTCTTGCAGGATTAAGTCCCTTAATAGCACAGTAATTTGATTGATGTTGATTGCTGTCTGATGTGGTTATGAGGATGATGTGAGCAGTGGTTGCTACCTATTTGTCCAATTACGGAGTTCCTCCCACACATACATAATTGAGAATGTTCATGATAATAATCTTTACCTTAGCTCTTTATAATGCTAGAGGAGTATCCGCTACTCCCTGAGAACGCTTTTCCCCATTGCAAACATACGCGAAAAACCCAAAAATACCGATACTTACTTTCTGTGTTCAGTCGTTTTACTTAACTTATTGTTCTCTTATGCCAAAAACCCAAAAATACCTTTTGTACACAATACTTGCATTTTATATTGTTACTTAGAACTTTATTTAGCATTTCTATTTTAGTATTTAATTCAAGAGTTATTAGACTTCAGACTCCTGCTCCCTGTGGGATTGATATCTTTATTTTGAAACTAGCTACAAACGATCTATGTACTTGCGGTCATCATCAGCCTTCACAGGTTTACCAGAATTTTCATGGAGTTCCTTTCCTGGCACATTCGCAGCTCCTTCCTAGAACAGGGACTAACATGTCACAATTCTTACACTCTGCAGAGGTGTGTTGCTTTACCCATGAGAGACCTTAGCCTTGTTGCATATCCGAGTTATAGGCTCGTCCATACTTCCTTGGTATGGGTCCGAGTCTAAGATCCAATCCAATCACTGTCCTCTTCGCGACCCTGCATGAAGACACGACCCTCCAGGATATGCCCCACCTCTGTTAAGCCCCTTATTAGACTAGCTATAACTCTTGTAGGCCCCTGAAGACTCTATGAGACGGTTATGCCCTGACAATCTCCCTTGAAGGACCGACTATACTACTGGTAGCCGCTCACAGATAGTCTAGACACCAAAATCATGGGGAACTAAGGGGTCCCACCCATGTGCTAGGTTCTCCACGAGAAATCCACTAGCCTCACGATAAGGACATCCGTCCATGCGAAAGGAACAAGATACAACTGACTTCTCCATCTCATTTCAAATCTCATGGTTAACACATAATATACAGTGCTAGAATCACTAGCGACATTGGTTGTTAATTCCTAGATAGTATGTTCCTTTACCACTAGAAATATATCAGTAGATTATTACCATTTGGTAAATAATCCACAATCATATTATTATGAAAAGAATGTTTTCTGACCTTTTTGAAATGCAGGTGATGACAACATTTGAGTTACAAGCATTTGATAGAAAATAACCAGAGGACATGATCAAGTGTGATTTGCCTTTGTGATTAAAAGATATGCAATCACGGTCTTCGAGACACTAGAAGATCTAAAATCTGAAATTAGCTTTATTGGTCTGGTAAGTACTAATGTTTAAAGAAGCAATATGTTATGATGCATAAGTAATGTAATGCAGTTTGGAAAACCTCGGAGTAATACCCAATATCGTGAATAGGTTAAGTTTGGGTGATTTCTCTAAGATTTAATTTGTCTATAAGTTTAGTTTACAAACAAATATATAAATAAAAGGAACTTAATACTAACAAGTATGATTCAAAGTAAGTATAACACCACATGATTAGAGTTAGTTGGTATTATGTAACCATTATGGAAGTTCATGTTTTTAGGTGGATAGGAATTGAAATAATTATCAAACTGTTTTTGGTTTGAAGTGGCAAAACGAATAGCTTCTGAAGAAAAGATGTCTTTGATAAGGTTTAAAGAATCTTTGTGGCTAATAGAATGTGATTGATGTCATTTGCGCTTATCCGATAATCTTGGACTTGAGATGCTTTACAACTTAATTGGAACAGACTAAAGTTAACTATTAAAAACATAAATATATTTTAGGCATTATGCATAACTTAGTGGACCAAGGTTACTTTAAAAATATAAGTAGATTTATGTATGATGTGTCTAAACGATTATCAAGTTCTAGGGTTATGATAGGGATGATTAAGAGTGTGAGATCATTCACTTCTCATTTAAGTGAATGATGAGTTTAAATGTGATTTGTTATTATAAATATGATTTATCTTATTAAGGAAAGTAACTTTAGATGATCTTATGAATCCATTAGAGTTTGAAGTCATGTTAAGAATGGTTAAAAGATAAATAGCATTCACTTTTATCATAAGTGAATGCTGTTTAGATTTTACTTAAAATTGTTGGTTTAATTTGGGATTTATGGTTGTAAAAGAGTTTTATAAAGTTAATAAGTTACTCTTAAGTTTTATTATAGATCCAAGTTATGACTTTGGAATTAGTATTTAAATACAAAGGACTTAAGGTTTTATGAAGAAATATGATTATTGCTTACTTAAGAAATGTTTTTAAAGAATTTACAAAATAGGTTTCTAATAGAATAGATAGGGATTAAATACTTTGAAAATGTTAAAAACCTTTGTAATAATATATTTAATATTTTTCTAGTAGAATATATGTATTAAAGATCTTTAAAATGATTTTTCTTTATTTTTCTTATTCATTATAACATTCTACAAAGGATTAATGGTCTTGGAATTTTTTCTAGTTTTATTTGTGAAAGTTTAAGTTAATATTTTTATAAAATAATAGATGGATTTTTATACAAAAAATGATTTTTATTGTTTTTTAGGTCTTCTACTTATTTTTTGAAATTTCATTTAGGGTTTAATGGTATTAATATTTGTTTGCATTTTATTTAACTTAAGTAAGTAAAGTTGTATTTTTATGAAGTAGTGATTATTTTTTTGATCATTTAGATATATTATAAGTATTTTTAGGATTTGCCTATATTTTTCTAGAGTTAAAATAGTTCTCGGGGCGTATTGTAATTTATATATTCTTTAATAATTTTTAATTTAATTATACATTTAAACTGGGCCTGATCTACGGGCTAGCCTAGCCTGGCTTTCGACCCACCCGGTCATTTTGACCCACTGGGGTTGGGTCCAGCCCCAACCACATTCGACCCCGAACTCAACTCATTCCTCTCTCTCGCCTCCCTACAGGCGATGCCAAGGCACCGCCTCTAACTGCCCTAGATTCTAGCGGGTCCGGCCTCTCCGACTGCTGCCGCTGGTAGCAATCAACGTGCCACCCCTTACTGCTCCTTTGCCTCCAATTCGATTTACTTCTTACGCCCCTCTGCTCTCGCCCTGAACTCTAAAACCCTAGCTACTGTGTCGATGATGGATTCCCCATTCGACACTAGCACCGGCAGGACGGTGGTGTCAGGTCGCAACCCTTATGCCGCTTGTGCTTGGTGACTTAGAAATGGTGTTGGGGAAGTGGCGATGAGGCTATGGAGGTGGTCGAGGTGTCGTAGCTGCAATGGAACTGTGGTGCTATCGGCTTTATCCTCGACGTTGGTGGGATGGTGCTACTGTCTGTAACCCTGATGTCCACCTTCACGTGTTGTTCCTTGTGAATAGTGAAGGATTCCTCGTGGTGCGCCATCACGATCGCACGAGCCCTGCCTTGCCACGCTGTTGTGGTTGTGCCTCGGGCGCCAGGTACACGCCCACTATCTCACCCTCGCTTCTACCTCTCTCTACTTAGCAGCACATGCTTATAATTGATAAAAACTAGTGGTATGAGCTCACTTTCTAATACAGTAGATAATCTGTGACTATGTGCTACAATGAGTTTCAGTTGGTGGAAGTTTTACTCATTCTTAGCATGTGATGGTCTACATAAGTTTACATAAATTTGTTTGATACAATGTTATTTCCTGAACTATTTGTTTACTGCTATATTTGAAGGACTAAGTGATAAAGCCCTAAACCCCTATACTATCGTGTACATGCTTGTTGATTAATCCTTGATCCATTGACTCGATTGACTGAATCATGTGATTTAGTATATACTGAACTAAGTTGAGCTATTCATGTTGACAGTTAGCATTAAGAATGATTCCAGAAATAATTGTATAGGAAAATGGTTTGGCTTTCAGGTGTATTTGCTTGCAGATAAACTAGTGGCTGGTTTAGTTAAAGTAAATGGCGGCTTTTGCTAATATGGTCCTTCTATTGTGAGGCCTCCTTGGAGTGTACACAATAGCCTGCTCCCATTTAGTATGATCTGTTGTCATTTAGGCTGGCTGTGTTACCATTGGTAACACCTGATGCTTTTCTAAAGTGGCAAGTAACTACTAGTGTGGTGAAATCAGTGATGTGTTTAATCAAGGACCATCTGTCATCCTTGACAAAGAACTTGAATGAAATATGATTCCTAGTAATTTTAATCTAGGGTAGTGATTTAGATTACTTGATGTATCTAAAATTTGCTTTCTTAATATGTTTGCTACTTCCTGTATATAGTACTTGTGGCTTCTATAAATTATTTTACTGTTGTGGTACTTCTTTGGAGGATGCATAGTGGATTGGATCATTTATATGATCTGCTACTGTATTGCTTGTTAAAAATCTGGATTGTCCCTAGCCAATGATGCAAAGGCTGACGCCAAATCCATCTAAGATGGCAACAAATACTTTGTTGGACTTTACTAGCTCAGGGTTGATCTTAGCATAGCACTGCTATGTTTTATAAGTGAGCTTTATCTCTTCCCACAATCTATGATTATTCAAGAACATATGCTATGCAAGATCTCTAAATACCAACCTGTTGTAGTTGTTGTAGCTCAAGTGGTTGTTCTTGTGGTGATCCTCCTTTCCTAGTTTGTCCTTCTTATCCTATCTTGGATTGATCTGATACTAGCCTACTTCTTTCTTAGGTAACCAAAGTGGTTGTGATTTATTGTGGGTTGATGGTGACTGCAATCTCAAGCAGTGCTATGGTATATGTGTGGTAAATGTGTCAGATGGTGGTGTTCTTATGTGTTCTGGAGATAGAACTGCTATTGATGCTGTGAATTGTGAATATATTCTGATGGGTTTCTAGAATCGAGAAAGAAGAAGCAAGCAAGTTGCTTTGTTATGCCTATGCTCTGTTTTTTATACTGCTGGGCTGAGATGGACAGCACATCACTAGGATGTGAGTAAGCTACTTACAGCTGGGTCTCATATGGTGCAAGTTTCCATTCCTTGGAACTTGTGCCTATGGATGAGCCCATATGGTGCAAGTTTCCATTCCTTGGAACTTGTGCCTATGGATGAGCTCAACTTGAAAGATCTTTGTTATGGATGTACTTGGGCTGGATTGATATTATCTTGGCTTAATCTTTATTTTTGTGTTGCCAAGTGTTTATTTCATGGTGAAATTTGCCCGTACCTGTGATGTTGTACTGAGGCATACCAGCTGATAAGAACAAATTACTAATCTACCCCTAATTTGATTTAAGCTCTATGATGTGCTAGCAATGCACTTCATTGCCAAACTGAGAGCACAACTAACCCACAACCCCTCCTTTATTTTCTCTTGTCTTTTTGTCTTTGTTTTTGCAGGAATTGGAGATCTAGAAGATACAAAACTGAAGGAATAATTTGGTAGTTAGTTTAGGACTCTTTTCAATTTGTTGTAATCTTATTTTTTATTCTTTGTAATTTATTCATATATGGTAAAGACAATGTAATGTTATTTGTTCTTAATTAATAAAGTTTAATTTTCTCTCCTTTTGGAGACTTGTGATTATCTGTACTTCTTCTTTCTTAAATTCACACCAAAGAATGTAATCTTTCATTTGTCTTATTATACCTTTATTATAAAGGCAATGTAATATATATTCATATAAAGAGCACTTTTATTGTATTATTGCAATTTCTATTTACTTATTTCGATTTACTTTGCTTTTAGTCTTGAATTATAAATACAGTACAATGATTTGTATATTATAGGAATTCATCTATTTAGTTATGTTTGAAATTAAATTTAATTTACTAATTCATTTCAAACTCCATTTGAATTCAAACATAACTTTTGAATGTTCAAATTTGAAAGGCTTTCCCCTCTAAAACAAAGATATAGTAGAGGTCATGTCAAAATCTATCGCACTTGCCTAGATGTTTCCATCGAAACAAGAGAGATCTCGATCCCTCTATAGCTTCTTTAGTTTTGCGCGAAAATTCCCCGAATTGTCTTATGCATGAATATAATGCACGCACCCGTGTCGCATCTATTTCTAGGTGCTAATCCTGGAATGTTACAGTCTCCCCCCTAAAACTCAACTTTGTCCCCGAAGTTCGTACTCTCTTAGGTTTTGCAAGGTAGGACTGAATTTTCTAGGCCATGGTGGTTCTATAAATCCATGATGAAGATAATTGTTGTATCTTCATTTAAGCTTTTCCTTGAATCCGTTTCTGATTTGAAATGAGCCAGCTAATCATCCCAACTGATACAGGGACAACTTTTGAATCCATTCCAGTTTCCCTGATCAGGTCTTTCTTGGATTAGACATTTGTTTAGGAAATGTTTAAGTTCTAGAAAGCCTCTATTAGGATAAAATTTGGCTTTATACATTGACCAACTATAACCTAGGTTCTAACATTAAATTATTTAGGGTATACTTAGTTCTTTATGGCTTACTAAAGATGACTTGGACTCATTTAATCCACGCCACTCATAATTTCCTATTCCTCATCACAGCTATGTTTTGGCACCTTATATCCAAACTTCCTTTTTATGTCCAAATCGGAGATATACCTCTATTGCTTGGAGGTCCAAATCTTAGCTTTCTTACTTTGAAGAATCCCATTAACCTTATGAAAATAGGGTTTATCTAAATCATAGTTTAGGATTTCTCCTTAACCTAACTCTAGATATTGGATTTCAATACTTCCTCATTGTTTACTCTCCCCCTTAGGGTGTTCTAATACTTTCTAACTTCTAAACATACTATCATTAGGTCTCTATGGTTCGGACATTGTTCTACGAGCAAGCCCGGCTTCACGAAGCGTCTCAGAAGACGATTGCCTTAATTTCATACTTCCTTAGATCTAGCTTAACTTAGGACAAGTTTTATGCTCTTTAAGTCATACACAGATTACCTAACTAGCTAAACTACTAGGATACCAGCTGTGGATCCTCCTAGCATTGATAGCTCAAGGATTACTCCATAGCTTTTTACTGGCATTCTCTCTGAGATTTTAGAGCTTGAATACCACTTTTTTGTTCCAAGACTCTTCTTTACATCATTTCATGATACTTCCATAAACTTGGTACTACTACTTACTTCATTAGGTTTTTAGCAACATCATCTACTTTGAGTGAACCCAAATTCCTAGTTTCATGTTTCTCCACCCCTTTTCCACGCTAAACTTTCGTCTTGTTACTGACTGACGAGGGGTAACCTCGGAAATTTCCATGAAGGACTTAGGGTTTTCTAGAAAATAGAATGCTGGGGATTTTGTCGGAAGTCAGAAAACAATGGAATCAAAGTCGCCTGAATATTAAGAGGAATCGCTCTGTTACAAATCGCTTGGGGATTGTTCGGTGTCCTCCCTAGGCTTCTCCCACCCTATATATAATAGGTCGGGTCTCAAAGCTGTATGCGGATAGGTTACATGATTACAACACCAACTCGATGTTGGTTTTTGTTTCTTCCTTCCTAATACAACTACAATCTCTGTCGATTACTCCTTTGGGTCTTTATCTTGATTCTTCATGGGCCGTAAGACTTTCCGTAGGTCCTAGGTAGCAAATCATAAGGACCCAAGTAATTATACCCATGTCAGTAGCCCCTGAGACTCTACCTGAACTGTAGATTCGGGTTGAGTCTCAAGAAAATGTATTGTTCTTTTTCTTTGCTTTCACTATTTTTACGCTTTATAGGGATTTGGTACAACGAGCCTGATGCATCTGACGGATCGAGAATCAGTTAATTGCTCCTAGGAAAAATCAAGGTTGTCCTACATCAAATTCAAGTCCCCAGGCCTGAACTCAGAATTTGTTACTAGCGTAACTCAGTTCGGGTCGCTGAGGTCTTACCAAATACTAAGTTCCAGTTTTATTTTATCGGGTACCCAATGCGTCCGTCCGAATTTTTCATGGTATCGCAGATACAGATATAATACTGGCAGAGCACATTCTTGTGCGATTACCAGGCCACACAGGACGAATCATGGGGTCTTACCTTCATGTTTCTAATAGAATAGATAAGGATCTAATACTTTGAAAATGTTAAAAACCTTTGTAATAATATATTTAATATTTTTCTAGTAGAATATATGTATTCAAGATCTTAAAAATGCTTTTTATTTATTTTTCTTACTTTTTATAAAATTCTACAAAGGATTAATGGTCTTTGAATATTTTTCTAGTTTTATTTGTGAAAATTTAAGTTAATATTTTTATAAAATAATAGATAGATTTTTATACACAAAAATGATTATTGGTTTTTAGGTCTTCTACTTATTTTATGAAATTTCATTTAGAATTTAATGGTGTTAATATTTGTTTGCATTTTATTTAACTTAAATAAGTAAAGTTGTATCTTTTTGAAGTAGAGATTATTTTTGTGATCATTTTGATATATTATAAGTATTTTTAGGATTTAGCTATATTTTTCTAGAGTTAAAATAGTTCTAAGGGCATATTGGTAATTTATTTATTCTTTAATAAATTTTTCATTTAATTATACGTTTAAACTGGGCCTGATCTGCCGGACAACCGAGCCTAGCTTTCGGCCCACCCGGTCCTTTTGACTCACTGGGGTTGGGTCCATCCCCAACCACATTCGACCCCGAACTCTCCTCATTCCTCTCTTTCGCCTTCCTACAGGCGATGCCATGGCGTCGCCTCTACCACCCCTAGATTCCGGCGGGTCCAGCCTCTCTAGCCGCTACCGCTGGTAGCGATCAATGCGCCACCCCTTACTGCTCCTTTCTCTCCAATTCGATTTACTTCTTAGGCCCCTCTGCTCTCTCCCCCCACTCTGAAACCCTAGCTACTATGTCGACCACAGATTCCCCATTCGATGTTGGCACAGGCGGGCCGGCGGTGTCAGGTTGCAACCCCTGCACCGCTTGTGCTTGGTGACCTAGAAATGGTGTTGGGTAAGTGGTGATGAGGCTATGGAGGTGGTCTAGGTGTCGTAGCTGCAATGGAACTGTGGTGCTATCGGCTTTATCCTCGACGCCGACAGGATGGTGCTACTGGTCGTAACCCCGACGGCCACCTTCACGTGTTGTTCCTTGTGAATGGTGAAGGCTTCCTCGTGGTGCACCATCGCGATCGCACGGGCCTTCCCTTTCCATGCTGCTGTGGTCGTGCCTCGGGCGCCAGGTACACACCCACTATCTCACCCCTGCTTCTCCCTCTGTCTACCTCTCTCTACTTAGCAGCATGATACGTTGCAAACGTATCCATAATTTTTTATGTTCCATGCTTTTTTAGTATCTACTTTCTTATATTTTGTCTACATTTGGAGATACTTTTATGCATTTTCTGGAACTAACCTATTAAAAGATGCCACAGTGCCAGTTGCCTGTTTTCTGCTGTTTTTGGTTTTAGAAAAGCTGGAAAACAAATATTCTCGGAATTGGACTGGACAAAAGCCAAAGTCGATATTTTACCGGAAGACTCACGGAGCCAGAAGACGAGACAGAGAGGGGCCAGGGGCTGGCCACACCGTAGGGTGGCGCAGGTCCCCCTAGCCACGCCACCAGGTGGTGTGGGCCCCTCCCGCCTCCACCAACCTTGTCCTTTTGCCTATAAGAAGCCTCCGATGCAGAAACCCTAAAGAATCCAGCCTCAAGCCACGAAAAGTTCCGCAACACCGCCGCCACCGAAGGGGAGATTCGGGGGACAGAAAGTCTCTATTCCAGCACCCTGCCGGGACGGGGAAGTGCCCCCAGAGCCATCTCCATCGATTTCCACCACCATCTCCATCGCTGTTGCTGATTCCCATGATGATGAGGGAGTAGTTCTTCCTCGAGGCTAAGGTCTCTACCGGTAGCTATGTGTTCATCTCTCTCTCTATTCATGATCATATTGTGATCATGAGATTTGTAATCTAGTAGATCTACCTAGCTACTCAGTGCTTTAATAGATCTCTGGCTCTCCCCACGTGTGTGAAAGTGATAGCCTGCACACCATGGTGGCACTTAGGCTAAAGATTACAAATACTTGTTATGAGTTATATTTGGAGTTGGATGTTTCTATGAAATTGTGGTGTTTGTTAGAACCATCTAGCGCTCAAGGTGACAGTGTGGGGTTATCTAGATGGGGAAAGCTGTGGGCTCCCCGGATTAACCAACCGAGAAATCCCTATTATGTATATATCCACGTTCCCATGATCAGTGAGCCATAGAACATAACCGACAAGTATCGTTACAACATCCGAAACATAACGAATTTACATGACTTACATAAATTACCATTATGGCTACACCATCTTTAGCAGCGGAACACATCACGCGCAAAGCCCAATCGTGCCTTAACCTACAGGCAACTGACTGGGAAGACGTCCTAGGTTGCTGGACATCACCTTAATCTTCTAATGTCGAACCTCTAAAAGTCTGGCCAAGTAAATAGCCAGAGACAAAGCCGTGAGTACTTTTGAATGTACTCGCAAACCACCAAGATAAGTGAAATAAGGAAATGCAATTATGGCTCTGGCGAGATAGCTCTGTCTGGGGTTGCTTTTCAAAAGCCTAGACTAGCTTTTGAAGTTATGGCATCTCCATATCTTTGTTGAAAAAGAGTTTTGAAACATGCCTCTGTTTTATAAATCAAGATATCTTCATATCTTCATTGAAAAAGAATTTTGAAAACCGTTTTGGAGTAGAAACCCTTTTTAAACCTCTTTGACCGCCTCTGGTCAAAACCAAGCTTTCGAACTTAGGTTCCCCCGGAACCTTCATTCCTTCATCCATTCTTTCCAAATAAACATCGTTTGGGTACTCCTAGCCAACACCTTTACCATCGACCTTGACCATGGACACGGGTATTCGAATAGATTATACTCTGCAGAGTTTGCGCACTTTCCCCACAAGAATCAATACATCCGCCGAGATAAAACCACGGACAACTACCACTATAGATGGGGGTCCGGATAATCAAACCTAACCTTTCGCTTGTCAACCCTAGCAAAGGCTGCTTTTCCCATTGGGTTTGTTCTCCCCGGCAATGAGTATGTGGCTCCTAGCCATAGTCCTGCCTTCCGTACACGCGTATACCCAAGCCGCAACTTGGCGTATACCTTAACTTGGTGACTCCACTCCTTCCGTATCGCCTAAGTCATAACGTCCGCGGGAGACCCAATTGTTGCACCGACACTCCTGCCAAGACAAGCTCACTCTTGCTGAAACAAGCTACAGGCTCCAGATCCGAGATCTATTAGCGCCTGCCCGGAATTCAAGGGATTCCTTCCTTTAAGAATGGTACAAGCTGCCTCGGCTAATGCAGACAAACTACGAGTTAAGCCCCAGCACCTGGGGTAATGTGGTTGCACTGATAAAAATTGTTTCAGTAAAGGCGTAGAACATCCCTTCACTTTCTCATTTCTTATTAACAACATTTCTGTAGTTAAAGCATCCGCTTGGAACGATGCTTATTCCCAAGGGTTTTACAAAGCAGTTTTTAAGTTTGTCGTAGGGTAAAACCGAAAACAGTTCATGTTCTGAAAACCAGGGGTTTTCCACGAGATAGAGTGCTAACCACCATACTCTCGGTCTAAAGGGATAAAATGGTAGGTACAACAGGGTGGTGCCACGAGGGAGAAAAATTCATAACTTGGAGGAGCCAAGTTATTAGTGTAGTATTTATAAAACAAGACATGCAGATAAATAATGCAGTTTATAAAGAGGATAAAAACAAGTAATAAAGAGAGTAGGACAAGTATCGGAATTCATGAATGGTGGCTTGCTTGTGATCAGCAATGAATCCCTGGACTTCTTTAGATAACCAAGAATACCCAAAAATAATAATAACAAGTCCCTTCCTTCTGTCGTCAAACACTCACACTATCGCCGTCATCGAGCATACGTGCAAACAGACAATACCACAATCAATACAAGGAAAACATGCATCAAACCATACAGCAAACAAGCATACTGAATCCTACTTAACTTAGTAGGTTTGGAGAGGTGGGATACTAGTAGTGGAATTACTAGATTGCCATTGAGGTGTTTTTCTCTTTGGAAGGTAGTTATCAAGGGTAAATACCATGAGCTTGGAGTGGGGTTCTGAGGTCTGTGGGGTACCAATGTGCAGCAATGATATCCTTAGATAGGTCTTGACAAAACAAAACCAACACAAGTGGTTTCACTAAATTATCAATTACCTAGATTTAGTTATGCTTTTTATAGTGGAATAAACTCTAGTTTGAGGAAATAATTCACTAGAATTTATCTGGAGGCCCAAAAATTATTTCCTTGGATGGTTAGGTAGTGTTTGATGTACTGAACCACCTAGAGTTGGAATCTTGTCAAAAGAATTACCAAAATGCCCTCAGGAAATTCCCAAAGGCAGTTCTGTTTGTTTTTTCTTTTTTCACCAGATTAATTCTACAGAAGCTCTTGAGTTGATTCCAAGGGCAGGTGGTAGACATTTGGTATACATTTCTGTATAAATTGTATTCACTCTTTTTGGAGTTGTCAAACTCCCGAAGTGATTTATTTAGTGAAAAAGGGGTGCACAGACAAGTTTAATTCACTAAAATTCAGCCAGAGCTCAATAAAATATGATCTTCTTGGGTTTGATAGATGTTTATATTATGATGTACTGGGAGGTGGAATCAGGTCAATACCACATTTGGTTTGACCTCGAGAAATTTCCTAGGACAGATAAAGGCTATTGTTATTATTTTTTTTATAGACAACCTACTGTTCACCTTGGCCTAAGACCTGTGCTAAATGGTAGGTATATCAAATACCTTCCAAAATTGCCTTGATTCTCCCCTATTGGATATGTGAAACTCTCTGAGGAAATTATTTGGTGTAAAGTACACCTGGCAGCAAAATAAATTCTAGGAAATAATGGAATTTATTTTTAACTTGGTGTTGCTTCTGCATGCTTGAGAAAACATCTTGGTACTATCAGAAATTTAGATCTTGGCATTTGGATTTTATTTACATTTTTAAAAGGACTTAATCCTACTGGTCTTTTTCTGGATCTAGAATAAAAAGAAAAGAAAACAGGGCAGCTGGGCCGAGATCTGTGGAGGTGCTGGGCCGCGCAGAGAGGATTCGGCCCAGCGGCGGGCGGCGCGGCGCGCAGGAGTTGCGGCTTGAACCTGGCAAGTGGGGCCCGCTGGCCAGTGGGAGTGGCGGCCGAAGGGGTATCGAGCGACGGTGGCGTCGTCGTCCTCGACAGAACAGAGTCCACAGCGGCAGAACCCTAGCACATCGAAGAGGGATGCGGGAGCTCACCAGAGGGCTCAGGAGGCGATGGGGAGGTTGTAGGAGGACGCGGTGGTCGACGGCAAGCAGATCGAGGGGCGGGACTGCGGTGGTGGTCCACGGGAAATAGCTCGCGCGACGGTGGCTGAGGGTGACCTTGTCGGAGCTCAGCAGCGATGATGGAGGAGACGGACCTGGGCAAAGAGAAGACCAGGGTTAGATAGAGGAGGAGGAGGGGAACTCGAGGACCAACATGCAGAGGAAGGGGAGCAGGGGAGAGGGGGGCCTTGCTCGATTTTGTGAGGAGGCCGAGAGCTCCTCCTTCTTCATCTTCTGGACAGCACAGAGCAGGTGAGCGGGAGGGGTGATCGGGGGAGGTAAGTGAGGAGGAGAAGGAGCAAATGAGGGGCATGGGAGATCTGGGGGTGGCCTCTAGCCTTTATACCAAGGAGGGGAGATAGATGATGTAAATGTCCAATTTGGACATGGGGGAGGGATAGGGCTAGCCAGGGATTAGCCTAGATGGAGGTGGGGAGGGGTAAGAAGGGGTATTTGGTCGTGCTGGAGCTCAGAGAGGGAGGGAGTGGCAGTTGTTTGCAATTTATCTCACAAGTTTGTCTCTTTCTCTCTCTACTTCTCACTTCCAAGCACATGGGACAAGGGATTGCTACAGTAGCTTAGCTACATGACTGGTCGACCAGGGGAGGGGTGAATGTTGTGATGCATTTCTTTGCAAGATTGGTGGGGGTTTGATCTTGTTTTGACTCAATATTAGTTATATTTGCTAAATTGAGTAAATAGGTGGTTGTGAAGGAAGTTCAAAAACTTGCATTGGACCAGAGGAGGAAATGGTACTAGGAGATAGATGAGGTTAATGTAGATATCCAAGAATTATTTGGGATTTTTATAAGGGGTTTTAGTCCTCATAGATCCATTTATTCAAAAAGGGGAAAAGTGGTTTCTAGAAGATCATTTGATATTTTTACAGTGTACAAGGTTGGTTTCTGGTTTGAGATGGTCCCAAATGTGAATACACATTTAGGGGAATTTTCCCAAGATTTATTGGGGATTAAAAGTATTTATAATAATTATTATTCCAATTTATCCATTTAAGAAAATGGGAAAAAAGAAATAATAAAGCTCTTCAAAAATATGTATTTTTTAAGTGGGAAGATGGGGTATGAAATTCGGAACTCACATGAGCAAAACGTTGGGGAAGTGTTTTGACAAAAAACAAACTTTCCATTGGGAAAGGGGTTTTGAGATTTTGTTAATTAAAGGAATTAAATAGATTTGGAGCCATAATAATTAAGGGTAATTTATGAGAAATCTTGATGATCAAGGTAGATGATGTGAACAAGGTGTAGCAAGCATTTGCAACCTTGTGGAATGGAATTCCAACTTCAATTATTTGGAGAAACAAGGTATTAAGGATCTAGGGTGAGGTTATTTTTATACCACCTAAACCTTGTTGGATCTTGGAGCTCAGATCTCACTTTGATGCAAGAGATAGATGGATAGGTAGACCAAGTCATATAGATGATCATGGCAGAAGAAGTTTGGATTGGTTGCATTTGAGGTGATCAAGAAGTGATAGCAAACTTTGTTAAAAATAAGGTTGCCATACCAGATGAGTCATGATGCCTTATAAACCAAATGGGTTTAAGAATCACAAGGATCCACTTAGAACAAGTGAAGTAGATTTTTATAAACCTATATGAGTAGAACACAACCATGCAGAGAGTTGGTCCATAGAAGGTTGTATGAGGGTGTGAGCTTCTGTCAAAGTAGGCATGATGACTAGGTTTGCTGGAAATGTTATTTTCTTGCCTACAAAACCATCAAGGACAAGTGGGTTGGAGGATGATCTAACCAAGGAAAAAAGTGGGCCTTGGTAGTCCTTAGGATGGTTACAAGATGGTTCAAGTGCATTACCAATAATGCACAAGGGTTGAGAAAGGGAGGCATTAAAAAGGGTGATGTTGGAACAGTTTCCAGACTTAGTCAAGTTTTGGCAGTTTTGAGGATTTTGACTAGAGTATGAGAGGGCATGTTTTTGGAAGGTTGCAAGGTATCAAGGCATCATAAATTGGATGATGTTGAAGTGTAGATTGAGTAGTAGGGATCCATGCTTGATATTGGTCTTCATGGACTGGGAAGCTTCTAGAATGGATCACTTCAGAATTGATCTGGCTAAGGATTTTAGATGATCACTTAGTATCTAGTGATTTGATCTGGCTTTGTTATCTTGCCTAGGATGTGGGGATTTGGAAACCTCTTGAACCTAGTGATGAGATCCTAGAGTGGCTCATACTACTTCCTAAGCAAAGAGTCAAATAGTAGATCAAGGCAACTCATCAGACAGCAGATCAAGGCAACTCATCTTATAACTATGCAACTCCACTACTGGGGTTACCATCAAGCCTAGCTTGAGGTAAGGGTGGGGCATGTTGAAGAGGTTGGGGTTTGAATAAGATGAGAGTCCATGGTACTTTTACCAAGAGCAGAATTCAAATGCTTTGAGAAGAAGTTTTGGGAAAACTAGAGATAGGAGTAGTTGAGGGTTCTGTCTTGAAAACATAAGGAGGTTATATTATATATCTCCATAGTTTTGTTAATAGAAGTTACTAAAATAGTTTTGGTTACGTAGGTAGCTTGGCTCTTGTTTTGAAATGCCAGAACATTTGAGAATTTGTAAATTGAGCCAGGATAGTTTTGGTAAATAGCTTTTGTCAACTGATGGTGAGGTAAGGAGTATCATAAGATATACACTCACATGCACAAGTGCAAACAAACAACCAGCAAACACTGCACCAATGAACAAGAAAAAGTTTTTGATCCCCCTGATTTTTGCATTCTAGACAACTAATCAGGATTGCTGAAATGGGGATGTTATAGACCTTTCCACCTTAAAAGAATCTCGTCCCGAGATTCAGGAGAGTAGGGTTAGGGGATTGTGAGTCGGGTTGATACTAGGCATCTTACGCATACTATCTTACAGACTCGGTCTTTGAAAGTGGCTACTCTATTGATGAAGTTGAGCTTCAGTCTTTCGTGATGCACGAAGAGTTGAGTAGAGTCCAGTTCCGATTACGAGGGATGACCTTCTTTTCCTTCCGGATTCTATATCTCGAGGGCTTAGACTGGACAGACTATCTCAATGTTGAACTTCACGGAGTACTCGTCGGAGGATAGAATCTATAGCTGGGAGTATCCCTTTCTAAGGATTCACAGCTCTTCCTTAGGGTCGTAGCGTATCCTATTTACGATTTTAGGGTCGGGACTCCTGAGGTTGCTCCTAGCAGAGGGTTATTCTATTTTGCGGGAAAGATGCAGTCTTCCCCCCTTAGGATCAGACTAGGGTAGATCGGAGAGTTACAAGTCAGGGGCATCCTTATGGGGGAGGCAAAAGATAGTTCTTCAGGTAGCATACAACGACAAACGGGAGGGTAGCATCATAGGTGTCATTCCAGGTGGGGGGATATGGACTATTTTATTACAAGTTGCACTTGCCAATGTTCAGGGAGTCCTAGAGTAAGTTAAGGAGCTTCTCTCTATCTTTACTTCCAACGGGGTGTTGTCGCCTGTAGATGCACGGGAAATCTTCAACCTTGAGTTGCAGGGCTGAGAGAGGTAGGGTGGCCGTCTTTTCTGAAGGTAAGGGCCCTGGGTGCCTTCGGGCTTCACTTTCGCTAAGGTCTTGACTGGTTTACTCTAGGGGAATTCTCGGATGAAGTGACCGGGTAGACCACATGTGAAACAGGTACTTTTCTTTTGGCATAACTGAGTTGACGACCTGTCTATGCTGACATCAGGAGGTTGACAGGCCTTGCCAATGAGGGGATATATTGGTCAATTGACAGGGACATGGTCTTGACCTTCACAGAGGAAACAAGTGATAAACCGAGTTGGACAAACTTTGGACGAATGGGGTTTTCCGCAGTTTGGGCAGTGGCCGGAGCATCTGCTGGCTTGGTGCCTTTCATCTCCGCAAAAACTACATGCCTTCTTCGAGCTTCCGGTCTTCATGGCCATCCTGCGGGATTTCCTGTTGGTGGTAGGCATTCCGGGTTGGGTCTGATGCAACGTCTTGGGTAAAACACGCAAGAATGAAAACAATCAAGCAAGCATTGCAATCCAAGGAAGTCATTACATAACCAACCAATCTGCACCTAAAGGTGTCAATAGTACTTAAGCATTACAAAACGCGTTCAGGGGCGATACATGACTCTACCCTTTTGCTAGCTGGGCGAGTACCGCGACGCGGGTGATTGCTCCGAGGGTGCATCTGTGGTTCGGGCTGACTCCGGGGAAGGGGATCCAGTTACTGCAGATCCTCTGGGGTATGCAGAATATTCAGCTCGTCTTCAGTGAAGGTGAGAGTGGTGCCTTCCCAAGGTGCAGGGTTGGATGTTAACTCGGTCGGAGCGGGTGACTGTAGGATAGAGTGGTACTCATTGAGGAAAGAGAGTTCGTCATCAGTCCGGGGATTCTCGTCTTCACGGGTCGGGGGTACTTCAATGGTCAGCTTCCTCTCCAATCGAGCATTGGTGGCTTTAAGACTTCTTTCGCGCTTACGGAGTAGGTTGATATCCATCTTCAGAAGCAGATTCTCTCGCCTGGCCTTGTCAAGATCTTCCTAGGAACATTGGAGTAGGTATTCCATGTTCTCTAACTGATTCCCGATGCAGCAGGTGAGGAAGGATTCGGTAGGCAGTCCATCTTGGTCACGCTTTCCAAACAGGTGGTAGGGATATCCTTCAGCTCATCTTCATGGATCTTGCAGAGGCGCGCCATGATCTCTTGTATGGCTCGCATCACGCCACCTACCCAGCTGTTGTCGAGGAAGGTGAAGATTGTGGGGGTGGTTTCCTCATCGGGGGAGGGAATCATAGCCTTGATGATCCATGGCATCACATTGGTCCTACTACAAGGAAGTTCGGTTCCTTCAATCATTGGCGAGGGACTCTTGACTATCTTTAGTAGGTTGTGAAGTTGCTCCTCAAAAGGCCAGAAACTCTCTCCAATGATGATGCGTTCCAAGCAGAAAGAGGCCATCTATAGCAATTGTTGAGATGGGGTTGGGTTAGTGACGAGTGTGCAATATTTTAAGATTAGGAAATCATATTAATGCAAGTATTTCTCAAAATGGAGGGGGAAAAGACATAAGCACTTTTGCAAATAGTCATCTCTTCTCCTTTGTCTTTTAGAAAATAGGTTTGTCGTTTCCTGTCTAACGTCCATGCTAACTAAGGTCTCCTACATGCAGGATGGCTCTGATACCAAGTCAGTGGGCTCCCCGGATTAACCATCCGAGAAATCCCTGTTATGTATATATCCACGTTCCCATGATTAGTAAGCGTGGAACATAACCGACAACTATCATTACAACATCCGAAACATAACGAATTTACAAGATTTACATAAATTACCATTATGGCTACACCATCTTTAGCAGAGGAACACATCACGCGCAAAGTCCAATCGTGCCTCAACCTACAGGCAACTGACTAGGAAGATGGCCTAGCTTGTTGGACGTCACCTTAATCTTCTGATGTCGAACCTCTGAAAGTCTGGCCAAGTAAATAGCCAAGGACAAAGCCGTGAGTACTTTTGAATGTACTCGCAAACCACCAAGATAAGTGAAATAAGGAAATGCAATTCTGGTTGTGGCAAGATAGCTCTGTCTGGGGTTGCTTTTGAAAAGCCTAGACTAGATTTTGAAGTTATGGCATCTCCATATCTTTGTTGAAAAAGAGTTTTGAAACATGCCTCTGTTTTATAAATCAAGATATCTCCATATCTTTGTTGAAAAGAGTTTTGAAAACTGTTTTGGAGTAGAAACCCTTTTTAAACCTCTTTGACCGTGTCTGGTCAAAACCAAGCTTTCGAACTTAGGTTCCCCCGGAACCTTCATTCCTTCATCCATTCTTTCCAAACAAACACCGTTTGGGTACTCCTAGCCATCACCTTTACAACCATCCTTGACCGTGGACACGGCTATTCGAATAGATTATTCTCTGCAGAGTTTGCGCACTTTCCCCACAAGAATCAATACATCCGCTAGGATAAAACCACGTCCCACTACCACTGTAGATGGGGGTCCGGATAATAAAAACTAACCTTTCGCTTGTCAACCCTGGCAAAGGCTACTTTTCCTTTTGGGTTTGTCCTCCCCGGCAATGAGTATGTGGCTCCCAGCCATAGTCCTGCCTTCCGTACATGCGTATACCCAAGCCGCTGTAGGGGTTCGTAGCATGGAAAACAAAAAATTTCTATCGCATACAAACAAACAAGCCAAGATCTATCTACTAGATTGTAGCAACGAGTCGATGGAATAACTCACCCTCGAAGATTCCAAAGTGTTTAACGAGAGCAGATTCTCGTGGGTGATGTAGTCGTACTCTTTCCGATCTCAAGATCGCGTAGACGATCCTTCCAGCGCCGCGTTCCCGCAGCGCTCCCGCAGTCGGTCACACGTTCGGTACTCGACGAAGACCTTCCTCTCCCTTGTTCCAGCAGGCAGCGGAGGTTGTAGCACTCTCCTCGCGATTCCGGCAGCACAACGGCGTGGTACCGGAGGTAGAGGGGAAATCCCGCAGGGCTTCGCCTTAAGCCGGTGCGAGTATGGTGGAGCTTATGAGAGAGGCTATTAGTGGTCTAGTAATTAGACACACCAATTAGAGGGCTCTAAACCAATTAGAAGGCTCTAAACCGAATAGCTCTAAACCGGGGTCTAGATCTAGGGTTTAGTTTAGAGGATAGGAAACTTGTGTGTCTAGGAGGGGAGCCCTGCCCCTCCTTATATAGGTGGGAGGGCTGGCCGGCCAAGGGGAGGAGAGACCCTCCCCAAGTCGGCTTGGTGGGGCGCCGGCCAAGGGAGGAACCCTCCTCCAATTCGGCCTCCACCAATCCTCCTCTCTTCCCACTTCCCAAAATTGCCGTTTGACTTTCAAACTAGCCGTTTGACTTTTCAATTTAGGATTTAAATAAACCCTTTATTTGGGACAGCAAGAATACTTAGTACATGATGCAATCATTCCAATATGTAATGACACATTCATGTACCCCTTCCCCCCCGGAGTGCCGGACAATCCGGAACCTTCTAGAATATCCCCGATGAAAACACCGGAATCATTCCCGAACTCCGAAACGGGACTTTCCTTATATGAATCTTATTCTCCGGACCATTCCGGATCACCTCGTGATATCCCGGATCCCATCCGAGACTCCGAACAACATTCGGTCTCTTTCTCATAATACCATAACTACTCAAACAACGTCGAATCCTTAAGTGTGTCTCCCTACGGTTCGTGAATTATGCGGACATGATCGAGACACTTCTCCGAACAATAACCAATAGAGGAATCTGGAAATTCATATGGCTCCCACATATTTCTACGATTACTTTGCGATCGAATGAACCACTTACATACGATACCAATTTCCCTTTGTCTCACGATATGTTACTTATCCGAGGTTATGATCGTCGGTATCTCTGCATACCTAGTTCATCCTCGTTACCGATAAGTACTCTTTTCTCGTTCCCGTGATATGTGATCCCTTGTGACCATGTCACATGCTTGCAAGCTAATTGGATGACATTCCACCGAGAGGGCCCAGAGTATATCTATCCGTCATGTGGATGGACAAATCCCACTCTTGATCCATGTGTTTCAACCAATACTTTCCGAACACTCAATGCCACCTTTATAGCCACCCTGTTACGGTGTGGTGTTTGATGACATCAAAGCATCCATCCAGTAAAGGTGATATGCATGATCTCATGGTCGAAGGAATTAGGTTACTATGTATCAGAAAGCATATAGCAATTGAACTATTGAAATGACTTGATCTTTATGCTACGCTTGTCTATAGGAGTATGTCCACCATATCATTCTCCTAACGATATGATCTTGTTGTTGATAACATCTCAATGTTCATGATAAAGAAACCACATCATCAATCAACCAACAAGCTAGTGAAGTATAGAGGCTATACTAGGGACTTCAAATTAAGTTTACAAATCACACAAGTATTAATGGTTTCCTTGTTAATACTATTATAGCATGAATGCAAACATTTATCATAAACACAAAGATATATAATAATAACTATATTTATTATTGCCTCTAGGGCATATCTCCAACAGTCTCCCACTTGCACTAGAGTCATCTAATCTAGATTACATGGTAATATACCGAACACCCATGGCAGTTTGGTGTTGGTCATGTTTTGCCCTCGGGAGAGGTTTAGTCAACGGATCCGCCACATTCAGATCTGTGTGTACTTTGCAAATCTTTATATCCCCATCCTGGATATGTTCTCGAATAGCGTGAAAACGTAGCTTGATATGCTTCAGCTTCTTGTGTGACCTTGGTTCTTGCGCATTGGCTATGGCGCCCATGTTATCACAGTAGATAGACATTGGGTCCAGCGCACTAGGAACCACACCCAGCTCTGTAATGAACTCTTTCATCCATATCGCTTCTTGTGAAGCCTCCGAAGCAGCCATGTATTCCGATTCAGTTGAAGATCTCGCCACAACGCTTTGCTTTGCACTCCTCCAGCTAACTGCTGCACCATTCAAAATAAATACGTATCCAGATTGTGATTTAGAATCATCTGGATCGGTGTTCCAACTAGCATCGGTGTAACCATTAACAACGAGCTGTTCATCACCTCCATAAGAAAGAACCATATCCTTAGTTCTTCTCAAGTACTTAAGGATGTTTTTGACCGCTGTCCAATGATCCACTCCTGGATCACTTTGATATCTGCTAGTTAAACTAACAGCATATGCGATGTCGGGTCTAGTACATAGCATGGCATACATTAGAGATCCTATGGCTGAGGCATAGGGAGTCTTACTCATCCTTTCTCTATCTTCTACCGATGTCGGACTTTGAGTTTTACTCAAGGTCGTATTGGGCAACATGGGCAAGAACCCTTTCTTCCTATCTTCCATTCCAAACCTCTTTAGAACTTTGTCCAAATATGTACTTTGTGACAATGATATTTGGCGTTTCGATCTATCTCTATAAATCTTTATGCCTAATATGTAAGCTGCTTCGCCAAGATCCTTCATTGAAAAACTATTATTCAAATATTCCTTGACACTATTAAGAAGGTCTACATCATTCCCAATCAACAATATGTCATCCACATACAGTATTAAGAATGCTACAGAGCTCCCACTCACTTTCTTGTAAATACAAGCTTCTCCATAAGTTTGTATAAAACCAAAACTTTTGATTACCTTATCAAAACGTTGATTCCAACTTCGGGATGCTTGCTTCAATCCATAGATGGACCGTTGAAGCTTGCATACCTTGTTAGCATCTTTAGGATCGACAAAACCTTTGGGTTGTATCATATACAACTCTTCATCAATGTCTCCATTGAGGAATGCTGTTTTGACATCCATCTGCCATATCTCATAATCATAATATGCAGCGATTGCTAACATTATCCTCACAGACTTTAGCTTCGCTACTGGTGAGAAAGTCTTATCGTAGTCAACTCCTTGAATTTGTCGAAACCCTTTTGCGACAAGTCGAGCTTTATAGACAGTAACATTACCATCAGCATCTGTTTTCTTCTTGAAAATCCATTTGTTCTCGACAGCCTTCCGGCCATCCGGTAAGTCCACCAAAGTCCATACTTGGTTTTCGTACATGGATCCAATCTCGGATTTCATGGCTTCTTGCCATTTATTGGAATCTGGGCTCATCATCGCTTTCTCATATGTCTCGGAGTCATCGGTGTTGTCCACCAACATGACATTCATAACGGAATCATACCAATCTGGAGTGGTACGAGTTCTCGTTGACCTCCGAGGCTCTGTAGCAACTTCAACCGAAGTTTCATGATCACTATCATTAGCTTCCTCTCTTATTGGTGCAGGCACCACAGGAACTTCTTCCGGTGCTGCGCTACTCGCAATTTCGAGAGAAGGTTCGACAACCTCGTCGAGTTCTACTTTCCTTCCAGTCACTTCTTTCGAGAGAAATTCCTTCTCTAGAAAGGATCCATTCTTGGCAACAAAGATTTTGCCTTCGGATCTATGATAGAAGGTATACCCAATAGTTTCCTTCGGGTATCCTATGAAGACGCATTTTTCCGCTTTGGGTTCAAGCTTGTCCGGCTGTAACTTCTTTACATAGGCTTCGCATCCCCAAACTTTAAGGAACGAAAATTTAGGTTTCTTCCCAAACCATAATTCATACGGTGTCGTTTCAACGGATTTAGATGGTGCCCTATTTAAAGTGAATGCGGCTGTTTCTAATGCATAACCCCAAAATGATAGCGGTAAATCTGTAAGTGACATCATAGATCGAACCATATCTAAGAGAGTTCGATTACGACGTTCAGACACACCATTACGCTGTGGTGTTCCCGGCGGTGTCAATTGTGAAAGTATTCCGCATTTCTTCAAATGCTCGCCAAACTCGTAACTTAGATATTCACCTCCACGATCAGAACGTAGAAATTTAATCTTCTTGTTACGTTGATTCTCTACCTCACTTTGAAACTCCTTAAACTTCTCGAAAGTTTCGGACTTATGTTTCATGAAATAGATATACCCATATCTACTCAAGTCATCCGTGAAGGTAAGAACATAACGATAACCACTGCGCGATGCTACACTCATTGGACCACACACATCGGTATGTATGATTTCCAGTAAGTCCGTAGCTCGCTCCATCATACCAGAAAATGGAGTCTTAGTCATTTTACCCATCAGACATGCTTCGCATCTTTCAAGTGATTCAAAATCAAGTGATTCAAGAAGTCCATCGGAATGGAGTTTCTTCATACGCTTCACTCCAATGTGACCAAGACGACAGTGCCACATATAGGTCAAATTATCGCTTGATTTCAAACGTTTAGCCTCAATGTTATTAATATGTGTATTTCTACTATCGAGATTCAATATGAATAGACCATCTATCAAAGGTGCATGTGCATAAAACACATTACTCATATAAATCGAACAACCATTATTCTCGGATTTAAACAAGTAACTGTCTCGCAATAAACAAGATCCTGATATAATGTTCATGCTTAATGCAGGCACCAAATAACAATTATTTAAGTATAAAACTAATCCCGATGGTAGATGAAGAGGTAGCGTGCCGACCGCGATCACATCAACCTTTGATCCGTTTCCTACGCGCATCGTCACCTCGTTCTTCACTAGCTTCCGTTTATTCTGCAGCTCCTGTTTCGAGTTACAAATATGAGCAACCGAACCAGTATCAAATACCCAGGCACTACTACGAGTACTAGTGAGATACACATCAATAACATGTATATCAGATATACCTTTCTTCTTGATGTTGCCGTTCTTCAAATCCGCCAAGTACCTTGGGCAATTCCGCTTCCAGTGACCTTCTCCCTTGCAGTAAAAGCACTCAGTTTCAGGTTTAGGTCCAGCCTTGGTCTTCTTCGTCGGCGTGATAACTTTCTTACCACCCTTCTTGAAGTGTCCCTTTTGCTTAGACTTGCCTTTCTTGAATTTGGTGGTCTTATTGACCATCAACACTTGGTGCTCTTTCTTGATCTCCACTTCTGCAGATTTTAACATAGCAAATAGTTCTGGCAACTCTTTGTTCATGTTCTGCATGTTGTAGTTCATCACAAAGTTCTTGTAACTTGGTGGTAGTGATTGGAGGATGCGGTAAACTCCCAAAGTATTAGGAATCACTATACCCAAACTTTGAAGTTTATTTGCGTGCCCAGACATCTTAAGCACATGCTCACTGACGGAGCTACCCTCTTCCATCTTGCAGTTAAAGAACTTTTCAGAAGCTTCATAACTTTCAATTGCCGCATGAGTCTCAAAGATTAATTTGAGATCCTCGACAATATCATATGGATCTGACTCTTCAAACCTTTTCTGAAGCTCCGATTCTAAACCATACAAGATAGCACACTGAACTATGGAGTACTGATTCTTCCGAGCAAGGTAAACATTCTTTACTTCATCGGTAGCATCAGCTACAGGTGGGTCACCCAGCGGTGCATCCAGCACATAGGTCAAATTACCAGCTGTGAGGACAATCCTCAAATTGCGGAACCAATCCGCGAAGTTGCTTCCATTGTTTTTCAACTTTTCTTTCTCTAGGAACGCATTAAAATTGATGGTAGGGGCTGCCATTGATCTACAACATATTTGCAATAGTTTAGACTAAGTTTATGACAAATTGAGTTCAAATTAATTAATGAAATTAAACTAGGTGAACTCCCACTCAAAACAACATCCCTCACATTGTTTTAGTGATCACATGAACCAAATCCACTACATCAACACCGATCATCACGAGAGTTGATATAGTTTCAATGGCGAACAATCATCATGTTCATCATATCTACTATATGATTCATGCTTTGCCTTTCGGCGATCCGTGTTCCTGAGGCCATGTCTGTACATGCTAGGCTCGTCAAGATCAAACCTTATCTTCCGCATAAGCAAATCTGGCTTGCTTACGTTGTATTCACCCGCGGAATCAAAGACACCCGATCATCACGTGGTGCTTCGAAGCAGCAAGCTTTGGCAACGGTGCATACTAAGGGTGAACACTCTAGAACTTGAAATTTATGTGTATGAGGGATCATCTTATAATGCTACCGTCGTCTACTAAGCAATACAAGATGCATAAAGGATTAACATCACATGCAATTCATAATATGTGATATGATATGGCCTTTCTTCTTTGTGCTTCCGATCTCCATCTTCAAGCACGAATATGATCTCCATCATCACCGGCATAGCATCAAGGTCAATGACGCTTCTCCATGGTTGTCGTCCACCAGCTTCAACTATTACAACTATTTTGAATAGACACGTAGGTCTTAACAGAAATTAAAGACAACCATATGGCTCCTGCCGGTTGCCAACTTACAATAAGGAACATTGCATACATCAAATATAATCACAATCATGGCCATATCACATCACTGCACACCCCTGCAAAACAAAGTTAGACGCTTCTACTTTCTTTGCATATTTTACGTGGTTTGGGGCTTTCCATAAGTGTCGTTCTAACTTACGAACAAGAACCACAACATTGATACTAGCATTGTTGATTACCCGTTGTAAATTGGATCTTAACTATGCTAGGAGAAACAGGCACCCGCAAAGCCACTTATGCAATACAAGTTGCATGTCAAACGTGGAGCAAGTCTCATGAACGATGTCATGTAAGGTTAGCCCGGGCCGCTTCATCCCAACATACCGCAAGATGCAAAGTACACAAAAAGCAATCTACAATAAAAGCATCAACGCCCACAATGACCATTGTGTTCTACTCGTGCAACAGATCTACATATAGACACGGCTCTGATACCACTGTAGGGGTTCGTAGCATGGAAAACAAAAATTTTCTATCGCATACAAACAAACAAGCCAAGATCTATCTACTAGATTGTAGCAACGAGTCGATGGAATAACTCACCCTCGAAGATTCCAAAGTGTTTAACGAGAGCAGATTCTCGTGGGTGATGTAGTCGTACTCTTTCCGATCTCAAGATCGCGTAGACGATCCTTCCAGCGCCGCGTTCCCGCAGCGCTCCCGCAGTCGGTCACACGTTCGGTACTCGACGAAGACCTTCCTCTCCCTTGTTCCAGCAGGCAGCGGAGGTTGTAGCACTCTCCTCGCGATTCCGGCAGCACAACGGCGTGGTACCGGAGGTAGAGGGGAAATCCCGCAGGGCTTCGCCTTAAGCCGGTGCGAGTATGGTGGAGCTTATGAGAGAGGCTATTAGTGGTCTAGTAATTAGACACACCAATTAGAGGGCTCTAAACCAATTAGAAGGCTCTAAACCGAATAGCTCTAAACCGGGGTCTAGATCTAGGGTTTAGTTTAGAGGATAGGAAACTTGTGTGTCTAGGAGGGGAGCCCTGCCCCTCCTTATATAGGTGGGAGGGCTGGCCGGCCAAGGGGAGGAGAGACCCTCCCCAAGTCGGCTTGGTGGGGCGCCGGCCAAGGGAGGAACCCTCCTCCAATTCGGCCTCCACCAATCCTCCTCTCTTCCCACTTCCCAAAATTGCCGTTTGACTTTCAAACTAGCCGTTTGACTTTTCAATTTAGGATTTAAATAAACCCTTTATTTGGGACAGCAAGAATACTTAGTACATGATGCAATCATTCCAATATGTAATGACACATTCATGTACCCCTTCCCCCCCGGAGTGCCGGACAATCCGGAACCTTCTAGAATATCCCCGATGAAAACACCGGAATCATTCCCGAACTCCGAAACGGGACTTTCCTTATATGAATCTTATTCTCCGGACCATTCCGGATCACCTCGTGATATCCCGGATCCCATCCGAGACTCCGAACAACATTCGGTCTCTTTCTCATAATACCATAACTACTCAAACAACGTCGAATCCTTAAGTGTGTCTCCCTACGGTTCGTGAATTATGCGGACATGATCGAGACACTTCTCCGAACAATAACCAATAGAGGAATCTGGAAATTCATATGGCTCCCACATATTTCTACGATTACTTTGCGATCGAATGAACCACTTACATACGATACCAATTTCCCTTTGTCTCACGATATGTTACTTATCCGAGGTTATGATCGTCGGTATCTCTGCATACCTAGTTCATCCTCGTTACCGATAAGTACTCTTTTCTCGTTCCCGTGATATGTGATCCCTTGTGACCATGTCACATGCTTGCAAGCTAATTGGATGACATTCCACCGAGAGGGCCCAGAGTATATCTATCCGTCATGTGGATGGACAAATCCCACTCTTGATCCATGTGTTTCAACCAATACTTTCCGAACACTCAATGCCACCTTTATAGCCACCCTGTTACGGTGTGGTGTTTGATGACATCAAAGCATCCATCCAGTAAAGGTGATATGCATGATCTCATGGTCGAAGGAATTAGGTTACTATGTATCAGAAAGCATATAGCAATTGAACTATTGAAATGACTTGATCTTTATGCTACGCTTGTCTATAGGAGTATGTCCACCATATCATTCTCCTAACGATATGATCTTTTTGTTGATAACATCTCAATGTTCATGATAAAGAAACCACATCATCAATCAACCAACAAGCTAGTGAAGTATAGAGGCTATACTAGGGACTTCAAATTAAGTTTACAAATCACACAAGTATTAATGGTTTCCTTGTTAATACTATTATAGCATGAATGCAAACATTTATCATAAACACAAAGATATATAATAATAACTATATTTATTATTGCCTCTAGGGCATATCTCCAACAGCCGCAACTTGGCGTATACCTTAACTTGGTGACTCCACTTCCTTCCGTACCGCCTAAGTCATACCGTCCGCGGGAGACCCAATTGTTGCACCGACACTCCTGCCAAGACAGGCTCACTCTTGCCGAAACAAGCTACAGGATCCAGATCTGAGATCCGTTAGCCCCTTCCCAGAGTTCAAGGGATTCCCCCCTTTAAGCATGGTACAAGTTGCCTCGGCTAATGCAGACAAATTACGAGTTAAGCCCCAGCACCTGGGGTAATGTGGTTGCACTGGTAAAAATTGTTCCGGTAAAGGCGTAGAACATCGCTTCACTTTCTCATTTCTTATTAACACCATTTCTGTAGTTAAAGCATCCGCTTGGAACGATGCCTGTTCCCAAGGGTTTTACAAGCACTTTTTAAAAGTTTGTCGTAGGGTAAAACCAAAACAATTCATGTTCTCAAAACCGAGGGTTTTCCACGAGATAGAGTGTTAACCACCATACTCTCGGTCTAAAGGGATAAAATGGTAGGTACAACAGGGTGGTGCCACGAGGGACACAAAGTCATAACTTGGAGGGGCCAAGTTATTAGCGTAGTATTTATAAAACAAGACATGCAGATAAATAATGAAGTTTATAAAGAGGATAAAAACAGGTAATAAAGAGAGTAGGACAAGTATCGGAATTCAGGAATGGTGGCTTGCCTGTGATCAGCAATGAATCCCTAGACTTCTTTAGATAACCAAGAATACCCAAAAATAATAATAACAAGTCCCTTCCTTCTGTCGTCAAACACTCACACTATCGCCGTCATCGAGCATACATGCAAACAGACAATACGACAATCAATACAAGGCAAACATGCATCAAACCATACAGCAAACAAACATACTGAATCCTACTTAATTTAGTAGGTTTGGAGAGGTGGGATACTAGTAGTGGAATTACTAGATTGCCATTGAGGTGTTTTTCTCTTTGGAAGGTAGTTGTCAAGGCTAAATACCATGAGCTTGGAGTGGGGTTCTGAGGTCTATGGGGTACCAATGTGAAGCAATGATATCCTCAGATAGGTCTTGACAAAACAAAACCAACACAATTGGTTTCACTAAATTATCAATTACCTAGATTTAGTTATGCTTTTTATAGTGGAATAAACTCTAGTTTGAGGAAATAATTCACCAGAATTTATCTGGAGGCCCAAAAATTATTTACTTGGGTGGTTAGGTAGTGTTTGATGTACTGAACCACCTAGAGTTTGAATCTTGTCAAAAGAATTACCAGAATGCCCTCAGGAAATTCCCAAAGGCAGTTCTGTTTGTTTTTTCTTTTTTCACCAGATTAATTCTACAGAAGCTCTTGAGTTGATTCCAAGGGAAGGTGGTAGACATTTGGTATACCTTTCTGTATAAATTATATTCACTCTTTTTGGAGTTGTCAAACTCCTGGAGTGATTTATTTAGTGAAAAAAGAGGTGCATAGACAAGTTTAATTCACTAAAATTCAGCCAGAGCTCAATAAAATATGATCTTCTTGGGTTTCATGGATGTTGATATTATGATGTACTGGGAGGTGGAATCAGATCAATACCACATTTTGTTTGACCTGGAGATTTTTCCTAGGAGAGATAAAGGCTGTTTTTATTATTTTTGTTATAGACAACCTACTGTTCACCTTGGCCTAAGACCTGTGCTAGATGATAGGTATATCAAATACCTTCCAAATGTGCCTTGATTCTCCCCTATTGGATATGTGAAACTCTCTGAGGAAATTATTTGGTGTAAAGTACACCTGGCAGCAGAATAAATTCTAGCAAATAATGGAATTTATTTTTAACTTGGTGTTTCTTCTGCATGCGTGAGAAAACATCTGGGTACTACCAGAAATTTAGATCTTGGCATTTGGATTTTATTTACATTTTTAAAAGGATTTAATCCTACTGGTCTTTTTCTGGATCTGGAATAAAAAGAAAAGAAAACAGGGTAGCTGGGCCAGGATCTGTGGAGGTGCTGGGTCGCGCAGAGAGGATTCGGCCCAGTGGTGGGCGGCGCGGCGGGCGGGAGCCGCGGCTTGAACCTGGCAAGTGGGGCCCGCTGGCCAGCGGGAGTGGGCGGCCGGAGGGGTATCGTGCGATGGTGGCCGTTCGATTAAGTGGAGACGGACGGCGGGGCATTGTCGTCCTCAACAGAACAAAGTCCGCGGCGGTGGAACCCTAGAACGTCAGAGAGGGAGGCGGGATCTCACCAGAGGGCTCGGGAGGCGACGGGAAGGGTGTAGGAGGACGTGGTGGTCGACGGCGAGCAGATCGAGAGCCAGGACGGCGGTGGTGGTCCACGGGAAACAGCTCGCACGACAGTGGCCGAGGGTGACCTCGTCGGAGCTCAGCGGTGACGATGGAGGAGACGGTCCTAGGCAAAGAGAAGACCAGGATTAGATAGAGGAGGAGGAGGGGAACTCGAGGACCAACATGTAGAGGAAGGGGAGCAGGGGAGAGGGGGCCTTGCTCGATTTTTTGAGGAGGCCGAGAGCTCCTCCTTCTTCTTCTTCTTCTGGACAACACAGAGCAGGGGAGCATGAGGGGTGCTCGAGGGAGTTAAGTGAAGAGGAGAGGGAGCAAATGAGGGGCAGGGGCAAGCTGGGGGTGGCCTCTCGCCTTTATACCAAGGAGGGGAGCTAGATGATGTAAATGTCCAATTTGGACATGGGGGAGGGATAGGGCTGGCCAGGGATTGGCCTAGATTTAGGTGGGGAGGGGTAAGAAGGGGTATTTGGTCGTGCTGGAGCTCAGAGAGGGAGGGAGTGGCAGCTGTTTGCAATTTATCTCACAAGTTTGTCTCTTTCTCTCTCTACTTCTCAGTTCTAAGCACATGGGACAAGGGATTGCTACAGTAGCTTAGCTACATGACTGGTCGACCAAGGGAGGGGTGAATGCTGTGATGCATTGCTTTGCAAGATTGGTGGGGGTTTGATCTTGTTTTGACTCAATATTAGTTATATTTGCTAAATTCAGTAAATAGGTGGTTGTGAAGGAAATTCAAAAACTTGCATTGGACCAGAGGAGGAAATGGTACTAGGAGATAGATGAGGTTAATGTAGATATCCAGGAATTATTTGGGATTTTTATAAGGGGTTTTAGTCCTCATAGATCCTTTTATTCAAAAAGGGCAGAAGTGGTTTCTAGAAGATCATTTGATATATTTACATTGGACAAGGTTGGTTTCTAGTTTGAGATGGTCCCAAATGTGAATACACATTTAGGGGAATTTTCCCAAGATTTTTTGGGGATTAAAAGTATTTATAATAATTATTATTCCAATTCAGCCATTTAACAAAATGGGCAAAAAGAAATAATAAAGCTCTTCAAAAATATGTATTTTTGAAGTGGGAAGATGGGGTATGAAATGTGGAACTCACATGAGCAAAAAGTTGGGGAAGTGTTTTGACAAAAACCAAACTTTCCATTCGGAAAGTGGTTTTGAAGTTTTGTCAATTAAAGGAATTAAATAGATTTGGAGCCATAATAATTATGGGTAATTTGTGAGGAATCTTGATGATCAATTTACATGATATGGACAAGGTGTATCAAGCATTTGCAACCTTGTGGAATGGAATTCCAAATTGAATTAGATGGAGAAACAAGGTATTAAGGATCTATGGTGAGGTTATTTTTATACCACCTAAACCTTGTTGGATCTTGGAGCTCAGAGCTCACCTTGATGCAAGGGATAGATGGATAGGTAGACCAAGTCATATAGATGATCATGGCAGAAGAAGTTTGGATTGGTTGCATTTGAGGTGATCAAGAAGTGATATCAAACTTTGTTAAAAATAAGGCTACCATACCAGATGTCATCATGCCTTATAAACCAAGTAGGTTTAAGAAGCACAAGGATCCACTTGGAACAAGTGAAGTAGATTTTGATAGAACTATATGATTAGAACACAACCATGCAGAGAGTTCGTCCATAGAAGGTTGTATGAGGGTATGAGCTTCTGTCAAAGTAGGCATGATGACTAGATTTGCACGAAATGTTATTTTCTTGCCTGCAAAACCATCAAGGACAAGTGGGTTGGAGGATGATCTAACCAAGGGCATAAGTGGGCCTTGGTAGACCTTAGGATGGTTACAATATGGTTCAAGTGCATTACCAATAATGCACAAGGGTTGAGAAAGGGAGGCATTAAAAAGGGTGATGTTGGAACAGTTTCCAGACTTAGTCAAGTTTTGGTAGTTTTGAGGATTTTGACAGAGTATGAGAGGGAATGTTTTTGGAAGGTTGCAAGGTATCAAGGCATCATCAAGTGGATGATGTTGAAGTGTAGATTGAGTAGTAGGGATCCATGCTTGATATTGGTCTTCATGGACTTGGAAGCTTCTAGAATGGATCACTGTAGAATTGATCACTTAGTATCTAGTGATTTGATCTGGCTTGGTTATCTTGCCTAGGATGTGGGGATTTGGAAACCTCTTGAACCTAGTGATGAGCTCCTAGAGTGGCTCATACTACTTCCTAAGCAAAGAGTCAAACAGTAGATCAAGGCAACTCATCACACAGCAGATCAAGGCAACTCATCTTATAACTATGCAACTCCACTACTGGGGTTACCATCAAGCCTAGCTTGAGGTAAGGATTGGGCATTTTGAAGAGGTTGGGGTTTGAATAAGATTAGAGTCCTTGGTACTTTTACCAAGAGCAGAATTCAAATGCTTTGAGATGAAGTTTTGGGAAAACTAGAGATAGGAGTAGTTGAGGGTTCTATCTTGAAAACGTAAGGAGGTTATATTATATATCTCTCTGTAGTTTTGTTAACAGAAGTTACTAAAATATTTTTGGTTACATAGGCAGCTTGGCTCTTGTTTTGAAATGCCAGAACATTTGAGAATAAGTAAATTGAGCCAGGATAGTTTTGGTAAATAGCTTTTTTCAACTGATGGTGAGGTAAGGAGAATCATACGATATACACTAACATGCACAAGTGCAAACAAACAACCAGCAAACACTGCACCAATGAACAAGAAAAAGTTTTTGTTCCCCCTGATTTTTGCATTCTAGACAACTAATCAGGGTTGCTGAAATGGGGATGTTACAAAAGCAAACTTTGAGGAGTGCTGTTATAGCCCTACCATGGATTAGAGTGTCTAACCAGAGAGTAGTTTAGAGTAGTATCATGAAGAGAAGATATTTATATCAGAGTGTTCACTAGTGAAAGTATGATCCCTTGGCCTTGTTTCTAAGCATTGAAATACCGTTTGCAACTAGATATGTTACATGTTTGACTGCTTCCATCTTTATTCCAGTTTGCCTTTAGTCTCTTCCACGCCATCAAGCTAATTTCTGGCACCGTTGTCTTATATCCATACCACTTGTATTTTACTATATCTTCGCCAAACTAGTGCACCTATACACCTGACAAGTGTATTGGGTGTGTTGGGGACATAAGAGACTGCTTGTATCTTGATTGCAGGGTTGCTTGAGAGGGATACCTTTGACCACTTCCTCCTTGAGTTCGATAAACCTTGGGTAATCCACTTAAGGGAAACTTGCTGCTGTTCTAGAAACCTCTGTACTTAGAGGCCCAACAACTGTCTACAAGAATAGAAGTGCATAGACGTCAAGCTAGTTTCTGGCGCCGTTGCCGCGGAGGTAAGGTAAAAGGTACTCACATCCTCTAGCTACTAAGCTATCTTCTAGTACTATTGCTGGTGTGTGAGTGCTCGAAGTTATTTCCTTTAGATTCTGCAATTATATCTTTTTGTTTCTTGCTTTTATTTTCACTAGTTAGGCTTAATGGAAAACAACAACAAAATTAGAGAGCTTTATAGTATTTATCTTGAGTGAGGACATGAAGTGTTTGAAGAGAAAATTAAAAAACCTATGGAACATTATTTGCATGCTAATAGCAATATTATTAGTATGAATTCTTTAAACACCAGTATTGCTAATGCTATGGAAAATTCTAAGCTTGGGGAAGCTGGTTTTGATGAAAATGATCTTTTTAGTCCCCCAAGCACGGAGGAGAAAATTTACTTTGATGATACTATGCCTCCAATATATGATGATTACAATGATGAGTATGATATTTTCAGTTCACCTACTATTGAGGAGAAAATTGATTATGATTATAATATGTCTCCTATATTTGATGATTATGGTGATGAGAATAATAATGATAGCTATTTTGTTGAATTTGCTCCTACTACAATAAATAAGAATGACTATGTTTATGTGGAGAGTAGTAATTCTTTTATGCATGTGGCTCATGATCAGAATGTTTTATGTGATAGTTATATTGTTAATTTTATTGATGATGCTACTGAAATTTATTATGAGAGAGGGAAACATGGTTTTATGCATCTCCATAATATTAAGTTTCCCCTCTTTATGTTGAAAGTCTTGAAGTTGCACTTGTTTTGCTTTCCTATGCTTGTTGCTTTGTGCTTTCATGACTTGTTTCTTTACAAGATTATTTTTCATAGGAAGTGGGTTAGACTTAAATTTGCTCCATATTTGCTTCTTGATGCTCCCGTTTACTTCAATTCATATTTCTTATGTGAGCATCGTCAAAATTATCATGCCTAGCTCAAAGGCGTTAAAGAAAAGCACTTATTGGGAGATAACCCAAAAGTTTTAGTTGAGTCTTGGAAGTTATTACCTCTGTAATAACCGCTCTTTATCATTTTTGTGTGGTTTTTGTGCCAAGAGTAACCTCTAATGAGAGAGAAGTAATGTTGGCAAAGTTGCTGTCCCAAAACAGATTTTTGTGCTTCATTGTAAAAATTTGTGAAAACTCTCTGTAAGTCGGTTGAAGCTGTAATTGTTTGTGCATCTGCCCCAGGTTGTTATTCAACTTTCTTTAGTTCAACACTTTTTTATTTGAAAAATAGAAGGTCTTCGAAAAAATCGGTTTTCACCTGCTGGTCTGTTTTGACAGATTTCTGCCATTATTTGCATTTGCCTCTTTATCAATTTCTCTTTGGGTTCTTTTTGGTGAATTGAGCTTTTTGAGGGAATTGATACAGTAGCTTGTGTTTTTAATGAAAGTTTTGCTGTTTTGAAACTAAACACCAAAGGTTTATTATCTTTTGAATGCACTAATGTTGCTAATGAAGATTGCGTGAAGTTTTGTATGAAGGAAATTTTTAGGTGTAGGGAAAGAATGATGTAATGAGATGAAGAATGGACTAAAGATCAAGCTTGGGGATGCCACCCGTGTCACCCCAATAAATATCCAAGAAGTACAAGCGTCAAATCTTGGAGATGCCTTCTTCATCAATAAAAATCTCAGGTCTTTCTAGACACTTCGTTTTTACTGTTTCATGCACTGTTGTGTTGTTCTTGGAGCGTCTTTGTTTTTTTTAGTTTTTTTTGCTTGGTTTGCTGCAATAAGTTGGTTGGATCGCATCACTTCTTTTGGAGAGAGACACAATCTGCTTTCATTGTTTAGAACACTCTAGTTTTCATTCTTAATGTTTTGTGAGTGTTCTCTTTTGCTAGCACTATGTTTAGCCTTAGTTTTCTTGTGCTTTCAGCTTAGAACTTTTTAGTTATTATTTGTGGATTTGTGAGACAAGTTCATTGATCTTTATTTACTATTATCTTTGGGAGTTCTTTCAAATAAGTTGCGTAAACGCTAGAAAAAGGGCGCCCTCATGGGAGTACGCTCCGCGATGCTGCTACTGCCTGCACGTGGCGGGCGCGGAGTGCCTCATGCGATGTACCAGCCTTCTCTTGTGCAACACGTGGTGGATGCGGAGAGGGTCGCGGGTCCTTTTTTCTTTTCTTTTTGTAGATTTGAACATGAAAACTGTGATATCTTTCAAACGGTGAGTCCAAATCGATATCCGTTTTCACAGCCTTGCTAGTCACGTCCAGATCATCAAAATAAGATCCATTGTTGATATGTTTCGACGAACTTTTTTCTCGTACTGCCTTTGATGCATAGGTTGCACTGCCTTTTGGTCTAGTACACGGTGCCTTCGGTTGCAATGCACTGCGCGATGTCCAGGCAGTGTACTACGAACTGTCCAGGCAGTGCACCGTCCATGCACTGCCTTGTTATTATGTGTTGCATTGCCTTAGTTCGCAGTGCACTGCGCGGTGTCCAGGCAGCGTAGTACGCATTGTCCAGGCAGTGCACCGTCTATGCATTGCCTTGTTGTTCTGTGTTGCAGTACCTTAGTTCGCAGTGCACTTCGCGCTGTCCAGGCAGTGTACTATGCACTGTCCCGGTAGTGCACCATCCATGCACTTCCTTGTTGTTCTGTGTTGCACTGCCTTAGTTCGCAGTGCACTGCGCGGTGTCCAGGGAGTGTACTATGCACTATCCAGGCAGTGCACCGTCCATGCACTGCCTTGTTGTTCTGTGTTGCACTGCCTTAGTTCGCAGTGCACTTCGCAGTGTCCAGGCAGTGTACTACGCACTGTCCAGTTAGTGCACCGTCCATGCACTGCCTTGTTGTTCTGTGTTGCACTTCCTTTGTTCGCAGTGCACTGCGCGGTGTCCAGGCAGTGTACTACGCACTGTCCAGGTAGTGCACCATCCATGCATGTAACTACCTCGGTGAATTACGCTCCTAGTTACAAGCCTGGATGAGCGGAAATGGTTAAAATAGTACGGTGGGGCCCAAATGCCACTCACAGGTAGACCTTTCGGCCGTCCTAACCATTTCCAATCATCGGGACAAGAACGGGCGGCGTAATCGGCAGGCGAAGGGATCAACTACATACACAAATGAGTATGTATGCAAGCCACCATACAACAGTACATCAGAGCCATTCCATCTAAAAAGAAAGGAAATATAGCAACGCCATACGGCAAGATCCAAATATCCTAGATAGAAATAATAGTTTAGGATATCTCCTCATACATCAAACATCAGAGTATCAGGCGGAAGCGGAAGACAAAATCCGAGTACGGATAAGAAGCAAATCGGCATAAGATGCCCCATAAATAAGCACATCCCGCCCACAGATCTCACGGATCCCCGTTCCCGGAATCTCTACACCGAATGATCGTTGCCCGCATCGTTCTTCTCCTCCAACCAGTATCCATCTTGCGGGTTTACCTGTTCATCTGAATCAAACAATTTATCGTGTGAGACCCTAGGGGTACTCAGCAAGTCTTTATGCCTCTAAAGGGGACACAACCTGGGGTGACGCAATTGCAGGAAAAGATAAACCCTAACAATTCTATAGATACTCGCTAACCATCCGCCTAACCAGAGATAGATGGATGTCCGTGAATTAATAACAACAGTTATAACGGTAATATTAACAGATCCATCCTCCTCCTCGCTTACCGACGAGGAAGCGGACGAACAAACCCCCCCATCCGTTGGCAGTTTTATTATCCATTCCATGAGTGTTGCACTATTTACTAGTCCGGTACTTAGTCAGATTAAAAGCGGTACTTTAGTTATTCTTGTCTATGATCGAGAAACTGTGCTCCAAGTCGTCCATAACCGCGGACACGGCTTTCAGAAAGTTTTACCCTGCAGGGGTGCACAAATAGCAACACACACTCGATCAACCTCGGAAAAACCAAATCAAAACCCAACGAGGCAGTCACGACAAAGCGATCACAGGATTCAGAAATATTTCAGGGGGCCACCCCATTAAGCTACCCGCGACGAAGTTGGCCGACTCCGAGACGGACTCAAGGTTTGCGCCAATGGCTATAAACGACTGGGAAACCGAAAATGTGACTGGGCTTGTCAATACCGTGAAAACACTCCGCTTTCCTAAACAGTACAGTGTGCAGTACCTCGCACAATTTAAATAAAGCAGTAAAGCATGGCATAAGTACAGGATAGTAAATAAAACCTCAAACTAGTTTGTGGCCCCAAGGAATAAGAATGAATCAAGCTCTGGCTCAGGGGGGTTCATAAGCCTCCCGGATGTGGATAGCGCGAATATTCAAGGAACAGGAATCAAGTACTCGGGGTCCTACGGGACACAAGTGAGCCTGAAAAACCAAATAGCAAATATGGCTCACCGATGCCACTTTCATTAGTTATCCCATTACTACTCAGGTTAAGTTGTTTAGGTACCTCGTTATCCATCAGACACTCACATACCCTACACATGCTGTTCTACGACTCGCATGGCTCAAACAACTCCTGTAGTAATGGCTCATGGGATGGAGGAACAAGCTTCGGTGGGGTTTTAAAATAAAGGCTATGCAGTACTTGGGATTCAATTTAATGCAATCGCGACTCAATGATGCAAGAATAAGATAGAGGCAATAGGTACTATATGTATGCAAGCATGTGGTAGTGCTTGCCTGGCAGCTCAGTTGAAGCGAGAGAAGGATCTGGGTAGTGCTCCTGGGTCTCTTGATATATCCCCTGCTCATCGTCTATTCGAAGAAGAACCAAACAACAAGGCCAACATAAATAAAGTGCACAAGCATATGAATAAAATGCGACAAGCAAACAATCATGCCATGATGAATGATGCACAATTTGCATGGCAATAAAGTAGCATGGCATGGGTGAGGTGTGGAATACAAGGAATAATCATTTTATTGAGTTTTGATCACATTTTAACCTCATATTAGTTGCTGTACACATTATAATTATCTGATGCATTCTTCAAAACACAACATGGAATGCATAAACGGAAAGGTCTTGTCGAGCTAATCATTTTAGACATATTATTTGCTAAATTTGGAGTTATAAAACAAAAGTTATTAATTAATTAAGAAAAGGGCATTTTATTGTAATTTTAATCAACTTGGGAAATAAAGTGTTCAAAATATATTTTGAATGGCATATTTGAATTCCTCACATTTTTCTGATTTGAAAACATATATTATTTGTATTATTTGGGTTTATATTTTAAAAGTTATTTGAAAACAGATTTAAATTTGAATTTGAATTAATTTGAAAAATATTTGAATTAAAACACAGACACTGACCAGTGGGTCCAGCTGCTGACTAGGACAGACTGCGCGCAAAAGCTTTTAACACCGCGAGCTAATCCAGCCTAAGCGAATGACAGGCGGGCCCGGCAGGGACTTCGGGGCCACACGCGGGCGCGCCAGCGGGGGCGTGCCACGTGGGGGAGCCAGGGTACTGCGGGTTGAGGACGGAAAAATAGGAGGGCCTAAATGCAAAGCGGTACTACGGCTGACAGGTGGGCTCAGGGGGACCGCGGGTTAGGAGAAAACAAAACGGAGGGGGTATTTGCAAAAGCCGCGCCCGTACTGTTCCTCTTCCCCGCGTTCTGGCGAGAGATCGGTGCGCAGCGCGGGCGGGGAATCGATCCCTGGTCGCGGGCGCGCTCGCGGAGGGCCGGGACCAGCGCGGCTAGGTGAGGTAGTTGCTAGGGAGGGCGGACGGGGCCTAGTTGGAGCTTGGCGCTACGCGGGAGCGAGCAGACAGAAGCGAGCGGCGGCGCGCGGAGGGCGTTCGACGGCCGGTCCGGCGGCACTAGACGGTGATGGCGAGGCGAACCATGTCGGGGAGGAAGAGGGGCTCACCGTGGGCTTGATGGTGGGCTCGGATCGGGCAAGCGTGCAGCGGATCGACGGTGGAGCTGGAGGACGGCGAGCTAGGGTTTGGCGTCGGTGCAGCGTCGGCCTGGTGGCTCCGGTCCTCCTCCTCCTCGATGGCGTGTTCAGGGCGATGCAGGGGAGCATCCACGACTTCCTCGACAGCCTTGAGCGCCACGCCTCCGGCTGGTGTGAGTAGGGGCGGTGGAGGCCGAGGGTTTGCCGGCGATGGGGTAGACGGAGACGGTGGAGAAGAGGGGGAGAGGGCAGGGCCCTGGAGCGGATCTGGGAGGATGCAGAGGTGCCGGGAGGTGGAGATAAAGCAGAGAGGGATAGGGAGATGCCGTGGGGAGCAGGTAGATGGAAAAGGTGGCTCGGCCACGTTTCTCTCCTTCCTCCTCACGTGCTCGGTCTGGGCAGGGCAGGGCAGGTAGGGGAGGCTTCCAGGTGGGGCAAGGTGAGGCCAGGGAGGCAGGCTCGGCGTGGTGGGGTAGCACGGCAGAGAGAGCTAGAGAGAGAGAGAAGGAGAGGGGAGGCTCGGCTAGGGTTAGAGGCTCGGGCTCGGGTGAGCTAGGCTCGGTTAGGGTTTGGGTAGAGGGTAGCTAGGGCAGAGGTGAGGTGGCCAGGGTGAGGATCCAGGTGGGGCCAGCTAGGAAGAGAGAAGAGAGAGGCCGAGAGGGGGGTATGTTAGATTAGGTATAGATGGGGTGTGGTTTAGAGAGGGGAAGATGGTTTAGGGTTTAGCTAGGATCCACATGATCAAGCATGGATGTAGGTGAAAAGGAGAGGAGGATGTGGAAAAGAGATAGAGAGGGAAGTGGTGTGATGATGGATTTTTGCAAGATAAACTAGATCAAGCCAAAAGAGAAGGAGAGAAAGAGATGGGAGATGAACCACTCAAGAATTCCAATAAAATCCAAAAGACATAAATGTGGTGGTGCTTGCATGGCCCATGCAGAATAATTAATGCCATGCTTAATCTTGTGAGAACAATAATATTAACATGGCATTATTATTATGCATTCCCAAAATTGGATTAAAAGCCAAGCAAAAAGAATTTAAAGGAAAGTTCCAGATGGAGTAGATGGAGATGATCACATTTGATTATAATTGGGACTTGCTAGTGTGTATGTGCCACTAGATGCTTAATAGTCCCAAAAATATTCCAACATGAGCATAATTCCATGATAATCCATATGGAAGCTAGGGAAAATGGTACCACTCACAAGGCATGCAAAGGTGGCCATGTGGCTCTCATATATCAATAATGTGAAAACAACATGATGCTAAGATGAGAGCATGTGGAAAAGAATTGGATCCATCCCAACCCACCTGAGCTAGAGGTAAACTCAAATAAAGTGCAAAGCTCATATTTAGTTGGATGGTGGAATTATAAGGTGGTGAAAGAAAGGTGGTAGAGTTAATAAAAGATATGCCCCCAACTCAACTTGGGCATTTAAACAATATATCAAGACCCAAATACAATATCAAGAGGCAAATACAATTAACATTGCATATGAGAGAAGAACCAAATGAAAAAGGGTTTTATATGATGCTCAAATGCAAGGTGGCATGATGACATGAGCATGATATAATGATGATGCAACAATTATATATTTGAAGTAGCCATTATATTACTAGACCAAGTAGCATTACAATTGTTAGACAATTGGGATGCTACAATGCACTACTTGGTTGTTCTGTTGCACTGCCTTAGTTCGTAGTGCACTACACGGTGTCCAGGCAGTGTACTACGCACTGTGCAGGCAGTGCACCGTCTATGCACTACCTTGTTGTTCTGTGTTGCACTGCCTTAGTTCGCAGTGCACTGCGTGGTGTCCAGGCAGTGTAGTACGTACTTTCCAGGCAGTGTACTATGCACTGTCCAGGCAGTGCACCATCCATGCACTGCCAGGTTGTTCTGTGTTGCACTACCTTAGTTCGCAGTGCACTGTACGATGTCCAGGCAGTGCACCATCCATGCACTGCCTTGTTGTTCTGTGTTGCACTGCCTTAGTTCGCAGTGCACCACGCGGTGTCCTGGCAGTGTACTGTCTCGTTGTACTTCCTTCAACTACCTTCGGTCGTAGTGCACTGCGCGGTATTTAGGCAGTGCACCATCCATGCACTGTCTTGTTGTACAGCGTTGCACTGCGCGATGTTCTTGGAGTGCACAGTCCATGTAATGCCTTGTTGTACTGTGTTGCACTACTTTCGGTCGACAGTAAATGAGTTGCACCGCTCGTGCACTATCTTATTGCACTGCGTGGAACTGCCTTTCGTCGCTTGCACTGCATGAGCAGCTAGCCACGTGTCGGTCTGCTGTGTGGCCGGAAATACACGCACTGCCGTGCGGCCAGAAATACACGCGTTGTCGAGCGGCTAGAAAATACGCACTGGTGAAGTTCCACACGCCACTTGTCGGACTGTCGTGCGGCCGGAAATGCGCGCACTACCGAGCGGCCGGAAACATGCGCGCTGCAGCCAAAACGCGTGCTTCCTGAAGGGCACGCTCCCGCTAGTCATCCTCAAGAAGTTGGTTTGGATTGGAAAAGAGTAGGAAAAGTTCATGCTTAAGTGGTATAAAAGGAGTTTGTTTTTGAATGTGACCTAGGCTTTGTCATGTCATGCTTGATATTGTTTTGGCTTTATGCTTAGTGATTATTACTGTAGCATGACTTGTTACAAATAACTGAGAGTGCTTAATGTGCCTTGAAAGAATCATGCGTTGTTTTAGCATATTAAAGCATAGTATTGTGGTATTCTCCTTTTATGCTTTATTTGGGTTGACTTGGCGCATGCGCACACCATGTTAAGACTATCCCAAGTCACCATAGCCTCTATATCATTTAGTTTTCGACTTGTAATATCACTTTATGCTTTAATTAATGATATTTTGTCACTTTGCATGATTATGGCCATTATTGCTCTCTTAGTTGGTCGCTCCCAGTCGTTTGCTAGCCTCCATAACCAAGTATTAGTTCCACTCATGCATCCAACTCCAAATAAAACCAAGTTATTCCAAAGAGTCCACCATACCTACCTATTAGCATTTGCTACTTCAAGTATATTCATGTTTTTATCTACCTTCCGAATTAAATTTGTTATGTGAAAATTAGTGATTAAAGCTCTCACGAACTTGATGGCACACTTTACTTTCTTGCACTTAATAAACATGAACCAGTGTGTTCATCTTTGTTGCGTATATGCTTGCACTTTATAAGTTGAAGTTAGCAGAACCATGTATCATGGGGAACGATTTCAACATTGCACTTATGTTCTTTTGATATCATGATCTTTTGCTTACGGATCCCGGCGATGTGATATAAAAGGGGAACTTGTAAGATCATGGAGCTTGTATGTGTGTTAGAGAAACACCTAGGCCGCTAGCCTAAGCCATTCCAAATCATGGTGGAAACTTGCAGCATAACCATAAAGAGCATTCTATGAAGCATCCGCAATAAAAACCTATGCAAATAGCAAATAAAAAGATCGCTGAGATGCTCATTATCTGTTACCTTATCATTTTGATATGGGATAGCTCCTGTGTCTTGGGGCAAGGGGTACCCGGTTGGCGGTTCTCTATGATACATATTTACATACAATGATAAGAGCTTACTTGTGACTGAAGTTGAGTAGCATGAGGTTCGGTACTCGTAAGCAAGTGGCATGAGATTTCAACTTATAACTTGTCAAGCATATCCTCTTAGTTCTGTCACTTTAACCTTAACCACTTGAAGATGCCTATGATAGCGGCAATGAGAGCTGAAAGCTAATAAGTACCATAATTTTTGGAAGTCTTTATGAGACTTGAATCCCTGCTTCCTTCTATGAAGGCCTTTCTTTTACTTTTATGTTGAGTCTCCATCTTCTATCTTTATGCACCTATTAAGAGAGCATAGTGGTCGTTCTTAGTTTAATGTGCATTGTCCCAAGACTTGTTGATTGATTCATAATGTTGATATTACTTGTTCTTGAACTATTTGTATCTAGTCACCCTTATGAACTTTGAAGGTGTCATATGCATTTATGTTTTGCTACTTCATGAGGGACAAACTGAATGCCACTATGCTATGTTTTCTATATGTGAAACAAACAAACGTCTTTCAATGCATTGTTATTCATGATCTTTGTTTGTATCCTTTCATGTTACAACATAGTTGCTATGTCTTATTGTTAGAACTATATCTTTCATGCTATGTTAAAGTACTATGATCCCAGCTATCAACGTTATAAATATCTTGATCAAGATTGTGATGGTGCATGTCACCTCAAAAATTATTCTTTCTTTTTTATCACTTACCTACTCGAGGACGAGCAGGCGTTAAGCTTGAGGATGTTGATATGTTGCAAACGTATCTATAATTTTTGATGTTCCATGCTTGTTTAGTATCTACTTTCTTATATTTTGTCTACATTTGGAGATACTTTTTTGCATTTTCTGGAACTAACCTATTCACAAGATGACACAGTGATAGTTGCCTGTTTTCTGCTATTTTTGGTTTCAGAAAAGCTGGAAATCATATATTCTCGGAATTGGACAAGACAAAGCCAAAGTCGATATTTTACCAGAAGACTCACGAAGCCAGAAGACGAGACGGGGAGGGGCCATGGGCTAGCCACACCATAGGGTCGCGCGGGTCCCCCTGGCCGCGCCACCAGGTGGTGTGGGCCCCTCCGGCCTACACCGACCTTGCCCTTTCGCCTATAAGAAGCCTCCGATGCAAAAACCCTAAAGAATCCAGCCTCCATCCACAAAAAGTTCCGCAGTGCCGCCGCCACCGAAGGGGAGATGCGGGGGACAAAAAATCTCTGTTTCGGCACCCTTCCGGGACGGGGAAGTGCCCCGGAGCCATCTCCGTCAATCTCCACCACCATACAATTACCGTTGCTGATTCCCAAGATGATGAGGTAGTAGTTCTTCCTCAAGCCTAAGGGCTCTACCGGTAGCTATGTGTTCATCTCTCTCTCTATGCATGATCATATTGTGATCATGAGCTTTGTAATCAAGTAGATCTACCTTGCTACTCAAGTGCTTTAATAGATCTCTGGCTCTCCCCACGTGTGTGAAAGTGATAGCGTGCACACCATGGTGGCACTTATGCTAGATATTAAAAATACTTGTTATGAGTTATATTTTGAGTTGGATGTTTCTATGAAATTGTGGTGTTTGTTGGAACCATCTAGCGCTCAAGGTGATAGTGTGGGGTTATCTAGATGGGGAAAGCGAACTTTGAGGAGTGTTGTTATAGCCCTACCATGGATTAGAGTGTCCAACCGGAGAGTAGTTTAGAGTAGTATATGAAGAGAAGATATTTATATCAGAGTGTTCACTAGTGAAAGTATGATCCCTTGGCCTTGTTTCTAAGCATTGAAATACCGTTTGCAACTAGATATGTTACATGTTTGACTGCTTCCATCTTTATTCCATTTTTCCTTTAGTCTCTTCCACGCCATCAAGCTAATTTCTGGCACCGTTGTCTTATATCCATACCACTTGTATTTTACTATCTCTTCGTCGAACTAGTGCACCTATACACCTGACAAGTGTATTGGGTGTGTTGGGGACACAAGAGACTGCTTGTATCTTGATTGCAGGGTTGCTTGAGAGGGATACCTTTGACCACTTCCTCCCTGAGTTCGATAAACCTTGGGTAATCCACTTAAGGGAAACTTGCTGCTGTTCTACAAACCTCTGCACTTGGAGGCCCAACAACTGTCTACAAGAATAGAAGTGCGTTGACATCACAGCACATGCTTATAATTGGTAAAAACCAATGGTATGAGCTCACTTGCTAATACAGTAGGTAATTTGTGGCTATGTGCTGCAATGAGTTTCATTTTGAGGAAGTTTTACTCATTCTTGGCATATGATGGTCTACATATGTTTACTTAAATTTGTTTGATACAAAGTTCTTTCCTGAACTATTTGTTCACTTCTATATTTGAAGGACTCAGTGATTAAGCCCTAAACCCTTGTACTATTGTGTACATACTTGTTGACTGATCCTTGATCCATTGACTCGATTGACTGAATCATGTGATTTACTATATACCGAACTAAGTTGAGCTATTCATGTTGACAATTAGCATTAAGAATGATTCTAGAAATACTTGTATAGGAAAATGGTTTGGCTTTCAGGTGTATTTGCTTGCAGATAAACTAGTGGCTAGTTTAGTTAAAGTAAATGGTGGCTTCTTATAATATGGTCCTTCTATTGTGAGGCCTCCTTGGAGTGTACACAATAGCCTGCTCCCATTCAGTATGATATGCTGTCATTTAGGCTGGCTGTGTTTCCATTGGTAACACCTGATGCTTTTCTAAAGTGGCAACTGACTACTAGTGTGGTGCAATCAGTGATGTCTTTAATTAAGAACCATCTATCATCCTTGATAGAGAACTTGAATGAAATATGATTCCTAGTAATTTTAATCTAGGGAAGTGATTTAGATTACTTGATGTATCTAAAATTTGCTTTCTTAATCTGTTTGGTACTTCCTGTATAAAGTAATTGTGGCTTCTATAAATGATTTTATTGTTGTAGTACTTCTTTGGAGGATGCATAGTGGCTTGGATCATTTATATGATCTTCTACTATATTGCTTGTTAAAAATCTAGATTGTCCCTGGCCAATGATGCAAAGGCTGAGGCCAAATCCATGTAAGATGGGAACATATACTTTGTTTGCCTTTACTAGCTCAGGGATGATCTTAGCATATAACTTTTATGCTTTAGCTGTGAGCTTTCTCTCTTCCCCACAATCTATGATTATTCAAGTACAGATGATATGCAAGATCTCTAAAGACCAACCTGTTGTAGTTGTTATAGCTCAAGTGGTTATTCTGGTGGTGATCTTCCTTTCCTGGTTTGGCCTTCTTATCCTAGCTTGGATTGATCTAATAATGGCCTCCTTTTTGATTAGGTAAACCAAAGTGGCTATGATTTATTGTGGGTTGCTGGTGACTGCAATCTCAAGCAGTGTTTGGTATATGTGTTGGAAATAGATCACATGGTGGTGTTCTTATGTGTTCTTGAGAGAGAACGTTGTTGATGCTGTGAATTGTGAATATATTCTGATGGGTTTCTAGAATAGAGAAAGAAGAAGCAAAAAAGTTGTTTGCTATGGATGTGCTCTGGTTTTTATACTACTGGGCTGACATGGATAACACATCACTGGGATGTGAGTAAGCTGCTTACAGCTGGGCCCCATATGGTGCAAGTTTCCATTCCTTGGAACTTGTTCCTATGGATGAGCCCATATGGTGCAAGTTTCCATTCCTTGGAACTTGTGCCTATGGATGAGCCCATATTGTGCAAGTTTCCATTCCTTGGAACTTGTGCCTATGGGTGACCTCAACTTGAAAGATCTTTTCTCTGGATGTACTTGGGCTAGATTGATATTCTCTTGGCTTAATATTATTTCTGTGTTGCCAAGTGTTTATTGGATGGTGAAACTTGCCCCTGCCTGTGATATTGTACTGAGGCATACAAGCTGATAAGAACTAATTACTAATCTACCCCTGATTTGATTTAAGCTCTATGATGTGCTAGCAATGCACTTCATTGCCAAACTGAGAGCACAACTAACCCACAACCCCTCCTTTCTTTTCTCTTGTCTTTTTGTCTTTGTTTTTGCAGGAATTGGAGATCTAGAAGATACAAAACTGAAGGAATAATTTGGTAGTTAGTTTAGGACTCTTTTCAATTTGTTGTAATCTTATTTTTTATTCTTTGTAATTTATTCATATATGGTAAAGACAATGTAATGTTATTTGTTCTTAATTAATAAAGTTTAATTTTCTCTCCTTTTGGAGACTTGTGATTATCTGTACTTCTTCTTTCTTAAATTCACACCAAAGAATGTAATCTTTCATTTGTCTTATTATACCTTTATTATAAAGGCAATGTAATATATATTCATATAAAGAGCACTTTTATTGTATTATTGCAATTTCTATTTACTTATTTCTATTTACTTTGCTTTTAGTCTTGAATTATAAATACAGTACAATGATTTGTATATTATAGGAATTCATCTATTTAGTTATGTTTGAAATTAAATTTAATTTACTAATTCATTTCAAACTCCATTTGAATTCAAACATAACTTTTGAATGTTCAAATTTGAAAGGTGTTCCCCTCTAAAACAAAGATAGATTGGAGGTCATGTCAAAATCTATCGCACTTGCCTGGATGTTTCCATCGGAAAAAGAGAGATATCGATCCCTCTATAGCTTCTTTAGTTTTCCGCAAAAAATCCCCGGATTTTCTTATGCATGAACTGAATGCACACACCTGTGTTCCATCTATTTCTAGGTTCTAATCCTAGGATGTTACACCATATCCCCTAGATCTGTTGAATTTTTTGAGTTTTCCCAGCTGTTTATCGGCTGGGGTACAACTTCTTCAGATGAGCCGACAGAAGTCTCAGTAACTACCGCATGTACTATTGTTGGAGCCGACAGACCCGATAAAATCGATGTAGATAGGGCTGGTTCTTCGGGTTCCTCCACGTGAAAGTGGAAACTTCCGATGATAAGATTGGATCCGTCGTAGAAGTCCGCGAGCACCGAGATAGGGGTGGGCGTGTGTGGATCCGTTGTTGTTGGATTGTTGCTTGATGGAGAGGGAGCCACTGAATCGATGACTCCACCGTCCAGGTCTCCCATAGACGGCGTCAATTGACGAGGGGTAATGTTGGCAATGCCCATGGTTATGGACTTAGGGTTTTGTGGAAAAGACAACGCTGGGGATTTAATCGGTTGATCATACAAACAAGGGAGTCGAACGCGTCTGATTGCTTATGGTAAAATCGATTACAGACCGCTTAGGGTTTTTTGGTGCGCCTCTATTGGCGTATACGGATAGGTTACAATTTTACAATTACAACACTAATTGCTGTGGGAATGACCACGGCAGTTGCTACCAGGGGTAGCGATTGATACGATTTGGGGCAAGAGCCAGTCACCATCAGCGGTGCGAGATTGGGAACTGAGACAAGGGATTTACCCAGGTTCGCCCTCCCCCCCCCCGTAGGGTAAATACATACTCCTGCTAGATTATATTTCTACATATTGGATTACAAGGGTTGCAAGGTCGGCTGCTAGGTGGCGAGTCATTTCTAGGGGGTGACTAAGAGCACGTGAGTATGCAGAGTACCCTAGGGAGGTTTATATAGGGGGTACCTTGATAGGGTTTACAGGATTACAACCGAATTACTTCAGCTTTGGGAGGGATTGACCTAATCTGAATGGGACTATCTATAGCTTTGTACCTCTAGCTTCTAGTCGCCAGGCTTTCCTTCAGTCTCTTTCTAGTTGTCGTTCCAGCAGGCCCACTTGCTGTGGGCTTGAGCCAATAGAATTGGTCTTCTGGGCATACCCCGATTGGCATATCCACATCAATAGTCCCCTAGGGCAATAGGGGTTCGGTGCAGGCGTCAACTTGGTTGACGGAGTAGGCGAGTCCGGGGGGATGCCTAGTCGAATTGGCACTGGACTCCTCCAATGAAGGGAGAAGCTTCTCTTGTATGTCTTCAGTCGCAGCATTGGCAAGTGGAAATGTGCTCAAGTCATCATGCCCAACCGATTAGAGGGGGTAGGCGAGTCGAGTGGCTGAAGTTGGACCATCAAACTGGTCAAACTAGCTGTTGGGTAATCCCAACGGTAACTTTTGGTGGATTTACCGTGAGGTAACAGCTAGCCCGAGATTGTCGGGTAGCGCCGCTATATAAGGAGACTAATGGGGAAAATGTGACGATTCCTCTCATTCCTCTGCATTCTTGCATCCTTAGTCTCCAGATCCACTTCCTATCTGGAATTTCCAGATCAAGCACCTTTCTTCCCTTGATGGCGCGCCCGAAGGATCTATGGGGAAAGTCCAAGTGTTCTGCGACCATCCTGAAATCGTTTCAGGACACCGAGATTCTAACCAAGGGCAATTGGCGGATCCCCGCTGCTGCCGAGGTCGAGCCGAAGCCGCGGCCTGGAGAGTTCATTTGCTTCGAGAGTCATCTTGTAAGAGGATTGGGATTCCACACTTCCCTCTTCTTCTGCCGCTTCTACTCCTACTATGCGATCAAGCAGTCAGATCTAGGGCCTCATAGCATCGAGCAGCTCGCCATTTTCATGGCGTTCTATGAGTGATACTTGGGGTGTCGGCCGTACTTCCCCCTCTAGCTGGAGCTGTTCCACAGCCACCTCAGTCGCGACCAGAAGGGTGACCCAATTTTGTTGGTAGGCGGAGTCACCTTCCAGCTGAAGCCCAAGGCTCCATCATGAAGTTGATGCTACCGAAGAAGGCGGCGAGCGAGTGGAAGAAGTTCTGGTTTTATGTCAAGGAATCCACTCCCTATAGCAAAGTCACACTCCCAACATATACCGCGGAGAGGAGCGAGCCACACAGACTGTCAGCCGACTCGCTTCCCAGCAACCAGAATATGGTCGTGGACGAGATGCTCACGTAGATCAGGGAGCTGGAGGACGAAGGTTTAGAGACATTCAATCTCTACAACTGGTGGCACGAGCCACAACTGGTTCTGCTGGAAAATCGGGCTCACTGGATGTATCAGTACACCGGATCAGATGATGTGACCAAGTCATGCCCGAAGCCTAGGAGGAAGAAGACTATGTTGTAGCTTTGAAGAAGATCACTGACATGGAGTACAACAGTTCGAAGGCCGGGTTAGCTCCATACACCGATAGGCGACAGGAAGTGGAGAGCCCCTCTGTTGAGTTACTTTATTTCTCTTATTCATAGTTTTCACAGTCGCAGTACGACAATCGTGGTCTTTAGTCACTGATTTCTTCCGTCGTCTCCAGCTTTTCTAGGTACTGGATGACTGGCTTCCTCCTCTCAACGAGGATGTTCCTAAAGAGCTTGAGGAGAAGGAAGAAAGCTCCGAGATCAAAGATGAGGTCACGGAGGAGCGGCCGCCCTCGTCCGTGGCCCAGAAGACCCACGGTCAAAGGCAGCAGGAGATCAAGGCAAGTCGCAGCCTTGAAGAGTGCGGCAGTGATAGGACCTTGTTGAAGAGCATAGCTCGCGGAGGGTGACCACATCGGCCAATTCACTAGCAAAGCCGAAGTCATCGGCGAAGTTGAAGTCGCTAGTAAATACGCCTGCTAAATCAGCGACAATGTTCGAGTCAGAAGACAAATCCGACGAGGAAGAGGCTGTGGACATATCGAAGGTTCCGGAGGATCCGAATCTAATTATGGAGCCAATGGCCATGGATGTCATTGTGGAGTCGGCAATTCCACTCGCGATGAACTTGCCAAGCGCTCCTAGGACACCGGAACCAGAAGCACAGGCGGCTATAGGGTCGGAGGCCCCACAGGCGCAAAGGTTAGAGGAGGTGCCAGTGCTGAGGGAGTCATAAGTCCCTGCATCGGCGGCTGCGTCGGCTGCGTCGGCAGAGAAGCCAGCGGTGTCACGGCTGGCGGTCATTTTTGAGAGAGGGTTGACTCGCTCACTAGGCCCCGAGCTAGAGAAGCCCGCACACATTAGTACGGGTCTGCGCTGCCTTTCGGTCGCCAGGTGAGTTACTTCTAGGGTTTCCATTCATACTTTTCATGATTCGACGCTTCTAGAATATCCAGTTGCTGGTCGTGGAGAGCTTGTAGGGGCAGTCCCAAGAAGATTAATCACCCTTCGGTGGCCAAGGTTCCATTAGTTGGCATTGAAGGTGAAGAGTATCCTTCCAGGAAGAGGAAGGCAGAATTAGTCGAGGCGCTAGATGTACGCGCAAAGAAGAAGAAGGGCGACATCGATGCTGCGGTGGATGCGGGGAAAGGCGACTCTGCAATCCCTCTAAAGGGGAGGCGACTTGTGGGGCGAAGCCGGCCAAGGCAAGCCCGCCTCTGAAGGCATCCGCACCGGCGGCTGGGGTGTCAGGGGCGATGACCTCAACATTCTAGCGGTTTATGGCGAGAGCCTCTGCCGCGGCGACTAGGACACAGTTGCCGCAAATTCCAGAGCTTATCGGTGGATACGTTGGGCAGCGTCGTGGACGAACGGTGTTCATGTTGCCTTCTGTGGGTGCCATTGAGATTCATCACATGCTAGGTTTCACGCTCTAGGTATGTCCAGTCCCCGAGGGTCTAGTCGCTAAATTTCAGCGGCTAGACACGCAACTCTTGATTGTCCATTCCCCGAGGGTCCAGCCCCTGAATTTCAACGACTAGGCACTCAAGATTTGATTCTCCAGTCCCTAGTTCCATGTTGGTGTATTTGACATCCTCGTGTTAGGGCTTGCAGGGTTAATCGGAGGAATAGCGGCTGCTCTAGAGCAAATGGACTATGAACTGTGAGCGGCACAAGAGGCCAATCTGCGGCTCTAGGTCACTGAAGGTCGATGTTTGTCTTACTGATTTTGTAGCTTTTGTGATTGTGTAATGTGGACTTTGATTTCCATGACCTCAGATGATCATGCTGACGCACTTGCCACGGCCCCTGAAGGGTATGTTCCTGCCACTGACCTTGACGCTGCAAAGGCCTTGGCCACTGCAGTGAAGGAAAGGTCCAGCTCGCTCATGAAGGTGCTGGAATCGGTCAAGGCAACAATGGCTTCTTCCGAGGAGAGAGCGATGGCCGCGGTCGTGGTGGCGAAGGAGGAGCATAAGGCCTCTGAATCTGTGATTTTGGGGTTGCAGGGGAAGTTCTTTGCGCTGGAGAAATTTATCACGGAGAACTGCTGCAAGCTCCTTGGTAAGTAGCGCATTTTGTATTACATCGAGTTCTTGAGCGGGCGAGTCCCTGATACATTGCAAACGTATCTATAATTTTAGATGTTCCATGCTTGTTTTATATCGACTTTCTTTTGTTTTGTCCACACTTTGGAGTACTTTTCATATGTTTTCTTAGACTAACCTATTAACAAGAGCCACAGTGTCGGTTGCCTGTTTTCTGATGTTTTTGGTTCTAGGAAAGTCAGAAAATCAATATTCTCGGAATTGGACGGGACAAAGTCAAAGTTGATATTTTACTAGAAGATTCATGGAGCCAGAAGGAGAGCCGGAGAGGGGCCACAGGGTGGCCAGACCACCCCTAGGCGCGGGTCCACCTAGGCCGCACCAGGGCATGGTGTGGCCCCCTGGCCGGCCACTGACCTTGCCCCTTCGCCTATATATTCCTCCCGATACCAAAACCCTAGATGGTCAATCAGAAATCCACGAAAAGTTCCGCAGCGCCGCCACCACCGAAGGGGAGATTCGGGGGATAGAAAGTCTTTGTTCTGGCACCCTGCCGGGATGAGGAAGTGCCCCCGGATCCATCTCCATCGATCTCCACCGCCATCTCCATCACCATTGCTGATTCCCATGATGATGAGGTATTAGTTCTCTCTCGAGGCTAAGGGTTCTACCGGTAGCTATGTGTTCATCTCTCTCTATGCATGATCTTATTGAGATCATGAGCTTGTAATCTATAGATCTACCTTGCTACTCAAGTGCTTTAATAGATCTTTGCTCTCCCCATGTGTGTGAAAGTGACAGCGTGCACACCATGGTGGCCCTTAGGCTAGAGATTACAAATACTTGTTATGAGTTATATTTGGAGTTGGATGTTTCTATGAAATTGTGGTGTTTGTTAGAACCATGTAGTGCTCAAGGTGACAGTGTGGGGTTTTATAGATGCGGAAAGGCTTACTTTGAGGTGTGTTGTTATAGCCCTACCATCGATTAGAGTGTTCAACCGGAGAGTAGTTTAGAGTAGTATCATAAAGAGAAGATATTTATATGAGAGTGTTCACTAGTGAAAGTATGATCCCTAGGCCTTGTTTCTAAACATTGATACACCGTGTGCAACTAGATCTGTTACATGTTTGCTTGCTGCTATCTTTATTTCAGTTTTACTTTAGTCTTTTCCACGCCATCAAGCTATTTTCTATCGCCGTTACCACTTATAATTATCTATACCACTTGTATTTCACTATCTCTTCGCCAAACTAGTGCACCTATATACCTGACAAGTGTATTTGGTGTGTTGGGGACACAAGAGACTTCTTGTATCTTGATTGCAGGGTTGCTTGAGAGGGAATACCTTTGACCACTTCCTCCCTGAGTTCGATAAACCTTGGGTGATCCACTTAAGGGAAAACTTGCTGCTGTTCTACAAACCTCTGCACTTGGAGGCCCAACAACTATCTACAAGAATATAAGTGCGTAGACATCAGTCCCTGAGAAAGTGAGTCCTCAAGGATGTCCTTCCGCGCGATTGATTTTCTGACATTATGCAGCTGTTATAGTCCAAGGAGACCCGATTGTGCAGACCTTCGATGCTGAGTGGTGCATGATGGCAGTGGCAAACGCTGCAATTGCGTAGGCGATGTGCGTCCAGGCCATCCTCCAAGGTATTTCCCCCACCGAAGTAATTCTCGGGGGATTTACTGAGGTGTGGCAATATCTCGAGGAGGCGCCTGCAGTCGTCGAGTGGATGGTGTGGTATGTGTTCCACCGCGGAGCCACGACTGCATTGAGCCTTGGGCTCGCGCATTTCCCGAAAGACTTCGATCTTGACAACATCACCAGCGGGGTACCCCTCGACGACTGACAAGGTTGAAATTACTGAAGTGCACAGGCTGAATGCCAAAGCTGCTCCATATACAAAGCATGTATTGGCGATGAACGATCTTCTGCCTTATTAGGAGACGCGGGTGGCGCCTAATGACACCGATCCGGCGCACCGTGACCTGAAGTCGGAGCATCCCTTTTGGTCGTCACTCGCGAGGAAGTTGATGGCTTACCCGATGAACCCCTGGAAGCCATTTGTCTAGGCCAAGGGTGCTGATGGTGCCTCATCGTCAAAACCTGGAGAATGAATAATTGCATCAGAGCATAAGTTAGCGTGGCGAGTGGACTTTTGTAAATTACTTTTTGTGTCAACAATGTATTTTTGCCATTTGTAAATATGCCAATCGACTCTTATGAAATTTCAGGAGTTTGTTTGTTTTTGTTTTATATTGTGCGAGTCCCCGAGCGCGTCCGCCGTTACGAATTAACCTTGCGTATATGTTTATTTATTTGTTTTTAGGTTGTTCGATTTACCTAGGTCGACTCGCCATGGCTCGTGGAGCCAATCGCTTGGCGAGCCCAAGGGGTGCTCTGTACTTGGTGTTTTCCCTGAGCACGAACAGGGTTAGTTAGGCGAGTCCCTGAGCGTGGTACTTAACTGTTCGAGTCGCATGCCTGAGATAGGTGAGGACGTGGTATGTTGTTTGTAATGTTTCTCTCCTCCTAACTTGGAAAGTCAGTCGTGTGGCGAGTCTAGGGCAAGCTCTCATACTTGGTGTGTTCCCGAATCGCTTTAGGGTCATTTTGAATGAGTTCCCGAGAGTGGTACTTAACCATTCGAGTCACTTTGAACGAGGATGGGGCGGGCATGGTGCTATGAGAAGTACAGTCGGTGGTCTTGGCTCGGGAAGCCAGTCGAGCAGGATGACTCTGATGGTGGCTCCGGTTTGGCATCTTCGTGGACGGTTCAAGACTTGAATATTTTCAGTGCCCTTGAGGCGCACTACTTAGCCGTGCCGGTTGCTCGACCAAGGGTTGACTACCATAGTTAGCATATTGTTAGATGTACGAGTGCGATTGGCACAAGAAATGGCGAGTAGGCACAGTTTGTGCGAGCAAGATTTTTACTCCATCATGTGGTAGCTGACTACAAGTTTTAGTTCTATGTATAGAACTTTCGGAGGAGATTCACATTCCATGGCCGCACGACGTCGAGTTGGCTGTCGCCTCGTATGTCGATGAGGTAGTAGGCGTCATTGCCTAGGACTCGCCCTATGGCGAATGGCCCCTCCCATGGGGGAGAGCTTGTGCATTCCCTTCTTGTCCTGGATGAGTCTCAAGATGAGGTCGCCCTCCTGGAAGGTGCGAGTCTAGACTCGGCGGCTAGGGTAGCGGCGGATTCCTTTCTGGTAGATGGCGGTGCGGGAGCGAGCTAGGTTGCGGGCTTCATGGAGCAGGTCGACCCCGTTTTGACAGACGACTTTGTTGTCCTCTTCCGTGTAGTGGACGTCTTGAGGCGAGTCATGTTCTAGGTCATTCAGCATGACGTCCTCGACGCCGTACACCATGAAGAAGGGGGTGAACCCTGTCGATCAGTTGATAGAGGTGCGAATGCGCCATATCATGGAGGGGAGCTCTTTGACCCAGCATCCAGGGGTCCGTTCGAGCGGTACCTGCAGTCTTGGCTTGAGGCCATGGAGGACGCTTTGGTTAGCGCGCTCTGCTTGGCCGTTCGACTCCGGATGGGCGGTTGAGTCGCGGTCAAGTCGAATGTCATGCTCCTCGCAGAAGTCATCCATGGCGCCCTTGGCGAAGTTATCGTCGTTGTCCGTGATGATGCTATGCGGGTAGCCGTACTGGTAGATCATCTCATAGAGTAATTTGGTGGCGGTCTTGCCATCGCATTTATTGACCGGCTTCGCCTCGAAGCACTTGGTGAATTTGTCGACTATGACTAGGAGGTGGGTGTAGCCTGATGGGGCGGTTTTGAACCGTCCCACCATGTTGATGTCCCACACGGCGAATGGCCACGTGATGGGTATTGTCTTGAGGGTCGAACCAGGTATGTGCGTCTGGTTGGCGTACTATTGGCACCCGACACAGCGTTGGACGATGTCGATGGCGTCGGCGTGTGGGGTGATCCAGTAGAAGCCATGTTGCAAGGCTTTGGCGACTACCAACCTTGCGTCAGCGTGGTGGCTGCAGTCGCCAGCATGGATGTCTTGTAGGATCTTGCAACCCTCTTCTGGTTGCACGCAGCGTTGGTACACGCCTGTCCGGCTGCGCTTGTGGAGTTCGTCGTTGATGAGGACGAAGGACTTGCAACGGTGCATGATCATTCGTGCCTCAGTCTCATCGTTGGGCAGGATCTTGTGATCGAGGTAGGAAATGTAGGGTGTAGTCCAGTCGCTTGGCTCTGTGATCATGGCGACCAGGGCGGGCTCGGGCTGCAGTGGTATCCCGACATTGATCTCCTTCGGGAGGAGACCGATGGCTTCTCGATGACTTCAAGGAAGATGCCTGAAGGTGGCATCAGGCGAGCTAACCCGATGCACGAGAGTGCGTCTGCCTCCTCATTCTTCCACCGGTCGATCCATTCAATGGAGTAGGCGGCGAAGTAGCCCCCCAGCGGGTCCACCGATTGGCGGTACGCTATCATGTTGGGGTCGACTGCATCGCAGGTGCCGGCGAGTTGCCCAGCGACGAGGTCAGAGTCACCATAGCACTTGAGGCGGTTGACATTCATCTCCTTGGTAGCTCGCATGCCGTGGATAAGGGCCTCGTGCTCCGCCAAGTTGTTGGTGCAGGGCATGAAGTTGAGATACAACACGTAACAGATCTTGTCACCCTTGGGGGATGTGAGTATGATCCCTGCCCTGGCACTGTCCATGTTCTTGGAGCCATCGAAATGGAGCATCCAGTCATGGAGGTAGGGCAACATCTCAGGCTGCGGTGCCTCTTCCCAATCGACAAGGAAATCAGCCAGGGCATGTGACTTGATCGCCTTGCGCGACTCATACTTGATGTTCTGGACGCTAATCTCAACGGCCCACTTGGTGACTCGCCCATTCGCATCACGGTTGCGGATGGTATATTGCAGTGGGGCGGAGGAGGCGACCATGATGGGGTGCTCCTGGAAGTAGTGTAGGAGCCTGTGTTGGGCTCGGAAGACCGTGTATACCAGTTTCTGGTGCTGTGGGTAGCGTTGCCACGAGTTGGTGAGGACCTCGCTGATGTAGTAGACAGGGCGTTGCACGGGGCGCTCCTTGCCTTCTTCTAGTCGCTCGACGACCATCATGGTGCCGACGACTTGAGTGGAGGCCGCAATGTAGACGAGCATTGGCTCCTTGTCCATGGGAGCGGCCAGTACTGGTGTTGCGAGTAGCACCTCCTTTGGCGCCTTGAGCATGTTGTCTACTTCGTCATCCCACGTGAATGTGGGGTTCATCCGCATTAGGCGATAGAGGGGCATTGACTTTTCTCCGAGCCAGGGGATGAAACGACTGAGAGACGCGACTCGCTCAACCAGCTTCTAGACATCACACAAGCACTCGGGTCTCCCGAGTCACGCGATTGTGTTGATCTTGGAGGTTTTTGCTTCGATTCCTCGTTTGGAGACCACGTACCCCAAGAGATGTTCAGTTGGCACATCGAAGGTGCACTTCTCCGAATTGAGTTTGATCTTGTACTTCCGCAAGTTTGTGAAAGTTTCGGCTAGGTCAGCGAGTAGATCACCCTGACGAGTCGACTTCACCACCACATCGTTGATGTAGACGTGGATGTTGCGGCAAATTTGGCTTGCTAAGCACTCCTGCATGCACCATTGGTAGCTTGCGCTGGCGTTCTTGAGGCCGAACATCATCGCGGTGTAGAAAAAAGCTTTGAACGGTGTTATGAAAGCCATTTTCTCTGCATCCTTGATGGCCATCTTGATCTGATTGTAGTCGTAATAGGTGTCGAGTAAGCACAACGACTCGGACCCCGCAGTCGAGTCGATGATCTGGTCGACGCGCGAGAGCACAAACTCCTCCTTTGGGCAAGCGCTATTGAGGTTGGTGTAGTCGATACACATCCTCCAAGTGTTGTTCTTCTTCAGGACCAAGACTGGATTCACCAGCCACTTGGGGTACTTGATTGGCTAAATGAAGCCTATAGCTAGTAGTGGATGTACCTCTTCGGTGATTGCCCAGCGGCGCTCTTCATTGAAGGGCCACATCGACTGCTTCATAGGTCATGCTTTGGGGTCGGCATTTAGTTTGTGCTCAGCGAGTTCCCTTGGGACACTAGGCATGTCGGATGGTTTGCATGCAAAGATGTCGCGATTCTCATGGAGGAACTCGATGAGCGCGCTTTCCTATGCATGGCTCATGTTGGTTCCCATGGTGACCTTCTGGATCAAGTCACCTAGGACGATATTGATGGTGCGGGTGTGCATGGAGGCCTCGAAGTTTTCCTGTGCCGCACTGGCTGTGGTCGACTTCTTCCGGATCGTGGGGTCATCCTTGTCAATTCCACTCGTATATTTGGCAAGCTCGTCCGCATGGTTGGTTTCCTCAGCGATGATGGCGTTGGCGAGCTCAGGGCCTTTGTCCTCGCTATCCACAGCCATGTCATGGTCACCGCGGATGATGATGATGCCGTGTGTCCCTGGGAGCTTCATCATGTTGTAAGCATAGTGGGGGCCGCTATGAACTTGGCGAATTCTTGTCGCCCTAGGATGCAGTGGTAGGGACTGTGGAAGTTCACCAGCTCAAAGACGATCCTCTTGGTGCGGAAGTTGGCTGGTGTGCCGAAGGTGATTGGCAGCATCACCTTGCCAATCGGATATGCCTTCCGACCAGGGACAATGCCGTACAAGGTGGTAAGGGTCAAGTTGACCGACGACTGCAGGAGCTGCAGTCTCCTGAAGGTGTCCAGGTACAGGATGTTGATGGAGCTCCTGCCGTCTAGCAGTGTCTTGGGGAGCGAATAATCAGCCACTTTGGGCTTGACCACTAGGGCGACTCGCCTAGGGTACTCGATCCTAGGCGCGTGATCCTCATGCCTCTAGGTGATTCTTTGCTCAGACCAGTTGAGGAAGCGAGGGAGTCGACTTGGGTCACCGTGTTGACAGCGACTGCACGTGCAAGCACCTTCTTCTCGCGCTTGGTGCCGAGCCCGGTGAACGTGTGCAGTGAGTCGATGGCATGGCCGAATCCGCCGACATTGTCGTTGTCCCTTGGTGGGTCGTCGTTGCCCCCCTCCTTTGCTCACCTAGCATACCACTGCATGATGTAGTACACTATAGTCGTTGGCATAACACCAATGAGACACCGTTCACTAGTATTACATCCCTCAGAGTGGTACAACAAAAACATAGCATGTCCAAGACATGACTATAGATTATAACTCGACTCTTTATAGAAGATCCAGAGAACACTCTAGGTTAAAGAAGAAGAAAATCAACTTCTTACAAAGAAGAACCAGAATTAATAACTTAGAACTATCTAGCTAGCAAGAATAGTATATAAACTATCTGGCTTGCAATTGCTACTAATGCAATTCTCTATAGAAGTAGGTGTTATGGCTAGAGTATCTACTCCTATCTAATCAAGATCTTCTCCTTTGCTTCAGTTGATCTATATGTTGACTTCTCTGACTTTATTGAAGAATTTGAGCTGTCGATGATTGTTTCTTGAGCAGAAATTGATGTTGACGTCATCTTTAATGGTTTAGAATCTAGCAAGGGTAAGAAGGCACGGTTGAGTACGAGCGTACTCAGCAAGTTCACTAAAAAGAAGTGTATGATGCACTATCTCTACAGCCACAGACCAAAGGTCGTAGGCAATGCAGGTTTTCGTAAACATTTCTTCAAAGGTTGCTTTTATTCTGAAAACTATGTTAGACAGCCTTCACAGGTTAACCAGAACTTTCGTGGTGTTCATTTTCTGCCGCGTTCGTAGCTCCTTCCCGGGATAGGGAGTAACATGTCATAGTTCTTACACTATGCAGAGGTGCGTTGCTTTACCCATGAGAGATCAAATCCTTGTTGCACAACCAGGTGATCTTTCCCGTCCAGAATTCCTTGATGTGGGGCCCAGTAGATGATCCAAGCCAACCACTGCCCCTCTCCGCGACCCCGCATGAAGACACGACCTCCCCAAGCAGATATACCTCTATTAACCCCGATATAGGCAGATATAATCCTGTCAACCCCTTGGAGACTCCAGTGAGCAGATCATGTCCCTGGCAACCCCCATATAGGCATATATATACCTCCAAAAGCCTCTCACGGAAAGTCTAGACACCAATATCGCAGGGAACTAGGAGTCCCACCCATCTACTGGGTCCCTGCAAGGAAGCTACAGCCTCACGATAAGGTCATCTGTCCATGCGAAAGGAAGAAGATCCAGTTGACTTCTCCATCCCATTCCAAATCTCATGGTTAACGCGTAATATATGGCGCTAGAATCACTGGCAACAATGGTTGTTAAGTCCTAGATATTATGTTCCTTTACCACTAGAACTATATCAACGGATTATTACCATTTGGTAAATAATCCATAATCATATTATTATGAAAATAGTGTTTTTTGATATTTTTTGAAATGCAGGTGATGACAACATTTGAGTTACAAGAATTTGATAAAAATAATCAAAGGACATGAGCAAGTGTGAAATTGCCTTTTGTGATTGTAAGATTATGCACTCGTGGTCTTCAAGACACTAGAAGATCCAAAATCTATAAATAGCATCATTGGTGCGGTAAGGACTAATGTTTAAAGAAGCAGGATGCAATTATGCATAAGTAATGTAATGCAGTTTGATAAACGCGAATCCCCAAAAAAAGGTATCTGATTTAGGGTTTGAAAATTGGGAATGGTTTCTTTAGAATGTGTTTCACTTTTATATCGGCTTCACATTTTTTCTTCTTATTAAGGTTTGTGAATATCTGTGAAACTATATGTAAGAACAAGTGGCATGTAATACTAAAGCACTCAAATTGGGCATGGTATTTAAAAGATTTCTTAAGCAGGATTACTAATCAATTAGAGCTTTTAAAGAAGTGTTTAAGGATTACTTTTAATGTTTCTTAAAAGAATAACTTTTTAGGAAAAGATTATTTTATAAGGAAAAAGCTTTTAAGTGTTTAACATGCAAGGTATAAAAGTGAAGTATAATATTATTCTTAGATTGAGATAAATTGCTACTTGGTAGTTAGGATGGATGATGGTGTAATAGGTTCTTAAGAGTTTAAAGAGTTTGTTTATAAAGTTGTTGTTCGAAGTGGCAAAACGAATAACATTTGAAGAAAAGATTTCTTTAATAAGGTTTAAACAATCTTTGTTGTTAACCAAATGTGATCGATGTCGTTCACGCCTTATACGATAAGCATGGATTTGAGATGCTTCATTACTTAATTTAGAACAGACAAAAGTTAACTATAAAACATAAATATTCTTTAGGCATTATGTATGACTTGGGATACCAAGATTCACTTCAAAACATAAGTATATTTAGGGTGTGATGGGTTTAAAAGTATTAATAAGTTTAAAACCTTGCAACAAGCATGTTTAAAAGTATGGGATCATTCACTATCAGCTTAAGTGAATGATGAGTTTAAATGTGATTGGTTATTATGAATATAATTTATCTTTTTAAGGAAAGTAACTTTAGATGATTTTAATAATCTATTAAAGTTTGAAATCATGAATAGTTAAGAGATAAGTAACATTCACTTTTATTATAAGTGAATGATGATTAAAGTTTACATAAGTTGTTAGTTTACCTTGGAGTTATGATTTTAAAAGAGTTTTATAAAGTTAACAAGTTATTTATAATTAATATTATAGACTCAAGTTATGGTTTTGGATGTGGTATTTAAATGTATAAGATTTATGGTTTTATATAAAATTGTGATTATTTCTTATGTAAGAAATGTTTTAAAGAATTTACCAACTACATAATAAAAAAGGATTTATTTCTTAATAACCTTAAAATGTGTTGGAATAATATAATTAGTATTTTTCTAGTAAAACATACTTACTTAAGATCTTAGAAGTGAGTTTTATTTAATTTTAGGTGTTATCCTTATTTTTACCAAATTCCACAAAGTATTATATATCTTTAAATATTTGCTTCAAGTTTTATTTGTAAACAAATTAATTTAGTATTTTTATAAAATAGTAGACTCATTTTTATATGTAAAAATGATTTTTATTCAATTTCAAGTCTTTATTTTATTTTATGAATTTTTTTAGGTCTTAATGGTCTTAATAATTATTTACATTTTGTTTAACTCAAACAAGTCATGTTATATTTTTCCTAGGTATATATTATTTTTGTGATCATTTTGATATATTATAACTATTTTTAATATTTTTCTGTAGCTTAGTTAACTCCAGGGGTATATTTGTAATTAGATATTTTTAATAAGTCCTCTTTCAAAACATGGGACTAGCCCACTAGGCTGGCCCGGCCCTACCCGACCCAGTTGGGCTGGTCAAACCCCACTGGGTTATATTGGGGTAGTACCCGGCCCAGTACCCCTCACTCTCTTCCTTCTCTCTGCTGTCTTTCGCGACACCCTCGTCCTTGAGATGGTTTGATGTTGCTGTCGTGGTTGCGCTTGATTCCGGCCGCTCCAGGCCCCCTCGACCATCACCACGGTGCTATACGACATGGATGACGATGGCGCGCCTCTCTGTCCAACTCGATATGCCTCCCGCGCCCTCTGTTGGTCGTGCTGACCCCACCCTGATGGCTAGGGTTTGGGCTCTATCGCGGTCTCGGCGTTCCTGCGCTCCCCCGTCGCTGTTTTGGGCTTGCGGTGCTGCCTTCCTCCCATGGTCGCCACCGTCGCAGCTTGGCGCGGGTTGCAGTGCCCCCTTTGGGGTGCTCCCCATGTCGCTGATACGTCGTAAACTTATCTATAATTTTTGATGTTCCATGCTTGTTTAGTATCTAATTTCTTATGTTTTGTTCATACTTTGAGGTATTTTTTATACATTTTTTGGAACTAACCTATTAACAAGATGCCACAGTGCTAGTTCCATGTTTTCTGCTTTTTTTGGTTTCAGAAAAGCTAGTAAGGAAATATTCTCGGAATTGGACCGAATAAAAGCCAAACTCAATATTTTACCCGAAGCAACACAGAGTCTAGAGGGCAGCCAAAAGGGGGCCACGAGGCGGACACACCCTAGGGTGGCGCGGCCAGCCCTAGGTGCACCGCCACCTGGTGTGGGCCCCTCGAGCCTCCACTGACCTTTCCCTTCCACCTATAAAAGCCTCCTGGGACAAAAATCCTAAAGACCGGATCAAAATCCCATAGAAATCCACGGAAGAGTCTGTAGATGCCGCCATCTCGATCCCGAGATCAGGGGATCCTAAGCTCTTCCCGGCACCCTACCGGAGGGGAGAGATCACCCTGGAGGCCTTCTTCATCACCATGACAGACTCCGGTGTGATGCGTGAGTAGTTCATCCTTGGACTACGGGTCCATGTAGTAGCTAGATGGTTGGTTCTCCTCCTTTGTTCTATCATGTTTAGATCTTGTGAGCTCTATTCATGATCAATCTCATCTATTTGTAATCTTACATGTTGTGTTTGCGGGGATCCGATGGATATTGAGATGATATTTCAGATTGATTATTGATTCTATCATGTCTATGTTATTTGTGATCTTGCATGCTTTCCATTGTTAGTAGCTATCTTGGACAAGTATATGCTAGCAACTCCAAGAGGGAGTATTTATGTTCGATACTGGGTTCATGCCTCTAGTAATCTGGGGAAGTGATAGGAATCTCTAAGGTACTAGATGTGTTGTTGCTACTAGGGAGAAAACAACAATCCTTTGTCCATGGGACAATAGTATTGTTTACTTTACACACTTTGCTTAATGCAATTATCTATTGCTTGCAACTTAATACTGGATGGGGTCGGAAGATAACCTAAAGGTGGATTATTAGTCATAGATGCAGTTGGATTACGATCTATGTATAATGTTGTAATGCCCAATCAAATCTCATAGGAGTCAAGATGATTAGTATATGCATGGTATGCTTTCTCGAGTCTATCAATTGCCCCGTTGTAATTTGTTCACCCAACATGTTCTTTATCTTAAGGAGAATCACCTCTAGTGAACTATGGACCCTAGTCCATTCTTTAACCATTAATAAACCATCTACTATTTACTGTTTACCATTTATTTTCTCCAAGAAATTACTATCTTCCACACAATACGTTTAATTCTTTGTTTTCAGCAAAACTGGTGAGATTGACAACCTCACTGTAAGTTGGGGCACAATTTTGTGGTTGTGTTGTGTAGGATTCCAAGTTGAAAACAACACCTTGGGGTTGTTTCCTTGCTCCTAATGGTTCAATAACCTTGGTTTCATAACTGAGCGAAAACATGATGTTGTGCTCATCATACCTTCCTCTTGGGGTTCCCAACGTGCTCGATATATTTTGAGCCATCAAGCCTTTTTTCTGGCACCTTTGCCCGGGAGTCAAGGACAGCTTCACAAGGGAGTCTTTCACAACCAATCTCTTTTCTTTGTTTTTTTGTTTTTCTTAGTTTATTTCTGCTTTGCTTGCTTGTTTCTTTTTATCAAAAACACACAAAAAACAGGTGTACTGGTTTGCTTTCTTTATAAACAAAAAAATGACTACTATTGAAAACACTAAGTTGTGTGACTTTACTAGCACAAACAACAATGATTTCATGTGCACACTTATTGCTCCACCTGTTCCTGAAGCTACTTTCTTTGAAATTAAACCTGCTTTGCTCAATCTTGTTATGAAAGAACAATTCTCTGGTGTTGGTACTGAAGATACTGCTGCTCACCTTAATAACTTTGTTGAACTTTGTGAGATGCAAAAACATAGGGATATAGATGGAGATATTATTAAGCTTAAATTGTTTCCTTTCTCTTTGAGAGGAAAAGCTAAAGAATGGTTGCTATCCCTAACTAGAAATAGTATTGATTCTTGGACTAAATGCAAAGATGCTTTCATTGGAAAATACTATCCTCCTGCTAAGATTATATCTATGAGAAGTGAAATAATGAAATTTAAAAAATCTGATAATGAACATGTTGCTCAAGCTTGGGAAAGAATGAAATATTTGGTAAAGAATTGTCCCACTCATGGACTGACTGCTTGGATGATTATCTAAACCTTTTATGCAGGACTAAATTATTTTTCAAGAAATCTGTTGGATTCTGCTACTAGAGGTACCTTTATGATCATTACTTTGGGTGCTGCAACAAAGCTCCTTGATAATATGATGGTTAACTATTCTGAATGGCACACTGAGAGAGATCCACAAGGTAAGAAGGTAAATTATGTTGAAGAAACATCCTCCTTAAGTGATAAAATTGATGTTATTATGTCTATGTTTTTTAATGGGAAAGCTCATATTTATCCAAATCATGTTCCCTTAGCCTCTTTGGTTGCTCAAGAAGAGCAAGTTGATGTGAACTTTATTAGAAATAATAATTTTAGCAACAATGCCTACAAGAATAATTTTGGTAATAATAATTATAGGCCATATCCTCCCAATAATGGTAATACCTATGGAAATTCCTACAACAACAATAGGAGTGCACCCTCTGAACTTGAAGTCATGCTTAAAGATTTTATTAGTAAACAAACTGCTTTCAATAAAACTATTGAGGAAAAACTTTAGAATGTTGAACGAAATATAGCATCTTTCTCTGAAGCACAATCCTCTTTGATTAATAAAATGGCTGCTAAACCTAAAACCATGGAAAATCACTTTGCTGGTACTAATGCCATACAACTTAGAATTGATGAAAATGTTAGACTGTTAGCTGAATTGCATGATAAGTGGGAAAGAGCAGATGAAATTGCTAGCAATAGTAGTATTTGTACTATCACCACCACTAATTTTGATGCTAGCAAACCACATGAAGTCCGCATTCCTTTTGCAACAATGCCTAAACCCAGTGGAACCTTTTCCAATAAAAATGCTGAAATTCTTCGAAATATGGGAAAAAATAGCTCTACTAACTTGGATGGTAATTATGATTTTGATCTTGATGGTTGCAATATATCTGAAGTAATTATGTTCCTACAAAAGATTGCTAAAAGTCCTATTGCTAGTGCTATGGATATGGCCTTTACAAAACACGTTACTGATGCTCTCATAAAAATTAAAGAACAAAAGATGAAACATAAAGCTTCTATCCCTATGAAATTAGAAGATGGTTGGGAACCCATAATTAATATGAAAGTGAATGATTTTGATCTAAAATCTTTATGTGATCTTGATAGTAGTGTTTCTATTATGCCTAGAAGGATTTATGAAATGCTTGATTTACCACCATTGGAAGATTGTTATTTAGATGTCCAACTTGATGATAATGCTAAAAACAAACTCATGGGTAGTATTAATAATGTTCTTATTATGGTTAACAATACCTATGTCCTCGTTGATTTCTATGTTTTGGATATTGAATGCAATGCTTCTTGTCCTATTATTTTGGGAAGACCTTTTCTTAGAACTGTTGGTGCCATTATTGATATGAAACAAGGCACCATCAAATATCAATTCCCACTCAAGAAAGGTATATAACACTTCTCTAAGAAGAGAGAGAAGATTCATTTTGCCTCTCCTATTAAAACAAAATTTGCTCTTAATTCTTCTTCGTTTGAGAATACTTGAATCTTGCTTCTTATGCCTAGCTCAAAGGCGTTAAAGAAAAGCACTTATTGGGAGATAACCAAAAAAATAGTCAATAAATTTTTATTTTGCTGAGTCTTGGAAGTTATTGCCTCAGTAATAACCTATCCTTATCATTTTGTGTGGTTTTTGTGCCAATAATAACCCCTAATAAGAGAGAAATAATACTTCGGAAAGTTGCTGTCCCGAAATAGATTTTTGTGCTTCGCTGTAAAAATTCGTGAAAAATCTCTGTACGTCGGATTGAGCTGTAATTTTTTGTGCTTCTGCCCCAGGTTGTTATCTAACTTTAATTAGTTTAACACTTTTCGATTTGAGCAACAGGATGTCTTCGGAAAAATCGGTTTTTACCTGCTAGTCTATTTTGACAGATTTCTGCCATTATTTGCATTTGCCTCTTAATCTCTTTCTCTTTGAGTTCTCTTTGATCACTTGAACTTTTAAAAGGAATTGCTACAGTAGCTTGTTCTTTAATGGAAGTTTTACTTTTTTTGAAACTGAACCTAAAGACTTATTATCTTAAGTATACTAATGTTACTAATGATGATTGTGTGAAGTTTTGTATGAAGGAAATTTTAAAGTGTAGGGAAGAACAAGGTGATAAGATGAAGTATGGGAAAAATCTCAAGCTTGGGGATGCCACCCGTGTCACCCCAAGAAATATTCAAGAAGTACAAGCATCAAAGCTTGGGAATGCCCAAGGCATCCCCTTCTTAATCAATAAAAATCTCAGGTTTTCTTCCAAACACTTCATTTTTAATGTTTCATGTACAATTGTGTTGTTCTTGGAGCGTCTTTGTTTTTTTAAGTTTTATTTTGTTTAGTTTTCTTAAATAAATTGGTTGGACCCCCGCATTCATACAAAGTTTCAAATAAGTTGATTTGGATTGGAAAGGAGTAGGAAAGTTCATCCTTATGAGTGGTACAAAAAGGAGCTTGTTTTGACTGTGGCCTAGACTTTATCATGTTGTCAACACCCGGATTTTTAATCCCAGATGCCCGTTATGCCATACCTCACAATCCCAGGATTACCATTTTTGCGAGACATAACGGATTGGATATCACAGTACCTCATCCATTACAAACCATACATAAGGTTTTACACAAATAAGGATCTCATGATCCAGTCTTTAATAAAACAAGCAGCGGAAATAAAAGATAAGCGTAGCGGTGGGGTCCATCTTCAGGGGCACAGGCAATGCTGACGAAGGCAGATAGTCCTAGTTATCATAGCCGTCCTGCTGACCATCATCTTGATAATCTCCTTCATAGTCTGGCCATGATAATAGCCAGGGACAAAAGCCATGAGTACTCTTTAAGTACTCGCAAACTACTACTAACAAGAGGTATAATTCTAAGTCAAAGTACTGAATCTAAATTAACTATCAAGTTAAGTTTGAAACCTAAGTTGAGTTCTGAAGCAAGAAAAGATAAAGTAAAGTTCTAGAATCACTTAAGTTGGGAAGCTATTATCATCAACACAACCCTGTTGTGGTCAAGTCAAAGTTCATCATTCATTTCAAGTTATTTAGAAAACATCTGACAACGAAACAGTATGGCCGTTCCAACTGTCCATAATCGCGGACGCGGCTATTCGAATAGTTTGACACTCTGTAGAGGTGGTACACTTTCACCACAAGATTCGATACATCTGTCAGGGATAACCCTGAATCATCATACTTAGTATGCAGATAATCAAACATAACCTTCCCTTTACACACCCTAGTATAAGCACCTCTCCTATGAGCATGGCCTCCCAACCATGACCATCAGTCATCTTGGGCACTGCATAGGTGGACATCATTGAGAGGTAGCCTCAGCTCAAACCTCTCCCGTGAGGGAACTAATACTAATGCATATAAATTTCCAGCTAAGGCTTACCCAATTCAGGTAATGTGGTTGTACGGTAAATTTGGAATGGTATCGCATCCGAATACAACCATCAGTTTTATAAAAGGGTTAAGGCTCATGCCTCATCATTTTCATCATCATAAACCAGTTGTGTTTCTCAACACATGTACAAAACATCTCAATAGAATGACTCATCATTCCAAGGTTTTCACAATTCATTTTCACCAAGTGTTCCCATCTAAAGTGACTCAAGTTTTTGATCTATTCTAAAATACTGAGTTAAGAGTGTTCACTAAGGTGGAAAGATGAGATCAATCTCATGCCATAGAATGACATCTAAAAGTTTCTAAGTAGGTCAAGTTTTATACTCTTTATGCTACCTTCAAATTTAAGTAAGGAACTTTGTATCATCTAAGGGAGGTAAAACTTGTCAAAAAAGACTTGGGGTACTAATAGTTAAAGGGGTGTGATCAAAGCATGCTTAAGGCATCTTTGCTAAACCATCTAGTTTTATTCTAGATTGCTAACAATAGCTTGCTAAAGTAGGTTTTGCAAGGGTTAGCTTGCCACTAATAGCTTGCCTTGGTTGGTGCAATGGTTGAAGTTGTCTTCTTCTTCTTCCTAGTAGAACTCCTCCTCCTCGAGAGCTTGGTCGGTACTATCGTCTAGAAATACATAGGGAGTGCACAATCACCAAACAATACTTAACTAGACTAAGTAGTATTCTAAACCACACAATTGATGATCTATTATCATCACAAACATTACAAGTTTTAATTCAATAGTTTTAACCTTTTTATTTTAGAAAAGTAATTTCTACTCATTGAAATATTAACTAAAATTTAATATTCACCACCAAAATATGGGATCATGTGGACACATGTCCTCACCACATATTCTAACATGTGGGAATGAGATTTAAAGGTTGGATCAATATTACATTGGTTTAGGTCTATTATTTAATGATTTAAAGTGACTAGAAATGCCTATATAGCATTATTTTGGTACTAGTCCAAAGTCACTATAGGTAAACCTTAATATTATTACATATTTGGATAGATATGATGAAATGTGATTTTTGAGAGTTGGCATCAACTCAAAATCTAACTTGGTTGATTTTATAAAAATATTGCAAGTTACAAAAGCTTCTGCCTTCTTATTTTTATTAGGAGAGATCTATAACTCTAATTGAATTAAATCCAACGGGCTTGGATAGAGTATTTCAATATCTTTTAGACAAAATTAGTTTCATGCAATTTGGATTTGTCAATCTCCCTAAATAGATTTTTGAATCTAAGCATAGAAGTGGGTTTCTAACTAAATAGAAAAATTCCTAATTTGAATTTTAAACGTGCGCGGGAACGAAATGGGCCGGCCCACTGCGCTCCGCGCAGCATCGCGGGCTGACTTAAGCGAGGGCTCCAACGGGGTCGGCGAGGCAGGCAACTGGGCTGGTAGACGACGGCGGTTCTCCTGGTACAAGCGGCGCTTCCTGGGATGGCCTGGATCAACGGCGCCCTTCTCCTCCCGAGGCGGCAGCTCTGGCCGCAATTCAGGCGCTCTAGTGCTCGAGCGGCTCCGGCTGGCTGTGGGGAGTGAGAGTGAGAGGTGGGGATGAGAATGGTGTGAAGAGAGCTTGTTGGGGAGGCCTCCTTATATAGGCGAGCGAAGGGTGCATAGCGGCATGGGCAGAGCTCGACGTGATCGACGGCACAGCGAGTTAAGGGCATGGGCGAGGTAGGCGGACAGTGGCCGTCTCCTGGCGATCCACTATGGCTTGATGGCGCTGCAAGGGGCTGTCTCTATTGGTCGGGAGCTTCCGCACACTGCACGGTGGCCGCAGGTGCTCGACAAGAAATGCGGCGGCTATGGGTCGAGCGGCGGCGTACGGGCGTGTCTGGCAGGGTGCTGGGCCTGCTGCGAGTGCCGCCACACAAGTCTAGGGCTTGGCGAGGCTGGTGCTGCTCTGGCGGACGCGGCGCTCCGGGGTGATCGGCATGGCGGACAGAGGCGTGGGCGCGAGCAACTGGGGCTTGTCCTCCGCTCGATTTTGGTCGGGGGCTGGTCGACACGGTGCGGTGTGAGGGCGCATGTCTGCCAGCGGGCGAAGGAGAGCGTGGGGCAGCTTTGTGCGAGCTGTCCATGGTCGACCTGGTGACAAGAAGCACTGCACACTATAGTGTTTTGAAAATGGCCCGATTTGTGTCTGCCACCTGTTTGATGAAATGGCCGCAAGAGACCAAAGTTTGAATTTTGAGTTCAAAATTTTTGAGTGATCTCCACTAGTGATAGGTAGTCTCTGGTTGCAAGGGTTTTGAAAATGGTGCTCAAATGGATGGTTTTTGAAATAGGGGTGATCTATGCATATGCATTAGATTCAACTTTAAACTGTCATTTAAATTAGTTTCCAGAATGTTTTTAGTAGACCAAAAGGTGGGCCTTGGTACCACATTATGTGTACTAGCAAGGGGTGTAAAGATCAAGAATTGTTTCTGTTAAGAATTGAGTACTAGGAATAGCCAAAGTAGGCATGAGAGTTAAATTTGTCAAAGTGACCATTCCTTCATTTTAATTCTTTTTGATTTGATTTCTTTTAGGAAAAGTTTGGGAATGATGTAGATGATGTTTAAATCACTTAAGAAACATTTTACAAGCATTGGATCAATCAATCATGGCAATTCAAACAACTCCTATTTTAAATGCACACATATATGAATGCTTTCATATTAAATTTGGAAAAGTTTTTGTTAACTCCATTTTTGGATGATTTGATCTTGATAAGCTTGGATTGAAGTTTTTGGATGTTACAAACCTTCCCCCCTTAAACAAAATCTCGTCCCGAGATTTACAAAGAAAACTAGGAACTAAAGAGATCTGGGAACTCTGTCCTAATGTAATCTCCGCGTTCCCAAGTAGCTTCCTCCTCGGTATGGTTGCTCCACTGAATCTTGAGAAACATGATACTCCTGGTCCTGGTGGTTCTGTAGGCTTCCTCTAAGATATGGATGGGTACTTCCCGATAGGTCAGGTCATTGTTGATTTCCACAACTCTGTGATCGATGTTCTTGAAAACTTCAGTCTTCTCAGGCACTTCCAAGCATTTGCGGAGTAACGAGATATGGAACACATTGTGGATGGCTGACATCTCTTCAGGCAATTCCAGCTGGTACGATACTTCTCCTCGATGGTTCGGAATCTTGAAAGGTCCGATATATCTGGGGGCTAACTTTCCCTTCAGACTAAAGCGTTGAGTTCCCTTCAATGGTGAAACCTTGAGATATACGAAATCTCCGACATTGAAAGTCAGGTCTCTCCTTCTCTTGTCAGCATAGCTCTTCTATCTGGATTGGGCAGTCTTGAGGTGCTCACGAACTTTGTGAACTTCCTCTTCTGCTTCTCGGAGAATGTCGGGTCCAAAGATCTGACTCTCTCCTACTTGCGACCAATTCAAAGGGGTACGACACTTTCTTCCATATAGGAATTCAAATGGTGCCATCTGCAAACTAGCTTGATAACTGTTGTTATATGAGAATTCTGCGAAAGGCAGGCAGTCTTCCCATTTTGATCCGTATTCCAACACACAAGCTCTAAGCATATCCTCCAAGATCTGGTTGACTCTCTCAGTCTGTCCATCTGTTTGCGGGTGATACGCGGTGCTGAAGTTCAACTTGGTTCCTAAACCTTCCTGAACTTTCTGCCAAAATCTTGAAGTAAACTGGGTTCCTTGATCTGATACGATGGTCTTGGGGGTTCCATGTAGACTAACAATTCTAGCAATGTACAGCCCTGCTTGTTTTGCACTCTGGTAGGTAGTCTTGACAGGTATGAAGTGGGCTACCTTGGATAGTCTATCAACTATGACCCAGATTGAGTCAATCCCCCTACTAGAAGTAGGCAAACTGGTGATAAAGTCCATTCCGGAATCTGCAAGGGTTGCAATAGTCCTGCAGGTCTCTGATGCTCTGCTTTGACTCTTTGACAGATGTCACATTTGGTGATGTAGATTCCGATCTCTCTCTTCATCTTATGCCACCACAATTGCTCTTTCAAATCCTGATACATCTTTGTTCCTCCGGGGTGGATAGAATAAAGAGTATCATGATCTTCCTTCATGATAACCTCCTTTAGCTCCGAATCTGCTGGCACACAGATACGTCCCTTGTACCACAGTACACCTTCTTCGTCTTCGGTGAATCCAGGTACCTTGCCTGTACCAATACGACGTTTGATTCTGTCGATACTTTCATTCCCCTTTTGGGCTTCCTTGATTTGGCTAATTAACGTGTGTTAAAGTTCAATGCTAGCTAGGAATCCTTTGCTAACTAACTCAGTCCTAAACTGCTCCAACTCCTCATACAAACTTGGTTGCTTCTCTTTGATCATGGTGTTAAGCCTACCCGGCAATCTGCTAAGAGCATCCGCTACCACATTGGCTTTGCCGAGGTGATAGTGAATGTCAAGGTCATAATCCTTGATTAACTCTATCCATCTTCCTTGCCTCATATTTATCTCCTTCTGGGTGAAGATATACTTCAAGCTCTTATGGTCTGGGTAAATCTCATAGCGATTACCCACCAAATAATGACGCCATGTCTTCAATGCTAGACACACCGCTGCTAGCTCAAGATCATGTGTCGGATAGTTCTGCTCATGCTGCTTCAGTTGTCGAGATAGATACGCGATGACTTTGCCTTCTTGCATCAATACACATCGTAGACCAATCTTGGATGCATCACAATACACATCAAAGGGCTTCTTGATGTCCGGAATGATCAAAATTGGGGCTGATATCAATCTCTTCTTCAGCTCCTGGAAACTGGCTTCACACTTGTCTGTCCATTCAAACTTCTTGTCCTTCTTTAACAATTGGGTCATTGGTCGGGCTGTGCTCGAGAATCCTTCTACGAACTTGCGGTAATATCCCGCTAATCCGAGAAATGAACGAACTTGGGTTTGATTGGTTGGGGCTTCCCATTCTTCGACATCTTTGATCTTGGTGGGATCAACAGAGACTCCTCCGGCAGACACAATATGTCCTAGGAATCCTACTTCTTTCAGCCAAAACTCACACTTGCTGAACTTGGCATATAACTGATGCTCTCTCAGGGTTTCTAGGGTGATTCTCAGATGTTGCTCATGCTCTTCTTCTGACTTGGAGTAGATAAGGATGTCGTCGATAAACACAACTACAAACTTATCTAGGAAATTCATAAAGATCTTATTCATGAGATTCATGAAATATGCAAGGGCATTGGTTAATCCAAAAGACATAACCGTATACTCGTATAAACCATAGCGAGTAGTAAAGGCGGTCTTCGGAATATCCATTGCACGAATCTTAAGTTGGTGATAACCAGTCCTAAGATCAATCTTTGAGAATACATGTGCTCTAGTCAACTGATCAAATAGATCCTCTATCTTTGGCAAGGGGTACTTGTTCTTGATGGTGACATCATTCAACTTTCTATAATCTGTGCACAGACGGTTGCCTCCATCTTTCTTGTCGACGAATAACACTGGTGATCTCCATGGTGATGCACTTGGTTGAATCAAGCCTGTTGCTAACATGGCATCCAACTGCTTCTTCAGTTCCACTAACTCTGAGGGGTTCATGGTATAGGGTCTCTGGGCTATAGGTCCGGTTCCGGGGATTAGTTCGATAATGAACTCAATATCCCTATCCAGGGGCATACCTGGCAATTCATCTGGGAATACGTCAGGGTATTCACAGACTACTCTGACTTGGTCAATGGTAGGCAGGGCTACACTCTTGTTGCACTTGAATTGATGGGGTAAGGTTTCAGAGATATGCTCTACTGTTACTCCAGAACTACTGGTCATGGTGATGGCTTTCTTAGCACAGTCTATCAGTCCTTTATGCCTTGACATCCAGTCCATACCTAGTACTACTTCCAATCCTTTGGTTCCAAGTACAATTAGGTTGGCATAAAAATCTATCCCATGTATTCTGATAGGTACAGCTTTGCAAATTTTTCTAGCTTTTGTAGTTGAACCAGGGATTTGAACTATCATGACATGCTTCAGGTTGGTTGGGCAAATCTTACTAGTGCATACAAATTCTTCGGTGACAAATGAATGCGATGCTCCTGAATCAAACAATACTCTTGCTAAAACTAAGTTGACAGAAAACATACCCAACACTACATCTGGCGCTTCCTGGGCTTCTTCTACATTCATGTGGAAGAAACGACCGTTGCGGTTGTGCGGGTTCCCTGGGGCAAATCTCCTTCCTGGTTGAACACGACGCTGCTGCTGAGCTGGGGCATTCACAGGGGCATTAGCGGCAGTCTTCTTGGGACACTCATTGGAGTAGTGACCCTTCACTCCACACTCAAAACAAGTGATCTGGGACATGTCCTTGACTGCGACAGGTACAACATTGCTGCTAGTTCTGGGGGCATTGTTGTTGTTCTTGTTGCTCTTGGGAGGGGCACGGTTAAAGTTGTTGGCATTGCCGGAGTGGTGATTGTTTCCTTCGGACTTCACATTTCCTCCGCTACGGTTGGGGTAGCTTGGGCGAGAATTTGGGGGTCGGTTGTTCCTTGGTGCATATCCTGGTGAAGGGTTGGGACGGTACTTCTGGTGACTACTGGATCCAGACAGCTGCATCATACGACGCTAGCGGTTATCGTTTGCCTGGTTAATCTTCCCTTCCATCTGAATGGCAGAGTCGACTAGCTCTTCAAGATCCTGGAAACGGATGTTGACGAGGACAGTCTGCATCTCATCATGCAGTCTGTTTAAGAATCTTTCCTTCTTCTTGGCCTCCGTGTTGATTTCATCCGGTGCATATCTGGCAAGTGACAAGAATTTGTCACGGTACTCTACCACAGTTAATCTTCCTTGCTTCAGTTCACGGAATTCATCTCTCATCCTGTTGACGAGACCTTGCGGCACATGGGTGCGGCTGAACTTGACCTTGAATGCTTCCCAAGTCATCACCTGGCCATGGTTCATATTGCGGATGCTATTCCACCAAGCTCTTGCATCTCCTGCCAGATAGTGTGTGGCGAACAAAACTTTCTCATTCTCATCAACTCCTGCAACTTCGAGGTTATTTTCCATGATCTGTAACCAGTCATCAGCATCTAATGGGTTTTCAGATTGGTTGAAGATTGCGGGATTGGTGTTCTAAAAGTTTTTGAGTTTGTATCCATGGTGATCCTGATTTCCATGTCCTTGGTTGTTGAGAGCCATTTGGGCGATCTGCTGTAATGTTGCTAAGTTGGCTTGACGCTCAGCCCTGCTTGCTTCATGGTCTGCGATGAGATTCTGCAAGATTTGTATCATTGGGTCCTGCGATGAGCTGCTCCCTCCTTGGTTTCCACGAGTCATCTGAAGATTGAGATAGATATAGGGGTAAGAGGGAAATTCTAAGGTTCATGGTTTTGGGTTTTCAAAGCTAAAACTTTGAGTTAGACTCAGGTTTTTCAACTAACTTTACTTTCATTCATGCAAGCAAGCACACTATACAACACACACCAAAACAATCAAAGGGGAAAACAGATGGTTTTAAGAGCAAGCTACGATACAATGAGATGATACATCTCATGCTACGACAGTGCTCTAGTGCATCTACTCATCGTCGATGAAGTCGGAATCTTCATCATCAGTGTAGAAGTCCACGGCGTCTTCTTCCAGAAAGTCATCATCGTTGCTGAGGTAAGAATCCATATCTCCCTGGATGTCTTCACCCTCATCTTCTTCTTCCTTGGCGGCAAGCTAAGCTTCCTGCTCCTTGACGGTCTTCTCGAGGTCGGCCATCTTCTTGCGAAGACGGGCGATGGTGCGATCCTTCTTTGCATGCTGGCGACAAAGAGACTGGCGATCTTGGACGAGCAGTGCGAAAGTCTGGGCCTTCTGGTCGGCAATGGCACGGTTCTGGTTTGCTAACTCTCTGGCATTGTCCAGTTCCTACTGTCGGTCATGAAGCAAGAAGTCAAGGTTCTCCACTTGACGCCTCAATTCTGGGTGACTTGGCATCTCCATCGGCATTCCCATGAAGTCACGTCGTGCATAGTAGGCAAAACGGGTTCCTTGAATCTTGTTGATGTTGAGGGCACATAGACATGCGAGAGCTTCATGCATTGCCCTGGCTAATCCATCTAGCCAGTTGTTCTCTCTCACAGAGAACTGAATTCTCCCGGAAGTTGGTGCTTCAATGCTTCCTCGAAGATCTGCGGTGACTAGCCATTGTAGGTCTCCTCCTGGGGGTCCTGGAAGTTGAGCTCCAAGAAACTCCGGATGTGGGCGTCCCAGTAACTCCGACAGTGAATCCAGATCCCTATCGAATATTAGCTGACCTCCGTTTCCCAACTGATAAAACTTGCTAAACTGAGTCTCCATCTACAAGAATTAAGGATGAGGAAGTTAGTGATGTGATCAAGTGTGTCAAATTTTAAGTAGTAATGTAAGAATTTTGAGGAACATGTATTTTTGAGAAAGAATGAGTTCACAAGGGTAAGAGGGGAATAGTTTTTTCATAAATACTCACTTTGGTTTTGAAGCTAAGTTTTTGGTTTGGACGCCCATTCTAACTAGGGTCTCCTATGGTCAGGATGCCTCTGATACCAACTTGTCAACACCCGGATTTTTAATCCCAGATGCCCGTTATGCCATACCTCGCAATCCCAGGATTACCATTTTTGCGAGACATAACGGATTGGATATCACAGTACCTCATCCATTACAAACCATACATAAGGTTTTACACAAATAAGGATCTCATGATCCAGTCCTTAATACAACAAGCAGCGGAAATAAAAGATAAGCGTAGCGGTGGGGTCCATCTTCAGGGGCACAGGCAATGCTGACGAAGGCAGATAGTCCTAGTTATCATAGCCGTCCTGCTGACCATCATCTTGATAATCTCCTTCATAGTCTGGCCATGATAATAGCCAGGGACAAAAGCCATGAGTACTCTTTAAGTACTCACAAACTACTACTAACAAGAGGTATAATTCTAAGTCAAAGTACTGAATCTAAATTAACTATCAAGTTAAGTTTGAAACCTAAGTTGAGTTCTGAAGCAAGAAAAGATAAAGTAAAGTTCTAGAGTCACTTAAGTTGGGAAGCTATTATCATCAACACAACCCTGTTGTGGTCAAGTCAAAGTTCATCATTCATTTCAAGTTATTTAGAAAACATCTGACAACGAAACAGTATGGCCATTCCAACTATCCATAATCGCGGACACGGCTATTCGAATAGTTTGACACTCTGAAGAGGTGGTACACTTTCACCACAAGATTCGATACATCTGTCAGGGATAACCCTGAATCATCATACTTAGTATGCAGATAATCAAACATAACCTTCCCTTTACACACCCTAGTATAAGCACCTCTCCTATGAGCATGGCCTCCCAACCATGACCATCAGTCATCTTGGGCACTGCATAGGTGGACATCATTGAGAGGTAGCCTCAGCTCAAACCTCTCCCGTGAGGGAACTAATACTAATGCATATAAATTTCCAGCTAAGCCTTACCCAATTCAGGTAATGTGGTTGTACGGTAAATTTGGAATGGTATCGCATCCGAATACAACCATCAGTTTTATAAAAGGGTTAAGGCTCATGCCTCATCATTTTCATCATCATAAACCAGTTGTGTTTCTCAACACATGTACAAAACATCTCAATAGAATGACTCATCATTCCAAGGTTTCCACAATTCATTTTCACCAAGTGTTCCCATCTAAAGTGACTCAAGTTTTTGATCTATTCTAAAATACTGAGTTAAGAGTGTTCACTAAGGTGGAAAGAAGAGATCAATCTCATGCCATAGAATGACATCTAAAAGTTTCTAAGTAGGTCAAGTTTTATACTCTTTATGCTACCTTCAATTTTAAGTAAGGAACTTTGTATCATCTAAGGGAGGTAAAACTTGTCAAAAAAGACTTGGGGTACTAATAGTTAAAGGGGTGTGATCAAAGCATGCTTAAGGCATCTTTGCTAAACCATCTAGTTTTATTCTAGCTTGCTAACAATAGCTTGCTAAAGTAGGTTTTGCAAGGGTTAGCTTGCCACTAATAGCTTGCTTTGGTTGGTGCAACGGTTGAAGTTGTCTTCTTCTTCTTCCTGGTAGAACTCCTCCTCCTCGAGAGCTTGGTCGGTACTATCGTCTAGAAATACATAGGGAGTGCACAATCACCAAACAATACTTAACTAGACTAAGTAGTATTCTAAACCACACAATTGATGATCTATTATCATCACAAACATTACAAGTTTTAATTCAATAGTTTTAACCTTTTTATTTTAGAAAAGTAATTTCTACTCATTGAAATATTAACTAAAATTTAATATTCACCACCAAAATATGGGATCATGTGGACACATGTCCTCACCACATATTCTAACATGTGGGAATAAGATTTAAAGGTTGGATCAATATTACATTGGTTTAGGTCTATTATTTAATGATTTAAAGTGACTAGAAATGCCTATATAGCATTATTTTGGTACTATTCCAAAGTCACTGCACGTAAACCTTAATATTATTACATATTTGGATAGATATGATGAAATGTGATTTTTGAGAGTTGGCATCAACTCAAAATCTAACTTGGTTGATTTTATAAAAATATTGCAAGTTACAAAAGCTTCTGCCTTCTTATTTTTATTAGGAGAGATCTATAACTCTAATTGAATTAAATCCAACGGGCTTGGATAGAGTATTTCAATATCTTTCAGACAAAATTAGCTTCATGCAAATTGTATTTGTCAATCTCCCTAAATTGATTTTTGAATCTAAGCACAGAAGTGGGTTTCTAACTAAATAGAAAAATTCCTAATTTGAATTTTAAACGTGCGCGGGAACGAAATGGGCCGGCCCACTACGCTCCGCGCAGCATCGCGGGCTGACTTAAGCGAGGGCCCCACCCGTCAGTGGAACATGGGGGTACCGAAGGGGTATGGATGAAAGGTGGCCGTGCGATTAGAGGGTATATCAACGGCTCACAGCTATCGTCCTCGTCGGAACAGGACACGACAGGGGCTAACCCTAGCACGGTCGGTGAGGGTGCAGTAGGGGCGTACCGGGGCTCCAGCGGGGTCGGCGAGGCGGGCAACTGGGCTGGTAGACGACGGCGATTCTGCTAGTACAAGCGGCGCTTCCTGGGATGGCCTGGATCAACGGTGCCCTTCTCCTCCTGAGGCGGCGGCTCCGGCTGCAATTCAGGCGCTCTGGTGCTCGAGCGGCTCCGGCTGGCGGTGGGGAGTGAGAGTGAGAGGTGGGGATGAGAATGGTGTGAAGAGAGCTTCTAGGGAGGCCTCCTTATATAGGCGAGCTAAGGGTGCAGAGCGACATGGGAAGAGCTCGACGTGGTCGACGGAACAGCGAGCTAAGGGCATGGGCGAGGTAGGCGGACGGTGGCCAGTCTCCTGGCGATCCTCTATGGCTTGATGGCGCTGCAAGGGGCTGTCTCTATTGGTCGGGAGCTTCCGCGCACTGCACGGTGCCCGTAGGTGCTCGACAAGAAATGCGGCGGCCATGGGTCGAGCGGCGGCATATGGGCGTGTCTGGCGGGGTGCTGGGCCTGCTGCGAGTGCCGCCACGCAAGGCTAGGGCTTGGCGAGGCCGGTGCTGCTCTGGTGGAGGCAGCGCTCCGGGGTGATCGGCATGGCGGACAGAGGCGTGGGCGCGAGCAACTGGGGCTTGTCCTCCGCTCGATTTTGGTCAGGGGCTGGTCAACACGGTGCGGTGTGATGGCGCTTGTCTGCCAGAAGGCGAAGGAGAGCGCGGGGCGGCTTTGTGCGAGCTGTCCATGGTCGACCTGGCGCATGGCGTCGGGCGGCTTGGCACTGGAGCAGCTAGGGGAGAGGGAGAGAGAGCTAGGGCCGGGGTTTGAGCTGGGGGGACAAGGGGACCGAGTTAGGCCCAAATGGTGACAAGAAGCACTGCACACTATAGTGTTTTGAAAATGGCCTGATTTTTGTCTGCCACCTGTTTGATGAAATGGCCGCAAGAGACCAAAGTTTGAATTTTGAGCTCAAAATTTTTGAGTGATCTCCACTAGTGATAGGTAGTCTCTGGTTGCAAGGGTTTTGAAAATGGTGCTCAAATGGATGGTTTTTGAAATAGGGGTGATCTATGCATATGCATTAGATTCAATTTTAAACTGTCATTTAAATTAGTTTCCAGAATGTTTTTAGTAGATCAAAAGGTGGGCCTTGGTACCACATTATGTGTACTAGCAAGGGGTGTAAATATCAAGAATTGTTTCTGTTAAGAATTGAGTACTAGGAATAGCCAAAGTAGGCATGAGAGTTAAATTTGTCAAAGTGACCATTCCTTCATTTTAATTCTTTTTTATTTGATTTCTTTTAGGAAAAGTTTGGGAATGATGTAGATGATGTTTAAATCACTTAAGAATCATTTTACAAGCATTGGATCAATCAATCATGGCAATTCAAACAACTCCTATTTTAAATGCACACATATATGAATGCTTTCATATTAAATTTGGAAAAGTTTTTGTTAACTCCATTTTTGGATGATTTGATCTTGATAAGCTTGGATTGAAGTTTTGGGATGTTACACATGTCATGCTTGATATTGCTATGACTTTATGCTCAGTGATTATTTCTGTAGCATGATGTCAACACCCGGATTTTTAATCCCAAATGCCTGTTATGCCATACCTCGCAATGCCAGATTGGATATCGCAGTACATCATCCATTACAAACCATAATAAGGTTTTACACAAATAAAGGATCTCATGATCTAGTCTTAATACAATCAAGCGGCGGAATAATAAAGCGTAGTAGTGGGCTCCATCTTCAGAGTCACAGGCAATGCCCACGATGGGAGATGATCCTAGTTGTCATAGACATCATGTTGTCCATCATCCTGGTAGTCCTCCTCATAGTTTGGCCACAGGAATAGCCAGGGACAAAGCCATGAGTACTCTTTAAGTACTCGCAAACAATCACTAACATGTAAGGTAGTTCTAGTAGGAATCTTAAGCTCTAGGTTTATTTGCAAAAAGCTAGATTTATCTTAAAATGAGTTTAGAATTAAAGAAAGTTAATTTAATGTTCTAAATCACCTAAGTGGGAACTTAGTTTTCATGTTCACAACCCTGTTGTGGTCAAGTCAAAATCACGAAAGAGTATGGCCACTACAACTGTCCATGACCACGGACGCGGCTATTCGAATTGTTTGACACTCTACAGAGGTGATACACTTTCACCAAAAAATTCGATACATCCGTCAGGGATAACCCTGAATCATCATACTTAGTATGCGGATAATCAATCATAACATTTAAATTACACACCCTAGTATAAGCACCTCCCCTATGAGCTTGGCCTCCCAGCCATGGCCATCTACCATCCTAGGCACTGCATAGGTGGACATCATCAAGAGGTAGCCTCAGCTCAAACCTCTCCCACGAGGGAACCCATACTAAGGCATATAAACTTTCGGCTAAGCCCTACCCAATTCAGGTATTGTGGTTTTACGATAAAATTGGAATGGTATCGCATCCGAACCCAACCATCATTTTTATAAAAGGGCTAAGGCTCATGGCTCAACATTTTCATCATCAAACCTTTGTGTTTCTCAACACATGTCAAAACATTTCAATAGAATGAGTCATCATTCCAAGGTTTTCATAATCATTTTCACCAAGTACTCCCATCTAAGGTGATCAAGTTTTATACTTAGCACTAGCCACTAAGGTTAAGAGTGTTCACTAATGAGAGGTTCTAATCTTCAATCTCATGTCATAGAATGACATCTAAGTGTAACTAGATAGATCTAGTTTTATACTCATTATGCTACCTATACTAGAAGTAAAGAACTTTGGTAAAGTACAAGAATAAAGCTTGCAAGTAAAACTTGGGATGGTATAATCAAAGCATGCCTAGTTCATCTTGCTTAGGTTAATACTTACAATGGCTGCAAGGGTCTATCTTTCTTAGTAGGGATGGCTTCCAAGTACTAGCTTTCCTTGATTGGTGTAGTGATTGAAGTTGTCTTCTTCGTATTCTTGGTAGAACTCCTCCTCCTCGTATCCTTGGTTGGTACTATCGTCTATAAAGGAATACGGGGTACACAATCACCAAACGATACTTAATTACTTCTATTTAGCACACTAAGGTTACACTTGATGATCTAGCATCATCACAATCACCACATGAAATAAGGACTTAGTCTTATTCATTTTATTTTAGAAAAGTAATTTCTACTCATTGAAATTAATTAATATTTAATATTCTCCAATTAAAATATGGGATCATCTAGACACATGTCCTCACCACATATTCTAATACATGTGAATGTGATTTAAAAGGTTGGTCATATTTTACAAAGTTTATAATTATCATTTAATAGATTTAAAGTGACTAGAAATGCCTATATAGCATTCTTTTGGTACTAGTCCAAAGTCACTACATGCAAACCTAAATATTTTTACATATTCAGATAGATCTTATCAAATGTGATTTTTGAGAGTTGGAATCAAACCAAAAGCATTTATGGTTGATTTTTAAAAAATGTTTGAAGTTGCAAAAGTCTTTGTCTTGTTATTTTTGCTATAGATTATATCTAAATCCAAATGATTTAAATCCAACAAGCTTGGATAGATAATTTAATTACCTTTCTAGCAAAATTTGAATCATGCATTTTGGTATAGTGAAACTCTCTGAATTGATTTTTGGATTTGTGGACAGAAACTAGTTTAAACTAAAAAGGAAAATCATTATTTGAATTTCCAGGCCTGAGCGGGAAAGCTAAACGGGCCGAACCAACTACACTGCACAGCACAGCGGGCTGTTGATAGAGGAGGTCGACTCGTCAGCGAGACTAACTACCTGAAACGGTATCATGCAATCTAGGCCGTGCGATCTAATTCTAATCTAACGGCTGGGAGTCATCATCGACGACGAACTGCTCCGGCAAGGAACTAAACCTAACGCGGCGGTGTGGGTCTGGCTGGGCTCACCTGGGCTCCAGCTAGGGTTGGCGACATGGGCGAATGGGGTTGTCAACGATGGAGGTTCTAGCGGTGGTCGCAGCAGGTCTTGGGGTGGACGAAATCGACGGCGGACTTCTCCTCTAGCAGCAGCGGGCTCTAACCAAATTCTGGCGAGTGAGAGCTCGCCTTGCTCCGGGAAGAACTGGGGGAGGATCAGTGAGGAGTGGTGAGTGTTGGGGTGTGGAGAAATGAGGCAGGGGAGGCCTCTAGTTATACTACGGCAAGGGGACCGAACGGTGCGGGCGCGAGCTCGTCGGTGATGACGCTATAGGCGGCTATCGGTGTGGCAAAGGATAGTGGGCGATGCTATGTTCCCTGGCGATTGTTGTTGGCTTAAAGGTGAGGTGTGGGGCAGTGTGGATTGGTCAGGAGCGTGCAACGGCGTGCGGCAGCTGCGGGTCGCGTGGCGTCGAACGGGGGTTTCTGCGGGGTTAGTGTGATCATGGTGAGCGTGAGCGTGCGCGGAGAGTGTGAGGCGCGGTCTGTGCGAGCTGGTCGGGTGCGGTGAGCTGGTGCGCTCTGGGCATGGCGTAGAGAGGCTGGGCGCGGCGTAGCTAGGGTGGTCCAGGGCTCGTCTGCGGTCGAGGCTTGGACAGGGGGTTGCAGTGGACCGAGGCGTGTCTGGTGCATGTCGTGGGTGAGGGCGGCGAGGCTCCTGGCATGTTGTCCACTGTTGGCCGGCGACGACCACAAATGGGTGGCGCTCCACTGTGCACACGGCTAAGGGGGGCTTGTCTAGTGCTAGGTTAGACTCAGGAGAGACAAGGGGGTTAAGAGGGGACCAAATGGTCGAGGATCACTGTGCATAACAGTGAAGTTAGGCAGTAGTTAGTTTAGTGCAAGCCAGGTGTTTGTTGTAATGGCCGAAAGAAATTTACTTTGGAAATTTTTAATGAAACTTTGTGGGTGATTTGATCTTAAGCTTGAGAGTCTGTGTTTGCTTAGAGAGGTTAAGTGGAATTGGTTTGAAGGGTTTTTTAAAAAGTGTGATCTTAGCACATACACTTGATTCCATTTTCACATGTCCTTTAAATTGATTTGGAGAATGTTTTTGTAAGTTTGTAAAGTGGGCCTTGATGCACTTTTACTTGGTCTAGCAAGGGGTGAAAAGAAGTGGAATTGTTTCTGTTAAAATTTCTCTTCTAGGAACACTCAAAGTGGCCTACTGGTTAACTTTTATCAAAATGACCATTTGCTTTATTTATTTATATTTGATTTCTTTTTCTTTGGATTTTGTTTGTAATTGTCCTAGATGATGTAGCATTCACCTTTAAACCATTTATCATCATTTGTTACAATAAAGGATGGCCATTACACTCAATTCTACAGTAATGCAAAACACACATGCATTCATATTTAAATTATTAACAAAAGTTTTTGTTAACCCTAACTTTGGGTGATTAGAACTTGATAATCTTGATTAGGTTTTTTGGGATGTTACAAACCTTCCATCCTTAAACAAAATCTCGTCCTGAGATTTAAGAAAACTAGGAACTAAAGAGATTTGGGAACTCAGTCCTAATGTAATCTTCTTGCTCCTAGGTAGCTTCTTCTTCGGTATGGTTGCTCCATTGGATCTTGAGAAATTTGATACTCTGGGTCCTGGTGGTTCTGAAGGCTTCTTCCAAAATATGAATGGGTACTTCATGATAAGTTAGATCCTTGTTGATATCTATGGCTCGGTGATCGATGTTCTTGAAAACTTCGGTCTTCTCCAGAACTTCTAAGCATTTGCGAAGTAACAAGATATGGAACACATCATGGATGGCTGACATCTCCTCTAGGAGTTCCATTTGATAAGATACTTCTCCTCGGTGATTCAGAATCTTGAAGGGTCCAATATACCTGGGGCTAACTTTCCTTTTAGTTGAAAATGTTGCATTCCCTTCAAGGGTGACACTTTGAGATACACAAAATCTCCAACATTGAAGGTCGGGTCTCTACGTCTCTTGTCATCATAACTCTTCTGTCTGTATTGGGCGGTCTTGAGGTGCTCACGGACTTGTGAACCTTCTCTTTGGCTTCTCGTAGGATCTCGGGTCCGAAAACCTGACTCTCTCCTACTTGCGACCAATTCAAGGGGGTACGACACTTTCTTCCATATAAGAACTCAAAGGGGGACATTTGCAAACTGGCTTGATAACTGTTGTTGTATGAGAATTCTTCGAAAGGCAAACAATCTTCCCATTTTGATCCATACTCTAGCACACAAGCTCTCAACACATCTAGGATTTAGTTGACCCTTTCAGTTTGTCCATTGTCTGCGGGTGATAAGCTGTGCTGAAATTCAACTTGGTTCCCAATCCTTCTTGGACTTTCTGCCAAAATCTTGAGGTAAATTAGGTTCCCCGATCTGATATTATGGTCTTAGTGAAGGAAATATGCCCTAGAGGCAATCTTAGATATGATTGTATTTCATGTGTATCCATGAGTTATTATAATGTTCCTTGAATATCCATATATCAGGCAACTTGTATTGATTGGCAATTATGTGAATTTTTTGTGAAACTCTTTACTTGTATGGTTATCTAATAGTTGTCCCTAGTCGGAGTTCATGTGAGGACACACGTGAATATTAGACTAGCACATCGATTGGTTGATGACTATGTTTCGCAAGTCATAGACATGGAGATGTCAAACCAATGATGTGGACACATGTTATGAACATGGGGTTGGCTGACCTAACATGAGACTGGCAATAATACTTGTAGCTCTCTCTACACATCGTGTAAGTTTTGTCCTTAGACCTGAGATTGTCACATGTACTTGAGATGTGGATCGACCTACTTTGGGGCTATCAAACACTACTCCGTAGCTGGGTAGTTATAAAGGTAGCTTTCGGATTTGTCCTAATACATACTGCAAGGCATCGGTCAATCAAGATGGGATTTGCCCCTCTCTACTTGAGAGAGATATCTCTGGGCCCCTCGAGTGATCGGATCCAGAAATGTATGGCCGTGCTACATATGGTTTAGAGTTAACCTAGTAAAGGGATTCTGAATCATAGTATCGAGAAAGGGAGGTCATCTTGGAGCTAGACCAAATATCGTGAGGCAAAGGGAAAGACATGTACTCAACCTTGTGATGGTTCGTCCGAATGATCTTTATATATGTTTAGGAGTTGACACGTCTTGCTAGAGGCCGCTACCAACTATTGACAAAGTAAGTGTACTTGTGTCATGTCTATACTTATATGAACCTATAGGGTCACACACTTTAGGGGATAGAAGCCTAATAAGGATTGGATCCAAATTAGACCAGGCTTAGGCTGCTAATGGGCTACTAATGTAGAAGCCCACCAGGGATGCCTATATAAGAGAGAGTGAGGCGAGCTGAATAGGGTTGAGCATTCCACCCAGCCGCCACTCCTCTTCCGCATGTGTTGCATGGGCAGACCTAGCAGTCTGGCGTGTGACGTCTTCCACTCTGGACGTGTGGATACCTTGGAGGTGCTGCATCTGTAGCACTTAGACGAGCTGCGCAAAGGGGAGCTGCTCGTGGGACGAGAGCAAGGAGGAGACATAGAACATCTACACTGCCGCGACGTGCTTCATCGAGTTCCGCACCTACGTGTCTAGCGGTAATTCCGTGATCTATGACAATAGCATTCCTGGTTGACGCGGTAGAAAACTTTGACTTTACGCTAGTGTAGCCTACCCGTTCCTCTTCACTTAGGGGTTCCATGCAAACTGACAATTCTAATAATGTACAACTCTTCTAGCTTCGAACTCTGGTAGGTGGTCTTGACAGGTATAAAATGGGCTACCTTGGACAGTCTATCAACTATGACCCAAATAGAGTCATTTCCCCTACTAGATGTAGGCAAACCGGTGATAAAGTCCATTCCGACAGAATCCCATTTCCATTCCGGAATCTGCAACAGTTGCAAAATTCCTGTGGGTCTCTGATGTTCCGCTTTGACTCTCTAACAAATATCACACTTGGCTATGTAGCTTCCGATTTATTTCCTCATCTTGTTCCACCAAAATTGCTCCTTCAAATCCCGATACATCTTCGTTCCTCCGGGGTGGATAGAATAAAGAGTATCATGAGCTTCCCGCATGATAACTTGTTTCAACTCTGAATCTACTGGCACACAGATACGTTCTTTGTACCACAAAACTCCTTCTTCATCTTCGGTGAATCTGGGTACCTTCATTGTACTGATATGACGCTTGATTCTGTCGATACTTGCATTTCCTTTCTGCGCCTCCTTGATCTGACTGATCAAAGTGGGTTGAAGTTCAATGCTAGCTAAAAATCCTTTACTAACTAGCTCTGTTCTAAACTGCTCCAACTCTTCATGCAAACTTGGTTGAGCTTCTTTAATCATCGTGTTTAATCTACACGGCAATCTACTAAGAGCATCTTCTACCACATTGGCTTTGTCGGGGTGATAGTGAATGTCAAGATCATAATCCTTGATTAACTCTATCCATCTCCTTTGCCTCATATTCAGCTCCTTCTGGGTGAACATATACTTCAGACTCTTGTGATCCGAATAAATCTCACAGCGGTTACCCATAAGGTAATGACACTATGTCTTCAATGCTAAAACTACTGCTGCTAGTTCAAGATCATGGGTAGGGTAGTTTTGCTCCTGCTGCTTCAGTTGCTAGGACAGATATGCTAGGACTTTGCCTTCTTGCATCAACACACATCCGAGACCAATCTTGGATGCATCACAATACACATCAAAAGGCTTCTTGATATCCGGTATAATCAGAATTGGGGCTGAAATCAATCTCTTCTTGAGTTCTTGAAAACTCGCTTACGATTTGTCTGTCCATTCAAACTTCTTGTCTTTCTTCAACAACTGGGTCATCGGTCTTGTGACGCTCGAAAATCCTTCAACAAACTTGCTGTAATATCCTGCTAATCCGAGAAATGCACGGACTTGAGTTTGAGTCGTTGGGGCTTTCCACACTTCAACATCTTTGATCTTGGCAGGTGATACGTCCATTTTGCATCACTATTCTATATCATAATTCACTGTTATTCATTGATATATTTCATATTAAGAGATGATACTTATGTTATTTCATCTGTTTTTGCATGGTTGATGACTTTTGGAGCATGGACCGCTGTAGTCAAGATTCTGATGGAAAAGGTGTTGTTTGGAGGCAAAATTCGCGAAGATCAAAAAATCCGGGAAAATATATGGAAAATCCTATTTTTCCAGAAGACAAAGACTGCCAGAAGGAGGAGTGGAGATGGGCCACAGGGGGCCCACACCACCCCCTGGCGCGGGCAAGCCTAGGCCACACCACCAGGTGGTGTGGCCACCCTGGTCCACCCCTGGCTCCCTCCTCTCGCGTATATTATACTCCCGAAACCCTAATACCTGGAGGGCGACCACAGAAAGATTACGCCACCTCTGCGAGGCAGAAAACACCGAGAGAGAAAGATCTCTCTGGCAAATAGAATTCTGCCGGGGCAATTCCTTCCCGGAGAGGGGAGATCGTCACCATCAACACCACCATCAAGCTGGATTTCATCGGGATCATCATCACCATCAGCACCACCTCCATATTGTTGTAACAATTGTGTTGAATCTTGCATAGTTCTTAGGGGAAACTTTCTCGGTATTGATTACTCTTTGTAGTTGATGCTATTGAGTGAACCATTGAATTATTGTTTATGTTCAGATTGTTATACATCATTATGCCATCTCTGATCATGATCCATATGATGTCTTGTGAGTAGTTCATTTTGTTCTTGAGGACATGGGAGAAGTCATGTTGTTAGTAGTGGAATTGTGTTGAGAAAGATTCAATAGTTTGATATTTATGTTGAGGTGTACTTCTTCTAGTGGTGTCATGTGAACATCGACTACATGACACTTCACCTATATGGGCCTAGGGGAATGCATTGTGTATTTGGCTACTAATCATAGGGGTTGCCGGAGTGACAGAAATCTGAACCACCGTTAGGAAACCATTGCAAAAGGGACATCATGGTCTTAGAGTTTAAAGCTGTGGTTAGGTTTCTATCTTAATTACTTTCTTGTACTTACGGATGTTTGCAAGGGGTATAATCACAAGTATGTATTAGTCCTAGGAAGGTCGGTACATTAGCACAGGTTCACCCACACAACACTTAGCGAACTAAAGAAGATTAATCAACTATATGAAGCGATAGCACTTGACGATATTCCCGTGTGTCCTCGAGAACGTTTGGTCATCTTAAGTAATACAACCGGCTTGTCCTTTGTTGAATAAAGGATTGGGCCACTTGCTGCATTTATTCTTATTGTCTTTTATTTACTCGAACTTTATTTACCTGCATTATCAAAAACCCCTAAAAATCCGTTTGCTAAGTATTTGCAGAGAATTCCTGATCCATACCACTAGCCAGCACCTTCTGCTCCTCGTTGGGTTCGACACTCTTACTTATCGAAAATACTGCGATACACCCCCTATACTTGTGGGTCATCAAGACTATTTTCTGGCGCTGTTGCGGGGGAGTGAAGCGCTATTGGAGAGTGCAACTGGTAAAGGAAACTTCTATTGTGAGTATTGTTTACTTCTGTTAGTTGCTTTATTTTCATTATGAATAATTCGCTGAGTTTCTTATTTCGTAATGCTACTACCACTTCTAATGTAGTAGATGAACCACCACCTACTGAGAATGATGATTTTAAAATACCTACAAGAATTATTGATCGTGTTATGGATAACTACTATGTTGGGGATGGAACTGTCCATCCTGGTGATCATTTACTCTTTATACACGAATTATGCGGGTTGTTCAAGTGTGCAGGTATTACTATAGATCAAATTAAGAAGAAGTTATTCTCATTACCACTAAAAGGAAGAGCTGAGGACTGGTATAAGATGCTGAAGAATGGTCAAGCCCTTGAATGGGAGGAAATAGTGCCTCTCTTTTATTCAAATTTTTATCCTCCTAGTGAGATTCATAAAGATCGGAGTCAAATATATAACTTTTGGCCTCTTGATGGAGAGAGTACATCTCAAGCTTGGGGGAGATTGAAGTTACTAATGCTCAAATGTCCCATTCATGAACTCCCCAACAATATTATATCAATAACTTTTATGCAAGGCTTTCTCTTCATGATAAGGATTTATTGGATGTTTCTTGTGCTGGATCATTCACTCGCATGGAAGAAGAAGCTAAATGGGATCTTCTAGACCGTATTCAAGACAATGCTGAAGCATGGGAGAATCACAAAGGAAGAAAGTCAGGTATAAATTATGATTATGAATGCATTGAATCTTTTATGGGAACTGATGACTTTCAAAATATTAAAAATGCTTATGGTCTATCCTCTCAAGCTATTGCAACTTATTTTAAGGCTTTTGCTTCCTACATTGAAGTGCCTAAAGATAAGTGGAATAAGTATCATGAACCTTATAAAGATGTTGCTAAGTGTGTTCCTGCAAGAAATACTGAAGTTTATACTGCTAATCATGTTTTACCTGAACCTTACATTGAGAAAATCCCTTTCCCAGTTAAGATAAAGGAACATTCTATGATAGCTAGTATGGTTAATGAAAGTACAAATAAAGCTATTGAACCTGATAAACAAATGGATGATGAGCCTATAAAAGAAAATGTGAAAGATTCTGTCACTAAATATGAAGAAGAGGGACACACTATCCTTTGTAAGGATACCTCTAATATTGTTTCACAAAGTAGTATCATAAGAACTAGTATTCATGTGTTTTCTGTTAGAATAAGTGATCATTATTACGATGGTCCTTGTGATAGTTATATTGTTAAGTTTATGCATGATACTGAAAGTTACTATGAGAGAGGGAAAAAATTTCATATGCATCTCAATAATATCAAGTTTCCTCGTTTTATGCTGAAAGTTTTTATCATGCACTTCTTTTGCCTTCCTATGCTAGTAGCCTCTGGTTTCAACAACTTGTTTGTTTACAAAATTCCCTTGCATAGGAAGAGGGTTAGAATTAAACATGTGTATTTTTTCTTCTTAATGCTCTCTTTCACTTCAATTCATATTCCTATGTGAGCTTTATCAAAATTATCATGCCCATCTTAATGGCTATAAAGAAAGAGCTTTTTGAGAGACAACCCAATTTATTTGTGCTTTCGGTTTGTTTTTGTTTCTTTGAGTCTTGGAAGTTATTACTTTGGTAATAACCTCTCCTTATCCTTTTTGTTTGGTTTTTGTGTAAACATCAACCTCTAATGAGAGAGAAGTAAGATTTGGGGAAGTTGCTGTCCCGAAATAGATTTTTGTGCTTCACCGTAAAAATTCGTGAGAGATATCTGTCTATCGGATTGAGCTGTAATTTTTTTTGATTCTGACCCAGGTTGTTATTTAACTTTCGTTAGTTTTGCACTTTTTGATTTGAGCAACAGAAGATTTTCGAAAAAATTGATCTTTACCTGCTGTTCTATTTTAACAGATTGAGCCACTCTTGCATTTGCTTCTTTAATCGATTTCTTTTTTGGATTATTTTTGGGTTTTCAGAAGGAGTTGCTACATTAGCCTATGTTTTGATGATTTTCAGTTGAAATTGGACTAAAAAGGTTTTATCACTTCACTTATAATAATGTTGCTAATAAGAACTGTGTGAAGTTTTGTGTGAAAGAAATTTCCAGGTTAGTGGAGATAATGGTGTAATAAGGAAGTGAAAGGTTCCATGACTCAAGCAATAAGTGTATGAAGATGAAGATATTGATGTTATTCAAGTGGTGACTCCGGAAGAATCTACTAAATACCAAACTCAGAGACCTGAAGAGTCCGTTTTCGAATAGGTACTAGTTCTGGTAAGAAAAGTTCCGCGAAAGATCTGTCCAGTTATATTTTTGTAGTTTTTATCCAACAAATAAGGCAACAAAGCAAAAGAGGGACATAAATGGAGCTAGGGTGGCTCACACCACCCTGTGGCGCGGGCCCACCCCTGGCCACGCCACTAGGTGGTGAGGCCACCCTGGACTCCGTCTCCGACTCATTTTCTCCCAGTATCTTCCTTTTGTTGTGAAATTTCGTAATATATAATCCCTTGGATCCCCCGAGGTTTGTATATCGTGTTCTCGTCGTGTTTTCGTTTCAGTCTGTTTCTGCCAGGAACTATTCTTGAAAGTTTAGAAGCACAATGGTGTCCGCCAAGGATAAGGGAAAAGAGCCTATGGAGTAAGATCTCCAAGACCCCGAGCAGGAGAAGGAGATCAAGGGTGAAGCTGAAGAGGAGATAAAGCAAGGCCAACATCCGCACACCGGCACTACCATTGCAAGCATTGGAGTGTTGACAAAACCTTCCAGGGTCAGAAGGACTGCACGGATGTCAACTGGAGGGAAACCTCCGCGTCACTGTTTGGCTCCACGGTCACTTCCTCCTCGCACCAAGAATCCTTTCCATACCCTTATCCATAAGCATCAACACCAGAATATTCCCAAGGAGAAATTACCCTCCAATTGGGATTTGCCTCATTCTAGCCATGTAGGAAAAGAAGACTTCAAGGAGCAAGAGTGGGAAAAGAATCGCAAGAGCTGGGATCCACAAACTGACATGATCATGCACCGCATCGAGCACAACTCAGAGTTGATTCATACTCTCACCTTCGATGTTGAGGACTTGGGGAAACTGATCAAATAGCTCATCGAGAGAATACCACCACCACCGAAGGAGTAATTCGTCATCAGGTTTGGCATCCCCTTGGTTTGTTCCAAGCTTGGGGGAGTGCCGCAGTATCATATCACTATCTTCTACCTTTTTAACTTTTTAGTAGAGTCATATCATGAATAGAGAAGTTATCATGTAGGATGGTTTGCATTATGGAAGTGTCCCCTCTCTCGTTAGATATGTATCCCTTGGTGTGAGTTGCCATTATGAAATATTAATGAGAAGTTCTATCATTTACTCTTTTGCATATCTCATATTAGTTTTCAATTCGTGGTTATATGATTGATCTTGTTGTTAGTATTGGTATCACTTTGGGATCATTGAGTTAATTTAGTTGGTTTTGGCAAACCTGGCTCGGTCAGTAGCAACACTATTTTGAGAGTTGAATGAAAAAGATAGAAGTACTCTTAAAGAAATATAATTTCATCATCTTTCTTTCTTGATTTGCTCATAAGTTTAGTATTCTATGATTAGGATCTTTTGTGCTTCCAAGGAAGATTGCATGTTTGTTTTTATCACTTGTATGTTTGTTTGCTTCCTTCAACTCTTATACTTGTTACCCAGCCTTGCTAGCCAAAAACCTGTGAGAGGGATTCCTTCTCGTGCATCCAATCCTTAAACCAAAACCTATGCCATTTGTGTCCACCATACCTACCTATTAGCATTATTGCTATTCCAAGTAAATTCTTGTTTTTATCTACCTTCCAAATTAAACTTGTTATGTGAAAATTAGTGATTAAATCTCTCACGAACTTGATGGCACACTTTACTTTCTTGCATCTAATAAACTTGAACCATTGTGCCCATCTATGTTGCGTATATGCTTGCGCTTTGTAAGTTGTGAATTAACAGAACCAGGTTGTCATGGGGAATGCTTTCAACATTGCACTGGTACTTTGTACCTAGATGATATCATGTTGTTTTGTCTATGGATGTCGTCGGTGTGAAATGAAAGGGGAGCTTGTAAGTCCATGGAGTTATGCATGTGTGTTAGAGAAACGCCTGGGCCACCGGTCTAATCCATGATGTCATGGTGGAAACCTGCAGCGTAACCATAATGAGCATCTATGAAGCATTCTTCTTATAAAAAAGAGATAGAGATTGAGAAAAAGAGGAAAAGAAAAAAAAGATGAGAAAAGAGGAAAGAGAGAAAAAAGCACCATATTCCCATGGTAAATAAGAAGATTGTTGAGATGCTTGTTGTCTGCTTGCCTTGTCATTTTGATATGGGGATTCTTCCGTATCATCGGGCAAGGGGTACCCCATTGGCAATTCTCCGTGATACACATGTGCTTACTATGACAAGAACTTATGAGTGACTAAACTTGAGGAGCATGAGGAGCGGCCCTCGTATTCAAGGGACATGAGATTTTCAATTTGCAACTTGTCAAGCATATCCTCATATTTGATCACATTAACCTTAATCACCTAAAAGATGCCTATGATAGGGGCAATGAGAGCTGAAAGCTAATAAGTATCATAATTTTTGGGAGATCTTTATGAAACTTGAAATCCCTGCTTCCCTTTGCGAAGGGCCTTTCATTTACTTTTTAGTTGAGTCAGTAAACCTATTCCTCTCTATCTCAGCAAGTATTTTGAGTTGTTGTGTTTCATGCATTCATATGATGATTTATTCAATCATGTTTCTTATGTTCCTTGTTTTGCACTTTGCTCTTATCTTGGTGTTTACTACTTTGAAAGCTATCATTGAAAACCAGTTATTTGTGAACTCCAGCAAATTATCAACTATTCTTCGACCAAGAGCTAAGTTTGCCATTACCAATTATGATTTACTTTATGTATCTTTATTGTGTTTCCTTTACTTATTGCAAGTTAAGTTATATAATAATGAGTTGTCTTCTATTATGATCTATGTATTGATGAATGCGATGCCTCTTGTCCGTATTCTTTTATCGACTCTTCACTCCATAAACCTGAGGTCATTTTTATTGAGCTTAGTTTTGCTTGGGGACAAGTGAAATCTAAGCTTGGGGGGAGTTGATACGTCCATTTTTCATCACTATTCTATATCATAATTCACTATTATTCATTGATATATTTCATATTATGAGATGATACTTATGTTATTTCATCTGTTTTTGCATGGTTGATGACTTTTGGAGCATGGACCACTGCAGTCAGGATTCTGATGGAAAAGGTGTTGTTTGGAGGCAAAATTCGCGAAGATCAGAAAATCCGGGAAAATATATGGAAAATCCTATTTTTCCAGAAGACGAAGACTGCCAGAAGGAGTAGTGGAGATGGGCCACAGGGGGCCCACACCAACCCTTGGCGCAGGCCAGCCTAGGCCGTGCCACCAGGTGGTGTGACCGCCCAGTTCCACCCCTGGCTCCCCCCTCTGGCGTATATTATCCTCCGGAAACCCTAATACCTAGAGGGCGACCATAGAAAGATTCCGCCGCCTCTGCGGGGTGGAAAACACCGAGAGAGAAAGATCTCTCCGGTAGACAGAATTGTGTCGTGGGAATTCCTTCCCAGAGAGGGGAGATCGTCGCCATCAACACCACCATCAAGATGGACTTCATCGGGAGCATCATCACCATCATCACCATCAGCACCATCATCACCACCTCCATATTGTTGTAACAATTGGGTTGAATCTTGCATAGTTCTTAGGGGAAACTTTCCCGGTGCTGATTACTCTTTGTAGTTGATGCTATTGACTAAACCATTGAATTATTGTTTATGTTCAGATTGTTATACATCATTATTATATCACGGATCATGATCCATATGATGTCTTGTGAGTAGTTCGTTTTGTTCTTGAGGACATGGGAGAAGTCATGTTGTTAGTAGTGGAATTGTGTTGAGAATGATTCAATCGTTTGATATTTAAGTTGTTGTGTACTTCTTCTAGTGGTGTCATGTGAACGTCGACTACATGACACTTCACCTATATGGGCCTAGGGGGATGCATTGTGTATTTGGATACTAATCGTAGGGTTTGCCGGAGTGACAGAAACCTGAACCCCCGTTAGGAAATCATTGCACAAGGGACGTTAGGGTCTTAGAGTTTAAAGTTGTGGTTAGGTTTCTATCTTAATAACTTTCTTGTACTTACGAATGTTTGCAAGGGGTATAATCACAAGTATGTATTAGTCCTAGGAAGGTCGGTACATTAGCACAGGTTCACCCACACAACACTTAGCGAACTAAAGAAGATTAATCAACTATATGAAGCGAAAGCACTTGATGATATTCCCGTGTGTCCTCGGGAATGTTTGGTCATCTTAAGTAATACAACCGGCTTGTCCTTTGCTGAATAAAGGATTGGTCCACTTGTTGCATTTATTCTTATTGTCTTTTATTTACTCGTAATTTATATACCTACATTATCAAAAGCCCCTAAAAATCCGTTTGCTAAGTATTTGCAGAGAATTCCTGATCCATACCACTAGCCAGCACCTTCTGCTCCTCGTTGGGTTCGACACTCTTACTTATCGAAAATACTGCGATACACCCCCTATACTTGTGGGTCATCAGCAAGATCAACAACAACTCCTCCTGCCGACACAATATGTCCTAGGAATCCTACTTCCTTCATACATAACTCACACTTGATAAACTTAGCATACAACTTATGTTCTCTAAGGGTTTCAAGGATGGTTCTCAGGTGTATCTCATGGTCTTCTTCTGACTTGGAATAGATCAGAATATCGTCGATAAAAACAACGACAAATTTATCCAGGAAGTTCATAAAAATCTTATTCATGAGATTCATGAAATAAGAGGGGGAATGGGTTAATCCAAAAGACATGAAAGTATACACATACAATCCATATCTGGTGGTAAAGGCGGTCTTTGGAATATCCGTTGCACGAATCTTGAGTTGATGTTAACCAGTTCTAAGATCAATCTTAGAGAACACTCAGGCACAAGTCAACTGGTCAAACAGATCCTTGATCTTTGGCAATGGGTACTTGTTCTTGATGGTGACGTCATTCAGCTTCTGGTAATCCGTTCACAAACGGTTAACTCCATCTTTCTTATCCACAAACAGAACAGGCGATCTCCATGGTGATGCGCTTGGTTGAATGAAACCTTTCGCCAACATAGCATCAAGTTGCTTCTTCAGCTCCACTAGTTCAGATGGGTTCATACTATAAGGTCTCTAAGCTATGGGTCCGGTTCCAGGAATTAGTACAATGATGAACGCGATATCCCGATCTGGGGGCATACCGGGCAATTCATCTAGGAATATGGCTCGGTATTCACAGACTACTCTGATTTGGTCTAGGGTTGGTTGGGCTAGACTCTTGTTGCATTTGAATTGACGAGGCAAAGTTTCAGATACATGCTCTACTGATACTCCAGAGCTACTAGTCATGGTTATGGCTTTCTTGGCACAGTCAATCAATCATTTATGTTTCAACATCCAATCCATTCCTAGTACTACTTCCAAACCTTTGGTTCCAAGTACTATTAGATTGGCATAAAAATCTATCCCATGGATTCTAATAGGTACAGCCTTGCAAATTTTTCTAGCTTTGGTGGTTGAACCAGGTATTTGAACTATCATTACATGCTTCAATTTTGTTGGTTGAATCTTACTAGTGCATGCAAATTCTTCTGTAACAAATGAGTGCAATGCTCCATAATCAAACAACACTCTTGCAAGTACTGAGTTAACAGAAAACATAACCAGCAAGACATCTGGCGCTTCCTGGGCTTCTTCGGCATTCATGTGAAATAGACGACCGTTGCGGTTGAGCGAATTCCCTAGGGAAAATCTCCTTCTAGGCTGAACACGGCGTTGTTGCTGAGCGGGTGCATTCACATTGGTGGCTGCTACAAACTTCTTGGGACACTCATTGGAGTAGTGACCCTTGACTCGACATTCAAAGCAAGTAATCTGGGACTTTGTAGGGGTTCCGCGTATGAAAACAATAAAATTTTACCCTACGCCCCTGAACCCCTGAAGCTGCGAGGACCTATCTATTAGTAATACAGTAACGGAAGGGGCTTTTCGCGAACTTACCCTTGAAGACCGAAAAGCATTGTCAACGCTCAGGAGAGCGTGGTTGATGTAGACGAGCCGAAGCCGACCTCAAGGTCGTGATGAAGTCCTTGCGCTCCTTCTGGCTCCAATGACTTGAGTTCCTCAAGTGAGACACCTCGCGGGGAGTTACACACGTCCGGTGCCTAACGATGACTCCCGCTTCCCCGATCCAGCAGCAGTTGTGGAAGTAGAGCTCCCGAATCTGAATCCCGCAGCGCGACGGCGCTCCTTGGTGATGATGTCTCTTGCTCGCGTAGTCCATACTTGGGACCACGGTCATGAGAGAGAGAGGGGGAGAGAGAAAATATCAATTAGAGGTCCTCCCAAAAGTGGGGAGACTTTTATTGATTATTAGTGTATTTTTCTAGGCCAAATACCCCACTATATATCCCTCAAAGTCCTAGGGTGGGACTAAAGGAGAGGAGGGGGGAGGAGGTAGCCGCCGGCCACCTAGTGGGGCCCGCGCGGGGGGGCTAGGCCCAGCCGGCCTCCCCCTTGCCCCTTCTCCCTCTCTCCTTTCCCCCAATGGGCCCTCTCCCTCCGGAAATTGGCCCATTAAGCCTTTTTGACTTTTAATTGATTTTATCTTTATTAAATAATTATGAATAAATTATTAAATCAATATTTAACATTCATTCACATATTATTCAATCTCCGCAGCCATGGAACACCTTCCACCTCCACTCCGGACATCCTCTGGACTTACCGAAACCCTTCCGGTTTTCTCCCTTCTTTTCTTCGGTGATTCTACCGATCCTATAAACACTCTCTAAGCATCATCAAGCCCTTAAGCGTGATATCCCATGGTTCGGGAACACTCCAGACATGGTCGGGACACTACCGCACCAATGATCAACAGAGGGACCTGGATGGCCATGTGACCCCTGTGCGTTCCACAGAGATCTTTCATCGTTTGAACCGGGACAGTCGTGTCTTATTCCCTTTGTCTCTCGATACTTGCATTGCCTGAGATCTGATCAATGACATCACCATGTCGTGGTCAATCTCGTTACTGAACAATGCTACTTGACTCGTTCCGACAAGTGATATCCCCGTGATCAAATCACACGTTGCACAGCTATTGGATATAACTTCTCCGAGTGGGCCCTTGAGTATCTTCCCGTCACATGGACGAACAAATCCCGCTCTTGACATATATTGCCTCTATGGTTTCCTCCGAATACCTGAACACACCTTTATAACCACCGTTTTACCATATGGCGTTTGATGCTATCTAAGCACTCTCGGGAGACAGTGATTGATATAACCTCACAGTCTAAGGAATAGACTACGAGGATCCTTTTCTAATCATCGTAACTTGAACTTCGTGACATGATCGGGTCACGATGTTTAGATTGGGTATTGGTTCATCATCTCATTCTTATAAGGAGATGACTCCATTTCAAACTAGCATAAATGCCACATGATCAGGAAACTTGATCATCTGTTGACCAATGAACCAGTGACTAGAGTTTCACTATGAACCCCTAGTTTGTTTGTATATCACACGTGTATTGATGTTTCCACTCAATACAGTTATAGCATGATATAAAACTTAATTATAAACTATATGAAATATGATAATAGTCCTTATTACTATTTGACTCTAGGGCATATTTCCAACAGTCTCCCACTTGCACTAGAGTACAAATACACTAGCTGCATTTGTTCTCAATCATTGGCACCATATACCCGGTACCCTGAACATGCTTTCTCATGGAAGAGGTTGAGTCTTGGGTTTGTACTTTACAGTCCCAAATCCTTTGCAACTTACTAATGTCACCTTGATTGACATTAATACTTTATCATCACATGATAGTATCTGTGTGTATGCATCGTCGCTATGGCAGCAGAATGAGGCCTGATTCCAGGAGCCTACAGTGACATTAGATCAACCTCGAGGGCTTTCTCATGGGCAATGTGCCCTAGGACACATGATTCTATGTTAAAAGCGAATTAGCCCCGCCATAACATTATACAACACTTTAGATGGTACCCTTATTATTATAAATGTACTCATCAAAACACTAGTGCACTCTGTGCAACTTTCGATGTTTTTGTTCACCTCGCTTCCTACTTGACTTTGATCGGTATCTACAGGAGTTTCCAACATATTCCCTTATAACATAACTCTTTATGCTTTAAGATATGTTATCCTTTATGGATTTGGAAAACATGTCCACAGTTCTCTATTAGACATTACGGACAAAACTCAGCTCAACATTCTGTGATTCGAACTTAATCACTCTCAAACGTTCTTTATTGGGATCACATATTATGCTAAGTTATCATCATGGCTTACTAAGATAGAACCTATGTCTTAACATAGTGGATGACGATCATCCTTTTCTTTCTTTTAACCATTGATGTTAAACTTAATACTATTCCTAATTTGAGTCATTAAGGACTAGTTCCTTAATTAACTTCTATTCTGAAACCCCTTTCAGAATCCCTTAAGGAATACTACATAATATCATAGTACGGTTAGTATCAACTTCTACATCTTATAAATCATTATTTATAAGTATTTGCGCTTTCATCCTTAAAATACTTAAGAATTACTCCTATAAGCTCCCACTCAAAATATGTTCCTACATATTTGAATTTGAGTCTTATATTGCTCCCACTTAAAAATATGTCAATCACATATTGTTTCAGGAAGGCTTTCATAGCTCCCACTCAATTTTATGAAAATTGCATATCTCCTTATTATTTTGAATAACTTCAAAAACCTTTGATCAAATATCAAACTTGGAGATTTACTATGAGATACTAGTACTTTACTAATTTTAAATCCACTAGACATTTAGCACACATGAATCAAATTCATTTGAATTCATCCAATACTTGACAAATTGTGCTTTTGTCATTCACCCCCTTTTCCACTATGGCTTTGCAGTCATTTGGGAAAATCCAAGTAACCCCTTTTACTTGTGAGATTTAGCAACGAATTGCTTTCTAATCTCAAGCGAATTTTGCTTCTAGGATTTCTCATAATTTTAGTTTACCATTATTTCCTTTGTAGTTCGTAGGTATGTCACATTCCAAAAATCATGACAAATGATTCACAAATGACTCCATACAAGATATGGATTACATTTTGAATCCTACTTCATGTAGTGAAAACACTAGTGGGAAAAACACAATGATCAATATCATTGATTCTTTCCTTCTGTGAAGAGAATCGTTCAGGAACGTTGTCCGTTGTGCTTCTCAACACTCCGATGCAGGGTTTTGAATCCTCATCGTATTTTTCACTAATTTCCATTTGCTCCATAATTGAGAAACATCACTAGAAGTGAGCTTTCTCAAGAATGTACCAAAATCCAAGCAATACAAGTTTTGCTTCTCTTTTGGTTTCAGCTATGTATTTCATATTCAAAGTTTCCAATGAATACTCTACAAGGACTTATTCGCTATTATTTTGGTTATATTGAATAACCCCAAAACTTTCACGAATTCAAATGGTTCACTACAAATTCTAATTGAGTGCTAACTATTTCTAACTAATGGTCTCTACATCTAGACTACAACAATTTATTTGGTGCCTTCTATTCAACCCCTTTGATATCTAATATCACATTGTGATGCTTTGCATTTTGACGTTTCAAAACGCTTTGCATTTCACAATTACTTTTATGCCATTCTTATAAAGTTGAATTTCATTACTATTGATCAAACCATAGTAATTAGATTCTCTTTTATATTTATACCCTTGTTGATGAAACACTTTGATCAAATCAAATAGTTTCATATTCATGTTTCCTTTGGTAAACTAGTTTACACATTTAAACAATCAATTAATGATAATTACCATTTTTCGTTAAAACACAATACATCGGATATGTATTTACTTTTAACAATTCATCAAACACTTTGTGTTCAAGTAATACACGGTGTTCAAGTTAATTTGCCGAACTTAGGCATGATTTATATGTGACAACAAATCAAATGACTTTCACATATTATCACATAACTTTGAATTTAAACAATGGTTTCATTCATTAATGAAATATCATTAAGTTGGGTATTTTAAACAAGGCATTTTAATGTTTTATAAATGTTCATGCATTATCAATTAGTTTCAAACAATAAGGATAATTCCCACATAACCAAACAAGATATGAACACGAATATAAATCATTCATGAAAGCAGAACAACTGTTTGTTACAAACTCATATGAATAAACGTCTCACAAACTGTGAGACACACTAAAGAAGTTCACAATCTCTTTATTACAATAATCATCCTAAAACATAAACTAAATGATAAATGTTGAGGGAGAGTGTCGTCGGCCATTATCATCATGCTCGCCATCAACACACAACGTCACCTCCTCTCCAGCAAGCACCTCTCATGCAGAAGGACCTATTTTCAATAAAACATAACAAGTATCAGATATACTTAACACTGCAAATGTTTTTGCAAGATTATAACATTTATAAAACTGTATATCAAATATATACCTTTGTCGTTGACGACTCCAGCGACATTGGGTTCATCTACCACATTTCTGAAATGTGACATGAACTCGAGGAAATCCAGTGTTTCCGTGTCGCCTCTCATAATGCAGATCGTGACTTGTGCTTGGAAGCTTGGTGGAAGCGACCGTAGCACAACTCCCATCACAAATGAGCTTGAGAACCAGTTGTCCAGGTAATATGCCAGACTCATGTACGCATCGTAGATGCGCAATAAGTGCTCATCCAGTGAGGAGCCCTCCTCCATCTTTATGGAGAGGAAGTCCCCCATCAGCTCATACTCCCACATGCGCACTTGTTCCATGAAATGTGATCTCAGATGTGCCATGACCACTCGGGGCTTGAGACTTCCCACCATCGGTCATAGCCCATCCTCCATTCCGAGGCGCATCATCACTGATATGAATGTGGGCATCACACGACGACGATAACGCAGATCTTGCTGCTCCTGGGTCTCATGAGAATAGGGTGGCTCCAAATACATCTCGCAAGTCATGTAGTCAGCTACATTGTTCTCCCCAAGGAGATCAAATAGGCGTATGACCCATGCAGAAAAGTTGGATCCATCTAACTTTAGCATTTCTCCTTTTAACCAATCGTTGGTAGGAAATGTAATCTCGGGAAGAACCATTTTCTACATTTATAATTGCAAAAGGAATTTAGACTAAGTTTATAATTAAGTGAGTTAATAATAACTCCACTCAGAAACACCTATCCCCAATGATGGTTCCTAGTGATAACACGACCCCTATCAGCCACATCTCCCCCGATAGTAACGGCCATCAATGTGGGTTCAAGGGTGGACGCTAAACGTCGATCACATCATTCATGCGACTCGTGCTCGACCTTTTGACCATCCGTGTTTCGAGGCCACGCTTCTCTAGCATGCTAGGCTTGCCAACTCAACCTTAGTGTATACGTTGTGCAACAAGGCTTACACCCACTGTATGCGAACGTAGATATGTCTGACACCCAGGCCTGTAACCCTGGATCGCCTCATACCGAAGAACTTTCTTGGTGGTGCATGTTGGGTCCACAGCATAGAAAACAAAAAAATTCCTATGGTGTGAACTACACGCCAAGATCTATCTACTAGGTACAAAGCAAACGGGTGGACATACATCCATAGAGAACTTACCCTCGAAGACAACGAGCTTTGTTAACGAGTAGGAACTCGTGGTTGATGTAGTCATACACTTGCCGATCTCAAGATCGTGAGGAAGTACGAGCGCCGCAACTCAGCAGCGCATCCGCACTCACACACACGTTCAAGCCACTGGACAACCTCCACCTCCTCGCTCCAACGATCCAGCGGAAGCAGCAACTCCTTCCAGACGAAATGCCACCGGGAACATGTATCTCGCTAATCCGAGACCATGGGGGAATAATTCTAGAGGGGGAGAGAGATCCTTCACAAGGAGGTGTGTGGATGAAGGAGGGAATGGGTGGCCTTTTATAGGAGGAGGGGGGTGCACCCTCTCTCCATGGCCGGTGCATGGGGGGATGACCCCTCACCTCCCCCATTCATGTGGTGGTAACTCCTCCACATTAGAATGCCTCTTCACATTCCCTTTTAAAGTCTCCACTTTAAATGCATTAAGTTTCTCCAAATTTAATGCTCTCTCATTTAATAAAACCCTTTTATTAAATTTATTCAGAATTTTGTTAATTACTTTAATTAACAAACATTCACATATAGCCCCTTGCAATATTTCAATATCACATGTAGAACCACCTTCTGCAATTTCACCCGAAACAATTTCCGGTTTCTATTGAAACAATTCCTGCGCTTTGCAATTCTTTCGTCTGAAACATATGTGCTCCAAAATGGTGTCCAGTAACTCTTAAGTGTGCCACCCTATGGTTCGCGAACAATGCAGACATGATCGAGACCCTTCTCCGATCAATAATCAGCAGCGGGACCTAGAGATCCGTACTGACTCCTACACATTCAACGATGACTCCTGTGATCGTGAGAACCTTTAACGCTTGTAACTAAATCCCTTTGTCTCTCGATATATTACATGTCCGAGATTCGATCATCGGTATCTCCATACCTAGTTTGATCTCGTTACCGACATGCACTCTTTTCTCGTTCCCGTGATATAACATTCTAGTGATCACATCACTTGCTTGCAAGCTATCCTAATGTGATATCACCGAGAGGGCCCAGAGTATATCTATCCGTCATTTGGATTGACAAATTCCACTCTTGATCCATGAGCCTCAACATAACACCTTCGTAGCACTGAACCCATCTTTATAGTCACCCTGTTACGGTGTGACGTTTGATGTTATCAAGATACTCTTCCGGTGTTAGCAATTAACATGATCTCATGGTCTAAGGATAAAGATTACTTCGTATGATGTTATAGCAATATAAACACAATGACTTTATCGTAATGCTATACTTCGAATGAATGTTCATCACATTATTCCACCAATGGTGTGACCTTGTTATTAACAACATCCAATGTCCATGATCAGGAAACCTTGATCATCCTGTTAATCAACAAGCTAGTCTACAAGAGAGGCCTGACTAGGAACCCTTTTTGTTTATTAAACACACATGTATTGATGTTTCCTATCAATACAATTATAGCATGTAAAATAAACATCTATCATATACAAGGAATACATAATAACAACTTTATTATTGCCTCTCAGGGCATATTTCCTTCAGTCTCCCACTTGCACTAGAGACAATAATCTAGTTCACATAGTGATAAATCTAACACCCATGGAGTTCTGGTGTTGATCATGTTTTGCCCTAGGGAGTACTTTAGTCAACGGATCTGCTACATTCAGGTCCGTGTGCACTTTAAAAATCTTTATATCTCCATCCTTGACATGCTCGCGGATGGAGTGAAACCGGCGCTTAATATGCTTGGAATTCTTGTGAGACCTTGGTTCTTTTGTGTTGGCTATGGCTCCATTATTGTCACAATAGATCACCATCAGGTCCAACGCACTGGGAACCACACCTAGTTCCGTTATGAACTCTTTCATCCAAACTGCTTCCTGTGCTGCTTCTGAAGCAGCAACATATTCCGCCTCCGTTGTTGATCCAGCCACCACAGGTTGTTTGGAGCTCCTCCAACTAACTGCTGCTCCATTCAAGAGAAATACGTATCCGTATTGAGACTTAGAGTCATCCGGATCAGTGTCAAAGCAAGCATCGACATAACACTTAGCGACTAGATCTTCTTCACCTCCGTATATAAGAAACATATCCTTAGTTCTTCTCAAGTACTTAAGGATATTCTTGACCGATATCCAGTGTTCCGAACCTGGATCAGATTGGTACCTACTAGTCAAACTAATAGCATGTGCCACATCCGGTCTTGTACATAGCATGGCATACATTATAGAGCCTATGGCTGAGGCATAGGGGATCTTATCCATTATCTCTCTTTCTTCCGCCGTAGCCGGACTTTGAGTCTTACTCAATGTCTTGCCTTGCAACATAGGTAAGAACCCATTCTTACTTCCGTCCATATTAAACTTCTTTAATATCTTATCAAGGTATGTACTCTGTGATAGCCCAATTAGGCGTCTTGATCTATCTCTATAGATTTTAATGCCTAATATATATGAAGCTTCACCAAGGTCCTTCATCGAAAATTTGCTGTTTAGATAACTTTTAACACTGTTTAAAAGATCTAAATCATTTCCAATCAATAATATGTCATCCACATATAATATCAGAAATGCCACATTGCTCCCACTCACTTTCTTGTAAATACAAGACTCTCCATTAGTTTGGACAAATCCAAACTCTTTGATCACCTCATCAAAGCGGAGATTCCAACTTCGTGATGCTTGCTTCAGTCCATAGATGGATCGCTGAAGTTTGCACACCTTATTAGCATCCTTAGGATCGACAAAACCCTTAGGTTGTATCATATACAACTATTCTTCAATCTTACCATTGAGGAACGCAGTTTTGACATCTATCTGCCATATTTCATAATCGAAATATGCAGCAATTGCTAACATAATCCTAACCGACTTAAGCATCGCTACGGGAGAGAATGTCTCATCGTAGTCAACTCCTTGAATTTGTCGAAACCCCTTTGCGACAAGTCGAGCCTTATAGATGGTCACATTACCATCAGCATTAGTTTTCCTTTTGAAAATCCATTTATTCTCAACGGCCTTTCGGTCGTGAGGTAAGTCCACCAAGTTCCAAACTTGGTTCTCGTACATGGATTCCATCTCGGATTTCATGGCTTCTAGCCATTTGTTGGAATCCGGGCTCATCATCGCTTCTTCATATGTCGCAGGGTCATCCATTTCATCAATCATGAAATTCATAACAAGATTGCCGTGCAGTTCAGGAGCTGCACATTTCCTGCTTGACCTGCGAGGTTCGGTAGTGTCCTCTTTCGGAGTTTCATGATCAATATCATTAGCTCTCTCTTCATTAGGTGAAGTCAACTTCGAAACAACTTCCGGAGCTGCGCTACTCGCCATTTCATGAAGAGAAGGTTCAATAACCTCTTCGAGTTCTACCTTCCGACTACTCACACCTTTCGTGAGAAACTCCTTCTCAAGAAAGGATCCATTCTTGGCAACAAAAACCTTGCCCTCGGATCTGTGATAGAAGGTATACCCAATCGTTTCCTTAGGGTATCCTATGAAGACACATTTTTCCGCTTTGGGTTCGAGTTTATCCGGTTGAAGTTTCTTCACATAATCATCGCATCCCCAAACTTTAAGAAATGACAGCTTAGGTTTGTTTCCAAACCATAATTCATACGGTGTCGTTTCAACGGATTTAGATGGTGCCCGATTTAAAGTGAATGCAGCTGTTTCCAGTGCATAACCCCAAAATGACAGTGGCAAGTCAGTCAGAGACATCATAGATCGAACCATATCCAATAAAGTACGATTACGACGTTCTAACACACCATTACATTATGGTGTTCCGCCAGGCGTGAGTTGTGAAACTATTCCACAGTCTTTCATATGTGTGCTAAACTCGTAACTAAGATACTCTCCTCCACGGTCGGACGGCAGAAATTTGATCTTTCTATTATGATGATTTTCCACTTCATTCTGAAATTCTTTGAACTTTTCAAAAGATTCAGACTTGTGTTTCATCAAATAGATATACCCATATCTACTCAAATCATCCGTGAAAGTAACAAAATAACGATATCCACCTCGCGCCGACACACTCATTGGTCCACACACATCAGTATGTATGATTTCCAATAGATCTGTCGCCCGTTACATTGAACCGGAAAACGGCATTCTAGTCATCTTGCCCATAAGGCATGGCCCACATGTATCAAATGATTCAAAATCAAGTGATTCCAAAAGTCCATCAGAATGGAGTTTCTTCATGCGCTTAATGCCAACATGACCTAGACGGCAGTGCCACATATATGTAGATATATCATTATCAAGTTTAATCCTTTTAGCATCAACATTATGAATATGCGTAATACTACTATCGAGATCCAACAGAAACAAACCATTCAACATAGGTGCATGACCATAAAAGATATTATTCATATAAATCGAACAACCATTGTTTTCAGACTTAAATGAATAACCACTTTGCATCAAACACGATCCAGATACAATGTTCATGCTCAGTGCAGGCACCAAATAATAATTATTTAGGTTTATAACTAATCCCGATGGCATATGGAGAGGCAGCGTTCCGACGGCGATCACATCAACCGTTGATCCATTGCTGACCCGCATCGTGACCTCATCCCTTGCTAGTTGTCGCTTGTTCCGCAGCCCCTGAACCGAGTTACATATATTAGCAACCGATCCCGTATCAAATACCCAGGTGCTACTGCGAGTACTAGTCAAGTACACATCAATAACATGTATATCACATATACCTTTGTTTGCCTTGCCGGACTTCTTGTCCGCCAAATACTTGGGGCAGTTGCGCTTCCAACGGCCAGTCCCCTTGCAATAGTAGCACTCGGTGTCAGATTTAGGGCCAGCTCGGGGTTTCTTTTCAGGCGTGGCAACATACTTTCCACCCTTCTTTCCCTTGTGCTTGCATTTCTTGTCCTTCTTGAAACCGGTGGTCCTATTGATCATCAACACTTGATGTTCTTTCCTAATCTCCACTTCTGCAATCTTAAGCATTGACAGAAGCTCGGGAAGAGACTTCTTCATGCCCTGCATATTATAGTTCATCACGAAGCTCTTGTAGCTAGGTGGTAGAGATTGGAGAACACGATGTATGCCTAAGTCAATGGGAATCGTTATTCCCAAGGACACAAGCTTATCGGCGTACCCAGACATTTTGAGTACGTGCTCACTAACGGAGCTGTTTTCCTCCATCATGCAGCTAAAGAACTTTTTTGTAGCATTATAACTCTCTATGGAAGCATGGGTATCGAAATCATTTTCAATTCTCCCGTGGTATCAAAGGCATTGCCATTTTCGAAACGCTTTCGAAGTTCTGGCTCTAGCCCATACAGTATGCCGCAATGAACTAAGTTGTGGTCCTCCTGACGAGTTATATAGACGTTCTTTTCCTCGTCAGGGGCATCAGGAGCTGGTGGTGGGCCTAGCGGCGCATCTAGCACATATTGCTTTTGTGCAGCAGTGAGGAGAATCCTCAAATTCATAGCCCAGTTGGTGAAGTTGCTACCATTCATAGCAAGTTTCTCTTTCTCCATGAACATATTGAAATTAAAAGCAGGTGGTGCCATCTACAACAGATTTTTTAAAGTATATTTAGACTAAGTTTATGATAGATTGAGTTCAGCTAATCCAAATTACTAATGAACTCCCACTCAAAAACGACATCCCTCGTGTCCTTTTGGTGATTACATGAACCAAATCCACTACACCAAGTCCGATCATCACGTGAGTCGGTGTAGCTTCAAAGGCGAGCATCTATATGGGCATCATATCAACTATATGACTCATGCTTAACCTTTCGGTCCGTGTTCCGAGGCCATGTCTGTACATGCTAGGCTCGTCAAGTAAGAACCTTAGTATTTGCATGTGTAAAACTGTCTTACACCCGTTGTATGAAAGCGTAGAGTTGAAAACACCTGATCATCACGTGATGCCTCAAAACATGATCCACAAAACGGTGCATACTTAAGGAAGAACACATTTTATCTTGATATCTAAATGAGGGATCATCTAATAGTGCTACCAAATGCGCTAAACTAGCAGTATAAGATGCTAACATCTAATGTGTGAAGTGAGATGATATGGTCCATGCATTTGATCTCTATCATTTGCATCATGGTATGATCTTTATCATTCCTTTGTGTGTAAGGCCAAGGTCTATGGAACTTACACGTTAAGTGAGTTGTAAGAGTATCTATCATACATCTACTTACAACAATACCATATCAAAACACTAGCCCAGCAACGATCTAAACTAGACGCCTCTAATTTATCAATTGCAAGTTTTACGTGGCTTAGGGCTTTCGGAGATAGAACCTGTCTAACCTACGAACATGAACCACAACGAGGATAACCAAGTTATTAGCAACTCGTTGTAAATCAGATATTGACTATAGTAGGAGAGACAGAAACCCACCAGCCACTTATGCAAAACAAGTTGCATGTCAGTCGTGGAACCGGTCTCATGTATGATGACATGTAAGGTTGGTCCGGGCCGCTTCATCCCACTATGCCACCAATATCCAAAGTACATAGAAGATGCAATAACATGATCATCATCGCCCACATATAAACATATGTGTACTACCCGTGCAACGCACCTACACATAGATCAGGCTCTGATACCACTGTTGGGTCCGCAGCATAGAAAACAAAAAATTTCCTACGGTGTGAACTACACGCCAAGATCTATCTACTAGGTACAAAGCAAACGGGTGGACATACATCCATAGAGAACTTACCCTGGAAGACAACGAGCTTTGTTAACGAGTAGGAACTCGTGGTTGATGTAGTCGTACACTTGCCGATCTCAAGATCGTGAGGAAGTCCGAGCGCCACAACTCAGCAGCGCATCCGCACTCGCACACACGTTCAAGCCACCGGACAACCTCCACCTCCTCGCTCCAGCGATCCAGCGGAAGCAGCAACTCCTTCCAGATGAACTGCCACGGGGAACATGTATCTCGCTAATCCGAGACCATGGGGGAATAATTCTAGAGGGGGAGAGAGATCCTTCACAAGGAGGTGTGTGGATGAAGGAGGGAATGGGTGGCCTTTTATAGGAGGAGGGGGGGTGCCCCCTCTCTCCATGGCCGGCGCATGGGGGAGGGTGACCCCTCACCTCCCCCATTCATGTGGTGGTAACTCCTCCACATTAAAATGCCTCTTCACATTCCCTTTTAAAGTCTCCACTTTAAATGCATTAAGTTTCTCCAAATTTAATGCTCTCTCATTTAATAAAACCCTTTTATTAAATTTGTTCAGAATTTTGTTAATTACTTTAATTAACAAACATTCACATATAGCCCCTTGCAATATTTCAATATCACATGCAGAACCACCTTCTGCAATTTCACCCGAAACAATTTCCGGTTTCTATTGAAACAATTCCTGCGCTTTGCACTTCTTTCGTCTGAAACATATGTGCTCCAAAATGGTGTCCGGTAACTCTTAAGTGTGCCATCCTATGGTTCGCGAATAATGCAGACATGATCGAGACCCTTCTCCGATCAATAATCAGCAGCGGGACCTGGAGATCTATACTGACTCCTACACATTCAACGATGACTCCTGTGATCGTGAGAACCTTTAACGCTTGTAACTAAATCCCTTTGTCTCTCGATATATTACATGTCCGAGATTCGATCATCGGTATCTCCATACCTAGTTTGATCTCGTTACCGACATGCACTCTTTTCTCGTTCCCGTGATATAACATTCTAGTGATCACATCACTTGCTTGCAAGCTATCCTAATGTGATATCATCGAGAGGGCCTAGAGTATATCTATCCGTCATCTGGATTGACAAATTCCACTCTTGATCCATGAGCCTCAACATAACACCTTCGTAGCACTGAACCCATCTTTATAGTCACCCTGTTATGGTGTGACGTTTGATGTTATCAAGATACTCTTCCGGTGTTAGCAATTAACATGATCTCATGGTCTAAGGATAAAGATTACTTCGTATAATGTTATAGCAATATAAACACAATGACTTGATCATAATGCTATACTTCGGATGAATGTTCTTCACATCATTCCACCAATGGTGTGACCTTGTTATTAACAACATCCAATGTCCATGATCAGGAAACCTTGATCATCCTGTTAATCAACAAGCTAGTCTACAAGAGAGGCACAACTAGGAACCGTTTTTGTTTATTAAACACACATGTATTGGTGTTTCCTATCAATACAATTATAGTATGTAAAATAAACATCTATCATATACAAGGAATACATAATAACAACTTTATTATTGCCTCTCAGGGCATATTTCCTTCAGTGCACTAAGGGGGAACACAATTGTTGGTAATTTTAACAGGGATCATCTTATTATGCCGCCGTCGAGTATCTAATACTAGCACACCATAAGACATACAAACAATAACATTGAATGTAAATGCTATGTGATATGGTCCTTTCACGTCGTGATCTCCATCTGCCGTCACCGGGTTCCGGTGCCGTAGACTCCAGGGTACCGGTGTCAATCCGGCATGGTAGTTCGTCACCTCCGTGACTATCTACTACTATGTAACAAAAGGTAATTACTTTACCTTTGCCACAACCATATCACAAAGCAACGCCCCCTGCAAAACAAAGTTGGACGCCTCTACTTTATCTTTGCATGTTTTACGTGGCTGAATGGGCTTTCGCACAAGAACCGTTCTTACCTACGAACTTTCAGCACAACGCTGATCAAGTAGTTGTCTCTACTACACCCCTTTCGGGGCCCTCTGTTGCAAATGGTATACCAACTAATGCGAGAGAGACAGACACCCCCCTAAGCCACTTTATACGGTACAAGCCATATGTCAAGCGTGGACCAGTCTCGCGAATGAATGCATAAAGTCGGTTAGGGGCCGCTCATCAAGCATTACTGCGGTATACACAAGTACACTTGGGATGGTAACAACTAAAAGATCAACGCCCACACGCTACATCTCGTGTGTTCTACCCGTACTAGCATTAATACGCATAGATCTAGCTCTGATACCACTGTAGGGGTTCCACGTATGAAAACAATAAAATTTTACCCTACGCCCCTGAACCCCTGAAGCTGCCAGGACCTATCTCTTAGTAATACAGTAACGGGAGGGGATTTTCGCGAACTTACCCTTGAAGACCAAAAAGCGTTGTCAACGCTCAGGAGAGTGTGGTTGATGTAGACGAGCCGAAGCCGACCTCAAGGTCGTGATGAAGTCCTTGCGCTCCTTCTGGCTCCAACGACTTGAGTGCCTGAAGTGCGACACCTCGCGGGGAGTTACACATGTCCGGTGCCTGACGATGACTCCCGCGTCCGGAAGTAGAGCTCCCAGATCCGAATCCTGCAGCGTGACGGTGCTCCGCAGTGAAGATGTCTCTTGCTCGCGCAGTCCAGACTTGGGACCATGGTCACGAGGGAGAAAGGAGAGAGAAAATATCAATTAGAGGTCCTCCCAAAAGTGGGGAGACCTTTATTGATTATTGGTGTATTTTTCTAGGCCAAATACCCCACTATATATAGGGGGAGGGGAGGTACTACCTCCCTCAAAGTCCCGGGGTGGGACTAAAGGAGAGGAGGGGGAGGAGGTGGCTGTCGGCCACCTAGTGGGCCCCACGCGGGGGAGGGAGGGCTAGGCCCAACAAGCCTCCCCCTTGCCCCTTCTACCTCTCTCATTTCCCCTAATGGGCCCTCTCCCTCCGAAAATTGGCCCATTAAGCCTTTTTTGACTTTTAATTGATTTTCTCTTTATTAAATAATTATGAATAAATGATTAAATCAATATTTAACATTCATTCACATATTATTCAATCTCTGCGGCCATGGAAAACCTTCCACCTCCACTCTGGACATCCTCCGGACTTACCGAAACGCTTCCGGTTTTCTCCCTTCTTTTCTTCGGTGATTCTACCAATCCTATAAACACTCTCTAAGCATCATCAAGCCCTTAAGCATGATACCCCACGGTTAGGGAACACTCCAGACATGGTCGGGACACTCCCGCACCAATGATCAACAAAGGGACCTGGATGGCCATGTGACCCCTGTGTGTTCCACGAAGATCTTTTGTCGTTTGAACCGGGACAGTCGTGTCTTATTCCCTTTGTCTCTCGATACTTGCATTGCCTGAGATCTGATCAATGACATCACCATGTCGTGTTCAATCTCGTTACTGAACAATGTTACTTGACTCTTTCCGACAAGTGATATCCCCGTGATCAAATCACACGATGCGCAGCTATTGGATATAACTTCTCTGAGTGGGCCCTTGAGTATCTTCCCGTCACATGGAGGGACAAATCCCGCTCCTGACATATATTGCCTCTACGGTTTCCTCCGAATACCTAACACACCTTTATAACCACCGTTTTACCAGATGGCGTTTGATGATATCTAAGCACTCTCGGGAGACAGTGATTGATATAGCCTCACGGTCTAAGGAATAGTCTACGAGGATCCTTTTCTAATCATCATAACTTGAACTTTGTGACATGATCGGGTCACGATGTTTAGATTGGGTATTGGTTCATCATCTCATTCACAGAATGAGATGACTCCATTTCCAACTGGCATAAATGCCACATGATCAGGAAACTTGATCATCTGTTGACCAATGAACCAGTGACTAGAGTTTCACTGGGAACCCTTGGTTTGTTTGTATATCACACGTGTATTGATGTTTCCACTCAATACAGTTATAGCATGATATAAAACTTAATCATAAACTATATGAAATATGATAATAGTCCTTACTATTATTTGACTCTAGGGCATATTTCCAACAGACTTGTCTTTGGCGGCAACAGGCACAACATTGCTTCTAGTCCTTGGGGCAGTATTGTTGTTGTTGTTGGACTTGGGCGGTGCACGGTTTAAGTTATTGGAGTGGTCGGGGTTGTTGTTGTGGTTTCCTCCAGACTTCAAGTTTCCTCTGCTACGATTGGGATAGTTTGGACGGGACATGGGGGTCTGTTGTTTCTTGGGGCATATCCTGGAGACGGGTTGGGGCGATACTTCTGGGTATTGTGGGATCTGGTCTAGTGCATCATCATGCTCTTGCTGTTGTCATTGGCTTGGTTGATCTTCCCTTCCATCTGGATGGCAGAGTCTACTAGCTCTTCTAGGTCCTCAAAACGTATGTTCACTAACACAATCTACATCTCATCATGCAGTCCATTCAGGAACCTTTCCTTCTTCTTGGCTTCGGTGTTGATCTCATCAGGGGCATATCTAGCTAAGGACAAAAATTTGTCACGGTACTCAACTACCATCATCCTTCCTTGCTTCAGTTTTCCAAACTCATCTCTCATTCTGGTGACTAAACCTTGTGGCATATGGCTGCGTTGGAACTTGATCTTGAATGCTTCCCAAGTCATCATCTGACCATCGTTCATGGTACGGGTGCTATTCCACCAGGCCCTTGCATCTCCTACCAGATAGTGGGTGGCAAACAGAACTTTCTCATTGGCTTCAACTCCTGCCACCTCCAGGTTGTTCTCATGAACGATCTCATCCAATTCGTACCATCCCATAGCCTACAGCGGGGGATTACTCACTCATAGATGGAAGAAACATGGATGGTCGATGAAGATGATGGTGGGGATCGATGGAGATGGCTCCGGGGGCACTTCCCTGTCCCGGCAGGGTGCCGGAACAGAGACTTTCTATCCCCCAAATCTCCCCTTCGGTGGCGGCGGCGCAGCGGAACTTTTCGTGGAAAAATGTCGAACCCCCTGAAGTTTTTAGGTCAGAAGGCTCCTTATAGGTGAAGAGAGAGGCCGAGGGGGTGCCTGGGGGGCCCACACCACCCCCTGGCGCAGCCTGGCCTGGCCCGCGCCAGCAGGTGGTGTGGCCACCCCAGGGCTCTTCTCCGTCTCGTATTCTGGCTCCTGGAGTCTTCGGGTGAAATAGGGTTTTTGGCATATTTTCCGGGATTTTTCCTGATAGTTGATTTTCTGCACAAAAAGTAGACACCAAGGTAATTCTGCTGAAAACAGCGTCAGTTCGCATTAGTTGCATCCAAATCACACAAGTATAGAGGAGAAACAATAGCAAAAGTGTTCGGGAAAGTAGATATGTTTTGGACGTATCACCTACTCCCGCTAGATTGTATTTCTGGAGATTGGATTACAAGGGTGGCGAGCTCGTCGGCTACGTGGCGAGTCAATTCGAGGGGGTGACTAAGAGCACATGAGTATGCAGAGTACCCTAGGGAGGTTTATATAGGGGGTACCTTGCTAGGGTTTACAGGATTACAACCGAATTAGTTTAGGTTTCAAAGGGATTGACCTAATCCGACTAGTCCTATCTACAGCTTTGGGCCTCCAGCTTCTAGTCGCCAGGCTTTCCCTCAGTCGCTTTCCAGTCGTCGTTCCTGCAAGCCCACTCATTGTGGCCTTGAGCCAGTCGAATCGGCCTTCTAGGCATATCCCGATTGGCATATCCCCATCACTAATACAATGTCGGTTTCTAGTTTCCTTATCTAGTAAGTTGTACCTTCCGTCGGATGCTTCCTAGGCCTTCCTCTTGGACTTTGTGGGCCATGAGTCATCATGTAACCAGGGTAACCAATCATAAGAACCCAAATATTCATACTTATGTTAGTTTTGTTGAGGATCATGGATAAACAGTGGAATTTTTCCATCCCAATGACGAAGAGATATACTCTGGGCCCTCTCGATGATATCACATTGAAGTAGCTTGGAAGCAAGTGATAAGATCACTAGAATGTTATATCACGAGAACATGAAAAGAGTACTTGTTGGTAACGAGATCAAACTAGGTATGGGGATACCGATGATCAAATCTCGGATATGTAATATATTGCGAGACAAAGGGATTTAGTTACAAATTTTAAAGATTCACACAATCACTAGAGTCATCGTTGAATGTGTGGGAGTCAGTATGGATCTGCAGGTCCTACTGCTGATTATGGATCGGAGAGGGGCTCGATCATGTCTATAGTATTCACGAACCATAGGGTGGCACACTTAAGGGATACCAACACCATTAGGAGCAAATATGTTTTAGATAAAGATTATGAAAGCGCTAGAATCATTTCGATGGACACCGGAATTGTTTCGGGTGAAATTGCTGAAACTGGTTCTGCATGTGATATTGAAATGTTGTGGGGAGTTTTATGTGAATGTTTATTAACTAAGTAATTAACAAAATTCTAATTAAAATAAATAAAAGAGTTTTATTAAATGAGAGTTGCATTAATTTTGGTGGAAAATTAATGCATGTGAGTGGAAGTGTGAGCGGAGGCATGTTTATGTGAGTGGAGCATCCATCCACATGAATTATGGAAGAGGTGGGGGAACCTCCATGGATGCTGGCCATGGGAGGGGGCTGCCCCATCTCCCTATAACAGGCCCCCACTCCTCCTCTCACTTCACACCTCCTCATGAAGGATCTCTCACCCCTCTAGTTTATTCCCCCATGGTCTCGGATTAGCGAGATACATGTTCTCGGTGGCTTTGTCTAAAAGGAGTTGTTGCTTCCTCTACATCGCTGGAGAGAGGACGTAGAGGTTGTCGAAAGACCGAACGTGTGTGCGATCATGGATGCGCCGCTGAGTTGCGGTGCTGTACTTCCTCACAATCTTGAGATCGGCAAGCGAACGACTACATCATCCACGAGTCCAACTTCGTAATGCTTTGTCTCCCTTCAAGGGCATGTTCTGTATGGATGTATGTCCACCCGTTGATTGTATCTAGATAGATAGATCTTGGTTCTTAGTAGTTCACATTATAGGAATTTTTTTGTTTTCTATGATGCGAACCCAACAGTGGTATCAGAGCCTGATCTATGCGTAGATGCTTTGCACGGGTAGAACACATATGAGTATGTGGGTATTGATCATCATGTTATTGAATCTTCTATGTATTTTGGATATTGGTGGCATAGTGGGATGGAGCAGACCAGACTAACTTTATATGTCCTCGCACATGAGACCTGTTCCACGCTTGACATGCAACTAGTTTTGCATAAGTGGCTAGCAGGTGTCTATCTCTCCTACTATAGTCAATATCTGATTTACAACGAGTTGCTAATAATTTGATTATCTCATTTTTGTTCCATGTTCGTAGGTATGAACGATTCTATCTTTGAAAGCCCTAAGCCACGTAAAAACATGCAATTGATAAATTAGAGGCATCTAGTTTAGTTGTTGATGGGCAAGTGTCATGATAGGGTAATGTTATAATTTGTACTATGGATTGATACTCTTGGAAACTATAACATATCAAAGTGTAAGTTCTATAGACCTTAGCCTTACACATATGGGAATGATGAAGATCATACCACAATGCACAAGATAGTGATCAAGTGCAAGAACCATATCATATCAATTTTTTGCATATGATGTTTGTTTGCATCTTATATTGCTTGTTTGGCGCTTTAGTAGCATTATAAGATGACCCCTCATTTAAATATCAAGATAAGAATGTGTTCTTCCTTAAGTATGCACCGTTAAGAAAGTTCGTCATTTCGAGACACCACGTGATGATCGAGTGTGATCGACTCTACGTTCGCATACAATGGGTGTAAGACAGTTTTACACACGCGAATACTAAGGTTCTTACTTGGAGAGCTTAGCATGTATAGATATGGCCTCGGAACACGAACTGAAAGGTAAATCATGAGTCATATGGTTGATATAATGACCATCTAGATGCTCGCCTTTGAAACTACACCAACTCACGTGATGATCGGACTTGGTGTAGTGGATTTGGTTCATGTAATCCCCAAAAAGACACGTGGGTTGTTGTTTTTGAGTGGGAGTTCATTTGTAATATGGATTAGTTGAACTCAATCTATCATAAACTTAGCCTAAATAAACTTCACAAATTCTGTTGTAGATGGCACCACCTGCTTTTCATTTCAATGTGTTCATGGAGAAAGAGAAACTTGCAACGAATGGTAGCAACTTTACCAACTGGGCCCTGAACTTGAGGATTCTCCTCACTGCTGCGCAAAAGCAATATGTGCTACAAGTGCTGCTAGGCCCCCTACCTCCTAATGATGCCCCTGACGAGGTAAAAAATGTTTACTTAAATCGTTAGGAGGACCACAATATGGTTCATTGCGGCATACTGAAAGGGCTAGAGCCGGAACTCCAAAAGCTTTCGAGAATAGCAATGCTTTTGATACAATGGGTGAATTGAAAATGATTTTCGAGATCCATGCTACCGTAGAGAGTTATGATGCTTCAGAAAGTTCTTTAGCTGCATGATGGAGGAGAACATCTCTGTTAGTGAGCACATACTCAAAATGTCTGGGTACTCCGATAAGCTTGTATCCTTGGAAATAATGACTCTCATCGACTTAGGCATACATAGTGTTCTCCAATCTCTGCGACCAAGCTACAAGAGCTTCGTGATGAACTATAACACGCATGGCATGAAGAAGACTCTCCCGAGCTTATGTCAATGCTTAAGACTGCTGAAGTGGAGATTAGGAAAAAACATCAAGTTTTGAAGATCAATAGGACCACTGGTTTCAAGAAAGACAAGAAGGGTAAACAGAAGGGTAACTCCAAAAAGGCGGACTATGCCCTCTTCATCGATGGAGACCACGAAGATGTTGTTGAGACAAATGGGGATGGCTCTCGCAACATTTCCCCTTCTAAGCTCTCCTTTATGTTTCTATGTTCTGTATGTTTCGCCGCCTCTACTCTGTCCTCTTGCAAGATCGTGAAAGGGGACATATATATAATTGATTTTAGGTTAAAACACATCCGTGAGCGGAAGATTGAGATCAGTCGGACGACTGAGGGCTGAGAAGTCCTCCATGGCGTGGCATGTCATCTATGCCCTCCTCTTCCGCCGCTCGGCTCTCCTATGGGTCAACATCGACATGATTTATCTAGAATTGGCTGGAGCGAGCCTCTCCATCAAAAAGCGTCCAAATTTGAGGCGGTGCAGCGGTAGTTCGCCAGCTTCCCGTGAAAGTCCGGTGACCCACTCAGAAAGACACCAGCGTCCTAAAACTTCTCTCCCGCCAACGGTTTTCTGGTATATGGGGACCTATAGAATTTTCCTATAATCCAAGGATCTCGCGGGGTCGAGATATGGGGACCTTTATAAATACTACTCCCTCCGGCTCAAAATAGATGTCTAAAACTTTTCAAAATTTGGATGAATCTATATACTAGATAAGATATCCAAATTTAGACAACTTTGCGACATCTATTTTAAGTCGGAGGGAGTAGCAATATTTTTAGGGAAATAAATACTAGCAAATATGTGGATCTGTTCAAGTTATTTTCCCCAACCAAGGCCCCTAAAAAAAGGTTATTTTGAAGATCGAAAGTATACAAGGGATTAAAAAAAAGCGGCTACGAGCACGAGCTAGACTGCTATTTTAGCTTGTTGGTTAGACGTAATTAATCTTCACCATGTAGTAATTCAAGCGGAGTAGTATGTGTAGATTGTCAAATGAATCGGTTGAAATCCAGTACTCCACCACATACTAGTATGCGTGGAGACGTGAGAGAGGAGTAATTGGAGATTTATCGAGTACTCCCTCCGTTTCAAAATATAAAATGTTTTAGGTTTTAAAGAAAAGGTATCTAGACTTATTTTAATGTATAGATTCACTCTAAAACTGAGTAATAAACCTATATACAAAAATAAGTTTAAAAACATTTGTTTTTTATACAGCTAAAACATCTTATATTTTGAAACAGAGAAAATATATACGCAGCGCAGGCGCAGCGTAGCTTCCGTGAGAAGGATAGGCTGAGACGGAGCGGAGGGATTCGTATTTCAAAATTCGAACGGCCGCCCCTCTCCTCCAAGCCCTCCAACGTGCGGCCGTCTAGGTAGGATCTCTAACCTATTAAGAGTGCGTGTGTTGTATCTCTCTCCCCCACCTGTAACTCTATTTAAGCCCTGTATGTAACATCGGCTACAGTTTCAGTAATTGCTCTCCTATCGCTGCTCTTTGGCTAGCAATTGCTCTCCTTGGACGATCCCGGCCATCCTTCTCACGAACCTCACGACCCTCCAGGTATCGTCTTTTCATCTTCCTCACCTAATCCATTTACTCCCTCTCTGTTATAAAATAAGTGATTTGATTTTGTCTACGTATCTACTCTCTCCATTTAGAAATATAAGATATTTTAGCTTTTTGAAATAGATATATCTAGACGCTTTTTAGTGCACAGGTTATTACGAACCTCTACGAATTTATACACTAAAAGATGTCTAGATATATTCGATTAATAAAACTAAAGGGCTTATATCTCTGAACGGAAGAAGTAGCTAGATACATTCAAATCTACACATCACACTCAAATCACTCATTTTGGGACGGAGATACGGAGGGAGTACTACTTTCCGCCGAATTAATAAATCGTTGTGCGCCCTTACTCGCTACATCGATCGCTTCCCTTGCAACACGTTCGCGTGTAGAACCTCAACATATGGTAATGAGGAAGGTGAAGGTGCCTGGCCGCCGCCTATGCAAGCTCAGCAACGACTCCCCCCCCCCTCCCCCACCCGAGCCCGCTGGACGCTGCCGACCACCACGAACTGCAGGATGTCGGCAGCTGTGAGACGGACGAGCCCACCGGTGGTCGCGGAGATGAAGACGACAACCGCGACGAAGAGGAATACCACGACACCTATTCGGCGGCAGCGGCGGCGGACGAGGAGGAGCAGGAGGAGTGTCGTCGGATTGATGACAAGTACGCCATGAGGGGGTCCTCGAGGCGTGCGGAAGAGAGGGGAGTGAGACGTACAGTGTTCCGGGATGGTGAGCACACAAGTTTACCCAGGTTCGAATCCGCCGGCTTTGGACGGATCCTACTCCTGCTAGCAATCCAGTAATACGGCAGAATCGGAATATGGGTTACAAGGATTTCGCCTGTGCGAGTTGAGATTGTAGACTATTGAGGTGTGCCCTCAAGGCTCTCCCTAGGTCGGCTTATATAGATATCCGGCCTAGGGTTTACAGGAGAGATCTATCCGGCTACGACTGAGAGTCGGTTACAGAGTACATCTTGAACTACAAGTAACATTATGGGCCTAAGTCGGTAAGTCTTCTGGGCCTTCCCGTAGCCGGATTGGACTCCGTCTTTCTCCCTGACTGGGCCGGCCGTGAAGCAATGCTCTAACCCGAAGTGGGCCATCCTGGTCAGTGAGGAACTGTGAGGATACCCGGAAAGTATATCCCCAACAGCAGCCCCTGGAGGCCTCCAAGATCCAAAGTCGGATTTATCATCGTCTAGCTTGATCTTCGGCTTGCAGAATCTTGAAGGGTTCCTGAAACTTCACAACAAAAAATACGATCCGGGTCTTAAAAATAAGTCGGACCTATCAATAGGTTACTCGGATTTTCCAGCTCGATTTCAAACTAAGCCGGAACTTGGTCTCTAACGCCACCTGACACAAGCACGGTCAAGTCATGTCATCTGACAGGCGTTCCGTCATCACGACCGTTGGTTGGTCCGCGATTCGCAGAACCGAGGCGCCGTTTCAATGCGTGCATGGAGATCGAGGCGACACAATCATCACGTGGGTCCTTCCCAGTTCCTTCCACGACGCGTGGCGGTTACACTGTAGCATTTGCACGAATCTTGGCGCAGTTAGGTGGATATAGGGGGTTTGGATTTCTCCTTCTCCTTTCCACCAGTCCTTTGTCGTTTCCTTCCTTCCCAATCCTCCTGCACGCACAGAGCCTACTCGTCCTTCCCCCACAGAACTCCCAGCGCTACCCCTTTCAGGTCATCTTCTCACCGGAGAAATGGCTTCATCTTCTTCCTCTGGTTTGGCGGCAGCGGCGGCGGCGGCGACGGCGGAAGCAGCAGCAGAGAAGGAGAGCTTCCGGGGAATCTGGATCCCCTGCACCCTCAACGAGGAGGGCCTCAAGAACGTGGAGAAGGAGGGGCTTCTCGCCGCCGACGACTAGCGGAGCGGCTTCGGGGAAACCATCCCCAACCCGCGCGACGGCGAGCGGGTCCACTTCGGCACCCACCTCGATAGAGGTCTGTCCTTTTCTCCCTCGGAGTTCTTCTCCGAGGTGATAGATCATTTCGGAGTTCAACTCCACAATCTTCCTCCCAACTCTCTCTTAGAGATGAGTGTGTATGCCGAGTTTGATCCTTTTCCGGTACTATTTCCATGTCCGGAGGAATTCCATTATTGCCGGTGTTCCTTACATAACCGTCACTATCAGCTTTTCACTTAGACGCGACCGGGCTTATCCCAAGAGTCTAGCCAGTGACTCGGTCAAACAATGGCCAGCCACATTTTTCTATCATAGGGATATTCCGGCTCCCGAGAAAGCTACCGCTTTGCCGGCTTTTGTCGACGGAGCCGCCACGGCCCAGCCTTCCTGGGACGAGGCTGCTCCGACTCTTTCTGACGATCTGATCCTCGCTAAGAGGCGGATCGAATATTTGATTAAGCACAATGGTCTCAAGGGATCCGACTTGGTCCAGTGCTGGGTCTCATGTCGGATCCAGACACTTCAGTACCATGGAACCCGACTGATGCATTCCATCATGTCGTCTCCAACCGACTCCCTCCGCATCAGCTCCAAAGCCTACACCACTCAAGGCTACATAAGCCAAATCAAGTGGCTGATCAAGGAGCAGATCGAGAGGAGGATTCCGGAGGTTTCTCTGGACATGCACACGGCGAAAAACCCCGTGGTACCGGTAAGCTTCCATCATCACACCTTTTATGTGTTTCATTCTTTGAGTTATACTGCAATACTGATGTGTTTTCTTCTTTTTAGCTTGCTGACCTCCCCGAGTCGGAACTTGCTCCGCTCGAAGGATATCCTCTGGAGTTCTCTCAGGAGGTGCAGGTAGTTCCATTGCCGGATCTTGCGCTCAAGAAGCGCAAAGCTTCGATAGTGGCTGTTGGCACAAAGGAGGTGCCTGTCGTGAAGAGGTAACATTCAATCACAACTTCCGCCTTTGTACCTTATTCAAATTTCTTTCCGAGATGTAATGTTTTCCGACTTTTACTACATTCTCAGAGCAAAACCGCTCGTCAAGGCCAAGGGGAAAGGGATTCCTTCGAAGCTGCTGCGGCAGATGAAGCTTACCATAGCTTCCCCTGTCGTGGCTCCTCCGACTCCTGCCCCTCAACCTTCTGCAACACCGGTTATCTCGCCGAACGCTGCAGAAGATCCGGCTCCTTCAACGGGGCATGCGAACCTTGGATCGCAAACTAACGTCACCGCGAGTGCGTCAAATCTAAATAAGGGTGAACCCTCTTCGGGTAATGATCCCTCGGCTGAAACCTTCGCCGAAAACCTCATCAACAATCCGGGACTTGCCAAGTTTGGCCTGTCTCGGAAATCTGCTGAAGAAATCCAGCGACTCGCCAGGCAATGCCTGGAGAAAAGCCATCTATCTCCCAAAGAAGAAGCACAAGAAGCAGAGGACGTCAAGTTCTCTGACCTTCTCTCCTAAGTCCACCTTCGTGACGAGAGGATTAGGACCGGTGAGCTTCCAACAGCTCCAGTGATTCCTCTGACTCTCGCCGAGAAGGTGGCTGCTGAAGTGAACGCGGGTTTGGATAAACTTACCCGCGAGCGATATGTAAGTCGGAATTCCAACTCCTGTTTTTCCTTTATTGTATTTTATATCATATCCTCTAACCCCCAAGCATGAAGTAGGATAAACAATCTGGGTTTATGCTTTATTAGGATGCCAAAGAATGAACTAGTGTAGCCCCCAAGGCTCGTGCTTATATTTTAGCAAAAATATTAGCCCGAGTCTTAAGTAGCTTTCTGACTTTGGGTATTCTGACTTACAGAAAGTATGTTCCTATAACCAGGAATTAGTGACCAATGTCTGTGATAAGCGGAGAGAGATCAAAGATCTCCGGCTTAAAAATGTTGAGCTTAAAGTTGCCAAAGGATGAGGCCAAAGGTAAACATTCCGAGACTCAACCCTTGTCTTTGTATTTTCAATGTCGAATTTTTCTGAACTTTTGTTCTTTTTGACTTACAGCGCTGGTGAAACAATTTGTCGCCATGATTGAAGAGGCCGAGAACCACAAGACCCTGGTGGTGGAGAACAAGGGACTTTGCCAAGAGCTGGATAAGCTTAAGGCGGATCATGAAAGGAGCATAGCTCAAGTCCTTGAATCCTCCTCCATGGCCACTGATGAGCGTGATCGCAAGATTGCTTCTCAAGATAAAATAATCTCGGATCTCAAGAATGAGCTTGGCAGAGAAAAGGATATGTCCTAGGCGCTACGGGCTGAACTCCAGAGCCTTCGGGATGATAAGACCAAGATTGACGACGTCATTTTTGGTACGTTCCATCTATCTGACTTGTCTCTTTCTTCGACTTTTACCAATGTCGGATTTTTCTTAACTTGTTTTGTGTATAGGTCCTCTGAACTTGACGGACTCTTCCTCCTCCGAGCCCCGCACCCATCGTCTTACCCAAGTTGGTGACCTGCTTCATGACTTTCGCCAGTCCCTTGAGGACTTCGGCGAAGCTCTCAAGATTCCGGACATGCCAAGCATGTCAGATTTTCAGGTGCGGGACAAGGCCAAGGAGATGCCGCAGCTTGTTTGGGACTGTAACATGTCCTACGCGCGGACTGCTGCGCAGAGCGCTCTCACCATGGTCATGAGCCACCATGGAAACATGGAAATATGGCAAGTGACCAGAGGGTACTGCAAGGTAGACGAAGACGGCCAGGAGCAAGACCTTCAAGCCATCATGCACTCCTGCGCTGGATATGGGTGTCACGTGGCTGACCTGACCAGCTACGAGATCCCCTTCTTCACCCGCGTGGATACTCCGCCTCCTCCTCCGGAAGAGCCAACAGAAGTTTCCGACGATGAACGCACCAACTCGGATGCGGACATCTCGGAATGATATCAAGGCAGAGTAACCAGCGAGCCGGTAGCTCCTTCATCTCCTCCTGCATCGTAGACCAGAAACTTATGTATTATTCCAGAACAAACATGATGTGTTTGTAAATATGTAATACTTTAACTTTGCTAGTGCTAAGCTTTTGATATATTCAGCACTTTTCGGCTTTGAATTTTTCTGTGTGCCTGAAATGTTTACATAAGCACTTGTATTTCTTCGTCTCTACTTATCGTTTATCTGGCTTTTCGCCTCGTCCCGTTCGTGAGCTGGCTAAACCTTCTACCAGAAACTTTGCCGAGCAACGGAGTTCAATTGCTAAACCAGTTTAAACTTTGAAACAAAGCCGGCTTCCAGTACCAACAATTCACTACTCGGAAAATGCCCGCATCCAGCAATCAGACAAATAACCAAAGTAAAGACTAGAAACTTTAGAGTTATACCCGAGGGTAGCAATTTTGGAATCGGAAATCTAAATCAGAACGAAACATGAGCATAAAGTACTTTCAAGCATTCTGGGATTTTCTACTATGACATGATCATTTAGAAATAAGATGGTAATAACTTCTCAGAAAAAACTTGAGGTAACCAAAACTTTTATTTCTCACAGAACATGTACATATGTATGATTACAAAGAAGGATAAACTAAGAATAAAAGGGACGTAGCTGAGCAATATTCCACGGTCTGTCTAACTCATCCGGATTTGTACTGCCTCCAGCTCTCTTTCTCTTCTTAGTAGCAGGTCTTTCTTTGACTGGTCTCATGTCATTTAAGTAGTACGATCCATTGTGCAATACTCGACTAACTAAAAAGGGCCCTTCCCATACTAGGGAAAGTTTGTGCTTTCTTTGTTGCACAAGCCAGAGAACCAAATCACCTTTATTGAAGGATCTATTTCGGACTCTCTGACTATAATACTTGCGTAACTTCTGCTGATAGGCTGTAGATCTCATTTCAGCAACGACGCGAACTTCTTCGACTAAGTCGAGATCATTTTGTCGAGAAATCTCAGCATCCTCTTCAATATGCGCGGCCACTCCATAGACTAAGAAGAACTGCTTCTGCACCATAGACTAAGAAGAAAGGTGTGTATCCTGTTGACCTGTTTGGAGTTATTCGTAAACTCCAAATTATAGAGGGTAATTCCTCTGCCCAAGCCCCCGCAGCACGTCGTAGTGGTGCTTGGAGTCTCGGTTTTAGGCCTTGTAAGATTAAACCATTTTCTCTTTCGACTTGTCCGTTAGCTTGTGGATGTGCAACTGACGCAATGTCAAGCCGGATATTTTGCTTGTTGTAGAATTCAGCCAATTCTCCCATAGAAAAGTTACTCCTGTTGTCCGTGATAATGCTATGCGGATAACCATACCGGATTATAACATCCTCGACAAATCTTTTGGTTGTTGCTCGGTCACAACTTGTGACGGGTTTAGCCTCAATCCATTTGGTGAATTTATCCACCATCACTAAGAGGTGAGTAAATCCACTTGGAGCTCGTTTAAAAGGTCCTACCATATCAAGCCCCCAGACCGCAAGGGCCATGTTATAGGTATTATTCGCAACTGATCAGCCGGAACATGAGCTTGCTTGGCGTACTTTTGGCAGTCTTTGCATGTCTTGACTAATCGTTCAGCATCTGACTGAGCTGTAAGCCAGAAAAATCCGTGTCGAAAAGCTTTTGCCACTAAAGATTTGGCTACGGCGTGGTGACCACACTCGCCTTCGTGGATTTCCCTTAAGATTTCCACTCCTTCTTTCGGAGATACACAGCACTGAAAAACCCCAGAAACACTCCGTTTATAGAGCTCACCTTTAACAATAGTATAGGCTTTAGCTCGTCGGATAATCTGCCAGCTCAGCACCTCGTCTTCGGGTAATTTGCCATCTACCAAATAATCGAGGTAGGGTTGAGTCCAGCTAGGAATTACAGCCAGAACTGCTATTAAAGGTGAGTCGGATTTGGTCGGATATTCCTCATCTACTCCCTTTATTGAGGGAACTTTGAGGTGCTCTAAAAAAGCGCCATCCGAGACCTCTTTCCGCGCAGAACCTATTCGAGATAGTGCATCTGCTTCCTCATTTTCTGCTCGAGGGATATGTTGAACTTCAAACCCTTCGAACGATTTAGATAGATCATCCACGACAGCTTTATATGCTGCCATGTGTTTATTTACATTACAAATATCCGACACTTGTTGAGCAACAAGATCCGAATCTCCGTAACACATCAAACGTCGGATACCAATGTCCTTAGCAATCCGGATTCCATGTAGCAGTGCTTCGTACTCGGCAATATTGTTTGTCGTTGTGAAGTGGATCTGCAACACGTATAAAAGTTTATCTCCTTGAGGTGATTTGAGCACCACGCCAGCCCCCGAGCCCCCTCGAGCCTTAGACCTGTCAAAAAAGAGGGTCCAATATTCCGACTCAGGGAGGATCATATTCTCCTTCGTCTCTATCCAATCAACGACAAAGTCAGCAAGGATCTGGGATTTGATTGCTGTCCGAGGTTTGTACTCAATATCAAAATCAGAGAGCTCTATGCCCCATTTGGCGACGCGTCCTGTGGCGTCGCTGTTGTTGATTATCTCTCTCATGGGAGTTGTGCTCACCATGGTAATTGGATGCTCCTGAAAGTAGTGTCTAACTTACGAGATGCTAGAAAACACCGTAAGCTAACTTTTGATAGTGCGGATACCGCTGTTTTGATTCTGTCAAAACCTCGCTGACAAAGTAAGTCGGACGCTGCACCAGGTGTTCCTGATTTTCCTCTGGTCTCTCCACCACCATGACGATACTAACAACCTTATTTGTCGCAGCAAGATAGAGCAACATCGGTTCCTTAGGTTCTGGTGCTGCAAGGATAGGAGCATATGAGAGTACTTTCTTCAGGTCTTGTAGTGCAGCTTCAGCTTCATCAGTCCAAACAAAATCTTTGGTCTTTTTCAGGAGTTTGTATAATGGTGCGGCTCTTTCACCAAGCCAGCTTACAAATCGACTGACCGCAGCGATGTAGCCAGTTAATCTTTGTACGTCCTTCAGGCGAGTTGGCCTGGAAATATTGAGTATAGCCTTGATTTTGTCTCAGTTCACCTTTATGCCTCTTTGAGACACGATAAAACCTAACAATTTTCCGGCTGGTATTCCAAAGAAGCATTTCTTCGGGTTAAGCATGATGTTGTATTTTCATAGATTGGCGAATGTTTCCTCCAAGTCAGAAATTAGCGTTTCCTTCTTTTTGGACATCACCGCGATATCATCCACGTATGCATGTACATTGCGTCCGAGTTGGTCATGGAGGCAACGCTGCATCGTGCGCTGGTACGTAGCTCTTGCGTTCTTCAGCCCAAAGGGCATCGTAACAAAACGGAAGGTTCCGAAAGGGGTTATGGATGAAGTTTTGACTTTGTCAGATTCCTTCATCTGGATTTGGTGATAACCGGAATATGCATCGAGAAAATAGAAGAGTTCCGAGCCTGCCGTAGAATTGATAACTTGATCAATTCTAGGCAGAGCGAACGGATCTTTTGGACAAGCCTTGTTCAAGGCAGTATAATCAACACACATCCTTAAATCAGTGGTGTCCTTTTTAGGGACCATTACAGGATTGGCCGACCACTTAGTGTGGATGACCTCTTCTATGAATCCGGCTAACTCGAGCCGTGCTAGTTCCTTAGCTATTGCCTTACGCTTTTCATCACCAAATCATCGTAAGGACTGTTTGACGGGTTTAGCATTCGGGTTTACATTTAGAGAGTGCTCGGCAAGTTCCCTAGGTACTCCGGTCATGTTAGACGGCTGCCATGCGAAGATATCTTGATTTTCTTAGAGGAACTTGACGAGCGTGCTTTCCTATGCGCTATCTAGGACTACGCCTATCTAGGTCACCTTGGAGGGGTCATCATCCTTCAACGGTGCTTTCTTCGTCTCTTCTGATGCCTTAAACTCCGGATTTGGCTTGGTCACCTCCTTTTTCGTTGCGGGCATCTCGGACGGATCTATGCTCTTCTTGATCTCCTGGTACTCCTGGGCGTGCAGCACGGCTTCAGCAAAGGCGGCATTTCCATCCTCGCACTCTCGCACCTTCTTCGGGTCTCCCCTAATGGTGATCACGCCATTGGGACCTAGAATTTTTATCATATTGTAAATGTAACACAAATGAGCCATAAAAGCCCAGTAAGCCGGACGTCCTAATATAGCATGGTATGTGCTTTTGAACGGGACCACTTCGAAGGAAAGTGCCTCCGTCCGATAATTCTTTGGATTTCCAAAGGTAACATCCAAAGTGATCTCTCCCAGGGAATTAGCTTGTCTTCCTTGGACAACTCCATGAAAGATCACAGAGCTATGGTTCAGCTGGGTCTCCGAGATATTCATCCAGCGTAGCGTTTCGACATAGAGAATATTGATGCTGCTACCACCGTCCATGAGGGTTTTGGAGAAACCATAACCGTCAATAAGTGGGTTGACGATTAAGGCGTATTTTTCTCGCCTGTGCAACTTAGGTGGATGATCAGCGCGGTCAAATGTGATTACCACTTCCGACTAGTCCAGATATTGAGGGACAGCCAGAACTGTTGCATTGACCTCATGGAGAACTGCTTTCTTGACCTTTGCTGGTTGAGATCCGAGGAAGGTGACATAAGTGTCCTTCTTGGTGGGAAAGGTCTTCTTCCCCTCCGACTTGGGATTTGAAGCATCAGCTTCCTCCATGTCAGAATCTTCCTTGGTCTCCTTGTCCTTTTAGGGATTTTTCTTTCCCTTCTCCGCTTAGCTTTGTAGCCTGCGGTATCATCTCTTTTGATGTCGTCATTGAAACAACATTCGGCGTTGGTGTGGGACGAGCCCCCATTGGCGTCTAGGTGATGCACACATGGGTTATTGGCAATGTCGGCCCAAGAGTAGGTTTTGCCTGGTTGCTGTTCTCCTCTACCTTGGACCCTCGAAGTCCGATGGCCACGCCCGCGGCCTCCGCCACGTCCTCCTCATCCTCCAGACCCGGAAACAGGAGTCACCACCGCTGTTTCCGCGTTGGGTTTTTCTTCCGAGGTATTTTTGCGCTTCTGAGCTTATTGCTTTGTTTTTGCTAACTGAGGTACAGCCAGGATGTTGAGTAGTCCCTCTCCATCATCGTTAGCATCTACATACTTGCTCGTTTTTTCTATCATCTCTCCCAAATCAGTGACCTTGTCGCACTTTAAGCGGTGACGTAGTAGACCAATCGGGAGCCCTGCAATGAAAGCTTCAATCGCGGTTTGATCGTTTACTCGTTCACAGGAGTTCTTGGTGTCGATCTATCGTCCGAGATAATCTCGGCAAGTTTCTCCGGTTTTCTGGGTGCAACGCTGTAGGTCTCCGACCGAACAGGGCCTCCGATATGTGCCTTCGAAATTACGAAAGAACGCACTTTGCATGTCATACTAGTTATGGATGGTGTTCTCCGGAAGTTCATTGAGCCATGATCGCGCCGTCTTCCGCAACATAAGTGGGAGATATCGGGTTGCGACCAGGCTGTTTCCGCCTTTGGCGATGCAACAAGCTTGGAAAAAATCCTGTAGCCAAGTGTCTGGCCGAGCAATGTCATCGTAGGCTTGGATATGTCTTGAGATAGCAAATCCTTCCGTGAATCTTGTAGCTCTGATGCATGGTCCAAAGCACTTTGGGCCCACGTACATGTCATCGTTTTCATAGCGCCGCACCTCTATGTTGGAATTGATCCTGTGCCTTGCGTCGTTCGGGGATAGAGATCGTCCCGAATGCCGGCTGTGGCTACGGTGCCGTGGAGCCGGACTTCGGCTTCTGCCACCACCTTCTCCGCCATGTCGTCCTCCTTGCCCTCCATGGGGGCCGTTGTGATGACTGTGTGGTGGAGAGGGTGGTGCAGCTGGATAGTTTCCGGCTGATCGCCGGCCTCCGTCCGGAGTGTCATTATTCTGGTTCCATGGAGGATCTTGACTACGACGAGCCCCCTGCCGTCTTGTACCAGCATGGTTTCCGTCTTTTCTTCGTCCGTCGTTCCCACCATGGTGAGGATCAGCTGGACGGCTCGTATATTTAGGAGGTGGCATTTTTTACGATCCTCCTCCAATCGTTTCTCTTTATCTTCTCCCCTCCGATCGTTAGATTCTCGTCGGGGAGGGTTCGTCGGATTCAGTGTAGCAATGGCATCTTTCTCAGCTGCTGGAACGACGTTGCTCCAGTTGTGTGTGGTCTTGTAGTGTTGTCCTGACGATCTGGTTCTTGAATAATTGTCTTCCGGGCGTTCGGGGCGATGATACTGCTCCCGAACGTGATGGGGTCTTACGTCAGCCCATGCCGAATCTGTGCGACATTGGTCAGAATCTGAGACCAGTTTTTGACTTCCGGACAGGGCGACCTTTTGCTATTCCAGTCCCTTGTTGAGTAGCTTGATACCCAAACGGATCTCCTCTGGTCCTGGATTAGCCGATAGAATTTCTCGGGCCACTACGGTATTCTGTACTGGGGTTGGGTATACCCAATCTCCTTTGCTATCTTTCTGTGGCTTCCCCATTTCTTCTTCGAAAAGGATGGCACGGACAGTTGGGAACTGGTTGTCATTGGTGTGACGTTTCCGTGTCTTCTGGTGCAACCGAGACATATAGTCCTTAGTTGCCATGCGTTTCTTCTCCACCTCGATGTTTTTGGCTTCATCGAGGAGTTGTTGACGACACGCTTCTAGGGCTTGGGCCCTTTCATCTAGCTAATCTGCAGTAAGTTCTGCAGCTGTAGGGATAGGTGTGGTTAATGCAGCATCGATGAGTTTACGCGCACCTTCGGTGATCACGTGTCCGTCCACCGATTCTTCTTTTTTCGGCTCGTCTGGGATAAGTGCTCCATCCGAGTCTTCTTCGTATTCCTCGGCAATCACCTCCTTAGCCAGAGGGTCTTTTGCCGGGGTCTTGTTTTTCTTGTTCTTCTTCTTTGCCTTCTTGGCAGCGCCTGTAGCAAAGACGGCTTTGGGTCCGTTTCCCGAAGTCAAGCTCTGATCGGTACTTTCGGACATCTAGACCTCGAGATTATCTCCGACGTCCATGTCATCCTGCGTTTTGGGAGAGTGTTACCCGGATCCTTCATCCATGGCTTCTCCTTCTTCTGCAGCTTTGGAGTTATACTCCTCTTCATATTCCGTGGAGAACTTTTGGAAATCTGCTGACGTCATCGATTCATCCGAGGATGCGGGTACGTCGGCGTTTGTTCCAATTGCCTCCAGCACCGAGTCGGTGTTTTCTCCGGCATCGGCAGAGCCGGATCCGGATCCCACGTATCTAACAAAGTGCAACGCGTTCTTCCTGAGGTACCTGCGGCTTTCACGATCAGCCATGTCGAAACTTTTGATGGTCTCGATAATTGCATCTGCGCTTTCGCCTTGCAGTATCATACGTCGTAATGTGTACCTTAGGAAAGGTCTGTCTGTCCCGGCATCATCAGAGCCGGAATCAGTGTCACTGATATGCTCCTCCTGGATTTCGACTTCCGCGGGTGGGTCGATCTGGGATCCGGCTCCTCCAGGGAGATCCTGTAACACCCTCGAATCGGCCCTATGCAAGTTTTAGCGCTTCCCGCCAGACCCGCATAGAAACGATTCAAGGACGCCCACCAGGCACTTTCGTGCGGGTGGAAAACGAAGTAATATCATTACACAATAGGCCATGATGGGACCCACAGAACATATATATACGACAACGACTCATCGAGTCTAGGATACAGATATACAGTACAAGATCCATATCACCTCGAAAACGATACAACATCCGAGTATGGATAAGATGCAAATGGGGTTAAGAGCCCTAAAGAATAACCCATGGCGTCCATAACCCTGCCCAGGCCAAGCCGGAAGGGTAACCCTGCTAACGACGTCAAACTCGTACCTGCTAAACAAAAGGGGTGCCGACAAAGGGTGAAGGGAAAAAGAGGAGCGTCAGTACTGAGGCCAGTACACGGCTTGGCTAGAATTCGGCGGCTCTCGCCTACATAGGTATGGTGGACTGAAGCGGCAGCGAAGCATGCACTAAACAACCTATAGAGACTCGATTCAATTGTCGGCTATTAGAGAGGGATAAGAAAGACCTATTCGGAACCAACCTTATACTAACACCAATCATACCCATCCTTGCATTTCCCCCTCGAGACCAAACGAGGAAGTCAAACTGAGGAACTCACACAGTTGGCAGTTTTATTCATTCCATTATATTGGCAGCATTTACTAGTCAGATATAGATAGCATGGGTCATCCTGATAGCATAAGTAGTGGGCCGTTTTAGTTCACCATTCAGTTGTAGTTGCAGTACTTACTAGTCCGATACAATTAGCATGTGACATCCCAAACCCAGCAGTTGTTGGCACTTTTATTTCGTTCCATTGGAGTTGCGATACTTACTAAGCAGGTATAACATGACACGATACACCCCAGTTCCACCAGTTGTTGGCACTTTTATTATCCATTCCGTTGTAGTAAAGCTGATTACTAGTCACATATTAAGTCAAATTTATAGCACTACTTTAGTTATGCTTGTCTATGATCGAGATATTGTGCTCCAAGTCGTCCATAAACGCGGACACGGCTTTCAGAAAGATTTACCCTGCAGGGGTGCACAAATAGCAACACACACACGATCAACCTTGGAAAAACCAAATCAAAACCCAACGAGGCTTTCATGACAAAGCAATCACAGGATTCATCAAATATTTCAGGGGGCCACCCCGCTAAGCTACCCGCAATGAAGTTGGTCGGCTCGAGACGGACCCAGGGTTTGTGTCAATGGCTGTAAACGACTGGGGACCCGAAAGTGTGACTGGGCTTGTCGATACCGCGAAAACATTCCACGTTCCAAAACAGTACAGGTGCTCCACGCACAATCATACATAAAGCAGTAAAGCATGGCATAGGTACAGGATAGTAATAAAGCCCCAAACTAGTTTGTGGCCCCAAGAAATAAGAAATGAATCAAGCTTTGGCTAAGGGGGATCCATAGGGTCTCCCGGATGTGGATAGTGCGAATAGTCAAGGAACAGGTATCAAGTACTCGGGGCCTACGGGACACAAGTGGACATGAAAAACCAAATAGCATATATTGCCCATCGGTGCCTCTTTCATTAGTTATCCCAGCAATTTAATAGTTGTATTTAAAGTCATGATCCTCTCCTTAGTAAAGCACATGACAACATTCCAACAACTGTGTGGTACTCCTCGACACGGGATCGCACCTGAGCAAGCGACTACGACTCGCAAGACCATCTATCTACCAAACAACAGGTAATAGGAGCTGTCCAAGGCAATATAAAGGCTGCACAGAACATATCTGGTATGGAACACTAAAGCATCGCGACACGGGTAGCAATAGATCAATAGGAGGAAATAAAGACTATAAATGCAAAGTAGGTAGAAGGGGGAGAATGCTCGCCTGGGAAACAGAGCCGAAGGTACATAGCCGGAGAACTTGTCGATACTCGCATACGCTCATCGGCCTAATCCGCGAAGAACCAAACACTAGAAGAAACACCATATGCAATATTTAATACTACGGCAAAAGATCTGGCATGATTATGATATGATGCAGATGCGGTGTAATTAGTCAATATTAAGCGGAAACGGGGTCCCGACAATTAATTCGATGGTTCGAGTTATTTATCTACCCCGCAAATTAAATGTTGGATTAACAAGGCGAAACAGGGCATCGGTTCGCTACACAAATTTCAATGGAGTCCGGAATAAGACAAAGATATCCTGCATATAGACTCCATATTTAATTAGGAGGTGAATCGGCATAATGCCCCCAAACCACAGACAGATATGCATGCATGAACAATTTAATATGCGACAGTTTATATATATAGCATTTATAAAATAGGGGGCTCGGGAAAGGTTCACACATCTGGGTTCGGGAGATCTTGGGGCTCGGAGGGGTTTGGGGATCGGTCTCAGGGTTGACGGGAACGACGAGGTTCGGATACGCGATGGAGAACTTGTCGTGTCGTGACGGAGAACTTGGGTTCCAAGTGGTCGATCTTGCCGTCAATGGCGAACTTGAATGGATCGGGTATCGGTGGTCTTCGGGTCGACGCAACGGGTCGGTCTTAGCGTTCGGGTTGAAGAACTCGGCGTATCCGTGTCGGCGACCTTGGCGTTCAGCACCCTACGAAGTAGACCTTGGAGTTCCGCGATGATCTTGTCGGTTCCCTATCGAAGGCCTTCGGGTAGGGGGTTCTCGGGGTTTCGTGTGGTTGAGCATGGCTCGGCGACGCCGTGTCCTTCGGGTGGCATCACCATCATCTTGTCACGTCGAAACGGATGAAGTCCTTGTTTTAGTACCACCTGTCATTCCCACTCATATGTCACCACTATCGCATCTTCACCTCCCAACAGTAGTAGACCACTAGGACAGAGTATCAAACGCACTGACTAGAGATAGACCATCTGCGGAAGCAGCATCATCCGCTGAACGCGAGAAACAGTGGCAGAGGAGAGGCACTGAAGACGGCAGAGAGGCGCCAGGGCGACCGCATGCAGGCTCGTAGACAGGAGGAAGACGAGGCCACGCGACGAATGGGTCAACGGCACGGTGGTGATGCTCGCTAGCGGGCTGGCGGTGGTCAGAGGAGCTCGAGACGTGGGCGAGCGATGGCCGGCGCGAAGGGATTGGCCGCAGGTGGTAGACGGCGTGGCCGGAGAGGGACCGCGGGCGGCAGACAGAGACGACGGTCTCTCTAGCGAGGCAGCAGGGTGCACGCGGCTTGATTGACGGCGGCGTCCTTCGCACGGGCAAAGGACACGCGGGCGGCACCAGGGAGAGGAGCGGCCAGAGACGTGGGGCTACCGCGGAGCTTGGCAGCGCTGGGGGCTGTTGATGACGACGGCAGAGGGGAAAGGGCGCTCGGTGGCAGGGTCGAGGACGACGGCCGGAGCTCGGCATTGGGGCAAGCGAGCGGTGGTGGCACATGGTGCTGACTATGCAGGGGAGGCGAGGTCGGCGGTACCAGCGCAGGGCGACCGGCCTGGGACGGAGCCACACGGCGACAGAGAGGCGGGACCAACGCAAGGGACGAGGGCGTCCTAGGGCGGTGCCTCGCAGGCGACGGGGCGGTGCTGAGCGAGGAGGACGACGAGCGGGGTTGCAGGAGCCATGGGCGACGGGCATCTCGGCGGCAGACGCGGTAGGTGGGGAGGGTGGGTCACGCGCGGGGAGAGAGGAGCGGGACGAGCGGGAGTGGTGGGCCAGGGGCCAGCAGAGATCCCGAGGAGGGAGTTTGTCGGCACGGGGTGGTGGATCCGATCGAGGAGGGTATCGTGGATGCGTTCTTTGTACGCGAGGTAGGTGTGCATTCCTATGCGCGTCACGCGGTGGGGCTGAGCCGCAGCGTGCGAGGTGAGCGAGCGGGGCTGGGTGAGGTGCGGAGTGCCGCTGCGTGTACCGCGCGTGAGTGCGCTACAACGGACGGGTTGGCGGCGGCAGGGTGGAGGGAGTGGGTAGGTAGGAAGGGTGGTCGGGTGGGGTGCTAGGGTTTGGGGTGGCCTGGCTAGCTGGGCCTCGGGCCTGGCCGGCTGGGTTGCCCCTAAAAAAACTTAAACTTTTATTTTACTTTTAAAACAGACTTTTGTAATTTGTTTTTAGGCAAATAAAATATCCGAAAGAGGCCGGGGTTTTAATTTGAATTAAAGACGGGTATTTAGAAAACCAAAAATAAACTTTTCGTAAATAGTTTTTAAACAAACCATGCATGATGATGACGATGCTCAAATGCAATGTGGCATGATGACTTGAGCATGCGGTCATGATTGATGATGTGATGCACAAAAACGCAGCGATTTTCTAGTAGTGGTTTTAGCGGGGCGCCACAGATCCACTCCAGATTCGACGTGGACCGCTAGGTCTTCTTCAGGCTTGGATTTCTCCACTATCTTCGCAACTGGTGCGGGCTAGGTGGGATTAGGGTTTTCTGAGATCCGGAACTCTGCCGCCTCTGCGGACAAAGGGGATCCAGAAGTTTCTTCTGTCTCTATCATCACCGCTGGGGTGGGTTGGGCAGGTTCAGCGAAACCGATGTAAACATCGATCTCGCCAAAAGACATGATTGTGTAGGCAGTCACGGCCTCCCTAGCCGGAATCCAAGTCTCGTCGAGAACGATGAGAGGGACGTCGCTGGCGTAGAGGATGCGACCGACGACGATAGTCTCGCTGATTCCGGTTCTTGCAGATTCCGCTCGGAACGTAGATCCGAAGCTCACTTGCCCCACGGTGGGCGCCAACTGTCGTCAGATTGATGACAAGTACACCATGAGGGGGTCCTCGAGGCGTGCGGAAGAGAGGGGTGTGAGACGTACGGTGTTTCGGGACGGTGAGCACACAAGTTTACTCAGGTTCGAATCCGCCGGCTTTGGACGGATCATACTCTTGCTAGCAATCCAGTAATACGGCAGAGCCGGAATATGGGTTACAAGGGTTTCGCCTGTGCGAGTTGAGATTATAGACTATTGAGGTGTGCCATAAAGGCTCTCCCTAGGTCGGCTTATATAGATATCCGGCCTAGGGTTTACAGGAGAGATTTATCCGGCTACGACTGAGAGTCGGTTACAGAGTACATCTTAAACTACAAGTAACATTATGGGCCTAAGTCGGTAAATCTTCTGGGCCTTTCCGTAGCTGGATTGGACTCCGTCTTTCTCCTTGACTGAGCCGCCCGTGAAGCAATGCTCTAACCCGAAGTGGGTCACCCTAGTCAGTGAGAAACTGTGAGGATATCCGAAAAATATATCCCCACAAAGAGGAACTTCCAGACTTCGAGATGGAGGCCGCCGTCGGAAGCGGCAAGGCGCCGTACAAGCTCCCAGCAAGGATACTGAACAAGCTTTACCCCTACCAGCGGGAGGGGCTCGCCTGGCTCTGGTTTCTCCATGGCAGGGAAATCGGTGGATTACTAGGGGACGTCATGGGGCTCGGCAAGACCATGCAGGTCCATTCCTCCCCTCTAAACCATCCATTCTCCTCCTTAAATTAACTGTCATTTTATTTTGATTGTAAATAAAAATATACCTGTTAATTTGTATCCATCTTACCATCATTGGATCTGCTTCACCCTTGTACTTCTTTCTTATATTGGTAGAAAGTTCTTGTGGATGTCTGCTACTACTATCCAGACTGCAGAAATTACTGTAAAAACTGCGGTTTAGTTTCCGAACTAGTTAGCTTTGAGTCTTCAAACTACATTGGCACTGGCTTCCTTCAGCCACACCATATTTTCAGTATCAAGTTGGTGATGAGAGACTTGCATTCCTACTGTTATCTTGCAGGTGGCCGCCTACCTGGCAGGGTTATTCCATTCCGGCCTAACCAAGAGGGTGCTAGTCGTTGCCCCTCCGACACCCCTCACACATTGGGTTGAGGAGCTTTCTTTTGTCAGCCTCAGGCACATGATCAGCGAGTAGGACCTATTTCCTCATATTGATGTAGGTAGAGCAAGTCCTGTCAATCTCTGCTAACTGACTCCCTTTTTCTTTCTTTCTGCAGATACTCTGGTTCCACCAAAGATGCTCGTGACTTTGAGCTTCAACATGTCTTTAAGGTTTGGTTTCCTAACATAAATGTCTTCTATTGATCATTCATATCCTCGCTTTTTACCCTAACCGCAACTTAATAGATTTTGTAGCTTGTCCTTTCAAAATATTTTAACAAGTCACATATCGTCTCTTACAGGACGGAGGTATCCTATTGACAACATACGATATTGTCAAAAACAATTATAGGAAGATAAGAGGTGACTTCTATAATGATGTTGATGACGAGGAGGAGGGAATGTTTTGGAATTATGTTATTCTTGACGAGGCACATTCGGTGGCGAAGGACGAAAAAAAATTAAGGTCGGGCAAACTCTAAAGCATAAAAAAAATTGATGCAAAAAATCAAAATTGTATTGATTTTACAATGGTAATGAAATAATCAATTGACCACAGATTCAAATTTGATTCAATAGTTCAATTGACCATAAAATCACAAATTATACATGTCCCCTTTGAAACTGCAGGTTTCTTTCCCTTCTTGTCCATCTCTACCACAAATACGTCGAGCCTAGAGACCATTAATGGAAAGAAGCGTAACCTATATTTTGAAGGAGGATCCGAAATTATAATTGAAATGAGAAGAAGCCCTAGCTGGGTAAAACCGTGCACCATGAGACTGAGAATTGAGAATTTGAGAAGATGAGAAGGTTGGAGGAGGACCAGGGAGAGGGCGGCCGGATCGGTGGGAAGTAGATCAGTAGAAGATGGCGGCGCACTTGCCTGCTCGTCGCTCCAATCCTGGACTTGTTGGCTTCGGATACTCCACAGGGGCACCAGCCACACACGCACACACGGATCAGGGGCTACTGCTGCTTAGTGCGCGGCCCAGCAAAGGTCCAGTACATCCGAATCCCTCTTACGTAGCCATTTTCTAGTACTCCCTCCGAACCATATTACTTGACTTGGATTTGTCAAAATTTGGATGAACCTATATATTAAATAGTGTATAAATTCATTCAAATCTAGACAAATTTGAGTCAATTAATATGGGTCGAAGAAAATAGTTTTTTCTTCAGAATTCATCGTACTTTGCAGGGAATTGTATGTATGTTGAATAGAAGTATATATATATATGCGGTTTTTTTTCAAAAATTAAGGTAGGGCAGCTGCCATACCTTGCCCAAAAGGGTCCTTCGCCCCTGGGCACATTCAATCAAGAACCCTGATACACAGAGAGCCCAAAGGTTGTTTGAAATACCTTGTGTCCATCGGATTGCCATCACTGGAACACCTATACAAAATAACTTGAAGGTACCACCTAGCTGAAAGTACTAAAAACCTCGTACTTCAGATGCTCAGATATACTTTGTCCTCCTATTACCGATGCAAGTAAGCATGTATATATTCCTGTAGGAAATGCGGGCGATTTTCAAATTTTGTTGCCCGGAACTCTTCGGTGACAAGGCAGAGTAATTTACTTACTCCCTCGCTTTCCTGCATTAATGACTTTGCTTTATTTATCACCAGCTAGTGTTATTTATTTATCTTATTTTGGCAGGTTCAGAAAAAGGTATGAGCTGCCTATCATTAGAGGAAATAACAGGAGCGCTAGGAATGAAGCAAAGCGCATAGGCTCAAATGTAGCAAAGGTAACTGTCGTTGATTTTTCTGTGCTTGTGTCCATAGATGGTACCCATGATTTGTCCAATAGCATTTCTTCTTGTCATTATGACTCCATTGAGAGATTACAAGTTGGACATCAACTGAGTTCTATGTTGCAAAAACATATATCAATAGTTAGCTAAGTAGTACTCTCAACTTCGATTTGACATGTGAAAGCAATTGCATAGCTGAACTGCATTCAGATTCCAGATTATCTAATGTCCATTTTCAGTTGAATCATGAGAGGGCAGGCCAATTAGATTTAGCCATCTTACATTGCTGCATTATGTTTGGGAAATGATACTTCAACCTTCTAGATTATTACTTCAATAAAACTGCACTAAGCATATTATAACTCTTGTTTGGTACTTGACATTTGTTCACAGAAATTTAGAGAACGGATAAAGCCATATTTCTTGCATCGTACGAAAAGTGAAGTATCCCTTGAGACTTGCTTGACAGATGAAAGGCTGCTTCCGAAGAAGAATGAGATAATTATCTGGCTCAAATTAACAGATCGACAGGTATAAATTTTGGTGTCATTGATGCAAAACTGGTCGAGTAATTGGATAATGATGATTTTGGGATTTGTCTGTCTTTTTGGTGCAGAGGCAACTTTATGAAGCTTTTCTGAACAGTGAGCTTGTTCATTTAGCAGCATCGCAAGGACAAGCCTTGGCTGCACTCACGGTTAGCATAAGCTTTCATATTCTTTTCTTCGCCCAATCTTCTGTACCTTTTATTTGTTGTCCTGTTGCCCTCATCTACTCCTTTAATTCACTTCGCTAATGCTCATATACTCACTCGTATTCAAAAGATGGCTATAGATTTTACTATATTCTATAAAAATATAAGACATGCTTGTGGAAATGATGACTTTATCTCTCTTGCTGTCATGCACCTCTGGCTCTCTCCTTCATTTATTATTAAAATGCATACTGACTAACTATTCTCTGTTATTCCCAAGAAAATAAAATTTCCCAATTAGTCGTTTCCGTTATTTTTGAGATATACAAAAATACACCTTATAAAATGAAATGCAGGTAGTATATCTTTTATGTGAGACCGCATTTGCTAATTACAATGAAATGATTTACCTTTTTTTTCCCGAGTGCGGAGTGCATGTTCTTTCGTGAAATTTTGTTTGTTTCATGTTTTTCCTTTTCATCAACGGGTAGTGAAAAAGATATGTGTGTTAGAGTATATTTGTGTATTGTATTTTCCCCATATGTTAGGGGGTTTCTTGTATATTTGCACCTGTACATGTACTATATATTCTGGTCTTTGGTCTTCTGGTAATACAAGATCTATTGCCCTAACATGGTATCAGAGCCGTAAGACCTTTTTTTCCTCTCTCTACTCGCCGCGGCCGCCGCGCCGCCGCCGCCGCCGTCCCGGCCCGGCGCCGCCCGTCTTCCCCGTCGCCCCGGCCACCGCCTCTCGGCCGCCGCCCGTCTTCCCTGTCGCCCCGGACACCGCCTCCCGGCCCGCCGCCGCCGCCCCCGGCCCGCCCCGCCGGCCGCTCCCTGGCCCGCCCCGCCGGCCGTCCACCTCTGCGTCAGCCGCCGCCAGATCTGTCAGATCCGATCTAGGTCGGTTTAAAAAAAAATGTCTTCCTTATCGGGTTATGTTGCGATCCCTCGCTGCCCGGTGATTTTTGATGGCGCGAATTATTCTGATTTCGCTGCCATTATGCGCGTTCATATGCGCGGTCTTCGTCTTTGGGGTGTGCTTTCCGGTGAGGTCTCCTGTCCACGGCGCCCCGTTGTGCCACCAGTGCCTCGTGCCCCGACGCCCGTTGCCCTTGCCCCCGATGCTACTCAGGCGGTCAAGGATGCAGCCCAGAGTGCTGATGATTCTGCTCGGGCTGACTATGAGCGCCAGGTTCAGGCGCATCCTGCTTCTACTGCGGCCTACCGGCTGGATCTGGCCGACTACACTCAGTGGATCGATGAGGATGCTCGTGCTGCTGCTGTTCTCACTTCCAGTGTTCTGCCTCAGTATGCTTCTGAGTTCATGGGTCTTCCCACTGCTGCTGCTCAGTGGGCTTTTCTTCGTCAGCGCTATCAGCCATCTGGAGATGCTCTTTATCTGTCCGTGGTTCGTCAGGAGTATGAGCTCAAGCAGGGTGATTCTACTATTGATAATTTCTACACTCAGAGTGCTGCTATTTGGCGTCAGCTTGACTCTCTTCGTACAGTGGTGTGTAACACCTGTCCCTGCTGTCTGATTGTGTGCGCGGATCTGGAGTTTCAGCGCGTCTTTGAGTTCTTGTCACGGCTCCGCAAGGAGTTTGAGCCGCGTCGTGCCTAGCTGCTTGCCCGTGGTCGTGTTCCGCTCTCTGAGGTACTGGTTGAGCTTCGTGCTGAGGAGACTCGTCTTCGTGGTGCTGGTCTTCTTGAGGTTCCGTCTGTGCTTGCTGCTCATGGTCCCCCTGTGCCGCCGGCTTCGTCGCGGTCCTTCACGCCGCCACTACTCTCCACTCCACCGGCCTAGGGTCAGCGTCAGTCTCAGCAGCCTCGTGGTTCTCGTCCTTCCTGTGCTCACTGTGGCAAGCCTGGCCACGACATCTCTGGTTGCTGGATGAGGGATCCATGCTTACGTCAGCAGTATCTTGCTCGTCGACAGTCTGGGTCTTCAGGATCTTCTGTTGTTGCCTCTAGACCTCCTACTGGTGCTTCTGGACCTCCTGCTGGTGCTCTGTCTGATTAGGACATTCTCCGTGGTCTTCGTAGTCTGCTCGCTGCTACAGGCTCCTTCTCGTCGGGTTCTGCTGGTTCTGTGACTAGTTCTTCTGGCACTGCGCGACCATCATCTTCTACACAGTCAGGTACGTCATCCCCGTGGTATCTGGATTCTGGAGCTTCTTTTCATATGACTTCTGCATCTTCTATTCTTTCTGCTCTTCGCTCTCTTATTTCTCCTGTCCGTGTTATTACGGCTGATGGTACCTCTCTTCCTGTTTCCAGTCGAGGCACCCTCTCTACTTCTTCCTTCTCTGTTCCTGATGTTTCTCATGTTCCCAGTCTTAAGATGAATCTTTTCTCTGCTAGTCAGCTTACTAATTCTGGTTGTAGGGTCATTCTTGATGCTGATTCTTGTGCTGTTCAGGGCCGTCGTACACAGACTCTGGTTGGAGCTGGCCCTCGGAGCATTGAGTCTCCGGGGCTCTGGGAGTTAGACTGGCTTCGCGTTCCTTCTTCCGACACTTCTTCTGCCACTTCTCCTGCAGTTGTTGCGTTTGTCACTGGCTCGTTTCAGCAGTGGCATCATCGGCTGGGCTATCTTTGTGGTTCCCGTTTATCATCCTTAGTTCGTCGTGAGCTTCTGGGGCTTGTCTCAGGAGATGTGTTGTCGCTTCATTCGTGTCAGGGTTATAGGTTAGGTAAACAGGTTCAGCTTCCCTATCCTACTAGTGTGTTTGTATCTCAGCGACCTTTTGATTTAGTTCATTCAGATGTGTGGGGTCCGGCTCCCTTTGCTTCAAAAGGGGGCCATCGATACTATATTTTATTTATTGATGATTTTTCATGGTACACCTGGGTATTTTTTATGCGCTCTCGCAGCGAGGTGCTTGCTATTTATCAGCGTTTTGTGGCTATGGTTCGTACCCAGTATTCCACGCCTATTCGTGTTTTTCGTGCTGATTCTGCAGGAGAGTATATCTCTCAGCACCTGCGTGGTATCCTTGCTGAGCAGGGCACCCTTGCTCAGTTCTCGTGTCCCGGCGCCCATGCTCAAAATGGTGTCGCCGAGCGTAAGCATCGTCATATTCTTGAGACTACCCGCGCTATGATGATTGCTTCCTCTCTTCCGCCGCATTTCTAGGCTGAGGCTGTCGCTACGTCGACTTACCTCATTAATATCCAGCCTTCAGCTGCTCTTCAGGGTGGCATTCCTCTCGAGCGTCTCTCTGGATCCTGTCCAGACTACTCGGCTCTTTGTTTATTTGGCTGCGTTTGCTATGTCCTTCTCCCTCCTCGTGAACGCACCAAACTAACCGCTCAGTCTGTTGAGTGTGTTTTTCTAGGCTACAGTGATGAGCATAAGGGCTATCGTTGTTGGGACCCCGTTGGTCGTCGTATGCGCATCTCTCGTGATGTCACGTTCGATGAAACGCGTCCTTTATATCCTCGCCCCACCTCTGGTACTTACCCAACGGATGATCTCTCTTTTCTTCTTTTTCCTGATACACCTTCCGCTGTCTCTTCTCCTCCATCTCCTCCTTCTGCTGCGCCTCCTTTGTCTTCGGCGCCATCCTCTCCTCCGTCTAGTTCCCCTAGTTCTCCTCGGTCTCCAGTTTCGGATCCTTCCTCCGCGCCTCCTTCTTCCTCCTCTTCTGATGAGTCATCTTCCGCGGATGAGCTTCCTTCCTCATGACCTGTTCGTCAGCGTCGTGCTCCAGACCGTTACTCCCCTAGTCAATATGGTCTTTCTGTAGTTTCCGAGCCGACTTCTTATCGGGATGCTGCGTGTCATCCTGAATGGCAGCTTGCCATGACTAAGGAGATTGCTGCGCTTGAGCGCACAGGCACATGGGATCTTGTCTCTCCCCCTCCTGGTGTTCGTCCTATCACATGTAAGTGGGTCTATAAAATTAAGACCCGCTCTGATGGATCTCTTGAGCGTTATAAAGCGCGTCTTGTGGCTCGTGGTATTCAGCAGGAACATGGTCGTGACTATGATGAGACTTTTGCTCCTTTGGCACATATGACCACTGTGCGTACTCTTCTTGCTGTTGCTTCTGTTCGACGCTGGTCTGTGTCCCAGCTTGATGTTCAGAATGCTTTTCTTAATGGCAAGTTGAGTGAGGAGGTTTATATGCAGCCTCCTCCTGGGTATTCTGTTTCTGATGGGATGGTTTGTCGTCTTCGACGTTCTTTTTATGGCCTTAAACAGGCCCCTCGTGTCTGGTTTGAGCGCTTTGCCTCTGTGGTGACTGCTGCTGGTTTCTCTCCTAGTTCTCATGATCCAGCGCTTTTTGTTTACACTTCTCCTCGTGGACGCACTCTTCTGCTTCTCTATGTTGATGATATGATCATTACTGGTGATGATCCTGAGTATATTGCCTTTGTCAAGGCTCGCCTGCGTGATCAGTTTCTTATGACTGATCTTGGTCCTCTTCGCTATTTTCTTGGGATTGAGGTTTCATCCTCTTCTGATGGGTTTTCTATCTCTCAGGAAAAGTATATTCAGGATCTTCTTGCTCGGGCTGCTCTTGCGGATGAGTGCACCGTTGAGACTCCTATGGAGCTTCATGTTAAGCTTCGTTCTACGGATGGTGATCCTCTTCCCGATCCCACTCGTTATCGCCATCTTGTTGGGAGTCTCGTTTATCTTGCTGTCACCCGTCCTGATATCTCTTATCCTGTTCATATTCTAAGTCAGCTTGTCTCAGCTCCTACCACTGTTCACTATGGTCATCTCCTCCGTGTCCTCCGTTATCTTCGTGGCACGATTACTCGTCGCCTTTTCTTCCCTCGTTCTAGCTCTCTCCAGCTCCAGTGCTACTCGGATGCTACGTGGGCGAATGATCCTACGGATCGTCATTCACTTTCTGCTTACTGTGTGTTTCTTGGTGGTTCGCTTGTTGCTTGGAAGACGAAAAAACAGGTAGCGGTTTCCTGTTCGAGTGTTGAGGCTGAGTTGCGGGCTATGGCTTCGGTGACTGCTGAGGTGACCTGGTTACGGTGGTTGCTTGCAGATTTTGGTGTCTCTGTTACGACACCCACTCCACTTTTGTCAGACAGTACAGGTGCTATCAGCATTGCACGTGATCCGGTCAAGCATGAGCTAACCAAGCATATTGGTGTTGATGCTTTTTATACACGTGCTCAGGTGCAGGATCAGGTTGTTGCTCTCCATTATGTGCCTTCAGACTTGCAGTTGGCAGATTTCTTTACAAAGGCACAAACTCGCGCTCAGCATGATTTCTTACTCTCCAAACTCAGTGTTGTGGATCCACCATGAGTTTGAGGGGGGTGTTAGAGTATATTTGTGTATTGTATCTTTCCCATATGTTAGGGGGTTTCCTATATATTTGTACCTATACATGTACTATATATTCTGGCCTTTGGCCCTCTGGTAATACAAGATCTATTGCCCTAACAATGTGATCACCCACAAATATTGACTAAGAGAGCTGCTGAGAAGTTCTTGGAAGACATGGATGGAATGTTAAATAATCAGGAAATGGAGATGGCTAAAAAAATGGCCATGAACCTTGTAGATATGTGTCAGGATGATGATGTACGGCAAGACGGTCCAGAAGTCTCATGCAAGTTACCTTTTATCATGGCCTTGTTGCTAAGAATTCTATGATGAACATTAGTTGTTTTATTATCGTGCTACGTATTTTTTATTTAAAATCAAATTGTTAACGTGTAATGTTGCAGCGGAAACTTCTTGAAGAGGGTCACCATATTCTGATTTTTTCTCGGAGTCTTGAAATGCTAAACTTGATTCAGGTCGGTCGTCAATTCTTGTTTGTGTTGGAGTGCATGTCCTGTTTTTGTGATATATAGTATTCAAGTTAGAGTTATTATTTGGTACACATTGTTTATTTTTTGTATTTTCGCATACATGATAAACTCTGTTAGTAGAGTAAATTGGCATTTTCTTCTGATGAAATATAATGATGTTAGATTTTATGCACGTCTTACTGTTACGTAGAGTCTTAGACATTTGTATACAACAGAAGAGACATCAGATTCGAAGTCCCATTCTATAACCAAACATAATTACTCGAGAGAAGAATTGTCTGATAACATGTGCTTTAGCATGACTGGTGGCTTTTGGCATCTTTGATCTACTGCTTGCATCGAAGTGTCCAATTTCATTTTCGTTGAGTATGTCTATTATAAAATGCAGTTTTGAGACGTGGATGTTCACTTATTTTGTGTGTTGTTTTCACCTAACTATGGTCAAACACACTTTCTGTATTGTAACACGTTCAATTATTGTAACAGGAAGCTATACTATTAGAGGGCTACAGCTTTTTGCGCATGGATGGCAGCACTGTGATTTCCGAGAGGGAAAGGATTGTGAAGGTTCTTGTTCGCACTTCCTTTTTTTTATGTTGTTTTGTGCCAGGACTCATTATATATGCTATGTTGCTTACTTGTTGTGCATTTGCATATCTAGGATTTCCAAGAGGGCCTTGGAGCTCAAATATTTTTACTGACCAAAAAAGTCGGTGGTGTTGGACTTACACTCACCAAGGCAGCTCGTGTGATATTAGTTGATCCTGATTGGAACCCAAGGTACCTGAACATTGACACATCCTGATCAAGTGTATTCCTTCTGGTTTTACAGAGTGCGTGTCCCTGCAAGTTTTCTATTCCATAACACAATCTTTCTTTTCACAGTACGGACAATCAGAGTGTTGATCGAGTTTATCGAATTGGACAGACACAAAATGTGGTTGTGTACCGCTTAATGACGTCTGCAACCGTTGAAGAAAAGATATATAAGTCGCAGGTTCAAATATGATCCAGAAATTTTTACTCCAATGTTTCTCATATGACATCTATAGGCTGTAGCTTCAAGTTCCATACTTATGCTTCCTTGAATCGCTTATTACTTTTTTCCAGATCCTTAAGAGTGCTTTGTTTAGGGCAGCAACAGAGAAGAATGAACATACACGTTACTTCAACCAGAGTGTACTTGTCATGATACCATTACTTCTCATTTCTTGTTGGATTTCCTGCTGAATACCATGACTAATCCTTTTGCAAATCTTCAGGAGACTCGTCATCCTTTGTCTGCCAGAACAAGGTTTTGATGTTTTCCTTACGCAGAAACAATTGCAAGAAGAGCATGGGCATCCTCTTGACATGTAAGACATTTGTTTTTGTTTCATTAGTTCGGAAGATATCCATGCTCTTGACTATGCGAGGTTCCATATATTTTAACATAAATATGAAATGAAACTGGCTATAATTATTGCCTACTATAAATCAGCCAGAAAATGCACACAAAAAGTTGAGGTGTTGTGCAGAAATTTTAGATACACAAGGCTTTTAGTGGTTCTTGATAGGATGATACAGGGTACGCAAAGGAAAACGTAATTTTGCTTGAGTTTTACTGTACAGCGAGCTCCTTGATCCCTGATTCTATGTTCTTTTCTGAGAAGTAATCTGGCCACTTCCAGGGACGACTCGTTGAGGAATGACATAGAATTTCTGGAGGAACAAGAAGGAGTAGCAGGTGTAACCTATCACAGCCTCCTATTTTCAAAAACAGAAGAATTGCCGATGTTGAGTGAGAATGATGCTCTGGGCAGGTCAGTGCTTCTGCCTTCAAAACACTGCATTTTACATTTTTTCCAAAAAGGGCATACTAGTAAATGGATTGCTGTGGGTTTTTTTAACACGGAATTGTACTGTGTACTATAGTTACCAACAATAAACTAAATTTGAGTTTATGTCATGTAGCTTTGCCGATGCTAAGACAAAGGTCAAATGCTTCACTGCTAGAACAAACACAAATTCAGAGATCGCTGAAGAAGTCAACCAGCTGACAGAAACCCTCGAGAGCGTGGTAAGCCTCCTTCAGTTGTGCAAAAGAGGAACACACTTTTGCCTTATCTATAATAAGCTCAGAAGAATGTATACTGTGTCTGGCAGACTCTGGAGTCTGAGGCTGCGTGAATGTGGAGACGACGTACATGCTTTGGATAATAATGAAAAACTGATGGCGATTTGTCTTCGTCCAAGGAATTGATCTGCTGAGTGGTTGTTCGTTTTGACCATGTGGATCCTGTAGAGGCTGGGGTTGAAGTCTTGGCATAAGTGGAATTCACCAATTGAGTTCAGTGCTTGTTGAATATATTACTCCCTTCGATCCATAAAAAATGTTGTTGATTTAGTACAACTTTGTGCTAAATTGGCGACACTTATTATGGATCGAAGGGAGACCTTTTCTTAGTTCAGTTTGTGGCGTGAATGGACGAATGAACACTGTGGGTGCTGGTTGCAAGTTGTTCGCAATGAAAACTGAAGAGGATTGAGGGCCATCTTTCTGAATCAAGACATTCTTGGTAGTCTTGTGCTGCTGCCATCGTTTATGTCATATTTTCCGCACAAGTAGATGGAATCTGAACTCAATTGGTGTGCATGGGTATACTGGTAGTTTCTATTGTTCGTTCCATAGCCAATTTGACTCGTGTAGGCCCTTTGTTTCTCGGCATAAGGAAAGTTTTTCCAGAATTAGCTGTACCAGCTCAATGTGTGTTCTTGTTCTGAGTCAAACTAATCAACATAGTATAAGGACAACATAACTGTTGGCGATTAGTAAAAGCTATATATTCTTCTTATCGGAGTTGAAGACAAAGAGTTCCTGATAGAGAGAAGGAAGGCTTCATGAAAGCGCAGGGCCGATGTTCAGGATAACACTCTCTTGAAAAAGGATTTTGCCCTGTTTTATGTACAAAGCCCAACAGCTGAAGCGATACAAAGTGCGAGAAAATCCTCTTACACAGCAGATCAAGATAAACAAAAAATATATAGAAAACCGAACTTGCCACAGAAAGGCAGCAAAACAAGATCGAGGTACTAGAATTCCACAACGACGCCTTCCAAGAGCGTGACGATGCAACGCGTCGCCGTAATCGAGATCGAGACGGTCAAAGGGTTTCACCCGGAACCCATATGTGAAGAAGGCATCCTCAACGATGTCCCCAAGAGGGTTACGACATCCGTATGCATCGCCGCCAGAGCACAGAGCTTTTTCCCGAAAAACCTTCAAAGCGTGCCTGTTATCTTGGTCCTCCCACCGTCCTTGATCTAGGCCTCCAGAACGCGATCTGGGAGGTGTGTTTGCCGAAGCGCTGCCAACACCAGGATTTCCCGTCGTCTGCTCCTTGCCAACCACCTGGACCAAGAAGAGGCCATCATCGCCGCCACGTCGCTCGATGTAGAGTCGACTGCACAATCCACCTTCCAAGGCTGCCACCTCGGCATCCATGATCTCCCACCCATGCGGCGACAAACATCACGACGGCAATCCAACGAAGCGGAAAGGGAGGTTCGAGCTAGCCAACTAGCACGTAGACAATGAGGGACTGCAAGGTAGACGTCAGAACTAGGCCCATGGCCCAGATATGACACCCCAGCCAATCCATGGCCAAGGGATGGGCTCCCATGCGTAGGGAGCCCCTAAAACCCATGTAGTGGCAGCTCTGCCAGCCACCATCCTTGTGCTTGTCCTCCATCACAATACTCTCCACCTCCCTCTCCAATAAGGGGCGCCACATCGCGCCCCACCACGGCACGCCGACCCCATACCCCATAGTTAGTTTGCATCCGACTCGACCCATATTTCCATCTGACCTGTTTCTCCCAAGCCGCACTCAACCCAACGCGGGGGGGGGGGGGGGGGGGGGGGGGCTGGGATGCCATATGGACGACGTTTTGCTCGCAGACCGTTTTCTGGGCGGTGGCCCTGCACTGGCAGTAACACAGTGTTTCGTCTCCACACGCCTCGTCTCCCATGCCTAGTTAATACATCGCACTGTTGATCATCCTTTGAGATGACGGCAGGGCGGCAGCAAACTCGTCCCATCGACGGTACGCGACGGTGTAATTGCGCACCCCGCACCTTCCCGCTCTTTCCCACCGCGTCTTCCCGCCCTTTATGTAGGCTGCGCCTCGCCGTTGCTGCTCACCATTCTCTCCTGAAAATCTCCGCCCACCAACACTCCTCACTCCACGACATGTCCGAGCAGTTCGAAGAAGACCCAGCGATGGCTAACGGCTTCGGCCACCACTACCTCCTCGAGTGGGATACGCGCACCCTCTACGAGGTGGACAAACCAGCGTCGCCAGGCTTTCACTGTCCCGACGACTGGAGGCATCTAGATTTAGGATTAGTTTAGATATTTACTTTATTTCCTTCATGTCTGTAAAACACCGCCAAGTTTGAATGAATTTCGTGGTTCTGTGTTTATGTTTGCATCATTTTATCTAATTTAAAAACATGTATCGGGGACATGACTGTCCCCCATGGACAATGCCATGCTGGTGCCCAGTAACGGAGCCAGCCATCTCACAGAGCCGGGGCAAAGTTACTATTAGGATTTAAATAATCTTGTAATTGAAATCCCTGCTTGTAAACGTTCTCCACATCAACGCTCTAGGAAACCGATATACTCATGTGGCTTAACCCCCTATATATATATATATATATATATATATATATATATATATATATATATATATTTGAAAAGATTCGGACATATATCATGAGTTCACGGAAAGTACAAAATATCCCAAATATAATAAAAATTACACCGAGATCCCTGACCACCTAACAACCACTACTGATGCCAGAGCGAGTTGCCGACACGCCGTTGTCGCTGTTCCCTTACCAGAGCCGGCCTAACGTTGTTGATAATAGTCAAGAAGTCTTCGTACACGTGCCCCTAAGGACCAGCGCTCCAAAGCTGAAGTTGTCTCCATTGAACCCTTAAATTAATCCGAAACTTGTAACAACAAACCTAGAAAACACATAGACTAGACAAAATCTACCACTCTATGGAAGCAGCGACCAGGCGAATCCCCGCCCTCCTCAACACCAACAGCAAGACCGTCGTCGACAAGGTGGTAGCGAACACAGGTATACCTTAATCTTGTCTCGCACAATGTCGCCATAGCCACCATAATGTCGATGCCAGTTGACCAAACTCTAACTTTAGGAACCCTTCAACAGCGCCGAGCGCAGGTCCAAAGTCCCCACCCTCTCTCACCGCCGGGACGACAAGCAGTGGAGGCTGGGACCCGTCGATTCTGGTCGTAGACGGCGAGGAGAAGGCAGATGGCGGCGGCGCCTAGGGTGGAACCCTAGACCACCGCCTCTATTTCTTTTGCGCTTAACTTTCCAGCCCTATATATGTACAATCTTCATCAATGAATACGAAGATTGATTCTTGTCATTTTGTCTCTTGTTCCCTTTACTTTCACTCACAACACATTATGAACAGATAGACTCTACCGAGAAGATCGATAGGAGGAAACCTACATGCAAAAAGCTCTCTATGGGGACAATCCAATGGAAGGAATTATTCCTTGTTGATAGTGCTACGACAAACTCCATACTGAGAGAGTTGAAATGTTTTTAAACTCTGGAAAAGTTGAATGGGGATATTTTTACTATCGCTGGACGCGATACGATAATTGTTGGCATTGGACGTGCTATATTTACCCTCTCAAATAGTACACAAGTGACAATCTAGGATTCCTAGAATACTGTCAGCCACCTATTCGACGTGTCGGTGTGAGTCCAAAATCAGATTGATGCCCCAATATACCTACTAAAGGAGATATGCCCAAGAGCCAAATAATAAAGGGAGTTTATTATCATCTCATTAGTTCATATTAGTTTTATATCATGTTATAACTGTGTCAATCAGAAACATTGATATATGTGTGGTATGTAAACAAACTAGAGTCCCTAGTAGCCTCTATTCAGCTAGTTCATTGGGCAATCGATGATCAAGATTTCCTGATCATGATGCATTTATGTCAATTGACAATGAAGTCATATCATTGGAGAATGATGTGATGGACATGACCCAACATAAGTATTGTGACACAATCAAGTAACAAAGTTCATCGTTGTAATAATTAGAAATAAAGTATCATAATCCTTAGAATGTGAGATCATATTTAATCACTAGCACCCTAGGCTGCTTAGTACATCAACCGTCACACCGTAACAGAGTGATCATAAAGGTGTATATTGGGTATTTCAGAGGGATATGTTGAGGCGTATGCATCGAGATCGGGATTTGTTCTCCCGCGTGACGGAAGATACATCGGGCCCACTCGGTGAGATTGCATCCATAATGTTACGCAACATGTGACTGGGTCACGGGGATGTAATATCACGGGATCGAGTAAAGCAACGCTTGTCGGTAATGAGGTTGAATAAGGTATCGTGATACCGATAATTAGGCCTCGGACAAGTTAGGTATCGAAGTAACAAAGGGAATTCGACTCGGCATTTATGGTTCAAACGACAATAAACATCGTGGAATGCATAGGGGTCATTATGGACATCCTGGTCCAGCTGATGATCATTGATATGAGAGGTGTCTCGATCATGTATGTGATGTTCTCGAACCATAGGGTAACACACTTAAGGGCACGATGACGCTCGGAGATTTTTTTTATAACAGAATCACCGTAGAAAGAGAGAATACCGGAAGTGTTCCAAAAAAGAACCGAAATCGCGGGAGGAACTGAAGTCGTTCGGGGTGAGTCAAAAGGTGTTTCGGGTCAATGGAAATTTAATAATATGTATCTATATATTAATTATTGGAATTAATATTAAATAAATATTTAAAATTAAATATGAAGGGGCAACTTCCCTAGTGGGCCAAATCCTTGGAGGGAAAAGGCCAAAGAGGGCAAGCCGGCCCATGGGGAGCCACCGCTGGTGCCTAGGGCAAGGCACAGGTGGGGCCCACTGATAAGTCCAAAATTGAAGCATATTTAACTTTTGTTTTTGCATAAATAGAGTAGGGATCTTTGTATTTCACTGTGTTTGCACGCACCATTTGGCTCTTGTTTTAACAGGATCTCAAATCACTAAGTCTTATATGAACATATCAATTGGAACTGTCATATTGTGTTATAATATGATATTTCTAAGTGATAAAAGTCAATTTATGGATTTACCTTCGCACCTAGGAGAATACCAAACGAGGAGAAGACATAAGTACCAATAACGACCGGTGGTACGGGTGAAGCCCGCCCATACTAGGTGTCAGCGTGATCGTCTCCCCAAATACTTTCTCCTAGCAAAGACTAGAGGAGGATCCGACATTCACAGCCACCAGAAACCACGAAAAACCACATCTAAAAGGGATCTGAAGGAGGAACTTGGTTGGGGTAAAATCCTAGCTGCTTCACGGATCATTGAAGGACATCACATCATCCCCTTCATCATCAACCATTGCATCTCCATCACCACCATTGCCCCATCTCTCATCTATTAGATCTTGTTGTAATTCCAGATTCATTTGTGGTTTACATTAGATCTATCTCCGTACTTTTATCCATTCATTTGACTATGATGATGTTGTTGATTGCTTCCATGTGTGAGTAGTTCCTTTGTTCTTGGGGAGATGGAGAAACCCTAGCACCATTATGAATTTGTAATAAATATGATCTATTCTTGTGTCCATATGACTTGCTGGTCTATGACAGATTTATGATTTGTGTTTGATCTCTCTCTTTAGATAGTATGTGTAGTCGGCCACATATCATTTGCCCGTGGGATTAAAGGGAGGGATAAATCCTTTGGACGTGTTTTGGGATCGTACCCGGAATGGCCTCGGGATAGATCAGCGTTGGCTTGTAACCGACATGGTCAAAGGAGGATAAAGAGGGACTCCCTAAGCTAATTACGATATCCACGGGGAAACCTTAATTGTGGTGGTTTGTATGGGTGACTTCTCTCAGACATCGCAGTGATTATTTAGAGATAACCTCACTCTTGGCTCAACAAAGTGGCTTCCTACAAGCCTTGTAGTGAGCATCTTATTATGGAGCTCTCTCCACACATCTCATGACACAAGAAGTATGTTATCTTGATTATTAATAATAACAATACTATGCTAGTGGTGTATCCTATATTCCCAAGAACGTTTTATCCCTATTGAGTTCAACCATGCTTTAACACAACCTTGTTACTTGTTTCCTTTTACTTGTTTTAATTACTTTTCTGCAAACAACCAAAAACCTTTCAAACACCCTTTACTTGAGATCAAAGGCAGCTTAGAAGTATCCTTTGGTAGATAGTGACGAGGGGCATAAAGTCATTTGCCAATAGCTCTCTATGGGTTCGATATCTTTACTTCGAAACTAGCTACAATTGATCTGTGCACTTGCAGTCATCAAGCTATTTTCTAGCGCCGTTGTTGGAGAGCTAAGCGCTTTTGGTCTTTGTTCTTAGTTGCTTATTCTACTAATTGTTTTACTAAAGTTGCTTATTAGTTTCAAGTAAGCACCAGGACTGCACTTGGACTGATTAATCAGCTCAATGATACTAAATACCTCGGGAAGTTCAATAGAGGACTCATCAAGGAATTCCCGAGTGAGACCGAACCAGAATACAAGGTCAATCCTCGTTTTATCGCTATTATTAAAGGAAAAACTTTTGCAGGAGATGATCTAGATGAGGATCCTTATACTCATTTAATGCATTTTACCGAGCTATGTTGGACTCTTAAACTAAGAGGCTATTTCGATGATGAATTGAAACTTAAACTGTTTATCCAATCTCTAACCAGCACTGCTTTGGCTTGGTATAGAATTTCCCTGAAGAGAAATTTGATACTTGGGAAACACTCAAAGGAGAATTTGTGTTTTGATTCTTTCCCAAGGTAAAAACTGCTAAAGTAAGAAGGGCAATTACAAACTTCAAGAACCGCCTAGGTGAAGGTTTGGTAAGGGCCTTCAAAAGGTATAAATACCTACTTAATAAATGTCCCCATCATGATTTACCTGAATGGTAAGTTTTACATATTTTCTATGGAGGACTTAATCAAGAAATTAAGCATGAGCTTGACCTGAACTCCAGAGGCTCTTTCATGGAGTTAACTATAATTAAAGCTTCGGAACTTTTAGAACGAATTCGCCACAATAAAGAAACATGGGGATTCGATTTAGGTGGCGACGGAGGTATAGAAATTGAATACGATTGTCTCAATGCTTATAAAGACTCCGGTAAATTAAAAGAAACTGTTAATGAACTTAAACTTGATGATGATATTATTTTGCAAATCCTTCAGTCTTTTATAGAACACATTGGGGCTCCTAAGAAGGACTGACTTCATTACACTCCACCACCCGAGCCAGCTATAGAATATGATCCAATAATCACAGCCCATGTCGAACCATTAAAGGAGGTATACCCATATGTTGAACCCCTTCCTTTCCCAAGGACGGTAAAAAAACATATGATGGCTTAGCAGCTAAAGGATCAACGCAAAGAAGAAGAGCTATTTCTCAATAAGCTGGAAGAGGAGGCACAAAGAAGGAAAACTGAAGAAGTAAGTGTACAAGAGGAAGGGGCATCAATGAAGGAATATATTTTAACCATGTTTACACACTGCAACGTAATTGAGCTAGATATTGAAGTTTCTTAATTCGTCGAAGGAAAGGTAAAAGCTAAAGAAGTTGGTAAACCTATCATCCCTTGTACTTTTGGAGGAACTTCCTATATTGCCTCTGTGACATTTGTGATAGCTGTTAACGTGATCCCTTTTAATTTTTATTTAAAAATCCAAAATGAACTAACACCAGCTGAATTGGAGGATACAAACATGACTATAATGCTTGCAGATAAAACACTCAGAGTCCCCATAGGAATAATTAGAGATGTTCCAATTTGTGTTGGACCATACAAATACCCCATTGATTTTGTGCTTATTGATATGCCTACTGATGTTTATTGTCGCATCATTTTTGGAAGAACTTTTCTAAATACCATAGGAGAAAACATAGCTTGCAAGAGACAAAATGTGTCCCTCAAGTTTGGTGAAGATAAAATGGATTGTCATTTCTCCAAATTTGACCATAAGCCGGCTATTGAAGAAATAGACGATGATGAGTACGTACATGAGGAAGAAGGTAATATCGTTAATTTAGCCTCAATAGTCACTGAGACTCCTGATGGTGATTTAGCAAGAAGCTTAGTCAATAATAATAATCTCCTCCGGGACATAGAAAAACTAAAATGGATGATTATCTTAACTCCACACCTGAGGTGGATACCGAGATTAATCAAAAATATGAAGAACCCATAAGGAAGGGAGATGAGGCTCCTCCCCTCCTATCCTTAAAACTTTACCAAAGGAACTAAAATATAGGTTTGTTGATGAGACGAATAAATTTCCTGTTATTATAAGTTCTAACCTTGTAGAAAAAGAGGAGGAGAATTTAATGAGGGTTCTCCAGATGCATCGAAATGCTCTTGGGTATTCAATGAGTGACTTGAAGGGGATTAGTCCTTTGATAGTCACCCATAGAATATTCATGGAAGAAGGAGCTCAGTCAGTCACAGATGTTTAGCGACAACTTAAACCTCACATGAAAGAGGAGGTAAGAATAGAAATAATACGTTTGCTAGATGCATGTGTCATCTTTCATGTAGAAGAGAGTGAATGGGTAAGTCATATTCATTGTGTTCCTAAGAAAGGTGGATTTACGGTTGTAGAAAATGAACATAATGAAATGGTACCTACTAGAACTGTTGTTGGCCATAATATGTGCATTTACTATAGAAAACTTAGTAAAGAAACTAGAAAATATCATTATCCTTTACCGTTTATAGATCAAACTTTAGAAAGGCTTGCTGTGCATTCTCATTTTTGTTACTTAGACGGCTATTCAGGTTTTTCCCAAATTGTTGCTCACCCTGATGACCAACTTAAGACTACTTTTATTTGTCCCTATGGCATTTATGCTTATCGTCGCATGCCTTTCGATCTCTGCAATACTCCTGCCACCTTTCAAAGATGTATGACTGTTATATTTGCTGATTATGTTGAAAGTATTATGGAAGTATTCATGGATGACTTATCTGTTTATGGAACTTTCTTTAATCATTGGCTCCATAATCTTCATAAAGTTTTATAGAGATATGAAGACACTAACTTAGTCTTGAACTAAGAAAAATGTCATTTAGTGGTTCAAGAAGGCATAGTGCTTGGTCACAAAGTCCCAAGTAAGGGTATAGAAGTTGATAAAGGAAAAATTGAAGCAATAGAAAGGCTACCCCCTCCTCGAGACATAAAAGGTATAAGGAGTTTCCTAGGCCATGCTGGATTTTATAGAAGGTTCATTAAGAATTTTTCAAAAACTGCTAGACCATTAACTAACCTTCTTCAAAAGGATGTTCGTTTTAATTTTGATGAACAGTGTCTCGCTTCTTTCAACATATTAAAAAGAACTCTCCTTGAAGCTCCCATTATAAAACCATCTAATTGGAAGAGATATTTTGTGAGGCCAGACATGAAGCTGTAGGAGCAATTCTTCGTCAGTATGATGGTGATGATCTTAATATCATTTATCATGCTAGTCACACCTTAAATAGGGCCCAAAATAATTACCCTACGGAATAAAAAGATTTTTTCACTGTGGTATTCTCCTATGACAAGTTTAGATCTTATATCATTGACTCTAAAGTAAGAGTACACACTGATCGTGTTGGCTTAAAGGAAATCCTAGAAAGGACTGATGTTAAGCCAAGGATGATTTGTTGGACTCTACTTTTGCAAGAATTTGATTTACAGATTCTACAAAGAAATAAAGAGATAGAGGAAACATCCATGGACACTCAAGAAATTGCTCATCCTAAAGAGGTGTCATCCGTTCACATACCTGTGGGAACCACACTGCCAAAAAGAAAGTTCTCGATTTCTTCCTGCAATGGTTTTGGTGATTTTCTGCAACCAACTTTGTTCCAAGAGAAAAATAAAAAGGTGATCTAGGAAGGAAGAGGTACCCAAATGAACTCATGTTCTCTCGATGATTGAAGCGTATGAAATCCCAAACACATCTTTGTTCTGGATGATTTTGTGCTGTTTCGTTTTGCATATTTGTATTCCCTTCATTTTTCTAAGTTTATTACCGGTCTTACGAGATTGGTACGGGCGAGCGGTATGGCCGGCTCCGCCCGTACCGCTGGTCGTTAAGCCTGCTGTTGCATTCGCTTCGTTTTGCATAAATGGTACGACCGCGTAGTACGGGTGCAGTCCCCCGTACGGTTGGTCGTTATTAGTTATGTGCCTTTTCATCCATTCTTGTTTGTTTCGTTGTGTTAAAAAAACTGAAGTCGTGAAGTCAGTACGGATGGGCAGTACGGGCGGAACCCGCCCGTACCACTTAGTCAGTTAACTATTTATCAACTTTGACACGTCGTATTTTTGGAAATGACTCGGTACGGGCACGCCGTACGGGCGTTCATTCGTACTGGTTGGTCGTTATGATTGTGATTTCCCTCTTTTGCACTTAATTTTTTCCATACTTGTTGGGATTGTTTTCTTGGCCGACCATATTCCTCTCAGTACGAATTTTCCCTTGCTTCTAACCTCTTATAAGCCTTTCAGAAGGGCTCTATCCTTCTATTGACAAGACAGGTCTTCTCCGCATTGCTTTTTCCTCATGAGAATCTTGGAACGATGTCCTTCACATGGGGTATCCTTCAAGAGAAGGAAGATCTCTATGGATCATTCTTGAGGGTTACAGAGGAAGTCAAAGTTGTTGTGCCAAAAGAAAAAGAGTCAGAAGACGAGGATGGATTCAAGCTGATGGAAACAATAAAATATGGGCATAAGGTGTTCAGCCTTGGTGTTGGAAAATAAGGTGACTTTGGCAAGGTTCAACTTGATCTAGAAGAAGATGGGGAGTTCTACTTGAAGAGAGTGAAGAAACAAGGAGAGGAGATCCAAGCCTCCCTGAACAAACTTGACCGCCGCATTAAGAAGATCGAGGTAAATTGTCCAGGGTCTTCTAAACATATTGAACTATTGCGTTATTATCTGGACCGGATGGATCTAGAGATAATGGAAGGACTAGAAGCGAATCTCGACATTATCCTTTGATCCATCAACACGCAAAAGTAAACAATAGAGATGTACAAAGCTCTTGTGGAGAAGTTAGAGAAAACTAGCAGGCAACACCGGATCTGTATTTTGATCTTCGAATCATCAAACAAGATGCTTCATGCAAGTCTTTGTGATTCCAGAGTTTTTTCCCCTACGGACTAGAATGGTGCGCCACGGTATCAAATAATCGCAAGGAATTTTGATCCACCCGGCTTGATTCCAATCTTGGGGGAATCTGTGAGCCTTATAATCTATCTTACACTTTTTAGCATGTTTACTTTTCTGCATGCATGTTAGACTTTAATTCCAGAATTTGCATTAGTTGCATCAACTTCGAGCTCCCTTTGTTCAAGAGAAGATTTATATCCATTGAGTTGCTAGACTTTATAATAATTGAAGTTGTGTTTTGATTCATGATTATTATATTATATGATTGAACTAGGTTGAGTGTTATGATACTTGTATAGCTGTCATGATTTTAGGGACTTCCACACCAATAAAAGTATTGATTAAGATATGAGAAGAAGAATTCTGTAGCATATTATAATTAAGAGTTTTTGAAAGCCACTAGAGTAGTGAGCATGATCAAATAGCTATACTAGAGAAAGAAGAGGAAGGGAGAGAAAGTAAAAATAAACATATATATATATAAAGAGATAAGAAAAGAAGAAATAAGAGAGAAAAGCTATCAAAAGAATCAAGTGTAGAAGAAAAAGAATGATCATGCATCTTCATTACAAAACTAAGAGCTCGATATCTCTAAACTTTGTAATTATATGATGTGTTGAATCATTAAAGCTTCTTATGATTTCATTAACAATATAAAAGGTGTGGAAGCCTCTAAGTCATGTAATGTGTAAGGGTATGATAATACCCCCGAAGTATCTCTACATCCGATGTTGTATTCATGTTTCAATTTCGACCTCATTTATTGCAACGAATCGTGTCTCATGAACATGATGATCTTGTCCATAAGCCACCATCTTGCTCGGGGATGAGCAAGATCCTAGCTTGGGGGAGTTGATGAAACCAAAATTGAAGCATATTTACCTTTTGTTTTTGCATAAATAGAGTAGGGATCTTTGTATATCACTGCGTTTGTATGCACCATTTTGCTATTGTTTTAACAAGATCTCAGATTACTAAGTCTTATATAAACATATCAAATGGAATTGTCATATTGTGTTATAATATGATATTTCTAAGTGATAGAAGTCATTTTATGGATTTACCTTCACACCTAGGAGAATACCAAACAAGGAGAAGAAATTAGTACCAATAACGACCGTTGGTACGGGCAGAGCCAGCCCATACCGTTCGTCTATACTAGGTGTTAGCATGATCGCCTCGTCAAATACTTTCTCCTGGCAAAGACAAGGGGAGGATCCGACATTCACAGCCACTAGAAGCCACGAAAACCACAACTGTAAGGGGAAGGAGGAAATTGGCTGGGGTAAAATCCTAGCTTCTTTACGGATCATTGGAGGACAACGCATCATCCCCTTCATCATCAACTGCTGCATCTCCATCACCACCATTACCCCCATCTCTCATCTATTAGATCTTGTAGTAATTCCAGATTCAATTGTGGTTTACATTATATTTATCTCCATACGTTTATCCATTCATTTGACTATGATGATGTAGTTCCTTTGTTCTTGGGGATATGGAGAAACCCTAGCACCATTATGAATTTGTAATAAAGATGATCTATTCTTGTTTCCATATAACTGTCGGTCTATGATAGATTGATGATTTGTGTTTGATCTCTCTCTTTAGATGGTATGTGTAGTCGGCCACATATCATTTGCCCTTGGGATTAAAGGGAGGGATAAATCCTTTGGACGTGTTTTGGGATCGTAACCGGAATGTCATCATGATAGATCTGCACCGGCTTGTAACCTACACGGTCAAAGGAGGATAAAGAGGGACTCCTTAAGCTAATTATGATATCTATGGGGAAACCCTTAATTGCGGTGGTTTGTATGGGTGACTGCTCTCAGACATCGTAGTGTTTATTTAGAGGTGACCTCACTCTTGCCTCAACAAAGTGGCTTCCTATGAGCCTTGTGGTGAACATCTTAGTATGGAGCTCTCTCCACACATCTCATGGCACAAGAAGTATCTTATCTTGATTATTAATAATAACAATACTATGCTAGTGGTGTATCCTACATCCCTGAGAATGTTTTATCCCTATTGAGTTCCACCATGCTTTCACACAACCTTGTTACTTGTTTCCTTTTACTTGTTTTAATTACTTTTCTGCAAACAACGAAAAACCTTTCAAACACCCTTTACTTGAGATCAAAGGCAGCTTATATGTATCCTTTGGTAGATATTGACGAGGGGCATAAATACCTTTACTAATAGCTCTCCATGGGTTCGATATCTTTACTTCGAAACTAGCTACAATTGATCTGTGCACTTTTAGTCATCATCCACCCGGCCGCATCCCCCATGGGCCGCATGCGGGGCCCACCCGACCGATTGGCCCCTCCTCCTTGGCACGCGCACCTCCCCCTCCCTTATCCTTTAGTGCCACCCCGGGACTTGAGGAGACATGGGTCTCCCCTTTTTCCCTATATAAGAAGGGTCCCGATACATTGCAAATGTATCTATAATTTTTGATGTTCCATCCTTGGTTTTATCTACTTTCTTGTGTTTTGTCCACACTTTGGAGTACTTTTCATATGATTTCTTGGACTAACCTATTAATAAGAGCCACAGTGCCAGCTGCCTGTTTTCTGCTATTTTTGGTTCCAGGAAGTCAGAAAATGAATATTCTCGGATTTGGACGGGACAAAAGCCAAAGTTGCTATTTTACCGGAAGACATCTAGAGCCAGAATATGAGACGGAGAAGGGCTGGGGCCTGGCCACACCACCTGGCTACGCGGCCAGGCCTGGCCCGCGCCAGGGGTGGTCTGGCCGACCATAGCACCCCCTCGGCCTCTCCTTCCGCCTATATATTGCCTCTGATACGGAAACCCTAAGGACCCGATCAAAAATCTACGAAAGAGTCTGTAGCCGCCGTCATCTCCATCCCTAGATCGGGAGGGATCTGAAGCTCTTCCCGGCACCCTGCCGGAGAGGGGAATTCACCCTGGAGGCCTTCTTCATCATCATGCAAGCCTACGGTGTGATGCGTGAATAGTTCATCTCTGGACTACGGGTCCATGTTGTAGCTAGATGGCTGGTTCTCCTCCTTTGTGCTATGATGTTTAGATCTTGTGAGCTCCGTTCATGATCAAGATCATCTATTTTTAATCCATACATGTTGTGTTTGTGGGGATCCGATGGATATTGAGATGCTATTTCAAATTGATTATTGATTCTATCATGTCTTTGTTATTTGTGATCTTGCATGCTTTCCGTTGTTAGTAGCTATCTTGGCCAAGTAGATGCTAGCAACTCTAAGAGTTAGTATTTATGCTCGATAGTGGGGTCATGCCTCTGGTAATCTGGGGAAGTGACAGAAATCTCTAAGGTACTAGATGTGCTGTTGCTACTAGGGAGAAAACAACAATCCTTTGTTCATAGAACAATCGTTTGTTTACTTTACACGCAATTCGTAAAGCAATAATCTGTTGCTTGCAACTTAATACTGGAGGGGGTTCGGATGATAACCTTAAGGTGGATTATTAGTCATAGATGCAGTTGGATGACGGTATATGTATAATGTTGTAATGCCCAATCAAGTCTCAAAGGAGTCAAGATGATTAGTATATGCGTGTATGCTTTCTTGATGTTTGTCAATTGCCTCGCTGTAATTTTCTCACCCAGCATGTTATCTATCTTAAGGAGAGCCACCTCTAGTGAACTATGGACCCCGGTCCTTTCTTTTACTTTCAATCTACAATCAACTGTTTACTGTTTTGTGTTTACTTTCTGCAAACTATTACTTCCTTCCACTCAATACGTTTAATCCTTTGTTTTCCACAAAACCGGTGAGATTGACAACCTCATCGCAAGTTGGGGACATAGTTCTGTGGTTGTGTTGTGCAGGTCTCCACGTTGCTGCTGGCACCGGTAGTGCGCCCTGCCAACATTCTGCTAGCTACACCTTTGGGGTGTTTCCTTGCTCCTACTGGATTGATAACCTTGGTTTCATAACTGAGGGAAACTTATTGCTGTGCTCATCATACCTTCCTCTTGGGGTTCCCCAACGAGCTCGTTAATACACGAGTCAGCAAGTATTTTTCTGGCACCGTTGCCAGGGAGTCAAGGACATCGTCACAAGGGGAGTCTCTCATAACCAATCTCTTTACTTTGTTATTTTTGTTTTGCTTAGTTTCTTTTGCTTTGTTTGCTTGTTTTGTTATAAAAAACACACAAAAAATTAGTTTTACTAGTTTGCTTCTTTATCAAAAACACACAAAAATGACTACTCTTGAAAACACTAAGTTGTGTGACTTCACTAGCACCAACAACAATGATTTTATGAGCACACCTATTGCTCCACTTGTTCCTGAAGCTAGTTTCTTTGAGATAAAACCTCCTTTACTCAATCTTGTTACGAGAGAACAATTTTCTGGTATTGGTAATGAAGATGTTGTTGCCCATCTAAATAACTTTGTTCAACTTTGTGAGATGCAAAAGCATAGGGATATAGATGGTGATATTATTAAGCTGAAATTGTTTCCTTTCTCTTTGAGAGGAAAAGCTAAAGAATGGTTGAATTCCTTAACTAGGAATAGTATTGATTCTTGGACTAAGGGCAAAGATGCTTTCATTGGGAAATACTATCCTCCTGCTAAGATCATATCTATGAGAAGTGAAATAATGAAGTTTAAACAATCTGATAATGAACATGTTGCTCAAGCTTGGGAAAGAATGAAATCTTTGGTAAAGAATTGTCCCACTCATGGACTGACTGCTTGGATGATCATCCAAACTTTTTATGCAGGATTGAACTATTCTTCAAGGAACCTATTGGATTCTGCTGCTGGAGGTACCTTTATGACCATTACTTTGGGTGCTACAACAAAGCTTCTGGATAATATGATGGTTAACTACTCTGAATGGCATACTGAGAGAGCTCCACAAGGTAAGAAGGTAAATTCTATTGAGGAAACCTCCTCCTTGAGTGATAAGATTGATATTATTATGTCTATGCTTGTGAATGGGAAAGCCCATATTGATCCAAATAATGTTCCTTTAGCTTCTTTGGTTACTCAAGAAGAGCAAGTTGATGTGAATTTTATAAGAAATAACAATTTTGGCAACAATGCTTATGGTAGTAACAATTATAGGCCTTATCCTCCTAATAATACTTATGGTTATAATGGAAAACCTGGATTACCTAGTGAAGGAAGAATTTTAGAAGTTGAAAGAGCCACTAAGAACTTCATGCAAATGCAATATGAAAAAAATCAACTATTTACTAAAACTATGGCGGAACAATCTATCATTTTGAAGAACATTAGCCATCAACTTGAGAGTCTAAATAGGGAAATTCCTAGTTTACAATTGAAACTTTCTAATGCTAAAAGGAATATATCATCTTTGTCTGAAGCTCAATCTTCATTTATTAATAAAATGGCTGCTAAACCTGAAACTAATGATAATCCCTTTGCAGCTACTAATGCTATACAAGTAAGAATTGATGAAAATATTAGACTATTAGCTGAATTACATGCTAAGTGGGAAAGAGAAGATGAAATTGCTAGAAACATTAGTGTTTCTACTATCACTACCACTAGTGTTAAGGCTAGTAATAGTTCTACCACTCTAGATGATAACTATGATTTTGATCTTGATGGTTGCAATATCTCTGAAGTTATTAAGTTCCTACAAAAGCTTGCTAAAAGTCCTAATGCTAGTGCTGTGAACATGGCCTTTATAAAACACATTACTGATGCTGTCATAAAGATTAAAGAAGAAAAGATGAAACATAAAGCTTCTATTCCTATAAAACAAGAAGATGGTTGGGAACCCATCATTAATATGAAAGTGAATGATTTTGATTTTAAAGCTTTACGTGATCTTGATAGTTGTGTTTCTATTATGCCTAGAAGGATTTATGATATGCTTGATTTGGCACCACTTGAAGATTGTTATTTGAATGTCCCACTTGATGATAATGCTAAAAAGAAACTCATGGGAAGTCTTAATGATGTTCTTATTATGGTTAACAATGCCTATGTCCCTGTTGATTTCTATGTTTTGGATATTGAATGCAATGCTTCTTGTCCTATTACTTTGGGAAGACCTTTTCTTAGAACTGTTGGTGCCATTATTGATATGAAAGAAGGCACCACTAAATATCAACTCCCACTCAAGAAAGGTATATAACACTTACCTAAGAAGAGAGAGAATATTTCTTTTGCCTCTCATATGAAAACAAAATTTGCTCTCAATGCTTATTCATTTGAGAACACTTGATTCTTGGTTCTTATGCCTAACTTAAAGGCGTTAAAGAAAAGTACTTATTGGGAGATAACCCAAAAGTTTTAGATGAGTCTTGGAAGTTATTACTTTAGTAATAACTGCTCCTTATCCTTTTTATTTGCTTTTTGTGCCAAGAGTAACCTCTAATGAGAGAGAAGTAATGATTGGGAAAGTTGCTGTCCCGAAACAGATTTTTGTGCTTCACCGTAAAAATTCGTGTAAAATCTATGAACGTCCTTTTGAGGCGTGAATTTTTTTCTTCTGCCCCAGGTTGTTATCTAACTTTCGTTAGTTCAACACTTTTTTATTTGAGCAACAGAATGTCTTCAAAAAAATTCGTCTTTACCTGCTGGTCTGTTTTGATAGATTTCTGCATTTGCTTCTTGTTGGTTCCTTTTTGAGTTCTTTTGGGGAATTGAGCTTTTTGAGGGAAGTGCTACAGTAGCTAGTGTTTTAATGGAATTTTATTAGTGTTAGAACTGAACCTAAGGACTTATTATCTTGATTGCACTAATGTTGCTAATAAAGATTGTGTGAAGTTTTGTATGAAGGAAAAATTTCAGGTGTATGGAAGAAATGAGTAATGAGATGAAGGATGGACTAAAGCTCAAGCTTGGGGATACCACGCGTGTCACCCCAAGAAATATCCAAGAAGTACAAGCATCAAAGCTTGGGGATGCCCAAGGAATCCCCTTCTTCATCAATAAAAATCCCAGGTTTCTTCCAAACGCTTCATTTTTATTGTTTCATGCACAGTTGTGTTGTTCTTGGAGCATCTTCTTTTCGTTTTTGTTTTGGTTTTTCGCTTGCTTTGTTTTCTTAGTTTTCTGAATAAATTGGTTGGACACCCTCTTTCATGCATTGGTTTTCAAATAGTTTGGCTTGGTTTGGAAAAGAGTAGGAAATTTCATGCTTAAGTGTTAAAGAGAGCTTGTTTTGACTGTGGCCTATGCTTTGTCATGCCATGCTTGATATTGTTTTGGCTTTATGCTTAGTATTCTTTGTTGTAGCATGACTTGTTATAAACAATTGAGTTTGCTTAATGTGCTTGGATGAATCATGCGTTGTTTTAGCATATTAAATCATAGTATAGTGGTATTCTCCTTTGATGCTTTATTTGGGTTGACTTGGCGCATGCTCACACCATGTTATGACTATCTCAAGTCACCATAGCCTTTATGATCCCTTAGTTTTCAACTTGTAGTATCACTTTATGATTCGATCAATGATGTTTTGTCACTCTGCATGATTATGGTCATTATTGCTCTCTTAGTTTGTCGCTCCCAGTCTTTTGCTAGCCTCCGCAACCAAGTACGAGTTCCACTCATGCATCCAACTCCCTAAACCAATTTATTCCAAAGAGTCCACCATACCTACCTACTAGCTATGCTATTCCAAGTATATTCATGTTTTTGTTTACCTTCCAAATTAAACTTGTTATGAGAAAACTAGTGATTAAAGCTCTCACGAACTTGATGGCACACTTTACTTTTCTTGCCCTTAATAAACTTGAACCATTGTGTCGACTATGTCATATATGCTTGCACTTATTTGTTGGGGATTAGCATAACCATGATGTCATGGGGAATGCTTTCAACATTGCACGGGTACTTTGTACCTAGTTGATATCATGCTCTTTTGTCTATGGATGTCGTCGGTGTGAAATGAAAGGGGAGCTTGTAAGTCCATGGAGTTATGTATATGTGTTAGAGAAACGCCTGGGCCGCTGGACTAATCCATGCTGACATGGTGGAAACTGCAGCGTAACCATAATGAGCTGTCTATGAAGCATTCTTCTTATAAAAAAAGAGTCCTATATTGAGAAAAAAGAGAAAAAAGCACCATATTCCCATGGTAAATAAGAATATTGCTAAGATGCTCGTTGTCTGCTTGCCTTGTCATTTTGATATGGGGATTCTTCCATATCATCGGGCAAGGGGTACACCATTGGCGGTTCTCTATGATACCCCATTGGCGGTTCTCTATGACATACATATATAAGATATTGAAAGGGTTCAATATGGAAACAACAAGAAAGGTTCTTGCTGCATGGAAAGAATTGTATCAAGATTCAAGTGTTTCAACACTTGGTGAGTAAAATCACATGAAGATTTTGATCGATTATACCATGATATTTATATATCCAAAATGTCCTATGCTCTAAATGTTATGAGCATATACCAGAATGATTCATAAGATGATCATTGGACAATAGTAAAGATATTCTTATGAGCTTTGGAAGAACTAAGAATATATAATGTATAAGTGACAAATAGTTAAAGGTAGTTCATTGTAAAGCGTTACATTGATACTAGTTTTGTCACAAGATACAAATTAAATTTATCTCAACTTAGACTATGGGTGGCACAATATATTGGAAAGGATGTTCCATGATAGATTTGGATGAGTTCCAAAGTTGAGATATTGTGACGGATACTACAACAAAAGGCTAAGTATCTGACTGCTATAGTAGCAGCATAGGAGGGCATGTGTGTTAAGTAGTTTGTTATCAAACTAGGTGTGGTTCAAAGTGGGCTAATACTATGAAGATATATTGTGTGACAATAATATCAACATATTTTGAGCCGAACGAACTAAAGGTCTCACCAAAGGACCAAATTTATACAATGCCATTTCATTTGAGAATGAGTGATGCGTAGAGACGCAAAGACATGCAAATACACACGGACCTGAAATTGTCAGATCCATAGATTATGTTAACCACTAACAATAGCGTATATACAACACCAGAAAGCCATAGGTGTTCAATACGCAAAGTTTTTCAAACTAGATTATTGACTCTAGTGCAAGTGGGAGACTGAAGGGAATATGCCCGAGAGGCAATAATAAAGTGGTTATTATCTTATTCCATGTTTATGATAAATGTTTATTTTACATGCTAGAATTGTATTGATCGGAAACATCAATACATGTGTGTTTAATAAACAAAAAGGGTTCCTAGTTATGCCTCTCTTATTGACTAGCTTGTTGATTAACAAGATGATCAAGGTTTCCTGATCATGGACATTGGATGTTGTTAATAACAAGGTCACACCATTGGTGGAATGATGTGATGAACATTCATCCGAAGTATAGCATTATGATCAAGTCATTATGTTTATATTGCTATAACATCATACGAAGTAATCTTAGTCCTTAGACCATGAGATCATGTTAATTGCTAACACCGGAAGAGTATCTTGATAACATCAAACGTCATATCGTAACAGGGTGACTATAAAGGCGGGTTCAGTGCTACGAAGGTGTTATGTTGAGGCTCATGGATCAAGAGTGGGATTTGTCCATCCCGATGACGGATAGATATACTCTGGGACCTCTCAGTGATATCACATTGAAATAGCTTGCAAGCAAGTGATGTGATCACTAGAATGTTATATCACGGGAACAAGAAAAGAGTGCATGTCGGTAACGAAATCCTACTAGGTATGGAGATACCGATGAGCGAATCTCGGACATGTAATATATCGCGGGACAAAAGGGATTTAGTTACTAGCGTTAAAGGTTCTCACGATCACAGAAGTCATCGTTGAATGTGTAGGAGTCAGTATGGATCTCCAGGTCCCGCTGCTGATTATTGATCAGAGAGGGCTCTCGATCATGTCTGCATTATTCGCGAACCGTAGGGTGACACACTTAAGGGATACAGACACCATTTGGAGCAAATATGTTTCAGATAAAGATTTAAGAAAGCGCTGGAATTATTTCAATAGACACCAAAACTGTTTCGGGTGAAAATGCTGAAATTGGTTCTGCATGTAATATTGAAATGTTGCAGGGGGTTTTATGTGAATGTTTGTTAATTAAAGTAATTAACAAAATTCTGAATAAAAATAATAAAAGAGTTTTATTAAATGAGAGAGCATTAAGTTTGGAGAAATTTAATGCATTTAAAGTGGAGACTTTAAAAGAGAATGTGAAGGGGCAAATTTATGTGGAGGGAGTTACCACCACATGAATGGAGGAGGTGAAGAGACACCTCCTCCATGCGCCGGCCATGAAGGAGGGGCACCCCCCTCTGTCAACACCCGGATTTTTAATCCCGGATGCCCGTTATGCCATACCTCGCAATCCCAAGATTACCATTTTTGCGAGACATAACGGATTGGATATCACAGTACATCATCCATTACAAACCATACATAAGGTTTTACACAAATAAGGATCTCATGATCCAGTCTTTAATACAACAAGCAGCGGAAATAAACGATAGCGTAGCGGTGGGGTCCATCTTCAGGGGCATAGGCAATGCTGACGAAGGTAGATAGTCCTAGTTATCATAGCCGTCCTGCTGACCATCATCTTGATAATCTCCTTCATAGTCTGGCCATGATAATAGCCAGGGACAAAAGCCATGAGTACTCTTTAAGTACTGGCAAACTACTACTAGCAAGGGTTATGATTCTAAGTTAAAGTGCTGAATTGAAAGAATAACTATCAAGTTAAGTTTGAAACCTAAGCTGAGTTCTGAAGCAAGAAAAGATAAAGTAAAGTTCTAGAATCACTTAAGTGGGGAAGCTATTATCATCTACACAACCCTGTTGTGGGCAAGTCAAAGTTCATCATTCATTTCAAGTTATTTAGAAAACATCTGACAACGAAACAGTATGGCCATTCCAACTGTCCATAACCGTAGAAGCGGCTATTCGAATAGTTTGACACTCCGCAGAGGTGGTACACTTTCACCACAAGATTCGATACATCTGTCAGGGATAACCCTGAATCATCATACTTAGTATGCAGATAATCAAACATAACCTTCCCTTTACACACCCTAGTACAAGCACCTCTCCTATGAGCATGGCCTCCCAACCATGACCATCAGTCATCTTGGGCACTGCATAGGTGGACAACATTGAGAGGTAGCCTCAGCTCAAACCTCTCCCGTGAGGGAACTAATACTAATGCATATAAATTTCCAGCTAAGCCTTACCCAATTCAGGTAATGTGGTTGTACGGTAAATTTGGAATGGTATCGCATCCGAATCCAACCATTAGTTTTATAAAAGGGTTAAGGCTCATGCCTCATCTTCATCATCATAAACCAATGGTGTTTCTCAACACAGGTCAAAACATCTCAATAGAATGACTCATCATTCCAAGGTTTTCACAATTCATTTTAACCAAGTGTTCCCATCTAAAGTGACTCAAGTTTTGATCTATTCTAAAACACTAGGTTAAGAGTGTTCACTAAGGTGGAAAGGTGGGATCAATCTCATGCCATAGAATGACATCTAAAGGTTCCTGAGTAGGTCAAGTTTTATACCCTTTATGCTACCTTCAAAATTAATTAAAGAACTTTGTGTAAACTAAGGGGGTGTGATCAAAGTATGCTTAAGGCATCTTTACTAAACCATCTAGTTTTATTCTAGCTTGCTACAATAGCTTACTAAAGCATGTTTGCAAGGGTTAGCTTGCCACTAATAGCTTGCCTTGGTTGGTGCAGTGGTTGAAGTTTTCTTCTTCTTCTTCCTGGTAGAACTCCTCCTCGAAGGCTTGGTCGGTACTATCGTCTAGAAATACATAGGGAGTGCACAATCACCAAACAATACTTAACTAGGCTAAGTAGTATTCTAAACCACACAATTGATGATCTATTATCATCACAAGCATCACAAGTTTAATTCCATAGTTTCAACCTTTTTATTTTGGAAAAGTACTTTCTACTCATTGAAAAATTAACTAAAATTTAATATTCACCACCAAAATATGGAATCATGTGGACACATGTCCTCACCACATATTCTAACATGTGGGAATGAGATTTAAAGGTGGGATCAATATTACTTTGGTTTAAGTTCATTACTTAATGATTTAAAGTGACTAGAAATGCCTATATAGCATTCTTTTGGTACTAGTCCAAAGTCACTGCATGTAAACCTTAATATTATTACATATTTGGATAGATATGATGAAATGTGATTTTTGAGAGTTGTAATCAACTCAAAAGATAACTTGGTTGATTTTATAAAAATGTTTCTAGTTGCAAAAGCTTCTGCCTTCTTATTTTGATTAGGAGAAATCTATAACTCTAAATGAATTAAATCCAACGGGCTTGGATAGAGCATTTCAATACCTTTCAGACAAAATTAGTTTCATGTAATTTGGATTTGTCAAACTCACAGAATTGAATTTTGAAACACTGGATAGAAACTAAATTCTAACTAAAAAGAAAAACCTAGATTTGAATCTACGGGCTTGCGCGGGAAAGGAAATGGGCCGGCCCAGTGGCGCTACGTGGCACGAGGCTCAGCTGACAGGAGGGGTCCACTTGTCAGCGGCTCTTTAAAACGCGAAACGGTACGTGCGCTGTGGGCCGTGCGATTAGAGGCTAGATCTACGGCTGAGGGTCGTCGTCAACGACGGACGGGTCGCCGGCGAGCTCGAACCCTAGCGACTCGGTGGGGGTCTACTGGGGGCGTACCAGGGCTCCAGCAGGGTCGGCGATGCGGGCGAACGAAGTGGAAGACGACGGCAAGGCGAGGCGTGGTCACGGCGGAGCTTGGGGTGGCCGGAATCAACGACACCCTTCTTCTCCAGAGGCGGCGGCTCCGGCTCCAATTCCGGCGAGCTGCTGCTCCACTTGCTCCGGCGAGGGGTGGTTGAGGTTCAGAGAGGTGAGGGGAGTGGAATGCTGTGAGTCTTTGGTGCTGGGGAGGGCTCCTTTTATAGGCTCGACGTTGAGACCGAGCGGGATGGGCGGTCGACGGTGGCGACATGGCTACGGCGAGCTAGCGGCATGGCTGGGGATGGCGATCGATGGGCGGTCCCCTGGCGGTGATCTACTGCTTCAATGCGGCCATGGGGGCGGTGGCCTGCGGTCGGGGTGAGGTGGCGCTCTGCGCGGCCGAAGCGGCTGTGTCCACGGCGAGCGGTGGTTGTGGGGCTTTGGGCGGCAAACGGAGGTGTCTGGGGTGTTCTCTAGGTCGAGGCGGAGCGGTGGGCGCGGGCTGGTGTCAAGCAGCGGCTTGTGCACGCGGGGACAGTGCGCGCTCTGCGGGCGGCGTCGGCATGGTTCGGTGGCACTGGGCGCGGGTTCTCCTCTGTGGTCCATGGCTGGTCTTGGCTCGGGCAAGGGACAGAGAGGTGCGGTGTTGGCTGCCTCCTAGACATGGAGAGGGGGAGAGGGGTGGTCTGCTGCAGCGGTTGCAAGTTTGGCCGGAGAGGCATGGCTCGGGTCGGCATGGCATTGTTGCTAGGGGTGTAGGGGATGGGTTGCAAATGGCATGGTTTGATCAGAGGGGGACAAAGAGATTAAATGGAGATCAAATGGGGGCAAAACTCTGTTCAAAATAGTGAGCTAGGATTAGAGGTGTGATTCTGCCTGCCAAGTGTTTGATGAAATGGCTGCAAGAGAAAAAGTTTTGAATTTTGAGTTCAAAATTTTTGGGTGATCTCCACTAGTGATAGGTAGTCTCTGGTTGCAAGGGTTTTGAAAATGGTGCTCAATTTGATGGTTTTTGAAATAGGGGTGATCTATGCATATGCATTAGATTCAATTTTAAACTGTCATTTAAAATAGTTTACAGAAGGTTTTTAGTAGATCAAAAGGTGGGCCTTGGTACCTCATTATGTGTACTAGCAAGGGGTGTAAAGATCAAGAATTGTTTCTGTTAAGAATTGAGTACTAGGAATAGCCAAAGTAGGCATGAGAGTTAAATTTGTCCAAATGACCATTCCTTCATTTTAATTCTTTTTGATTTGATTTTCTTTAGGAAAAGTTTGGGAATGATGTAGATGATGTTTAAATCACCTAAGAAACATTTTAGAAGCAAAGGATCACACAATCATGGCAATTCAAAACAACTCCTATTTTAAATGCACACATATATGAATGCTTTCATTTTAAATATGGAAAAGTTTTTGTTAATCCTAGTTTTGGATGATTTGATCTTTGATAACCTTGGATTGAAGTTTTGGGATGTTACAAACCTTCCCCCCTTAAATAAAATCTCGTCCTGAGATTTACAAGAAAACTAGGAACTAAAGAGATCTAGGAACTCTGTCCTAATGTAATCCTCGCGCTCCCAAGTGGCTTCCTCCTCGGTATGGTTGCTCCACTGAATCTTGAGAAACTTGATACTCCTGGTCCTGGTGGTTCTGTAGGCTTCCTCTAAGATACGGATGGGCACTTCCCGATAGGTCAGGTCATTATTGATTTCCACTGCTCTGTGATCGATATTCTTGAAAACTTCAGTCTTCTCAGGCACTTCCAAGCATTTGCGAAGTAACGAGATATGGAACACAATGTGGATGGCTGACATCTCTTCCGGCAATTCCAGCTGATACGATACTTCTCCTCGGCGGTTCAGAATCTTGAAAGGTCCGATATATCTGGGAGCTAACTTTCCCTTCAGACTAAAGTGTTGAGTTCCCTTCAACGGTGAAACCTTGAGATATACGAAATCTCCGACATTGAAAGTCAGGTCTCTCCTTCTCTTGTCAGCATAACTCTTCTGTCTGGATTGGGCGGTCTTGAGGTGCTCACGAACTTTGTGAACTTTCTCTTCTGCTTCTCGGAGAATGTCGGGTCCAAAGATCTAACTCTCTCCTACTTGCGACCAATTCAAAGGGGTATGACACTTTCTTCCGTATAGGAATTCAAAGGGTTCCATCTGCAAACTAGCTTGATAACTGTTGTTATATGAGAATTCTGCGAAGGGCAGGCAGTCTTCCCATTTTGATCCATATTCCAACACACAAGCTCTAAGCATATCCTCCAAGATCTGGTTGACTCTCTCAGTCTGTCCATCTGTTTGCGGGTGATAAGCGGTACTGAAGTTCAACTTGGTTCCTAAACCTTCCTAAACTTTCTGCCAAAATCTTGAAGTAGACTGAGTTCCTCGATCTGATACGATGGTCTTGGGGGTTCCATGCAGACTAATAATCCTAGCAATGTACAGCTCTGCTAGTTTTGCACTCTGGTAGGTTGTCTTGACTGGTATGAAGTGGGCTACCTTGGATAGTCTATCAACTATGACCCAGATTGAGTCATTTCCCCTACTAGAAGTAGGTAAACCGGTGATAAAGTCCATTGCGACGGAATCCCATTTCCATTCCAGAATCTGCAATGGTTGCAACAATCCTGCAGGTCTCTGATGTTCCGCTTTGACTCTTTGACAAATGTCACATTTGGCGATGTAGCTTCCGATCTCTCTCTTCATCTTGTGCCACCAAAATTGCTCTTTCAAATCCTGATACATCTTTGTTCCTCCGGGGTGGATAGAATAAAGAGTATCATGAGCTTCCTTCATGATAATTTTCTTCAGCTCCGAATCTGCTGGTACACAGATACGTCCCTTGTACCACAGTACACCTTCTTCGTCTTCGGTGAATCCAGGTACTTTGCCTGTACCAATACAACATTTGATTCTGTCGATACTTTCATTCCCCTTCTGGGCTTCCTTGATTTGGCTAATCAAAGTGGGTTGAAGTTCAATGCTAGCTAGGAATCCTTTGCTAACTAACTCAGTCCTGAACTGCTCCAACTCCTCATACAAACTTGGTTTCTTCTCTTTGATCATGGTGTTAAGCCTACACGGCAATCTGCTAAGAGCATCCGCTACCACATTGGCTTTGCCGGGGTGATAGTGAATGTCAAGGTCATAATCCTTGATTAACTCTATCCACCTTCTTTGCCTCATATTCAACTCCTTCTGGGTGAAGATATACTTCAAGCTCTTATGATCTGAGTAAATATCACAGCGATTACCCATCAAATAATGACGCCATGTCTTCAATGCTAGAACCACCGCTGCTAGCTCAAGATCATGGGTCGGATAGTTCTGCTCATGCTGCTTCAGTTGTCGAGACAGATACGCGATGACTTTGCCTTCTTGCATCAATACACATCCTAGACCAATATTTGATGCATCACAATACACATCAAACGGCTTCTTGATGTTTGGCATGATCAAAATTGGGGCTGATATCAATCTCTTCTTCAGCTCCCGGAAACTGGCTTCACACTTGTCTGTCCATTCAAACTTCTTGTCCTTCTTCAACAATTGGGTCATTGGTCGGGCTATGCTTGAGAATCCTTCTATGAATTTGCGGTAATATCCCGCTAATCCGAGAAATGAACGAACTTGGGTTTTATTGGTTGGGGCTTCCCATTCTTTGACATCTTTGATCTTGCTGGGATCAACAGAGACTCCTCCGGCGGACACAATATGTCCTAGGAATCCTACTTCTTTCAGCCAAAACTCACACTTGCTGAACTTGGCATATAACTGATGCTCTCTCAGGGTTTCTAGGATGATTCTCAAATGTTGCTCATGCTCTTGTTCTGACTTGGAGTAGATAAGGATGTCGTCGATAAACACAACTACAAACTTATCTAGGAAATTCATAAAGATCTTATTCATGAGATTCATGAAATACGCAAGGGCATTGGTTAATCCAAAAGACATAACCGTATACTCGTATAAACCATAGCGAGTAGTAAAGGCGGTCTTCGGAATATCCGTTGCACGAATCTTAAGTTGGTGATAACCAGTCCTAAGATCAATCTTTGAGAATACCTGAGCTCCAGTCAACTGATCAAATAGATCCTCTATCTTTGGCAAGGGGTACTTGTTCTTGATGGTGACATCATTCAACTTTCTGTAGTCTGTACACAGACGGTTGCCTCCATCCTTCTTGTCGACGAACAACACTGGTGATCTCCATGGCGATGCACTTGGCTGAATCAAGCCTGTTGCTAACATGGCATCCAACTGCTTCTTCAGTTCTACTAACTCTGAGGGGTTCATGGTATAGGGTCTCTGGGCTATAGGTCCGGTTCCGAGGATTAGTTCGATAATGAACTCTATATCCCTATCCGGGGGCATACCTGGCAATTCATCTAGGAATACGTCGGGGTATTCACAGACTACTCTGACTTGGTCAATGGTAGGCAGGGCTACACTTTTGTTGCATTTGAATTGACGGGGTAAGGTTTCAGAGATATGTTCTACTGTTACTCCAGAACTACTGGTCATGGTGATGGCTTTCTTAGCACAGTCTATCAGTCCTTTATGCCTTGACATCCAGTCCATACCTAGTACTACTTCCAAACCATTGGTTCCAAGTACAACTAGGTTGGCATAAAAAATCTATCCCATGTATTCTGATAGGTACAGCTTGGCAAATTTTTCTAGCTTTTATTGTTGAACCGGGGATTTGAACTATCATGACATGCTTCAGGTTGGTTGGGCGAATCTTACTAGTGCATACAAATTCTTCGGTGACAAATGAATGCGATGCTCCAGAATCAAACAATACTCTTGCTAAAACTGAGTTAATAGAAAACATACCCAGCACGACATCTGGTGCTTCCTGGGCTTCTTCTACGCTCATGTGGAAGAGACGACCGTTGCGGTTGTGCGGGTTCCCTAGGGCAAATCTCCTGCCCGGTTGAACACGACGCTGCTGCTGAGCTGGGGCATTCACAGGGGCATTGGCGGCAGTCTTCTTGGGACACTCATTGGAGTAGTGACCCTTCACTCCACACTCAAAACAAGTGATCTGGGACTTGTCCTTGACTGCGACAGGTACAACATTGCTGCCAGTTCTGGGGGCAGTGTTGTTGTTGTTGCTCTTGGGAGGGGCACGGTTGAAATTGTTGGCGTTGCCGGAGTTGTGATTGTTTCCTCCGGGCTTCACATTTCCTCCGCTACAGTTGGGGTAGCTTGGGAGAGAATTTGGGGGTCGGTTGTTCCTTGGTGCATATCCTGGTGATGGGTTGGGACGGTACTTCTGGTGACTAGTGGATCCAGACTGCTGCATCATACGATGTTTGCGGTTGTCGTTTGCCTGGTTAATCTTCCCTTCCATCTGAATGGCAGAGTCGACTAGCTCTTCAAGATCCTGGAAACGGATGTTGACGAGGACATTCTGCATCTCATCATGCAGTCCATTTAAGAATCTCTCTTTCTTCTTGGCCTCCGTGTTGATTTCATCCAGTGCATATCTGGCAAGTGACAAGAATTTGTCACGGTACTCTACCACAGTCAATCTTCCTTGATTCAGTTCACAGAATTCATCTCTCATCCTGTTGACAAGACCTTGCGGCACGTGGGTGCGGCTGAACTTGACCTTGAATGCTTCCCAGGTCATCACCTGGCCATGGTTCATGTTGCGGACGCTATTCCACCAAGCTCTTGCATCTCCCGCCAGATAGTGGGTGGCGAAGAGAACTTTCTCATTCTCATCAACTCCTGCAACTTCGAGGTTGTTTTCCATGGTCTGTAACCAGTCATCAGCATCTAATGGGTTTTCAGATTGGTTGAAGATTGGGGGATTGGTGTTCTGAATTTTTTTTAGTTTAGATCCATGATGATCCTGATTTCCATGTCCTTGGTTGTTGAGAGCCATTTGGGCGATCTGCTGCAATGTCGCTAAGTTGGATTGACGCTCGGCCCTGCTTGCTTCACGGTCTGCGATGAGATTATGCAAGATCTGCAGCATTGGGTCCTGCGATGAGCTGCTCCCTCCTTGGTTTCCACGAGTCATCTGAAGATTGAGATAGACATAGGGGTAAGAGGGAAATTCTAAGGTTCATGGTTTTGGGTTTTCAAAGCTACACTTTGAGTTAGACTCAGGTTTTTCAACTAACTTCTTTTTCATTCATGCAAGCAAGCACACGATACAACACACACCACAACAAGGAAAGGGAAAAAACAGATGGTTTTAAGAACCATTCTGCAAGCTACGATACAATGAGATGATACATCTCATGCTACGACAGTGCTCTAGTGCATCTACTCATCGTCGATGAAGTCGGAGTCTTCATCATTAGTGTAGAAGTCCACAACATCCTCTGCCAGAAAATCATCATCGTTGCTGAGGTAAGAATCCATATCTCCCTGGATGTCTTCTCCCTCATCATCTTCTTCCTTGGCAGCAAGCTGAGCTTCCTGCTCCTTGACGGTCTTCTCGAGGTCGGCCACCTTCTTGCGAAGATGGGCGATGGTGCGATCCTTCTTTGCACTCTGGCTACGAAGATACTGGCGATCTTGGACGAGCAGTGTGAAAGTCTGGGCCTTCTGGTCGGTGATGGCACGGTTCTGGTTGGCTAACTCTCTGGCATTGTCCAGTTCCTGCTGTCGGTCATGAAGCAAGAAGTCAAGATTCTCCACTTGACGCCTCAACTCTGGGTGACTTGGCATCTCCATCGGCATTCCCATGAAGTCACGTCTTGCATAGTGGGCAAAACGGGTTCCTTGAATCTTGTTGACGCTGAGGGCACATAGACGTGCGAGAGCTTCCTGCATTGCCCTGGCTAATCCATCTAGCCAGTTGTTCTCTCTCACAGAGAACTGAATTCTCCCAGAAGTTGGTGCTTCAATGCTTCCTCGAAGATCTGCGGTGACTAGCCATTGTAGGTCTCCTCCTGGGGGTCCTGGAAGTTGAGCTCCAAGAAACTCCGGATGTGGGCGTCCCAGTAACTCCGACAGTGAATCCAGATCCCTCTCGAATATCAACTGACCTCCGTTTCCCAACTGGTAAAACTTTCTGAACTGAGTCTCCATCTACAAGAATTTAGGATGAGGAAATTAGTGAAGTGATCAAGTGTGTCAAATTTTAAGTAGTAATGTAAGAATTTTGAGGAACATGTATTTTTGAGAAAGAATGAGTTCACAAGGGTAAGAGGGGAAATAGTTTTTCATAAATACTCACTTTGGTTTTGAAGCTAAGTTTTTGGTTTGGACGTCCATTCTAACTAGGGTCTCCTATGGTCAGGATGGCTCTGATACCAACTTGTCAACACTCGGATTTTTAATCCCGGATGCCCGTTATGCCATACCTCGCAACTCCAAGATTACCATTTTTGCGAGACATAACGGATTAGATATCACAGTACATCATCCATTACAAACCATACATAAGGTTTTACACAAATAAGGATCTCATGATCCAGTCTTTAATACAACAAGCAGCGGAAATAAACAATAGCGTAGCGGTGGGGTCCATCTTCAGGGGCACAGGCAATGCTGACGAAGGTAGATAGTCCTAGTTATCATAGTCATCCTGCTGACCATCATCTTGATAATCTCCTTCATAGTCTGGCCATGATAATAGCCAGGGACAAAAGCCATGAGTACTCTTTAAGTACTCGCAAACTACTACTAGCAAGGGTTATGATTCCAAGTTAAAGTGCTGAATTGAAAGAATAACTATCAAGTTAAGTTTGAAACCTAAGCTGAGTTTTGAAGCAAGAAAAGATAAAGTAAAGTTCTATTATGAGTTAAGTGGGGAAGCTATTATCATCTACACAACCCTGTTGTGGGCAAGTCAAAGTTCATCATTCATTTCAAGTTATTTAGAAAACATCTGACAACGAAACAGTATGGCCATTCCAACTGTCCATAACCGTAGACGCAGCTATTCGAATAGTTTGACACTCTGCAGAGGTGGTACACTTTCACCACAAGATTCGATACATCTGTCAGGGATAACCCTGAATCATCATACTTAGTATGAAGATAATCAAACATAACCTTCCCTTTACACACCCTAGTACAAGCACCTCTCCTATGAGCATGGCCTCCCAACCATGACCATCAGTCATCTTGGGCACTGCATAGGTGGACAACATTGAGAGGTAGCCTCAGCTCAAACCTCTCCCGTGAGGGAACTAATACTAATGCATATAAATTTCCAGCTAAGCCTTACCCAATTCAGGTAATGTGGTTGTACGGTAAATTTGGAATGGTATCGCATCCGAATCCAACCATCAGTTTTATAAAAGGGTTAAGGCTCATGCCTCATCATTTTCATCATCATAAACCAATGGTTTTTCTCAACACATGTCAAAACATCTCAATAGAATGACCCATCATTCCAAGGTTTTCACAATTCATTTTAACCAAGTGTTCCCATCTAAAGTGACTCAAGTTTTGATCTATTCTAAAACACTAGGTTAAGAGTGTTCACTAAGGTGGAAAGGTGGGATCAATATCATGCCATAGAATGACATCTAAAGGTTCCTGTGTAGGTCAAGTTTTATACTCTTTATGCTACCTTCAAAATTAATTAAAGAACTTTGTGTAAACTAAGGGGGTGTGATCAAAGTATGCTTAAGGCATCTTTACTAAACCATCTAGTTTTATTCTAGCTTGCTACAATAGCTTACTAAAGCATGTTTGCAAGGGTTAGCTTGCCACTAATATCTTGCCTTGGTTGGTGTAGTGGTTGAAGTTTTCTTCTTCTTCTTCCTGGTAGAACTCCTCCTCCTCGAAGGCTTGGTCGGTACTATCGTCTAGAAATACATAGGGAGTGCACAATCACCAAACAATACTTAACTAGGCTAAGTAGTATTCTAAACCACACAATTGATGATCTATTATCATCACAAGCATCACAAGATTAATTCCATAGCTTCAACCTTTTTATTTTGGAAAAGTAATTTCTACACATTGAAAAATTAACTAAAATTTAATATTCACTACCAGAATATGGGATCATGTGGACACATGTCCTCACCACATATTCTAACATGTGGGAAAGAGATTTAAAGGTGGGATCAATATTACTTTGGTTTAAGTTCATTACTTATTGATTTAAAGTGACTAGAAATGCCTATATAGCATTCTTTTGGTACTAGTCCAAAGTCACTGCCTGTAAACCTTAATATTATTATATATTTGGATAGATATGATGAAATGTGATTTTTGAGAGTTGGAATCAACTCAAACGCTAACTTGGATGATTTTATAAAAATGTTTCAAGTTGCAAAAGATTTTGTCTTCTTATTTTGATTAGGAGAAATCTATAACTCTAAATCAATTAAATCCAACGGGCTTGGATAGAGCATTTCAATACCTTTTAGACAAAATTAGTTTCATGTAATTTGGATTTGTCAAACTCACAGAATTGAATTTTGAAACACTGGACAGAAACTAAATTCTAACTAAAAAGAAAAACCTAGATTTGAATCTACGGGCTTGCACGGGAAAGGAAATGGGACAGCCCAGTGGCGCTACGCGGCACGGGGCTCAGCTGACAGGAGGGGTCCACTTGTCAGCGGCTCTTTAAAATGCGAAACGGTACGCGCGCTGTGGGTCATGCGATTAGAGGCTAGATCTACGGCTGAGGGTCGTCGTCGACGACGGACGGGTCGCCGGCGAGCTCGAACCCTAGCGGCTCGGTGGGGGTCTACTGGGGGTGTACCAGGGCTCCAGCGGGGTCGGCGATGCGGGCGAACAAAGTGGAAGACGACGGCGAGGCGAGGCGTGGTCGCGGCGGAGCTTGGGGTGGCCGGAATCAACGGCACCCTTCTTCTCCAAAGGCGGCGGCTCTGGCTCCAATTCCGGCGAGCTGCTGCTCCACTTGCTCCGGCGAGGGGTGGTTGAGGTTCAGAGAGGAGAGGGGAGTGGAATGGTGTGAGTCTTTGGTGCTGGGGAGGGCTCCTTTTATAGGCTCGACGTTGAGACCGAGCGGGATGGGCGGTCGACGGTGGCGACATGGCTACAGCGAGCTAGCGGCATGGCTGGGGATGGCGATCGATGGGCGGTCCCCTGGCGGTGCTCTAGTTCTTCAATGCGGCCGTAGGGGGGGTGGCATGTGGTCGGGGTGAGGTGGCGCTCTGCGTGGCCGAAGCGGCTGTGTCCACGGCGAGCGGTGGCTGTGGGGCTTTGGGCGGCGAACGGAGGTGTCTGGGGTGTTCTCTAGGTCGAGGCGAAGCGGTGGGCGCGGGCTGGTGTCGAGCGGCGGCTTGTGCACGCGGGGACAGTGCGCGCTCTGCGGGCGGCGTCGGCATGGTTCGGTGGCACTGGGCGTGAGTTCTCCTCTGTGGTCCATGGATGGTCTTGGCTCAGGCAAGGTACAAAGAGGGGCGGTGCGGTGCTGGCTGCCTCCTAGACATGGAGAGGGCGAGAGGGGTGGTCTACTGCAGCGGTTGCAAGTTTGGCCGGCGAGGCATGGCTCGGGTCGGCATGGCATTGTTGCTAGGGGTGTAGGGGATGGGTTGCAAATGGCATGGTTTGATCAGAGGGGGACAAAGAGATTAAATGGAGATCAAATGGGGGCAAAACTCTGTTCAAAACAGTGAGCTAGGATTAGAGGTGTGATTCTGCCTGCCAAGTGTTTGATGAAATGGCCGCAAGAGAAAAAGTTTTGAATTTTGAGTTCAAAAATTTTGGGTGATCTCCACTAGTGATAGGTAGTCTCTGGTTGCAAGGGTTTTGAAAATGGTGCTCAATTTGATGGTTTTTGAAATAGGGGTGATCTATGCATATGCATTAGATTCAATTTTAAACTGTCATTTAAAATAGTTACAGAAGGTTTTTAGTAGATCAAAAGGTGGGCCTTGGTACCTCATTATGTGTACTAGCAAGGGGTGTAAAGATCAAGAATTGTTTCTGTTAAGAATTGAGTACTAGGAATAGCCAAAGTAGGCATGAGAGTTAAATTTGTCCAAATGACCATTCCTTCATTTTAATTCTTTTTTATTTGATTTTCTTTAGGAAAAGTTTGGGAATGATGTAGATGATGTTTAAATCACCTAAGAAACATTTTAGAAGCAAAGGATCACACAATCATGGCAATTCAAAACAACTCCTATTTTAAATGCACACATATATGAATGCTTTCATTTCAAATATGGAAAAGTTTTTGTTAATCCTAGTTTTGGATGATTTGATCTTTGATAACCTTGGATTGAAGTTTTGGGATGTTACACCCTCCTCCTATAAAAGGCCACCCCCTCCTCACTTCTCACACATACCTCCTTGTGAAGGATCTCTCTCCCCCTCTAGTATTATTCCCCCATGGTCTCGGATTAGCGAGATACATGTTCCCGGTGGCTTTATCTGGAAAGGAGTTGCTGCTTCCGCTGCTTTGCTGGAGCGAGGGACGGAGGTTGTCGGGGTACCAGACGTGTGTGCGATCACGGATGCACCGCTGCTTTGCGGTGCTGGACTTGGTGGTGTTGGAGCTGGATCTGATGGACATGCTGGAGCCGGACCTACTGGACTTCATCACGATCTTGAGATCAACAAGTGTACGACAACATCAACCACGAGTTCCTACTCTTTAACAAAGCTCGTTGTCTACGAGGGTAAGTTCTCTTTAGATGTATGTCCACCCATTGCTTTGTACCTAGTAGATAGATCTTGGCGTGTAGTTCACATCGTAGGAAATTTTTTGTTTTCTATGCTGCGGATCCAACAGTAACTCCAAGAGGGAGTATTTATGATCGATAGTAGGTTCATGCCTTTAGTAATCTGGGGAAGTGACATAAATCTCTAAGGTTGTAGATGTGCTATTGCTACTAGGGAGAAAACAGCAATCCTTTGTCCATGGGGCAATTGTATTGTTTACTTTACACACTTTGCTTAATGCAATTATCTGTTGCTTGCAACTTAATACTAGAAGGGGTTTGCATGATAACCTGAAGGTGTATTATTAATCATAGATGGAGTTGGATTACGGTCTAGGTATTATGTTGTAATTCCCAATCAAATCTCATAGGAGTCAAGATGTCTAGTATATGCATTGTTATGCTTTCTCAATATGTCAATTTCCCCGCTGTAATTTGTTCACCCAACATGCTATTTATCTGAAGGAGAAACACCTCTAGTGAACTATGGACCCTAGTCCACTCTTTTACCATTAATATACCATCTACTGTTTACCGTTTACTATTTACTTCCTGCAAACAATTACTATCTTCCACACTATGCGTTTAATCCTTTATTTTCAGCAAAACCATTGAGATTGACAACCTCACTGTAATTTGGGGCAAAGTCCTCTGGTTGTGTTGTGCAGGATTCCAAGTTGTTAGCAACACCTTGGAGTTGTTTTCTTGCTCCTAATGGTTCGATCACCTTGGTTTCATAACTGAGGGAAAACTTTCTACTGTTCTCATCATACCTTCCTCTTGGGGTTCCCAATGAGCTCTACATTTTGAGCCATCAAGCACTTTTTCTAGCGCCGTTGCCGGGGAGTTAAGGACAGCTTCAATCTCTTCCTCCTCGTCAATCACTTTTCAGGGAGAAAGAAGATTCTTGCAAGGGGAGTCTTTCACAACCAATCTCTTTACTTTGTTTTTGTTTTGTTTAGTTTATTTTTCTTTGTTTGCTTGTTTCTTTTTATCAAAAACACACACAAAAATAGTTGTACTAGTTTGCTTCTTTTTATCAATAACACAAAAATAATTAGTTCTTTCTGTAGTTGTCACCTCGTGCTTAGCTCACCATGTTGATCCCTAAGTTCACCCTGAAAGACCTTTTAATAGGTAGTGGCTCTATAATTGGGAAAGATAATATTTAAGAATTCTTTAATCTTGTTAGCAAGCATGAGGATATTGAGGTTAAATACTTAGCAGAACTTCCTCCAAATTATGAAATTGCTGCATCTTCTCTAGTTCACATGTTGGAGGCTAGGTTTGTTAACCTTAACCCCATGATGCAAATAATGTTTCTTAAACTTAAAGACATTAAGGATACTAAAAAGAGAGATTTTATTCTAGAAACTTTGCTTAAAGAATTCAATGATGTCGTTAAGCAAGCTAGAAAGGTCTTTGATCGTTTTAATATGCTAGGCTCATGTGTAGATGTTATTGGTACACTATAAAAGTTGGACAAAACCAAACCCAAAAATGGAGAGGAAATTAAAATACCAATACCTTTTAAACTTGTAGGAATGCATGAAGCCTTAGAAATGAATTTTGATTGGATTGTTCCTGAAAACCCGTGTGCTGAAAATAGTGAACCTAAGAGTATTGAGAGAGGATCCTCTAGAACTTATTTGGATGAGATACCTTCCCTCGTTGAAGATATTTCTGGTATTGATCTTAATGCTTCTTCATTTGAAAATACTTGAATTTTGCTCCTATACCCAGCTGAAAGGCGTTAAAGAAAAGCACTATTGGGAGATAACCCAATTTTTTTTACTTTCAGTAAGTTTTTATTTTGTTGAGTCTTGGAAGTTATTGCCTCAGTAATAACCTCTCCTTATCCTTTTTGTGTGGTTTTTGTGCCAAGAATAACCTCTAATGAGAGAGAAGTAAGTCTTGGGAAAGTTGCTATCCCGAAACAGATTTTTGTGCTTCACTGTAAAAAATCGTGAAAAATCCCTGTATGTCGGATTGAGCTGTAATTTTTTGTGTTTATGCCCAGGTTATTGTCTAAATTTCATTAGTTTAGCACTTTTTGATTTGAGCAACATAAGGTCTTCGAAAAACTCGGTTTTTACCTGCTGGCCTGTTTTGATAGATTTCTGCCATTATTTGCATTTGCCTCTTAATCTCTTTCTCTTTGAGTTCTCTTTGATCACTTGAGCTTTTAGAAGGAATTGCTAGAGTAGCTTGTGTTTTAATGGAAGGTTTACTTGTGTTGAAACTAAACCCAAAGATTTATTATCTTGAATACACTAATGTTGCTAATGAAGATTGTGTGAAGTTTTGTATGAAGGAAATTTTCAAGTGTAGGAAAGAATAATGTGATGATATGAAGTATGGACAAAAGCTCAAGCTTGGAGATGCCACCCGTGTCACTCCAAGAAATATTCAAGAAGTACAAGCGTCAAAGCTTGGGGAAGCCCAAGGCATCCCCTTGTTAATCAATAAAAATCTCAGGTTTTCTTGCAAAACACTTCATTTTTATTGCTTCATGCACAATTGTGTTGTTCTTGGAGCGTCTTCGTTTTTGTTTTTAGTTTTCTTTTTTTCTTAAATAAATTGGATGGATCCCCACATTCATATGTTGTTTAAAATAATTTTATTGGTGTTGGAAAAGAGTAGGAAGCTTCATGCTTGTAAGTGGTATAAAAGGAGTTTGATTTGACTGTGGCCTAAACTTTATCATGTCATGCTTGATATTGCTTTGACCTTATGCTTAGTGATTGTTGCTGTAGCATGACTTGTTCCAAAAAATTGAGATTGCATAATGTGCCTTGATAGAATCATGCGTTGTTTTAGCATACAAAAGCATAATATTGGGGTATTCTCCTTTGATGCTTTATTTGGGTTGACTTGGCACATGCTTACACCATGTTAAGACTATGAACCAGTCACCTTAGCCTCTATGGTCATTTAGTTTTTGACTTGTAATATCACTTTATGCTTTAATTAATAATGTTTTGTTGCTTTGCATGATTATGGCCATTATTGCTCTCTTAGTTGGTCACTCCCAGTATTTTGCTAGCCTCCACATGTACCAAGTGTGAGTTCCACTCATGCATCCAACCCCCAAGAAAACCAAGTTATTCCAAAGAGTCCACTATAAATTCCTATGCATGGTGTGTTTCACCATTCCAAGTATATTCATGTTTTTATCTACCTTCCAAATTAAACTTGTTATGTGAAAATTAGTGAATAAAGCTCTCACAAACTTGAAGGCACACTTTATTTTCTTGCACTTAATAAACTTGAACCATTGTGTCCATCAATGTTGCTTATATGCTTGCGCTTTATTAGTTGTGAATTAGCAGAACCATGTACCATGGGGAACGCGTTCAACATTGCACTTATTATTCAGTTGATATCATGTTCTTTTATTTATGGATCCCGGCGGTGTGAAATAAAAGGGGAGCTTGTAAGCTCATGGAGTTTGTATGTGTGCTAGAGAAACGCCTGGGTGGCTAGCCTAAGCCATGCCTAATCATGCTAGAAACTTGCAGCATAACCATAGTGAGCATTCTGTGAAGCATCCTTAATAAAAACCTACGCAAATAGTAAATAAAAAGATCACTGAGATGCTCATTGTTTGTTGCCTTGTCATTTTGATATGGGATAACTCTTGTGTCATGGGTCAAGGGGTACCCCATTGGCGGTTCTCCATGATACACATGTACTTACAATGACAAGAACTTACCTGTGACTAAAGTTGAGTAGCATGAGGTTCGGTACTCGTAAGCAAGGGGCATGAGATTTTCAACTTATAACTTGTCAAGCATATCCTCATATTTGTGTCATTTTAACCTTAATCACCTCAAGATGGTTATGATAGGGGCAATGAGAGCTGAAAGCTAATAAGTACCATAATTTTTGGAAGCTCTTTATGAAACTTGAAATCCCTTCTTCCCTTTGTGAAGGGCCTTTCTTTTTTACTTTTATGTTGAGTCTCCATCTTCTATCTTTATGCACCAATTGAGAGAGCATAGTGGTCATTCTTAGTTTAATAAGCATTGTCCCAAAACTTGTTGATTGATTCATAACTTTGATATTACTTGTTCTTAAATTATTTGTATCTATTCACCCTTATGAACTTTGAAGGTGTCCTATGCATTTATGTTTTGCTATACCGTGAGGGACAAGCTAATAACACTCTTATTATGTTCTCTATATGTGAGATAAACAAACGTCTTTCAATGCATTGTTATTCATGATATTTTGTTTGTACCTTTTCATTTTACAAAATAGTTGCTATGTCTTATTGTTATAACTCTATCTTTCATGCTTATGATTAGAGTACTTTGATCCCAGCTATCAATGCTTTACAAATACCTTGATCGAGATCGTGATGGTGCATGTCACCTCAAAAAATATTCTTTTTATCACTTACCTACTCGAGGACGAGCAGGAGTTAAGCTTGGGGATGCTTGATACGTCGTAAACATATCTATAATTTTTGATGCTCCATGCTTATTTTATATCAACTTTCTTATGTTTTGTTCACACTTTGAGGTATTTTTAAACATTTTCTGGAACTAACCTATTAACAAGATGACATAGTGCTAATTGCCTGTTTTCTGCTATTTTTGGTTTTAGAAAAGCTAGTAAGGAAATATTCTCGGAATTGGATGGGACAAAAGCCAAAGTCAATATTTTACCAGAAGTAACACGGAGTCCGAAGGGCAGCCGAAGAGGGGCCATGAGGAGGCCACACCCTAGGGTGGCGCGGCCCCCCTAGGCACACCGCCACCTGGTGTGGGCCCCTCGGGCGCCCACCGACCTTGCCTCTTCGCCTATAAAAGTACCCCAAGACGAAAACCCTAATGACCGGATCAAAAATCCGCAAAAGAGTCTGTAGCCGCCGCCATCTCCATCCCTAGATAGGGGGTCTGAAACTCTCCCCAGCACCCTGTGGAGGGGAGATATCATCCTGGAGGCCTTCTTCATCACCATGCCTGCCTCCGGAGTGATGCGTGAGTAGTTCACCCTTGGACTATGGGTCCAGGTAGTAGCTAGATGGTTGGTTCTCCTCCTTTGTGCTATCATGTTTAGATCTTATGAGCTCTGTTCATGATCAAGATCATCTATTTGTGATCCTATATGTTGTGTTTGCGGGGATCCGATGGATATTGAGATACTATGTCGGATTGATTATTGATTCTATCATGTCTATGTTATTTGTGATCTTGCATGCTATCCGTTGTTAGTAGCTATCTTGGCCAAGTAGATGCTTGCAACTCCAAGAGGGAGTATTTATGCTCGATAGTAGGTTCATGCCTCTAGTAATCTGGGGATGTGATAGAAATCTCTAAGTTTGTAGATGTGTTGTTGCTACTAGGGAAAAAACAACAATCCTTTCTCCAAGGGGCAATTGTATTGTTTACTTTACACACTTTGCTTAATGCAATTATCTGTTGCTTGCAACTTAATACTAGAAGGGGTTCAGACGATAACCTGAAGGTGGATTACTAGTCATAGATGCAGTTGGATTACGGTCTATGTATTATGTTGTAATGCCCAACTGATGTCTACATACTTCTATTCTTGTAGACAGTTGTTGGGCCTCCAAGTGTAGAGATTTGTAGAACAACAGCAAGTTTTCCCTTAAGTGGATCACCCAAGGTTTATCGAACTTAGGGAGGAAGTGGTCAAAGGTATTCCCTCTCAAGCAACCCTGCAATCAAGATACAAGAAGTCTCTTGTGTCCCCAACACACCCAATACACTTGTCAGGTGTATAGGTGCACTAGTTCGGCGAAGAGATAGTGAAATACAAGTGGTATGGATAACTATAAGTGGTAACGGTGATAGAAAATAGCTTGCTGGCATGTGGTTGACGTCGAAAAAGACTAAAGGCAAACTAAAATAAAGAAGGAAGCAAGAAAACATGTAACAGATCTAATTGCAAACGGTGTTTCAATGCTTAGAAACAAGGCCTAGGGATCATACTTTCACTAGTGAACACTCTCATATAAATATATTCTTCTTTATGATACTACGCTAAACTACTCTCCGGTTGGACACTCTAATCCATGGTAGGGCTATAACAACACACCTCAAAGTAAGCCTTTCCCATCTAGATAACCCCACACTGTCACCTTGAGCTCTAGATGGTTCCAACAAACACCACAATTTCATAGAAACATCCAACTCCAAATATAACTCATAACAAGTATTTGAAATCTCTAGCCTAAGTGCCACCATGGTGTGCACACTGTCAACTTCACACACATGGGGAGAGCAGAGATCTATTAAAGTACTTGAGTAGCAAGGTAGATCTATAGATTACAAGCTCATGATCTCAATAAGATCATGCATAGAGAGAGATGAACACATAGCTAGCGGTAGAACCCTTAGCCTCGAGAGAGAACTACTCCCTCCTCATCATGGGAATCAGCAACGTCGATGGAGATGGTGGTGGAGATCGATGGAGATGGCTCCGGGGGCACTTCCCTGTCCCGATAGGGTGCCGGAATAGAGACTTTCTGTCCCCCGAATCCCCTTTTAGTGGTGGCGGCGCTGCGGAACTTTTCGTGGCTGGAGGCTTGATGATTTAGGGTTTTTGCATCGAGAGGCATCTTATAGGCGAAGAGGCAAGGTCGGTGGGCGGCCAGGGGCCCACACCACCTGGTGGCGCGGCCAGGGCTAGCCCGCGACACCACATGGTGTGGCCGCCCTGTGGCCCCTCTCCTTCTCGTCTTCTGGCTCTGTGAGTCTTCCGGTAAAATATCAACTTTGGCGTTTGTCCCGTCCAATTCCGAGAATATTGATTTTCTGAGTTTCCTAGAACCAAAAACAGCAAAAAACAGGCAACTGGCACTGTGGCACTTGTTAATAGGTTAGTCCAAGAAATCATATAAAAATTACTCCAAAGTGTGGACAAAACATAAGAAATTAGATAAAAACCAAGCATGGAACATCAAAAATTATAGATACATTTGCAATGTATCAACATCCCCAAGCTTAACTCCTGCTCGTCCTCGAGTAGGTAAGTGATAAAAAGAAACAATAATTTTTGAGGTGACATGCACCATCATAAACTTGATCATAGTATTTGTAAAACATTGATAGCTGGGATCATAGTACTTCAATCAAAACATGAAAGACAAAGTTCTAGCAATAAGACAAAGCAACTAAGTTGCAACATGAAAAGGCACAAACAAAAGATTCATGAATAAAAATGCTTTGCAAGACGTTTGTTTGTTTCACATAAAGAAAACATAGCATAGTGGCATTCAGCTTGTCCCTCATAGAGTAGCAAACATAAATGCATAGGACACCTTCAAAGTTCATAAGAGTGACTAGATACAAATAGTTTAAAACAAGCAATATCAAGTTATGCATCAATCAACAAGTCTTGGGACAATGCACATAGAACTAAGAATGGCCACTATGCTCTCAAAGTAGGTGCATAAAGATAGAAGGTGGAGACTCAACATAAAAGTAAAAGAAAGGCCTTCATAGAAGGAAGTAGGGATTCAAGTTTCATAAAGAGCTTCCAAAAATTATGGTACTTTTTAGCTTTCAGCTCTCATTGCCCCTATCATAAGCATCTTGAAGTGATTAAGGTTAAAGTGAACAAATTATGGTGTATATGCTTGACGAAGTATAAGTCGGAAATCTCATGTCCCTTGAATACGAGGGCCGCTCCTCAGGCTACTCAAGTTTAGTCACTGGTAAGTTCTTGTCATTGTAAGTACATGTGTATCATAGAGAACCTCCAATGGGGTACCCCTTGCCCGATGATACGGAAGAATCCCCATATCAAATTGACAAGGCAAGCAGACAACAAGCATCTCAGCAATCTTCTTATTTACCATGGGAATATGGTGCTTTTCTCTCTTTCCTCTTTTCATAATCTTTTTTTTTCTTTTCTCTTTTTTCTCAATATAGGACTCTTTTTTTATAAGAAGAATGCTTCATAGACAGCTCATTATGGTTACGCTGCAGGTTTCCACCATGTCAGCATGGATTAGACCAGAGGCCCAGGCGTTTCTCTAACACATATACATAACTCCATGGACTTACAAGCTCCCCTTTCATTTCACACCGACGACATCCATAGACAAAAGAGCATGATATCAACTAGGTACAAAGTACCAGTGCAATGTTGAAAGCGTTCCCCATGACAGCATGGTTTTTCTAATCCCCAACAAATAAGTGCAAGCATATACAACATAGACGACACAATGGTTCAAGTTTATTAAGGGTAAGAAAAGTAAAGTGTTCCATCAAGTTCGTGAGAGCTTTAATCACTAGTTTTCTCATAACAAGTTTAATTCGGAAGGTAGAAAAAAACATGAATATACTTGGAATAGCTTAAGCTAGTAGGTAGGTATGGTGGACTCTTTGGAATAACTTGGTTTAGGGAGTTGGATGCATGAGAGGAACTCATACTTGGTTGCGGAGGCTAGCAAAAGACTGGGAGCGACAAACTAAGAGAGCAATAATGACCATAATCATGCAGAGCGACAAAACATCATTGATCAAAGCATAAAGTGATACTACAAGTTGAAAACTAAATGATCATAAAGGCTTATGGTGACTTGGGATAGTCATAACATGGTGTGAGCATGTGCCAAGTCAACCCAAATAAAGCATCAAGGGAGAATACCACAATACTATGCTTTAATATGCTAAAACAACGCATGATTCTTTCAAGGCACATTAAGCAATCTCAATTGTTTATAACAAGTTATGCTAAAGCAAAGAATACTAAGCATAAAGCCAAAACAATATCAAGCATGGCATGACAAAGCATAGGCCACAGTCAAAAACAAGTTCTCTTTACCACTTAAGCATGAACTTCCCCTACTCTTTTCCAATCAAAACCAAACTATTTGAAAACCAATGAATGAAAGAGGGGGTCCAACCAATTTATTCATCAAACTAAGTAAACCAAGCAAACGAAAAACCAAAACGAAAAACAAAAAAGAAGACGCTCCAAGAACAACACAACCATGCATGGAACAATAAAAATGAAGTGTTTGGAAGGAACCTGGAATTTGTATTGATAAAGAAGGGGATGCCTTGGGAATCCCCAAGCTTTGATGCTTGTACCTCTTGAATATTTCTTGGGGTGACACGTGTGGCATCTCCAAGCTTGAGCTTTAGTCCATCCTACATCTTATTACTCATTTCTTCCATACACCTGAAATTTTTCCTTCATACAAAACTTCACACAATCTTTATTAGCAACATTAGTGCACTCAAGATAATAAGTCTTTAGGTCCAGTTCTAATACCAATAAAACTTCCATTAAAACACTAGATACTGCAGAACTTCCCTAAAAAAGCTCAATTCCCAAAAGAACTCAAAAAAGAAACCAACAAGAAGCAAATGGAGAAAATGGCAGAAATCTGTCAAAACAGACCAATAGGTAAAGACGAATTTTTTAGAAGACCTTCTATTGCTCAAATCGAAAAGTGTTGAACTACCGAAAGTTAGATAACAACCTGGATAAGCACAAAAATTAACGCCTCAAAAGGACGTACAGAGATTTTACACGAATTTTTACGGTGAAGCACAGAAATCTGTTTCGGGACAGCAACTTTCCCAAGCATTACTTCCCTCTCATTAGAGGTTACTCTTGGCACAAAAAGCAAATAAAAATGATAAGGAGCGGTTATTACTGAAGTAATAACTTCCAAGACTCATCTAAAACTTTTGGGTTATCTCCCAAAAAGTACTTTTCTTTAACGCCTTTAAGTTAGGCATGATAGTTTGAGAAGATGCTCACATAAGAAATATGAATTTAAGTAAAAGAGAGCATCAAGAAGCAATTCAAAGCACATTGAAGTCTAACCCACTTCCTATGCATAGGAATATTGTAAAGAAACAAGTCATGAAAGCACAAAGCAACAAGCATAGGAAAGCAAAACAAGTGAAACTTCGAAAATTTCAACATAAAGAGGGGAAACTTAATATTGTTGAGACACATAAAGCCATGTTTCCCTCTCTCATAATAACTTTCAGTAGCATCATGAATAAAATTAACAATATAACTATCACATAAAACATTCTTATCATGAGCCACATGCATAAAATAATTATTACTCTCCACATAAGCATATTCATTCTTATTAATTATAGTGGGAGCAAATTCAACAAAATAGCTATCATTATTATTCTCATCACCATAATCATCAAATATAGGAGGCATATTGTAATCATTAATTTTCTCCTAAATAGTAGGTGGACTGAAAATGTCATATTCATCATTGTAATCATCATATATTGGAGGTTTAGTATCATCGTAAGCAATAGAATAGCTATCTTCCAAAGTTGGGGAACTAAAAAGATCATTTTCATAAAAACTAGCTTCCCCAAGTTTAGACGTTTCCATAGCATTAGCAATAATGGTGTCCAAAGAATTCATACTAACAACATTGCTATTAGCATGCAAATAAAGTTCCATAGGTTTTTAATTTTCTCTTCAAACACTTCATGTCCTAACTCAAGATAAATACTATAAAGCTCTCTAATTTTTTTGTTATTTTCCATTAAGCCTAACTAGTGAAAACAAGAAACAAAAAGACAAAACTGCAGAATCTAAAGGAAATAACTTCGAGCACTCACACCAGAGGATGTGAGTACCTTTTACCTTACCTCCCCGGCAATAGAGCCAGAAAATAGCTTGATGTCTACGCACTTCTATTCTTGTAGACAGTTGTTGGGCCTCCAAGTGCAGAGGTTTGTAGAACAACAACAAGTTTTCCCTTAAGTGGATCACCCAAGGTTTATCGAACTCAGGGAGGAAGTGGTCAAAGGTATTCCCTCTCAAGCAACCCTGCAATCAAGATACAAGAAGTCTCTTGTGTCCCCAACACACCCAATACACTTGTCAGGTGTATAGGTGCACTAGTTTGGCGAAGAGATAGTGAAATACAAGTGGTATGGATAATTATAAGTGGTAACGGTGATAGAAAATAGCTTGCTGGCATGTGGTTGACGTGGAAAAAGACTAAAGGCAAACTGAAATAAAGAAGGAAGCAAGAAAACATATAACAAATCTAATTGCAAATGGTGTTTCAATGCTTAGAAACAAGGCCTAGGGATCATACTTTCACTAGTGAACACTCTCATATAAATATATTCTTCTTTATGATACTACGCTGAACTACTCTCCGGTTGGACACTCTAATCCATGGTAGGGCTATAACAGCACACCTCAAAGTAAGCCTTTCCCATCTAGATAACCCCACACTGTCACCTTGAGCTCTTGATGGTTCCAACAAACATCACAATTTCATAGAAACATCCAACTCCAAATATAACTCATAACAAGTATTTGAAATATCTAGCCTAAGTGCCACCATGGTGTGCACACTGTCAACTTCACACACATGGGGAGAGCAGAGATCTATTAAAGCACTTGAGTAGCAAGGTAGATCTATAGATTACAAGCTCATGATCTCAATAAGATCATGCATAGAGAGAGATGAACACATAGCTACCTGTAGAACCCTTAGCCTCAAGAGAGAACTACCCCCTCCCCATCATGGGAATCAGCAACGTCGATGGAGATGGTGGTGGAGATCGATGGAGATGGCTCCGAGGGCACTTCCCCGTCTCGGCAGGATGCCGGAACAGAGACTTTAGGTCCCTCGAATCTCCCTTTTGGTGGTGGCGGCACTGCGGAACTTTTCGTGGCTGGACGCTTGATGATTTAGGGTTTTTGCATTGGGAGGCATCTTATAGGCAAAGAGGCAAGGTCGGTGGGTGGCCAGGGGGCCCACACCACCTGGTGGCGCGGCCAGGGCTAGCCCGCACCACCACATGGTGTAGCCGCCCTGTGGCCCCTCTCCGTCTCGTCTTTTGGCTCCGTGAGTCTTCCGATAAAATATCAACTTTGACTTTTGTCCCGTCCAATTCCGAGAATATTGATTTTCTGACTTTCCTGGAACCAAAAACAGCAGAAAATAGGCAACTGGCACTGTGGCACTTGTTAATAGGTTAGTCCAAGAAATCATATGAAAAGTACTCCAAAGTGTGGACAAAACATAAGAAAGTAGATAAAAACCAAGCATGGAACATCAAAAATTATAGATACATTTGCAATGTATCACCAACCAAATCTCATAGGAGTAAAGATGTCTAGTATATGCATTGTTATGCTTTCTCAATCTGTCAATTGCCCCGCTATAATTTGTTCACCCAACATGCTATTTATCTTAAGGATAAACACCTCTAGTGAACTATGGACCCACAGTCCATTCTTTTACCATTAATATACCATCTACTATTTACCGTTTAATGTTTACTTTTTGCCAGCAATTACTATCTTCCACACTATATGTTTAATCCTTTGTTTTTAGCAAAACTAGTGAGATTGACAACCTCACTGTATTTTGGGGCAAAGTTCCGTGGTTGTGTTGTGCAAGATTCCAAGTTGTTAGAAACACCTTGGAGTTGTTTCCTTGCTCCTACTGGTTCGATAACCTTGGTTTCAAAACTGAGGGAAAACTTGCTACTATGTGTAGGGGTTCGTAGCATGGAAAACAAAAATTTTCTATCGCATACAAACAAACAAGCCAAGATCTATCTACTAGATTGTAGCAACGAGTCGATGGTATAACTTACCCTCGAAGATTCCAAAGCGTTTAACGAGAGCGGATTCTCGTGGGTGATGTAGTCGTACTCTTTCCGATCTCAAGATCGCGTAGACGATCCTTCCGGCGCCACGTTCCGGCAGCGCTCCCGCAGTCGGTCACACGTTCGGTACTCGACGGAGACCTTCCTCTCCCTTGTTCCAGCAGGCAGCGGAGGTTGTAGCACTCTCCTCGCGATTCCGGCAGCACAACGGCGTGGTACCGGAAGTAGAGGGGAAATCCCGCAGGGCTTCGCCTTAAGCCGGTGCGAGTATGGTGGAGCTTATGAGAGAGGCTATTAGTGGTCTAGTAATTAGACACACCAATTAGAAGGCTCTAAACCAATTAGAAGGCTCTAAACCGCTGGCTAAAGCAATTAGAAGCTCTAAACCAGAACGGCTCTAAACCGGAGATTTAGAGGTGGAAACTTGTGTGTTTAGGAGGGGAGCCCTGCCCCTCCTTATATAGGTGGGGTGGCGCGGCCAGGGGAGGGGAGTCCCTCCCCAAGTCGGCCTTGGGTGGCGCGCCGGCTTGGGGAGGAGACTCCTCCCTCAAGTCGGTTCCCAACTCCTCTTTCTTGTTTCCCACAGTTTCTTGTTTTGGCCGTTTGACTTTCAAACTGGACATTTGACTTTTCTGTTTTAGGATTCAATTTAATCCTTTATTTGGGACAGCAAGAACACTTAGTACATGATGCAATCATTCCAATATGTAATGACACATTCATGTACCCCTTCCCCTCCGGAGTGCCGGACAATCCGGAACCTTCTAGAACATTCCCGATGAAAACACCGGAATCATTCCCGAACTCCGAAACGGGACTTTCCTTATATGAATATTATTCTCCGGACCATTCCGGATCACCTCGTGATATCCCGGATCCCATCCGAGACTCCGAACAACATTCGGTCTCTTTCTCATAATACCATAACTACTCAAAACAACGTCGAATCCTTAAGTGTGTCTCCCTACGGTTCGTGAATTATGCGGACATGATCGAGACACTTCTCCGAACAATAACCAATAGAGGAATCTGGAAATTCATATGGCTCCCACATATTTCTACGATTACTTTGCGATCGAATGAACCACTTACATACGATACCAATTTCCCTTTGTCTCACGATATGTTACTTATCCGAGGTTATGATCGTCGGTATCTCCGCATACCTAGTTCAACCTCGTTACTGATAAGTACTCTTTTCTCGTTCCCGTGATATGTGATCCCTTGTGACCAAGTCACATGCTTGCAAGCTAATTGGATGACATTCCACCGAGAGGGCCCAGAGTATATCTATCCGTCATGTGGATGGACAAATCCCACTCTTGATCCATGTGTCTCAACCAATACTTTCCAAACACTCAATGCCACCTTTATAACCACCCAGTTACGGTGTGGTGTTTGATGTCATCAAAGCATCCATCCGGTAAAGGTGATATGCATGATCTCATGGTCGAAGGAATCAGGTTACTATGTATCAGAAAGCATATAGCAATTGAACTATTGAAATGACTTGATCTTTATGCTACGCTTGTCTATAGGAGTATGTCCACCATATCATTCTCCTAATGATATGATCTTGTTGTTGATAACATCTCAATGTTCATGATATGGAAACCACAATCATTTAATCAACCAACAAGCTAGTGAAGTATAGAGGCTATACTAGGGACTTCAATTTAAGTTTACAATTCACACAAGTATTAATGTTTCCTTGTTAATACTATTATAGCATGAATGTAAACATTTATCATAAACACAAAGATATAATAATAACTACATTTATTATTGCCTCTAGGGCATATCTCCAACAGTCTCCCACTTGCACTAGAGTCATCTAATCTAGATTACATGATAATATACCGAACACCCATGGCAGTTTGGTGTTGGTCATGTTTTGCCCTCGGGAGAGGTTTAGTCAACGGATCCGCCACATTCAGATCTGTGTGTACTTTGCAAATCTTTATATCCCCATCCTGGATATGTTCTCGAATAGCGTGAAAACGCAGTTTGATATGCTTCAGCTTCTTGTGTGACCTTGGTTCTTGCGCATTGGCTATGGCGCCCATGTTATCACAGTAGATAGACATTGGGTCCAGCGCACTAGGAACCACACCCAGCTCTGTAATGAACTCTTTCATCCATATTGCTTCTTGTGAAGCCTCCGAAGCAGCCATGTATTCCGATTCAGTTGAAGATCTCGCCACAACGCTTTGCTTTGCACTCCTCCAGCTAACTGCTGCACCATTCAAAATAAATACGTATCCGGATTGTGATTTAGAATCATCTGGATCGGTGTTCCAACTAGCATCGGTGTAACCATTAACAACGAGCTGTTCATCACCTCCATAAGAAAGAACCATATCCTTAGTTCTTCTCAAGTACTTAAGGATGTTTTTGACCGCTGTCCAATGATCCACTCCTGGATCACTTTGATATCTGCTAGTTAAACTAACAGCATATGCAATGTCGGGTCTTGTACATAGCATGGCATACATTAGAGATCCTATAGCTGAGGCATAGGGAGTCTTACTCATCCTTTCTCTATCTTCTGCCGATGTTGGACTTTGAGTTTTACTCAAGGTCGTATTGGGCAACATGGGCAAGAACCCTTTCTTGCTTTCTTCCATTCCAAACTTCTTTAGAACTTTGTCCAAATATGTACTCTGTGACAATGATATTTGGCGTTTCGATCTATCTCTATAAATCTTTATGCCTAATATGTAAGCTGCTTCGCCAAGATCCTTCATTGAAAAACTATTATTCAAATATTCCTTGACACTATTAAGAAGGTCTACATCATTCCCAATCAACAATATGTCATCCACATACAGTATTAAGAATGCTACAGAGCTCCCACTCACTTTCTTGTAAATACAAACTTCTCCATAAGTTTGTATAAAACCAAAACTTTTGATTACCTTATCAAAACGTTGATTCCAACTTCGGGATGCCTGCTTCAATCCATAGATGGACCGTTGAAGTTTGCATACCTTGTTAGCATCTTTAGGATCGACAAAACCTTTGGGTTGCATCATATACAACTCTTCATCAATGTCTCCATTGAGGAATGCTGTTTTGACATCCATCTGCCATATTTCATAATCATAATATGCAGCGATTGCTAACATAATCCTCACAGACTTTAGCTTCGCTACCGGTGAGAAAGTCTCATCGTAGTCAACTCCTTGAATTTGTCGAAACCCTTTTGCGACAAGTCGAGCTTTATAGACAGTAACATTACCATCAGCATCTGTTTTCTTCTTGAAAATCCATTTGTTCTCGACAGCCTTCCGGCCATCCGGTAAGTCCACCAAAGTCCATACTTGGTTTTCGTACATGGATCCAATCTCGGATTTCATGGCTTCTTGCCATTTATTGGAATCTGGGCTCATCATTGCTTCCTCATATGTCTCGGGGTCATCGGTGTTGTCCACCAACATGACACTCATAACGGAATCATACCAATCTGGAGTGGTACGAGTTCTCGTTGACCTTCGAGGCTCTGTAGCAACTTCAACCGAAGTTTCATGATCACCATCATTAGCTTCCTCTCTTATTGGTGCAGGCACCACAGGAACTTCTTCCGGTGCTGCGCTACTCGCAATTTCGAGAGAAGGTTCGACAACCTCGTCGAGTTCTACCTTCCTTCCAGTCACTTCTTTCGAGAGAAATTCCTTCTCTAGAAAGGATCCATTCTTGGCAACGAAGATTTTGCCTTCGGATCTATGATAGAAGGTATACCCAATAGTTTCCTTCGGGTATCCTATGAAGACGCATTTTTCCGCTTTGGGTTCAAGCTTGTCCGGCTGTAACTTCTTTACATAGGCTTCGCATCCCCAAACTTTAAGGAACGACAATTTAGGTTTCTTCCCAAACCATAATTCATACGGTGTCGTTTCAACGGATTTAGACGGTGCCCTATTTAAAGTGAATGCGGCTGTTTCTAATGCATAACCCCAAAATGATAGCGGTAAATCTGTAAGTGACATCATAGACCGAACCATATCTAAGAGAGTTCGATTACGACGTTCGGACACACCATTACGCTGTGGTGTTCCCGGCGGTGTCAATTGTGAAAGTATTCCGCACTTCTTTAAATGCTCGCCAAACTCGTAACTTAGATATTCACCTCCACGATCAGAACGTAGAAATTTAATCTTCTTGTTACGTTGATTCTCTACCTCACTTTGAAACTCCTTAAACTTCTCAAAAGTTTCGGACTTATGTTTCATGAAATAGATATACCCATATCTACTCAAGTCATCCGTGAAGGTAAGAACATAACGATAACCACCGCGCGAAGCTACACTCATTGGACCACACACATCGGTATGTATGATTTCCAATAAGTCCGTAGCTCGCTCCATCATACCAGAAAATGGAGTCTTAGTCATTTTACCCATCAGACATGCTTCGCATCTTTCAAGTGATTCAAAATCAAGTGATTCAAGAAGTCCATCGGAATGGAGTTTCTTCATACGTTTCACTCCGATGTGACCAAGACGACAGTGCCACATATAGGTCGAATTATCGCTTGATTTCAAACGTTTAGCTTCAATATTGTTGATATGTGTATTTCCACTATCGAGATTCAATAAGAATAGACCATCTATCAAAGGTGCATGTGCGTAAAACATATTACTCATATAAATCGAACAACCATTATTCTCTGACTTAAACAAGTAACCGTCTCGCAATAAACAAGATCCTGATATAATGTTCATGCTTAACGCAGGCACTAAATAACAATTATTTAAGTATAAAACTAATCCCGATGGTAGATGAAGAGGTAGCGTGCCGACCGCGATCACATCAACCTTTGATCCGTTTCCCACGCGCATCGTCACCTCGTTCTTCGCTAGCTTCCGTTTATTCTGCAGCACCTGTTTCGAGTTACAAATATAAGCAACCGAACCAGTATCAAATACCCAGGCACTACTACGAGTACTAGTGAGATACACATCAATAACATGTATATCAGATATACTTTTCTTCTTGATGTTGCCGTTCTTCAAATCCGCCAAGTACTTTGGGCAATTCCGCTTCCAGTGACCTACTCCCTTGCAGTAAAAGCACTCAGTATCAGGCTTAGGTCCAGCCCTGGTCTTCTTCGTCGGCGTGGTAGCTTTCTTACCACCCTTCTTGAAGTGTCCCTTTTGCTTAGACTTGCCTTTCTTGAATTTGGTGGTCTTATTGACCAACAACACTTGGTGCTCTTTCTTGATCTCCACTTCTGCAGATTTTAACATGGCAAAGAGTTCTGGCAACGTCTTGTTCATGTTCTGCATGTTGTAGTTCATCACAAAGTTCTTGTAACTTGGTGGTAGTGATTGGAGGACACGGTAAATCCCCAAAGCATTAGGAATCACTATACCCAAGCTTTGAAGTTTGTTTGCGTGCCCAGACATCTTAAGCACATGCTCACTGACGGAGCTGCCCTCTTCCATCTTGCAGTTAAAGAACTTTTCAGAAGCTTCATAACTTTCAATTGCCGCATGAGTCTCAAAAATCAATTTGAGATCCTTGACAATATCATATGGGTCTGAATCCTCAAACCTTTTCTGAAGCTCCGATTCCAAACCATACAAGATAGCACACTGAACTATGGAGTACTGATTCTTCCGAGCAAGGTAAACATTCTTTACTTCATCGGGAGCATCAGCTGCAGGTGGGTCACCCAGCGGTGCATCCAGCACATAGGTCAAATTACCAGCTGTGAGGACAATCCTCAAATTGCGGAACCAATCCGCGAAGTTGCTTCCATTGTTTTTCAACTTTTCTTTCTCTAGGAACGCATTAAAATTGATGGTAGGGGCTGCCATTGATCTACAACATATTTGCAATAGTTTAGACTAAGTTTATGACAAATTGAGTTCAAATTAATAATAAAATTAAACTAGGTGAACTCCCACTCAAAACAATATCCCTCACATTGTTTTAGTGATCACACGAACCAAATCCACCATATCAACACCGATCATCACGAGAGTTGACATAGTTTCAATGGCGAACAATCGACATGTTCATCACATCTACTATATGATTCATGCTTTACCTTTCGGTGATCCGTGTTCCGAGACCATGTCTGTACATGCTAGGCTCGTCAAGATCAAACCTTAGCTTCTGCATGAGCAAATCTGGCTTGCTCACGTTGTATACACTTGCAGAATCTAACACACCCGATCATCACGTGGTGCTTCGAAACAACAAGCTTTAGCAACGGTGCTAACTAAGGGTGAACACTTTATGATTTGAAATTGATGTGCATGAGGGATCATCTTATAATGCTACCGTCGTCTACTAAGCAAAACAAGATGCATAAAGGATTAACATCACATGCAATTCAATATATATGTGATATGATATGGCCTTTCTTCTTTGTGCTTCCGATCTCCATCTTCAAGCACGAACATGATCTCCATCATCACCGGCATTGCATCAAGGTCAATGACTCTTCTCCATGGTTGTCGTCCACCGGCTTCAACTATTACAACTACTTTGAATAGACACGCGGGTCTTAACATAAATTAAAGACAACCATATGGCTCCTGCCGGTTGCCGACTTATAATAAGGAACATTGCATACATCAAATATAATCACAATCATGGCCATATCACATCACTGCACACCCCTGCAAAACAAAGTTAGACGCCTCTACTTTCTTTGCATATTTTACGTGGTTTGGGGCTTTCAATAAGTGTCGTTCTAACTTACGAACAAGAACCACAACATTGATACTAGCATTGTTGATCACCCGTTGTAAATTGGATCTTAACTATGCTAGGAGAAACAGGCACCCGCAAAGCCACTTATGCAATACAAGTTGCATGTCAAGCGTGGAGCAAGTCTCATGAACGATATCATGTAAGGTTAGCCCGGGCCGCTTCATCCCAACATACCGCAAGATGCAAAGTACACAAGAAGTAATCGACAATAAAAGCATCAACGCCCACAATGACCATTGTGTTCTACTCGTGCAACAGATCTACATATAGACACGGCTCTGATACCACTGTAGGGGTTCGTAGCATGGAAAACAAAAAATTTCTATCGCATACAAACAAACAAGCCAAGATCTATCTACTAGATTGTAGCAACGGGTCGATGGTATAACTTACCCTCGAAGATTCCAAAGCGTTTAACGAGAGCGGATTCTCGTGGGTGATGTAGTCGTACTCTTTCCGATCTCAAGATCGCGTAGACGATCCTTCCGGCGCCACGTTCCGGCAGCGCTCCCGCAGTCGGTCACACGTTCGGTACTCGACGAAGACCTTCCTCTCCCTTGTTCCAGCAGGCAGCGGAGGTTGTAGCACTCTCCTCGCGATTCCGGCAGCACAACGGCGTGGTACCGGAAGTAGAGGGGAAATCCCGCAGGGCTTCGCCTTAATCCGGTGCGAGTATGGTGGAGCTTATGAGAGAGGCTATTAGTGGTCTAGTAATTAGACACACCAATTAGAAGGCTCTAAACCAATTAGAAGGCTCTAAACCGCTGGCTAAAGCAATTAGAAGCTCTAAACCAGAACGGCTCTAAACCGGAGATTTAGAGGTGGAAACTTGTGTGTTTAGGAGGGGAGCCCTGCCCCTCCTTATATAGGTGGGGAGGCGCGGCCAGGGGAGGGGAGTCCCTCCCCAAGTCGGCCTTGGGTGGCGCGCCGGCTTGGGGAGGAGACTCCTCCCTCAAGTCGGTTCCCAACTCCTCTTTCTTGTTTCCCACAGTTTCTTGTTTTGGCCGTTTGACTTTCAAACTGGACATTTGACTTTTCTGTTTTAGGATTCAATTTAATCCTTTATTTGGGACAGCAAGAACACTTAGTACATGATGCAATCATTCCAATATGTAATGACACATTCATGTACCCCTTCCCCTCCGGAGTGCCGGACAATCCGGAACCTTCTAGAACATTCCCGATGAAAACACCGGAATCATTCCCGAACTCCGAAACGGGACTTTCCTTATATGAATCTTATTCTCCGGACCATTCCGGATCACCTCGTGATATCCCGGATCCCATCCGAGACTCCGAACAACATTCGGTCTCTTTCTCATAATACCATAACTACTCAAAACAACGTCGAATCCTTAAGTGTGTCTCCCTACGGTTCGTGAATTATGCGGACATGATCGAGACACTTCTCCGAACAATAACCAATAGAGGAATCTAGAAATTCATATGGCTCCCACATATTTCTACGATTACTTTGCGATCGAATGAACCACTTACATACGATACCAATTTCCCTTTGTCTCACGATATGTTACTTATCCGAGGTTATGATCGTCGGTATCTCCGCATACCTAGTTCAACCTCGTTACTGATAAGTACTCTTTTCTCGTTCCCGTGATATGTGATCCCTTGTGACCAAGTCACATGCTTGCAAGCTAATTGGATGACATTCCACCGAGAGGGCCCAGAGTATATCTATCCGTCATGTGGATGGACAAATCCCACTCTTGATCCATGTGTCTCAACCAATACTTTCCAAACACTCAATGCCACCTTTATAACCACCCAGTTACGGTGTGGTGTTTGATGTCATCAAAGCATCCATCCGGTAAAGGTGATATGCATGATCTCATGGTCGAAGGAATCAGGTTACTATGTATCAGAAAGCATATAGCAATTGAACTATTGAAATGACTTGATCTTTATGCTACGCTTGTCTATAGGAGTATGTCCACCATATCATTCTCCTAATGATATGATCTTGTTGTTGATAACATCTCAATGTTCATGATATGGAAACCACAATCATTTAATCAACCAACAAGCTAGTGAAGTATAGAGGCTATACTAGGGACTTCAATTTAAGTTTACAATTCACACAAGTATTAATGTTTCCTTGTTAATACTATTATAGCATGAATGTAAACATTTATCATAAACACAAAGATATAATAATAACTACATTTATTATTGCCTCTAGGGCATATCTCCAACACTATGCTCATCATACCTTCCTCTTGCGGTTCCCAACGAGCTCTACATTTTGAGCCATGATGCGGCAAGAACATTTCTTGAAATTTCCATATTGAACTCATTCAATATCTATATATATACGTTTGGCATAACCATATTAGCGCCTCAATCTATCCATATAGACATTGATGCCAAATATTCTGGTTTTGTCCAAGTCTTTCATCGAAATCCAATTTTAATGAAATTCTTAACCCTGTTAATAAAAGATACATCATTTCCAATTAACAATATGTCATATACATTCTGTGTTCACTATCCACTCAAATGCGTTGACTACCCTTAAGTGTGTCTCCCTATGGGTTCATGAACTGTGTGGACATGATCGAGACTCTGGCCGATCAATAATCATTAGCGGGGCCTAGAGATCCTAATGACTCCCACCATCTCAATGATAAACTAGTGATCGGGTGAACCTATTTCGTAGTAACCAATTCCTTTTGTCTCACGATATTTTACTTGTCCGAGATCCGATCATTTGGTATCATCTATACCTAGTTCAATCTCGTTACCAACAAGTACTCTTTTCTTGTTCTCGTGATATAATATTCTTAGTGATCGTTATCACTTGCTTGCAAGCTGTGTTAATGTGATATCACCGAGAGGGCCCTAAGTATACCTGTCCGTCATTAGGATGCACAAATATCACTCTTGATCCACGAGCCTCAACTAACACTTTCTAAGTATCCTACGACTTCTTTATAATCACCCTGTTATGGTGTGATGTTTGATGGAGTCAAAGTACTCTTCCAGAGTTAGTGATTGACGTGATCTCATGGTCTAAGGATTAGAGTTACTTCGAATGACGTTATAGCAATGTAAACATAATGGCATGATCATGTTGGGAGATTGTTCATCACATCATTCCACTAATGTTGTGACCTTGTTATTAACAACATCCAATGCCATGATCAGGAAACCTTGATCATCTGTTAATCAACAAGCTAGTGTAATGAGAGGCATTACTAGGAACCTTTTATTTGTTTATTAAACACACATGTATTAACGTTTCTGGTTAACACAATTATAGCATGAGAAATAAACATTTATCATAAACATGTAATAAGATAATAACCATTTTATTATTGCCTCTCGGGCATATTCCCTTCAATCTTCCACTTGCACTAGAGTCAATAATCTAGTTTGAAAAACTTGTGCATTCAACACCTATGGCTTTCTGGTGTTGTATATACACGTTTTCTAGTGGTAAACACAATCTCCGGATCTGACGCTTTCAGGTTTGTGTGTATTTGTATCTCTTTGCATCTCTACGCATCACTCATTCTTAAATGAGATGGTATTGTATAAATTTGGTCCTTTGATGAGAACTTAGTTCCTTGGATTTTAAAATATGTTGATACTATTGTCGTACAATAGATCTTCATAGTATTATCCCCTTTGGAACTACACCTAGTTTGATTAACAAACTTCTTGACATAAATGCCTTCCTATGCCGCTACTAGAGTAGTCTTATACTTAGCCTTCGGGGTAGTATCTGTCACAATACTTTAATCTTTTGGAACTAATCCAAATCTATCATGGAACTTTCTTCCATCAAACTGTGCCACCTTAACCCATAGCCTAAATTGAGATAAACTTAATTTTGTATCTTGGGACAAAACTAGTACCAATGTAACATCTTACATTGAACTATCTGTTTAGTGCCAATGTAACACTTTACAATGAACTATTTGTCACTTCTACATACAGAATATATTCTTAGTTCTTCCAAAGATCATAAGAATATCCTTACTATCGTCCAATGATCATCTTACGAGTCACCCTGGTATATGCACATAACATTTAGAGCATAGGACATATCACTGTATGATTGATTAAGATATTCATATGATTTTACTCACCAAGTGTCTGTAGCATCCCAGTTGTCTAACATTGGAATGCTACATAATAAATAAGGAGTGAGGCTACTACATACTTGTTATAATTGCATCATCGTTATATCATGCTCATGTCACCATGCCACATTGCATTTGAGCATCATATTCAAACACTTGCATTTGGTTATTATCCTCATATTGCATCTTGTAGTTGCATCTCATTAAATGTATTTGCTTCTTGATATCATGTAGTTGGTTCTTGATACTTGTATTCACAATGCCCAAATTGAGTTGGGGGCATATCTCGCCAATTCCTTTTCATCACTAACAATTACATAATCATTTATCCATAATCATTCTCTAATTACACCACATATGGTTCATGTGAGATCCTTATTTTTGGTTAGGATTTAATTCTAATCATATGCTCATGTGTGGATCCATTCCACCAAATCTTGTCATAATCTTGTTTATGCTCCACACACATATTTCACATCTCTCCTATCCACATCTGTGCTAATATTCTTTTTCTTAAATTTTGGCTCCTAGTACCCATGCATTGAATGCCAAGTGCATGGCCCATGCAAGATCGCACCTTCCATCTCCTTCCTCTCTCCAATAGAAGCATTTTGGTTTTGTTTGATTTTTTATTTGAGACAAGTTTTTGAATCAAGATAAAGATCCTCGATATGATTCTCACATCTTCTTGCCATATCTATCAAACCAAACACAATCACATGAGACATTGTTCATCATTTGTACCTTCCATTATCTACATCTGTAATATCCAAAATCTATCACTCTATCTACCATCCTAACCTAGCTATGTTACAAGCTGATCCTAAACCCCAGGTGTATACATGTATCAACACACAAAACCTACACCTACCGTGTATCCATGCAAATGCACGCACACCTCATCTTCTAGCTACCCGTGTATATGTGCACACACATACACCCTCTCTCTCTCTTTTTCTAGTGATAACCAAACCTTGCCAATCTTTTATTTTTCTTTCTCCCTAGCTAGATTGACCTAGTTGCAAAAAACGTGTGTACCAGCTAGCTGATTCAACTCTGGTTGGGATTTTCCTTCGCTGGACCAAACGAGTGTACAACAAGCCCAGGTCATGTTCCTCTCCTTCCTTCACCTCACGTGCCCGTCGCTAGTACCGCATCGACGCCGTGCGCGTGAGCCTCTCTCCCTATCCCCTCTCAGCACAAAGCAGCACCCAGTTGAACCTTCCCCAACTACCAGCGGATCGAGATTGGCCTTCCTCGTTATACCTAGGCATTTTTTGGGTTGGTCCTGAGAAAGCCCGCCCGTGCAAATCCCAGGCCCGAGCCTGGCCCAGCTATCAGGCCTGAAAACTGAGCCCGAGCCTGGCCCGTGCAGCGCATAATACTTCGGGTTGTCGGGCCGCGGGCCAGGCCCTTCCCTATTTTGTGTTTGTCACTGGAGCCCGGCCTGTGCAGTCTTCGGGCTGCAAATCTGGAGCTCAGGCCCGGCCTGCGGGCCTTAAAAGCCTGGCCCGTCGGGCTTTTTTCGGGTCGGGCTGGGCTGCCCATGCGCAGACACTCCTTCCTTCCTCTTCACAGAAAACCCTAAGCCTGAGCTCTAGTCCATGCCCATGATGCCACCGTCTACCTTGCCGCTGAACACCACCATGTCGAGCGACTGAAGCTGATTGTACACAAAGCTAGGTGGAGGAGGCCTCGAGCAGCTGCTGCACGCCGTTGCCACCGTGCCGCCATGATCAACGCCACCGTCACCTCCATCCTCAAGCCTCGTCACCTTGCCCAACGGCACCGCGGTGAGCTCTTGCATCTCCCTGTAACCTCCCCTTTCTCTCCCGTGCCTTCTAACACCGCCACCATTCGATGTTGTCTGTTGGCCCAGACCTGACAGTACTTTCGTCGGGACGTTGCGATGAGACGACCTATAACAATCTTTATAGACGTCGAGTACTTTCTGACAGACAATACGAAGAATCTCCAGCAAGACACGCACGCACAAGCTAGCCTTGACTAGTTCTTTCAGCTAGGCTAGTTGTTCACGTACGTGATTGATTACGCTGCTAGATCACGCTGGTAGCTCTCACGTAATACAACATCGAATCGATCTTGGCCAGAGGCTCGTATGGAGCCTTGCAATATTATTTCTCAATCGCACAATAGATTACAGGGGTACTACACATGTATATATAGTAGTTTTGTTGTATCTAGCCTAGTAGAATTAGGACTCCTAATTCTTACCTTAATCGGCTACACAAAACCTACTCGGATATGACTCCGTATACACGCATACAATGATTATTGCTAACAATCACCCCTAAGAACTGTGTGCACCTCTTTACATCCACCTGGGTGCCAAATGCGCCAACTGCTTCTTGTCGACGTTATCCTTGGCATTGCTTTCGCCGTTCCAGGTAGCTCCAGGTCACCGACTTTGCTTTTGTCGGCTTGTCTTCCGCTTGACGCCAACAGTCCTCCTTATCCGCGTCATCGGTCTTCACCGGTTCCTTGATGAATAGGCATTGCTTCTTGTGCTTCATCTTCACCGGATTACTGACTGTCCGAATTCCCTTTTTAGGATAGTAGTCCAACACGCGTTTCATGCGTGCTCGCGTCGGTCGTAGTCGGCTCGGCTCCAGCACACTAGGAGGCGATACGACATACTCTTCTGTGTCCGACAACACACTTGTTTCTTCACTTGCTTCCGCGACCACTGCCAAAACCACACTAGCTTTTGGAGTTGCCAAACCTCCGGATTCTGGCGATTTTTGAAGCGTGTTGCCTTGTAGTCAATTTGCTCCTATTACAAAACCTAGGATGCACCCCCTTGGTTTGCTTTCTGGACATTCTGTCCCGCTTCCTGGGCTAATGATGCCACCTCCCGGCACCATGTCACATTGCCCTTGGATTTCTGGGCAGTCTTTGGCCCCAAGCTCCTCACGTGGAGCTTCTCCTACTTGATCTTTTTCTGCTCCAATTTATGGGATGGATGCCCCTGAACCTCCTGGTAGGACCTTTTCTTTTAGTCCGCCTCCTTCTGGCATTTCTGGGCCGCCAGCCCCTGGACCTTCCCATGGCCCGGTCTCCACACGTGGAGCACCTCCTTCTGGGTTGTTTAGCAGAGCACACGTTCCACGTCTGCCTACAGTTTCCGGTGGATGTCCTAGCGTGCTACTGCCTTCATCATGTAATGAGACATCTTCTCGATCCTGGACGTCGTGTCCTGCGATGTCGGTAGTCCGAGTACTCTCCGGCCGCGCTTCAGAACTTGAGGTGAACTCCTTGGTCTCAGAACTTGACATACTCACGCCGACTTCTTCTGACACCTTGGTCGCCGTACTTGGCGTCGCCACACTTGACGAACCAACCGGGGTCACTTCCGGTTCTACCAATGTCATCTCGTTGTCCAAGACAACCTCCTGCTGCCGCACGTGAGCACTAGTGTCGTTGACACCTGCGCATACCACCTTGATCGCTCCCCACACATCCTTCGCCGATTTCTTTCCGACGAGGTGCTGCAGCACGTCCGTCGGCACGACCGAGTAGAGTGCCGTCAATGCTTGGCAATCTTCTCGGTACTTCACACCTCCCTTGACGTACTCATCTCCACCTGGATCGATGGCCTCCCAAATCTCCTGAGCTTCCATGGCGCACTGCATCATAAGTGCCCATAGCCCGTAGTACTTGCAATCCAGACGCGGATATAAAGCCGCGCCCACCGTCTCGAACACCGGTTTCGATGTCGAGTTCTCGCCAAGCTTCACCATCGCCATGACCTCCCTGTACTTTCAGCAGATCACGAATGACGACCTTGACTCTGATACCAATTGTTGGTCTAGACCCGACAGTACTTTCGTCGGGACGTTGCGATGAGACGACCTATAACAATCTTCGTAGATGTCGAGTACTTTCCGACAGACAATACGAAGAATCTCCGGCAAGACACGCACGCACAAGCTAGCCTTGACTAGTTCTTTCAGCTAGGCTAGTTGTTCACATATGTGATTGATTACGCTGCTAGATCACGTTGGTAGCTCTCACGTAATACAACACCGAATCGATATTGGCCAGAGGCTCATCGAGCCTATTTCTCAATCGTACAATAGATTACAGGGATACTACACATGTATATATAGTAGTTTTGTTGTATCTAGTGTAGTAGAATTAGGACTCCTAATTTTTATCTTAATCGGCTATACAAAACCTACTTGGATACGACTCCGGATACACGTATACAGTGATTATTGCTAACACTGTCTGCACCACCCACCGCGACCTGGCAACACATGCGCGCGCGCGTCCCTGTTTCTGGCTGCTCTGCAAGCCCCGCTCAGAACCCCTCCTACCGCTGTCCCGGTCACCGCCGGCCGCCTCCCTCACGTACCCGGCTGCACCCCGGTGTCTTCTTCCCCTGCACCTCGCCTCCGACGCCAGCTTCTTGCCGTCGTCGCCTCGCCGCTGACACCGCACGGCCAGGTACGCACGTGCTGACAAACGCGTGCCTAACAGCCGCAACATCTTGTTCCCACTAGTTTTGCGGCGCTCCCAGATCCTCTCTGTCGACCACCATCATATTCCTACAAATAGGCCACGTCCCTATCTCGCAATCATCCTCGAAAGACATGCTCTTATCACTAATAAATTCTAATAGAAAATTCAGTTAACACCATGTCTTTCACCTTTGATCCCCTCAAGTTTGTGAACGATGTAATCTTCCTACGGTGCTCCTTCCTTGATGGGAATTGATCTCGGATTTGCGCTCTTCACTACACACCAAATGGACCCATACCTAGCTCGCAATCATCTCCCAAAATCTGATCTTCATCACAGCAGATCTGATGTTTCTAGGCATCAGTTCAATCGTCTCTGTTCACGACACGTTTACGAGCGCTACCGTCCAGGTCCGAAGAAGCTACTTTGATCAAACATGATCTCTTATGTCCCCTCTTCACTCTAGAGCAAGCCTCATCCAAATCGGTGCAAAAAACGCTCACAATCTTCCTCCGAAAATCAGCCGAACTAACAGTTTTGCATCTCGATCTGAAAATCGTTTCTTCAGTAAACACTAGGTGACCATGTCAATTTTCTTCAAAGCCCTGGAGTTTTTCTTTCTCAAACCACAGCCCCTCTAGTGCTTTGCAAAGCGTGCAGAAGCCCCTGGAAGTGTGTCTGATGGTCAAATTTGAGTCAAACCTTTTTAATATTCAAATTTAAACATTTTAAAACAAGTCAAACCAATTGACAAGTTTGACCAAGATTTAAACTCAATTTGTAAGGAATTTTGAACAAGTTCAAAAACCAAAGTTGTTTCTTTTTAAATTGTAAACCTGAATCAAACCTTTGTTTATTTTTCCATATGTCGAAATTAATAATTAATTTTCTCGATTTAACAAATACTTTAATACTGTTTAATTCCACCTTTTTAACTACTAATTCGAAATAATGCTTTTTAATATATGTTTTCTAATAAAAATGCAAGGATTAATCATATGACATCTAAATAATTTTGAGAAATTAAAATTTTCGAAATTATTTAAATACTATTAAATGACTATTTTTTAATAAATTTATAACTTTAATTCCGTAATTTCAAATTCGATAAATAATATATCTAAATCGATCAGCGCGACGAGACCGTTCTAACTATACATTTCATAATATCAATTGAAGCATGAATCCTATAAATATTAAGTACCCAGCAAGGTTTACGGGAGCAAAAGATGCCTAAATAATTAAGTGCTTTATTATTGTTCTTACACCTCACCCATGACATACTATGTTATACCATGTAATTGTGCATCATTACATCATAGAATGCCTTGTTTTTCTTGTTGCATATGCTCATATGCTTGCGCACTTTATTTATTATGGCCCATTGTGTGTTTGGTTCTTATTCTGGAAAGATGTCGAGCAAGGGAGTTATCAGGAGAACCAAGAGTACTATTCGGATCTCAGTTATTCCACTCCTGAGCTAACAGGAAAGCAATTCCCCATGCTTGCATTACATATAGCATCTATGCCTCTATTTTATTTTTGCATCATGGAGTCACGATTCGCATTAAATTGAAATCCCAAGTACTGTAGAGCCTTTAGTTTTAAACCCCACCAAATCTTGTACCGTCAATCCTATGAGCCATTAGTACAGGAGTTGTTTGAGCCATGAGAATCATAGAATTGTATGTGTAGGATTTGTGCGAGTCTTTGCATAACGAGGTACCTAAACAACTTAAACTATGTAATAATAGGACAACTAAACAAAGAGGCACCGATGGGCAGTAGCTGTTATTTGGTTCTTCCATGCTCACGTGTATCCTGTAGGACCCGAGTACTTGATACATGTTCTTTGACTATCGCACTATCCACATGTGGAAGACTTTATGGATCCCCCTTCGCCCGAGCTTGATTCACATCTTATTTCTTAGGGCCACAAACGTTATTACTATCCTGTACTTATGCCATGCTTTACTTCTTTATTTACTATTGTGTGTGGAGCGCCTGTACTATTTTGATCCGTAGCATGATTCCGCGGTATCGACAAGTCCAGTCACACTTTCGGGTTCCCAATTGTTTACAACCGTTCTCGCAAATCCTGGGTCCGTCTCGGAGCCGGCCAACTTCGTTGTAGGTAGCTTAGTGGGGTGGCCCCCTGAAATCATTTTTGAATCTTATGAATGCTTTTTTGTGATGCCTTGTTGCTTTTTATTTGGTTCTTCTCGGGATTGATAGTACGTGTGTTGCTATTTGTGCACCCCTGCAGGATAAATCTTTCTGAAAGCCGTGTTCGTGGTTATGGATGACTTGGAGCACAGTTTCTCGATCATAGATAACTATAACTAAAGTACCGTGTTTAATTTGACTCAAACATGACTAGTAAATAGTGCAACACTCATAGAATGGTTAATAAAATTGCCAATGGATGGGATGTTCTTCCGCCTTCTCGTTCGGTAAGCGAGAAGGAGGGCGAGTGATGTTTATTTATGTTACTTATATAACTGTTGGTTCTAATTAACGAGCATTCGTCCATATCTGGTGGGACGGATATTGTAGCATGTCTCTATAGAGCTGTTTAGATATTATCTTTCACTGCAATTGCGTCACCCTCAGGTTGTTCTCTTTAGATGCATAAATACTTGTGAGTGCCCTAGGGTCTCACACCATAAATATTGATCATATTGTCAGGTATACTCCTATGGAGGCTACTACGTCGATGAGGCCGGGGAAGGAGGCAACAACCCACTTGTGTAGATATTCCGAGGATGGAGATCTCTAAGATCTGTGGGCGGGAATATGCTTATTTCTGTGGTAGCTTATGCCGATTTGACTCTTAATTCGTACTCGGATCTATGTTTCCGCTTCCTCCTAATGTTTTGTTGAGTGATGTATGAGGATATAATCCTAAATTATTATTACTACTGTCTATATAATTTGGATCAAATGGCGTTGCAATATATTTCTATTTCTTTTAGATGAAATTGCTCTAATACTCTTGTATGTCATTGGTGTACATACTCACTTGTATACGTTAGACTCACAGCGAGCCGGTCACGTTTCTCACACTCGAAGCTATAACCATGAAGATCGTTGGCCGATACCGTGCCTTTCCATTGCGGTCTGCTTGTGGGCAGCCTCACAGCCTCCACGGTATTACGTCCTCCCACGATTCGGGTTATACCGGCTTGTGACTTAGAAACGTGAAGTCCAGGGATTACAGTGTCAAAACACTTGAATCTCATTTATCAAGATATTCATGTGATTTTAGTCACTAAGTGTCAAAACACTTGAATCTCATTTATCAAGATATTCATGTGATTTTACTCACCAAGTGTCAAAATACTTGAATCTTGATTCAACCTTTTCCATGTGGCAAGTGAAGGGGATCCGCAGCAGAAAACAAAAAATTTCCTGCGTTGGAACCCCAAAAACTGCCTAGGATCTATCTATGTAGTAATGCAGTAACGGACAATGACCCTTGTAAAGCGTACGCGGTTAACGTTCCGAGAGGAACGTAGTTGATATAGTCGTACTTGTAGCTGACCGCAAGGTCGTGAAGCTCCTCGCAGGTCACCCCTTGCTCCTTCTTCATCGTGCAACAGCTCCAGCTCACGACATTCAAGCGCCCCAAGTGTTGCACCTCGTGTATTCATACATATCCGTTGCACGATAAGACCTCCGTCTTCCTGATCCCGCTGGGAGTGCGGAAGTTGATATCCGGCTAGGAATCTCTGCAGCACAATGGTGTGCTGCATGTGTGCCTTGTTCGCACAGCCCAAACTTGGGTCCATGGTCATAAGGGCTAGAGAGAGAGGGAATGAGGAAGTCAACCAAAGGACTTCTCCAAATATTGGTGTGTTTAATCCCACCCATGGGCACCCCTTTATATAGGCTAAGGGGGTGTGCCTTTCTCAAAGGCTAAGCCATGTGGGACTATTAATAATCAGGAAATAAAGGCAAAAGGGACTGCAGCCGGATGTGCCAAATGGCCACAACTCAAGAGCAAACAACAGTAGCCAGCCGGAGTGGGCCTGGCGCTGCGCCGGCCCAGCTGGCAGGCAGCAGCAGCCAACACTGCACACCTGACCGGGGTGGGCTGGAGTGCCACCCCGAGGACCAGCTCGCCCGCGGTGGCCTGGGTGTGCTGGCCACCCGCCGCGGCCCGCCAGCCCCGCCTGTTCAGCCCCCTGGGTGGGCTGCCTGCCCCGCCGGCCCGGTTGGCTGGCCGGCTCCCCCGCGAGCCCCGCATGGGCCGGGGTCGAGCCAGGCTGGCTGTTGCGGCTGGCAGCTGGCGCCTTCCCCCGTGTGGCGCAGAGTATCTGCCGCCCACGTGGCTGGCCTATTTTCTGCAGCTTTTCTTCTAGGCTATTTCCCTCCGGGGATTTGGCCTAATATAAAAGTTGTCTTTATAAATCTTAATCTAAATATTATTTAGTATATATTAATTCATAATTAACATATAATAAATGTATATTTAAATTCCCATTCATCCGAAAACACTTTTCTGGTCTTTTCATATATTCTTACTCCGAACAACTTCGTATCTCTCTGCGGAACAATTCCGGCTTTCTCGTTCTCTACTGTGATTCCGGATCGCTCTCATCGTACCCTCAAGTGTATCCCCTCACGGCTCGGGAATGCTCTAGACATGATCTAAATCAATGATCAACAAAGGGACTTGGGATATCCATGTGACCCCTATGCATTCCTCATGATAATGTCGTTTGAACCGGTAAATGTAGCATCCATATTCCTTTTGTTTCTCGATACGACTTGTCCGAGATCCGATCATTGGTATCACATACCTTGTTCAATCTTGTTAATAACAAGTTTTGTTTTCTTGTTACCGTGATATTACATCCCCGTGAACGAGTCACATGTTGCAACATTTATGGATGTAATCTCACCAAGCCGGCCTTATGTATCTTTACCCATCATGTGGGCGAACAAATCCCGCTCTTGACATATATTGCCTCTATGGTTCCTCCGAGTACCTGAACACACCTTTATTGTCACCGTATTACTAGATGACGTTTGATGCTATCTAAGCACTCTCGGGAGATAGTGATTGATATAGCCTCATGGTCTAAGGAATTAGGATTCTAGATTTAGCTGTTGCAACAGTGAACTTATATGACTTGATCGTGTTGCAATCCTTCAAGGAATGTCCATGACATCATTCTCCAATGATATGACCCCGTTGTCGATTCGTATAAATGCCCATGATCTTGAAACCCAGATCATCCTCATGACCAACGAACTAGTATGAATAGAGGCTACTAGGGACTTGGTTGTTTCATATCACACATGTACCAATGTTTCTACTTGGTACAGTTATAGCATAATAGGAAACTATTATAAACTAATTGAGATATGACAATAAAAACCTATTTATTATATGCCTCTAGGGCATATCTCCTTTAGTCTCCCACTTGCACTAGAGTACAAATAATCTAGCTCACATTTTACTCATATAAACCATATAACATATGCGTTTACATATCATGCATGCTCACGGGAAACGTCATGTCCATGTTATGTTTGACCAGATCATTATATCTTTTGCAAATCGTTAATGTCTTCCTATTTTTGACATTCACACCATTATTGTATAATGGGTCAAAGTATTTGTTTGGCGACAAAGTGAGACTTTGTTTCTAGTGTTTATAATGATGGTTGTTTTCACTGTTGTCATCTAAACTTTGAAACACACTTTGCTATCCTTTGTGTATATACTGTAGTCATGGCAGCAGAACGAGGCCGGATTCCAGGAGCCTATAGTGACTTTAGATCAACCTTGAGGGCTTTCTCATGGGCACTGTGCCCTGGGACACATCATTCTATGTTAAAAGCGAACTAGCCCCGCCATAACATTATACATCACATCAGATGTAGCCTTTATACTTCTATATCTATGTAGCTCCTAATGCATGAAATGCAACTATGCCACTTACTTTGCTTCTTGCCATTTAAGTACAAACTTAATTCTGGTTCAGTGATCAATTCAGGAATCACTTAAAGACATGTTCTTACAGTTAAGACTTTGTCCTACCAATCAGAACCTCGGATCACATTACGTCGAGTATACAACATGGTTATACGGAAGAACCTATGACTGAGGCATAAGAGATGCAACGCATCTCTTTCTTTCAACCATAGTTTCAATACTAAATCAATGCTTCATATAGTAAGAACTTCTTTCTTACCTTGTTCCATTCTGAGCTACTTCAGAATCTTGTCTTAGGATATTCTGAACATCTTTCAGAATCAAGTCTAGGAAGCATTCGACATTTAGTGTTTATTAAACTCACCAATCTATCTCGATAGATATTATTGTTTAATAACTTCAACTTCATCCTTATTTATCTAACTTAAACATTATTAACACCAATCACAATATTCACATATGTCGTCCACATATTAGAGAATGATTTCACGCTCCCACTCAATTATGACATTCATATTTGAGATCCAGGGATTTCACTTAGCTCCCACTCAAAATATGTCAGCTAGATATTATGATTTAGCCAAGCTGATTTTCTCCCACTCAAATCTAGGTCCTCTCAATAATGTTGGACATTCCAAAATTCTTTGATCACCATCAAATCGAGAATTCCACTAGCGAGATTTCAATGACCATTCATTTCTCGCACTTAGGTCCATCACGCTTCTTTGTGTTTCGTAGGTATGTCTCGTTCAAAACATGACAAGTGAATCAACAATATAATTCCACAAACTTGTAGAATACATAGTTGAATCCTACTTTCTTTAGTAAAAGTATTCGCTGAAACTTTATGATCATTATCATCAGTTTCTCCTCTATTTGTAGAGTTTGGTTTCACGAAACAAATTTTGTTGCGCCACTCAATAATCTGGAGGTAAGGTATAATACCTTGTTTTGATCTTTTACTTTCTTCCACCTTTATCTTCATCAAGACACGTCAACTTTGGACAACAACAGGTTTGCCCTTTTGTGGAAGATGCATTCATAGCTTCCTAAGAATGCTCTACAAAGAATTGTTTATTCGCCACAACTTCGACTTATCGAAATCTCCAAAAACTTGAACGTGCCATAACACTTATGGTGTTGTTTGCACGAATCTTTAGATGTTCCTTTATGAGTGTTTGCTTATTTTGATCTCTAACTCTAAACGACAACTATAACCCCGATAAGAGATAATATTATATCATATGTATCTAATACAAAATGTTTATGATGTTTAGACATTTCAACACAGTTTGAATTCATCCAATTATCATAATTTGTGAACATCTTTCACAAGTCCCTTTTATGCTAAACTTAACTTGAATACTTTAGTCATGTCGGTCAAATCGAAGAGACTTGTTAACTCAATTTTTCTCTTTGTTGTGAACTAATTTGAACAATTCAAATCGTTTCAAACTCATGTTTCACTAAGTAAATACGCTTATTCACTTAAGCCCACAATTAACAAATGATTTCTACTACTTGTTGAAAATATGATACATCACTATGTATATGATTCAACATTTCTTCGCATATCACCGTTTTACCAGAATGCGGAGTTTTAGTCATTCTGCCCAAGAGGCATGGTTTTGCAAAGTCTCTAGATTAAGCATCTAGGACCCCGATCTTCATAAAGAACATGCAATAACCAAAATGACTTAAACTATAGTGTTAATTCATTATTAAACTTTGGATATCTTTTAGCATTCTAATCCTCTATAAATGCTTAAACTATTATCAATAACATAATGATGCAAATAACTTATTTGTAATCGTAATGTGACCATAAGGTATTGTTCATAAGAATAGTACAAACTGGCTTGTAACTTGTTCATATGAATAATCGTCTCGCTAAAAGCAAGACACACAAACAAGGATTACAAAATTATATTCAAGTGCACTACTCCAAATGATAAACTTCGAGGAAAGAGGTGATGTCGGCCATCAACTGTTTTGCTTGCCATCATCAAGCCACATTTCCTCAAATCAAGCAATTCTCAAGCAGATCATCCAATTTTCACAAAGCAGGACAAGTATCAAATACTTTGCAAACTGCAATGAGTTTTGCAAGAATTACATTTATAACTTTGTATATCTAACATATACCTTTTCATCCATGACCTCCATTGCAATCAAGCCCTTCCGAGAGTTCTCAACTCTAATGCAAGATCGCTAAGTGTTTTCTAAACATTCTCTTTTCATCCATGATGGAGCAAAACCCATCCAACGGTGTAACATCCCAAAACTTTAATCCAAGTGATCAAGATCAAATCCACCCAATTTAGGGTTAACAAAACCTTTTTCTATTTTAAAAATCTTTAAGCATTCATAAGTGTGTGCATTTAAAATAGGAGTTGTTTGAATTGCCATGATTGAGTGATCTATTGATTGTAAAATGATTCTAAGGTGAATTAAACATCATCTAGATCATTCGCAAGCAAATCCCAAAGAAAAACAAATCAAAAAGAATTAATTAAGCAAATGGTCATTTTTGCCATTTTAATCACATAGCCTACTTTGGCTATTCCTAGCACTCATTTTCAAACAGAGACCCCTTGCTAGTACAAGTAGTGAGGTGTCAAGGCCCACTTTGTTTCATCCCAAAAACTTGCAAACACTAAATTTAAATGACATTTGAAAATTGAATGTAGTTCATATGTATAGATCACACTTATTCAAAAAGCACTAAAATGAACTCCATTTTCAAATCCCAAGCAAACCTAGAAGCTTAAGCATCAGATGAGTCACTCCACCAAAAATTTCCCAAAAATTCAAAAACTTACCTCATGCGGCCATTGTGTCGAACACGTGGCAGACAGAGATCAAACTGCCTAACTAACACTGCTCCTAGTTAAACCCTTGTCCCCCATTGGACCCTCTCTACTCTCCATTGTCCCCCTGAGTCCAACCAAGTCCCCAACTAGCTTCCCCCTTAGCCGTTGCAGCAGTGGCGCGCCGCCCGAATGAGGTCACCGCCGGCCAGAAGCGGGCAGCATGCTAGGGACCGCACCGCGCCAAACCAGCGTGCCCACTAGCTCCGCCCAACCCTACCGCCGCCCACGGTCCACCCCTCGATCAACCACAGCCCCTGGACCACTCCACAGCAGCCCCGCCCTTTCTCTCTGCGAGCCAGCCAGAGCGCGCTAGAGCGCGATCGCTGCTAGCACGCAGCCGACCGCCCCTTCACGCCATATCACGCACGATGCTCCGCCTCGACACCAGCACCCCGCCAGACACGACCGTGCACCGCCGCATGACCCACAGTCGCCCTACTCGCCGTCGAGCACCGCCTCTGTCCTCCAGTGCGCGTGAGGCCCCCGACAGTTAGGCACCGCCCCTAGCATCGCATTATGCCGTAGAGCACCACCAGGGAACCGCCCACCGTCTGCCTACCTTGCCCACACCGGTAGTCCCTGTACCACCCTCGCTGGAGATGCCTGCCCACACCCGTCGGTCCCCTCGCTGCGCCTATATAAGCAGGCCTCCCCAACACGAATTCCACACACCATTCCACTCCCCTCTCTCCCCTGACCATTTCCCCTCTCTCGCCGGAGCCGCTCGAGCCGCTGTTCGCCAGAATTGCACCGGAGGAGGCCACTGTAGAGGAGGAGAAGCTGTCGTCAATTCCGTCCACCTCAGCCCCTGCCGCTACCTTGCCTGAGTTCGCCGTCGCCGTCCAGTTCGATCGCCCGCCTTGCCGCACTAGCTGGAGCCCTGGTACATCCCCAGTAGACCCCCACCGACCGTTTAGGGTTTGGTCTCGCTGGCGACGAGTCCATCATCGACGACGACTGTGAGCTGTTGATCCGCGTTATAATCGTGTGGCCCAGTTTGCTAGATACCGTTTCGGGTTTTAAGTCTCGCTGACAAGCGGGACCAAATTTTTCCTGGGTTGGAGAAGTCATTTGTACAATGTTTCTTAGGTGATTTAAACATCATCTACATCGTTCCCAAACTTTTCCTAAAGAAAATCAAATCAAAAAGAATTAAAATGAAGGAATGGTCATTTTGACAAATTTAACTTTCATGCCCACTTTGGCTATTCCTAATACTCATTTCTTAACAGAAACAATTCTTGATCTTTGCACCCCTTGCTAGTACACATAATAAGGTACCAAGGCCCACCTTTTGATCTGCTAAAAACATTCTGTAAACTATTTTAAATGACAGTTTAAAATTGAATCCAATGCATGTGCATAGAGCACCCCTATTTCAAAAACCATCTAATTGAGCACCATCTTCAAAACCCTTGCAACCAGATACTACCTAGCACTAGTGGAGATCACCCAAGCATTTTGAATTCAAAATTCAAAACTTTTTCTCTTGCGGCCATTTCATCAAACACTTGGCAGGCAGATTTCAAACTAAACAAATTTCACTATTTTAAATAGTGTTCTGGCCAAACTTGTTCTCCAACTTGCCACCAAAATCTCTCCACTACTCCCCCTAACCCCTCTCTAGCCCAGCCACCCACTGTGCCAAGACCAAATGGTCATGGCCATTAAGGCCGAGCCCCCACTTGGGCACCCCACCAGCGACAGCACGCCACAACCGCCGCCAGCGCCATCCACCGTGTCCTGGAGATAGCCCGTGGTCCACCTCCACCGCCCAACCAGTCCCAGCCCAAGGACAACGACCAGAACGACCAGGAACCGCCGCGCCCCGAGCCTGTCGACCATGCCGACGCCGCCCGCAGAGCGAGCACTGTCCCCGCTCGCACCGACCGCCCCTTGGCACCAGCCCGCGCCCACCGCTCCGCCTCGACCTGGAGAACACCCCAGACACCTCCGTTCGCCGCCCAAAGCCCCACAGCCACCGCTCGCCGTGGACACAGCCGCTTCGGCCGCGCAGAGCGCCACCTCGCCCCGACCGCATGCCACCTCCCCTACGACCGCATTGAAGTCCTAGAGCACCGCCAGGGAACCGCCCACCGATCGCAATCCCCAGCCATGCCGCTAGCTCGCCGTAGCCATGTCGCCACCGTCGACCGCCCATCCCGCTCGGTCTCACCGTCGAGCCTATAAAAGGAGCCCTCCCCAGCACCAAAGACTCACACCATTCCACTCTCCTCACCGCTCTGAACCTCACTCACCTCTCGCTGGAGCAAGTGGAGCAACAGCTCGCCGGAATTGGAGCCGGAGCCGCCGCCTCGGGAGAAGAAGGGTGCCGTTGATTCCGGCCACCCCAAGCTCCGCCGCGACCACGCCTCGCCTCGCTGTCGTCTTCCGCTTTGTTTGCCCGCCTCGCCGACCCCGCTGGAGCCCTGGTACGCCCCCAGTAGACCCCCACCGAGCCGCTAGGGTTCGACCTCGCCGGCGACCTGTTCGTCGTCGAAGACGACCCTCAGCCGTAGATCTAGCCTCTAATCGCACGGCCCACAGCGCGCGTACCGTTTCGCGTTTTAAGTGCCCCTGATTAGTGGGACCCCCTGTCAGTTGAGACCCGTGCTGCGTAGCGCCACTGGGCCGTCCCATTTCTTTTCCCGTGCGAGCCCTAAGATTCAAATCTGGATTTTTCTTTTTAGTTAGAATATAGTTTCTGTCCAGTGTTTCAAAATTCAATTCTGTGAGTTTGACAAATCCAAATTACATGAAACTAATTTTGTCTGAAATGTATTGAAATGCTCTATCCAAGCCCATTGGATTTAATTCATTTAGAGTTATAGATTTCTCCTAATAAAAATAAGAAGACAGAAGCTTTTGCAACTTGAAACATTTTTATAAAATCAACCAAGTTAGCTTTTGAGTTGATTCTAACTCTCAAAAATCAAATTTCATCATATATATCCAAATATGTAATAATATTAAGGTTTATAGGCAGTGACTTTGGACTAGTACCAAAATAATGCTATATAGGCATTTCTAGTCACTTTAAATCATTAAATAATGAACTTAAACCAAAGTAATATTGATCCAACCTTTAAATCTCATTCCCACATGTTAGAATATGTGGTGAGGACATGTGTCCACATGATCCCATGTTTTGGTGGTGAATATTAAATTTTAGTTATTTTTTTCAATGAGTAGAAATTACTTTTCCAAAATAAAAAGGTTGAAACTATTGAATTAAACTTGTGATGTTTGGGATGATAATAGATCATCATTTGTGTGGTTTAGAATACTACTTAGCCTAGTAAGTACTGTTTGGTCATTGTGCACTCCCTATGTATTTCTAGACGATAGTACCGACCAAACCTTCGAGGAGGAGGAGTTCTACCAAGAAGAAGAAGAAGAAAACTGCAACCACTGCACCAACCAAGGCAAGCTATTAGTGGCAAGCTAACCCTTGCAAACATGCTTTAGTAAGCTATTGTTAGCAAGCTAGAATAAAACTAGATGGTTTAGTAAAGATGCCTTAAGCATGCTTTGATCACACCCCTTTAACTATTAGTACCCCAAGTCTTATTGACAAGTTTTACCTCCCTTGGTTTACACAAAGTTCTTTAATTAATTTTGAAGGTAGCATAAAGAGTATAAAACTTGACCTACTTAGAAACCTTTAGATGTCATTCTATGGCATGAAATTGATCCCATCTTTCCCCCTTAGTGAACACTCTTAACTTAGTACTTTAGAATAGCTCAAAAACTTGAGTCACTTTAGATGGGAACACTTGGTGAAAATGAGTTATGAAAACCTTGGAATGATGAGTCATTCTATTGAGATGTTTTGACAGGTGTTGAAAAACACAATTGGTTTATGATGATGAAAATGATGAGGCATGAGCCTTAACCCTTTTATAAAACTGATGGTTGGATTCAGATGCGATACCATTCCAAATTTACCGTACAACCACATTACCTGAATTGGGTAAGGCTTAGCTGGAAATTTATATGCATTAGTATTAGTTCCCTCACAGGAGAGGTTTGAGCTAAGGCTAACTCTCAATGATGTCCACCTATGTAGTGCCCAAGATGACTGATGGTCATGGTTGGGAGGCCATGCTCATAGGAGAGGTGCTTATACTAGGGTGTGTAAAGGGAAGGTTATGTTTGATTATCTGCATACTAAGTATGATGATTCAGGGTTATCCCTGACAGATGTATCGAATCTTGTGGTGAAAGTGTACCACCTCTGCAGAGTGTCAAACTATTCGAATAGCCGCGTCCGTGGTTAGGGACAGTTGGAATGGCCATACTGTTTCGTTGTCAGATGTTTTCTAAATAACTTGAAATGAATGATGAACTTTGACTTAACCACAACAGGGTTGTGTTAATGATAATAGCTTCCCAACTTAAGTGATTCTAGAAGTTTACTTTATCTTTTCTTGCTTCAGAACTCAGCTTAGGTTTCAAACTTAACTTGATAGTTATTCTTAAATTCAGCACTTTAACTTAGAATTATAACCCTTGTTAGTAGTAGTTTGCGAGTACTTAAAGAGTACTCATGTCTTTTGTCCCTGGATATTATCATGGCCAGACTATGAAGGAGATTATCAAGATGATGGTCAGTAGGACGGCTATGATAACTAGGACTATCTTCCTTCGTCAGCATTGCCTGTGCCCCTAAAGATGGACCCCACCGCTACGCTATCGTTTATTTCCGCTGCTTGTTGTATTAAAGACTGGATCATGAGATCCTTATTTGTGTAAAACCTTATGTATGGTTTGTAATGGATGATGTACTGTGATATCCAATCCGTTATGTCTCGCAAAAATGGTAATCCTGGGATTGCGAGGTATGGCATAACGGGCATCTGGGATTAAAAATCCGGGTGTTGACAAATGGTAATCCTGGGATTGCGAGGTATGGCATAACAGGCATCTAGGATTAAAAATCCGGGTGTTGACAAGTTGGTATCAGAGCCATCCTAACCATAGGAGACCCTAGTTAGAATGGACGTCTGAACAAAAACTTAGTTTCAAAAACCAAAGTGAGTATTTATGAAAACTATTTCCTCTCTTACCCTTGGGAATTCTTTCTCTCTCAAAAAAACTCATGTTCCTCCAAATTCTTACATTACTACATAAAAATTTGACACACTTATTCACTTCACTAACTTTCTCATCCTAAATTCTTATAGATGGAAGCCCAATACAACAAGTTATACCAGTTGGGCAACGGAGGCCAACTGATCTTCGAGAGGGACTTAGATGCACGTTTTGAGTTCTTGGAGCGTCCTCATCCGGAATTCCTTGGAGCTCAACTCCCGGGTCCACCAGAAGGAGATTTGCAATGGCTAGTGACTGCTAATCTTCGAGGCAAGATAGAAGCACCAGTATCTGGGAGGATTCAGTTCTCGGTGAGGGAGAACAACTGGCTAGATGGATTAGCCAGGGCAATGCATGAAGCTCTCGCACATCTGTGTGCCCTCAGTGTCAGCCTCATCCAAGGAACCCGCTTTGTTCACTATGCAAGGCGTGATTCCATGGGAATGCCGCTAGAGATGCCAAGTCACCCAATACTGAAGCATCAAGTGGAGAACCTCGACTTCCTACTGTACGACCGTCAGAAGGAGTTGGACAATGCAAGGGAGCTATCCCACCACAACCTCGCCATTGCAGCCCAGAAGGCCTAGATTTTCTCACTGCTAGTCCAGGTCATCAGTCTCTGCACCATCAACGCGCCAAGAAGGATCGCACCATCGACCGTCTTCGCAAGAAGGTGGCCGACCTCGAGAAGACCATCAAGGAGCAAGAAGCTCAGCTTGTAGTAAAGGAAGAAGAAGAGGAAGGTGAAGATATCCAAGGGGATATTGACTCCTACCTCTGCAATGATGATGACTTTTTGGAGGAATATGTCGTGGAATTCTACACCAACGATGATGACTCCGAATGCACTAGAGCATTGTCGTAGCATGAGGAGTATCGGTCCCATTGTATCATAGCTACAGAATGGTTCTTAAAACCATCTGTTTTCCCTTTGATGTTGTGGTGTGTGTGTGTTTGTATCGTGTGCTTTGTTTGAATGAATGAAAAGAAGTTGGTTGCAAAAACCTGAGTCAAACTCAAAGTTTTAGCCTTGAAATCAAAAACCATGAACCTTAGAACTTTCCCTCTTACCCCTTTATCTACCTCAATCTTCAGATGACTCGTGGAAACCAAGGAGGGAGCAGCTCATCATAAGACCCAATGCTGCAAATCCTGCATAGTCTCATCGTAGACCAGGAAGCAAGCAGGGCAAAGCGCCAAGCTAATCTAGCAACACTGCAACAGATCGCCCAGATGGCTCTCAACAACCAGAACCACGGAAATCAGGATCATCATGGATCCAAACTCAAGAACTTCCAGAATACAAATCCCCCAATCTTTAGTACCTCAGAGAACCTACTGGATGCTGATGACTGATTGCAGACAATGGAAAACAACTTAGAAGTAGCTGGAGTAGATGCCAATGAGAAGGTTCTCTTTTCCACCCACTATTTGGCAGGAGATGCAAGAGCATGGTGGAATAGTATCCGCACAATGAACCATGGTCAAGTGATGACATGGGAAACCTTCAAAATCAAGTTCAGCCGCACCCACGTGCCGCAGGGTCTAGTCACCAGAATGAGGGATGAATTCCGAGAGTTGAAGCAAGGCAGAATGACTGTAGTGGAGTACCGTGACAGATTCTTATCCTTAGCTAGGTATGCACCTGATGAGATCAACACAGAGGCCAAGAAGAAGGAGAGATTCGTGAACGGACTGCATGATGAGATGCAGACTATCCTCGTCAACATCCGCTTCGAGGATCTCGAAGAGCTAGTCGACTGTGCCATTCAGATGGAAGGGAAGCTCAACCAGGCAAATGACAACCGCAAACATCATATGATGCAACAATCTGGATCCAACAGTCACCAGAAGTACCATCCCAACCCCTCAGCAGGATATGCACCGAGAAATAACCGACCCCCAATGTCTTGCCCAAGCTACCCCAACCGTAGCGGAGGAAATGTGAAGTCCGGAGGAAATAACAATCACTCCGGCAACACCAGCAATTTCAACCGTGCCCCTCCCAAGAGCAACAACAACAACAACAACACTGCACCTAGAACGGGAAGCAATGTTGTGCCTGTGGCAGCAAAAGACAAGTCTCGGATCACTTGTTTCGAGTTTGGAGTGAAGGGTCACTATTCCAATGAGTGCCCCAAGAAGATTTCTGCCACTGCAAATGTGAATGCCCCAGCTCAACAACAGCGTCGTGTTCAACCAGGAAGAAGATTCGCCCCCGGGAACCCTCACAACCGCAATGGCCGTCTCTTCCACATGAACGCCGAGGAAGCCCAAGAAGCTCCAGATGTAGTGATGGGTATGTTTTCTGTCAACTCAGTTTTAGCAAGAGTATTGTTTGATTCGGGAGCATCGCACTCATTTGTCACCGAAGAATTTGCATGCACTAGTAAGATTCACCCAACCAACCTGAAGCATGTCATGATAGTTCAAATCCCGGGTTCAAATACAAAAGCTAGAAAAATTTGCAAAGCTGTGCCTATCAGAATACATGGGATAGATTTTTATGCTAACCTAATAGTACTTGGAACCAAAGGTTTGCAAGTAGTACTAGGAATGGATTGGATGTCAAAGCATAAAGGACTGATAGACTGTGCTAAGAAAGCCATCACCATAACCAGTAGCTCTGGAGTATCAGTAGAGCACATATCTGAAACCTTTCCCCGTCAATTCAAGTGCAACAAGAGTCTAGCCCTGCCTACCATTGACCAAGTCAGAGTAGTCTGTAAATACCCCGACGTATTCCCAAATAAATTGCCCGGTATGCCCCTGGATAGGGATATTGAGTTCATTATTGAACTAATCCTCAGAACCGGACCCATAGCCCAGAGACCCTATAGCATGAACCCCTCAGAGTCAGTAGAATTGAAGAAGCAGTTGGATGCTATGTTGGCAACAGGCTTGATTCAACCAAGCCCATCGCCATGGAGATCGCTAGTGTTATTCGTCGACAAGAAGGATGGAGGCAACCGTCTGTGCACCGATTACAAAAAGCTGAATGATGTCACCATCAAAAACAAGTACCCTTTGCCAAAGATAGAGGATCTATTTGATCAGTTGACTAGAGCGAATGTATTCTCAAAGATCGATCTTAGGACTGGTTATCACCAACTTAAGATTCATGCAACGGATATTCCGAAGACCGCCTTTACTACTCGCTATGGTTTATACGAGTATACAGTTATGTCTTTTGGATTAACCAATGCCCCTGCTTATTTCATGAATCTCATGAATAAGATCTTTATGAATTTTCTAGATAAGTTTATCGTTGTGTTTATCAACGATATCCTTATCTACTCCAAGTCAGAAGAAGAGCATGAGCAACATCTGAGAACCATCCTTAAAACCCTTAGAGAGCATCAGTTGTATGCCAAGTTCAGCAAATGTGAGTTTTGACTGAAAGAAGTAGGATTCCTAGGACATATTGTGTCTGCCGGAGGAGTCGCTGTTGATCCCGCCAAGATCAAAGATGTCGAAGAATGGGAAGCCCCAACCACTCAAACCCAAGTCCATGCATTCCTCGGATTAGCGGGATACTACTGCAAGTTCGTCGAAGGATTTTCATGCATCGCCCGACCCATGACCCAATTGTTGAAGAAGGACAAGAAGTTTGAATGGACCGACAAATGTGAAGCCAGTTTCCAGGAGTTGAAGAAGAGATTGATTTCAGCCCGAATATTGATCATGCGAGATATCAAGAAGTCATTCGATGTGTATTGTAATGCATCCAAGATAGGTCTCGGATGTGTATTGATGCAAGAAGGCAAAGTCATCGCTTATCTATCTCGACAACTGAAGCAGCATGAACAGAACTATCCGACCCATGATCTTGAGTTAGCAGCCGTAGTTTTGGCATTGAAGACATGGCGTCATTATCTGATGGGTAATCGCTGTGAGATTTACTCAGATCACAAAAGCTTGAAGTATATTTTCACTCAGGAGCTGAATATGAGGCAAAGGAGATGGATAGAGTTAATCAAGGATTATGACCTTGACATTCACTATCACCCCGGCAAAGCCAATGTGGTAGTGGATGCTCTTAGCAGATTTCCGAGTAGGCTAAACACTATGATCAAAGAGAAGCAACCAAGTTTGTATGAGGAGTTGGAGCAGTTAAGGACTGAACTAGTTAGCAAAGGATTCTTAGCTAGCATTGAACTTCAACCCACTTTGATTAGCCAAATCAAGGAAGCTCATAAAGGGAATGAAAGTATCAATGGAATCAGACGTCGTATTGGTACAGGAAAGGTACCTGGATTCACTGAAGATGAAGAAGGAGTTCTGTGGTATAAAGGACGTATTTGTGTGCTAGCAGATTCGGAGCTGAAGCAAGTTATCATGCAGGAAGCTCATGATACTCTTTATTCTATTCACCCCGGAGGAACGAAGATGTATTAAGATTTGAAAGAGAAATTTTGGTGGCACACGATGAAGAGAGAAATCGGGAGCTACATCGCCAAGTGTGACATCTATCAAAGAGTCAAAGTGGAACATCAGAGGCCTGCAGGACTGTTGCAACCATTGCAGATTCCAGAATGGAAATGGGATTCCGTCAGAATGGACTTTATCACCGGATTGCCTACTTCGAGTAGGGGAAATGACTCAATATGGGTCATCGTTGATAGACTGCCCAAAGTAGCTCACTTTATACATGTCAAGACAACTTACCAGAGTTTGAAGCTAGCAGAGATGTATATCGCTAGAATTGTTAGTCTACATGGAACTCCCAAGACCATAGTATCAGATCGAGGAACCCAATTCACCTCAAGATTTTGGCAGAAAGTCCAGGAAGGATTAGGAACCAAGTTGAACTTCAGCACCGCTTATCACCCGCAAACTGATGGACAGACTGAAAGAGTCAACCAAATCTTAGAAGATATGTTGAGGGCTTGTGTGTTAAAGTATGGATCAAAATGGGAAGACTGCCTGCCTTTCATAGAATTCTCATATAACAACAGTTATCAAGCTAGTTTGCAAATGGTACCATTTGAGTTCCTGTATGCAAGAAAGTGCCGTACCCCTTTGAATTGGTCACAAGTAGGAGAGAGTCAGATCTTTGGACCCGACATTCTCCGAGAAGCCGAAGAGAAGGTTCACAAGGTCCGTGAGCACCTCAAGACCACCCAATCAAGACAGAAGAGTTATGCTGACAAGAGAAGGAGAGACCTAACTTTCAATGTCGGAGATTTTGTGTATCTCAAGGTTTCACCATTGAAGGGAACCCAACGTTTTAGTCTTCAAGGAAAGTTAGCCCCTAGATATATCGGGCCCTTCAAGATTCTGAATCGCCGAGGAGAAGTATCTTATCAACTGGAGCTACCAAAAGAGATGTCTGTCATCCACAATGTGTTCCACATCTCGTTACTTCGCAAATGCCTAGAAGTGCCGGAGAAGACCGAAGTATTCAAGAATATCGATCACCGAGGTGTTGATATCAACAAGGATCTGACGTATCGTGAAGTGCCCATCCGTATCTTGGAGGAAGCCTACATAACCACCAGGACCAGGAGTATCAAGTTTCTCAAGATTCAATGGAGCAACCATACCGAAGAAGAAGCCACTTGGGAGCGAGAAAATTACATTAGGACTGAGTTCACAGATCTCTTTAGTTCTTGTTTTCTTTCTTAAATCTCGGGACAAGATTTTGTTTAAGGGGGTAAGGTTTGTAACATCCCAAAACTTTAATCCAAGTGATCAAGATCAAATCCACCCAATTTAGGGTTAACAAAACCTTTTTCTATTTTAAAAATCTTTAAGCATTCATAAGTGTGTGCATTTAAAATAGGAGTTGTTTGAATTGCCATGATTGAGTGATCTATTGATTGTAAAATGATTCTAAGGTGAATTAAACATCATCTAGATCATTCCCAAGCAAAGCCCAAAGAAAAAAATCAAAAAGAATTAATTAAGCAAATGATCATTTTTGCCATTTAATCACATAGCCTACTTTGGCTATTCCTAGCACTCATTTTCAAACAGAGACAATTGTGGATCTTTGCACCCCTTGTTAGTACAAGTAGTGAGGTGCCAAGACCCACTTTGTTTCATCCCAAAAACTTGCAAACACTAAATTTAAATGACATTTGAAAATTGAATGTAGTTCATATGTATAGATCACACTTATTAAAAAACACTCAAATGAACTCCATTTTCAAATCCCAAGCAAACCTAGAAGCTTAAGCATCAGATGAGTCACTCCACCAAAAATCTCCCAAAAATTCAAAAACTTACCTCATGCAGCCATTGTGTCGAACAGGTGGCAGACAGAGATCAAACTGCCTAACTAACACTGGTCCTAGTTAAACCCTTGTCCCCCATTGGACCCTCTCTACTCTCCTTTGTCCCCCTGAGTCCAACCAAGTCCCCAACTAGCTTCCCCCTTAGCCGTTGCAGCAGTGGCGCCCCGCCCGAATGAGGTCACCGCCGGCCAGAAGTGGGCAGCATGCTAGGGACCGCACCGCGCCAAACTAGCGTGCCCACTAGCTCCGCCCAACCCTACCGCCGCCCATGGTCCACCCCTCGATCAACCCCAGCCCCTGGACCACTCCCCAGCATCGCCGCCCTTTCCCTCTACGAGCCAGCCAGAGCGCGCTAGAGCACGATCGCCGCCAGCACGCAGCAGACCGCCCCTTGACGCCATATCACGCACGCCGCTCTGCCTCGACCCTAGCACCCTGCCAGACACGGCCGTGCACCGCCGCGCGACCCACAGTCGCCCTGCTCGACGTCAAGCATCGCCTCTGTCCCCCAGAGCACGTGAGGCCCCTGACAGTTAGGCACCACCCCTAGCATCGCCATTACACCGTAGAGCACTGCCAGGGTACCGCCCACCGTCCGCCTACCTTTCCCACGTCGGTGGCCCCCTGTACCGCCCTTGCCGGAGACGCCTTCCCACACCCGTCGGTCTCCTCGTCGTGCCTATATAAGCAGGCCTCCCCAGCACGAATTCCACATACCATTCCACTCCCCTCTCTCCCCTGACCATTTCCCCTCTCTCACCGGAGCCGCTCGAGCCTCCGTTCGCCAGAATTGCACCGGAGGAGGCCGGTGTAGAGGAGGAGAAGTTGTCGTCGATTTCGTCCACCTCAGCCCCTATCGCTACGTCGCCGTCCAGTTCGATCAACCGCCTCGCCGCACTAGATGGAGCCCTGGTACGTCCCCAGTAGACCCCCACCGGCCGTTTAGGGTTCGGTCTTGCCGGCAACAAGTCTGTCGTCGATGATGACTGTGAGCCGTTGATCCGCTTTATAATCGTGTGGCCCAGATCGCTAGATACCGTTTCGGATTTTAAGTCTCGCTGACAAGCGGGACCAACCTGTCAGCCGCCCTCTGCGCCACTAAGCGTCACTGGGCCGGCCCATTTCTTTTCCCGCGCTGACCCATTAATTCAAATTAGGATTTTTCAATTTAGGTTTTAACTCAATTCTGTCCCTTAGTTCAAAAATCAATTCAGAAAGATTTACTGAACCAAATTGAGTAATTCCAATTTTGTTGGAAAGCTTCTGAAAAGATCTATCCAAGCCCGTTTGAATTAATTCATTGAGAGTTAGAGATCTCTCATAGTAAAAATAACTAGACTGAAGCATTTTCACATTCAAACATTTTTATAAAATCAACCATAATAGCTTTTGAGTTGATTCCAACTCTCAAAAATCACATTTAACCATACCTATCTGAATATGTAATAATATTAAGGTTTACATGCAGTGACTTTGGACTAGTACCAAAATAATGCTATATAGGCATTTCTAGTCACTTTAAATCATTAAGTATTAAACTTAAACTTATTAAAATGTGATCCAACCCTTAAATCACATTCCCATATGTTAGAATATTATTGGAGATATGCCCAAGAGGCAAGTGGGAGACTATTGGAGATATGCCCAAGAGGCAATAATAAAGTGGTTATTATTATATCTTTATGTTTATGATAAATGTTTACATCCCATGCTATAATTGTATTAACTGGAAATATTAATACTTGTGTGTTTTGTAAACATAAAAGAGTCCCTAGTAAGCCTCTTGTTAAACTAGCTTGTTGATTAATGGATGATTATGGTTTCCTGATCATGGACATTGGATATCGTTAATAACAAGATCATATCATTAGGAGAATGATGTGATGGACACACACCCATAGTAAGCATAGCATAAGATCAAGTCATTAAGTTCGTATTGCTACAAGCTTTCAAATGCATAGTAACCTAATCCTTCGACCATGAGGTTATGTTAATCACCATCACCGGATGGGTACTTTGATGACATCAAACACCGCTTCATAACTGGGTAGTTATAAAGGTGTCATTGGGTATTCTAAAAGTATGTGTTGAAGCGCATGGACCAAGATTGGGATTTGTCCATCCATATGACGGATAGATATGCTCTAGGCCCTCTCGGTGGAATGTCATATAGTTAGCTTGCAAGCATGTGACTAGGTCACAAGGGATGACATATCATGGAACGAGTAAAGAGTACTTATCAGTAACGAGGTAGAACAAGGTATGGAGATACCGACGATCAAACCTCGGATAAGTAGAATATCGCGTGACAAAGGGAATTGGTTTCATATGTTAATGGTTCTATCGATCACGAAGTCATCGTTGAGTATGTGGGAGCCATTATGGATCTCCAGATCCCGCTGATGGTTATTGATCGGAGAGGTGTCTTCATCATGTCTGCATATTCACGAACCGTAGGGTGACGAACTTAAGGTTCGAAGTTGTTTTAAGTAGATATGGAATGTGCGTTGGAGACCGAATGTTGTTCGGAGTCTTGGATTGGATCCGGGACATCACGAGGAGATCCGGAATTGTCCGGAGAATAAGATTCATATATTGGGGATCATTTTCTAAGTTAGGAAATGTTCCGGAGTGTTTGTATGGAGATTCTAGAAGGTTTCAGAATGTTCTTATAAGGTTCTAGAAGATTTTTTGGAGTTTGCTTGAAAACCAAGAAAGGATCAAGGAGACCTTGTGGGGCGAGACACGAATTCGTGGGGGAGGAGGACTCCTCCCCCCTTCCCAACCCACCGGGCATAGGAGGGGAGTCCTACTAGGACTCCCCCTCCCCAGGCGCGCCTCCCTCCTTTAAATATAAGGGAGGGGCGCCCCCTCCTAGACCTCTCCCATAACAAGCTCTAGCCGTCGCCTCTCTCCTCTACCTTCGCTCTGCTCCGGCTTAGGCGAAGCCCTGCAGAAATCTCTACTCCACCACCACCACACCGTCGTGCTACTGGGATTCCGTGGAGAAGATCTACTACCTCCGCTACTCGCTGGAACAGGGAGAGGAAGGTCTGCTTCGACTCCGCACGTGTGACCGACTGCGGAAGCGCTGCCGGAACGTGGCGCCGGAAGGATCGTCCACACGATCTTGAGATCGGAAGTGATCGACTACATCAACCCCGAGATCTAATCTCGTAACGCTTTCGGTTCTACGAGGGTTAGTACAGATCTATCTCGTTGCACATATCTAATAGATTAGATCTTGGCTTTTATCTAGATTAGATCTGGGTTTTGTTCGTTCTTGTGGTAGAAATTTTTTGTTTTCCATGCTACGAACCCATCAGTGGTATCAGAGCCAGGTTTATGCGTAGATCTGTTGCACGAGTAGAACACAATGGTTTTGTGGGCGTTGGTGCTCGTGCCGTCTTTTGCTTTGTGTACTTTGCATCTTGCGGTATGGTGGGATGAAGCGGCTCGGGCTAACCTTACATGTCATCGCACATGAGACTTGCTCCACAGTTGACGTGCAACTCGTATTGCACAAGTGGCTTTGCGGGTGTCTGTCTCTCCCATCATAGTATAGATCCAATCTACACTTTGCACTTGATAGCACCTGTATCAACATTGTGGTTCAGTTTCGTAGGTAAGATCTGTTCTTATTCGAAAGCCCCAAGCCACGTAAAACATGCAAATAAGATTAGAGGCGTCTAACTCGTTTTTGCAGGGGTTTTGTGATGTGATATGGCCATTATGTGATTGTGATTATATTTGATGTATGCAATGATCCTTATTGTAATATGGCAACCGGCAGGAGCCTAATGGTTGTCTTTAAATTTTGTTTAAGACCTGCGTGTTTATTCATCATGTAATAGCTTTATTCCAAGTAGTTGTAATAGTTGTTGTTGGTGATGGACAACCATGAAGCGACGCCACGGACCTTGACGCCACGCTAGTGATGATGGAGATCATGTCCATGCTTTGGAGATGGAGATTAAAGGCACAAGAACAAAGGTCATATCATATCACATATTATGAATTGCCTGTGATGTTAATCCTTTATGCATCTTGTATTGCTTAGATCATGATGGTAGCATTATAAGATGATCCCTCTCACTAAATATCAAGTAATAAAGTGTTCGTCCTTAGTAGGCACCGTTGCTAAGACTCGTCGTTTCGAAGCATCTCGTGATGATCGGGTGTGATAGATTCTACGTGTGCATACGACGGGTGCAAGCCAGATTTGCACATGCGGATACTAAGGTTAACCTTGACAAGCCTAACATGTATAGACATGGTCTTGGAACACAGAATACCGAAAGGGAAAGCATGAGTCATATGGATGATATGATGAACATGTTGATTGTTCGCCTTTGAAACTACATCATCTCACGTGATGATCGGACTTGGTGTAGTGGATTTTGTTCGTGTAATCACTAAAACAACTGGAGGGATGTTGTTTTGAGTGGGAGTTCTTTTGTAATTTGGATTATTCAAACTCAATTTAGCATAAACACAATCAAAGTGAATTTGCATAGTTTGTTGTAGTCATTGGCATCCGTTCACCACCTTACGCTTAGTTATAGTTGAGATAGTGGAACTATAGAAATTCTGGATATTTGCTTTATGAACTGGTATCGTATTGTTTTGAGTGTCAATCTAAAGTTTAAAAGTCCTGTTGCAAACTTTCAGCAAACTCCGTTTACTCTGCGAAGTTTAATAAACAGTATTAAATCAAGAGTAACAATTCTAGTGTTAGTATCTAATGTATCATGTTTGCCTCCATGATTCTTGATACTCAAAAAGATTGTTTTTAATATCAAGTTTATCTAAGAGCTGAAAGCAATGTTTCAGAAACCATCATATGTGAAAGGTATTGCGATATCTAAAACAATGTGTTGGTTACAACATGATAGAGTATATGTCCTCATATTTGATGAGAATTTGTGAAAGTTGGAGACGCTAGTCGTCCTAATCCTCCAAAAGGTTTTGGAAAAGAAACATTATACTCGCAATTCACCTTTATAAGCTATAGCAGCTTGATCATGAAAGTTGTCATGATAAGGATGAATAGAATACGTAAGTAAAATGTTTACTACACTAAAACATTACTAAAGAATGGATTTTTGAAATAATGCCAAACATTTCATGAAGGTGATCTACTTCAAAGTGCAAGTCCAAAGGTATTAGTATTTGACTATACACACTTTGTACTATGTGTCATGTGAATGACACCACTATTGATGTTGATAGATTCTTTTAAAAGAAAACGAATTGTTGAAAGAGAATCTATAAAATATTTGGCAGAAAAGAAAAGATTGGAGATATCCAACTTAGGTATATAGAAGATACATGTTATGGCTGTATTCCTTGGTTGTTAAACAATGTGGTTCTGCGGTATTGGATACCGAATTGGTTGGTATGAAGTGTCATACAGGACAACACAATTCATGAACTGCAATGGCCTAAGTAACTAGCAAGAGAATATGTGATGATGTTCATCAAAAACAAACAAAGGGTTGTTGTGTTGCTCGTTAACATCAAAGCTTACCTTCAAGATTTGTTTCAATAATTGTTATTTTGATCAGGTATTATGACGACAAAAGGTTGTTCAAATAATTACCATATTCCATAATAGATGGATGATATACAAGTCTGGTTGGAGAAATAACGACCATAAAACTAATGCTAAAATGTCGCAAGACAAATGATTGAAAGATCACTTGCGAAGTGACATCACCGTTTAAATTATATTAGGGATACATGAAGAAACTCCATGTTGATGGATTTTTGGAGTCTTTGATTTTGATCAAATGACGCTTGTGATACTTTCCTGGAGATAATTAAAACTCCGTTCGTAGGCCAAAAGAGGAACGGACGACTAACTGACTGGAATTTGTACATATTGATGTATATAGTCCATTATGTATAGTCGTGGGTGATGGATTTCAACTTCATATGCTTTCTCCGAAGATTTGAGTGAGTATATGTATATACCTACTCAATAAGGAAGAAGTATGAAACATTTAAAAATGTTCAAAGACTTTCTAGATGAAGTGGAAAATTATTGTAACAAGAAAATAAAAAGTTTATGATTAGATCATAAAGAAAGACGTTTGAGTTACAAGTTTAGCAAAACACCTAAGATTTGAGGAATCGTTCCATGGATTTGCATTTCCCAAAACACCATAGGAGTATGGAGTGTTCAAGATATGTAATGAAACCTTGTTTGACATGGTAAGATCAAAGGTGTCATTTATAAAACTGCCATTATATTTTAAAGATTAAAGCTTTAGTGACTACCGCTTTTACACTGAAAAGAGCTCCATCGTGATCCGTTGAAATGACACCATATAAGTCATGGTTTGGGATAAAACCCAGGTTGTCCTTTCTTAAATTTTTGGTATGCTAGGCATAAGTAAAATGTTTACAACCAAAGTCGGATGAGCATGTCTTTGTAGGTTATTTCGAATAACCATTGGGTATTCCTCCATAACACCGAAGACAAAAGTGTTTGTCACTTAGAATGTCGAGTTTCTTGAGAAGGAATTTTGGTGAAAAGTTAAGTGGGAGGATAATAGAACTTTGACAAGGTTGTTGAACCTTGGCTAATATGTGCTGAGTTGCGCAGCGTCGGTAAGTGTCCTAGAGGCAGCAACAATGCTCATGGCTCACGTGCCTCAAAGGTTGTGGTCACGGAGATCTAAGTTCCTATTGAACCAAGTAGGTCGGGTAAGTAATCAAATGCCAAGATTTGAGAGTTAAATCATTGTTGTTTGACAATGATGAACCGACTACATGCAAATAATCAATGATGGGCCCTGACTTCGTTAAGTGGCTTGAAGCCATAAAATCCGTGATAATTCCATACACGAGAAATCAAGCTTTGAATTTGAAAGACCCTCTGGAAAGGAACAAGACCTTATAGTCGTATATGGATCTATAAAGAAATAGACATGGATGTTTCACATCTATGAAATAGTCGACATGTCGGAAAGAGTTTACGACAATGTTCAAGGAATTGACTATGATAAGATTTGATCTTTCATAGCGATATTTAGTCTGGACGGATTAATGTAGCAACCACTACATATTTTTTGGTATATGGTAGTTGAACAAACAAAACAAGTTCTTCTAATAGAATGGTTACCTAGGATGTGTCCATGACACGATCCAAAGGGTTTTGTTAATTCAAAGGATGCTAAAAGAGTATGCAAAACTTCAATGGTTGAAGTGAGCATCGCGGAGTTGGAATCTTCACCGTGATGAAACCGTTAAAAGGTTTAATTTCATCAGAGACGATGAAGATGTTTGCATTTTGCAAGAAATTAAGTGGGAGCGCTAAGACATATTTATAATACATTATGTGAAAGATATATTGTTGATTAGAAATGATGTATCTTTTATTGACACAGGTTAAGAATGTCATTTCGATGAAAGACTTAGGCATAACCCAAGAATTAGGCATCAATGTCTATATGGATAGATTGAGGCGCTAATATGGTTTTGCCAAATGTACATAGATAAGATGTTGAATGAGTTCAATATGGAAACAACAAGAAAGGTTCTTGACACACGGAAAGGACTGAATCAAGATTCAAGTGTGTTGACACGAGATTCAAGTGTTTTAACACTTGGTGAAATCACAAGAATATTTTGATCAATCATTCTTTGAGATGTACACATCCAGATATGTCCTATGCTCTAAATGTTATGAGCATATACCAGAATGACTCATAAGATGATCATTGGACAATAGTAGGGATATTCTTATGATCTTTGGAAGAACTAAGAATATATTATTTATATAGTGGTGACAAATAGTTCATTGTAAATTGTTGCATTGATACTAGTTTTGTCACAAATTAAGTTTATCTCAATTTAAGCTATGGGTGGCACAATGTAATGGAAAGGAAGTTCCATAACGGATTTGGTTGAGTACCAAAGTTAAAACATTATGACAGATACTACAACAAAAGGCTAAGTATATGACTGCTATTGTAGCAGCAAATGAGGGCATTTGCGTCAAGTAGTTTGTTATCAAACTAGGTGTGGTTCATAGCGGGATAATACTATGAAGATACATTGTACGACAATTGTATCAACATGATTTAATCCCAAGGAACTAAAGGTCTCACCAAAGGACCAAATTTATACAATGCCATCTCATTAGAGAATGAGTAATGCGTAGAGACGCAAGGACATGCAAATACACACGGACCTGGAAGTGTCAGATCCGAAGATTATGTTTACCACTAGCAATAGTGTCTATACAACACCAGAAAGCCATAGGTGTTGAATGCACAAGTGTTTAACTAGATTATTGACTCTAGTGCAAGTGGGAGACTATTGGAGATATGCCCAAGAGGCAATAATAAAGTGGTTATTATTATATCTTTATGTTTATGATAAATGTTTACATCCCATGCTATAATTGTATTAACTAGAAACATTAATACTTGTGTGTTTTGTAAACATAAAAGAGTCCCTAGTAAGCCTCTTGTTAAACTAGCTTGTTGATTAATGGATGATTATGGTTTCCTGATCATGGACATTGGATGTCGTTAATAACAAGATCATATCATTAGGAGAATGATGTGATGGACACACACCCATAGTAAGCATATCATAAGATCAAGTCATTAAGTTCGTATTGCTACAAGCTTTCAAATGCATAGTAACCTAATCCTTCGACCATGAGGTTATGTTAATCACCATCACCGGATGGGTACTTTGATGACATCAAACACCGCTTCGTAACTGGGTGGTTATAAAGGTGTCATTGGGTATTCTAAAAGTATGTGTTGAATCGCATGGACCAAGATTGGGATTTGTCCATCCATATGACGGATAGATATGCTCTGGGCCCTCTCGGTGGAATGTCATCTAGTTAGCTTGCAAGCATGTGACTAGGTCACAAGGGATGACATATCATGGAACGAGTAAAGTGTACTTATCAGTAACGAGGTAGAACAAGGTATGGAGATACCGACGATCAAACCTCGGATAAGTAGAATATCGCGTGACAAAGGGAATTGGTTTCGTATGTTAATGGTTCTATCGATCACGAAGTCATCGTTGAGTATGTCGGAGCCATTATGGATCTCAAGATCCCGCTGATGGTTATTGATCGGAGAGGTGTCTTCATCATGTCTGCATATTCACGAACCGTAGGGTGACACACTTAAGGTTCGAAGTTGTTTTAAGTAGATATGGAATGTGCGTTGGAGACCGAATGTTGTTCGGAGTCTCGGATTGGATCCGGGACATCACGAGGAGATCCGAAATTGTCCGGAGAATAAGATTCATATATTGGGGATCATTTTCTAAGTTAGGAAATGTTCCGGAGTGTTTGTATGGAGATTCTAGAAGGTTTCGGAATGTTCTAGAAGGTTCTAGAAGATTTCTTGGAGTTTGCTTGAAAACCAAGAAAGGATCAAGGAGACCTTGTGGGGCGAGACACGGATTCGTGGGGGAGGAGGACTCCTCCCCCCTTCCCAACCCGTCGGCCATAGGAGGGGAGTCCTACTAGGACTCCCCCTCCCCAGGCGCGCCTCCCTCCTTTAAATAGAAGGGAGGGGGCGCCCCCTCCTAGACCTCTCCCATAACAAGCTCTAGCCGCTGCCTCTCTCCTCTACCTTCGCTCTGCTCCGGCTTAGGTGAAGCCCTACAGAAATCTCTACTCCACCACCACCACACCGTCGTGCTGCTGGGATTCCGTGGAGAAGATCTACTACCTCCGCTGCTCGCTGGAACGGGGAGAGGAAGGTCTGCTTCGACTCCGCACGTGTGACCGACTGCGGAAGCGCTGCCAGAACGCGGCGCCGGAAGGATCGTCCACACGATCTTGAGATCGGCAAGTGATCGACTACATCAACCCCGAGATCTAATCTCGTAACGCTTTCGATTCTACGAGGGTTAGTACAGATCTATCTCGTTGCACATATCTAATAGATTAGATCTTGGCTTTTATCTAGATTAGATCTGGGTTTTGTTCGTTCTTGCGGTAGAATTTTTTTGTTTTCCATGCTACGAACCCATCAAATATGTGGTGATGACATGTGTCCACATGATCCCATATTTTAATGGAGAATATTAAATCTTAGTTAATTTCAATGAGTAGAAATTACTTTTCTCAAATAAAAAGAACGAGGCTAGTTAATTCAACCTTGTGATGCTTGTGATGATAATAGATCATCAATTGTGTGCCTTAGTGTGCTAAGTAGACTAGTTAAGTATTGTTTGGTGATTTTGTATTTCGTATGTATTTATAGACGATAGTACCGACCAAGCTTACGAGGAGGAGGAGTTTTACCAAGAGGAGGAGGAAGAAAACTTCAACCACTGCACTACCCAAGGCAAGCCTAACACTTCAAGTAAACTGAGCAAGCTATTATTGGCAAGCTAACACTTGCAAGTATTATACTAGCAAGCCATCATTTAACAATGCAAGCTAACCCTTGCAATCTAGATAACCTAAGCAAAGGCATTAGGCATGCTTTGGTTATACCACTTTGACTTATATCTTTTCGAAGTTTTATTTACAAGATTTATTTACTTTACTTTACCAAAATCCTTTACTTGTTTGAAGGTAGAATAAAGAGTATAAAACTTGACTTATATAGTTAAACTTAGATGTCATTCTATGGAATGAGATTGACATGAGCATCCCACTTCAGTGAACACTCTTAACTTAGTAGTTGGAACAAAACTCAAAACTTGATTCACTTTAGATGGGAATACTTGGTGAAAATGAATTGTGAAAACCTTGTAATGATGAGTCATTCTATTGAGATATTTTGACATGTGTTGAGAAACACAAATGGTTTATGATGATGAAAATGTTGAGGCATGAGCCTTAGCCCTTTTATAAAACTGATGGTTGGGTTCGGATGCGATACCATTCCAATTTTACCGTACAACCGCAATACCTGAATTGGGTAAGGCTTAGCCGGAAGTTTATATGCATAAGTATTAGTTCCCTCACGGGAGAGGTTTGAGCTGAGGCTACCTCTCAATGTTGTCTACCTATGCAGTGCCCAAGATGACAGATGGTCATGGTTGGGAGGCCATACTCATAGGAGAGGTGCTTATACTAGGGTGTGTAAAGGAAAGGTTATGTTTGATTATCTGCATAATAAGTATGATGATTCAGGGTTATCCCTGACAGATGTATCGAATCTTGTGCTGAAAGTGTACTACCTCTGCAGAGTGTCAAACTATTCGAATAGCCGTGTCCGCGGTTATGGACAGTTGGAGTGGCCATACTGTTCCGTTGTCAGATGTTTCCAAAACAACTTATGAAATGAATTGTGACTTGACTTGACCACAACAGAGTTGTGACTATGATGACTAAGTTCCCACTTAGTTCATTTCAAACTTTATTTTTTCTTTCTTTGTTTCAGAACTCAGCTTAGGTTTCAAACTTAACTTTACAATTAAACTTAGAGTTAGCACTCCTACTAGAACTATCTTACTTGTTAGTGATAGTTTGCTTGTACTTAAAGGGTACTCATGGCTTTTGTCCCTAGCTATTCCTATGGCCAGACTATGAAGGAGATTACCAAGATGAAGGACAGTAGGATGGCTACGATAACTAGGACTATCTCCCATCGTCAGCATTGCCTGTGACTCTGAAGATGGACCCCACCGCTACGCTATTTACTCCGCTACTTGATTGTACTAAGACTGGATCATGAGATCCTTATTTGTGTAAGGCCTTATTTATGGTTTGTAATGGATGATGTACTGTGATATCCAATCTGTTATCTCTCGCAAAAATGGTAATCCTGGGATTGCGAGGTATGGGATTAAAAATCCGGGTGTTGACAAACGGCTCATACATTATGTGCCAGATTCTGTAGAATACAAAATGTAGCCCAACTCCCCAGCGAATGGAGAATGGCTTATTGGATGATTATGGAGAAAACACAAACATTCTGGAGTCATCGAATTATCTACTAATTGTTATTGTATCTAGAAGAGAAGATCACCTTTTATGAGGATATCCCTCAGGCGTGGGTGTTAATCTATGAAGTTGGACCCTTTTGCTAAGTTCCACATCAAGCAATATATTCCCATGGTAGCAAAGGACCTCAATGGGATAGTCCATGATCTACTAAGATATTTGCAAATAGACATCTAGACTAAGTTCATAATAAGAGATCAATTTATAATTGGTCTCCACTAAAATTGTCATGCCTTGGACGATTTTAGTGATCAGATGATCCCTATCCTCTGCACCTCCCCCGATCGTCACGACCATCAATGCAGTATCAAAGGTAGACATTCACTAATGTCAAGCACATCATCCATGTGACTCATGCTCGTTCTTTCGATCTCTTGAGTTCCGAGGCCATGCCTGCACATGCTAGGCTCGCTAAATCTAACTTGTGTGTATTCGTTGTGCAACATGGCTTACACCCACTGTATGCGAACATAGATATGTCTGACCCCCGATCGTCACGGCCGACCTCATAACGAAGAACTTTCTTGGTGGTGCACACACAAGGGGAACACGGAACATTGGAATTAAATAGGGATTATCTTATTTGCTACTGTTGGGTATCTAAATACTAGCACACAATAAGATGTAAAACAGGTATCAACATCATATGTATAATGTGATATGATATGGTGCTTATTGTGCCTTGATCTCCATCGAGCACTCCAGCATGATCTCCATCTTGCCCTTGGTTTGACACCAAGTCCACAACACCGCCACTAGGTCGTCCATCGGAACGACGACTATTACTATACTACTTAGTAATAGAAAAGTAAACTACTTTACCTTCAGAACAACCAATACCATATCACAATCACATGCCCTCCTGCAAAATAAAGTTAGACGCCTCTACTTTATCTATTGCAAGTTTTATGTGGTTGTTAGGGCTTTCGCAATAGAACTATTTCTAATCTACGAACTTCCCAACCACAACATGGATCCAACAATTGTCTCTATTACACCCCTTTCGGGGCCCTCTATTGTAAATGCTATATCAACTATAGAATGAGAGACATACACCCGCTAGCCACTTATATGGTACAAGCCGTATGTTGAGCGTGGAACAAGTCTCGCGTACGAATACACGTAAGGTCGGTCCGGGCCGCTTCATCAAACTATACCACGATATAAACAAGTACACATTAGAGGGTAACAACTAAGGGATCAATGCCCACACAATACTTGTGCGTACTGGCCGTACAACACTCCTATGCATAGATCGGCTCTGATACCACTGAAGGGGATCCGCGACAGAAAACAAAAAATTTCCTACGTTGGAACCCCAAAAACTGCCTAGGGATCTATCTATGTAGTAATGCAGTAACGACCGATGCGTAGAGAATACATACCATTGTAGACCGTACGCGGCTAACGTTCCAAGAGGAACGTGGTTGATGTAGTCATACTAGTAGCCAACCTCAAGGTCACGAAGCTCCTTACAAGTCACCCCTTGCTCCTTCTTCATCGTGCAGCAGCTCCGGCTCATGACATTCAAGCGCCCCCAAGTGTTGCGCCTCGTGTCTTCGTACACATCCGGTGCATGATGAGACCTCCGTCTCCCTGATCCCGCCGGGAGTGCAGAAGTTGATATCCGGCTAGGAATTGCTGTAGTGCAACGGCGTGCTGCAGGTGTGCCTCGTTCGCACAACCCAAAACTTGGGGCCATGGTCACAAGGGCTAGAGAGACAGGAAAGGAGGAAGTCAACCAAAGGACTTCTCGAAATATTGGTGTGTTTAATCCCACCCATGGGCACCCCTTTATATAGGCTAAGGGGGTGTGCCTTCCTCAAAGTCTAAGCCATGTGGGACTGTTAGTAATCAGGAAATAAAGGCAAAAGGGGCTGCAGCCGGATGGGCCAAATGGCCATAGCCCAACAGCAAACAGCAGCAGCTAGCCGGAGTGGGCCTGGTGCTGCGCGCGGCCCAGCTGGCCGGCAGCAACAGCCAATGCTGCACACCTGACCGGGGTAGGCCGGAGTGCCACCCCGAGTCCTAGCTCGCCCGTGGTGGCCTGGGTGGGCTGACCACCCGCCGTGGCCTGCTAGCCCTGCTCGGTCATCCTAGGTGGGCCGCCTGCCCCGCCGGCCCGGTTGGCTGGTCGACTCCCCCGCGAGCCCCGAATGGGCCAGGGTCGAGCCAGGCCGGCTGCTGCGGCTAGCCGCTGGCGCCTGCCCCCGTGCGGCGCGGAGTATCCGTTGCCCACGTGGCTATGCTATTTTCTTTTATTCCTTTTCTTTTTCTGCAGCTTTTCTTCTAGGCTATTTACCTCCGGGGATTTGGCCTAATATAAAAGTTGCCTTTATAAATCTTAATCTAAATATTATTTAGTATATATTAATTCATAATTAACATATAATAAATGTATATTTAAATTCCCATTTATCCGAAAACACTTTTCCAGTCTTTTCCTTTATTCTTACTCCGAACAACTTCGGATCTCTCTGTGGAACAATTCCGGCTTTCTCTTTCTCTACTGTGATTCCGTCTTACGAATGATCGCTCTCATTGTACCCTTAAGTTTATCCCCTCATGGCTCGGGAATGCTCTAGACATGATCTAAATTAATGATCAACAGATGGACCAGGGATATCCATGTGACCCCTATGCATTCCTGATGACAATGTTGTTTGAACCGGTAAATGTAGCATCCATATTCCTTTTGTTTCTCGATACGACTTGTCCGAGATCCGATCATTGGTTTCACATACCTTGTTCAATTTCGTTAACAACAAGTTCTATTTTCTTGTTACTGTGATATTACATCCCCGTGTCCGAGTCACATGTTGCAACATTTATGGATGTAATCTCACCAAGCTGGTCGCATGTATCTTTACCCGTCCTGTGGGCAAACAAATCCCTCTCTTGACATATATTCCCTCTACGGTTCCTCCGAGTACCTGAACACACCTTTATTGTCACCGTATTACCAGATGACGTTTGATGCTATCTAAGCACTCTCAGGAGAAAGTGATTGATATAGCCTCACGGTCTAAGGAAATAGGAGTCTAGATTTAGCCGTTGCAACAATGAACTTATATGACTTGATCGTGTTGCAATCCTTCGAGGAATGTCCATCACATCATTCTCCAATGATATGCCCTGTTGTCAATTGGCATAACTGCCCATGATCTTGAAACCCAGATCATCCTCATGACCAACGAACTAGTATGAATAGAGGCTACTAGGGACTTGGTTGTTTCATACCACACATGTACCAATGTCTCTACTTGGTACAGTTATAGCACAATATGAAACTATTATAAACTAATTGAGACATGACAATAAAAACCTATTTATTATTTGCCTCTAGGGCATATCTCCTTCAACAAGAACCTTTCTCGTTGTTTCCATATTGAATTCATTCAATATTTCATTTATGTACATATTACATAACCATATTAGTGTCTCAATCTATAAAAATACACTTTGATGCCAAATATTCTAGTTTTCCCAAAACTTTCATTTAAATCTATTTTTAATGAAATCCTTAACTTGTGTCAATAAAATATACATCATTTCCAATCAACAAGATGTATTATACACAATGTATTAGAAATATGTATCAATGCTCCCACTTAATTTCTTGTAAATGCGAGCATGTTCATCGTCTCTGATGAAATTAAATATTTTAACATTTCATCATGGTGAAGATTCTAACTCCGCTATGCTTACTTCAACTATTGAAGTATGCATGCCTTTTAGCATGCTTTGATTTAATAAAACCCCTCAGACCATGTCACATAGATGTCCTAGGTAACCATTCTTTTTAGAAGAAAGTTGTTTTGTTTGTTCAACTAGCATATACAACAATTGACATATGTAATGGTTGCTACACTAATTCATCCACACTAAATATTGCTAGAAAAGATCAAATCTTGTCGTATTCAACCCCTTGAACATTGTCGTAAACTCTTTACCGGCATGTCTACTATTTCATAGATGTGAAACATCCATGTCTATTTCTTTATAGATCCAAATACGACTGATAGGCTTTATGCCTTTCAGAGGGTCTTCCAAGTTCAGTAACTTGGTTTCTCGTGTATGGAACTATCGCGGATTTTATGTCTTCAAGCCATTTGACAGAGTTAGGTCCCTTTGCATGTAGTCGATTCATCATTGTCAAATAATAATAATTTAATCTCAACTCTTAGTATTTGATTGTTTAACCTACCTATGTGGTTTAATAGGAATTTAGATCTTCGTGACCACAACCTTTGAGCCACAGAAGCCATGAGCATTATGGCTGTCTCCATGAAACTTTCCAACACTATGCAACTCAGCACATATAGCTAAGATTCAGTAACCTTATCAAAGTTCTATTGTCCTCCTACTTAACTTTTCACGAAAAAATCCTTCTCAAGGAAATCCTTCTCTATCATTCCATTTGTGTAATGCCAAGGTCTATGGCACTCCCACTTACTTTATTATAATTCCCGAGAGTATCCTAACGTATTAAAATTATAACATTTACCATATCATGACACATGCCTAGCAAAAATAAAGCTAGACACTTCTAATTTATCTTTTGCATATTTTACGTGGCTTAGGGTTTTCAAAGATAGAACTGTTATTATCTACGAACATGGATCCATAATGATGATAATCAAATTATTAGCAACCCATTGTTAATCAGATATCAACTATAGTGGGAGAGACAGACACCCGCTAGCAACTTTTGCAAAACTAGTTTCATGCGAAGCGTGGAACATGTCTCATGTGCGGGGACATGTAAAGTTAGTCTGGGCCGCTTCATCCTATTATGCCGCTAATATCCAAAATACATGAATGATGCAATAACATGATCATCAATTCCCACATATTCATATGTGTTCTAACTGTACAAAGCATCTACGCATAGACATAGCTCTGATAGCACTGATGGGGTTCATTGCATAGAAAACAAAAAAATTCCTATGGTTGCAACTACCAAGATCGAATCTAGGCGATACTTGTAACAGTTTCAGAAGGTCTCATCCTCAAATACCGTAAGTGGGATAACTGTTAGGAATGATGCCCTAGAGGCTCACATCCGCCTTGTATTTGTAACCCGAAATCTAGCTTGGATCTAGTTGTATGTGTCACTACCATTTGTGCATGTGTGGAACCACATATTCATATCTAGCTCTAACCAGTTTGTCCTTGGTCTTTTGAGGTTGGAAGGGAAACCCACTACCGATACTAATTTGTAATTTGGAGCATGGAGATGCTATCTGCCTTGCATTGGCTAGTCAAAAGAGGTACGATAGATAGACCGATCCAAAGGTTAGTAGGACTTTAGCACACCATCATATGCTCCGACTAACACAATGGAATCCTTAGACCTGAGGAGATTACACGGTCCGAGTTGTGGGAAAGCCGGCATTGACTCCATCTAACGCTCATCATAACTAGGAGTCATAAGGGTGGTCTTGGGATGACTTCGAAGCAAGATGCGTGACATGGATCAGCCAAGACAGAATTTGCACCTCCATCTCGGAGAGATATTCTCTAGGCCCTCTCGTGTGATATGATTCAGAAGCATGACCATGCGTTACTCGATCAAGTGTTGATCAAGGTAGCCCTACCAAGTGAAGCCGGGGGAATCAGTTATCACTGCAACGAGAAGAGAGTAAACCGGCACTGGGATGACGGAATCTCCCCTGCGGTTTATCACCAATATCGTGAGGCAAAGGGACTCAGACAGATCATCACATTGAGGGCACTTGTGGAAACTGGGAGTCGGCAAGTCTTGCTAGAGGCCGCTACCGACTATCAACTCTAGTCAGAAAGTCACTGAGCTACGGCTCTGACTGAATGATTACTGAGTTTTGTTCGGCTTTCCATAAGACTACGGGATCGCACACTTAAGAGAGTGGGACTAGGAGGATGTTGATTCGACTATCACAAGCCGGCAAGTTGGACTTGTTCAGACAGGGACACGTGTCAATGGGTTAGACCCACTTTGACTAGGGTTAGGGCTTAGGACCGAGGGACACAAGTGTTGTGTGCCCTCACCTACTCGCCTATATAAAGAAGGGTGGGTGGAGGCAAACATATGATAATCTAGTGCTGCTTCCTAGGGTTTCGCTAGACTTGGCAATTCCACCTTCCTGTCCCGCAACGGCAAGAATGAGACTAGCATCTCACTTGCTGTTGTTCCACCTTGTATATGTGTGTGTGATAGCAGAGGCACCACACCTGGTTCTCGTTGGCGACGTTGGCTAGCGGAAAGGTCGGAGGCAAGGAGGAGCACGGAGCCGGTGATGAGGTGGTCCCAGGATTGAGAAGTTTGCTGGACCCGAATGAGACGAGGGTAATGTATAGCACCACCATAACGCACTTCCTAAGCTTCCGCACTTGCGTGTCGAGAGGTACAAATAATTGCCTTTGACCTTAGCCGGATCTTGGGGTGGCTTGCCAGAGACCTCGCCGGAGCAAAAAAGTTTATGTTTTCATCCTGGATCTATGCATTTTCCAACAGTAACATTCCCGCAAACAAACGTGGCCGTTTGTAGAGTGTACACGACCATCCTCAAGGATGTGATGACCAACACCACAAGTGTAGCACCTCCGTAATTGGTCACACATATGGTATGCCCATGACTTCCGTCCCTCGCTCCAGCTTGGCAGCAGAAGTAGGGGATCCTCGGGAACTCCACCAACACTATGACATGGTGGTGATGGTGGTGTAGAAGATCTTGAGGAGGGCTTCGCCTAAGCACCGTGCTCGTGGCAATGGACAAGCTAGAAAGGGGAGGAAGATACCAACCAAATGGCATATGAGAGGTGATGGAATGAGTGAGGAAGAGAGAGGAGGAGGTGCCCTTTTATAGGTGAGGGGGCAGCCCCAAGGGGCATGGCACACCAGCTATGGTGGTGCCCCCACCTCTCCCCCATTTATGTGGGTGGACTCTCCACTCACAAAAAATCATTCTCCACTCAAAAATCAAGAGTCTCTTGATTAAAACCACTTTTAATTCACTTGATTTAATGTCACTAATTTAATGAATACTTCATTTAATGAACACATTAACAATTCAATCCCTAGTAATATTCCGATACATCGAAACTATTCCGGCAGATTTATCAGAACAACTCCTGCGTTGTCCAGTATTTTATCCGGTGTTCCCTCTCCACTAAAATGTGTCGACTACCCTTAAGTGTGTCTCCCTACAGGTTCGTGAACTATCTGGACATGATCGAGACTCTTCCCGATCAATAATTATTAGCGGGGCCTAGAGATCCATAATGACTCCCACCAGCTCAACGATAAACTAGTGATCGCATGAACCTTTTTGTAGTAACCAATTCATTTTGTCTCGCGATATTTTACTTGTCCGAGTTCCGATCATTTGGTATCGTCTATACCTAGTTCTATCTCATTACTGACAAGTACTCTTTTCTCGTTCTTGTGATATAACATTCTTAGTGATCATTATCACTTGCTTGTAAGCTATGTTAATGTGATATCACCGAGAGGGCCCTGAGTATATCTCTCCATCACCAGGATGGAAAAATGCCACTCTTGATCCACAATCCTCAACTAACACTTTCTAAGTACCCGACGACATCTATATAATCACCCTGTTATAGTGTGATGTTTGATGGAATCGCAGTATTCTTCCAGAGTTAGTGATTGACGTGATCTCATGGTCTAAGAATTAGAGTTACTTCGAATGACATTATAGGAATGTAAACATAATGGAATTATTCTTTGGGAGATTGTTCATCACATTATTCCACTAATGTTGTGACCTTGTCATTAACAACATCTAATGTCATGATCAGGAAACCTTGATCATCTGTTAATCAACAAGCTAGTGTAATTAGAGGCATTACTAGGAACCTTTTATTTGTTTATTGAACACACATGTATTAACGTTTCTGGTTAACACAATTATAGCATGATAAATAAACATTTATCATAAACATGGAATAAGATAATAACTATTTTATTATTTCCTCTCGGGCATATTCCCTTCAGGAAGGGCACGAAAGGATCAATGAGATCCATATGGCCATCGTCGGCATGGACCCCGAGGAGGCGCAGCTCCCCGAGAACGAGGCATACTGGGACAACTACTTCCACAAGCACCGCGTGAGTTGGCTGGCCTACCACGAGGGTGGAGGCCCGGCACCAGTGTGCAACAATGCCAAATGTCAGCATCGCTGGTGGAGTGCGCCTGGACGCACTCTCGCCTCCATCATTGAGCACATCACGGCTGGCAACAACCCGTGGCTGGGGTACTACCTCACTCGCCTCTATCCTTCTCACAGCGATGGGGTGCAGCCTCCTGGATGCCTGATGGCTCTGAAATATAAGCCATCTACGTCCACCTTTAAATTGGATATTAATCATATTTTTGATGAAATATCTCTCTAAACCCTGCCACTAATGCTAATACTTAGAGAGGTATGCAATCCTTTCGTCTTATATTATTTCTGCGCAGATAATGTCGTTTAAAGGAGGGAATCACTACATTAAAGTCAAAGATACAAGATTTACAACAACCAGAAGAAACCAGGAGGCAAACAACGGAGGCAGATGCCTTAACGACCAACTATACAACCGGAGAATTTTTTTTGACCATATAGCTCTGGTCGTATAGTTGGCACCGCCACCCTTAGGTCAAACAGAACAACTTTTGTGAAGGGACCCCTATATAAAGAAGTCTCGGGCGACGAGAAAATCCTACCTCCAAAGAAGCCATATGTAACATCCCAATTCCAGCAACCCTGATTAGTTGTCCAGAATGCAAAAATCAGGGGGAACAAAAACTTTTTCCTGTTTATTGATGAAGTGTTTGCCTGTTGTTTGACTATGCTTATGCTTATGATTGTGTATTAGAAGATATACTCCTTACCTTAACACGAGTTGACAAAAGCTACTTCTCAAAACAGTCTTGGCTTAATTTCCATATTCTCAAATGTTCTGGCATTTCAAAATCTGAGCCAAGAAGCCTTTGAAAACCAACTATTTTAGTAGCTTCTGTGTCCCTAAACTATGGAGAGCAACCTATTATAATCTCCTTATGTTTTATAGATAGATCCTTCAACCATTCTTATCTCTAGGTTTCCCAAAACCTCTTTTTAAGCTTTTGAATTCTACTCTTGGTAGAAATACCAAGGAATCTCACCTTATTCAAATCCAACACTTCAAATAACCATTCTCACCTCAAGCTAGGCTTGATGGTAACACCAGTAGTAGGTTTTCTTAGTTTATAAGATGAGTTGCCTTGATCTGCTGTCTGATGAATTGCCTTGATCTCCTGTTTGACTTGTTTGCTTAGGAGATAATACGAGCTACTCTAGGATCTCATCACTAGGATCAAGATGTTTCCAAATAATCCCACCCTAAGCAATAATACAAACCTGGATCTGATCTCTAGCTACTAGGTGATCATTTGAAACCCCTAACCAGACCCCTTCTGAAGTGATCCCTTCTAGAAGCTTCCAAGTCAATGAAGACCAATATCAAGAAAGGATCCTTCCTACTAATTTTACACTTCAACATCATCCAATTGATGATGCTTGGGTACCTTGCAACCCATCAAAAACATCCCCTCTCATACTCTAGTCAAAATCCTCAAAACTGCCAAATTTGACTAAGTCTGGAATCTGTTTCAACATCACCTTTTTGAGTGCCTCCTTTTCTTAACCCTTGTGCATTTTTAAAAATACATTTGAACCATATTGTTAACCATCCTAAGGACTACCAAGGCCCACTCTTTCCCTTGGTTAGATCATCCTCCAACCCACTTGTTCTTGATGGTTTTGCAGGCAAGAAAATAACTCTTCCTGCAAATCTAGTCAACATGCCTACTTTGACAGAAGCTCACACCACCATCCAACCTTCTACTGACCAACTCTCTGCATGGTTGTGATCTACTCATATAGTTATATCAATATCTACTTCAATTGTTCTAAGTGGATCTTTGTGCTTCTTAAACCCACAAGGTTTTGAAGGCTAGTTGATAATCTGCTTTGGCAGGCTTATTTTATTCAAAGTTTGAAATCAATTCTTGGTGAACTCAAGCAAGATCAAGCTCAAACCTCTATACCATGTTGATTTACATCACTTGGTATATCCATCCATCTATCCCATGCCTCAAGGGGAGATCTGAGCTCCAAGATCCAACAAGGTTTTGGTGGTATGAAAATAACATCACCCTAGATCCTCAATTCCTTGTTTTCCCATCTGATTCAAGTTGGACTTACAATTTCCAAGGTTGCAAATGCTAGCTACACCTTGTCTACATCATATACCTTGATCATAAATATTTATCAAATATTATCCATAATTATTATGGCTCCAAATCTAATTAATCTCTTTAATAGACCAAATCTCCAAAACTTCTTCCATAAAGGAAAGTTTGGTTTTTGCCAAAACACTTCCCCAACTTTTGGCTCAATTGAGATCCATAAATCATACTATATCTTCCCACCTCAAAAATAAATTTTTTTGAGATCTTTTATTATTTATTTTTGCCTATTCTCTTAAATGGCAGAAATGGAATAATAATTATTTTAAATACTTTGAAGCCACTATAAATCTTGGGAAAATTCCCCCAAGTCTGTATTCACAATTGGGAACTTCTCAAACCAAAAACACACCTAGTCCAATTTAAATATATACCAAATAAATTCCTAAAAACGATTTATGCACTATTTGTATAATTGATATAAAGTGCATCTAGAATCCGCTGAAAAATCCCAAATAATTCTTGGATATCTACCTTGACATCATCTATCTGCCAATACCATCTTCCCACCTTGTCCTATGCAAAATTTCGAACATCCTTCACAAGCACCATTGGATCAAATTCGAGCAAACCAAGCAAAACTCCAAGATAAACCCCATCAAACACCAACCTACTTGATCAACCCATCTTGCACATCAAACTCACTCCCTCCTGGTCGTGCCCCAGAATGTATTTATACAACAACACCCTCCTCACTAAACCCAAATGCTTAGAGAAAGAGAAGGGGACATAAATATCGTGTGGAATAGAAAACAATAACCACCCCCTTCCCCTCCACTTAGCTGGTCGAGCAAATGGCCCCCACACGACCACTCCACCACCCCTATGAGCCAATCCCTGGCCAGCTCCTCCTCTCAAGCCCTCCATGGACATTGTCCATCCTACACCATCCCTCGGGTTAAATACCCCCAAACCACCCCGCACCTCCCTCTGCCTCTCATTTGCTCCCTCACCCTCCACTTACCTCCCAGAGCCCCCTCTCCTCCTCCCTTGCTCTGTTCTGCTCAAGAGAAGGAGAAAAAGGAGCATCTCGGCCATTGCCAAGATCTGCTCGTGGTGCTCCCATCCCTGCTCCACTCCCCCTGCAAGCTATTATTTCGGAACCCCCTTGCTCCCCTGAAGCTAACCGTGTCCTTGTCTTTGACATGCAGCAACCACAACAGTCTCTCCGGCGAGCTCCGACGAGGTCCGTTCGGGTGTCTTCGCGTGGGCCATCTCCCGCAAGCAACCGCCTCCTTGCCGCCCCTCCCCGGACTCGCCGGGGAGTCCTCCATCGCCCTGAAGCCTCTCCGTCCCCTCCCGGCGATCCCAGGTGAGCCCCTGACCCCTGTCGGCGCGGCCTAGGGTTAGCCCCTGCATCATGTATCCGGAGGTAGAAGAAGCGACGAGGATCGTCAATGTGAACTGGATCCAACGGCCACGCTGCCCCCATACCCCTTTACCTCGCCGCCCCGCTGACCGTTGGGCCCCTCCCAGCATGATTCAAACGAGCCTCCCACTCGTGGCTCACCCTCGCGTGGGCCGAAATAGCGCTGTATGGCCCGATTGTAGGGGTTCGTAGCATGGAAAACAAAAATTTTCTATCGCATACAAACAAACAAGCCAAGATCTATCTACTAGATTGTAGCAACGAGTCGATGGAATAACTCACCCTCGAAGATTCCAAAGTGTTTAACGAGAGCAGATTCTCGTGGGTGATGTAGTCGTACTCTTTCCGATCTCAAGATCGCGTAGACGATCCTTCCGGCGCCGCGTTCCCGCAGCGCTCCCGCAGTCGGTCACACGTTCGGTACTCGACGAAGACCTTCCTCTCCCTTGTTCCAGCAGGCAGCGGAGGTTGTAGCACTCTCCTCGCGATTCCGGCAGCACAACGGCGTGGTACCGGAGGTAGAGGGGAAATCCCGCAGGGCTTCGCCTTAAGACGGTGCGAGTATGGTGGAGCTTATGAGAGAGGCTATTAGTGGTCTAGTAATTAGACACACCAATTAGAGGGCTCTAAACCAATTAGAAGGCTCTAAACCGAATAGCTCTAAACCGGGGTCTAGATCTAGGGTTTAGTTTAGAGGATAGGAAACTTGTGTGTCTAGGAGGGGAGCCCTGCCCCTCCTTATATAGGTGGGAGGGGTGGCGCGCCAGGGGAGGGAGGGAGTCCCTCCCCAACTCGGCCTTGGGCTGGGCGCCGGCCTGGAGGAGTCCAACTCCTCCTCCAGGTTGGTTCCAACTCCTCTTGCTTGTTTCCCACAGTTTCTTGTTTTGGCAGTTTGACTTTCAAACTGGACATTTGACTTTTCTGTTTTAGGATTCAATTTAATCCTATATTTGGGACAGCAAGAACACTTAGTACATGATGCAATCATTCCAATATGTAATGACACATTCATGTACCCCTTCCCCCCCGGAGTGCCGGACAATCCGGAACCTTCTAGAATATCCCCGATGAAAACACCGGAATCATTCCCGAACTCCGAAACGGGACTTTCCTTATATGAATCTTATTCTCCGGACCATTCCGGATCACCTCGTGATATCCCGGATCCCATCCGAGACTCCGAACAACATTCGGTCTCATAATACCATAACTACTCAAACAACGTCGAATCCTTAAGTGTGTCTCCCTACGGTTCGTGAATTATGCGGACATGATCGAGACACTTCTCCGAACAATAACCAATAGAGGAATCTGGAAATTCATATGGCTCCCACATATTTCTACGATTACTTTGCGATCGAATGAACCACTTACATACGATACCAATTTCCCTTTGTCTCACGATATGTTACTTATCCGAGGTTATGATCGTCGGTATCTCTGCATACCTAGTTCATCCTCGTTACTGATAAGTACTCTTTTCTCGTTCCCGTGATATGTGATCCCTTGTGACCAAGTCACATGCTTGCAAGCCAATTGGATGACATTCCACCGAGAGGGCCCAGAGTATATCTATCCGTCATGTGGATGGACAAATCCCACTCTTGATCCATGTGTTTCAACCAATACTTTCCGAACACTCAATGCCACCTTTATAGCCACCCTGTTACGGTGTGGTGTTTGATGACATCAAAGCATCCATCCAGTAAAGGTGATATGCATGATCTCATGGTCGAAGGAGTTAGGTTACTATGTATCAGAAAGCATATAGCAATTGAACTATTAAAATGACTTGATCTTTATGCTACGCTTGTCTATAGGAGTATGTCCACCATATCATTCTCCTAACGATATGATCTTGTTGTTGATAACATCTCAATGTTCATGACAAAGAAACCACATCATCAATCAACCAACAAGCTAGTGAAGTATAGAGGCTATACTAGGGACTTCAAATTAAGTTTACAAATCACACAAGTATTAATGGTTTCCTTGTTAATACTATTATAGCATGAATGCAAACATTTATCATAAACACAAAGATATATAATAATAACTATATTTATTATTGCCTCTAGAGCATATCTCCAACAGTCTCCCACTTGCACTAGAGTCATCTAATCTAGATTACATGGTAATATACCGAACACCCATGGCAGTTTGGTGTTGGTCATGTTTTGCCCTCGGGAGAGGTTTAGTCAACGGATCCGCCACATTCAGATCTGTGTGTACTTTGCAAATCTTTATATCCCCATCCTGGATATGTTCTCGAATAGCGTGAAAACGTAGCTTGATATGCTTCAGCTTCTTGTGTGACCTTGGTTCTTGCGCATTGGCTATGGCGCCCATGTTATCACAGTAGATAGACATTGGGTCCAGCGCACTAGGAACCACACCCAGCTCTGTAATGAACTCTTTCATCCATATCGCTTCTTGTGAAGCCTCCGAAGCAGCCATGTATTCCGATTCAGTTGAAGATCTCGCCACAACGCTTTGCTTTGCACTCCTCCAGCTAACTGCTGCACCATTCAAAATAAATACGTATCCAGATTGTGATTTAGAATCATCTGGATCGGTGTTCCAACTAGCATCGGTGTAACCATTAACAACGAGCTGTTCATCACCTCCATAAGAAAGAACCATATCCTTAGTTCTTCTCAAGTACTTAAGGATGTTTTTGACCGCTGTCCAATGATCCACTCCTGGATCACTTTGATATCTGCTAGTTAAACTAACAGCATATGCGATGTCGGGTCTAGTACATAGCATGGCATACATTAGAGATCCTATGGCTGAGGCATAGGGAGTCTTACTCATCCTTTCTCTATCTTCTGCCGATGTCGGACTTTGAGTTTTACTCAAGGTCGTATTGGGCAACATGGGCAAGAACCCTTTCTTGCTATCTTCCATTCCAAACCTCTTTAGAACTTTGTCCAAATATGTACTTTGTGACAATGATATTTGGCGTTTCGATCTATCTCTATAAATCTTTATGCCTAATATGTAAGCTGCTTCGCCAAGATCCTTCATTGAAAAACTATTATTCAAATATTCCTTGACACTATTAAGAAGGTCTACATCATTCCCAATCAACAATATGTCATCCACATACAGTATTAAGAATGCTACAGAGCTCCCACTCACTTTCTTGTAAATACAAGCTTCTCCATAAGTTTGTATAAAACCAAAACTTTTGATTACCTTATCAAAACGTTGATTCCAACTTCGGGATGCTTGCTTCAATCCATAGATGGACCGTTGAAGCTTGCATACCTTGTTAGCATCTTTAGGATCGACAAAACCTTTGGGTTGTATCATATACAACTCTTCATCAATGTCTCCATTGAGGAATGCTGTTTTGACATCCATCTGCCATATCTCATAATCATAATATGCAGCGATTGCTAACATTATCCTCACAGACTTTAGCTTCGCTACCGGTGAGAAAGTCTCATCGTAGTCAACTCCTTGAATTTGTCGAAACCCTTTTGCGACAAGTCGAGCTTTATAGACAGTAACATTACCATCAGCATCTGTTTTCTTCTTGAAAATCCATTTGTTCTCGACAGCCTTCCGGCCATTCGGTAAGTCCACCAAAGTCCATACTTGGTTTTCGTACATGGATCCAATCTCGGATTTCATGGCTTCTTGCCATTTATTGGAATCTGGGCTCATCATCGCTTCCTCATATGTCTCGGGGTCATCGGTGTTGTCCACCAACATGACATTCATAACGGAATCATACCAATCTAGAGTGGTACGAGTTCTCGTTGACCTCCGAGGCTCTGTAGCAACTTCAACCGAGGTTTCATGATCACTATCATTAGCTTCCTCTCTTATTGGTGCAGGCACCACAGGAACTTCTTCCGGTGCTGCGCTACTCGCAATTTCGAGAGAAGGTTCGACAACCTCGTCGAGTTCTACTTTCCTTCCAGTCACTTCTTTCGAGAGAAATTCCTTCTCTAGAAAGGATCCACTCTTGGCAACGAAGATTTTGCCTTCGGATATATGATAGAAGGTATACCCAATAGTTTCCTTCGGGTATCCTATGAAGACGCATTTTTCCGCTTTGGGTTCAAGCTTGTCCGGCTGTAACTTCTTTACATAGGCTTCGCATCCCCAAACTTTAAGGAACGACAATTTAGGTTTCTTCCCAAACCATAATTCATATGGTGTCGTTTCAACGGATTTAGATGGTGCCCTATTTAAAGTGAATGCGGCTGTTTCTAATGCATAACCCCAAAATGATAGCGGTAAATCTGTAAGTGACATCATAGAACGAACCATATCTAAGAGAGTTCGATTACGACGTTCAGACACACCATTACGCTGTGGTGTTCCCGGCGGTGTCAATTGTGAAAGTATTCCGCACTTCTTTAAATGCTCGCCAAACTCGTAACTTAGATATTCACCTCCACGATCAGAACGTAGAAATTTAATCTTCTTGTTACGTTGATTCTCTACCTCACTTTGAAACTCCTTAAACTTCTCGAAAGTTTCGGACTTATGTTTCATGAAATAGATATACCCATATCTACTCAAGTCATCCGTGAAGGTAAGAACATAACGATAACCACTGCGCGATGCTACACTCATTGGACCACACACATCGGTATGTATGATTTCCAGTAAGTCCGTAGCTCGCTCCATTATACCAGAAAATGGAGTCTTAGTCATTTTACCCATCAGACATGCTTCACATCTTTCAAGTGATTCAAAATCAAGTGATTCAAGAAGTCCATCGGAATGGAGTTTCTTCATACGTTTCACTCCAATGTGACCAAGACGACAGTGCCACATATAGGTCAAATTATCGCTTGATTTCAAACGTTTAGCCTCAATGTTATTAATATGTGTATTTCTACTATCGAGATTCAATATGAATAGACCATCTATCAAAGGTGCATGTGCATAAAACACATTACTCATATAAATCGAACAACCATTATTCTCGGATTTAAACAAGTAACTGTCTCGCAATAAACAAGATCCTGATATAATGTTCATGCTTAATGCAGGCACCAAATAACAATTATTTAAGTATAAAACTAATCCCGATGGTAGATGAAGAGGTAGCGTGCCGACCGCGATCACATCAACCTTTGATCCGTTTCCTACGCGCATCGTCACCTCGTTCTTCACTAGCTTCCGTTTATTCTGCAGCTCCTGTTTCGAGTTACAAATATGAGCAACCGAACCAGTATCAAATACCCAGGCACTACTACGAGTACTAGTGAGATACACATCAATAACATGTATATCAGATATACCTTTCTTCTTGATGTTGCCGTTCTTCAAATCCGCCAAGTACCTTGGGCAATTCCGCTTCCAGTGACCTTCTCCCTTGCAGTAAAAGCACTCAGTTTCAGGTTTAGGTCCAGCCTTGGTCTTCTTCGTCGGCGTGATAACTTTCTTACCACCCTTCTTGAAGTGTCCCTTTTGCTTAGACTTGCCTTTCTTGAATTTGGTGGTCTTATTGACCATCAACACTTGGTGCTCTTTCTTGATCTCCACTTCTGCAGATTTTAACATAGCAAATAGTTCTGGCAACTCTTTGTTCATGTTCTGCATGTTGTAGTTCATCACAAAGTTCTTGTAACTTGGTGGTAGTGATTGGAGGATGCGGTAAACTCCCAAAGTATTAGGAATCACTATACCCAAACTTTGAAGTTTATTTGCGTGCCCAGACATCTTAAGCACATGCTCACTGACGGAGCTACCCTCTTCCATCTTGCAGTTAAAGAACTTTTCAGAAGCTTCATAACTTTCAATTGCCGCATGAGTCTCAAAGATTAATTTGAGATCCTCGACAATATCATATGGATCTGACTCTTCAAACCTTTTCTGAAGCTCCGATTCTAAACCATACAAGATAGCACACTGAACTATGGAGTACTGATTCTTCCGAGCAAGGTAAACATTCTTTACTTCATCGGTAGCATCAGCTGCAGGTGGGTCACCTAGCGGTGCATCCAGCACATAGGTCAAATTACCAGCTGTGAGGACAATCCTCAAATTGCGGAACCAATCCGCGAAGTTGCTTCCATTGTTTTTCAACTTTTCTTTCTCTAGGAACGCATTAAAATTGATGGTAGGGGCTGCCATTGATCTACAACATATTTGCAATAGTTTAGACTAAGTTTATGACAAATTGAGTTCAAATTAATTAATGAAATTAAACTAGGTGAACTCCCACTCAAAACAACATCCCTCACATTGTTTTAGTGATCACATGAACCAAATCCACTACATCAACACCGATCATCACGAGAGCTGATATAGTTTTAATGGCGAACAATCATCATGTTCATCATATCTACTATATGATTCATGCTTTGCCTTTCGGCGATCCGTGTTCCTGAGGCCATGTCTGTACATGCTAGGCTCGTCAAGATCAAACCTTAGCTTCCGCATAAGCAAATCTGGCTTGCTTACGTTGTATTCACCCGCGGAATCAAAGACACCCGATCATCACGTGGTGCTTCGAAGCAGCAAGCTTTGGCAACGGTGCATACTAAGGGTGAACACTCTAGAACTTGAAATTTATGTGCATGAGGGATCATCTTATAATGCTACCGTCGTCTACTAAGCAATACAAGATGCATAAAGGATTAACATCACATGCAATTCATAATATGTGATATGATATGGCCTTTCTTCTTTGTGCTTCCGATCTCCATCTTCAAGCACGAATATGATCTCCATCATCACCGGCATGGCATCAAGGTCAATGACGCTTCTCCATGGTTGTCGTCCACCAGCTTCAACTATTACAACTATTTTGAATAGACACGCAGGTCTTAACAGAAATTAAAGACAACCATATGGCTCCTTCCGGTTGCCAACTTACAATAAGGAACATTGCATACATCAAATATAATCACAATCATGGCCATATCACATCACTGCACACCCCTGCAAAACAAAGTTAGACGCTTCTACTTTCTTTGCATATTTTACGTGGTTTGGGGCTTTCCATAAGTGTCGTTCTAACTTACGAACAAGAACCACAACATTGATACTAGCATTGTTGATCACCCGTTGTAAATTGGATCTTTACTATGCTAGGAGAAACAGGCACCCGCAAAGCCACTTATGCAAAACGAGTTGCATGTCAAGCGTGGAGCAAGTCTCATGAACGATGTCATGTAAGGTTAGCCCGGGCCGCTTCATCCCAACATACCGCAAGATGCAAAGTACACAAAAAGCAATCTACAATAAAAGCATCAACGCCCATAATGACCATTGTGTTCTACTCGTGCAACAGATCTACATATAGACACGGCTCTGATACCACTGTAGGGGTTCGTAGCATGGAAAACAAAAATTTTCTATCGCATACAAACAAACAAGCCAAGATCTATCTACTAGATTGTAGCAACGAGTCGATGGAATAACTCACCCTCGAAGATTCCAAAGTGTTTAACGAGAGCAGATTCTCGTGGGTGATGTAGTCGTACTCTTTCCGATCTCAAGATCGCGTAGACGATCCTTCCGGCGCCGCGTTCCCGCAGCGCTCCCGCAGTCGGTCACACGTTCGGTACTCGACGAAGACCTTCCTCTCCCTTGTTCCAGCAGGCAGCGGAGGTTGTAGCACTCTCCTCGCGATTCCGGCAGCACAACGGCGTGGTACCGGAGGTAGAGGGGAAATCCCGCAGGGCTTCGCCTTAAGCCGGTGCGAGTATGGTGGAGCTTATGAGAGAGGCTATTAGTGGTCTAGTAATTAGACACACCAATTAGAGGGCTCTAAACCAATTAGAAGGCTCTAAACCGAATAGCTCTAAACCGGGGTCTAGATCTAGGGTTTAGTTTAGAGGATAGGAAACTTGTGTGTCTAGGAGGGGAGCCCTGCCCCTCCTTATATAGGTGGGAGGGGTGGCGCGCCAGGGGAGGGAGGGAGTCCCTCCCCAACTCGGCCTTGGGCTGGGCGCCGGCCTGGAGGAGTCCAACTCCTCCTCCAGGTTGGTTCCAACTCCTCTTGCTTGTTTCCCACAGTTTCTTGTTTTGGCAGTTTGACTTTCAAACTGGACATTTGACTTTTCTGTTTTAGGATTCAATTTAATCCTATATTTGGGACAGCAAGAACACTTAGTACATGATGCAATCATTCCAATATGTAATGACACATTCATGTACCCCTTCCCCCCCGGAGTGCCGGACAATCCGGAACCTTCTAGAATATCCCCGATGAAAACACCGGAATCATTCCCGAACTCCGAAACGGGACTTTCCTTATATGAATCTTATTCTCCGGACCATTCCGGATCACCTCGTGATATCCCGGATCCCATCCGAGACTCCGAACAACATTCGGTCTCATAATACCATAACTACTCAAACAACGTCGAATCCTTAAGTGTGTCTCCCTACGGTTCGTGAATTATGCGGACATGATCGAGACACTTCTCCGAACAATAACCAATAGAGGAATCTGGAAATTCATATGGCTCCCACATATTTCTACGATTACTTTGCGATCGAATGAACCACTTACATACGATACCAATTTCCCTTTGTCTCACGATATGTTACTTATCCGAGGTTATGATCGTCGGTATCTCTGCATACCTAGTTCATCCTCGTTACTGATAAGTACTCTTTTCTCGTTCCCGTGATATGTGATCCCTTGTGACCAAGTCACATGCTTGCAAGCCAATTGGATGACATTCCACCGAGAGGGCCCAGAGTATATCTATCCGTCATGTGGATGGACAAATCCCACTCTTGATCCATGTGTTTCAACCAATACTTTCCGAACACTCAATGCCACCTTTATAGCCACCCTGTTACGGTGTGGTGTTTGATGACATCAAAGCATCCATCCAGTAAAGGTGATATGCATGATCTCATGGTCGAAGGAGTTAGGTTACTATGTATCAGAAAGCATATAGCAATTGAACTATTAAAATGACTTGATCTTTATGCTACGCTTGTCTATAGGAGTATGTCCACCATATCATTCTCCTAACGATATGATCTTGTTGTTGATAACATCTCAATGTTCATGACAAAGAAACCACATCATCAATCAACCAACAAGCTAGTGAAGTATAGAGGCTATACTAGGGACTTCAAATTAAGTTTACAAATCACACAAGTATTAATGGTTTCCTTGTTAATACTATTATAGCATGAATGCAAACATTTATCATAAACACAAAGATATATAATAATAACTATATTTATTATTGCCTCTAGAGCATATCTCCAACACCGATCTCCTCAAATCCGGCCCGCCACCTGCCTGACCCCTTTTCTTTTTCTTCAAATAGTTTCTAGATATGAGAACTGCCAGTCAGTTTAATTCTCAAATGAAATGTAAAACCGTTTGAAATGTCTAGGTATAAATTTTACCATATTCCTGTGTGTTTTGGGAAACATGCAGAATAGAAAGTAACTAAAAATATTGAACAGGATGTTATTAGTAAATTAAACCCTCATATGTATCCTTTTCACTAATAAATTCTTTCTGTGAGTTTTACAACTCCAATGGGAGTAAAACCAACTGCCCTGGTAGGTATTACTTGTACCCATCTCATGGCTTTGGACTCCTGCCAAGTGGAGCCTTATCTTTACTGTAGCCAAAATAACAAAAACCAGACCAATCTGACTTTAGAAAATCCCCTAGACCAAACCCTGAGTCCAATTGACCCAATTCCAAATCTCCTGGATGAGATACATCCATATCTACCCAACCCTAGGAGATCACTAATTTTTGAGCTTCTGTAGGTTTGTAGTGAATTAAACACTTCTGCATGTGACTTTATCACTAGATAAATCCTCACAGTAGTTCCACAACTCCATAAAGGTTGATTCCAATTTCTATAGAAAGGTATTCTAAATTCCTACAATGTGCCTTTGGAATAAACTCAAAAGATTTTGTAGTTTTAATTTGGTGAAAATGACAAAACAGCTCCAGAACTGCCTTTGGGAATTTCCCGAGGGCATTCTGGTAATTATTTTAGAGTGATTCGAACTCTCAGCTAATCATTACATCAAACTCTACCTGACCATCCAAGGAAATAATTTTTGGAGCTACAGAACTTTTCTGGTGAATTATTTCCTAAAACTAGAGTTTTAATCGCTAGAAAATGCTTTATAAATGAAGGGAGATTGATAAAATAGTGAAACCACTTTTGTTGGCTTCATTTTATCAATACCTATCGGATGGTACCATTTTTTTTATACAGTGAGATCATACAGGATATGGTCTTGGTCCAAAACCCATCTCTTAGGTAGTTCCTAGAGTATAAGTCCTAAGGGATTTTCTCCCATGTTTCCAAGACAAGTCCAATCTTATTAAATCCATTCTTCCTAAAGACCTACTGATTTGTAAACTTGTATTGTTCATTGCTTGCTGTATGTATGATGTTTGTATGCCTTGTTTTGATTGTGCTCTTGTTTGCTTGCATGTGTGCTCCCTAACGACGATAGTTGCGATTATCTCGGAGATCAGAAGAAGATGGTTATTTTTGTATATTATTGGTATTCTAAGAAGAAGTCTAGGGACAATTAAGCATATTGTTGATCTCAGGAAAGCCACCTTCTTGCTCATAAGCCTTGTCCTACTGTTTTACTTACGCATGTTTTATCTACTATTTATTAAAACTGCATTATTTTACTATATGTTGATGTATATATGGTAGTGGTTTGGCTCCTCCGAACTAGTACACTTTTGTACTATTAAGTATAACCCCCTTGGTGACACCTACTTGTCCCTAGTAGAATAGATGGTGTATTACACCATACCCTTTGGAGACCCTGATTTAGCCAAAGCAAATCTATAGGATGGGAAGACCCCGGAAAAGTTTTACCAAATGTTTTATGATAAAACCTTGGTGAGGTGGGACCTCCCAAGAGTTGTTGAGAAAGAAAAAGGTTTTGTTTTACAAAATGTTGAAGGAAAGCTGGAGGAAAAAGGTTTACGAAAATGCACCTGGTTCTTTGCAGTTTAGCTATAACAACTTAACCTGTGCAACCACATTACTCTGGAATGGGACAGGGCTAGATTTGATGTTTGTCTATTCTGGTATAAGCTGCCTCGCAACTACTATAGGGGATCACGATCCCCCGAGGCTGGGCCTTCTCCCTTAAAGGTCCATGTAGGACATTGACCTGGAGAAGGAAGGAACTGTCTGCTGGCAGCCAGGCATTACTATGAGCCCCTTTTTGAAAGCGCCCACTTTGTGAAGTGTAAAATGCGCTCCGGTTGGTCCTCGGTACCCGACGTCCCGGTTTTGAGGGGAGTAACGCTCATAGTGTAGGCACTTATATTGCAGTGGGCATCCGGAGAGTCTTGATTGGTTACTCGACACACGATCGGTGTAGATTAGGGTAGTGTAACCGGATGATGTGGGGAAAGTGTATGATGACCCAAAAGTATAGGGGGTGTATCGCAGTATTTTCGATAAGTAAGAGTGTCGAACCCAACGAGGAGCAGAAGGTGCTAGCTAGTGGTATGGATCAGGAATTCTCTGCAAATACTTAGCAAACGGATTTTTAGGGGTTTTCGATAAAGCAAGTAAACAAAGTACGAGTAAATAAAAGACAATAGGAATAAATGCAGCAAGTGGCCCAATCCTTTATGCAGCAAAGGACAAGCCGGTTGTATTTCTATAGATGACCAAACGTTCTCGAGGACACATGGGAAGACTGTCAAGTGCTTTCGCTTCATATAGCTGATTAATCTTCTCTAGCTTGCTAAGTGTTGTGTGGGTGAACCTGTGCTAATGTACCTCCCCATCCAAGACTAATACATACTTGTGATTATACCCCTTGCAAACATTCGTAAGTACAAGAAAGTAATTAAGGTAGAAACCTAACCACAACTTTAAACTCTAAGACCCTTACGTCCCTTGTGCAATGGTTTCCTAACGGGGGTTCAGGTTTCTGTCAATCCGGCAACCCCTACGATTAGTAGCCAAATACACAATGCATTACCCTAGGCCCATATAGGTGAAGTGTCATGTAGTCGATGTTCACATGACACCACTAGAAGAAGTACACCACAACTTAAATAACAATCTATTGAATCTCTCTCAACACAACTCCACTACTAACAACAAGACTTCTCCCATGTCCTCAAGAACAAAACGAACGACTCACAAGACATCATATGGATCATGATCAGAGATGGAATAATGATTTATAAAAATCTGAACATAAACAATAATTCAATGGTTCACTCAATAGCATCAACTACTAAGAGTAATCAACACCGGGAAAGTTTCCCCTATGAACTATGCAAGATTCAACGCAATTGTTACAGTAATATGGAGATGGTGATGAGGGTGCTGATGGTGATGATGATGATCCCGATGAAGTCCAGCTTGATGGTGGCATTGATGGGGACGATCTCCCCTCTCTGGGAAGGAATTCCCCCGCCAGAAATATGTCTGCCGGAGAGATCTTTCTCTCTCGGTGTTTTCCGCCCCACAGAGGCGGCAGAATCTTTCTGTGGTCTCTCCTCGAGTCTTAGGGTTTTAGGAGGATGATATACACCAGAGGGGAGAGGCTGGAGTGGGCCAGGGTGGCCACACCACTTCCAGGCGCGGCCTAGGCCTTCCCGCGCCATGGGGTGGTGTGGGCCCCCTGTGGCCCACCTCCACTCCATCTTCTGGCATCCTTAGTCTTCTGGAAAAATAGGATTTTCCATATATTTTCCCGAATTTTCTGATCTTCACGAATTTTGCCTCCAAACAGCACCTTTTCCATCAGAATCCTGACTACAACGGTCCATGCTCCAAGAGTCATCAACCATGCAAAAATAGATGAAATAACATAAGTATCACCTCTTAGTATGAAATATATCAATGAATAATAGTGAATTAAGACATAGAATAGTGATGCAAAATGGACATATCAACTCCCCCCAAGCTTAGAATTCGCTTGTCCCCAAGCGAAACTGAGCTCAATAAACATGACCTCAGGTTTATGGAGCAAAGAGTCGATAAAAGAATATGGACAAGAAGCATCACATTCATCAAATACATAGATCATACTAGAAGACAAATCACTATTATATAACTCAACTTGTAATAAGTAAAGGAAACACTATAAAGATACACAAAGTGAATCAAAATTGGTAATGGCAAACTTAGCTCTTGGTCAAAGAATAGTTGATAATTTGTCGGAGTTCACAAACAGCTGGTTTTTCAATGAAAGCTTTTAAAGTAGTAAACATCAGGAAAAGAGCAATGTGCAAAACAAGGAACATAAGACATGATTGAATAAATCATCATATGAATGAATGAAACACATCAACTCAAAATACTTGCTGAGATAGAGAGGAAGTAGGTTTACTGACTCAACTACAAAGTAAAAGAAAGGCCCTTCAAAGAGGGAAGCAGGGATTGCAAGTCTCATAAAGAGCTCCCAAAAATTATGATACTTACTAGCTTTCAGCTCTCATTGCCCCTACCATAGGCATCTTTAGGTGATTAAGGTTAAAGTAATCAAATATGAGGATATGCATTGACAAGTTGTAAATTGAGAATCTCATGTCCCTTGAATACGAGGGCCGCTCCTCATGCTACTCAAGTTTAGTCACCGATAAGTTCTTGTCATCGTAATCATATGTGTATCATTGAGAACCGCCAACGGGGTACCCCTTGCCCGATGATACGGAAGAATCCCCATATCAAAATGACAAGGCAAGCAGACAACAAGTATCTCATCAATCTTCTTATTTACCATGGGAATATGGTGCTTTTTTCTCTCTTTCCTCTTTTCATAATATCTCTTTTTTTTTTCTTTTTTCTTTTTCTCAATCTCTATCTCTTTGTTTATAAGAAGAATGCTTCATAGATACTCGTTATGGTTACGCTGCAGGTTTCCACCATGTCAGCATGGATTAGACCAGCGGCCCAGGCGTTTCTCTAACACATATGAATAACTCCATGGACTTACAAGCTCCCCTTTCATTTCACACCGACGACATCCATAGACAAAAGAACATGATATCAACTTGGTACAAAGTACCAGTGCACTGTTGAAAGTGTTCCCCATGATAGCATGGTTCTGCTAATTCACAACTTACAAAGCGCAAGCATATACGCAACATAAGTGAGCACAATGGTTCAAGTTTATTAAATGCAAGAAATTAAAGTGTGCCATCAAGTTCGTGAGAGCTTTAATCACTAATTTTCACATAACAAGTTTAATTTGGGAGGTAGATAAAACAAGAATTTACTTGGAATAGCAATAATGCTAATAGGTAGGTATGGTGGACACAAATGGCAAAGGTTTTGGTTTTAAGGAGGTGGATGCACGAGAAGAATTCCCTCTCAGTATAGGTTTTTGGCTAGCAAGGCTGGGTAGCAAGTACAAGAGTTGAAGGAAACAAACAAACATACAAGTGATAAAGACAAACATGTAATCTTCCTTGGAAGCACAAAAGATCTTAACTAGAGAATTCTAGACTTATGAGCAAATCAAGAAAGAAAGATGATGAAATTATTTTTCTTTAGAGTATTTCTATCTTTTTCTTTTCAACTCTCAAAAAGGTGTTGCTACTGATCGAGCCAGGTTTGCCAAAACCAACTAAATTAACTCAATGATCCCAAAGTGATACCAATAGTAACAACAAGATCAATCATATAACCACGAATTGAACACTAATATAAGCTATGCAAAAGAGTGAATGATAGAACTTCTCATTAATAATCCATAACGGCAACTCACACCAAGGGATACATATCTAATGAGAGACGGGACACTTCCATAATGCAAACCATACTACATAATAACTCCTCTATTCATGATATGACTCTACCAATAAGGTAAAAAGATAGAAGATAGTGATGTGATACCGCGGCACTCCCCCAAGCTTGGGACAAACCAAGGGGATGCCAAACCTGATGACGAGTTACTCCTTAGGTGGTGGTGGTATTATTTCCTTAGTTGGCGTGAGGAAATCTTCCAGCATCTTGCGAAGCCTATTATTCTTCCATTGAAGCATGTCCACCTTCCTCCGCAAGTCATGGTACTTATCGCATAACTCCTTAGTGACTCGTAGGGCTTCCGTTGATGCAGGGCAAGAGACTAAAGGTACCAGCCCCTGCTTGGGGTCTTGGAGATCTTCCTCGATATGCTCCTTCCCTTTATCCTTGGCAGACACCATTGTGCTTCTAAACTTTCAAAGAGTATGTCCTGATAGAAACAGATCGAAACAAAAACACGACGAAAACACAATATACGAACCTCGGAAGATCCAGGGGGTATATATTATGAAGTTTCATATCAAAAGGAAGGTACTGGGAGAAAACGAGTCGGAGGCGGAGTCCGGGGTGGACTCACCACCTGGTGGTGCGGCCAGGGGAGGGCCCATGCCACAGGGTGGTGTGAGCCACCCTGGCTCCGTTTCCATCTCTTTCTCGCTTCGTAGCTTCTCTTATTGACTGAAAACTGCAAAAGTATAGTTGGATTGTATTTTCGTGGAACTTTTCTTACCAGAACTGTTACCTAGTTGGAAACGGACTCTGCAGGTCTCTGAATTTGGTATCTAGTAGATTCTTCCGGAGTCATCTCTTGAATATCATTGATATCTTCATCTTCATACACTTATTACTTGAGTCATAAAACCCTTCTCTTCCTTATTACACTATTGTCTCCACTTCCTGGAAATTTCTTTCACACAAAACTCCACACAGTTCTCATTAGCAACATTAGTATATAAGAAGTGATAAAACCTTTTGAGTCCAACTTCAACTGAAAACCATCAAAACAAAAACTACTAAAACAACTCCTTCCGAAAACCCAAAAAGAATTCAAAAAGGAAATCGAATAAAGAAGCAGATGCAAGAGTGGCAAAATCTGCCAAAACAGACCAGCAGGTAAAGATCAATTTTTTCGAAAATCTTCTGTTACTCAAATCAAAAAGTTCAAAACTAACGAAAGTTAAATAACAACCTGGGGCGGAAGCACAAAAAATTACAGCTTAATCCGACAGACAGAGGTCTCTCACGAATTTTTACGGTGAAGTACAAAAATCTGTTTCGGGACAGCAACTTCCCCAAATATTACTTCTCTATCATTAGAGGTTGATCTTGACACAAAAACCAAAAAAAAACAGATAAGGAGAGGTTATTACCAAAGTAATAACTTCCAAGACTCAAAGAAACAAAACCAAACTAAAAGTAAAAACAAATTGGGTTGTCTCCCATAAAGCTCTTTCTTTATAGCCTTTAAGACGGGCATGATAATTTTGAAGAAGCTCTCATAGGGATATGAATTGAAGTGAAAGAGAGCATTAAGAAGCAAAAACACACACATTTAAGTCTAACCCACTTCCTATGCAAGGGAATTTTTTAAACAAACAAGTTATTAAAACCAAAGGCAACTTGCATAAGAAGGCAAGAGAAGTGCAATATAAAAACTTTCAGCATAAAACGAGGAAACTTGATATTATTGAGATACATAAGAACACTTTTCCCTCTCTCATAGTAACTTTCAGTACCATGCATAAACTTAACAATATAGCTATCACAAGGACTATCAAAGCAATGATCACTTATTCTAATAGAAAACACAGGAATACTAACTCTCATAACACTACTATGTGAAACAATATTAGAGGTATCCTTGCAAAGGATAGTGTGTCCCTCTTTTTCATATTTAGTGACAAAGTCTTTCACACTTGCTATTATAGGTTCATCAACCATTTTTTTATCAGGTTCAATAGCCTTACTCATACTTTCATTAACCATACTAGCTATCATAGAATGTTCCTTTACCTTAACTGGAAAAGGCATTTTCTCAATATAAGGTTCAGGTAAAACATGATTAGCAGTATAAACTTCAGTATTTCTTGCAGGAACACTCTTAGCAACATCTTTATAAGGTTCACGATACTTATTCCACTTCTTTTTAGGCACTTAAATATAGGAAGCAAAAGCCTTAAAATAAGAAGCAATAGCTTGAGAGTCTAGACCATAAGCATTTTTAATATTTTGAAAGTCGTCAGTTCCCATAAAAGATTCAATGCATTCATAATCATAATTTATACCCGACTTTCTACCTTTGTCATTCTCCCAAGCTTCAGCATTGTCTTGAATACGGTCCAGAAGATCCCATTTATCCTCTTATTCCATGCGAGTGAATGATCCAGCACAGGAAGCATCCAATAAATCTTTATCATGTAGAGGGAGCCTTGCATAAAAGTTATCGATAATAATATTGTTGGGGAGCTCATGAATGGGACTTTTGAGCATTAGTAACTTCAATCTCCCCCAATCTTGAGTTGTACTCAATCCTTTTGGAAACCAGAGTAGCACGCATAGCACCTGGCCCGTGTTTGTATGGCCACACAACCTCCCCCCGTGGCTATGCATGAAGCAAAGGTATGTACACATGAGCATTCTTATTCAGGGGCCGAAACAACCAGGTATCGATATGCATCTGTATCTCGGTCTATTGAGAGAGGAGTTAGCCAGCTTGTGGGAGACGCCGGCCCGTACGTGGGACGCCTACACTAAAGAATATTTCCATCTGAGAGCCGCGTTGCTCACGACCGTGCAGGACTATCCTGGTTATGCATATGTATCGGCCTAGGTGAACCACGGACACAATGCATGTGTCAAGTGTATGGATGAGACACCGCATCTCCAGCTACCAAGGGATCCCGGGTCTTCGAAAACCGTGTTCCAAGGTACTCGAAAGTGGCTCCGCATGGATCACCCGTGGAGAAAACATGGTGACCTGTTCAATGGTAAGGACAAGCTCGAAAGAGCCCCGCGTCCGAGGAGCGGCGAAGAAATCGAGGAGCTTTTGTATAATTGGGTAGATTGCCCTGCGCCTAGAAAAAAACGACCGAGGACAAAGCCGCTGCTGGGTGTATGGAAAGCAAGGTCTGTTTTCTGGGACCTGCCGTATTGGAAGGTCCTTCACACTCCCCATAGCCTCGATGTAATGCACATCACAAAGAACGTTACCGAGAGTCTGCTTGGCACTCTACTGAACATGCCGGAGAGGACCAAGGATGGGCCGAAAGCAAGAAAGGACCTTAAATTGCTTGGCATAAAGAAAGATCTTCAGTACCCTGATAGTGATGATGATGATCATCATCATCATCATCATCATCAGGAAGGGACTCAAGGTTGTCGCAAAAGAGTTAAGAAGAATGAGGTGGTGCTTCGCGCTGCCTTCTTCACTCTGAGTCTGGAGGAGCTCGAGCAGTTTTTCAGGTGCCTCTTAGGAGTGAAAGTTCCTCACAGTTACTCGGGGAAGATAAGCAGATATCTGGACGTGGCGAAGAAGAGGTTCAGCGGTATGAAGTCTCATGACTGTCACGTGCTGATGACGCAGATACTGCCTGTTGCGATCCGTGGGATAATGGACGAGCATGTCTGTGAGACGTTGTTTGGCCTCTGTAACTTTTTCGATGTCACATCTAGGAAGTCGATCGGTGTGAAGCAGCTCGACAGGCTACAGGAAGATATCATGATGATACTATGCGAGCTTGAGATTTACTTCCCGCCCGCATTCTTCGACATCATGGTGCATCTGCTTGTACATGTCGTGGACGACATCATCCAGCTCGGGCCGATATTCCTGCACAACATGATGTCGTTTGAAAGGCTAAACGGTGTCATCAAAGGATTCGTTCGCAACAGGTCTCGTCCAGATGGAAGCATAGCCAAGGGCTTTCTGATCTACGAGTGCATCTCCTTCTGCCAGAATTATCTAACCACCGAGAACGAGGATGTTGGAATACCCACAAAGAAGCACCTCGGCAGGCTCGGTGGATATGGTCACCGTGAGGGCTGCCGCTCACTACATGTCAGCATTGATGGTCAACGCACTGATTTTGAAAGGGCACACCGAGTCGCGCTACAACACATTGAAGTGGTCGGCCCTTGGGTCGAAGATCACAGAAGCTTAATCGAGCAGGAGTACGTCGTCTAGGGTCGACCGAGGAAGAAGGGAGACGTAACCAGAGAGCACAACTCTAGCTTCACGGGTTGGTTCAAGAAAAGGCAACTGGACAATCCCCCACAGACGCCTTCTACGGAAGATCAAAAACTCATATTCTCCTTGTCGCAGGGCCCAGGGCACAACCTAAGGACCTATCAGTCATACGACATAAACGGTTATAGATTCTACACCGAGGAAAAGGACAAGAATAGTGAATATCAAAACTCAGGAGTAACTATGTTATCCTTTGCTGATGACGAGACTACTGTGATGGAAAGATTCTACGGAAGGATCGAGGAGATATGAGAGCTCGACTACTATGGAGATATCGTACCGATGTTCTGTGTTAGATGGGCCAAGAACGTGGAAAAAGAAGGCCGCTATTTCACCACAATGATTATACCAGATTCCAAATCAACAAAGAACGCCTCCGCAAAAATGAGCCTTGGGTACTCGCTAGCCAAGTTGATCAATGCTTTTTTATTACCGACCCGTCAAAGCCCAACCGTGTTGTAGTTAGGAGGGGCAAGAGGAGCATCATCGGAATGGAAGGAGCCGCCAACGAGCAAAACTTCGACAAAAACGGCGACCCGAAGATCGAAGAGGAATTCGACAAGTACTTCGACATGCCTACTACTACTAAAGTAAGAAGGAAGACCACACTGCCTACTAAAGGTTGTCCATTCACAAGAAGAAATCTCAAAGTGCACGGGCTAAAGTATTCAACCGCGACGAAAAAGGGCAAGAAGATTGTGAAGAGACACTAGCAATTGTGTGACTTTTTGGTGTATTAATTCGTGTGGGTATAATGTGATATTATTAGTGTGGGGGTATTAGTTAGAGATAAAAACATATAATGTGATATTTGACAAATTCACATTTATGTGTGACAAGCACACACATATATATGATTTAGGAGGTTTTTTTTGATAAGTATGCATGTGTATATGTTCTTGCTTTTTTTGAATAAATATGCATATGTGTGTATAGGTTCTTGATTTTTTTGAATAACTAAAATATTTTTTTAAAGGAAAAAAAGTCTGAGACAGCCAGGATTCAAACCTGGCTGCCTCAGGTTTAGAATGGCACAAGCAAGTAGCAGAGACCACTAAGCCAAGTGTGTGATCTTGTCATACTACCACGCGCGCCGCGTTTTGTACTAAGTCCACAGGTTCTGTGGCACATTTCGGCAGTATGCTCCACAGAAGTTCCAACTTCTGTGGCGCATATGGCCGAAATGCGCCACAGAACCTCAGGACTTAGCGAAAAAACGGTTCGGTCTGCTTCACCCCTTCTCCCCATTCTTAGTCACACTACCGCGCGCTAGCCCTAGATCGACGACACTGCACATCGCTGCTGCCGGAGCCGCCACCGCCCTAGCCACCGCTGCGCCGCCCGGTGAACCAGTGGAGGAGGAGCCGCCTGACGAACTAGTGGAGGAGGAGCCGCCGCGCCCGCCCGGCGAACTAGTGGAGGAGGAGCCGCCCGACGAACTAGTGGAGGAGGAGCCGTCGCGCCCGCCCGGCGAACCAGTGGAGGAGGAGCTGCCGCACCATAGCCCGCCACCCTCGTAGTCGTCGACCACCACAGCAGCAGCGCGCACGGTTCGTCCCCCCACCCCCACCCTCCCTCTGACAAAGGATGCATGAGAAGAAGCATCAGTTGAGTTCACGCCATGTATCATCATTTATCAACTTGCATTGCTTCGCACCACCATCTAGTACAGATCATCATCGGTTCTCTGCCTTTAAAACAACATGAACGTGGGTTTGGTACCGGCAAGCGTGCATAGAGGTAAGATTTTGCTTTGACAAAGTAAAACTGAAGCTTTTTAAGGATGCAGATTACAGTAAAAGATATTTTTGTAAACTGAACACGATTGATTTTAAACCGCATGAACAGGAACCCCTTTTCAGTTGTTTGGTGGCACTGGGAGTATTAAGAATGATGAAAGCACACCTAACAACATTGGCACTATAGCAGCTACCCTTATCTCGTTCCTTTTGCTTACTTGGTAGGGAGCATCTTGCTATCTCTCCCCACCAAATGATGCAACTAACCTTGGTGGCCTTGGCCGAGTCTTGACATTTCTTCAATTTATTAATATTATCTTTACGGCTATATATCTTTGTTAGCAATGGTCAGCCTGCAGGATCTAGATAACTGGGAAATAATTCAGTAGTTATCAGCCTCAAGTTTTCTTTATTTCTGAGAGGCTGGCATATATCCGGTGCTTGTACGTCCTATCTTTTTCTCATTGAAGGATGCCAAGATACTGAGAAGGTGACAGGCTGACAGCGATAACAGGCAACCAAAACGCAGCCACCATATGTCACCATCCATTTTTTTTATGAACACAGAGGTCTGTGTTTTTCCACCTATATGGAACGTACAATGCGTCACGTACCTTACAACCGCGGCGACCTAATCCACATTTAATCTATTTATCATCCTAGATCTAGGGCCTAGAGGAGCACAGATACGAAAAGATTGATCATGGCGCTGGCCTGTATAAAATCATGTAAAATGATGCAGCTGCCAAAATGGGAGATGCAAAGTGCAGGCCTTACTTATCGCAAGGAACTCACCTTTCACTAGTAGCATCTTTAACAGAAGGAAATGAAGATATACAAAAACAGGCCTTCACCTTGCTTTCCCTCGGTCCACAGCAGACACACACTGGGGATGACAGATTGTTAGCACATATATACTATCAGTAGCATATCGCAACCCTCACCAGTGTGTGCGTGCCAGCATCACTGAGGAGGATACTACACATATGCATCTAGATACTAAACTAGAGTGTGTATTGTTGCGCAAGTTACTTTGCAAGGACAGATTCCAAGTAGATACTACAAATATGCATCTAGACAACATCAAAATTAACTAGCCAATTAATTATACACTTGATCAGATCCACTTGGCATAATTATACATAGGTACTTAATATATTAGCTATGGGCCATTTATGCATCTTTCTGCTCATGTAATATTAAGTATTAGCTTTAAAGAAGAATACTGACCTTTTCGTTAGTAACTTATACAAGATTTCAGTTTCATCAATTGGAAGCATGTGTCCATAAATAATCATCTTTGAGATTTCTGTTGTTTATAGTCTTATTATCTGAGAAGCAATATATTTGCATGAAGTTTTCTCAAGTTAATTACCAAGATTATCCTCGTATTCTGCTGTCACCACTCTTGGTATTGGTTCTGCTAATACCAGGTGCAACATAAGAAGCTTATTTTGTTCTGTATGCTTCAGGTTTGGCTGAAATTTCCCTATAGCATCAATTATTTGGTACTATTGGTATATATGGTGCTGGGATTATTTGGTACTATATGGTGCTGGGATTATTTGGTACTATATGGTGCTGGGATTATATGGTGGGATTATTTGGTACTATATGGTGCTATTTGATTCGATGGGGCTGTGGATGGGGGCTGTGAATGGGGCTGTGGATGGGGCTATTTTCTTGTGTGTGAATGTTGCAGGGATTTCATTTGAGTTGCCCATTTCTCCCGAAGTGTCGATTCACTTCCGTTTCGGTTGTGAAATGGGCACTCCTAGGTCAAAAAATTAGCAAAGGTCATGCCGAATTTTTCGGCCGAGATTTGTGCTAACATTTTGCCTCTTTTAAATAGAGTAGTGCAAACATGTCGGGCAACAAGGAGTCTGGCCCTTCTAAGCACATGATCAGCGTCGAAGAACAAGCTAGACAGGCCAACCAGTCATTCTGGCAGGGGTCCCAAGAGGAGGAGGAGGAGGAGGAGGCGATGAGGATGACACCACCACCGGAGGAGGAGGCGACCGTCGCCAGAGCTGCTGGGGCCAATGAGGGCGGAGATCCTGATTACGAGGGGGACAAAGACGACTACGATGGAACTAGTGAAGGCGGCGGCAAAGAGGATGACACCACCGATGGCGGTGCCCGCACCGATGGCGGCGAGAGGACGGATGGCGGTAGTGGCAACCCGGGCGCTTCTCAGAAGAAGAAGAAGAAGAAGAAGAAGAAGAAGAAGAAGAAGAAGAAGAAGAAATAGAAGGAGCGGAAGGTGCCAGTGCTCGCCACTGTCTTTGATGAGTTCACTGAGGTCACAGAATGTGGCCAACCCATTGCGCCAGAGGCGATTGCTAAAGGGTACGGCCTGCAACTCGGGTGCATCGTCCGGGAAAGCATGTCGATCAACACGAAGTACATCAGACATGCTGACCATGCAGCTTTGGTCGATAACCTACTTAAGAAGCTTCACAAGCGATACAGATTCCCAGAGCAGTTTAGAAACCTCGAGAGAAATAAGAACCCGGTGAACAGACTAGCCCTCACGAAGATGAGCAATGCCTTGAGCAGCTGGAAAACCCGGGTGAAGAATAGCATTGACAAAGGTGAAAGCTGGGAGGTTATTAGTAAGAAAAATCCGATGCTCGACGAAGAGGAGTTTAGGATATTCAAGGTGGATATAGCTACCGCTGACGCTATAAAATGGACTCAATGGGGAAGGAGTATGCGGGAACAGAACATAGGTAACCACCACCTTGGAAGCGGCGGTTACAGGGGGAAACATGCCATTTGGGACAAGGAGGACGCCGAGCTTGAACTCCTTGGTAAAGACAACCCTTGGATTAAAATCACGGACTTGCAGCTTAGGCAATTTGTTCGGGCCCGCTACTACCTAGAGAAGGAAACAGGGGAGTTCATCACTGACGATCCGGAGGTGACGGAATTCGAGAAGAAACTGGTAAGGAATTTATCGCCGATCTCAAGTCTATTGCGTTCTAATTAAGATAATGAAGCCAAGAATCTAAATGGGTTCACCTTTCCTTGTCTCTGCAGGAGGAGGAACTGAACGCTACTGCCACAGAGTCGTCCTAGGATTCGATGGAGCCGTGGGACATGGTTTTCAACAGGGCGACCAATGCTTACAAGAAGAGGGACAAGGGGTTGCCGCCGTCCTCAGCTGGCCGTGTGTCCGGCTTCAGTACGAGCATGAAGTTCAAGGAGTTCTACAAAGAGGACACCAGGAAAAGAAGGGACGGGAAGAACCAGGATAAAGCCGCTGTTGCAGAGCTGAAGATGAAGGTGCAGACACTGGAGGAGAAGGCGGTGGACCAGAAAATGGTGGACAAGTTAGTGGAAGAGAAGCTCTGCTCGATGATCCCCCCTGAGTTTTTCGAGGGGCTTACTGCTTGGAATGCGGGAGGTCGACAGGGGCCGATACATCTGCCCAGCTTAAGCGGCAGCAACTCGGGCATCAATGTTACCGTGTCGCCGGACCTGGTGACCCCACCGGCCGTCAACGTCAGGACGCAGCCCCTTGTTTTGGTCACACCGACGCCCCCTCCCGCCAAAGATACCAATAAGGCACAGTCGATGGCGGCGGTGCTTCGTGAGGCACCCGAGCGGGAGATTGCAGATGATGATAGGCCGGCCGCCGGCATCCGCCGTGTCTCTACATTAGCCGAGATCCATGCCATCACCAAGGTAACTAATTAGTTAGTGCACGTCATCTCCTTTATGCCTTTGATGCATGACTGTTGCCATCTCATGACGCCCAACAACATGTTTTTGCCTCAGGACACTTCTTGCATACTCCTGCTTAAAGATGTCGGCGGTGAGTTGAAGGATGTTGCCAAGGGCACTCTTATAGAACCGGTGAGCCGCACGATGCACAACAATCCAATGGATGATGACGTGATGAAGGTTAGGTTGGCTCGGGTGTTGCCAGGGTGCGATGACATGGACCCCCCCATTCAACCTCAAGGAGCCGACGAACACAAGACCCTTGGGGAATGCTACAACTGGCCCTTGACATGGCCGAAGACCCAGATTCGTCTTGCAGGGGGGAGCACCGGCGCCACCTCTCGACCGATCATTGCCTGACCACCACCTCGGAAGCCAGTAGCCGCCGTTGTCGCCACCACCAGCCGTCACCATCAACTCTTGGCAGCGTGTGCACCGCCACATGGCAAAGACGTTGTGCTACAACTGCCGTTGCCCCTGCTACCACCACCACATGATGGGACCCATGAAGATGATGATGAATTGGTCAACATTGACGACTTCATCAACACCGGCGCCGCCAAAGGATTGTATATGCCTTCTGTGGATGAAGAACCCTTCGCAGCTCGCGACGACCATCAAGCTGATCGGCCCAATACATGCACGCAGAGCCTGGTCTTTCTCAAGAGACGCCTCTGGCCGCCGATCCACCACAAGAGAAACCGGGATTGGTTTTCAGCCCCAACACACTCCGAAAGGCGACTGATGAGCAGATGGCAGTGGCTGACACCGTTGTGAAGAAGAAGCACTACAGGAAGAGAGGTAATAATAATAAGAAGGGTGCGAGCCAGCCTCTTCCGAAGAGGATTCGGGGTCAGGACGTCGTCGTCGTACCATCCACACAATTTGGCTTGCCCCGAGTGCATGTACCTGGTGATCCGATATTGACTCCGGATATGATCCACATTGCGGTTGGAGCCATGTTAACTTTGCACGAGGGTGTCAAGACACTAGAGGCCCTCTTTCTTAAAGAGGACGATCCAAATTACCCGGTTTTCATGGCCAAGGTGCCATTGGACATGGGCTTCGTCGATGAACCCCCCGCGGATATATTCTTCATAGCGTTTGAGGACATATTCAAGCTGTTTCTCACGAAACGGCTGGACTATAACTTGGTCCGCCTATACGCGCTCAATATGGCACTCACGATCAAGAGAGAAAGTACCCCGGAAATCGCGATAGTGGATCCCTAATACATGCGAGACAGCCAGTTGGTCGAAGGATCAGAGACACGGACCAAGGCGACAGCATACCTCGAGAAGTTCATGGTGGACAACAGGAGGAAGGGCACACTTCTTTTGCCTTTCTTTCCCGAGTAAGTACACACACTCCCTCATCGTCACCGTAACTTATGCATTTCTTATAGATTTCTTTCCTTTGCTCTTTTTCCAACATTCCGTTCCAATTGTGTTGCGCAGAGACAAATACTGCACGCTCATCGTCCTTGCCCCGAGGTATTCGCTAGCCATGTATTTCGACTCGGGGAGTTTGACGAAGAAGAAAGACTACACTAGAATAAGGGGTGTTCTCAATGAGGCTCTCGAGGGCTACACCAAGAAGGAATGCACCTTCGTAGATGGGGGGGAATGTATCAAGGATGGCAAACACGTGTTCAAGCATGTGCTCGACTTCCCCTGTGTCAAGCAGTCGACTGCTGGTGCCAAGGAGGCCTTCTATGTCCTCCATCACCTTAAAGGCTATGTTCGGGATTGCCATAACCTAACGCTGCCATCTAGTCTCCGAGGATGGGCCGAAACTTTGGCGAAAATCGACGATGCTGATCTTAAAGAAGACTTCCATCGCATTCAGATGAAGTTGTCGCAAATCATCATTGAAGATGTCAACACAAGGGGCGGTGCCCTACAACAAGCCAGAGGGTTGAGTAAGAGGGACATCGAAGAACGCCTTCGTAAGCAGGGTGACACAAGGACGTGGATGACGAAAGAGGGCTATCTACCGTTCCCGAAGTCGTGCCAGAAGAGGAAGTCTTCATCGTGATTGATGTGTGCCTCTAGCATGATCCAGCGTGTGTATATTCTTGATGGACGCCTGCTGTATTAGTGTGTGTGTGTCATAAACTTTACTAACTCGTAGTCGAAATGGTCATTGTTGTTAGACTTAAACTACCTTGTGGTCGTGCTCTCGTTGAACTTATTGCTTCTATGATGATCTAACTTTTAGGTTTATGGATCCTTTGTTTTCTATTCTATGAACATATATATATATGGATGTGAACCCTTTATTCATTCTTTTCGTTGTATTTTTACTAATATGCCTTGTCGTCTATAGAGATGGCGACGAGGTGGTATGTGGTGTACATGGGTAGGGTTCCAGGAGTCTACGAGGAGTGGGAAGATTGCCACAAACAAGTGAACAAATTCAGCGGCAACATCTACAAAGGATACGCGACTAGAGAGGAGGCGATAGCCAAGTGGAGGAACCACTTGTGGAAGAAGAACCAGATGAAGATATTGGTCGGGCTAATGCTCTTGCTCACCATTATCACAGTTGTATTCTATTTGATCCTAGTGTAGGCAGCGGTGGCCACTTCATATTTGTAATGTGAGATGATATGAACTTTGTATTCGGCGCTTGTGTAAAAATTTGGCACTTGACACTATATATGTATCTCGATCGGGCTCTAAGTGTTTGTATTATATATATGTCAGTTTTCATGCATCTACTACTTGTGCAATGTATTTTATACTCATCTGGATAAATCCTGTATAAATACCTGATTATACACCAGGAAAGTATTTTACTTCGAATACATGTTACACAATCAGTGGCGCATATAATTATATAGTTAGTGGCGCATGGCATATCTGTGGCGCATACACGTAAATGCGCCACATAAGTTCTTCCTGTGGCGCATATGAAGGAATGCACCACAGAAGTTTGGAACTTCTGTGGCACATATCCATATGCGCCACAGGAAGTAGTTATCAGTGGCGAGGTAACAGTGGCGACAAAGATATGCGCCACAGAAGTCCCCTTTTCATGCGCCACAGATAGGCTGTTTCCTAGTAGTGAAGCCAAAGTGCCTATTTTTCTAGAAGGGATCAAGTGCCAGAATACAAGACGGAGAGGGGCCAGGGGCCGGCCACACCACCTATCCGCGCGGCCAGGCCTGGCCCGCGCCAGGGGGTGGTCTGGCCGACCCCACCACCCCATCGGCCTCTCCTTCCGCCTATAAGTTGCTCTCGGGACGAAAACCCTAAGTACCCGATCAAAAATCCACGAAAGAGTATGTAGCCGCCGTCATCTCCATCCCTAGCTCGGGGGGATCCGAAGCTCTTCCCGACACCCTGCCGGAGAGGAGACTTCACCCTGGAGGCCTTCTTCATCACCATCCAAGCCTCCGGTGTGATGCGTGAGTAGTTCATCCTTGGACTACAGATCCATGTAGTAGCTAGATGGTTGGTTTCTCCTCCTTTGTGCTTTCATGTTTAGATCTTGTGAGCTCCGTTCATGATCAAGATCATCTATTTGTAATCCATACATGTTGTGTTTGCGGGGATCCGATGGATATTGAGATGCTATTTCAGATTGATTATTGATTTTATCATGTCTTTGTTATTTGATATCTTGCATGCTTTCCGTTGTTAGTAGCTATCTTGGCCAAGTAGATGCTAGCAACTCCAAGAGTTAGTATTTATGCTCGATAGTGGGTTCATGCCTCTGGTAATCTGGGGAAGTGATAGAAATATCTAAGGTACTAGATGTGCTATTGCTACTAGGGAGAAAACAACGATCTTTTGTTCATAGAACAATTCTATTGTTTACTTTACACGCAGTTCGTAAAGCAATAATCTGTTGCTTGCAACTTAATACTGGAGGGGGTTCGGATGATAACCTGAAGGTGGATTATTAGTCATAGATGCAGTTGGATGGCGGTCTATGTATTATGTTGTAATGCCCAATCAAGTCTCAAAGGAGTCAAGATGATTAGTATATGCATGTATTGCTTTCTCAGTGTTTGTCAATTGCCCCGCTTAATTTGTTCACCCAGCATGTTATCTATCTTAAGGAGAGCCACCTCTAGTGAACTATGGATCCCAGTCCTTTTCTTTACATACAATCTACAATCTTTTACTGCTTTGTGTTTACTTTCTGCAAACTTTTACTTCTTCCCCTTCGATACGTTTAATCCTTTGTTTTCCGCAAAACACGGTGAGATTGACAACCTCATCGCAAATTGGGGACAAAGTTCTGTGGTTGTGTTGTGCAGGTCTCCACGTTGCTACTAGCACCGGTAGTGTGCCCTGCCAAAACTCAGCTAGTAACACCTTTGAGGTGTTTCCTTGCTCCTACTGGTTCGATTAAACCTTGGTTTCATAACTGAGGGAAACTTGTTGATGTTCTCATCATACCTTCCTCTTGGGGTTCCCAACGAGCTCTACATCAACACCACACACCAAGCACTTTTCCGGGCGCTGTGTATTGAGCCATCAAGAGTTTAACGACCAACTATACAACGGGAATAAAAATTCTGGTCGTATAGTTCCGGTCGTAGAGTTTTCTTTACCATCGAAATTTTTTCTACAATATGTACTGAGAGTTTAACGACCAACTATACGGCGGGAATAAAAATTCTGGCCGTATAGTTCTGGTCGTATAGATATTAATGCCTCCGTACAATTTCTTTTCATATGTACTGAGAGTTTAACGACCAACTATATGGCGGGAATAAAAATTTCGGCCGTATAGTTTCGGTCGTATAGATATCGATGCCTTTGCAAATTTTCTTTTGCAGGGATAGACAGTTTAACGACCAACTATACGGTCGGAATATTTTGTTCTGCCCGTATAGTTGCGTCCATATAGCTGCGCCGCCAGGAGGGAACCCTAATATTTTGACAGAAGGCCAACTATACGGCCGGAACACATGTTGCGCCCGTATAGTTGCGTCCGACCACAAAATCTCACGGGAAGGTACTCCCAACTCCAAAACTTCTATCCTTTTTCTTTCTTCTACCTCCAAACTCTCTCAAAACCTCAAGGGATCTCCATCTCTACTCAATTTCATTCGATTTCCTCACACACAAGTGATATACAGTATGTTTCTCCTCTGATCCTCCAATTAATTTTTGCAAATTCATCCTCGATCTATTGTCATTGTCAATCTAGGGTGAGACCTATTATGAACCAATTGCTATGATTTTCTTGCCTAGATTATTATCTTGAGGAGATTTTTTAGTGTGCTTAGATGAGGAATATATTATACTTACTATTGTTGGATCAAAAAAATTTATTTTTGCCTTTCTTCAATGTTTTAGATGATGAACACAAGAAGCCAAACTCGTGCTCGTGCCACCACTAGCGCTTCTCGGGATATCACCCAGGAACGCATGGGGATACGGTTCAGGGATGAGGCCCATCATGAATGCTTCAAAAAGATCAAGAACCACGAAGTGAAGGCCACCACGTGGGCTTACCCCATTATATTGAACCAACTTGGTATTTCTGATGACTTTAATTTACTTTGCAATAGAGCTGGCCTGCAAAACTTTGTGTACACTGATGTACCTACTTATCGCTGCTTCACCATTGAATTCCTAAGTTCATTGCAAAGCACCGTTAAACTATGGCAAGGAGAGGATACTATTTCTTTTCGTCTGATGAACAACAACTACACTTTAACATTAGATGAATGGTGCGCATGCTTTAATTTGCCAAACAATGATGTTCATGCTTTACGCGCATCCTTTAATGGCTTAATTCCTTCCCTCGATCAATACTATAATGGGATGAGCTTCACTAGTTATTGCAATTCGCTATTTATTCTATGTTATTGCTAACACATTGCATGCACATAATGAGTTCACAAGACTCAACGAGGAGGACATCCTAGTCCTCGCAAAGGCTGCTTACATTAACTGCAACCTATCACTCAACTTGGGTGCCATCCTTGTGCGCTACCTGGAGTAGCAAACCTCTCAAAGCCAAGGGCCAATCAAAGGAGGAGGTGTCATCACCGTGCTTGCCACTGCCCTAGACATTTATCTAGGTGAGTTGCAACCAGTACAAGGTGAGACACGTGTTGGTTTCTCCACCTTGAGGGCATGTGGAATGCTCACTAGGAGAGGTGGTGTTTATTACCTGCATATTGCTGGAGCTAGGCGTATCTACCCCGCTCCTATGCCTAATGGTCTTTTCTCTATCGAGGAAGGATGTTTGCTATATGATTCGCAGGTTGAGCAGGACCAACCCGAGGAAGAGATTCCTGAAGAGGATGAGGACCAAGAGGAGGAGTAAGAAGTTCCTTATCAAGAGGAGCAACCACAAACCCGGTTGCCACATACCAAGATTTCCAAGGACTTGGAGGGACTGTGGAGAGGACGCACAACCTCTCTTTGAACCTCCAAGAATCAACAAGTAACCTCTCAACTCAATTCACGAACGGGAGTAACGACTTTTTGCCGCCAACATAATGATTTGATGGGCTGGCAAAATCCTAAGCTTGGGGAAGTTTCTTCATGTATCTTTATTTGGCATTCATTTACTTTTATTTATTTCAAGTTTGCATTTTTATTTGAGTTTATAAGCACTCGTGTTGGTTTCTCAAACACTTTATCTTTAGTTCTTTCTATTTTGTTTTTGAATTTTTCTAGCCGAGCTTTGCCACCAATTTTCTATTCTTTAAAGTTCCTCTCTTAAAAATCACAAAAATATTTCTCCATTTTTCCTTATTTTCCCTCTTTCTTTTCTTTTTGCCTCGAGGTCTTCATATATTTGCAGGAGAGTGATCGACTTCGAGTTTCCAAGAAACAAATAAAAAAGGAAGCGAGAAGTGGAACCAAACCTGAGAGGCATGCCTTATGACTCCCCACTTTTGAAGTTTGAGAAACCCATGCTAGTTAGTAGTACATGTTGAGATATTATATTGGTGGAGTGAGTCTTTGTATCATAGTAAGATTGTCGTTTGCATGGGTATTTAATTTGGCTCATTTTGTTCTAGCTCTCGTAATTAACCAAGTCTTGCCTAAAAATTGCTAAACAATGTTAATAAGAAAAAGTCTCACAGTTGAATACTTGGGTGTTGTAGTGCTTAGTCTTGAAGGCCTATTTCTAGATATACTCAACACCACTGGAAATGTAGATTGACTTGATAGCTCTCTTTGAAAGTATTTGTTCGATTGAATTAATGTTTAGCGGTTTTTGTGAGCATGCCAAAGTTTGACTTGTTAATCATAAGGATGATATAGCTTTACGCGTGTTAAACTTCATGGGATGCCAACAACTCCATTAGCCTATGATCAATCTTCATGGAGGAAACTCCTAGATTTCGTCTATGAGTTGATTAAACACTTGTAGCAGCAATGCTATAGTGGGTAAGATTCTTGGCACTCTCGGGTAGCTGTAATCATGATGGAATCACTCCTCTAGCTATTATGAGTAATCACTATGCAAAAGGAACAAAAACCTTAGTGATGCCACGAGTGTCCATCACAGCCCGATAAACTAATAAAAATCTTTGGCACGCTCTTAATTACTTAAAAACTGAAATTCTTGAGGGACAATGAATAGAAAAGTAGTGCTTGCAAAGTCTTGATTCATTGATGTGGGAGAATTGAGATACTCTAGGATATATGCTTTTCATGACAACTCTCACACACTTAATTTACATGATTATACTTTACTGTTTAAAGGCAAGCCTATGACTTGATTACTTGACATGGAATAAAGTTTACTCATTTAAATCATCCATCTCTACGATAATTTTGCTGCGCTATAAGGATGCATGAAACTCGTATGATATGCTTGCCATTACTCTATCTATGCTGAAGTTTTTCAGATTTATGAAGTGGAGGAAACATGAGACTATTAATCATGAGTAAGATCACCATCTCATTATTTTAGTTTAAATGTTGAGTTCCTTTTTGATTTTGGTTTTGTTGCTCGGGACGATCAAGTTTAAGATTGGGGAGGTTGATGGCTCTGAAATATAAGCCATCCACGTCCACATTTAAACTGGATATTAATCATATTTTTGATGAAATATCTCTCTAAACGCTGCCACTAATGCTAATATTTAGAGGGGTATGCAATCCTTTCTTCTTGTATTTTTCCTATGCAGATAATGTTGTTTAAAGGAGTGAATCACTACATTAAAGTCAAAGATACGATATTTCCAACAACTAGAAGAAACCAGGAGCCGAACAACAAAGGTAGACGCCTTAATGACCAACTATACAGCCGGAGCAAAATTTTCGGCCGTATAGCTCCGGTCGTATAGTTGCCGCTGCCACCGTTATGTCAAACAGAACAACTTTCATGAAGGGACCCCTATATAAAGAAGCCTCGGGCGACGAGAAAAGCCTGCACCCAAAGAAGCCATACCTCTCCAAAAAAGTTTTTGCCATAGATCTCCAGCCGCCTCCAGATCTCCAAACCCTTCTCCATCTCCATAGCCATATTCCACCACTTGTAATAGTAGATCTCTTCTCCGATTGGCGACATTGTAAGACTATTGCTATCAATCTTATGATTTTCATTACAATGTTTGTGATTGTTGATCTCATCTGTATGTGTGAGTAATTCTCCTTGGGCTAAGGGTTTCGGCCTAGCCATGTAGCAATTGTGCATGTGATTTATTATAGATGGGATCGTGTATTAGTTTGTATGACATGATGATTATTGTATCCTCTCTTGCCTCAATCCAAGAACTTGTTAGGTACCCAAGACCCCGAGGGTTGTGACAGGTATAGGGAGTATGAGTGATGACTGATCTGTAGGTTGGGAACCCCAGTGACAGAACGGATATTACGGATGTATGTGAGGGATTTGCTTGGGATTAACGATGACATCACTATGCATATCATTAGTTCTCTTTCTTCTATGGATGAGACTAGTAGGTTATTGCTATAAGCGGTTGCGGAGGTGATGACTACAACAGCACAGATCATTTGTAGCTAGTTTTGAAATAAAGATATCGATCTCACAGGGAGCAGGAGTCTGATGTCTAATAATTCTTGAAATAAATGTTGCAATAGAAATGCTATATAAAGTTCTAAGTAACAAGATAAAATGCGAGTATCGTGTAAAAAGGTGTTTTTGGGTTTTGGGTATAAGAGCAATAATAAAGTAAAGCAAAGTAACTTAATACATAAAGTAAGTATCGCGTATGTAAAGAAACATTGGAACTACAGTAGGGGAAAAACGTTCTCTGGGAGTAGCGGATACACCACTAGTATTGTAAAGATCTAAGATAAAGATTATTATCATGAACATTCTTAACTATGTATGTGTGGGAGGAACTCCGTATGTGGACGAATAGGCAACAACCGCTGCTCACATCATCCTCATAACTACAGCAGTCAGCAATCGACATCAATCGAATTACTGCGCTATTAAGGGACATAATCCCGTAGGACGTATCCCATGGCATGGATAGTGATCTGTGAGTTTCCTTGATTTCCCAAGTTGATACGTAAGGATTTTTGACAGCTTTATAGTCACTGTAAGTGCTAGCACGCCTCCGTCTACCAACAAGTAGTTCCCTCCATCAAGTCCCCATGAGAGGCAAATATTGACAGGTCGACTTCTCTGAACATCAAGATATAGAGAATCTAACACATGGTCATAACAATGAATATCATAGTAGACTTTATCTTATTTCAATCTCATACTAGGGTTTCTCCATCTCCCCAAGAACTAATGATCTACTCAGACATGGAGGAAATCAACATCATGACAATGATAATGGAAACAATCATAGATGAATAGTACTTGTATAAATCCACAACGAGTATAGGAATTATAACAATATCTAGACAAGATGTACATGGAATGGATGGAGATGGTGGTGATGCAGTGGTGGATGATGAAGATCGAAGTCTTAGCCTCGCGGATCTGCGCAGGGTGAAGACGGATCCCTGGCGGATGAGTTCCCCCTCTAGATGCCTTCTAGAGGTGAGGTTTCGGTGATTTCTGGGTGTTCTATATGTCGTCTCCTCGAACAAATTGCATGGGGTGAAACTATTTGACGAGGTGGAGGCGGCGCCAACTATACGGCCGGAGCTATACGGACGGAAGAAATTCTCCCACCATATAGTTTGTCGTTACGCTCTCTGGCTCCTTCGTTCGCTTCTAGATTTCTTCTAGTATTATTAATATTTCCCAAATAAGCGATATACGTTGTTTTTTACTCCTTTTCTCCATAGTACAACTGCTTCAATAATTGTATCCATTGGATCCATCATATGTCCTCATCCTGGTGAAAACAGACATAAAATGTGCGCACGAGCGCCGTAAAATACCAAGATCCTACATCTACAATGCAAAATAATAATGTAAAACATGATGAAAATATGCACTCATCAACTTCCCCAAGCTTAGACTCTTGCTCGTCCCGAGCAAGTTTTTAGCTTAATGGATATGATCCTCATATTCATGAAGCTAAGTCGATAAAATAAATGAGGCAATTGCAGCATGTGTTTATCATGTTCGATACATGGGAATAAGTTCATTAAATAGTACCTTACTCGAACCATCTGAATAGTATTGGAAGGCTTCCACAACTTAGTTATTAATAGTTCATAAAAGATGAATCTCAACATAATGTAAAAGAATCCGGTTCAACCGAATGAGTTAACGAGGTAGTCCCAAGTGTTTTTAGGATCAACGTATTCACTTGGGATTCAAAATCTCAAAAGTGTCTCTTTGTCATACTACAATACAGTGGCATATGCCTATTTTCTCTTTGCGCATTCGCTCTTTTTCTTCTCTCTTCTTCTTTTCTTTTGCATATATGCTCACACTTTTATTTTAAGTGTTGTGCAAAGGAGCTAGCCATATATTCCACTTCATGTAGGAATTCAAAGTTCAATGATCTCAATTATCACATTCCAACTATATATGAAGCATTCTTATGACTTGAAATTCTACCACGACTTGTTCTCACTCTTTTTGGATAACACTTTAATTTTCCTTTGTTCGAGGTTTTATTTTTCAACTTAATTGTATAGATAATTTTTCTTTGTGAATCAAACCGTAAACTTACAGCATATTGATCAAATTATCTTTATGTGTCCCATTAATACCAATGGTGTGGAAGACTCCTATTGCTATCATCAAGTGCAAGTAAAATCATACTCGAGCCATTCATATATCAATAAAGCAAACACAAACTCAATATTGCTCCATATATAATAATAAACTCGGTATTTCATAAAAGGGATCGACTATTCCTGAAGGGAATTCTAATGATGCAAATTTCATTTCTAGTTTGAACTAATGCAAGAATAATAATAAAAACTTTTAAGATAGATTACAAGGTCTTAAAGATCTCCCCAAGCTTGGAATCAAGCCAGGCGGGATCAAATAATCCCTTGCGATTATTTGATACCGTGATTGTTGTAGATTACTGGGGCGCCATGGCACGTGGTATCTTCTCCTCATGGGCTAGCCTGAGGCGGAGGGATTGGTTGAAAGCTTCTAATTCCTTAACACGCAGCTTGTAGAAAAGATTGTTCCTCTCCAGCACTTTCACTTGTTCCTTAATGAAATCATTGTTATATTGGAGTGTTTGTAGTGCGTTAAGACTCATGGAAAAACCCGCTTAGGTTGTCCGCTTGATATCTTCATCAAATTTATCGAGATAAAGTCACAGCAATCGAAGGTGTTTGGGTGTCCCTGGCTTCTCTTTGTCCGATTCCTCAATTTTCATCTCCAGGGCCTTCAAGTCCCTCTTCCGACACCCATGGTCAGCATCGAGGAACTCTATAGGGATGGTCTCGATCTCCTTGCCTTGGTCGCTGTTGCTCCCGATCTCCATGGGAGCCCTTCTTCTTGACTTCTATCCCTTGGTTGAGAGCCCTCTCGAGAAAATAAGAGGTAGATTGGTTTATGTAGATTGCGATTAGAGAGATAGACAATGGCAGTATATAAGAGGGTTCAGAGATCGGTAAAACTCGCGAGAAACACCAAATTATCGTCCAAGAAAAGAATCCAAACGAAATAGAAAAAGGAATCACGGATTTGGAAGTAACCTACCGCGTAACGACCAACTATACTTGCGCGACCCGTATAGGTCCGGTCGTATAATTGGTTTCGGGCAGATATTTCCAAATATCTCGAGTCCAGGTCGATTAAATCACGACTCGGAACCGACAATAATGTTTTTTATGAATAAAAGAAAGATCAAACAAAAATGTCTCAGAGTTTAACAACCAACTATTGAAGGGTTCGCAGCATAGAAAAAGATTCCTACGGTGGGAACTATACGCCAAGATCTATCTACTAGATACAAGCAATGGGTGGATATACATCCATAGAGAACATACCCTTGATGTCTCAATGCACGGAGCCCAGAAAAGTGTTGATGGCTCGTGGTTGATGTAGAGCTCGTTGGGACCCCAAGAGGAAGGTATGATGAGCACAGCAGCAAGTTTCCCTCAGTATGAAACCAAGGTTTAATCGAACCAGTAGTAGCAAGGAAACACCCCAAAGGTGTTACTAGCTGAGCTTTGGCAGGGCGGACTACCGGTGCTAGTAGCAACATGGAGACCTGCACAACAGAACCACAGAACTTTGTCCCCAACTTGCGATGAGGTTGTCAATCTCACCGTGTTTTGCGGAAAACAAAGGATTAAACGTATCAAATGGAAAGAAGTAAAAGTTTGCAGAAAGTAAACACAAAAAGTAAACAGTTTGTAGATTGTATGTAAAAGAAAAGTACTAGGATCCATATTTCACTAGAGGTGCCTCTCCTTAGATAGATAACATGCTGGGTGAACATATTACAGCGGGGCAATTGACAAACACCGAGAAAGCAATACATGCATATACTAATCATCTTGACTCCTTTGAGACTTGATTGGGCATTACAACATAATACATAGACCGCCACCCAACTCCATCTATGACTAATAATCCACCTTCAGGTTATCATCCGAACCCCCTCCAGTATTAAGTTGCAAGCAACAGATTATTGTTTTACAAACTGCGTGTAAAGTAAACAATACGATTGTTCTATGAACAAAGGATTGTTGTTTTCTCCCTAGTAGCAACAGCACATCTAGTACCTTAGAGATTTCTGTCACTTCCCCAGATTACCAGAGGCATGAACCCACTATCGAGCATAAATACTAACTCTTGGAGTTGCTAGCCTCTACTTGGCCAAGATAGCTACTAACAACGGAAAGCATGCAAGATCTCAAATAACAAAGACATGATAGAATCAATAATCAATCTCAATATCCATCGGATCCCCGCAAACATAACATGTATGAATACAAATAGATGATCTTGATCATGAACGGAGCTCACAAGATCTAAACATGAAAGCACAAAGGAGGAGAACCAGCCATCTAGCTACTACATGGATCCGTAGTCCAAGGATGAGCTACTCACGCATCACACTGGAGGCTTGCATGGTGATGAAGAAGGCCTCCAGGGTGAATTCCCCTCTCCGGCAGGGTGCCGGGAAGAGCTTCAGATCCCTCTCGATCTAGGGATGGAGATGATGGCGGCTACAGACTCTTTCGTGGATTTTTTGATCGGGCCCTTAGGGTTTTTGTCCCGAGGGCAATATATAGGCGGAAGGAGAGGTCGAGCGGGTGCCGAGAACCACCACACCACCCCCTGGCGCGGGCCCAGCCTGGTCGCGTGGCCAGGTAGTGTGCCCGGCCCCTGGCCCTTCTCCGTCTCATATTCTGGCACTTGATCCCTTCCAGAAAAATAGGCACTTTGGCTTTTGTCCCGTCCAATTCCGAGAACATTCATTTTCTGAATTTCCTGGAACCAAAAACAGCAGAAAACAGGCAGTTGGCACTATGGCTCTTGTTAATAGGTTAGTCCAAGAAATCATATGAAAAGTACTCCAAAGTTGGAACAAAATACAAGAAAGTGGATAAAACCAAGCATGGAACATCAAAAATTATAGATACATTTGCAATGTATCAACCCTCAAAGACAACAAAGCTTTGTTAACGAGATGGAACTCGTGGATGATGTAGTCGTACACTTGTCGATCTCAAGATCGTGATGAAGTCCTTTAGGTCCAGCACCATCAGGTCCAGCACCATCAGGTCCAGCACCATCAAGTAGCGGTGGATCCGTGATCGCACACACGTCCGGTCCACCGAACAACCTCCGCCTCCTTGCTCCAGCGATGCAGCGGAAGCAGTAACTCCTTTCCAGATAAAGCCACCGGGAACATGTATCTCACTAAGCCAAGACCATGGGGAATAACTAGAGGGAGAAGAGAACCTTCACGAGGAGGTGGGGCAAGAGGAGAGGAGCCATGGGGCTCCTTTTATAGGGGAGGGGGCGCAGCCCCAAGTCCATGGCTAGCCGGCCATGGTGGGTACCCCCACCTCTCCCTCATTCATGTGGGTGGAGCTTCCACTAAGCCCACTCATATCAATTTCAACTCCACTCACTTTGCATTTAATGTCCACCAAATTAAATGCATTTTCTCTTTAAATAAAACACTTTTATTTATTTTATTAAGAATTTTGTTAATTATTTTAATTAACAAACATTCACATAAAACTCCCTACAACATTTCAATATCACATGGAGAACCAGTTTCAGCAATTTCACCCAAAACAATTCCGGTTTCCATCAAAATGATTCCAGTGCTTTCATAATCTTTATCTAGAACATATTTGCTCTTAAATGGTGTCAGTATCCCTTAAGTGTGTCACCCTATGGTTCGTGAATAATGCAGACATGATCGAGACCCCTCTCAGATCAATAATCAGAAGCGGGACCTAGAGATCCATACTGACTCCCACACATTCAACGATGACTTATGTGATCGTGTGAACCTTTAACTCTAGTAACTTAATCCTTTTGTCTCGCGATATATTACATGTTCGAGATTCGATCATCGGTATCCAAATATCTAGTTTGATCTTGTTACCGACATGCACTCTTTTCTCGTTCTCGTGATATAACATTCTAGTGATCACATCACTTGCTTGCAAGCTATTTGTCATCGAGAGGACAGATTCCACTCTTGATCCATGAGCCTCTACATAACACCTCCGTAGCACTGAACCCACCATTATAGTCACCCTGTTATGGTGTGATGTTTGATGTTATCAAGATACTCTTCTAGTGTTAGTGATTAACATGATCTCATGGTCTAAGGACTAGGATTACTTCGTATGATGTTATAGCAATATAAACATAATGACTTTGATCGTAATGCTATACTTCGGATGAATGTTCATCACATCATTCCACCAATATTGTGACCTTGTTATTAACAACATCCAATGTCCATGATCAGGAAACCTTGATCATCTTATTAATCAACGAGCTAGTTTATATGAGAGGCATTACTAGGAACTTTGTATTTTGTTTATTAAACACGCATGTATTAACATTTCCAATTAATACAATAATAGCATGCAAAAAAAACATTTATCATAAACATGGAATAAGATAATAACCACTTTATTATTGCCTCTCGGGCCTATTCCCTTCAACTATACGACTGGAATTTTTGCTTCGGTCATATAATTGCGACCGCATAGTTTCAAACACCAAAAATCGAAAGTGCCTTAGAGTTTAATGACCAACTATACGGCTGGAATTTTTGCTCCGGTCGTATAGTTGCGACCGTATAGATATAGGCACCAAAAATCAAAACTATCTGAGAGTTCAATGACCAACTATATGGCCAGAATTTTTGCTCCGGTCGTATAGTTGTGACCGTATAGGTTCAGATATCGAAAATAATTTCACGAAGATGGTACAGAGAGTTTAATGACCAACTATATGGCGGGAGCCCCCGCTCCGGTTGTATAGCTCCGCCCGTATAGTTGGTAAAACCCCTCTAAAACTTCAAACAACACAAGGAGTTCGAAAACAGAGATTTCAAGAGTAAAAATTGTGAAAATAAATCACTTATTTGGGTAAGAACACTTACCTTGTACTTACCATTTGTTTAATTGGGGATGAAAATTTCCTCCCACAACAAGGACTCCTTCTCTCTTGGAGGAATTAACTTTAGTTCATCAAATAATTCCCGTAAACGAAAATCACCAGGACTAAAGTTCCTCTTAATAAGATTAGTGTCTTTCAGGGCAAACATGGACACTGTATCTAATATCTTTATTTCTTGCCTCTGCATAATCTGTAACTCAAATTCTTGTAGTGAAAGAATCCAATGGATCAGTCTTGGCTTATGTTCTTTCCTCTGAAGGAGTTCTTTTAAGCCATCACAATCCGTATGAACTCTCACCTTTGCATCAACTATATAAGAACGAAATTTATCACGAGAGAAAAATACAGTAAACAATTCCTATTTTCCTTAGGGTAATTGTTTTGAGCACCATTGAGAGTTCTACTAGCATGATGTATAATATTAAATCTACGACCAATATGTTGTCCCATAGTTACTCCTACAACATCATCGCTAGCTTCACATATTAAGTCAAAGGTTGTATCCCAGATAGGTGGTTTAATGGTGGGAGCACGAGTTAAAGCATTTTTTAGTTTATCAAAGGCTTCAAGATACTTATCATCAAAATTAAATATCATTCCCTTTTGCAAGAGGTTAGTCAAAGGTTTAGATATCCCTAAGAAATTTCTAATGAACCTTCTGTAAAAACCCACATGACCAAGGAAACTTCTTATACCTTTAATATCCCTAGGTGGTGGCATTCTCTCTATTGCTTCAACCTTAGCTCTATCCACTTCAATTCCCTTACCTGATACTTTGTGTCCGAGGACTATACCTTCATTGACCATAAAGTGGCACTTCTCCCAGTTTAGAACAAGATTAGTTTCTTCACAACGCTACAAAACTTTCTTGATATTATCCAAGCAACTAGTAAATGAAGTTCCATAGATAGAAAAGTCATTCATAAATACTTCCATTATAAGTTCTATGAAATCAGCAAAAATAGCAGTCATACATCGTTGAAAAGTAGCTGGAGCATTACATAGACCAGAAGCCATATGTCGGTAAGCATGCAAACCGTAAGGACTTATGAGAGTTGTTTTAAGTTGGTCATCCAGATGAACAGCTATTTGAGAGAAACCAGAATATTTGTCCAAGTAACAAAAATGAGTATGGTTTGCTAACCTTTTTCTAAAGTTTGATATATGAACGGTAATGGATAATGATTTTTCCTAGTTTCTTTATTTAGTTTCCTGAAGTCTATGCACATCATGTGCCCAACAACATTTCTAGTAGGTATTAGTTCATTGTTTTCATTAGGAACAACAGTAAAACCGCCCTTCTTAGGGACACAATGAATAGGACTTACCCAATCACTCTCTTTAACAGGATAAATTATACCTGTGTCCAGTAGGCGTACAATTTCTTTTCGTACCACTTCTTTCATTTCAGGCTTTAATCTTGTATTAAATCCTGCAACGGGTTTAGCACCTTCTTCCATGAATATTCGATGGACGGATATCGTGGGACTAATGCCCTTCAAGTCATCCATTGAGTACCCAAAGGCTTGGCGATGCTCCTTAAGTACCCTCATGAGTTCTTCTAGCACTAATAATAACAGGGAATTATTGGTATCATCTAAAAACTTGTATTTGAGATTATCTGGTAGAGTCTTCAACTCCGGGGTGGTAGTTCCTCATCCCCTCTCTTTAATGGCTCTTCAAAAGCTTCATCAGTTGGAGGTCCCAAAATAGGAAGTGAATCGAATTCATCTTCTAGTTTTTCTAGGGACATGTCCTCCATAACTATTTCTTCATAATTTGGATCTTCATTTATTTCTTCTTCTTCACTACCAAAGAAAATAGCTACCATTTCCTCAATGGTTCTCTCTCCCTCTTCTTCTTGTATTGGTGAAGGCTTGTCTTTAAATTTGGAAAAATGGAATTTATTTTCCGTTCCCCCAAGCTTAAGGGTCACAATCTCCTTCTTGAAATTAACATAGGCACCTATATCACCCAAAAAGGTTCTTCCAAATATAATAGGGCAAAAAGTGTCAGTTGGCATATCAACAACTACAAAATCGATAGGAAAGTTTTTGTTGCCAATTGTGATAGTTGCATTATCAACTACTCCCATTGGAATTCTAAGATTTTTATTGGCAAACATAATTGTTATATCAGTATTTTCAATTGTAGCTGGTTCTATTTCTCCTTTTATTTCTAGGTAGAAATCATAAGACATAACATTAACTTCAGTGCCAAGATCACATAAACCGTAATGAGAGGTTTCTTTAAATATGTGGGGAAGAATAGGCTTACCCACATATTTTACCTTTGTTTTACCTTCAACCAATATGGAAGTCTCTACATCAAGTTCAACTATATTATAGTGTGAGTACATAGCCATAATTGCTTCCTTGGTTACCTCTTCATCTTTGTTTTCTTTTAGGTGTTCCGTGACTCCCAGCATGCTTTCCTCCTCCTTCTTTTTCTGTACTGCTTTGACATGTTCATATTCAAAAATATGCTTTTGTGCAGTGTTAGGGAAAGGCACTTCATATATTGGTTCCATGGAGGCAAGTGTTGCTTTATCTTCTCTTTTCTTTTCTGGTTCGGGTGGTGGATCATACTTGACTGGACCCTCCTTTGGAGCTTTAATATGTTCTATAAAAGCTTTAACAACTTGGAACACAAGATCTAAATCCAGATAAAGTTCTTTAGACTATTCTTTCACATGGCCTTTTTTATTATAGTCATGAATACAATCATGCTCTATTTCTACGCCTCCTTCACTTCCCAGACCAAAATTCCATGAAACTCTATGATCACAAATTCTATTGAGTAAAGCCCAAGCTTTAGGTATATGAAGATTCATAAAGGCTCCTTTCGCGAAAGAGTCTAGTTTAATTTTATTAGGTTCAATTAAACCGCCATAAAAGATATGTAGTAAATACCATTCAGGCAAATCATGATGAGGATATAGTCGTAGTAAATCTTTAAATCTAATATAAGATCTTAATAGTCCTTCATTAGAACGATTCTTCCAAGTCATTATAAGACGTCTGATTCCAAAAGATTTTGATAATGGATAATATTTTGATAGGAATTCACAAGCTAAATTATCCCAAGTAGTTGTGGCTTCAGGGGTAGAGATCTATACCATGAGAGAGCTATATGTGTCAAAGTTTGACTAAAAAGTTTAACCCTTACCTCATCGGCGGTATATCCCATCAATAGAAAAGTGCCACATATATCTTTAAAACATGCAATATGCTCATATGGATCAGGATCTTCTTCATCTCCGGTAAATTGCTTATTATGTAGAATACTAAGTAGTAGAGGATTTATGTCAAACCCCCTTCTCTTCTTATTGGAGTTGTCTCTTTTATAAATATCATAGGGCTTCCCAAAGTGGTTGAGTAGGTTAGCACTAGTCATATGCTCAAAATCCATCATGTTGGTGGAAACCTGTAACTCAAAACAAAATTTAGCATGACAAAAATAAATAAGCAAAAACTAAAAGACCTACAACACTTAGCTCCTCGGCAACGGTGCCAGAAAATAGCTTGATGACTACAAGTGCACATATCGTTTGTAGCTAGTTTCGAAATAAAGATATCGATCCCACGGGGAGCAGGAGTCTGAAGTCTAATAATTCTTGAAATAAATGTTGCCATAGAAATGCTATATAAAGTTCTAAGTAACAAGATAAAATGCGAGTATCGTGTAAAAAGGTGTTTTTAGGTTTTGGGTATAAGATCAATAATAAAGTAAAGCAAAGTAACTTAATATAGAAAGTAAGTATCGCGTATGTAAAGAAAGATTGGAACTGCAGTAGGGAAAAAGCATTCTCAGGGAGTAGCGGATACACCACTAGTATTGTAAAAATCTAAGATAAAGATTATTATCATGAACATTCTTAACTATGTATGTGTGGTAGGAACTTCGTATATGGACGAATAGACAACAACTACTGCTCACATCATCCTCATAACAACAGCAGTCAGCAATCGACATCAATCGAATTATTGCGCTATTAAGGAACGTACTCCCGTAGGACGTATCCCATGGCATGGATAGTGTTCTGTGAGTTTTCTCGATTTCCCAAGTTGATACGTAAGGATTGCTAACAACTTTATAGTCACTGTAAGTGCTAGCACGCCTCCATCTACCAATAAGTAGTTCCCTCCAACAAGTCCCCATGAGAGGCAAATATTGAGAGGTCGACTTCTTTCAACATCAAGATATAGAGAATCTAACACATGGTCACAGCGATGAATATCATAATAACTTTATCTTATTTCAATCTCATACTAGGGTTTCTCCATCTCTCCAAGAACTAATGATCTACTCAGACATGGAGGCAATCAACATCATGACAATGATAATGGAAACAATCATAGATGAATAGTACTTGTATAAATCCACAATGAGTATAGGAATTACAACAATATCTACACAAGATGTAGATGGGATGGATGGAGATGGTGGTGATGCAGCGGTGGATGATGAAGATCGATGCCTTAGCCTCCCGGATCTGTGCAGGGTGAAGATGGATCCCTGGCGGATAAGTTCCCCCTCCAGATGCCTTCTAGAGGTGAGGTATCTGCGATTTCTGGGTGTTCTGTAGGTTGTCTCCTCAAACCAATTGCACAGGGTGAAACTATTTGATGGGGCGGAGGCGGTGCCAACTATACTACCGGAGCTATACGGGTGGAAGAAATTCTCCCGCCGTATAGTTGGTCGTTACGCTCTCTGCCTCCTTCGTTCGCTTCTGGTTTGCTTCTGGTATTATTAATATTTTCCAAATAAGCGATTTACGTTGTTTTTGACTCGTTTTCTCCATAGTACAACTGCTTTAATAATTGTATCCATTGGATCCATCATGTGTCCTGATCCTGGTGAAAACAGACATAAAATGTGCGCGCAAGCGCCGTAAAATACCAAGATCCTATATCTACAATGCAAAATAATAATGTAAAACATGATGCAAATATGCACTCATCAGGAGGCAATAGCAATTATGGATGCACTGTCCACATATAATTTATCTTGCTCTAACAAGTACACGCATACTTTATTTCTATCTTTTATTTCCATCAGATGTTTTAGTACAGCTACATGTGAAACCGAATGCCCTAGGCCCTCTCTCTCCATCATCGTCACAACAAAAATACACAAGCTATTGGTCCGGTAAAAACAGAAAAGGAATTCTAAAACTCCCGAAGGTCCGTTAAAGTAACTTCACTATGCACTCGCTTCCCGTGGATTCGATAACCTAGGTCTACTAGGGAAAAAGAGCTATACTATATTCGTAATCTGGATCGAAGGTATCAATACCGAGGAGGATGGTTGGCGCGTCGTCCTCCTCGTCAGCTTCGGCATCGGCCTCACGCTCGTATGGCTCGGCGCCGTGCAACTCACCCTGCCACGCAACTCACCGCTGGAGCCTGAGTCCCTGGTACGCTCGTGTGGGCTCATCATCAACCAGCGCCGCGCTTCATCGCCTCTGAACGGCCATCTGCACCTCATCATCCCGAAGAGGGCGCACGACACCGGCGGGCCACTACGTGCCGAAGAAGGAGTCGGTGCAGTAGGCCTCACCGGAAGACGGTGATGACTTCCTCCTCAAGATGGCGATGGATGCCTCGCTCAACGACGTCCCCCCTCGATGTTGGGGCCGCCGTGTTCGCCTGGTCTAGGCTGGACTGGGAGAAGTAGGAGGCTGGACGCCTCCGTCATCTGTAGTAGCAGGCAGAGTGCGAGGCCTCTCGCGCTGCTCATTGTCCTCAACGACTATGACTCTGACGAGAGCGGGCTGGGGCCCTCCTCGCAGAAGTGGCGCAGCAGCGATGCCTAGAAGGGTTGCAGCTCCCAGCCGCCGAGCTACAAGCCACCGAGTGACGACGGCGGCGAGGATGGCAACTACATGATGTTCTACCGCCGCCTCGGCATGCACTAGGCGAGGAAGACGGCAGCGATGATTCCCAAGTGTTTTTCATGCTTTTTAGCCTAGTGTAAGTAGAATTGAGGTATATGTCGAATTTGACAAAATATGTACGAACTCGCCTATAATTTAATGCAATAGCCTACTTTAGTATGAAGTTTCTCGGTTTAGACGAACTTTGGGTGAATTTCAAAAAAAATCGCAAAGTACTAGGAACACGAGTGGGAAATCAGCCATTCTCAGACTGAAAGTTGCATTCATCCGATGATATTTAGCTCCGGATTTCAGACTGAAAACACTCAACGGGTGGACCTGATCTTACGTGGACAAATTCTAATGCCAAAAGTGGGACGGGAGAAATTTCATGGGCATGGACCCCTTTTATTTGAACACCTCAACACTTTGTTATTTATCCAGGATCAAAGTTACATTGGCTAATAATAAAGCTAACTAGACCATAAATGCGCGCTTTGCCGCGCCCACCCATCTTGACAAATGACAAAAAAAACTTGACGATACTTTTAAATATGTATATCATACTAATAAGTGAGAGCAAATTACAATGCCCCAATACTAATGGAGCATATTCGATTAAAATTCTAGGTTCCTTCAATGTTATACGTGTAGGGTCACATAAATCAACTTGAACATTTCGGGGAAGAACTGGAAGTTGTTTGATATCATGAGTTTACGATATATAGCATACTAATATCTGACTAACAATGTTGAGACGTCATTAATATTGATCTAGGTTTCTATTTCTTATAAATATTTAGCTGTAACTTTGAATGGTTAGTGTCTCTTTCTCTTAACTCAAATACCAACTCCTACAAAATTGCTTGATAAGGTAAACATGTTACACTATAAGGACTCAACCTATAAGTGTGATTACATAGTATGCACATAGACTGTTCAGTAGTTTTCAGCAATGATTCTAGTACTTGCAGCTAATCTGTATCAGATTCAGAATTACTCACCATCTAGATAGTGATAACCATCAATTCATAGTTTGCACCAATGCAACATCTTACCTCTTCTTTCACCCGATTTGCCACTCAATACTGGAGCTAGAGCTTGCACCGTGTCGATCAGCACTTATATATTTCGAACTGCATACAAGTTTGCTATTTGACAGAATCTGCGTCGATGAATATGAGCACTCATGTGCGGTCAATTGGTCCAGCTCCAGTAGAGCTTCTCTTTAGATTCTTCTACCTCAGCATCCCTGTCTTGGAAGAATAAACCTAGAACCTTAAAGGCACCAAAAGTAACCGGGTGAACTCACCAAAAAAGGGCATGATAACCATACTTTACAAATCTCCATAACAAGGGTCACTCCTAGTACAACATAATACAGAAATCAGTTAGAATAAAATAAACGGGAAGAAAACATTACAAACCTCATCTCGTTACAGCTGCACAAAACACATCTCATGTTATTCCCAAATGTGCAAGCTGGAGGTCATGGAGGGGATAAAATCCATGGGGTAGCGGAGTAGTTAGAGGTCAATAATGGACTAATTAGATGAGTAGTAGGCCTCCATGAGGTAGGCGGCAAATAAAAGTCCATAACAATTGACAAAACGAGAAGAAGGAAGTTGTAAGGAAAAGTAACACACCTCCACTACCACTGTGAGTGAACGGAGGTAAAAGAAGAAAGAAAGCAGACGAACTGGAAGGCTCCATCCATCTCCATGTGTAGGCAGCCACCAGACTAACGAGGCGACGATTCGTCGGAGACATGGCGTGAGGCGCTCATCGGGCCGGAAGTCATCGGAAGAGCTTGTTGCAATGGAAGACTCAAGTTGTTCCCCTCACGGATGTACGGCCCATGAGAACGGGATATGTCGGTCTAGTTCACCATATTGCACGAGGGTCAATTTGCAGACAAGCAGCCCTGTCACGCTAGGCCGTCGGTGCTCAGGAAGTCGCGCTCACGCGCGATTGGGTGTTAGGAAACCGCCGCGGGACAGGCGATAGATCTGGCATGTTCGTGCGGCTAATCGGACGATTAAAGACCCCTAATCGCTGTGGTTGCTCCTAGCTCGATGTGTCATATTGTTTCTTAATATAAAATCAGGTGATCATCTCTCCACACATGCCCACTAGATCCTCTCACTACTCTAGCTAATTCATGAGCTACGGAATTAGCATCTTGATAATAGTGTTTGAAAATTATCTTCGGAAAATCAGTGGCGAGGTTGTAGCGGTCTATCAAATATAGAAGCTACAGGACTTTATGTACCACCGTCCACCATAGCATGGATAGCATCTGAACAATCTGAAGACAGAATCAGTCTATTGTAGCCTATGGACTGAGCTAGTTTTAATCCGTCTTTCACTACACATTCCTGTGCTGACAAAGCATCCATGACAATATCTAACCGGGTGTTTGTCACTGCAATGAACTCACCCTTGTTGTCCCTGATTACTCCTCTCAAAGAATCTATGTCGAACTAAGCATCGACATTAACTTTGACATGATCATGTAACGGACGCGACCAACCTTCTCTCTTTGCTCTAGCTTTTTGTGCGTTGGCAGTTCAGAAATTTGCATATAGAGCCTCAATTGAATGTGCCAACCGCCTCGGCTCCTGCACTTTCTCACCTATAGTGATTTGTCTTCGCGCCCACCAAATGTACCAGCAGACGACAACGACTAGCTCCGGTATTACATGTGACACAGTCGTCATTTCATGTTCTACACACAACAGATACTCTATCACTGCTTGGCCCGCTCGATCAATAGCACATGCATTATCCATCAGTTGTCCGAGCCCCAAACCCCCCATATTGATACCGCGAGAGGGAATTGAAAAAGTAGATGCTTCACATCCTCGATACTCTCAGCGCATAATGGGCAATGGCCACTCACCTTGATGTGTCTGTTAGCTAGAACCGCACAGCACGGCAGTGTCTCCTGCATGATGCGCCATAGGTGAATCTTGACCTTGCTCGGTACTCTCAGACTCCAAATTCTCGACCACAATGGATGATCCTTCATCAGCCCATCTTGGCTTCTATTCACCTTATGCCTAAACTGACTTTCCCACTCAGCTAGTATGCTAATCTAACTGAGAACGTGTCTGACTTTGTTAGATTCCAGGCCACAAAGTCCTCCATGTTATGAGATGATAATGGAATAGACATAATTATTGTAACATCCACCGGCAAGAAAGTTTGCCTCATCAATTCTACGTCCCACATGTTAGTAGCTGGGTCAATTAGCTCACTAACTCGAGTGATAATATTCTGCCCCATGGGAGTAATTGTCTTCCTCAAAGAGCCATTGGGAATCCACTCATCATCCCCAATATGAATCGAGGTCCCTTGACCAACTCGTCAAATATATTCTTTCTTGAACGTTTGCATGCCCGTCCAAATACTTTGCCAAGTAAAGGAACTACCTTGTCTTAGTTTAGCATTAAGTAAATCACCCGAAGGAAAATACTTTGCTCTTAGAACCCTTGCACATAAAGACTCAGGAGTTTCGATCAATCTCCAATGGGCATGGGCCCTTTTTGGAATAGTCGTTGAATAAATTCGTTTTAGATTCTTCAAAAAGTTATTCCATTTTATATTCCGTGGCACGAATAAGCTATACTACTTATAAAAGAGCAAACATTTTCTTCCTTAAGTGCACCCAACAAACTTACATAGACAGGTTACAACTATAGGATCAACCCACTTGATTAAATCTCACCGCCTAGATCAACCTAATATCTATCTCTACTACTTATAAAGGAGTAGACAAGAATTTCGCTAAACATACCCTGCAAACCATACACTATCGTGGAAATGGCCACGGCAGTCCCTGTCACTGGCAGCGATTCATTGTATCGTGAGGAAGAGTTGGCGTCCATCTATGGTGCGAGATGGGGGCGGATGCACATGGGTTTACCCAGGTTCGGCCCCCCGGAGGGTAACGACCCACTCCTGCTAGATTAGATTATTGGAGAGCGAGTTACAGGGGTGGCGAGCTCGGCGTCCAAGTAGCGAGTCGCTTGAGGGGGTATAAGATGGAACGTAAGTCCTCAGGATACCCTAGGGAGGTTTATATACAAGGCACCTCGCTAGGGTTTACAAGCTACAACCGAACAAGATAAGGATTCGGAGGGTTTGACCTAATCCGACTGGGCTTCTGGTACGCTCCTCGGCCTCCAGTCTCCAGTCGCAGGGCCTCTCCTTCAGTCGTAGTCCAGTCGCTGTCCTTCAGGCGCACTCACAGGCCCTTTGGCCCGATCGGAACGTCCTGCTGGGCATACCCCCTTTGGCATATCCTCATCAGTAGTCCCCGACGCCATCGTTGATGCATGCGCTGGTGTCCCTTTGGTGTTTGGAGTAGGCAAGCCCAATTTGGACGTCCAGTCGAGTCGGCGATGGACTCCATCAGAACTAAGGAGAATTTCCCCATGTTTCCATTCGCCACCCCAATGAATGTTACTAATGCCAAGTCGCCGCTTCGGCGAGTGAAAAAGACTGGCGGGTAGCGGGTGGAATGGAGAAGTTGGACCGTCAATTCTGGTCAAACTATCCGTTGGAATTTCCAACGGTAACTTCGGCGCAATTACCGTGAGTAACGGCTATCCCGATTTTGGCGGGTGGCGTTCCCATATAAGGGGAGTGATGATTCAATTCTTCAAATCTTCTCCGCATTCTTCATTCTTCCATATTTGTTCTTCTTGTCTTCAATCTCCCCGCCTTCAACCTTTCGATTCGTCCTTTCCGCACCGTGTGATTCCACGTCCTACCTGATGGCGCCTCCCAAAGTCTCATGGGGAAAATACAAGTGCTCCACAGCCCAGCTCAAGTCCTTCGAGGACGCCGGAGTCCTCCGCAAGGGGAACTGGCGGGTTTCGCCCTCCTCCGAGACCGAGCCGAAGCCACGACCCGGTGAATTCATCTGCTTCCCCAGCAATCTTGAAAGGGGTCTAGGATTCCCCACCTCGCTCTTCTTCTGTCGCTTCTGCGCGTATTACGCGATCAAACCATCGGATCTCGGCCCGCACAACATCGAGCAGCTGGCGATCTTTGTCACCTTCTGCGAGTGTTATCTCGGCTGCAGACCGTACTTCCCGCTGTGGTTGGAGCTCTTCCATGGCCGCATCGGGCGCGAGGCATCCGGCGGCTTGATGTTGACTGTAGGCGGCGTCACGTGCCAACTGAAGCCGAAGGCCAATTTCGTCAAGCTCCTCCTGCTGAAGAAGGCCGCCAGCGAGTGGAAGAAGAGTTGGTTCTACGTAAAAGAATCCACTCCCTCCTGCGAGGTGGCACTTCCCGAGTTCGTCGCCGAGAGGAGCGAGCCTCGCCGGTTGGCACCGAAGAAGCTTCTCGAAGACCAGCGGATGGCCGTCGCGGAAATGATGGACCAGATCCAGAAGCTGAAGGACCAGGGGTTGATTTCGATCAACCTATACAACTACTGGCTCGGGCGGCGTCTGGTTCCGCTGGCGGCTCGGCCGCATTGGATGTATGAATACAACGGGAAGCACGACCCCTCCCGAACCAGCAAGGAATCATGGGAGGTCGAGGATTACACGGCCGCCCTGAAAAAGATCAATGATGCGGAGTTCACCAGTGTGGCGGTCGGGCTCGCCCTGTACACTCCCGTGAAGAATGAAGCCCCCATAGTAAGTTTTCTTCCCAGTCGCTATTTCCGCACCTCAGTTCTCAGTCGCTGCGTTTGGTGTTTACTCGTGGTGGTTCTCAGCTTTTTCAGGTGTTGGAGGGTTGGCTCCCTCCGCTCGATGAAGAGGTTTCCCACGAACTGGAGGAAGACTCCGAGGGAGACTCTTCCGACAACGACGGGGAGGAAGAGGAGGTTCCTCCCCCAGCGCCTATGGCTCGCAAGACCTGTATGCAGAAACAGCATGAGTTCGAGGCGAGCTGTAGCCTGGACGAACATGATGGAGGCGACGAGGTCACGCAGGAGCACACATCCCAGCGTACTGCTACGCCGTCGAAGCCCGCACGCAAGCCCAAGTCACCAGCGAAGAAGCCAACGTCATCGTCCAAATCGGCGGTGGTGTTCGAGTTGGATGACGACTCCAATGATGAAGATTCCCCTGAAGTCTCGCGCAAAGCCCCAAAGGACGCGATCCCGACGAAGGGGTTGGAGGGCGAGGACACCGAGGTAGTGGTAGAGGTTCCCCTGGCGGCGATTGCGCCGACAGTCTCGGGGGTTCCAAGCCGAGAAGCGGCTGACGCGGCGACATCTAAGTCGCCGCAGCCGTCAAGAGCGGTCGCGTCTTTGCAGCCGGAGATTTCGGCGACTGCGTCTTCATCGTCGAGGAAGCCTGCGGTGTCATGGGCTTCAGACGTCTTCGAGAGGGGCTCACTCGCAAGTTGGGTCCAGAATTGGACAAGCCTGCCCACATCAGCACCGGGCTTCGCGTCCTCCCGGTCGCTAAGTGAGTATTGGTTCTTCGTCCCGATTCGCCTCGCTCTTTTTATATTGTCATTATATTGACTGTGGGAATTCAGTAGGTCTGGGGCCAAGAAGATCGGATGTCCGTCGGTGGCAAATATTCCACCGGCCACCACCACGGGAGAGGGCGATCTCCCCAAGAAGAGAAAAGCCGCTGGTTATGTAGCGACCGCGGAGGGCGCGAAGAAGCAGAAGGGGGTGCCGACGACGCCACAGCCAAGGACGGCGCCACGGAGCCTGACATTGCGGCAGTCGCTGAAGAAGTGGTGGCGGTGCGATCGGAGCCATTCTTGGCTGCGTCCGTGCCGGAAGCGCCGGCCCCGACAACCAGTGCGCCCGCCAGAGCATCGGCGACGTTCCCGCGCTTCATGGCTAGGGGATTTCCAGGCGTGGCGGACACCCAGTCTCCGCAGAGTCCGGAGATCGTGGACGCGGATATTGGGTCCCGTCGTGGGCGCACTTCCTTCACGATCCCGTCGACTGACGCCGGAGAACTTCACAGGATGCTTGGCGCCACTATCTAGGTATGTCCAGTCCCCGAGTTCTTAGTCGCTGAATTTCAGCGGCTGGGAACTTAACTTATTTCTCCTCTTCAGTCCCCGAATTCCTAGTCGCTGAATTTCAGCGGCTAGGAATTGAACTTTTTCCTACTCTCCAGTCCCCGAGTTCCTGGTCGTTGAATTTCAGCGGCTAGGAACTGGGAGTTTGTTTTGGTAAATGCTGAGGTGTGTTGTTTATTTGCAGGGTTTGCAAAGGGAATCGACCGATCGGCAGGCCGCGAGGGAGCGCTTGGAGCGTGATATGCGCGAAGCACAGGAGGCGAACCAGCGGCTTCAGGAAACTATTGGTGAGTATCTGCTTTTTTGTCCTTTCCTCTGTCAGGTACGAACTGTTTGTGTATGGCGCGCTAATGGCTTTTCTCTCAGATGGTTTCCCGGCTGCGATTTCCAAGGCCCGTGAAGGGTATGTTCCAGTCGCCGAGCTGGATGCGGCGAATGGACGAATTGCCTCCCTAATCCAAGACTTGGAGGTGGCGAAAGCGGCCTCAGTTTCTTCGAAGGAGCGAGCGAAGGCTGCTGTTGCTACGGCTGAAGAGGAACGCAAAGCCACGGACTCGATCATCGTGGGGCTGCACAACGAGCAAACCGCCTTGGAGAAGCATGTCACGGAGAACTGCCACAAACTCCTTGGTGAGTCTCCATCTTTGCCTGACTTGTTTGGCGAGTCCCTGATTGGGGAGGTCCGTAGTTTCACTAACGTCTGACTTTGCAGCTGTTATAGGCCAAAGCGACCCGGTGGTTCAGACCTACAACGCTTCGCAGTGCGTGTCTGCCGTGGTGAACGCGGCCACGGCTTCGACATTATGTGTCCAAGCGGCTCTTCAAGGCATGTCCCCCACCGAGGTTATTCCTAGGGAGCATACGGAGGTGTGGCGCTATCTGGAGGAGGGCCTGTCGTCACGGAGTGGATGGCGCGCTCGGCGTTCAGGCGAGGGGCCACCACGGTGTTGAGCTTGGGTCTCGTCCACTTCCCCGACGACTTCGACCTCGACGACATGACGAGTGGCTACCCATCGGCGACCAGCACGATGGAGATGTCAGAGGTGCTGAAGCTGACTGCGAAGGCCACCCCTTACGCCGATCAGGTCCTGGCTATGGGGGATCTGCTGCCGTACCAGGAGACGGTGTTGGCGCCTGGCGACCCCGAGACGGAGCATCACGATATAAAGTCAGAGCAGCCCTTCCGGTCGTTGTTGTCGAAGTCGCTGACGTCGTACCCGATGAACCCGTGCATCCTTTTGTTCGTGTTAAGGGGGTGGCGGCGCTGCTTCATCAGGACCTATGGAATAAACAATGTAGTTGGGGAGTTTGTGATGTATGCCAAGTGGCAACTGCTGTAATGTATTTTGTAATGTATGCCAAGGGGAATCAATCGACTCATATTGCGACTAGGGTGTGTTTGTTTTTGGTTGAGCGAGTCCCCGAGCGCGTCCGCCCTTTAATGGGGTATAACTCGATTGTATACTTTTGTGTATTGTTTGGTTGTGCACTGTTTTATCTCTCGCGTCTTCTGAGTGGCGAGTCCCCGAGCGCGAGTAGGACTGATTTGTAGGCGAGTCCTGAGCGTGGTGCTCGACCATATTGGTCATGTTCCTGTTGTAGGTTGTGAATGCGTTGTTTGTAACGCGCCTCCTCCCCTGGCCCGGAGAGCCAGTCGCTTGATGAGTCCAAGGCAGCTCTCTTACATGGTGTGTTCCCGAGCCGCGTGGGGGGTCCCGTTTTGCGGAGTCCCCGTGCGTGGTACTTAACCGTTCGAGTCGCTTTGCACGAGGATGGGAGGGACAAGTCGCTATGAGAAGCATATACCGGTTGTCTTGGCCCGATGGGCCAGTCGGGCTAGGCGACTCCAATGGCAGCTCCGGGTTGGCGTTTTCGTGGACGACCCAAGGCCCGAATATTTCCGGTGCCCTTGTGCCACACTACTTAGCCGTGCCAGTCGCTCGACCAGAGGTTGACTTTCGTGTATAGCGTATTGCTAATATGTGTGAGTGCGAGTGGCACAAGAATATGGCGAGTGGACAAAATTTGTGCGATCCGAATGAATTTCATTATATATGCCAGCGGAGTACAATGTGAGGTTCTGAGTATAGAACTTTCTGAGGAGGTTTACATTCCATGGCCTCCCGACCTCGAGCTGGCCGTCACCCCGTATGTCAATGACATAGTAGGCGTCATTGCCAAGCACTCGGCCTATGGCAATGGCCCCTCCCATGGGGGGAGAGTTTGTGCATGCCTTTCATGTCTTGGGCCAGTCGTAGGACCAGGTCGCCTTCCTAGAAGGTACGAGTTCACACTCGGCGGCTATGGTAGCGGTGGAGTCCTTGTTGGTATATGGTGGTGCGAGAGCGAGCCAGGTCGCGTGCCTCGCCGAGTTGATCGATGTTGTCTTGGCGGGCAAACTCGTTGGTCGCCTCAACGTAGTTGGCGACTCGAGGTGAGTCGTGCTCTAGATCAGTTGGCATTACGGCCTCGGCGCCGTACACCATGAAGAAGGGCGTGAACCCGGTGGAGCGATTGACGGCGGTGCGGATCCCCCATATCACAGAGGGGAGTTCGTCGACCCAGCATCCTGGGATGCGCTCGTCGGGCACCTGGAGTCGCGGCTTGAGCCCGTGGAGGACGCTCTGGTTGGCGCGTTCTGCTTGGCCATTTGACTCCAGGTGGGCGACTGACGCGAGGTCGAGTCGTATGCCATGTTCTTCACAAAATTCCGCCATGGCCCCCTTAGCGAAGTTGGTGCCATTGTCTGTTATGATGCTGTGCGGGTAGCCGTACCGGTAGATGAGCTCGCGTAAGAACTTGGTGGCTGTCTTGCCGTCGCACTTTTTTATTGGCTTGGCCTCGACCCATTTGGTGAACTTGTCGACTGCGACCAGGAGGTGAGTGAATCCAGACGGTGCCTTCTTGAACGGGCCTACCATGTCCATGCCCCATACGGCGAATGGCCATGTGATGGGGATGGTCTTGAGTGCCGAGCCAGGGAGGTGCGTCTGGTGGGCGTACTTCTGGCACCCGACGCATCATTGGACGATGTTGGTGGCGTCGGTGTGTGCGGTGAGCCAGTAGAAACGGTGCCGCATGGCCTTGGTGACTAGTGACTTGGTGCCGGCATGATGGCCGTAGTCGCTGGCATGAATGTCCTGGAGGATCTTGCGGCCTTCTTCTGGCTGTACGCAGCGCTGGAACACGCCGTTCATGCTGCGTCTGTGGAGCTCGTCGTTGATGATGTCGAAGGATTTGCAGCGGGCGCACGATCATTCGCGCCTCCATCTTGTTGCTTGGTAGGATTTTGTGCTCCAAGAAGGCGACGTATGGTGCTGTCCAGTCACTAGGCTCCATAATCATGGCGACTAGGGCCGGCTCTGGTTGCAGTGGTATCCCGACGTCGATCTCTTTTGGTGGTCTAACCGACGGTTTATGGATGATGTCGAGGAAGACACCTACTGGTGGCGCTTGTCGGGTCGATCTGATGCGGGAAAGGGCGCCTGCCTCCTCGTTTTTGCGCCTGTCGATCCACTCGACGAAGTAGCCGTCGAAGTGTCCTCCCAACTGGTCAACCGATTGGCGGTACGCGATCATTGTTGGGGAGACGGCGTCGCACGTCCTGGCAACTTGGCCGGCGACTAGGTCGGAGTCGCCATAGCATCGTAGGTGGTTGACGTTCATCTCCTTAGCGGCTCTCATGCCGTGAAGGAGGGCCTCGTATTCTGCCATGTTGTTGGTGCAGGGCTTGAAGTTGAGGTGGAGCACGTAGCGGAGCTTGTCTCCTTTGGGAGAGGTCAGTATGACCCCATCCCCTGCACCGTCGGTGTTCTTGGAGCCATCAAAATGGAGCGACCAGTAGTGGAGGTACGTGAGCTTCTCTGGCTGCTATGCTTCTTCCCAGTCTGCAAGGAAATCAGCCAGGCCTTGTGACTTGATCGCTTTGTGGGGCTCGTATTTGATGTTGTGGACGCCGATTTTGATAGCCCACTTGGCGACTCGCCTGGTCGCCTCGCGATTGCGTATGATGTCTTGCAGGGGCGTGGAGGAGACCACTGTGATTGGGTGCCCCTGGAAGTAGTGTGGGAGTCGCCGTTGTGCTCGGAATATCGCATACACCACTTTTTGGTATTGCGGGTAGCGTTGTCGTGAGTCCGTCAGGACTTCGCTGATGTAGTAGACAGGGCGATGTATGAGGCGCTCCTTGCCCTCCTCTGGTCGTTCGACGACCATCACGGCGCTGACGACTCGAGTGGAGGCCGCGATGTAGACGAGCATTGGCTCTGTGTCGGGTGGAGCGGCGAGGAGTGGGGTCGCGAGTAGCACTTCTTTGAGCGCTTTGAGTGCATCGTCGGCCTCCGCGTCCCATTGGAACGTGGGGTTCTTGCACACAGGTGGTAGAGGGGTATTGCCTTCTCGCCTAGTCGGGAGATGAAGCGACTGAGGGCCACGACTCGCCCTGCCAACTTATGGACGTCGCGCAGGCACTCAGGTTTCCCGAGTCGTGCGATGGTGTCGATCTTGGTGGGGTTGGCTTCGATGCCTCGCTTGGAGACTACATGTCCCAGGAGTTGTCCGGTGGGGACGCCGAAGGTGCATTTTCCTAGGTTCAGCTTGATGTTGTACCTCCGCAGGTTTGCGAAGGTTTCGGCTAGGTCAGCAAGCAGGTCGTCCTGGCGGGTGGATTTTACCACCACGTCGTCGATGTAGATGTGAATGTTGCAGCCAATTTGGCTCACTAGGCACTCCTGCATGCATCTCTGGTATGTGGCGTCGGCGTTCTTGAGTCCAAACATCATGGTCATGTAGCAGAAGGCGCCGAATGGCGTGATGAACGCCGTCTTCTCCTCGTCCTCGACTGCCATCTTGATCTGGTTATAGCCAGAGTAAGCGTCAAGGAAGCACAGCGACTCCGATCCCGCGGTCGAGTCGATGATCTGATCGATGCGCGGTAGGACAAACTCCTCCTTCGAGCAGGCGCTGTTGAGGTTGGTGTAGTCGATACACATTCTCCATGTGTTGTTCTTTTTTAGAACCAGAACTGGGTTTGCCAGCCACTTGGAGTATTTGATTGGCCGGATGAAGCCTACGGCTAGCAGGAGCTGTACTTCTTCGGAGATTGCTCGACGACGCTCTTCATTGAAGGGCCGTAGTGACTGCTTTACTGGTCGCACTTTGGGGTCGGCGTTGAGTTTGTGCTCAGCGAGTTCCCTCGGGACACCTGGCATGTCAGATGGCTTCCATGCGAAGATGTCGCGGTTCTCAAGGAGGAACCCGATGAGCGCGCTTTCCTATGTGGGGCTCATGTGCGCCCCGATGGTGACCGTCTAGCTGGAGTCGCCTGGGACGAGCTCGACGGTGCGGGTGTGCGTGGTCGCCTCGAACGTAGAGTTCACGATGGTTGGTTTCTTCAGGATGGTGGGGTCGTCCTTGTTGATGTTGCCCGCGTATTTCGCGAGCTCCTCCGCATGGTCGGTCTCTGCAGCGATGACGGTATCGGCGAGGTCAGCGCCTTTGTCCTCGCATTCCACGGCCATGTCAGGGTCGCCGTGGATGGTGATGATGCCGCTTGGCCCGGGGAGCTTCATCATGTTGTAGGCGTAGTGTGGGGTCGCCATGAACTTTGCGAATGCCTGGCGACCCAGGACGCAGTGGTAGGGGCTGCAGAAGTTCACCAGCTCGAATACGATCCTCTCTGTGTGGTAGTTTGCCGGAGTGCCGAAGGTGACTGGCAGCGTCACTTTTCCGATCGGTTACGCCTTCCGACCGGGGACGATACCGTGGAAGGTCGTCAGGGTTGTCTCAATGGCTGCTTCTGGGAGCTGGAGCCTCTTGAACGTGTCCAGGTACATGATGTTGATGGAGCTCCCACCGTCCATTAGTGTCTTGGGCAGCTAGTAGTCGGCCACCTTGGGCCTGACTACCAGGGCGACTCGCCTTGGGTATTCGATTCTTGGTGCGTGGTCCTGGCGACTCCAAGTGATGCTCTGTTCAGACCCGTTGAGGAAGCGGGGGATGTCGACCTGTGTCACCGCATGGACGGCGACCACACGGGCGAGTACCTTCTTCTCGCGCTTGGTGCCAAGTTCGGTGAAGGTGTGTAGCGAGCCGACGGTAGTGCCGAAGTCGCCGCCGTTCCTGTTGTCCCGAGGTGGGTTGTTATTGGGGTCCTCCCTTGCTCGCCTCGCCTTCTTGATCTCTTTGAGAGAGTGGCAATCAGCGGTGATGTGGGTGGCGGGTTTTCCCTCCCTGCTATGGTAGATGCAGGGCTGATTGAGCAGGGCAGCGGGGTCGAATTTCGGCCTCGTTGTGTTGTTGGAGCGGTAGTTTCCTCTGTCGCGGCGGTAGTTCTTGGGGTCGCGTTGGCCATAGGTGGCATTGGCGACGAAGTCGACTCGCCCATCCGTGTGGCGCTTGCAAGTGATGCGGGTGTTGCTGTAGCGCATGTCGTGTAGGCGCCCACTCGGCCTCGTTGTGTTGTTGGAGCGGTAGTTTCCTCTGTCGCGGCGGTAGTTCTTGGGGTCGCGTTGGCCATAGGTGGCATTGGCGACGAAGTCGACTCGCCCATCCGTGTGGCGCTTGCAAGTGATGCGGGTGTTGCTGTAGCGCATGTCGTGTAGGCGCCCGCTGTCGTGGATGCTGGTTCGGTGTCGTCCTCCTGACTCGTCGTCAGAGTCTTGGTTGGGATCTTCCTCCGCGTAGCGCTTGGCGATCTCGATGAGGTCGGGGATGTTGTCGAGCGTCCGGTAGACCCTCTTGATCTTAGCAACCAGGGGTTCATACCGGCACGCGTTCTTGAAGCAATGTATCGTCGTGTCTGGGTGGATGCCAGAGGCGTTGATCCACAGTTCTTGCCATCTTTGGATCCAATGGCGAGTCGACTTGCGTTGTCCCTGAATGGATCGCTCCAGATCTTCTATGGTGGTGGCGCAGGTGTAGGAGCCCTCGAAGTGCCTGATGAAGGCGTCCCGCATTTCTTCCCAGGAATCGATGCTGTCAGCGGGGAGCGTGTTGATCCATTGCCGAGTCGCACCCTCCATCATCAGGGGGAGGTAGCGAGCGGCGAGCAGGTCGGTGTGGCCTGCGATTCCCATTGCCATGAGGTATGTGTCTAGCCAGACAGCAGGATCGTACGTCGGGTCGTACTTTTCGATCTCCTTGGGATCCTTGAAGTTGGCGGGGTATTTTTCCCCACGAATCATGGGCCCAAAGCATTGCGGCCCGACTCGACTGAGCGAGCCTCTTGGTTCCGGGTTGCCGCGGTTGGTGAGGGTGTGCCTCAACTCGTTGGGCTGGCGCGCCCTCCACGCCTGGTTGTTGATGATGTTCGTGCGGGCGTCAAGGGGCTGCCCGTTGGCAGCAACCGTGTTATTCGCCGGTCGCGGCTCGTTGGTGGACAACACGAGGTTGGTGGCACGTGGTTGATTCGCCAGGGGCTGCGGTGGTGGGCAAGTCAATGCGTTGGCCACGGTTGGTTGGCCACTTGATGCCGCCCTGGTTGCTGAGGAGCAGGGTTACATCCGCCCCTGCGGGTCGACTTATGCGGCTTGTTGCTCGACGGCCCTGACGAGTAGGGCCTTGGCATACTGGATCTGTAGTGCGCCGTTTCCTTGGACGTCGAGGTTGGTGATCGCGTCGTCGGCCACGACGACGTTGTCCATCGAGGTGGAGTACAGTGGTAGTCCGTTGGCGTCACGGGCTTGAGGCAAGATGATGATCCGCGATTGGTCCGGCGGGGGCGTGCGGCCAATGGGTGGTGGAGGGGCTCCGGTCGCCGGTGTGCCGGGTGGTGGTCTCGCGGGGTTGCTTCCTCCTGGCGGCGTGTTCTCGTAGTATTCGCGCTCGGCGGCGCGTGCGGGGTCGCTTTCCTCGTTGAAGTTTAGGACGCTGCCTTGGATGTTGGAGTTTAGGCGGGTCCTGATGCGGCGCTGGTGATAGAGTGATAGCTCTCGCGCCGTTTCCCGCTGGAGGCGGTATTTCTCGCGGTCGGCGAATTCGTTGCGTTGCGCCTCCCCGAGCCGTAGGCGGGCTTCCTCCACCTCTGTGGCCGTCGCAGTCGGCGGGATCTATAGGGGTTCCGCGCATAAAAACAATAAATTTTACTCTACGCCCCTGAACCCCTCAAGCTGCCAGGACCTATCTATTAGTAATACAGTAACGGGAGGGGCTTTTCGTGAACTTACCCTTGAAGACCGAAAAGCGTTGTCAACGCTCAGGAGAGCGTGGTTGATGTAGACGAGCCGAAGCCGACCTCAAGGTTGTGATGAAGTCCTTGCGCTCCTTCTGGCTCCAACGACTTGAGTGCCTCAAGTGCGACACCTCGCGGGGAGTTACACACGTCCGGTGCCTGACGATGACTCCCGCTTCCCCGATCCAGCAGCAGTTGCGGAAGTAGAGCTCCCGGATCCGAATCCCGCAGCGCGACGGCGCTCCGCGGTGAAGATGTCTCTCGCTCGCGCAGTCCAGACATGGGACCATGGTCACGAGAGAGAGATGGGGAGAGAGAAAATATCAATTGGAGGTCCTCCCAAAAGTGGGGAGACCTTTATTGATTATTGGGTGTATTTATCTAGGCCAAATACCTCACCTTATATAGGGGGAGGGGAGGTACTACCTCCCCTCAAGTCCCGGGGTGGGACTAAAGGAGAGGAGGAGGGAGGTGGCCGCCAGCCAGCCCCTAGTGGGCCCCGCGGGGGAGGCAAGGCCCAGCCGGCCTCCCCCTTGGTCCTTCTCCCCTTTCTCCTTTTCCCGAATGGGCCCTCTCCCTCCGGAATTGGCCCATTAAGCCTTTTGACCTTTTAATTGATTTTCTCTTTATTAAATAATTATGAATAAATGATTAAATCAATATTTAACATTCATTCACACATTATCTAATCTCCGTGGCCATGGAACACCTTCCACCTCCACTCCGGACATCCTCCGGACTTACCAAAACCCTTCCGGTTTTCTCCCTTCTTTTCTTCGGTAATTCTACCGATCCTATAAACACTCTCTAAGCATCATCAAGCCCTTAAGCGTGATACCCCACGGTCCGGGAACACTCTAGACATGGTCGGGACACTCCCGCACCAATGATCAACAGAGGGACCTGGATGGCCATGTGACCCCTGTGCATTCCACGAAGATCTTTTGTTGTTTGAACCGGTGACAGTCATGTCTTATTCCCTTTGTCATTCGATACTTGCATTGCCCGAGATTCGATCAATGACATCACCATGTCGTGTTCAATCTCATTACTGAACAATGCTATTTGACTCATTCTGACAAGTGATATCCCCATGATCTAATCACACGCTGCGCAGCTATTGGATATAACCTATCCGAGTGGGCCCTTGAGTATCTTCTCGTCACATGGACGGACAAATCCCGCTCTTGACATATATTGCCTCTACGGTTTCCTCCGAATACCTGAACACACCTTTATAACCACCGTTTTACCAGATGGTGTTTGATGCTATCTAAGCATTCTCGAGAGACAGTGATTGATATAGCCTCACGGTCTAAGTAATAGTCTACGAGGATCCTTTTCTAATCATCATAACTTGAACTTCGTGACATGATCGAATCACGATGTTTAGGTTGGGTATTGGTTCATCATCTCATTCTCGGAATGAGATGACCTCACTTCCAACTGGCATAAATGCCACTTGATCAGGAAACATGATCATCTGTTGACCAATGAACCAGTGACTATAGTTTCACTGGGAACCCCTGGTTGTTTGTATATCACACGTGTATTGATGTTTCCACTCAATACAGTTATAGCATGATATAAAACTTAATCATAAACTATATGAAATATGATAATAGTCCTTACTACTATTTGTCTCTAGGGCATATTTCCAACAGTCTCCCACTTGCACTAGAGTACAAATACACTAGCTGCATTTGTTCTTAATTATTGGTACCATATAACCAGTACTTAGAATATGCTTGCTCATGGAAGAGGTTGAGTCTTGGTTCTGTACTTTACAGTCCCAGATCCTTTGCAACTTACTAATGTCACGTTGATTGAAATTAATATTCTATCATCACATGACAGCATCTGTGTGTATGCATCATCGCTATGGCAGCAGAACGAGGCCTGATTCCAGGAGCCTACAGTGATGTTAGATCAACCTCGAGGGCTTTCTCATGGGCACTGTGTCCTGGGACACGTCATTCTACGTTAAAAGCGAATTAGCCCCGCCATAACATTATACAACACTTTAGACGGTACTCTTATCTATTATTATAAATGTATTCATCGAAACACTAGTGCACTCCGTGCAACTTTCGATGTTTTGTTCACCTTGCTTCCTATGTGACTTTAATTGGTATCCAGAGGAGTTTCCAACATATTCCCTTATAACATAACTCTTTAAGCTTTAAGATATGTCATCCTTTATGGATTTGGAAAATATATCCACAGTTCTAATAGACACAGCAGACAAATTTAGCTCAACGTTCTGTGATTCAAACTTAATCACTTTCAAACGTTCTTTATTTGGATTACATATTATGCTAAGTTATCATCATGGTTTACTAAGACAGAACCTATGTCTTAACATAGTGGATGATGATCATCCTTTTCTTTCTTTCAACCATTGATGTTTAAACTTAATGTTATTCCTAATTTTAGTCATTAAGGATTAGTTCCTTAATTAACTTCTATTCTAAAACAGCTTTCAGAATCCTTTAAGGAATACTACATAATATCATAATACACTTATTATCAACTTCTACATCTTATAAATCATTATTTATAAGTATTTGCGCTTTCATCCTTAACCTACTTAAGAATTACTCCTATAAGCTCCCACTCAAACTATGTTGCTAACATATTTGGGTACGAGTGAGTACTCTTACTCAAACTATGTTCCTACATATTTGAATTTGAGTCTTATGTTGCTCCCACTCAAAAATATGTCAATCACATATTGTTTCAGGAAGACTTACATAGCTCCCACTCAATTTTATGCAAATTGCATATCTCCTTACCATTTTGAATAACTTCAAAATCCTTTGATCAAATATCAAACTTGGAGATTTACTATGAGATACTAGTACTTTACTAGTTTTAAATCCACTAGACATTTAGCACACATGAATCAAATTCATTTGAATTTGTCCAATACTTGACAAATTGTGCTTTTGTCATTCACCCCCTTTTCCTACTATGGCTTTGCAGTCATTTGGGAAAATTCCAAGTAACCCCTTTTACTTGTGAGATTCAGCAATGAATTGCTTTCTAATCTCAAGGGAATTTTGCTTCTAGGATTTCTCATAATTCTAGTTTACCATTATTTCCTTTGTAGTTCGTAGGTATGTCATGTTCCAAAAATCATGACAAATGATTCACAAATTCCTCCATACAAGATATGGATTTACATTTTGAATCCTACTTTTATAGTGAAAAACAATAGTGGAGGGAAAAATACAATGATCAAAATCATTGATTCTTTCCTTCTATGAAGAGAATCGTTCAGGAACGTTGTCCGTTGCGCTTCTCAACACTCTGATGCAGGGTTTTGAATCCTCATCGTGTTTTACACTATTTTCCATTTGCTTCGTAATTAAGAAACTTCACTTGAAGCGAGCTTTCTCAAGAATGCACCAAAATCCAAGCAATACAAGTTTTGCTTTCCTTTTGGTTTCAGCTATGGATTTCGTATTCAAAGTTTCCAATGAATACACTACAAGGACTTATTCGCTATTGTTTTGGTTATATCGAATAACCCCAAAACTTTCACGAATTCAAATGGTTTACTAATTCTAACTGAGTGCTAACTATTTCTAAACTAATGGTCTCTACATATACTCTACAACAATTTATTTGGTGCCTTCTATTCAACCCCCTTTGAAATCTAATATCACTTTGTAATGCTTTGTATTTTGACGTTTCAAAACACTTTGCATTTCACAATTTCTTTCATGCCATTCTTATAAAGTTGAATTTCATTACTATTGATCAAATCGTAGTAATTAGATTCTCTTTTATATTTATACCCTTTATTGATGAAACATTTTGATCAAATCAAATAGTTTCATATTCATGTTTTCTTTGGTAAACTTACTTTACACATTTAAACAATCACTTAATGATAATTACCATTTTCCGTTAAAACACAATACATCGTATATGTATTCACTTTTAGCAATTCATTAAACACTTTGTATTCAAGTAATACACGGTGTTCAAGTTATTTTGCCGAACTTAGACATGATTTATATGTGAAAAGAAATCGAATGACTCTCACATATTATCACATAACTTTGAATTTAAACAATGGTTTCATTCATCAATGAAATATCATTAAGTTGGGTATTCTAAACAAGGCATTTTAATCTTTTATAAGTGTTCATGCATTATCAATTACATTCAAAAAATGAGGATAATTCACACATAATCAAACAAGATATGAACACGAATAGAAATCATTCATAAAAGTAGAACAACTGTTTGTTACAAACTCGTATGAATAACCGTCTCACAAAGTGTGAGACACACTAAAGAAGTTCACAATCTCTTGATTACAATAATCATCCTAAAACACAAACTAAGTGATAAATGTCGAGGGAGAATGTCGTCGGCCATCATCATCATGCTCGCCATCAACACGCAACGTCACCTCCTCTCCAGCAAGCACCTCTATGCAGAAGGACCTATTTTCACCAAAACAGAACAAGTATCAGATATACTTAACACTGCAATGTGTTTGCAAGATTATAACATTTATAAAGCTGTATATCGAATATATACCATGGTCGTCGATGACCTCTCCGACGATTGGTTCAACCTTTACGTTCCGGAAACGTAATATGAACTCATGACGTCCAATGCTTCCGTATCACCACTCATGATGCTACTCCGGACATGTCCTTTGTAGCTGGGAGGCAATGACCAAAACAGTACGTCTATCGCAAATGGATCAGCCATCCAGTAATCCACGAAGTGAACCAGTCTCTTGTGTGAATCAAACATGCGCTCCAAGTGACTCTTCAGACATGTATGCTCCTCCATCTATATGGAAAGGAACTCTCCAAGCAACTCGTGCTTCCACATGCGCACATGGCCTATGAACTCTGCTCTCAGCTGATCCACCATTGAATATGGGTCAAGATCACCCATGAGAGGATGTAGTTCATCCACCATCCCGTAACGCATTATTATCTGAATGTAAGTGGACATCTCTTGGCGATAGTAGCGGTCTGCCAGCTCTTGTGGGGTCTCATAGTAGTCTGGCTCAGTCAAGTCCATCGTGCGGCGTATGTAGTCTACCACATGATTCCTAGTAAGGAGATCATCTAGGCGCACAAGCCAACTAGGGAAGTTGGATCCATCAAGTCTAAGTTTCTCACCCTTTACCCAATCCTTAATCTCAAAGTAAGCTTCACGGTGAGCCATCTACATTTATAGTTGCAAAAGGAATTTAGACTAAGTTTATAATTAAATGAGTTAATAATAACTCCACTCAGGAGAACCTATCCCCAGTGAGGGTTCCTAGTGATAACACGACCCCTATCAGCCACATCTCCCCCGATCATCACGGTCATCAATGTGGGTTCAAAGGTGGACGCTAAACGTCGGTCACATCATTCATGCGACTCGTGCTCGATCTTTCGACCATCTGCGTTCCGAGGCCATGTCTATACATGCTAGGCTCGCCAACTCAACCTTAGTGTATTCGCTGTGCAACATGGCTTGCACCCACTGTATGCGAACATAGATATGTCTGACACCCAGGCCTGTAACCCTAGATCGCCTCATACCGAAGAACTTTCTTGGTGGTGCACACTAAGGGGGAACACAATCATTGGTTATTTTAACAGGGATCATCTTATTAGGCTACCGTCGAGTATCTAATACTAGCACACAATAAGACATACAGACAATAACATTGAATGTAAATGCTATGTGATATGGTCCTTCACGTTGTGATCTCCATCCGCCATCACCGGGTTCTAGTGCCAGGGTTCCGGCGCCGTAGACACTAGGGTACCAGTGTCATTCCGGCGTGGTAGTTCATCACCTTTGTGACTATCTACTACTATGAAACAAAAGGTAATTACTTTACCTTTGCCACAACCATATCACAAAGCAACGCCCCCCTGCAAAACAAAGTTAGACGCTTCTACTTTATCTTTGCATATTTTATGTGGCTGAATGGACTTTCGCACAAGAACCGTTCTTACCTACGAACCTTCAGCACAACGCTGATCAAGTAGTTGTCTATACTACACCCCTTTCGGGGCCCTCCATTGCAAATGGTATACCAACTAATGCGAGAGAGACAGACACCCCCCTAAGCCACTTTATACGGTACAAGCCGTATGTCAAGTGTGGACCAGTCTCGCGAATGAACGCGTAAAGTCGGTTGGGGGCGCTTCATCAAGCATTGCTACGGTATACACAAGTACACGTGGGAGGGTAACAACTAAAAGATCAACGCCCACACGCTACATCTCGTGTGTTCTACCCGTACTAGCATTACTACGCATAGATCTAGCTCTGATACCACTGTATGGGTTCCGCGCATAAAAACAATAAATTTTACTCTATGCCCCTGAACCCCTGAAGCTGCCAGAACCTATCTATTAGTAATACAGTAACGGGAGGGGCTTTTTGTGAACTTACCCTTGAAGACCGAAAAGCGTTGTCAACGCTCAGGAGAGTGTGGTTGATGTAGACGAGCCGAAGCCGACCTCAAGGTCGTGATGAAGTCCTTGCGCTCCTTCTAGCTCCAACGACTTGAGTGCCTCAAGTGCGACACCTCGTGGCGAGTTACACACGTCCGGTGCCTGACGATGACTCCCGCTTCCCCGATCCAGCAGTAGTTGCGGAAGTGGAGCTCCCGGATCCGAATCCCGCAGCACGACGGCGCTCCACGGTGAAGATGTCTCTCGCTTGCGCAGTCCACACATGAGACCACGGTCACGAGAGAGAGAGGGGGAGAGAGAAAATATCAATTGGAGGTCCTCCCAAAAGTGGGGAGACCTTTATTGATTATTGGGTGTATTTATCTAGGCTAAATACCTCACCTTATATAGGGGGAGGGGAGGTACTACCTCCCCTCAAGTCCCGGGGTGGGACTAAAGGAGAGGAGGGGGAGGTGGCCGCCGGCCAGCCCCTAGTGGGCCCCGCAGGGGGGGCAAGGCCGAGCCGGCCTCCCCCTTGGTCCTTCTCCCCTTTCTCCTTTTCCCTAATGGGCCCTCTCCCTCCGGAATTGGCCCATTAAGCCTTTTGACCTTTTAATTGATTTTCTCTTTATTAAATAATTATGAATAAATGATTAAATCAATATTTAACATTCATTCACACATTATCTAATCTCCGTGGCCATGGGACACCTTCCACCTCCACTCCGGACATCCTCCGGACTTACCAAAACCCTTCCGGTTTTCTCCCTTCTTTTCTTCGGTGATTCTACTGATCCTATAAACACTCTCTAAGCATCATCAAGCCCTTAAGCGTGATACCCCATGGCCCAGGAACACTCCAGACATGGTCGGGACACTCCCGTACCAATGATCAACAGAGGGACCTGGATGACCATGTGACCCCTATGCATTCCACGAAGATATTTCGTCGTTTGAACCAGTGACAGTCATGTCTTATTCCCTTTGTCATTCGATACTTGCATTGCCCGATACTCGATCAATGACATCACCATGTCGTGTTCAATCTCGTTACTAAACAATGCTATTTGACTCGTTCTGACAAGTGATATCCCCGTGATCTAATCACATGCTGCGCAGCTATTGGATATAACCTCTCCGAGTGGGCCCTTGAGTATCTTCCCGTCACATGGACGGACAAATCCTACTCTTGACATATATTGCCTCTACGGTTTCCTCGGAATACCTGAACACACCTTTATAACGACCGTTTTACCAGATGGCGTTTGATGCTATCTAAGCATTCTCGGGAGACAGTGATTGATATAGCCTCACGGTCTAAGGAATAGTCTACGAGGATCCTTTTCTAATCATCATAACTTGAACTTTGTGACATGATCGAATCACGATGTTTAGGTTGGGTATTGGTTCATCATCTCATTCTTAGAATGAGATGACCTCATTTCCAACTGGCATAAATGCCACATGATCAGGAAACATGACCATCTGTTGACCAATGAACCAGTGACTAGAGTTTCACTGGGAACCCCTGGTTGTTTGTATATCACACATGTATTGATGTTTCTACTCAATACAGTTATACCATGATATAAAACTTAATCATAAACTATATGAAATATGATAATAGTCCTTACTACTATTTGTCTCTAGGGCATATTTCCAACAGGATCGGCGTGGCGAACGGATCTGGCGGGGCGGTCGTGCTGCCCGCCATGTAAATCGCGTTGAAGCGATTGGATCTGGCGCGGAAGTCTTCGGGCGATTCCGAGCCGGAGTCGGAGTCAAAGATCCTGAGGATGGAGGGGTCCTCGAAATCCTCCGGTTTGGAGACTCGCGTGATGGAGTCCTCTCGTGATGCGGCGGTGATAGATCCGTCGATCGAGGCAGGGGTCGCGGAGTCGGCGTCGTCGTTTAGGGCATCGTCGTTGGTGGCGGCGTTGGTCTCGGCCGCGTCGCTGGTGGTCGAGTCGTACTTGGTGATGAGGCTCCTGATGGAGCGGACCTGCTCCTCCGAGAGCAGATCGCTGTGCGGCGGTGATCCGCCGATGATCACCGTTGCAGCTGGGTCGACCGCGCCGGTGAAGCCGACGAAGAGGTTGATGGAGCCGACCGGTATCACCGCGCCATGAGTGATCGGGCGTGACGTTGGGATGTAGCTGGTGGGCAGGATCTGTAAGATCCCGCCAATGGCGATCATGCGACCAGTGGCGAGCGGCCGATCGATCGGCGAGTAGGGTCTCGCCGCAGAACTCAGGCCAGTCCCGCTATGCCCCACGGTGGGCGCCACTGTCTTGGAAATGGCCACGGCAGTCGTTGTCACTGGCAGCGATTGACTGTATCGTGAGAAAGAGTTGGCGGCCATCTGCGGTGCGAGATGGGGGCGGATGCACATGGGTTTACCCAGGTTCGGCCCCCCGGAAGGTAACGACATACTCCTGCTAGATTAGATTATTGGAGAGCGAGTTACAGGGGTGGCGAGCTCGGCGTCTAAGCAGCGAGTCGCTTGAGGGGGTGTATGATGGAACGTAAGTCCTCAGGATACCCTAGGGAGGTTTATATACAAGGCACCTCGCTAGGGTTTACAAGCTATAACCGAACAAGATAAGGATTCGGAGGGTTTGACCTAATCCGAATGGGCTTCTGGTACGCTCCTGGGCCTCCAGTCTCCAGTCGCCGGGCCTCTCCTTCAGTCGTAGTCTAGTCGCCATCCTTCAGGCCCACTCACAGGCCCTTCGGCCCAATCGAAACGTCCTGCTAAGCATACCCCTTTGTCATATCCCCATCATACACGAGCGGACTAAATCCACACGATCCGGCCCACTAAAGATAATATAGGTCTAAGTTAGTCTAATCAGATCTCTGCGTGCATTTATTTAGTATTTTACAACATCGGACGGGCTCTCATCCCGTGGAGCCAAACTATGTTCGCACGCCCAGATTTCTCGTGATCAAATCCTCTCCACCTCCGTGAGTTGTCTCCTCGCACCCCACGATCGACCGCAATCACCCACGGACCCACCCCATAATCCCCTACCTTGATCCCTCCATCCCTAGGATCCCTCTCCTCCATCTCCCTTCCTCTCCTCCCTCTTGAACTTCGGCGTCGAAGGCTGAAAGCGACGCATGACAACAACAACATGCACGCGCCGGCGGTAGGTGAGCGGCGACAAGCATCATCGTATTCGGCCACTGCGGAGGGCCTGGAGCCCTAAATCCCACCGCCAATGTCTTCACTCTGCCGCCTGTAACTCATGCGTCATCTCTCTATCTCCGTGATAAGCTCCAAGCATCTCATTTCCAGTACAGGCAGCTAGCGTAGAGAAACCACCTATCTCAGTCCCTCTCCTGTTTTTGAAAATGATAGTATAGTTCTCCTTTGCTTGACCCAACACTGAAGCTATTAGCATGTGTAGATCTAGCTTGAACAGTGGAATTTGTCAGCTGGAACGCTAGTTCACGCTCTTATTTGGTGGATCTCACGACGCTCCTGAGCTGTTCGAGGAAATGCAAATCCAAGAAAAATTCAGAGACATAGTTTCAGATTCTTTCCAGGCAACAAATGCCCTTCTCTCTTTACTCTATCTAACAACACAGCCGTCATGTAAAGTTACACACACGTGTACGCACTATAGGCAGGCTGAAACATACTCAACACACACGTCGCTACTATGCAGGGACACACAGAACGGCCCTGCCGTTAGCTACCAGCTGTGCGCACTACCAGCTGCAGGGACACACGTCTACTGTCAACTCTCCATGCTACTGCACATATAGCATGGTCAATACCAAGTTTAGATTACACCAAGGATTACATTAGTAGTACTCGTTCATGGGGTGCACATGCCTCTTTATATTTTTACAGTGCAATATTGTGCTGGTCAATTATATCATGTAAATTTTCCATGTCTACCAATGTAATAAGTATATCAAGATAATCCTAAAAATTTATTTCATTTTGTATAGAGACAGTTCGTAATGCAGAATTTTAATAACAGTTTATATCAAGTGAGTTGATAGTTGTTTGCATATATTAATCGACTAAGTTGGTACCATATTCACATTTTGTATTTTCACTTTACTTGAGGTCTTCTATGTCATGCCATCTGTATGTATCTTTAATATGTATCCCTTCTGCAGTGTGTCAATGATCATCGAGCACCTCTGCCTCTTGAACCTCTTGACCATCGATCACAAGGAAACCTCAAACATCACAACTGGTAACCAGGCCAGACTGATGTTGGTGCTCTCGGTATTTTCAATCTATATATTGAAAAGGAACAAGCATGCTAGAATTAGCATATCATGTTTATACTTAAAGGAAAGTAAATGATGTATTGCTTAGCACAAATATCGCAATCCCATTTGTATATATCGTATCCTTGTTTTGATAAGCCAGCTTCTCTTCGACAACATACCAATGATGTCTCCTAGAAAAAATAGCAAGTGATCCAGTATAATATTTATGGTTATATTGTTTTATTTGTAGAGCGGAAAACCTAAAATCTATTGTTGTTTGTCTCTAGGCTGTGATAAACACAAACATAATCAGGCCTCCGGTGCATCTTCTCTGAAGTGCTGAATAAATTGCTAGAAAGGGTAAGCCATTGTCACTATGTTGTTTCTTCAGAGAAAAGGCAACGCAAATCACTCCGTCGGTGTGTTCAGTTCAACATTCTTTTGGCGAGAGATTGTTTCCTGAATATTTGCTCTTGATTTTTATGTCGATGTGTATGATGCAGTGCATGGCTGTTTTCTTAATTTAATTTGCTGTTTTGGTTGTGACGAGCTGATCCTTCGTACCGGGCCAGGATTGCTACTCTCCATCCTGCTACCTTTTGAATGTTTTGTAGCGCCATCCTCTATCACAACATTGTAAACTACATTCTCTCTCTCTATTTTCTATTATGTTACGTTGCTAAGAGATAGTAACTATTAATGCCATCTTTGCTCTGTTACGGCAACATGGAACAATTTTGCTATACTGTGATACTTTGTATGGTGATTGCACACTACAAGAAATCTGGTGATACATGACCCTTCATATTGGTCACTGAAAGGTCATAGTTTTTAATCTATGACCTTTTTGTGACCAAATATAATGGTCAAAAGCTGAGCGTCACTAGTTAAACATCACGACCTTTTTCCTGAATTGGTCATAGACGTCTATAATCAATATAGATGGTCACAGATTCTATGACCAACTATATTGGTCATAGACTGTCTGCCCTGTCCACGTCAGATCCTATGTGGCTGATCCTACGTGGCAAATCCATGACCAATTGAAAAGGTCGTCGATCAAATTTAGCCCGGTCCAGTTAGCTGGTTTATATGGGCCAAGCCCAATAATTTAGCTTGTTTACATGGTGGCCTGCTTTGCTATTTTCACTTCAACTTCTATTTGGCCTTGGCCTTTTTATAGTTCATTTCTTTATTTGGGCTTAGCTTTACACGATCCATTTTCAGCATTTTATCAATATTATTTGGGGTGTGGCCTTTTTAGATCATGAATAATACTACGCCCCACTTGACAGTATTTTAGAAGACCCATTTCTCAGCCAGGATTCAATTTCCACATATGAGAGTAAATAAACCACATTTAAACAAGAAAATCATAAAAAACTGTTACGATTACAAGACCCTAGAATCTGGTAACAAAAGCTAGTATCTACAAGTCTGGCAAAGACAATTACTAGTATCTAGCTTGCAGCGCACATAAGAACACAAGATACACACACAAAGCAGAGCACCGCTTGATGCACTCGACGATCGACGTAGAGCTCGTTGGGAACTCCAAGAGAAAGGTATGATAAGTACAGCAGCAAGTTTTCTCTCAGTTATGAAACCAAGCTTTAATCGAACCAGTAGGAGCAAGGAAACACCCCAAAGGTGTTACTAGCTGAGCTTTGGCAGGGCGCACTACCGGTGCTAGTGGCAACGAGGAGACCTGCACAACACAACCACAGAACTTTGTCCCCAACTTGCGATGAGGTTGTCAATCTCACCGTGTTTTGCGAAAAACAAAGGATTAAACGTATCGAATGGAAAGAAGTAAAAGTTTACAGAAAGTAAACACAAAGCAGTAAAAGGTTGTAGATTGTATGTAAAAGATAAGAACCAGGATCTATAGTTCACTAGAGGTGGCTCTCCTTACGATAGATAACATGCTGGGTGAACAAATTACAGCGGGGCAATTGACAAACACCGAGAAAGCAATACATGCATATACTAATCATCTTGACTCCTTTGAGACTTGATTGGGCAATACAACATAATACATAGACCGCCATCCAACTGCATCTATGACTAATAATCCACCTTCAGGTTATCATCCGAACCCCCTCCAGTATTAAGTTGCAAGCAACAGATTATTGCTTTACGAACTATATGTAAGGTAAATAATACAATTGTTCTATGAACAAAGGATCGTTGTTTTCTCCCTAGTAGCAACAGCACATCTAGTACCTTAGAGATTTCTGTTACTTCCCCGGATTACCAGAGGCATGAACCCACTATCGAGCATAAATACTAACTCTTGGAGTTGCTATCATCTACTTGGCCAAGATAGCTACTAACAACGGAAAGCATGCAAGATCTCAAATAACAAAGACATGATAGAATCAATAATCAATCTGAAATAGCATCTCAATATCCATCGGAAACCCGCAAACACAACATGTATGGATTACAAATAGATGATATTGATCATGAACGGAGCTCACAAGATCTAAACATGAAAGCACAAAGGAGGAGAAACCAGACATCTAGCTACTACATGGATCCGTAGTCCAAGGATGAACTACTCACGCATCACACCGGAGGCTTGCATGGTGATGAAGAAGGCCTCCGGGGTGAATTCCCATCTCCTGCAGGGTGCCGGGAAGAGCTTCAGATCCCTCCCGATCTAGGGATGGAGATGACAGCGGCTACAGACTCTTTCATGGATTTTTGATCGGGTACCTAGGGTTTTCGTCCTGAGGGCAACTTATAGGCGGAAGGAGAGGCCGAGGGGGTGCTAGGGTCGGCCAGACCACCGCCTGGCGCGGGCCAAGCATGGCCGTGCAGCCAGGTGGTGTGGCTGGCCCCTGGCCCCTCTTCATCTCGTATTCTGGCACTTGATCCCTTCCGGAAAAATAGGCACTTTGGCTTCTGTCCCGTCCAATTCCGAGAATATTCATTTTCTGACTTTCCTGGAACCAAAAACAGCAGAAAACAGGCAGCTGGCACTATGGCTCTTGTTAATAGGTTAGTCCAAGAAATCATATGAAAAGTACTCCAAAGTGTGGACAAAACACAAGAAAGTGGATAAAACCAAGCATGGAACATCAAAAATTATAGATACATTTGCAATGTATCAACATCCCCAAGCTTAACTCCTGCTCGTCCTCGAGTAGGTAAGTGATAAAAAGAAATAATTTTTTAGGTGACATGCACCATCAAAGACTTGATCAAAGTATTTGAAAAACATCAAAGCTGGGATCAAAGTACTTCAATCATAACATGAAAGACAAAGTACTAGCAATAAGCAAAGAAACTATGATGCAACATGAAAAGGCACAAACAAAAGAATCATGAATAACAATGCTTTGCAAGATGTTTGTTTGTTTCACATAAAGAAAACATAGCATAATAGTATTCAGCTTGTCCCTCAATAGAGTAGCAAATATAAATGCATGGGACACCTTCAAAGTTCAAAAGAGTGACTAGATACAATAGTTTCAAACAAGCAATAACAAGTTATGCATCAATCAACTAGTCTTGGGACAATGCACATAGAACTAATAATGGCCACTATGCTCTCAAAGTAGGTGCATAAAGTTAGAAGGTGGAGACTCAATATAATGGTGGAAGAAAGACCTTTTGTAAAAGGAAGTAGGGATTCAAGTCTCATAAAGAGGTTCCAAAAATTATGGTACTTATAGCTTTCAGCTCTCATTGCCCCTATCATAAGCATCTTGAAGGTGATTAAGGTTAAAGTGACACAACTAAGAGGATATGCTTGACAAGTTATAAACCGAAATCCCATGCCCCTTACTTATGAAGACCGATCCTCATGCTACACAACTTCAGTCACGAGTAAGCTCTTGTCATTGTAAGTATATGTGTATCATTAAGAACCGCCAACGGGGTACCCCTTGCACATGATACGGGAGCTTTCCCATAATCAAAATGACAAGGCAAGCAGACAATGAGCATCTCAGCGATCTTTTTATTTGCTATTTGCATAGGTTTTGATTGAGGATGCTTCATAGAGTGCTCATTATGGTGATGCTGCAAGTTTCCACCATGATTAGGCATGGCTTAGGCTAGCAGCCTAGGCGTTTCTCTAACACACATAGAAACTCCATGATCTTACAAGTTCCACTTTTATTTCAGACTGCCGGGATCCGTAAGCAAAAGAACATAATATCAACGGGGTACAAAGTACAAGTGCAATGTGGAAAGCGTTCCCCATGAAACATGGTTCTGCTAACTTCAACTTATAAAGCGCAAGCATATACGCAACAAAGAAGGACCCAATGGTTCAAGTTTATTAGAGGCAATAAAGTAAAGTGTGCCATCAAGTTCGTGAGAGCTTTAATCACTAGTTTTCTCATAACAAGTGAAAGGTAGACAAAAGCATGAATATACTTGGAATAGCATAAGCTAGTAGGTAGGTATGGTGGACTCTTTGGAATAACTTGGTTTAGGGAGTTGGATGCATGAGTGGAACTCATACTTTGTGGTGGAGGCTTGCAAAAGACTGGGAGCGACAAACTAAGAGAGCAATAATGGCCATAATCATGCAGAGCGACAAAACATCATTGATCAAAGCATAAAGTGGTACTACAAGTTGAAAACTAAAGGATCATAAAGGCTATGGTGACTTGTGACAGTCATAACATGGTGTGAGCATGTGCCAAGTCAACCCAAATAAAACATCAAAGGAGAATACCACTACACTATGCTTTAATATGCAAAAACAACGCATGATTCATCCAAGGCACATTAAGAAATCTCAATTGTTTATAACAAGTCATGCTACAGCAAATAATACTAAGCATAAAGCTAAAACAATATCAAGCATGGCATGACAAAGCATAGGCCACAGTCAAAAATGAGCTCTTTTTACCACATAAGTATGAACTTTCCTAATCTTTTCCAAACCAAACCAAACTATTTGCAAACCAATGTATGAAAGAGGGGGTCCAACCAACTTATTCAGAAAACTAAGCAAACCAAGCAAACTAAAAACCAAAATGAAAACGAAAAGGAAGACACTCCAAGAAAAACACAACTGTGCATGAAACAATAAAAATGAAGCGTTTGGAAGAAACCTGGAATTTTTATTGATGAAAAAGGGGATGCCTTGGGCATCCCCAAGCTTTGACGCTTGCACTTCTTGCATATTTCTTGGAGTGACACGCGTGGCATCCCCAAGCGTGAGCTTTAGTCCATCCTTCATCTCATTACTCATTCCTTCCATACACCTGAAATTTTTCCTTCATACAAAACTTCACACAATCTCATTAGCAACATTAGTGCACTTAAGATAAATAAGTCTCAAGATTCAGTTCTAACACCAAATAAAATTCCATTAGAACACTAGCTACTGTAGCACTTCCCTCAAAAAGCTCAATTCCCCAAAAGAACTCAAGAAGGAACTAACAAGAAGCAAATGCAGAAAATGGCAGAAATCTGTCAAAACAGACCAGCAGGTAAAGACGAATTTTTTCGAAGACCTTCTGTTGCTCAAATCAAAAAGTGTTGAACTATGAAAGTTAGATAACAACCTGGGGCAGAAGCACAAAAAATTACAGCTCAATCCGACGTACAGAGCTCTCTCAGAAATTTTTACGGTGAAGCACAGAAATCTGTTTCGGGACAGCAACTTTCCCAATCATTAATTCACTCTCATTAGAGGTTACTCTTGGCACAAAAGGCAAATAAAAAGGATAAGGAGAGGTTATTACAGAGGTAATAACTTCTAAGACTCATCTACAACTCTTGGGTTATCTCCCAACAAGTACTTTTCTTTAATGCCTTTAAGTTAGGCATAAGAAGCAAAGAAAGAATCAAGTGTTCTCAAATAAAGAAGCATTAACACCAAATTTTGTTTTCATAGGAGAAGAAAAAGAAATCTTTTCTCTCTTTTTAGGGAAGTGTTCTATACCTTTCTTGAGTGGGAGTTGATATTTAATGGTGCCTTCTTTCATATCAATGATGGCACCAACAGTTCTAAGAAAAGGTCTTCCCAAAGTAATAGGACAAGAAGCATTGTATTCAACATCCAAAACATAGAAATCAACGGGGATATAGGAATCATTAACCATAATACGAACATCATTAAGACTCCCCATGAGTTTCTTTTTAGCATTATCATCAAGTGGGACATTCAAATAGCAATCTTCAAGAGGAGGCAAATCAAGCATATCATAAATCCTTCTAGGCATAATAGAAACACTACTATCAACATCACACAAAGCTTTGAAATCAAAGTCATTCACTTTCATATTAATGATGGGTTCCCAACCATCCTCTTGTTTTATAGGAATAGAACCTTTGTGTTTCATCTTTTCTTCCTTAATCTTTATGAGAGCATCGGTAATGTGTTTTGTAAAGGCCATGTTCATAGCACTAGCATTAGGAATTTTAGCAAGCTTTTGTAGGAACTTAATAACTTCAGAGATATTGCAACAATTAAGATCAAAATCAACTTTATCATCTAAAGTAGTAGAACTATTACTAGCCTCAACACTAGTAGTGGTGATAGTAGAAACACTAATGTTTCTAGCAATTTCATCTTCTCTTTCCCACTTAGCATGTAATTCAGCTACTAGTCTAACATTTTCATCAATTCTTACTTGTATGGCATTAGTAGCTGCAAAGGGATTTTCATTAGTTTCAGGTTTAGCAGCCATTTTATTAATCAATGAAGATTGAGCTTCAGACAAAGATGATATATTTCTTTCAGCATTAGGGAGTTTCAATTGTAAATTAGGTATTCCCTATTTAGACTCTCAAGTTGATGGCTAATGTTCTTCAAGATGGTGGATTGTTCCTCCATAGTTTTAGTAAATAGTTTATTTTGCTCATATTGCATTTGCATGAAGTTTTTAGTGGCTCTTTCAACTTCTAAAATTCTTCCTTCACTAGGTAATTCAGATTTACCATTAAAGCCATAAGTAGTATTAGGAGGATAAGGCTTATAATTGTTGTTTCCAAAATTGTTCCTATAAGCATTATTACCATAAGCATTGTTGCCAAAGTTGTTATTTCTTATGAAGTTCACATCAACTTGCTCTTCTTGAGCAACCAAAGAGGCTAAAGGAACATTATTTGGATCAATATGGGCTTTCCCATTAACAAGCATAGACATAATAATATCAATCTTATCACTCAAGGAGGAGGTTTCTTCAATAGAATTTACCTTCTTACCTTGTGGAGCTCTCTCAGTATGCCATTCAGAATAATTAACCATCATATTATCCAATAGTTTTGTTGCAGCACCCAAAGTGATGGTCATAAAGGTACCTCCAGCAGCTGAATCCAATAGGTTCCTTGAAGAATAGTTCAATCCTGCATAAAAAGTTTGGATGATCATCCAAGCAGTCAGTCCATGAGTGGGACAATTCTTTACCAAAGATTTCATTCTTTCCCAAGCTTGAGCAACATGCTCATTATCAAGTTGTTTAAACTTCATGATTTCACTTCTCATGGATATAATCTTATCAGGAGGATAGTATTTTCCAATAAAAGCATCTTTGCATTTAGTCCAAGAATCAATACTATTCCTAGTTAAGGAATTCAACCATTCTTTAGCTTTTCCTCTCAAAGAGAAAGGAAACAATTTCAGTTTAATAATATCACCATCTATATCCCTATGCTTTTGCATCTCACAAAGTTCAACAAAGTTATTTAGATGGGAAGCAGCATCTTCATTACCAATACTAGAAAATTGTTCTCTCATAACAAGATTGAGCAAAGCAGGTTTTATCTCAAAGAAAGTATTTTCAGCCACAGGTGGAGCAATAGGAGTGCTCATAAAATCATTGTTGTTGGTGCTAGTGAAGTCACACAACTTAGTATTTTCAAGAGTAGTCATTTTTTTTGGGTTTTCAAATAAGAAAGCAAAACAAGTAAAACTATTTTTTGTGTGTTTTTTATAACAAAACAAGCAAACAAAGCAAAAAGAAACTAAGCAAAACAAAAAACAACAAAGTAAAGAGATTGGTTATGAGGGACTCCCCTTGTGAAGATGTCCTTGACTCCCCGGCAACGGCACTAGAAAAGATCTTGATGCACTCGACGATCGACGTAGAGCTCGTTGGGAACCCCAAGAGGAAGGTATGTGAGTACAGCAGAAAGTTTTCCCTCAGTTATGAAACCAAGCTTTAATCGAACCAGTAGGAGCAAGGAAACACCCCAAAGGTGTTACTAGCTGAGCTTTGGCAGGGCGCACTACCGGTGCTAGTAGCAACGTGGAGACCTGCACAACACAACCACAGAACTTTGTCCCCAACTTGCGATGAGGTTGTCAATCTCACCGTGTTTTGCGAAAAACAAAGGATTAAACGTATCGAATGGAAAGAAGTAAAAGTTTGCAGAAAGTAAACACAAAGCAGTAAAAGGTTGTAGATTGTATGTAAAAGACAAGGATCGGGATCCATAGTTCACTAGAGGTGGCTCTCCTTAAGATAGATAACATGCTGGGTGAACAAATTACAGCGGGGCAATTGACAAACACCGAGAAAACAATACATGCATATACTAATCATCTTGACTCCTTTGAGACTTGATTGGGCAATACAACATAATACATAGACCGCCATCCAACTGCATCTATGACTAATAATCCACCTTCAGGTTATCATCCGAACCCCCTCCAGTATTAAGTTGCAAGCAACAGATTATTGCTTTACGAACTGCGTGTAAGGTAAACAATACAATTGTTCTATGAACAAAGGATCGTTGTTTTCTCCCTAGTAGCAACATCACATCTAGTACCTTAGAGATTTCTGTCACTTTCCCAGATTACCAGAGGCATGAACCCACTATCAAGCATAAATACTAACTCTTGGAGTTTCTAGCATCTACTTGGCCAAGATAGCTACTAACAACGGAAAGCATGCAAGATCTCAAATAATAAAGACATGATAGAATCAATAATCAATCTGAAATAGCATCTCAATATCCATCGGATCCCCACAAACACAACATGTATGGATTACAAATAGATGATCTTGATCATGAACGGAGCTCACAAGATCTAAACATGAAAGCACAAAGGAGGAGAAACTAGCCATCTAGCTACTACATGGATCCGTAGTCCAAGGATGAACTACTCACGCATCACACCGGAGGCTTGCATGGTGATGAAGAAGGCCTCCAGGGTGAATTCCCCTCTCCGGCAGGGTGCCGGGAAGAGCTTCAGATCCCTCCTGATCTAGGGATGGAGATGACGGCGGCGACAGACTCTTTCGTGGATTTTTGATCAGGTACCTAGGGTTTTCGTCCCGAGGGCAACTTATAGGCGGAAGGAGAGGCTGAGGGGGTGCTGGGGTCGGCCAAACCACCCCCTGGCGCGGGCCAAGCCTGGCCGCGCTGCTAGGTGGTGTGGCCGGCCCCTGGCCCCTCTCCGTCTCGTATTCTGGCACTTGATCCCTTCCGGAAAAATAGGCACTTTGGCTTTTGTCCTGTCCAATTCCGAGAATATTCATTTTCTGACTTTGCTGGAACCAAAAACAGCAGAAAATAGGCAGCTGGCACTGTGGCTCTTGTTAATAGGTTAGTCCAAGAAATCATATGAAAAGTACTCCAAAGTTGGAACAAAACACAAGAAAGTGGATAAAACTAAGCATGGAACATCAAAAATTATAGATACATTTGCAATGTATCACCGCTCAGCCTCACGTCGCCGGCCTCTAGTCTTGTTCGCCTCCAATGGCTCATCTCCTAGTCGATCTACTATTGTTTGCTGGTACCACCTCCAATAGGCTTAACGCCTTATGTTCCTGCTTCTTTCATCCTAGAGCTCTTATAAACAACTTTTATATGAATGAAGGCCAACACCTGCAGTATATAAAGCAAAACAGTGAGGAGTAAAATATTTGAAAAAGGCATGGTTTTCATCACAGAAAGTAGAACTACGATCAATGCATATGTTGTATTTACTAATTGAATACATCATATAAGCCACCACTATCCTAGATGAAAATAAGTGGAAACTGGGAAGAAAGAAATATCTTGAGTACTAAGTAGAACATTTGACCAACGAACAGACGTGCCAATAGTACTATCTGTATGCAGTAGTACTCCTTGAAAATTATCTTAATTATCCACCCAGACGACTTAGTCATGCTACTACAATAACAAATGGGGATGGACTAAATAGAGAAGTCGGCACAAAGCAAACAGGGATACTAAATTAACAATGAGCTTCATAGTACCTTGACGAGCATGTGCCCCAGATCTGCTATGGTGGTGATGTTGAAGGCGGCGTCAGAGGCCGTGTCGTCAACATCGGTGATGGAGCTCAGGTACTGATGTGCGACAGTGCTGTTGTTGTGTCTCCAGGCTGTGATGTCAACAAGGTGCCTGCCAAGGCTGGTGGACATGAGCAAGAGAACACAGGCTGGCCATGATGGCGCCTTGCGTGAAGGACACCAGCGGGCTAATGTTGTTGCTGCCCGCATCCCCCTTCATCTTTGCTCCAAACATCTGGAGATTAGGATGAACAGCTTAGCACATCATCATTTGAGCACTCCGAATTCATTGTGAACATATCAGAACTGGTAACAATACAAAATTAGACATTTGGACAAGGGGGTCTTTTCAACATCTCAACATGCAGGCTCCAGTGACAGCGACTAGATAGACTTATTAGCACAGAATCAAATTACAAACACTGAACTGGACATATTTTGTATGAAATAGGCAACCGAGAAATCAGAAATATATCTTGTACGAAAGATTACTAAGGCAGATCAAACATTAAGCATCTAACAAAGAACTAAAATCATCTTCTATGAAATAGGCAACCGATGACTTGACACAAGTACCAACTATCTTCCCTCAACAATTAGGAATGGTACCTCTGTACTAGATGAAAATATCGAGAGAAACTGCAAACAATATTATTCACCACAAGATATCAGATCATTTTCACTACTACAGGTCTACAACATTTATTCTCAAAATATCAGATCACAGAAGCTGATGTACATGGTCCTACTGCTCTAACTCCCAACCTTGCTCAACGAGTCTCTTCTACTAGTTATAAAGAGTAACATCAAATGATTTTTTATGTAATGGCAATGTAGTCTATTTTATTGCTTGATCCCGAGTTCGAATCCTTGCTTGTATACATTTTTATGTACTGAATTAAGAAAAAATTGCAAACATAGTACTTCCTAGAGAACAGTTATAGCATGACACTTGTTACTCAATACCATATTAAAATAAGGTATATTTGTTTGCTACCTTGTAATCTATCTATACTTAATTACAGAGAGAATATAGAACTACATGCCATGTTGGGTGAGACAACATCAGTTTTGAGATCATGGAAGCTATATATGAACTAATTAACCTAGGAAACTATTAGCTATACATGACATCAGCTATACGGATATACCATAACAAAGGAAATGCTCCTTCAATATCAACATGTAAATAAGAGCAAGGATAACCTCCTCCAAGGCTATTTTAAGCTATTCGCGGGAACAAATGAAACAGATTCATCAGGAGTACCCTATAGAATAAAAATTACAGAGGGATGTGGAAGACAGGAGAAGAATTAGTGGCAAAACTCGCATGCTCGTCGGTTCCTTCCCCAAATCGACGAGAAGCCATTTAGTACCTGCCCCTTGGTTCCTTCCCCAAATCGATGAGAAGCCATTAGGTACCTGCCCCAAATAGAGTCAGGATTAGGGAATCACGGTAAGTAGTAAGGGAGGGGGAGGAAATTGGAGGGATATTTGTGAGACAAGATAGGATGGGGCAGCAGCAATGGATTCGAAGGGAAGGCTAATACCTTTGGATGGATGTGGATGTCGCATGAAGGTCGTCTGCGTCCTGGTCGCCGTGGAGCCGAAGCCGGTGTCCCAGACCAGCTCGGTGAGCATGTTCGGTGGGGCCCCAAAGCCGTTAGACGCGATGGCAATGACGCGGGCGATGTGGTGCACACACACCTCCTCCTGTGCTGGACACCTCGTCGCGGGCCGGTGCGCTGCCAACCTCTCCGTCTGCCGACACCGCTACATGGCGGAACCACCAGCTCCAGAGGTGGGCGAAGACGGATGGATGGGTGAGGCGTTTTGGCCGCCTTGTCCACGGGTGCAACGTGGGCAAAGCGAGATCGACGAAGCGGTGCGTGTTGATGCACGAATGCATGCTCGCGCTGGCGAATAGGCCCGCCGCACCGCTGCGACTTCTTCGAGGAGGCGGGGCAGGAGAGCTTGAGGGGTGCGGGGATGCGGTGGGGTGCGGCCTCGCCCCGCGAGCATCGGAACGGCGGTGGGGTGCGGCGTGATTTGGAGATCTGGGTTAGGGTTTCTGGAGATCTAGGGAGCAGGCTGGGTCTCGCGCGTGAACGGGGGAAGAATGCTAGGGTTTGGGGTTGTGGTCCGCATGGATGTTCCCTCTCGATTGTGTGTGATTTTATGAACATACCCCTGCCCAATTCTGCGGTGCAAGACTGGGAATTGTAGGCTATTTCGGTCAATTCATGTCCAATTTAGGGAGCGGGAGGCGGGAGCTGTGACTTTGGGGTGTTGGATGCAGGCAATCTAAACGGTTGAGATCTATTTTCTTGGGTTGATCCGTGGGTAGCCTTATTCTCTCTTCTGATTGGCTGGCTCTTCTGAAACGACCAATGTTATGGCCAGAATCACGACATAGTTTGTGATAATGTGCCCATATTATACACGCATGTGCATCTTGAGATAGCAAACAATATTGCAGGAGGAAGTTTTCCATTTTGTCGCACGAAAAAAGCATTTTCCATTTTCCGAGCGCCAAAAAACAGGACGTTTTTTGAAGCAACCACCAAGTAATAGTTCCAAAATGATACCACCACATTTTTTAAAATACTAGACCACCTTACAAGGCCAATTTACCGACCTGGGAATCTAAAACCTTTCTATCCACCCCTAGCGAAAAAGAGAAATGTCTGCCGAATTGGTAGGAAGTGGGTCTGGTTTGAACTACATGTACATGATCTGATGCTCATGATTTTTTGTTAAAATCATTTTTTGACTCACAATATGATGTTTCTTCAGAGATCCAATGCAAGTTTATCGATTCTCATCCCCTATCTTTATGCCCGCCGTTTTGACCATAGTTTGAGATAGGGAAATTTTGAAACGAGCATAACAAATTCAAAAATGGTCTGAACAATGTAAATCCTTCGCGTGGTGTCATATTGTGTGACATGGTTGTGAGGAAAAATATCAGACTTGGTATATTGATTGCATCTCGAAAAAACCTTCACAGAAATAACCTATCATGTCCGAGGCTTCATGACTTTCAGGCCAAACGACCAATGTTCTGGATAGAATCGCGACATAGTTTGTGATAACATGCCCATACTATACACTCCTATGCATCTTGGGATAGCAAACAATATTGCAGGAGGAAGTTTTCCATTTCGTCACACGAAAAAAGCATTTTCCGTTTTCCGATCGCCAAAAACGGGGCGTTTTGAGAAGCAACCACCAAGTGATAGTTCTAAAATTATACCACCACATTTTCCAAAAATACTAGACCATCTTACATGGCCAATTTTCCAACCGGGGAATCTAAAACCTTTTTGTCTACCCATAGCGAAAAAGACAAATGTCTACCGAATCGGTAGGAAGTGGGTCCAGTTTGAACTACATGTACATGATCTGATGCTCATGATTTTTTACAAAAATCATTTTCTGACTCACAATATGATGTTTCTTCAGAGATCCAATGCAAGTTTACCGATTCTCATCTCCTATCTTTATGCCCGCCGTTTTGACCATAGTTTGAGATAGGAAAATTTTGAAACGGGCATAACAAATTCAAAAACGGTCTGAACAATGTAAATCCTTCGCGTGGTGTCATATTATGTGATATGGTTATAAGGAAAAATACCAAACTTGGTATATTGATTGCATCTCGAAAAAACCTTCACAAAAATGACCTATCATATTCAAGGTTTCATTGCTTTCAAGCCAAACGACCAATGTTACGGCTAGAATCGTGATATAGTTTGTGATAATATGCCCATATTATGCACCCGTGTGTATCATGGGATGGCAAACAATGTTACAGGAGGAAGTTTTCCTTTTCGTTGCATGGAAAAGCCATTTTCTATTTTGCTAGTGCCAAAATCAGGGCGTTTTGTGAAGTAAAACCAAATGGTGAATACAAAATGGTACCACCCCATTTTTCAAAAATACTAGACCCACCTTACATGAACAATGTCCCAACCAGGGATTCACAAACCTTTCCGTCCATCCCTGATGAAAAAGACAAATGGCTGCCGAATCGGTAGGAAGTGGGTCCAGTTTAAACTGCAGGTACATGATCTAACACTCATGATTTTTTAAAAATCATTTTTAGACTCACAATATAATATTTCTTCAGAGATCCAATAAAAGTTTAGCGAGGCTCATACCCTATCTTCATGCTCGCCATTTTAACCATAGTTTGAAACGAGAAAATTTTGAAACGGGCATAACAAATTCAAAAACGGTCTGAATAATGTAAATCCTTCGCGTGGTGTCATATTATATGACATGGTTGCAAGGAAAAATAACAAACTTGGTATATTGATTGCATCTCGAAAAAACCTTCACAAAAATGACCTAAGGTTTCATGGCTTTCAAGCCAAACGACCAATGTTACGGCCAGAATCGTGACATAGTTTGTGATAATGTTCCCATATTGTGTACTCGTGTGTATCATGGGATGACAAACAATGTTGTAGGAGGAAGTTTTCCTTTTCGTTGCATGGAAAAGCCATTTTCTGTTTTGCTAGTACCAAAATTGGGGCGTTTTGTGAAGTAAAACCAAACGGTGAATATAAAATGGTACCACCCTATTTTTTAAAAATAATAAACCCACCTTACATGAATAATATCCCAACCAGGGATTCGCAACCTTTCTGTCCACCCCTGATGAAAAAAACAAATGGCTGCCGAATCGGTAGGAAGTGGGTCCGGTTTAAACTACAGGTACATGATCTAACACTCATGATTTTTTGAAAAAATCATTTTCAGACTCACAATATAATGTTTCTTCAGAGATCCAATGTAAGTTTAGCGAGTCTCATCCCCTATCTTCATGCTCGCCGTTTTAACTATAGTTTGAAACGAGAAAATTTTGAAACGCGCATAAGAAATTCAAAAACGGTTCGAACAACGTAAATCCTTCGCGTGGTGTCATATTATGTGACATAGTTACAAGGAAAAATACGAGGTCATATGCAAAATTCAAGTTGAATTTATATTTATATTTGTAGAGTTCGTAAATTTTTTTGAAACTCCTTTAATTATGCGGGCTCAAAACTTATAAGAAGCTTATAATTTCCACCTAAAACAGACATTCTAATGTTCTATGGGCCGGTGGCCCAGCCGTGGGAAAAATTCACAAGGAAAAAAGGTTTTGGCCTTCTCCCGCCCAGGTCCAACCCGATTCCTGAACGTATAAATAATTCCTGCGCGGTGATTGTACGCGTAGTTTATAATGGCTTGGTGGTTTTTCCTTTCTTTAGATGAAGAGGTCCCAGGTTTGAGTGCCGGTGTGCTCATTTTTTTCCATATTTGCATTTATTTCATGCGATAGTGGTTAAAGGAGCCAAACTCCATATCTAGAACCAACTAGTCGAGTGGCGCAGTGGTTGCGACCCCGTTCGGAATTGGTGAGGTTGCGGGTTGGAGCTCATTTTTTCCATATTTGCATTTATTTCATGCGATAGTGGTTAAAGGAGCCAAACTCCATATCTAGAACCAACTAGTCGAGTGACGCAGTGGTTGCGATCCCGTTCAGAATTGGTGAGGTTGCGGGTTTGAGTGCCGATGCTGTCTTTTTTGCCATATAATCGATCGCGTGAATTTGCATTATGTACCGTGGTGCTGGTTAAAGGACGCCGAGGTCCCTATGTGGCATGAACGAGTTGATTGGCGTAGTGGTTAGAATCCCCCTGTGAGGTCTTGAGTTCGCCCTTCTATAGGGCTCTTTTTTGCCGTATATTCGTGCGCGCGAATCGCTAGCATGTGGTAGGTCATATAACCGCGTAGACATGATAAGTAAGCAAAAAAATGACACAAAGACATATGAGGGTGATATTCCTGAGTTTGCAAATTTCCTGCCTTAAATTTTAGGAGCCTGCTAGGCGTCCCCCGGACGATGGGAAGCCCCCATCGTCCTCCTTCCCGTGCTGCCACGTGTCCAAGAAAAGGGTCAAAATCCCGGATTTGCTGCAAACACCCATTTTTGCTTAAAAAAAACCCGCTTTTGCTTCTGAAGCAAAAAAACGGTTCGTTTCAGAAAAGAGAACGGACCGCCGGAGACCTCGCCGGAGATCTCGTCGGAGGCCATGCAACAAAAAATATATACTAATGTAGCAAAACCGACTTCACTGGAAACATCGTCGGAAAAAACTCGCTTGTGACTCTCGCCGGAGACCTTGTAGCAAAAAGTTAAGACTGTTGTAGCAAAACCACAAGACGGTTGTAGCAACAAAGTTCTTCTAATGTAGCAAAAAACTAACTTTGTCGGAGACATTGCCGGCAAACATCGTCGGACGCTCGTAGCAAAAACTTTGCACAATTATAGCAAACCCTCAAACCTATTGTAGCAAAAAAAATCCAGCAAGTGCAGCAAAGGCCATCCGCCCTCTGGTAGCAAGTTCGTCTGACCTTTGTCGCAAGGCGGGGCCAACCCTTGTAGCAATGCCGCTAGCGGCTTGTAGCAACGGCGCCTGCCGCTTGTAGCAACGCCGACAGCGGCTTGTAGCAGATACACCGATCGCACGTAGTAACGCCGCTCGTGGCTTGTAGCAGGGACGTCGCCCGCTTGTAGCAACGCTGTCAGCGGCGACACCGGCCGCTCGAAGCAAACGCGGCCCACTGCTTGTAGCAATGAGGCCGACCGCTTGTAGAAGCACTGCTCACCGCCGGCAACATCACCGGGATCTCTAGCAGCACCACCGCATCACCGTTAGCAGCACCGCAGACCTCACACAGCCAGTCGCTCGTCAGTGCGCCACCCACCACTCCGCTTCTTCCTCCTGCTAGAGAAGGAGTCGGCGACGGCATGGCTTCTGGCAACCGGCGGAGCCTCGGGTCGAGGTCCCTCGTGGAGCTAGGGATAGGGGCGCCGGAGATGGGGAGGCAGAGGTGGCGAAGCCAGAGATGGGAGAGGGAGGCGGAGGTGGCGTCGCCGAAGATGGGAGAGGCGGAGGTGGCGAGCCGGAGATGGGGATGAGGCGGAGCGGAAGGACTCGTTTCCATCCGTGAGGAAGAGATAAGGCTGCGTACGAGCAACGAGCAGGATGCGTGATGTACGAGCGATAAGGTGGGTGGGCCTCGCAGGGACGCGTGGGCGTAGGAATGACCCGGACGATGGAATCATCCGGGGGATGTATATCATTTTCCTAAATTTTAACCATAACGACCATTTAAATTAGTCATAGTCTACCGAATAAAAGTCTTCAAACCAGTTCTACCTATCTATGACCTTTTCGTATTAGTACATCATGACCTTCTTGACTAAATTGGTCGTTATTTTCAAGGTTTGGACCCTCCTAAATTTCCTACGACCAAGTGGTTCAGAATGGTCACAGATCTATGACCAAAAAAGCATGGTCCTTAAGAAAAGGTCACTAGTGAGCAGATTTCTTGTAGTGGCAAGTAGTTGTACAAAAGTGAAGCACACCACTTTCATGAGAATTTAATTACATTGGGGAGTGCGGTGGGTGTTGAATTGGGCTGATCAAAATTCATATAAGCAATGCCATGAGAAGAATCTTTTATAAATCGGTTATTTCAGATTGACAAGACTTCAGAGTGCATAGCAGTTTTTCACTTGCATATATCTGCTTGGCCTCTAATGCTTTTATTTCAATTTGTAAGTGCGGACTACTGTCATGATCGCCTCAAGTTTTGGTAACTAGACATGTTGAGCTTTCAGATTATCTGCTGAACCGAATGACATCTCTTGCTTTGCATAATTATTGACATTAAAATGTTCCATTGTACAATTAGCTAGGTTTCTTTTCCTATGACACAAGGACCAGTAAATGGGAAAATTGATCTTTCATTTATTATAAATTATTTTTCTTCAATTATATGATAGCTAATAACAACCTTCTTCAATACACATTAATTCACAACCGTGAATTAATAAATACTTAATAAGTTCTTTAAAATAATGAACAGTCAGAGAGTTTGCACACAATTGCTGGAACTAATATGGAGTTTCAGTGTGCCAGGTTTGTGCCAGTTTGAGAATGCTTCAAGTTCTCACCCCGATGACTGTAACCTGGCTCATTAGTAAATGAGCTCTATGCCTACATGATGCAAGGTCCATTTGTTGCAGAATTTTAATTGAAAACTGCCAACTAGATGGACGACATCGACCGATCATTTTACATTGTTATTAAACATGGGAATACTTCCTTGTGGAGATTTTCGTTAAGATTTTACTTCTAGGATGGGTATAAATTTCTTTATTTTATGTTGACTGTCTGCAATTGGATTTATGATTACAATTGCAAGACTTTTTAAGTTAAATGTGGTACTAATTGCAATATTTTTTAAACGCATGCTCTAAACCTGAACTGGGAAAATGACTTTCTTTTAGCATCTTTTCAAAAGGTTTGTATATAAGTACTTTTGTGGAATTTGACTAACCAAATTAATCAATCACATCTTTGGAGATGTTATGTTGGTGGAGTCTGTCAGGAATCAGACCATGAGGTTGATTGTGCACGACGTAAATTTTGCTGGTTTCGTTTTATGCTTTCCAATCATAAGCATGGCTAGACCATTCAGTAAATTTCATGATGTTGTTCTCCATTCCAATATGAGTAAGAGTAACTGTCCTGAAAATACATCCATTTCTATTTTTTCTCTTTTCATGTTGATTAGCATATATATAATTATGTATAAACACATATGGATTACCATACAGTGTATAAATGCCTTTCTAAAAATTTAGAATTCAAACTATAATTATTTTAGTTTGTGATAATGGAAGTGTGCGTTGCACGTGCACACGCTTACTAGTCTCAGCTAAGTGTGCACTTAGCAATTAGGTTCGACGGACTACGCTCCGACGGCAGAGGAAAAACTCCCCACCTTGCTCAATGCACACGCACGATCTGTCTCTCTAAGAAAGAAACTGAAAAAAAAAGAGATTTCACGCCCACGCCGCCGCCATTGTTCTCCTGCACACATTGTTCTGCCCGCGGCACCCTACGCTCCGGAAACAACGCTTCCCTAGACCGACGCCGCCACGTGCCCGCCTACAAGGTCAGCAAGCCCCCCGACAAGGACTTCGATGCCGCCCAGATCCTAATGTCCTGTCCGGCGGTGCTGCCGCTTCGTTGATACAGTAGGTCCTTGAGTAGTACGTGCTGCACACCGATTCACACGCAGCGATTTTTTTTTAAATAGCGCACTTCTTTATTTAATTCCACAACTGTCGCGCGAATTTAGGATTTTACAGATCTAGGCATTTGTCGGTCACGACCAGACCAAGTGGTCCACTCGGCGTGAGCGTAGCCGAATAAAATCCCACTCGGCGACAGCCTGGCCGAGCGCAGGCGGTGGCGGGCCCGCTGTAACCGAGAGCACCAATCGGCGAGACCAAGGCCGAGTGAGCCTTTTGGCGAGATCGAGGCCGAGTGAGGCTTTCGGCGACAGCCTGGCCGAGTGGAACCAAACTAGGACCACGCCCCGCGCGAGCCCGTCTCGCTCTCCTTCTTCCTCGCGTTGCTGCTGCGCCTCTCTCTCTCCACCACGACGAACAGGCGATATTTTCACCATATTTCTCAGATTCAGCCTAGTTTAGCCACTAAAAACTCTGTCTAAAAGCACTATAGAGATAGAGGAACCTCGATCTACTGATGGGTTAGCTCAGGACTGGATTTGGTAGTGGTTTTTTGGAGGAATGGTGGTGGAGCTTGGTGGAGCAATGGCAATGGTGGTGGAGCTGCGGTGGAGCTTGGAGCTGGGGCGTTTGTGAGCTGCCCCGTACTGCTTCTTTGGTGAACCGAGCCTGCTGTACCGAGTGGCTTCTCACGCTTCGAATGTAAACTCTAATCACTCGTTAATCACAGTTATTGTATATGGTTATGCGGCTACGCGGGCTGTGGTTAGCAGGCTATTAGAATAGTTATGATGGTTCTAGTATATTATTTAGAATAGCTGTATATAGTTTAATAGAATAGGTGGGTTTGTAGAAAAAATTGGTGGATTTGTAGAAATATTAGCCAGACTATTATTTAAAATATTAGCGGGTAGTTGTACATAGTTTTATTTAGAATAGGTGGATTTGTAAAACGATTTGGCAGGTGAAAATTAGCCAGACTATTAGTATATTATTTAGAGTATTTACTATGGATAATTAATTATTTGGATTGATTTTTTTATGTCAGCAGAGATGTCGAATGTAGTGAAGTTTGTGTTTTACTATGATCCTGGTAATGTCCAATACTATGAATATGGAGCAGATTTGCGTGAGTTTCATTATACGGAGTTGGATTTGATTGCCCCTCAAACCTGGAGTGTTAGTCAGTTGAAGGAATGGTTGACGGACTGTTTAGGATATAATCTCGAAACATATACCGTCAGTGTCCAAGCATTGTGGACAAAGTCTACCAAGAAAATTTTCTGGATTTTGAAGGATGTAGATCATAACCGAGATTGGTTTAAATGGTTAAAAGGTTGCCAGGACAGGCAGATACACCCTGTTGCACTAGTGCTTCCTGTCATGAAGGACATCAATTCGCAAGCATCTGAAGGTGGACATGGTCCTGGCCATAGTGTTGAATATGGTGGCGGAACATACTCTATGTCCAATGCTGGAGGTGGTGGTTATGAATCAGAGCAGAGCAGTCAGATAGGAGGAGATAGTGGTGGTGGTTACGAACCAGGGCAGAGCAGTCAGGATGTATGTGGGGGATACGAAAGTGGAGAGGTAGATGGGGGCGAGGAAAGTAGGCACATGCAGGACACGATGGAGGATGAAGATTCCATGGATGGTGAAAGTGGTGATTCTGATGATTCAGATAGTTCCGATGAAGAAGGCAGTGGAGAAGACGTACCGATTCCTGCATCCTGGAATCAAGACATCTCCGGCGTCATGATCGTTAACGACTGTCATGATTCTGCCTGGGAATATCACAAAAATAAAATTGCGCAGGGCGCCAGATATCCAGACAAGAAACATTTGCAAGATGTAGTCATTGCTTGGGCATTGTCTACATAGAGGGTTCTCAGTACAACTGTGTCAAATAAGAGATACTTGACAATTGAATGCATAGATATTAATTGTCCAGCCAGGGTCCATGGATATCTTCCTAAATATGACACAAGTTGGTTGGTGAGTGACATGGTGATGCACACATGTCAGCTTTCATCTATCCCTACAGATCATTGTAACCTCTCGTCCACGCTTCTGGCATGGTTGTTTTACACGGAGATAGTGAAGAGAAAAGCGGTGGAAGTGAAGGCTATAATAAATAAAGTAAGGGTCAGGTTTAATTACGACATTTCGTACGGTAAGGCTTGGAGGGCAAAGCAGAGGGCTCTTGAGGACAGATTTGGTTCTTTCAGAGACGCGTATGACTCTGTGGTGAGACAGCTCCTTACACTGCAGGCAAGGAACCCAAGCACCTATGTCGACATCCAACACTATGTGATATCCGAGGATCCATCCGTAAAGGTGCTTCATCGAGTGTTCTTCTCTTTCTCTGTGTGCATCCAAGCTTTCACTTATTGCCGACCAGTTATACGTGTGGACGGCACGTTTCTCACTGGCAAGTATAAGGGACAGATCCTTACCGCCATAGGTCAAGACGGCAACAATAAAATTGTCCCACTCGCCTTTGCTTTTGTTGAGGGAGAAAACACTGAAAGTTGGACATGGTTCTTCAGGCAGCTCAAGATAGCAGTTGTCAAAGATAAGCCCAATGTGTGCATCATTCATGATAGGCATGTAGGTATACTAAATGCAGTTAAACGTTTGACACAGCCTGGGCCTGAAGAACAAACCCCTTGGCTCGACATGCAGAGCCGTTGGTGCATGCGCCATTTGGGAGCTAATTTTTTCTCACAGTTCAAGAACAAGAATCTGATGAATGGAAGTATGATTTCATAAGTGCACATCTCGATGACTTTACTCAGAAACATATCAGAGCTAGGAAAGTGGCCCAAACGGCAGCTATAGTTGCACATCAAGCAGCAGTTGCTGCCCAGGCTGCTACTGGAGAAGCACATCTTGAAGAAGAGCCTGTAGGGCTTTGTGACTTGTTTGGATTTGATCCGCCTGGTATAAGGAGAAGGTTCAGGAGACAGATTAAAAAATTTCAACAGTGGATAGAGCACGAACCTTCTGAGAGGTGGTCTTTGCTACACGACACCCATGGAGCTATGTATGGTGTCATGACTACAAACCTTGCTAAGTCATATAACTTTGTCCTTAGAGGTAATAGGGCTCTGCCACTTACAGCCATTGTCGAGGGTATTCTGTATGGCACGATCACATATTTCAGAGACAGACGACAGAAAGCTCAGTTGCATATATTAAACAATCCGAACACACGCTTCTGCAAAAAAATTATGGAGTACATGGATAAAAAGATGGCAAAAGCTCGGACACACACTGTCGTGGCTGTTGGTAATGCGGAGAGAAGGTTTGAGGTGCGGTTATCTATCGATAAGTTTGAGTGTGGTAATGAGCTAAGGACACACGAGGTGAAGATTGGAAATGAGCAATGGCCAACCTGTGAGTGCACATGCAATAAACCAAAATTGCTCCATATCCCATGCTCGCATGTGCTTGCTGCGTGTGGGCAGCTGGGGTTGGACGCAATCTCGTTCGTGTCTCCGTACTATCTAAAAGAAGCCGTGAGTAATACTTGAACAGGTGAGATGTCAGGAATTCGAGTAGTTGATAATTTCAACAAGGTAAACCCTGGTGAAAGGTAGTACATTTCCCACCCTGCTCTAATGTGAACATGCAGAGGAAGACGTCAGTGTAGGCGCATCCGAAATGACATGGATGAATCAGAAGCTGGAGGTCCAACGCGACAATGTTTTCTATGCAATGATTTTGGCCATAGGGCAAGGTGTTGTCCCAAGTTCGAAACAGGCGTAGTACCTATGCGAGGCCGAGGTACCCGGGCTCGAAGAGGTAGAGGTCGCGGGCGAACTTAGGTTATGATGAACTATGTTTAATTTATAATGCGTGATGAACTATGTTTTAATTTGTAATACGTGATGAACTATATTTAATTTATAATACGTGATAAACTATGTTTTAATTTGTAATACGTGATGAATATGTTTAATTTGTAATACGTGATGAACTCTGTTTTAATTTGTAATGCGTGATGAACTCTGTTTTAATTTGTAATACGTGATGAACTATGTTTAATTTGTAATACGTGATGAACTATGTTTTAATTTGTAATGCGTGATGAACTCTATTTTATTTGTAATATTGTGCAGAAATAGCGAGAAGATACAGTTTGCTCAGTAAAGATATTGAGAAGAAACATTGTGCTAGAATCTTGGAGGATGAACCTAACGCCCTCGAGCCCTTGGTCACTCGCACTCCCAAATAAACTGGAGGATACACCCGGCTTGGGTTCCTAGGTACGATTTTGTTTTAATCATGCATTACAACAATTAAGCTTTCATCTTTTGTCGCACTAAGTCTTTTGTCGACTCTATTTTGATATGCAGGCTGAAGTGCGCTGGGATTTTACCTTTTGCTCGTCTGGTTGAGGACACTGGAGACTCTACACGTCTATTATATGACCAGTCGTTGTTGAGCTGCTTGGTTGACCGATGGAGGCCTGAGACACACACTTTTCACTTCCGTTGGAGTGAAATGGCTCCTACTCTCCAGGATGTGTCTTACCTGTTGGGACTTCCCTTGGTAGGCCAGCCCATTGGGCCGCTTGATGCACCAGCCAGTTGGAGCACCAATATGGCCCAACGTTTTGAGGGTATTACTGCCGTTCCATTTGACCACAATGAGCACGGGCCCAAGTTCGACTGGTTACTAGGATTTCAGGTGTGTTCGATAACTTGTTAGTCCAATTGCCTTTACGCATCGCACCATTCATTGCTTGTTTATACTAAACTATCTTTGCGTTAATGCAGATCCAACGGTTAGGCTATCCAAAGCTCCAGTTGACTGAGCCACAGATCACTCGGTGCTTGGAGGCGTACTTACTTTGGTTTCTCGGGAAGGGGATGTTCACCGAGAACCATGTCACCACTATCACCGCTCGCTACATCCCTATTGCATTGGAGATTGCTAATGCAACAAGCGCAGACATGATTACACAAAGGAGTTGGGATTCTGCGGTCTTGGCAGCTACGTACAGAGGTATGTGCAGCGGTTGTCAGCGTAAAGCTCTTAGGTCAGGCTTGCTTGGATGCCCTTTACTGTTGCAGTTTTGGTCCTGGGAGCGGTTTCCTATTGGACGACCGGACGTAGTTGTTGAGACGGCCTACCCATCACATGCATTGGATGACCCTCCGACAGGACTATTCGACGCAGACCGCATAGACCTACCGACTTTCGGTACAGTTTGAACACGTCGCAAGGTATGTGCAAAGTGTTTAATTAGTTCATATATTATATGACTAGAAATGACATGTGTTCTTTGGCAGAGACGCTTTTCTCATGCTCAGGTGAGGGGTTGCTACCCCGCTTTCTCTGAGCAGTTTAACGTGCTGCTCGCGAGCTCGGTGATGTGGGAGCCCTACACGGATGAAGCCGTTGGTGCTAGATTCCGTAAGGATGGGGACGACGTGGAAGCCGTCACACTGATTTCTACTCTCTGTACCAGAGACACGGCATATTGGCTTACAAAATCGAAGATCATCTTCATAGAGTTGGGAGATGAGCCTACATAGAGTAGTAAGGCAGTTCGGCCTTCGCCAGTTGGCCGACCCTCGTCCTACTGAGAGTGTCGTACCTTCGGTGGTCCACACGTAAGTTTATTGACTTATCTAGTTTATTGACTTATCTTGTTTATTGACTTATCTGATTTATTGACTTATAGCAATCACTCTCAAATTGTAGGTTGTCAAAGAAGGGAAGCAACAAGACCGTCACAGACTGGCTCCATAGATTTAGGACATACGTAGAGGAGTGGAACAGCGCAACAACACGAGTCTGGGACTCGGATGCCCCGTTTGATATGGACGAGTTCAACCACTATCTGCGAAGCTACATGAGTGTCACACGTCTATGCATCGCACAACAGAGTGACCCAGGGGCGATGCCGAGCGCGGCTACTTGGGATAGTTATCCGAGCCAGTCTACTACGGGCAGCAGACAGCACGCGGTAACACATTGTCTTCATCTTATGCACCTACTTGGGATAGTTTCTATTCCATTTTTCACCCTAGTGGTTCAAATTGCAGGCACAGTTGCTACTCGATCTTGAGACGGATAGTGTTGATTACAGACGGTCCCTTTCGTCTGGACCTTTGCTTATACCACGGGAGCAGCAGCAGACCTGGCTGAGTCGCCTAGAGGAGAAGATCCGACGTATCCACGGAGTTCTCACGTGCACCCGCTCTTCGGACGTTGCTCACCAGCCGGGACCATAGCGGCCTCCGCGTCACTCGACGCAGCAGAGGCAGCACCAGCAGCAGCCACGTCCACCCTCGCCCGTACAACAGTCTCCTCGTCCACGGCTTACACCACAGGCAACACCAAGGCCTCCCCCTCTAGACCAGCCTGGAGGTTCGTCGTGGCAGCAGCAGAGTTCTTTCGACTGGTGGCAGCAGCAGCAGCCACCTTTTCAGGGTGGAGGTCCGTTGTGGCAGCCTCAGCACCAGCCACCTTTTGGCCACTCTCCCGCACCGAACTACGGCTTTCGTCCACAGCCGCAGCCACAGGGTATGCGTCTTACACAATACCGAGACTAGCCGCAGCCACAGGGTATGGGTCTACGTCTGACTATCAGGGATCTTTTTCTGGATCAGCGTGGACAAGTGATCATGAGATGGAGCACAACGCTCCGGACTTCATGACACAGAGCAGTTGGATCAACATTTTTCAGACCCCCACACAGGAGACTTAGTACGACGAGCACGGCTCAGTGATTCCTCCTCGAAACGTTCGGGCGCCCATTAGGTACGGCTGGACACCACTAGAGCAACCAGAGCAACCACGTGAGCGTCAAGGCATACGACGACGCTGATACCTCTCTCAGCCATATGTCTATATATGTGTGAGACATGCACCTTTCTATGTGTGAGACATTTCTATATCTATCTATCTATGTATGAGACATATGTCTATCTATGTGTGTGACATGCACCTTTCTATGTGTGAGACATTTCGCAATGTTATTCATTTCTTGGTCGAGATCGCTAACAAACGACTACAATAGATAAGTAGGATACAAACGAGATAATTAAGATACACACACGAGCTACAAGGGAGAACTGTTCTATCCCTACGATGATGCCTTCTTCACGTCCTGCTCTTCTTGCCCTTACCCTTCGACGATGCCTCGACTTTACCCTTCTTCTTGGCCTGCCTTTTGTCCCACTCAGCTCTCCACTTAGTCCCAACGGCAGGCGTCATGAATATATCATCTTCATCTTCGCTCTCTTCTAGCTTGTCATTGCTCTTCTTGCCCTTACCCTTCGACGATGCCTCGTCTTTACCCTTCTTCTTGGCCTGTCTTTCGTCCCACTAAGCTCTCCACTTAGTCCCAACGGCAGGCATCATGAATATATCATCTTCATCTTCACTCTCTTCTAGCTTGTCATTGCTCTTCTTGCCCTTCGACGATGCCTCATCCGATGATGGCTTGCCCTTAACCTTCGACGATGCCTCGCCTTTACCCTTCTTCTTGGCCTGCCTTTCGTCCCACTCAGCTCTCCACTTAGTCCCAACGGCAGGCGTCATGAATATATCATCTTCATCTTCACTCTCTTCTATCCAAATCCAAGGGAGCGTGATGTTCTGCTGCCTTGCCCCTTCATTACAGAATCTTTGCTTGCTCCACCTAGCATTGATCCGAAGTAGCCCTTGCCGTATCTCCTCTGGAGTCCTCTTCGGCCAGCCTTTTCTACGCAATCCCTCACCCAACTCAGTGAGGAGACAATCACTACCAATTAGTTACTCTAATGGGGCTGGATTGTTGTCTATCCTAAAGTTCCTAGCCAAATGGAAAAGGTCGACGGACATGTCTGGCACAAAACTGCGATCGTAGGAAAACATACTGGCTAAAAACGGGGTGGCTGCTGCTTAAACAACTGCGCGAGGAGGGGTTTTTATAGGGTAACATTCTGGCGGGAAAAAATCTGGCGGGAAACATTATGGCGGGAAGCATTTTGGCGGGAAAGATTTTGGCGGGAGATATTTTGGCGGGAAGCATTATGGCGGGAAACATTCTGGCGGAAAGTATTTTGGCGGGAATGTTTTTTGATGGAAAGCAACATTGGTCTGACATGTTGAATTAAAGAACTCAGGATAACATGAATGGTTGATATTAACCATGCTCTGGGAACATACCGGAGGCCTCTCGTACGACGAACTTGCTTGTCGGGGCGGGCTTGCGTCGTAGTTGGGACACATGAAAAACTTCATGCCCATGCAGGTAGAGAAATCGATCGACTCCTTAACCTTGGCGAGATGGCCGCACCAACAACGCTCGTGTGTCACCCCTTGTGGCAACCTAGCATCTTTCATCTTCCTAGGCCTATACTCTGGATCTGAACAAGGCACACTCATGATGTAGAGGAGAAAAAATGCGAGAGAAAGAGAAGGAACGACTGAACTGGGTGAAGAGAGAACATCTCGGTGCCTGAATTTATAGAGGCAATGGGAAGACTAGGCGGGAAAAAACGGCGGCAAAACATGGCGGGAATCGGCTGGCGGGAAATAATGGCGAGAATAGGTTGGCGGGAAAAAACGGCGGCAACACATGGCGGGAAATAATGGAGGGAATCGGCTGGCGGGAACCGAAAACTAATCTCGTTTAGCGCTGTTGCAGCGATTTAAGCATGTATTGGTTATGGCGAATTGCTTGATTATGCATTGATCATGCAGGATTTGGCCACGGCCTGGCCGATTAGTGCAATTGGTGAGGGCCAGGCCGATTGAGCCATTCGGCTTGCTCCTGGCCGAGAGGGGCACTCGGCTAGAGCCTCGCCGATTGGTCCAGACCCATTCGGCTTGACCCTCGCCGAATGAGTCATTCGGTTAGGCCCTAACCGATTGCAGCTGGTGTCAGCCGAATGGTCCATTCGGTCTGGTTGTGGCTGATTCGTTGTATTCGGCGACGCCTTGACCGACAAATGCCTAGATCTATAAAATCTTAAATTCGTGCGACAGTTGTGGAATTAAATAAAAAAAATGTGCTATTTGAAAAAAATTCGCTTCACACGCATGGGTCATGGGGGGAGCAAGGGAACTTCTTCCGTGTGACGTCACTGCTATTCGGCGTGGTGGACCGTGGACGTGTGCCACCAGAGAAACCCGGCGATCGTGCTCCCCATATAATTTGGTTCTTAAATAGTTGTGCCGCGTGACATACATAATTTATTTCGTTTGACCATTCCAGGTTAATTCATTTGTGCGCGTTATCATCCTAGAAGATTGATTTGTTTCACTTTTTAAAATTTTCATCCAGGGATATGAAAGAGTGGATGCCAATGAATAATTGGCGAGCAATCTCCAGTCACTATCATTCCACTACAGAAAATCGTCTAAGCGTCGACGGCCAGCCTCCGTCGGCGTAGCCCCAGAAAGTCGTCGGCGTAGGCTACGTCAACGGTGGCCGTCGGCGTATCACCGTCGACGTACTAGCCCGTAGGCATAGCCCCTCTACCCGTTGGCGTAGAAAAACCGTCGACGTAGACCATATAGGTCCCATCTAGATGACTAAAGTCCGTTTGGCTACGCCGACGGTAAGCCGTCGGCCTAGAATTTTCCAAAAAAAATTCAATTTTTTTAAATTTTTTTTTAAACATTTTTGTATAGTTTAACTCGTTAATTTCACAAAAACATTTTTAATTCTATCTAAGTATACTTAATCTCAAGTTAAATTATACTAGTAGTCAATCTTCTCAATCAGTCACCCATTCTAACACTATTCTGGCCTCAGCATGCTTAACTTCTCTGTTTCTTCCACATGAGCTTCCGACAAATAAATTAGAACTTGTTGTGAATACTATCATATCAATCCTATTAACCATTGGACTATAATGTTAGACGTCTTTATTTTTTTATATTTCATACAATTATTTAAGTAAACAACAATGAATAAGTAATAATAATCTTCAATTCAAATAAAAATAAAATAAATTTTATTTATTTTGCCTTTTTTCCATTTAAAATTGAATAATTCATATCTACAAATCCGTAAATCGTAATTCGACAAATAATATATCCAAACCGATTAGAAAAATGAGAGGAATCCAAATATGATATTCCTATCATCTATTTAATTATATACTGTAACTTTGTAATACTAGACTAACCGAAACTATTGCACGATTCATGAAACACCCCGTTTTTGACACTCGGAAAATAGAAAATGGCCTTTTAATTCGACGGAAAGGAAAACTTGCATTGGATCTATGATAAAATAGCATATTATGAACCTAAAAATGATTTTTGCAAAAAATCATGAGTATAAGATCATGTACCTGTAGTTGAAGTTGATTTGGCATGAATTTGTCTTTTTCACGAGGGGTAGAAGGAAAGCTGTGAGATACCCCGGTTGGGACATTGTCCATTCAAGATGGTCTAATATTTTTGAAAAATAGGGTGGTATCATTTTAAAACTTTCATTTGGTGGTTGCTTCATAAAACACCCCTTTTTTGTACTTGGAAAATGAAAAATGGCTTTTTGGTGTGTGACGAAAAGGAAAACTTTCTCCTACAACATTGTTCGCCATACCGTGATACACATGCGTGCACAATATGGGCACATTATCACAAACTATACCGTGATTCTAGCCATAACATTGGTCATTTGACCTGAAAGCCAGAAAACCTCGATTGAGATAGGTAATTTTGTGAAGGTTTTTTTGAGACACAATCAATATACCAAGTTTGGTATTTTTTTCTTGTAACTATGTTATATAATATGACAACACGCGAAGGCTTTTCATTGTTTCGATCGTTTTTGAATTTTTTTATGCCTATTTCAAACTATCGTCAAACTTTCTAAATCGGCGGACATGAAGATTCTTAGCTCGGGGCTGAGCCTCGCTAAACTTGCATTCGATCTTTGTTGAAATAGCATATTGTGAACCTAAAAATGATTTTTGCAAAAAATCATAACCATCAGATCATGTACTTGTAGTTTAAATCAGACTCACTTCCTACCGATTCGGCATGAATTTGTCTTTTTTACGAGGGGTAGACGAAAAGTTTTGAGATACCCCGGTTGGGACATTATCCATTCAAGGTGGTCTAGTATTTTTGAAAAATGTGGTGGTATCATTTTAAAACTTTCATTTGGTGGTTGCTTCATAAAACACCCCTTTTTTGTACTCAAAAAATGAAAAATGGCTTTTTGGTGTGACTAAAAGGAAAACTTCCTCCTACAATATTGTTCGCCATCCCATGATACACATGCGTGCATAATATGGGCACAAACTATACCGCGGTTCTAGCCATAACATTGGTCATTTGACCTGAAAGCCAGAAAACCTCAGTTGAGATAGGTCATTTTGTGAAGGTTTTTTCGAGACACAATCAATATATTAAGTTTAGTATTTTTCCTTGCAATAATGTCACATACTATGACACCACGCAAAATTTTGCATTGTTTCGACCGTTTTTGAATTTTTTATGCCCATTTCAAACTATCGAAAAACTTTCTAAATCGGTGGACATGAAGATTCTTAGCTCGGGGCTGAGCCTCGCTAAACTTGCATTCGATCTCTGATGAAATAGCATATTTTTAACCTAAAAATGATTTTTGCAAAAAATCATGACCATCAGATCATGTACCTGTAGTTCAAATCTGACTCACTTCCTACCGCTTCAGTATGAATTTGTCTTTTTCACGAGGGGTGGACGAAAAGTTTTGAGATACTCCGGTTGGGACATTGTCCATTTAAGGTGGTCTAGTATTTTTTAAAAATGGGGTGGTATCATTTTGAAACTTTCATTTGGTGGTTGCTTCACAGAACACCCAATTTTTTGCACTCGGAAAATGAAAATAGCTTTTTGGTGCGAGAAAAAAAAGAAAAACTTTCTCCTGCAACATTATTCACCATCCCATGATACATGCGTGCATAATATGGGCATATTATCACAAACTATACCACAATTCTAGCCATAACATTGGTCATTTGACCTAAAAGTCAGAAAACCTCGATTGAGATAGGTCATTTTGTGAAGGTTTTTTTGAGGCACAATCAATATACCAAGTTTGGTATTTTTTTCTTACAACTATGTCACATAATATGACACCACGCGAAGGTTTTGCATTGTTTTGACCATTTTTGAATTTTTTATGCCTGTTTCAAACTATCGTCAAACTTTTTAAATCGGCGGACATGAAGATTCTTAGCTCGGGGCTGAGTGTCGCTAAACTTGCATTCGATCTCTGATAAAATAGCATATTATGAACCTAAAAATTAATTTTTCAAAAAATCATGACCATCAGATCATATACATGTAGTTTAAATCTGACTCACTTCCTACCAATTCAGCATGAATTTGTCTTTTTTACGAGGGATGGACGGAAAGTTTTGAGATACTCCGGTTGGGACATTGTCCATTTAAGGCGGTCTAGTATATTTGAAAAATGGGATGGTATCATTTTGAAACTTCCATTTGGTGGTTGCTTCATAAAACATACTGTTTTTTGCACTCGAAAAATGAAAAATATGCTTTACGAAAGTATTTGCATTATATATATTTTTGAACAAAAATATGTAATATTTGAGTTCATATAGATAGATCTTATTTTTTTGCAAATTTTGATATATTATATGTATTTTTCTGAATTTAAATGATTTAGTTATGATTTTTCTAAGATTGATGTGGCAAAAAAAAAAAATAGCTACGCCGACGGCTTTGCCATCGGCGTAGGGGTGAAATCGTCGGCGTAGACTTGACGTCGTCGCTCTGTCGTTAGCCTAATCGCCCATGCCGACGGTCCTGTTTACGCCGACGGCTACCGTCGGCCTATTCATCCTACATCGACGGCAAAACTGGGCCGACGGCTGCGCGGCCCGGCTATCGAGTCCGCCAAGCTGCGTCGACGGCCCCGACATTTTGCCGTCGGCGTATAATGTTTTCCCCGTAGTGTTCCTCCCTTGTATGATGTATCAATATATTTTTTGTTAATGCGTTCAAGTTTTTTCTTTGTTCTTCAGTTCAATTATGCAAACTGTGAATGCAAGACGTTGTTAAGTACAGGACATGCATCTTTTATACAAGCTTTTCTCTTTTGTTACAAGTTTCACTTGGATACATGAGTAAGGTATATATAATTTTTGACACGATTGATTAAGAGAAGATTGACTGATATTAGTTGATTTTTTTGTTAAAACTTTAGCAATTTTTTTGGCCAAACGTAATCACATCAACTATAGGTATATGCTTTTTCCCTCATACTTTGCTTTTGTAAATTAATCGATGATGCCGATTCTACTATTTCAAAGGTTAAGTTGATTGCTATCTAAGAAAGAGTGTTCTGGTCTAAGTGTGACGATCTCACCATTCTACATAGTACTTGGATTCTTGTGATAGAAGAGGGGATCCGTCATACGAAGTTAAAGTTTTTCGAGAGTTCCACAAATTTTAATGTGATTGCTCGATGATTTTTTATTTGGAGAGAGAATGGGCTACTTGTCAACCATCGAAGGCGAGCTTCTCTAAAACCATCATGACTTTGTCCGGGAGTGTTGTGTTTCTTGATTCAAGGCACCGTCTTCAATAGGCTCTCTAACATAGGGTAAAGTATACCTTCTAATGAACATATTTAAAATCAGTGGTCTGAAATATTTGTAACAGTCATGCTCCACTGATTTATTTTCAGCTAGAGTGTTACTTCATGTAGTGCTTTTGTTCTTATGTTTCTCTCAGCCCGTCATGCTATGCACATGCAGCTGGAAGTTTGGGAAGACATTTGTTATTATCATTCTGGTCTTTAGCAAAATCAGATCAAATGAAATTGCCTTTGTTAGTAGGGATGTTGTGTTCACATTACTAACACCAGTTGGTGTCAAATCTAGCTACCAAGTAAACAGGGAAGTTCAATTAATTCGTCAAAAGGAATTAACTCCCCAAAGATGTACACTTATACATACCTCTATGACATATGCTAGATTTGTGCTACTTACAATATATGATGCTTTGACACATTATTTAGTTAGTATGAACAAGATAACATAGTAATGCTGCTTATGTATTTTAAGACTATTTATCTGAATAATTAAAATAGTAAATTTGCCTCCTTGTAGGTTGTTGGGTGAGGCACTAAGGAGACAATTGCAGTGAGGTAGCAGAACATTCTACTGCTAAGGAGGAGTGATCAAGATACTTTTCTTTGCTCCAAGTGTTTAGATGCACGCAATAGTATTCCGAAAAATTTAGGGAGTACTACATGTTGAAGCTGTTTAGGTAAGTTGCAACATGTGCCACTAGATTAAGAGTATCAGGTTCTTCCTAATTATTTTTGAGGAATGGTTATTCCTAATTAATTTTGTATACATGATGCAAGATCCTCTGAATGTTTTGTTGTAATAAAATAGCCATAGAACCTTGAGATATTACTCTGTCTTATTTTGGGTTGTGCAACAAATTACCATGTAACATCGGTAGATTATTTAAACCGTCATGTCATTCTGCAATGAAACAACATAATTGTTCCCGTCTTCATAAGTAACAGTAGTTGATCATCCAATTTAGTCATTTATGCAGTACCAAATGAGATGACGCTGTTTTGCCAAGACGTGTCGTTGTTTGGCCCATGGGTTCATGTTGTTGTTCTGGGTTGTCTTCTAGGAACAAAGGTACCTGACAAAGAGTAATATGTTCATGATTAATTTTCCATATTTCAAACATTCTTTGTTGGTTTAGTATTATTTTTGAGTTTTAGTTCTTCTAAAATGGGAGTAATTAAGTACTTCAATCCCTCATCTGAGTTGTTGGTATTTGATTGCCTTAATAGTGTGATTGCATTTTTAGCACATGTTTTTGCAAGGCACTGCAAGTATTTGTTGCTAAATGTTCGTTACGTTCACACCCTGAATCCCGACATGATTTAGCTATGACGGCAGGTTCAGATCGCGTCCGATTAGGGGGTAAGGAGGAAGGACGATAATTCGTTGGGAAATGGTGTTAATTAGAGATGGATCACTTAGTCGTGGGTAAGTTCAAACACGACAAGTGAGTTCTCTCCGCCCCTCTAATCTACCCCCAAAAATAAGATGATTTCCTTACTTTTCGGGAATAGAATTGCTGACTTGGTAGCTATTTTTGCTATAGCCGTGAATGTGCAGACCTGAGAGCAAGCCATTGTCAGATTGCTATTTGATTTTCTCCCTTTCACGTTTTGGTGTGCATGGTGCGCACGAGTTTATTTTTGGTCGATTTAGGCAGAGCATTTTGATAAAGTTTGGTCATTATAAGATGCACGCTGTAGTGACATTGGGTTTGCTTCTGCTTTGGGTCGGTAGGAAAATGTGAAGACAATGCACCAACAAATTAATTACGAGCCAAAGTTGTACAATGGTAAAGCTACAGTTCAGGTTGAATTGCTCATGGATTAAGTGAGAGTAAAGATATTCTTTCCGTATATTTGAAATGACAAACCTGGCGAAGATCCTTCTTAGTATATGATCGAGGTACAATTATATTTTTTGTTTGTTCTTTCGGGGTTTTAGCTGTGCCCCTGCTCGCTCTGAATTAGCAAAAACATTCTGTGAGTGGAATTCACTGATGGTGATTAAAGAGTAGGCGAGTGCATGTATTTGTTGTGGTGCACATTCACTACACGCAACGTATTCACATAAATGCCTCTTCAATATTAGCTCTGTTATGTTGGATTTCATCCATGGGACGGTGTAATCGTAAACTATCTGATCTACATATCTATCGTGTCGGGGGATAACCCCCGGATAGCCTAGCCGGACAAGAACAAGGGCAAACAGATTACGACCGACTAGCAGAGCCTAGCCGGACGCAAGCACAAGACGGCGCAGAAGGTAGCCGGAACAAGGAAGGTTGGCAAGACGTGGATCCGGCTAGACGACCGTAGCCGGACGCAATCAGGACGGAGGCAGGGCGACGTGCTGCACAAAATAACAATCTTCTTTCAGTTTTTTTTAGCCAAAATAACACTGCCTTTAATTGTCAAAGAACTGCGGTGAGTCAAAGGGTTAGATATATGTAAGTTTTTTTGTCCTTCCAAAATTACCCTCCACCGTCTGCCGCGCTCCGCCGCCCTACGCTCGATCGGCCGTGGCTTGACCATCCGTCTCCCTCCTCTACCCCGCTGTGACTCGTCCACCCGTCGCCCTCCACCGGCCGTGGCTCGGTCGCCCGTGTGGGGCGGCGCCCGCTTCTGCTCCGTCCCTTCGGTCAACACAGCTCGCTTGACCGGAGACCTCGTCTGGTGAGCCATATTTTCTCTGTTTCCTGCTATTCTTCACTGTAAAGTGCCAAAAAAAATAGAATTTGATGTATTTATGTGTTTCAGAGTTGATTTGATGGATGATTTCAAAGTAGAAATAGACATTAATCTTTCGGAAAAGGTAAGGGTATATACGTCTCCGTTAGATAATGTTAGTCTCGGTTAGTCACCAGTGGTAGCTAAAAAAAAAACTGAAGCGAGTGTTATTTTGGCAAGTTGATTTTCTCTAGTGGTATTTTCGCAAGTTCGGGTTTCACTAGTGATATATTTTGGCTATTGTCTCTAATTTGTCTGGCGTGTCTAGTGTCCAGGCGGAACATCCACACGATCTTCAGTCGACCTACTCCCCTCCTCACCACACACTAGACCCTAGGCAGGCGATGGCGATCTTTGACCAAACAACTCTGCTGGCGAGGGCGGAGGCGCGGAGCCCAGGGGCGACGAGGCTGAGGGCTAGGGAGTCTAATGGCGGTTTGGGTGAACTAGTGGTGGAACACCTACCCTTGGCATGTCGCCCCCGTGCCCGTGGTGGTGCCGCCGAACGCACCACCTCAACCCCGAATTCGGGAGAGCGAGACCTAGAGAGGTTGAGCTATGGAGGTCGCGGCTGGGGCGATGAGTCCCCTCCTCCGCAAGCTCGGGGAGCTGCTCTTGGACGAGTACAACCTGGAGAAACGCGTCAGGAAGGGCGTCAAGTCTCTCCTCACAGAGCTTGAGCTGATACACGCTGTTCTCCGCAGAGTGGGCGATGTGCAGCCCGAGCAGATCGACGAGCAAGTCAGCATCTGGGCTGGCAAGGTCAGGGAGCTCTCCTACGATATGGAGGACGCCGTTGACGCCCTCATGGTGCGTGTGGAGGAGGATGGCCCGGTCAACATGAAGAACAGAATCAAGAAGTTTTTGAAGAAGACCACCAAATTGTTCAGCAAGGGCAAAGCTCTCCGTCAGATCTCCGATGTCATTGAAGAAGCTGTTGACTACTACTGATCACTCGATCGAACTCACACACGCGCGAGGTGGAGAAGAAGAAGACAGGAGAAACTGAGAGATGAACACACGAGATTTTGTGCGGTGTACTGCGTACCGCTTTTCTGGGTCTTTCATTGCCTTTTATTCAAAGAGTACAAAGCATGCCGTGGTAATCGCCACGCCCCTACAGAATCGCGCCATCCCACGACTCGAGCGTGCCCCACGGTGATCCTACAAACTTGGAGCAGATTGTGCTAACCAACGACTCTGTCCAGCTACCATATCTGAACTAAACGTTCAGTGCTAAACTACGTTCGAACTGACAGACCAGTTCGACACTTATGGAAATACAGCTAGGTTATTCCAACAGAAGCGCAGGAGCTCGCCAAGGAGTTGGGCGAGCTGCGTCAAAGATACATTCTTGAGACGCACACTAATAGTATGGGTACTATTGACCCTCGCCTGAAGGCAGTGTTCAAGGATGTCACGCAGCTCGTTGGTATTGAAGATACACGGTTTGAGCTGATCAAGAGGTTATCTGATGGGGATGAGAGGTCCAAGCAGCAGTTGAAGACGATGTCTATTGTTGGATTTGGTGGGTTGCGGAAAACAACTCTTGCCAAAGCAGTGCACGACAAGATCAAAGGACAATATGATTGTGGAGCTTTTGTTTCAGTGTCTCAAAATCCTGACATGACAGATTTTCAAGAAGGTGCTATATGGACTTGACAAGACCAAGTATTCAAACATCAATGAAGCTGTTCGGGATGAAGAACAACTCATCAGTGAGCTGAGGATGTTTCTTCAGGATAAAAGGTACCCTATCAGCACCAAATGATGAATGCTTTCATTTCCAAAAGGGCATACAGTGCTCAACAATGAAGTTTCTTTTTTTGGGTGTATAAATCACTGCTATACATTGCCTTGCTCTTGCAGTTTGTACACATCTTCCACTTCATTGTTGATACAAATTCCCTTTATGTGACACCAACCCGTTATTGCTTTTTCCCCCGCCGAAATGGGGAGAATAACCCCAGCTTCTGCATCAATCGATGCATACGGCCGCTTTTGTTTCATAGTTTCAGAATTTAGTGGTTAAGTTACGCTCTCAGATATATTTTTACTGGTTTTCTAACTAACACTTCCAGAAATATCGTAGGTATCTCATCATAATTGATGACATATGGGATGTCAAAGTGTGGGGAATCATCAAATGTGCTTTCTCTAACAACAATCTCAGTAGTCGAGTAATAACAACAACACGCATAATCAGTGTCTCCAAAGCATGTTGCTTATCCAGTGATGACATGATTTACAAGATGAAACCTCTTTCTAGTGATGACTCCCAAAGACTATTCTATAAAAGGATATTTCTACACGAGAGTGGATGTCCTCATGAACTGCAACAAGTATCCAAGGATATCTTGAAGAAATGTGGCGGAGTACCGCTAGCCATTGTTACTATAGCTAGTCTTTTGGCTAGTGATCAGCACATAAAAATGAAGGATCAATGGCATGCTTTGCTCAAGTCTATTGGTCATGGACTCACAGAGGATGCTGGTGTGGAGGAAATGCAGAGGATATTATCATTTAGTTATTATGATCTACCTTCTCATCTGAAGACTTGTTTATTATATATGAGTTTGTTTCCAGAAGATATGGTTATTAGTAGAGATCGGTTGGTATGGATGTGGATAGCTGAAGGCTTTGTCCATCGTGGAAAACAAGAAACAATATCACTTTATCAGGTCGGAGAGAGCTACTTCTCTGATCTGATAAACAGAAATATGATCCAACCATTATACATTAATGGTGAAGGCAAGGCTGATGCTTGCCGTGTGCATGACATGGTGCTTGATCTAATATGCTCCTTGTCAAGTGCCCAAAACTTTGCTACTATATTGGACGATACTGAGCGAAGCACACAAAATTCACAAAGAAAGCTCCGCCGGGTATCGTTTCAAAACAGCATGTCAGAGCTCACCACCCCTCGGGTAGATTTCACAAGCATGTCACAAGTGAGGTCCGTTTCTGGAACTGCTACTGATTTGAGCCAGTCTCTTTCAAGGTTTCAAGTTTTACGTGTATTGGACTTGGAAGGTTGTTATTTTCAAGAAAGTAGCTACCAGGCTGGTCATATTAGGCATGTCACAAATTTATTACACCTGAGGTACCTAGGGTTAAGAGATACACATGTTGGAGATCTCCCTACAGAGATTGGAAAGCTACGGTTTCTGCAGACACTGGACTTGAGAGGAACACTGCACGCAAAAAGAGGTCGGTCAGTGGTGTCAAGTATTGTCCGACTAGGAAATTTGATGTGCCTGTACGTTGACCCACGTATGGAACTGCCAGTTGGGATGAACAACTTGGCGTCCTTGGAAGAGCTGAGTGAACTGTATCTTGATGGTTCTCATATGATCGACAAAGAGCTTGGTCAGCTGATCAAGCTGAGGGTGCTTAACCTTCGATGGCAGGGACGCAATGAGAGCGCGTGTAACTCTTTGGTGGCCTCCCTGGGTCTGCAGAAACTGATGTGTCTAACAGTTAACAGTTATGGAGAAACAAGGTTCAGATCCAGCTGGGACGCCTGGGTGCCCCCTCCACAACTCCGAACCCTTGTGTTTCGTGGATGTACCTTGACGTTGCCTTGGTGGGTTAATTCTTCGTCGCTTGCCCTGCTCTCCTACCTGCATATAGCCGTGGATGAAGTAGGAAGCAAGGACATTCAAATCCTTGGGACGTTGCCAACTCTTTGTGATCTCAGGCTAGAGTCCACACAAGTCCAGACTCAGTGCAGATTCATAGTTGGAACTGATGCATTCCCATGTCTGAGAGAGTGCAGATTCGAGTACTTCACGACATCGCCGTCTATGTTTCCACGAGGAGCCATGCCAATGCTTGAAGTCCTCAAGTTCTATGCCCGAGCATTGGACGTTGGGAGTGGTGAGTTGGACGTGGGCATGGGTAACCTCCCTTCCCTGCAGCGAGTCGATGTTGTCCTTTTTCCTGAAAAAGGCAGTACTTCAAAGTTGGGCAAAGCGGAGTCTGCGCTGAGGCTTTCAGTGAACTCCCATGCCAACCATCCCACGCTTCATATTGATTATCATGGTAAGTTCATTTTTGTCTTGTTTATCAGCTTCACCAACCCTAGGGTTGATAAATTTTGTTTTCATACAGAGGTGCACGAACACAGTATATGTATATGTCCATTTTTCTCATAGTTGACCTTTTCTTATGCATGACCTAAGTGTCAGCCAGTTTATATTCATACTTATTCACCATGATCGGATATGTATCATTCACTAGCACTGTTGTTCCCAAGTTTTTAATTTTCATTTTGGAGGAATTGAAAATTGTGAACTTCGGTCCATTTACCACTTCTAGAATTTCAAAGGATACAGAATAAACAGAGTCCTCTTCTCATAATCTACTAGTAGTTGTACTCCCTGACAATCACTTTACAATCTTGTGAGTCCTTTTGTTGTTACTGTACCAACTAAGCAGTTCCACGGTCTAACATTGCAGCTGCAGCGTAGGAAGAGTTGAAGTTCATATTGCTGACCTCGACCGGTCACCTGTTGCTTCAAACATATAACAAGATCGACTCAGACAGTCGAGAAAGCACACCATGTTTCATTCCTCTTTCTGCTTCTTTGTCAAGGTTGATATCCATCGTGTCATTTGTATATCTTCTTTGCGCTTCTGGGGACAACAGTGTTGTGCATTTAATTTGCCTACTACCAGTTTAAAAACTCATAGGATCAGCTGGATTGCATGGTTACTGGATACAACCATCTTATGATAGTCGCTCATGGTAATCTTCTACCAGGTACTTGGCGGCCAACTAATAGGCTTTTCAAGATGTTCAGAATGCTGAGCATTTTGTCTTTTCTTTCGAGGGTTGATATTTGTATCGATTCTTTCTGATCCATGAGTTGTAAACCTTTTGATAGTTAAAATTAAGTAATAAAAAGGTTGTGCGCATCTATTGATGCAGAGTCCAGGGTTCTCTCCATTTTAAAAAAAATAAAAAAAATTGAAGAACCGTTTCACTTTTTTTCCATTCTAGGTGAATAGCTTGTCTCCTGCGTGTAGAGGCATCTACGCTGTTAACTAGCAAGATTTAAAGCTGCTCCCAGACAAATGCATGGAAGCTTCACGCTAGCAGGCTACCTCATGATGATATGTATGAACCCTACAATTTATTTCCTTTATCTGAACAAAGCAGCATAACAATAATGATGGACTGGCTTGATTTCTTTGCTCTTCTTAATTCGGTCATACTACCAACTTTCAGACTCTTATTTATCGACGGGGGCATATAGTAGGAAAGGGACTTTTTTTTATATCAATTCGAGAGTTTTATTCAAACAAATGCATTCGCTGGGCAATCAGCCAGAAGGCTACTGACCAGGAGGCTAGGGGTCTCGGCCATCCAACTCTCGGTCACACGTAGTATACTTGCAGGAGGCTAGGGGTCTCGACCATCCAACTCTCGGTCATACATAGTATACTTGCATGCTTTGCACGCAGTTTTTTTTTTAAAATGAGCATATATTAATATCACACAGATACCAATTACACCCAGCCTCTGCTACAACGCATACCCTAATAGCAATACAGATGCACACAGTCGAAAAAAAAGAAGAAGAATTACAAAAAAGAAAAGTCCCACTGTAGGAATCTGATCCTCAGCAGCAGCGACACTACCACCACCAAAACAACACCAGAAGTCCAACCCCTCCAAAAGCGACGCCTCCAAGAAGGAAACAGTGCACAAGCGCTGTCATCGCCCGATCAAAGATCTAGGTTTTCACCCTGGAGAAAGTCCTCGCTCGCAAAACGATGCCTTCTGCAAGGCCATTGCTAGGCACAACCAATGAAGGCCAGACTTTAGGTTTTCACCCTGTAAGGTAAGACTGTGAACTCCTCCTGTGATGTCGCCCCCTCTAACAGACGCTGCTGCGAGTCACAGATAACCAAGCCAGATCCTCATCGCCATAAAGACTCAATCCACCATAGCTCTCCCACATGTCTCTGCCTTCATGACATTCTCCGCGTCTGACTTCACCATCTGTATCGTCAAAGGCATGTTGCATGATGGTAACAGGTAGCAAAGCTTCACCACGCTTCCACTAAAACCAAACGGCCAGCAAAAAACACATGTGCGCATGACCGAATTCCTTTCGATCCAGCAAACTCCAGGCATATGCGCCCATGGGAGTTTGCCGGCGGAGCCTTCCGGAACCAGACACTCTGGCCAGATCAATGGAGACACCCATCAAGTAGATCTTCGTCTTGGTGCGAGAAAGATCCGAGGACCACCCCCTTTATTGAAACGAGCCAGCAGCCCCCACGCTACCTGCCGGAAACTAGCAGGATCTGCCGCATAGCGGCAAGATCGCCCGGCCGACCACTCCGACGGAGAAGGAAGTCACCACCACCATGCCAGGGGCTGTAGCCCCAAGTGCCCTAGAATCGCGAGAATGACCCAGAGATCCTGGGCGTCGGTGTCGGCAACGAACGGAATAGATCTCGGCCCGAAGACACGGATTCCCGCCGCCGCGTGCAGCCATCTGGGCCAAGGACCCCCAGCCGCCGCCCGCCACGATGCCACCGTCGCCATGCCAGATCGCGGCCAGGGTCACCGCCGCCGCCATGCCGCCAGATCTTTGCCCGACGACGCCCCGGTCGGCGGCGGTGGGCAGGAGGTTCAAGAGGGGGAGGTCGGCCGGGGAGGAGAGGGGCCCGCCCGGCGCGGTGCCGCCGCGCGGGTGCGAGGGAGGAGGCCTACGAGATGCTCTCACCCCACGCTCACCTTATCACCAGGACACGGACATGAAACTCACTCGAACTGTTGCACGCAGGTGTGTCGGGGACGTGGCTGTCCTTAATACATGTTGAATAGAAAAAAAGGTAAAATAACTAGCTAGCTCTCCAATCTCTAGTAAAATAGGTGCCACAATCGAAAGAGAATTGCAGCGACCACAATCGAAAGAGAATTGCAGCGACTGTTCCAGAGGTCTACTATCTCCTGGCAGTCCGTCTCCATGATCACATGCGTGAGTCTTCTAATCTTGGCGAACAGCACACCGTCACGCAGAGACAAAACCTTGGCGATCAGAGGATCCGTGATCCCGAGTAATGGCTTGCTCCATGCTCCAATCAAACGACATGAAGATCTTGCAACCCCTCCGGCCGGCCCCGCCCTTACCCTCTGTGACATTGACTGAACCATCAGTATTAATTTTGGTAAACTCCGCACGGGCGGTCGCCAGCCATGTCCTGGCAGAACAACCTGCTGCCGAGGAAATTCTAGGAGGGCTAACACCTCCCTAGTAGCTTTCACAAAGAAGACTGGATCAGAATGTTGTTCATCGTGTTTCCACTTATTCCGCGAATGCTAAATCGACCACATAACAATGATGATTTTTGCCCTCTCATGCTCAGAGAACCTTTGATCACAAAGAATATCCTTTGCCCAAGTCTGGGGATGTAGCCGAGGTAGAGTAACATCTAACCATGTAGCCGCTTCATCCCAAAATCGTCTAGCATGAGAGCACTTGATTAGAGCATGCATAGTGACTGTTGAAAAGAAGTTGGGATCTGGGTCCGAATTTTTTGTCATCGCATGACATAATAACCGAAAGAGGTAGTTCACCGTGTAATATACGCTAGAAAATCCAAAAGAATCTATAAAGTGCAGCTGCAAAAGAATAATTAAAAAAGGTCTACCGTGCAAGCATATATTCCATGTTCTGAATGTCCTGAATATATCTGAAATTTCAGAGTGTTGTGTTCTTCGTCGGTTGTCAAAAGACGCAAGGCACGGTCTTCTACAAGGCGCACCAGTGATTTGTTCAGAGTAGGATGGTCAAGGGCTGGGAAATGAATGAAATATAGCCAGGTCAGTGTGCTATCCTCAGAAGCTATGCATGCAGCATGCAAACACCCCTCTCTTTGGGATCAGTTACAGTAAAGTTTGAAGGTTGTGATATCTAAGGCTGTTGAGTACGATTAGAAGGAGGAGTTGGCTATTGTCCGATTTGTCTAAGCTCGTTAGCGGTTGAACACATAGAGGATCATGAAGGAGACATTATAAAGGTTCGGGATCCTTTGAAAGTATCAAGCAAAGGTGTACCTAAGCATAGCTCGAAAGATGAAGAATACGATTATCGGCCAAAGTTTAAAAATGGAAGACCATTATCATTTGATGAACATAGAATCAAGTGCAGAGCTTCAAGGAACGAGGACACAACAAATGCAGCAAGCAATGCAAACTTAACCAGAAGTGAGTGTTACCAAACTATTCTCATATATAAATAATAAACTTATCAAACTTAATGAAATTTTGCGTTTTCATGTGCAGGAAGGTGATACAGGAACATCAGTAGACGAGATATTTGAGTTAATATTGTTAGAAAATCTATGGTGGCACATTTTTTAAAGTTATAATACGATTATTATGTACAAAACTATTTTGTTTAAGCCGCTGTTGTGTTGTACTGTGTCATTGTCTTACCATGTCTTCATAAATTTCGGTTAAATAGATATGTTTTACGATGAAACGTGTCCATGTCAACAATTGTGTTTAAAAAAATAAAATAAATAAATGATGAAAATCTAGATGTGTGCATAAAATGGCAACCATTTTCAGTGGTGTCTGGCCCACGAAGGAGTTGATAGTTTCCCTGTTCATTTGGGCCGTAATGCTAACTAGTCACGATCCTGGTAGCCGGCCCTAGGGTTTGTAAGATTTTCCATATAAATATGCATACCCTCAGTCTCAATTAGGATTCGTCTAGGCTATGTCGTCTCGCTATCATGCCACATCACAGATAGGGAAATAATAAAGAAGGACATGACAGAGATACTAAATTACATATTACCATATGTACATCACCAGCAGAAGGTTACCAGTACTCATCAAACAACCAAAATAACCAAGTTCTCCACCATTTCTACCTAGTTAAGCAGTTCAACATATTAACCAGACATAAACATCATCAGTATACTAATGATTTACCATACAAACTACCAGCTGCCTAATGGCACTAATTGTCAACACATTATCTTGCCATTCACTCCTGCTCCTCATCCCCCGACTCGACATACTCAAACTCATCTGACTCGAGGACCCTCAAGAGAGCTTCATGCCTGCCATGACCACGCAAGTCAACCACAAATGTTTCTTCACCCTAACGTCCTCGAGTGGCAACCTCACGGACATGCTGGACAAGCCCCACCATCAGGCCCCCATATGGCTTGAAGTGGTGGAATGAGCACATGTAGAACACAGTGGTATATGGCAGGTAGGCAAAAATTCCCCGATGCCTCACTTTCTTCTCTTCTTTCTTCACAAAGGACTTATAGGTCCATTTCTCCACATCAATATCTGAACCATAAAAGTACTACACAATCAAAAAAAGAACACAAGAGTTAGTACTTCATACTAGATAAAACAACTACTATTTGTGTGCATATCTAAATGCACTTGAACAGATGGAAGAACGAACCTTCTCGTCGGGCACCGGGAGAGTACATCATAGCCAACACCAGGGTTTAGTGCCTGCTAGAAATATTTAAAACATTAATTATTAGAACCATTCATTACAAGGAAATGAAAAACACTAGCAAAAATTGATAGCAAAACAATTATGTTTCATAAATCTGATCATTAAACTAATAACTAGTACATCAGTAATATTTATGCTACATGCCATTAAATTACAAGGATTGTGCAATTATGTTACATGTACATAAAACACAATAATTATGCAACCTATTTTCTATCGTACATTTAATTTCAGAGCTACAAATAGGCTAAGTTTTGGAGATCAATAGAATGAGATCAAGTGTAACCTTCTCCATTTCCAAAACTTATTACAGAATGAGACCATGAAATTATTAAAACCAGTGTTGAAAAATTTACTTTTGATGCAACCTAAATGAATAAGAAACATCATCATTACAATTGTACATACTATTTTATGATAGTAAACTATGCAATGATACATTAAGAGGCTAAATTGTACTATCAGTACCATATACTAAACAATAACAAAGATGCACCCCCAACTCCTCCAATTTGCTAAACACTGTCACTAAGCAACTAAGCATGCATTTAACAGAACTTGTCTAAGAAATGCTCATACAAGTACAGAAAAAATAGAACAAAACTATGAAGGCAGCATTGTGTAAATTCGGAGTTAAACATCTCCAAATTATCCTATGCACTGAAGTATTTCCTAGGGCTAACACTGATATAGCTTTAGATAATAACACAAGCATTTGTATTCTCATAATAGCAAGTGATTTATGGACAAACATATTAGTTGCCTTCAGGTACTGCAAGATAATAATACAACATCATGCATTATATAATTTTATAGAGCATCACAAGGGTGAGATGACACAAGCTAGACAAACAGGGCAGTCACATTTATTTTGCTTTGAATATAGGGAGAAGAAATGTTCGGAAAGGCTATCTAACACTCTTTCCATATCCACACAAGCACTTGTCAAAGGGATCAGCCATTGAGAAATCATGGGACAGAACATGGCCTGGAACAACATAATCTGATGCACTGAAGTAATTCCTAGGGCTAGATACACGCTTCACTGAATAACTTTCGTCAAAATATATGAATCCCTAAACAAAAATCTACACAAGAAATCTACACAACCGAGCTTCCATCCAAAAAAAATCCAAAACACTGGGTGTAATTGGTATCTCGCGATATTAATATATGCTCCTTTCCCAAAAAAAATCCAAAAAAATCCCTAAAAGATATCAATCCCTAACACTGATATAGCTAAATCTACACAACAGAGCTTCCATCCAATCAATCTGAAGGGAGAAAACAGAAATTAGAAGAAAAAACTCTAACCTGCATCGCAGCAACCTCTTGAGACTACACCGGCGCCAGATCCTCCGCGGTGCCGACCGCCACGTTCATATCCAGCCTCGCCGACCTCCGCATCCACCATCTCCTCCTCTCCTAGAGTCGCATCGGCCAAAAAGGCCAAAGCAGCTGTACCACCACCCCCACCGCCATGGCCCTTGACCACCTCGACCGCATCTGGGCGGGTCACGGCTCCAATCCCCACCCTTGCAGAACCTCCCGCATCGCCTCTGGAGCCCACTCCTGCCATCGCCCGTGTCGAAATCGCGCAGTACATGAGAGCTCGCAGGCCTCAGGCGGAGGAGATGATGGGAAGAGCTAGGGTTTTCTCGCTCTTCACTCCTTTCCGTATCAGGTGAGGCAAAAGGAGGCAAATGGTCGGGATCGGGCCAGGCGAAGCGGCCGAGAGGGCTCTTATACGTCGCGTCGCTTCATTTCTTGTTTTATTTCAGCTGACGTCAGCGACGCACGTGACGCCCACCGTACCGAATACGCGTACACTACCTGGTACAAACTGTCGCGGGCCTAAACGGCTCTACGTATCTCCCCAAAGAGAAAAAATTACGATTTTGCCACCAATAATAAATCGGTATCAATAAATCTCCACCATCCGCGTCGATTTTTTTTTACAACCAAAGCAAGGGGCGGGGCACCGGAACAGAAGTGATTCTAAATTGCTCTGCACACGACGATCCTCAACACTCGATCTCGCACAGAATCTCGCTCAAGAACAGAGTTCAGACACGAAGAACCGAGGAGACAGCGTTTTGGCGCTGCGCACAACTTGCAACATTTTCATTTTCTTTCTCTCCTTTTGTCGTGCAAGGTATCGATCGTGCGTGAGCACACGATGCCTACATTGGCCGTGCCATCCCACGTTGCTCTGCACACGGCGATCCTTGTCCTCGGACTCCCCGATGCCATCTAAGGGCCCTTGGTTTGTGTCGTACATATGTCAAACGAAAAAGTGTGTGCATAGCGGCTCTCAAACCTATTTTGATGCGCAGCATTATTAGCGCTCGTTGGAGATGCTCTAATAGACCCACAGGGGCGCCTCCAAGAGGATCACGATGTCCACGGGCACCGCCCGGCAGGCGGCAGCTAATCACTGACCGCCCTTAACCCTTATCAGTAGTGACGGAGACTAATACAGCCGCTCAATGTTCGCAGCACGCTTCAGAGTCGAGGATCAACAAATCCATACTTACATTCACAGCTAGTACTAGTAGAATGGAGGTAAAACAACAGTACTGTTCGTTAAGATCCCAAACCAAACAAAACGAGTCCCTCCCTCGGGCCCTCGAAGCAAACCACACAACTTTTTTTTCGTTTTACCAGATGTCTAGACTTTCTACAGAGGCATTCAAGAGTGCGACCTGCGCCACCTCGCCACCGTCGGCGTGCCCGTCGCCGGGATCGACCCTGCAGCGGCGGCTCGGGCCTTCTTCGTCCCGCTGAGCGGCGTCCTCTCCATGCCGCTGTCGGAGTCTTCCACCCTCGCCGCGTCCGCGCCCATGCCACCGCCGAACAGGAACGCGCCCCACTTGAACAGCCCCCGCCTCCGCCTGTCCGAGCCCAGCCGCTCCACCTGCGCCTGCAGCGCGTGGCACTGCACCTGCACGCGCGTGCGTGATCACATACCAACGCAGCCAGGTCACTGAACTGATGCTGGAGAAGACGTAGGTAGAATCTGTAGGATCACACACACGAACCTGGAGCCTGGCGACGTCCTCGCGGAGGCGTCGCAGCTCGTGGTGCTGCGAGACGACCTCTCGCTTAGAGGGGCACCGGGCGTTGGCGGCGGCGGCGGAAGAGAGGTCGATGGCGGCGCCTGCCGGGCTCCTGCTCTGCAGGGAGCGGAAGGAGCCGCTCCAGTCGGCGAGGCGGCTGAGCCTGCTGCCGTGCTCCGAGAAGAGCACCTGGACCACGCAGCGCACCGGCAGGCGGTCGTTCTGCACGGCGTGCGCCGCCGCCTCCGCCGACAGCTTGCGCGCGTCGATCACCCGGCACAGCGACCGCCGCTCCTCCTTGCTCGCCTGCGGGTGCGCCTGCACGTCCTCATACACAAACGTTATCAATGGTCGTTCGCGTACGTGCACAAAATGTTACTACTACTCCGAACCCCTAGAACAGAACATGCGTGTACCGCCAACATAATCAGGTGACTCTGGTCGATCTTCTTGTGCAAGGACAAGCAAGGTTTTTTTTTCGGGGAAACAAGAACAGGTAGGTTCTTGTTGTGTTGCGCTTGTAGATGAGGCAGCAGGTGGCTCACGTGATTTCTGTTCGTTTGTTTTTAGAAGCGCGCACACACCTTTTAGGAAAAGACAGAGAAGAATCACACGCATATTCACATGTGGCTACTAAACATGCTATACACTTGCAGGCAAGAAACAAGGCTCACTTTTCAGTTTATTTACTTTCTGATGTGACCTGACTATGTGAATTTGGTATGGATCCAAGCAAGCAGGTACGTGTACTGGTAGATTTGAGCCGGTGGACCTTACTCACATCGTGCAAAGGACAAACGCACAGAAAGATCCCCACAGGACTTTTAAAAAATACTTGTAGTACTCCTTCACTTACGTCTAGGTGTTTACTTATCTTAGAGTGTATCTAGTACACTTTAAAATAAAGAACAGGTCTTACATTACTGAAGGAGGGAGTAGTATTTTTCAGAACCAAACCAGTGATTAGGCAAGTGTGAATTTTCTGGATTTTTTCTTTTTGCGAAACCCACGTACAGACGCACGCGCTCGCAAGTACACATACACTCACCTCATGAACACACACGTACTATCTCTAAAAGACTGAGTCTTGAAACCGATCTGACGGGTCTTGAGCTTAACGAAGTCACTAGAAACGCCTCGCTATCGATAGAAACGTTGCCGTCTTCCACCGAAGAATATTCCGTCGTTTATGAGACACTAAAATATCAGACCTGGGTTTGAACTCCGATAGTATATGCCATGTGAAGGCAAAAGGACGCGAATTCTAGTGTAGATTGAGCATATGATTCGGTCCAAGCTGAATTACCGTGGTCAAACGCACAGAAACATGTGTGTACCGCCTCTCTTACTTCGATGGATTGTTTACCTTCTTGCGTAGCATGCGTCCAACGCAATCGCATCGGCCAACGTATAGAGCTCCTAGCCATGCATGAAACCACGTGCACTTACTGGGCTGTCCTGTAGTACTAGTTGCCTTCCCCTTTTGGGGCTATCTCGACGAAAAAGCTAACGGTCAGTGGAAAAGGAAATCACAAACTTGCACATATCCATGCTGTATGATTTGCCACGCTCGAATGATTTCTCTCGCGATCATCATCTTTCCCGTCACCCAATTTTGACCTGTCGTCAAAGATCACTACTAAAACGGTATCGTACGTCGAGCTCAAGGTGGCAACAAGGATACTACGCGGAGATTGCAAATCACATATACGTACGTACTTAATGTGCTTTTGCTACCAGTTGTATAACTACTGTTTGAATATCTTAGTCATCTGAATTTTCATGCTACCATCTAGAAAAAATCTTGGTGATTTGTTTGAATTTGTGTGCTACAAAGGCTAAAATTACTAGTGGTTTGTTGGAAACCAAACTAATTAGATCATCTCCACCGACGTCCCCAAACCCGGGCCCGTTGAGCTTTACGGTTGCGGCCGAAAAACGGCATGTGGCAACTTGGGTTATCCAAGATATTGTCTGGCACGCCCCTGCAGCTCCCGACACACCCCTGTGTAGGGGGCGCCACGTACTACTGGCCATGTCGGGTCGCGACGGCCCCCTTGGTAGCCACTGAATGGGCCGGCCAAACAAATTTAAGATCGGGCGTCGGTTCCGTACCTGCTCTCATGCTACACGCTTCGCTGGGGTCATAAGCCAACACGCAAACGCCGTCGCGTGATGGCTCGTCTCCCGACAAGCCAGAGTTAATGGCACCGATGTCCGCTCGGCCTACCCGATGGCTCCAAAAAAGGGGCACCCTCACCTCACCGGCGCACTCCTCCTTCACTCCTCCCAGCATTATTCACCACCTGGCTCCACCACCTTCCACCATGGGTCGCAACCACCACGAGGCGGGCGATAGCTGGAAGGGAGCCGTGCAGCCGCACAACCTCAACTTCGACGAGGCGACGGTCCTGGCCGAGAACAACATTCTCGTGCCGCGGGACTAGCGCCTCCCTCACGAGTGGAACATCAGCAGCGGCGGCCATGCCATTCCGCCCCTCCCACTAGGCGGTGATCTCAATGAGGTCATCGAGCACACCGCCGCCACCGCCGCCCGTCTAGTATCAGCACGTCCAACACTAGCAGCATTGGACATTCCCCTAGGCCGCGCTAGACTGGATCAACCTCGCCTCCAACGACGACGAGGAGTAGGACACCATAGCGCAAACCCTAGCTTCGCCACCACCACCGGTAGTTATTAAGTTTATTTAGTTTATATCGGGTTAAATTTTGTTCAAACTATATAAATTTTCTTAAATTTGAATGAATTTCTTAAATTTCTAACATGTCTTTGGATCGTTGGACGCTGTCGTTGGGATCCACCGGTGCAGGCAACCCTCCCCAAACCGCCGGCAGTTAGTAATGGTCTTCCCCAAAGCCACTGCCGGTGGAGATGCTCTTAATAGATTGTTCACCTATCTCTTGCTACTTTGAACAGACATTGTAACCAGCATACTTCTACACTTTCTATCAACATGTCAATGATTGTCCATTTGTGGAGATCATTCTAAAGCTCAAGTGCACGTCGTGAACAGTCTCACGCATGCACTGACCAGGACATGATGTGATGGCACTACCGCCATGATGATGTACGGCCCAGATTAACTAACCAAACACAGCGAAAACATCAATTTTTTTTAACGGCAACCGAACGGAGACGCATTGTACTGACCTTGAGGTAGGTGTCGACGGCGCGGTACAGCCCGTCATCAGCGGCGCGTGCGTGCGCCGGCACGGCGCGCGCGAGCTCCTCGAACTCCACCGGCCGCAGCGCGGCCTCCAGCGCCGCCTCGGCGAGGTACGCGTCCACCAGCTTCGCCACCCTGGCGGCCGCCGCGCCGCCACCGCCCGCCTTGGCGCCCTCCCGCAGGAACCCGCGCACCAGGCGGAGAACGAGGTGCACGTCCAGCAGCGTCGTAGTTGGCCGGTGGTGGTCGCGGGAGGCAGCGCCTCCGTGTCCGAACGCCGGGATCATCACGGCGCCGAGCGACGCCTGGTCGAGCCGGCGCGCCGCGCGGGCCTCGAGGTCGCCCAGCAGCGCAGCGTCGGCGCCCACCATGCTCCCCGCGCGAAGCAGGCGGAGGAGGAAGTCGCACGCGATGCCGTCGTCCTTGTCGTCGCCGGCAGCGCCGTCATTGGGCGGGAGCGCGGCGACGAGGGACTCGAGGAGGAGCCGCTTCTTTAGCCAGGTGGCGGTGGGGCTCTCCGGCGGGGCCAGGAAGCGCCCCGAGGGGGATGACGCCACGACGTCCGGGAGCCACCTGGCCGCGTAGTGGGACAGCACGGTGGCGAGGTGGTCGGAGGAGGCCGCCTCCGCGGGGGGCTTGGACCGGATGGCGGCGATGGTGCGCGCGAAGGCATCGACGTCGTTGATGACGACGCACGCGTCGTCGCTGGCGCCACGAGGAGGCGTGCCGGCGGTGGCAGCGGAGGAACGCCGAGGGTCCGGCGAGGAGTAATGGGCGCCGGTGGGATCACCGGCGACGCGCGGGGCCGGGGACGGAGAGCTGGGGCATTGGGTTGGCGACGGAGGCTTCATCGTTTTCCTTGGTGTGCTCGGTGCTCCGAGTCCGAGCTATCGCTGAGCTCGAGCTGTTGTGTTGGAACTTGGAGCGAGTGTGCTCTGTGTGCCAACCAAACTGCCAAGGCGATGTGCCATAAAGCTTCATGTAGTAGCAGCATGGTGTGGTACACAGAGCTACAGAGTGGAGAGACCGAGGGGAGAGAGTGACAGGCATGCCGATGGTCCAAAAGTTGATCGCTGACACGCACACCACATCGTGGGAAAAGGTTCTCAGATTCCACCGTAGATAATGCATGCGGAAAATGACAACACATTTTCGGTCTATCAACACATCATGCTAATAAGAACAAGTACAGTAAGACTTACAGCAAGAACAATAGAAGAGCCCACTGCTCGCTATAAGGCTGGTCCATGTTATCTATGGCCAACCTAATAGCTAGCAAGTATAATAGAGAAGTACAAATTATACTACTTTAACTAATGTATGATTCATCTTTCGCTCTCACATAATGAAGCATGTGCTGCAGCTGGCTCTTAGCCAAGAGCCCATTCATTTTCTCTTTTTTCTTCTCTCTTCTCCAACTAAGCAAGTTTATACTATTTAATCTCTTATAGCCTGCTTATATCACCTTATTGTACTTGTTCTTAGTCAGCTGACTATAAGCTATTCCACTCAGTAAAAGCCTAGATGTAGGAGAGAGATAGGAGAAAAGAGAAGGAAGCGGACTCTTAATCTACAGCCGACTGTAGCACAAGAAACAAGAAGCTATAGCCCGCATGCAGCCTGCAGAGAGTGCTAGAGGTAAGCTGTTGCAACAAAACGAGTCTTGCATGTCATGCAAAAATTAAAGGCATAACTATTGTATATAGCCTATACTATAGCCAGCTTATTGTAATACATATTTATGATGGCTACAGGTGACATGGCACAAGTATAGAGCCAACTGCTGACTACATTATTATTCTTGCTCTAAGTTTTAGAATAAAACGTGTTACTCTCTATGTTCGTAAATAATGATTTTTCATATTTTTTGTGAAATGGGGAAAACAAAGTCGATGCACAATATTATATTATTTGAAGTGTAAAATTCAGCAGCCGAACAAGTTCAACTAAAAAGAAGACTAAAACAATATGTGTCGCGACAGTAATTCCACAAGTCAACCACTAACAATGTGGTAAAATATATAAACAAGCAAAAATTGCATAGCTCCTAGGCTAAATCTTCAAGAACAAAACGCCATAGGTGCACCGATGGTGATGAGTCCAATCGTATGTTGATCTCATGGGATTTTCATCCCCAAAATCCAGATTTGATCCACCACCTTGGATAAGGACACTATGCAGGCGCACATTGTCATAGCCTAATCAGAGATCTTATGTTTTCACCGGAGACCACATACTCATCGTTGAAGCCGCATGTAGTATCATCTCTGTAATGACCCATGGAATAAATTATAGAGAAGGGTAGAAATGTGAATTGATATTTTGCATAGCAAGCATATAGAAATTTAGGATCAGCTTGAAAATTTCAAAAACCTAATTGAACTTAATTCTAGTGAGTTATGTAACCAAATGGTCACTAGGAATTAAAGTCAAGCTCAAAAGTAAATTCAAATGATTTAAAAGAATTTCGAATGGAGGTTCAATCTAAGTCAAACTTGAATTCAAATTCAAATCCTACACGCATACAAGTCATAAGGATAGGAATTCATTTATCACACAAACTTTAGACATCAGAATTCAAACAATGATCACAACTATAATGAGATCAACTTGATCTTTATTCATTTATAACATGAGTACATGATCTAAGTTACAACGGATACTAAAAGGAGTAAAAGAAAAATCTAATTACAAACTACGGAACCTACACTTCACCATCTATCTTCTTATCCTTGCTGCCAATCTATCTTCTTATCCTTACTGCCAATTTATCAATCTTCCAAACCTGTGAACACAAACAACAAAGAAAAATAAAAGTTAGTGTTAAAATGTTGGTTTTCCCTTAGGCAAAACCAGTTGTTGTAAGAATCCTATCAACCAGAGTCTAGGAACCAGTCCTAAACTCTGAGCCTGAGTTTAAACAACCATGAAACAAAGAAAAGTCAATGACGAGGAAAAATCTTCACAGTAAACCACTTGAAATCCAACATACCAAACAATAGCATAGATTACTGGCAGTTCACAATGGACGGTTACACTTATCAGTAGATCCAAAATCATCTAGGTAGTCATCTACCCAGAATTTTCTAATAGAACAAGTAGATGAACTAAACCAATAAAAAGGATAGAAACCATAATACAAAACTTTAGACCAAAGGAAATTCCCAAGCTCAAGATTCTATCAAGAACAGATATAATTCCAGAAATCAAAATCATCATGAAAATTATGAACCAATAAAAATTATAGTAACCACAATACAAGATCATAGGCCAAAGGATATACCAAGGCTTTAGATTCTTACAAGAACCCTAGAACAATAGGAATTTAAAACATGATCAATTAGTAATGTAAACTAATCGAACTTCACATCAAAGGATACTAAGATAAATCATCCAAATAGAATTCCAAGGGCTCATGAATGAAGTCCAAACTAAAATCACTAATAATCAAATGAATATACACTTGTCATGCTCCAAAAACAAAACATGACAAAAGACAAACCGACATGCCTGATTAGGAGTATGTAAATACCACCCCTGCATATAAGAAAAAAAGTCCCATATGCTAACTTTGGCATACACACATAGGTTAAAAGCAGCATGGGCTTAACCAACAAAAAATCCATGCCAACTATATATAAGTTAAGCAACAGAGGCGGTTTCACACATGCCAAAGCAGGTGATTCGCCTAAATGCATGCTTCAGGTGTCAAACCTACAGTGATTCCAGAGCACTATAAATATATGGGGATCTCACACCCCAGAGCTCATAAGTCACCACTCGAAGTTGGACCAAAAACACACAATATGAATTTAGAGAGAGATCTGAGAGAGAGGGGAAGAAAAGGAGGAAGAACTCAAGAACAGGAGGAGAAGAACCATGACAGCAATTGCAAATCTTCATCAACCACATTTTGGAAAGTACAAAGGTTGTTAGCTATAAACCCTAGAATAGGAAGCATAGAGTCCATAGGAATCTAGAGAGAGTAGTAAGATTTGAATGCACCTAGTGTATTGGGATGTACACTATGCATCTTCACCATGTGAAGAACACCACATGCACAACCAAGCTCATACACTGGCACAACCTTAACTATTAGCCAAAGGTAGAACAAGTATAGTAACCATAAATAATCAACCAACAATAGAACACTAATTCTGTATCTCACCCCTCATCCCTAGACAAACCCCTAAGATATGCCTAAGGATGAGAAGGGAGATACAGAACAAAGATTCTATAAACTTGCATAAGAAGAATAATTAATCTTAACCTAACATACTTACAGAATTAAGCTTGAAGTTAAAAGGTCAAGTAATAACAATGAATTAATTCAAATAACTATTACTAAGATGCTCTGAGTGAAATGCTTGACTAATAGTAAAGCAGTATACTAATTAACAGTAGCAATTAACATTAGGCATAACTAGAGAAGGAAGAAGAGGAGGATAAGAGGACTTACCTTCAGAAAGGGTGAGCCCAACTCACACTGACTGAGTAGAGGAAGGACATCAGTCATGGTGGCACATGGGGGTGCTAGGAAGGGTATCTCACTCCACACCGGTCAGGGCAGCTGGTGGAGGCATTGTAGACGTGGTGGATCACCATCTCGATGGCGGGGAGCGCCTGAGTTGCACTGGAGACGAGGGAGGCGATGCATCTGAAGGAGATATGCCCTAGAGGCAAATAAAAAAGTGTATTGTTTGATATATCTCTTATATGTTCATAATACGTTTCATATTGTGCTATAACTGTATTAATACGAAACGTTAATACACGTGTGGTATGTAAAAAAACCATGTCTCTAGTTATCTCTAGTAAACTAGTTCATTGGTGATGAAGATGATCTGGGTTTCAAGATCATGGGCATTTATGCCAATTGATAATGAGGTCATGTCATTGGTTGAATGATGTGATAGACAAACATCCGACATTTATATCTTAATGAGATCAACTTACAAAGTTCACCATTGATGATAAACACAGAAAACCTCGCAACCTGATCCTTAGACTGTGGGATAATGCAAATCACCGTTCTAGAGGAAGCTTTGATGGTATCAAGCATCATCGTGCGAAGGGGTGATCAAAAAGGTGTTACTCGGGTTTTCCAAAGGGACGCGTAGAGGAGTACATATCAAGACCAGGATTTATCAATCCATGTAACAGATAGATACATGTGGCCATGTCGGTGATGTTGCATTAGTGAAGCTTGCAAGCATGTGACTTGGTCACAGAATGCAATGACATGGGAACGAGTAAACAAGTTGTTGAGGGTCAACCTCAAGGGTGGTTGATGTCTACGCATGCTTCTATTCTTGTGGACAGTGTTGGGCCTCCAAGTGCAGAGGTTTGTAGAACAGCAGCAAGTTTCCCTTAAGTGGATCACCCAAGGTTTATCGAACTCAGGGAGGAAGTGGTCAAAGTTATCCCTCCCAAGCAACACTGCAATCAATATACAAGAAGTCTCTTGTGTCCCCAACACACCCAATACACTTGTCAGGTGTATATGTGCACTAGTTCGGCGAAGAGATAGTGAAATACAAGTAATATGGATGATTATAAGTGGTAATTGCAATCTGAAATAAGAGTGGCAGCAAGCAAACATGTAACAGAATTGATTGTAAACGGTGTTTCAATGCTTAGAAATAAGGCCTAGGGATCATACTTTCACTAGTGGACACTCTCATATAAATATCTTCTCTTCATGATGCTACCCTGAACTACTCTCCTGTTGGACGATGTATGGCTATAACAGCACACCTTAAAGTTTGCATTCCCCATCTAGATAACCCCTCACTGTCACCTTGAGCGCTAGATGGTTCCAACAAACACCACAATCTCATAGAGACATCCAACTCAAATTATACTCATGATAAGTATTTATATAACCTTAGCCAAAGTGCCACACGGTGTGCACACTGTCAACTTCACACACGTGGGGATAAGCAGAGATTCATTAAAGCACTTGAGTAGCAGAATAGATCTATAGATTACAAAGCTCATGATCTCAATAAGATCATGCATAGAGAGAGACGGATGAACACATAGCTACCAGTAGAGCCCTTAGCCTCGAGAGAGAATGTAACACCACAAAAATACTAATCAAGATTATCAAGTTCTAAGTACCCAAGTTTAGGGTTAACAAAAACTTTTATTATTAAATCTAATATGAGTGTATGTGTGAATTGCATTAGTGTATGAATGAGTGCAATCGCCATGTTTGATTGCTACAAATAATAAAGAATGGTTTAAAGATGAATACTACATCATTTAGGCCAATTACAAACAAATTCAAAAGAAAAAGAAACCAAATATGAATCATATGATCAAATGGTCATTTTGACCAAAGTGAACCACTAGCCCACTTTGGGTGTCTCTAGTAAAAGATTTCTAATATAAACTTTCTCAATTCTTTTCACCCATTTCTAGACCAAGTAAAAGTGAACCCAAGCCCACTTTACAAACCAACAGAAACAAATTCCAAAACTATTTAAAGGACAATTCAAAATTCAATCAAGTTCATATGCTAAGATCACCACTTTTCCAAAACCACTAAAATCAATTTCACTTGACTTTTCCCAGCAACCATAGACACTCAAGCATGTGACAAACACACTCACAAAATTTCATTCAAAAATTCAAAACTTATTTTCATGCGACCATTTGGTCGAACACATTGTAGACACAGATAAACCACTGTCTAACTTACACTGTTTTGAGCAGTGATCACTCACCCCTTTGTCCCCTCTACACTCCACTCACTCACCCCAGTTCCCAGCAAGCGCAAGACATGCTTCCTTCTTTGCCATTGTGTCAGTGCCACGCCGCCCGACGCTCACCGCGTCGGTCGACCATGGACAGCTCGCAACATGCAGCGCCGCCCTCTCCCACGACAACTAGTAGACAGGCGACCATCCACCGCCACCCTCTATCCACCCCTCGATCGTAGGCAAGCCGTGGACCACCCGAGAAACACTGCGCCCATTTCTCTGCTGCCATGCCGAGAGCGCGTCAGAGCACCATAGCCGACACGCGCACACACGCCGCCCCTCGCCCTCACCGCGCGTGCTCGCACTCGCCGTGACCCTAGCTACCTCCCAGACATGCCTGTTCGCCGCGCCGCGACCCGTAGCCCCTGTACACCGTCTCGAACGCTGCTGCTCCCGCGCAGAGCACCGACCAGTCTCGACCGTTCTAGACCGTCCCGTGATGCGCCATTAAGCGTGCGATGACCGTCAGGAAGCACCGTGCCAAACCCTACCCGCAGCCATGCCTATAGCCCCTGTATCACCGTCACCAACGAGCCCGAGCCACCCCGCTCTATCCCCATTGCTGATGTATAAATAGAGGCCACCCCAGCCTCTATTCTCCACACCATATCACTCCCCACTCCTCACAGAACCTCCCACACCTCTCCCAGGAGCAAGGCGAGTACCACATCGCCGGAATTTGGCCGGAGTCCGCCGCTGTAGAGGAGAAGAGGAGCCGTTGATTGGAGCCACCCCAGGAGCCGCCGTGACCATCATTCGAACCGCTATCGTCTACAACGTCATTTGCCCCTGTCGCCGACCCTAGCTGGAGCCTAGGTGAGCCCCCACGTACCCCCACCGTTGCCGTTAGGGTTCAGTCTTGTCGGAGCCGTTCGACGTAGAATATGAACCTCAACCGTTAGATCCTAGTCTAATCGCACGACCTAGATTGAAAGATAGTGTTTCGGGTTAAATGAGCCACTGACTAGTGGGACCCCCCTGTCAGTAGCCTGCTGTGCCAGCGCAGTGCAGCTGGGCCAGCCCATTTGGTTTCCCGCGCAGAGCCCATCAATTCAAATAATCTTTTTCCAATTTAGATAAAACTAGATTCTATCAGTAGATTCAAAAATCAATTCAAAGAGATCTACTGAACCAAATTGCATGATTCCAATTTTGTTATAAAAGTATTCAAAATATCTATCCAAGCCCGTTGGATTTAAACCATTTGAAATTATAGATCACCTATAGTAAAAATAACAAGGCAGAGACTTTTCCACATTCAAACATTTTTCAAAAATCAACCATAAATGATTTTGAGTTGATTCCAACTCTCAAAAATCACATTTGATAAGATCTATATGAATAGTTAAAAATATTTAGGTTTACATGCAGTAATATTGGACTAGTACTAAAAGAATGCTATATGGGCATTTCTAGTCACTTTAATTGTATTAAATAATAATCTTAAACTTTATAAAATATGACCACCACTTTAAATCACATTCCCAAGTATTAGAATATGTGGTGATGACATGTATCAACATGATCCCATATTTTAATTGGAGAATATTAAATCTTAAGTATTTTCAATGATTAGAAATTACTTTTCTAAAATAAAATAAATAGGACTAGGCCTTTATTTCATGTGATGGTTGTGATGATGCTAAATCATCTAGTGTGAGCCTTAGTGTGCTAAATAGAAGTAGTTAAGTATTGTTTGGTGATTGTGTACCTCGTATTTGTTTATAGATGATAGTACCGACCCGGGATACGAGGAGGAGGAGTACTACCAAGAAGAAGAAGAAGAAGAGAACTTCAACCACTACACTACTCAAGGCAAGCTAACACTTGCAAGTCTCATACCTATGCAAGCCATCCTTGCAAGCTAACCTATGCAAGATGCCTTAGGCATGCTTGGTTATGCAAATTTGATTATACCAATCCCAAGTTTTACTTGCAAGCTTTATTATTTTATTCTTACCAAAATTCTTTACTTTTAGTTAGTGCTCTGTGGGTATTGGAAAAATAATATAGATACCATAAAGAGTATAAAACTAGGCCTAAGTAGTTATAATTAGATGTCAGCAAAAGGCATAAAACTAGAGTTGGACAGTTACACCTGATTAGCACCCCTCATTAGTGAATACCCTCAACTTTAGTAGCTAGTGCTAAGCATAAAAGTTGATCACTTTAGATGGGAATACATGGTGAAAATGAGTATGAAAACCTTGGAATTAGGATTCATTTTATTGAATTGTTTTGACATGTGTTATGGACACAAAATGATTTGATGATGAAACTTGTTGAGACATGAGCCTTAGCCCTTTATAAAAACTGATGGTTGGGTTCGGATGTGATACCATTCCAATTTTACCGTACAACCACAATACCTGAATTAGGTAGGGCTTAACTGGAAGTTTATATGCCTTAGTATGGGTTCCCTCGTCGAAGAGGTTGAGCTGAGGCTACCTCGTGAGTGTGAATGTCCACCTATGCAGTGCCCAGGATGGTAGATGGCCATGGCTGGGAGGCCAAGCTCATAGGGGATGTGCCTATACTAGAGTGTGTAATTGAAAGGTTAGGATTGATTATCCGCATAGTAAGTATGATGATTCAGGGTTTTCCCTGATGGATGTATTGAATTTTGTGGTGAAAGTATACCACCTCTGCAGAGTGTCAAACTATTCGAATAGCCGCGTCCGTGGTCATGGACAGTTGGAGTGGCCATATTGTTCCGTTTTCAGATGTTTTCAAAATGACTTATGAAGTGAACTATGACTTTGACTTGACCACAACAGGGTTGTGGATATGAAAACTAGGTTCCCACTTAGGTGATGTAGAACATTAAATTAGTTTTCTTTACTTCTTAACTCAGTATGAAATAAACCTGCCTTTTTGCAAATAAACCTAGAGCTTAAGGTTCCCATTAGAACTACCTTACTTGTCAGTGATAGTTTGCGAGTACTTAAAGATTACTCATGGCTTTTTCCCTGTCTATTCCTGTGGCCAGACTATGAGGAGGACTACCAGGAAGATGGACAACAGAAGGTCTATGACAACTAGGATCATCTCCCATCGTCAGCATTGCTTGTGAACTTGAATATGGAGCCCTACTACGTTTACTTTCCGCTACTTTGATTGTATTAAGACTGGATTATGAGATCCTATATTTGTAAGACCTTTATTATGGTTTGTAATGGATGATGTACTGTGATACTAATCTGTTATGTCTCGCAAAAATGGTAATCCTAGGATTGCGATGTATGGCATACCAGGCATCTGGGATTAAAAATCCGGGTGTTGACAAAGAACCACTCCCTCCTCATCATGGAAGTCAGCAACGGCGATGGAGATGGTGGTGGAGTCGATGGAGATGGCTCCGGGGGCACTTCCCCACCCCGGCAGGGTGTTGGAACAAAGACTTCTATCCCCAAATCTCCTCTTCGGTGGCGGCGGCGCTGTGGAACTTTTCGTGGAATTCTGATCTGGTTTCTAGGGTTTTCGTCCCAGGGGGAATATATATGCGAAGAAGCAAGGTCGGTGGGCGCCCGAGGCGGCCACACCACCCCTTGGCGCGGCCTGGCCTGGCCCGCGCCACCAGGTGGTGTGGGCCCCTCTCCGTCTCGTCTTCTGGCTTCGTGAGTCTTCTAGTAAAATAGGAATTTTGGATTTTGTCCCGTCCAATTCCGAGAATATTTTTTTCTAGCTTTTCTGAAACCAAAAACAGCAGAAAACATGCAACTGGCACTGTAGCATCTTGTTAATAGTTTAGTTCTAGAAAATGCATAAAAGTACGTCAAAATGTAGACAAAACATAAGATAGTTGATATAAAACAAGCATGGAACATCAAAAATTATAGATACGTTTACGACGTATCAACATCCCCAAGCTTAATTCCTGCTCGTCCTCGAGTAGGTAAGTGATAAAAAAGAATAATTTTTGAGGTGACATGCACCATCACAATCTTGATCAAGGTATTTGTAAAACATTGATAGCTGAGATCATAGTACTCTAACATAGACATGCAAGATATAGTTCTAACAATAAGACATAGCAACTATGTTGTAACATGAAAAGGTACAAACAAAAGATTCAATAATAACAATGCTTTGAAAGAAGTTTGTTTGTTTCACATATAGAAAACATAATGAGAATGGTATTTAGCTTGTCCCTCATGGTATAGCAAAACATAAATGCATAGGACACCTTCAAAGTTCATAAGGGTGTCTAGATACAAATAATTTAAGAACAAGCAATATCAAAGTTATGAATCAATCAACAAGTTTTGGGACAATGCACATTAAACTAAGAATGACCACTATGCTCTCTTAATAGGTGCATAAAGATAGAAGATGGAGACTCAACATAAAAGTAAAAAGAAAGGCCCTTCATAGAAGGAAGCAGGGATTCAAGTCTCAGAAAGAGCTTCCAAAAATTATGGTACTTATTAGCTTTCAGCTCTAATTGCCCCTATCATAAGCATATTTAGGTGATTAAGGTTAAAGTGAACAAATATGAGGATATGTTGACAAGTTATAAGTTGAAAATCTCATGCCCCTCGCTTACGAGTACCGAACCTCATGCTACTCAACTTTAGTCACGAGTAAGTTCTTGTCATTGTAAGTACATGTGTATCATAGAGAACCGCCAACGGGGTACCCCTTGCCTGATGATACGGAAGCTATCCCATATCAAAATGACAAGGCAACATACAATGAGCGTCTTAGCGATCTTTTTATTTGCTATTTGCATAGATTTTTATTGAGGATGCTTCACAGATTGCTCACTATGGTTATGCTGCAAGTTTCCACCATGATTAGGCATGGCTTAGGCTAGCCGCCCAGGCGTTTCTCTAACACATATACAAACTCCATGAGCTTACAAGCTCCCTTTTTATTTCACACCACCGAGACCCATAAGCAAAAGAACATGATATCAACTAAATAATGTGCCATGTTGAAAGCGTTCCCCATGGTAACATGGTTCTGCTAATTCACAACTTATAAAGCGCAAGCATATATGCAACATAGATGGGCACAATTGTTCAAGTTTATTGAGTGCAAGAAAGTAAAGTGTGCCATCAAGTTTGTGAGAGCTTTAATCACTAATTTTCACATAAGAAGAGTTTAATTTGGAAGGTAGATAAAAACATGAATATACTTGGAATGGTGTAACATACCATGCATAGGAATTTATAGTGGACTCTATGGAACAACTTGGTTTTCTTGGGGGTTGGATGCATGAGTGGAACTCATACTTGGTACATGTGGAGGCTAGCAAAAGACTGGGAGCGACCAACTAAGAGAGCAATAATGTCCATAATCATGCAAAGCGACCAAACATTATTAATTAAAGCATAAAGTGATATTACAAGTCATAAACTAAATGATCATAGAGGCTAAGGTGACTAGTTCATAGTCTTCACATGGTGTAAGCATGTGCCAAGTCAACCCAAATAAAGCATCAAAGGAGAATACCACAATATTATGCTTTTGTATGCTAAAACAATGCATGATTCTTTCAAGGCACATTAAGCAATCTCAATTGTTTGAAACAAGTCATGCTACAACAATAATCACTAAGCATATGGTCGAAGCAACATCTAGCATGACATGATAAAGTCTAAGTCACAATCAAAAAAAGCTTCCTTTTGTACCACTATAAGCATGAAACTTCCTACTCCTTTCCAACACCAGTCGAAAACTAAAGCTAAACGTAGTGCTAGCAAAGGAGAACACTCACAGAACAATAAGAGTGAAAGCTAGAGTGTTCTAGGCAATGAATAACGAGGTGTATCTCTCTCCAAAAGAAGTGTGTTGGGATCCAACCAACTTATTTAAGCAAACCAAACAAAACAAAACTAAAAACAAAGACGAAGATGCTTCAAGAACAACACAATTGTGCATGGAACAATAAAAATGAAGTGTTTGGAAGAAACCTGAGATTTTTATTGATGAAAAAGGGGATGCCTTGGGCATCCCCAAGCTTTGACGCTTGTACTTCTTGAATATTTCTTGGGGTGACACGGGTGTCATCCCCAAGCTTGAGCTTTTGTCCATACTTCATCTTATCACATTGTTCTTCCCTACACTTTAAAATTTCCTTCATACAAAACTTCACACAATCTTCATTAGCAACATTAGTGCACTTAAGCTAATAAGTCTTTAGGTTCAGTTTCCACACAAGCTACTGTAGAAATTCCTTTTAAAAGTTCAAATGATCAAGGAGAACTCAAAGAGAAAGAGATTAAGAGGCAAATGCAAATAATGGCAAAAATCTGTCAAAATAGACCAGCAGGTAAAAACCGATTTTTCCGAAGACCTTCTGTTGCTAAAATCGAAAAGTGTTAAACTAATGAAAGTTAGATAACAAGCTGGGTAAGAAGCACAAACAATTACAGCACAATCCGACATACAGAGATTTTTCACGAATTTTTACAGCGAAGCACAAAAATCTGTTTCAGGACAACAAATTTCCCAAGCATTATTTCTCTCTTATTAGAGGTTATTCTTGGCACAAAAACCACACAAAAATTATAAGGAGAGGTTATTACTGAGGCAATAACTTCCAAGACTCAACAAAATAAAAATTTATTGACTAAACATTTGGGTTATCTCCTAATAAGTGCTTTTCTTTAACGCCTTTGAGCTAGGCATGATAATTTCGATGATGCTCACCTAAGAAATATGAATTGAAGTAAAAGAGAGCATCAAGAAGCAAATATGGAACAAATTTAAGTCTAACCCACTTCCTATGAAAAATAATCTTGTAAAGAAACAATTCATGAAAGCACAAAGCAACAAGTATAGGAAAGCAAAACAAGTGCAACTTCAAAATTTTCAACATAAAGAGGGGAAACTTAATATGTTTCCCTCTCTCATGTTAACTTTCAGTAGCATCATAAATAAAATTAACAATATAACTATCGCTTAAAAAATTCTTATCATGAGCCACATGCATAAAGAATTAATACTCTCCACATAAACATAGTCATTCTTATTAACTGTAGTGGGAGCAAATTCAACAAAATAGCTATCATTATTATTCTCATCACCATAATCATCAAATATAGGAGGCATATTGTAATCATAATTAATTTTCTCCTCAATAGTAGGTGGACTGAAAATATCATACTCATCATTGTAATCATCATATATCGGAGGTATAGTATCATCAAAGTAAATTTTCTCCTTCGTGCTTGGGGGACTAAAAATATCATGCTCATCAAAACCAGCTTTCCCAAGATTAGACTTTTCCATAGCATTATCAATAATGGTGTTAAAAGAATTCCTACTAATAACATTTCTATTAGCATGCAAATAAATTTCCATAGGTTTTTAAATTTTCTCTTCAAACACTTCATGTACTAACTCAAGATAAATACTGTAAAGCTCTCTAAGTTTTTTGTTGTTTTCCATTAAGCCTAACTAGTGAAAATAAAAACAAGAAACAAAAAGATATAATTGTAGAATCTAAAGGAAATAACTTCGAGCACTCACACACCACCAACAGTACTAGAAGATAGCTTAGTAGCCAGAGGATGTGAGTATCTTTTACCTTACCTCCCCGGCAACAGCGCCAGAAAATAGCTTGATGTCGATGCACACTTCTATTCTTGTAGACAGTGTTGGGCCTCCAAGTGCAGAGGTTTGTAGAACAGCAACAAGTTTCCCTTAAGAGGATCACCCAAGGTTTATCGAACTCAGGGAGGATGTGGTCAAAGGTATCGCTCTCAAGCAACCCTGCAATCAATATACAAGAAGTCTCTTGTGTCCCTAGAAAACCCAATACACTTGTCAGGTGTATAGGTGCACTAGTTCGGTGAAGAGATAGTGAAATACAAGTAATATGGATGATTATAATTGGTAATTGCAATCTGAAATAAGAGTGGCAGCAAGCAAACATGTAACAGAACTGTTTGTAAATAGTGTTTCAATGCTTAGAAACAAGGCCTAGGGATCATACTTTCACTAGTGGACACTCTCATATAAATATCTTCTCTTCATGATGCTACCCTTAACTACTCTCTAGTTGGACGATGTAGGGCTATAACAGCACACCTTAAAGTTCGCATTCCCCATCTAGATAACCCCTCACTATCACCTTGAGCGCTAGATAGTTCCAACAAACACCACAATCTCATAGAGACATCCAACTCAAATTATACTCATTATAAGTATTTATGTAACCTTAGCCAAAGTGCCACATGGTGTGTACACTGTCAACTTCACACACGTGGGGATAAGCAGAGATTCATTAAGGCCCTTGAGTAGCAGAATAGATCTACAGATTACAAAGCTCATGATCTTAATAAGATCATGCATAGAGAGAGAGATGAACACATAGCTACCGGTAGAGCCCTTAGCCTCGAGAGACAACTACTCCCTCCTCATCATGGAAGTCAGCAACAGCGATGGAGATGGCGGTGGAGTTGATGGAGATGGCTCCGGGGGCACTTCCCCGTCTCGGCAGGGTGCCGGAACAGAGACTTCTGTCCCTCGAATCACCTCTTCGGTGGCGGCGGTGCTGCGGAACTTTTCGTGGAATTCTGATCTGGTTTCTAGGGTTTTCATCCCTGGGGGAATATATACGCGAAGAGGCAAGGTTGGTGGGCGCCCGAGGCAGCCACACCACCCCCTGGCACGGCCTGGCCTGGCCCGTGCCACCAGGTGGTGTAGGCCCCTCCTGGTCGCTCTCCGTCTCGTCTTCTAGCTCCGTGAGTCTTCTGGTAAAATAGAAATTTTGGATTTTGTCCCATCCAATTCCAAAAATATTTATTTTCCAGCTTTTCTAAAATCAAAAACAGCAGAAAATAGGCAACTGGCACTATGGCATCTTGTTAATAGGTTAGTTCTAGAAAATGCATAAAAGTACCTCAAAATGTAGAGAAAACATAAGATAGTTGATATAAAACAAGCATGGAACATCAAAAATTATAGATACGTTTACGACGTATCAGTGGCACGTTCTTTCACGAATCCCTTTCAAATCGAGGGTGAAGTGCGGGGAAGGAGAGAGGGGATGAACACGATGAATACACTCACGCAAAACCACGATACACACCAATAGCTCACGCCGGCGGTGACCGGTCCAGCGTAATCCCTAGGATCAGCGTCGGGCGGAGGTCTCTCTCTCGAACCGACACGGCGAGTAGGGAGTCTCGATGAGATCTTGACGTCTTGGCAAAGGGACTCCGATGCCAAGGCCTTATACAACGAGGGAGGCACAATGCAAACTCCAACGAGGTTTCGGTTATTTGGGTGCTCCTTAATCAAGGAGCATGATGCAAGAATTAGATAGATCCATAAGGGTGTCCACTAATTCCAAATATCATGACTGAGTAATACAAGGGGATGTGGGGGCTATATATAGGCCAGCCACTAAAATAGGGGTAATTTGGGCACAAAAGGGTAAAAACTGGACGAAATAGGAACATTCTCGGGAATCAAACCCATGTTGACTTTCGAGGGGCGATTCCAGCGATAAGTCCGACGGTGTCAGAATCAGCGTCGGAATTTCCGGTCGCCGCTGGAAACTCCGGTCGAGACCGGAACGGCTCACATAGTCGTTGTTCGGTCGGTGCCGGTTGGTTTCGGCGCGTGCCGAGATTTCCGGTCGCTGGTCCGGTCCGCCGGAGTGTGCGCTGGAAATTCCAGCAGGAATTCCGGTCCGCCAGAGTGTTCATACCTGATGATGCATAAAGTGGCATGAAGTAGCAAGCCATCCAAGGATGTACCGAAATCACATGAGAAAAGGAGCAAATTCACCTTAGCTTGAAGGATCCTGGATCGTGCACGAGTCATGGGTCCACTTGGGGGACTTGGTGGTGTAGATGTAGGAGCATCCGTAGGACGGGCTACATCAGCTCCCCCTTGGGAAAGAGTCGTCCTTGACTCTTCATGGTTATCATCTTCAACATTTCCATGGTAGGGTGAGAGGTCCCTAACATTGAATGTATTGCTTACAAGGTACTTGGAGGTTGGGATGTCGATGATGTAGGCATTATTGTTGATTCTCTTGAGGAGCTTTAAGGGTCCATATCCTCGAGGCTTGAGCTTGGAGTCGTGTTCTTTGGGGAAGCGGTCCTTGCTTAGGTGTATCCACACGAGGTCACCTTCTTCAAAGATCATCTTCTTCTTGTCCTTGTTTAACCTTGAAGCTTGGCGAAGGACTTGTTGCTCGATAGTGGATCTTGTTTCTTCGTGAAGCTTCTTCATATCTTGGGCGCGTTTGTCGACTCCCATGTTGGTGCGCTCATGAAGAGGTAGCGGTAGGATGTTGAGTGCGGTGAGGGGCTCGAAACCATAGACGATCATGAATGGGCTCATCTTTGTTGTAGAGTGCTTGGCTCGATTATAGGCAAACTCAGTGTGGGGAACGCATTCCTCCCAATCCTTTCAAGTTCTTCTTGATCTACACACGTAGAAGAGTCCCGAGGCTGCAGTTGACAACTTCGGTTGGGCCATCGGTTTGAGGATGCGATGCGGATGAAAAGAGGAGCTTGACGCTGAGCTTGGCCATGAGGGTCTTCCACAAGTAGCTCATGAATTTGACATCACGATTCGAGACGATTGTTCTTGGCACACCATGAATATGGACGATTTCCTTGGATCAAATCTTTGCAGACGAGTTGGTTGATTTGACGTTTGATCTCCTTCATCTCCTCCGGGTTCGTGCGGTAGGTGGCGCGGTTTGGAAGTGGTGCGCCGGCTATGAGGTCAATGCGATGCTCAATTCCGCGAAGGGGAGGTAGTCCATGTGGGAGCTCTTCGGGGAACACATCCTTGAATTCCTGCAAAACAATCATCAAAGATGGAGGAATATTCGTCAAGTCATTAGTTCCTTGCGCTAGGCCCTTGCAAATGAGGATGTAGTGCAAGATGGATGGGTTGTTCCTAACATCTTTCATCTCACTTTTGGTGGCAAGGAGAACACTCTTAGTTTTTCCACTCAAGTTAGGCTTGTGGCTCTCACTCACTATGAGGTGGTTCTCCTACTCACCGCTCTTCTCACAAGTTTGTGTTGTGGTATGCACCCTCGCTAAAGTCTTTGCATTGTTTGTAATTATTTGGCTAGGAGTCATCAGTTGCAAAACACATGTCTTGTTAAGCCACTTGAAGGTGTAAATATTTGTGCGACCATCATGTAGAGCACCTTTATCGAATTGCCATGGATGACCAAGCAACATGTGGCAACCGTCATTGGGACCACATCACACTCCACCGTGTCCGTGTATGGCCCAATAGAGAATGTTACCGAGACGGTGTGCTTGATCTTCACGGACCCTTGGTCACTTAGCCATTGCACGTGGTAGGGGTGCTTGTGTGGATGGAGGGTGAGGTTGAGATTCTCACACAACTTGGTGCTAGCAAGGTTGTGGCAACTCCCTCCATCAATGATCACCTTGATAGATTTCCCATTGTTGTTGGCTCGTGTTTGGAAGATGTTGGATCTTTGATCTTCATTCTCTTGTGCTTGAGTAGTCAAGAACCTTGTGACGACAAGCGATGGACCCGCGTCATGCACATAAGGAGTTCTTGGTCATCATCCACACGTTGCCTTGTATTGCCTCTTTGACTCTAGCATCAAATTCTTCTTTACTCAAGTACTCTTCGTCACCATTGTCATGGATAAACAATACTTTCTTGTTTCCCCACTCGGTCAACTTGTGTCCTTTGCCTCCACACTTGTAGCATTCGCCGTTGAATGGCGTGGCATCCTTTGTATACTTACCACTTGGGGGCGGTTTTCCTTGAGGAAGTGTGGGCTTGAAGGAAGGCCTGGAAGTACTTGAGGAGCTACCATTGAAGGTTGTTGGCGTAGCGGTTGAAGCTTGCTTGTAGGTGAAGTATGTATTTGGCTTGTTGTACTTGATGTCCTATTGTACTTGACGCTCAGACTTTATTGTGATGTGCACAAGCTCAACCATATCGTGGTATGTTTGGAACTCAACGATGCGCTTGATTGGATGGTTCAAGCCAATGAGAAAACATGCCATAGTTTGCTCTTTTCGCTCTTCAATGTTGATGCAGATCATGTTGAGCTCCATTTTCTTGAAGTACTCTTCCACGGTATTTGTCCCTTGACAAAGCGATTGAAGGTTGTTGAAGAGGTCGCACGTGTAGTGCGAAGGAACCAAGCGGGATCTCATATGAGCCTTCATGTCATGCCAAGTTGTGATTGGAGGCTCTTCTTTTGCATCACGAGCAACTTGAACTTGTTCCCACCAAATGTTGGCATAATCATCAAACTCAAGTGAAGCCATGATGACCATCTTCTCATTGCTGTAGTTGTGCATGCAAGAGATCTTGTCGACTTTAAGTGCCCATGAGAGGTACTCTTTGAGGTCATTTGAACCGGTGAACTTGGGCATCGTGAACTTGAGCTTGCCGAAGGTTTCTTCCTCATTGTGGTCACGGTGGCGGTGGTTTCCATGATGGTGATGGTCTTCATCTTCCATGCAATCATTGCGATGAGCTTGGTGAGGTTGGTGATGTGCTTGCGGTTGAGGAGCCACATTTGGAGGTGGCAGAAATTTCTCTTACTCTTGGTGCAGTTGTTGATGAAGAGTATGAGGCACTTGGGCCTCGTGATGATCATGAGGAGGTGGATCCTCTTGAGGTTGTTGTGGGCAAAGAGGAGGCTCGTTCCTCGGGTGTTGTTGCGGGTTAAGCACTTGGGCCTCACGGCGAAGATCATGGTCTTAAGCTTCATGACGTGGTGGGTGTCTCTCAACTTGTACCACTTGACGCTCCATGTTTTGATGTGGTGGAGTAGGCGGCACATGATGACCATGGTGTTGGTGTGGACGTTCATGACGGCGATGGTGAGGAGGAGGATCTTGGAGAGCTTCATGTTGGTGACGAGCTTGTTCCTCCAAGTTGGAGTCATCACTTGTTGTGTCAAGTATGTGTCACGGGCGATGGTGGTGGACTTGAGGTTGTGCTTGAGATTCCACTTGTGGTTGTGTTTGTTGGATCACTAGTTCCCTTGTGTGATGACGGTGTCCTTCGCGCCTTGCTTGGGGCCTTGAGGAAAAATCACCATCATAGCTTGATGTTGCGGCATGCCGTGGAGGTACATAGTGCGAAGAGCTTCCATCTTCAACCATGGGAGCATCATTGCGTCTTGGAGCACTTGGATGATGATCCTAACGACGAGGATAATGGTGACACGACGAGCTTGAATATATTGATTCACGGGAGCGCAGTCTTGACATTCCGTCGATGAGGAGTCAAAGCTTGTCATTTGTTTCGACGATGGAGCGTTGGAGTGCTTCACTTTGATGGCCAAAGTTGTGTTGCATCGCATGCATTTGTCTTTATAGGCCATCAAAGTGGTTTTCATGTTCTTGAACTCGGCTTGCGTCTCACCGAATTGTTCATCTTGTCGTGTCTCAAGCACTTGGCAACGATCACGAAACTCATGTCGGATGATGTAGTGGCTTGTGCACGTCATGTATGGGCCTTGTTCTTCTTCTTGTGGAGGTGGTTGGCTCAACTCACCGTGCCTATCCATCATGCAAAACACACAAGGATTGTATATGGGAGTGGAATATGGTGGTGTTAGCCTTTTACCTCACCTTGGGGATTGCACCGAACTTGAAACCACAAATGAGAGCTATCGTGCAAAGTGAAATCGCAAAGAAACCTCACACTAAAGAAAGAACTAACTCTCAAAAGCTTTTGGTGGAATGTTAGGATGGTGGAAAACGAAACGAAACGATCCAAAGAAAAGGTTATTGTTAAATGTGGTAGAGAACCAAAGATCAAAAGCAAAAAAGAAACGATCTACAAAAACACAAGGGTACACACATGTGGAGACGGATGTGGTTAGCACGACTATAAAAATGAGCACAAAATGTCCTAACGAAGACTACGCTCAGTGTCATGCCAACACAAGGAGAGACCACAACTCGTTCGCCAAAAGAGAAATAAGCAACAGATTTGTGCACTTGCCTTGGTCGCGCTCTATCCATCTCTTTGCTTACAAGCTTGGAACTCTCTTTGTATCAGGAGACTTTGTATCTTTCTATTTTTTCTTTTGCTTTTTCTCTCTCTTTTTTTGATTCTTTTTATCCCTTTCTATACTACTATGTCAACTCTTGAATTTGCTTACACACTCTCACTTTCCAAGGACAAGTGCACATTGCTTAGGAAAACACAAGATGAGTGATACGTCCATTTTGCATCACTATTCTATGTCTTAATTCACTATTATTCATTGATATATTTCGTATTGAGAGGTGATACTTATGTTATTTTATCTATTTTTGCATGGTTGATGACTTTTGGAGCATGGACCGCTATAGTCAGGATTCTGATGGAAAAGGTGTTGTTTGGAGGCAAAATTCGCGAAGATCAGAAAATCCGGGAAAATATATGGAAAATCCTATTTTTCCAGAAGACTAAGGATGCCCGAAGATGGAGTGGAGGTGGGCCACAGGGGTCCCACACCACCCCATGGCGCGGGCAGGCCTAGGCCGCGCCTGGAGGTGGTGTGGCCACCCTGGCCCACTCCAGCCTCTCCCCTCTGGCGTATATCAACCTCCCGAAACCCTAAGACTGGGGGAGCGACCACAGAAAGATTTCGCCGCCTCTGCGGGGCAGAAAACACTGGGAGAGAAAGATCTCTCCGACAGACAGATTTCTGCCCGGGGAATTCCTTCCCGGAGAGGGGAGATCGTTGCCATCAACACCACCATCAAGCTGGACTTCATCGAGATCATCATCATCATCATCATCACCACCATCATCACCATCAGCACCATCATCACCATCTCCATATTGCTGTAACAATTGTGTTGAATCTTGCATAGTTCATAGGGGAAACTTTCCCGGTGTTGATTACTCTTTGTAGTTGATGCTATTGAGTGAACCATTGAATTATTGTTTATGTTCAGATTGTTATACATCATTATTCCATCTCTGATCATGATCCATATGATTTCTTGTGAGTAGTTCGTTTTGTTCTTGAGGACATGGGAGAAGTCTTGTTGTTAGTAGTGGAGTTGCGTTGAAAAAGATTCAATAGATTGTTATTTAAGTTGTGGTGTACTTCTTCTAGTGGTGTCATGTGAACGTCGACTACATGACACTTCACCTATATGGGCCTAGGGGAATGCATTATGTATTTGGCTACTAATCGTAGGGGTTACCGGAGTGACAGAAACCTGAACCCCCATTAGGAAACCATTGTACAAGGGACGTAAGGGTCTTAGAGTTTAAAGCTGTGGTTAGGTTTCTACCTTAAATACTTTCTTGTACTTACGGATGTTTGCAAGGGGTTTAATCACAAGTATGTATTAGTCTTGGATGGGGCGGTACATTAGCACAGGTTCACCCACACAACACTTAGCAAGCTAGAGAAGATTAATCAGCTATATGAAGCGAAAGCACTTGACGGTCTTCCCATGTGTCCTCGAGAACGTTTGGTCATCTTAAGTAATACAACCGGCTTGTCCTTTGCTGCATAAAGGATTGGGCCGCTTGCTGCATTTATTCCTACTGTCTTTTATTTACTCGTACTTTGTTTACTTGCTTTATCAAAACCCCCCTAAAAATCCATTTGCTAAGTATTTGGAGAGAATTCCTGATCCATACCACTAGCCAACACCTTCTGCTCCTCGTTGGGTTCGACACTCTTACTTATCGAAAATACTGTGATACACCCCCTATACTTGTGGGTCATCAAGGAGTTGCTCTCATAGGATAGATACACACAAGGAAGAAGGGTTAACAAGGTGGAGCGAGTTATACCTTCGGTATTGACGACTTGCTACCGGTGTTGGGATGATGTTTGGGCGTTGCGGTGTCGAGGAGCGTGGTATGTGATGACTTGCGGAAGCTTGAAGTTAGTTAGGGCGACACGCACACGAGGCACAAACAACCAAGAGGAAAATGGACAAAATTGGGTCAAATCAGCAATTTCGGCGGCCAAACCGGCGGTGCTGGACCTGGCGCCGGAATTTCCGGTTGCAGTTCCGGTTCGCCGGAAGATGCGCCGAAAATTTGGGCGGCTGGTCCGGTCCACCGGATCTAGTGCCAATTTGAGTTCGTGACGAACTCCAAAAGTCAAATCTGTCAAAATATTCGGAAATATGTCCAAATTGGGCTGGGGAAAGGTTCTAGGAAGGTAGATCGGTACCCAAAGAAATAGATCTGTGGAACATAACCACGAAAAACACACTAAATCTAGAGATCGATCCAAAGGCAATTTGAGGCTCTTTTTTGGGGATTTTCAAATTTTTGGTGGATAGAAGAAAAATTTGTGGGGGAATTCGTGAGCAACGAAGATCTTGATACCAACATGTTGAGGGTCAACCTCGAGGATGGCCCGATCTTTCACAAATCCCTTTCAAATCGAGGGTGAAGTGCGGGGGAAGGAGAGAGGGGATGAACACGACAAACTCACACACGAAGAACACGATGGACACACTCACGCAAAACCACGATACACACTAATAGCTAACGCCAGCGGTGACTGGTCCGGCGCAATCCCTAGGATTGGTATCAGGCGGAGGTCTCTCTCTCGAACCAGCACGGCGAGTAGGGAGTCTCGGTGAGATCTTGATGTCTTGGCAAAGGGACTCCGATGCCAAGGCCTTGTAAGACAAGGGAGGCACGATGCAAACTCCAACGAGGTTTGTGATATTTGGGTGCTCCTTAATCAAGGAGCATGAGGCAAGAATTAGATAGATCAACAAGGGTGTCCACTAATTCCAAATATCATGCCTGAGTAATACAAGGGGATGTAGGGGCTATATATAGGCCAGCCACTAAAATAGGGGTAGTTTGGACACAAAAGGGTAAAAAATGGATGAAATAGGAATATTCTCGGGCATCAAACCCATGTTGACTTTCGAGGAGCGATTCCGGTGATAAATCCGACGGCACCGGAATCGGCGTCAGAATGTCCGGTCATCGCTGGAAATTTTGGTCGAGACCGGAACAACTCATAGAGGCATTGTTCGGTCGGCGCCGGTTGGTTTCAGCGTGCGCTGGGATTTCCGGTCGCTCGTTCGGTTCGCCAGAGTGTGCGCCGGAAATTCCGGCGGGAATTCCGGTCTGCCGGGCCTGGCGCCGGTTTGTCTTGGACCTTCGTCTTATGATGGCTTGGCATTTCTTCATGGGGTTCATACCTGATGATGCATAAAGTATTGGCATGAAGTAGCAAGCCATCCAAGGATGTATCAAAATCACACGAGAAAAGGAGTGAATTCACCTTAGCTTGAAGGAGCTTGGGTCGTGCATGAGTCATGGGTCCACTTGGGGGACTTGGTGGTGTAGATGTAGGAGTGTTCGTAGGATGAGCTACATCACATGTTCATCGGTAGCGAGGCCAAACTAAGGTATAGGATACCGAAGATCAAGTCTTGGATGTACTAGGTATCATATGACAAAGGGAATGGGAAACGGTGTTTACAGTTCGAGCGATAAGATTCATGAAACGCATGGGGGTCAACATGGCCATTTAGGTCCCTCTGATGATCATTGATATGAGAGAAGTCTTAATCATGTCTGGAGTGTTTTGAAACCGAAGGATGTCACGCTTAATGATGGGGACCCTTAGGGTAGATGTGGTATCATAGGAGAAATAGAGAGAGAGAAACCGGAATAGTTCCGGGTAACATCCGATGTAGATCAGAAGGGGTTCGGAAGGTGTTCCAGAGTAAAAGAATATAATAATATATGTATTTTATGTTAATTGGAGAATTAATATTAAAAAATATATTTTTATTTTATTTTTAAAGGAAGCCCATTGCTATTGGGCCTCACCCGGAGGGGAGGCCCAAAGGGGCAAGGTGCCTAGGGAGGAGGGCTGCCTAAGTGGGGCCCACCTAGGGTCATCAGCTGCCCCTTGGTGGCTAGAGGGTGTGGGCATTAGTCCCACACTGCCTGCCCCTTGGGGGTTGCACCCTCCCCTCCCACTATATATAGGGGTTACCCCTTCCCTTTGGAATCATCCCATTCTCCCATTCTCTCTCTCTCTCACTTCCATCGAGGACTTCTCCGTAATATTGGAGAGGACCTCTCGAGTTGTGAGTTCTCCACTTTCACACTAACGTTGTGTGATCTTTGATCCGCCATCTTCTTCTTCCGCTGCTCGACTAGATCGGATCCCGGGAGACGTCGCCTACACCGGACATGTGTAAAACTTCGGAGGCACCACACTTAGGGTGCTTGGAGCTGCTCGGCTTCATCAACATACGCCTTCCTGCGTAAGGCGTGCCTCGGTCTTCAAGGGTATGAATATCGTCTCTCTCTTTCTGTTACTTATGTCTACATAGTATAGATCCTAGTATTAGTGTTCGCTTAGTTAGATTTTTTTTTGTTTTCTACTACGGAACCCTTCAGTGGTATTAGAGAGGGTCTGTGGGTAGACATGTCGTATGGATAGAACACATAGCAATATGTGGGCATTGATTCTCTAGCTGCTACCCTCTTTTATGTTTCTGTTCATATCGCGACACTGTTTGATGAAGCGGCCCCCAACTGACCTCACATGGTGATTCACGAGACTGGTTCACAATTAAGTGGCTTAGGGGGGTGTATATCTCTCTACGGTAGTTGATATGGCATCGACATTGGAGGGCCCTGAAAAGAGAAGTAAAACGGCAATCATTGAATCCATGTTGTGGCTCCACGTTCATAGATGGGAAGGGGTTCTACTGTGAAAGCCCTAAAGCCGCATAAAACTTGCAATAGATAATATAGAGGCGTCTATCGTTATTGTTGCATAGGGACATGTGTTGAGACATGGTAATGACAAGTTTGTGAAACTTTCATTGGAGTTGTTGATGGTGATCAAGATTCTATAACCACATCATAACACTTTACTTTATGAAGTATTACTTCTTGCATATTATTATGCTAGTATGATAGTATATGTGATGGTAGCATAGTAAGATAATCCCTCACTGAATTCCAGTTCTAGTGTTCCCCTTGTGTGTGCACCACCAAGAAAGTTCTCCGATATGAGGCAGGTCGTGACGATCGGGGATGGAGTAGTGAACTGGCATAGATCATGTGATCGCTAAACGAATGGAGGGATGTTCATTTGAGTGGGAGTTCCTTTTTGTTTTAAGTATGGTAGTATAGTTTAAAATTTGAACTCATTATTATGAACATGATCTAAACACTTTGCAAATCCACTGTAGATGTCTCGCCCACCCACCTTCAACCTTAGCACTTTCCCCGAGAAGGACAAGCTGAAAACTGATGGAACCAACTTCACTGCATGGTTCCGCAATCTTAGGATCCTCCTAGTTCCCTACAAGTTGACTTATGTCATCGAGGCTGAGCTTCCAGCTAAGCCTGCAGATTCCACCTCCTAGGATGAAAAGAATGTCTGGCAATCTAAGGCGGATGATTTCTCCCTCATCCAAAGTGGAATGCTATATGACATGGAGCCATAGCTTCAAAACTATTTTGAGAAGATGAATGCTTTTGAGATCATTGAAGATCTCAAGGCTATCTTTGCTCCACAGGCTCGAGCATATAGGTATGATGCTTCCGATCTCTTCTTCTCTGCCAAGATGGAAGAGCACAACAGTATTAATGAGCACGTAATCAAAATGGCTGGCTAAATTAAGCGTTTGAATGCCCTAGATTGCAAAATCCCGGAGGAGCTCACGATTGATAGGGTGCTGCACTCGCTACCCCTAGCTACAAGAGCTTTGTGATGAATTACAACATGCAAGGGATGACTAGGACCCTTGCTGAAGTGTTCACCATGCTCAAAGTTGCTGAGGTAGAGATCAAGAAGGAGCACACGATGTTGATGGTCAATAAGACCACCAATTTTCTGAAATCGGGGAAAAAGGGAAAAGGCAAGGGAAAGAAGCCAAAGAAAGATGGCAAGTTCTTTGCTAGCACCTCTAAGGCTGCCAAGCCTGGCCCTAAGCCCGACACCACGTGCTACTACTACAAAGGGGATGGGAACTAGAAACGCAACTACCCCAAGTACCTTGAAGACAAGAAAGCCGGCAAGATAGCTGCCAAAGACAAAGGTATATGTGATATACATGTTATTGATATGTTCCTTACTAGCGCCAGGAGTAACACCTAGGTATTTGATACCGGTTCTATTGCTCACATTTGTAACTCTTAGCAGGTACTACAGAGTAAGAGGCGCCCGAGGAAGGACGAGGTGACGATGCGCGTTGGAAACAGATCGAGAGACGATGTGGTGGCCGTCAGCTCTTTACCTCTACGTCTTCCATCAGGATTAATTTTAGTTTTGAATAAATGCTACTATGTACCCGCATTGAGTGTGAATATTGTGAGTGGATGTTGCTTGTTGCAAGATTGTTATTCGTTTAAATCTAGAACAAATGGTTGCTCTATTTATATGAATGATGTTTTCTATGTTCATGCGCCTATGTGTAATGGCTTATGATTACTGGATATTGATTGCAATACTCACATCCATAATGTTGATGCTAAACGTTGTAAGCATAATGATGATAACTCCATGTTTATGTGACATTGTCGTATTGGTCACATTGGAGTAAAGCGCATGAAAAAGCTCCATTCAGATGGACTTCTTGGATCGTTGGATTTTGAATCTCTCGATACATGTGAGCCATGCCTTATGGGCAAGATGATTAGGACACCCTTCTCTAGCATAATGGAGAGAGCTGCAGACCTACTAGGAATTATACATACGGATGTATGCGGACCAATGAGCATCTCAACACGCAATAGTTATCGTTATTTTGTTACCTTTACTAATGACTTGAGTAGATATGGATATATCTACTTAATGAAGAACAAATCTGAAACCTTTGAAAAGTTCAAGGAATTTCAGAAACAAGTAGAGAATCAACTTCACAAGAAAATCAAGCATCTTCGATCAAATCGGGGAGGCGAGTATTTGAGTTATGAGTTTAACATGCACTTGAAGGACTATGGGATCATACCACAACTTACGCCAGCCGGAACACCACAATGTAATGGTGTGTTGGAACGACGTAACCGTACTCTATTGAATAGTGTGCGGTCCATGATGTATTTGACTGATTTATCTGTATCGTTTTGGGGATATGTGTTAGAAACCACCGATTTTATTTTAAACGAGCACCGTCCAAATCCGTGGAGACAACCCCATATGAGATATGGTATGGAAAGAAACCAAAGTTGTCATTTCTGAAAGTTTGGGAATGTGAGACTTATGTCAAGAAACTACATCCTAACAAACTTGAACCCAAGGTGGAAAAAGTATCTTCGTAGGATACCCAAGGGAAACAGTTGGGTATACCTTCTACAACCAAGCCAGTGGGAAAAAGTTTGTCGCGAAAAACGACACCTTTCTTGAGAAAGAGTTTCTCGCTAAAGGAGTTAGTGGAAGGAAAATTGAGTTAGATGAAGTCGTTGACCCTTCTCTCCAAATTCTGAGTAGAGCAATGGAAGCCGTTCCGAAACCGCTCTCCAACATGGAAGAAGAGACTAATGATAATGATCAAAACGACAACATCGAAACTCCTGTGGTTTGCAAGTCTACAAGAGTTTGTACCATTCCTGATTGGTACAGTAGCCTTGTGATGTCTGTCATAGTAGATGAATAGGAAGAACGAGCAAACTATGAAGAAGCTATGGATAGTGCTGATTCTGAGAAATGGCTACCATGAAATCCAAAATAGGATCCATGTATGAAAACCAAGTTTGGACTTTGCTATATCTTCCGGAAGGCCGCAAGGCTGTGGAAAATAAATGGATCTTTAAGAAAAATACAGATGCGAATGGTAATGTGACCATTCACAAAGCTCGACTTGTCGCAAAGGGTTTTCAACAAATCGAAGGAGTTGACTACGACAAGACTTTCTCTCCTGTAGTGATGTTTAAGGTTGTCCAGAAGCAATTGTTGCTCATTTCGACTATGAAATATGGCAGATGGATGTCAAAACTACGTTCCTCAATGGATACATTGATGAAGAGTTGTATATGACGCAACTGGAAGGTTTTGTTGATCCTAAGGATGCTGGAAAGGTGTGCAAACTTCAACGATCCATTTATAGATTGAAGCAAGCATCTCGGAGTTGGAACCAAAGTTTTGATCAAGTGATCAAGAGTTTTGGATTCATCCAAAATCAACAAGAGTTCTATGTTTATAAGAAAGCGAGTGGGAGCTCAGTGGTTTTCCTAGTAGTATATGTGGATGACATATTACTCATGGGAAATGATGTGCAACTTATGAAAAGTGTGAAAGCATATTTGAGTAGTCAATTTTCCATGAAGGACTTAGGTGAAGCTACATACATATTAGGAATCAAGATCTATAGAGATAGATCAAGGCCTAATTGCATTAAGTCAAAGTACTTACATCGAAAAGATTTTGAAGTGGTTCAAAATGGAAGATGCCAAAAGGGGTTTTGTGCCAATGATGAAGAATAACACACTGAGTTTGACTCAATGTCCAGCAACTGATGCTGATAGAGAAAGGATGTCTTACATCCCTTATGCTTCAATCATAGGATCTATCATGTATGCAATGCTAAGTTCTCGACCTGATGCGGCATTGGCTCTTAGTCTGACGAGCCGATACCAAAGTAATCCAGGATCAGATCACTAGACAGCTGTGAAGAATATCCTAAAGTATCTCAAGAGAACGAAGGATATGTTCCTAGTCTACGGAGGAAGTGATGAAGCTCTAAACGTAACCAGTTATGTGGATGTGAGCTGGAACTCAGATCTTGATGACTCAAAGTCTCAGTTAGGATTTGTGTTTCTAGTGAATGGGGGGGGGTAAGCTGGAAGAGCAAGAAGCAACCGGTGGTGGCGCAGTCTTCAATGGAGTATGAATATATTGCTATAGCTGATGCGGCGAATGAAGCTGTTTGGCTAAGGAATTTCATCATCGAACTAGGAGTCATTCCAAGTGCGCAAGACCCCATGACAATCTATTGTGACAACATGGGCTCCATTGCAAACGCAAAGGAACCAAGGACTCATTCCACCGCCAAACATATCGAGCTACGGTTTCACGTCATCCGGTAGAATGTTGACGAAGGTGAAATCAAGATTTGCAAAGTACACATGGATATGAATGTGTCGGATCGTTTGACTAAATCTCTCCTACAAGTCAAGCACGAACAACACCGAGATGCCATCGGTGTTAGGTTCCTGCCTATTGTAAACTAGGTTTATTTGTATTCTAAAGCAAGTGGGAGACTGAAGGAGATATGCCCTAGAGGCAAATAATAAAGTGTATTTTTTTATATATCTCTTATATGTTCATAATACGTTTCATATTGTTCTATAACTGAATTAATACGAAACGTTAATACACGTGTGGTATGTAAACAAACCGTGTCTCTAGTTATCTCTAGCAAACTAGTTCATTGGTTATGAGGATGATCTGGGTTTCAAGATCATGGGCATTTATGCCAATTGACAATGAGGTCATGTCATTGGTTGAATGATGTGATAGACAAACATCCGACAATTATATCTTAATAAGATCTAGTTACAAAGTTCACCATTGATGATAAAACACAGAAAACCTCGCAACCTGATCCTTAGACTGGGAGATAGTGCAAATCACCGTTCTGGAGGAAGCTTTGATGTATCAAGCATCATCTCGTGACAGGGTGATCAAAAAGGTGATACTCAGGTTTTCCGAAGGGACGTGTAGAGGAGTACATATCAAAACCAGGATTTTTCAATCCATGTAATGGATAGATACATGTGGCCATCTCGGTGATGTTGCATTAACGAAGGTTGCAAGCATGTGACTTGGTCACAGAATGCAACAACATGGGAACAAGTAAACAAGTTCATCGGCATTGAGGCTGAACTAAGGTATAAATATACCGAAGATCAAGTCTTGGATGAACTAGGTATCATATGACAAAGGGAATAGGAACCGACATTTGCAGTTTGAGCGATAAGATTCGTAAAACGCACGGGGGTCAACATGGCCATCCAGGTCCCTCTGATGATCATTGATATGAGATAAGTCTCAATCATGTCCAGGGTGTTTCCGAACCAAAGGATGTCACGCTTAAGGGTGGGGACGCTTAGGGTAGATGCGGTATCATAGGAGAAATAGAGAGAGAAACCGGAATAGTTTCGGGTAACATCCGATTTAGATCGGAAGGGGTCCAGAAGGTGTTTCGGAGTAAAGAAATATAATAATATATGTGTTCTATATTAATTGGAGAATTAATATTAAAAAATATATTTTATTTTTATTTTTAAAGGCAGCCCATTGCTATTGGGCCTCACTCGGAGGGGAGGCCCAAAGGGGCAAGGCGCCTATGAAGGAGGGCCAGCCGGCCAAGGCTTGGTGGGCCGCCCAAGTGGGTCCCACCTAGGGACGACGGCTGCCCCTTGGTGTCCGGCGGGTGTGGGCATTAGTCCCACACCACCTGCCCCTTGGGGGTGCACCCTCCCCTCCCACAATATATAGGGGTCACCCCCTTTGGAAACATCCCATTCTCTCTCTCTCTCTCACTTCCATCGAGGACTTTTTCGTAATATTAGAGAGGACCTCTCGGGTTGTGAGTTCTCCACTTTCACACTACCGTCGTGTGATCTTCGATCCGCCATCTTCTTCTTCCGCTGCTCGGTTGGATCGAAGCCCGGGAGACATTGCCTACATCGAACGTCTGTAGAACTTCGGAGGCACCACACTTGGGGTGCTTGGAGCTGCTCGGCTTCATCAACATACGCCTTCCTACATAAGGTGTGCCTCGGTCTTCAAGGGTATGAATATCGTCTCTCTCTTTCCGTTACTTATGTCTAAATAGTATATATCCTAGTATTAGTGTTCGCTTAGTTAGAATTTTTTGTTTTCTGCTACGGAACCCTTCAGCATCTCTGAAACCCTAGATCGGATTAGGGTTGCGAGCGAGCAGTAGAGAGCGAGAGGAATGAATCGGGTCAGTAGGATGGTAGAGCGAAGGCGGGAGAGTATTTTGAGCGGAAGCGTGGAGGTGGAGGAGGTCGGAGGTGGCTAGAGTGGCCAAGCAACGCCACAGCAACGCGCAGTTGCTAGTGCGAGCATATGCGTGCGAGAGGGAGAAAAGATGTGTGAGGGAGAGAGACGCGAGTGTGGAAGAGAGACGTGTGAGGGAGAGAGACGTAGGATGGTAGAGCGTGAACAATGTGTCGCTAGTTGGGCCGGACCGGATCCATGAGCTGGTTTTGACCACTAGGGTCTAACCAGTGGACCCAAGCTTGGAGGGGTATTTTGGTCATTTCACAATTATCCTTAAAATCAAATAAATTATAACTCACACATAAAAACTCAGAAAAATAAAATAAAAATAGTTTTGTGCGTAGAAAAATGCAAGGAATCCAAAGGTATTTTTGTGGAATTTTTTCGAATACTTAAATTTTTGTGAATTTATGAGTGGAAATAATTATATTCCTATACTTTAAAATTCATAAAAAGTTCCAATAAAATTAGGATAAATAAGGAAATATGTAAACCCAATTTTCATAAAAATATGAAAATTCTAAAGTCAAATACTTAATATTACCTTGTGGATTGCAGTAATAAATAAAATATCAAAGAAAATGCAATAAAACCCTAAAAAGGGAGAAAATCATCATAAACAAATAAATTAAATCAGTGAAATTTAAACACAACACACAAACAGTTTGCATTGCATATAATTGCATTAGAGCATCCCATATTTGTATTCAGAGCGTTGTCTTTATCGGACAATGATTGCGAATTCTAGAACTCGAGGTCCAGGGTCAAGTAAAACTTTCGAACTGCATTATCTCGTAGTTACCAGATAAGTTCATTCTTGCATCACCATTGTGAGGTCAATCTTGCAACCTTATTGCAAGTGAAATCTTGCATGTCCTTTTTTTAAGTTTGAAAATACGTTCAAAACAGTATTATTACTTTCACTCAAACACAATACCATTTTCGGAATGTAATAAATAAATGGTGGGCGATGAAATCATCGATGTATACATGATTGAAAGATCATGTGGTGGGGACTTCATTGTACCGGGAAAATTAGGATTAATAACAACAGGAATCAGCCATTCTTGCACTGTACAATACCGCGCTAACCACAAATCTTGTTATGGGGCGAGCGAGTCAGAAGTATTTTCTTCCTTTCGTTTGTCCTCGTATATCTAGTCGAGTTGTGAACCAAAGTGGTGATCAGTCGGTGGGAGTCCGTGACATTCATATCCTGTATCTCAGGGTAATGACTAGGTATATTAGAAGGGATGGTAATTGAACGTAGGTTCCATGACTAAAATTTGTTACAATGGGTGGCTAACGGGGTCGTGGAGGGGGACTCGACATGACTTGGTGAAACTTGGTAACAAGACCCCATACCTAAGGAACTATGGAAAGAGTAATAATGGCAAAAACATTTGTGAAAAAATTAGTGCAACTCTCGAGAGTGTATAAATGTGACACATTACTCCCTATCCTGGGAAAGGATTGTGAACATAGTGTGAAAAGGAACTCCACAAAAGTTCAGACAACCCATGAAGACTGGCAACTTTAGAGTTTTAAAAAGCTAAAACTTACCTTTTCTAAAAAAAAGTGTTTTAAAACCTACACAAGTCTTGGATATTTGATCAATGACTTTCAAGTAAGACAAACACCATAGAACTTGCTGAGTATGCTCATACTAAATCTATCCTTCTTAACCCTTGCTTAGGTTATGAGACGATTGAAGACCAACATGAAGAGTAGAATCAACAACAGGGTATCATATTAGTAGAAATAAGACAGAATGTAGATATAGTACCCATCAGAGCATGTATAGGTAGATGAGCTAGCAATAGTATAGCTTCTCCCATAAATTACTAGCTTGAATGGTTTTAAGGTTAGTATTACTATTGATTAGGAAGCTACTCCTTCTTTATTTGAATTTCCATCGCGTTGTGAATTCTCAATGGACTGAGGAGGATCTCGAAGCTTTTGTACATTTTTGGCTCTTGGTATGAATTAATAAAGAAAGTTGTTGGAACCGCAATGTTTCTGTTGTACCACTCTGAGAGATGTGATATTTATGGATGAGGAGTTCCGTGAGTGTCATATCAACGACTTGTACACTACAACATGTAATGATGTACTGTGTCACCGCAATCTCTTTCCCTCTATCGACACCTCAAAAGATGGATACCACTGGGGGAGGTACCGGAAGATGAAGACTTCCCATACCGCCTTGCCTCCTATCACTATCACACCACCTTAGGTCGAGCAGTACCAGGCATGACTTGTCGCCTCTATAGGGAACTACCATGTGTAGCACCTGCTGGCAGCAGGCATGACTTGGTGCCTCCACTGAGACGCCGTGCATAGCACCTACTAGTGACAACATGACTTGGCGCATATGCAAGAAGTCGAAGCGTAAGCACGAGATGAACCAAATTGAACCTGATCTAGAGGTGGAGGGGACATCTCATACTTCCACTGGCCTTGTAAGGCCATCACCATCCCTAGACTCGGTCACTGCATCGCCCACACGACCACATAGGCTGCCATCGTTGAAGATCTAGGGCCGTCGCCCCAAAAGCCGAACTCTGACGCTGCCATAGATTGATGCAGCAACGAGGAGATCGTGGCTAGTTCGCCTCCACTTGACCATTTGTAGGCTAAGCCCCCACATCCTGGCACAAGATACCACATATCACGTTATGTAAGCCCATCGGCCTGAAGAACTTGACCTTCATGAACTCGACACCACCTCCATGGCCAGGTTCGCTTTTCACACCTCATGTAGCAGCAGTAGCTCGACCACCACCGAAAGATAACGGGCTTGCCGTCCTGGTGTCCGTGATCCGCCATCACAACCAGTGTCCTAGGCCTTCGTGTTCCGTCTAGAGATCCCCTATTCGTGAGAAGAGATAAGGACCCGTCGTCCACCGTCTTGCTGGGAGGGGCTTTGCCCCACCGGATTCCCCCGACAACTACAATGAGTTAAGGGAGAGGAGGAGCGGGTGGGCAGGGTCTAGGGTTTCACCCAAGCCGCCCCTAGGAGCGATGGGGGTGTCTCCTAATGATATTTCCATATGGACATGATTTTCAATTTGTGTATTTGACCTCTAACTTTACAGCCTTATTCATTGGCATATGCCAATAAAGTTTCGGTTACAAGTATTTTCATCATAAAGTAAAACAAATCACTTTATAAATTCTTATATGTTATATGTAATAATAGTCAAAGCTAAAATGTATACTATGCTTTCATGAAGTCACGTATTTACAACCAAGTGCGAGACTACACATTTTTTCCGAAATGGAGGTTGGAATTTCTGTCTCTGCATCAAAGTGATGTACACGGCCGTTGCTATTAATTATTAGGCAGATTACATAACAAAGGTAACAACAGATTAAACATTACAAGATATGAAATAAACACATACGACTAAGCCGACTTCTTCCGCAGCAACGTCTTCACGAACATAAACATCTTCGCGCCATTGTTGCTATGTCCGGCCGAGTAGACCACACGGTTAACATTCCATAACAAAATAGTTTATTTGAAGTAAATAAAATGTAAAGGAGTTAGCTCGACCCTACTATGCATATATATCACAACATAAGCATCGACTATATTGTACTAATATTGAGGTTCTCCACAAAAATAGGAAAACACGAAAAAGGGGAAGAACACATTGATTTTTTAGCATTACTTGTTAGGTCTTACAAAATAAACCCGAATGTTTTATGACGAAGCGATATGGTGCCACACACGGAGATTCAAGAATTTTAAGATAATGTGTTTCAACCTCTGTCTCCGCCTCCAACCCTCCTCTTCCACCGGTGGATCGCCGCCCTTTGCCCTCTCCACCAGCTACGGGAGCGTGGGGAGGCTCCGTGCTAGGAATGATGCCCTAAGCGCCACTTTCTGACTTGTGTCCATAAACTAGTAATCCGGCTCAAAATTGTATATACATGACACTACAATTGTTGCATGTGTGAGGCCATGTATTAACACTCAGTTCTAGCCACTTATTCCTTAGTCGATTGAGGCTAGGCTGGATACCCGTAGCCGAGACTAATTTGTGAGTCAAAAGATGACAAAGTATCACGTGTCATGTGCATGGAGATGCTATCCGTCTTACATTGGCTAGTCGGAAGAAGTACGATAACCGGATCGATCCGAAGATTAGTCAGCGTGATAAAATGTCATACACTCCGACTAACACAATGGAATCCTTAACCTAAGGGGATCACATGATCTGAGTTGTGAAACAGCCGGCTTTGATTCCATCTCTCGTCCGCCGTAACTAGGAGCCATGCGGGCAGTGTTGGGCCGACTAGGATGTAAGTTGTGTGATGTGGATCAGCCAAGACAGAATTCCCCCTCCACCAGAGAGATATTCTCTAATCCCACTCATGTGATATGATTTGTAAATCATGGACATACATTAATTGATCAAGTGATGATCAAGGTAGTTCGACTAAGAGTGAGACGAATGGAGATTCGACTTACGTCAGGCAAAAGGAATCAGTTCTCACTACAACGAGAGAAGAGAGTTAAACTGGTGTCGGGATGACAGATTACTCCCCTACAGCTTACCACCAATATCGTGAGGCAAAAGGATTCGGACAAATTGTCACATTGAGGGCTCTTGCACGTAGTCAGGAGTTGGCGCATGTTCTAGAGGCCGCTAACAGTTATCAGCTCAAAGGCGGAAACATGCTAGGCTTCGCTTAGAGTGAAAGCCCCACTGAGGTCCCAGGATCAAGCAGCTCATCGAAACTGGAAGGAACAAGTACGGCACAACCTCGACGGTGTTTCTTTTTTGGCACACACGCGTTAAGGGTATGAACTATTGCCTCTGATCTTCGCCGGATCTTGGAGTGGCTCGACGGAATCTAGCTAGAGAAATTTTAATTTTCCAGTCTAGTTCTATATGAAGCCTAACACTCTGATCTACCGGAGGGAGGGGTGTAGTTTTATCTCGTTAGGTTTGTTTTCATGTTATGTTTTGTCTCCTGTTGCCACTGGAGAGGCGATGGCATCACCGTCTACAATGGTGCTACTCGGCATCACTAGCAGGTGTTTGAAGGTTGGTGTGTTCTCCTTGAGTGTGGAAGATGGGGGGACTTGGTGTTAGTTGTCTCAGATCAATTCAAAGGTTCAATGTTGACGATTTTGGCTTGGAGACATTGGTCCTTAGGGGTACGCGCCCAAAGACTTTCGAGGTGGCATTCACTTCAGTAGAGGAGCGGCGATAGCGGCGTGTCGACGACTCGTTCTAGAGGCTGCAGTGTACGAACAATAAATTGGATGCATCCGTACTTGGTATGAATAGTAACAATTCAGTAAAAGTGTTTGAAGATCAAAAGGAAAAAAATCCAATTTTCCTTTTACGATGTAGAATTTTGATTCTTTGACATGCCTGCAAAGTTTCTTGAAGAAAAGACATGTGTAGTGTTTTGAAGAAAAAAATATGTTACGGAAAGCAATTTTTGAAACACCAAATTGCTCATACCGAAAAGAAAATGTATATTTTGTTTTCCTAAAGATTTGCACGTATACATACAACAGTGACATGTAATTTTTAGCCGGGTTCAGATGCACCCCGCCTCACCAACTATTAGAGCATCTCCACTCGCGTTCCCATGTCCCATCAAGGCGTTCCCATGGTAATTTTTTTGTACGGATGGCGAAATTTCATCTAGTCGCGTTTTCAGGATGCCAGTTTTGTCCGGATTTGGCCCAAAATTAATCCGGTGTTTCCAGGCTGAATCTGAGGCGCTGGAAACGGCCTGGGAACGTCGGATGAAGCGAAAACGAGGGTGGTCCAGCCCTGTCGGCGAGACATCCCATTTCCCACCACCAGGCGCCTCTCCCGCGAAGAAGGATTCTCCCAGCTGCCCTGTCGCCATGCTTGCGCCGGCGAAGCTCCGCTGATTCAAGCCAAATTCGCGCCTGTAGATAGGTCCGCTGCCACCGCCGCAACTTCCCCCTGCAGCCTAGGCCACTTTCGCCGCCCCTCCTTCGCCGTAGCTCGGCCACGCTTCGAGCTCCCACCACCTCGCCCGCCAAGTATTCGACGATTGGTCCGTTCGGCCATGGACTCCGATGATGAAGAGCTGTTCGCCATGTTGCTAGAGGAAGAGAACGCCGCAGCCGCCGAAGATGTAAATCACATGAAAATCCTCGCCTCTCTGGCACGGATATACATGCAGACCGCAACACCGAAGCGTGGAGGCTCAGCGAAGGGTCCTCGGAAGTGCAAAGCAAGGCAGAGGACGGAGGGCTACTATATGCTATACACCGACTACTTCGCCGACGAGCCGCTCCATGAAGAGCCCGTGTTTCATCACCGTTTCTAGATGAGCCGAAAATTCTTCCTCGATATCGTGCATGCCATCCGGGAATTCGACCCCTATTTCGTGTGCAAGAAAGACTGCAGCGGTATGGTTGGGTTTTTCTCACTACAGAAGTGCACAGTGACGATGAGGTTGCTTGCATACGGAGCGCCAGGTGACAGTGTTGATGACTATCTTCGCATGGCTGAGTCCATCGCCATCGATTGCTTGGTTCTGCAAGGTGGTGATTGCAGTGTTTGGGCCACAGTACTTGAGAACACCCACTACTGAAGACACTGCTCGAATCCTCGCAGTCAATGAAAGAAGAGGATTCCCTAGGATGCTTGGAAGCATAGACTGCATGCATCGGCACTAGAAGAACTGTCCATTTGCATAGCAGGGGATGTACAAAGGCCACAAAAGAGGTTGCATTGTGATACTTGAGACAGTTGCTACACATGATCTTTGGATCTGACACTCCTTCTTTGGCATGGCAGGATCGAACAATCACATCAACGTTCTGAACTCCTCAAATGTCTTGGCCAAGCTTATTGAGGGTCATGCTGCCCCCATGGACTTTGAGATCAATGGGCACCACTATAATAAGGGATACTATCTTGCAAATGGCATCTATCCAAGATGGCCAATATTTGTGAAGACTATCTCAAATCCGATACTCCCCAAGCATGCTTAGTATGCCAAGGAACAAGAAGCTTGCAGGAAGGACGTGGAGCGGGCATTTGATGTGCTCCAATAGAGGTTTGCAGTTGTTCGGTTCCCTGCAATGACCTGGTCGAAAGATCAGATGTGGAAAGTGATGAACTGTTGTGTGATCTTGCACAACATGATCATTGAGGATGAGAGGAAGGACCCAGTGAGTTTGGTCGAGCAGAACGAGCTATACTACAGACATGGACCTCTTGCACAGCCTGATCACCAGGTGTCGCAAACCTGGGCTGCCTTCATCGCCATGCGTTAGGAGATTCGAGACCCAGTAGTGCATCAATTGCTGCAGGATGATCTGGTTGAGCACCTACGGATACGCAGGAGAAACACATAGATGCCTAGCATGAATCTGGCCGAACTAGGCCGAAATATGTTGTATTTTCATTGTTTGTCGAACTAAGTTTAATTTTATGCCGAACTGTGGTTAATTTCGTCCAGAACTATGCCGAACATTGCTCTGTATTCGTATTATGCCGAAAACTGGACGAATTTAAGCCAAATTTGGGCGAAACCACGCTGACCTGGGAACTCAGCCTGGAAACACGAGTGGAAATCGGTCATTCCTGAACCGAAACCTTCCCCCGTCCGGCACTATTTAGGTCCGGATTTTAGGATGGAAATGACTAACGAGTGGAGATGCTCTTGCTTCCGATCTTCACCCTCTTCTACAGTAGCAGTGGTACTGATGCACCGACGAAGTCGTCGCTGCTGGTACTTGGTGTACTATTGCTAGGCACTATTCCGGTGACCCAGATTATCGATTAAAGGTATCACTTGTCCTCTAGCTTGTTAATTACTAGTACTTCTAGGTAAATCCTGCGAGATATTATTAGATTCTAGCCAATCGATCTGAGCTGATCACCTGCTACACGTGCCTAAGTTACGGATCGACAGGCCATGCTTTGGTATTAACTGAAAGAAGAGGATTCCCTAGGATGCTTGGAAGTATAGACTGCATGCATCGACACTAGAAGAACTGTCCATTTGCATAGCAGGGGATGTACAAAGGCCACAAAAGAGGTTGCATTGTGATACTTGAGGCAGTTGCTACACATGATCTTTGGATCTGACACTCCTTCTTTGGCATGGAAGGATCGAACAATCACATCAACGTTCTGAACTCCCCAAATGTCTTGGCCAAGCTTATTGAGGGTCATGCTGCCCCCATGGACTTTGAGATCAATGGGCACCACTATAATAAGGGATACTATCTTGCAAATGGCATCTATCCAAGATGGCCAATATTTGTGAAGACTATCTCAAACCCGATACTCCCCAAAAATGCTTAGTATGCCAAGGAAAAGGAAGCTTGCAGGAAGGACGTGGAGCGGGCATTTGGTGTGCTCCAACAGAGGTTTGCAGTTGTTCGGTTCCCTGCAATGACCTGGTCGAAATATCAGATGTGGGAAGTGATGAACTGTTGTGTGATCTTGCACAACATGATCACTGAGGATGAGAGGAAGGACCCAGTGAGTTTGGTCGAGCAGAACGAGCTATACTACATGTTGGGTCTGCAACATAGAAAACAAAATTTTCCTACGGTGTGAACTACACGCCAAGATCTATCTACTAGGTACAAAGCAAACGGGTTGACATACATCCACAGAGAACTTACCCTCGAAGACCGATCCCAAGATCGTGAGGAAGTCCGAGCGCCACAACTCAGCAGCGCATCCGCACTCGCACACACGTTCAAGCCACCGGACAACCTCCACCTCCTCGCTCCAGCGATCCAGCGGAAGAAGCAACTCCTTCCAGACAAAGTGCCACCGAGAACATGTATCTCGCTAATCCGAGACCATGGGGGAATAATTCTAGAGGGGGAGAGAGATCCTTCACAAGGAGGTGTGAGGATGAAGGAGGGAATGGGTGGCCTTTTATAGGAGGAGGGGGGGGGTGCCCCCTCTCTCCATGGCCGACGCATGGGGGGGTGACCCCTCACCTCCCCCATTCATGTGGTGGTAACTCCTCCACATTAAAATTCCTCTTCACATTCCCTTTTAAAGTCTCCACTTTAAATGCATTAAGTTTCTCCAAATTTAATGCTCTCTCATTTAATAAGACTCTTTTTATTAAATTTATTCAGAATTTTGTTAATTAACTTAATTAATTAACAAACATTCACATATAGCCCCTTGCAATATTTCAATATCACATGCAGAACCACCTTCTGCAATTTCACCCGAAACAATTTCTGGTTTCTATTGAAACAATTCCTGCGCTTTGCAATTCTTTCGTTTGAAACATATGTGCTCCAAAATGGTGTCCGGTAACTCTTAAGTGTGCCACCCTACGGTTCGCGAATAATGCAGACATGATCGAGACCCTTCTTCGATCAATAATCAGCAGCGGGACCTGGAGATCCGTACTGACTCCTACACATTCAATGATGACTCCTGTGATCGTGAGAACCTTTAACGCTTGTAACTAAATCCCTTTGTCTCTCGATATATTACATGTCCGAGATTTGATCATCGGTATCTCCATACCTAGTTTGATCTCGTTACCGACATGCACTCTTTTCTCGTTCCCGTGATATAACATTCTAGTGATCACATCACTTGCTTGCAAGCTATCCTAATGTGATATCACCGAGAGGGCCCAGAGTATATCTATCCGTCATCTGGATTGACAAATTCCACTCTTGATCCATGAGCCTCAACATAACACCTTCATAGCACTGAACCCATCTTTATAGTCACCCTGTTACGGTGTGACGTTTGATGTTATCAAGATACTCTTCCGGTGTTAGCAATTAACATGATCTCATGGTCTAAGGATAAAGATTACTTCGTATGATGTTATAGCAATATAAACACAATGACTTGATCGTAATGCTATACTTCGGATGAATGTTCATCACATCATTCCACCAATGGTGTGACCTTGTTATTAACAACATCCAATGTCCATGATCAGGAAACCTTGATCATCTTGTTAATCAACAAGCTAGTCTATAAGAGAGGCATGACTAGGAACCCTTTTTGTTTATTAAACACACATGTATTGATGTTTCCTATCAATACATTTATAGCATGTAAAATAAACATCTATCATATACAAGGAATACATAATAACAACTTTATTATTGCCTCTCAGGGCATATTTCCTTCAGTCTCCCACTTGCACTAGAGACAATAATCTAGTTCACACAGTGATAAATCTAACACCCATGGAGTTCTGGGGTTGATCATGTTTTTCCCTAGGGAGTACTTTAGTCAACGTATCTGCTACATTCAGGTCCGTGTGCACTTTACAAATCTTTATATCTCCATCCTTGACGTGCTCGCGGATGGAGTGAAACCGGCGCCTAATATGCTTGGAAGTTCCTTTGCGTTGGCTATGGCTCCATTGTTGTCACAATAGTTCACCATCGGGTCCAACGCACTGGGAACCACACCCAGTTCCATTATCAACTCCTTCATCCAAACCGCTTCCTGCGCTGCTTCTGAAGCAGCAACATATTCCGCCTACGTTGTTAATCCAGCCACCACAGGTTGTTTGGAGCTCCTCCAACTAACTGTTGCTCTGTTCAAGAGAAATACTTATCCGGATTGAGACTTAGAGTCATCCGGATCAGTGTCAAAGCTAGCATCGACATAACACTTAGCGACTAGCTCTTCTTCACCTCCGTATATAAGAAACATATCCTTAGTTCTTCTCAATTACTTAAGGATATTCTTGACCACTATCCAGTGTTCCGAACCTGGATCAGATTGGTACCTACTAGTCAAACTAATAGCATGTGCCACATCCGGTCTTGTACATAGCATGACATACATTATAGAGCCTATGGCTGAGGCATAGGGGATCCTATCCATTATCTCTCTTTCTTCCGCCGTAGCCGGACTTTGAGTCTTACTCAATGTCTTGCCTTGCAACATAGGTAAGAACCCCTTCTTACTTCCGTCCATATTAAACTTCTTTAATATCTTATCAAGGTATGTACTCTGCGATAGCCCAATTAGGCGTCTTGATCTATCTCTATAGATTTTAATGCCTAATATATATGAAGCTTCACCAAGGTCTTTCATCGAAAATTTGCTGTTTAGGTAACTTTTAACACTGTTTAATAGATCTAAATCATTTCCAATCAATAATATGTCATCCACATATAATATCAGAAATGCCACATTGCTCCCACTCACTTTCTTGTAAATACAAGCCTCCCCATAAGTTTGGACAAATCCAAACTCTTTGATCACCTCATCAAAGCGGAGATTCCAACTTCGTGATGCTTGCTTCAGTCCATAGATGGATCGCTGAAGTTTGCACACCTTATTAGCATCCTTAGGATCGACAAAACCCTTAGGTTGTATCATATACAACTCTTCTTCAATATTACCATTGAGGAACGCAGTTTTGACATCCATCTGCCATATTTCATAATCGAAATATGCAGCAATTGCTAACATAATCCTAACCGACTTAAGCGTCGTTACGGGAGAGAATGTCTCATCATAGTCAACTCCTTGAATTTGTCGAAACCCCTTTGCGACAAGTCGAGCCTTATAGATGGTTACATCACCATCAGCATCCGTTTTTCTTTTGAAAATCCATTTATTCTCAACGGCCTTTTGGTCGTGAGGTAAGTCCACCAAGTTCCAAACTTGGTTCTTGTACATGGATTGCATCTCGGGTTACATGGCTTCTAGCCATTTGTTGGAATCCGGGCTCATCATCGCTTCTTCATATGTCGCAGGGTCATCCATTTCATCAATCATGAAATTCATGACAGGATTGCCGTACAGTTTAGGAGCTGCACGTGTCCTGCTTAACTTGCGAGGTTCGGTAGTGTCCTCTTTCGGAGTTTCATGATCAATATCATTAGCTCTTTCTTCATTAGGTGAAGTCAATTCCGAAACAACTTCTGGAGCTGCGCTACTCGCCATTTCATGAAGAGAAGGTTCAATAACCTCTTTGAGTTCTACCTTCCGACTACTCACACCTTTCGCGAGAAACTCCTTCTGAAGAAAGGATCCATTCTTGGCAACAAAGACCTTGCCCTCGGATCTGTGATAGAAGGTATACCCAATCGTTTCCTTAGGGTATCCTATGAAGACGCATTTTTCCGCTTTGGGTTCGAGTTTATCCGGTTGAAGTTTCTTCACATAAACATCGCATCCCCAAACCTTAAGAAATGACAACTTAGGTTTGTTTCCAAACCATAATTCATACGGTGTCGTTTCAACGGATTTAGATGGTGCCCGATTTAAAGTGAATGCAGCTGTTTCCAGTGCATAACCCCAAAATGACAGTGGCAAGTCAGTCAGAGACATCATAGATCGAACCATATCCAATAAAGTACGATTACGACGTTCTGACACACCATTACGTTGCGGTGTTCTGGTATGTGTGAGTTGTGAAACTATTCCACAGTCTTTCATATGTGTGCTAAACTCGTAACTAAGATACTCTCCTCCACGGTCGGACCGCAGAAATTTGATCTTTCTGTTACGATGATTTTCCACTTCATTCTGAAATTCTTTGAACTTTTCAAAAGTTTTAGACTAGTGTTTCATCAAATAGATATACCCATATCTACTCAAATAATCCGTGAAAGTAACAAAATAACGATATCCACCTCGCGCCGACACACTCATTGGTCTACACACATCAGTATGTATGATTTCCAATAGATCTGTCGCCCGTTCCATTGAACCGGAAAACGGTGTTCTAGTCATCTTGCCCATAAGGCATGGCTCACATGTATCAAACGATTCAAAATCAAGTGATTCCAAAAGTCCATCAGAATGGAGTTTCTTCATGCGTTTAACGCCAATATGACCTAGACGGCAGTGCCACATATATGTAGATATATCATTGTCAAGTTTAATTCTTTTAGCATCAACATTATGAATATGCGTAATACCGCTATCGAGATCCAACAGAAACAAACCATTCAACATAGGTGCATGACCATAAAAGATATTATTCATATAAATCGAACAACCATTGTTTTCAGATTTAAATGAATAACCACTTTGCATCAAACACGATCCGGATACAATGTTCATGCTCAGTGCAGGCACCAAATAACAATTATTTAGGTTTATAACTAATCCCGATGGCATATGGAGAGGCAGCGTTCCGACGACAATCACATCAACTCTTGATCCATTGCCGACCCGCATCGTGACCTTATCCCTTGCTAGTTGTCGCTTGTTCCGCAGCCCCTGAACCGAGTTACATATATTAGCAACCGATCCCGTATCAAATACCCAGGTGCTACTGCGAGTACTAGTCAAGTACACATCAATAACATGTATATCACATATACCTTTGTTTGCCTTGCCGGACTTCTTGTCCGCCAAATACTTGGGGCAATTGCGCTTCCAATGGCCAGTCCCCTTGCAATAGTAGCACTCGGTGTCAGACTTAGGGCCATCTCGGGGTTTCTTTTCAGGCGTGGCAACAGACTTGCCACCCTTCTTTCCCTTGTGCTTGCCTTTCTTTTCCTTCTTGAAACCGGTGGTCCTATTGATCATCAACACTTGATGTTCTTTCCTAATCTCCACTTATGCAGTCTTAAGCATTGACAGAAGCTTGGGAAGAGACTTCTTCATGCCCTGCATATTATAGTTCATCACGAAGCTCTTGTAGCTAGGTGGCAGAGATTGGAGAACATGATGAATGCCTAAGTCAATGAGAATCGTTATTCCCAAGGACACAAGCTTATCGGCGTACCCAGACATTTTGAGTACGTGCTCACTGACGGAGTTGTTTTCCTCCATCATGCAGCTAAAGAACTTTTCTGTAGCATTATAACTCTCTACGGCAGCATGGGTATTGAAAATCATTTTCAATTCTCCCATGCTATCAAAGGCATTGCCATTTTCGAAACGCTTTCGAAGTTCTAGCTCTAGCCCATACAGTATGCCGCAATAAACTAAGTTGTGGTCCTCCTGACGAGTTATATAGACGTTCTTTTCCTCGTCAGGGGCATCAGGAGCTGGTGGGGGGCCTAGCGGCGCATCTAGCACATATTGCTTTTGTGCAGCAGTGAGGAGAATCCTCAAATTCATAGACCAGTTGGTGAAGTTGCTACCATTCGCAGCAAGTTTCTCTTTCTCCATGAACACATTGAAATTAAAAGCAGGTGGTGCCATCTACAACAGAATTTAAAAAGTATATTTAGACTAAGTTTATGATAGATTGAGTTCGACTAATCCAAATTACTAATGAACTCCTACTCAAAAACGACATCCCTCGTGTCCTTTTGGTGATTACATGAACCAAATCCACTACACCAAGTCCGATCATCACGTGAGTTGGTGTAGCTTCAAAGGCGAGCATCTATATGGGCATCATATCAACTATATGACTCATGCTTAACCTTTCGGTCCGTGTTCCGAGGCCATGTCTGTACATGCTAGGCTCGTCAAGTAAGAACCTTAGTATTTGCGTGTGTAAAACTGTCTTACACTCGTTGTATGGAAGCGTAGAGTTGAAAACACCTGATCATCACGTGATGCCTCAAAACACGATCCACAAAATGGTGCATACTTAAGGAAGAACACATTTTATCTTGATATCTAAATGAGGGATCATCTTATAATGCTACCAAACGCGCCAAAGTAGCAGTATAAGATGCTAACATCTAATGTGTGAAGTGAGGTGATATGGTCCATGCATTTGATCTCTATCATTTGCATCGTGGTATGATCTCTATCATTCCTTTGTGTGTAAGGCCAAGGTCTATGAAACTTACACGTTAAGTGAGTTGTAAGAGTATCTATCATATATCTACTTACAACAATACCATATAAAAACACTAGCCCAGCAACGATCTAAACTAGACACCTCTAATTTATCAATTGCAAGTTTTACGTGGCTTAGGGCTTTCGGAGATAGAACCTGTCTAACCTACGAACATGAACCACAACAAGGATAACCAAGTTATTAGCAACTCGTTGTAAATCAGATATTGACTATAGTAGGAGAGACAGACACCCGCCAGCCACTTATGCAAAACAAGTTGCATGTCAGTCGTGGAACCCGTCTCATGTACGATGACATGTAAGGTTGGTCCGGGCCGCTTCATCCCACTATGCCACCAATATCCAAAGTACATAGAAGATGTAATAACATGATCATCATCGCCCACATATAAACATATGTGTACTACTCGTGCAAAGCACCTACGCATAGATCTGGCTCTGATACCACTGTTGGGTCCGCAACATAGAAAACAAAATTTTCCTACGGTGTGAACTACACGCCAAGATCTATCTACTAGGTACAAAGCAAACGGGTGGACATACATCCATAGAGAACTTACCCTCGAAGATAACGAGATTTGTTAACGAGTAGGAACTCGTGGTTGATGTAGTCGTACACTTGCCGATCTCAAGATCGTGAGGAAGTCCGAGCGCCGCAATTCAGCAGCGCATCCGCACTCGCACACACGTTCAAGCCACCGGACAACCTCCACCTCCTCGCTCCAGCGATCCAGCGGAAGCAACAACTCCTTCCAGACGAAATGCCAGCGGGAACATGTATCTCGCTAATCCGAGACCATGGGGGAATAATTCACAAGGAGGTGTGAGGATGAAGGAGGGAATGGGTGGCCTTTTATAGGAGGAGGGGGGGGTGCCCCATCTCTCCATGGCCGGCGCATGGGGGGAGGGTGACCCCTCACCTCCCCCATTCATGTGGTGGTAACTCCTCTACATTAAAATGCCTCTTCACATTCCCTTTTAAAGTCTCCACTTTAAATGCATTAAGTTTCTCCAAATTTAATGCTTTCTCATTTAATAAAACTCTTTTATTAAATTTATTCATAATTTTGTTAATTAATTTAATTAACAAACATTCACATATAGCCCCTTGCAATATTTCAATATCACATGTAGAACCACCTTCTGCAATTTCACCCGAAACAATTTCCGGTTTGTATTGAAACAATTCCTGCGCTTTGCAATTCATTCGTCTGAAACATATGTGCTCCAAAATGGTGTCCGGTAACTCTTAAGTGTGCCACCCTACGGTTCGCGAATAATGCAGACATGATCGAGACCCTTCTCCGATCAATAATCAGCAGCGGGACGTAGAGATCCGTACTGAATCCTACACATTCAACGATGACTCCTGTGATCGTGAGAACCTTTAACGCTTGTAACTAAATCCCTTTGTCTCTCGATATATTACATGTCCGAGATTCGATCATCGGTATCTCCATACCTAGTTTGATCTCGTTACCGACATGCACTCTTTTCTCGTTCCCGTGATATAACATTCTAGTGATCACATCACTTGCTTGCAAGCTATCCTAATGTGATATCACCGAGAGGGCCCAGAGTATATCTATCCGTCATCTGGTTTGACAAATTCCACTCTTGATCCATGAGCCTCAACATAACACCTTCATAGCACTGAACCCATCTTTATAGTCACCCTGTTACGGTGTGACGTTTGATGTTATCAAGATACTCTTCCGGTGTTAGCAATTAACATGATCTCATGGTCTAAGGATAAAGATTACTTCGTATGATGTTATAGCAATATAAACACAATGACTTGATCGTAATGCTATACTTCAGCTGAATGTTCATCACATCATTCCACCAATGGTGTGACCTTGTTATTAACAACATCCAATGTCCATCATCAGGAAACCTTGATCATCTTGTTAATCAACAAGCTAGTCTATAAGAGAGGCATGACTAGGAACCCTTTTTGTTTATTAAACACACATGTGTTAATGTTTCCTATCAATACAATTATAGCATGTAAAATAAACATCTATCATATACAAGGAATACATAATAACAACTTTATTATTGCCTCTCAGGGCATATTTCCTTCACTACAGACATGGAACTCTTGCACAGCCTGATCACCAGGTGTCGCAAATCTGGGCTGCCTTCATCGCCATGCGTTAGGATATTCGAGACCCGGTAGTGCATCAATAGCTGCAGGATGATCTGGTTGAGCACCTACGGATACGCAGGAGAAACACATAGGTGCCTAGCGTGAATCTGGCCGAACTAGGCCGAAATATGTTGTATTTTCATTGTTTGTCGAACTATGTTTAATTTTATGCCGAACTGTGGTTAATTTCGTCCAGAACTATGCCGAACATTGCTCTGTATTCGTATTATGCCGAAAACTAGACGAATTTAAGCCAAATTTGGGAGAAACCACGCTGACCTGGGAACTCAGCCTGGAAACACGAGTGGAAATCGGTCATTCCTAAACCGAAACCTTCCCCCGTCCGGCACTATTTAGGTCCGGATTTTAGGATGGAAACGACTAACGAGTGGAGATGCTCTTGCTTCCGATCTTCACCCTCTTCTACAGTAGCAGCGGTACTGATGCACCGACGAAGTCGTCGCTGCTGGTACTTGGTGTACTATTGCTAGGCACTGTTCCGGTGACCCAGATTATCGATTAAAGGTATCACTTGTCCTCTAGCTTGTTAATTACTAGTACTTCTAGGTAAATCCCGCGAGATATTATTAGATTCTAGCCAATCGATCTGAGCTGAACACCTGCTTCACGTGCCTAAGTTACGGATCGACAGGCCATGCTTTGGTATTAACTGAAAGAAGAGGATTCCCTAGGATGCTTGGAAGCATAGACTGCATGCATCAGCACTAGAAGAACTGTCCATTTGCATAGCAGGGGATGTGCAAAGGCCACAAAAGAGGTTGCATTGTGATACTTGAGACAGTTGCTACACATGATCTTTGGATCTGACACTCCTTCTTTGGCATGGCAGGATCGAACAATCACATCAACGTTCTGAACTCCTCAAATGTGTTGGCCAAGCTTATTGAGGGTCATGCTGCCCCCATGGACTTTGAGATCAATGGGCACCACTATAATAAGGGATACTATCTTGCAAATGGCATCTATCAAAGATGGCCAATATTTGTGAAGACTATCTCAAACCCGATACTCCCCAAGCATGCTTAGTGCCAAGGAACAGGAAGCTTGCAGGAAGGACGTGGAGCGGGCATTTGGTATGCTCCAACAGAGGTTTGCAGTTGTTCGGTTCCCTGCAATGACCTGGTCGAAAGATCAGATGTGGGAAGTGATGAACTGTTGTGTGATCTTGCACAACATGATCATTGAGGATGAGAGGAAGGACCCAGTGAGTTTGGTCGAGCAGAACGAGCTATACTACAGACATGGACCTCTTGCACAGCCTGATCACCAGGTGTCGCAAACCTGGGCTGCCTTCATCGCCATGCGTTAGGAGATTCGAGACCCGGTAGTGCATCAACAGCTGCAGGATGATCTGGTTGAGCACCTACAGATACACAGGAGAAACACATAGATGCCTAACATGAATCTGGCCGAACTAGGTCGAAATATGTTGTATTTTCATTGTTTGTCGAACTATGTTTAATTTTATGCCGAACTATGGTTAATTTCGTCCAGAACTATGCCGAACATTGCTCTGTATTCGTATTATGCTGAAAACTGGACGAATTTAAGCCAAATTTGGGCGAAACCACGCTGACCTGGGAACTCATCCTGGAAACACGAGTGGAAATCGGTCATTCCTAAACCGAAACCTTCCCCCGGTCGGCACTATTTAGGTCCCGATTTTAGGATGGAAACGACTAACGAGTGGAGATGCTCTTGCTTCCGATCTTCACCCTCTTCTACAGTAGCAGCGATATTGATGCACCGACGAAGTCGTCGCTGCTGGTACTTGGTGTACTATTGCTAGGCACTGTTCCGGTGACCCCGATGATCGATTAAAGGTATCACTTGTCCTCTAGCTTGTTAACTACTAGTACTTTTAGGTAAATCCCGCGAGATATTATTAGATTCTAGCCAATCGATCTGAGCTGAACACCTGCTTCACGTGCCTAAGTTACGGATCGACAGGCCATGCTTTGGTATTAACTGAAAGAAGAGGATTCCCTAGGATGCTTGGAAGCATAGACTGCATGCATCGGCACTAGAAGAACTATCCATTTGCATAGCAGGGGATGTACCACAAAAGAGGTTGCATTGTGATACTTGAGACAGTTGCTACACATGATCTTTGGATCTGACACTCCTTCTTTGGCCGAGCCTCCATCGCGGGAGGGAACTGCCTCCATCGCTTTCGTGGTAGCCGACCGGACGTGGCAACAGGGGCACACTAGGCCCGTCGGGCCCGGCCGAGCCTGGATCGGGCCCGTAAAGCCCCCACCATCCCGCTGGAACAAGCTAACGCGCAGCTCCACCATCCCTAGTGCCTGTCGACGATCCACCTCCACCTTCAGGGAGCCAAGCCGCCACTAGGAGGGATGCTAGCCTGTCTAGGCCCAGATGGTCCCAAGCTGGACCCGCTGCCGCCTAGGAACACTACCCGGAATCGCCCTGCTCCGCGCCAAGCTTCGTCGAGAGGGGAAAGATGAAGGGCCGTCGGCGCCGGCGCCGTCCGGGCCTAGCCCTGCGATGACCGCCATCGATGGCGGGGGAGAGAGGAGCAAGGGGTGATGAAGAGGCGGGGTGTGGAGGCACGACCCAGTCATCCACGAGGATGACGCTGGTCGTAAGAGCTTTTTTTTAATGCCTACTCCCGTCCGCAAATAAATGTACTTCTAGCCTTGTCTTAAGCCGAGCGTAGTAAAGTTAGACTAACTTTATAGGCAAACGTAGTAATATTTATGGCACTAAATGCCTACTCCCGTCCGGGCCTAGCCCTGCGATGACCGCAAATAAATATAGACTAACGCTAGATTTGTTCTCAAATTTAGTTTTTTAATATGAAAATTTCATATAATATATGTTGCTATACTTATCTATAAGACTGTTCAAATTTAATAAAATTTGATTTAGGCAAAAGCTAGAAGTACAATTATTTGCGGACAGAGGGAGTACACCATTTGCTCTGATGCAGGGCTTCTAAACAAAACCTGATGTCAACTGGTACTTCCTCGGTTTAGAAATGTCTGTTAGTGTTTAGAGTCACTCTAAATCTATGCACAAAAGTCGTTCAGATACGTTTGTTGTTCAGATACGTTTGTTTCGTAAAGCTAAAATGTTTTATATTACGAAGGGAGTACTACGTGCACATCACTAGTTAACAAAGAAAAACGGCTGCGCATGTATCTGTTCCTTTCCCAATTTTGCAGGCACAACTTTGCATTGCAAAAGGATTCGCGTGTAGTCGTGTGGATCCAAAATTGTATCTGCTACAGAGATAATGTTGAGGAACGTATGTGTGGCTGATCGAGTGGCACAGTGCTTTGCTGGGCAAGAGCCTAGCTAGAGAAAATGGGTTTTAAAGCCCTAAACTCTCCCGAGCTTGCTGAAATATGTTGGCTAGTTCTTTTTATCAGTTTGGATTTTTTATTATGTTGGCTAGTGCATGCAATTTAATATGGTGTCAGAGTATGAGGTCGTAGGATCAAATCCTGACCAACACAAAAATTAAAAACAAATATTACTATTAGAGTATTAGGTATATACGGTTGTTATGATAGTTTAAATAGAGTTAGGATCTGTTTACGTACAGTCCTAACTTGACTCATACTTCAAGATAATCCTCTGTACGCCTATATATACTTGTCCATGAGGATCAAGAATATATCCATCATATTCCACCAAACTCATAATTTTTCATGGTATCAGAGCGGCAAGATCCTTAACCTAGCCGCCGCACACGCTTCCGCGCCGCGCTGCTCCCGGGGAGGTCCATCTCCATGATCTCCGCCGGGGGCCGCGCAACCCGTACGCAGGGTTCGTCCACCGATCCGTGATCGGCTGTCCTGTAAGTCTTTTTTTCGATCTCTTGATCGGTTTTCTTTTTTTGTTTACCGATCTTAGATCGGATTGAGTTGCCCATCGCCGTCGTCATCGCCGCGCCTCTACTCCGACCATCGGCATCGAGGATCTACATCGCGTCCGTGCGTCTGCCCCCTCCGCTGCTGCGCCTGCCTTGGCAGGCTGTCACGGCCTCACTGCAGGCTGCCGCGCACCGCGGATGGCTGCTACGCCTTCCTCGGAAGGCTACTGCGGCCATCCCCCTCGGATCCTCTTCGTCTTCATCGTCCGAGACTTCACCGACAACGCCGCTATCGAATCCGATCTACACGTCGTCCATGCCATGGCGCATACGGTGCACCGTCAGTCTGATCAACCGATCCCGCGCCTGTCTACGCCAAGCATATCCCCGAGCACGCGCCTAACGCTGATCGAGCTATGGGCTGTCGTTGTGTCGCCCCATCGGGCCGCAGTGCTGCCGCCTTTGGTCCACACTACCAGCTTCCAATGCGCCTTCCTTGGCGTGTACGTCGCTGGTGGTCTCCCAGCCGCTGCACCGACTTGCGTCCTGCAGCTATGCCGCCCCCTCGGGTCGTAGCATGGCTGCACGCGGTCTACTTCGCCGTCCTCATGCATCGATGGCCTTGGCTTTCACCGCACCATCTTCTACGGCGCGGATCGCCACCGTCTGCACATGGTCTTCGTCACGTCGCCGGGTCTTCCTCGCCTACTTCGAGCACCACCACGACGCTTCACAAGGTAACCTGCAGGGCGCCCTCTCGCCATCGCATGTCCCGCCGACTACCCCATCGCCACTCTAGGCATCCAGCATGACTATCCCAGGTCGCCGCTGTTTTCGTCACCTTTTACGTCTTCGTCCACTACAACTTCGCCGCCAGCGTCATCGCCTCATCCCCGACTATACCACCTGCTACTCTACTCTGACAACCGCGGACAGCGCCGACATCTCTCCCTTCACTGCTCTGCGCGTCGCAACCTCTCTAGAGGCTTCCTCTGCTAGTCTTTATGACATGGCGGCAAGTTCATGATGGTCCCTGTTCCCGCACGCCTGGTACTGGCAACACTGTGAGTGCCTTCGTTCCCGACGCGTTCCCGAGTCTAGCAAGCTCGGATCGGCTCCTCGTCTTCATCGGCTTCGACGATGTCTTCTTCGGTATCGACCCCTCTACGACTGCCTCGACCGCGTCATCGATGAGTTCTTCTTTGCATACTCGGTTCTGGAAAAACCAGAGTATGCGTCCGTGGCTCCCCAAACATACGTCACAATAGGCCAAAGAATGAAAGACGTAGGGTGAGTGTTGAAATAAATTGTCTAGCCCTTTCCATAATTTCATATTTTTGGTTGTGTTGGCTAGTGCATGCAATTCAATATGGTATCAGATCAGGAGGTCCTACGATGAAATCCTAGTCAACGCAAGAATTAAAAACAAATATTGCGTCTTCTCAAACAAACATCACAATAGGCCAAAGCAAAGATGTAGGGTGAGTGTTAAAATATATTGCCTAGCCCTTTCCATCAGTTCGGACTGTTTGTTTCGTTGGCTAGTGTATGCAATTCAATACGGTATCAGAGCAAGAGGTCCTAGGATCAAATACTGATGAACGCAAGAATTAAAAACAACTATTGCGGCTTCCCAAACAAATGTCATAATAGGCCAAAGGGCAAAGACATAGGGTGAGTGTTAAAATAAATTACCTAGCCCTTTCTATCAGTTAATTGTATGCACTAACCAACGCAACCAAAAGTCCGAGCTGATGCAAAGGGCTAAGCAATTTACTTCAACACTTACCCTACGTCTTTGCCCTTTGGCTTATTGTGACATGTGTTTGGGGAGTCGCAATATTTTTTGTTAATTTTTGTGTTGGTCAGAATTTGATCCTAGGACCTCCTAGTCTGATACCATATTGAATTGCATGCACTAGCCAACGCAACCAAAAGTCCGAACTGATGGAAATGGCTAGGCAATTTACTTCAATAGAGCCGTCCCCAGGCGACTCCGGTGTCTCCGGAGGGTCTCTTCTCCGTCCTCCCCTAAGAACCCCCAACCTCACCGCGTCGGCCGCCACTACTTCCGACTCCAGCGGCGCCCCTCCATCAAAGATTGAGGGGGGTTGCGGCAATGTTCACATGGGGAGGTGTGGTGCTGCCTGTGAGCTTGGTGCGACGCAGCAGTCTTGGCCGAGGCCTGAGGATCTCCGGCGGCCGACGAGGGGATGGAGGTGCACCGCCGTGGGCCGGTGGCCATACGCCACCGGGGGTGCTGTGGCCTAGCCACGCTGATATCCTGCAATTGTTGCCCTCTCCTCCTCTGTTGTTGCTGCACGGAGATGACGGACAACGTGGGGGCCTACTCGTCTACTGCAAATAATGGCGGCGGTCCTAGAATTCCTCTCATGCCAAGACAAGGATCTACTTGTTGCTTGCCCTCTTTGATATGGTCGGAGTGGCGAGTTCTGGAAGGCTTCGCTGGCGAACTCCCATGAGCGAATAATGCCTGGAGATTGCCGGATTGGAGGGATTCAGTCGTGTGCACCCATGTTTTACTCTGATTGTTTGGTTTCAGAGGGAGCGTTTTGAAGCCCTCTTGGCTGTTAATATCATGGGCATGTTCTCGTTCCATGGTGCTGAGGGAGAATGTGATGGAGACAGAGATCTGACAATGGTGGTTCGAGTCTGGATGATGATGATGAATTGGTTTGGTGACTCGTGACTTGGAGTAGTGGCATGCAAGTGAGAGCGACTACACAGAAGAGGTTCACGGTCCTACCTTCAGGGTGAAAACCCAGGGTCTGGCCTTAATTGATTGTGCCTGACAATGGCCTTGTTGAAGGTATTATTTTGAGAGCGTGGACTTTCTTCAGGGTGAAAACCTAAGAACTATGATCGGACGATGACGGTGTTTGTGCACTGTTCCCTCCTTGGAGGCGTCGTTTTGGAGAAGCTGAACTTCTGGTGTTGTCTTGGTGGTGGTAGTACCGCTGTTTCAACGAATGGGTCACTGTAGCGGCACTTTTTTTGATGTAATTCTACATTATTTATTAGCTGTGTGTATCTGTATGACCGCTAGGTGTAACACCCCAGCATTAGAGGTTAGAAATAAGCTGAACACAAGTGTGTGTATTGCATTCATGCATAGAAAATCCGAATAATTTTCGCGCTTTTAAATAAAACTTGTCAAAGAGATTGAAGCTTCTCTTAACTTGGTGGAACTGAAGTAGATCATCAAGTTGACTGCGGTAAGTTTCAATATGACCTTTGCTAAAACCTTATCTTTAGGTAATATAATTTGATCTAAGGGTAGATCAAATGTAGTAAACCAAGTCACAACACACTACTTAATAAGGAGTACATGATCTTCTAGAGATCATTACATGGTATTCCATACCCCAACTCAAGGATGGATACTTAAAATTGTTGGGGATATACTTTCCGGGTATCCTCACAGTTCCTCACTGACCAGGGTGGCCCACTTCGGGTTAGAGCATTGCTTCACGGACGGCCCAGTCAGGGAGAGAAGACGGAGTCCAATCCGGCTATGGGAAGGCCCAGAAGACTTACCGACTTAGGCCCATAATGTTACTTGTAGTTCAAGATGTACTCCGTAATAGACTCTTAGTCGTAGACGGATAGATCTCTCCTGTAAACCCTAGGACGGATATCTATATAAGCCGTCCTAGGGAGAGCCTTTAGGGCACCCAATACTCTAGACCCTCAACTCGCACAGGCGAAACCCTTGTAACCCATATTCTGGCTCTGCCGTATTACTGGATTGCTAGCAGGAGTAGGATCCGTCCAAAGCCGGCGGATTCGAACCTAGGTAAACTTGTGTGCTCACCATCCCAGAATGACGTACGTCTCACCCCCCTCTTTTCCGCACGCCTCGAGGACCCCCTCATGGCGTACTTGTCATCAATCCGACGACAGTTGGCGCCCACCATGGGGTAAGTGAGTTACGGATCTGCGTTCTGAGCGGAATTTGCAAGAATCGGCATCGGCGAGACTATCGCCGTCAGTCGCATCCTCTACGCCAGCGACGTCCCTCTCATCGTTCTCGACAAAACTTGGATTCCGGCAAAGGAGGCCGTGACTGCCTACACAATCATGTCTTTTGGCGAGATCGATGTTTACATCGGTTTCACTGAACCTGCCCAACCCACCCCAGCGGTGATGATAGAGGCAGAAGAATTTTCTAGGTCCCCTTTGTCCGCGGAGGTGGCAGAGTTCCAGATCTCAGAAAACCCTAATCCCACCCAGCACGCACCAGTTGTAGAGACAGTGGAGAAATCTGAACCTGAAGAAGACCTAGCGATCAACGTCGAATCTGGAGTGGATCTCACCAGAGGAGCCAGATCCCAGATCGACCCACCCGTGGAATTCGAAATCCAGGAGGAGCATATCAACAACACTGATTCCGGCTCTGATGATGATGGAACAGACAGGCCTTTCCTAAGGTACACACTACGACGTATGATACTACAAGGCGAAAGCGCATATGCAATCCTCGAGACCGTCAAAAGTTTTGATATGGCTGATCGCGAAAGCCGCAGGTACCTTAGGAAGCACGCGTCGCACTTCGTCGGATACATGGGATCCGGATCCGGCTCTGCCGATGCTGGAGAAAACGCCGACTCGGTGCTGGAGGCAATTGGAACAAACGCCGACGTACCCGCATCCTCGGATGAGTCGATGACGTCAGCAGATTTCCGAAAGTTCTCCGTGGAATATGAAGAGGAGTATAACTCCAAAGCTGCGGAAGAAGGAGAAGCCATGGATGAAGGATCCGGGGAACACTCTCCTAAAGCGCAGGATGACATGGACCTCAGAGACAATCCCGAAGTCCAAATGTCCGAAAGTATCGATCAGAGCTTGACTCCGGGAAACGGGCCCAAAGCCGTCTTTGCTACCGGTGCTGCCAAGAAGGCAAAGAAGAAGAACAAGAAAAACAAGACCCCGGCAAAAGACCCTCTGCCAGAGGAAGTAATTGCCGAGGAATACGAAGAAGACTCGGACGGAGCACTAATCCCAGACGAGCTGAAGAAAGAAGCATCGGTGGATGGACACGTGATCACTGAAGGTGCGCGTAAACTCATCGATGCGGCATTAACTACGCCTATCCCTACAGCTGCAGAACTTACTGCAGATGAGCTGGATGAAAGGGCGCAAGCCCTAGAAGCGCGTCGTCAACAACTCCTCGATGAAGCCAAAAACATCAAGGTGGAGAAGAAACACATGTCGAACAAGGAGTACATGTCTCGTCTGCATCAGAAGACATGGAAGCGTCACATAGATGACAACCAATTCCCACGTGTCCGTGCCGTCCTTTTTGGAGATGAGATGGGGAAGCCACAGAAAGATAGCAACGGAGATTGGGTATACCCAACACCAGTACAAAATACCGTGGCAGCCCGAGAAATTCTATCGGCTAATCCAGGACCAGAGGAGATCCGTTTGGGTATCAAGCTACTCAACAAGGGACTGGAGCAGCAAAAGGTCGCCCTGTCCGGAAGTCAAAAACTGGTCTCAGATGCTGACCAATGTCGCATAGATCCGACATGGGCTGATGTAAGACCCCATTACGTTCTGGAGCAGTATTATCACCCCGAACGACGGGAAGACAATTATTCGAGGACCGGATCGTCAGGACACCATCGCAAAACCACACGCGGTTGGGGCAATGTCGCACCAGCGGCCGAGAAAGATGCCATCGCTGCCCTGAATCCGACGAATCCTCCCCGACGAGAATCTAAGGATCGAAGGGGAGAAGATAAAGAGAAACGTCGGGAGGAGGATCGTCAGAGAATGCCGCCTCCTAGACATGAGAACCGTCCGGCTGAGCCTCACTATGGTGGGAATGACGGACGAAGGAACGACGGAAACCATGCAGGTACAAGCCGACAGGGGGATCATCGTAGTCAAGACCCTCACCGGAATCGGAATAATGACGTTCCGGACAGAGGCCGGCGATCAGCCGGAAACTATCCAGCTGCTCCACATTCTCCACCACACAGTCATCACAACGACTCCCATGGAGGGCAAGGAGGACGACATGGCAGAGGAGGTGGTGGCCGAAGCCGAAGTCCGGCTCCACGGCACCGCAGCCACAACCGGCATTCGGGACGATCTCTATCCCTGAATGACGCAAGGCACAGGATTAACTCCAACATAGAGGCTCAACGCTATGAAAACGATGACGTGTACGTGGGCCCAAAGTGCTTCGGTCCACGCATCAGAGCTACAAAATTCCTGGAAGGATTTGCTATCTCCAGACATATCCAAGCCTACGACGGCATTGCTCAGCCAGACACCTGGTTACAGGATTTCTTCCAAGCTTGCTGCATCGCCAAAGGCGGAAACAACCTGGTCGCAACCCGATATCTCCCAGTTATGTTGCGGAAGACGGCACGATCATGGCTCAATGAACTTCCGGCAAATACCATCCATAACTGGTAAGATTTACAAAGCGCGTTCTTTCGGAATTTTGAAGGCACATATCGGAGGCCCTATACGGTTGGAGACCTACAGCGTTGCACCCAGAAAGCCGGAGAAACTTGCCGGGATTACCTTGGATGATGGATCGACACCAAGAACTCCTGCGAAGGAGTAAATGATCAAACTGCGATTGAAGCTTTCATCGCAGGTCTCCCTATTGGTTTACTACGCCATCGCTTGAAGTGTGACAAGGTTACCGATTTGGGAGAGATGATAGGAACAACGAGCAAGTATGCAGACACTAACGATGATGCAGAAGGACTACTCAATGCCCTAGCTGTGCCTCAGTGGGCAAAACAACCAAAGCAACAAGCTCAGAAGCGCAAAAACACCTCGGAAGAAAAACTCAACGCAGAAACAGCAGTAGTCACTACTGTTTCCGGGTCTGGAGGACGAGGAGGACGTGGCGGAGGTCGCGGGCGTGGCCGTGGGACATCAAGGGTCCAAGGTAGAGGAGAAAAACAACCAGGGAAAACCTACTCTTGGGCCGACATTGCCAATAACCCATGTGTGCATCACCTAGATGCCAATGGGGGCTCGTCCCACACCAATGCTGAATGTCGTTTCAATGATGACATCAAAAGAGATGACACCGCGGGCCACAAAGCTAAGCGGAACAAGGGAAAGAAAAATCCCGAAAAAGACAAGGAGACCAAGGAAGATTCCGACATGGAGGAATCTGATGCTTCAAATCCCAAGTCGGAAGGGAAGAAGACTTTTCCCACCAAGAAGGACACTGATGTCACCTTCCTTGGATCTCAACCAGCAAAGGTCAAGAAAGCAGTTCTACACGAGCTCAATGCAACAGTTCCGGCTGTCCCCCAATATTTGGACTGGTCGGAAGTGGCAATCACGTTTGACTGCGATGATCATCCGCCTAAGTTACACAGGCGAGGCAAATACGCCTTAATCATCAACCCACTTAATGACGGTTATGGTTTCTCCAAGACCCTCATGGACGGGGGTAGCAGCATCAATATTCTCTATGTCGAAACACTACGCCGGATGAAGATCTCGGAGACCCAGCTAAACCACAGCTCTATGATTTTTCACGGAGTTGTCCCAGGAAGACAAGCTAATTCCATGGGAGAGATCACTTTGGATGTTACCTTTGGAACTCCAAAGAATTATCGAACGGAGGCACTTTCCTTCGAAGTGGTCCCGTGCAAGAGCGTGTACCACGCTATATTCGTACATCCGGCTTACTGGGCTTTTATGGCTCGTCCATGTTACATTTACAATATGATGAAAATTCCAGGTCCCAACGGCGGGATCACCATCAGGGGAGACCCGAAGAAAGCGCGAGAGTGCGAGGATGGAAATGCCGCCTTTGCTGAAGCCGTGCTACACGCCCAGGAGTACCAGGAGATCAAGAAGAGTATAGATCCGTCCGAGATGCCCGCAACGAAGAAGGAGGTTACCAAGCCAAATCCGGAGTTCAAGGTATCACAAGAGATGAAGAAAGCGCCGTTGAAGGAAGATGACCCCTCCAAGGTGACCCAGATAGGCGTAGGCCTAGATAGCGCATAGGAAAGCACGCTCGTCAAGTTCCTCCAAGCAAATCAAGATATCTTCGCATGGCAGCCATCTGACATGACCGGAGTACCTAGGGAACTTGCCGAGCACTCTCTAAATATAAACCCGAACGCTAAACCCGTCAAACAGTCCTTACGACGGTTTGGCGATGAAAAGCGTAAGGCAATAGCTAAGGAACTAGCGCGGCTCGAGTTAGCCGGATTCATAGAAGAGGTCATCCATACTGATTGGTCGGCCAACCCTGTAATGGTCCCTAAAAACGACACCACTGATTTAAGGATGCGTGTTGATTATACTGCCTTGAACAAGGCTTGTCCAAAAGATCCATTTGCTTTGCCTAGAATTGATCAAGTTATCGATTCTACGGCAGACTTGGAACTCCTCTGTTTTCTCGACGCATATTCCGGTTATCACTAAATCCGGATGAAGGAATCTGACAAAATCAAAACTTCATTCATAACCCCTTTCGGAACACAGGACCATGTTTTGTTACGATGCCCTTTGGGTTGAAGAACGCAGGAGCTACGTACCAGCACACGATGCAACGTTGCCTCCACGACCAACTCGGACGCAATGTACATGCATACGTGGATGATATCACGGTGATGTCCAAAAAGAAGGAACACTCATTTCCATTTGGAGGAAACGTTCACCAATCTACGAAAATACAACATCATGCTTAACCCGAAGAAATGCTTCTTTGGAATACCAGCCGGAAAATTGTTAGGTTTCATCGTGTCTCAAAGAGGCATAGAGGTGAACCGCGACAAGATCAAGGCTATTCTCAATATTTCCAGGCCAACTCGCCTGAAGGACGTACAAAGATTAACTGGTTGCATTGCTACGGTCAGTCGATTTGTAAGCCAGCTTGGTGAAAGAGCCGCACCATTATACAAACTCCTGAAGAAAACCAAGGATTTTATCTGGACTGACGAAGCTGAAGCTGCACTACAAGACCTGAAGAAAGTACTCTCATCTGCTCCTATCCTTGCAACGCCGAAACCTCATGAACCGATGTTGCTTTACATTGCTGCGACAAATAAGGTTGTCAGTATAGTTATGGTGGTGGAGAGACTAGAGGAAAATCAGGAGCACCTGGTGTAGCATCCGACATACTTTGTCAGTGAGGTCCTGACAGAATCAAAACAGCGGTATCCGCACTATCAAAAGTTGGCTTACGGTGTTTTTCTAGCATCTCGTAAGTTACGACACTATTTTCAGGAGCATCCAATTACCGTGGTGAGCAAAGCTCCCATGAGAGACATAATCAACAACAGCGACGCCACAGGATGTGTCGCCAAATGGGGCAAAGAGCTCTCAGCTTTTGATATTGAGTATAAACCTCGGACATCAATCAAATCCTAGATCCTTGCCGACTTTGTCGCTGATTGGACAGAGATGAAGGAGACCATGGTCCTCCCTGAGTCGGAATATTGGACCCTCTTTTTCGATGGGTCTAAGGCTCGAGGGGGCTCGGAGGCTGGCGTGGTGCTCAAATCACCCCAAGGAGATAAACTATTATACGTGTTGCAGATCCACTTCACAGCGACAAACAATATTGCCGATTATGAAGCACTGCTGCATGGAATCCGGATTGCCAAGGATATTGGCATCCGATGTTTGATGTGTTATGGAGATTCGGATCTTGTTGCTCAGCAAGTCTCGGATATTTGTAATGCAAATAAGCACATGGCAGCATATAAAGCTGTCGTGGATGATCTATCTAAATCGTTCGAAGGGTTTGAAGTTCAACACATCCCTCGAGCAGAAAACGAGGAAGCAGATGCACTATCTCGAATAGGCTCTGCGCGAAAAGAGGTTCCGGATGGCGCGTTTTTAGAGCACCTCAAAGTTCCCTTGATAAAGGGAGTAGATGAGGAATATCCGACCAAATCCGACTCACCTTTAATAGCAGTTCTGGCTGTAATTCCCAGCTGGACTCAACCCTACCTTGATTACTTGGTAGATGGCAAATTACCCGAAGACGAGGTGCTGAGCCGGCAGATTATCCACGAGCAAAAGCCTATACTATTGTTAAAGGTGAGCTCCATAAACGGAGTGTTTCTGGGATTTTTCAGCGCTGTGTATCCCCGAAAGAAGGAGTGGAAATCTTAAGGGAAATCCACGAAGGCGAGTGTGGTCACCACGCTGCAGCCAAGTCTTTAGTGGCAAAAGCTTTTAGACATAGATTTTTCTGGCTTACAGCTCAGGAAGATGCCGAACGATTAGTCAAGACATGCAAAGGCTGCCAAAAGTACGCCAAGCAAGTTCATGTTCCGGCTGATCAGCTGCGAACAATACCTATAACATGGCCTTTTGCGGCCCGGGGGCTTGATATGGTAGGACCTTTTAAACGAGCTCCAAGTGGATTCACTCACCTCTTAGTGATGGTGGATAAATTCATGAAATGGATCGAGGCTAAACCTATCACTAGTTGTGATGGAGCAACAACCAAAAGATTTGTCGAGGATGTTATAATCCGGTATGGTTATCCGCATAGCATTATCACGGACAACGGGAGTAGTTTTTCCATGGGAGAATTGGCTGAATTCTGTGATGAGCAAAATATCCGGCTTGACATTGCTTCAGTCGCACATCCACAGGCTAACGGACAAGTCGAAAGAGCAAATGGTTTAATTCTACAAGGCTTGAAACTAAGACTCGAAGCACCACTGAAACGTGCTGCAGGGGCTTGGGCAGAGGAATTACCCTTTGTAATTTGGAGTTTGCGAACAACTCCGAACATGTCAACAGGATATACATCTTTCTTCTTGGTCTATGGCGCAGAAGCAGTTTTTCCTAGTGATTTAATTCATACTTCTCCTAGAGTGGCCGCGTATATTGAAGAGGATGCCGAGATTTCTCGACAAAATGATCTCGACTTAGTCGAAGAAGTTCGCGTCGTTGCTGAAATGAGATCTACAGCCTCTCAGCAGAAGTTACGCAAGTATCATAGCCAGAGAGTCCGAACTAGATCTTTTAATAAAGGTGATTTGGTTCTCCGGCTTGTGCAACAAAGAAAGCACAAACTTTCCCCAGCATGGGAAGGGCCCTTTTTAGTTAGTCGAGTATTGTGCAATGGATCGTACTACTTAACTGACATGAAATATTGCTCAGCTACGTCCCTTTTATTCTTAGTTTATCCTTCTTTGTAATCATACATATGTACATGTTCTATGAGAAATAAAAGTGTTGGGTGCCTCAAGTTTTTCTGAGAAGTTCTTAAACCATCTTATTTATGAATGATCATGTCATAGTCGAAAATCCCAGAATGCTTGAAAGAACTTTATGCTCATGTTCGTTCTGGTCTAGATTTCCGATTTCTAAAAACTGCTACCTTCGGGTATAACTCTAAAAATTTCTAGTATTTACTTTGGTTATTTATCTGATTGCCTGATGCGGGCATTTTCTGAGTAGTGAATTGTTGGTACTAGAAGCCGGCTTTGTTTCCGAGTTTAAACTGGTTTAGCAATTGAGCTCCATTGCTCGGAAAAGTTTCCGGCTGAAGGTTTAGCCGGCTCACGAAAGGGACGAGGCGGAAAGCCAGATAAACAATAAGTCGAGACGAAAAATATAAGTTCTTGTGAAAACATTTCAGGCACACAAAAAAAAGTCTAAGGACAAAAGTGTTGAATAGATAAAAAACTTAGCACTAGCAAAAGTCATAATACTTCATATTTACAAAACGCATCATGTCTTTCTAGAATAATACATAGTTTTCTGATTTATGATGCAGGAGGAGATGAAGGAGCTGATGGCTCGCTGGTTACTCTGCCTTGATATCGTGCCGAGATGTCCGGATCCGAGGTGGTCCGTTCATTGTCGGAAACTTCTTCGGCGGCTTCTGGAGGAGGCAGCGGAGTATCCACGCGGGTGAAGAAGGGCACCTCGTAGCTGGACAGGTCAGCTACGTGGCACCCATATCCGGCGCAGGAGTGCATGATGGCTTGAAGGTCCTGATCCTGGCCGTCTTTGTCTACCTTGCAGTACCCTTTAGTCACTTGCCATATTTCCATGTTTCCATGGTGGCTCATGACCATGGAGAGGGCATTCTGCGCGGCAGTCCGCGCATAGGACATATTCCACTCCTGAACGAGCTGCGGCATCTCCTTGGCCTTCTCCCGCACCTGGAAGTCCGACATGCTTGGCATGTCCGGAATCCTGAGAGACTCACCAATGTCCTCAAGGGATTGGCGGTAGTCATGAAGAAGATCACCGACTTGGGTAAGCCGGTGAGTGCGGGGCTCGGACGAGGAGGAGTCCGTCAAGTTCAGAGGACCTATACACAAAATGAAGATAAGGAAAAACCGACATTGATGAAAGTCGGGGAAATGATAAGTCAGATAGATGGAACTTACCAAGAATGACGTCGTCAATCTTGGCTTTCTCCTCCCGGAGACTCTGGAGTTCAGCCCGGAGTGCTTCGGAGATATCCTTCTCTCTGCCAACCTCATTCTTGAGGTCCAAGATAACTTTATCTTGAGCGGCAATCTTGCGATCGCGCTCTTCAGTGGCCATGGAGGAGGATTCCAGGACTTGAGCTATGCTCGTTTCATGATCCACCTTGAGCTTTTCCAGCTCTTGGCGAAGTCCCTTGTTCTCCACCACCAAGGTCTTGAGGTTCTCGGCCTCTTCAATCATAGCGATGGATTGTTTCACCAGCGCTGTAAGACAAAAAGAACAACAGTTCAGAAAAATTCGACATTAAAAAGCAAAAGGCAAGGTTTGAATCTCGAAATGTTTACCTTCGGCTTCGTCCTTGGCTACCTTGAGCTCAGCATTTTTAAGCCGGAGAGCTTTGATCTCTCTTCGCTTATCACAGACATTGGATAATAATTCCTGGTTATAGGAACACACTTTCTGTAAGTCAGAATACCCAAGGTCAGAAAGCTACTTAAGACTCGGGCTAATATTTTTTACTAAATATCAGCATGAGCCTTGGGGGCTACACTACTTCGTTCTTTGGCATCCTAATGAAAGCATAAACTCGGATTCTATATCCTACTTCATGCTTGGGGGCTAGAGGATAAGATATAACATAATGTAAAAAAAAGTTTTGGAATTCCGACTTACATATTGCTCGCGGGTGAGTTTGGTTAACCCCGCGTTCACTTCAGCAGCCACCTTCTCGGCGAGAGTAAGTGGGATTACTGGGGCTATTGGAAGCTCGCCAGTCCGGATCCTCTCATCGCGAAGGCGGACTTGATCAAGAAGGTCAGAGAACTTGACATCCTCTGCTTCTTGCGCCTCGTCTTCGGGAGATAGATGGCTTTTCTCCAGGACTTGCCTGGCCAGCCGCTGGATCTCCTCTGCAGATTTCCGGGTCAGGCCAAATTTGGCAAGACCCAGATTGTTGAGGAGGTTGTCGGTGAAGACTTTAGCCGAGGGATCATTACCCGAAGAGGGTTCACCCTTATCTTGAGCTGACGCACTGGTGGTGACGTCAGTATGCGACCCAAGGATCGTCGGCTCCGCTTGAGGAGCCGGATCTTCTGCAATCACCAGAGAAGGGATGATCGCCGGAGTTGCAGAAGGTTGAGGGATCGGAGTCGGAGGATCCACGGCAGGGGAAGCTATTGTAAGCTTCGTCTGGCGCAAGGGCTTCGAAGAAGTCCCCTTCCCCTTGCCCTTGATGATTGATTTTGCTCTGAGAAAGTAGTAAAGTCGGAAACATTATATCTCGGAAAGAAACTTGAGTAAAGAATAAAGGCGGAAAAGTTGTGACAGAAGGTTACCTCTTCACGACTGGCACCTCCTTTGTGCCAACCACTACTGTCGGAGCTTTGCGCTTCTTGAGCGCAAGATCCGGCAGTGGAACTATTCCACCTCTTGAGAGAACTCTGGAGGGTATCCTTCGAGTGGAGCAAGTTCCGACTCGGGGATGTCAGCAAGCTAGAAATAAGAAAACATATCAGTATTGCAATATAACTCAAAGATAGAAACACATAAAAGATGTGATGATAAAAGCTTACCGGCACCACGGGGTTTTCCGCCGTGTGCATGTCCAGAGAAACCTCTCGAATGCGCCTTTCGATCCGCTCCTTGATCAGCCACTTAATTTGGCTTATGTAGCCTTGAGTGGTGTAGGCCTTGGGGCTAATGCGGAGGGAGTCGGTCAGAGATGACGTGACGGAATGCATCAGTCTATCCCCGTGGTACTGAAGTGGCTGGATCCGGCGTGAGACCCAACACTGGACCAAGTCGGATCCCTTCAGACCATTGTGCTTGATCAGATATTCGATCCGCCTCTTAGCGAGGATCAGATCATCTGTGAGAGTCGGAGCAGCCTCTTCCCAGGAAGGTTGGGCCGTGGCGGCTCCGTCGACAAAAGCCGGCAAAGCAGTAGCTTTGCTGGGAGCCGGAATATCCCTATGATAGAAAAAAGTGGCTGGCCATTGCTTGAGCGAGTCACTGGCAGAAATTTTGGGATACGCCCGGTCTCGTCTAAGAGAAAAACTAATAGTGCCGGTGATGTAAGGAACACCAGCAGTGATGGAATTCCTCCGGACATGAAAGTAAAACCGGAAGAGAAGCAAACTCGGCCTAATGCCGAGAAAGCCCTCGCAAAGCGCAGCATATGCGCTCATTTCTAGAAGAGAATTGGGAGGAAGATTGTGGAGTTGAACTCCATAGTGATCTATCACCTCGGAGAAGAATTCCGAGGAAGGAAAGGACAAACCTCGGTCCAGATGAGTACCGAAGTGAACTCCCTCGCCCTCGAGTGGGTTGGGGACGGTTTCACCAGAGCCGCTCCGCCAGTCGCCGGCGACGAGCAACCCCTCCTTCTCCACATTCTTGAGGCCTGCCTCGTCGAGGGCACATGGGATCCAGATTCCCCTATAGCTTTCCTTCTCCGCTGCAGCTTCCGCCTTCGCCGCCGCCACCGCTGCCGCCAAACCAGAGGAAGAAGATGAAGAAGCCATTTTTCTCCGGTGAGAAAGTGACCTTAAAGGGGCGGCGCTGGCAGTTTTCTGTGGGGGAAGGACGAGGAGGCTCTGTGCACGCAGGAGGATTGGGAAGAAAGGAGACGACAAAGGACTGGTGGAAAGGAGAAGAGGAAAATCTAAACCCCTTATATCCACCTACCTGCGCCAAGATTCGTGCAAACGCTACAATGCAAACGCCACGTGTCGTGGAAAGAACTAGGAAGGACCCGCACGATGATTGCATCACCTCGATCTCCAGGCATGCATTGAAACGGTGCCTCGGTTCCACGAACCGCGGACCTACCAACGGTTGTGCTGATGGAACGCTGTCAGATGACGTGACTTGACCATGCTTGTGTCAGGTGGCGTTAGAGACCAAGTTTCGGCTTAGTTTAAAAACGAGCTGGAAAATCCGAGTAACCAATTGCAAGGTCCGACTTATTTTTAAGACCCGGATCGTATCTTTTGTTGTGAAGTTTCAGGAAACCTTCAAGATTCTGCAAGCCGAAGATCGAGCTAGACGATGATAAATCCGACTTTGGATCTTGGAGGCCTCCGGGGGCTGCTGTTGGGGATATACTTTCCGGGTATCCTCACAGTTCCTCACTGACCAGGGTGGCCCACTTCGGGTTAGAGCATTGCTTCACGGGAGGGCCCAGTCAGGGAGAGAAGACGGAGTCCAATCCGGCTACGGGAAGGCCCAGAAGACTTACCGACTTAGGCCCATAATGTTACTTGTAGTTCAAGATGTACTCTGTAACAGACTCTTAGACGTAGTTGGATAGATCTCTCCTGTAAACCCTAGGCCGTATATCTATATAAGTCGTCCTAGGGAGAGCCTTTAGGGCACCCAATACTTTAGACCCTCAACTCACACAGGCAAAACCCTTGTAACTCATATTCCGGCTCTGCCATATTACTGGATTGCTAGCAGGAGTAGGATCCGTCCAAAGCCGGCGGATTCAAACCTGGGTAAACTTGTGTGCTCACCGTCCCGGAATGACGTACGTCTCACCCCCCTCTCTTCCGCACGCCTCGAGGACACCCTCATGGCGTACTTGTCATCAATCCGACGACAAAAATTCTAAAAGCTGATATCAAGGTATTAACTACCACAAACCCTGAATACCAAGTGATGACCCACAAATATAGGGGGTGTATCGCAGTATTTTCGAGGGAAGTGAAACCCAATTTATTGATTCGACACAAGGGGAGCCAAAGAATATTTATAAGCCTTAATAACTGAGTTGTCAATTCAGCTGCACCTGGAAACAATCTTGCTCACAGCAGTTTATCAGTAGGAACAGTTTTGTAGTAGGAATAGTAAAGTAGCAGTAGTAGTAAAGCAAAGACAATAGTAACAAAAAGCAGTAAACAGTGGGATTCGAGTGCGGTAGGCATAGGGATGGATGGACGGGCGTTGCATGGACAAGAAAATTCACATAGCAATCAGAACATAGGGCAATTGCAGATAAATAAGATAAAGCATCCAAGTACTAGACAATCCTAGGCATGTGTTCCATATATAGTCATACGTGCTCGCAATGAGAACTTGCACAACATCTTTTGTCCTGCCAGCCCGTTTACAGCGGGGCCTCTAGGGAACTACTAGCAATTAAGGTGCTCCTTTTAATAGAGAACCGGAGCAAAGCATTAACGCTCCGTGAACACATGTGATCCTCACATCAAAGCCATTCCCTTCCGGTTATCCCGATTTCTGTCACTTCGGGGCCATAGGTTCCGGGCAACAACGTGTGTATACAACTTGCAGATAAGACCAAGAACAATACTATCATAATGAATCAATAACATGTTCAGATCTGAGATCATGGCACTCGGGCCCTAGTGACAAGCATTAAGCACAACAAGTCGCAACAAAGTCATAAAGCACTAATAAAAGATACTAGGCACCATGCCCTAACAATCTAATGCCATTACATGAACGATCTCATCCAATCCCTACCATCCCCATACTCTACAGCGGGGGAATACTCACTCATAGATGGGGGAAACATGGATGGTCGATGGAGAAGTGATGGTGATGATGATGGCGATGATCTCCTCCAATTCCCCATCCCAGCAGGGTGCCAGAACGGAGTTTCCGGTGCTGTTTCGTGGAATCTGGTGGTGGCGGCGGAGCGGAACTCCTTCTGGAAAAACGTCGAACCCCCCGAAGTTTTTAGGTCAGAAGGCTCCTTATAGGCGAAGAGAGAGGCCGAGGGGGTTCCTGGGGGGCCCACACCACCCCCTGGCGCGGCCTGGCCTAGCCCACGCCACCAGGTGGTGTGGCCACCCCCTGGCTCTTCTCCGTCTCGTATTCTGGCTCCTGGAGTCTTCGTGTGAAATAGGATTTTTGGCATATTTTCCGGGATTTTTCCTGATAGTTGGTTTTCTGCACAAAAGGTAGACACCAAGGCAATTCTGCTGAAAATAGCGTTAGTCCGCATTAGTTGTATCCAAATCACACAAGTATAGAGGAGAAACAATAGCAAAAGTGTTCGGGAAAGTAGATACGTTTTGGACGTATCAACTCCCCCAAGCTTAGTTTATTGCTTGTCCTCAAGCAATTCAGTTGAAAACTGAGTGCGATAAAAGAACTTTCACGAACACATTTGCTTCATATGATGTAAATATTCTCAGCAATGTGATCAACTACTCAGATAGTTCATAATAAAGAGTATGCAACTGAGTCTACTTAATAGTCATTGCAATCTATGAAGAGATTCCAACTCAAGAATAATAAGTAGCATGTAGCACAAACATAAGCAACATTACAATGGTCATAAAAAGGTATGATAGAGTGGTATCTCGCTTGCCTTTGATTACGAATATCTAGGCACCTCTGAAGTTCAAGTGATGACTAGAAGTAAAGTTATCAAGGATACAAGCATCAAAGTCATAACACAAATAATCAAGTAATGGAACAAACACAAAGAATGACAACTATGCTCTCAAGAAGGTGCTCAAAGAATATGTGGAGACTCAACAAGTAAAGAAAAAGGTTTTGAATAATTTTGAAAAGCTTCCAAATGCTGAAAGTATGGTACTCGTTAGCTTTGAGCTCTCATTGCCCCTATCAGAAGCATCTTTAATGTGGTTAAGGTGAAAGTGAGGTCCAATCTGAGTTATCTGCTTGACAGACTATAAACTGAAAATCCCAAGTCCCTTGAGTACGAGGGCCGCTCCTCATGCTACTCAACTTTAGTTACCGGTAAGTTCTTGTCATCGTAAGTATGTGCGTATCATTGAGAACCGCCAATGGGGTACCCCTTGCCCGATGATACGGAAGAATCCCCATATCAAAATGACAAAGGCAAGCAGACAATGAGTATCTCAGCAATCTTCTTATTTACCATGGGAAAATGGTGCTTTTTTCTCTCTTTCCTCTTTTCAAAAATCTCTTTTTTTTTCTTTTTCTCAATAGCTATCTCTCTCTTTTTTTATAAGAAGAATGCTTCATAGATATCATTATGGTTACGCTGCAGGTTTCCACCATGTCAGTATGGATTAGACCAGCGGCCCAGACATTTCTCTAACACACATACATAACTCCATGGACTTAAAAGCTCACCTTTTATTTCACACCGAAGACATCCGCAAACAAAAGAGCAAGGTATCAACTGGGTATATATTTACAAGTGTTGAAAGCGTTCCCCGTGACAGCACGGTTCTGCTAATCCCCAGCCTATAATTTGCAAGCATATAACTTTCATGGAGAGTTCACAATGGTTCAGGTTTATTAAGTGCAGGAAATAAAGTGTGCCATCAAGTTCGTGAGAGCTTTACTAACTAGTTTTCCCATAACAAGCAAACATTTTATTCAGAAGAAAACAAGGAATAATGAATATGCACGGGAGTAGCAAATGATGCTAATAGGTAGGTATGGTGGACACTTTGGAAATATTTGGTTTAGGGAGTTGGAAACATGAGTAAAACACTCAGTGGAAGTGAAGGCTAGCAAAAGTAAGGGAGCGACAAACGAGAGAGCAATAACTGTCATTATCATGCTTGCAACAAAACAGGACTACTCATGGCATGAAAATGATTCAAGATCCTCAAGGCAAAATAATTCATCAAGGCTTAACTGATTATCACAGTCTTGTGCATGCGTGAGCATGTGCCAAGTCAATTCAAATGAAACATTCAGAGGAGGATACCACGGTGTCATACCAATTTATGAATAGAGCAATGCAAGCAAACATTCATAAGACATGCTACAAACTATTAGCGAGCTGGAGATAATCATAAGAAACCAAGAACTACTAAGCATCCAAAGATGACATACACCTTACTTGAACGGACTAAGAAAGCCCACAGTGATGATATATGTACAAAAATGAAAACAAATAGAGTTCGTTACCAGCCTCTGACCACACCTCAAGTTGTCATTGATCCTCATTATTGCTCTTCACTTGTGTGGCTTGAATAATAATATGAAACCAACATCCACTAAGGACTGCCGAACCCTGTAGCAAACTCGCAAAAACCAAAGAAGAACAACAAATATTTTTGGTGTTTTCGATTTTTAAACAAGAACCAAAAGGGAAAAACAAGCAAAGCAAAATCTTTTTGGGTTTTTCGAATAGTTCAAACAAAGCAAAAAGGGAAAAACAAACCAAGGCAAAAAGAAGAAGCAAACCAAAGAGAAACAACAGAAATATTTTTGGTCTTTTTGTGTTTTAGAAAGCAAAAGCAAAGAAGAACGAAAACTAAAAAGAGAACGAAAACATGAATATACAAAGTACCGATGCAACATGATATGGAGATGAGTGCGGTGTCAGCGTACCTCCCCCCAAGCTTAGGCTTTTGGCCTAAGTGGGTATCAATCCATGTACGAATAGGGGTTCCAAGCGGGCAGATCTTGGTAAGAATGGTCGTAGCTGGGCCCATGAGAAGAAGAAGAAGCTCCCCAATCATAAGCGGGTTGCTGGTATGAAGACTCTCCCTCATTCGAGGGCTAGACCGAATAATCCGTGACCTCCCTTCTAGTGTCCTGCTCCTATTGGGAGAGCTCTCCCAAGTACGTGTCAAGCTCCTCCTCGGTGAGGGACCATCCTTCCCTGTTATCAAGGTTAAACAAAACAGGTGCAGGCAAAAGAACAACACGCTTGGAATTGCTCTTTCTCCAACCAGCTTTGAGAAAGGTTATTTCATAAGATAACTCACTCAAACTAGCCCACGAGGAAACAAATTTATGCTGTATCATGGAATTAAGATCAAGCCTCTCTATGGGAAACTGTAGGTCTAGATGATGAGGCACCAAACCATGCAATGCTAGTAAACGAGAAGCAATGAGGCCTCCACAAATTCCACCTTTCTCACGGTTAGCAGCAAGACGGAAAGCTATCAAAGCACCCAAGTTGTAAGACCTATCTCGTCTAAGAGCAGCAGAGATAAATGCTAGATCAAACAAAGATAACTTATTGACAGTTTTCCTAGCAAGAACACACTTGGCAATAAAGTAGACAAGGTAGCGAATGGATGGAAGATGAATGTTACGGATTTTTCCATTCTCCTTCGAGAAGCTACTCCCTTGGCAAATTTCTGCATATAAATCCATGAGTGGTTCAGGTCTCTCCTTAATCTTTCTCCATGATCCCCATTGAGGTACCTTAATAGCGGCACAAAAATCATGAAGAGAAAGATCGACAGCTATATTGTAAATTTTGTAATGGACCATGGGGTTAGGCAAAGAGTGACTAAATTGGAAGTCCTGCACCACAGTAATGGTTAGCTTCACAAATCGACAAGGTTCATCTTCCAAAAAGTGCTCTAACCCTGCATTAGAAACCAAAGTGTGGAAATCTTGTAGAATTCCTGCAGCTCTCATGAACTCAGAGCATGGATAAATGGAAGGAAAAACTTCCTCCTCCCGGTGGACCTTCATGACCTCAGGCACCCAAAGCTCATGTTGGTTTAGGTGGTGTTCACTCATCTTCTGTTCTGAAATTTAAACACCTGTTAAACAAGTGATTGCAAAGTAAATATAATGAAGGATTCTACTCATAGGGACTTGCAAGAGGCCTAAACATGCATCAAGACTATATCTCTAAGCATCAAACAAGCTTACAAGCTCTCATAACCAGTCACCTACAGCAGCAAAATACTCAACATATAATCCACTAAACACAAATCTACTTGGACAAGGGGAGGAGTCACATACTAGGGAACAAATGTTCCAAATTTCAGCAAGAAAGATGGGCTGAGCAAGGAGATCAAAAAAATGAGAGCAAGCACGGCAAGAACACGATTTTGAGCTATGAACTGGAGCTTACTCGGGAGAGAGAAGAAAGTGGCAGGTGAGAGAGTTGGTGGGGGGCCAAGGGTGGCCCACACCAGGGCATGGTGCCACCCAAGGCTGGCCGCGCCACCATGTGGTATGCCTGCCTGGTGGTCCCCCTAGTACCTACCAGGTACTCCTCTGCCCCTTTTTTCACGTAAAAATTTAATATGAATTTTCTGGAATTTTTCGAGGCACTTTATTTTTGGGCATTTTTCAGAAATAGAAGAATGATTTTTCTGACAGACAGATTTTTTTATTTTGGAAACATGATGCAAAGGCAAAACAAGGCTAGAACTACAGAAGTTCTAGCATGCAGGCAACTAACAACACAAAGAAAACTAAACGAAAGCAAAAACTAAAATGCAAAGGATAGAAATAAACGGAGATAATCATAATGAAAACATTGTTTTGTTCAATGGAATCCTTTTGTTAACAAGGTTGATCAAGTCTTGCTACCAAAACAATTACATATGAGACAAAACTTTGTACTCCACTAATGATTATGTTACCTTAACCTTGATATCAATAGTTCCAATCATAATAGTTTCAAATTTTTCTCTTGGTATGGGACAATATATTTCTCTAACTTGAATGCCTTCAACATGTTCAATTGAATTCAAACCATAAGTCCTTTCAATCTTCTTGGGGAAATAGACAGTATGTTCCTTGTCATTAACATTGAAGGTCACCTTTCCTTGATTACAATTAATAACAGCTCCTACAGTATTAAGAAAAGGTCTCCCAAGAATAATGGACATATTATCATCTTTAGGCATTTCAAGCACAACAAAATCAGTTAATATGAAGCAATTGTGAGCCACCTAAACAGGTACATCCTCACATATACCCACAGGAATGGTGGTAGATTTATCAGCCATTTGCAAAGATATATCAGTTGGAATCAATTTTTCAAGCTGAAGCCTCATATAGAGAGAGAAAGGCATACCACTAACTCCAGCTCCCAAATCACACAAAGCAGTTCTAGCATAATTGTTCTTAATAGAGCAAGGAATAGTTGGAATCCCTGGGTCTCCAAGTTTCTTAGGAACCTTACCATTGAAGGAATAATTAGCAAGCAAAGTAGAAATTTCTTCATTAAGGATCTTCCTTTTATTCGAGACAATGTCCTTCATATACTTTGAGTAAGGAGGCAATTTAATAGCATCAGTCAAAGGAATTTGCAAGAATAAAGGCTTCATCCACTCACAAAACTTATTATAGTGTTCATCTTCCTTTGACTTGTGTTTCTTATCGGGGAAAGGCATATGTTTTTGGACCCAAGGTTCTCTTTCACTACCATGTTTCTTAGCAATAAAATCTTCTTTGGTGTATTTAGTATTCTTAGTGTGGTTTTCAGGTTCTTCTTCAACTTTTTCTTCATTAGGAACAACATTTTCTTCATTACCACTTTCAGTTTCAGCATCAGAGATAGATATACTATTAGGATCTATAGCAGGTTCAGAGGGTTGTACAACAGTTTTATGTTTCTTTTTCCTTTTCTTACGAGTAGAACCACTATTTTCAGCTTGTTGAGAATCCTGCTCAATTCTTTTGGGATGCCCCTCAGGATATAGAGGATCTTGGGTAGCAGCTCCACTTCTAGTTCTAATTTCATAAGCATGTTTTTCTTTAGTAGCATTAACTAGCAAGTCTTTTTGCACTTTAACGAGTTGATCTATTTCAGTTTGAACCATTTGAAAGTGTTTAAAAATCATTTTAACATCATTAGAGGTTCTTTCCACAATATCTTTCAACTCTACAATAGCTGTAGTGTTTTCCATTAGATGATTTTGCACCCTTTTATTAAAGTTATCTTGCTTAACAATAAAGATATCAAATTCTTCTAAGCATTGATCAGGTGGTTTAGAGTAAAGGATATCACCTTCATCAAAGTGTTGGAGAGAGTGTACCTCAAGAGTGGGTGAGTAGGGAATAGGCTTACATAATTCTTCTATAGGAGGTAAATTCTTGACATCTGTAGCTTTAATTCCCTTCTCCTTAAGACATTTCTTAGCTTCCTTCATCACTTCATCATTTAATTCAATAACTCCCCTCTTCTTTGATGTTGGGATAGGCACAGGAATAGATGGTTCAGGTACAATTACTTCAGGTATAGCTTGTTTAGGAGGAGTCCAATCTTCATAATTCTTGCTTATTTTAGCCATTAATTCCTCAGCTTCCTTAGGAGTCCTATTCCTGAAAACACAATCAGCACAACTATCTAGGTATGTCCTAGATTCCTCGGTTAGTCCATTATAAAATATATCAAGAAGCTCATTCTTAGGTAATGGACTTCCAGCCTGTGCATGAATCAAAGCACAAAACCTTGCCCAAGATTCGGGCAATACCTCCTTTTCTCCCTGTTTAAAATCAAAAAGTTCCTGCAAAATAGCATGTCTAGCACTGGGAGGAAAATATTTCTGCAGGAAAGTACTAATCAACCACTCAGGGCTATCAATAGATCCAGGAGGTATATTACTAAACCAAGTTTTAGCTTCTCCTTTTAGTGAAAAAGGGAAAATCTTAGCAACAAAGTAAGTACGCATCTTAATATTATCAGAAAACAAGCCACTCATGGTAGAAAGTTCATTCATATGTGCTACCGCACTTTCATTCTTAGTCCCACAAAAAGGTTCTTTCTCGACAATAGCTGTGTAAGATAGATCGAGAGAGAAATCATAATCTTCATCTATAATGTTTATGGGAGAAGCAGCAAACTTAGCATCAGGATATAATTTCGGTCTAATAGTACGCCTCTCAAGGAGACTCTTAGCAGCGCTCCTATCATGGGTGTTCTTACATTCTTTAATAAAATCATCGGTCATCTCAACATAACCATCTTCAATATCATAACTCTCACTAGACTCAGGTGAGCTAACAGGTGTGGTAATGTCTTCATTAGGAGTTTCGGTATTTCTAGCTATAGTTCTAGCAATCGTAGCATCTAGGAAAGGACCTAATGAACCACTCTTATCAAGCACAGTAGAAGCAGCATCATCAGCATTAGAAGTTTTAGATTCAGCAGTAGTAGCAGTGTGTGTAGCATGTGTATGTGGTGGTGTAAGGAACTTACTCAAAACAGACGGTGAATCAAGAGCAACAGAGGTGTTCAGAACCGTACCTCTTCTTGTAGTGGATGGTAAAATAGGAACCTTGCCATCACGAGACTTACCCATGTTGGATGGATAGCAGCAAACAATAGAGAATCCAAGTGAACTTGATAAATAAAGCTATGCTCCCCGGCAACGGCGCCAGAAAATAGTCTTGATGACCCACAAGTATAGGGGGTGTATCGCAGTATTTTCGAGGGAAGTGAAACCCAATTTATTGATTCGACACAAGGGGAGCCAAACAATATTTATAAGCCTTAACAACTGAGTTGTCAATTCAGCTGCACCTGGAAACAATCTTGCTCACAGCAGTTTATCAGTAGCAGCAGTTTTGTAGTAGGAATAGTAAAGTAGCAGCAATAGTAAAGCAAAGACAGTAGTAACAAAAAGCAGTAAACAGTGGGATTCGAGTGCGGTAGGCATAGGGATGGATGGACGGGCGTTGCATGGACAAGACAATTCACATAGCAATCAGAACATAGGGCAATTGCAGATAAATAATATAAAGCATCCAAGTACTAGACAATCCTAGGCATGTGTTCCATATATAGTCATACGTGCTCGCAATGAGAACTTGCACAACATCTTTTGTCCTGCCAGCCCGTTTACAGCGGGGCCTCTAGGGAACTACTAGCAATTAAGGTGCTCCTTTTAATAGAGCACCGAAGCAAAGCATTAACACTCCGTGAACACATGTGATCCTCACATCAAAGCCATTCCCTTCCGGTTATCCCGATTTCTGTCACTTCGGGGCCATAGGTTCCGGACAACAACGTGTGTATACAACTTGCAGATAAGACCAAGAACAATACTATCATAATGAATCAATAACATGTTCATATCTGAGATCATGGCACTCGGGCCCTAGTGACAAGCATTAAGCACAACAAGTCGCAACAAAGTCATAAAGCACTAATAAAAGATACTAGGGACCATGCCCTAACAATCTGATGCCATTACATGAACGATCTCATCTAATCCCTACCATCCCCATAGCCTACAGCGGGGGATTACTCACTCATAGATGGGGGAAACATGGATGGTCGATGGAGAAGCGATGGTGATGATGATGGCGATGATCTCCTCCAATTCCCCGTCCCGGCAGGGTGCCAGAACGGAGTTTCTAGTGCTGTTTCGTGGAATCTGGTGGTGGCGGCAGAGCGGAACTCCTTCTATAAAAACGTCGAACCCCCAAAGTTTTTAGGTTAGAAGGCTCCTTATAGGCGAAGAGAGAGGCCGAGGGGGTGCCTGGGGGGCCGAAACCACCCCCTAGCATGGCCTGGCCTGGCCCGCGCCACAGGTGGTGTGGCCACCCCCTGGCTCTTCTCCGTCTCGTATTCTGGCTCCTGGAGTCTTCAAGTGAAATAGGATTTTTGGCATATTTTTCGGGATTTTTCCTAATAGTTGGTTTTCTATAGAAAAGGTAGACACCAAGGCAATTCTGCTGAAAACAGCGTTAGTCTGCATTAGTTGTATCCAAATCACACAAGTATAGAGGAGAAACAATAGCAAAAGTGTTCGGGAAAGTAGATACGTTTTGGACGTATCACCAAGTCAAGTAAATAACTTAAGTAAAAGAAACCCATAACTAAATCTTGAAACACTTGTTTGCCATAGTTATTCCTACCATGGGTATCATGGTAGTTCTTATACATTAACTCTTATCACAAATAGAGTAGGAAAGGAAGTCAAGCTAAGACCATGCATCTCATACCCCTAGTATAATGATAATAGATGACAAACCTATTTAACCAAGTCCTAGTGTATATTGATCATCAATGTGTGTGATCAATTTCTGACTTAGAACTTATTGACTCATAGCCTTTGACTATTATGTTGACCTTCCAAGGACCTTAAGAAAAATAATAATAAGAAGGAACTAGTTATGGTAGAGTGTGCCATCATCAATGGAATGAGATCCTTAGTGGTGATCAAAACGTTTGATGCTGGAGGAGTTAACTCACTCATGAGTTAACTGGAAGAAGTGTTTAAACCCAAGAGTTAAGCTAGTAATTGAGGAGCTATGAGAAAGCTTGTAGTATTAGAATATCCAATGATAATCTTGTTAATCCAAGTGGGCATAAACTTAAAGTAAGTTTTCTTAACAAGATAAATCCTATAGAGAGATCAGACAATTAGAAGCCTAAGCTTAGTTTGGTCAAATGATGGTGGTCATTATTCCCATGTCACTTGAGAATAGATGACTAGGTGTTGAAGAAGAGTTGTGAGTATACCAAATTAGGTAAAGCCCTAGTAAGATGAATTATCTAGCTTGATTATAAGAAGTCAAGCTAGAGTATAATGAAGTATATAACATAAGTTGTAGGAGTAGTTGGAAGTATAATAGTTTAACCAAGGTAATAAAAGAACAAACTTGTATTGTGGAGAGTAGTACCATACCTATTCTAGAAGATTGATATCCCTTGTTATCTACAGCGAGGATTGTAATCTTGTAAGCCTTAGAAGTAGATGCAAGGTAAATATGAAGGAGTTTATGGAATGAAGTTAATAATAACTACTTTAGTGGAATTATGTGAGAGGTAGTTTAGAGATGGAAGTTATATATAAAAGAATGGAGAATGAGTATGGTTAAAGTGGCATGACCATGTCATCATATTATGATGGATATGGTGGAGTCAGATGACTGTCTTATTCAGGAAGATGTGATCTTAGTGAAGTAGATAAGAGCTATATAGAGTATATTTAGGAAAGGAAATCCTTATCTAAAGATAACCTTAGTGAGGTATTAAGGTAAGGATTATTTAGAAGCCTTAACTAAGATCATATCAAATTAGGACAGAACCATGTCCACCTCTTTGTTTAAATCTAGAATAAAGAGGGTAGTTAAACCAATTCCTATTTTTAGGCAACCAATGGATAGTATCTCTTAGCCAAATGAAATGTCTAAGAGATAAGTAGAATACCAGATGAGTGTTTATAGATAAAAGCCTTGTCTGCTCTATTATTATAAACCCTAATAGAAACCTAGTTTTATAAACTATCAAGATCACCTTAGGAAGCAATCTCAATAACTCGCTCTAAGTTTAGATATTACCATAGACACAGAACATGATGGCAATGTATTAGCCTTAATATTCATCCATATCTATAATTGAATATGGGTTATTAAATCCTCTCAGAAACCCATATACCTATATTTGAATAAGAGAAATAACCAAATATTGAGAATCATGAAATTCAAATCACCACCTTATAAACCACAAGGTTTACTGCCTTGTAATAAATATATATGTATCATTCCTTTATGAGGTTAAGTATTAATAAGATTCAATACATATAAATATCCATCTTAAAACTACTACTATTACATTCTTTTAGTGGTAATACAAATCATTTTTATGAGATTTTATTATAAGAAACAAATCCCTAAAACCCTAATTTCTCTTCATATTCTCTAAGGTAAATAATCCTTTATTTAATCATAATGAATGAAAATACCAAACAATAATGTTAAACCAACTAGTTCCATTAATCCAAGCAGAATCCTTGTTGATTTAATGAATGTTGGATACTTGAAACACTAAAAGGATTTAAATTCAAAGGAATATTCTAAAACATAAATGAAAACAGAAAAACAAAAGGAAAGAGAGTAATCATCCGGTGTGGCCCACGACCCATTTTCTTCTCTGCCTAATCTCCGCCCGCGTGTGCCCTCCGTAAGTTCTCGCTCGCTCAGCAACAACCCACTCTAGCCCAGGCCCACGTACTGGTTCATCGTCGTCTTCCACCACGTGTCACAAGCAGCTCTCTAGAGCCCGCTCTGTCGCTGGATACCAATCACCAGCGTCAGGAGGAACCAACCGCCCAGATGCTCGCCGCCGTTGTTGAGAGGGATAAGAACACCACTGCGATGTCCTGTCGTCCTCATCCCCTCTTATTCTCTCGCCACACTCTCTCTTCTCCTCTCTATTCTGAAAAGGGACGAAACCCTAGCCGACCAGAGCCGACCACCGTCATCGGTAGAAGTCACTCCTGAGATCATGGCATGGTTGAGGAGAAGTGCAGCATCACCGTCTTCAACCTAGCCTCATCAATTAAGCCAAGGGAGCTCGGAATCAAACGAATTGTCTCGTTCCCTTCCGTCGGGGTTCGCCAGAAAACTTAACCGTGAACTCGCCTCTGACCTCGCCGGTCCTTGTCCACCACCACATTAGCATAAAGGTGAGATTGTGCATCTTCCCATGCCTTTAGATCTTCCTCTCACACGCTACAACACCTTCGCACTGTGCGTCACCGTCGGTCGCATCCGTAGCTCATCGCCGGTGCACTTCCGGTGACCATCTCTAGGCGACGTGACCACTATAGGACTCCCTGTGACCTCCTCTTTCTAGCAAAGCAACCCGCACGAGCAGGTGCGCCGTAGTTTACCATCGACGACCACAAACTGGCGGTGGTGGCCGTGCTTGTGTCAGCACGACACCACGCCCACGTCATCACCGGCCACCTTAGCCGTTTGACCGGTCCTTGCCTAGGTGGCTACCAACGTGGCCCTGACCCCATTAGTCAGTGGCTGTGGCTGGGGTGTATATCAGTATAAAACATAATTCCTGTTTAGAAAATAGGTTAAATTTTATAAATTCGAATATAAATCTTTTTCAGGAATTAATAAAAATGATTAAATCTTATAAATTGAATATCTTTTGTTTTATAATTCAGAAAAATATGTTTAATATATGAAAATTTACAGAAAAATAAAATCTATAATTCCACTTTATTAACAAACATTAATATGTTAACTATTTAAATAATTATTATTTAATAAAGATTTTATAAGTAATAATACTTTGAAAAATTCATATTTTAATATTGGTAAATGACAATAATATAAATAATATACTAAAATTCTTGGAAAAATAAGAAATAAAATATAAAACTATAAACTTAAAATATAATATCACTTAACTCATATTTATTATTTATAAAGTGATAAAACTTGTAAAAATCATATCTTATTATTAAAAAATCACAAAAATACTTATAATATACCAAAATGATCACAAAAATAAATTCTACACATCAAAATGTCAACTCTCACTTTTGAAGTAAAATAAAAGGTAAAGATCTAATAAATCTTGTTTAAACCCTTTTCTTTTATTTTAATTCATTAAAAAAATATAAATCTTTACTATTGCCTTTACAATTATTTGTTTAAAGTCTAAAAGTGTAATAACAAGTGCAAGTTCTGTTTAAATGAAGTTAAGATAGGTCTAACCAATTCAACTTGTACTCACTAAAACTACCATTTAAAATTAAGTAAGTTTTACTCTCCAAAAGTATTTTATCAATTATAAAATCAACAAGAATAATATATTATTTACCAAATGAATTCTAATCACTTATAAAACCAACAAGGTCATATTTACTAATCCCTTTACTAGTCTGTAAAGCTACCTAAATTTAAATCAGATTCTTAAGTAATTAAAATAGTGTCTATTTTGTACTTGTTAAGCATAACCTTAAGAAAACACCAATTCCATAAAGTAATGTTACTTGCATTCTAACTTTAGGAATCATTAAGAAGTGAACCCCCTATAATAAGATGGCTTATTCAAAACATGTAAATCTCCACCACTTATGCTATGATTGTGTAATGTAATAATATTTTACTCAACAGTTAGTCTTTTAAGAAACATTAAAAAGTGATCCTTGAACACTTCTTTAAAAGCTCTAATTGATTCTTAATCTTGTTTAAGAAATATTTTAGATACCATGATCCATTTGAGTGCTTTAGTATTACATATTACTTGCTGTATTTACATATTGTTTCACACACTCTCACAAGCCTTAATCAGAAGCACAAGTGTGAAGCTGATATAAAAGTGAAACACATTCCAAAGAACTCATCACAAACTCCAAACCCTAGATCAGTTACGACTATTCCAGGGATTCGCATTTATCAAATTGCATTACATTACTTATGCATCGTTGCATCTTGCTTCTTTAAACATTAGTCCTTACCGGACCAATGATGATGTTTACAGAATTTCAATCTTCTATTGTCTTGAAGACCGTGAGTGCATAATATTGCAATCACAAAAGGCAAGTTCACAACTTGCTCATGTCCTTTGATTATTTTCTATCAAATGCTTGTAACTCAAATGTTGTCATCACCTGCATTTCAAAAAGGTCAGAAAACACTATTTTCATAATAATTTGATTATGGATTATTTACCAGATGGTAATACTCTATTGATACAGTTCTAGTGATAAAGGAACATAATATCTAGGACTTAACAACCAATGTCGCTAGTGATTCTAGTGCCGTATATTACACGTTGACCATGAGATTTGGAATGGGACGGAGAAGTCAGCTGTATCTTCTTCCTTTCATATGGAGGCAAGATGACCTTATCATGATGCTTGGATTCCTTGTGTGGATCCAGCATATGGGTGGGCACCCTTAGGCCCCATGATTTTGGTATCTAGATTATCTATGAGCAGCTGCCGGAGGTATAGTCGGACCTTTATCGAGCTTGCCAGGGGCATAACCGGCTCATAGAGTCTTCGGGAACTCATCTGGGTTATAGCTTGCCCGAAAGGAGGCTTAACGGAGGTGTAGTCAGCCCCGAAGGATCGTGCAGACATATGGGATCGCGGAGAGGGCAGTGATTGGCTTGGATTAGCTACTGGGCCCCACATCAAGGAATTGTGGATGGGAATAAGTTGCCTGGTTGTGCAACAAGGAGTTGGTATCTCATGGGTAAAGTAACGCACCTCTGCAAAGTGTAAGAACTGTGACATGTTACTCCCTGTTCCGGGAAGGAGCTATGAACGCGGCACGAAAGGAACCCCATGAAGATTCTGGTTAACCTGTGAAGGCTGTCAGACATAGTTTTCAGAATAAAAGCAACCTTTGAAGAAATGTTTACGAAAACCTGCATTGCCTACGACCTTTGGTCTGTGGCTATAGAGATAGTGCATCATACACTCCTTTTTAGTGAACTTGCTGAGTACGCTCATACTCAACCATACCTTGTTAACCCTTTCTAGGTTTTAAGCCGTTGAAGACGATGTCAACATCAATTTCTTCTCAAGAAACCATCATCGGCAGCTCAAGTTCTTCAATAAAGTCTATGAAGTCAAAATATACATGAGCTGAAGTGAAGACAAAGTCTCTATTTAGATAGGAGTAGATACTCTAGCCATAAAACCTATTTTTGTAGAGCATTGCATTAGTAGCAATTGCAAGCCTTTTGGTTTAGATATTAGTCCTTTTAGCCAGATAGTACGGAGTTTTTATTTCTGGTTCTTCTTTGTAAGAAGTTATTTTTCTCCTCTTTAACCTAGAGTGTTCTCTGGATCTTTTGTAAAGAGTTGAGTTGTAATCTATAGTCATGTCTTGGACCTGCCGTGTTTCTGTTGTACCACTCTGAGGGATGTAATACAAGTGAACGGTGTTTCATTGGTGTTATGTCAACAATTATAGTGTACTACATCATGCAGTGGTATGCCAGGGTCACCGCAGCTGGTATCAGAGCATATGCTTTGACCGTAGGATTAAAACCCTTTTAGGAAGATCTGTAGGTTAGATAGTGACTATAGGAGCCATCTTATCTAAACCAAGACTTATGATGGATATCCACTTGAGGATAAACCTTGTCACACTTAAGTTGGATGTTCTTACCATCTTTCTTAAGGATTAGTTATATGTATTTTATAGAGAAATATCATTTGAGTGTAGCTCTAAATAGGTATAACACCAGTATGATATCTTAAGTTAGTTAAAAGATCAAAGAAGATTAGGACTAAGATTAGGATATCATGTGGAGTAGTATTAGTGATGGAGTCTATATATTTAGAATCCCTGTGAAGTAGCAGAACCTTATCACTAGTTGACACCACTATACCATACATGGTAGACCATCAGAGTATGTATAGATACAATTGGAAGTAAATCATGTGGCATTCACTTGAGAATTCCATGTGATGGAGTAGAATTTTGTTAAGAATCATTGATAGTAAGCTAAGAAGAAGAGTCGTCATGGTGAGATTAGATCTTTAATCATGATGACTAGGTAAATCTTGACAAGTTCATGGTGAGAATAACTCCGAGACCATGATAAGGTTGTAATTAGGACAAGTACTCAGTAACAAATCTTGTAGTAACAGTAAGTAAAGAACAGTGTATGTCTATGATAGAAGACATAGGTGTCATTATATTACGATAATTTTTTAATTAAGATAGTAACTACAATTTTGTTAGTAGTTTTGAGAGATCATGTGAGGATAGTTTAGGATAGAATAGAAAATTGGTAGTCTTTAGTAGTCCTAAAGGAAAGGTATGTGGTTAGTGAAAACTAAAGTGAAATCACTTTGCTCAAGATTATCAAGTTGCAACTAAGCAAATTGGGTAAATATTGAGACAAAGAGTAGTTTAACCCCTAAGTGCTAAGTATCATGAAGTGAACCTATATTAGGAGGTGTCATATACTATACAGCTAAGCCTGAATTCTAGAGGTATTATACTCAACTACTATATTCCGGGATTAGAATAATGTGTGTACCACATTTGGATTTCTTGGTCTTTCTTGGATTTTCTTGATTGACTAGAAATGTGCATGAAGTTTCACTTGATGTGCAAATGCATGTGCATAATCAAGTTATTACTTGATGTTATAGACCTAGATAGAAATGGGAATTCATGTAAGGGAGTGACGAGTTCCCAAGATCAAGATGAAGACTTGCAAGAAGAAGGAAGCTAACTATAAGGTGTATCAACACTATTTTGAAGGATGGATTTACAATTCCAACTTATTATTAGTTGGCAATAAGAAGGATTATTAGTGTAGAAAAGGTGTGGAGCAACATGAAGGAATGAATTTAAGTTCACTCAAGATAGGTGATGTTGCTCAAAAGCTAATAAAGTAGTTGTCCGAAAATCATGGAAGTAACATGAAAGGGAGCAAACAAGAAGTTTTGGAGAAAAGGTGGTATTCAAGCTCTGACAACTCAGAGAGAATGCCAGTAAGAAGTCGAAAACCGTAGAGTAATCCATATAGCTAGGAAGATCCACAACTCGTATTCGTAGCTGGTATCCTAGTGGTGTAGTGAAGTAGGTCATCTTTGTGTAGTTTAAAGAGTATAAAACTTGGCCTAAGTTAAGTTTGAGCTAAGGAAGTATGAAGTTAAAGATCGTCTTTCGAGACGCTTCATGAAATCGGGATTACCAAAGAGAGAATGTCCAAAAGATAAAAGTAAGAAAAGTAATTTTGGAAGATTCATTTCAAAGATCCACAATTGTGTGGGTGTACTGCAGATTCTTTCGTGAGACCTTATAGAGGTAAAGTATACGCTGGACAGAGACTAATATCCTAACTATTTGAGTTAATGGGTATTATACGTGTAGATTAGAGACCATTAGGAAACCCCAAGGGGGAGAGTAAACAATAAACACTGAAGTGTTGTTGTCTAACTTTCCGACTAAAGGTTGGAGAAGAAGTATAAACTAATAATGAGGTTAAGCCTTATTCTCATACGGTTATAAGAAGCCATCATTATAAAGTATTTTCGAGAGTATTTCTGGATGAAATATCGAAGGAGATATAATAGATTAAACCTAGTAAGACTAGTTTTAGAAGAAACAACTCGTAAGTTGTCCTTAAGAAGGAGTATATCCAACTAAAATAGTTTAGTGTAGGGTAATAGGAAAACCGGATTGGAATGGACAAAATGTGTCCACAACCAATTCTAAATAGGATGGTAAGGACATAATCCAAGAGATTATATTGGGAGAAAACCAAGGATAAATTAGAAACGATAGTGGATACTATCAAGTATGAAGAGGATTCAAGGAAAAAGATCTGGATACGGGATACCACAACTATTCCCAATTGTGATCACAATGGAAATTGAGAAATGGTGTGATCAATACAAGCCAATACCTGATGTCTACGCACTTCTATTCTTGTAGATAGTTGTTGGGCCTCCAAGTGCAGAGGTTTGTGGAACAACATTAAGTTTTCCCTTAAGTGGATCACCCAAGGTTTATTAAACTCAGGGAGGAAGTGGTCAAAGGTATCCCCTCTCAAGCAACCCTGCAATCAAGATACAAGAAGTCTCTTGTGTCCCCAACACACCCAATACACTTGTCAGGTGTATAGGAGAACTAGTTCGATGAAGAGATGGTGAAATACAAGTGGTATGGATAATTATAAGTGGTAACGGTGCCAGAAAATGGGTTGATGGTGTGGAAGAGACTAAAGGCAAATGATACATTGCAAATGTATCTATAATTTTTGATGTTCCATGCTTGGTTTTATCCACTTTCTTGTGTTTTGTTCCAACTTTGGAGTACTTTTCATATGATTTCTTGGACTAACCTATTAACAAGAGCCATAGTGCCAGCTGCCTGTTTTCTGTTGTTTTTTGGTTCCAGGAAAGTCAGAAAATGAATATTCTCGGAATTGGACGGGACAAAAGCCAAAGTGCCTATTTTTACAGAAGGGATCAAGTGCCAGAATACGGGACGGAGAAGGGCCAAGGGACGGCCACACCACCTGGCCGTGCGGCTAGGCCTGGCACCAGGGGGTGGTGTGGCCGCTCCCTCGGGACGAAAACCCTAAGTACCCGATCAAAAATCCACGAAAGAGTCTGTAGTCGCCGTCATCTCCATCCCTAGATCGGGAGGGATCTGAAGCTCTTCCCAGCACCCTGCCAGAGAGGGGAATTCACCCTGGAGGCCTTCTTCATCACCATGCAAGCCTCCGGTGTGATCCGTGAGTAGTTCATCCTTGGACTACGGATCCATGTAGTAGCTAGATGGCTGGTTTCTCCTCCTTTATGCTTTCATGTTTAGATCTTCTGAGCTCCGTTCATGATCAAGATCATCTATTTGTAATTCATACATGTTGTGTTTGTGGGGATCCGATGGATATTGAGATGCTATTTCAGATTGATTATTGATTATATCATGTCTTTGTTATTTGATATCTTGCATGCTTTCCGTTGCTAGTAGCTATCTTGGCCAAGTAGATGCTAGCAACTCCAAGAGTTAGTATTTATGCTCGATAGTGGGTTCATGCCTCTGGTAATCTGGGGAAGTGACAGAAATCTCTAAGGTACTAGATGTGATGTTGCTACTAGGGAGAAAACAACAATCCTTTGTTCATAGAACAATCGTATTGTTTACTTTACACGCAGTTCGTAAAGCAATAATCTGTTGCTTGCAACTTAATACTGGAGGGGGTTTGGATGATAACCTGAAGGTGGATTATTAGTCATAGATGTAGTTGGATGGCGGTCTATGTATTATGTTGTAATGCCCAATCAAGTCTCAGAGGAGTCAAGATGATTAGTATATGCATGTATTGCTTTCTCGGTGTTTATCAATTGCCCTGCTGTAATTTGTTCACCCAGCATGTTATCTATCTAAGGAGAGCCGCCTCTAGTGAACTATGGATCCCGGTACTTTTACTTTACATACAATCTACAACCTTTTACTGCTTTGTGTTTACTTTCTGCAAACTTTTACTTCTTTCCATTCGATACGTTTAATCCTTTGTTTTCTGCAAAACACGGTGAGATTGACAACCTCATCGCAAGTTGGGGACAAAGTTCTGTGGTTGTGTTGTGCAGGTCTCCACGTTGCTACTAGCACCGGTAGTGCGCCTGCCAAAGCTCAGCTAGTAACACCTTTGGGGTGTTTCCTTGCTCCTACTGGTTCGATTAAACCTTGGTTTAATAACTGAGGGAAAACTTGCTGCTATATTCATAGTACCTTCCTCTTGGGGTTCCCAACAAGCTCTACGTCGAAAGTCGAGCGCATCAAGATTTTCTAGCGCCGTTGCCGGGGAGTCAAGGACATCTTCACAAGGGGAGTCCCTCATAACCAATCTCTTTACTTTGTTGTTTTTGTTTTGCTTAGTTTCTTTTTGCTTTTTTTGCTTGTTTTGTTCTTCAAAAACACAAAAAAATTAGTTCTACTTGTTTGCTTTCTTATTTGAAAACCCAAAAAAAAATGACTACTCTTGAAAACACTAAGTTGTGTGACTTCACTAGCACCAACAACAATGATTTTATGAGCACTCCCATTGCTCCACCTGTGGCTAAAAATACTTTCTTTGAGATAAAACCTGCTTTGCTCAATCTTGTTATGAGAGAACAATTTTCTGGTATTGGTAATGAAGATGCTGCTTCCCATCTAAATAACTTTGTTGAACTTTGTGAGACGCAAAGGCATAGGGATATAGATGGTGATATTATGAAGCTGAAATTGTTTCCTTTCTCTTTGAGAGGAAAAGCTAAAGAATGGTTGAATTCCTTAACTAGGAATAGTATTGATTCTTGGACTAAATCAAAGATGATTTTATTGGAAAATACTATCCTCCTGCTAAGATTATATCCATGAGAAGTGAAATCATGAAGTTGAAACAACTTGATAATGAGCATGTTGCTCAAGCTTGGGAAAGAATGAAATCTTTGGTAAAGAATTTCCCCACTCATGGACTGACTGCTTGGATGATCATCCAAACTTTTTATGCAAGATTGAACTATTCTTCAAGGAACCTATTGGATTCAGCTGCTGGACGTACCTTTATGACCATCACTTTGGGTGCTGCAACAAAACTTCTGGACAATATGATGTTAATTATTCTGAATGGCATACTGAGAGAGCTCCACAATGTAAGAAGGTAAATTCTGTTGAGGAAACCTCCACCTTGAGTGATAAAATTGATATGTTTATGTCTATGCTTGTTAATGGGAAAACCCATATTGATCCAAATAATGTTCCTTTAGCCTCTTTGGTTGCTCAAGAAGAGCAAGTTGATGTGAACTTCATAAGAAATAATAATTTTGGCAACAATTCTTATGGTAATAATGCTTATAGGAACAATTTTGGTAACAACAATTATAAGCCATATCCTCCCAACAATGGTAATGCTTATGGAAATTCTTACAACAATAATAAGAGTGCTCCCTCTAAACTTGAAGTTATGCTTAAAGAGTTTATTAGTAAACAAACTGCTTTCAATAAAACTATTGAGGAAAAACTCTCTAATGCTGAAAGAAATATAGCATCTTTGGCTGAAGCTCAATCTACTTTGAATAAAATGGCTGCTAAACCTGAAACTAATGAGAATCCCTTTGCAGCTACTAATGCCATACAAGTAAGAATTGATGAAAATGTCAGACTATTAGCTGAATTACATGCTAAGTGGGAAAGAGAAGATGAAATTGCTAGAAACATTAGTGTTTCTACTATTACCACCACTAGTGTTGAGGCTAGCAATAGTTCTACTACTTTAGATGATAAAGTTGATATTGATCTTGATGGTTGCAACATCTCTGAAGTTATTAAGTTCCTACAAAAGCTTGCTAAAAATCCTAATGCTAGTGCTATGAACATGGCTTTTACAAAACAAATTACCGGTGCTCTCATAAAGATTAAGGAAGCAAAGATGAAACATAAAGCTTCTATTCCTATAAAACAAGAAGATGGTTGGGAACCCATCATTAATATGAAAGTGAATGACTTTGATTTCAAAGCTTTGTGTGATCTTGATAGTAGTGTTTCTATTATGCCTAGAAGGATTTATGATATGCTTGATTTGCCTCCTCTTGAAGATTGTTATTTGAATGTCCCACTTGATGTTAATGCTAAAAAGAAACTCATGGGGAGTCTTAATGATGTTCTTATTATGGTTAACGATTCCTATGTCCCCGTTGATTTCTATGTTTTGGATGTTGAATACAATGCTTCTTGTCCTATTACTTTGGGAAGACCTTTTCTTAGAACTGTTGGTGCCATCATTGATATGAAAGAAGGCACCATTAAATATCAACTCCCACTCAAGAAAGGTATAGAACACTTCCCTAAAAAGAGAAAAAATATTTCTTTTGCTTCTCCTATGAAAACAAAATTTGGTCTTAATGCTTCTTCATTTGAGAACACTTGATTCTTTCTTTGCTTCTTATGCCTAACTTAAAGGCGTTAAAGAAAAGTACTTGTTGGGAGATAACCCAAGAGTTTTAGATAAGTCTTGGAAGTTATTACCTCTGTAATAACCTCTCCTTATCCTTTTTATTTGCTTTTTGTGCCAAGAGTAACCTCTAATGAGAGAGAAGTAATGATTGGGAAAGTTGCTGTCCCAAAACAGATTTTTGTGCTTCACCGTAAATATTCCTGAGAGAGCTATGTATGTCGGATTGAGCTGTAATTGTTTGTGATTCTGTCCCAGATTGTTATCTAACTTTCGTTAGTTCAACACTTTTTGATTTGAGCAACAGAAGGTCTTCGAAAAAATCTGTCTTTACATGCTGGTCTGTTTTAGCAGATTTCTGCCATTTTTTGCACTTGCTTCTTGTTGGTTCATTCTTGAGTTCTTTTGGGGAATTGAGCTTTTTGAGGGAAGTGCTACAGTATCTAGTGTTCTAATGGAAGTTTATTTTGTGTTAGAACTGAACCTTGAGACCTATTTATCTTAAGTGCACTAATGTTGCTAATGAGATTGTGTGAAGTTCTGTATGAAGGAAAAATTTCAGGTGTATGGAAGGAACGAGTAATGAGATAAAGGATGGACTAAAGCTCAAGCTTGGGGATGACACGCGTGTCACTCCAAGAAATATCCAAGAAGTACAAGCGTCAAAGCTTGGGGATTCCCAAGGCATCCCCCTTCTTCATCAATAAAAATTCCAGGTTTCTTCCAAACGCTTCATTTTTATTGTTTCATGCACAGTTGTGTTTTTCTTGGAGCGTCTTCTTTTTCGTTTTTGTTTTGGTTTTTAGTTTGCTTGGTTTTATTAGTTTTCTGAATAAGTTGGTTGGACCCCCTCTTTCACACTTTGTTTTGCGAATAGTTTGGTTTGGTTTGGAAAAGAGTAGGAAAGTCCATACTTATGTGGTAAAAAGAGCTCGTTTTTGACTGTGGCCTATAATTTGTCATGCCATGCTTGATATTGTTTTGGCTTTATGCTTAGTATTCTTTGATGTAGCATGACTTGTTATAAACAATTGAGATTGCTTAATGTGCCTTGGATGAATCATGCGTTGTTTTAGCATATCAAAGCATAATATAGTGGTATTCTCCTTTGATGCTTTATTTGGGTTGACTTGGCACATGCTCACACCATGTTATGACTATCTCAAGTCACCATAGCCTTGATGATCCTTTATTTTTCAACTTGTAGTATCACTTTATGCTTTGATAAATGATGTTTTGTCGCTCTGCATGATTATGGCCATTATTGCTCTCTTAGCTTGTCGCTCCCAGTCTTTTGCTAGCCTCCACAACCAAGTATGAGTTCCACTCATGCATCAAACTCCCTAAACCAAGTTATTCCAAAGAGTCCACCATACCTACCTACTAGCTTATGCTATTCCAATTATATTCATGCTTTTGTTTACCTTCCTCTTGTTATGAGAAAACTAGTGATTAAAGCTCTCACGAACTTGATGGCCCACCTTACTTTACTTGCCTTTAATAAACTTGAACCATTGTGTCTTCTATGTTGTATATGCTTGCACTTATTTGTTGGGAATTAGCAGAACCATGCTTTCGTGGGGAACGCTTTCAACATTGCACTTGGTACTTATACCTAGTTGATATCATGTTCTTTTGTATATGGATGTCGTCAGTGTGAAATGAAAGGGGAGCTTGTAAGTCCATGGAGTTATGTATATGTGTTAGAGAAACGCCTGGGCCGCTGGTCTAATCCATGCTGACATGGTGGAAACCTGCATCATAACCATAATGAGCCGTCTATAAAGCATTCTTCTTGTAAAAAAAGAGTCCTATATCGAGAGAAAAAAGAGAAAAGAAAAGAAAAAAGAGATATTATGAAAAGAGGAAAGAGAGAAAAAAGCACCATATTCCCATGGTAAATAAGAAGAATGCTGAGATGCTCGTTGTCTGCTTGCCTTGTCATTTTGATATGGGGATTCTTCCGTATCATCGGGCAAGGGGTACCCCGTTGGCGGTTCTCAATGATACACATGTACTTACAATGACAAGAACTTACCGGTGACTAAACTTGAGTAGCACGAGGATCGGCCCTCATATACAAGGGACATGAGATTTCTGACTTATACTTCGTCAAGCATGTACACCATAGTTTGTTCACTTTAACCTTAATCACTTCAAGATGCTTATGATAGGGGCAATGAGAGCTGAAAGCTATTAAGTACCTTAGAAGCTCTTTACGAGACTTGAATCCCTACTTCCTTTTACAAAAGGCCTTTCTTCCACCATTATATTGAGTCTCCACCTTCTATCTTTATGCACCTACTTTGAGAGCATAGTGGCCATTCTTAGTTCTATGTGCATTGTCCCAAGACTAGTTGATTGATGCATAACTTGTTATTGCTTGTTTGAAACTATTGTATCTAGTCACTCTTATGAACTTTTAAGGTGTCCTATGCATTTATATTTGCTACTCTATTGAGGGACAGGTTGAATACTATTATGCTATGTTTTCTTTATGTGAAACAAACAAACGTCTTACAAAGCATTGTTATTCATGAATCTTTTGTTTGTGCCTTTTCATGTTGCATCATAGTTTCTTTGCTTATTGCTAGAACTTTTTCTTTCATGTTATGATTGAAGTACTATGATCCCAGCCTTGAATGTTTTGCAAATACTTTGATCAAGTCTTTGATGGTGCACGTCACCTCAAAAATTATTTCTTTTTATCACTTACCTATTCGAGGACGAGCAGGAGTTAAGCTTGGGGATGTTGATACATTGCAAAGGTATCTATAATTTTTGATGTTCCATCCTTGGTTTTATCTACTTTCTTGTGTTTTGTTCCAACTTTGGAGTACTTCTCATATGATTTCTTGGACTAACCTATTAACAAGAGCCACAGTGCCAGCTGCTTGTTTTCTGCTGTTTTTGGTTCCAGGAAAGTCAGAAAATGAATATTCTCGGAATTGGACGAGACAAAAGCCAAAGTGCCTATTTTTCGGAAGGGATCAAGTGCCAGAATACGAGACGGAGAAGGGCTAGGGGCCGACCACACCACCTGGCCGCGCGACCAGGCCTCGCCCGCGCCAAGGGGTGGTGTGGCCACTTCTGGCACCCCCTCGGCCTCTCCTTCCACCTATAAGTTGCCCTCGGGACGAAAACCCTAAGTACCCGATCAAAAATCCATGAAAGACTCTGTAGCCGCCGTCATCTCCATCCCTAGATCGGGAGGGATCTGAAGCTCTTCCCGGCACCCTGCCGGAGAGGGGAATTCACCCTGGAGGCCCTCTTGATCACCATGCAAGCCTCCGGTGTGATGCGTGAGTAGTTCATCCTTGGACTACGGATCCATGTAGTAGCTAGATGGCTGGTTTCTCCTCCTTTGTGCTTTCATGTTTAGATCTTGTGAGCTCCGTTCATGATCAAGATCATCTATTTGTAATTCATACATGTTGTGTTTGCGGGGATCCGATGGATATTGAGATGCTATTTCAGATTGATTATTGATTCTATCATGTCTTTGTTATTTGAGATCTTGCATGCTTTCCGTTGCTAGTAGCTATCTTGGCCAAGTAGATGCTAGCAACTCCAAGAGTTAGTATTTATGCTCGATAGTGGGTTCATGCCTCTGGTAATCTGGGGAAGTGACAGAAATCTCTAAGGTACTAGATGTGCTGTTGCTACTAGGGAGAAAACAGCAATCCTTTGTTCATAGAACAATCGAATTGTTTACTTTACACGCAGTTCGTAAAGCAATAATCTGTTGCTTGCAACTTAATACTGGAGGGGGTTCGGATGATAACCTGAAGGTGGATTATTAGTCATAGATGCAGTTGGATGGCGGTCTATGTATTATGTTGTAATGCCCAATCAAGTCTCAGAGGAGTCAAGATGATTAGTATATGCATGTATTGCTTTCTTGGTGTTTGTCAATTGCCCCGCTGTAATTTGTTCACCCAGCATGTTACCTATCTAAGGAGAGCGACCTCTAGTGAACTATGGATCCCGGTCCGTTTACTTTACATACAATATACAACCTTTTACTGCTTTGTGTTTACTTTCTGCAAACTTTTAATTCTTTCCATTCGATACGTTTAATCCTTTGTTTTCCGCAAAACACGGTGAGATTGACAACCTCATCGCAAGTTGGGGACAAAGTTCTGTGGTTGTGTTCTGCAGGTTTCCACGTTGCTACTAGCACTGGTAGTGCGCCCTGCCAAAGCTCAGCTAGTAACACCTTTGGGGTGTTTCCTTTCTCCTACTGGTTCGATTAAACCTTGGTTTCATAACTGAGGGAAAACTTGCTGCTATATTCATCGTACCTTCCTCTTGGGGTTCCCAACAAGTTCTACGTCGAAAGTCGAGCGCATGAGCAAACTGAAATAAAGATGGAAGCAAGCAAACATGTAACAGATCTAATTGCAAACAGTGTTTCAATGTTTAGAAACAAGGCCTAGGGATCATACTTTCACTAGTGAACACTCTCATATAAATATCTTCTCCTTAAGATACTACTCTGAACTACTCTCCGGTTGGACACTCTAATCTATGGTAGGGCTATCACAGCACACCTCAAAGTTCACTTTCCCCATCTAGATAACCCCACGCTGTCACCTTGAGCACTGGATGGTTCCAACAAACACCACAATTTCATAGAAATATCCAACTCCAAATATAACTCATAACAAGTATTTGTAATCTCTAGCCTAAGTGCCACCATGGTATGCACGCTGTCACTTTCACACACATGGGGAGAGCAGAGATCTATTAAAGCACTTGAGTAGCAAGGTAGATCTACTTGATTACAAAGCTCATGATCACAATATGATCATGCATAGAGAGAGAGATGAACACATAGCTACCGGTAAAACCCTTAGCCTCGAGAGAGAACTACTCCCTCCTCATCATGGGAATCAGTAACGGTAATGGAGATGGAGGTGAAGATGGTGAAGAGGCAGCGGTGGCGCCGGCGGCGGCGCAGAGGACTCCTTCTCTGCCGCTGGTATCACAGGGGAGCACCGCCCCTTAGCCCCCTTCCTTCATGGCTTATTGGGAGCCCTCTCCCATGGAGATGGGATCTATGGGAGAGGAAAAAACGTGGCTTTGGTGGCTGCAAATTCGTGGGTGGAGGTGTCTCCCACAAATTAGGTTTCCTCCCTTTATATAGCTTCTCGGATTCCCGTCACCCCATCTTGGGCTGCAGCAAATCAGGCCTATCGGGCCCGTCCGGACTTGGAATCAGCTAAATTTTATGTCCACAATGTTTGTCACGAAATTTCCAACAACTTTGTAGTTGAAGAGTTTTCTATTTGATGCTGTCGTCGACCCGAAACGTGACCATCTTCAAAAAGAGTTCTGAGACAGATTTCTGGAAAATCACAATTTGACTCCAACAAGGTTTCCACTTGTATTCTTGGTAATTCCTGCACATCAAAGTGTAAAACAAGAACATTGTGGACTTTTGAAACTATTAATAGGTTAGTCCAAATAAATCATAAAATTTATATAAAAAGGAATATCAAAAGCATATTATTAGCATAAAACCATAAAAAATTATAGATACGTTATGGACGTATCAACATCCCCAAGCTTAGTTCATGCTCGTCCTCGAGTAGGTAAACGATAAAAAAAATATAATTTTTGAGGTGACACGCAGCCAACACAATCTTGATCAAAATATTTGTAAAATATTGATAGCTGGTACATAGTACTTCAACATAGGATGAAAGATAAAGTTCTAACAATAAGGCATAGCAACTATGTTGTAACATGAAAGGCACAAATAAAAGATTCATGAATAACAATGCTTTGCAAGACATTTGTTTGTTTCACATAAGGAAAACATAGCATAGTGGCATTCAGCTTGTCCCTCATAATGTAGCAAATCATAATTGCATAGGACACCTTCAAAGTTTATAAGGGTGACTAGATACAAATAGTTTAAGAACAAGCAATATCAAAGTTATACATCAATCAACAAGTCTTGGGACAATGCACATTAAACTAAGAATGACCACTATGCTCTCTCAATAGGTGCATATAGATAGAAGGTGAAGACTCAATATAAAAGTGGAAGAAAGGCCTTCATAGAAGGAAGCAGGGATTCAAGTTTCATAAAGAGCTTCCAAAAATTATGGTACTTATTAGCTTTCAGCTCTCATTGCCCCTATCTTAAACATATTGAAGTGATTAAGGTTAAAGTGAACAAACTATGGCGTATATGCTTGACAAAGTATAAGTTGGAAATCTCATGTCCCTTGAATACGAGGGCCGCTCCTCATGCTACTCAAGTTTAGTTACCGGTAAGTTCTTGTCATAGTAAGTACATGTGTATCATAGAGAACCGCCAATGGGATTCCCCTTGCCCGATGATACGGAAGAATACCCATATCAAAATGACAAGGCAAGCAGACAACGGGCATCTCAGCAATCTTCTTATTTACCATGGGAAAATGGTGCTTTTTTCTCTCTCTCCTCTTTTCTCATATCTTTTTTTTATTTTTCTCTTTTTCTCAATCTCAATCTCTTTTTTAAGAAGAATGCTTCATAAACAGCTCATTATGGTTATGTTGTAGGTTTCCACCATGACAGCATGGATTAGACCGGCGGCCCAGGAGTTTCTCTAACACACATACATAACTCCATGGACTTACAAGCTCCCCTTTCATTTCACACCGACGACATCTATAGACAAAAGAGCATGATATCAACTAGGTACAAAGTACAAGCGCAATGTTGAAAGCGTTCCCCATGATAACATGGTTCTGCTAATCCCCAACATATAAGTGCAAGCATATACAACATAGACGACACAATGGTTCAAGTTTATTAAGGGCAAGAAAAGTAAAGTGTGCCATCAAGTTCGTGAGAGCTTTAATCAATAGTTTTCTCATAACAAGTTTAATTTGGAAGGTAGATAAAAACATGAATATACTTGGAATAGCAAATGCTAATAGGTATGTATGGTGGACTCTTTCGAATAACTTGGTTTTATTTGGAGTTGGATGCATGAGTGGATCTCATACTTGGTTATGGAGGCCAGCAAAAGACTGGGAGCGACCAACTAAGAGAGCAATAATGGCCATAATCATGCAAGTGACAAAACATTATTAATTAAAGCATAAAGTGATATTACAAGTCAAAAACTAAAGGATCATAGAGGCTATGGTGACTTGGAATAGTCTTAACATGGTGTGAGCATGCGCCAAGTCAACCCAAATAAAGCATCAAAGGAGAATACCACAATACTATGCTTTAATATGCTAAAACAACGCATGATTCTTTCAAGGCACATTAAGCAATCTCAATTGTTTATGACATGTCATGCTACAGCAAAAATCACTAAGCATAAAACCAAAACAATACCAAGCATGACATGCCAAAGCATAGGCCACAATCAAAAACAAGCTCCTTTTTACCACTTAAGCATGAACTTTTCCTACTCTTTTCCAATCTAAACCAACCTTATTTGAAAACTAATGTATGAATGAGGGGGGTCCAACCAATTTATTCAACCAAACTAAGCAAACCAAGCAAACGAAAACTAAAAACAAAAACGAAGACGCTCCAAGAACAACACAACTGTGCATGAAACAATAAAAATGAAGTGTTTGGAAGAAACCTGAGATTTTTATTGATGAAGAAGGGGATGCCTTGGGCATCCCCAAGCTTTGACGCTTGTACTTCTTGGATATTTCTTGGGGTGACACAGGGTGGCATCCCCAAGCTTGAGCTTTTGTCCATTCTTCATCTTATTACATTACTCTTCCCTTACACCTGAAATTTTTCATTCATACAAAACTTCACACAATCTTCATTAGCAAAATTAGTGTACTCAAGATAATAAGTCTTTTGGTTCAGTTTCAACACAAGTAAAACTTCCATTAAAACACAAGCTACTGTAACACTTCCTTTAAAAATTTCAAATGATCAAAGTGAACTCAAAGAGAAAGAGATTAAGAGGCAAATACAAATAATGGCAGAAATCTGTCAAAACAGAACAGCAGGTAAAAACCAATTTTTTCGAAGATCTTTTGTTCCTCAAATCGAAAAGTGTTGAACTAACGAAAGTTGGATAACAACCTGGGGCAGAAGCATAAAACATTACAGCTCAAACCAACATACAGAGCTTTTTCACGAATTTTTATAGCAACTTTCCCAAGCATTACTTCTCTCTCATTAGAGGTTACTCTTGGCACAAAAAGCGAATAAAAAAGGATAATGAGCGGTTATTACAGAGGTAATAACTTCCAAGACTCAACTAAAACTGTTGGGTTATCTCCCAATAAGTAATTTTCTTTAACGCCTTTAAGTTAGACTTGATAGTTTGAGAAGATGCTCATATAAGAAATATGAATTGAAGTAAAAGAGAGCATTAAGAAGCAAATTCAAAGCACATTTAAGTCTAACCCACTTCCTATGCATAGGAATCTTGTAAAGAAACAAGTCATGAAAGCACAAAGCAACAAGCATAGTAAAGCAAAACAAGTGCAACTTCAAAAATTTCAAAATAAAGAGGGGAAACTTAATATTATTGAGATGCATAAAACCATGTTTCCCTCTCTCATAATAACTTTCAGTAGCATCATGAATAAAATTAATAATCTAACTATCACATAAAACATTCTTATCATGAGCCACATGCATAAAAGAATTAATACTCTCCACATAAACATAGTCATTCTTATTATTTGTAGTGGGAGCAAATTCAACAAAATAGCTATCATTATTATTATGATCACCATAATCATCAAATATAGGAGGCATATTGTAATCATAATTAATTTCCTCCTAAATAGTAGGTGGATTGAAAATATCATATTCATCATTGTAATCATCATTTATTGGAGGTTTGGTATCATCATAAGGAATAGAATAGCTATCTTCCAAAGCTGGGGAACTAAAAAGATCATTTTTATAAAAACAAGCTTCCCCAAGCTTAGACTTTTCCATAGCATTAGCAATAATGGTGTCCAAATAATTCATACTAACAACATTGCTATTAGAATGCAAATAAAGTTCCATAGGTTTTTTAATTTTCTCTTCAAACACTTCATGTCCTAACTCAAGATAAATACTATAAAGCTCTCTAATTTTGTTGTTGTTTTCCATTAAGCCTAACTAGTGAAAACAAGAAACAAAAAGACAAAATTGCAGAATCTAAAGGAAATAACTTTGAGCACTCACACCGGAGGATGTGAGTACCATTTACCTTACCTCCCCGGCAACGGCGCCAGAAAACACTTTGATGTCTACGCACTTCTATTCTTGTAGATAGTTGTTGGCCTTCAAGTGCAGAGGTTTGTAGAACAGCAGCAAGTTTTCCCTTAAGTGGATCACCCAAGGTTTATCGAACTCAGGGAGGAAGTGGTCAAAGGTATCCCCTCTCAAGCAACCCTACAATTAAGATACAAGAAGTATCTTGTGTCCCCAAGACACCCAATACACTTGTCAGGTGTATAGGTGCACTAATTCTCCGAAGAGATAGTGAAATACAAGTGGTATGGATAACTATAAGTGGTAAGGGTGCCAGAGAATAGCTTGATGGCGTGGAAGAGACTAAAGGCAAACTTAAAGAAAGATGAAAGCAAGCAAACATGTAATAGATCTAATTGCAAACAGTGTTTCAATGTTTAGAAACAAGGCCTAGGGATCATACTTTCACTAGTGAACACTCTCATATAAATATCTTCTCTTTATGATACTACTCTGAACTACTCTCCGGTTGGACATTCTAATCCATGGTAGGGCTATAACAGCACACCTCAAAGTTCACTTTCCCCATCTAGATAACCCCACACTGTCACCTTGAGCACTGGATGGTTGCAACAAACACCACAATTTCATAGAAATATCCAACTCCAAATATAACTCATAACAAGTATTTGTAATATCTAGCCTATGTGCCACCATGGTGTGCACGCTGTCACTTTTACACACATGGGGAGAGCAGAGATCTATTAAAGCACTTGAGTAGCAAGGTAGATCTACTTGATTACAAAGCTCATGATCACAATATGATCATGCATAGAGAGAGAGATGAACACATAGCTACTGGTAGAACCCTTAGCCTTAAGAGAGAACTACTCCCTCCTCATCATGGGAATCAGCAACGGTGATGGAGATGGCGCCGAAGATGGTGAAGAGGTAGAGGCGGCACCGGCGGTGGCGCGGAGGACTCCTTCCCTGCCGCCGGTATCACAGGGGAGCACCGCCCCTTAGCCCCTTCCTTCATGGCTTATTGGGAGCCCTCTCCTATGGAGATGGGATCTATGGGAGAGGCAAAAACGTGGCTTTGGTGGCTGCAAATTCGTGGGTGGAGGTGTCTCTCACGAATTAGGTTTCCTCCCTTTATATAGCTTCTCGTATTCCTGTCACCCCATCTTGGGCTGTAGTAAATCGGGCCTATCGGGTCTGTCCGAACTCGGAATCAGCTAAATTTTATGTCCAGAACGTTTGTCGTGAAATTTCCAACAACTTTGTACTATTTGACGCTGTCGTCGACCCGAAACGTGACCATCTTCAAAAAGAGTTCTGAGACAGATTTCTGGAAAATCACAATTTGACTCCAACAAGGTTTCCACTTGTATTCTTGGTAATTCCTGCACATCAAAGTGTAAAACAAAAACATTGTGCACTTTTGAAACTATTAATAGGTTAGTCCAAATAAATCATAAACTTTATATAAAAAGGAGTATCAAAAGTATATTATTAGCATAAAACCGTCAAAAATTATAGATACGTTATGGACGTATCAATACCTCATTCCGAAACGCAAGAGAGTACGAACTTCGGGGACAAAGTTTATTTTAAGGGGGAGAGTCTGTAACGCCCCAGCATTAGAGCTTAGAAATAAGCTAAATACAGGTGTGTGCATTGCATTCATGCATAGAAAATCTGAATAATTTTCGCACTTTTGAATAAAACTTGTCAAAGAGATTGAAGCTTCTCTTAACTTGGTGGAACTGAAGTAGATCATCAAGTTGACTGCGATAAGTTTCAATATGACCTTTGTTAAATCCTTATCTTTGGGTAATATAATTTGATCTAAGGGTAGATCAAATGTAATAAAACCAAGTCACAACACACTAATTAATAAGGAGTACTTGATCTTCTAGAGATCATTACATGGTATTCCATACCCTAACTCAAGGATGAATACTTAATATTCTAAAAGCTGATATCAAGGTATTAACTACCACAAACCATGGATACCAAGTCAAGTAAATAACTTAAGTAAAAGAAACCCATAACTAAACCTTGAAACACTTGTTTGCCATAGTTATTCCTACCATGGGTATCATGGTAGTTCTTATACATTAACTCTTATCACAAATAGAGTAGGAAAGGAAGTCAAGCTAAGACCATGCATCTCATACCCTTAGTATAATGATAATAGATGACAAACCTATTTAACCAAGTCCTAGGGTTTATTGATCATCAATGTGTGTGATCAATTTATGACTTAGAACTTATTGACTCATAGCCTTTGACTATTATGTTGACCTTCCAAAGACCTTAAGTAAATTAATAAGAAGAAGGAACTAGTTATGGTAGAGTGTGCCATCATCAAAGGAATGAGATCCTTAGTGGTGATGAAATCATTTGATGCTGGAGGAATTAACTCACTCATGAGTTAACTAGAAGAAGTGTTTAAACCCAAGAGTTAAGCTAGTAATTGAGGAGCTATGAGAAAGTTAGTAGTATTAGAATATCCAATGATAATCTTGTTAATCCAAGTGGGCATAAACTTAAAGTAAGTTTTCTTAACAAGATAAATCCTATAGAGAGATTAGTACAAGCCTACTACTTAGTGGAGTATAGATCTTGATCAGACAATTAGAAGCCTAAGCTTAGTTTGATCAAATGATGGTGGTCGTTATTCCCAAGTCACTTGTGAATAGATGACTAGGTGTTGAAGAAGAGTTGTGAGTATACCAAATTAGGTAAAGCCCTAATAAGATGAATTATCTAGCTTGATTATAAGAAGTCAAGCTAGAGTATAATGAAGTATATAACATAAGTTGTAGGAGTAGTTGGAAGTATAATAGTTTAACCAAGGTAATAGAAGAACAAACATGTATTGTGGAGAGTAGTACCATACCTATTCTAGAAGATTGATATCCCTTATTATCTACAGTGAGGATTGTAATCTTGTAAGGCTTATAAGTAGATGCAAGGTAAATATGAAGGAGTTTATGGAATGAAGTTAATAATAACTACTTTAGTGGAATTATATGAGAGGTATTTTAGAGATGGAAGTTATATATAAAAGAATGGAGAATGAGTATGGTTAAAGTGGCATGACCATGTCATCATATTATGATGGATATGGTGGAGTCGGATGACTGTCTTATTCAGGAAGATGTGATCTTAGTGAAGTAGATAAGAGCTATATAGAGTATATTTAGGAAAGGAATTCCTTATCTAAAGATAACCTTAGTGAGGTATTAAGGTAAGGTTTCTTTAGAAGCCTTAACCAAGATCATATCAAATCGGGATAGAACCATGTCTACCTCTTTGTTTAAATCTATCATAAATAGGATAGTTAAACCAATTCCTATTTTTAGGCAACCAATGGATAGTATCTCTTACCAAATGAAATGTCTAAGAGATAAGTAGAATACCAGATGAGTGTTTATAGATGAAAGCCTTGTCTGCTCTATTATTATAAACTCTAATAGAAACCTAGTTTTATAAACTATCAAGATCACCTTAGGAAGCAATCTCAATAGCTCGCTCTAAGTTGAGATATTACCATAGACATAGAACATGATGGCAATGTCTTAGCCTTAATATTCATCCATATCTATAATTGAATATGGGTTATTAAATAATCTCAGAAACCCATATACCTATATTTGAATAAGAGAAATAACCAAATATTGAGAATCATGAAATTCAAATCACCACCTTATAAACCACAAGGTTTACTGCCTTATAATAAATATATATATATATCATTCCTTTATGAGGTTAAGTATTAATAAGATTCAATACATATAAATATCCATCTTAAAACTACTATTATTACATTCTTTTAGTGGTAATACAAATCATTTCTATGAGATTTTATTATAAGAAACAAATCCCTAAAACCCTAATTTCTCTTCATATTCTCTAAGGCAAATAATCCTTTATTTAATCATAATGAATGAAAATACCAAAAAATAATGTTAAATGTTGGCTCAAAATATATCGAGCTCGTTGGGGAACCCCAAGAGTAAGGTATGATGAGCACAACAGCAAGTTTTCCCTCAGTACGAAACCAAGGTTTAATTGAACCAGTAGGAGTAAGGAAACACCCCAAAGGTGTTGCTAGCTGAGCCTTGGCAGGGCGCACTACCGGTGCTAGTAGCAACATGGAGACCTGCACAACACAACCATAGAACTTTGCCCCCAACTTACGCTGAGGTTGTCAATCTCAACGGTTTTGCTGAAAACAAAGGATTAAAGGTATCAAATGGAAAGAAGTAAAAGTTTGCAGAAAGTAAACACAAAGCAGTAAACAGTTGATTGTAGATTGAATGTAAAAGAAAGGACTGGGGTTCATAGTTCACTAGAGGTGGCTCTCCTTAAGATAGATAACATGCTGGGTGAACAAATTACAGTGGGGCAATTGACAAACATCGAGAAAGCCACAAGAATATACTACTCATCTTGACTCCTTTGAGATTCGATTAGGCATTACAACCTTATACATAGACCGCCATCCAACTGCATATATGACTAATAATCCACCTTCAGGTTGCCATCCGAACCCCCTCCAGTATTAAGTTGCAAGCAACAGATAATTGCATTACGAATTGCGTGTAAAGTAAACAATACGATTGTTCTATGAACAAAGGATTGTTGTTTTCTCCCTAGTAGCAACAACACATCTAGTACCTTAGAGATTTCAGTCACTTTCCTAGATTACCAGAGGCATGAACCCACTATCGAGCATAAATACTAACTCTTGGAGTTGCTAGCATCTACTTGGCCAAGATAGCTACTAACAACGGAAAGCATGCAAGATCACAAATAACAAAGACATGATAGAATCAATAATGAATCTGAAATAGCATCTCAATATCCATCGGATCCCCGCAAACACAACATGCGGAATTACAAGTAGATGATCTTGATCATGAACGGAGCTCACATGATCTAAACATGAAAGCACAAAGGAGGAGAACCATCCATCTAGCTACTACATGGACCCGTAGTCAGAGATGAACTACTCACGCATCACACCGGAGTCTTGCATGATGATGAAGAAAGCCTCCAGGGTGAATTCCCCTCTCCGGCAGGGTGCCGAGAAGAGCTTCAGATCCCTCCCGATCTAGGGATGAAGATGACGGTGGCTACATACTCTTTCGTGGAATTTTGATCGGGTACTTAGGGTTTTGGTATCGGAGGCAATATATAGGCGGAAGGAGAGGCCGAGGGGGTGCCTGGGGCGGCCAGACCACCCCTGGCGCGGGCCAGGTCTAGCCGCGCGGCCAGGTGGTGGGCCCCAGCCCCTCTCCATCTCGTATTCTAGCTCCAAGTGTCCCCTGGTAAAATAGTGACTTTGGCTTTTGTCCCGTCCAATTCCGAGAATATTCATTTTTTGACTTCCTGGAACCAAAAACAGCAGAAAACAGTCAGCTAGCACTTTGGCTCTTGTTAATAGGTTAGTCCAAGAAATCATATGAAAAGTTCTCCAAAGTGTGGACAAAACACAAGAAAGTAGATAAAACCAAGCATGGAACATCAAAAATTATAGATACATTTGCAATGTATCAACATCCCCAAGCTTAACTCCTGCTCGTACTTGAGTAGGTAAGTGATAAAAAGAAAGAATAATTTTTTGAGGTGACATGCACCATCATAAACTTGATCAAAGTATTTGTAAAACATTCGAAGCTGGGATCATAGTACTTCAATCATAACATGAAAGAAAAAATTCTAGCAATAAGACAAAGAAACTATGTTGCAACATGAAAAGGCACAAACAAAAGATTCATGAATAACAATGCTTTGCAAGACGTGTTGGGGGGATACCCCCGGGTAGGGTCACTCCAGGGTATAAAGGCTGAGTTAGCCGAGGTTCGGCAAGCTCAAAGCGAATGCTGACCGGGTCACCTCAAGGCAGGCCGGATCACGGAGTAACTCGGATCAGGGGGGTCGCCTAACACTATATGAGCCGACTTGAGGAGTAAGTCGGAAGTGCTTGTCTAACTTGTATGCAGGAACAAATGTGGCCGGATCTACCATGGTCCGGGTCCCGTTTAGCTTCTGGGAGAAGGAAGGAATCTCTCTGGTCAAAAAGAAGGCCCGGTACGCACTGCATGAGCGAAGCAAGCAAGGGCAGGACCATCTGGTCATGGCCGACAAGGGTGACGATGCCCGTGTCGGCTGACGCAGGCGCCGCAGAGGCTCACATAGCTAAAGCATGTATGACGCGGGGGAAAAGCACCCCGGTCGGGTTACCATTTTGAGAGGAGGCATATTCTTAGGAATATGCCTCCATGTATGCCCTAGGCAGAGACCAAGCCCCCTCTATATAAGGGGGGCTAGGGTTTCAGTAGGAGGGGGGAGGTTTTCTTCGATACCGATTTTGCTAAGGTGCTAGGAGTGAACTGTAGTTGAGAGTAAGAGAGCTTCTTCTTCCTCCTCTCGCCAATCCAGCTCTAGGAGCACTTGTAACTTGAAAGGAATACAATCTTCTGTGTGGAGAATCACTCCACTATCCCTCCCTGGATTCCCCTAGCGTGTATTAGTCCCCACCTTTAGCCTATCCATGGCATCTGCCGTGACACCACCACGACAGTTGGCGCCCACCGTGGGGCTAGCTGCGCTAGTAGTGGTGAAGATCCGGACGGGAAACCTCATCGGCACCGGCGATAGCATCGTCTCCGGGATCGTTCAGCGCTTTGGAGTGCTGGACTTCGTCAGCGACAACGCTGGCTACTTCGGCACGTGCCCACTTCCGCGCAACAGCCTCTTCGTCAAGTTGGGTACACACAAGGTCTACGTTGCTATGGACGTATCATGCGTTCATCCGCAGCGCGTCGTCGAGGCAGGGGAACCACCCTTTAGCGTGGTTCACGGGGCGCGTATCACTCGCTCCCTAGACCGTGTTGAAGTGATGATGACTGCGCCGGGGGCAGGCGCAAGCAAGGATCCAGCACTGGACCCGGAGGTAACACCTAAGGCACCGAGGAAAGGTAGAGGGCCTCCACTAAAGAGGCCTGAGAACGTACTGAGAGAAGCAATGGATAGCTTGGCAAACCCGGTAGCAGCAGTGGTAGATCCGGCTCAGGCACAGGCTGAGCTAGAGGAAACTAGGCAAAAGATACTAGAAGGCGCAAAGAAAATAGCCGCGGCTCAGCAGTCGCTGAACATGACGCTGCGTGAGTATGCAAAGGCAAACAAAGTTGATACGGTAAAAGTAAAAGGGAGAAATCTCATGAGCGAGATGAACAGAGAAGGGAAAAATATTTGTCTGTGGGGTTGCCGAAGTATAGTACCCCGGCGAAGAACCTTAGAGAAGCGGATGCAGCTGCAGCCGAGTTAGAGGGTCTGATGGGTGAGGCCCGTCAAATACAGCAAGATAGGGTTAACGAGTTAGTTCGGATCGCGAACAGACAGAACGAAGAGCTACTCAGAGCTAACCCGGAGAGAGCTGGAGCTTCCAAAATCGTCCATTCGGCGATGGGTAACCCGAAGAAATTCGCTGGAGCCGCATCGTCACCTCATGGTGGTCCAAGGAGAGAAGAGGTAGTAACCTCGGACAGACGGAACAAACAGATCGTCCCGTACGACCCGACGCGTGTAGGAAAAGAAAAAGAAATGCGGAAAAATGATGATCGACGAAGTGTGAGCCGAGGTGAAGCGGGCTAAAGTAAACACGACCAAGGCAATGCCGGTCAAGGGAACGTTGTCAATGGCAATGCCGGACAGCGAAACTCGGCAGGAGCAGGACAACCGCAGCAGCGGAATATACCAAGGCAAGAGCAAAGCGCCGGCCGAGGTATGCAACAGAAAGGTGCGCCCCAAGTGCAAAACCGATACAATGACGGTGATTCGGAGATGGTGAACGTGGGGTACCCGAGACCGGACTATCATGTGATAGGGTCAAGATTGGGAAGCAGGGATTTAATGTCGGACGACGCCAGGTTGAAACTGGATCGCCTGTATAGGTCAGAACAGATCGAATGTCAAGGTCCCTCGGGTCCAGCGTGGTTTGGACCCCGGATCATGAAGGAGCCACCGGTACCCAAATTCCAACTTCCTAGAGGCACGAAGACATATGACGGCAGTACCAAGCCGGAGGATTGGCTGATAAACTATCCTACGGCTGTGAAAATTGCTACTGGCAACTTGAGATGGGCTGTACGATACGTACCCCAGATGTTGGAAGGTCCGGCCAGAGTATGGTTGAATAATTTACCACCCGGAAGCATCAACTGCTGGATAGATTTTGAAGAAATGTTTATCAACAACTTCTCAAGTACATATCAGAGGCCCAATAGGCCGCAGACCCTAGCAATGTGCAAGCAGAGACCTAATGAGACGGACCGTGAATTCCTGACCTGGTGGTGTACCGTGAGAAACTCGTGTGAGGGTGTCATAGAGTCACAGGCCATAGCATGGTTTGCGCAAGGGTGCAGATATGGCAGCGAGCTGTGGATGAAGTTGCAAAGGAAAATGCAATTACGTTGGCAAAGATGATCCGGATTGCCGATTCGTACGCTTTGGGTGATCTGACTGAACCTAGGCTCGCGTCAAACGAGGAATACTATCAGAGGGATGGAGTCGGGTCATCTTGGAGGAACGATTACAGAGGAAAAAGAAGTGATGATAGACCGGATCATCGCTACGGTTCGCAACAAGTTGCAGCTGTGAATCAAGATCAACCCGGAGCAGGGAGCAACCAACGCCAGAAAACGGGAGGGCAATGGACTCCGAGAAACAATGGCATGAAAATGTGGACCCCGGAGCAAAAGAAACAGTGGCAAGAAAAGAAAGACCGTCCGAGGTATACCTATGAGTCGATGTTGGACCAGTCGTGTAAGTTTCACACGCCAAATCCGAATAGCCCGGCGGGTCACACAACGAGGCAATGTGAGTGGATGCATAAGATAGAACAAGGTGGTTTGGGAATGCTCAGGCACCCTGGAATGATCAACCTCGGCAGGAGTTACCTCGGCAGCAATTGCTCTCCAGAGCGAACACGCAACAACTAATGTTGCCTCCCCCTCCGCCGAGGTATGACAACAATGAGAGAAATGATGCAGTGCATCAGGTGGAAAATCTGGAACCGTCGGATCAGAGGTACCCCGGAAATGAGGGGAGGAATGAGTACATAGAACATCACCAGAGCTATTGTGTGTTCACAACTGAGGAAACGGATAGAAAGAGCTTGCAGCGCCGACATATGGAGGTCAATGCGGTAATGCCAGCAGTGACGAGGTACATGCCTTGGTCGGACCAGGAAATCACCTGGAACATCAAAGATCATCCTAAGCTTATGCCGAGTCCAGGTTCTTATGCGCTAGTGCTGGATACGACATTCATTGGACCGAACATCAATGTGAGGTTCTCCAAGGTACTGATTGACAATGGCAGTAGCATTAACATCATGTATGCGGATACAATGTGCAAGTTGGGTATCTCGGACAACATTCTCCAGGCTATAAGGACAACTTTCCATGGCATTGTACCAGGCATTTCTTGTGAGCCCATAGGCAAAGTCCGGGTCGACGTGCTATTCGGCACAAGGGATAACTGCCGAACTAAGAATCTGGAGTTTGAGGTGGTGAACTTGGAAAGTGCGTATCACGCGTTACTCGGAAGACCAGCATTGAACAAGTTCATGGCAAACTACCACATCAGTTATCTGAAGATGAAGTTGCCCGGGCCAAATGGAGTGATTACCATTGCTGGAGATTTCTGACGTTCCATCGAGTGTGCCTCAGTCGGGTCTAACCTAGCCGAGTCACTCGTGATTGCGCAAGTGAAAAGAAAAATCCAAGAGGTGGCGGCATTAGCTCAGTTCGCGCAGCAGTATACATCGGCTTTGAGTAACCCGCATGGTAGCATTTCATTCCAAGCCGCAAAGGACACCAAGAAGGTTCCAGTTGATGACATGTTCCCGAAGCGCACCGTAACAATTGGTGCCGGGTTAACTGATAAATAGGAAAGCAAGCTCGTCAACTTCCTCCGTGAGAATCGGGACATTTTTTCTTGGTCCACACAGGATTTGCAAGGTGTTCCGAGGGAGTTGGCCGAGCACTCTTTGAACGTAAGACCCGGAGCAAGGCCGGTGAAGCAACCTCTCCGCCGCTTCGCCGAGGTTAGGAGAAAGGTCATTGGAGACGAGATAGCTCGATTGCTACCAGCAGGATTTATCATGGAAGTACTGTATCCGGATTGGCTCTCTAATCCGGTGCTGGTAGAAAAGAAGCATGATCCGAACGTGGCAGTGGTTTGGCGTATGTGTATCGATTACACGAACCTGAATAAGGCGTGTCCAAAAGATCCATTTCCACTGCCGAGGATAGATCAGGTCATAGACTCAACCGCGGGATGTGAACTGTTGTCATTCATTGATGCATATTCTGGTTTCCACCAGATACCTCTGAATCTGGATGATCAAATAAAGACCACATTTATCACCCCGTATGGGGCTTATTGCTATCGCACTATGCCGTTTGGTTTGCGTAATGCAGGTGCAACATACCAAAGATGTATGCAAAAATGTTTGCATGACCAAATAGGTCAAAACGTACAGGTGTACATGGATGATGTGGTTATCAAGACCAAGGAAAGCAAAACGCTCCTTGACGACATCAGGCAGACATTCGCGAACTTGAGAAGGTTCCGGATGAAGCTTAACCCGGAAAAATGTACCTTCGGTGTCCCGGCTGGAAAATTACTCGGATTTATCGTCTCCAGCCGAGGTATTGAAGTTAATCCAACTAAGATTCATGCCATTGAACAAATGGAGCTGCCGAAATGTCTTAACGATGTCTAGAAGTTCACCGGGTGCCTAGCATCATTGAGTCGGTTTGTATGTCGGTTGGGAGAAAAGGCATTGCCTCTATACCAACTCATGAAAAAGTCGGATAAGTTCGTTTGGACACCACAGGCCGATGAAGCCTTTGCCCACTTAAAAAAGATGTTGGCCAATGCACCAGTGTTAGCCTATCCACTATCAAAGGAGCCAATGTTGCTCTACATAGCCGCAACCAACCGAGTTGTAAGTGCAGTGATTGTAGTAGAGCGCAATGAAGAGGGTAAGTCGGTGCAGAGGCTAGTGTATTACTTGAGCGAGGTATTGTCTGCCTCAAAACAGAACTACCCGCACTTTCAAATGGTGGCATATGGTGTCTATATGGCGGCAAAGAAGTTAAAGCATTACTTTGAGGAGCACCCCATCAAAGTGATATGTGAAGCTCCCATATCCGAGATAATGGGTAACAAGGATGCGAGTGGCAGAATTGCAAAATGGGCAATTGAGCTAGCCCCTTATGCGCCCCAATACGACAGAAGAGAAGCAATCAAGTCTCAGGCTGTGGTGGACTTTTTTGTAGATTGGGTCGAGGTACAATACGAACCACCGCCACCAGATCCGAACTACTGGAGGATGCACTTTGATGGGTCGAAAACCAAAACCGGATTAGGCGCCGGGGTTGTGCTTACCTCGCCAAAGGACCAGCTAAAATATGTATTGCAGATCCATTTCGCGGCATCGAACAATGTTGCTGAGTACGAGGCTCTTGTGCATGGGCTCAAAGTGGCAAAAGAGATTGGCATATGTCGGATAATATGCTTTGGCCACTCGGATTTGGTGGTGCAGCAAGTGTCCGGAGTGTGGGACGCCCTGGATCCAAACATGGCACTATACAAGTTTCATGTGCGGAAGATATCTGGTTACTTTGAGGGGTGTGAATTTCACCATGTACCCCGAGTGGAAAACAAGGCTGCCCGCATGCTATCGAAGCTCGGATCAACCCGACGGGCAATTCCACCGGGTGTAGCATTGGAACACCTCAGAAAACCATCTATCAGGCCATCCCTAGGAACCGACTCGATCTATGTCCCAGAAGATACGGAATCCAGAGCTGAGCCCATGGACATTGACATGGGAGGTAGTACGCGAGACCCGGGGACTACCTCGCTTGACCCGGGACCTGCTCAGCGTGATCCGGCTGAAGTTATGTCGGTAGATCAGATGGAAATTGATAAGGACGTGTTCCCTGCACGAGCGATACCAGCTTGGGCACTGCCTATATTCCAATTCCTGAAAGACGGAACGTTACCCACTGAGGAGGTGTTAGCCAGGCAAACTCAGAGGAGAGCAAAAGCATACACAATTATCAATTCCGAGCTATACAAACGGAGTGTAACCAATGTCCTCCAGCGATGCGTTGACCTTGAAGAAGGGCTTGACGTCCTCCGAGATATACACCAAGGAGAATGCGGGCATCATGCTTCATCCAGAGCCTTGGTGGCAAAAGCATTTCGGCATGGGTTCTACTGGCCAAGTGCCTTAGAACAAGCAGAAGATCTGGTGAGAAAATGCAATGGTTGTCAATGATACGCTACTAAGACACATATGCCAATGTCGGAACTCAAGACCATACCGATTACATGGCCATTTGCCGTATGGTGCTTGGATATGGTTGGCCCGTTCAAACCAGCGAGGGGAAACATGACACACATTTTGGTTATGGTGGATAAGTTTACAAAATGGATTGAAGTGAAGCCTATAAGAAAATGTGATGAAGCTACGACCATAACATTTCTCAAAGACATTATCTTGAGATACGGTTATCCTCATAGTATCATCACTGATAATGGCACAAATTTTGCTGAAGGAGCATTTGCGCGATTCTGCCGAGTTAAGAAGATCCGGCTGGACGTAGCCTCGGTAGCCCACCCCGCATTGAACGGACAAGTGGAAAGATCCAACGGATTAGTATTATCCGGGATAAAACCCGGCTCATTGAGCCGCTGCAAACATCAGCGGGGTGCTGGATAGAAGAACTACCAGCGGTACTATGGAGTTTAAGAACAACTCCAAATCGATCAATAGGCTATACGCCATTTTTTCTGGTATATGGGGCAGAAGCTGTATTACCAGCCGACATAGAGCATGATTCGCCTAGGGTCACCCAATACACAGAAGCCAAAGTGCAAGAAGCCCGGCAAAATGATGTTGATCTGCTGGAAGAAGCGAGAGAACTGGCACTGTCCAGATCCGCCATATATCAGCAAAATCTCCGACGCTACCATAACCGGAAAGTGTGCCCCCGAGTCTTTCGGGAAGGGGATCTGGTGCTCCGGTTGGTACAACGTACTACTGGCATGCATAAATTATCACCCCCATGGGAAGGGCCATTCATTGTGAGCAAAGCATTGCATAATTATTCTTACTATCTTATAGATGCAAAGCCACAGGAAAAGAACAAGGCGGACAGGTCTGGAGAGGAATCTAAGCGACCGTGGAATGTAGCACTACTTCGTCCCTTCTACACTTAGCTAAGAAGTGTATGTATCCGAGTCATCTCATATGTCGGTATGTATGCCAGCAATGAGCTTATCAATGCAATAGTAGCGCCTCGAGCAGTAACTCGGGGACTGCCTTAATAATTATTGTTGTTGTCTCTCGTACGTTAGCTGGAATAAGTTGTTCTACTTAACTCGGATTAGTAATGTGTGAGCACCAAAAACCCCACTCTTCGACTTGCTGCTGTCCAACAAGAATTGGCTTCATGGCAAGCAAGAGAACAAGTTTGGAATTGCGTAGCACATGAAAAGCGACTAAGGAAACAAATTTATTCGAGCTAACGTTTTTTTTTCGGACTAACCCTGTATTTATTTTCAAGTTATTATGCAGTTTTATTTTTTGAGCTAAGTTTGAAAGTTTCTTAGTATTGTTAAGACGATTTTTGAAGCTCGGATTCGTAAGTCATAAAACCGAATCAAGGTAGACATGATCCGAGCCAAAAGATTGGACGAACAAGAAATAGAAACTCGGGGACTACACCCAAGTTAACTCGGCATAAGAACTTAGTAGCAAAATATCACATATACAGCATACAGTTGCACCCGGCATACCGGGGATCTGATAAATTTTCAAGTTTTTTGACCTAAGGAGCAGTAGGAGGAGGAAGTTCGGTGTCATCTTCGCTGTCTTCAATATCTGAGGCATCACCTTCTTCGTCCTCATCCGACCCGTCTTCAGCGTTCTCATCTCCAGCGGATTCCAGGAAGCTCGGTCCTTCAACCCAGTCATGGATAGGAGAATATTCGATGAGGCTGTAGGCACAAGCCTGGCGCCGAGCTACCCACTCCGGGTCATCAGTCCATCTGGATCCGGTGCGCCGGCGTGTAAAGAGGCTGTGGTCGATCTTCTCATACCATGTGAGTATGTGGTGAAGGATAGTATCAGCTGCGACACGCCCAGTGGACTCCCTCCAGAGGTCGAGCTGGGTCTCAATATCTAACAGCTTTTCAGCAAGAAGTGTGATTCTCTTCGGAGCGCTCTCACCGGGCCAGAACGTATTGAAGACTCGGACGGAAACGTCGAGGAGATCCTTGCCGTAATTCTTGATGATTTCCATGCGAGATGACAGGTTGACCAATAGGTCCTCCATGTCTAAGGGAATGCTCTCACCGTCAAGAGCGACGAGAGTACCCCTCTCTTGGCGGAAATTGGCAACAGCAGCGCTCGCAATAGGAGTACCCTTTGGAAAGTGGCCTGGAAACAAGGCAAAGAAAGAAGCTGAAGAAAAGACATATGAAGTAACCCGGAGAATTAGATCGGATAAGGGAAAGGAATTTACGTGAAATGTGGCTATGAATCCGGGTCAACTCCTTGATGCAGTCATCGCGTCTCTTGCGAAGTTGCTCAAGCTCAGTGTTTGCCGACCCAAGCTGGATGTCGGATTCTTTGAGTAGGTCCTGGTCCTTGGAGATCTGGAGAGTAAGGCGCTCGCGCTCTTCTGTGAAGTTCTGGCCAACCTTTTGGAGCTCGGTTTGGTGCTGGGCCTTCATCTTCTCCATCTCAGCCTTGAGCCTGGCAATCTCGTTGTCCTTAGTCCGGAGGAGAGCGAGCTCATCATCTTTTTTCTTTAGCTCGGCTTGATGCTGCCCTGCTTGTTCGAGAAAATGCATCATCATATCAGGCACGGGCACACTATCGTCAAGCGATGCTGAAATAGTATGTTGACCCGGCAGAGCCGAGGAGTGAATGTTTGCCGAGCCAAGGAGAAAAGGAAATGGAAAACACTACAAGGTCGAACAAAAAAGGACATACCCTTGATTTCCTCCAAGTTCTTCCACATGATCTTGTTCTCAGCCTCCACTCCAGCTGCAGAAACCGAATGAGGAGATTAGTTCGGCAGAAGAAGGTGAAGAAAAAGGAGAAGTGCCAAGGGAGAAACTTACCCCTTTTTTCATGTTCTGCAATAAGTGCAACGTGCTTTGCGCGTAGCATCTTGTGGTATCCAGCAGGCATTGGAATTCAGCACTCCGACGATTGGTGGTTACCTGAAAAAAAGTACAGAAGCGTAAAATTAGCTTGGTGCATATTCGAAGTGTACAAGATCCGGGCCAAGTGGAACTTAACCCGGTTCTAGGTGTGTGTGCATATTCGCAGTGTACAAGATCCGGGCCAAGTAGGAACTTAACCCGGCTCTAGGTGTGTGCATATTCGAAGTGTACAAGATCCGGGCCAAGTGGAACTTAATCCGTCTCTAGGTGTGTGCATATTCGAAGTGTACAAGATCCGGGCCAAGTGGAACTTAACCAGGATCTAGGTGTGTGCATATTCGAAGTGTAAAAGTTCTGGGCCAAGTGGAACTTAACCCGGCTCTAGGTGTGTGCATATTCGAAGTTCACATGGAGCTATGTTAGTTTTCTAATGAGCATCCGGCAGAGTAACAAGTTACTCCACCGGAGGCTCGGGGACTAATGGTTATTATCTATAGCATGTAAAGGAGAAACGACATACCTCCATCATCCGCCCCGCGAGGTTAATTGCCTTAGCGGTGGTATTCATTTGGGCAAAAAATTCTGCGGGGCCGAACTTTTCCGAGAAATCGTCGTTGTGGACGAACTCCGCCTTGTTCTAGTTCATGACGAACTCAATCAGGCTCGGAGGGTACCGCTCACCGGTGGGCATATGGGGTGCCACCAAGCCCTTCGCGTGCGCTTCTTTCCTCTCAACCAAGGCACGGGCTGGGCTGGTATGCAGAACCATCTGCTGTGCATCAGTTGGCTCGGCAGGAGCATCCTTCGCTGCTGGAGCTTTCTTGGGAAGCATCGACGCTAGGGTTCGCTGCCCAGCCTCGACGAATGCAGACTTGGTAGCATCCAGATCCTTTTTGCCCTTAGCTTGCTAGGAAGAAGTAACTGCAGCGGATTTCCCCTTAGAAGCTACTGGAGTAGTTCCTTGCCGAGGTTGAGATGACTCGGACGATGCGGAAGAACTAGGTGCTGGAGCTCTTATAGCTGGACTTGGAGCGGTTGTTGATTTTCTTGGTGCCGGAACGGGTGCTGGTGCTGATTCGGTCGCTGGTACTGGAACTGCTGCCCGTGCTGGGGGCGGTGCTGGTGTTGAGGTAGACTCGGTGGCTGCTGGTTGCGGTGATGCCAAAGTAGTGCGAAACCCCTCTCGCTCCGAGGTTGCATTCCTCTCGACGAGGTAGTGCGGAACCCGGAGCAGCCACAGAACCCTCTAGAATAGGGCTCAGTGGACGTGACTCGTCATCACGAGGAGGAGAAGGGCCAGATCGAAGTGGTGAAGAGATGCTAGATCCGCTCTGAGGGACCTCCACCAAATCCCTGAAGAAGAGAATAATGTCAGAAGAGAAATTACCACGATGCAAGGAAAAGTGAGTTACGCAATGAAAAATGGCTTATGCATCCGAGGTTTGGGCCTCCTTGGGTTTCCAGGCCCTTCGTGGAGGCAGTCTTGTCTCTGGCCTTCTTTCGCCTTTTTGTGGGCTGAGAAGGTTCGGAGGAGGAACCTGGTGCGGCTCCGCGCCTCTTCTTTGATGCCACCGGAACCGGTTCGCTCGTAGCAAGCGGAGGATCCTCGTGGATATGCCCACCGGGGTTAGCTGATGCCGGAAAGGCAAAAGAAAGAGGGACAGCCTCAACAGGTTCAATCACGTCGACATCCGAGTCATCCTCATCATCGGGGTAGTCTCTAAGAGAAGAGAATTTACCGCTGGGTCATTTTGTAGCATCGGTCATAGGGAGAAACATCTCCTTGTCCGGCTCCTCCTCATCCGGGATTTCTCGGTCCGGCACCCACTTAAGGGTCGGATCTGTACCATCCTCAAGAGTTTGCTGAAGGAATAGCTGAGAGAAAGCATGAAGAACGGAGTCAAAAATACAACAAAAACCAACACATATTTGATCCGAAGTAAGTTTGCCCCGCGAAGCTTACCGCGTGAGGGAGCCTGTCACGATAGAAGTGCTCAATTCCCCACGTCCATTCAGCGGAGAAATCCTTGTGGGTGGTGAAGAGAGCCTTAACCCGGCGAAAAATCTCCGTGTTGCTCAGCTCGAAGGAGGAGGTCCGGTTGGGGTCGCGGCCGAAACTCATGTGGCACACCTTGTGGGTGCGCTTCTGGAGGGGAGAGATTCGCTTGCGCACGAACGTGATCATAGCATCCTCGTTGCGCAATCCGAGTTTCTTCAGTTCCACGAACCTCTTGTTAACCTGGTTGGCCAGAGCCGTGGGCTTCTTGGAAACCTCCCAGAATTCCGAATCAGGTGGACCCGGAGTATAGGGGAGCAACCGAATCAAATCTTCAGTGCCCGCGTTCCGGACATAGAAGAAGGTTCGGGCCCATCCTTTGCAGGAGTCAAGCCCGGTGACCCAGGGGAAAATGGAAGTCCTCCGGGGTGAGATGGACGCAGCTCCGAATTGGGTGAGCTGCTTATCCTCCGACTCAACTTGGATATTGGGAATGACGTTACGACGAAGGCCGAAGAACCGGATCCACAGCTCCTTCGTGGGCCACAGTCCGGTGTAGCCCTCGATTGTAGAGGCAAAAGCAGAGAGAGAGGTGATAGCGTTGGCTGGAAGATGGTGCGGCTGCAGGTGGTAGGTGCTAAGCCAATCCTGGAAAAAGTCGCTCATCGGCAAGCCAAATCCCCATTGAAAGTGGGACAAGAACACGACGAACTCACCCGGATTGGGTGAAGGGGCCAGTTCGGCGGAGGGGAGACGAGCGACGACGCCGGCAGGGATGCGTCTGGTCCGGTAGAGCCAGTCGAGGTCATCTTGATAGACCCATGATCCGGCCCATGCACCACGGTCCGCCGCAGCGGCGTCCTCTTCCATTTCTTGCTTGGCGATGACGAGCTCCTCCTCCGTCATCTCGTGATCGCTACCCTCACTGGCGCTAGCGGCGGCGGGGATCTGAGGCCTGGATTGGCGAGGACCCGTGGCGAGGAAGTTGCGCAGCGGTGGCTGCGACGTAGAGGCACGAGGAAAAGTGCGGCGGCGGCGCTGCTTCTAGGAGCACTGGCGGCGGCACGGTCACGATGAAGATGAAGAAGAAAAGCAACGGGAGAGGGGCGCAGAAGAGGAAAAAATTCTAAGGGGTGCGCCCCTCCGCTACTTAACCACCCCCTAAGAGGGTGAGTGGGATCGCGCCCTGCCAATGAGCAACATGGTGTGGCCATGTATCACCTGCCTCAGCCGATCGAAGAGGAGCCACACAGAGGGCCACAGAGCAGAGGCGATCCCGTGACATGACGCACTGATGCGGTAAACGAGGAGGCAGGCGTGACGTGACCCTCGCAAAGTGATAACTGACAATTACTGCGGCGGTTACTGTGCAGGCCCTTAAAATAAGATGACGTAATGATTAGCCTCCACGTGGGTTGGCGTATGAAAGAAGGAAACAAGGCCCAGATCGAACCATGGTAACCCGGACAGCGAGTAAAAACTTAGAATGTGCAGAGGGAAAGTAAAACCATGAGATCCGAGTCAAAACTTGGAATGTGCGAAGGGGACGTAAATCCATATAATCCGAGATAAAGAGCTAACTCGGAAATAGCATTCAAAGATCGAGCATAAATGAACCTGATATGGCCTTAGCGGCCAAGGCAGCTAAGACCGCACCAGCTTCAGGGACTAATGTTGGGGGGTACCCCCGGGTAGGGTCACTCCGGGGTATAAAGGCCGAGTTAGCCGAGGTTCGGCAAGCTCAAAGCGGATGCTGACCGGGTCAGCCGGATCATGGAGTAACCCGGATCAGGGGGGTCGCCTAACACTATATCAGCCGACTTGAGGAGTAAGTCGGAAGTGCTTGTCTAACTTGTATGCAGGAACAGGTGTGGCCGGATCTACCATGATCCGGGTCCAGTTTAGCTTCTGGGAGAAGGAAGGAATCTCTCTGGTCAAAAAGAAGGCCCGGTACGCACTGCATGAGCGAAGCAAGCAAGGGCAGGACCACCGGGTCATGGCCGACAAGGGTGACGACGCCCGTGTCGGCTGACACAGGTGCCGCAGAGGCTCACGTAGCTAAAGCATGTATGACGCGGGGGAAAAGCACCCCGGTAGGGTTACCATTTTTTAGAGGAGGCATATTCTTAGGAATATGCCTCCATGTATGCCCTAGGCAGAGACCAAGCCCCCTCTATATAAGGGGGGCTAGGGTTTCAGTAGGAGGGGGGAGGTTTTCTTCGATACCGATTTTGCTAAGGTGCTAGGAGTGAACTGTAGTTGAGAGTAAGAGAGCTTCTTCTTCCTCCTCTCGCCAATACAGCTCTAGGAGCACTTCTAAACTTGAAAGGAATACAATCTTCTGTGTGGAGAATCACTCCACTATCCCTCCCTGGATTCCCCTAGCGTGTATTAGTCCCCACCTTTAGCCTATCCATGGCATCTGCCGTGACACCACCACGACAAGACGTTTGTTTGTTTCACATAAAGAAAAGATAGCATAATAGCATTCAGCTTGATCCTCATAGAGTAGCAAATATAAATGCATAGGACACCTTCAAAGTTCATAAGAGTGACTAGATACAAATAGTTTAAAACAAGCAATATCAAGTTATGCATCAATCAACTAGTCTTGGGACAATGCACATATAACTAAGAATGGCCACTATGCTCTCAAAGTAAGTGCATAAAGATAGAAGGTGGAGACTCGATATATAAGTGGAAGAAAGGGCCTTTAAAGAAGGAAGTAGGGATTCAAGTCATAAAGAGCTTCCAAAAATTATGGTACTTAATAGCTTTCAGCTCTCATTGCCCCTATCGTAAGCATCTTGAAGGTGATTAAGGTTAAAGTGACACAACTAAGAGGATATGCTTGACAAGTTATAAACCAAAATCTCATGCCCCTTACTTACGAAGACCGAACCTCATGCTACTCAAATTTAGTCACAAGTAAGCTCTTGTCATCGTAAGAACATCTGTATCTTAAAGAACCGCCAACGGGGTACCCCTTGCACATGATACAGGAGCTATCCCATAATCAAAATGACAAGGCAAGCAGACAATGAGCATCTCAGCGATCTTTTTATTTGCTATTTGCATAGGTTTTTATAGAGGATGCTTCATAGAGTGCTCATTATGGTTATGTTGTAGGTTTCCACCATGATTAGGCATGGCTTAGGCTAGCGGCCCAGGCGTTTATCTAACACACATACAAACTCCATGATCTTACAAGTTCCACTTTTATTTCACACCGCCGGAATCCATAAGCAAAAGAACATGATATCAACGGGGTACAAAGTATAGGTGCAATGTTGAAAGCGTTCCCCATGATACATGGTTCTGCTAACTTCAACTTATAAAGCGCAAGCATATACGCAACAAAGAAGGACCCAATGGTTCAAGTTTATTAAATGCAAAAAATTAAAGTGTGCCATCAAGTTCGTGAGAGCTTTAATCACTAGTTTTCTCATAACAAGTTTAATTTGGAAGGTAAACAAAAGCATGAATATACTTGGAATAGCATAAGCTAGTAGGTAGGTATGGCGGACTCTTTGGAATAACTTGGTTTAGGGAGTTGGATGCATGAGTGGAACTCATACTTGATTGTGGAGGCTAGCAAAAGACTGGGAGCGACAAACTAAGAGAGAAATAATGGCCATAATCATGCAGAGCGACAAAACATCATTGATCAAAGCATAAAGTGATACTACAGGTTGAAAACTAAAGGATCATAAAGGCTAAGGTGACTTTGGATAGTCATAACATGGTGTGAGAATGCGCCAAGTCAACCCAAATAAAGCATCAAAGGAGAATACCACTATAATATGCTTTAATATGCTAAAACAACGCATGATTCATCCAAGGCACATTAAGCAATCTCAATTGTTTATAACAATTCATGCTACAGCAAGGAATACTAAGCATAAATCCAAAACAATATCAAGCATGGCATGACAAATCATAGGCCACAGTCAAAAACAAGCTCGCTTTACCACTTAAGCATGAACTTTCCTACTCTTTTCCAAACCAAACCAAACTATTTGAAAACCAATTTATGAAAGAGGGGGTCCAACCAATTTATTAAGCAAACAAAGCAAACAAAAAACCAAAACAAAAACGAAAAAGAAGACGCTCCCAGAACAACACAACTATGCATGAAACAATAAAAATGAAGCGTTTGGAAGAAACCTGGGATTTTTATTGATGAAAAAGGGGATGCCTTGGGAATCCCCAAGCTTTGACTCTTGTACTTCTTGGATATTTCTTGGGGTGACATGCGTGGCATCCCCAAGCTTGAGCTTTAGTCAATCCTTCATCTCATTACTCATTCCTTCCATACACCTGAAATTTTTCCTTCATACAAAACTTCACACAATCCTTATTAGCAACATTAGTGCACTCAAGATAATAGGTCTTTAGGTTCAGTTCTAACACCAATAAAACTTCCATTAAAATACAATCTACTATACTACTTCCCTAAAAAATCTCAATTCCCCAAAATAACTCAAAAAGGAACCAACAAGAAGCAAATGCAGAAAATGGCAGAAATCTGTCAAAATAGACCAGCAGGTAAAGACGAATTTTTTCGAAGACCTTCTGTTCCTCAAATCAAAAAGAGTTGAACTAACGAAAGTTAGATAACAACCTGGGTCAGAAGCACAGAAATTCACGCCTCAAAAGGACGTACATAGATTTTACACGAATTTTTACAGTGAAGCACAGAAATCAGTTTCGGGACAGCAACTTTCCCAATCATTACTTCTCTCTCGTTAGAGGTTACTCTTGGCACAAAAGCAAATAAAAAGGATCAGGAGCGGTTATTACTGAAGTAATAACTTCCAAGACTCATCTAAAACTTTTGGGTTATCTCCCAATAAGTACTTTTCTTTAACGCCTTTAAGTTAGGCATAAGAAGCAAGAAAAAGAATAAAGTGTTCTCAAATGAAGAAGCACTAAGAGCAAATTTTGTTTTTATAGGAGAGTCAAAAGAAATCTTCTCTCTTTTCTTAGAGAAAGTTCTATACCTTTCTTGAGTGGGAGTTCATATTTAATGGTGCCTTCTTTCATATCAATAATGGCACCAACAGTTCTAAGAAAAGGTCTTCCCAAAGTAATAGGACAAGAAGCATTGCATTCAACATCCAAAACATAGAAATCAATGGGGACATAGGCATTGTTAACCATAATAATAACATAATTAATACTCCCCATGAGTTTCTTTTTAGCATTATCATCAAGTGGGACATTCAAATAACAATCTTTAAGTGGTGGCAATCAAGCATATCATAAATCCTTCTAGGCATAATAGAAACACTACTATCAAGATCACATAAAGCTTTGAAATCAAAGTCATTCACTGATACATTGCAAATGTATCTATAATTTTTTTTGTTCCATGCTTAGTTTTATCCACTTTCTTGTGTTTTGTTCCAACTTTGGAGTACTTTTATCCACTTTCTTGTGTTTTGTCCCGATCAAAAATCCACGAAAGAGTCTGTAGCCGCCGTCATCTCCATCCCTAGATCCGGAGGGATCTGAAGCTCTTCCCGGCACCCTGCCGGAGAGGGGAATTCACCCTAGAGGCCTTCTTTATCACCATGCAAGACTACGGATCCATGTAGTAGCTAGATGGCTGGTTCTCCTCCTTTGTGCTTTCATGTTTAGATCTTATGAGCTCTGTTCATGATCAAGATCATCTATTTGTAATTCTGCATGTTGTGTTTGCTGGAATCCGATGGATATTGAGATGCTATTTCAGATTGATTATTGATTTTATCATGTCTTTTTTATTTGTGATCTTGCATGCTTTCCGTTGTTAGTAGCTATCTTGTCCAAGTAGATGCTAGCAACTCCAAGAGTTAGTATTTATGCTCGATAGTGGGTTCATGCCTCTGGTAATCTGGGGAAGTGACAGAAATCTCTAAGGTACTAGATGTGTTCTTGCTACTAGGGAGAAAACAACAAGCCTTTGTTCATAGAACAATCATATTGTTTACTTTACACGCAGTTCATAAAGCAATAATCTGTTGCTTACAACTTAATACTGGAGGGGGTTTGGATGATAACCTGAAGGTGGATTATTAGTCATAGATGTAGTTGGATGGCGGTCTATGTATAATGTTGTAATGCCCAATCAAGTCTCAAAGGAGTCAAGATGATTAGTATATGCATGTATTGCTTTCTCGATGTTTATCAATTGCCCCGCTGTAATTTGTTCACCCATCATGTTATCTATCGAAGGAGAGCCACCTCTAGTGAACTATGGATCCCGGTCCTTGTCTTTTACATTCAATCTACAAACTGTTTACTGCTTTGTGTTTACTTTCTGCAAACTTTTACTTCTTTCCGTTCGATACGTTTAATCCTTTGTTTTCCGCAAAACACGATGAGATTGACAACCTCATCGCAAGTTGGGGACAAAGTTCTATGGTTGTGTTCTGCAGGTCTCCATGTTGCTACTAGCACCGGTAGTGCGCCCTGCCAAAGCTCAGCTAGTAACACCTTTGGGGTGTTTCCTTTCTCCTACTGGTTTGATTAAACCTTTCTTTCATATTGAGGGAAACTTGCTGCCGTGCTCATCATACCTTCCTCTTGGGGTTCCCAACGAGCTCTACATCAAAACCGCTCCAACATTTTTCTGGCGCCGTTGCCGGGGAGTCAAGGACATCTTCACAAGGGGAGTCCCTCATAACTAATCTCTTTACTTTGTTATTTTTGTTTTTCTTAGTTTCTTTTTGCTTTTTTTGCTTGTTTCTTTATCAAAAACACAAAAAAATTAGTTTTACTAGTTTGCTTTCTTCTTCAAAAACACAAAAAAAATTAAGTCTCCTCTAGTTGTCACTCTTCCTTAGCTCACCGTGTTGATCGCTAAATTCACCTTGAAAGACCTTTCAATTGGTAGTGGTTCTATAATTGGGAAAGATAATATTGAAGAACTCTTTAATCATGTTAGGAAACATGAAGATACCGAGGATAGATCCCTTGCAGAACTTCCTCCAAACTATGAGATTGCTGCAGCTTCTTTAATTCACATGTTAGAAGCTAGGTTTGCTAACCTCAACCCCTTAATGCAAGTAATGTTTCTTAAGATTAAAGAAATTGAAGACCCTGAAAAGAGGGATTTTATTCTAGAAACTTTGTTTAAGGAGTTCTATGATGTTGCCCAGGAAGCTAGGAAAGTCTTTGAACGTTTGAATATGCTAGGCTCTTGTGTAGATGTTGTTGGTACACGAGAAAAGATGAACAAAACCGAACCTAATGGGGAGGAACCTAAGATACCAATACCCTTTAAACTAGTAGCAATACATGATGCCATAGAAAAGAACCTTGATTGGATTGATTCTGCAAACCCTTTTGATGAGAATAGTGAACCTAAGAGCATCGAGAGAGGATCCTCTAGTGCTTATTTGGATGATATACCTTGCCTTGTTGAAAATATTTCTGGTATTGATCTTAATGCTTCTTCATTTGAGAACACTTGATTCTTTCTTGCTTCTTATGCCTAACTTAAAGGCGTTAAAGAAAAGTACTTATTGGGAGATAACCCAAAAGTTTTAGATGAGTCTTGGAAGTTATTACTTCAGTAATAACCTCTCCTTATCCTTTTTATTTGCTTTTTGTGCCAAGAGTAACCTCTAATGAGAGAGAAGTAATGATTGGGAAAGTTGTTGTCCCGAAACAGATTTCTGTTCTTCACCGTAAAAATTCGTGTAAAATTTCTGAATGTCTTTTTGAGGCGTGAATTGTTGTGCTTCTGCCCCAGGTTGTTATCTAACTTTCGTTAGTTCAACATGTTTTGATTTGAGCAATAGAAGGTCTTCAAAAAAAATCGTCTTGTTGGTTCTTGTTGGTTCCTTCTTGAGTTCTTTTGGGGAATTGAGCTTTTTGAGGGAAGTGCTACAGTAGCTAGTGTTCTAATGGAAGTTTATTTGGTGTTAGAACTGAACCTTAAGACTTATTTATCTTGAGTGCACTAATGTTGCTAATGAGATTGTGTGAAGTTCTGTATGAAGGAAAATTTTCAGGTGTATGGAAGGAATGAGTAACGAGATGAAGGATGGACTAAAGCTCAAGCTTGGGGATGCCACGCATGTCACCCCAAGAAATATCCAAGAAGTACAAGCGTCAAAGCTTGGGGATGCCCAAGGCATCCCCTTCTTCATCAATAAAAATTCCAGGTTTCTTCCAAACGCTTCATTTTTATTGTTTCATGCACAGTTGTGTTGTTCTTGGAGCATCTTCTTTTTCATTTTCGTTTTGGTTTTTCGTTTGCTTGGTTTTCTTAGTTCGCTGAATAAATTGGTTGGACCCCCTCTTTCATACATTGGTTTGCAAATAGTTTGGTTTGGTTTGGAAAAGAGTAGGAAAGTTCATGCTTATGTGGTAAAGAGAGCTCATTTTTGACTGTGGCCTATGCTTTGTCATGCCATGCTTGATATTGTTTTGGCTTTATGCTTAGTATTCTTTGCTGCAGCATGGCTTGTTATAAACAATTGATATTGCTTAATGTGCCTTGGATCAATCATGCGTTGTTTTAGCATATTAAAGCATAGTATAGTGGTATTCTCCTTTGATGCTTTATTTGGGTTGACTTGGCGCATGTCCACACCATGTTATGACTATCTCAAGTCACCATAGCCTTTATGATCCTTTAGTTTCCAACTTGTAGTATCACCTTATGCTTTGATCAATGATGTTTTGTCGCTCAGAATGATTATGGCCAGTATTGCTCTCTTAGTTTGTCGCTCCTAGTCTTTTGCTAGCCTCCACAACCAAGTATGAGTTCCACTCATGCATCCAACTCCCTAAACCAAGTTATTCCAAAGAGTCCACCATACCTACCTATTAGCATAAGCTATTCCAAGTATATTCATGCTTTTGTTTACCTTTCGAATTAAACTTGTTATGAGAAAACTAGTGATTAAATCTCTCACGAACTTGACGGCACACTTTCATTTTATTGCCCTTAATAAACTTGAACCATTGTGTCGTCTATGTTGTATATGCTTGCACTTATTTGTTGGGAATTAGCAGAACCATGCTTTCATGGGGAACGCTTTCAACATTGCACTTGGTACTTGTACCTAGTTAATATCATGCTCTTTTGTATATGGATGTCGTCGGTGTGAAATGAAAGGGGAGCTTGTAAGTCCATGGAGTTATGTATGTGTGTTAGAGAAACGCTTGGGCCGCTGGTCTAATCCATGCTGACATGGTGGAAACCTGCAACGTAACCATAATGAGCTATCTACGAAGCATTCTTCTTATAAAAAAAGAGTCCTATATTGAGAAAAAAGAAAAAAAGAAAAAAAGGAGATATTATGAAAAGAGGAAAGAGAGAAAAAAGCACCATATTCCCATGGTAAATAAGAAGATTGCTGAGATGCTTGTTGTCTGCTTGCCTTGTCATTTTGATATGGGGATTCTTCCGTATCATCGGGCAAGGGGTACCCCATTGGCGGTTCTCTATGATACACATGTACTTACAATGACAAGAACTTACCGGTGACTAAACTTGAGTAGCATGAGGAGCGACCCTCGTATACAAGGGACATGAGATTTCTGACTTATACTTCGTCAAGCATGTACACCATAGTTTGTTCACTTTAACCTTAATCACTTCAAGATGCTTATGATAGGGGCAATGAGAGCTGAAAGCTATAAGTACCATAATTTTTGGAATCTCTTTATGAGACTTCAATCCCTACTTCCTTTTATGAAGGCCTTTCTTCCACCATTATATATTGAGTCTCCATCTTCTACCTTTATCCACCTACTTTGAAAGCATAGTGGCCATTCTTAGTTCTATGTGCATTGTCCCAAGACTAGTTGATTGATGCATACTTTTATATTGCTTGTTTTAAACTATTTGTATCTAGTCACTCTTATGAACTTTGAAGGTGTCCTATGCATTTATATTTGCTACTCTATGAGGGACAAGCTGAATGCTACTATGCTATGTTTTCTTTATGTGAAACAAACAAACGTCCTGCAAAGCATTATTATTCATGAATCTTTTGTTTGTGCCTTTTCATGTTGCATCATAGTTTCTTTGCTTATTGCTAGAACTTTGTCTTTCATGTTATGATTGAAGTACTATGATCCCAGCCTTGAATGTTTTACAAATACTCTGATCATGTCTTTGATGGTGCATGTCACCTCAAAAATTATTCTTTCTTTTTATCACTTACCTACTCGAGGACGAGCAGGAGTTAAGATTGGGGATGTTGATACATTGCAAATGTATCTATAATTTTTGATGTTCCATGCTTAGTTTTATCCACTTTCTTGTGTTTTGTTCCAACTTTGGAGTACTTTTCATATGATTTCTTGGACTAACCTATTAACAAGAGCCACAGTGCCAGCTGCCTGTTTTCTGCAGTTTTTTGTTCCAGGAAAGTTAGAAAATGAATATTCTCGGAATTGGAAGGGACAAAAGCCAAAGTGCCTATTTTTCTGGAAGTCATCAAGTGCCAGAATACGAGACGGAGAGGGGCTAGGGGGCCACCACACCACCTGGCCATGCGGCCAGGCCTGGCCCATGCCAGGGGGTGGTGCGGCCGCCCCCGACACCCCCTCGTCCTTCCCTTCCGACTATAAGATGCCCTCGGGACGTAAACCCTAAGTACCCGATAAAAAATCCACGAAAGAGTCTGTAGCCGCTATCTCCATCCCTAGATTGGGAGGGATCTGAAGCTCTTCCCAGCACCCTACGGGAGAGGGGAATTCACCCTGGAGGCGTTCTTCATCACCACGCAAGCCTCCGGTGTGATGCGTGAGTAGTTCATCCTTGGACTACGGATCCATGTAGTAGCTAGATGGATGGTTCTCCTCCTTTGTTCTTTCATGTTTAGATCTTGTGAGCTCCGTTCATGATCAAGATCATCTATTTGTAATTCTGCATGTTGTGTTTGCGGGGATCCGATGGATATTGAGATGCTATTTCAGATTAATTATTGATTCTATCATGTCTTTGTTATTTGTGATCTTGCATGCTTTCCGTTGTTAGTAGCTATCTTGGCCAAGTAGATGCTAGCAACTCCAAGAGTTAGTATTTATGCTCGATAGTGGGTTCATGCCTCTAGTAATCTGGGGAAGTGACAGAAATCTCTAAGGTACTAGATGTGTTGTTGCTACTAGGGAGAAAACAACAATCCTTTGTTCATAGAACAATCGTATTGTTTACTTTACACGCAATTCATAAAGCAATAATCTGTTGCTCTTGCAACTTAATACTGGAGGTGGTTCGGATGATAACCTGAAGGTGGATTATTAGTCATAGATGCAGTTGGATGGCGGTCTATGTATAATGTTGTAATGCCCAATCAAGTCTCAAAGGAGTCAAGATGATTAGTATATGCATGTATTGCTTTCTCGATGTTTGTCAATTGCCCCGCTGTAATTTGTTCACCCAGCATGTTATCTATCTAAGGAGAGCCACCTCTAGTGAACTATGGATCCCGGTCCTTGTCTTTTACATTCAATCTACAAACTGTTTACTGCTTTGTGTTTACTTTTTGCAAACTTTTACTTGTTTCCATTCGATACGTTTAATCCTTTGTTTTCCGCAAAACACGGTGAGATTGACAACCTCATCGCAAGTTGGGGACAAAGTTTTGTGGTTGTGTTGTGCAGGTCTCCACGTTGCTACTAGCACCGGTAGTGCGCCCTGCCAAAGCTCAGCTAGTAAAACCTTTGGGGTGTTTCCTTGCTCCTACTGGTTCGATTAAACCTTGGTTTCATACTGAGGGAAACCTGCTGTTGTGCTCATCATACCTTCCTCTTGGGGTTCCCAACAAGCTCTACATCAACACCGCTCCAGCATTTTTTTGGCGCCATATACAGAGACATCATTCACTTTCATATTAATGATGGGTTCCCAACCATCTTCTTGTTTTATAGGAATAGAAGCTTTATGTTTCATCTTTTCTTCTTTAATCTTTATGAGAGCATCAGTAAGGTGTTTTGTAAAGGCCATCTTCATAGCACTAGCATTAGGACTCTTAACAAGCTTTTGTAGGAACTTAATAACTTCAGAGATATTGCAACCATTAAGATCAAGATCAAAATTATCATCTAGAGTGGTCGAACTATTACTAGCCTTAACACTAGTGGTAGTGATAGTAGAAACACTAATTTTTATAGCAATTTCATCTTCTCTTTCCCACTTAGCATGTAATTCAGCTAATAGTCTAACATTTTCATCAATTCTCACTTGTATGGCATTAGTGGATGCAAAGGGATTATCATTAGTTTCAAGTTTAGCAGCCATTTTATTCATCAATGAAGATTAAGCTTTAGACAAAGATGCTATATTTCTCTCAGCATTAGAGAGTTTTTCCTCAATAGTTTTATTGAAAGCAGTTTGCTTACTAATAAAGTCTTTAAGCATAACTTCTAGTTCAGAGGGCACTCCTATTATTGTTGTAGAAATTTCCATAAGCATTACCATTGTTGGGAGGATATTTCTTATAATTGTTGTTACCAAAATTATTCCTGTAGGCATTATTGCTAAAATTGTTATTTCTTATGAAGTTCACATCAACTTGCTCTTTTTGAGCAACCAAAGAAGCTAAAGGAACATTATTTGGATCAATTTGTGCTTTCCCATTAACAAGCATAGACATAATAATATCAATCTTATCACTCAAGGAGGAGGTTTCCTCAACAGAATTTACCTTCTTACCTTGTGGAGCTCTCTCAGTATGCCATTCAGAGTAGTTAACCATCATATTATCCAGAAGCTTTGTTGCAGCACCCAAAGTAATGGTCATAAAGGTACCTCCAGCAGCAGAATCCAATAGGTTCCTTGAAGAATAGTTCAATCCTGCATAAAAAGTTTGGATGATCATCCAAGCAGTCAGTCCATGAGTGGGACAATTCTTTACCAAAGATTTCATTCTTTCCCAAGCTTGAGCAACATGTTCATTATCAGATTGCTTAAACTTCATTATTTCACTTCTCATAGATATAATCTTAGCAGGAGGATAGTACTTTCCAATAAAAGCATCTTTACACTTAGTCCAAGGATCAATACTATTCCTAGTTAAGGAATTCAACCACTCTTTAGCTTTTCCTCTCAAAGAGAAGGGAAACAATTTCAGCTTAATAATATCTCCATCTATATCCCTATGCTTTTGCATCTCACAAAGTTCAACAAAGTTATTTAGATGGGCAGCATCATCTTCATTACCAATACCAGAAAATTGTTCTCTCGTAACAAGATTGAGTAAAGCAGGTTTAATCTCAAAGAAAGTAGCTTCAGGAACAGGTGGAGCAATAGGTGTTCTCATAAAATCATTGTTGTTGGTGCTAGTGAAGTCACACAACTTGGTGTTTTCAAGAGTAGTCTTTTTTTGTGTTTTTGATAAATAAAGCAAACTAGTAAAACTAATTTTTTTGTGTTTTTGATAAAGAAACAAGCAAACAAAACAAAAGTAAACTAAGCAAAAAAAAACAACAAAGTAAAGAGATTGGTTATGAGGGACTCCCCTTGTGAAGATGTCCTAGACTCCCCGGCAACAACGCCAGAAAAAAGGTTGTTGGATCAAAATATATCGAGCTTGTTGGGGAACTCCAAGTGGAAGGTACGATGAGCACAGCAGCAAGTTTTCCCTCAGTACGAAACCAAGGTTTAATCGAACCAATAGGAGCAAGGAAACACCCCAAAGGTGTTGCTAGCTGAGCCTTGGCAGGGCGCACTACCGGTGCTAGTAGCAACATGGAGACCTGCACAACATAACCACAAAAATTTGCCCCCAACTTACGATGAGGTTGTAAATCTCACCAGTTTTGCGGAAAATAAAGGATTAAACGTATCGAATGGAAAGAAGTAAAAGTTTGCAGAAAGTAAGCAGTAAACAGTTGATTGTAGATTGAATGTAAAAGAAAGGATCGGGGTCCATAGTTCACTAGAGGTGGCTCTCCTTAAGATAGATAACATGCTGGGTGAACAAATTACAGCGGGGCAATTGACAAACATCGAGAAAGCATACAAGCATATACTACTCATCTTGACTCCTTTGAGATTCGATTGGGCATTACAACATTATACATAGACCGCCATCCAACTGCATCTATGACTAATAATCCACCTTCAGGTTATCATTCGAACCCCCTCCAGTATTAAGTTGCAAGCAACAGATAATTGCATTATGAATTGCGTGTAAAGTAAACAATATGATTGTTCTATGAACAAAGGGTTTTTGTTTTCTCCCTAGTAGCAACAACACATCTAGTACCTTAGAGATTTCTGTCACTTCCCCAGATTACCAGAGGCATGTACCCACTATCGAGCATAAATACTAACTCTTGGAGTTGCTGGCATCTACTTGGCAAAGATAGCTACTAACACCGGAAAGCATGCAAGATCAAAAATAACAAAGACATGATAGAATCAGTAATTAATCTGAAATAGCATCTCAATATCCATCGGATCCCCGCAAGCACAACATGCATAATTACAAATAGATGATCTTGATCATGAACGGAGCTCACAAGATCTAAACATGAAAGCACAAAGGAGGAGAACCAGCCATCTAGCTACTACATGGACTCGTAGTCCAGAGATGAAGTACTCACGCATCACACCGGAGGCTTGCATGATGATGAAGAAGGTCTCCAGGGTGAATTCCCCTCTCTGGCAGGGTGTCGGGAAGAGCTTCAGATCCCTCCCGATCTAGGGATGAAGATGATGACGGCTACAAACTCTTTCGTGGAATTTTGATCGGGTACTTAGGGTTTTGGTATCGGAGGCAATATATAGGCGGAAGGAGAGGCCGAGGGGGTGCCTGGGGCGGCCAGACCACCCCCTGGCGTGGGCCAGGCTTGGCCGCGCGGCCAGGTGGTGTGGCCAGGCCCCAGCCCCTCTCCATCTCGTATTCTGTCTCCAAGTGTCCCCCGGTAAAATAGTGACTTTGGCTTTTGTCCTGTCCAATTCCGAGAATATTCATTTTCTAACTTCCTGGAACCAAAAACAGCAGAAAATAGGTAGCTGGCACTATGGCTCTTGTTAATAGGTTAGTCCAAGAAATCATATGAAAAGTACTCTAAAATGCGGACAAAACACAAGAAAGTAGATAAAACCAAGCATGGAACATCAAAAACTATAGATACATTTGCAATGTATCATTAAACTAATTAGTTCCATTAATCCAAGCTCAATCCTTGTTGATTCAATGAATGTTGGATATTTGAAATATTAAAAGGATTTAAATTCAAAGGAATATTCTAAAACATAAATGAAAACAGAAAAAGAAAAGGAAAGAGAGTAATCATGCGGTGTGGCCCACGGCCCATTTTATTCTTTGCCTAACCTCCGCCCGCGTGCGCCCTCCGGAAGTTCTCGCTCGCTCAGCAACAACCCACTCCAGCCTAGGCCCACGTACCGGTTCGTCGTCTTCCTCCACCGCGAGAATATCATTTTGTGGCCCGAAAGTTGGGTCACCCAGGCAACACGGTACCCAAGTTGATTTTTATCACCGCGATTCGAAAAGTTGGGGCGCCAATTGCTGAGATGGGTCTTTCGAGTGAATGATGGCCAAACCCAATATTTTCAAATCGCGCTTGTTAAGTCAGGATATTCCGTTACACTAGTTTCTGTTGTGCCCCTTCTTCGCGGTCACTCTTCTTAGCCACCCTGCACGCGTCGTAGGGGTAAATCCATTACTGTACTTTCCTAACTCTCGACACTGAATCTTGCTGCGGCGGCGGCGGTCCCTTTTCTTCCCTTCCCCGACCCTAAATCTGCCGGCAACGGTGGACCTTTTTCTCCCTCCCCTGACACTGAATCCGACGGCGGCGGCCCAGCATGTCTTGCAAGGCGAAGGTTTTAGATACGTCACTGACTGATTCGGGTCCGTCGGGGCCCAAGTCTGGGGCTCAACACGTAGTAGCGGCAAGGTCTTCAGCCCCGGTTAGCAAGGAGGCTAGCAAGGATTCTGCTCCCAAGGTACCTACGAGCAGCGGGTTGAAGAGAAAAGCAAGGCCGGCGGTGGATTGTTTGGCTCCGGTGGGCGGATGCAGCACCCAGATCTCGAAGAAAAAAACCCGGGAGAAGAGTGAGAGGTGAATTTTTCTTATCTGTCCCTTATCTTGCAAGTAGATTAGTTACGGCATAATAGAATCGAATGAACTGAAATGTTCCACTTTTTAATCAAATTAGGCACAGCTTTGATACAAGGGACCTATATGAGTTCATAGTTCATGTTCGGTAGTACACTACAAAACTTGATTTTGGTTGCGAGAGGGTTGTGTCCGGGCAAGATGTGCATCTGCTTGTGAATTGCAAAGAGGTTGTGTCTATTTCGCAGCTAGTAGATATGCTTGCCGCTAGAATTCCCTGGGGTTCTAGACAGAGGACAAAATTGGTATGGTGCAACATGAATGATACCTATCAGCAAATTGAGCACTCCCATGAGCTTTAGATGGTTTGGGAGTGTTGTGCAGCTGATCGTAAGGTGAAAGTTGAAGCGATGATTGATGATATGTATGCAGATGCTGGAGATCTTGCTGCTAGAGCTTCTACTCCTAGAGAATACGGACCAATAGATGTTGATCTAGATAAGTTCAGTATACGCATAGAGGTGGATTCATACATGGCAAAACTTGATGAGGGAGTTAATAAGCCAGTTTCTTCATGTACTGTGGAGATCACTATCGATTCCAAAAACATAACTCTTGATGAAATGAGAGAGATGATCGGTAAGGAAATCAGTATTGGCCCTAAGCAGATGGCAAAAATCCAGTGGTGGCATCATAAGAAGCAGCAATTCATAGATGTTTTGGATACTAAAGATCTTATGCAGATTATGCGACGAAAGAAACAAACCAGGAAGGTGTTCTTCCTTAGTACCATTTCTGATGTTGTTGAACAGGTTATAGTGGATGTAGATGCCCCTGTAGTGGCTGAACAGAATGAGGTGGTCGACGTTGATGAGATCTGATGAGAGCTTCTACCCTAGGCTTGTCATATGGACCGCGAGGTTCCCCTGCCTGTATTTGTAATATTGACTGATGTTGCATTTAGAGCGTATTTCTGTGATTATGTTTGTTGAGAGATTACGATATAATGTTGTGCGAGCTATTGAGATTTTCGGACATGTCACTCACTGAAACCATCGTTGTTGTAATAAGACATAAGTACATTGTAGTTGACATGATTATGTTTCTTAAGATGACGTACGTACTTGTTTCTGTTATTATGTTTGTTGGGATATTGTAATGTAATGTTTTGTGAAACCATGACTGGACAAGTGATGCATAAATACATTGTAGTTGACATGATTATGTTTCTTGAGATGATGTACTGTACTTGTTTCTGTTATTTTGTTTGTTGAGAGACTGTAATGTAATGTTTTGCGAAACCATGATAGGACAAGTGATGTGTAAGTACCTTGTAGTCGACATGATTTTGTTTCTTGATTTGATCTAATATACTTGTTTCTGTGATTACGTTTGTTGAGAGATTGTAATGTGATGTTTTGTGAAACCATGTTGTGATTATGTTTGTTGAGAGATTGTAATGTAATGTTTTCTGAAACCATGACTGAAGAAGTGATGCATAAGTACCTTGTAGTTGACATGATTTTGTTTCTTTAGATGATGTAATATACTGGTATGTTTTCATTAGGCAATGAAATTGGGATGGAGGGAGTGTAGGTTTAATATTTAAAATGAGAATGTGTGAAGAGAATCCATATCAGGCAGGAGACAGTAATCCAGGGAAAGGGCATGGTATCCATTAAACTATTGTAACATGCCAATTTAGTCATTGTTGCAGTGGCAGAAGCGCTGCTCTCTCTCTCTCTCTCTCTCATGCCGACGCCGACACCGACACCGTCGCCTGCGACGACGCATTCGCCATGTTGTCCTTGAACAGCGAGGACGACCAGTCGAGCAGCGACAGCCTTCTCTCCGACATCGAGTGTTCCTTCCACGACGTGAGTTCCTCTGTTTTCTCGGGCTAGAGTTAGGCAATGGTAAATCTCTCGATCTGAGCTCCATATGTGCATGCAATCGTGTTTGATTTCAGCTTTGCGTTTACCTATATGTACCATGGACGATCTACGACTCTGAATGGGAGGGCCTAGATCTCGATGGAGAAGTGCCATGTGACCATGGGCTAAAACTGACGAGATATGTTGCGTTCGAAGGCAGCAACACTGGGAGAAGGTTTTTGGGCTGTACAAATCAGGATTGTTTACATTATGTACAACTATGACATGAAGTAAAATGTATCATGCATGTTCATAACACTATAGTGTGTGTGTTTTTAGGTTGGCCCGGTGTGTAAAGCAGTAGAGTGGGTGGATCTTGAGTGGCTAGATGCACTTAAGAAATGTTTGGCATAGTTATGGGAGATGTATGAGTTGGAAAGGTCGTGGAGATTTACTGATGTAAGTGATGCAGCTGAAAAAAATTACAAGCTATCGGTACAAAATAAGGAGCTAGAACAAGAAATCGAGAATTTGCAGTCAGAGCTAACCGACGGAATCGATGGGAGCTTGGTTGTTGGAACTGTAAAGAAGCTTCAGGATAGTCACATGTTGCTGATTCATAATGCAGAAAAGGAGAGGGATCAGATCAAGGAAGACAAAAAGAAGCTAGAGTACTGCATTGCAGATCTGTTGAAGGAACTGAAGAAGGTGCGCGAGGGTGAACAAGGATAGACTATAGAGGATAAAGGAAATTCGAGATGAATAATTTATGTTGTGCCAATGCCTGCAACTAGTTAATTGTAAGACTTGCAGTTGCGCTTTCCGAACTAAGCCAAACTCAATCCTCGAGCAAACTAATTTCGGACGAACACAGATATCGTGCAGAGAGTTAAGTCCACGCTTACAAAATCACCACTGCAGAGGATAAACCAGGCAGTTCAGTACTAAATAGACATATGTTGTGTTCAAGCGAGCCTGGCCCGGAGCTGCCTGTTTTCCTCCCTAAGATTGGCCAGCTCCTTCAGTACTATGTCGTGCTTCAGCTGTAGGTTCAAGCGCTCCATCACGGATTGGAGAATTTGGTCCGTAGCCATACGATTTTCCTTCAAGATCCCTTTCATGATCTCCGTTTGCTTCCTAGCCGAGGTGCGACCTTCACTATGTAGCTTCGCCCAGCCGGTGTTTAACTCCTTCAGTTTCTGGCACTTGTCAGAAAGGACCGCGAGTTCAGCGCGCAGTTGGTCAAAGGCCAGTTTCTGGGAATTCGGCTTTCTCCCTTTGGATTTCTATCTTGTCATTTAGCTAGGTTGCCAGGTCCTGGTCGATCTTTCGCCTCTTTCCCTGCAACAAAAGTACATAGTATGGTTTGTTCAGTTCACCAGGACAAGCTAGTTAGTTTCCATAATTAACTGAATCGACTAGTGGCACTGTCATAATTTCAATTTCAAAGACAAATAAGATTGATCTACAATTTAGTGTGCTGTGGGTTTTTCCTAATATCACCAAATAGTAGTGGGATAGTGGCAAACTCATAATGTAGAAACCCATGTCCAAATACATAATGGAAAGAGAACATGGTGTCCATTCATGAACATGAACACCAACACATGTCCAGATAGATAAGGAGTTGCCCTAGGATTCTTATTGCACCCTATAATGGGAAGCAGACTTGGGCATTGCTCCCTGAACCCTAAACATTACAAAAGGAGTGGAGGACGAACTGATATTCGTGTCCCCACTAACGGGAATCAGACTTGGGCATTGCTCCGATACGCCTCTAGACATGCCCTTAGCTCCTCGTTCTCTTTCCGAACACCCTCGAGTATGGTGATCCCTCTACTCATGTCCGCCTTCATCTCCTTGACTGCATCCAGGCAACGGTTCCTATCATGGTAGGCTCGGATGGTAGCCTTGGTGTCCTCGACGCGTCCTCTGAGTGCCTCGCTGACTTTGTCCTGGAGGAGAATGCACCTTTCCACGAGATTCTTCTTCTCCTCCGTGAGCTCATTGATTATCTTGATGGTCTGTTCTTGCCTGTTCAAGTTACGGTCAAGCACTTTCTGTAGCCTAATGACGTCACGTGCAAAATCTAGCGAGATCTCCTTCTGCACAGATAATTGCTTGCGTAGGCTCTCATTAGCTTGGGTGAGGGAGCGTGCAAGCTCATGTTGGTCAACAATCTTGGAACTGATCGCGGCCACCTTGTCACGGTACTCGGCCTTCGATCACTACATCGTTCATGTTAATTTAAATAGGAATTCTATAATTACACTCCAGGTCCCAGGTGAATACTAATATAGGTCAAAAAAATCCCGTTGAATCTATTGGCCGCAGTGTTAAAAAATGGACCTAGAGATCTATTCATGACCACGATAAACTAATCCTAATCACAAAAAATCCATAGTGAATCTATGAACAGCGGTATTAAGGAAAGACCAAGAGATCCAGTCATATTCATGAAAACTAATACAACTCACAAAATAAGAAGAAAAACCAATGCGGGGCGGACAGGATTTAAGAAATTCACATCACAACTCGGAGAAATAACAGCGTGGAGATTTGCTACCTCGCTGAGACATGGAACGGGGCCGAACGGGTCCTGCAACGCCTCCGTCGTGGTGGATTCGGGTTCCACGGCCGGCCTGTAATACGTAGAAGAGGAGGAGCTAGAAGAAGAAGAAAAACAAGAAGAAGCTGAATAAGATCATGATGGAGAGGGAGATGGAGAAGAAGTAGAACAAGAAGACCGTACCGGGAGGAGCCCTCGCCCGCTAGAACATTCGGCGCCATTGTCGGGGGAGATTGGGCCTCGATGAGAGGGTGGACTTGAGCGGCTGGTAGAGCAAGAAGTGCCTCACGGAGATTTCTCTCCCTTGTCTCCGCGAGGATCGTCGACCGGCCTCTCCCCCTCCTAAGTGGAGCCATGGCTTGCAGGGTGAGGGTGGCGGCGGCAGGAGGAAGGAGATAGTGATTAGTGTGGAAGAAGAGTCAAAGAGTACAGGCCGTGGTCTAGTAGTACTACTACTATTATACAAGACCATCGTGTATGGTCTACCTTCTCAAAGAAGCCAGGGAGGCAGGGGTAGGGAATCGATGGGACTTGTCTTTATTGCGATGGACACTTCAATGGTCATCGGCGCCGCCCAAAATCCAGTATATAATAAGGGGAGTGCGAGCCGAGTGGTCATCATGGGAATCGGCGCGCACATTGTGCGTGTGTCACGTGTTGATGGGGCAATGACGCGCGCAACTATTGCATGATCACGTCGGCACGTCGAACTCCACGTGGCAGGCACGCACGGGATATTTATGAGTCTAGAATATGTTGTGCCACTTTTCTTGTGACCAAATTATGTTCAGTACGCTAGATATTACTTCAAATGCATGCGTGGACACGACGCACGAAACCGCTGCTTGTCCTTGATCAGATCGGCACCCCACTCTGTGTACCCGCCATTGACCATTCGGAGCAACTACATCAAGTATGATGCCCCCTCGCCGTGGCAATGGCAGGTCCAAGCCGTCCACTGACCTTCCTGCGTCATCGGCTCTTCGCTACATCGTTCGCACTCGCAAGTCGCCTGCTGAGGCAGCACGTCATGTCCGACCGTGCCAGGATCCATCGACATCGGCACTCAAGGACACCGCGATGTCGAAGCTTGTACCGGCCGTGCAGGAGGAGTGTGGGGGTACCTACAGCGTCGGACGAGCGCAAAGCAGCACCCAGGATGGGGGCGCGTGTTGCACCAGCGAGTACGGACAAGAAGAGGAACGAGAAGAAGACCAGGAAGAAGAGAGGAGATAGCTATTTGGACGAGTCCGACTCGGCCAATGAGGAGGCGTTCATCGACCAGTTGGAGCCAGAAGCGGAGGAGAGTGACTTGGATCCATGGGACTACGAAGAGGAGGAGGATGACTCCGACTCCATCGAGGAAGGGGGCGGTGTCGAGTCGTCAGAGGAGGACACCAACAGCGGCGATAGCAGGGACCATGGCATTGACGAAGACGAGGACGGACCGGAAAACGAAGACGATGGCTTCTTTGAAATATGATCATTTACTTTATTTATTTTAGTTAGATAGATGGATTTTCACTTGTTTATGGAGGTAAAGTATCGGTAGCACGGATAGAGAGGTGGCACGGATTGACCATGCATAAAAAAAGTGGAGAAGGGAGGGGTTATCCTGCCCGTTGGATCACATAGGATCAACGGTTGGTGGAGACGATCCACATGACATCTGTGTCAGCCAATCAGGGCATAGCACCCAGAGTGAGCACATGTTTGGGATCTCCACACATTTGGGCTTTTGTGAGATTTGTGACCGAGAGAGAGGCAAAATCTCTTTTCACAATCCGCCTATGGATCCACCAGTGTCATTGAAATGTGTGTTCTCTTCAGAGACCAAACATGGATCCACCAGTGTCATTGCATGCGTGTTCTTTTTACTAACAACAACTGGAGTCATTGCATGTGTGTTCTTTTCACATACCACATATGGATCCACCAGTGTCATTGCATGTGTGTTCTTTTCACAATCCACCTATTGATCCACTAGTGTCATTCCATTTGTGCTCTTTTTACTAACAACAACCAGAGTCATTGCATATGTGTTCTCTTTAGAGACCACACATGGATCCACCAGTGTCATTGCATGTGTGTTCTTTTTACTAACAACCAGTGTCATTGAAATGTGTGTTCTCTTCAGAGACCACACATGGATCCACCAGTGTCATTGCATGTGTGTTCTTGTAACTAACAACAACCAGAGTCATTGCATGTGTGTTCTTTTCACATACCACCTATGGATCCACAAGTGTCATTGCATGTGTGTTCATTTCACAATCCACCTATGTATCCACTAGTGTCATTGCATGTGTGTTCTTTTTACTAACAACAACCAGTGTCATTGCATTTGTGTTATCTTTAGAGACCACAGATGGATCCACCAGTGTCATTGCATGTGTGTTCTTGTTACTAACAACAACAACCAGAGTCATTGCATGTGTGTTCTTTTCACATACCACATATGGATCCACCAGTGTCATTGCATGTGTGTTCTTTTCACAATCCACCTATGGATCCACTAGTGTCATTGCATGTGTGCTCTTTTTACTAACAACAACCAGAGTCATTGCATGTGTGTTTCAGAGACCACACATGGATCCACCTGTGTCATTGCATGTGTGTTCTTTTTACTAACAACAACCAGAGTCAATGAAATGTGTGTTCTCTTCAGATACCACGCATGGATCCACCAGTGTCATTGCATGTGTGTTCTTTTTACTAACAAGAACCAGAGTCATTGCATGTGTGTTCTCTTCAAAGACCACACATGGATCCACCAGTGTCATTGCATGTGTGTTCTTTTTACTAACAACAACTGGAGTCATTACATGTGTGTTCTTTTCACATACCACATATGGCTCCACCAATGTCATTGCATGTGTGCTCTTTTCAAAATCCACCTATGGATCCACCAGTGTCATTGCATGTGTGTTCTTTTTACTAACAACCAGAGTCATTGAAATGTGTGTTCTCTTTAGAGACCACACATGGATCCACTAGTGTCATTGCATGTGTGTTCTTGTTACTAACAACAACCAGAGTAATTGGATGTGTGTTCTTTTCACATACCACAAATGGATCCACAAGTGTCATTGCATGTGTGTTCTTTTCACAATTCACCTATGGATCCACCAGTGTCATTGCATGTGTGTTCTTTTTACTAACAACAACCAATGTCATTGAAATGTGTGTTCTCTTCAGAGACCACACATGGATCCACCAGTGTCATTGCATGTGTGTTCTTGTTACTGACATCAACCAGAGTCATTGCATGTGTGTTCTTTTCACATACCACATATGGATCCACCAGTGTCATTGTGTGTGTGTTCTTTTCACAATCCACCTATGGATCAACCAGTGTCATTGCATGTGTGCTCTTTTTACTAACAACAACCAGAGTCAATGCATGTGTGTTCTCTTCAGAGACCACACATGGATCCACCTGTGTCATTGCATTTGTGTTCTTTTTACTAACAACAATCAGAGTCATTGAAATGTGTGTTCTCTTTAGAGACCACACATGGATCCACCAGTGTCATTGAATGTGTGTTCTTTTTACTAACAACAACCAGAGTCATTGCATGTGTGTTGTTTTCACATACCACATATGGATCCACCAGTCTCATTGCATGTGTGTTCTTTTTACTAACAAAAACTGGAGTCATTGCATGTGTGTTCTTTTCACATACCACATATGGATCCACCAGTGTCATTGAAATGTGTGTTCTCTTCTGAGACCACACATGGATCCACCAGTGTCATTGCATTTGTGTTCTTTTTACTAACAACAACTAGAATCATTGCATGTGTGTTCTTTTCACGTACCATATATGGATGCACCAGTGTCATTCATGTGTGATCTTTTCACAATCTACCTATGGATCCACCAGTGTCATTGCATGTGTGTTCTTTTCACATACCACATATGGATCCACCAATATCATTGAAATGTTTGTTCTCTTCAGAGACCACACATGGATCCACCAGTGTCATTGCATGTGTGTTCTTTTTACTAACAACAACCAAAGTCATTGCATCTGTGTTCTTTTCACATGCCACATATGGATCCACCAGTGTCATTGCATGTGTGCTCTTTTGAGAATCCACCTATGGATCCACCAGTGTCATTGCATATGTGTTCTTTTTACTAACAACAACCAGAGTCATTGCATGTGGGTTCTTTTCACATACCGCATATGGATCCACCAGTGTCATTGCATGTGTGCTCTTTTCACAATCCACCTATGGATCCACCAGTGTCAGTGCATGTGTGTTCTTTTTACTAACAACAACCAGAGTCATTGCATGTGTGTTCTTTTCACATACCACATATGGATCAACTACTGTCATTGCATGTGTGTTCTTTTCACAATCCACCTATGGATCCACCAGTGTCATTGCATGTGTGCCCTTTTTACTAACAACAACCAGAGTCATTGCATGTGTGTTCTCTTCAGAGACCACACATGGATCCACCAGTGTCATTGCATGTGTGTTCTTTTTAGTAACAACAACCAGAGTCATTGAAATGTGTGTTCTCTTCAGAGACCACACATGGATCCACTAGTGTCATTGCATGTGTGTTCTTGTTACTAACAACCACCAGAGTAATTGGATGTGTGTTCTTTTCACATACCACATATGGATCCACAAGTGTCATTGCATGTGTGTTCTTTTCACAATTCACCTATGGATCCACCAGTGTCATTGCATGTGTGTTCTTTTTACTAACAACAACCAGTGTCATTGAAATGTGTGTTCTCTTCAGAGACCACACATGGATCCACCAGTGTCATTGCATGTGTGTTCTTGTTACTGACATCAACCAGAGTCATTGCATGTGTGTTCTTTTCACATACCACATATGGATCCACTAGTGTCATTGTGTGTGTGTTCTTTTCACAATCCACCTATGGATCAACCAGTGTCATTGCATGTGTGCTCTTTTTACTAACAACAACCAGAGTCAATGCATGTGTGTTCTCTTCAGAGACCACACATGGATCCACCTGTGTCATTGCATTTGTGTTCTTTTTACTAACAACAATCAGAGTCATTGAAATGTGTGTTCTCTTTAGAGACCACACATGGATCCACCAGTGTCATTGAATGTGTGTTCTTTTTACTAACAACAACCAGAGTCATTGCATGTGTGTTGTTTTCACATACCACATATGGATCCACCAGTCTCATTGCATGTGTGTTCTTTTTACTAACAACAACTGGAGTCATTGCATGTGTGTTCTTTTCACATACCACATATGGATCCACCAGTGTCATTGAAATGTGTGTTCTCTTCTGAGACCACACATGGATCCACCAGTGTCATTGCATTTGTGTTCTTTTTACTAACAACAACTAGAATCATTGCATGTGTGTTCTTTTCACGTACCATATATGGATGCACCAGTGTCATTCATGTGTGATCTTTTCACAATCTACTTATGGATCCACCAGTGTCATTGCATGTGTGTTCTTTTCACATACCACATATGGATCCACCAATATCATTGAAATGTTTGTTCTCTTCAGAGACCACACATGGATCCACCAGTGTCATTGCATGTGTGTTCTTTTTACTAACAACAACCAAAGTCATTGCATCTGTGTTCTTTTCACATGCCACATATGGATCCACCAGTGTCATTGCATGTGTGCTCTTTTGAGAATCCACCTATGGATCCACCAGTGTCATTGCATATGTGTTCTTTTTACTAACAACAACCAGAGTCATTGCATGTGGGTTCTTTTCACATACCGCATATGGATCCACCAGTGTCATTACATGTGTGCTCTTTTCACAATCCACCAATGGATCCACCAGTGTCAGTGCATGTGTGTTCTTTTCACATACCACATATGGATCCACTAGTGTCATTGAAATGTGTGTTCTCTTCAGAGACCACACATGGATCCACCAGTGTCATTGCATGTGTGTTCTTTTTACTAACAACAACGAGAGTCATTGCAATGTGTGTTCTATTCAGAGACCACAGATGGATCCACCAGTGTCATTGCATGTGTGTTCTTTTTACTAACAACAACGGGAGTCATTTCATGTGTGTTCTTTTCACATACCACATATGGATCCACGAGTGTCATTGCATGTGTGCTCTTTTCACAATCCACCTATGGATCCACCAGTGTCATTGCATGTGTGTTCTTTTCACATACCACATATGGATCCACTAGTGTCATTGAAATGTGTGTTCTCTTTAGAAATCACACGTGGATCCACCAGTGTCATTGCATGTGTGTTCTTTTTACTAACAACAACTGGAGTCATTACATGTGTGTTATTTTCACATACCACATATGGATCCACTAGTGTCATTGCATGTGTGCTCTTTTAATAATCCACCTATGGATCCACCAGTGTCATTGCATGTGTGTTCTTTTTACTAACAACAACCAGAGTCATTGCATGTGTGTTCTTTTCACATACCACATATGGATCCACCAGTGTCATTGCATGTGTGTTCTTTTCACAATCCACCTATGGATCCACCAGTGTCATTGCATGTGTGCTCTTTTTACTAACAACAATCGGTGTCATTGCATGTGTGTTCTCTTCAGAGACCACACATGGATCCACCAGTGTCATTGCATGTGTGTTCTTTTTACTAACAACAACCAGAGTCATTGCATGTGTGTTCTTTTCACATACCACATATGGATCCACAAGTGTCATTGCATGTGTGTTCTTTTCACAATCCACCTATGGATCCACCAGTGTCATTGTGTAACTACCTCGGTGAATTACGCTCCTAGTTACAAGCCTGGATGAGCAGAAATGGTTGAAATAGTACGGCGGGGCCCATATGCCACTCACAGGTAGACCTTTCGGCCGTCCCAACCATTTCCAAACATCGGGACAAGAACGGGCGGCGTAATCGGCAGGCGAAGGGATCAACTACATACACAAATGAGTATGTATGCAAGCCACCATACAATAGTACATCAGAGCCATTCCATCTAAAAAGAAAGGAAATATAGCAACGCCATACGGCAAGATCCAAATATCCTAGATAGATATAATAGTTTAGGATATCTCCTCATACATCAAACATCAGAGTATCAAGCGGAAGCGGAAGACAAAATCCGAGTACGTATAAGAAGCAAATCGGCATAAGATGCCCCATAAATAAGCACTTCCCGCCCACAGATCTCACGGATCCCCGTTCCCGGAATCTCTACACCGAATGATCGTTGCCCACATCGTCCGTCTCCTCCACCCAGTATCCATCTTGCGAGTGTACCTGTTCATCTGAACCAATAATTTATCGTGTGAGACCCTAGGGGTACTCAGCAAGTCTTTATGCCTCTAAAGGGGACACAACCTGGGGTGACGCAATTGCAGCAAAAGATAAACCCTAACAATTCTATAGATACTCGCTAACCATCCGCCTAACCAGAGATAGACGGATGTCCGTGAATGAATAACAACAGTTATAACGGTTATAACGGTAATCTTAATAGATCCATCCTCCTCCTCGCTTACCGACGAGGAAGCGGACGAACAACCCCCCATCCGTTGGCAGTTTTATTATCCATTCCATGAGTGTTGCACTATTTACTAGTCAGGTACTTAGTCAAATTAAAAGCGGTACTTTAGTTATTCTTGTCTATGATCGAGAAACTGTGCTCCAAGTCGTCCATAACCGCGGACATGGCTTTCAGAAAGTTTTACCCTGCAGGGGTGCACAAATATCAACACACACTCGATATGCCTCGGAAAAACCAAATCAAAACCCAACGAGGCAGTCACGACAGAGCGATCACAGGATTCAGAAATATTTTAGGGGGCCACCCCATTGAGCTACCCGCAACGAAGTTAGCTGACTCCGAGACGGCCTCAAGGTTTGTGGAGCCGGCTGTAAACGACTGGGGACCCGAAAGTGTGACTGGGCTTGTCGATACAGCGAAAACGGGTCACGGACCTAAACAGTATAGTGTGCATTACGTCGCATAATTTAAATTAAAGCAGTAAAGCATGGCATAAGTACAGGATAGTAAATACAACCTCAAACTAGTTTGTGGCCCTCAAGAAATAAGAATGAATCAAGCTCTGGCTCAGGGGGGTTCATAAGCCTCCCGGATGTGGATAGCGCGAATATTCAAGGAACAGGAATCAAGTACTCGGGGTCCTACGGGACACAAGTGAGCCTGAAAAACCAAATAGCGAATATGGCTCACCGATGCCACTTTCATTAGTTATCCCATTACTACTCAGGTTAAGTTGTTTGGGTACCTCGTTATCCTTCAGACACTCACATACCCTACACATGCTGTTCTACGACTCGCATGGCTCAAACAACTCCTGTAGTAATGGCTCATGGGATGGAGGAACAAGCTTCGGTGGGGTTTAAAAGTAAAGGCTATGCAATACTTGGGATTCAATTTAATGCAATCGCGACTCAATGATGCAAGAATAAGAAAGAACCAAACAAACAAGGGCCAACATAAATAAAGTGCACAAGCATATGAATTAAATGCATCAAGCAAACAATCATGCCATGATGAATGATGCACAATTTGCATGGCAATAACGTAGCATGGCATGGGTGAGGTGTGGAATACAAGAATAAATCATTTTATTGAGTTTTGGCCCCATTTTATCCTCATATTAGTTGCTGTATACTTTATATTTATATGATGCATGCTTCAAAACAGAACTAGGAATGCATAAACAGAAAGGTCTCGTCGAGCTAATCATTTTAGACATATCATTTGTTAAATTTGGAGTTATAAAACAAAAGTTATTAATTAATTAAGGAGAAAGGGCATTTATTGTAATTTAAATAAACTTGGAATTTTAAATGTTCAAAATATATTTTGGATGGCATATTTTAAGTCCTCACATTTTTCTGATTTTAAAACACATATTATTTGCATTATTTGGATTTAAGAATTAAAAGTTATTTAGAACAGATATTAAATCATTTATAAAAACATTTTCTGAAATTGTTTTATTTTAAACAGAGATCCTACCGACTTATTGTACTCAGGGGATCCTAGCCTGGGTCACTGACGAGCGGGCCAGGCGCTGACTCAGCACGGTGACGCGGCGGGACCTGGCGTGGGGACTTTTGTCACCGCGGGGTGGGCTAGCCGGTGCGGATGACAGGTGGGGCTGGCGTCTAGCGGGTCCACTCGCGGGCGCGTCCAGCAGGCGCACGCCACGCGGCAGATACGGGGAGCGCGGGTGGGAAAAAGCGGAAGACGAGGTACCTTTTTGCAAAACTCCCGTAGGAGCTGGCGGGTGGGCCAGAAGGGCTGCGGGTTGAGGCGGGAAAAAGGGCGGGGGCCTAAGCGCAAAACGGCATCGGCTGTGAGCTGAACTGACGAAACTGAACCAAAACTGCAGCTAGCTGGACCGATGTTTCAGAGACGATGGCGAGCAAACCAGCAAGAATCTCGCGATGCCACAAAAACCAAAAGTGTAGAGGAGACAGAGATCTACAACTTTTGTCTTAGGGTTTTTGTCAGAGGTGGACCAGGTTGGCCGGGATCTTGAGAGGAACAGAGGAAGCGGAGGCGTCTGCTGCGCGGCTGCTGCTGCTGTCGGACAGAGTGCGGCGCACGGCGGTGCGCGGAGGCTGCTCGACTGAGCGCGGCGACGTTGCGGCGAGCTAGAGAGGAGAAGGGGATGTCTAGGGGATCGAGAAGCTCACCAGGAACGCGTCGGTGTGGGCGAAGGAGCTCGGGGCGGAACGGATCGGAGCGGAGGCAGAGGTCCCGCGAGCGTCTGCTCCAGTGGCCGCGACGGCGGCGAGGCTTCTCCGGCGACCTCCTGGTTCTACCCCGCGGCCTAGGCGTCGAAGAGGAAGCAGGGGACGCTCTGGTACACTTTGCGCGGCCTTGTCATTCACCAGAGCTCGACGAACACGGGGGAGGGTAAGGCTAGCTAGGGTTTTGGCCAAGGTCACGGGAGGCTGCAAGGAGAGGAAGAAAGGGGAGGGAGAGAGGGACCTGGGCGCCTTCTGGAGAGGATCTGAGGTGGGGGGTAGGTGTGGATAGATGAGGGAGGAGGGTAGGGCACATGGGGGAAGGTAGCTTTTGAAAAAGTTGAGGAGGAGGGATCGGGCTAGATCTTTTCTCTCCTTCCTTTTCTCCTTGTCTTGAAGCCAAAGAAAGGGGGAGGGCAGAGAGGCTGCCAGGTGGGGCCAGGTGGTCAGGTGGAACCTGCAAGGTGAGGCTCGGCATGGAGAGATTAAGGGGAAGGGTTAGGTTTAGAGAGGGACTAGGGTTAGGGAGAGGAGTAGAATGGTAGCTAGGTGTAGGTGATTAGGGTGGTAGGGTTTAGGGTTAGATATGGACAAAGAGAGAGGGGGTTTTAGGATTAGATGATGTGATGGAGATATGAGTGGTATGGTTTAGGGTTTAGAGATAACCCACATGACCAAGCATGGATGGAGGTGAAAAGGAGAGGTAGGTGAAGAAAAGAGAGAGAGGGAGATGTGGTGAAGGATTTTTGCAAGACAAACTAGATCAAGCCAAAAAGAGAGGTAGAGAGAGAGAGAAATGATGATCCACTCAAGATTCAAATAAAAAAACCAAATACTAGAAAAGGTGGCACTTGCATGGCCCATGCAAAATATTTATTGCCATGTTGATTCTTGTGGAAACAATATTATTACATGGCATTATTATTTTGCATTCCCAAAAATTGGAATATAGCCAAGCAAAAAGGATTAAGAGGATGCCCCATGTGGAGTAGATGGAGATGACCATGTTTGAATAGAAATGGGACTTGCTAGTGTGTATGTGCCACTAGATGCTCAATAGTCCCAAAAATATCCCAACATGGCATAATCCATAATAATCCATGTGGAAGCTAGGAAAAAGGGTTCCACTCACAAGGCATGCAAAGGTGGCCATGTGGCTCTCATATATCACTAATGTGAAAACATCATGATGCCAAGATGAGAGCAGGTGGAAAAGAATAGAATTGGATCCATCCCAACCCACATGAGCTAGAGGTAAAACCAATAAATTGCAATGCTCATATATGGTGGAATGGTGGAATGATGGGGTGATGACAAGAAAGGTGGTGGAGTTAAATAAAAGATATGCCCCCAACTCAACTTGGGCATTAAACAATATAACAAGAACCAAATACAATATCAAGAGGCAAATACAATTAACAATGCACATGAGAGAAGAGCCAAATCAAAAGGGGTTTTATATGATGCTCAAATGCAAGGTGGCATGATGACATGAGCATGATATAATGATGATGCAACGATTATATATAGGAAGTAGCATCTATATAGACTAGGCTAGTAGCACTGCAATTGTTAGACAATTGGGATGCTACAACTCTCCCCCACTAAACAAGAATCTCGCCTCGAGATTCCTAGGAAAAAGAAAACAACACAAGGAGAGGCGGGTGTTCGGAACGAAGGTGATCCTTGCGTTCCCAAGATGATGAAGAACGGAATGGTGTGACCACTACACCTTGCAAAACTTGCTAGACTTGTTGCGAGTCTTCGTTTTGCTTAAAAAACAACGGTTAGAAGAGTTGAAGGATTGTCGTGAGACAAGAAGGATAGGATGGACATAGCTCCGGTTTTCCCAAGAAACATGATAAAAGAATAGAACCACTTGTGAAAGAAAAAGACAAGATGATGCATCCTGGATAAAGAAAGGCACACCGTTAAGATTAAAGATTTACTGATACGAGAGAGAGGATGAATCTTTGTCTCGCCGAAATAAAAGAGCTAGATTGGAGAGGTTTGAACCACTATGACAATAGCATCGTATCTTCTCTCAGATTTGAGAAAGGAAGTACAGAAACAATATTGCCTTCAAACAATAGAGTCCCTTGATATCAACAGAAAGATTTAGCTAGACATCGTCGGATTAGATTCTTCTTGTGCCGGTAAGACTCCAAAGGATTACGCAATTGAGGTGCGCGGATATAACTTCCAGAGACGGATGTGAAGCTAGATCATGGTGGAATCCCGAGAAGCAAAGAATATGGAGGATCTGGAGCTTATTGTAGAGATACTTATTGCTTTCTTTAGCCTTGAGGCTAACGCAATAGATTTGCGGCTGATGGCATCAACCATAACTGGCTTTACCATAGAAAACGAATTGATGGAACAAAGAGAGATAGTTTTCCTTTCATCTTGTTTGGGGATGTCGAGCACCGGTAGAAAAACGAGGATAGAAAAGAGTTTGTGTTTGTTTCCACCAGATAATTGAGGATTTTGCTCCGTGTAGGAAAAGACGAGATCACCAACAAGAGATTATTGATTACTTTCTTCGAGAGAGCACTCCGGAAAAACAAAGACGGAAGTAAAAGTATCAAGGGATAAAGGCCACTTTTAACTTCCGTGGAATGAGTGAAATCACATTAATTCACCAATTCAATGTACAAGAGCGAATGATAAGAGTAGTGGTATGGTAGCTACTCCATCCCGCACTCGAAGCATTACTCCGCACATGAATAGGAAGACCATGCAACCCAACTACCGAAACAGACTGAAGGTATGGACAAGAAGAGCTCATGGAACTCCATAAGGAAACAAAGATAGCTCCAAACGATTCACCGGATTCAAGATAGATAAGGGTGATGATGTTGTCGTCATATCTGAAGTAGCAAGCCACCGGAAAGATATGAAGGAAGATCCGGAGACAACTGCAAGATTCCACAGATAACGAAAAGATAACACCAACTTGAACAGAAGGATTACGAAAGATCTGAAAAGTCTTCATGGCCTCCGGTGGATTGAGCATAGATGATAGAACGAGATGGTTTCAAGAGATTACTTAACGAGATAGAGGTGAAAAGAACTCCATGTTGTTCTTGAAAAGATTGCGAGAGATTTAGCAGTCTTGAGGAAAACTTCGGCGGAACGACGATGATAACTTGCCAACAAGGAACAACTCCGGATTGGTCAAAGATGGAGATGGAATTAACAATGGGCTTGCTGATTCCAGAATTGAAGCGATCTATTTAGCAGAAGGACGTGGCCGAGATAGGTGACTTCAAAAATTCAGAATTCACGCTTTGAGAACTTTGCACACAGGCAGTGCTCACGAAGCTTGAGAGAAGAGACACAGATGATCTTCCATGTTCTTCCATTGATATGCAATAGGCAAGCATATTATCAGCATATACCACCATGTATTAACAAGATATTCACAGAATATCAAGTTCAAAAGGCGAGAGAAACGAACAAATGCTCGAACACTTCCTGAGCTCAACGCTCTTGGAAAGATCAATATTAAGAGCACGGGTTCGTGTTGAAGAAGATGCACTGGAAGAATAGATTATCTGGTCCTTCGGAAGAAAAAGAGATGCCACCTGGTTCACATTGCCGATCGGATCACCGGTTACAAAGATAAAGAGATCTTGGATAAGGAAACGATGATAGCTCATACCTTAAGCAAAGCTATCAGAAGCGAAAAGATGCAATTCCCTCGTATCCAGGATAATTGTGCAGATATGGAATTCAAAAAGATGTGCAGCATGATGGACAGATGATAGACCGCCGTAGTGCTTTGAGAAACTCCGGATTGCCAAGGATGCTTGAATATGCATAGATATGATCACGGTGTACTCTAAATCACAGGAGATAAGAGTATCCTCCAGATGGTGACGGTTGGTAGCATTTTTCCATCTTCCAATCGACACTTATCATGAGTGGAATATAGCTATGCCGAGAGCCAAATTACAATCATCAGCATCGGATCGACACATGTTATGTAATTAGCCCAAGAGAATTGTTGATGAAACGAAACTCCAGGATTAAGCGCCGGTGACAAAAGAATGAGTTAGCATGAACATGCTGATAAAAGGAAGATAGATAATGTTTCACACACGACTGGAAAGGAGTGTGGAAACACAGATGTATCAAAGAAAAATTTTCCGCATTTTTCGGCATTAAAATACCAATAGATGCGCAAAACCACTTATCAGATAGAGATTAGCAACTGATACTTGCACAGAATGTGGAGTTGCTAGAAGGAAGGACACCCTTAAGAAGATGGCACCGGTTAACAAGGAGTCAGATAGGTCGCGCCGGTTTTCAAAAGCCTGTCAGTATGGAATGTACCAACAGTTGATAACCAAAAGGCAGATAGAGATAACAAATAGGATGCAACAGATAGACAAAGGATTTACACACACACACACTTTCTATGGTACTATGGAAACCCAGAACACGTGAATCCTAGTTTGAATTTTAAGAAGAGGATTGAAAACGTTACACTTCCTTACCAGAAAAGGTGGGTGAGTGGGTAAGAAGAAAAGTGGAAGCAGTCCTACTCTCGCGTTTTTTTTTTCCCTAGTATACATAGCTACCCAAAATATTTGCTAGACAGACAACGACCATTTGGCTGAGACCCTGAAGGTCGGGATGGCTCTGATACCAATTGTAACTACCTCGGTGAATTACGCTCCTAGTTACAAGCCTGGATGAGCAGAAATGGTTGAAATAGTACGGTGGGGCCCAAATGCCACTCACAGGTAGACCTTTCGGCCGTCCCAACCATTTCCAAACATCGGGACAAGAACAGGCGGCGTAACCGGCAAGCGAAGGGATCAACTACATACACAAATGAGTATGTATGCAAGCCACCATACAATAGTACATCAGAGCCATTCCATCTAAAAAGAAAGGAAATATAGCAATGCCATACGGCAAGATCCAAATATCCTAGATAGAGATAATAGTTTAGGATATCTCCTCATACATCAAACATCAGAGTATCAAGCGGAAGCGGAAGACAAAATCCGAGTACGGATAAGAAGCAAATCGGCATAAGATGCCCCATAAATAAGCACTTCCCGCCCACAGATCTCACGGATCCCCGTTCCCGAAATCTCTACACCGAATGATCGTTGCCCACATCGTCCGTCTCCTCCACCCAGTATCCATCTTGCGAGTGTACCTGTTCATCTGAACCAATAATTTATCGTGTGAGACCCTAGGGGTACTCAGCAAGTCTTTATGCCTTTAAAGGGGACACAACCTGGGGTGACGCAATTGCAGCAAAAGATAAACCCTAGCAATTCTATAGATACTCGCTAACCATCCGCCTAACCAGAGATAGACGGATGTCCGTGAATGAATAACAACAGTTATAACGGTTATAACGGTAATCTTAACAGATCCATCCTCTTCCTCGCTTACCGACGAGGAAGCGGACGAACAACCCCCCATCCGTTGGCAGTTTTATTATCCATTCCATGAGTGTTGCACTATTTACTAGTCAGGTACTTAGTCAAATTAAAAGCGGTACTTTAGTTATTCTTGTCTATGATCGAGAAACTGTGCTCCAAGTCATCCATAACCGCGGACACGGCTTTTAGAAAGTTTTACCCTGCAGGGGTGCACAAATAGCAACACACACTCGATATGCCTCGGAAAAACCAAATCAAAACCCAACGAGGCAGTCACGACAAAGCGATCACAGGATTCAGAAATATTTCAGGGGGCCACCCCATTGAGCTACCCGCAACGAAGTTAGCTGACTCCGAGACGGCCTCAAGGTTTGTGGAGCGGGCTGCAAACGACTGGGAACCCGAAAGTGTGACTGGGCTTGTCGATATAGCGAAAACGGGTCACGGACCTAAACAGTAAAGTGTGCATTACCTCACACAATTTAAATTAAAGCAGTAAAGCATGACATAAGTACAGGATAGTAAATAAAACCTCAAACTAGTTTGTGGCCCTCAAGAAATAAGAATGAATCAAGCTCTGGCTCAGGGGGGTTCATAAGCCTCCCGGATGTGGATAGCGCGAATATTCAAGGAACAGGAATCAAGTACTCGGGGTCCTACGGGACACAAGTGAGCCTGAAAAACCAAATAGCGAATATGGCTCATTGATGCCACTTTCATTAGTTATCCCATTACTACTTAGGTTAAGTTGTTTGGGTACCTCGTTATCCTTCAGACACTCACATACCCTACACATGCTGTTCTACGACTCGCATGGCTCAAACAACTCCTGTAGTAATGGCTCATGGGATGGAGGAACAAGCTTCGGTGGGGTTTAAAAGTAAAGGCTATGCAATACTTGGGATTCAATTTAATGCAATCGCGACTCAATGATGCAAGAATAAGAAAGAGGCAATAGGTACTATATGTATGCAAGCATGTGGTAGTGCTTGCCTGGCAGCTCAGTTGAAGCGAGAGAAGGATCTGGGTAGTGCTCCTGGGTCTCTTGATATATCCCCTGCTCAGCGTCTATTCGAAGAAGAACCAAACAAACAAGGGCCAACATAAATAAAGTGCACAAGCATATGAATTAAATGCATCAAGCAAACAATCATGCCATGATGAATGATGCACAATTTGCATGGCAATAACGTAGCATGGCATGGGTGAGGTGTGGAATACAAGAATAAATCATTTTATTGAGTTTTGGCCCCATTTTATCCTCATATTAGTTGCTGTATACTTTATATTTATATGATGCATGCTTCAAAACAGAACAAGGAATGCATAAACAGAAAGGTCTCGTCGAGCTAATCATTTTAGACATATCATTTGTTAAATTTGGAGTTATAAAACAAAAGTTATTAATTAATTAAGGAGAAAGGGCATTTATTGTAATTTAAATAAACTTGGAATTTTAAATGTTCAAAATATATTTTGGATGGCATATTTGAAGTCCTCACATTTTTCTGATTTCAAAACACATATTATTTGCATTATTTGGATTTAAGAATTAAAAGTTATTTAAAACAGATATTAAATCATTTATAAAAACATTTTCTGAAATTGTTTTATTTTAAATAGAGATCCTACCGACTTATTGTACTCAGGGGATCCTAGCCCGGGTCACTGACGAGCGGGCCAGGCGCTGACTCAGCACGGTGACGCGGCGGGACCTGGCGTGGGGACTTTTGTCACCGCGGGGTGGGCTAGCCGGTGCGGATGACAGGTGGGGCCGGCGTCTAGCGGGTCCACTCGCGGGCGCGTCCAGCAGGCGCACGCCACGCGGCAGATCCGGGGAGCGCGGGTTGGAAAAAGCGGAAGATGAGGTACCTTTTTGCAAAACTCCCGCAGGAGCTGGCGGGTGGGCCAGAAGGGCTGCGGGTTGAGGCGGGAAAAAGGGCGGGGGCCTAAGCGCAAAACGGCATCGGCTGTGAGCTGAACTGACGAAACTGAACCAAAACTGCAGCTAGCTGGACCGATGTTTCAGAGACGATGGCGAGCAAACCAGCAAGAATCTCGCGATGCCACAAAAACCAAAAGTGTAGAGGAGACAGAGATCTACAACTTTCGTCTTAGGGTTTTTGTCAGAGGTGGACCAGGTTGGCCAGGATCTTGAGAGGAACAGAGGAAGCGGAGGCGTCTGCTGCGCGGCTGCTGCTGCTGTCGGACAAAGTGCGGCGCACGGCGGTGCGCGGAGGCTGCTCGACGGAGCGCGGCGACGTTGCGGCGAGCTAGAGAGGAGAAGGGGATGTCTAGGGGATCGAGAAGCTCACCAGGAACGCGTCGGTGTGGGCGAAGGAGCTCGGGGCGGAACGGATCGGAGCGGAGGCAGAGGTCCCGCGAGCGTCTGCTCCGGTGGCCGCGACGGCGGCGAGGCTTCTCCGGCGACCTCCTGGTTCTACCCCGCGGCCTAGGCATCGAAGAGGAAGCAGGGGACGCTCTGGTACACTTCGCGCGGCCTTGTCGTTCACCAGAGCTCGACGAACACGGGGGAGGGTAAGGCTAGCTAGGGTTTTGGCCAAGGTCACGGGAGGCTGCAAGGAGAGGAAGAAAGGGGAGGGAGAGAGGGACCTGGGCGCCTTCTGGAGAGGATCTGAGGTGGGGGGTAGGTGTGGATAGATGAGGGAGGAGGGTAGGGCACATGGGGGAAGGTAGCTTTTGAAAAAGATGAGGAGGAGGGATCGGGCTAGATCTTTTCTCTCCTTCCTTTTCTCCTTGTCTTGAAGCCAAAGAAAGGGGGAGGGCAGAGAGGCTGCCAGGTGGGGCCAGGTGGTCAGGTGGAACCTGCAAGGTGAGGCTCGGCATGGAGAGATTAAGGGGAAGGGTTAGGTTTAGAGAGGGACTAGGGTTAGGGAGAGGAGTGGAATGGTAGCTAGGTGTAGGTGATTAGGGTGGTAGGGTTTAGGGTTAGATATGGACTAAGAGAGAGGGGGTTTTAGGATTAGATGATGTGATGGAGAGATGAGTGGTATGGTTTAGGGTTTAGAGATAACCCACATGACCAAGCATGGATGGAGGTGAAAAGGAGAGGGAGGTGAAGAAAAGAGAGAGAGGGAGATGTGGTGAAGGATTTTTGCAAGACAAACTAGATCAAGCCAAAAAGAGAGGTAGAGAGAGAGAGAAATGATGATCCACTCAAGATTCAAATAAAAAAACCAAATACTAGAAAAGGTGGCACTTGCATGGCCCATGCAAAATATTTATTGCCATGTTGATTCTTGTGGAAACAATATTATTACATGGCATTATTATTTTGCATTCCCAAAAATTGGAATATACCCAAGCAAAAAGGATTAAGAGGATGCCCCATGTGGGGTAGATGGAGATGACCATGTTTGAATAGAAATGGGACTTGCTAGTGTGTATGTGCCACTAGATGCTCAATAGTCCCAAAAAATCCCAACATGGCATAATCCATAATAATCCATGTGGAAGCTAGGAAAAAGGGTTCCACTCACAAGGCATGCAAAGGTGGCCATGTGGCTCTCATATATCACTAATGTGAAAACATCATGATGCCAAGATGAGAGTAGGTGGAAAAGAATAGAATCGGATCCATCCCAACCCACATGAGCTAGAGGTAAAACCAATAAATTGCAATGCTCATATATGGTGGAATGGTGGAATGATGGGGTGATGACAAGAAAGGTGGTGGAGTTAAATAAAAGATTTGCCCCCAACTCAACTTGGGCATTAAACAATATAACAAGAACCAAATACAATATCAAGAGGCAAATACAATTAACAATGCACATGAGAGAAGAGCCAAATCAAAAGGGGTTTATATGATGCTCAAATGCAAGGTGGCATGATGACATGAGCATGATATAATGATGATGCAACAATTATATATAGGAAGTAGCATCTATATAGACTAGGCTAGTAGCATTGCAATTGTTAGACAATTGGGATGCTACACATTGCATGTGTGTTCTTTTTACTAACAACAACCAGTGTCATTGAAATGTGTGTTCTCTTCAGAGACCACACATGGATCCACCAGTGGCATTGCATGTGTGTTCTTTTCACAATCCACCTATGGATCCACCAGTGTCATTGCATGTGTGTTCTTTTTACTAACAACAACCAGAGTCATTGCATGTGTGTTATTTTCACATACCACATATGGATCCACCAGTTTCATTGCATGTGTGTTCTTTTCACAATCCACCTATGGATCCACCAGTGTCATTGCATGTGTGCCCTTTTTACTAACAACAACCAGAGTCATTGCATGTGTGTTCTCTTCAGAGACCACACATGGATCCACTAGTGTCATTGCATGTGTGTTATTTTTACTAACAACAACCAATGTCTTTGAAATGTGTGTTCTCTTCAGAGACCACACATGGATCCACCAGTGTCATTGCATGTGTGTTCTTATTACTAACAACAACCAGAGTCATTGCATGTGTGTTCTTTTCACATACCACATATGGATCCACCAGTGTCATTGCATGTGTGTTCTTTTCACAATCCACCTATGAATCCACCAGTGTCATTGCACGTGTGCTCTTTTTACTAACAACAACCAGGGTCATTGCATGTGTGTTCTCTTCAGAGACCACACATGGATCCACCTGTGTCATTGCATGTGTGTTCTTTTTACTAACAACAACTAGTGTCATTGAAATGTGTGTTCTCTTCAGAGACCACACATGGATCCACCACTGTCATTGCATGTGTGTTCTTGTTACTAACAACAACCAGAGTCATTGCATGTGTGTTCTTTTCACATACCACATATGGATCCACCAGTGTCATTGCATGTGTGTTCTTTTCACAATCCACCTATGGATCCACCAGTGTCATTGCATGTGTGTTCTTTTTACTAACAACAACCAGAGTCATTGCATGTGTGTTCTCTTCAAAGACCACACATGGATCCACCTGTGTCATTGCATTTGTGTTCTTTTTACTAACAACAACCAGAGTCATTGAAATGTGTGTTCTCTTTAGAGACCACACATGGATCAACCAGTGTCATTGCATGTGTGTTCTTTTCACATACGACATATGGATGCACCAATATCATTGAAATGTGTGTTCTCTTCAGAGACCACACATGGAATCACCAGTGTCATTGCATGTGTGTTCTTTTTACTAACAACAACCAGACTCATTGCATGTGTGTTCTTTTCACATACGACATATGGATCCACCAGTGTCATTGCATGTGTGCTCTTTTGACAATCCACCTATGGATCCACTAGTGTCATTGCATGTGTGTTCTTTTTACTAACAACAACCACAGTCATTGTGTGTGTGTTCTTTTCACATACCACATATGGATCCACAAGTGTCATTGCATGTGTGCTCTTTTCACAATCCACCTATGGATCCACTAGTGTCATTGCATGTGTGTTCTTTTTACTAGCAACAACCAGAGTCATTGCATGTGTGTTCTTTTCACATACCACATATGGATCCACTAGTGTCATTGCATGTGTGTTGTTTTCACAATCCACCTATGGATACACCAGTGTCATTGCATGTGTGCTCTTTTTACTAACAATAACCAGAGTCATTGCATGTGTGTTCTCTTCAGAGACCACACATGGATCCACCAGTGTCATTGCATGTGTGTTCTTTTTACTAACAACAACCAGAGTCATTGAAATGTGTGTTCTCTTCAGAGACCACACATGGATCCACCAGTGTCATTGCATGTGTGTTCTTGTTACTAACAACAACCAGAGTCATTGCATGTGTGTTCTTTTCAAATACCACATATGGATCCACCAGTGTCATTGCATGTGTGTTCTTTTCAGAATCCCCCTATGGATACACCAGTGTCATTGCATGTGTGCTCTTTTTACTAACAACAACCAGAGTCATTGCATGTGTGTTCTCTTCAGTGACCACACATGGATCCACCTGTGTCATTGCATGTGTGTTATTTTTACTAACAACAACCAGAGTCATTGAAATGGGTGTTCTCTTGAGAGACCACACATGGATCCACCTGTGTCATTGCATGTGTGTTCTTTTTAGTAACAACAACCAGAGTCATTGAAATGTGTGTTCTCTTCAGATTCTACACATGGATCCACCAGTGTCATTGCATGTGTGTTCTTTTTACTAACAACAACCAGAGTCATTGCATGTGTGTTCTTTTCACATACCACATATGGATCCACCAGTGTCATTGCATGTGTGTTCTTTTTACTAACAACAACTGAAGTCATTTCATGTTTGTTCTTTTCACATACCACATATGGATCTGTTTGGTCCGCAGCATAGAAAACAAAAATTTTCCTGCGGTGTGAACTACACGCCAAGATCTATCTACTTGGTACAAAGCAAACAGGTGGACATACATCCATAGAGAACTTACTCTCGAATACAACGAGCTTTGTTAATGAGTAGGAACTCGTGGTTGATGTAGTCGTACACTTGCCGATCTCAAGATCGTGAGGAACTCCGAGCGCCGCAACTCAGCAGCGCATCCGCACTCGCACACACGTTCAAGCTACCGGACAACCTCCACCTCCTCGCTCTAGCGATCCAGCGGAAGCAGCAACTCCTCCCAGACGAAATGCCACCGGGAACATGTATCTCGCTAATCCTAGACCATGGGGGAATAATTCTAGAGGGGAGATCCTTCACAAGGAGGTGTGAGGATGAAGGAGGGAATGGGTGGCCTTTTATAGGAGGAGGGGGGGTGCCCCCTCTCTCCATGGCCGGCGCATGGGGGGGTGACCCTCGCCTCCCCCATTCATGTGGTGGTAACTCCTCCACATTAAAATGCCTCTTCACATTCCCTTTTAAAGTCTCCACTTTAAATGCATTAAGTTTCTCCAAATTTAATGATCTCTCATTTAATAAAACCCTTTTATTAAATTTATTCAGAATTTTGTTAATTACTTTAATTAACAAACATTCACATATAGCCCCTTGCAATATTTCAATATCACATGCAGAACCACCTTCTGCAATTTCACCCGAAACAATTTCCGGTTTCTATTGAAACAATTCCTGCGCTTTGCAATTCTTTCGTCTGAAACATATGTGCTCCAAAATGGTGTCCGGTAACTCTTAAGTGTGCCAACCTACGGTTCGCGAATAATGCAGACATGATCGAGACCTTTCTCCGATCAATAATCAGCAGCGGGACCTAGAGATCCGTACTGACTCCTACACATTCAACGATGACTCCTGTGATCGTGAGAACCTTTAACGCTTGTAACTAAATCCCTTTGTCTCTCGATATATTACATGTCCAAGATTCGATCATCGGTATCTCCATACCTATTTTGATCTCGTTACCGACATGCACTCTTTTCTCGTTCCCGTGATATAATATTCTAGTGATCACATCACTTGCTTGCAAGCTATCCTAATGTGGTATCACCGAGAGGGCCCAGAGTATATCTATCCGTCATCTGGATTGACAAATTCCACTCTTGATCCATGAGCCTCAACATAACACCTTCGTAGCACTGAACCCATCTTTATACACCCTGTTACGTTGTGACGTTTGATGTTATCAAGATACTCTTCCGGTGTTAGCAGTTAACATGATCTCATGGTCTAAGGATAAAGATTACTTCGTATGATGTTATAGCAATATAAACACAATGACTTGATCGTAATGCTATATTTCGGATGAATGTTCATCACATCATTCCACCAATGGTGTGACCTTGTTATTAACAACATCCAATGTCCATGATCAGGAAACCTTGATCATCCTGTTAATCAACAAGCTAGTCTACAAGAGAGGCATGACTAGGAACCCTTTTTGTTTATTAAACACACATGTATTGATGTTTCCTATCAATACAATTATAGCATGTAAAATAAACATCTATCATATACAAGGAATACATAATAACAACTTTATTATTGCCTCTCAGGGCATATTTCCTTCAGTCTCCCACTTGCACTAGAGACAATAATCTAGTTCACATAGTGATAAATCTAACACCCATGGAGTTCTGGTGTTGATCATGTTTTTCCCTAGGGAGTACTTTAGTCAACGGATCTGCTACATTCAGGTTCGTGTGCACTTTAAAAATCTTTATATCTCCATCCTTGACATGCTCGCGGATGGAGTGAAACCGACGCTTAATATGCTTGGAATTCTTGTGATACCTTGGTTCCTTTGCGTTGGCTATGGCTCCATTGTTGTCACAATAGATCACCATCGGGTCCAACGCACTGGGAACCACACCCAACTCCATTATGAACTCTTTCATCCAAACTGCTTCCTGCGCTGCTTCTGAAGTAGCAACATATTCCGCCTCCGTTGTTGATCTAGCCACCACAGGTTGTTTGGAGCTCCTCCAACTAACTGCTGCTCCGTTCAAGAGAAATACGTATCCGGATTGAGACTTAGAGTCATCCGGATCAGTGTCAAAGCTAGCATCGACATAACACTTAGAGACTAGCTCTTCTTCACCTTCGTATATAAGAAACATATCCTTAGTTCTTCTCAAGTACTTAAGGATATTCTTGACCGCTATCCAGTGTTCTGAACCTGGATCAGATTGGTACCTACTAGTCAAACTAATAGCATGTGCCACATCCGGTCTTGTACATAACATGGCATACATTATAGAGCCTATGGTCGAGGCATAGGAGATCCTATCCATTATCTCTCTTTCTTCCGCCGTAGCCAGACTTTGAGTCTTACTCAATGTCTTGCCTTGCAACATAGGTAAGAACCCCTTCTTACTTCCGTCCATATTAAACTTCTTTAATATCTTATCAAGGTATGTACTCTGCGATAGCCCAAATAGGCGTCTTGATCTATCTCTATAGATTTTAATGCCTAATATATATGAAGCTTCACCAAGGTCCTTCATCGAAAGTTTGCTGTTTAGATAACTTTTAACACTGTTTAAAAGATCTAAATCATTTCCAATCAATAATATGTCATCCACATATAATATCAGAAATGCCACATTGCTCCCACTCACTTTCTTGTAAATACAAGCCTCTCCATAAGTTTGGACAAATCCAAACTCTTTGATCACCTCATCAAAGCGGAGATTCCAACTTTGTGATGCTTGCTTCAGTCCATAGATGGATCGATGAAGTTTGCACACCTTATTAGCATCCTTAGGATCGACAAAACCCTTAGGTTGTATCATATACAACTCTTCTTCAATCTTACCATTGAGGACCGCAGTTTGGACATCCATCTGCCATATTTCATAATTGAAATATGCAGCAATTGCTAACATAATCCTAACCGACTTAAGCATCGCTACGGGAGAGAATGTCTCATCGTAGTCAACTCCTTGAATTTGTCGAAACCCCTTTGCGACAAGTCAAGCCTTATAGATGGTCACATTACCATCAGCATCAGTTTTCCTTTTGAAAATCCATTTATTCTCAACGGCCTTTCGGTCGTGAGGTAAGTCCACCAAGTTCCAAACTTGGTTCTCGTACATGGATTCCATCTCGGATTTCATGGCTTCTAGCCATTTGTTGGAATCCGGGCTCATCATCGCTTCTTCATATGTCGCAGGGTCATCCATTTCATCAACCATGAAATTCATAAGAGGATTACCATACAGTTTAGGAGCTGCACGTGTCCTGCTTGACCTACGAGGTTCGGTAGTGTCCTCTTTCGGAGTTTCATGATCAATATCATTAGCTCTCTCTTCATTAGGTGAAGTCAACTCCGAAACAACTTCCGGTGCTGCGCTACTCGCCATTTCATGAAGAGAAGGTTCAATAACCTCTTCGAGTTCTACCTTATGACTACTCACACCTTTCGCGAGAAACTCCTTCTCAAGAAAGGATCCATTCTTGGCGACAAAGACCTTGCCCTCGGATCTGTGATAGAAGGTATACCCAATCATTTCCTTAGGGTATCCTATGAAGACGCATTTTTCCGCTTTGGGTTCGAGTTTATCCGGTTGAAGTTTCTTCACATAAACATGGCATCCCCAAACTTTAAGAAATGATAGCTTAGGTTTGTTTCCAAACCATAATTCATACGGTGTCATTTCAACGGATTTAGATGGTGCCCAATTTAAAGTGAATGTAGCGGTTTCCAGTGCATAACCCCAAAATGACAGTGGCAAGTCAGTCAGAGACATCATAGATCGAACCATATCCAATAAAGTACGATTACGACGTTCGGACACACCATTACGTTGTGGTGTTTCGGCAGGCGTGAGTTGTGAAACTATTCCACAGTCTTTCATATGTGTGCTAACCTCGTAACTAAGATACTCTCCTCCACGGTCGGACCGCAGAAATTTGATCTTTCTGTTACGATGATTTTCCACTTTATTCTGAAATTCTTTGAACTTTTCAAAAGTTTCATACTTGTGTTTCATCAAATAAATATACCCATATCTACTCAAATCATCCGTGAAAGTAACAAAATAACGATATCCACCTCGCGCCGACACACTCATTGGTCCACACACATCAGTATGTATGATTTCCAATAGATCTGTCGCCCGTTCCATTGAACCGGCAAACAGCGTTCTAGTCATCTTGCCCATAAGGCATGGATCACATGTATCAAATGATTCAAAATCAAGTGATTCCAAAAGTCCATCAGAATGGAGTTTCTTCATGTGTTTAATGCCAATATGACCTAGACGGCAGTGCCACATATATGTAGATATATCATTATCAAGTTTAATCCTTTTAGCATCAACATTATGAATATGCGTAATACTACTATCGAGATCCAACAGAAACAAACCATTCAATATAGGTGCATGACCATAAAAGATATTATTCATATAAATCGAACAACCATTGTTTTCAGACTTAAATGAATAACCACTTTGCATCAAACACGATCCAGATACAATGGTCATGCTCAGTGCAGGCACCAAATAACAATTATTTAGGTTTATAACTAATCCCGATGGCATATGGAGAGGCAGTGTTCCGACGGCGATCACATCAACTCTTGATCCATTGCCGACACGCATCGTGACCTCATCACTTGCTAGTTGTCGCTTGTTCCGCAGCCCCTGAATCGAGTTAATATATTAGCAACCGATCCCGTATCAAATACCCAGGTGCTACTGCGAGTACTAGTCAAGTACACATCAATAACATGTATATCACATATACCTTTGTTTGCCTTGCCGGACTTCTTGTCCGCCAAATACTTGGGGCAGTTGCGCTTCCAATGGCCAGTCCCCTTGCAATAGTAGCACTCGGTGTCAGACTTAGGGCCAGCTTGGGGTTTCTTTTCAGGCGTGGCAACAAACTTGCCACCCTTCTTTCCCTTGTTCTTGCCTTTCTTGTCCTTCTTGAAACCGGTGGTCCTATTGATCATCAACACTTGATGTTCTTTCCTAATCTCCACTTCTGCAGTCTTAAGCATTGACAGAAGCTCGGGAAGAGACTTCTTCATGCCCTGCATATTATAGTTCATCACGAAGCTCTTGTAGCTAGGTGGCAGATATTGGAGAACACGATGTATGCCTAAGTCAATGGGAATCGTTATTCCCAAGGACACAAGCTTATCGGCGTACCCAGACATTTTGAGTACGTGCTCACTAACAGAGCTGTTTTCCTCCATCATGCAACTAAAGAACTTTTCTGTAGCATTATAACTCTCTACGGCAGCATGGGTATCGAAAATCATTTTCAATTCTCCCATGGTATCAAAGGCATTGCCATTTTCGAAACGCTTTCGAAGTTCTGGCTCTAGCCCATACAGTATGCCGCAATGAACTAAGTTGTGGTCCTCCTGACGAGTTATATAGATGTTCTTTTCCTCATCAGGGGCATCAGGAGCTGGTGGGGGCCTAGCGGCACCTCTAGCACATATTGCTTTTGTGCAGCAGTGAGGAGAATCCTCAAATTCATAGCCCAGTTGGTGAAGTTGCTACCATTCGCAGCAAGCTTCTCTTTCTCCATGAACACATTGAAATTAAAAAGCAGGTGGTGCCATCTACAATAGAATTTGTAAAATATATTTAGACTAAGTTTATGATAGATTGAGTTCAACTAATCCAAAATACTAATGAACTCCCACTCAAAAACGACATCCCTCGTGTCCTTTTGGTGATTACATGAACCAAATCCACTACACCAAGTCCGATCATCACGTGATTCGGTGTAGCTTCAAAGGCGAGCATCTATATGGGCATCATATCAACTATATGACTCATGCTTAACCTTTTGGTCCGTGTTCCGAGGCCATGTCTGTCCATGCTAGGCTCGTCAAGTAAGAACCTTAGTATTTGCGTGTGTAAAACTATCTTACACCCGTTGTATGAAAGCGTAGAGTCGAGAACACCCGATCATCACGTGATGCCTCAAAACACGATCCACAAAACGGTGCATACTTAAGGAAGAACACATTTTATCTTGATATCTAAATGAGGGATCATCTTATAATGCTACCAAAAGCGCCAAACTAGCAATATAAGATGCTAATGTGTGAAGTGAGGTGATATGGTCCATGCATTTGATCTCTATCATATGCATCGTGGTATGATCTCTATCATTCCTTTGTGTGTAAGGCCAAGGTCTATGGAACTTACAAGTTAAGTGAGTTGTAAGAGTATCTATCATACATCTACTTACAACAATACCATATCAATACACTAGCCCAGCAACGATCTAAACTAGACGCCTCTAATTTATCAATTGCAAGTTTTACGTGGCTTAGGGCTTTCGGAGATAGAACCTGTCTAACCTACGAACATGAACCACAACAAGGATAACCAAGTTATTAGCCACTCGTTGTAAATCAGATATTGACTATAGTAGGAGAGACAGACACCCGCCAGCCACTTATGCAAAACAAGTTGCATGTCAGTCGTGGAACCGGTCTCATGTACGATGACATGTAAGGTTGGTCCGGGCTGCTTCATCCCACTATGCCACCAATATCCAAAGTACATAGAAGATGCAATAACATGATCATCATCGCCCACATATAAACATATGTGTACTACCCGTGCAAAGCACCTACGCATAGATCAGGCTCTGATACCACTGTTGGGTCAGTAGCATAGAAACCAAAAAATTTCCTACGGTGTGAACTACACTGTCAGATCCCTCCTTATTAAAGGAAAGGATCCCTGTGATTGCAATGCTAGTCCCTGGATCAATGCTAGCATCCACAGTTTAAGATGAAGTACACAGATACAAAGGTCGTTTATTACATCCATTCCAGAGATAAAACATAGTCTTTTACAACTCAGGGCCAAAGGCCTAATACAAGAGTTTATGGAATAAGTAAATAAACATAAGTCTTCATCTTCATGTGCCACAGGCAAGCATGTTGAGTGTAGACTCATGACTCCTATTCATCATCGGAGTAACCTGCAACATTACAAGTTACAGCCACAGAGGGTCAATACTTTGGAATAGTATTGGCAAGTGATACCTTAGCTTACTTAAAGTGGACTATAATACTATATGCATTTTGGCTAGGTGTAGCTTGGCTTGCTTTGCTCAAAAATAGGTTTTTCCTATTAGTAGAAAACATTAGGTTTTTGTCAAAACTTCCCAAGGAACCTCCAATAGACATTGGGGTCCTTCACCCTTGTTCACCCACAAGTTTTATTTAGAAATTGGAGTGATGAGATTCTTGAAGCTTCCATGTCTTGATGCTCAAATTGTCCTTTACCAGGGACATGGCTAAGTACTTAGGTTTTACACTCTGTAGAGGTGGTGCACTTTCCCCACAAGACTTGGTTTCCCAAGACAAGATCCTTCAGAAGCCTTTCCTTAGTCAAATGGACGCGCTCCAACCTATCATTCCCACTACCACCAACTGTCCAAGAGACTAAGTTCTAGCAACCTAAGATCATGGCAGAGCCCATATTGCCAAGTGGTTGCACTTGAAGCTTCTCAACATTTGACATCTCAAATCTCTTTATTCCTGGGTGGCCATCCACAAGTGAGATACACTAAGGTAAACCATAAACATGGGCCTTGTGAACCACTCAACCAAAACCACCAAGCATGTCCCATTCCACCCAGGTGATTCATTAACTTAGTTGTTTTATTAAACAAAACACAAGTCCTTAGACTTAGAGATTTTCCATAGCATGAATATATATTCCACCCTTGTTTTCTATTAGCTAGGCTAAGCATGGCATGGCAACTTATCCTTAAGGAAATTTCCTAGCAACTCTACCATTCTAATCTACATAGGATTTCCCATCATATCATTTGACAAAAGTAGCATGCAAGTTTTAGCAAAAAATAACTAATGCTAGTATAAAATATAGGAATGGAATATTCATGAAAATATCACTTGCCTTGGTAATGGGGAGAGTAGCACTCTTCACAGTCACAATCACTAGCAAACTCTACACACAAAGTTGTAGCACACAATTACACACAATTTAAATACAATCAAAAATAATATGAATGCATGCATGCATGAATTTACTAAGTGGTGATTTTGAAAACTCTACCAAGCAAGTGCATGATTACAGAAACTTAACAAGTCACAAGTTTGCCAACTAAACTTACTTAACCCTAAAACAAATTACTAAACTAAATCCATACTCAAAATAGCCTTAAACAAGTTTCTACAATTAAAGTCATTCTAATGGTTACTATTTGTTAAACACATTGGATATTCAGAAGGGTCTTGTTTCACTGAATCCAACGGTATAAAGTTTGCAAAATTCCAACGTGGCAAACAAAAGTTATAGGCAATTGAATTTGGATCAAATTTTGATTTTAAATCTGTTTTTAGATCTAACCCTAGCCACGCGTCGTATTGTGATTGGCGCGTACCGCTTCGGTTGGATCGCGCTTGGCAGCCGCAGGATCTAAACAGATCGTACGCTCCAGATCGCGTACCGCTTCACAGTTAAATGAATCTATCCTAGCGCTCGGATCTGGATCTAACGGTGCTCGTTCAAACAACCATGTCCTGGCGGCGCGCGGCGTCAGCGAGCGGCGGAGCGCTCGGTCTACGGCGATGCTAGTGTTTCTGGTCGTCCGCGAGAGGGAGAAGGGTCATACCAGGCTCGCGAGAAGCTGCTGAAGCTCAAGGTAGCGTCGGTTTGCGAAGGGGCGCTCGGATGTGGCTGAGAGAGCTCGTCAGAGTTATGCACGGCGTCGGGTGGTTGTTGTCGGAGTCGTTGCCGAGGTTCCGTGTCGCCCTAACACAAGCCCGAGGGTTTAGGAGATGCGCAATAATGTTGCGAACAAACTCGTGTGAGTCAGAAGTGAAGGGGCGCACGGGACTTACGGAATTTGGTCGTCGGAGTCGAGGTGGTCGTCGGTGCTTGCGGTGTCGAGCGGAAACGGCGACCTGGGGCAGTACAGGATGAACTAGAAGGGTCAGGAGGTGCGCAAAGACTCACTGAATCAGCTAGCAAGAGTGAGAGGCAGAGGGGAACACGAGGCTCACCGGAATTGATCGCCGGAGTGGGATCTGTCTGCGGTGGTGTGGGGTTGATTGAGGGCAGCCTGGTGGCGGAGTGAGCGAGGTGTTTGGGGGGAAATGCTCGCGAGGCAGAGAGGATCTTATAGCCAGAGGATCGACAGGAAACGCTCTCGGATTAATGCCCAATTACGCCGCGCCATCACCGGCCATGACTGCAGCGGCGACGTGGTTGCGAGCGTGGTTTGGGGAAGACGGGGTCGACGTGGGCGGGGCCCGCTGGTCAGCGTAATAAGCAAAGGGGGTGTGGGGTAGGTCTGTCAGCGGCTGAGTGCGTGCGCTCGTGCGTGAGAGAAGAAAAGGAAAACTCCCCGGGTGGGCTTGTTGGGCTCGTTTCGTTGTTGGGCCAGAAACCTGGCGCGTGGCCCTTTTCATTTGTTTAAGTCTTTTTCTTTTCTAATTCGACTTTCTGAATGGGTTTTCAAATGGTTTCAAAATCAATTTGAATTCAAAACTTCCTGATTTGGTCCCAGAAATGGGTCCGAACTCATGGGCTACTTTGCAAGGGCTTGGTCAACTTGGATTTCAAACAAACAGAGACTTTGCTTCTATTTTGCAAATGTTTTGAAAAGGGTTTTGAAATTATTTCTAAGTTGAAAACTGTGGTCAAACCTTTACACCTAAACTTTCCAACAATGGAGGCAACAAAACAAGTTCCTAAACATTCAAGTCTCAAAGGGTGATGGCCATTTGAATTAAATCTGCTCACATGAAATCATAGCACCAAGCTTCTGTGTCTGAAATGATTTTGAGAAAAACCCTAAATGATGAAGGATGCAAGGATGATATGAATGAGCTTTGAAATATGAATTTAGGGATGTTACAAATCTAACCCCCTTAAGATGAATCTCTCCCTCGAGATTCAGATTGACTAGCAAATAGGTGAGGGTGGTCTTTCCGAAGATCATCTTCTCTTTCCCATGTTGCTTCCTCTTCAGAATGATGATTCCATTGTACTTTGCAAAACTTGATAGTTTTTGTCCTTGTGACTCTTTCTGCGGTCTCAAGAATCTTGACAGGCTTTTCTTCATAGGTGAGATCACTTTCTAGTTGAACTTCTTCCAAAGATATGGTATCCTTCAAAGAAGATTCTTCCATTTCTGGGTGACATTTCTTAAGTTGACTCACATGAAAAACATTATGGACTGCTAATAAAGATGCTGGCAGTTCGATTTCAAATGCAACTTCTCCCTTGCGACTTAGAATGTTGAATGGCCCAACATATCTTGGTGCCAACTTCCCTTTGACTCCAAATCTTTTCACTCCACGAAGTGGTGATACTCTAAGATAAGCTCTATCCCCAACTTCGTAGGTGACTTCTCTACGCTTAGAATCTGCGTAGCTTTTCTGTCGAGACTGTGCTATCTTCAACCTGTCCCTAACCAATTTGACCTTTTCTTCGGCGTCTTTGATAAGATCTGGTCCAAACAAACTTCTTTCTCCCACACCATTCCATAGCAATGGGGTGGTACACTTCCTTCCGTAGAGAAACTCAAATGGTGCCATCCCAATGCTAGATTGGTGACTGTTATTGTAAGAGAACTCTGCGTAAGGCAGACTTTCATCCCAACTTGCTCCATAGTCTAGGGCACATGCCCTCAACATTTCTTCAAGAATTTGATTAGTCCTTTTTGTTTGTCCATCAGTTTGAGGATGAAAAGCAGTGCTGAATTCCAACCCCGTTCCTAAAGATTCGTGAAGCTGTCTCCAAAAGTGAGAAGTGAACTGAGTTCCTCTATCAGACACAATACTCTTAGGCACACCATGAAGGCATACAATTCTACTCATGTTGATTTTGGCTAACTTGGCACTGGTATAAGTTGTCTTTACGGGTATAAAATGAGCCACTTTAGTCAGGCGATCCACTACTACCCATATGGAATCATACCCTTACCTGGTCCTTGGTAATCCGGTAATGAAATCCATACCAATATTTTCCCACTTCCATTCAGGAATAGGCATTGGTTGAAGCAAACCTGCTGGTTTCTGATGCTCCGCTTTCACTCTACTACACACATCACACAAAGCAATGTGTTCGGCGATGTCCCTTTTGAGATTGTTCCACCAAAATCTTTCTTTCATATCCATGTACATTTTGGTGTTTCCCGGGTGAATAGAATATGGAGAGTTATGGGCTTCTTGTAGAATCAGTTTCCGCAATTCCGGATCTTGTGGTACACAAATACGTTTCTCGTGCCATAAGGTACCTTGTTCATCTATATGGAAACTTTTAGCTTTCACTTGGCTAATCCTTTCCTTAATCTCTTCGATTTCTTTATTCGTCTTTTGGGCTTCTTTAATCTTATCCAACAGAGTGGGTTGAACATCCAAAGACATAAGATGTCCTTCTGGCACAATCTCCAATCTGAGTTCCTTGAATTGCTTACACAAGTCATCTGGCAATTCACCTTTGGTAAGGCCATTTACAAACGCCTTACGACTTAGAGCATCTGCTACTACATTTGCTTTACTAGGATGGTATTGCAAACTCAAGTCGTAATCCTTGATAAGTTCTAGCCATCTCCTTTGTCTCATATTGATTTCCTTCTAGGTGAAGATATACTTCAAACTCTTATGATCGGTGAATACTTCACAACGTTTTCCCAGAAGATAGTGTCTCCATGTTTTGAGTGCATGGACAACAGCGGCTAACTCTAAATCATGAGTAGGATAATTTACTTCATGAGTTTTGAGTTGTCTCGAGGCATAAGCCACAACTTTTCCGCCTTGCATAAGTACGACACCTAATCCTTGATGCGAAGCATCACAATACACTTGGAAATCCTTTTCCAAGTCTGGTAGGCACAGAACTGGTGCTGACACAAGCCTCTTCTTTAATTCTTGAAAGCTGAGTTCACAACCTTCAGACCAAGCAAATTTCTTATCTTTCTTTAACAATTCTGTCATTGGTTTAGCAACCTTTGAAAAAAATTCAATGAATCTTCTGTAGTAACCTGCTAAACCAAGGAAACTACGAACCTCTTTTACGTTCTTAGGTGATTCCCATTCTGTCACAGCTGAAACTTTAGCAGGATCAACTGCTACACCATCGTTTGTCATAACGTGACCAAGAAATCCAACTTCCTCTAACCAAAACTCACACTTGCTGAATTTGGCATAAAGCTTATGTTCCCTCAGTTTCTCAAGTATCAAGCGGAGATGTCTTTCATGCTCTTCCTTGCTCTTGGAGTAGAGTAAGATGTCATCGATGAAAACGACAACGAACTTGTCGAGAAATTCCATGAATACTTTGTTCATCATATTCATGAAGTATGCTGGAGCGTTGGTTAAACCAAAAGGCATCACAGTGTACTCATACAATCCATACCTGGTGGTGAATGCTGTTTTAGGTATGTCTTGCTCTCTTATCTTGAGTTGAAAATAGCCTGACCGAAGATCAATCTTCGAGAACACACAAGCTCCTTCTAGCTGATCAAACAAGTCATTTATTCTTGGCAAAGGATATTTGTTCTTGATGGTTACCTCGTTGAGAGAACGGTAATCTATGCATAATCTTTGAGTTATGTCTCTCTTTTCTACGAACAAAACTGGAGCTCCCCAAGATGAAGAACTTGGCTGGATGAATCCTTTCTGCAATTGTTCTCCAAGCTGTTTCTTGAGTTCCTTAAGTTCGTCAACTAACATTTTATAAGGCCTCTTTGCTCTTGGTCCAGAACCTGGTACCAAATCTATTATAAACTCTACATCTCTATCTGGTGGCATTCCCGGTAACTCTTCCGGAAACACATCCGGATATTCACACACAATTGGCACAGTGTCCATGCTAACCCCCTTAAGAGAATTCAGCTTACTTCCTTTAGATTTAAAATTGGACTTGAATTTTATCCTCTTACCATCAGGGGTTGTGAGTGCAACTGTGTGATTGGCACAATCTAGTACTCCCTCATACTTAGCCATCCAATCCATTCCCAAAATCACATCCAATCCTTGGGAATTTAGGATTATTAGGTTCACTGGAAACTTATGTTTTCCGATCTCTATGACTAGATCCCGGCATCCAAGACTCACTATCATATCTCCTCCCGGAGAGCTAACTTTTATCGGACACCCAATGTTTTCAGATGCAAACCCGTTTCTATCAACAAATGCTTTTGATATGAATGAATGAGATGCACCAGTGTCAAAGAGTACAAATGCTGGAATGGAATTGAGTCTGAACTTACCAGCAACGGCATCAGGCTCTTCATAGACATCTTCCACATTGATGTGGTTAACCTGTCCTTTCTGAAAAGGATTGGGCTTGTTTGGTCCTTCAACTTTCTTTTCAGGGCACTCATTAGCATAATGCCCCAGCTTCTTGCATTTGAAGCATTCAACCTGACTGATGTCCCTTTTAGGCTGGTTTCCACTTCCACTTCCACTGTGGTGGCTCTTATGTCCACTCTTGTGATTCTTGTACTTATCATTGTCATGACTGTGATGATGCTTGTTGTCATGACGGTTGTGGTTGTGGTGCTTGTTGAATTTCCCATGCTTGTGGAATTCTGAGCTGACACTATCATCATAGTGAGATCGTTTATGGGACGATCCCGAGCTGTGCTTGTCGGAGTGTTTCCTCTTCCTACTCTCGACTTGCTTCATTTTATTCTCCACAATAACAGCCTTGTCACACAGTGACTGATAAGTTGGAACATATGCCACAGACAGCTGCAGATTCAGCTCATCATTCAAGCTTTCTAGAAACTTTTCCTTTCTTTTGGCATCTGTGTCAACCTCATCTGGTGCATAGCGCGCCAGATTGTTGAACTCTTCAATATACTCAGCCACGCTGTGGTGGCGCTGCTTCAGGTTGTGAAACTCCTTCTTTTTCAGGCTCATCATTCCTGGTGAGATATGAGTAGTGCGAAAACCATCTTCAAAGATAGCCCAAGTCACCTCATCGATAGGAGTGGTGATCTGGAAGTTGTCCCACCATGCGGCGGCTGGTCCTTCCAACAGATGTGCCGCGAACCTGACTTTTTCAGCATCCGTGCAGCCCACGGTCACTAAGTCTTTATTCACAGAACGTAGCCAATCATTGGCCACCATGGGATCAGTCATTCCTGAAAACTTAGCTGGCCTCAGACACAGAAATCTGGTGAGCATATCAAAACCCGGAGGGTTGTTGTTGTTGTTGTTGTTGTTGTTATTGGGGTTGTTGTTGTTGTTGTTCTGGTTTTGGATGAATGTCGTCGTCATTTGCATAAGCTGCGTCTGCGCATTCATCATCTGTTGCATTTCCGGGGTAATGTTGTTGGGGTTGGGGTTTGCGCGACGGGGAGGCATCTGTGGTTTATTCAAGGTAAGATTGAGATACCCATAGATGTTTATGCACAATACATCACGTAAACAAACACATAGCATGCAACAAAAGGATCAAAGTTCAACAACAAGATAACAAAAGTCATCCACATGTGGCAAGCCATCCACATGTCGGATGGTCCAATAATAAGTTCACAAATAACAAGTGCGGTAAATAGAGATAACTGAGTAGTCAAGTCTACTCGTCAGCATCAATCTCCTCCTCGACAAAGGTAAGACCTGTGTTCTCCATTGCGGTCTTGTTCTCCTCGATAGTAGTGGTCAAGGAGTCGATCTTGGCCTTGAGAGCCCTCTTCTGGGAACGAAGTCTCTCAATCACTGTCTGCTGCTGCTCTAACTCGAAGTCCTTGGACTGCAGTTCCTCGGTCATGTCCCGGATCCTCTTGTTCCTATCCTGGACATGTTTCTCTTGACTCTTGAACTTACGGTCTTGGGTCTCGAACTTCGCCTCCATCTCCTTGACTATCTCGTCTTGCTGCGCGAAGAGCTTGTCCTTCTCGCGAAGCTGCACCTGGAGCTCGTCATTGCTAAGCATGACGTTGGTCCTGTCAGTATCCATGTGTCTAATAAGAGTCTCTAAGTCCTGGAGGTACAGGCGTATCGGCTCTGCTGTGGCCCTCGAGTCGTCCTCAAAGTTGATGGACTCTCCATCATCATCACGCCTTCCGAAGGCGTGGAAGTGAGTGCCTCTAACCTGTCGGGAGTGACGGCCTAACAGTCGTCCTATCAGGTCCTGCATGACAACCTCCATGCCTCTCTCCCTGTCATCATGCATAAGCTTGAAGACGATGGCCTTCGTAGTAGGCTCTGTCTGGCGTCCTGGCTGGTTTACCTTGAAACCCCAGAGGTCCTTCCTCTCAAACTTGGTGAGTGGGTGCACCGTAATGGTGGGAAGAGGGAGATCGAGCAAGGTAGTAAGCTCTACGATACGAGGACCAAAACGGGTAACCTGGAACTCCTCAATAGTGCTGATGGTAATAGGCATCTATTTATAAGATTGAAAAAGTTAGAACAACACAATTTAAAATAAACAAGACAACATTCATACATATCCATGGAACACAAAAATCACACAAGTCATGCATACATGTATCCATTACATCAACCAAGGTTCAAACTTATTTAAGGTATCATTTGGAAAATAAGGTGATAGGTGGTGGTCCAACTAACGAAGTGCATTTACAAACCTATCTCACTGGATCTAGTGGCTAACACAATATTCCTAGAGGCAATCAGCCTATCTTGTTCACATGCTTCTATCACTAAGTCTATAATATCTCCCCTTAAGGTCTGGTTGGTGACTTCCAACTCTTGGGTATGTTCCTTCTCTTTCTCTAAGTCTTTTTGGAGGTTGAGCATCTTGCACTTGACTCTAGCACTGAGTTCTTTGATAGTCTTCCAAGCTGCTTCTCTTGCTGACTCAAAGAATGTGGTGTGCATAAAAGTGTTGGTGTACATGCAGAAGCCTCTTTCTTTGTGGTTGTCTTCCTTGTTTTTGTACAAGTGAAGTTGCACCCACCAATACTCCACTCCTTCCTCCATCACTGGAAAGCCCTTGTACACAGCTGCACCATGTGCTTCCATTGCCTCCATGAGGTCCTTGAGAATCTTGGGAAACTCAGTTTCACACTCCAAGGTCATGGTCATGAGTGGTCCTTTCTTCACGGCTTTGTTGATGGAGTTCATCTACAAATAGAGATGAGAATGAGAAGATTAGAAAATTTTACGAGAAGAATAGACAAGTGTAGAAGTAGTAAAATTTTTTCCTTAGTGGTTTCCAATCCTAGGGTCATAATCCTACAGGCAACACAGTGCTCTGATACCATCTATCAGATCCCTCCTTATTAAAGGAAAGGATCCCTGTGATTGCAATGCTAGTCCCTGGATCAATGCTAGCATCCACAGTTTAAGATGAAGTACACAGATACAAAGGTCGTTTATTACATCCATTCTAGAGATAAAACATAGTATTTTACAACTCAGGGCCAAAGGCCTAATACAAGAGTTTATGGAATAAGTAAATAAACATAAGTCTTCATCTTCATGTGCCACAGGCAAGCATGTTGAGTGTAGACTCATGACTCCTATTCATCATCGGAGTAACCTGCAACATTACAAGTTACAGCCACAGAGGGTCAATACTTTGGAATAGTATTGGAAAGTGATACCTTAGCTTATTTAAAGTGGACTATAATACTATATGCATTTTGGCTAGGTGTAGCTTGGCTTGCTTTGCTCAAAAATAGGTTTTTCCTATTAGTAGAAAACATTAGGTTTTTGTCAAAACTTCCTAAGGAACCTCCAATAGACATTGGGGTCCTTCACTCTTGTTCACCCACAAGTTTTATTTAGAAATTGGAGTGATGAGATTCTTGAAGCTTCCATGTCTTGATGCTCAAATTGTCCTTTACCAGGGACATGGCTAAGTACTTAGGTTTTACACTCTGCAGAGGTGGTGCAGTTTCCCCACAAGACTTGGTTTCCCAAGACAAGATCCTTCAGAAGCCTTTCCTTAGTCAAATGGACGCGCTCCAACCTATCATTCCCACTACCACCAACTGTCCAAGAGACTAAGTTCTAGCAACCTAAGATCATGGCAGAGCCCATATTGCCAAGTGGTTGCACTTGAAGCTTCTCAACATTTGACATCTCAAATCTCTTTATTCCTGGGTGGCCATCCACAAGTGAGATACACTAAGGTAAACCATAAACATGGGCCTTGTGAACCACTCAACCAAAACCACCAAGCATGTCCCATTCCACCCAGGTGATTCATTAACTTAGTTGTTTTATTAAACAAAACACAAGTCCTTAGACTTAGAGATTTTCCATAGCATGAATATATATTCCACCCTTGTTTTCTATTAGCTAGGCTAAGCATGGCATGGCAACTTATCCTTAAGGAAATTTCCTAGCAACTCTACCATTCTAATCTACATAGGATTTCCCATCATATCATTTGACAAAAGTAGCATGCAAGTTTTAGCAAAAAATAACTAATGCTAGTATAAAATATAGGAATGGAATATTCATGAAAATATCACTTGCCTTGGTAATGGGGAGAGTAGCACTCTTCACAGTCACAATCACTAGCAAACTCTACACACAAAGTTGTAGCACACAATTACACACAATTTAAATACAATCAAAAATAATATGAATGCATGCATGCATGAATTTACTAAGTGGTGATTTTGAAAACTCTACCAAGCAAGTGCATGATTACAGAAACTTAACAAGTCACAAGTTTGCCAACTAAACTTACTTAACCCTAAAACAAATTACTAAACTAAATCCATACTCAAAATAGCCTTAAACAAGTTTCTACAATTAAAGTCATTCTAATGGTTACTATTTGTTAAACACATTGGATATTCAGAAGGGTCTTGTTTCACTGAATCCAACGGTATAAAGTTTGCAAAATTCCAACGTGGCAAACAAAAGTTATAGGCAATTGAATTTGGATCAAATTTTGATTTTAAATCTGTTTTTAGATCTAACCCTAGCCACGCGTCGTATTGTGATTGGCGCGTACCGCTTCGGTTGGATCGCGCTTGGCAGCCGCAGGATCTAAACAGATCGTACGCTCCAGATCGCGTACCGCTTCGCAGTTAAATGAATCTATCCTAGCGCTCGGATCTGGATCTAACGGTGCTCGTTCAAACAACCATGTCCTGGCGGCGCGCGGCGTCAGCGAGCGGCGGAGCGCTCGGTCTACGGCGATGCTAGTGTTTCTGGTCGTCCGCGAGAGGGAGAAGGGTCATACCAGGCTCGCGAGAAGCTGCTGAAGCTCAAGGTAGCGTCGGTTTGCGAAGGGGCGCTCGGATGTGGCTGAGAGAGCTCGTCAGAGTTATGCACGGCGTCGGGTGGTTGTTGTCGGAGTCGTTGCCGAGGTTCCGCGTCGCCCTAACACAAGCCAGAGGGTTTAGGAGATGCGCAATAACGTTGAGAACAAACTCGTGTGAGTCAGAAGTGAAGGGGCGCACGGGACATACGGAATTTGGTCGTCGGAGTCGAGGTGGTCGTCGGTGCTTGCGGTGTCGAGCGGAAACAGTGACCTGGGGCAGTACAGGATGAACTAGTGGGGTCAGGAGGTGCGCAAAGACTCACTGAATCAGATAGCAAGAGTGAGAGGCAGAGGGGAACACGAGGCTCACCGGAATTGATCGCCGGAGTGGGCTCTGTCTGCGGTGGTGTGGGGTTGATTGAGGGCAGCCTGGTGGCGGAGTGAGCGAGGTGTTTGGGGGGAAATGCTCGCGAGGCAGAGAGGATCTTATAGCCAGAGGCTCGACAGGAAACGCTCGCGGATTAATGCCCAATTACGCCGCGCCATCACCGGCCATGACTGCAGCGGCGACGTGGTCGCGAGCGCGGTTTGGGGAAGACGGGGTCGACGTGGGCGGGGCCCGCTGGTCAGCGTAATAAGCAAAGGGGGTGTGGGGTAGGTCTGTCAGCGGCTGAGTGCGTGCGCTCGTGTGTGAGAGAAGAAAAGGAAAACTCCTCGGGTGGGCTTGTTGGGCTCGTTTCGTTGTTGGGCCAGAAACCTGGCGCGTGGCCCTTTTCATTTGTTTAAGTCTTTTTCTTTTCTAATTCGATTTTCTGAATGGGTTTTCAAATGGTTTCAAAATCAATTTGAATTCAAAACTTCCTGAGGTTTTGAAGTGGTGATTTGGTCTCAGAAATGGGTCCGAACTCATGGGATACTTTGCAAGGGCTTGGTCAACTTGGATTTCAAACAAACAGAGACTTTGCTTCTATTTTGCAAATGTTTTGAAAAGGGTTTTGAAATTATTTCTAAGTTGAAAACTTTGGTCAAACCTTTACACCTAAACTTTCCAACAATGGAGGCAAGAAAACAGGTTCCTAAACATTCAAGTCTCAAAGGGTGATGGCCATTTGAATTAAATCTGCTCACATGAAATCATAGCACCAAGCTTCTGTTTCTGAAATGATTTTGAGAAAAACCCTAAATGATGAAGGATGCAAGGATGATATGAATGAGCTTTGAAATATGAATTTAGGGATGTTACATACACGCCAAGATCTATCTACTAGGTACAAAGCAAACGGGTGGACATACATCCATAGAGAACTTACCCTCGAAGACAACGAGCTTTGTTAACGAGTAGGAACTCGTGGTTGATGTATTCGTACACTTGTTGATCTCAAGATCGTGAGGAAGTCCGAGCGCCGCAACTCAGCACCGCATCCGCACTCGCACACACGTTCAAGCCATCAGACAACCTCCACCTCCTCGCTCCAGCGATCCAGCGGAAGCAGCAACTCCTTCTAGACGAAATGCCACCGGGAACATGTATCTCGCTAATCCGAGACCATGGGGGAATAATTCTAGAGGGGGAGAGAGATCCTTCACAAAGAGGTGTGAGGATGAAGGAGGGAATGGGTGGCCTTTTATAGGAGGAGGGGGGGCCTCTCTCCATGGCCGGCGCATGGGGGTGACCCCTCACCTCCCCCGTTCATGTGGTGGTAACTCCTCCACATTAAAATGCCTCTTCACATTCCCTTTTAAAGTCTCCACTTTAAATGCATTAAGTTTCTCCAAATTTAATGCTCTCTCATTTAATAAAACCCTTTTATTAAATTTATTCAGAATTTTTTTAATTACTTTAATTAACAAACATTTACATATAGCCCCTTGCAATATTCAATATCACATGCAGAACCACCTTCTGCAATTTCACCCGAAACAATTTCTGGTTTCAATTGAAACAATTCCTGCGCTTTGCAATTCTTTCGTCTGAAACATATGTGCTCCAAAATGGTGTCCGATAACTCTTAAGTGTGCCACCCTACGGTTCGCGAATAATGCAGACATGATCGAGACCCTTCTCCTATCAATAATCAGCAGCGTGACCTGGAGATCCGTACTGACTCCTACACATTCAACGATGACTCCTGTGATCGTGAGAACCTTTAACGCTTGTAACTAAATCCCTTTGTCTCTCGATATATTACATGTCCGAGATTCGATCATCGGTATCTCCATACCTAGTTTGATCTCGTTACCGACATGCACTCTTTTCTCGTTCCCGTGATATAACATTCTAGTGATCACATCACTTGCTTGCAAGCTATCCTATTGTGGTATCACCGAGAGGGCCCAGAGTATATCTATCCATCATCTGGATTGACAAATTCCACTCTTGATCCATGAGCCTCAACATAACACCTTCATAGCACTGAACCCATCTTTATAGTCACCCTGTTACGGTGTGACGTTTGATGTTATCAAGATACTCTTCCGGTGTTAGCAATTAACATGATCTCATGGTCTAAGGATAAAGATTACTTCGTATGATGTTATAGCAATATAAACACAATGACTTGATCGTAATGCTATACTTCGGATGAATGTTCATCACATCATTCCACCAATGGCGTGACCTTGTTATTAACAACATCCAATGTCCATGATCAGGAAACCTTGATCATCCTGTTAATCAACAAGCTAGTCTACAAGAGAGGCATGACTAGGAACCCTTTTTATTTATTAAACACACATGTATTGATGTTTTCTATCAATACAATTATAGCATGTAAAATAAACATCTATCATATACAAGGAATACATAATAACAACTTTATTATTGCCTCTCAGGGCATATTTCCTTCAGGATCCACCAGTGTCATTGAAATGTGTGTTCTCTTCTGAGACCACACATGGATCCACCAGTGTCATTGCATGTGTGTTCGTTTTACTAACAACAACTAGAGTCATTGCATGTGTGTTCTTTTGACATACAACATATGGATCCACCAGTGTCATTGCATGTGTGCTCTTTTCACAATACACCTATGGATCCACCAGTGTCATTGCATGTGTGTTCTTTTCACATACCACATATGGATCCACCAGTGTCATTGAAATGTGTGTTCTCTTTAGAAACCACACATGGATCCACCAGTGTCATTGCATGTGTGTTCTTTTTACTAACAACAACTAGAGTCATTACATGTGTGTTCTTTTCACATACCACATATGGATCCACCAATGTCATTGCATGTGTGCTCTTTTCACAATACACCTATGGATCCACCAGTGTCATTGCATGTGTGTTCTTTTTACTAACAACAACCAGAGTCATCGCATGTGTGTTCTTTTCACATACCACATATGGATCCACCAGTGTCATTGCATGTGTGTTCTTTTCACAATCCACCTATGGATCCACCAGTGTCATTGCATGTGTGCTCTTTTTACTAACAACAACCAGAGTTAGTGCATGTGTGTTCTCTTCAGAGACCACACATGGATCCACCAGTGTCATTGCATGTGTGTTCTTTTTACTAACAACAACCAGTGTCATTGAAATGTGTGTTCTCTTTAGAGACCACACATGGATTCACTAGTGTCATTGCATGTGTGTTCTCGTTACTAACAACAACCAGAGTCATTGCATGTGTGTTCTTTTCACATACCACATATGGATCCACAAGTGTCATTGCATGTGTGTTCTTTTCACAATCCACCTATGGATCCACCGGTGTCATTGCATGTGTGTTCTTTTTACTAACAACACCTAGTGTCATTGAAATGTGTGTTCTCTTCAGAGACCACACATGGATCCACCAGTGTCACTGCATGTGTGTTCTTGTTACTAACAACAACCAAAGTCATTGCATGTGTGTTCTTTTCACATACCACATATGGATCCACTAGTGTCATTGCGTGTGTTTTCTTTTCACAATCCACCTATGGATCCACCAGTGTCATTGCATGTGTGCTCTTTTTACTAACAACAACCAGAGTCAATGCATGTGTGTTCTCTTCAGAGACCACACATGGATCCACCAGTGTCATTGCATTTGTGTTCTTTTTACTAACAACAATCAGAGTCATTGGAATGTGTGTTCTCTTTAGAGACCACACATGGATCCACCAGTGTCATTGAATGTGTGTTCTTTTTACTAACAACAATCAGAGTCATTGCATGTGTGTTGTTTTCACATACCACATATGGATCCACCAGTCTCATTGCATGTGTGTTCTTTTTACTAACAACAACTAGAGTCATTGCATGTGTGTTCTTTTCACATACCACATATGGATCCACCAGTGTCATTGAAATGTTTGTTCTCTTCTGAGACCACACATGGATCCACCAGTGTCATTGCATGTGTGTTCGTTTTACTAACAACAACTAGAGTCATTGCATGTGTGTTCTTTTGACATACAACATATGGATCCACCAGTGTCATTGCATGTGTGCTCTTGTCACATCCCAAGATTTTCCAAATCTTGTAATGTGAAAATAAATGAATAAAATAAAACTTTGTTTAATTTTCAGGGCCAGAAGAAACTTTTTGAATTGAATTGGGACTTCAAACCCATTTGGATCAAATAAAATCCTAAAGGGATTTAAAAAGATAAAACAATTATCAAAGGAAAATAAAATATTTTGGTGTTACTATTTTGGATCTTTTAATAAAAGACTTTGTTTTCAAATGAAAAGGTGGATTTATAAATAAAGATTATATTTTAAAGAGCCAAATAAATTTTGGCCAAGCTTTTTTATTAAAATATTTTGTTTTGATAAAATGAGTAAAGGTTTATTTAAATAAAATAGTAAGGATTTAAATATCCAATTTTGTTAAAGTAAAGGCTTTTTCTTTTTAAATAAACACTAAAACTTATCATTTTATTTTTAATAAGTTTTCCAAAGGTTTTGGTTCTCAAAAATGAAAAGAAATATTTTAAATAAAGATTATTTTATAAAGCCAAATTAAACCTTGGCCAAGACTTTGAAACAAAAGGTTTTGCTTTGATTAAAATAGTAGAAATTTATTTAAAATAAAATAAAAAGGATTTAAATATCCAAGTTTTATTAATAAAGGTTTTACTATTTCCAAAACATCAAAACTTATGTATTTATTTAAAAATAAGTTTTCCAAGTATTTTATATACTAAAACAAAACCTACTGAAGTGTTTTGGTTTTATTTTAGATTTCAAAATAAAGATTTTAATAAAACAAATCTTATTTTGATTTAAATGCTAAGGTCCATTCTATTTAATTATTAATGGACCCTATAACAAAAATGTTATTTTATTTTAAACAAGATTTCCAAATATCTATTATTTCCAAATAAAACCTACTGATTTGGTTTTGAAAATATTTGGATTTCAAATGGAGATTTTACTAAACAAATCAAACCCTATTTTATTAAATAACTAAAGATCCATTTTATTTAAATAATAAATGGATCCTAAAATGAATAAAAATATTATTTTATTTCTGGAATAGGGTTAGGTTACTAAACAGAACCCATTTCAAACCTTCAAAGTTTGGTGATTGTTTGATTGGATTTGACTATTGTTTGATTGTTTGAAATTCAAAACAGAAAAATAGAAATAGAAAAGGAAAAGAATTTAGAAACAGAAAAAAATAAGAAAGAGGGCAATCCAACCCAGCAGCCCAATAGGCCCAGAAACAGCCCAGTATTCCCTCACCGCAGAGAAAACGGTTGACACCAATTAACTGACCCGCTAAGTCACTGACCAGTGGACCCTCCCCCTCCTTTCTTTTCCCACTGACCGGTGGACCCCACCTCTACTGTGCATCGTTTCACCCGCGCCAGCCGTTTCTTCCTCCTCCCTCGACGTCGCTCTGCCACCATTGATTTCGATTAAATCCGCGTTGATGGCAGGCTTAATTCGCCCAGCGACCACGCTCCCTTAAAAGCCTCTCCCTCCTCGTCATTTCCCCCAGACAACTCCTCCTCTCTGCCCCTAGGCTGTCGCCAATTTCTTCTGCACCGCCGCCGTCTTCGACGAGGTTCTCAGCAAATTCCGGCAGCACTGCATCGCCCCTTGACTCCCCGAGCAAGCAGGCAAGTTCGCCAGACTCTGGAGCACCGCTCTGTGGCCTCAGCTCGCCCGCGGGTGACCTGCAACCTCGACTACGACCACGTCTGAGCAGCGCCACCGTCGGCCTCGACTCCGGCAAGCTTCCCCGGTGAGCACAGACTTCCCCTCTCCCCCTTTTTGATGCTCCCTTGTTTGCCGCTCGCGTACGAAGCTAACCTTGTATGCCGTTTGCTTCCTCGTGACCCGTAGCGCCGCCCACGACGACCAACTGACGCACCCGACGCCGTCTTCCACTCCAGCGAGCAATCCTGCTAAGACCAGAACGCCCCTCGCCCGACCAACGCCTCCTCGAGCTTCACCGTGACCTCCTGAACCCGGTGAGCCTCTTCTCCTCCTCTCTCGCTTCCTAGACCACCGGCACCGTCCACACCTGACCGCGCCGCCAGTCGCCACCGCGTCAGCGCCGCCCACTTGTGGTCAAGCAGACCTGCACCGTAGGATCAAGATCTGGCGCTCACGATTAGTTCACTTAGCGCCGAAGAGGTACGCAATAGGGACCGTGCGATCTAACTATATCCAACGCACCTCGTTGCTGATCCGGCCGAACCGGTACCGTCCAGTAAAATCCTGCCGCGTGGCACTAGGTCTGTTTAAAGGAATTTTGAAATCATATTTATTTGCAAACTTCAAACCCTTGTAACTTTGGATCCACATGTCCAAAAATTACAAATTTTATGTCGTTGGATTCAGGAGAGCAAGACCTAGCCAAACATGCCCTTGGTTTAGCAAATAGTATCTGTTTGTTTGTTTGTTTTTGCAGATTCTTTTGGGTGCTAGTTTAGCTTAGAAAAATTGTTTAAAAATGATTTTTGGGTTAAAACCTTTTCAAAATGGTTGGATGTGACCTTACTGACCCTAGGAATCAACCCATGTTTTGGAAAATGAATTTGGAAAAGTTTAGAATGGATTAATTGATTTAGCCCATTTCTAGCCATTTAAAAATATTGGTTTTGTTATGAAAATGTTTTTGGAGTAAAAACTTTGGAAAAATGTTTTGGACCAAACCTACTGACCCAAAACACCAAGTTTTGCAAATTAGCAACTCATTTGGTGAAAAACTTAAAGGTTTTGCTTTGATAAAAATATTTTCCACCACATAAAATGATGAATGGATTTTAAAATGGTTTAAGGATAAAACCCATTTGCAAATGACTTTGCCATTTTGGTAAATGACCAATTTGGAACTTACAAATTTTAGAAGCCTAGTGGAGACCATCCTTACAATAGAACCAACCTTTGCATGCTTATGCATGACTTAGATTCCATTACTTTGTGTGTGAAAAAAATGTTTGTTTGACTTTGGTTTGGAATGTTAGTTGATTTTGTGTTTGCTTGATTGACTTGTAGTGAATTTAGTGAAGTGTGAGACTAGCAAGATCAAGGAGTGAACCACCATTCCCTACCAAAAAGGCAAGTTACACTATCATACAAAAGTCCTACTATTTTCATTATACTTAGTGGATTTTGAAAACATGCATGAAAACAATTTTATACTTATGCTATGCTAAATCCTAATAGGATTCACTTACATTACTTAGTGAAAACCTTGTAGTTGTTACATGTTTAGCCATGCTATATTTTGAAAAGAGATACATGTTGAGATTTTACAAAGTTGAGAAAAGGACTTGTGTTTTATATAATAAAACAAGGACTCAATGAACCACCTAGGTGGAGGATACTTTAAGTTTTGGAGAAGGTGGCAACAAAAGGAACCATGACTATGGTAATCTCTTTGTGTTGTGCTCCAAAAGAAGACCCACCTAGGAAACTTAGAGATTGAACATGTTTCTCGTACAGTGGCCTCCGTGTGCAACCACATGCTATTATGGCTCTGGCTTAGTCAATTACATTAGGAAGACCCATATGTTGTCTTTAGTTACTGGACATGGGGATCTGGAATGCTTCATGGGGGCTAAAGACAAGCTAGCAATGGTGTATGGGAGGACCTTTTGGAAAGACTTCGTCACATTCTCGATCTGCCGGTACTCCATTTTGGTGAGTACTTATCCAACGGCCACTGGTGGCGTCAAGACGAGATTGTGTCATGTGGGTAAAGTGTACAACTTCTACAGAAGATAATAAAATCTAAGTACTTAGCCGTGTCCCCGGTTATGGACAATACTGAGCAACTAAGGCCTGAAGCTATGGAAGATCTCGACATTCTAATTTCAAAAAGAAAACTTTTTAAGTGATAACAAAAGACTTGCAGCACTTGGGGGTTCCAAGAAGCTCAAGAGATTTGATAAAAACTTGAAGAACTTGGAGGAACCAAGAAGTTCAAGAGACTTTGATAAAACTTGAAGTACTTGGGGCACCAAGGATCTCAAGAGATTTTGACAAAGACACTTGGTGGATTCCAAGGTGTTCAGAAAAGATTTGACAAAAGATCAAAACCATTTTTGAAAAGTTAGGATAAATTATTGCTTTATGCAAATGAGCCTAAAACTCTACTTAGCCAAACTTGCATGTAATGATAGGATCCACTTATACTATACTTATAGTGAAACTTGCCAATACAATTCAAATGTATTGACCCTTGTGGCTGTAACTTATTATGTTGCAGGTTTGATTGTTTTTAGTGAAGATTGTTTGATTAGGATTACAAAGTCTACAACCAACATCTGCCTGTGGCACTTTGAAGATGAAGGACCCCATGACTATAGTTATTCCGCTGCAATGTAATGTAATAGCCAAATGAGCTATGTATGATGTAATAAAACTATGTTATTCCTGGTTATAAAGTTATGTTATGACCTTTGTTTCTTGATATTACATCTTAACTGTGGATGCTAGCTATTGATCCAGGGACTAGCATTGTAAACACAGGGGGCTCTACCTTATTAAAGGTTGGGAACCCTACAAGATGGTATCAGAGCATTGTGTTGCCTGTAGGATTTGTAAACCTAGGATTGGACAAAAACCCTTAGAAATATAGGAGTTGTATTTGTTCCAAAAACTTATTTACAAAAACACTTGTAAAACTCTTTCCTCAACCATTTTGATTTCAACTCTACACCTTATCTATTTCAACTTGATGGAAAAGCCTACCCCATGGCCAAAGACTACACCATGTGCAAAGGATGACTTCAACATCTTCAACTCTAATGACTTCAACATCTTCAACATTTTCACCAAGGACTTCCAACTTGGATATCACTAAAGACTACAAGTGAGACAAGAAATCTTGCTCAAGGTTTGAAGACTAAGGAAAAACAACTTAGAAGGAACCATGACCACCTTTGAAGTTTTGTGACCAAGACACAAGAATTCTCCAAGGATACAAAGATCTCATTCAAGAAAAATCAACCAAGGATGGAAAGATCACAAGTAAACCATATAGATGGACCACCATATCTAGTTTAAGTCAAACCCACCAACTTATGTGGTGTAACAAAAATATTTTTGGTTGCCTAAAAATATGCTTGAAACTTGTTGTTTGAGTGGAATGTTTGTTTGTGGTTGCTTGCACATTGCTTGTGTGAATTGTGATGTGTGTGATTAGAATTGATTCCTTAGAAAATATCTTTCCTATTCTAATCCCAATCCAACCCAAACAGATGACTTCTCCAAGAAACTCCAACATCAAGGATGGTGACAACAACAACAATCAAGAGGACAACATGAGAGAACTCATAGCAACCCAACACCAGTTAAACCAACTGACAGCTCAGTTCATAGCCAACAATAGTGATAAAGACCCTACCTTGCAAAAGTTTTTGGAGGAACAATCCCAACTGATGCTTAAGGTGACTAATCAAATGATCAGCATGGAAGAAAACTATCCCAAAAGAGTGTATGACAACAAGGATGACAAGAATGTTATTCTAGATGGAGACCCAACTTGCATTATTTGTGGAGACAAGGACCATACTTCCAAGGAGCATGAAGATCAATGTCCTAACTGTGAAGAGAAACATCCTATTGGACAATGTCCTACCTCTCAAGCTACTTGTTACCTTTGTGAAGGAAACAACCATGTCCCTATCCAATGCCCCATCTATGCCATTGTTGAACAAAGGAAACAAGAAGGATCCAAGTATGCCAAGAATGTTGATGACAAAGGAAAAGGACCACTCATACCTCCAAACAAGACAACCCAATTCAAAAGGATCAAAGAAACCTAAGAAACCAAAGCAATACATGAGCCTTGTGCAATGTCGTAAATGTAAGGAAATGGGACACTACCCTAGTGGATGCCTAGAGAAAATGAAGAATAAAGGGATGGACCAAGTGGTGTGCAACAACTGCAAAGAACCAGGCCATTATGTAGCAACTTGTCCACAAGAGCAACGTAAAGAACTCCAAGATATCCACTGTTTCAATTGCAAGAACCCAGGGCATTATGCAAGCAACTGCCCAGAAAAGATGAAGAACAAGTTGAACAAGCCTATGGAGAAATTCAACCTTGGCCCATGAGTCAAGTATGGAAACAAAGGACACTATGCAGATGTTTGCCCAGAGAAGTTTCCCCAGGATCCCAAGAAGGCCAACATCTAGTTTAGTTGGAAAATTTTTAAGGGTGGTAGTACCCTAGTTGCTTTGAGCCAACTTGTAACCCCTAGCCTTCCCAAATCTCGGGACGAGATTTATTTTAAGGGTGGTAGCCTGTCACATCCCAAGATTTTCCAAATCTTGTAATGTGAAAATAAATGAATAAAATAAAACTTTGTTTGATTTTCAGGGCCAGAAGAAACTTTTTGAATTCAATTGGGACTTCAAACCCATTTGGATCAAATAAAATCCTAAAGGGATTTAAAAAGATAAAACAATTATCAAAGGAAAATAAAATATTTTGGTGTTACTATTTTGGATCTTTTAATAAAAGACTTTGTTTTCAAATGAAAAGGTGGATTTATAAATAAAGATTATATTTTAAAGAGCCAAATAAATTTTGGCCAAGCTTTTTTATTAAAATATTTTGTTTTGATAAAATGAGTAAAGGTTTATTTAAATAAAATAATAAGGATTTAAATATCCAATTTTGTTAAAGTAAAGGATTTTTCTTTTTAAATAAACACTAAAACTTATTATTTTAATTTTAATAAGTTTTCCAAAGGTTTTGGTTCTCAAAAATGAAAAGACATATTTTAAATAAAGATTATTTTATAAAGCCAAATTAAACCTTGGCCAAGACTTTGAAACAAAAGGTTTTGCTTTGATTAAAATAGTAGAAATTTATTTAAAATAAAATAAAAAGGATTTAAATATCCAAATTTTATTAATAAAGGTTTTACTATTTCCAAAACATCAAAACTTATGTATTTATTTAAAAATAAGTTTTCCAAGTATTTTATATACTAAAACAAAACCTACTGAAGTGTTTTGGTTTTATTTTAGATTTCAAAATAAAGATTTTAATAAAACAAATCTTATTTTGATTTAAATGCTAAGGTCCATTCTATTTAATTATTAATGGACCCTATAACAAAAATGTTATTTTATTTTAAACAAGATTTCCAAATATCTATTATTTCCAAATAAAACCTACTGATTTGGTTTTGAAAATATTTGGATTTCAAATGGAGATTTTATTAAACAAATCAAACCCTATTTTATTAAATAACTAAAGATCCATTTTATTTAAATAATAAATGGATCCTAAAATGAATAAAAATATTATTTTATTTCTGGAATAGGGTTAGGTTACTAAACAGAACCCAGTTCAAACCTTCAAAGTTTGGTGATTGTTTGATTGGATTTGATTATTGTTTGATTGTTTGAAATTCAAAACAGAAAAATAGAAATAGAAAAGGAAAAGAATTTAGAAACAGAAAAAAATAAGAAAGAGGGCAATCCAACCCAGCAGCCCAATAGGCCCAGAAACAGCCCAGTATTCCCTCCCCGCAGAGAAAACGGTTGACACCAATTAACTGACCCGCTAAGTCACTGACCGGTGGACCCCACCTCTACTGTGCATCGTTTCACCCACGCCAGCCGTTTCTTCCTCCTCCCTCAACGTCGCTCTGCCGCCATTGATTTTGATTAAATTCGCGTTGATGACAGGCTTAATTCGCCCAGCGACCACGCTCCCTTAAAAGCCTCTCCCTCCTCGTCATTTTCCCCCAGACAACTCCTCCTCCCTGCCCCTAGGCTGTCGCCAATTTCTTCTGCACCGTCGCCGTCTCTGACGAGGTTCTCGGCAAATTCCGGCAGCACTGCATCGCCCCTTGACTCCCTGAGCAAGCAGGCAAGTTCGCCAGACTCTGGAGCACCGCTTTGTGGCCTCAGCTCGCCCGCGGGTGACCTGCAAGCTTGAGTACGACCACGTCTAAGCAGCGCCACCGTCGGCCTCGACTCCGGCAAGCTTCCCCGGTGAGCACAGACTTCCCCTCGCCCCCTTTTTGATGCTCCCTTGTTTGCCGCTCGCGTACGAAGCTAACCTTGTATGCCGTTTGCTTCCTCGTGACCCGTAGCGCCGCCCACGACAACCACCTGACGCACCCAACGCCGTCTTCCACTCCGGCGAGCAATCCTGCTAAGACCAGAACGCCCCTCACCCGACCAACGCCTCCTCGAGCTTCACCGTGACCTCCTGAACCCGGTGAGCCTCTTCTCCTCCTCTCTCGCTTCCTAGACCACCGGCACCGTCCACACCTGACCGCGCTGCCAGTCGCCGCCGCGTCAGCGCCGCCCACTTGTGGTCAAGCAGACCTGCACCGTAGGATCAAGATCTGGCGCTCACGATTAGTTCACTTAGCGCCGAAGAGGTACGCAATAGGGACCGTGCGATCTAACTAGATCCAACGCACCTCGTTGCTGATCCGGCCGAACCGGTACCGTCCAGTAAAATCCTGCCGCGTGGCACTAGGTCTGTTTAAAGGAATTTTGAAATCAGATTTATTTGCAAACTTCAAACCCTTGTAACTTTGGATCCACACGTCCAAAAATTACAAATTTTATGTCGTTGGATTCAGGAGAGCAAGACCTAGACAACCATGCCCTTGGTTTAGCAAATAGTATCTGTTTGTTTTTGCAGATTCTTTTGTGTGCTAGTTTAGCTTAGAAAAATTGTTTAAAAATGATTTTTGGGTTAAAACCTTTGCAAAATGGTTGGATGTGACCTTACTGACCCTAGCAATCAACCCATGTTTTGGAAAATGAATTTGGAAAAGTTTAGAATGGATTAATTGATTTAGCCCATTTCTAGCCATTTAAAAATATTGGTTTTGTTATGAAAATGTTTTTGGAGTAAAAACTTTGGAAAAATGTTTTGGACCAAACCTACTGACCCAAAACACCAAGTTTTGCAAATTAGCAACTCATTTGGTGAAAAACTTAAAAGTTTTGCTTTGATAAAAATATTTTCCACCACATAAAATGATGAATGGATTTTAAAATGGTTTAAGGATAAAACCCATTTGCAAATGACTTTGCCATTTTGGTAAATGACCAATTTGGAACTTACAAAGTTTAGAAGCCTAGTGGAGACCATCCTTACAATAGAACCAACCTTTGCATGCTTATGCATGACTTAGATTCCATTACTTTGTGTGTGAAAAAAATGTTTGTTTGACTTTGGTTTGGAATGTTAGTTGATTTTGTGTTTGCTTGATTGACTTGTAGTGAATTTAGTGAAGTGTGAGACTAGCAAGATCAAGGAGTGAACCACCATTCCCTACCAAAAAGGCAAGTTACACTATCATACAAAAGTCCTACTATTTTCATTATACTTAGTGGATTTTGAAAACATGCATGAAAACAATTTTATACTTATGCTATGCTAAATCCTAATAGGATTCCCTTACATTACTTAGTGAAAACCTTGTAGTTGTTACATGCTTAGCCATGCTATATTTTGAAAAGAGATACATGTTGAGATTTTACAAAGTTGAGAAAAGGACTTGTGTTTTATATAATAAAACAAGGACTCAATGAACCACCTAGGTGGAGGATACTTTAAGTTTTGGAGAAGGTGGCAACAAAAGGAACCATGACTATGGTCATATCTTTGTGTTGTGCTCCAAAATAAGACCCACCTAGGAAACTTAGAGATTGAACATGTTTCTCGTACAGTGGCTTCCGTGTGCAACCACATGCTATTATGGCTCTGGCTTAGTCAATTACATTAGGAAGACCCATACATTGTCTTTAGTTACTGGACATGGGGATCTGGAATGCTTCATGGGGGCTAAAGACAAGCTAGCAATGGTGTATGGGAGGACCTTTTGGAAAGACTTCGTCACATTCTCGATCTGCCGGTACTCCATTTTGGTGAGTACTTATCCAGCGGCCACTGGTGGCGTCAAGACGAGATTGTGTCATGTGGGTAAAGTGTACAACTTCTGCAGAAGATAATAAAATCTAAGTACTTAGCCGTGTCACCGGTTATGGACAATACTGAGCAACTAAGGCCTGAAGCTATGGAAGATCTCGACATTCTAATTTCAAAAAGAAAACTTTTTAAGTGATAACAAAAGACTTGCAGCACTTGGGGGTTCCAAGAAGCTCAAGAGATTTGATAAAAACTTGAAGAACTTGGAGGTACCAAGAAGTTCAAGAGACTTTGATAAAACTTGAAGTACTTGGGGCACCAAGGATCTCAAGAGATTTTGACAAAGACACTTGGTGGATTCCAAGGTGTTCAGAAAAGATTTGACAAAAGATCAAAACCATTTTTTAAAAGTTAGGATAAATTATTGCTTTATGCAAATGAGCCTAAAACTCTACTTAGCCAAACTTGCATGTAATGATAGGATCCACTTATACTATACTTATAGTGAAACTTGCCAATACAATTCAAATGTATTGACCCTTGTGGCTGTAACTTATTATGTTGCAGGTTGATTGTTTTTAGTGAAGATTGTTTGATTAGGATTACAAAGTCTACAACCAACATCTGCCTATGGCACTTTGAAGATGAAGGACCCCATGACTATAGTTATTCCGCTGCAATGTAATGTAATAGCCAAATGAGCTATGTATGATGTAATAAAACTATGTTATTCCTGGTTATAAAGTTATGTTATGACCTTTGTTTCTTGATATTACATCTTAACTGTGGATGCTAGCTATTGATCCAGGGACTAGCATTGTAAACACAGGGGGCTCTACCTTATTAAAGGTTGGGAACCCTACAAGATGGTATCAGAGCATTGTGTTGCCTGTAGGATTTGTAAACCTAGGATTGGACAAAAACCCTTAGAAATATAGGAGTTGTATTTGTTCCAAAAACTTATTTACAAAAACACTTGTAAAACTCTTTCCTCAACCATTTTGATTTCAACTCTACACCTTATCTATTTCAACTTGATGGAAAAGCCTACCCCATGGCCAAAGACTACACCATGTGCAAAGGATGACTTCAACATCTTCAACTCTAATGACTTCAACATCTTCAACATTTTCACCAAGGACTTCCAACTTGGATATCACTAAAGACTACAAGTGAGACAAGAAATCTTGCTCAAGGTTTGAAGACTAAGGAAAAACAACTTAGAAGGAACCATGACCACCTTTGAAGTTTTGTGACCAAGACACAAGAATTCTCCAAGGATACAAAGATCTCATTCAAGAAAAATCAACCAAGGATGGAAAGATCACAAGTAAACCATATAGATGGACCACCATATCTAGTTTAAGTCAAACCCACCAACTTATGTGGTGTAACAAAAATATTTTTGGTTGCCTAAAAATATGCTTGAAACTTGTTGTTTGAGTGGAATGTTTGTTTGTGGTTGCTTGCACATTGCTTGTGTGAATTGTGATGTGTGTGATTAGAATTGATTCCTTAGAAAATATCTTGCCTATTCTAATCCCAATCCAACCCAAACAGATGACTTCTCCAAGAAACTCCAACATCAAGGATGGTGACAACAACAACAATCAAGAGGACAACATGAGAGAACTCATAGCAACCCAACACCAGTTAAACCAACTGACAGCTCAGTTCATAGCCAACAATAGTGATAAAGACCCTACCTTGCAAAAGTTTTTGGAGGAACAATCCCAACTGATGCTTAAGGTGACTAATCAAATGATCAGCATGGAAGAAAACTATCCCAAAAGAGTGTATGACAACAAGGATGACAAGAATGTTATTCTAGATGGAGACCCAACTCGCATTATTTGTGGAGACAAGGACCATACTTCCAAGGAGCATGAAGATCAATGTCCTAACTGTGAAGAGAAACATCCTATTGGACAATGTCCTACCTCTCAAGCTACTTGTTACCTTTGTGAAGGAAACGACCATGTCCCTATCCAATGCCCCATCTATGCCATTGTTGAACAAAGGAAACAAGAAGGATCCAAGTATGCCAAGAATGTTGATGACAAAGGAAAAGGACCACTCATACCTCCAAACAAGACAACCCAATTCAAAGGATCAAAGAAACCTAAGAAACCAAAGCAAGACATGAGCCTTGTGCAATGTCGTAAATGTAAGGAAATGGGACACTACCCCAGTGGATGCCTAGAGAACATGAAGAATAAAGGGATGGACCAAGTGGTGTGCAACAACTGCAAAGAACCAAGCCATTATGTAGCAACTTGTCCACAAGAGCAACGTAAAGAACTCCAAGATATCCACTGTTTCAATTGCAAGAACCCAGGGCATTATGCAAGCAACTGCCCAGAAAATATGAAGAACAAGTTGAACAAGCCTATGGAGAAATTCAACCTTGGCCCATGAGTCAAGTATGGAAACAAAGGACACTATGCAGATGTTTGCCCAGAGAAGTTTCCCCAGGATCCCAAGAAGGCCAACATCTAGTTTAGTTGGAAAAATTTTAAGGGTGGTAGTACCCTAGTTGCTTTGAGCCAACTTGTAACCCCTAGCCTTCCCAAATCTCGGGACGAGATTTATTTTAAGGGTGGTAGCCTGTCACATCCCAAGATTTTCCAAATCTTGTAATGTGAAAATAAATGAATAAAATAAAACTTTGTTTGATTTTCAGGGCCAGAAGAAACTTTTTGAATTCACTTGGGACTTCAAACCCATTTGGATCAAATAAAATCCTAAAGGGATTTAAAAAGATAAAACAATTATCAAAGGAAAATAAAATATTTTGGTGTTACTATTTTGGATCTTTTAATAAAAGACTTTGTTTTCAAATGAAAAGGTGGATTTATAAATAAAGATTATATTTTAAAGAGCCAAATAAATTTTGGCCAAGCTTTTTTATTAAAATATTTTGTTTTGATAAAATGAGTAAAGGTTTATTTAAATAAAATAATAAGGATTTAAATATCCAATTTTGTTAAAGTAAAGGCTTTTTCTTTTTAAATAAACACTAAAACTTATTATTTTATTTTTAATAAGTTTTCCAAAGGTTTTGGTTCTCAAAAATGAAAAGAAATATTTTAAATAAAGATTATTTTCTAAAGCCAAATTAAACCTTGGCCAAGACTTTGAAACAAAAGGTTTTGCTTTGATTAAAATAGTAGAAATTTATTTAAAATAAAATAAAAAGGATTTAAATATCCAAGTTTTATTAATAAAGGTTTTACTATTTCCAAAACATCAAAACTTATGTATTTATTTAAAAATAAGTTTTCCAAGTATTTTATACTAAAACAAAACCTACTGAAGTGTTTTGGTTTTATTTTAGATTTCAAAATAAAGATTTTAATAAAACAAATCTTATTTTGATTTAAATGCTAAGGTCCATTCTATTTAATTATTAATGGACCCTATAACAAAAATGTTATTTTATTTTAAACAAGATTTCCAAATATCTATTATTTCCAAATAAAACCTACTGATTTGGTTTTGAAAATATTTGGATTTCAAATGGAGATTTTATTAAACAAATCAAACCCTATTTTATTAAATAACTAAAGATCCATTTTATTTAAATAATAAATGGATCCTAAAATGAATAAAAATATTATTTTATTTCTGGAATAGGGTTAGGTTACTAAACAGAACCCAGTTCAAACCTTCAAAGTTTGGTGATTGTTTGATTGGATTTGATTATTGTTTGATTGTTTGAAATTCAAAACAGAAAAATAGAAATAGAAAAGGAAAAGAATTTAGAAACAGAAAAAAATAAGAAAGAGGGCAATCCAACCCAGCAGCCCAATAGGCCCAGAAACAGCCCAGTATTCCCTCCCCGCAGAGAAAACGGTTGACACCAATTAACTGACCCGCTAAGTCACTGACCAGTGGACCCTCCCCCTCCTTTCTTTTCCCACTGACCGGTGGACCCCACCTCTACTGTGCATCGTTTCACCCGCGCCAGCCGTTTCTTCCTCCTCCCTCAACGTCGCTCTGCCGCCATTGATTTCGATTAAATCCGCGTTGATGACAGGCTTAGTTCGCCCAGCGACCACGCTCCCTTAAAAGCCTCTCCCTCCTCGTCATTTTCCCCCAGACAACTCCTCCTCTCTGCCCCTAGGCTGTCGCCAATTTCTTCTGCACCGCCGCCGTCTCCGACAAGGTTCTCGGCAAATTCCGGCAGCACTGCATCGCCCCTTGACTCCCCGAGCAAGCAGGCAAGTTCGCCAGACTCTGGAGCACCGCTCTGTGCCCTCAGCTCGCCCGCGGGTGACCTGCAACCTCGACTACGACCACGTCTGAGCAGCGCCACCGTCGGCCTCGACTCCGGCAAGCTTCCCCGGTGAGCACAGACTTCCTCTCGCCCCCTTTTTGATGCTCCCTTGTTTGCCGCTCGCGTACGAAGCTAACCTTGTATGCCGTTTGCTTCCTCATGACCCGTAGCGCCGCCCACGACGACCACCTGACGCACCCGACGCCGTCTTCCACTCCGGCGAGCAATCCTGCTAAGACCAGAACGCCCCTCGCCCGACCAACGCCTCCTCGAGCTTCACCGCGACCTCCTGAACCCGGTGAGCCTCTTCTCCTCCTCTCTCGCTTCCTAGACCACCGGCACCGTCCACACCTGACCGCGCCGCCATTCGCCGCCGCGTCAGTGCCGCCCACTTGTAATGTGGTTTGAACAAGGGTTGTTTGAAATCTTCAATCTTTGATGGAGAGATGCCTTGGAAAAGGATCTTCAAATCTTTGATTGGGAAAAATGATTTTGCCAAGCAAAACTTAGTATTTTCAAATGTTAAGGAAAAATCTATTTTGAGCAATGCAAGCCTCAACTCCACTTAGCCAAATGCATATAGATGATAGACTCCCATAGTATCACTTGCCAATACAATTCAAATGTATTGACCCTTGTGGCTGTAACTTGTAATGTTGCAGGTTTGATTGTTTTTAGTGAAGATTGATTGATTAGGATTACAAAGTCTACAACCAACATCTGCCTGTGGCACTTTGAAGATGAAGGACCCCATGACTATAGTTATTCCGCTGCAATGTAATGTAATAGCCAAATGAGCTATGTAAGATGTAATAAAACTATGTTATTCCTGGTTATAAAGTTATATTATGACCTTTGTTTCTTGATATTACATCTTAACTGTGGATGCTAGCTATTGATCCAGGGACTAGCATTGTAAACACAGGGGATTCTACCTTACCTTATATTTTAACGAGGTTGGGTCAGATTCCTAACCCTACAAGATGGTATCAGAGCATTGTGTTGCCTGTAGGATTTGTAAACCTAGGATTGGACAAAAACCCTTAGAAAAATAGGAGTTATATTTGTTCCAAAACTTATTTACAAACAATCTTGTAAACTCTTTCCTCAACCATTTTGGTTTCAACTCTACATCTCTTCTACTTCAACTTGATGGAAAACCTACCCTTTGACCAAAGACTTCACCATGTGCAAAGGACATCTTCAACTCTAATGACTTCAACATCTTCAACATTTTCACCAAGGACTTCAAACTTGGATATCACTAAAGACTACAAGTGAGACAAGAAATCTTGCTCAAGATTTGGAGACTAAGGAAACACAACTTAGAAGAAGCCATGACCACCTTTGAAATATTTGTGACCAAGACACAAGAAATCTCCAAGGATACAAAGATCTCATTCAAGAAGAATCAACCAAGGATGGAAAGATCACAAGTGAACCATATATATGGACCACCATATTTAGTTTAAGTCAAACCCACCAACTTATGTGGTGTAACAAAAATATTTTGTTGCCTAAAAATGTGATTGAACTTTGTTGTTTGAGTGGAATGTTTGTTTGTGATTGCTTGCACATTGCTTGTGTGAATTGTGATGTGTGTGTGATTAAAATTATTTCCTTAGAAACATCTTTTGCCTATTCTAATCCCAACCCAACCCAAACAGATGACTACTCCAAGAGACTCCAACATCAAAGATGATGACAACAACAACAACCAAGAGATGCACATGAGAGAACAACTACTAGCAAACCAAACCCAATTGAGCCAAGTGACAACTCAGCTTTTAGCCAACAACAATGGACTAGACCCAGCCATAGAAAGGATTTTGAAAATCCAATCCAAATTGTTGCAGGGGATGGCCACTCAAATGATCAACATTGGAGACAACTCTTCAAAAGGAGTTTATGACAACAAGGATGACCAAGATGTTATTCTAGAAGGAACTCAAGCTTGCAATATTTGTGGAGACAAGGATCACACTTCCAAAGAGCATGAAGATCAATGCCCCAATTATGAAGAGGAACATCCAATTGGCCAATGCCCCACATCCCAAGCTACTTGTTACCTTTGTGAAGGAAACGACCATGTCCCTATTCAATGCCCCATCTATCCTATAGTTCAACAAATGAAGCAGGATGGAATGCATCAAATGTTTGGAAACCTCCATAAGGGAACAATTTCTACCAAGAAAGATGAAGACAAAGGAAAATCTCCACTTATACCTCCATGCATTATGACCCAATTTAAAGGACCAAAGAGGAGACATATGAATTATCCAAGGAGCAATAGAAGGACAAAGAAACCAGTAGACATTCCTACCTTTGAGATAACATATGAAGAACATGAACTAGAAGCACTCCTAGCTTTGGAGAAACCCAAGAAGAAGAAGAACCAAGGAAACAAACAAGAGGCAATGACACCAAAGGAAAAGAAAGATATCAGCCAAGTGATGTGTTTCAATTGCAAAGAACCAGGACACTATGCAAGCAATTGTCCAGAAAAGATGAAGCACAAGATAAACAAGCCTATGAGGGATATCAACCAAGTCACATGTTTCAAGTGTGGAAATAAAGGACACTATGCAGATGTTTGCCGAGAGAAGTTTCCCCAGGATCCCAAGAAGGCCAACATCTAGTTTAGTTGGAATTTTTTTAAGGGTGGTAGTACCCTAGTTGCTTTGAGCCAACTTGTAACCCCTAGCCTTCCCAAATCTCGGGACGAGATTTCTTTTAAGGGTGGTAGCCTGTCACATCCCAAGATTTTCCAAATCTTGTAATGTGAAAAATAAATGAATAAAATAAAACTTTGTTTGATTTTCAAGGCCAGAAGAAACTTTTTGAATTCAATTGGGACTTCAAACCAGTTGGATCAAATAAAATCCTAAAGGGATTTATAAAGATAAACATTTAATAAAGGCAAATAAAATGTTTTGGAATTACTATTTTGGCTCTTTAAAATAAAGAGATTTGGTTTTCAAAAGAAAAAGGTGGATTTATAAATAAAGATTATTTTATAAAGCCAAATTAAACCTTGGCCAATATTTTTGAAATAAAATGTTTTGTTTTTGATTAAAATAGTAGAGGTTTATTTAAAACAAAATATAAAGGATTTAAATATCCAAGTTTTAGTAATAAAGGTTTTACTATTTTCAAACATCAAAACTTATTTATTTATTTAAAATAAGTTTTCCAAATATTTTATATTCTCAAATAAAACCTACTGAAGTGTTTTGGTTTTATTCTAGATTTTCAAAATAAAGATTTAATAAAACAAATCCTATATGGATTATTAACTAAGGTCCATTTTATTTAATTATTAATGGACCCTAAAAATAAAAGGTTATTTTGTTTTAAACAGGATTTCCAAATATCTTTTATTTTCAAATAAAACCTACTGATTTGGTTTTGAAAATATTTGGATTTCAAATAGAGATTTTATTAATTAAATCAAACCCTATTTTATTAATAAACTAAAGATCCATTTTATTTAATTAAAGAATGGATCCTAAAAATAATAATAAATTATTATTTTATTTTTTTAGAATTTGGTTTATGTTGATAAACAGAACCAAGGTCAAATGAAAAGTTTGGTGATTGTTTGAATTGTTTTGCTGATTGAATCATTTGTTTGAATTTCAAAAACAGAAACAGAATTGGAAAATAGAAAAAGGTCAAACAGAAAAAAAATAGAAACTGGCCGGCCCAGCCCACTAAGCCAGTCTAGCCCAGCTCCTCACCCCGAAGAAAAAACGATTCGCACCTCGTTTCTGACCCGCGCAAAGACTGACCAGTGGACCTCACCCTCGTTTCTTTTCCCACTGACCGGTGGACCCCACCTCTACTGCTCATCGTCCACACCCGCGCGACCCCTTCTTCCTCCTTCGACGTCGTTACCTGCTGTGATTCCACGGATTCAATTCGTCTTAATGCCGCGCCTTTACCTTGCCTTGATCACGCAGGTTGAAACGCCAATGTCTCCCCTATATTTCCCCTCTGACACCCCGCGCTGGCACACCTTAGACCGCCCCAATTTCCTCCTCGAGCATCCTCTGTTCCGACGAAGTCCGGTGCAGATTCCGGCGACTCGACACCGTCCCAAGCCTCCCTGAGCACGCTGGCAGCTTTCCCACTCCTAGACGCATCTCCCAGTACCACCCGTTCGACCGCGGGCGCCCCAGAGCGTCAGCTACGTCAAGCTTCCGAACGCCGCCGCGTCTGCAACCTCTCCGACGACTTCCTCCGGTAAGTCCAGACCACCCCGACCCCTCTCGTTCATGCACACATCATCTCCGAGGTCTCCTGCATCTGATCACGTCCTTTGTTTGCCTCCTGGTGATCGACATCTTCGTCTTCGACCTCGACCAGAGCCAACCGTCGTCAGACGCAACTCCGATGAGGAATCCCGACGACACCCGTGCGCCCCTTGCCTTCTCGCGAGTACCTTGAGATTCACCATGATCCCGCGATTCTGGTGAGCATCTCCTTCTTCTCCCTCGCTTCCTGCATTGTCGACAACCTCGCCGACAGAGCGCCGCCGCCGCACAGCCGCCGTCAGCGCCGCTCCTTTTAGGTCAAACGCGCAGCGACCGTTAGGTGCAGATCCATTGGCTACGAAAGAATCACTTAGCGCCGAAGAGGTACGCAATAGGGACCGTGCGATCTAACTAGATCCAACGCACCACGTTGCCGATCCGGCCGAACCGGTACCCGCGAATAGCGAAGCGCCGCGTGTCACTGTTCTGTTTAAAAACAGATTTGAAAACAGAATATTTTGTGATTTTCAAACCCTTGTAACTTTGGATCCACACGTCCAAAAATTACAAATTTTATGTCGTTGGATTCAGGAGAGCAAGCCCTAGCCAACCATGCCTTTGGTGTAGCAAATAGTATCTGTTAGTTTGCTTGTTCTTGCAGATTCTTTTGTGAGCTTATTTAGATTAGAAAAATTGTTTAAAAATGTTTTTAAGGTTTAAACCTTTGCAAATTGGTTTGTTGTGACCTTAATGACCCTAGGAACCAACCCATGTTTTGGAAAATGAATTTGGAAAAGTTTAGAATGGATTAATTGGTTTAGTCCATCTCTAGCCAAATAAAACTATTGTTTTGATTATGAAAATGGTTTAAAAATGAATTTGGGGATGAAATCTTTGGCAAATGGTGTATTGTGAACCTACTAACATTGGGAACCACTTTGTGAACTCAAAAATGTTTTTGGTGAAACAAAATAATGATTCTTTGATTTAAAACCATTTCTAGTCAAATAGAAATGTGGTTTATTTATTAAAAATGGTTTTGAAGAAAACTTTTGGGAAAATGTTTTGTCTTAAAACCTCTGACCCTAAACACCAAGTTTTATAGTTTGAAAACATATTTGGTGAACCCTATAGGTTAATGCCTTAGTAAAAATATTTCTACACCACATAAAATGATACTTTGTTTTGAAAATGGTTTATGAAGTGAAACCTTTTGCAAATGACTTTGCCACTTTACAAAATGACCATTAGATGTACCCAAATGTCTATGACCCACTAGGAACCACTTTTTCAAACAAAACAAAGCTTGGCATGCTTGCATGCAATACTTTGACTTTGTTATTTTATGTGTGTTGTTTTGCTTGAATGGTAGATTGAAATATTGTTTGCTTGATTGAATTGTAGTGACTTGAAGTGAGTGAACATTGCAAAGATCAAGGAGTGAACCTATACTCTCTACCAAAAAGGCAAGTGATGCTTCATATCTTTTGTCCCATTACTTTCACTATGCATTAGTGTTTTTGCTAAGTAAAACTTGCATGGATTTTGCTAAGTATAGACCTTACTATAGGAAAACCTAGTAGATGAAACCTTAGTAGGATTGTCCTAAGTTAAGAATCCTATTACTATCAAGCTTAGCCTAGCTAATAGAAAACATGGGTGGAATATATATTCACACTATGGAAAAATATTCTAAGTCTGAGGACTTGTGTTTTGTTTAATAAAACAACTAAGTTAATGAATCACCTGGGTGGAATGGGATTGCTTGGTGGTTTTTTGGTTGAGTGGTTACACAAGGCCAGGGGACTGGTGAACCTTGTGTATCACACTTGTGGATTGCCACCCAGGAACAAAGAGATTTGAGATGTCAAATGTTGAAAAGCTTCAAGTGCAACCACTTGGCAATATGGGCTCTTCCATGATCATATAGGTTGCAAGAACTTAGCCATATGGACAGTGGGTGGTAGTGTTTGATAGGATGGAGCGCGTCCATGTTGGTCTAAGGGAAGGCTTCTGAAAGATCTTGTCTTGGGAAACCAAGTCTTGTGGGGAAAGTGCACCACCTCTGCAGAGTGTAAAATCTAAGTACTTAGCCATGTCCCTGGTAAAGGACAATTTGAGCATCAAGACATGGAAGCAATCAAGGATCTCATGATTCAAATTTCTAAGTTAAAATCTTGTGGTTTGAACAAGGGTTGTTTGAAATCTTCAATCTTTGATGGAGAGATGCCTTGGAAAAGGATCTTCAAATCTTTGATTGGGAAAAATGATTTTGCCAAGCAAAACTTAGTATTTTCAAATGTTAAGGAAAAATCTATTTTGAGCAATGCAAGCCTCAACTCCACTTAGCCAAATGCATATAGATGATAGACTCCACTATACTACCATAGTATCACTTGCCAATACAATTCAAATGTATTGACCCTTGTGGCTGTAACTTGTAATGTTGCAGGTTTGATTATTTTTAGTGAAGATTGATTGATTAGGATTACAAAGTCTACAACCAACATCTGCCTGTGGCACTTTGAAGATGAAGGACCCCATGACTATAGTTATTCCGCTGCAATGTAATGTAATAGCCAAATGAGCTATGTAAGATGTAATAAAACTATGTTATTCCTGGTTATAAAGTTATATTATGACCTTTGTTTCTTGATATTACATCTTAACTCTGGATGCTAGCTATTGATCCAGGGACTAGCATTGCAAACACAGGGGATTCTACCTTACCTTATATTTTAACGAGGTTGGGTCAGATTCCTAACCCTATAAACACCTAGTGTCATTGAAATGTGTGTTCTCTTCAGAGACCACACATGGATCCACCAGTGTCATTGCATGTGTGTTCTTGTTACTAACAACAACCAGAGTCATTGCATGTGTGTTCTTTTCACATACCACACATGGATCCACCAGTGTCATTGCATGTGTGTTCTTTTTACTAACAACAACTAGAGTCATTGCATGTGTGTTCTTTTCACATACCACATATGGATCCACCAGTGTTATTGCATGTGTGTTCTTTTTACTAACAACAAATGGAGTCATTGCATGTGTGTTCTTTTCACATACCACATATGGATCCACCAGTGTCATTGAAATGTGTGTTCTCTTCAGAGACCACACATGGATCCACCAGTGTCATTGCATGTGTGTTCTTTTTACTAACAACAACTGGAGTCGTTGCATGTGTGTTCTTTTAACATACAACATATGGATCCACCAGTGTAATTGCATGTGTGCTCTTTTCACAATCCACCTATGGATCCACCAATGTCATTGCATGTGTGTTCTTTTCACATACCACATATGGATCCACCAGTGTCATTGAAATGGGTGTTCTCTTTAGAGACCACACATGGATCCACCAGTGTCATTGCATGTGTGTTCTTTTTACTAACAACAACTGGAGTCATTACATGTGTGTTCTTTTCACATACCACATATGGATCCACCAATGTCATTGCATGTGTGCTCTTTTCACAATCCACCTATGGATCCACCAGTGTCATTGCATGTGTGTTCTTTTTACTAACAACAACCAGAGTCATTGCATGTCTGTTCTTTTCACATACCACATATGGATTCACCAGTGTCATTGCATGTGTGATCTTTTCACAATCCACCTATGGATCCACCAGTGTCATTGCATGTGTGTTCTTTTCACATACCACATATGGATCTACCAATATCATTGAAATGTGTGTTCTCTTCGGAGACCACACATGGATCCACCAGTGTCATTGCATGTGTGTTCTTTTTACTAACAACAACCAGAGTCATTGCATCTGTGTTCTTTTCACATGCCACATATGGATCCACCAGTGTCATTGCATGTGTGCTCTTTTGACAATCCACCTATGGATCCACCGGTGTCATTACATGTGTGTTCTTTTTAGTAACAACAACCAGAGTCATTGCATGTCTATTCTTTCCACATACCACATATGGATCCACCAGTGTCATTGCATGTGGGATCTTTTCACAATCCACCTATGGATCCACCAGTGTCATTGCATGTGTGGTCTTTTCACATACCACATTTGGATCCACCAATATCATTGAAATGTGTGTTCTCTTCAGAGACCACACATGGATCCACCAGTGTCATTGCATGTGTGTTCTTTTTACTAACAACAACCAGAGTCATTGCATCTGTGTTCTTTTCACATGCCACATATGGATCCACCAGTGTCATTGCATGTGTGCTCTTTTGACAATCCACCTATGGATCCACCGGTGTCATTGCATGTGTTTTTTTACTAACAACAACCAGAGTCATTGCATGTGGGTTCTTTTCACATACCACATATGGATCCACCAATGTCATTGCATGTGTGCTCTTTTCACAATCCACCTATGGATCCACCAGTGTCATTGCATGTGTGTTCTTTTTACTAACAATAACCAGACTCATTGCATGTGTGTTCTTTTCACATACAACATATGGATCCACCATTATCATTGCATGTGTGTTCTTTTCACAATCTACCTATGGATCCACCAGTGTCATTGCATGTGTGCCCTTTTTACTAACAACAACTAGAGTCATTGCATGTGTGTTCTCTTCAGAGACCACACATGGATCCACCAGTGTCATTGCATGTGTGTTCTTTTTACTAACAACAACCAGTGTCATTGAAATGTGTGTTCTCTTCAGAGACCACACATGGATCCACCATTGTCATTGCATGTGTGTTGTTTTTACTAACAACAACCAGTGTCATTGAAATGTGTGTTCTCTTCAGAGACCACACATGGATCCACCAGTGTCATTGCATGTGTGGTCTTGTTACTAACAACAACCAGAGTCATTGCATGTGTGTTATTTTCACATACCACATATGGATCCACAAGTGTCATTGCATGTGTGTTCTTTTCACAATCCACCTATGGATCCACCAGTGTCATTGCATGTGTGTTCTTTTTACTAACAACAACCAGTGTCATTGAAATGTGTGTTCTCTTCAGAGACCACACATGGATCCACCAGTGTCATGGCATGTGTGTTCTTGTTACTAACAACAACCAGAGTCATTGCATGTGTGTTCTTTTCACATACCACATATGGTTCCACCAATGTCATTGCGTGTGTGTTATTTTCACAATCCACCTATGGATCTACCAGTGTCATTGCATGTGTGCTCTTTTTACTAACAACAACCAGAGTCAATGCATGTGTGTTCTCTTCAGAGACCACACATGGATCCACCAGTGTCATTGCATTTGTGTTCTTTTTACTTACAAAAATCAGAGTCATTGAAATGTGTGTTCTCTTTAGAGACCACACATGGATCCACCAGTGTCATTGAATGTGTGTTCTTTTTACTAACAACAACCAGAGTCATTGCATGTGTGTTGTTTTCACATACCACATATGGATCCACCAGTGTCATTGCATGTGTGTTCTTTTTACTAACAACAACTGGAGTCATTGCATGTGTGTTCTATTCAAAATCCACCTATGGATCCACCAGTGTCGTTTAATGTGTGCTCTTTTTACTAACAACAACTAGAGTCATTGCATGTGTGTTCTCTTCAGAGACCACACATGGATCCACCTGTGTCATTGCATGTGTGTTATTTTTACAAACAACAACCAGAGTCATTGAAATGTGTGTTCTCTTTAGAGACCACACATGGATCCACAAGTGTCATTGCATGTGTGTTCATTTTACTAACAACAACCAGTGTCATTGAAATGTGTGTTCTCTTTAGAGACCACACATGGATCCACCAGTGTCATTGCATGTGTGTTCTTTAGAGACCACACATGGATCCACTAGTGTCATTGAAATGTGTGTTCTCTTCAGAGACCACACATGGATCCACCAGTGTCATTGCATATGTATTCTTTTTACTAACAACAACTGGAGTCATTGCATGTGTGTTCTTTTCACATACAACATATGGATCCACCAATGTCCTTGCATTTGTGTTCTTGTCACAATCCACCTATGGATCCACTAGTGTCATTGCATGTGTGTTCTTTTCACATACCACATATGGATCCACCAGTGTCATTGAAATGTATGTTCCCTTCAGAGGCCACACATGGATCCACTAGTGTCATTGCATGTGTGTTCTTTTTACTAACAATAACTGGAGTCATTGCATGTGTGTTCTTTTCAGATACCACATATGGATCCACCAGTGTCATTGCATGTGTGCTCTTTTCATAATCCACCTATGGATCCACCAATGTCATTGAAATGTGTGTTCTCTTCAGAGACCACACATGGATCCGCCAGTGTCATTGCATGTGTGTTATTTTTACTAACAACAACTGGAGTCATTGCATGTGTGTTCTTTTCACATACCACATATGGATCAACCAGTTTATTGCATGTGTGCTCTTTACACAATCCACGTATGGATCCACTAGTGCCATTGAATGTGTGTTCTTTTTACTAACAACAACCATAGTCATTGCATGTGTGTTCTTTTCACATACCACATATGGAACCACCAGTGTCATTGCATGTGTACTCTTTTCAAAATCCATCTATGGATCCACCAGTGTCATTGCATGTGTGTTCTTTTTACTAACAACAACCAGAGTCATTGCATGTGTGTTATTTTCACAGACCACATATGGATCCACCAGTGTCATTGCATGTGTGTTCATTTCACAATCCATCTATAGATCCACCAGTGTCATTTCATATGTGCTCTTTTTACTAACAATAACTAGAGTCATTTCATGTGTGTTCTCTTCAGAGACCACACATGGATCCACCAGTGTCATTGCATTTGTGTTCTTTTTACTAACAACAATCAGAGTCATTGAAATGTGTGTTCTCTTTAGAGACCACACATGGATCCACCAGTGTCATTGAATGTGTGTTCTTTTTACGAACAGCAACCAGGGTCATTGCATGTGTGTTCTTTTCACATACCACATATGGATCCACCAGTCTCATTGCATGTGCGTTCTTTTTACTAACAACCACTAGAGTAGTTTCATGTGTGTTCTTTTCACATACCACATATGGATCCACCAGTCTCATTGAAATGTGTGTTCTCTTGAGAGACCACACATGGTTCTACCAGTGTCATTGCATGTGTGTTCTATTTACTAACAACAACTGGAGTCAATGCATGTGAGTTCTTTTCACATACCACATATGGATCCACCAATGTCATTGCATGTGTTCTCTTTTCACAATCCACCTATGGATCCACCAGTGTCATTGCATGTGTGTTCTTTTCACATACCACATATGGATCCACCAGTGTCATTGAAATGTGTGTTCTCTTCAGAGACCACACATGGATCCACCAGTGTCATTGCATGCGTGTTCTTTTTACTAACAACAACTGGAATCATTGGATGTGTGTTCTTTTCACATACCATATATGGATCCACTAGTGTCTTTCATGTGTGCTCTTTTCACGATCGACCTATGCATCCACTAGTGTCATTGCATGTGTGTTCTTTTCACATACCACACATGGATCCACCAATATCAATGAAATGTATGTTCTCTTCAGAGACCACACATGGATCCACCCGTGTCATTGCATGTGTGTTCTTTTTACTAACAACAACTAGAGTCATTGCATGTGTGTTCTTTTCACATACCACATATGGATCCACCAATGTCATTGCATGTGTGCTCTTTTGACAATCCACCTATGGATCCACCAGTGTCATAGCATGTGTGTTCTTTTTACTCACAACAACCAGAGTCATTGTGTGTGTTCTTTTCACATACCACATATGGATCCACCAGTGTCATTGCATGTGTGCTCTTTTCACAATCCACCTATGGATCCACCAGTGTCATTGCATGTGTGTTCTTTTTACTAACAACAACCAGAGTCATTGCATGTGTGTTCTTTTCACATACCACATATGGATCCACTAGTGTCATTGCATGTGTGTTCTTTTCACAATCCACCTATGGATCCACCAGTGTCATTGCATGTGTGCTCTTTTTACTAACAATAACCAAAGTCATTTCATGTGTGTTCTCTTCAGAGACCACACATGGATCCACCAGTGTCATTGCATGTGTGTTCTTTTTACTAACAACAACCAGTGTCATTGAAATGTGTGTTCTCTTCAAAGACCACACATGGATACACCAGTGTCATTGGATGTCTGTTCTTGTTACTAACAACAACCAGAGTCATTGCATGTGTGTTCTTTTCACATACCACATATGGATCCACCAGTGTCATTGCATGTGTGTTCTTTTCAAAATCCACCTATGGATCCACCAGTGTCATTGCATGTGTGTTCTCTTCAGAGACCACACATGGATCCACCTGTGTCATTGCATGTGTGTTCATTTTACTAACAATAACCAGAGTCGTTGAAATGTGTGTTCTCTTCAGAGACTACACATGGATCCACCAGTGTCATTGCATGTGTGTTCTTTTTTACTAACAACAACCAGTGTCATTGAAATGTGTGTTCTCTTTAGAGACCACAAATGGATCCACCAGTGTCATTGCATGTGTGTTCTTTTTACTAACAACAATCAGAATCATTGCATGTGTGTTCTTTTCACATACCACATATGGATCCACCAGTGTCATTGCATGTGTGTTCTTTTTACTAACAACAACTGGAGTCATTTCCTGTGTGTTCCACATATGGATCCACTAGTGTCATTGAAATGTGTGTTCTCTTTAGGGACCACACATGGATCCACGAGCTCATTGCATGTGTGTTCTTTTTACTAACAACAACTTGAGTCATTGCATGTGTATTCTTTTCACATACAACATATGGATCCACCAGTGTCATCGCCTGTGTGTTCTTTTCACAATCCACCTATGGATCCACGAGTGTCATTTCATGTGTGTTCTTTTCACATACCACACATGGATCCACCAATATCAATGAAATGTGTGTTCTCTTCAGAGACCACACATGGATCCACCAGTGTCATTGCATGTGTGTTCTTTTTACTAACAACAACAAGAGTCGTTGCATGTGTGTTATTTTCACAATCCACCTATGGATCCACCAGTGTCATTGCATGTGTGCTCTTTTCACAATCCACCTATGGATCCACCAGTGTCATTGAAATGTGTGTTCCCTTCAGAGACCACACAAGGATCCACCAGTGTCATTGCATGTGTGTTCTTTTTACTAACAACAACTGGAGTCATTGCATGTGTGTTATTTTCACATACCACATATGCATCCACCAGTGTCATTGCATGTGTGCTCCTTTCACAATCCACCTATGGATCCACCAGTGTCATTGCATGTGTATTCTTTTACTAACAACAACCAGAGTCATTGCATGTGTGTTCTTTTCACATACCACATATGGATCCACTGGTGTCATTGTATGTGTGTTCTTTTCACAATCCACCTATAGATCCACCAGTGCCATTGCATGTGTGCTCCTTTTACTAACAACAACCAGAGTCATTGCATGTGTGTTCTCTTCAGAGACCACACATGGATCCACCAGTGTCATTGCATTTGTGTTCTTTTTACTAACTTCAATCAGAGTCATTGAAATGTGTGTTCTCTTTAGAGACCACACATGGATCCACCAGTGTCATTGAATGTGTATTCTTTTTACTAAAAACAACCAGAGTCATTGCATGTGTGTTCTTTTCACATACCACATATGGATCCACCAGTCTCATTGCATGTGTGTTCTTTATAGTAACAACAATTGGAGTCATTTCATGTTTGTTCTTTGCACATACCACATATGGATCCACCAGTGTCATTGAAATGTGTGTTCACTTCAGAGACCACACATGGTTCCACCAGTGTCATTGCATGTGTGTTCTTTTTACTAACAACAACTGGAGTCAATGCATGTGTGTTCTTTTCACATACCACATATGGATCCACCAGTGTCATTGCATGTGTGCTCTTTTCACAATCCACCTATGAATCCACCAGTGTCATTGCATGTGTGTTCTTTTCACATACCACATATGGATCCACCAGTGTCATTGAAATGTGTGTTCTCTTCAGAGACCACACATGGATCCACCAGTGTCATTGCATGCGTGTTCTTTTTACTAACATCAACTGGAATTATTGCATGTGTGTTCTTTTCACATACCATATATGGATCCACTAGTGTCTTTCATGTGTGCTCTTTTCACGATCCACCTATGCATCCACTAGTGTCATTGCATGTGTGTTCTTTTCACATACCACATATGGATCCACCAATATCAATGAAATGTGTGTTCTCTTCAGAGCCACACATGGATCCACCAGTGTCATTGCATGTGTGTTCTTTTTACTAACAACAACTAGAGTCATTGCATGTGTGTTCTTTTCACATACCACATATGGATCCACCAATGTCATTGCATGTGTGCTCTCTTGACAATCCACCTATGGATCCACCAGTGTCATTGCATGTGTGTTCTTTTTACTAACAACAACCAGAGTCATTGTGTGTGTGTTCTTTTCACATACCACATATGGATCCACCAGTGTCATTGCATGTGTGCTCTTTCCACAATCCACCTATGGATCCACCAGTGTCATTGCATGTGTGTTCTTTTTACTAACAACAACCAGAGTCATTGCATGTGTGTTCTTTTCACATACCACATATGGATCCACTAGTGTCATTGCATGTGTGTTCTTTTCACAATCCACCTATGGATCCACCAGTGTCATTTCATGTGTGCTCTTTTTACTAACAATAACCAGAGTCATTTCATGTGTGTTCTCTTCAGAGACCACACATGGATCCACTAGTGTCATTGCATGTGTGTTCTTTTTACTAACAACAACCAGTGTCATTGAAATGTGTGTTCTCTTCAAAGACCACACCTGGATCCACCAGTGTCATTGGATGTGCGTTCTTGTTACTAACAACAACCAGAGTCATTGCATGTGTGTTCTTTTCACATACCACATATGGATCCACCAGTGTCATTGCATGTGTGTTCTTTTCAAAATCCACCTATGGATCCACCAGTGTCATTGCATGTGTGTTCTCTTCAGAGACCACACATGGATCCACCAGTGTCATTGCATGTGTGTTCTTTTTACTAACAATAACCAGAGTCATTGAAATGTGTGTTCTCTTCAGAGACTACACATGGATCCACCAGTGTCATTGCATGTGTGTTCTTTTTACTAACAACGACCAGTGTCATTGAAATGTGTGTTCTCTTTAGAGACCACACATGGATCCACCAGTGTCATTGCATGTGTGTTCTTTTTACTAACAACAACCAGAATCATTGCATGTGTGTTCTTTTCACATACCACATATGGATCCACCAGTGTCATTGCATGTGTGTTCTTTTTACTAACAACAACTGGAGTCATTTCCTGTGTGTTCTTTTCACATACCACATATGGATCCACTAGTGTCATTTCATGTGTGTTCTTTTTACTAACAACAACCAGAGTCATTGCATGTGTGTTCTTTTCACATACCACATATGGATCCACCAGTGTCATTGCATGTGTGTTCTTTTCACAATCCACCTATGGATCCACCAGTGTCATTGCATGTGTGCTCTTTTTACTAACAACAACTGGAATCATTGCATGTGTGTTCTTTTCACATACCATATATGGATCCACTAGTGTCTTTCATGTGTGCTCTTTTCACGATCCACCTATGCATCCACTAGTGTCATTGCATGTGTGTTCGTTTCACATACCACATATGGATCCACCAATATCAATGAAATGTGTGTTCTCTTCAGAGCCACACATGGATCCACCAGTGTCATTGCATGTGTGTTCTTTTTACTAACAACAACTAGAGTCATTGCATGTGTGTTCTTTTCACATTCCACATATGGATCCACCAATGTCATTGCATGTGTGCTCTTTTGACAATCCACCTATGGATCCACCAGTGTCATTGCATGTGTGTTCTTTTTACTAACAACAACCAGAGTCATTGTGTGTGTGTTCTTTTGACATACCACATATGGATCCACCAGTGTCATTGCATGTGTGCTCTTTTCACAATCCACCTATGGATCCTCCAGTGTCATTGCATGTGTGTTCTTTTTACTAACAACAACCAGAGTCATTGCATGTGTGTTCTTTTCACATACCACATATGGATCCACCAGTGTCATTGAAATGTGTGTTCTCTTCAGAGACCACACAAGGATCCACCAGTGTCATTGCATGTCTGTTCTTTTTACTAACAACAACTGGAGTCATTGCATGTGTGTTCTTTTGACATACCACATATGGATCCACCAGTGTCATTGCATGTGTGCTCCTTTCACAATCCACCTATGGATCCACCAGTGTCATTGCATGTGTGTTCTTTTTACTAACAACAACCAGAGTCATTGCATGTGTGTTCTTTTCACATACCACATATGGATCCACCAGTGTCATTGCATGTGTGTTCTTTTTACTAACAACAACCAGAGTCATTGCATGTGTGTTCTTTTCACATACCACATATGGATCCACCAGTGTCATTGCATGTGTGTTCTTTTCACAATCCACCTATGGATCCACCAGTGTCATTGCATGTGTGCTCTTTTTACTAACAACAACTGGAATCATTGCATGTGTGTTCTTTTCACATACCATATATGGATCCACTAGTGTCTTTCATGTGTGCTCTTTTCACGATCCACCTATGCATCCACTAGTGTCATTGCATGTGTGTTCGTTTCACATACCACATATGGATCCACCAATATCAATGAAATGTGTGTTCTCTTCAGAGCCACACATGGATCCACCAGTGTCATTGCATGTGTGTTCTTTTTACTAACAACAACTAGAGTCATTGCATGTGTGTTCTTTTCACATTCCACATATGGATCCACCAATGTCATTGCATGTGTGCTCTTTTGACAATCCACCTATGGATCCACCAGTGTCATTGCATGTGTGTTCTTTTTACTAACAACAACCAGAGTCATTGTGTGTGTGTTCTTTTGACATACCACATATGGATCCACCAGTGTCATTGCATGTGTGCTCTTTTCACAATCCACCTATGGATCCTCCAGTGTCATTGCATGTGTGTTCTTTTTACTAACAACAACCAGAGTCATTGCATGTGTGTTCTTTTCACATACCACATATGGATCCACTAGTGTCATTGCATGTGTGTTCTTTTCACAATCCACCTATGGATCCACCAGTGTCATTGCATGTGTGCTCTTTTTATTAAAAATAACCAGAGTCATTTCATGTGTGTTCTCTTCAGAGACCACACATGGATCCACCAGTGTCATTGCATGTGTGTTCTTTTTACTAACAACCAGTGTCATTGAATGTGTGTTCTCTTCAAAGACCACACATGGATCCACCAGTGTCATTGGATGTGCGTTCTTGTTACTAACAACAACCAGAGTCATTGCATGTGTGTTCTTTTCACATACCACATATGGATCCACCAGTGTCATTGCATGTGTATTCTTTTCAAAATCCACCTATGGATCCACCAGTTTCATTGCATGTGTGTTCTCTTCAGAGACCACACATGGATCCACCTGTGTCATTGCATGTGTGTTCTTTTTACTAACAATAACCAGAGTCATTGAAATGTGTGTTCTCTTCAGAGACTACACATGGATCCACCAGTGTCATTGCATGTGTGTTCTTTTTACTAACAACAACCAGTGTCATTGAAATGTGTGTTCTCTTTAGAGACCACACATGGATCCACCAGTGTCATTGCATGTGTGTTCTTTTTACTAACAACAACCAGAATCATTGCATGTGTGTTCTTTTCACATACCACATATGGATCCACCAGTGTCATTGCATGTGTGTTGTTTTTACTAACAACAACTGGAGTCATTTCATGTGTGTTATTTTCACATACCACATATGGATCCACTAGTGTCATTGAAATGTGTTTTCTCTTCAGAGACCACACATGGATCCACGAGTGTCATTGCATGTGTGTTCTTTTTACTAACAACAACTTGAGTCATTGCATGTGTGTTCTTTTCACATACAACATATGGATCCACCAGTGTCATTGCCTGTGTGTTCTTTTCACAATCCACCTATGGATCCACTAGTGTCATTTCATGTGTGTTCTTTTCACATACCACATATAGATCCACCAGTGTCATTGAAATGTGTGTTCTCTTCAGAGACCACACATGGATCCACCAGTGTCATTGCATGTGTGTTCTTTTTACTAACAACAACAAGAGTCGTTGCATGTGTGTTCTTTTCACATACCACATATGGATCCACCAGTGTCATTGCATGTGTGCTCTTTTCACAATCCACCTATGGATCCACTAGTGTCATTGAAATGTGTGTTCTCTTCAGAGACCACACAAGGATCCACCAGTGTCATTGCATGTCTGTTCTTTGTACTAAGAACAACTGGAGTCATTGCATGTGTGTTCTTTTCACATACCACATATGGATCCACCAGTGTCATTGCATGTGTGCTCCTTTCACAATCCACCTATGGATCCACCAGTGTCATTGCATGTGTGTTCTTTTTACTAACAACAACCAGAGTCATTGCATGTGTGTTCTTTTCACATACCACATATGGATCCACCAGTGTCATTGCATGTGTGTTCTTTTCACAATCCACCTATGGATCCACCAGTGTCATTGCATGTGTACTCTTTTTACTAACAATAACCAGAGTCATTGCATGTGTGTTCTCTTCAGAGACCACACATGGATCCACCAGTGTCATTGCATTTGTGTTCTTTTTACTAACTTCAATCAGAGTCATTGAAATGTGTGTCCTCTTTAGAGAGCACACATGGATCCACCAGTGTCATTGAATGTGTATTCTTTTTAGTAACAACAACTAGAGTCATTGCATGTGTGTTCTTTTCACATACCACATATGGATCCACCAGTCACATTGCATGTGTGTTCTTTATAGTAACAACAATTGGAGTCATTTCATGTGTGTTCTTTTCACATACCACATATGGATCCACCAGTATCATTGAAATGTGTGTTCTCTTCAGAGACCACACATGGATCCACCAGTGTCATTGCATGTGTGTTCTTTTTACTAACAACAACTGGAGTCATTGCATGTGTGTTCTTTTCACATACGACATATGGATCCACCAGTGTCATTGCATGTGTGCTCTTTTCACAATCCACCTATGGATCCACCAGTGTCATTGCATGTGTGTTCTTTTCACATACCACATATGGATCCACTAGTGTCATTGAAATGTGGGTTCTCTTTAGAGACCACACATGGATCCACCAGTGTCATTGCATGTGTGTTCTTTTTACTAACAACAACTGGAGTCATTACATGTGTGTTCTTTTCACATACCACATATGGATCCACCAGTGTCATTGACATGCACCATCATAAACTTGATCAAAGTATTTGTAAAACATTCGAAGCTGGGATCATAGTACTTCAATCATAACATGAAAGAAAAAGTTCTAGCAATAAGACAAAGAAACTATGTTGCAACATGAAAAGGCACAAACAAAAGATTCATGAATAACAATGCTTTGCAAGACGTTTGTCTGTTTCACATAAAGAAGACATAGCATAATAGCATTCAGCTTGTACCTCATAGAGTAGCAAATATAATTGCATAGGACACCTTCAAAGTTCATAAGAGAGACTAGATACAAATAGTTTAAAACAAGCAATATCAAGTTATGCATCAATCAACTAGTCTTGGGACAATGCACATAGAACTAAGAATGGCCACTATGCTCTCAAAGTAAGTGCATAAAGATAGAAGGTGGAGACTCAATATATAAGTGGAAGAAAGGGCCTTTAAAGAAGGAAGTAGGGATTCAAGTCATAAAGAGCTTCCAAAAATTATGGTACTTAATAGATTTCAGCTCTCATTGCCCCTATCATCAGCATCTTGAAGGTGATTACGGTTAAAGTGACACAACTAAGAGGATATGCTTGACAAGTTATAAACCAAAATCTCATGCCCCTTACTTACGAAGACCGAAACTCATGCTACTCAAATTTAGTCACAAGTAAGCTCTTGTCATTGTAAGTACATCTGTATCTTAAAGAGCCGCCAACGGGGTACCCCTTGCACATGATACAGGAGCTATCCCATAATCAAAATGACAAGGCAAGCAGACAATGAGCATCTCAGCGATCTTTTTATTTGCTATTTGCATAAGTTTTTTTATTGAGGATGCTTCATACAGTGCTCATTATGGTTACGCTGTAGGTTTCCACAATGATTAGGCATGGCTTAGGCTAGCGGCCCAGGCGTTTCTCTAACACATATACAAACTCCATGATCTTACAAGTTCCACTTTTATTTCACACCACCGGGATCCATAAGCAAAAGAACATGATATCAACGGGGTACAAAGTACAGGTGCAATGTTGAAAGCGTTCCCCATGATACATGGTTCTGCTAACTTCAACTTATAAAGCGCAAGCATATACGCAACAAAGAAGGACCCAATGGTTCAAGTTTATTAAATACAAAAAAGTAAAGTGTGCCATCAAGTTCGTGAGAGCTTTAATCACTAGTTTTCTCATAACAAGTTTAATCTGGAAGGTAAACAAAAGCATGAATATACTTGGAATAGCATAAGCTAGTAGGTAGGTATGGTGGACTCTTTGGAATAACTTGGTTTAGGGAGTTGGATGCATGAGTGGAACTCATACTTGATTGTGGAGGCTAGCAAAAGACTGGGAGCGACAAACTAAGAGATAAATAATGGCCATAATCATGCAAAGCGACAAAACATCATTGCTCAAAGCATAAAGTGACACTACAGGTTGAAAACTAAAGGATCATAAAGGCTAAGGTGACTTTGGATAGTCATAACATGGTGTGAGCATGCGCCAAGTCAACCCAAATAAAGCATCAAAGGAGAATACCACTATACTATGCTTTAATATGCTAAAACAACACATGATTCATCCAAGGCACATTAAGCAATCTCAATTGTTTATAAAAAGTCATGCTACAGCAAAGAATCCTAAGCATAAAACCAAAACAATATCAAGCATGGCATGACAAAGCATAGGCCACAGTCAAAAACAAGCTCTCTTTACCACTTAAGCATGAACTTTCCTACTCTTTTCCAAACCAAACCAAACTATTTGAAAACCAATGTATGAAAGAGGGGGTCCAACCAATTTATTCAGCAAACAAAGCAAACGAAAAACCAAAACAAAAACGAAAAAGAAGATGCTCCAAGAACAACACAACTGTGCATGAAACAATAAAAATGAAGCGTTTGGAAGAAACTTGGGATTTTTATTGATGAAGAAGGGGATGCCTTGGGAATCCCCAAGCTTTGACGCTTGTACTTCTTGGATATTTCTTGGGGTGACACGCGTGGCATCCCCAAGCATGAGCTTTAGTCAATCCTTCATCTCATTACTCATTCCTTCCATACACCTGAAATTTTTCCTTCATACAAAACTTCACACAATCTTTATTAGCAACATTAGTGCACTCAAGATAATAGGTCTTTAGGTTCAGTTTTGACACCAATAAAACTTCCATTAAAATACAATCTACTTCATCACTTCCCTAAAAAATCTCAATTCCCCAAAATAACTCAAAAAGGAACCAACAAGAAGCAAATGCAGAAAATGGCAGAAATCTGTCAAAACAGACCAGCAGGTAAAGACGAATTTTTTCGAATACCTTCTGTTCCTCAAATCGAAAAGTGTTGAACTAGAAAAGTTATATAACAACCTGGGGCAGGAGCACAGAAATTCATGCCTCAAAAGGACGTACATAGATTTTACACGAATTTTTACAGTGAAGCACAGAAATTAGTTTTAGGACAGCAACTTTCCCAATCATTACTTCTCTCTCATTAGAGGTTACTCTTGGCACAAAAATCAAATAAAAAGGATAAGGAGAGGTTATTACTGAAGTAATAACTTCCAAGACTCATCTAAAACTTTTGGGTTATCTCCCAATAAGTACTTTTCTTTAACGCCTTTAAGTTAGGCATAAGAAGCAAGAAAAAGAATCAAGTGTTCTCAAATGAAGAAGCACTAAGAGCAAATTTTGTTTTTATAGGAGAGGCAAAAGAAATCTTCTCTCTTTTCTTAGTGAAGTGTTCTATACCTTTCTTGAGTGGGAGTTCATATTTAATGGTGCCTTCTTTCATATCAATAATGGCACCAACAGTTCTAAGAAAAGGTCTTCCCAAAGTAATAGGACAAGAGGCATTGCATTCAACATCCAAAACATAGAAATCAACAGGGACATAGGCATTGTTAACCATAATAATAACATAATTAATACTCCTCATGAGTTTCTTTTTAGCATTATCATCAAGTGGGACATTCAAATAACAATCTTTAAGTGGTGGCAAATCAAACATATCATAAATCCTTCTAGGCATAATAGAAACACTACTATCAAGATCACATAAAGCTTTGAAATCAAAGTCATTCACTGATACATTGCAAATGTATCTATAATTTTTTATGTTCCATGATTAGCTTTATCCACTTTCTTGTGTTTTGTTCCAACTTTGGAGTAGTTTTCATATGATTTCTTGGACTAACCTATTAACAAGAGCCCTAGTGCCAGCTGCCTGTTTTCTGCTGTTTTTGGTTCTAGGAAAGTCAGAAAATGAATATTCTTGGAATTGGACGGGACAAAAGCCAAAGTGCCTATTTTTCTGGAAGTCATCAAGTGCCAGAATACGAGACGGAGAGGGGCCAGGGGCCACCACACCACCTGGCCGCGCGGCTCCCCTGGCCCGCGCCAGGGGGTGGTGTGGCCGCCCCCGGCACCCCCTTGGCCTCCCCTTCCGACTATAAGATGCCCTCGGGACATAAACCCTAAGTACCCGATCAAAAATCCACAAAAGAGTCTGTAGCCGCCATCATCTCCATCCCTAGATCCGGAGGGATCTGAAGCTCTTCCCGGCACCCTGCCGGAGAGGGGAATTCACCCTAGAGGCCTTCTTTATCACCATGCAAGCCTCTGGTGTGATGCGTGAGTAGTTCATCCTTGGACTACGGATCCATGTAGTAGCTAGATGGCTGGTTCTCCTCCTTTTTTCTTTCATGTTTAGATCTTGTGAGCTCCGTTCATGATCAAGATCATCTATTTGTAATTCTGCATGTTGTGTTTGCGGGGATTCGATGGATGTTGAGATGCTATTTCAGATTGATTATTGATTCTATCATGTCTTTGTTATTTGTGATCTTGCATGCTTTCCATTGTGAGTAGCTATCTTGGCCAAGTAGATGCTAGCAACTCCAAGAGTTAGTATTTATGCTCGATAGTGGGTTCATGCCTCTGGTAATCTGGGGAAGTGACAGAAATCACTAAGGTACTAGATGTGCTGTTGCTACTAGGGAGAAAACAACAATCCTTTGTTCATAGAACAATCGTATTGTTTTCTTTACACGCAATTCATAAAGCAATAATCTGTTGCTTACAACTTAATACTGGAGGTGGTTCAAATGATAACCTGAAGGTGGATTATTAGTCATAGATGCAGTTGGATGGCGGTCTATGTATAATGTTGTAATGCCCAATCAAGTCTCAAAGGAGTCAAGATGATTAGTATATGCATGTATTGCTTTCTCGATGTTTGTCAATTGCCCCGCTATAATTTGTTCACCCAGCATGTTATCTATCTAAGGAGAGCCACCTCTAGTGAACTATGGATCCCGGTCCTTGTCTTTTACATTCAATCTACAAACTATTTACTGCTTTGTGTTTACTTTCTGCAAACTTTTACTTCTTTCCATTCGATACGTTTAATCCTTTGTTTTCCGCAAAACACGGTGAGATTAACAACCTCATCGCAAGTTGGGGACAAAGTTCTATGATTGTGTTGTGCAGGTCTCCACATTGCTACTAGCATCGGTAGTGCGCCCTGCCAAAGATCAGCTAGTAACACCTTTGGGGTGTTTCCTTGCTCCTACTGGTTCGATTAAACCTTGGTTTCATATTGAGGGAAGCTTGCTGCTGTGCTCATCATACCTTCCTCTTGGGGTTCCCAACGAGCTCTACATCAACACCGCTCCAGCATTTTTCTGGCGCCATATACAGAGCCATCAAGCATTTTTCTGGCGCCGTTGTCGGGGAGTCAAGGACATCTTCACAAGGGGAGTCCCTCATAACTAATCTCTTTACTTTGTTATTTTTTTTTGCTTAGTTTCTTTTTGCTTTGTTTGCTTGTTTCTTTATCAAAAACACAACAAAATTAGTTTTACTAGTTTGCTTTCTTATTCAAAAACACACACAAAAATTAAGTCTCCTCTAGTTGTCACCTCTTCCTTAGCTCACCATGTTGATCCCTAAATTCACCTTGAAAGACCTTTCAATTGGTAGTGGTTCTATAATTGGGAAAGATAATATTGAAGAATTCTTTAATCATGTTAGGAAACATGAAGATACCGAGGATAGATCCCTTGCAGAACTTGCTCCAAACTATGAGATTGCTGCAGGTTCTTTAATTCACATGTTAGAAGCTAGGTTTGTTAACTTCAACCCCTTAATGCAAGTAAGCTTAAAGAAATTGAAGACCCTGAAAAGAGGGATTTTATTCTAGAAACTTTATTTAAGGAGTTCTATGATGTTGCCAAGGAAGCTAGGAAAGTCTTTGAACGTTTGAATATGCTAGGCTCGTGTGTAGATGTTGTTGGTACACGAGAAAGGATGAACAAAACCGAACCTGATGGGGAGGAACCTAAGATACCAATACCCTTTAAACTAGTAGCAATACATGATGCCATAGAAAAGAACCTTGATTGGATTGTTTCTGCAAACCCTTTTGATGAGAATAGTGAACCCAAGAGCATTGAGAGAGGATCCTCTCGTACTTATTTGGATGATATACCTTGCCTTGTTGAAAATATTTCTGGTATTGATCTTAATGCTTCTTCATTTGAGAACACTTGATTCTTTCTTGCTTCTTATGCCTAACTTAAAGGCATTAAATAAAAGTACTTATTGGGAGATAACCCAAAAGTTTTAGATGATTCTTGGAAGTTATTACTTCAGTAATAACCTCTCCTTATCCTTTTTATTTGCTTTTTGTGCCAAGAGTAACCTCTAATGAGAGAGAAGTAATGATTGGGAAAGTTGTTGTCCCGAAACAGATTTCTGTTCTTCACCATAAAAATCCGTGTAAAATCTCTGAACGTCTTTTTGAGGCGTGAATTGTTGTGCTTCTGCCCCAGGTTGTTATCTAACTTTCATTAGTTCAACACGTTTTGATTTGAGCAACAGAAGGTCTTCGAAAAATTCGTCTTTACCAGCTGGTCTGTTTTGACAGATTTCTGCCATTTTCTGCATTTGCTTCTTGTTGGTTCCTTCTTGAGTTCTTTTGGGGAATTGAGATTTTTGAGGGAAGTGCTACAGTAGCTAGTGTTCTAATGGAAGTTTATTTGGTGTTAGAACTGAACCTTAAGACTTATTTATCTTGAGTGCACTAATGTTACTAATGAGATTGTGTGAAGTTTTGTATGAAGGAAAATTTTCAGGTGGATGGAAGGAATGAGTAACGAGATGAAGGATGGACTAAAGCTCAAGCTTGGGGATGCCATGCATGTCACCCCAAGAAATATCCAAGAAGTACAAGCGTCGAAGCTTGGGGATGCCCAAGGCATCCCCTTCTTCATCAATAAAAATTCCAGCTTTCTTCCAAACGCTTCATTTTTATTGTTTCATGCACAGTTGTTTTGTTCTTGGAGCGTCTTGTTTTTCGTTTTCGTTTTGGTTTTTCGTTTGCTTGGTTTTCTTAGTTCGCTGAATAAATTGGTTGGACCCCCTCTTTCATACATTGGTTTGCAAATAGTTTGGTTTGCTTTGGAAAAGAGTAGGAAAGTTCATGCTTATGTGGTAAAAAGAGCTCGTTTTTGACTGTGGCCTATGCTTTGTCATGCCATGCTTGATATTGTTTTGGCTTTATGCTTAGTATTCTTTGCTGTAGCATGGCTGGTTATAAACAATTGATATTGCTTAATGTGCCTTGGATGAATCATGCGTTGTTTGAGCATATTAAAGCATAGTATAGTGGTATTCTCCTTTGATGCTTTATTTGGGTTGACTTGGCGCATGTCCACACCATGTTATGACTATCTCAGGTCACCATAGCCTTTATGATCCTTTATTTTTCAACTTGTAGTATCACCTTATGCTTTGATCAATGATGTTTTGTCGCTCTGCATGATTATGGCCATTATTGCTCTCTTAGTTTGTGGCTCCCAGTCTTTTGCTAGCCTCCACAACCAAGTATGAGTTCCACTCATGCATCCAACTACCTAAACCAAGTTATTCCAAAGAGTCCACCATACCTACCTATTAGCATAAGCTATTCCAAGTATATTCATGCTTTTGTTTACCTTCCGGATTAAACTTGTTATGAGAAAACTAGTGATTAAAGCTCTCACGAAATTGACGGCACACTTTAATTTTCTTGCCCTTAATAAACTTGAACCATTGTGTCGTCTATGTTGTATATGCTTGCACTTATTTGTTGGGAATTAGCAGAACCATGCTTTCATGGGGAACGCTTTCAACATTGAACTTGGTACTTGTACCTAGTTGATATCATGCTCTTTTGTATATGGATGTCGTCGGTGTGAAATGAAAGGGGAGCTTGTAATTCCATGGAGTTATGTATATGTGTTAGAGAAACGCCTGGGCCGCTGGTCTAATCCATGCTGACATGGTGGAAACCTGCAACGTAACCATAATGAGCTATCTATGAAGCATTCTTCTTATAAAAAAAGAGTCCTATATCGAGGAAAAAGAGAAAAAGAAAAAAAATAGATATTATGAAAAGAGGAAAGAGAGAAAAAACACCATATTCCCATGGTAAATAAGAAGATTGCTGAGATGCTTGTTGTATGCTTGCCTTGTCATTTTGATATGGGGATTCTTCCGTATCATCGGGCAAGGGGTACCCCGTTGGTGGTTCTCTATGATACACATGTACTTACAATGACAAGAACTTACCGGTGACTAAACTTGAGTAGCATGAGGAGCGACCCTCGTATACAAGGGACATGAGATTTCTGACTTATACTTCGTCAAGCATGTACACCATAGTCTGTTCACTTTAACCTTAATCACTTCAAGATGCTTATGATAGGGGCAATGAGAGCTGAAAGCTATAAGTACCATAATTTTTGGAAGCTCTTTATGAGACTTGAATCCCTACTTCCTTTTATGAAGGCCTTTCTTCCACCATTATATATTGAGTCTCCATCTTCTACCTTTATGCACCTACTTTGAGAGCATAGTGGCCATTCTTAGTTCTATGTGCATTGTCCCAAGACTAGTTGATTGATGCAGACTTTGATATTTCTTGTTTTAAACTATTTTTATCTAGTCACTCTTATGAACTTTGAAGGTGTCCTATGCATTTATATTTGCTACTCTATGAGGGACAAGCTGAATGCTACTATGCTATGTTTTCTTTATGTGAAACAAACAAACGTCTTGCAAAGCATTGTTATTCATGAATCTTTTGTTTGTGCCTTTTCATGTTGCATCATAGTTTCTTTGCTTATTGCTAGAACTTTGTCTTTCAAGTTATGATTGAAGTACTATGATCCCAGCCTTGAATGTTTTACAAATACTTTGATCAAGTCTTTGATGGTGCATGTCACCTCAAAAATTATTCTTTCTTTTTATCACTTAACTACTCGAGGACGAGCAGGAGTTAAGCTTGGGGATGTTGATACATTGCAAATGTATCTATAATTTTTGATGTTCCATCCTTAGTTTTATCCACTTTCTTGTGTTTTGTTCCAACTTTGGAGTACTTTTCATATGATTTCTTGGACTAACCTATTAACAAGAGCCACAGTGCCAGCTGCCTGTTTTCTGCAGTTTTTCGTTCCAGGAAAATCAGAAAATGAATATTCTCGGAATTGGACGGGACAAAAGCCAAAGTGCCTATTTTTCCGGAAGTCATCAAGTGCCAGAATACGTGATGGAAAGGGGCCAGGGGGCCACCACAGCACCTGGCCATGCGGCCAGGCCTGGCCCAAGCCAGGGGGTGGTGCGGCCGCCCCCGGCACCCCCTCGACCTCCCCTTCCAACTATAAGATTCCCTCGGGACGTAAATCCTAAGTACCTGATCAAAAATCCACGAAAGAGTCTGTAGCCGCCGTCATCTCCATCCCTAGATCGGGAGGGATCTAAAGCTCTTCCCGGCACTCTGCCGGAGAGGGGAATTCACCCTGGAGGCCTTCTTCATCACCATGCAAGCCTCCAATGTGATGCGTGAGTAGTTCATCCTTGGACTATGGATCCATTTATTAGCTAGATGGCTGGTTCTCCTCCTTTGTGCTTTCACGTTTAGATCTTATGAGCTTCGTTCATGATCAAGATCATCTATTTGTAATTCTGCATGTTGTGTTTGCGGGGATCCGATAGATATTGAGATGCTATTTCAGATTGATTATTGATTCTATCATGTCTTTGTTATTTGTGATCTTGCATGCTTTCCGTTGTTAGTAGCTATCTTGGCCAAGTAGATGCTAGCAACTCCAAGAGTTAGTATTTATGCTCGATAGTGGGTTCATGCCTCTGGTAATCTGTGGAAGTGATAGAAATATCTAAGGTACTAGATGTGCTGTTGCTACTAGGGAGAATGCAACAATCCTTTGTTCATAGAACAATCGTATTGTTTACTTTACACGCAATTCATAAAGCAATAATCTGTTGCTTGCAACTTAATACTGGAGGTGGTTCGGATGATAACCTGAAGGTGGATTATTAGTCATAGATGCAGTTGGATGGCGGTCTATGTATAATGTTGTAATGCCCAATCAAGTCTCAAAGGAGTCAAGATGATTAGTATATGCATGTATTGCTTTCTCGATGTTTGTCAATTGCCCCGCTGTAATTTGTTCACCTAGCATGTTATCTATCTAAGGAGAGCCACCTCTAGTGAACTATGGATCCCGGTCCTCGTCTTTTACATTCAATCTACAAACTGTTTACTGCTTTGTGTTTACTTTCTGCAAACTTTTACTTCTTTCCATTCGATACGTTTAATCCTTTGTTTTCCGCAAAACACGGTGAGATTGACAACCTCATCGCAAGTTGGGGACAAAGTTCTGTGGTTGTGTTCTGTAGGTCTCCATGTTGCTACTAGCACCGGTAGTGCGCCCTGCCAAAGCTCAGCTAGTAAAACCTTTGGGGTGTTTCCTTGCTCCTACTGGTTCGATTAAACCTTCGTTTCATACTGAGGGAAACTTGCTTCCTCGTTGGGGAACTCCAAGAGGAAGATATGATGAACACAACAGCAAGTTTTCCCTCAGTACAAAACCAAGGTTTAATCGAACCAGTAGGAGCAAGGAAACACCCCAAAGGTGTTGCTAGCTGAGCCTTGGTAGGGTGCACTACCGGTGCTAGTAGCAACATGGAGACCTGCACAACACAACCACAGACCTTTGCCCCCAACTTACGATGAGGTTATCAATCTCACCGGTTTTGCTGAAACTAAAGGATTAAACGTATCGAATGGAAAGAAGTAAAAGTTTGCAGAAAGTAAGCAGTAAACAGTTGATTGTAGATTGAATGTAAAAGAAAGGATCGGGGTCCATAGTTCACTAGAGGTGGCTCTCCTTAAGATAGATAACATGCTGGGTGAACAAATTACAGCGGGGCAATTGACAAACATCGAGAAACCATACAAGCATATACTACTCATCTTGACTCCTTTGAGATTCGATTGGGCATTACAACATTATACATAGACCACCATCTAACTGCATCTATGACTAATAATCCACCTTCAGGTTATCATTCGAACCCCTCTAGTATTAAGTTGCAAGCAACAGATAATTGCATTATGAATTGCGTGTAAAGTAAACAATACGATTGTTCTATGAACAAAGGGTTGTTGTTTTCTACCTAGTAGCAACAACACATCTAGTACCTTAGAGATTTCTGTCACTTCCCCAGATTACCAGAGGCATGTACCCACTATCGAGCATAAATAATAACTCTTGGAGTTGCTAGCATGTACTTGGCAAAGATAGCTACTAACACCGGAAAGCATGCAAGATCAAAAATAACAAAGACATGATAGAATCAATAATTAATCTGAAATAGCATCTCAATATCCATCGGATCCCCGCAAGCACAACATGCATAATTACAAATAGATGATCTTGATCATGAACGGAGCTCACAAGATCTAAACATGAAAGAAAAAAGGAGGATAACCAGCCATCTAGCTACTACATGGACCCGTAGTCTAGAGATGAACTACTCACGCATCACACCGGAGGCTTGCATGATGATGAAGAAAGCCTCCAGGGTGAATTCCCCTCTCTGGCAGGGTGCCGAGAAGAGCTTCAGATCCCTCCCGATCTAGGGATGAAGATGACGATGGCTACAGACTCTTTCGTGGAATTTTGATCGGGTACTTAGGGTTTTGGTATCGAAGGCAATATATAGGCGGAAGGAGAGGCCGAGGGGGTGCCTGGGGCGGCCAGACCACCCCCTGGCATATCCAGGTGGCCAGGTGGTGTGGCCAGGCCCCAGCCCCTCTCCATCTCGTATTCTGTCTCCAAGTGTCCCCCGGTAAAATAGTGACTTTGGCTTTTGTCCCGTCCAATTCCGAGAATATTCATTTTCTAACTTCCTGGAACCAAAAACAGCAGAGAACAGGTAGCTGGCACTATGGCTCTTGTTAATAGGTTAGTCCAAGAAATCATATGAAAACTACTCCAAAATGCGGACAAAACACAAGAAAGTAGATAAAACCAAGCATGGAACATCAAAAATTATAGATACATTTGCAATGTATCATTAAACCAACTAGTTCAATTAATCCAAGCAGAATCCTTGTTGATTCAATGAATGTTGGATATTTGAAATATTAAAAGGATTTAAATTCAAAGGAATATTCTAAAACATAAATGAAAACAGAAAAAGAAAAGGAAAGAGAGTAATCATGCGGTGTGGCCCACGGCCCATTTTCTTCTTTGCCTAACCTCCGCCCGCGTGCGCCCTCCGGAAGTTCTCGCTCGCTCAGCAACAACCCACTCCAGCCTAGGCCCACGTACCGGTTCGTCGTCTTCCTCCACCGCGAGAATATCATTTTGCGGCCCGAAAGTTGGGTCGCCCAGGCAACGCGGTACACAAGTTGATTTTTATCACCGCGATTCGAAAAGTTGGGGCGCCAATTGTTGGGGGGGGGGGGGGGGGGGGGTCTTTCGAGGTAATGATGGCCAAACCCAATATTTTCAAATCGCGCCCATTAAGTCAGGATATTCCGTTACACTAGTTCCTACTGTGCCCCTTCTTCACCGGTCACTCTTCTTAGCCACCCTGCACGTGTCGTAGGGGCAAATCCATTACTGTACTTTCCTAACTCTCAACACTGAATCTTGCTACGGCGGCGGTCCCTTTTCTTCCCTTCCCCGACCCTAAATCTACCAGCAACGGAGGACCTTTTTTCTCCCTCCCCTAACACTGAATCCGACGGCGGCGGCCCAGCATGTCTTGCAAGGCGAAGGTTTTAGATACGTCACCGACTGATTTAGGTCCATCGGGGCCCAAGTCTGGGGCTCAACGTGTAGCAGCGGCGAGGTCTTTAGCCCCGGTTAGCAAGGAGGCCAGCAAGGATTCTGCTCCCAAGGTACCTACGAGCAGCGGGTTGAAGAGAACAGCAAGGCCAGCGGCGGATTGTTCAGCTCCGGTGGGCGGATGCGGCACCCAGATCTCGAAGAAAAAAACCCGGGAGAAGAGCGAGAGGTGAAATTTTCTTATCTGTGCCTTATCTTGCAAGTAGATTAGTTACGGCATAATAGAATCGAATGAACTGAAATGTTCCCCTTTTTAATCAAATTAGGCACAGCTTTGATACAAGGGACCTATATGAGTTCATAGTTCATGTTTGGTAGTACACTACAAAACTTGATTTTGGTTGCGAGAGGGTTGTGTTCGGGCAACATGTGCATCTGCTTGTGAATTTCAAAGAGGTTGTGTCTGTTTCGCAGCTAGTAGATATGCTTGCCGCTAGAATTCCCTAGGGTTCTAGACAGAGGACAAAATTGATGTGGCGCAACATGAATGATACCTATCAGCAAATTGAGCACTCCCATGAGCTTCAGATGGTTTGGGAGTGTTGTGCAGCTGATCGTAAGGTGAAAGTTGAAGTGATGATTGATGATATGTATGCAGATGCTAGAGATCTTGCTGCCAGAGCTTCTACTCCTAGAGAATACAGACCAATAGATGTTGATCTAGATAAGTTCAGTATACGCATAGAGGTGGATTCATACATGGCAAAACTTGATGAGGGCGTTAATAAGCCAGTTTCGTCATGTACTGTGGAGATCACTGTCGATTCCAAAAACATAACACTTGATGAAATGAGAGAGATGATCGGTAAGGAAATCAGTATTGGCCCTAAGCAGATGGCAAAAATCTAGTGGTGGCATCATAAGAAGCAGCAATTCATAGATGTTTTGGATACTAAAGATCTTATGCAGATTATGCGACGAAATAAGCAAACCAGGAAGGTGTTCTTCCTTGGTAACATTTCTGATGTTGTTGAACAGGTTATAGTGGATGTAGATGCCCCTGTAGTGGATGAACAGAATGAGGTGGTCGACGTTGATAAGATCTGATGAGAGCTTCTACCCTAGGCTTGTCATATGGACCGCGGGGTTCCCCTGCCTGTATTTGTAATATTGACTGATGTTGCATTTAGAGTGTGTTTCTGTGATTATGTTTGTTGAGAGATTACGATATAATTTTGTGCGAGCTGTTGAGATTTTCGGACATGTCACTCACTGAACCATCGTTGTTGTAATAAGACATAAGTACATTGTAGTTGACATGATTATGTTTCTTAAGATGACGTACGCACTTGTTTCTGTTATTATGTTTGTTGGGACATTGTAATGTAATGTTTTGTGAAACCATGACTGGACAAGTGATGCATAAATACATTGTAGTGGACATGATTATGTTTCTTGAGATGATGTACTATACTTGTTTTTGTTATTTTGTTTGTTGAGAGATTGTAATGTAATGTTTTGCGAAACCATGACAGGACAAGTGATGTATAAGTACCTTGTAGTCGACATGATTTTATTTCTTGAGTTGATCTAATATACTTGTTTCTGTGATTACGTTTGTTGAGAGATTGTAATGTGATGTTTTGTGAAACCATGTTGTGATTATGTTTGTTGAGAGATTGTAATGTAATGTTTTGTGAAACCGTGACTGAAGAAGTGATGCATAAGTACCTTGTAGTTGACATGATTTTGTTTCTTTAGATGATGTAATATACTGGTATGTTTTCGTTAGGCAATGAAATTTGGATGGAGGGAGTGTAGGTTTAATATTTGAAATGAGAATGTGTGAAGAGAATCCATATCAGGCAGGAGATAGTAATCCAGGGAAAGGGCATGGTATCCATTAAACTATTGTAACATGCCAATTTAGTCATTGTTGCAGTGGTAGAAGCGATGCTCTCTCTCTCTCTCTCTCTTGTCGACACCGACGCCGACACCGTCGCCTGCGATGACGCATTCGCCATGCTGTCCTTGAACAACGAGGACGACCAGTCGAGAAGCGACAGCCTTCTCTCCGACATCGAGTGTTCCTTCCACGATGTGAGTTCCTCTGTTTTCTCGGGCTATAGTTAGGCAATGGTAAATCTCTCGATCTGAGCTCCATATGTGCATGCAATCGTGTTTGATTTCAGCTTTGCGTTTACCTATAGGTACCATGGATGATCTACGACTCCGAATGGGAGGGCCTAGATCTCGACGGAGAAGTGCCATGTGACCATGGGCTAAAACTGAGGAGATATGTTGTGTTTGAAGGCAGTAACACTGGGAGAAGGTTTTTGGGCTGTACAAATCAGGATTGTTTACATTATGTGCAACTGTGACATGAAGTAAAATGTATCATGCATGTTCATAACACTATTGTGTGTGTGTTTTTAGGTTGGCCCGGTGTGTAAAGTAGTAGAGTGGGTGGATCTTGAGTGGCCAGATGCACTTAAGAAATGTTTGGCACAGTTATGGGAGATGTATGAGTTGGAAAGGTCGTGGAGATTTACTGATGTAAGTGATGCAACAGAAAAAAATTACAAGTTATCGGTACGAAATAAGGAGCTGGAACAAGAAATTGAGAATTTGCAGTCAGAGCTAACCGACGGAATTGATGGGAGCTTGGTTGTTGGAACTGCAAAGAAGCTTCAGGATAGTCATAGGTTGCTGATTCATAATGCAGAAAAGGAGAGGGATCTGATCAAGGAAGACAAGAAGAAGCTAGAGTACTGCATTGCGGATCTGTTGAAGGAACTAAAGAAGGTGCGCGAGGGTGAACAAGGACAAACTATAGAGGATAAAGGAAATTCGAGATGAATAATTTATGTTGTGCCAATGCCTAAAACTAGTTAATTGTAAGACTTGCAGTTGCGCTTTCCGAACTAAGCCAAACTCAATCCTCGAGCAAACTAATTTTAGATGAACACACATATCATGCATAGAGTAAAGTTCACGCTTACAAAATCACCACTGCAGAGGATAAACCAGGCAGTTCAGTACTAAATAGACATATGTTGTGTTCAAGCGAGCCTGGCCCGGAGCTGCCTATTTTCCTCCCTAAGATTGGCCAGCTCCTTCAGTACTATGTCGTGCTTCAGCTGTAGGTTCCAGCGCTCCATCACGGATTGGAGAATTTGGTCCGTAGCCATACGATTTTCCTTCAAGATCCCTTTCATGATCTCCGTCTCCTTCCTACCCGAGGTGCAACCTTCACTATGTAGCTTCGCCCAGCCGGTGTTTAACTCCTTCAGTTTCTGGCACTTGTCAGAAAGGACCGCGAGTTCAGCGCGCAGTTGGTCAAAGGCCAGTTTCTAGGAATTCTGCTTTCTCCCTTTGGATTGCTATCTTGTCATTTAGCTAGGTCGCCAGGTCCTGGTCGATCTTTCGCCTCTTTCCCTGCAACAAAAATACATAGTATGGTTTGTTCAGTTCACCAAGACAAGTTGGTTAGTTTCCATAATTAACTGAATCGACTAGTGGCACTGTCATAATTTCAAGGAAGAAGCAATCTAGGACTAATCAACATTTTATGAATCGACTAGTGGCACTGTCATAATTTCAATTTCAAAGACAAATAAGATTTATCTGCAATTTAGTGTGCTATGGATTTTTCCCAATATCACCAAATAGTAGTGGGAGAGTGGCAAACTCATAATGCAGAAACCCATGTCCAGATACATAATGGAAAGAGAACATGGTGTCCATTCATGAACATGAACACCAACACATGTCCAGATAGATAAGGAGTTGCCCTAGGATTCTTATTGCACCCTATAATGGGAAGCAGACTTGGGCATTGCTCCCTGAACCCTAAAGATTACAAAAGGAGTGGAGGACGAACTGATATTTGTGTCCCCGCTAATGGGAATCAGACTTGGGCATTGCTCCGATACTCCTCTAGACATGCCCTTAGCTCCTCGTTCTCTTTATGAACACCCTCGAGTACGGTGGTCCCTCTGCTCATGTCTGCCTTCATCTCCTTGACTACATCCAGGCAACGGTTCCTATCATGGTAGGCTCAGATGGTAGCCTTGATGTCCTCGACGCGTCCTCTGAGTGCCTCGTTGACTTTGTCCTGCAGGAGAATGCACCTTTCCACGAGATTCTTCTTCCCCTCCATGAGCTCATTGATTATCTTGATGGCCTATTCTTGCCTGTTCAAGTTACGGTCGAGCACTTTATGCAGCCTAATGACGGCATGTGCAAAATCTAGCGAGATCTCCTTCTGCACAGATAATTGCTTGCGTAGGCTCTCATTAGCTTGGGTGAGGGAGCGTGCAAGCTCATGTTGGTTGATAATCTTGGAACTGATCGCGGCCACCTTGTCACGGTACTCGGCCTTCGATCACTGCATCGTTCATGTTAATTGAAATAGGAATTCTATAATTACACTCTAGGTCCCAGGTGAATACTAATATAGATCAAAAAAATCCCCGTTGAATCTAATGGCCGCAGTGTTAAAAAATGGACCTAGGGATCTATTCATGACCACGATAAACTAATCCTAATCACAAAAAATCCATAGTGAATCTATGAACAACTGTATTAAGGAAAGACTAAGAGATCCAATCATATTCATGAAAAATAACACAACTCACAAAATAAGAAGAAAAACCAATGCGGGGCGGACAGGATCTAAGAAATTCACATCACAACTCGGAGAAATAACAGCGTGGAGATTTGCTACCTCGCTGAGACATGGAACGGGGCCGAACGGGTCCTGCAACGCCTCCATTGTGGTGGATTCGGGGTCCACGGCCGGCCTATAATACGTAGAAGAGGAGGAGCAAGAAGAAGAAGAAAAACATGAAGAAGCTGAATAAGATCATGTTGGATCCGCAACATAGAAAACAAAAAAATTCCTACGATGAGAAGTATACGCCAAGATCTATCTACTAGATACAGAGCAACGGGTGGACATACATCCATGGAGAACTTACCCTCGAAGACAATGAGTTTTGTTAACGAGTAGGAACTCGTGGTTGATGTAGTCGTACACTTGACGATCTCAAGATTGTGAGGAAGTCCGAGCGCCGCAACTCAGCAACGCATCCGCACTCGCACACACGTTCAAGCCACCGGACAACCTCCACCTCCTCGCTCCAGCGATCCAGCGGAATAAGCAACTCCTTCCAGACGAAATGCCACCGGGAACATGTATCTCGCTAATCCGAGACCATGGGGGAATAATTCTAGAGGGGGAGACAGATCCTTCACAAGGAGGTGTGAGGATGAGGAGGGAATGGGTGGCCTTTTATAGGAGGAGGAGGGTGCCCCCTCTCTCCATGGCCGGCGCATGGGGGTGACCCCTCACCTCCCGCATTCATGTGGTGGTAACCCCTCCACATTAAAATGCCTCTTCACATTCCCTTTTAAAGTCTCCACTTTAAATGCATTAAATTTCTCCAAATTTAATGCTCTCTCATTTAATAAAACTCTTTTTATTAAATTTATCCAGAATTTTGTTAATTACTTTAATTAACAAACATTCACATATAGACCCTTGCAATATTTCAATATCACATGCAGAACCACCTTCTGCAATTTCACCCGAAACAATTTCTGGGGTTTCTATTGAAACAATTCCTGCGCTTTGCAATTCTTTCGTCTGAAACATATGTGCTACAAAATGGTGTCCGGTAACTCTTAAGTGTGCCACCCTACGGTTCGCGAATAATGCAGACATGATCGAGACCCTTCTCCGATCAATAATTAGCAGCGGGACCTGGAGATCCATACTGACTCCTACACATTCAACGATGACTCCTGTGATCGTGAGAACCTTTAACGCTTGTAACTAAATCCCTTTGTCTCTCGATATATTACATGTCCGAGATTCGATCATCGGTATCTCCATACCTAGTTTGATCTCGTTACCGACATGCACTATTTTCTCGTTCTCGTGATATAACATTCTAGTGATCACATCACTTGCTTGCAAGCTATCCTAATGTGATATCACCGAGAGGGCCCAGAGTATATCTATCCGTCATCTGGATTGACAAATTCCACTCTTGATCCATGAGCCTCAACATAACACCTTCATAGTACTGAACCCATCTTTATAGTCACCCTGTTACGGTGTGATGTTTGATGTTATCAAGATACTCTTCCGGTGTTAGCAATTAACATGATCTCATGGTCTAAGGATAAAGATTACTTTGTATGATGTTATAGCAATATAAACATAATGACTTGATCATAATGCTATACTTCGGATGAATGTTCATCACATCATTTCACAAATGCTGTGACCTTGTTATTAACAACATCCAATGTCCATGATTAGGAAACCTTGATCATCTTGTTAATCAACAAGCTAGTCTATAACTGAGGCATAACTAGGAACCTTTTTTGTTTATTAAACACACATGTATTGATGTTTCCTATCAATACAATTATAGCATGCAAAATAAACATCTATCATATACAAGGAATACATAATAAAAACTTTATTATTGCCTCTCAGGGCATATTTCCTTTAGTCTCCCACTTGCACTAGAGACAATAATCTAGTTTATATAGTGATAAATCTAACACCCATGGAGTTCTGGTGTTGATCATGTTTTGCCCTAGGGAGTACTTTAGTCAACGGATCTGCTACATTCAGGTCTGTGTGCACTTTACAAATCTTTATATCTCCATCCTTGACATGCTCGCGGATGGAGTGAAACCGGCACTTAATATGCTTGGAATTCTTCTAGGACCTTGGTTTCTTGGTGTTGGCTATGGCTCCATTATTGTCACAATAGATCACCATTGGGTCCAACGCACTAGGAACCACACCTAGTTCCGTTATGAACTCCTTCATCCAAACCGCTTCCTGCGCTGCTTCTGAAGCAGCAACATATTCCGCCTCCGTCGTTGATCCAGCCACCACAGGTTGTTTGGAGCACCTCCAGCTAACTACTGCTCCGTTCAAGAGAAATACGTATCTGGATTGAGACTTAGAGTGATCCGCATCAGTGTCAAAGCTAGCATCAACATAACACTTAGCGACTAGCTCTTCTTCACCTCCGTATACAAGAAACATATCCTTAGTTCTTCTCAAGTACTTAAGGATATTCTTGACCGCTATCCAGTGTTCCGAACCTGGATCAGATTGGTACCTACTAGTCAAACTAATAGCATGTGCCACATCCGTTCTTGTACATAGCATGGCATACATTATAGAGCCTATGGCTGAGTCATAGGGGATCTTATCCATTATCTCTCTTTCTTCCGCCGTAGCCGGACTTTGAGTCTTACTCAATGTATTGCCTTGCAACATAGGTAAGTACCCCTTCTTACTTCCGTCCATATTAAACTTCTTTAATATCTTATCAAGGTATGTACTCTGCGATAGCCCAATTAGGCGTCTTGATCTAACTCTATAGATTTTAATGCCTAATATATATGAAGCTTCACCAAGGTCCTTCATCGAAAATTTGCTGTTTAGATAACTTTTAACACTGTTTAAAAGATCTATATCATTTCCAATCAATAATATGTCATCCACATATAATATCAGAAATGGCACATTGCTCCCACTCACTTTCTTGTAAATACAAGCCTCTCCATAAGTTTGGACAAATCCAAACTCTTTGATCACCTCATCAAAGCGGAGATTCCAACTCCAGGATGCTTGCTTCAGTCCATAGATGGATCGCTGAAGTTTGCACACCTTATCAGCATCCTTAGGATCGACAAAACCCTTAGGTTGTATCATATACAACTCTTCTTCAATATTACCATTGAGGAACGCAGTTTTGACATCCATCTGCCATATTTCATAATCGAAATATGCAGCAATTGCTAACATAATCCTAACCAACTTAAGCATCACTACGGGAGAGAATGTCTCATCGTAGTCAACTCCTTGAATTTGTCGAAACCCCTTTGCGACAAGTCGAGCCTTTTATATGGTTACATTACCATCAGCATCAGTTTTTCTTTTGAAAATCCATTTATTCTCAACGGCCTTTCGATCGTGAGGTAAGTCCACCAAGGTCCAAACCTGGTTTTCGTACATGGATTCCATCTCGGATTTCATGGCTTCTAGGCATTTGTTGGAATCAGGACTCATCATCACTTCTTCATACGTCGCAGGGTCATCTATTTCATCAATCGTGAAATTCATAACAGGATTGTCGTACAGTTCAGGAGATGGACGTGTCCTGCTTGACCTGCGAGGTTCAGAAGTGTCCTCTTTCGGAGTTTCATGATCAATATCATTAGCTCTCTCTTCATTAGGTGAAGTCAACTCCGAAACAACTTCTGGAGCTGCGCTACTCGCCGTTTCATGAAGAGAAGGTTCAATAACCTCTTCGAGTTCTACCTTCCGACTATTCACACCTTTCGCACGAAACTCCTTCTCAAGAAAGGATCCATTCTTGGTAACAAAGACCTTGCCCTCGGATCTGTGATAGAAGGTATACCCAATCTATTCCTTAGGGTATCCTATGAAGACGCATTTTTCCGCTTTGGGTTCGAGTTTATCCGGTTGAAGTTTCTTCACATAAACATCGCATCCCCAAACTTTAAGAAATGATAGCTTAGGTTTGTTTCCAAACCATAATTCATACGGTGTCTTTTCAACGGATTTAGATGGTGCCCAATTTAAAGTGAATGCAGCGGTTTCCAGTGCATAACCCCAAAATGACAGTGGCAAGTTAGTCAGAGACATCATAGATCGAACCATATCTAATAAAGTACGATTACGACGTTCTGATACACCATTACGTTGTGGTGTTCCGGCAGGCGTGAGTTTTGAAACTATTCCACAGTCTTTCATATGTGTGCTAAACTCGTAACTAAGATACTCTCCTCCATGGCCGGACCACAGAAATTTGATCTTTCTGTTACGATGATTTTCCACTTCATTCTGAAATTCTTTGAACCTTTCAAAGGTTTCAGACTTATGTTTCATCAAATAGATATACCCGTATCTACTCAAATCATCCGTGAAAGTAACAAAATAACGATATCCACCTCGCGCCGACACACTCATTGGTCCACACACATCAGTATGTATGATTTCCAATAAATCTGTCGCCCGTTCCATTGAACCAGAAAACGGCGTTCTAGTCATCTTGCCCATAAGGCATGGCTCACATGTATCAAATGATTCAAAATCAAGTGATTCCAAAAGTCCATTAGAATGGAGTTTCTTCATGCGTTTAACGCCAATATGACCTAGACGGCAGTTCCACATATATGTAGATATATCATTATCAAGTTTAATCCTTTTAGCATCAACATTATGAATATGCGTAATACTACTATCGAGATCCAACAGAAATAAACCATTCAACACAGGTGCATGACCATAAAAGATATTATTCATATAAATCGAACAACCATTGTTTTTAGACTTAAACGAATAACCACTTTGCATCAAACACGATCCAGATACAATGTTCATGCTCAGTGCAGGCACCAAATAACAATTATTCAGGTTTATAACTAATCCTGACGGCATATGGAGAGGCAGCATTCCGACGGAGATCACATCAACTCTTGATCCATTGCCGACCTGCATCGTGACCTCATCCCTTGCTAGTTGTCGCTTGTTCTGCAGCCCCTGAACCGAGTTACATATATTAGCAACCGATCCTATATCAAATACCCAGGTGCTACTGCGAGTACTAGTCAAGTACACATCAATAACATGTATATCACATATACCTTTGTTTGCCTTGCCGGCCTTCCTGTCCGCCAAATACTTGGGGTAGTTGCGCTTCCAATGGCCAGTCCCCTTGCAATAGTAGCACTCGGTGTCAGACTTAGGGCCAGCTCGGGGTTTCTTTTCAGGCGCGACAACAGATTTTCCGCCCTTCTTTCCCTTCTGCTTGCCTTTCTTGTCCTTCTTGAAACCGGTGGTCTTATTGATCATCAACACTTGATGTTCTTTCCTAATCTCCACTTCTGCAGTCTTAAGCATTGACAGAAGCTCGGGAAGAGACTTCTTCATGCCCTGCATATTATAGTTCATCACGAAGCTCTTGTAGCTAGGTGGTAGAGATTGGAGAACACAATGTATGCCTAAGTCAATGGGAATCGTTATTCCTAAGGACACAAGCTTATCGGCGTACCCAGACATTTTGAGTACGTGCTCACTAACGGAGCTGTTCTCTTCCATCATGCAGCTAAAGAACTTTTCAGAAGCATTATAACTCTCTACGGCAGCATAGGTATCGAAAATCATTTTCAATTATCCCATGGTATCAAAGGCATTGCCATTTTCGAAACATTTTCGAAGTTCTGGCTCTAGCCCATACAGTATGCCGCAATGAACTAAGTTGTGGTCCTTCTGATGAGTTATATAGACGTTCTTTTCCTCATCAGGGGCATCAGCAGCTGGTGGGGGGCCTAGCGGCGCCTCTAGCACATATTGCTTTTGTGCAGCAATGAGGAGAATCCTCAAATTCATAGCCCAGTTGGTCAAGTTGCTACCATTCGCAACAAGCTTCTCTTTCTCCATGAACATATTGAAATTAAAAGCAGGTGGTGCCATCTACAACAGAATTTGTAAAATATATTTAGACTAAGTTTATGATAGATTGAGTTCAACTAATCCAAATTACTAATGAACTCCCACTCAAAAACGACATCCCTCGTGTCCTTTTGGTGATTACATGAACCAAATCCACTACACCAAGTCCGATCATCACATGAGTCGATGTAGCTTCAAAGGCGAGCATCTATATGGGCATCATATCAACTATATGACTCATGCTTAACCTTTCGGTCCGTGTTCCGAGGCCATGTCTGTACATGCTAGGCTCGTCAAGTAAGAACCTTAGTATTTGCGTGTGTAAAACTGTCTTACACGCGTTGTATGAAAGCGTAGAGTCGAGAACACCCGATCATCACGTGATGCCTCAAAACACGATCCACAAAACGGTGCATACTTAAGGAAGAACACATTTTATCTTGATATCTAAATGAGGGATCATCTTATAATGCTACCAAAAGCGCCAAACTAGCAATATAAGATGCTAATGTGTGAAGTGAGGTGATATGGTCCATGCATTTGATCTCTATCATTTGCATCGTGGTATGATCTCTATCATTCCTTTGTGTGTAAGGCCAAGGTCTATGGAATTTACACGTTAAGTGAGTTGTAAGAGTATCTATCATACATCTACTTACAACAATACCATATCAATACACTAGCCCAGCAACGATCTAAACTAGACGCCTCTAATTTATCAATTGCAAGTTTTACGTGGCTTAGGACTTTCGGAGATAGAACCGGTCTAACCTACGAACATGAACCACAACGAGGATAACCAAGTTATTAGCAACTCGCTGTAAATCAGATATTGACTATAGTAGGAGAGACAGACACCCGCTAGCCACTTATGCAAAACTAGTTGCATGTCAATCGTGGAACCGGTCTCATGTACGATGACATGTAAGGTTGGTCCGGGCCGCTTCATCCCACTATGCCACTAATAAACAAAGTACATAGAAGATGCAATAACATGATCATCATCGCCCACATATAAACATATGTGTACTACCCGTGCAAAGCACCTACGCATAGATCAGGCTCTGATACCACTGTTGGGTCCGCAGCATAGAAAACAAAAAATTTCCTACGATGAGAACTATACGCCAAGATCTATCTACTAGATACAGAGCAACGGGTGGACATACATCCATGGAGAACTTACCCTCGAAGACAACGAGTTTTGTTAACGAGTAAGAACTCGTGGTTGATGTAGTCGTACACTTGCCGATCTCAAGATCGTGAGGAAGTCCGAGCACCGCAACTCAGCAGCGCATCCGCACTCGCACACACGTTCAAGCCACCGGACAACCTCCACCTCCTCGCTCTAGCGATCCAGCGGAAGCAGCAACTCCTTCTAGACGAAATGCCACCGGGAACATGTATCTCGCTAATCCGAGACCATGGGGGAATAATTCTAGAGGGGGAGAGAGATCCTTCACAAGGAGGTGTGAGGATGAAGGAGGGAATGGGTGGCCTTTTATAGGAGGAGGGGGGTGCCCCCTCTCTCCATGGCCGGCTCATGGGGGGTGACCCCTCACCTCCCCCATTCATGTGGTGGTAACCCCTCCATATTAAAATGCCTCTTCACATTCCCTTTTAAAGTCTCAACTTTAAATGCATTAAATTTCTCCAAATTTAATGCTGTCTCATTTAATAAAACTCTTTTTATTAAATTTATTCAGAATTTTGTTAAATACTTTAATTAACAAACATTCACATATAGCCCCTTGCAATATTTCAATATCACATGTAGAACCACCTTCTACAATTTCACCCGAAACAATTTTCGGTTTCTATTGAATCAATTCCTGCGCTTTGCAATTCTTTCATCTGAAACATATGTGCTCCAAAATGGTGTCCGGTAACTCTTAAGTGTGTCACCCTACGGTTCGCGAATAATGCAGACATGATCAAGACCCTTCTCCGATCAATAATCAGCAGCGGGACCTGGAGATCCGTACTGACTCCTACACATTCAACGATGACTCCTATGATCGTGAGAACCTTTAACGCTTGTAACTAAATCCCTTTGTCTCTCTATATATTACATGTCCGAGATTCGATCATCGGTATCTCCATACCTAGTTTGATCTCGTTACCGACATGCACTCTTTTCTCGTTCCCGTGATATAACATTCTAGTGATCACATCACTTGCTTGCAAGCTATCCTAATGTGATATCACCGAGAGGGCCCAGAGTATATCTATCCATCATCTGGATTGACAAATTCCACTCTTGATCCATGAGCCTCAACATAACACCATCGTAGCACTGAACGCATCTTTATAGTCACCCTGTTACAGTGTGACGTTTGATGTTATCAAGATACTCTTCCGGTGTTAGCAATTAACATGATCTCATGGTCTAAGGATAAAGATTACTTCGTATGATGTTATAGCAATATAAACGTAATGACTTGATCGTAATGCTATACTTCGGATGAATGTTCGTCACATCATTTCACAAATGCTGTGACCTAGTTATTAACAACATCCAATGTCCATGATCAGGTAACCTTGATCATCTTGTTAATCAACAAGATAGTCTATAAGAGAGGCATAACTAGGAACCCTTTTTGTTTATTAAACACACATGTGAGGGTGGCGGCGGCAGGAGGAAGGAGATAGTGATTAGTGTGGAAGAAGAGTCAAAGAGTACAGGCCGTGGTCTAGTACTACTACTACTATTATACAAGACCATCGTGTACGGTCTACCTTCTCAAAGAAGCTAGGGAGGCAGGGGTAGGGAATCGATGGGACTTGTCTTTATTGCGATGGACACTTCAATGGTCTTTGGCGCCGCCCAAAATCTAGTATATAATAAGGGGAGTGCGAGCCGAGTGGTCATCATGGGAAACGGCGCGCACATTGTGCGTGTGTCACATGTTCATGGGGAAATGTCGCGCGCAAATGTTGCATGATCACGTCGGCACGTAGAACTCTGTCAAACTCCACATGACAAGCACGCACGGGATATTTACGAGTCTAGAATATGGTGTCCCACTTTTGTTGTGATCAAATTATGTTCAGTACGCGAGATATTACTTCAAATGCATGCGTGGACACGACGCACGAAACCGCTGCTCATCCTTGATCAGATCGGCACCCCACTCTATGTACCCGCCATCGACCATTCGGAGCAACTACATCGAGTATGATGCCCCCTCGCCGTGGCAATGGTAGGTCCAAGCCGTCCACTGACCGTCCTGGATCCCCAGCTCTTCGTTGCATCGTTTGCGCTCGCGAGTCGCCTGCTAAGGCAGCACGTCGTCTCCGACCGCGCCAGGATCCATCGACATCGGCACTCAAGGACACCGCAATGTCGAAGCTTATACCGGCCATGTAGGAGGAGTGTGGGGGTACCTGCAGCGTCGGACGAGCGCAAATTAGCAGCCAGGACCGGGGCGCGTGTTGCACCAGTGAGTACGGACAAGAAGAGGAACGAGAAGAAGACCAGGAAGAAGAGAGGAGATAGCTATTTGGACGAGTCCGACTCGGCCAACGAGGAGGCGTTCATCGATCAGTTGGAGGCAGAAGTGGGGGAGAGTGACGTGGACCCGTGGGACTACGAAGAGGAGGAGGAGGACTCCGACCAGGAGATAGCACGCTTATTCGATGAAGGGGGCGGTGTTGACTCTTCAGAGGAGGACACCGACAGCGGCGATGGCAGGGACCATGGCATTGACGAAGACGAGGTCGAATCGGAAGACGAAGACGATGGCTTCTTCAAAATATGATCATTTACTTTATTTATTTTAGTTAGATAGATGGATTTTCACTTGTTTATGGAGGTAAAGTATTGGTAGCACGGATAGAGAGGTGGCACGGATTGACCATGCATAAAAAAAGTGGAGAAGGGAGGGGTTATCCTGCCCGTTGGATCACATAGGATCAACGATTGGTGGAGACGATCCTAGTGACATCTGTGTTAGCCAATCAGGACATAGCACCCAGAGTGAGCACATGTTTGGGATCTCCACACATTTGGGATTTTGTGAGATTTGTGACCGAGAGAGAGGCAAAATCTCTTTTCACAATCCGCCTATGGATCCACCAGTGTCATTGAAATGTGTGTTCTCTTCAGACACCACACATGGATCCACTAGTGTCATTGCATGTGTGTTCTTTTTACTAACAACAACCAGAGTCATTTCATGTGAGTTCTTTTCACATAACACATATGGATCCACCAGTGTCATTGCATGTGTGCTGTTTTCACAATCCACCTATGGATCCACTAGTGTCATTGCATTTGTGCTCTTTTTACTAACAACAACCAGAGTCATTGCATATGTGTTCTCTTTAGAGACCACACATGGATCCACCAGTGTCATTGCATGTGTGTTCTTTTTACTAACAACAACCAGAGTCATTGAAATGTGTGTTCTCTTCAGAGACCACATATGGATCCACTAGTGTCATTTCATGTGTGTTCTTTTCACATACCACATATGGATCCACCAGTGTCATTGAAATGTGTGTTCTCTTTAGAGACCACACATGGATCCACCAGTGTCATTGCATTTGTGTTCTTTTTACTAAAAACAACCAAAGTCATTGAAATGTGTGTTCTCTTTAAAGACCACACATGGATCCACCAGTGTCATTGCATGTGTGTTCTTTTTACTAACAACAACTAGAGTCATTTCATGTGTGTTCTTTTCACATACCACATATGGATCTATCAGTGTCATTGCATGTCTGTTCTTTTCACAATCCACCTATGGATCCAGCAGTGTCATTGCATGTGTGATCTTTTTACTAACAACAACCAGGGTCATTGCATGTGTGTTCTCTTTAGAGACCACACATGGATCCACCAGTGTCATTGCATGTGTGTTCTTTTTACTAACAACAACCAGAGTCATTGCATGTGTGTTCTTTACACATACCACATATGGATCCACCAGTGTCATTGCATGTGAGTTCTTTTTACTAACAAAAACCAGAGTCATTTCATGTGTGTTCTTTTCACATAACACATATGTATCCACCAGTGTCATTGCATGTGTGTTGTTTTCACAATGCACCTATGGATCCACTAGTGTCATTGCATTTGTGCTCTTTTTACTAACAACAACCAGAGTCATTGCATATGTGTTCTCTTTAGAGACCATACATGGATCCACCAGTGTCATTGCATGTGTGTTCTTTTCACATACCACATATGGATCCACCAGTGTCATTGAAATGTGTGTTCTCTTCAGAGACCACACATGGATCCACCAGTGTCATTCCATTTGTGTTCTTTTTACTAAAAACAACCAAAGTCATTGAAATGTGTGTTCTCTTTAAAGACCACACATGGATCCACCAGTGTCATTGCATGTGTGTTCTTTTTACTAACAACAACTGGAGTCATTTCACGTGTGTTCTTTTCACATACCACATATGGATCCACTAGTGTCATTGCATGTGTGTTCTTTTCACAATCCACCTATGGATCCACCAGTGTCATTGCATGTGTGCTCTTTTTACTAACAACAACCAGAGTCATTGCAGGTGTGTTCTCTTTAGAGACCACACATGGATCCACCAGTGTCATTGCATATGTGTTCTTTTTACTAACAACAACCAGAGTCATTGAAATGTGTGTTCTCTTCAGAGACCACACATGTATCCACTGGAGTCATTCCATGTATGTTCTCTTTACTAACAACAACTAGAGTCATTTCATGTGTGTTCTTTTCACATACCGCATATGGATCCACCAGTGTTATTGCATGTGTGTTCTTTACACAATCCACCTATGGATCCACCAGTGTCATTGCATGTGTGCTATTTTTACTAACAACAACTAGAGTCATTGCATGTGTGTTCTCTTCAGAGACCACACATGGATCCACCGGTGTCATTGCATGTGTGTTCTTTTTACTAACAACATCCAGAGTCATTGAAATGTGTGTTCTCTTCAGAGACCACACATGGATCCACCAGTGTTATTGCATGTGTGTTCTTTTTACTAACAACAACTGGAGTCATTGCATCTGTGTTCTTTTCACATACCACATATGGATCCACCAGTGTCATTGCATGTGTGTTCTTTTCACAATCCACCTATGGATCCAGCAGTGTCATTGCATGTGTGATCTTTTTACTAACAACAACCAGAGTCATTGCATGTGTGTTCTCTTTAGAGACCACACATGGATCCACCAGTGTCATTGCATCTGTGTTCTTTTTACTAACAACAACCAGAGTCATTGAAATGTGTGTTCTCTTCAGAGACCACACATGGATCCACTAGTGTCATTGCATGTGTGTTCTTTTCACATACCACATATGGATCCACCAGTGTCATTGAAATGTGTGTTCTCTTCAGAGACCACACATGGATCCAGCAGTGTCATTGCATGTGTGTTCTTTTTACTAACAACAACCAGAGTCATTTCATGTGTGTTCTTTTCACATAACACATATGTATCCACCAGTGTCATTGCATGTGTGTTGTTTTCACAATGCACCTATGGATCCACTAGTGTCATTGCATTTGTGCTCTTTTTACTAACAACAACCAGAGTCATTGCATATGTGTTCTCTTTAGAGACCACACATGGATCCACCAGTGTCATTGTATGTGTGTTCTTTTTACTAACAACAACCAGAGTCATTGAAATGTGTGTTCTCTTCAGAGACCACACATGGATCCACTAGTGTCATTGCATGTGTGTTCTTTTCACATACCACATATGGATCCACCAGTGTCATTGAAATGTGTGTTCTCTTCAGAGACCACACATGGATCCACCAGTGTCATTGCATTTGTGTTCTTTTTACTAAAAACAACCAAAGTCATTGAAATGTGTGTTCTCTTTAAAGACCACACATGGATCCACTAGTGTCATTGCATGTGTGTTCTTTTTACTAACAACAACTGGAGTCATTTCATGTGTGTTCTTTTCACATACCACATATGGATCCACTAGTGTCATTGCATGTGTGTTCGTTTCACAATCCACCTATGGATCCACCAGTGTCATTGCATGTGTGCTCTTTTTACTAACAACAACCAGAGTCATTGCAGGTGTGTTCTCTTTAGAGACCACACATGGATCCACCAGTGTCATTGCATGTGTGTTCTTTTTACTAACAACAACCAGAGTCATTGAAATGTGTGTTCTCTTCAGAGACCACACATGTATCCACTGGAGTCATTGCATGTATGTTCTCTTTACTAACAACAACTAGAGTCATTTCATGTGTGTTCTTTTCACATACCGCATATGGATCCACCAGTGTTATTGCATGTGTGTTCTTTACACAATCCATTTATGGATCCACCAGTGTCATTGCATGTGTGCTCTTTTTACTAACAACAACTAGAGTCATTGCATGTGTGTTCTCTTCAGAGACCACACATGGATCCACCGGTGTCATTGCATGTGTGTTCTTTTTACTAACAACATCCAGAGTCATTGAAATGTGTGTTCTCTTTAGAGACCACACATGGATCCACCAGTGTTATTGCATGTGTGTTCTTTTTACTAACAACAACTGGAGTCATTGCATCTCTGTTCTTTTCACATACCACATATGGATCCACCAGTGTCATTGCATGTGTGTTCTTTTCACAATCCACCTATGGATCCAGCAGTGTCATTGCATGTGTGATCTTTTTACTAACAACAACCAGAGTCATTGCATGTGTGTTATCTTTAGAGACCACACATGGATCTACCAGTGTCATTGCATATGTGTTCTTTTTACTAACAACAACCAGAGTCATTGCATGTGTGTTCTTTTCACATACCACATATGGATCCACCAGTGTCATTGCATGTGTGTTCTTTTTACTAACAACAACCAGAGTCATTTGATGTGTGTTCTTTTCACATACCACATATGGATCCACCAGTGTCATGGAAATATGTGTTCTCTTCAGAGACCACACATGGATCCACTAGTGTCATTGCATGTGTGCCTTTTTACTAACAACACCTAGAGTCATTGCATATGTGTTCTCTTTAGAAACCACACATGGATCCACCAGTGTCATTGCATGTGTGTTCTTTTTACCAACAACAACCAGAGTCATTGAAATGTGTGTTCTCTTCAGAGACCACACATGAATCCACTAGTGTCATTGCATGTGTGTTCTTTTCACATACCACATATGGATCCACCAGTGTCATTGAAATGTGTGTTCTCTTCAGAGACCACACATGGATCCACCAGTGTCATTGCATTTGTGTTCTTTTTACTAAAAACAACCAAAGCCATTGAAATGTGTGTTCTCTTTAAAGACCACACATGGATCCACCAGTGTCATTGCATGTGTGTTCTTTTTACTAAAAACAACTAGAGTCATTTCATGTGTGTTCTTTTCACATACCACATATGGATCCACCAGTGTCATTACATGTGTGTTCTTTTCACAATCCACCTATGGATCCACCAGTGTCATTGCATGTGTGCTCTTTTTACTAACAACAACTAGAGTCATTGCAGGTGTGTTCTCTTTAGAGACCACACATGGATCCACCAGTGTCAATGCATGTGTGTTCTTTTTACTAACAACAACTAGAGTCATTGAAATGTGTGTTCTCTTCAGAGACCACACATGTATCCACTGGAGTCATTGCATGTATGTTCTTTTTACTAACAACAACTAGAGTCATTTCATGTGTGTTCTTTTCACATACCGCATATGGATCCACTAGTGTTATTGCATGTGTGTTCTTTACACAATCCACCTATGGATCCACCAGTGTCATTGCATGGGTGCTCTTTTTCCTAACAACAACTAGAGTCATTGCATGTGTGTTCTCTACAGAGACCACACATGGATCCACCGGTGTCATTGCATGTGTGTTCTTTTTACTAACAACAACCAGAGTCATTGAAATGTGTGTTCTCTTCAGAGACCACACATGGATCCACCAGTGTTATTGCATGTGTGTTCCTTTTACTTACAACAACTAGAGTCATTGCATCTGTGTTCTTTTCACATACCACAGATGGATCCACCAGTGTCATTGCATGTGTGTTCTTTTCACAATCCACCTATGGATCCAGCAGTGTCATTGCATGTGTGATCTTTTTACTAACAACAACCAGAGTCATTGCATGTGTGTTCTCTTTAGAGACCACACATGGATCCACCAGTGTCATTGCATGTGTGTTCTTTTACTAACAACAACCAGAGTCATTGCATGTGTGTTCTTTTCACATACCACATATGGATCCACCAGTGTCATTGCATGTGTGTTCTTTTTACTAACAACAACTGGAGTCATTTGATGTGTGTTCTTTTCACATACCACATATGGATCCACCAGCGTCAAGGAAATGTGTTCTCTTCAGAGACCACACATGGATACACTAGTGTCATTGCATGTGTGCCTTTTTACTAACAACAACTAGAGTCATTTCATGTGTGTTCTTTTCACATACCACATATGGATCCACTAGTGTCATTGCATGTGTGTTCTTTTCACAATCCACCTATGGATCCACCAGTGTCATTGCATGTGTGCTCTTTTTACTAACAACAACCATAGTCATTGCAGGTGTGTTCTCTTTAGAGACCACACATGGATCCACCAGTGTCATTGCATGTGTGTTCTTTTTACTAACAACAACCAGAGTCATTGAAATGTGTGTTCTCTTCAGAGACCACACATGTATCCACTGAAGTCATTGCATGTATGTTCTCTTTACTAACAACAACTAGAGTCATTTCATGTGTTTTCTTTTCACATACCGCATATGGATCCACCAGTGTTATTGCATGTGTGTTCTTTACACAATCCACCTATGGATCCACCAGTGTCATTCCATGTGTGATCTTTTTACTAACAACAACTATAGTCATTGCATGTGTGTTCTCTTCAGAGACCACACATGGATCCACCGGTGTCATTGCATGTGTGTTCTTTTTACTAATAACATCCAGAGTCATTGAATTGTGTGTTCTCTTCAGAGACCACACATGGATCCACCAGTGTTATTGCATGTGTGTTCTTTTTACTAACAACAACTGGAGTCATTGCATCTTTGTTCTTTTCACATACCACATATGGATCCACCAGTGTCATTGCATGTCTTTTCTTTTCACAATCCACCTATGGATCCAGCAGTGTCATTGCATGTGTGATCTTTTTACTAACAACAACCAGAGTCATTGCATGTGTGTTCTCTTTAGAGACCACACATGGATCCACCAGTGTCATTGCATGTGTGTTCTTTTTACTAACAACAACCAGAGTCATTGCATGTGTGTTCTTTACACATACCACATATGGATCCACCAGTGTCATTGCATGTGAGTTATTTTTACTAACAAAAACCAGAGTCATTTCATGTGTGTTCTTTTCACATAACACATATGTATCCACCAGTGTCATTGCATGTGTGTTGTTTTCACAATGCACCTATGGATCCACTAGTGTCATTGCATTTGTGCTCTTTTTACTAACAACAACCAGAGTCATTGCATATGTGTTCTCTTTAGAGACCACACATGGATCCACCAGTGTCATTGCATGTGTGTTCTTTTCACATACCACATATGGATCCACCAGTGTCATTGAAATGTGTGTTCTCTTCAGAGACCACACATGGATCCACCAGTGTCATTCCATTTGTGTTCTTTTTACTAAAAACAACCAAAGTCATTGAAATGTGTGTTCTCTTTAAAGACCACACATGGATCCACCAGTGTCATTGCATGTGTGTTCTTTTTACTAACAACAACTGGAGTCATTTCACGTGTGTTCTTTTCACATACCACATATGGATCCACTAGTGTCATTGCATGTGTGTTCTTTTCACAATCCACCTATGGATCCACCAGTGTCATTGCATGTGTGCTCTTTTTACTAACAACAACCAGAGTCATTGCAGGTGTGTTCTCTTTAGAGACCACACATGGATCCACCAGTGTCATTGCATATGTGTTCTTTTTACTAACAACAACCAGAGTCATTGAAATGTGTGTTCTCTTTAGAGACCACACATGTATCCACTGGAGTCATTCCATGTATGTTCTCTTTACTAACAACAACTAGAGTCATTTCATGTGTGTTCTTTTCACATACCGCATATGGATCCACCAGTGTTATTGCATGTGTGTTCTTTACACAATCCACCTATGGATCCACCAGTGTCATTGCATGTGTGCTCTTTTTACTAACAACAACTAGAGTCATTGCATATGTGTTCTCTTCAGAGACCACACATGGATCCACCGGTGTCATTGCATGTGTGTTCTTTTTACTAACAACATCCAGAGTCATTGAAATGTGTGTTCTCTTCAGAGACCACACATGGATCCACCAGTGTTATTGCATGTGTGTTCTTTTTACTAACAACAACTGGAGTCATTGCATCTGTGTTCTTTTCACATACCACATATGGATCCACCAGTGTCATTGCATGTGTGTTCTTTTCACAATCCACCTATGGATCCAGCAGTGTCATTGCATGTGTGATCTTTTTACTAACAACAACCAGAGTCATTGCATGTGTGTTCTCTTTAGAGACCACACATGGATCCACCAGTGTCATTGCATCTGTGTTCTTTTTACTAACAACAACCAGAGTCATTGAAATGTGTGTTCTCTTCAGAGACCACACATGGATCCACTAGTGTCATTGCATGTGTGTTCTTTTCACATACCACATATGGATCCACCAGTGTCATTAAAATGTGTGATCTCTTCAGAGACCACACATGGATCCACCAGTGTCATTGCATGTGTGTTCTTTTTACTAACAACAACCAGAGTCATTTCATGTGTGTTCTTTTCACATAACACATATGTATCCACCAGTGTCATTGCATGTGTGTTGTTTTCACAATGCACCTATGGATCCACTAGTGTCATTGCATTTGTGCTCTTTTTACTAACAACAACCAGAGTCATTGCATATGTGTTCTCTTTAGAGACCACACATGGATCCACCAGTGTCATTGTATGTGTGTTCTTTTTACTAACAACAACCAGAGTCATTGAAATGTGTGTTCTCTTCAGAGACCACACATGGATCCACTAGTGTCATTGCATGTGTGTTCTTTTCACATACCACATATGGATCCACCAGTGTCATTGAAATGTGTGTTCTCTTCAGAGACCACACATGGATCCACCAGTGTCATTGCATTTGTGTTCTTTTTACTAAAAACAACCAAAGTCATTGAAATGTGTGTTCTCTTTAAAGACCACACATGGATCCACTAGTGTCATTGCATGTGTGTTCTTTTTACTAACAACAACTGGAGTCATTTCATGTGTGTTCTTTTCACATACCACATATGGATCCACTAGTGTCATTGCATGTGTGTTCGTTTCACAATCCACCTATGGATCCACCAGTGTCATTGCATGTGTGCTCTTTTTACTAACAACAACCAGAGTCATTGCAGGTGTGTTCTCTTTAGAGACCACACATGGATCCACCAGTGTCATTGCATGTGTGTTCTTTTTACTAACAACAACCAGAGTCATTGAAATGTGTGTTCTCTTCAGAGACCACACATGTATCCACTGGAGTCATTGCATGTATGTTCTCTTTACTAACAACAACTAGAGTCATTTCATGTGTGTTCTTTTCACATACCGCATATGGATCCACCAGTGTTATTGCATGTGTGTTCTTTACACAATCCACCTATGGATCCACCAGTGTCATTGCATGTGTGCTCTTTTTACTAACAACAACTAGAGTCATTGCATGTGTGTTCTCTTCAGAGACCACACATGGATCCACCGGTGTCATTGCATGTGTGTTCTTTTTACTAACAACATCCAGAGTCATTGAAATGTGTGTTCTCTTTAGAGACCACACATGGATCCACCAGTGTTATTGCATGTGTGTTCTTTTTACTAACAACAACTGGAGTCATTGCATCTCTGTTCTTTTCACATACCACATATGGATCCACCAGTGTCATTGCATGTGTGTTCTTTTCACAATCCACCTATGGATCCAGCAGTGTCATTGCATGTGTGATCTTTTTACTAACAACAACCAGAGTCATTGCATGTGTGTTCTCTTTAGAGACCACACATGGATCTACCAGTGTCATTGCATATGTGTTCTTTTTACTAACAACAACCAGAGTCATTGCATGTGTGTTCTTTTCACATACCACATATGGATCCACCAGTGTCATTGCATGTGTGTTCTTTTTACTAACAACAACCAGAGTCATTTGATGTGTGTTCTTTTCACATACCACATATGGATCCACCAGTGTCATGGAAATATGTGTTCTCTTCAGAGACCACACATGGATCCACTAGTGTCATTGCATGTGTGCCTTTTTACTAACAACACCTAGAGTCATTGCATATGTGTTCTCTTTAGAGACCACACATGGATCCACCAGTGTCATTGCATGTGTGTTCTTTTTACCAACAACAACCAGAGTCATTGAAATGTGTGTTCTCTTCAGAGACCACACATGAATCCACTAGTGTCATTGCATGTGTGTTCTTTTCACATACCACATATGGATCCACCAGTGTCATTGAAATGTGTGTTCTCTTCAGAGACCACACATGGATCCACCAGTGTCATTGCATTTGTGTTCTTTTTACTAAAAACAACCAAAGCCATTGAAATGTGTGTTCTCTTTAAAGACCACACATGGATCCACTAGTGTCATTGCATGTGTGTTCTTTTTACTAAAAACAACTAGAGTCATTTCATGTGTGTTCTTTTCACATACCACATATGGATCCACCAGTGTCATTACATGTGTGTTCTTTTCACAATCCACCTATGGATCCACCAGTGTCATTGCATGTGTGCTCTTTTTACTAACAACAACTAGAGTCATTGCAGGTGTGTTCTCTTTAGAGACCACACATGGATCCACCAGTGTCAATGCATGTGTGTTCTTTTTACTAACAACAACTAGAGTCATTGAAATGTGTGTTCTCTTCAGAGACCACACATGTATCCACTGGAGTCATTGCATGTATGTTCTTTTTACTAACAACAACTAGAGTCATTTCATGTGTGTTCTTTTCACATACCGCATATGGATCCACTAGTGTTATTGCATGTGTGTTCTTTACACAATCCACCTATGGATCCACCAGTGTCATTGCATGGGTGCTCTTTTTACTAACAACAACTAGAGTCATTGCATGTGTGTTCTCTACAGAGACCACACATGGATCCACCGGTGTCATTGCATGTGTGTTCTTTTTACTAACAACAACCAGAGTCATTGAAATGTGTGTTCTCTTCAGAGACCACACATGGATCCACCAGTGTTATTGCATGTGTGTTCCTTTTACTTACAACAACTAGAGTCATTGCATCTGTGTTCTTTTCACATACCACAGATGGATCCACCAGTGTCATTGCATGTGTGTTCTTTTCACAATCCACCTATGGATCCAGCAGTGTCATTGCATGTGTGATCTTTTTACTAACAACAACCAGAGTCATTGCATGTGTGTTCTCTTTAGAGACCACACATGGATCCACCAGTGTCATTGCATGTGTGTTCTTTTACTAACAACAACCAGAGTCATTGCATGTGTGTTCTTTTCACATACCACATATGGATCCACCAGTGTCATTGCATGTGTGTTCTTTTTACTAACAACAACTGGAGTCATTTGATGTGTGTTCTTTTCACATACCACATATGGATCCACCAGCGTCATGGAAATGTGTTCTCTTCAGAGACCACACATGGATACACTAGTGTCATTGCATGTGTGCCTTTTTACTAACAACAACTAGAGTCATTTCATGTGTGTTCTTTTCACATACCACACATGGATCCACCAGTGTCATTGAAATGTGTGTTCTCTTCAGAGACCACACATGGATCCACTAGTGTAATTGCTTGTGTGTTCTTTTTACTAACAACAACCAGTGTCATTGAAATGTGTGTTCTCTTTAGAGACCACACATGGATCCACCAGTGTCATTGCATGTGTGTTCTTTTTACTAACAACAACTAGAGTCATTGCATGTGTGTTCTTTTCACATACCACATATGGATCCACCAGTGTTATTGCATGTGTACTCTTTTCACAATCCACCTATGGATCCACCAGTGTCATTGCATGTGTGTTCTTTTTACTAACAACGACCAGAGTCATTGCATGTGTGTTCTTTGCACATACAACATATTGATCCACCAGTGTCATTGCATGTGTGCTATTTTCACAATCCACCTATGGATCCACCAGCGTCATTCCATGTGTGTTCTTTTTACTATCAACAACCAGAGTGATTGCATGCGTGATATTTTCACATACCACATATGGATCCACCAGTGTCATTACATGTGTGTTCTTTTCACAATCCACCTATAGAGCCACCAGTGTCATTGCATGTGTGCTCTTTTAACTAACAATAACCAGAGTCATTGCATGTGTGTTCTCTTCAAAGACCACACATGGATCCACCAGTGTCATTGCATGTATGTTCTTTTTACTAACAACAACCAGAGTCATTGAAATGTGTGTTCTCTTCAGACACCACACATGTATCCACTAGAGTCATTGCATGTATGTTCCTTTTACTAAGAACAACTAGAGTCATTTCATGTGTGTTCTTTTCACATACCGCATATGGATCCACCATTGTTATTGCATGTGTGTTCTTTACACAATCCACCTACGGATCCACCAGTGTCATTGCATGTGTGCTCTTTTTACTAACAACAACTAGAGTCATTGCATGTGTGTTCTCTTCAGAAACCACATATAGATCCACCGGTGTCATTGCATGTGTGTTCTTTTTACTAACAACAACCAGAGTCATTGAAATGTGTGTTCTCTTCAGAGACCACACATGGATCCACCAGTGTTATTGCATGTGTGTTCTTTTTACTAACAACAACTGGAGTCATTGCATCTGTGTTCTTTTCACATACCACATATGGATCCACCAGTGTCATTGCATGTGTGTTCTTTTCACAATCCACCTATGGATCCAGTAGTGTCATTGCATGTGTGATCTTTTTACTAACAACAAACAGAGTCATTGCATGTGTGTTCTCTTTAGAGACCACACATGGATCCACCAGTGTCATTGCATGCGTGTTATTTTTACTAACAACAACCAGAGTCATTGCATGTGTGTTCTTTTCACATACCACATATGGATCCACCAGGGTCATTGCATGTGTGTTCTTTTTACTAACAACAACTGGACTCATTTGATGTGTGTTCTTTTCACATACCACATATGGATCCACCAGTGTCATGGAAATCTGTGTTCTGTTCAGAGACCACACATGGATCCACCGGTGTCATTGCATGTGTGCCTTTTTACTAACAACAACTAGAGTCATTTCATGTGTGTGTTTTTCACATACCACATATGGATCCACCAGTGTCATTGCATGTGTGCTCTTTTCACAATCCACCTATGGATCCACCAGTGTTATTGCATGTGTGTTCTTTTCACATACCACATATGGATCCACCAGTGTCATTGAAATGTGTGTTCTCTTCAGAGACAACACATGGATCCACTAGTGTCATTGCATGTGTGTTCTTTTTACTAACAACAACCAGTGTCATTGAAATGTGTGTTCTCTTTAGAGACCACACATGGATCCACCAGTGTCATTGCATGTGTGTTCTTTTTACTAACAACAACTAGAGTCATTGCATGTGTGTTCTTTTCACATACCACATATGGATCCACTAGTGTCATTGCATGTGTACTCTTTTCACAATCCACCTATGGATCCACCAGTGTCATTGCATGTGTGTTCTTTTTACTAACAATGACCAGAGTCATTGCATGTGTGTTCTTTGCACATAGAACATATTGATCCACCAGTGTCATTGCATGTGTGCTCTTTTCACAATCCACCTATGGATCCACCAGCGTCATTGCATGTGTGTTCTTTTTACTATCAACAACCAGTGTGATTGCATGCATGATATTTTCACATACCACATATGGAACCACCAGTGTCATTGCATGTGTGTTCTTTTCACAATCCACCTATAGAGCCACCAGTGTGATTGCATGTGTGCTCTTTTAACTAACAACAACCAGAGTCATTGCATGTGTGTTCTCTTCCGAGACCACACATGGATCCACCGGTGTCATTGCATGTGTGTTCTTTTTACTAACAACAACCAGAGTCATTGTAATATGTGTTCTCTTCAGAGACCACACATGGATCCACCAGTGTCACTGCATGTGTGTTCTTTTTACTAACAACAACCAGAGTCATTGCATGTGTGTTCTTTTCATATACCACATATAGATCCACCAGTGTCATTGCATGTGTGTTCTTTTTACTAACAACAACTAGAGTCATTTCATGTGTGTTCTTTTCACATACAACATATGGATCCACCAGTGCCATTGAATTGTGTGTTCTCTTCAGAGACCACACATGGATCCACCAGTGTCATTGCATGTGTGTTCTTTTTACTAATAACAACCAGAGTCATTGAAATGTGTGTTCTCTTCAGAGACCACACATGGATCCACTAGTGTCATTGCATGTGTGTTCTTTTCACATACCACATATGGATCCACCAGTGTCATTGAAATGTGTGTTCTCTTCAGAGACCACACATGGATCCAACAGTGTCATTGCATTTGTGTTCTTTTTACTAAAAACAACCAAAGTCATTGAAATGTGTGTTCTCTTTAAAGACCACACATGGATCCACCAGTGTCATTGCATGTGTGTTCTTTTTTACTAACAACAACTGGAGTCATTTCATGTGTGTTCTTTTCACATACCACATATGGATCCACTAGTGTCATTGCATGTGTGTTCTTTTCACAATCCACCTATGGATCCACCACTGTCATTGCATGTGTGATCTTTTTACTAACAACAACCAGAGTCATTGCAGGTGTGTTCTCTTTAGAGACCACACATGGATCCACCAGTGTCATTGCATGTGTGTTCTTTTTACTAACAACAACCAGAGTCATTGAAATGTGTGTTCTCTTCAGAGACCACATATGTATCCACTGGAGTCATTGCATGTATGTTCTCTTTACTAACAACAACTAGAGTCATTTCATGTGTGTTCTTTTCACATACCGCATATGGATCCACCAGTGTTATTGCATGTGTGTTCTTTACACAATCCACCTATGGATCCACCAGTGTCATTGCATGTATGCTCTTTTTACTAACAACAACTAGAGTGATTGCATGTGTGTTCTCTTCAGAGACCACACATGGATCCACCGGTGTCATTGCATGTGTGTTCTTTTTACTAACAACATCCAGAGTCATTGAAATGTGTGTTCTCTTTAGAGACCACACATGGATCCACCAGTGTTATTGCATGTGTGTTCTTTTTACTAACAACAACTGGAGTCATTGCATCTCTGTTCTTTTCACATACCACATATGGATCCACCAGTGTCATTGCATGTGTGTTCTTTTCACAATACACCTATGGATCCAGCAGTGTCATTGCATGTGTGATCTTTTTACTAACAACAACCAGAGTCATTGCATGTGTGTTCTCTTTAGAGACCACACATGGATCTACCAGTGTCATTGCATATGTGTTCTTTTTACTAACAACAACCAGAGTCATTGCATGTGTGTTCTTTTCACATACCACATATGGATCCACCAGTGTCATTGCATGTGTGTTCTTTTTACTAACAACAACCAGAGTCATTTGATGTGTGTTCTTTTCACATACCACATATGGATCCACCAGTGTCATGGAAATATGTGTTCTCTTCAGAGACCACACATGGATCCACTAGTGTCATTGCATGTGTGCCTTTTTACTAACAACACCTAGAGTCATTGCATATGTGTTCTCTTTAGAGACCACACATGGATCCACCAGTGTCATTGCATGTGTGTTCTTTTTACCAACAACAACCAGAGTCATTGAAATGTGTGTTCTCTTCAGAGACCACACATGGATCCACTAGTGTCATTGCATGTGTGTTCTTTTCACATACCACATATGGATCCACCAGTGTCATTGAAATGTGTGTTCTCTCCAGAGACCACACATGGATCCACCAGTGTCATTGCATTTGTGTTCTTTTTACTAAAAACAACCAAAGCCATTGAAATGTGTGTTCTCTTTAAAGACCACACATGGATCCACTAGTGTCATTGCATGTGTGTTCTTTTTACTAAAAACAACTAGAGTCATTTCATGTGTGTTCTTTTCACATACCACATATGGATCCACCAGTGTCATTACATGTGTGTTCTTTTCACAATCCACCTATGGATCCACCAGTGTCATTGCATGTGTGCTCTTTTTACTAACAACAACTAGAGTCATTGCAGGTGTGTTCTCTTTAGAGACCACACATGGATCCACCAGTGTTAATGCATGTGTGTTCTTTTTACTAACAACAACTAGAGTCATTGAAATGTGTGTTCTCTTCAGAGACCACACATGTATCCACTGGAGTCATTGCATGTATGTTCTTTTTACTAACAACAACTAGAGTCATTTCATGTGTGTTCTTTTCACATACCGCATATGGATCCACCAGTGTTATTGCATGTGTGTTCTTTACACAATCCACCTATGGATCCACCAGTGTCATTGCATGGGTGCTCTTTTTACTAACAACAACTAGAGTCATTGCATGTGTGTTCTCTTCAGAGACCACACATGGATCCACCGGTGTCATTGCATGTGTGTTCTTTTTACTAACAACAACCAGAGTCATTGAAATGTGTGTTCTCTTCAGAGACCACACATGGATCCACCAGTGTTATTGCATGTGTGTTCCTTTTACTTACAACAACTAGAGTCATTGCATCTGTGTTCTTTTCACATACCACAGATGGATCCACCAGTGTCATTGCATGTGTGTTCTTTTCACAATCCACCTATGGATCCAGCAGTGTCATTGCATGTGTGATCTTTTTACTAACAACAACCAGAGTCATTGCATGTGTGTTCTCTTTAGAGACCACACATGGATCCACCAGTGTCATTGCATGTGTGTTCTTTTACTAACAACAACCAGAGTCATTGCATGTGTGTTCTTTTCACATACCACATATGGATCCACCAGTGTCATTGCATGTGTGTTCTTTTTACTAACAACAACTGGAGTCATTTGATGTGTGTTCTTTTCACATACCACATATGGATCCACCAGCGTCATGGAAATGTGTTCTCTTCAGAGACCACACATGGATACACTAGTGTCATTGCATGTGTGCCTTTTTACTAACAACAACTAGAGTCATTTCATGTGTGTTCTTTTCACATACCACACATGGATCCACCAGTGTCATTGAAATGTGTGTTCTCTTCAGAGACCACACATGGATCCACTAGTGTCATTGCTTGTGTGTTCTTTTTACTAACAACAACCAGTGTCATTGAAATGTGTGTTCTCTTTAGAGACCACACATGGATCCACCAGTGTCATTGCATGTGTGTTCTTTTTACTAACAACAACTAGAGTCATTGCATGTGTGTTCTTTTTCACATACCACATATGAATCCACCAGTGTTATTGCATGTGTACTCTTTTCACAATCCACCTATGGATCCACCAGTGTCATTGCATGTGTGTTCTTTTTACTAACAACGACCAGAGTCATTGCATGAGTGTTCTTTGCACATACAACATATTGATCCACCAGTGTCATTGCATGTGTGCTCTTTTCACAATCCACCTATGGATCCACCAGCGTCATTCCATGTGTGTTCTTTTTACTATCAACAACCAGAGTGATTGCATGCGTGATATTTTCACATACCACATATGGATCCACCAGTGTCATTACATGTGTGTTCTTTTCACAATCCACCTATAGAGCCACCAGTGTCATTGCATGTGTGCTCTTTTAACTAACAATAACCAGAGTCATTGCATGTGTGTTCTCTTCAAAGACCACACATGGATCCACCAGTGTCATTGCATGTATGTTCTTTTTACTAACAACAACCAGAGTCATTGAAATGTGTGTTCTCTTCAGAGACCACACATGTATCCACTAGAGTCATTGCATGTATGTTCCTTTTACTAACAACAACTAGAGTCATTTCATGTGTGTTCTTTTCACATACCGCATATGGATCCACCATTGTTATTGCATGTGTGTTCTTTACACAATTCACCTACGGATCCACCAGTGTCATTGCATGTGTGCTCTTTTTACTAACAACAACTAGAGTCATTGCATGTGTGTTCTCTTCAGAAACCACATATAGATCCACCGGTGTCATTGCATGTGTGTTCTTTTTACTAACAACAACTAGAGTCATTGAAATGTGTGTTCTCTTCAGAGACCACACATGGATCCACCAGTGTTATTGCATGTGTGTTCTTTTTACTAACAACAACTGGAGTCATTGCATCTGTGTTCTTTTCACATACCACATATGGATCCACCAGTGTCATTGCATCTGTGTTCTTTTCACAATCCACCTATGGATCCAGTAGTGTCATTGCATGTGTGATCTTTTTACTAACAACAAACAGAGTCATTGCATGTGTGTTCTCTTTAGAGACCACACATGGATCCACCAGTGTCATTGCATGCGTGTTATTTTTACTAACAACAACCAGAGTCATTGCATGTGTGTTCTTTTCACATACCACATCTGGATCCACCAGGGTCATTGCATGTGTGTTCTTTTTACTAACAACAACTGGACTCATTTGATGTGTGTTCTTTTCACATACCACATATGGATCCACCAGTGTCATGGAAATCTGTGTTCTCTTCAGAGACCACACATGGATCCACCGGTGTCATTGCATGTGTGCCTTTTTACTAACAACAACTAGAGTCATTTCATGTGTGTGTTTTTCACATACCACATATGGATCCACCAGTGTCATTGCTTGTGTGCTCTTTTCACAATCCACCTATGGATCCACCAGTGTTATTGCATGTGTGTTCTTTTCACATACCACATATGGATCCACCAGTGTCATTGAAATGTGTGTTCTCTTCAGAGACAACACATGGATCCACTAGTGTCATTGCATGTGTGTTCTTTTTACTAACAACAACCAGTGTCATTGAAATGTGTGTTCTCTTTAGAGACCACACATGGATCCACCAGTGTCATTGCATGTGTGTTCTTTTTACTAACAACAACTAGAGTCATTGCATGTGTGTTCTTTTCACATACCACATATGGATCCACCAGTGTCATTGCATGTGTACTCTTTTCACAATCCACCTATGGATCCACCAGTGTCATTGCATGTGTGTTCTTTTTACTAACAATGACCAGAGTCATTGCATGTGTGTTCTTTACACATAGAACATATTGATCCACCAGTGTCATTGCATGTGTGCTCTTTTCACAATCCACCAATGGATCCACCAACGTCATTGCATGTGTGTTCTTTTTACTATCAACAACCAGTGTGATTGCATGCATGATATTTTCACATACCACATATGGATCCACCAGTGTCATTGCATGTGTGTTCTTTTCACAATCCACCTATAGAGCCACCAGTGTCATTGCATGTGTGCTCTTTTAACTAACAACAACCAGAGTCATTGCATGTGTGTTCTCTTCCGAGACCACACATGGATCCACCAGTGTCATTGCATGTGTGTTCTTTTTACTAACAACAACTAGAGTCATTGTAATATGTGTTCTCTTCAGAGACCACACATGGATCCACCAGTGTCACTGCATGTGTGTTCTTTTTACTAACAACAACCAGAGTCATTGCATGTGTGTTCTTTTCATATACCACATATAGATCCACCAGTGTCATTGCATGTGTGTTCTTTTTACTAACAACAACTAGAGTCATTTCATGTGTGTTCTTTTCACATACCACATATGGATCCACCAGTGCCATTGAATTGTGTGTTCTCTTCAGAGACCACACATGGATCCACCAGTGTCATTGCATGTGTGTTCTTTTTACTAACGACAACTGGAGTCATTGCATGTGTGTTCTTTTCACATACGACATATGGATCCACCAGTGTTATTGCATGTGTGCTCTTGTAAGATCCCTCCTTATTAAAGGAAAGGATCCACCAGTGTTATTGCATGTGTACTCTTTTCACAATCCACCTATGGATCCACCGGTGTCATTGCATGTGTGTTCTTTTTACTAACAACGACCAGAGTCATTGCATGTGTGTTCTTTGCACATACAACATATTGATCCACCAGTGTCATTGCATGTGTGCTCTTTTCACAATCCACCTATGGATCCACCAGCGTCATTCCATGTGTGTTCTTTTTACTATCAACAACCAGAGTGATTGCATGCGTGATATTTTCACATACCACATATGGATCCACCAGTGTCATTACATGTGTGTTCTTTTCACAATCCACCTATAGATCCACCAGTGTCATTGCATGTGTGCTCTTTTAACTAACAATAACCAGAGTCATTGCATGTGTGTTCTCTTCAAAGACCACACATGGATCCACCAGTGTCATTGCATGTATGTTCTTTTTACTAACAACAACCAGAGTCATTGAAATGTGTGTTCTCTTCAGACACCACACATGTATCCACTAGAGTCATTGCATGTATGTTCCTTTTACTAAGAACAACTAGAGTCATTTCATGTGTGTTCTTTTCACATACCGCATATGGATCCACCATTGTTATTGCATGTGTGTTCTTTACACAATCCCCTACGGATCCACCAGTGTCATTGCATGTGTGCTCTTTTTACTAACAACAACTAGAGTCATTGCATGTGTGTTCTCTTCAGAAACCACATATAGATCCACCGGTGTCATTGCATGTGTGTTCTTTTTACTAACAACAACTAGAGTCATTGAAATGTGTGTTCTCTTCAGAGACCACACATGGATCCACCAGTGTTATTGCATGTGTGTTCTTTTTACTAACAACAACTGGAGTCATTGCATCTGTGTTCTTTTCACATACCACATATGGATCCACCAGTGTCATTGCATGTGTGTTCTTTTCACAATCCACCTATGGATCCAGTAGTGTCATTGCATGTGTGATCTTTTTACTAACAACAAACAGAGTCATTGCATGTGTGTTCTCTTTAGAGACCACACATGGATCCACCAGTGTCATTGCATGCGTGTTATTTTTACTAACAACAACCAGAGTCATTGCATGTGTGTTCTTTTCACATACCACATATGGATCCACCAGGGTCATTGCATGTGTGTTCTTTTTACTAACAACAACTGGACTCATTTGATGTGTGTTCTTTTCACATACCACATATGGATCCACCAGTGTCATGGAAATCTGTGTTCTCTTTAGAGACCACACATGGATCCACCGGTGTCATTGCATGTGTGCCTTTTTACTAACAACAACTAGAGTCATTTCATGTGTGTGTTTTTCACATACCACATATGGATCCACCAGTGTCATTGCATGTTTGCTCTTTTCACAATCCACCTATGGATCCACCAGTGTTATTGCATGTGTGTTCTTTTTACTAACAATGACCAGAGTCATTGCATGTGTGTTCTTTGCACATAGAACATATTGATCCACCAGTGTCATTGCATGTGTGCTCTTTTCAAAATCCACCTATGGATCCACCAACGTCATTGCATGTGTGTTCTTTTTACTATCAACAACCAGTGTGATTGCATGCATGATATTTTCACATACCACATATGGATCCACCAGTGTCATTGCATGTGTGTTCTTTTCACAATCCACCTATAGAGCCACCAGTGTGATTGCATGTTTGCTCTTTTAACTAACAACAACCAGAGTCATTGCATGTGTGTTCTCTTCCGAGACCACACATGGATCCACCGGTGTCATTGCATGTGTGTTCTTTTTACTAACAACAACCAGAGTCATTGTAATATGTGTTCTCTTCAGAGACCACACATGGATCCACCAGTGTCACTACATGTGTGTTCTTTTTACTAACAACAACCAGAGTCATTGCATGTGTGTTCTTTTCATATACCACATATAGATCCACCAGTGTCATTGCATGTGTGTTCTTTTTACTAACAACAACTAGAGTCATTTCATGTGTGTTCTTTTCACATACCACATATGGATCCACCAGTGCCATTGAATTGTGTGTTCTCTTCAGAGACCACACATGGATCCACCAGTGTCATTGCATGTGTGTTCTTTTTACTAATAACAACTGGAGTGATTGCATGTGTGTTCTTTTCACATACGACATATGGATCCACCAGTGTTATTGCATGTGTGCTCTTGTAAGATCCCTCCTTATTAAAGGAAAGGATCCCTGTGATTGCAATGCTAGTCGCTGGATCAATGCTAGCATCCACAGTTTAAGATGAAGTACACAGATACAAAGGTCGTTTATTACATTCATTCCAGAGATAAAACATAGTCTTTTACAACTCAGGGCCAAAGGCCTAATACAAGAGTTTATGGAATAAGTAAATAAACATAAGTCTTCATCTTCATGTGCCACAGGCAAGCATGTTGAGTGTAGACTCATGACTCCTAATCATCATCGGAGTAACCTGCAACATTACAAGTTACAGGCATAGAGGGTCAATACTTTGGAATAGTATTGGCAAGTGATACCTTAGCTTATTTAAAGTGGACTATAATACTATATGCATTTGGCTAGGTGGAGCTTAGGCTTGCATTGCAAAAAAATATATTTTTCCTTAACATTTGAAAACACTAAGTTTTTGTTTGGCACAAATCACCCAAGGCATCTACCAATCAAAGACTGAAGATCCACTCAGGGCATCAACCAATCAAAGACTGAAGATCCTTTTAACCCTTGTTCACCCACAAGTTTTATTTAGAAATTGGAGTGATGAGATTCTTGAAGCTTCCATGTCTTGATGCTCAAATTGTCCTTTACCAGGGACATGGCTAAGTACTTAGGTTTTTACACTCTGCAGAGGTGGTGCACTTTCCCCACAGGACTTGGTTTCCCAAGACAAGATCTTTCAGAAGCCTTTCCTTAGTCAAATGGACGCGTTCCAACCTATCATTCCCTCTACCACCAACTGTCCAAGAGACTAAGTTCTAGCAACCTATATGATCATGGCAGAGCCCATATTGCCAAGTGGTTGCACTTGAAGCTTCTCAACATTTGACATCTCAAATCTCTTTGTTCCTGGGTGGCCATCCACAAGTGAGATACACAAGCCAAGTCCTTAGCCTTGTGAACCACTCAACACAAACCATTCCTTCCATTCCACCCAGGTGATTCATTCACTTAGTTGTTTTATTAAACAAAACATAAGTCCACAGACTTAGAAATTTTTCCATAGCATGAATATATATTCCACCCTTGTTTTCTATTAGCTAATCTAAGCATGATAGTAGTAGGGATCTTAACTTAGGAAATTTCTTATAAGGCTTCATCTACTAGGTTTTCCCATAGCAAGGTCTATACTTAGCAAATAAAACCCATGCAATATTTACTTAGCAAAAACACTAATGCATAGTGAAAATAATGGGACAGAAGATATGAAGCATCACTTGCCTTGGTAATGGGGAGAGTAGCACTCTTCATAATCACAATCACTAGCAAAATTTACACAAAATTATAGCATACAATTACACACAATTCATATACAATCAAAAATAATATGAATGCATGCATGCATGAATTTACTAAGTGGGGATTTTGAAAACTCTATCAAGCAAGTGCATGATTACAGAAACTTAACAAGTCACCAATTTTGCCAAAACAACTTACTTAACCCTAAAACAAAATACTAAACTAAATCTATACTCAAAATAGCCTTAAACATGTTTCTGCTAACAAAGTCATTCTAATGGTTACTATTTGCTAAACACACTGGATATTCAGAAAGGTCTTGTTTTACTGAATCCAACGGTATAAATTTTGCAGAAATCTAACGTGGCATTCAAAAGTTATGGCAGTTTGAAGTTTGGATCTAATTCTGGTTTTAAATTCTGTTTTTGAATTCGTCCTAGCCACGCATCGCAACCTCACTGGTGCGTATCGGTTCGCACTGGATCGATCTCCACAGCCGCAGGATTTAAACAGATCGTACGCTCCATATAGCGTACCGCTTCGCAGTTAAATGAATCTATCCTAGCGCTCAGATCTGGATCTAACGGTGCTCGTTCAAACGACCTTGCCCTGGCGGCGCGCGGCGTCAGCGAGCGGCGGAGCACTCGGTCTACGGCGGCGCTAGCGTTCCAGATCGTCCGTGAGGAGGAGAAGTGTCATACCAGGTTCGCAAGAGGCTGCTGAAGCTCAAGGTAGCGTCGGTTTGCGAAGGGGCGTGCTGTCACGGCGATGATTGCTCGTCGGAGTTGAGTCTGGTGACAGGTGGTTCTGGTCGAGGTCGGAGATGACGTTGTAGATCACTAGGATGCAAACAGAAGGTGTGGTCAGATGCAGAAGATCACAGAGAACACGCGCGTGTGCAAGACAAGGCTTGGGGCGGTCTGGACTTACCACTGGGGGTTGTCGGAGTCGAGTCTGTCGTCGGTGCTTGCGGTGTCGAGTGGAACCGGCGACCTGGGCAGTACAGGATGAACTAGTGGGGTCAGGAGGTGCGCAAAGTCTCACTGAATCAGATAGCAAGAGTGAGAGGCAGAGGGGAACACGAGGCTCACCAGAATTGATCGCCGGAGTGGGCTCTGTCTGCGGCGGTGTGGGGTTGATTGAGGGCAGCCTGGTGGCGGAGTGAGCGAGGTGTTTGGGGGAAAATGGTCGCGGGGCAGAGAGGGTCTTATAGCCAGAGGCTCGACAGGAAACGCTCGCAGATTAATGCCCAATTACGCCGCGCCATTACCGGCAATGACTGCAGCAACGACGTGGTCGTAGGCGCGGTTTGGGGAAGACGAGGACGACGTTGACCGGGCCCGCTCGTCAGCGAAGTGTGCGAGGTGTAGGTGGGGTCTGGCTGTCAGCGACTGGGTGTGTGCGCTCGCGCGTGAGAGAGGGAAAAGAAAACCCCGGGTGGGCTAGTTGGGCTCGATTCACTGCTGGGCCAGATTTCGGGCGCGCGGCCTTTTTCCTTTGTTTAACTATTTTCTTTTTCTAATTCTATTTTCTGGAATGATTTTGATATGAATTCAAATCCTTTTGAATTCAAACAAATCTGGGGATTTTTGTAGGGTACTGTGGTTTCAAAAACAGTCAGTTAACCATGTGGTTACCTTGCAAGGGCTTGGTCAAACTTGGATTTCAAACAAACAGAGACTTTGCTTCTATTTTGCAAATGTTTGAAATAGGGGTTTTGAAATTATCTCCAAGTTGAAAACTTTGGTTAAATTGCTACACCTAAACTTTCCAACAATGGAGGCAAGCAAACAAGTTCCTAAACATTCAAGTCTCAAAGGGTGATGGCCAATTGAGGTGAATTTTCTCACATGAAATCATAGCACAAACTTCTGTTTCTAAATGATTTTGAGAAAAATTCTAAATGAATGAAGGATGCAAGGATGATATGAATGAGTTTTGAAATATGATTTTTGGGATGTTACAAATCTAACCCCCTTAAGATGAATCTCGCCCTCGAGATTCGGATTGGCTAGCAAATAGGTGAGGGTGGTCTTTCCGAAGATCATCTTCTCTTTCCCATGTTGCTTCCTCTTCGGAGTGATGACTCCATTGCACTTTGCAAAACTTGATAGTCTTTGTTCTTGTGACTCTTTCTGCGGTCTCAAGAATCTTGACAGGCTTTTCTTCATAGGTGAGATCACTTTCTAGTTGAACTTCTTCTAAAGATATGGTATCCTTCAAAGAAGATCCTTCCATCTCCGGGTGACATTTCTTAAGCTGACTCACATGAAAAACATTATGGATTGCTAATAAAGATGCTGGCAATTCGATTTCGTATGCAACTTCTCCCTTGCGACTTAGAATGTTGAATGGTCCAACATATCTTGGTGCCAACTTTCCTTTGACTCCAAATCTTTTCACTCCACGAAGTGGTGATACTCTAAGATAAGCCCTATCCCCAACTTCGTAGGTGACTTCTCTACGCTTAGCATCTGCGTAGCTTTTCTGTCGAGACTGTGCTATCTTCAACCTGTCCCTAACCAATTTGACCTTTTCTTCGGTGTCTTTGATAAGATCTGGTCCAAACAAACTTCTTTCTCCCACACCATTCCATAGTAATGGGGTGGTACACTTTCTTCTGTAGAGAAACTCAAATGGTGCCATCCCGATACTAGATTGATAACTGTTATTGTAAGAGAACTCTGCGTAAGGCAGACTTTCATCCCAACTTGCTCCATAGTCTAGGGCACATGCCCTCAACATGTCTTCAAGAATCTGATTAGTCCTTTCTGTTTGTCCATCAGTTTGAGGATGAAAAGCAGTGCTGAATTCCAACCTCATTCCTAAAGATTCGTGAAGCTGTCTCCAAAATTGAGAAGTGAACTGAGTTCCTCTATCAGACACAATACTCTTAGGCACACCATGAAGGCATACAATTCTGCTCATGTAAATTCTGGCTAACTTTGCACTGGTATAAGTTTTCTTCACGGGTATAAAATGAGCCACTTTAGTTAGGCGATCCACTACTACCCATATGGAATCATACCCTGACCTGGTCCTTGGTAGTCCGGTAATGAAATCCATACCAATATTTTCCCACTTCCATTCAGGAATAGGCATTGGTTGAAGCAAACCTGCTGGTTTTTGATGCTCCGCTTTCACTCTACTACACACATCACACAAAGCAATGTGTTCGGCGATGTCCCTTTTGAGATTGTTCCACCAAAATCTTTCTTTCATATCCATGTACATTTTGGTGTTTCCCGGGTGAATAGAATACGGAGAGTTATGGGCTTCTTGTAGAATCAGTTTCCGCAATTCCGGATCTTGTGGAACACAAATACGTTTCCCGTGCCATAAAGTACCTTGTTCGTCTATATGGAAACTTTTAGCTTTCCCTTGGCTAATCCTTTCCTTAATCTCTTCGATTTCTTTATCCGTCTTTTGGGCTTCTTTAATTTTATCCAACAGAGTGGGTTGAACATCCAAAGACATAAGATGTCCTTCTGGCACAATCTCCAACCTGAGTTCCTTGAATTGTTTACACAAGTCATCTGGCAATTCACCTTTGGTAAGGCCATTTACAAACGCCTTTGACTTAGAGCATCTGCTACTACATTTGCTTTACCAGGATGGTATTGCAAACTCAAATCGTAATCCTTGATAAGTTCTAGCCATCTAATTTGTCTCATATTGATTTCCTTCTGGGTGAAGATATACTTCAAACTCTTATGATCGGTGAATACTTCACAACGTTTTCCCAAAAGGTAATGTCTCCATGTTTTGAGTGCATGGACAACAGCGGCTAACTCTAAATCATGAGTAGGATAGTTTACTTCATGAGTTTTGAGTTGTCTCGAGGCATAAGCCACAACTTTTCCGCCTTGCATAAGTACGACACCTAATCCTTGATGCGAAGCATCACAATACACTTGGAAATCCTTTTCTCAATCTAGTAGGCACAGAACTGGTGCTGACACAAGTCTCTTCTTTAATTCTTGAAAGCTGAGTTCACATCCTTTAGACCAAGCAAATTTCTTATCTTTCTTTAACAATTCTGTCATTGGTTTAGCAACCTTTGAAAAAATTTCAATGAATCTTCTGTAGTAACCTGCTAAACCAAGGAAACTACGAACCTCTTTTACGCTCTTAGGAGATTCCCATTCTGTCACAGCTGAAACTTTAGCAGGATCAACTGCTACACCATCCTTTGTCATAACGTGACCAAGAAATCCAACTTCCTCTAACCAAAACTCACACTTGCTGAATTTGGCATAAAGCTTATGTTCCCTCAGTTTCTCAAGTATCAAGCGTAGATGTCTTTCATGCTCTTCCTTGCTCTTGGAGTAGACTAAGATGTCATCGATGAAAACGACAACAAACTTGTCGAGAAATTCCATGAACACTTTGTTCATCATATTCATGAAGTATGCTGGAGCGTTGGTTAAACCAAAAGGCATCACAGTGTACTCATACAATCCATACCTTGTGGTGAATGCTGTTTTAGGTATGTCTTGTTCTCTTATCTTGAGTTGAAAATAGCCTGACCGAAGATCAATCTTCGAGAACACACATGCTCCTTCTAGCTGATCAAACGAATCGTTGATTCTTGGCAAAGGATATTTGTTCTTGATGGTTACCTCGTTGAGAGAACGGTAATCTATGCATAATCTTTGAGTTCTGTCTCTTTTTTCTACGAACAAAACTGGAGCTCCCCAAGATGAAGAACTTGGCTGGATGAATCCTTTCTGCAATTGTTCTCCAAGCTGTTTCTTGAGTTCCTTAAGTTCGTCAACTGACATTTTATAAGGCCTCTTTGCTCTTGGTCCAGAACCTGGTACCAAATCTATTATAAACTCTACATCTCTATCTGGTGGCATTCCCGGTAACTCTTCCGGAAACACATCCGGATACTCACACACAATTGGCACACTATCCATGCTAACCCCCTTAAGAGAATTCAGCTTACTTCCTTTAGATTTAAAATTGGACTTGAATTTTATCCTCTTACCTTCAGGGGTTGTGAGTGCAACTGTGCGATTGGCACAATCTAGTACTCCCTCATATTTAGCCACCCAATCCATTCCCAAAATCACATCCAATCCTTGGGAATTTAGGATTATTAGGTTCACTGGAAACTTATGTTTTCCAAACTCTATGACTAAGTCATGACATCCTGAGTTTACTATCATTTCTCCACCAGGAGAACTTACTCTTATAGGACACCCAATGGTTTCTACTGGTAGTTCATTTCTTTCGACAAATGCTTTTGATATGAATGAATGAGATGCACCAGTGTCAAAGAGTACAAATGCTGAGATGGAATTGAGTCTGAACTTACCAGCAACAGCATCAGGCTCTTCATAGACCTCCTCCACATTGATGTGGTTAACCTGTCCTTTCTGAAAAGGATTGGGCTTGTTAGGTCCTTCAACTTTCTTTTCAGGGCACTCATTAGCATAATGCCCCAGCTTCTTGCATTTGTAGCATTCGACCTGACTGATGTCCGTTTTAGGCTGGTTTCTACTTCCACTTCCACTTCCACTTCCACTATGGTGGCTCTTATGTCCACTCTTGTGATTCTTGTACTTATCATTGTCATGACTGCGATGATGCTTGTTGTCATGACGGTTGTGGTTGTGGTGCTTGTTAAATTTCCCATGCTTGTGGAATCCTGAGCTGACACTATCATCATAGTGAGATCGTTTATGGGACGATCCCGAGCTGTGCTTGTCGGAGTGTTTCCTCTTCCTACTCTCGACTTGCTTCATTTTATTCTCCACAATAACAGCCTTGTCACACAGTGACTGATAAGTTGGAACATATGCCACAGACAGCTGCAGATTCAGCTCATCATTCAAGCCTTCCAGAAACTTTTCCTTTCTTTTGGCATCTGTGTCAACCTCATCCGGTGCATAGCGCGCCAGATTGTTGAACTCTTCAATATATTTAGCCACGCTGTGGTGGCGCTGCTTCAGGTTGTGAAACTCCTTCTTTTTCAGGCTCAACATTCCTGGTGAGATATGAGTAGTGCGAAAACCATCTTCAAAGATAGCCCATGTCACCTCATCGATAGGAGTGGTGATCTGAAAGTTGTCCCACCATGCGGCGGCTGGTCCTTCCAATAGGTGTGCCGCGAACCTGACTTTTTCAGCATCCGTGCAGCCCACGGTCACTAAGTCTTTGTTCACAGAACGTAGCCAATCATTGGCCACCATGGGATCAGTCGTTCCCGAAAACTTAGCTGGCCTCAGACGCAGAAATCTGGTGAGCATATCAAAACCCGGAGGGTTGTTGTTGTTGTTGTTGTTGTTATTGGGGTTGTTGTTGTTGTTCTGGTTTTGGATGAATGTCGTCATCATTTGCATAAGTTGCGTCTGCGCATTCATCATCTGTTGCATTTCCGGGGTAATTTTGTTGGGGTTGGGGTTGGGGTTTGCGCGACGGGGAGGCATCTGTGGTTTGTTCATATAGAGATAAGAATGAGATACCCTTACATGTTTCATGCACAATACATCATACAAGCAAACACATAGCATGCAACACAGGGATAAAAGCTCAACAACAAGATAACAAAAGTCTCAAAGTAAAAACACACAAGTGGCAAGCCATCCACATGTCGGATGGTCCAATAATAAGTTCACAAACAACAAGTACGGTAAATAAAGATAACTGAGTAGTCAAGTCTACTCGTCAGCATCAATCTCCTCCTCGACAAAGGTAAGACCTGCGTTCTCCATTGCGGTCTTGTTCTCCTCGATAGTAGTGGTCAAGGAGTCGATCTTGGTATTGAGAGCCCTATTCTGGGAACGAAGTCTCTCAATCACTGTCTGCTGCTGCTCTAACTCGAAGTCCTTGGACTGCAGTTCCTCGGTCATGTCCCGAATCCTCTTGTTCCTATCCTGGACACGTTTCTCTTGACTCTTGAACTTACGGTCTTGGGTCTCGAACTTCGCCTCCATCTCCTTGACTACCTCGTCCTGCTGCGCGAAGAGCTTGTCCTTCTCGCGAAGCTGCACCTGGAGCTCGTCATTGCTAAGCATGACGTTGGTCCTGTCAGTATCCACGTGCCTAATAAGAGTCTCTAAGTCTTGGAGGTACAGGCGTATCGGCTCTGCTGTGGTCCTCGAGTCGTCCTCAAAGTCGATGGACTCTCCGTCATCATCACGCCTTCCGAAGGCGTGGAAGTGAGTGCCTCTAACCTGTCGGGAGTGACGGCCTAACAGTCGTCCTATCAGGTCCTGCATGACAACCTCCATGCCTCTCTCCCTGTCATCGTGCATAAGCTTGAAGACGATGGCCTCCGTAGTAGGCTCTGTCTGGCGTCCTGGCTGGTTCACCTTGAAGCCCTAGAGGTCCTTCCTCTCAAACTTGGTGAGTGGGTGCACCGTAATGGTGGGAAGAGGGAGATCGAGCAAAGTAGTAAGCTCTACGATACGAGGACCAAAACGGGTAACCTGGAACTCCTCAACGGTGCTGATGGCAATAGGCATCTATTTATAAGATTGAAAAAGTTAGAACAACACAATTTAAAATAAACAAGACAAACATTCTTACATATCCATGGAACACAAAAATCACACAAGTCATGCATACATGAAACCATTACATCAACCAAGGTTCAAACTTATTTAAGGTATCATTTGGAAAATAAGGTGATAGGTGGTGGTCCAACTAACGAAGTGCGTTCACAAACCTATCTCACTGGATCTGGTGGCTAACACAATGTTCCTAGAGGCAATCAGCCTATCTTGTTCACATGCTTCTATCACTAAGTCTATAATATCTCCCCTTAAGGTTTGGTTGGTGACTTCCAACTCTTGGGTATGTTCCTTCTCCTTCTCTAAGTCTTTTTGGAGGTTGAGCATTCTGCACTTGACTCTAGCACTTAGTTCTTTGATAGTCTTCCAAGCTGCTTCTTTTGCTGACTCAAAGAATGTGGTGTGCATAAAAGTGTTGGTGTACATGCAGAAGCCTTTTTCTTTGTGGTTGTCTTCCTTGTTTTTGTACAAGTGAAGTTGCACCCACCAATACTCCACTCCTTCCTCCATCACTCGAAAGCCCTTGTACACAGCTGCACCATGTACTTCCATTGTCTCCATGAGGTCTTTGAGAATCTTGGGAAACTCAGTCTCACACTCCAAGGTCATGGTCATGCGTGGTCCTCTCTTCACGGCTTCGTTGATGGAGTTCATCTACAAATAGAGATGAGAATGAGAAGATTAGAAAAGTTTACGAGAAGAATAGACAAGTGTAGAAGTAGTTAAAAATTTTCCTTAGTGGTTTCCAATCCTAGGGTCATAATCCTACAGGCAACACAATGCTCTGATACCATCTGTAAGATCCCTCCTTATTAAAGGAAAGGATCCCTGTGATTGCAATGCTAGTCCCTGGATCAATGCTAGCATCCACAGTTTAAGATGAAGTACACAGATACAAAGGTCGTTTATTACATTCATTCCAGAGATAAAACATAGTCTTTTACAACTCAGGGCCAAAGGCCTAATACAAGAGTTTATGGAATAAGTAAATAAACATAAGTCTTCATCTTCATGTGCCACAGGCAAGCATGTTGAGTGTAGACTCATGACTCCTAATCATCATCGGAGTAACCTGCAACATTACAAGTTACAGCCACAGAGGGTCAATACTTTGGAATAGTATTGGCAAGTGATACCTTAGCTTATTTAAAGTGGACTATAATACTATATGCATTTGGCTAGGTGGAGCTTAGGCTTGCATTGCAAAAAAAAAATTTCATTAACATTTGAAAACACTAAGTTTTTGTTTGGCACAAATCACCCAAGGCATCTACCAATCAAAGACTGAAGATCCACTCAGGGCATCTACCAATCAAAGACTGAAGATCCTTTTAACCCTTGTTCACCCACAAGTTTTATTTAGAAATTGGAGTGATGAGATTCTTGAAGCTTCCATGTCTTGATGCTCAAATTGTCCTTTACCAGGGACATGGCTAAGTACTTAGGTTTTTACACTCTGCAGAGGTGGTGCACTTTCCCCACAGGACTTGGTTTCCCAAGACAAGATCTTTCAGAAGCCTTTCCTTAGTCAAATGGACGCGTTCCAACCTATCATTCCCTCTACCACCAACTGTCCAAGAGACTAAGTTCTAGCAACCTATATGATCATGGCAGAGCCCATATTGCCAAGTGGTTGCACTTGAAGCTTCTCAACATTTGACATCTCAAATCTCTTTGTTCCTGGGTGGCCATCCACAAGTGAGATACACAAGCCAAGTCCTTGGCCTTGTGAACCACTCAACACAAACCATTCCTTCCATTCCACCCAGGTGATTCATTCACTTAGTTGTTTTATTAAACAAAACATAAGTCCACAGACTTAGAAATTTTTCCATAGCATGAATATATATTCCACCCTTGTTTTCTATTAGCTAAGCTAAGCATGATAGTAGTAGGGATCTTAACTTAGGAAATTTCTTCTAAGGCTTCATCTACTGGGTTTTCCCATAGCAAGGTCTATACTTAGCAAATAAAACCCATGCAAGATTTACTTAGAAAAAACACTAATGCATAGTGAAAATAATGGGACAGAAGATATGAAGCATCACTTGCCTTGGTAATGGGGAGAGTAGCACTCTTCACAATCACAATCACTAGCAAAATCTACACAAAATTATAGCATACAATTACACACAATTCATATACAATCAAAAATAATATGAATGCATGCATGCATGAATTTACTAAGTGGGGATTTTGAAAACTCTATCAAGCAAGTGCATGATTACAGAAACTTAACAAGTCACCAATTTTGCCAAAACAACTTACTTAACCCTAAAACAAAATACTAAACTAAATCTATACTCAAAATAGCCTTAAACATGTTTCTGCTAACAAAGTCATTCTAATGGTTACTATTTGCTAAACACATTGGATATTCAGAAAGGTCTTGTTTTACTGAATCCAACGGTATAAAGTTTGCAGAAATCTAACGTGGCATTCAAAAGTTATGGCAGTTTGAACTTTGGATCTAATTCTGGTTTTAAATTCTGTTTTTGAATTCGTCCTAGCCACGCGTCGCAACCTCACTGGTGCGTACCGGTTCACACTGGATCAATCTCCGCATCCGCAGGATTTAAACAGATCGTACGCTCCAGATAGCGTACCGCTTCGCAGTTAAATGAATCTATCCTAGCGCTCAGATCTGGATCTAACGGTGCTCGTTCAAACGACCTTGCCCTGGCGGCGCGCGGCGTCAGCGAGCGGCGGAGCGCTCGGTCTACGGCGGCGCTAGCGTTCTAGATTGTCCGCGAGGGGGAGAAGAGTCATACCAGGTTCGCAAGAGGCTGCTGAAGCTCAAGGTAGCGTCGGTTTGCGAAGGGGTGTGCTGTCACGGCGATGATTGCTCGTCGGAGTTGAGTCTGGCGACAGGTGGTTCTGTTCGAGGTCGGAGGCGACGTTGTAGATCACTAGGATGCAAACAGAAGGTGTGGTAAGATGCAGAAGATCACGGAGAACACGCGCGTGTGCAAGACAAGGCTTGGGGCGGTCTGGACTTACCACTGGGGGTTGTCGGAGTCGAGTCTGTCGTCGGTGCTTGCGGTGTCGAGTGGAACCGGCGACCTGGGCAGTACAGGATGAACTACTGGGGTCAGGAGGTGCGCAAAGTCTCACTAAATCAGATAGCAAGAATGAGAGGCAGAGGGGAACACGAGGCTCACTAGAATTGATCGCTGGAGTGGGCTCTGTCTACGGCGGTGTGGGGTTGATTGAGGGCAGCCTGGTGGCAGAGTGAGCGAGGTGTTTGGGGGAAAATGGTCGCGGGGCAGAGAGGGTCTTATAGCCAGAGGCTCGACAGGAAACGCTCGCAGATTAATGCCCAATTACGCCGCGCCATTACCGGCAATGACTGCAGCAGCGACGCGGTCGCAGGCGCGGTTTGGGGAAGAGGAGGACGACGTGGACCGGGCCCGCTCGTCAGCGAAGTGTGCGAGGTGTAGGTGGGGTCTGGCTGTCAGCGACTGGGTGTGTGCGCTCGCGCGTGAGAGAGGGAAAAGAAAACCCCGGGTGGGCTAGTTGGGCTCGATTCACTGCTGGGCCAGATTTCGGGCGCGCGGCCTTTTTCCTTTGTTTAACTCTTTTCTTTTTCTAATTCTATTTTCTGGAATGATTTTGATATGAATTCAAATCCTTTTGAATTCAAACAAATCTGGGGATTTTTGTAGGGTACTGTGGTATCAAAAACAGTCAGTTAACCATGTGGTTACCTTGCAAGGGCTTGGTCAAACTTGGATTTCAAACAAACAGAGACTTTGCTTCTATTTTGCAAATGTTTGAAATAGGGGTTTTGAAATTATCTCCAAGTTGAAAACTTTGGTTAAATTGCTACACCTAAACTTTCCAACAATGGAGGCAAGCAAACAAGTTCCTAAACATTCAAGTCTCAAAGGGTGATGGCCAATTGAGGTGAATTTGCTCACATGAAATCATAGCACAAACTTCTGTTTCTAAATGATTTTGAGAAAAACCCTAAATGAATGAAGGATGCAAGGATGATATGAATGAGTTTTGAAATATGATTTTTGGGATGTTACAGCTCTTTTCGCAATCCACCTATGGATCCACCAGTGTCATTGCATGTTTATTCTTTTCACATACCACATATGGATCCACCAGTGTGATTGAAATGTGTGTTCTCTTTAGAGACCACACATGGATCCACCAGTGTCATTGCATGTGTGTTCTTTTTACTAACAACAACTGGAGTCATTGCATGTGTGTTCTTTTCACATACCACATATGGTTCCACCAGTGTCATTGCATGTGTGCTCTTTTCATAATCCACCTATGGATCCACTAGTGTCATTGCATGTGTGTTCTTTTTACTCACAACAACCAGGGTCATTGCATGTGTGTTCTTTTCACATACCACATATGGATCCACCATTGTTATTGCATGTGTGATCTTTTCACAATCCACCTATGAATCCACCAGTGTCATTGCATGTGTGTTCTTTTTACTAATAACAACCAGAGTCATTGCATGTGTGTTCTTTTCACATACCACATATGGATCCACCAGTGTCATTGCATGTGTGTTCTTTTCACAATCCACCTATGGATCCACCAGTGTCATTGCATGTGTGCTCTTTTTACTAACAACAACCAGAGTCATTGCTTGTGTGTTCTGTTCAGACACCACACATGGATCCCACCAGTGTCATTGCATCTGTGTTATTTTTACTAACAACAACCAGTGCCATTGAAATGTCTGTTCTCTTTAGAGACCACACATGGATCCACCAGTGTCATTGCATGTGTGTTCTTGTTACTAACAACAAATAGAGTCATTGCATGCGTGTTCTTTTCACATACCACATATGGATCCACCAGTGTCATTGCATGTGTGTTCTTTTCACAATCCACCTATGGATCCACCAGTGTCATTGCATGTGTGCCCTTTTTACTAACAATAACCAGAGTCATTGCATGTGTGTTCTCTTCAGAGACCACACATGGATCCACCTGTGTTATTGCATGTGTGTTCTTTTTACTAAAAACAACCAGAGTCATTGAAATGTGTGTTCTCTTCAGACACCACACATGGATCCACCAGTGTCATTGCATGTGTGTTCTTTTTACTAACAACAACCAGAGTCAATGCATGTGTATTCTTTTCACATACCACATATGGATCCACCAGTGTCATTGCATGTGTGTTCTTTTTACTAACAACAACTGGAGTCATTTCATGTGTGTCCTTTTCACATACCACATATGGATCCACCAGTGTCATTGAAATGTGTGTTCTCTTCAGAGACCACACATGGATCCACCAGTGTCATTGCATGTGTGTTCTTTTTACTAACAACAACTGGAGTCATTGCATGTGTGTTCTTTTCACATACGACATATGGATCCACCAGTGTCATTGCATGTGTGCTCTTTTCACAATCCACCTATGGATCCACCAGTGTTATTGCATGTGTGTTCTTTTCACATACCACATATGGATCCACCAGTGTGATTGAAACTTGTGTTCTCTTTAGATACCACACATGGATCCACCAGTGTCATTGCATGTGTGTTCTTTTTACTAACAACAACTGGAGTCATTGCATGTGTGTTCTTTTCACATACCACATATGGATCCACCAGTGTCATTGAAATGTGTGTTCTCTTCACAGACCACACATGGATTCACCAGTGTCATTGCATGTGTGTTCTTTTTACTAACAACAACTAGAGTCATTGAATGTGTGTTCTTTTCACATACCACATATGGATCCACCAGTGTCATTGCATGTGTGCTCTTTTCATAATCCACCTATGGATCCACCAGTGTTATTGCATGTGTGTTCTTTTCACATACCACATATGGATCCACAAGTGTCATTGAAATGTGTGTTATCTTCAGAGACCACACATCGATCAACTAGTGTCATTGCATGTGTGTTCTTTTTACTAACAACAACCAGTGTCATTGAAATGTGTGTTGTCTTTAGAGACCACACATGGATCCACCATTGTCATTGCATGTGTGTTCTTTTTACTAACAACAACTGGAGTCATTGCATGTGTGTTCTTTTCACATACCACATATGGATCCACCAGTGTCATTGCATGTGTGCTCTTTTCACAATCCACCTATGGATCCACCAGTGTCATTGCATGTGTGTTCTTTTTACTAACAACCAGAGTCATTGCATGTGTGTTCTTTGCACATACCACATATTGATCCATCAGTGTCATTGCATGTGTGCTCTTTTCACAATCCACATATGGATCCACCGGTGTCATTGCATGTGTGTTCTTTTTACTATCAACAACCAGAGTCATTGCATGCGTGTTATTTTCACATACCACATATGGATCCATGTCACATCCCAAGATTTTCCAAATCTTGTAATGTGAAAAATAAATGAATAAAATAAAACTTTGTTTGATTTTCAAGACCAGAAGAAACTTTTTGATTTCAATTGGGACTTCAAACCAGTTGGATCAAATAAAATCCTAAAGGGATTTAAAAAGATAAACATTTAATAAAGGAAAATAAAATATTTTGGTGTTACTATTTTGGATCTTTTAATAAAAGATTTTGTTTTGAAATGAAAAGGTTGATTTATAAATAAAGATTATATTTTAAAAAGCCAAATTAATTTTTGGCCAAGCTTGTATAATAAAATACTTTGTTTTGATAAAATGAGTAAAGGTTTATTTAAATAAAATAATAAGGATGTAATATCCAAATTTTATTTAAGTAAAGGCTCTTCCCATTTTAAATGGACACTAAAACTTATTTATTTATTTTAAATAAGTTTTCCAAGTATTTTATTACTACTTTGAAATCTTTTTATAAAAGGTTTTGGTTTTCAAAATGAAAAGAAATATTTTAAATAAAGATTATTTTATAAAGCCAAATTAAACCTTGGCCAAGATTTTGAAACAAAAGGTTTTGCTTTGATTAAAAATAGTAGAGGTTTATTTAAAATAAAAAGGATTTAAATATCCAAGTTTTATTAATAAAGGTTTTACTATTTTCAAAACATCAAAACTTATTTATTGTTTTAAAATAAGTTTTCCAAGTATTTTGTTTTCTCAAATAAAACCTACTGAAGTGTTTTGGTTTATTCTAGATTTCAAAATAAAGTTTTTAAATGAATAAATCCTATTTGATTTATTAACAAAGGTCCATTTTATTTAATTATTAATGGACCCTATAGCAAAAAGGTTATTTTGTTTTAAACAAGTTTTCCAAGTATTCTTTTATTTTCAAATAAAACCTACTAATTTGGTTTTGAAAATATTTGGTTTTCACATGAAAATTTTATTAATTAAATCAAACCCTATTTTTATTTAATTATTGAATGGATCATAAAAAGAATAAAAATATTATTTTGGAATGTTGGTTTATGTTGATAAACAGAACCAAATTCAAAGTACAAAGTTGAGTGATTGTTTGAATTGATTTGAACCTTGTTTGTTTGTTTGTTTGAATAATTGATTGAAATTCAAAACAGAAAAATAGAATTAGAAAAGGAAAAAAATGTTCAGACAGAAAAAAATAGTGCACAGTAACCAGCCCAGCCGGCCAGCCCAATAGGCCCAACTCCAGCCCACCTTTCTTTTCCCTCAGCAAAACGATTCGCACCAATTAGTTAACCCGCAAAGCCACTGACTGGTGGACCTCCTCCTCTCTCCTTTTCCCACTGACGCAACGGCCCCACTTTGATAACAGTCTTCCTCGCCGCGACTTCTTCCTCCCCCCAAACCACGTCGCAGTTACTGCCTTTGAAAGCTCCTTCAATCCCTGTTAACTGCCGCGTTAATTCGCTCAGCCATCACGCACGATAAGAGCGCCTGCCTCCCCTCTTCCGTTTCCCCCAGACACCGCCTCCCCTCTGCCTCCAGGCTGCCCCAATTTCGAGCTCAAGCTCCACTGCTCCGACGAGCTTCACCAGCCGATTCAGGCAGCCCCTCGCCGCCCCTCTCCTCCCCGACCAAGCTCACACCTTCCCCACTCCCAGGAGCATCTCCCGGCACTTTCCATTTACCCGCGGGCGCCCCAGAACGCCGTCTCCAGCAAACCACTGAGCGCCGCCGCAGCTCAGACGAGTTCATCGACAAATCCCGGTGAACTCCGACCCTCTCTTTCTTTCTGGTTTACCTTATCGCAAACCTTGTTATCTTACGCGTTCACTAACGTCTTCCATTTACCCTCGTGTGCCTTGTAGACCGCCTCTGACAAACTCTGCTAGGACCCGACGGTGAGCATAACTCCGGTGAGCCCTAGCGTCTGAACCTGTGCATGCCTTGCACTCTAGGCCAAACCATTTTGATCTCCATCGTCTAACGTGTTCTCTGATGCTCACCATTTATTCGCGCATAACCTATAGGTTCTCCATCGACGACGACAGAAAGCGTCCGACGCCGACGTCAACTACGGCGAGGAATTCAGGTTGATCTAGAGCGCCCCTTCGTCAGACAAGAACACGTTGAGAATCAGCAAGGCGCAGAGAACCTGGTGAGATATCCCTCTCTCCCTCTAGCCCCCTGTGTCGCCAGCAACCTCGCCGCCAGAGCGCCGCCGCCGCGCAGCCGCCGTCAGCGCCGCCCCCTGTAGGTCAAACTCGACAGCACCGTTGGATCTAGATCGGACGCACTAGATAGAATCACTTAACGCGAAGGGGTATGCGTTAAGGGTCGCAAGATCGGACTTGATCCAATGCTCCACAGCGACTGATCCGTGTGAACCGGTACCGACGAATTAGAGTAGGACACGTGTCTGTTAATCTGTTTAAAAACAGATTTGAAAACAGAATTGTTTGTGAATTTCAAACCCTTGTAACTTTGGATCCACACGTCCAAAAATTACAAATTTTATGTCGTTGGATTCAGGAGAACAAGACCTAACCAACCCTGCCCTTAGTTTAGCAAATAGTATCTGTTTGTTTGTTTGTTTTTGCAGATTCTTTTGTGAGCTTGTTTAGATTAGAAAAATTGTTTAAAAATGTTTTTAGGGTTAAAACCTTTGCAAAATGGATTGTTGTGACCTTACTGACCCTAGGAACCAACCCATGTTTTGGAAAATGAATTTGGAAAAGTTTAGAATGGATTAATTGGTTTAGTTCATTTCTAGCTAATTAAAAACTATTGTTTTGTTTATGAAAATGGTTTTGAATGGAAAACTTTGAGAAAATGGTTTGGACCAAACCTACTGACCCAAAAACACCAAGTTTTGCAATAGCAACTCATTTGGTGAAACAAAATAATGATTCTTTGATTTAAAACCATTTCTAGTCAAATAGAAATGAGGTTTATTTATTAAAAATGGTTTTGGAAGAAAACCTTTGGAAAATGTTTTGTTTTAAACTCACTAACCCCAAACCCCAAGTTTTGTGATTGAAAACATACTTGGTGAACCCTATAGGCTATGCCTTAGTAAAAATATTTCTACACCACATAAAATGATACTTTGTTTTGAAAATGGTTTTTGTAGTGAAACCTTTTGCAAATGACTTGGCCACTTTACAAAATGACCATTAGATGTACCCAAATGTCTATGACCTACTAGGAACCATTTTTTCAAACAAAACAAAGCTTGGCATGCTTGCATGCATTACTTTGACTTTGTCATTTTGTGTGTTGATTTGCTTGATTGGTAGATTGAGTTGTACCTTGCTTGATTGAATTGTAGTGACTTGAAGAGTGTGATTGTTGCAAGGACAAGGAGTGAACCTATACTCTACCAAAAAGGTAAGTGATGCTTCATATCTATTGTCCCATTATTTTCACTATGCATTAGTGATATTTCTAAGTATAGGATTTGCATGGATTTTTGCTAAGAGTAAACTATGCTATGGGAAAACCTAGTAGATGAAACCTTAGTGAAAATTACCTAAGTCAAGATTCCTATTACTATCATGCTTAGCTTAGCTAATAGAAAACAAGGGTGGAATATATATTCATGCTATGGAAAATTTCTAAGTCTGAGGACTTGTATTTGATTAATAAAACAACTAAGTTAATGAATCACCTGGGTGGAATGGGACTTGCTTGGTGGTTTTTGGTTGAGTGGTTCACAAGGCCCATTTTTATGGTTTACCTTAGTGTATCTCACTTGTGGATGGCCACCCAGGAACAAAGAGATTTGAGATGTCAAATGTTGAGAAGCTTCAAGTGCAACCACTTGGCAATATGGGCTCTGCCATGATCATATAGGTTGCAAGAACTTAGCCATATGGATAGTGGGTGGTAGTGTTTGATAGGATGGAGCGCGTCCATGATGGTCTAAGGGAAGGCTTCTGAAAGATCTTGTCTTGGGAAACCAAGTCTTGTGGGGAAAGTGCACCACCTCTCCAGAGTGTAAAATCTAAGTACTTAGCCATGTCCCTGGTAAAGGACAATTTGAGCATCAAGACATGGAAGCAATCAAGAATCTCATCATTCAAATTTCTAAGATAAAAATTGTGGTTTGAACAAGGGTTGTTTGAAATCTTCAATCTTTGATGGAGAGATGGCTTGGTACAAGGATCTTGAAATCTTTGATTGAGGAAAAATGATTTTGTCAAGCAAAAATTTAGTGTTTTCAAATGATAAGGAAAAATCTATTTTGAGCAATGCAAGCCTCAACTCCACTTAGCCAAATGCATATAGATGTTAGACTCCACTATACTACTATAGTATCACTTGCCAATACAATTCAAATGTATTGACCCTTTGTGGCTATAACTTGTAATGTTGCAGGTTTGATTGATTTTAGTGAAGATTGATTGTTTAGGATTACAAAGTCTACAACCAACATCTGCCTGTGGCACTTTGAAGATGAAGGACCCCATGACTATAGTTATTCCGCTGCAATGTATTGTAATAGCCAAATGAGCTATGTTTGATGTAATAAAATTATGTTATTCCTGGTTATAAAGTTATATTATGACCTTTGTTTCTTGATATTACATCTAAACTGTGGATGCTAGCTATTGATCCAGGGACTAGCATTGTAAACACAGGGGACTCTACCTATTTAAAGGTTGGGATCCTTATAGATGGTATCAGAGCATTGTGTTGCCTGTAGGATTTGTAACCCTAGGATTGGACAAAAACCCTTAGAAAAATAGGAGTTGTATTTGTTCCAAAACTTATTTACAAACAATCTTGTAAACTCTTTCCTCAACCATTTTGGTTTCAACTCTACATCTCATCTATTTCAAACTTGATGGAAAAAACCTACCCCATGACCAAAGACTTCACCATGTGCAAAGGACTTCTTCAACTCTAATGACTTCAACATCTTCAACATTTTCACCAAGGACTTCCAACTTGGATATCACTAAGGACTACAAGTGAGACAAGAAATCTTGCTCAAGATTTGAAGACTAAGGAAACACAACTTAGAAGGAGCCATCATCACCTTTGAAGTTTTGTGACCAAGACACAAGAATTCTCCAAGGATACAAAGATCTCATTCAAGAAGAATCAACCAAGAAGGATGGAAGGATCACAAGTGAACCATGTAGATGGACCACCATTTATAGTTAAAATCAAACACACCAACTTATGTGGTGTAACAAAAATATTTTTGGTTGCCTAAAGATATGCTTGAAACTTGTTGTTTGAGTGGAATGTTTGTTTGTGATTGCTTGCACATTGCTTGTGTGAATTGTGATGTGTGTGATTAGAATTATTCCCTTAGAAATCTTTTGCCTATTCTAATCCCAACCCAACCCAAACAGATGACTACTCCAAGAGACTCCAACATCAAGGTTGATGACCTCAACAACAACCAAGTTGACAGCATGAAAGAGCTCATAGCAACCCAAAACCAATTGAGCCAAGACATAACTCAGCTTTTAGCCAACAACAATGGATTAGACCCAGCCATACAAAGGATTTTGAAACTTCAATCCCAATTGATGCAAGGATTGGTTATACAAATGATCAACATGAGAGAAAACTTTTCCCAAAGAGCTAATGACAACAAGGATGACAAAGATGTTATTCTAGAAGGAACCCAAGCTAGCAATACTTTTGGATACAAGGAACATGCATCCAAGGAACATGAAGATCAATGCCCCAAGAAGAGAGAAAGATCTTCCACCTATGAAGAACAAGAACTAGAAGAACTCCTAGCTTTGGAGAAACCCAAAAAGAAGAAGAAGAAATGCCCCAACACTAGCAAGAAGGATATTACACAAGTGCAATGTCTCAATTGCAAAGAGATGGGACACTATGCCAATGAATGCCCAGAAAAGAAGATGGACCAAAGAAACAAACAAGAGGAAATAACACCAAAGGAAAAGAAAGACATTAGCCAGTTGCAGTGCTATAACTGCAAGGAACCAGGACACTATGCAAGCAATTGTCCAGAAAAGATGAAGAACAAGTTGAACAAGTCTATGGAGAAACTCAACCTTGGCCCATGAGTCAAGTATGGAAATAAAGGACACTATGCAAAAGTTTTCCAAGAAGAAGTTTTCCAAGATTCCAAGCAAGCCAACATCTAGTTTAGTTGGAAAATTTTTAAGGGTGGTAGTACCCTAGTTGTTTTGAACCTGCTTGTAACCCTAACCTTCCCAAATCTCGAGGACGAGATTTATTTTAAGGGTGGTAGCCTTGTCACATCCCAAGATTTTCCAAATCTTGTAATGTGAAAAATAAATGAATAAAATAAAACTTTGTTTGATTTTCAAGACCAGAAGAAACTTTTTGATTTCAATTGGGACTTCAAACCAGTTGGATCAAATAAAATCCTAAAGGGATTTAAAAAGATAAACATTTAATAAAGGAAAATAAAATATTTTGGTGTTACTATTTTGGATCTTTTAATAAAAGATTTTGTTTTTAAATGAAAAGGTGGATTTATAAATAAAGATTATATTTTAAAAAGCCAAATTAATTTTTGGCCAAGCTTTTATAATAAAATACTTTGTTTTGATAAAATGAGTAAAGGTTTATTTAAATAAAATAATAAGGATGTAATATCCAAATTTTATTTAAGTAAAGGCTTTTCCCATTTTAAATGGACACTAAAACTTATTTATTTATTTTAAATAAGTTTTCCAAGTATTTTATTACTACTTTGAAATCTTTTTATAAAAGGTTTTGGTTTTCAAAATGAAAAGAAATATTTTAAATAAAGATTATTTTATAAAGCCAAATTAAACCTTGGCCAAGATTTTGAAACAAAAGGTTTTGCTTTGATTAAAAATAGTACAGGTTTATTTAAAATAAAAAGGATTTAAATATCCAAGTTTTATTAATAAAGGTTTTACTATTTTCAAAACATCAAAACTTATTTATTCTTTTAAAATAAGTATTCCAAGTATTTTGTTTTCTCAAATAAAACCTACTGAAGTGTTTTGGTTTATTCTAGATTTCAAAATAAAGTTTTTAAATGAATAAATCCTATTTGATTTATTAATAAGGTCCATTTTATTTAATTATTAATGGACCCTATAGCAAAAAGGTTATTTTGTTTTAAATAAGTTTTCCAAGTATTCTTTTATTTTCAAATAAAACCTACTAATTTGGTTTTGAAAATATTTGGTTTTCAAATGAAAATTTTATTAATTAAATCAAACCCTATTTTATTAAATAACAAGATCCATTTTTATTTAATTATTGAATGGATCATAAAAAGAATAAAAATATTATTTTGGAATGTTGGTTTATGTTGATAAACAGAACCAAATTCAAAGTACAAAGTTGAGTGATTGTTTGAATTGATTTGAACCTTGTTTGTTTGTTTGAATAATTGATTGAAATTCAAAACAGAAAAATAGAATTAGAAAAGGAAAAAAATGTTCAGGCAGAAAAAATTAGTGCACAGTAACCAGCCCAGTCGGCCAGCCCAATAGGCCCAACTCCAGCCCACCTTTCTTTTCCCTCAGCAAAACAATTCGCACCAATTAGTTAACCCGCAAAGCCACTGACTGGTGGACCTCCTCCTCTCTCCTTTTCCCACTGACGCAACGGCCCCACTTTGCTAACCGTCTTCCTCACCGCGACTTCTTCCTCCCCCCAAACCACGTCGCAGTTACTGCCTTTGAAAGCTCCTTCAATCCCTGTTAACTGCCGCGTTAAGTCGCTCAGCCATCACGCACGATAAGAGCGCCTGCCTCCCCTCTTCCGTTTCCCCCAGACACCGCCTCCCCTCTGCCTCCAGGCTGCCCCAATTTCGAGCTCAAGCTCCACTGCTCCGACGAGCTTCACCAGCCGATTCAGGCAGCCCCTCGCCGCCCCTCTCCTCCCCGACCAAGCTCACACCTTCCCCACTCCCAGGAGCATCTCCCGGCACTTTCCATTTACCCGCGGGCGCCCCAGAACGCCGTCTCCAGCAAACCACTGAGCGCCGCCGCAGCTCCGACGAGTTCATCGACAAATCCCGGTGAACTCCGACCCTCTCTTTCTTTCTGGTTTACCTTATCGCAAACCTTGTTATCTTACGCGTTCACTAACGTCTTCCATTTACCCTCGTGTGCCTTGTAGACCGCCTCTGACAAACTCTGCTAGGACCCGACGGTGAGCATAACTCCGGTGAGCCCTAGCGTCTGAACCTGTGCATGCCTTGCACTCTAGGCCAAACCATTTTGATCTCCATCGTCTAACACGTTCTCTGATGCTCACCATTTATTCGCGCATAACCTATAGGTTCGCCATCGACGACGACAGAAAGCATCCGACGCTGATGTCAACTACGGCGAGGAATTCAGGTTGATCTTGAGCGCCCCTTCGTCAGACAAGAACACGTTGAGAATCAGCAAGGCATAGAGAACCTGGTGAGCTATCCCTCTCTCCCTCTAGCCCCCTGTGTCGCTAGCAACCTCGCCACCAGAGCGCCGCCGCCGCGCAGCCGCCGTCAGCGCCGCCCCCTTTAGGTCAAACTCGACAGCACCGTTGGATCTGGATCGGACGCACTAGATAGAATCACTTAACACGAAGGGGTATGCGTTCAGGGTCGCACGATCGGACTTGATCCAACGCTCCACAGCGACTGATCCGTGCGAACCGGTACCGACGAATTAGAGTAGGACACGTGTCTGTTAATCTGTTTAAAAACAGATTTGAAAACAGAATTGTTTGTGAATTTCAAACCCTTGTAACTTTGGATCCACATGTCCAAAAATTACAAATTTTATGTCGTTGGATTCAGGAGAACAAGACCTAACCAACCCTTCCCTTAGTTTAGCAAATAGTATCTGTTTGTTTGTTTCTTTTTGCAGATTATTTTGTGAGCTTGTTTAGATTAGAAAAATTGTTTAAAAATGTTTTTAGGGTTAAAACCTTTGCAAAATGGATTGTTATGACCTTACTGACCCTAGGAACCAACCCATGTTTTGGAAAATGAATTTGGAAAAGTTTAGAATGGATTAATTGGTTTAGTTCATTTCTAGCTAATTAAAAACTATTGTTTTGTTTATGAAAATGGTTTTGAATGGAAAACTTTGAGAAAATGGTTTGGACCAAACCTACTGACCCAAAAACACCAAGTTTTGCAATAGCAACTCATTTGGTGAAACAAAATAATGATTCTTTGATTTAAAACCATTTCTAGTCAAATAGAAATGAGGTTTATTTATTAAAAATGATTTTGGAAGAAAACCTTTGGAAAATGTTTTGTTTTAAACTCACTAACCCCAAACCCCAAGTTTTGTGATTGAAAACATACTTGGTGAACCCTATAGGCTATGCCTTAGTAAAAATATTTCTACACCACATAAAATGATACTTTGTTTTGAAAATGGTTTTTGTAGTGAAACCTTTTGCAAATGACTTGGCCACTTTACAAAATGACCATTAGATGTACTCGAATGTCTATGACCTACTAGGAACCACTTTTTCAAACAAAACAAAGCTTGGCATGCTTGCATGCATTACTTTGACTTTGTCATTTTGTGTGTTGATTTGCTTGATTGGTAGATTGAGTTGTACCTTGCTTGATTGAATTGTAGTGACTTGAAGAGTGTGATTGTTGCAAGGACAAGGAGTGAACCTATACTCTACCAAAAAGGCAAGTGATGCTTCATATCTATTGTCCCATTATTTTCACTATGCATTAGTGATATTTCTAAGTATAGGATTTGCATGGATTTTTGCTAAGAGTAACTATGCTATGGGAAAACCTAGTAGATGAAACCTTAGTGAAAATTACCTAAGTCAAGATTCCTATTACTATCATGCTTAGCTTAGCTAATAGAAAACAAGGGTGGAATATATATTCATGCTATGGAAAATTTCTAAGTCTGAGGACTTGTATTTTGATTAATAAAACAACTAAGTTAATGAATCACCTGGGTGGAATGGGACTTGCTTGGTGGTTTTTGGTTGAGTGGTTCACAAGGCCCATTTTTATGGTTTACCTTAGTGTATCTCACTTGTGGATGTCCACCCAGGAACAAAGAGATTTGAGATGTCAAATGTTGAGAAGCTTCAAGTGCAACCACTTGGCAATATGGGCTCTGCCATGATCATATAGGTTGCAAGAACTTAGCCATATGGACAGTGGGTGGTAGTGTTTGATAGGATGGAGCGCGTCCATGATGGTCTAAGGGAAGGCTTCTGAAAGATCTTGTCTTGGGAAACCAAGTCTTGTGGGGAAAGTGCACCACCTCTCCAGAGTGTAAAATCTAAGTACTTAGCCATGTCCCTGGTAAAGGACAATTGAGCATCAAGAAATGGAAGCAATCAAGAATCTCATCATTCAAATTTCTAAGATAAAAATTGTGGTTTGAACAAGGGTTGTTTGAAATCTTCAATCTTTGATGGAGAGATGGCTTGGTACAAGGATCTTGAAATCTTTGATTGAGGAAAAATGATTTTGTCAAGCAAAAACTTAGTGTTTTCAAATGATAAGGAAAAATCTATTTTGAGCAATGCAAGCCTCAACTCCACTTAGCCAAATGCATATAAATGTTAGACTCCACTATACTACTATAGTATCACTTGCCAATACAATTCAAATGTATTAACCCTTTGTGGCTGTAACTTGTAATGTTGCAGGTTTGATTGATTTTAGTGAAGATTGATTGTTTAGGATTACAAAGTCTACAACCAAGATCTGCCTGTGGCACTTTGAAGATGAAGGACCCCATGACTATAGTTATTCCGCTGCAATGTATTGTAATAGCCAAATGAGCTATGTTTGATGTAATAAAATTATGTTATTCCTGGTTATAAAGTTATATTATGACCTTTGTTTCTCGATATTACATCTAAACTGTGGATGCTAGCTATTGATCCAGGGACTAGCATTGTAAACACAGGGGACTCTACCTATTTAAAGGTTGGGATCCTTACAATCCACCAGTGTCATTGCATGTGTGTCCTTTTCACAATCCACCTATAGAGCCACCAGTGTCATTGCATGTGTGCCCTTTTTACTAACAACAACCAGAGTCATTGCATGTGTGTTCTCTTCAGAGACCACACAAGGATCCACCATTGTCGTTGCATGTGTGTTCTTTTTACTAACAACAACCAGAGTCATTGTAATGTGTGTTCTCTTCAGAGACCACACATGGATCCACCAGTGTCACTGAATGTGTGTTCTTTTTACTAACAACAACCAGAGTCATTGCATGTGTGTTCTTTTCACATACCACATATAGATCCACCAGTGTCATTGCATGTGTGTTCTTTTTACTAACAACAACTAGAGTCATTTCATGTGTTCTTTTCACATACCACATATGGATCCACCAGTGTCATTGAAATGTGTGTTCTCTTCAGAGACCACACATGGATCCACCAGTGTCATTGCATGTGTGTTCTTTTTACTAACTACAACTGGAGTCATTGCATGCGTGTTCTTTTCACATACCACATATGGATCCACCAGTGTTATTGCATGTGTGCTCTTATCACAATCCACCTATGGATCCACCAGTGTCATTGCATGTTTGTTCTTTTCACATACCACATATGGATCCACCAGTGTCATTGAAATGTGTGTTCTCTTTACAGACCACACATGGATCCACCAGTGTCATTGCATGTGTGTTCTTATTACTAACAACAACTGGAGTCATTGCATGTGTGTTCTTATTACTAACAACTACTGGAGTCATTGCATGTGTGTTCTTTTCACATACCACATATGGATCCACCAGTGTCATTGCATGTGTGCTCTTTTCACAATCCACCTATGAATCCACTAGTGTCATTGCATGTGTGTTCTTTTTACTAATAACAACCAGAGTCATTGCATGTGTGTTCGTTTCACATACCACATATGGATCCACCAGTGTCATTGAAATGTGTGTTCTCTTCAGAGACCACACATGGATCCACCAGTGTCATTGCATGTGTGTTCTTTTTACTAACAACAACTAGAGTCATTGCATGTGTGTTCTTTTCACATACCACATATGGATCCACCAGTGTCATTGCATGTGTGCTCTTTTCACAATCCACCTATGGATCCACCAGTGTTATTGCATGTGTTTTATTTTCACATACCACATATGGATCCACCAGTGTCATTGAACTGTGTGTTCTCTTCAGAGACCACACATGGATCCACTAGTGTCATTGCATGTGTGTTCTTTTTACTAACAACAACCAGTGTCATTTCATGTGTGTTCTCTTTAGAGACCACACATGGATCCACCATTGTCATTTCATGTGTGTTCTTTTTACTAACAACAATTGGAGTCATTGCATGTGTGTTCTTTTCACATACCACATATGGATCCACCAGTGTCATTGCATGTGTTCTCTTTTCACAATCCACCTATGGATCCACCAGTGTCATTGCATGTGTATTCTTTTTACTAACAACAACCAGAGTCATTGCATGCATGTTATTTTCACATACCACATATGGATCCACCAGTGTCATTGCATGTGTGTCCTTTTCACAATCCACCTACAGAGCCACCAGTGTCATTGCATGTGTGCCCTTTATACTAACAACAACTAGAGTCATTGTAATGTGTGTTCTCTTCAGAGACCACACATGGATCCACCAGTGTCACTGCATGTGTGTTCTTTTTACTAACAACAACTAGAGTCATTGCATGTGTGTTCTTTTCACATACCACATATAGATCCAGCAGTGCCATTGCATGTGTGTTCTTTTTACTAACAACAACTAGAGTCATTTCATGTGTGTTCTTTTCACATACCACATATGGATCCACCAGTGTCATTGAAATGTGTGTTCTTTTCAGAGACCACACATGGATCCACAAGTGTCATTGCATGTGTGGTCTTTTTACTAACTACAACTAGAGTCATTGCATGTGTGTTCTTTTCACATACCACATATGGATCCACCAGTGTTATTGCATGTGTGCTCTTTTCACAATCCACCTATGGATCCACCAGTGTCATTGCATGTTTGTTCTTTTCACATACCACATATGGATCCACCAGTGTCGTTGAAATGTGTGTTCCCTTTAGAGACCACACATGGATCCACTAGTGTCATTGCATGTGTGTTCTTTTTACTAACAACAACTGGAGTCATTGCATGTGTGTTGTTTTCACATACCACATATGGATCCACTAGTGTCATTGCATGTGTGCTCTTTTCACAATCCACCTATGGATCCACTAGTGTCATTGCATGTGTGTTCTTTTTACTCACAACAACCAGGGTCATTGCATGTGTGTTCTTTTCACATACCACATATGGATCCACCTATGTCATTGCATGTGTGTTCTTTTCACAATCCACCTATGGATCCACCAGTGTCATTGGATGTGTGCTCTTTTTACTAACAACAACCAGAGTCATTGCATGTGTGTTCTCTTCAGAGACCACACATGGATCCACCTGTGTTATTGCATGTGTGTTCTTTTTACTAACAACAACCAGAGTCATTGAAATGTGTGTTCTCTTCAGAGACCACACATGGATCCACCAGTGTCATTGCATGTGTGTTCTTTCTACTAACAACAACCAGAGTCATTGCATGTGTGTTCTTTTCACATACCACATATGGATCCACCAGTGTCATTGCATGTGTGTTCTTTTTACTAACAACAACTGGAGTCATTTCATGTGTGTCCTTTTCACATACCACATATGGATCCACCAGTGTCATTGAAATGTGTGTTCTCTTCAGAGACCACACATGGATCCACCAGTGTCATTGCATGTGTGTTCTTTTTACTAACAACAACTGGAGTCATTGCATGTGTGTTCTTTTCACATACCACATATGGATCCACCAGTGTCATTGCATGTGTGCTCTTTTCACAATCCACCTATGGATCCACCAGTGTTATTGCATGTGTGTTCTTTTCACATACCACATATGGATCCACAAGTGTCATTGAAACTTCTGTTCTCTTTGGAGACCACACATGGATCCACCAGTGTCATTGGATGTGTGTAGTTTTTACTAACAACAACTGGAGTCATTGCATGTGTGTTCTTTTCACATACCACATATGGATCCACCAGTGTCATTGAAATGTGTGTTCTCTTCAGAGACTACACATGGATCCACCAGTGTCATTGCATGTGTGTTCTTTTTACTAACAACAACTAGAGTCATTGCATGTGTGTTCTTTTCACATAACACATATGGATCCACCAGTATCATTGCATGTGTGCTCTTTTGACAATCCACCTATGGATCCACCAATGTTATTGCATGTGTGTTCTTTTCACATACCACATATGGATCCAGCAGTGTCATTGAAATGTGTGTTCTCTTTAGAGACCACACATGGATCCACTAGTGTCATTGCATGTGTGTTCTTTTTACTAACAAGAACCAGAGTCATTGCATGTGTGTTCTTTTCACATACCACATATAGATCCACCAGTGTCATTGCATGTGTGTTCTTTTTACTAACAACAACTAGAGTCATTTCATGTGTTCTTTTCACATACCACATATGGATCCACCAGTGTCATTGAAATGTGTGTTCTCTTCAAAGACCACACATGGATCCACCAGTGTCATTGCATGTGTGTTCTTTTTACTAACTACATCTGGAGTCATTGCATGCGTGTTCTTTTCACATCCCACATATGGATCCACCAGTATTATTGCATGTGTGCTCTTATCACAATCCACCTATGGATCCACCAGTGTCATTGCATGTTTGTTCTTTTCACATACCACATATGGATTCACCAGTGTCATTGAAATGTGTGTTCTCTTTACAGACCAGACATGGATCCACCAGTGTCATTGCATGTGTGTTCTTATTACTAACAACAACTAGAGTCATTGCATGTGTGTTCTTATTACTAACAACTACTGGAGTCATTGCATGTGTGTTCTTTTCACATACCACATATGGATCCACCAGTGTCATTGCATGTGTGTTGTTTTCACAATCCACCTATAGAGCCACCAGTGTCATAGCATGTGTGCTCTTTTAACTAACAACAACCAGAGTCATTGCATGTGTGTTCTCTTCCGAGACCACACATGGATCCACCAGTGTCATTGCATGTGTGTTCTTTTTACTAACAACAACCAGAGTCATTGCATGTGTCTTCTTTTCACAATCCACCAATGGATCCACCAGTGTCAGTGCATGTGTGTTCTTTTTACTAACAACAACCAGAGTCATTGCATGTGTGTTCTTTTCACATACCACATATAGATCCACCAGTGTCATTGCATGTGTGTTCTTTTTACTAACAACAACTAGAGTCATTTCATGTGTGTTCTTTTCACATACCACATATGGATCCACGAGTGTCATTGAAATGTGTGTTCTCTTCAGAGACCACACATGGATCCACCAGTGTCATTGCATGTGTGTTCTTTTTACTAACTACAACTGGAGTCATTGCATGTGTGTTCTTTTCACATACGACATATGGATCCACCAGTGTTATTGCATGTGTGCTCTTTTCGCAGTCCACCTATGGATCCACCAGTGTCATTGCATGTTTATTATTTTCACATACCACATATGGATCCACCAGTGTGATTGAAATGTGTGTTCTCTCTAGAGACCACACATGGATCCACCAGTGTCATTGCATGTGTGTTCTTTTTACTAACAACAACTGGAGTCATTGCATGTGTGTTCTTTTCACATACCACATATGGATCTACCAGTGTCATTGCATGTGTGCTCTTTTCATAATCCACCTATGGATCCACTAGTGTCATTGCATGTGTGTTCTTTTTACTAACAACAACCAGGGTCATTGCATGCGTGTTCTTTTCACATACCACATATGGATCCACCATTGTCATTGCATGTGTGATCTTTTCACAATCCACCTATGAATCCACCAGTGTCATTGCATGTGTGTTCTTTTTACTAATAACAACCAGAGAAATTGCATGTGTGTTCTTTTCACATACCACAGATGGATCCACCAGTGTCATTGCATGTGTGTTCTTTTCACAATCCACCTATGGATCCACCAGTGTCATTGCATGTGTGCTCTTTTTACTAACAACAACCAGAGTCATTTCTTGTGTGTTCTCTTCAGACACCACACATGGATCCCACCAGTGTCATTGCATCTGTGTTATTTTTACTAACAACAACCAGTGTCATTGAAATGTGTGTTCTCTTTAGAGACCACACATGGATCCACCAGTGTCATTGCATGTGTGTTCTTGTTACTAACAACAAATAGAGTCATTGCATGTGTGTTCTTTTCACATACCACATATGGATCCACCAGTGTCATTGCATGTGTGTTCTTTTCACAATCCACCTATGGATCCACCAGTGTCATTGCATGTGTGCTCTTTTTACTAACAATAACCAGAGTCATTGCATGTGTGTTCTCTTCAGAGACCACACATGGATCCACCTGTGTTATTGCATGTGTGTTCTTTTTACTAAAAACAACCAGAGTCATTGAAATGTGTGTTCTCTTCAGAGACCACACATGGATCCACCAGTGTCATTGCATGTGTGTTCTTTTTACTAACAACAACCAGAGTCATTGCATGTGTGTTCTTTTCACAATCCACACATGGATCCACCAGTGTCATTGCATGTGTGTTCTTTTTACTAACAACAACTGGAGTCATTTCATGTGTGTCCTTTTCACATACCACATATGGATCCACCAGTGTCATTGAAATGTGTGTTCTCTTCAGAGACCACACATGGATCCACCAGTGTATTGCATGTGTGTTCTTTTTACTAACAACAACTAGAGTCATTGCATGTGTGTTCTTTTCACATACGACATATGGATCCGCCAGTGTCATTGCATGTGTGCTCTTTTCATAATCCACCTATGGATCCACCAGTGTTATTGCATGTGTGTTCTTTTCACATACCACATATGGATCCACCAGTGTCATTGAAACTTGTGTTCTCTTTAGAGACCACACATGGATCCACCAGTGTCATTGCATGTGTGTTCTTTTTACTAACAACAACTGGAGTCATTACATGTGTGTTCTTTTCACATACCACATATGGATCCACCAGTGTCATTGAAATGTGTGTTCTCTTCACAGACCACACATGGATTCACCAGTGTCATTGCATGTGTGTTCTTTTTACTAACAACAACTAGAGTCATTGCATGTGTGTTCTTTTCACATACCACATATGGATCCACCAGTGTCATTGCATGTGTGCTCTTGTCACATCCCAAGATTTTCCAAATCTTGTAATGTGAAAAATAAATTAACAAAATAAATTTTTGTTGAAAATCAGGGTGAAAAGAAACTTTTGTTTCTAAAAGGAAACTTAAAATCCCATCCTGAACAAACTTTGGATTAAAGTTTGAATTCAACAAATCCAAATCAAGAGAAATGCATTCCTCAATGAATGTATCTGGAAATTTGAACACTTGGAAAATAAATCCAAATCCTAAAACCCTAATGGAATAAAAACCATTTCCAAGTTATCTCAAAATCCATGGATTTGATCCATACCAAAATTGATCAACAAATATTCACAAAGGATCAAGAAAGACCATAGAAGTTGGTTTCACTCAAATTGGAACGATAAATAAAATCTTATGAATATAATAAGATAAGGAAATTGAATTTCCAAAGCTAATAAAGCCCTTACCAAAAACCCATACCAATTGGTGAACAAATAATCCTAAAGGGATTAAAAAGATAAACATTTAATAAAGGAAAATAAAATATTTTGTTTTGATAAAATGAGTAAAGGTTTATTTAAATAAAATAATAAGGATGTAATATCCAAATTTTATTTAAGTAAAGGCTTTTCCCATTTTAAATAAACACCAAAACTTATTTATTCTTTTAAATAAGTTTTCCAAGTATTTTGATTTCTCAAAATAAAACCTACTAAAGTGTTTTGGTTTTATTTTGGATTTCAAAATAAAGTTTTTAAATAATAAACCAATCCTATTTGAATTTTGAACTAAAGATCCATTTTATTTAATTATTAAATGGATCCTAAAATGAATAAAAATATTAAATTATTTTATTTTGAGATTTGGATTATGTTGATAAACATAACCAAATTCAAAGTACAAAGTTGAGTGATTGTTTGAATTGTTTGAATGGTTTGATTGTTTGAATAATTGATTGAGAATTCAAAACAAAAAAGATTTAGAAAAGGAAAAAGAAAACAGACAGAAAAAAATAAGAAAACAGACCCAGCCCACTAAGGCCCAGCAGTAGCCCACCTAGCCCACCTGTTCTCTTCCCCGAAGCATTCCTTTCTCACCCAGATTCTGACCCGCAAAGACAATGACTGGTGGACCCAAACACTTTCCTTTTCTATCACTGACAAGACGACCCCACCTCTCCCTTTTCCCCGAACGAACCGTTTTCTTTACCGCAGAAAGAACCCACTCAGTCACAGACAGCCGGGACCCACTCCCACTCTCTCTCTTTCGCTGACAGACGGGTCCCACACCACTGTGCATCGTCCTCACCCGCGCCAGCCGTTTCTTCCTCCTCCCTCAACGTCGCTCTGCCGCCATTGATTTCGATTAATCCGCGTTGATGACAGGCTTAACTCACCCAGAGACCACGCCCCCTTAAAAGCCTCCCTCTCCTCTGTCATTTCCCCCAGACACCGCCTCCCCTCTGCCTCCAGGTCGCCCCCATTTCCTCCCCGAGCTCCTCTGTCTCCGACGAGGTTCGGCGACGATTCCGGCGACTCAACACCGCCCCGAGCCTCCCTGAGCATGCTGGCAGCTTTCCCACTCTCAGGCGCATCTGCCAGTGCATCAAACTCGCCCGCGAGTGCCCTGCAGGCTCGGCAACGACGACGACCACCGTCGCCACCGTCTGCTTCCTCTCCGGCGAAGCCCACAGGTAGTTTCCGGCCGCCCCTCTACCTCTCGATCATGCACACAACTTTGTTATGATACTGCGCATCTAACCGCGTCATCATTTTGTCTCGAGGTGATCCACAGCACCGTACCCAACTACAACCAGAGCACGCCGTCGTCAGACGCAACTCCGACGAAGAATTCCGACGACACCCGTGCGCCCCTTCACCAACCAGTACCAGGTTGAGCACCCCCGTGCCTCGGCGATCACTGTGAGCCACTCCTCCCTCTCTCTCGCTTCCTGTGTTAGCCGGAACTCCACCGCCAGAGCGCCGCCGCCGCCTGCCGCCGCGCAGCGCCGCCACTAATTGGTCGCGTAGATCTGCACCGTTAGATTTCAATCCGACGCGTAGGAATGAATCACTTAACGAAGAGGTATCAGTCAATCTGCGCCGTATGATTTAAATGAAATCCAGCGGTCTAGAGAGCTCGATCCAGATGAACTGGTACCGTCCAGTGAAATCCTGCCGCGTGGCACTAGATCTGTTTAAAAGAAATTTGAAAACAGATTTATTTGCAAACTTCAAACCCTTGTATCTTTGGATCCACACGTCCAAAAATTACAAATTTTATGTCGTTGGATTCAGGAGAGCAAGCCCTAGCCAACCCTGCCCTTAGTTTAGCAAATAGTATCTGTTAGTTTGCTTGATTTTGCAGATTCATTTGTGAGCTTGTTTAGAGTAGAAAAAATGTTTAAAAATGTTTTTAAGGTTAAAACCTTTGCAAATTGGTTTGTTGTGACCTTATTGACCCTAGGAACCAACCCATAGTTTGGAAAATGATTTTGGAAAAGTTTAGAATGGTATACTAGTTTAGTCCATTTCTAGCTAAATAAAACTATTGTTTTGTTTATGAAAATGGTTTTGAGTAAAAACTTTGGAGAAAATGTTTTGGACCAAACCTACTGACCCAAAACACCAAATTTTGCAATAGCAACTCATCTGGTGAAACAAAATAAGGAATCTTTGATTTAAAACCATTTCTAGTCAAATAGAAATGTGGTAATTTTTATAAAATGATACTTTGTTTTGAAAATGGTTTTATAGTGAAAACTTTTGCAAATGACTTTGCCATTTTGGTAAATGACCAATTTGGAACTTACAAAGTTTAGAAGCCTAGTGAAGACCATCCTTACAATAGAACAAACCTTTGCATGCTTATGCATGACTTAGATCCCATTACTTTGTGTGTGAAAAATTGTTTGTTTGACTTTGGTTTGGAATGTGAATTGAATTGTGTTTGCTTGATTGACTTGTAGTGAAGTGTGAGACTAGCAAGATCAAGGATTGAACCTATATCCTCTACCAAAAAGGAAAGTGATGCTTCATATCTTTTGTCCCATTATTTTCAATATGCATTAGTGTTTTTGCTAAGTAAAACTTGCATGGTTTTTATTTTGCTAAGTATAGATCTTGCTATAGGAAAACCTAGTAGATGAATCCTTAGTAGGATTTTCCTAAGTTAAGAATCCTATTACTATCAAGCTTAGCCTAGCTAATAGAAAACATGGGTGGACTATATATTCACACTATGGAAAAATATTCTAAGTCTGAGGACTTATGTTTTTGTTTAATAAAACAACTAAGTGAATAAATCACCTGGGTGGAATGGAAGAAATGGTTTGTGTTGAGTGGTTCACAAGGCCATGGACTTGGCTTGTGTATCTCACTTGTGGATGGCCACCCAGGAACAAAGAGATTTGAGATGTCAAATGTTGAGAAGCTTCAAGTGCAACCACTTGGCAATATGGGCTCTGCCATGATCATATAGGTTGCAAGAACTTAGCCATATGGACAGTTGGTGGTAGTGTTTGATAGGTTGGAACGCATCCATGATGGTCTAAGGGAAGGCTTCTGAAAGATCTTGTCTTGGGAAACCAAGTCTTGTGGGAAAAGTGCACCACCTCTGCAGAGTGTAAAATCTAAGTACTTAGCCATGTCCCTGGTAAAGGACAATTTGAGAATCAAGACATGGAAGCAATCAAGAATCTCATCACTCCAATTTCTAAGTAAAATTTGTGGTTTGAACAAGGGTTGTTTGAATTCTTCAATCTTTGATGGAGAGATGGCTTGGTACAAGGATCTTGAAATCTTAGATTGAGGAAAAATGTTTTTGTCAAAACAAAAACTTAGTATTTTCAAAATGTTAGGGGAAAATCTATTTTGAGCAATGCAAGCCTCAACTCCACTTAGCCAAATGCATATAGATGTTAGACTCCACTATACTACCAAAGTATCACTTGCCAATACAATTCAAATGTATTGACCCTTGTGGCTGTAACTTGTAATGTTGCAGGTTTGATTGATTTTAGTGAAGATTGATTGATTAGGATTACAAAGTCTACAACCAACATCTGCCTGTGGCACTTTGAAGATGAAGGACCCATGACTATAGTTATTCCGCTGCAATGTAATGTAATAGCCATATGAGCTATGTATGATGTAATAAAATTATGTTATTCCTGGTTATAAAGTTGTAATATGACCTTTGTCTCTTGATATTACATCTAAACCGTGCATGCTAGCTATTGATCCAGGGACTAGCATTGTAAACACAGGGGACTCAATATTATTTAAAGGTTGGGATCCTGACAGCTCTTCTCATAATCCACCTATGGATCTACCAGTGTTATTGCATGTGTGTTCTTTTCACATACCACATATGGATCCACCAGTGTCATTGAAATGTGTGTTCTCGTCAGAGACCACACATCGATCCACTAGTGTCATTGCATGTGTGTTCTTTTTACTAACAACAACCAGTGTCATTGAAATGTGTGTTGTCTTTAGAGACCACACATGGGTCCACCATTGTCATTGCATGTGTGTTCTTTTTACTAACAACAACTGGAGTCATTGCATGTGTGTTCTTTTCACATACCACATATGGATCCACCAGTTTCATTGCATGTGTGCTCTTTTCACAATCCACCTATGGATCCACCAGTGTCATTGCATGTGTGTTCTTTTTACTAACAACCAGAGTCATTGCATGTGTGTTCTTTGCACATACCACATATTGATCCATCAGTGTCATTGCATGTGTGCTCTTTTCACAATCCACATATGGATCCACCGGTGTCATTGTATGTGTGTTCTTTTTACTATCAACAACCAGAGTCATTGCATGCGTGTTATTTTCACATACCACATATGGATCCACCAGTGTCATTGCATGTGTGTCCTTTTCACAATCCACCTATAGAGCCACCAGTGTCATTGCATGTGTGCCCTTTTTACTAACAACCAGAGTCATTGCATGTGTGTTCTCTTCAGAGACCACACATGGATCCACCAGTGTCATTGCATGTGTGTTATTTTTACTAACAACAACCAGAGTCATTGTAATGCGTGTTCTCTTCACATACCACATATGGATCCACCAGTGTTATTGCATGTGTGCTCTTATCACAATCCAACTATGGATCCACCAGTGTCATTGCATGTTTGTTCTTTTCACATACCACATATGGATCCACCAGTGTCATTGAAATGTGTGTTCTCTTTACAGACCACACATGGATCCACCAGTGTCATTGCATGTGTGTTCTTATTACTAACAACAACTGGAGTCATTGCATGTGTGTTCTTATTACTAACAACTACTGGAGTCATTGCATGTGTGTTCTTTTCACATACCACATATGGATCCACCAGTGTCATTGCATGTGTGCTCTTTTCACAATCCACCTATGAATCCACCAGTGTCATTGCATGTGTGTTCTTTTTACTAATAACAACCAGAGTCATTGCATGTGTTTTCGTTTCACATACCACATACGGATCCACCAGTGTCATTGAAATGTGTGTTCTCTTCAGAGACCACACATGGATCCACTAGTGTCATTGCATGTGTGTTCTTTTTACTAACAACAACTAGAGTCATTGCATGTGTGTTCTTTTCACATACCACATATGGATCCACCAGTGTCATTGCATGTGTGCTCTTTTCACAATCCACCTATGGATCCACCAGTGTTATTGCATGTGTTATATTTTCATATACCACATATGGATCCACCAGTGTCATTGAACTGTGTGTTCTCTTCAGAGACCACACATGGATCCACTAGTGTCATTGCATGTGTGTTCTTTTTACTAACAACAACCAGTGTCATTGAAATGTGTGTAGTTTTTACTAACAACAACTGGAGTCATTGCATGTGTGTTCTTTTCACATACCACATATGGACCCACCAGTGTCATTGAAATGTGTGTTCTCTTCAGAGACCACACATGGATCCACCAGTGTCATTCCATGTGTGTTCTTTTTACTAACAACAACTAGAGTCATTGCATGTGTGTTCTTTTCACATACCACATATGGATCCACCAGTGTCATTGCATGTGTGCTCTTTTCACAATCCACCTATGGATCCACCAGTGTCATTGCATGTTTGTTCTTTTCACATACCACATATGGATCCACCAGTGTCATTGAAATGTGTGTTCTCTTTACAGACCACACATGGATCCACCAGTGTCATTGCATGTGTGTTCTTATTACTAACAACAACTGGAGTCATTGCATGCGTGTTCTTATTACTAACAACTACTGGAGTCATTGCATGTGTGTTCTTTTCACATACCACTAATGGATCCACCAGTGTCATTGCATGTGTGTTCTTTTCACAATCCACCTATAGAGCCACCAGTGTCATTGCATGTGTGCTCTTTTAACTAACAACAACCAGAGTCATTGCATGTGTGTTCTCTTCCGAGACCACACATGGATCCACCAGTGTCATTGCATGTGTGTTCTTTTTACTAACAACAACCAGAGTCATTGTAATGTGTGTTCTCTTTAGAGACCACACATGGATCCACCAGTGTCACTGCATGTGTGTTCTTTTTACTAACAACAACCAGAGTCATTGCATGTGTGTTCTTTTCACATACCACATATAGATCCACCAGTGTCATTGCATGTGTGTTCTTTTTACTAACAACAACTAGAGTCATTTCATGTGTGTTCTTTTCACATACCACATATGGATCCACCAGTGTCATTGAAATGTGTGTTCTCTTCAGAGACCACACATGGATCCACCAGTGTCATTGCATGTGTGTTCTTTTTACTAACTACAACTGGAGTCATTGCATGTGTGTTCTTTTCACATACGACATATGGATCCACCAGTGTTATTGCATGTGTGCTCTTTTTGCAGTCCACCTATGGATCCACCAGTGTCATTGCATGTTTATTCTTTTCACATACCACATATGGATCCACCAGTGTGATTGAAATGTGTGTTCTCTCTAGAGACCACACATGGATCCACCAGTGTCATTGCATGTGTGTTCTTTTTACTAACAACAACTGGAGTCATTGCATGTGTGTTGTTTTCACATACCACATATGGATCCACCAGTGTCATTGCATGTGTGCTCTTTTCATAATCCACCTATGGGATCCACTAGTGTCATTGCATGTGTGTTCTTTTTACTAACAACAACCAGGGTCATTGCATGTGTGTTGTTTTCACATACCACATATGGATCCACCATTGTCATTGCATGTGTGCTCTTTTCACAATCCACCTATGAATCCACCAGTGTCATTGCATGTGTGTTCTTTTTACTAATAACAACCAGAGAAATTGCATGTGTGTGTTCTTTTCACATACCACAGATGATCCACCAGTGTCATTGCATGTGTGTTCTTTTCACAATCCACCTATGGATCCACCAGTGTCATTGCATGTGTGCTCTTTTTACTAACAACAACCAGAGTCATTTCTTGTGTGTTCTCTTCAGACACCACACATGGATCCCACCAGTGTCATTGCATCTGTGTTATTTTTACTAACAACAACCAGTGTCATTGAAATGTGTGTTCTCTTTAGAGACCACACATGGATCCACCAGTGTCATTGCATGTGTGTTCTTGTTACTAACAACAAATAGAGTCATTGCATGTGTGTTCTTTTCACATACCACATATGGATCCACCAGTGCCATTGCATGTGTGTTCTTTTCACAATCCACCTATGGATCCACCAGTGTCATTGCATGTGTGCTCTTTTTACTAACAATAACCAGAGTCATTGCATGTATGTTCTCTTCAGAGACCACACATGGATCCACCTGTGTTATTGCATGTGTGTTCTTTTTACTAAAAACAACCAGAGTCATTGAAATGTGTGTTCTCTTCAGAGACCACACATGGATCCACCAGTGTCATTGCATGTGTGTTCTTTTTACTAACAACAACAAGAGTCAATGCATGTGTGTTCTTTTCACATACCACATATGGATCCACCAGTGTCATTGCATGTGTGTTCTTTTTACTAACAACAACTGGAGTCATTTCATGTGTGTCCTTTTCACATACCACATATGGATCCACCAGTGTCATTGAAATGTGTGTTCTCTTCAGAGACCACACATGGATCCACCAGTGTCATTGCATGTGTGTTCTTTTTACTAACAACAACTAGAGTCATTGCATGTGTGTTCTTTTCACATACGACATATGGATCCGCCAGTGTCATTGCATGTGTGCTCTTTTCATAATCCACCTATGGATCCACCAGTGTTATTGCATGTGTGTTCTTTTCACATACCACATATGGATCCACCAGTGTCATTGAAACTTGTGTTCTCTTTAGAGACCACACAAGGATCCACCAGTGTCATTGCATGTGTGTTCTTTTTACTAACAACAACTGGAGTCATTGCATGTGTGTTCTTTTCACATACCACATATGGATCCACCAGTGTCATTGAAATGTGTGTTCTCTTCACAGACCACACATGGATTCACCAGTGTCATTGCATGTGTGTTCTTTTTACTAACAACAACTAGAGTCATTGCATGTGTTTTCTTTTCAAATACCACATATGGATCCACCAGTGTCATTGCATGTGTGCTCTTCTCATAATCCACCTATGGATCCACCAGTGTTATTGCATGTGTGTTCTTTTCACATACCACATATGGATCCACCAGTGTCATTGAAATGTGTGTTCTCTTCAGAGACCACACATCGATCCACTAGTGTCATTGCATGTGTGTTCTTTTTACTAACAACCAGTGTCATTGAAATGTGTGTTGTCTTTAGAGACCACACATGGGTCCACCATTGTCATTGCATGTGTGTTCTTTTTACTAACAACAACTAGAGTCATTGCATGTGTGTTCTTTTCACATACCACATATGGATCCACCAGTGTCATTGCATGTGTGCTCTTTTCACAATCCACCTATGGATCCACCAGTGTCATTGCATGTGTGTTCTTTTTACTAACAACCAGAGTCATTGCATGTGTGTTCTTTGCACATACCACATATTGATCCATCAGTGTCATTGCATGTGTGCTCTTTTCACAATCCACATATGGATCCACCGGTGTCATTGCATGTGTGTTCTTTTTACTATCAACAACCAGAGTCATTGCATGCGTGTTATTTTCACATACCACATATGGATCCACCAGTGTCATTGCATGTGTGTCCTTTTCACAATCCACCTATAGAGCCACCAGTGTCATTGCATGTGTGCCCTTTTTACTAACAACAACAAGAGTCATTGCATGTGTGTTCTCTTCAGAGACCACACATGGATCCACCAGTGTCATTGCATGTGTGCTCTTTTTACTAACAACAACCAGAGTCAGTGTAATGTGTGTTCTCTTCAGAGACCACACATGGATCCACCAGTGTCACTGAATGTGTGTTCTTTTTACTAACAACAACCAGAGTCATTGCATGTGTGTTCTTTTCACATACCACATATAGATCCACCAGTGTCATTGCATGTGTGTTCTTTTTACTAACAACAACTAGAGTCATTTCATGTGTTCTTTTCACATACCACATATGGATCCACCAGTGTCATTGAAATGTGTGTTCTCTTCAGAGACCACACATGGATCCACCAGTGTCATTGCATGTGTGTTCTTTTTACTAACTACAAGTGGAGTCATTGCATGCGTGTTCTTTTCACATACCACATATGGATCCACCAGTGTTATTGCATGTGTGCTCTTATCACAATCCAACTATGGATCCACCAGTGTCATTGCATGTTTGTTCTTTTCACATACCACATATGGATCCACCAGTGTCATTGAAATGTGTGTTCTCTTTACCGACCACACATGGATCCACCAGTGTCATTGCATGTGTGTTCTTATTACTAACAACAACTGGAGTCATTGCAAGTGTATTCTTATTACTAACAACTACTGGAGTCATTGCATGTGTGTTCTTTTCACATACCACATATGGATCCACCAGTGTCATTGCATGTGTGCTCTTTTCACAATCCACCTATGAATCCACCAGTGTCATTGCATGTGTGTTCTTTTTACTAACAACAACCAGAGTCATTGTAATGTGTGTTCTCTTTAGAGACGACACATGGATCCACCAGTGTCACTGCATGTGTGTTCTTTTTACTAACAACAACCAGAGTCATTTCATGTGTGTTCTTTTCACATACCACATATAGATCCACCAGTGTCATTGCATGTGTGTTCTTTTTACTAACAACAACTAGAGTCATTTCATGTGTGTTCTTTTCACATACCACATATGGATCCAGCAGTGTCATTGAAATGTGTGTTCTCTTCAGAGACCACACATGGATCCACCAGTGGCATTGCATGTGTGTTCTTTTTACTAACTACAACTGGAGTCATTGCATGTGTGTTCTTTTCACATACGACATATGGATCCACCAGTGTTATTGCATGTGTGCTCTTTTCGCAGTCCACCTATGGATCCACCAGTGTCATTGCATGTTTATTCTTTTCACATACCACATATGGATCCACCAGTGTGCTTGAAATGTGTGTTCTCTCTAGAGACCACACATGGATCCACCAGTGTCATTGCATGTGTGTTATTTTTACTAACAACAACTGGAGTCATTGCATGTGTGTTCTTTTCACATACCACATATGGATCCACCAGTGTCATTGCATGTGTGCTCTTTTCATAATCCACCTATGGATCCACTAGTGTCATTTCATGTGTGTTCTTTTTACTAACAACAACCAGGTTCATTGCATGTGTGTTCTTTTCACATACCACATATGGATCCACCATTGTCATTGCATGTGTGCTCTTTTCACAATCCACCTATGAATCCACCAGTGTCATTGCATGTGTGTTCTTTTTACTAATAACAACCAGAGAAATTGCATGTGTGTTCTTTTCACATACCACAGATGGATCCACCAGTGTCATTGCATGTGTGTTCTTTTCACAATCCACCTATGGATCCACCAGTGTCATTGCATGTGTGCTCTTTTTACTAACAACAACCAGAGTCATTTCTTGTGTGTTCTCTTCAGACACCACACATGGATCCCACCAGTGTCATTGCATCTGTGTTATTTTTACTAACAACAACCAGTGTCATTGAAATGTGTGTTCTCTTTAGAGACCACACATGGATCCACTAGTGTCATTGCATGTGTGTTCTTGTTACTAACAACAAATAGAGTCATTGCATGTGTGTTCTTTTCACATACCACATATGGATCCACCAGTGCCATTGCATGTGTGTTCTTTTCACAATCCACCTATGGATCCACCAGTGTCATTGCATGTGTGCTCTTTTTACTAACAATAACCAGAGTCATTGCATGTGTGTTCTCTTCAGAGACCACACATGGATCCACCTGTGTTATTGCATGTGTGTTCTTTTTACTAAAAACAACCAGAGTCATTGAAATGTGTGTTCTCTTCACAGACCACACATGGATCCACCAGTGTCATTGCATGTGTGTTCTTTTTACTAACAACAACCAGAGTCAATGCATGTGTGTTCTTTTCACATACCACATATGGATCCACCAGTGTCCTTGCATGTGTGTTCTTTTTACTAACAACAACTGGAGTCATTTCATGTCTGTCCTTTTCACATACCACATATGGATCCACCAGTGTCATTGAAATGTGTGTTCTCTTCAGAGACCACACATGGATCCACCAGTGTCATTGCATGTGTGTTCTTTTTACTAACAACAACTAGAGTCATTGCATGTGTGTTCTTTTTACTAACAACAACTAGAGTCATTGCATGTGTGTTCTTTTCACATACGACATATGGATCCGCCAGTGTCATTGCATGTGTGCTCTTTTCATAATCCACCTATGGATCCACCAGTGTTATTGCATGTGTGTTCTTTCCACATACCACATATGGATCCACCAGTGTCATTGAAACTTGTGTTCTCTTTAGAGACCACACATGGATCCACCAGTGTCATTGCATGTGTGTTCTTTTTACTAACAACAACTGGAGTCATTGCATGTGTGTTCTTTTCACATACCACATATGGATCCACCAGTGTCATTGAAATGTGTGTTCTCTTCACAGACCACACATGGATTCACCAGTGTCATTGCATGTGTGTTCTTTTTACTAACAACAACTAGAGTCATTGCATGTGTGTTCTTTTCACATACCACATATGGATCCACCAGTGTCATTGCATGTGTGCTCTTCTCATAATCCACCTATGGATCCACCAGTGTTATTGCATGTGTGTTCTTTTCACATACCACATATGGATCCACCAGTGTCATTGAAATGTGTGTTCTCTTCAGAGACCACACATCGATCCACTAGTGTCATTGCATGTGTGTTCTTTTTTACTAACAACAACGGGAGTCATTGCATGTGTGTTCTTTTCACATACCACATATGGATCCACCAGTGTCATTGAAATGTGTGTTCTCTTCAGAGACCACACATGGATCCACCAGTGTCATTGCATGTGTGGTATTTTTACTAACCACAACTGGATTCATTGCATGTGTGTTCTTTTCACATACCACATATGGATCAACCAGTGTTATTGCATGTGTGCTCTTTTCACAATCTACCTATGGATCCACCAGTGTCATTGCATGTTTGTTCTTTTCACATACCACATATGGATCCACCAGTGTCATTGCATGTGTGTTCTTATTACTAACAACAACTGGAGTCATTGCATGTTTGTTCTTATTACTAACAACTACTGGAGTCATTGCATGTGTGTTCTTTTCACATACCACATATGGATCCACCAGTGTCATTGCATGTGTGCTCTTTTCACAATCCACCTATGAATCCACCAGTGTCATTGCATTTGTGTTCTTTTTACTAATAACATCCAGAGTCATTGCATGTGTGTTCATTTCACATACCACATATGGATCCACCAGTGTCATTGTAATGTGTGTTCTCTTTAGAGACCACACATGGATCCACCAGTGTCACTGCATGTGTGTTCTTTTTACTAACAACAACTAGAGTCATTGCATGTGTGTTCTTTTCACATACCACATATGGATCCACCAGTGTCATTGCATGTGTGCTCTTTTCACAATCCACCTATGGATCCAGCAGTGTTATTGCATGTGTTTTATTTTCACATACCACATATGGATCCACCAGTATCATTGAACTGTGTGTTCTCTTCAGAGACCACACATGGATCCACTAGTGTCATTGCATGTGTGTTCTTTTTACTAACAACAACCAGTGTCATTGAAATGTGTTTTCTCTTTAGAGACCACATATGGATCCACCATTGTCATTGCATGTGTGTTCTTTTTACTAACAACAATTGGAGTCATTGCATGTGTGTTCTTTTCACATACCACATATGGATCCACCAGTGTCATTGCATGTGTTCTCTTTTCACAATCCACCTATGGATCCACCAGTGTCATTGCATGTGTATTCTTTTTACTAACAACAACCAGAGTCATTGCATGCATGTTATTTTCACATACCACATATGGATCCACCAGTGTCATTGCATGTGTGTCCTTTTCACAATCCACCTATAGAGCCACCAGTGTCATTGCATGTGTGCCCTTTATACTAAGAACAACCAGAGTCATTGTAATGTGTGTTCTCTTCAGAGACGACACATGGATCCACCAGTGTCACTGCATGTGTGTTCTTTTTACTAACAACAACCAGAGTCATTGCATGTGTGTTCTTTTCACATACCACATATAGATCCAGCAGTGCCATTGCATGTGTGTTCTTTTTACTAACAACAACTAGAGTCATTTCATGTGTGTTCTTTTCACATACCACATATGGATCCACCAGTGTCATTGAAATGTGTGTTTTTTTCAGAGACCACACATGGATCCACCAGTGTCATTGCATGTGTGGTCTTTTTACTAACTACAACTACAGTCATTGCATGTGTGTTCTTTTCACATACCACATATGGATCCACCAGTGTTATTGCATGTGTGCTCTTTTCACAATCCACCTATGGATCCACCAGTGTAATTGCATGTTTGTTCTTTTCACATACCACATATGGATCCACCAGTGTCATTGAAATGTGTGTTCCATTTAGAGACCACACATGGATCCACCAGTGTCATTGCATGTGTGTTCTTTTTACTCACAACAACTAGAGTCATTGCATGTGTGTTGTTTTCACATACCACATATGGATCCACCAGTGTCATTGCATGTGTGCTCTTTTCACAATCCACCTATGGATCCACCAGTGTCATTACATGTGTGTTCTTTTTACTAACAACAACCAGAGTCATTGCATGTGTGTTATTTTCACATACCACATATGGATCCACCAGAGTCATTGCATGTGTGTTCTTTTCACAATCCACCTATGGATCCACCAGTGTCACTGCATGTGTGCTCTTTTTACTAACAACAACCAGAGTCATTGCATGTGTGTTCTCTTCAGAGACCACACATGGATCCACCTGTGTTATTGCATGTGTGTTCTTTTTACTAACAACAACCAGAGTCATTGAAATGTGTGTTCTCTTCAGAGACCACACATGGATCCACCAGTGTCATTGCATGTGTGTTCTTTCTACTAACAACAACCAGAGTCATTGCATGTGTGTTCTTTTCACATACCACATATGGATCCACCAGTGTCATTGCATGTGTGTTCTTTTTACTAACATCAACTGGAGTCATTTCATGTGTGTCCTTTTCACATACCACATATGGATCCACCAGTGTCATTGAAATGTGTGTTCTCTTAAGAGACCACAGATGGATCCACCAGTGTCATTGCATGTGTGTTCTTTTTAATAACAACAACTGGAGTCATTGCATGTGTGTTCTTTTCACATACCACATATGGATCCACCAGTGTCATTGCATGTGTGCTCTTTTCAGAATCCACCTATGGATCCACCAGTGTTATTGCATGTGTGTTCTTTTCACATACCACATATGGATCCACAAGTGTCATTGAAACTTTTGTTCTCTTTAGAGACCACACATGGATCCACCAGTGTCATTGGATGTGTGTAGTTTTTACGAACAACAACTGGAGTCATTGCATGTGTGTTCTTTTCACATACCACATATGGATCCACCATTGTCATTGCATGTGTGTTATTTTTACTAACAACAACTGGAGTCATTTCATGTGTGTCCTTTTCACATACCACATATGGATCCACCAGTGTCATTGAAATGTGTGTTCTCTTCAGAGACCACACATGGATCCACCAGTGTCATTGCATGTGTGTTCTTTTTACTAACAACAACTGGAGTCATGGCATGTGTGTTCTTTTCACATACCACATATGGATCCACCAGTGTCATTGCATGTGTGCTCTTTTCACAATCCACCTATGGATCCACCAGTGTTATTGCATGTGTGTTCTTTTCACATAACACATATGGATCCACAAGTGTCATTGAAACTTTTGTTCTCTTTAGAGACCACACATGGATCCACCAGTGTCATTGGATGTGTGTAGTTTTTACTAACAACAACTGGAGTCATTGCATGTGTGTTCTTTTCACATACCACATATGGATCCACCAGTGTCATTGAAATGTGTGTTCTCTTCAGAGACCACACATGGATCCACCAGTGTCATTGCATGCGTGTTCTTTTTACTAACAACAACTGGAGTCATTGCATGTGTGTTCTTTTCACATACCACATATGGATCCACCAGTGTCATTGCATGTGTGCTCTTTTCACAATCCACCTATGGATCCACCAGTGTCATTGCATGTGTGTTCTTTTCACATACCACATATGGATCCACAAGTGTCATTGAAACTTTTGTTCTCTTTAGAGACCACACATGGATCCACTAGTGTCATTCCATGTGTGATCTTTTTACTAACAACAACTAGAGTCATTGCATGTGTGTTCTTTTCACATACCACATATGGATCCACCAGTGTCATTGCATGTGTGCTCTTTTCACAATCCACCTATGGATCCACCAGTGTCATTGCATGTGTGTTCTTTTCACATACGACATATGGATCCACAAGTGTCATTCAAACTTTTGTTCTCTTTAGAGACCACACATGGATCCACCAGTGTCATTGCATGTGTGTTCTTTCTACTAACAACAACCAGAGTCATTGCATGTGTGTTCTTTTCACATACCACATATGGATCCACCAGTGTCATTGCATGTGTGTTCTTTTTACTAACAACAACTGGAGTCATTTCATGTGTGTCCTTTTCACATACCACATATGGATCCACCAGTGTCATTGAAATGTGTGTTCTCTTAAGAGACCACACATGGATCAACCACTGTCATTGCATGTGTGTTCTTTTTACTAACAACAACTGGAGTCATTGCATGTGTGTTCTTTTCACATACCACATATGGATCCACCAGTGTCATTGCAAGTGTGCTCTTTTCACAATGCACCTATGGATCCACCAGTGTTATTGCATGTGTGTTCTTTTCACATACCACATATGGATCCACAAGTGTCATTGAAACTTTTGTTCTCTTTCGAGATCACACATGGATCCACCAGTGTCATTGGATGTGTGTAGTTTTTACTAACAACAACTAGAGTCATTGCATGTGTGTTCTTTTCACATACCACATATGGATCCACCAGTGTCATTGAAATGTGTGTTCTCTTTAGAGACCACACATGGATCCACCAGTGTCATTGCATGTGTGTTCTTTTTACTAACAACAACTAGAGTCATTGCATGTGTGTTCTTTTGACATACCACATATGGATCCACCAGTGTCATTGCATGTGTGCTCTTTTCACAATCCACCTATGGATCCACCAGTGTTATTGCATGTGTGTTCTTTTCACATACCACATATGGATCCACAAGTGTCATTGAAACTTTTGTTCTCTTTAGAGACCACACATGGATCCACCAGTGTCATTGGATGTGTGTAGTTTTTACTAACAACAACTGGAGTCATTGCATGTGTGTTCTTTTCACATACCACATATGGATCCACCAGTGTCATTCAAATGTGTGTTCTCTTCAGAGACCACACATGGATCCACCAGTGTCATTGCATGCGTGTTCTTTTTACTAACAACAACTGGAGTCATTGCATGTGTGTTCTTTTCACATACCACATATGGATCCACCAGTGTCATTGCATGTGTGCTCTTATCACAATCCAACTATGGATCCACCAGTGTCATTGCATGTTTGTTCTTTTCACATACCACATATGGATCCACCAGTGTCATTGAAATGTGTGTTCTCTTTACAGACCACACATGGATCCACCAGTGTCATTGCATGTGTGTTCTTATTACTAATAACAACTGGAGTCATTGCAAGTGTATTCTTATTACTAACAACTACTGGAGTCGTTGCATGTGTGTTCTTTTCACATACCACATATGGATCCACCAGTGTCATTGCATGTGTGCTCTTTTCACAATCCACCTATGAATCCACCAGTGTCATTGCATGTGTGTTCTTTTTACTAACAACAACCAGAGTCATTGTAATGTGTGTTCTCTTTAGAGACGACACATGGATCCACCAGTGTCACTGCATGTGTGTTCTTTTTACTAACAACAACCAGAGTCATTTCATGTGTGTTCTTTTCACATACCACATATAGATCCACCAGTGTCATTGCATGTGTGTTCTTTTTACTACCAACAACTAGAGTCATTTCATGTGTGTTCTTTTCACATACCACATATGGATCCAGCAGTGTCATTGAAATGTGTGTTCTCTTCAGAGACCACACATGGATCCACCAGTGTCATTGCATGTGTGTTCTTTTTACTAACTTCAACTGGAGTCATTGCATGTGTGTTCTTTTTACATACGACATATGGATCCACCAGTGTTATTGCATGTGTGCTCTTTTCGCAGTCCACCTATGGATCCACCAGTGTCATTGCATGTTTATTCTTTTCACATACCACATATGGATCCACCAGTGTGATTGAAATGTGTGTTCTCTCTAGAGACCACACATGGATCCACCAGTGTCATTGCATGTGTGTTATTTTTACTAACAACAACTGGAGTCATTGCATGTGTGTTCTTTTCACATACCACATATGGATCCACCAGTGTCATTGCATGTGTGCTCTTTTCATAATCCACCTATGGATCCACTAGTGTCATTTCATGTGTGTTCTTTTTACTAACAACAACCAGGGTCATTGCATGTGTGTTCTTTTCACATACCACATATGGATCCACCAGTGTCATTGCATGTGTGTTCTTTTCACAATCCACCTATGGATCCACCAGTGTCATTGCATGTGTGCTCTTTTTACTAACAACAACCAGAGTCATTTCTTGTGTGTTCTCTTCAGACACCACACATGGATCCCACCAGTGTCATTGCATCTGTGTTATTTTTACTAACAACAACCAGTGTCATTGAAATGTGTGTTCTCTTTAGAGACCACACATGGATCCACCAGTGTCATTGCATGTGTGTTCTTATTACTAACAAGAAATAGAGTCATTGCATGTGTGTTCTTTTCACATACCACATATGGATCCACCAGTGCCATTGCATGTGTGTTCTTTTCACAATCCACCTATGGATCCACCAGTGTCATTGCATGTGTGCTCTTTTTACTAACAATAACCAGAGTCATTGCATGTGTGTTCTCTTCAGAGACCACACATGGATCCACCTGTGTTATTGCATGTGTGTTCTTTTTACTAAAAACAACCAGAGTCATTGAAATGTGTGTTCTCTTCAGAGACCATACATGGATCCACCAGTGTCATTGCATGTGTGTTCTTTTTACTAACAACAACCAGAGTCAATGCATGTGTGTTCTTTTCACATACCACATACGGATCCACCAGTGTCATTGCATGTGTGTTCTTTTTACTAACAACAACTGGAGTCATTTCATGTCTGTCCTTTTCACATACCACATATGGATCCACCAGTGTCATTGAAATGTGTGTTCTCTTCAGAGACCACACATGGATCCACCAGTGTCATTGCATGTGTGTTATTTTTACTAACAACAACTAGAGTCATTGCATGTGTGTTCTTTTCACATACGACATATGGATCCGCCAGTGTCATTGCATGTGTGCTCTTTTCATAATCCACCTATGGATCCACCAGTGTTATTGCATGTGTGTTCTTTTCACATACCACATATGGATCCACCAGTGTCATTGAAACTTGTGTTCTCTTTAGAGACCACACATGGATCCACCAGTGTCATTGCATGTGTGTTCTTTTTACTAACAACAACTGGAGTCATTGCATGTGTGTTCTTTTCACATACCACATATGGATCCACCAGTGTCATTGAAATGTGTGTTCTCTTCACAGACCACACATGGATTCACAAGTGTCATTGCATGTGTGTTCTTTTTACTAACAACAACTAGAGTCATTGCATGTGTGTTCTTTTCACATACCACATATGGATCCACCAGTGTCATTGCATGTGTGCTCTTCTCATAATCCACCTATGGATCCACCAGTTTTATTGCATGTGTGTTCTTTTCACATACCACATATGGATCCACCAGTGTCATTGAAATGTGTGTTCTCTTCAGAGACCACACATCGATCCACTAGTGTCATTGCATGTGTGTTCTTTTTTACTAACAACAACGGGAGTCATTGCATGTGTGTTCTTTTCACATACCACATATGGATCCACCAGTGTCATTGAAATGTGTGTTCTGTTCAGAGACCACACATGGATCCACCAGTGTCATTGCATGTGTGGTATTTTTACTAACCACAACTGGAGTCATTGCATGTGTGTTCTTTTCACATACCACATATGGATCAACCAGTGTTATTGCATGTGTGCTCTTTTCACAATCTACCTATGGATCCACCAGTGTCATTGCATGTTTGTTCTTTTCACATACCACATATGGATCCACCAGTGTCATTGCATGTGTGTTCTTATTACTAACAACAACTGGAGTCATTGCATGTTTGTTCTTATTACTAACAACTACTGGAGTCATTGCATGTGTGTTCTTTTCACATACCACATATGGATCCACTAGTGTCATTGCATGTGTGCTCTTTTCACAATCCACCTATGAATCCACGAGTGTCATTGCATTTGTGTTCTTTTTACTAATAACATCCAGAGTCATTGCATGTGTGTTCATTTCACATACCACATATGGATCCACCAGTGTCATTGAAATGTGTGTTCTCTTCAGAGACAACACATGGATCCACCAGTGTCATTGCATGTGTGTTCTTTTTACTATCAACAACTAGAGTCATTGCATGTGTGTTCTTTTCTCATACCACATATGGATCCACCAGTGTCATTGCATGTGTGCTCTTTTCACAATCCACCTATGGATCCAGCAGTGTTATTGCATGTGTTTTATTTTCACATACCACATATGGATCCACCAGTATCATTGAACTGTGTGTTCTCTTCAGAGACCACACATGGATCCACTAGTGTCATTGCATGTGTGTTCTTTTTACTAACAACAACCAGTGTCATTGAAATGTGTTTTCTCTTTAGAGACCACATATGGATCCACCATTGTCATTGCATGTGTGTTCTTTTTACTAACAACAATTGGAGTCATTGCATGTGTGTTCTTTTCACATACCACATATGGATCCACCAGTGTCATTGCATGTGTTCTCTTTTCACAATCCACCTATGGATCCACTAGTGTTATTGCATGTGTATTCTTTTTACTAACAACAACCAGAGTCATTGCATGCATGTTATTTTCACATACCACATATGGATCCACCAGTGTCATTGCATGTGTGTCCTTTTCACAATCCACCTATAGAGCCACCAGTGTAATTGCATGTGTGCCCTTTATACTAACAACAACCAGAGTCATTGTAATGTGCGTTCTCTTCAGAGACGACACATGGATCCACCAGTGTCACTGCATGTGTGTTCTTTTTACTAACAACAACCAGAGTCATTGCATGTGTGTTCTTTTCACATACCACATATAGATCCAGCAGTGCCATTGCATGTGTGTTCTTTTTACTAACAACAACTAGAGTCATTTCATGTGTGTTCTTTTCACATACCACATATGGATCCACCAGTGTCATTGAAATGTGTGTTCTTTTCAGAGACCACACATGGATCCACCAGTGTCATTGCATGTGTGATCTTTTTACTAACTACAACTACAGTCATTGCATGTGTGTTCTTTTCACATACCACATATGGATCCACCAGTGTTATTGCATGTGTGCTCTTTTCACAATCCACCTATGGATCCACCAGTGTAATTGCATGTTTGTTCTTTTCACATACCACATATGGATCCACCAGTGTCATTGAAATGTGTGTTCCATTTAGAGACCACACATGGATCCACCAGTGTCATTGCATGTGTGTTCTTTTTACTCACAACAACTAGAGTCATTGCATGTGTGTTGTTTTCACATACCACATATGGATCCACCAGTGTCATTGCATGTGTGCTCTTTTCACAATCCACCTATGGATCCACCAGTGTCATTACATGTGTGTTCTTTTTACTAACAACAACCAGAGTCATTGCATGTGTGTTGTTTTCACATACCACATATGGATCCACCAGAGTCATTGAATGTGTGTTCTTTTCACAATCCACCTATGGATCCACCAGTGTCACTGCATGTGTGCTCTTTTTACTAACAACAACCAGAGTCATTGCATGTGTGTTCTCTTCAGAGACCACACATGGATCCACCTGTGTTATTGCATGTGTGTACTTTGTACTAACAACAACCAGAGTCATTGAAATGTGTGTTCTCTTCAGAGAGCACACATGGATCCACCAGTGTCATTGCATGTGTGTTCTTTCTACTAACAACAACCAGAGTCATTGCATGTGTGTTCTTTTCACATACCACATATGGATCCACCAGTGTCATTGCATGTGTGTTCTTTTTACTAACAACAACTGGAGTCATTTCATGTGTGTCCTTTTCACATACCACATATGGATCCACCAGTGTCATTGAAATGTGTGTTCTCTTAAGAGACCACAGATGGATCCACCAGTGTCATTGCATGTGTGTTCTTTTTAATAACAACAACTGGAGTCATTGCATGTGTGTTCTTTTCACATACCACATATGGATCCACCAGTGTCATTGCATGTGTGCTCTTTTCACAATCCACCTATGGATCCACCAGTGTTATTGCATGTGTGTTCTTTTCACATACCACATATGGATCCACAAGTGTCATTGAAACTTTTGTTCTCTTTAGAGACCACACATGGATCCACCAGTGTCATTGGATGTGCGTAGTTTTTACTAATAACAACTGGAGTCATTGCATGTGTGTTCTTTTCACATACCACATATGGATCCACCATTGTCATTGCATGTGTGTTATTTTTACTAACAACAACTGGAGTCATTTCATGTGTGTCCTTTTCACATACCACATATGGATCCACCAGTGTCATTGAAATGTGTGTTCTCTTCAGAGACCACACATGGATCCATCAGTGTCATTGCATGTGTGTTCTTTTTACTAACAACAACTGGAGTCATGGCATGTGTGTTCTTTTCACATACCACATATGGATCCACCAGTGTCATTGCATGTGTGCTCTTTTCACAATCCACCTATGGATCCACCAGTGTTATTGCATGTGTGTTCTTTTCACATACCACATATGGATCCACAAGTGTCATTGAAACTTTTGGTCTCTTCAGAGAACACACATGGATCCACCAGTGTCATTGCATGTGTGTTCTTTTTACTAACTTCAACTGGAGTCATTGCATGTGTGTTCTTTTTACATACGACATATGGATCCACCAGTGTTATTGCATGTGTGCTCTTTTCGCAGTCCACCTATGGATCCACCAGTGTCATTGCATGTTTATTCTTTTCACATACCACATATGGATCCACCAGTGTGATTGAAATGTGTGTTCTCTCTAGAGACCACACATGGATCCACCAGTGTCATTGCATGTGTGTTATTTTTACTAACAACAACTGGAGTCATTGCATGTGTGTTCTTTTCACATACCACATATGGATCCACCAGTGTCATTGCATGTGTGCTCTTTTCATAATCCACCTATGGATCCACTAGTGTCATTTCATGTGTGTTCTTTTTACTAACAACAACCAGGGTCATTGCATGTGTGTTCTTTTCACATACCACATATGGATCCACCAGTGTCATTGCATGTGTGTTCTTTTCACAATCCACCTATGGATCCACCAGTGTCATTGCATGTGTGCTCTTTTTACTAACAACAACCAGAGTCATTTCTTGTGTGTTCTCTTCAGACACCACACATGGATCCCACCAGTGTCATTGCATCTGTGTTATTTTTACTAACAACAACCAGTGTCATTGAAATGTGTGTTCTCTTTAGAGACCACACATGGATCCACCAGTGTCATTGCATGTGTGTTCTTATTACTAACAAGAAATAGAGTCATTGCATGTGTGTTCTTTTCACATACCACATATGGATCCACCAGTGCCATTGCATGTGTGTTCTTTTCACAATCCACCTATGGATCCACCAGTGTCATTGCATGTGTGCTCTTTTTACTAACAATAACCAGAGTCATTGCATGTGTGTTCTCTTCAGAGACCACACATGGATCCACCTGTGTTATTGCATGTGTGTTCTTTTTACTAAAAACAACCAGAGTCATTGAAATGTGTGTTCTCTTCAGAGACCACACATGGATCCACCAGTGTCATTGCATGTGTGTTCTTTTTACTAACAACAACCAGAGTCAATGCATGTGTGTTCTTTTCACATACCACATACGGATCCACCAGTGTCATTGCATGTGTGTTCTTTTTACTAACAACAACTGGAGTCATTTCATGTCTGTCCTTTTCACATACCACATATGGATCCACCAGTGTCATTGAAATGTGTGTTCTCTTCAGAGACCACACATGGATCCACCAGTGTCATTGCATGTGTGTTATTTTTACTAACAACAACTAGAGTCATTGCATGTGTGTTCTTTTCACATACGACATATGGATCCGCCAGTGTCATTGCATGTGTGCTCTTTTCATAATCCACCTATGGATCCACCAGTGTTATTGCATGTGTGTTCTTTTCACATACCACATATGGATCCACCAGTGTCATTGAAACTTGTGTTCTCTTTAGAGACCACACATGGATCCACCAGTGTCATTGCATGTGTGTTCTTTTTACTAACAACAACTGGAGTCATTGCATGTGTGTTCTTTTCACATACCACATATGGATCCACCAGTGTCATTGAAATGTGTGTTCTCTTCACAGACCACACATGGATTCACAAGTGTCATTGCATGTGTGTTCTTTTTACTAACAACAACTAGAGTCATTGCATGTGTGTTCTTTTCACATACCACATATGGATCCACCAGTGTCATTGCATGTGTGCTCTTCTCATAATCCACCTATGGATCCACCAGTTTTATTGCATGTGTGTTCTTTTCACATACCACATATGGATCCACCAGTGTCATTGAAATGTGTGTTCTCTTCAGAGACCACACATCGATCCACTAGTGTCATTGCATGTGTGTTCTTTTTTACTAACAACAACGGGAGTCATTGCATGTGTGTTCTTTTCACATACCACATATGGATCCACCAGTGTCATTGAAATGTGTGTTCTGTTCAGAGACCACACATGGATCCACCAGTGTCATTGCATGTGTGGTATTTTTACTAACCACAACTGGAGTCATTGCATGTGTGTTCTTTTCACATACCACATATGGATCAACCAGTGTTATTGCATGTGTGCTCTTTTCACAATCTACCTATGGATCCACCAGTGTCATTGCATGTTTGTTCTTTTCACATACCACATATGGATCCACCAGTGTCATTGCATGTGTGTTCTTATTACTAACAACAACTGGAGTCATTGCATGTTTGTTCTTATTACTAACAACTACTGGAGTCATTGCATGTGTGTTCTTTTCACATACCACATATGGATCCACTAGTGTCATTGCATGTGTGCTCTTTTCACAATCCACCTATGAATCCACGAGTGTCATTGCATTTGTGTTCTTTTTACTAATAACATCCAGAGTCATTGCATGTGTGTTCATTTCACATACCACATATGGATCCACCAGTGTCATTGAAATGTGTGTTCTCTTCAGAGACAACACATGGATCCACCAGTGTCATTGCATGTGTGTTCTTTTTACTATCAACAACTAGAGTCATTGCATGTGTGTTCTTTTCTCATACCACATATGGATCCACCAGTGTCATTGCATGTGTGCTCTTTTCACAATCCACCTATGGATCCAGCAGTGTTATTGCATGTGTTTTATTTTCACATACCACATATGGATCCACCAGTATCATTGAACTGTGTGTTCTCTTCGGAGACCACACATGGATCCACTAGTGTCATTGCATGTGTGTTCTTTTTACTAACAACAACCAGTGTCATTGAAATGTGTTTTCTCTTTAGAGACCACATATGGATCCACCATTGTCATTGCATGTGTGTTCTTTTTACTAACAACAATTGGAGTCATTGCATGTGTGTTCTTTTCACATACCACATATGGATCCACCAGTGTCATTGCATGTGTTCTCTTTTCACAATCCACCTATGGATCCACTAGTGTTATTGCATGTGTATTCTTTTTACTAACAACAACCAGAGTCATTGCATGCATGTTATTTTCACATACCACATATGGATCCACCAGTGTCATTGCATGTGTGTCCTTTTCACAATCCACCTATAGAGCCACCAGTGTAATTGCATGTGTGCCCTTTATACTAACAACAACCAGAGTCATTGTAATGTGCGTTCTCTTCAGAGACGACACATGGATCCACCAGTGTCACTGCATGTGTGTTCTTTTTACTAACAACAACCAGAGTCATTGCATGTGTGTTCTTTTCACATACCACATATAGATCCAGCAGTGCCATTGCATGTGTGTTCTTTTTACTAACAACAACTAGAGTCATTTCATGTGTGTTCTTTTCACATACCACATATGGATCCACCAGTGTCATTGAAATGTGTGTTCTTTTCAGAGACCACACATGGATCCACCAGTGTCATTGCATGTGTGATCTTTTTACTAACTACAACTACAGTCATTGCATGTGTGTTCTTTTCACATACCACATATGGATCCACCAGTGTTATTGCATGTGTGCTCTTTTCACAATCCACCTATGGATCCACCAGTGTAATTGCATGTTTGTTCTTTTCACATACCACATATGGATCCACCAGTGTCATTGAAATGTGTGTTCCATTTAGAGACCACACATGGATCCACCAGTGTCATTGCATGTGTGTTCTTTTTACTCACAACAACTAGAGTCATTGCATGTGTGTTGTTTTCACATACCACATATGGATCCACCAGTGTCATTGCATGTGTGCTCTTTTCACAATCCACCTATGGATCCACCAGTGTCATTACATGTGTGTTCTTTTTACTAACAACAACCAGAGTCATTGCATGTGTGTTGTTTTCACATACCACATATGGATCCACCAGAGTCATTGAATGTGTGTTCTTTTCACAATCCACCTATGGATCCACCAGTGTCACTGCATGTGTGCTCTTTTTACTAACAACAACCAGAGTCATTGCATGTGTGTTCTCTTCAGAGACCACACATGGATCCACCTGTGTTATTGCATGTGTGTACTTTGTACTAACAACAACCAGAGTCATTGAAATGTGTGTTCTCTTCAGAGAGCACACATGGATCCACCAGTGTCATTGCATGTGTGTTCTTTCTACTAACAACAACCAGAGTCATTGCATGTGTGTTCTTTTCACATACCACATATGGATCCACCAGTGTCATTGCATGTGTGTTCTTTTTACTAACAACAACTGGAGTCATTTCATGTGTGTCCTTTTCACATACCACATATGGATCCACCAGTGTCATTGAAATGTGTGTTCTCTTAAGAGACCACAGATGGATCCACCAGTGTCATTGCATGTGTGTTCTTTTTAATAACAACAACTGGAGTCATTGCATGTGTGTTCTTTTCACATACCACATATGGATCCACCAGTGTCATTGCATGTGTGCTCTTTTCACAATCCACCTATGGATCCACCAGTGTTATTGCATGTGTGTTCTTTTCACATACCACATATGGATCCACAAGTGTCATTGAAACTTTTGTTCTCTTTAGAGACCACACATGGATCCACCAGTGTCATTGGATGTGCGTAGTTTTTACTAATAACAACTGGAGTCATTGCATGTGTGTTCTTTTCACATACCACATATGGATCCACCATTGTCATTGCATGTGTGTTATTTTTACTAACAACAACTGGAGTCATTTCATGTGTGTCCTTTTCACATACCACATATGGATCCACCAGTGTCATTGAAATGTGTGTTCTCTTCAGAGACCACACATGGATCCATCAGTGTCATTGCATGTGTGTTCTTTTTACTAACAACAACTGGAGTCATGGCATGTGTGTTCTTTTCACATACCACATATGGATCCACCAGTGTCATTGCATGTGTGCTCTTTTCACAATCCACCTATGGATCCACCAGTGTTATTGCATGTGTGTTCTTTTCACATACCACATATGGATCCACAAGTGTCATTGAAACTTTTGGTCTCTTCAGAGACCACACATGGATCCACCAGTGTCATTGCATGTGTGTTCTTTTTACTAACTTCAACTGGAGTCATTGCATGTGTGTTCTTTTTACATACGACATATGGATCCACCAGTGTTATTGCATGTGTGCTCTTTTCGCAGTCCACCTATGGATCCACCAGTGTCATTGCATGTTTATTCTTTTCACATACCACATATGGATCCACCAGTGTGATTGAAATGTGTGTTCTCTCTAGAGACCACACATGGATCCACCAGTGTCATTGCATGTGTGTTATTTTTACTAACAACAACTGGAGTCATTGCATGTGTGTTCTTTTCACATACCACATATGGATCCACCAGTGTCATTGCATGTGTGCTCTTTTCATAATCCACCTATGGATCCACTAGTGTCATTTCATGTGTGTTCTTTTTACTAACAACAACCAGGGTCATTGCATGTGTGTTCTTTTCACATACCACATATGGATCCACCAGTGTCATTGCATGTGTGTTCTTTTCACAATCCACCTATGGATCCACCAGTGTCATTGCATGTGTGCTCTTTTTACTAACAACAACCAGAGTCATTTCTTGTGTGTTCTCTTCAGACACCACACATGGATCCCACCAGTGTCATTGCATCTGTGTTATTTTTACTAACAACAACCAGTGTCATTGAAATGTGTGTTCTCTTTAGAGACCACACATGGATCCACCAGTGTCATTGCATGTGTGTTCTTATTACTAACAAGAAATAGAGTCATTGCATGTGTGTTCTTTTCACATACCACATATGGATCCACCAGTGCCATTGCATGTGTGTTCTTTTCACAATCCACCTATGGATCCACCAGTGTCATTGCATGTGTGCTCTTTTTACTAACAATAACCAGAGTCATTGCATGTGTGTTCTCTTCAGAGACCACACATGGATCCACCTGTGTTATTGCATGTGTGTTCTTTTTACTAAAAACAACCAGAGTCATTGAAATGTGTGTTCTCTTCAGAGACCACACATGGATCCACCAGTGTCATTGCATGTGTGTTCTTTTTACTAACAACAACCAGAGTCAATGCATGTGTGTTCTTTTCACATACCACATATGGATCCACCAGTGTCATTGCATGTGTGTTCTTTTTACTAACAACAACTGGAGTCATTTCATGTCTGTCCTTTTCACATACCACATATGGATCCACCAGTGTCATTGAAATGTGTGTTCTCTTCAGAGACCACACATGGATCCACCAGTGTCATTGCATGTGTGTTATTTTTACTAACAACAACTAGAGTCATTGCATGTGTGTTCTTTTCACATACGACATATGGATCCGCCAGTGTCATTGCATGTGTGCTCTTTTCATAATCCACCTATGGATCCACCAGTGTTATTGCATGTGTGTTCTTTTCACATACCACATATGGATCCACCAGTGTCATTGAAACTTGTGTTCTCTTTAGAGACCACACATGGATCCACCAGTGTCATTGCATGTGTGTTCTTTTTACTAACAACAACTGGAGTCATTGCATGTGTGTTCTTTTCACATACCACATATGGATCCACCAGTGTCATTGAAATGTGTGTTGTCTTCACAGACCACACATGGATTCACAAGTGTCATTGCATGTGTGTTCTTTTTACTAACAACAACTAGAGTCATTGCATGTGTGTTCTTTTCACATACCACATATGGATCCACCAGTGTCATTGCATGTGTGCTCTTCTCATAATCCACCTATGGATCCACCAGTGTTATTGCATGTGTGTTCTTTTCACATACCACATATGGATCCACCAGTGTCATTGAAATGTGTGTTCTCTTCAGAGACCACACATCGATCCACTAGTGTCATTGCATGTGTGTTCTTTTTTACTAACAACAACGGGAGTCATTGCATGTGTGTTCTTTTCACATACCACATATGGATCCACCAGTGTCATTGAAATGTGTGTTCTGTTCAGAGACCACACATGGATCCACCAGTGTCATTGCATGTGTGGTATTTTTACTAACCACAACTGGAGTCATTGCATGTGTGTTCTTTTCACATACCACATATGGATCAACCAGTGTTATTGCATGTGTGCTCTTTTCACAATCTACCTATGGATCCACCAGTGTCATTGCATGTTTGTTCTTTTCACATACCACATATGGATCCACCAGTGTCATTGCATGTGTGTTCTTATTACTAACAACAACTGGAGTCATTGCATGTTTGTTCTTATTACTAACAACTACTGGAGTCATTGCATGTGTGTTCTTTTCACATACCACATATGGATCCACTAGTGTCATTGCATGTGTGCTCTTTTCACAATCCACCTATGAATCCACGAGTGTCATTGCATTTGTGTTCTTTTTACTAATAACATCCAGAGTCATTGCATGTGTGTTCATTTCACATACCACATATGGATCCACCAGTGTCATTGAAATGTGTGTTCTCTTCAGAGACAACACATGGATCCACCAGTGTCATTGCATGTGTGTTCTTTTTACTAACAACAACTAGAGTCATTGCATGTGTGTTATTTTCACATACCACATATGGATCCACCAGTGTCTTTGCATGTGTGCTCTTTTCACAATCCACCTATGGATCCAGCAGTGTTATTGCATGTGTTTTATTTTCACATACCACATATGGATCCACCAGTATCATTGAACTGTGTGTTCTCTTCAGAGACCACACATGGATCCACTAGTGTCATTGCATGTGTGTTCTTTTTACTAACAACAACCAGTGTCATTGAAATGTGTTTTCTCTTTAGAGACCACATATGGATCCACCATTGTCATTGCATGTGTGTTCTTTTTACTAACAACAATTGGAGTCATTGCATGTGTGTTCTTTTCACATACCACATATGGATCCACCAGTGTCATTGCATGTGTTCTCTTTTCACAATCCACCTATGGATCCACTAGTGTTATTGCATGTGTATTCTTTTTACTAACAACAACCAGAGTCATTGCATGCATGTTATTTTCACATACCACATATGGATCCACCAGTGTCATTGCATGTGTGTCCTTTTCACAATCCACCTATAGAGCCACCAGTGTAATTGCATGTGTGCCCTTTATACTAACAACAACCAGAGTCATTGTAATGTGTGTTCTCTTTAGAGACGACACATGGATCCACCAGTGTCACTGCATGTGTGTTCTTTTTACTAACAACAACCAGAGTCATTGCATGTGTGTTCTTTTCACATACCACATATAGATCCAGCAGTGCCATTGCATGTGTGTTCTTTTTACTAACAACAACTAGAGTCATTTCATGTGTGTTCTTTTCACATACCACATATGGATCCACCAGTGTCATTGAAATGTGTGTTCTTTTCAGAGACCACACATGGATCCACCAGTGTCATTGCATGTGTGATCTTTTTACTAACTACAACTACAGTCATTGCATGTGTGTTCTTTTCACATACCACATATGGATCCACCAGTGTTATTGCATGTGTGCTCTTTTCACAATCCACCTATGGATCCACCAGTGTAATTGCATGTTTGTTCTTTTCACATACCACATATGGATCCACCAGTGTCATTGAAATGTGTGTTCCATTTAGAGACCACACATGGATCCACCAGTGTCATTGCATGTGTGTTCTTTTTACTCACAACAACTAGAGTCATTGCATGTGTGTTGTTTTCACATACCACATATGGATCCACCAGTGTCATTGCATGTGTGCTCTTTTCACAATCCACCTATGGATCCACCAGTGTCATTACATGTGTGTTCTTTTTACTAACAACAACCAGAGTCATTGCATGTGTGTTGTTTTCACATACCACATATGGATCCACCAGAGTCATTGAATGTCTGTTCTTTTCACAATCCACCTATGGATCCACCAGTGTCACTGCATGTGTGCTCTTTTTACTAACAACAACCAGAGTCATTGCATGTGTGTTCTCTTCAGAGACCACACATGGATCCACCTGTGTTATTGCATGTGTGTACTTTGTACTAACAACAACCAGAGTCATTGAAATGTGTGTTCTCTTCAGAGAGCACACATGGATCCACCAGTGTCATTGCATGTGTGTTATTTCTACTAACAACAACCAGAGTCATTGCATGTGTGTTCTTTTCACATACCACATATGGATCCACCAGTGTCATTGCATGTGTGTTCTTTTTACTAACAACAACTGGAGTCATTTCATGTGTGTCCTTTTCACATACCACATATGGATCCACCAGTGTCATTGAAATGTGTGTTCTCTTAAGAGACCACAGATGGATCCACCAGTGTCATTGCATGTGTGTTCTTTTTAATAACAACAACTGGAGTCATTGCATGTGTGTTCTTTTCACATACCACATATGGATCCACCAGTGTCATTGCATGTGTGCTCTTTTCACAATCCACCTATGGATCCACCAGTGTTATTGCATGTGTGTTCTTTTCACATACCACATATGGATCCACAAGTGTCATTGAAACTTTTGTTCTCTTTAGAGACCACACATGGATCCACCAGTGTCATTGGATGTGCGTAGTTTTTACTAATAACAACTGGAGTCATTGCATGTGTGTTCTTTTCACATACCACATATGGATCCACCATTGTCATTGCATGTGTGTTATTTTTACTAACAACAACTGGAGTCATTTCATGTGTGTCCTTTTCACATACCACATATGGATCCACCAGTGTCATTGAAATGTGTGTTCTCTTCAGAGACCACACATGGATCCACCAGTGTCATTGCATGTGTGTTCTTTTTACTAACAACAACTGGAGTCATGGCATGTGTGTTCTTTTCACATACCACATATGGATCCACCAGTGTCATTGCATGTGTGCTCTTTTCACAATCCACCTATGGATCCACCAGTGTTATTGCATGTGTGTTCTTTTCACATACCACATATGGATCCACAAGTGTCATTGAAACTTTTGGTCTCTTTAGAGACCACACATGGATCCACCAGTGTCATTGGATGTGTGTAGTTTTTACTAAAAACAATTGGAGTCATTGCATGTGTGTTCTTTTCACATACCACATATGGATCCACCAGTGTCATTGCATGTGTGCTCTTTTCACAATCCACCTATGGATCCACCAAGTGTTATTGCATGTGTGTTCTTTTCACATACCACATATGGATCCACAAGTGTCATTGAAACTTTTGTTCTCTTTAGAGACCACACATGGATCCACCCGTGTCATTGCATGTGTGTTCTTTCTACTAACAACAACCAGAGTCATTGCATGTGTGTTCTTTTCACATACCACATATGGATCCACCAGTGTCATTGCATGTGTGTTCTTTTTACTAACAACAACTGGAGTCATTTCATGTGTGTCCTTTTCACATACCACATATGGATCCACCAGTGTCATTGAAATGTGTGTTCTCTTAAGAGACCACACATGGATCCACCAGTGCCATTGCATGTGTGTTCTTTTTACTAACAACAACTGGAGTCATTGCATGTGTGTTCTTTTCACATACCACATATGGATCCACCAATGTCATTGCATGTGTGCTCTTTTCACAATCCACCTATGGATCCACCAGTGTTATTGCATGTGTGTTCTTTTCACATACCACATATGGATCCACAAGTGTCATTGAAACTTTTGTTCTCTTTAGAGACCACACATGGATCCACCAGTGTCATTGGATGTGTGTAGTTTTTACTAACAACAACTAGAGTCATTGCATGTGTGTTCTTTTCACATACCACATATGGATCCACCAGTGTCATTGAAATGTGTGTTCTCTTTAGAGACCACACATGGATCCACCAGTGTCATTGCATGTGTGTTCTTTTTACTAACAACAACTAGAGTCATTGCATGTGTGTTCTTTTCACATACCACATATGGATCCACCAGTGTCATTACATGTGTGCTCTTTTGACAATCCACCTATGGATCCACCAATGTTATTGCATGTGTGTTCTTTTCACATACCACAAATGGATCCAGCAGTGTCATTGAAATGTGTGTTCTCTTTAGAGACCACACATGGATCCACTAGTGTCATTGCATGTGTGTTCTCTTCAGAGACCACACATGGATCCACCTGTGTTATTGCATGTGTGTTCTTTTTACTAACAACAACCAGAGTCATTGAAATGTGTGTTCTCTTCAGAGACCACACATGGATCCACCAGTGTCATTGCATGTGTGTTCTTTTCACATACCACGTATGGATCCACCATTGTCATTGCATGTGTGTTCTTTTTACTAACAACAACTGGAGTCATTTCATGTGTGTTATTTTCACATACCACATATGGATCCACCAGTGTCATTGAAATGTGTGTTCTCTTCAGAGACCACACATGGATCCACAAGTGTCATTGCATGTGTGTTCTTTTTACTAACAACAACTGGAGTCATTGCATGTGTGTTCTTTTCACATACCACATATGGATCCACCAGTGCCATTGCATGTGTGCTCTTTTCACAATCCACCTATGGATCCACCAGTGTTATTGCATGTGTGTTCTTTTCACATTCCACATATGGATCCACAAGTGTCATTGAAACTTTTGTTCTCTTTCGAGACCACACATGGATCCACCAGTGTCATTGGATGTGTGTAGTTTTTACTAACAACAACTGGAGTCATTGCATGTGTGTTGTTTTCACATACCACATATGGATCCACCAGAGTCATTGAATGTGTGTTCTTTTCACAATCCACCTATGGATCCACCAGTGTCACTGCATGTGTGCTCTTTTTACTAACAACAACCAGAGTCATTGCATGTGTGTTCTCTTCAGAGACCACACATGGATCCACCTGTGTTATTGCATGTGTGTACTTTGTACTAACAACAACCAGAGTCATTGAAATGTGTGTTCTCTTCAGAGAGCACACATGGATCCACCAGTGTCATTGCATGTGTGTTCTTTCTACTAACAACAACCAGAGTCATTGCATGTGTGTTCTTTTCACATACCACATATGGATCCACCAGTGTCATTGCATGTGTGTTCTTTTTACTAACAACAACTGGAGTCATTTCATGTGTGTCCTTTTCACATACCACATATGGATCCACCAGTGTCATTGAAATGTGTGTTCTCTTAAGAGACCACAGATGGATCCACCAGTGTCATTGCATGTGTGTTCTTTTTAATAACAACAACTGGAGTCATTGCATGTGTGTTCTTTTCACATACCACATATGGATCCACCAGTGTCATTGCATGTGTGCTCTTTTCACAATCCACCTATGGATCCACCAGTGTTATTGCATGTGTGTTCTTTTCACATACCACATATGGATCCACAAGTGTCATTGAAACTTTTGTTCTCTTTAGAGACCACACATGGATCCACCAGTGTCATTGGATGTGCGTAGTTTTTACTAATAACAACTGGAGTCATTGCATGTGTGTTCTTTTCACATACCACATATGGATCCACCATTGTCATTGCATGTGTGTTATTTTTACTAACAACAACTGGAGTCATTTCATGTGTGTCCTTTTCACATACCACATATGGATCCACCAGTGTCATTGAAATGTGTGTTCTCTTCAGAGACCACACATGGATCCACCAGTGTCATTGCATGTGTGTTCTTTTTACTAACAACAACTGGAGTCATGGCATGTGTGTTCTTTTCACATACCACATATGGATCCACCAGTGTCATTGCATGTGTGCTCTTTTCACAATCCACCTATGGATCCACCAGTGTTATTGCATGTGTGTTCTTTTCACATACCACATATGGATCCACAAGTGTCATTGAAACTTTTGGTCTCTTTAGAGACCACAAATGGATCCACCAGTGTCATTGGATGTGTGTAGTTTTTACTAAAAACAATTGGAGTCATTGCATGTGTGTTCTTTTCACATACCACATATGGATCCACCAGTGTCATTGCATGTGTGCTCTTTTCACAATCCACCTATGGATCCACCAAGTGTTATTGCATGTGTGTTCTTTTCACATACCACATATGGATCCACAAGTGTCATTGAAACTTTTGTTCTCTTTAGAGACCACACATGGATCCACCCGTGTCATTGCATGTGTGTTCTTTCTACTAACAACAACCAGAGTCATTGCATGTGTGTTCTTTTCACATACCACATATGGATCCACCAGTGTCATTGCATGTGTGTTCTTTTTACTAACAACAACTGGAGTCATTTCATGTGTGTCCTTTTCACATACCACATATGGATCCACCAGTGTCATTGAAATGTGTGTTCTCTTAAGAGACCACACATGGATCCACCAGTGCCATTGCATGTGTGTTCTTTTTACTAACAACAACTGGAGTCATTGCATGTGTGTTCTTTTCACATACCACATATGGATCCACCAATGTCATTGCATGTGTGCTCTTTTCACAATCCACCTATGGATCCACCAGTGTTATTGCATGTGTGTTCTTTTCACATACCACATATGGATCCACAAGTGTCATTGAAACTTTTGTTCTCTTTAGAGACCACACATGGATCCACCAGTGTCATTGGATGTGTGTAGTTTTTACTAACAACAACTAGAGTCATTGCATGTGTGTTCTTTTCACATACCACATATGGATCCACCAGTGTCATTGAAATGTGTGTTCTCTTTAGAGACCACACATGGATCCACCAGTGTCATTGCATGTGTGTTCTTTTTACTAACAACAACTAGAGTCATTGCATGTGTGTTCTTTTCACATACCACATATGGATCCACCAGTGTCATTACATGTGTGCTCTTTTGACAATCCACCTATGGATCCACCAATGTTATTGCATGTGTGTTCTTTTCACATACCACAAATGGATCCAGCAGTGTCATTGAAATGTGTGTTCTCTTTAGAGACCACACATGGATCCACTAGTGTCATTGCATGTGTGTTCTCTTCAGAGACCACACATGGATCCACCTGTGTTATTGCATGTGTGTTCTTTTTACTAACAACAACCAGAGTCATTGAAATGTGTGTTCTCTTCAGAGACCACACATGGATCCACCAGTGTCATTGCATGTGTGTTCTTTTCACATACCACGTATGGATCCACCATTGTCATTGCATGTGTGTTCTTTTTACTAACAACAACTGGAGTCATTTCATGTGTGTTATTTTCACATACCACATATGGATCCACCAGTGTCATTGAAATGTGTGTTCTCTTCAGAGACCACACATGGATCCACAAGTGTCATTGCATGTGTGTTCTTTTTACTAACAACAACTGGAGTCATTGCATGTGTGTTCTTTTCACATACCACATATGGATCCACCAGTGTCATTGCATGTGTGCTCTTTTCACAATCCACCTATGGATCCACCAGTGTTATTGCATGTGTGTTCTTTTCACATTCCACATATGGATCCACAAGTGTCATTGAAACTTTTGTTCTCTTTCGAGACCACACATGGATCCACCAGTGTCATTGGATGTGTGTAGTTTTTACTAACAACAACTGGAGTCATTGCATGTGTGTTCTTTTCACATACCACATATGGATCCACCAGTGTCATTGAAATGTGTGTTCTCTTCAGAGACCACACATGGATCCACCAGTGTCATTGCATGTGTGTTCTTTTTACTAACAACAACTAGAGTCATTGCATGTGTGGTCTTTTCACATACAACATATGGATCCACCAGTGTCATTGCATGTGTGCTCTTTTGACAATCCACCTATGGATCCACCAATGTTATTGCATGTGTGTTCTTTTCACATACCACATATGGATCCAGCAGTGTCATTGAAATGTGTGTTCTCTAAAGAGAACACACATGGATCCACTAGTGTCATTCAATGTGTGTTCTTTTTACTAACAACAACCAGTGTCATTGAAATGTGTGTTCTCTTTAGAGACCACACATGGATCCACCATTGTCATTGCATGTGTGTTCTTTTTACTAACAACAACTGGAGTCATTGCATGTGTGTTCTTTTCACATACCACATATGGATCCACCAGTGTCATTGCATGTGTGCTCTTTTCACAATCCACCTATGGATCCACCAGTGTCATTGCATGTGTGTTATTTTTACTAACAACAACTAGAGTCATTACATGTGTGTTCTTTGCACATACCACATATTGATCCACTAGTGTCATTGCATGTGTGCTCTTTTCATAATCCACCTATGGATCCACCGGTGTCATTGCATGTGTGTTCTTTTTACTATCAACAACCAGAGTCATTGCATGCGTGTTATTTTCACATTCCACATCTAGTACCTTAGAGATTTCTGTCACTTCCCCAGATTACCAGAGGCATGTACCCACTATCGAGCATAAATAATAACTCTTGGAGTTGCTAGCATCTACTTGGCGAAGATTGCTACTAACACCGGAAAGCATGCAAGATCAAAAATAACAAAGACATGATAGAATCAATAATTAATCTGAAATAGCATCTCAATATCCATCGGATCCCCGCAAGCACAACATGCATAATTACAAATAGATGATCTTGATCATGAACGGAGCTCACAAGATCTAAACATGAAAGCACAAAGGAGGAGAACTAGCCATCTAGCTACTACATGGACCCGTAGTCCAGAGATGAACTACTCACGCATCACACCGGAGGCTTGCATGATGATGAAGAAGGCCTCCAGGGTGAATTCCCCTCTCTGGCAGGGTGCCGGGAAGAGCTTCAGATCCCTCCCGATCTAGGGATGAAGATGACGGCGGCTACAGACTCTTTCGTGGAATTTTGATCGGGTACTTAGGGTTTTGTTATCGGAGGCAATATATAGGCGGAAGGAGAGGCCGAGGGGGTTCCTAGGGCGGCCAGACCACCCCCTGGCGTGGTCCAGGCCTGGCCGCGTGGCCAGGTGGTGTGGCCAGGCCCCAGCCCCTCTCCATCTCGTATTCTGTCTCCAAGTGTCCCCCGGTAAAATAGTGACTTTGGCTTTTGTCCCATCCAATTCCGAGAATATTCATTTTCTAACTTCCTGGAACCAAAAACAGCAGAAAACAGGTAGCTGGCACTATGGCTCTTGTTAATAGGTTAGTCCAAGAAATCATATGAAAAGTACTCCAAAATGCGGACAAAACACAAGAAAGTAGATAAAACCAAGCATGTAACATCAAAAATTATAGATACATTTGCAATGTATCATTAAACCAACTAGTTCCATTAATCCAAGCAGAATCCTTATTGATTCAATGAATGTTGGATATTTGAAATATTAAAAGGATTTAAATTCAAAGGAATATTCTAAAACATAAATGAAAACAGAAAAAGAAAAGGAAAGAGAGTAATCATCCGGTGTGGCCCACGGCCCATTTTCTTCTTTGCCTAACCTCCACCCGCGTGCGCCCTCTGGAAGATCTCGCTCGCTCAGCAACAACCCACTCCAGCCCAGGCCCACGTACCGGTTCGTCGTCTTCCTCCACCGCGAGAATATCATTTTGCGGCCCAAAAGTTGGGTCGCCCAGGCAACGCGGTACCCAACTTGATTTTTATCACCGCGATTCGAAAAGTTGGGGCGCCAATTGCTGAGAGGGGTCTTTCGAGTGAATGATGGCCAAACCCAATATTTTCAAATCGCGCCAGTTAAGTCAGGATATTCCGTTACACTAGTTCCTACTGTGCCCCTTCTTCACCGGTCACTCTTCTTAGCCACCCTGCACGTGTCGTAGGGGCAAATCCATTACTGTACTTTCCTAACTCTCGACACTGAATCTTGCTGCGATGGCGGTCCCTTTTCTTCCCTTCCCCGACCCTAAATCTGCCAGCAACGGAGGACCTTTTTTCTCCCTCCCCTGACACTGAATCTGACGGCGGCGGCCCAGCATGTCTTGCAAGGCGAAGGTTTTAGATACGTCACCGACTGATTCGGGTCCATCGAGGCCCAAGTCTGGGGCTCAACGCGTAGCAGCGACGAGGTCTTCAGCCTCGGTTAGCAAGGAGGCCAGCAAGGATTCTGCTCCCAAGGTACCTACGAGCAGCGGGTTGAAGAGAAAAGCAAGGCCAGCGACGGATTGTTCGGCTCCGGTGGGCGGATGCAGCACCTAGATCTCGAAGAAAAAAACCCGGGAGAAGAGCGAGAGGCGAATTTTTCTTATATGTGCCTTATCTTGCAAGTAGATTAGTTACGGCATAATAGAACCGAATGAACTGAAATGTTCCCCTTTTTAATCAAATTAGGCACAGCTTTGATACAAGGGACCTATATGAGTTCACAGTTCATGTTCGGTAGTACATTACAAAACTTGATTTTGGTTGCGAGAGGGTTGTGTCCGGGCAAGATGTGCATCTGCTTGTGAATTGCAAAGAGGTTGTGTCTGTTTCGCGACTAGTAGATATGCTTGCTGCTAGAATTCCCTGGGGTTCTATACAGAGGACAAAAATTGGTGTGGTGCAACATGAATGATACCTATCAGCAAATTGAGCACTCCCATGAGCTTCAGATGGTTTGGGAGTGTTGTGCAGCTGATCTTTAGGTGAAAGTTGAAGTGATGATTGATGATATGTATGCAAATGCTGGAGATCTTGTTGCCAGAGCTTCTACTCCTAGAGAATACGGACCAATAGATGTTGATCTAGATAAGTTCAGTATCCGCATAGAGGTGGATTCATACATGGCAAAACTTGATGAGGGAGTTAATAAGCCAGTTTCGTCATGTACTGTGGAGATCACTGTCAATTCCAAAAACATAACTCTTGATGAAATGAGAGAGATGATCGGTAAGGAAATCAGTATTGGCCCTAAGCAGATGGCAAAAATCCAGTGGTGGCATCATAAGAAGCAGCAATTCATAGATGTTTTGGATACTAAAGATCTTATGCAGATTATGCGACGAAAGAAGAAAACCAGGAAGGTGTTCTTCCTTGGTACCATTTCTGATGTTGTTGAACAGGCTATAGTGGATGTAGATGCCCCTGTAGTGGCTGAACAGAATGAGGTGGTCGACATTGATGAGATCTGATGAGAGCTTCTACCCTAGGCTTGTCATATGGACCGTGGGGTTCCCCTGCCTGTATTTGTAATATTCACTGATCTTGCATTTAGAGTGTGTTTCTGTGATTATGTTTGTTGAGAGATTACGATATAATGTTGTGTGAGCTGTTGAGATTTTCGGACATGTCACTCACTGAAACCATCGTTGTTGTAATAAGACATAAGTACATTGTAGTTGACATGATTATGTTTCTTAAGATGACGTGCGTACTTGTTTCTGTTATTATGTTTGTTGTGACATTGTAATGTAATGTTTTGTGAAACCATGACTGGACAAGTGATGCATAAATACATTGTAGTTGACATGATTATGTTTCTTGAGATGATGTACTATACTTGTTTCTGTTATTTTGTTTGTTGAGAGATTGTAATGTAATGTTTTGCGAAACCATGATAGGACAAGTGATGTGTAAGTACCTTGTAGTCGACATGATTTTGTTTCTTGAGTTGATCTAATATACTTGTTTCTGTGATTATGTTTGTTGAGAGATTGTAATGTGATGTTTTGTGAAACCATGTTGTGATTATGTTTGTTGAGAGATTGTAACGTAATGTTTTGTGAAACCATGACTGAAGAAGTGATGCATAAGTACCTTGTAGTTGACATGATTTTGTTTCTTTAGATGATGTAATATACTGGTATGTTTTCGTTAGGAAATGAAATTGGGATGGAGGGAGTGTAGGTTTAATATTTGAAATGAGAATGTGTGAGGAGAATCCATATCAGGCAGGAGACAGTAATCCAGGGAAAGGGCATAGTATCCATTAAACTATTGTAACATGCCAATTTAGTCATTGTTGCAGTGGTAGAAGTGCTGCTCTCTCTCTTTCTCTCTCTTGCCGACACTGACGCCGACACCATCACCTGCGACGACGCATTCGCCATGCTGTCCTTGAACAGCGAGGACGACCAATCGAGCAGCGACAGCCTTCTCTCCGACATCGAGTGTTCCTTCCACGATGTGAGTTCCTCTGTTTTCTCGGGCTAGAGTTAGGCAATGGGAAATCCCTCGATCTGAGCTCCATATGTGCATGCAATCGTGTTCGATTTCAGCTTTGCGTTTACCTATAGGTACCATGGACGATCTACGACTCCGAATGGGAGGGCCTAGATCTCGATGGAGAAGTGCCATGTGACCATGGGCTAAAACTGAGGAAATATGTTGCGTTCGAAGGCAGTAACACTGGGAGAAGGTTTTTGGGCTGTACAAATCAGGATTGTTTACATTATGTGCAACTGTGACATGAAGTAAAATGTATCATGCATGTTCATAACACTATAGTGTGTGTGTTTTTAGGTTGGCCCGGTGTGTAAAGCAGTAGAGTGGGTGGATCTTGAGTGGCCAGATGCACTTAAGAAATGTTTGGCACAGTTATGGGAGATGTATGAGTTGGAAAGGTCATGGAGATTTAATGATGTAAGTGATGCAGCTGAAAAAAATTACAAGCTATCGGTACGAAATAAAGAGCTGGAACAAGTAATCGAGAATTTGCAGTCAGAGCTAACCGACGGAATTGATGGGAGCTTGGTTGTTGGAACTGCAAAGAAGCTTCGGGATAGTCACATGTTGTTGATTCATAATGCAGAAAAGGGGAGGGATCAGATCAAGGAAGACAAGAAGAAGCTAGAGTACTGCATTGCGGATCTATTGAAGGAACTGAAGAAGGTGCGCGAGGGTGAACAAGGACAGACTATAGAGGATAAAGGAAATTCGAGATGAATAATTTATGTTGTGCCAATGCTCGAAACTAGTTAATTGTAAGACTTGCAGTTGCGCTTTCCGAACTAAGCCAAACTCAATCCTCGAGCAAACTAATTTCAGACGAACACACATATCGTGCATAGAGTTAAGTTCACGCTTACAAAATCACCACTGCAGAGGATAAACCAGGCAGTTCAGTACTAAATAGACATATGTTGTGTTCAAGCGAGCCTGGCCCGGAGCTGCCTGTTTTCCTCCCTAAGATTGGCCAGCTCCTTTAGTACTATGTCGTGCTTCAGCTGTAGGTTCCAGCGCTCCATCACGGATTGGAGAATTTGGTCCGTAGCCATATGATTTTCCTTCAAGATCCCTTTCATGATCTCCGTCTGCTTCCTAGCCGAGGTGCGACCTTCACTATGTAGCTTCGCCCAGCCGGTGTTTAACTCCTTCAGTTTCTGGCACTTGTCAGAAAGGACCGCGAGTTCAGCGCGCAGTTGGTCAAAGGACAGTTTCTGGAAATTTTGCTTTCTCACTTTGGATTGCTATCTTGTCATTTAGCTAGGTCACCAGGTCCTGGTCGATCTTTCGCCTCTTTCCCTGCAACAAAAATACATAGTATGGTTTGTTCAGTTCACCAGGACAAGCTGGTTAGTTTCCATAATTAACTGAATCGACTAGTGGCACTGTCATAATTTCAAGGAAGAAGCAATCTAGGACTAATCAACATTTTATGAATCGACTAGTGGCACTGTCATAATTTCAATTTCAAAGACAAATAAGATTTTATCTACAATTTAGTGTGCTGTGGGTTTTTCCCAATATCACCAAATAGTAGTAGGAGAGTGGCAAACTCATAATGCAGAAACCCATGTCCAGATACATGATGGAAAGAGAACATGATGTCCATTCATGAACATGAACACCAACACATGTCCAGATAGATAAGGAGTTGCCCTAGGATTCTTATTGCACCCTATAATGGGAAGCAGACTTGGGCATTGCTCCCTGAACCCTAAACATTACAAAAGGAGTGGAGGACGAACTGATATTCGTGTCCCCGCTAACGGGAATCAGACTTGGGCATTGCTCCGATACGCCTCTAGACATGCCCTTAGCTCCTCGTTCTCTTTCTGAACACCCTCGAGTACGGTGATCCCTCTGCTCATGTCCGCCTTCATCTCCTTGACTACATCCAGGCAACGGTTCCTATCATGGTAGGCTCGGATGGTAGCCTTGGTGTCCTCGACGCGTCCTCTGAGTGCCTCACTGACTTTGTCCTGCAGGAGAATGCACCTTTCCACGAGATTCTTCTTCTCCTCCGTGAGCTCATTGTTTATCTTGATGGCCTGTTCTTGCCTGCTCAAGTTACGGTCGAGCACTTTCTGCAGCCTAATGACGTCACGTGCAAAATCTAGCGAGATCTCCTTCTGCACAGATAATTGCTTGCGTAGGCTCTCATTAGCTTGGGTGAGGGAGCGTGCAAGCTCATGTTGGTTGACAATCTTGGAACTGATCGCAGCCACCTTGTCACGGTACTCGGCCTTCGATCACTGCATCGTTCATGCTAATTGAAATAGGAATTCTATAATTACACTCCAGGTCCCAGGTGAATATTAATACAGATCAAAAAAATCCCCGTTGAATCTATTGGCCGCAGTGTTAAAAAATGGACCTAGAGATCTATTCATGACCACGATAAACTAATCCTAATCACAAAAAATCCATAGTGAATCTATGAACAGTGGTATTAAGGAAAGACCAAGAGATCCAGTCATATTCATGAAAACTAATACAACTCACAAAATAATAAGAAAAACCAATGCGGGGCGGACAGGATCTAAGAAATTCACATCACAACTCGGAGAAATAACAGCGTGGAGATTTGCTACCTCGTTGAGACATGGAACAGGGCCGAACGGGTCCTGCAACGCCTCCGTCGTGGTGGATTCGGGCTCCACGGCCGGCCTGTAATACGTAGAAGAGGAGGAGGAAGAAGAAGAAGAAAAACAAGAAGAAGCTAAATAAGATCATGATGGAGAGGGAGATGGAGAAGAAGTAGAACAAGAAGACCATACCGGGAGGAGCCCTCGCCTGCTAGAACAGTCAGCGCCATTGTCGGGGGAGATTGGGCCTCGATGAGAGGGTGGACTTGAGCGGCTGGTAGAGCAAGAAGTGCCTCGCGGATATTTCTCTCCCTTGTCTCCGCGAGGATCATCGACCGGCCTCTCCCCCTCCTAAGTGGAGCCATGGCTTGCAGGGTGAGGGTGGCGGCGGCAGGAGGAAGGAGATAGTGATTAGTGTGGAAGAAGAGTCAAAGAGTACAGGCCGTGGTCCAGTAGTACTACTAATATTATACAAGACAATCGTGTACGGTCTACTTTCTCAAAGAAGCCAGGGAGGCAGGGGTAGGGAATCGATGGGACTTGTCTTTATTGCGATGGACACTTCAATGGTCTTCGGCGCCGCCCAAAATCCAGTATATAATAAGGGGAGTGTGAGCCGAGTGGTCATCATGGGAATCGGCGCGCACATTGTGCGTGTGTCACGTGTTGATGGGGCAATGACGCGCGCAACTGTTGCATGATCACGTCGGCACGTCGAACTCCGTCGAACTCCACGTGACAGGCACGCACGGGATATTTACGAGTCTAGAATATGTTGTGCCACTTTTGTTGTGATCAAATTATGTTCAGTACGCGAGATATTACTTCAAATGCATGCGTGGACACGACGCACGAAACCGCTGCTCGTCCTTGATCAGATCGGCACCCCACTCTATGTACCCACCATCGACCATTCGGAGCAACTACATCGAGTATGATGCCCCCTTGCCATGGCAATGGCAGGTCCAAGCCGTCCACTGACCGTCCTGCGTCCCCGGCTCTTCGCTGCATCGTTCACGCTCGCAAGTCGCCTGCTAAGGCAGCACGTCGTGTCTGACCACGCCAGGATCCATCAACATCAGCACTCAAGGACACCGCAACGTCGAAGCTTGTACCGGCCGTGCAAGAGGAGTGTGGGGGTAGCTACAGCATCGGACGAGCACAAAGCACAGCCAGGACGGGGGCGCGTGTTGCACCGGCGAGTACGGACAAGAAGAGGAACAAGAAGAAGACCAGGAAGAAGAGAGGAGATAGCTATTTGGACGAGTCCGACTCGGCCAACGAGGAGGCGTTCATCGATCAGTTGGAGGCAGAAGTGGGGGAGAGTGACGTGGACTCGTGGGACTATGAAGAGGAGGAGGAGGACTCCGACGAGGAGATAGCACGCTTATTCGAGGAAGGGGGCGGTGTCGAGTCGTCAGAGGAGGACATCGACAGTGGCGATGGCAGGGACCATGGCATTGACGAAGACGAGGACGAACCGGAAGACGAAGACGATGGCTTCTTCGAAATATGATCATTTACTTTATTTATTTTAGTTAGATAAATGGATTTTCACTTGTTTATGGAGGTAAAGTATCGGTAGCACGGATAGAGAGGTGGCACGGATTGACCATGCATAAAAAAAGTGGAGAAGGGAGGGGTTATCCTGCCCGTTGGATCACATAGGATCAACGATTGGTGGAGACGATCCACGTGACATCTGTGTCAGCCAATCAAGCCATAGCACCCAGAGTGAGCACATGTTTGGGATCTCCACACATTTGGGCTTTTGTGATATTTGTGACCGAGAGAGAGGCAAAATCTCTTTTCACAATCTGCCTATGGATCCACCAGTGTCATTGAAATGTGTGTTCTCTTCAGAGACCACACATGGATCCACCAATGTCATTGCATGTGTGTTCTTTTTACTAGCAACAACCAGAGTCATTTCATGTGTGTTCTTTTCACATACGACATATGGATCCACCAGTGTCATTGCATGTGTGTTGTTTTCACAATCCACCTATGGATCCACTAGTGTCATTGCATTTGTTCTCTTTTTACTAACAACAACCAGAGTCATTGCATATGTGTTCTCTTTAGAGACCACACATGGATCCACTAGTGTCATTGCATGTGTGTTCTTTTCACATACCACATATGGATCCACCAGTGTCATTGAAATGTGTGTTCTCTTCAGAGACCACACATGGATCCACCAGTGTCATTGCATGTGTGTTCTTTTTACTAACAACAACCAGAGTCATTGAAATGTGTGTTCTCTTCAGAGACCACACATGGATCCACCAGTGTCATTGCATGTGTGTTCTTTTTACTAACAACAACTAGAGTCATTTCATGTGTGTTCTTTTCACATACCACATATGGAGCCACCAGTGTCATTGCATGAGTGTTCTTTTCACAATCCACCAATGGATCCACCAGAGTCATTACATGTCTGACCTTTTTACTAACAACAACCAGAGTCATTGCATGTGTGTTCTCTTCAGAGACCACACATGGATCCACCAGTGTCATTGCATGTGTGTTCTTTTTACTAACAACAACCAGAGTCATTGAAATGTGTGTTCTCTTCAGAGACCACACATGGATCCGCTAGAGTCATTGCATGTATGTTCTTTTTACTAACAACAACTAGAGTCATTTCATGTGTGTTATTTTCACATACCGCATATGGATCCACCAGTGTCATTGCATGTGTGTTCTTTACACAATCCGCCTATGCATCCACCAGTGTCATTGCATGTGTGCTCTCTTTACTAACAACAACTAGAGTCATTGCATGTGTGTTCTCTTCGGAGACCACACATGGATCCACCGGTGTCATTGCATGTGTGTTCTTTTTACTAACAACAACCAGAGTCATTGAAATGTGTGTTCTCTTCAGAGACCACACATGTATCCACCAGTGTCATTGCATGTGTGTTCTTTTTAGTAACAACAACTGGAGTCATTGCATGTGTGTTCTTTTCACATACCACATATGGATCCACTAGTGTCATTGCATGTGTGTTCTTTTCACAATGCACCTATGGATCCAGCAGTGTCATTGCATGTGTGATCTTTTTACTAACAACAACCAGAGTCATTGCATGTGTGTTCTCTTTAGAGACCACACATGGATCCACCAGTGTCATTGCATGTGTGTTCTTTTTACTAACAACAACCAGAGTCATTGCATGTGTGTTCTTTTCACATACCACATATGGATCCACCAGTGTCATTGCATGTGTGTTCTTTTTACTAACAACAACTGGAGTCATTTGATGTGTGTTCTTTTCACATACCACATATGGATCCACCAGTGTCATTGAAATGTGTGTTCTCTTCAGAGACCACACATGGATCCACCAGTGTCATTGCATGTGTGTTCTTTTTACTAACCATAACTAGAGTCATTGCATGTGTGTTCTTTTCACATACCACATATGGATCCACCAGTGTCATTGCATGTGTGCTCTTTTCACAATCCACCTATGGATCCACCAGTGTTATTGCATGTGTGTTCTTTTCACATACCACATATGGATCCACCAGTGTCATTGAAATGTGTGTTCTCTTCAGAGACCACACATGGATCCACTAGTGTCATTGCATGTGTGTTCTTTTTACTAACAACAACCAGTGTCATTGAAATGTGTGTTCTCGTTAGAGACCAGACATGGATCCACCAGTGTCATTGCATGTGTGTTCTTTTTACTAACAACAACTAGAGTCGTTGCATGTGTGTTCTTTTCACATACCACATATGGATCCACCAGTGTCATTGCATGTGTACTCTTTTCACAGTCCACCTTTGGATCCACCAGTGTCATTGCATGTGTGTTCTTTTTACTAACAACAACCAGAGTCATTGCATGTGTGTTCTTTGCACATACTACATATTGATCCACCAGTGTCATTGCATGTGTTCTCTTTTCACAATCCAACTATGGATCCACCAGTGTCATTGCATGTGTGTTCTTTTTACTATCAACAACCAGAGTCATTGCATGCGTGATATTTTCACATCCCACATATGGATCCACCAGTGTCATTCCATGTGTGTTCTTTTCACAATCCACCTATAGAGCCACCAATGTCATTGCATGTGTGCTCTTTTAACTAACAACAACCAGAGTCATTGCATGTGTGTTCTCTTCAGAGACCACACATGGATCCACCAGTGTCATTGCATGTGTGTTCTTTTCACATACCACATATGGATCCACCAGTGTCATTGAAATGTGTGTTCTCTTCAGAGACCACACATGGATCCACCAGTGTCATTGCATGTGTGTTCTTTTTACTAACAACAACCAGAGTCATTGAAATGTGTGTTCTCTTCAGAGACCACACATGGATCCACCAGTGTCATTGCATGTGTGTTCTTTTTACTAACAACAACTAGAGTCATTTCATGTGTGTTCTTTTCACATACCACATATGGAGCCACCAGTGTCATTGCATGAGTGTTCTTTTCACAATCCACCAATGGATCCACCAGAGTCATTACATGTCTGACCTTTTTACTAACAACAACCAGAGTCATTGCATGTGTGTTCTCTTCAGAGACCACACATGGATCCACCGGTGTCATTGCATGTGTGTTCTTTTTACTAACAACAACCAGAGTCATTGAAATGTGTGTTCTCTTCAGAGACCACACATGGATCCGCTAGAGTCATTGCATGTATGTTCTTTTTACTAACAACAACTAGAGTCATTTCATGTGTGTTATTTTCACATACCGCATATGGATCCACCAGTGTCATTGCATGTGTGTTCTTTACACAATCCGCCTATGCATCCACCAGTGTCATTGCATGTGTGCTCTCTTTACTAACAACAACTAGAGTCATTGCATGTGTGTTCTCTTCGGAGACCACACATGGATCCACCGGTGTCATTGCATGTGTGTTCTTTTTACTAACAACAACCAGAGTCATTGAAATGTGTGTTCTCTTCAGAGACCACACATGTATCCACCAGTGTCATTGCATGTGTGTTCTTTTTAGTAACAACAACTGGAGTCATTGCATGTGTGTTCTTTTCACATACCACATATGGATCCACTAGTGTCATTGCATGTGTGTTCTTTTCACAATGCACCTATGGATCCAGCAGTGTCATTGCATGTGTGATCTTTTTACTAACAACAACCAGAGTCATTGCATGTGTGTTCTCTTTAGAGACCACACATGGATCCACCAGTGTCATTGCATGTGTGTTCTTTTTACTAACAACAACCAGAGTCATTGCATGTGTGTTCTTTTCACATACCACATATGGATCCACCAGTGTCATTGCATGTGTGTTCTTTTTACTAACAACAACTGGAGTCATTTGATGTGTGTTCTTTTCACATACCACATATGGATCCACCAGTGTCATTGAAATGTGTGTTCTCTTCAGAGACCACACATGGATCCACCAGTGTCATTGCATGTGTGTTCTTTTTACTAACCATAACTAGAGTCATTGCATGTGTGTTCTTTTCACATACCACATATGGATCCACCAGTGTCATTGCATGTGTGCTCTTTTCACAATCCACCTATGGATCCACCAGTGTTATTGCATGTGTGTTCTTTTCACATACCACATATGGATCCACCAGTGTCATTGAAATGTGTGTTCTCTTCAGAGACCACACATGGATCCACTAGTGTCATTGCATGTGTGTTCTTTTTACTAACAACAACCAGTGTCATTGAAATGTGTGTTCTCGTTAGAGACCAGACATGGATCCACCAGTGTCATTGCATGTGTGTTCTTTTTACTAACAACAACTAGAGTCGTTGCATGTGTGTTCTTTTCACATACCACATATGGATCCACCAGTGTCATTGCATGTGTACTCTTTTCACAGTCCACCTTTGGATCCACCAGTGTCATTGCATGTGTGTTCTTTTTACTAACAACAACCAGAGTCATTGCATGTGTGTTCTTTGCACATACTACATATTGATCCACCAGTGTCATTGCATGTGTTCTCTTTTCACAATCCAACTATGGATCCACCAGTGTCATTGCATGTGTGTTCTTTTTACTATCAACAACCAGAGTCATTGCATGCGTGATATTTTCACATCCCACATATGGATCCACCAGTGTCATTCCATGTGTGTTCTTTTCACAATCCACCTATAGAGCCACCAATGTCATTGCATGTGTGCTCTTTTAACTAACAACAACCAGAGTCATTGCATGTGTGTTCTCTTCAGAGACCACACATGGATCCACCAGTGTTAGTGCATGTGTGTTCTTTTTACTAAGAACAACCAGAGTCATTGTAATGTGTGTTCTCTTCAGAGACCACACATGGATCCACCAGTGTCACTGCATGTGTGTTCTTTTTACTAACAACAACCAGAGTCATTGCATGTGAGTTCTTTTCACATACCACATATAGATCCACCAGTGTAATTGCATGTGTGTTCTTTTTACTAACAACAACTAGAGTCATTTCATGTGTGTTCTTTTCACATACCACATATGGATCCACCAGTGTCATTGAATTGTGTGTTCTCTTCAGAGACCACACATGGATCCACCAGTGTCATTGCATGTGTGTTCTTTTTACTAACTACAACTGGAGTCATTGCATGTGTGTTCTTTTCACATACCACATATGGATCCACCAGTGTCATTGCATGTGTACTCTTTTCATAATCCGCCTATGGATCCACTAGTGTCATTGCATGTGTGTTCTTTTTACTCACAACAACCAGGGTCATTGCATGTGTGTTCTTTTCACATACCACATATGGATCCACCATTGTCATTGCATGTGTGCTCTTTACACAATCCACCTATGGATCCACCAGTGTCATTGCATGTGTGTTCTTTTTACTAACAACAACCAGAGTCATTGCATGTGTGTTCTTTTCACATACCACATATGGATCCACCAGTGTCATTGCATGTGTGTTCTTTTCAAAATCCACCTATGGATCCACCAGTGTCATTGCATGTGTGCTCTTTTTACTAACAACAACCAGACTCATTGCTTGTGTGTTCTCTTCAGACACCACACATGGATCCCACTAGTGTCATTGCATCTGTGTTATTTTTACTAACAACAACTAGTGTCATTGAAATATGTGTTCTCTTTAGAGACCACACATGGATCCACCAGTGTCATTGCATGTGTGTTCTTGTTACCAACAACAAATAGAGTCATTGCATGTGTGTTCTTTTCACATACCACATATGGATCCACCAGTGTCATTGCATGTGTGTTCTTTTCACAATCCACCTATGGATGCACCAGTGTCATTGCATGTGTGCTCTTTTTACTAACAACAACCAGAGTCATTGCATGTGTGTTCTCTTCAGAGAGCACACATGGATCCACCTGTGTTTTTGCATGCGTGTTCTTTTTACTAACAACAACCAGAGTCATTGAAATGTGTGTTCTCTTCAGAGACCACACATGGATCCACCAGTGTCATTGCATGTGTGTTCTTTTTACTAACAAAAACCAGAGTCATTGCATGTGTGTTCTTTTCACATACCACATATGGATCCACCAGTGTCATTGCATGTGTGTTCTTTTTACTAACAACAACTAGAGTCATTTCATGTGTGTCCTTTTCACATACCACATATGGATCCACCAGTGTCATTGAAATGTGTGTTCTCTTCAGAGACCACACATGGATCCACCAGTGTCATTGCATGTGTGTTCTTTTTACTAACAACAACCAAAGTCATTGCATGTGTGTTCTTTTCACATACCACATATGGATCCACCAGTGTCATTGCATGTGTGTTCTTTTTACTATCAACAACCAGAGTCATTGCATGCGTGATATTTTCACATACCACATATGGATCCACCAGTGTCATTGCATGTGTGTTCTTTTCACAATCCACCTATAGAGCCACCAGTGTCATTGCATGTGTGCTCTTTTAACTAACAACAACCAGAGTCATTGCATGTGTGTTCTCTTCAGCGACCACACATGGATCCACCAGTGTCATTGCATGTGTGTTATTTTTACTAAGAACAACCAGAGTCATTGTAATGTGTGTTCTCTTCAGAGACCACACATGGATCCACCAGTGTCACTGCATGTGTGTTCTTTTTACTAACAACAACCAGAGTCATTGCATGTGTGTTCTTTTCACATACCACATATAGATCCACCAGTGTAATTGCATGTGTGTTCTTTTTACTAACAACAACTGGAGTCATTGCATGTGTGTTCTTTTCACATACCACATATGGATCCACCAGTGTCATTGAAATGTGTGTTCTCTTCAGAGACCACACATGGATCCACCAGTGTCATTGCATGTGTGTTCTTTTTACTAACAACAACTAGAGTCATTGCATGTGTGTTCTTTTCACAAACCACATATGGATCCACCAGTGTCATTGCATTATGCTCTTTTCACAATCCACCTATAGAGCCACCAGTGTCATTGCATGTGTGCTCTTTTAACTAACAACAACCAGAGTCATTGCATGTGTGTTCTCTTCAGAGACCACACATGGATACACCAGTGTCATTGCATGTGTGTTCTTTTTACTAAGAACAACCAGAGTCATTGTAATGTGTGTTCTCTTTAGAGACCACACATGGATCCACCAGTGTCACTGCATGTGTGTTCTTTTTACTAACAACTACCAGAGTCATTGCATGTGTGTTCTTTTCACATACCACATATAGATCCACCAGTGTAATTGCATGTGTGTTCTTTTTACTAACAACAACTAGAGTCATTTCATGTGTGTTCATTTCACATGCCACATATGGATCCACCAGTGTCATTGAATTGTGTGTTCTCTTCAGAGACCACACATGGATCCACCAGTGTCATTGCATGTGTGTTCTTTTTACTAACTACAACTGGATTCATTGCATGTGTGTTCTTCTCACATACCACATATGGATCCACCAGTGTTATTGCATGTGTGCTCTTTTCACAATCCACCTATGGATCCACCAGTGTCATTGCATGTTTTTTCTTTTCACATACCATAGATGGATCCACCAGTGTGATTGAAATGTGTGTTCTCTTTAGAGACCACACATGGATCCACCAGTGTCATTGCATGTGTGTTCTTTTTACTAACAAAAACTGGAGTCATTGCATGTGTGTTCTTTTCACATACCACATATGGATCCACCAGTGTCATTGCATGTGTGCTCTTTTCATAATCCGCCTATGGATCCACCATTGTCATTGCATGTGTGTTCTTTTTACTAACAACAACCAGGGTCATTGCATGTGTGTTCTTTTCACATACCACATAAGGATCCACCATTGTCATTGCATGTGTGCTCTTTTCACAATCCACCTATGGATCCACCAGTTTCATTGCATGTGTGTTCTTTTTACTAACAACAACCAGAGTCATTGCATGTGTGTTCTTTTCACATACCACATATGGATCCACCAGTGTCATTGCATGTGTGTTCTTTTCACAATCCACCTATGGATCCACCAGTGTCATTGCATGTGTGCTCTTTTTACTAACAACAACCAGACTCATTGCTTGTGTGTTCTCTTCAGACACCACACATGGATCCCACTAGTGTCATTGCATCTGTGTTATTTTTACTAACAACAACTAGTGTCATTGAAATGTGTGTTCTCTTTAGAGACCACACATGGATCCACCAGTGTCATTGCATGTGTGTTCTTGTTACTAACAACAAATAGAGTCATTGCGTGTGTGTTCTTTTCACATACCACATATGGATCCACCAGTGTCATTGCATGTGTGTTCTTCTCACAATCCACCTATGGATGCACCAGTGTCATTGCATGTGTGCTCTTTTTACTAACAACAACCAGAGTCATTGCATGTGTGTTCTCTTCAGAGACCACACATGGATCCACCTGTGTTATTGCATGCGTGTTCTTTTTACTAACAACAACCAGAGTCATTGAAATGTGTGTTCTCTTCAGAGACCACACATGGATCCACCAGTGTCATTGCATGTGTGTTCTTTTTACTAACAACAACCAGAGTCATTGCATGTGTGTTCTTTTCACATACCACATATGGATCCACCAGGGTCATCGCATGTGTGTTCTTTTTACTAACAACAACTGGAGTCATTTCATGTGTGTCCTTTTCACATACCACATATGGATCCACTAGTGTCATTGAAATGTGTGTTCTCTTCAGAGACCACACATGGATCCACCAATGTCATTGCATGTGTGTTCTTTTTACTAACAACAACTGGAGTCATTGCATGTGTGTTCTTTTCACATACCACATATGGATCCACCAGTGTCATTGCATGTGTGCTCTTTTCACAATCCACCTATGGATCCACCAGTGTTATTACATGTGTGTTCTTTTCACATACCACATATGGATCGACCAGTGTCATTGAAACTTGTGTTCTCTTTAGAGACCACACATGGATCCACCAGTGTCATTGCATGTCTGTTCTTTTTACTAACAACAACTGGAGTCATTGCATGTGTGTTCTTTTCACATACCACATATGGATCCACCAGTGTCGTTGAAATGTGTGTTCTCTTCAGAGACCACACATGGATCCACCAGTGTCATTGCATGTGTGTTCTTTTTACTAACAACAACTAGAGTCATTGCATGTGTGTTCTTTTCACAAACCACATATGGATCCACCAGTGTCATTGCATTATGCTCTTTTCACAATCCACCTATAGAGCCATCAGTGTCATTGCATGTGTGCTCTTTTAACTAACAACAACCAGAGTCATTGCATGTGTGTTCTCTTCAGAGACCACACATGGATCCACCAGTGTTATTGCATGTGTGTTCTTTTTACTAAGAACAACCAGAGTCATTGTAATGTGTGTTCTCTTCAGAGACCACACATGGATCGACCGGTGTCACTGCATGTGTGTTCTTTTTACTAACAATAACCAGAGTCATTGCATGTGTGTTCTTTTCACATACCACATATGGATCCACCAGTGTCATCGCATGTGTGTTCTTTTTACTAACAACAACTGGAGTCATTTCATGTGTGTCCTTTTCACATACCACATATGGATCCACCAGTGTCATTGAAATGTGTGTTCTCTTCAGAGACCACACATGGATCCACCAATGTCATTGCATGTGTGTTCTTTTTACTAACAACAACTGGAGTCATTGCATGTGTGTTCTTTTCACATACCACATATGGATCCACCAGTGTCATTGCATGTGTGCTCTTTTCACAATCCACCTATGGATCCACCAGTGTTATTACATGTGTGTTCTTTTCACATACCACATATGGATCCACCAGTGTCATTGAAACTTGTGTTCTCTTTAGAGACCACACATGGATCCACCAGTGTCATTGCATGTGTGTTCTTTTTACTAACAACAACTGGAGTCATTGCATGTGTGTTCTTTTCACATACCACATATGGATCCACCAGTGTCATTGAAATGTGTGTTCTCTTCAGAGACCACACATGGATCCACCAGTGTCATTGCATGTGTGTTCTTTTTACTAACAACAACTAGAGTCATTGCATGTGTGTTATTTTCACAAACCACATATTGATCCACCAGTGTCATTGCATTATGCTCTTTTCACAATCCACCTATATAGCCACCAGTGTCATTGCATGTGTGCTCTTTTAACTAACAACAACCAGAGTCATTGCATGTGTGTTCTCTTCAGAGACCACACATGGATCCACCAGTGTCATTGCATGTGTGTTCTTTTTAGTAAGAACAACCAGAGTCATTGTAATGTGTGTTCTCTTCAGAGACCACACATGGATCCACCAGTGTCACTGCATGTGTGTTCTTTTTACTAACAACAACTAGAGTCATTGCATGTGTGTTCTTTTCACATACCACATATAGATCCACCAGTGTAATTGCATGAGTGTTCTTTTTACTAAAAACAACTAGAGTCATTTCATGTGTGTTCTTTTCACATGCCACATATGGATCCACCAGTGTCATTGAATTGTGTGTTCTCTTCAGAGACCACACATGGATCCACCAGTGTCATTGCATGTGTGTTCTTTTTACTAACTACAACTAGATTCATTGCATGTGTGTTCTTTTCACATACCACATATGGATCCACCAGTGTTATTGCATGTGTGCTCTTTTCACAATCCACCTATGGATCCACCAGCGTCATTGCATGTTTGTTCTTTTCACATACCATAGATGGATCCACCAGTGTGATTGAAATGTGTGTTCTCTTTAGAGACCACACATGGATCCACCAGTGTCATTGCATGTGTGTTCTTTTTACTAACAAAAACTGGAGTGATTGCATGTGTGTTCTTTTCACATACCACATATGGATCCACCAGTGTCATTGCATGTGTGCTCTTTTCATAATCCGCCTATGGATCCACTAGTGTCATTGCAGGTGTGTTCTTTTTACTCACAACAACCAGGGTCATTGCATGTGTGTTCTTTTCACATACCACATATGGATCCACCAGTGTCATTGCATGTGTGTTCTTTTTACTAACAACAACCAGAGTCATTGCATGTGTGTTCTTTTCACATACCACATATGGATCCACCAGTGTCATTGCATGTGTGTTCTTTTCACAATCCACCTATGGATCCACCAGTGTCATTGCATGTGTGCTCTTTTTACTAACAACAACCAGACTCATTGCTTGTGTGTTCTCTTGAGACACCACACATGGATCCCACTAGTGTCATTGCATCTGTGTTTTTTTTACTAACAACAACTAGTGTCATTGAAATGTGCGTTCTCTTTAGAGACCACACATGGATCCACCAGTGTCATTGCACGTGTGTTCTTGTTTCTAACAACAAATAGAGTCATTGCATGTGTGTTCTTTTCACATACCACATATGGATCCACCAGTGTCATTGCATGTGTGTTCTTTTCACAATCCACCTATGGATGCACCGGTGTCATTGCATGTGTGCTCTTTTTACTAACAACAACCAGAGTCATTGCATGTGTGTTCTCTTCAGAGACCACACATGGATCCACCTGTGTTATTGCATGCGTGTTCTTTTTACTAACAACAACCAGAGTCATTGAAATGTGTGTTCTCTTCAGAGACCACCTATGGATGCACCGGTGTCATTGCATGTGTGCTCTTTTTACTAACAACAACCAGAGTCATTGCATGTGTGTTCTTTTCACATACCACATATGGATCCACCAGTGTCATTGCATGTGTGTTCTTTTTACTAACAACAACTGGAGTCATTTCATGTGTGTCCTTTTCACATACCACATATGGATCCACCAGTGTCATTGAAATGTGTGTTCTCTTCAGAGACCACACATGGATCCACCAATGTCATTGCATGTGTGTTCTTTTTACTAACAACAACTGGAGTCATTGCATGTGTGTTCTTTTCACATACCACATATGGATCCACCAGTGTCATTGCATGTGTGCTATTTTCACAATCCACCTATGGATCCACCAGTGTTATTACATGTGTGTTCTTTTCACATACCACATATGGATCCACCAGTGTCATTGAAACTTGTGTTCTCTTTAGAGACCACACATGGATCCACCAGTGTCATTGCATGTGTGTTCTTTTTACTAACAACAACTGGAGTCATTGCATGTGTGTTCTTTTCACATACCACATATGGATCCACCAGTGTCATTGAAATGTGTGTTCTCTTCAGAGACCACAAATGGATCCACCAGTGTCATTGCATGTGTGTTCTTTTTACTAACAACAACTAGAGTCATTGCATGTGTGTTCTTTTCGCAAACCACATATGGATCCACCAGTGTCATTGCATTGTGCTCTTTTCACAATCCACCTATGGATCCACCAGTGTTATTGCATGTGTGTTCTTTTCACATACCACATATGGATCCACCAGTGTCATTGAAATGTGTGTTCTCTTCAGAGACCACACATGGATCCACTAGTGTCATTGCATGTGTGTTCTTTTTACTAACAACAACCAGTGTCATTGAAATGTGTGTTCTCTTTAGAAACCACACATGGATCCACCATTGTCATTGCATGTGTGTTCTTTTTACTAACAACAACTAGAGTCATTGCATGTGTGTTCTTTTCACATACCACGTATGGATCCACCAGTGTCATTGCATGTGTGCTCTTTTCACAATCCACCTATGGATCCACCAGTGTCATTGCATGTGTGTTCTTTTTACTAACAACAACCAGAGTCATTGCATGTGTGTTCTTTGCACATACCACATATTGATCCGCCAGTGTCATTGCATATGTGCTCTTTTCACAATCCACGTATGGATCCACTAGTGTCATTGCATGTGTGTTCTTTTTACTCACAACAACCAGGGTCATTGCATGTGTGTTCTTTTCACATACCACATATGGATCCACCATTGTCATTGCATGTGTGCTCTTTTCATAATCCACCTATGGATCCACCAGTGTCATTACATGTGTGTTCTTTTTACTAACAACAACCAGAGTCATTGCATGTGTGTTCTTTTCACATACCACATATGGATCCACCAATGTCATTGCATGTGTGTTCTTTTCACAATCCACCTATGGATCCACCAGTGTCATTGCATGTGTGCTTTTTTTACTTACAACAACCAGAGTCATTGCATGTGTGTTCTCTTCAGACACCACACATGGATCCCACTAGTGTCATTGCATCTGTGTTATTTTTACTAACAACAACTAGTGTCATTGAAATGTGTGTTCTCGTTAGAGACCACACATGGATCCACCGGTGTCATTGCATGTGTGTTCTTGTTACTAACAACAAATAGAGTCATTGCATGTGTGTTCTTTTCACATACCACATATGGATCCACCAGTGTCATTGCATGTGTGTTCTTTTCACAATCCACCTATGGATCCACCAGTGTCATTGCATGTGTGCTCTTTTTACTAACAACAACCAGAGTCATTGCATGTGTGTTCTCTTCAGAGACCACACATGGATCCACCTGTGTTATTGCATGTGTATTCTTTTTACTAACAACAACCAGAGTCATTGAAATGTGTCTTCTCTTCAGAGGCATCACATGGACCCACTAGTGTCATTGCATGTGTGTTCTTTTTACTAACAACAACCAGAGTCATTGCATGTGTGTTCTTTTCACATACCACATATGGCTCCACCAGTGTCATTGCATGTGTGTTCTTTTTACCAACAACAACTGGAGTCATTTCATGTGTGTCCTTTTCACATACAACATATGGATCCACCAGTGTCATTGAAATGTGTGATCTCTTCAGAGACCACACGTGGATCCACCAGTGTCATTGCATGTGTGTTCTTTTTACTAACAACAACTAGAGTCATTGCATGTGTGTTCTTTTCACATACCACATATGGATCCACCAGTGTCATTGCATGTGTGCTCTTTTCACAATCCACCTATGGATCCACCAGTGTTATTGCATGTGTGTTCTTTTCACATACCACATATGGATCCACCAATGTCATTGAAACTTTTGTTCTCTTTAGAGACCACACATGGATCCAGAAGTGTCATTGCGTGTGTGTTGCTTTTACTAACAACAACTGGAGCCATTGCATGTGTGTTCTTTTCACATACCACATATGGATCCACCAGTGTCATTGAGATGTGTGTTTTCTTCGGAAATCACACATGGATCCACCAGTGTCATTGCATGTCTGTTCTTTTTACTAACAACAACTAGAGTCATTGCATGTGTGTTCTTTTCACATACCACATATGGATCCACCAGTGTCATTGCATGTGTGTTCTTTTCACAATCCACCTATGGATCCACCAGTGTTATTGCATGTGTGTTCTTTTCACATACCACATATGGATCAACCAGTGTCATTGAAATGTGTGTTCTCTTTAAAAACCACACATGGATCCACTAGTGTCATTGTATGTGTGTTCTTTTTACTAACAACAACCAGTGTCATTGAAATGTGTGTTCTCTTTAGAGACCACACATGGATCCACCATTGTCATAGCATGTGTGTTGTTTTTACTAACAACAACTGGATTCATTGCATGTGTGTTCTTTTCACATACCACATATGGATCCACCAGTGTCATTGCATGTGTGCTCTTTTCACAATATACCTATGGATCCACCAGTGTCATTGCATGTGTGCTCTTTTTAGTAACAACAACCAGTCATTCCATGTGTGTTCTTTGCACACACCACATATTGATCCACCAGTGTCATTGCATGTGTGCTCTTTTCATAATCCACCTATGGATCCACCGGTGTCATTGCATGTGTGTTCTTTTTACTATCAACAACCAGAGTCATTGCATGCGTGTTATTTTCACATACCACGTATGGATCCACCAGTGTTGTTGCATGTGTGTTCTTTTCACAATCCACCTATAGAGCCACCAGTGTCATTACATGTGTGCCCTTTTTACTAACAACAACCACAGTCATTGCATGTGTGTTCTCTTCAGAGACCACAATGGATCCACCAGTGTCATTGCATGTGTGTTCTTTTTACTAACAACAAGCAGAGTCATTGTAATGTCTGTTCTCTTCAGAAACCACACATGGATCCACCAGTGTCACTGCATGTGTGTTCTTTTTACTAACAACAACCAGAGTGATTGCATGTGTGTTCTTTTCGCATACCACATATAGATCCACCAGTGTCATTGCATGTGTGTTCTTTTTACTAACAACAATTAGAGTCATTTCGTCTGTGTTGTTTTCAAATACCACATACGGATCCACCAGTGTCATTGAAATGTGTGTTCTCTTCAGAGACCACACATGGATCCACCAGTGTCATTGCATGTGTGTTCTTTTTACTAACTACAACTGGAGTCATTGCATGTGTGTTCTTTTCACATACAACATATGGATCCACCAGTGTTATTGCATGTGTGCTCTTTTCACAATCCACCTATGGATCCACCAGTGTTATTACATGTGTGTTCTTTTCACATACCACATATGGATCCACTAGTGTCATTGAAACTTGTGTTCTCTTTAGAGACCACACATGGATCCACCAGTGTCATTGCATGTGTGTTCTTTATACTAACAACAACTGGAGTCATTGCATGTGTCATGTTTTCACATACCACATATGGATCCACCAGTGTCATTGCATGTGTGCTCTTTTCACAATCCACCTATGGATCCACCAGTGTCATTGCATGTGTGCTCTTTTTACTAACAACAACCAGAGTCATTGCATGTGTGTTCTCTTCAGAGACCACACATGGATCCACCTGTGTTATTGCATGTGTGTTCTTTTTACTAACAACAACCAGAGTCATTGAAATGTGTGTTCTCTTCAGAGGCATCACATGGATCCACCAGTGTTATTGCATGTGTGTTCTTTTTACTAACAACAACCAGAGTCATTGCATGTGTGTTCTTTTCACATACCACATATGGATCCACCAGTGTCATTGCATGTGTGTTCTTTTTACCAACAACAACTGGAGTCATTTCATGTGTGTCCTTTTCACATACAACATATGGATCCACCAGTGTCATTGAAATGTGTCATCTCTTCAGAGACCACACGTGGATCCACCAGTGTAATTGCATGTGTGTTCTTTTTAATAACAACAACTAGAGTCATTGCATGTGTGTTCTTTTCACATACCACATATGGATCCACCAGTGTCATTGCATGTGTGCTCTTTTCACAATCCACCTATGGATCCACCAGTGTTATTGCATGTGTGTTCTTTTCACATACCACATATGGATCCACCAGTGTCATTGAAACTTTTGTTCTCTTTAGAGACCACACATGGATCCACCAGTGTCATTGCATGTCTGTTCTTTTTACTAACAACAACTGGAGTCATTGCATGTGTGTTCTTTTCACATACCACATATGGATCCACCAGTGTCACTGCATGTGTGTTCTTTTTACTAACAACAACCAGAGTCATTGCATGTGTGTTCTTTTCGCATACCACATATAGATCCACCAGTGTCATTGCATGTGTGTTCTTTTTACTAACAACAATTAGAGTCATTTCGTCTGTGTTGTTTTCAAATACCACATACGGATCCACCAGTGTCATTGAAATGTGTGTTCTCTTCAGAGACCACACATGGATCCACCAGTGTCATTGCATGTGTGTTCTTTTTACTAACTACAACTGGAGTCATTGCATGTGTGTTCTTTTCACATACAACATATGGATCCACCAGTGTTATTGCATGTGTGCTCTTTTCACAATCCACCTATGGATCCACCAGTGTTATTACATGTGTGTTCTTTTCACATACCACATATGGATCCACTAGTGTCATTGAAACTTGTGTTCTCTTTAGAGACCACACATGGATCCACCAGTGTCATTGCATGTGTGTTCTTTATACTAACAACAACTGGAGTCATTGCATGTGTCATGTTTTCACATACCACATATGGATCCACCAGTGTCATTGCATGTGTGCTCTTTTCACAATCCACCTATGGATCCACCAGTGTCATTGCATGTGTGCTCTTTTTACTAACAACAACCAGAGTCATTGCATGTGTGTTCTCTTCAGAGACCACACATGGATCCACCTGTGTTATTGCATGTGTGTTCTTTTTACTAACAACAACCAGAGTCATTGAAATGTGTGTTCTCTTCAGAGGCATCACATGGATCCACCAGTGTTATTGCATGTGTGTTCTTTTTACTAACAACAACCAGAGTCATTGCATGTGTGTTCTTTTCACATACCACATATGGATCCACCAGTGTCATTGCATGTGTGTTCTTTTTACCAACAACAACTGGAGTCATTTCATGTGTGTCCTTTTCACATACAACATATGGATCCACCAGTGTCATTGAAATGTGTCATCTCTTCAGAGACCACACGTGGATCCACCAGTGTAATTGCATGTGTGTTCTTTTTAATAACAACAACTAGAGTCATTGCATGTGTGTTCTTTTCACATACCACATATGGATCCACCAGTGTCATTGCATGTGTGCTCTTTTCACAATCCACCTATGGATCCACCAATGTTATTGCATGTGTGTTCTTTTCACATACCACATATGGATCCACCAGTGTCATTGAAACTTTTGTTCTCTTTAGAGACCACACATGGATCCACAAGTGTCATTGCATGTGTGTTGCTTTTACTAACAACAACTGGAGTCATTGCATGTGTGTTCTTTTCACATACCACATATGGATCCACCAGTGTCATTGAGATGTGTGTTCTCTTCAGAAATCACACATGGATCCACCAGTGTCATTGCATGTCTGTTCTTTTTACTAACAACAACTAGAGTCATTGCATGTGTGTTCTTTTCACATACCACATATGGATCCACCAGTGTCATTGCATGTGTGTTCTTTTCACAATCTACCTATGGATCCACCAGTGTTATTGCATGTGTGTTCTTTTCACATACCACATATGGATCAACCAGTGTCATTGAAATGTGTGTTCTCTTTAAAGACCACACATGGATCCACTAGTGTCATTGTATGTGTGTTCTTTTTACTAACAACAACCAGTGTCATTGAAATGTGTGTTCTCTTTAGAGACCACACATGGATCCACCATTGTCATAGCATGTGTGTTGTTTTTACTAACAACAACTGGATTCATTGCATGTGTGTTCTTTTCACATACCACATATGGATCCACCAGTGTCATTGCATGTGTGCTCTTTTCACAATCTACCTATGGATCCACCAGTGTCATTGCATGTGTGCTCTTTTTACTAACAACAACCAGTCATTCCATGTGTGTTCTTTGCACACACCACATATTGATCCACCAGTGTGATTGCATGTGTGCTCTTTTCATAATCCACCTATGGATCCACCGGTGTCATTGCATGTGTGTTCTTTTTACTATCAACAACCAGAGTCATTGCATGCGTGTTATTTTCACATACCACGTATGGATCCACCAGTGTTGTTGCATGTGTGTTCTTTTCACAATCCACCTATAGAGCCACCAGTGTCATTACATGTGTGCCCTTTTTACTAACAACAACCACAGTCATTGCATGTGTGTTCTCTTCAGAGACCACAATGGATCCACCAGTGTCATTGCATGTGTGTTCTTTTTACTAACAACAAGCAGAGTCATTGTAATGTCTGTTCTCTTCAGAAACCACACATGGATCCACCAGTGTAACTGCATGTGTGTTCTTTTTACTAACAACAACCAGAGTCATTGCATGTGTGTTCTTTTCGCATACCACATATAGATCCACCAGTGTCATTGCATGTGTGTTCTTTTTACTAACAACAATTAGAGTCATTTCGTCTGTGTTGTTTTCAAATACCACATACGGATCCACCAGTGTCATTGAAATGTGTGTTCTCTTCAGAGACCACACATGGATCCACCAGTGTCATTGCATGTGTGTTCTTTTTACTATCTACAACTGGAGTCATTGCATTTGTGTTCTTTTCACATACCACATATGGATCCACCAGTGTTATTGCATGTGTGCTCTTTTCACAATCCACCTATGGATCCACCAGTGTTATTACATGTGTGTTCTTTTCACATACCACATATGGATCCACTAGTGTCATTGAAACTTGTGTTCTCTTTAGAGACCACACATGGATCCACCAGTGTCATTGCATGTGTGTTCTTTATACTAAGAACAACTGGAGTCATTGCATGTGTCATGTTTTCACATACCACATATGGATCCACCAGTGTCATTGCATGTGTGCTCTTTTCACAATCCACCTATGGATCCACCAGTGTCATTGCATGTGTGCTCTTTTTACTAACAACAACCAGAGTCATTGCATGTGTGTTCTCTTCAGAGACCACACATGGATCCACCTGTGTTATTGCATGTGTGTTCTTTTTACTAACAACAACCAGAGTCATTGAAATGTGTGTTCTCTTCAGAGGCATCACATGGATCCACCAGTGTTATTGCATGTGTGTTCTTTTTACTAACAACAACCAGAGTCATTGCATGTGTGTTCTTTTCACATACCACATATGGATCCACCAGTGTCATTGCATGTGTGTTCTTTTTACCAACAACAACTGGAGTCATTTCATGTGTGTCCTTTTCACATACAACATATGGATCCACCAGTGTCATTGAAATGTGTCATCTCTTCAGAGACCACACGTGGATCCACCAGTGTCATTGCATGTGTGTTCTTTTTAATAACAACAACTAGAGTCATTGCATGTGTGTTCTTTTCACATACCACATATGGATCCACCAGTGTCATTGCATGTGTGCTCTTTTCACAATCCACCTATGGATCCACCAGTGTTATTGCATGTGTGTTCTTTTCACATACCACATATGGATCCACCAGTGTCATTGAAACTTTTGTTCTCTTTAGAGTCCACACATGGATCCACAAGTGTCATTGCATGTGTGTTGCTTTTACTAACAACAACTGGAGTCATTGCATGTGTGTTCTTTTCACATACCACATATGGATCCACCAGTGTCATTGAGATGTGTGTTCTCTTCAGAAATCACACATGGATCCACCAGTGTCATTGCATGTCTGTTCTTTTTACTAACAACAACTAGAGTCATTGCATGTGTGTTCTTTTCACATACCACATATGGATCCACCAGTGTCATTGCATGTGTGGTCTTTTCACAATGCACCTATGGATCCACCAGTGTTATTGCATGTGTGTTCTTTTCACATACCACATATGGATCAACCAGTGTCATTGAAATGTGTGTTCTCTTTAAAAACCACACATGGATCCACTAGTGTCATTGTATGTGTGTTCTTTTTACTAGCAACAACTAGTGTCATTGAAATGTGTGTTCTCTTTAGGGACCACACATGGATCCACCAGTGTCATTGCATGTGTGTTCTTGTTACTAACAACAAATAGAGTCATTGCATGTGTGTTATTTTCACATACCACATATGGATCCACCAGTGTCATTGGATGTGTGTTCTTTTCACAATCCACCTATGGATCCACTGGTGTCATTGCATGTGTGTTCTTTTTACTATCAACAACCAGAGTCATTGCATGCGTGTTATTTTCACATACCACATATGGATCCACCAGTGTCATTGCATGTGTGTTATTTTCACAATCCACCTATAGAGCCACCAGTGTCATTGCATGTGTGCCCTTTTTACTAACAACAACCACAGTCATTGCATGTGTGTTCTCTTCAGAGACCACACATGGATCCACCAGTGTCATTGCATGTGTGTTCTTTTTACTAACAACAAGCAGAGTCATTGTAATGTGTGTTCTCTTCAGAAACCACACATGGATCCACCAGTGTCACTCCATTTGTGTTCTTTTTACTAACAACAACCAGAGTCATTGCATGTGTGTTCTTTTCGCATACCACATATGGATCCACCAGTGTCATTGCTTGTGTGTTCTTTTTACTAACAACAATTAGAGTCATTTCATCTGTGTTGTTTTCAAATACCACATACGGATCCACCAGTGTCATTGAAATGTGTGTTCTCTTCAGAGACCACACATGGATCCACCAGTGTCATTGCATGAGTGTTCTTTTTACTAACTACAACTGGAGTCATTGCATGTGTGTTCTTTTCACATACCACATATGGATCCACCAGTGTTATTGCATGTGTGCTCTTTTCACAATCCACCTATGGATCCACCAGTGTTATTACATGTGTGTTCTTTTCACATACCACATATGGATCCACCAGTGTCATTGAAACTTGTGTTCTCTTTAGAGACCACACATGGATCCACCAGTGTAATTTCATGTGTGTTCTTTATACTAACAACAACGGGAGTCATTGCATGTGTCATGTTTTCACATACCACATATGGATCCACCAGTGTCATTGCATGTGTGATCTTTTCACAATCCACCTATGGATCCACCAGTGTCATTGCACGTGTGTTCTTTTTACTAACAACAACTAGAGTCATTGCATGTGTGTTCTTTTCACATACCACATATGGATCCATCGGTGTCATTGCATATGTGTTGTTTTCACAATCCACCTATGGATCCACCAGTGTCATTGCATGGGTGATCTTTTTACTAACAACAACCAGAGTCATTGCATGTGCGTTCTCTTCAGACACCACACATGGATCCCACCAGTGTCATTGCATCTGTGTTATTTTTACTAACAACAACCAGTCTCATTGAAATGTGTGTTCTCTTTAGAGACCACACATGGATCCACCAGTGTCATTGCATGTGTGTTCTTGTTACTAACAACAAATAGAGTCATTGCACGTGTGTTCTTTTCACATACCACATATGGATCCACCAGTGTCATTGCATGTGTGTTCTTTTCACAATCCACCTATGGATCCACCAGTGTCATTGCATGTGTGCTCTTTTTACTAACAACAACCAGAGTCATTGCATGTGTGCTCTCTTCAGAGACCACACATGGATCCACCTGTGTTATTGCATGTGTGTTCTTTTTACTAACAACAACCAGAGTCATTGAAATGAGTGTTCTCTTCAGAGACCACACATGTCACATCCCAAGATTTTCCAAATCTTGTAATGTGAAAAATAAATAAACAAAATAATTTTTTATTGAAAATCAGGGTGAAAAGAAACTTTTGTTTCTAAAAGGAAACTTAAAATCCCATCCTGAACAAACTTTGGTTAAAGTTTGAATTCAACAAATCCAAATCAAGTGAAATGCATTCCCCAATGAATGTATCTGGAAATTTAAACATTTGGAAAATAAATCCAAAACCCTAAGCCCTAATGGAATAAAAAAACCATTTCCAAGTTATCTCCAAATCCATGGATTTGATCCATACCAAAATTGATCAACAAATATTCACAAAGGATCAAGTAAGACCATAGAGATTGGTTTCACTTAGTTTGGAACCATAAATAAAATCTTATGAATATAATAAGATAAGGAAATTGAATTTCCAAAGCTAATAAAGCCCTTACCAAAAACCCATACCAATTGGTGAACAAATAATCCTAAAGGGATTTAAAAAGATAAAACATTTAATAAAGGAAAATAAAATATTTTGGAAAAATTTTGTTAATTAAATCAAACCCTATTTTATTAATAAACTAAAGATCCATTTTATTTAATTAAAGAATGGATCCTAAAAAGAATAAAAAATTATTATATTATTTTGGAATGTTGGTTTTTAAACAGAACCAAATTCAAAGTACAAAGTTGAGTGATTGTTTGAATTGTTTGAATGGTTTGATTGCTTGAATTAATTGTTTGAAATTCAAAACAGCAAGTAGATTTAGAAAAAGAAAAATGTTCAGACAGAAAAAAAATAGTGCACAGTAACCAGCCCAGCCGGCCAGCCCAATAGGCCCAACCCCAACCCACCTCCTCTTTTCCCCGAAGCATTCTTTTCTCACCCAGTTTCTGACCCACACAGACAATGACCAGTGGACCCTCCCCCTCATTTCTTTCCCACTGACCGGTGGACCCTACCCCACCTCTCTCTCTCCCGAGCGAACCGTTTTCTTCACCGCGAAAGAAACCCACACAGAGTATGACTAGTGGACCCAACCCCCTTTCCTTTTCTATCGCTGACAAGATGACCCCACTCCTCCTGTTCTTCTTCTCACCCGCGTGACCCTATCTTTCCCAAACCTCGCTGCCGTTGCTGCCATTCAAGCCGCGATCAATTCGTAGTAGTGCCATGCCTTAAACCTCGCCGTGACTGCACGCTATTAAGCGCCAGCGTCCCCTCCTCCTTTCCCCTCTGTCACCACACCTCGACTCGCCACCAGGCCGCCCCAATTTCTCCTCGATCTCCTCTGTTCCGACCACCGTCTCCGAGCAATTCCGGCCAAGGCACACCACCTCCTGCCTCCCCGAACACACGAGCACGCTCACCACATCCTGGCGCATCTTCCTGTGCGAGTCATTCATCCGCGGGCGCCCTAGAGCGTCGACTACATCAAGCTTCTGAGCGCCGCCGTCTGCCTCTTTCTCCATCGAGTTCCTCCGGTAAAATCCGACCACCCCTCTCTTCCCCATGGATACGGTGATGACCTCCATGCTCTCGCGGACCTAATAGTGCTATTCGTTTGTCCTAGGGAGCCCCTATCCTCGCCTTCGACAACCTCCAGCATCGCCGTGTCTGCTTCTTCTCCGGCGACGTTTCCTGGTAAGAGCCGACCACCCCGAGCCCTCTCGTTCATGCTCACAGCTCCGCCATGATCTCCTGCATCTAACCCTGCCCTCGGTCTGTCTTCTCTTAATCTGAAGCACCGTCTCCGACCGTGGACAGAGCCGTCCGACGCCAACCCTAACTCCGGCGAGCAATCGCAGCTGCCCCCGAGCGCCCCTCGTCGAGCCATCAACACGTTGAGCATCGCCGTGAACCCCTGAGACCGGTGAGCAACTCCCCTTTCTCCCTCACCTCCTGTAGCATCGACACCGTCGTCGACTGACAGCTCCGCCGCCGGTAGCCACCGCAGCGCCGCCAGTTAGTGGTCTGATTGGTAGCATCCGTAGGATCTTAATCCAATGCCTACGATAGATCACTTAAGCCACGAAGAGGTACGCGCCCTGTGCCGTGCGATCAAACTAGATCCTGCGGTCCACGTTGCCGATCCACGCGAAGCGGTACCGTCCAGTAAGATACTGACGCGTGGCCAGGTCTGTTTTAAAACAGAATTTTGAAAACAGATTTTGATGCCATTTTCAAACCCTTGTATCTTTCGATCCACACGTCCAAAAATTACAAATTTTATGTCGTTGGATTCAGGAGAGCAAGCCCTAACCAACCCCGCCCTTAGTTTAGAAAATAGTATTTGTTAGATTGGTTGATTATGCAGAAACTTTTGATTGCTTGTTTAGACTAGAAAAATTGTTTAAAAATGTTTTTAGGGTTAAAACCTTTGCAAATTGGTTTGTTGTGACCTTACTGACCCTAGGAACCAACCCTTGTCTTGGAAAACGATTTTGGAAAGTTTAGAATGGATTAATTAGTTTAGCCCATTTCTATCCAAATGGAAATAAAGATTTTGTTTATGAAAATGTTTTTGAGTAAAGAAAACTTTGGGAAAATATTTTGGACCAAACCTACTGACCCAAACACCAAAGTTTTGCAATAGCAACTTATTTGGTGAACCCTATAGGTTAATGCCTTAGTAAAAATATTTCTACACCACATAAAATGATACTTTGTTTTGAAAATAGTTTTATAGTGAAACCTTTTGCAAATGACTTTGCCATTTTGGTAAATGACCAATTTGGAACCTACAAAGTTTAGAAGCCTAGTGAAGACCATCCTTACAATAGAACCAACATTTGCATGCTTATGCATGACTTAGATCCCATTACTTTGTGTGTGAGAAATTGTTTGTTTGACTTTGGTTTGGAATGTGAATTGAATTGTGTTTGCTTGATTGACTTGTAGTGAAGTGTGAGACTAGCAAGATCAAGGAGTAAACCTATATCCTCTACCAAAAAGGCAAGTGATGCTTCATACTTTCTATCCCATTATTTTCACTATGCATTAGTGTTTTTGCTAGGTAAAACCTGCATGGATTTTTATTTTGCTAAGTATAGACCTTGCTATAGGAAAACCTAGTAGATGAAACCTTAGTGGAAATCTTCCTAAGTTAAGATTCCTATCACTATCAAGCTTAGCCTAGATAATATAAAACATGGGTGGAATATATATTCATGCTATGGAAAAATTCATAAGTCTGTGGACTTATGTTTTGTTTAATAAAACAACTAAGTGAATGAATCACCTGGGTGGAAATGGAAGGATTGGTTTGTGTTGAGTGGTTCACAAGGCCATGGACTTGGCTTGTGTATCTCACTTGTGGATGGCCACCCAGGAACAAAGAGATTTGAGATGTCAAATGTTGAGAAGCTTCAAGTGCAGCCACTTGGCAATATGGGCTCTGCCATGATCATATAGGTTGCAAGAACTTAGCCATATGGACAGTGGGTGGTAGTGTTTGATAGGTTGGAACGCGTCCATGATGGTCTAAGGGAAGGCTTCTGAAAGATCTTGTCTTGGGAAACCAAGTCTTGTGGGGAAAGTGCACCACCTCTACAGAGTGTAAAACCTAAGTACTTAGCCATGTCCCTGGTAAAGGACAATTTGAGCATCAAGACATGGAAGCTATCAAGAATCTCATCATTCCAATTTCTAAGTAAAACTTGTGGTTTGAACAAGGGTTGTTTGAAATCTTCAATCTTTGATGGAGAGATGGCTTGGTACAAGGATCTTGAAATCTTTGATTGAGGAAAAATGATTTTGTCAAAACAAAACTTAGTATTTTTCAAAATGATAAGAAAAATCTATTTTGAGCAAAGCAAGCCTCAACTCCACTTAGCCAAATGCATATAGATGTTAGACTCCACCATACTACCAAAGTATCACTTGCCAATACAATTCAAATGTATTGACCCTTGTGGCTGTAATTTGTAATGTTGCAGGTTTGATTGTTTTTAGAGAAGATTGATTGATTAGGATTACAAAGTCTACAACCAACATCTGCCTGTGGCACTTTGAAGATGAAGGACCCATGCTTATAGTTATTCCGCTGCAATGTAATGTAATAGCCTAATGAGCTATGTATTGATGTAATAAAATTATGTGGATGCTAGCTATTGATCCAGGGACTAGCATTGTAAACACAGGGGAGTCAACCTTGCCTTATATTTTAATAAGGTTGGTATCCTGACAACACATGGATCCACCAGTGTCATTGCATGTGTGTTATTTTTACTAACAACAACCAGAGTCATTGCATGTGTGTTCTTTTCACATACCACATATGGATCCACCAGTGTCATTGCATGTGTGTTCTTTTTACTAACAACAACTGGAGTCATTTCATGTGTGTCCTTTTCACATACCACATATGGATCCACCAGTGTCATTGAAATGTGTGTTCTCTTCAGAGACCACACGTGGATCCACCAGTGTCATTGCACGTGTGTTCTTTTTACTAACAACAACTGGAGTCATTGGATGTGTGTTCTTTTCACATACCACATATGGATCCACCAGTGTCATTGCATGTGTGCTCTTTTCACAATCCACCTATGGATCCACCAGTATTATTGCACATGTGTTCTTTTCACATACCACATATGGATCCACCAGTGTCATTGAAACTTTTGTTCTCTTTAGAGACCACACATGGATCCACCAGTGTCATTTCATGTGTGTTGTTTTTACTAACAACAAATGGAGTCATTGCATGTGTGTTCTTTTCACATACCACATTGTAGGGTCCCCAACCTTTAATAAGGTAGAGCCCCCTGTGTTTACAATGCTAGTCCCTGGATCAATAGCTAGCATCCACAGTTTAGATGTAATATCAAGAAACAAAGGTCATAATATAACTTTATAACCAGGAATAACATAAGTTTATTACATCAAACATAGCTCATTTGGCTATTACATTGCAGCGGAATAACTATAAGCATTGGGTCCTTCATCTTCAAAGTGCCACAGGCAGATGTTGGTTGTAGAATTTGTAATCCTAATCAAACAATCTTCACTAAAAACAATCAAACCTGCAACATACAAGTTACAGCCACATAGGGTCAACACATTTGAATTGTATTGGCAAGTGATACTATGGTAGTATAGTGGAGTCTAACATCTATATGCATTTGGCTAAGTGGAGTTGAGGCTTGCATTGCTCAAAATAGATTTTTCCTTATCATTTGAAAACACTAAGTTTTTGCTTGACAAAATCATTTTTCCTCAATCAAAGATTTCAAGATCCTTGTACCAAGCCATCTCTCCATCAAAGATTGAAGATTTCAAACAACCCTTGTTCAAACCACAATTTTTATCTGAGAAATTTGAATGATGAGATTCTTGATTGCTTCCATGTCTTGATGCTCAAATTGTCCTTTACCAGGGACATGGCTAAGTACTTAGATTTTACACTCTGCTGAGGTGGTGCACTTTCCCCACAAGACTTGGTTTCCCAAGACAAGATCTTTCAGAAGCCTTCCCTTAGACCATCATGGACGCGCTCCAACCTATCAAACACTACCACCCACTGTCCATATGGCTAAGTTCTTGCAACCTATATGATCATGGCAGAGCCCATATTTCCAAGTGGTTGCACTTGAAGCTTCTCAACATTTGACATCTCAAATCTCTTTGTTCCTGGGTGGCCATCCACAAGTGAGATACACTAAGGTAAACCATAAAAATGGGCCTTGTGAACCACTCAACCAAAAACCACCAAGCAAGTCCCATTCCACCCAGGTGATTCATTAACTTAGTTGTTTTATTAATCAAAACACAAGTCCTTAGACTTAGAAATTTTCCATAGCATGAATATATAATCCACCCTTGTTTTCTATTAGCTAGGCTAAGCTTGATAGTAATAGGAATCTTAACTTAGGAAAATCCTACTAAGGATTCATCTACTAGGTTTTCCTATAGCAAAGTCTATACTTAGCAAAATAAAATCCATGCAAGTTTTACTTAGCAAAAACACTAATGCATAGAGAAAATAATGGGATAGAAAGTATGAAGCATCACTTGCCTTTTTGGTAGAGTATAGGTTCACTCCTTGTCCTTGCAACAATCACACTCTTCAAGTCACTACAATTCAATCAAGCAAGGTACAACTCAATCTACCAATCAAGCAAATCAACACACAAAATGACAAAGTCAAAGTAATGCATGCAAGCATGCCAAGCTTTGTTTTGTTTGAAAAAGTGGTTCCTAGTAGGTCATAGACATTTGGGTACATCTAGTGGTCATTTTGTAAAGTGTCCAAGTCATTTTCAAAAGGTTTCACTACAAAAACCATTTTCAAAACAAAGTATCATTTTATGTGGTGTAGAAATATTTTTACTAAGGCATAGCCTATAGGGTTCACCAAGTATGTTTTCAATCACAAAACTTGGGGTTTGGGGTTAGTGAGTTTAAAACAAAACATTTTCCAAAGGTTTTCTTCCAATATCATTTTTAATAAATAAACCTCATTTCTATTTGACTAGAAATGGTTTTAAATCAAAGAATCATTATTTTGTTTCACCAAATGAGTTGCTATTGCAAAACTTGGTGTTTTTGGGTCAATAGGTTTGGTCCAAAACATTTTCTCCAAAGTTTTTACTCAAAACCATTTTTCATAAACAAAACAATAGTTTTAATTAGCTAGAAATGGACTAAACCAAGTATTCCATTCTAAACTTTTCCAAATTCATTTTCCAAAACATGGGTTGGTTCCTAGGGTCAGTAAGGTCACAACAAACCATTTTGCAAAGGTTTTAACCCTAAAAACATTTTTAAACAATTTTTCTAATCTAAACAAGCTCACAAAAGAATCTGCAAAAACAAACAAACAAACAGATACTATTTGCTAAACTAAGGGCAGGGTTGGTTAGGTCTTGTTCTCCTGAATCCAACGACATAAAATTTGTAATATTTGGACGTGTGGATCCAAAGTTACAAGGGTTTGAAATTCACAAACAATTCTGTTTTCAAATCTGTTTTTAAACAGATTAACAGACACGTGTCCTACTCTAATTCGTCGGTACCGGTTCGCACGGATCAGTCGCTGTGGAGCGTTGGATCAAGTCCGATCGTGCGACCCTGAACGCATACCCCTTCGCGTTAAGTGATTCTATCTAGTGCATCCGATCCAGATCCAACGGTGCTGTCGAGTTTGACCTAAAGGGGGCAGCGTTGACGGCGGCTGCGCGGCGGCGGCGCTCTGACGGCGAGGTTGCTGGCGACACAGGGGGCTATAGGGAGAGAGGGATAGCTCACCAGGTTCTCTGCGCCTTGCTGATTCTCAACGTGTTCTTGTCTGACGAAGGGGCGCTCTAGATCAACCTAAATTCCTCGCCGTAGTTGACGTCGGCGTCGGACGCTTTCTGTCGTCGTCGATGGCGAACCTATAGGTTATGCGCGAATAAATGGTGAGCATCAGAGAACGCGTTAGACGATGGAGATCAAAATGGTTTGGCCTAGAGTGCAAGGCATGCACAGGTTCAGACGCTAGGGCTCACCGGAGTTATGCTCACCGTCGGGTCCTAGCAGAGGTTGTCAGAGGCGGTCTACAAGGCACACGAGGGTAAATGGAAGACGTCAGTGAACGCGTAAGATAACAAGGTTTGCGATAAGGTAAACCAGAAAGAAAGAGAGGGTCGGAGTTCACCGGGATTTGTCGACGAACTCGTCGGAGCTGCGGCGGCGCTCAGTGGTTTGCTGGAGACGGCGTTCTGGGGCGCCCGCGGGTAAATGGAAAGTGTCGGGAGATGCTCCTTGGAGTGGGGAAGGTGTGAGATTGGTCGGGGAGGAGAGGGGCGGCGAGGGGCTGCCGGAATCGGCTGGTGAAGCTCGTCGGAGCAGTGGAGCTTGAGCTCGAAATTGGGGCAGCCTGGAGGCAGAGGGGAGGCGGTGTCTGGGGGAAACGGAAGAGGGGAGGCAGGCGCTCTTATCGTGCGTGATGGCTGAGCGAATTAACGCGATAGTTAACAGGGATTGAAGGAGCTTTCAAAGGCAGTAACTGCGACGTGGTTTGGGGGGAGGAAGAAGTCGCGGCGAGGAAGACGGTTAGCAAAGTGGGGCCGTTGCGTCAGTGGGAAAAGGAGAGAGGAGGAGGTCCACCAGTCAGTGGCTTTGCGGGTTAGCTAATTGGTGCGAATCGTTTTGCTGAGGGAAAAGAAAGGTGGGCTGGAGTTGGGCCTATTGGGCTGGCCGGCTGGGCTGGTTACTGTGCACTATTTTTTTCTGTCTGAACATTTTTTTCCTTTTCTAATTCTATTTTTCTGTTTTGAATTTCAATCAATTATTCAAACAAACAAACAAGGTTCAAATCAATTAAAACAATCACTCAACTTTGTACTTTGAATTTGGTTCTGTTTATCAACATAAACCAACATTCCAAAATAATATTTTTATTCTTTTTATGATCCATTCAATAATTAAATAAAATGGATCTTGTTATTTAATAAAATAGGGTTTGATTTAATTAATAAAATTTCCATTTGAAATCCAAATATTTTCAAAACCAAAACAGTAGGTTTTATTTGGAAATAAAGAATATTTGGAAAACTTGTTTAAAACAAAATAACCTTTTTGCTATAGGGTCCATTAATAATTAAATAAAATGGACCTTAGTTAATAAATCAAATAGGATTTGTTTATTTAAAAACTTTATTTTGAAATCTAAAATAAAACCAAAACACTTCAGTAGGTTTTATTTGAGAAAACAAAATACTTGGAAAACTTATTTTAAAAGAATAAATAAGTTTTGATGTTTTGAAAATAGTAAAACCTTTATTAATAAAACTTGGATATTTAAATCCTTTTTATTTTAAATAAACCTCTACTATTTTTAATCAAAGCAAAACCTTTTTGTTTCAAAATCTTGGCCAAGGTTTAATTTGGCTTTATAAAATAATCTTTATTTAAAATATTTCTTTTCATTTTGAAAACCAAAACCTTTTATAAAAAGCTTTCAAAGTAGTAGTAAAATACTTGGAAAACTTATTTAAAATAAATAAATAAGTTTTAGTGTTTATTTAAAATGGGAAAAGCCTTTACTTAAATAAAATTTGGATATTACATCCTTATTATTTTATTTAAATAAACCTTTACTCATTTTATCAAAACAAAATATTTTATTATAAAAGCTTGGCCAAAATTAATTTGGCTCTTTAAAATATAATCTTTATTTATAAAACCACCTTTTCATTTGAAAACAAAATCTTTTATTAAAAGATCCAAAATAGTATTTCCAAAACATTTTATTTGCCTTTATTAAATGTTTATCTTTATAAATCCCTTTAGGATTTTATTTGATCCAACTGGTTTGAAGTCCCAATTGAATACAAAAAGTTTCTTCTGGCCCTGAAAATCAAACAAAGTTTTGTTTTATTCATTTATTTTTCACATTACAAGATTTGGAAAATCTTGGGATGTGACAGGCTACCACCCTTAAAATAAATCTCATCCCCGAGATTTGGGAAGGTTAGGGTTACAAGCAGGTTCAAAACAACTAGGGTACTACCACCCTTAAAAAATTTCAAACTAAATTAGATCTTAGCTTGCTCGGAATCTTAATGAAACTTCCTTGGGCTACCTTCTGTATAGTGTCCTTTGTTTCCACACTTGACTCATGGGCTAAGGTTGAGTTTCTCCATAGGCTTGTTCAACTTGTTCTTCATCTTTTCTGGACAGTTGCTTGCATAATGTCCTGGATTCTTGCAATTGTAACATATCAATTGGCTGATATCTTTCTTATCCTTCGGTGTCATTGCCTCTTGTTTGTTTCTTTGGTCCATCTTCTTTTCTGGGCATTCATTGGCATAATGTCCCATCTCTTTGCAATTGAAACATTGCACTTGTGTAATATCCTTCTTGCTAGTGTTGGGGCATTTCTTCTTCTTCTTTTTGGGTCTCTCCAAAGCTAGGAGTTCTTCTAGTTCATGTTCTTCATAGGTGGGAGATCTTTCTCTCTTCTTGGGGCATTGATCTTCATGTTCCTTGGATGCATGTTCCTTGTATCCAAAAGTATTGCTAGCTTGGGTTCCTTCTAGAATAACATCTTTGTCATCCTTGTTGTCATTACCTCTTTGGGAAAAGTTTTCTCTCATGTTGATCATTTGTATAACCAATCCTTGCATCAATTGGGATTGAAGTTTCAAAATCCTTTGTATGGCTGGGTCTAATCCATTGTTGTTGGCTAAAAGCTGAGTTGTCTCTTGGCTCAATTGGTTTTGGGTTGCTATGAGCTCTTTCATGCTGTCAACTTGGTTGTTGTTGAGGTCATCAACCTTGATGTTGGAGTCTCTTGGAGTAGTCATCTGTTTGGGTTGGGTTGGGATTAGAATAGGCAAAAGATTTCTAAGGGAATAATTCTAATCACACACATCACAATTCACACAAGCAATGTGCAAGCAATCACAAACAAACATTCCACTCAAACAACAAGTTTCAAGCATATCTTTAGGCAACCAAAAATATTTTTGTTACACCACATAAGTTTGTGTGTTTGATTTTAACTATAAATGGTTGTCCATCTACATGGTTCACTTGTGATCCTTCCATCCTTCTTGGTTGATTCTTCTTGAATGAGATCTTTGTATCCTTGGAGAATTCTTGTGTCTTGGTCACAAAACTTCAAAGGTGATGATGGCTCCTTCTAAGTTGTGTTTCCTTAGTCTTCAAATCTTGAGCAAGATTTCTTGTCTCACTTGTAGTCCTTAGTGATATCCAAGTTGGAAGTCCTTGGTGAAAATGTTGAAGATGTTGAAGTCATTAGAGTTGAAGAAGTCCTTTGCACATGGTGAAGTCTTTGGTCATGGGGTAGGTTTTTCCATCAAGTTTGAAATAGATGAGATGTAGAGTTGAAACCAAAATGGTTGAGGAAAGAGTTTACAATATTGTTTGTAAATAAGTTTTGGAACAAATACAACTCCTATTTTTCTAAGGGTTTTTGTCCAATCCTAGGGTTACAAATCCTACAGGCAACACAATGCTCTGATACCATCTGTAGGGTCCCCAACCTTTAATAAGGTAGAGCCCCCTGTGTTTACAATGCTAGTCCCTGGATCAATAGCTAGCATCCACAATTTAGATGTAATATCAAGAAACAAAGGTCATAATATAACTTTATAACCAGGAATAACATAAGTTTATTACATCAAACATAGCTCATTTGGCTATTACATTACATTGCAGCGGAATAACTATAAGCATTGGGTCCTTCATCTTCAAAGTGCCACAGGCAGATGTTGGTTGTAGACTTTGTAATCCTAATCAAACAATCTTCACTAAAAACAATCAAACCTGCAACATACAAGTTACAGCCACATAGGGTCAACACATTTGAATTGTATTGGCAAGTGATACTATGGTAGTATAGTGGAGTCTAACATCTATATGCATTTGGCTAAGTGGAGTTGAGGCTTGCATTGCTCAAAATAGATTTTTCCTTATCATTTGAAAACACTAAGTTTTTGCTTAACAAAATCATTTTTCCTCAATCAAAGATTTCAAGATCCTTGTACCAAGCCATCTCTCCATCAAAGATTGAAGATTTCAAACAACCCTTGTTCAAACCACAATTTTTATCTTAGAAATTTGAATGATGAGATTCTTGATTTCTTCCATGTCTTGATGCTCAAATTGTCCTTTACCAGGGACATGGCTAAGTACTTAGATTTTACACTCTGCAGAGGTGGTGCACTTTCCCCACAAGACTTGGTTTCCCAAGACAAGATCTTTCAGAAGCCTTCCCTTAGACCATCATGGACGCGCTCCAACCTATCAAACACTACCACCCACTGTCCATATGGCTAAGTTCTTGCAACCTATATGATCATGGCAGAGCCCATATTGCCAAGTGGTTGCACTTGAAGCTTCTCAACATTTGACATCTCAAATCTCTTTGTTCCTGGGTGGCCATCCACAAGTGATATACACTAAGGTAAACCATAAAAATGGGCCTTGTGAACCACTCAACCAAAAACCACCAAGCAAGTCCCATTCCACCCAGGTGATTCATTAACTTAGTTGTTTTATTAATCAAAACACAAGTCCTCAGACTTAGAAATTTTCCATAGCATGAATATATAATCCACCCTTGTTTTCTATTAGCTAGGCTAAGCTTGATAGTAATAGGAATATTAACTTAGGAAAATCCTACTAATGATTCATCTACTAGGTTTTCCTATAGCAAAGTCTATACTTAGCAAAATAAAATCCATGCAAGTTTTACTTAGCAAAAACACTAATGCATAGAGAAAATAATGGGATAGAAAGTATGAAGCATCACTTGCCTTTTTGGTAGAGTATAGGTTCACTCCTTGTCCTTGCAACAATCACACTCTTCAAGTCACTACAATTCAATCAAGCAAGGTACAACTCAATCTACCAATCAAGCAAATCAACACACAAAATGACAAAGTCAAAGTAATGCATGAAAGCATGCTAAGCTTTGTTTTGTTTGAAAAAGTGGTTCCTACTAGGTCATAGACATTTGGGTACATCTAATGGTCATTTTGTAAAGTGGCCAAGTCATTTGCAAAAGGTTTCACTACAAAAACCATTTTCAAAACAAAGTATCATTTTATGTGGTGTAGAAATATTTTTACTAAGGCATAGCCTATAGGGTTCACCAATATGTTTTCAATCACAAAACATTTTCCAAAGGTTTTCTTCCAAAATCATTTTTAATAAATAAACCTCATTTCTATTTGACTAGAAATGGTTTTAAATCAAAGAATCATTATTTTGTTTCACCAAATGAGTTGCTATTGCAAAACTTGGTGTTTTTGGGTCAGTAGGTTTGGTCCAAAACATTTTCTCCAAAGTTTTTACTCAAAACATTTTTCATAAACAAAACAATAGTTTTAATTAGCTAGAAATGGACTAAACCAAGTAATCCATTCTAAACTTTTCCAAATTCATTTTCCAAAACATGGGTTGGTTCCTAGGGTCAGTAAGGTCACAACAAACCATTTTGCAAAGGTTTTAACCCTAAAAACATTTTTAAACAATTTTTCTAATCTAAATAAGCTCACAAAAGAATCTGCAAAAACAAACAAACAAACAGATACTATTTGCTAAACTAAGGGCAGGGTTGGTTAGGTCTTGTTCTCCTGAATCCAATGACATAAAATTTGTAATTTTTGGACGTGTGGATCCAAAGTTACAAGGGTTTGAAATTCACAAACAATTCTGTTTTCAAATCTGTTTTTAAACAGATTAACAGACACGTGTCCTACTCTAATTCGTCGGTACCGGTTCGCACGGATCAGTCGCTGTGGAGCGTTGGATCAAGTCCGATCGTGCGACCCTGAACGCATACCCCTTCGCGTTAAGTGATTCTATCTAGTGCGTCCGATCCAGATCCAACGGTGCTGTCGAGTTTGACCTAAACGGGGCGGCGCTGACGGCGGCTGCGCTCTGGCGGCGCTCTGGCGGCGAGGTTGCTGGCGACACAGGGGGCTAGAGGGAGAGAGGGATAGCTCACCAGGTTCTCTGCGCCTTGCTGATTCTCAATGTGTTCTTGTCTGACGAAGGGGCGCTCTAGATCAACCTGAATTCCTCGCCGTAGTTGACGTCGGCGTCGGACGCTTTCTGTCGTCGTCGATGGCGAACCTATAGGTTATGCGCGAATAAATGGTGAGCATCAGAGAACGCGTTAGACGATGGAGATCAAAATGGTTTGGCCTAGAGTGCAAGGCATGCACAGGTTCAGACGCTAGGGCTCACCGGAGTTATGCTCACCGTCGGGTCCTAGCAAAGGTTGTCAGAGGCGGTCTACAAGGCACATGAGGGTAAATGGAAGACGTCAGTGAACGCGTAAGATAACAAGGTTCGCGATAAGGTAAACCAGAAAGAAAGAGAGGGTCGGAGTTCACCGGGATTTGTCGACGAACTCGTCGGAGCTGCGGCGGCGCTCAGTGGTTTGCTGGAGACGGCGTTCTGGGGTGCCCGCGGGTAAATGGAAAGTGCCGGGAGATGCTCCTAGGAGTGGGGAAGGTGTGAGCTTGGTCGGGGAGGAGAGGGGCGGCGAGGGGTTGCCGGAATCGGCTGGTGAAGCTCGTCGGAGCAGTGGAGCTTGAGCTCGAAATTGGGGCAGCCTGGAGGCAGAGGGGAGGCGGTGTCTGGGGGAAACGGAAGAGGGGAGGCAGGCGCTCTTATCGTGCGTGATGGCTGAGCGAATTAACGCGGCAGTTAACAGGGATTGAAGGAGCTTTCAAAGGCAGTAACTACAACGTGGTTTGGGGGGAGGAAGAAGTCGCGGCGAGGAAGACGGTTAGCAAAGTGGGGCCGTTGCGTCAGTGGGAAAAGGAGAGAGGAGGAGGTCCACCAGTCAGTGGCTTTGCGGGTTAACTAATTGGTGCGAATTGTTTTGCTGAGGGAAAAGAAAGGTGGGCTGGAGTTGGGCCTATTGGGCTGGCCGGCTGGGCTGGTTACTGTGCACTATTTTTTTCTGTCTGAATATTTTTTTCCTTTTCTAATTCTATTTTTCTGTTTTGAATTTCAATCAATTTTTCAAACAAACAAACAAGGTTCAAATCAATTCAAACAATCACTCAACTTTGTACTTTGAATTTGGTTCTGTTTATCAACATAAACCAACATTCCAAAATAATATTTTTATTCTTTTTATGATCCATTCAATAATTAAATAAAATGGATCTTGTTATTTAATAAAATAGGGTTTGATTTAATTAATAAAATTTCCATTTGAAATCCAAATATTTTCAAAACCAAAACAGTAGGTTTTATTTGGAAATAAAGAATATTTGGAAAACTTGTTTAAAACAAAATAACCTTTTTGCTATAGGGTCCATTAATAATTAAATAAAATGGACCTTAGTTAATAAATCAAATAGGATTTGTTTATTTAAAAACTTTATTTTGAAATCTAAAATAAAACCAAAACACTTCAGTAGGTTTTATTTGAGAAAACAAAATACTTGGAAAACTTATTTTAAAAGAATAAATAAGTTTTGATGTTTTGAAAATAGTAAAACCTTTATTAACAAAACTTGGATATTTAAATCCTTTTTATTTTAAATAAACCTCTACTATTTTTAATCAAAGCAAAACCTTTTGTTTCAAAATCTTGGCCAAGGTTTAATTTGGCTTTATAAAATAATCTTTATTTAAAATATTTCTTTTAATTTTGAAAACCAAAAACTTTTATAAAAAGATTTCAAAGTAGTAGTAAAATACTTGGAAAACTTATTTAAAATAAATAAATAAGTTTTAGTGTTTATTTAAAATGGGAAAAGCCTTTACTTAAATAAAATTTGGATATTACATCCTTATTATTTTATTTAAATAAACCTTTACTCATTTTATCAAAACAAAATATTTTATTATAAAAGCTTGGCCAAAATTAATTTGGCTCTTTAAAATATAATCTTTATTTATCAAACCACCTTTTCATTTGAAAACAAAATCTTTTATTAAAAGATCCAAAAGAGTATTTCCAAAACATTTTATTTGCCTTTATTAAATGTTTATCTTTATAAATCCCTTTAGGATTTTATTTGATCCAACTGGTTTGAAGTCCCAATTGAATACAAAAAGTTTCTTCTGGCCCTGAAAATCAAACAAAGTTTTGTTTTATTCATCTATTTTTCACATTACAAGATTTGGAAAATCTTGGGATGTGACACACATATGGATCCACTAGTGTCATTGCATGTGTGATCTTTTCACAATCCACCAATGGATCCACCAGTGTCATTGCATGTGTGTTCTTTTTACTAACATCAACCAGAGTCATTGCATGTGTGTTCTTTGCACATACCACATATTATTCCGCTAGTGTCATTGCATATCTGCTCTTTTCACGATCCACCTATGGATCCACTAGTGTCATTGCATGTGTGTTCTTTTTACTCCAACAACCAGGGTCATTGCATGTGTGTTCTTTTCACATACCACATATGGATCCACCATTGTCATTGCATGTGTGCTCTTTTCACAATCCACCTATGGATCCACCAGTGTCATTACATGTGTGTTCTTTTTACTAAGAACAACCAGAGTCATTGCATGTGTGTTCTTTTCACATACCACATATGGATCCACCAGTGTCATTGCATGTGTGTTCTTTTCAAAATCCACCTATGGACCACCAGTGTCATTGCATGTGTGCTCTTTTTACTTACAACAACAAGAGTCATTACATGTGTGTTCTCTTCAGACACCACACATGGATCCCACTAGTGTCATTGCATCTGTGTTATTTATACTAACAACAACCAGTGTCATTGAAATGTGTGTTCTCTTTAGAGACCACACATGGATCCACCAGTGTCATTGCATGTGTGTTCTTGTTACTAACAACAAATAGAGTCATTGCATGTGTGTTCTTTTCACATACCACATATGGATCCACCAGTGTCATTACATGTGTGTTCTTTTCACAATCCACCTATGGATCCACCAGTGTCATTGCATGTGTGCTCTTTTTACTAACAACAACCAGAGTCATTGCATGTGTGTTCTCTTCAGAGACCACACATGGATCCACCTATGTTATTGCATGTGTGTTCTTTTTACTAACAACAACCAGAGTCATTGAAATGTGTGTTCTCTTCAGAGACCACACATGGATCCACCAGTGTCATTGCATGTGTGTTATTTTTACTAACAACAACCTGAGTCATTGCATGTGTGTTCTTTTCACATACCACATATGGATCCACCAGTGTCATTGCATGTGTGTTCTTTTTACTAACAACAACTGGAGTCATTTCATGTGTGTCCTTTTCACATACAACATATGGATCCACCAGTGTCATTGAAATGTGTGTTCTCTTAGAGACCACACATGGATCCACCAGTGTCATTGCATGTGTGTTCTTTTTACTAACAACAACTGGAGTCATTGCATGTGTGTTCTTTTCACGTACCACATATGGATCCACAAGTGTCATTGCATGTGTGCTCTTTTCACAATCCACCTATGGATCCACCAGTGTTATTGCATGTGTGTTCTTTTCACATACCACATATGGATCAACCAGTGTCATTGAAATGTGTTTTCTCCTTAAAGACCACACATGGATCCACTAGTGTCATTGTATGTGTGTTCTTTTTACTAACAACAACTAGTGTCATTGAAATGTGTGTTCTCTTTAGAGACCACACATGGATCCACTAGTGTCATTGCATGTGTGTTCTTGTTACTAACAACAAATAGAGTCATTGCATGTGTGTTCTTTTCACATACCACATATAGATCCACCAGTGTCATTGCATGTGTGTTCTTTTCACAATCCACCTATGGATCCACCTGTGTCATTGCATGTGTGTTCTTTTTACTATCAACAACCAGAGTCATTGCATGCGTGTTATTTTCAAATACCACATATGGATCCACCGGTGTCATTGCATGTGTGTTCTTTTCACAATCCACCTATAGAGCCACCAGTGTCATTACATGTGTGCCCTTTTTACTAACAACAACCACAATCATTGCATGTGAGTTCTCTTCAGAGACCACACATGGATCCACCAGTGTCATTGCATGTGTGTTCTTTTTACTAACAACAAGCAGAGTCATTGTAATGTGTGTTTTCTTCAGAAACCACACATGGATCCACCAGTGTCACTCCATGTGTGTTCTTTTTACTAACAACAACCAGAGTCATTGCATGTTTGTTCTTTTCGCATACCACATATAGATCCACCAATGTCATTGCATGTGTGTTCTTTTTACTAACAACAATTAGAGTCATTTCATCTGTGTTGTTTTCAAATACCACATACGGATCCACCAGTGTCATTGAAATGTGTGTTCTCTTCAGAGACCACACATGGATCCACCAGTGTCATTGCATGTGTGTTCTTTTTACTAACTACAACTGGATTCATTGCATGTGTGTTCTTTTCACATACCAGATATGGATCCACCAGTGTTATTGCATGTGTGCTCTTTTCACAATCCACCTATGGATCCACCAGTGTTATTACATGTGTGTTCTTTTCACATACCACATATGGATCCACCAGTGTCATTGAAACTTGTGTTCTCTTTAGAGACCACACATGGATCCACCAGTGTCATTGCATGTGTGTTCTTTTTACTAACAACAACTCGAGTCATTGCATGTGTCATGTTTTCACATACCACATATGGATCCACCAGTGTCATTGCATGTGTGCTCTTTTCACAATCCACCTATGGATCCACCAGTGTCATTGCACGTGTGTTCTTTTTACTAACAACAACCAGAGTCATTGCATGTGTGTTCTTTTCACATACCACATATGGATCCACCCGTGTCATTGCATATGTGTTCTTTTCACAATCCACCTATGGATCCACCAGTGTCAATGCATGGGTGATCTTTTTACTAACAACAACCAGAGTCATTGCATGTGCATTCTCTTCAGACACCACACATGGATCCCACCAGTGTCATTGCATTTGTGTTATTTTTACTAACAACAACCAGTCTCATTGAAATGTGTGTTCTCTTTAGAGACCACACATGGATCCACCAGTGTCATTGCATGTGTGTTCTTGTTACTAACAACAAATAGAGTCATTGCACGTGTGTTCTTTTCACATACCACATATGGATCCACCAGTGTCATTGCATGTGTGTTCTTTTCACAATCCACCTATGGATCCACCAGTGTCATTGCATGTGTGCTCTTTTTACTAACAACAACCAGAGTCATTGCATGTGTGCTCTCTTCAGAGACCACACATGGATCCACCTGTGTTATTGCATGTGTGTTCTTTTTACTAACAACAACCAGAGTCATTGAAATGTGTGTTCTCTTCAGAGACCACACATGGATCCACCAGTGTCATTGCATGTGTGTTATTTTTACTAACAACAACCAGAGTCAATGCATGTGTGTTCTTTTCACATACCACATATGGATCCACCGGTGTCATTGCATGTGTGTTCTTTTTACTAACAACAACTGGAGTCATTTCATGTGTGTCCTTTTCACATACCACATATGGATCCACCAGTGTCATTGAAATGTGTGTTCTCTTCAGAGACCACACGTGGATCCACCAGTGTCATTGCACGTGTGTTCATTTTACTAACAACAACTGGAGTCATTGGATGTGTGTTGTTTTCACATACCACATATGGATCCACCAGTGTCATTGCATGTGTGCTCTTTTCACAATCCACCTATGGATCCACCAGTATTATTGCACATGTGTTCTTTTCACATACCACATATGGATCCACCAGTGTCATTGAAACTTTTGTTCTCTTTAGAGACCACGCATGGATCCACCAGTGTCATTTCATGTGTGTTGTTTTTACTAACAACAACTGGAGTCATTGCATGTGTGTTCTTTTCACATACCACATATGGATCCACTAGTGTCATTGCATGTGTGCTCTTTTCACAATCCACCTATGGATCCACCAGTGTCATTGCATGTGTGTTCTTTTTACTAACATCAACCAGAGTCATTGCATGTGTGTTCTTTGCACATACCACATATTATTCCGCTAGTGTCATTGCATATGTGCTCTTTTCACGATCCACCTATGGATCCACTAGTGTCATTGCATGTGTTCTTTTTACTCCAACAACCAGGGTCATTGCATGTGTGTTCTTTTCACATACCACATATGGATCCACCATTGTCATTGCATGTGTGCTCTTTTCACAATCCACCTATGGATCCACCGGTGTCATTACATGTGTGTTCTTTTTACTAAGAACAACCAGAGTCATTGCATGTGTGTTCTTTTCACATACCACATATGGATCCACCAGAGTCATTGCATGTGTGTTCTCTTCAGACACCACACATGGATCCCACCAGTGTCATTGCATCTGTGTTATTTTTACTAACAACAACCAGTCTCATTGAAATGTGTGTTCTCTTTAGAGACCACACATGGATCCACCAGTGTCATTGCATGTGTGTTCTTGTTACTAACAACAAATAGAGTCATTGCAGGTGTGTTCTTTTCACATACCACATATGGATCCACCAGTGTCATTGCATGTGTGTTCTTTTCACAATCCACCTATGGATCCACCAGTGTCATTGCATGTGCGTTCTTTTCACAATCCACCTATGGATCCACCAGTGTCATTGCATGTGTGCTCTTTTTACTAACAACAACTAGAGTCATTGCATGTGTGCTCTCTTCAGAGACCACACATGCATCCACCTGTGTTATTGCATATGTGTTCTTTTTACTAACAAGAACCAGAGTCATTGAAATGTGTGTTCTCTTCAGAGACCACACATGGATCCACCGGTGTCATTGCATGTGTGTTCTTTTTACTAACAACAACCAGAGTCATTGCATGTGTGTTCTTTTCACATACCACATATGGATCCACCAGTGTCATTGCATGTGTGTTCTTTTTACTAACAACAACAAGAGTCATTTCATGTGTGTCCTTTTCACATACCACATATCGATCCACGAGTGTCATTGAAATGTGTGTTCTCTTCAGAGACCACACATGGATCCACCAGTGTCATTGCATGTGTGTTCTTTTTACTAACAACAACTGGAGTCATTCCATGTGTGTTATTTTCACATACCACATATGGATCCACCAGTGTCATTGCATGTGTGCTCTTTTCACAATCCACCTATGGATCCACCAGTGTTATTGCACGTGTATTCTTTTCACATACCACATATGGATCCACCAGTGTCATTGAAACTTTTGTTCTCTTTAGAGACCACATATGGATCCACCAGTGTCATTTCATGTGTGTTCTTTTTACTAACAACAACTAGAGTCATTGCATGTGTGTTCTTTTCACATACCACATATGGACCCACCAGTGTCATTGCATGTGTGGTCTTTTCACAATCCACCTATGGGTCCACCAGTGTCATTGCATGTGTGTTCTTTTCACATACCACATATGGATCCACTAGTGTCATTGAAACTTTTGTTCTCTTTAGAGACCACACATGGATCCACTAGTGTCATTGCATGTGTGTTCTTTTTACTAACAACAACCAGTGTCATTGAAATGTGTGTTCTCTTTAGAGACCACACATGGATCCACCATTGTCATTGCATATGTGTTATTTTTACTAACAACAACTGGAGTCATTGCATGTGTGTTCTTTTCACATACCACATATGGATCCACCAGTGTCATTGCATGTGTGCTCTTTTCACAATCTACCTATGGATCCACCAGTGTCATTGCATGTGTGTTCTTTTTACTAACAACAACCAGAGTCATTCCATGTGTGTTCTTTGCACACACCACATATTGATTCACTAGTGTCATTGCATGTGTGGTCTTTTCATAATCCACCTATGGATCCACCGGTGTCATTGCATGTGTGTTCTTTTTACTATCAACAACCAGAGTCATTGCATGCGTGTTATTTTCACATACCACATATGGATCCATCAGTGTCATTGCATGTGTGTTCTTTTCACAATCCACCTATAGAGCCACCAGTGTCATTACATGTGTGCCCTTTTTACTAACAACAACCACAGTCATTGTATGTGTGTTCTCTTCAGAGACCACACATGGATCCACCAGTTTCATTGCATGTGTGTTCTTTTTACTAACAACAAGCAGAGTCATTGTAATGTGTGTTCTCTTCAGAAACCACACATGGATCCACCAGTGTCACTACATGTGTGTTCTTTTTACTAACAACAACCAGAGTCATTGCATGTGTGTTCTTTTCGCATACCACATATAGATCCACCAGTGTCATTGCATGTGTGTTCTTTTTACTAACAACAATTAGAGTCATTTCATCTATGTTGTTTTCAAATACCACATATGGATCCACCAGTGTCATTGAAATGTGTGTTCTCTTCAGAGACCACACATGGATCCACCAGTGTCATTGCATGTGTGTTCTTTTTACTAGCTACAACTGGAGTCATTGCATGTGTGTTCTTTTTACTAACAACCAGAGTCATTACATGTGTGTTCTTTGCACACACCACATATTGATCCACCAGTGTCATTGCATGTGTGCTCTTTTCATAATCCACCTATGGATCCACCGGTGTCATTACATGTGTGTTCTTTTTACTATCAACAACCAGAGTCATTGCATGCGTGTTATTTTCACATACCACATATGGATGCACCAGTGTCATTGCATGTGTGTTCTTTTCACAATCCACCTATAGAGCCACCAGTGTCATTGCATGTGTGCCCTTTTTACTAACAACAACCAGAGTCATTCCATGTGTGTTCTCTTCAGAGACCACACATGGATCAAGCAGTGTCATTGCATGTGTGTTCTTTTTACTAACAACAAGCAGAGTCATTGTAATGTGTGTTCTCTTCAGAGACCACACATGGATCCACCAGTGTCACTACATGTGTGTTCTTTTTACTAACAACAACCAGAGTCATTGCATGTGTGTTGTTTTCGCATACCACATATAGATCCACCAGTGTCATTGCATGAGTGTTCTTTTTACTAACAACAATTAGAGTCATTTCATCTGTGTTGTTTTCAAATACCACATATGGATCCACCAGTGTCATTGAAATGTGTGTTCTCTTCAGAGACCACACATGGATCCACCAGTGTCATTGCATGTGTGTTCTTTTTACTAACTACAACTGGAGTCATTGCATGTGTGTTCTTTTCACATACCACATATGGATCCACCAGTGTCATTGCATGTGTGCTCTTTTCACAATCCACCTATGGATCCACCAGTGTCATTGCATGTGTGTTCTTTTTACTAACAACAACCAGAGTCATTGCATGTGTGTTCTTTTCACATACCACATATGGATCCACCAGTGTTATTGCATGTGTGCTCTTTTCACAATCCACCTATGGATCCACCAGTGTCATTCCATGTTTGTTCTTTTCACATACCACATATGGATCCACCAGTGTCATTGAAATGTGTGTTCTCTTTAGAGACCACACATGGATCCACCAGTGTCATTGCATGTGTGTTCTTTTTACTAACAACAACTGGAGTCATTGCATGTGTGTTCTTTTCACAATCCACCTATGGATCCACCAGTGTCATTGCATGTGTGCTCTTTTCACAATCCACCTATGGATCCACTAGTGTCATTGCATGTGTGTTCTTTTTACTCACAACAACCAGGGTCATTGCATGTATGTTCTTTTCACATACCACATATGGATCCACCATTGTCATTGCATGTGTGCTGTTTTCACGATCCACCTATGGATCCACCATTGTCATTGCACGTGTGTTCTTTTTACTAACAACAACCAGAGTCATTGCATGTGTGTTCTTTTCACATACCACATATGGATCCACCGATGTCATTGCATGTGTGTTCTTTTCACAATCCACCTATGGATCCACCAGTGTCATTGCATATGTGCTCTTTTTACTAACAACAACCAGAGTCATTGCATGTGTGTTCTCTTCAGACACCACACATGGATCCCACCAGTGTCATTGCATCTATGTTATTTTTACTAACAACAACCAGTCTCATTGAAATGTGTGTTCTCTTTAGAGACCACACATGGATCCACCAGTGTCATTGCATGTGTGTTCTTGTTACTAACAACAAATAGAGTCATTGCATGTGTGTTCTTTTCACATACCACATATGGATCCACCAGTGTCATTGCATGTGTGTTCTTTTCACAATCCACCTATGGATCCACCAGTGTCATTGCATGTGTGTTCTTTTCACAATCCACCTATGGATCCACCAGTGTCATTGCATGTGTGCTCTTTTTACTAACAACAACTAGAGTCATTGCATGTGTGCTCTCTTGAGAGACCACACATGCATCCACCTGTGTTATTGCATGTGTGTTCTTTTTACTAACAAGAACCAGAGTCATTGAAATGTGTGTTCTCTTTAGAGACCACACATGGATCCACCGGTGTCATTGCATGTGTGTTCTTTTTACTAACAACAACCAGAGTCATTGCATGTGTGTTCTTTTCACATACCACATATGGATCCACCAGTGTCATTGCATGTGTGTTCTTTTTACTAACAACAACTAGAGTCATTTCATGTGTGTCCTTTTCACATACCACATATGGATCCACCAGTGTCATTGAAATGTGTGTTCTCTTCAGAGACCACACGTGGATCCACCAGTGTCATTGCATGTGTGTTCTTTTTACTAGCAACAACTGGAGTCATTCCATGTGTGTTATTTTCACATACCACATATGGATCCACCAGTGTCATTGCATGTGTGCTCTTTTCACAATCCACCTATGGATCCACCAGTGTTATTGCACGTGTGTTCTTTTCACATACCACATATGGATCCACCAGTGTCATTGAAACTTTTGTTCTCTTTAGAGACCACACATGGATCCACCAGTGTCATTTCATGTGTGTTCTTTTTACTAAAAACAACTAGAGTCATTGCATGTGTGTTCTTTTCACATACCACATATGGATCCACCAGTGTCATTGCATGTGTGCTCTTTTCACAATCCACCTATGGATGCACCAGTGTCATTGCATGTGTGTTCTTTTTACTAACAACAACCAGAGTCATTGCATGTGTGGTCTTTGCACATACCACATATTGATCCACTAGTGTCATTGCATATGTGCTCTTTTCACAATCGACCTATGGATCAACTAGTGTCATTGCATGTGTGTTCTTTTTACTCACAACAACCAGGGTCATTGCATGTGTGTTCTTTTCACATACCACATATGGATCCACCATTGTCATTGCATGTGTGCTCTTTTCACAATCCACCTATGGATCCACCAGTGTCATTACATGTGTGTTCTTTTTGCTAACAACAACCAGAGTCATTGCATGTGTGTTCTTTTCACATACCACATATGGATCCACCAGTGTTATTGCATGTGTGTTCTTTTCAGAATCCACCTATGGATCCACCATTGTCATTGCATGTGTGCTCTTTTTACTTACAACAACCAGAGTCATTGCATGTGTGTTCTCTTTAGACACCACACATGGATCCCACTAGTGTCATTGCATCTGTGTTATTTTTACTAACAACAACCAGTGTCATTGAAATGTGTGTTCTCTTTAGAGACCACACATGGATCCACCAGTGTCATTGCATGTGTGTTCTTGTTACTAGCAAAAAATAGAGTCATTGCATGTGTGTTCTTTTCACATACCACATATGGATCCACCAGTGTCATTGCATGTGTGTTCTTTTCACAATCCACCTATGGATCCACCAGTGTCATTGCATGTGTGCTCTTTTTACTAACAACAACCAGAGTCATTGCATGTGTGTTCTCTTCAGAGACCACACATGGATCCACCTGTGTTATTGCATGTGTGTTCTTTTTACTAACAACAACCAGAGTCATTGAAATGTGTGTTCTCTGTGTCATTGCATGTGTGTTCTTTTTACTAACAACAACCAGAGTCATTGCATGTGTGTTCTTTTCACATACCACATAAGGATCCACCAGTGTCATTGCATGTGTGTTCTTTTTACTAACAACAACTGGAGTCATTTCATGTGTGTCCTTTTCACATACAACATATGGATCCACCAGTGTCATTGAAATGTGTGTTCTCTTCAGAGACCACACATGGATCCACCAGTGTCATTGCATGTGTGTTCTTTTTACTAACAACAACTGGAGTCATTGCATGTGTGTTCTTTTCACATACCACATATGGATCCACCAGTGTCATTGCATGTGTGCTCTTTTCACAATCCACCTATGGATCCACCAGTGTTATTGCATGTGTGTTCTTTTCACATACCACATATGGATCCACCAGTGTCATTGAAACTTTTGTTCTCTTTAGGGACCACACCTGGATCCACAAGTGTTATTGCATGTGTGTTGTTTTTACTAACAACAACTGGAGTCATTGCATGTGTGTTCTCTTCACATACCACATATGGATCCACCGATGTCATTTCATGTGTGTTCTTTTCACAATCCACCTATGGATCCACCAGTGTCATTGCATATGTTCTCTTTTTACTAACAACAACCAGAGTCATTGCATGTGTGTTCTCTTCAGACACCACACATGGATCCCACCAGTGTCATTGCATATGTGTTGTTTTTACTAACAACAACCAGTCTCATTGAAATGTGTGTTCTCTTTAGAGACCACACATGGATCCACCAGTGTCATTGCATGTGTGTTCTTGTTACTAACAACAAATAGAGTCATTGCATGTGTGTTCTTTTCACAATCCACCTATGGATCCACCAGTGTCATTGCATGTGTGCTCTTTTTACTAACAACAACCAGAGTCATTGCATGTGTGTTCTCTTCAGAGACCACACATGGATCCACCTGTGTTATTGCATGTGTGTTCTTTTTACTAACAACAACCAGAGTCATTGAAATGTGTGTTCTCTTCAGAGACCACACATGGATCCACCAGTGTCATTGCATGTGTGTTCTTTTTACTAACAACAACCAGAGTCATTGCATGTGTGTTCTTTTCACATACCACATATGGATCCACCAGTGTCATTGCATGTGTGTTCTTTTTACTAACAACAACTAGAGTCATTTCATGTGTGTCCTTTTCACATACAACATATGGATCCACGAGTGTCATTGAAATGTGTGTTCTCTTTAGAGACCACACATGGATCCACCAGTGTCATTGCATGTGTGTTCTTTTTACAAACAATAACTGGAGTCATTGCATGTGTGTTCTTTTCACATACCACATATGGATCCACCAGTGTCATTGCATGTGTGCTCTTTTCACAATCCACCTATGGATCCACCAGTGTTATTGCATGTGTGTTCCTTTCACATACCACATATGGATCCACCAGTGTCATTGAAACTTTTGTTCTCTTTAGAGACCACACATGGATCCACAAGTGTCATTGCATGTGTGTTTTTTTTACTAACAACAACTGGAGTCATTGCATGTGTGTTCTTTTCACATACCACATATGGATCCACCGATGTCATTGCATGTGTGTTCTTTTCACAATCCACCTATGGATCCACCAGTGTCATTGCATATGTTCTCTTTTTACTAACAACAACCAGAGTCATTGCATGTGTGTTCTCTTCAGACACCACACATGGATCCCACCAGTGTCATTGCATCTGTGTTATTTTTACTAACAACAACCAGTCTCATTGAAATGTGTGTTCTCTTTAGAGACCACACATGGATCCACCAGTGTCATTGCATGTGTGTTCTTGTTACTAACAACAAATAGAGTCATTGCATGTGTGTTCTTTTCACATACCACATATGGATCCACCAGTGTCATTACATGTGTGTTCTTTTCACAATCCACCTATGGATCCACCAGAGTCATTGAAATGTGTGTTCTCTTCAGAGACCACACATGGATCCACCGGTGTCATTGCATGTGTGTTCTTTTTACTAACAACCAGAGTCATTGCATGTGTGTTCTTTTCACATACCACATATGGATCCACCAGTGTCATTGCATGTGTGTTCTTTTTACTAACAACAACTGGAGTCATTTCATGTGTGTCCTTTTCACATACCACATATGGATCCACCAGTGTCATTGAAATGTGTGTTCTCTTCAGAGACCACACATGGATCCACCAGTGTCATTGCATGTGTGTTCTTTTTACTAACAACAACTGGAGTCATTCCATGTGTGTTCTTTTCACATACCACATATGGATCCACCAGTTTCATTGCATGTGTGCTCTTTTCACAATCCACCTATGGATCCACTAGTGTTATTGCATGTGTGTTCTTTTCACATACCACATATGGATCCACCAGTGTCATTGAAACTTTTATTCTCTTTAGAGACCACACATGGATCCACCAGTGTCATTTCATGTGTGTTCTTTTTACTAACAACAACTAGAGTCATTGCATGTGTGTTCTTTTCACATACCACATATGGATCCACCAGTGTAATTGCATGTGTGCTCTTTTCACAATCCACCTATGGATCCACCAGTGTCATTGCATGTGTGTTCTGTTTACTAACAACAACCAGAGTCATTGCATGTGTGTTCTTTGCACATACCACATATTGGTCCACCAGTGTCATTTCATATGTGCTCTTTTCACAATCCACCTATGGATCCACTAGTGTCATTGCATGTGTGTTCTTTTTACTCACAACAACCAGGGTCATTGCATGTGTGTTCTTTTCACATACCACATATGGATCCACCATTGTCATTGCATGTGTGCTCTTTTCACAATCCACCTATGGATCCACCAGTGTCATTACATGTGTGTTCTTTTTACTAACAACAACCAGAGTCATTGCATGTGTGTTCTTTTCACATACCACATATGGATCCACCAGTGTTATTGCATGTGTGTTCTTTTCACAATCCACCTATGGATCCACCAGCGTCATTGCATGTGTGCTCTTTTTACATACAACAACCAGAGTCATTGCCTGTGTGTTCTCTTCAGACACCACACATGGATCCCACTAGTGTCATTGCATCTGTGTTATTTTTATTAATAACAAGTGTCATTGAAATGTGTGTTCTCTTTAGAGACCACACATGGATCCACCAGTGTCATTGCATGTGTGTTCTTGTTACTAACAACAAATAGAGTCATTGCATGTGTGTTCTTTTCACATACCACATATGGATCCACCAGTGTCATTGCATCTGTGTTCTTTTCACAATCCACCTATGGATCCACCAGTGTCATTGCATGTGTTCTCTTTTTACTAACAACAACCAGAGTCATTGCATGTGTGTTCTCTTCAGAGACCACACATGGATCCACCAGTGTTATTGCATGTGTGTTCTTTTTACTAACAACAACCAGAGTCATTGAAATGTGTGTTCTCTTCAGAGACCACACATGGATCCACCAGTGTCATTGCATGTGTGTTCTTTTTACTAACAACAACCAGAGTCATTGCATGTGTGTTCTTTTCACATACCACATATGGATCCACCAGTGTCATTGCATGTGTGTTCTTTTTACTAACAACAACTAGAGTCATTTCATGTGTGTCCTTTTCACATACAACATATGGATCCACCAGTGTCATTGAAATGTGTGTTCTCTGTAGAGACCACACATGGATCCACCAGTGTCATTGCATGTGTGTTCTTTTTACTAACAACAACTGGAGTCATTGCATGTGTGTTATTTTCACATACCACATATGGATCCACCAGTGTCATTGCATGTGTGCTCTTTTCACAATCCACCTATGGATCCACCAGTGTTATTGCATGTGTGTTATTTTCACATACCACATATGCAGCCACCAGTGTTCATGAAACTTTTGTTCTCTTTTGAGACCACACATGGATCCACAAGTGTCATTGCATGTGTGTTCTGTTTACTAACAACAACCAGAGTCATTGCATGTGTGTTCTTTGCACATACCACATATTGGTCCACCAGTGTCATTTCATATGTGCTCTTTTCACAATCCACCTATGGATCCACTAGTGTCATTGCATGTGTGTTCTTTTTACTCACAACAACCAGGGTCATTGCATGTGTGTTCTTTTCACATACCACATATGGATCCACCATTGTCATTGCATGTGTGCTCTTTTCACAATCCACCTATGGATCCACCAGTGTCATTACATGTGTGTTCTTTTTACTAACAACAACCAGAGTCATTGCATGTGTGTTCTTTTCACATACCACATATGGATCCACCAGTGTTATTGCATGTGTGTTCTTTTCACAATCCACCTATGGATCCACCAGCGTCATTGCATGTGTGCTCTTTTTACATACAACAACCAGAGTCATTGCCTGTGTGTTCTCTTCAGACACCACACATGGATCCCACTAGTGTCATTGCATCTGTGTTATTTTTATTAATAACAAGTGTCATTGAAATGTGTGTTCTCTTTAGAGACCACACATGGATCCACCAGTGTCATTGCATGTGTGTTCTTGTTACTAACAACAAATAGAGTCATTGCATGTGTGTTCTTTTCACATACCACATATGGATCCACCAGTGTCATTGCATCTGTGTTCTTTTCACAATCCACCTATGGATCCTCCAGTGTCATTGCATGTGTTCTCTTTTTACTAACAACAACCAGAGTCATTGCATGTGTGTTCTCTTCAGAGACCACACATGGATCCACCAGTGTTATTGCATGTGTGTTCTTTTTACTAACAACAACCAGAGTCATTGAAATGTGTGTTCTCTTCAGAGACCACACATGGATCCACCAGTGTCATTGCATGTGTGTTCTTTTTACTAACAACAACCAGAGTCATTGCATGTGTGTTCTTTTCACATACCACATATGGATCCACCAGTGTCATTGCATGTGTGTTCTTTTTACTAACAACAACTAGAGTCATTTCATGTGTGTCCTTTTCACATACAACATATGGATCCACCAGTGTCATTGAAATGTGTGTTCTCTGTAGAGACCACACATGGATCCACCAGTGTCATTGCATGTGTGTTCTTTTTACTAACAACAACTGGAGTCATTGCATGTGTGTTATTTTCACATACCACATATGGATCCACCAGTGTCATTGCATGTGTGCTCTTTTCACAATCCACCTATGGATCCACCAGTGTTATTGCATGTGTGTTATTTTCACATACCACATATGCAGCCACCAGTGTTCATGAAACTTTTGTTCTCTTTTGAGACCACACATGGATCCACAAGTGTCATTGCATGTGTGTTGTTTTTACTAACAACAACTGGAGTCATTGCATGTGTGTTCTTTTCACATACCACATATGGATCCACCGATGTCATTGCATGTGTGTTCTTTTCACAATCCACCTATGGATCCACCAGTGTCATTGCATGTGTGCTCTTTTTACTAACAACAACCAGAGTCATTGCATGTGTGCTCTCTTCAGAGACCACACATGGATCCACCTGTGTTATTGCATGTGTGTTCTTTTTACTAACAAGAACCAGAGTCATTGAAATGTGTGTTCTCTTCAGAGACCACACATGGATCCACCGGTGTCATTGCATGTGTGTTCTTTTTACTAACAACCAGAGTCATTGCATGTGTGTTCTTTTCACATACCACATATGGATCCACCAGTGTCATTGCATGTGTGTTCTTTGTACTAACAACAACTGGAGTCATTTCATGTGTTTCCTTTTCACATACCACATATGGATCCACCAGTGTCATTGAAATGTGTGTTCTCTTCAGAGACCACACATGGATCCACCAGTGTCATTGCATGTGTGTTCTTTTTACTAACAACAACTGGAGTCATTCCATGTGTGTTCTTTTCACATACCACATATGGATCCACCAGTTTCATTGCATGTGTGCTCTTTTCACAATCCACCTATGGGTCCACTAGTGTTATTGCACGTGTGTTCTTTTCACATACCACATATGGATCCACCAGTGTCATTGAAACTTTTGTTCTCTTTAGAGACCACACATGGATCCACCAGTGTCATTTCATGTGTGTTCTTTTTACTAACAACAACTAGAGTCATTGCATGTGTGTTCTTTTCACATACCACATATGGATCCACCAGTGTCATTGCATGTGTGCTCTTTTCACAATCCACCTATGGATCCACCAGTGTCATTGCATGTGTGTTCTTTTTACTAACAACAACCAGAGTCATTGCATGTGTGTTCTTTGCACATACCACATATTTGTCACATCCCAAGATTTTCCAAATCTTGTAATGTGAAAAATAAATGAATAAAATAAAACTTTGTTTGATTTTCAAGGCTAGAAGAAACTTTTTGAATTCAATTGGGACTTCAAACCAGTTGGATCAAATAAAATCCTAAAGGGATTTATAAAGATAAACATTTAATTAAGGAAAATAAAATATTTTGGAAATACTATTTTGGATCTTTTAAAATGAAAAAAAATATTTTAAATAAATTTTATTTTATAAAGCCAAATTAAACCTTGGCCAAGATTTTGAAACAAAAGGTTTTGCTTTGATTAAAAATAGTAGAGGTTTATTTAAAATAAAAAGGATTTAAATATCCAAGTTTTATTAATAAAGGTTTTACTATTTTCAAAACATCAAAACTTATTTATTCTTTTAAAACAAGTTTTCAAGTATTTTGTTTTCTCAATTAAAACCTACTGAAGTGTTTTGGTTTTATTTTAGATTTCAAAATAAAGTTTTTAAATAAACATATCCTATTTGATTTGTTAACTAAAGATCCATTTTATTTAAATAATAAATGGATCCTAAAATAAATAAAAAATTTATTTTGAGATTTGGTTTATGTTGAAAAACATAACCAAATTCAAAGTACAAAGTTGAGTGATTGTTTGAATGGTTTGAAATGGTTTGATTGCTTGAATAATTTATTGAAATTCAAAACAGAAAAATAGAAATAGAAAAAAGAAAAAGCCAGCAGACAGAAAAAAAATGGAATTTGGACCAGCCCAACCCAGCAGCCCACTAAAGGCCCAGCAAACCAGCCCAGTATTCCCTCCCCGAAGAGAAAACGGTTAACACCAAATAACTGACCCGCTAAGTCAATGACCAGTGGACCCTCCCCCTCCTTTCTTTTCCCAGACCGGTGGACCCCACTCCTCCTGTTCTTCTCTCACACCCGCACGACCTGTTCTTCCACCTCGCGCTAACGACGCCGGCTGTTACCGCCGATGAATGCACGCTTAAATTCACGGCATTGATGCGCCTTTACCCCGCCTTGACCATGCTCGATAAAAATCCAGCGTTCCCTCCTCCTTTCCCCTCTGTCACCACACCTCATCTCGCCACCAGGCCGCCCCAATTCCTCCCCGAGCTCCTCTGCCTCCGACGACCCTCCCCGTCGATTCCGGCCACACCCCACCGCCTCTCGCCTACCTCTACACGTGAGCATGCTCTCCAGCACCTTGCGCATCTACCCATAGCCTCAGCTAGCTCCCGCGCACTCTGGAAGCTCGGCTTCGTCGACCTCGACTCGCCGCCGCCGTCTGTTTCTACTCCGGCGGAACCTCTCTGGTAAATCAGACTACCCCGACCCTTCACGTTCACGCTCACAGCTCCGCCATGATCTCCTGCGTCTAACCCTGCCCTCGGTCTGTCTTCTCTTGATCTGTAGCGTCGTCTTCAACCGCGGACAGAGCCGTCCGTCGCCGTTCTCAACTCCGGTGAGCAATTCCCTAGGAACCCGTGCGCCCCTTCGTTAGACAAGAAAACATTGAGAATCAGCAAGGCGCAGAGAACCTGGTGAGCTACCCCTCTCCCCCTCTAGTTCCCTGTGTCGCCAGCAACCTCGCCGCCAGAACCCGCGCCACCGTCTGCCGCCGCTAGCTCCGCCACTACTTGGCAAGTGTGCTCAGCACCGTCCGATCTGGATCTAACGATTAGCATAGATCACTTAACCGCGAAGAGGTACGAGTCCTGCGCCGCACGATCTAAATAGATCCAACGCTCCACGATGCCGATCCGGCCGAACCGGTACCACCCAGTTAGAACGCGCCACGTGTCACTATTCTATTTAAAACAGAATTTGAAAACAGATTTTGATGCCATTTTCAAACCCTTATAACTCTGGATCCACACGTCCAAAAATTAAGAATTTTATGTCGTTGGATTCAGAAGAGCAAGCCCTAGCCAACCCTGCCTTTAGTTTAGCAAATAGTATTTGTTAGATTGGTTGATTATGCAGAAACATTTGATTGCTTGTTTAGAGTAGAAAAATTGTTTAAAAATGTTTTTAAGGTTAAAACTTTTGCAAAATGGTTTGTTGTGACCTTACTGACCCTAGGAACCAACCCATGTTTTGGAAAATGAATTTGGAAAAGTTTAGAATGGATTAATTAGTTTAGTCCATTTCTAGCTAATTAAAAACTATTACTTTGTTTTGAAAATGGTTTTCAGTAAAAACTTGAGAAAATGGTTGGGACCAAACCTACTGACCCAAAACACCAAGTTTTGCAATAGCAACTCATTTGGTGAAACAAAATAATGATTCTTTTGATTTAAAACCATTTCTAGTCAAATAGAAATGTGGTTATTTTATTAAAAATGATTTTGGAAGAAAACCTTTGGGAAAATGTTTTGTTTTAAACTCACTGACCCTAAACACCAAGTTTTGTGATTTGAAAACATACTTGGTGAACCCTATAGGTTAGTGCCTTAGTAAAAATATTTTTACACCACATAAAATGATACTTTGTTTTGAAAATGGTTTTGAAGTGAAACCTCTTTGCAAATGATTTTTCCACTTGACAAAATGACCATTAGGTGTACCCAAATGTCTATGACCCATTAGGAACCACCTTTTCAAACAAAACAAAGCTTGGCATGCTTGCATGCACTACTTTGACTTTGTTATTTTATGTGTGTTGTTTTGCTTGATTGGTAGATTGAGTTGTACCTTGCTTGATTGATTTGTAGTGACTTGAAGAGTGTGATTGTTGCAAGGACAAGGAGTGAACCTATACCCTCTACCAAAAAAAAGGCAAGTGATGCTTCATATTTTTGTCCCATTACTTTCACTATGCATTAGTGATTTTGCTAAGTAAAACTTGCATGGATTTTATTTTGCTAAGTATAGACCTTGCTATGGGAAAACCTAGTAGATGAAACCTTAGTGAAAATTACCTAAGTCAAGATTCCTATTACTATCATGCTTAGCTTAGCTAATAGAAAACAAGGGTGGAATATATATTCACACTATGGAAAAATATCCTAAGTGTGAGGACTTATGTTTTGTTTAATAAAACAACTAAGTTAATGAATCACCTGGGTGGAATGGGACTTGCTTGGTGGTTTTTGGTTGAGTGGTTCACAAGGCCCATTTTTATGGTTTACCTTAGTGTATCTCACTTGTGGATGGCCACCCAGGAATAAAGAGATTTGAGATGTCAAATGTTGAGAAGCTTCAAGTGCAACCACTTGGCAATATGGGCTCTGCCATGATCATATAGGTTCCAAGAACTTAGCCATATGGACAGTTGGTGGTAGTGTTTGATAGGTTGGAACGCGTCCATGATGGTCTAAGGGAAAGCTTCTAAAAGATCTTGTCTTGGGAAACCAAGTCTTGTGGGGAAAGTGCACCACCTCTGCAGAGTGTAAAATCTAAGTACTTAGCCATGTCCCTGGTAAAGGACAATTTGAGCATCAAGACATGGAAGCAATCAAGAATCTCATCATTCCAATTTCTAAGTAAAATTTGTGGTTTGAACCAGGGTTGTTTGAAATCTTCAATCATTGATGGAGAGATGGCTTGGTACAAGGATCTTGAAATCTTTGATTGAGGAAAATGATTTTATCAAAACAAAAACTTAGTATTTTTCAAAATGATAAGGAAAAATCTATTTTGAGCAAAGCAAGCCTCAACTCCACTTAGCCAAATGCATATAGATGATAGCCTCCACTATACTACCATAGTATCACTTGCCAATACAATTCAAATGTATTGACCCTTGTGGCTGTAACTTGTAATGTTGCAGGTTTGTTTGTTTTTAGTGAAGATTGAATGTTTAGGATTGCAAAGTCTACAACCAACATGTCTGCCTGTGGCACTTTGAAGATGAAGGACTCCATGCTTATAGTTATTCCGCTGCAATGTAATGTAATAGCCATATGAGCTATGTAATGATGTAATAAAAATTATGTTATTCCTGGTTATAAAAGTTATATTATGACCTTTGTTTCTTGATATCACATCTAAACTGTGGATGCTAGCTATTGATCCAGGGACTAGCATTGTAAACACAGGAGGGATCAACCTTATTAAAGGTTGGTATCCTTACATGGTATCAGAGCATTGTGTTGCCTGTAGGATTTGTAACCCTAGGATTGGACAAAACCCCTTAGAAAATAGGAGTTGTATTTGTTCCAAAACTTATTTACAAACAATCTTGTAAACTCTTTCCTCAACCATTTTGGTTTCAACTCTACTTCTCTTCTACTTTAAACTTAATGGAAAAGCCTACCCCATGACCAAAGACTACACCATGTACAAAGGACTTCTTCAACATCTTCAGCATGTTCACCAAGACTTCCAACTTGGATATCACTAAGGACTACAAGTGAGACAAGAAATTTTGCTCAAGACTTGAAGACTAAGGAAACACAACTTAGAAGAAGCCATCATCACCTTTGAAGTTTTTGTGACCAAGACACAAGAATTCTCCAAGGATACAAAGATCTCATTCAAGAAGAATCAACCAAGAAGGATGGAAAGATCACAAGTGAACCATATAGATGGACCACCATATTATAGATAAGTCAAACACACCAACTTATGTGGTGTAACAAAAATTATTTTTGGTTGCCTAAAAATATGCTTGAAACTTGTTGTTTGAGTGGAGTGTTTGTTTGTGATTGCTTGCACATTGCTTGTGTGAATTGTGATGTGTGTGATTAGAATTGATTCCTTAGAAAAACCTCTTGCCTATTCTAATCCCAATCCAACCCAAACAGATGACTACTCCAAAGGACTCCAACATCAAGGTTGATGACACCAACAACAACCAAGTTGACAACATGAAAGAGCTCATAGCAACCCAACACCAACTGAACCAACTAACAGCTCAGTTCATAGCCAGCACTAGTGATAAAGATCCAGCACTGCAAAGGTTTTTGGAAGAACAATCCCAACTGATGCTTAAGGTGGCTAATCAAATGATCAGCATAGAAGAAAACTATCCAAAAAAAGTGTATGACAACAAGGATGACAGGAATGTTATTCTAGATGGAGCCCCAGCTTGCATTATTTGTGGAGACAAGGACCATACTTCCAAGGAGCATGAAGATCAATGCCCCAATTGTGAAGAGGAACATCTAATTGACCAATGCCCCACATCCCAAGGTACTTGCTTCCTATGTGAAGGAAATAATCATGTCCCTATCCAATGCCCCATCTATTCCATGGTGGAACAAAGAAAACAAGAAGGATCCAAGTATGCCAAGAATGTTGATGGGAAAGGAAAAGGACCACTCATACCTCCAAACAAGACAACCCAATTCAAAGGACTAAAGAAACCTAAGAAACCAAAGCAAGACATGAGCCTTGTGCAATGTCGTAAATGTAAGGAAATGGGACACTACCCCAGTGGATGCCTAGAGAACATGAAGAATAAAGGGATGGACCAAGTGGTGTGCAACAACTGCAAAGAACCATGCCATTATGTAGCAACTTGTCCACAAGAGCAACGTAAAGAACTCCAGGATATCCACTGTTTCAACTGCAAAAACCCAGGGCATTATGCAAGCAACTGTCCAGAAAAGATGAAGAACAAGTTGAACAAGCCTATGAAGGATCTCAACCTTGGCCCATGAGTCAAGTATGGAAACAAAGGACACTATGCAGAAGTTTTCCAAGAAGAAGTTTTCCAAGATCCAAGCAAGCCAAGATGTAGTTTAGTTGGAAAAAATTTAAGGGTGGTAGTACCCTAGTTGTTTTGAGCCTGCTTGAAACCCTAACCTTCCCAAATCTCGAGGACGAGATTTATTTTAAGGGTGGTAGCCTGTCACATCCCAAGATTTTCCAAATCTTGTAATGTGAAAAATAAATGAATAAAATAAAACTTTGTTTGATTTTCAAGGCCAGAAGAAACTTTTTGAATTCAATTGGGACTTCAAACCAGTTGGATCAAATAAAATCCTAAAGAGATTTATAAAGATAAACATTTAATAAAGGAAAATAAAATATTTTGGAAATACTATTTTGGATCTTTTAATAAAAGGTTTTGGTTTTCAAAATGAAAAGAAATATTTTAAATAAAGATTATTTTATAAAGCCAAATTAAACATTGGCCAAGATTTTGAAACAAAAGGTTTTGCTTTGATTAAAAATAGTAGAGGTTTATTTAAAATAAAAAGGATTTAAATATCCAAGTTTTATTAATAAAGGTTTTACTATTTTCAAAACATCAAAACTTATTTATTCTTTTAAAACAAGTTTTCAAGTATTTTGTTTTCTCAATTAAAACCTACTGAAGTGTTTTGGTTTTATTTTAGATTTCAAAATAAAGTTTTTAAATAAACAAATCCTATTTGATTTGTTAACTAAAGATCCATTTTATTTAAATAATAAATGGATCCTAAAATAAATAAAAAATTTATTTTGAGATTTGGTTTATGTTAAAAAACAGAACCAAATTCAAAGTACAAAGTTGAGTGATTGTTTGAATGGTTTGAAATGGTTTGATTGCTTGAATAATTGATTGAAATTCAAAACAGAAAAATAGAAATAGAAAGAAGAAAAAGCCAGCAGACAGAAAAAAATGGAGTTTGGACCAGCCCAACCCAGCAGCCCACTAAAGGCCCAGCAAACCAGCCCAGTATTCCCTCCCCGCAGAGAAAACGGTTAACACCAAATAACTGACCCGCTAAGTCAATGACCAGTGGACCCTCCCCCTCCTTTCTTTTCCCACTGACCGGTGGACCCCACTCCTCCTGTTCTTCTCTCACACCCGCACGACCTGTTCTTCCACCTCGCGCTAACGACGCCGGCTGTTACCGCCGATGAATGCACGCTTAAATTCACGGCATTGATGCACCTTTACCCCACCTTGACCATGCTCGATAAAAAGCCAGCGTTCCCTCCTCCTTTCCCCTCTGTCATCACACCTCATCTCGCCACCAGGCCGCCCCAATTCCTCCCCGAGCTCCTCTGCCTCCGACGACCCTCCCCGTCGATTCCGGCCACACCCCACCGCCTCTCGCCTACCTCTGCACGCGAGCATGCTCTCCAGCACCTTGCGCATCTACCCATAGCCTCAGCTAGCTCCCGCGCACTCTGGAAGCTCGGCTTCGTAGACCTCGACTCGCCGCCGCCGTCTGTCTCTACTCTAGTGGAACCTCTCTGGTAAATCAGACTACCCCGACCCTTCTCGTTCACGCTCACAGCTCCGCCATGATCTCCTCCGTCTAACCCTGCCCTCGGTCTGTCTTCTCTTGATCTGTAGCGTTGTCTTCAACCGCGAACAGAGCCGTCCGTTGCCTTTCTCAACTCCGGTGAGCAATTCCCCAGGAACCCGTGCGCCCCTTCGTCAGACAAGAAAATGTTGAGAATCAGCAAGGCGCAGAGAACCTGGTGAGCTACCCCTCTCCCCCTCTAGTTCCCTGTGTCGCCAGCAACCTCGCCGCCAGAACCCGCGCCACCGTCTGCCGCCGCTAGCTCCGCCACTACTTGGCAAGTGTGCTTAGCACCGTCCGATCTGGATCTAACGATTAGCATAGATCACTTAACCGCGAAGAGGTACGAGTCCTGCGCCGCACGATCTAAATTGATCCAACGCTCCATGATGCCGATCCGGCCGAACCGGTACCACCCAGTTAGAACGCGCCGCGTGTCACTATTCTGTTTAAAATAGAACTTGAAAACAGATTTTGATGCCATTTTCAAACCCTTATAACTCTGGATCCACACGTCCAAAAATTACAAATTTTATGTCGTTGGATTCAGGAGAGAAAGCACTAGCCAACCGTGCCTTTAGTTTAGCAAATAGTATTTGTTAGATTGGTTGCTTATGCAGAAACATTTGATTGCTTGTTTAGAGTAGAAAAATTGTTTAAAAATGTTTTTAAGGTTAAAATTTTTGCGAAATGGTTTGTTGTGACCTTACTGACCCTAGGAACCAACCCTTGTTTTTGAAAATGAATTTGGAAAAGTTTAGAATGGATTAATTAGTTTAGTCCATTTCTAGCTAATTAAAAACTATTACTTTGTTTTGGAAATGGTTTTGAGTAAAAACTTGAGAAAATGGTTTGGACCAAACCTACTGACCCAAAACACCAAGTTTTGCAATAGCAACTCATTTGGTGAAACAAAATAATGATTCTTTTGATTTAAAACCATTTCTAGTCAAATAGAAATGTGGTTATTTTATTAAAAATGATTTTGGAAGAAAATCTTTGGGAAAATGTTTTGTTTTAAACTCACTAACCCTAAACACCAAGTTTTGTGATTTGAAAACATACTTGGTGAACCCTATAGGTTAGTGCCTTAATAAAAATATTTTTACACCACATAAAATGATACTTTGTTTTGAAAATGGTTTTGAAGTGAAACCTCTTTGCAAATGATTTTGCCACTTGACAAAATGACCATTAGGTGTACCCAAATGTCTATGACCCATTAGGAACCACATTTTCAAACAAAACAAAGCTTGGCATGCTTGCATGCACTACTTTGACTTTGTTATTTTATGTGTGTTGTTTTGCTTGATTGGTAGATTGAGTTGTACCTTGCTTGATTGATTTGTAGTGACTTGAAGAGTGTGATTGTTGCAAGGACAAGGAGTGAACCTATACCCTCTACCAAAAAAAAGGCAAGTGATGCTTCATATTTTTGTCCCATTACTTTCACTATGCATTAGTGATTTTGCTAAGTAAAACTTCCATGGATTTTATTTTGCTAAGTATAGACCTTGCTATGGGAAAACCTAGTAGATGAAACCTTAGTGAAAATTACCTAAGTCAAGATTCCTATTACTATCATGCTTAGCTTAGCTAATAGAAAACAAGGGTGGAATATATATTCACACTATGGAAAAATATCCTAAGTGTGAGGACTTATGTTTTGTTTAATAAAACAACTAAGTTAATGAATCACCTGGGTGGAATGGGACTTGCTTGGTGGTTTTTGGTTGAGTGGTTCACAAGGCCCATTTTTATGGTTTACCTTAGTGTATCTCACTTGTGGATGGCCACCCAGGAATAAAGAGATTTGAGATGTCAAATGTTGAGAAGCTTCAAGTGCAACCACTTGGAAATATGGGCTCTGCCATGATCATATAGGTTGCAAGAACTTAGCCATATGGACAGTTGGTGGTAGTGTTTGATAGGATGGAACGCGTCCATGATGGTCTAAGGGAAAGCTTCTGAAAGATCTTGTCTTGGGAAACCAAGTCTTGTGGGGAAAGTGCACCACCTCTGCAGAGTGTAAAATCTAAGTACTTAGCCATGTCCCTGGTAAAGGACAATTTGAGCATCAAGACATGGAAGCAATCAAGAATCTCATCATTCCAATTTCTAAGTAAAATTTGTGGTTTGAACCACGGTTGTTTGAAATCTTCAATCATTGATGGAGAGATGGCTTGGTACAAGGATCTTGAAATCTTTGATTGAGGAAAATGATTTTATCAAAACAAAAACTTAGTATTTTTCAAAATGATAAGGAAAAATCTATTTTGAGCAAAGCAAGCCTCAACTCCACTTAGCCAAATGCATATAGATGATAGCCTCCACTATACTACCATAGTATCACTTGCCAATACAATTCAAATGTATTGACCCTTGTGGCTGTAACTTGTAATGTTGCAGGTTTGTTTGTTTTTAGTGAAGATTGAATGTTTAGGATTGCAAAGTCTACAACCAACATGTCTGCCTGTGGCACTTTGAAGATGAAGGACTCCAGGCTTATAGTTATTCCGCTGCAATGTAATGTAATAGCCATATGAGCTATGTAATGATGTAATAAAAATTATGTTATTCCTGGTTATAAAAGTTATATTATGACCTTTGTTTCTTGATATCACATCTAAACTATGGATGCTAGCTATTGATCCAGGGACTAGCATTGTAAACACAGGAGGGATCAACCTTATTAAAGGTTGGTATCCTTACAATATTGATCCACCAATGTCATTGCATATGTGCTCTTTTCACAATCCACCTATGGATCCACTAGTGTCATTGCATGTGTGTTCTTTTTACTCACAACAACCAGGGTCATTGCATGTGTGTTCTTTTCACATACCACATATGGATCCACCGATGTCATTGCATGTGTGTTCTTTTCACAATCCACCTACAGATCCACCAGTGTCATTGCATGTGTTCTCTTTTTACTAACAACAACCAGAGTCATTGCATATGTGTTCTCTTCAGACACCACACATGGATCCCACTAGTGTCATTGCATCTGTGTTATTTTTACTAACAACAAGTGTCATTGAAATGTGTGTTCTCTTTAGAGACCACACATGGATCCACCAGTGTCATTGCATGTGTGTTCTTGTTACTAACAACAAATAGAGTCATTGCATGTGTGTTCTTTTCACATACCACATATGGATCCACCAGTGTCATTGCATCTGTGTTCTTTTCACAATCCACCTATGGATCCACCAGTGTCATTGCATGTGTGCTATTTTTACTAACAACAACCAGAGTCATTGCATGTGTGTTCTCTTCAGAGACCACACATGGATCCACCTGTGTTATTGCATGTGTGTTTTTTTACTAACAACAACCAGAGTCATTGAAATGTGTGTTCTCTTCAGAGACCACACATGGATCCACTAGTGTCATTGCATGTGTGTTCTTTTTACTAACAACAACCAGAGTCATTGCATGTGTGTTCTTTTCACATACCACATATGGATCCACCAGTCTCAGTGCATGTGTGTTCTTGTTACTAACAACAAGTGGAGTCATTTCATGTGTGTCCTTTTCACATACAACATATGGATCCACCAGTGTCATTGAAATGTGTGTTCTCTTCAGAGACCACACATGGATCCACCAGTGTCATTGCATGTGTGTTCTTTTTACTAACAACAACTGGAGTCATTGCATTTGTGTTCTTTTCACATACCACATATGGATCCACCAGTGTCATTGCATGTGTGCTCTTTTCACAATCCACCTATGGATCCACCAGTGTTATTGCATGTGTGTTCTTTTCACATACCACATATGGATCCACCAGTGTCATTGAAACTTTTGTTCTCTTTAGAGACCACACATGGATCCACAAGTGTCATTGCATGTGTGTTGTTTTTACTAACAACAACTGGAGTCATTGCATGTGTGTTCTTTCACATACCACATATGGATCCACCGATGTCATTGCATGTGTGTTCTTTTCACAATCCACCTATGGATCCACCAGTGTCATTGCATATGTTCTCTTTTTACTAACAACAACCAGAGTCATTGCATATGTGTTCTCTTCAGACACCACACATGGATCCCACCAGTGTCATTGCATCTGTGTTATTTTTACTAACAACAACCTATCTCATTGAAATGTGTGTTCTCTTTAGAGACCACACATGGATCCACCAGTGTCATTGCATGTGTGTTCTTGTTACTAACAACAAATAGAGTCATTGCATGTGTGTTCTTTTCACATACCACATATGGATCCACCAGTGTCATTGCATGTGTGTTCTTTTCACAATCCACCTATGGATCCACAAGTGTCATTGCATGTGTGCTCTTTTTACTAACAACAACCAGAGTCATTGCATGTGTGCTCTCTTCAGAGACCACACATGGATCCACCTATGTTATTGCATGTGTGTTCTTTTTACTAACAAGAACCAGATTCATTGAAATGTGTGTTCTCTTCAGAGACCACACATGGATCCACCGGTGTCATTGCATGTGTGTTCTTTTTACTAACAACAACCAGAGTCATTGCATGTGTGTTCTTTTCACATACCACATATGGATCCACCAGTGTCATTGCATGTGTGCTCTTTTTACTAACAACAACTGGAGTCATTTCATGTGTGTCCTTTTCACATACCACATATGGATCCACCAGTGTCATTGAAATGTGTGTTCTCTTCAGAGACCACACATGGATCCACCAGTGTCATTGCATGTGTGTTCTTTTTACTAACAACAACTGGAGTCATTCCATGTGTGTTCTTTTCACATACCACATATGGATCCACCAGTGTCATTGCATGTGTGCTCTTTTCACAATCCACCTATGGATACACTAGTGTTATTGCACGTGTGTTCTTTTTACATACCACGTATGGATCCACCAGTGTCATTGAAACTTTTGTTCTCTTTAGAGACCACACATGGATCCACCAGTGTCATTTCATGTGTGTTCTTTTTACTAACAACAACTAGAGTCATTGCATGTGTGTTCTTTTCACATACCACATATGGATCCACCAGTGTCATTGCATGTGTGCTCTTTTCACAATCCACCTATGGATCCACCAGTGTCATTGCATGTGTGTTCTTTTTACTAACAACAACCAGAGTCATTGCATGTGTGTTATTTGCACATACCACATATTGATCCACCAGTGTCATTGCATATGTGCTCTTTTCACAATCCACCTATGGATCCACTAGTGTCATTGCATGTGTGTTCTTTTTACTCACAACAACCAGGGTCATTGCATGTGTGTTCTTTTCACATACCACATATGGATCCACCATTGTCATTGCATTTGTGCGCTTTTCACAATCCACCTATGGATCCACCAGTGGCATTACATGTGTGTTCTTTTTACTAACGACAACCAGAGTCATTGCTTGTGTGTTCTTTTCACATAACACATATGGATCCACCAGTGTCATTGAAACTTTTGTTCTCTTTAGAGACCACACATGGATCCACAAGTGTCATTGCATGTGTGTTGTTTTTACTAACAACAACTGGAGTCATTGCATGTTTGTTCTTTTCACATACCACATATGGATCCACCGATGTCATTGCATGTGTGTTCTTTTCACAATCCACCTATGGATCCACCAGTGTCATTGCATATGTTCTCTTTTTACTAACAACAACCAGAGTCATTGCATGTGTGTTCTCTTCAGACACCACACATGGATCCCACCAGTGTCATTGCATCTGTGTTATTTTTACTAACAACAACCAGTCTCATTGAAATGTGTGTTCTCTTTAGAGACCACACATGGATCCACCAGTGTCATTGCATGTGTGTTCTTGTTACTAACAACAAATAGAGTCATTGAATGTGTGTTCTTTTCACATACCACATATGGATCCACCAGTGTCATTGCATGTGTGTTCTTTTCACAATCCACCTATGGATCCACCAGTGTCATTGCATGTGTGCTCTTTTTACTAACAACAACCAGAGTCATTGCATGTGTGCTCTCTTCATAGACCACACATGGATCCACCTGTGTTATTGCATGTGTGTTCTTTTTACTAACAAGAACCAGAGTCATTGAAATGTGTGTTCTCTTCAGAGACCACACATGGATCCACCAGTGTCATTGCATGTGTGTTCTTTTTACTAACAACAACCAGAGTCATTGCATGTGTGTTCTTTTCACATACCACATATGGATCCACCAGTGTCATTGCATGTGTGTTCTTTTTACTAACAACAACTGGAGTCATTTCATGTGTGTCCTTTTCACATACCACATATGGATCCACCAGTGTCATTGAAATGTGTGTTCTCTTCAGAGACCACACATGGATCCACCAGTGTCATTGCATGTGTGTTCTTTTTACTAACAACAACTGGAGTCATTCCATGTGTGTTCTTTTCACATACCACAAATGGATCCACCAGTGTCATTGCATGTGTGCTCTTTTCACAATCCACCTATGGATCCACTAGTGTTATTGCACGTGTGTTCTTTTTACATACCACATATGGATCCACCAGTGTCATTGAAACTTTTGTTCTCTTTAGAGACCACACATGGATCCACCAGTGTCATTTCATGTGTGTTCTTTTTACTAACAACAACTAGAGTCATTGCATGTGTGTTCTTTCCACATACCACATATGGATCCACCAGTGTCATTGCATGTGTGCTCTTTTCACAATCCACCTATGGATCCACCAGTGTCATTGCATGTGTGTTCTTTTTACTAACAACAACCAGAGTCATTGCATGTATGTTCTTTGCACATACCACATATTGATCCACCAGTGTCATTGCATATGTGCTCTTTTCACAATCCACCTATGGATCCACTAGTGTCATTGCATGTGTGTTCTTTTTACTCACAACAACCAGGGTCATTGCATGTGTGTTCTTTTCACATACCACATATGGATCCACCATTGTCATTGCATTTGTGCTCTTTTCACAATCCACCTATGGATCCACCAATGTCATTACATGTGTGTTCTTTTTACTAACAACAACCAGAGTCATTGCATGTGTGTTCTTTTCACATACCACATATGGATCCACCAGTGTTATTGCATGTGTGTTCTTTTCACAATCCACCTATGGATCCACCAGTGTCATTGCATGTGTGCTCTTTTTACTTACAACAACCAGAGTCATTGCCTGTGTGTTCTCTTCAGACACCACACATGGATCCCACTAGTGTCATTGCATCTGTGTTATTTTTACTAACAACAAGTGTCATTGAAATGTGTGTTCTCTTTAGAGACCACACATGGATACACCAGTGTCATTGCATGTGTGTTCTTGTTACTAACAACAAATAGAGTCATTGCATGTGTGTTCTTTTCACATACCACATATGGATCCACTAGTGTCATTGCACCTGTGTTCTTTTCACAATCCACCTATGGATCCACCAGTGTCTTTGCATGTGTGCTCTTTTTACTACCAACAACCAGAGTCATTGCATGTGTGTTCTCTTCAGAGACCACACATGGATCCACCTATGTTATTGCATGTGTGTTCTTTTTACTAACAAGAACCCGAGTCATTGAAATGTGTGTTCTCTTCAGAGACCACACATGGATCCACCAGTGTCATTGCATGTGTTATCTTTTTACTAACAACAACCAGAGTCATTGCATGTGTGTTCTTTTCACATACCACATATGGATCCACCAGTGTCATTGCATGTGTGTTCTTTTTACTAACAACAACTGGAGTCATTGCATGTGTGTTCTTTTCACATACCACATATGGATCCACCAGTGTCATTGCATGTGTGCTCTGTTGTAGGGTTCCCAACCTTTAATAAGGTAGAGCCCCCTGTGTTTACAATGCTAGTCCCTGGATCAATAGCTAGCATCCACAGTTTAGATGTAATATCAAGAAACAAAGGTCATAATATAACTTTATAACCAGGAATAACATAATTTTATTACATCATACATAGCTCATTTGGCTATTACATTACATTGCAGCGGAATAACTATAAGCATGGGGTCCTTCATCTTCAAGTGCCATAGGCAGATGTTGGTTGTAGACTTTGTAATCCTAATCAATCAATCTTCACTAAAAACAATCAAACCCGCAACATTACAAGTTACAGCCACAAGGGTCAATACATTTGAATTGTATTGGCAAGCTTCACTTCTATATATAAGATGAGTGGATCCTATCATTACATGCATATTTGGCTAAGTAGAGTTTTAGGCTTATTTGCATAAAGCAATATTTTATCCTATCTTTTCAAAATGGTTTTGGTCCTTTGTCAAATCTCCTTTCAAAAATCTCTTGAACTCCTTGGTAAAAACTCTTGAGCACCTTGGTAACTCCAAGTGCATCAAGTTTTAAAAGTTTTCTTTTAGAAATTAGAGTGTCGAGATCTTCCATAGCTTCAGGCCTTAGTTGCTCAGTATTGTCCATAACCGGGGACACGGCTAAGTACTTAGATTTATTTATCTTCTGCAGAAGTTGTACACTTTACCCACATGACACAATCTCGTCTTGACGCCACCAGTGGCCGCTGGATAAGTACTCACCAAAATGGAGTACCGGCAGATCGAGAATGTGACGAAGTCTTTCCAAAGGGTCCTCCCATACATCATTGCTAGCTTGTCATCAGTAACAATGTAGGATTCTAGGTCCCCATTTTTCTGTAGCCTAAAGACAATGCATGGGTCTTCCCAATGTAGTTGACTAAGCCAGAGCCATAATAGCATGAGGTTGCACACGGAAGCCACTGTACGAGAAACATGTTCAATCTCTAAGTTTCCTAGGTGGGTTTTCTTTTGGAGCACAACACAAAGAGATTACCATAGTCATGGTTCCTTTTGTTGCCACCTTCTCCAAAACTTAAAGTATCCTCCACCTAGGTGGTTCATTGAGTCCTTGTTTTATTATATAAAACACAAGTCCTTTTCTCAACTTTGTAAAATCTCAACATGTATCTCTTTTCAAAATATAGCATGGCTAAGCATGTACAACTATAAGGTTTTCACTAAGTAATGTAAGGGAATCCTATTAGGATTTAGCATAGCATAAGTATAAAATTGTTTTCATGCATGTTTTCAAAATCCACTAAGTATAATGAAAATAGTAGGACTTTTGTATGATAGTGTAACTTTCCTTTTGGTAGGGAATGGTGGTTCACTCCTTGATCTTGCTAGTCTCACACTTCACTACAAGTCAATCAAGCAAACACAAATTCAATTCACATTCCAAACCAAAGTCAAACAAACAATTTTTCACACACAAAGTAATGGAGTCTAAGTCATGCATAAGCATGCAAAGGTTGGTTCTATTGTAAGGATGGTCTCCACTAGGCTTCTAAACTTTGTAAGTTCCAAATTGGTCATTTACCAAAATGGCAAAGTCATTCGCAAATGGGTTTTATCCTTAAACCGTTTTCAAAACAAAGTATTATTTTATGTGGTGTAGAAATATTTTTACTAAGGCATTAGCCTATAGCGTTCACCCAATATGTTTTCAAATCACAAAACTTGGGGTTTGGGGTCAGTGAGTTTAAAACAAAACATTTTCCAAAAGGTTTTCCTCCAAAACCATTTTTAATAAATAAACCACATTTCTATTTGACTAGAAATGGTTTTAAATCAAAGAATCATTATTTTGTTTCACCAAATTCATTTTTGAATCCACAAAGTGGTTCCCAATGTTAGTAGGTTTGGTCCAAAACATTTTCTCCAAAGTTTTTACTCAAAATCATTTTCATAAACAAAACAATAGTTTTATTTAGCTAGAAATGAACTAAACCAATTAATCCATTCTAAATTTTTCCAAATTCATTTTCCAAAACATGGGTTGGTTCCTAGGGTCAGTAAGGTCACAACAAACCATTTTGCAAAGGTTTTAACCCTAAAATCATTTTTAAACAATTTTTATACTCTAAACAAGCTCACAAAAGAATCTGCAAAAACAAGCAAACTAACAGATACTATTTGCTAAACTAAGGGCATGGTTGGCTAGGTCTGGCTCTCCTGAATCCAACGACATAAAATTTGCAAAATTTGGACGTGTGGTTTGAAAGTTATAAGGGTTTGAAAATGGCATCAAAAATCTGTTTTCAAATCCTATTTTAAATCTCCTGATGACACGCGGCGCATTTCTATTCGTCGGTACCGCTTCGGCCGGATCAAGCGATGCAGGCCGTTGGATCTAAGTGATATCGCACGGCTCAGATCTGGCGTACCCTTTCAGTTAAGTGAATCTATCGCGTCCCTACGATCTGGATCGGACGACTATCAGCACGCTTGCCAAAGATCGGCGGCGCTGGCGGCGGCTGTGCAGCGGCGGCGGTCAGACAGCGGCGGCGCTGGCAAAATAGGAAGCGAGATAGGGAGGGAGTAGGCTCACCAGATTCGTGGTGTCGTGCTGATTCTCAACATGTGGCTTGTCCGTCGAGGGGCGCTCGGGGGCAGCTGCGATTGCTCGCCGGAGATGAGCTGGGTCTCGGCGGTACTGGAGGTCGTCGAGGGTGAGGATAAGGGGCACCCTAGGACAAACGAATAGCACCATTAGGTCCGCGAGAGCAGGGCGGTCATCATCGTATCCACGGGGAAGAGAGGGGAGGTCTGGTTTTACCGGGGAACGTCGCCGTAGTTGGAGCAGACGGCAGCGCTGGCTCGGGGTAGATGTTGCCGATGCTCAAGGACACGCGCGAGCGAGCTGCGACTGCAGAAAGTTCCGCTGGGGGATGCTGATCACAGTAGCGTGCTCGAGGAGGCAGGAGGGGGTGTGTGTTGGCCGGAATCGGCGAGGAGGGTCGTCGGAGGCAGAGGAGCTCGGGGAGGAATTGGGGGCGGCCTGGTGGCGTGCTTGGGGAGGAGTCAGAGGGGAAGTGGAGAGGAGTCACAGGCGTTTAAAGGGGCATGGTCATTGCGAGGAATCAAAGCCTCCTTCATGCGTAATCAACACCGGAGTAATCTCACTGTAACGGCAGGGCGACGGGGTCTCGTTGAAGACGATGAACAGAGAAGGGTGGGTCCCGGCTGTCTGCGAGAGTGGAAGTGAGGGAATAAGGTCCACCAGTCATACTCTGCGCGGGTTTCTTTCGCGATGAAGAAAAACGGTTCGGGGGCGTGGGTGAAATGATGAACAGGCGAGTGGGTCCGCTTGGCAGTGAAAGAAAGGGAGTGGGGGTGGGGTCCAGTTGTCACTCTCTGTGCGGGTAAGTTTCTGAGTGAGAAAAGAATGCTTCGGGGAAGAGAACAGGTGGGCTAGGTGGGCTGCTATTGGGCTAGTTGGGCCAGAGGGTGGGTTGTTCTATTTTTTTCTGTCTGAATTTTTTTTCCTTTTCTATTTCTATTTTTCTGTTTTGAATTTCAAACAATTATTCAAACATTCAAACCACTCAATCAATTCAAACTTATGATGAGTTTTTGGTTCTGTTTATCAACATAAACCAAATCTCAAAATAAAATATTTTTTATTCATTTTTAGGATCTATTTAATAATTAAATAAAATAGCCCTTTAGTTATTTAATAAAATAGGGTTTGATTTAATTAATAAAATTTCCATTTGAAATCCAAATATTTTCGAAACCAAATCAGTAGGTTTTATTTGAAAATAATAGATATTTGGAAATCTTGTTTAAAACAAAATAACCTTTTATTTTAGGGTCCATTAATAATTAAATAAAATGGACCTTAGTTAATAATCCATATAGGATTTGGTTTTATTCAAATCTTTATTTTGAAATCTAGAATAAAACCAAAACACTTCAGTAGGTTTTATTTTGAGAATATAAAATACTTGGAAAACTTATTTTAAATAAATAAATAAGTTTTGATGTTTTGGAAATAGTAAAACCTTTATTAATAAAACTTGGATATTTAAATCCTTTTTATTTTATTTTAAATAAACCTCTACTAGTTTAATTAAAGCAAAACCTTTTGTTTCCAAGTTTTGGCCAAGGTTTAATTTGGCTTTTATAAAGTAATCTTTATTTATAAATCCACCTTTTCATTTGAAAACAAAGTCTTTTATTAAAAGATCCAAAATAGTGTTTCCAAAATATTTTATTTTCCTTTATTAAATGTTTTAACTTTTTAAACCCCTTTAGGTTTTAATTGTTCAAAATAGGTTTGAAGATTCCCAATTGGATTCAAAAAGTTTCTTCTGGCCCTGAAAATCAAACAAAGTTTTATTTTATTCATTTATTTTCACATTACAAGATTTGGAAAATCTTGGGATGTGACAGGCTACCACCCTTAAAATAAATCTCGTCCCGAGATTTGGGAAGGTTAGGGTTACAAGCAGGCTCAAACAACTAGGGTACTACCACCCTTAAAAATTTTCAAACAAAACTAGATGTTGGCCTTCTTGGGATCCTGGGGAAACTTCTCTGGGCAACCATCTGCATAGTGTCCTTTATTTCCATACTTGACTCATGGGCCAAGGTTGAGTTTCTCCATAGGCTTGTTCAACTTGTTCTTCATCTTTTCTGGGCAGTTGCTTGCATAATGCCCTGGGTTCTTGCAATTGAAACAGTGGATATCTTGGAGTTTTTTACGTTGCTCTTATGGACAAGTTGCTACATAATGGCCCGGTTCTTTGCAGTTGTTGCACACCACTTGGTCCATCCCTTTATTCTTCATGTTCTCTGGGCATCCACTGGGGTAGTGTCCCATTTCCTTACATTTTCGACAGTGCACAAGGCTCATGTCTTGCTTTGGTTTCTTAGGTTTCTTTAGTCCTTTGAATTGGGTTGTCTTGTTTGGAGGTATGAGTGGTCCTTTTCCTTTGCCATCAACATTCTTGGCATACTTGGATCCTTCTTGTTTCCTTTGTTCAACAATGGCATAGATGGGGCATTGGATAGGGACATGGTCGTTTCCTTCACAAAGGTAACAAGTAGCTTGAGAGGTAGGACATTGTCCAATAGGATGTTTCTCTTCACAGTTAGGACATTGATCTTCATGCTCCTTGGAAGTATGGTCCTTGTCTCCACAAATAATGCAAGCTAGGTCTCCATCTAGAATAACATTGTTGTCATCCTTGTTGTCATACACTCTTTTGGGATAGTTTTCTTCCATGCTGATCATTTGATTAGTCACCTTAAGCATCAGTTGGGATTGTTCCTCCAAAAACTTTTGCAAGGTAGGGTCTTTATCACTATTGTTGGCTATGAACTGAGCTGTCAGTTGGTTTAACTGGTGTTGGGTTGCTATGAGTTCTCTCATACTGGCCTCTTGGTTGTTGTTGTTGTTGTCATCAACCTTGATGTTGGAGTCTCTTGGAGAAGTCATCTGTTTGGGTTGGGTAGGGATTAGAATAGGCAAGATATTTCTAAGGAGTCAATTCTAATCACACACATCACAATTCACACAAGCAATGTGCAAGCAATCACAAACCAAACAATTCACTCAAACAACAAAGTTTCTAGCACATACTTAGGCAATAAAATATTTTTGTTACACCACATAAGTTGGTGAGTTTGACTTAACTAAAATATGGTGGTCCATCTATATGGTTCACTTGTGATCTTTCCATCCTTCTTGGTTGATTCTTCTTGAATGAGATCTTTGTATCCTTGGAGAATTCTTGTGTCTTGGTCACAAATCTTCAAAGGTGATCATGGTTCCTTCTAAGTTGTTTTTCCTTAATCTTCAAGTCTTGAATAACATTTCTTGTCTCACTTGTAGTCTTTAGTGATATCCAAGGTTGAAGATGTTGAAGTCATTAGAGTTGATGAAGTCCTTTGCACATGATGAAGTCTTTGGTCAAAGGGTAGGTTTTTCCATCAAGTTTGAATATAGATGAGATGTAGAGTTGAAATCAAAATGGTTGAGGAAGGAGTTTACAAGATTTTTTTGTAAATAAGTTTTTGGAACAAAAACAACTCCTATTATTCTAAGGGGTTTTGTCCAATCCTAGGGTTACAAATCCTACAGGCAACACAATGCTCTGATACCATCTTGTAGGGTTCCCAACCTTTAATAAGGTAGAGCCCCCTGTGTTTACAATGCTAGTCCCTGGATCAATAGCTAGCATCCATAGTTTAGATGTAATATCAAGAAACAAAGGTCATAATATAACTTTATAACCAGGAATAACATAATTTTATTACATCATACATAGCTCATTTGGCTATTACATTACATTGCAGCGGAATAACTATAAGCATGGGGTCCTTCATCTTCAAGTGCCACAGGGAGATGTTGGTTGTAGACTTTGTAATCCTAATCAATCAATCTTCACTAAAAACAATCAAACCTGCAACATTACAAGTTACAGCCACAAGGGTCAATACATTTGAATTGTATTGGCAAGCTTCACTTCTATATATAAGATGAGTGGATCCTATCATTACATGCATATTTGGCTAAGTAGAGTTTTAGGCTTATTTGCATAAAGCAATATTTTATCCTATCTTTTCAAAATGGTTTTGGTCCTTTGTCAAATCTCCTTTCAAAAATCTCTTGAACTCCTTGGTAAAAACTCAAGTGTTCAAGTCCTTGTCAAAATCTCTTGAGCACCTTGGTAACTCCAAGTGCATCAAGTTTTAAAAGTTTTCTTTTAGAAATTAGAGTGTCGAGATCTTCCATAGCTTCAGGCCTTAGTTGCTCAGTATTGTCCATAACCGGGGACACGGCTAAGTACTTAGATTTATTTATCTTAAGCAGAAGTTGTACACTTTACCCACATGACACAATCTCGTCTTGACGCCACCAGTGGCCGCTAGATAAGTACTCACCAAAATGGAGTACCGGCAGATCGAGAATGTGACGAAGTCTTTCCAAAGGGTCCTCCGATACATCATTGCTAGCTTGTCATCAGTAACAATGTAGGATTCCAGGTCCCCATTTTTCTGTAGCCTGAAGACAATGCATGGGTCTTCCCAATGTAGTTGACTAAGCCAGAGCCATAATAGCATGTGGTTGCACACGGAAGCCACTGTACGAGAAACATGTTCAATCTCTAAGTTTCCTAGGTGGGTTTTCTTTTGGAGCACAACACAAAGAGATTACCATAGTCATGGTTCCTTTTGTTGCCACCTTCTCCAAAACTTAAAGTATCCTCTACCTAGGTGGTTCACTGAGTCCTTGTTTTATTATATAAAACACAAGTCCTTTTCTCAACTTTGTAAAATCTCAACATGTATCTCTTTTCAAAATATAGCATGGCTAAGCATGTACAACTACAAGGTTTTCACTAAGTAATGTAAGGGAATCCTATTAGGATTTAGCATAGCATAAGTATAAAATTGTTTTCATGCATGTTTTCAAAATCCACTAAGTATAATGAAAATAGTAGGACTTTTGTATGATAGTGTAACTTGCCTTTTGGTAGGGAATGGTGGTTCACTCCTTGATCTTGCTAGTCTCACACTTCACTACAAGTCAATCAAGCAAACACAAATTCAATTCACATTCCAAACCAAAGTCAAACAAACAATTTTTCACACACAAAGTAATGGAGTCTAAGACATGCATAAGCATACAAAGGTTGGTTCTATTGTAAGGATGGTCTCCACTAGGCTTCTAAACTTTGTAAGTTCCAAATTGGTCATTTACCAAAATGGCAAAGTCATTCGCAAATGGGTTTTATCCTTAAACCATTTTCAAAACAAAGTATTATTTTATGTGGTGTAGAAATATTTTTACTAAGGCATTAGCCTATAGGGTTCACCCAATATGTTTTCAAATCACAAAACTTGGGGTTTGGGGTCAGTGAGTTTAAAACAAAACATTTTCCAAAAGGTTTTCCTCCAAAACCATTTTTAATAAATAAACCACATTTCTATTTGACTAGAAATGGTTTTAAATCAAAGAATCATTATTTTGTTTCACCAAATTCATTTTTGAATCCACAAAGTGGTTCCCAATGTTAGTAGGTTTGGTCCAAAACATTTTCTCCAAAGTTTTTACTCAAAATCATTTTCATAAAAAAATAATAGTTTTATTTAGCTAGAAATGAACTAAACCAATTAATCCATTCTAAACTTTTCCAAATTCATTTTCCAAAACATGGGTTGGTTCCTTGGGTCAGTAAGGTCACAACAAACCATTTTGCAAAGGTTTTAACCCTAAAATCATTTTTAAACAATTTTTATACTCTAAACAAGCTCACAAAAGAATCTGCAAAAACAAGCAAACTAACAGATACTATTTGCTAAACTAAGGGCATGGTTGGCTAGGTCTGGCTCTCCTGAATCCAACGACATAAAATTTGCAAAATTTGGACGTGTGGTTTGAAAGTTATAAGGGTTTGAAAATGGCATCAAAAATATGTTTTCAAATCCTATTTTAAATCTCCTGATGACACGCGGCGCGTTTCTATTCGTCGGTACCCGCTTCGGCCGGATCAAGCGATGCAGGCCGTTGGATCTAAGTGATATCGCATGGCTCAGATCTAGCGTACCCTTTCAGTTAAGTGAATCTATCGCGTCCCTACGATCTGGATCGGACGACTATCAGCACGCTTGCCAAAGATCGGCGGCGCTGGCGGCGGCGGCGGTCAGACAGCGGCGGCGCTGGCAAAATAGGAAGTGAGAGAGGGAGGGAGTAGGCTCACCAGATTCGTGGTGTCGTGCTGATTCTCAACGTGTGGCTTGTCCGTCGAGGGACGCTCGGGAGCAGCTGCGATTGCTCGCCAGAGATGAGATGGGTCTCGGCGGTACTGGAGGTCGTCGAGGGTGAGGATAAGGGGCACCCTAGGACAAACGAATAGCACCATTAGGTCCGCGAGAGCAGGGCGGTCATCATCGTATCCACAGGGAAGAGAGGGGAGGTCTGGTTTTACCGGGGAACGTCGCCGTAGTTGGAGCAGACGGCGGCGCTGGCTCGGGGTAGATGTTGCCGACGCTCAAGGACACGCGCGAGCGAGCTGCGACTGCAGAAAGTTCCGCTGGGGGATGCTGATCACAGCAGCGTGCTCGAGGAGGCAGGAGGGGGTTGTGTTGGCCGGAATCGGCAAGGAGGGTCGTCGGAGGCAGAGGAGCTCGGGGAGGAATTGGGGGCGGCCTGGTGGCGTGCTTGGGGAGGAGTCAGAGGGGAAGTGGAGAGGAGTCACAAGCGTTTAAAGGGGCATGGTCATTGCGAGGAATTAAAGCCCCCTTCATGCGTAATGAACGCCGGAGTAATATCACTGTAACGGCAGGGCGACGGGGTCTCGTTGAAGACGATGAACAGAGAAGGGTGGGGCCCGGCTGTCTGCGAGAGTGGAAGTGAGGGAATAAGGTCCACCAGTCATACTCTGCGCGGGTTTCTTTCGCGGTGAAGAAAAACGGTTCAGGGGCGTGGGTGAAACGATGAACAGGCGAGAGGGTCCGCTTGGCAGTGAAAGAAAGGGAGTGGGGGTGGGGTCCAGTTGTCACTCTCTGTGCGGGTAAGTTTCTGAGTGAGAAAAGAATGCTTCGGGGAAGAGAACAGGTGGGCTAGGTGGGCTGCTGTTGGGCTAGTTGGGCCAGAGGGTGGGCTGTTCTATTTTTTTCTGTCTGAATTCTTTTTCCTTTTCTATTTCTATTTTTCTGTTTTGAATTTCAAACAGTTATTCAAACATTCAAACCACTCAATCAATTCAAACTTATGATGAGTTTTTGGTTCTTTTTATCAACATAAACCAAATCTCAAAATAAAATATTTTTTATTCATTTTTAGGATCTATTTAATAATTAAATAAAATAGCCCTTTAGTTATTTAATAAAATAGGGTTTGATTTAGTTAACAAAATTTCCATTTGAAATCCAAATATTTTCGAAACCAAATCAGTAGGTTTTATTTGAAAATAATAGATATTTGGATATCTTGTTTAAAACAAAAAGTTTCTTCTAGCCCTGAAAATCAAACAAAGTTTTATTTTATTCATTTATTTTCACATTACAAGATTTTGAAAATCTTGGGATGTGACATCTGTTCACAATCCACCTATGGATCCACCTGTGTTATTGCATGTGTGTTCTTTTCACATACCACATATGGATCCACCAGTGTCATTGAAACTTTTGTTCTCTTTAGAGACCACACATGGATCCACAAGTTCCATTGCATGTGTGTTGTTTTTACTAACAACAACTGGAGTCATTGCATGTGAGTTCTTTTCACATACCACATATGGATCCACCAGTGTCATTGAAATGTGTGTTCTCTTCAAAGACCACACATGGATCCACCAGTGTCATTGCATGTGTGATCTTTTTACTAACAATAACCAGAGTCATTGCATGTGTGTTCTCTTCAGACACCACACATGGATCCCACCAGTGTCATTGCATATGTGTTATTTTTACTAACAACAACCATTTTCATTGAAATGTGTGTTCTCTTTAGAGACCACACATGGATCCACCAGTGTCATTGCATGTGTGTTCTTGTTACTAACAACAAATAGAGTCATTGCTTGTGTGTTCTTTTCACATACCACATATGAATCTAACAGTGTCATTGCATGTGTGTTCTTTTCACAATCCACCTATGGATCCACCAGTGTCATTGCATGTGTGCTCTTTTTACTAAGAACAACCAGAGTCATTGCATGTGTGCTCTCTTCAGAGACCACACATGGATCCACCAGTGTCATTGCATGTGTGCTCTTTTCACAATCCACCTATGGATCCACCAGTGTTATTGCATGTGTGTTCTCTTTAGAGACCACACATGGATCCACCAGTGTCATTGCATGTGTGTTCTTGTTACTAACAACAAATAGAGTCATTGCATGTGTGTTCTTTTCACATACCACATATGGATCCACCAGTGTCATTGCATGTGTGTTCTTTTCACAATCCACCTATGGATCCACCAGTGTCATTGCATGTGTGCTCTTTTTACTAACAACAACCAGAGTCATTGCATGTGTGCTCTCTTCAGAGACCACACATGGATCCACCTGTGTTATTGCATGTGTGTTCTTTTTACTAACAAGAACCAGAGTCATTGCATGTGTGTTCTTTTCACATACCACATATGGATCCACCGATGTCATTGCATGTGTGTTCTTTTCACAATCCACCTATGGATCCACCAGTGTCATTGCATATGTTCTCTTTTTACTAACAACAACCAGAGTCATTGCATGCGTGTTCTCTTCAGACACCACACATGGATCCCACCAGTGTCATTGCATCTGTGTTATTTTTACTAACAACAACCAGTCTCATTGAAATGTGTGTTCTCTTTAGAGACCACACATGGATCCACCAGTGTCATTGCATGTGTGTTCTTGTTACTAACAACAAATAGAGTCATTGCATGTGTGTTCTTTTCACATACCACATATGGATCCACCAGTGACATTGCATGTGTGTTCTTTTCACAATCCACCTATGGATCCACCAGTGTCATTGCATGTGTGCTCTTTTTACTAACAACAACCAGAGTCATTGCATGTGTGCTCTCTTCAGAGACCACACATGGATCCACCTGTGTTATTGCATGTGTGTTCTTTTTACTAACAAGAACCAGAGTCATTGAAATGTGTGTTCTCTTCAGAGACCACACATGGATCCACCGGTGTCATTGCATGTGTGTTCTTTTAACTAACAACAACCAGAGTCATTGCATGTGTGTTCTTTTCACATACCACATATGGATCCACCAGTGTCATTGCATGTGTGTTCTTTTTACTAACAACAACTGGAGTCATTTCATGTGTGTCCTTTTCACATACCACATATGGATCCACCAGTGTCATTGAAATGTGTGTTCTCTTCAGAGACCACACATGGATCCACCAGTGTCATTGCATGTGTGTTCTTTTTACTAATAACAACCAGAGTCATTGCATGTGTGTTCTTTTCACATACCACATATGGATCCACCAGTGTCATTGCATGTGTGTTCTTTTTACTAACAACAACTGGAGTCATTTCATGTGTGTCCTTTTCACATACAACATATGGATCCACCCGTTTCATTGAAATGTGTGTTCTCTTCAGAGACCACACATGGATCCACCAGTGTCATTGCATGTGTGTTCTTTTTACTAACAACAACTGGAGTCATTGCATGTGTGTTCTTTTCACATACCACATATGGATCCACCAGTGTCATTGCATGTGTGCTCTTTTCACACTCCACCTATGGATCCACCAGTGTTATTGCATGTGTGTTCTTTTCACATACCACATATGGATCCACCAGTGTCATTGAAACTTTTGTTCTCTTTAGAGACCACACATGGATCCACAAGTGTCATTGCATGTGTGTTGTTTTCACTAACAACAACTGGAGTCATTGCATGTGTGTTCTTTTCACATACCACATATGGATCCACCGATGTCATTGCATGTGTGTTCTTTTCACAATCCACCTATGGATCCACCAGTGTCATTGCATATGTTCTCTTTTTACTAACAACAACCAGAGTCATTGCTTGTGTGTTCTCTTCAGACACCACACATGGATCCCACCAGTGTCATTGCGTCTGTGTTATTTTTACTAACAACAACCAGTATCATTGAAATGTGTGTTCTCTTTAGAGACCACACATGGATCCACCAGTGTCATTGCATGTGTGTTCTTGTTACTAACAACAAATAGAGTCATTGCATGTGTGTTCTTTTCACATACCACATATGGATCCACCAGTGTCATTGCATGTGTGTTCTTTTCACAATCCACCTATGGATCCACCAGTGTCATTGCATGTGTGCTCTTTTTACTAACAACAACCAGAGTCATTGCATGTGTGCTCTCTTCAGAGACCACACATGGATCCACCTGTGTTATTGCATGTGTGTTCTTTTTACTAACAAGAACCAGAGTCATTGAAATGTGTGTTCTCTTCAGAGACCACACATGGATCCACCGGTGTCATTGCATGTGTGTTCTTTTTACTAACAACAACCAGAGTCATTGCATGTGTGTTCTTTTCACATACCACATATGGATCCACCAGTGTCATTGCATGTGTGTTCTTTTTACTAACAACAACTGGAGTCATTTCATGTGTGTCCTTTTCACATACCACATATGGATCCACCAGTGTCATTGAAATGTGTGTTCTCTTCAGAGACCACACATGGATCCACCTGTGTTATTGCATGTGTGTTCTTTTTACTAACAAGAACCAGAGTCATTGAAATGTGTGTTCTCTTCAGAGACCACACATGGATCCAACAGTGTCATTGCATGTGTGTTCTTTTTACTAACAACTACCAGAGTCATTGCATGTGTGTTCTTTTCACATACCACATATGGATCCACCAGTGTCATTGCATGTGTGTTCTTTTTACTAACAACAACTGGAGTCATTTCATGTGTGTCCTTTTCACATACAACATATGGATCCACCCGTTTCATTGAAATGTGTGTTCTCTTCAGAGACCACACATGGATCCACCAGTGTCATTGCATGTGTGTTCTTTTTACTAACAACAACTGGAGTCATTGCATGTGTGTTCTTTTCACATACCACATATGGATCCACCAGTGTCATTGCATGTGTGCTCTTTTCACAATCCACCTATGGATCCACCAGTGTTATTGCATGTGTGTTCTTTTCACATACCACATATGGATCCACCAGTGTCATTGAAACTTTTGTTCTCTTTAGAGACCACACATGGATCCACAAGTGTCATTGCATGTGTGTTGTTTTCACTAACAACAACTGGAGTCATTGCATGTGTGTTCTTTTCACATACCACATATGGATCCACCGATGTCATTGCATGTGTGTTCTTTTCACAATCCACCTATGGATCCACCAGTGTCATTGCATATGTTCTCTTTTTACTAACAACAACCAGAGTCATTGCTTGTGTGTTCTCTTCAGACACCACACATGGATCCCACCAGTGTCATTGCATCTGTGTTATTTTTACTAACAACAACCAGTATCATTGAAATGTGTGTTCTCTTTAGAGACCACACATGGATCCACCAGTGTCATTGCATGTGTGTTCTTGTTACTAACAACAAATAGAGTCATTGCATGTGTGTTCTTTTCACATACCACATATGGATCCACCAGTGTCATTGCATGTGTGTTCTTTTCACAATCCACCTATGGATCCACCAATGTCATTGCATGTGTGCTCTTTTTACTAACAACAACCAGAGTCATTGCATGTGTGCTCTCTTCAGAGACCACACATGGATCCACCTGTGTTATTGCATGTGTGTTCTTTTTACTAACAAGAACCAGAGTCATTGAAATGTGTGTTCTCTTCAGAGACCACACATGGATCCACCGGTGTCATTGCATGTGTGTTCTTTTTACTAACAACAACCAGAGTCATTGCATGTGTGTTCTTTTCACATACCACATATGGATCCACCAGTGTCATTGCATGTGTGTTCTTTTTACTAACAACAACTGGAGTCATTTCATGTGTGTCCTTTTCACATACCACATATGGATCCACCAGTCTCATTGAAATGTTTGTTCTCTTCAGAGACCACACATGGATCCACCAGTGTCATTGCATGTGTGTTCTTTTTACTAACAACAACTGGAGTCATTCCATGTGTGTTCTTTTCACATACCACATATGGATCCACCAGTGTCATTGCATGTGTGCTCTTTTCACAACCCACCTATGGATCCACTAGTGTTATTGCACGTGTGTTCTTTTTACATACCACATATGGATCCACCAGTGTCATTGAAACTTTTGTTCTCTTTAGAGACCACACATGGATCCACCAGTGTCATTTCATGTGTGTTCTTTTTACTAACAACAACTAGAGTCATTACATGTGTGTTCTTTTCACATACCACATATGGATCCACCAGTTTCATTGCATGTGTGCTCTTTTCACAATCCACCTATGGATCCACCAGTGTCATTGCATGTGTGTTCTTTTTACTAACAACAACCAGAGTCATTGCATGTGTGTTCTTTGCACATCCACATATTGATCCACCAGTGTCATTGCATATGTGCTCTTTTCACAATCCACCTATGGATCCACTAGTGTCATTGCATGTGTGTTCTTTTTACTCACAACAACCAGGGTCATTGCATGTGTGTTCTTTTCACATACCACATATGGATCCACCATTGTCATTGCATTTGTGCTCTTTTCACAATCCACCTATGGATCCACCAGTGTCATTACATGTGTGTTCTTTTTACTAACAACAACCAGAGTCATTGCATGTGTGTTCTTTTCACATACCACATATGGATCCACCAATGTTATTGCATGTGTGTTCTTTTCACAATCCACCTATGGATCCACCAGTGTCATTGCATGTGTGCTCTTTTTACTTACAACAACCAGAGTCATTGCCTGTGTGTTCTCTTCAGACACCACACATGGATCCCACTAGTGTCATTGCATCTGTGTTATTTTTACTAACAACAAGTGTCATTGAAATGTGTGTTCTCTTTAGAGACCACACATGGATCCACCAGTGTCATTGCATGTGTGTTGTTTTCACTAACAACAACTGGAGTCATTGCATGTGTGTTCTTTTCACATACCACATATGGATCCACCGATGTCATTGCATGTGTGTTCTTTTCACAATCCACCTATGGATCCACCAGTGTCATTGCATATGTTCTCTTTTTACTAACAACAACCAGAGTCATTGCTTGTGTGTTCTCTTCAGACACCACACATGGATCCCACCAGTGTCATTGCATCTGTGTTATTTTTACTAACAACAACCAGTATCATTGAAATGTGTGTTCTCTTTAGAGACCACACATGGATCCACCAGTGTCATTGCATGTGTGTTCTTGTTACTAACAACAAATAGAGTCATTGCATGTGTGTTCTTTTCACATACCACATATGGATCCACCAGTGTCATTGCATGTGTGTTATTTTCACAATCCACCTATGGATCCACCAGTGTCATTGCATGTGTGCTCTTTTTACTAACAACAACCAGAGTCATTGCATGTGTGCTCACTTCAGAGACCACACATGGATCCACCTGTGTTATTGCATGTGTGTTCTTTTTACTAACAAGAACCAGAGTCATTGAAATGTGTGTTCTCTTCAGAGACCACACATGGATCCACCGGTGTCATTGCATGTGTGTTCTTTTTACTAACAACAATCAGAGTCATTGCATGTGTGTTCTTTTCACATACCACATATGGATCCACCAGTGTCATTGCATGTGTGTTCTTTTTACTAACAACAACTGGAGTCATTTCATGTGTGTCCTTTTCACATACCACATATGGATCCACCAGTGTCATTGAAATGTGTGTTCTCTTCAGAGACCACACATGGATCCACCAGTGTCATTGCATGTGTGTTCTTTTTACTAACAACAACTGGAGTCATTCCAAGTGTGTTCTTTTCACATACCACATATGGATCCACCAGTGTCATTGCATGTGTGCTCTTTTCACAATCCACCTATGGATCCACTAGTGTTATTGCACGTGTGTTCTTTTTACATACCACATATGGATCCACCAGTGTCATTGAAACTTTTGTTCTCTTTAGAGACCACACATGGATCCACGAGTGTCATTTCATGTGTGTTCTTTTTACTAACAACAACTAGAGTCATTGCATGTGTGTTCTTTTCACATACCACATATGGATCCACCAGTTTCATTGCATGTGTGCTCTTTTCACAATCCACCTAGGGATCCACCAGTGTCATTGCATGTGTGTTCTTTTTACTAACAACAACCAGAGTCATTGCATGTGTGTTCTTTGCACATCCACATATTGATCCACCAGTGTCATTGCATATGTGCTCTTTTCACAATCCACCTATGGATCCACTAGTGTCATTGCATGTGTGTTCTTTTTACTCAAAACAACCAGGGTCATTGCATGTGTGTTCTTTTCACATACCACATATGGATCCACCATTGTCATTGCATTTGTGCTCTTTTCACAATCCACCTATGGATCCACCAGTGTCATTACATGTGTGTTCTTTTTACTAACAACAACCAGAGTCATTGCATGTGTGTTCTTTTCACATACCACATATGGATCCACCAGTGTCATTGCATGTGTGTTGTTTTCACAATCCACCTATGGATCCACCAGTGTCATTGCATGTGTGTTCTTTTTACTAACAACAACCAGAGTCATTGCATGTGTGCTCTCTTCAGAGACCACACATGGATCCACCTGTCTTATTGCATGTGTGTTCTTTTTACTAAAAAGAACCAGAGTCATTGAAATGTGTGTTCTCTTCAGAGACCACACATGGATCCACCGGTGTCATTGCATGTGTGTTCTTTTTACTAAGAACAACCAGAGTCATTGCATGTGTGTTCTTTTCACATACCACATATGGATCCACCAGTGTCATTGCATGTGTGTTCTTTTTAATAACAACAACTAGAGTCATTTCATGTGTGTCCTTTTCACATACCACATATGGATCCACCAGTGTCATTGAAATGTGTGTTCTCTTCAGAGACCACACATGGATCCACCAGTGTCATTGCATGTGTGTTCTTTTTACTAACAACAACTGGAGTCATTCCATGTGTGTTCTTTTCACATACCACATATGGATCCACCAGTGTCATTGCATGTGTGCTCTTTTCACAATCCACCTATGGATCCACTAGTGTTATTGCACGTGTGTTCTTTTTACATACGACATATGGATCCACCAGTGTCATTGAAACTTTTGTTCTCTTTAGAGACCACACATGGATCCACCAGTGTCATTTCATGTGTGTTCTTTTTACTAACAACAACTAGATTCATTGCATGTGTGTTCTTTTCACATACCACATATAGATCCACCAGTTTCATTGCATGTGTGCTCTTTTCACAATCCACCTATGGATCCACCAGTGTCATTGCATGTGTGTTCTTTTTACTAACAACAACCAGAGTCATTGCATGTGTGTTCTTTGCACATCCACATATTGATCCACCAGTGTCATTGCATATGTGCTCTTTTCACAATCCACCTATGGATCCACTAGTGTCATTGCATGTGTGTTCTTTTTACTCACAACAACCAGGGTCATTGCATGTGTGTTCTTTTCACATACCACATATGGATCCACCATTGTCATTGCATTTGTGCTCTTTTCACAATCCACCTATGGATCCACCAGTGTCATTACATGTGTGTTCTTTTTACTAACAACAACCAGAGTCATTGCATGTGTGTTCTTTTGACATACCACATATGGATCCGCCAGTGTTATTGCATGTGTGTTCTTTTCACAATCCACCTATGGATCCACCAGTGTCATTGCATGTGTGCTCTTTTTACTTACAACAACCAGAGTCATTGCCTATGTGTTCTCTTCAGACACCACACATGGATCCCACTAGTGTCATTGCATCTGTGTTATTTTTACTAACAACAAGTGTCATTGAAATGTGTGTTCTCTTTAGAGACCACACATGGATCCACCAGTGTCATTGCATGTGTGTTCTTGTTACTAACAACAAATAGAGTCATTGGATGTGTGTTCTTTTCACATACCACATATGGATCCACAAGTGTCATTGCATGTGTGCTCTTTTCACAATCCACCTATGGATCCACCAGTGTTATTGCATGTGTGTTCTTTTCACATACCACATATGGATCCACCAGTGTCATTGAAACTTTTGTTCTCTTTGGAGACCACACATGGATCCACAAGTGTCATTGCATGTGTGTTGTTTTTTACTAACAACAACTAGAGTCATTGCATGTGTGTTCTTTTCACATACCACATATGGATCCACCGATGTCATTGCATGTGTGTTCTTTTCACAATCCACCTATGGATCGACCAGTGTCATTGCATATGTTCTCTTTTTACTAACAACAACCAGAGTCATTGCATGTGTGTTCTCTTCAGACACCACACATGGATCCCACCAGTGTCATTGCATCTGTGTTATTTTTACTAACAACAACCAGTCTCATTGAAATGTGTGTTCTCTTTAGAGACCACACATGGATCCACCAGTGTCATTGCATGTGTGTTCTTGTTACTAACAACAAATAGAGTCATTGCATGTGTGTTCTTTTCACATACCACATATGGATCCACCAGTGTCATTGCATGTGTGTTCTTTTCACAATCCACCTATGGATCCACCAGTGTCATTGCATGTGTGCTCTTTTTACTAACAACAACCAGAGTCATTGCATGTGTGCTCTCTTCAGAGACCACACATGGATCCACCTGTGTTATTGCATGTGTGTTCTTTTTACTAACAAGAACCAGAGTCATTGAAATGTGTGTTGTCTTCAGAGACCACACATGGATCCACCAGTGTCATTGCATGTGTGTTCTTTTTACTAAGAACAACCAGAGTCATTGCATGTGTGTTCTTTTCACATACCACATATGGATCCACCAGTGTCATTGCATGTGTGTTCTTTTTACTAACAACAACTGGAGTCATTTCATGTGTGTCCTTTTCACATACAACATATGGATCCACCAGTGTCATTGAAATTTGTGTTCTCTTCAGAGACCACACATGGATCCACCAGTGTCATTGCATGTGTGTTCTTTTTACTAACAACAACTGGAGTCATTCCATGTGTGTTCTTTTCACATACCACATATGGATCCACCAGTGTCATTGCATGTGTGCTCTTTTCACAATCCACCTATGGATCCACTAGTGTTATTGCACGTGTGTTCTTTTTACATACCACATATGGATCCACCAGTGTCATTGAAACTTTTGTTCTCTTTAGAGACCACACATGGATCCACCAGTGTCATTTCATGTGTGTTCTTTTTACTAACAACAACTAGAGTCATTGCATGTGTGTTCTTTTCACATACCACATATGGATCCACCAGTTTCATTGCATGTGTGCTCTTTTCACAATCCACCTATGGATCCACCAGTGTCATTGCATGTGTGTTCTTTTTACTAACAACAACCAGAGTCATTGCATGTGTGTTCTTTGCACATACCACATATTGATCCACCAGTGTCATTGCATATGTGCTCTTTTCACAATCCACCTATGGATCCACTAGTGTCATTGCATGTGTGTTCTTTTTACTCACAACAACCAGGGTCATTGCATGTGTGTTCTTTTCACATACCACATATGGATCCACCATTGTCATTGCATTTGTGCTCTTTTCACAATCCACCTATGGATCCACCAGTGTCATTACATGTGTGTTCTTTTTACTAACAACAACCAGAGTCATTGCATGTGTGTTCTTTTCACATACCACATATGGATCCACCAGTGTCATTGCATGTGTGTTCTTTTCACAATCCACCTATGGATCCACCAGTGTCATTGCATGTGTGCTCTTTTTACTAACAACAACCAGAGTCATTGCATGTGTGCTCTCTTCAGAGACCACACATGGATCCACCTGTGTTATTGCATGTGTGTTCTTTTTACTAACAAGAACCAGAGTCATTGAAATGTGTGTTCTCTTCAGAGACCACACATGGATCCACCGGTGTCATTGCATGTGTGTTCTTTTTACTAAGAACAACCAGAGTCATTGCATGTGTGTTCTTTTCACATACCACATATGGATCCACCAGTGTCATTGCATGTGTGTTCTTTTTACTAACAACAACTGGAGTCATTCCGTGTGTGTTCTTTTCACATACCACATATGGATCCACCAGTGTCATTGCATGTGTGCTCTTTTCACAATCCACCTATGGATCCACTAGTGTTATTGCACGTGTGTTCTTTTTACATACCACATATGGATCCACCAGTGTCATTGAAACTTTTGTTCTCTTTAGAGACCACACATGGATCCACCAGTGTCATTTCATGTGTGTTCTTTTTACTAACAACAACTAGAGTCATTGCATGTGTGTTCTTTTCACATACCACATATGGATCCACCAGTTTCATTGCATGTGTGCTCTTTTCACAATCTACCTATGGATCCACCAGTGTCATTGCATGTGTGTTCTTTTTACTAACAACAACTAGAGTCATTGCATGTGTGTTCTTTGCACATCCACATATTGATCCACCAGTGTCATTGCATATGTGCTCTTTTCACAATCCACCTATGGATCCACTAGTGTCATTGCATGTGTGTTCTTTTTACTCACAACAACCAGGGTCATTGCATGTGTGTTCTTTTCACATACCACATATGGATCCACCATTGTCATTGCATTTGTGCTCTTTTCACAATCCACCTATGGATCCACCAGTGTCATTACATGTGTGTTCTTTTTACTAACAACAACCAGAGTCATTGCATGTGTGTTCTTTTCACATACCACATATGGATCCACCAGTGTCATTGCATGTGTGTTCTTTTCACAATCCACCTATGGATCCACCAGTGTCATTGCATGTGTGCTCTTTTTACTAACAACAACCAGAGTCATTGCATGTGTGCTCTCTTCAGAGAGCACACATGGATCCACCTGTGTTATTGCATGCGTGTTCTTTTTACTAACAAGAACCAGAGTCATTGAAATGTGTGTTCTCTTCAGAGACCACACATGGATCCACCGGTGTCATTGCATGTGTGTTCTTTTTACTAAGAACAACCAGAGTCATTGCATGTGTGTTCTTTTCACATACCACATATGGATCCACCAGTGTCATTGCATGTGTGTTCTTTTTACTAACAACAACTGGAGTCATTTCATGTGTGTCCTTTTCACATACCACATATGGATCCACCAGTGTCATTGAAATGTGTGTTCTCTTCAGAGACCACACATGGATCCACCAGTGTCATTGCATGTGTGTTCTTTTTACTAACAACAACTGGAGTCATTCCATGTGTGTTCTTTTCACATACCACATATGGATCCACCAGTGTCATTGCATGTGTGCTCTTTTCACAATCCACCTATGGATCCACTAGTGTTATTGCACGTGTGTTCTTTTTACATACCACATATGGATCCACCAGTGTCATTGAAACTTTTGTTCTCTTTAGAGACCACACATGGATCCACCAGTGTCATTTCATGTGTGTTCTTTTTACTAACAACAACTAGAGTCATTGCATGTGTGTTATTTTCACATACCACATATGGATCCACCAGTTTCATTGCATGTGTGCTCTTTTCACAATCCACCTATGGATCCACCAGTGTCATTGCATGTGTGTTCTTTTTACTAACAACAACCAGAGTCATTGCATGTGTGTTCTTTGCACATCCACATATTGATCCACCAGTGTCATTGCATATGTGCTCTTTTCACAATCCACCTATGGATCCACTAGTGTCATTGCATGTGTGTTCTTTTTACTCACAACAACCAGGGTCATTGCATGTGTGTTCTTTTTACATACCACATATGGATCCACCATTGTCATTGCATTTGTTCTCTTTATACAATCCACCTATGGATCCACCAGTGTCATTACATGTGTGTTCTTTTTACTAACAACAACCAGAGTCATTGCATGTGTGTTCTTTTCACATACCACATATGGATCCGCCAGTGTTATTGCATGTGTGTTCTTTTCACAATCCACCTATGGATCCACTAGTGTCATTGCATGTGTGCTCTTTTTACTTACAACAACCAGAGTCATTGCCTATGTGTTCTCTTCAGACACCACACATGGATCCCACTAGTGTCATTGCATCTGTGTTATTTTTACTAACAACAAGTGTCATTGAAATGTGTGTTCTCTTTAGAGACCACACATGGATCCACCAGTGTCATTGCATGTGTGTTCTTGTTACTAACAACAAATAGAGTCATTGCATGTGTGTTCTTTTCACATACCTCATATGGATCCACAAGTGTCATTGCATGTGTGCTCTTTTCACAATCCACCTATGGATTCACCAGTGTTATTGCATGTGTGTTCTTTTCACATACCACATATGGATCCACCAGTGTCATTGAAACTTTTGTTCTCTTTAGAGACCACACATGGATCCACAAGTGTCATTGCATGTGTGTTGTTTTTACTAACAACAACTAGAGTCATTGCATGTGTGTTCTTTTCACATACCACATATGGATCCACCGATGTCATTGCATGTGTGTTCTTTTCACAATCCACCTATGGATCGACCAGTGTCATTGCATATGTTCTCTTTTTACTAACAACAACCAGAGTCATTGCATGTGTGTTCTCTTCAGACACCACACATGGATCCCACCAGTGTCATTGCATCTGTGTTATTTTTACTAACAACAACCAGTCTCATTGAAATGTGTGTTCTCTTTAGAGACCACACATGGATCCACCAGTGTCATTGTATGTGTGTTCTTGTTACTAACAACAAATAGAGTCATTGCATGTGTGTTCTTTTCACATACCACATATGGATCCACCAGTGTCATTGCATGTGTGTTCTTTTCACAATCCACCTATGGATCCACCAGTGTCATTGCATGTGTGATCTTTTTACTAACAACAACCAGAGTCATTGCATGTGTGCTCTCTTCAGAGACCACACATGGATCCACCTGTGTTATTGCATGTGTGTTCTTTTTACTAACAAGAACCAGAGTCATTGAAATGTGTGTTGTCTTCAGAGACCACACATGGATCCACCAGTGTCATTGCATGTGTGTTCTTTTTACTAAGAACAACCAGAGTCATTGCATGTGTGTTCTTTTCACATACCACATATGGATCCACCAGTGTCATTGCATGTGTGTTCTTTTTACTAACAAGAACTGGAGTCATTTCATGTGTGTCCTTTTCACATACAACATATGGATCCACCAGTGTCATTGAAATGTGTGTTCTCTTCAGAGACCACACATGGATCCACCAGTGTCATTGCATGTGTGTTCTTTTTACTAACAACAACTGGAGTCATTCCATGTGTGTTCTTTTCACATACCACATATGGATCCACCAGTGTCATTGCATGTGTGCTCTTTTCACAATCCACCAATGGATCCACTAGTGTTATTGCACGTGTGTTCTTTTTACATACCACATATGGATCCACCAGTGTCATTGAAACTTTTGTTCTCTTTAGAGACCACACATGGATCCACCAGTGTCATTTCATGTGTGTTCTTTTTACTAACAACAACTAGAGTCATTGCATGTGTGTTCTTTTCACATACCACATATGGATCCACCAGTTTCATTGCATGTGTGCTCTTTTCACAATCCACCTATGGATCCACCAGTGTCATTGCATGTGTGTTCTTTTTACTAACAACAACCAGAGTCATTGCATGTGTGTTCTTTGCACATACCACATATTGATCCACCAGTGTCATTGCATATGTGCTCTTTTCACAATCCACCTATGGATCCACTAGTGTCATTGCATGTGTGTTCTTTTTACTCACAACAACCAGGGTAATTGCATGTGTGTTCTTTTCACATACCACATATGGATCCACCATTGTCATTGCATTTGTGCTCTTTTCACAATCCACCTATGGATCCACCAGTGTCATTACTTGTGTGTTCTTTTTACTAACAACAACCAGAGTCATTGCATGTGTGTTCTTTTCACATACCACATATGGATCCACCAGTGTTATTGCATGTGTGTTCTTTTCACAATCCACCTATGGATCCACCAGTGTCATTGCATGTGTGCTCTTTTTACTTACAACAACCAGAGTCATTGCCTGTGTGTTCTCTTCAGACACCACACATGGATCCCACTAGTGTCATTGCATCTGTGTTATTTTTACGAACAACAAGTGTCATTGAAATGTGTGTTCTCTTTAGAGACCACACATGGATCCACCAGTGTCATTGCATGTGTGTTCTTGTTACTAACAACAAATAGAGTCATTGCATGTGTGTTCTTTTCACATACCACATATGGATCCACCAGTGTCATTGCATGTGTGTTCTTTTCACAATCCACCTATGGATCCACCAGTGTCATTGCATGTGTGCTCTTTTTACTAACAACAACCAGAGTCATTGCATGTGTGTTCTCTTCAGAGACCACACATGGATCCACCTGTGTTATTGCATGTGTGTTCTTTTTACTAACAAGAACCAGAGTCATTGAAATGTGTGTTCTCTTCAGAGACCACACATGGATCCACCAGTGTCATTGCATGTGTGTTCTTTTTACTAACAACAACCAGAGTCATTGCATGTGTGTTCTTTTCACATACCACATATGGATCCACCAGTGTCATTGCATGTGTGTTCTTTTTACTAACAACAACTGGAGTCATTTCATGTGTGTCCTTTTCACATACAACATATGGATCCACCAGCGTCATTGCATGTGTGTTCTTTTTACTAACAACAACTGGAGTCATTGCATGTGTGTTCTTTTCACATACCACATATGGATCCACCAGTGTCATTGCATGTGTGCTCTGTTCACAATCCACCTATGGATCCACCCGTGTTATTGCATGTGTGTTCTTTTCACATACCACATATGGATCCACCAGTGTTATTGCATCTGTGTTCTTTTCACAATCCACCTATGGATCCACCAGTGTCATTGCATGTGTGCTCTTTTTACTAACAACAACCACAGTCATTGCATGTGTGTTCTCTTCAGAGACCACACATGGATCCACCTGTGTTATTGCATGTGTGTTCATTTTACTAACAAGAACTAGAGTCATTGAAATGTGTGTTCTCTTTAGAGACCACACATGGATCCACCGGTGTCATTGCATGTGTGTTCTTTTTACTAAGAACAACCAGAGTCATTGCATGTGTGTTCTTTTCACATACCACATATGGATCCACAAGTGTCATTGCATCTGTGTTCTTTTCACAATCCACCTATGGATCCACCAGTGTCATTGCATGTGTGCTCTTTTTACTAACAACAACCAGAGTCATTGCATGTGTGTTCTCTTCAGAGACCACACATGGATCCACCTGTGTTATTGCATGTGTATTCTTTTTACTAACAAGAACCAGAGTCATTGAAATGTGTGTTCTCTTCAGAGACCACACATGGATCCACCAGTGTCATTGCAAGTGTGTTCTTTTTACTAACAAAAACCAGAGTCATTGCATGTGTGTTCTTTTCACATACCACATATGGATCCACCAGTGTCATTGCATGTGTGTTCTTTTTACTAACAACAACTAGAGTCATTTCATGTGTGTCCTTTTCACATACAACATATGGATCCACCAGTGTCATTGAAATGTGGGTTCTCTTTAGAGACCACACATGGATCCACCAGTGTCATTGCATGTGTGCTCTTTTTACTAACAACAACTGGAGTCATTGCATGTGTGTTCTTTTCACATACCACATATGGATCCACCAGTGTCATTGCATGTGTGCTATGTTCACAATCCACCTATGGATCCACCAGTGTTATTGCATGTGTGTTCTTTTCACATACCACATATGGATCCACCAGTGTCATTGCATCTGTGTTCTTTTCACAATCTACCTATGGATCCACCAGTGTCATTGCATGTGTGCTCTTTTTACTAACAACAACTAGAGTCATTGCATGTGTGTTCTCTTCAGAGACCACACATGGATCCACCTGTGTTATTGCATGTGTGTTCTTTTTACTAACAAGAACCAGAGTCATTGAAATGTGTGTTCTCTTCAGAGACCACACATGGATCCACCGGTGTCATTGCATGTGTGTTCTTTTTACTAAGAACAACCAGAGTCATTGCATGTGTGTTCTTTTCACATACCACATATGGATCCACCAGTGTCATTGCATCTGTGTTCTTTTCACAATCCACCTATGGATCCACCAGTGTCATTGCATGTGTGCACTTTTTACTAACAACAACCAGAGTCATTGCATGTGTGTTCTCTTCAGAGACCACACATGGATCCACCTGTGTTATTGCATGTGTGTTCTTTTTACTAACAAGAACCAGAGTCATTGAAATGTGTGTTCTCTTCAGAGACCACACATGGATCCACCAGTGTCATTGCATGTGTGTTCTTTTTACTACCAACAACCAGAGTCATTGCATGTGTGTTCTTTTCACATACCACATATGGATCCACCAGTGTCATTGCATGTGTGTTCTTTTTACTAACAACAACTGGAGTCATTTCATGTGTGTCCTTTTCACATACAACATATGGATCCACCAGTGTCATTGAAATGTGTGTTCTCTTCAGAGACCACACATGGATCCACCAGTGTCATTGCATGTGAGTTCTTTTTACTAACAACAACTGGAGTCATTGCATGTGTGTTCTTTTCACATACCACATATGGATCCACCAGTGTCATTGCATGTGTGCTCTGTTCACAATCCACCTATGGATCCACCAGTGTTATTGCATGTGTGTTCTTTTCACATACCACATATGGATCCACCAGTGTCATTGAAACTTTTGTTCTCTTTAGAGACCACACATGGATCCACAAGTTTCATTGCATGTATGTCGTTTTTACTAACAACAACTGGAGTCATTGCATGTGTGTTCTTTTCACATACCACATATGGATCCACCAGTGTCATTGAAATGTGTGTTCTCTTCAGAGACCACACATGGATCCACCAATGTCATTGCATGTGTGATCTTTTTACTAACAACAACCAGAGTCATTGCATGTGTGTTCTCTTCAGACACCACACATGGATCCCACCAGTGTCATTGCATCTGTGTTATTTTTACTAACAACAACCATTTCCATTGAAATGTGTCTTCTCTTTAGAGACCAGACATGGATCCACCAGTGTCATTGCATGTGTGTTCTTGTTACTAACAACAAATAGAGTCATTGCTTGTGTGTTCTTTTCACATACCACATATCGATCCAATAGTGTCTTTGCATGTGTGTTCTTTTCACAATCCACCTATGGATCCACCAGTGTCATTGCATGTGTGCTCTTTTTACTAACAACAACCAGAGTCGTTGCATCTGTGCTCTCTTCAGAGACCACACATGGATCCACCAGTGTCATTGCATGTGTGTTCTTTTTACTAACAACAACTGGAGTCATTGCACGTGTGTCCTTTTCACATACCACATATGGATCCACCAGTGTCATTGAAATGTGTGTTCTCTTTAGAGACCACACATGGATCCACCAGTGTCATTGCATGTGTGTTCTTTTTACTAACAACAACTAGAGTCATTGCATGTGTGTTCTTTTCACATACCACATATGGATCCACCAGTGTCATTGCATGTGTGCTTTTTTCACAATCCACCTATGGATCCACCAGTGTTATTGCACGTGTGTTCTTTTCACATACCACATATGGATCCACCAGTGTCATTGAAACTTTTGTTCTCTTTAGAGACCACACATGGATCCATCAGTGTCATTGCATGTGTGTTCTTTTTACTAACAACAACTGGAGTCATTGCATGTGTGTTCTATTCACATACCACATATGGATCCACCAGTGTCATTGAAATGTGTGTTCTCTTTAGAGACCACACATGGATCCACCAGTGTCATTTCATGTGTGTTCCTTTTACTAACAACAACTAGAGTCATTGCATGTGTGTTCTTTTCACATACCACATATGGATCCACCACTGTCATTGCATGTGTGCTCTTTTCACAATCCACCTATGGATCCACCAGTGTCATTACATGTGTGTTCTTTTTACTAACAACAACCAGAGTCATTGCATGTGTGTTCTTTTCACATACCACATATGGATCCACCAGTGTTATTGCATGTGTGTTCTTTTCACAATCCACCTATGGATCCACCAGTGTCATTGCATGTGTGCTCTTTTTACTTATAACAACCAGAATCATTGCATGTGTGTTCTCTTCAGACACCACACATGGATCCCACTAGTGTCATTGCATCTGTGTTATTTTTACTAACAACAAGTGTCATTGAAATGTGTGTTCTCTTTAGAGACCACACATGGATCCACCAGTGTCATTGCATGTGTGTTCTTGTTACTAACAACAAATAGAGTCATTGCATATGTGTTCTTTTCACATACCACATATGGATCCACCAGTGTCATTGCATGTGTGTTCTTTTCACAATCCACCTATGGATCCACCAGTGTCATTGCATGTGTGCTCTTTTTACTAACAACAACTAGAGTCATTGCATGTGTGTTCTCTTCAGAGACCACACATGGATCCACCTGTGTTATTGCATGTGTGTTCTTTTTACTAACAACAACCGAAGTCATTGAAATGTGTGTTCTCTTCAGAGACCACACATGGATCCACCAGTGTCATTGCATGTGTGTTCTTTTTACTAACAACAACCAGAGTCATTGCATGTGTGTTCTTTTCACATACCACATATGGATCCACCAGTGTCATTGCATGTGTGTTCTTTTTACTAACAACAACTGGAGTCATTTCATGTGTGTCCTTTTCACATACAACATATGGATCCACCAGTGTCATTGAAATGTGTGTTCTCTTCAGAGACCACACATGGATCCACCAGTGTCATTGCATATGTGTTCTTTTTACTAACAACAACTGGAGTCATTGCATGTGTGTTCTTTTCACATACCACATATGGATCCACCAGTGTCATTGCATGTGTGCTCTTTTCACAATCCACCTATGGATCCACCAGTGTTATTGCATGTGTGTTCTTTTCACATACCACATATGGATCCACCAGTGTCATTGAAACTTTTGTTCTCTTTAGAGACCACACATGGATCCACAAGTGTCATTGCATGTGTGTTGTTTTTACTAACAACAACTAGAGTCATTGCATGTGTCACATCCCAAGATTTTCCAAATCTTGTAATGTGAAAAATAAATGAATAAAATAAAACTTTGTTTGATTTTCAAGGCCAGAAGAAACTTTTTGAATTCAATTGGGACTTCAAACCATTGAATCAAATAAATCCTAAAGGGATTTATAAAGATAAACATTTAATAAAGGCAAATAAAATGTTTTGGAAATACTATTTTGGATCTTTTAATAAAAGACTTTGTTTTCAAATGAAAAGGTAGATTTACAAATAAAGATTATATTTTAAAGAGCCAAATTAATAAAATATTTTGTTTTGATAAAATGAGTAAAGGTTTATTTAAATAAAATAAAGGATGTAATATCCAAATTTTATTTAAGTAAAGGCTTTTCCCATTTTAAATAAACACTAAAACTTATTTATTTATTTTAAATAAGTTTTCCAAGTATTTTAATACTACTTTGAAATCTTTTTATAAAAGGTTTTGGTTTTCAAAATGAAAAGAAATATTTTAAATAAAGATTACTTTATAAAGCCAAATTAAACCTTGGCCAATATTTTGAAACAAAAGGTTTTGCTTTGATTAAAATAGTAGAGGTTTAATTTTTTAAATAAAATAAAAAGGATTTAAATATCCAAGTTTTATTAATAAAGGTTTTACTATTTTCAAAACATCAAAACTTATTTATTCTTTTAAAAATAAGTTTTCCAAGTATTTCGTTTTCTCAAATAAAACCTACTGAAGTGTTTTGGTTTTATTTTAGTTTTCAAAATAAAGATTTTATTAAAACAAATCCTATTGGATTTATTAACTAAGGTCCATTTTATTTAATTATTAATGGAACCTAAAATAAAAGGTTATTTTGTTTTAAACAAGTTTACCAAATATCCTTTATTTCCAAATAAAACCAACTGTTTTGAATTTGAAAATATTTGGTTTTCAAATGGAAACTTTATTAATTAAATCAAACCCTATTTTATTAAATAACTAAAGATCCATTTTATTTAATTATTGAATGGATCCTAAAATGAATAAAAGAAAATTATTATTTTATTTTGAGATTTGGATTATGTTGATAAACAGAACCAAATTCAAAGTACAAAGTTGAGTGATTGTTTGAATTGTTTGAAAGTTTGAAATGTTGATTGAAATTCCAAAACAGAAAAATAGAAATAGAAAAGGAAAAAGATTTAGACAGAAAAAAAATAGAGCAACCCACCCTTTGGCCCAACTAGCCCAACAGCAGCCCACCTAGCCCACCTGTTCTCTTCCCCTAAGCATTCTTTTCACACTTATTAACTTACCCGCAAAGAGTATGACCGGTGGACCCTCTTTCCCTCCCTCACTCCACTGACCAACCGACCCCACGCAGCCCAGCTCTCCCTCCCGAAGAAAACGGTCTACACCAACTAATTGACCCACGCAGACAATGACTGGTGGACCCAACTCCCTTTCCTTCTCTTTCGCTGACAGACGGGCCCCGCACCACTGTGCATCCTCTTCACCCGCGCCAGCCGTTTCTTCCCCCTCCCCTCAACGGCGTTCTGCCGATTTACTCCGGCGTTGAATTCGTGTTCATTACTGCATTAACTCCTCCGATGACCACGCTCGTTAAATCACCTCCCTCTCCTCTTCATTTCCCCTCAAACCCCGCTGACAGAAAGCCACCAGGCTGCCTCCATTTCTCTCTGTACCGCCGCTGCTCCGACGACCCTTCTCGCCGATTCCGACCAGCACACGCCCCCTCCTACCTCCTCGAGCACGCAGCTGTGCTCAGCATTCCCCAGCGGAACTTTCTGCAGTCGCAGCTCGCTCGTGCATGTCCTTGAGCGTCGGCACCATCTACCCCGAGCCAGCGCCGCCGTCTGCTCCAACTACGGCGATGTTCCCCGGTAAAACCAGACCTTCCCTCTCCTCCCCGTGGACACGATGATGATCTCCAAGCTCATACGAACCTAACAACACTTTTCGTTTGTCTTAGGGTGCCCCCTATCATCGCCCTCGACAACCACCAGCATCGCCGCCGTCTGGTTCTTCTCCGACGACGTCCCCAGGTAGTTTCCGACCGCCCCGAGCCTCCTCGTTCACGCGCACAGCTTTGTCATGATCCTGCGCATCTAACTACGCCTTCGTTTTGCCTTAGGGTGATCGACAGCTTCGTCCTCGACCTCAACCAGAGTCAACCGCCGCCAGAACGAACTCCGGCGAGAGATTCCACCTGACCCCGAGCGCCCCTTGCCTCGTCAACCCCACGCCGAGCATCACCACATCCTAGCGAATCTGGTGAGCATCTCCCCTTTCTCCCTCACCCCCTGTAGCATCGGCACCATCGTCGACCGACAGCTCTGCCGCCGGTAGCCACCGCAGCGCCGCCAGCTTCTGGTCAAACCCGCGCGAGCCGTTCGATCTAGATCGGGCGAGCAAGATTAGACCACTTAAACGCGAAGGGGTATGCTTTCTGTACCGCACGATTAAACTTAGATCTAACGCACCACGTAGCTCGATCCCAGCGAACCGGTACGGGCGAATAAGAATATGATGCGTGGCCAGTATTAGGTTTAAAACAGATTTGAAAACAGAATATTTAGTGAATTTCAAACCCTTGTAACTCTGGATCCACACATCCAAAAATTACAAATTTTATGTCGTTGGATTCAGTAGAGCAAGACCTAACCAACCCTGGCCTTAGTTTAGCAAATAGTATCTGTTAGTTTGCTTGTTTTTGCAGATTTTTTTTGTGTGCTTATTTAGACTAGAAAAATTGTTTAAAAATGTTTTTAAGGTTAAAACCTTTGCAAATTGGTTAGTTGTGACCTTACTGACCCTAGGAACCAACCCATGTTTTGGAAAATGAATTTGGAAAAGTTTAGAATGGATTAATTGGTTTAGTCCATTTCTAGCTAATTCAAACTATTTATTTGTTTTGAAAATGGTTTTTGTAGTGAAACCTTTTGCAAATGATTTTGCCACTTGACAAAATGACCATTAGGTGTTATCAAATGTCTATGACCCACTAGGAACCACTTTTTCAAACAAAACAAAGCTTGGCATGCTTGCATGCATTACTTTGACTTTGTTATTTTTATGTGTGTTGTTTTGCTTGATTGGTAGATTGAGTTTGTGCCTTGCTTGATTGATTTGTAGTGACTTGAAGAGTGTGATTGTTGCAAGGACAAGGAGTGAACCCATACTCTACCAAAAAGGCAAGTGATGCTTCATACTTTCTATCCCATTACTTTCACTATGCATTAGTGTTTTTGCTAAGTAAAACTTGCATGGATTTTATTTTGCTAAGTATAGACCTTGCTATAGGAAAACCTAGTAGATGAATCCTTAGTAGGATTTTCCTAAGTTAAGAATCCTATTACTATCAAGCTTAGCCTAGCTAATAGAATCACCTGGGTGGAATATATATTCACACTATGGAAAAATTCCTAAGTCTGAGGACTTGTGTTTTGTTTAATAAAACAACTAAGTGAATGAATCACCTAGGTGGAATGGAAGGAATGGTTTGTGTTGAGTGGTTCACAAGGCCATGGACTTGGCTTGTGTATCTCACTTGTGGATGGCCACCCAGGAACAAAGAGATTTGAGATGTCAAATGTTGAGAAGCTTCAAGTGCAACCACTTGGCAATATGGGCTCTGCCATGATCATATAGGTTGCAAGAACTTAGCCATATGGACAGTTGGTGGTAGTGTTTGATAGGTTGGAACGCGTCCATGATGGTCTAAGGGAAGGCTTCTGAAAGATCTTGTCTTGGGAAACCAAGTCTTGTGGGGAAAGTGCACCACCTCTGCAGAGTGTAAAACCTAAGTACTTAGCCATGTCCCTGGTAAAGGACAATTTGAGCATCAAGACATGGAAGCAATCAAGAATCTCATCATTCAAATTTCTAAGTAAAACTTGTGGTTTGAACAAGGGTTGTTTGAATTCTTCAATCTTTGATGGAGAGATGGCTTGGTACAAGGATCTTGAAATCTTAGATTGGGAAAAATGATTTTGCCAAACAAAACTTAGTATTTTCAAATGTTAAGGAAAAATCTATTTTGAGCAATGCAAGCCTCAACTCCACTTAGCCAAATGCATATAGATGATAGACTCCACTATACTACCATAGTATCACTTGCCAATACAATTCAAATGTATTGACCCTTGTGGCTGTAACTTGTAATGTTGCAGGTTTGATTGATTTTAGTGAAGATTGATTGCTTAGGATTACAAAGTCTACAACCAACATCTGCCTGTGGCACTTTGAAGATGAAGGACCCCATGCTTATAGTTATTCCGCTGCAATGTAATGTAATAGCCAAATGAGCTATGTTTGATGTAATAAAATTATGTTATTCCTGGTTATAAAGTTATATTATGACCTTTGTTTCTTGATATTACATCTAAACTGTGGATGCTAGCTATTGATCCAGGGACTAGCATTGTAAACACAGGGGAGTCAACCTTACCTTATATTTTAACGAGGTTGGGACTCTACATGGTATCAGAGCATTGTGTTGCCTGTAGGATTTGTAAACCTAGGATTGGACAAAAACCCTTAGAAAATATAGGAGTTGTATTTGTTCAAAAACTTATTTACAAACAATCTTGTAAACTCTTTCCTCAACCATTTTGGTTTCAACTCTACATCTCTTCTATTTTCAACTTGATGGAAAAACCTACCCCATGACCAAAGACTTCACCATGTGCAAAGGACTTCATCAACTCTAATGACTTCAACTTCTTCAACTCTAATGACTTCAACATCTTCAGCATGTACACCAAGGACTTCCAACTTGGATATTACTAAGGACTACAAGTGAGTCAAGGAAATCTTGCTCAAGATTTAGAGACTGAGAGGATGCAAAAGTTAGAAGGAGCCTACATCATTTGAAGTTTTTGTGACCAAGAATTCTCCAAGGATACAAAGATCTCATTCAAGAAGAATCATGAAGGAAGGAAAACTCACAAGTAAACCATATAGATGGACAACCATATTTAGTTTAAGTCAAACCCACCAACTTAAGTGGTGTAACAAAAATATTTTTTTCCTAAGTATGTGCTTGAAACTTGTTGTTTGAGTGGAGTGTTTGTTTGTGATTGCTTGCACCTTGCTTGTGTAAATTGTGATGCGTGTGGTTAGAACTATTTCCCTAGAAATCTTTTGCCTATTCTAATCCCAATCAACCCAAACAGATGACTTCTCCAAGAGACTCCAACATCAAGGTTGATGACATCAACAACAACCAAGTTGACAGCATGAAAGAGCTCATAGCAACCCAAAACCAATTGAGCCAAGAGACAACTCAGCTTTTAGCCAACAACAATGGATTAGACCCAGCCATACAAAGGATTTTGAAACTTTAATCCCAATTGATGCAAGGATTGGTTACTCAAGTGATCAACATGAGAGTAAACTTTTCCCAAGGAGCATGAAGATCAATGCCCTAAGAAGAGAGAAAGATCTCCCACCTATGAAGAACAAGAACTAGAAGAACTCCTAGCTTTGGAGAGACCCAAAAAGAAGAAGAAGAAATGCCCCAACACTAGCAAGAAGGATATTACACAAGTGCAATGTTTCAATTGCAAAGAGATGGGACATTATGCCAATGAATGCCCAGAAAAGAAGATGGACCAAAGAAACAAACAAGAGGCAATGACACCAAAGGAAAAGAAAGATATCAGCCAATTGATATGTTACAATTGCAAGAACCCAGGACACTATGCAAGCAACTGTCTAGAAAAGATGAAGAACAAGTTGATCAAGCCTATGAAGGATCTCAACCTTGGCCCATGAGTCAAGTATGGAAATAAAGGACACTATGCAGATGTTTGCCCAGAGAAGTTTCCTCAAGATTCCAAGCAAGCCAATGTGTAATTTTTGTTTGAAATTTTTTAAGGGTGGTAGTACCCTAGTTGTTTTGAACCTCCTTGTAACCCTAACCTTCCCAAATCTCGGGGCGAGATTTATTTTAAGGGTGGTAGCCTGTCACATCCCAAGATTTTCCAAATCTTGTAATGTGAAAAATAAATGAATAAAATAAAACTTTGTTTGATTTTCAAGGTGAGAAGAAACTTTTTGAATTCAATTGGGACTTCAAACCATTTGAATCAAATAAATCCTAAAGGGATTTATAAAGATAAACATTTAATAAAGGAAAATAAAATGTTTTGGAAATACTATTTTGGATCTTTTAATAAAAGACTTTGTTTTCAAATGAAAAGGTAGATTTACAAATAAAGATTATATTTTAAAGAGCCAAATTAATAAAATATTTTGTTTTAATAAAATGAGTAAAGGTTTATTTAAATAAAATAAAGGATGTAATATCCAAATTTTATTTAAGTAAAGGCTTTTCCCATTTTAAATAAACACTAAAACTTATTTATTTATTTTAAATAAGTTTTCCAAGTATTTTAATACTACTTTGAAATCTTTTTATAAAAGGTTTTGGTTTTCAAAATGAAAAGAAATATTTTAAATAAAGATTACTTTATAAAGCCAAATTAAACCTTGGCCAATATTTTGAAACAAAAGGTTTTGCTTTGATTAAAATAGTAGAGGTTTAATTTTTTAAATAAAATAAAAAGGATTTAAATATCCAAGTTTTATTAATAAAGGTTTTACTATTTTCAAAACATCAAAAATTATTTATTCTTTTAAAAATAAGTTTTCCAAGTATTTCGTTTTCTCAAATAAAACCTACTGAAGTGTTTTGGTTTTATTTTAGTTTTCAAAATAAAGATTTTATTAAAACAAATCCTATTGGATTTATTAACTAAGGTCCATTTTATTTAATTATTAATGGAACCTAAAATAAAAGGTTATTTTGTTTTAAACAAGTTTACCAAATATCCTTTATTTCCAAATAAAACCTACTGTTTTGAATTTGAAAATATTTGGTTTTCAAATGGAAACTTTATTAATTAAATCAAACCCTATTTTATTAAATAACTAAAGATCCATTTTATTTAATTATTTAATGGATCCTAAAATGAATAAAAGAAAATTATTATTTTATTTTGAGATTTGGATTATGTTGATAAACAGAACCAAATTCAAAGTACAAAGTTGAGTGATTGTTTGAATTGTTTGAATGGTTTGAAAGTTTGAAATGTTGATTGAAATTCTAAAACAGAAAAATAGAAATAGAAAAGGAAAAAGATTTAGACAGAAAAAAAATAGAGCAACCCACCCTTTGGCCCAACTAGCCCAACAGCAGCCCACCTAGCCCACCTGTTCTCTTCCCCTAAGCATTCCTTTCACACTTATTAACTTACCCGCAAAGAATATGACCGGTGGACCCTCTTTCCCTCCCTCACTCCACTGACCAACCGACCCCACGCAGCCCATCTCTCCCTCCCGAAGAAAACGGTCTGCACCAACTAATTGACCCACGCAGACAATGACTGGTGGACCCAACTCCCTTTCCTTCTCTTTCGCTGACAGACGGGCCCCGCACCACTGTGCATCCTCTTCACCCGCGCCAGCCGTTTCTTCCCCCTCCCCTCAACGGCGTTCTGCCGATTTACTCCGGTGTTGAATTCGCGTTCATTACTGCGTTAACTCCTCCGATGACCACGCTCGTTAAATCACCTCCCTCTCCTCTTCATTTCCCCTCAAACCCCGCTGACAGAAAGCCACCAGGCTGCCTCCATTTCTCTCTGTACCGTCGCTGCTCCGATGACCCTTCTCGCCGATTCCGACCAGCACACGCCCCCTCCTACCTCCTCGAGCACGCAGCTGTGCTCAGCATTCCCCAACGGAACTTTCTACAGTCGCAGCTCGCTCGCGCGTGTCCTTGAGCGTCGGCAACATCTACCCCGAGCCAGCGCCGCCGTCTGCTCCAACTACGGCGACGTTCCCCGGTAAAACCAGACCTTCCCTCTCCTCCCCGTGGACACGATGATGATCTCCAAGCTCATATGAACCTAACAGCACTTTCTGTTTGTCTTAGGGTGCCCCCTATCCTCGCCCTCGACAACCACCAGCATCGCCGCCATCTGGTTCTTCTCCGACGATGTCCCCAGGTAGTTTCCGACCGGCCCGAGCCTCCTCGTTCACGCGCAGAGCTTTGTCATGATCCTGCGCATCTAACTGCGCCTTCGTTTTGCCTTAGGGTGATCGACAGCTTCGTCCTCGACCTCAACCAGAGTCAACCGCCGCCAGAACGAACTCCGGCGAGAGATTCCACCTGACCCCGAGCGCCCCTTGCCTCATCAACCCCACGCCGAGCATCACCACATCCTAGCGAATCTGGTGAGCATCTCCCCTTTATCCCTCACCCCATGTAGCATCGGCACCATCGTCGACCGACAGCTCCGCCGCCGGTAGCCACCGCAGCGCCGCCAGCTTCTGGTCAAACCCGCGCGAGCCATTCGATCTAGATCGGGCGAGCAAGATTAGACCACTTAAACGCGAAGGGGTATGCTTTCTGGACCGCACGATTAAACTTAGATCTAACGCACCACGTAGCTCGATCCCAGCGAACCGGTACGGGCGAATAAGAATATGACGCGTGGCCAGTATTAGGTTTAAAACAGATTTGAAAACAGAATATTTAGTGAATTTCAAACACTTGTAACTCTGGATCCACACGTCCAAAAATTACAAATTTTATGTCGTTGGATTCAGTAGAGCAAGACCTAACCAACCCTAGCCTTAGTTTAGCAAATAGTATCTGTTAGTTTGCTTGTTTTTGCAGATTTTTTTTTGTGCTTATTTAGATTAGAAAAATTGTTTAAAAATGTTTTTAAGGTTAAAACCTTTGCAAATTGGTTTGTTGTGACCTTACTGACCCTAGGAACCAACCCATGTTTTGGAAAATGAATTTGGAAAAGTTTAGAATGGATTAATTGGTTTAGTCCATTTCTAGCTAATTAAAACTATTGATTTGTTTATGAAAATGTTTTTGAGTAAAAAACTTTGGGAAAATGGTTTAGACCAAACCTACTGACCCAAACACCAAGTTTTGCAATAGCAACTCTTTTGGTGAAACAAAATAAGGTTTCTTTGATTTAAAACCATTTCTAGTCAAATAGAAATGTGGTTATTTTATTAAAAATGGTTTTGGAGGAAAACCTTTGGAAAATGTTTTGTTTAAACTCACTGACCCTAAACACCAAGTTTTGTGGTTTGTAAACATATTTGGTGAACCCTATAGGCTAATGCCTTAGTAAAAATATTTTTACACCACATAAAATGATACTTTGTTTTGAAAATGGTTTTTGTAGTGAAACCTTTTGCAAATGACTTTGCCACTTTACAAAATGACCATTAGGTGTTTTCAAATGTCTATGACCCATTAGGAACCACTTTTTCAAACAAAACAAAGCTTGGCATGCTTGCATGCATTACTTTGACTTTGTTGTTTTATGTGTGTTGTTTTGCTTGATTGGTAGATTGAGTTTGTGCCTTGCTTGATTGAATTGTAGTGACTTGAAGAGTGTGATTGTTGCAAGGATAAGGAGTGAACCTATACCTTCTACCAAAAAGGCAAGTGATGCTTCATACTTTCTATCCCATTACTTTCACTATGCATTAGTGTTTTTGCTAAGTAAAACTTGCATGGATTTTATTTTGCTAAGTATAGACCTTGCTATAGGAAAACCTAGTAGATGAATCCTTAGTAGGATTTTCCTAAGTTAAGAATCCTATTACTATCAAGCTTAGCCTAGCTAATAGAATCACCTGGGTGGAATATATATTCACACTATGGAAAAGTTCCTAAGTCTGAGGACTTGTGTTTTGTTTAATAAAACAACTAAGTGAATGAATCACCTGGGTGGAATGGAAGGAATGGTTTGTGTTGAGTGGTTCACAAGGCCATGGACTTGGCTTGTGTATCTCACTTGTGGATGGCCACCCAGGAACAAAGAGATTTGAGATGTCAAATGTTGAGAAGCTTCAAGTGCAACCACTTGGCAATATGGGCTCTGCCATGATCATATAGGTTGCAAGAACTTAGCCATATGGACAGTTGGTGGTAGTGTTTGATAGGTTGGAACGCGTCCATGATGGTCTAAGGGAAGGCTTCTGAAAGATCTTGTCTTGGGAAACCAAGTCTTGTGGGGAAAGTGCACCACCTCTACAGAGTGTAAAACCTAAGTACTTAGCCATGTCCCTGGTAAAGGACAATTTGAGCATCAAGACATGGAAGCAATCAAGAATCTCATCATTCAAATTTCTAAGTAAAACTTGTGGTTTGAACAAGGGTTGTTTGAATTCTTCAATCTTTGATGGAGAGATGGCTTGGTACAAGGATCTTGAAATCTTAGATTGGGAAAAATGATTTTGCCAAACAAAACTTAGTATTTTCAAATGTTAAGGAAAAATCTATTTTGAGCAATGCAAGCCTCAACTCCACTTAGCCAAATGCATATAGATGATAGACTCCACTATACTACCATAGTATCACTTGCCAATACAATTCAAATGTATTGACCCTTGTGGCTGTAACTTGTAATGTTGCAGGTTTGATTGATTTTAGTGAAGATTGATTGATTAGGATTACAAAGTCTACAACCAACATCTGCATGTGGCACTTTGAAGATGAAGGACCCCATGCTTATAGTTATTCCGCTGCAATGTAATGTAATAGCCAAATGAGCTATGTTTGATGTAATAAAATTATGTTATTCCTGGTTATAAAGTTATATTATGACCTTTGTTTCTTGATATTACATCTAAAATGTGGATGCTAGCTATTGATCCAGGGACTAGCATTGTAAACACAGGGGAGTCAACCTTACCTTATATTTTAACGAGGTTGGGACTCTACAGCATGTGTGTTCTTTTCACATACCACATATGGATCCACCAGTGTCATTGAAATGTGTGTTCTCTTCAGAGACCACACATGGATCCACCAGTGTCATTGCATGTGTGATCTTTTTACTAACAACAACCAGAGTCATTGCATATGTGTTCTCTTCAGACACCACACATGGATCCCACCAGTGTCATTGCATCTGTGTTATTTTTACTAACAACAACCATTTTCATTGAAACGTGTGTTATCTTTAGAGACCACACATGGATCCACCAGTGTCATTGCATGTGTGTTCTTGTTACTAACAACAAGTAGAGTCATTGCTTGTGTGTTCTTTTCACATACCACATATGGATCCACCAGTGTCATTGCATGTGTGTTCTTTTCACAATCCACCAATGGATCCACAAGTGTCATTGCATGTGTGCTCTTTTTACTAACAACAACCAGAGTCATTGCATGTGTGCTCTCTTCAGAGACCACACATGGATCCACCTGTGTTATTGCATGTGTGTTCTTTTTACTAACAACAACCAGAGTCATTGAAATGTGTGTTCTCTTCAGAGACCACACATGGATCCACCAGTGTCATTGCATGTGTGTTCTTTTTACTAACAACAACTGGAGTCATTGCACGTGTGTCCTTTTCACATACCACATATGGATCCACCAGTGTCATTGAAATGTGTGTTCTCTTCAGAGACCACACATGGATCCACCAGTGTCATTGCATGTGTATTCTTTTTACTAACAACAACTGGAGTCATTGCATGTGTGTTCTTTTCACATACCACATATGGATCCACCAGTGTCATTGCATGTGTGCTCTTTTCACAATCCACCTATGGATCCACCAGTGTTATTGCACGTGTGTTCTTTTCACATACCACATATGGATCCACCAGTGTCATTGAAACTTTTGTTCTCTTTAGAGACCACACATGGATCCACCAGTGTCATTGCATGTGTGTTCTTTTTACTAACAACAACTGGAGTCATTGCATGTGTGTTCTATTCACATACCACATATGGATCCACCAGTGTCATTGAAATGTGTGTTCTCTTTAGAGACCACACATGGATCCACCAATGTCATTTCATGTGTGTTCTTTTTACTAACAACAACTAGAGTCATTGCATGTGTGTTCTTTTCACATACCACATATGGATCCACCAGTGTCATTGCATGTGTGCTCTTTTCACAATCCACCTATGGATCCACCAGTGTTATTGCATGTGTGTTTTTTTCACATACCACATATGGATCAACCAGTGTCATTGAAATGTGTGTTCTCTTTAAAGACCACACATGGATCCACTAGTGTCATTGCATGTGTGTTCTTTTTACTAAAAACAACCAGTGTCATTGAAATGTGTGTTCTCTTTAGAGACCACACATGGATCCACCATTGTCATTGCATGTGTGTTCTTTTTACTAACAACAACTGGAGTCATTGCATGTGTGTTCTTTTCACATACCACATATGGATCCACCAGTGTCATTGCATGTGTGCTCGTTTCATAATCCACCTATGGATCCACCAGTGTCATTGCATGTGTGTTCTTTTTACTCACAACAACCAGGGTCATTGCATGTGTGTTCTTTTCACATACCACATATGGATCCACCAGTGTCATTGCATGTGTGCCCTTTTCACAATCCACCTATGGATCCACCAGTGTCATTGCATGTGTGTTCTTTTTACTAACAACAACCAGAGTCATTACATGTGTGTTCTTTGCACACACCACATATTGATCCACCAGTGTCATTGCATGTGTGCTGTTTTCATAATCCACCTATGGATCCACCGGTGTCATTGCATGTGTGTTCTTTTTACTATCAACAACCAGAGTCATTGCATGCGTGCTATTTTCACATACCGCATATGGATCCACCAGTGTCATTGCATGTGTGTTCTTTTCAAAATCCACCTATAGAGCCACCAGTGTCACTAAATGTGTGCCCTTTTTACTAAAAACAACCAGAGTCATTGCATGTGTGTTCTCTTCAGAGACCACACATTGATCCACTAGTGTCATTGCATGTGTGTTCTTTTTACTAACAACAAGCAGAGTCATTGTAATGTGTGTTCTCTTCAGAGACCACATAGGGATCCACTAGTGTCACTGCATGTGTGTTCTTTTTACTAACAACAACCAGAGTCATTGCATGTGTGTTCTTTTCACATACCACATATAGATCCACCAGTGTCATTGCATGTGTGTTCTTTTTACTAACAACAACTAGAGTCATTTCATGTGTGTTCTTTTCACATACCACATACGGATCCACTAGTGTCATTGAATTGTGTGTTCTCTTCAGAGACCACAGATGGATCCACCAGTGTCATTGCATGTGTGTTCTTTTTACTAACTACAACTGGAGTCATTGCATGTGTGTTCTTTTCACATACCACATATGGATCCACCAGTGTTATTGCATGTGTGCTCTTTTCACAATCCACCTATGGATCCACCAGTGTCATTGCATGTTTGTTCTTTTCACATACCACATATGGATCCACTAGTGTCATTGAAATGTGTGTTCTCTTTAGAGACCACACATGGATCCACCAGTGTCATTGCATGTGTGTTCTTTTTACTAACAACAACTGGAGTCATTGCATGTGTGTTCTTTTCACATACCACATATGGATCCACCATTGTCACTGCATGTGTGCTCTTTTCCCAATCCACCTATGGATCCACCAGTGTCATTGCATGTGTGTTCTTTTCACAATCCACCTATGGATCCACCAGTGTCATTGCATGTGTGCTCTTTTTACTAACAACAACCAGAGTCATTGCATGTGTGTTCTCTTCAGAGACCACACATGGATCCACCTGTGTTATTGCATGTGTGTTCTTTTTACTAACAACAACCAGAGTCATTGAAATGTGTGTTCTCTTTAGAGACCACACATGGATCCACCAGTGTCATTGCATGTGTGTTCTTTTTACTAACAACAACCAGAGTCATTGCGTGTGTGTTCTTTTTTTAACATACCACATATGGATCCACCAGTGTCATTGCATGTGTGTTCTTTTTACTAACAACAACTGGAGTCATTTCATGTGTGTCCTTTTCACATACCACATATGGATCCACCAGTGTCATTGAAATGTGTGTTCTCTTCAGAGACCACACATAGATCCACCAGTGTCGTTGAATGTGTGTTCTTTTTACTAACAACAACTGGAGTCATTGCATGTGTGTTCTTTTCACATACCACATATGGATCCACCAATGTCATTGCATGTGTGCTCTTTTCACAATCCACCTATGGATCCACCAGTGTTATTGCATGTGTGTTCTTTTCACATACCACATATGGATCCACCAGTGTCATTGAAACTTGTGTTCTCTTTAGAGACCACACATGGATCCACCAGTGTCATTGCTTGTGTGTACTCTTTACTAACAACAACTGGAGTCATTGCATGTGTGTTCTTTTCACATACCATATATGGATCCACCAGTGTCATTGCATGTGTGCTCTTTTCACAATCCACCTACGGATCAACCAATGTCATTGCATGTGTGTTCTTTTCACAATCCACCTATGGATCCACCATTGTCATTGCATGTGTGCCCTTTTTACTAACAACCAGAGTCATTGCATGTGTGTTCTCTTTAGAGACCACACATGGATCCACTAGTGTCATTGCATGTCTGTTCTTTTTACTAACAAAAAGGCAGTGTCCTTGAAATGTGTGTTCTGTTCAGAGACCACACATGGCTCCACCAGTGTCATTGCATGTCTGTTCTTGTTACTAACAACAACCAGAGTCATTGCATGTGTGTTCTTTTCACATACCACATACGGATCCACTAGTGTCATTGCATGTGTGTTCTTTTCACAATCCACCTATGGATCCACCAGTGTCATTTCATGTGTGCTCTTTTTACTAACAACAACCAGAGTCATTGCATGTGTGTTCTCTTCAGAGACCACACATGGATCCAACTATGTTATTGCATGTGTGTTCTTTTTACTAAGAACAAACAAAGTCATTGAAATGTGTGTTCTCTTCAGAGACCACACATGGATCCACCAGTGTCATTGCATGTGTGTTCTTTTTACTAACAACAACCAGAGTCATTGCATGTGTGTTCTTTTCACATACCACATATGGATCCACCAGTGTCATTGCATGTGTGTTCTTTTTACTAACAACAATTGGAGTCATTTCATGTGTTCTCTTTTCACATACCAGATATGGATCCACCGATGTCATTGAAATGTGTGTTCTCTTCAGAGACCACACATGGATCCACCAGTGTCATTGCATGTGTGTTCTTTTTACTAACAACAACTGGAATCATTGCATGTGTGTTCTTTTCACATACCATATATGGATCCACCAGTGTGATTCATGTGTGCTCTTTTCACAATCCACCTATGGATCCACCAGTGTCATTGCATGTGTGTTCTTTTCATATACCACATATGGATCCACCAGTGTCATTGAAATGTGTGTTCTCTTCAGAGACCACACATGGATCCACCAGTGTCATTGCATGTGTGTTCTTTTTACTAACAACAACCAGAGTCATTGCATGCGTGTTCTTTTCACATACCACATATGGATCCACCAGTGTCATTGCATGTGTGTTCTTTTCACAATCCACCTATGGATCCACCATTGTCATTGCATGTGTGCCCTTTTTACTAACAACAACCAGAGTCATTGCATGTGTGTTCTCTTCAGAGACCACACATGGATCCACTAGTGTCATTGCATGTCTGTTCTTGTTACTAACAAAAAGGCAGTGTCCTTGAAATGTGTGTTCTGTTCAGAGACCATACATGGATCCACCAGTGTCATTGCATGTCTGTTCATGTTACTAACAAAAACCAGAGTCATTGCATGTGTGTTCTTTTCACATACCACATACGGATCCACTAGTGTCAGTGCATGTGTGTTCTTTTCACAATCCACCTATGGATCCACCAGTGTCATTTCATGTGTGCTCTTTTTACTAACAACAACCAGAGTCATTGCATGTGTGTTCTCTTCAGAGACCACACATGGATCCACCTATGTTATTGCATGTGTGTTCTTTTTACTAACAACAACCAGAGTCATTGAAATGTGTGTTATCTTCAGAGACCACACATGGGTCCACCAGTGTCATTGCATGTGTGTTCTTTTTACTAACAACCAGAGTATTTGCATGTGTGTTCTTTTCACATACCACATATGGATCCACCAGTGTCATTGCTTGTGTGTACTCTTTACTAACAACAACTGGAGTCATTGCATGTGTGTTCTTTTCACATACCATATATGGATCCACCAGTGTCATTGCATGTGTGCTCTTTTCACAATCCACCTACGGATCAACCAATGTCATTGCATGTGTGTTCTTTTCACAATCCACCTATGGATCCACCATTGTCATTGCATGTGTGCCCTTTTTACTAACAACAACCAGAGTCATTGCATGTGTGTTCTCTTCAGAGACCACACATGGATCCACTAGTGTCATTGCATGTCTGTTCTTTTTACTAACAAAAAGGCAGTGTCCTTGAAATGTGTGTTCTGTTCAGAGACCACACATGGCTCCACCAGTGTCATTGCATGTCTGTTCTTGTTACTAACAACAACCAGAGTCATTGCATGTGTGTTCTTTTCACATACCACATACGGATCCACTAGTGTCATTGCATGTGTGTTCTTTTCACAATCCACCTATGGATCCACCAGTGTCATTTCATGTGTGCTCTTTTTACTAACAACAACCAGAGTCATTGCATGTGTGTTCTCTTCAGAGACCACACATGGATCCAACTATGTTATTGCATGTGTGTTCTTTTTACTAAGAACAACCAAAGTCATTGAAATGTGTGTTCTCTTCAGAGACCACACATGGATCCACCAGTGTCATTGCATGTGTGTTCTTTTTACTAACAACAACCAGAGTCATTGCATGTGTGTTCTTTTCACATACCACATATGGATCCACCAGTGTCATTGCATGTGTGTTCTTTTTACTAACAACAATTGGAGTCATTTCATGTGTTCTCTTTTCACATACCAGATATGGATCCACCGATGTCATTGAAATGTGTGTTCTCTTCAGAGACCACACATGGATCCACCAGTGTCATTGCATGTGTGTTCTTTTTACTAACAACAACTGGAATCATTGCATGTGTGTTCTTTTCACATACCATATATGGATCCACCAGTGTGATTCATGTGTGCTCTTTTCACAATCCACCTATGGATCCACCAGTGTCATTGCATGTGTGTTCTTTTCATATACCACATATGGATCCACCAGTGTCATTGAAATGTGTGTTCTCTTCAGAGACCACACATGGATCCACCAGTGTCATTGCATGTGTGTTCTTTTTACTAACAACAACCAGAGTCATTGCATGCGTGTTCTTTTCACATACCACATATGGATCCACCAGTGTCATTGCATGTGTGTTCTTTTCACAATCCACCTATGGATCCACCATTGTCATTGCATGTGTGCCCTTTTTACTAACAACAACCAGAGTCATTGCATGTGTGTTCTCTTCAGAGACCACACATGGATCCACTAGTGTCATTGCATGTCTGTTCTTGTTACTAACAAAAAGGCAGTGTCCTTGAAATGTGTGTTCTGTTCAGAGACCATACATGGATCCACCAGTGTCATTGCATGTCTGTTCATGTTACTAACAACAACCAGAGTCATTGCATGTGTGTTCTTTTCACATACCACATACGGATCCACTAGTGTCAGTGCATGTGTGTTCTTTTCACAATCCACCTATGGATCCACCAGTGTCATTTCATGTGTGCTCTTTTTACTAACAACAACCAGAGTCATTGCATGTGTGTTCTCTTCAGAGACCACACATGGATCCACCTATGTTATTGCATGTGTGTTCTTTTTACTAACAACAACCAGAGTCATTGAAATGTGTGTTCTCTTCAGAGACCACACATGGGTCCACCAGTGTCATTGCATGTGTGTTCTTTTTACTAACAACCAGAGTATTTGCATGTGTGTTCTTTTCACATACCACATATGGATCCACCAGTGTCATTGCATGTGTGTTCTTTTTACTAACAACAACCAGAGTCATTGCATGTGTGTTCTTTTCACATACCACATATGGATCCACCGGTGTCATTGAAATGTGTGTTCTCTTCAGAGACCACACATGGATCCACCAGTGTCATTGCATGTGTGTTCTTTTTACTAACAACAACTGGAATCATTGCATGTGTGTTCTTTTCACATACCATATATGGATCCACCAGTGTGATTCATGTGTGCTCTTTTCACAATCCACCTATGGATCCACCAGTGTCATTGCATGTGTGTTCTTTTCATATACCACATATGGATCCACCAGTGTCATTGAAATGTGTGTTCTCTTCAGAGACCACACATGGATCCACTAGTGTCATTGCATGTGTGTTCTTTTTACTAACAACAACCAGAGTCATTGCATGTGTGTTCTTTTCACATACCACATATGGATCCACCGGTGTCATTGAAATGTGTGTTCTCTTTAGAGACCACACATGGATCCACCAGTGGCATTGCATGTGTGTTCTTTTTACTAACAACAACTGGAATCATTGCATGTGTGTTCTTTTCACATACCATATATGGAACCACCAGTGTGATTCATTTGTGCTCTTTTCACAATCCACCTATGGATCCACCAGTGTCATTGCATGTGTGTTCTTTTCATATACCACATATGGATCCACCAGTGTCATTGAAATGTGTGGTCTCTTCAGAGACCACATATGGATCCACAAGTGTCATTGCATGTGTGTTCTTTTTACTAACAACAATCAGAGTCATTGCATGTGTGTTATTTTCACATACCACATATGGATCCACCAGTGTCATTGCATGTGTGCTCTTTTGACAATCCACCTATGGATCCACCAGTGTCCTTGCATGTGTGTTCTTTTTACTAACAACAACCAGAGTCATTGCATGTGTGTTATTTTCACATACCACATATGGATCCACCAGTGTCATTGCATGTGTGCTCTTTTCACAATCCACCTATGGATCCACCAGTGTCATTGCATGTGTGTTCTTTTTACTAACAACAAACAGAGTCATTGCATGTGTGTTCTTTTCACATACCACATATCGATCCACCAGTGTCATTGCATGTGTGTTCTTTTCACAATCCACCTATTGATCCACCAGTGTCATTGCATGTGTGCTCTTTTTACTAACAATAACCAGAGTCATTGCATGTGTGTTCTCTTCTGAGACCACACATGGATCCACCAGTGTCATTGCATGTGTGTTCTTTTTACTAACAACAACAAGTGTCATTGAAATGTGTGTTCTCTTCAGAGACCACACATGGATCCACCAGTGTCAGTGCATGTTTATTCTTGTTACTAACAATAACCAGAGTCATTGCATGTGTGTTCTTTTCACATACCACATATGGATCCACCAGTGTCATTGCATGTGTGTTCTTTTCACAATCCACCTATGGATCCACCAGTGTCATTGCATGTGTGTTCTTTTTACTAACAACAACCAGAGTCATTGCATGTGTGTTCTTTTCACATACCACATATGGATCCACCGGTGTCATTGAAATGTGTGTTCTCTTCAGAGACCACACATGGATCCACCAGTGTCATTGCATGTGTGTTCTTTTTACTAACAACAACTGGAATCATTGCATGTGTGTTCTTTTTACTAACAACAACTGGAATCATTGCATGTGTGTTCTTTTCACATACCATATATGGATCCACCAGTGTGATTCATGTGTGCTCTTTTCACAATCCACCTATGGATCCACCAGTGTCATTGCATGTGTGTTCTTTTCATATACCACATATGGATCCACCAGTGTCATTGAAATGCGTGTTCTCTTCAGAGACCACACATGGATCCACTAGTGTCATTGCATGTGTGTTCTTTTTACTAACAACAACCAGAGTCATTGCATGTGTATTCTTTTCACATACCACATATGGATCCACCGGTGTCATTGAAATGTGTGTTCTCTTCAGAGACCACACATGGATCCACCAGTGTTATTGCATGTGTGCTCTTTTCACAATCCACCTATGGATCCACCAGTGTCATTGCATGTTTGTTCTTTTCACATACCACATATGGATCCACTAGTGTCATTGAAATGTGTGTTCTCTTTAGAGACCACACATGGATCCACCAGTGTCATTGCATGTGTGTTCTTTTTACTAACAACAACTGGAGTCATTGCATGTGTGTTCTTTTCACATACCACATATGGATCCACCATTGTCACTGCATGTGTGCTCTTTTCCCAATCCACCTATGGATCCACCAGTGTCATTGCATGTGTGTTCTTTTCACAATCCACCTATGGATCCACCAGTGTCATTGCATGTGTGCTCTTTTTACTAACAACAACCAGAGTCATTGCATGTGTGTTCTCTTCAGAGACCACACATGGATCCACCTGTGTTATTGCATGTGTGTTCTTTTTACTAACAACAACCAGAGTCATTGAAATGTGTGTTCTCTTTAGAGACCACACATGGATCCACCAGTGTCATTGCATGTGTGTTCTTTTTACTAACAACAACCAGAGTCATTGCGTGTGTGTTCTTTTTTTAACATACCACATATGGATCCACCAGTGTCATTGCATGTGTGTTCTTTTTACTAACAACAACTGGAGTCATTTCATGTGTGTCCTTTTCACATACCACATATGGATCCACCAGTGTCATTGAAATGTGTGTTCTCTTCAGAGACCACACATAGATCCACCAGTGTCGTTGAATGTGTGTTCTTTTTACTAACAACAACTGGAGTCATTGCATGTGTGTTCTTTTCACATACCACATATGGATCCACCAATGTCATTGCATGTGTGCTCTTTTCACAATCCACCTATGGATCCACCAGTGTTATTGCATGTGTGTTCTTTTCACATACCACATATGGATCCACCAGTGTCATTGAAACTTGTGTTCTCTTTAGAGACCACACATGGATCCACCAGTGTCATTGCTTGTGTGTACTCTTTACTAACAACAACTGGAGTCATTGCATGTGTGTTCTTTTCACATACCATATATGGATCCACCAGTGTCATTGCATGTGTGCTCTTTTCACAATCCACCTACGGATCAACCAATGTCATTGCATGTGTGTTCTTTTCACAATCCACCTATGGATCCACCATTGTCATTGCATGTGTGCCCTTTTTACTAACAACCAGAGTCATTGCATGTGTGTTCTCTTTAGAGACCACACATGGATCCACTAGTGTCATTGCATGTCTGTTCTTTTTACTAACAAAAAGGCAGTGTCCTTGAAATGTGTGTTCTGTTCAGAGACCACACATGGCTCCACCAGTGTCATTGCATGTCTGTTCTTGTTACTAACAACAACCAGAGTCATTGCATGTGTGTTCTTTTCACATACCACATACGGATCCACTAGTGTCATTGCATGTGTGTTCTTTTCACAATCCACCTATGGATCCACCAGTGTCATTTCATGTGTGCTCTTTTTACTAACAACAACCAGAGTCATTGCATGTGTGTTCTCTTCAGAGACCACACATGGATCCAACTATGTTATTGCATGTGTGTTCTTTTTACTAAGAACAAACAAAGTCATTGAAATGTGTGTTCTCTTCAGAGACCACACATGGATCCACCAGTGTCATTGCATGTGTGTTCTTTTTACTAACAACAACCAGAGTCATTGCATGTGTGTTCTTTTCACATACCACATATGGATCCACCAGTGTCATTGCATGTGTGTTCTTTTTACTAACAACAATTGGAGTCATTTCATGTGTTCTCTTTTCACATACCAGATATGGATCCACCGATGTCATTGAAATGTGTGTTCTCTTCAGAGACCACACATGGATCCACCAGTGTCATTGCATGTGTGTTCTTTTTACTAACAACAACTGGAATCATTGCATGTGTGTTCTTTTCACATACCATATATGGATCCACCAGTGTGATTCATGTGTGCTCTTTTCACAATCCACCTATGGATCCACCAGTGTCATTGCATGTGTGTTCTTTTCATATACCACATATGGATCCACCAGTGTCATTGAAATGTGTGTTCTCTTCAGAGACCACACATGGATCCACCAGTGTCATTGCATGTGTGTTCTTTTTACTAACAACAACCAGAGTCATTGCATGCGTGTTCTTTTCACATACCACATATGGATCCACCAGTGTCATTGCATGTGTGTTCTTTTCACAATCCACCTATGGATCCACCATTGTCATTGCATGTGTGCCCTTTTTACTAACAACAACCAGAGTCATTGCATGTGTGTTCTCTTCAGAGACCACACATGGATCCACTAGTGTCATTGCATGTCTGTTCTTGTTACTAACAAAAAGGCAGTGTCCTTGAAATGTGTGTTCTGTTCAGAGACCATACATGGATCCACCAGTGTCATTGCATGTCTGTTCATGTTACTAACAACAACCAGAGTCATTGCATGTGTGTTCTTTTCACATACCACATACGGATCCACTAGTGTCAGTGCATGTGTGTTCTTTTCACAATCCACCTATGGATCCACCAGTGTCATTTCATGTGTGCTCTTTTTACTAACAACAACCAGAGTCATTGCATGTGTGTTCTCTTCAGAGACCACACATGGATCCACCTATGTTATTGCATGTGTGTTCTTTTTACTAACAACAACCAGAGTCATTGAAATGTGTGTTCTCTTCAGAGACCACACATGGGTCCACCAGTGTCATTGCATGTGTGTTCTTTTTACTAACAACCAGAGTATTTGCATGTGTGTTCTTTTCACATACCACATATGGATCCACCAGTGTCATTGCTTGTGTGTACTCTTTACTAACAACAACTGGAGTCATTGCATGTGTGTTCTTTTCACATACCATATATGGATCCACCAGTGTCATTGCATGTGTGCTCTTTTCACAATCCACCTACGGATCAACCAATGTCATTGCATGTGTGTTCTTTTCACAATCCACCTATGGATCCACCATTGTCATTGCATGTGTGCCCTTTTTACTAACAACAACCAGAGTCATTGCATGTGTGTTCTCTTCAGAGACCACACATGGATCCACTAGTGTCATTGCATGTCTGTTCTTTTTACTAACAAAAAGGCAGTGTCCTTGAAATGTGTGTTCTGTTCAGAGACCACACATGGCTCCACCAGTGTCATTGCATGTCTGTTCTTGTTACTAACAACAACCAGAGTCATTGCATGTGTGTTCTTTTCACATACCACATACGGATCCACTAGTGTCATTGCATGTGTGTTCTTTTCACAATCCACCTATGGATCCACCAGTGTCATTTCATGTGTGCTCTTTTTACTAACAACAACCAGAGTCATTGCATGTGTGTTCTCTTCAGAGACCACACATGGATCCAACTATGTTATTGCATGTGTGTTCTTTTTACTAAGAACAACCAAAGTCATTGAAATGTGTGTTCTCTTCAGAGACCACACATGGATCCACCAGTGTCATTGCATGTGTGTTCTTTTTACTAACAACAACCAGAGTCATTGCATGTGTGTTCTTTTCACATACCACATATGGATCCACCAGTGTCATTGCATGTGTGTTCTTTTTACTAACAACAATTGGAGTCATTTCATGTGTTCTCTTTTCACATACCAGATATGGATCCACCGATGTCATTGAAATGTGTGTTCTCTTCAGAGACCACACATGGATCCACCAGTGTCATTGCATGTGTGTTCTTTTTACTAACAACAACTGGAATCATTGCATGTGTGTTCTTTTCACATACCATATATGGATCCACCAGTGTGATTCATGTGTGCTCTTTTCACAATCCACCTATGGATCCACCAGTGTCATTGCATGTGTGTTCTTTTCATATACCACATATGGATCCACCAGTGTCATTGAAATGTGTGTTCTCTTCAGAGACCACACATGGATCCACCAGTGTCATTGCATGTGTGTTCTTTTTACTAACAACAACCAGAGTCATTGCATGCGTGTTCTTTTCACATACCACATATGGATCCACCAGTGTCATTGCATGTGTGTTCTTTTCACAATCCACCTATGGATCCACCATTGTCATTGCATGTGTGCCCTTTTTACTAACAACAACCAGAGTCATTGCATGTGTGTTCTCTTCAGAGACCACACATGGATCCACTAGTGTCATTGCATGTCTGTTCTTGTTACTAACAAAAAGGCAGTGTCCTTGAAATGTGTGTTCTGTTCAGAGACCATACATGGATCCACCAGTGTCATTGCATGTCTGTTCATGTTACTAACAACAACCAGAGTCATTGCATGTGTGTTCTTTTCACATACCACATACGGATCCACTAGTGTCAGTGCATGTGTGTTCTTTTCACAATCCACCTATGGATCCACCAGTGTCATTTCATGTGTGCTCTTTTTACTAACAACAACCAGAGTCATTGCATGTGTGTTCTCTTCAGAGACCACACATGGATCCACCTATGTTATTGCATGTGTGTTCTTTTTACTAACAACAACCAGAGTCATTGAAATGTGTGTTCTCTTCAGAGACCACACATGGGTCCACCAGTGTCATTGCATGTGTGTTCTTTTTACTAACAACCAGAGTATTTGCATGTGTGTTCTTTTCACATACCACATATGGATCCACCAGTGTCATTGCATGTGTGTTCTTTTTACTAACAACAACCAGAGTCATTGCATGTGTGTTCTTTTCACATACCACATATGGATCCACCGGTGTCATTGAAATGTGTGTTCTCTTCAGAGACCACACATGGATCCACCAGTGTCATTGCATGTGTGTTCTTTTTACTAACAACAACTGGAATCATTGCATGTGTGTTCTTTTCACATACCATATATGGATCCACCAGTGTGATTCATGTGTGCTCTTTTCACAATCCACCTATGGATCCACCAGTGTCATTGCATGTGTGTTCTTTTCATATACCACATATGGATCCACCAGTGTCATTGAAATGTGTGTTCTCTTCAGAGACCACACATGGATCCACTAGTGTCATTGCATGTGTGTTCTTTTTACTAACAACAACCAGAGTCATTGCATGTGTGTTCTTTTCACATACCACATATGGATCCACCGGTGTCATTGAAATGTGTGTTCTCTTTAGAGACCACACATGGATCCACCAGTGGCATTGCATGTGTGTTCTTTTTACTAACAACAACTGGAATCATTGCATGTGTGTTCTTTTCACATACCATATATGGAACCACCAGTGTGATTCATTTGTGCTCTTTTCACAATCCACCTATGGATCCACCAGTGTCATTGCATGTGTGTTCTTTTCATATACCACATATGGATCCACCAGTGTCATTGAAATGTGTGGTCTCTTCAGAGACCACATATGGATCCACAAGTGTCATTGCATGTGTGTTCTTTTTACTAACAACAATCAGAGTCATTGCATGTGTGTTATTTTCACATACCACATATGGATCCACCAGTGTCATTGCATGTGTGCTCTTTTGACAATCCACCTATGGATCCACCAGTGTCCTTGCATGTGTGTTCTTTTTACTAACAACAACCAGAGTCATTGCATGTGTGTTATTTTCACATACCACATATGGATCCACCAGTGTCATTGCATGTGTGCTCTTTTCACAATCCACCTATGGATCCACCAGTGTCATTGCATGTGTGTTCTTTTTACTAACAACAAACAGAGTCATTGCATGTGTGTTCTTTTCACATACCACATATCGATCCACCAGTGTCATTGCATGTGTGTTCTTTTCACAATCCACCTATTGATCCACCAGTGTCATTGCATGTGTGCTCTTTTTACTAACAATAACCAGAGTCATTGCATGTGTGTTCTCTTCTGAGACCACACATGGATCCACCAGTGTCATTGCATGTGTGTTCTTTTTACTAACAACAACAAGTGTCATTGAAATGTGTGTTCTCTTCAGAGACCACACATGGATCCACCAGTGTCAGTGCATGTTTATTCTTGTTACTAACAATAACCAGAGTCATTGCATGTGTGTTCTTTTCACATACCACATATGGATCCACCAGTGTCATTGCATGTGTGTTCTTTTCACAATCCACCTATGGATCCACCAGTGTCATTGCATGTGTGTTCTTTTTACTAACAACAACCAGAGTCATTGCATGTGTGTTCTTTTCACATACCACATATGGATCCACCGGTGTCATTGAAATGTGTGTTCTCTTCAGAGACCACACATGGATCCACCAGTGTCATTGCATGTGTGTTCTTTTTACTAACAACAACTGGAATCATTGCATGTGTGTTCTTTTTACTAACAACAACTGGAATCATTGCATGTGTGTTCTTTTCACATACCATATATGGATCCACCAGTGTGATTCATGTGTGCTCTTTTCACAATCCACCTATGGATCCACCAGTGTCATTGCATGTGTGTTCTTTTCATATACCACATATGGATCCACCAGTGTCATTGAAATGTGTGTTCTCTTCAGAGACCACACATGGATCCACTAGTGTCATTGCATGTGTGTTCTTTTTACTAACAACAACCAGAGTCATTGCATGTGTATTCTTTTCACATACCACATATGGATCCACCGGTGTCATTGAAATGTGTGTTCTCTTCAGAGACCACACATGGATCCACCAGTGGCATTGCATGTGTGTTCTTTTTACTAACAACAACTGGAATCATTGCATGTGTGTTCTTTTCACATACCATATATGGAACCACCAGTGTGATTCATTTGTGCTCTTTTCACAATCCACCTATGGATCCACCAGTGTCATTGCATGTGTGTTCTTTTCATATACCACATATGGATCCACCAGTGTCATTGAAATGTGTGGTCTCTTCAGAGACCACATATGGATCCACAAGTGTCATTGCATGTGTGTTCTTTTTACTAACAACAATCAGAGTCATTGCATGTGTGTTATTTTCACATACCACATATGGATCCACCAGTGTCATTGCATGTGTGCTCTTTTGACAATCCACCTATGGATCCACCAGTGTCCTTGCATGTGTGTTCTTTTTACTAACAACAACCAGAGTCATTGCATGTGTGTTATTTTCACATACCACATATGGATCCACCAGTGTCATTGCATGTGTGCTCTTTTCACAATCCACCTATGGATCCACCAGTGTCATTGCATGTGTGTTCTTTTTACTAACAACAAACAGAGTCATTGCATGTGTGTTCTTTTCACATACCACATATCGATCCACCAGTGTCATTGCATGTGTGTTCTTTTCACAATCCACCTATGGATCCACCAGTGTCATTGCATGTGTGCTCTTTTTACTAACAATAACCAGAGTCATTGCATGTGTGTTCTCTTCCGAGACCACACATGGATCCACCAGTGTCATTGCATGTGTGTTCTTTTTACTAACAACAACAAGTGTCATTGAAATGTGTGTTCTCTTCAGAGACCACACATGGATCCACCAGTGTCAGTGCATGTTTATTCTTGTTACTAACAATAACCAGAGTCATTGCATGTGTGTTCTTTTCACATACCACATATGGATCCACCAGTGTCATTGCATGTGTGTTCTTTTCACAATCCACCTATGGATCCACCAGTGTCATTGCATGTGTGTTCTTTTTACTAACAACAACCAGAGTCATTGCATGTGTGTTCTTTTCACATACCACATATGGATCCACCGGTGTCATTGAAATGTGTGTTCTCTTCAGAGACCACACATGGATCCACCAATGTCATTGCATGTGTGTTCTTTTTACTAACAACAACAGGAATCATTGCATGTGTGTTATTTTCACATACCATATATGGATCCACCAGTGTGATTCATGTGTGCTCTTTTCACAATCCACCTGTGTCATTGCATGTGTGCCCTTTTTACTAACAACAGCAAGAGTCATTGCATGTGTGTTCTCTTTAGAGACCACACATAGATCCACCAGTGTCATTGCATGTGTGTTATTTTTACTAACAACCAGTGTCATTAAAATGTGTGTTCTCTTCAGAAACCACACATGGATCCACCAGTGTCATTGCATGTGTGTTCTTGTTACTAAAAACAACCAGAGTAATTGCATGTGTGTTCTCTTCACATAATACATATGGATCCACCAGTGTCATTGCATGTTTGTTCTTTTCACAATCCACCTATGGATTCACGAGAGTCATTACATGTGTGACCTTTTTACTAACAACAACCAGAGTCATTGCATGTGTGTTCTCTTTAGAGACCACACATGGATCCACCAGTGTCATTGCATGTGTGTTCTTTTTACTAACAACAATCAGAGTCATTGAAATGTGTGTTCTCTTTAGAGACCACACATGGATCCACCAGTGTCATTTCATGTGTGTTCTTTTTACTAAGAACCAGAGTCATTGCATGTGTGTTCTTTTCACATACCACATTTGGATCCACCAGTGTCATTGCATGTGTGTTATTTTTACTAACAACAACTGGAGTTATTTCATGTGTGTTCTTTTCACATACCACATATGGATCCACCAGTGTCATTGAAATGTGTGTTCTCTTCAGAGACCACACATGGATCCACCAGTGTCATTGCATGTGCGTTCTTTTTACTAACAACGACTAGAGTCATTGCATGTGTGTTCTTTTCACATACGTAATATGGATCCACCAGTGTCATTGCATGTGTGCTCTTTTCACAATCCACCTATGGATCCACCAGTGTTATTGCATGTGTGTTCTTTTCACATACCACATATGGATCCAGCAGTGTCATTGAAATGTGTGTTCTCTTCAGAGACCACATATGGATCCACTAGTGTCATTGCATGTGTGTTCTTTTTACTAACAACAACAAGTGTCATTGAAATGTGTGTTCTCTTTAGAGACCACACATGGATCCACCAGTGTCATTGCATGTGTGTTATTTTTACTAACAACTACTGGAGTCATTGCATGTGTGTTCTTTTCACATACCACATATGGATCCACCAATGTCATTGCATGTGTGCTCTTTTCACAATCCACCTATGGATCCAACAGTGTCATTGCATGTGTGTTCTTTTTACTAACAACAACCACAGTCATTGCATGTGTGTTCTTTGCACATAACACATATTGATCCACCAATGTCATTGCATGTGTGCTCGTTTCACAATCCACCTATGGATCTACCAGTGTCATTGCATGTGTGTTCTTTTTACTATCAACAACCAGAGTCATTGCATGTGTGTTCTTTTTACTATCAACAACCAGAGTCATTGCATGTGTGTTATTTTCACATACCACATATGGATCCACCAGTGTCATTGCATGTGTGTTCTTTTCACAATCCACCTATAAATCCACCAGTGTCATTGCATGTGTGCTCTTTTTAGTAACAACATGTAGAGTCACTGCATGTGTGTTCTCTTCAGAGACCACACATGGATCCACTAGTGTCATTGCATGTGTGTTCTTTTTACTAACAACAACCAAAGTCATTGAAATGTGTGTTCTCTTTAGAGACCACACATGGATCCACCAGTGTCATTGCATGTGTGTTCTTTTTACTAACAACAACCAGAGTCATTGCATGTGTGTTCTTTTCACATACCACGTATGGATCCATAAGTGTCATTGCATGTGTGTGAAGGAAATATGCCCTGAGAGGCAATAATAAAGTTGTTATTATGTATTCCTTGTATATGATAGATGTTTATTTTGCATGCTATAATTGTATTGATAGGAAACATCAATACATGTGTGTTTAATAAACAAAAAGGGTTCCTAGTCATGCCTCTCTTATAGACTAGCTTGTTGATTTACAGGATGATCAAGGTTTCCTGATCATGGACATTGGATGTTGTTAATAACAAGGTCACACCATTGGTGGAATGATGTGTTGAACATTCATCCGAAGTATAGCATTACGATCAAGTCATTGTGTTTATATTGCTATAACATCATACGAAGTAATCTTTATCCTTAGACCATGAGATCATGTTAATTGCTAACACCGGAAGAGTATCTTGATAACATCAAACGTCACACCATAACAGGGTGACTATAAAGATGGGTTTAGTGCTACGAAGGTATTATGCTGAGGCTCATGGATCAAGAGTGGAATTTGTCAATCCAGATGACAGATAGATATACTCTAGGCCCTCTCGGTGATATCACATTAGGATAGCTTGCAAGCAAGTGATGTGATCACTAGAATGTTATATCACGGGAACGAGATAACAGTGCATGTCGGTAGCGAGATCAAACTAGGTATGGAGATACCGATGATTGAATCTCGGACATGTAATGTATCGAGAGACAAAGGGATTTAGTTACAAGCGTTAAAGGTTCTCACGATCATAGGAGTCATCGTTGAATGTGTAGGAGTCAGTACGGATCTCTAGGTCCCGCTGCTGATTATTGATCAGAGAAGGGTCTCGATCATGTCTGCATTATTCGCGAACCGTAGGGTGGCACATATGTTTCATACGAAAGAATTGCAAAGCGCAGGAATTGTTTCAATAGAAACCGGAAATTGTTTCGGGTGAAATTGCAGAAGGTGGTTCTGCATGTGATATTGAAATATAGCAATGGGCTATATGTGAATGTTTGTTAATTAAAGTAATTAACAAAATTCTGAATAAATTTAATAAAAGAGTTCTATTAAATGAGAGAGCATTAAATTTGGAGAAATTTAATGCATTTAAAGTGGAGACTTTAGAAGGGAATGCGAAGAGGCATTTTAATGTGGAGGAGTTACCACCACATGAATGGGGGAGGTGAGGGGTCACCCCCCCATTCGCCGGCCATGGAGAGAGGGGGCACCCCCCTCCTCCTATAAAACGTCACCCATTCCCTCCTTCATCCTTACACCTCCTTGTGAAGGATCTCTCTCCCCCTCTAGAATTATTCCCCCATGGTCTCGGATTAGCGACATACATGTTCCCGGTGGCATTTCATCTGGAAGAAGTTGCTGCTTCTGCTGGATCGCTGGAGCGAGGAGGTGGAGGTTGTCCAGTGACCTGAACGTGTGTGTGAGTGCGGATGCGCTACTGAGTTGCGGCGCTCGGACTTCCTCACGATCTTGAGATCGGCAAGTGTATGACTACATCAACCACGAGTTCCTACTCGTTAACAAAGCTCGTTGTCTTCGAGGGTAAGTTCTCTATGGATGTATGTCCACCCGTTTGCTTTGTACCTAGTAGATAGATCTTGGCGTGTAGTTCACACCGTAGGAAATTTTTTGTTTTCTATGCTGCGGACCCAACAGTGGTATCAGAGCCTGATCTATGCGTAGGTGCTTTGCACGGGTAGTACACATATGTTTATATGTGGGCGATGATGATCATGTTATTGCATCTTCTATGTACTTTGGATATTGGTGGCATAGTGGGATGAAGCGGCCCGGACCAACCTTACATGTCATCGTACATGAGACCGGTTCCACGACTGACATGCAACTTGTTTTGCATAAGTGGTTGGCGGATGTCTGTCTCTCCTACTATAGTCAATATATGATTTACAACGAGTTGCTAATAACTTTGTTATCCTTATTGTGGTTCATGTTTGTAGGTTAGACAGGTTCTATCTCCGAAATCCCTAAGCCACGTAAAACTTGCAATTGATAAATTAGAGGCGTCTAGTTTAGATCGTTGCTAGGCTAGTGTTTTGATATGGTATTGTTGTAAGTAGATGTATGATAGATACTCTTACAACTCACTTAATGTGTAAGTTTCATAGACCTTGGCCTTACACACAAAGGAATGATAGAGATCATACCACGATGCAAATGATAGAGATCAAATGCATGGACCATATCACCTCACTTCACACATTAGATGTTAGCATCTTATATTGCTAGTTTGGCGCGTTTGGTAGCATTATAAGATGATCCCTCATTTAGATATCAAGATAAAATGTGTTCTTCCTTAAGTATGCACCGTTTTGTGGATCGTGTTTTGAGGCATCACGTGATGATCGGGTGTTTTCAACTCTACGCTTTCATACAACGGGTGTAAGACAGTTTTACACACACAAATACTAAGGTTCTTACTTGACGAGCCTAGCATGTACAGACATGGCCTCGGAACACGGACCGAAAGGTTAAGCATGAGTCATATAGTTGATATGATGCCCATATAGATGCTCGCCTTTGAAGCTACACCGACTCACGTGATGATCGGACTTGGTGTAGTGGATTTGGTTCATGTAATCACCAAAAGGACATGAGGGATGTCGTCTTTGAGTGGGAGTTCATTAGTAATTTGGATTAGTTGAACTCAATCTATCATAAACTTAGTCTAAATATACTTTACAAATTTTGTTGTAGATGGCACCACCTGCTTTTAATTTCAATGTGTTCATGGAGAAAGAGAAACTTGCTGCGAATGGTAGCAACTTCACCAACTGGGCTATGAATTTGAGGATTCTCCTCACTGCTGCACAAAAGCAATATGTGCTAGATGCGCCGCTAGGCCCCCCACCAGCTCCTGATGCCCCTGACGAGGAAAAGAACGTCTATATAACTCGTCAGGAGGACCACAACTGAGTTCATTGCGGCATACTGTATGGGCTAGAGCCAGAACTTCAAATGCCTTTGATACCATGGGAGAATTGAAAATGATTTTCGATACCCATGCTGCCATAGAGAGTTATAATGCTACAGAAAAGTTCTTTAGCTGCATGATGGAGGAAAATAGCTCCGTTAGTGAGCACGTACTCAAAATGTCTGGGTATGCCGATAAGCTTGTGTCCTTGGGAATAACGATTCCCATTGACTTAGGCATACATCGTGTTCTCCAATCTCTGCCACCTAGCTACAAGAGCTTCGTGATGAACTATAATATGCAGGGCATGAAGAAGTCTCTTCCCGAGCTTCTATCAATGCTTAAGACTGCAGAAGTGGAGATTAGGAAAGAACATCAAGTGTTGATGATCAATAGGACCACCGGTTTCAAGAAGGCCAAGAAAGGCAAGCACAAGGAAAGAAGGGTGGCAAGTCTGTTGCCACGCCTGAAAAGAAACCCTGAGCTGGCCCTAAGTCTGACACCGAGTGCTACTATTGCAAGGGGACTGGCCATTGGAAGCGCAACTGCCCCAAGTATTTGGCGGACAAGAAGTCCGGCAAGGCAAACAAAGGTATATGTGATATACATGTTATTGATGTGTACTTGACTAGTACTCGTAGTAGCACCTGGGTATTTGATACGGGATCGGTTGCTAATATATGTAACTCGGTTCAGGGGCTGCGGAACAAGCGACAACTAGCAAGGGATGAGGTCACGATGCGGGTCAGCAATGGATCGAGAGTTGATGTGATCGCCGTCGGAACGCTGCCTATCCATATGCCATCAGGATGACATATGAACCTAAATAGTTGTTATTTGGTGCCTACACTGAGCATGAACATTGTATCCGGATCGTGTTTGATGCAAAGTGGTTATTCATTTAAGTCTGAAAACAATGGTTTTTCGATTTATATGAATAATATCTTTTATGGTCATGCACCTATGTTGAATGGTTTGTTTCTATTGGATCTCAATAGTAGTATTACGCATATTCATAATGTTGATGCTAAAAGGATTAAACTTGATAATGATATATCTACATATATGTGGCACTGCCGTCTAGGTCATATTGGCGTTAAACGCATGAAGAAACTCCATTCTAATGGAATTTTGGAATCACTTGATTTTGAATCATTTGATACATGTGAGCCATGCCTTATGGGCAAGATGACTAGAACGCCGTTTTCCGATTCAATGGAACGGGCGGCAGATCTATTGGAAATCATACATACTGATGTGTGTGGACCAATGACTGTGTCGGCGCGAGGTGGATATCGTTATTTTGTTACTTTCACGGATGATTTGAGTAGATATGGGTATATCTATTTGATGAAACACAAGTCTGAAACTTTTGAAAAGTTCAAAGAATTTCAGAATGAAGTGGAAAATCATCGTAACAGAAAGATCAAATTTCTACGGTCCGACCGTGGAGGAGAGTATCTTAGTTACGAGTTTAGCACACATATGAAAGACTGTGGAATAGTTTCACAACTCACGCATGCCGGAACACCACAACGTAATGGTGTGTCAGAACGTCGTAATCGTACTTTATTGGATATGGTTCGATCTATGATGTCTCTGACTGACTTGCCACTGTCATTTTGGGGTTATGCACTGGAAAAAGCTGCATTCACTTTAAATCGGGCACCATCTAAATCCGTTGAAACGACACCGTATGAATTATGGTTTGGAAACAAACCTAAGCTGTCATTTATTAAGGTTTGGGGATGCGATGTTTATGTGAAGAAACTTCAACCGGATAAACTCGAACCCAAAGCGGAAAAATGCGTCTTCATAGGATACCCTAAGGAAACGATTGGGTATACCTTCTATCACAGATCTGAGGGCATGGTTTTTGTTGCCAAGAATGGATCCTTTCTTGAGAAGGAGTTTCTCGCGAAAGGTGTGAGTAGTCGGAAGGTAGAACTCGAAGAGGTTATTGAACCTTCTCTTCATGAAATGGCGAGTAGCGCAGATCCAGAAGTTGTTTCGGAGTTGACTTCACCTAATGAAGAGAGAGAGCTAATGATATTGATCATGAAACTCCGAAAGAGGACACTACCGAACCTCGCAGGTCAAGCAGGACACGTGCAGCTCCTGAACTGTACGGCAATCCTGTTGTGAATTTCATGGTTGATGAAATGGATGACCCTGTGACGTATGAAGAAGCGATGATGATCCCGGATTCCAACAAATGGCTAGAAGCCATGAAATCCGAGATGGAATCCATGTACGAAAACCAGGTTTGGACCTTGGTGGACTTACCTCACGACCGAAAGGCCATTGAGAATAAATGGATTTTCAAAAGGAAAACTGATGCTGATGGTAATGTGACCATCTATAAGGCTCGACTTGTCGGAAAGGGGTTTCGACAAATTCAAGGAGTTGACTACGATGAGACATTCTCTCCCGTAGTGATGCTTAAGTCGGTTAGGATTATGTTAGCAATTGCTGCATATTTCGATTATGAAATATGGCAGATGGATGTCAAAACTCCGTTCCTCAATGGTAATATTGAAGAAGAGTTGTATATGATACAACCTAAGGGTTTTGTCGATCCTAAGGATGCTAATAAGGTGTGCAAACTTCAGCGATCCATCTATGGACTGAAGCAGGCATCATGAAGTTGGAATCTCCGCTTTGATGAGGTGATCAAAGAGTTTGGATTTGTCCAAACTTATGGAGAGGCTTGTATTTACAAGAAAGTGAGTGGGAGCAATGTGGCATTTCTGATATTATATGTGGATGACATATTATTGCTTGGAAATGATTTAGATCTTTTAAACAGTGTTAAAAGTTATCTAAACAGCAAATTTTCGATGAAGGACCTTGGTGAAGCTTCATATATATTAGGCATTAAAATCTATAGAGATAGATCAAGACGCCTAATTGGGCTATCGCAGAGTACATACCTTGATAAGATATTAAAGAAGTTTAATATGGACGGAAGTAAGAAGGGGTTCTTACCTATGTTGCAAGGCAAGACATTGAGTAAGACTCAAAGTCCGGCTACGGCGGAAGAAAGAGAGATAATGGATAGGATCCCCTATGCCTCAGCCATAGGCTCTATAATGTATGCCATGCTATGTACAAGACCGGATGTGGCACAAGCTATTAGTTTGACTAGTAGGTACCAATCTGATCCAGGTTCGGAACACTGGATAGCGGTCAAGAATATCCTTAAGTACTTGAGAAGAACTAAGGATATGTTTCTTATATACGGAGGTGAAGAAGAGCTAGTCGCTAAGTGTTATGTCGATGCTAGCTTTGACACTGATCCGGATGACTCTAAGTCTCAATCCGGATATGTATTTCTCTTGAACGGAGCAGCAATTAGTTGGAGGAGCTCCAAACAACCTGTGGTGGCTGGATCAACAACGGAGGCAGAATATGTTGCTGCTTCGGAAGCAGCGCAGGAAGCGGTTTGGATGATGGAGTTCATAACGGAACTGGGTGTGGTTCCCAGTGCGTTGGACCCAATGGTGATCTATTATGACAACAATGGAGCCATAGCCAACGCAAAGGAACCAAGGTCTCACAAGAATTCCAAGCATATTAAGCGCCGGTTTCACTCCATCTGCGAGCATGTCAAGGATGGAGATATAAAGATTTGTAAAGTGCACACGAACTTGAATGTAGCAGATCCGTTGACTAAAGTACTCCCTAGGGAAAAACATGATCAACACCAGAACTCCATGGGTGTTATATTTATCACTATGTGAACTAGATTATTGTCTCTAGTGCAAGTGGGAGACTGAAGGAAATATTCCCTGAGAGGCAATAATAAAGTTGTTATTATGTATTCCTTGTATATGATAGATGTTTATTTTGCATGCTATAATTGTATTGATAGGAAACATCAATACATGTGTGTTTAATAAACAAAAAGGGTTCCTAGTCATGCCTCTCTTATAGACTAGCTTGTTGATTAACAGGATGATCAAGGTTTCCTGATCATGGACATTGGATGTTGTTAATAACAAGGTCACACCATTGGTGGAATGATGTGATGAACATTCATCCGAAGTATAGCATTACGATCAAGTCATTGTGTTTATATGGCTATAACGTGATACGAAGTAATCTTTATCCTGAGACCATGAGATCATGTTAATTGCTAACACCGGAAGAGTATCTTGATAACATCAAACGTCACACCGTAACAGGGTGACTATAAAGATGGGTTCAGTGCTACGAAGGTGTTATGTTGAGGATCATGGATCAAGAGTGGAATTTGTCAATCCAGATGACGGATGGATATACTCTCCCTCTTGATGATATCACATTAGGATAGCTTGCAAGCAGGTGATGTGATCACTAGAATGTTATATCATGGGAACGAGAAAAGAGTGCATGTCGGTAACGAGATCAAACTAGGTATGGAGATACCGATGATCGAATCTCGGACATGTAATATATCGAGAGACAAAGGGATTTAGTTACAAGCGTTAAAGGTTCTCACGATCACAGGAGTCATCGTTGAATGTGTAGGAGTCAGTACGGATCTCCAGGTCCCGCTGCTGATTATTGATCGGAGAAGGGTCTCGATCATGTCTGCATTATTCGCGAACCGTAGGGTGGCACACTTAAGAGTTACCGGACACCATTTTGGAGCACATATGTTTCACACGAAAGAATTGCAAAGCGCAGGAATTGTTTCAATAGAAACCGGAAATTGTTTCGGGTGAAATTGCAGAAGGTGGTTCTGCATGTGATATTGAAATATAGCAAGGGGCTATATGTGAATGTTTGTTAATTAAAGTAATTAACAAAATTCTGAATAAATTTAATAAAAGAGTTTTATTAAATGAGAGAGCATTAAATTTGGAGAAACTTAATGCATTTAAAGTGGAGACTTTAAAAGGGAATGTGAAGAGGCATTTTAATCTGGAGGAGTTACCACCACATGAATGGGGGAGGTGAGGGGTCACCCCCCCATGTGCCGGCCATGGAGAGAGGGGGCACCCCCCTCCTCCTATAAAAGGCCACCCATTCCCTCCTTCATCCTCACACCTCCTTGTGAAGGATCTCTCTCCCCCTCTAGAATTATTCCCCATGGTCTCGGATTAGTGAGATACATGTTCCCGGTGGCATTTCGTCTGGAAGGAGTTGCTGCTTCCGCTGGATCGCTGGAGCGAGGAGGTGGAGGTTGTCCGGTGGCTTGAACGTGTGTGCGAGTGCGGACGCGCTGCTGAGTTGCGTCGCTCGGACTTCCTCACGATCTTGAGATCGGCAACTGTACGACTACATCAACCACGAGTTCCTACTCGTTAACAAAGCTCGTTGTCTTCGAGGGTAAGTTCTCTATGGATGTATGTCCACCCGTTTGCTTTGTACCTAGTAGATAGATCTTGGCGTGTAGTTCACACCGTAGGAAAAATTTTGTTTTCTATGCTACGGACCCAACAGTGTGTTCTTTTTACTAACAACAACTGGATTCATTGCATGTGTGTTCTTTTCACATACCACATATGGATCCACTAGTGCCATTGAAATGTGTGTTCTCTTTAGAGACCACACATGGATCCACCAGTGTCATTGCATGTGTGTTCTTTTTACTAAAACAACTGGAGTCATTGCATGTGTGTTCTTTTCAAATACCACATATGGATCCACCAGTGTTATTGCATATGTGCTCTTTTCACAATCCACCTATGGATCCACCAGTGTCACTGCATGTTTGTTATTTTCACATACCACATATGGATCCACCAGTGTCATTGAAATGTGTGTTCTCTTTAGATACCACACATGGATCCACCAGTGTCATTGCATGTGTGTTCTTTTTACTAACAACAACTGGAGTCATTGCATGTGTGTTCTTTTCACATACCACATATGGATCCACCAGTGTCATTGCATGTGGACTCTTTTCACAATCCACCTATGGATCCACTAGTGTCATTGCATGTGTGTTCTTTTTACTAACAACAACTAGAGTCATTGCATGTGTGTTCTTTTCACATACCACATATGGATCCACCATTATCATTGCATGTGTGTTCTTTTCACAATCCGCCTATGGATCCACCAGTGTCATTGCATGTGTGTTCTTTTTACTAACAACAACCAGAGTCATTGCATGTGTGTTCTTTTCACATACCACATATGGATCCACCAGTGTCATTGCATGTGTGTTCTTTTCACAATCCACCTATGGATCCACCAGTGTCATTGCATGTGTGTTCTTTTTACTAACAACAACCAGAGTCATTGCCTACGTGTTCTTTTCACATACCACATATGGATCCACCAGTGTCATTGCATGTGTGCCCTTTTCACAATCCACCTATGGATCCACCAGTGTCATTGCATGTGTGTTCTTTTTACTATCAACAACCAGAGTCATTGCATGTGTGTTCTGTTCACATACCACATATGGATCCACCTGTGTCATTGCATGTGTGTTCTTTTCACAATCCACCTATGGATCCACCAGTGTCATTGCATGTGTGCCCTTTTTACTAACAACAACCAGAGTCATTGCATGTGTGTTCTCTTTAGAGACCACACATGGATCCACCAGTGTCATTGCATGTGTGTTCTTGTTACTAACAACAACCAGTGTCATTAAAATGTGTGTTCTTTTCAGAGAACACACATGGATCCAACAGTGTCATTGCATGTGTGTTCTTGTTACTAACAACAACTAGAGTCATTGCATGTGTGTTCTTTTCACATACCACATATGGATCCACCAGTGTCATTGCATGTGTGTTCTTTTCAGAATCCACCTATGGATCCACCCGAGTCATTACATGTGTGATCTTTTTACTAACAACAACCAGAGTCATTGCATGTGTGTTCTATTTACTAACAACAACCAGAGTCATTGAAATGTGTGTTCTCTTCAGAGACCATACATGGATCCACCAGTGTCACTGCATGTGTGTTCTTTTTACTAACAACAACCAGAGTCATTGCATGTGTGTTCTTTTCACATACCACATATGTATCCACCAGTGTAATTCCCTGTGTGTTATTTTTACTAACAACAACTGGAGTCATTTCATGTGTGTTCATTTCAGATACCACATATGAATCCACCAGTGTCATTGAAATGTGTGTTCTCTTCAGAGACCACACATGGATCCACCAGTATCATTGCATGTGCGTTCTTTTTACTAACAACGACTAGATTCGTTGCATGTGTGTTCTTTTCACATACCACATATGGATCCACTAGTGTCATTGCATGTGGGCTCTTTTCACAATCCATCTAAGGATCCAGTAGTGTCATTGAATGTGTGTTCTTTTTACTAACAACAACTAGAGTCATTCCATGTGTGTTCTTTTCACATACCACATATGGATCCACCATTGTCATTGCATGTGTGCTCTTTTCACAATCCACCTATGGATCCACAAGTGTCATTGCATGTGTGTTCTTTTTACTAACAACAACCAAAGTCATTGCATGTGTGTTCTTTTCACATACCACATATGGATCCACCTGTGTCATTGCATGTGTGTTCTATTCACAATCCACCTATGGATCCACCAGTGTCATTGCATGTGTGTTCTTTTTACTAACAACAACCAGAGTCATTGCATGCGTGTTCTTTTCACATACCACATATTGATCCACCAGTATCATTGCATGTGTGCTCTTTTCACAATCCACCTATGGATCCACCAGTGTCATTGCATGTGTGTTCTTTTTACTAACAACAACCAGAGTCATTGCATGTGTGTTCTTTTCACATACCACATATGGATCCACCATTGTCATTGCATGTGTGTTCTTTTCACAATCCACCTATGGATCCACCAGTGTCATTGCATGTGTGCCCTTTTTACTAACAACGTCCAGAGTCCTTGCATGTGTGTTCTCTAGAGACCACACATGGATCCACCAGTGTCATTGCATGTGTGTTCTTATTACTAACAACAACCAGTGTCATTAAAATGTGTGTTCTCTTCAGAGACCACACATGGATCCACCAGTGTCATTGCATGTGTGTTCTTGTTACTAACTACAACCAGAGTCATTGCATGTGTGTCCTTTTCACATACCACATATGGATCCACCAGTGTCATTGCATGTGTGTTCTTTTCACAATCCACCTATGGATCCACCAGTGTCATTGCATGTGTGCACTTTTTACTAACAACAACCAGAGTCATTGCATGTGTGTTCTCTTCAGAGACCACACATGGATCCACCTGTGTTATTGCATGTGTGTTCTTTTTACTAACAAGAACCAGAGTCATTGAAATGTGTGTTCTCTTCAGAGACCACACATGGATCCACCAGTGTCATTGCATGTGTGTTCTTTTTACTACCAACAACCAGAGTCATTGCATGTGTGTTCTTTTCACATACCACATATGGATCCACCAGTGTCATTGCATGTGTGCCCTTTTCACAATCCACCTATGGATCCACCACGGTCATTGCATGTGTGTTCTTTGCACATAACACATATTGATCCACCAATGTCATTGCATGTGTGCTCTTTTCACAATCCACCTATGGATCCACCAGTGTCATTGCATGTGTGTTCCTTTTACTATCAACAACCAGAGTCATTGCATGTGTGTTATTTTCACATACCACATATGGATCCACCCTAGTGTCATTGCATATGTGTTCTTTTCACAATCCACCTATAGATCCACCAGTGTCATTGCATGTGTGCTCTTTTTACTAACAACAACTAGAGTCATTGCATGTGTGTTCTCTTCAGAGACCACACATGGATCCACCAGTGTCATTGCATGTGTGTTCTTTTTACTAACAACAACCAGAGTCATTGAAATGTGTGTTCTCTTTAGAGACCACACATGGATCCACCAGTGTCATTGCATGTGTGTTCTTGTTACTAACAACAACCAGTGTCATTAAAATGTGTGTTCTTTTCAGAGACCACACATGGATCCACCAGTGTCATTGCATGTGTGTTCTTGTTACTAACAACAACCAGAGTCATTGCATGTGTGTTCTTTTCACATACCACATATGGATCCACCAGTGTCATTGCATGTGTGTTCTTTTCACAATCCACCTATGGATCCACCCGAGTCATTACATGTGTGATCTTTTTACTAACAACAACCAGAGTCATTGCATGTGTGTTCTCTTCAGAGACCACACATGGATCCACCAGTGGCATTGCATGTGTGTTCTATTTACTAACAACAACCAGAGTCATTGAAATGTGTGTTCTCTTCAGAGACCATACATGGATCCACCAGTGTCACTTCATGTGTGTTCTTTTTACTAACAACAACCAGAGTCATTGCATGTGTGTTCTTTTCACATACCACATATGTATCCACCAGTGTCATTCTTTGTGTGTTATTTTTACTAACAACAACTGGAGTCATTTCATGTGTGTTCATTTCAGATACCACATATGGATCCACCAGTGTCATTGAAATGTGTGTTCTCTTCAGAGACCACACATGGATCCACCAGTATCATTGCATGTGCGTTCTTTTTACTAACAACGACTAGAGTCATCGCATGTGTGTTCTTTTCACATACCACATATGGATCCACCAGTGTCATTGCATGTCAGATCTTTTCACAATCCACCTATGGATCCACTAGTGTCATTGAATGTGTGTTCTTTTTACTAATAACAACTAGAGTCATTGCATGTGTGTTGTTTTCACATACCACATATGGATCCACCATTGTCATTGCATGTGTGCTCTTTTCACAATCCACCTATGGATCCACAAGTGTCATTGCATGTGTGTTATTTTTACTAACAACAACCAGAGTCATTGCATGTGTGTTCTTTTCACATACCACATATGGATCCACCAGTGTCATTGCATTTGTGTTCTTTTCACAATCCACCTATGGATCCACCAGTGTCATTGCATGTGTGTTCTTTTTACTAACAACAACCAGAGTCATTGCATGCGTGTTCTTTTCACATACCACATATTGATCCACCAGTGTCATTGCATGTGTGCTCTTTTCACAATCCACCTATGGATCCACCAGTGTCATTGCATGTGTGTTCTTTTTACTAACAACAACCTGAGTCATTGCATGTGTGTTCTTTTCACATACCACATATGGATCCACCATTGTCATTGCATGTGTGTTCTTTTCACAATCCACCTATGGATCCACCAGTGTTATTGCATGTGTGCCCTTTTTTACTAACAACAACCGAAGTCCTTGCATGTGTGTTCTCTAGAGACCACACATGGATCCACCAGTGTCATTGCATGTGTGTTCTTATTACTAACAACAACCAGTGTCATTAAAATGTGTGTTCTCTTCAGAGACCACACATGGATCCACCAGTGTCATTGCATGTGTGTTCTTGTTACTAACAACAACCAGAGTCATTGCATGTGTGTTCTTTTCACATACCACATATGGATCCACCAGTGTCATTGCATGTGTGTTCTTTTCACAATCCACCTATGGATCCACCCGAGTCATTACATGTGTGATCTTTTTACTAACAACAACCAGAGTCATTGCATGTGTGTTCTCTTGAGAGACCACACATGGATCCACCAGTGTCATTGCATGTGTGTTCTTTATACTAACAACAACAAGTGTCATTGAAATGTGTGTTCTCTTTAGAGACCACACATGGATCCACCAGTGTCATTGCATGTGTGTTCTTTTTACTAACAACAACTGGAGTCATTGCATGTGCGTTCTTTTCACATACCACATATGGATCCACCAGTGTCATTGCATGTGTGCCCTTTTCACAATCCACCTATGGATCCACCACTGTCATTGCATGTGTGTTCTTTTTACTAACAACAACCACAATCATTGCATGTGTGTTCTTTGCACATAACACATACTGATCCACCAATGTCATTGCATGTGTGCTCTTTTCACAATCCACCTATGGATCCACCAGTGTCATTGCATGTGTGTTCTTTTTACTAACAACAACCAGAGTCATTGCATGTGTGTTCTTTTCACATACCACATATGGATCCTGTAGGGGTTCGTAGCATGGAAAACAAAAATTTTCTATCGCATACAAACAAACAAGCCAAGATCTATCTACTAGATTGTAGCAACGAGTCGATGGAATAACTCACCCTCGAAGATTCCAAAGTGTTTAACGAGAGCAGATTCTCGTGGGTGATGTAGTCGTACTCTTTCCGATCTCAAGATCGCGTAGACGATCCTTCCGGCGCCGCGTTCCCGCAGCGCTCCCGCAGTCGGTCACACGTTCGGTACTCGACGAAGACCTTCCTCTCCCTTGTTCCAGCAGGCAGCGGAGGTTGTAGCACTCTCCTCGCGATTCCGGCAGCACAACGGCGTGGTACCGGAAGTAGAGGGGAAATCCCGCAGGGCTTTGCCTTAAGCCGGTGCGAGTATGGTGGAGCTTATGAGAGAGGCTATTAGTGGTCTAGTAATTAGACACACCAATTAGAGGGCTCTAAACCAATTAGAAGGCTCTAAACCGAATAGCTCTAAACCGGGGTCTAGATCTAGGGTTTTTTTTAGAGGATAGGAAACTTGTGTGTGTCTAGGAGGAGCCCTGCCCCTCCTTTTATGGGAGGGGGGTCTTGGCGCGCCAGGGGAGGGAGGGAGTCCCTCCCCAACTCGGCCTTGGGCTGGGCGCCGGCCTGGAGGAGTCCAACTCCTCCTCCAAGTTGGTTCCAACTCCTCTTGCTTGTTTCCCACAGTTTCTTGTTTTAGCCGTTTGACTTTCAAACTGGACATTTGACTTTTCTGTTTTAGGATTCAATTTAATCCTTTATTTGGGACAGCAAGAACACTTAGTACATGATGCAATCATTCCAATATGCAATGACACATTCATGTACCCTTCCCCTTCCGGAGTGCCGGACATTCCGGGACCTTCTAGAATGTTCCCGATGAAAACACCGGAACCATTCCCCAACTCCGAAACGGGACTTTCCTTATATGAATCTTATTCTCCGGACCATTCCGGATCACCTCGTGATATCCCGGATCCCATCCGAGACTCCGAACAACATTCGGTCTCTTTCTCATAATACCATAACTACTCAAACAACGTCGAATCCTTAAGTGTGTCTCCCTACGGTTCGTGAATTATGCGGACATGATCGAAACACTTCTCCGATCAATAACCAATAGAGGAATCTGGAAATTCATATGGCTCCCACATATTTCTACGATTACTTTGCGATCGAATGAACCACTTACATACGATACCAATTTCCCTTTGTCTCACGATATGTTACTTATCCGAGGTTATGATCGTCGGTATCTCTGCATACCTAGTTCAACCTCGTTACTGATAAGTACTCTTTTCTCGTTCCCGTGATATGTGATCCCTTGTGACCCAGTCACATGCTTGCAAGCTAATTGGATGACATTTCACCGAGAGGGCCCAGAGTATATCTATCCGTCATATGGATGGACAAATCCCACTCTTGATCCATGTGTTTCAACCAATACTTTCCGAACACTCAATGCCACTTTTATAGCCACCCTGTTACGGTGTGGTGTTTGATGACATCAAAGCATCCATCCAGTAAAGGTGATATGCATGATCTCATGGTCGAAGGAATTAGGTTACTATGTATCAGAAAGCATATAGCAATTGAACTATTGAAATGACTTGATCTTTATGCTACGCTTATCTATAGGAGTATGTCCATCACATCATTCTCCTAACGATATGATCCTGTTGTTAATAACATCTCTATGTTCATGATCAGGAAACCATGATCATATATTAACCAACAAGCTAGTTTAACAAGAGGCTATACTAGGGACTCTTATTTTAGTTTACAAATCACACAAGTATTAATGTTTCCGATTAATACAATTATAGCATGGTATGTAAACATTTATCATAAGTGTGAAGATATGATAATAACCACTTTATTATTGCCTCTTGGGCATATCTCCAACAGTCTCCCACTTGCACTAGAGTCAATAATCTAGTTTCAAATCTTTGTGTATTCAACACCTATGGCTTTCGGTGTTGTATGTACATGATTTGCTAGTGGTCAACTGATCTCCGGATCTGACACTTCCAGGTCCGTGTGTAATTGCATGTCTTTGCGTCTCTACGCATCACTCATTCTCTAATGAGATGGCTTTGTATAAATTTGGTCTTTCGGTGTGACCTTTAGCTCTTTGGAGTTAAAACATGTTGATAATATTGTCGCACAATATATCTTCATAGTATTATCCCACTGTGAACTACACCTAGTTTGATAACAAACTTCTTGACACAAATGCCCTCTTTCGCTGCTATAATAGCAGTCATATACTTAGCCTTTTGTTGTAGTATCTGTCACAATGTCTTAACTTTGGAACTTATCCAAATCCATTATGGAACTCACTTTCCATTATATTGTGCCACCCTTAATTTAGATTGAGATAAACTTAATTTGTACTTTGTGACAAGACTAGTATCAATGTAGTACTTTTACAATGAACTAACCATCTATTTGTCACTTCTACAAATAATATACTCTTAGTTCTTTCAAAAAATCATAAGAATATCCTTACTATTGTCCAATGATTATCTTACAAATCATTCTGGTATATGCTCTCAACATTTAGAGCATAGGACATATCTGGATTTGTACATATCACAGTATGATTGATATAAATACTCTTTGTGATTTCATACATCAAGTATCAATCTATACTTGATTATTTGTTTCACTTTACCAAATGTCAATACACTTGAATATATCATCAACATTGAACTCATTCAATCCTTTCTGTGTGACAAGAACCTCTCTTGTAGTTTCTATATTGAACTCATTCAATATCTTGTCAATGTACTTCTGGCACAACCATATTAGCGTCTATTGATGCCAAATATTTGGGTTTTGCCTAAGTCTTTCATCGGGATGAAATTCTTAATATGTGTTAATAAAAGATACATTATTTCCAATCAACAATATGTCTTCCACATAATGTATTAGAAACATGTCTTAGCGCTCCCACTTAATTTCTTGCAAATGCAAGCATCTTCATTGTCTCTGATGAAATTAAAATCTTTTAACAGTTTCATCATAGTGAAGATTCCAACTCCGCTATGCTTACTTCAACCATTGAAGTTTGCATATGCATTTAGCATCCTTTGATTTAACAAAACCCTTTGGACTGTGTTATGCACATGTCCTAGGTAACGATTCTATTAGAAGAACTTGTTTTGTTTATTCAACTACCATATAACAAATTATATGTAGTGGTTGCTACATTAATCCGTCTAGACTAAATATCACTATGAAAGATCAAAATCTTGTCATAGTCAACCTTTGAACATTGTTGTGAACTCTTTCCCAACATGTCGACTATTTCATAGATGTGAAACATCCATGTCTATTTCTTTATAGATCCAGACACAACTATAAGGTCTTACACCTTTCTCGAGGGTCCTTCAAGTTCAAAACTTGATTTCTCGTGTATGGAACTATCACGGATTTTATGGCTTCAAGCCATTTTACGGAGTCAGGGCCCATCATCGCTTCTCTGCATGTAGTCGGTTCATTATTCTCAAATAATGATTCAACCCTCAAATCTTGGTATTTGATTGTTCATCCGACCTACTTGTTTCAATAGGAACTTGGATCTCCGTGACCACAACCTTTTGAGGTACGTGAACCATGAGCATTGTTGCTGCCTCCGAAACACTTTTCGGCGCTGCGCAACTCTGCACATATAGCTAAGGTTCTTTTAACCTTATCAAAGTTTCTATTGTCCTCCCACTTAACTTTTCACGAAAAATTCCTTCTCAAAGAAACTTGACGTTTTAAGTGACAAACACTTTTGTCTCCGATGTTATGGAGGAGTACTTAACAGTTATTCGAAATAACATACAAAGACAGGTTCATCCGACTTTGGTTGCAAACATCTTTCTTATGCATAGCATACCAATGTTTAAGAAAGGACAACTTGGGTTTTATCCCAAACCATAACCTTATATGGTGTCATTTCAACGGATTATGATGAAGCTCTTTTCAGTGGAAAAACGGTAATCTCTAAAGCTTTTAATCTTTAAAATACAATGGCAGTTTTATGAATTACACCTTTCGATCTTACCATGTCAAACAAGGTTTAATTACATATCTCGAACGCTCCATACTCTTATGGTGTTTCGGGAAAATGCAAATCCACGGAACGATTCCTTAAATCTTAGGTATTTATGCTAAACTTGTAACTCAAATATCTTCCTTTATGATCTTATCATAAACTATTTATATTCTTGTTACAATGATCTTGCACTTCATCTTGAAAGTCTTTGAATTTTTCAAGTGTTTCATACTTTATCCTTATTAAGTAAATATTCATATATTCACTCAAATTTTCGGAGAAAGCATATGAAGTTGAAATCCATCGCTCTTGACTATACATAATGGATTTCATACAACAATATGTACAAGTTCCAATAAGTTAGTCTATCGTTCCCTTTTGGCCTATGAACGAAGTTTCAATTATCTCTAGGAAAATTTCACAAGCGTCATTTGATCAAAAATCAGAAGACTCCAAAATTCCATCCACATGGAGTTTCTTCATGTTTTATTTCCAATATAATTCAAACAGCGATGTCACTTCCTAAGTGATCTTTCAATCAATTTGTCTTTCGACATTTTAGCACTAGTTTTATGGATGTGATTTCTCCAACGAGATTTGTGAATCATCCATCTTTTATGGATTACGGCAATTATTTGAACAACCCTTTTGTTCTCATAATACCTGATAAAACAAATCTTGAAGGCAAGCTTTGATGTTTAACAAGCAACACAATAACCCTTTATTTTGTTCTCGATGAACATCATCACATATTCTTTTGCTAGTTACTTAGGCCATTGTAGTTCATGAATTGTGTTGTTTCGTATGACGATTCACACCAACAAATTCAGTATCAAATACTTAAGAACCACATTGTTTAACAAGCAAAGAATATAGCCATAACATGTATATCATCTATATACTTAAACTGAACGATTCTAGTCTTTTCTTTTCTGCCATATATTTATGAGATTCTCTTTCAGTATTTCCTTTTCAGTTTGAAAGAATCTATCAACATCAATAGTGGAGTCATACATATGACATATAGTCCAAAGCGTGTATAGTTAAATACCAATGTCTTTGGACTTGCACCTTGAAGTAGATCACCATCATCAAATGTTTGGTGTTCTTTCAAATTCCTTTCATTAGTAATCTCTTGGTGAAGTAAACATTTTACCTACATCAAATATTCACCCTCATCATGGATTTATCCATGATCAAGCTACTTTTATCTTATAACGGTGAATCATGAGTATAATGTTGCTCTCCAAATCTTTTTGGACGATTAGGACAACTAGTGTCTCCAACCTTTTGCAAATTCTCATCAAATATGAGAACATGACTTTTGCCATATTATACTCTATCATGTTGTAACCAATACTTCGTTTCAGATATCACAATATCTTCCACACATCATGGTTTCTGAAACAACTCTTTCAGATCCTAGATAACCTTGATATTAAGGAAATCCTTTGAATATCAAGAATCATGGATACAAACATGATACTTATATACTAACACTTGGAATTGTTACTCTTGATTTAATACTAATTATTAAACTTCATGGAGTAACCGGAACTTACTGAAAGTTTGCAATAGGACTTTTAAACTTTAGATTAACACTTAAAACAATACGATACCAGTTCGTAAAGTATCTCACCAGAATTCTATAGTTCTATCATCTCAATTATAACTAAGCGCAAGGTGGTAAACGGATGCCAATGACTACAACAACTATGCAAATTCACTTTGATTTAGTTTATGATAAATTGAGTTCTAATTAATAATTAAATTAATCTAGGTGAACTCCCACTCAAAACAATATCCCTCACATTGTTTTAGTGATCACACGAACCAAATCCACCACATCAAAACCGATCATCACGAGAGTTGATATAGTTTCAATGGCGAACAATCGACATGTTCATCATATCTACTATATGATTCATGCTTTACCTTTCGGTGATCCGTGTTCCTGAGGCCATGTCTGTACATGCTAGGCTCGTCAAGATCAAACCTTAGCTACCGCATAAGCAAATCTGGCTTGCTTACGTTGTATTCACCCGCGGAATCAAAGACACCCGATCATCACGTGGTGCTTTGAAGCAGCAAGCTTTGGCAACGGTGCATACTAAGGGTGAACACTTTAGAACTTGAAATTTATGTGCATGAGGGATCATCTTATAATGCTACCGTCGTCTACTAAGCAATACAAGATGCATAAAGGATTAACATCACATGCAATTCATAATATGTGATATGATATGGCCTTTCTTCTTTGTGCTTCTGATCTCAATCTTCAAGCACGAACATGATCTCTATCATCACCGGCATTGTATCAAGGTCAATGACGCTGCTCCATGGTTGTCGTCCACCGGCTTCAACTATTACAACTACTTTGAATAGACACGCGGGTCTTAACATAAATTAAAGACAACCATATGGCTCCTGCCGGTTGCCAACTTACAATAAGGAACATTGCATACATCAAATATAATCACAATCATGGCCATATCACATCACTGCACACCCCTGCAAAACAAAGTTAGACGCTTCTACTTTCTTTGCATATTTTACGTGGTTTGGGGCTTTCCATAAGTGTCGTTCTAACTTACGAACAAGAACCACAACATTGATACTAGCATTGTTGATTACCCGTTGTAAATTGGATCTTAACTATGCTAGGAGAAACAGGCACCCGCAAAGCCACTTATGCAATACAAGTTGCATGTCAAACGTGGAGCAAGTCTCATGAACGATGTCATGTAAGGTTAGCCCGGGCCGCTTCATCCCAACATACCGCAAGATACAAAGTACACAAAAAGCAATCGACAATAAAAGCATCAACGCCCACAATGACCATTGTGTTCTACTCGTGCAACAGATCTACATATAGACACGGCTCTGATACCACTGTAGGGGTTCGTAGCATGGAAAACAAAAATTTTCTATCGCATACAAACAAACAAGCCAAGATCTATCTACTAGATTGTAGCAACGAGTCGATGGAATAACTCACCCTCGAAGATTCCAAAGTGTTTAACGAGAGCAGATTCTCGTGGGTGATGTAGTCGTACTCTTTCCGATCTCAAGATCGCGTAGACGATCCTTCCGGCGCCGCGTTCCCGCAGCGCTCCCGCAGTCGGTCACACGTTCGGTACTCGACGAAGACCTTCCTCTCCCTTGTTCCAGCAGGCAGCGGAGGTTGTAGCACTCTCCTCGCGATTCCGGCAGCACAACGGCGTGGTACCGGAAGTAGAGGGGAAATCCCGCAGGGCTTCGCCTTAAGCCGGTGCGAGTATGGTGGAGCTTATGAGAGAGGCTATTAGTGGTCTAGTAATTAGACACACCAATTAGAGGGCTCTAAACCAATTAGAAGGCTCTAAACCGAATAGCTCTAAACCGGGGTCTAGATCTAGGGTTTTTTTTAGAGGATAGGAAACTTGTGTGTGTCTAGGAGGAGCCCTGCCCCTCCTTTTATGGGAGGGGGGTCTTGGCGCGCCAGGGGAGGGAGGGAGTCCCTCCCCAACTCGGCCTTGGGCTGGGCGCCGGCCTGGAGGAGTCCAACTCCTCCTCCAAGTTGGTTCCAACTCCTCTTGCTTGTTTCCCACAGTTTCTTGTTTTAGCCGTTTGACTTTCAAACTGGACATTTGACTTTTCTGTTTTAGGATTCAATTTAATCCTTTATTTGGGACAGCAAGAACACTTAGTACATGATGCAATCATTCCAATATGCAATGACACATTCATGTACCCTTCCCCTTCCGGAGTGCCGGACATTCCGGGACCTTCTAGAATGTTCCCGATGAAAACACCGGAACCATTCCCCAACTCCGAAACGGGACTTTCCTTATATGAATCTTATTCTCCGGACCATTCCGGATCACCTCGTGATATCCCGGATCCCATCCGAGACTCCGAACAACATTCGGTCTCTTTCTCATAATACCATAACTACTCAAACAACGTCGAATCCTTAAGTGTGTCTCCCTACGGTTCGTGAATTATGCGGACATGATCGAAACACTTCTCCGATCAATAACCAATAGAGGAATCTGGAAATTCATATGGCTCCCACATATTTCTACGATTACTTTGCGATCGAATGAACCACTTACATACGATACCAATTTCCCTTTGTCTCACGATATGTTACTTATCCGAGGTTATGATCGTCGGTATCTCTGCATACCTAGTTCAACCTCGTTACTGATAAGTACTCTTTTCTCGTTCCCGTGATATGTGATCCCTTGTGACCCAGTCACATGCTTGCAAGCTAATTGGATGACATTTCACCGAGAGGGCCCAGAGTATATCTATCCGTCATATGGATGGACAAATCCCACTCTTGATCCATGTGTTTCAACCAATACTTTCCGAACACTCAATGCCACTTTTATAGCCACCCTGTTACGGTGTGGTGTTTGATGACATCAAAGCATCCATCCAGTAAAGGTGATATGCATGATCTCATGGTCGAAGGAATTAGGTTACTATGTATCAGAAAGCATATAGCAATTGAACTATTGAAATGACTTGATCTTTATGCTACGCTTATCTATAGGAGTATGTCCATCACATCATTCTCCTAACGATATGATCCTGTTGTTAATAACATCTCTATGTTCATGATCAGGAAACCATGATCATATATTAACCAACAAGCTAGTTTAACAAGAGGCTATACTAGGGACTCTTATTTTAGTTTACAAATCACACAAGTATTAATGTTTCCGATTAATACAATTATAGCATGGTATGTAAACATTTATCATAAGTGTGAAGATATGATAATAACCACTTTATTATTGCCTCTTGGGCATATCTCCAACAGATCCACCATTGTCATTGCATGTGTGTTCTTTTCACAATCCACCTATGGATCCACCAGTGTCATTGCATGTGTGCCCTTTTTACTAACAACGTCCAGAGTCCTTGCATGTGTGTTCTCTAGAGACCACACATGGATCCACCAGTGTCATTGCATGTGTGTTCTTATTACTAACAACAACCAGTGTCATTAAAATGTGTGTTCTCTTCAGAGACCACACATGGATCCACCAGTGTCATTGCATGTGTGTTCTTGTTACTAACTACAACCAGAGTCATTGCATGTGTGTCCTTTTCACATACCACATATGGATCCACCAGTGTCATTGCATGTGTGTTCTTTTCACAATCCACCTATGGATCCACCCGAGTCATTACATGTGTGATCTTTTTACTAACAACAACCAGAGTCATTGCATGTGTGTTCTCTTCAGAGACCACACATGGATCCACCAGTGTCATTGCATGTGTGTTCTTTATACTAACAACAACAAGTGTCATTGAAATGTGTGTTCTCTTTAGAGACCACACATGGATCCACCAGTGTCATTGCATGTGTGTTCTTTTTACTAACAACAACTGGAGTCATTGCATGTGTGTTCTTTTCACATACCACATATGGATCCACCAGTGTCATTGCATGTGTGCCCTTTTCACAATCCACCTATGGATCCACCACGGTCATTGCATGTGTGTTCTTTGCACATAACACATATTGATCCACCAATGTCATTGCATGTGTGCTCTTTTCACAATCCACCTATGGATCCACCAGTGTCATTGCATGTGTGTTCCTTTTACTATCAACAACCAGAGTCATTGCATGTGTGTTATTTTCACATACCACATATGGATCCACCCTAGTGTCATTGCATATGTGTTCTTTTCACAATCCACCTATAGATCCACCAGTGTCATTGCATGTGTGCTCTTTTTACTAACAACAACTAGAGTCATTGCATGTGTGTTCTCTTCAGAGACCACACATGGATCCACCAGTGTCATTGCATGTGTGTTCTTTTTACTAACAACAACCAGAGTCATTGAAATGTGTGTTCTCTTTAGAGACCACACATGGATCCACCAGTGTCATTGCATGTGTGTTCTTGTTACTAACAACAACCAGAGTCATTGCATGTGTGTTCTTTTCACATACCACATATGGATCCACCAGTGTCATTGCATGTGTGTTCTTTTCACAATCCACCTATGGATCCACCCGAGTCATTACATGTGTGATCTTTTTACTAACAACAACCAGAGTCATTGCATGTGTGTTCTCTTCAGAGACCACACATGGATCCACCAGTGGCATTGCATGTGTGTTCTATTTACTAACAACAACCAGAGTCATTGAAATGTGTGTTCTCTTCAGAGACCATACATGGATCCACCAGTGTCACTTCATGTGTGTTCTTTTTACTAACAACAACCAGAGTCATTGCATGTGTGTTCTTTTCACATACCACATATGTATCCACCAGTGTCATTCTCTGTGTGTTATTTTTACTAACAACAACTGGAGTCATTTCATGTGTGTTCATTTCAGATACCACATATGGATCCACCAGTGTCATTGAAATGTGTGTTCTCTTCAGAGACCACACATGGATCCACCAGTATCATTGCATGTGCGTTCTTTTTACTAACAACGACTAGAGTCATCGCATGTGTGTTCTTTTCACATACCACATATGGATCCACCAGTGTCATTGCATGTCGGATCTTTTCACAATCCACCTATGGATCCACTAGTGTCATTGAATGTGTGTTCTTTTTACTAATAACAACTAGAGTCATTGCATGTGTGTTGTTTTCACATACCACATATGGATCCACCATTGTCATTGCATGTGTGCTCTTTTCACAATCCACCTATGGATCCACAAGTGTCATTGCATGTGTGTTCTTTTTACTAACAACAACCAGAGTCATTGCATGTGTGTTCTTTTCACATACCACATATGGATCCACCAGTGTCATTGCATTTGTGTTCTTTTCACAATCCACCTATGGATCCACCAGTGTCATTGCATGTGTGTTCTTTTTACTAACAACAACCAGAGTCATTGCATGCGTGTTCTTTTCACATACCACATATTGATCCACCAGTGTCATTGCATGTGTGCTCTTTTCACAATCCACCTATGGATCCACCAGTGTCATTGCATGTGTGTTCTTTTTACTAACAACAACCAGAGTCATTGCATGTGTGTTCTTTTCACATACCACATATGGATCCACCATTGTCATTGCATGTGTGTTCTTTTCACAATCCACCTATGGATCCACCAGTGTTATTGCATGTGTGCCCTTTTTTACTAACAACAACCGAAGTCCTTGCATGTGTGTTCTCTAGAGACCACACATGGATCCACCAGTGTCATTGCATGTGTGTTCTTATTACTAACAACAACCAGTGTCATTAAAATGTGTGTTCTCTTCAGAGACCACACATGGATCCACCAGTGTCATTGCATGTGTGTTCTTGTTACTAACAACAACCAGAGTCATTGCATGTGTGTTCTTTTCACATACCACATATGGATCCACCAGTGTCATTGCATGTGTGTTCTTTTCACAATCCACCTTTGGATCCACCCGAGTCATTACATGTGTGATCTTTTTACTAACAACAACCAGAGTCATTGCATGTGTGTTCTCTTGAGAGACCACACATGGATCCACCAGTGTCATTGCATGTGTGTTCTTTATACTAACAACAACAAGTGTCATTGAAATGTGTGTTCTCTTTAGAGACCACACATGGATCCACCAGTGTCATTGCATGTGTGTTCTTTTTACTAACAACAACTGGAGTCATTGCATGTGCGTTCTTTTCACATACCACATATGGATCCACCAGTGTCATTGCATGTGTGCCCTTTTCACAATCCACCTATGGATCCACCACTGTCATTGCATGTGTGTTCTTTTTACTAACAACAACCACAATCATTGCATGTGTGTTCTTTGCACATAACACATACTGATCCACCAATGTCATTGCATGTGTGCTCATTTCACAATCCACCTATGGATCCACCAGTGTCATTGCATGTGTGTTCTTTTTACTATCAACAACCAGAGTCATTGCATGTGTGTTCTGTTCACATACCACATATGGATCCACCTGTGTCATTGCATGTGTGTTCTTTTCACAATCCACCTATGGATCCACCAGTGTCATTGCATATGTGCCCTTTTTACTAACAACAACCAGAGTCATTGCATGTGTGTTCTCTTTAGAGACCACACATGGATCCACCAGTGTCATTGCATATGTGTTCTTGTTACTAACAACAACCAGTGTCATTAAAATGTGTGTTCTTTTCAGAGAACATACATGGATCCAACAGTGTCATTGCATGTGTGTTCTTGTTACTAACAACAACCAGAGTCATTGCATGTGTGTTCTTTTCACATACCACATATGGATCCACCAGTGTCATTGCATGTGTGTTCTTTTCACAATCCACGTATGGATCCACCCGAGTCATTACATGTGTGATCTTTTTACTAACAAAAACCAGAGTCATTGCATGTGTGTTCTATTTACTAACAACAACCAGAGTCATTGAAATGTGTGTTCTCTTCAGAGACCATACATGGATCCACCAGTGTCACTGCATGTGTGTTCTTTTTACTAACAACAACCAGAGTCATTGCATGTGTGTTCTTTTCACATACCACATATGTATCCACCAGTGTCATTCCCTGTGTGTTATTTTTACTAACAACAACTGGAGTCATTTCATGTGTGTTCATTTCAGATACCACATATGGATCCACCAGTGTCATTGAAATGTGTGTTCTCTTCAGAGACCACACATTGATCCACCAGTATCATTGCATGTGCGTTCTTTTTACTAACAACGAGTAGAGTCATTGCATGTGTGTTCTTTTCACATACCACATATGGATCCACCAGTGTCATTGCATGTGGGCTCTTTTCACAATCCACCTATCGATCCACTAGTGTCATTGAATGTGTGTTCTTTTTACTAACAACAACTAGAGTCATTGCATGTGTGTTCTTTTCACATACCACATATGGATCCACCATTGTCATTGCATGTGTGCTCTTTTCACAATCCACCTATGGATCCACAAGTGTCATTGCATGTGTGTTCTTTTTACTAACAACAACCAGAGTCATTGCATGTGTGTTCTTTTCACATACCACATATGGATCCACCAGTGTCATTGCATGTGTGTTCTATTCACAATCCACCTATGGATCCACCAGTGTCATTGCATGTGTGTTCTTTTTACTAACAACAACCAGAGTCATTGCATGCGTGTTCTTTTCACATACCACATATTGATCCACCAGTGTCATTGCATGTGTGCTCTTTTCACAATCCACCTATGGATCCACCAGTGTCATTGCATGTGTGTTCTTTTTACTAACAACAACCAGAGTCATTGCATGTGTGTTCTTTTCACATACCACATATGGATCCACCATTGTTATTGCATGTGTGTTCTTTTCACAATCCACCTATGGATCCACCAGTGTCATTGCATGTGTGCCCTTTTTACTAACAACGTCCAGAGTCCTTGCATGTGTGTTCTCTAGAGACCACACATGGATCCACTAGTGTCATTGCATGTGTGTTCTTATTACTAACAACAACCAGTGTCATTAAAATGTGTGTTCTCTTCAAAGACCACACATGGATCGACCAGTGTCATTGCATGTGTGTTCTTGTTACTAACTACAACCAGAGTCATTGCATGTGTGTTCTTTTCACATACCACATATGGATCCACCAGTGTCATTGCATGTGTGTTCTTTTCACAATCCACCTATGGATCCACCCGAGTCATTACATGTGTGATCTTTTTACTAACAACAACCAGAGTCATTGCATGTGTGTTCTCTTCAGTAACCGCACATGGATCCACCAGTGTCATTGCATGTGTGTTCTTTATACTAACAACAACAAGTGTCATTGAAATGTGTGTTCTCTTTAGAGACCACACATGGATCCACTAGTGTCATTGCATGTGTGTTCTTTTTACTAACAACAACTGGAGTCATTGCATGTGTGTTCTTTTCACATACCACATATGGATCCACCAGTGTCATTGCATGTGTGCCCTTTTCACAATCCACCTATGAATCCACCACTGTCATTGCATGTGTGTTCTTTTTACTAACAACAACCACAATCATTGCATGTGTGTTCTTTGCACATAACACATATTGATCCACCAATGTCATTGCATGTGTGCTCTTTTCACAATCCACCTATGGATCCACCAGTGTCATTGCATGTGTTTTCTTTTTACTATCAACAACCAGAGTCATTGCATGTGTGTTATTTTCACATACCACATATGGATCCACCCTAGTGTCATTGCATATGTGTTCTTTTCACAATCCACCTATAGATCCACCAGTGTCATTGCATGTGTGCTCTTTTTACTAACAACAACTAGAGTCATTGCATGTGTGTTCTCTTCAGAGACCACACATGGATCCACCAGTGTCATTGCATGTGTGTTCTTTTTACTAACAACAACCAGAGTCATTGAAATGTGTGTTCTCTTTAGAGACCACACATGGATCCACCAGTGTCATTGCATGTGTGTTCTTGTTACTAACAACAACCAGTGTCATTAAAATGTGTGTTCTTTTCAGAGACCACACATGGATCCACCAGTGTCATTGCATGTGTGTTCTTGTTACTAACAACAACCAGAGTCATTGCATGTGTGTTCTTTTCACATACCACATATGGATCCACCAGTGTCATTGCATGTGTGTTCTTTTAACAATCCACCTATGGATCCACCCGAGTCATTACATGCGTGATATTTTACTAACAACAACCAGAGTCATTGCATGTGTGTTCTCTTCAGAGACCACACATGGATCCACCAGTGGCATTGCATGTGTGTTCTATTTACTAACAACAACCAGAGTCATTGAAATGTGTGTTCTCTTTAGAGACCATACATGGATCCACCAGTGTCACTGCATGTGTGTTCTTTTTACTAACAACAACCATAGTCATTGCATGTGTGTTCTTTTCACATACCACATATGTATCCACCTGTGTCATTATCTGTGTGTTATTTTTACTAACAACAACTAGAGTCATTTCATGTGTGTTCATTTCAGATACCACATATGGATCCACCAGTGTCATTGAAATGTGTGTTCTCTTCAGAGACCACACATGGATCCACCAGTATCATTGCATGTGCGTTCTTTTTACTAACAACGACTAGAGTCATTGCATGTGTGTTCTTTTCACATACCACATATGGATCCACCAGTGTCATTGCATGTGGGCTCTTTTCACAATCCACCTATGGATCCACTAGTGTCATTGAATGTGTGTTCTTTTTACTAACAACAACTAGAGTCATTGCATGTGTGTTCTTTTCACATACCACATATGGATCCACCATTGTCATTGCATGCGTGCTCTTTCAACAATCCACCTATGGATCCACAAGTGTCATTGCATGTGTGTTCTTCTTACTAACAACAACCAGAGTCATTGCATGTGTGTTCTTTTCACATACCACATATGGATCCACCAGTGTCATTGCATTTGTGTTCTTTTCACAATACACCTATGGATCCACCAGTGTCATTGCATGTGTGTTCTTTTTACTAACAACAACCAGAGTCATTGCATGCATGTTCTTTTCACATACCACATATTGATCCACCAGTGTCATTGCATGTGTGCTCTTTTCACAATCCACCTACGGATCCACCAGTGTCATTGCATGTGTGTTCTTTTTACTAACAACAACCAGAGTCATTGCATGTGTGTTCTTTTCACATACCACATATGGATCCACCATTGTCATTGCATGTGTGTTCTTTTCACAATCCACCTATGGATCCACCAGTGTCATTGCATGTGTGCCCTTTTTACTAACAACAACCAGAGTCCTTGCATGTGTGTTCTCTAGAGACCACACATGGATCCACCAGTGTCATTGCATGTGTGTTCTTATTACTAACAACAACCAGTGTCATTAAAATGTGTGTTCTCTTCAGAGACCACACGTGGATCCACCAGTGTCATTGCATGTGTGTTATTGTTACTAACAACAACCAGAGTCATTGCATGTGTGTTCTTTTCAGATACCACATATGGATCCACCAGTGTCATTGCATGTGTGTTATTTTCACAATCCACCTATGGATCCACCCGAGTCATTACATGTGTGATCTTTTTACTAACAACAACCAGAGTCATTGCATGTGTGTTCTCTTGAGAGACCACACATGGATCCACCAGTGTCATTGCATGTGTGTTCTTTATACTAACAACTGGTGTCATTGAAATTTGTGTTCTCTTTAGAGACCACACATGGATCCACCAGTGTCATTGCATGTGTGTTCTTTTTACTAACAACTGGAGTCATTGCATGTGTGTTCTTTTCACATACCACATATGGATCCACCAGTGTCATTGCATGTGTGCCCTTTTCACAATCCACCTATGGATCCACCACTGTCATTGCATGTGTGTTCTTTTTACTAACAACAACCACAATCATTGCATGTGTGTTCTTTGCACATAACACATATTGATCCACCAATGTCATTGCATGTGTGCTCATTTCACAATCCACCTATGGATCCACCAGTGTCATTGCATGTGTGTTCTTTTTACTATCAACAACCAGAGTCATTGCATGTGTGTTATTTTCACATACCACATATGGATCCACCCCAGTGTCATTGCATATGTGTTCTTTTCACAATCCACCTATATATCCACCAGTGTCATTGCATGTGTGCTCTTTTTACTAACAACAACTAGAGTCATTGCATGTGTGTTCTCTTCAGAGACCACACATGGATCCACCAGTGTCATTGCATGTGTGTTCTTTTTACTAACAACAACCAGAGTCATTGAAATGTGTGTTCTCTTCAGAGACCACACATGGATCCACCAGTGTCATTGCATGTGCGTTCTTTTTACTAACAACAACCAGAGTCATTGCATGTGTGTTCTTTTCACATACCACGTATGGATCCACCAGTGTCATTGCATGTGTGTTCTTTTTACTAACAACTACTGGATTCATTTCATGTGTGTTCTTTTCACATACCACATATGGATCTACCAGTGTCATTGAAATGTGTGTTCTCTTCAGAGACCACACATGGATCCACCAGTGTCATTGCATGTGTGTTCTTTTTACTAACAACAACTAGAGTCATTGCATGTGTGTTCTTTTCAAATACCACATATGGATCCACCAGTGTTATTGCATATGTGCTCTTTTCACAATCCACCTATGGATCCACCAGTGTCATTGCATGTTTGTTATTTTCACATACCACATATGGATCCACCAGTGTCATTGAAATGTGTGTTCTCTTTAGAGACCACACATGGATCCAGCAGTGTCATTGCATGTGTGTTCTTTTTACTAACAACAACTGGAGTCATTGCATGTGTGTTCTTTTCACATACCACATATGGATCCACCAGTGTCATTGCATGTGGGCTCTTTTCACAATCCACCTATGGATCCACTAGTGTCATTGCATGTGTGTTCTTTTTACTAACAACAATTAGAGTCATTGCATGTGTGTTCTTTTCACATACCACATATGGATCCACCATTGTCATTGCATGTGTGCTCTTTTCACAATCCACCTATGGATCCACCAGTGTGATTGCATGTGTGTTCTTTTTACTAACAACAACCAGAGTCATTGCATGTGTGTTCTTTTCACATACCACATATGGATCCACCAGTGTCATTGCATGTGTGCTCTTTTCACAATCCACCTATGGATCCACCAGTGTCATTGCATGTGTGTTCTTTTTACTAACAACAACCAGAGTCATTGCATGTGTGTTCTTTTCACATACCACATATGGATCCACCATTGTCATTGCATGTGTGTTCTTTTCACAATCCACCTATGGATCCACCAGTGTCATTGCATGTGTGCCCTTTTTACTAACAACGTCCAGAGTCCTTGCATGTGTGTTCTCTAGAGACCACACATGGATCCACTAGTGTCATTGCATGTGTGTTCTTATTACTAAAAACAACCAGTGTCATTAAAATGTGTGTTCTCTTCAGAGACCACACATGGATCGACCAGTGTCATTGCATGTGTGTTGTTGTTACTAACTACAACCAGAGTCATTGCATGTGTGTTCTTTTCACATACCACATATGGATCCACCAGTGTCATTGCATGTGTGTTCTTTTCACAATCCACCTATGGATCCACCCGAGTCATTACATGTGTGATCTTTTTACTAACAACAACCAGAGTCATTGCATGTGTGTTCTCTTCAGTAACCACACATGGATCCACCAGTGTCATTGCATGTGTGTTCTTTATACTAACAACAACAAGTGTCATTGAAATGTGTGTTCTCTTTAGAGACCACACATGGATCCACTAGTGTCATTGCATGTGTGTTCTTTTTACTAACAACAACTGGAGTCATTGCATGTGTGTTCTTTTCACATACCACATATGGATCCACCAGTGTCATTGCATGTGTGCCCTTTTCACAATCCACCTATGGATCCACCACTGTCATTGCATGTGTGTTCTTTTTACTAACAACAACCACAATCATTGCATGTGTGTTCTTTGCACATAACACATATTGATCCACCAATGTCATTGCATGTGTGCTCTTTTCACAATCCACCTATGGATCCACCAGTGTCATTGCATGTGTGTTCTTTTTACTATCAACAACCAGAGTCATTGCATGTGTGTTATTTTCACATACCACATATGGATCCACCCTAGTGTCATTGCATATGTGTTCTTTTCACAATCCACCTATAGATCCACCAGTGTCATTGCATGTGTGCTCTTTTTACTAACAACAACTAGAGTCATTGCATGTGTGTTCTCTTCAGAGACCACACATGGATCCACCAGTGTCATTGCATGTGTGTTCTTTTTACTAACAACAACCAGAGTCATTGAAATGTGTGTTCTCTTTAGAGACCACACATGGATCCACCAGTGTCATTGCATGTGTGTTCTTGTTACTAACAACAACTAGTGTCATTAAAATGTGTGTTCTTTTCAGAGACCACACATGGATCCACCAGTGTCATTGCATGTGTGTTCTTGTTACTAACAACAACCAGAGTCATTGCATGTGTGTTCTTTTCACATACCACATATGGATCCACCAGTGTCATTGCATCTGTGTTCTTTTAACAATCCACCTATGGATCCACCCGAGTCATTACATGTGTGATCTTTTTACTAACAACAACCAGAGTCATTGCATGTGTGTTCTCTTCAGAGACCAGACATGGATCCACCAGTGGCATTGCATGTGTGTTCTATTTACTAACAACAACCAGAGTCATTGAAATGTGTGTTCTCTTTAGAGACCATACATGGATCCACCAGTGTCACTGCATGTGTGTTCTTTTTACTAACAACAACCAGAGTCATTGCATGTGTGTTCTTTTCACATACCACATATGTATCCACCAGTGTCATTCTCTGTGTGTTATTTTTACTAACAACAACTAGAGTCATTTCATGTGTGTTCATTTTAGATACCACATATGGATCCACCAGTGTCATTGAAATGTGTGTTCTCTTCAGAGACCACACATGGATCCACCAGTATCATTGCATGTGCGTTCTTTTTACTAACAACGACTAGAGTCATTGCATGTGTGTTCTTTTCACATACCACATATGGATCCACCAGTGTCATTGCATGTGGGCTCTTTTCACAATCCACCTATGGATCCACTAGTGTCATTGAATGTGTGTTCTTTTTACTAACAACAACTAGAGTCATTGCATGTGTGTTCTTTTCACATACCACATATGGATCCACCATTGTCATTGCATGTGTGCTCTTTCAACAGTCCACCTATGGATCCACAAGTGTCATTGCATGTGTGTTCTTCTTACTAACAACAACCAGAGGCATTGCATGTGTGTTCTTTTCACATACCACATATGGATCCACCAGTGTCATTGCATTAGTGTTCTTTTCACAATACACCTATGGATCCACCAGTGTCATTGCATGTGTGTTCTTTTTACTAACAACAACCAGAGTCATTGCATGCGTGTTCTTTTCACATACCACATATTGATCCACCAGTGTCATTGCATGTGTGCTCTTTTCACAATCCACCTACGGATCCACCAGTGTCATTGCATGTGTGTTCTTTTTACTAACAACAACCAGAGTCATTGCATGTGTGTTCTTTTCACAAACCACATATGGATCCACCATTGTCATTGCATGTGTGTTCTTTTCACAATCCACCTATGGATCCACCAGTGTCATTGCATGTGTGCCCTTTTTACTAACAACAACCAGAGTCCTTGCATGTGTGTTCTCTAGAGACCACACATGGATCCACCAGTGTCATTGCATGTGTGTTCTTATTACTAACAACAACCAGTGTCATTAAAATGTGTGTTCTCTTCAGAGACCACACATGGATCCACCAGTGTCATTGCATGTGTGTTATTGTTACTAACAACAACCAGAGTCATTGCATGTGTGTTCTTTTCAGATACCACATATGGATCCACCAGTGTCATTGCATGTGTGTTCTTTTCACAATCCACCTATGGATCCACCCGAGTCATTACATGTGTGATCTTTTTACTAACAACAACCAGAGTCATTGCATGTGTGTTCTCTTGAGAGACCACACATGGATCCACCAGTGTCATTGCATGTGTGTTCTTTATACTAACAACTGGTGTCATTGAAATGTGTGTTCTCTTTAGAGACCACACATGGATCCACCAGTGTCATTGCATGTGTGTTCTTTTTACTAACAACTGGAGTCATTGCATGTGTGTTCTTTTCACATACCACATATGGATCCACCAGTGTCATTGCATGTGTGCCCTTTTCACAATCCACCTATGGATCCACCACTGTCATTGCATGTGTGTTCTTTTTACTAACAACAACCACAATCATTGCATGTGTGTTCTTTGCACATAACACATATTGATCCACCAATGTCATTGCATGTGTGCTCATTTCACAATCCACCTATGGATCCACCAGTGTCATTGCATGTGTGTTCTTTTTACTATCAACAACCAGAGTCATTGCATGTGTGTTATTTTCACATACCACATATGGATCCACCCCAGTGTCATTGCATATGTGTTCTTTTCACAATCCACCTATATATCCACCAGTGTCATTGCATGTGTGCTCTTTTTACTAACAACAACTAGAGTCATTGCATGTGTGTTCTCTTCAGAGACCACACATGGATCCACCAGTGTCATTGCATGTGTGTTATTTTTACTAACAACAACCAGAGTCATTGAAATGTGTGTTCTCTTCAGAGACCACACATGGATCCACCAGTGTCATTGCATGTGCGTTCTTTTTACTAACAACAACCAGAGTCATTGCATGTGTGTTCTTTTCACATACCACGTATGGATCCACCAGTGTCATTGCATGTGTGTTCTTTTTACTAACAACTACTGGATTCATTTCATGTGTGTTCTTTTCACATACCACATATGGATCTACCAGTGTCATTGAAATGTGTGTTCTCTTCAGAGACCACACATGGATCCACCAGTGTCATTGCATGTGTGTTCTTTTTACTAACAACAACTAGAGTCATTGCATGTGTGTTCTTTTCAGATACCACATATGGATCCACCAGTGTTATTGCATATGTGCTCTTTTCACAATCCACCTATGGATCCACCAGTGTCATTGCATGTTTGTTATTTTCACATACCACATATGTATCCACCAGTGTCATTGAAATGTGTGTTCTCTTTAGAGACCACACATGGATCCAGCAGTGTCATTGCATGTGTGTTCTTTTTACTAACAACAACTGGAGTCATTGCATGTGTGTTCTTTTCACATACCACATATGGATCCACCAGTGTCATTGCATGTGGGCTCTTTTCACAATCCACCTATGGATCCACTAGTGTCATTGCATGTGTGTTCTTTTTACTAACAACAATTAGAGTCATTGCATGTGTGTTCTTTTCACATACCACATATGGATCCACCATTGTCATTGCATCTGTGCTCTTTTCACAATCCACCTATGGATCCACCAGTGTGATTGCATGTGTGTTCTTTTTACTAACAACAACCAGAGTCATTGCATGTGTGTTCTTTTCACATACCACATATGGATCCACCAGTGTCATTGCATGTGTGTTCTTTTCACAATCCACCTATGGATCCACCAGTGTCATTGCATGTGTGTTCTTTTTACTAACAACAACCAGAGTCATTGCCTGCGTGTTCTTTTCACATACCACATATTGATCCACCAGTGTCATTGCATGTGTGCTCTTTTCACAATCCACCTATGGATCCACCAGTGCCATTGCATGTGTGTTCTTTTTACTAACAACAACCAGAGTCATTGCATGTGTGTTGTTTTCACATACCACATATGGATCCACCTGTGTCATTGCATGTGTATTCTTTTCACAATCCACCTATGGATCCACCAGTGTCATTGCATGTGTGCCCTTTTTACTAACAACAACCAGAGTCATTGCATGTGAGTTCTCTTTAGAGACCACACATGGATCCACCAGTGTCATTGCATGTGTGTTCTTGTTACTAACAACAACTAGTGTCATTAAAATGTGTGTTCTCTTCAGAGACCACACATGGATCCACCAGTGTCATTGCATGTGTGTTCTTGTTACTAACAACAACCAGAGTCATTGCATGTGTGTTCTTTTCACATACCACATATGGATCCACCTGTGTCATTGCATGTGTGTTCTTTTCACAATCCACCTATGGATCCACCAGTGTCATTGCATGTGTGCCCTTTTTACTAACAACAACCAGAGTCATTGCATGTGTGTTCTCTATAGAGACCACACATGGATCCACCAGTGTCATTGCATGTGTGTTCTATTTACTAACAACAACGAGAGTCATTGAAATGTGTGTTCTCTTCAGAGACCACACATGGATCCACCAGTGTCACTGCATGTGTGTTCTTTTTACTAACAACAACCAGAGTCATTGCATGTGTGTTCTTTTCACATACCACATATGGATCCACCAGTGTCATTCCCTGTGTGTTATTTTTACTCAAAACAACTGGAGTCATTTCATGTGTGTTCTTTTCACATACCACATATGGATCCACCAGTGTCATTGAAATGTGTGTTCTCTTAAAAGACCACACATGGATCCACCAGTATCATTGCATGTGCGTTCTTTTTACTAACAACGACTAGAGTCATTGCATGTGTGTTCTTTTCACATACCACATATGGATCCACTGGTGTCATTGCATGTGGGCTCTTTTCACAATCCACCTATGGATCCACTAGTGTCATTGCATGTGTGTTCTTTTTACTAACAACAACTAGAGTCATTGCATGTGTGTTCTTTTCACATACCACATATGGATCCACCATTGTCATTGCATGTGTGCTCTTTTCACAATCCACCTATGGATCCACAAGTGTCATTGCATGTGTGTTCTTTTTACTAACAACAACCAGAGTCATTGCATGTGTGTTCTCTTCAGAGACCACACATGGATCCACCAGTGTCATTGCATGTGTGTTCTTTATACTAACAACAACTAGTGTCATTGAAATCTGTGTTCTCTTTAGAGACCACACATGGATCCACCAGTGTCATTGCATGTGTGTTCTTTTTACTAACAACAACTGGAGTCATTGCATGTGTGTTCTTTTCACATACCACATATGGATCCACCAGTGTCATTGCATGTGTGCTCTTTTCACAATCCACCTATGGATCCACCAGTGTCATTGCATGTGTGTTCTTTTTACTAACAACAACCACAGTCATTGCATGTGTGTTCTTTGCACATACCACATATTGATCCACCAATGTCATTGCATGTGTGCTCTTTTCACAATCCACCTATGGATCCACCAGTGTCATTGCATGTGTGTTGTTTTTACTATCAACAACCAGAGTCATTGCATGTGTGTTATTTTCACATACCACATATGGATCCACCAGTGTCATTGCATGTGTGTTCTTTTCACAATCCACCTATAGATCCACTAGTGTCATTGCATGTGTGCTCTTTTTACTAACAACAACTAGATTCATTGCATGTGTGTTCTCTTCAGAGACCACACATGGATCCACTAGTGTCATTGCATGTGTGTTCTTTTTACTAACAACAACCAGAGTCATTGAAACGTGTGTTCTCTTTAGAGACCACACATGTATCCACCAGTGTCATTGCATGTGTGTTCGTTTTACTAACAACAACCAGAGTCATTGCATGTGTGTTCTTTTCACATACCACGTATGGATCCACCAGTGTCATTGCATGTGTGTTCTTTTTACTAACAACAAATGGATTCATTTCATCTGTGTTCTTTTCACATACCACATATGGATCTATCAGTGTCATTGAAATGTGTGTTCTCTTCAGAGACCACACATGGATCCACCAGTGTCATTGCATGTGTGTTCTTTTTACTAACAACAACTGGAGTCATTGCATGTGTGTTCTTTTCAAATACCACATATGGATCCACCAATGTTATTGCATATGTGCTCTTTTCACAATCCACCTATGGATCCACCAGTGTCATTGCATGTTTGTTATTTTCACATACCACATATGGATCCACCAGTGTCATTGAAATGTGTGTTCTCTTTAGAGACCACATATGGATCCAGCAGTGTCATTGCATGTGTGTTCTTTTTACTAACAACAACTGGAGTCATTGCATGTGTGTTCTTTTCACATACCACATATGGATCCACCAGTGTCATTGCATGTGGGCTCTTTTCACAATCCACCTATGGATCCACTAGTGTCATTGCATGTGTGTTCTTTTTACTAACAACAATTAGAGTCATTGCATGTGTGTTCTTTTCACATACCACATATGGATCCACCATTGTCATTGCATGTGTGCTCTTTTCACAATCCACCTATGGATCCACCAGTGTGATTGCATGTGTGTTCTTTTTACTAACAACAACCAGAGTCATTGCATGTGTGTTCTTTTCACATACCATATATGGATCCACCAGTGTCATTGCATGTGTGTTCTTTTCACAATCCACCTATGGATCCACCAGTGTCATTGCATGTGTGTTCTTTTTACTAACAACAACCAGAGTCATTGCCTGCGTGTTCTTTTCACATACCACATATTGATCCACCAGTGTCATTGCATGTGTGCTCTTTTCACAATCCACCTATGGATCCACCAGTGCCATTGCATGTGTGTTCTTTTTACTAACAACAACCAGAGTCATTGCATGTGTGTTGTTTTCACATACCACATATGGATCCACATGTGTCATTGCATGTGTATTCTTTTCACAATCCACCTATGGATCCACCAGTGTCATTGCATGTGTGCCCTTTTTACTAACAACAACCAGAGTCATTGCATGTGTGTTCTCTTTAGAGACCACACATGGATCCACCAGTGTCATTGCATGTGTGTTCTTGTTACTAACAACAACTAGTGTCATTAAAATGTGTGTTCTCTTCAGAGACCACACATGGATCCACTAGTGTCATTGCATGTGTGTTCTTGTTACTAACAACAACCAGAGTCATTGCATGTGTGTTATTTTCACATACCACATATGGATCCACCAGTGTCATTGCATGTGTGTTCTTTTCACAATCCACCTATAGATCCACTAGTGTCATTGCATGTGTGCTCTTTTTACTAACAACAACCAGAGTCATTGCATGTGTGTTCTCTTCAGTAACCACACATGGATCCACCAGTGTCATTGCATGTGTATTCTTTATACTAACAACAACAAGTGTCATTGAAATGTGTGTTCTCTTTAGAGACCACACATGGATCCACTAGTGTCATTGCATGTGTGTTCTTTTTACTAACAACAACTGGAGTCATTGCATGTGTGTTCTTTTCACATACCACATATGGATCCACCAGTGTCATTGCATGTGTGCCCTTTTCACAATCCACCTATGGATCCACCACTGTCATTGCATGTGTGTTATTTTTACTAACAACAACCACAATCATTGCATGTGTGTTCTTTGCACATAACACATATTGATCCACCAATGTCATTGCATGTGTGCTCTTTTCACAATCCACCTATGGATCCACCAGTGTCATTGCATGTGTGTTCTTTTTACTATCAACAACCAAAGTCATTGCATGTGTGTTATTTTCACATACCACATATGGATCCACCCTAGTGTCATTGCATATGTGTTCTTTTCACAATCCACCTATAGATCCACCAGTGTCATTGCATGTGTGCTCTTTTTACTAACAACAACTAGAGTCATTGCATGTGTGTTCTCTTCAGAGACCACACATGGATCCACCAGTGTCATTGCATGTGTGTTCTTTTTACTAACAACAACCAGAGTCATTGAAATGTGTGTTCTCTTTAGAGACCACACATGGATCCACCAGTGTCATTGCATGTGTGTTCTTGTTACTAACAACAACTAGTGTCATTAAAATGTGTGTTCTTTTCAGAGACCACACATGGATCCACCAGTGTCATTGCATGTGTGTTCTTGTTACTAACAACAACCAGAGTCATTGCATGTGTGTTCTTTTCACATACCACATATGGATCCACCAGTGTCATTGTATCTGTGTTCTTTTAACAATCCACCTATGGATCCACCCGAGTCATTACATGTGTGATCTTTTTACTAACAACAACCAGAGTCATTGCATGTGTGTTCTCTTCAGAGACCAGACATGGATCCACCAGTGGCATTGCATGTGTGTTCTATTTACTAACAACAACCAGAGTCATTGAAATGTGTGTTCTCTTTAGAGACCATACATGGATCCACCAGTGTCACTGCATGTGTGTTCTTTTTACTAACAACAACCAGAGTCATTGCATGTGTGTTCTTTTCACATACCACATATGTATCCACCAGTGTCATTCTCTGTGTGTTATTTTTACTAACAACAACTAGAGTCATTTCATGTGTGTTCATTTCAGATACCACATATGGATCCACCAGTGTCATTGAAATGTGTGTTCTCTTCAGAGACCACACATGGATCCACCAGTATCATTGCATGTGCGTTCTTTTTACTAACAACGACTAGAGTCATTGCATGTGTGTTCTTTTCACATACCACATATGGATCCACCAGTGTCGTTGCATGTGGGCTCTTTTCACAATCCACCTATGGATCCACTAGTGTCATTGAATGTGTGTTCTTTTTACTAACAACAACTAGAGTCATTGCATGTGTGTTCTTTTCACATACCACATATGGATCCACCATTGTCATTGCATGTGTGCTCTTTCAACAGTCCACCTATGGATCCACAAGTGTCATTGCATGTGTGTTCTTCTTACTAACAACAACCAGAGGCATTGCATGTGTGTTCTTTTCACATACCACATATGGATCCACCAGTGTCATTGCATTAGTGTTCTTTTCACAATACACCTATGGATCCACCAGTGTCATTGCATGTGTGTTCTTTTTACTAACAACAACCAGAGTCATTGCATGCGTGTTCTTTTCACATACCACATATTGATCCACCAGTGTCATTGCATGTGTGCTCTTTTCACAATCCACCTACGGATCCACCAGTGTCATTGCATGTGTGTTCTTTTTACTAACAACAACCAGAGTCATTGCATGTGTGTTCTTTTCACATACCACATATGGATCCACCATTGTCATTGCATGTGTGTTCTTTTCACAATCCACCTATGGATCCACCAGTGTCATTGCATGTGTGCCCTTTTTACTAACAACAACCAGAGTCCTTGCATGTGTGTTCTCTAGAGACCACACATGGATCCACCAGTGTCATTGCATGTGTGTTCTTATTACTAACAACAACCAGTGTCATTAAAATGTGTGTTCTCTTCAGAGACCACACATGGATCCACCAGTGTCATTGCATGTGTGTTATTGTTACTAACAACAACCAGAGTCATTGCATGTGTGTTCTTTTCAGATACCACATATGGATCCACCAGTGTCATTGCATGTGTGTTCTTTTCACAATCCACCTATGGATCCACCCGAGTCATTACATGTGTGATCTTTTTACTAACAACAACCAGAGTCATTGCATGTGTGTTCTCTTGAGAGACCACACATGGATCCACCAGTGTCATTGCATGTGTGTTCTTTATACTAACAACTGGTGTCATTGAAATGTGTGTTCTCTTTAGAGACCACACATGGATCCACCAGTGTCATTGCATGTGTGTTCTTTTTACTAACAACTGGAGTCATTGCATGTGTGTTCTTTTCACATACCACATATGGATCCACCAGTGTCATTGCATGTGTGCCCTTTTCACAATCCACCTATGGATCCACCACTGTCATTGCATGTGTGTTCTTTTTACTAACAACAACCACAATCATTGCATGTGTGTTCTTTGCACATAACACATATTGATCCACCAATGTCATTGCATGTGTGCTCATTTCACAATCCACCTATGGATCCACCAGTGTCATTGCATGTGTGTTCTTTTTACTATCAACAACCAGAGTCATTGCATGTGTGTTATTTTCACATACCACATATGGATCCACCCCAGTGTCATTGCATATGTGTTCTTTTCACAATCCACCTATATATCCACCAGTGTCATTGCATGTGTGCTCTTTTTACTAGCAACAACTAGAGTCATTGCATGTGTGTTCTCTTCAGAGACCACACATGGATCCACCAGTGTCATTGCATGTGTGTTATTTTTACTAACAACAACCAGAGTCATTGAAATGTGTGTTCTCTTCAGAGACCACACATGGATCCACCAGTGTCATTGCATGTGCGTTCTTTTTACTAACAACAACCAGAGTCATTGCATGTGTGTTCTTTTCACATACCACGTATGGATCCACCAGTGTCATTGCATGTGTGTTCTTTTTACTAACAACTACTGGATTCATTTCATGTGTGTTCTTTTCACATACCACATATGGATCTACCAGTGTCATTGAAATGTGTGTTCTCTTCAGAGACCACACATGGATCCACCAGTGTCATTGCATGTGTGTTCTTTTTACTAACAACAACTAGAGTCATTGCATGTGTGTTCTTTTCAAATACCACATATGGATCCACCAGTGTTATTGCATATGTGCTCTTTTCACAATCCACCTATGGATCCACCAGTGTCATTGCATGTTTGTTATTTTCACATACCACATATGGATCCACCAGTGTCATTGAAATGTGTGTTCTCTTTAGAGACCACACATGGATCCAGCAGTGTCATTGCATGTGTGTTCTTTTTACTAACAACAACTGGAGTCATTGCATGTGTGTTCTTTTCACATACCACATATGGATCCACCAGTGTCATTGCATGTGGGCTCTTTTCACAATCCACCTATGGATCCACTAGTGTCATTGCATGTGTGTTCTTTTTACTAACAACAATTAGAGTCATTGCATGTGTGTTCTTTTCACATACCACATATGGATCCACCATTGTCATTGCATGTGTGCTCTTTTCACAATCCACCTATGGATCCACCAGTGTGATTGCATGTGTGTTCTTTTTACTAACAACAACCAGAGTCATTGCATGTGTGTTCTTTTCACATACCACATATGGATCCACCAGTGTCATTGCATGTGTGCTCTTTTCACAATCCACCTATGGATCCACTAGTGTCATTGCATGTGTGTTCTTTTTACTAACAACAATTAGAGTCATTGCATGTGTGTTCTTTTCACATACCACATATGGATCCACCATTGTCATTGCATGTGTGCTCTTTTCACAATCCACCTATGGATCCACCAGTGTGATTGCATGTGTGTTCTTTTTACTAACAACAACCAGAGTCATTGCATGTGTGTTCTTTTCACATACCATATATGGATCCACCAGTGTCATTGCATGTGTGTTCTTTTCACAATCCACCTATGGATCCACCAGTGTCATTGCATGTGTGTTCTTTTTACTAACAACAACCAGAGTCATTGCCTGCGTGTTCTTTTCACATACCACATATTGATCCACCAGTGTCATTGCATGTGTGCTCTTTTCACAATCCACCTATGGATCCACCAGTGCCATTGCATGTGTGTTCTTTTTACTAACAACAACCAGAGTCATTGCATGTGTGTTGTTTTCACATACCACATATGGATCCACATGTGTCATTGCATGTGTATTCTTTTCACAATCCACCTATGGATCCACCAGTGTCATTGCATGTGTGCCCTTTTTACTAACAACAACCAGAGTCATTGCATGTGTGTTCTCTTTAGAGACCACACATGGATCCACCAGTGTCATTGCATGTGTGTTCTTGTTACTAACAACAACTAGTGTCATTAAAATGTGTGTTCTCTTCAGAGACCACACATGGATCCACTAGTGTCATTGCATGTGTGTTCTTGTTACTAACAACAACCAGAGTCATTGCATGTGTGTTATTTTCACATACCACATATGGATCCACCAGTGTCATTGCATGTGTGTTCTTTTCACAATCCACCTATAGATCCACTAGTGTCATTGCATGTGTGCTCTTTTTACTAACAACAACCAGAGTCATTGCATGTGTGTTCTCTTCAGTAACCACACATGGATCCACCAGTGTCATTGCATGTGTATTCTTTATACTAACAACAACAAGTGTCATTGAAATGTGTGTTCTCTTTAGAGACCACACATGGATCCACTAGTGTCATTGCATGTGTGTTCTTTTTACTAACAACAACTGGAGTCATTGCATGTGTGTTCTTTTCACATACCACATATGGATCCACCAGTGTCATTGCATGTGTGCCCTTTTCACAATCCACCTATGGATCCACCACTGTCATTGCATGTGTGTTCTTTTTACTAACAACAACCACAATCATTGCATGTGTGTTCTTTGCACATAACACATATTGATCCACCAATGTCATTGCATGTGTGCTCTTTTCACAATCCACCTATGGATCCACCAGTGTCATTGCATGTGTGTTCTTTTTACTATCAACAACCAAAGTCATTGCATGTGTGTTATTTTCACATACCACATATGGATCCACCCTAGTGTCATTGCATATGTGTTCTTTTCACAATCCACCTATAGATCCACCAGTGTCATTGCATGTGTGCTCTTTTTACTAACAACAACTAGAGTCATTGCATGTGTGTTCTCTTCAGAGACCACACATGGATCCACCAGTGTCATTGCATGTGTGTTCTTTTTACTAACAACAACCAGAGTCATTGAAATGTGTGTTCTCTTTAGAGACCACACATGGATCCACCAGTGTCATTGCATGTGTGTTCTTGTTACTAACAACAACTAGTGTCATTAAAATGTGTGTTCTTTTCAGAGACCACACATGGATCCACCAGTGTCATTGCATGTGTGTTCTTGTTACTAACAACAACCAGAGTCATTGCATGTGTGTTCTTTTCACATACCACATATGGATCCACCAGTGTCATTGTATCTGTGTTCTTTTAACAATCCACCTATGGATCCACCCGAGTCATTACATGTGTGATCTTTTTACTAACAACAACCAGAGTCATTGCATGTGTGTTCTCTTCAGAGACCAGACATGGATCCACCAGTGGCATTGCATGTGTGTTCTATTTACTAACAACAACCAGAGTCATTGAAATGTGTGTTCTCTTTAGAGACCATACATGGATCCACCAGTGTCACTGCATGTGTGTTCTTTTTACTAACAACAACCAGAGTCATTGCATGTGTGTTCTTTTCACATACCACATATGTATCCACCAGTGTCATTCTCTGTGTGTTATTTTTACTAACAACAACTAGAGTCATTTCATGTGTGTTCATTTCAGATACCACATATGGATCCACCAGTGTCATTGAAATGTGTGTTCTCTTCAGAGACCACACATGGATCCACCAGTATCATTGCATGTGCGTTCTTTTTACTAACAACGACTAGAGTCATTGCATGTGTGTTCTTTTCACATACCACATATGGATCCACCAGTGTCGTTGCATGTGGGCTCTTTTCACAATCCACCTATGGATCCACTAGTGTCATTGAATGTGTGTTCTTTTTACTAACAACAACTAGAGTCATTGCATGTGTGTTCTTTTCACATACCACATATGGATCCACCATTGTCATTGCATGTGTGCTCTTTCAACAGTCCACCTATGGATCCACTAGTGTCATTGCATGTGTGTTCTTCTTACTAACAACAACCAGAGGCATTGCATGTGTGTTCTTTTCACATACCACATATGGATCCACCAGTGTCATTGCATTAGTGTTCTTTTCACAATACACCTATGGATCCACCAGTGTCATTGCATGTGTGTTCTTTTTACTAACAACAACCAGAGTCATTGCATGCGTGTTCTTTTCACATACCACATATTGATCCACCAGTGTCATTGCATGTGTGCTCTTTTCACAATCCACCTACGGATCCACCAGTGTCATTGCATGTGTGTTCTTTTTACTAACAACAACCAGAGTCATTGCATGTGTGTTCTTTTCACATACCACATATGGATCCACCATTGTCATTGCATGTGTGTTCTTTTCACAATCCACCTATGGATCCACCAGTGTCATTGCATGTGTGCCCTTTTTACTAACAACAACCAGAGTCCTTGCATGTGTGTTCTCTAGAGACCACACATGGATCCACCAGTGTCATTGCATGTGTGTTCTTATTACTAACAACAACCAGTGTCATTAAAATGTGTGTTCTCTTCAGAGACCACACATGGATCCACCAGTGTCATTGCATGTGTGTTATTGTTACTAACAACAACCAGAGTCATTGCATGTGTGTTCTTTTCAGATACCACATATGGATCCACCAGTGTCATTGCATGTGTGTTCTTTTCACAATCCACCTATGGATCCACCCGAGTCATTACATGTGTGATCTTTTTACTAACAACAACCAGAGTCATTGCATGTGTGTTCTCTTGAGAGACCACACATGGATCCACCAGTGTCATTGCATGTGTGTTCTTTATACTAACAACTGGTGTCATTGAAATGTGTGTTCTCTTTAGAGACCACACATGGATCCACCAGTGTCATTGCATGTGTGTTCTTTTTACTAACAACTGGAGTCATTGCATGTGTGTTCTTTTCACATACCACATATGGATCCACCAGTGTCATTGCATGTGTGCCCTTTTCACAATCCACCTATGGATCCACCACTGTCATTGCATGTGTGTTCTTTTTACTAACAACAACCACAATCATTGCATGTGTGTTCTTTGCACATAACACATATTGATCCACCAATGTCATTGCATGTGTGCTCATTTCACAATCCACCTATGGATCCACCAGTGTCATTGCATGTGTGTTCTTTTTACTATCAACAACCAGAGTCATTGCATGTGTGTTATTTTCACATACCACATATGGATCCACCCCAGTGTCATTGCATATGTGTTCTTTTCACAATCCACCTATATATCCACCAGTGTCATTGCATGTGTGCTCTTTTTACTAACAACAACTAGAGTCATTGCATGTGTGTTCTCTTCAGAGACCACACATGGATCCACCAGTGTCATTGCATGTGTGTTATTTTTACTAACAACAACCAGAGTCATTGAAATGTGTGTTCTCTTCAGAGACCACACATGGATCCACCAGTGTCATTGCATGTGCGTTCTTTTTACTAACAACAACCAGAGTCATTGCATGTGTGTTCTTTTCACATACCACGTATGGATCCACCAGTGTCATTGCATGTGTGTTCTTTTTACTAACAACTACTGGATTCATTTCATGTGTGTTCTTTTCACATACCACATATGGATCTACCAGTGTCATTGAAATGTGTGTTCTCTTCAGAGACCACACATGGATCCACCAGTGTCATTGCATGTGTGTTCTTTTTACTAACAACAACTAGAGTCATTGCATGTGTGTTCTTTTCAAATACCACATATGGATCCACCAGTGTTATTGCATATGTGCTCTTTTCACAATCCACCTATGGATCCACCAGTGTCATTGCATGTTTGTTATTTTCACATACCACATATGTATCCACCAGTGTCATTGAAATGTGTGTTCTCTTTAGAGACCACACATGGATCCAGCAGTGTCATTGCATGTGTGTTCTTTTTACTAACAACAACTGGAGTCATTGCATGTGTGTTCTTTTCACATACCACATATGGATCCACCAGTGTCATTGGATGTGGGCTCTTTTCACAATCCACCTATGGATCCACTAGTGTCATTGCATGTGTGTTCTTTTTACTAACAACAATTAGAGTCATTGCATGTGTGTTCTTTTCACATACCACATATGGATCCACCATTGTCATTGCATGTGTGCTCTTTTCACAATCCACCTATGGATCCACCAGTGTGATTGCATGTGTGTTCTTTTTACTAACAACAACCAGAGTCATTGCATGTGTGTTATTTTCACATACCACATATGGATCCACCAGTGTCATTGCATGTGTGTTCTTTTCACAATCCACCTATGGATCCACCAGTGTCATTGCATGTGTGTTCTTTTTACTAACAACAACCAGAGTCATTGCCTGCGTGTTCTTTTCACATACCACATATTGATCCACCAGTGTCATTGCATGTGTGCTCTTTTCACAATCCACCTATGGATCCACCAGTGCCATTGCATGTGTGTTCTTTTTACTAACAACAACCAGAGTCATTGCATGTGTGTTGTTTTCACATACCACATATGGATCCACCTGTGTCATTGCATGTGTATTCTTTTCACAATCCACCTATGGATCCACCAGTGTCATTGCATGTGTGCCCTTTTTACTAACAACAACCAGAGTCATTGCATGTGAGTTCTCTTTAGAGACCACACATGGATCCACCAGTGTCATTGCATGTGTGTTCTTGTTACTAACAACAACTAGTGTCATTAAAATGTGTGTTCTCTTCAGAGACCACACATGGATCCACCAGTGTCATTGCATGTGTGTTCTTGTTACTAACAACAACCAGAGTCATTGCATGTGTGTTCTTTTCACATACCACATATGGATCCACCTGTGTCATTGCATGTGTGTTCTTTTCACAATCCACCTATGGATCCACCAGTGTCATTGCATGTGTGCCCTTTTTACTAACAACAACCAGAGTCATTGCATGTGTGTTCTCTTTAGAGACCACACATGGATCCACCAGTGTCATTGCATGTGTGTTCTATTTACTAACAACAACGAGAGTCATTGAAATGTGTGTTCTCTTCAGAGACCACACATGGATCCACCAGTGTCACTGCATGTGTGTTCTTTTTACTAACAACAACCAGAGTCATTGCATGTGTGTTCTTTTCACATACCACATATGGATCCACCAGTGTCATTCCCTGTGTGTTATTTTTACTCAAAACAACTGGAGTCATTTCATGTGTGTTCTTTTCACATACCACATATGGATCCACCAGTGTCATTGAAATGTGTGTTCTCTTAAAAGACCACACATGGATCCACCAGTATCATTGCATGTGCGTTCTTTTTACTAACAACGACTAGAGTCATTGCATGTGTGTTCTTTTCACATACCACATATGGATCCACTGGTGTCATTGCATGTGGGCTCTTTTCACAATCCACCTATGGATCCACTAGTGTCATTGCATGTGTGTTCTTTTTACTAACAACAACTAGAGTCATTGCATGTGTGTTCTTTTCACATACCACATATGGATCCACCATTGTCATTGCATGTGTGCTCTTTTCACAATCCACCTATGGATCCACAAGTGTCATTGCATGTGTGTTCTTTTTACTAACAACAACCAGAGTCATTGCATGTGTGTTCTCTTCAGAGACCACACATGGATCCACCAGTGTCATTGCATGTGTGTTCTTTATACTAACAACAACTAGTGTCATTGAAATCTGTGTTCTCTTTAGAGACCACACATGGATCCACCAGTGTCATTGCATGTGTGTTCTTTTTACTAACAACAACTGGAGTCATTGCATGTGTGTTCTTTTCACATACCACATATGGATCCACCAGTGTCATTGCATGTGTGCTCTTTTCACAATCCACCTATGGATCCACCAGTGTCATTGCATGTGTGTTCTTTTTACTAACAACAACCACAGTCATTGCATGTGTGTTCTTTGCACATACCACATATTGATCCACCAATGTCATTGCATGTGTGCTCTTTTCACAATCCACCTATGGATCCACCAGTGTCATTGCATGTGTGTTGTTTTTACTATCAACAACCAGAGTCATTGCATGTGTGTTATTTTCACATACCACATATGGATCCACCAGTGTCATTGCATGTGTGTTCTTTTCACAATCCACCTATAGATCCACTAGTGTCATTGCATGTGTGCTCTTTTTACTAACAACAACTAGATTCATTGCATGTGTGTTCTCTTCAGAGACCACACATGGATCCACCAGTGTCATTGCATGTGTGTTCTTTTTACTAACAACAACCAAAGTCATTGAAACGTGTGTTCTCTTCAGAGACCACACATGTATCCACCAGTGTCATTGCATGTGTGTTCTTTTTACTAACAACAACCAGAGTCATTGCATGTGTGTTCTTTTCACATACCACGTATGGATCCACTAGTGTCATTGCATGTGTGTTCTTTTTACTAACAACAAATGGATTCATTTCATCTGTGTTCTTTTCACATACCACATATGGATCTATCAGTGTCATTGAAATGTGTGTTCTCTTCAGAGACCACACATGGATCCACCAGTGTCATTGCATGTGTGTTCTTTTTACTAACAACAACTGGAGTCATTGCATGTGTGTTCTTTTCAAATACCACATATGGATCCACCAATGTTATTGCATATGTGCTCTTTTCACAATCCACCTATGGATCCACCAGTGTCATTGCATGTTTGTTATTTTCACATACCACATATGGATCCACCAGTGTCATTGAAATGTGTGTTCTCTTTAGAGACCACATATGGATCCAGCAGTGTCATTGCATGTGTGTTCTTTTTACTAACAACAACTGGAGTCATTGCATGTGTGTTCTTTTCACATACCACATATGGATCCACCAGTGTCATTGCATGTGGGCTCTTTTCACAATCCACCTATGGATCCACTAGTGTCATTGCATGTGTGTTCTTTTTACTAACAACAATTAGAGTCATTGCATGTGTGTTCTTTTCACATACCACATATGGATCCACCATTGTCATTGCATGTGTGCTCTTTTCACAATCCACCTATGGATCCACCAGTGTGATTGCATGTGTGTTCTTTTTACTAACAACAACCAGAGTCATTGCATGTGTGTTCTTTTCACATACCACATATGGATCCACCAGTGTCATTGCATGTGTGTTCTTTTCACAATCCACCTATGGATCCACCAGTGTCATTGCATGTGTGTTCTTTTTACTAACAACAACCAGAGTCATTGCCTGCGTGTTCTTTTCACATACCACATATTGATCCACCAGTGTCATTGCATGTGTGCTCTTTTCACAATCCACCTATGGATCCACCAGTGCCATTGCATGTGTGTTCTTTTTACTAACAACAACCAGAGTCATTGCATGTGTGTTGTTTTCACATACCACATATGGATCCACATGTGTCATTGCATGTGTATTCTTTTCACAATCCACCTATGGATCCACCAGTGTCATTGCATGTGTGCCCTTTTTACTAACAACAACCAGAGTCATTGCATGTGTGTTCTCTTTAGAGACCACACATGGATCCACCAGTGTCATTGCATGTGTGTTCTTGTTACTAACAACAACTAGTGTCATTAAAATGTGTGTTCTCTTCAGAGACCACACATGGATCCACTAGTGTCATTGCATGTGTGTTCTTGTTACTAACAACAACCAGAGTCATTGCATGTGTGTTCTTTTCACATACCACATATGGATCCACCTGTGTCATTGCATGTGTGTTCTTTTCACAATCCACCTATGGATCCACCAGTGTCATTGCATGTGTGCCCTTTTTACTAACAACAACCAGAGTCATTGCATGTGTGTTCTCTTTAGAGACCACACATGGATCCACCAGTGTCATTGCATGTGTGTTCTATTTACTAACAACAACCAGATTCATTGAAATGTGTGTTCTCTTCAGAGACCACACATGGATCCACCAGTGTCACTGCATGTGTGTTCTTTTTACTAACAACAACCAGAGTCATTGCATGTGTGTTCTTTTCACATACCACATATGGATCCACCAGTGTCATTCCCTGTGTGTTATTTTTACTCACAACAACTGGAGTCATTTCATGTGTGTTCTTTTCACATACCACATATGGATCCACCAGTGTCATTGAAATGTGTGTTCTCTTAAAAGACCACACATGGATCCACCAGTATCATTGCATGTGCGTTCTTTTTACTAACAACGACTAGAGTCATTGCATGTGTGTTCTTTTCACATACCACATATGGATCCACTGGTGTCATTGCATGTTGGCTCTTTTCACAATCCACCTATGGATCCACTAGTGTCATTGCATGTGTGTTCTTTTTACTAACAACAACTAGAGTCATTGCATGTGTGTTCTTTTCACATACCACATATGGATCCACCATTGTCATTGCATGTGTGCTCTTTTCACAATCCACCTATGGATCCACAAGTGTCATTGCATGTGTGTTCTTTTTACTAACAACAACCAGAGTCATTGCATGTGTGTTCTCTTCAGAGACCACACATGGATCCACCAGTGTCATTGCATGTGTGTTCTTTATACTAACAACAACTAGTGTCATTGAAATCTGTGTTCTCTTTAGAGACCACACATGGATCCACCAGTGTGATTGCATGTGTGTTCTTTTTACTAACAACAACTGGAGTCATTGCATGTGTGTTCTTTTCACATACCACATATGGATCCACCAGTGTCATTGCATGTGTGCTCTTTTCACAATCCACCTATGGATCCACCAGTGTCATTGCATGTGTGTTCTTTTTACTAACAACAACCACAGTCATTGCATGTGTGTTCTTTGCACATACCACATATTGATCCACCAATGTCATTGCATGTGTGCTCTTTTCACAATCCACCTATGGATCCACCAGTGTCATTGCATGTGTGTTCTTTTTACTATCAACAACCAGAGTCATTGCATGTGTGTTATTTTCACATACCACATATGGATCCACCAGTGTCATTGCATGTGTGTTCTTTTCACAATCCACCTATAGATCCACTAGTGTCATTGCATGTGTGCTCTTTTTTACTAACAACAACTAGATTCATTGCATGTGTGTTCTCTTCAGAGACCACACATGGATCCACCAGTGTCATTGCATGTGTGTTCTTTTTACTAACAACACCCAGAGTCATTGAAACGTGTGTTCTCTTCAGAGACCACACATGTATCCACCAGTGTCATTGCATGTGTGTTCTTTTTACTAACAACAACCAGAGTCATTGCATGTGTGTTCTTTTCACATACCACGTATGGATCCACCAGTGTCATTGCATGTGTGTTCTTTTTACTAACAACAAATGGATTCATTTCATCTGTGTTCTTTTCACATACCACATATGGATCTATCAGTGTCATTGAAATGTGTGTTCTCTTCAGAGACCACACATGGATCCACCAGTGTCATTGCATGTGTGTTCTTTTTACTAACAACAACTGGAGTCATTGCATGTGTGTTCTTTTCAAATACCACATATGGATCCACCAATGTTATTGCATATGTGCTCTTTTCACAATCCACCTATGGATCCACCAGTGTCATTGCATGTTTGTTATTTTCACATACCACATATGGATCCACCAGTGTCATTGAAATGTGTGTTCTCTTTAGAGACCACACATGGATCCAGCAGTGTCATTGCATGTGTGTTCTTTTTACTAACAACAACTGGAGTCATTGCATGTGTGTTCTTTTCACATACCACATATGGATCCACCAGTGTCATTGCATGTGGGCTCTTTTCACAATCCACCTATGGATCCACTAGTGTCATTGCATGTGTGTTCTTTTCACATACCACATATGGATCCACCATTGTCATTGCATGTGTGTTCTTTTTACTAACAACCAGAGTCATTGCATGTGTGTTCTTTTCACATACCACATATGGATCCACCATTGTCATTGCATGTGTGCTCTTTTCACAATCCACCTATGGATCCACAAGTGTCATTGCATGTGTGTTCTTTTTACTAACAACAACCAGAGTCAATGCATGTGTGTTCTTGTCACATACCACATATGGATCCACCATTGTCATTGCATGTGTGCTCTTTTCACAATCCACCTATGGATCCACAAGTGTCATTGCATGTGTGTTCTTTTTACTAACAACAACCAGAGTCATTGCATGCGTGTTCTTTTCACATACCACATATGGATCCACCAGTGTCATTGCATGTGTGTTCTTTTCACAATCCACCTATGGATCCACCAGGGTCATTGCATGTGTGTTCTTTTTACTAACAACAACCAGAGTCATTGCATGCGTGTTCTTTTCACATACCACATATTGATCCACCAGTGTCATTGCATGTGTGCTCTTTTCACAATCCTCCTATGGATCCACTAGTGTCATTGCATGTGTGTTCTTTTTACTAACAACAAACAGAGTCATTGCATGTGTGTTCTTTTCACATACCACATATGGATGCACAAGTGTCATTGCATGTGTGTTCTTTTCACAATCCACCTATGGATCCACCAGTGTCATTGCATGTGTGCCCTTTTTACTAACAACAACCAGAGTCATTGCATGTGTGTTCTCTTTAGAGACCACACATGGATCCACCAGTGTCATTGCATGTGTGTTCTTGTTACTAACAACAACTAGTGTCATTAAAATGTGTGTTCTCTTCAGAGACCACACATGGATCCACCAGTGTCATTGCATGTGTGTTCTTGTTACTAACAACAACCAGAGTCATTGCATGTGTGTTCTTTTCACATACCACATATGGATCCACCTGTGTCATTGCATGTGTGTTCTTTTCACAATCCACCTATGGATCCACCAGTGTCATTGCATGTGTGCCCTTTTTACTAACAACAACCAGAGTCATTGCATGTGTGTTCTCTTTAGAAACCACACATGGATCCACCAGTGTCATTGCATGTGTGTTCTATTTACTAACAACAACCAGAGTCATTGAAATGTGTGTTCTCTTCAGAGACCACACATGGATCCACCAGTGTCACTGCATGTGTGTTCTTTTTACTAACAACAACCAGAGTCATTGCATGTGTGTTATTTTCACATACCACATATGGATCCACCAGTGTCATTCCCTGTGTGTTATTTTTACTCACAACAACTGGAGTCATTTCATGTGTGTTCTTTTCACATACCACATATGGATCCACCAGTGTCATTGAAATGTATGTTCTCTTCAGAGACCACACATGGATCCACCAGTATCATTGCATGTGCGTTCTTTTTACTAACAACGACTAGAGTCATTGCATGTGTGTTCTTTTCACATACCACATATGGATCCACTGGTGTCATTGCATGTGGGCTCTTTTCACAATCCACCTATGGATCCACTAGTGTCATTGCATGTGTGTTCTTTTTACTAACAACAACTAGAGTCATTGCATGTGTGTTCTTTTCACATACCACATATGGATCCACCATTGTCATTGCATGTGTGCTCTTTTCACAATCCACCTATGGATCCACAAGTGTCATTGCATGTGTGTTCTTTTTACTAACAACAACCAGAGTCATTGCATGTGTGTTCTCTTCAGAGACCACACATGGATCCACCAGTGTCATTGCATGTGTGTTCTTTATACTAACAACAACTAGTGTCATTGAAATGTGTGTTCTCTTTAGAGACCACACATGGATCCACCAGTGTCATTGCATGTGTGTTCTTTTTACTAACAACAACTGGAGTCATTGCATGTGTGTTCTTTTCACATACCACATATGGATCCACCAGTGTCATTGCATGTGTGCTCTTTTCACAATCCACCTATGGATCCACCAGTGTCATTGCATGTGTGTTCTTTTTACTAACAACAACCACAGTCATTGCATGTGTGTTCTTTGCACATACCACATATTGATCCACCAATGTCATTGCATGTGTGCTCTTTTCACAATCCACCTATGGATCCACCAGTGTCATTGCATGTGTGTTCTTTTTAATATCAACAACCAGAGTCATTGCATGTGTGTTATTTTCACATACCACATATGGATCCACCAGTGTCATTGCATGTGTGTTCTTTTCACAATCCACCTATAGATCCACTAGTGTCATTGCATGTGTGCTCTTTTTACTAACAACAACTAGATTCATTGCATGTGTGTTCTCTTCAGAGACCACACATGGATCCACCAGTGTCATTGCATGTGTGTTCTTTTTACTAACAACAACCAGAGTCATTGAAACGTGTGTTCTCTTCAGAGACCACACATGTATCCACCAGTGTCATTGCATGTGTGTTCTTTTTACTAACAACAACCAGAGTCATTGCATGTGTGTTCTTTTCACATACCACGTATGGATCCACCAGTGTCATTGCATGTGTGTTCTTTTTACTAACAACAAATGGATTCATTTCATCTGTGTTCTTTTCACATACCACATATGGATCTATCAGTGTCATTGAAATGTGTGTTCTCTTCAGAGACCACACATGGATCCACCAGTGTCATTGCATGTGTGTTCTTTTTACTAACAACAACTGGAGTCATTGCATGTGTGTTCTTTTCAAATACCACATATGGATCCACCAATGTTATTGCATATGTGCTCTTTTCACAATCCACCTATGCATCCACCAGTGTCATTGCATGTTTGTTATTTTCACATACCACAGATGGATCCACCAGTGTCATTGAAATGTGTGTTCTCTTTAGAGACCACACATGGATCCATCAGTGTCATTGCATGTGTGTTCTTTTTACTAACAACAACTGGAGTCATTGCATGTGTGTTCTTTTCACATACCACATATGTATCCACCAGTGTCATTGCATGTGGGCTCTTTTCACAATCCACCTATGGATCCACTAGTGTCATTGCATGTGTGTTCTTTTTACTAACAACAACTAGAATCATTGCATGTGTGTTCTTTTCACATACCACATATGGATCCACCATTGTCATTGCATGTGTGCTCTTTTCACAATCCACCTATGGATCCACCAGTGTCATTGCATGTGTGTTCTTTTTACTAACAACCAGAGTCATTGCATGTGTGTTATTTTCACATACCACATATGGATCCACCAGTGTCATTGCATGTGTGTTCTTTTCACAATCCACCTATAGATCCACTAGTGTCATTGCATGTGTGCTCTTTTTACTAACAACAACTAGATTCATTGCATGTGTGTTCTCTTCAGAGACCACACATGGATCCACCAGTGTCATTGCATGTGTGTTCTTTTTACTAACAACAACCAGAGTCATTGAAACGTGTGTTCTCTTCAGAGACCACACATGTATCCACCAGTGTCATTGCATGTGTGTTCTTTTTACTAACAACAACCAGAGTCATTGCATGTGTGTTCTTTTCACATACCACGTATGGATCCACCAGTGTCATTGCATGTGTGTTCTTTTTACTAACAACAAATGGATTCATTTCATCTGTGTTCTTTTCACATACCACATATGGATCTATCAGTGTCATTGAAATGTGTGTTCTCTTCAGAGACCACACATGGATCCACCAGTGTCATTGCATGTGTGTTCTTTTTACTAACAACAACTGGAGTCATTGCATGTGTGTTCTTTTCAAATACCACATATGGATCCACCAATGTTATTGCATATGTGCTCTTTTCACAATCCACCTATGCATCCACCAGTGTCATTGCATGTTTGTTATTTTCACATACCACAGATGGATCCACCAGTGTCATTGAAATGTGTGTTCTCTTTAGAGACCACACATGGATCCATCAGTGTCATTGCATGTGTGTTCTTTTTACTAACAACAACTGGAGTCATTGCATGTGTGTTCTTTTCACATACCACATATGTATCCACCAGTGTCATTGCATGTGGGCTCTTTTCACAATCCACCTATGGATCCACTAGTGTCATTGCATGTGTGTTCTTTTTACTAACAACAACTAGAATCATTGCATGTGTGTTCTTTTCACATACCACATATGGATCCACCATTGTCATTGCATGTGTGCTCTTTTCACAATCCACCTATGGATCCACCAGTGTCATTGCATGTGTGTTCTTTTTACTAACAACCAGAGTCATTGCATGTGTGTTCTTTTCACATACCACATATGGATCCACCATTGTCATTGCATGTGTCCTCTTTTCACAATCCACCTATGGATCCACAAGTGTCATTGCATGTGTGTTCTTTTTACTAACAACAACCAGAGTCATTGCATGTGTGTTCTTTTCACATACCACATATGGATCCACCATTGTCACTGCATGTGTGCTCTTTTCACAATCCACCTATGGATCCACAAGTGTCATTGCATGTGTGTTCTTTTTACTAACAACAACTAGAGTCATTGCATGTGTGTTCTTTTCACATACCACATATGGATCCACCAGTGTCATTGCATGTGTGTTCTTTTCACAATCCACCTATGGATCCACCAGGGTCATTGCATGTGTGTTCTTTTTACTAACAACAACTAGAGTCATTGCATGTGTGTTCTTTTCACATACCACATATGGATCCACCAGTGTCATTGCATGTGTGTTCTTTTCACAATCCACCTATGGATCCACCAGGGTCATTGCATGTGTGTTCTTTTTACTAACAACAACCAGAGTCATTGCATGCGTGTTCTTTTCACATACCACATATGGATCCACCATTATCATTGCATGTGTGTTCTTTTCACAATCCGCCTATGGATCCACCAGTGTCATTGCATGTGTGTTCTTTTTACTAACAACAACCAGAGTCATTGCATGTGTGTTCTTTTCACATACCACATATGGATCCACCAGTGTCATTGCATGTGTGTTCTTTTCACAATCCACCTATGGATCCACCAGTGTCATTGCATGTGTGTTCTTTTTACTAACAACAACCAGAGTCATTGCCTACGTGTTCTTTTCACATACCACATATTGATCCACCAGTGTCATTGCATGTGTGCTCTTTTCACAATCCACCTATGGATCCACCAGTGTCATTGCTTGTGTGTTCTTTTTACTATCAACAACTAGAGTCATTGCATGTGTGTTCTGTTCACATACCACATATGGATCCACCTGTGTCATTGCATGTGTGTTCTTTTCACAATCCACCTATGGATCCACCAGTGTCATTGCATGTGTGCCCTTTTTACTAACAACAACCAGAGTCATTGCATGTGTGTTCTCTTTAGAGACCACACATGGATCCACCAGTGTCATTGCATGTGTGTTCTTGTTAGTAACAACAACCAGTGTCATTAAAATGTGTGTTCTTTTCAGAGAACACACATGGATCCAACAGTGTCATTGCATGTGTGTTCTTGTTACTAACAACAACCAGAGTCATTGCATGTGTGTTCTTTTCACATATCACATATGGATCCACCAGTGTCATTGCATGTGTGTTCTTTTCACAATCCACGTATGGATCCACCCGAGTCATTACATGTGTGATCTTTTTACTAACAACAACCAGAGTCATTGCATGTGTGTTCTATTTACTAACAACAACCAGAGTCATTGAAATGTGTGTTCTCTTCAGAGACCATACATGGATCCACCAGTGTCACTGCATGTGTGTTCTTTTTACTAACAACAACCAGAGTCATTGCATGTGTGTTCTTTTCACATACCACATATGTATCCACCAGTGTCATTCCCTGTGTGTTATTTTTACTAACAACAACTGGAGTCATTTCATGTGTGTTCATTTCAGATACCACATATGGCTCCACCAGTGTCATTGAAATGTGTGTTCTCTTCAGAGACCACACATGGATCCACCAGTATCATTGCATGTGCGTTCTTTTTACTAACAACGACTAGAGTCATTGCATGTGTGTTCTTTTCACATACCACATATGGATCCACCAGTGTCATTGCATGTGGGCTCTTTTCACAATCCACCTATGGATCCACTAGTGTCATTGAATGTGTGTTCTTTTTACTAACAACAACTAGAGTCATTGCATGTGTGTTCTTTTCACATACCACATATGGATCCACCATTGTCATTGCATGTGTGCTCTTTTCACAATCCACCTATGGATCCACAAGTGTCATTGCATGTGTGTTCTTTTTACTAACAACAACCAGAGTCATTGCATGTGTGTTCTTTTCACATACCACATATGGATCCACCAGTGTCATTGCATGTGTGTTCTATTCACAATCCACCTATGGATCCACTAGTGTTATTGCACGTGTGTTCTTTTTACATACCACATATGGATCCACCAGTGTCATTGAAACTTTTGTTCTCTTTAGAGACCACACATGGATCCACCAGTGTCATTTCATGTGTGTTCTTGTTACTAACAACAACCAGAGTCATTGCATGTGTGTTCTTTTCACATACCACATATGGATCCACCAGTGTCATTGCATGTGTGTTCTTTTCACAATCCACCTATGGATCCACCCGAGTCATTACATGTGTGATGTTTTTACTAACAACAACCAGAGTCATTGCATGTGTGTTCTCTTGAGAGACCACACATGGATCCACCAGTGTCATTGCATGTGTGTTCTTTATACTAACAACAACAAGTGTCATTGAAATGTGTGTTCTCTTTAGAGACCACACATGGATCCACCAGTGTCATTGCATGTGTGTTCTTTTTACTAACAACAACTGGAGTCATTGCATGTGTGTTCTTCTCACATACCACATATGGATCCACCAGTGTCATTGCATGTGTGCCCTTTTCACAATCCACCTATGGATCCACCACTGTCATTGCATGTGTGTTCTTTTTACTAACAACAACCACAATCATTGCATGTGTGTTCTTTGCACATAACACATATTGATCCACCAATGTCATTGCATGTGTGCTCATTTCACAATCCACCTATGGATCCACCAGTGTCATTGCATGTGTGTTCTTTTTACTATCAACAACCAGAGTCATTGCATGTGTGTTATTTTCACATACCACATATGGATCCACCCCAGTGTCATTGCATATGTGTTCTTTTCACAATCCACCTATAGATCCACCAGTGTCATTGCATGTGTGCTCTTTTTACTAACAACAACTAGAGTCATTGCATGTGTGTTCTCTTCAGAGACCACACATGGATCCACCAGTGTCATTGCATGTGTGTTCTTTTTACTAACAACAACCAGAGTCATTGAAATGTGTGTTCTCTTCAGAGACCACACATGGATCCACCAGTGTCATTGCATGTGCGTTCTTTTTACTAACAACAACCAAAGTCATTGCATGTGTGTTCTTTTCACATACCACGTATGGATCCACCAGTGTCATTGCATGCGTGTTCTTTTTACTAACAACTACTGGATTCATTTCATGTGTGTTCTTTTCACATACCACATATGGATCTACCAGTGTCATTGAAATGTGTGTTCTCTTCAGAGACCACACATGGATCCACCAGTGTCATTGCATGTGTGTTCTTTTTACTAACAACAACTAGAGTCATTGCATGTGTGTTCTTTTCAAATACCACATATGGATCCACCAGTGTTATTGCATATGTGCTCTTTTCACAATCCACCTATGGATCCACCAGTGTCATTGACTGTTTGTTATTTTCACATACCACATATGGATCCACCAGTGTCATTGAAATGTGTGTTCTCTTTAGAGACCACACATGGATCCACCAGTGTCATTGCATGTGTGTTCTTTTTACTAACAACAACTGGAGTCATTGCATGTGTGTTCTTTTCACATACCACATATGGATCCACCAGTGTCATTGCATGTGGGCTCTTTTCACAATCCACCTATGGATCCACTAGTGTCATTGCATGTGTGTTCTTTTTACTAAAAACAACTAGAGTCATTGCATGTGTGTTCTTTCCACATACCACATATGGATCCACCATTGTCATTGCATGTGTGCTCTTTTCACAATCCACCTATGGATCCACCAATGTGATTGCATGTGTGTTCTTTTTACTAACAACAACCAGAGTCATTGCATGCGTGTTCTTTTCACATACCACATATTGATCCACCAGTGTCATTGCATGTGTGCTCTTTTCAGAATCCACCTATGGATCCACCAGTGTCATTGCATGTGTGTTCTTTTTACTATCAACAACCAGAGTCATTGCATGTGTGTTATTTTCACATACCACATATGGATCCACCCTAGTGTCATTGCATATGTGTTCTTTTCACAATCCACCTATAGATCCACCAGTGTCATTGCATGTGTGCTCTTTTTACTAACAACAACTAGAGTCATTGCATGTGTGTTCTCTTCAGAGACCACACATGGATCCACCAGTGTCATTGCATGTGTGTTCTTTTTACTAACAACAACCAGAGTCATTGAAATGTGTGTTCTCTTTAGAGACCACACATGGATCCACCAGTGTCATTGCGTGTGTGTTCTTGTTACTAACAACAACCAGTGTCATTAAAATGTGTGTTCTTTTCAGAGACCACACATGGATCCACCAGTGTCATTGCATGTGTGTTCTTGTTACTAACAACAACCAGAGTCATTGCATGTGTGTTCTTTTCACATACCACATATGGATCCACCAGTGTCATTGCATGTGTGTTCTTTTCACAATCCACCTATGGATCCACCCGAGTCATTACATGTGTGATCTTTTTACTAACAACAACCAGAGTCATTGCATGTGTGTTCTCTTCAGAGACCACACATGGATCCACCAGTGGCATTGCATGTGTGTTCTATTTACTAACAACAACCAGAGTCATTGAAATGTGTGTTCTCTTCAGAGACCATACATGGATCCACCAGTGTCATTGCATGTGTGTTCTTTTTACTAACAACAACTGGAGTCATTGCATGTGTGTTCTTTTCACATACCACATATGTATCCACCAGTGTCATTCTCTGTGTGTTATTTTTACTAACAACAACTGGAGTCATTTCATGTGTGTTCATTTCAGATACCACATATGGATCCACCAGTGTCATTGAAATGTGTGTTCTCTTCAGAGACCACACATGGATCCACCAGTATCATTGCATGTGCGTTCTTTTTACTAACAACGACTAGAGTCATTGCATGTGTGTTCTTTTCACATACCACATATGGATCCACCAGTGTCATTGCATGTGGGCTCTTTTCACAATCCACCTATGGATCCACTAGTGTCATTGAATGTGTGTTCTTTTTACTAACAACAACTAGAGTCATTGCATGTGTGTTCTTTTCACATACCACATATGGATCCACCATTGTCATTGCATGTGTGCTCTTTTCATAATCCACCTATGGATCCAAAAGTGTCATTGCATGTGTGTTCTTTTTACTAACAACAACCAGAGTCATTGCATGTGTGTTCTTTTCACATACCACATATGGATCCACCAGTGTCATTGCATTTGTGTTCTTTTCACAATCCACCTATGGATCCACCAGTGTCATTGCATGTGTGTTCTTTTTACTAACAACAACCAGAGTCATTGCATGCGTGTTCTTTTCACATACCACATATTGATCCACCAGTGTCATTGCATGTGTGCTCTTTTCACAATCCACCTATGGATCCACAAGTGTCATTGCATGTGTGTTCTTTTTACTAACAACAACCAGAGTCATTGCATGTGTGTTCTTTTCACATACCACATATGGATCCACCATTGTCATTGCATGTGTGTTCTTTTCACAATCCACCTATGGATCCACCAGTGTCATTGCATGTGTGCCCTTTTTACTAACAACAACCAGAGTCCTTGCATGTGTGTTCTCTAGGGACCACACATGGATCCACCAGTGTCATCGCATGTGTGTTCTTATTACTAACAACAACTAGTGTCATTAAAATGTGTGTTCTATTCAGAGACCACACATGGATCCACCAGTGTCATTGCATGTGTGTTCTTGTTACTAACAACAACCAGAGTCATTGCATGTGTGTTCTTTTCACATACCACATATGGATCCACCAGTGTCATTGCATGTGTGATCTTTTCACAATCCACCTATGGATCCACCCGAGTCATTACATGTGTGATCTTTTTACTAACAACAACCAGAGTCATTGCATGTGTGTTCTCTTGAGAGACCACACATGGATCCACCAGTGTCATTTCATGTGTGTTCTTTATACTAACAACAACAAGTGTCATTGAAATGTGTGTTCTCTTTAGAGACCACACATGGATCCACCAGTGTCATTGCATGTGTGTTCTTTTTACTAACAACAACTGGAGTCATTGCATGTGTGTTCTTCTCACATACCACATATGGATCCACCAGTGTCATTGCATGTGTGCCCTTTTCACAATCCACCTATGGATCCACCACTGTCATTGCATGTGTGTTCTTTTTACTAACAACAACCACAATCATTGCATGTGTGTTCTTTGCACATAACACATATTGATCCACCAATGTCATTGCATGTGTGCTCATTTCACAATCCACCTATGGATCCACCAGTGTCATTGCATGTGTGTTCTTTTTACTATCAACAACCAGAGTCATTACATGTGTGTTATTTTCACATACCACATATGGATCCACCCCAGTGTCATTGCATATGTGTTCTTTTCACAATCCACCTATAGATCCACCAGTGTCATTGCATGTGTGCTCTTTTTACTAACAACAACTAGAGTCATTGCATGTGTGTTCTCTTCAGAGACCACACATGGATCCACCAGTGTCATTGCATGTGTGTTCTTTTTACTAACAACAACCAGAGTCATTGAAATGTGTGTTCTCTTCGGAGACCACACATGGATCCACCAGTGTCATTGCATGTGCGTTCTTTTTACTAACAACAACCAAAGTCATTGCATGTGTGTTCTTTTCACATACCACGTATGGATCCACCAGTGTCATTGCATGCGTGTTCTTTTTACTAACAACTACTGGATTCATTTCATGTGTGTTCTTTTCACATACCACATATGGATCTACCAGTGTCATTGAAATGTGTGTTCTCTTCAGAGACCACACATGGATCCACCAGTGTCATTGCATGTGTGTTCTTTTTACTAACAACAACTAGAGTCATTGCATATGTGTTCTTTTCAAATACCACATATGGATCCACCAGTGTTATTGCATATGTGCTCTTTTCACAATCCACCTATGGATCCACCAGTGTCATTGCATGCTTGTTATTTTCACATACCACATATGGATCCACCAGTGTCATTGAAATGTGTGTTCTCTTTAGAGACCACACATGGATCCACCAGTGTCATTGCATGTGTGTTCTTTTTACTAACAACAACTGGAGTCATTGCATGTGTGTTCTTTTCACATACCACATATGGATCCACCATTGTCATTGCATGTGTGCTCTTTTCACAATCCACCTATGGATCCACCAGTGTGATTGCATGTGTGTTCTTTTTACTAAAAACAACCAGAGTCATTGCATGTGTGTTCTTTTCACATACCACATATGGATCCACCAGTGTCATTGCATGTGTGTTCTTTTCACAATCCACCTATGGATCCACCAGTGTCATTGCATGTGTGTTCTTTTTACTAACAACAACCAGAGTCATTGCCTGCGTGTTCTTTTCACATACCACATATTGATCCACCAGTGTCATTGCATGTGTGCTCTTTTCACAATCCACCTATGGATCCACCAGTGCCATTGCATGTGTGTTCTTTTTACTAACAACAACCAGAGTCATTGCATGTGTGTTGTTTTCACATACCACATATGGATCCACCTGTGTCATTGCATGTGTGTTCTTTTCACAATCCACCTATGGATCCACCAGTGTCATTGCATGTGTGCCCTTTTTACTAACAACAACCAGAGTCATTGCATGTGTGTTCTCTTTAGAGACCACACATGGATCCACCAGTGTCATTGCATGTGTGTTCTTGTTACTAACAACAACTAGTGTCATTAAAATGTGTGTTCTCTTCAGAGACCACACATGGATCCACTAGTGTCATTGCATGTGTGTTCTTGTTACTAACAACAACCAGAGTCATTGCATGTGTGTTCTTTTCACATACCACATATGGATCCACCTGTGTCATTGCATGTGTGTTCTTTTCACAATCCACCTATGGATCCACTAGTGTCATTGCATGTGTGCCCTTTTTACTAACAACAACCAGAGTCATTGCATGTGTGTTCTCTTTAGAGACCACACATGGATCCACCAGTGTCATTGCATGTGTGTTCTATTTACTAACAACAACCAGAGTCATGGAAATGTGTGTTCTCTTCAGAGACCACACATGGATCCACCAGTGTCACTGCATGTGTGTTCTTTTTACTAACAACAACCAGAGTCATTGCATGTGTGTTCTTTTCACATACCACATATGGATCCACCAGTGTCATTGAAATGTGTGTTCTCTTCAGAGACCACACATGGATCCACCAGTATCATTGCATGTGTGTTCTTTTTACTAACAACGACTAGAGTCATTGCATGTGTGTTCTTTTCACATACCACATATGGATCCACCGGTGTCATTGCATGTGGGCTCTTTTCACAATCCACCTATGGATCCACTAGTGTCATTGCATGTGTGTTCTTTTTACTAACAACAACTAGAGTCATTGCATGTGTGTTCTTTTCACATACCACATATGGATCCACCATTGTCATTGCATGTGTGCTCTTTTCACAATCCACCTATGGATCCACAAGTGTCATTGCATGTGTGTTCTTTTTACTAACAACAACAGGAGTCATTGCATGTGTGTTCTCTTCAGAGACCACACATGGATCCACCAGTGTCATTGCATGTGTGTTCTTGTTACTAACAACAACCAGAGTCATTGCATGTGTGTTCTTTTCACATACCACATATGGATCCACCAGTGTCATTGCATGTGTGTTCTTTTCACAATCCACCTATGGATCCACCCGAGTCATTACATGTGTGATCTTTTTACTAACAACAACCCGAGTCATTGCATGTGTGTTCTCTTGAGAGACCACACATGGATCCACCAGTGTCATTGCATGTGTGTTCTTTATACTAACAACAACAAGTGTCATTGAAATGTGTGTTCTCTTTAGAGACCACACATGGATCCACCAGTGTCATTGCATGTGTGTTCTTTTTACTAACAACAACTGGAGTCATTGCATGTGTGTTCTTCTCACATACCACATATGGATCCACCAGTGTCATTGCATGTGTGCCCTTTTCACAATCCACCTATGGATCCACCACTGTCATTGCATGTGTGTTCTTTTTACTAACAACAACCACAATCATTGCATGTGTGTTCTTTGCACATAACACATATTGATCCACCAATGTCATTGCATGTGTGCTCATTTCACAATCCACCTATGGATCCACCAGTGTCATTGCATGTGTGTTCTTTTTACTATCAACAACCAGAGTCATTACATGTGTGTTATTTTCACATACCACATATGGATCCACCCCAGTGTCATTGCATATGTGTTCTTTTCACAATCCACCTATAGATCCACCAGTGTCATTGCATGTGTGCTCTTTTTACTAACAACAACTAGAGTCATTGCATGTGTGTTCTCTTCAGAGACCACACATGGATCCACCAGTGTCATTGCATGTGTGTTCTTTTTACTAACAACAACCAGAGTCATTGAAATGTGTGTTCTCTTCAGAGACCACACATGGATCCACCAGTGTCATTGCATGTGCGTTCTTTTTACTAACAACAACCAAAGTCATTGCATGTGTGTTCTTTTCACATACCACGTATGGATCCACCAGTGTCATTGCATGCGTGTTCTTTTTACTAACAACTACTGGATTCATTTCATGTGTGTTCTTTTCACATACCACATATGGATCTACCAGTGTCATTGAAATGTGTGTTCTCTTCAGAGACCACACATGGATCCACCAGTGTCATTGCATGTGTGTTCTTTTTACTAACAACAACTAGAGTCATTGCATATGTGTTCTTTTCAAATACCACATATGGATCCACCAGTGTTATTGCATATGTGCTCTTTTCACAATCCACCTATGGATCCACCAGTGTCATTGCATGTTTGTTATTTTCACATACCACATATGGATCCACCAGTGTCATTGAAATGTGTGTTCTCTTTAGAGACCACACATGGATCCACCAGTGTCATTGCATGTGTGTTCTTTTTACTAACAACAACTGGAGTCATTGCATGTGTGTTCTTTTCACATACCACATATGGATCCACCATTGTCATTGCATGTGTGCTCTTTTCACAATCCACCTATGGATCCACCAGTGTGATTGCATGTGTGTTCTTTTTACTAACAACAACCAGAGTCATTGCATGTGTGTTCTTTTCACATACCACATATGGATCCACCAGTGTCATTGCATGTGTGTTCTTTTCACAATCCACCTATGGATCCACCAGTGTCATTGCATGTGTGTTCTTTTTACTAACAACAACCAGAGTCATTGCCTGCGTGTTCTTTTCACATACCACATATTGATCCACCAGTGTCATTGCATGTGTGCTCTTTTCACAATCCACCTATGGATCCACCAGTGCCATTGCATGTGTGTTCTTTTTACTAACAACAACCAGAGTCATTGCATGTGTGTTGTTTTCACATACCACATATGGATCCACCTGTGTCATTGCATGTGTGTTCTTTTCACAATCCACCTATGGATCCACCAGTGTCATTGCATGTGTGCCCTTTTTACAAACAACAACCAGAGTCATTGCATGTGTGTTCTCTTTAGAGACCACACATGGATCCACCAGTGTCATTGCATGTGTGTTCTTGTTACTAACAACAACTAGTGTCATTAAAATGTGTGTTCTCTTCAGAGACCACACATGGATCCACTAGTGTCATTGCATGTGTGTTCTTGTTACTAACAACAACCAGAGTCATTGCATGTGTGTTCTTTTCACATACCACATATGGATCCACCTGTGTCATTGCATGTGTGTTCTTTTCATAATCCACCTATGGATCCACTAGTGTCATTGCATGTGTGCCCTTTTTACTAACAACAACCAGAGTCATTGCATGTGTGTTCTCTTTAGAGACCACACATGGATCCACCAGTGTCATTGCATGTGTGTTCTATTTACTAACAACAACCAGAGTCATTGAAATGTGTGTTCTCTTCAGAGACCACACATGGATCCACCAGTGTCACTGCATGTGTGTTCTTTTTACTAACAACAACCAGAGTCATTGCATGTGTGTTCTTTTCACATACCACATATGGATCCACCAGTGTCATTGAAATGTGTGTTCTCTTCAGAGACCACACATGGATCCACCAGTATCATTGCATGTGCGTTCTTTTTACTAACAACGACTAGAGTCATTGCATGTGTGTTCTTTTCACATACCACATATGGATCCACCGGTGTCATTGCATGTGGGCTCTTTTCACAATCCACCTATGGATCCACTAGTGTCATTGCATGTGTGTTCTTTTTACTAACAACAACTAGAGTCATTGCATGTGTGTTCTTTTCACATACCACATATGGATCCACCATTGTCATTGCATGTGTCCTCTTTTCACAATCCACCTATGGATCCACAAGTGTCATTGCATGTGTGTTCTTTTTACTAACAACAACCAGAGTCATTGCATGTGTGTTCTCTTCAGAGACCACACATGGATCCACCAGTGTCATTGCATGTGTGTTCTTTATACTAACAACAACTAGTGTCATTGAAATGTGTGTTCTCTTTAGAGACCACACATGGATCCACCAGTGTCATTACATGTGTGTTCTTTTTACTAACAACAACCAGAGTCATTGAAATGTGTGTTTTCTTCAGAGACCACACATGGATCCACCAGTGTCATTGCATGTGTGTTCTTTTTACTAACAACAACTGGAGTCATTGCATGTGTGCTCTTTTCACAATCCACCTATGGATCCACCAGTGTCATTGCATGTGTGTTCTTTTCACATATCACATATGGATCCACTAGTGTCATTGAAATGTGTGTTCTCTTTAGAGACCACACATGGATCCACCAGTGTCATTGCATGTATGTTCTTTTTACTAACTTCAACTGGAGTCATTGCATGTGTGTTCTTTTCACATACCACATATGGATCCACCAGTGTCATTGCATGTGTGCTCTTTTCACAATCCACCTATGGATCCACCAGTGTCATTGCATGTGTGTTCTTTTTACTAACAACAACCACAGTCATTGCATGTGTGTTCTTTGCACATACCACATATTGATCCACCAATGTCATTGCATGTGTGCTATTTTCACAATCCACCTATGGATCCACCAGTGTCATTGCATGTGTGTTCTTTTTACTATCAACAACCAGAGTCATTGCATGTGTGTTATTTTCACATACCACATATGGATCCACCAGTGTCATTGCATGTGTGTTCTTTTCACAATCCACCTATAGATCCACTAGTGTCATTGCATGTGTGCTCTTTTTACTAACAACAACTAGATTCATTGCATGTGTGTTCTCTTCAGAGACCACACATGGATCCACCAGTGTCATTGCATGTGTGTTCTTTTTACTAACAACAACCAGAGTCATTGAAACGTGTGTTCTCTTCAGAGACCACACATGTATCCACCAGTGTCATTGCATGTGTGTTCTTTTTACTAACAACAACCAGAGTCATTGCATGTGTGTTCTTTTCACATACCATGTATGGATCCACCAGTGTCATTGCATGTGTGTTCTTTTTACTAACAACAAATGGATTCATTTCATCTGTGTTCTTTTCACATACCACATATGGATCTATCAGTGTCATTGAAATGTGTGTTCTCTTCAGAGACCACACATGGATCCACCAGTGTCATTGCATGTGTGTTCTTTTTACTAACAACAACTGGAGTCATTTCATGTGTGTTCTTTTCAAATACCACATATGGATCCACCAATGTTATTGCATATGTGCTCTTTTCACAATCCACCTATGGATCCACCAGTGTCATTGCATGTTTGTTATTTTCACATACCACATATGGATCCACCAGTGTCATTGAAATGTGTGTTCTCTTTAGAGACCACACATGGATCCACCAGTGTCATTGCATGTGTGTTCTTTTTACTAACAACAACTGGAGTCATTGCATGTGTGTTCTTTTCACATACCACATATGTATCCACCAGTGTCATTGCATGTGGGCTCTTTTCACAATCCACCTATGGATCCACTAGTGTCATTGCATGTGTGTTCTTTTTACTAACACCAACTAGAATCATTGCATGTGTGTTCTTTTCACATACCACATATGGATCCACCATTGTCATTGCATGTGTGCTCTTTTCACAATCCACCTATGGATCCACCAGTGTCATTGCATGTGTGTTCTTTTTACTAACAACCAGCGTCATTGCATGTGTGTTCTTTTCACATACCACATATGGATCCACCATTGTCATTGCATGTGTGCTCTTTTCACAATCCACCTATGGATCCACAAGTGTCATTGCATGTGTGTTCTTTTTACTAAGAACAACCAGAGTCATTGCATGTGTGTTCTCTTCAGAGACCACACATGGATCCACCAGTGTCATTGCATGTGTGTTCTTTATACTAAAACAACAAGTTTCATTGAAATGTGTGTTCTCTTTAGAGACCACACATGGATCCACCAGTGTCATTGCATGTGTGTTCTTTTTACTAACAACAACTGGAGTCATTGCATGTGTGTTCTTTTCACATACCACATATGGATCCACCAGTGTCATTGCATGTGTGCTCTTTTCACAATCCACCTATGGATCCACCAGTGTCATTGCATGTGCGTTCTTTTTACTAACAACGACTAGAGTCATTGCATGTGTGTTCTTTTCACATACCACATATGGATACACCAGTGTCATTGCATGTGTGTTCTTTTCACAATCCACCTATAGATCCACTAGTGTCATTGCATGTGTGCTCTTTTTACTAACAACAACTAGATTCATTGCATGTGTGTTCTCTTCAGAGACCACACATGGATCCACCAGTGTCATTGCATGTGTGTTCTTTTTTCTAACAACAACCAAAGTCATTGAAACGTGTGTTCTCTTCAGAGACCACACATGGATCCACCAGTGTAATTGCATGTGTGTTCTTTTTACTAACAACAACTGGAGTCATTGCATGTGTGTTCTTTTCACATACCACATATGGATCCACCAGTGTCATTGCATGTGTGCTCTTTTCACAATCCACCTATGGATCCACCAGTGTCATTGCATGTGTGTTCTTTTTACTAACAACAACCACAGTCATTGCATGTGTGTTCTTTGCACATACCACATATTGATCCACCAATGTCATTGCATGTGTGCTCTTTTCACAATCCACCTATGGATCTACCAGTGTCATTGCATGTGTGTTCTTTTTACTATCAACAACCAGAGTCATTGCATGTGTGTTATTTTCATATACCACATATGGATCCACCAGTGTCATTGCATGTGTGTTCTTTTCACAATCCACCTATAGATCCACTAGTGTCATTGCATGTGTGCTCTTTTTACTAACAACAACCATAGTCATTGCATGTGTGTTCTCTTCAGATACCACACATGGATCCACCAGTGTCATTGCATGTGTGTTCTTTTTACTAACAACCAGAGTCATTGAAATATGTGTTCTCTTTAGAGACCACACATGGATCCACCAGTGTCATTGCATGTGTGTTCTTTTCACAATCCACTTATGGATCCACCCGAGTCATTACATGTGTGATCTTTTTACTAACAACAAGCAGAGTCATTGCGTGTGTGTTCTCTTCAGAGACCACACATGGATCCACCAGTGTCATTGCATGTGTCTTCTTTTTACTAACTGATGGGTTGGTAGTATGGAAAACAAAAAATTTCTACCGCAAGAACGAACAAAACCTAGATCTAATCTAGATAAAATCCAAGATCTAATCTACTAGACATCAGCAACGAGATAGATCGGTACTAACCCTCGTAGAACCGAAAGCGTTAACGAGATTAGATCTCGTGGATGATGTAGTCGATCACTTGCCGATCTCAAGATCGTGTGGATGATCCTTCCGGTGCCGCGTTCCGGCAGCGCTTCCGCAGACAGTCACACGTGCGGAGTCGAAGCAGACCTTCCTCTCCCCGTTCCGGCGAGCAGCAGAGGTAGTAGATCTTCTCCACGGAATCCTAGCAGCACGACGGCGTGGTGGTGGTGGTGGAGGTGAGAATTCTGCAGGGCTTCGCCTATGCTTGTGCAGAAGAAAGGTGGAGGAGAGAGGCGGCAGATTGGGAGTTATGAGACAAGGTGCATGAGGGGGCGCCCCCTACCTTCTATTTAAAGGAGGGAGGCGCGCCTGGGGAGGGGGAGTCCTAGTAGGACTCCCTCCTCCTTGGGCCGGCGGGTTGGGGGCAGGAATCCTCCTCCCCCATGAATCCGTGTCTTGCCCCACTTGGTTTCTTTGATCCCTTTCTTGGTTTTCAAGCAAACTCCAAGAAATCCTCTAGAACCTTCCAGAACATTCCGAAACCTTCTAGAATCTCCATACAAATACTCCGGACCATTTCCTAACTTAGAAAATGATCCCCAATATATGAATCTCATTCTCCAGACCATTTCGGATCTCCTCGTGATGTCCCGGATCCATTCCGAGACTCCGAACAACATTCGGTCTCCAACGCAAATTCCATATCTACTTCAAACAACTTCGAACCTTAAGTGTGTCACCCTACGGTTCGTGAATATGCAGACATGATGAAGACACCTCTCCCATCAATAACCATCAGCGGGATCTGGAGATCCATAACGGCTCCCACATACTCAACGATTACTTCGTGATCGATTGAACCAATTAACATACGAAACCAATTCCCTTTGTCTCGTGACATTCTACTCATCTGAGGTTTGATCGTCGGTATCTCCATACCTAGTTCTACCTTGTTACTGATAAGTACTCTTTACTCGTTCCATGTTATGTCATCCCTTGTGACCTAGTCACATGCTTGCAAGCTATCTAGATGACACTCCACCGAGAGGGCCCGGAGCATATCTATCCGTCATATGGATGGACAAATCCCAATCTTGGTTCATGCGCTTCAACACATACTTTCAGAATACCCAATGACACCTTTATAACCACCCAGTTACGAAGCGGCGTTTGATGTTATCAAAGTACCCATCCGGTGATGGTGATTAACATAACCTCATGGTCAAAGGATTAGGTTACTATGTATTTGAAAGCTTACAGCAATACGAACTTAATGACTTGATCCTCCATAGCAGGAAATTATATATTCTGTCAAAGAAAGCCCCTCGCGTAAATTGCTTTGAATAGGTAAATCTTATGCTACGCTTACTATGGGTGTGTGTCCATTACATCATTCTCCTAATGATATAACCTTTGTTATTAATCACATCCAATGTCCATGATCAGGAAACCATGATCATCAATTAATCAACAAGCTAGTTCAACAAGAGGCTTACTAGGGACTCTTTTATGTTTACAAAACACACAAGTATTAATGTTTCCGGTTAATACAATTATAGCATGGGATGTAAACATTTATCATAAACATAAAGATATAATAATAACCACTTTATTATTGCCTCTTGGGCATATCTCCAACAGTCTCCCACTTGCACTAGAGTCAATAATCTAGTTGAAAAACTTGTGCATTCAACACCTATGGCTTTCTGGTGTTGTATAGACACTATAGCTAGTGGTAAACATAATCTTCGGATCTGACACTTACAGGTCCGTGTGTATTTGCATGTCCTTGCGTCTCTACGCATTACTCATTCTCCAATGAGATGGCATTGTATAAATTTGGTCCTTTGGTGAGACCTTTAGTTCCTTGGGATTAGATCATGTTGATACAATTGTCATACAATGTGTCTTCATAGTATTATCCCGCTATGAACCACACCTAGTTTGATAACAAACTACTTGACGCAAATGCCCTCATTTGCTACTACAATAGTAGTCACATACTTAGCCTTTTGTTGCAGTATCTGTCACAATGTTTTCACTTTGGTACTCAACCAAATCCGTTATGGAACTTCCTTTCTATTACATTGTGCCACCCATAGTTTAAATTGAGATAAACTTAATTTGGAACAAAACTAGTATCAATGTAGCAATTTTCAATGAACTATTTGTCACCACTATATAAGTAATATATTCTTAGTTCTTCCAAAGATCATAGGAATATCCCTACTATTGTCCAATGATCATCTTATGAGTCATTCTGGTATATGCTCACAACATTTAGAGCATAGGACATATCTGGATGTGTACATCTCAAAGAATGATTGATCAAAATATTCTTGTGATTTCACCAAGTGTCAAAACACTTGAATCTAGTGTCAACACACTTGAATCTTGATTCAGTCCTTTCCGTGAGTCAAGAACCTTTCTTGTTGTTTCCATATTGAACTCATTCAACATCTTATCTATGTACATTTGGCAAAACCATATTAGCGCCTCAATCTATCCATATAGACATTGATGCCTAATTCTTGGGTTATGCCTAAGTCTTTCATCAAAATGAAATTCTTAACCTGTGTCAATAAAGATACATTATTTCTAATCAACGATATGTCTTTCACATAATGTATTAGAAATATGTCTTAGCGCTCCCACTTAATTTCTTGCAAAATGCAAGCATCTTCATCGTCTCTGATGAAATTAAACCTTTTAACGGTTTCATCACGGTGAAGATTCCAACTCCGCGACGCTCACTTCAACCATTGAAGTTTTGCATACTCTTTTAGCATCCTTTGAATTAACAAAACCCTTTGGATCATGTCATGTACACGTCCTAGGTAACCATTCTATTAGAAGAACTTGTTTTGTTTGTTCAACTACCATATACCAAAATATATGTAGTGGTTGCTACATTAATCCGTCCAGACTAAATATCGCTATGAAAGATCAAATCTTATCATAGTCAATTCCTTGAACATTGTCGTAAACTCTTTCCGACATGTCGACTATTTCATAGATGTGAAACATCCATGTCTATTTCTTTATAGATCCATATACGACTATATGGTCTTACACCTTTCCAGAGGGTCTTTCAAATTCAAAGCTTGATTTCTCGTGTATGGAATTATCACGGATTTTATGGCTTCAAGCCACTTAACAAAGTCAGGGCCCATCATTGCTTCTTTGCATGTAGTCGGTTCATCATTGTCAAACAACAATGATTTAACTCTCAAATCTTAGCATTTGATTACTTACCCGACCTACTTGGTTCAATAGGAACTTAGATCTCCGTGACCACAACCTTTGAGGCACGTGAGCCATGAGCATTGTTGTTGCCTCTGGGACACTTACCGACGCTGCGCAACTCAGCACATATTAGCCAAGGTTCAACAACCTTGTCAAAGTTCTATTGTCCTCCCACTTAACTTTTCACGAAAAATTCCTTCTCAGGAAACTTGATGTTCCAAGCGACAAACACTTTTGTCTTCGGTGTTATGGAGGAATACCCAATGGTTATTCGAAATAACCTACAAAGACAAGCTCATCCTAATTTGGATGTAAACATTTCACTTATGCATAGCATACCAAAATTTAAGAAAAGACAATTCGGGTTTTATCCCAAACCACAACTCATATGGTGTCATTTCAATAGATCACGATGGAGCTCTTTTCAGTGTAAAAGCGATAGTCACGAGAGCTTTAATCTTTAAAATACAATGGCAGTTTTATAAATGACACCTTTGATCTTACCATGTCAAACAAGGTTTCATTACATATCTTGAACACTTCATACTCCTATGGTGTTTTGGGAAATGCAAATCCATGGAACGATTCCTCAAATCTTAGGTGTTTTGCTAAACTTGTAACTCAAACATATTTCTTTATGATCCAATCATAAACTTTTATTTTCTTGTTACAATGATGTCACATCCCAAGATTTTCCAAATCTTGTAATGTGAAAAATAAATTAACAAAATAAATTTTTGTTGAAAATCAGGGTGAAAAGAAACTTTTGTTTCTAAAAGGAAAGTTAAAATCCCATCCTGAACAAACTTTGGATTAAAGTTTGAATTCAACAAATCCAAATCAAGAGAAATGCATTCCTCAATGAATGTATCTGGAAATTTGAACACTTGGAAAATAAATCCAAATCCTAAAACCCTAATGGAATAAAAACCATTTCCAAGTTATCTCAAAATCCATGGATTTGATCCATACCAAAATTGATCAACAAATATTCACAAAGGATCAAGAAAGACCATAGATGTTGGTTTCACTCAAAATTGATCAACAAATATTCACAAAGGATCAAGAAAGCCAGTGCATCAAACTCGCCCGCGAGTGCCCTGCAGGCTCGGCAACAACGACGACCACCGTCGCCACCGTCTGCTTCCTCTCCGGCGAAGCCCACAGGTAGTTTCCGGCCGCACCTCTACCTCTCGATCACGCACACAACTTTGTTATGATACTGCGCGTCTAACCGCGTCATCATTTTGTCTCGAGGTGATCCACAGCACCGTACCCAACTACAACCAGAGCACGCCGTCGTCAGACGCAACTCCGACGAAGAATTCCGACGACACCCGTGCGCCCCTTCACCAACCAGTACCAGGTTGAGCACCCCCGTGCCTCGGCGATCACTATGAGCCACTCCTCCCTCTCTCTCGCTTCCTGTGTTAGCCGGAACTCCACCGCCAGAGCGCCGCCGCCGCCTGCCGCCGCGCAACGCCGCCACTAATTGGTCGCATAGATCTGCACCGTTAGATTTCAATCCGACGCGTAGGAACGAATCACTTAACGAAGAGGTATCAGTCAATCTGCGCCGTATGATTTAAATGAAATCCAGCGGTCCAGAGAGCTCGATCCAGACGAACCGGTACCGTCCAGTGAAATCCTGCCGCGTGGCACTAGATCTGTTTAAAAGAAATTTGAAAACAGATTTATTTGCAAACTTCAAACCCTTGTATCTTTGGATCCACACGTCCAAAAATTACAAATTTTATGTCGTTGGATTCAGGAGAGCAAGCCCTAGCCAACCCTGCCCTTAGTTTAGCAAATAGTATCTGTTAGTTTGCTTGATTTTGCAGATTCATTTGTGAGCTTGTTTAGAGTAGAAAAATTGTTTAAAAATGTTTTTAAGGTTAAAACCTTTGCAAATTGGTTTGTTGTGACCTTATTGACCCTAGGAACCAACCCATAGTTTGGAAAATGATTTTGGAAAAGTTTAGAATGGATTAACTAGTTTAGTCCATTTCTAGCTAAATAAAACTATTGTTTTGTTTATGAAAATGGTTTTGAGTAAAAACTTTGGAGAAAATGTTTTGGACCAAACCTACTGACCCAAAACACCAAGTTTTGCAATAGAAACTCATCTGGTGAAACAAAATAAGGAATCTTTGATTTAAAACCATTTCTAGTCAAATAGAAATGTGGTAATTTTTATAAAATGATACTTTGTTTTGAAAATGGTTTTATAGTGAAACCTTTTGCAAATGACTTTGCCATTTTGGTAAATGACCAATTTGGAACTTACAAAGTTTAGAAGCCTAGTGAAGACCATCCTTACAATAGAACCAACCTTTGCATGCTTATGCATGACTTAGATCCCATTACTTTGTGTGTGAAAAATTGTTTGTTTGACTTTGGTTTGGAATGTGAATTGAATTGTGTTTGCTTGATTGACTTGTAGTGAAGTGTGAGACTAGCAAGATCAAGGAGTGAACCTATGTCCTCTACCAAAAAGGCAAGTGATGCTTCATATCTTTTGTCCCATTATTTTCAATATGCATTAGTGTTTTTGCTAAGTAAAACTTGCATGGTTTTTATTTTGCTAAGTATAGATCTTGCTATAGGAAAACCTAGTAGATGAATCCTTAGTAGGATTTTCCTAAGTTAAGAATCCTATTACTATCAAGCTTAGCCTAGCTAATAGAAAACATGAGTGGACTATATATTCACACTATGGAAAAATATTCTAAGTCTGAGGACTTATGTTTTTGTTTAATAAAACAACTAAGTGAATAAATCACCTGGGTGGAATGGAAGGAATGGTTTGTGTTGAGTGGTTCACAAGGCCATGGACTTGGCTTGTGTATCTCACTTGTGGATGGCCACCCAGGAACAAAGAGATTTGAGATGTCAAATGTTGAGAAGCTTCAAGTGCAACCACTTGGCAATATGGGCTCTGCCATGATCATATAGGTTGCAAGAACTTAGCCATATGGACAGTTGGTGGTAGTGTTTGATAGGTTGGAACGCGTCCATGATGGTCTAAGGGAAGGCTTCTGAAAGATCTTGTCTTGGGAAACCAAGTCTTGTGGGAAAAGTGCACCACCTCTGCAGAGTGTAAAATCTAAGTACTTAGCCATGTCCCTGGTAAAGGACAATTTGAGCATCAAGACATGGAAGCAATCAAGAATCTCATCACTCTAATTTCTAAATAAAATTTGTGGTTTGAAAAAGGGTTGTTTGAATTCTTCAATCTTTGATGGAGAGATGGCTTGGTACAAGGATCTTGAAATCTTAAATTGAGGAAAAATGTTTTTGTCAAAACAAAAACTTAGTATTTTCAAAATGTTAGGGAAAAATCTATTTTGAGCAATGCAAGCCTCAACTCCACTTAGCCAAATGCATATAGATGTTAGACTCCACTATACTACCAAAGTATCACTTGCCAATACAATTCAAATGTATTGACCCTTGTGGCTGTAACTTGTAATGTTGCAGGTTTGATTGATTTTAGTGAAGATTGGTTGATTAGGATTACAAAGTCTACAACTAACATCTGCATGTGGCACTTTGAAGATGAAGGACCCATGACTATAGTTATTCCGCTGCAATGTAATGTAATAGCCATATGAGCTATGTATGATGTAATAAAATTATGTTATTCCTGGTTATAAAGTTGTAATATGACCTTTGTCTCTTGATATTACATCTAAACTGTGGATGCTAGCTATTGATCCAGGGACTAGCATTGTAAACACAGGGGACTCAATCTTATTTAAAGGTTGGGATCCTGACATGGTATCAGAGCATTGTGTTGCCTGTAGGATTTGTAAACCTAGGATTGGACAAAAACCTTTAGAAAAATAGGAGTTGTATTTTGATCCAAAACTTATTTACAAAAACAATCTTGAAACTCTTTCCTCAACCATTTTGGTTTCAACTCTACATCTCTTCTACTTCAACATGATGGACAAAGCCTATCCCATGACCCAAGACTACACCATGTGCAAAGGACTTCTTCAACACTTTCAACTCTAATGACTTCAACTTCTTCAACTCTAATGACTTCAACATCTTCAGCATTTTCACCAAGGACTTCAACTTGGATATCCCTAAAGACTACAAGTGAGACAAGAAATCTTGCTCAAGATTTGAAGACTAAGGAAACACAACTTAGAAGAAGCCATCATCACCTTTGAAGATTTGTGACCAAGACACAAGAATTCTCCAAGGATACAAAGATCTTATTCAAGAAGAATCAACCAAGAAGGATGGAAAGATCACAAGTGAACCATATAGATGGACCACCATATTTTAGTTAAGTCAAACACACCAACTTATGTGGTGTAACAAAAATTATTTTTGGTGGCCTAAAAATATGCTTGAAACTTGTTGTTCGAGTGGAGTGTTTGTTTGTGATTGCTTGCACATTGCTTGTGTGAATTGTGACGTGTGTGATTAGAATTAATTCCCTAGAAATATCTTGCCTATTCTAATCCCAATCCAACCCAAACAGATGACTACTCCAAGAGACTCCAATATCAAGGTTGATGACACCAACACCAACCAAGAGGACATCATGAGAGAACTCATAGCAACCCAGCACCAGTTGAGCCAAGAGACAACTCAGCTTTTAGCCAACAACAATGGACTAGACCCAGCCATACAAAGGATTTTGAAACTTCAATCCCAATGATGCAGGGATTGGTAACTCAAATGATCAACATGAGAGAAAACTTTTCCCAAAAAGCTAAGGACAACAAGGATGACAAAGATGTTATTCTAGAAGGAACCCAAGTTAGCAATACTTGTGAAGTCAAGGATCATGCATCCAAGGAACATGAAGATCAATGCCCCAAGAAGAGAGAAAGATCTCCCACTCATGAAGAGCATGAACTAGAAGAACTCCTAGCTTTGGAGAGACCCAAAAAGAAGAAGAAGAAATGCCCCAACACTAGCAAGAAGGATATTACACAAGTGCAATGTTTCAATTGCAAAGAGATGGAACACTATGCCAGTGAATGCCCAGAAAAGAAGAAGAGCAAAGAAGACAAACAAAAGCTAGTGAAACCCAAGATGAGGAAGGATATTAGCCAAGTAATTTGCAAACACTGCAAGGAGTTAGGACATTATGCATCATACTGTCCAGAGAAGCCATCTCAAGACCTTAAACTTATAACCTGTTTCAAATGCAAGGAACTAGGCCATTATGCAAACAATTGTCCAGAAAAGTTGAACAAGCCTATGGAAAATCTCAACCTTGGCCTATGAGTCAAGTATGGAAATAAAGGACACTATGCAGAAGTTTTCCAAGAAGAAGTTTTCCAAGATCCCAAGAAGGCCAACATCTAGTTTGGTTGGAAATTTTTTAAGGGTGGTAGTACCCTAGTTGTTTTGAACCTGCTTGTAACCCTAACCTTCCCAAATCTCGGGGACGAGATTTCTTTTAAGGGTGGTAGCCTGTCACATCCCAAGATTTTCCAAATCTTGTAATGTGAAAAATAAATTAACAAAATAAATTTTTGTTGAAAATCAGGGTGAAAAGAAACTTTTGTTTCTAAAAGGAAACTTAAAATCCCATCCTGAACAAACTTTGGATTAAAGTTTGAATTCAACAAATCCAAATCAAGAGAAATGCATTCCTCAATGAATGTATCTGGAAATTTGAACACTTGGAAAATAAATCCAAATCCTAAAACCCTAATGGAATAAAAACCATTTCCAAGTTATCTCAAAATCCATGGATTTGATCCATACCAAAATTGATCAACAAATATTCACAAAGGATCAAGAAAGACCATAGAAGTTGGTTTCACTCAAATTGGAACCATAAATAAAATCTTATGAATATAATAAGATAAGGAAATTGAATTTCCAAAGCTAATAAAGCCCTTACCAAAAACCCATACCAATTGGTGAACAAATAATCCTAAAGGATTAAAAAGATAAACATTTAATAAAGGCAAATAAAATATTTTGTTTTGATAAAATGAGTAAAGGTTTATTTAAATAAAATAATAAGGATGTAATATCCAAATTTTATTTAAGTAAAGGCTTTTCCCATTTTAAATAAACACCAAAACTTATTTATTCTTTTAAATAAGTTTTCCAAGTATTTTGATTTCTCAAAATAAAACCTACTAAAGTGTTTTGGTTTTATTTTGGATTTCAAAATAAAGTTTTTAAATAATAAACCAATCCTATTTGAATTTTGAACTAAAGATCCATTTTATTTAATTATTAAATGGATCCTAAAATGAATAAAAATATTAAGTTATTTTATTTTGAGATTTGGATTATGTTGATAAACAGAACCAAATTCAAAGTACAAAGTTGAGTGATTGTTTGAATTGTTTGAATGGTTTGATTGTTTGAATAATTGATTGAGAATTCAAAACAGAAAAAGATTTAGAAAAGGAAAAAGAAAACAGACAGAAAAAAATAAGAAAACAGACCCAGCCCACTAAGGCCCAGCAGCAGCCCACCTAGCCCACCTGTTATCTTCCCCGAAGCATTCCTTTCTCACCCAGATTCTGACCCGCAAAGACAATGACTGGTGGACCCAAACCCTTTCCTTTTCTATCACTGACAAGACGACCCCACCTCTCCCTTTTCCCCGAACGAACCGTTTTCTTTACCGCAGAAAGAACCCACTCAGTCACAGACAGCCGGGACCCACTCCCACTCTCTCTCTTTCGCTGACAGACGGGTCCCACACCACTGTGCATCGTCCTCACCCGCGCCAGCCGTTTCTTCCTCCTCCCTCAACGTCGCTCTGCCGCCATTGATTTCGATTAATCCGCGTTGATGACAGGCTTAACTCACCCAGAGACCATGCCCCCTTAAAAGCCTCCCTCTCCTCTGTCATTTCCCCCAAACACCGCCTCCCCTCTGCCTCCAGGCCGCCCCCATTTCCTCCCCGAGCTCCTCTGTCTCCGACGAGGTTCGGCGACGATTCCGGCGACTCGACACCGCCCCGAGCCTCCCTGAGCACGCTGGCAGCTTTCCCACTCTCAGGCGCATCTGCCAGTGCATCAAACTCGCCCGCGAGTGCCCTGCAGGCTCGGCAACGACGACGACCACCGTCGCCACCGTCTGCTTCCTCTCCGGCGAAGCCCACATGTAGTTTCCGGCCGCCCCTCTACCTCTCGATCACGCACACAACTTTGTTATGATACTGCACGTCTAACCGCGTCATCATTTTGTCTCGAGGTGATCCACAGCACCGTACCCAACTACAACCAGAGCACGCCGTCGTCAGACGCAACTCCGACAAAGAATTCCGATGACACCCGTGCGCCCCTTCACCAACCAGTACCAGGTTGAGCACCCCCGTGCCTCGGCGATCACTATGAGCCACTCCTCCCTCTCTCTCGCTTCCTGTGTTAGCCGGAACTCCACCGCCAGAGCGCCGCCGCCGCCTGCCGCCGCGCAGCGCCGCCACTAATTGGTCGCATAGATCTGCACCGTTAGATTTCAATCCGACGCATAGGAACGAATCACTTAACGAAGAGGTATCAGTCAATCTGCGCCATATGATTTAAATGAAATCCAGCGGTCCAGAGAGCTCGATCCAGACGAACCGGTACCGTCCAGTGAAATCCTGCCGCGTGGCACTAGATCTGTTTAAAAGAAATTTGAAAACAGATTTATTTGCAAACTTCAAACCCTTGTATCTTTGGATCCACACGTCCAAAAATTACAAATTTTATGTCGTTGGATTCAGGAGAGAAAGCCCTAGCCAACCATGCCCTTAGTTTAGCAAATAGTATCTGTTAGTTTGCTTGATATTGCAGATTCATTCGTGAGCTTGTTTAGAGTAGAAAAATTGTTTAAAAATGTTTTTAAGGTTAAAACCATTGAAAATTGGTTTGTTGTGACCTTATTGACCCTAGGAACCAACCCATAGTTTGGAAAATGATTTTGGAAAAGTTTAGAATGGATTAACTAGTTTAGTCCATTTCTAGCTAAATAAAACTATTGTTTTGTTTATGAAAATGGTTTTGAGTAAAAACTTTGGAGAAAATGTTTTGGACCAAACCTACTGACCCAAAACACCAAGTTTTGCAATAGAAACTCATCTGGTGAAACAAAATAAGGAATCTTTGATTTAAAACCATTTCTAGTCAAATAGAAATGTGGTAATTTTTATAAAATGATACTTTGTTTTGAAAATGGTTTTATAGTGAAACCTTTTGCAAATGACTTTGCCATTTTGGTAAATGACCAATTTGGAACTTACAAAGTTTAGAAGCCTAGTGAAGACCATCCTTACAATAGAACCAACCTTTGCATGCTTATGCATGACTTAGATCCCATTACTTTGTGTGTGAAAAATTGTTTGTTTGACTTTGGTTTGGAATGTGAATTGAATTGTGTTTGCTTGATTGACTTGTAGTGAAGTGTGAGACTAGCAAGATCAAGGAGTGAACCTATATCCTCTACCAAAAAGGCAAGTGATGCTTCATATCTTTTGTCCCATTATTTTCAATATGCATTAGTGTTTTTGCTAAGTAAAACTTGCATGGTTTTTATTTTGCTAAGTATAGATCTTGCTATAGGAAAACCTAGTAGATGAATCCTTAGTAGGATTTTCCTAAGTTAAGAATCCTATTACTATCAAGCTTAGCCTAGCTAATAGAAAACATGGGTGGACTATATATTCACACTATGGAAAAATATTCTAAGTCTGAGGACTTATGTTTTTGTTTAATAAAACAAATAAGTGAATAAATCACCTGGGTGGAATGGAAGGAATGGTTTGTGTTGAGTGGTTCACAAGGCCATGGACTTGGCTTGTGTATCTCACTTGTGGATGGCCACCCAGGAACAAAGAGATTTGAGATGTCAAATGTTGAGAAGCTTCAAGTGCAACCACTTGGCAATATGGGCTCTGCCATGATCATATAGGTTGCAAGAACTTAGCCATATGGACAGTTGGTGGTAGTGTTTGATAGGTTGGAACGCGTCCATGATGGTCTAAGGGAAGGCTTCTGAAAGATCTTGTCTTGGGAAACCAAGTCTTGTGGGAAAAGTGCACCACCTCTGCAGAGTGTAAAATCTAAGTACTTAGCCATGTCCCTGGTAAAGGACAATTTGAGAATCAAGACATGGAAGCAATCAAGAATCTCATCACTCCAATTTCTAAATAAAATTTGTGGTTTGAACAAGGGTTGTTTGAATTCTTCAATCTTTGATGGAGAGATGGCTTGGTACAAGGATCTTGAAATCTTAGATTGAGGAAAAATGTTTTTGTCAAAACAAAAACTTAGTATTTTCAAAATGTTAGGGAAAAATCTATTTTGAGCAATTCAAGCCTCAACTCCACTTAGCCAAATGCATATAGATGTTAGACTCCACTATACTACCAAAGTATCACTTGCCAATACAATTCAAATGTATTGACCCTTGTGGCTGTAACTTGTAATGTTGCAGGTTTGATTGATTTTAGTGAAGATTGATTGATTAGGATTACAAAGTCTACAACCAACATCTGCATGTGGCACTTTGAAGATGAAGGACCCATGACTATAGTTATTCCGCTGCAATGTAATGTAATAGCCATATGAGCTATGTATGATGTAATAAAATTATGTTATTCCTGGTTATAAAGTTGTAATATGACCTTTGTCTCTTGATATTACATCTAAACTGTGGATGCTAGCTATTGATCCAGGGACTAGCATTGTAAACACAGGGGACTCAATCTTATTTAAAGGTTGGGATCCTGACATGGTATCAGAGCATTGTGTTGCCTGTAGGATTTGTAAACCTAGGATTGGACAAAAACCCTTAGAAAAATAGGAGTTGTATTTTGATCCAAAACTTATTTACAAAAACAATCTTGTAAACTCTTTCCTCAACCATTTTGGTTTCAACTCTACATCTCTTCTACTTCAACATGATGGACAAAGCCTATCCCATGACCCAAGACTACACCATGTGCAAAGGACTTCTTCAACACTTTCAACTCTAATGACTTCAACTTCTTCAACTCTAATGACTTCAACATCTTCAGCATTTTCACCAAGGACTTCAACTTGGATATCCCTAAAGACTACAAGTGAGACAAGAAATCTTGCTCAAGATTTGAAGACTAAGGAAACACAACTTAGAAGAAGCCATCATCACCTTTGAAGATTTGTGACCAAGACACAAGAATTCTCCAAGGATACAAAGATCTTATTCAAGAAGAATCAACCAAGAAGGATGGAAAGATCACAAGTGAACCATATAGATGGACCACCATATTTTAGTTAAGTCAAACACACCAACTTATGTGGTGTAACAAAAATTATTTTTGGTGGCCTAAAAATATGCTTGAAACTTGTTGTTCGAGTGGAGTGTTTGTTTGTGATTGCTTGCACATTGCTTGTGTGAATTGTGACGTGTGTGATTAGAATTAATTCCCTAGAAATATCTTGCCTATTCTAATCCCAATCCAACCCAAACAGATGACTACTCCAAGAGACTCCAATATCAAGGTTGATGACACCAACACCAACCAAGAGGACATCATGAGAGAACTCATAGCAACCCAGCACCAGTTGAGCCAAGAGACAACTCAGCTTTTAGCCAACAACAATGGACTAGACCCAGCCATACAAACGATTTTGAAACTTCAATCCCAATGATGCAAGGATTGGTAACTCAAATGATCAACATGAGAGAAAACTTTTCCCAAAAAGCTAAGGACAACAAGGATGACAAAGATGTTATTCTAGAAGGAACCCAAGTTAGCAATACTTGTGAAGTCAAGGATCATGCATCCAAGGAACATGAAGATCAATGCCCCAAGAAGAGAGAAAGATCTCCCACTCATGAAGAGCATGAACTAGAAGAACTCCTAGCTTTGGAGAGACCCAAAAAGAAGAAGAAGAAATGCCCCAACACTAGCAAGAAGGATATTACACAAGTGCAATGTTTCAATTCCAAAGAGATGGAACACTATGCCAGTGAATGCCCAGAAAAGAAGAAGAGCCAAGAAGACAAACAAAAGCTAGTGAAACCCAAGATGAGGAAGGATATTAGCCAAGTAATGTGCAAACACTGCAAGGAGTTAGGACATTATGCATCATACTGTCCAGAGAAGCCACCTCAAGACCTCAAACTTATAACCTGTTTCAAATGCAAGGAACTAGGCCATTATGCAAACAATTGTCCAGAAAAGTTGAACAAGCCTATGGAAAATCTCAACCTTGGCCTATGAGTCAAGTATGGAAATAAAGGACACTATGCAGAAGTTTTCCAAGAAGTTTTCCAAGATCCCAAGAAGGCCAACATCTAGTTTGATTGGAAATTTTTTAAGGGTGGTAGTACCCTAGTTGTTTTGAACCTGCTTGTAACCCTAACCTTCCCAAATCTCGGGGACGAGATTTCTTTTAAGGGTGGTAGCCTGTCACATCCCAAGATTTTCCAAATCTTGTAATGTGAAAAATAAATTAACAAAATAAATTTTTGTTGAAAATCAGGGTGAAAAGAAACTTTTGTTTCTAAAAGGAAACTTAAAATCCCATCCTGAACAAACTTTGGATTAAAGTTTGAATTCAACAAATCCAAATCAAGAGAAATGCATTCCTCAATGAATGTATCTGGAAATTTGAACACTTGGAAAATAAATCCAAATCCTAAAACCCTAATGGAATAAAAACCATTTCCAAGTTATCTCAAAATCCATGGATTTGATCCATACCAAAATTGATCAACAAATATTCACAAAGGATCAAGAAAGACCATAGAAGTTGGTTTCACTCAAATTGGAACCATAAATAAAATCTTATGAATATAATAAGATAAGGAAATTGAATTTCCAAAGCTAATAAAGCCCTTACCAAAAACCCATACCAATTGGTGAACAAATAATCCTAAAGGGATTAAAAAGATAAACATTTAATAAAGGCAAATAAAATATTTTGTTTTGATAAAATGAGTAAAGGTTTATTTAAATAAAATAATAAGGATGTAATATCCAAATTTTATTTAAGTAAAGGCTTTTCCCATTTTAAATAAACACCAAAACTTATTTATTCTTTTAAATAAGTTTTCCAAGTATTTTGATTTCTCAAAATAAAACCTACAAAAGTGTTTTGGTTTTATTTTGGATTTCAAAATAAAGTTTTTAAATAATAAACCAATCCTATTTGAATTTTGAACTAAAGATCCATTTTATTTAATTATTAAATGGATCCTAAAATGAATAAAAATATTAAGTTATTTTATTTTGAGATTTGGATTATGTTGATAAACAGAACCAAATTCAAAGTACAAAGTTGAGTGATTGTTTGAATTGTTTGAATGGTTTGATTGTTTGAATAATTGATTGAGAATTCAAAATAGAAAAAGATTTAGAAAAGGAAAAAGAAAACAGACAGAAAAAAATAAGAAAACAGACCCAGCCCACTAAGGCCCAGCAGCAGCCCACCTAGCCCACCTGTTCTCTTCCCCAAAGCATTCCTTTCTCACCCAGATTCTGACCCGCAAAGACAATGACTGGTGGACCCAAACCCTTTCCTTTTCTATCACTAACAAGACGACCCCACCTCTCCCTTTTCCCCGAACGAACCGTTTTCTTTACCGCGGAAAGAACCCACTCAGTCACAGACAGCCGGGACCCACTCCCACTCTCTCTTTCGCTGACAGACGGGTCCCACACCACTGTGCATCGTCCTCACCCGCGCCAGCCGTTTCTTCCTCCTCCCTCAACGTCGCTCTGCCGCCATTGATTTCGATTAATCCGCGTTGATGACAGGCTTAACTCACCCAGAGACCACGCCCCCTTAAAAGCCTCCCTCTCCTCTGTCATTTCCCCCAGACACCGCCTCCCCTCTGCCTCCAGGCCGCACCCATTTCCTCCCCGAGCTCCTCTGTCTCCGACGAGGTTCGGCGACGATTCCGGCGACTCGACACCGCCCCGAGCCTCCCTGAGTATGCTGGCATCTTTCCCACTCTCAGGCGCATCTGCCAGTGCATCAAACTCGCCCGCGAGTGCCCTGCAGGCTCGGCAACAACGACAACCACCGTCGCCACCGTCTGCTTCCTCTCCGGCGAAGCCCACAGGTAGTTTCCGGCCGCCCCTCTACCTCTCGATCACGCACACAACTTTGTTATGATACTGCGCGTCTAACCGCGTCATCATTTTGTCTCGAGGTGATCCACAGCACCGTACCCAACTACAACCAGAGCACGCCGTCGTCAGACGCAACTCCGACGAAGAATTCCGACGACACCCGTGCGCCCCTTCACCAACCAGTACCAGGTTGAGCACCCCCGTGCCTCGGCGATCACTATGAGCCACTCCTCCCTCTCTCTCGCTTCCTGTGTTAGCCGGAACTCCACCGCCAGAGCGTCGCCGCTGCCTGCCGCCGCGCAGCGCCGCCACTAATTGGTCGCATAGATCTGCACCGTTAGATTTCAATCCGACGCGTAGGAACGAATCACTTAACGAAGAGGTATCAGTCAATCTGCGCCGTATGATTTAAATGAAATCCAGCGGTCCAGAGAGCTCGATCCAGACGAACCGGTACCGTCCAGTGAAATCCTGCCGCGTGGCACTAGATCTGTTTAAAAGAAATTTGAAAACAGATTTATTTGCAAACTTCAAACCCTTGTATCTTTGGATCCACACGTCCAAAAATTACAAATTTTATGTCGTTGGATTCAGGAGAGCAAGCCCTAGCCAACCCTGCCCTTAGTTTAGCAAATAGTATCTGTTAGTTTGCTTGATTTTGCAGATTCATTTGTGAGCTTGTTTAGAGTAGAAAAATTGTTTAAAAATGTTTTAAGGTTAAAACCTTTGCAAATTGGTTTGTTGTGACCTTATTGACCCTAGGAACCAACCCATAGTTTGGAAAATGATTTTGGAAAAGTTTAGAATGGATTAACTAGTTTAGTCCATTTCTAGCTAAATAAAACTATTGTTTTGTTTATGAAAATGGTTTTGAGTAAAAACTTTGGAGAAAATGTTTTGGACCAAACCTACTGACCCAAAACACCAAGTTTTGCAATAGAAACTCATCTGGTGAAACAAAATAAGGAATCTTTGATTTAAAACCATTTCTAGTCAAATAGAAATGTGGTAATTTTTATAAAATGATACTTTGTTTTGAAAATGGTTTTATAGTGAAACCTTTTGCAAATGACTTTGCCATTTTGGTAAATGACCAATTTGGAACTTACAAAGTTTAGAAGCCTAGTGAAGACCATCCTTACAATAGAACCAACCTTTGCATGCTTATGCATGACTTAGATCCCATTACTTTGTGTGTGAAAAATTGTTTGTTTGACTTTGGTTTGGAATGTGAATTGAATTGTGTTTGCTTGATTGACTTGTAGTGAAGTGTGAGACTAGCAAGATCAATGAGTGAACCTATATCCTCTACCAAAAAGGCAAGTGATGCTTCATATCTTTTGTCCCATTATTTTCAATATGCATTAGTGTTTTTGCTAAGTAAAACTTGCATGGTTTTTATTTTGCTAAGTATAGATCTTGCTATAGGAAAACCTAGTAGATGAATCCTTAGTAGGATTTTCCTAAGTTAAGAATCCTATTACTATCAAGCTTAGCCTAGCTAATAGAAAACATGGGTGGACTATATATTCACACTATGGAAAAATATTCTAAGTCTGAGGACTTATGTTTTTGTTTAATAAAACAACTAAGTGAATAAATCACCTGGGTGGAATGGAAGGAATGGTTTGTGTTGAGTGGTTCACAAGGCCATGGACTTGGCTTGTGTATCTCACTTGTGGATGGCCACCCAGGAACAAAGAGATTTGAGATGTCAAATGTTGAGAAGCTTCAAGTGCAACCACTTAGCAATATGGGCTCTGCCATGATCATATAGGTTGCAAGAACTTAGCCATATGGACAGTTGGTGGTAGTGTTTGATAGGTTGGAACGCGTCCATGATGGTCTAAGGGAAGGCTTCTGAAAGATCTTGTCTTGGGAAACCAAGTCTTGTGGGAAAAGTGCACCACCTCTGCAGAGTGTAAAATCTAAGTACTTAGCCATGTCCCTGGTAAAGGACAATTTGAGAATCAAGACGTGGAAGCAATCAAGAATCTCATCACTCCAATTTCTAAATAAAATTTGTGGTTTGAACAAGGGTTGTTTGAATTCTTCAATCTTTGATGGAGAGATGGCTTGGTACAAGGATCTTGAAATCTTAGATTGAGGAAAAATGTTTTTGTCAAAACAAAAACTTAGTATTTTCAAAATGTTAGGGAAAAATCTATTTTGAGCAATGCAAGCCTCAACTCCACTTAGCCAAATGCATATAGATGTTAGACTCCACTATACTACCAAAGTATCACTTGCCAATACAATTCAAATGTATTGACCCTTGTGGCTGTAACTTGTAATGTTGCAGGTTTGATTGATTTTAGTGAAGATTGATTGATTAGGATTACAAAGTCTACAACCAACATCTGCCTGTGGCACTTTGAAGATGAAGGACCCATGACTATAGTTATTCTGCTGCAATGTAATGTAATAGCCATATGAGCTATGCATGATGTAATAAAATTATGTTATTCCTGGTTATAAAGTTGTAATATGACCTTTGTCTCTTGATATTACATCTAAACTGTGGATGCTAGCTATTGATCCAGGGACTAGCATTGTAAACACAGGGGACTCAATCTTATTTAAAGGTTGGGATCCTGACATGGTATCAGAGCATTGTGTTGCCTGTAGGATTTGTAAACCTAGGATTGGACAAAAACCCTTAGAAAAATAGGAGTTGTATTTTGATCCAAAACTTATTTACAAAAACAATCTTGTAAACTCTTTCCTCAACCATTTTGGTTTCAACTCTACATCTCTTCTACTTCAACATGATGGACAAAGCCTATCCCATGACCCAAGACTACACCGTGTGCAAAGGACTTCTTCAACACTTTCAACTCTAATGACTTCAACTTCTTCAACTCTAATGACTTCAACATCTTCAGCATTTTCACCAAGGACTTCAACTTGGATATCCCTAAAGACTACAAGTGAGACAAGAAATCTTGCTCAAGATTTGAAGACTAAGGAAACACAACTTAGAAGAATCCATCATCACCTTTGAAGATTTGTGACCAAGACACAAGAATTCTCCAAGGATACAAAGATCTTATTCAAGAAGAATCAACCAAGAAGGATGGAAAGATCACAAGTGAACCATATAGATGGACCACCATATTTTAGTTAAGTCAAACACACCAACTTATGTGGTGTAACAAAAATTATTTTTGGTGGCCTAAAAATATGCTTGAAACTTGTTGTTCGAGTGGAGTGTTTGTTTTTGATTGCTTGCACATTGCTTGTGTGAATTGTGACGTGTGTGATTAGAATTAATTCCCTAGAAATATCTTGCCTATTCTAATCCCAATCCAACCCAAACAGATGACTACTCCAAGAGACTCCAATATCAAGGTTGATGACACCAACACCAACCAAGAGGACATCATGAGAGAACTCATAGCAACCCAGCACCAGTTGAGCCAAGAGACAACTCAGCTTTTAGCCAACAACAATGGACTAGACCCAGCCATACAAAGGATTTTGAAACTTCAATCCCAATGATGCAAGGATTGGTAACTCAAATGATCAACATGAGAGAAAACTTTTCCCAAAAAGCTAAGGACAACAAGGATGACAAAGATGTTATTCTAGAAGGAACCCAAGTTAGCAATACTTGTGAAGTCAAGGATCATGCATCCAAGGAACATGAAGATCAATGCCCCAAGAAGAGAGAAAGATCTCCCACTCATGAAGAGCATGAACTAGAAGAACTCCTAGCTTTGGAGAGACCCAAAAAGAAGAAGAAGAAATGCCCCAACACTAGCAAGAAGGATATTACACAAGTGCAATGTTTCAATTCCAAAGAGATGGAACACTATGCGAGTGAATGCCCAGAAAAGAAGAAGAGCCAAGAAGACAAACAAAAGCTAGTGAAACCCAAGATGAGGAAGGATATTAGCCAAGTAATGTGCAAACACTGCAAGGAGTTAGGACATTATGCATCATACTGTCCAGAGAAGCCACCTCAAGACCTCAAACTTATAACCTGTTTCAAATGCAAGGAACTAGGCCATTATGCAAACAATTGTCCAGAAAAGTTGAACAAGCCTATGGAAAGTCTCAACCTTGGCCTATGAGTCAAGTATGGAAATAAAGGACACTATGCAGAAGTTTTCCAAGAAGAAGTTTTCCAAGATCCCAAGAAGGCCAACATCTAGTTTGGTTGGAAATTTTTTAAGGGTGGTAGTACCCTAGTTGTTTTGAACCTGCTGTAACCCTAACCTTCCCAAATCTCGGGGACGAGATTTCTTTTAAGGGTGGTAGCCTGTCACATCCCAAGATTTTCCAAATCTTGTAATGTGAAAAATAAATTAACAAAATAAATTTTTGTTGAAAATCAGGGTGAAAAGAAACTTTTGTTTCTAAAAGGAAACTTAAAATCCCATCCTGAACAAACTTTGGATTGAAGTTTGAATTCAACAAATCCAAATCAAGAGAAATGCATTCCTCAATGAATGTATCTGGAAATTTGAACACTTGGAAAATAAATCCAAATCCTAAAACCCTAATGGAATAAAAACCATTTCCAAGTTATCTCAAAATCCATGGATTTGATCCATACCAAAATTGATCAACAAATATTCACAAAGGATCAAGAAAGACCATAGAAGTTGGTTTCACTCAAATTGGAACCATAAATAAAATCTTATGAATATAATAAGATAAGGAAATTGAATTTCCAAAGCTAATAAAGCCCTTACCAAAAACCCATACCAATTGGTGAACAAATAATCCTAAAGGGATTAAAAAGATAAACATTTAATAAAGGCAAATAAAATATTTTGTTTTGATAAAATGAGTAAAGGTTTATTTAAATAAAATAATAAGGATGTAATATCCAAATTTTATTTAAGTAAAGGCTTTTCCCATTTTAAATAAACACCAAAACTTATTTATTCTTTTAAATAAGTTTTCCAAGTATTTTGATTTCTCAAAATAAAACCTACTAAAGTGTTTTGGTTTTATTTTGGATTTCAAAATAAAGTTTTTAAATAATAAACCAATCCTATTTGAATTTTGAACTAAAGATCCATTTTATTTAATTATTAAATGGATCCTAAAATGAATAAAAATATTAAGTTATTTTATTTTGAGATTTTAGCATTAGTTTTATGGTCGTTATTTTTTTCAACCAGACTTGTATATCATCCATCTATTATGGAATACGGTAATTATTTGAACAACCTTTTTTCGTCATAATACCTGATCAAAATAACAATTATTGAAACAAATCTTGAAGGCAAGCTTTGATGTTAACGAGCAACACAACAACCCTTTGTTTGTTTTCGATGAACATCGTCACATATTCTCTTGCTAGTTACTTAGGCCATTGCAGCTCATGAATTGTGTTGTCCTGTATGTCACTTCATACCAACTAATTCGGTATCCAATACCGCAGAACCACATTGTTTAACAACCAAGGAATACAGCCATAACATGTATCTTCTATATACCTAAGTTGGATATCTCCAATCTTTTCTTTTCTGCCAAATATTTTATAGATTCTCTTTCAACAATTCCTTTTCTTTTAAAAGAATCTATCAACATCAATAGTGGTGTCATTCACATGACACATAGTACAAAGTGTGTATAGTCAAATACTAATACCTTTGGACTTGCACTTTGAAGTGGATCACCTTCATCAAATGTTGGGTATTCTTTCAAAATTTCATTCTTTAGTAACCTTTTAGTGTAGTAAACATTTTACTTACATCTTCTATTCATCCTTATCATGACAACTTTCATGATCAAGCTACTATAGCTTATAAAGGTGAATTGCGAGTATAATGTTTCTTTTCCAAAACCTTTTTGGAAGATTAGGACGACTAGCGTCTCCAACCTTCACAAATTCTCATCAAATATGAGGACATATACTCTATCATGTTGTAACCAACACATTGTTTTAGATATCGCAATACCTTTCACATATGATGGTTTCTGAAACATTGCTTTCAACTCTTAGATAAACTTGATATCAAAAACAATCTTTTGAGTATCAAGAATCATGGAGGCAAACATGATACATTAGATACTAACACTGGAATTGTTACTCTTGATTTAATACTGTTTATTAAACTTCACAGAGTAAACGGAGTTTGCTGGAAGTTTGCAATATGACTTTTAAACTTTGGATTGACACTCAAAACAATACGATACCAGCTTGTAAAGAAAATATCCAGAAATTTCTATAGTTCTACTATCTCAACTATAACTAAGCGTAAGGTGGTGAACGGATGCCAATGACTACAACAAACTATGCAAATTCACTTTGATTGTGTTTATGATAAATTGAGTTCGACTAATCCAAATTACAAATGAACTCCCACTCAAAACAACATCCCTCGAGTTGTTTTTAGTGATTACACGAACCAAATCCACTACACCAAGTCCGATCATCACGTGAGATGGTGTAGCTTCATCGGCGAACAATCTTCATGTTCATCATATCAATCATATGACTCATGCTCTACCTTTTGGTATTCCGTGTTCCGAGACCATGTATGTACATGCTAGGCTCGTCAAGATTAACCTTAGTTTCCGCATGTGCAAATCTAGCTTGCACCCGTTGTATGCACACGTAGATTCTATCACACCCGATCATCACGAGATGCTTCGAAACGACGAGTCTTAGCAACGGTGCCAACTAAGGACGAACACTTTATTACTTGATATTTAGTGAGAGGGATAATCTTATAATGCTACCGTCGCGATCTAAGCAATACAAGATGCATAAAGGATTAACATCACAGGCAATTCATAATTTGTGTGATATGATACGGCCCTTTCTTCTTATGCCTTCGATCTCCATCTCCAAAACACGGACATGATCTCCATCATCACCAACATTGCGTCAAGGTCCGTGGCGCCGCTTCATGGTTGTCCATCATCACTAGCAACTATTACAACTACTTGGAAGAAAGCTATTACAAGATGAATAGACACGCAGGTCTTAACAGAATTAAAGACAACCATTAGGCTCCTGCCGGTTTCCATATTACAACAAGGATCATTGCATACATCAAATACAATCACAATCACATGTAGGCCATATCACATCACAAAACCCCTGCAAAAACAAGTTAGACGCCTCTAATTTTCTTTGCAAGTTTTACGTGGCTTGGGGCTTTCGACTAAAAACGCATCTTACCTATGAAACTGAACCACAACGTTGATACCAGTGCTATCAAGTGCAAAGTGTAGATTTGATCTATACTATGATGGGAGAGACAGACACCCGCAAAGCCACTTGTGCAAAGCAAGTTGCACGTCAAGCGTGGAGCAAGTCTCATGTACGATGACATGTAATGTTAGGCCGAGCCGCTTCATCCCACCATACCGCAAGATGCAAAGTACACACATAGCAAAAGACGGCACGAGCACCAACGCCCACAACCTCATTGTGTTCTACTCGTGCAACAGATCTATGCATAGACAAGGCTCTGATACCACTGATGGGTTCGTAGTATGGAAAACAAAAAATTTCTACCGCAAGAACGAACAAAACCCAGATCTAATCTAGATAAAAGCCAAGATCTAATCTACTAGACATGAGCAACGAGATAGATCGGTACTAACCCTCGTAGAACCGAAAGCGTTAACGAGATTAGATCTCGTGGATGATGTAGTCGATCACTTGCCGATCTCAAGATCGTGTGGACGATCCTTCCGGCGTCGCATTCCGGTAGCACTTTCGCAGACGGTCACACGTGCGGAGTCGAAGCAGACCTTCCTCTCCCCGTTCCAGCGAGCAGCGGAGGTAGTAGATCTTCTCCACGGAATCCCAGCAGCACGACGGCGTGGTGGTGGTGGAGGTGAGAATTCTGCAGGGCTTCGCCTATGCCTGTGCAGAAGAAAGGTGGAGGAGAGAGGCGGCAGATTGGGAGTTATGAGACAAGGTGCAAGAGGGGGCGCCCCTCCCTTCTATTTAAAGGAGGGAGGCGCGCCTGGGGAGGGGGAGTCCTAGTAGGACTCCCTCCTCCTTGGGCCGGCGGGTTGGGGGGAGGAATCCTCCTCCCGCACGAATCCGTGTCTTGCCCCACTTGGTTTCTTTGATCCCTTTCTTGGTTTTCAAGCAAACTCCAAGAAATCCTCTAGAACCTTCCAGAACATTCCGAAACCTTCTAGAATCTCCATACAAATACTCCGGAACATTTCCTAACTTAGAAAATGATCCCCAATATATGAATCTCATTCTCCGGACCATTCCGGATCTCCTCGTGATGTCCCGGATCCATTCCGAGACTCCGAACAACATTTGGTCTCCAACGCAAATTCCATATATACTTCAAACAACTTCGAACCTTAAGTGTGTCACCCTACGGTTCGTGAATATGCAGACATGATGAAGACACCTCTCCCATCAATAACCATCAGCGGGATCTGGAGATCCATAATGGCTCCCACATACTCAACGATTACTTCATGATCGATTGAACCAATTAACATACGAAACCAATTCCCTTTGTCTCGCGACATTCCACTCATCCGAGGTTTGATTGTCGGTATCTCCATACCTAGTTCTACCTCGTTACTGATAAGTACTCTTTACTCGTTCCATGTTATGTCATCCCTTGTGACCTAGTCACATGCTTGCAAGTTATCTAGATGACACTCCACCGAGAGGGCCCAGAGCATATCTATCCGTCATATGGATGGACAAATCCCAATCTTGGTTCATGCGCTTCAACACATACTTTCAGAATACCCAATCACACCTTTATAACCACCCAGTTACGAAGCAGCGTTTGATGTTATCAAAGTACCCATCCGGTGATGGTGATTAACATAACCTCATGGTCGAAGGATTAGGTTACTATGTATTTGAAAGCTTACAGCAATACGAACTTAATGACTTGATCTTATGCTACGCTTACTATGGGTGTGTGTCCATTACATCATTCTCCTAATGATATAACCTTTGTTATTAATCACATCCAATGTCCATGATCAGGAAACCATGATCATCAATTAATCAACAAGCTAGTTCAACAAGAGGCTTACTAGGGACTCTTTTATGTTTACAAAACACACAAGTATTAATGTTTCCGATTAATACAATTATAGAATTGGATGTAAACATTTATCATAAACATAAAGATATAATATAACAACTTTATTATTGCCTCTTGGGCATATCTCCAACACTAACAACAACCAGAGTCATTGAAATGTGTGTTCTCTTCAGAGACCACACATGGATCCACCAGTGTCATTGCATGTGTATTCTTTTTACTAACAACAACCAGAGTCATTGCATGTTTGTTCTTTTAACATACCACATATGGATCCACCAGTGTCATTCCCTGTGTGTTATTTTTACTAACAACAACTGGAGTCATTTCATGTGTGTTCTTTTCACATACCACATACAGATCCACCAGTGTCATTGAAATGTGTGTTCTCTTGAGAGACCACACATGGATCCACCAGTATCTTTGCATGTGCGTTCTTTTTACTAACAACGACTAGAGTCATTGCATGTGTGTTCTTTTCACATACCACATATGGATCCACCAGTGTCATTGCATGTGTGCTCTTTTCACAATCCACCTATGGATCCACCAGTCTTATTGCATGTGTGTTCTTTTCACATACCACATATGGATCCACCAGTGTCATTGAAATGTGTGTTCTCTTCAGAGACCACATATGGATCCACTAGTGTCATTGCATGTGTGTTCTTTTTACTAACAACAACAAGTGTCATTGAAATGTGTGTTCTCTTTAGAGACCACACATGGATCCACCAGTGTAATTGCATGTGTGTTCTTTTTACTAACAACAACTAGAGTCATTGCATGTGTGTTCTTTTCACATACCACATATGGATCCACCAGTGTCATTGCATGTGTGCTCTTTTCACAATCCACCTATGGATCCACTAGTGTCATTGCATGTGTGTTCTTTTTACTAACAACAACAACAGTCATTGCATGTGTGTTCTTTGCACATACCACTATTGATCCACCAATGTCATTGCATGTGTGCTCTTTTCACAATCCACATATGGATCCACCAGTGTCATTGCATGTGTGTTCTTTTTACTATCAACAACCAGAGTCATTGCATGTGTGTTATTTTCACATACCACATATGGATCCACCAGTGTCATTGCATGTGTGTTCTTTTCACAATCCACCTATAGATCCACTAGTGTCATTGCATGTGTGCTCTTTTTACTAACAACAACCAGAGTCAATGCATGTGTGTTCTCTTCAGATACCACACATGGATCCACCAGGGTCATTGCATGTGTGTTCTTTTTACTAACAACAACGGGAGTCATTGCATGTGTGTTCTTTTCAAATACCACATATGGATCCACCAGTGTTATTGCATGTGTGCTCTTTTCACAATCCACCTATGGATCCACCAGTGTTATTGCATGTTTGTTATTTTCACATACCACATATGGATCCACCAGTGTCATTGAAATCTGTGTTCTCTTTAGAGACCACACATGGATCCACCAGTGTCATTGCATGTGTGTTCTTTTTACTAACAACAACTGGAGTCATTCCATGTGTGTTCTTTTCACATACCATATATGGATCCACTAGTGCCATTGCATGTGGGCTCTTTTCACAATCCACCTATGGATCCACTAGTGTCATTACATGTGTGTTCTTTTTACTAACAATAACCAGAGTCATTGCATATGTGTTCTTTTCACATACCACATATGGATCCACCATTGTCATTGCATGTGTGCTCTTTTCACAATCCACCTATGGATCCACCAGTGTCATTGCATGTGTGTTCTTTTTACTAACAACAACCAGAGTCATTGCATGTGTGTTATTTTCACATAGCACATATGGATCCACCAGTGTCATTGCATGTGTGTCATTTTCACAATCCACCTATGGATCCACCAGTGTCATTGCATGTGTGCTCTTTTTACTGACAACAACCAGAGTCATTGCATCTGTGTTCTCTTAAGAGACCACACATTGATCCACCAGTGTCATTGCATCTGTGTTCTTTTTACTAACAACAACCAGTGTCATTGAAATGTGTGTTCTCTTCAGAGACCACACATGGATCCACCAGTGTCATTGCATGTGTGTTCTTGTTACTAACAACAAATAGAGTCATTGCATGTATGTTCTTTTGACATACCACATATGGATCCACTAGTGTCATTGCATGTGTGTTCTTTTCACAATCCACCTATGGATCCACCAATGTCATTGCATGTGTGCTCTTTTCACTAACAACAACTAGAGTCATTGCATGTGTGTTCTCTTCAGAGACCACACATGGATCCACCAGTGTGATTCCATGTGTGTTCTTGTTACTAACAACAAATAGAGTCATTGCATGTGTGTTCTTTTCACAATCCACCTATGGATCCACCAGTGTCATTGCATGTGTGCTCTTTTTACTAACAATAACCAGAGTAATTGCATGTGTGTTCTCTTCAGAGACTACACATGGATCCACCTGTGTTATTGCATGTGTGTTCTTTTTACTAACAACAACCAGAGTCATTAAAATGTGTGTTCTCTTTAGAGACCACACATGGATCCACCAGTGTCATTGCATGTGTGTTCTTTTTACTAACAACAACCAGAGTCATTGCATGTGTGTTCTTTTCACATACCACATATGGATCCACCAGTGTCATTGCATGTGTGTTCTTTTTACTAACAATAACTGGAGTCATTTCATGTGTGTCCTTTTCACAATCACATATGGATCCACCAGTGTCATTGAAATGTGTTTTCCATTCAGAGACCTCACATGGATCCACCAGTGTCATTGCATGTGTGTTCTTTTTACTAACAACAACTGGAGCCATTGCATGTGTGTTATTTGCACATACCACATATGGATCCACCAGTGTCATTGCATGTGTGCTCTTTTCATAATCCACCTATGGATCCACCAGTGTCATTGCATGTGTGTTCTTTTCACATACCACATATGGCTCCATCAGTGTCATTGAAACTTGTGTTCTCTTTAGAGACCACACATGGATCCACCAGTGTCATTGCATGTGTGTTCTTTTTACTAACAACAACTGGAGTCATTGCATGTGTGCTCTTTTCACAATCCACCTATGGATCCACCAGTGTCATTGCATGTGTGTTCTTTTTGCTAACAACAACCAGAGTCATTGCATGTGTGTTCTTTTCACATACCACATATGGATCCACCAGTGTCATTGCATGTGTGTTCTTTTCACAATCCACCTATGGATCCACCAGTGTCATTGCATGTGTGCTCTTTTTACTAACAACAATCAGAGTCATTGCATGTGTGTTCTCTCCAGAGACCACACATGGATCCACCAGTGTCATTCCATGAGTGTTCTTTTTACTAACAACAACCAGTGTCATTAAATTGTGTGTTCTCTACAGAGACCACACATGGATCCACCAGTGTCATTGCATGTGTGTTCTTGTTACTAACAACAACCAAGTCATTGCATGTGTGTTTTTTTCACATACCACATATGGATCCACAAGTGTCATTGCATGTGTGTTCTTTTCACAATCCACCTATGGATCCACCAGTGTCATTGCATGTGTGTTCTTTTTACTAACAATAAACAGTGTCATTGAAATGTGTGTTCTCTTCAGAGACCACACATGGATCCACCAGTGTCATTGCATGTGTGTTCTTGTTACTAACAACAACCTGAGTCATTGCATGTGTGTTCTTTTCACATACCACATATGGATCCACCAGTGTCATTGCATGTGTGGTCTCTTTACTAACAACAACCAGTGTCATTGAAATGTGTGTTCTCTTCAGCGACCATACATGGATCCACCAGTGTCATTGCATGTGTGTTCTTGTTACTAACAACAACCAGAGTCATTGCATGTATGTTCTTGTCACATACCACATATGGATCCACCAGTGTCATTGCATGTGTGTTCTTTTCACAATCCACCTATGGATCCACCAGTGTCATTGCATGTGTGCTCTTTTTACTAACAACAACCAGAGTCATTGCATGTGTGTTCTCTTCAGAGACCACACATGGATCCACCTGTGTCTTTGCATGTGTGTTCTTTTTACTAACAACAACCAGAGTCATTGAAATGTGTGTTCTCTTCAGATACCACACATGGATCCACCAGTGTCACTGCATGTGTGTTCTTTTTACTAACAACAACCAGAGTCATTGCATGTTTGTTATTTTCACATACCACATATGGATCCACCAGTGTCATTGCATGTGTGCTCTTTTCACAATCCACCTATGGATCCACCAGTGTTATTGCATGTGTGTTCTTTTCACATACCACATATGGATCCACCAGTGTCATTGAAATGTGTGTTCTCTTCAGAGACCACATATGGATCCACTAGTGTCATTGCATGTGTGTTCTTTTTAATAACAACAACAAGTGTCATTGAAATGTGTGTTCTCTTTAGAGACCACACATGGATCCACCAGTGTAATTGCATGTGTGTTCTTTTTACTAACAACAACTGGAGTCATCGCATGTGTGTTCTTTTCACATACCACATATGGATCCACCAGTGTCATTGCATGTGTGCTCTTTTCACAATCCACCTATGGATCCACCAGTGTCATTGCATGTGTGTTCTTTTTACTAACAACAACAACAGTCATTGCATGTGTGTTCTTTGCACATACCACATATTGATCCACCAATGTCATTGCATGTGTGCTCTTTTCATAATCCACATATGGATCCACCAGTGTCATTGCATGTGTGTTCTTTTTACTATCAACAACCAGAGTCATTGCATGTGTGTTATTTTCACATACCACATATGGATCCACCAGTGTCATTGCATGTGTGTTCTTTTCACAATCCACCTATAGATCCACTAGTGTCATTGCATGTGTGCTCTTTTTACTAACAACAACCAGAGTCATTGCATGTGTGTTCTCTTCAGATACCACACATGGATCCACCAGTGTCGTTGCATGTGTGTTCTTTTTACTAACAACAACCAGAGTCATTGAAATATGTGTTCTCTTTAGAGACCACACATGGATCCACTAGTGTCATTGCATGTGTGTTCTTTTTACTAACAACAACCAGAGTCATTGCATGTGTGTTCTTTTCAAATACCACATATGGATCGACCAGCGTCATTGCATGTGTGTTCTTTTTACTAACAACAACTGGAGTCATTTCATGTGTGTTCTTTTCACATACCACATATGGATCCACCAGTGTCATTGAAATGTGTGTTCTCTTCAGAGACCACACATGGATCCACCAGTGTCATTCCATGTGTGTTCTTGTTACTAACAACAACCAGAGTCACTGCATGTGTGTTCTTTTCAAATACCACATATGGATCCACCAGTGTGATTGCATGTGTGCTCTTTTCACAATCCACCTATGGATCCACCAGTGTTATTGCATGTGTGTTCTTTTTACTAACAATAACCAGAGTCATTGCATGTGTGTTCTTTTCACATACCACATATGGATCCACCATTGTCATTGCATGCGTGCTCTTTTCACAATCCACCTATGGATCCACCAGTGTCATTGCATGTGTGTTCTTTTTACTAACAACAACCAGAGTCATTGCATGTGTGTTCTTTTCACATAGCACATATGGATTCACCAGTGTCATTGCATGTGTGTTATTTTCACAATCCACCTATGGATCCACCAGTGTCATTGCATGTGTGCTCTTTTTACTGACAACAACCAGAGTCATTGCATGTGTGTTCTCTTCAGAGACCACACATTGATCCACCAGTATCATTGCATCTGTGTTCTTTTTACTAACAACAACCAGTGTCATTGAAGTGTGTGTTCTCTTCAGAGACCACACATAGATCCACCAGTGTCATTGCATGTGTGTTCTTGTTACTAACAACAAATAGAGTCATTGCATGTATGTTCTTTTGACATACCACATATGGATCCACTAGTGTCATTGCATGTGTGTTCTTTTCACAATCCACCTATGGATCCACTAGTGTCATTGCATATGTGCTCTTTTTACTAACAACAACCAGAGTCATTGCATGTGTGTTCTCTTCAGAGACCACACATGGATCCACCAGTGTCATTGCATATGTGTTCTTTTTACTAACAACAACCAGTGTCATTGAAATGTGTGTTCTCTTCAGAGACCACACATGGATCCACCAGTGTCATTCCATGTGTGTTCTTGTTACTAACAACAAATAGAGTCATTGCATGTGTGTTCTTTTCACAATCCACCTATGGATCCACCAGTGTCATTGCATGTGTGTTCTCTTCAAAGACTACACATGGATCCACCTGCGTTATTGCATGTGTGTTCTTTTTACTAACAACAACCAGAGTCATTGAAATGTGTGTTCTCTTTAGAGACCACACTTGGATCCACCAGTGTCATTGCATGTGTGTTCTTTTTACTAACAACAACCAGAGACATTGCATGTGTGTTCTTTTCACATACCACATATGGATCCACCAGTGTCATTGCATGTGTGTTCTTTTTACTAAGAACAACTGGAGTCATTTCATGTGTGTCCTTTTCACATACCACATATGGATCCACCAGTGTCATTGAAATGTGTTTTCTCTTCAGAGACCACACATGGATCCACCAGTGTCATTGCATGTGTGTTCTTTTTACTAACAATAACTGGAGTCATTGCATGTGTGTTATTTGCACATACCACATATGGATCCACCAGTGTCATTGCATGTGTGCTCTTTTCACAATCCACTATGGATCCACCAGTGTCATTGCATGTGTGTTCTTTTCACATACCACATATGGATCCATCAGTGTCATTGAAACTTGTGTTCTCTTTAGAGACCACACATGGATCCACCAGTGTCATTGCATGTGTGTTCTTTTTACTAACAACAACTAGAGTCATTTCATGTGTGCTCTTTTCACAATCCACCTATGGATCCACCAGTGTCATTGCATGTGTGTTCTTTTTGCTAACAACAACCAGAGTCATTGCATGTGTGTTCTTTTCACATACCACATATGGATCCACCAGTGTCATTGCATGTGTGTTCTTTTCACAATCCACCTATGGATCCACCAGTGTCATTGCATGTGTGCTCTTTTTACTAACAACAATCAGAGTCATTGCATGTGTGTTCCCTTCAGAGACCACACATGGATCCACCAGTGTCATTCAATCTGTGTTCTTTTTACTAACAACAACCTGAGTCATTGCATGTGTGTTCTTTTCACATACCACATATGGATCCACCAGTGTCATTGCATGTGTGGTCTCTTTACTAACAACAACCAGTGTCATTGAAATGTGTGTTCTCTTCAGAGACCACACATGGATCCACCAGTGTCATTCCATGTGTGTTCTTGTTACTAACAACAACCAGAGTCATTGCATGTATGTTCTTTTCACATACCACATATGGATCCACCAGTGTCATTGCATGTGTGTTCTTTTCACAATCCACCTATGGATCCACTAGTGTCATTGCATGTGTGCTCTTTTTACTAACAACAACCAGAGTCATTGCATGTGTGTTCTCTTCAGAGACCACACATGGATCCACCTGTGTCTTTGCATGTGTGTTCTTTTTACTAACAACAACCAGAGTCATTGAAATGTTTGTTCTCTTGAGATACCACACATGGATCCACCAGTGTTACTGCATGTGTGTTCTTTTTACTAACAACAACCAGAGTCATTGCATGTGTGTTCTTTTCACATACCACATATGCATCCACCAGTGTCATTGCATGTGTGTTCTTTTTACTAACAACAACTGGAGTCATTTCATGTGTGTTCTTTTCACATACCACATATGGATCCACCAGTGTCATTGAAATGTGTGTTCTTTTTGGAGACCACACATGGATCCACCAGTGTCATTGCATGTGTGTTCTTTTTACTAACAACAACTAGAGTCATTGCATGTGTGTTCTTTTGACATAAAACATATGGATCCACCAGTGTCATTGCATGTGTGCTCTTTTCACAATCCACCTATGGATCCACCAGTGTCATTGCATGTGTGTTCTTTTCACATACCACATATGGATCCACAAGTGTCATTGAAATGTGTGTTCTCTTTAGAGACTACACCTGGATCCACCAGTGTCATTGCATGTGTGTTCTTTTTACTAACAACAACTGGAGTCATTACATGTGTGTTCTTTTCACATACCACGTATGGATCCACCAATGTCATTGCATGTGTGCTCTTTTCACAATCCACCTATGGATCCACCAGTGTCATTGCATGTGTGTTCTTTTTACTAATAACAACCGAGTCATTGCATGTGTGGTCTTTTCACATACCACATATGGATCCACCAGTGTCATTGCATGTGTGTTCTTTTCACAATCCACCTATGGATCCACCAGTGTCATTGCATGTGTGCTCTTTTTACTAACAACAACTAGAGTCATTGCATGTTTGTTCTCTTCAGAGACCACACATGGATCCACCAGTGTCATTGCATGTGTGTTCTTTTTACTAACAACAACCAGTGTCATTGAAATGTGTGTTCTCTTTAGAGACCACACATTGATCCACTAGTGTCATTGCATGTGTGTTCTTGTTACTAACAACAACCAAAGTCATTTCATGTGTGTTCTTTTCACATACCACATATGGATCCACAAGTGTCATTGCATGTGTGTTCTTTTCACAATCCACCTATGGATCCACCAGTGTCATTGCACGTGTGTTCTTTTTACTAACAACAAGTGTCATTGAAATGTGTGTTCTCTTTAGAGACCACACATGGATCCACCAGTGTCATTGCATGTGTGTTCTTGTTACTAACAACAACCAGAGTCATTGCATGTGTGTTCTTTTCACATACCACATATGGATCCACCAGTGTCATTGCGTGTGTGTTCTTTTCACAATCCACCTATGGATCCACCAGTGTTATTGCATGTGTGCTCTTTTTAGTAACAACAACCAGAGTCAATGCATGTGTGTTCTCTTCAGAGACCACATATGGATCCACCAGTGTCATTGTATTTGTGTTATTTTTACTAACAACAATCAGAGTCATTGAAATGTGTGTTCTCTTTAGATAACACACATGGATCCACCAGTGTCATTGGATGTGTGTTCTTTTTACTAACAACAACCAGAGTCATTGCATGTGTGTTTCTTTCACATACCACATATGGATCCACCAGTCTCATTGCATGTGTGTTCTTTTTACTAACAAAAACTAGAGTCATTGCATGTGTGTTCTTTTCACATACCACTTATGGATCCACCAGTGTCATTGAAATGTGTGTTCTCTTCTGAGACCACACATGGATCCACCAGGGTCATTGCATGTGTGTTTTTTTAGTAACTACAACTGGAATCATTGCATATGTGTTCTTTTCACATACCATATATGGATCCACCAGTGTCATTCATGTGTGCTCTTTTCACAATCCACCTATGGATCCACCAGTGTCATTGCATGTGTGTTCTTTTCACATACCACATATGGATCCACCAACATCATTCAAATGTGTGTTCTCTTCAGAGACCACACATGGATCCACCAGTGTCATTGCATGTGTGTACTTTTTACTAACAACAACCAGAGTCATTGCATGTGTGTTCTTTTCACATGCAACATATGGATCCACCAGTGTCATTGCATGTGTGCTCTTTTGACAATCCACCTATGGATCCACCCGTGTCATTGCAAGTGTGTTCTTTTTACTAAAAACAACCAGAGTCATTGCATGTGGGTTCTTTTCACATACCACATATTGATCCACCAGTGTCATTGCATGTGTGCTCTTTTCACAATCCACCTATGGATCCACCAGTGTCATTGCATGTGTGTTCTTTTTACTAACAACAACCAGAGTCATTGCATGTGTGTTCTTTTTACTAACAACAACCAGAGTCATTGCATGTGTGTTCTTTTCACATACCACATATGGATCCACCAGTGTCATTGCATGTGTGTTCTTTTCACAATCGACCTATGGATCCACCAGTGTCATTGCATGTGTGCCCTTTTTACTAACAACAACCAGAGTCATTGCATGTGTGTTCTCTTTAGAGACCACACATGGATCCACCAGTGTTATTGCATGTGTGTTCTTTTTACTAACCACAACCAGTGTCATTGAAATGTGTGTTCTCTTTAGAGACCACACATGGATCCACCAGTGTCATTGCATGTGTGTTCTTGTTACTAATAACAACCAGACTCATTGCATGTGTGTTCTTTTCACATACCACATATGGATCCACCAGTGTCATTGCATGTGTGTTCTTTTCACAATACACCTATGGATCCACCGTGTCATAGCATGTGTGCTCTTTTTACTAACAACAACCAGAGTCATTGCATGTGTGTTCTCTTCAGATACCACACGTGGATCCACCTGTGTCATTGCATGTGTGTTCTTTTTACTAACAACCAGAGTCATTGAAATGTGTGTTCTCTTCAGATACCACAGATGGATCCACGAGTGTTATTGCATGTGTGTTCCTTTTACTAACAACAACCAGAGTCATCGCATGTGTGTTCTTTTCACATACCACATATGGATCCACCAGTGTCATTGCATGTGTGTTCTTTTTACTAACAACAACTGGAGTCATTTCATGTGTGTTCTTTTCACATACCACATATGGATCCACCAGTGTCATTGAAATGTGTGTTCTATTTAGAGACCACACATGGATCCACCAGTGTCATTGTATGTGTGTTCTTTTTACTAACAACAACTGGAGTCATTACATGTGTGTTCTTTTCACATACAACATATGGATCCACCAGTGTCATTGCATGTGTGCTCTTTTCACAATCCATCTATGGATCCACTAGTGTCATTGCATGTGTGTTCTTTTTACTAACAACAACCAGAGTCAATGCATGTGTGTTCTCTTCAGAGACCACACATGGATCCACCAGTGTCATTGCATTTGTGTTCTTTTTACTAACAACAATCAGAGTCATTGAAATGTGTGTTCTCTTTAGATAACACACATGGATCCACCAGTGTCATTGGATGTGTGTTCTTTTTACTAACAACAACCAGAGTCATTGCATGTGTGTTTCTTTCACATACCACATATGGATCCACCAGTCTCATTGCATGTGTGTTCTTTTTACTAACAAAAACTAGAGTCATTGCATGTGTGTTCTTTTCACATACCACTTATGGATCCACCAGTGTCATTGAAATGTGTGTTCTCTTCTGAGACCACACATGGATCCACCAGGGTCATTGCATGTGTGTTTTTTTAGTAACTACAACTGGAATCATTGCATATGTGTTCTTTTCACATACCATATATGGATCCACCAGTGTCATTCATGTGTGCTCTTTTCACAATCCACCTATGGATCCACCAGTGTCATTGCATGTGTGTTCTTTTCACATACCACATATGGATCCACCAACATCATTCAAATGTGTGTTCTCTTCAGAGACCACACATGGATCCACCAGTGTCATTGCATGTGTGTACTTTTTACTAACAACAACCAGAGTCATTGCATGTGTGTTCTTTTCACATGCCACATATGGATCCACCAGTGTCATTGCATGTGTGCTCTTTTGACAATCCACCTATGGATCCACCAGTGTCATTGTATGTGTGTTCTTTTTACTAACAACAACTGGAGTCATTGCATGTGTGTTCTTTTCACATACCACATATTGATCCACCAGTGTCATTGCATGTGTGCTCTTTTCACAATCCACCTATGGATCCACCAGTGTCATTGCATGTGTGTTCTTTTTACTAACAACAACCAGAGTCATTGCATGTGTGTTCTTTTCACATACCACATATGGATCCACCAGTGTCATTGCATGTGTGTTCTTTTCACAATCGACCTATGGATCCACCAGTGTCATTGCATGTGTGCCCTTTTTACTAACAACAACCAGAGTCATTGCATGTGTGTTCTCTTTAGAGACCACACATGGATCCACCAGTGTTATTGCATGTGTGTTCTTTTTACTAACCACAACCAGTGTCATTGAAATGTGTGTTCTCTTTAGAGACCACACATGGATCCACCAGTGTCATTGCATGTGTGTTCTTGTTACTAATAACAACCAGACTGATTGCATGTGTGTTCTTTTCACATACCACATATGGATCCACCAGTGTCATTGCATGTGTGTTCTTTTCACAATACACCTATGGATCCACCGTGTCATAGCATGTGTGCTCTTTTTACTAACAACAACCAGAGTCATTGCATGTGTGTTCTCTTCAGATACCACACGTGGATCCACCTGTGTCATTGCATGTGTGTTCTTTTTACTAACAACCAGAGTCATTGAAATGTGTGTTCTCTTCAGATACCACAGATGGATCCACCAGTGTTATTGCATGTGTGTTCCTTTTACTAACAACAACCAGAGTCATCGCATGTGTGTTCTTTTCACATACCACATATGGATCCACCAGTGTCATTGCATGTGTGTTCTTTTTACTAACAACAACTGGAGTCATTTCATGTGTGTTCTTTTCACATACCACATATGGATCCACCAGTGTCATTGAAATGTGTGTTCTATTTAGAGACCACACATGGATCCACCAGTGTCATTGTATGTGTGTTCTTTTTACTAACAACAACTGGAGTCATTACATGTGTGTTCTTTTCACATACAACATATGGATCCACCAGTGTCATTGCATGTGTGCTCTTTTCACAATCCATCTATGGATCCACTAGTGTCATTGCATGTGTGTTCTTTTTACTAACAACAACCAGAGTCAATGCATGTGTGTTCTCTTCAGAGACCACACATGGATCCACCAGTGTCATTGCATTTGTGTTCTTTTTACTAACAACAATCAGAGTCATTGAAACGTGTGTTCTCTTTAGATAACACACATGGATCCACCAGTGTCATTGGATGTGTGTTCTTTTTACTAACAACAACCAGAGTCATTGCATGTGTGTTTCTTTCACATACCACATATGGATCCACCAGTCTCATTGCATGTGTGTTCTTTTTACTAACAAAAACTAGAGTCATTGCATGTGTGTTCTTTTCACATACCACTTATGGATCCACCAGTGTCATTGAAATGTGTGTTCTCTTCTGAGACCACACATGGATCCACCAGGGTCATTGCATGTGTGTTTTTTTAGTAACTACAACTGGAATCATTGCATATGTGTTCTTTTCACATACCATATATGGATCCACCAGTGTCATTCATGTGTGCTCTTTTCACAATCCACCTATGGATCCACCAGTGTCATTGCATGTGTGTTCTTTTCACATACCACATATGGATCCACCAACATCATTCAAATGTATGTTCTCTTCAGAGACCACACATGGATCCACCAGTGTCATTGCATGTGTGTACTTTTTACTAACAACAACCAGAGTCATTGCATGTGTGTTCTTTTCACATGCCACATATGGATCCACCAGTGTCATTGCATGTGTGCTCTTTTGACAATCCACCTATGGATCCACCCGTGTCATTCCAAGTGTGTTCTTTTTACTAAAAACAACCAGAGTCATTGCATGTGGGTTCTTTTCACATACCACATATTGATCCACCAGTGTCATTGCATGTGTGCTCTTTTCACAATCCACCTATGGATCCTCCAGTGTCATTGCATGTGTGTTCTTTTTACTAACAACAACCAGAGTCATTGCATGTGTGTTCTTTTTACTAACAACAACCAGAGTCATTGCATGTGTGTTCTTTTCACATACCACATATGGATCCACCAGTGTCATTGCATGTGTGTTCTTTTCACAATCGACCTATGGCTCCACCAGTGTCATTGCATGTGTGCCCTTTTTACTAACAACAACCAGAGTCATTGCATGTGTGTTCTCTTTAGAGACCACACATGGATCCACCAGTGTTATTGCATGTGTGTTCTTTTTACTAACCACAACCAGTGTCATTGAAATGTGTGTTCTCTTTAAAGACCACACATGGATCCACCAGTGTCATTGCATGTGTGTTCTTGTTACTAATAACAACCAGACTCATTGCATGTGTGTTCTTTTCACATACCACATATGGATCCACCAGTGTCATTGCATGTGTGTTCTTTTCACAATACACCTATGGATCCACCGTGTCATAGCATGTGTGCTCTTTTTACTAACAACAACCAGAGTCATTGCATGTGTGTTCTCTTCAGATACCACACGTGGATCCACCTGTGTCATTGCATGTGTGTTCTTTTTACTAACAACCAGAGTCATTGAAATGTGTGTTCTCTTCAGATACCACAGATGGATCCACGAGTGTTATTGCATGTGTGTTCCTTTTACTAACAACAACCAGAGTCATCGCATGTGTGTTCTTTTCACATACCACATATGGATCCACCAGTGTCATTGCAAGTGTGTTCTTTTTACTAACAACAACTGGAGTCATTTCATGTGTGTTCTTTTCACATACCACATATGGATCCACCAGTGTCATTGAAATGTGTGTTCTATTTAGAGACCACACATGGATCCACCAGTGTCATTGTATGTGTGTTCGTTTTACTAACAACAACTGGAGTCATTACATGTGTGTTCTTTTCACATACAACATATGGATCCACCAGTGTCATTGCATGTGTGCTCTTTTCACAATCCATCTATGGATCCACTAGTGTCATTGCATGTGTGTTCTTTTTACTAAGAACAACCAGAGTCATTGCATGTGTGTTCTTTTCACATACCACATATGGATCCACCAGTGTCATTGCATGTGTGCTCTTTTTATTAACAACAACCAGTGTCATTGAAATGTGTGTTCTCTTTAGAGACCACACATGGATCCACTAGTGTCATTGCATGTGTGTTCTTTTTACTAACAACAACTGGAGTCATTGCATGTGTGTTCTTTTCATAATCCACCTATGGATCCACCAGTGTCATTGCATGTGTGCTCTTTTTACTAACAATAACTAGAGTCATTGCATGTGTGTTCTCTTTAGAGACCACACATGGATCCACAAGTGTCATTGCATGTGTGTTCTTTTTACTAGCAACAACCAGTGTCATTGAAATGTGTCTTCTCTTCAGAGACCACACATGGATCCACCAGTGTCATTGCATGTGTGTTCTTGTTACTAACAACAACCAGAGTCATTGCATGTGTGTTCTTTTCACATACCACATATGGATCCACCAGTGCCATTGCACGTGTGTTCTTTTCAAAATCCACCTATGGTTCCACCAGTGTCATTGCTTGTGTGCTCTTTTTACTAACAACAACCAGAGTCATTGCATGTGTGTTCTCTTTAGAGACCACACATGGATCCACCTGTTTCATTGCATGTGTGTTCTTTTTACTAACAACAACCAGAGTCATTGAAATGGGTGTTCTCTTTAGAGACCACACATGGATCCACCAGTGTCATTGCATGTGTGTTCTTTTTACTAACAACCAGTGTCATTGAAATGTGTGTTCTCTTTAGAGACCACACATGGATCCACCAGTGTCATTGTATGTGTGTTCTTTTTACTAACAACAACTGGAGTGATTACATGTGTGTTCTTTTCACACACAACATATGGATCCACCAGTGTCATTGCATGTGTGCTCTTTTCACAATCCACCTATGGATCCACTAGTGTCATTGCATGTGTGTTCTTTTTACTAAGAACAACCAGAGTCATTGCATGTGTGTTCTTTTCACATACCACATATGGATCCACCAGTGTCATTGCATGTGTGCTCTTTTTATTAACAACAACCAGTGTCATTGAAATGTGTGTTCTCTTTAGAGACCACACATGGATCCACTAGTGTCATTGCATGTGTGTTCTTGTTACTAACAACAACCAGAGTCATTGCATGTGTGTTATTTTCACATACCACATATGGATCCACAAGTGTCATTGCATGTGTGTTCTTTTCACAATCCACCTATGGATCCACAAGTGTCATTGCATGTGTGTTCTTTTTACTAACAACAACCAGTGTCATTGAAATGTGTGTTCTCTTCAGAGACCACACATGGATCCACCAGTGTCATTGCATGTGTGTTCTTGTTACTAACAACAACCAGAGTCATTGCATCTGTGTTATTTTCACATACCACATATGGATCCACCAGTGTCATTGTGTGTGTGCTCTTTTCACAATCCACACATGGATCCAGCAGTGTCATTGAATGTGTATTCTTTTTACTAACAAGAAGCTGAGTCATTGTATGTGTGTTCTTTTCACATACCACATATGGATCCACCAGTCTCATTGCATGTGTGTTCTTTATAGAAACAACAATTGGAGTCATTTCATGTGTGTTCTTTTCACATACCACATATGGATCCACAAGTGTCATTGAAATGTGTGTTCTCTTCAGAGACCACACATGGATCCACCAGTGTCATCGCATGTGTGTTCTTTTTACTAACAATAACTGGAGTCATTGCATGTGTGTTCTTTTCACATACCACATATGGAGCCACCGGTGTCATTGCATGTGTGCTCTTTTCACAATCCACCTATGGATCCACCAGTGTCATTGCATGTGTGTTCTTTTCACATACCACATATGGATCCACTAGTGCCATTGAAATGTGTGTTCTCTTTAGAGACCACACATGGATCCACCAGTGTCATTGCATGTGTGTTCTTTTTACTAACAACCAGTGTCATTGAAATGTGTGTTCTCTTTAGAGACCACACATGGATCCACCAGTGTCATTGTATGTGTGTTCTTTTTACTAACAACAACTGGAGTCATTACATGTGTGTTCTTTTCACACACAACATATGGATCCACCAGTGTCATTGCATGTGTGCTCTTTTCACAATCCACCTATGGATCCACTAGTGTCATTGCATGTGTGTTCTTTTTACTAAGAACAACCAGAGTCATTGCATGTGTGTTCTTTTCACATACCACATATGGATCCACCAGTGTCATTGCATGTGTGCTCTTTTTATTAACAACAACCAGTGTCATTGAAATGTGTGTTCTCTTTAGAGACCACACATGGATCCACTAGTGTCATTGCATGTGTGTTCTTGTTACTAACAACAACCAGAGTCATTGCATGTGTGTTCTTTTCACATACCACATATGGATCCACAAGTGTCATTGCATGTGTGTTCTTTTCACAATCCACCTATGGATCCACAAGTGTCATTGCATGTGTGTTCTTGTTACTAACAACAACCAGAGTCAATGCATGTGTGTTCTCTTCAGAGACCACACATGGATCCACCAGTGTCATTGCATTTGTGTTCTTTTTACTAACAACAATCAGAGTCATTGAAATGGGTGTTCTCTTTAGAGACCACACATGGATCCACCAGTGTAATTGAATGTGTGTTCTTTTTAGTAACAACAACCAGAGTCATTGCACGTGTGTTGTTTTCACATACCACATATGGATCCTCCAGTCTCATTGCATGTGTGTTCTTTTTACTAACAACAACTGGAGTCATTGCATGTGTGTTCTTTTCACAATCCACCTATGGATCCACCAGTGTCATTGCATGTGTGCTCTTTTTACTAACAATAACTAGAGTCATTGCATGTGTGTTCTCTTTAGAGACCACACATGGATCCACAAGTGTCATTGCATCTGTGTTCTTTTTACTAACAACAACCAGTGTCATTGAAATGTGTGTTCTCTTCAGAGACCACACATGGATCCACCAGTGTCATTGCATGTGTGTTCTTGTTACTAACAACAACCAGAGTCATTGCATGTGTGTTCTTTTCACATACCACATATGGATCCACCAGTGCCATTGCATGTGTGTTCTTTTCAAAATCCACCTATGGTTCCACCAGTGTCATTGCATGTGTGCTCTTTTTACTAACAACAACCAGAGTCATTGCATGTGTGTTCTCTTTAGAGACCACACATGGATCCACCTGTGTCATTGCATGTGTTTTCTTTTTACTAACAACAAGCAGAGTCATTGAATTGGGTGTTCTCTTCAAAGACCACACATGGATCCACTAGTGTCATTGCATGTGTGTTATTTTTACTAACAACCAGTGTCATTGAAATGTGTGTTCTCTTTAGAGACCACACATGGATCCACCAGTGTCATTGCATGTGTGTTCTTTTTACTAACAACAACTGGAGTCATTTCATGTGTGTTCTTTTCACATACCACATATGGATCCACTAGTGTCATTGAAATGTGTGTTCTCTTCAGAGACCACACATGGATCCACCAGTGTGTCATTGCATGTGTGTTCTTTTTACTAACAACAACTAGAGTCATTGCATGTTTGGTCTTTTCACATAGAACATATGGATCCACCAGTGTCATTGCATGTGTGTTCTTTTCACAATCCACCTATGGATCCAGTAGTGTCATTGCATGTGTGTTCTTTTCACATACCACCTATAGATCCACCAGTGTCATTGCATGTGTGTTCTTTTTACTAACAACAACAAGAGTCGTTGCATGTGTGTTCTTTTCACATACCACATATGGATCCACCAGTGTCATTGCATGTGTGCTCTTTTCACAATCCACCTATGGATCCACCAGTGTCATTGAAATGTGTGTTCTCTTCAGAGACCACACATGGATCCACCAGTGTCATTGCGTGTGTGTTCTTTTTACTAACAACAACTGGAGTCATTGCATGTGTGTTCTTTTCACATACCACATATGGATCCACCAGTGTCATTGCATGTGTGCTCCTTTCACAATCCACCTATGGATCCACCAGTGTCATTGCATGTGTGTTCTTTTTACTAACAACAACCAGAGTCATTGCATGTGTGTTCTTTTCACATACCACATAGGGATCCACCAGTGTCATTGCATGTGCCTTCTTTTCACAATCCACCTATAGATCCACCAGTGTCATTGCATGTGTGCTCTTTTTACTAACAACAACCAGAGTCATTGCATGTGTGTTCTCTTTAGAGATCACACATGGATCCACCAGTGTCATTGCATTTGTGTTCTTTTTACTAACAACAGTCGGAGTCATTGAAATGTGTGTTCTCTTTAGAGACCACACATGGATCCACCAGTGTCATTGAATGTGTATTCTTTTTACTAACAACAACCTGAGTCATTGTATGTGTGTTCTTTTCACATACCACATATGGATCCACCAGTCTCATTGCATGTGTGTTCTTTATAGTAACAACAATTGGAGTCATTTCATGTGTGTTCTTTTCACATACCACATATGGATCCACAAGTGTCATTGATATGTGTGTTCTCTTCAGAGACCACACATGGATCCACCAGTGTCATTGCATGTGTGTTCCTTTTACTAACAATAACTGGAGTCATTGCATTTGTGTTCTCTTCAGAGACCACACATGGATCCACCAGTGTCATTGCATTTGTGTTCTTTTTACCAACAACAATCAGAGTCATTGAAATGGGTGTTCTCTTTAGAGACCACACATGGATCCACCAGTGTAATTGAATGTGTGTTCTTTTTAGTAACAACAACCAGAGTCATTGCATGTGTGTTGTTTTCACATACCACATATGGATCCTCCAGTCTCATTGCATGTGTGTTCTTTTTACTAACAACAACTGGAGTCATTGCATGTGTGTTCTTTTCACAATCCACCTATGGATCCACCAGTGTCATTGCATGTGTGCTCTTTTTACTAACAATAACTAGAGTCATTGCATGTGTGTTCTCTTTAGAGACCACACATGGATCCACCAGTGTCATTGCATGTGTGTTCTTTTTACTAACAACAACCAGTGTCATTGAAATGTGTGTTCTCTTCAGAGACCACACATGGATCCACCAGTGTCATTGCATGTGTGTTCTTTTTACTACCAACAACTGGAGTCATTTCATGTGTGTTCTTTTCACATACCACATATGGATCCACTAGTGTCATTGAAATGTGTGTTCTCTTCAGAGACCACACATGGATCCACCAGTGTGTCATTGCATGTGTGTTCTTTTTACTAACAACAACTGCAGTCATTGCATGTTTGGTCTTTTCACATAGAACATATGGATCCACCAGTGTCATTGCATGTGTGTTCTTTTCACAATCCACCTATGGATCCACTAGTGTCATTGCATGTGTGTTCTTTTCACATACCACCTATGGTTCCACCAGTGTCATTGCATGTGTGTTCTTTTTACTAACAACAACAAGAGTCGTTGCATGTGTGTTCTTTTCACATACCACATATGGATCCACCAGTGTCATTGCATGTGTGCTCTTTTCACAATCCACCTATGGATCCACCAGTGTCATTGAAATGTGTGTTCTCTTCAGAGAACACACATGGATCCACCAGAGTCATTGCATGTGTGTTCTTTTTACTAACAACAACTGGAGTCATTGCATGTGTGTTCTTTTCACATACCACATATGGATCCACCAGTGTCATTGCATGTGTGCTCCTTTCACAATCCACCTATGGATCCACCAGTATCATTGCATGTGTGTTCTTTTTACTAACAACAACCAGAGTCATTGCACGTGTGTTCTTTTCACATACCACATAGGGATCCACCAGTGTCATTGCATGTGTCTTCTTTTCACAATCCACCTATAGATCCACCAGTGTCATTGCATGTGTGCTCTTTTTACTAACAACAACCAGAGTCATTGCATGTGTGTTCTCTTTAGAGATCACACATGGATCCACCAGTGTCATTGCATTTGTGTTCTTTTTACTAACAACAGTCAGAGTCATTGAAATGTGTGTTCTCGTTAGAGACCACACATGGATCCACCAGTGTCATTGAATGTGTATTCTTTTTACTAACAACAACCTGAGTCATTGTATGTGTGTTCTTTTCACATAACACATATGGATCCACCAGTCTCATTGCATGTGTGTTCTTTATAGTAACAACAATTGGAGTCATTTCATGTGTGTTCTTTTCACATACCACATATGGATCCACAAGTGTCATTGAAATGTGTGTTCTCTTCAGAGACCACACATGGATCCACCAGTGTCATTGCATGTGTGTTCTTTTTACTAACAATAACTGGAGTCATTGCATGTGTGTTCTCTTAAGAGACCACAAATGGATCCACCAGTGTCATTGCATTTGTGTTCTTTTTACTAGCAACAATCAGAGTCATTGAAATGGGTGTTCTCTTTGGAGACCACACATGGATCCACCAGTGTAATTGAATGTGTGTTCTTTTTACTAACAACAACCAGAGTCATTGCATGTGTGTTCTTTTCACATACCACGTATGGATCCACCAGTGTCATTGCATGTGTGTTCTTTTTACTAACAACAAATGGATTCATTTCATCTGTGTTCTTTTCACAATCCACCTATGGATCCACCAGTTCATTGCATGTGTGCTCTTTTTACTAACAATAACTAGAGTCATTGCATGTGTGTTCTCTTTAGAGACCACACATGGATCCACCAGTGTCATTGCATGTGTGTTCTTTTTACTAACAACAACCAGTGTCATTGAAATGTGTGTTCTCTTCAGAGACCACACATGGATCCACCAGTGTCATTGCATGTGTGTTCTTGTTACTAACAACAACCAGAGTCATTGCATGTGTGTTCTTTTCACATACCACATATGGATCCACCAGTGCCATTGCATGTGTGTTCTTTTCAAAATCCACCTATGGTTCCACCAGTGTCATTGCATGTGTGCTCTTTTTACTAACAACAACCAGAGTCATTGCATGTATGTTCTCTTTAGAGACCACACATGGATCCACCTGTGTCATTACATGTGTGTTCTTTTTACTAACAACAACCAGAGTCATTGAAATGGGTGTTCTCTTCAGAGACCACACATGGATCCACCAGTGTCATTGCATGTGTGTTCTTTTTACTAACAACCAGTGTCATTGAAATGTGTGTTCTCTTTAGAGACCACACATGGATCCACCAGTGTCCTTGCATGTGTGTTCTTTTTACTAACAACAACTGGAGTCATTTCATGTGTGTTCTTTTCATATACCACATATGGATCCACTAGTGTCATTGAAATGTGTGTTCTCTTCAGAGACCACACATGGATCCACCAGTGTGTCATTGCATGTGTGTTCTTTTTACTAACAACAACTGGAGTCATTGCATGTTTGGTCTTTTCACATAGAACATATGGATCCACCAGTGTCATTGCATGTGTGTTCTTTTCACAATCCACCTATGGATCCAATAGTGTCATTGCATGTGTGTTCTTTTCACATACCACCTATGGATCCACCAGTGTCATTGCATGTGTGTTCTTTTTACTGACAACAACAAGAGTCGTTGCATGTGTGTTCTTTTCACATACCACATATGGATCCACCAGTGTCATTGCAAGTGTGGTCTTTTCACAATCCACCTATGGATCCACCAGTGTCATTGAAATGCGTGTTCTCTTCAGAGACCACACATGGATCCACCAGTGTCATTGCATGTGTGTTCTTTTTACTAACAATAACTGGAGTCATTGCATGTCTGTTCTTTTCACATACCACATATGGAGCCACCAGTGTCATTGCATGTGTGCTCTTTTCACAATCCACCTATGGATCCACCAGTGTCATTGCATGTGTGTTCTTTTCACATACCACAAATGGATCCACTAGTGCCATTGAAATGTGTTCTCTCTTTAGAGACCACACATGGATCCACTAGTGTCATTGCATGTGTGTTCTTTTTACTAACAACAACCAGAGTCATTGCATGTGTGTTCTTTTCACATACCACATATGGATCCACCAGTGTCATTGCACGTCTGCTCTTTTCACAATCCACCTATGGATCCACCAGTGTCAATGCATGTGTGCTCTTTTTACTAACAACAACCAGAGTCAATGCATGTGTGTTCTCTTCGGAGACCACACATAGATCCACCAGTGTTATTGCATGTGTGTTCTTTTTACTAACAACAACCAGAGTCATTGAAATGTGTGTTCTCTTTAGAGACCACACATGGATCCACCAGTGTCATTGCATGTGTGTTCTTTTTACTAACAACAACTGGAGTCATTACATGTGTGTTCTTTGCACATACCACATATGGGTCAACCAGTGTCATTGCACGTGTGCTCTTTTCACAATCCACCTATGGATCCACTAGTGTCATTGCATGTGTGTTCTTTTTACTAACAACAACCAGAGTCATTGCATGTGTGTTCTTTTCACATACCACATATGGATCCACTAGTGTCATTGCATGTGTGTTCTTTTCACAATCCACCTATGGATCCACCAGTGTCAATGCATGTGTGCTCTTTTTACTAACAACAACCAGAGTCAATGCATGTGTGTTCTCTTCGGAGACCACACATAGATCCACCAGTGTTATTGCATGTGTGTTCTTTTTACTAACAACAACCAGAGTCATTGAAATGTGTGTTCTCTTCAGAGACCACACATGGATCCACCAGTGTCATTGCATGTGTGTTCTTTTTACTAACAACAACTGGAGTCATTGCATGTGTGTTCTTTTCACAATCCACCTATGGATCCACTAGTGTCATTGCATGTGTGTTCTTTTCACATACCACATATGGATCCACCAGTGTCATTGAAATGTGTGTTCTCTTCAGAGATCACACATGGATCCACCAGTGTCATTGCATGTGTGTTCTTTTTACTAACAACAATAAGAGTCATTGCATGTGTGTTCTTTTCACATACCACATATGGTCCACCAGTGTCATTGCATGTGTGCTCTTTATAGTAACAACAATTGGAGTCATTTCCTGTGTGTTCTTTTCACATACCACATATGGATCCACAAGTGTCATTGAAATGTTTGTTCTCTTCAGAGACCACACATGGATCCACCAGTGTCATTGCATGTGTGTTCTTTTTACTAACAATAACTGGAGTCATTGCATGTGTGTTCTTTTCACATACCACATATGGAGCCACCAGTGTCATTGCATGTGTGCTCTTTTCACAATCCACCTATGGATCCACCAGTGTCATTGCATGTGTGTTCTTTTCACATACCACATATGGATCCACTAGTGCCATTGAAATGTGTGTTCTCTTTAGAGACCACACATGGATCCACCAGTGTCATTGCATGTGTGTTCTTTTTACTAACAACAACTGGAGTCATTACATGTGTGTTATTTTCACATACCACATATGGATCAACCAGTGTCATTGCACGTGTGCTATTTTCACAATCCACCTATGGATCCACTAGTGTCATTGCATGTGTGTTCTTTTTACTAACAACAACCAGAGTCATTGCATGTGTGTTCTTTTCACATACCACATATGGATCCACCAGTGTCATTGCATGTGTGTTCTTTTCACAATCCACCTATGGATCCACCAGTGTCAATGCATGTGTGCTCTTTTTACTAACAACAACCAGAGTCAATGCATGTGTGTTCTCTTCGGAGACCACACATAGATCCACCAGTGTTATTGCATGTGTGTTCTTTTTACTAACAACAACCAGAGTCATTGAAATGTGTGTTCTCTTCAGAGACCACACATGGATCCACCAGTGTCATTGCATGTGTGTTCTTTTTACTAACAACAACTGGAGTCATTGCATGTGTGTTCTTTTCACAATCCACCTATGGATCCACTAGTGTCATTGCATGTGTGTTCTTTTCACATACCACATATGGATCCACCAGTGTCATTGAAATGTGTGTTCTCTTCAGAGATCACACATGGATCCACCAGTGTCATTGCATGTGTGTTCTTTTTACTAACAACAATAAGAGTCATTGCATGTGTGTTCTTTTCACATACCACATATGGTCCACCAGTGTCATTGCATGTGTGCTCTTTATAGTAACAACAATTGGAGTCATTTCATGTGTGTTCTTTTCACATACCACATATGGATCCACAAGTGTCATTGAAATGTTTGTTCTCTTCAGAGACCACACATGGATCCACCAGTGTCATTGCATGTGTGTTCTTTTTACTAACAATAACTGGAGTCATTGCATGTGTGTTCTTTTCACATACCACATATGGAGCCACCAGTGTCATTGCATGTGTGCTCTTTTCACAATCCACCTATGGATCCACCAGTGTCATTGCATGTGTGTTCTTTTCACATACCACATATGGATCCACTAGTGCCATTGAAATGTGTGTTCTCTTTAGAGACCACACATGGATCCACCAGTGTCATTGCATGTGTGTTCTTTTTACTAACAACAACGGGAGTCATTACATGTGTGTTATTTCCACATACCACATATGGATCAACCAGTGTCATTGCACGTGTGCTATTTTCACAATCCACCTATGGATCCACTAGTGTCATTGCATGTGTGTTCTTTTTACTAACAACAACCAGAGTCATTGCATGTGTGTTCTTTTCACATACCACATATGGATCCACCAGTGTCATTGCATGTGTGTTCTTTTCACAATCCACCTATGGATCCACCAGTGTCAATGCATGTGTGCTCTTTTTACTAACAACAACCAGAGTCAATGCATGTGTGTTCTCTTCGGAGACCACACATAGATCCACCAGTGTTATTGCATGTGTGTTCTTTTTACTAACAACAACCAGAGTCATTGAAATGTGTGTTTTCTTCAGAGACCACACATGGATCCACCAGTGTCATTGCATGTGTGTTCTTTTTACTAACAACAACTGGAGTCATTGCATGTGTGTTCTTTTCACAATCCACCTATGGATCCACTAGTGTCATTGCATGTGTGTTCTTTTCACATACCACATATGGATCCACCAGTGTCATTGAAATGTGTGTTCTCTTCAGAGATCACACATGGATCCACCAGTGTCATTGCATGTGTGTTCTTTTTACTAACAACAATAAGAGTCATTGCATGTGTGTTCTTTTCACATACCACATATGGATCCACCAGTGTCATTGCATGTGTGCTCTTTATAGTAACAACAATTGGAGTCATTTCATGTGTGTTCTTTTCACATACCACATATGGATCCACAAGTGTCATTGAAATGTGTGTTCTCTTCAGAGACCACACATGGATCCACCAGTGTCATTGCATGTGTGTTCTTTTTACTAACAATAACTGGAGTCATTGCATGTCTGTTCTTTTCACATACCACATATGGAGCCACCAGTGTCATTGCATGTGTGCTCTTTTCACAATCCACCTATGGATCCACCAGTGTTATTGCATGTGTGTTCTTTTCACATACCACATATGGATGCACTAGTGTCATTGAAATGTGTGTTCTCTTAGAGACCACACATGGATCCACCAGTGTCATTGCATGTGTGTTCTTTTTACTAACAACAACTGGAGTCATTACATGTGTGTTATTTTCACATACCACATATGGATCAACCAGTGTCATTGCACGTGTGCTATTTTCACAATCCACCTATGGATCCACTAGTGTCATTGCATGTGTGTTCTTTTTACTAACAACAACCAGAGTCATTGCATGTGTGTTCTTTTCACATACCACATATGGATCCACCAGTGTCATTGCATGTGTGTTCTTTTCACAATCCACCTATGGATCCACCAGTGTCAATGCATGTGTGCTCTTTTTACTAACAACAACCAGAGTCAATGCATGTGTGTTCTCTTCGGAGACCACACATAGATCCACCAGTGTTATTGCATGTGTGTTCTTTTTACTAACAACAACCAGAGTCATTGAAATGTGTGTTTTCTTCAGAGACCACACATGGATCCACCAGTGTCATTGCATGTGTGTTCTTTTTACTAACAACAACTGGAGTCATTGCATGTGTGTTCTTTTCACAATCCACCTATGGATCCACTAGTGTCATTGCATGTGTGTTCTTTTCACATACCACATATGGATCCACCAGTGTCATTGAAATGTGTGTTCTCTTCAGAGATCACACATGGATCCACCAGTGTCATTGCACGTGTGTTCTTTTTACTAACAACAATAAGAGTCATTGCATGTGTGTTCTTTTCACATACCACATATGGATCCACCAGTGTCATTGCATGTGTGCTCTTTATAGTAACAACAATTGGAGTCATTTCATGTGTGTTCTTTTCACATACCACATATGGATCCACAAGTGTCATTGAAATGTGTGTTCTCTTCGGAGACCACACATGGATCCACCAGTGTCATTGCATGTGTGTTCTTTTTACTAACATTAACTGGAGTCATTGCATGTGTGTTCTTTTCACATACCACATATGGAGCCACCAGTGTCATTGCATGTGTGCTCTTTTCACAATCCACCTATGGATCCACCAGTGTCATTGCATGTGTGTTCTTTTCACATACCACATATGGATCCACTAGTGCCATTGAAATGTGTGTTCTCTTTAGAGACCACACATGGGTCCACCAGTGTCATTGCATGTGTGTTCTTTTTACTAACAACAACTGGAGTCATTACATGTGTGTTCTTTTCACATACCACATATGGATCAACCAGTGTCATTGCACGTGTGCTCTTTTCACAATCCACCTATGGATCCACTAGTGTCATTGCATGTGTGTTCTTTTTACTAACAATAACCAGAGTCATTGCATGTGTGTTCTTTTCACATACCACATATGGATCCACCAGTGTCATTGCATGTGTGTTCTTTTCACAATCCACCTATGGATCCACCAGTGTCAATGCATGTGTGATCTTTTTACTAACAACAACCAGAGTCAATGCATGTGTGTTCTCTTCGGAGATCACACATAGATCCACCAGTGTTATTGCATGTGTGTTCTTTTTACTAACAACAACTAGAGTCATTGAAATGTGTGTTCTCTTCAGAGACCACACATGGATCCACCAGTGTCATTGCATGTGTGTTCTTTTTACTAACAACAACTAGAGTCATTGCATGTGTGTTCTTTTCACAATCCACCTATGGATCCACCAGTGTCATTGCATGTGTGTTCTTTTCACAAACCACATACGGATCCACCAGTGTCATTGAAATGTGTGTTCTCTTCAGAGATCACACATGGATCCACCAGTGTCATTGCATGTGTGTTCTTTTTACTAACAACAATAAGAGTCATTGCATGTGTGTTCTTTTCACATACCACATATGGATCCACCAGTGTCATTGCATGTGTGCTATTTTCACAATCCACCAATGATCCACCAGTGTCATTGCATGTGTGTTCTTTTTACTAACAACAACTGGAGTCATTTCATGTGTGTTCTTTTCACATAGCACATATGGATCCACTAGTGTCATTGAAATGTGTGTTATCTTCAGAGACCACACATGGATCCACCAGTGTCATTGCATGTGTGTTCTTTTTACTAACAACAACTGGAGTCATTGCATGTTTGTTCTTTTCACATAGAACATATGGATCCACCACTGTCATCGCATGTGTGTTCTTATCACAATCCACCTATGGATCCACCAGTGTCATTGCATGTGTGTTCTTTTCACATACCACATATGGATCCACCAGTGTCATTGAAATGTGTGTTCTCTTCAGAGATCACACATGGATCCACCAGTGTCATTGCATGTGTGTTCTTTTTACTAACAACAACAAGAGTCGTTGCATGTGTGTTCTTTTCACATACCACATATGGATCCACCAGTGTCATTACATGTGTGCTCTTTTCACAATCCACCTATGGATCCACCAGTGTCATTGAAATGCGTGTTCTCTTCAGAGACCACACATGGATCCACCAGTGTCATTGCATGTGTGTTCTTTTTACTAACAACAACTGGAGTCATTGCATGTGTGTTCTTTTCACATACCACATATGGATCCACGAGTGTCATTGCATGTGTGCTCCTTTCACAATCCACCTATGGATCCACCAGTGTCATTGCATGTGTGTTCTTTTTACTAACAACAACTAGAGTCATCGCATGTGTGTTCTTTTCACATACCACATATGGATCCACCAGTGTCATTGCATGTGTGTTCTTTTCACAATCCACCTATAGATCCATCAGCGTCATTGCATGTGTGCTCTTTTTACTAACAACAACCAGAGTCATTGCATGTGTGTTCTCTTTAGAGATCACACATGGATCCACCAGTGTCATTGCATTTGTGTTCTTTTTACTAACAACAATCAGAGTCATTGAAATGTGTGTTCTCTTTAGAGACCACACATGGATCCAGCAGTGTCATTGAATGTGTATTCTTTTTACTAACAACAACCTGAGTCATTGTATGTGTGTTCTTTTCACATACCACATATGGATCCACCAGTGTCATTGCATGTGTGTTCTTTATAGTAACAACAAGTGGAGTCATTTCATGTGTGTTCTTTTCACATACCACATATGGATCCACCAGTGTTATTGAAATGTGTGTTCTCTTCAGAGACCACACATGGATCCACCAGTGTCATTGCATGTGTGTTCTTTTTACTAACAATAACTGGAGTCATTGCATGTGTGTTCTTTTCACAAACCACATATGGAGCCACCAGTGTCATTGCATGTGTGCTCTTTTCACAGTCCACCTATGGATCCACCAGTGTCATTGCATGTGTGTTCTTTTTACTAACAACAACCAGAGTCATTGCATGTGTGTTCTTTTCACATACCACATATGGATCCACAAGTGTCATTGCATGTGTGTTCTTTTCACAATCCACCTATGGATCCACCAGTGTCAATGCATGTTTGCTCTTTTTACTAACAACAACCAGAGTCAATGCATGTGTGTTCTCTTCAGAGACCACACATAGATCCACCAGTGTTATTGCATGTGTGTTCTTTTTACTAACAACAACTGGAGTCATTGCATGTGTGTTCTTTTCACAATCCACCTATGGATCCACTAGTGTCATTGCATGTGTGTTCTTTTCACATACCACATATGGATCCACTAGTGTCATTGAAATGTGTGTTCTCTTCAGAGATCACACATGGATCCACCAGTGTCATTGCATGTGTGTTCTTTTTACTAACAACAATAAGAGTCATTGCATGTGTGTTCTTTTCACATACCACATATGGATCCACCAGTGTCATTGCATGTGTGCTCTTTTCACAATCCACCAATAGATCCACCAGTGTCATTGAAATGCGTGTTCTCTTTAGAGACCACACATGGATCCACCAGTGTCATTGCATGTGTGTTCTTTTTACTAACAATAACTAGAGTCATTGCATGTGTGTTCTTTTCACATACCACATATGGATCCACCAGTGTCATTGCATGTGTGCTCCTTTCACAATCCACCTATGGATCCACCAGTGTCATTGCATGTGTGTTCTTTTTACTAACAACAACCAGAGTCATTGCATGTTTCTTCTTTTCACATACCACATATGGATCCACCAGTGTCATTGCATGCGTGTTCTTTTCACAATCCACCTATAGATCCACCAGTGTCATTGCATGTGTGCTCTTTTTACTAACAACAACCAGAGTCATTGCATGTGTGTTCTCTTTAGAGATCACACATGGATCCACCAGTGTCATTGCATTTGTGTTCTTTTTACTAACAACAATCAGAGTCATTGAAACGTGTGTTCTCTTTAGCGACCACACATGGATCCACCAGTGTCATTTAATGTGTATTCTTTTTACTAACAACAACCAGAGTCATTGTATGTGTGTTCTTTTCACATACCACATATGGATCCACCAGTCTCATTGCATGTGTGTTCTTTATAGTAACAACAATTGGAGTCATTTCATGTGTGTTCTTTTCACATACCACATATGGATCCACAAGTGTCATTGAAATGTGTGTTCTCTTTAGAGACCACACATGGATCCACCAGTGGCATTGCATGTGTGTTCTTTTTACTAACAACAACTGGAGTCATTGCATGTGTGTTCTTTTCACATACCACATATGGATCCACCAGTGTCATTGCATGTGTGTTCTTTTCACAATCCACATATAGATCCACCAGTGTCATTGCATGTGTGCTCTTTTTACTAACAACAACCAGAGTCATTGCATGTGTGTTCTCTTTAGAGATCACACATGGATCCACTAGTGTCATTTCATTTGTGTTCTTTTTACTAACAACAATCAGAGTCATTGAAATGTATGTTCTCTTTAGAGACCACACATGGATCCACCGGTGTCATTGAATGTGTATTCTTTTTACTAACAACAACCTGAGTCATTGTATGTGTGTTCTTTTCACATACCACATATGGATTCACCAGTCTCATTGCATGTGTGTTCTTTATAGTAACAACAATTGGAGTCATTTCATGTGTGTTCTTTTCACATACAACATATGTATCCACAAGTGTCATTGAAATGTGTGTTCTCTTCAGAGACCACACATGGATCCACCAGTGTCATTGCATGTGTGTTCTTTTTACTGACAACAACTGGAGTCATTGCATGTGTGTTCTTTTCACATACCACATATGGAGCCACCAGTGTCATTGCATGCGTGCTCTTTTCACAATCCACCTATGGATCCACCAGTGTCATTGCATGTGTGTTCTTTTCACATACCACATATGGATCCACTAGTGCCATTGAAATGTGTGTTCTCTTTAGAGACCACACATGGATCCACCAGTGTCATTGCATCTGTGTTCTTTTTACTAACAACAACTGGAGTCATTACATGTGTGTTCTTTTCACATACCACATATGGATCAACCAGTGTCATTGCACGTGTGCTCTTTTCACAATCCACCTATGGATCCACTAGTGTCATTGCATGTGTGTTCTTTTTACTAACAACAACAAGAGTCATTGCATGTGTGTTCTTTTCACATACCACATATGGATCCACCAGTGTCATTGCATGTGTGTTCTTTTCACAATCCACCTATGGATCCACCAGTGTCAATGCATGTGTGCTCTTTTTACTAACAACAACTAGAGTCATCGCATGTATGTTCTTTTCACATACCACATATGGATCCACCAGTGTCATTGCATGTGTGTTCTTTTCACAATCCACCTATAGATCCATCAGCGTCATTGCATGTGTGCTCTTTTTACTAACAACAACCAGAGTCATTGCATGTGTGTTCTCTTTAGAGATCACACATGGATCCACCAGTGTCATTGCATTTGTGTTCTTTTTACTAACAACAATCAGAGTCATTGAAATGTGTGTTCTCTTTAGAGACCACACATGGATCCAGCAGTGTCATTGAATGTGTATTCTTTTTACTAACAACAACCTGAGTCATTGTATGTGTGTTCTTTTCACATACCACATATGGATCCACCAGTGTCATTGCATGTGTGTTCTTTATAGTAACAACAAGTGGAGTCATTTCATGTGTGTTCTTTTCACATACCACATATGGATCCACCAGTGTTATTGAAATGTGTGTTCTCTTCAGAGACCACACATGGATCCACCAGTGTCATTGCATGTGTGTTCTTTTTACTAACAATAACTGGAGTCATTGCATGTGTGTTCTTTTCACAAACCACATATGGAGCCACCAGTGTCATTGCATGTGTGCTCTTTTCACAGTCCACCTATGGATCCACCAGTGTCATTGCATGTGTGTTCTTTTTACTAACAACAACCAGAGTCATTGCATGTGTGTTCTTTTCACATACCACATATGGATCCACAAGTGTCATTGCATGTGTGTTCTTTTCACAATCCACCTATGGATCCACCAGTGTCAATGCATGTTTGCTCTTTTTACTAACAACAACCAGAGTCAATGCATGTGTGTTCTCTTCAGAGACCACACATAGATCCACCAGTGTTATTGCATGTGTGTTCTTTTTACTAACAACAACCAGAGTCATTGAAATGTGTGTTCTCTTCACAGACCACACATGGATCCACCAGTGTCATTGCATGTGTGTTCTTTTTACTAACAACAACTGGAGTCATTGCATGTGTGTTCTTTTCACAATCCACCTATGGATCCACTAGTGTCATTGCATGTGTGTTCTTTTCACATACCACATATGGATCCACTAGTGTCATTGAAATGTGTGTTCTCTTCAGAGATCACACATGGATCCACCAGTGTCATTGCATGTGTGTTATTTTTACTAACAACAATAAGAGTCATTGCATGTGTGTTCTTTTCACATACCACATATGGATCCACCAGTGTCATTGCATGTGTGCTCTTTTCACAATCCACCAATAGATCCACCAGTGTCATTGAAATGCGTGTTCTCTTTAGAGACCACACATGGATCCACCAGTGTCATTGCATGTGTGTTCTTTTTACTAACAATAACTAGAGTCATTGCATGTGTGTTCTTTTCACATACCACATATGGATCCACCAGTGTCATTGCATGTGTGCTCCTTTCACAATCCACCTATGGATCCACCAGTGTCATTGCATGTGTGTTCTTTTTACTAACAACAACCAGAGTCATTGCATGTGTCTTCTTTTCACATACCACATATGGATCCACCAGTGTCATTGCATGCGTGTTCTTTTCACAATCCACCTATAGATCCACCAGTGTCATTGCATGTGTGCTCTTTTTACTAACAACAACCAGAGTCATTGCATGTGTGTTCTCTTTAGAGATCACACATGGATCCACCAGTGTCATTGCATTTGTGTTCTTTTTACTAACAACAATCAGAGTCATTGAAACGTGTGTTCTCTTTAGCGACCACACATGGATCCACCAGTGTCATTTAATGTGTATTCTTTTTACTAACAACAACCAGAGTCATTGTATGTGTGTTCTTTTCACATACCACATATGGATCCACCAGTCTCATTGCATGTGTGTTCTTTATAGTAACAACAATTGGAGTCATTTCATGTGTGTTCTTTTCACATACCACATATGGATCCACAAGGGTCATTGAAATGTGTGTTCTCTTTAGAGACCACACATGGATCCACCAGTGTCATTGCATGTGTGTTCTTTTTACTAACAATAACTAGAGTCATTGCATGTGTGTTCTTTTCACATACCACATATGGATCCACCAGTGTCATTGCATGTGTGCTCCTTTCACAATCCACCTATGGATCCACCAGTGTCATTGCATGTGTGTTCTTTTTACTAACAACAACCAGAGTCATTGCATGTGTCTTCTTTTCACATACCACATATGGATCCACCAGTGTCATTGCATGTGTGTTCTTTTCACAATCCACCTATAGATCCACCAGTGTCATTGCATGTGTGCTCTTTTTACTAACAACAACCAGAGTCAATGCATGTGTGTTCTCTTCAGAGACCACACATAGATCCACCAGTGTTATTGCATGTGTGTTCTTTTTACTAACAACAACCAGAGTCATTGAAATGTGTGTTCTCTTCAGAGACCACACATGGATCCACCAGTGTCATTGCATGTGTGTTCTTTTTACTAACAACAACTAGAGTCATTGCATGTGTGTTCTTTTCACAATCCACCTATGGATCCACTAGTGTCATTGCATGTGTGTTCTTTTCACATACCACATATGGATCCACTAGTGTCATTGAAATGTGTGTTCTCTTCAGAGATCACACATGGATCCACAAGTGTAATTGCATGTGTATTCTTTTTACTAACAACAATAAGAGTCATTGCATGTGTGTTCTTTTCACATACCACATATGGATCCACCAGTGTCATTGCATCTGTGCTCTTTTCACAATCCTCCAATGGATCCACTAGTGTCATTGAAATGCGTGTTCTCTTCAGAGACCACACATGGATCCACCAGTGTCATTGCATGTGTGTTCTTTTTACTAACAATAACTAGAGTCATTGCATGTGTGTTCTTTTCACATACCACATATGGATCCACCAGTGTCATTGGATGTGTGCTCCTTTCACAATCCACCTATGGATCCACCAGTGTCATTGCATGTGTGTTCTTTTTACTAACAAGAACCAGAGTCATTGCATGTGTGTTCTTTTAACATACCACAAATGGATCCACCAGTGTCATTGCAGGTGTGTTCTTTTCACAATCCACCTATAGATCCACCAGTGTCATTGCATGTGTGCTCTTTTTACTAACATCAACTAGAGTCATTGCATGTGTGTTCTCTTTAGAGATCACACATGGATCCACCAGTGTCATTGCATTTGTGTTCTTTTTACTAACAACAATCAGAGTCATTGAAACGTGTGTTCTCTTTAGAGACCACACATGGATCCACCAGTGTCAGTGAATGTGTATTCTTTTTACTAACAACAACCAGAGTCATTGTATGTGTGTTCTTTTCACATACCACATATGGATCCACCAGTCTCATTGCATGTTTGTTCTTTATAGTAACAACAATTGGAGTCATTTCATGTGTGTTCTTTTCACATACCACATATGGATCCACAAGTGTCATTGAAATGTGTGTTCTCTTCAGAGACCACACATGGATCCACCAGTGTCATTGCATGTGTGTTCTTTTTACTAACAACAACTAGAGTCATTGCATGTGTGTTCTTTTCACATACCACATATGGAGCCACCAGTGTCATTGCATGTGTGCTCTTTTCACAATCCACCTATGGATCCACCAGTGTCATTGCATGTGTGTTCTTTTCACATACCACATATGGATCCACTAGTGCCATTGAAATGTGTGTTCTCTTTAGAGACCACACATGGATCCACCAGTGTCATTGCATGTGTGTTCTTTTTACTAACAACAACTGGAGTCATTACATGTGTGTTCTTTTCACATACCACATATGGATCAACCAGTGTCATTGCACGTGTGCTCTTTTCACAATCCACCTATGGATCCACTAGTGTCATTGCATGTGTGTTCTTTTTACTAACAACAACCAGAGTCATTGCATGTGTGTTCTTTTCACATACCACATATGGATCCACCAGTGTCATTGCATGTGTGTTCTTTTCACATACCACATATGGATCCACCAGTGTCATTGCATGTGTGTTCTTTTCACAATCCACCTATGGATCCACCAGTGTCAATGCATATTTGCTCTTTTTACTAACAACAACCAGAGTCAATGCATGTGTGTTCTCTTCAGAGACCACACATAGATCCACCAGTGTTATTGCATGTGCGTTCTTTTTACTAACAACAACCAGAGTCATTGAAATGTGTGTTCTCTTCAGAGACCACACATGGATCCACCAGTGTCATTGCATGTGTGTTCTTTTTACTAACAACAACTGGAGTCATTGCATGTGTGTTCTTTTCACAATCCACCTATGTATCCACTAGTGTCATTGCATGTGTGTTCTTTTCACATACCACATATGGATCCACTAGTGTCATTGAAATGTGTGTTCTCTTCAGAGATCACACATGGATCCACCAGTGTCATTGCATGTGTGTTCTTTTTACTAACAACAATAAGAGTCATTGCATGTGTGTTCTTTTCACATACCACATATGGATCCACCAGTGTCATTGCATGTGTGCTCTTTTCACAATCCACCAATGGATCCACCAGTGTCATTGCAATGCGTGTTCTCTTCAGAGACCACACATGGATCCACCAATGTCATTGCATGTGTGTTTTTTTACTAACAATAACTAGAGTCATTGCATGTGTGTTCTTTTCACATACCACATATGGATCCACCAGTGTCATTGCATGTGTGCTCCTTTCACAATCCACCGATGGATCCACCAGTGTCATTGCATGTGTGTTCTTTTTACTAACAACAACTAGAGTCATCGCATGTGTGTTCTTTTCACATACCACATATGGATCCACCAGTGTCATTGCATGTGTGTTCTTTTCACAATCCACCTATAGATCCATCAGCGTCATTGCATGTGTGCTCTTTTTACTAACAACAACCAGAGTCATTGCATGTGTGTTCTCTTTAGAGATCACACATGGATCCACCAGTGTCATTGCATTTGTGTTCTTTTTACTAACAACAATCAGAGTCATTGAAATGTGTGTTCTCTTTAGAGACCACACATGGATCCAGCAGTGTCATTGAATGTGTATTCTTTTTACTAACAACAACCTGAGTCATTGTATGTGTGTTCTTTTCACATACCACATATGGATCCACCAGTGTCATTGCATGTGTGTTCTTTATAGTAACAACAATTGGAGTCATTTCATGTGTGTTCTTTTCACATACCACATATGGATCCACCAGTGTTATTGAAATGTGTGTTCTCTTCAGAGACCACACATGGATCCACCAGTGTCATTGCATGTGTGTTCTTTTTACTAACAACAACTGGAGTCATTGCATGTTTGTTCTTTTCATATAGAACATATGGATCCACCAGTGTCATTGCATGTGTGTTCTTTTCACAATCCACCTATGGATCCACTAGTGTCATTGCATGTGTGTTCTTTTTACTAACAACAACCAGAGTCATTGCATGTGTGTTCTTTTCACGTACCACATATGGATCCACAAGTGTCATTGCATGTGTGTTCTTTTCACAATCCACCTATGGATCCACCAGTGTCAATGCATGTTTGCTCTTTTTACTAACAACAACCAGAGTCAATGCATGTGTGTTCTCTTCAGAGACCACACATAGATCCACCAGTGTTATTGCATGTGTGTTCTTTTTACTAACGACAACCAGAGTCATTGAAATGTGTGTTCTCTTCAGAGACCACACATGGATCCACCAGTGTCATTGCATGTGTGTTCTTTTTACTAACAACAACTGGAGTCATTGCATGTGTGTTCTTTTCACAATCCACCTATGGATCCACTAGTGTCATTGCATGTGTGTTCTTTTCACATACCACATATGGATCCACTAGTGTCATTGAAATGTGTGTTCTCTTCAGAGATCACACATGGATCCACCAGTGTCATTGCATGTGTGTTCTTTTTACTAACAACAATAAGAGTCATTGCATGTGTGTTCTTTTCACATACCACATATGGATCCACCAGTGTCATTGCATGTGTGCTCTTTTCACAATCCACCAATAGATCCATCAGCGTCATTGCATGTGTGCTCTTTTTACTAACAACAACCAGAGTCATTGCATGTGTGTTCTTTTACTAACAATAACTAGAGTCATTGCATGTGTGTTCTTTTCACATACCACATATGGATCCACCAGTGTCATTGCATGTGTGCTCCTTTCACAATCCACCGATGGATCCACCAGTGTCATTGCATGTGTGTTCTTTTTACTAACAACAACTAGAGTCATCGCATGTGTGTTCTTTTCACATACCACATATGGATCCACCAGTGTCATTGCATGTGTGTTCTTTTCACAATCCACCTATAGATCCATCAGCGTCATTGCATGTGTGCTCTTTTTACTAACAACAACCAGAGTCATTGCATGTGTGTTCTCTTTAGAGATCACACATGGATCCACCAGTGTCATTGCATTTGTGTTCTTTTTACTAACAACAATCAGAGTCATTGAAATGTGTGTTCTCTTTAGAGACCACACATGGATCCAGCAGTGTCATTGAATGTGTATTCTTTTTACTAACAACAACCTGAGTCATTGTATGTGTGTTCTTTTCACATACCACATATGGATCCACCAGTGTCATTGCATGTGTGTTCTTTATAGTAACAACAATTGGAGTCATTTCATGTGTGTTCTTTTCACATACCACATATGGATCCACCAGTGTTATTGAAATGTGTGTTCTCTTCAGAGACCACACATGGATCCACCAGTGTCATTGCATGTGTGTTCTTTTTACTAACAACAACTGGAGTCATTGCATGTTTGTTCTTTTCATATAGAACATATGGATCCACCAGTGTCATTGCATGTGTGTTCTTTTCACAATCCACCTATGGATCCACTAGTGTCATTGCATGTGTGTTCTTTTTACTAACAACAACCAGAGTCATTGCATGTGTGTTCTTTTCACGTACCACATATGGATCCACAAGTGTCATTGCATGTGTGTTCTTTTCACAATCCACCTATGGATCCACCAGTGTCAATGCATGTTTGCTCTTTTTACTAACAACAACCAGAGTCAATGCATGTGTGTTCTCTTTAGAGACCACACATAGATCCACCAGTGTTATTGCATGTGTGTTCTTTTTACTAACAACAACCAGAGTCATTGAAATGTGTGTTCTCTTCAGAGACCACACATGGATCCACCAGTGTCATTGCATGTGTGTTCTTTTTACTAACAACAACTGGAGTCATTGCATGTGTGTTCTTTTCACAATCCACCTATGGATCCACTAGTGTCATTGCATGTGTGTTCTTTTCACATACCACATATGGATCCACTAGTGTCATTGAAATGTGTGTTCTCTTCAGAGATCACACATGGATCCACCAGTGTCATTGCATGTGTGTTCTTTTTACTAACAACAATAAGAGTCATTGCATGTGTGTTCTTTTCACATACCACATATGGATCCACCAGTGTCATTGCATGTGTGCTCTTTTCACAATCCACCAATAGATCCACCAGTGTCATTGAAATGCGTGTTCTCTTTAGAGACCACACATGGATCCACCAGTGTCATTGCATGTGTCTTCTTTTTACTAACAATAACTAGAGTCATTGCATGTGTGTTCTTTTCACATACCACATACGGATCCACCAGTGTCATTGCATGTGTGCTCCTTTCACAATCCACCTATGGATCCACCAGTGTCATTGCATGTGTGTTCTTTTTACTAACAACAACCAGAGTCATTGCATGTGTCTTCTTTTCACATACCACATATGGATCCACCAGTGTCATTGCATGTGTGTTCTTTTCACAATCCACCTATAGATCCACCAGTGTCATTGCATGTGTGCTCTTTTTACTAACAACAACCAGAGTCATTGCATGTGTGTTCTCTTTAGAGATCACACATGGATCCACCAGTGTCATTGCATTTGTGTTCTTTTTACTAACAACAATCAGAGTCATTGAAACGTGTGTTCTCTTTAGCGACCACACATGGATCCACCAGTGTCATTTAATGTGTATTCTTTTTACTAACAACAACCAGAGTCATTGTATATGTGTTCTTTTCACATACCACATATGGATCCACCAGTCTCATTGCATGTGTGTTCTTTATAGTAACAACAATTGGAGTCATTTCATGTGTGTTCTTTTCACATACCACATATGGATCCACACGTGTCATTGAAATGTGTGTTCTCTTTAGAGACCACACATGGATCCACCAGTGGCATTGCATGTGTGTTCTTTTTACTAACAACAACTGGAGTCATTGCATGTGTGTTCTTTTCACATACCACATATGGATCCACCAGTGTCATTGCATGTGTGTTCTTTTCACAATCCACATATAGATCCACCAGTGTCATTGCATGTGTGCTCTTTTTACTAACAACAACCAGAGTCATTGCATGTGTGTTCTCTTTAGAGATCACACATGGATCCACTAGTGTCATTGCATTTGTGTTCTTTTTACTAACAACAATCAGAGTCATTGAAATGTATGTTCTCTTTAGAGACCACACATGGATCCACCGGTGTCATTGAATGTGTATTCTTTTTACTAACAACAACCTGAGTCATTGTATGTGTGTTCTTTTCACATACCACATATGGATTCACCAGTCTCATTGCATGTGTGTTCTTTATAGTAACAACAATTGGAGTCATTTCATGTGTGTTCTTTTCACATACCACATATGTATCCACAAGTGTCATTGAAATGTGTGTTCTCTTCAGAGACCACACATGGATCCACCAGTGTCATTGCATGTGTGTTCTTTTTACTAACAACAACTGGAGTCATTGCATGTGTGTTCTTTTCACATACCACATATGGAGCCACCGGGGTCATTGCATGCGTGCTCTTTTCACAATCCACCTATGGATCCACCAGTGTCATTGCATGTGTGTTCTTTTCACATACCACATATGGATCCACTAGTGCCATTGAAATGTGTGTTCTCTTTAGAGACCACACATGGATCCACCAGTGTCATTGCATGTGTGTTCTTTTTACTAACAACAACTGGAGTCATTACATGTGTGTTCTTTTCACATACCACATATGGATCAACCAGTGTCATTGCACGTGTGCTCTTTTCACAATCCACCTATGGATCCACTAGTGTCATTGCATGTGTGTTCTAATTACTAACAACAACCAGAGTCATTGCATGTGTGTTCTTTTCACATACCACATATGGATCCACCAGTGTCATTGCATGTGTGTTCTTTTCACAATCCACCTATGGATCCACCAGTATCAATGCATGTGTGCTCTTTTTACTAACAACAACCAGAGTCAATGCATGTGTGTTCTCTTCAGAGACCACACATAGATCCACCAGTGTTATTGCATGTGTGTTCTTTTTACTAACAACAACCAGAGTTATTGAAATGTGTGTTCTCTTCAGAGACCACACATGGATCCACCAGTGTCATTGCATGTGTGTTCTTTTTACTAACAACAACTAGAGTCATTGCATGTGTGTTCTTTTCACAATCCACCTATGGATCCACTAGTGTCATTGCATGTGTGTTCTTTTCACATACCACATATGGATCCACCAGTGTCATTGAAATGTGGGTTCTCTTCAGAGATCACACATGGATCCACCAGTGTCATTGCGTGTGTGCTCTTTTTACTAACAACAATAAGAGTCATTGCATGTGTGTTCTTTTCACATACCACATATGGATCCACCAGTGTCATTGCATGTGTGCTCTTTTCACAATCCACCAATGGATCCACCAGTGTCATTGAAATGCGTGTTCTCTTCAGAGACCACACATGGATCCACCAGTGTCATTGCATGTGTGTTCTTTTTACTAACAATAACTAGAGTCATTGCATGTGTGTTCTTTTCACATACCACATATGGATCCACCAGTGTCATTGCATGTGTGCTCCTTTCACAATCCACCTATGGATCCACCAGTGTCATTGCATGTGTGTTCTTTTTACTAACAACAACCAGAGTCATTGCATGTGTCTTCTTTTCACATACCACATATGGATCCACCAGTGTCATTGCATGTGTGTTCTTTTCACAATCCACCTATAGATCCACCAGTGTCATTGCATGTGTGCTCTTTTTACTAACAACAACCAGAGTCAATGCATGTGTGTTCTCTTCAGAGACCACACATAGATCCACCAGTGTTATTGCATGTGTATTCTTTTTACTAACAACAACCAGAGTCATTGAAATGTGTGTTCTCTTCAGAGACCACACATGGATCCACCAGTGTGATTGCATGTGTGTTCTTTTTACTAACAACAACTGGAGTCATTGCATGTGTGTTCTTTTCACAATCCACCTATGGATCCACTAGTGTCATTGCATGTGTGTTCTTTTCACATACCACATATGGATCCACCAGTGTCATTGAAATGTGTCTTCTCTTCAGAGATCACACATGGATCCACAAGTGTCATTGCATGTGTATTCTTTTTACTAACAACAATAAGAGTCATTGCATGTGTGTTCTTTTCACATACCACATATGGATCCACCAGTGTCATTGCATGTGTGCTCTTTTCACAATCCTCCAATGGATCCACTAGTGTCATTGAAATGCGTGTTCTCTTCAGAGACCACACATGGATCCACCAGTGTCATTGCATGTGTGTTCTTTTTACTAACAATAACTAGAGTCATTGCATGTGTGTTCTTTTCACATACCACATATGGATCCACCAGTGTCATTGGATGTGTGCTCCTTTCACAATCCACCTATGGATCCACCAGTGTCATTGCATGTGTGTTCTTTTTACTAACAAGAACCAGAGTCATTGCATGTGTGTTCTTTTAACATACCACAAATGGATCCACCAGTGTCATTGCAGGTGTGTTCTTTTCACAATCCACCTATAGATCCACCAGTGTCATTGCATGTGTGCTCTTTTTACTAACATCAACTAGAGTCATTGCATGTGTGTTCTCTTTAGAGATCACACATGGATCCACCAGTGTCATTGCATTTGTGTTCTTTTTACTAACAACAATCAGAGTCATTGAAACGTGTGTTCCCTTTAGAGACCACACATGGATCCACCAGTGTCAGTGAATGTGTATTCTTTTTACTAACAACAACCAGAGTCATTGTATGTGTGTTCTTTTCACATACCACATATGGATCCACCAGTCTCATTGCATGTTTGTTCTTTATAGTAACAACAATTGGAGTCATTTCATGTGTGTTCTTTTCACATACCACATATGGATCCACAAGTGTCATTGAAATGTGTGTTCTCTTCAGAGACCACACATGGATCCACCAGTGTCATTGCATGTGTGTTCTTTTTACTAACAACAACTAGAGTCATTGCATGTGTGTTCTTTTCACATACCACATATGCAGCCACCAGTGTCATTGCATGTGTGCTCTTTTCACAATCCACCTATGGATCCACCAGTGTCATTGCATGTGTGTTCTTTTCACATACCACATATGGATCCACTAGTGCCATTGAAATGTGTGTTCTCTTTAGAGACCACACATGGATCCACCAGTGTCATTGCATGTGTGTTCTTTTTACTAACAACAACTGGAGTCATTACATGTGTGTTCTTTTCACATACCACATATGGATCAACCAGTGTCATTGCACGTGTGCTCTTTTCACAATCCACCTATGGATCCACTAGTGTCATTGCATGTGTGTTCTTTTTACTAACAACAACCAGAGTCATTGCATGTGTGTTCTTTTCACATACCACATATGGATCCACCAGTGTCATTGAAATGTGTGTTCTCTTCAGAGATCACACATGGATCCACCAGTGTCATTGCATGTGTGTTCTTTTTACTAACAACAATAAGAGTCATTGCATGTGTGTTCTTTTCACATACCACATATGGATCCACCAGTGTCATTGCATGTGTGCTCTTTTCACAATCCACCAATGGATCCACCAGTGTCATTGCATGTGTGTTCTTTTTACTAACAACAACTGGAGTCATTTCATGTGTGTTCTTTTCACATACCACATATGGATCCACTAGTGTCATTGAAAGGTGTGTTCTCTTTCAGAGACCACACATGGATCCACCAGTGTCATTGCATGTGTGTTCTTTTTACTAACAACAACTGGAGTCATTGCATGTTTGTTCTTTTCATATAGAACATATGGATCCACCAGTGTCATTGCATGTGTGTTCTTTTCACAATCCACCTATGGATCCACTAGTGTCATTGCATGTGTGTTCTTTTTACTAACAACAACAAGAGTCATTGCATGTGTGTTCTTTTCACATACCACATATGGATCCACCAGTGTCCTTGCATGTGTGCTCTTTTCACAATCCACCAATGGATCCACCAGTGTCATTGAAATGCGTGTTCTCTTCAGAGACCACACATGGATCCACCAGTGTCATTGCATGTGTTTTTTTTACTAACAACAACTGGAGTCATTGCATGTGTGTTCTTTTCACATACCACATATAGATCCACCAGTGTCATTGCTTGTGTGCTCCTTTCACAATCCACCTATGGATCCACCAGTGTCATTGCATTTGTGTTCTTTTTACTAACAACAATCAGAGTCATTGAAACGTGTGTTCTCTTTAGCGACCACACATGGATCCACCAGTGTCATTTAATGTGTATTCTTTTTACTAACAACAACCAGAGTCATTGTATGTGTGTTCTTTTCACATACCACATATGGATCCACCAGTCTCATTGCATGTGTGTTCTTTATAGTAACAACAATTGGAGTCATTTCATGTGTGTTCTTTTCACATACCACATATGGATCCACAAGTGTCATTGAAATGTGTGTTCTCTTTAGAGACCACACATGGATCCACCAGTGGCATTGCATGTGTGTTCTTTTTACTAACAACAACTGGAGTCATTGCATGTGTGTTCTTTTCACATACCACATATGGATCCACCAGTGTCATTGCATGTGTGTTCTTTTCACAATCCACATATAGATCCACCAGTGTCATTGCATGTGTGCTCTTTTTACTAACAACAACCAGAGTCATTGCATGTGTGTTCTCTTTAGAGATCACACATGGATCCACTAGTGTCATTGCATTTGTGTTCTTTTTACTAACAACAATCAGAGTCATTGAAATGTATGTTCTCTTTAGAGACCACACATGGATCCACCGGTGTCATTGAATGTGTATTCTTTTTACTAACAACAACCTGAGTCATTGTATGTGTGTTCTTTTCACATACCACATATGGATTCACCAGTCTCATTGCATGTGTGTTCTTTATAGTAACAACAATTGGAGTCATTTCATGTGTGTTCTTTTCACATACCACATATGTATCCACAAGTGTCATTGAAATGTGTGTTCTCTTCAGAGACCACACATGGATCCACCAGTGTCATTGCATGTGTGTTCTTTTTACTAACAACAACTGGAGTCATTGCATGTGTGTTCTTTTCACATACCACATATGGAGCCACCGGGGTCATTGCATGCGTGCTCTTTTCACAATCCACCTATGGATCCACCAGTGTCATTGCATGTGTGTTCTTTTCACATACCACATATGGATCCACTAGTGCCATTGAAATGTGTGTTCTCTTTAGAGACCACACATGGATCCACCAGTGTCATTGCATGTGTGTTCTTTTTACTAACAACAACTGGAGTCATTACATGTGTGTTCTTTTCACATACCACATATGGATCAACCAGTGTCATTGCACGTGTGCTCTTTTCACAATCCACCTATGGATCCACTAGTGTCATTGCATGTGTGTTCTAATTACTAACAACAACCAGAGTCATTGCATGTGTGTTCTTTTCACATACCACATATGGATCCACCAGTGTCATTGCATGTGTGTTCTTTTCACAATCCACCTATGGATCCACCAGTATCAATGCATGTGTGCTCTTTTTACTAACAACAACCAGAGTCAATGCATGTGTGTTCTCTTCAGAGACCACACATAGATCCACCAGTGTTATTGCATGTGTGTTCTTTTTACTAACAACAACCAGAGTTATTGAAATGTGTGTTCTCTTCAGAGACCACACATGGATCCACCAGTGTCATTGCATGTGTGTTCTTTTTACTAACAACAACTAGAGTCATTGCATGTGTGTTCTTTTCACAATCCACCTATGGATCCACTAGTGTCATTGCATGTGTGTTCTTTTCACATACCACATATGGATCCACCAGTGTCATTGAAATGTGGGTTCTCTTCAGAGATCACACATGGATCCACCAGTGTCATTGCGTGTGTGCTCTTTTTACTAACAACAATAAGAGTCATTGCATGTGTGTTCTTTTCACATACCACATATGGATCCACCAGTGTCATTGCATGTGTGCTCTTTTCACAATCCACCAATGGATCCACCAGTGTCATTGAAATGCGTGTTCTCTTCAGAGACCACACATGGATCCACCAGTGTCATTGCATGTGTGTTCTTTTTACTAACAATAACTAGAGTCATTGCATGTGTGTTCTTTTCACATACCACATATGGATCCACCAGTGTCATTGCATGTGTGCTCCTTTCACAATCCACCTATGGATCCACCAGTGTCATTGCATGTGTGTTCTTTTTACTAACAACAACCAGAGTCATTGCATGTGTCTTCTTTTCACATACCACATATGGATCCACCAGTGTCATTGCATGTGTGTTCTTTTCACAATCCACCTATAGATCCACCAGTGTCATTGCATGTGTGCTCTTTTTACTAACAACAACCAGAGTCAATGCATGTGTGTTCTCTTCAGAGACCACACATAGATCCACCAGTGTTATTGCATGTGTATTCTTTTTACTAACAACAACCAGAGTCATTGAAATGTGTGTTCTCTTCAGAGACCACACATGGATCCACCAGTGTCATTGCATGTGTGTTCTTTTTACTAACAACAACTGGAGTCATTGCATGTGTGTTCTTTTCACAATCCACCTATGGATCCACTAGTGTCATTGCATGTGTGTTCTTTTCACATACCACATATGGATCCACCAGTGTCATTGAAATGTGTCTTCTCTTCAGAGATCACACATGGATCCACAAGTGTCATTGCATGTGTATTCTTTTTACTAACAACAATAAGAGTCATTGCATGTGTGTTCTTTTCACATACCACATATGGATCCACCAGTGTCATTGCATGTGTGCTCTTTTCACAATCCTCCAATGGATCCACTAGTGTCATTGAAATGCGTGTTCTCTTCAGAGACCACACATGGATCCACCAGTGTCATTGCATGTGTGTTCTTTTTACTAACAATAACTAGAGTCATTGCATGTGTGTTCTTTTCACATACCACATATGGATCCACCAGTGTCATTGGATGTGTGCTCCTTTCACAATCCACCTATGGATCCACCAGTGTCATTGCATGTGTGTTCTTTTTACTAACAAGAACCAGAGTCATTGCATGTGTGTTCTTTTAACATACCACAAATGGATCCACCAGTGTCATTGCAGGTGTGTTCTTTTCACAATCCACCTATAGATCCACCAGTGTCATTGCATGTGTGCTCTTTTTACTAACATCAACTAGAGTCATTGCATGTGTGTTCTCTTTAGAGATCACACATGGATCCACCAGTGTCATTGCATTTGTGTTCTTTTTACTAACAACAATCAGAGTCATTGAAACGTGTGTTCCCTTTAGAGACCACACATGGATCCACCAGTGTCAGTGAATGTGTATTCTTTTTACTAACAACAACCAGAGTCATTGTATGTGTGTTCTTTTCACATACCACATATGGATCCACCAGTCTCATTGCATGTTTGTTCTTTATAGTAACAACAATTGGAGTCATTTCATGTGTGTTCTTTTCACATACCACATATGGATCCACAAGTGTCATTGAAATGTGTGTTCTCTTCAGAGACCACACATGGATCCACCAGTGTCATTGCATGTGTGTTCTTTTTACTAACAACAACTAGAGTCATTGCATGTGTGTTCTTTTCACATACCACATATGCAGCCACCAGTGTCATTGCATGTGTGCTCTTTTCACAATCCACCTATGGATCCACCAGTGTCATTGCATGTGTGTTCTTTTCACATACCACATATGGATCCACTAGTGCCATTGAAATGTGTGTTCTCTTTAGAGACCACACATGGATCCACCAGTGTCATTGCATGTGTGTTCTTTTTACTAACAACAACTGGAGTCATTACATGTGTGTTCTTTTCACATACCACATATGGATCAACCAGTGTCATTGCACGTGTGCTCTTTTCACAATCCACCTATGGATCCACTAGTGTCATTGCATGTGTGTTCTTTTTACTAACAACAACCAGAGTCATTGCATGTGTGTTCTTTTCACATACCACATATGGATCCACCAGTGTCATTGAAATGTGTGTTCTCTTCAGAGATCACACATGGATCCACCAGTGTCATTGCATGTGTGTTCTTTTTACTAGCAACAATAAGAGTCATTGCATGTGTGTTCTTTTCACATACCACATATGGATCCACCAGTGTCATTGCATGTGTGCTCTTTTCACAATCCACCAATGGATCCACCAGTGTCATTGCATGTGTGTTCTTTTTACTAACAACAACTGGAGTCATTTCATGTGTGTTCTTTTCACATACCACATATGGATCCACTAGTGTCATTGAAAGGTGTGTTCTCTTTCAAAGACCACACATGGATCCACCAGTGTCATTGCATGTGTGTTCTTTTTACTAACAACAACTGGAGTCATTGCATGTTTGTTCTTTTCATATAGAACATATGGATCCACCAGTGTCATTGCATGTGTGTTCTTTTCACAATCCACCTATGGATCCACTAGTGTCATTGCATGTGTGTTCTTTTTACTAACAACAACAAGAGTCATTGCATGTGTGTTCTTTTCACATACCACATATGGATCCACCAGTGTCATTGCATGTGTGCTCTTTTCACAATCCACCAATGGATCCACCAGTGTCATTGAAATGCGTGTTCTCTTCAGAGACCACACATGGATCCACCAGTGTCATTGCATGTGTTTTTTTTACTAACAACAACTGGAGTCATTGCATGTGTGTTCTTTTCACATACCACATATAGATCCACCAGTGTCATTGCTTGTGTGCTCCTTTCACAATCCACCTATGGATCCACCAGTGTCATTGCATTTGTGTTCTTTTTACTAACAACAATCAGAGTCATTGAAACGTGTGTTCTCTTTAGCGACCACACATGGATCCACCAGTGTCATTTAATGTGTATTCTTTTTACTAACAACAACCAGAGTCATTGTATGTGTGTTCTTTTCACATACCACATATGGATCCACCAGTCTCATTGCATGTGTGTTCTTTATAGTAACAACAATTGGAGTCATTTCATGTGTGTTCTTTTCACATACCACATATGGATCCACAAGTGTCATTGAAATGTGTGTTCTCTTTAGAGACCACACATGGATCCACCAGTGGCATTGCATGTGTGTTCTTTTTACTAACAACAACTGGAGTCATTGCATGTGTGTTCTTTTCACATACCACATATGGATCCACCTGTGTCATTGCATGTGTGTTCCTTTCACAATCCACATATAGATCCACCAGTGTCATTGCATGTGTGCTCTTTTTACTAACAACAACCAGAGTCATTGCATGTGTGTTCTCTTTAGAGATCACACATGGATCCACTAGTGTCATTGCATTTGTGTTCTTTTTACTAACAACAATCAGAGTCATTGAAATGTATGTTCTCTTTAGAGACCACACATGGATCCACCGGTGTCATTGAATGTGTATTCTTTTTACTAACAACAACCTGAGTCATTGTATGTGTGTTCTTTTCACATACCACATATGGATTCACCAGTCTCATTGCATGTGTGTTCTTTATAGTAACAACAATTGGAGTCATTTCATGTGTGTTCTTTTCACATACCACATATGTATCCACAAGTGTCATTGAAATGTGTGTTCTCTTCAGAGACCACACATGGATCCACCAGTGTCATTGCATGTGTGTTCTTTTTACTAACAACAACTGGAGTCATTGCATGTGTGTTCTTTTCACATACCACATATGGAGCCACCAGTGTCATTGCATGCGTGCTCTTTTCACAATCCACCTATGGATCCACCAGTGTCATTGCATGTGTGTTCTTTTCACATACCACATATGGATCCACTAGTGCCATTGAAATGTGTGTTCTCTTTAGAGACCACACATGGATCCACCAGTGTCATTGCATGTGTGTTCTTTTTACTAACAACAACTGGAGTCATTACATGTGTGTTCTTTTCACATACCACATATGGATCAACCAGTGTCATTGCACGTGTGCTCTTTTCACAATCCACCTATGGATCCACTAGTGTCATTGCATGTGTGTTCTTTTTACTAACAACAACCAGAGTCATTGCATGTGTGTTCTTTTCACATACCACATATGGATCCACCAGTGTCATTGCATGTGTGTTCTTTTTACTAACAACAACCAGAGTTATTGAAATGTGTGTTCTCTTCAGAGACCACACATGGATCCACCAGTGTCATTGCATGTGTGTTCTTTTTACTAACAACAACTAGAGTCATTGCATGTGTGTTATTTTCACAATCCACCTATGGATCCACTAGTGTCATTGCATGTGTGTTCTTTTCACATACCACATATGGATCCACCAGTGTCATTGAAATGTGGGTTCTCTTCAGAGATCACACATGGATCCACCAGTGTCATTGCGTGTGTGTTCTTTTTACTAACAACAATAAGAGTCATTGCATGTGTGTTCTTTTCACATACCACATATGGATCTACCAGTGTCATTGCATGTGTGCTCTTTTCACAATCCACCAATGGATCCACCAGTGTCATTGAAATGCGTGTTCTCTTCAGAGACCACACATGGATCCACCAGTGTCATTGCATGTGTTTTCTTTTTACTAACAATAACTAGAGTCATTGCATGTGTGTTCTTTTCACATACCACATATGGATCCACCAGTGTCATTGCATGTGTGCTCCTTTCACAATCCACCTATGGATCCACCAGTGTCATTGCATGTGTGTTCTTTTTACTAACAACAACCAGAGTCATTGCATGTGTCTTCTTTTCACATACCACATATGGATCCACCAGTGTCATTGCATGTGTGTTCTTTTCACAATCCACCTATAGATCCACCAGTGTCATTGCATGTGTGCTCTTTTTACTAACAACAACCAGAGTCAATGCATGTGTGTTCTCTTCAGAGACCACACATAGATCCACCAGTGTTATTGCATGTGTGTTCTTTTTACTAACAACAACCAGAGTCATTGAAATGTGTGTTCTCTTCAGAGACCACACATGGATCCACCAGTATCATTGCATGTGTGTTCTTTTTACTAACAACAACTGGAGTCATTGCATGTGTGTTCTTTTCACAATCCACCTATGGATCCACTAGTGTCATTGCATGTGTGTTCTTTTCACATACCACATATGGATCCACCAGTGTCATTGAAATGTGTGTTCTCTTCAGAGATCACACATGGATCCACAAGTGTCATTGCATGTGTATTCTTTTTACTAACAACAATAAGAGTCATTGCATGTGTGTTCTTTTCACATACCACATATGGATCCACCAGTGTCATTGCATGTGTGCTCTTTTCACAATCCTCCAATGGATCCACTAGTGTCATTGAAATGCGTGTTCTCTTTAGAGACCACACATGGATCCACCAGTGTCATTGCATGTGTGTTCTTTTTACTAACAATAACTAGAGTCATTGCATGTGTGTTCTTTTCACATACCACATATGGATCCACCAGTGTCATTGGATGTGTGCTCCTTTCACAATCCACCTATGGATCCACCAGTGACATTGCATGTGTGTTCTTTTTACTAACAACAACCAGAGTCATTGCATGTGTCTTCTTTTCACATACCACATATGGATCCACCAGTGTCATTGCATGTGTGTTCTTTTCACAATCCACCTATAGATCCACCAATGTCATTGCATGTGTGCTCTTTTTACTAACAACAACCAGAGTCAATGCATGTGTGTTCTCTTCAGAGACCACACATAGATCCACCAGTGTTATTGCATGTGTGTTCTTTTTACTAACAACAACCAGAGTCATTGAAATGTGTGTTCTCTTCAGAGACCACACATGGATCCACCAGTGTCATTGCATGTGTGTTCTTTTTACTAACAACAACTGGAGTCATTGCATGTGTGTTCTTTTCACAATCCACCTATGGATCCACTAGTGTCATTGCATGTGTGTTCTTTTCACATACCACATATGGATCCACCAGTGTCATTGAAATGTGTCTTCTCTTCAGAGATCACACATGGATCCACAAGTGTCATTGCATGTGTATTCTTTTTACTAACAACAATAAGAGTCATTGCATGTGTGTTCTTTTCACATACCACATATGGATCCACCAGTGTCATTGCATGTGTGCTCTTTTCACAATCCTCCAATGGATCCACTAGTGTCATTGAAATGCGTGTTCTCTTCAGAGACCACACATGGATCCACCAGTGTCATTGCATGTGTGTTCTTTTTACTAACAATAACTAGAGTCATTGCATGTGTGTTCTTTTCACATACCACATATGGATCCACCAGTGTTATTGGATGTGTGCTCCTTTCACAATCCACCTATGGATCCACCAGTGTCATTGCATGTGTGTTCTTTTTACTAACAAGAACCAGAGTCATTGCATGTGTGTTCTTTTAACATACCACAAATGGATCCACCAGTGTCATTGCAGGTGTGTTCTTTTCACAATCCACCTATAGATCCACCAGTGTCATTGCATGTGTGCTCTTTTTACTAACATCAACTAGAGTCATTGCATGTGTGTTCTCTTTAGAGATCACACATGGATCCACCAGTGTCATTGCATTTGTGTTCTTTTTACTAACAACAATCAGAGTCATTGAAACGTGTGTTCCCTTTAGAGACCACACATGGATCCACCAGTGTCAGTGAATGTGTATTCTTTTTACTAACAACAACCAGAGTCATTGTATGTGTGTTCTTTTCACATACCACATATGGATCCACCAGTCTCATTGCATGTTTGTTCTTTATAGTAACAACAATTGGAGTCATTTCATGTGTGTTCTTTTCACATACCACATATGGATCCACAAGTGTCATTGAAATGTGTGTTCTCTTCAGAGACCACACATGGATCCACCAGTGTCATTGCATGTGTGTTCTTTTTACTAACAACAACTAGAGTCATTGCATGTGTGTTCTTTTCACATACCACATATGCAGCCACCAGTGTCATTGCATGTGTGCTCTTTTCACAATCCACCTATGGATCCACCAGTGTCATTGCATGTGTGTTCTTTTCACATACCACATATGGATCCACTAGTGCCATTGAAATGTGTGTTCTCTTTAGAGACCACACATGGATCCACCAGTGTCATTGCATGTGTGTTCTTTTTACTAACAACAACTGAAGTCATTACATGTGTGTTCTTTTCACATACCACATATGGATCAACCAGTGTCATTGCACGTGTGCTCTTTTCACAATCCACCTATGGATCCACTAGTGTCATTGCATGTGTGTTCTTTTTACTAACAACAACCAGAGTCATTGCATGTGTGTTCTTTTCACATACCACATATGGATCCACCAGTGTCATTGAAATGTGTGTTCTCTTCAGAGATCACACATGGATCCACCAGTGTCATTGCATGTGTGTTCTTTTTACTAACAATAATAAGAGTCATTGCATGTGTGTTCTTTTCACATACCACATATGGATCCACCAGTGTCATTGCATGTGTGCTCTTTTCACAATCCACCAATGGATCCACCAGTGTCATTGCATGTGTGTTCTTTTTACTAACAACAACTGGAGTCATTTCATGTGTGTTCTTTTCACATACCACATATGGATCCACTAGTGTCATTGAAAGGTGTGTTCTCTTTCAGAGACCACACATGGATCCACCAGTGTCATTGCATGTGTGTTCTTTTTACTAACAACAACTGGAGTCATTGCATGTTTCTTCTTTTCATATAGAACATATGGATCCACCAGTGTCATTGCATGTGTGTTCTTTTCACAATCCACCTATGGATCCACTAGTGTCATTGCATGTGTGTTCTTTTTACTAACAACAACAAGAGTCATTGCATGTGTGTTCTTTTCACATACCACATATGGATCCACCAGTGTCATTGCATGTGTGCTCTTTTCACAATCCACCAATGGATCCACCAGTGTCATTGAAATGCGTGTTCTCTTCAGAGACCACACATGGATCCACCAGTGTCATTGCATGTGTTTTTTTACTAACAACAACTGGAGTCATTGCATGTGTGTTCTTTTCACATACCACATATAGATCCACCAGTGTCATTGCTTGTGTGCTCCTTTCACAATCCACCTATGGATCCACCAGTGTCATTGCATTTGTGTTCTTTTTACTAACAACAATCAGAGTCATTGAAACGTGTGTTCTCTTTAGCGACCACACATGGATCCACCAGTGTCATTTAATGTGTATTCTTTTTACTAACAACAACCAGAGTCATTGTATGTGTGTTCTTTTCACATACCACATATGGATCCACCAGTCTCATTGCATGTGTGTTCTTTATAGTAACAACAATTGGAGTCATTTCATGTGTGTTCTTTTCACATACCACCTATGGATCCACAAGTGTCATTGAAATGTGTGTTCTCTTTAGAGACCACACATGGATCCACCAGTGGCATTGCATGTGTGTTCTTTTTACTAACAACAACTGGAGTCATTGCATGTGTGTTCTTTTCACATACCACATATGGATCCACCTGTGTCATTGCATGTGTGTTCTTTTCACAATCCACATATAGATCCACCAGTGTCATTGCATGTGTGCTCTTTTTACTAACAACAACCAGAGTCATTGCATGTGTGTTCTCTTTAGAGATCACACATGGATCCACTAGTGTCATTGCATTTGTGTTCTTTTTACTAACAACAATCAGAGTCATTGAAATGTATGTTCTCTTTAGAGACCACACATGGATCCACCGGTGTCATTGAATGTGTATTCTTTTTACTAACAACAACCTGAGTCATTGTATGTGTGTTCTTTTCACATACCACATATGGATTCACCAGTCTCATTGCATGTGTGTTCTTTATAGTAACAACAATTGGAGTCATTTCATGTGTGTTCTTTTCACATACCACATATGTATCCACAAGTGTCATTGAAATGTGTGTTCTCTTCAGAGACCACACATGGATCCACCAGTGTCATTGCATGTGTGTTCTTTTTACTAACAACAACTGGAGTCATTGCATGTGTGTTCTTTTCACATACCACATATGGAGCCACCAGTGTCATTGCATGCGTGCTCTTTTCACAATCCACCTATGGATCCACCAGTGTCATTGCATGTGTGTTCTTTTCACATACCACATATGGATCCACTAGTGCCATTGAAATGTGTGTTCTCTTTAGAGACCACACATGGATCCACCAGTGTCATTGCATGTGTGTTCTTTTTACTAACAACAACTGGAGTCATTACATGTGTGTTCTTTTCACATACCACATATGGATCAACCAGTGTCATTGCACGTGTGCTCTTTTCACAATCCACCTATGGATCCACTAGTGCCATTGCATGTGTGTTCTTTTTACTAACAACAACCAGAGTCATTGCATGTGTGTTCTTTTCACATACCACATATGGATCCACCAGTGTCATTGCATGTGTGTTCTTTTTACTAACAACAACCAGAGTTATTGAAATGTGTGTTCTCTTCAGAGACCACACATGGATCCACCAGTGTCATTGCATGTGTGTTCTTTTTACTAACAACAACTAGAGTCATTGCATGTGTGTTATTTTCACAATCCACCTATGGATCCACTAGTGTCATTGCATGTGTGTTCTTTTCACATACCACATATGGATCCACCAGTGTCATTGAAATGTGGGTTCTCTTCAGAGATCACACATGGATCCACCAGTGTCATTGCGTGTGTGTTCTTTTTACTAACAACAATAAGAGTCATTGCATGTGTGTTCTTTTCACATACCACATATGGATCCACCAGTGTCATTGCATGTGTGCTCTTTTCACAATCCACCAATGGATCCACCAGTGTCATTGAAATGCGTGTTCTCTTCAGAGACCACACATGGATCCACCAGTGTCATTGCATGTGTTTTCTTTTTACTAACAATAACTAGAGTCATTGCATGTGTGTTCTTTTCAAATACCACATATGGATCCACCAGTGTCATTGCATGTGTGCTCCTTTCACAATCCACCTATGGATCCACCAGTGTCATTGCATGTGTGCTCTTTTTACTAACAACAACCAGAGTCAATGCATGTGTGTTCTCTTTAGAGACCACACATAGATCCACCAGTGTTATTGCATGTGTGTTCTTTTTACTAACAACAACCAGAGTCATTGAAATGTGTGTTCTCTTCAGAGACCACACATGGATCCACCAGTATCATTGCATGTGTGTTCTTTTTACTAACAACAACTGGAGTCATTGCATGTGTGTTCTTTTCACAATCCACCTATGGATCCACTAGTGTCATTGCATGTGTGTTCTTTTCACATACCACATATGGATCCACCAGTGTCATTGAAATGTGTGTTCTCTTCAGAGATCACACATGGATCCACAAGTGTCAATGCATGTGTATTCTTTTTACTAACAACAATAAGAGTCATTGCATGTGTGTTCTTTTCACATACCACATATGGATCCACCAGTGTCATTGCATGTGTGCTCTTTTCACAATCCTCCAATGGATCCACTAGTGTCATTGAAATGCGTGTTCTCTTCAGAGACCACACATGGATCCACCAGTGTCATTGCATGTGTGTTCTTTTTACTAACAATAACTAGAGTCATTGCATGTGTGTTCTTTTCACATACCACATATGGATCCACCAGTGTCATTGGATGTGTGCTCCTTTCACAATCCACCTATGGATCCACCAGTGTCATTGCATGTGTGTTCTTTTTACTAACAAGAACCAGAGTCATTGCATGTGTGTTCTTTTAACATACCACAAATGGATCCACCAGTGTCATTGCAGGTGTGTTCTTTTCACAATCCACCTATAGATCCACCAGTGTCATTGCATGTGTGCTCTTTTTACTAACATCAACTAGAGTCATTGCATGTGTGTTCTCTTTAGAGATCACACATGGATCCACCAGTGTCATTGCATTTGTGTTCTTTTTACTAACAACAATCAGAGTCATTGAAACGTGTGTTCCCTTTAGAGACCACACATGGATCCACCAGTGTCAGTGAATGTGTATTCTTTTTACTAACAACAACCAGAGTCATTGTATGTGTGTTCTTTTCACATACCACATATGGATCCACCAGTCTCATTGCATGTTTGTTCTTTATAGTAACAACAATTGGAGTCATTTCATGTGTGTTCTTTTCACATACCACATATGGATCCACAAGTGTCATTGAAATGTGTGTTCTCTTCAGAGACCACACATGGATCCACCAGTGTCATTGCATGTGTGTTCTTTTTACTAACAACAACTAGAGTCATTGCATGTGTGTTCTTTTCACATACCACATATGGAGCCACCAGTGTCATTGCATGTGTGCTCTTTTCACAATCCACCTATGGATCCACCAGTGTCATTGCATGTGTGTTCTTTTCACATACCACATATGGATCCACTAGTGCCATTGAAATGTGTGTTCTCTTTAGAGACCACACATGGATCCACCAGTGTCATTGCATGTGTGTTCTTTTTACTAACAACAACTGGAGTCATTACATGTGTGTTCTTTTCACATACCACATATGGATCAACCAGTGTCATTGCACGTGTGCTCTTTTCACAATCCACCTATGGATCCACTAGTGTCATTGCATGTGTGTTCTTTTTACTAACAACAACCAGAGTCATTGCATGTGTGTTCTTTTCACATACCACATATGGATCCACCAGTGTCATTGCATGTGTGTTCTTTTCACAATCCACCTATGGATCCACCAGTGTCAATGCATGTTTGCTCTTTTTACTAACAACAACCAGAGTCAATGCATGTGTGTTCTCTTCAGAGACCACACATAGATCCACCAGTGTTATTGCATGTGCGTTCTTTTTACTAACAACAACCAGAGTCATTGAAATGTGTGTTCTCTTCAGAGACCACACATGGATCCACCAGTGTCATTGCATGTGTGTTCTTTTTACTAACAACAACTGGAGTCATTGCATGTGTGTTCTTTTCACAATCCACCTATGTATCCACTAGTGTCATTGCATGTGTGTTCTTTTCACATACCACATATGGATCCACTAGTGTCATTGAAATGTGTGTTCTCTTCAGAGATCACACATGGATCCACCAGTGTCATTGCATGTGTGTTCTTTTTACTAACAACAATAAGAGTCATTGCATGTGTGTTCTTTTCACATACCACATATGGATCCACCAGTGTCATTGCATGTGTGCTCTTTTCACAATCCACCAATGGATCCACCAGTGTCATTGAAATGCGTGTTCTCTTCAGAGACCACACATGGATCCACCAGTGTCATTGCATGTGTGTTCTTTTTACTAACAATAACTAGAGTCATTGCATGTGTGTTCTTTTCACATACCACATATGGATCCACCAGTGTCATTGCATGTGTGCTCCTTTCACAATCCACCTATGGATCCACCAGTGTCATTGCATGTGTGTTCTTTTTACTAACAATAACTAGAGTCATTGCATGTGTCTTCTTTTCACATACCACATATGGATCCACCAGTGTCATTGCATGTGTGTTCTTTTCACAATCCACCTATAGATCCACCAGTGTCATTGCATGTGTGCTCTTTTTACTAACAACAACCAGAGTCAATGCATGTGTGTTCTCTTCAGAGACCACACATAGATCCACCAGTGTTATTGCATGTGTGTTCTTTTTACTAACAACAACCAGAGTCATTGAAATGTGTGTTCTCTTCAGAGACCACACATGGATCCACCAGTGTCATTGCATGTGTGTTCTTTTTACTAACAACAACTGGAGTTATTGCATGTGTGTTCTTTTCACAATCCACCTATGGATCCACTAGTGTCATTGCATGTGTGTTCTTTTCACATACCACATATGGATCCACCAGTGTCATTGAAATGTGTGTTCTCTTCAGAGATCACACATGGATCCACCAGTGTCATTGCATGTGTATTCTTTTTACTAACAACAATAAGAGTCATTGCATGTGTGTTCTTTTCACATACCACATATGGATCCACCAGTGTCATTGCATGTGTGCTCTTTTCACAATCCACCAATGGATCCACCAGTGTCATTGAAATGCGTGTTCTCTTCAGAGACCACACATGGATCCACCAGTGTCATTGCATGTGTGTTCTTTTTACTAACAATAACTAGAGTCATTGCATGTGTGTTCTTTTCACATACCACATATGGATCCACCAGTGTCATTGCATGTGTGCTCCTTTCACAATCCACCGATGGATCCACCAGTGTCATTGCATGTGTGTTCTTTTTACTAACAAGAACCAGAGTCATTGCATGTGTGTTCTTTTAACATACCACAAATGGATCCACTAGTGTCATTGCAGGTGTGTTCTTTTCACAATCCACCTATAGATCCACCAGTGTCATTGCATGTGTGCTCTTTTTACTAACATCAACCAGAGTCATTGCATGTGTGTTCTCTTTAGAGATCACACATGGATCCACCAGTGTCATTGCATTTGTGTTCTTTTTACTAACAACAATCAGAGTCATTGAAACGTGTGTTCTCTTTAGAGACCACACATGGATCCACCAGTGTCAGTGAATGTGTATTCTTTTTACTAACAACAACCAGAGTCATTGTATGTGTGTTCTTTTCACATACCACAAATGGATCCACCAGTCTCATTGCATGTTTGTTCTTTATAGTAACAACAATTGGAGTCATTTCATGTGTGTTCTTTTCACATACCACATATGGATCCACAAGTGTCATTGAAATGTGTGATCTCTTCAGAGACCACAGATGGATCCACCAGTGTCATTGCATGTGTGTTCTTTTTACTAACAACAACTGGAGTCATTGCATGCGTGCTCTTTTCACAATCCACCTATGGATCCACCAGTGTCATTGCATGTGTGTTCTTTTCACATACCACATATGGATCCACTAGTGCCATTGAAATGTGTGTTCTCTTTAGAGACCACACATGGATCCACCAGTGTCATTGCATGTGTGTTCTTTTTACTAACAACAACTGGAGTCATTACATGTGTGTTCTTTTCACATACCACATATGGATCAACCAGTGTCATTGCACGTGTGCTCTTTTCACAATCCACCTATGGATCCACTAGTGTCATTGCATGTGTGTTCTTTTTACTAACAACAACCAGAGTCATTGCATGTGTGTTCTTTTCACATACCACATATGGATCCACCAGTGTCATTGCATGTGTGTTCTTTTCACAATCCACCTATGGATCCACCAGTGTCAATAAATGTGTGCTCTTTTTACTAACAACAACCAGAGTCAATGCATGTGTGTTCTCTTCAGAGACCACACATAGATCCACCAGTGTTATTGCATGTGTGTTCTTTTTACTAACAACAACCAGAGTCATTGAAATGTGTGTTCTCTTCAGAGACCACACATGGATCCACCAGTGTCATTGCATGTGTGTTCTTTTTACTAACAACAACTAGAGTCATTGCATGTGTGTTCTTTTCACAATCCACCTATGGATCCACTAGTGTCATTGCATGTGTGTTCTTTTCACATACCACATATGGATCCACTAGTGTCATTGAAATGTGTGTTCTCTTCAGAGATCACACATGGATCCACCAGTGTCATTGCATGTGTGTTCTTTTTACTAACAACAATAAGAGTCATTGCATGTGTGTTCTTTTCACATACCACATATGGATCCACCAGTGTCATTGGCTGTGTGCTCTTTTCACAATCCACCAATGGATCCACCAGTGTCATTGAAATGCGTGTTCTCTTCAGATACCACACATGGATCCACCAGTGTCATTGCATGTGTGTTCTTTTTACTAACAATAACTAGAGTCATTGCATGTGTGTTCTTTTCACATACCACATATGGATCCACCAGTGTCGTTGCATGTGTGCTCCTTTCACAATCCACCTATGGATCCACCAGTGTCATTGCATGTGTGTTCTTTTTACTAACAACAACCAGAGTCATTGCATGTGTCTTCTTTTCACATACCACATATGGATCCACCAGTGTCATTGCATGTGTGTTCTTTTCACAATCCACCTATAGATCCACCAGTGTCATTGCATGTGTGCTCTTTTTACTAACAACAACCAGAGTTAATGCATGTGTGTTCTCTTCAGAGACCACACATAGATCCACCAGTGTTATTGCATGTGTGTTCTTTTTACTAACAACAACCAGAGTCATTGAAATGTGTGTTCTCTTGAGAGACCACACATGGATCCACCAGTGTCATTGCATGTGTGTTCTTTTTACTAACAACAACTGGAGTCATTGCATGTGTGTTCTTTTCACAATCCACCTATGGATCCACTAGTATCATTGCATGTGTGTTCTTTTCACATACCACATATGGATCCACCAGTGTCATTGAAATGTGTGTTCTCTTCAGAGATCACACATGGATCCACCAGTGTCATTGCATGTGTATTCTTTTTACTAACAACAATAAGAGTCATTGCATGTGTGTTCTTTTCACATAGCACATATGGATCCACCAGTGTCATTGCATGTGTGCTCTTTTCACAATCCACCAATGGATCCACCAATGTCATTGAAATGCGTGTTCTCTTCAGAGACCACACATGGATCCACCAGTGTCATTGCATGTGTGTTCTTTTTACTAACAATAACTAGAGTCATTGCATGTGTGTTCTTTTCACATACCACATATGGATCCACCAGTGTCATTGCATGTGTGCTCCTTTCACAATCCACCGATGGATCCACCAGTGTCATTGCATGTGTGTTCTTTTTACTAACAAGAACCAGAGTCATTGCATGTGTGTTCTTTTAACATACCACAAATGGATCCACCAGTGTCATTGCAGGTGTGTTCTTTTCATAATCCACCTATAGATCCACCAGTGTCATTGCATGTGTGCTCTTTTTACTAACATCAACCAGAGTCATTGCATGTGTGTTCTCTTTAGAGATCACACATGGATCCACCAGTGTCATTGCATTTGTGTTCTTTTTACTAACAATAATCAGAGTCATTTAAACGTGTGTTCTCTTTAGAGACCACACATGGACCCACCAGTGTCAGTGAATGTGTATTCTTTTTACTAACAACAACCAGAGTCATTGTATGTGTGTTCTTTTCACATACCACATATGGATCCACCAGTCTCATTGCATGTTTGTTCTTTATAGTAACAACAATTGGAGTCATTTCATGTGTGTTCTTTTCACATACCACATATGGATCCACAAGTGTCATTGAAATGTGTGTTCTCTTTAGAGACCACACATGGATCCACCAGTGTCATTGCATGTGTGTTCTTTTTACTAACAACAACTGGAGTCTTTGCATGTGTGTTCTTTTCACATACCACATATGGAGTCACCAGTGTCATTGCATGTGTGCTCTTTTCACAATCCACCTATGGATCCACCAGTGTCATTGCATGTGTGTTCTTTTCACATACCACATATGGATCCACTAGTGCCATTGAAATGTGTGTTCTCTTTAGAGACCACACATGGATCCACCAGTGTCATTGCATGTGTGTTCTTTTTACTAACAACAACTGGAGTCATTACATGTGTGTTCTTTTCACATACCACATATGGATCAACCAGTGTCATTGCACGTGTGCTCTTTTCACAATCCACCTATGGATCCACTAGTGTCATTGCATGTGTGTTCTTTTTACTAACAATAACCAGAGTCATTGCATGTGTGTTCTTTTCACATACCACATATGGATCCACAAGTGTCATTGCATGTGTGTTCTTTTCACAATCCACCTATGGATCCACCAGTGTCAATGCATGTTTGCTCTTTTTACTAACAACAACCAGAGTCAATGCATGTGTGTTCTCTTCAGAGACCACACATAGATCCACCAGTGTTATTGCATGTGTGTTCTTTTTACTAACAACAACCAGAGTCATTGAAATGTGTGTTCTCTTCAGAGACCACACATGGATCCACCAGTGTCATTGCATGTGTGTTCTTTTTCCTAACAACAACTGGAGTCATTACATGTGTGTTCTTTTCACATACCACATATGGATCCACCAGTGTCATTGCATGTGTGCTCTTTTCACAATCCACCTATGGATCCACCAGTGTCAATGCATGTTTGCTCTTTTTACTAACAACAACCAGAGTCAATGCATGTGTGTTCTCTTCAGAGACCACACATAGATCCACCAGTGTTATTGCATGTGTGTTCTTTTTACTAACAACAACCAGAGTCATTGAAATGTGTGTTCTCTTGAGAGACCACACATGGATCCACCAGTGTCATTGCATGTGTGTTCTTTGTACTAACAACAACTAGAGTCATTGCATGTGTGTTCTTTTCACAATCCACCTATGGATCCACTAGTGTCATTGCATGTGTGTTCTTTTCACATACCACATATGTATCCACAAGTGTCATTGAAATGTGTGTTCTCTTCAGAGACCACACATGGATCCACCAGTGTCATTGCATGTGTGTTCTTTTTACTAACAACAACTGGAGTCATTGCATGTGTGTTCTTTTCACATACCACATATGGAGCCACCAGTGTCATTGCATGCGTGCTCTTTTCACAATCCACCTATGGATCCACCAGTGTCATTGCATGTGTGTTCTTTTCACATACCACATATGGATCCACTAGTGCCATTGAAATGTGTGTTCTCTTTAGAGACCACACATGGGTCCACCAGTGTCATTGCATGTGTGTTCTTTTTACTAACAACAACTGGAGTCATTACATGTGTGTTCTTTTCACATACCACATATGGATCAACCAGTGTCATTGCACGTGTGCTCTTTTCACAATCCACCTATGGATCCACTAGTGTCATTGCATGTGTGTTATTTTTACTAACAACAACCAGAGTCATTGCATGTGTGTTCTTTTCACGTACCACATATGGATCCACCAGTGTCATTGCATGTGTGTTCTTTTCACAATCCACCTATGGATCCACCAGTGTCAATAAATGTGTGCTCTTTTTACTAACAACAACCAGAGTCAATGCATGTGTGTTCTCTTCAGAGACCACACATAGATCCACCAGTGTTATTGCATGTGTGTTCTTTTTACTAACAACAACCAGAGTCATTGAAATGTGTGTTCTCTTCAGAGACCACACATGGATCCACCAGTGTCATTGCATGTGTGTTCTTTTTACTAACAACAACTAGAGTCATTGCATGTGTGTTCTTTTCACAATCCACCTATGGATCCACTAGTGTCATTGCATGTGTGTTCTTTTCACATACCACATATGGATCCACTAGTGTCATTGAAATGTGTGTTCTCTTCAGAGATCACACATGGATCCACCAGTGTCATTGCATGTGTGTTCTTTTTACTAACAACAATAAGAGTCATTGCATGTGTGTTCTTTTCACATACCACATATGGATCCACCAGTGTCATTGCATGTGTGCTCTTTTCACAATCCACCAATGGATCCACCAGTGTCATTGAAATGCATGTTCTCTTCAGATACCACACATGGATCCACCAGTGTCATTGCATGTGTGTTCTTTTTACTAACAATAACTAGAGTCATTGCATGTGTGTTCTTTTCACATACCACATATGGATCCACCAGTGTCATTGCATGTGTGCTCCTTTCACAATCCACTTATGGATCCACCAGTGTCATTGCATGTGTGTTCTTTTTACTAACAACAACCAGAGTCATTGCATGTGTCTTCTTTTCACATACCACATATGGATCCACCAGTGTCATTGCATGTGTGTTCTTTTCACAATCCACCTATAGATCCACCAGTGTCATTGCATGTGTGCTCTTTTTACTAACAACAACCAGAGTCAATGCATGTGTGTTCTCTTCAGAGACCACACATAGATCCACCAGTGTTATTGCATGTGTGTTCTTTTTACTAACAACAACCAGAGTCATTGAAATGTGTGTTCTCTTCAGAGACCACACATGGATCCACCAGTGTCATTGCATGTGTGTTCTTTTCACAATCCACCTATGGATCCACTAGTATCATTGCATGTGTGTTCTTTTCACATACCACATATGGATCCACCAGTGTCATTGAAATGTGGGTTCTCTTCAGAGATCACACATGGATCCACCAGTGTCATTGCGTGTGTGTTCTTTTTACTAACAACAATAAGAGTCATTGCATGTGTGTTCTTTTCACATACCACATATGGATCCACCAGTGTCATTGCATGTGTGCTCTTTTCACAATCCACCAATGGATCCACCAATGTCATTGAAATGCGTGTTCTCTTCAGAGACCACACATGGATCCACCAGTGTCATTGCATGTGTGTTTTTTTACTAACAATAACTAGAGTCATTGCATGTGTGTTCTTTTCACATACCACATATGGATCCACCAGTGTCATTGCATGTGTGCTCCTTTCACAATCCACCGATGGATCCACCAGTGTCATTGCATGTGTGTTCTTTTTACTAACAAGAACCAGAGTCATTGCATGTGTGTTCTTTTAACATACCACAAATGGATCCACCAGTGTCATTGCAGGTGTGTTCTTTTCACAATCCACCTATAGATCCACCAGTGTCATTGCATGTGTGCTCTTTTTACTAACATCAACCAGAGTCATTGCATGTGTGTTCTCTTTAGAGATCACACATGGATCCACCAGTGTCATTGCATTTGTGTTCTTTTTACTAACAACAATCAGAGTCATTGAAACGTGTGTTCTCTTTAGAGACCACACATGGACCCACCAGTGTCAGTGAATGTGTATTCTTTTTACTAACAACAACCAGAGTCATTGTATGTGTGTTCTTTTCACATACCACATATGGATCCACCAGTCTCATTGCATGTTTGTTCTTTATAGTAACAACAATTGGAGTCATTTCATGTGTGTTCTTTTCACATACCACATATGGATCCACAAGTGTCATTGAAATGTGTGTTCTCTTTAGAGACCACACATGGATCCACCAGTGTCATTGCATGTGTGTTCTTTTTACTAACAACAACTGGAGTCATTGCATGTGTGTTCTTTTCACATACCACATATGGATCCACCAGTGTCATTGCATGTGTGCTCTTTTCACAATCCACCTATGGATCCACCAGTGTCATTGCATGTGTGTTCTTTTCACATACCACATATGGATCCACTAGTGCCATTGAAATGTGTGTTCTCTTTAGAGACCACACATGGATCCACCAGTGTCATTGCATGTGTGTTCTTTTTACTAACAACAACTGGAGTCATTACATGTGTGTTCTTTTCACATACCACATATGGATCAACCAGTGTCATTGCACGTGTGCTCTTTTCACAATCCACCTATGGATCCACTAGTGTCATTGCATGTGTGTTCTTTTTACTAACAACAACCAGAGTCATTGCATGTGTGTTCTTTTCACATACCACATATGGATCCACAAGTGTCATTGCATGTGTGTTCTTTTCACAATCCACCTATGGATCCACCAGTGTCAATGCATGTTTGCTCTTTTTACTAACAACAACCAGAGTCAATGCATGTGTGTTCTCTTCAGAGACCACACATAGATCCACCAGTGTTATTGCATGTGTGTTCTTTTTACTAACAACAACCAGAGTCATTGAAATGTGTGTTCTCTTCAGAGACCACACATGGATCCACCAGTGTCATTGCATGTGTGTTCTTTTTACTAACAACAACTGGAGTCATTGCATGTGTGTTCTTTTCACAATCCACCTATGGATCCACTAGTATCATTGCATGTGTGTTCTTTTCACATACCACATATGGATCCACCAGTGTCATTGAAATGTGGGTTCTCTTCAGAGATCACACATGGATCCACCAGTGTCATTGCGTGTGTGTTCTTTTTACTAACAACAATAAGAGTCATTGCATGTGTGTTCTTTTCACATACCACATATGGATCCACCAGTGTCATTGCATGTGTGCTCTTTTCACAATCCACCAATGGATCCACCAATGTCATTGAAATGCGTGTTCTCTTCAGAGACCACACATGGATCCACCAGTGTCATTGCATGTGTGTTTTTTTACTAACAATAACTAGAGTCATTGCATGTGTGTTCTTTTCACATACCACATATGGATCCACCAGTGTCATTGCATGTGTGCTCCTTTCACAATCCACCGATGGATCCACCAGTGTCATTGCATGTGTGTTCTTTTTACTAACAAGAACCAGAGTCATTGCATGTGTGTTCTTTTAACATACCACAAATGGATCCACCAGTGTCATTGCAGGTGTGTTCTTTTCACAATCCACCTATAGATCCACCAGTGTCATTGCATGTGTGCTCTTTTTACTAACATCAACCAGAGTCATTGCATGTGTGATCCACCAGTGTCATTGCATTTGTGTTCTTTTTACTAACAACAATCAGAGTCATTGAAACGTGTGTTCTCTTTAGAGACCACACATGGACCCACCAGTGTCAGTGAATGTGTATTCTTTTTACTAACAACAACCAGAGTCATTGTATGTGTGTTCTTTTCACATACCACATATGGATCCACCAGTCTCATTGCATGTTTGTTCTTTATAGTAACAACAATTGGAGTCATTTCATGTGTGTTCTTTTCACATACCACATATGGATCCACAAGTGTCATTGAAATGTGTGTTCTCTTTAGAGACCACACATGGATCCACCAGTGTCATTGCATGTGTGTTCTTTTTACTAACAACAACTGGAGTCATTGCATGTGTGTTCTTTTCACATACCACATATGGAGCCACCAGTGTCATTGCATGTGTGCTCTTTTCACAATCTACCTATGGATCCACCAGTGTCATTGCATGTGTGTTCTTTTCACATACCACATATGGATCCACTAGTGCCATTGAAATGTGTGTTCTCTTTAGAGACCACACATGGATCCACCAGTGTCATTGCATGTGTGTTCTTTTTACTAACAACAACTGGAGTCATTACATGTGTGTTCTTTTCACATACCACATATGGATCAACCAGTGTCATTGCACGTGTGCTCTTTTCACAATCCACCTATGGATCCACTAGTGTCATTGCATGTGTGTTCTTTTTACTAACAACAACCAGAGTCATTGCATGTGTGTTCTTTTCACATACCACATATGGATCCACAAGTGTCATTGCATGTGTGTTCTTTTCACAATCCACCTATGGATCCACCAGTGTCAATGCATGTTTGCTCTTTTTACTAACAACAACCAGAGTCAATGCATGTGTGTTCTCTTCAGAGACCACACATAGATCCACCAGTGTTATTGCATGTGTGTTCTTTTTACTAACAACAACCAGATTCATTGAAATGTGTGTTCTCTTCAGAGACCACACATGGATCCACCAGTGTCATTGCATGTGTGTTCGTTTTACTAACAACAACTGGAGTCATTGCATGTGTGTTCTTTTCACAATCCACCTATGGATCCACTAGTGTCATTGCATGTGTGTTCTTTTCACATACCACATATGGATCCACCAGTGTCATTGCATGTGTGCTCTTTTCACAATCCACCAATAGATCCACCAGTGTCATTGAAATCCGTGTTCTCTTTAGAGACCACACATGGATCCACCAGTGTCATTGCATGTGTGTTCTTTTTACTAACAATAACTAGAGTCATTGCATGTGTGTTCTTTTCACATACCACATATGGATCCACCAGTGTCATTGCATGTGTGCTCCTTTCACAATCCACCTATGGATCCACCAGTGTCATTGCATGTGTGTTCTTTTTACTAACAACAACCAGAGTCATTGCATGTGTCTTCTTTTCACATACCACATATGGATCCACCAGTGTCATTGCATGTGTGTTCTTTTCACAATCCACCTATAGATCCACCAGTGTCATTGCATGTGTGCTCTTTTTACTAACAACAACCAGAGTCAATGCATGTGTGTTCTCTTCAGAGACCACACATAGATCCACCAGTGTTATTGCATGTGTGTTCTTTTTACTAACAACAACCAGAGTCATTGAAATGTGTGTTCTCTTCAGAGACCACACATGGATCCACCAGTGTCATTGCATGTGTGTTATTTTCACAATCCACCTATGGATCCACTAGTATCATTGCATGTGTGTTCTTTTCACATACCACATATGGATCCACCAGTGTCATTGAAATGTGGGTTCTCTTCAGAGATCACACATGGATCCACCAGTGTCATTGCGTGTGTGTTCTTTTTACTAACAACAATAAGAGTCATTGCATGTGTGTTCTTTTCACATACCACATATGGATCCACCAGTGTCATTGCATGTGTGCTCTTTTCACAATCCACCAATGGATCCACCAATGTCATTGAAATGCGTGTTCTCTTCAGAGACCACACATGGATCCACCAGTGTCATTGCATGTGTGTTTTTTTACTAACAATAACTAGAGTCATTGCATGTGTGTTCTTTTCACATACCACATATGGATCCACCAGTGTCATTGCATGTGTGCTCCTTTCACAATCCACCGATGGATCCACCAGTGTCATTGCATGTGTGTTCTTTTTACTAACAAGAACCAGAGTCATTGCATGTGTGTTCTTTTAACATACCACAAATGGATCCACCAGTGTCATTGCAGGTGTGTTCTTTTCACAATCCACCTATAGATCCACCAGTGTCATTGCATGTGTGCTCTTTTTACTAACATCAACCAGAGTCATTGCATGTGTGTTCTCTTTAGAGATCACACATGGATCCACCAGTGTCATTGCATTTGTGTTCTTTTTACTAACAACAATCAGAGTCATTGAAACGTGTGTTCTCTTTAGAGACCACACATGGACCCACCAGTGTCAGTGAATGTGTATTCTTTTTACTAACAACAACCAGAGTCATTGTATGTGTGTTCTTTTCACATACCACATATGGATCCACCAGTCTCATTGCATGTTTGTTCTTTATAGTAACAACAATTGGAGTCATTTCATGTGTGTTCTTTTCACATACCACATATGGATCCACAAGTGTCATTGAAATGTGTGTTCTCTTTAGAGACCACACATGGATCCACCAGTGTCATTGCATGTGTGTTCTTTTTACTAACAACAACTGGAGTCATTGCATGTGTGTTCTTTTCACATACCACATATGGATCCACCAGTGTCATTGCATGTGTGCTCTTTTCACAATCCACCTATGGATCCACCAGTGTCATTGCATGTGTGTTCTTTTCACATACCACATATGGATCCACTAGTGCCATTGAAATGTGTGTTCTCTTTAGAGACCACACATGGATCCACTAGTGTCATTGCATGTGTGTTCTTTTTACTAACAACAACTGGAGTCATTACATGTGTGTTCTTTTCACATACCACATATGGATCAACCAGTGTCATTGCACGTGTGCTCTTTTCACAATCCACCTATGGATCCACTAGTGTCATTGCATGTGTGTTCTTTTTACTAACAACAACCAGAGTCATTGCATGTGTGTTCTTTTCACATACCACATATGGATCCACAAGTGTCATTGCATGTGTGTTCTTTTCACAATCCACCTATGGATCCACCAGTGTCAATGCATGTTTGCTCTTTTTACTAACAACAACCAGAGTCAATGCATGTGTGTTCTCTTCAGAGACCACACATAGATCCACCAGTGTTATTGCATGTGTGTTCTTTTTACTAACAACAACCAGAGTCATTGAAATGTGTGTTCTCTTCAGAGACCACACATGGATCCACCAGTGTCATTGCATGTGTGTTCTTTTTACTAACAACAACTGGAGTCATTGCATGTGTGTTCTTTTCACAATCCACCTATGGATCCACTAGTATCATTGCATGTGTGTTCTTTTCACATACCACATATGGATCCACCAGTGTCATTGAAATGTGGGTTCTCTTCAGAGATCACACATGGATCCACCAGTGTCATTGCGTGTGTGTTCTTTTTACTAACAACAATAAGAGTCATTGCATGTGTGTTCTTTTCACATACCACATATGGATCCACCAGTGTCATTGCATGTGTGCTCTTTTCACAATCCACCAATGGATCCACCAATGTCATTGAAATGCGTGTTCTCTTCAGAGACCACACATGGATCCACCAGTGTCATTGCATGTGTGTTTTTTTACTAACAATAACTAGAGTCATTGCATGTGTGTTCTTTTCACATACCACATATGGATCCACCAGTGTCATTGCATGTGTGCTCCTTTCACAATCCACCGATGGATCCACCAGTGTCATTGCATGTGTGTTCTTTTTACTAACAAGAACCAGAGTCATTGCATGTGTGTTCTTTTAACATACCACAAATGGATCCACCAGTGTCATTGCAGGTGTGTTCTTTTCACAATCCACCTATAGATCCACCAGTGTCATTGCATGTGTGCTCTTTTTACTAACATCAACCAGAGTCATTGCATGTGTGATCCACCAGTGTCATTGCATTTGTGTTCTTTTTACTAACAACAATCAGAGTCATTGAAACGTGTGTTCTCTTTAGAGACCACACATGGACCCACCAGTGTCAGTGAATGTGTATTCTTTTTACTAACAACAACCAGAGTCATTGTATGTGTGTTCTTTTCACATACCACATATGGATCCACCAGTCTCATTGCATGTTTGTTCTTTATAGTAACAACAATTGGAGTCATTTCATGTGTGTTCTTTTCACATACCACATATGGATCCACAAGTGTCATTGAAATGTGTGTTCTCTTTAGAGACCACACATGGATCCACCAGTGTCATTGCATGTGTGTTCTTTTTACTAACAACAACTGGAGTCATTGCATGTGTGTTCTTTTCACATACCACATATGGAGCCACCAGTGTCATTGCATGTGTGCTCTTTTCACAATCTACCTATGGATCCACCAGTGTCATTGCATGTGTGTTCTTTTCACATACCACATATGGATCCACTAGTGCCATTGAAATGTGTGTTCTCTTTAGAGACCACACATGGATCCACCAGTGTCATTGCATGTGTGTTCTTTTTACTAACAACAACTGGAGTCATTACATGTGTGTTCTTTTCACATACCACATATGGATCAACCAGTGTCATTGCACGTGTGCTCTTTTCACAATCCACCTATGGATCCACTAGTGTCATTGCATGTGTGTTCTTTTTACTAACAACAACCAGAGTCATTGCATGTGTGTTCTTTTCACATACCACATATGGATCCACAAGTGTCATTGCATGTGTGTTCTTTTCACAATCCACCTATGGATCCACCAGTGTCAATGCATGTTTGCTCTTTTTACTAACAACAACCAGAGTCAATGCATGTGTGTTCTCTTCAGAGACCACACATAGATCCACCAGTGTTATTGCATGTGTGTTCTTTTTACTAACAACAACCAGATTCATTGAAATGTGTGTTCTCTTCAGAGACCACACATGGATCCACCAGTGTTATTGCATGTGTGTTCGTTTTACTAACAACAACTGGAGTCATTGCATGTGTGTTCTTTTCACAATCCACCTATGGATCCACTAGTGTCATTGCATGTGTGTTCTTTTCACATACCACATATGGATCCACCAGTGTCATTGCATGTGTGCTCTTTTCACAATCCACCAATAGATCCACCAGTGTCATTGAAATCCGTGTTCTCTTTAGAGACCACACATGGATCCACCAGTGTCATTGCATGTGTGTTCTTTTTACTAACAATAACTAGAGTCATTGCATGTGTGTTCTTTTCACATACCACATATGGATCCACCAGTGTCATTGCATGTGTGCTCCTTTCACAATCCACCTATGGATCCACCAGTGTCATTGCATGTGTGTTCTTTTTACTAACAAGAACCAGAGTCATTGCATGTGTGTTCTTTTAACATACCACAAATGGATCCACCAGTGTCATTGCATGTGTGTTCTTTTCACAATCCACCTATAGATCCACCAGTGTCATTGCATGTGTGCTCTTTTTACTAACAACAACCAGAGTCATTGCATGTGTGTTCTCTTTAGAGATCACACATGGATCCACCAGTGTCATTGCATTTGTGTTCTTTTTACTAACAACAATCAGAGTCATTGAAACGTGTGTTCTCTTTAGCGACCACACATGGATCCACCAGTGTCATTTAATGTGTATTCTTTTTACTAACAACAACCAGAGTCATTGTATGTGTGTTCTTTTCACATACCACATATGGATCCACCAGTCTCATTGCATGTCTGTTCTTTATAGTAACAACAATTGGAGTCATTTCATGTGTGTTCTTTTCACATACCACATATGGATCCACAAGTGTCATTGAAATGTGTGTTCTCTTTAGAGACCACACATGGATCCACCAGTGGCATTGCATGTGTGTTCTTTTTACTAACAACAACTGGAGTCATTGCATGTGTGTTCTTTTCACATACCACATATGGATCCACCAGTGTCATTGCATGTGTGTTCTTTTCACAATCCACATATAGATCCACCAGTGTCATTGCATGTGTGCTCTTTTTACTAACAACAACCAGAGTCATTGCATGTGTGTTCTCTTTAGAGATCACACATGGATCCACTAGTGTCATTGCATTTGTGTTCTTTTTACTAACAACAATCAGAGTCATTGAAATGTATGTTCTCTTTAGAGACCACACATGGATCCACCGGTGTCATTGAATGTGTATTCTTTTTACTAACAACAACTTGAGTCATTGTATGTATGTTCTTTTCACATACCACATATGGATTCACCAGTCTCATTGCATGTGTGTTCTTTATAGTAACAACAATTGGAGTCATTTCATGTGTGTTCTTTTCACATACCACATATGTATCCACAAGTGTCATTGAAATGTGTGTTCTCTTCAGAGACCACACATGGATCCACCAGTGTCATTGCATGTGTGTTCTTTTTACTAACAACAACTGGAGTCATTGCATGTGTGTTATTTTCACATACCACATATGGAGCCACCAGTGTCATTGCATGCGTGCTCTTTTCACAATCCACCTATGGATCCACCAGTGTCATTGCATGTGTGTTCTTTTCACATACCACATATGGATCCACTAGTGCCATTGAAATGTGTGTTCTCTTTAGAGACCACACATGGATCCACCAGTGTCATTGCATGTGTGTTCTTTTTACTAACAACAACTGGAGTCATTACATGTGTGTTCTTTTCACATACCACATATGGATCAACCAGTGTCATTGCACGTGTGCTCTTTTCACAATCCACCTATGGATCCACTAGTGTCATTGCATGTGTGTTCTTTTTACTAACAACAACCAGAGTCATTGCATGTGTGTTCTTTTAACATACCACATATGGATCCACCAGTGTCATTGCATGTGTGTTCTTTTCACAATCCACCTATGGATCCACCAGTGTCAATAAATGTGTGCTCTTTTTACTAACAACAACCAGAGTCAATGCATGTGTGTTCTCTTCAGAGACCACACATAGATCCACCAGTGTTATTGCATGTGTGTTCTTTTTACTAACAAAAACCAGAGTCATTGAAATGTGTGTTCTCTTCAGAGACCACACATGGATCCACCAGTGTCATTGCATGTGTTTTCTTTTTACTAACAACAACTAGAGTCATTGCATGTGTGTTCTTTTCACAATCCACCTATGGATCCATTAGTGTCATTGCATGTGTGTTCTTTTCACATACCACATATGGATCCACCAGTGTCATTGAAATGTGTGTTCTCTTCAGAGATCACACATGGATCCACCAGTGTCATTGCATGTGTCTTCTTTTTACTAACAACAATAAGAGTCATTGCATGTGTGTTCTTTTCACATACCACATATGGATCCACCAGTGTCATTGCATGTGTGCTCTTTTCACAATCCACCAATGGATCCACCAGTGTCATTGCATGTGTGTTCTTTTTACTAACAACAACTGGAGTCATTTCATGTGTGTTCTTTTCACATACCACATATGGATCCACTAGTGTCATTGAAATGTGTGTTCTCTTTCAGAGACCACACATGGATCCACCAGTGTCATTGCATGTGTGTTCTTTTTACTAACAACAACTGGAGTCATTGCATGTTTGTTCTTTTCATATAGAACATATGGATCCACCAGTGTCATTGCATGTGTGTTCTTTTCACAATCCACCTATGGATCCACTAGTGTCATTGCATGTGTGTTCTTTTTACTAACAACAACAAGAGCCATTGCATGTGTGTTCTTTTCACATACCACATATGGATCCACCAGTGTCATTGCATGTGTGCTCTTTTCACAATCCACCAATGGATCCACCAGTGTCACTGAAATGCGTGTTCTCTTCAGAGACCACACATGGATCCACCAGTGTCATTGCATGTGTTTTTTTACTAACAACAACTGGAGTCATTGCATGTGTGTTCTTTTCACATACCACATATAGATCCACCAGTGTCATTGCTTGTGTGCTCCTTTCACAATCCACCTATGGATCCACCAGTGTCATTGCATGTGTGTTCTTTTTACTAACAACAACCAGAGTCATTGCATGTGTCTTCTTTTCACATACCACATATGGATCCACCAGTGTCATTGCATGTGTGTTCTTTTCACAATCCACCTATAGATCCACCAGTGTCATTGCATGTGTGCTCTTTTTACTAACAACAACCAGAGTCAATGCATGTGTGTTCTCTTCAGAGACCACACATAGATCCACCAGTGTTATTGCATGTGTGTTCTTTTTACTAACAATAACCAGAGTCATTGAAATGTGTGTTCTCTTCAGATACCACACATGGATCCACCAGTGTCATTGCATGTGTGTTCTTTTTACTAACAACAACTGGAGTCATTGCATGTGTGTTCTTTTCACAATCCACCTATGGATCCACTAGTGTCATTGCATGTATGTTCTTTTCACATACCACATATGGATCCACCAGTGTCATTGAAATGTGGGTTCTCTTTAGAGATCACACATGGATCCACCAGTGTCATTGCGTGTGTGTTCTTTTTACTAACAACAATAAGAGTCATTGCATGTGTGTTCTTTTCACATACCACATATGGATCCACCAGTGTCATTGCATGTGTGCTCTTTTCACAATCCATCAATGGATCCACCAGTGTCATTGAAATGCGTGTTCTCTTCAGAGACCACACATGGATCCACCAGTGTCATTGCATGTGTGTTCTTTTTACTAACAATAACTAGAGTCATTGCATGTGTGTTCTTTTCACATACCACATATGGATCCACCAGTGTCATTGCATGTGTGCTCCTTTCACAATCCACCTATGGATCCACCAGTGTCATTGCATGTGTGTTCTTTTTACTAACAAGAACCAGAGTCATTGCATGTGTGTTCTTTTAACATACCACAAATGGATCCACCAGTCTCATTGCATGTTTGTTCTTTATAGTAACAACAATTGGAGTCATTTCATGTGTGTTCTTTTCACATACCACATATGGATCCACAAGTGTCATTGAAATGTGTGTTCTCTTTAGAGACCACACATGGATCCACCAGTGTCATTGCATGTGTGTTCTTTTTACTAACAACAACTGGAGTCTTTGCATGTGTGTTCTTTTCACATACCACATATGGAGTCACCAGTGTCATTGCATGTGTGCTCTTTTCACAATCCACCTATGTATCCACCAGTGTCATTGCATGTGTGTTCTTTTCACATACCACATATGGATCCACTAGTGCCATTGAAATGTGTGTTCTCTTTAGAGACCACACATGGATCCACCAGTGTCATTGCATGTGTGTTCTTTTTACTAACAACAACTGGAGTCATTACATGTGTGTTCTTTTCACATACCACATATGGATCAACCAGTGTCATTGCACGTGTGCTCTTTTCACAATCCACCTATGGATCCACTAGTGTCATTGCATGTGTGTTCTTTTTACTAACAATAACCAGAGTCATTGCATGTGTGTTCTTTTCACATACCACATATGGATCCACAAGTGTCATTGCATGTGTGTTCTTTTCACAATCCACCTATGGATCCACCAGTGTCAATGCATGTTTGCTCTTTTTACTAACAACAACCAGAGTCAATGCATGTGTGTTCTCTTCAGAGACCACACATAGATCCACCAGTGTTATTGCATGTGTGTTCTTTTTACTAACAACAACCAGAGTCATTGAAATGTGTGTTCTCTTCAGAGACCACACATGGATCCACCAGTGTCATTGCATGTGTGTTCTTTTTCCTAACAACAACTGGAGTCATTACATGTGTGTTCTTTTCACATACCACATATGGATCCACCAGTGTCATTGCATGTGTGCTCTTTTCACAATCCACCTATGGATCCACCAGTGTCAATGCATGTTTGCTCTTTTTACTAACAACAACCAGAGTCAATGCATGTGTGTTCTCTTCAGAGACCACACATAGATCCACCAGTGTTATTGCATGTGTGTTCTTTTTACTAACAACAACCAGAGTCATTGAAATGTGTGTTCTCTTGAGAGACCACACATGGATCCACCAGTGTCATTGCATGTGTGTTCTTTGTACTAACAACAACTAGAGTCATTGCATGTGTGTTCTTTTCACAATCCACCTATGGATCCACTAGTGTCATTGCATGTGTGTTCTTTTCACATACCACATATGTATCCACAAGTGTCATTGAAATGTGTGTTCTCTTCAGAGACCACACATGGATCCACCAGTGTCATTGCATGTGTGTTCTTTTTACTAACAACAACTGGAGTCATTGCATGTGTGTTCTTTTCACATACCACATATGGAGCCACCAGTGTCATTGCATGCGTGCTCTTTTCACAATCCACCTATGGATCCACCAGTGTCATTGCATGTGTGTTCTTTTCACATACCACATATGGATCCATTAGTGCCATTGAAATGTGTGTTCTCTTTAGAGACCACACATGGGTCCACCAGTGTCATTGCATGTGTGTTCTTTTTACTAACAACAACTGGAGTCATTACATGTGTGTTCTTTTCACATACCACATATGGATCAACCAGTGTCATTGCACGTGTGCTCTTTTCACAATCCACCTATGGATCCACTAGTGTCATTGCATGTGTGTTATTTTTACTAACAACAACCAGATTCATTGCATGTGTGTTCTTTTCACGTACCACATATGGATCCACCAGTGTCATTGCATGTGTGTTCTTTTCACAATCCACCTATGGATCCACCAGTGTCAATAAATGTGTGCTCTTTTTACTAACAACAACCAGAGTCAATTCATGTGTGTTCTCTTCAGAGACCACACATAGATCCACCAGTGTTATTGCATGTGTGTTCTTTTTACTAACAACAACCAGAGTCATTGAAATGTGTGTTCTCTTCAGAGACCACACATGGATCCACCAGTGTCATTGCATGTGTGTTCTTTTTACTAACAACAACTAGAGTCATTGCATGTGTGTTCTTTTCACAATCCACCTATGGATCCACTAGTGTCATTGCATGTGTGTTCTTTTCACATACCACATATGGATCCACTAGTGTCACTGAAATGTGTGTTCTCTTCAGAGATCACACATGGATCCACCAGTGTCATTGCATGTGTGTTCTTTTTACTAACAACAATAAGAGTCATTGCATGTGTGTTCTTTTCACATACCACATATGGATCCACCAGTGTCATTGCATGTGTGCTCTTTTCACAATCCACCAATGGATCCACCAGTGTCATTGAAATGCGTGTTCTCTTCAGATACCACACATGGATCCACCAGTGTCATTGCATGTGTGTTCTTTTTACTAACAATAACTAGAGTCATTGCATGTGTGTTCTTTTCACATACCACATATGGATCCACCAGTGTCATTGCATGTGTGCTCCTTTCACAATCCACTTATGGATCCACCAGTGTCATTGCATGTGTGTTCTTTTTACTAACAACAACCAGAGTCATTGCATGTGTCTTCTTTTCACATACCACATATGGATCCACCAGTGTCATTGCATGTGTGTTCTTTTCACAATCCACCTATAGATCCACCAGTGTCATTGCATGTGTGCTCTTTTTACTAACAACAACCAGAGTCAATGCATGTGTGTTCTCTTCAGAGACCACACATAGATCCACCAGTGTTATTGCATGTGTGTTCTTTTTACTAACAACAACCAGAGTCATTGAAATGTGTGTTCTCTTCAGAGACCACACATGGATCCACCAGCGTCATTGCATGTGTGTTCTTTTTACTAACAACAACTGGAGTCATTGCATGTGTGTTCTTTTCACAATCCACCTATGGATCCACTAGTATCATTGCATGTGTGTTCTTTTCACATACCACATATGGATCCACCAGTGTCATTGAAATGTGGGTTCTCTTCAGAGATCACACATGGATCCACCAGTGTCATTGCGTGTGTGTTCTTTTTACTAACAACAATAAGAGTCATTGCATGTGTGTTCTTTTCACATACCACATATGGATCCACCAGTGTCATTGCATGTGTGCTCTTTTCACAATCCACCAATGGATCCACCAATGTCATTGAAATGCGTGTTCTCTTCAGAGACCACACATGGATCCACCAGTGTCATTGCATGTGTGTTTTTTTACTAACAATAACTAGAGTCATTGCATGTGTGTTCTTTTCACATACCACATATGGATCCACCAGTGTCATTGCATGTGTGCTCCTTTCACAATCCACCGATGGATCCACCAGTGTCATTGCATGTGTGTTCTTTTTACTAACAAGAACCAGAGTCATTGCATGTGTATTCTTTTAACATACCACAAATGGATCCACCAGTGTCATTGCAGGTGTGTTCTTTTCACAATCCACCTATAGATCCACCAGTGTCATTGCATGTGTGCTCTTTTTACTAACATCAACCAGAGTCATTGCATGTGTGTTCTCTTTAGAGATCACACATGGATCCACCAGTGTCATTGCATTTGTGTTCTTTTTACTAACAACAATCAGAGTCATTGAAACGTGTGTTCTCTTTAGAGACCACACATGGACCCACCAGTGTCAGTGAATGTGTATTCTTTTTACTAACAACAACCAGAGTCATTGTATGTGTGTTCTTTTCACATACCACATATGGATCCACCAGTCTCATTGCATGTTTGTTCTTTATAGTAACAACAATTGGAGTCATTTCATGTGTGTTCTTTTCACATACCACATATGGATCCACAAGTGTCATTGAAATGTGTGTTCTCTTTAGAGACCACACATGGATCCACCAGTGTCATTGCATGTGTGTTCTTTTTACTAACAACAACTGGAGTCATTGCATGTGTGTTCTTTTCACAATCCACCTATGGATCCACCAGTGTCAATGCATGTTTGCTCTTTTTACTAACAACAACCAGAGTCAATGCATGTGTGTTCTCTTCAGAGACCACACATAGATCCACCAGTGTTATTGCATGTGTGTTCTTTTTACTAACAACAACCAGATTCATTGAAATGTGTGTTCTCTTCAGAGACCACACATGGATCCACCAGTGTCATTGCATGTGTGTTCGTTTTACTAACAACAACTGGAGTCATTGCATGTGTGTTCTTTTCACAATCCACCTATGGATCCACTAGTGTCATTGCATGTGTGTTCTTTTCACATACCACATATGGATCCACCAGTGTCATTGCATGTGTGCTCTTTTCACAATCCACCAATAGATCCACCAGTGTCATTGAAATCCGTGTTCTCTTTAGAGACCACACATGGATCCACCAGTGTCATTGCATGTGTGTTCTTTTTACTAACAATAACTAGAGTCATTGCATGTGTGTTCTTTTCACATACCACATATGGATCCACCAGTGTCATTGCATGTGTGCTCCTTTCACAATCCACCTATGGATCCACCAGTGTCATTGCATGTGTGTTCTTTTTACTAACAAGAACCAGAGTCATTGCATGTGTGTTCTTTTAACATACCACAAATGGATCCACCAGTGTCATTGCATGTGTGTTCTTTTCACAATCCACCTATAGATCCACCAGTGTCATTGCATGTGTGCTCTTTTTACTAACAACAACCAGAGTCATTGCATGTGTGTTCTCTTTAGAGATCACACATGGATCCACCAGTGTCATTGCATTTGTGTTCTTTTTACTAACAACAATCAGAGTCATTGAAACGTGTGTTCTCTTTAGCGACCACACATGGATCCACCAGTGTCATTTAATGTGTATTCTTTTTACTAACAACAACCAGAGTCATTGTATGTGTGTTCTTTTCACATACCACATATGGATCCACCAGTCTCATTGCATGTGTGTTCTTTATAGTAACAACAATTGGAGTCATTTCATGTGTGTTCTTTTCACATACCACATATGGATCCACAAGTGTCATTGAAATGTGTGTTCTCTTTAGAGACCACACATGGATCCACCAGTGGCATTGCATGTGTGTTCTTTTTACTAACAACAACTGGAGTCATTGCATGTGTGTTCTTTTCACATACCACATATGGATCCACCAGTGTCATTGCATGTGTGTTCTTTTCACAATCCACATATAGATCCCCCAGTGTCATTGCATGTGTGCTCTTTTTACTAACAACAACCAGAGTCATTGCATGTGTGTTCTCTTTAGAGATCACACATGGATCCACTAGTGTCATTGCATTTGTGTTCTTTTTACTAACAACAATCAGAGTCATTGAAATGTATGTTCTCTTTAGAGACCACACATGGATCCACCGGTGTCATTGAATGTGTATTCTTTTTACTAACAACAACTTGAGTCATTGTATGTATGTTCTTTTCACATACCACATATGGATTCACCAGTCTCATTGCATGTGTGTTCTTTATAGTAACAACAATTGGAGTCATTTCATGTGTGTTCTTTTCACATACCACATATGTATCCACAAGTGTCATTGAAATGTGTGTTCTCTTCAGAGACCACACATGGATCCACCAGTGTCATTGCATGTGTGTTCTTTTTACTAACAACAACTGGAGTCATTGCATGTGTGTTCTTTTCACATACCACATATGGAGCCACCAGTGTCATTGCATGCGTGCTCTTTTCACAATCCACCTATGGATCCACCAGTGTCATTGCATGTGTGTTCTTTTCACATACCACATATGGATCCACTAGTGCCATTGAAATGTGTGTTCTCTTTAGAGACCACACATGGATCCACCAGTGTCATTGCATGTGTGTTCTTTTTACTAACAACAACTGGAGTCATTACATGTGTGTTCTTTTCACATACCACATATGGATCAACCAGTGTCATTGCACGTGTGCTCTTTTCACAATCCACCTATGGATCCACTAGTGTCATTGCATGTGTGTTCTTTTTACTAACAACAACCAGAGTCATTGCATGTGTGTTCTGTTAACATACCACATATGGATCCACCAGTGTCATTGCATGTGTGTTCTTTTCACAATCCACCTATGGATCCACCAGTGTCAATAAATGTGTGCTCTTTTTACTAACAACAACCAGAGTCAATGCATGTGTGTTCTCTTCAGAGACCACACATAGATCCACCAGTGTTATTGCATGTGTGTTCTTTTTACTAACAAAAACCAGAGTCATTGAAATGTGTGTTCTCTTCAGAGACCACACATGGATCCACCAGTGTCATTGCATGTGTTTTCTTTTTACTAACAACAACTAGAGTCATTGCATGTGTGTTCTTTTCACAATCCACCTATGGATCCATTAGTGTCATTGCATGTGTGTTCTTTTCACATACCACATATGGATCCACCAGTGTCATTGAAATGTGTGTTCTCTTCAGAGATCACACATGGATCCACCAGTGTCATTGCATGTGTCTTCTTTTTACTAACAACAATAAGAGTCATTGCATGTGTGTTCTTTTCACATACCACATATGGATCCACCAGTGTCATTGCATGTGTGCTCTTTTCACAATCCACCAATGGATCCACCAGTGTCATTGCATGTGTGTTCTTTTTACTAACAACAACTGGAGTCATTTCATGTGTGTTCTTTTCACATACCACATATGGATCCACTAGTGTCATTGAAATGTGTGTTCTCTTTCAGAGACCACACATGGATCCACCAGTGTCATTGCATGTGTGTTCTTTTTACTAACAACAACTGGAGTCATTGCATGTTTGTTCTTTTCATATAGAACATATGGATCCACCAGTGTCATTGCATGTGTGTTCTTTTCACAATCCACCTATGGATCCACTAGTGTCATTGCATGTGTGTTCTTTTTACTAACAACAACAAGAGTCATTGCATGTGTGTTCTTTTCACATACCACATATGGATCCACTAGTGTCATTGCATGTGTGCTCTTTTCACAATCCACCAATGGATCCACCAGTGTCACTGAAATGCGTGTTCTCTTCAGAGACCACACATGGATCCACCAGTGTCATTGCATGTGTTTTTTTTACTAACAACAACTGGAGTCATTGCATGTGTGTTCTTTTCACATACCACATATAGATCCACCAGTGTCATTGCTTGTGTGCTCCTTTCACAATCCACCTATGGATCCACCAGTGTCATTGCATGTGTGTTCTTTTTACTAACAACAACCAGAGTCATTGCATGTGTCTTCTTTTCACAAACCACATATGGATCCACCAGTGTCATTGCATGTGTGTTCTTTTCACAATCCACCTATAGATGCACCAGTGTCATTGCATGTGTGCTCTTTTTACTAACAACAACCAGAGTCAATGCATGTGTGTTCTCTTCAGAGACCACACATAGATCCACCAGTGTTATTGCATGTGTGTTCTTTTTACTTACAATAACCAGAGTCATTGAAATGTGTGTTCTCTTCAGATACCACACATGGATCCACCAGTGTCATTGCATGTGTGTTCTTTTTACTAACAACAACTGGAGTCATTGCATGTGTGTTCTTTTCACAATCCACCTATGGATCCACTAGTGTCATTGCATGTATGTTCTTTTCACATACCACATATGGATCCACCAGTGTCATTGAAATGTGGGTTCTCTTTAGAGATCACACATGGATCCACCAGTGTCATTGCGTGTGTGTTCTTTTTACTAACAACAATAAGAGTCATTGCATGTGTGTTCTTTTCACATACCACATATGGATCCACCAGTGTCATTGCATGTGTGCTCTTTTCACAATCCATCAATGGATCCACCAGTGTCATTGAAATGCGTGTTCTCTTCAGAGACCACACATGGATCCACCAGTGTCATTGCATGTGTGTTCTTTTTACTAACAATAACTAGAGTCATTGCATGTGTGTTCTTTTCACATACCACATATGGATCCACCAGTGTCATTGCATGTGTGCTCCTTTCACAATCCACCTATGGATCCACCAGTGTCATTGCATGTGTGTTCTTTTTACTAACAAGAACCAGAGTCATTGCATGTGTGTTCTTTTAACATACCACAAATGGATCCACCAGTGTCATTGCATGTGTGTTCTTTTCACAATCCACCTATAGATCCACCAGTGTCATTGCATGTGTGCTCTTTTTACTAACATCAACCAGAGTCATTGCATGTGGGTTCTCTTTAGAGATCACACATGGATCCACCAGTGTCATTGCATTTGTGTTCTTTTTACTAACAACAATCAGAGTCATTGAAACGTGTGTTCTCTTTAGAGACCACACATGGATCCACCAGTGTCATTGAATGTGTATTCTTTTTACTAACAACAACCAGAGTCATTGTATGTGTGTTCTTTTCACATACCACATGTGGATCCACCAATCTCATTGCATGTGTGTTCTTTATAGTAACAACAATTGGAGTCATTTCATGTGTGTTCTTTTCACATACCACATATGGATCCACAAGTGTCATTAAAATGTGTGTTCTCTTCAGAGACCACACATGGATCCACCAGTGTCATTGCATGTGTGTTCTTTTTACTAACAACAACTGGAGTCATTGCATGTGTGTTCTTTTCACATACCACATATGGAGCCACCAGTGTCATTGCATGTGTGTTCTTTTCAAAATCCACCTATGGATCCACCAGTGTCATTGCATGTGTGTTCTTTTCACATACCACATATGGATCCACTAGTGCCATTGAAATGTGTATTCTCTTTAGAGACCACACATGGATCCACTAGTGTCATTGCATGTGTGTTCTTTTTACTAACAACAACTGGAGTCATTACATGTGTGTTGTTTTCACATACCACATATGGATCAACCAGTGTCATTGCACGTGTGCTCTTTTCAGAATCCACCTATGGATCCACTAGTGTCATTGCATGTGTGTTCTTTTTACTAACAACAACCAGAGTCATTGCATGTGTGTTCTTTTCACATACCACATATGGATCCACCAGTGTCATTGCATGTGTGTTCTTTTCACAATCCACCTATGGATCCACCAGTGTCAATGCATGTGTGCTCTTTTTACTAACAACAACCAGAGTCAATGCATGTGTGTTCTCTTCAGAGACCACACATAGATCCACCAGTGTTATTGCATGTGTGTTCTTTTTACTAACAACAACCAGAGTCATAGAAATGTGTGTTCTCTTTAGAGACCACACATGGATCCACGTGTGTCATTGCATGTGTGTTCTTTTAACTAACAATAATTGGAGTCATTGCATGTGTGTTCTTTTCACAATCCACCTATGGATCCACTAGTGTCATTGCATGTGTGTTCTTTTCACATACCACATATGGATCCACTAGTGCCATTGAAATGTGTGTTCTCTTTAGAGACCACACATGGATCCACCAGTGTCATTGCATGTGTGTTCTTTTTACTAACAACAACTGGAGTCATTACATGTGTGTTCTTTTCACATACCACATATGGTTCAACCAGTGTCATTGCACGTGTGCTCTTTTCACAATCCACCTATGGATCCACTAGTGTCATTGCATGTGTGTTCTTTTTACTAACAACAACCAGAGTCATTGCATGTGTGTTCTTTTAACATACCACATATGGATCCACCAGTGTCATTGCATGTGTGTTCTTTTCACAATCCACCTATGGATCCACCAGTGTCAATAAATGTGTGCTCTTTTTACTAACAACAACCAGAGTCAATGCATGTGTGTTCTCTTCAGAGACCACACATAGATCCACCAGTGTTATTGCATGTGTGTTCTTTTTACTAACAAAAACCAGAGTCATTGAAATGTGTGTTCTCTTCAGAGACCACACATGGATCCACCAGTGTCATTGCATGTGTTTTCTTTTTACTAACAACAACTAGAGTCATTGCATGTGTGTTCTTTTCACAATCCACCTATGGATCCATTAGTGTCATTGCATGTGTGTTCTTTTCACATACCACATATGGATCCACCAGTGTCATTGAAATGTGTGTTCTCTTCAGAGATCACACATGGATCCACCAGTGTCATTGCATGTGTCTTCTTTTTACTAACAACAATAAGAGTCATTGCATGTGTGTTCTTTTCACATACCACATATGGATCCACCAGTGTCATTGCATGTGTGCTCTTTTCACAATCCACCAATGGATCCACCAGTGTCATTGCATGTGTGTTCTTTTTACTAACAACAACTGGAGTCATTTCATGTGTGTTTTTTTCACATACCACATATGGATCCACTAGTGTCATTGAAATGTGTGTTCTCTTTCAGAGACCACACATGGATCCACCAGTGTCATTGCATGTGTGTTCTTTTTACTAACAACAACTGGAGTCATTGCATGTTTGTTCTTTTCATATAGAACATATGGATCCACCAGTGTCATTGCATGTGTGTTCTTTTCACAATCCACCTATGGATCCACTAGTGTCATTGCATGTGTGTTCTTTTTACTAACAACAACAAGAGTCATTGCATGTGTGTTCTTTTCACATACCACATATGGATCCACCAGTGTCATTGCATGTGTGCTCTTTTCACAATCCACCAATGGATCCACCAGTGTCACTGAAATGCGTGTTCTCTTCAGAGACCACACATGGATCCACCAGTGTCATTGCATGTGTTTTTTTTACTAACAACAACTGGAGTCATTGCATGTGTGTTCTTTTCACATACCACATATAGATCCACCAGTGTCATTGCTTGTGTGCTCCTTTCACAATCCACCTATGGATCCACCAGTGTCATTGCATGTGTGTTCTTTTTACTAACAACAACCAGAGTCATTGCATGTGTCTTCTTTTCACAAACCACATATGGATCCACCAGTGTCATTGCATGTGTGTTCTTTTCACAATCCACCTATAGATCCACCAGTGTCATTGCATGTGTGCTCTTTTTACTAACAACAACCAGAGTCAATGCATGTGTGTTCTCTTCAGAGACCACACATAGATCCACCAGTGTTATTGCATGTGTGTTCTTTTTACTAACAATAACCAGAGTCATTGAAATGTGTGTTCTCTTCAGATACCACACATGGATCCACCAGTGTCATTGCATGTGTGTTCTTTTTACTAACAACAACTGGAGTCATTGCATGTGTGTTCTTTTCACAATCCACCTATGGATCCACTAGTGTCATTGCATGTATGTTCTTTTCACATACCACATATGGATCCACCAGTGTCATTGAAATGTGGGTTCTCTTTAGAGATCACACATGGATCCACCAGTGTCATTGCGTGTGTGTTCTTTTTACTAACAACAATAAGAGTCATTGCATGTGTGTTCTTTTCACATACCACATATGGATCCACCAGTGTCATTGCATGTGTGCTCTTTTCACAATCCATCAATGGATCCACCAGTGTCATTGAAATGCGTGTTCTCTTCAGAGACCACACATGGATCCACCAGTGTCATTGCATGTGTGTTCTTTTTACTAACAATAACTAGAGTCATTGCATGTGTGTTCTTTTCACATACCACATATGGATCCACCAGTGTCATTGCATGTGTGCTCCTTTCACAATCCACCTATGGATCCACCAGTGTCATTGCATGTGTGTTCTTTTTACTAACAAGAACCAGAGTCATTGCATGTGTGTTCTTTTAACATACCACAAATGGATCCACCAGTGTCATTGCATGTGTGTTCTTTTCACAATCCACCTATAGATCCACCAGTGTCATTGCATGTGTGCTCTTTTTACTAACATCAACCAGAGTCATTGCATGTGTGTTCTCTTTAGAGATCACACATGGATCCACCAGTGTCATTGCATTTGTGTTCTTTTTACTAACAACAATCAGAGTCATTGAAACGTGTGTTCTCTTTAGAGACCACACATGGATCCACCAGTGTCATTGAATGTGTATTCTTTTTACTAACAACAACCAGAGTCATTGTATGTGTGTTCTTTTCACATACCACATGTGGATCCACCAATCTCATTGCATGTGTGTTCTTTATAGTAACAACAATTGGAGTCATTTCATGTGTGTTCTTTTCACATACCACATATGGATCCACAAGTGTCATTAAAATGTGTGTTCTCTTCAGAGACCACACATGGATCCACCAGTGTCATTGCATGTGTGTTCTTTTTACTAACAACAACTGGAGTCATTGCATGTGTGTTCTTTTCACATACCACATATGGAGCCACCAGTGTCATTGCATGTGTGTTCTTTTCAAAATCCACCTATGGATCCACCAGTGTCATTGCATGTGTGTTCTTTTCACATACCACATATGGATCCACTAGTGCCATTGAAATGTGTGTTCTCTTTAGAGACCACACATGGATCCACTAGTGTCATTGCATGTGTGTTCTTTTTACTAACAACAACTGGAGTCATTACATGTGTGTTGTTTTCACATACCACATATGGATCAACCAGTGTCATTGCACGTGTGCTCTTTTCAGAATCCACCTATGGATCCACTAGTGTCATTGCATGTGTGTTCTTTTTACTAACAACAACCAGAGTCATTGCATGTGTGTTCTTTTCACATACCACATATGGATCCACCAGTGTCATTGCATGTGTGTTCTTTTCACAATCCACCTATGGATCCACCAGTGTCAATGCATGTGTGCTCTTTTTACTAACAACAACCAGAGTCAATGCATGTGTGTTCTCTTCAGAGACCACACATAGATCCACCAGTGTTATTGCATGTGTGTTCTTTTTACTAACAACAACCAGAGTCATAGAAATGTGTGTTCTCTTTAGAGACCACACATGGATCCACGTGTGTCATTGCATGTGTGTTCTTTTAACTAACAATAATTGGAGTCATTGCATGTGTGTTCTTTTCACAATCCACCTATGGATCCACTAGTGTCATTGCATGTGTGTTCTTTTCACATACCACATATGGATCCACCAGTGTCATTGAAATGTGTGTTCTCTTCAGAGATCACACATGGATCCACCAGTGTCATTGCATGTGTGTTCTTTTTACTAACAACAATAAGAGTCATTGCATGTGTGTTCTTTTCACATACCACAGATGGATCCACCAGTGTCATTGCATGTGTGCTCTTTTCACAATCCACCAATGGATCCACCAGTGTCATTGAAATGCGTGTTCTCTTCAGAGACCACACATGGATCCACCAGTGTCATTGCATGTGTGTTCTTTTTACTAACAATAACTAGAGTCATTGCATGTGTGTTCTTTTCACATACCACATATGGATCCACCAGTGTCATTGCATGTGTGCTCCTTTCACAATCCACCTATGGATCCACCGGTGTCATTGCATGTATGTTCTTTTTACTAACAAGAACCAGAGTCATTGCATGTGTGTTCTTTTAACATACCACAAATGGATCCACCAGTGTCATTGCATGTGTGTTGTTTTCACAATCCACCTATAGATCCACCAGTGTCATTGCATGTCTGCTCTTTTTACTAACAACAACCAGAGTCATTGCATGTGTGTTCTCTTTAGAGATCACACATGGATCCACCAATGTCATTGCATTTGTGTTCTTTTTACTAACAACAATCAGAGTCATTGAAACGTGTGTTCTCTTTAGCGACCACACATGGATCCACCAGTGTCATTTAATGTGTATTCTTTTTACTAACAACAACTAGAGTCATTGTATGTGTGTTCTTTTCACATACCACATATGGATCCACCAGTCTCATAGCATGTGTGTTCTTTATAGTAACAACAATTGGAGTCATTTCATGTGTGTTCTTTTCACATACCACATATGGATCCACAAGTGTCATTGAAATGTGTGTTCTCTTCAGAGACCACACATGGATCCACCAGTGGCATTGCATGTGTGCTCTTTTTACTAACAACAACTGGAGTCATTCCATGTGTGTTCTTTTCACATACCACATATGGATCCACCAGTGTCATTGCATGTGTGTTCTTTTCACAATCCACATATAGATCCACCAGTGTCATTGCATGTGTGCTCTTTTTACTAACAACAACCAGAGTCATTGCATGTGTGTTCTCTTCAGAGACCACACATGGATCCACCAGTGTCATTGCATGTGTGTTCTTTTTACTAACAACAACTGGAGTCATTGCATGTGTGTTCTTTTCACAATCCACCTATGGATCCACTAGTGTCATTGCATGTGTGTTCTTTTCACATACCACATATGGATCCACTAGTGTCATTGAAATGTGTGTTCTCTTCAGAGATCACACATGGATCCACCAGTGTCATTGCATGTGTTTTTTTACTAACAACAATAAGAGTCATTGCATGTGTGTTCTTTTCACATACCACATATGGATCCACCAGTGTCATTGCATGTGTGCTCTTTTCACAATCCACCAATAGATCCACCAGTGTCATTGAAATCCGTGTTCTCTTTAGAGACCACACATGGATCCACCAGTGTCATTGCATGTGTGTTCTTTTCACATACCACATATGGATCCACTAGTGTCATTGCATGTGTGCTCCTTTCACAATCCACCTATGGATCCACCAATGTCATTGCATGTGTGTTCTTTTTACTAACAAGAACCAGAGTCATTGCATGTGTGTTCTTTTAACATACCACAAATGGATCCACTAGTGTCATTGCATGTGTGTTCTTTTCACAATCCACCTATAGATCCACCAGTGTCATTGCATGTGTGCTCTTTTTACTAACAACAACCAGAGTCATTGCATGTGTGTTCTCTTTAGAGATCACACATGGATCCACCAGTGTCATTGAATTTGTGTTCTTTTTACTAACAACAATCAGAGTCATTGAAACGTGTGTTCTCTTTAGCGACCACACATGGATCCACCAGTGTCATTTAATGTGTATTCTTTTTACTAACAATAACCAGAGTCATTGTATGTGTGTTCTTTTCACATACCACATATGGATCCACCAGTCTCATTGCATGTGTGTTCTTTATAGTAACAACAATTGGAGTCATTTCATGTGTGTTCTTTTCACATACCACATATGGATCCACAAGTGTCATTGAAATGTGTGTTCTCTTTAGAGACCACACATGGATCCACCAGTGTCATTGCATGTGTGTTCTTTTTACTAACAACAACTGGAGTCATTGCATGTGTGTTCTTTTCACATACCACATATGGAGCCACCAGTGTCATTTCATGTGTGTTCTTTTCACATACCACATATGGATCCACCAGTGTCATTGCATGTGTGCTCTTTTCACAATCCACCAATGGATCCACCAGTGTCATTGAAATGCGTGTTCTCTTCAGAGACCACACATGGATCCACCAGTGTCATTGCATGTGTGTTCTTTTTACTAACAACAACTGGAGTCATTGCATGTGTGTTCTTTTCACATACCACATATGGATCCACCAGTGTCATTGCATGTGTGATCCTTTCACAATCCACCTATGGATCCACTAGTATCATTGCATGTGTGTTCTTTTTACTAACAACAACCAGAGTCATTGCATGTGTCTTCTTTTCACATACCACATATGGATCCACCAGTGTCATTGCATGTGTGTTCTTTTCACAATCCACCTATAGATCCACCAGTGTCATTGCATGTGTGCTCTTTTTACTAACAACAACCAGAGTCAATGCATATGTGTTCTCTTCAGAGACCACACATAGATCCACCAGTGTTATCGCATGTGTGTTCTTTTTACTAACAATAACCAGAGTCATTGAAATGTGTGTTCTCTTCAGAGACCACACATGGATCCACCAGTGTCATTGCATGTGTGTTCTTTTTACTAACAACAACTGGAGTCATTGCATGTGTGTTCTTTTCACAATCCACCTATGGATCCACTAGTGTCATTGCATGTGTGTTCTTTTCACATACCACATATGGATCCACCAGTGTCATTGAAATGTGTGTTCTCTTCAGAGATCACACATGGATCCACCAGTGTCATTGCATGTGTGTTCTTTTTACTAACAACAATAAGAGTCATTGCATGTGTGTTCTTTTCACATACCACATATGGATCCACCAGTGTCATTGCATGTGTGCTCTTTTCACAATCCACCAATGGATCCACCAGTGTCATTGAAATGCATGTTCTCTTCAGAGACCACACATGGATCCACCAGTGTCATTACATGTGTGTTCTTTTTACTAACAATAACTTGAGTCATTGCATGTGTGTTCTTTTCACATACCACATATGGATCCACCAGTGTCATTGCATGTGTGCTCCTTTCACAATCCACCTATGGATCCACCAGTGTCATTGCATGTGTGTTCTTTTTACTAACAAGAACCAGAGTCATTGCATGTGTGTTCTTTTAACATACCACAAATGGATCCACCAGTGTCATTGCATGTGTGTTCTTTTCACAATCCACCTATAGATCCACCAGTGTCATTGCATGTGTGCTCTTTTTACGAACATCAACCAGAGTCATTGCATGTGTGTTCTCTTTAGAGATCACACATGGATCCACCAGTGTCATTGCATTTGTGTTCTTTTTACTAACAACAATCAGTGTCATTGAAACGTGTGTTCTCTTTAGAGACCACACATGGATCCACCAGTGTCATTGAATGTGTATTCTTTTTACTAACGACAACCAGAGTCATTGTATGTGTGTTCTTTTCACATACCACATATGGATCCACCAATCTCATTGCATGTGTGTTCTTTATAGTAACAACAATTGGAGTCATTTCATGTGTGTTCTTTCACATACCACATATGGATCCACAAGTGTCATTGAAATGTGTGTTCTCTTCAGAGACCACACATGGATCCACCAGTGTCATTACATGTGTGTTCTTTTTACTAACAACAACTGGAGTCATTGCATGTGTGTTCTTTTCACATACCACATATGGAGCCACCAGTGTCATTGCATGTGTGCTCTTTTCACAATCCACCTATGGATCCACCAGTGTCATTGCATGTGTGTTCTTTTCACATACCACGTATGGATCCACTAGTGCCATTGAAATGTGTATTCTCTTTAGAGACCACACATGGATCCACCAGTGTCACTGCATGTGTGTTCTTTTTACTAACAACAACTGGAGTCATTACATGTGTGTTCTTTTCACATACCACATATGGATCAACCAGTGTCATTGCACGTGTGCTCTTTTCACAATCCACCTATGGATCCACTAGTGTCATTTAATGTGTGTTCTTTTTACTAACAACAACCAGAGTCATTGCATGTGTGTTCTTTTCACATACCACATATGGATCCACCAGTGTCATTGCATGTGTGTTCTTTTCACAATCCACCTATGGATCCACCAGTGTCAATGCATGTGTGCTCTTTTTACTAACAACAACCAGAGTCAATGCATGTGTGTTCTCTTCAGAGACCACACATAGATCCACCAGTGTTATTGCATGTGTGTTCTTTTTACTAACAACAACCAGAGTCATAGAAATGTGTGTTCTCTTCAGAGACCACACATGGATCCACCAGTGTCATTGCATGTGTGTTCTTTTAACTAACAACAACTGGAGTCATTGCATGTGTGTTCTTTTCACAATCCACCTATGGATCCACTAGTGTCATTGCATGTGTGTTCTTTTCACATACCACATATGGATCCACCAGTGTCATTGAAATGTGTGTTCTCTTCAGAGATCACACATGGACACACAATGTCATTGCATGTGTGTTCTTTTTACTAACAACAATAAGAGTCATTGCATGTGTGTTCTTTTCACATACCACATATGGATCCACTAGTGTCATTGCATGTGTGCTCTTTTCACAATCCACCAATGGATCCACCAGTGTCATTGAAATGCGTGTTCTCTTCAGAGACCACACATGGATCCACCAGTGTCATTGCATGTGTGTTCTTTTTACTAACTCTAACTAGAGTCATTGCATGTGTGTTCATTTCACGTACCACATATGGATCCACCAGTGTCATTGCATGTGTGCTCCTTTCATAATCCACCTATGGATCCACCAGTGTCATTGCATGTGTGTTATTTTTACTAACAAGAACCAGAGTCATTGCATATGTGTTCTTTTAACATACCACAAATGGATCCACCAGTGTCATTGCATGTGTGTTCTTTTCACAATCCACCTATAGATCCACCAGTGTCATTGCATGTGTGCTCTTTTTACTAACAACCAGAGTCATTGCATGTGTGTTCTCTTTAGAGATCACACATGGATCCACCAGTGTCATTGCATTTGTGTTCTTTTTACTAACAACAATCAGAGTCATTGAAACGTGTGTTCTCTTTAGCGACCACACATGGATCCACCAATGTCATTTAATGTGTATTCTTTTTACTAACAACAACCAGAGTCATTGTATGTGTGTTCTTTTCACATACCATATATGGATCCACCAGTCTCATTGCATGTGTGTTCTTTATAGTAACAACAATTGGAGTCATTTCATGTGTGCTCTTTTCACATACCACATATGGATCCACAAGTGTCATTGAAATGTGTGTTCTCTTCAGAGACCACACATGGATCCACCAGTGGCATTGCATGTGTGTTCTTTTTACTAACAACAACTGGAGTCATTGCATGTGTGTTCTTTTCACATACCACATATGGATCCACCAGTGTCATTGCATGTGTGTTATTTTCACAATCCACATATAGATCCACCAGTGTCATTGCATGTGTGCTCTTTTTACTAACAAAAACCAGAGTCATTGCATGTGTGTTCTCTTTAGAGATCACACATGGATCCACTAGTGTCATTGCATTTGTGTTCTTTTTACTAACAACAATCAGAGTCACTGAAATGTATGTTCTCTTTAGAGACCACACATGGATCCACCGGTGTCATTGAATGTGTATTCTTTTTACTAACAACAACCTGAGTCATTGTATGTGTGTTCTTTTCACATACCACATATGGATCCACCAGTCTCATTGCATGTGTGTTCTTTATAGTAACAACAATTGGAGTCATTTCATGTGTGTTCTTTTCACATACCACATATGGATCCACAAGTGTCATTGAAATGTGTGTTCTCTTCAGAGACCACACATGGATCCACCAGTGTCATTGCATGTGTGTTCTTTTTACTAACAACAACTGGAGTCATTGCATGTGTGTTCTTTTCACATACCACATATGGAGCCACCAGTGTCATTGCATGTGTGCTCTTTTCACAATCCACCTATGGATCCACCAGTGTCATTGCATGTGTGTTCTTTTCACATACCACATATGGATCCACTAGTGCCATTGAAATGTGTGTTCTCTTTAGAGACCACACATGGATCCACCAGTGTCATTGCATGTGTGTTCTTTTTACTAACAACAACTGGAGTCATTACATGTGTGTTCTTTTCACATACCACATATGGATCAACCAGTGTCATTGCACGTGTGCTATTTTCACAATCCACCTATGGATCCACTAGTGTCATTGCATGTGTGTTCTTTTTACTAACAACAACCAGAGTCATTGCATGTGTGTTCTTTTCACATACCACATATGGATCCACCAGTGTCATTGCATGTGTGTTCTTTTCACAATCCACCTATGGATCCACCAGTGTCAATGCATATGTGCTCTTTTTACTAACAACAACCAGAGTCAATGCATGTGTGTTCTCTTCAGAGACCACACATAGATCCACCAGTGTTATTGCATGTGTGTTCTTTTTACTAACAACAACCAGAGTCATTGAAATGTGTGTTCTCTTTAGAGACCACACATGGATCCACCAGTGTCATTGCATGTGTGTTCTTTTTACTAACAACAACTGGAGTCATTGCATGTGTGTTCTTTTCACAATCCACCTATGGATCCACTAGTGTCATTGCATGTGTGTTCTTTTCACATACCACATATGGATCCACCAGTGTCATTGAAATGTGTGTTCTCTTGAGAGATCACACATGGATCCACCAGTGTCATTGCATGTGTGTTCTTTTTACTAACAACAATAAGAGTCATTGCATGTGTGTTCTTTTCACATACCACATATGGATCCACCAGTGTCAGTGCATGTGTGCTCTTTTCACAATCCACCAATGGATCCACCAGTGTCATTGCATGTGTGTTCTTTTTACTAACGACAACTGGAGTCATTTCATGTGTGTTCTTTTCTGTATCACCCCGTCCACTCCTGGGCCCGGGGGGTGTCACTCCTGGCAGCTTAATAGGATATCTAGACTGACCCACATACCAACACTAGTCTTTTCTGCGCACTTTGTCCTCACTCGTGCACACCCGGTTACCCACTTCCCGGTCGGTCACCCATCCTAGAATTGCTCTAGGCCAAGCACGCTTAACCTTATAGTTCTTTTCGAATGAGCTTCCAGAAAAGAAGTTGCAACTTGTTGATATGGGTATCCTATCAATCCTATTAAGCCATGTGCCTGGATCTCACATACACCCACCCTTTAGAAAATCGATGCCCTCATCGATCAAGCACGCCCCAGGAACGTTCCCTCTTGACACACGTCTGTGCGTCTAGTGCCGGCACATGTGCCATGCCGTGTCCACTCCGGGCCACACGCGCCATGCTCCACATGTCCCGCCACTAACCCGCACACACCCGTGTAATCGCAAGGGTCGGCTCTGATACCACTTGTAACACCCCGTCCACTCCTGGGCCCGGGGGGTGTCACTCCTGGCAGCTTAATAGGATATCTAGACTGACCCCACAGACCAACACTAGTCTTTTCTGCGCACTTTGTCCTCACTCGTGCGCACCCGGTTACCCACTTCCCGGTCGGTCACCCATCCTAGAATTGCTCTAGGCCAAGCACGCTTAACCTTATAGTTCTTTTCGAATAAGCTTCCGGAAAAGAAATTGCAACTTGTTGATATGGGTATCCTATCAATCCTATTAAGCCATGTGCCTGGATCTCACATTTTCACATACCACATATGGATCCACTAGTGTCATTGAAATGTGTGTTCTCTTTCAGAGACCACACATGGATCCACCAGTGTCATTGCATGTGTGTTCTTTTTACTAACAACAACTGGAGTCATTGGATGTTTGTTCTTTTCACATAGAACATATGGATCCCCCAGTGTCATTGCATGTGTGTTCTTTTCACAATCCACATATGGATCCACTAGTGTCATTGCATGTGTGTTCTTTTCACATACCACATATGGATCCACCAGTGTCATTGAAATGTGTGTTCTCTTCAGAGATCACACATGGATCCACCAGTGTCATTGCATGTGTGTTCTTTTTACTAACAACAACAAGAGTCGTTGCATGTGTGTTCTTTTCACATACCACATATGGATCCACCAGTGTCATTGCATGTGTGCACTTTTCACAATCCACCTACGGATCCACCAATGTCATTGAAATGCGTGTTCTCTTCAGAGACCACACAAGGATCCACCAGTGTCATTGCATGTGTGTTCTTTTTACTAACAACAACTGGAGTAATTGCATGTGTGCTCTTTTCACATACCACATATGGATCCACCATTGTCATTGCATGTGTGCTCCTTTCACAATCCACCTATGGATCCACCAGTGTCATTGCATGTGTGTTCTTTTTACTAACAACAACCAGAGTCATTGCATGCGTGTTATTTTCACATACCACATATGGATCCACCAGTGTCATTGCATGTGTGTTCTTTTCACAATCCACCTATAGATCCACCAGTGTCATTGCATGTGTGCTCTTTTTACTAACAACAACCAGAGTCAATGCATGTGTGTTCTCTTCAGAAACCACACATAGATCCACCAGTGTTATTGCATGTGTGTTCTTTTTACTAACAACAACCAGAGTCATTGAAATGTGTGTTCTCTTTAGAGACCACACATGGATCCACCAATGTCATTGCATGTGTGTTCTTTTTACTAACAACAACTGGAGTCATTGCATGTGTGTTCTTTTCACAATCCACCTATGGATCCACTAGTGTCATTGCATGTGTGTTCTTTTCACATACCACATATGGATCCACCAGTGTCATTGAAATGTGTGTTCTCTTCAGAGATCACACATGGATCCACCAGTGTCATTGCATGTGTGTTCTTTTTACTAACAACAATAAGAGTCATTGCATGTGTGTTCTTTTCACATACCACAGATGGATCCACCAGTGTCATTGCATGTGTGCTCTTTTCACAATCCACCAATGGATCCACCAGTGTCATTGAAATGCGTGTTCTCTTCAGAGACCACACATGGATCCACCAGTGTCATTGCATGTGTGTTCTTTTTACTAACAATAACTAGAGTCATTGCATGTGTGTTCTTTTCACATACCACATATGGATCCACCAGTGTCATTGCATGTGTGCTCCTTTCACAATCCACCTATGGATCCACCGGTGTCATTGCATGTATGTTCTTTTTACTAACAAGAACCAGAGTCATTGCATGTGTGTTCTTTTAACATACCACAAATGGATCCACCAATGTCATTGCATGTGTGTTCTTTTCACAATCCACCTATAGATCCACCAGTGTCATTGCATGTGTGCTCTTTTTACTAACAACAACCAGAGTCATTGCATGTGTGTTCTCTTTAGAGATCACACATGGATCCACCAGTGTCATTGCATTTGTGTTCTTTTTACTAACAACAATCAGAGTCATTGAAACGTGTGTTCTCTTTAGAGACCGCACATGGATCCACCATTGTCATTGAATGCGTATTCTTTTTACTAACAACAACCAGAGTCATTGTATGTGTATTCTTTTCACATACCACATATGGATCCACCAGTCTCATTGCATGTGTGTTCTTTATAGTAACAACAATTGGAGTCATTTCATGTGTGTTCTTTTCACATACCACATATGGATCCACAAGTGTCATTGAAATGTGTGTTCTCTTCAGAGACCACACATGGATCCACCAGTGTCATTGCATGTGTGTTCTTTTTACTAACAACAACTGGAGTCATTGCATGTGTGTTCTTTTCACATACCACATATGGAGCCACCAGTGTCATTGCATATGTGCTCTTTTCACAATCCACCTATGGATCCACCAGTGTCATTGCATGTGTGTTCTTTTCACATACCACATATGGATCCACTAGTGCCATTGAAATGTGTGTTCTCTTTAGAGACCACACATGGATCCACCAGTGTCATTGCATGTGTGTTCTTTTTACTAACAACAACTGGAGTCATTACATGTGTGTTCTTTTCACATACCACATATGGATCAACCAGTGTCATTGCACGTGTGCTCTTTTCACAATCCACCTATGGATCCACTAGTGTCATTGCATGTGTGTTCTTTTCACAATCCACCTATGGATCCACCAGTGTCAATGCATGTGTGCTCTTTTTACTAACAACAACCAGAGTCAATGCATGTGTGTTCTCTTCAGAGACCACACATAGATCTACCAGTGTTATTGCATGTGTGTTCTTTTTACTAACAACAACCAGAGTCATTGAAATGTGTGTTCTCTTCAGAGACCACACATGGATCCACCAGTTTCATTGCATGTGTGTTCTTTTTACTAACAACAACTTGAGTCATTGCATGTGTGTTCTTTTCACAATCCACCTATGGATCCACTAGTGTCATTGCATGTGTGTTCTTTTCACATACCACATATCGATCCACCAGTGTCATTGAAATGTGTGTTCTCTTCAGAGATCACACTTGGATCCACCAGTGTCATTGCATGTGTGTTCTTTTCACTAACAACAATAAGAGTCATTGCATGTCTGTTCTTTTCACATACCACATATGGATCCACCAGTGTCATTGCATGTGTGCTCTTTTCACAATCCACCAATGGATCCACCAGTGTCGTTGAAATGCGTGTTCTCTTCAGAGACCACACATGGATCCACCAGTGTCATTGCATGTGTGTTCTTTTTACTAACAATAACTAGAGTCATTGCATGTGTGTTCTTTTCACATACCACATATGGATCCACCAGTGTCATTGCATGTGTGCTCCTTTCACAATCCACCTATGGATCCACCAGTGTCATTGCATGTGTGTTCTTTTTACTAACAAGAACCAGAGTCATTGCATGTGTGTTCTTTTATCATACCACAAATGGATCCACCAGTGTCATTGCATGTGTGTTCTTTTCACAATCCACCTATAGATCCACCAGTGTCATTGCATGTGTGCTCTTTTTACTAACAACAACCAGAGTCATTGCATGTGTGTTCTCTTTAGAGATCACACATGGATCCACCAGTGTCATTGAAATGTGTGTTCTCTTCGGAGACCACACATGGATCCACCAGTGTCATTGCGTGTGTGTGCTATTTACTAACAACAACTGGAGTCATTGCATGTGTGTTCTTTTCACATACCACATATGGATCCACCAGTGTCATTGCATGTGTGCTCTTTTCACAATCCACCTATGGATCCACCAGTGTCATTGCATGTGTGTTCTTTTCACATACCACATATGGATCCACTAGTGTCATTGAAATGTGTGTGCTCTTTAGAGACCACACATGGATCCACCAGTATCATTGCATGTGTGTTCTTTTTACTAACAACAACCAGAGTCATTGCATGTGTGTTCTTTTCACATACCACATATGGATCCACCAGTGTCATTGCATGTGTGTTCTTTTCACAATCCACCTATGGATCCACCAGTGTCAATTCATGTGTGCTCTTTTTACTAACAACAACCAGAGTCAATGCATGTGTGTTCTCTTCAGAGACCACAGATAGATCTACCAGTGTTATTGCATGTGTGTTCTTTTTACTAACAACAACCAGAGTCATTGAAATGTGTGTTCTCTTCAGAGACCACACATGGATCCACCAGTTTCATTGCATGTGTGTTCTTTTTACTAACAACAACTTGAGTCATTGCATGTGTGTTCTTTTCACAATCCACCTATGGATCCACTAGTGTCATTGCATGTGTGTTCTTTTCACATACCACATATCGATCCACCAGTGTCATTGAAATGTGTGTTCTCTTCAGAGATCACACTTGGATCCACCAGTGTCATTGCATGTGTGTTCTTTTCACTAACAACAATAAGAGTCATTGCATGTCTGTTCTTTTCACATACCACATATGGATCCACCAGTGTCATTGCATGTGTGCTCTTTTCACAATCCACCAATGGATCCACCAGTGTCGTTGAAATGCGTGTTCTCTTCAGAGACCACACATGGATCCACCAGTGTCATTGCATGTGTGTTCTTTTTACTAACAATAACTAGAGTCATTGCATGTGTGTTCTTTTCACATACCACATATGGATCCACCAGTGTCATTGCATGTGTGCTCCTTTCACAATCCACCTATGGATCCACCAGTGTCATTGCATGTGTGTTCTTTTTACTAACAAGAACCAGAGTCATTGCATGTGTGTTCTTTTAACATACCACAAATGGATCCACCAGTGTCATTGCATGTGTGTTCTTTTCACAATCCACCTATAGATCCACCAGTGTCATTGCATGTGTGCTCTTTTTACTAACAACAACCAGAGTCATTGCATGTGTGTTCTCTTTAGAGATCACACATGGATCCACCAGTGTCATTGAAATGTGTGTTCTCTTCAGAGACCACACATGGATCCACCAGTGTCATTGCGTGTGTGTTCTATTTACTAACAACAACTGGAGTCATTGCATGTGTGTTCTTTTCACATACCACATATGGATCCACCAGTGTCATTGCATGTGTGCTCTTTTCACAATCCACCTATGGATCCACCAGTGTCATTGCATGTGTGTTCTTTTCACATACCACATATGGATCCACTAGTGTCATTGAAATGTGTGTTCTCTTTAGAGACCACACATGGATCCACCAGTATCATTGCATGTGTGTTCTTTTTACTAACAACAACTGGAGTCATTGCATGTGTGTTCTTTTCACATACCACATATGGATCCACCAGTGTCATTGCATGTGTGCTCCTTTCACAATCCACCTATGGATCCTCCAGTGTCATTGCATGTGTGTTCTTTTTACTAACAACAACAAGAGTCATTGCATGTGTGTTCTTTTCACATACCTCATATGGATCCACCAGTGTCATTGCATGTGTGTTCTTTTCACAATCCACCTATAGATCCACCAGTGTCATTGCATGTGTGCTCTTTTTACTAACAACAACCAGAGTCATTGCATGTGTGTTCTCTTTAGAGATCACACATGGATCCACCAGTGTCATTGCATTTTTGTTCTTTTTACTAACAACAATCAGAGTCATCGAAATGTGTGTTCTCTTTAGCAACCACACATGGATCCACCGGTGTCATTGAATGTGTATTCTTTTTACTAACAACAACCTGAGTCATTGTATATGTGTTCTTTTCACATACCACATATGGATCTACCAGTCTCATTGCATGTGTGTTCTTTATAGTAACAACAATTGGAGTCATTTCATGTGTGCTCTTTAAACATACCACATATGGATCCACAAGTGTCATTGAAATATGTGTTCTCTTTAGAGACCACACATGGATCCACCAGTGTAATTGCATGTGTGTTCTTTTTACTAACAACAACTGGAGTCATTGCATGTGTGTTCTTTTCACATACCACATATGGAGCCACCAGTGTCATTGCATGTGTGCTCTTTTCACAATCCACCTATGGATCCACCAGTGTCATTGCATGTGTGTTCTTTTCACATACCACATATGGATCCACTAGTGCCATTGAAATGTGTGTTCTCTTTAGAGACCACACATGGATCCACCAGTGTCATTGCATGTGTGTTCTTTTTACTAACAACTGGAGTCATTACATGTGTGTTCTTTTCGCATACCACATATGGATCAACCAGTGTCATTGCACGTGTGCTCTTTTCACAATCCACCTATGGATCCACTAGTGTCATTGCATGTGTGTTCTTTTTACTAACAACAACCAGAGTCATTGCATGTGTGTTCTTTTCACATACCACATATGGATCCACCAGTGTCATTGCATGTGTGTTCTTTTCACAATCCACCTATGGATCCACCAGTGTCAATGCATGTGTGCTCTTTTTACTAACAACAACCAGAGTCAATGCATGTGTGTTCTCTTCAGAGACCACACATAGATCCACCAGTGTTATTGCATGAGTGTTCTTTCTACTAACAACAACCAGAGTCATTGAAATGTGTGTTCTCTTCAGAGACCACACATGGATCCACCAGTGTCATTGCATGTGTGTTCTTTTTACTAACAACAACTGGAGTCATTGCATGTGTGTTCTTTTCACAATCCACCTATGGATCCACTAGTGTCATTGCATGTGTGTTCTTTTCACATACCACATATGGATCCACCAGTGTCATTGAAATGTGTGTTCTCTTCAGAGATCACACATGGATCCACCAGTGTTATTGCATGTGTGTTCTTTTTACTAACAACAATAAGAGTCATTGCATGTGTGTTCTTTTCACATACCACATATGGATCCACTAGTGTCATTGCATGTGTGCTCTTTTCACAATCCACCAATGGATCCACCAGTGTCATTGAAATGCGTGTTCTCTTCAGAGACCACACATGGATCCACCAGTGTCATTGCATGTGTGTTCTTTTTACTAACAACAATAAGAGTCATTGCATGTGTGTTCTTTTAACATACCACATATGGATCCACCAGTGTCATTGCATGTGTGCTCTTTTCACAATCCACCAATGGATCCACCAGTGTCATTGAAATGCGTGTTCTCTTCAGAGACCACACATGGATCCACCAGTGTCATTGAATGTGTATTCTTTTTACTAACAACAACCAGAGTCAATGTATGTGTGTTCTTTTCACATACCACATATGGATCCACTAGTCTCATTGCATGTGTGTTCTTTATAGTAACAACAATTGGAGTCATTTCATGTGTGTTCTTTTCACATACCACATATGGATCCACAAGTGTCATTGAAATGTGTGTTCTCTTTAGAGACCACACATGGATCCACCAGTGGCATTGCATGTGTGTTCTTTTTACTAACAACAACTGGAGTCATTGCATGTGTGTTCTTTTCACATACCACATATGGATCCACCAGTGTCATTGCATGTGTGCTATTTTCACAATCCACCTATGGATCCACCAGTGTCATTGCATGTGTATTCTTTTCACATACCACATATGGATCCACTAGTGTCATTGAAATGTGTGTTCTCTTTAGAGACCACACATGGATCCACCAGTATCATTGCATGTGTGTTCTTTTTACTAACAACAACTGGAGTCATTGCATGTGTGTTCTTTTCACATACCACATATGGATCCACCAGTGTCATTGCATGTGTGCTCCTTTCACAATCCACCTATGGATCCTCCAGCGTCATTGCATGTGTGTTCTTTTTACTAACAACAACTAGAGTCATTGCATGTGTGTTCTTTTCACATACCACATATGGATCCACCAGTGTCATTGCATGTGTGTTCTTTTCACAATCCACCTATAGATCCACCAGTGTCATTGCATGTGTGCTCTTTTTACTAACAACAACCAGAGTCATTGCATGTGTGTTCTCTTTAGAGATCACACATGGATCCACCAGTGTCATTGCATTTTTGTTCTTTTTACTAACAACAATCAGAGTCATTGAAATGTGTGTTCTCTTTAGCAACCACACATGGATCCACCGGTGTCATTGAATGTGTATTCTTTTTACTAACAACAACCTGAGTCATTGTATGTGTGTTCTTTATAGTAACAACAATTGGAGTCATTTCATGTGTGTTCTTTAAACATACCACATATGGATCCACAAGTGTCATTGAAATGTGTGTTCTCTTCAGAGACCACACATGGATCCACCAGTGTAATTGCATGTGTGTTCTTTCTACTAACAACAACTGGAGTCATTGCATGTGTGTTCTTTTCACATACCACATATGGAGCCACCAGTGTCATTGCATGTGTGCTCTTTTCACAATCCACCTATGGATCCACCAGTGGCATTGCATGTGTGTTCTTTTCACATACCACATATGGATCCACTAGTGCCATTGAAATGTGTGTTCTCTTTAGAGACCACACATGGATCCACCAGTGTCATTGCATGTGTGTTCTTTTTACTAACAACTGGAGTCCTTACATGTGTGTTCTTTTCACATACCACATATGGATCAACCAGTGTCATTGCACGTGTGCTCTTTTCACAATCCACCTATGGATCCACTAGTGTCATTGCATGTGTGTTCTTTTTACTAACAACAACCAGAGTCATTGCATGTGTGTTCTTTTCACATACCAAATATGGATCCACCAGTGTCATTGCATGTGTGTTCTTTTCACAATCCACCTATGGATCCACCAGTGTCAATGCATGTGTGCTCTTTTTACTAACAACAACCAGAGTCAATGCATGTGTGTTCTCTTCAGAGACCACACATAGATCCACCAGTGTTATTGCACGAGTGTTCTTTTTACTAACAACAACCAGAGTCATTGAAATGTGTGTTCTCTTCAGAGACCACACATGGATCCACTAGTGCCATTGCATGTGTGTTCTTTTTACTAACAACAACTGGAGTCATTGCATGTGTGTTCTTTTCACAATCCACCTATGGATCCACTAGTGTCATTGCATGTGTGTTCTTTTCACATACCACATATGGATCCACCAGTGTCATTGAAATGTTTGTTCTCTTCAGAGATCACACATGGATCCACCAGTGTCATTGCATGTGTGTTCTTTTTACTAACAACAACTGGAGTCATTGCATGTGTGTTCTTTTCACAATCCACCTATGGATCCACTAGTGTCATTGCATGTGTGTTCTTTTCACATACCACATATGGATCCACCAGTGTCATTGAAATGTCTGTTCTCTTCAGAGATCACACATGGATCCACCAGTGTTATTGCATGTGTGTTCTTTTTACTAACAACAATAAGAGTCATTGCAATGTGTGTTCTTTTCACATACCACATATGGATCCACTAGTGTCATTGCATGTGTGCTCTTTTCACAATCCACCAATGGATCCACCAGTGTCATTGAAATGTGTGTTCTCTTCAGAGACCACACATGGATCCACCAGTGTCATTGCATGTGTGTTCTTTTTACTAACAACAATAAGAGTCATTGCATGTGTGTTCTTTTCACATACCACATATGGATCCACCAGTATCATTGCATGTGTGCTCTTTTCACAATCCACCAATGGATCCACCGGTGCCATTGAAATGCGTGTTCTCTTATGAGACCACACATGGATCCACCAGTGTCATTGAATGTGTATTCTTTTTACTAACAACAACCAGAGTCATTGTATATGTGTTCTTTTCACATACCACATATGGATCCACTAGTCTCATTGCATGTGTGTTCTTTATAGTAACAACAATTGGAGTCATTTCATGTGTGTTCTTTTCACATACCACATATGGATCCACAAGTGTCATTGAAATGTGTGTTCTCTTCAGAGACCACACATGGATCCACCAATGGCATTGCATGTGTGTTCTTTTTACTAACAACAACTGGAGTCATTGCATGTGTGTTCTTTTCACATACCACATATGGATCCACCAATGTCATTGCATGTGTGCTCTTTTCACAATCCACCTATGGATCCACCAGTGGCATTGCATGTGTGTTCTTTTCACATACCACATATGGATCCACTAGTGTCATTGAAATGTGTGTTCTCTTTAGAGACCACACATGGATCCACCAGTGTCATTGCATGTGTGTTCTTTTTACTAACAACAACTGGAGTCATTGCATTGTGTTCTTTTCACATACCACATATGGATCCACCAGTGTCATTGCATGTGTGCTCCTTTCACAATCCACCTATGGATCCACCAGTGTCATTGCATGTGTGTTCTTTTTACTAACAACAACCAGAGTCATTGAATGTGTGTTCTTTTCACATACCACATATGGATCCACCAGTGTCATTGCATGTGTGTTCTTTTCACAATCCACCTATAGATCCACCAGTGTCATTGCATGTGTGCTCTTTTTACTAACAACAACCAGAGTCATTGCATGTGTGTTCTCTTTAGATATCACACATGGATCCACGAGTGTCATTGCATTTGTGTTCTTTTTAATAACAACAATCAGAGTCATTGAAATGTGTGTTCTCTTTAGCGACCACACATGGATCCACCGGTGTCATTGAATGTGTATTCTTTTTACTAACAACAACCAGAGTCATTGCATGTGTGTTCTTTGCACATACCACATATGGATCTACCAGTCTCATTGCATGTGTGTTCTTTATAGTAACAACAATTGGAGTCATTTCATGTGTGTTCTTTTCACATACCACATATGGATCCACAAGTGTCATTGAAATGTGTGTTCTCTTCAGAGACCACACATGGATCCACCAGTGTCATTGCATGTGTGTTCTTTTTACTAACAACAACTGGAGTCATTGCATGTGTGTTCTTTTCACATACCACATATGGAGCCACCAGTGTCATTGCATGTGTGCTCTTTTCATAATCCACCTATGGATCCACCAGTGTCATTGCATGTGTGTTCTTTTCACATACCACATATGGATCCACTAGTGCCATTGAAATGTGTGTTCTCTTTAGAGACCACACATGGATCCACCAGTGTCATTGCATGTGTGTTCTTTTTACTAACAACAACTGGAGTCATTACATGTGTGTTCTTTTCACATACCACATATGGATCAACCAGTGTCATTGCACGTGTGCTCTTTTCACAATCCACCTATGGATCCACTAGTGTCATTGCATGTGTGTTCTTTTTACTAACAACAACCAGAGTCATTGCATGTGTGTTCTTTTCACATACCACATATGGATCCACCAGTGTCATTGCATGTGTGTTCTTTTCACAATCCACCTATGGATCCACCAGTGTCAATGCATGTGTGCTCTTTTTACTAACAACAACCAGAGTCAATGCATGTGTGTTCTCTTCAGAGACCACACATAGATCCACCAGTGTTATTGCACGAGTGTTCTTTTTACTAACAACAACCAGAGTCATTGAAATGTGTGTTCTCTTCAGAGACCACACATGGATCCACCAGTGTCATTGCATGTGTGTTCTTTTCACATACCACATATGGATCCACTAGTGCCATTGAAATGTGTGTTCTCTTTAGAGACCACACATGGATCCACCAGTGTCATTGCATGTGTGTTCTTTTTACTAACAACAACTGGAGTCATTACATGTGTGTTCTTTTCACATACCACATATGGATCAACCAGTGTCATTGCACGTGTGCTCTTTTCACAATCCACCTATGGATCCACTAGTGTCAGTGCATGTGTGTTCTTTTTACTAACAACAACCAGAGTTATTGCATGTGTGTTCTTTTCACATACCATATATGGATCCACCAGTGTCATTGCATGTGTGTTCTTTTCACAATCCACCTATGGATCCACTAGTGTCAACGCATGTGTGCTCTTTTTACTAACAACAACCAGAGTCAATGCATGTGTGTTCTCTTCAGAGACCACACATAGATCCACCAGTGTTATTGCATGTGTGTTCTTTTTACTAACAACAACCAGAGTCATTGAAATGTGTGTTCTCTTCAGAGACCACACATGGATCCACCAGTGTCATTGCATGTGTGTTCTTTTTACTAACAACAACTAGAGTCATTGCATGTGTGTTCTTTTCACAATCCACCTATGGATCCTCTAGTGTCATTGCATGTGTGTTCTTTTCACATACCACATATGGATCCACCAGTGTCATTGAAATGTGTGTTCTCTTCAGAGATCACACATGGATCCACCAGTGTCATTGCATGTGTGTTCTTTTTACTAACAACAATAAGAGTCATTGCATGTGTGTTCTTTTCACATACCACATATGGATCCACCAGTGTCATTGCATGTGTGCTCTTTTCACAATCCACCAATGGATCCACCAGTGTCATTGAAATGTGTGTTCTCTTCAGAGACCACACATGGATCCACCAGTGTCATTGCATGTGTGTTCTTTTTACTAACAATAACTAGAGTCATTGCATGTGTGTTCTTTTCACATACCACATATGGATCCACCAGTGTCATTGCATGTGTGCTCCTTTCACAATCCACCTATGGATCCACAAGTGTCATTGCATGTGTGTTCTTTTTACTAACAAGAACCAGAGGCATTGCATGTGTGTTCTTTTAACATACCACAAATGGAACCACCAGTGTCATTGCATGTGTGTTCTTTTCACAATCCACCTATAGATCCACCAGTGTCATTGCATGTGTGCTCTTTTTACTAACAACAACCAGAGTCATTGCATGTGTGTTCTCTTTAGAGATCACACATGGATCCACCAGTGTCATTGCATTTGTCTTCTTTTTACTAACAACAATCAGAGTCATTGAAAAGTGTGTTCTCTTTAGAGACCACACATGGATCCACCAGTGTCATTGAATGTGTATTCTTTTTACTAACAACAATGAGAGTCATTGTATGTGTGTTCTTTTCACATACCACATATGGATCCACCAGTCTCATTGCATGTGTGTTCTTTATAGTAACAACAATTAGAGTCATTTCATGTGTGTTCTTTTCACATACCACATATGTATCCACAAGTGTCATTGAAATATGTGTTCTCTTTAGAGACCACACATGGATCCACCAGTGGCATTGCATGTGTGTTCTTTTTACTAACAACAACTGGAGTCATTGCATGTGTGTTCTTTTCACATATCACATATGGATCCACCAGTGTCATTGCATGTGTGATCTTTTCACAATCCACCTATGGATCCACCAGTATCATTGCATGTGTGTTCTTTTCACATACCACATATGGATCCACTAGTGTCATTGAAATGTGTGTTCTCTTTAGAGACCACACATGGATCCACCAGTGTCATTGCATGTGTGTTCTTTTTACTAACAACAACTGGAGTCATTACATGTGTGTTCTTTTCACATACCACATATGGATCCACCAGTGTCATTGCACGTGTGCTCTTTTCACAATCCACCTATGGATCCACTAGTGTCATTGTATGTGTGTTCTTTTTACTAACAACAACCAGAGTCATTGCATGTGTGTTCTTTTCACATACCCACATATGGATCCACCAGTGTCATTGCATGTGTGTTCTTTTCACAATCCACTTATGGATCCACCTATGTCAATGCATGTGTGCTCTTTTTACTAACAACAACCAGAGTCATTGCATGTGTGTTCTCTTCAGAGACCACACATAGATCCACCAGTGTTATTGCATGTGTGTTCTTTTTACTAACAACAACCAGTGTCATTGAAATGTGTGTTCTCTTCAGAGACCACACATGGATCCACCAGTGTCATTGCATGTGTGTTCTTATTACTAACAACAACCAGAGTCATTGCATGTGTGTTCTTTTCACATACCACATATGGATCCACCAGTGTCATTGCATGTGTGTTCTTTTGACAATCGACCTATGGATCCACCAGTGTCATTGCATGTGTGCTCTTTTTACTAACAACAGCCAGTGTCATTGAAATGTGTGTTCTCTTCAGAGACCACACATGGATCCACCAGTGTCATTGCATGTGTGTTCTTGTTACTAACTGTAACATCCCAAAACTTTAATCCAAGCTTATCAAGATCAAATCATCCAAAATGGGGTTAACAAAAACTTTTCCAAATTTAAAATGAAAGCATTCATATGTGTGTGCATTTAAAATAGGAGTTGTTTTGAATTGCCATGATTGAATGATCCAATGCTTGTAAAATATTTCTTAGTCGATTTAAACATCATCTACATCATTCCCAAACTTTTCCTAAAGAAAATCAAATAAAAAAGAATTAAAAAGGAGGAATGGACATTTTGGCAAATTTAACTCCCATGCCTACTTTGGCTATTCCTAGTACTCAAAACTTAACAAAAACAATTCTTGATCTTTACACCCCTTGCTAGTACACATAATGAGGTACCAAGGCCCACCTTTTGATCTGCTAAAAAACATTCTAAATGACAGTTTAAAATTGAATCTAATGCATATGCATAGATCACCCCTATTTCAAAAACCATCTATTTGAGCTCCACTTAAAAGACCCTTGCAACCAGAGACTACCTAGCACTAGTGGAGATCACTCAAATTTTGAAACCAAAATTCAAAACTTTCTTTCATGCGGCCATTTAATCAAACACTTGGCATGCAAAATCTCTATTCTAATCCTAGCTCACTATTAACTACAGGGTTTTGCCCCCAAATGACCTTCATTTATCTCCTCTGTCCCCTCTTGATCTAACCAAACCCCTAACACCCCTCTCCCTTGTCCCTAGTCCCCAGACCATGCCATGCCGAGCCATGCCTCGCCGGCCAACCCTTGCCCCGCTACAGCAGACCATTCCCTCTTCCCTCGCCATGTCTAGGAGGTAGCCAGGAGCTCACCGCCACCCCCTGTCCCTTGCCCGAGCCTAGAGCAGCAGTGGACCACCGAGCACAAACTGTGCCCAGTGCCACCGCACCATGCCAGTGCTGCCCCCAGAGCGTGCTCTGTCCCTGCTCGCACAGACCGCCCCTTGGCAGCAGCCCGCGCCCGCCACTCCGCCTCGACCTGGAGAACACCCCAGACACCCCCGCTGGCCGCCCAACGCCTCATAGCCACCGCTCGCCGTGGACACCGCCGCCTTTGCCTCTTAGAGCGCCACCTCGCCCAGACCACGTGCCACCGCCCCTACGCTCGCATTCAAGTTCTAGAGCACCGCCAGGGAACCGTCCATCGATCGCCACCCCCAGCCATGCCTCTACCCTGCCGTAGCCATGTCGCCACCATCGACTGCCCATCCCGCTCGATCTCACCATCGGGCCTATAAAAGGAACCCTCCCCAGCCTCTTCTCTCCACACCATTCCACTCCCCTCACCTCTCTGAACCTCACCCACCTCTAGCCGGAGCAACGCGAGCTCTGCCTCGTCGGAATTGGAGCCGGAGCAGCCCGGCAGGAGGAGAAGGGCGCCGTTGATTGCGACCACCCCAAGCTCCGCCGCAACCGCGCCTCGCCTCGCCATCGTCTTCCATGTTGTTTTCCTGCTTCACCGACCCTACTCGAGCCCTGGTACGCCCCCAGTAGACCCCCACCGAGCCGCTAGGGTTCGAGCTCGCCGGCGACCTGTTCGTCGTCGACGACGACCCTCAGACGTAGATCTCGCTTCTAATCACACGACCCACAGCGCGCGTATCATTTTGCGTTTTAAGTGTCGTTGACACGCGGGACCCCCCTGTCAGCTGAGCCCCGCGCCGCGGAGCGCCACTGGGTCGGCCCATTTCTTTTCCCGCGCTAGCCCACCCATTCAAATCTGGATTTTTCTTTTTAGATTGAATCTAGTTTCTGTCCACTAGTTTGAAAATCAATTCAGAGAGTTTTAGAAATCCAAATTGCATGAAACCAATTTTTTATGAAAGGTATTGAAATGATCTATCCAAGCCCGTTGGATTTAATTCCATTAGAGTTATAGATCTCGTCTAATAAAAATAAGAAGACAGAAGCTTTTGCAACTTGCAACATTTTTATAAAATCAACTAAGTTAGCTTTTGAGTTGTTTCCAACTCTCAAAAATCACATTTCATCATATCTATCTAAATATGTAATAATATTAAGGTTTACATGTAGTGACTTTGGACTAGTACCAAAATAATGCTATATAGGCATTTCTAGTCACTTTAAATCATTAAATAATGAACTTAAACCAAAGTAATATTGATCCAATCCTTAAATCTCATTCCCACATGTTAGAATATGTGGTGATGACATGTGTCAACATGATCCCATGTTTTAAATGGTGAATATTAAATGTTAGTTAATTTTTCAATGAGTAGAAATTACTTTTCTAAAATAAAAAGAAAGAAACTATTGAATTAAACTTGTGATGCTTGTGATGATAATAGATCATCAATTGTGTGTCTTAGAATGCTATCTAGCATAGTTAAGTATTGTTTGGTGTTTGTCTACTCCGTATGTATTATTATAGAAGATAGTACCGACCAAGCTTACGAGGAGGAGGAGTGCTGTCAAGACGAAGACGAAGAAAACTTCAACCACTGCACCAACCAAGGCAAGCTATTATTGGCAAGCTAACCCTTGCAAAACATACTTTAGCAAGCCACCATTAATAGTGCAATCTACCCTTAGCAAGCTAGCAATACCCAAGATTAACCCTTGCAAGTTTAGTACTTAGCGAACTAGAATCAAACTAGATGGTTTAGCAAAGATGCCTTAAGCATGCTTTGATCACACCCTTTTGACTATTAGTACCCCAAGTCTTAATTACAAGTTTTACTCCCCTTAGTACACAAAGTTCTTTACTTGTTTTGAAGGTAGCATAAAAAGTACTTAGAAACCCTTAGATGTCATTCTATGGCATGAGATTGATCCCATCCTTCCACCTTAGTGAACACTCTTAACTTAGTATTTTAGAGTAGATCAAAAACTTGAGTCACTTTAGATGGGAACAAGTGGTGAAAATAAATTGTGAAAACCTTGGAATGATGAGTCATTCTATTGAGATGTTTTGACATGTGTTGAGAAACACAACTGGTTTATGATGATGAAAATGATGAGGCATGAGCCTTAACCCTTTTATAAAACTGATGGTTGGATTCAGATGCGATACCATTCCAAATTTACTGTACAACCTGGGTAAGGCTTAGCTGGAAATTTATATGCATTAGTATTAGTTCCCTCATGGGGGAGGTTTGAGCTGAGGCTACCTCTCATGATGTCCACCTATGTAGTGCCCAAGATGACTGATGGTCATGGTTGGGAGGCCATCATGCTCATAGGAGAGGTGCTTATACTAGGGTGTGTAAAGGGAAGGTTATGTTTGATTATCTGCATACTAAGTATGATGATTCAGGGTTATCCCTGACAGATGTATCGAATCTTGTGGTGAAAGTGTACCACCCCTGCAGAGTGTCAAACTATTCGAATAGCCGCGTCCGCGGTTATGGACAGTTGGAATGGCCATACTGTTTCGTTGTCAGGTGTTTTCTAAATAACTTGAAATGAATGATGAACTTTGACTTGACCACAACAGGGTTGTGTTTATGATACTAGATTCCCAACTTAAGTGATTCTAGAACTTTATTTTATCTTTCCTGGTTTCTAAACTGAGCTTAGGTTTCCAACTTAACTTTATAGTTAAACTTACCTCTAGCACTTTAACATAGAACTATAGTACCTGTTAATAGTAGTTTGCGAGTACTTAAAGAGTACTCATGGCTTTTTTCCCTGGCTATTATTATGGCCAGACTATGAAGGAGATTATCAAGATGATGGTCAGCAGGACGGCTATGATAACTTGGACTATCTGCCTTCGTCAGCATTGCATGTGCCCCTAAAGATGGACCCCACCGCTACGCTTATCTTTTATTTCCGCTGCTTGTTGTATTAAAGACTAGATCATGAGATCCTTATTTGTGTAAAACCTTATGTATGGTTTGTAATGGATGATGTACTGTGATATCCAATCCGTTATGTCTCACAAAAATGGTAATCCTGGGATTGCGAGGTACGGCATAACAGGCATCTGGGATTAAAAATCCGGGTGTTGACAAGTTGGTATCAGAGCCATCCTGACCATAGGAGACCCTAGTTAGAATGGACGTCCAAACCAAAAACTTAGCTTCAAAACCAAAGTGAGTATTTCTGAAAAACTATTTCCCCTCTTACCCTTGTGAACTCATTCTTTCTCAAAAATTCATGTCCTCAAAATTCTTACATCACTACTTCAAATTTGACACACTTGATCACTTCACTAATTTCCTCATCCTTAATTCTTGTAGATGGAGACTCAGTTCAGCAAGTTTTACCAGTTGGGAAATGGAGGTTAGCTGATCTTTGAGAGGGAACTGGATTCACTATCGGAGTTACTGGGAAGCCCACATCCGGAGTTTCTTGGAGCTCAACTTCCAGGACCCCCAGGAGGAGACCTACAATGGCTAGTCACCGCGGATCTTCAAGGAAGCATCGAAGCACCCACTTCCGGGAGAATTCAGTTCTCCATGAGAGAGAACAACTGGCTAGATGGATTAGCCAGGGCTATGCATGAAGCTCTCGCATGTCTATGTGCCCTCAGCGTCAACAAGATCCAAGGAACCCATTTTGCCCACTATGCAAGACGTGACTTCATGGGAATGCCGATGGAGATGCCAAGTCACCCAGAGTTGAGGCGTCAAGTGGAGAACCTTGACTTCTTGCTTCATAACAGACAACAAGAACTGGACAATGCCATGGAGTTAGCTAACCAGAACCGTGCCATCGCCGACTAGAAGGCCCAGACTTTCGCACTGCTCGTCCAAGATCGCCAGTCTCTTTGCCACCAGCGTGCAAAGAAGGATCGCACCATCGCCCGTCTTCACAAGAAGGTGGCCACCCTCGAGAAGACCGTCAAGGAGCAGGAAGCTCAGCTTTCCGCCAAGGAAGAAGAAGATGAGGGTGAAGACATCCAGGGAGATATGGATTCTTACCTCAGCAATGATGATGACTTTCTGGAGGAGGATGCTGTGGACTTATACACTGATGATGAAGACTCCGACTTCATTGACGATGAGTAGATGCACTAGAGCACTGTCGTAGCATGAGACATATCATCTCATTGTATCGTAGCTTGCAGAATGGTTCTTCAAACCATCTATTTTCCCCTTTGATTATTGTGGTGTGTGTTGTATCGTGTGCTTGCTTGCATGAATGAAAATGAAGTTAGTTGAAAAAAACTGGAGTCTAAGTCAAAGTTTTAGCTTTGAAAACCCAAAACCATGAACCTTAGAATTTCCCTATTACCCCTATATATATCTCAATCTTCAGATGACTCGTGGAAACTAAGGAGGGAGCAGCTCGTCGCAGGACCCAATGTTGCAGATCTTGCAGAATCTCATTGCAGACCGTGAAGCAAGCAGGGTCGAGCGTCAAGCCAACTTAGCAACATTGCAGCAGATCGCCCAAATGGCTCTCAACAACCAAGGACATGGAAACCAGGATCACCAAGGATCCAAACTCAAAAACTTTCAGAACACCAATCCCCCAATCTTTAACCAATCTGAGAACCCATTAGATGCTGATGACTGGTTACAGACCATGGAAAATAACTTAGAGGTTGCCATAGTTGATGAGAATGAGAAAGTTCTCTTCGCCACCCACTATCTGGCGGGAGATGCAAGAGCTTGGTGGAATAGCATCCGCAATATGAACCATGGTCAAGTGATGACCTGGGAAGCATTCAAGGTCAAGTTCAGCCGCACCCACGTGCCGCAAGGTCTTGTCAATAGGATGAGAGATGAATTCCGCGAATTGAAGCAAGGAAGAATGACTGTGCTGGAGTACCGTGACCGATTCTTATCACTTGCCAGATATGCACCGGATGAGATCAACACGGAGGCCAAGAAGAAGGAAAGATTCTTAAACAGACTACATGATGAAATGCAGACTGTCCTCGTCAACATCCATTTCGATGATCTCGAAGAGCTAGTCGACTCTGCCATTCAGATGGAAGGGAAGACTAACCGGGCAAACGACAACCGCAAGCGTTGTATGATGCAGCAGACTGGATCTAGTAGTCACCAGAAGTACCATCCCAACCCCTCACCAGGATATGCACCAAGGAACAACCGACCCCCAAATTCTCGCCCAAGCTACCCCAACCGTAGAGGAGGTAATGTGAAGTCCGGAGGAAACAATCACAACTCCGGTAATGCCAAAAATTTCAACCGTGCCCCTCCCAAGAGCAACAACAACAACAACAATGCACCCAGAACTGGCAGCAATGTTGTGCCTGTTGCAGTCAAGGACAAGTCCCAGATCGCTTGTTTCGAGTGTGGAGTGAAGGGTCACTACTCCAATGAGTGTCCCAAGAAGACTGCCGCCAATGCCCCTGTGAATGCCCCAGCTCAGCAGCAGCGTCGTGTTCAACCAGGAAGGAGATTTGCCCCAGGGAACCCTCATAACCGCAACGGTCGTCTCTTCCACATGAACGCAGAAGTAGCCCAGGAAGCGCCAGATGTAGTGCTGGGTATGTTTTCTGTCAACTCAATTTTCGCAAGAGTATTGTTTGATTCTGGAGCATCGCATTCATTTGTCACCGAAGAATTTGTATGCACTAGTAAGATTCACCCAACCAACCTGAAGCATGTCATGATAGTTCAAATCCCCGGTTCAACCACAAAAGCTAGAAAAATTTGCAAAGCTATACCTATCAGAATACATGGGATAGATTTTTATGCCAACCTAATTGTACTTGGAACTAAAGGATTGGAAGTAGTACTAGGTATGGACTGGATGTCAAGGCATAAAGGACTGATAGACTGTGCTAAGAAAGCCATCACTATGACCAGTAGTTCTGGAGTAACAGTAGAGCATATCTCTGAAACCTTACCCTGTCAATTCAAGTGCAACAAGAGTGTAGCCCTGCCCACCATTGACCAAGTCAGAGTAGTCTGTGAATACCCCGACGTATTCCCAGATGAATTGCCAGGTATGCCCCCGGATAGGGATATTGAGTTCATTATCAAACTAATCCCCAGAACCGGACCTATAGCCCAGAGACCCTATACCATGAACCCCTCAGAATTAGTAGAACTGAAGAAGCAGTTGGATGCCATGTTAGCCACAGGCTTGATTCAGCCAAGCGCATCGCCATGGAGATCCCCAGTGTTATTCGTCGACAAGAAAGATGGAGGCAATCGTCTATGTACAGATTACAGAAAATTGAATGATGTCACCATCAAGAACAAGTACCCTTTGCCAAAGATAGAGGATCTATTTGATCAGTTGACTGGAGCCCAGGTATTCTCAAAGATTGATCTTAGGACTGGTTATCACCAACTTAAGATTCATGCAACGGATATTTCGAAGACCGCCTTTACTACTCGCTATGGTTTATATGAGTATACGGTTATGTCTTTTGGATTAACCAATGCCCCTGCTTATTTCATGAATCTCATGAATAAGATCTTTATGAATTTCCTAGATAAGTTTGTAGTTGTGTTCATCGACGACATCCTTATCTACTCCAAGTCAGAAGAAGAGCATGAGCAACATCTGAGAATCATTCTAGAAACCCTAAGAGAGCATCAGTTATATGCCAAGTTCAGCAAGTGTGAGTTTTGGCTGAAAGAAGTAGGATTCCTAGGACATATTGTGTCTGCCGGAGGAGTCTCTGTTGATCCCACCAAGATCAAAGATGTCGAAGAATGGGAAGCCCCAACCAATCAAACCCAAGTTCATTCATTTCTCGGATTAGCGGGATATTACCGCAAATTCGTAGAAGGATTCTCGAGCATAGCCCGACCAATGACCCAATTGTTGAAGAAGGACAAAAAGTTTGAATGGACAGACAAGTCTGAAGCCAGTTTCCAAGAGCTGAAGAAGAGATTGATATCAGCCCCAATTTTGATCATGCCAGACATCAAGAAGCCGTTTGATGTGTATTGTGATGCATCCAAGATTGGCCTAGGATGTGTATTGATGCAAGAAGGCAAAGTCATCATGTATCTGTCTCGACAATTGAAGCAACATGAGCAGAACTATCCGACCCATGATCTTGAGCTAGCAGCCGTGGTTCTAGCATTGAAGACATGGCGCCATTATTTGATGGGTAATCGCTGTGAGATTTACTCAGATCATAAGAGCTTGAAGTATATGTTCACTCAGAAGGAGCTGAATATGAGGCAAAGAAGATGGATAGAGTTAATCAAGGATTATGACCTTGACATTCAATATCACCCCGGCAAAGCCAATGTGGTAACGGATGCTCTTAGAAGATTGCCGTGTAGGCTTAACACCATGATCAAAGAGAAGCAACCAAGTTTGTATGAGGAGTTGGAGCAATTCAGGACTGAGTTAGTTAGCAAAGGATTCCTAGCTAGCATTGAACTTCAACCCACTTTGATTAGCCAAATCAAGGAAGCCCAAAAGGGGAATGAGAGTATCGATGGAATCAAACGTCGTATTGGTACAGGAAAGGTACCTGGATTCACCGAAGACGAAGAAGGAGTACTATGGTACAAAGGACATATCTGTGTGCCAGCAGATTCGGAGCTGAAGGAAATTATCATGAAGGAAGCTCATGATACTCTTTATTCTATCCACCCCGGAGGAACAAAGATGTATCAGGATTTGAAAGAGCAATTTTGGTGGCACAAGGTGAAGAGAGAGATCGGAAGCTACATCGCCAAATGTGACATCTGTCAAAGAGTCAAAGCACAGCATTAGAGACCTGCAGGATTGTTGCAACCATTGCAGATTCCGGAATGGAAATGGGATTCCATCGGAATGGACTTTATCACCGGTTTACCTACTTCTAGTAGGGGAAATGAGTCAATCTGGGTCATAGTTGATAGATTGTCGAAGGTAGCCCACTTTCTACCTGTCAAAACAACCTACCAAAGTGCAAAGTTAGCAGAGCTATACATTGCTAGGATTATTAGTCTGCATGGAACCCCCAAGACCATCGTCTCAGATCGAGGAACCTAGTTTACTTCAAGATTTTGGCAGAAAGTTCAGGAAGGTTTAGGAACCAAGTTGAACTTCAGTACCGCTTATCACCCGCAAAAAGATGGACAGACTGAGAGAGTCAACCAGATCCTAGAGGATATGCTTAGAGCTTGTGTGTTGGAATACGGATCAAAATGGGAAGACTGCCTGCCTTTCGCAGAATTCTCATATAACAACAGTTATCAAGCTAGTTTGCAGATGGCACCATTTGAATTCCTATACGGAAGAAAGTGCCGTACCCCTTTGAGTTGGTCGCAAGCAGGAGAGAGTCAGATCTTTGGAGCCGACATTCTCTGAGAAGCAGAAGAAAAAGTTCACAAAGTCCATGAGCACCTCAAGACCGCCCAATCCAGACAAAAGAGCTATGCTGACAAGAGAAGGAGAGACCTGACTTTCAATGTCGGAGATTTTGTATATCTCAAGGTTTCACCATTGAAGGGAACTCAACGCTTTAGTCTGAAGGGAAAGTTAGCTCCTAGATATATCAGACCTTTCAAGATTCTGAATCGCCGAGGAGAAGTATCGTATCAACTGGAACTGCCTAAAGAGATGTCAGCCATCCACAATGTGTTCCATATCTCGTTACTTCGCAAATGCTTGGAAGTGCCTGAGAAGGCTGAAGTTTTCAAGAACATCGATCACAGAGCTGTGGAAATCAACAATGACCTGACCTATCGGGAAGTACCCATCCGTATCTTAGAAGAAGCCTACAGAACCACCAGGACCAGGAGTATCAAGTTTCTCAAGGTTCAGTGGAGCAACCATACCGAGGAGGAAGCTACTTGGTAACGCGAAGATTACATTAGAACAGAGTTCCCAGATCTCTTTAGTTCCTAGTTTTCTTTGTAAATCTCGGGACGAGATTTTGTTTAAGGGGGGAAGGTTTGTAACATCCCAAAACTTTAATCCAAGCTTATCAAGATCAAATCATCCAAAAATGGGGTTAACAAAAACTTTTCCAAATTTAAAATGAAAGCATTCATATGTGTGTGCATTTAAAATAGGAGTTGTTTTGAATTGCCATGATTGAATGATCCAATGCTTGTAAAATGTTTCTTAGGTGATTTAAACATCATCTACATCATTCCCAAACTTTTCCTAAAGAAAATCAAATCAAAAAGAATTAAAGAGGAATGGTCATTTTGGCAAATTTAACTCCCATGCCTACTTTGGCTATTCCTAGTACTCAAAACTTAACAGAAACAATTCTTGATCTTTACACCCCTTGCTAGTACACATAATGAGGTACCAAGGCCCACCTTTTGATTTGCTAAAAAACATTCTATTAACTATTTTAAATGATAGTTTAAAATTGAATCTAATGCATATGCATAGATCACCCCTATTTCAAAACCATCTATTTGAGCTCCACTTTCAAAAACCTTGCAGCCAGAGACTACCTAGCACTAGTGGAGATCACTCAAAAAATTTGAAACCAAAATTCAAAACTTTCTTTCATGTGGCCATTTAATCAAACACTCGACATGCAAAATTTCTACTCTAATCCTAGCTCACTGTTTACTACAGGGTTTTGCCCCCAAATGACCTTCACTTATCTCCTTTGTCCCCTCTTGATCTAACCAAACCCCTAACACCCCTCTCCCTTGTCCCTAGTCCCTAGGCCATGCCATGCCGAGCCATGCCTCGTCGGCCAACCCTTGCCCCGCTGCAGCAGACCATTCCCTCTTCCCTCGCCATGTCTAGGAGGTAGCCAGGAGCTCACCGTCACCCCCTGTCCCTTGCCCGAGCCCAGAGCAGTAGTGGACCACCGAGCACAAACCGCGCCCAGTGCCACCGCACCATGCCAATGCCGCCCCGGAGCGCGCTCTGTCCCTGCCCGTACTATGCTATCCAATCCGTTATGTCTCGCAAAAAATGGTAATCCTTGGATTGCGAGGTACAACATAACGGGCATCTAGGATTAAAAATCCGGGTGTTGACACTAACAACAACCAGAGTCACTGCATGTGTGTTCTTTTCACATACCACATATGGATCCACCAGTGTCATTGAATGTGTGTTCTTTTTACTAACAACAACCAGAGTCATTACATGTGTGTTCTTTTCACATACCACATATGGATCCACTAGTCTCATTGCATGTGTGTTCTTTTTACTAACAACAACTGGAGTCATTTCATGTGTGTTCTTTTCACATACCACATATGGATCCACCAGTGTTATTGAAATGTGTCTTCTCTTCAGATACCACACATGGATCCACCAGTGGCATTGCATGTGTGTTCTTTTTACTAACAACAACTGGAGTCATTGCATGTGTGTTCTTTTCACATACCACATATGGATCCACTAGTGTCATTGAAATGTGTGTTCTCTTCAGAGGCCACACATGGATCCACCAGTGTCATTGCATGAGTGTTCTTTTTACTAACAACAACTGGAGTCATTGCATGTGTGTTCTTTTCAGATACCACATATGGATCCACCAGTGTCATTGCATGTGTGCTCTTTTCACAATCCACCTATGGATCCACCAGTGTCATTGAAATGTGTGTTTTCTTCAGAGACCACACAGGGATCCGCCAGTGCCATTGCATGTGTGTTATTTTTACAAACAACAACTGGAGTCATTGCATGTGTGTTATTTTCACATACCACATATGGATCCACCAATGTCATTGCATGTGTGCTCTTTACACAATCCACCTATGGATCCACTAGTGCCATTGCATGTGTGTTCTTTTTACTAACAACAACTGGAGTCATTACATGTGTGTTCTTTTCACATACCACATATGGATCTACCAGTGTCATTGCATGTGTGTTCTTTTCACATACCACATATGGATGCACCAGTGTCATTGCATGTGTACTCTTTTCAAAATCCACCTATGGATCCACTAGTGTCATTGCATGTGTGTTCTTTTTACTAACAACAACCAGAGTCATTGCATGTGTGTTCTTTTCACATAACATATGGATCCACCAGTGTCATTGCATGAGTGTTCTTTTCACAATCCACCTATAGATCGACCAGTGTCATTGCATGTGTGCTCTTTTTACTATCAATAACCAGAGTCATTTCATGCGTGTTCTCTTCAAAGACCACACATGGATCCACCAGTGTCATTGCATTTGTGTTCTTTTTACTAACAACAATCAGAGTCATTGAAATGTGTGTTCTCTTTAGAGCCCACACATGGATTCACCAGTGTCATTGAATGTGTGTCATTTTTACTAACAACAACCAGAGTCATTGCATGTGTGTTCTTTTCACATACCACATATGGATCCACCAGTCTCATTGCATGTGCGTTCTTTTTACTAACAACAACTAGAGTAGTTTCATGTGTGTTCTTTTCACATACCACATATTGATCCACCAGTGTCATTGAAATGTGTGTTCTCTTCAAAGACCACACATGGATCCACCGGTGTCATTGCATGTGTGTTCTTTTTACTAACAACAACTGGAGTCATTGCATGTGTGTTCTTTTCACATACCACATATGGATCCACCAGCGTCATTGCATGTGTGCTCTTTTCACAATCCACCTATGGATCCACCAGTGTCATTGCATGTGTGTTCTTTTCACATACCACATATGGATCCACCAGTGTCATTGAAATGTGTGTTCTCTTCAGAGACCACACATGGATCAACCAGTGTCATTGCATGTGTGTTCTTTTTACTAACAACAACTGGAATCATTGCATGTGTGTTCTTTTCACATAGCATATATGGTTCCACCAGTGTCATTCATGTGTGCTCTTTTCACAATTCACCTATGGATCCACTAGTGCCATTGCATGTGTTTTCTTTTCACATACCACATATGGATCCACCAATATCATTGAAATGTGTGTTCTCTTCAGAGACCACACATGGAATCACCAGTGTCATTGCATGTGTGTTCTTTTTACTAACAACAACTAGAGTCATTGCATGTGTGTTATTTTCACATACCACATATGGACCCACCAGTGTCATTGCATGTGTGCTCTGTTGACAATCCACCTATGGATCCACCAGTGTCATTGCATGTGTGTTCTTTTTACTAACAACAACCAGAGTCATTGCGTGTTAGTTCTTTTCACATACCACATATGGATCCACCAGAGTCATTGCATGTGTGTTCTTTTCAAATACCACATATGGATCCACCAGTGCCATTGCATGTGTGTTCTTTTCACAATACACCTATGGATCCACCAGTATCATTGCATGTATGTTCTTTTTACTAACAACAACCAGTGTCATTGAAATGTGTGTTCTCTTTAGAGACCACACATGGATCCACCAGTGTCATTGCATGTGTGTTCTTGTTACTAACAACAGCCAGAGTCATTGCATGTGTGTTCTCTTCACATACCACAAATGGATCCACCAATGTCATTGAATGTGTGTTCTTTTTACTAACAACAACAAGAGTCATTGCATGTGTATTCTTTTCACATACCACATATGGATCCACCTGTGTCATTGCATGTGTGTTCTTTTTACTAACAACAACCAGAGTCATTGCATGTGTGTTCTTTTCACATACCACATATGGATCCACCAGTGTCATTGCATGTGTGTTATTTTTACAAACAACAACTAGAGTCATTTCATGTGTGTTCTTTTCGCATACCACATATGGATCCACCAGTGTCATTGCAATGTGTGTTCTCTTTAGAGATCACACATGGATCCACCAGTTTCATTGCATGTGTGTTCTTTTTACTAACAACAACTAGAGTCATTGCATGTGTGTTCTTTTCACATACAACATATGGATCCACCAGTGTCATCCCATGTGTGTTCTTTTCAGAATCCACCTATGGATCCACTAGTGTCATTGCATGTGTGTTCTTTTCACATACCACATATGGATCCACTAGTGTCATTGAAACATGTGTTCTCTTCAGAGACCACACACGGATCCACTAGTGTCATTGCATGTGTGTTCTTTTTACTAACAACAACTAAAGTCATTGCATGTGTGTTATTTTCACATACCACATATGGATCGACCAGTGTCATTGCATGTGTGCAATTTTCACAATCCACCTATGGATCCACCAGTGTCATTCAAATGTGTGTTCTCTTTAGAGACCACACATGGATCCACCAGTGTCATTGCATGTGTGCTCTTTTGACAATCCACCTATGGATCCACCAGTGTCATTGCATGTGTGTTCTTTTTACTTACAACAACCAGAGTCATTGCATGTGTGTTATTTTCACATACCACATATGGATCCACCAGTGTCATTGCATGTGTGCTCTTTTCACAATCCACCTATGGATCCACCAGTGTCATTGCATGTGTGTTCTTTTTACTAACAACAACCAGAGTCATTGGATGTGTGTTCTTTTCACATACCACATATGGATCCACTAGTGTCATTGCATGTGTGTTCTTTTCACAATCCACCTATGGATCCACCAGTGTTATTGCATGTGTGCTCTTTTTATTAACAATAACCAGAGTCATTGCACGTGTGTTCTCTTTAGAGACCACACATGGATCCACCAGTGTCATTGCATGTGTGTTCTTTTTACTAACAACAACTAGTGTCATTGAAATGTGTGTTCTCTTTAGAGACCACACATGGATCCACCAGTGTCATCGCATGTGTGTTCTTTTTACTAAGAACAACTAGAGTCATTGCATGTGTGTTCTTTTCACATACCACATATGGATCCACCAGTGTCATTGCATGTGTGCTCTTTTCACAATCCACCTATGGATCCACTAGTGTCATTGCATGTGTGTTCTTTTTACTAACAACAACCAGAGTCATTGCGTGTTAGTTCTTTTCACATACCACATATGGATCCACCAGTGTCATTGCATGTGTGCTCTTTTCACAATCCACCTATGGATCCACCAGTGTCATTGCATGTGTGTTCTTTTTACTACCAACAACCAGAGTCATTGCATGTGTGTTCTTTTCACATACCACATATGGATCCACTAGTGTCATTGCATGTGTGTTCTTTTTACTACCAACAACCAGAGTCATTGCATGTGTGTTCTTTTCACGTACCACATATGGATCCACTAGTGTGATTGCATGTGTGTTCTTTTCACAATCCACCTATGGATCCACCAGTGTCATTGCATGTGTGCTATTTTTACTAACAATAACCAGAGTCATTGCATGTGTGTTCTCTTCAGAGACCACACATGGATCCACCAGTGTCATTGCATGTGTTTTTTACTATTAACAACCAGAGTCATTGAAATGTGTGTTCTCTTCAGAAACCACACATGGATCCACCAGTGTCATTGCATGTGTGTTCTTGTTACTAACAACAACCAGAGTCATTGCATGTGTGTTCTTTTCAAATACCACATATGGATCCACCAGTGCCATTGCATGTGTGTTCTTTTCACAATACACCTATGGATCCACCAGTGTCACTGCATGTGTGTTCTTTTTACTAACAACAACCAGTGTCATTGAAATGTGTGTTCTCTTCAGAGACCACACATGGATCCACCAGTGTCATTGCATGTGTGTTCTTGTTACTAACAACAGCCAGAGTCATTGCATGTGTGTTCTTTTCACATACCACATATGGATCCACCAGTGTCATTGAATGTGTGTTCTTTTTACTAACAACAACAAGAGTCATTGCATGTGTATTCTTTTCACATACCACATATGGATCCACCGGTGTCATTGCATGTGTGTTCTTTTTACTAACAACAACCAGTGTCATTGCATGTGTGTTCTTTTTCACATACCACATATGGATCCACCAGTGTCATTCCATGTGTGTTCTTTTTACTAACAACAACTAGAGTCATTTCATGTGTGTTCTTTTCACATACCACATATGGATCCACTAGTGTCATTGAAATGTGTGTTCTCTTTAGAGACCACACATGGATCCACCAGTGTCATTGTATGTGTGTTCTTTTTACTAACAACAACTAGAGTCATTGCATGTGTGTTCTTTTCACATACAACATATGGATCCACCAGTGTCATTGCATGTGTGTTCTTTTTAGAATCCACCTATGGATCCACTAGTGTCATTGCATGTGTGTTCTTTTCACATACCACATATGGATCCACCAGTGTCATTGAAACGTGTATTCTCTTCAGAGACCACACATGGATCCACTAGTGTCATTGCATGTGTGTTCTTTTTACTAACAACAACTAAAGACATTGCATGTGTGTTATTTTCACATACCACATATGGATCCACCAGTGTCATTGCATGTGCGCACTTTTCACAATCCACCTATGAATCGACCAGTGTCATTGAAATGTGTGTTCTCTTCAGAGACCACACATGGATCCACCAGTGTCATTGCATGTGTGCTCTTTTGACAATCCACCTATGGATCCACCAGTGTCATTGCATGTGTGTTCTTTTTACTAACAACAACCAGAGTCATTGCATGTGTGTTCTTTTCACATACCACATATGGATCCACCAGTGTCATTGCATGTGTGCTCTTTTCACAATCCACCTATGGATCCACCAGTGTCATTGCATGTGTGTTCTTTTTACTAACAACAACCAGAGTCATTGCATGTGTGTTCTTTTCACATACCACATATGGATCCACTAGTGTCATTGCATGTGTGTTCTTTTCACAATCCACCTACGGATCCACCAGTGTGATTGCATGTGTGCTCTTTTTACTAACAATAACCAGAGTCATTGCATGTGTGTTCTCTTTAGAGACCACATATGGATCCACCAGTGTCATTGCATGTGTACTCTTTTCAAAATCCACCTATGGATCCACCAGTGTCATTGCATGTGTGTTCTTTTTTACTAACAACAACCAGAGTCATTGCATGTGTGTTCATTTCACATACCACATATGGATCCACTAGTGTGATTGCATGTGTGTTCTTTTCACAATCCACCTATGGATCCACCAGTGTCATTGCATGTGTGCTATTTTTACTAACAATAACCAGAGTCATTGCATGTGTGTTCTCTTCAGAGACCACACATGGATCCACCAGTGTCATTGCATGTGTTTTTTACTATTAACAACCAGAGTCATTGAAATGTGTGTTCTCTTCAGAAACCACACATGGATCCACCAGTGTCATTGCATGTGTGTTCTTGTTACTAACAACAACCAGAGTCATTGCATGTGTGTTCTTTTCAAATACCACATATGGATCCACCAGTGCCATTGCATGTGTGTTCTTTTCACAATACACCTATGGATCCACCAGTGTCACTGCATGTGTGTTCTTTTTACTAACAACAACCAGTGTCATTGAAATGTGTGTTCTCTTCAGAGACCACACATGGATCCACCAGTGTCATTGCATGTGTGTTCTTGTTACTAACAACAGCCAGAGTCATTGCATGTGTGTTCTTTTCACATACCACATATGGATCCACCAGTGTCATTGAATGTGTGTTCTTTTTACTAACAACAACAAGAGTCATTGCATGTGTATTCTTTTCACATACCACATATGGATCCACCGGTGTCATTGCATGTGTGTTCTTTTTACTAACAACAACCAGTGTCATTGCATGTGTGTTCTTTTTCACATACCACATATGGATCCACCAGTGTCATTCCATGTGTGTTCTTTTTACTAACAACAACTAGAGTCATTTCATGTGTGTTCTTTTCACATACCACATATGGATCCACTAGTGTCATTGAAATGTGTGTTCTCTTTAGAGACCACACATGGATCCACCAGTGTCATTGTATGTGTGTTCTTTTTACTAACAACAACTAGAGTCATTGCATGTGTGTTCTTTTCACATACAACATATGGATCCACCAGTGTCATTGCATGTGTGTTCTTTTTAGAATCCACCTATGGATCCACTAGTGTCATTTCATGTGTGTTCTTTTCACATACCACATATGGATCCACCAGTGTCATTGAAACGTGTATTCTCTTCAGAGACCACACATGGATCCACTAGTGTCATTGCATGTGTGTTCTTTTTACTAACAACAACTAAAGTCATTGCATGTGTGTTATTTTCACATACCACATATGGATCCACCAGTGTCATTGCATGTGCGCACTTTTCACAATCCACCTATGAATCGACCAGTGTCATTGAAATGTGTGTTCTCTTCAGAGACCACACATGGATCCACCAGTGTCATTGCATGTGTGCTCTTTTGACAATCCACCTATGGATCCACCAGTGTCATTGCATGTGTGTTCTTTTTACTAACAACAACCAGAGTCATTGCATGTGTGTTCTTTTCACATACCACATATGGATCCACCAGTGTCATTGCATGTGTGCTCCTTTCACAATCCACCTATGGATCCACCAGTGTCATTGCATGTGTGTTCTTTTTACTAACAACAACCAGAGCCATTGCATGTGTGTTCTTTTCACATACCACATATGGATCCACTAGTGTCATTGCATGTTTGTTCTTTTCACAATCCACCTATGCATCCACCAGTGTCATTGCATGTGTGCTCTTGTTAGTAATAATAACCAGAGTCATTGCATGTGTGTTCTCTTTAGAGACCACACATGGATCCACCAGTGTCATTGCATGTGTATTCTTTTTATTAACAACAACCAGTGTCATTGAAATGTGTGTTCTCTTTAGAGACCACACATGGATCCACCAGTGTCATTGCATGTGTGTTCTTTTTACTAACAACAATTAGAGTCATTGCATGTGTGTTCTTTTCACATACCACATATGGATCCACCAGTGTCATTGCATGTGTGCTCTTTTCACAATCCACCTATGGATCCACCAGTGTCATTGAAATGTGTGTTCTCTTCAGAGACCACACATGGATCCACCAGTGTCATTGCATGTGTGCTCTTTTGACAATCCACCTATGGATCCACCAGTGTCATTGCATGTGTGTTCTTTTTTACTAACAACAACCAGAGTCATTGCACGTGTGTTGTTTTCACATACCACATATGGATCCACCAGTGTCATTGCATGTGTGCTCTTTTCACAATCCACCTATGGATCCACTAGTGTCATTGCATGTGTGTTCTTTTTACTAACAACAACCAGAGTCATTGCATGTGTGTTCTTTTCACATACCACATATGGATCCACTAGTGTCATTGCATGTGTGTACTTTTCAAAATCCACCTATGGATCCACCAGTGTCATTGCATGTGTGCTCTTTTTACTAACAATAACCAGAGTCATTGCATGTGTGTTCTCTTTAGAGAACACACATGGATCCACCAGTGTCATTGCATTTGTGTTGTTTTTACTAACAACAACCAGTGTCATTGAAATGTGTGTTCTCTTCAGAGACCACACATGGATCCACCAGTGTCATTGCATGTGTGTTCTTGTTACTAACAACAACCAGAGTCATTGCATGTGTGTTCTTTTCAAATACCACATATGGATCCACCAGTGCCATTGCATGTGTGTTCTTTTCACAATACACCTATGGATCCACCAGTGTCACTGCATGTGTGTTCTTTTTACTAACAACAACCAGTGTCATTGAAATGTGTGTTCTCTTCAGAGACCACACATGGATCCACCAGTGTCATTGCATGTGTGTTCTTGTTACTAACAACAGCCAGAGTCATTGCATGTGTGTTCTTTTCACATACCACATATGGATCCACCAGTGTCATTGAATGTGTGTTCTTTTTACTAACAACAACAAGAGTCATTGCATGTGTATTCTTTTCACATACCACATATGGATCCACCGGTGTCATTGCATGTGTGTTCTTTTTACTAACAACAACCAGTGTCATTGCATGTGTGTTCTTTTTCACATACCACATATGGATCCACCAGTGTCATTCCATGTGTGTTCTTTTTACTAACAACAACTAGAGTCATTTCATGTGTGTTCTTTTCACATACCACATATGGATCCACTAGTGTCATTGAAATGTGTGTTCTCTTTAGAGACCACACATGGATCCACCAGTGTCATTGTATGTGTGTTCTTTTTACTAACAACAACTAGAGTCATTGCATGTGTGTTCTTTTCACATACAACATATGGATCCACCAGTGTCATTGCATGTGTGTTCTTTTTAGAATCCACCTATGGATCCACTAGTGTCATTTCATGTGTGTTCTTTTCACATACCACATATGGATCCACCAGTGTCATTGAAACGTGTATTCTCTTCAGAGACCACACATGGATCCACTAGTGTCATTGCATGTGTGTTCTTTTTACTAACAACAACTAAAGTCATTGCATGTGTGTTATTTTCACATACCACATATGGATCCACCAGTGTCATTGCATGTGCGCACTTTTCACAATCCACCTATGAATCGACCAGTGTCATTGAAATGTGTGTTCTCTTCAGAGACCACACATGGATCCACCAGTGTCATTGCATGTGTGCTCTTTTGACAATCCACCTATGGATCCACCAGTGTCATTGCATGTGTGTTCTTTTTACTAACAACAACCAGAGTCATTGCATGTGTGTTCTTTTCACATACCACATATGGATCCACCAGTGTCATTGCATGTGTGCTCCTTTCACAATCCACCTATGGATCCACCAGTGTCATTGCATGTGTGTTCTTTTTACTAACAACAACCAGAGCCATTGCATGTGTGTTCTTTTCACATACCACATATGGATCCACTAGTGTCATTGCATGTTTGTTCTTTTCACAATCCACCTATGCATCCACCAGTGTCATTGCATGTGTGCTCTTGTTAGTAATAATAACCAGAGTCATTGCATGTGTGTTCTCTTTAGAGACCACACATGGATCCACCAGTGTCATTGCATGTGTATTCTTTTTATTAACAACAACCAGTGTCATTGAAATGTGTGTTCTCTTTAGAGACCACACATGGATCCACCAGTGTCATTGCATGTGTGTTCTTTTTACTAACAACAATTAGAGTCATTGCATGTGTGTTCTTTTCACATACCACATATGGATCCACCAGTGTCATTGCATGTGTGCTCTTTTCACAATCCACCTATGGATCCACCAGTGTCATTGAAATGTGTGTTCTCTTCAGAGACCACACATGGATCCACCAGTGTCATTGCATGTGTGCTCTTTTGACAATCCACCTATGGATCCACCAGTGTCATTGCATGTGTGTTCTTTTTTACTAACAACAACCAGAGTCATTGCACGTGTGTTGTTTTCACATACCACATATGGATCCACCAGTGTCATTGCATGTGTGCTCTTTTCACAATCCACCTATGGATCCACTAGTGTCATTGCATGTGTGTTCTTTTTACTAACAACAACCAGAGTCATTGCATGTGTGTTCTTTTCACATACCACATATGGATCCACTAGTGTCATTGCATGTGTGTACTTTTCAAAATCCACCTATGGATCCACCAGTGTCATTGCATGTGTGCTCTTTTTACTAACAATAACCAGAGTCATTGCATGTGTGTTCTCTTTAGAGAACACACATGGATCCACCAGTGTCATTGCATTTGTGTTGTTTTTACTAACAACAACCAGTGTCATTGAAATGTGTGTTCTCTTCAGAGACCACACATGGATCCACCAGTGTCATTGCATGTGTGTTCTTGTTACTAACAACAACCAGAGTCATTGCATGTGTGTTCTTTTCACATACCACATATGGATCCACCATTGTCATAGCATGTGTGCTCTTTTCACAATCCACCTATGGATCCACCAGTGTTATTGCATGTGTGTTCTTTTTACTACCAACAACCAGAGTCATTGCATGTGTGTTCTTTTCACGTACCACATATGGATCCACTAGTGTCATTGCATGTGTGTTCTTTTCACAATCCACCTATGGATCCACCAGTGTCATTGCATGTGTGCTCTTTTTACTAACAATAACCAGAGTCATTGCATGTGTGTTCTCTTCAGAGACCACACATGGATCCACCAGTGTCATTGCATGTGTTTTTTACTATTAACAACCAGAGTCATTGAAATGTGTGTTCTCTTCAGAAACCACACATGGATCCACCAGTGTCATTGCATGTGTGTTCTTGTTACTAACAACAACCAGAGTCATTGCTTGTGTGTTCTTTGCAAATACCACATATGGATCCACCAGTGCCATTGCATGTGTGTTCTTTTCACAATACACCTATGGATCCACCAGTGTCACTGCATGTGTGTTCTTTTTACTAACAACAACCAGTGTCATTGAAATGTGTGTTCTCTTCAGAGACCACACATGGATCCACCAGTGTCATTGCATGTGTGTTCTTGTTACTAACAACAGCCAGAGTCATTGCATGTGTGTTCTTTTCACATACCACATATGGATCCACCAGTGTCATTGAATGTGTGTTCTTTTTACTAACAACAACAAGAGTCATTGCATGTGTATTCTTTTCACATACCACATATGGATCCACCGGTGTCATTGCATGTGTGTTCTTTTTACTAACAACAACCAGTGTCATTGCATGTGTGTTCTTTTTCACATACCACATATGGATCCACCAGTGTCATTCCATGTGTGTTCTTTTTACTAACAACAACTAGAGTCATTTCATGTGTGTTCTTTTCACATACCACATATGGATCCACTAGTGTCATTGAAATGTGTGTTCTCTTTAGAGACCACACATGGATCCACCAGTGTCATTGTATGTGTGTTCTTTTTACTAACAACAACTAGAGTCATTGCATGTGTGTTCTTTTCACATACAACATATGGATCCACCAGTGTCATTGCATGTGTGTTCTTTTTAGAATCCACCTATGGATCCACTAGTGTCATTGCATGTGTGTTCTTTTCACATACCACATATGGATCCACCAGTGTCATTGAAACGTGTATTCTCTTCAGAGACCACACATGGATCCACTAGTGTCATTGCATGTGTGTTCTTTTTACTAACAACAACTAAAGTCATTGCATGTGTGTTATTTTCACATACCACATATGGATCCACCAGTGTCATTGCATGTGCGCACTTTTCACAATCCACCTATGAATCGACCAGTGTCATTGAAATGTGTGTTCTCTTCAGAGACCACACATGGATCCACCAGTGTCATTGCATGTGTGCTCTTTTGACAATCCACCTATGGATCCACCAGTGTCATTGCATGTGTGTTCTTTTTACTAACAACAACCAGAGTCATTGCATGTGTGTTCTTTTCACATACCACATATGGATCCACCAGTGTCATTGCATGTGTGCTCTTTTCACAATCCACCTATGGATCCACCAGTGTCATTGCATGTGTGTTCTTTTTACTAACAACAACCAGAGTCATTGCATGTGTGTTCTTTTCACATACCACATATGGATCCACTAGTGTCATTGCATGTGTGTTCTTTTCACAATCCACCTACGGATCCACCAGTGTGATTGCATGTGTGCTCTTTTTACTAACAATAACCAGAGTCATTGCATGTGTGTTCTCTTTAGAGACCACACATGGATCCACCAGTGTCATTGCATGTGTTTTCTTTTTACTAACAACAACCACTGTCATTGAAACGTGTGTTCTCTTTAGAGACCACACATGGATTCCCAAGTGTCATTGCATGTGTGTTCTTTTTACTAACAACAACTAGAGTCATTGCATGTCTGTTCTTTTCACATACCACATATGGATCCACCCGTGTCATTGCATGTGTGCTCTTTTCACAATCCAGTCATTGAAATGTGTGTTCTCTTCAGAGACCACACATGGATCCACCAGTGTTATTGCATGTGTGCTCTTTTGACAATCCACCTACGGATCCACCAGTGTCATTGCATGTGTGTTCTTTTTACTAACAACAACCAGAGTCATTGCATGTGTGTTCTTTTCACATACCACATATGGAACCACCAGTGTCATTGCATGTGTGCTCTTTTCACAATCCACCTATGGATCCACCAGTGTCATTGCATGTGTGTTCTTTTGACTAACAACAACCAGATTCATTGCATGTGTGTTCTTTTCACATACCACATATGGATCCACTAGTGTCATTGCATGTGTGTTCTTTTCACAATCCACCTATGGATCCACCAGTGTCATTGCAAGTGTGCTCTTTTTACTAACAATAACCAGTGTCATTGCATGTGTGTTCTCTTTAGAGACCACACATGGATCCACCAGTGTCATTGCATGTGTGTTCTTTTTACTAACAAAAACCAGTGTCATTGAAATGTGTGTTCTCTTCAGAGACCACACATGGATCCACCAGTGTCATTGCATGTGTGTTCTTGTTACTAACAACAACCAGAGTCATTGCATGTGTGTTCTTTGCACATACCACATATGGATCCCCCAGTGTCATTGCATGTGTGCTCTTTTGACAATCCACCTATGGATCCACCAGTGTCATTGAAATGTGTGTTCTCTTCAGGGACCACACATGGATCCACCAGTGTCAATGCATGTGTGCTCTTTTGACAATCCACCTATGGATCCACTAGTATCATTGCATGTGTGTTATTTTTACTAACAACAACCAGAGTCATTGCATGTGTGTTCTTTTCACATACCACATATGGATCCACCAGTGTCATTGCATGTGTGCTCTTTTCACAATCCACCTATGGATCCACCAGTGTCATTGCATGTGTGTTCTTTTTGCTAACAACAACCAGAGTCATTGCATGTGTGTTCTTTTCACATACCACATATGGATCCACTAGTGTCATTGCATGTGTGTAACTACCTCGGTGAATTACGCTCCTAGTACAAGCCTGGATGATCAGAAATGGTTGAAATAGTACGGTGGGGCCCAAATGCCACTCACAGGTAGACCTTTCGGCCGTCCCAACCATTTCCAAACATCGGGACAAGAACGGGCGGCGTAATCGGCAGGCGAAGGGATCAACTACATACACAAATGAGTATGTATGCAAGCCACCATACAATAGTACATCAGAGCCATTCCACCTAAAAAGAAAGGAAATATAGCAACGCCATACGGCAAGATCCAAATATCCTAGATAGATATAATAGTTTGGGATATCTCCTCATACATCAATCAACAGAGTATCAAGCGGAAGCGGAAGACAAAATCCGAGTACGGATAAGAAGCAAATCGGCATAAGATGCCCCATAAATAAGCACATCCCGCCCACAGATCCCACGGATCCCCGTTCCTGGAATCTCTACACCGAATGATCGTTGCCCACATCGTCCGTCTCTTCCACCCAGTATCCATCTTGCGAGGGTACCTGTTCATCTGAACCAATAATTTATCGTGTGAGACCCTAGGGGTACTCAGAAAGTCTTTATGCCTCTAAAGGGGACACAACCTGGGGTGACGCAATTGCAGCAAAAGATAAACCCTAGCAATTCTATAGATACTCGCTAACCATCCGCCTAACCAAAGATAGACGGATGTCCGTGAATTAAGAACAATAGTTATAACAGTTATAAAGGTAATCTTAACAGATCCATCCTCCTCCTCGCTTACCGACGAGGAAGCGGACGAACAACCCCCATCCGTTGGCAGTTTTATTATCCATTCCATGAGTGCTGCACTATTTACTAGTCAGGTACCTAGTCTAGTCAAATTAGAAGCGGTACTTTAGTTATGCTGGTCTATGATCGAGAAACTGTGCTCCAAGTCGTCCATAACCGCGGACACGGCTTTCAGAAAGTTTTACCCTGCAGGGGTGCAAAAATAGCAACACACACTCGATATGCCTCGGAAAAACCAAATCAAAACCCAACGAGGCAGTCACGACAAAGCAATCACAGGATTCAGAAATATTTTAGGGGGCCACCCCATTGAGCTACCCGCAACGAAGTTAGCTGACTCTGAGACGGCCTCAAGGTTTGCGCCAGTGGCTGTGAACGACTAGGAACCCGAAAATGTGACTGGGCTTGTCGACACCGCGAAAACACTCCGCTTTCCTAAACAGTACAGTGTGCAGTACCTCGCACAATTTAAATAAAGCAGTAAAGCATGGCATAAGTACAGGATAGTAAATAAAACCTCAAACTAGTTTGTGGCCCCAAGAAATAAGAATGAATCAAGCTCTGGCTCAGGGGGGTCCATAAGGCCTCCCGGATGTGGATAGCGCGAATATTCTTGGAACAGGAATCAAGTACTCGGGGTCTTACGGGACACAAGTGAGCCTGAAAAACCAAATAGCGAATATGGCTCACCGATGCCACTTTCATTAGTTATCCCATTACTACTCAGGTTAAGTTGTTTAGGTGCCTCATTATCCATCAGACACTCACATACCCTACACATGCTGTTCTACGACTCGCATGGCTCAAACAACTCCTGTAGTAATGGCTCATGGGATGGAGGAACAAGCTTCGGTGGGGTTTAAAAGTAAAGGCTATGCAATACTTGGGATTCAATTTAATGCAATCGCGACTCAATGATGCAAGAATAAGATAGAGGCAATAGGTACTATATGTATGCAAGCATGTGGTAGTGCTTGCCTGGTAGCTCAGTTGAAGCAAGGGATGGATCTGGGTGGTACTCCTGGTTCTCTTGATATATCCCCTGCTCAGCGTCTATTTGAAGAAGAGCCAAACAAACAAGGTCCAACATAAATAAAGTGCACAAGCATATGATTAAATGCGACAAGCAAACAATCATGCCATGATGAATGATGCACAATTTGCATGGCAATGAAGTAGCATGGCATGGGTGAGGTGTGGCCCACAAGATTAAATCATTTTATTTAGTTTTGGCCCCATTTTATTCTCAAATAAGTTGCTGTATACTTTATATTTATATGATGCATGCTTCAAAACAAACCAAGGAATGCATAAACAGAAAGGTCTCGTCGAGCTAATCATCTTAGACATATTATTTGTTAAATTTGGAGTTATAAAACAAAAGTTATTGATTATTTAAGTCAAAAGGGCAATTTGTTGTAATTTAAATAAACTTGGAATTTTAACTGTTCAAAATATATTTTGGATTGCATATTTGAATTCCTCATATTTTTCTGAATCCAAAACATATATTATTTGTTTAAATTGGATTTGTATTTTAAAAGTTATTTAAAAACAGAAATAAATTTGAATTTGAAATTAATTTGAAAAGATTTGAATTAAAACAGAATACAGGAAAATACTTTTGTTACTCAGTCTAGTTCTAGCCACAGACACTGATCAGTGGGCCAGTAGCTGACTCAGCAGCTCACGGTGCAGAAAAGGTTTTTACACCGCGGGTGCTGCCAGCCACGGAGACCGACAGGTGGGCCACGACGTCTACGGGTCCACGTGCCAGCGGCCGAACGCGCGGAAGCTGACAGGTGGGGTCAAGGCGGAGCGCGGGTTGAGGGTTATAAAAAGGCAGGGGGTTTTCTGGAAGAATCTCGCGGCGGCTGACTAGTGGGCCAGGTGGACCGCGGGTTGATGCAACAAAAGAGCAGGGGGTATCAGCAAAAGTGCGGACGCTACTGTGGATCTTCTCTCTGAACTGTCTGACGACAGATCGATGCACGACCTGACGCAGCGCGGCGCGCGTGGGGCTTGAACTGGGGACCTGGGCGTGCGCGCGGAGGCGGAGCCACTGCGCTGGCCTGGGCTTGGTGTTAGGGAGGCGCGCGCGGCCTAGATAGGGTTTACGCGATGCTACGGCGAGGAGAACGAAAACGACGCCGGCGCACAGAGGCCGTTCGACGTTTGGTCCGGCGATACTAGGGTGGCACAGGGAGGAGGACCATGTCCAGGGGGTTTGGGAGCTCACCTAGAGGATGTTGGCGGAGTAGGTTCGGGCAGAAGCGCCGGCGATCGCTGACGTAGCAGACGCCCGGCGGTTTAGGGTTTCGGGGTCGGCGCGGCGCAGATCGGTGGCTCTGGTACTCCTCCTCGGCGACGGCGTGTTCCAGGCAACGCAGGGGAGCCTCCTGGTACTCCCCAACCACTCCACGGACTGCCTGTGCGTCTGGAACGGCGGGGTGCGGTGGAGGCCGACGGTGGCTGCTATGGGGTGGCTGGTGGCGGTGGAGAAGAAGGGAGAGAGGGGAGCGTCCTGGGCCAGATCTGGGGAGGCAGAGGGGTGCCGTGGGGTAGTAGGTAGGGGCGGAAGAGGGAGGTGGTGCCGTGGGGAGGTGGTATACGATAAAGGTGGCTCGGCCACCTTTTGTCCTCCTCCTCACGTGCTCGGCTGGGAGGCCAGGGCAGGCAGGGGCAGGTAGGGGGAGCTGCCAGGTGGGGTAGGGCAGGCCAGGGTCGGGGTGGTTCGGGCTGGGGCGCCTAGGGCAGAGAGAGAGCAAGAGAGGGAGAGGGTGGAGTAGCCTCGGGTAGGGTAGAGCTAGGCTCGGGTTTGAGCTAGGTGGGGAGCTAGGGTTGGGGGTGGTTCGGGCTGGGTGAGGGACCAGGTGGGGCCTGCATGGCAGGTAGAAGGGAGGCCGAAAGAGAGGGGGAGATGGTAGCTTAGGGTTTGGGTTTAGCTTAGATCTAGGTTTAGAGGGGATGGTAAAGAGAGGAGAGGTAGGTTTAGGGTTTGAAGAGAGGGGGAAAGGTTAGTTGCTAGGGTGTCCCTTTGTCAAGATCAAGCCAAGCACTAACAAAACCCCAACAAGATCAAGACTAGGAAAGAGAGGACAAGGTGATGTGGTTTTATAAAAGATCTACTCAAAATGCAAATAAAAACCAAAGCTAGCAAAAGATGGTTCTTGCATGGCCCATGCAAAACATTTAATGCCATGTTGATTCTTGTGAAAACAATATTATTTCATGGCATTTTTATTATGCATGCTCAAAAATTGGAGTAAGGCCCAAGCAAAGGAATTTAGAAAGAATTCCAAGTGGAGTATAGGGAGATGATCACATTGGGCTATATTTGGGACTTGCTAGTGTGTATATGCCACTAGGTGTTTAATAAGCCCACAAAAATATCCCAACCTGATGATAACCCCAAATCACACATATGGAAGCTAGGAAAAAGGGTCCACTCACAAGGCATGCAAAGGTGGCCATGTGGCTCTCATGTTTCAATATTGTGAAAACAACATGATGCTAAGACGAGAGCTTGTGGAAAAAGAATTGGATCCATCCCAACCCACATGAGCTAGAGGTAAAACCAATAAGTGCCAAGCTCATATTTAGTTGGATGGTGGAATTATAAGGTGGTGAAAGAAAGGTGGTGGAGTTACTAAGAGATATGCCCCCAAATCAACTTGGGCATTAAACAATATATCAAGAACCAAATACAATATCAAGAGGCAAATACAATTAACAATGCATATGAGAGAAGAACCAAATCAAAAGGGTTTCATATGATGCTCAAATGCAAGGTGGCATGATGACATGAGCATGATATAATTATGATGCAACAATTATATATTTGAAGTAGCCATATATCTAGACTAGGCTAGTAGCATTGCAATTGTTAGACAATTGGGATGCTACAACTCTCCCCCACTAAACAAGAATCTCGCCCCGAGATTCCTAGGAAAAAGAAAACAACACAAGGAGAGGCGGGTGTTCGAACGAACGTGACCCTCACGTTCCCAAGATGATGAAGAACTGAATGGTGCGACCACTACACCTTGCAAAACTTGCTAGACTTGTTGCGAGTCTTGCGTTTTGCTTGCGAAACAACGGGTTGGAAGAGTTGAAGGATTGTCGTGAGACAAGAAGGATAGGATGGACATAGCTCCGGTTTTCTCAAGAAACATGATAAAAGAATAGAATCACTTGTGAAAGAAAGGACAAGATGAAGTATCATGGGTAAGAAAGACACACCGTTAAGATTAAAGATTTGCCGATGCTAGAGATGATGAATCTTTGTCTCGCCGGAAGAAAAGAGCTAGATTGGAGAGGTTTTGAAGCACTATGACAATAGCATTGTATCTTTCCTCAGATCGAGAAATGAAGTTCGGAAACAATATTGCCTTCAAACAATAGAGTCCCTTGATATCAACAGAAAGATTTAGTTAGACATCGTCGGATTAGGTTCTTGTTGCGCCGGTAAGAACCGAAGGATCACGCAATTAGGGTGCGTGGATATAACTTCCAGAGACGGATGTGAAGCCAGATCATGGTGGAATCCCGAGAACAAAGAATATAGAGGATCTGGAGTTTATTGCAGAGATACTTATTGCTTTCTTTAGCCTTGAGGCTAACGCAATAGATTTGCGGCTGATGGCATCAACCATAACTGGCTTTACCACAGCAAAGAATTGATGAAACAAGGAGAGAGATAGCTTCCTTTCATCTTGATTGGGGATGTCAAGCACCGGTAGAAAGACGAGGACCAAAAAGATTTTGCGTTTGTTTCCACCAGATAATTGAAGATTTGCTCCATGTAGGAAAGATAGATGACCAACAAGAGATAATTGATTACTTTCTTCGAGAGAGCACTCCGGAAAAACAAGGACAGAAGCAACAGTATCGAGGGATAAAGGCCACTTCTAACTTCCGTGGAATGAGTGAGATCACATTAATTCGCCAATTCAATGTACAAGAGCGAATGATAAGAGTAGTGGTATGGTAGCTACTCCATCCCGCACTCAAAGCATTACTCCGCACATGAATAAGAAAACCATGCAACCCAACTACCGAAACAGACTGAAGGTATTTACAAAAAGAACTCATAGAACTCCGTAAGAAACAAGGATTGATGCAAACGATTCACCGGATCCAACATAGATAAGGGTGATGATGTTGTCGTCATATCAGAAGTAACCAGCCACCGGAAAGATATGAAGGAAGATCGCGGGGACAACTGCAAGATTCCACAGATAAAGAAAAAGATAGCACCGCTTGAACAAAAGGATTACGACAGATCTGAAAAGTCTTCATGGCCTCCGGTGGAATGAGCATAGATGATAGAGCGAGATTGTTTCAAAAGATCACTTGACGAGACTGAGGTGGAAAAGAACTCCATGTTCTTCTAGAAATGATTGAGGAAGATTTAGCAGTCTTGAGGAAACTTCAGCGAAACGATGATGATAACTTGCCAACAAGGAAAACTCCGGGTTTGATTGAGGATGGAAGATGGAATTAACAATGGACTTGCTGATTCCAGAATTGAAGCGATATATTTAGCAGAAGGACATGGCCGAGATAGGTGACTTCAAAAAGTCAGAATTCTCACTTTGAGACTTTGCACACAGGCAGTGCTCACGAAGCTTGAGAGAAAGAGACACAGATGATCTTCCATGTCCTTCCATTGATATCGAATAGGCAAGCATATTATCAACATATACCACCAAGGATTAACAAGATATTCCCAGAATACCAAGTTCAGAAGGCGAGAGAAACGAACAAATGCTCGAATACTTCTTGAGCTCAACGCTCTTTGAAAGATCAATATTAAGAGCACGGGTTCGTGTTGAAGAAGATGCACTGGAAGAATAGATTATCTGGTCCTTCCGAAGAAAAGAGAGGTCACCTGGTTCACATTGTCGCTAGGATCACCGGTTACAAAGATAAAGAGATCTTGGATAAGAACCGATGATATAGCTTTGCTTATGGTATGAGCTATCAGAGACGAAAAAGATGTGCAGATATGGAGTTCAAAAGATGTGAAGCATGATAAACAGATGATAGACCGCCGTAGTGCCTTGAGAAACTCCGGATTTCCAAGGATGCTTGAATAAGCATAGATAGGATCACGGTGTACTCAAAATCACAGGAGATAACCGTATCCATATGGAGGATAGAGTTGATTGCATTTTCCATATTACACTCATGATGAGTGTCATATAGCTATGCCAAGAACTAATTTACAATCACCAGCATCGGATCGACACATGTTATGTAATTAGCCCAAGAGAAAAGAAGGTGAAGTGAAAACTCCAGGATTAAGCGCCGGTGACAAAAGAATGAGTTAGCATGGACATGCTGATAAAAGGAAGATAGAGAATGTTTCACACACGACTAAAAAGGAGTGTGGAAACACAGATGTATCAAAGAAAAAATTTCCGCATTTTTCGGCATTAAAATACCAATAGATGCGCAAAATCAGATAACGAAACAAGATTAGCGACTCTACCTCTCTACCTGATAAGTGATTTTGCACGGAAGGTGGAGTTGCTGGAAGGAAGAACGCCCTTAAGAAGATGGCACCGGTTAACAAGGAGTCAGATAGATCGCGCCGGTATACAACGAATCAGATAGATCTCGTCGGTTTGCAAAAGCCTGTCAGTATGGAATGTACCAACAGTTGATAACCAAAGGCAGATTGTGATAACAAACTAGATGCAACAGATAGACAAGGATTTACACACACACTTTCTATGGTACTACGGAAACCCAGAACACGTGAATCCTAGTTTGAATTTTTAGAAGAGGATTGAAAACGTTACACTCCCTTACCAGAAAAGGTGGTGGTTGGGTAAGAAGAAAAGTGAAAGCAGTCCTACTCTCACGTTTTGTTTTTCCCTAGTATACATAACTACCAAAATATTTGCTAGACAGACAACGACCATTTGGCTGAGACCCTGAAGGTCGGGATGGCTCTGATACCAATTGTAACTACCTCGGTGAATTACGCTCCTAGTACAAGCCTGGATGATCAGAAATGGTTGAAATAGTATGGTGGGGCCCAAATGCCACTCATAGGTAGACCTTTCGGCCGTCCCAACCATTTCCAAACATCGGGACAAGAACGGGCGGCGTAATCGGCAGGCGAAGGGATCAACTACATACACAAATGAGTATGTATGCAAGCCACCATACAATAGTACATCAGAGCCATTCCACCTAAAAAGAAAGGAAATATAGCAACGCCATACGGCAAGATCCAAATATCCTAGATAGATATAATAGTTTGGGATATCTCCTCGTACATCAATCAACAGAGTATCAAGCGGAAGCGGAAGACAAAATCCGAGTACGGATAAGAAGCAAATCGGCATAAGATGCCCCATAAATAAGCACATCCCGCCCACAGATCTCACGGATCCCCGTTCCCGGAATCTCTACACCGAATGATCGTTGCCCACATCGTCCGTCTCTTCCACCCAGTATCCATCTTGCGAGGGTACCTGTTCATCTGAACCAATAATTTATTGTGTGAGACCCTAGGGGTACTCAGCAAGTCTTTATGCCTCTAAAGGGGACACAACCTGGGGTGACGCAATTGCAGCAAAAGATAAACCCTAGCAATTCTATAGATACTCGCTAACCATCCGCCTAACCAAAGATAGACGGATGTCCGTGAATTAAGAACAACAGTTATAATAGTTATAAAGGTAATCTTAACAGATCCATCCTCGTCCTCGCTTACCGACGAGGAAGCGGACGAACAACCCCCATCCGTTGGCAGTTTTATTATCCATTCCATGAGTGCTGCACTATTTACTAGTCAGGTACCTAGTCTAGTCAAATTAGAAGCGGTACTTTAGTTATGCTTGTCTATGATCGAGAAACTGTGCTCCAAGTCGTCCATAACCGTGGACACGGCTTTCAGAAAGTTTTACCCTGCAGGGGTGCACAAATAGCAACACACACTCGATATGCCTCGGAAAAACCAAATCAAAACCCAACGAGACAGTCACGACAAAGCAATCACAGGATTCAGAAATATTTCAGGGGGCCACCCCATTGAGCTACCCGCAACAAAGTTAGCTGACTCTGAGACGGCCTCAAGGTTTGCGCCAGTGGCTGTGAACGACTGGGAACCCGAAAATGTGACTGGGCTTGTCGACACCGCGAAAACACTCCGCTTTCCTAAACAGTACAGTGTGCAGTACCTCGCACAATTTAAATAAAGCAGTAAAGCATGGCATAAGTACAGGATAGTAAATAAAACCTCAAACTAGTTTTTGGCCCCAAGAAATAAGAATGAATCAAGCTCTGGCTCAGGGGGGTCCATAAGGCCTCCCGGATGTGGATAGCGCGAATATTCTTGGAACAGGAATCAAGTACTCGGGGTCTTACGGGACACAAGTGAGCCTGAAAAACCAAATAGCGAATATGGCTCACCGATGCCACTTTCATTAGTTATCCCATTACTACTCAGGTTAAGTTGTTTAGGTGCCTCATTATCCATCAGACACTCACATACCCTACACATGCTGTTCTATGACTCGCATGGCTCAAACAACTCCTGTAGTAATGGCTCATGGGATGGAGGAACAAGCTTCGGTGGGGTTTAAAAGTAAAGGCTATGCAATACTTGGGATTCAATTTAATGCAATCGCGACTCAATGATGCAAGAATAAGATAGAGGCAATAGGTACTATATGTATGCAAGCATGTGGTAGTGCTTGCCTGGCAGCTCAGTTGAAGCAAGGGATGGATCTGGGTGGTACTCCTGGTTCTCTTGATATATCCCCTGCTCAGCGTCTATTCGAAGAAGAGCCAAACAAACAAGGTCCAACATAAATAAAGTGCACAAGCATATGATTAAATGCGACAAGCAAACAATCATGCCATGATGAATGATGCACAATTTGCATGGCAATGAAGTAGCATGGCATGGGTGAGGTGTGGCCCACAAGATTAAATCATTTTATTTAGTTTTGGCCCCATTTTATTCTCAAATAAGTTGCTGTATACTTTATATTTATATGATGCATGCTTCAAAACAAACCAAGGAATGCATAAACAGAAAGGTCTCGTCGAGCTAATCATCTTAGACATATTATTTGTTAAATTTGGAGTTATAAAACAAAAGTTATTGATTATTTAAGTCAAAAGGGCAATTTATTGTAATTTAAATAAACTTGGAATTTTAATTGTTCAAAATATATTTTGGATTGCATATTTGAATTCCTCATATTTTTCTGAATCCAAAACATATATCATTTGTTTAAATTGGATTTGTATTTTAAAAGTTATTTAAAAACAGAAATAAATTTGAATTTGAAATTAATTTGAAAAGATTTGAATTAAAACAGAATACAGGAAAATACTTTTGTTACTCAGTCTAGTTCTAGCCACAGACACTGATCAGTGGGCCAGTAGCTGACTCAGCAACTCACGGTGCAGAAAAGGTTTTTACACCGCGGGTGCTGCCAGCCACGGAGACCGACAGGTGGGCCACGGCGTCTACGGGTCCACGTGCCAGCGGCCGAACGCGCGGAAGCTGATAGGTGGGGTCAAGGCGGAGCGCGGGTTGAGGGTTATAAAAAGGCAGGGGGTTTTCTGGAAGAATCTCGCGGCGGCTGACTAGTGGGCCAGGTGGACCGCGGGTTGATGCAACAAAAGAGCAGGGGGGTATCAGCAAAAGTGCGGCCGCTACTGTGGATCTTCTCTCTGAACTGTCTGACGATAGATCGATGCACGACCTGACGCAGCGCGGCGCGCGCGGGGCTCGAACTGGGGACCTGGGCGTGCGCGCGGAGGCGGAGCCACTGCGCTGGCCTGGGCTTGGTGTTAGGGAGGCGCGCGCGGCCTAGATAGGGTTTACGCGATGCTACGGCGAGGAGAACGAAAACGACGCCGGCGCACAGAGGCCGTTCGACATTTGGTCCGGCGATACTAGGGTGGCACAGGGAGGAGGACCATGTCCAGGGGGTTTGGGAGCTCACCTAGAGGATGTTGGCGGAGTAGGTTCGGGCAGAAGCGCCGGCGATCGCTGACGTAGCAGACGCCCGGCGGTTTAGGGTTTCGGGGTCGGCGCGGCGCAGATCGGTGGCTCTGGTACTCCTCCTCGACGATGGCGTGTTCCAGGCGACGCAGGGGAGCCTCCTGGTACTCCCCAACCACTCGACGGACTGCCTGCGCGTCTGGAACGGCGGGGTGCGGTGGAGGCCGACGGTGGCTGCTATGGGGTGGCTGGTGGCGGTGGAGAAGAAGGGAGAGAGGGGAGCATCCTGGGCCAGATCTGGGGAGGCAGAGGGGTGCCATGGGGTAGTAGGTAGGGGCGGAAGAGGGAGGTGGTGCCGTGGGGAGGTGGTAGACGATAAAGGTGGCTCGGCCACCTTTTGTCCTCCTCCTCACGTGCTCGGCTAGGAGGCCAGGGCAGGCAGGGGCAGGTAGGGGGAGCTGCCAGGTGGGGTAGGGCAGGCCAGGGTCGGGGTGGTTCGGGCTGGGGCCCCTAGGGCAGAGAGAGCAAGAGAGGGAGAGGGTGGAGTAGCCTCGGGTAGGGTAGAGCTAGGCTCGGGTTTGAGCTAGGTGGGGAGCTAGGGTTGGGGGTGGTTCGGGCTGGGTGAGGGACCAGGTGGGGCCTGCATGGCAGGTAGAAGGGAGGCCGAAAGAGAGGGGGAGATGGTAGCTTAGGGTTTGGGTTTAGCTTAGAGCTAGGTTTAGAGGGGATGGTAAAGAGAGGAGAGGTAGGTTTAGGGTTTGAAGAGAGGGGGAAAGGTTAGTTGCTAGGGTGTCCCTTTGTCAAGATCAAGCCAAGCACTAACCAAACCCCAACAAGATCAAGACTAGGAAGGAGAGGACAAGGTGATGTGGTTTTATAAAAGATCTACTCAAAATGCAAATAAAAACCAAAGCTAGCAAAAGATGGTTCTTGCATGGCCCATGCAAAACATTTAATGCCATGTTGATTCTTGTGAAAACAATATTATTTCATGGCATTTTTATTATGCATGCTCAAAAATTGGAGTAAGGCCCAAGCAAAGGAATTTAGAAAGAATTCCAAGTGGAGTATAGGGAGATGATCACATTGGGCTATATTTGGGACTTGCTAGTGTGTATATGCCACTAGGTGTTTAATAAGCCCACAAAAATATCCCAACCTGATGATAACCCCAAATCACACATATGGAAGCTAGGAAAAAGGGTCCACTCACAAGGCATGCAAAGGTGGCCATGTGGCTCTCATGTTTCAATATTGTGAAAACAACATGATGCTAAGACGAGAGCTTGTGGAAAAAGAATTGGATCCATCCCAACCCACATGAGCTAGAGGTAAAACCAATAAGTGCCAAGTTCATATTTAGTTGGATGGTGGAATTATAAGGTGGTGAAAGAAAGGTGGTGGAGTTACTAAGAGATATGCCCCCAACTCAACTTGGGCATTAAACAATATATCAAGAACCAAATACAATATCAAGAGGCAAATACAATTAACAATGCATATGAGAGAAGAACCAAATCAAAAGGGTTTCATATGATGCTCAAATGCAAGGTGGCATGATGACATGAGCATGATATAATTATGATGCAACAATTATATATTTGAAGTAGCCATATATCTAGACTAGGCTAGTAGCATTGCAATTGTTAGACAATTGGGATGCTACAATGTGTGTTCTTCTCACAATCCACCTATGGATCCACCAGTGTCATTGCATGTGTGCTCTTTTTACTAACAATAACCAGAGTCATTGCATGTGTGTTCTCTTTAGAGACCACACATGGATCCACCGGTGTCATTGCATGTGTGTTGTTTTTACTAACAACAACCAGTGTCATTGAAATGTGTGTTCTCTTTAAAGACCACACATGGATCCACCAGTGTCATTGCATGTGTGTTCTTGTTACTAACAACAACCAGAGTCATTGCATGTGTGTTCTTTTCACATACCACATATGGATCCACCAGTGTCATTGCAGGTGTGTTCTTTTCAAAATCCACCTATGGATCCACCAGTGTCATTGCATGTGTGCTCTTTTTACTAACAACAACCAGAGTCATTGCATGTGTGTTCTCTTCAGAGAGCACACATGGATCCACCAGTGTCATTGCATGTGTGCTCTTTTTACTAACAACAACCAGAGTCATTGCATGTGTGTTCTCTTCAGAGAGCACACATGGATCAACCTGTGTCATTGCATGTGTGTTCTTTTTACTCACAACAACCAGAGTCATTGAAATGTGTGTTCTCTTCAGAGACCACACATGGATCCACCAGTGTCATTGCATGTGTGTTCATTTTACTAACAACAACCAGTGTCATTGAAATGTGTGTTCTCTTTAGAGACCACACATGGATCCACCAATGTCATTGCATGTGTGTTCTTTTTACTAACAACAACCAGAATCATTGCATGTTTGTTCTTTCACATATGGATCCACCAGTGTCATTGCATGTGTGTTCTTTTTACTAACAACAACTGGAGTCATTTCATGTGTCTTCTTTTCACATACCACATATCGATCCACTAGTTTCATTGAAATGTGTGTTCTCTTCAGAGACCACACATGGATCCACCAGTGTCATTGCATGTGTGTTCTTTTTACTAACAACAACTGGAGTCGATGCATGTGTGTTCTTTTCACATACAACATATGGATCCACCAGTGTCCTTGCATGTGTGTTCTTTTCACAATCCACCAATGGATCCAGTAGGGTCATTGCATGTGTGTTCTTTTCAGATACCAAATATGGATCCACCAGTGTCATTGAAATGTGTGTTCTCTTCAGAGGCCACACATGGATCAACCAGTGTCATTGCATGTGTGTTCTTTTTACTAACAACAACTGGAGTCACTGCATGTGTGTTCTTTTCAGATACCACATATGGATCCACCAGTGTCATTGCATGTGTGCTCTTTTCACAATCCACCTATGGATCCACCAGTGTCATTGAAATGTGTGTTCTCTTCAGAGACCACACATGGATCCGCCAGTGTCATTGCATGTGTGTTATTTTTACTAACAACAACTGGAGTAATTGCATGTGTGTTCTTTTCACATACCACATATGGATCCACCAGTGTCATTGCATGTGTGCTCTTTACACAATCCACCTATGGATCCACTAGTGCCATTGCATGTGTGTTCTTTTTACTAACAACAGCCATAGTTATTGCATGTGTGTTCTTTCCACATACCACATATGGATCCACCAGTGTCATTGCATGTGTACTCTTTTCAAAATCCACCTATGGATCCACCAGTGTCATTGCATGTGTGTTCTTTTTACTAAGAACAACCAGAGTCATTGCATGTGTGTTCTTTTCACATACCACATATGGATCCACCAGTGTCATTGCATGTGTGTTCTTTTCACAATCCACCTATAGATCCACCAGTGTCATTGCATGTGTGCTATTTTTACTAAAAATAACTAGAGTCATTTCACGTGTGTTCTCTTCAGATACCACACATGGATCCACCAGTGTCATTGCATTTGTGTTCTTTTTACTAACAACAATTAGAGTCATTGAAATGTGTGTTCTGTTTAGAGACCACACATGGATCCACCAGTGTCATTGAATGTGTGTTCTTTTTACTAACAACAACCAGAGTCATTGCATGTGTGTTCTTTTCACATACCACATATGGATCCACCAGTGTCATTGCATGTTTGCTCTTTTCACAATCCACCTATGGATCCACCAGTGTCAGTGCATGTGTGTTCTTTTTACTAACAACAACCAGAGTCATTGCATGTGTGTTCTTTTCACATACCACATACGGCTCCAGTAGTGTCATTGCATGTGTGTTCTTTTCAAAATCCACCTATGGATCCACCAGTGTCATTGCATGTGTGCTCTTTTTACTAACAACAACCAGAGTCATTGCATGTGTGTTCTCTTCAGAGAGCACACATGGATCCACCAGTGTCATTGCATGTGTGCTCTTTTTACTAACAACAACCAGAGTCATTGCATGTGTGTTCTCTTCAGAGAGCACACATGGATCAACCTGTGTCATTGCATGTGTGTTCTTTTTACTCACAACAACCAGAGTCATTGAAATGTGTGTTCTCTTCAGAGACCACACATGGATCCACCAGTGTCATTGCATGTGTGCTCATTTTACTAACAACAACCAGTGTCATTGAAATGTGTGTTCTCTTTAGAGACCACACATGGATCCACCAATGTCATTGCATGTGTGTTCTTTTTACTAACAACAACCAGAATCATTGCATGTTTGTTCTTTCACATATGGATCCACCAGTGTCATTGCATGTGTGTTCTTTTTACTAACAACAACTGGAGTCATTTCATGTGTCGTCTTTTCACATACCACATATCGATCCACTAGTTTCATTGAAATGTGTGTTCTCTTCAGAGACCACACATGGATCCACCAGTGTCATTGCATGTGTGTTCTTTTTACTAACAACAACTGGAGTCGATGCATGTGTGTTCTTTTCACATACAACATATGGATCCACCAGTGTCCTTGCATGTGTGTTCTTTTCACAATCCACCTATGGATCCAGTAGGGTCATTGCATGTGTGTTCTTTTCAGATACCAAATATGGATCCACCAGTGTCATTGAAATGTGTGTTCTCTTCAGAGGCCACACATGGATCAACCAGTGTCATTGCATGTGTGTTCTTTTTACTAACAACAACTGGAGTCACTGCATGTGTGTTCTTTTCAGATACCACATATGGATCCACCAGTGTCATTGCATGTGTGCTCTTTTCACAATCCACCTATGGATCCACCAGTGTCATTGAAATGTGTGTTCTCTTCAGAGACCACACATGGATCCGCCAGTGTCATTGCATGTGTGTTATTTTTACTAACAACAACTGGAGTAATTGCATGTGTGTTCTTTTCACATACCACATATGGATCCACCAGTGTCATTGCATGTGTGCTCTTTACACAATCCACCTATGGATCCACTAGTGCCATTGCATGTGTGTTCTTTTTACTAACAACAGCCATAGTTATTGCATGTGTGTTCTTTCCACATACCACATATGGATCCACCAGTGTCATTGCATGTGTACTCTTTTCAAAATCCACCTATGGATCCACCAGTGTCATTGCATGTGTGTTCTTTTTACTAAGAACAACCAGAGTCATTGCATGTGTGTTCTTTTCACATACCACATATGGATCCACCAGTGTCATTGCATGTGTGTTCTTTTCACAATCCACCTATAGATCCACCAGTGTCATTGCATGTGTGCTATTTTTACTAAAAATAACTAGAGTCATTTCACGTGTGTTCTCTTCAGAGACCACACATGGATCCACCAGTGTCATTGCATTTGTGTTCTTTTTACTAACAACAATTAGAGTCATTGAAATGTGTGTTCTGTTTAGAGACCACACATGGATCCACCAGTGTCATTGAATGTGTGTTCTTTTTACTAACAACAACCAGAGTCATTGCATGTGTGTTCTTTTCACATACCACATATGGATCCACCAGTGTCATTGCATGTTTGCTCTTTTCACAATCCACCTATGGATCCACCAGTGTCAGTGCATGTGTGTTCTTTTTACTAACAACAACCAGAGTCATTGCATGTGTGTTCTTTTCACATACCACATACGGCTCCAGTAGTGTCATTGCATGTGTGTTCTTTTCAAAATCCACCTATGGATCCACCAGTGTCATTGCATGTGTGCACTTTTTACTAATAACAACCAGAGTCATTGCATGTGTGTTCTCTTCAGAGACCACACATGGATCCACCTGTGTCATTGCATGTGTGTTCTTTTTACTAACAACAACCAGAGTCATTGAAATGTGTGTTCTCTTCAGAGACCACCCATGGATCCACCAGTGTCATTGCATGTGTGTTCATTTTACTACTAACAACCAGTGTCATTGAAATGTGTGTTCTCTTTAGAGACCACACATGGATCCACCAGTGTCATTGCATGTGTGTTCTTTTTACTAACAACAACCAGAATCATTGCATGTGTGTTCTTTTCACATACCACATATGGATCCACCAGTGTCATTGCATGTGTGTTCTTTTTACTAACAACAACTGGAGTCATTTCATGTGTCTTCTTTTCACATACCACATATGGATCCACTAGTTTCATTGAAATGTGTGTGGTCTCTTCAGAGACCACACATGGATCCACCAGTGTCATTGCATGTGTGTTCTTTTTCTTAACAACAACTGGAGTCATTGCATGTGTGTTCTTTTCACATACAACATATGGATCCACCAGTATCCTTGCATGTGTGTTCTTTTCACAATCCACCTATGGATCCACTAGGGTCATTGCATGTGTGTTCTTTTCACATACCAAATATGGATCCACCAGTGTCATTGCATGTGTGTTCTTTTTACTAACAACAACTGGAGTCATTGCATGTGTGTTCTTTTCACATACCACATATGGATCCACCAGTGTCATTGCATGTGTTCTCTTTACACAATCCACTTATGAATCCACTAGTACCATTGCATGTGTGTTCTTTTTACTAACAACAACCGGAGTCATTGCATGTGTGTTCTTTTCACAATCCACCTATAGATCCACCAGTGTCATTGTATGTGTGCTCTTTTTACTAACAATAACCAGAGTCATTTCATGTGTGTTCTCTTCAGAGACCACACATGGATCCACCAGTGTCATTGCATTTGTGTTCTTTTTACTAACAACAATTAGAGTCATTGAAATGTGTGTTCTCTTTAGAGACCACACATGGATCCACCAGTGTCATTGAATGTGTGTTCTTTTTACTAACAAGAACCAGAGTCATTGCATGTGTGTTCTTTTCACATACCACATATGGATCCACCAGTGTCATTGCATGTTTGCTATTTTCACAATCCACCTATGGATCCACTAGTGTCATTGCATGTGTGTTCTTTTTACTAACAACAACCAGAGTCATTGCATGCGTGTTCTTTTCACATACCACATATGGATTCACTAGTGTCATTGCATGTGTGTTCTTTTCACAATTCACCTATGGATCCACCAGTGTCATTGCATGTGTGCTCTTTTTACTAACAATAACCAGAGTCATTGCATGTGTGTTCTCTTCAGAGACCACACATGGATCCACCAGTATCATTGCATGTATGTTCTTTTTACTAACAACAACCAGTGTCATTGAAATGTATGTTCTCTTCATAGACCACACATGGATCCACCAGTGTCATTGGATGTGTGTTCTTGTTACTAACAACAGCCAGAGTCATTGCATGTGTGTTCTTTTCACATACCACATATGGATCCACCAGTGTCATTGAATGTGTGTTCTTTTTACTAACAACAACAAGTCATTGCATGTGTGTTCTTTTCTCATACCACATATGGATCCACCAGTGTCATGGCATGTGTGTTCTTTTCACAATCCACCTATAGATCCACCAGTGTCATTGCATGTGTGCTCTTTTTACTAACAATAACCAGAGTCATTTCATGTGTGTTCTCTTCAGAGACCACACATGGACCCACCAGTGTCATTGCATTTGTGTTCTTTTTACTAACAACAATCAGAGTCATTGAAATGTGTGTTCTCTTTAGAGACCACACATGGATCCACCAGTGTCATTGAATGTGTGTTCGTTTTACTAACAACAACCAGAGTCATTGCATGTGTGTTCTTTTCACATACCACATATAGATCCACCAGTGTCATTGCATGTTTGCTCTTTTCACAATCCACCTATGGATCCACCAGTGTCATTGCATGTGTGTTCTTTTTACTAACAACAACCAGAGTCATTGCATGTGTGTTCTTTTCACATACCACATATGGATCCACTAGTGTCATTGCATGTGTGTTCTTTTCACAATTCACCTATGGATCCACCAGTGTCATTGCATGTGTGCTCTTTTTACTAACAATAACCAGAGTCATTGCATGTGTGTTCTCTTCAGAGACCACACATGGATCCACCAGTATCATTGCATGTATGTTCTTTTTACTAACAACAACCAGTGTCATTGAAATGTATGTTCTCTTCATAGACCACACATGGATCCACCAGTGTCATTGCATGTGTGTTCTTGTTACTAACAACAGCCAGAGTCATTGCATGTGTGTTCTTTTCACATACCACATATGGATCCACCAGTGTTATTGAATGTGTGTTCTTTTTACTAACAACAACAAGAGTCATTGCATGTGTGTTCTTTTCACATACCACATATGGATCCACCTGTGTCATTGCATGTGTGTTCTTTTTACTAACAACAACCAGAGTCATTGCATGTGTGTTCTTTTCACATACCACATATGGATCCACCAGTGTCATTGAATGTGTGTTCTTTTTACTAACAACAACTAGAGTCATTTCATGTGTGTTCTTTTCACATACCACATATGGATCCACCAGTGTCATTGAAATGTGTGTTCTCTTTAGAGACCACACATGGATCCACCAGTGTCATTGCATGTGATTTCTTTTTACTAACAATAACTTGAGTCATTGCATGTGTGTTCTTTTCACATACAACATATGGATCCACCAGTGTCGTTGCATGTGTGTTCTTTTCAGAATCCACCTATGGATCCACTAGTGTCATTGCATGTGTGTTCTTTTCACATACCACATATGGATCCACCAGTGTCATTGAAACGCGTGTTCTGTTCTGAGACCACACATGGATCCACTAGTGTCATTGCATGTGTGTTCTTTTTACTAACAACAACTAGAGTCATTGCATGTGTGTTATTTTCACATACCACATATGGATCCACCAGTGTCATTGCATGTGTGCACTTTTCACAATCCACCTATGGATCCACCAGTGTCATTGAAATGTGTGTTCTCTTTAGAGACCACACATGGATCCACCAGTGTCATTGCATGTGTGCTCTTTTGACAATCCACCTATGGATCCACCAGTGTCATTGCATGTGTGTTCTTTTTACTAACAACAACCAGAGTCATTGCATGTGTGTTCTTTTCACATACCACATACGGATCCACCAGTGTCATTGCATGTGGGCTCTTTTCACAATCCACCTATGGATCCACCAGTGTCATTGCATGTGTGTTCTTTTTACTAACAACAACCAGAGTCATTGCATGTGTGTTCTTTTCACATACCACATATGGATCCACTACTGTCATTGCATGTGTGTTCTTTTCACAATCCACCTATGGATCCACCAGTGTCATTGCACGTGTGCTCTTTTTACTAACAACAACCAGAGTCATTGCATGTGTGTCCTCTTTAGAGACCACACATGGATCCACCAGTGTCATTGCATGTGTGTTCTTTTTACTAACAACAACCAGTTTCATTGAAATGTGTGTTCTCTTCAGAGACCACACATGGATCCACCAGTGTCATTGCATGTGTGTTCTTGTTACTAACAACAACCAGAGTCATTGCATGTGTGTTCTTTTCACATACCACATATGGATCCACCAGTGTCATTGGATGTGTGTTCTTTTAAAATCCACCTATGGATCCAACAGTGTCATTGCATGTGTGCTCTTTTTACTAACAACAACCAGAGTCATTGCATGTGTGTTCCCTTCAGAGACCACACATGGATCCACCTGTGTCATTGCATGTGTGTTCTTTTTACTAACAACAACTGGAGTCATTGCATGTGTGTTCTTTTCACATACAACATATGTATCCACCAGTGTCATTGCATGTGTGCTCTTTTCACAATCCACCTATGGATCCACCAGTGTCATTGCATGTGTGTTCTTTTTACTAACAACAACCAGAGTCATTGCATGTGTGTTCTTTTCACATACCACATATGGATCCACCAGTGTCATTGCATGTGTGTTGTTTTCACAATCCACCTATAGATCCACCAGTGTCATTGCATGTGTGCTATTTTTACTAACAATAACCAGAGTCATTTCATGTGTGTTCTCTTCAGAGACCACACATGGATCCACCAGTGTCATTGCATTTGTGTTCTTTTTACTAACAACAATTAGAGTCATTGAAATGTGTGTTCTCTTTAGAGACCACACATGGATCCACCAGTGTCATTGCATGTGTGTTCTTTTTACTAACAACAACTAGAGTCATTGCATGTGTGTTCTTTTCACATACCACATATGGATCCACCAGTGTCATTGCATGGGTGCTCTTTTCACAATCCACCAGTGTCATTGAAATGTGTGTTCTCTTCAGAGACCACACATGGATCCACCAGTGTCATTGCATGTGTGCTCTTTTTACAATCCATCTATGGATCCACCTGTGTCATTGCATGTTTGTTCTTTTTACTAACAACAACTGGAGTCATTGCATGTGTGTTCTTTTCACATACAGCATATGGATCCACCAGTGTCATTGCATGTGTGCTCTTTTCAGAATCCACCTACGGATCCACCAGTGTCATTGCATGTGTGTTCTTTTTACTAACAAGAACCAGAGTCATTGCATGTGTGTTCTTTTCACATACCACATATGGATCCACTAGTGTCATTGCATGTGTGGTCTTTTCACAATCCACCTATTGATCCACCAGTGTCATTGCATGTGTGCTCTCTTTGCTAATAATAACCAGAGTCATTCCATGTGTGTTCTCTTTAGATACCACACATGGATCCACCGGTGTCATTGCATGTGTGTTCTTTTTACTATCAACAACCAGTGTCATTGAAATGTGTGTTCTCTTTAGAGACCACAGATGGATCCACCAGTGTCATTGCATGTGTGTTCTTTTTACTAACAACAACTAGAGTCATTACATGTGTGTTCTTTTCACATACCACATATGGATCCACCAGTGTCATTGCATGTGTGGTCTTTGCACAATCCACCTATGGATCCACCAGTGTCATTGAAATGTGTGTTCTCTTCAGAGACCACACATGGATCCACCAGTGTCATTGTATGTGTTCGCTTTTGACAATCCACCTATGGATCCACCAGTGCCATTGTATGTGTGTTCTTTTTACTAACAATAACCAGAGTCATTGCATGTGTGTTCTTTTCACATACTACATATGGATCCACCAGTGTCATTGCATGTGTGCTCTTTTCACAATCCACCTATGGACCCACCAGTGTCATTGCATGTGTGTCCTTTTTACTAACAACAACCAAAGTCATTGCATGTGTGTTCTTTGCACATACCACATATGGATCCACTACTGTCATTGCATGTGTGTTCTTTTCACAATCCACCTATGGATCCACTAGTGTCATTGCACGTGTGCACTTTTTACTAACAATAACTAGAGTCATTGCATGTGTGTTCTCTTTAGAGACCACACATGGATCCACCAGTGTCATTGCATGTGTGTTCTTTTTACTAACAACAACCAGTTTCATTGAAATGTGTGTTCTCTTCAGAGACCACACATGGATCCACCAGTGTCATTGCATGTGTGTTCTTGTTACTAACAACAACCAGAGTCATTGCATGTGTGTTCTTTTCACATACCACATATGGATCCACCCGTGTCATTGGATGTGTGTTCTTTTAAAATCCACCTATGGATCCACCAGTGTCATTGCATGTGTGCTCTTTTTACTAACAACAACCAGAGTCATTGCATGTGTGTTCCCTTCAGAGACCACACATGGATCCACCTGTGTCATTGCATGTGTGTTCTTTTTACTAACAACAACTGGAGCCATTGCATGTGTGTTCTTTTCACATACAACATATGGATCCACCAGTGTCATTGCATGTGTGCTCTTTTCACAATCCACCTATGGATCCACTAGTGTCATTGCATGTGTGTTCTTTTTACTAACAACAACCAGAGTCATTGCATGTGTATTCTTTTCACATAGCACATATGGATCCACTAGTGTCATTGCATCTGTGTTCTTTTCACAATCCACTTATGGATCCACCAGTGTCATTGCATGTGTGCTCTTTTTACTAATAATAACCAGAGTCATTGCATGTGTGTTCTCTTTAGAGACCACACATGGATCCACAAGTGTCATTGCATGTGTGTTCTTTTTACTAACAACAACCAGTGTCATTTAAATGTCTGTTCTCTTTAGAGACCACACATGGATCCACCAGTGTCATTGCATGTGTGTTCTTTTTACTAACAACAACTAGAGTCATTGCATGTGTGTTCTTTTCACATACCACACATGGATTGTCACATCCCAAGATTTTCCAAATCTTGTAATGTGAAAAATAAATTAACAAAATAATTTTTTGTTGAAAATCAGGGTGAAAAGAAAGTTTTGTTTCTAAAAGGAAACTTAAAATCCCATCCTGAACAAACTTTGGACTAAAGTTTGAATTCAACAAATCCAAATCAAGAGAAATGCATTCCTCAATGAATGTATCTGGAAATTTGAACACTTGGAAAATAAATCCAAATCCTAAAACCCTAATGGAATAAAAACCATTTCCAAGTTATCTCAAAATCCATGGATTTGATCCATACCAAAATTGATCAACAAATATTCACAAAGGATCAAGAAAGACCATAGAAGTTGGTTTCACTCAAATTGGAACCATAAATAAAATCTTATGAATATAATAAGATAAGGAAATTGAATTTCCAAAGCTAATAAAGCCCTTACCAAAAACCCATACCAATTGGTGAACAAATAATCCTAAAGGGATTAAAAAGTTAAACATTTAATAAAGGCAAATAAAATATTTTGTTTTGATAAAATGAGTAAAGGTTTAATTAAATAAAATAATAAGGATGTAATATCCAAATTTTATTTAAGTAAAGGCTTTTCCCATTTTAAATAAACACCAAAACTTATTTATTCTTTTAAATAAGTTTTCCAAGTATTTTGATTTCTCAAAATAAAACCTACTAAAGTGTTTTGGTTTTATTTTGGATTTCAAAATAAAGTTTTTAAATAATAAACCAATCCTATTTGAATTTTGAACTAAAGATCCATTTTATTTAATTATTAAATGGATCCTAAAATGAATAAAAATATTAAATTATTTTATTTTGAGATTTGGATTATGTTGATAAACAGAACCAAATTCAAAGTACAAAGTTGAGTGATTGTTTGAATTGTTTGAATGGTTTGATTGTTTGAATAATTGATTGAGAATTCAAAACAGAAAAAGATTTAGAAAAGGAAAAAGAAAACAGACAGAAAAAATAAGAAAACAGACCCAGCCCACTAAGGCCCAGCAGCAGCCCACCTAGCCCACCTGTTCTCTTCCCCGAAGCATTCCTTTCTCACCCAGATTCTGACCCGCAAAGACAATGACTGGTGGACCCAAACCCTTTCCTTTTCTATCACTGACAAGACGACCCCACCTCTCCCTTTTCCCCGAACGAACCGTTTTCTTTACCGCGGAAAGAACCCACTCAGTCACAGACAGCCGGGACCCACTCCCACTCTCTCTCTTTCGCTGACAGACGGGTCCCACACCACTGTGCATCGTCCTCACCCGCGCCAGCCGTTTCTTCCTCCTCCCTCAACGTCGCTCTGCCGCCATTGATTTCGATTAATCTGCGTTGATGACAGGCTTAACTCACCCAGAGACCACGCCCCCTTAAAAGCCTCCCTCTCCTCTGTCATTTCCCCCAGACACCGCCTCCCCTCTGCCTCTAGGCCGCCCCCATTTCCTCCCCGAGCTCCTCTGTCTCCGACGAGGTTCGGCGATGATTCCGGCGACTCGACACCGCCCCGAGCCTCCCTGAGCATGCTGGCAGCTTTCCCACTCTCAGGCGCATCTGCCAGTGCATCAAACTCGCCTGCGAGTGCCCTGCAGGCTCGGCAACGACGACGACCACCGTCGCCACCGTCTGCTTCCTCTCCGGCGAAGCCCATAGGTAGTTTCCGGCCGCCCCTCTACCTCTCGATCACGCACACAACTTTGTTATGATACTGCACCTCTAACCGCGTCATCATTTTGTCTCGAGGTGATCCACAGCACCGTACCCAACTACAACCAGAGCACGCCGTCGTCAGACGCAACTCCGACGAAGAATTCCGACGACACCCGTGCGCCCCTTCACCAACCAGTACCAGGTTGAGCACCCCCGTGCCTCGGCGATCACTGTGAGCCACTCCTACCTCTCTCTTGCTTCCTGTGTTAGCCGGAACTCCACCGCCAGAGCGCCGCTGCCGCCTGCCGCCGCGCAGCGCCGCCACTAATTGGTCGCATAGATCTGCACCGTTAGATTTCAATCCGACGCGTAGGAACGAATCACTTAACAAAGAGGTATCAGTCAATCTGCGTCGTATGATTTAAATGAAATCCAGCGGTCCAGAGAGCTCGATCCAGACGAACCGGTACCGTCCAGTGAAATCCTGCCGCGTGGCACTAGATCTGTTTAAAAGAAATTTGAAAACAGATTTATTTGCAAACTTCAAACCCTTGTATCTTTGGATCCACACGTCCAAAAATTACAAATTTTATGTCGTTGGATTCAGGAGAGCAAGCCCTAGCCAACCCTGCCCTTAGTTTAGCAAATAGTATCTGTTAGTTTGCTTGATTTTGCAGATTCATTTGTGAGCTTGTTTAGAGTAGAAAAAATTGTTTAAAAATGTTTTTAAGGTTAAAACCTTTGCAAATTGGTTTGTTGTGACCTTATTGACCCTAGGAACCAACCCATAGTTTGGAAAATGATTTTGGAAAAGTTTAGAATGGATTAACTAGTTTAGTCCATTTCTAGCTAAATAAAACTATTGTTTTGTTTATGAAAATGGTTTTGAGTAAAAACTTTGGAGAAAATGTTTTGGACCAAACCTACTGATCCAAAACACCAAGTTTTGCAATAGCAACTCATCTGGTGAAACAAAATAAGGAATCTTTGATTTAAAACCATTTCTAGTCAAATAGAAATGTGGTAATTTTTACAAAATGATACTTTGTTTTGAAAATGGTTTTATAGTGAAACCTTTTGCAAATGACTTTGCCATTTTGGTAAATGACCAATTTGGAACTTACAAAGTTTAGAAGCCTAGTGAAGACCATCCTTACAATAGAACCAACCTTTGCATGCTTATGCATGACTTAGATCCCATTACTTTGTGTGTGAAAAATTGTTTGTTTGACTTTGGTTTGGAATGTGAATTGAATTGTGTTTGCTTGATTGACTTGTAGTGAAGTGTGAGACTAGCAAGATCAAGGAGTGAACCTATATCCTCTACCAAAAAGGCAAGTGATGCTTCATATCTTTTGTCCCATTATTTTCAATATGCATTAGTGTTTTTGCTAAGTAAAACTTGCATGGTTTTTATTTTGCTAAGTATAGATCTTGCTATAGGAAAACCTAGTAGATGAATCCTTAGTAGGATTTTCCTAAGTTAAGAATCCTATTACTATCAAGCTTAGCCTAGCTAATAGAAAACATGGGTGGACTATATATTCACACTATGGAAAAATATTCTAAGTCTGAGGACTTATGTTTTTGTTTAATAAAACAACTAAGTGAATAAATCACCTGGGTGGAATGGAAGGAATGGTTTGTGTTGAGTGGTTCACAAGGCCATGGACTTGGCTTGTGTATCTCACTTGTGGATGGCCACCCAGGAACAAAGAGATTTGAGATGTCAAATGTTGAGAAGCTTCAAGTGCAACCACTTGGCAATATGGGCTCTGCCATGATCATATAGGTTGCAAGAACTTAGCCATATGGACAGTTGGTGGTAGTGTTTGATAGGTTGGAACGCGTCCATGATGGTCTAAGGGAAGGCTTCTGAAAGATCTTGTCTTGGGAAACCAAGTCTTGTGGGAAAAGTGCACCACCTCTACAGAGTGTAAAATCTAAGTACTTAGCCATGTCCCTGGTAAAGGACAATTTGAGCATCAAGACATGGAAGCAATCAAGAATCTCATCACTCCAATTTCTAAATAAAATTTGTGGTTTGAACAAGGGTTGTTTGAATTCTTCAATCTTTGATGGAGAGATGGCTTGGTACAAGGATCTTGAAATCTTAGATTGAGGAAAAATGTTTTTGTCAAAACAAAAACTTAGTATTTTCAAAATGTTAGGGAAAAATCTATTTTGAGCAATGCAAGCCTCAACTCCACTTAGCCAAATGCATATAGATGTTAGACTCCACTATACTACCAAAGTATCACTTGCCAATACAATTCAAATGTATTGACCCTTGTGGCTGTAACTTGTAATGTTGCAGGTTTGATTGATTTTAGTGAAGATTGATTGATTAGGATTACAAAGTCTACAACCAACATCTGCCTGTGGCACTTTGAAGATGAAGGACCCATGACTATAGTTATTCCGCTGCAATGTAATGTAATAGCCATATGAGCTATGTATGATGTAATAAAATTATGTTATTCCTGGTTATAAAGTTGTAATATGACCTTTGTCTCTTGATATTACATCTAAAATGTGGATGCTAGCTATTGATCCAGGGACTAGCATTGTAAACACAGGGGACTCAATCTTATTTAAAGGTTGGGATCCTGACATGGATCCACCAGTGTCATTGCATGTGTGCTCTTTTCACAATCCACCAGTGTCATTGAAATGTGTGTTCTCTTCAGAGACCACACATGGATCCACCAGTGTCATTGCATGTGTGCCCTTTTTACAATCCACCTATGGATCCACCTGTGTCATTGCATGTGTGTTCTTTTTACTAACAACAACTGGAGTCATTGCATGGGTGCTCTTTTCACAATCCACCTATGGATCCACCAGTGTCATTGCATGTGTTTTCTTTTTACTAACAACAACTAGAGTCAATGCATGTGTGTTCTTTTCACATACCACATATGGATCCACTAGTGTCATTGCATGTGTGTTCTTTTCACAATCCACTTATGGATTCACCAGTGTCATTGCATGCGTGCTCTTTTTACTAATAATAACCAGAGTCATTGCATGTGTGTTCTCTTTAGAGACCACACATGGATCCACCAGTGTCATTGCATGTGTGTTCCTTTTACTAACAACAACCAGTGTCATTGAAATGTGTGTTCTCTTTAGAGACCACACATGGGTCCACCAGTGTCATTGCATGTGTGTTCTTTTTACTAACAACAACTAGAGTCATTGCATGTGTGTTCTTTTCACATACCACATATGGATCCACCAGTGTCATTGCATGTGTGCTCTTTTCACAATCCACCTATGGATCCACCAGTGTCATTGAAATGTGTGTTCTCTTCAGAGACCACACATGGATCCATCAGTGTCATTGCATGTGTGCTCTTTTGACAATCCACCTATGGATCCACAAGTGTCATTGCATATGTGTTCTTTTTACTAACAACAACCAGAGCCATTGCATGTGTGTTCTTTTCACATACCACATATGGATCCACCAGTGTCATTGCATGCGTGCTCTTTTCACAATCCACCTATGGATCCACCAGTGTCATTGCATGTGTGTTCTTTTTACTAACAACAACCAGAGTCATTGCATGTGTGTTCTTTTCACATACCACATATGGATCCACTAGTGTCATTGCATGTGTGTTCTTTTCACAATCCACCTATGGATCCACCAGTGTCATTGCATGTGTGCTCTTTTTACTAACAATAACCAGAGTCATTGCATGTGTGTTCTCTTTAGAGACCACACACGGATCCACCAGTGTCATTGCATGTGCGTTGTTTTTACTAACAACAACCAGTGTCATTGAAATGTGTGTTCTCTTCAGAGACCACACATGGATCCACCAGTGTCATTGCATGTGTGTTCTTGTTACTAACAATAACCAGAGTCATTGCATGTGTGTTCTTTTCACATACCACATATGGATCCACCAGTGTCATTGCATGTGTGTTCTTTTCAAAATCCACCTATGGATCCACCAGTGTCATTGCATGTGTGCTCTTTTTACTAACAACAACTAGAGTCATTGCATGTGTGTTCTCTTCAGAGACCATACATGGATCCACCTGTGTCATTGCATGTGTGTTCTTTTCACTAACAACAACCAGAGTCATTGAAATGTGTGTTCTCTTCAGAGACCACACATGGATCCACCAGTGTCATTGCATGTGTGTTGATTTTACTAACAACAATCAGTGTCATTGAAATGTGTGTTCTCTTTAGAGACCACACATGGATCCACCAGTGTCATTGCATGTGTGTTCTTTTTACTAACAACAACCAGGATCATTGCATGTGTGTTCTTTTCACATACCACATATGGATCCACCAGTGTCATTGCGTGTGTGTTCTTTTTACTAACAACAACTAGAGTCATTGCATGTGTGTTCTTTTCACATACCACATATGGATCCACCAGTGTCATTGCATGTGTGCTCTTTTCACAACCACCTATGGATACACCTGTGTCATTGAAATGTGTGTTCTCTTCAGAGACCACACATGGATCCACCAGTGTCATTGCATGTGTGCTCTTTTGACAATCCACCTATGGATCCACTAGTGTTATTGCATGTGTGTTCTTTTTACTAACAACAACCAGAGTCATTGCATGTGTGTTTTTTTCACATACCACATATGGATCCACCAGTGTCATTGCATGTGTGCTCTCTTCACAATCCACCTATGGATCCACCAGTGTCATTGCATGTGTGTTCTTTTCACATACCACATATGGATCCACTAGTGTCATTGCATGTGTGTTCTTTTCACAATCCACCTATGGATCCACCAGTGTCATTGTATGTGTGCTCTTTTTACTAATAATAACCAGAGTCATTGCATGTGTGTTCTCTTTAGAGACCAGACATGGATCCACCAGTGTCATTGCATGTGTGTTCTTTTTACTAACAACAACCAGTGTCATTGAAATGTGTGTTCTCTTTAGAGACCACAGATGGATCCACCAGTGTCATTGCATGTGTGTTCTTTTAAAATCCACCTATGGATCCACCAGTGTCATTGCATGTGTGCTCTTTTTACTAACAACAACCAGAGTCATTGCATGTGTGTTCCCTTCAGAGACCACACATGGATTCACCTGTGTCATTGCATGTGTGTTCTTTTTACTAACAACAACTAGAGTCATTGCACGTGTGCTCTTTTCACAATCCACCGATGGATCCACCAGTGTCATTGCATGTGTTTTCTTTTTACTAAGAACAACCAGAGTAAATGCATGTGTGTTCTTTTCACATACCACATATGGATCCACTAGTGTCATTGCATGTGTGTTCTTTTCACAATCCACTTATGGATCCACCAGTGTCATTGCATGTGTGCTCTTTTTACTAATAATAACCAGAGTCATTGCATGTGTGTTCTCTTTAGAGACCACACATGGATCCACCAGTGTCATTGCATGTGTGTTCCTTTTACTAACAACAACCAGTGTCATTTAAATGTGTGTTCTCTTTAGAGACCACACATGGATCCACCAGTGTCATTGCATGTGTGTTCTTTTTACTAACAACAACTAGAGTCATTGCATGTGTGTTCTTTTCACATACCACATATGGATCCACCAGTGTCATTGCATGTGTGCTCTTTTCACAATCCACCTATGGATCCACCAGTGTCATTGAAATGTGTGTTCTCTTCAGAGACCACACATGGATCCACCAGTGTCATTGCATGTGTGCTCTTTTGACAATCCACCTATGGATCCACAAGTGTCATTGCATGTGTGTTCTATTTACTAACAACAACCAGAGCCATTGCATGTGTGTTCTTTTCACATACCACATATGGATCCACCAGTGTCATTGCATGTGTGCTCTTTTCACAATCCACCTATGGATCTACCAGTGTCATTGCATGTGTGTTCTTTTTACTAACAACAACCAGAGTCATTCCATGTGTGTTCTTTTCACATACCACATATGGATCCACTAGTGTCATTGCATGTGTGTTCTTTTCACAATCCACCTATGGATCCACCAGTGTCATTGCATGTGTGCTCTTTTTACTAACAATAACCAGAGTCATTGCATGTGTGTTCTCTTTAGAGACCACACACGGATCCACCAGTGTCATTGCATGTGTGTTCTTTTTACTAACAACCAGTGTCATTGAAATGTGTGTTCTCTTCAGAGACCACACATGGATCCACCAGTGTCATTGCATGTGTGTTCTTGTTACTAACAACAACCAGAGTCATTGCATGTGTGTTCTTTTCACATACCACATATGGATCCACCAGTGTCATTGCATGTGTGTTCTTTTCAAAATCCACCTATGGATCCACCAGTGTCATTGCATGTGTGCTCTTCTTACTAACAACAACCAGAGTCATTGCATGTGTGTTCTCTTCAGAGACCATACATGGATCCACCTGTGTCATTGCATGTGTGTTCTTTTTACTAACAATAACCAGAGTCATTGCATTTGTGTTCTCTTTAGAGACCACACATGGATCCACCAGTGTCATTGCATGTGAGTTGATTTTACTAACAACAACCAGTGTCATTGAAATGTGTGTTCTCTTTAGAGACCACACATGGATCCACCAGTGTCATTGCATGTGTGTTCTTTTTACTAACAACAACCAAAATCATTGCATGTGTGTTCTTTTCACATACCACATATGGATCCACCAGTGTCATTGCGTGTGTGTTCTTTTTACTAACAACAACTAGAGTCATTGCATGTGTGTTCTTTTCACATACCACATATGGATCCACCAGTGTCATTGCATGTGTGCTCTTTTCACAATCCACCTATGGATCCACCTGTGTCATTGAAATGTGTGTTCTCTTTAGAGACCACACATGGATCCACCAGTGTCATTGCATGTGTGCTATTTTGACAATCCACCTATGGATCCACTAGTGTCATTGCATGTGTGTGCTTTTTACTATCAACAACCAGAGTCATTGCATGTGTGTTTTTTCACATACCACATATGGATCCACCAGTGTCATTGCATGTGTGCTCTTTTCACAATCCACCTATGGATCCACCAATGTCATTGCATGTGTGCTCTTTTTACTAACAATAACCAGAGTCATTGCATGTGTGTTCTTTTCACATACCACATATGGATCCACTAGTGTCATTGCATGTGTGTTCTTTTCACAATCCACCTATGGATCCACCAGTGTCATTGCATGTGTGCTCTTTTTACTAACAATAACCAGAGTCATTGCATGTGTGTTCTCTTTAGAGACCAGACATGGATCCACCAGTGTCATTGCATGTGTGTTCTTTTTACTAACAACAACCAGTGTCATTGAAATGTGTGTTCTCTTTAGAGACCACAGATGGATCCACCTGTGTCATTGCATGTGTGTTCTTTTAACTAACAACAACTAGAGTCATTGCATGTGTGTTATTTTCACATACCACATATGGATCCACCAGTGTCATTGCATGTGTGCTCTTTTCACAATCCACCTATGGATCCACCAGTGTCATTGAAATGTGTGTTCTCTTCAGAGACCACACATGGATCCACCAGTGTCATTGCATGTGTGCGCTTTTGACAATCCACCTATGGATCCACCAGTGCCATTGCATTTGTGTTCTTTTTACTAACAATAACCAGAGTCATTGCATGTGTGTTCTTTTCACATACCACATATGGATCCACCAGTGTCATTGCATGTGTGCTCTTTTCACAATCCACCTATGGACCCACCAGTGTCGTTGCATGTGTGTTCATTTTACTAACAACAACCAGAGTCATTGCATGTGTGTTCTTTGCACATACCACATATGGATCCAGTACTGTCATTGCATGTGTGTTCTTTTCACAATCCACCTATGGATCCACCAGTGTCATTGCACGTGTGCTCTTTTTACTAACAATAACCAGAGTCATTGCATGTGTGTTCTCTTTAGAGACCACACATGGATCCACCAGTGTCATTGCATGTGTGTTCTTTTTACTAACAACAACCAGTGTCATTTAAATGTGTGTTCTCTTCAGACACCACACATGGATCCACCAGTGTCATTGCATGTGTGTTCTTGTTACTAACAACAACCAGAGTCATTGCATGTGTGTTCTTTTCACATACCACATATGGATCCACTAGTGTCATTGCATGTGTGCTCTTTTCACAATCCACCTATGGATCCACCAGTGTCATTGAAATGTATGTTCTCTTCAGAGACCACACATGGATCCACTAGTGTCATTGCATGTGTGCGCTTTTGACAATCCACCTATGGGTCCACCAGTGCCATTGCATTTGTGTTCTTTTTACTAACAATAACCAGAGTCATTGCATGTGTGTTCTTTTCACATACCACATATGGATCCACCAGTGTCATTGCATGTGTGCTCTTTTCACAATCCACCTATGGACCCACCAGTGTCATTGCATGTGTGTTCTTTTTACTAACAACAACCAGAGTCATTGCATGTGTGTTCTTTGCACATACCACATATGGATCCACTACTGTCATTACATGTGTGTTCTTTTCACAATCCACCTATGGATCCACCAGTGAAATTTCACGTGTGCTCTTTTTACTAACAATAACCAGAGTCATTGCATGTGTGTTCTCTTTAGAGACCACACATGGATCCACCAGTGTCATTGCATGTGTGTTCTTTTTACTAACAAAAACCAGTGTCATTTAAATGTGTGTTCTCTTTAGACACCACACATGGATCCACCAGTGTCATTGCATGTGTGTTCTTGTTACTAACAACAACCAGAGTCATTGCATGTGTTTTCTTTTCACATACCACATATGGATCCACCAGTGTCATTGCATGTGTGTTCTTTTAAAATCCACCTATGGATCCACCAGTGTCATTGCATGTGTGCTCTTTTTACTAACAACAACCAGAGTCATTGCATGTGTGTTCCCTTCGGAGACCACACATGGATCCACCTGTGTCATTGCATGTGTGTTCTTTTTACTAACAACAACTGGAGTCATTGCATGTGTGCTCTTTTCACAATCCACCTATGGATCCACTAGTGTCATTGCATGTGTGTTCTTTTTACTAACAACAACCAGAGTCAATGCATGTGTGTTCTTTTCACATACCACATATGGATCCACTAGTGTCATTGCATGTGTGTTCTTTTCACAATCCACTTATGGATCCACCAGTGTCATTGCATGTGTGCTCTTTTTACTAATAATAACCAGAGTCATTGCATGTGTGTTCTCTTTAGAGACCACACATGGATCCACCAGTGTCATTGCATGTTTGTTCCTTTTACTAACAACAACCAGTGTCATTGGAATGTGTGTTCTCTTTAGAGACCACACATGGATCCACCAGTGTCATTGCATGTGTGTTCTTTTTACTAAGAACAACTAGAGTCATTGCATGTGTGTTCTTTTCACATACCACATATGGATCCACCTGTGTCATTGCAGGTGTGCTCTTTTCACAATCCACCTATGGATCCACCAGTGTCATTGAAATGTGTGTTCTCTTCAGAGACCACACATGGATCCACCAGTGTCATTGCATGTGTGCTCTTTTGACAATCCACCTATGGATCCACCAGTGTCATTGCATGTGTGTTCTTTTTACTAACAACAACCAGAGTCATTGCATGTGTGCTCTTTTCACATACCGCATATGGATCCACCAGTGTCATTGCATGTGTGCTCTTTTCACAATCCACCTATGGATCCACCAGTGTCATTGCATGTGGGTTCTTTTTACTAACAACAACCAGAGTCATTGCATGTGTGTTCTTTTCACATACCACATATGGATCCACTAGTGTCATTGCATGTGTGTTCTTTTCACAATCCACCTATGGATCCACCAGTGTCATTGCATGTGTGCTCTTTTTACTAACAATAACCAGAGTCATTGCATGTGTGTTCTCTTTAGAGACCACACACGGATCCACCAGTGTCATTGCATGTGTGTTGTTTTTACTAACAACAACCAGTGTCATTGAAATGTGTGTTCTCTTCAGAGACCACACATGGATCCACCAGTGTCATTGCATGTGTGTTCTTGTTACTAACAACAACCAGAGTCATTGCATGTGTGTTCTTTTCACATACCACATATGTTTCCACCAGTGTCATTGCATGTGTGTTCTTTTCAAAATCCACCTATGGATCCACCAGTGTCATTGCATGTGTGCTCTTTTTACTAACAACAGCCAGAGTCATTGCATGTGTGTTCTCTTCAGAGACCACACATGGATCCACCTGTGTCATTACATGTGTGTTCTTTTTACTAACAACAACCAGAGTCATTGAAATGTGTGTTCTCTTCAGAGACCACACATGGATCCACCAGTGTCATTGCATGTGTGTTGATTTTACTAACAACAACCAGTGTCATTGAAATGTGTGTTCTCTTTAGAGACCACACATGGATCCACCAGTGTCATTGCATGTGTGTTCTTTTTACTAACAACAACCAGAATCATTGCATGTGTGTTCTTTTCACATACCACAAATGGATCCACCAGTGTCATTGCGTGTGTGTTCCTTTTACTAACAACAACTAGGGTCATTGCATGTGTGTTCTTTTCACATACCTCATATGGATCCACCAGTGTCATTGCATGTGTGCTCTTTTCACAATCCACCTATGGATCCACCTGTGTCATTGAAATGTGTGTTCTCTTCAGAGACCACACATGGATCCACCAGTGTCATTGCATGTGTGCTCTTTTGACAATCCACCTATGGATCCTCCAGTGTCATTGCATGTGTGTTCTTTTTACTAACAACAACCAGAGTCATTGCACGTGTGTTCTTTTCACATACCACATATGGATCCACCAGTGTCATTGCATGTGTGCTCTTTTCACAATCCACCTATGGATCCACCAGTGTCATTGCATGTGTGTTCTTTTTACTAACAACAACCAGAGTCATTGCATGTGTGTTCTTTTCACATACCACATATGGATCCACTAGTGTCATTGCATGTGTGTTCTTTTCACAATCCACCTATGGATCCACCAGTGTCATTGCATGTGTGCTCTTTTTACTAACAATAACCAGAGTCATTGCATGTGTGTTCTCTTTAGAGACCACACATGGATCCACCAGTGTCATTGCATGTGTGTTGTTTTTACTAACAACAACCAGTGCCATTTAAATGTGTGTTCTCTTCAGAGACCACACATGGATCCACCATTGTCATTGCATGTGTGTTCTTGTTACTAACAACAACTAGAGTCATTGCATGCGTGTTCTTTTCACATACCACATATGGATCCACCAGTGTCATTACATGTGTGCTCTTTTTACTAACAATAACCAGAGTCATTGCATGTGTGTTCTCTTTAGAGACCACACACGGATCCACCAGTGTCATTGCATGTGTGTTGTTTTTAATAACAACAACCAGTGTCATTGAAATGTGTGTTCTCTTCAGAGACCACACATGGATCCACCAGTGTCATTGCATGTGTGTTCTTGTAACTAACAACAACCAGAGTCATTGCATGTGTGTTCTTTTCACATACCACATATGGATCCACCAGTGTCATTCCATGTGTGTTCTTTTCAAAATCCACCTATGGATCCACTACTGTCGTTGCATGTGCGCTCTTTTTACTAACAACAACCAGAGTCATTGCATGTGTGTTCTCTTCAGAGACCACACATGGATCCACCTGTGTCATTGCATGTGTGTTCTTTTTACTAACAACAACCAGAGTCATTGAAATGTGTGTTCTCTTCAGAGACCACACATAGATCCACCAGTGTCATTGCATGTGTGTTGATTTTACTAACAACAACTAGTGTCATTGAAATGTGTGTTCTCTTTAGAGACCACACATGGATCCACCAGTGTCATTGCATGTGTGTTCTTTTTACTAACAACAACCAGAATCATTGCATGTGTGTTCTTTTCACATACCACAAATGGATCCACCAGTGTCATTGCGTGTGTGTTCCTTTTACTAACAACAACTAGAGTCATTGCATGTGTGTTCTTTTCACATACCTCATATGGATCCACCAGTGTCATTGCATGTGTGCTCTTTTCACAATCAACCTATGGATCCACCTGTGTCATTGAAATGTGTGTTCTCTTCAGAGACCACACATGGATCCACCAGTGTCATTGCATGTGTGCTCTTTTGACAATCCACCTATGGATCCACCAGTGTCATTGCATGTGTGTTCTTTTTACTAACAACAACCAGAGTCATTGCACGTGTGTTCTTTTCACATACCACATATGGATCCACCAGTGTCATTGCATGTGTGCTCTTTTCACAATCCACCTATGGATCCACCAGTGTCATTGCATGTGTGTTCTTTTTACTAACAACAACCAGAGTCATTGCATGTGTGTTCTTTTCACATACCACATATGGATCCACTAGTGTCATTGCATGTGTGTTCTTTTCACAATCCACCTATGGATCCACCAGTGTCATTGCATGTGTGCTCTTTTGACTAACAATAACCAGAGTCATTGCATGTGTGTTCTCTTTAGAGACCACACATGGATCCACCAGTGTCATTGCATGTGTGTTGTTTTTATTAACAACAACCAGTGCCATTGAATTGTGTGTTCTCTTTAGAGACCACACATGGTTCCACCAGTGTCATTGCATGTGTGTTCTTGTTACTAACAACAACCATCGTCATTACATGTGTGTTCTTTTCACATACCACATATGGATCGACCAGTGTCATTACATGTGTGTTCTTTTGAAAATCCACCTATGGATCCACCAGTGTCATTGCATGTGTGCTCTTTTTACTAACAACAACCAGATTTATTGCATGTGTGTTCTCTTTAGAGACCATACATGGATCCACCTATGTCATTGCATGTGTGTTCTTTTTACTAACAACAACCAGAGTCATTGAAATGTGTGTTCTCTTCAGAGACCACACATGCATCCACCAGTGTCATTGCATGTGTGTTCATTTTACTAACAACAACAAGTGTCATTGAAATGTGTGTTCTCTTTAGAGACCACACATGGATCCACCAATGTCATTGCATGTGTGTTCTTTTTACTAACAACAACCAGAATCATTGCATGTGTGTTCTTTTCACATACCACATATCGATCCACCAGTGTCATTGCATGTGTGCTCTTTTTACTAACAACAACCAGAGTCATTGCATGTGTGTTCTCTTCAGAGACCACACATGGATCCACCTGTGTCATTGCATGTGTGTTCTTTTTATTAACAACAACCAGAGTCATTGAAATGTGTGTTCTCTTCAGAGACCACACATGGATCCACCAGTGTCATTGCATGTGTGTTGATTTTACTAACAACAACCAGTGTCATTGAAATGTGTGTTCTCTTTAGAGACCACACATGGATCCACCAGTGTCATTGCATGTGTGTTCTTTTTACTAACAACAACCAGAATCATTGCATGTGTGTTCTTTTCACATACCACAAATGGATCCACCAGTGTCATTGCTTGTGTGTTCCTTTTACTAACAACAACTAGAGTCATTGCATGTGTGTTCTTTTCACATTCCTCATATGGATCCACCAGTGTCATTGCATGTGTGCTCTTTTCACAATCCACCTATGGATCCACCTGTGTCATTGAAATGTGTGTTCTCTTTAGAGACCACACATGGATCCACCAGTGTCATTGCATGTGTGCTCTTTTGACAATCCACCTATGGATCCACCAGTGTCATTGCATGTGTGTTCTTTTTACTAACAACAACCAGAGTCATTGCACGTGTGTTCTTTTCACATACCACATATGGATCCACCAGTGTCATTGCATGTGTGCTCTTTTCACAATCCACCTATGGATCCACCAGTGTCGTTGCATGTGTGTTCTTTTTACTAACAACAACCAGAGTCATTGCATGTGTGTTCTTTTCACATACCACATATGGATCCACTAGTGTCATTGCATGTGTGTTCTTTTCACAATCCACCTATGGATCCACCAGTGTCATTGCATGTGTGCTCTTTTTACTAACAATAACCAGAGTCATTGCATGTGTGTTCTCTTTAGAGACCACACATGGATCCACCAGTGTCATTGCATGTGTGTTGTTTTTACTAACAACAACCAGTGCCATTGAAATGTGTGTTCTCTTCAGAGACCACAATGGATCCACCAGTGTCATTGCATGTGTGTTCTTGTTACTAACAACAACCAGAGTCATTGCATGTGTGTTCTTTTCACATACCACATATGGATCCACCAGTGTCATTGCATGTGTGTTCTTTTCAAAATCCACCTATGGATCCACCAGTGTCATTGCATGTGTGCTCTTTTTACTAACAACAACCAGAGTCATTGCATGTGTGTTCTCTTCAGAGACCACACATGGATCCACCTATGTCATTGCATGTGTGTTCTTTTTACTAACAACAACCAGAGTCATTGAAATGTGTGTTCTCTTCAAAGACCACACATGCATCCACCAGTGTCATTGCGTGTGTGTTCATTTTACTAACAACAACCAGTGTCATTGAAATGTGTGTTCTCTTTAGAGACCACACATGGATCCACCAGTGTCATTGCATGTGTGTTCTTTTTACTAACAATAACCAGAATCATTGCATGTGTGTTCTTTTCACATACCACATATGGATCCACTAGTGTCATTGCATGTGTGTTCTTTTTACTAACAACAACTGGAGTCATTTCATGTGTCTTCTTTTCACATACCACATATGGATCCACTAGAGTCATTGAAATGTGTGTTCTCTTTAGAGACCACACATGGATCCACTAGTGTCATTGCATGTGTGTTCTTTTTACTAACAACAACCAGAGTCATTGGATGTGTGTTGTTTTCACATACAACATATGGATCCACCAGTGTCCTTGCATGTGTGTTCTTTTCACAATCCACCTATGGATCCACTAGGGTCATTGCATGTGTGTTCTTTTCACATACCAAATATGGATCCACCAGTGTCATTGAAATCTGTGTTCTCTTTAGAGGCCACACATGGACCCACCAGTGTCATTGCATATGTGTTCTTTTTACTAACAACAACTAGAGTCATTGCATGTGTGTTCTTTTCAGATACCACATATGGATCCACCAGTGTCATTGCATGTGTGCTCTTTTCACAATCCACCTATGGATCCACCAGTGTCATTGAAATGTGTGTTCTCTTTAGAGACCACACATGGATCCACCAGTGTCATTGCATGTGTGTTATTTTTACTAACAACAACTGGAGTCATTGCATGTCTGTTCGTTTCACATACCACATATGGATCCACTAGTGTCATTGCATGTGTGCTCTTTACACAATCCACCTATGGATCCACCAGTGTCATTGCATGTGTGTTCTATTTACTAACAACAACTGGAGTCATTGCATGTGTGTTCTTTTCACATACCACATATGGATCCACCAGTGTCATTGCATGTGTGCTCCTTTCACAAATAACCTATGGATCCACCAGTATCATTGCATGTGTGTTCTTTTTACTAACAACAACTAGAGTCATTGCATGTGTGTTCTTTTCACATACCACATATGGATCCACCAGTGTCATTGCATGTGTGTTCTTTTCATAATCCACCTATAGATCCACCAGTGTCATTGCATGTGTGCTCATTTTACTAACAACAACCAGAGTCATTGCACGTGTGTTCTCTTCAGAGACCACACATGGATCCACCAGTGTCATTGCATTTGTGTTCTTTTTACTAACAACAATCAAAGTCATTGAAATGTGTGTTCTCTTTAGAGACCACACATGGATCCACTAGTGTCATTGAATGTGTATTCTTTTTACTAACAACAACCAGAGTCATTGCATGTGTGTTCTTTTCACATACCACATATGGATCCACCAGTCTCATTGCATGTGTGTTCTTTATAGTAACAACAACTAGAGTCATTTCATGTGTGTTCTTTTCACATACCACATATGGATTCACTAGTGTCATTGAAATGTGTGTTCTCTTTAGAGACCACACATGGATCCACCAGTGTCATTGTATTGTGTTCTTTTTACTAACAACAACTGGAGTCATTGCATGTGTGTTCTTTTCACATACCACATATGGATCCACCAGTGTCATTGCATGTGTGCTCTTTTCATAATCCACCTATGGATCCACCAGTGTCATTGCATGTGTGTTCTTTTCACATACCACATATGGTTCCACTAGTGTCATTGAAATGTGTGTTCTCTTTAGAGAGCACACATGGATCCACCATTGTCATTGTATGTGTGTTCTTTTTACTAACAACAACTTGAGTCATTACATGTGTGTTCTTTACACATACCACATATGGATCCACCAGTGCCATTGCATGTGTGCTCTTTTCACAATCCACCTATGAATCCACCAGTGTCAATGCATGTGTGTTCTTTTTACTAACAACAACCAGAGTCATTGCATGTGTGTTCTTTTCACATACCACATATGGATCCCCTAGTGTCATTGCATGTGTGTTGTTTTCACAATCCACCTATGGATCCACCAGTGTCAATGCATATGTGCTCTTTTTACTAACAACCAGAGTCATTGCATGTGTGTTCTCTTCAGAGACCACACATAGATCCACCAGAGTCATTGCATGTGTGTTCTTTTCACATACCACATATGGATCCACTAGTGTCATTGCATGTGTGTTCTTTTCACAATCCACCTATGGATCCACCAGTGTCATTGCCTGTGTTCTTTTTACTAACAACAACCAGTGCCATTGCATGTGTGTTCTTTTTACTAACAACAACCAGTGTCATTGAAATGTGTGTTCTCTTTAGAGACCACACATGGATCCACCAGTGTCATTGCATATGTGTTCTTGTTACTAACAACAACCAGAGTCATTGCATGTGTGTTCTTTTCACATGCCACATATGGATACATTAGTGTCATTGAATGTGTGTTCTTTTTACTAACAACAACCAGAGTCATTGCATGTGTCTTCTTTTCACATACCACATATGGATCCACCAGTCTCATTGCATGTGTGTTCTTTTTAGTAACAACAACTAGAGTCATTTCATGTGTGTTCTTTTCAAATACCACATATGGATCCACCAGTGTCATTGCATGTGTGTTCTTGTTACTAACAACAACCAGAGTCATTGCATGTGTGTTCCTTTCACATACCACATATGGATCCACCAGTGTCATTGCATGTGTGTTCTTTTCACAATCCACCTATGGATCCACCAGTATCATTGCATGTGTGTTCTTTTTACTAACAACAACCAGTGTCATTGAAATGTGTGTTCTCTTCAGAGACCACACATGGATCCACCAGTGTCATTGCATGTGTGTTCTTGTTACTAACAACAACCAGAGTCATTGCATGTGTGTTCTTTTCACATACCACATATGGATCCACCAGTCTCATTGCATGTGTGTTCTTTTCAAAATCCACCTATGGATCCACCAGTGTCATTGCATGTGTGCTCTTTTTACTAACAACAACCATAGTCAATTCATGTGTGTTCTCTTCAGAGACCACACATGGATCCACCTGTGTCATTGCATGTGTGTTCTTTTTACTAACAACAACCAGAGTCATTGAAATGTGTGTTTTCTTCAGAGACCACACATGGATCCACCAATGTCATTGCATGTGTGTTCATTTTACTAACAACAACCAGTGTCATTGAAATGTGTGTTCTCTTTAGAGACCACTCATGGATCCACCAGTGTCATTGCATGTGTGTTCTTTTTAGTAACAACAACCAGAATCATTGCATGTGTGTTCTTTTCACATACCACATATGGATCCACCAGTGTCATTGCATTTGTGTTCTTTTTACTAACAACAACTTGAGTCATTTCATGTGTGTTCTTTTCACATACCACATATGGATCCACTAGTGTCATTGAAATGTGTGTTCTCTTCAGAGACCACACATGGATCCACCAGTGTCATTGCATGTGTGTTCTTTTTACTAACAACAACTGGAGTCATTGCATGTGTGTTCTTTTTACTAACAACAACTGGAGTCATTGCATGTGTGTTCTTCTTACTAACAACAACTGGAGTCATTGCATGTGTGTTCTTCTTACTAACAACAACTGGTGTCATTGCATGTGTGTTCTTTTCACATACAACATATGGATCCACCACTGTCATTGCATGTGTGCTCTTTTCACAATCCACCTATGGATCCACCAGTGTCATTGCATGTGTGTTCTTTTTACTAACAAGAACCAGAGTCATTGCATGTGTGTTGTTTTCACATACAACATATGGATCCACCAGTGTCCTTGCATGTGTGTTCTTTTCACAATCCACCTATGGATCCACTAGGGTCATTGCATGTGTGTTCTTTTCACATACCAAATATGGATCCACCAGTGTCACTGAAATGTGTGTTCTCTTTAGAGGCCACACATGGATCCACCAGTGTCATTGCATGTGTGTTCTTTTTACTAACAACAACTGGAGTCTTTGCACATGTGTTCTTTTCAGATACCACATATGGATCCACCAGTGTCATTGCATGTGTGCTCTTTTCACAATCCACCTATGGATCCACCAGTGTCATTGAAATGTGTGTTCTCTTTAGAGACCACACATGGATCCACCACTGTGATTGCATGTGTGTTATTTTTACTAACAACAACTGGAGTCATTCCATGTGTGTTCGTTTCACATACCATATATGGATCCACCAGTGTCATTGCATGTGTGCTCTTTACACAATCCACCTATGGATCCACCAGTGTCATTGAAATGTGTGTTCTCTTCAGAGACCACACATGGATCCACAAGTGTCATTGCATGTGTGTTCTATTTACTAACAACAACTGGAGTCATTGCATGTGTGTTCTTTTCACATACCACATATGGATCCACCAGTGTCATTGCATGTGTGCTCCTTTCACAATCCACCTATGGATCCACCAGTCTCATTGCATGTGTGTTCTTTTTACTAACAACAACTAGAGTCATTGCATGTGTGTTCTTTTCACATACCACATATGGATCCACCAGTGTCATTGCATGTGTGTTCTTTTCATAATCCACCTATAGATCCACCAGTGTCATTGCATGTGTGCTCATTTTACTAACAACAACCAGAGTCATTGCACGTGTGTTCTCTTCAGAGACCACACATGGATCCACCAGTGTCATTGCATTTGTATTCTTTTTACTAACAACAATCAAAGTCATTGAAATGTGTGTTCTCTTTAGAGACCACACATGGATCCACTAGTGTCATTGAATGTGTATTCTTTTTACTAACAACAACCAGAGTCATTGCATGTGTGTTCTTTTCACATACCACATATGGATCCACCAGTCTCATTGCATGTGTGTTCTTTATAGTAACAACAACTAGAGTCATTTCATGTGTGTTCTTTTCACATACCACATATGGATTCACTAGTGTCATTGAAATGTGTGTTCTCTTTAGAGACCACACATGGATCCACCAGTGTCATTGTATTGTGTTCTTTTTACTAACAACAACTGGAGTCATTGCATCTGTGTTCTTTTCACATACCACATATGGATCCACCAGTGTCATTGCATGTGTGCTCTTTTCATAATCCACCTATGGATCCACCAGTGTCATTGCATGTGTGTTATTTTCACATACCACATATGGTTCCACTAGTGTCATTGAAATGTGTGTTCTCTTTAGAGAGCACACATGGATCCACCATTGTCATTGTATGTGTGTTCTTTTTACTAACAACAACTTGAGTCATTACATGTGTGTTCTTTACACATACCACATATGGATCCACCAGTGTCATTGCATGTGTGCTCTTTTCACAATCCACCTATCGATCCACAAGTGTCATTGCATGTGTGTTCTTTTTACTAACAACAACCAGAGTCATTGCATGTGTGTTCTTTTCACATACCACATATGGATCCCCTAGTGTCATTGCATGTGTGTTCTTTTCACAATCCACCTATGGATCCACCAGTGTCAATGAATATGTGCTCTTTTTACTAACAACCAGAGTCATTGCATGTGTGTTCTCTTCAGAGACCACACATAGATCCACCAGAGTCATTGCATGTGTGTTCTTTTCACATACCACATATGGATCCACTAGTGTCATTGCATGTGTGTTCTTTTCACAATCCACCTATGGATCCACCAGTGTCATTGCCTGTGTGTTCTTTTTACTAACAACAACCAGTGCCATTGCATGTGTGTTCTTTTTACTAACAACAACCAGTGTCATTGAAATGTGTGTTCTCTTCAGAGACCACACATGGATCCACCAGTGTCATTGCATGTGTGTTCTTTTCACATGCCACATATGGATACACTAGTGTCATTGAATGTGTGTTCTTTTTACTAACAACAACCAGAGTCATTGCATGTGTGTTCTTTTCACATACAACACATGGATCCACCAGTCTCATTGCATGTGTGTTCTTTTTAGTAACAACAACTAGAGTCATTTCATGTGTGTTCTTTTCACATACCACATATGGATCCACCAGTATCATTGCATGTGTGTTCTTGTTACTAACAACAACCAGAGTCATTTCATGTGTGTTCCTTTCACATACCACATATGGATCCACCAGTATCATTGCATGTGTGTTCTTTTCACAATCCACCTATGGATCCACGAGTATCATTGCATGTGTGTTCTTTTTACTAACAACAACCAGTGTCATTGAAATGTGTGTTCTCTTCAGAGACCACACATGGATCCACCAGTGTCATTGCATGTGTGTTCTTGTTACTAACAACAACCAGAGTCATTGCATGTGTGTTCTTTTCACATACCACATATGGATCCACCAGTCTCATTGCATGTGTGTTCTTTTCAAAATCCACCTATGGATCCACCAGTGTCATTGCATGTGTGCTCTTTTTACTAACAACAACCATAGTCAATTCATGTGTGTTCTCTTCAGAGACCACACATGGATCCACCTGTGTCATTGCATGTGTGTTCTTTTTACTAACAACAACCAGAGTCATTGAAATGTGTGTTCTCTTCAGAGACCACACATGGATCCACCAGTGTCATTGCATGTGTGTTCATTTTACTAACAACAACCAGTGTCATTGAAATGTGTGTTCTCTTTAGAGACCACTCATGGATCCACCAGTGTCATTGCATGTGTGTTCTTTTTACTAACAACAACCAGAATCATTGCATGTGTGTTCTTTTCACATACCACATATGGATCCACCAGTGTCATTGCATTTGTGTTCTTTTTACTAACAACAACCAGAATCATTGCATGTGTGTTCTTTTCACATACCACATATGGATCCACCAGTGTCATTGCATTTGTGTTCTTTTTACTAACAACAACTTGAGTCATTTCATGTGTGTTCTTTTCACATACCACATATGGATCCACTAGTGTCATTGAAATGTGTGTTCTCTTCAGAGACCACACATGGATCCACCAGTGTCATTGCATGTGTGTTCTTTTTACTAACAACAACTGGAGTCATTGCGTGTGTGTTCTTTTTACTAACAACAACTGGAGTCATTGCATGTGTGTTCTTCTTACTAACAACAACTGCAGTCATTGCATGTGTGTTCTTCTTACTAACAACAACTGGAGTCATTGCATGTGTGTTCTTTTCACATACAACATATGGATCCACCACTGTCATTGCATGCGTGCTCTTCACAATCCACCTATGGATCCACCAGTGTCATTGCATGTGTGTTCTTTTTACTAACAACAACCAGAGTCATTGCATGTGTGTTGTTTTTACATACAACATATGGATCCACCAGTGTCCTTGCATGTGTGTTCTTTTCACAATCCACCTATGGATCCACTAGGGTCATTGCACGTGTGTTCTTTTCACATACCAAATATGGATCCACCAGTGTCACTGAAATGTGTGTTCTCTTTAGAGGCCACACATGGATCCACCAGTGTCATTGCATGTGTGTTCTTTTTACTAACAACAACTGGAGTCATTGCACATGTGTTCTTTTCAGATACCACTTATGGGTCCACCAGTGTCATTGCATGTGTGCTCTTTTCACAATCCACCTATGGATCCACCAGTGTCATTGAAATGTGTGTTCTCTTTAGAGACCACACATGGATCCACCACTGTGATTGCATGTGTGTTATTTTTACTAACAACAACTGGAGTCATTGCATGTGTGTTCGTTTCACATACCATATATGGATCCACCAGTGTCATTGCATGTGTGCTCTTTACACAATCCACCTATGGATCCACCAGTGTCATTGAAATGTGTGTTCTCTTCAGAGACCACACATGGATCCACCAGTGTCATTGCATGTGTGTTCTATTTACTAACAACAACTGGAGTCATTGCATGTGTGTTCTTTTCACATACCACATATGGATCCACCAGTGTCATTGCATGTGTGCTCCTTTCACAATCCACCTATGGATCCACCAGTATCATTGCATGTGTGTTCTTTTTTACTAACAACAACCAGAGTCATGGCATGTGTGTTCTTTTCACATACCACATATGGATCCACTAGTGTCAATGCATGTGTGTTCTTTTCATAATCCACCTATAGATCCACCAGTGTCATTGCATGTGTGCTCTTTTTACTAACAACAACCAGAGTCATTGCATGTGTGTTCTCTTCAGAGGCCACACATGGATCCACCAGTGTCATTGCATTTGTGTTCTTTTTACTAACAACAATCAGAGTCATTGAAATGTGTGTTCTCTTTAGAGACCACACATGGTGTAGGGGTTCGTAGCATGGAAAACAAAAATTTTCTATCGCATACAAACAAACAAGCCAAGATCTATCTACTAGATCGTAGCAACGAGTCGATGGAATAACTCACCCTCGAAGATTCCAAAGTGTTTAACGAGAGCAGATTCTCGTGGGTGATGTAGTCGTACTCTTTCCAATCTCAAGATCGCGTAGACGATCCTTCCAGCGCCACGTTCCAGCAGCGCTCCCGCAGTCGGTCACACGTTCGGTACTCGACGAAGACCTTCCTCTCCCTTGTTCCAGCAGGCAGCGGAGGTTGTAGCACTCTCCTCGCGATTCCGGCAGCACAACGGCGTGGTACCGGAAGTAGAGGGGAAATCCCGCAGGGCTTCGCCTTAAGCCGGTGCGAGTATGGTGGAGCTTATGAGAGAGGCTATTAGTGGTCTAGTAATTAGACACACCAATTAGAGGGCTCTAAACCAATTAGAAGGCTCTAAACCGAATAGCTCTAAACCGGGGTCTAGATCTAGGGTTTAGTTTAGAGGATAGGAAACTTGTGTGTCTAGGAGGGGAGCCCTGCCCCTCCTTATATAGGTGGGAGGGCTGGCCGGCCAAGGGGAGGAGAGACCCTCCCCAAGTCGGCTTGGTGGGGCGCCGGCCAAGGGAGGAACCCTCCTCCAATTCGGCCTCCACCAATCCTCCTCTCTTCCCACTTCCCAAAATTGCCGTTTGACTTTCAAACTAGCCGTTTGACTTTTCAATTTAGGATTTAAATAAACCCTTTATTTGGGACAGCAAGAATACTTAGTACATGATGCAATCATTCCAATATGTAATGACACATTCATGTACCCCTTCCCCCCCGGAGTGCCGGACAATCCGGAACCTTCTAGAATATCCCCGATGAAAACACCGGAATCATTCCCGAACTCCGAAACGGGACTTTCCTTATATGAATCTTATTCTCCGGACCATTCCGGATCACCTCGTGATATCCCGGATCCCATCCGAGACTCCGAACAACATTCGGTCTCTTTCTCATAATACCATAACTACTCAAACAACGTCGAATCCTTAAGTGTGTCTCCCTACGGTTCGTGAATTATGCGGACATGATCGAGACACTTCTCCGAACAATAACCAATAGAGGAATCTGGAAATTCATATGGCTCCCACATATTTCTACGATTACTTTGCGATCGAATGAACCACTTACATACGATACCAATTTCCCTTTGTCTCACGATATGTTACTTATCCGAGGTTATGATCGTCGGTATCTCTGCATACCTAGTTCATCCTCGTTACTGATAAGTACTCTTTTCTCGTTCCCGTGATATGTGATCCCTTGTGACCAAGTCACATGCTTGCAAGCTAATTGAATGACATTTCACCGAGAGGGCCCAGAGAATATCTATCCGTCATGTGGATGGACAAATCCCACTCTTGATCCATGTGTTTCAACCAATACTTTTCGAACACTCAATGCCACCTTTATAGCCACCCTGTTACGGTGTGGTGTTTGATGACATCAAAGCATCCATCCAGTAAAGGTGATATGCATGATCTCATGGTCGAAGGAATTAGGTTACTATGTATCAGAAAGCATATAGCAATTGAACTATTGAAATGACTTGATCTTTATGCTACGCTTATCTATAGGAGTATGTCCACCATATCATTCTCCTAACGATATGATCTTGTTGTTGATAACATCTCAATGTTCATGACAAAGAAACCACATCATCAATCAACCAACAAGCTAGTGAAGTATAGAGGCTATACTAGGGACTTCAAATTAAGTTTACAAATCACACAAGTATTAATGGTTTCCTTGTTAATACTATTATAGCATGAATGCAAACATTTATCATAAACACAAAGATATATAATAATAACTATATTTATTATTGCCTCTAGGGCATATCTCCAACAGTCTCCCACTTGCACTAGAGTCATCTAATCTAGATTACATGGTAATATACCGAACACCCATGGCAGTTTGGTGTTGGTCATGTTTTGCCCTCGGGAGAGGTTTAGTCAACGGATCCGCCACATTCAGATCTGTGTGTACTTTGCAAATCTTTATATCCCCATCCTGGATATGTTCTCGAATAGCGTGAAAACGTAGCTTGATATGCTTCAGCTTCTTGTGTGACCTTGGTTCTTGCGCATTGGCTATGGCGCCCATGTTATCACAGTAGATAGACATTGGGTCCAGCGCACTAGGAACCACACCCAGCTCTGTAATGAACTCTTTCATCCATATCGCTTCTTGTGAAGCCTCCGAAGCAGCCATGTATTCCGATTCAGTTGAAGATCTCGCCACAACGCTTTGCTTTGCACTCCTCCAGCTAACTGCTGCACCATTCAAAATAAATACGTATCCAGATTGTGATTTAGAATCATCCGGATCGGTGTTCCAACTAGCATCGGTGTAACCATTAACAACGAGCTGTTCATCACCTCCATAAGAAAGAACCATATCCTTAGTTCTTCTCAAGTACTTAAGGATGTTTTTGACCGCTGTCCAATGATCCACTCCTGGATCACTTTGATATCTGCTAGTTAAACTAACAGCATATGCGATGTCGGGTCTAGTACATAGCATGGCATACATTAGAGATCCTATGGCTGAGGCATAGGGAGTCTTACTCATCCTTTCTCTATCTTCTGCCGATGTCGGACTTTGAGTTTTACTCAAGGTCGTATTGGGCAACATGGGCAAGAACCCTTTCTTGCTTTCTTCCATTCCAAACTTCTTTAGAACTTTGTCCAAATATGTACTCTGTGACAATGATATTTGGCGTTTCGATCTATCTCTATAAATCTTTATGCCTAATATGTAAGCTGCTTCGCCAAGATCCTTCATTGAAAAACTATTATTCAAATATTCCTTGACACTATTAAGAAGGTCTACATCATTCCCAATCAACAATATGTCATCCACATACAGTATTAAGAATGCTACAGAGCTCCCACTCACTTTCTTGTAAATACAAGCTTCTCCATAAGTTTGTATAAAACCAAAACTTTTGATTACCTTATCAAAACGTTGATTCCAACTTCGGGATGCTTGCTTCAATCCATAGATGGACCGTTGAAGCTTGCATACCTTGTTAACATCTTTAGGATCGACAAAACCTTTGGGTTGTATCATATACAACTCTTCATCAATGTCTCCATTGAGGAATGCTGTTTTGACATCCATCTGCCATATCTCATAATCATAATATGCAGCGATTGCTAATATAATCCTCACAGACTTTAGCTTCGCTACCGGTGAGAAAGTCTCATCGTAGTCAACTCCTTGAATTTGTCGAAACCCTTTTGCGACAAGTCGAGCTTTATAGACAGTAACATTACCATCAGCATCTGTTTTCTTCTTGAAAATCCATTTGTTCTCGACAGCCTTCCGGCCATCCGGTAAGTCCACCAAAGTCCATACTTGGCTTTCGTACATGGATCCAATCTCGGATTTCATGGCTTCTTGCCATTTATTGGAATCTGGGCTCATCATCGCTTCCTCATATGTCTCGGGGTCATCGGTGTTGTCCACCAACATGACATTCATAACGGAATCATACCAATCTGGAGTGGTACGAGTTCTCGTTGACCTCCGAGGCTCTGTAGCAACTTCAACCGAAGTTTCATGATCACCATCATTAGCTTCCTCTCTTATTGGTGCAGGCACCACAGGAACTTCTTCCGGTGCTGCGCTACTCGCAATTTCGAGAGAAGGTTCGACAACCTCGTCGAGTTCTACTTTCCTTCCAGTCACTTCTTTCGAGAGAAATTCCTTCTCTAGAAAGGATCCATTCTTGGCAACGAAGATTTTGCCTTCGGATCTATGATAGAAGGTATACCCAATAGTTTCCTTCGGGTATCCTATGAAGACGCATTTTTCCGCTTTGGGTTCAAGCTTGTCCGGCTGTAACTTCTTTACATAGGCTTCGCATCCCCAAACTTTAAGGAACGACAATTTAGGTTTCTTCCCAAACCATAATTCATACGGTGTCGTTTCAACGGATTTAGATGGTGCCCTATTTAAAGTGAATGCGGCTGTTTCTAATGCATAACCCCAAAATGATAGCGGTAAATCTGTAAGTGACATCATAGATCGAACCATATCTAAGAGAGTTCGATTACGACGTTCAGACACACCATTACGCTGTGGTGTTCCCGGCGGTGTCAATTGTGAAAGTATTCCGCATTTCTTCAAATGCTCGCCAAACTCGTAACTTAGATATTCACCTCCACGATCAGAACGTAGAAATTTAATCTTCTTGTTACGTTGATTCTCTACCTCACTTTGAAACTCCTTAAACTTCTCGAAAGTTTCGGACTTATGTTTCATGAAATAGATATACCCATATCTACTCAAGTCATCCGTGAAGGTAAGAACATAACGATAACCACTGCGCGATGCTACACTCATTGGACCACACACATCGGTATGTATGATTTCCAGTAAGTCCGTAGCTCGCTCCATCATACCAGAAAATGGAGTCTTAGTCATTTTACCCATCAGACATGCTTCGCATCTTTCAAGTGATTCAAAATCAAGTGATTCAAGAAGTCCATCGGAATGGAGTTTCTTCATACGTTTCACTCCGATGTGACCAAGACGACAGTGCCACATATAGGTCGAATTATCGCTTGATTTCAAACGTTTAGCCTCAATGTTGTTGATATGTGTATTTCTACTATCGAGATTCAATAAGAATAGACCATCTATCAAAGGTGCATGTGCATAAAACATATTACTCATATAAATCGAACAACCATTATTCTCGGATTTAAACAAGTAACCGTCTCGCAATAAACAAGATCCCGATATAATGTTCATGCTCAACGCAGGCACCAAATAACAATTATTTAAGTATAAAACTAATCCCGATGGTAGATGAAGAGGTAGCGTGCCGACCGCGATCACATCAACCTTTGATCCGTTTCCTACGCGCATCGTCACCTCGTTCTTTGCTAGCTTCCGTTTATTCTGCAGCTCCTGTTTCGAGTTACAAATATGAGCAACCGAACCAGTATCAAATACCCAGGCACTACTACGAATACTAGTGAGATACACATCAATAACATGTATATCAGATATACCTTTCTTGTTGATGTTGCCGTTCTTCAAATCCGCCAAGTACTTTGGGCAATTCCGCTTCCAGTGACCTTCTCCCTTGCAGTAAAAGCACTCAGTTTCAGGCTTAGGTCCAGCCTTGGTCTTCTTCGTCGGCGTGATAACTTTCTTACCACCCTTCTTGAAGTGTCCCTTTTGCTTAGACTTGCCTTTCTTGAATTTGGTGGTCTTATTGACCATCAACACTTGGTGCTATTTCTTGATCTCCACTTCTGCAGATTTTAACATAGCAAATAGTTCTGGCAACTCTTTGTTCATGTTCTGCATGTTGTAGTTCATCACAAAGTTCTTGTAACTTGGTGGTAGTGATTGGAGGATGCGGTAAACTCCCAAAGTATTAGGAATCACTATACCCAAACTTTGAAGTTTATTTGCGTGCCCAGACATCTTAAGCACATGCTCACTGACGGAGCTACCCTCTTCCATCTTGCAGTTAAAGAACTTTTCAGAAGCTTCATAACTTTCAATTGCCGCATGAGTCTCAAAGATTAATTTGAGATCCTCGACAATATCATATGGATCTGACTCTTCAAACCTTTTCTGAAGCTCTGATTCTAAACCATACAAGATAGCACACTGAACTATGGAGTACTGATTCTTCCGAGCAAGGTAAACATTCTTTACTTCATCGGTAGCATCAGCTACAGGTGGGTCACCCAGCGGTGCATCCAGCACATAGGTCAAATTACCAGCTGTGAGGACAATCCTCAAATTGCGGAACCAATCCGCGAAGTTGCTTCCATTGTTTTTCAACTTTTCTTTCTCTAGGAACGCATTAAAATTGATGGTAGGGGCTGCCATTGATCTACAACATATTTGCAATAGTTTAGACTAAGTTTATGACAAATTGAGTTCAAATTAATTAATGAAATTAAACTAGGTGAACTCCCACTCAAAACAACATCCCTCACATTGTTTTAGTGATCACATGAACCAAATCCACTACATCAACACCGATCATCACGAGAGTTGATATAGTTTCAATGGCGAACAATCATCATGTTCATCATATCTACTATATGATTCATGCTTTGCCTTTCGGCGATCCGTGTTCCTGAGGCCATGTCTGTACATGCTAGGCTCGTCAAGATCAAACCTTAGCTTCCGCATAAGCAAATCTGGCTTGCTTACGTTGTATTCACCCGCGGAATCAAAGACACCCGATCATCACGTGGTGCTTCGAAGCAGCAAGCTTTGGCAACGGTGCATACTAAGGGTGAACACTCTAGAACTTGAAATTTATGTGTATGAGGGATCATCTTATAATGCTACCGTCGTCTACTAAGCAATACAAGATGCATAAAGGATTAACATCACATGCAATTCATAATATGTGATATGATATGGCCTTTCTTCTTTGTGCTTCCGATCTCCATCTTCAAGCACGAATATGATCTCCATCATCACCGGCATAGCATCAAGGTCAATGACGCTTCTTCATGGTTGTCGTCCGCCAGCTTCAACTATTACAACTATTTTGAATAGACACGCAGGTCTTAACAGAAATTAAAGACAACCATATGGCTCCTGCCGGTTGCCAACTTACAATAAGGATCATTGCATACATCAAATATAATCACAATTATGGCCATATCACATCACTGCACACCCCTGCAAAACAAAGTTAGACGCTTCTACTTTCTTTGCATATTTTACGTGGTTTGGGGCTTTCCATAAGTGTCGTTCTAACTTACGAACAAGAACCACAACATTGATACTAGCATTGTTGATCACCCGTTGTAAATTGGATCTTTACTATGCTAGGAGAAACAGGCACCCGCAAAGCCACTTATGCAATACAAGTTGCATGTCAAACGTGGAGCAAGTCTCATGAACGATGTCATGTAAGGTTAGCCCGGGCCGCTTCATCCCAACATACCGCAAGATGCAAAGTACACAAAAAGCAATCTACAATAAAAGCATCAACGCCCACAATGACCATTGTGTTCTACTCGTGCAACAGATCTACATATAGACACGGCTCTGATACCACTGTAGGGGTTCGTAGCATGGAAAACAAAAATTTTCTATCGCATACAAACAAACAAGCCAAGATCTATCTACTAGATCGTAGCAACGAGTCGATGGAATAACTCACCCTCGAAGATTCCAAAGTGTTTAACGAGAGCAGATTCTCGTGGGTGATGTAGTCGTACTCTTTCCGATCTCAAGATCGCGTAGACGATCCTTCCAGCGCCACGTTCCAGCAGCGCTCCCGCAGTCGGTCACACGTTCGGTACTCGACGAAGACCTTCCTCTCCCTTGTTCCAGCAGGCAGCGGAGGTTGTAGCACTCTCCTCGCGATTCCGGCAGCACAACGGCGTGGTACCGGAAGTAGAGGGGAAATCCCGCAGGGCTTCGCCTTAAGCCGGTGCGAGTATGGTGGAGCTTATGAGAGAGGCTATTAGTGGTCTAGTAATTAGACACACCAATTAGAGGGCTCTAAACCAATTAGAAGGCTCTAAACCGAATAGCTCTAAACCGGGGTCTAGATCTAGGGTTTAGTTTAGAGGATAGGAAACTTGTGTGTCTAGGAGGGGAGCCCTGCCCCTCCTTATATAGGTGGGAGGGCTGGCCGGCCAAGGGGAGGAGAGACCCTCCCCAAGTCGGCTTGGTGGGGCGCCGGCCAAGGGAGGAACCCTCCTCCAATTCGGCCTCCACCAATCCTCCTCTCTTCCCACTTCCCAAAATTGCCGTTTGACTTTCAAACTAGCCGTTTGACTTTTCAATTTAGGATTTAAATAAACCCTTTATTTGGGACAGCAAGAATACTTAGTACATGATGCAATCATTCCAATATGTAATGACACATTCATGTACCCCTTCCCCCCCGGAGTGCCGGACAATCCGGAACCTTCTAGAATATCCCCGATGAAAACACCGGAATCATTCCCGAACTCCGAAACGGGACTTTCCTTATATGAATCTTATTCTCCGGACCATTCCGGATCACCTCGTGATATCCCGGATCCCATCCGAGACTCCGAACAACATTCGGTCTCTTTCTCATAATACCATAACTACTCAAACAACGTCGAATCCTTAAGTGTGTCTCCCTACGGTTCGTGAATTATGCGGACATGATCGAGACACTTCTCCGAACAATAACCAATAGAGGAATCTGGAAATTCATATGGCTCCCACATATTTCTACGATTACTTTGCGATCGAATGAACCACTTACATACGATACCAATTTCCCTTTGTCTCACGATATGTTACTTATCCGAGGTTATGATCGTCGGTATCTCTGCATACCTAGTTCATCCTCGTTACTGATAAGTACTCTTTTCTCGTTCCCGTGATATGTGATCCCTTGTGACCAAGTCACATGCTTGCAAGCTAATTGAATGACATTTCACCGAGAGGGCCCAGAGAATATCTATCCGTCATGTGGATGGACAAATCCCACTCTTGATCCATGTGTTTCAACCAATACTTTTCGAACACTCAATGCCACCTTTATAGCCACCCTGTTACGGTGTGGTGTTTGATGACATCAAAGCATCCATCCAGTAAAGGTGATATGCATGATCTCATGGTCGAAGGAATTAGGTTACTATGTATCAGAAAGCATATAGCAATTGAACTATTGAAATGACTTGATCTTTATGCTACGCTTATCTATAGGAGTATGTCCACCATATCATTCTCCTAACGATATGATCTTGTTGTTGATAACATCTCAATGTTCATGACAAAGAAACCACATCATCAATCAACCAACAAGCTAGTGAAGTATAGAGGCTATACTAGGGACTTCAAATTAAGTTTACAAATCACACAAGTATTAATGGTTTCCTTGTTAATACTATTATAGCATGAATGCAAACATTTATCATAAACACAAAGATATATAATAATAACTATATTTATTATTGCCTCTAGGGCATATCTCCAACACATGGATCCACTAGTGTCATTGAATGTGTATTCTTTTTACTAACAACAACCAGAGTCATTGCATGTGTGTTCTTTTCACATACCACATATGGATCCACCAGTCTCATTGCATGTGTGTTCTTTATAGTAACAACAACTAGAGTCATTTCATGTGTGTTCTTTTCACATACCACATATAGATTCACTAGTGTCATTGAAATGTGTGTTCTCTTTAGAGACCACACATGCATCCACCAGTGTCATTGCATGTGTGTTCATTTTACTAACAACAACCAGTGTCATTGAAATGTGTGTTCTCTTCAGAGACCACACATGGATCCACCAGTATCATTGCATGTGTGTTCTTTTTACTAACAACAACCAGAATCATTGCATGTGTGTTCTTTTCACATACCACATATGGATCCACCAGTGTCATTGCATGTGTGCTCTTTTTACTAACAACAACCAGAGTCATTGCATGTGTGTTCTCTTCAGAGACCACACATGGATCCACCTGTGTCATTGCATGTCTGTTCTTTTTACTAACAACAACCAGAGTCATTGAAATGTGTGTTCTCTTCAGAGACCACACAAGGATCCACCAGTGTCATTGCCTGTGTGTTGATTTTACTAACAACAACCAGTGTCATTGAAATGTGTGTTCTCTTTAGAGACCACTCATGGATCCACCAGTGTCATTGCATGTGTGTTATTTTTACTAACAACAACCAGAATCATTGCATGTGTGTTCTTTTCACATACCACATATGGATCCACCAGTGTCATTGCATTTGTGTTCTTTTTACTAACAACAACTTGAGTCATTTCATGTGTGTTATTTTCACATACCACATATGGATCCACTAGTGTCATTGAAATGTGTGTTCTCTTCAGAGACCACACATGGATCCACCAGTGTCATTGCATGTGTGTTATTTTTACTAACAACAACTGGAGTCATTGCGTGTGTGTTCTTTTTACTAACAACAACTGGAGTCATTGCATGTGTGTTCTTCTTACTAACAACAACTGGAGTCATTGCATGTGTGTTCTTCTTACTAACAACAACTGGAGTCATTGCATGTGTGTTCTTTTCACATACAACATATGGATCCACCACTGTCATTGCATGTGTGCTCTTTTCACAATCCACCTATGGATCCACCAGTGTCATTGCATGTGTGTTCTTTTTACTAACAACAACCAGAGTCATTGCATGTGTGTTGTTTTCACATACAACATATGGATCCACTAGTGTCCTTGCATGTGTGTTCTTTTCACAATCCACCTATGGATCCACTAGGGTCATTGCACGTGTGTTCTTTTCACATACCAAATATGGATCCACCAGTGTCACTGAAATGTGTGTTCTCTTTAGAGGCCACACATGGATCCACCAGTGTCATTGCATGTGTGTTCTTTTTACTAACAACAACTGGAGTCATTGCACATGTGTTATTTTCAGATACCACATATGGGTCTACCAGTGTCATTGCATGTGTGCTCTTTTCACAATCCACCTATGGATCCACCAGTGTCATTGAAATGTGTGTTCTCTTTAGAGACCACACATGGATCCACCACTGTGATTGCATGTGTGTTATTTTTACTAACAACAACTGGAGTCATTGCATGTGTGTTCGTTTCACATACCATATATGGATCCACCAGTGTCATTGCATGTGTGCTCTTTACACAATCCACCTATGGATCCACCGTGTCATTGAAATGTGTGTTCTCTTCAGAGACCACACATGGATCCACCAGTGTCATTGCATGTGTGTTCTATTTACTAACAACAACTGGAGTCATTGCATGTGTGTTCTTTTCACATACCACATATGGATCCACCAGTGTCATTGCATGTGTGCTCCTTTCACAATCCACCTATGGATCCACCAGTATCATTGCATCTGTGTTCTTTTTTACTAACAACAACCAGAGTCATGGCATGTGTGTTCTTTTCACATACCACATATGGATCCACTAGTGTCATTGCATGTGTGTTCTTTTCATAATCCACCTATAGATCCACCAGTGTCATTGCATGTGTGCTCTTTTTACTAACAACAACCGGAGTCATTGCATGTGTGTTCTCTTCAGAGGCCACACATGGATCCACCAGTGTCATTGCATTTGTGTTCTTTTTACTAACAACAATCAGAGTCATTGAAATGTGTGTTCTCTTTAGAGACCACACATGGATCCACTAGTGTCATTGAATGTGTATTCTTTTTACTAACAACAACCAGAGTCATTGCATGTGTGTTCTTTTCATATACCACATATGGATCCACCAGTCTCATTGCATGTGTGTTCTTTATAGTAACAACAACTAGAGTCATTTCATGTGTGTTCTTTTCACATACCACATATAGATTCACTAGTGTCATTGAAATGTGTGTTCTCTTTAGAGACCACACATGCATCCACCAGTGTCATTGCATGTGTGTTCATTTTACTAACAACAACCAGTGTCATTGAAATGTGTGTTCTCTTTAGAGACCACACATGGATCCACCAGTGTCATTGCATGTGTGTTCTTTTTACTAACCACAACCAGAATCATTGCATGTGTGTTCTTTTCACATACCACATATGGATCCACCAGTGTCATTTCATGTGTGGTCTTTTTACTAACAACAACCAGAGTCATTGCATGTGTGTTCTCTTCAGAGACCACACATGGATCCACCTGTGTCATTGCATGTCTGTTCTTTTTACTAACAATAACCAGAGTCATTGAAATGTGTGTTCTCTTTAGAGACCACACAAGGATCCACCAGTGTCATTGCATGTGTGTTGATTTTACTAACAACAACCAGTGTCATTGAAATGTGTGTTATCTTTAGAGACCACACATGGATCCACCAGTGTCATTGCATGTGTGTTCTTTTTACTAACAACAACCAGAATCATTGCATGTGTGTTCTTTTCACATACCACAAATGGATCCACTAGTGTCATTGCGTGTGTGTTCCTTTTACTAACAACAACTAGAGTCATTGCATGTGTGTTCTTTTCACATACCTCATATGGATCCACCAGTGTCATTGCATGTGTGCTCTTTTCACAATCCACCTATGGATCCACCCGTGTCATTGAAATGTGTGTTCTCTTCTGAGACCACACATGGATCCACCAGTGTCATTGCATGTGTGCTCTTTTGACAATCCACCTATGGATCCACCAGTGTCATTGCATGTGTGTTCTTTTTACTAACAACAAAAAGAGTCATTGCACATGTGTTCTTTTCACATACCACATATGGATCCACCAGTGTCATTGCATGTGTGCTCTTTTCACAATCCACATGTGTCATTGCATGTGTGTTCATTTTACTAACAACAACCAGAGTCATTGCATGTGTGCTCTTTTCACATACCACATATGGATCCACTAGAGTCATTGAAATGTTTGTTCTCTTTAGAGACCACACATGGATCCACTAGTGTCATTGCATGTGTGTTCTTTTTACTAACAACCACCAGAGTCATTGGATGTGTGTTGTTTTCACATACAACATATGGATCCACCAGTGTCCTTGCATGTGTGTTCTTTTCACAATCCACCTATGGATCCACTAGGGTCATTGCATGTGTGTTCTTTTCACATACCAAATATGGATCCACCAGTGTCATTGAAATGTGTGTTCTCTTTAGAGGCCCCACATGGATCCACCAGTGTCATTGCATGTGTGTTCTTTTTACTAACAACAACTAGAGTCGTTGCATGTGTGTTCTTTTCAGATACCACATATGGATCCATCAGTGTCATTGCATGTGTGCTCTTTTCACAATCCACCTATGGATCCACTAGTGTCATTGAAATGTGTGTTCTCTTTAGAGACCACACATGGATCCACCAGTGTCATTGCATGTGTGTTATTTTTACTAACAACAACTGGAGTCATTGCATGTTTGTTCGTTTCACATACCACATATGGATCCACCAGTGTCATTGCATGTGTGCTCTTTACACAATCCACCTATGGATCCACCAGTGTCATTGCATGTGTGTTCTATTTACTAACAACAACTGGAGTGATTGCATGTGTGTTCTTTTCACATACCACATATCGATCCACCAATGTCATTGCATGTGTGCTCCTTTCATAATCCACCTATGGATCCACCAGTATCATTGCATGTGTGTTCTTTTTACTAACAACAACCAGAGTCATTGCATGTGTGTTCTTTTCACATACCACATATGGATCCAGCAGTGTCATTGCATGTGTGTTCTTTTCATAATCCACCTATAGATCCACCAGTGTCATTGCATGTGTGCTCATTTTACTAACAACAACCAGAGTCAGTGCACGTGTGTTCTCTTCAGAGACCACACATGGATCCACCAGTGTCATTGCATTTGTGTTCTTTTTACTAACGACAATCAGAGTCATTGAAATGTGTGTTCTCTTTAGAGACCACACATGGATCCACTAGTGTCATTGAATGTGTATTCTTTTTACTAACAACAACCAGAGTCATTGCATGTGTGTTCTTTTCACATACCACATATGGATCCACCAGTCTCATTGCATGTGTGTTCTTTATAGTAACAACAACTAGAGTCATTTGATGTGTGTTCTTTTCACATACCACATATGGATTCACCAGTGTCATTGAAATGTGTGTTCTCTTTAGAGACCACACATGGATCCACCAGTGTCATTGCATTGTGTTCTTTTTACTAACAACAACTGGAGTCATTGCATGTGTGTTCTTTTCACATACCACATATGGATCCACCAGTGTCATTGCATGTGTGCTCTTTTCATAATCCACCTATGGATCCACCAGTGTCATTGCATGTGTGTTCTTTTCACATACCACATATGGTTCCACTAGTGTCATTGAAATGTGTGTTCTCTTTAGAGAGCACACATGGATCCACCAGTGTCATTGTATGTGTGTTCTTTTTACTAACAACAACTCGAGTCATTACATGTGTGTTCTTTTCACATACCACATATGGATCCACCAGTGTCATTGCATGTGTGCTCTTTTCACAATCCACCTATGGATCCACCAGTGTCATTGCATGTGTGTTCTTTTTACTAACAACAACCAGAGTCATTGCATGTGTGTTCTTTTCACATACCACATATCGATCCCCCAGTGTCATTGCATGTGTGTTCTTTTCACAATCCACCTATGGATCCACCAGTGTCAATGCATATGTGCTCTTTTTACTATCAACCAGAGTCATTGCAGGTGTGTTCTCTTTAGAGATCACACATAGATCCACCAGAGTCATTGCATGTGTGTTCTTTTCACATACCACATATGGATCCACTAGTGTCATTGCATGTCTGTTCTTTTCACAATCCACCTATGGATCCACTAGTGTCATTGCTTGTGTGTTGTTTTTATTAAAAACAACAAGTGCCATTGCATGTGTGTTCTTTTTACTAACAACAACCAGTGTCATTGAAATGTGTGTTCTCTTCAGAGACCACACATGGATCCACCAGTGTCATTGCATGTGTGTTCTTGTTACTAACAACAACTAGAGTCATTGCATGTGTGTTCTTTTCACATGCCACATATGGATACACCAGTGTCATTGCATGTGTGTTCTTTTCACAATCCACCTATGGATCCACCAGTGTCAATGCATATGTGCTCTTTTTACTAACAACCAGAGTCATTGCATGTATGTTCTCTTCAGAGACCACACATAGATCCACCAGAGTCATTGCATGTGTGTTCTTTTCACATACCACATATCGATCCACTAGTGTCATTGCATGTGTGTTCTTTTCACAATCCACCTATGGATCCACCAGTGTCATTGCCTGTGTGTTCTTTTTACTAACAACAACAAGTGCCATTGCATGTGTGTTCTTTTTACTAACAACAACCAGTGTCATTGAAATGTGTGTTCTCTTCAGAGACCACACATGGATCCACCAGTGTCATTGCATGTGTGTTCTTGTTACTAACAACAACCAGAGTCATTGCATGTGTGTTCTTTTCACATGCCACATATGGATACACCAGTGTCATTGAATGTGTGTTCTTTTTACTAACAACAACCAGAGTCATTGCATGTGTGTTCTTTTCACACACCACGTATGGATCCACCAGTCTCATTGCATGTGTGTTCATTTTAGTAACAACAATTAGAGTCATTTCATGTGTGTTCTATGGATCCACCAGTGTCATTGCATGTGTGTTCTTGTTACTAACAACAACCAGAGTCATTGCATGTGTGTTCCTTTCACATACCACATATGGATCCACCAGTGTCATTGCATGTGTGTTCTTTTCACAATTCACCTATGGATCCACCAGTATCATTGCATGTGTGTTCTTTTTACTAACAACAACCAGTGTCATTGAAATGTGTGTTCTCTTCAGAGACCACACATGGATCCACCAGTGTCATTGCATGTGTGTTCTTGTTACTAACAACAACCAGAGTCATTGCATGTGTGTTCTTTTCACATACCACATATGGATCCACCAGTGTCATTGCATGTGTGTTCTTTTAAAAATCCACCTATGGATCCACCAGTGTCATTGCATGTGTGCTCTTTTTACTAACAGCAACCATAGTCAATTCATGTGTGTTCTGTTCATAGACCACACATGGATCCACCTGTGTCATTGCATGTGTGTTCTTGTTACTAACAACAACCAGAGTCATTGAAATGTGTGTTCTCTTCAGAGACCACACATGGATCCACCAGTGTCATTGCATGTGTGTTCTATTTTACTAACAACAACCAGTGTCATTGAAATGTGTGTTCTCTTTAGAGACCACTCTTGGATCCACCAGTGTCATTGCATGTGTGTTCTTTTTACTAACAACAACCAGAATCATTGCATGTGTGTTCTTTTCACATACCACATATGGATCCACCAGTGTCATTGCATTTGTGTTCTTTTTACTAACAACAACTTGAGTCATTTCATGTGTGTTCTGTTCACATACCACATATGGATCCACTAGTGTCATTGAAATGTGTGTTCTCTTCAGAGACGACACATGGATCCACCAGTGTCATTGCATGTGTGTTCTTTTTACTAACAACAACTGGAGTCATTGCATGTGTGTTATTTTCACATACAACATATGGATCCACCAGTGTCCTTGCATGTGTGTTCTTTTCACAATCCACCAATGGATCCACTAGTGTCATTGCATGTGTGTTCTTTTCACATACCACATATGGATAAACCAGTGTCATTGAAATGTGTGTTCTCTTCAGAGGCCACACATGGATCCACCAGTGTCATTGCATGTGTGTTCTTTTTACTAACAACAACTGGAGTCGTTGCATGTGTGTTCTTTTCAGATACCACATATGGATCCACCAGTGTCATTGCATGTGTGCTCTTTTCACAATCCACCTATGGATCCACCAGTGTCATTGAAATGTGTGTTCTCTTTAGAGACCACACATGGATCCACCAGTGTCATTGCATGTGTGTTATTTTTACTAACAACAACTAGAGTCGTTGCATGTGTGTTCTTTTCAGATACCACATATGGATCCATCAGTGTCATTGCATGTGTGCTCTTTTCACAATCCACCTATGGATCCACTAGTGTCATTGAAATGTGTGTTCTCTTTAGAGACCACACATGGATCCACCAGTGTCATTGCATGTGTGTTATTTTTACTAACAACAACTGGAGTCATTGCATGTTTGTTCGTTTCACATACCACATATGGATCCACCAGTGTCATTGCATGTGTGCTCTTTACACAATCCACCTATGGATCCACCAGTGTCATTGCATGTGTGTTCTATTTACTAACAACAACTGGAGTGATTGCATGTGTGTTCTTTTCACATACCACATATCGATCCACCAGTGTCATTGCATGTGTGCTCCTTTCATAATCCACCTATGGATCCACCAGTATCATTGCATGTGTGTTCTTTTTACTAACAACAACCAGAGTCATTGCATGTGTGTTCTTTTCACATACCACATATGGATCCACCAGTGTCATTGCATGTGTGTTCTTTTCATAATCCACCTATAGATCCACCAGTGTCATTGCATGTGTGCTCATTTTACTAACAACAACCAGAGTCAGTGCACGTGTGTTCTCTTCAGAGACCACACATGGATCCACCAGTGTCATTGCATTTGTGTTCTTTTTACTAACAACAATCAGAGTCATTGAAATGTGTGTTCTCTTTTGAGACCACACATGGATCCACTAGTGTCATTGAATGTGTATTCTTTTTACTAACAACAACCAGAGTCATTGCATGTGTGTTCTTTTCACATACCACATATGGATCCACCAGTCTCATTGCATGTGTGTTCTTTATAGTAACAACAACTAGAGTCATTTGATGTGTGTTCTTTTCACATACCACATATGGATTCACCAGTGTCATTGAAATGTGTGTTCTCTTTAGAGACCACACATGGATCCACCAGTGTCATTGCATTGTGTTCTTTTTACTAACAACAACTGGAGTCATTGCATGTGTGTTCTTTTCACATACCACATATGGATCCACCAGTGTCATTGCATGTGTGCTCTTTTCATAATCCACCTATGGATCCACCAGTGTCATTGCATGTGTGTTCTTTTCACATACCACATATGGTTCCACTAGTGTCATTGAAATGTGTGTTCTCTTTAGAGAGCACACATGGATCCACCAGTGTCATTGTATGTGTGTTCTTTTTACTAACAACAACTTGAGTCATTACATGTGTGTTCTTTTCACATACCACATATGGATCCACCAGTGTCATTGCATGTGTGCTCTTTTCACAATCCACCTATGGATCCACCAGTGTCATTGCATGTGTGTTCTTTTTACTAACAACAACCAGAGTCATTGCATGTGTGTTCTTTTCACATACCACATATCGATCCCCCAGTGTCATTGCATGTGTGTTCTTTTCACAATCCACCTATGGATCCACCAGTGTCAATGCATATGTGCTCTTTTTACTATCAACCAGAGTCATTGCAGGTGTGTTCTCTTTAGAGACCACACATAGATCCACCAGAGTCATTGCATGTGTGTTCTTTTCACATACCACATATGGATCCACTAGTGTCATTGCATGTCTGTTCTTTTCACAATCCACCTATGGATCCACCAGTGTCATTGCTTGTGTGTTGTTTTTATTAACAACAACAAGTGCCATTGCATGTGTGTTCTTTTTACTAACAACAACCAGTGTCATTGAAATGCGTGTTCTCTTCAGAGACCACACATGGATCCACCAGTGTCATTGCATGTGTATTCTTGTTACTAACAACAACTAGAGTCATTGCATGTGTGTTCTTTTCACATGCCACATATGGATACACCAGTGTCATTGCATGTGTGTTCTTTTCACAATCCACCTATGGATCCACCAGTGTCAATGCATATGTGCTCTTTTTACTAACAACCAGAGTCATTGCATGTATGTTCTCTTATGAGACCACACATAGATCCACCAGAGTCATTGCATGTGTGTTCTTTTCACATACCACATATGGATCCACTAGTGTCATTGCATGTGTGTTCTTTTCACAATCCACCTATGGATCCACCAGTGTCATTGCCTGTGTGTTCTTTTTACTAACAACAACAAGTGCCATTGCATGTGTGTTCTTTTTACTAACAACAACCAGTGTCATTGAAATGTGTGTTCTCTTCAGAGACCACACATGGATCCACCAGTGTCATTGCATGTGTGTTCTTGTTACTAACAACAACCAGAGTCATTGCATGTGTGTTCTTTTCACATGCCACATATGGATACACCAGTGTCATTGAATGTGTGTTCTTTTTACTAACAACAACCAGAGTCATTGCATGTGTGTTCTTTTCACACACCACGTATGGATCCACCAGTCTCATTGCATGTGTGTTCTTTTTAGTAACAACAATTAGAGTCATTTCATGTGTGTTCTATGGATCCACCAGTGTCATTGCATGTGTGTTCTTGTTACTAACAACAACCAGAGTCATTGCATGTGTGTTCTTGTTACTAACAACAACCAGAGTCATTGCATGTGTGTTCCTTTCACATACCACATATGGATCCACCAGTGTCATTGCATGTGTGTTCTTTTCACAATCCACCTATGGATCCACCAGTATCATTGCATGTGTGTTCTTTTTACTAACAACAACCAGTGTCATTGAGATGTGTGTTCTCTTCAGAGACCACACATGGATCCACCAGTGTCATTGCATGTGTGTTCTTGTTACTAACAACAACCAGAGTCATTGCATGTGTGTTCTTTTCACATACCACATATGGATCCACCAGTGTCATTGCATGTGTGTTCTTTTAAAAATCCACCTATGGATCCACCAGTGTCATTGCATGTGTGCTCTTTTTACTAACAACAACCATAGTCAATTCATGTGTGTTCTGTTCATAGACCACACATGGATCCACCTGTGTCATTGCATGTGTGTTCTTGTTACTAACAACAACCAGAGTCATTGAAATGTGTGTTCTCTTCAGAGACCACACATGGATCCACCAGTGTCATTGCATGTGTGTTCATTTTACTAACAACAACCAGTGTCATTGAAATGTGTGTTCTCTTTAGAGACCACTCTTGGATCCACCAGTGTCATTGCATGTGTGTTCTTTTTACTAACAACAACCAGAATCATTGCATGTGTGTTCTTTTCACATACCACATATGGATCCACCAGTGTCATTGCATTTGTGTTCTTTTTACTAACAACAACTTGAGTCATTTCATGTGTGTTCTGTTCACATACCACATATGGATCCACTAGTGTCATTGAAATGTGTGTTCTCTTCAGAGACGACACATGGATCCACCAGTGTCATTGCATGTGTGTTCTTTTTACTAACAACAACTGGAGTCATTGCATGTGTGTTCTTTTCACATACAACATATGGATCCACCAGTGTCCTTGCATGTGTGTTCTTTTCACAATCCACCAATGGATCCACTAGTGTCATTGCATGTGTGTTCTTTTCACATACCACATATGGATAAACCAGTGTCATTGAAATGTGTGTTCTCTTCAGAGGCCACACATGGATCCACCAGTGTCATTGCATGTGTGTTCTTTTTACTAACAACAACTGGAGTCGTTGCATGTGTGTTCTTTTCAGATACCACATATGGATCCACCACTGTCATTACATGTGTGCTCTTTTCACAATCCACCTATGGATCCACCAGTGTCATTGAAATGTGTGTTCTCTTCCGAGACAACACATGGATCCGCCAGTGTCATTGCATGTGTGTTATTTTTACTAAAAACAACTGGAGTCATTGCATGAGTGTTTTTTTCACATACCACATATGGATCCACCAGTGTCATTGCATGTGTGCTCTTTTGACAATCCACCTATGGATCCACCAGTGTCATTGCATGTGTGTTCTTTTTACTAACAGCAACCAGAGTCATTGCGTGTGTGTTCTTTTCGCATATCACATATGGATCCACCAGTGTCATTGCATGTGTACTCTTTTCAAAATCCACCTATGGATCCACCAGTGTAATTGCATGTGTGTTCTTTTTTACTAACAACAACCAGAGTCATTGCATGTGTGTTCATTTCACATACCACATATGGATCCACTAGTGTCATTGCATGTGTGTTCTTTTCACAATCCACCTACGGATCCACCAGTGTCATTGCATGTGTGCTCTTTTTACTAACAATAACCAGTCATTGCATGTGTGTTCTCTTTAGAGACCACACATGGATCCACCAGTGTCATTGCATGTGTGTTCTCTTTCTCTTCAGAGACCACACATGGATCCACCAGTGTCATTGCATGTGTGTTCATTTTACTAACAACAGCCAGTGTATTTGAAATGTGTGTTCTCTTCAGAGACCACACATGGATCCAACAGTGTCATTGCATGTGTGTTCTTGTTACTAATAACAACCAGAGTCATTGCATGTGTGTTCTTTTCACATACCACATATGGATCCACCAGTGTCATTGCATGTGTGTTCTTTTTACTAATAACAACTGGAGTCATTTAATGTGTGTTCTTTTCACATACCACATATGGATCCACTAGTGTCATTGAAATGTGTGTTCTCTTCAGAGAGCACACAATGGATCCACCAGTGTCATTGTATGTGTGTTGTTTTTACTAACAACAACTGGAGTCATTGCATGTGTGTTCTTTTCACATACAACACATGGATCCACCGGTGTCATTGCATGTGTGTTCTTTTCACAATCCACCTATGGATCCACTAGTATCATTGCATGTGTGTTCTTTTCACATACCACATATGGATCCACCAGTGTCATTTAAATGTGTGTTCTCTTCAGAGACCACACATGGATCCACCAGTGTCATTGCATGTGTGTTCTTTTTACTAACAACAACAAGAGTCGTTGCATCTGTGTTCTTTTCACATACCACATATGGATCCACCAGTGTCATTGCATGTGTGCTCTTTTCACAATCCAGCTACGGATCCACCAGTGTCATTGCATGTGTGCTCTTTTTACTAGCAATAACCAGTCATTGCATGTGCGTTCTCTTCAGAGACCACACAGGGATCCACCAGTGTCATTGCATGTGTGTTCTTTTTACTAACAATAACCAGTGTCATTGAAATGTGTGTTCTCTTCAGAGACCACACATGGATCCACCAGTGTCATTGCATGTGTGTTCTTGTTACTAATAACAACCAGAGTCATTGCATGTGTGTTCTTTTCACATACCACATATGGATCCACCAGTGTCATTGCATGTGTGTTCTTTTCATAATCCACCTATGGATCCACCAGTGTCATTGCATGTGTGCTCTTTTTACTAACAACACCCAGAGTCATTGCATGTGTGTTCTCTTCAGAGACCACACATGGATCCACCAGTGTCATTGCATGTGTGTTCTTTTTACTAACAATAACGAGAGTTATTGAAATGTGTGTTCTCTTCAGAGACCACACATGGATCCACCAGTGTCATTGCATGTGTGTTCATTTTACTAACAATAGCCAGTGTCATTGAAATGTGTGTTCTCTTTAGAGACCACATATGGATCCACCAGTGTCATTGCATGTGTGTTCTTTTTACTAACAATAACCAGAATCATTGCACATGTGTTCTTTTCACATACCACATATGGATCCACCAGTGTCATTGCATGTGTGTTCTTTTTACTAACAACAACTGGAGTCATTTCATGTGTGTTCTTTTCACATACCACATATGGATCCACTAGTGTCATTGAAATGTGTGTTCTCTTCACAGAGCACACATGGATCCACCAGTGTCATTGTATGTGTGTTGTTTTTACTAACAACAACTGGAGTCATTGCATGTGTGTTCTTTTCACATACAACACATGGGTCCACCAGTGTCATTGCATGTGTGTTCTTTTCACAATCCACCTATGGATCCACTAGTATCATTGCATGTGTTTTCTTTTCACATACCACATATGGATCCACCAGTGTCATTTAAATGTGTGTTCTCTTCAGATGCCACACATGGATCCACCAGTGTCATTGCATGTGTGTTCTTTTTACTAACAACAACAAGAGTCATTGCATGTGTGTTCTTTTCACATACCACATATGGATCCACCAGTGTCATTGCATGTGTGCTCTTTTCACAATCCACCTATGGATCCACCAGTGTCATTGCATGTGTGCTCTTTTTACTAACAATAACCAGTCATTGCATGTGTGTTCTCTTCAGAGACCACACATGGATCCACCAGTGTCATTGCATGTGTGTTCTTTTTACTAACAACAACCAGTGTCATTGAAATGTGTGTTCTCTTCAGAGACCACACATGGATCCACCAGTGTCATTGCATGTGTGTTCTTGTTACTAATAACAACCAGAGTCATTGCATGTGTGTTCTTTTCACATACCACATATGGATCCACCAGTGTCATTGCATGTGTGTTCTTTTCATAATCCACCTATGGATCCACCAGTGTCATTGCATGTGTGCTCTTTTTACTAACAACAACCAGAGTCATTGCATGTGTGTTCTCTTCAGAGATCACACATGGATCCACCAGTGTCATTGCATGTGTGTTCTTTTTACTAACAATAACGAGAGTTATTGAAATGTGTGTTCTCTTCAGAGACCACACATGGATCCACCAGTGTCATTGCATGTGTGTTCATTTTACTAACAATAGCCAGTGTCATTGAAATGTGTGTTCTCTTTAGAGACCACATATGGATCCACCAGTGTCATTGCATGTTTGTTCTTTTTACTAACAACAACCAGAATCATTGCATATGTGTTCTTTTCACATACCACATATGGATCCACCAGTGTCATTGCATGTGTGTTCTTTTTACTAACAACAACTGGAGTCATTTCATGTGTGTTCTTTTCACATACCACATATGGATCCACTAGTGTCATTGAAATGTGTGTTCTCTTCACAGAGCACACATGGATCCACCAGTGTCATTGTATGTGTGTTGTTTTTACTAACAACAACTGGAGTCATTGCATGTGTGTTCTTTTCACATACAACACATGGGTCCACCAGTGTCATTGCATGTGTGTTCTTTTCACAATCCACCTATGGATCCACTAGTATCATTGCATGTGTTTTCTTTTCACATACCACATATGGATCCACCAGTGTCATTTAAATGTGTGTTCTCTTCAGATGCCACACATGGATCCACCAGTGTCATTGCATGTGTGTTCTTTTTACTAACAACAACAAGAGTCGTTGCATGTGTGTTCTTTTCACATACCACATATGGATCCACCAGTGTCATTGCATGTGTGCTCTTTTCACAATCCACCTATGGATCCACCAGTGTCATTGCATGTGTGCTCTTTTTACTAACAATAACCAGTCATTGCATGTGTGTTCTCTTCAGAGACCACACATGGATCCACCAGTGTCATTGCATGTGTGTTCTTTTTACTAACAACAACCAGTTTCATTGAAATGTGTGTTCTGTTCAGAGACCACACATGGATCCACCAGTGTCATTCCATGTGTGTTCCTGTTACTAATAACAACCAGAGTCATTGCATGTGTGTTCTTTTCACATACCACATATGGATCCACCAGTGTCATTGCATGTGTGTTCTTTTCAGAATCCACCTATGGATCCACTAGTGTCATTGAATGTGTGCTCTTTTTACTAACAACAACCAGAGTCATTGCATGTGTGTTCTCTTCAGAGACCACACATGGATCCACCAGTGTCATTGCATGTGTGTTCTCTTTACTAACAATAACGAGAGTTATTGAAATGTGTGTTCTCTTCAGAGACCACACATGGATCCACCAGTGTCATTGCATGTGTGTTCATTTTACTAACAACAGCCCGTGTCATTGAAAAGTGTGTTCTATTTAGAGACCACACATGGATCCACCAGTGTCATTGCATGTGTGTTCTTTTTACTAACAACAACCAGAATCATTGCATGTGTGTTCTTTTCACATACGACATATGGATCCACGAGTGTCATTGCATGTGTGTTCTTTTTACTAACAACAACTGGACTCATTTCATGTGTGTTCTTTTCACATACCACATATGGATCCACTAGTGTCATTGAAATGTGTGTTCTCTTCAGAGAGCACACATGGATCCACCAGTGTCATTGTATGTGTGTTGTTTTTACTAACAACAACTTGAGTCATTGCATGTGTGTTCTTTTCACATACAACACATGGATCCACCAGTGTCATTGCATGTGTGTTCTTTTCACAATCCACCTATGGATCCACTAGTATCATTACATGTGTGTTCTTTTCACATACCACATATGGATCCACCAATGTCATTTAAATGTGTGTTCTCTTCAGAGACCACACATGGATCCACCAGTGTCATTGCATGTGTGTTGTTTTTACTAACAACAACAAGAGTCGTTGCATGTGTGTTCTTTTCACATACCACATATGGATCCACCAGTGTCATTGCATGTGTGCTCTTTTCACAATCCACCTATGGATCCACCAGTGTCATTGAAATGTGTGTTCTCTTTAGAGACCACACATGGATCCACCAGTGTCATTGCATGTGTGTTCTTTTTACTAACAACAACTGGAGTCATTGCATGTGTGTTATTTTCACATACCACATATGGATCCACTAGTGTCATTGCATGTGTGCTCCTTTCACAATCCACCTATGGATCCACCAGTATCATTGCATGTGTGTTCTTTTTACTAACAACAACCAGAGTCATTGCATGTGTGTTCTTTTCACATACCACATATGGATCCACCAGTGTCATTGCATGTGTGTTGTTTTCACAATCCACCTATAGATACACCAGTGTCATTGCATGTGTGCTCTTTTTACTAACAACAACCAGAGTCATTGCATGCATGGATCCACCAGTGTCATTGCATTTGTGTTCTTTTTACTAACAACAATTAGAGTCATTGAAATGTGTGTTCTCTTTAGAGACCACACATGGATCCACCAGTGTCGTTGAATGTGTATTCTTTTTACTAACAACAACCAGAGTCATTGCATGTGTGTTCTTTTCACATACCACATATGGATCCACCAGTCGCATTGCATGTGTGTTCTTTATAGTAACAACAACTGGAGTCATTTCATGTGTGTTCTTTTCACATACCACATATGGATCCACCAGTGTCATTGAAATGTGTGTTCTCTTCAGAGACCACACATGGATCCACCAGTGTCATTGCGTGTGTGTTCTTTTTACTAACAACAACCAGAGTCATTACATGTGTGTTCTTTTCACATACCACATATGGATCCACCAGTGTCATTGCATGTGTGCTCTTTTGACAATCAACCTATGGATCCACGAGTGTCATTGCATGTGTGTTCTTTTTACTAACAACAACCAGAGTCATTGCATGTGTGTTCTTTTCCCATACCACATATGGATCCACCAATGTCATTGCATGTGTGCTCTTTTCACAATCCACCTATGGATCCACCAGTGTCATTGCATGTGTGTTCTTTTTACTAACAACAACCAGAGTCATTACATGTGTGTTCTTTTCACATACCACATATGGATCCACCAGTGTCATTGCATGTGTGTTCTTTTAACTAACAACAACTGGAATCATTGCATGTGTGTTCTTTTCACATACCATATATGGATCCACTAGTGTCATTCATGTGTGCTCTTTTCACAATCCACCTATGGATCCACCAGTGTCATTGCATGTGTGTTCTTTTCACAAACCACATATGGATCCACCAATGTCATTGAAATAATGTGTTCTCTTCAGAGACCACACATGGATCCACCAGTCTCATTGCATGTGTGTTCTTTTTAATAACAACAACCAGAGTCATTGCATGTGTGTTCTTTTCACATACCACATATGGATCCACCAGTGTCATTTCATGTGTGCTCTTTTGACAATCCACCTATGGATCCACCAGTGTCATTGCATGTGTGTTCTTTTTACTAACAACAACCAAAGTCATTGCATGTGTGTTCTTTTCACATACCACATATGGATCCACCAGTGTCATTGCATGTGTGCTCTTTTCACAATCCACCTATGGATGCACCGGTGTCATTACATGTGTGTTCTTTTTACTAACAACAACCAGAGTCATTGCATGTGTGTTATTTTCACATACCACATATGGATCCACCAGTGTTATTGCATGTGTGTTCTTTTCACAATCCACCTATGGATCCACCAGTGTCATTGCATGTGTGCTCTTTTTACTAACAATAACTAGAGTCATTGCATGTGTGTTCTATTTAGAGACCACACATGGATCCACTAGTGTCATTGGATGTGTGTTCTTTTTACTAACAACAACCAGTGTCATTGAAACATGTGTTCTCTTTAGAGACCACATATGGATCCACCAGTGTCGTTGCATGTGTGTTCTTGTTACTAACAACAACCAAAGTCATTCCATGTGTGTTCTTTTCACATACCACATATGGATCCACAAGTGTCATTGCATGTGTGTTATTTTTACAAGCCACCTACGGATCCACCAGTGTCATTGCATGTGTGATCTTTTTACTAACAACCAGAGTCATTGCATGTGTGTTTTCTTCAGAGACCACACATGGATCCACCTGTGGCATTGCATGTGTGTTCTTTTCACATACCACATATGGATCCATCAGTGTCATTGCATGTGTCCTGTTTTCATAGTCCACCTGTGGATCCACCAGTGTCATTGCATGTGTGTTCTTTTTACTAACAACAACCAGAGTCATTGCATGTGTGTTCTTTTCACATACCACATATGGATCCACCAGTGTCATTGCATGTGTGTTCTTTTCACAATCCACCTATAGATCCACCAGTGTCATTGCATGTGTGCTCTTTTTACTACCAACAACCAGAGTCATTGCATGTGTGTTCTCTTAAGAGACCACACATGGATCCACCAGTGTCTTTGCATTTTTGTTCTATTCACAATCTACCAATGGATCCACCAGTGGCATTGCATGTGTGCTCTTTTTACAAACAACAACCAGAGTCATTGCATGTGTGTTCTCTTCAGAGACCACACATAGATCCACCAGTGGCATTGCATGTGTGATCTTTTTACTAACAACAACCAGAGTCATTGCATGTGTGTTCTCTTCAGAGACCACACATAGATCCACCATTGTCATTGTATGTGTGTTGTTTTTAATAACAACAACTCGAGTCATTGCATGTGTGTTCTTTTCACATACAACATATGGATCCACCAATGTCATTACATGTGTGTTCTTTTCACAATCCACCTATGGATCCACTAGTGTTATTGCATGTGTGTTCTTTTAACATACCACATATGGATCCACCAGTGTCATTGAAATGTGTTGTCTCTTCAGAGACCACACATCGATCCACCAGTGTCATTGCATGTGTGTTCTTTTTACTAACAACAACAAGAGTCGTTGCATGTGTGTTCTTTTCACATACCACATATGGATCCACCAGTGTCATTGCATGTGTGCTCTTTTCACAATCCACCTATGGATCCACCAGTGTCATTGAAATGTGTGTTCTCTTCAGAGACCACACATGGATCCACCAGTGTCATTGCATGTGTGTTCTTTTTACTAACAACAACTGGAGTCATTGCATGTGTGTTTTTTTCACATACCACATATGGATCCACTAGTGTCATTGCATGTGTGCCCCTTTCACAATCCACCTATGGATCCACCAGTATCATTGCATGTGTGTTCTTTTTACTAAAACCAACCAGAGTCATTGCATGTGTGTTCTTTTCACATACCACATATGGATCCACTAGTGTCATTGCATGTGTGTTCTTTTCACCATCCACCTATAGACCCACCAGTGTGATTGCATGTGTGCTCTTTTTACTAACAACAACCAGAGTCACTGCATGTGTGTTCTCTTCAGAGACCACACATGGATCCACCAATGTCATTGCATTTGTGTTCTTTTTACTAACAACAATCAGAGTCATTGAAATGTGTGTTCTCTTTAGAGACCACACATGGATCCACCAGTGTCATTGAATGTGTATTCTTTTTACTAACAACAACCAGAGCCATTGCATGTGTGTTCTTTTCACATACCACATATGGATCCACCAGTGTCATTGAAATGTGTGTTCTCTTCAGAGACCACACATGGATCCACCAGTGTCATTGCATGTGTGTTCTTTTTACTAACAACAACTAGAGTCATTGCATGTGTGTTCTTTTCACATATCACATATGGATCCACCAGTGTCATTGCATGTGTGTTCTTTTCACAATCCACCTATGGATCCACCAGTGTCATTGCATGTGTGTTCTTTTTAGTAACAACAACCAGAGTCATTGCATGTGTGTTCTTTTCACATACCACATATGGATCCACCAGTGTCATTGCATGTGTGCTCTTTTGACAATCCATGTATGGATCCACCAGTGGCATTGCATGTGTTCTCTTTTTACTAACAACAACCAGAGTCATTGCATGTGTGTTCTCTTCAGAGACCACACATAGATCCACCAGTGGCATTGAATGTGTGCTCTTTTTACTAACAACAACCAGAGTCATTGCATGTGTGTTCTCTTCAGAGACCACACATAGATCCACCAGTGTCATTGTATGTGTGTTCTTTTTACTAACAACAACTGGAGTCATTGCATGTGTGTTCTTTTCTCATACAACATATGGATCCACCAGTGTAATTGCATGTGTGTTCTTTTCACAATCCACCTATGGATCCACTAGTGTTATTGCATGTGTGTTCTTTTCACATACCACATATGGATCCACCAGTGTCATTGAAATGTGTTGTCTCTTCAGAGACCACACATGGATCCACCTGTGTCATTGCATGTGTGTTCTTTTTACTAACAACAACAAGAGCCGTTGCATGTGTGTTCTTTTCACATACCACATATGGATCCACCAGTGTCATTGCATGTGTGCTCTTTTCACAATCCACCTATGGATCCACCAGTGTCATTGAAATGTGTGTTCTCTTCAGAGACCACACATGGATACACCAGTGTCATTGCATGTGTGTTCTTTTTACTAACAACAACTGGAGTCATTGCATGTGTGTTGTTTTAACATAGCACATATGGATCCACTAGTGTCATTGCATGTGTGCTCCTTTCACAATCCACCTATGGATCCACTAGTATCATTTCACGTGTGTTCTTTTTACTAACAACCAGAGTCATTGCATGTGTGTTCTTTTCACATACCACATATCGATCCACCAGTGTCATTGCATGTGTGTTCTTTTCACTATCCACCTATAGATCCACCAGTGTCATTGCATGTGTGCTCTTTTTACTAACAACAACCAGTCATTGCATGTGTGTTCTCTTCAGAGACCACACATGTATCCACCAGTGTCATTGCATTTGTGTTCTTTTTACTAACAACAATCAGAGTCATTGAAATGTGTGTTCTCTTTAGAGACCACACATGGATCCACCAGTTTCATTGAATGTGTATTCTTTTTACTAACAACGACTAGAGTCATTGCATCTTTGTTCTTTTCACATACCACATATGGATCCACCAGTCTCATTGCATGTGTGTTCTTTATAGTAACAACAACTGGAGTCATTTCATGTGTGTTCTTTTCACATACCACATATGGATCCACCAATGTCATTGAAATGTGTGTTCTCTTCAGAGACCACACATGGATCCACCAGTGTCATTGCATGTGTGTTCTTTTTACTAACAACAACCAGAGTCATTGCATGTGTGTTCTTTTCACATACCACATATGGATCCACCAGTGTCATTGCATGTGTGCTCTTTTCACAATCCACCTATGGATCCACCGGTGTCATTACATGTGTGTTCTTTTTACTAACAACAACCAGAGTCATTGCATGTGTGTTATTTTCACATACCACATATGGATCCACCAGTGTCATTGCATGTGTGTTCTTTTCACAATCCACCTATGGATCCACCAGTGTCATTGCATGTGTGCTCTTTTTACTAACAATAACTAGATTCATTGCATGTGTGTTCTTTTTACTAACAACAACCAGTGTCATTGAAACATGTGTTCTCTTTAGAGACCACACATGGATCCACCAGTGTCGTTTTATGTGTGTTCTTGTTACTAACAACAACCAAAGTCATTCCATGTGTGTTCTTTTCACATACCACATATGGATCCGCAAGTGTCATTGCATGTGTGTTATTTTTACAATCCACCTATGGATCCACCAGTGTCATTGCATGTGTGATCTTTTTACTAACAACCAGAGTCATTGCATGTGTGTTTTCTTCAGAGACCACACATGGATCCAGCTGCGGCATTGCATGTGTGTTCTTTTCACATACCACATATGGATCCATTAGTGTCATTGCATGTGTCCTGTTTTCATAGTCCACCTATGGATCCACCAGTGTCATTGCATGTGTGTTCTTTTTACTAACAACAACCAGAGTCATTGCATGTGTGTTCTTTTCACATACCACATATGGATCCACCAGTGTCATTGCATGTGTGTTCTTTTCACAATCCACCTATAGATCCACCAGTGTCATTGCATGTGTGCTCTTTTTACTACCAACAACCAGAGTCATTGCATGTGTGTTCTCTTAAGATACCACACATGGATCCACCAGTGTCATTGCATTTTTGTTCTTTTCACAATCTACCAATGGATCCACCAGTGGCATTGCATGTGTGCTCTTTTTACTAACAACAACCAGAGTCATTGCATGCGTGTTCTCTTTAGAGACCACACATAGATCCACCAGTGGCATTGCATGTGTGTTCTTTTTACTAACAACAACCAGAGTCATTGCATGTGTGTTCTCTTTAGAGACCACACATAGATCCACCAGTGTCATTGTATGTGTGTTCTTTTTACTAACAACAACTGGAGTCATTGCATGTGTGTTCTTTTCACATACAACATATGGATCCACCAATGTCATTGCATGTGTGTTCTTTTCACAATCCACCTATGGATCCACTAGTGTTATTGCATGTGTGTAGGGTTAGGAATCTGACCCAACCTTGTTAAAATATAAGGTAAGGTAGAATCCCCTGTGTTTGCAATGCTAGTCCCTGGATCAATAGCTAGCATCCACAGTTAAGATGTAATATCAAGAAACAAAGGTCATAATATAACTTTATAACCAGGAATAACATAATTTTATTACATCTTACATAGCTCATTGGGCTATTACAATACATTGCAGCGGAATAACTATAAGCATGGGGTCCTTCATCTTCAAAGTGCCACAGGCAGGTGTTGGTTGTAGACTTTGCAATCCTAATCAAACAATCTTCACTAAAATCAATCAAACCTGCAACATTACAAGTTACAGCCACAAAGGGTCAATACATTTGAATTGTATTGGCAAGTGATACTATGGTAGTATAGTGGAGTCTATCATCTATATGCATTTGGCTAAGTGGAGTTGAGGCTTGCATTGCTCAAAATAGATTTTTCCTTAACATTTGAAAATACTAAGTTTTGCTTGGCAAAATCATTTTTCCCAATCAAAGATTTGAAGATCCTTTTCTAAGGCATCTCTCCATCGAAGATTGAATATTTCAAACAACCCTTGTTCAAACCACAAGTTTTAACTTAGAAATTTGAATGATGAGATTCTTGATTGCTTCCATGTCTTGATGCTCAAATTGTCCTTTACCAGGGACATGGCTAAGTACTTAGGTTTTACACTCTGTAGAGGTGGTGCACTTTCCCCACAAGACTTGGTTTCCCAAGACAAGATCTTTCAGAAGCCTTCCCTTAGACCAACATGGACGCGTTCCAACCTATCAAACACTACCACCAACTGTCCATATGGCTAAGTTCTTGCAACCTATATGATCATGGCAGAGCCCATACTGCAAAGTGGTTGCACTTGAAGCTTCTCAACATTTGACATCTCAAATCTCTTTGTTCCTGGGTGGCCATCCACAAGTGAGATACACAAGCCAAGTCCATGGCCTTGTGAACCACTCAACCAAAAACCACCAAGAAATTACCATTCCACCTAGGTGATTCATTAACTTAGTTGTTTTATTAAAAAAAACACAAGTCCTTAGACTTAGGAATTTTTCCATAGTGTGAATATATAGTCCACCCATGTTTTCTATTAGCTAGGCTAAGCTTGATAGTAATAGGATTCTTAACTTAGGAAAATCCTACTAAGGATTCATCTACTAGGTTTTCCTATAGTAAGGTCTATACTTAGCAAAATAAAATCCATGCAAGTTTTACTTAGAGAAAGCACTAATGCATAGTGAAAGTAATGGGACAAAAGATATGAAGCATCACTTGCCTTTTTGGTAGAGGGTATAGGTTAACTTCTTGTCCTTGCAACAATCACACTCTTCAAGTCACTACAATTCAATCAAGCAAGGTACAACTCAATCTACCAATCAAGCAAAACAACACATAGAATGACAAAGTCAAAGTAATGCATGCAAGCATGCCAAGCTTTGTTTTGTTCGAAAAAGTGATTCCTAATGGGTCATAGACATTTGAAAACACCTAATGGTCATTTTGTAAAGTGGCAAAGTCATTTGCAAAAGGTTTCACTACAAAACCATTTTCAAAACAAAGTATCATTTTATGTGGTGTAAAAATATTTTTACTAAGGCATTAACCTATAGGGTTCACCCAATATGTTTTCAAATCACAAAACTTGGTGTTTGGGTTTAGAGAGTTTAAAACAAAACATTTCTCAAAGGTTTTCCCTTCAAAATCAATTTTAAATAATAAACCACATTTCTATTTGACTAGAAATGGTTTTAAATCAAAGAATCATATTTTTATTTCACCAAATACATTTTTGAGTCCACAAAGTGTTTCCTAGGGTCAGTAGGTTTGGTCCAAAATATTTTACCAAAGTTTTCTTTACAAAAGTATTTTCATAACCAGAAATCTTTATTTCCATTTGGCTAGAAATGGGCTAAATCAAGTTTTCCATCCTAAACTTTACCAAATTCATTTTCCAAAACATGGGTTGGTTCCTAAGGTCAGTAAGGCCACAACAATCCATTTTGCAAAGGTTTTAACCCTAAAATCATTTTTAAATAATTTTTATACTCTAAACAAGCTCACAAAAGAACCTGCAAAAACAAGCAAACTAACAGATACTATTTGCTAAACCAAGGGCATGGTTAGCTAGGTCTGGCTCTCCTAAATCCAACGACATAAAATTTGCAAAATTTGGACGTGTGGTTTGAAAGTTATAAGGGTTTGAAAATGGCATCAAAAATCTGTTTTCAAATCCTATTTTAAATCTCCTGATGACACGCGGCGTGTTTCTATTCGTCGGTACCGCTTCGGTCGGATCAAGCGATGCAGGCCGTTGGATCTAAGTGATATCGCACGGCTCAGATCTAGCGTACCCTATTAGTTAAGTGAATCTATCGCGTCCCTACGATCTGGATCGGACGACTATCAGCACGCTTGCCAAAGATCGGCGGCGCTGGCGGCGGCTGTGCGGCGGCGGCGGTCAGACAGCGGCGGCGCTGGCGAAATAGGAAGCGAGAGAGGGAGGGAGTAGGCTCACCAGATTCGTGGTGTCGTGTTGATTCTCAACGTGTGGCTTGTCCGTCGAGCGGCGCTCGGGGGCAGCTGCGATTGCTCGCCGGAGATGAGCTGGGTCTCGGCGGTACTGGAGGTCGTCGAGGGTGAGGATAAGGGGCACCCTAGGACAAACGAATAGCACCATTAGGTCCGCGAGAGCAGGGCGGTCATCATCGTATCCACAGGGAAGAGAGGGGAGGTCTGGTTTTACCGGGGAACATCGCCGTAGTTGGAGCAGACGGCGGCGCTGGCTCGGGGTAGATGTTGTCGACGCTCAAGGACACGTGTGAGTGAGCTGCGACTGCAGAAAGTTCTGCTGGGGGATGCTGATCACAGCAGCGTGCTCGAGGAGGCAGGAGGGGGCGTGTGTTGGCCAGAATCAGCGAGGAGGGTCGTCGGAGGCAGAGGAGCTCGGGGAGGAATTGGGGGCGGCCTGGTGGCGTGCTTGGGGAGGAGTCAGAGGGGAAGTGGAGAGGAGTCACAGGCATTTAAAGGGGCATGGTCATTGCGAGGAATCAAAGCCTCCTTCATGCGTAATCAACGCCAGAGTAATCTCACTGTAACGGCAGGGCAACGGGGTCTCGTTGAAGATGATGAACAGAGAAGGGTGGGTCCCGGCTGTCTGTGAGAGTGGAAGTGAGGGAATAAGGTCAACCAGTCATACTCTACGCGGGCTTCTTTCGCGGTGAAGAAAAACGGTTCGAGGGTGTGGGTGAAACGATGAACAGGCGAGTGGGTCCGCTTGGCAGTGAAAGAAAGGGAGTGGGGGTGGGGTCTAGTTGTCACTCTCTGTGCGGGTAAGTTTCTGAGTGAGAAAAGAATGCTTCGGGGAAGAGAACAGGTGGGCTAGGTGGGCTGCTGTTGGGCTAGTTGGGCCAGAGGGTGGGCTGTTCTATTTTTTTCTGTCTGAATTCTTTTTCCTTTTCTATTTTGAATTTCAAACAATTATTCAAACATTCAAACCACTCAATCAATTCAAACTTATGATGAGTTTTTGGTTCTGTTTATCAACATAAACCAAATCTGAAAATAAAATATTTTTTATTCATTTTTAGGATCTATTTAATAATTAAATAAAATAGCCCTTTAGTTATTTAATAAAATAGGGTTTGATTTAATTAATAAAACTTCCATTTGAAATCCATATATTTTCAAATTCAAAACAGTAGGTTTTATTTGGAAATAAGGAATACTTGGATACTTGTTTAAAACAAAATAACCTTTTATTTTAGGTTCCATTAATAATTAAATAAAATGGACCTTAGTTAATAATCCATATAGGATTTGTTTTATTAAATCTTTATTTTGAAAATCTAAAATAAAACCAAAACACTTCAGTAGGTTTTATTTGAGAATATAAAACATTTGGAAAACTTATTTAAAATAAATAAATAAGTTTTGATGTTTTGGAAATAAAACTTGGATATTTAAATCCTTTTTATTTTATTTTAAATAAACCTCTACTATTTTTAATCAAAGCAAAACCTTTTGTTTCAAAGTCTTGGCCAAGGTTTAATTTGGCTTTATAAAATAATCTTTATTTAAAATATTTCTTTTCATTTTGAGAACCAAAACCTTTGGAAAACTTATTAAAATAAAATAATAAGTTTTAGTGCTTATTTAAAATAAAAAATAAAACCTTCATAGACCACACATGGATCCACCAGTGTCATTGCATGTGTGTTCTTGTTACTAACAACAACCAGAGTCATTGCATGTGTGTTCTTTTCACATGCCACATATGGATACACCAGTGTCATTGCATGTGTGTTCTTTTCACAATCCACCTATGGATCCACTAGTGTCAATGCATATGTGCTCTTTTTACTAACAACCAGAGTCATTGCATGTGTGTTCTCTTCAGAGACCACACATAGATCCACCAGAGTCATTGCCTGTGTGTTCTTTTCACATACCACATATGGATCCACTAGTGTCATTGCATGTGTGTTCTTTTCACAATCCACCTATGGATCCACCAGTGTCATTGCCTGTGTCTTCTTTTTACTAACAACAACAAGTGCCATTGCATGTGTGTTCTTTTTACTAACAACAACCAGTGTCATTGAAATGTGTGTTCTCTTCAGAGACCACACATGGATCCACCAGTGTCATTGCATGTGTGTTCTTGTTACTAACAACAACCAGAGTCATTGCATGTGTGTTCTTTTCACATGCCACATATGGATACACCAGTGTCATTGAATGTGTGTTCTTTTTACTAACAACAACCAGAGTCATTGCATGTGTGTTCTTTTCACATACCACATATGGATCCACCAGTCTCATTACATGTGTGTTCTTTTTAGTAACAACAACTAGAGTCATTTCATGTGTGTTCTTTTCACATACCACATATGGATCCACCAGTGTCATTGCATGTGTGTTCTTGTTACTAACAACAACCAGAGTCATTGCATGTGTGTTCCTTTCACATACCACATATGGATCCACCAGTGTCATTGCATGTGTGTTCTTTTCACAATCCACCTATGGATCCACCAGTATCATTGCATGTGTGTTCTTTTTACTAACAACAACCAGTGTCATTGAAATGTGTGTTCTCTTCAGAGACCACACATGGATCCACCAATGTCATTGCATGTATGTTCTTGTAACTAACAACAACCAGAGTCATTGCATGTGTGTTCTTTTCACATACCACATATGGATCCACCAGTGTCATTGCATGTGTGTTCTTTTCAAAATCCACCTATGGATCCACCAGTGTTATTGCATGTGTGCTCTTTTTACTAACAACAACCATAGTCAATTCATGTGTGTTCTCTTCAGAGACCATACATGGATCCACCTGTGTCATTGCATGTGTGTCCTTGTTACTAACAACAACCAGAGTCATTGAAATGTGTGTTCTCTTCAGAGACCACACATGGATCCACCAGTGTCATTGCATGTGTGTTCATTTTACTAACAACAACCAGTGTCATTGAAATGTGTGTTCTCTTCAGAGACCACTCATGGATCCACCAGTGTCATTGCATGTGTGTTCTTTTTACTAACAACAACCAGAATCATTGCATGTGTGTTCTTTTCACATACCACATATGGATCCACCAGTGTCATTGCATTTGTGTTCTTTTTTACTAACAACAACTTGAGTCATTTCATGTGTGTTCTTTTCACATACCACATATGGATCCACTAGTGTCATTGAAATGTGTGTTCTCTTCAGAGACGACACATGGATCCACCACTGTCATTGCATATGTGTTCTTTTTACTAACAACAACTGGAGTCATTGCATCTGTGTTCTTTTCACATACAACATATGGATCCACCAGTGTCCTTGCATGTGTGTTCTTTTCACAATCCACCAATGGATCCACTAGTGTCATTGCATGTGTGTTCTTTTCACATACCACATATGGATAAACCAGTGTCATTGAAATGTGTGTTCTCTTCAGAGGCCACACATGGATCCACCAGTGTCATTGAATGTGTGTTCTTTTTACTAACAACAACCAGAGTCATTGCATGTGTGTTCTTTTCACATACCACATATGGATCCACCAGTCTCATTACATGTGTGTTCTTTTTAGTAACAACAACTAGAGTCATTTCATGTGTGTTCTTTTCACATACCACATATGGATCCACCAGTGTCATTGCATGTGTGTTCTTGTTACTAACAACAACCAGAGTCATTGCATGTGTGTTCCTTTCACATACCACATATGGATCCACCAGTGTCATTGCATGTGTGTTCTTTTCACAATCCACCTATGGATCCACCAGTATCATTGCATGTGTGTTCTTTTTACTAACAACAACCAGTGTCATTGAAATGTGTGTTCTCTTCAGAGACCACACATGGATCCACCAATGTCATTGCATGTATGTTCTTGTAACTAACAACAACCAGAGTCATTGCATGTGTGTTCTTTTCACATACCACATATGGATCCACCAGTGTCATTGCATGTGTGTTCTTTTCAAAATCCACCTATGGATCCACCAGTGTTATTGCATGTGTGCTCTTTTTACTAACAACAACCATAGTCAATTCATGTGTGTTCTCTTCAGAGACCATACATGGATCCACCTGTGTCATTGCATGTGTGTCCTTGTTACTAACAACAACCAGAGTCATTGAAATGTGTGTTCTCTTCAGAGACCACACATGGATCCACCAGTGTCATTGCATGTGTGTTCATTTTACTAACAACAACCAGTGTCATTGAAATGTGTGTTCTCTTCAGAGACCACTCATGGATCCACCAGTGTCATTGCATGTGTGTTCTTTTTACTAACAACAACCAGAATCATTGCATGTGTGTTCTTTTCACATACCACATATGGATCCACCAGTGTCATTGCATTTGTGTTCTTTTTTACTAACAACAACTTGAGTCATTTCATGTGTGTTCTTTTCACATACCACATATGGATCCACTAGTGTCATTGAAATGTGTGTTCTCTTCAGAGACGACACATGGATCCACCACTGTCATTGCATATGTGTTCTTTTTACTAACAACAACTGGAGTCATTGCATCTGTGTTCTTTTCACATACAACATATGGATCCACCAGTGTCCTTGCATGTGTGTTCTTTTCACAATCCACCAATGGATCCACTAGTGTCATTGCATGTGTGTTCTTTTCACATACCACATATGGATAAACCAGTGTCATTGAAATGTGTGTTCTCTTCAGAGGCCACACATGGATCCACCAGTGTCATTGCATGTGTGTTCTTTTTACTAACAACAACTGGAGTCATTGCATGTGTGTTCTTTTCAGATACCACATATGGATCCACCAGTGTCATTGCATGTGTGCTCTTTTCAAAATCCACCTATGGATCCACCAGTGTCATTGAAATGTGTGTTCTCTTCAGAGACAACACATGGATCCGCCAGTGTCATTGCATGTGTGTTATTTTTACTAAAAACAACTGGAGTCATTGCATGAGTGTTTTTTTCACATACCACATATGGATCCACCAGTGTCATTGCATGTGTGCTCTTTTGACAATCCACCTATGGATCCACCAGTGTCATTGCATGTGTGTTCTTTTTACTAACAGCAACCAGAGTCATTGCGTGTGTGTTCTTTTCGCATAGCACATATGGATCCACCAGTGTCATTGCATGTGTACTCTTTTCAAAATCCACCTATGGATCCACCAGTGTCATTGCATGTGTGTTCTTTTTTACTAACAACAACCAGAGTAATTGCATGTGTGTTCATTTCACATACCACATATGCATCCACTAGTGTCATTGCATGTGTATTCTTTTCACAATCCACCTACGGATCCACCAGTGTCATTGCATGTGTGCTCTTTTTACTCACAATAACCAGTCATTGCATGTGTGTTCTCTTCAGATACCACACATGGATCCACCAGTGTCATTGCATGTGTGTTCATTTTACTAACAACAGCCAGTGTATTTGAAATGTGTGTTCTCTTTAGAGACCACACATGGATCCACCAGTGTCATTGCATGTGTGTTCTTGTTACTAATAACAACCAGAGTCATTGCATGTGTGTTCTTTTCACATACCACATATGGATCCACCAGTGTCATTGCATGTGTGTTCTTTTTACTAACAACAACTGGAGTCATTTCATGTGTGTTCTTTTCACATACCACATATGGATCCACTAGTGTCATTGAAATGTGTGTTCTCTTCAGAGAGCACACATGGATCCACCAGTATCATTGTATGTGTGTTGTTTTTACTAACAACAATTGGAGTCATTGCATGTGTGTTCTTTTCACATACAACACATGGATCCACCGGTGTCATTGCATGTGTGTTCTTTTCACAAAATCCACCTATGGATCCACTAGTATCATTGCATGTGTGTTCTTTTCACATACCACATATGGATCCACCAGTGTCATTTAAATGTGTGTTCTCTTCAGAGACCACACATGGATCCACCAGTGTCATTGTATGTGTGTTCTTTTTACTAACAACAACAAGAGTCGTTGCATCTGTGTTCTTTTCACATACCACATATGGATCCACCAGTGTCATTGCATGTGTGCTCTTTTCACAATCCAGCTACGGATCCACCAGTGTCATTGCATGTGTGCTCTTTTTACTAACAATAACCAGTCATTGCATGTGTGTTCTCTTCAGAGACCACACATGGATCCACCAGTGTCATTGCATGTGTGTTTTTTTACTAACAACAACCAGTGTCATTGAAATGTGTGTTCTCTTCAGAGACCACACATGGATCCACCAGTGTCATTGCATGTGTGTTCTTGTTACTAATAACAACCAGAGTCATTGCATGTGTGTTCTTTTCACATACCACATATGGATCCACCAGTGTCATTGCATGTGTGTTCTTTTCAGAATCCACCTAGGGATCCACCAGTGTCATTGCATGTGTGCAGTTTTTACTAACAACAACCAGAGTCATTGCATGTGTGTTCTCTTCAGAGACCACCTATGGATCCACCAGTGTCATTGCATGTGTGTTCTTTTTACTAACAGCAACCAGAGTCATTGCGTGTGTGTTCTTTTCGCATAGCACATATGGATCCACCAGTGTCATTGCATGTGTACTCTTTTCAAAATCCACCTATGGATCCACCAGTGTCATTGCATGTGTGTTCTTTTTTACTAACAACAACCAGAGTCATTGCATGTGTGTTCATTTCACATACCACATATGGATCCACTAGTGTCATTGCATGTGTGTTCTTTTCACAATCCACCTACGGATCCACCAGTGTCATTGCATGTGTGCTCTTTTTACTAACAATAACCAGTCATTGCATGTGTGTTCTCTTCAGAGACCACACATGGATCCACCAGTGTCATTGCATGTGTGTTCATTTTACTAACAACAGCCAGTGTATTTGAAATGTGTGTTCTCTTCAGAGACCACACATGGATCGACCAGTGTCATTGCATGTGTGTTCTTGTTACTAATAACAACCAGAGTCATTGCATGTGTGTTCTTTTCACATACCACATATGGATCCACCAGTGTCATTGCATGTGTGTTCTTTTTACTAACAACAACTGGAGTCATTTCATGTGTGTTCTTTTCACATACCACATATGGATCCACTAGTGTCATTGAAATGTGTGTTCTCTTCAGAGAGCACACATGGATCCACCAGTGTCATTGTATGTGTTTTGTTTTTACTAATAACAACTGGAGTCATTGCATGTGTGTCCTTTTGACATACAACACATGGATCCACCGGTGTCATTGCATGTGTGTTCTTTTCACAATCCACCTATGGATCCACTAGTATCATTGCATGTGTGTTCTTTTCACATACCACATATGGATCCACCAGTGTCATTTAAATGTGTGTTCTCTTCAGAGACCACACATGGATCCACCAGTGTCATTGCATGTGTGTTCTTTTTACTAACAACAACAAGAGTCGTTGCATCTGTGTTCTTTTCACATACCACATATGGATCCACCAGTTTCATTGCATGTGTGCTCTTTTCACAATCCAGCTACGGATCCACCAGTGTCATTGCATGTGTGCTCTTTTTACTAACAATAACCAGTCATTGCATGTGTGTTCTTTTCAGAGACCACACATGGATCCACCAGTGTCATTGCATGTGTGTTCTTTTTACTAACAACAACCAGTGTCATTGAAATGTGTGTTCTCTTCAGAGACCACACATGGATCCACCAGTGTCATTGCATGTGTGTTCTTGTTACTAATAACAACCAGAGTCATTGCATGTGTGTTCTTTTCACATACCACATATGGATCCACCAGTGTCATTGCATGTGTGTTCTTTTCAGAATCCACCTATGGATCCACCAGTGTCATTGCATGTGTGATCTTTTTACTAACAACAACCAGAGTCATTGCATGTGTGTTCTCTTCAGAGACCACACATGGATCCACCAGTGTCATTGCATGTGTGTTCTTTTTACTAACAATAACGAGAGTTATTGAAATGTGTGTTCTCTTTAGAGACCACACATGGATCCACCAGTGTCATTGCATGTGTGTTCATTTTACTAACAACAGCCAGTGTCATTGAAATGTGTGTTCTCTTTAGAGAGCACACATGGATCCACCAGTGTCATGGCATGTGTGTTCTTTTTACTAACAACAACCCGAATCATTGCATATGTGTTCTTTTCACATACCACATATGGATCCACCATTGTCATTGCATGTGTGTTCTTTTTACTAACAACAACTGGAGTCATTTCATGTGTGTTCTTTTCACATACCACATATGGATCCACTAGTGTCATTGAAATGTGTGTTCTCTTCAGAGAGCACACATGGATCCACCAGTGTCATTGTATGTGTGTTGTTTTTACTAACAACAACTGGAGTCATTGCATGTGTGTTCTTTTCACATACAACACATGGATCCACCAGTGTCATTGCATGTGTGTTCTTTTCACAATCCACCTATTGATCCACTAGTATCATTGCATGTGTGTTCTTTTCACATACCACATATGGATCCACCAGTGTCATTTAAATGTGTGTTCTCTTCAGATACCACACATGGATCCACCAGTTTCATTGCATGTGTGTTCTTTTTACTAACAACAACAATAGTCGTTGCATGTGTGTTCTTTTCACATACCACATATGGATCCACCAGTGTCATTGCATGTGTGCTCTTTTCACAATCCACCTATGGATCCACCAGTGTCATTGTATGTGTGTTGTTTTTACTAACAACAACTGGAGTCATTGCATGTGTGTTCTTTTCACATACAACACATGGATCCACCAGTGTCATTGCATGTGTGTTCTTTTCACAATCCACCTATTGATCCACTAGTATCATTGCATGTGTGTTCTTTTCACATACCACATATGGATCCACCAGTGTCATTTAAATGTGTGTTCTCTTCAGATACCACACATGGATCCACCAGTGTCATTGCATGTGTGTTCTTTTTACTAACAACAACAATAGTCGTTGCATGTGTGTTCTTTTCACATACCACATATGGATCCACCAGTGTCATTGCATGTGTGCTCTTTTCACAATCCACCTATGGATCCACCAGTGTCATTGCATGTGTGCTCTTTTTACTAACAATAACCAGTCATTGCATGTGTGTTCTCTTTAGAGACCACACATGGATCCACCAGTGTCATTGCATGTGTGTTCTTTTTACTAACAACAACCAGTGTCATTGAAATGTGTGTTCTCTTCAGAGACCACACATGGATCCACCAGTGTCATTGCATGTGTGTTCTTGTTAGTAATAACAACCAGAGTCATTGCATGTGTGTTCTTTTCACATACCATATATGGATCCACCAGTGTCATTGCATGTGTGTTCTTTCCAGAATCCACCTATGGATCCACCAGTGTCATTGCATGTGTGCTCTTTTGACTAACAACAACCAGAGTCATTGCATGTGTGTTCTCTTCAGAGACCACACATGGATCCACCAGTGTCATTGCATGTGTGTTCTTTTTACTAACAATAACGAGAGTTATTGACATGTGTGTTCTCTTCAGAGACCACACATGGATCCACCAGTGTCATTGGATGTGTGTTCATTTTACTAACAACAGCCCGTGTCATTGAAAAGTGTGTTCTCTTTAGAGACCACACATGGATCCACCAGTGTCATTGCATGTGTGTTCTTTTTACTAACAACAACCAGAATCATTGCATGTGTGTTCTTTTCACATACGACATATGGATCCACCAGTGTCATTGCATGTGTGTTCTTTTTACTAACAACAACTGGAGTCATTTCATGTGTGTTCTTTTCACATACCACATATGGATCCACTAGTGTCATTGAAATGTGTGTTCTCTTCAGAGAGCACACATGGATCCACCAGTGTCATTGTATGTGTGTTGTTTTTACTAACAACAACTTGAGTCATTGCATGTGTGTTCTTTTCACATACAACACATGGGTCCACCAGTGTCATTGCATGTGTGTTCTTTTCACAATCCACCTATGGATCCACTAGTATCATTGCATGTGTGTTCTTTTCACATACCACATATGGATCCACCAGTGTCATTTAAATGTGTGTTCTCTTCAGAGACCACACATGGATCCACCAGTGTCATTGCATGTGTGTTCTTTTTACTAACAACAACAAGAGTCGTTGCATGTGTGTTCTTTTCACATACCACATATGGATCCACCAGTGTCATTGCATGTGTGCTCTTTTCACAATCCACCTATGGATCCACCAGTGTCATTGAAATGTGTGTTCTCTTCAGAGACCACACATGGATCCACCAGTGTCATTGCATGTGTGTTCTTTTTACTAACAAGAACTTGAGTCATTGCATGTGTGTTCTTTTCACATACCACATATGGATCCGCTAGTGTCATTGCATGTGTGCTCCTTTCACAATCCACCTATGGATCCACCAGTATCATTGCATGTGTGTTCTTTTTACTAACAACAACCAGAGTCATTGCATGTGTGTTCTTTTCACATACCACATATGGATCCACCAGTGTCATTGCATGTGTGTTGTTTTCACAATCCACCTATAGACACACCAGTGTCATTGCATGTGTGCTCTTTTTACTAACAACAACCAGAGTCATTGCATGCATGGATCCACCAGTGTCATTGCATTTGTGTTCTTTTTACTAACAACAATTAGAGTCATTGAAATGTGTGTTCTCTTTAGAGACCACACATGGATCCACCAGTGTCATTGAATGTGTATTCTTTTTACTAACAACAACCAGAGTCATTGCATGTGTGTTCTTTTCACATACCACATATGGATCCACCAGTCGCATTGCATGTGTGTTCTTTATAGTAACAACAACTGGAGTCATTTCATGTGTGTTCTTTTCACATACCACATATGGATCCACTAGTGTCATTGAAATGTGTGTTCTCTTCAGAGACCACACATGGATCCACCAGTTTCATTGCATGTGTGTTCTTTTTACTAACAACAACCAGAGTCATTGCATGTGTGTTCTTTTCACATACCACATATGGATCCACCAGTGTCATTGCATGTGTGCTCTTTTGACAATCAACCTATGGATCCACGAGTGTCATTGCATGTGTGTTCTTTTTACTAACAACAACCAGAGTCATTGCATGTGTGTTCTTTTCCCATACCACATATGGATCCACCAATGTCATTGCATGTGTGCTCTTTTGACAATCCACCTATGGATCCACCAGTGTCATTGCATGTGTGTTCTTTTTACTAACAGCAACCAGAGTCATTGCGTGTGTGTTCTTTTCGCATAGCACATATGGATCCACCAGTGTCATTGCATGTGTACTCTTTTCAAAATCCACCTATGGATCCACCAGTGTCATTGCATGTGTGTTCTTTTTTACTAACAACAACCAGAGTCATTGCATGTGTGTTCATTTCACATACCACATATGCATCCACTAGTGTCATTGCATGTGTGTTCTTTTCACAATCCACCTACGGATCCACCAGTGTCATTGCATGTGTGCATTTTTACTAACAATAACCAGTCATTGCATGTGTGTTCTCTTCAGAGACCACACATGGATCCAACAGTGTCATTGCATGTGTGTTCATTTTACTAACAACAGCCAGTGTATTTGAAATGTGTGTTCTTTTTAGAGACCACACATGGATCCACCAGTGTCATTGCATGTGTGTTCTTGTTACTAATAACAACCAGAGTCATTGCATGTGTGTTCTTTTCACATACCACATATGGATCCACCAGTGTCATTGCATGTGTGTTCTTTTTACTAACAACAACTGGAGTCATTTCATGTGTGTTCTTTTCACATACCACATATGGATCCACTAGTGTCATTGAAATGTGTGTTCTCTTCAGAGAGCACACATGGATCCACCAGTATCATTGTATGTGTGTTGTTTTTACTAACAACAACTGGAGTCATTGCATGTGTGTTCTTTTCACCTACAACACATGGATCCACCGGTGTCATTGCATGTGTGTTCTTTTCACAATCCACCTATGGATCCACTAGTATCATTGCATGTGTGTTCTTTTCACATACCACCTATGGATCCACCAGTGTCATTTAAATGTGTGTTCTCTTCAGAGACCACACATGGATCCACCAGTGTCATTGTATGTGTGTTCTTTTTAATAACAACCACAAGAGTCGTTGCATCTGTGTTCTTTTCACATACCACATATGGATCCACCAGTGTCATTGCATGTGTGCTCTTTTCACAATCCAGCTACGGATCCACCAGTGTCATTGCATGTGTGCTCTTTTTACTAACAATAACCAGTCATTGCATGTGTGTTCTCTTCAGAGACCACACATGGATCCACCAGTGTCATTGCATGTGTGTTTTTTTACTAACAACAACCAGTGTCATTGAAATGTGTGTTCTCTTCAGAGACCACACATGGATCCACCAGTGTCATTGCATGTGTGTTCTTGTTACTAATAACAACCAGAGTCATTGCATGTGTGTTCTTTTCACATACCACATATGGATCCACCAGTGTCATTGCATGTGTGTTCTTTTCAGAATCCACCTATGGATCCACCAGTCTCATTGCATGTGTGCACTTTTTACTAACAACAACCAGAGTCATTGCATGTGTGTTCTCTTCAGAGACCACCTATGGATCCACCAGTGTCATTGCATGTGTGTTCTTTTTACTAACAGCAACCAGAGTCATTGCGTGTGTGTTCTTTTCGCATAGCACATATGGATCCACCAGTGTCATTGCATGTGTACTCTTTTCAAAATCTACCTATGGATCCACCAGTGTCATTGCATGTGTGTTCTTTTTTACTAACAACAACCAGAGTCATTGCATGTGTGTTCATTTCACATACCACATATGGATCCACTAGTGTCATTGCATGTGTGTTCTTTTCACAATCCACCTACGGATCCACCAGTGTCATTGCATGTGTGCTCTTTTTACTAACAATAACCAGTCATTGCATGTGTGTTCTCTTCAGAGACCACACATGGATCCACCAGTGTCATTGCATGTGTGTTCATTTTACTAACAACAGCCAGTGTATTTGAAATGTGTGTTCTCTTCAGAGACCACACATGGATCGACCAGTGTCATTGCATGTGTGTTCTTGGTACTAATAACAACCAGAGTCATTGCATGTGTGTTCTTTTCACATACCACATATGGATCCAGCAGTGTCATTGCATGTGTGTTCTTTTTACTAACAACAACTAGAGTCATTTCATGTGTGTTCTTTTCACATACCACATATGGATCCACTAGTGTCATTGAAATGTGTGTTCTCTTCAGAGAGCGCACATGGATCCACCAGTGTCATTGTATGTGTTTTGTTTTTACTAACAACAACTGGAGTCATTGCATGTGTGTCCTTTTGACATACAACACATGGATCCACCGGTGTCATTGCATGTGTGTTCTTTTCACAATCCACCTATGGATCCACTAGTATCATTGCATGTGTGTTCTTTTCACATACCACATATGGATCCACCAGTGTCATTTAAATGTGTGTTCTCTTCAGAGACCACACATGGATCCACCAGTATCATTGCATGTGTGTTCTTTTTACTAACAACAACAAGAGTCGTTGCATCTGTGTTCTTTTCACATACCACATATGGATCCACCAGTGTCATTGCATGTGTGCTCTTTTCGCAATCCAGCTACGGATCCACCAGTGTCATTGCATGTGTGCTCTTTTTACTAACAATAACCAGTCATTGCATGTGTGTTCTCTTCAGAGACCACACATGGATCCACCAGTGTCATTGCATGTGTGTTCTTTTTACTAACAACAACCAGTGTCATTGAAATGTGTGTTCTCTTTAGAGACCACACATGGATCCACCAGTGTCATTGCATGTGTGGTCTTGTTACTAATAACAACCAGAGTCATTGCATGTGTGTTCTTTTCACATACCACATATGGATCCACCAGTGTCATTGCATGTGTGTTCTTTTCAGAATCCACCTATGGATCCACCGGTGTCATTGCATGTGTGCTCTTTTTACTAACAACAACCAGAGTCATTGCATGTGTGTTCTCTTCAGAGACCACACATGGATCCACCAGTGTCATTGCATGTGTGTTCTTTTTACTAACAATAATGAGAGTTATTGAAATGTGTGTTCTCTTTAGAGACCACACATGGATCCACCAGTGTCATTGCATGTGTGTTCATTTTACTAACAACAGCCAGTGTCATTGAAATGTGTGTTCTCTTTAGAGACCACACATGGATCCACCAGTGTCATTGCATGTGTGTTCTTTTTACTAACAACAACCAGAATCATTGCATATGTGTTCTTTTCACATACCACATATGGATCCACCAGTGTCATTGCATGTGTGTTCTTTTTACTAACAACAACCAGAGTCATTGCATGTGTGTTCTTTTCACATACCACATATGGATCCACCAGTGTCATTGCATGTGTGCTCTTTTGACAATCAACCTATGGATCCACGAGTGTCATTGCATTTGTGTTCTTTTTACTAACAACAACCAGAGTCATTGCATGTGGTGTCTTTTCCCATACCACATATGGATCCACCAATGTCATTGCATGTGTGCTCTTTTGACAATCCACCTATGGATCCACCAGTGTCATTGCATGTGTGTTCTTTTTACTAACAACAACCAGAGTCATTGCGTGTGTGTTCTTTTCGCATAGCACATATGGATCCACCAGTGTCATTGCATGTGTACTCTTTTCAAAATCCACCTATGGATCCACCAGTGTCATTGCATGTGTGTTCTTTTTTACTAACAACAACCAGAGTCATTGCATGTGTGTTCATTTCACATACCACATATGCATCCACTAGTGTCATTGCATGTGTGTTCTTTTCGCAATCCACCTACGGATCCACCAGTGTCATTGCATGTGTGCTCTTTTTACTAACAATAACCAGTCATTGCATGTGTGTTCTCTTCAGAGACCACACATGGATCCACCAGTGTCATTGCATGTGTGTTCATTTTACTAACAACAGCCAGTGTATTTGAAATGTGTGTTCTCTTTAGAGACCACACATGGATCCACCAGTGTCATTGCATGTGTGTTCTTGTTACTAATAACAACCAGAGTCATTGCATGTGTGTTCTTTTCACATACCACATATGGATCCACCAGTGTCATTGCATGTGTGTTCTTTTTACTAATAACAACTGGAGTCATTTCATGTGTGTTCTTTTCACATACCACATATGGATCCACTAGTGTCATTGAAATGTGTGTTCTCTTCAGAGAGCACACATGGATCCACCAGTATCATTGTATGTGTGTTGTTTTTACTAACAACAACTGGAGTCATTGCATGTGTGTTCTTTTCACATACAACACATGGATCCACCGGTGTCATTGCATGTGTGTTCTTTTCACAATCCACCTATGGATCCACTAGTATCATTGCATGTGTGTTCTTTTCACATACCACATATGGATCCACCAGTGTCATTTAAATGTGTGTTCTCTTCAGAGACCACACATGGATCCACCAGTGTCATTGTATGTGTGTTCTTTTTAATAACAACAACAAGAGTCGTTGCATCTGTGTTCTTTTCACATACCACATATGGATCCACCAGTGTCATTGCATGTGTGCTCTTTTCACAATCCAGCTACGGATCCACCAGTGTCATTGCATGTGTGCTCTTTTTACTAACAATAACCAGTCATTGCATGTGTGTTCTCTTCAGAGACCACACATGGATCCACCAGTGTCATTGCATGTGTGTTTTTTTTACTAACAACAACCAGTGTCATTGAAATGTGTGTTCTCTTCAGAGACCACACATGGATCCACCAGTGTCATTGCATGTGTGTTCTTGTTACTAATAACAACCAGAGTCATTGCATGTGTGTTCTTTTCACATACCACATATGGATCCACCAGTGTCATTGCATGTGTGTTCTTTTCAGAATCCACCTATGGATCCACCAGTGTCATTGCATGTGTGCACTTTTTACTAACAACAACCAGAGTCATTGCATGTGTGTTCTCTTCAGAGACCACCTATGGATCCACCAGTGTCGTTGCATGTGTGTTCTTTTTACTAACAGCAACCAGAGTCATTGCGTGTGTGTTCTTTTCGCATAGCACATATGGATCCACCAGTGTCATTGCATGTGTACTCTTTTCAAAATCCACCTATGGATCCACCAGTGTCATTGCATGTGTGTTCTTTTTTACTAACAACAACCAGAGTCATTGCATGTGTGTTCATTTCACATACCACATATGGATCCACTAGTGTCATTGCATGTGTGTTCTTTTCACAATCCACCTACGGATCCACCAGTGTCATTGCATGTGTGCTCTTTTTACTAACAATAACCAGTCATTGCATGTGTGTTCTCTTCAGAGACCACACATGGATCCACCAGTGTCATTGCATGTGTGTTCATTTTACTAACAACAGCCAGTGTATTTGAAATGTGTGTTCTCTTTCAGAGACCACACATGGATCGACCAGTGTCATTGCATGTGTGTTCTTGTTACTAATAACAACCAGAGTCATTGCATGTGTGTTCTTTTCACATACCACATATGGATCCACCAGTGTCATTGCATGTGTGTTCTTTTTACTAACAACAACTGGAGTCATTTCATGTGTGTTCTTTTCACATACCACATATGGATCCACTAGTGTCATTGAAATGTGTGTTCTCTTCAGAGAGCACACATGGATCCACCAGTGTCATTGTATGTGTTTTGTTTTTACTAACAACAACTGGAGTCATTGCATGTGTGTCCTTTTGACATACAACACATGGATCCACCGGTGTCATTGCATGTGTGTTCTTTTCACAATCCACCTATGGATCCACTAGTATCATTGCATGTGTGTTCTTTTCACATACCACATATGGATCCACCAGTGTCATTTAAATGTGTGTTCTCTTCAGAGACCACACATGGATCCACCAGTATCATTGCATGTGTGTTCTTTTTACTAAACACAACAAGAGTCGTTGCATCTGTGTTCTTTTCACATACCACATATGGATCCACCAGTGTCATTGCATGTGTGCTCTTTTCACAATCCAGCTACGGATCCACCAGTGTCATTGCATGTGTGCTCTTTTTACTAACAACAACCAGTGTCATTGAAATGTGTGTTCTCTTCAGAGACCACACATGGATCCACCAGTGTCATTGCATGTGTGTTCTTGTTACTAATAACAACCAGAGTCATTGCATGTGTGTTCTTTTCACATACCACATATGGATCCACCAGTGTCATTGCATGTGTGTTCTTTTCAGAATCCACCTATGGATCCACCGGTGTCATTGCATGTGTGCTCTTTTTACTAACAACAACCAGAGTCATTGCATGTGTGTTCTCTTCAGAGACCACACATGGATCCACCAGTGTCATTGCATGTGTGTTCTTTTTACTAACAATAATGAGAGTTATTGAAATGTGTGTTCTCTTTAGAGACCACACATGGATCCACCAGTGTCATTGCATGTGTGTTCATTTTACTAACAACAGCCAGTGTCATTGAAATGTGTGTTCTCTTTAGAGACCACACATGGATCCACCAGTGTCATTGCATGTGTGTTCTTTTTACTAACAACAACCAGAATCATTGCATATGTATTCTTTTCACATACCACATATGGATCGACCAGTGTCATTGCATGTGTGTTCTTTTTACTAACAACAACTGGAGTCATTTCATGTGTGTTCTTTTCACATACCACATATGGATCCACTAGTGTCATTGAAATGTGTGTTCTCTTCAGAGAGCACACATGGATCCACCAGTGTCATTGTATGTGTGTTGTTTTTACTAACAACAACTGGAGTCATTGCATGTGTGTTCTTTTCACATACAACACATGGATCCACCAGTGTCATTGCATGTGTGTTCTTTTCACAATCCACCTATGGATCCACTAGTATCATTGCATGTGTGTTCTTTTCACATACCACATATGGATCCACCAGTGTCATTTAAATGTGTGTTCTCTTCAGATACCACACATGGATCCACCAGTGTCATTGCATGTGTGTTCTTTTTACTAACAACAACAATAGTCGTTGCATGTGTGTTCTTTTCACATACCACATATGGATCCACCAGTGTCATTGCATGTGTGCTCTTTTCACAATCCACCTATGGATCCACCAGTGTCATTGCATGTGTGCTCTTTTTACTAACAATAACCAGTCATTGCATGTGTGTTCTCTTTAGAGACCACACATGGATCCACCAGTGTCATTGCATGTGTGTTCTTTTTACTAACAACAACCAGTGTCATTGAAATGTGTGTTCTCTTCAGAGACCACACATGGATCCACCAGTGTCATTGCATGTGTGTTCTTGTTACTAATAACAACCAGAGTCATTGCATGTGTGTTCTTTTCACATACCACATATGGATCCACCAGTGTCATTGCATGTGTGTTCTTTTCAGAGTCCACCTATGCATCCACCAGTGTCATTGCATGTGTGCACTTTTTACTAACAACAACCAGAGTCCTTGCATGTGTGTTCTCTTCAGAGACCACCTATGGATCCACCAGTGTCATTGCATGTGTGTTCTTTTTACTAACAGCAACCAGAGTCATTGCGTGTGTGTTCTTTTCGCATAGCACATATGGATCCACCAGTGTCATTGCATGTGTACTCTTTTCAAAATCCACCTATGGATCCACCAGTGTCATTGCATGTGTGTTCTTTTTTACTAACAACAACCAGAGTCATTGCATGTGTGTTCATTTCACATACCACATATGGATCCACTAGTGTCATTGCATGTGTGTTCTTTTCACAATCCACCTATGGATCCACCAGTGTCATTGCATGTGTGCTCTTTTTACTAACAATAACCAGTCATTGCATGTGTGTTCTCTTCAGAGACCACACATGGATCCACCAGTGTCATTGCATGTGTGTTCATTTTACTAACAACAGCCAGTGTATTTGAAATGTGTGTTCTCTTCAGAGACCACACATGGATCGACCAGTGTCATTGCATGTGTGTTCTTGTTACTAATAACAACCAGAGTCATTGCATGTGTGTTCTTTTCACATACCACATATGGATCCACAAGTGTCATTGCATGTGTGTTCTTTTTACTAACAACAACTGGAGTCATTTCATGTGTGTTCTTTTCACATACCACATATGGATCCACTAGTGTCATTGAAATGTGTGTTCTCTTCAGAGAGCACACATGGATCCACCAGTGTCATTGTATGTGTTTTGTTTTTACTAACAACAACTGGAGTCATTGCATGTGTGTCCTTTTGACATACAACACATGGATCCACCGGTGTCATTGCATTTGTGTTCTTTTCACAATCCACCTATGGATCCACTAGTATCATTGCATGTGTGTTCTTTTCACATACCACATATGGATCCACCAGTGTCATTTAAATGTGTGTTCTCTTCAGAGACCACACATGGATCCACCAGTATCATTGCATGTGTGTTCTTTTTACTAACAACAACAAGAGTCGTTGCATCTGTGTTCTTTTCACATACCACATATGGATCCACCAGTGTCATTGCATGTGTGCTCTTTTCACAATCCAGCTACGGATCCACCAGTGTCATTGCATGTGTGCTCTTTTTACTAACAATAACCAGTCATTGCATGTGTGTTCTCTTCAGAGACCACACATGGATCCACCAGTGTCATTGCATGTGTGTTCTTTTTACTAACAACAACCAGTGTCATTGAAATGTGTGTTCTCTTCAGAGACCACACATGGATCCACCAGTGTCATTGCATGTGTGTTCTTGTTACTAATAACAACCAGAGTCATTGCATGTGTGTTCTTTTCACATACCACATATGGATCCACCAGTGTCATTGCATGTGTGTTCTTTTCAGAATCCACCTATGGATCCACTGGTGTCATTGCATGTGTGCTCTTTTTACTAACAACAACCAGAGTCATTGCATGTGTGTTCTCTTCAGAGACCACACATGGATCCACCAGTGTCATTGCATGTGTGTTCTTTTTACTAACAATAATGAGAGTTATTGAAATGTGTGTTCTCTTTAGAGACCACACATGGATCCACCAGTGTCATTGCATGTGTGTTCATTTTACTAACAACAGCCAGTGTCATTGAAATGTGTGTTCTCTTTAGAGACCACACATGGATCCACCAGTGTCATTGCATGTGTGTTCTTTTTACTAACAACAACCAGAATCATTGCATATGTGTTCTTTTCACATACCACATATGGATCCACCAGTGTCATTGCATGTGTGTTCTTTTTACTAACAACAACTGGAGTCATTTCATGTGTGTTCTTTTCACATACCACATATGGATCCACTAGTGTCATTGAAATGTGTGTTCTCTTCAGAGAGCACACATGGATCCACCAGTGTCATTGTATGTGTGTTGTTTTTACTAACAACAACTGGAGTCATTGCATGTGTGTTCTTTTCACATACAACACATGGATCCACCAGTGTCATTGCATGTGTGTTCTTTTCACAATCCACCTATGGATCCACTAGTATCATTGCATGTGTGTTCTTTTCACATACCACATATGGATCCACCAGTGTCATTTAAATGTGTGTTCTCTTCAGATACCACACATGGATCCACCAGTGTCATTGCATGTGTGTTCTTTTTACTAACAACAACAATAGTCGTTGCATGTGTGTTCTTTTCACATACCACATATGGATCCACCAGTGTCATTGCATGTGTGCTCTTTTCACAATCCACCTATGGATCCACCAGTGTGATTGCATGTCTGCTATTTTTACTAACAATAACCAGTCATTGCATGTGTGTTCTCTTTAGAGACCACACATGGATCCACCAGTGTCATTGCATGTGTGTTCTTTTTACTAACAACAACCAGTGTCATTGAAATGTGTGTTCTCTTCAGAGACCACACATGGATCCACCAGTGTCATTGCATGTGTGTTCTTGTTACTAATAACAACCAGAGTCATTGCATGTGTGTTCTTTTCACATACCACATATGGATCCACTAGTGTCATTGCATGTGTGTTCTTTTCAGAATCCACCTATGGATCCACCAGTGTCATTGCATGTGTGCTCTTTTTACTAACAACAACCAGAGTCATTGCATGTGTGTTCTCTTCAGAGACCACACATGGATCCACCAGTGTCATTGCATGTGTGTTCTTTTTACTAACAAGAATGAGAGTTATTGACATGTGTGTTCTCTTTAGAGACCACACATGGATCCACCAGTGTCATTGCATGTGTGTTTATTTTACTAACAACAGCCCGTGTCATTGAAAAGTGTGTTCTCTTTAGAGACCACACATGGATCCACCAGTGTCATTGCATGTGTGTTCTTTTTACTAACAACAACCAGAATCATTGCATGTGTGTTCTTTTCACATACGACATATGGATCCACCAGTGTCATTGCATGTGTGTTCTTTTTACTAACAACAACTGGAGTCATTTCATGTGTGTTCTTTTCACATACCACATATGGATCCACTAGTGTCATTGAAATGTGTGTTCTCTTCAGAGAGCACACATGGATCCACCAGTGTCATTGTATGTGTGTTGTTTTTACTAACAACAACTTGAGTCATTGCATGTGTGTTCTTTTCACATACAACACATGGGTCCACCAGTGTCATTGCATGTGTGTTCTTTTCACAATCCACCTATGGATCCACTAGTATCATTGCATGTGTGTTCTTTTCACATACCACATATGGATCCACCAGTGTCATTTAAATGTGTGTTCTCTTCAGAGACCACACATGGATCCACCAGTGTCATTGCATGTGTGTTCTTTTTACTAACAACAACAAGAGTCGTTGCATGTGTGTTCTTTTCACATACCACATATGGATCCACCAGTGTCATTGCATGTGTGCTCTTTTCACAATCCACCTATGGATCCACCAGTGTCATTGAAATGTGTGTTCTCTTCAGAGACCACACATGGATCCACCAGTGTCATTGCATGTGTGTTCTTTTTACTAACAAGAACTTGAGTCATTGCATGTGTGTTCTTTTCACATACCACATATGGATCCGCTAGTGTCATTGCATGTGTGCTCCTTTCACAATCCACCTATGGATCCACCAATATCATTGCATGTGTGTTCTTTTTACTAACAACAACCAGAGTCATTGCATGTGTGTTCTTTTCACATACCACATATGGATCCACCAGTGTCATTGCATGTGTGTCGTTTTCACAATCCACCTATAGACACACCAGTGTCATTGCATGTGTGCTCTTTTTACTAACAACAACCAGAGTCATTGCATGCATGGATCCACCAGTGTCATTGCATTTGTGTTCTTTTTACTAACAACAATTAGAGTCATTGAAATGTGTGTTCTCTTTAGAGACCACACATGGATCCACCAGTGTCATTGAATGTGTATTCTTTTTACTAACAACAACCAGAGTCATTGCATGTGTGTTCTTTTCACATACCACATATGGATCCACCAGTCGCATTGCATGTGTGTTCTTTATAGTAACAACAACTGGAGTCATTTCATGTGTGTTCTTTTCACATACCACATATGGATCCACTAGTGTCATTGAAATGTGTGTTCTCTTCAGAGACCACACATGGATCCACCAGTGTCATTGCATGTGTGTTTTTTTTACTAACAACAACCAGAGTCATTGCATGTGTGTTCTTTTCACATACCACATATGGATCCACCAGTGTCATTGCATGTGTGCTCTTTTGACCATCAACCTATGGATCCACGAGTGTCATTGCATGTGTGTTCTTTTTACTAACAACAACCAGAGTCATTGCATGTGTGTTCTTTTCCCATACCACATATGGATCCACCAATGTCATTGCATGTGTGCTCTTTTGACAATCCACCTATGGATCCACCAGTGTCATTGCATGTGTGTTCTTTTTACTAACAGCAACCAGAGTCATTGCGTGTGTGTTCTTTTCGCATAGCACATATGGATCCACCAGTGTCATTGCATGTGTACTCTTTTCAAAATCCACCTATGGATCCACCAGTGTCATTGCATGTGTGTTCTTTTTTACTAACAACAACCAGAGTCATTGCATGTGTGTTCATTTCACATACCACATATGCATCCACTAGTGTCATTGCATGTGTGTTCTTTTCACAATCCACCTACGGATCCACCAGTGTCATTGCATGTGTGCTCTTTTTACTAACAATAACCAGTCATTGCATGTGTGTTCTCTTCAGAGACCACACATGGATCCACCAGTGTCATTGCATGTGTGTTCATTTTACTAACAACAGCCAGTGTATTTGAAATGTGTGTTCTCTTTAGAGACCACACATGGATCCACCAGTGTCATTGCATGTGTGTTCTTGTTACTAATAACAACCAGAGTCATTGCATGTGTGTTCTTTTCACATACCACATATGGATCCACCAGTGTCATTGCATGTGTGTTCTTTTTACTAACAACAACTAGAGTCATTTCATGTGTGTTCTTTTCACATACCACATATGGATCCACTAGTGTCATTGAAATGTGTGTTCTCTTCAGAGAGCACACATGGATCCACCAGTATCATTGTATGTGTGTTGTTTTTACTAACAACAACTGGAGTCATTGCATGTGTGTTCTTTTCACCTACAACACATGGATCCACCGGTGTCATTGCATGTGTGTTCTTTTCACAATCCACCTATGGATCCACTAGTATCATTGCATGTGTGTTCTTTTCACATACCACCTATGGATCCACCAGTGTCATTTAAATGTGTGTTCTCTTCAGAGACCACACATGGATCCACCAGTGTCATTGTATGTGTGTTCTTTTTAATACCAACAACAAGAGTCGTTGCATCTGTGTTCTTTTCACATACCACATATGGATCCACCAGTGTCATTGCATGTGTGCTCTTTTCACAATCCAGCTACGGATCCACCAGTGTCATTGCATGTGTGCTCTTTTTACTAACAATAACCAGTCATTGCATGTGTGTTCTCTTCAGAGACCACACATGGATCCACCAGTGTCATTGCATGTGTGTTCTTTTTACTAACAACAACCAGTGTCATTGAAATGTGTGTTCTCTTCAGAGACCACACATGGATCCACCAGTGTCATTGCATGTGTGTTCTTGTTACTAATAACAACCAGAGTCATTGCATGTGTGTTCTTTTCACATACCACATATGGATCCACCAGTGTCATTGCATGTGTGTTCTTTTCAGAATCCACCTATGGATCCACTGGTGTCATTGCATGTGTGCTCTTTTTACTAACAACAACCAGAGTCATTGCATGTGTGTTCTCTTCAGAGACCACACATGGATCCACCAGTGTCATTGCATGTGTGTTCTTTTTACTAACAATAATGAGAGTTATTGAAATGTGTGTTCTCTTTAGAGACCACACATGGATCCACCAGTGTCATTGCATGTGTGTTCATTTTACTAACAACAGCCAGTGTCATTGAAATGTGTGTTCTCTTTAGAGACCACACATGGATCCACCAGTGTCATTGCATGTGTGTTCTTTTTACTAACAACAACCAGAATCATTGCATATGTGTTCTTTTCACATACCACATATGGATCCACCAGTGTCATTGCATGTGTGTTCTTTTTACTAACAACAACTGGAGTCATTTCATGTGTGTTCTTTTCACATACCACATATGGATCCACTAGTGTCATTGAAATGTGTGTTCTCTTCAGAGAGCACACATGGATCCACCAGTGTCATTGTATGTGTGTTGTTTTTACTAACAACAACTGGAGTCATTGCATGTGTGTTCTTTTCACATACAACACATGGATCCACCAGTGTCATTGCATGTGTGTTCTTTTCACAATCCACCTATGGATCCACTAGTATCATTGCATGTGTGTTCTTTTCACATACCACATATGGATCCACCAGTGTCATTTAAATGTGTGTTCTCTTCAGATACCACACATGGATCCACCAGTGTCATTGCATGTGTGTTCTTTTTACTAACAACAACAATAGTCGTTGCATGTGTGTTCTTTTCACATACCACATATGGATCCACCAGTGTCATTGCATGTGTGCTCTTTTCACAATCCACCTATGGATCCACCAGTGTGATTGCATGTCTGCTCTTTTTACTAACAATAACCAGTCATTGCATGTGTGTTCTCTTTAGAGACCACACATGGATCCACCAGTGTCATTGCATGTGTGTTCTTTTTACTAACAACAACCAGTGTCATTGAAATGTGTGTTCTCTTCAGAGACCACACATGGATCCACCAGTGTCATTGCATGTGTGTTCTTGTTACTAATAACAACCAGAGTCATTGCATGTGTGTTCTTTTCACATACCACATATGGATCCACTAGTGTCATTGCATGTGTGTTCTTTTCAGAATCCACCTATGGATCCACCAGTGTCATTGCATGTGTGCTCTTTTTACTAACAACAACCAGAGTCATTGCATGTGTGTTCTCTTCAGAGACCACACATGGATCCACCAGTGTCATTGCATGTGTGTTCTTTTTACTAACAAGAATGAGAGTTATTGACATGTGTGTTCTCTTTAGAGACCACACATGGATCCACCAGTGTCATTGCATGTGTGTTTATTTTACTAACAACAGCCCGTGTCATTGAAAAGTGTGTTCTCTTTAGAGACCACACATGGATCCACCAGTGTCATTGCATGTGTGTTCTTTTTACTAACAACAACCAGAATCATTGCATGTGTGTTCTTTTCACATACGACATATGGATCCACCAGTGTCATTGCATGTGTGTTCTTTTTACTAACAACAACTGGAGTCATTTCATGTGTGTTCTTTTCACATACCACATATGGATCCACTAGTGTCATTGAAATGTGTGTTCTCTTCAGAGAGCACACATGGATCCACCAGTGTCATTGTATGTGTGTTGTTTTTACTAACAACAACTTGAGTCATTGCATGTGTGTTCTTTTCACATACAACACATGGGTCCACCAGTGTCATTGCATGTGTGTTCTTTTCACAATCCACCTATGGATCCACTAGTATCATTGCATGTGTGTTCTTTTCACATACCACATATGGATCCACCAGTGTCATTTAAATGTGTGTTCTCTTCAGAGACCACACATGGATCCACCAGTGTCATTGCATGTGTGTTCTTTTTACTAACAACAACAAGAGTCGTTGCATGTGTGTTCTTTTCACATACCACATATGGATCCACCAGTGTCATTGCATGTGTGCTCTTTTCACAATCCACCTATGGATCCACCAGTGTCATTGAAATGTGTGTTCTCTTCAGAGACCACACATGGATCCACCAGTGTCATTGCATGTGTGTTCTTTTTACTAACAAGAACTTGAGTCATTGCATGTGTGTTCTTTTCACATACCACATATGGATCCGCTAGTGTCATTGCATGTGTGCTCCTTTCACAATCCACCTATGGATCCACCAATATCATTGCATGTGTGTTCTTTTTACTAACAACAACCAGAGTCATTGCATGTGTGTTCTTTTCACATACCACATATGGATCCACCAGTGTCATTGCATGTGTGTCGTTTTCACAATCCACCTATAGACACACCAGTGTCATTGCATGTGTGCTCTTTTTACTAACAACAACCAGAGTCATTGCATGCATGGATCCACCAGTGTCATTGCATTTGTGTTCTTTTTACTAACAACAATTAGAGTCATTGAAATGTGTGTTCTCTTTAGAGACCACACATGGATCCACCAGTGTCATTGAATGTGTATTCTTTTTACTAACAACAACCAGAGTCATTGCATGTGTGTTCTTTTCACATACCACATATGGATCCACCAGTCGCATTGCATGTGTGTTCTTTATAGTAACAACAACTGGAGTCATTTCATGTGTGTTCTTTTCACATACCACATATGGATCCACTAGTGTCATTGAAATGTGTGTTCTCTTCAGAGACCACACATGGATCCACCAGTGTCATTGCATGTGTGTTTTTTTTACTAACAACAACCAGAGTCATTGCATGTGTGTTCTTTTCACATACCACATATGGATCCACCAGTGTCATTGCATGTGTGCTCTTTTGACCATCAACCTATGGATCCACGAGTGTCATTGCATGTGTGTTCTTTTTACTAACAACAACCAGAGTCATTGCATGTGTGTTCTTTTCCCATACCACATATGGATCCACCAATGTCATTGCATGTGTGCTCTTTTGACAATCCACCTATGGATCCACCAGTGTCATTGCATGTGTGTTCTTTTTACTAACAGCAACCAGAGTCATTGCGTGTGTGTTCTTTTCGCATAGCACATATGGATCCACCAGTGTCATTGCATGTGTACTCTTTTCAAAATCCACCTATGGATCCACCAGTGTCATTGCATGTGTGTTCTTTTTTACTAACAACAACCAGAGTCATTGCATGTGTGTTCATTTCACATACCACATATGCATCCACTAGTGTCATTGCATGTGTGTTCTTTTCACAATCCACCTACGGATCCACCAGTGTCATTGCATGTGTGCTCTTTTTACTAACAATAACCAGTCATTGCATGTGTGTTCTCTTCAGAGACCACACATGGATCCACCAGTGTCATTGCATGTGTGTTCATTTTACTAACAACAGCCAGTGTATTTGAAATGTGTGTTCTCTTTAGAGACCACACATGGATCCACCAGTGTCATTGCATGTGTGTTCTTGTTACTAATAACAACCAGAGTCATTGCATGTGTGTTCTTTTCACATACCACATATGGATCCACCAGTGTCATTGCATGTGTGTTCTTTTTACTAACAACAACTAGAGTCATTTCATGTGTGTTCTTTTCACATACCACATATGGATCCACTAGTGTCATTGAAATGTGTGTTCTCTTCAGAGAGCACACATGGATCCACCAGTATCATTGTATGTGTGTTGTTTTTACTAACAACAACTGGAGTCATTGCATGTGTGTTCTTTTCACCTACAACACATGGATCCACCGGTGTCATTGCATGTGTGTTCTTTTCACAATCCACCTATGGATCCACTAGTATCATTGCATGTGTGTTCTTTTCACATACCACCTATGGATCCACCAGTGTCATTTAAATGTGTGTTCTCTTCAGAGACCACACATGGATCCACCAGTGTCATTGTATGTGTGTTCTTTTTAATAACAACAACAAGAGTCGTTGCATCTGTGTTCTTTTCACATACCACATATGGATCCACCAGTGTCATTGCATGTGTGCTCTTTTCACAATCCAGCTACGGATCCACCAGTGTCATTGCATGTGTGCTCTTTTTACTAACAATAACCAGTCATTGCATGTGTGTTCTCTTCAGAGACCACACATGGATCCACCAGTGTCATTGCATGTGTGTTTTTTTACTAACAACAACCAGTGTCATTGAAATGTGTGTTCTCTTCAGAGACCACACATGGATCCACCAGTGTCATTGCATGTGTGTTCTTGTTACTAATAACAACCAGAGTCATTGCATGTGTGTTCTTTTCACATACCACATATGGATCCACCAGTGTCATTGCATGTGTGTTCTTTTCAGAATCCACCTATGGATCCACCAGTGTCATTGCATGTGTGCACTTTTTACTAACAACAACCAGAGTCATTGCATGTGTGTTCTCTTCAGAGACCACCTATGGATCCACCAGTGTCATTGCATGTGTGTTCTTTTTACTAACAGCAACCAGAGTCATTGCATGTGTGTTCTTTTCGCATAGCACATATGGATCCACCAGTGTCATTGCATGTGTACTCTTTTCAAAATCCACCTATGGATCCACCAGTGTCATTGCATGTGTGTTCTTTTTTACTAACAACAACCAGAGTCATTGCATGTGTGTTCATTTCACATACCACATATGGATCCACTAGTGTCATTGCATGTGTGTTCTTTTCACAATCCACCTACGGATCCACCAGTGTCATTGCATGTGTGCTCTTTTTACTAACAATAACCAGTCATTGCATGTGTGTTCTCTTCAGAGACCACACATGGATCCACCAGTGTCATTGCATGTGTGTTCATTTTACTAACAACAGCCAGTGTATTTGAAATGTGTGTTCTCTTCAGAGACCACACATGGATCGACCAGTGTCATTGCATGTGTGTTCTTGTTACTAATAACAACCAGAGTCATTGCATGTGTGTTCTTTTCACATACCACATATGGATCCACCAGTGTCATTGCATGTGTGTTCTTTTTACTAACAACAACTGGAGTCATTTCATGTGTGTTCTTCTCACATACCACATATGGATCCACTAGTGTCATTGAAATGTGTTTTCTCTTCAGAGAGCACACATGGATCCACCAGTGTCATTGTATGTGTTTTGTTTTTACTAACAACAACTGGAGTCATTGCATGTGTGTCCTTTTGACATACAACACATGGATCCACCGGTGTCATTGCATGTGTGTTCTTTTCACAATCCACCTATGGATCCACTAGTATCATTGCATGTGTGTTCTTTTCACATACCACATATGGATCCACCAGTGTCATTTAAATGTGTGTTCTCTTCAGAGACCACACATGGATCCACCAGTATCATTGCATGTGTGTTCTTTTTACTAACAACAACAAGAGTCGTTGCATCTGTGTTCTTTTCACATACCACATATGGATCCACCAGTGTCATTGCATGTGTGCTCTTTTCACAATCCAGCTACGGATCCACCAGTGTCATTGCATGTATGCTCTTTTTACTAACAATAACCAGTCATTGCATGTGTGTTCTCTTCAGAGACCACACATGGATCCACCAGTGTCATTGCATGTGTGTTCTTTTTACTAACAACAACCAGTGTCATTGAAATGTGTGTTCTCTTCAGAGACCACACATGGATCCACCAGTGTCATTGCATGTGTGGTCTTGTTACTAATAACAACCAGAGTCATTGCATGTGTGTTCTTTTCACATACCACATATGGATCCACCAGTGTCATTGTATGTGTGTTCTTTTCAGAATCCACCTATGGATCCACCGGTGTCATTGCATGTGTGCTCTTTTTACTAACAACAACCAGAGTCATTGCATGTGTGTTCTCTTCAGAGACCACACATGGATCCACCAGTGTCATTGCATGTGTGTTCTTTTTACTAACAATAATGAGAGTTATTGAAATGTGTGTTCTCTTTAGAGACCACACATGGATCCACCAGTGTCATTGCATGTGTGTTCATTTTACTAACAACAGCCAGTGTCATTGAAATGTGTGTTCTCTTTAGAGACCACACATGGATCCACCAGTGTCATTGCATGTGTGTTCTTTTTACTAACAACAACCAGAATCATTGCATATGTGTTCTTTTCACATACCACATATGGATCCACCAGTGTCATTGCATGTGTGTTCTTTTTACTAACAACAACCAGAGTCATTGCATGTGTGTTCTTTTCACATACCACATATGGATCCACCAGTGTCATTGCATGTGTGCTCTTTTGACAATCAACCTATGGATCCACGAGTGTCATTGCATTTGTGTTCTTTTTACTAACAACAACCAGAGTCATTGCATGTGTGTTCTTTTCCCATACCACATATGGATCCACCAATGTCATTGCATGTGTGCTCTTTTGACAATCCACCTATGGATCCACCAGTGTCATTGCATGTGTGTTCTTTTTACTAACAGCAACCAGAGTCATTGCGTGTGTGTTCTTTTCGCATAGCACATATGGATCCACCAGTGTCATTGCATGTGTACTCTTTTCAAAATCCACCTATGGATCCACCAGTGTCATTGCATGTGTGTTCTTTTTTACTAACAACAACCAGAGTCATTGCATGTGTGTTCATTTCACATACCACATATGCATCCACTAGTGTCATTGCATGTGTGTTCTTTTCGCAATCCACCTACGGATCCACCAGTGTCATTGCATGTGTGCTCTTTTTACTAACAATAACCAGTCATTGCATGTGTGTTCTCTTCAGAGACCACACATGGATCCACCAGTGTCATTGCATGTGTGTTCATTTTACTAACAACAGCCAGTGTATTTGAAATGTGTGTTCTCTTTAGAGACCACACATGGATCCACCAGTGTCATTGCATGTGTGTTCTTGTTACTAATAACAACCAGAGTCATTGCATGTGTGTTCTTTTCACATACCACATATGGATCCACCAGTGTCATTGCATGTGTGTTCTTTTTACTAACAACAACTGGAGTCATTTCATGTGTGTTCTTTTCACATACCACATATGGATCCACTAGTGTCATTGAAATGTGTGTTCTCTTCAGAGAGCACACATGGATCCACCAGTATCATTGTATGTGTGTTGTTTTTACTAACAACAACTGGAGTCATTGCATGTGTGTTCTTTTCACATACAACACATGGATCCACCGGTGTCATTGCATGTGTGTTCTTTTCACAATCCACCTATGGATCCACTAGTATCATTGCATGTGTGTTCTTTCACATACCACATATGGATCCACCAGTGTCATTTAAATGTGTGTTCTCTTCAGAGACCACACATGGATGCACCAGTGTCATTGTATGTGTGTTCTTTTTAATAACAACAACAAGAGTCGTTGCATCTGTGTTCTTTTCACATACCACATATGGATCCACGAGTGTCATTGCATGTGTGCTCTTTTCACAATCCAGCTACGGATCCACCAGTGTCATTGCATGTGTGCTCTTTTTACTAACAATAACCAGTCATTGCATGTGTGTTCTCTTCAGAGACCACACATGGATCCACCAGTGTCATTGCATGTGTGTTTTGTTTACTAACAATAACCAGTGTCATTGAAATGTGTGTTCTCTTCAGAGACCACACATGGATCCACCAGTGTCATTGCATGTGTGTTCTTGTTACTAATAACAACCAGAGTCATTGCATGTGTGTTCTTTTCACATACCACATATGGATCCACCAGTGTCATTGCATGTGTGTTCTTTTCAGAATCCACCTATGGATCCACCAGTGTCATTGCATGTGTGCACTTTTTACTAACAACAACCAGAGTCATTGCATGTGTGTTCTCTTCAGAGACCACCTATGGATCCACCAGTGTCATTGCATGTGTGTTCTTTTTACTAACAGCAACCAGAGTCATTGCGTGTGTGTTCTTTTCGCATAGCACATATGGATCCACCAGTGTCATTGCATGTGTGTTCTTTTCAGAATCCACCTATGGATCCACCAGTGTCATTGCATGTGTGTTCTTTTCAAAATCCACCTATGGATCCACCAGTGTCATTGCATGTGTGTTCTTTTTTACTAACAACAACCAGAGTCATTGCATGTGTGTTCATTTCACATACCACATATGGATCCACTAGTGTCATTGCATGTGTGTTCTTTTCACAATCCACCTACGGATCCACCAGTGTCATTGCATGTGTGCTCTTTTTACTAACAATAACCAGTCATTGCATGTGTGTTCTCTTCAGAGACCACACATGGATCCACCAGTGTCATTGCATGTGTGTTCATTTTACTAACAACAGCCAGTGTATTTGAAATGTGTGTTCTCTTTCAGAGACCACACATGGATCGACCAGTGTCATTGCATGTGTGTTCTTGTTACTAATAACAACTAGAGTCATTGCATGTGTGTTCTTTTCACATACCACATATGGATCCACCAGTGTCATTGCATGTGTGTTCTTTTTACTAACAACAACTGGAGTCATTTCATGTGTGTTCTTTTCACATACCACATATGGATCCACTAGTGTCATTGAAATGTGTGTTCTCTTCAGAGAGCACACATGGATCCACCAGTGTCATTGTATGTGTTTTGTTTTTACTAACAACAACTGGAGTCATTGCATGTGTGTCCTTTTGACATACAACACATGGATCCACCGGTGTCATTGCATGTGTGTTCTTTTCACAATCCACCTATGGATCCACTAGTATCATTGCATGTGTGTTCTTTTCACATACCACATATGGATCCACCAGTGTCATTTAAATGTGTGTTCTCTTCAGAGACCACACATGGATCCACCAGTATCATTGCATGTGTGTTCTTTTTACTAACCACAACAAGAGTCGTTGCATCTGTGTTCTTTTCACATACCACATATGGATCCACCAGTGTCATTGCATGTGTGCTCTTTTCACATACCACATATGGATCCACCAGTGTCATTGCATGTGTGCTCTTTTTACTAACAATAACCAGTCATTGCATGTGTGTTCTCTTCAGAGACCACACATGGATCCACCAGTGTCATTGCATGTGTGTTCTTTTTACTAACAACAACCAGTGTCATTGAAATGTGTGTTCTCTTCAGAGACCACACATGGATCCACCAGTATCATTGCATGTGTGTTCTTGTTAGTAATAACAACCAGAGTCATTGCATGTGTGTTCTTTTCACATACCACATATGGATCCACCAGTGTCATTGCATGTGTGTTCTTTTCAGAATCCACCTATGGATCCACCGGTGTCATTGCATGTGTGCTCTTTTTACTAACAACAACCAGAGTCATTGCATGTGTGTTCTCTTCAGAGACCACACATGGATCCACCAGTGTCATTGCATGTGTGTTCTTTTTACTAACAATAATGAGAGTTATTGAAATGTGTGTTCTCTTTAGAGACCACACATGGATCCACCAGTGTCATTGCATGTGTGTTCATTTTACTAACAACAGCCAGTGTCATTGAAATGTGTGTTCTCTTTAGAGACCACACATGGATCCACCAGTGTCATTGCATGTGTGTTCTTTTTGCTAACAACAACCAGAATCATTGCATATGTGTTCTTTTCACATACCACATATGGATCCACCAGTGTCATTGCATGTGTGTTCTTTTTACTAACAACAACTGGAGTCATTTCATGTGTGTTCTTTTCACATACCACATATGGATCCACTAGTGTCATTGAAATGTGTGTTCTCTTCAGAGAGCACACATGGATCCACCAGTGTCATTGTATGTGTGTTGTTTTTACTAACAACAACTGGAGTCATTGCATGTGTGTTCTTTTCACATACAACACATGGATCCACCAGTGTCATTGCATGTGTGTTCTTTTCACAATCCACCTATGGATCCACTAGTATCATTGCATGTGTGTTCTTTTCACATACCACATATGGATCCACCAGTGTCATTTAAATGTGTGTTCTCTTCAGATACCACACATGGATCCACCAGTGTCATTGCATGTGTGTTCTTTTTACTAACAACAACAATAGTCGTTGCATGTGTGTTCTTTTCACATACCACATATGGATCCACCAGTGTCATTGCATGTGTGCTCTTTTCACAATCCACCTATGGATCCACCAGTGTCATTGCATGTGTGCTCTTTTTACTAACAATAACCAGTCATTGCATGTGTGTTCTCTTTAGAGACCACACATGGATCCACCAGTGTCATTGCATGTGTGTTCTTTTTACTAACAACAACCAGTGTCATTGAAATGTGTGTTCTCTTCAGAGACCACACATGGATCCACCAGTGTCATTGCATGTGTGTTCTTGTTACTAATAACAACCAGAGTCATTGCATGTGTGTTCTTTTCACATACCACATATGGATCCACCAGTGTCATTGCATGTGTGTTCTTTTCAGAATCCACCTATGCATCCACCAGTGTCATTGCATGTGTGCACTTTTTACTAACAACAACCAGAGTCATTGCATGTGTGTTCTCTTCAGAGACCACCTATGGATCCACCAGTGTCATTGCATGTGTGTTCTTTTTACTAACAGCAACCAGAGTCATTGCGTGTGTGTTCTTTTCGCATAGCACATATGGATCCACCAGTGTCATTGCATGTGTACTCTTTTCAAAATCCACCTATGGATCCACCAGTGTCATTGCATGTGTGTTGTTTTTTACTAACAACAACCAGAGTCATTGCATGTGTGTTCATTTCACATACCACATATGGATCCACTAGTGTCATTGCATGTGTGTTCTTTTCACAATCCACCTACGGATCCACCAGTGTCATTGCATGTGTGCTCTTTTTACTAACAATAACCAGTCATTGCATGTGTGTTCTCTTCAGAGACCACACATGGATCCACCAGTGTCATTGCATGTGTGTTCATTTTACTAACAACAGCCAGTGTATTTGAAATGTGTGTTCTCTTCAGAGACCACACATGGATCGACCAGTGTCATTGCATGTGTGTTCTTGTTACTAATAACAACCAGAGTCATTGCATGTGTGTTCTTTTCACATACCACATATGGATCCACCAGTGTCATTGCATGTGTGTTCTTTTTACTAACAACAACTGGAGTCATTTCATGTGTGTTCTTTTCACATACCACATATGGATCCACTAGTGTCATTGAAATGTGTGTTCTCTTCAGAGAGCACACATGGATCCACCAGTGTCATTGTATGTGTTTTGTTTTTACTAACAACAACTGGAGTCATTGCATGTGTGTCCTTTTGACATACAACACATGGATCCACCGGTGTCATTGCATGTGTGTTCTTTTCACAATCCACCTATGGATCCACTAGTATCATTGCATGTGTGTTCTTTTCACATACCACATATGGATCCACCAGTGTCATTTAAATGTGTGTTCTCTTCAGAGACCACACATGGATCCACCAGTATCATTGCATGTGTGTACTTTTTACTAACAACAACAAGAGTCGTTGCATCTGTGTTCTTTTCACATACCACATATGGATCCACCAGTGTCATTGCATGTGTGCTCTTTTCACAATCCAGCTACGGATCCACCAGTGTCATTGCATGTGTGCTCTTTTTACTAACAATAACCAGTCATTGCATGTGTGTTCTCTTCAGAGACCACACATGGATCCACCAGTGTCATTGCATGTGTGTTCTTTTTACTAACAACAACCAGTGTCATTGAAATGTGTGTTCTCTTCAGAGACCACACATGGATCCACCAGTGTCATTGCATGTGTGTTCTTGTTACTAATAACAACCAAAGTCATTGCATGTGTGTTCTTTTCACATACCACATATGGATCCACCAGTGTCATTGCATGTGTGTTCTTTTCAGAATCCACCTATGGATCCACCGGTGTCATTTCATGTGTGCTCTTTTTACTAACAACAACCAGAGTCATTGCATGTGTGTTCTCTTCAGAGACCACACATGGATCCACCAGTGTCATTGCATGTGTGTTCTTTTTACTAACAATAATGAGAGTTATTGAAATGTGTGTTCTCTTTAGAGACCACACATGGATCCACCAGTGTCATTGCATGTGTGTTCATTTTACTAACAACAGCCAGTGTCATTGAAATGTGTGTTCTCTTTAGAGACCACACATGGATCCACCAGTGTCATTGCATGTGTGTTCTTTTTACTAACAACAACCAGAATCATTGCATATGTGTTCTTTTCACATACCACATATGGATCCACCAGTGTCATTGCATGTGCGTTCTTTTTACTAACAACAACTGGAGTCATTTCATGTGTGTTCTTTTCACATACCACATATGGATCCACTAGTGTCATTGAAATGTGTGTTCTCTTCAGAGAGCACACATGGATCCACCAGTGTCATTGTATGTGTGTTGTTTTTACTAACAACAACTGGAGTCATTGCATGTGTGTTCTTTTCACATACAACACATGGATCCACCAGTGTCATTGCATGTGTGTTCTTTTCACAATCCACCTATGGATCCACTAGTATCATTGCATGTGTATTCTTTTCACATACCACATATGGATCCACCAGTGTCATTTAAATGTGTGTTCTCTTCAGATACCACACATGGATCCACCAGTGTCATTGCATGTGTGTTCTTTTTACTAACAAAAACAATAGTCGTTGCATGTGTGTTCTTTTCACATACCACATATGGATCCACCAGTGTCATTGCATGTGTGCTCTTTTCACAATCCACCTATGGATCCACCAGTGTCATTGCATGTGTGCTCTTTTTACTAACAATAACCAGTCATTGCATGTGTGTTCTCTTTAGAGACCACACATGGATCCACCAGTGTCATTGCATGTGTGTTCTTTTTACTAACAACAACCAGTGTCATTGAAATGTGTGTTCTCTTCAGAGACCACACATGGATCCACCAGTGTCATTGCATGTGTGTTCTTGTTACTAATAACAACCAGAGTCATTGCATGTGTGTTCTTTTCACATACCACATATGGATCCACCAGTGTCATTGCATGTGTGTTCTTTTCAGAATCCACCTATGGATCCACCAGTGTCATTGCATGTGTGCTCTTTTTACTAACAACAACCAGAGTCATTGCATGTGTGTTCTCTTCAGAGACCACACATGGATCCACCAGTGTCATTGCATGTGTGTTCTTTTTACTAACAAGAACGAGGGTTATTGACATGTGTGTTCTCTTCAGAGACCACACATGGATCCACCAGTGTCATTGCATGTGTGTTCATTTTACTAACAACAGCCCGTGTCATTGAAAAGTGTGTTCTGTTTAGAGACCACACATGGATCCACCAGTGTCATTGCATGTGTGTTCTTTTTACTAACAACAACCAGAATCATTGCATGTGTGTTCTTTTCACATACGACATATGGATCCACCAGTGTCATTGCATGTGTGTTCTTTTTACTAACAACAACTGGAGTCATTTCATGTGTGTTCTTTTCACATACCACATATGGATCCACTAGTGTCATTGAAATGTGTGTTCTCTTCAGAGAGCACACATGGATCCACCAGTGTCATTGTATGTGTGTTGTTTTTACTAACAACAACTTGAGTCATTGCATGTGTGTTCTTTTCACATACAACACATGGGTCCACCAGTGTCATTGCATGTGTGTTCTTTTCACAATCCACCTATGGATCCACTAGTATCATTGCATGTGTGTTCTTTTCACATACCACATATGGATCCACCAGTGTCATTTAAATGTGTGTTCTCTTCAGAGACCACACATGGATCCACCAGTTTCATTGCATGTGTGTTCTTTTTACTAACAACAACAAGAGTCGTTGCATGTGTGTTCTTTTCACATACCACATATGGATCCACCAGTGTCATTGCATGTGTGCTCTTTTCACAATGCACCTATGGATCCACCAGTGTCATTGAAATGTGTGTTCTCTTCAGAGACCACACATGGATCCACCAGTGTCATTGCATGTGTGTTCTTTTTACTAACAACAACTTGAGTCATTGCATGTGTGTTCTTTTCACATAGCACATATGGATCCACTAGTGTCATTGCATGTGTGCTCCTTTCACAATCCACCTATGGATCCACCAGTATCATTGCATGTGTGTTCTTTTTACTAACAACAACCAGAGTCATTGCATGTGTGTTCTTTTCACATACCACATATGGATCCACCAGTGTTATTACATGTGTGTTGTTTTCACAATCTACCTATAGATACACCAGTGTCATTGCATGTGTGCTCTTTTTACTAACAACAACCAGAGTCATTGCATGCATGGATCCACCAGTGTCATTGCATTTGTGTTCTTTTTACTAACAACAATTAGAGTCATTGAAATGTGTGTTCTCTTTAGAGACCACACATGGATCCACCAGTGTCATTGAATGTGTATTCTTTTTACTAACAACAACCAAAGTCATTGCATGTGTGTTCTTTTCACATACCACATATGGATCCACCAGTCGCATTGCATGTGTGTTCTTTATAGTAACAACAACTGGAGTCATTTCATGTGTGTTCTTTTCACATACCACATATGGATCCACCAGTGTCATTGAAATGTGTGTTCTCTTCAGAGACCACACATGGATCCACCAGTGTCATTGCATGTGTGTTCTTTTTACTAACAACAACCAGAGTCATTGCATGTGTGTTCTTTTAACATACCACATATGGATCCACCAGTGTCATTGCATGTGTGCTCTTTTGACAATCAACCTATGGATCCACGAGTGTCATTGCATGTGTGTTCTTTTTACTAACAACAACCAGAGTCATTGCATGTGTGTTCTTTTCCCATACCACATATGGATCCACCAATGTCATTGCATGTGTGCTCTTTTCACAATCCACCTATGGATCCACCAGTGTCATTGCATGTGTGTTCTTTTCAGAATCCACCTATGGATCCACCAGTGCCATTGCATGTGTGCTCTTTTTACTAACAATAACCAGAGTCATTGCATGTGTGTTCTCTTCAGAGACCACACATGGATCCACCAGTGTCATTGCATGTGTGTTCTTTTTACTAACAATAACAAGAGTTATTGAAATGTGTTTTCTCTTCAGAGACCACACATGGATCCACCAGTGTCATTGCATGTGTGTTCATTTTACTAACAACAGCCCGTGTCATTGAAAAGTGTGTTCTCTTTAGAGACCACACATGGATCCACCAGTGTCATTGCATGTGTGTTCTTTTTACTAACAACAACCAGAATCATTGCATGTGTGTTCTTTTCACATAAGACATATGGATCCACCAGTGTCATTACATGTGTGTTCTTTTTACTAACAACAACTGGAGTCATTTCATGTGTGTTCTTTTCACATACCACATATGGATCCACTAGTGTCATTGAAATGTGTGTTCTCTTCAGAGAGCACACATGGATCCACCAGTGTCATTGAATGTGTATTATTTTTACTAACAACAACCAGAGTCATTGCATGTGTGTTCTTTTCACATACCACATATGGATCCACCAGTCGCATTGCATGTGTGTTCTTTATAGTAACAACAAGTGGAGTCATTTCATGTGTGTTCTTTTCACATACCACATATGGATCCACCAGTGTCATTGAAATGTGTGTTCTCTTCAGAGACCACACATGGATCCACCAGTGTCATTGCATGTGTGTTCTTTTTACTAACAACAACCAGAGTCATTGCATGTGTGTTCTTTTAACATACCACATATGGATCCACCAGTGTCATTGCATGTGTGCTCTTTTGACAATCAACCTATGGATCCACGAGTGTCATTGCATGTGTGTTCTTTTTACTAACAACAACCAGAGTCATTGCATGTGTGTTCTTTTCCCATACCACATATGGATCCACCAATGTCATTGCATGTGTGCTCTTTTCACAATCCACCTATGGATCCACCAGTGTCATTGCATGTGTGTTCTTTTCAGAATCCACCTATGGATCCACCAGTGTCATTGCATGTGTGCTCTTTTTACTAACAATAACCAGAGTCATTGCATGTGTGTTCTCTTCAGAGACCACACATGGATCCACCAGTGTCATTGCATGTGTGTTCTTTTTACTAACAATAACGAGAGTTATTGAAATGTGTGTTCTCTTTAGAGACCACACATGGATCCACCAGTGTCATTGCATGTGTGTTCATTTTACTAACAACAGCCCGTGTCATTGAAAAGTGTGTTCTCTTTAGAGACCACACATGGATCCACCAGTGTCATTGCATGTGTGTTCTTTTTACTAACAACAACCAGAATCATTGCATGTGTGTTCTTTTCACATAAGACATATGGATCCACCAGTGTCATTGCATGTGTGTTCTTTTTACTAACAACAACTGGAGTCATTTCATGTGTGTTCTTTTCACATACCACATATGGATCCACTAGTGTCATTGAAATGTGTGTTCTCTTCAGAGAGCACACATGGATCCACCAGTGTCATTGTATGTGTGTTGTTTTTACTAACAACAACTTGAGTCATTGCATGTGTGTTCTTTTCACATACAACACATGGATCCACCAGTGTCATTGCATGTGTGTTCTTTTCACAATCCACCTATGGATCCACTAGTATCATTGCATGTGTGTTCTTTTCACATACCACATATGGATCCACCAGTGTCATTTAAATGTGTGTTCTCTTCAGAGACCACACATGGATCCACCAGTGTCATTGCATGTGTTATCTTTTTACTAACAACAACAAGAGTCGTTGCATGTGTGTTCTTTTCACATACCACATATGGATCCACCAGTGTCATTGCATGTGTGCTCTTTTGACAATCCACCTATGGATCCACCAGTGTCATTGAAATGTGTGTTCTCTTCAGAGACCACACATGGATCCACCAGTGTCATTGCATGTGTGTTCTTTTTACTAACAACAACTGGAGTCATTGCATGTGTGTTCTTTTCACATACCACATATGGATCCACTAGTGTCATTGCATGTGTGCTCCTTTCACAATCCACCTATGGATCCACCAGTATCATTGCATGTGTGTTCTTTTCACTAACAACAACCAGAGTCATTGCATGTGTGTTCTTTTCACATACCACATATGGATCCACCAGTGTCATTGCATGTGTGTTGTTTTCACAATCCACCTATAGATACACTAGTGTCATTGCATGTGTGCTCTTTTTACTAACAACAACCAGAGTCATTGCATGCATGGATCCACCAGTGTCATTGCATTTGTGTTCTTTTTACTAACAACAATTAGAGTCATTGAAATGTGTGTTCTCTTTAGAGACCACACATGGATCCACCAGTGTCATTGAATGTGTATTCTTTTTACTAACAACAACCAGAGTCATTGCATGTGTGTTCTTTTCACATACCACATATGGATCCACCAGTCGCATTGCATGTGTGTTCTTTATAGTAACAACAACTGGAGTCATTTCATGTGTGTTCTTTTCACATACCACATATGGATCCACCAGTGTCATTGAAATGTGTGTTCTCTTCAGAGACCACACATGGATCCACCAGTGTCATTGCATGTGTGTTCTTTTTACTAACAACAACCAGAGTCATTGCATGTGTGTTCTTTTCACATACCACATATGGATCCACCAGTGTCATTGCATGTGTGCTCTTTTGACAATCAACCTATGGATCCATGAGTGTCATTGCATGTGTGTTCTTTTTACTAACAACAACCAGAGTCATTGCATGTGTGTTCTTTTCCCATACCACATATGGATCCACCAATGTCATTGCATGTGTGCTCTTTTCACAATCCACCTATGGATCCACCAGTGTCATTGCATGTGTGTTCTTTTTACTAACAACAACCAGAGTCATTGCATGTGTGTTCTTTTCACATACCACATATGGATCCACCAGTGTCATTGCATGTGTGTTCTTTTAACTAACAACAACTGGAATCATTGCATGTGTGTTCTTTTCACATACCATATATGGATCCACTAGTGTCATTCATGTGTGCTCTTTTCACAATCCACCTATGGATCCACCAGTGTCATTGCATGTGTGTTCTTTTCACAAACCACATATGGATCCACCAATGTCATTGAAATGTGTGTTCTCTTCAGAGACCACACATGGATCCACCAGTGTCATTGCATGTGTGTTCTTTTTACTAACAACAACTTGAGTCATTGCATGTGTGTTCTTTTCACATACCACATCTGGATCCACTAGTGTCATTGCATGTGTGCTCCTTTCACAATCCACCTATGGATCCACCAGTATCATTGCATGTGTGTTCTTTTTACTAACAACAACCAGAGTCATTGCATGTGTGTTCTTTTCACATACCACATATGGATCCACCAGTGTCATTGCATGTGAGTTGTTTTCACAATCTACCTATAGATACACCAGTGTCATTGCATGTGTGCTCTTTTTACTAACAACAACCAGAGTCATTGCATGCATGGATCCACCAGTGTCATTGCATTTGTGTTCTTTTTACTAACAACAATTAGAGTCATTGAAATGTGTGTTCTCTTTAGAGACCACACATGGATCCACCAGTGTCATTGAATGTGTATTCTTTTTACTAACAACAACCAGAGTCATTGCATGTGTGTTCTTTTCACATACCACATATGGATCCACCAGTCGCATTGCATGTGTGTTCTTTATAGTAACAACAACTGGAGTCATTTCATGTGTGTTCTTTTCACATACCACATATGGATCCACCAGTGTCATTGAAATGTGTGTTCTCTTCAGAGACCACACATGGATCCACCAGTGTCATTGCATGTGTGTTCTTTTTACTAACAACAACCAGAGTCATTGCATGTGTGTTCTTTTAACATACCACATATGGATCCACCAGTGTCATTGCATGTGTGCTCTTTTGACAATCAACCTATGGATGCACGAGTGTCATTGCATGTGTGTTCTTTTTACTAACAATAGCCAGAGTCATTGCATGTGTGTTCTTTTCCCATACCACATATGGATCCACCAATGTCATTGCATGTGTGCTCTTTTCACAATCCACCTATGGATCCACCAGTGTCATTGCATGTGTGTTCTTTTCAGAATCCACCTATGGATCCACCAGTGTCATTGCATGTGTGCTCTTTTTACTAACAATAACCAGAGTCATTGCATGTGTGTTCTTTTCAGAGACCACACATGGATCCACCAGTGTCATTGCATGTGTGTTCTTTTTACTAACAATAACGAGAGTTATTGAAATGTGTGTTCTCTTCAGAGACCACACATGGATCCACCAGTGTCATTGCATGTGTGTTCATTTTACTAACAACAGCCCGTGTCATTGAAAAGTGTGTTCTCTTTAGAGACCACACATGGATCCACCAGTGTCATTGCATGTGTGTTCTTTTTACTAACAACAACCAGAATCATTGCATGTGTGTTCTTTTCACATAAGACATATGGATCCACCAGTGTCATTGCATGTGTGTTCTTTTTACTAACAACAACTGGAGTCATTTCATGTGTGTTCTTTTCACATACCACATATGGATCCACTAGTGTCATTGAAATGTGTGTTCTCTTCAGAGAGCACACATGGATCCACCAGTGTCATTGTATGTGTGTTGTTTTTACTAACAACAACTTGAGTCATTGCATGTGTGTTCTTTTCACATACAACACATGGATCCACCAGTGTCATTGCATGTGTGTTCTTTTCACAATCCACCTATGGATCCACTAGTATCATTGCATGTGTGTTCTTTTCACATACCACATATGGATCCACCAGTGTCATTTAAATGTGTGTTCTCTTCAGAGACCACACATGGATCCACCAGTGTCATTGCATGTGTGTTCTTTTTACTAACAACAACAAGAGTCGTTGCATGTGTGTTCTTTTCACATACCACATATGGATCCACCAGTGTCATTGCATGTGTGCTCTTTTGACAATCCACCTATGGATCCACCAGTGTCATTGAAATGTGTGTTCTCTTCAGAGACCACACATGGATCCACCAGTGTCATTGCATGTGTGTTCTTTTTACTAACAACAACTGGAGTCATTGCATGTGTGTTCTTTTCACATACCACATATGGATCCACTAGTGTCATTGCATGTGTGCTCCTTTCACAGTCCACCTATGGATCCACCAGTATCATTGCATGTGTGTTCTTTTCACTAACAACAACCAGAGTCATTGCATGTGTGTTCTTTTCACATACCACATATGGATCCACCAGTGTCATTGCATGTGTGTTGTTTTCACAATCCACCTATAGATACACTAGTGTCATTGCATGTGTGCTCTTTTTACTAACAACAACCAGAGTCATTGCATGCATGGATCCACCAGTGTCTTTTTACTAACAACAATTAGAGTCATTGAAATGTGTGTTCTCTTTAGAGACCACACATGGATCCACCAGTGTCATTGAATGTGTATTCTTTTTACTAACAACAACCAGAGTCATTGCATGTGTGTTCTTTTCACATACCACATATGGATCCACCAGTCGCATTGCATGTGTGTTCTTTATAGTAACAACAACTGGAGTCATTTCATGTGTGTTCTTTTCACATACCACATATGGATCCACCAGTGTCATTGAAATGTGTGTTCTCTTCAGAGACCACACATGGATCCACCAGTGTCATTGCATGTGTGTTCTTTTTACTAACAACAACCAGAGTCATTGCATGTGTGTTCTTTTCACATACCACATATGGATCCACCAGTGTCATTGCATGTGTGCTCTTTTGACAATCAACCTATGGATCCATGAGTGTCATTGCATGTGTGTTCTTTTTACTAACAACAACCAGAGTCATTGCATGTGTGTTCTTTTCCCATACCACATATGGATCCACCAATGTCATTGCATGTGTGCTCTTTTCACAATCCACCTATGGATCCACCAGTGTCATTGCATGTGTGTTCTTTTTACTAACAACAACCAGAGTCATTGCATGTGTGTTCTTTTCACATACCACATATGGATCCACCAGTGTCATTGCATGTGTGTTCTTTTAACTAACAACAACTGGAATCATTGCATGTGTGTTCTTTTCACATACCATATATGGATCCACTAGTGTCATTCATGTGTGCTCTTTTCACAATCCACCTATGGATCCACCAGTGTCATTGCATGTGTGTTCTTTTCACAAACAACATATGGATCCACCAATGTCATTGAAATAATGTGTTCTCTTCAGAGACCACACATGGATCCACCAGTCTCATTGCATGTGTGTTCTTTTTAATAACAACAACCAGAGTCATTGCATGTGTGTTCTTTTCACATACCACATATGGATCCACCAGTGTCATTTCATGTGTGCTCTTTTGACAATCCACCTATGGATCCACCAGTGTCATTGCATGTGTGTTCTTTTTACTAACAACAACCAGAGTCATTGCATGTGTGTTCTTTTCAGAATCCACCAATGGATCCACTAGTGTCATTGCATGTGTGCTCATTTTACTAACAACAACCAGAGTCATTGCATGTGTGTTCTCTTCAGAGCCCACACATGGATCCACCAGTGTCATTGCATGTGTGTTCTTTTTACTAACAATAACGAGAGTTATTGAAATGTGTGTTCTCTTCAGAGACCACACATGGATCCACCAGTGTCATTGCATGTGTGTTCATTTTACTAACAACAGCCCGTGTCATTGAAAAGTGTGTTCTCTTTAGAGACCACACATGGATCCACCAGTGTCATTGCATGTGTGTTCTTTTTACTAACAACAACCAGAATCATTGCATGTGTGTTCTTATCACATACGACATATGGATCCACCAGTGTCATTGCATGTGTGTTCTTTTTACTAACAACAACTGGAGTCATTTCATGTGTGTTCTTTTCACATACCACATATGGATCCACTAGTGTCATTGAAATATGTGTTCTCTACAGGGAGCACACATGGATCCACCAGTGTCATTGTATGTGTGTTGTTTTTACTAACAACAACTTGAGTCATTGCATGTGTGTTCTTTTCACATACAACACATGGATCCACCAGTGTCATTGCATGTGTGTTCTTTTCACAATCCACCTATGGATCCACTAGTATCATTGCATGTGTGTTCTTTTCACATACCTCATCTGGATCCACCAGTGTCATTTAAATGTGTGTTCTCTTCAGAGACCACACATGGATCCACCAGTGTCATTGCATGTGTGTTCTTTTTACTAACAACAACAAGAGTCGTTGCATGTGTGTTCTTTTCACATACCACATATGGATCCACCAGTGTCATTGCATGTGTGCTCTTTTCACAATCCACCTATGGATCCACCAGTGTCATTGAAATGTGTGTTCTCTTCAGAGACCACACATGGATCCACTAGTGTCATTGCATGTGTGTTCTTTTTACTAACAACAACTGGAGTCATTGCATGTGTGTTCTTTTCACATACCACATATGGATCCACTAGTGTCATTGCATGTGTGCTCCTTTCACAATCCACCTATGGATCCGCCAGTATCATTGCATGTGTGTTCTTTTTACTAACAACAACCAGAGTCATTGCATGTGTGTTCGTTTCACATACCACATATGGATCCACTAGTGTCATTGCATGTGTGTTGTTTTCACAATCCACCTATAAATACACCAGTGTCATTGCATGTGTGCTCTTTTTACTAACAACAACCAGAGTCATTGCATGCATGGATCCTCCAGTGTCATTGCATTTGTGTTCTTTTTACTAACAACAATTAGAGTCATTGAAATGTGTGTTCTCTTTAGAGACCACACCTGGATCCACCAGTGTCATTGAATGTGTATTCTTTTTACTAACCACAACCAGAGTCATTGCATGTGTGTTATTTTCACATACCACATATGGATCCACCAGTCGCATTGCATGTGTGTTCTTTATAGTAACAACAACTGGAGTCATTTCATGTGTGTTCTTTTCACATACCACATATGGATCCACCAGTGTCATTGAAATGTGTGTTCTCTTCAGAGACCACACAAGGATCCACCAGTGTCATTGCATGTGTGTTCTTTTTACTAACAACAACCAGAGTCATTGCATGTGTGTTCTTTTCACATACCACATATGGATCCACCAGTGTCATTGCATGTGTGCTCTTTTGACAATCAACCTATGGATCCACGAGTGTCATTGCATGTGTGTTCTTTTTACTAACAACAACCAGAGTCATTGCATGTGTGTTCTTTTCCCATACCACATATGGATCCACCAATGTCATTGCAAGTGTGCTCTTTTCACAATCCACCTATGGATCCACCAGTGTCATTGCATGTTTGTTCTTTTCAGAATCCACCTATGGATCCACCAGTGTCATTGCATTTGTGTTCTTTTTACTAACAACAATTAGAGTCATTGAAATGTGTGTTCTCTTTAGAGACCACACATGGATCCACCAGTGTCATTGCATGTGTGTTATTTTTACTAACAATAACGAGAGTTATTGAAATGTGTGTTCTCTTCAGAGACCACACATGGATCCACCAGTGTCATTGCATGTGTGTTAATTTTACTAACAACAGCCCGTGTCATTGAAAAGTGTGTTCTCTTTAGAGACCACACATGGATCCACCAGTGTCATTGCATGTGTGTTCTTTTCACTAACAACAACCAGAATCATTGCATGTGTGTTCTTTTCACATACGACATATGGATCCACGAGTGTCATTGCATGTGTGTTCTTTTTACTAACAACAACTGGAGTCATTTCATGTGTGTTCTTTTCACATACCACATATGGATCCACTAGTGTCATTGAAATGTGTGTTCTCTTCAGAGAGCACACATGGATCCACCAGTGTCATTGTATGTGTGTTGTTTTTAGTAACAACAACTTGAGTCATTGCATGTGTGTTCTTTTCACATACAACACATGGATCCACCAGTGTCATTGCATGTGTGTTCTTTTCACAATCCACCTATGGATCCACTAGTATCATTGCATGTGTGTTCTTTTCACATACCACATATGGATCCACCAGTGTCATTTAAATGTGTGTTCTCTTCAGAGACCACACATGGATCCACCAGTGTCATTGCATGTGTGTTCTTTTTACTAACAACAACAAGAGTCGTTGCATGTGTGTTCTTTTCACATACCACATATGGATCCACCAGTGTCATTGCATGTGTGCTCTTTTCACAATCCACCTATGGATCCACCAGTGTCATTGAAATGTGTGTTCTCTTCAGAGACCACACATGGATCCACCAGTGTCATTGCATGTGTGTTCTTTTTACTAACAACAACTGGAGTCATTGCATGTGTGTTCTTTTCACATACCACATATGGATCCACTAGTGTCATTGCATGTGTGCTCCTTTCACAATCCACCTATGGATCCACCAGTATCATTGCATGTGTGTTCTTTTTACTAACAACAACCAGAGTCATTGCATGTGTGTTCTTTTCACATACCACATATGGATCCACTAGTGTCATTGCATGTGTGTTGTTTTCACAATCCACCTATAAATACACCAGTGTCATTGCATGTGTGCTCTTTTTACTAACAACAACCAGAGTCATTGCATGCATGGATCCACCAGTTTCATTGCATTTGTGTTCTTTTTACTAACAACAATTAGAGTCATTGAAATGTGTGTTCTGTTTAGAGACCACACATGGATCCACCAGTGTCATTGCATGTGTGTTCTTTTTACTAACAATAACGAGAGTTATTGAAATGTGTGTTCTCTTCAGAGACCACACATGGATCCACCAGTGTCATTGCATGTGTGTTAATTTTACTAACAACAGCCCGTGTCATTGAAAAGTGTGTTCTCTTTAGAGACCACACATGGATCCACCAGTGTCATTGCATGTGTGTTCTTTTTACTAACAACAACCAGAATCATTGCATGTGTGTTCTTTTCACATACGACATATGGATCCACGAGTGTCATTGCATGTGTGTTCTTTTTACTAACAACAACTGGAGTCATTTCATGTGTGTTCTTTTCACATACCACATATGGATCCACTAGTGTCATTGAAATGTGTGTTCTCTTCAGAGAGCACACATGGATCCACCAATGTCATTGTATGTGTGTTGTTTTTAGTAACAACAACTTGAGTCATTGCATGTGTGTTCTTTTCACATACAACACATGGATCCACCAGTGTCATTGCATGCGTGTTCTTTTCACAATCCACCTATGGATCCACTAGTATCATTGCATGTGTGTTCTTTTCACATACCACATATGGATCCACCAGTGTCATTTAAATGTGTGTTCTCTTCAGAGACCACACATGGATCCACCAGTGTCATTGCATGTGTGTTCTTTTTACTAACAACAACAAGAGTCGTTGCATGTGTGTTCTTTTCACATACCACATATGGATCCACCAGTGTCATTGCATGTGTGCTCTTTTCACAATCCACCAATGGATCCACCAGTGTCATTGAAATGTGTGTTCTCTTGAGAGACCACACATGGATCCACCAGTGTCATTGCATGTGTGTTCTTTTTACTAACAACAACTGGAGTCATTGCATGTGTGTTCTTTTCACATACCACATATGGATCCACAAGTGTCATTGCATGTGTGCTCCTTTCACAATCCACCTATGGATCCACCAGTATCATTGCATGTGTGTTCTTTTTACTAACAACAACCAGAGTCATTGCATGTGTGTTCTTTTCACATACCACATATGGATCCACTAGTGTCATTGCATGTGTGTTGTTTTCACAATCCACCTATAAATACACCAGTGTCATTGCATGTGTGCTCTTTTTACTAACAACAACCAGAGTCATTGCATGCATGGATCCACCAGTGTCATTGCATTTGTGTTCTTTTTACTAACAACAATTAGAGTCATTGAAATGTGTGTTCTCTTTAGAGACCACACATGGATCCACCAGTGTCATTGAATGTGTATTCTTTTTACTAACAACAACCAGAGTCATTGCATGTGTGTTCTTTTCACATACCACATATGGATCCACCAGTCGCATTGCATGTGTGTTCTTTATAGTAACAACAACTGGAGTCATTTCATGTGTGTTCTTTTCACATACCACATATGGATCCACCAGTGTCATTGAAATGTGTGTTCTCTTCAGAGACCACACATGGGTCCACCAGTGTCATTGCATGTGTGTTCTTTTTACTAACAACAACCAGAGTCATTGCATGTGTGTTCTTTTCACATACCACATATGGATCCACCAGTGTCATTGCATGTGTGCTCTTTTGACAATCAACCTATGGATCCACGAGTGTCATTGCATGTGTGTTCTTTTTACTAACAACAACCAGAGTCATTGCATGTGTGTTCTTTTCCCATACCACATATGGATCCACCAATGTCATTGCATGTGTGCTCTTTTCACAATCCACCTATGGATCCACCAGTGTCATTGCATGTGTGTTCTTTTCAGAATCCACCTATGGATCAACCAGTGTCATTGTATGTGTGCTCTTTTTACTAACAACAACCAGAGTCATTGCATGTGTGTTCTCTTCAGAGACCACACATGGATCCACCAGTGTCATTGCATGTGTGTTCTTTATACTAACAACAACAAGTGTCATTGAAATGTGTGTTCTCTTCAGAGACCACACATGGATCCACCAGTGTCATTGCATGTGTGTTAATTTTACTAACAACAGCCCGTGTCATTGAAAAGTGTGTTCTCTTTAGAGACCACACATGGATCCACCAGTGTCATTGCATGTGTGTTCTTTTCACTAACAACAACCAGAATCATTGCATGTGTGTTCTTTTCACATACGACATATGGATCCACGAGTGTCATTGCATGTGTGTTCTTTTTACTAACAACAACTGGAGTCATTTCATGTGTGTTCTTTTCACATACCACATATGGATCCACTAGTGTCATTGAAATGTGTGTTCTCTTCAGAGAGCACACATGGATCCACCAGTGTCATTGTATGTGTGTTGTTTTTAGTAACAACAACTTGAGTCATTGCATGTGTGTTCTTTTCACATACAACACATGGATCCACCAGTGTCATTGCATGTGTGTTCTTTTCACAATCCACCTATGGATCCACTAGTATCATTGCATGTGTGTTCTTTTCACATACCACATATGGATCCACCAGTGTCATTTAAATGTGTGTTCTCTTCAGAGACCACACATGGATCCACCAGTGTCATTGCATGTGTGTTCTTTTTACTAACAACAACAAGAGTCGTTGCATGTGTGTTCTTTTCACATACCACATATGGATCCACCAGTGTCATTGCATGTGTGCTCTTTTCACAATCCACCTATGGATCCACCAGTGTCATTGAAATGTGTGTTCTCTTCAGAGACCACACATGGATCCACCAGTGTCATTGCATGTGTGTTCTTTTTACTAACAACAACTGGAGTCATTGCATGTGTGTTCTTTTCACATACCACATATGGATCCACTAGTGTCATTGCATGTGTGCTCCTTTCACAATCCACCTATGGATCCACCAGTATCATTGCATGTGTGTTCTTTTTACTAACAACAACCAGAGTCATTGCATGTGTGTTCTTTTCACATACCACATATGGATCCACTAGTGTCATTGCATGTGTGTTGTTTTCACAATCCACCTATAAATACACCAGTGTCATTGCATGTGTGCTCTTTTTACTAACAACAACCAGAGTCATTGCATGCATGGATCCACCAGTTTCATTGCATTTGTGTTCTTTTTACTAACAACAATTAGAGTCATTGAAATGTGTGTTCTGTTTAGAGACCACACATGGATCTACCAGTGTCATTGCATGTGTGTTCTTTTTACTAACAATAACGAGAGTTATTGAAATGTGTGTTCTCTTCAGAGACCACACATGGATCCACCAGTGTCATTGCATGTGTGTTAATTTTACTAACAACAGCCCGTGTCATTGAAAAGTGTGTTCTCTTTAGAGACCACACATGGATCCACCAGTGTCATTGCATGTGTGTTCTTTTTACTAACAACAACCAGAATCATTGCATGTGTGTTCTTTTCACATACGACATATGGATCCACGAGTGTCATTGCATGTGTGTTCTTTTTACTAACAACAACTGGAGTCATTTCATGTGTGTTCTTTTCACATACCACATATGGATCCACTAGTGTCATTGAAATGTGTGTTCTCTTCAGAGAGCACACATGGATCCACCAATGTCATTGTATGTGTGTTGTTTTTAGTAACAACAACTTGAGTCATTGCATGTGTGTTCTTTTCACATACAACACATGGATCCACCAGTGTCATTGCATGCGTGTTCTTTTCACAATCCACCTATGGATCCACTAGTATCATTGCATGTGTGTTCTTTTCACATACCACATATGGATCCACCAGTGTCATTTAAATGTGTGTTCTCTTCAGAGACCACACATGGATCCACCAGTGTCATTGCATGTGTGTTCTTTTTACTAACAACAACAAGAGTCGTTGCATGTGTGTTCTTTTCACATACCACATATGGATCCACCAGTGTCATTGCATGTGTGCTCTTTTCACAATCCACCAATGGATCCACCAGTGTCATTGAAATGTGTGTTCTCTTGAGAGACCACACATGGATCCACCAGTGTCATTGCATGTGTGTTCTTTTTACTAACAACAACTGGAGTCATTGCATGTGTGTTCTTTTCACATACCACATATGGATCCACAAGTGTCATTGCATGTGTGCTCCTTTCACAATCCACCTATGGATCCACCAGTATCATTGCATGTGTGTTCTTTTTACTAACAACAACCAGAGTCATTGCATGTGTGTTCTTTTCACATACCACATATGGATCCACTAGTGTCATTGCATGTGTGTTGTTTTCACAATCCACCTATAAATACACCAGTGTCATTGCATGTGTGCTCTTTTTACTAACAACAACCAGAGTCATTGCATGCATGGATCCACCAGTGTCATTGCATTTGTGTTCTTTTTACTAACAACAATTAGAGTCATTGAAATGTGTGTTCTCTTTAGAGACCACACATGGATCCACCAGTGTCATTGAATGTGTATTCTTTTTACTAACAACAACCAGAGTCATTGCATGTGTGTTCTTTTCACATACCACATATGGATCCACCAGTCGCATTGCATGTGTGTTCTTTATAGTAACAACAACTGGAGTCATTTCATGTGTGTTCTTTTCACATACCACATATGGATCCACCAGTGTCATTGAAATGTGTGTTCTCTTCAGAGACCACACATGGGTCCACCAGTGTCATTGCATGTGTGTTCTTTTTACTAACAACAACCAGAGTCATTGCATGTGTGTTCTTTTCACATACCACATATGGATCCACCAGTGTCATTGCATGTGTGCTCTTTTGACAATCAACCTATGGATCCACGAGTGTCATTGCATGTGTGTTCTTTTTACTAACAACAACCAGAGTCATTGCATGTGTGTTCTTTTCCCATACCACATATGGATCCACCAATGTCATTGCATGTGTGCTCTTTTCACAATCCACCTATGGATCCACCAGTGTCATTGCATGTGTGTTCTTTTCAGAATCCACCTATGGATCAACCAGTGTCATTGTATGTGTGCTCTTTTTACTAACAACAACCAGAGTCATTGCATGTGTGTTCTCTTCAGAGACCACACATGGATCCACCAGTGTCATTGCATGTGTGTTCTTTTTACTAACAATAACGAGAGTTATTGAAATGTGTGTTCTCTTCAGAGACCACACATGGATCCACCAGTGTCATTGCATGTGTGTTCATTTTACTAACAACAGCCCGTGTCATTGAAAAGTGTGTTCTCTTTAGAGACCACACATGGATCCACCAGTGTCATTGCATGTGTGTTCTTTTTACTAACAACAACCAGAATCATTGCATGTGTGTTCTTTTCACATACGACATATGGATCCACCAGTGTCATTGCATGTGTGTTCTTTTTAATAACAACAACTGGAGTCATTTCATGTGTGTTCTTTTCACATACCACATATGGATCCACTAGTGTCATTGAAATGTGTGTTCTCTTCAGAGAGCACACATGGATCCACCAGTGTCATTCTATGTGTGTTATTTTTAGTAACAACAACTTGAGTCATTGCATGTGTGTTCTTTTCACATACAACACATGGATCCACCAGTGTCATTGCATGTGTGTTCTTTTCACAATCCACCTATGGATCCACCAGTATCATTGCATGTGTGTTCTTTTCACATACCACATATGGATCCACCAGTGTCATTTAAATGTGTGTTCTCTTCAGAGACCACACATGGATCCACCAGTGTCATTGCATGTGTGTTATTTTTACTAACAACAACAAGAGTCGTTGCAGGTGTGTTCTTTTCACATACCACATATGGATCCACCAGTGTCATTGCATGTGTGCTCTTTTCACAATCCACCTATGGATCCACCAGTGTCATTGAAATGTGTGTTCTCTTCAGAGACCACACATGGATCCACCAGTGTCATTGCATGTGTATTCTTTTTACTAACAACAACTGGAGTCACTGCATGTGTGTTCTTTTCACATACCACATATGGATCCACTAGTGTCATTGCATGTGTGCTCCTTTCACAATCCACCTATGGATCCACCAGTATCATTGCATGTGTGTTCTTTTTACTAACAACAACTAGAGTCATTGCATGTGTGTTCTTTTCACATACCACATATGGATCCACTAGTTTCATTGCATGTGTGTTGTTTTTACAATCCACCTATAAATACACCAGTGTCATTGCATGTGTGCTCTTTTTACTAACAACAACCAGAGTCATTGCATGCATGGATCCACCAGTGTCATTGCATTTGTGTTCTTTTTACTAACAACAATTAGAGTCATTGAAATGTGTGTTCTCTTTAGAGACCACACATGGATCCACCAGTGTCATTGAATGTGTATTGTTTTTACTAACAACAACCAGAGTCATTGCATGTGTGTTCTTTTCACATACCACATATGGATCCACCAGTCGCATTGCATGTGTGTTCTTTATAGTAACAACAACTGGAGTCATTTCATGTGTGTTCTTTTCACATACCACATATGGATCCACCAGTGTCATTGAAATGTGTGTTCTCTTCAGAGACCACACATGGATCCACCAGTGTCATTGCATGTGTGTTCTTTTTACTAACAACAACCAGAGTCATTGCATGTGTGTTCTTTTCACATACCACATATGGATCCACCAGTGTCATTGCATGTGTGCTCTTTTGACAATCAACCTATGGATCCACGAGTGTCATTGCATGTGTGTTCTTTTTACTAACAACAACTAGAGTCATTGCATGTGTGTTCTTTTCCCATACCACATATGGATCCACCAATGTCATTGCATGTGTGCTCTTTTCACAATCCACCTATGGATCCACCAGTGTCATTGCATGTGTGTTCTTTTCAGAATCCACCTATGGATCCACCAGTGTCATTGTATGTGTGCTCTTTTTACTAACAACAACCAGAGTCATTGCATGTGTGTTCTCTTCAGAGACCACACATGGATCCACCAGTGTCATTGCATGTGTGTTCTTTTTACTAACAATAACGAGAGTTATTGAAATGTGTGTTCTCTTCAGAGACCACTCATGGATCCACCAGGGTCATTGCATGTGTGTTCATTTTACTAACAATAGCCCGTGTCATTGAAAAGTGTGTTCTCTTTAGAGACCACACATGGATCCACCAGTGTCATTGCATGTGTGTTCTTTTTACTAACAACAACCAGAATCATTGCATGTGTGTTCTTTTCACATACGACATATGGATCCACCAGTGTCATTGCATGTGTGTTCTTTTTACTAACAACAACTGGAGTCATTTCATGTGTGTTCTTTTCACATACCACATATGGATACACTAGTGTCATTGAAATGTGTGTTCTCTTCAGAGAGCACACATGGATCCACCAGTGTCATTGTATGTGTGTTGTTTTTAGTAACAACAACTTGAGTCATTGCATGTGTGTTCTTTTCACATACAACACATGGATCCACCAGTGTCATTGCATGTGTGTTCTTTTCACAATCCACCTATGGATCCACTAGTATCATTGCATGTGTGTTCTTTTCACATACCACATATGGATCCACCAGTGTCATTTAAATGTGTGTTCTCTTCAGAGACCACACATGGATCCACAAGTGTCATTGCATGTGTGTTATTTTTACTAACAACAACAAGAGTCGTTGCATGTGTGTTCTTTTCACATACCACATATGGATCCACCAGTGTCATTGCATGTGTGCTCTTTTCACAATCCACCTATGGATCCACCAGTGTCATTGAAATGTGTGTTCTCTTCAGAGACCACACATGGATCCACCAGTGTCATTGCATGTGTGTTCTTTTTACTAACAACAACTGGAGTCATTGCATGTGTGTTCTTTTCACATACCACATATGGATCCACTAGTGTCATTGCATGTGTGCTCCTTTCACAATCCACCTATGGATCCACCAGTATCATTGCATGTGTGTTCTTTTTACTAACAACAACCAGAGTCATTGCATGTGTGTTCTTTTCACATACCACATATGGATCCACCAGTGTCATTGCATGTGTGTTGTTTTCACAATCCACCTATAGATACACCAGTGTCATTGCATGTGTGCTCTTTTTACTACCAACAACCAGAGTCATTGCATGCATGGATCCACCAGTGTCATTGCATTTGTGTTCTTTTTACTAACAACAATTAGAGTCATTGAAATGTGTGTTCTCTTTAGAGACCACACATGGATCCACCAGTGTCATTGAATGTGTATTCTTTTTACTAACAACAACCAGAGTCATTGCATGTGTGTTCTTTTCACATACCACATATGGATCCACCAGTCGCATTGCATGTGTGTTCTTTATAGTAACAACAACTGGAGTCATTTCATGTGTGTTCTTTTCACATACCACATATGGATCCACCAGTGTCATTGAAATGTGTGTTCTCTTCAGAGACCACACATGGGTCCACCAGTGTCATTGCATGTGTGTTCTTTTTACTAACAACAACCAGAGTCATTGCATGTGTGTTCTTTTCACATACCACATATGGATCCACTAGTGTCATTGAAATGTGTGTTCTCTTTAGAGACCACACATGGATCCACCAGTGTCATTGCATGTGTGTTCTTTTTACTAACAACAACTAGAGTCATTGCATGTGTGTTCTTTTCACATACCACATATGGATCCACCAGTGTCATTGCATGTGTGCTATTTTCACAATCCACCTATGGATCCACCAGTGTCATTGCATGTGTTATCTTTTTACTCACAACAACCAGAGTCATTACATGTGTGTTCTTTTCACATACCACATATGGATCCACAAGAGTCATTGCATGTGTGTTCTTTTAACTAACAACAACTGGAATCATTGCATGTGTGTTCTTTTCACATACCATATATGGATCCACTAGTGTCATTCATGTGTGCTCTTTTCACAATCCACCTATGGATCCACCAGTGTCATTGCATGTGTGTTATTTTCACAAACCACATATGGATCCACCAATGTCATTGAAAAAATGTGTTCTCTTCAGAGACCACACATGGATCCACCAGTCTCATTGCATGTGTGTTCTTTTTAATAACAACAACCAGAGTCATTGCATGTGTGTTCTTTTCACATACCACATATGGATCCACCAGTGTCATTTCATGTGTGCTCTTTTGACAATCCACCTATGGATCCACCAGTGTCATTGCATGTGTGTTCTTTTTACTAACAACAACCAGAGTCATTGCATGTGTGTTCTTTTCACATACCACATATGGATCCACCAGTGTCATTGCATGTGTGCTCTTTGCACAATCCACCTATGGATCCACCGGTGTCATTACATGTGTGTTCTTTTTACTAACAACAACCAGAGTCATTGCATGTGTGTTATTTTCACATACCACATATGGATCCACCAGTGTCATTGCATGTGTGTTCTTTTCACAATCCACCTATGGATCCACCAGTGTCATTGCATGTGTGTTCTATTTAGAGACCACACATGGATCCACCAGTGACATTGCATGTGTGATCTTTTTACTAACAACAACCAGTGTCATTGAAACATGTGTTCTCTTTAGAGACCACACATGGATCCACCAGTGTCGTTGAATGTGTGTTCTTGTTACTAACAACAACCAAAGTCATTCCATGTGTGTTCTTTTCACATACCACATATGGATCCACAAGTGTCATTGCATGTGTGTTATTTTTACAATCCACCTATGGATCCACCAGTGTCATTGCATGTGTGATCTTTTTACTAACAACCAGAGTCATGGCATGTGTGTTTTCTTCAGAGACCACACATGGATCCACCTGTGGCATTGCATGTGTGTTCTTTTCACATACCACACATGGATCCATCAGTGTCATTGCATGTGTCCTGTTTTCATAGTCCACCTATGGATCCACCAGTGTCCTTGCATGTGTGTTCTTTTTACTAACAACAACCAGAGTCATTGCATGTGTGTTCTTTTCACATACCACATATGGATCCACCAGTGTCATTGCATGGGTGTTTTTTCACAATCCACCTATAGATCCACCAGTGTCATTGCATGTGTGCTCTTTTTACTACCAACAACCAGAGTCATTGCATGTGTGTTCTCTTAAGACACCACACATGGATCCACCAGTGTCATTGCATTTTTGTTCTTTTCACAATCCACCAATGGATCCACCAGTGGCATTGCATGTGTGCTCTTTTTACTAACAACAACCAGAGTCATTGCATGTGTTTTCTCTTCAGAGACCACACATAGATCCACTAGTGGCATTGCATGTGTGCTCTTTTTACTAACAACAACCAGAGTCATTGCATGTGTGTTCTCTTCAGAGACCACACATAGATCCACCAGTGTCATTGTATGTGTGTTCTTTTTACTAACAACAACTGGAGTCATTGCATGTGTGTTCTTTTCACATACAACATATGGATCCACCAATGTCATTGCATGTGTGTTCTTTCCACAATCCACCTATGGATCCACTAGTGTTATTGCATGTGTGTTATTTTCACATACCACATATGGATCCACCAGTGTCATTGAAATGTGTTGTCTCTTCAGAGACCACACATGGATCCACCAGTGTCATTGCATGTGTGTTCTTTTTACTAACAACAACAAGAGTCGTTGCATGTGTGTTCTTTTCACATACCACATATGGATCCACCAGTGTCATTGCATGTGTGCTCTTTTCACAATCCACCTATGGATCCACCAGTGTCATTGAAATGTGTGTTCTCTTCAGAGACCACACATGGATCCACCAGTGTCATTGCATGTGTGTTCTTTTTACTAACAACAACTGGAGCCATTGCATGTGTGTTCTTTTCACATACCACATATGGATCCACCAGTGTCATTGCATGTGTGCTCCTTTCACAATCCACCTATGGATCCACCAGTATCATTGCATGTGTGTTCTTTTTACTAAAACCAACCAGAGTCATTGCATGTGTGTTCTTTTCACAATCCACCTATAGATCCACCAGTGTCATTGCATGTGTGCTCTTTTTACTAACAACAACCAGAGTCATTGCATGTGTGTTCTCTTCAGAGACCACACATGGATCCACCAATGTCATTGCATTTGTGTTCTTTTTACTAGCAACAATCAGAGTCATTGAAATGTGTGTTCTCTTTAGAGACCACACATGGATCCACCAGTGTCATTGAATGTGTATTCTTTTTACTAACAACAACCAGAGTCATTGCATGTGTGTTCTTTTCACATACCACATATGGATCCACCAGTGTCATTGAAATGTGTGTTCTCTTCAGAGACCACCTATGAATCCACCAGTGTCATTGCATGTGTATTCTTTTTACTAACAACAACCAGAGTCATTGCATGTGTGTTCATTTCACATACCACATATGGATCCACACGTGTCATTGCATGGGTGTTATTTTTACAATCCACCTATGGATCCACCAGTGTCATTGCGTGTGTGATCATTTTACTAACAACCAGAGTCATTGCATGTGTGTTTTCTTCAGATACCACACATAGATCCACCTGTGGCATTGCATGTGTGTTCTTTTCACATACCACATATGGATCCAACAGTGTCATTGCATGTGTCCTCTTTTCATAGTCCACCTATGGATCCACCAGTGTCATTGCATGTGTGTTCTTTTTACTAACAACAACCAGAGTCATTGAATGTGTGTTCTTTTCACATACCACATATGGATCCACCAGTGTCATTGCATGTGTGTTCTTTTCACAATCCACCTATAGATCCACCAGTGTCATTGCATGTGTGCTCTTTTTACTACCAACAACCAGAGTCATTGCATGTGTGTTCTCTTAAGAGACCACACATGGATCCACAAGTGTCATTGCATTTGTGTTCTTTTCACAATCTACCAATGGATCCACCAGTGGCATTGCATGTGTGCTCTTTTTACTAACAACAACCAGAGTCATTGCATGTGTGTTCTCTTCAGAGACCACACATAGATCCACAAGTGGCATTGCATGTGTGCTCTTTTTACTAACAACAACCAGAGTCATTGCATGTGTGTTCTCTTCAGAGACCACACATAGATCCACCAGTGTCATTGTATGTGTGTTATTTTTACTAACAACAACTGGAGTCATTGCATGTGTGTTCTTTTCTCATACAACATATGGATCCACCAGTGTAATTGCATGTGTGTTCTTTTCACAATCCACCTATGGATCCACTAGTGTTATTGCATGTGTGTTCTTTTCACATACCACATATGGATCCACCAGTGTCATTGAAATATGTTGTCTCTTCAGAGACCACACATGGATCCACCAGTGTCATTGCATGTGTGTTCTTTTTACTAACAACAACAAGAGCCATTGCATGTGTGTTCTTTTCACATACCACATATGGATCCACCAGTGTCATTGCATGTGTGCTCTTTTCACAATCCACCTATGGATCCACCAGTGTCATTGAAATGTGTGTTCTCTTCAGAGACCACACATGGATACACCAGTGTCATTGCATGTGTGTTCTTTTTACTAACAACAACTGGAGTCATTGCATGTGTGTTGTTTTCACATAGCACATATGGATCCACTAGTGTCATTGCATGTGTGCTCCTTTCACAATCCACCTATGGATCCACCAGTATCATTGCATGTGTGTTCTTTTTACTAACAACAACCAGAGTCATTGCATGTGTGTTCTTTTTACATACCACATATCGATCCACCAGTGTCATTGCATGTGTGTTCTTTTCACAATCCACCTATAGATCCACCAGTGTCATTGCATGTGTGCTCTTTTTACTAACAACAACCAGTCATTGCATGTGTGTTCTCTTCAGAGACCACACATGGATCCACCAGTGTCATTGCATTTGTGTTCTTTTTACTAACAACAATCAGAGTCATTGAAATGTGTGTTATCTTTAGAGACCACACATGGATCCACCAGTGTCATTGAATGTGTATTCTTTTTACTAACAACAACTAGAGTCATTGCATGTGTGTTCTTTTCACATACCACATATGGATCCACCAGTCTCATTGCATGTGTGTTCTTTATAGTAACAACAACTGGAGTCATTTCATGTGTGTTCTTTTCACATACCACATATGGATCCACCAATGTCATTGAAATGTGTGTTCTCTTCAGAGACCACACATGGATCCACCAGTGTCATTGCATGTGTGTTCTTTTTACTAACAACAACCAGAGTCATTGCATGTGTGTTCTTTTCACATACCACATATGGATCCACCAGTGTCATTGCATGTGTGTTCTTTTCACAATCCACCTATGGATCCACCAGTGTCATTGCATGTGTGCTCTTTTTACTAACAATAACTAGAGTCATTGCATGTGTGTTCTTTTTACTAACAACAACCAGTGTCATTGAAACATGTGTTCTCTTTAGAGACCACACATGGATCCACCAGTGTCGTTTTATGTGTGTTCTTGTTACTAACAACAACCAAAGTCATTCCATGTGTGTTCTTTTCACATACCACATATGGATCCACAAGTGTCATTGCATGTTTGTTATTTTTACAATCCACCTATGGATCCACCAGTATCATTGCATGTGTGATCTTTTTACTAACAACCAGAGTCATTGCATGTGTGTTTTCTTCAGAGACCACACATGGATCCACCTGTGGCATTGCATGTGTGTTCTTTTCACATACCACATATGGATCCATCAGTGTCATTGCATGTGTCCTGTTTTCATAGTCCACCTATGGATCCACTAGTGTCATTGCATGTGTGTTCTTTTTACTAACAACAACCAGAGTCATTGCATGTGTGCTCTTTTTACTACCAACAACCAGAGTCATTGCATGTGTGTTCTCTTAAGAGACCACACATGGATCCACAAGTGTCATTGCATTTGTGTTCTTTTCACAATCTACCAATGGATCCACCAGTGGCATTGCATGTGTGCTCTTTTTACTAACAACAACCAGAGTCATTGCATGTGTGTTCTCTTCAGAGACCACAAATAGATCCACCAGTGGCATTGCATGTGTGCTCTTTTTACTAACAACAACCAGAGTCATTGCATGTGTGTTCTCTTTAGAGACCACACATAGATCCACCAGTGTCATTGTATGTGTGTTCTTTTTACTAACAACAACTGGAGTCATTGCATGTGTGTTCTTTTCTCATACAACATATGGATCCACCAGTTTAATTGCATGTGTGTTCTTTTCACAATCCACCTATGGATCCACTAGTGTTATTGCATGTGTGTTATTTTCACATACCACATATGGATCCACCAGTGTCATTGAAATGTGTTGTCTCTTCAGAGACCACACATGGATCCACCAGTGTCATTGCATGTGTGTTCTTTTTACTAACAACAACAAGAGCTGTTGCATGTGTGTTCTTTTCACATACCACATATGGATCCACCAGTGTCATTGCATGTGTGCTCTTTTCACAATCCACCTATGGATCCACCAGTGTCATTGAAATGTGTGTTCTCTTCAGAGACCACACATGGATACACCAGTGTCATTGCATGTGTGTTCTTTTTACTAACAACAACTGGAGTCATTGCATGTGTGTTGTTTTCACATAGCACATATGGATCCACTAGTGTCATTGCATGTGTGCTCCTTTCACAATCCACCTATGGATCCACCAGTATCATTGCATGTGTGTTCTTTTTACTAACAACAACAAGAGTCATTGCATGTGTGTTCTTTTCACATACCACATATCGTTCCACCAGTGTCATTGCATGTGTGTTGTTTTCACAATCCACCTATAGATCCACCAGTGTCATTGCATGTGTACTCTTTTTACTAACAACAACCAGTCATTGCATGTGTGTTCTCTTCAGAGACCACACATGGATCCACCAGTGTCGTTGCATTTGTGTTCTTTTTACTAACAACAATCAGAGTCATTGAAATGTGTGTTCTCTTTAGAGACCACACATGGATCCACCAGTGTCATTGAATGTGTATTCTTTTTACTAACAACAACTAGAGTCATTGCATGTGTGTTCTTTTCACATACCACATATGGATCCACCAGTCTCATTGCATGTGTGTTCTTTATAGTAACAACAACTGGAGTCATTTCATGTGTGTTCTTTTCACATACCACATATGGATCCACCAATGTCATTGAAATGTGTGTTCTCTTCAGAGACCACACATGGATCCACCAGTGTCATTGCATGTGTGTTCTTTTTACTAACAACAACTGGAGTCATTGCATGTGTGTTCTTTTCACATACCACATATGGATCCACCAGTGTCATTGCATGTATGCTCTTTTCACAATCCACCTATGGATCCACCGGTGTCATTACATGTGTGTTCTTTTTACTAACAACAACCAGAGTCATTGCATGTTTGTTATTTTCACATACCACATATGGATCCACCAGTGTCATTGCATGTGTGTTCTTTTCACAATCCACCTATGGATCCACCAGTGTCATTGCATGTGTGCTCTTTTTACTAACAATAACTAGAGTCATCGCATGTGTGTTCTTTTTACTAACAACAACCAGTGTCATTGAAACATGTGTTCTCTTTAGAGACCACACATGGATCTACCAGTGTCGTTTTATGTGTGTTCTTGTTACTAACAACAACCAAAGTCATTCCATGTGTGTTCTTTTCACATACCACATATGGATCCACAAGTGTCATTGCATGTGTGTTATTTTTACAATCCACCTATGGATCCACCAGTGTCATTGCATGTGTGATCTTTTTACTAACAACCAGAGTCATTGCATGTGTGTTTTCTTCAGAGACCACACATGGATCCACCTGTGGCATTGCATGTGTGTTCTTTTCACATACCACATATGGATCCATCAGTGTCATTGCATGTGTCCTGTTTTCATAGTCCACCTATGGATCCACCAGTGTCATTGCATGTGTGTTCTTTTTACTAACAACAACCAGAGTCATTGCATGTGTGTTCTTTTCACATACCACATATGGATCCACCAGTGTCATTGCATGTGTGTTCTTTTCACAATCCACCTATAGATCCACCAGTGTCATTGCATGTGTGCTCTTTTTACTACCAACAACCAGAGTCATTGCATGTGTGTTCTCTTTAGAGACCACACATAGAGCCACCAGTGTCATTGTATGTGTGTTCTTTTTACTAACAACAACTGGAGTCATTGCATGTGTGTTCTTTTCACATACAACATATGGATCCACCAATGTCATTGCATGTGTGTTCTTTTCGCAATCCACCTATGGATCCACTAGTGTTATTGCATGTGTGTAGGGTTAGGAATCTGACCCAACCTTGTTAAAATATAAGGTAAGGTAGAATCCCCTTTGTTTGCAATGCTAGTCCCTGGATCAATAGCTAGCATCCACAGTTAAGATGTAATATCAAGAAACAAAGGTCATAATATAACTTTATAACCAGGAATAACATAATTTTATTACATCTTACATAGCTCATTGGGCTATTACAATACATTGCAGCGGAATAACTATAAGCATGGGGTCCTTCATCTTCAAAGTGCCACAGGCAGGTGTTGGTTGTAGACTTTGCAATCCTAATCAAACAATCTTCACTAAAATCAATCAAACCTGCAACATTACAAGTTACAGCCACAAAGGGTCAATACATTTGAATTGTATTGGCAAGTGATACTATGGTAGTATAGTGGAGTCTATCATCTATATGCATTTGGCTAAGTGGAGTTGTGGCTTGCATTGCTCAAAATAGATTTTTCCTTAACATTTGAAAATACTAAGTTTTGCTTGGCAAAATAATTTTTCCCAATCAAAGATTTGAAGATCCTTTTCCAAGGCATCTCTCCATCAAAGATTGAAGATTTCATACAACCCTTGTTCAAACCACAAGTTTTAACTTAGAAATTTGAATGATGAGATTCTTGATTGCTTCCATGTCTTGATGCTCAAATTGTCCTTTACCAGGGACATGGCTAAGTACTTAGGTTTTACACTCTGCAGAGGTGGTGCACTTTCCCCACAAGACTTGGTTTCCCAAGACAAGATCTTTCAGAAGCCTTCCCTTAGCCCAACATGGACGCGTTCCGACCTATCAAACACTACCACCAACTGTCCATATGGCTAAGTTCTTGCAACCTATATGATCATGGCAGAGCCCATATTGCCAAGTGGGTGCACTTGAAGCTTCTCAACATTTGACATCTCAAATCTCTTTGTTCCTGGGTGTCCATCCACATGTGAGATACACAAGCCAAGTCCATGGCCTTGTGAACCACTCAACCAAAAACCACCAAGCAATTACCATTCCACCCAGGTGATTCATTAACTTAGTTGTTTTATTAAACAAAAACACAAGTCCTTAGACTTAGGAATTTTTCCATAGTGTGAATATATAGTCCACCCATGTTTTCTATTAGCTAGGCTAAGCTTGATAGTAATAGGATTCTTAACTTAGGAAAATCCTACTAATGATTCATCTACTAGGTTTTCCTATAGTAAGGTCTATACTTAGCAAAATAAAATCCATGCAAGTTTTACTTAGAGAAAGCACTAATGCATAGTGAAAGTAATGGGACAAAAGATATGAAGCATCACTTGCCTTTTTGGTAGAGGGTATAGGTTAACTTCTCGTCCTTGCAACAATCACACTCTTCAAGTCACTACAATTCAATCAAGCAAGGTACAACTCAATCTACCAATCAAGCAAAACAACACATAGAATGACAAAGTCAAAGTAATGCATGCAAGCATGCCAAGCTTTGTTTTGTTTGAAAAAGTGATTCCTAATGGGTCATAGACATTTGAAAACACCTAATGGTCATTTTGTAAAGTGGAAAAGTCATTTGCAAAAGGTTTCACTACAAAACCATTTTCAAAACAAAGTATCATTTTATGTGGTGTAAAAATATTTTTACTAAGGCATTAACCTATAGGGTTCACCCAATATGTTTTCAAATCACAAAACTTGGCGTTTGGGTTTAGAGAGTTTAAAACAAAACATTTCTCAAAGGTTTTCCCTTCAAAATCAATTTTAAATAATAAACCACATTTCTATTTGACTAGAAATGGTTTTAAATCAAAGAATCATATTTTTATTTCACCAAATACATTTTTGAGTCCACAAAGTGTTTCCTAGGGTCAGTAGGTTTGGTCCAAAATATTTTCCCAAAGTTTTCTTTACAAAAGTATTTTCATAACCAGAAATCTTTATTTCCATTTGGCTAGAAATGGGCTAAATCAAGTTTTCCATCCTAAACTTTACCAAATTCATTTTCCAAAACATGGGTTGGTTCCTAAGGTCAGTAAGGTCACAACAATCCATTTTTCAAAGGTTTTAACCCTAAAATCATTTTTAAATAATTTGTATACTCTAAACAAGCTCACAAAAGAATCTGCAAAAACAAGCAAACTAACAGATACTATTTGCTAAACCAAGGGCATGGTTGGCTAGGTCTGGCTCTCCTGAATCCAACGACATAAAATTTGCAAAATTTGGACGTGTGGTTTGAAAGTTATAAGGGTTTGAAAATGGCATCAAAAATCTGTTTTCAAATCCTATTTTAAATCTCCTGATGACACGCGGCGCGTTTCTATTCGTCGGTACCGCTTCGGCCGGATCAAGCGATGTAGGCCGTTGGATCTAAGTGATATCGCACGGCTCAGATCTAGCGTACCCTTTTTGTTAAGTGAATCTATCGCGTCCCTACGATCTGGATCGGACGACTATCAGCACGCTTGCCAAAGATCGGCGGCGCTGGCGGCGGCTGTGCGGCGGCGGCGGTCAAACAGCGGCGGCGCTGGCGAAATAGGAAGCGAGAGAGGGAGGGAGTAGGCTCACCAGATTCGTGGTGTCGTGTTGATTCTCAACGTGTGGCTTGTCCGTCGAGGGGCGCTCGGGGGCAGCTGCGATTGCTCGCCGGAGATGAGCTGGGTCTCGGCGGTACTGGAGGTCGTCGAGGGTGAGGATAAGGGGCACCCTAGGACAAACGAATAGCACCATTAGGTCCGCGAGAGCAGGGCGTTCATCATCGTATCCACGGGGAATAGAGGGGAGGTCTGGTTTTACCGGGGAACGTCGCCGTAGTTGGAGCAGACGGCGGCGCTGGCTCGGGGTAGATGTTGCCGACGCTCAAGGACACGCGCGAGCGAGCTGCGACTGCAGAAAGTTCCGCTGGGGGATGTTGATCACAGCAGCGTGCTCGAGGAGGCAGGAGGGGGCGTGTGTTGGCCGGAATCGGCGAGGAGGGTCGTCGGAGGCAGAGGAGCTCGGGGAGGAATTGGGGGCGGCCTGGTGGCGTGCTTGGGGAGGAGTCAGAGGGGAAGTGGAGAGGAGTCACAGGCGTTTAAAGGGGCATGGTCATTGCAAGGAATCAAAGCCTCCTTCATGCGTAATCAACGCCGGAGTAATCTCACTGTAACGGCAGGGCGACGGGGTCTCGTTGAAGACGATGAACAGAGAAGGGTGGGTCCCGGCTGTCTGCGAGAGTGGAAGTGAGGGAATAAGGTCCACCAGTCATACTCTGCGCGGGTTTCTTTCGCGGTGAAGAAAAACGGTTCGGGGGCGTGGGTGAAACGATGAACAGGCGAGTGGGGCCGCTTGGCAGTGAAAGAAAGGGAGTGGGGGTGGGGTCCAGTTGTCACTCTCTGTGCGGGTAAGTTTCTGAGTGAGAAAAGAATGCTTCGGGGAAGAGAACAGGTGGGCTAGGTGGGCTGCTGTTGGGCTAGTTGGGCCAGAGGGTGGGCTGTTCTATTTTTTTTGTCTGAATTCTTTTTCCTTTTCTATTTCTATTTTTCTGTTTTGAATTTCAAACAATTATTCAAACATTCAAACCACTCAATCAATTCAAACTTATGATGAGTTTTTGGTTCTGTTTATCAACATAAACCAAATCTCAAAATAAAATATTTTTTATTCATTTTTAGGATCTATTTAATAATTAAATAAAATAGCCCTTTAGTTATTTAATAAAATAGGGTTTGATTTAATTAATAAAATTCCCATTTGAAATCCATGTATTTTCAAATTCAAAACAGTAGGTTTTATATGGAAATAAGGAATACTTGGAAACTTGTTTAAAAAAATAACCTTTTATTTTAGGTTCCATTAATAATTAAATAAAATGGACCTTAGTTAATAATCCATATAGGATTTGTTTTATTAAATCTTTATTTTGAAAATCTAAAATAAAACCAAAACACTTCAGTAGGTTTTATTTGGGAATATAAAACATTTGGAAAACTTATTTAAAATAAATAAATAAGTTTTGATGTTTTGGAAATAGTAAAACCTTTATTAATAAAACTTGGATATTTAAATCCTTTTTATTTTATTTTAAATAAACCTCTACTATTTTTAATCAAAGCAAAACCTTTTGTTTCAAAGTCTTGGCCAAGGTTTAATTTGGCTTTATAAAATAATCTTTATTTAAAATATTTCTTTTCATTTTGAGAACCAAAACCTTTGGAAAACTTATTAAAATAAAATAATAAGTTTTAGTGTTTATTTAAAAAGAAAAAGCCTTTACTTTAATAAAATTGGATATTTAAATCCTTATTATTTTATTTAAATAAACCTTTACTCATTTTATCAAAACAAAATATTTTAATATAAAAGCTTGGCCAAAATTAATTTGGCTTTTTAAAATATAATCTTTATTTATAAATCCACCTTTTCATTTGAAAACAAAGTCTTTTATTAAAAGATCCAAAATAGTGTTTCCAAAATATTTTATTTTCCTTTATTAAATGTTTATCTTTATAAATCCCTTTAGGATTTAATTGTTCAAAATAGGTTTGAAGATTCCCAATTGGATTCAAAAAGTTTCTTCTGGCCCTGAAAATCAAACAAAGTTTTATTTTATTCATTTATTTTCACATTACAAGATTTGGAAAATCTTGGGATGTGACAGGCTACCACCCTTAAAATAAATCTCGTCCCGAGATTTGGGAAGGTTAGGGTTACAAGCAGGCTCAAACAACTAGGGTACTACCACCCTTAAAAAATTTCAAACAAAACTAGATGTTGGCCTTCTTGGGATCCTAGGGAAACTTTTCTGGGCAACCATCTGCATAGTGTCCTTTATTTCCATACTTGACTCATGGGCCAAGGTTGAGTTTCTCCATAGGCTTGTTCAACTTGTTCTTCATCTTTTCTGGGCAGTTGCTTGCATAATGCCCTGGTTTCTTGCAATTGAAACAGTGGATATCTTGGAGTTCTTTACGTTGCTCTTGTGGATAAGTTGCTACATAATGGCCCGGTTCTTTGCAGTTGTTGCACACCACTTGGTCCATCCCTTTATTCTTCATGTTCTCTAGGCATCCACTAGGGTAGTGTCCCATTTCCTTACATTTTCGACAGTGCACAAGGCTCATGTCTTGCTTTGGTTTCTTAGGATTCTTTAGTCCTTTGAATTGGGTTGTCTTGTTTGGAGGTATGAGTGGTCCTTTTCCTTTGCCATCAACATTTTTGGCATACTTGGATCCTTCTTGTTTTCTTTGTTCAACAATGGCATAGATGGGGCATTGGATAGGGACATGGTCGTTTCCTTCACAAAGGTAACAAGTAGCTTGAGAGGTAGGACATTGTCCAATAGGATGTTTCTCTTCACAGTTAGTACATTGATCTTCATGCTCCTTGGAAGTATGGTCCTTGTCTCCACAAATAATGCAAGCTGGGTCTCCATCTAGAATAACATTCTTGTCATCCTTGTTGTCATACACTCTTTTGGGATAGTTTTCTTCCATGCTGATCATTTGATTAGTCACCTTAAGCATCAGTTGGGATTGTTCCTCCAAAAACTTTTGCAAGGTAGGGTCTTTATCACTATTGTTGGCTATGAACTGAGCTGTCAGTTGGTTTAACTGGTGTTGGGTTGCTATGAGTTCTCTCATGCTGGCCTCTTGGTTGTTGTTGTTGTCATCAACCTTGATGTTGGAGTCTCTTGGAGAAGTCATCTGTTTGGGTTGGGTAGGGATTAGAATAGGCAAGATATTTCTAAGGAGTCAATTCTAATCACACACATCACAATTCACACAAGCAATGTGCAAGCAATCACAAACCAAATAATTCACTCAAACAACAAAGTTTCTAGCACATACTTAGGCAATAAAATATTTTTGTTACACCACATAAGTTGGTGAGTTTGACTTAACTAAAATATGGTGGTCCATCTATATGGTTCACTTGTGATCTTTCCATCCTTCTTGGTTGATTCTTCTTGAATGAGATCTTTGTATCCTTGGAGAATTCTTGTGTCTTGGTCACAAATCTTCAAAGGTGATCATGGTTCCTTCTAAGTTGTTTTTCCTTAGTCTTCAAGTCTTGAATAACATTTCTTGTCTCACTTGTAGTCTTTAGTGATATCCAAGGTTGAAGATGTTAAAGTCATTAGAGTTGATGAAGTCCTTTGCACATGATGAAGTCTTTGGTCAAAGGGTAGGTTTTTCCATCAAGTTTGAATATAGATGAGATGTAGAGTTGAAATCAAAATGGTTGAGGAAGGAGTTTACAAGATTTTTTTGTAAATAAGTTTTTGGAACAAAAACAACTCCTATTTTTCTAAGGGGTTTTGTCCAATCCTAGGGTTACAAATCCTACAGGCAACACAATACTCTGATACCATCTTGTAGGGTTAGGAATCTGACCCAACCTTGTTAAAATATAAGGTAAGGTAGAATCCCCTGTGTTTGCAATGCTAGTCCCTGGATCAATAGCTAGCATCCATAGTTAAGATGTAATATCAAGAAACAAAGGTCATAATATAACTTTATAACCAGGAATAACATAATTTTATTACATCTTACATAGCTCATTGGGCTATTACAATACATTGCAGCGGAATAACTATAAGCATGGGGTCCTTCATCTTCAAAGTGCCACAGGCAGGTGTTGGTTGTAGACTTTGCAATCCTAATCAAACAATCTTCACTAAAATCAATCAAACCTGCAACATTACAAGTTACAGCCACAAAGGGTCAATACATTTGAATTGTATTGGCAAGTGATACTATGGTAGTATAGTGGAGTCTATCATCTATATGCATTTGGCTAAGTGGAGTTGAGGCTTGCATTGCTCAAAATAGATTTTTCCTTAACATTTGAAAATACTAAGTTTTGCTTGGCAAAATCATTTTTCCCAATCAAAGATTTGAAGATCCTTTTCTAAGGCATCTCTCCATCGAAGATTGAAGATTTCAAACAACCCTTGTTCAAACCACAAGTTTTAACTTAGAAATTTGAATGATGAGATTCTTGATTGCTTCCATGTCTTGATGCTCAAATTGTCCTTTACCAGGGACATGGCTAAGTACTTAGGTTTTACACTCTGTAGAGGTGGTGCACTTTCCCCACAAGACTTGGTTTCCCAAGACAAGATCTTTCAGAAGCCTTCCCTTAGACCAACATGGACGCGTTCCAACCTATCAAACACTACCACCAACTGTCCATATGGCTAAGTTCTTGCAACCTATATGATCATGGCAGAGCCCATACTGCAAAGTGGTTGCACTTGAAGCTTCTCAACATTTGACATCTCAAATCTCTTTGTTCCTGGGTGGCCATCCACAAGTGAGATACACAAGCCAAGTCCATGGCCTTGTGAACCACTCAACCAAAAACCACCAAGAAATTACCATTCCACCCAGGTGATTCATTAACTTAGTTGTTTTATTAAACAAAAACACAAGTCCTTAGACTTAGGAATTTTTCCATAGTGTGAATATATAGTCCACCCATGTTTTCTATTAGCTAGGCTAAGCTTGATAGTAATAGGATTCTTAACTTAGGAAAATCCTACTAAGGATTCATCTACTAGGTTTTCCTATAGTAAGGTCTATACTTAGCAAAATAAAATCCATGCAAGTTTTACTTAGAGAAAGCACTAATACATAGTGAAAGTAATGGGACAAAAGATATGAAGCATCACTTGCCTTTTTGGTAGAGGGTATAGGTTCACTTCTTGTCCTTGCAACAATCACACTCTTCAAGTCACTACAATTCAATCAAGCAAGGTACAACTCAATCTACCAATCAAGCAAAACAACACATAGAATGACAAAGTCAAAGTAATGCATGCAAGCATGCCAAGCTTTGTTTTGTTTGAAAAAGTGATTCCTAATGGGTCATAGACATTTGAAAACACCTAATGGTCATTTTGTAAAGTGGCAAAGTCATTTGCAAAAGGTTTCACTACAAAACCATTTTCAAAACAAAGTATCATTTTATGTGGTGTAAAAATATTTTTACTAAGGCATTAACCTATAGGGTTCACCCAATATGTTTTCAAATCACAAAACTTGGTGTTTGGGTTTAGAGAGTTTAAAACAAAACATTTCTCAAAGGTTTTCCCTTCAAAATCAATTTTAAATAATAAACCACATTTCTATTTGACTAGAAATGGTTTTAAATCAAAGAATCATATTTTTATTTCACCAAATACATTTTTGAGTCCACAAAGTGTTTCCTAGGGTCAGTAGGTTTGGTCCAAAATATTTTCCCAAAGTTTTCTTTACAAAAGTATTTTCATAACCAGAAATCTTTATTTCCATTTGGCTAGAAATGGGCTAAATCAAGTTTTCCATCCTAAACTTTACCAAATTCATTTTCCAAAACATGGGTTGGTTCCTAAGGTTAGTAAGGTCACAACAATCCATTTTGCAAAGGTTTTAATGCAAAAATCATTTTTAAATAATTTTTATACTCTAAACAAGCTCACAAAAGAATCTGCAAAAACAAGCAAACTAACAGATACTTTTTGCTAAACCAAGGGCATGGTTGGCTAGGTCTGGCTCTCCTGAATCCAACGACATAAAATTTGCAAAATTTGGACATGTGGTTTGAAAGTTATAAGGGTTTGAAAATGGCATCAAAAATCTGTTTTCAAATCCTATTTTAAATCTCCTAATGACACGCGGCGCGTTTCTATTCGTCGGTACCGCTTCGGCCGGATCAAGCGATGCAGGCCGTTGGATCTAAGTGATATCGCACGGCTCAGATCTAGCGTACCCTTTCAGTTAAGTGAATCTATCGCGTCCCTACGATCTGGATCGGACGACTATCAGCACGCTTGCCAAAGATCGGCGGCGCTGGCGGCGGCTGTGCGGCGGCGGCGGTCAGACAGCGGCGGCGCTGGCGAAATAGGAAGCGAGAGAGGGAGGGAGTAGGCTCACCAGATTCGTGGTGTCGTGTTGATTCTCAACGTGTGGCTTGTCCGTCGAGGGGCGCTCGGGGGCAGCTGCGATTGCTCGCCGGAGATGAGCTGGGTCTCGGCGGTGCTGGAGGTCGTAGAGGGTGAGGATAAGGGGCACCCTAGGACAAACGAATAGCACCATTAGGTCCGCGAGAGCAGGGCGGTCATCATCGTATCCACGGGGAAGAGAGGGGAGGTCTGGTTTTACCGGGGAACGTCGCCGTAGTTGGAGCAGACGGCGGCGCTGGCTCGGGGTAGATGTTGCCGACGCTCAAGGACACGCACGAGCGAGCTGCGACTGCAGAAAGTTCCGCTGGGGGATGTTGATCATAGCAGCGTGCTCGAGGAGGCAGGAGGGGGCGTGTGTTGGCCGGAATCGGCGAGGAGGGTCGTCGGAGGCAGAGGAGCTCGGGGAGGAATTGGGGGCGGCCTGGTGGCGTGCTTAGGGAGGAGTCAGAGGGGAAGTGGAGAGGAGTCACAGGCGTTTAAAGGGGCATGGTCATTGCGAGGAATCAAAGCCACCTTCATCCGTAATCAACGCCGGAGTAATCTCACTATAACAGCAGGGCGACGGGGTCTCGTTGAAGACGATGAACAGAGAAGGGTGGGTCCCGGCTGTCTGCGAGAGTGGAAGTGAGGGAATAAGGTCCACCAGTCATACTCTGCGCGGGTTTCTTTCGCGGTGAAGAAAAACGGTTCGGGGGCATGGGTGAAACGATGAACAAGCGAGTGGGTCCGCTTGGCAGTGAAAGAAAGGGAGTGGGGTGGGGTCCAGTTGTCACTCTCTGTGCGGGTAAGTTTCTGAGTGAGAAAAGAATGCTTCGGGGAAGAGAACAGGTGGGCTAGGTGGGCTGCTGTTGGGCTAGTTGGGCCAGAGGGTGGGCTGTTCTATTTTTTTCTGTCTGAATTCTTTTTCCTTTTCTATTTCTATTTTTCTGTTTTGAATTTCAATCAATTATTCAAACATTCAAACCACTCAATCAATCCAAACTTATGATGAGTTTTTGGTTCTGTTTATCAACATAAACCAAATCTCAAAATAAAATATTTTTTGTTCATTTTTAGGATCTATTTAATAATTAAATAAAATAGCCCTTTAGTTATTTAATAAAATAGGGTTTTATTTAATTAATAAAATTGCCATTTGAAATCCATATATTTTCAAATTCAAAACAGTAGGTTTTATTTGGAAATAAGGAATACTTGGAAACTTGTTTAAAAAAAATAACCTTTTATTTTAGGTTCCATTAATAATTAAATAAAATGGACCTTAGTTAATAATCCATATAGGATTTGTTTTATTAAATCTTTATTTTGAAAATATAAAATAAAACCAAAACACTTCAGTATGTTTTATTTGAGAATATAAAACATTTGGAAAACTCATTTTGAGAACCAAAACCTTTGGAAAGCTTATTAAAATAAAATAATAAATTTTAGTGTTTATTTAAAAAGAAAAAGCCTTTACTTTAATAAAATTGGATATTTAAATCCTTATTATTTTATTTAAATAAACATTTACTCATTTTATCAAAACAAAATATTTTAATATAAAAGCTTGGCCAAAATTAATTTGGCTTTTTAAAATATAATATTTATTTATAAATCCACCTTTTCATTTGAAAACAAAGTCTTTTATTAAAAGATCCAAAATAGTGTTTCCAAAATATTTTATTTTCCTTTATTAAATGTTTATCTTTATAAATCCCTTTAGGATTTAATTGTTCAAAATAGGTTTGAAGATTCCCAATTGGATTCAAAAAGTTTCTTCTGGCCCTGAAAATCAAACAAAGTTCTATTTTATTCATTTATTTTCACATTACAAGATTTGGAAAATCTTGGGATGTGACAATGTGTGTTCTTTTCACATACCACATATGGATCCACCAGTGTCATTGAAATGTGTTGTCTCTTCAGAGACCACACATGGATCCACCAGTGTCATTGCATGTGTGTTCTTTTTACTAACAACAACAAGAGTCGTTGCATGTGTGTTCTTTTCACATACCACATATGGATCCACCAGTGTCATTGCATGTGTGCTCTTTTCACAATCCACCTATGGATCCACCAGTGTCATTGAAATGTGTGTTCTCTTCAAAGACCACACATGGATCCACCAGTGTCATTGCATGTGTGTTCTTTTTACTAACAACAACTGGAGTAATTGCATGTGTGTTGTTTTCACATACCACATATGGATCCACTAGTGTCATTGCATGTGTGCTCCTTTCACAATCCACCTATGGATCCACCAGAATGATTGCATGTGTGTTCTTTTTACTAAAACCAACCAGAGTCATTGCATGTGTGTTCTTTTCACATACCACATATGGATCCACTAGTGTCATTGCATGTGTGTTCTTTTCACAATCCACCTATAGATCCACCAGTGTCATTGCATGTGTGCTCTTTTTACTAACAACAACCAGAGTCATTGCATGTGTGTTCTCTTCAGAGACCACACATGGATCCACCAATCTCATTGCATTTGTGTTCTTTTTACTAACAACAATCAGAGTCATTGAAATGGGTGTTCTCTTTAGAGACCACACATGGATCCACCAGTGTCATTGAATGTGTATTCTTTTTACTAACAACAACCAGAGTCATTGCATGTGTGTTCTTTTCACATACCACATATGGATCCACCAGTCTCATTGCATGTGTGTTCTTTATAGTAACAACAACTGGAGTCATTTCATGTGTGTTCTTTTCACATACCACATATGGATCCACCAGTGTCATTGAAATGTGTGTTCTCTTCAGAGACCACACATGGATCCACCAGTGTCATTGCATGTGTGTTCTTTTTACTAACAACAACTGGAGTCATTGCATGTGTGTTCTTTTCACATACCACATATGGATCCACCAGTGTCATTGCATGTGTGTTCTTTTCACAATCCACCTATGGATCCACCAGTGTCATTGCATGTGTGTTCTTTTTACTAACAACAACCAGAGTCATTGCATGTGTGTTCTTTTCACATACCACATATGGATCCACCAGTATCATTGCATGTGTGCTCTTTTGACAATCCACGTATGGATCCACGAGTGTCATTGCATGTGTGTTCTTTTTATTAACAACAACCAGAGTCATTGCATGTGTGTTCTTTTCACATACCACATATGGATCCACCAGTGTCATTGCATGTTTGCTCTTTTCACAATCCACCTATGGATCCACCAGTGTCATTGCATGTGTGTTCTTTTTACTAACAACAACCAGAGTCATTGCATGTGTGTTCTTTTCACATACCACATATGGATGCACCAGTGTCATTGCATGTGTGTTCTTTTAACTAACAACAACTGTAATCATTGCATGTGTGTTCTTTTCACATACCATATATGGATCCACTAGTGTCATTCATGTGTGCTCTTTTCACAATCCACCTATGGATCCACCAGTGTCATTGCATGTGTGTTATTTTCACATACCACATATGGATCCACCAATATTATTGAAATAATGTGTTCTCTTTAGAGACCACACATGGATCCACCAGTGTCATTGCGTGTGTGTTATTTTTACTAACAACAACCAGAGTCATTGCATGTGTGTTCTTTTCACATACCACATATGGATCCACCAGTGTCATTGCATGTGTGCTCTTTTGACAATCCACCTATGGATCCACCAGTGTCATTGCATGTGTGTTCTTTTTACTAACAACAACCAGAGTCATTGGATGTGTGTTCTTTTCACATACCACATATGGATCCACCAGTGTCATTGCATGTGTGTTCTTTTTACTAACAACAACCAGAGTCATTGCATGTGTGTTCTTTTCACATACCACATATGGATCCACAAGTGTCATTGCATGTGTTTTATTTTTACAATCCACCTATGGATCCACCAGTGTCAATGCATGTGTGATCTTTTTACTAACAACCAGAGTCATTGCATGTGTGTTTTCTTCAGAGACCACACATGGATCCACCTGTGGCATTGCATGTGTGTTCTTTTCACATACCACATATGGATCCAACAGTGTCATTGCATGTGTCCTCTTTTCATAGTCCACCTATGGATCCACCAGTGTCATTGCATGTGTGTTCTTTTTACTAGCAACAACCAGAGTCATTGAATGTGTGTTCTTTTCACATACCACATATGGATCCACCAGTGTCATTGCATGTGTGTTCTTTTCACAATCCACCTATAGATCCACCATTGTCATTGCATGTGTGCTCTTTTTACTACCAACAACCAGAGTCATTGCATGTGTGTTGTCTTAAGAGACCACACATGGATCCACAAGTGTCATTGCATTTGTGTTCTTTTCACAATCTACCAATGGATCCACCAGTGGCATTGCATGTGTGCTCTTTTTACTAACAACAACCAGAGTCATTGCATGTGTGTTCTCTTCAGAGACCACACATAGATCCACCAGTGGCATTGCATGTGTGCTCTCTTTACTAACAACAACCAGAGTCATTGCATGTGTGTTCTCTTCAAAGACCACACATAGATCCACCAGTGTCATTGTATGTGTGTTCTTTTTACTAACAACAACTGGAGTCATTGCATGTGTGTTCTTTTCTCATACAACATATGGATCCACCAGTGTAATTGCATGTGTGTTCTTTTCACAATCCACCTATGGACCCAGTAGTGTTATTGCATGTGTGTTCTTTTCACATACCACATATGGATCCACCAGTGTCATTGAAATGTGTTGTCTCTTCAGAGACCACACATGGATCCACCAGTGTCATTGCATGTGTGTTCTTTTTACTAACAACAACAAGAGTCGTTGCATGTCTGTTCTTTTCACATACCACATATGGATCCACCAGTGTCATTGCATGTGTGATCTTTTTACTAACAACCAGAGTCATTGCATGTGTGTTTTCTTCAGAGACCACACATGGATCCACCCGTGGCATTGCATGTGTGTTCTTTTCACATACCACATATGGATCCACTAGTGTCATTGCATGTGTCCTCTTTTCATAATCCCCTTATGGATCCACCAGTGTCATTGCATGTGTGTCCTTTTTACTAACAACAACCAGAGTCATTGCATGTTTGTTCTTTTCACATACCACATATGGATCCACAAGTGTCATTGCATGTGTGTTCTTTTTACAATCCACCTATGGATCCACCAGTGTCATTGCATGTGTGATCTTTTTAATAACAACCAGAGTCATTGCATGTGTGTTTTCTTCAGAGACCACACATGGATCCACCTGTGGCATTGCATGTGTGTTTTCTTCACATACCACATATGGATCCACCAGTGTCATTGCATGTGTCCTCTTTTCATAGTCCTCCTATGGATCCACCAGTGTCATTGCATGTGTGTTCTTTTTACTAACAACAACCAGAGTCATTGCATGTGTATTCTTTTCACATACCACATATGGATCCACCAGTGTCATTGCATGTGTGTTCTTTTCACAATCCACCTATAGATCCACCAGTGTCATTGCATGTGTGCTCTTTTTACTACCAACAACCAAAGTCATTGCATGTGTGTTCTTTTTACTAACAACAACCAGAGTCATTGCATGTGTGTTCTTTTCACATACCACATATGGATGCACCAGTGTCATTGCACGTGTGTTCTTTTAACTAACAACAACCGGAATCATTGCATGTGTGTTCTTTTCACATACCATATATGAATCCACTAGTGTGATTCATGTGTGCTCTTTTCACAATCCACCTATGGATCCACCAATGTCATTGAAATAATTTGTTCTCTTTAGAGACCACACATGGATCCACCAGTGTCATTGCGTGTGTGTTATTTTTACTAACAACAACCAGAGTCATTGCATGTGTGTTCTTTTCACATACCACATATGGATCCACCAGTGTCATTGCATGTGTGCTCTTTTGACAATCCACCTATGGATCCACCAGTGTCATTGCATTTGTGTTCTTTTTACTAACAACAACCAGAGTCATTGCATGTGTGTTCTTTTCACATACCACATATGGATCCACCAGTGTTATTGCATGTGTGCTCTTTTCACAATCGACCTATGGATCTACCAGTGTCAGTGCATGTGTGTTCTTTTTACTAACAACAACCAGAGTCATTGCATGTGTGTTCTTTTCACATACCACATATGGATCCACCAGTGTCATTGCATGTGTGTTCTTTTCACAATCCACCTATGGATCCACCAGTGCCATTGCACGTGTGCTCTTTTTACTAACAATAACTAGAGTCATTGCATGTGTGTTCTCTTTAGAGACCACACATGGATCCACCAGTGTCATTTCATGTGTGTTCTTTCTACTAACAACAACCAGTGTCATTGAAACGTGTGTTCTATTTAGAGACCACACATGGATCCACCAGTGTCATTGCATGTGTGTTCTTTTTACTAACAACAACTAGAGTCATTGCATGTGTGTTCTTTTCACATACCACATATGGATCCACAAGTGTCATTGCATGTGTGTTATTTTTACAATCCACCTATGGATCCACCAGTGTCATTGCATGTGTGATCTTTTTACTAACAACCAGAGTCATTGCATGTGTGTTTTCTTCAGAGACCACACATGGATCCACCTGTGGCATTGCATGTGTGTTCTTTTCACATACCACATATGGATCCACCAGTGTCATTGCATGTGTCCTCTTTTCATAATCCACCTATGGATCCACCAGTGTCATTGCATGTGTGTTCTTTTTACTAACAACAACCAGAGTCATTGCATGTGTGTTCTTTTCACATACCACATATGGATCCACAAGTGTCATTGCATGTGTGTTATTTTTACAATCCACCTATGGATCCACCAGTGTCATTGCATGTGTGATCTTTTTAATAACAACCAAAGTCATTGCATGTGTGTTTTCTTCAGAGACCACACATGGATCCACCAGTGTCATTGCGTGTGTGTTATTTTTACTAACAACAACCAGAGTCATTGCATGTGTGTTCTTTTCACATACCACATATGGATCCACCAGTATCATTGCATGTGCGCTCTTTTGACAATCCACGTATGGATCCACGAGTGTCATTGCATGTGTGTTCTTTTTATTAACAACAACCAGAGTCATTGCATGTGTGTTCTTTTCACATACCACATATGGATCCACCAGTGTCATTGCATGTTTGCTCTTTTCACAATCCACCTATGGATCCACCAGTGTCATTGCATGTGTGTTATTTTTACTAACAACAACCAGAGTCATTGCATGTGTGTTCTTTTCACATACCACATATGGATGCACCAGTGTCATTGCATGTGTGTTCTTTTAACTAACAACAACTGTAATCATTGCATGTGTGTTCTTTTCACATACCATATATGGATCCACTAGTGTCATTCATGTGTGCTCTTTTCACAATCCACCTATGGATCCACCAGTGTCATTGCATGTGTGTTCTTTTCACATACCACATATGGATCCACCAATGTTATTGAAATAATGTGTTCTCTTTAGAGACCACACATGGATCCACCAGTGTCATTGCGTGTGTGTTATTTTTACTAACAACAACCAGAGTCATTGCATGTGTGTTCTTTTCACATACCACATATGGATCCACCAGTGTCATTGCATGTGTGCTCTTTTGACAATCCAATTATGGATCCACTAGAGTCATTGCATGTGTGTTCTTTTTACTAACAACAACCAGAGTCATTGGATGTGTGTTCTTTTCACATACCACATATGGATCCACCAGTGTCATTGCATGTGTGCTCTTTTCACAATCCACCCATGGATCCACCTGTGTCATTGCATGTGTGTTCTTTTTACTAACAACAACCAGAGTCATTGCATGTGTGTTCTTTTCACATACCACATATGGATCCACAAGTGTCATTGCATGTGTGTTATTTTTACAATCCACCTATGGATCCACCAGTGTCATTGCATGTGTGATCTTTTTACTAACAACCAGAGTCATTGCATGTGTGTTTTCTTCAGAGACCACACATGGATCCACCTGTGGCATTGCATGTGTGTTCTTTTCACATACCACATATGGATCCAACAGTGTCATTGCATGTGTCCTCTTTTCATAGTCCACCTACGGATCCACCAGTGTCATTGCATGTGTGTTCTTTTTACTAACAACAACCAGAGTCATTGAATGTGTGTTCTTTTCACATACCACATATGGATCCACCAGTGTCATTGCATGTGTGTTCATTTCACAATCCACCTATAGATCCACCAGTGTCATTGCATGTGTGCTCTTTTTACTACCAACAACCAGAGTCATTGCCTGTGTGTTGTCTTAAGAGACCACACATGGATCCACAAGTGTCATTGCATTTGTGTTCTTTTCACAATCTACCAATGGATCCACCAGTGGCATTGCATGTGTGCTCTTTTAACTAACAACAACCAGAGTCATTGCATGTGTGTTCTCTTCAGAGACCACACATAGATCCACCAGTGGCATTGCATGTGTGCTCTTTTTACTAACAACAACCAGAGTCATTGCATGTGTGTTCTCTTCAAAGACCACACATAGATCCACCAGTGTCATTGTATGTGTGTTATTTTTACTAACAACAACTGGAGTCATTGCATGTGTGTTCTTTTCTCATACAACATATGGATCCACCAGTGTAATTGCATGTGTGTTCTTTTCACAATCCACCTATGGACCCACTAGTGTTATTGCATGTGTGTTCTTTTCACATACCACATATGGATCCACCAGTGTCATTGAAATGTGTTGTCTCTTAAGAGACCACACATGGATCCACCAGTGTCATTGCATGTGTGTTCTTTTTACTAAGCACTACAAGAGTCGTTGCATGTGTGTTCTTTTCACAATCCACCTATGGATCCACCAGTGTCATTGAAATGTGTGTTCTCTTCAGAGACCACACATGGATACACCAGTGTCATTGCATGTGTGTTGTTTTTACTAACAACAACTGGAGTCATTGCATCTGTGTTGTTTTCACATAGCACATATGGATCCACTAGTGTCATTGCATGTGTGCTCCTTTCACAATCCACCTATGGATCCACCAGTATCATTGCATGTGTGTTCTTTTTACTAACAACAACCAGAGTCATTGCATGTGTGTTCTTTTCACATACCACATATCGATCCACCAGTGTCATTGCATGTGTGTTCTTTTCACAATCCACCTATAGATCCACCAGTGTCATTGCATGTGTGCTCTTTTTACTAACAACAACCAGAGTCATTGCATGTGTGTTCTCTTCAGAGACCACACATGGATCCACCAGTGTCATTGCATTTGTGTTCTTTTTCTAACAACAATCAGAGTCATTGAAATGTGTGTTCTCTTTAGAGACCACACATGGATCCACCAGTGTCATTGAATGTGTATTCTTTTTACTAACAACAACGAGAGTCATTGCATGTGTGTTCTTTTCACATACCACATATGGATCCACCAGTCTCATTGCATGTGTGTTCTTTATAGTAACAACAACTGGAGTCATTTCATGTGTGTTCTTTTCACATACCACATATGGATCCACCAATGTCATTGAAATGTGTGTTCTCTTCAGCGACCACACATGGATCCACCAGTGTCATTGCATGTGTGTTCTTTTTACTAACAACAACTGGAGTCATTGCATGTGTGTTGTTTTCACATACCACATATGGATCCACCAGTGTCATTGCATGTGTGTTCTTTTCACAATCCACCTATGGATCCACCAGTGTCATTGCATGTGTGTTATTTTTACTAACAACAACCAGAGTCATTGCATGTGTGTTCTTTTCACATACCACATATGAATCCACCAGTGTCATTGCATGTGTGCTCTTTTGACAATCCACCTAAGGATCCACGAGTGTCATTGCATGTGTGTTCTTTTTACTAACAACAACCAGAGTCATTGCATGTGTGTTCTTTTCACATACCACATATGGATCCACTAGTGTCATTGCATGTGTGCTCTTTTCAAAATCCACCTATGGATCCACCAGTGTCATTGCATGTGTGTTCTTTTTACTAACAACAATCGGAATCATTGCATGTGTGTTCTTTTCACATACCATATATGGATCCACTAGTGTCATTCATGTGTGCTCTTTTCACAATCCACCTATGGATCCACCAATGTCATTGAAATAATTTGTTCTCTTTAGAGACCACACATGGATCCACCAGTGTCATTGCGTGTGTGTTATTTTTTCTAACAACAACCAGAGTCATTGCATGTGTGTTCTTTTCACATACCAGATATGGATCCACCAGTGTCATTGCATGTGTGCTCTTTTGACAATCCACCTATGGATCCACCAGTGTCATTGCATGTGTGTTCTTTTTACTAACAACAACCATAGTCATTGCATGTGTGTTCTTTTCACATACCACATATGGATCCACCAGTGTCATTGCATGTGTGCTCTTTTCACAATCCACCTATGGATCCACCAGTGTCATTGCATGTGTGTTCTTTTTACTAACAACAACCAGAGTCATTGCATGTGTGTTCTTTTCACATACCACATATGGATCCACCAGTGTCATTGCATGTGTGTTCTTTTCACAATCCACCTATGGATCCACCAGTGTCGTTGCATGTGTGCTCTTTTTACTAACAATAACTAGAGTCATTGCATGTGTGTTCTCTTTAGAGACCACACATGGATCCACCAGTGTCATTGCATGTGTGTTCTTTTTACTAACAACAACCAGTGTCATTGAAACGTGTGTTCTCTTTAGAGACCACACATGGATCCACCAGTGTCATTGCATGTGTGTTCTTTTTACTAACAACAACCAGAGTCATTGCAGGTGTGTTCTTTTCACATACCACATATGGATCCACAAGTGTCATTGCATGTGTGTTTTTTTTACAATCCACCTATGGATCCACCAGTGTCATTGCATGTGTGATCTTTTTACTAACAACCAGAGTCATTGCATGTGTGTTTTCTTCAGAGACCACACATGGATCCACCCGTGGCATTGCATGTGTGTTCTTTTCACATACCACATATGGATCCACTAGTGTCATTGCATGTGTCCTCTTTTCATAATCCCCTTAGGGATCCACCAGTGTCATTGCATGTGTGTCCTTTTTACTAACAACAACCAGAGTCATTGCATGTGTGTTCTTTTCACATACCACACATGGATCCACCAGTGTCATTGCATGTGTGTCCTTTTTACTAACAACAACCAGAGTCATTGCATGTGTCCTCTTTTCATAGTCCTCCTATGGATCCACCAGTGTCATTGCATGTGTGTTCTTTTTACTAACAACAACCAGAGTCATTGCATGTGTGTTCTTTTCACATACCACATATGGATCCACCAGTGTCATTGCATGTGTGTTCTTTTCACAATCCACCTATAGATCCACCAGTGTCATTGCATGTGTGCTCTTTTTACTACCAACAACAAGAGTCATTGCATGTGTGTTCTTTTTACTAACAACAACCAGAGTCATTGCATGTGTGTTCTTTTCACATACCACATATGGATGCACCAGTGTCATTGCATGTGTGTTCTTTTAACTAACAACAACCGGAATCATTGCATGTGTGTTCTTTTCACATACCATATATGGATCCACTAGTGTCATTCATGTGTGCTCTTTTCACAATCCACCTATGGATCCACCAATGTCATTGAAATAATTTGTTCTCTTTAGAGACCACACATGGATCCACCAGTGTCATTGCGTGTGTGTTATTTTTACTAACAACAACCAGAGTCATTGCATGTGTGTTCTTTTCACATACCACATATGGATCCACCAGTGTCATTGCATGTGCGCTCTTTTGACAATCCACCTATGGATCCACCAGTGTCATTGCATGTGTGTTCTTTTTACTAACAACAACCAGAGTCATTGCATGTGTGTTCTTTTCACATACCACATATGGATCCACCAGTGTCATTGCATGTGTGCTCTTTTCACAATCCTCCTATGGATCCACCAGTGTCCTTGCATGTGTGTTCTTTTTACTAACAACAACCAGAGTCATTGCATGTGTGTTCTTTTCACATACCACATATGGATCCACTAGTGTCATTGCATGTATGTTCTTTTCACAATCCACCTATGGATCCACCTGTGGCATTGCATGTGTGTTCTTTTCACATACCACATATGGATCCACCAGTGTCATTGCATGTGTCCTCTTTTCATAGTCCTCCTATGGATCCACCAGTGTCATTGCATGTGTGTTCTTTTAACTAACAACAACTAGAGTCATTGCATGTGTGTTCTTTTGACATACCACATATGGATCCACCAGTGTCATTGCATGTGTGTTCTTTTCACAATCCACCTATAGATCCACCAGTGTCATTGCATGTGTGCTCTTTTTACTAACAACAACCAGAATCATTGCATGTGTGTTCTTTTCACATACCATATATGGATCCACTAGTGTCATTCATGTGTGCTCTTTTCACAATCCACCTATGGATCCACCAATGTCATTGAAATAATTTGTTCTCTTTAGAGACCACACATGGATCCACCAGTGTCATTGCGTGTGTGTTATTTTTACTAACAACAACCAGAGTCATTGCATGTGTGTTCTTTTCATACCACATATGGATCCACCAGTGTCATTGCATGTGTGCTCTTTTGATAATCCACCTATGGATCCACCAGTGTCATTGCATGTGTGTTCTTTTTACTAACAACAACCAGAGTCATTGCATGTGTGTTCTTTTCACATACCACATATGGATCCACCAGTGTCATTGCATGTGTGCTCTTTTCACAATCCACCTATGGATCCACCAGTGTCATTGCATGTGTGTTCTTTTTACTAACAACAACCAGAGTCATTGCATGTGTGTTCTTTTCACATACCACATATGGATCCACCAGTGTCATTGCATGTATGTTCTTTTCACAATCCACCTATGGATCCACGAGTGTCATTGCATGTGTGCTCTTTTTACTAACAATAACTAGAGTCATTGCATGTGCGTTTTCTTTAGAGACCACACATGGATCCACCAGTGTCATTGCATGTGTGTTCTTTTTACTAACAACAACCAGTGTCATTGGAACGTGTGTTCTATTTAGAGACCACACATGGATCCACCAGTGTCATTGCATGTGTGTTCTTTTTACTAACAACAACCAGAGTCATTGCATGTGTGTTCTTTTCACATACCACATATGGATCCACAAGTGTCATTGCATGTGTGTTATTTTTACAATCCACCTATGGATTCACCAGTGTCATTGCATGTGTGATCTTTTTACTAACAACCAGAGTCATTGCATGTGTGTTTTCTTCAGAGACCACACATGGATCCACCTGTGGCATTGCACGTGTGTTCTTTTCACATACCACATATGGATCCACCAGTGTCATTGCATGTGTCCTCTTTTCATAATCCACCTATGGATCCACCAGTGTCATTGCATGTGTGTTCTTTTTACTAACAACAACCAGAGTCATTGCTTGTGTGTTCTTTTCACATACCACATATGGATCCACAAGTGTCATTGCATGTGTGTTCTTTTTACAATCCACCTATGGATCCACCAGTGTCATTGCATGTGTGATCTTTTTAATAACAACCAGAGTCATTCCATGTGTGTTTTCTTCAGAGACCACACATGGATCCACCTGTGGCATTGCATGTGTGTTCTTTTCACATACCACATATGGATCCACCAGTGTCATTGCATGTGTCCTCTTTTCATAGTCCTCCTATGGATCCACCAGTGTCATTGCATGTGTGTTCTTTTTACTAACAACAACCAGAGTCATTGCATGTGTGTTCTTTAAACATACCACATATGGATCCACCAGTGTCATTGCATGTGTGTTCTTTTCGCAATCCACCTATAGATCCACCAGTGTCATTGCATGTGTGCTCTTTTTACTACCAACAACCAGAGTCATTGCATGTGTGTTCTTTTTACTAACAACAACCAGAGTCATTGCATGTGTGTTCTTTTCACATACCACATATGGATGCACCAGTGTTATTGCATGTGTGTTCTTTTAACTAACAACAACCGGAATCATTGCATGTGTGTTCTTTTCACATACCATATATGGATCCACTAGTGTCATTCATGTGTGCTCTTTTCACAATCCACCTATGGATCCACCAATGTCATTGAAATAATTTGTTCTCTTTAGAGAACACACATGGATCCACCAGTGTCATTGCGTGTGTGTTATTTTTACTAACAACAACCAGAGTCATTGCATGTGTGTTCTTTTCACATACCACATATGGATGCACCAGTGTCATTGCATGTGTGCTCTTTTGACAATCCACCTATGGATCCACCAGTGTCATTGCATGTGTGTTCTTTTTACTAACAACAACCAGAGTCATTGCATGTGTGTTCTTTTCACATACCACATATGGATCCACCAGTGTCATTGCATGTGTGCTCTTTTCACAATTCACCTATGGATCCACCAGTGTCATTGCATGTGTGTTCTTTTTACTAACAACAACCAGAGTCATTGCATGTGTGTTCTTTTCACATACCACATATGGATCCACCAGTGTCATTGCATGTGTGATCTTTTTACTAACAACCAGAGTCATTGCATGTGTGTTTTCTTCAGAGACCACACATGGATCCACCTGTGGCATTGCACGTGTGTTCTTTTCACATACCACATATGGATCCAACAGTGTCATTGCATGTGTCCTCTTTTCATAATCCACCTATGGATCCACCAGTGTCATTGCATGTGTGTTCTTTTTACTAACAACAACCAGAGTCATTGCATTTGTGTTCTTTTCACATACCACATATGGATCCACAAGTGTCATTGCATGTGTGTTATTTTTACAATCCACCTATGGATCCACCAGTGTCATTGCATGTGTGATCTTTTTAATAACAACCAGAGTCATTGCATGTGTGTTTTCTTCAGAGACCACACATGGATCCACCTGTGGCATTGCATGTGTGTTCTTTTCACATACCACATATGGATCCACCAGTGTCATTGCATTTGTCCTCTTTTCATAGTCCTCCTATGGATCCACCAGTGTCATTGCATGTGTGTTCTTTTAACCAACAACAACCAGAGTCATTGCATGTGTGTTCTTTTCACATACCACATATGGATCCACCAGTGTCATTGCATGTGTGTTCTTTTCACAATCCACCTATAGATCCACCAGTGTCATTGCATGTGTGCTCATTTTACTACCAACAACCAGAGTCATTGCATGTGTGTTCTTTTTACTAACAACAACCAGAGTCATTGCATGTGTGTTCTTTTCACATACCACATATGGATGCACCAGTGTCATTGCATGTGTGTTCTTTTAACTAACAACAACCGGAATCATTGCATGTGTGTTCTTTTCACATACCATATATGGATCCACTAGTGTCATTCATGTGTGCTCTTTTCACAATCCACCTATGGATCCACCAATGTCATTGAAATAATTTGTTCTCTTTAGAGACCACACATGGATCCACCAGTGTCATTGCGTGTGTGTTATTTTTACTAACAACAACCAGAGTCATTGCATGTGTGTTCTTTTCACATACCACATATGGATCCACCAGTGTCATTGCATGTGTGCCCTTTTGACAATCCACCAATGGATCCACCAGTGTCATTGCATGTGTGTTCTTTTTACTAACAACAACCAGAGTCATTGCATGTGTGTTCTTTTCACATACCACATATGGATCCACCAGTGTCATTGCATGTGTGCTCTTTTCACAATCCACCTATGGATCCACCAGTGTCATTGCATGTGTGTTCTTTTTACTAACAACAACCAGAGTCATTGCATGTGTGTTCTTTTCACATACCACATATGGATCCACCAGTGTCATTGCATGTGTGTTCTTTTCACAATCCACCTATGGATCCACCAGTGTCATTGCATGTGTGTTCTTTTTACTAACAACAACCAGTGTCATTGAAACGTGTGTTCTCTTTAGAGACCACACATGGATCCACCAGTGTCATTGCATGTGTGTTCTTTTTACTAACAACAACCAGAGTCATTACATGTGTGTTCTTTTCACATACCACATATGGATCCACAAGTGTCATTGCATGTGTGTTATTTTTACAATCCACCTATGGATCCACCAGTGTCATTGCATGTGTGATCTTTTTGTAACAACCAGAGTCATTGCATGTGTGTTTTCTTCAGAGACCACACATGGATCCACCTGTGGCATTGCATGTGTGTTCTTTTCACATACCACATATGGATCCACCAGTGTCATTGCATGTGTCCTCTTTTCATAATCCACCTATGGATCCACAAGTGTCATTGCATGTGTGTTCTTTTTACTAACAACAACCAGAGTCATTGCATGTGTGTTCTTTTCACATACCACATATGGATCCACAAGTGTCATTGCATGTGTGTTATTTTTACAATCCACCTATGGATCCACCAGTGTCATTGCATGTGTGATCTTTTTAATAACAACCAGAGTCATTGCATGTGTGTTTTCTTCAGAGACCACACATGGATCCACCTGTGGCATTGCATGTGTGTTCTTTTCACATACCACATATGGATCCACCAGTGTCATTGCATGTGTCCTCTTTTCATAGTCCTCCTATGGATCCACCAGTGTCATTGCATGTGTGTTCTTTTAACTAACAACAACTAGAGTCATTGCATGTGTGTTCTTTTGACATACCACATATGGATCCACCAGTGTCATTGCATGTGTGTTCTTTTCACAATCCACCTATAGATCCACCAGTGTCATTGCATGTGTGCTCTTTTTACTACCAACAACCAGAGTCATTGCATGTGTGTTCTTTTTACTAACAACAACCAGAGTCATTGCATGTGTGTTCTTTTCACATACCACATATGGATGCACCAGTGTCATTGCATGTGTGTTCTTTTAACTAACAACAACCGGAATCATTGCATGTGTGTTCTTTTCACATACCATATATGGATCCACTAGTGTCATTCATGTGTGCTCTTTTCACAATCCACCTATGGATCCACCAATGTCATTGAAATAATTTGTTCTCTTTAGAGACCACACATGGATCCACCAGTGTCACTGTGTGTGTGTTATTTTTACTAACAACAACCAGAGTCATTGCATGTGTGTTCTTTTCACATACCACATATGGATCCACCAGTGTCATTGCATGTGTGCTCTTTTGACAATCCACCTATGGATCCACCAGTGTCATTGCATGTGTCCTCTTTTCATAGTCCTCCTATGGATCCACCAGTGTCATTGCATGTGTGTTCTTTTAACTAACAACAACCAGAGTCATTGAATGTGTGTTCTTTTCACATACCACATATGGATCCACCAGTGTCATTGCATCTGTGTTCTTTTCACAATCCACCTATAGATCCACCAGTGTCATTGCATGTGTGCTCTTTTTACTACCAACAACCAGAGTCATTGCATGTGTGTTCTTTTTACTAACAACAACCAGAGTCATTGCATGTGTGTTCTTTTCACATACCACATATGGATGCACCAGTGTCATTGCATGTGTGTTCTTTTAACTAACAACAACCGGAATCACTGCATGTGTGTTCTTTTCACATACCATATATGGATCCACTAGTGTCATTCATGTGTGCTCTTTTCACAATCCACCTATGGATCCACCAATGTCATTGAAATAATTTGTTCTCTTTAGAGACCACACATGGATCCACCAGTGTCATTGTGTGTGTGTGTTATTTTTACTAACAACAACCAGAGTCATTGCATGTGTGTTCTTTTCACATACCACATATGGATCCACCAGTGTCATTGCATGTGTGCTCTTTTGACAATCCACCTATGGATCCACCAGTGTCATTGCATGTGTGTTCTTTTTACTAACAACAACCAGAGTCATTGCATGTGTGTTCTTTTCACATACCACATATGGATCCACCAGTGTCATTGCATGTGTGCTCTTTTCACCATCCACCTATGGATCCACCAGTGTCATTGCATGTGTGTTCTTTTTACTAACAACAACCAGAGTCATTGCATGTGTGTTCTTTTCACATACCACTTATGGATCCACCAGTGTCATTGCATGTGTGTTGTTTTCATCATCCACCTATGGATCCACCAGTGTCATTGCATGTGTGCTCTTTTTACTAACAATAACTATCGTCATTGCATGTGTGTTCTCTTTAGAGACCACACATGGATCCACCAGTGTCATTGCATGTGTGTTCTTTTTACTAACAACAACCAGTGTCATTGAAACGTGTGTTCTCTTTAGATACCACACATGGATCCACCAGTGTCATTGGATGTGTGTTCTTTTTACTAACAACAACCAGAGTCATTGCATGTGTGTTCTTTTCACATACCACATATGGATCCACAAGTGTCATTGCATGTGTGTTATTTTTACAATCCACCTATGGATCCACCAGTGTCATTGCATGTGTGATCTTTTTACTAACAACCAGAGTCATTGCATGTGTGTTTTCTTCAGAGACCACACATGGATCCACCTGTGTTATTGCATGTGTGTTCTTTTCACATACCACATATGGATCCACCAGTGTCATTGCATGTGTCCTCTTTTCATAATCCACCTATGGATCCACCAGTGTCATTGCATGTGTGTTCTTTTTACTAACAACAACCAGAGTCATTGCATGTGTGTTCTTTTCACATACCACATATGGATCCACAAGTGTCATTGCATGTGTGTTATTTTCACAATCCACCTATAGATCCACCAGTGTCATTGCATGTGTGCTCTTTTTACTACCAACAACAAGAGTCATTGCATGTGTGTTTTCTTCAGAGACCACACATGGATCCACCTGTGGCATTGCATGTGTGTTCTTTTCACATACCACATATGGATCCACCAGTGTCATTGCATGTGTCCTCTTTTCATAGTCCTCCTATGGATCCACCAGTGTCATTGCATGTGTGTTCTTTTAACTAACAACAACCAGAGTCATTGCATGTGTGTTCTTTTCACATACCACATATGGATCCACCAGTGTCATTGCATGTGTGTTCTTTTCACAATCCACCTATAGATCCACCAGTGTCATTGCATGTGTGCTCTTTTTACTACCAACAACCAGAGTCATTGCATGTGTGTTCTTTTTACTAACAACAACCAGAGTCATTGCATGTGTGTTCTTTTCACATACCACATATGGATGCACCAGTGTCATTGCATGTGTGTTCTGTTAACTAACAACAACCGGAATCATTGCATGTGTGTTCTTTTCACATACCATATATGGATCCACTAGTGTCATTCATGTGTGCTCTTTTCACAATCCACCCATGGATCCACCAATGTCATTGAAATAATTTGTTCTCTTTAGAGACCACACATGGATCCACCAGTGTCATTGCGTGTGTGTTATTTTTACTAACAACAACCAGAGTCTTTGCATGTGTGTTCTTTTCACATACCACATATGGATCCACCAGTGTCATTGCATGTGTGCTCTTTTGACAATCCACCTATGGATCCACCAGTGTCATTGCATGTGTGTTCTTTTTACTAACAACAACCAGAGTCATTGGATGTATGTTCTTTTCACATACCACATATGGATCCACCAGTGTCATTGCATGTGTGCTCTTTTCACAATCCACCTATGGATCCACCAGTGTCATTGCATGTGTGTTCTTTTTACTAACAACAACCATAGTCATTGCATGTGTGTTCTTTTCACATACCACATATGGATCCACCAGTGTCATTGCATGTGTGTTCTTTTCACAATCCACCTATGGATCCACCAGTGTCATTGCATGTGTGCTCTTTTTACTAACAATAACTAGAGTCATTGCATGTGTGTTCTCTTTAGAGACCACACATGGATCCACCAGTGTCATTGCATGTGTGTTCTTTTTACTAACAACAACCAGTGTCATTGGAACGTGTGTTCTCTTTAGAGACCACACATGGATCCACCAGTGTCATTGCATGTGTGTTCTTTTTACTAACAACAACGAGAGTCATTGCATGTGTGTTCTTTTCACATACCACATATGGATCCACAAGTGTCATTGCATGTGTGTTAGTTTTACAATTCACCTATGGATCCACCAGTGTCATTGCATGTGTGATCTTTTTACTAACAACCAGAGTCATTGCATGTGTGTTTTCTTCAGAGACCGCACATGGATCCACCTGTGGCATTGCATGTGTGTTCTTTTCACATACCACATATGGATCCACCAGTGTCATTGCATGTGTCCTCTTTTCATAATCCACCTATGGATCCACTAGTGTCATTGCATGTGTGTTCTTTTTACTAACAACAACCAGAGTCATTGCATGTGTGTTCTTTTCACATACCACATATGGATCCACCAGTGTCATTGCATGTGTGTTCTTTTCACAATCCACCTATAGATCCACCAGTGTCATTGCATGTTTGCTCTTTTTACAACCAACATCCAGAGTCATTGCATGTGTGTTCTCTTAAGAGACCACACATGGATCCACCAGTGTCATTGCATTTGTGTTCTTTTCACAATCTACCAATGGATCCACCAGTGGCATTGCATGTGTGCTCTTTTACTAACAACAACCAGAGTCATTGCATGTGTGTTCTCTTCAGAGACCACACATAGATCCACCAGTGGCATTGCATGTGTGCTCTTTTTACTAACAACAACCAGAGTCATTGCATGTGTGTTCTCTTCAAAGACCACACATAGATCCACCAGTGTCATTGTATGTGTGTTCTTTTTACTAACAACAACTAGAGTCATTGCATGTGTGTTCTTTTCTCATACAACATATGGATCCACCAGTGTCATTGCATGTGTGTTCTTTTCACAATCCACCTATGGATCCACTAGTGTCATTGAAATGTGTTGTCTCTTCAGAGACCACACATGGATCCACGAGTGTCATTGCATGTGTGTTCTTTTTACTAACAACAACAAGAGTCGTTGCATGTGTGTTCTTTTCACATACCACATATGGATCCACCAATGTCATTGCATGTGTTCTCTTTTCACAATACACCTATGGATCCACCAGTGTCATTGAAATGTGTGTTCTCTTTAGAGACCACACAGGATACACCAGTGTCATTGCATGTGTGTTCTTTTTACTAACAACAACTGGATTCATTGCATGTGTGTTCTTTTCACATACCACATATGGATCCACTATTGTCATTGCATGTGTGCTCCTTTCACAATCCACCTATGGATCCACCAGTATCATTGCATGTGTGTTCTTTTTACTAACAACAACCAGAGTCATTGCATGTGTGTTCTTTTCACATACCACATATCGATCCACCAGTGTCATTGCATGTGTGTTCTTTTCACAATCCACCTATAGATCCACCAGTGTCATTGCATGTGTGCTCTTTTTACTAACAACAACCAGAGTCATTGCATGTGTGTTCTCTTCAGAGACCACACATGGATCCACCAGTGTCATTGCATTTGTGTTCTTTTTACTAACAACAATCAGAGTCATTGAAATGTGTGTTCTCTTTAGAGACCACACATGGATCCACCAGTGTCATTGAATGTGTATTCTTTTTACTAACAACAACCAGAGTCATTGCATGTGTGTTCTTTTCAGATACCACATATGGATCCACCAGTCTCATTGCATGTGTGTTCTTTATAGTAACAACAACTAGAGTCATTTCATGTGTGTTCTTTTCACATCCCACATATGGATCCACCAGTGTCATTGAAATGTGTGTTCTCTTCAGAGACCACACATGGATCCACCAGTGTCATTGCATGTGTGTTCTTTTTACTAACAACAACAAGAGTCGTTGCATGTGTGTTCTTTTCACATACCACATATGGATCCACCAATGTCATTGCATGTGTTCTCTTTTCACAATACACCTATGGATCCACCAGTGTCATTGAAATGTGTGTTCTCTTTAGAGACCACACAGGATACACCAGTGTCATTGCATGTGTGTTCTTTTTACTAACAACAACTGGATTCATTGCATGTGTGTTCTTTTCACATACCACATATGGATCCACTAGTGTCATTGCATGTGTGCTCCTTTCACAATCCACCTATGGATCCACCAGTATCATTGCATGTGTGTTCTTTTTACTAACAACAACCAGAGTCATTGCATGTGTGTTCTTTTCACATACCACATATCGATCCACCAGTGTCATTGCATGTGTGTTCTTTTCACAATCCACCTATAGATCCACCAGTGTCATTGCATGTGTGCTCTTTTTACTAACAACAACCAGAGTCATTGCATGTGTGTTCTCTTCAGAGACCACACATGGATCCACCAGTGTCATTGCATTTGTGTTCTTTTTACTAACAACAATCAGAGTCATTGAAATGTGTGTTCTCTTTAGAGACCACACATGGAGCCACCAGTGTCATTGAATGTGTATTCTTTTTACTAACAACAACCAGAGTCATTGCATGTGTGTTCTTTTCAGATACCACATATGGATCCACCAGTCTCATTGCATGTGTGTTCTTTATAGTAACAACAACTAGAGTCATTTCATGTGTGTTCTTTTCACATACCAAATATGGATCCACCAGTGTCATTGAAATGTGCGTTCTCTTCAGAGACCACACATGGATCCACCAGTGTCATTGCATGTGTGTTCTTTTTACTAACAACAACCAGAGTCATTGCATGTGTGTTGTTTTCACATACCACATATGGATCCACCAGTGTCATTGCATGTGTGTTCTTTTCACAATCCACCTATGGATCCACCAGTGTCATTGCATGTGTGTTCTTTTTACTAACAACAACCAGAGTCATTGCATGTGTGTTCTTTTCACATACCACATATGAATCCACCAGTGTCATTGCATGTGTGCTCTTTTGACAATCCACCTATGGATCCACGAGTGTCATTGCATGTGTGTTCTTTTTACTAACAAGAACCAGGGTCATTGCATGTGTGTTATTTTCACATACCACATATGGATCCACCAGTGTCATTGCATGTGTGCTCTTTTCACAATCCACCTATGGATCCACCAGTGTCATTGCATGTGTGTTCTTTTTACTAACAACAACCAGAGTCATTGCATGTGTGTTCTTTTCACATACCACATATGGATGCACCAGTGTCATTGCATGTGTGTTCTTTTTACTAACAACAACTGGAATCATTGCATGTGTGTTCTTTTCACATACCATATATGGATCCACTAGTGTCATTCATGTGTGCTCTTTTCATAATCCACCTATGGATCCACAAATGTCATTGAAATAATGTGTTCTCTTTAGAGACCACACATGGATCCACCAGTGTCATTGCGTGTGTATTATTTTTACTAACAACAACGAGAGTCATTGCATGTGTGTTCTTTTCACATACCACATATGGATCCACCAGTGTCATTGCATGTGTGCTCTTTTGACAATCCACCTATGGATCCACCAGTGTCATTGCATGTGTGTTCTTTTTACTAACAACAACCAGAGTCATTGCATGTGTGTTCTTTTCACATACCACATATGGATCCACCAGTGTCATTGCATGTGGGCTCTTTTCACAATCCACCTATGGATCCACCAGTGTCATTGCATGTGTGTTCTTTTTACTAACAACAACCAGAGTCATCGCATGTGTGTTCTTTTCACATACCACATATGGATCCACCAGTGTCATTGCATGTGTGTTCTTTTCACAATCCACCTATGGATCCACCAGTGTCATTGCATGTGTGCTCTTTTTAATAACAATAACTAGAGTCATTGCATGTGTGTTCTCTTTAGAGACCACAGATGGATCCACCAGTGTCATTGCATGTGTGTTCTTTTTACTAACAACAATCAGAGTCATTGAAATGTGTGTTCTCTTTAGAGACCACACATGGATCCACCAGTGTCATTGAATGTGTATTCTTTTTACTAACAACAACCAGAGTCATTGCATGTGTGTTCTTTTCAGATACCACATATGGATCCACCAGTCTCATTGCATGTGTGTTCTTTATAGTAACAACAACTAGAGTCATTTCATGTGTGTTCTTTTCACATCCCACATATGGATCCACCAGTGTCATTGAAATGTGTGTTCTCTTCAGAGACCACACATGGATCCACCAGTGTCATTGCATGTGTGTTCTTTTTACTAACAACAACAAGAGTCGTTGCATGTGTGTTCTTTTCACATACCACATATGGATCCACCAATGTCATTGCATGTGTTCTCTTTTCACAATACACCTATGGATCCACCAGTGTCATTGAAATGTGTGTTCTCTTTAGAGACCACACAGGATACACCAGTGTCATTGCATGTGTGTTCTTTTTACTAACAACAACTGGATTCATTGCATGTGTGTTCTTTTCACATACCACATATGGATCCACTAGTGTCATTGCATGTGTGCTCCTTTCACAATCCACCTATGGATCCACCAGTATCATTGCATGTGTGTTCTTTTTACTAACAACAACCAGAGTCATTGCATGTGTGTTCTTTTCACATACCACATATCGATCCACCAGTGTCATTGCATGTGTGTTATTTTCACAATCCACCTATAGATCCACCAGTGTCATTGCATGTGTGCTCTTTTTACTAACAACAACCAGAGTCATTGCATGTGTGTTCTCTTCAGAGACCACACATGGATCCACCAGTGTCATTGCATTTGTGTTCTTTTTACTAACAACAATCAGAGTCATTGAAATGTGTGTTCTCTTTAGAGACCACACATGGAGCCACCAGTGTCATTGAATGTGTATTCTTTTTACTAACAACAACCAGAGTCATTGCATGTGTGTTCTTTTCAGATACCACATATGGATCCACCAGTCTCATTGCATGTGTGTTCTTTATAGTAACAACAACTAGAGTCATTTCATGTGTGTTCTTTTCACATACCACATATGGATCCACTAGTGTCATTGAAATGTGCGTTCTCTTCAGAGACCACACATGGATCCACCAGTGTCATTGCATGTGTGTTCTTTTTACTAACAACAACCAGAGTCATTGCATGTGTGTTGTTTTCACATACCACATATGGATCCACCAGTGTCATTGCATGTGTGTTCTTTTCACAATCCACCTATGGATCCACCAGTGTCATTGCATGTGTGTTCTTTTTACTAACAACAACCAGAGTCATTGCATGTGTGTTCTTTTCACATACCACATATGAATCCACCAGTGTCATTGCATGTGTGCTCTTTTGACAATCCACCTATGGATCCACGAGTGTCATTGCATGTGTGTTCTTTTTACTAACAAGAACCAGGGTCATTGCATGTGTGTTATTTTCACATACCACATATGGATCCACCAGTGTCATTGCATGTGTGCTCTTTTCACAATCCACCTATGGATCCACCAGTGTCATTGCATGTGTGTTCTTTTTACTAACAACAACCAGAGTCATTGCATGTGTGTTCTTTTCACATACCACATATGGATGCACCAGTGTCATTGCATGTGTGTTCTTTTTACTAACAACAACTGGAATCATTGCATGTGTGTTCTTTTCACATACCATATATGGATCCACTAGTGTCATTCATGTGTGCTCTTTTCATAATCCACCTATGGATCCACAAATGTCATTGAAATAATGTGTTCTCTTTAGAGACCACACATGGATCCACCAGTGTCATTGCGTGTGTATTATTTTTACTAACAACAACGAGAGTCATTGCATGTGTGTTCTTTTCACATACCACATATGGATCCACCAGTGTCATTGCATGTGTGCTCTTTTGACAATCCACCTATGGATCCACCAGTGTCATTGCATGTGTGTTCTTTTTACTAACAACAACCAGAGTCATTGCATGTGTGTTCTTTTCACATACCACATATGGATCCACCAGTGTCATTGCATGTGTGCTCTTTTCACAATCCACCTATGGATCCACCAGTGTCATTGCATGTGTGTTCTTTTTACTAACAACAACCAGAGTCATCGCATGTGTGTTCTTTTCACATACCACATATGGATCCACCAGTGTCATTGCATGTGTGTTCTTTTCACAATCCACCTATGGATCCACCAGTGTCATTGCATGTGTGCTCTTTTTAATAACAATAACTAGAGTCATTGCATGTGTGTTCTCTTTAGAGACCACAGATGGATCCACCAGTGTCATTGCATGTGTGTTCTTTTTACTAACAACAACCAGTGTCATTGAAACGTATGTTCTCTTTAGAGACCACACATGGATCCACCAGTGTCATTGCATGTGTGTTCTTGTTACTAACAACAACCAGACTCATTGCATGCGTGTTCTTTTCACATACCACATATGGATCCACAAGTGTCATTGCATGTGTGTTATTTTTACAATCCACCTATGCATCCACCAGTGTCATTGCATGTGTGATCTTTTTACTAACAACCAGAGTCATTGCATGTGTGTTTTCTTCAGAGACCACACATGGATCCACCTGTGGCATTGCATGTGTGTTCTTTTCACATACCACATATGGATCCACCAGTGTCATTGCATGTGTCCTCTTTTCATAGTCCTCCTATGGATCCACCAGTGTCATTGCATGTGTGTTCTTTTTACTAACAACAACCAGAGTCATTGCATGTGTGTTCTTTTCACATACCACATATGGATCCACCAGTGTCATTGCATGTGTGTTCTTTTCACAATCCACCTATAGATCCACTAGTGTCATTGCATGTGTGCTCTTTTTACTACCAACAACCAGAGTCATTGCATGCATGTTCTCTTAAGAGACCACACATGGATCCACCAGTGTCATTGCATTTGTGTTCTTTTCACAATCTACCAATGGATCCACCAGTGCCATTGCATGTGTGCTCTTTTCACTAACAACAACCAGAGTCATTGGATGTGTGTTCTCTTCAGAGACCACACATAGATCCACCAGTGGCATTGCATGTGTGCTCTTTTTACTAACAACAACCAGAGTCATTGCATGTGTGTTCTCTTCACAAACCACACATAGATCCACCAGTGTCATTGTATGTGTGTTCTTTTTACTAACAACAACTGGAGTCATTGCATGTGTCTTCTTTTCTCATACAACATATGGATCCACCAGTGTCAATGCATGTGTGTTCTTTTCACAATCCACGTATGGATCCACTAGTGTTATTGCATGTGTGTTCTTTTCACATACCACATATGGATCCACCAGTGTCATTGAAATGTGTTGTCTCTTCAGAGACCACACATGGATCCACCAGTGTCATTGCATGTGTGTTCTTTTTAGTAACAACAACAAGAGTCGTTGCATGTGTGTTCTTTTCACATACCACATATGGATCCACCAGTGTCCTTGCATGTGTGCTCTTTTCACAATCCACCTATGGATCCACCAGTGTCATTGAAATGTGTGTTCTCTTCAGAGACCACACATGGATACACCAGTGTCATTGCATGTGTGTTCTTTTTACTAACAACAATTGGAGTCATTGCATGTGTGTTCTTTTCACATACCACATATGGATCCACTAGTGTCATTGCATGTGTGCTCCTTTCACAATCCACCTATGGATCCACCAGTATCATTGCATGTGTGTTCTTTTTACTAACAACAACCAGAGTCATTGGATGTGTGTTCTTTTCACATACCACATATCGATCCACCAGTGTCATTGCATGTGTGTTCTTTTCACAATCGACCTATAGATCCACCAGTGTCATTGCATGTGTGTTCTTTTTACTAACAACAACCAGAGTCATTGCATGTGTGTTCTTTTCACATACCACATATGAATCCACCAGTGTCATTGCATGTGTGCTCTTTTGACAATCCACCTATGGATCCACGAGTGTCATTGCATGTGTGTTCTTTTTACTAACAAGAACCAGAGTCATTGCATGTGTGTTATTTTCACATACCACATATGGATCCACCAGTGTCATTGCATGTGTGCTCTTTTCACAATCCACCTATGGATCCACCAGTGTCATTGCATGTGTGTTCTTTTTACTAACAACAACCAGAGTCATTGCATGTGTGTTCTTTTCACATACCACATATGGATGCACCAGTGTCATTGCATGTGTGTTCTTTTTACAAACAACAACTGGAATCATTGCATGTGTGTTCTTTTCACATACCATATATGGATCCACTAGTGTCATTCATGTGTGCTCTTTTCATAATCCACCTATGGATCCACAAATGTCATTGAAATAATGTGTTCTCTTTAGAGACCACACATGGATCCACCAGTGTCATTGCGTGTGTATTATTTTTACTAACAACAACGAGAGTCATTGCATGTGTGTTCTTTTCACATACCACATATGGATCCACCAGTGTCATTGCATGTGTGCTCTTTTGACAATCCACCTATGGATCCACCAGTGTCATTGCATGTGTGTTCTTTTTACTAACAACAACCAGAGTCATTGCATGTGTGTTCTTTTCACATACCACATATGGATCCACCAGTGTCATTGCATGTGTGCTCTTTTCACAATCCACCTATGGATCCACCAGTGTCATTGCATGTGTGTTCTTTTTACTAACAACAACCAGAGTCATCGCATGTGTGTTCTTTTCACATACCACATATGGATCCACCAGTGTCATTGCATGTGTGTTCTTTTCACAATCCACCTATGGATCCACCAGTGTCATTGCATGTGTGCTCTTTTTAATAACAATAACTAGAGTCATTGCATGTGTGTTCTCTTTAGAGACCACAGATGGATCCACCAGTGTCATTGCATGTGTGTTCTTTTTACTAACAACAACCAGTGTCATTGAAACGTATGTTCTCTTTAGAGACCACACATGGATCCACCAGTGTCATTGCATGTGTGTTCTTGTTACTAACAACAACCAGACTCATTGCATGCGTGTTCTTTTCACATACCACATATGGATCCACAAGTGTCATTGCATGTGTGTTATTTTTACAATCCACCTATGCATCCACCAGTGTCATTGCATGTGTGATCTTTTTACTAACAACCAGAGTCATTGCATGTGTGTTTTCTTCAGAGACCACACATGGATCCACCTGTGGCATTGCATGTGTGTTCTTTTCACATACCACATATGGATCCACCAGTGTCATTGCATGTGTCCTCTTTTCATAGTCCTCCTATGGATCCACCAGTGTCATTGCATGTGTGTTCTTTTTACTAACAACAACCAGAGTCATTGCATGTGTGTTCTTTTCACATACCACATATGGATCCACCAGTGTCATTGCATCTGTGTTCTTTTCACAATCCACCTATAGATCCACTAGTGTCATTGCATGTGTGCTCTTTTTACTACCAACAACCAGAGTCATTGCATGCATGTTCTCTTAAGAGACCACACATGGATCCACCAGTGTCATTGCATTTGTGTTCTTTTCACAATCTACCAATGGATCCACCAGTGCCATTGCATGTGTGCTCTTTTCACTAACAACAACCAGAGTCATTGGATGTGTGTTCTCTTCAGAGACCACACATAGATCCACCAGTGGCATTGCATGTGTGCTCTTTTTACTAACAACAACCAGAGTCATTGCATGTGTGTTCTCTTCACAAACCACACATAGATCCACCAGTGTCATTGTATGTGTGTTCTTTTTACTAACAACAACTGGAGTCATTGCATGTGTCTTCTTTTCTCATACAACATATGGATCCACCAGTGTCAATGCATGTGTGTTCTTTTCACAATCCACGTATGGATCCACTAGTGTTATTGCATGTGTGTTCTTTTCACATACCACATATGGATCCACCAGTGTCATTGAAATGTGTTGTCTCTTCAGAGACCACACATGGATCCACCAGTGTCATTGCATGTGTGTTCTTTTTAGTAACAACAACAAGAGTCGTTGCATGTGTGTTCTTTTCACATACCACATATGGATCCACCAGTGTCCTTGCATGTGTGCTCTTTTCACAATCCACCTATGGATCCACCAGTGTCATTGAAATGTGTGTTCTCTTCAGAGACCACACATGGATACACCAGTGTCATTGCATGTGTGTTCTTTTTACTAACAACAATTGGAGTCATTGCATGTGTGTTCTTTTCACATACCACATATGGATCCACTAGTGTCATTGCATGTGTGCTCCTTTCACAATCCACCTATGGATCCACCAGTATCATTGCATGTGTGTTCTTTTTACTAACAACAACCAGAGTCATTGGATGTGTGTTCTTTTCACATACCACATATCGATCCACCAGTGTCATTGCATGTGTGTTCATTTCACAATCGACCTATAGATCCACCAGTGTCATTGCATGTGTGCTCTTTTTACTAACAACAACCACAGTCATTGCATGTGTGTTCTCTTCAGAGACCACACATGGATCCACAAGTGTCAATGCATTTGTGTTCTTTTTACTAACAACAATCAGAGTCATCGAAATGTGTGTTCTCTTTAGAGACCACACATGGATCCACGAGTGTCATTGAATGTGTATTCTTTTTACTAACAACAACCAGAGTCATTGCATGTGTGTTCTTTTCACATACCACATATGGATCCACCAGTCTGATTGCATGTGTGTTCTTTATAGTAACAACAACTGGAGTCATTTCATGTGTGTTCTTTTCACATACCACATATGGATCCACCAGTGTCATTGAAATGTGTGTTCTCTTCAGAGACCACACATGGATCCACCAGTGTCATTGCATGTGTGTTCTTTTTCAACAACCAGAGTCATTGCATGTGTGTTCTTTTCACATACCACATATGGATCCACCAGTGTCATTGCATGTGTGCTCTTTTCACAATCCACATATGGATCCACCAGTGTCATTGCATGTGTGTTCTTTTTACTAACAACAACCAGAGTCATTGGATGTGTGTTCTCTTCAAAGACCACACCTGGATGCACCAATGTCATTGCATGTGTGTTCTTTTTACTAACAACAACTGGAATCATTGCATGTGTGTTCTTTTCACATACCATATATGGATCCACTAGTGTCATTCATGTGTGCTCTTTTCACAATCCACCTATGGATCCACCTGTGTCATTGCATGTGTGTTCTTTTCACATACCACATATGGATCAACCAATGTCATTGAAATAATGTGTTCTCTTTAGAGACCACACATGGATCCACCAGTGTCATTGCATGTTTATTATTTTTACTAACAACAACCAGAGTCATTGCATGTGTGTTCCTTTCACATACCACATATGGATCCACCAGTGTCATTGCATGTGTTCTCTTTTGACAATCCACCTATGGATCCACCAGTGTTATTGCATGTGTGTTCTTTTTCCTAACAACAACCAGAGTCATTGCATGTGTGTTCTTTTCACATACCACATATGGATCCACCAGTGTCATAGCATGTGTGCTCTTTTCACAATCCACCTATGGATCCACCAGTGTCATTGCATGTGTGTTCTTTTTAATAACAAAAACCAGAGTCATTGCATGTGTGTTATTTTCATATACCACATATCGATCCACCAGTGTCATTGCATGTGTGTTCTTTTCACAATCCACCTATGGATCCACCAGTGTCATTGCATGTGTGTTCTTTTTACTAACAACAACCAATGTCATTGAAACGTGTGTTCTCTTTAGAGACCACACATGGATCCACCAGTGTCATTGCATGTGTGTTCTTGTTACTAACAACAACCAGAGTCATTGCATGTGTGTTCTCTTCACAAACCACACATAGATCCACCAGTGTCATTGTATGTGTGTTCTTTTTACTAACAACAACTAGAGTCATTGCATGTGTGTTCTTTTCTCATACAACATATGGATCCACCAGTGTCAATGCATGTGTGTTCTTTTCACAATCCACGTATGGATCCACTAGTGTTATTGCATGTGTGTTCTTTTCACATACCACATATGGATCCACCAGTGTCATTGAAATGTGTTGTCTCTTCAGAGACCACACATGGATCCACCAGTGTCATTGCATGTGTGTTCTTTTTACTAACAACAACAAGAGTCGTTGCATGTGTGTTCTTTTCACATACCACATATGGATCCACCAGTGTCCTTGCATGTGTGCTCTTTTCACAATCCACCTATGGATCCACCAGTGTCATTGAAATGTGTGTTCTCTTCAGAGACCACACATGGATACACCAGTGTCATTGCATGTGTGTTCTTTTTACTAACAACAATTGGAGTCATTGCATGTGTGTTCTTTTCACATACCACATATGGATCCACTAGTGTCATTGCATGTGTGCTCCTTTCACAATCCACCTATGGATCCACCAGTATCATTGCATGTGTGTTCTTTTTACTAACAACAACCAGAGTCATTGGATGTGTGTTCTTTTCACATACCACATATCGATCCACCAGTGTCATTGCATGTGTGTTCTTTTCACAATCGACCTATAGATCCACCAGTGTCATTGCATGTGTGCTCTTTTTACTAACAACAACCACAGTCATTGCATGTGTGTTCTCTTCAGAGACCACACATGGATCCACAAGTGTCAATGCATTTGTGTTCTTTTTACTAACAACAATCAGAGTCATCGAAATGTGTGTTCTCTTTAGAGACCACACATGGATCCACGAGTGTCATTGAATGTGTATTCTTTTTACTAACAACAACCAGAGTCATTGCATGTGTGTTCTTTTCACATACCACATATGGATCCACCAGTCTGATTGCATGTGTGTTCTTTATAGTAACAACAACTGGAGTCATTTCATGTGTGTTCTTTTCACATACCACATATGGATCCACCAGTGTCATTGAAATGTGTGTTCTCTTCAGAGACCACACATGGATCCACCAGTGTCATTGCATGTGTGTTCTTTTTCAACAACCAGAGTCATTGCATGTGTGTTCTTTTCACATACCACATATGGATCCACCAGTGTCATTGCATGTGTGCTCTTTTCACAATCCACATATGGATCCACCAGTGTCATTGCATGTGTGTTCTTTTTACTAACAACAACCAGAGTCATTGGATGTGTGTTCTCTTCAAAGACCACACCTGGATGCACCAATGTCATTGCATGTGTGTTCTTTTAACTAACAACAACTGGAATCATTGCATGTGTGTTCTTTTCACATACCATATATGGATCCACTAGTGTCATTCATGTGTGCTCTTTTCACAATCCACCTATGGATCCACCAGTGTCATTGCATGTGTGTTCTTTTCACATACCACATATGGATCAACCAATGTCATTGAAATAATGTGTTCTCTTCAGAGACCACACATGGATCCACCAGTGTCATTGCATGTTTATTATTTTTACTAACAACAACCAGAGTCATTGCATGTGTGTTCCTTTCACATACCACATATGGATCCACCAGTGTCATTGCATGTGTTCTCTTTTGACAATCCACCTATGGATCCACCAGTGTTATTACATGTGTGTTCTTTTTCCTAACAACAACCAGAGTCATTGCATGTGTGTTCTTTTCACATACCACATATGGATCCACCAGTGTCATAGCATGTGTGCTCTTTTCACAATCCACCTATGGATCCACCAGTGTCATTGCATGTGTGTTCTTTTTACTAACAAAAACCAGAGTCATTGCATGTGTGTTATTTTCACATACCACATATGGATCCACCAGTGTCATTGCATGTGTGTTCTTTTCACAATCCACCTATGGATCCACCAGTGTCATTGCATGTGTGTTCTTTTTACTAACAACAACCAATGTCATTGAAACGTGTGTTCTCTTTAGAGACCACACATGGATCCACCAGTGTCATTGCATGTGTGTTCTTGTTACTAACAACAACCAGAGTCATTGCATGTGTGTTCTCTTCACAAACCACACATAGATCCACCAGTGTCATTGTATGTGTGTTCTTTTTACTAACAACAACTGGAGTCATTGCATGTGTGTTATTTTCTCATACAACATATGGATCCACCAGTGTCAATGCATGTGTGTTCTTTTCACAATCCACGTATGGATCCACTAGTGTTATTGCATGTGTGTTCTTTTCACATACCACATATGGATCCACCAGTGTCATTGAAATGTGTTGTCTCTTCAGAGACCACACATGGATCCACTAGTGTCATTGCATGTGTGTTCTTTTTACTAACAACAACAAGAGTCGTTGCATGTGTGTTCTTTTCACATACCACATATGGATCCACCAGTGTCCTTGCATGTGTGCTCTTTTCACAATCCACCTATGGATCCACCAGTGTCATTGAAATGTGTGTTCTCTTCAGAGACCACACATGGATACACCAGTGTCATTGCATGTGTGTTCTTTTTACTAACAACAATTGGAGTCATTGCATGTGTGTTCTTTTCACATACCACATATGGATCCACTAGTGTCATTGCATGTGTGCTCCTTTCACAATCCACCTATGGATCCACCAGTATCATTGCATGTGTGTTCTTTTTACTAACAACAACCAGAGTCATTGGATGTGTGTTCTTTTCACATACCACATATCGATCCACCAGTGTCATTGCATGTGTGTTCTTTTCACAATCGACCTATAGATCCACCAGTGTCATTGCATGTGTGCTCTTTTTACTAACAACAACCACAGTCATTGCATGTGTGTTCTCTTCAGAGACCACACATGGATCCACAAGTGTCAATGCATTTGTGTTCTTTTTACTAACAACAATCAGAGTCATCGAAATGTGTGTTCTCTTTAGAGACCACACATGGATCCACGAGTGTCATTGAATGTGTATTCTTTTTACTAACAACAACCAGAGTCATTGCATGTGTGTTCTTTTCACATACCACATATGGATCCACCAGTCTCATTGCATGTGTGTTCTTTATAGTAACAACAACTGGAGTCATTTCATGTGTGTTCTTTTCACATACCACATATGGATCCACCAGTGTCATTGAAATGTGTGTTCTCTTCAGAGACCACACATGGATCCACCAGTGTCATTGCATGTGTGTTCTTTTTCAACAACCAGAGTCATTGCATGTGTGTTCTTTTCACATACCACATATGGATCCACCAGTGTCATTGCATGTGTGCTCTTTTCACAATCCACATATGGATCCACCAGTGTCATTGCATGTGTGTTCTTTTTACTAACAACAACCAGAGTCATTGGATGTGTGTTCTCTTCAAAGACCACACCTGGATGCTCCAATGTCATTGCATGTGTGTTCTTTTAACTAACAACAACTGGAATCATTGCATGTGTGTTCTTTTCACATACCATATATGGATCAACTAGTGTCATTCATGTGTGCTCTTTTCACAATCCACCTATGGATCCACCAGTGTCATTGCATGTGTGTTCTTTTCACATACCACATATGGATCAACCGATGTCATTGAAATAATGTGTTCTCTTCAGAGACCACACATGGATCCACCAGTGTCATTGCATGTTTATTATTTTTACTAACAACAACCAGAGTCATTGCATGTGTGTTCCTTTCACATACCACATATGGATCCACCAGTGTCATTGCATGTGTTCTCTTTTGACAATCCACCTATGGATCCACCAGTGTTATTGCATGTGTGTTCTTTTTCCTAACAACAACCAGAGTCATTGCATGTGTGTTCTTTTCACATACCACATATGGATCCACCAGTGTCATAGCATGTGTGCTCTTTTCACAATCCACCTATGGATCCACCAGTGTCATTGCATGTGTGTTCTTTTTACTAACAAAAACCAGAGTCATTGCATGTGTGTTATTTTCACATACCACATATGGATCCACCAGTGTCATTGCATGTGTGTTCTTTTCACAATCCACCTATGGATCCACCAGTGTCATTGCATGTGTGTTCTTTTTACTAACAACAACCAATGTCATTGAAACGTGTGTTCTCTTTAGAGACCACACATGGATCCACCAGTGTCATTGCATGTGTGTTCTTGTTACTAACAACAACCAGAGTCATTGCATGTGTGTTCTTTTCACATACCACATATGGATCCACAAGTGTCATTGCATGTGTGTTATTTTTACAATCCACCTATGGATCCACCAGTGTCATTGCATGTGTGATGTTTTTACTAACAACCAGAGTCATTGCATGTGTGGTTTCTTCAGAGACCACACATGGATCCACCTGTGGCATTGCATGTGTGTTCTTTTTACTAACAACAACCAGAGTCATTGCATGTGTGTTCTTTTCACATACCACATATGGATCCACCAGTGTCATTGCATGTGTGCTCTTTTCACAATCCACCTATAGATCCACCAGTGTCATTGCATGTGTGCTCTTTTTACTACCAACAACCAGAGTCATTGCATGTGTGTTCTCTTCAGAGACCACACATGGATCCACCAGTGTCATTGCATTTGTGTTCTTTTCACGATCTACCAATGGTTCCACCAGTGGCATTGCATGTGTGCTCTTTTTACTAACAACAACCAGAGTCATTGCATGTGTGTTCTCTTCAGAGACCACACATAGATCCACCAGTGGCATTGCATGTGTGCTCTTTTTACTAACAACAACCAGAGTCATTGCATGTGTGTTCTCTTCAGAGACCACACATAGATCCACCAGTGTCATTGCATGTGTGTTCTTGTTACTAACAAGAACCAGTGTCATTGAAATGTGTGTTCTCTTCAGAGACCACACATGGATCCAACAGTGTCATTGCATGTGTGTTCTTGTTACTAACAACAACCAGAGTGATTGCATGTGTGTTCTTTTCACATACCACATATGGATCCACCAATGTCATTGCATGTGTGTTCTTTTCACAATCCACCTATGGATCCACCAGTGTCATTGCATGTGTGTTCTTTTTACTAACAACAACCAGTGTCACTGAAATGTGTGTTCTCTTCAGAGACCACACATGGATCCACCAGTGTCATTGCATGTGTGTTCTTTTTACTAACAACAACCAGAGTGATTGGATGTGTGTTCTTTTCACATAGCACATATGGATCCACCAGTGTCATTGCATGTGTGTTCTTTTCACAATCCACCTATGGATCCACCAGTGTCATTGCATGTGTGCTCTTTTTATTAACAACAACCAGAGTCATTGCATGTGTGTTCTCTTCAGAGACCACACATGGATCCACCTGTGTCATTGCATGTGTGTTCTTTTTACTAACAACCAAAGTCATCGAAATGTGTGTTCTCTTCAGAGACCACACATGGATCCACTAATGTCATTGCATGTGTGTTCTTTTTACTGACAACAACCAGAGTCATTGCATGTGTGTTTTTTCACATACCACATATGGATCCACCAGTGTCATTGCATGTGTGTTCTCTTTAAAAACAATAACTGGAGTCATTTCCCGTGTGTTCTTTTCACATACCACATATGGATCCACCGGTGTCATTGAAATGTGTGTTCTCTTCAGAGACCACACATGGATCCACCAATGTCATTGCATGTGTGTTCTTTTTACTAAAAACAACTGGAATCATTGCATGTGTGTTCTTTTCACATACAACAAATGGATCCACCAGTGTCATTGCATGTGTGCTCTTTTCACAATCCACCCATGGATCCACTAGTGTCATTGCATGTGTGTTCTTTTCACATGCCACATATGGATCCACTAGTGTCATTGAAATGTGTGTTCTCGAGAGAGACCACACATGGATCCACTAGTGTCATTGCATCTGTGTTCTTTTTACTAACAATAACTGGAGTCGTTGCATGTGTGTTCTTTTCACATACCACATATGGATCCACCAGTGTCATTGCATGTGTGCTCTTTTCACAATCCACCTATGGATCCACCATTGTCATTGAAATGTGTGTTCTCTTCAAAGACCACACATGGATCCACGAGTGTCATTGCATGTGTGTTCTTTTTACTAATAACAACTCGAGTCATTGCATGTGTGTTCTTTTCATATACCACATATGGATCCACCAGTGTCCTTGCAAGTGTTCTATTTTCACAATCCACCTATGGATCCACCAGTGTCATTGCATGTGTGTTCTTTTTACTAACAACAACCAGAGTCATTGCATGTGTGTTCTTTTCACATACCACATATGGATCCACCAGTGTCATTGCATGTGTGTTCTTTTAACAATCCACCTATAGATCCACTAGTGTCATTGCATGTGTGCTCTTTTTACTAACAACAACCAGAGTCATTGCATGTGTGTTATCTTCACAGACCACACATGGATCCACCAGTGTCATTGCATTTGTGTTCTTTTCACAATCCACTAATGGATCCACCAGTGGCATTGCATGTGTGCTCTTTTTACAAAAAACAACCAGATCTCTTGCATGTGTGTTCTATTTAGAGACCACACATAGATCCACCAGTGTCATTGCATGTGTGTTCTTTTTACTAACAACAACCGGTGTCATTGAAATGTGTGTTCTCTTCAGAGACCACACATGGATCCACCAGTGTCATTGCATGTGTGTTCTTTTCACAATCCACCTATGGATCCAACAGTGTCATTGCATGTGTGCTCTTGTTACTAACAATAACCAGAGTGATTGCATGTGTGTTCTTTTCACATACCACATATGGATCCACCAATGTCATTGCATGTGTGTTCTTTTCACAATCCACCTATGGATCCACCAGTGTCATTGCATGTGTGTTCTTTTTACTAACAACAACCAGTGTCATTGAAATGTGTGTTCTCTTCAGAGACCACACATGGATCCACCAGTGTCATTGCATGTGTGTTCTTGTTACTAACAACAACCAGAGTGATTGCATGTGTGTTCTTTTCACATACCACATATGGATCCACCAGCGTCATTGCATGTGTGTTCTTTTCACAATCCACCTATGGATCCACCAGTGTCATTGCATGTGTGCTCTTTTTATTAACAACAACCAGAGTCATTGCATGTGTGTTCTCTTCAGAGACCACACATGGATCCACCTGTGTCATTGCATGTGTGTTCTTTTTACTAACAACCAAAGTCATTGAAATGTGTGTTCTCTTCAAAGACCACACATGGATCCACTAGTGTCATTGCATGTGTGTTCTTTTTACTGACAACAACCAGAGTCATTGCATGTGTGTTGTTTTCACATACCACATATGGATCCACTAGTGTCATTGCATGTGTGTTCTTTTTACTAACAATAACTGGAGTCATTTCACGTGTGTTCTTTTCACATACCACATATGGATCCACCAGTGTCATTGAAATGTATGTTCTCTTCAGAGACCACACATGGATCCACCAGTGTCATTGCATGTGTGTTCTTTTTACTAACAACAACTGGAGTCATTGCATGTGTGTTCTTTTCACATACAACATATGGATCCACCAGTGTCATTGCATGTGTGCTCTTTTCACAATCCACCCATGGATCCACTAGTGTCATTGCATGTGTGTTCTTTTCACATGCCACATATGAATCCACTAGTGTCATTGAAATGTGTGTTCTCGTGAGAGACCACACATGGATCCACCAGTGTCATTGCATCTGTGTTGTTTTTACTAACAATAACTAGAGTCATTGCATGTGTGTTCTTTTCACATACCACATATGGATCCACCAGTGTCATTGCATGTGTGCTCTTTTCACAATCCATCTATGGATCCACCAGTGTCATTGAAATGTGTGTTCTCTTCTAAGACCACACATGGATCCACCAGTGTCATTGCATGTGTGTTCTTTTTACTAATAACAACTCGAGTCATTGCATGTGTGTTCTTTTCATATACCACATATGGATCCACCAGTGTCATTGCAAGTGTGCTATTTTCTCAATCCACCTATGGATCCACCAGTGTCATTACATGTGTGTTCTTTTTACTAACAACAACCAGAGTCATTGCATGTGTGTTCTTTTCACATACCACATATGGATCCACCAGTTTCATTGCATGTGTGCTCTTTTCATAGTCCACCTATGGATCCACCAGTGTCATTGCATGTGTGTTCTTTTTACTAACAACAACCAGAGTCATTGCATGTGTGTTCTTTTCACATACCGCATATGGATCCACCAGTGTCATTGCATGTGTGTTCTTGTTACTAACAACAACCAGAGTGATTGCATGTGTGTTCTTTTCACATACCACATATGGATCCACCAGTGTCATTGCATGTGTGTTCTTTTCACAATCCACCTATAGATCCACCAGTGTCATTGCATGTGTGCTCTTTTTACTACCAACAACCAGAGTCATTGCATGTATGTTCTCTTCAGAGACCACACATGGATCCACCAGTGTCATTGCATTTGTGTTCTTTTCACAATCTACCAATGGTTCCACCAGTGGCATTGCATGTGTGCTCTTTTTACTAACAACAACCAGAGTCATTGCATGTGTGTTCTCTTCAGAGACCACACATAGATCCACCAGTGGCATTGCATGTGTGCTCTTTTTACTAACAACAACCAGAGTCATTGCATGTGTGTTCTCTTCAGAGACCACACATAGATCCACCAGTGTCATTGCATGTGTGTTCTTTTTACTAACAACAACTAGTGTCATTGAAATGTGTGTTCTCTTCAGAGACCACACATGGATCCAACAGTGTCATTGCATGTGTGTTCTTGTTACTAACAACAACCAGAGTGATTGCATGTGTGTTCTTTTCACATACCACATATGGATCCACCAATGTCATTGCATGCGTGTTCTTTTCACAATCCACCTATGGATCCACCAGTGTCATTGCATGTGTGTTCTTTTTACTAACAACAACCAGTGTCATTGAAATGTGTGTTCTCTTCAGAGACCACACATGGATCCACCAGTGTCATTGCATGTGTGTTCTTTTTACTAACAACAACCAGAGTGATTGGATGTGTGTTCTTTTCACATAGCACATATGGATCCACTAGTGTCATTGCACGTGTGTTCTTTTCACAATCCACCTATGGATCCACTAGTGTCATTGCATGTGTGCTCTTTTTATTAACAACAACCAGAGTCATTGCATGTGTGTTCTCTTCAGAGACCACACATGGATCCACCTGTGTCATTGCATGTGTGTTCTTTTTACTAACAACCAAAGTCATTGAAATGTGTGTTCTCTTCAGAGACCACACATGGATCCACTAATGTCATTGAATGTGTGTTCTTTTTACTGACAACAACCAGAGTCATTGCATGTGTGTTGTTTTCACATACCACATATGGACCCACCAGTGTCATTGCATGTGTGTTCTCTTTACTAACAATAACTGGAGTCATTTCACGTGTGTTCTTTTCACATACCACATATGGATCCACCGGTGTCATTGAAATGTGTGTTCTCTTCAGAGACCACACATGGATCCACCAGTGTCATTGCATGTGTGTTCTTTTTACTAAAAACAACTGGAATCATTGGATGTGTTTTCTTTTCACATACAACATATGGATCCACCAGTGTCATTGCATGTGTGCTCTTTTCACAATCCACCCATGGATCCACTAGTGTCATTGCATGTGTGTTCTTTTCACATGCCACATATGGATCCACTAGTGTCATTGAAATGTGTGTTCTCGAGAGAGACCACACATGGATCCACTAGTGTCATTGCATCTGTGTTATTTTTACTAACAATAACTGGAGTCGTTGCATGTGTGTTCTTTTCACATAACACATATGGATCCACCAGTGTCATTGCATGTGTGGTCTTTTCTCAATCCACCTATGGATCCACCATTGTCATTGAAATGTGTGTTCTCTTCAAAGACCACACATGGATCCACCAGTGTCATTGCATGTGTGTTCTTTTTACTAATAACAACTCGAGTCATTGCATGTGTGTTCTTTTCATATACCACATATGGATCCACCAGTGTCCTTGCAAGTGTGCTATTATCACAATCCACCTATGGATCCACCAGTGTCATTGCATGTGTGTTCTTTTTACTAACAACAACCAGAGTCATTGCATGTGTGTTCTTTTCACATACCACATATGGATCCACCAGTGTCATTGCATGTGTGTTCTTTTCACAATCCACCTATAGATCCACTAGTGTCATTGCATGTGTGCTCTTTTTACTAACAACAACCAGAGTCATTGCATGTGTGTTATCTTCACAGACCACACATGGATCCACCAGTGTCATTGCATTTGTGTTCTTTTCACAATCCACTAATGGATCCACCAGTGGCATTGCATGTGTGCTCTTTTTACTAAAAACAACCAGAGTCCTTGCATGTGTGTTCTCTTTAGAGACCACACATAGATCCACCAGTGTCATTGCATGTGTGTTATTTTTACTAACAACAACCGGTGTCATTGAAATGTGTGTTCTCTTCAGAGACCACACATGGATCCACCAGTGTCATTGCATGTGTGTTCTTTTCATATACCACATATGGATCCACCAGTGTCATTGCAAGTGTGCTATTTTCTCAATCCACCTATGGATCCACCAGTGTCATTACATGTGTGTTCTTTTTACTAACAACAACCAGAGTCATTGCATGTGTGTTCTTTTCACATACCACATATGGATCCACCAGTTTCATTGCATGTGTGCTCTTTTCATAGTCCACCTATGGATCCACCAGTGTCATTGCATGTGTGTTCTTTTTACTAACAACAACCAGAGTCATTGCATGTGTGTTCTTTTCACATACCACATATGGATCCACCAGTCTCATTGCATGTGTGTTCTTTTCACAATCCACCTATAGATCCACCAGTGTCATTGCATGTGTGCTCTTTTTACTAACAAGAACCAGAGTCATTGCATGTGTGTTATCTTCAGAGACCACACATGGATCGACCAGTGTCATTGCATTTGTGTTCTTTTCACAATCGACCAATGGATCCACCAGTGGCATTGCATGTGTGCTCTTTTTACTAACAATAACCAGAGTCATTGCATGTGTGTTCTCTTGAGAGACCACACATAGATCCACCAGTGTCATTACATGTGTGTTCTTTTTACTAACAACAACCGGTGTCATTGAAATGTGTGTTCTCTTCAGAGACCACACATGGATCCAACAGTGTCATTGCATGTGTGTTCTTGTTGCTAACAACAAACAGAGTCATTGCATGTTTGTTCGTTTCACATTCCACATATGGATCCACCAGTGTCATTGCATGTGTGTTCTTTTCACAATCCACCCATGGATCCACCAGTGTCATTGCATGTGTGCTCTTTTCACAATCCACCTATAGATCCACCAGTGTCATTGCATGTGTGCTCTTTTTACTAACAAGAACCAGAGTCATTGCATGTGTGTTATCTTCAGAGACCACACATGGATCGACCAGTGTCATTGCGTTTGTGTTCTTTTCACAATCGACCAATGGATCCACCAGTGGCATTGCATGTGTGCTCTTTTTACTAACAATAACCAGAGTCATTGCATGTGTGTTCTCTTGAGAGACCACACATAGATCCACCAGTGTCATTACATGTGTGTTCTTTTTACTAACAACAACCGGTGTCATTGAAATGTGTGTTCTCTTCAGAGACCACACATGGATCCAACAGTGTCATTGCATGTGTGTTCTTGTTGCTAACAACAAACAGAGTCATTGCATGTTTGTTCGTTTCACATTCCACATATGGATCCACCAGTGTCATTGCATGTGTGTTCTTTTCACAATCCACCCATGGATCCACCAGTGTCATTGCATGTGTGTTCTTTTTACTAACAACAACCAGTGTCATTGCATGTGTGTTCTTTTTACTAACAACAACCAGAGTCATTGCATGTGTGTTCTTTTCACATACCACATATGGATCCACCAGTGTCATTGCATGTGTATTCTTTTCACAATCCACCTATAGATCCACCAGTGGCATTGCATGTGTGCTCTTTTTAGTAACAACAACCAGAGTCATTGCATGTGTGTTCTCTTTAGAGACCACACATAGATCCACCAGTGGCATTGCATGTGTGCTCTTTTTGCTAACAACAACCAGAGTCATTGCATGTGTGTTCTCTTTAGAGACCACACATAGATCCACCAGTGTCATTGCATGTGTGTTCTTTTTACTAACAACAACCGGTGTCATTGAAATGTGTGTCCTCTTCAGAGACCACACATGGATCCAACAGTGTCATTGCATGTGTGTTCTTGTTACTAACAACAACCAGAGTCATTGCATGTGTGTTCTTTTCACATACCACATATGGATCCACCAATGTCATTGCATGTGTGTTCTTTTCAAAATCCACCTATGGATCCACCAGTGTCATTGCATGTGTGTTCTTTTTACTAACAACAACCAGTGTCATTGAAATGTGTGTTCTCTTCAGAGACCACACATGGATCCACCAGTGTCATTGCATGTGTGTTCTTGTTACTAACAACAACCAGAGTGATTGCATGTGTGTTCTTTTCACATACCACATATGGATCCACCAGTGTCATTGCATGTGTGTTCTTTTCACAATCCACCTATAGATCCACCAGTGTCATTGCATGTGTGCTCTTTTTACTAACAACAACCAGAGTCATTGCATGTGTGTTATCTTTAGAGACCACACATGGATCCACCAGTGTCATTGCATTTGTGTTCTTTTCACAATCCACCAATGGATCCACCAGTGGCATTGCATGTGTGCTCTTTTTACTAACAACAACCAGAGTCATTGCATGTGTGTTCTCTTGAGAGACCACACATAGATCCACCAGTGTCATTGCATGTGTGTTCTTTTTACTAACAACAACCGGTGTCATTGAAATGTGTGTTCTCTTCAGAGACCACACATGGATCCAACAATGTCATTGCATGTGTGTTCTTGTTACTAACAACAACCAGAGTCATTGCATGTTTGTTCTTTTCACATTCCACATATGGATCCACCAGTTTCATTGCATGTGTGTTCTTTTCACAATCCACCTATGGATCCACCAGTGTCATTGCATGTGTGTTCTTTTTACTAACAACAACCAGTGTCATTGCATGTGTGTTCTTTTTACTAAGAACAACCAGAGTCATTGCATGTGTGTTCTTTTCACATACCACATATGGATCCACCAGTGTCATTGCATGTGTGTTCTTTTCACAATCCACCTATAGATCCACCAGTGGCATTGCATGTGTGCTCTTTTTACTAACAACTAGAGTCATTGCATGTGTGTTCTCTTCAGAGACCACACATAGATCCACCAGTGGCATTGCATGTGTGCTCTTTTTACTAACAACAACCAGAGTCATTGCATGTGTGTTCTCTTTAGAGACCACACATAGATCCACCAGTGTCATTGCATGTGTGTTATTTTTACTAACAACAATCGGTGTCATTGAAATGTGTGTTCTCTTTAGAGACCACACATGGATCCAACAGTGTCATTGCATGTGTGTTCTTGTTACTAACAAAAACCAGAGTCATTGCATGTGTGTTCTTTTCACATACCACATATGGATCCACCAATGTCATTGCATGTGTGTTCTTTTCACAATCCACCTATGGATCCACCAGTGTCATTACCTGTGTGTTCTTTTTACTAAAACAACCAGTGTCATTGAAATGTGTGTTCTCTTCAGAGACCACACATGGATCCACCAGTGTCATTGCATGTGTGTTCTTTTCACATACCACATATGGATCCACCAGTGTCATTTAAATGTGTGTTCTCTTCAGAGACCACACATGGATCCACCAGTGTCATTGCATGTGTGTTATTTTTACTAACAACAACAAGAGTCGTTGCATGTGTGTTCTTTTCACATACCACATATGGATCCACCAGTGTCATTGCATGTGTGCTCTTTTCACAATCCACCTATGGATCCACCAGTGTCATTGAAATGTGTGTTCTCTTCAGAGACCACACATGGATCCACCAGTGTCATTGCATGTGTGTTCTTGTTACTAACAACAACCAGAGTGATTGCATGTGTGTTCTTTTCACATACCACATATGGATCCACCAGTGTCATTGCATGTGTGTTCTTTTCACAATCCACCAGTGTCATTGCATGTGTGCTTTTTTTATTAACAACAACCAGAGTCATTGCATGTGTGTTCTCTTCAGAGACCACACATGGATCCACCTGTGTCATTGCATGTGTGTTCTTTTTACTAACAACCAAAGTCATTGAAATGTGTGTTCTCTTCAGAGACCACACATGGATCCACTAGTGTCATTGCATGTGTGTTATTTTTACTGACAACAACCAGAGTCATTGCATGTGTGTTGTTTCCACATACCACATATGGATCCACTAGTGTCATTGCATGTGTGTTCTTTTTACTAACAATAGCTGGAGTCATTTCACGTGTGTTCTTTTCACATACCACATATGGATCCACCAGTGTCACTGAAATGTGTGTTCTCTTCAGAGACCACACATGGATCCACCAGTGTCATTGCATGTGTGTTCTTTTTACTAAAAACAACTGGAGTCATTGCATGTGTGTTCTTTTCACATACAACATATGTTTCCACCAGTGTCATTGCATGTGTGCTCTTATCACAATCCACCCATGGATCCACTAGTGTCATTGCATGTGTGTTCTTTTCACATGCCACATATGGATCCACTAGTGTCATTGAAATGTGCGTTCTCGTGAGAGACCACACATGGATCCTTCAGTGTCATTGCATGTGTGTTCTTATTACTAACAATAACTGGAGTCATTGAATGTGTGTTCTTTTCACATACCACATATGGATCCACCAGTGTCCTTGCATGTGTGCTCTTTTCAAAATCCACCTATGGATCCACCAGTGTCATTCAAATGTGTGTTCTCTTCAGAGACCACACATGGATCCACCAGTGTCATTGCATGTGTGTTCTTTTTACTAATAACAACTCGAGTCATTGCATGTGTGTTCTTTTCATATACCACATTTGGATCCACCAGTGTCATTGCAAGTGTGCTATTTTCACAATCCACCTATGGATCCACCAGTGTCATTGCATGTGTGTTCTTTTTACTAACAACAACCAGAGTCATTGCATGTGTGTTCTTTTCACAATCCACCTATGGATCCACCAGTGTCATTGCATGTGTGTTCTTTTTACTAACAACAACGAGTGTCATTGCATGTGTGTACTTTTTACTAACAACAACCAGTGTCATTGAAATGTGTGTTCTCTTCAGAGACCACACATGGATCCACAAGTGTCATTCCATGTGTGTTCTTGTTACTAACAACAACCAGAGTCATTGCATGTGTGTTCTTTTCACATACCACATATGGATCCACCAGTGTCATTGCATGTGTATTCTTTTCACAATCCACATATGGATCCACCAATGTCATTGCATGTGTGCTCTTTTTACTAACAACAACTAGAGTCATTGCATGTGTGTTCTCTTCAGAGACCACACATGGATCCACCTGTGTCATTTCATGTGTGTTCTTTTTACTAACAACCAGAGTCATTGAAATGTGTGTTCTCTTCATAGACCACACATGGATCCACTAGTGTCATTGCATGTGTGTTCTTTTTACTAACAACAACCAGAGTCATTGCATGTGTGTTCTTTTCACATACCACATATGGATCCACCAGTGTCATTGCATGTGTGTTCTTTTTACTAACAATAACTGGAGTCATTTCACGTGTGTTCTTTTCAGATACCACATATGGATCCACAAATGTCGTTGAAATGCGTGTTCTCTTTAGAGACCACACATGGATCCACCAGTGTCATTGCATGTGTGTTCTTTTTACTATTAACAACTCGAGTCAATGCATGTGTGTTCTTTTCATATACCACATATGGATCCACCAGTGTCATTGCAAGTGTGCTATTTTCACAATCCACCTATGGATCCACCAGTGTCATTGCATGTGTGTTCTTTTTACTAACAACAACCAGAGTCATTGCATGTGTGTTCTTTTTACATACCACATATGGATCCACCAGTGTCATTGCATGTGTGCTCTTTCCACAATCCACCTATGGATCCACCAGTGTCATTAAAATGTGTGTTCTCTTCAGAGACCACACATGGATCCACAAGTGTCATTGCATGTGTGTTCTTTTTTCTAATAACAACTCGAGTCATTTCATGTGTGTTCTTTTCATATACCACATATGGATCCACCAGTGTCATTGCAATTGTGCTATTTTCACAATCCACCTATGGATCCACCAGTGTCATTGCATGTGTGTTCTTTTTACTAACAACAACTAGAGTCATTGCATGTGTGTTCTTTTCACATACCACATATGGATCCACCAGTGTCATTGCATGTGTGCTCTTTTCATAGTCCACCTATGGATCCACCAGTGTCATTGCATGTGTGTTCTTTTTACTAACAACAACCAGAGTCATTGCATGTGTGTTCTTTTCACATACCACATATGGATCCACCAGTTTCATTGCATGTGTGTTCTTTTCACAATCCACCTATAGATCCACCAGTGTCATTGCATGTGTGCTCTTTTTACTAACAACAACTAGAGTCATTGCATGTGTGTTCTCTTTAGAGACCACACATGGATCCACCAGTGTCATTGCATTTGTGTTCTTTTCACAATCCACCAATGGATCCACCAGTGGCATTGCATGTGTGCTCTTTTTACTAACAACAACCAGAGTCATTGCATGTGTGTTCTCTTCAGAGACCACACATGGATCCACCTGTGTCATTGCATGTGTGTTCTTTTTACTAACAACCAGGGTTATTGAAATGTGTGTTCTCTTCACAGACCACACATGGATCTACTAGTGCCATTGCATGTGTGTTCTTTTTACTAACAATAACCATAGTCATTGCATGTGTGTTGTTTTCACATACCACATATGGATCCACCAGTGTCATTGCATGTGTATTCTTTTTACTAACAATAACTGGAGTCATTTCACGTGTGTTCTTTTCACATACCAAATATGGATCCACCACTGTCATTGAAATGTGTGTTCTCTTCAGAGACCACACATGGATCCACAAGTGTCATTGCATATGTGTTCTTTTTACTAACAACAATTGGAGTCATTGCATGTGTGTTCTTTTCACATACAACATATGGATCCACCAGTGTCATTGCATGTGTGCTCTTTTCACAATCCACCCATGGATCCACTAGTGTCATTGCATGTGTGTTCTTTTCACATACCACATATGGATCCACTAGTGTCATTGAAATGTGTGTTCTCGTGAGAGACCACACATGGATCCACCAGTGTCATTGCATGTGTGTTCTTTTTACTAACAATAACCGGAGTCATTGCATGTGTGTTCTTTTCACATACCACATATGGATCCACCAGTGTCATTGCATGTGTGCTCTTTTCACAATCCACCTATGGATCCACCAGTGTCATTGAAATGTGTGTTCTCTTCAGAGACCACAGATGGATCCACCAGTGTCATTATATGTGTGTTCTTTTTTCTAATAACAACTCGAGTCATTGCATGTGTGTTCTATTCATATACCACATATGGATCCACCAGTGTCATTGCAATTGTGCTATTTTCACAATCCACCTATGGATCCACCAGTGTCATTGCATGTGTGTTCTTTTTACTAATAACAACCAGAGTCATTGCATGTGTGTTCTTTTCACATACCACCTATGGATCCACCAGTGTCATTGCATGTGTGCTCTTTTCATAGTCCACCTATGGATCCACCAGTGTCATTGCATGTGTGTTCTTTTTACTAACAACAACCAGAGTCATTGCATGTGTGTTATATTCACATATGGATCCACCAGTGTCATTGCATGTGTGTTCTTTTCACAATCCGCCTATAGATCCACCAGTGTCATTGCATGTGTGCTCTTTTTACTAACAACAACCAGAGTCATTGCATGTGTGTTCTCTTCAGAGACCACACATGGATCCACCAGTGTCATTGCATTTGTGTTCTTTTCACAATCGACCAATGGATCCACCAGTGGCATTGCATGTGTGCTCTTTTTACTAACAACAACCAGAGTCATTGCATGTGTGTTCTCTTAAGAGACCACACATAGATCCACCAGTGTCATTGCATGTATGTTCTTTTTACTAACAACAACCGGTGTCATTGAAATGTGTGTTCTCTTCAGAGACCACACATGGATCCAACAGTGTCATTGCATGTGTGTTCTTGTTACTAACAATAACCAGAGTCATTGCATGTGTGTTCTTTTCACATACCACATATGGATCCACTAGTGTCATTGCATGTGTCTTTTTCACAATCCACCTATGGATCCACCAGTGTCATTGCATGTGTGTTCTTTTTACTAACAACAACCAGTGTCAGTGCATGTGTGTTCTTTTTACTAACAACAACCAGTGTCATTGAAATGTGTGTTCTCTTCAGAGACCACACATGGATCCACCACTGTCATTGCATGTGTGTTCTTGTTACTAACAACAACCAGAGTCATTGCATGTGTGTTCTTTTCACATACCACATATGGATCCACCAGTGTCATTGCGTGTATGTTCTTTTCACAATCCACATATGGATCCACCAGTGTCATTGCATGTGTGCTCTTTTTACTAACAACAACCAGAGTAATTGCATGTGTGTTCTCTTCAGATACCACACATGGATCCACCTGTGTCATTGCATGTGTGTTCTTTTTAGAGACCACACATGGATCCACCAGTGTCATTGCATGTGTGTTCTTGTTACTAACAACAACCAGAGTCATTGCATGTGTGTTCTCTTCACAAACCACACATAGATCCACCAGTGTCATTGTATGTGTGTTCTTTTTACTAACAACAACTTGAGTCATTGCATGTGTGTTCTTTTCTCATACAACATATGGATCCACCAGTGTCAATGCATGTGTGTTCTTTTCACAATCCACGTATGGATCCACTAGTGTTATTGCATGTGTGTTCTTTTCACATACCACATATGGATCCACCAGTGTCATTGAAATGTGTTGTCTCTTCAGAGACCACACATGGATCCACTAGTGTCATTGCATGTGTGTTCTTTTTACTAACAACAACAAGAGTCGTTGCATGTGTGTTCTTTTCACATACCACATATGGATCCACCAGTGTCCTTGCATGTGTGCTCTTTTCACAATCCACCTATGGATCCACCAGTGTCATTGAAATGTGTGTTCTCTTCAGAGACCACACATGGATACACCAGTGTCATTGCATGTGTGTTCTTTTTACTAACAACAATTGGAGTCATTGCATGTGTGTTCTTTTCACATACCACATATGGATCCACTAGTGTCATTGCATGTGTGCTCCTTTCACAATCCACCTATGGATCCACCAGTATCATTGCATGTGTGTTCTTTTTACTAACAACAACCAGAGTCATTGGATGTGTGTTCTTTTCACATACCACATATCGATCCACCAGTGTCATTGCATGTGTGTTCTTTTCACAATCGACCTATAGATCCACCAGTGTCATTGCATGTGTGCTCTTTTTACTAACAACAACCACAGTCATTGCATGTGTGTTCTCTTCAGAGACCACACATGGATCCACAAGTGTCAATGCATTTGTGTTCTTTTTACTAACAACAATCAGAGTCATCGAAATGTGTGTTCTATTTAGAGACCACACATGGATCCACGAGTGTCATTGAATGTGTATTCTTTTTACTAACAACAACCAGAGTCATTGCATGTGTGTTCTTTTCACATACCACATATGGATCCACCAGTCTCATTGCATGTGTGTTCTTTATAGTAACAACAACTGGAGTCATTTCATGTGTGTTCTTTTCACATACCACATATGGATCCACCAGTGTCATTGAAATGTGTGTTCTCTTCAGAGACCACACATGGATCCACCAGTGTCATTGCATGTGTGTTCTTTTTCAACAACCAGAGTCATTGCATGTGTGTTCTTTTCACATACCACATATGGATCCACCAGTGTCATTGCATGTGTGCTCTTTTCACAATCCACATATGGATCCACCAGTGTCATTGCATGTGTGTTCTTTTTACTAACAACAACCAGAGTCATTGGATGTGTGTTCTCTTCAAAGACCACACCTGGATGCACCAATGTCATTGCATGTGTGTTCTTTTAACTAACAACATCTGGAATCATTGCATGTGTGTTCTTTTCACATACCATATATGGATCCACTAGTGTCATTCATGTGTGCTCTTTTCACAATCCACCTATGGATCCACCAGTGTCATTGCATGTGTGTTCTTTTCACATACCACATATGGATCAACCGATGTCATTGAAATAATGTGTTCTCTTCAGAGACCACACATGGATCCACCAGTGTCATTGCATGTTTATTATTTTTACTAACAACAACCAGAGTCATTGCATGTGTGTTCCTTTCACATACCACATATGGATCCACCAGTGTCATTGCATGTGTTCTCTTTTGACAATCCACCTATGGATCCACCAGTGTTATTGCATGTGTGTTCTTTTTCCTAACAACAACCAGAGTCATTGCATGTGTGTTCTTTTCACATACCACATATGGATCCACCAGTGTCATAGCATGTGTGCTATTTTCACAATCCACCTATGGATCCACCAGTGTCATTGCATGTGTGTTCTTTTTACTAACAAAAACCAGAGTCATTGCATGTGTGTTATTTTCACATACCACATATGGATCCACCAGTGTCATTGCATGTGTGTTCTTTTCACAATCCACCTATGGATCCACCAGTGTCATTGCATGTGTGTTCTTTTTACTAACAATAACCAATGTCATTGAAACGTGTGTTCTCTTTAGAGATCACACATGGATCCACCAGTGTCATTGCATGTGTGTTCTTGTTACTAACAACAACCAGAGTCATTGCATGTGTGTTCTTTTCACATACCACATATGGATCCACAAGTGTCATTGCATGTGTGTTATTTTTACAATCCACCTATGGATCCACCAGTGTCATTGCATGTGTGATGTTTTTACTAACAACCAGAGTCATTGCATGTGTGGTTTCTTCAGAGACCACACATGGATCCACCTGTGGCATTGCATGTGTGTTCTTTTTACTAACAACAACCAGAGTCATTGCATGTGTGTTCTTTTCACATACCACATATGGATCCACCAGTGTCATTGCATGTGTGCTCTTTTCACAATCCACCTATAGATCCACCAGTGTCATTGCATGTGTGCTCTTTTTACTACCAACAACCAGAGTCATTGCATGTGTGTTCTCTTCAGAGACCACACATGGATCCACCAGTGTCATTGCATTTGTGTTCTTTTCACGATCTACCAATGGTTCCACCAGTGGCATTGCATGTGTGCTCTTTTTACTAACAACAACCAGAGTCATTGCATGTGTGTTCTCTTCAGAGACCACACATAGATCCACCAGTGGCATTGCATGTGTGCTCTTTTTACTAACAACAACCAGAGTCATTGCATGTGTGTTCTCTTCAGAGACCACACATAGATCCACCAGTGTCATTGCATGTGTGTTCTTTTTACTAACAACAACCAGTGTCATTGAAATGTGTGTTCTCTTCAGAGACCACACATGGATCCAACAGTGTCATTGCATGTGTGTTCTTGTTACTAACAACAACCAGAGTGATTGCATGTGTGTTCTTTTCACATACCACATATGGATCCACCAATGTCATTGCATGTGTGTTCTTTTCACAATCCACCTATGGATCCACCAGTGTCATTGCATGTGTGTTCTTTTTACTAACAACAACCAGTGTCACTGAAATGTGTGTTCTCTTCAGAGACCACACATGGATCCACCAGTGTCATTGCATGTGTGTTCTTTTTACTAACAACAACCAGAGTGATTGGATGTGTGTTCTTTTCACATAGCACATATGGATCCACCAGTGTCATTGCATGTGTGTTCTTTTCACAATCCACCTATGGATCCACCAGTGTCATTGCATGTGTGCTCTTTTTATTAACAACAACCAGAGTCATTGCATGTGTGTTCTCTTCAGAGACCACACATGGATCCACCTGTGTCATTGCATGTGTGTTCTTTTTACTAACAACCAAAGTCATCGAAATGTGTGTTCTCTTCAGAGACCACACATGGATCCACTAATGTCATTGCATGTGTGTTCTTTTTACTGACAACAACCAGAGTCATTGCATGTGTGTTGTTTTCACATACCACATATGGATCCACCAGTGTCATTGCATGTGTGTTCTCTTTACTAACAATAACTAGAGTCATTTCCCGTGTGTTCTTTTCACATACCACATATGGATCCACCGGTGTCATTGAAATGTGTGTTCTCTTCAGAGACCACACATGGATCCACCAATGTCATTGCATGTGTGTTCTTTTTACTAAAAACAACTGGAATCATTGCATGTGTGTTCTTTTCACATACAACAAATGGATCCACCAGTGTCATTGCATGTGTGCTCTTTTCACAATCCACCCATGGATCCACTAGTGTCATTGCATGTGTGTCCTTTTCACATGCCACATATGGATCCACTAGTGTCATTGAAATGTGTGTTCTCGAGAGAGACCACACATGGATCCACTAGTGTCATTGCATCTGTGTTCTTTTTACTAACAATAACTGGAGTCGTTGCATGTGTGTTCTTTTCACATACCACATATGGATCCACCAGTGTCATTGCATGTGTGCTCTTTTCACAATCCACCTATGGATCCACCATTGTCATTGAAATGTGTGTTCTCTTCAAAGACCACACATGGATCCACCAGTGTCATTGCATGTGTGTTCTTTTTACTAATAACAACTCGAGTCATTGCATGTGTGTTCTTTTCATATACCACATATGGATCCACCAGTGTCCTTGCAAGTGTTCTATTTTCACAATCCACCTATGGATCCACCAGTGTCATTGCATGTGTGTTCTTTTTACTAACAACAACCAGAGTCATTGCATGTGTGTTCTTTTCACATACCACATATGGATCCACCAGTGTCATTGCATGTGTGTTCTTTTAACAATCCACCTATAGATCCACTAGTGTCATTGCATGTGTGCTCTTTTTACTAACAACAACCAGAGTCATTGCATGTGTGTTATCTTCACAGACCACACATGGATCCACCAGTGTCATTGCATTTGTGTTCTTTTCACAATCCACTAATGGATCCACCAGTGGCATTGCATGTGTGCTCTTTTTACAAAAAACAACCAGATCTCTTGCATGTGTGTTCTATTTAGAGACCACACATAGATCCACCAGTGTCATTGCATGTGTGTTCTTTTTACTAACAACAACCGGTGTCATTGAAATGTGTGTTCTCTTCAGAGACCACACATGGATCCACCAGTGTCATTGCATGTGTGTTCTTTTCACAATCCACCTATGGATCCAACAGTGTCATTGCATGTGTGCTCTTGTTACTAACAATAACCAGAGTGATTGCATGTGTGTTCTTTTCACATACCACATATGGATCCACCAATGTCATTGCATGTGTGTTCTTTTCACAATCCACCTATGGATCCACCAGTGTCATTGCATGTGTGTTCTTTTTACTAACAACAACTGGAGTCATTGCATGTGTGTTCTTTTCACATACCACATATGGATCCACCAGCGTCATTGCATGTGTGTTCTTTTCACAATCCACCTATGGATCCACCAGTGTCATTGCATGTGTGCTCTTTTTATTATCAACAACCAGAGTCATTGCATGTGTGTTCTCTTCAGAGACCACACATGGATCCACCTGTGTCATTGCATGTGTGTTCTTTTTACTAACAACCAAAGTCATTGAAATGTGTGTTCTCTTCAAAGACCACACATGGATCCACTAGTGTCATTGCATGTGTGTTCTTTTTACTGACAACAACCAGAGTCATTGCATGTGTGTTGTTTTCACATACCACATATGGATCCACTAGTGTCATTGCATGTGTGTTCTTTTTACTAACAATAACTGGAGTCATTTCACGTGTGTTCTTTTCACATACCACATATGGATCCACCAGTGTCATTGAAATGTGTGTTCTCTTCAGAGACCACACATGGATCCACCAGTGTCATTGCATGTGTGTTCTTTTTACTAACAACAACTGGAGTCATTGCATGTGTGTTCTTTTCACATACAACATATGGATCCACCAGTGTCATTGCATGTGTGCTCTTTTCACAATCCACCCATGGATCCACTAGTGTCATTGCATGTGTGTTCTTTTCACATGCCACATATGGATCCACTAGTGTCATTGAAATGTGTGTTCTCGTGAGAGACCACACATGGATCCACCAGTGTCATTGCATCTGTGTTGTTTTTACTAACAATAACTAGAGTCATTGCATGTGTGTTCTTTTCACATACCACATATGGATCCACCAGTGTCATTGCATGTGTGCTCTTTTCACAATCCACCTATGGATCCACCAGTGTCATTGAAATGTGTGTTCTCTTCTAAGACCACACATGGATCCACCAGTGTCATTGCATGTGTGTTCTTTTTACTAATAACAACTCGAGTCATTGCATGTGTGTTCTTTTCATATACCACATATGGATCCACCAGTGTCATTGCAAGTGTGCTCTTTTCATAGTCCACCTATGGATCCACCAGTGTCATTGCATGTGTGTTCTTTTTACTAACAACAACCAGAGTCATTGCATGTGTGTTCTTTTCACATACCACATATGGATCCACCAGTGTCATTGCATGTGTGTTCTTGTTACTAACAACAACCAGAGTGATTGCATGTGTGTTCTTTTCACATAGCACATATGGATCCACCAGTGTCATTGCATGTGTGTTCTTTTCACAATCCACCTATGGATCCACCAGTGTCATTGCATGTGTGCTCTTTTTATTAACAACAACCAGAGTCATTGCATGTGTGTTCTCTTCAGAGACCACACATGGATCCACCTGTGTCATTGCATGTGTGTTCTTTTTACTAACAACCAAAGTCATCGAAATGTGTGTTCTCTTCAGAGACCACACATGGATCCACTAATGTCATTGCATGTGTGTTCTTTTTACTGACAACAACCAGAGTCATTGCATGTGTGTTGTTTTCACATACCACATATGGATCCACCAGTGTCATTGCATGTGTGTTCTCTTTACTAACAATAACTGGAGTCATTTCCCGTGTGTTCTTTTCACATACCACATATGGATCCACCGGTGTCATTGAAATGTGTGTTCTCTTCAGAGACCACACATGGATCCACCAATGTCATTGCATGTGTGTTCTTTTTACTAAAAACAACTGGAATCATTGCATGTGTGTTCTTTTCACATACAACAAATGGATCCACCAGTGTCATTGCATGTGTGCTCTTTTCACAATCCACCCATGGATCCACTAGTGTCATTGCATGTGTGTTCTTTTCACATGCCACATATGGATCCACTAGTGTCATTGAAATGTGTGTTCTCGAGAGAGACCACACATGGATCCACTAGTGTCATTGCATCTGTGTTCTTTTTACTAACAATAACTGGAGTCGTTGCATGTGTGTTCTTTTCACATACCACATATGGATCCACCAGTGTCATTGCATGTGTGCTCTTTTCACAATCCACCTATGGATCCACCATTGTCATTGAAATGTGTGTTCTCTTCAAAGACCACACATGGATCCACCAGTGTCATTGCATGTGTGTTCTTTTTACTAATAACAACTCGAGTCATTGCATGTGTGTTCTTTTCATATACCACATATGGATCCACCAGTGTCCTTGCAAGTGTTCTATTTTCACAATCCACCTATGGATCCACCAGTGTCATTGCATGTGTGTTCTTTTTACTAACAACAACCAGAGTCATTGCATGTGTGTTCTTTTCACATACCACATATGGATCCACCAGTGTCATTGCATGTGTGTTCTTTTAACAATCCACCTATAGATCCACTAGTGTCATTGCATGTGTGCTCTTTTTACTAACAACAACCAGAGTCATTGCATGTGTGTTATCTTCACAGACCACACATGGATCCACCAGTGTCATTGCATTTGTGTTCTTTTCACAATCCACTAATGGATCCACCAGTGGCATTGCATGTGTGCTCTTTTTACAAAAAACAACCAGATCTCTTGCATGTGTGTTCTATTTAGAGACCACACATAGATCCACCAGTGTCATTGCATGTGTGTTCTTTTTACTAACAACAACCGGTGTCATTGAAATGTGTGTTCTCTTCAGAGACCACACATGGATCCACCAGTGTCATTGCATGTGTGTTCTTTTCACAATCCACCTATGGATCCAACAGTGTCATTGCATGTGTGCTCTTGTTACTAACAATAACCAGAGTGATTGCATGTGTGTTCTTTTCACATACCACATATGGATCCACCAATGTCATTGCATGTGTGTTCTTTTCACAATCCACCTATGGATCCACCAGTGTCATTGCATGTGTGTTCTTTTTACTAACAACAACTGGAGTCATTGCATGTGTGTTCTTTTCACATACCACATATGGATCCACCAGCGTCATTGCATGTGTGTTCTTTTCACAATCCACCTATGGATCCACCAGTGTCATTGCATGTGTGCTCTTTTTATTAACAACAACCAGAGTCATTGCATGTGTGTTCTCTTCAGAGACCACACATGGATCCACCTGTGTCATTGCATGTGTGTTCTTTTTACTAACAACCAAAGTCATTGAAATGTGTGTTCTCTTCAAAGACCACACATGGATCCACTAGTGTCATTGCATGTGTGTTCTTTTTACTGACAACAACCAGAGTCATTGCATGTGTGTTGTTTTCACATACCACATATGGATCCACTAGTGTCATTGCATGTGTGTTCTTTTTACTAACAATAACTGGAGTCATTTCACGTGTGTTCTTTTCACATACCACATATGGATCCACCAGTGTCATTGAAATGTGTGTTCTCTTCAGAGACCACACATGGATCCACCAGTGTCATTGCATGTGTGTTCTTTTTACTAACAACAACTGGAGTCATTGCATGTGTGTTCTTTTCACATACAACATATGGATCCACCAGTGTCATTGCATGTGTGCTCTTTTCACAATCCACCCATGGATCCACTAGTGTCATTGCATGTGTGTTCTTTTCACATGCCACATATGGATCCACTAGTGTCATTGAAATGTGTGTTCTCGTGAGAGACCACACATGGATCCACCAGTGTCATTGCATCTGTGTTGTTTTTACTAACAATAACTAGAGTCATTGCATGTGTGTTCTTTTCACATACCACATATGGATCCACCAGTGTCATTGCATGTGTGCTCTTTTCACAATCCACCTATGGATCCACCAGTGTCATTGAAATGTGTGTTCTCTTCTAAGACCACACATGGATCCACCAGTGTCATTGCATGTGTGTTCTTTTTACTAATAACAACTCGAGTCATTGCATGTGTGTTCTTTTCATATACCACATATGGATCCACCAGTGTCATTGCAAGTGTGCTCTTTTCATAGTCCACCTATGGATCCACCAGTGTCATTGCATGTGTGTTCTTTTTACTAACAACAACCAGAGTCATTGCATGTGTGTTCTTTTCACATACCACATATGGATCCACCAGTGTCATTGCATGTGTGTTCTTGTTACTAACAACAACCAGAGTGATTGCATGTGTGTTCTTTTCACATACCACATATGGATCCACCAGTGTCATTGCATGTGTGTTCTTTTCACAATCCACCTATAGATCCACCAGTGTCATTGCATGTGTGCTCTTTTTACTACCAACAACCAGAGTCATTGCATGTATGTTCTCTTCAGAGACCACACATGGATCCACCAGTGTCATTGCATTTGTGTTCTTTTCACAATCTACCAATGGTTCCACCAGTGGCATTGCATGTGTGCTCTTTTTACTAACAACAACCAGAGTCATTGCATGTGTGTTCTCTTCAGAGACCACATATAGATCCACCAGTGGCATTGCATGTGTGCTCTTTTTACTAACAACAACCAGAGTCATTGCATGTGTGTTCTCTTCAGAGACCACAGATAGATCCACCAGTGTCATTGCATGTGTGTTCTTTTTACTAACAACAACTAGTGTCATTGAAATGTGTGTTCTCTTCAGAGACCACACATGGATCCAACAGTGTCATTGCATGTGTGTTCTTGTTACTAACAACAACCAGAGTGATTGCATGTGTGTTCTTTTCACATACCACATATGGATCCACCAATGTCATTGCATGCGTGTTCTTTTCACAATCCACCTATGGATCCACCAGTGTCATTGCATGTGTGTTCTTTTTACTAACAACAACCAGTGTCATTGAAATGTGTGTTCTCTTCAGAGACCACACATGGATCCACCAGTGTCATTGCATGTGTGTTCTTTTTACTAACAACAACCAGAGTGATTGGATGTGTGTTCTTTTCACATAGCACATATGGATCCACTAGTGTCATTGCACGTGTGTTCTTTTCACAATCCACCTATGGATCCACTAGTGTCATTGCATGTGTGCTCTTTTTATTAACAACAACCAGAGTCATTGCATGTGTGTTCTCTTCAGAGACCACACATGGATCCACCTGTGTCATTGCATGTGTGTTCTTTTTACTAACAACCAAAGTCATTGAAATGTGTGTTCTCTTCAGAGACCACACATGGATCCACTAATGTCATTGCATGTGTGTTCTTTTTACTGACAACAACCAGAGTCATTGCATGTGTGTTGTTTTCACATACCACATATGGATCCACCAGTGTCATTGCATGTGTGTTCTCTTTACTAACAATAACTGGAGTCATTTCACGTGTGTTCTTTTCACATACCACATATGGATCCACCGGTGTCATTGAAATGTGTGTTCTCTTCAGAGACCACACATGGATCCACCAGTGTCATTGCATGTGTGTTCTTTTTACTAAAAACAACTGGAATCATTGGATGTGTGTTTTTTCACATACAACAAATGGATCCACCAGTGTCATTGCATGTGTGCTCTTTTCACAATCCACCCATGGATCCACTAGTGTCATTGCATGTGTGTTCTTTTCACATGCCACATATGGATCCACTAGTGTCATTGAAATGTGTGTTCTCGAGAGAGACCACACATGGATCCACTAGTGTCATTGCATCTGTGTTATTTTTACTAACAATAACTGGAGTCGTTGCATGTGTGTTCTTTTCACATAACACATATGGATCCACCAGTGTCATTGCATGTGTGGTATTTTCTCAATCCACCTATGGATCCACCATTGTCATCGAAATGTGTGTTCTCTTCAAAGACCACACATGGATCCACCAGTGTCATTGCATGTGTGTTCTTTTTACTAATAACAACTCGAGTCATTGCATGTGTGTTCTTTTCATATACCACATATGGATCCACCAGTGTCCTTGCAAGTGTGCTATTATCACAATCCACCTATGGATCCACCAGTGTCATTGCATGTGTGTTCTTTTTACTAACAACAACCAGAGTCATTGCATGTGTGTTCTTTTCACATACCACATATGGATCCACCAGTGTCATTGCATGTGTGTTCTTTTCACAATCCACCTATAGATCCACTAGTGTCATTGCATGTGTGCTCTTTTTACTAACAACAACCAGAGTCATTGCATGTGTGTTATCTTCACAGACCACACATGGATCCACCAGTGTCATTGCATTTGTGTTCTTTTCACAATCCACTAATGGATCCACCAGTGGCATTGCATGTGTGCTCTTTTTACTAAAAACAACCAGAGTCCTTGCATGTGTGTTCTCTTTAGAGACCACACATAGATCCACCAGTGTCATTGCATGTGTGTTATTTTTATAACAACAACCGGTGTCATTGAAATGTGTGTTCTCTTCAGAGACCACACATGGATCCACCAGTGTCATTGCATGTGTGTTCTTTTCATATACCACATATGGATCCACCAGTGTCATTGCAAGTGTGCTATTTTCTCAATCCACCTATGGATCCACCAGTGTCATTACATGTGTGTTCTTTTTACTAACAACAACCAGAGTCATTGCATGTGTGTTCTTTTCACATACCACATATGGATCCACCAGTTTCATTGCATGTGTGCTCTTTTCATAGTCCACCTATGGATCCACCAGTGTCATTGCATGTGTGTTCTTTTTACTAACAACAACCAGAGTCATTGCATGTGTGTTCTTTTCACATACCACATATGGATCCACCAGTCTCATTGCATGTGTGTTCTTTTCACAATCCACCTATAGATCCACCAGTGTCATTGCATGTGTGCTCTTTTTACTAACAAGAACCAGAGTCATTGCATGTGTGTTATCTTTAGAGACCACACATGGATCCACCAGTGTCATTGCATTTGTGTTCTTTTCACAATCCACCAAGTGTGCTCTTTTTACTAACAACAACCAGAGTCATTGCATGTGTGTTCTCTTGAGAGACCACACATAGATCCACCAGTGTCATTGCATGTGTGTTCTTTTTACTAACAACAACCGGTGTCATTGAAATGTGTGTTCTCTTCAGAGACCACACATGGATCCAACAGTGTCATTGCATGTGTGTTCTTGTTACTAACAACAACCAGAGTCATTGCATGTTTGTTCTTTTCACATTCCACATATGGATCCACCAGTTTCATTGCATGTGTGTTCTTTTCACAATCCACCTATGGATCCACCAGTGTCATTGCATGTGTGTTCTTTTTACTAACAACAACCAGTGTCATTGCATGTGTGTTCTTTTTACTAACAACAACCAGAGTCATTGCATGTGTGTTCTTTTCACATACCACATATGGATCCACCAGTGTCATTGCATGTGTGTTCTTTTCACAATCCACCTATAGATCCACCAGTGGCATTGCATGTGTGCTCTTTTTACTAACAACTAGAGTCATTGCATGTGTGTTCTCTTCAGAGACCACACATAGATCCACCAGTGGCATTGCATGTGTGCTCTTTTTACTAACAACAACCAGAGTCATTGCATGTGTGTTCTCTTTAGAGACCACACATAGATCCACCAGTGTCATTGCATGTGTGTTATTTTTACTAACAACAATCGGTGTCATTGAAATGTGTGTTCTCTTTAGAGACCACACATGGATCCAACAGTGTCATTGCATGTGTGTTCTTGTTACTAACAAAAACCAGAGTCATTGCATGTGTGTTCTTTTCACATACCACATATGGATCCACCAATGTCATTGCATGTGTGTTCTTTTCACAATCCACCTATGGATCCACCAGTGTCATTACCTGTGTGTTCTTTTTACTAACAACAACCAGTGTCATTGAAATGTGTGTTCTCTTCAGAGACCACACATGGATCCACCAGTGTCATTGCATGTGTGTTCTTGTTACTAACAACAACCAGAGTGATTGCATGTGTGTTCCTTTCACATACCACATATGGATCCACCAGTGTCATTGCATGTGTGTTCTTTTCACAATCCACCAGTGTCATTGCATGTGTGCTTTTTTTATCAACAACAACCAGAGTCATTGCATGTGTGTTCTCTTCAGAGACCACACATGGATCCACCTGTGTCATTGCATGTGTGTTCTTTTTACTAACAACCAAAGTCATTGAAATGTGTGTTCTCTTCAGAGACCACACATGGATCCACTAGTGTCATTGCATGTGTGTTATTTTTACTGACAACAACCAGAGTCATTGCATGTGTGTTGTTTCCACATACCACATATGGATCCACTAGTGTCATTGCATGTGTGTTCTTTTTACTAACAATAACTGGAGTCATTTCACGTGTGTTCTTTTCACATACCACATATGGATCCACCAGTGTCACTGAAATGTGTGTTCTTTTCAGAGACCACACATGGATCCACCAGTGTCATTGCATGTGTGTTCTTTTTACTAAAAACAACTGGAGTCATTGCATGTGTGTTCTTTTCACATACAACATATGTTTCCACCAGTGTCATTGCATGTGTGCTCTTATCACAATCCACCCATGGATCCACTAGTGTCATTGCATGTGTGTTCTTTTCACATGCCACATATGGATCCACTAGTGTCATTGAAATGTGTGTTCTCGTGAGAGACCACACATGGATCCTTCAGTGTCATTGCATGTGTGTTCTTTTTACTAACAATAACTGGAGTCATTGAATGTGTGTTCTTTTCACATACCACATATGGATCCACCAGTGTCCTTGCATGTGTGCTCTTTTCAAAATCCACCTATGGATCCACCAGTGTCATTCAAATGTGTGTTCTCTTCAGAGACCACACATGGATCCACCAGTGTCATTGCATGTGTGTTCTTTTTACTAATAACAACTCGAGTCATTGCATGTGTGTTCTTTTCATATACCACATTTGGATCCACCAGTGTCATTGCAAGTGTGCTATTTTCACAATCCACCTATGGATCCACCAGTGTCATTGCATGTGTGTTCTTTTTACTAACAACAACCAGAGTCATTGCATGTGTGTTCTTTTCACAATCCACCTATGGATCCACCAGTGTCATTGCATGTGTGTTCTTTTTACTAACAACAACGAGTGTCATTGCATGTGTGTACTTTTTACTAACAACAACCAGTGTCATTGAAATGTGTGTTCTCTTCAGAGACCACACATGGATCCACAAGTGTCATTCCATGTGTGTTCTTGTTACTAACAACAACCAGAGTCATTGCATGTGTGTTCTTTTCACATACCACATATGGATCCACCAGTGTCATTGCATGTGTATTCTTTTCACAATCCACATATGGATCCACCAATGTCATTGCATGTGTGCTCTTTTTACTAACAACAACTAGAGTCATTGCATGTGTGTTCTCTTCAGAGACCACACATGGATCCACCTGTGTCATTTCATGTGTGTTCTTTTTACTAACAACCAGAGTCATTGAAATGTGTGTTCTCTTCATAGACCACACATGGATCCACTAGTGTCATTGCATGTGTGTTCTTTTTACTAACAACAACCAGAGTCATTGCATGTGTGTTCTTTTCACATACCACATATGGATCCACCAGTGTCATTGCATGTGTGTTCTTTTTACTAACAATAACTGGAGTCATTTCACGTGTGTTCTTTTCACATACCACATATGGATCCACAAATGTCGTTGAAATGCGTGTTCTCTTTAGAGACCACACATGGATCCACCAGTGTCATTGCATGTGTGTTCTTTTTACTATTAACAACTCGAGTCAATGCATGTGTGTTGTTTTCATATACCACATATGGATCCACCAGTGTCATTGCAAGTGTGCTATTTTCACAATCCACCTATGGATCCACCAGTGTCATTGCATGTGTGTTCTTTTTACTAACAACAACCAGATTCATTGCATGTGTGTTCTTTTTACATACCACATATGGATCCACCAGTGTCATTGCATGTGTGATCTTTCCACAATCCACCTATGGATCCACCAGTGTCATTAAAATGTGTGTTCTCTTCAGAGACCACACATGGATCCACAAGTGTCATTGCATGTGTGTTCTTTTTTCTAATAACAACTCGAGTCATTTCATGTGTGTTCTTTTCATATACCACATATGGATCCACCAGTGTCATTGCAATTGTGCTATTTTCACAATCCACCTATGGATCCACCAGTGTCATTGCATGTGTGTTCTTTTTACTAATAACAACTAGAGTCATTGCATGTGTGTTCTTTTCACATACCACATATGGATCCACCAGTGTCATTACATGTGTGCTCTTTTCATAGTCCACCTATGGATCCACCAGTGTCATTGCATGTGTGTTCTTTTTACTAACAACAACCAGAGTCATTGCATGTGTGTTCTTTTCACATACCACATATGGATTCACCAGTGTCATTGCATGTGTGTTCTTTTCACAATCCACCTATAGATCCACCAGTGTCATTGCATGTGTGCTCTTTTTACTAACAACAACTAGAGTCATTGCATGTGTGTTCTCTTTAGAGACCACACATGGATCCACCAGTGTCATTGCATTTGTGTTCTTTTCACAATCCACCAATGGATCCACCAGTGGCATTGCATGTGTGCTCTTTTTACTAACAACAACCAGAGTCATTGCATGTGTGTTCTCTTCAGAGACCACACATGGATCCACCTGTGTCATTGCATGTGTGTTCTTTTTACTAACAACCAGGGTTATTGAAATGTGTGTTCTCTTCACAGACCACACATGGATCTACTAGTGCCATTGCATGTGTGTTCTTTTTACTAACAATAACCATAGTCATTGCATGTGTGTTGTTTTCACATACCACATATGGATCCACCAGTGTCATTGCATGTGTATTCTTTTTACTAACAATAACTGGAGTCATTTCACGTGTGTTCTTTTCACATACCAAATATGGATCCACCACTGTCATTGAAATGTGTGTTCTCTTCAGAGACCACACATGGATCCACAAGTGTCATTGCATATGTGTTCTTTTTAATAACAACAATTGGAGTCATTGCATGTGTGTTCTTTTCACATACAACATATGGATCCACCAGTGTCATTGCATGTGTGCTCTTTTCACAATCAACCCATGGATCCACTAGTGTCATTGCATGTGTGTTCTTTTCACATACCACATATGGATCCACTAGTGTCATTGAAATGTGTGTTCTCGTGAGAGACCACACATGGATCCACCAGTGTCATTGCATGTGTGTTCTTTTTACTAACAATAACCGGAGTCATTGCATGTGTGTTCTTTTCACATACCACATATGGATCCACCAGTGTCATTGCATGTGTGCTCTTTTCACAATCCACCTATGGATCCACCAGTGTCATTGAAATGTGTGTTCTCTTCAGAGACCACAGATGGATCCACCAGTGTCATTATATGTGTGTTCTTTTTTCTAATAACAACTCGAGTCATTGCATGTGTGTTCTAATCATATACCACATATGGATCCACCAGTGTCATTGCAATTGTGCTATTTTCACAATCCACCTATGGATCCACCAGTGTCATTGCATGTGTGTTCTTTTTACTAATAACAACCAGAGTCATTGCATGTGTGTTCTTTTCACATACCACCTATGGATCCACCAGTGTCATTGCATGTGTGCTCTTTTCATAGTCCACCTATGGATCCACCAGTGTCATTGCATGTGTGTTCTTTTTACTAACAACAACCAGAGTCATTGCATGTGTGTTATATTCACATATGGATCCACCAGTGTCATTGCATGTGTGTTCTTTTCACAATCCGCCTATAGATCCACCAGTGTCATTGCATGTGTGCTCTTTTTACTAACAACAACCAGAGTCATTGCATGTGTGTTCTCTTCAGAGACCACACATGGATCCACCAGTGTCATTGCATTTGTGTTCTTTTCACAATCGACCAATGGATCCACCAGTGGCATTGCATGTGTGCTCTTTTTACTAACAACAACCAGAGTCATTGCATGTGTGTTCTCTTAAGAGACCACACATAGATCCACCAGTGTCATTGCATGTATGTTCTTTTTACTAACAACAACCGGTGTCATTGAAATGTGTGTTCTCTTCAGAGACCACACATGGATCCAACAGTGTCATTGCATGTGTGTTCTTGTTACTAACAATAACCAGAGTCATTGCATGTGTGTTCTTTTCACATACCACATATGGATCCACTAGTGTCATTGCATGTGTCTTTTTCACAATCCACCTATGGATCCACCAGTGTCATTGCATGTGTGTTCTTTTTACTAACAACAACCAGTGTCAGTGCATGTGTGTTCTTTTTACTAACAACAACCAGTGTCATTGAAATGTGTGTTCTCTTCAGAGACCACACATGGATCCACCACTGTCATTGCATGTGTGTTCTTGTTACTAACAACAACCAGAGTCATTGCATGTGTGTTCTTTTCACATACCACATATGGATCCACCAGTGTCATTGCGTGTATGTTCTTTTCACAATCCACATATGGATCCACCAGTGTCATTGCATGTGTGCTCTTTTTACTAACAACAACCAGAGTAATTGCATGTGTGTTCTCTTCAGAGACCACACATGGATCCACCTGTGTCATTGCATGTGTGTTCTTTTTACTAACAACCAGAGTCATTGAAATGTGTGTTCTCTTCACAGACCACACATGGATCTACTAGTGTCATTGCATGTGTGTTCTTTTTACTAACAATAACCACAGTCATTGCATGTGTGTTGTTTTCACATACCACATATGGATCCACCAGTGTCATTGCATGTGTATTCTTTTTACTAACAATAACTGGAGTCATTTCACATGTGTTCTTTTCACATACCACATATGGATCCACCAGTGTCATTAAAATGTGTGTTCTCTTCAGAGACCACACATGGTTCCACCAGAGTCATTGCATGTGTGTTCTTTTCACATACAACATATGGATCCACCAGTGTCATTGCATGTGTGCTCTTTTCACAATCCACTCATGGATCCACTAGTGTCATTGCATGTGTGTTCTTTTCACATACCACATATGGATCCACTAGTGTCATTGAAATGTGTGTTCTCGTGAGAGACCACACATGGATCCACCAGTGTCATTGCATGTGTGTTCTTTTTACTAACAATAACTGGAGTCATTGCATGTGTGTTCTTTTCACATACCACATATGGATCCACCAGTGTCATTGCATTTGTGCTCTTTTCACAATCCACCTATGGATCCACCAGTGTCATTGAAATGTGTGTTCTCTTCAGAGACCACACATGGATCCACCAGTGTCATTGCATGTGTGTTCTTTTTTCTAATAACAACTCGAGTCATTGCATGTGTGTTCTTTTCATATACCACATATGGATCCACCAGTGTCATTGCAATTGTGCTATTTTCACAATCCACCTATGGATCCACCAGTGTCATTGCATGTGTGTTCTTTTTACTAATAACAACCAGAGTCATTGCATGTGTGTTCTTTTCACATACCACCTATGGATCGACCAGTGTCATTGCATGTGTCCTCTTTTCATAGTCCACCTATGGATCCACCAGTGTCATTGCATGTGTGTTCTTTTTACTAACAACAACCAAAGTCATTGCATGTGTGTTCTTTTCACATACCACATATGGATCCACCAGTGTCATTGCATGTGTGTTCTTTTCACAATCCACCTATAGATCCACCAGTATCATTGCATGTGTGCTCTTTTTACTAACAACAACAAGAGTCATTGCATGTGTGTTCTCTTCAGAGACCACACATGGATCCACCAGTGTCATTGCATTTGTGTTCTTTTCACAATCCACCAATGGATCCACCAGTGGCATTGCATGTGTGCTCTTTTTACTAACAACAACCAGAGTCATTGCATGTGTGTTCTCTTAAGAGACCACACATATGTCCACCAGTGTCATTGCATGTGTGTTCTTTTTCTAACAACAACCGGTGTCATTGAAATGTGTGTTCTCTTCAGAGACCACACATGGATCCAACAGTGTCATTTCATGTGTGTTCTTGTTACTAACTATAACCAGAGTCATTGCATGTGTATTCTTTTCACATACCACATATGGATCCACCAGTGTCATTGCATGTGTGCTCTTTTGACAATCCACCTATGGATCCACCAGTGTCATTGCATGTGTGTTCTTTTTACTAACAACAACCAGAGTCATTGCATGTGTGTTCTTTTCACATACCACATATGGATCCACCAGTGTCATTTCATGTGTCTTTTTCACAATCCACCTATGGATCCACCAGTGTCATTACATGTGTGTTCTTTTTACTAACAACAACCAGTGTCATTGCATGTGTTTTCCTTTTGCTAACAATAACCAGTGTCATTGAAATTTGTCTTCTCTTCAAAGACCACACATGGATCCACCAGTGTCATTGAATGTGTGTTCTTGTTACTAACAACAACCAGAGTCATTGCATGTGTGTTCTTTTCACATACCAACATATGGATCCACTAGTGTCATTGCATGTGTGTTATTTTCACAATCCACCTATGGATCCACCAGTGTCATTGCATGTGTGCTCTTTTTACTAACAACAACCAGAGTCATTGCATGTGTGTTCTCTTCATAAACCACACATGGATCCACCTATGTCATTGCATGTGTGTTCTTTTTACTAACAACCAGAGTCATTGAAATGTGTGTTCTCTTCACAGACCACACATGGATCTACTAGTGTCATTGCATGTCTGTTCTTTTTACAAACAATAACCAGTGTCATTGCATGTGTGTTATTTTTACTAACATTAACTGGGGTCATTTCACGTGTGTTCTTTTCACATACCACATATGGATCCACGAGTGTCATTGAAATGTGTGTTCTCTTCAGAGAGCACACATGGATCCACCAGTGTCATTGCATGTGTGTTCTTTTTACTAACAACAACTGGAGTCATTGCATGTGTGTTCTTTTCACATACAACATATGGATCCACCAGTGTCATTGCATGTGTGCTCTTTTCACAATCCACCCATGGATCCACTAGTGTCATTGCATGTGTGTTCTTTTCACATACCACATATGGATCCACTAGTGTCATTGAAATGTGTGTTCTCGTGAGAGACCACACATGGATCCACCAGTGTCATTGCATGTGTGTTATTTTTACTAACAATAACTGGAGTCATTGCATGTGTGTTCTTTTCACATACCACATGTGGATCCACCACTGTCATTGCATGTGTGCTCGTTTCACAACCCACCTATGGATCCACAAGTGTCATTGAAATGTGTGTTCTCTTCAGAAACCACACATGGATCCACCAGTGTCATTGCATGTGTGTTCTCTTTTCTAATAACAACTCGAGTCATTGTATGTGTGTTCTTTTCATATACCACATATGGATCCACCAGTGTCATTGCAATTGTGCTATTTTCACAATCCACCTATGGATCCACCAGTGTCATTGCATGTGTGTTCTTTTTATTAATAACAACCAGAGTCATTGCATGTGTGTTCTTTCCACATACCACATATGGATCCACCAGTGTCATTGCATGTGTGCTCTTTTCATAGTCCACCTATGGATCCACTAGTGTCATTGCATGTGTGTTCTTTTAACTAACAATAATTGGAGTCATCGTACGTGTGTTCTTTTCACATACCACATATGGATCCACCAGTGTCATTGAAATGTGTGTTCTCTTCAGAGAGCACACATGGATCCACTAGTGTCATTGCATGTGTGCTCTTTTTACTAACAACAACTGGAGTCATTGCATGTGTGTTCTTTTCACATACAACATATGGATCCACCAGTGTCATTGCATGTGTGCTCTTTTCACAATCCACCCATGGATCCACTAGTGTCATTGCATGTGTGTTATTTTCACATACCACATATGGATCCACTAGTGTCATTGAAAGGTGTGTTCTCGTGAGAGACCACACATGAATCCACCAGTGTCATTGCATGTGTGTTCTTTTTACTAACAATAACTAGAGTCATTGCATGTGTTTCCTTTTCACATACCACATATGGATCCACCAGTGTCATTGCATGTGTGCTCGTTTCACAATCCACCTATGGATCCACCAGTGTCATTGAAATGTGTGTTCTCTTCAGAGACCACACATGGATCCACCAGTGTCATTGCATGTGTGTTCTTTTTTCTAATAACAACTCGAGTCATTGCATGTGTGTTCTTTTCATATACCACATATGGATCCACCAGTGTCATTGCAATTGTGCTATTTTCACAATCCACCTATGGATCCACCAGTGTCATTGCATGTGTGTTCTTTTTACTAATAACAACCAGAGTCATTGCATGTGTGTTCTTTTCACATACCACATATGGATCCACCAGTGTCATTGCATGTGTGCTCTTTTCATAGTCCACCTATGGATCCACCAGTGTCATTGCATGTGTGTTCTTTTTACTAACAACAACCAGAGTCATTGCATGTGTGTTCTTTTCACATACCACATATGGATCCATCAATGTCATTGCATGTGTGTTCTTTTCACAATCCACCTATAGATCCACGAGTGTCATTGCATGTGTGCTCTTTTTACTAACAACAACCAGAGCCATTGCATGTGTGTTCTCTTCAAAGACCACACATGGATGCACCAGTGTCATTGCATTTGTGTTCTTTTCACAATCCACCAATGGATCCACCAGTGGCATTGCATGTGTGCTCTTTTTACTAGCAACAACCAGAGTCATTGCATGTGTGTTCTCTTAAGAGACCACACATAGATCCACCAGTGTCATTGCATGTGTGTTCTTTTTACTAACAACAACCGGTGTCATTGAAATGTGTGTTCTCTTCAGAGACCACACATGGATCCACCACTGTCATTGCATGTGTGTTCTTGTTACTAACAACAACCAGAGTCATTGCATGTGTGTTCTTTTCACATACCACATATGGATCCACCAGTGTCATTGCGTGTATGTTCTTTTCACAATCCACATATGGATCCACCAGTGTCATTGCATGTGTGCTCTTTTTACTAACAACAACCAGAGTAATTGCATGTGTGTTCTCTTCAGAGACCACACATGGATCCACCTGTGTCATTGCATGTGTGTTCTTTTTACTAACAACCAGAGTCATTGAAATGTGTGTTCTCTTCACAGACCACACATGGATCTACTAGTGTCATTGCATGTGTGTTCTTTTTACTAACAATAACCACAGTCATTGCATGTGTGTTGTTTTCACATACCACATATGGATCCACCAGTGTCATTGCATGTGTATTCTTTTTACTAACAATAACTGGAGTCATTTCACATGTGTTCTTTTCACATACCACATATGGATCCACCAGTGTCATTAAAATGTGTGTTCTCTTCAGAGACCACACATGGATCCACCAGAGTCATTGCATGTGTGTTCTTTTCACATACAACATATGGATCCACCAGTGTCATTGCATGTGTGCTCTTTTCACAATCCACTCATGGATCCACTAGTGTCATTGCATGTGTGTTCTTTTCACATACCACATATGGATCCACTAGTGTCATTGAAATGTGTGTTCTCGTGAGAGACCACACATGGATCCACCAGTGTCATTGCATGTGTGTTCTTTTTACTAACAATAACTGGAGTCATTGCATGTGTGTTCTTTTCACATACCACATATGGATCCACCAGTGTCATTGCATTTGTGCTCTTTTCACAATCCACCTATGGATCCACCAGTGTCATTGAAATGTGTGTTCTCTTCAGAGACCACACATGGATCCACCAGTGTCATTGCATGTGTGTTCTTTTTTCTAATAACAACTCAAGTCATTGCATGTGTGTTCTTTTCATATACCACATATGGATCCACCAGTGTCATTGCAATTGTGCTATTTTCACAATCCACCTATGGATCCACCAGTGTCATTGCATGTGTGTTCTTTTTACTAATAACAACCAGAGTCATTGCATGTGTGTTCTTTTCACATACCACCTATGGATCGACCAGTGTCATTGCATGTGTCCTCTTTTCATAGTCCACCTATGGATCCACCAGTGTCATTGCATGTGTGTTCTTTTTACTAACAACAACCAAAGTCATTGCATGTGTGTTCTTTTCACATACCACATATGGATCCACCAGTGTCATTGCATGTGTGTTCTTTTCACAATCCACCTATAGATCCACCAGTATCATTACATGTGTGCTCTTTTTACTAACAACAACAAGAGTCATTGCATGTGTGTTCTCTTCAGAGACCACACATGGATCCACCAGTGTCATTGCATTTGTGTTCTTTTCACAATCCACCAATGGATCCACCAGTGGCATTGCATGTGTGCTCTTTTTACTAACAACAACCAGAGTCATTGCATGTGTGTTCTCTTAAGAGACCACACATATGTCCACCAGTGTCATTGCATGTGTGTTCTTTTTCTAACAACAACCGGTGTCATTGAAATGTGTGTTCTCTTCAGAGACCACACATGGATCCAACAGTGTCATTTCATGTGTGTTCTTGTTACTAACTATAACCAGAGTCATTGCATGTGTATTCTTTTCACATACCACATATGGATCCACCAGTGTCATTGCATGTGTGCTCTTTTGACAATCCACCTATGGATCCACCAGTGTCATTGCATGTGTGTTCTTTTTACTAACAACAACCAGAGTCATTGCATGTGTGTTCTTTTCACATACCACATATGGATCCACCAGTGTCATTTCATGTGTCTTTTTCACAATCCACCTATGGATCCACCAGTGTCATTACATGTGTGTTCTTTTTACTAACAACAACCAGTGTCATTGCATGTGTTTTCCTTTTGCTAACAATAACCAGTGTCATTGAAATTTGTCTTCTCTTCAAAGACCACACATGGATCCACCAGTGTCATTGAATGTGTGTTCTTGTTACTAACAACAACCAGAGTCATTGCATGTGTGTTCTTTTCACATACCAACATATGGATCCACTAGTGTCATTGCATGTGTGTTATTTTCACAATCCACCTATGGATCCACCAGTGTCATTGCATGTGTGCTCTTTTTACTAACAACAACCAGAGTCATTGCATGTGTGTTCTCTTCATAGACCACACATGGATCCACCTATGTCATTGCATGTGTGTTCTTTTTACTAACAACCAGAGTCATTGAAATGTGTGTTCTCTTCACAGACCACACATGGATCTACTAGTGTCATTGCATGTCTGTTCTTTTTACTAACAATAACCAGTGTCATTGCATGTGTGTTATTTTTACTAACATTAACTGGGGTCATTTCACGTGTGTTCTTTTCACATACCACATATGGATCCACGAGTGTCATTGAAATGTGTGTTCTCTTCAGAGAGCACACATGGATCCACCAGTGTCATTGCATGTGTGTTCTTTTTACTAACAACAACTGGAGTCATTGCATGTGTGTTCTTTTCACATACAACATATGGATCCACCAGTGTCATTGCATGTGTGCTCTTTTCACAATCCACCCATGGATCCACTAGTGTCATTGCATGTGTGTTCTTTTCACATACCACATATGGATCCACTAGTGTCATTGAAATGTGTGTTCTCGTGAGAGACCACACATGGATCCACCAGTGTCATTGCATGTGTGTTATTTTTACTAACAATAACTGGAGTCATTGCATGTGTGTTCTTTTCACATACCACATGTGGATCCACCACTGTCATTGCATGTGTGCTCGTTTCACAACCCACCTATGGATCCACAAGTGTCATTGAAATGTGTGTTCTCTTCAGAAACCACACATGGATCCACCAGTGTCATTGCATGTGTGTTCTCTTTTCTAATAACAACTCGAGTCATTGTATGTGTGTTCTTTTCATATACCACATATGGATCCACCAGTGTCATTGCAATTGTGCTATTTTCACAATCCACCTATGGATCCACCAGTGTCATTGCATGTGTGTTCTTTTTATTAATAACAACCAGAGTCATTGCATGTGTGTTCTTTCCACATACCACATATGGATCCACCAGTGTCATTGCATGTGTGCTCTTTTCATAGTCCACCTATGGATCCACTAGTGTCATTGCATGTGTGTTCTTTTAACTAACAATAATTGGAGTCATCGTACGTGTGTTCTTTTCACATACCACATATGGATCCACCAGTGTCATTGAAATGTGTGTTCTCTTCAGAGAGCACACATGGATCCACTAGTGTCATTGCATGTGTGCTCTTTTTACTAACAACAACTGGAGTCATTGCATGTGTGTTCTTTTCACATACAACATATGGATCCACCAGTGTCATTGCATGTGTGCTCTTTTCACAATCCACCCATGGATCCACTAGTGTCATTGCATGTGTGTTATTTTCACATACCACATATGGATCCACTAGTGTCATTGAAAGGTGTGTTCTCGTGAGAGACCACACATGAATCCACCAGTGTCATTGCATGTGTGTTCTTTTTACTAACAATAACTAGAGTCATTGCATGTGTTTCCTTTTCACATACCACATATGGATCCACCAGTGTCATTGCATGTGTGCTCGTTTCACAATCCACCTATGGATCCACCAGTGTCATTGAAATGTGTGTTCTCTTCAGAGACCACACATGGATCCACCAGTGTCATTGCATGTGTGTTCTTTTTTCTAATAACAACTCGAGTCATTGCATGTGTGTTCTTTTCATATACCACATATGGATCCACCAGTGTCATTGCAATTGTGCTATTTTCACAATCCACCTATGGATCCACCAGTGTCATTGCATGTGTGTTCTTTTTACTAATAACAACCAGAGTCATTGCATGTGTGTTCTTTTCACATACCACATATGGATCCACCAGTGTCATTGCATGTGTGCTCTTTTCATAGTCCACCTATGGATCCACCAGTGTCATTGCATGTGTGTTCTTTTTACTAACAACAACCAGAGTCATTGCATGTGTGTTCTTTTCACATACCACATATGGATCCATCAATGTCATTGCATGTGTGTTCTTTTCACAATCCACCTATAGATCCACGAGTGTCATTGCATGTGTGCTCTTTTTACTAACAACAACCAGAGCCATTGCATGTGTGTTCTCTTCAAAGACCACACATGGATGCACCAGTGTCATTGCATTTGTGTTCTTTTCACAATCCACCAATGGATCCACCAGTGGCATTGCATGTGTGCTCTTTTTACTAGCAACAACCAGAGTCATTGCATGTGTGTTCTCTTAAGAGACCACACATAGATCCACCAGTGTCATTGCATGTGTGTTCTTTTTACTAACAACAACCGGTGTCATTGAAATGTGTGTTCTCTTCAGAGACCACACATGGATCCAACAGTGTCATTGCATGTGTGTTCTTGTTACTAACAATAACCAGAGTCCTTGCATGTGTGTTCTTTTCACATACCACATATGTATCCACTAGTGTCATTGCATGAATCCACCTATGGATCCACCAGTGTCATTGCATGTGTGTTCTTTTTACTAACAACAACCATTGTCATTGCATTTGTTTTCTTTTTACTAACAACAACCAGTGTCATTGAAATGTATGTTCTCTTCAGAGACCACACATGGATCCACCAGTGTCATTGCATGTGTGTTCTTATTACGAACAACAACCAGAGTCATTGCATGTGTGTTCTTTTCACATACCACATATGGATCCACCAGTGTCATTGCATGTGTGTTCTTTAAACAATCCACCTATAGATCCACCAGTGTCATTCCATGTGTGCTCTTTTTACTAACAACAACCAGAGTCATTGCATGTGTGTTCTCTTCAGAGACCACACATGGATCCACCTGTGTCATTGCATGTGTGTTCTTTTTACTAACAACCAGAGTCATTAAAATGTGTGTTCGCTTCACAGACCACACATGGATCCACCAGTGTCATTGCATGTGTGTTCTTTTTACTAACAACAACCAGAGTCATTGCATGTGTGTTCTTTTCACATACCACATATGGATCCACCAGTGTCATTGCATGTCTGTATTTTTACTAACAATAACTGGAGTCATTTCACGTCTGTTCTTTTCACATACCATATATGGATCCACCAGTGTCATTGAAATGTGTGTTCTCTTCAGAGACCACACATGGATCCACCAATGTCATTGCATGTGTGTTCTTTTTACTATTAACAACTCGAGTCATTGCATGTGTGTTCTTTTCATATACCACATATGGATCCACCCGTGTCATTGCAATTGTGCTATTTTCACAATCGACCTATGGATCCACCAGTGTCATTGCATGTGTGTTCTTTTTACTAATAACAACCAGAGTCATTGCATGTGTGTTCTTTTCACATACCACATATGGATCCACCAGTGTCATTGCATGTGTGCTCTTTTCATAGTCCACCTATGGATCCACCAGTGTCATTGCATGTGTGTTCTTTTTACTAACAACAACCAGAGTCATTGCATGTGTGTTCTTTTCACATACCACATATGGATCCACCAATGTCATTGCATGTGTGTTCTTTTCACAATCCATCTATAGATCCACGAGTGTCATTGCATGTGTGCTCTTTTTACTAACAACAACCAGAGCCATTGCATGTGTGTTCTCTTCAAAGACCACACATGGATGCACCAGTGTCATTGCATTTGTGTTCTTTTCACAATCCACCAATGGATCCACCAGTGGCATTGCATGTGTGCTCTTTTTACTAGCAACAACCAGAGTCATTGCATGTGTGTTCTCTTAAGAGACCACACATAGATCCACCAGTGTCATTGCATGTGTGTTCTTTTTACTAACAACAACCGGTGTCATTGAAATGTTTGTTCTCTTCAGAGACCACACATGGATCCAACAGTGTCATTGCATGTGTGTTCTTGTTACTAACAATAACCAGAGTCATTGCATGTGTGTTCTTTTCACATACCACATATGTATCCACTAGTGTCATTGCATGAATCCACCTATGGATCCACCAGTGTCATTGCATGTGTGTTCTTTTTACTAACAACAACCATTGTCATTGCATTTGTTTTCTTTTTACTAACAACAACCAGTGTCATTGAAATGTATGTTCTCTTCAGAGACCACACATGGATCCACCAGTGTCATTGCATGTGTGTTCTTATTACGAACAACAACCAGAGTCATTGCATGTGTGTTCTTTTAACATACCACATATGGATCCACCAGTGTCATTGCATGTGTGTTCTTTAAACAATCCACCTATGGATCCACCAGTGTCATTCCATGTGTGCTCTTTTTACTAACAACAACCAGAGTCATTGCATGTGTGTTCTCTTCAGAGACCACACATGGATCCACCTGTGTCATTGCATGTGTGTTCTTTTTACTAACAACCAGAGTCATTGAAATGTGTGTTCGCTTCACAGACCACACATGGATCCACTAGTGTCATTGCATGTGTGTTCTTTTTACTAACAACAACCAGAGTCATTGCATGTGTGTTCTTTTCACATACCACATATGGATCCACCAGTGTCATTGCATGTGTGTATTTTTACTAACAATAACTGGAGTCATTTCACGTCTGTTCTTTTCACATACCATATATGGATCCACCAGTGTCATTGAAATGTGTGTTCTCTTTAGAGACCACACATGGATCCACCAGTGTCATTGCATGTGTGTTCTTTTTACTATTAACAACTCGAGTCATTGCATGTGTGTTCTTTTCATATACCACATATGGATCCACCAGTGTCATTGCAAGTGTGCTATTTTCACAATCCACCTATGGATCCACCAGTGTCATTGCATGTGTGTTCTTTTTACTAACAACAACCAGAGTCATTGCATGTGTGTTCTTTTCACATACCACATATGGATCCACCAGTGTCATTGCATGTCTGCTCTTTTCATAGTCCACCTATGGATCCACCAATGTCATTGCATGTGTGTTCTTTTTATTAACAACGACCAGAGTCATTGCATGTGTGTTATTTTCACATACCACATATGGATCCACCAGTGTCATTGCATGTGTGTTGTTTTCACAATCCACCTATAGATCCACCAGTGTCATTGCATGTGTGCTCTTTTTACTAACAACAACCAGAGTCATTGCATGTGTGTTCTCTTCAGAAACCACACATGGATCCACCAGTGTCATTGCATGTGTGTTCTTTTTTCTAATAACAACTCGAGTCATTGTATGTGTGTTCTTTTCATATACCACATATGGATCCACCAGTGTCATTGCAATTGTGCTATTTTCACAATCCACCTATGGATCCACCAGTGTCATTGCATGTGTGTTCTTTTTACTAATAACAACCAGAGTCATTGCATGTGTGTTCTTTCCACATACCACATATGGATCCACCAGTGTCATTGCATGTGTGCTCTTTTCATAGTCCACCTATGGATCCACTAGTGTCATTGCATGTGTGTTCTTTTAACTAACAATAATTGGAGTCATCGTACGTGTGTTCTTTTCACATACCACATATGGATCCACCAGTGTCATTGAAATGTGTGTTCTCTTCAGAGAGCACACATGGATCCACCAGTGTCATTGCATGTGTACTCTTTTTACTAACAACAACTGGAGTCATTGCATGTGTGTTCTTTTCACATACAACATATGGATCCACCAGTGTCATTGCATGTGTGCTCTTTTCACAATCCACCCATGGATCCACTAGTGTCATTGCATGTGTGTTCTTTTCACATACCACATATGGATCCACTAGTGTCATTGAAAGGTGTGTTCTCGTGAGAGACCACACATGAATCCACCAGTGTCATTGCATGTGTGTTCTTTTTACTAACAATAACTAGAGTCATTGCATGTGTTTCCTTTTCACATACCACATATGGATCCACCAGTGTCATTGCATGTGTGCTCATTTCACAATCCACCTATGGATCCACCAGTGTCATTGAAATGTGTGTTCTCTTCAGAGACCACACATGGATCCACCAGTGTCATTGCATGTGTGTTCTTTTTTCTAATAACAACTCGAGTCATTGCATGTGTGTTCTTTTCATATACCACATATGGATCCACCAGTGTCATTGCAATTGTGCTATTTTCACAATCCACCTATGGATCCACCAGTGTCATTGCATGTGTGTTCTTTTTACTAATAACAACCAGAGTCATTGCATGTGTGTTCTTTTCACATACCACATATGGATCCACCAGTGTCATTGCATGTGTGCTCTTTTCATAGTCCACCTATGGATCCACCAGTGTCATTGCATGTGTGTTCTTTTTACTAACAACAACCAGAGTCATTGCATGTGTGTTCTTTTCACATACCACATATGGATCCACCAATGTCATTGCATGTGTGTTCTTTTCACAATCCACCTATAGATCCACGAGTGTCATTGCATGTGTGCTCTTTTTACTAACAACAACCAGAGCCATTGCATGTGTGTTCTCTTCAAAGACCACACATGGATGCACCAGTGTCATTGCATTTGTGTTCTTTTCACAATCCACCAATGGATCCACCAGTGGCATTGCATGTGTGCTCTTTTTACTAGCAACAACCAGAGTCATTGCATGTGTGTTCTCTTAAGAGACCACACATAGATCCACCGGTGTCATTGCATGTGTGTTCTTTTTACTAACAACAACCGGTGTCATTGAAATGTGTGTTCTCTTCAGAGACCACACATGGATCCAACAGTGTCATTGCATGTGTGTTCTTGTTACTAACAATAACCAGAGTCATTGCATGTGTGTTCTTTTCACATACCACATATGTATCCACTAGTGTCATTGCATGAATCCACCTATGGATCCACCAGTGTCATTGCATGTGTGTTCTTTTTACTAACAACAACCATTGTCATTGCATTTGTTTTCTTTTTACTAACAACAACCAGTGTCATTGAAATGTATGTTCTCTTCAGAGACCACACATGGATCCACCAGTGTCATTGCATGTGTGTTCTTATTACGAACAACAACCAGAGTCATTGCATGTGTGTTCTTTTCACATACCACATATGGATCCACCAGTGTCATTGCATGTGTGTTCTTTAAACAATCCACCTATGTATCCACCAGTGTCATTCCATGTGTGCTCTTTTTACTAACAACAACCAGAGTCATTGCATGTGTGTTCTCTTCAGAGACCACACATGGATCCACCTGTGTCATTGCATGTGTGTTCTTTTTACTAACAACCAGAGTCATTGAAATGTGTGTTCGCTTCACAGACCACACATGGATCCACTAGTGTCATTGCATGTGTGTTCTTTTTACTAAAAACAACCAGAGTCATTGCAGGTGTGTTCTTTTCACATACCACATATGGATCCACCAGTGTCATTGCATGTGTGTATTTTTACTAACAATAACTGGAGTCATTTCACGTCTGTTCTTTTCACATACCATATATGGATCCACCAGTGTCATTGAAATGTGTGTTCTCTTCAGAGACCACACATGGATCCACCAGTGTCATTGCATGTGTGTTCTTTTTACTAATAACAACTCGAGTCATTGCATGTGTGTTCTTTTCATATACCACATATGGATCCACCAGTGTCATTGCAAGTGTGCTATTTTCACAATCCACCTATGGATCCACCAGTGTCATTGCATGTGTGTTCTTTTTACTAACAACAACCAGAGTCATTGCATGTGTGTTCTTTTCACATACCACATATGGATCCACCAGTGTCATTGCATGTCTGCTCTTTTCATAGTCCACCTATGGATCCACCAATGTCATTGCATGTGTGTTCTTTTTATTAACAACGACCAGAGTCATTGCATGTGTGTTATTTTCACATACCACATATGGATCCACCAGTGTCATTGCATGTGTGTTGTTTTCACAATCCACCTATAGATCCACCAGTGTCATTGCATGTGTGCTCTTTTTACTAACAACAACTGGAGTCATTGCATGTGTGTTCTTTTCACATACAACATATGGATCCACCAGTGTCATTGCATGTGTGCTCTTTTCACAATCCACCCATGCATCCACTAGTGTCATTGCATGTGTGTTATTTTCACATACCACATATGGATCCACTAGTGTCATTGAAAGGTGTGTTCTCGTGAGAGACCACACATGAATCCACCAGTGTCATTGCATGTGTGTTCTTTTTACTAACAATAACTAGAGTCATTGCATGTGTTTCCTTTTCACATACCACATATGGATCCACCAGTGTCATTGCATGTGTGCTCGTTTCACAATCCACCTATGGATCCACCAGTGTCATTGAAATGTGTGTTCTCTTCAGAGACCACACATGGATCCACCAGTGTCATTGCATGTGTGTTCTTTTTTCTAATAACAACTCGAGTCATTGCATGTGTGTTCTTTTCATATACCACATATGGATCCACCAGTGTCATTGCAATTGTGCTATTTTCACAATCCACCTATGGATCCACCAGTGTCATTGCATGTGTGTTCTTTTTACTAATAACAACCAGAGTCATTGCATGTGTGTTCTTTTCACATACCACATATGGATCCACCAGTGTCATTGCATGTGTGCTCTTTTCATAGTCCACCTATGGATCCACCAGTGTCATTGCATGTGTGTTCTTTTTACTAACAACAACCAGAGTCATTGCATGTGTGTTCTTTTCACATACCACATATGGATCCATCAATGTCATTGCATGTGTGTTCTTTTCACAATCCACCTATAGATCCACGAGTGTCATTGCATGTGTGCTCTTTTTACTAACAACAACCAGAGCCATTGCATGTGTGTTCTCTTCAAAGACCACACATGGATGCACCAGTGTCATTGCATTTGTGTTCTTTTCACAATCCACCAATGGATCCACCAGTGGCATTGCATGTGTGCTCTTTTTACTAGCAACAACCAGAGTCATTGCATGTGTGTTCTGTTAAGAGACCACACACAGATCCACCAGTGTCATTGCATGTGTGTTCTTTTTACTAACAACAACCGGTGTCATTGAAATGTGTGTTCTCTTCAGAGACCACACATGGATCCAACAGTGTCATTGCATGTGTGTTCTTGTTACTAACAATAACCAGAGTCATTGCATGTGTGTTCTTTTCACATACCACATATGTATCCACTAGTGTCATTGCATGAATCCACCTATGGATCCACCAGTGTCATTGCATGTGTGTTCTTTTTACTAACAACAACCATTGTCATTGCATTTGTTTTCTTTTTACTAACAACAACCAGTGTCATTGAAATGTATGTTCTCTTCAGAGACCACACATGGATCCACCAGTGTCATTGCATGTGTGTTCTTATTACGAACAACAACCAGAGTCATTGCATGTGTGTTCTTTTCACATACCACATATGGATCCACTAGTGTCATTGCATGTGTGTTCTTTAAACAATCCACCTATAGATCCACCAGTGTCATTCCATGTGTGCTCTTTTTACTAACAACAACCAGAGTCATTGCATGTGTGTTCTCTTCAGAGACCACACATGGATCCACCTGTGTCATTGCATGTGTGTTGTTTTTACTAACAACCAGAGTCATTGAAATGTGTGTTCGCTTCACAGACCACACATGGATCCACCAGTGTCATTGCATGTGTGTTCTTTTTACTAACAACAACCAGAGTCATTGCATGTGTGTTCTTTTCACATACCACATATGGATCCACCAGTGTCATTGCATGTGTGTATTTTTACTAACAATAACTGGAGTCATTTCACGTCTGTTCTTTTCACATACCATATATGGATCCACCAGTGTCATTGAAATGTGTGTTCTCTTCAGAGACCACACATGGATCCACCAGTGTCATTGCATGTGTGTTCTTTTTACTATTAACAACTCGAGTCATTGCATGTGTGTTCTTTTCATATACCACATATGGATCCACTAGTGTCATTGCAAGTGTGCTATTTTCACAATCCACCTATGGATCCACCAGTGTCATTGCATGTGTGTTCTTTTTACTAACAACAACCAGAGTCATTGCATGTGTGTTCTTTTCACATACCACATATGGATCCACCATTGTCATTGCATGTGTGCTCTTTTCATAGTCCACCTATGGATCCACCAATGTCATTGCATGTGTGTTCTTTTTATTAACAACGACCAGAGTCATTGCATGTGTGTTATTTTCACATACCACATATGGATCCACCAGTGTCATTGCATGTGTGTTGTTTTCACAATCCACCTATAGATCCACCAGTGTCATTGCATGTGTGCTCTTTTTACTAACAACAACCAGAGTCATTGCATGTGTGTTCTCTTCAGAAACCACACATGGATCCACCAGTGTCATTGCATGTGTGTTCTTTTTTCTAATAACAACTCGAGTCATTGTATGTGTGTTCTTTTCATATACCACATATGGATCCACCAGTGTCATTGCAATTGTGCTATTTTCACAATCCACCTATGGATCCACCAGTGTCATTGCATGTGTGTTCTTTTTACTAATAACAACCAGAGTCATTGCATGTGTGTTCTTTCCACATACCACATATGGATCCACCAGTGTCATTGCATGTGTGCTCTTTTCATAGTCCACCTATGGATCCACTAGTGTCATTGCATGTGTGTTCTTTTAACTAACAATAATTGGAGTCATCGTACGTGTGTTCTTTTCACATACCACATATGGATCCACCAGTGTCATTGAAATGTGTGTTCTCTTCAGAGAGGACACATGGATCCACCAGTGTCATTGCATGTGTGCTCCTTTTACTAACAACAACTGGAGTCATTGCATGTGTGTTCTTTTCACATACAACATATGGATCCACCAGTGTCATTGCATGTGTGCTCTTTTCACAATCCACCCATGGATCCACTAGTGTCATTGCATGTGTGTTCTTTTCACATACCACATATGGATCCACAAGTGTCATTGAAAGGTGTGTTCTCGTGAGAGACCACACATGAATCCACCAGTGTCATTGCATGTGTGTTCTTTTTACTAACAATAACTAGAGTCATTGCATGTGTTTCCTTTTCACATACCACATATGGATCCACCAGTGTCATTGCATGTGTGCTCGTTTCACAATCCACCTATGGATCCACCAGTGTCATTGAAATGTGTGTTCTCTTCAGAGACCACACATGGATCCACCAGTGTCATTGCATGTGTGTTCTTTTTTCTAATAACAACTCGAGTCATTGCATGTGTGTTCTTTTCATATACCACATATGGATCCACCAGTGTCATTGCAATTGTGCTATTTTCACAATCCACCTATGGATCCACCAGTGTCATTGCATGTGTGTTCTTTTTACTAATAACAACCAGAGTCATTGCATGTGTGTTCTTTTCACATACCACATATGGATCCACCAGTGTCATTGCATGTGTGCTCTTTTCATAGTCCACCTATGGATCCACCAGTGTCATTGCATGTGTGCTCTTTTTACTAACAACAACCAGAGTCATTGCATGTGTGTTCTTTTCACATACCACATATGGATCCACCAATGTCATTGCATGTGTGTTCTTTTCACAATCCACCTATAGATCCACGAGTGTCATTGCATGTGTGCTCTTTTTACTAACAACAACCAGAGCCATTGCATGTGTGTTCTCTTCAAAGACCACACATGGATGCACCAGTGTCATTGCATTTGTGTTCTTTTCACAATCCACCAATGGATCCACCAGTGGCATTGCATGTGTGCTCTTTTTACTAGCAACAACCAGAGTCATTGCATGTGTGTTCTCTTAAGAGACCACACATAGATCCACCAGTGTCATTGCATGTGTGTTCTTTTTACTAACAACAACCGGTGTCATTGAAATGTGTGTTCTCTTCAGAGGCCACACATGGATCCAACAGTTTCATTGCATGTGTGTTCTTGTTACTAACAATAACCAGAGTCATTGCATGTGTGTTCTTTTCACATACCACATATGTATCCACTAGTGTCATTGCATGAATCCACCTATGGATCCACCAGTGTCATTGCATGTGTGTTCTTTTTACTAACAACAACCATTGTCATTGCATTTGTTTTCTTTTTACTAACAACAACCAGTGTCATTGAAATGTATGTTCTCTTCAGAGACCACACATGGATCCACCAGTGTCATTGCATGTGTGTTCTTATTACGAACAACAACCAGAGTCATTGCATGTGTGTTCTTTTCACATACCACATATGGATCCACCAGTGTCATTGCATGTGTGTTCTTTAAACAATCCACCTATGGATCCACCAGTGTCATTCCATGTGTGCTCTTTTTACTAACAACAACCAGAGTCATTGCATGTGTGTTCTCTTCAGAGACCACACATGGATCCACCTGTGTCATTGCATGTGTGTTCTTTTTACTAACAACCAGAGTCATTGAAATGTGTGTTCGCTTCACAGACCACACATGGATCCACCAGTGTCATTGCATGTGTGTTCTTTTTACTAACAACAACCAGAGTCATTGCATGTGTGTTCTTTTCACATACCACATATGGATCCACCAGTGTCATTGCATGTGTGTATTTTTACTAACAATAACTGGAGTCATTTCACGTCTGTTCTTTTCACATACCATATATGGATCCACCAGTGTCATTGAAATGTGTGTTCTCTTAAGAGACCACACATGGATCCACCAGTGTCATTGCATGTGTGTTCTTTTTACTATTAACAACTCGAGTCATTGCATGTGTGTTCTTTTCATATACCACATATGGATCCACCAGTGTCATTGCAAGTGTGCTATTTTCACAATCCACCTATGGATCCACCAGTGTCATTGCATGTGTGTTCTTTTTACTAACAACAACCAGAGTCATTGCATGTGTGTTCTTTTCACATACCACATATGGATCCACCAGTGTCATTGCATGTCTGCTCTTTTCATAGTCCACCTATGGATCCACCAATGTCATTGCATGTGTGTTCTTTTTATTAACAACGACCAGAGTCATTGCATGTGTGTTATTTTCACATACCACATATGGATCCACCAGTGTCATTGCATGTGTGTTGTTTTCACAATCCACCTATAGATCCACCAGTGTCATTGCATGTGTGCTCTTTTTACTAACAACAACCAGAGTCATTGCATGTGTGTTCTCTTCAGAAACCACACATGGATCCACCAGTGTCATTGCATGTGTGTTCTTTTTTCTAATAACAACTCGAGTCATTGTATGTGTGTTCTTTTCATATACCACATATGGATCCACCAGTGTCATTGCAATTGTGCTATTTTCACAATCCACCTATGGATCCACCAGTGTCATTGCATGTGTGTTCTTTTTACTAATAACAACCAGAGTCATTGCATGTGTGTTCTTTCCACATACCACATATGGATCCACCAGTGTCATTGCATGTGTGCTCTTTTCATAGTCCACCTATGGATCCACTAGTATCATTGCATGTGTGTTCTTTTAACTAACAATAATTGGAGTCATCGTACGTGTGTTCTTTTCACATACCACATATGGATCCACCAGTGTCATTGAAATGTGTGTTCTCTTCAGAGAGCACACATGGATCCACCAGTGTCATTGCATGTGTGCTCTTTTTACTAACAACAACTGGAGTCATTGCATGTGTGTTCTTTTCACATACAACATATGGATCCACCAGTGTCATTGCATGTGTGCTCTTTTCACAATCCACCCATGGATCCACTAGTGTCATTGCATGTGTGTTCTTTTCACATACCACATATGGATCCACTAGTGTCATTGAAAGGTGTGTTCTCGTGAGAGACCACACATGAATCCACCAGTGTCATTGCATGTGTGTTCTTTTTACTAACAATAACTAGAGTCATTGCATGTGTTTCCTTTTCACATACCACATATGGATCCACCAGTGTCATTGCATGTGTGCTCGTTTCACAATCCACCTATGGATCTACCAGTGTCATTGAAATGTGTGTTCTCTTCAGAGACCACACATGGATCCACCAGTGTCATTGCATGTGTGTTCTTTTTTCTAATAACAACTCGAGTCATTGCATGTGTGTTCTTTTCATATACCACATATGGATCCACCAGTGTCATTGCAATTGTGCTATTTTCACAATCCACCTATGGATCCACCAGTGTTATTGCATGTGTGTTCTTTTTACTAATAACAACCAGAGTCATTGCATGTGTGTTCTTTTCACATACCACATATAGATCCACCAGTGTCATTGCATGTGTGCTCTTTTCATAGCCCACCTATGGATCCACCAGTGTCATTGCATGTGTGTTCTTTTTACTAACAACAACCAGAGTCATTGCATGTGTGTTCTTTTCACATACCACATATGGATCCACCAATGTCATTGCATGTGTGTTCTTTTCACAATCCACCTATAGATCCACGAGTGTCATTGCATGTGTGCTCTTTTTACTAACAACAACCAGAGCCATTGCATGTGTGTTCTCTTCAAAGACCACACATGGATGCACCAGTGTCATTGCATTTGTGTTCTTTTCACAATCCACCAATGGATCCACCAGTGGCATTGCATGTGTGCTCTTTTTACTAGCAACAACCAGAGTCATTGCATGTGTGTTCTCTTAAGAGACCACACATAGATCCACCAGTGTCATTGCATGTGTGTTCTTTTTACTAACAACAACCGGTGTCATTGAAATGTGTGTTCTCTTCAGAGACCACACATGGATCCAACAGTGTCATTGCATGTGTGTTCTTGTTACTAACAATAACCAGAGTCATTGCATATGTGTTCTTTTCACATACCACATATGTATCCACTAGTGTCATTGCATGAATCCACCTATGGATCCACCAGTGTCATTGCATGTGTGTTCTTTTTACTAACAACAACCATTGTCATTGCATTTGTTTTCTTTTTACTAACAACAACCAGTGTCATTGAAATGTATGTTCTCTTCAGAGACCACACATGGATCCACCAGTGTCATTGCATGTGTGTTCTTATTACGAACAACAACCAGAGTCATTGCATGTGTGTTCTTTTCACATACCACATATGGATCCACCAGTGTCATTGCATGTGTGTTCTTTAAACAATCCACCTATGGATCCACCAGTGTCATTCCATGTGTGCTCTTTTTACTAACAACAACCAGAGTCATTGCATGTGTGTTCTCTTCAGAGACCACACATGGATCCACCTGTGTCATTGCATGTGTGTTCTTTTTACTAACAACCAGAGTCATTGAAATGTGTGTTCGCTTCACAGACCACACATGGATCCACTAGTGTCATTGCATGTGTGTTCTTTTTACTAACAACAACCAGTCATTGCATGTGTGTTCTTTTCACATACCACATATGGATCCACCAGTGTCATTGCATGTGTGTATTTTTACTAACAATAACTGGAGTCATTTCACGTCTGTTCTTTTCACATACCATATATGGATCCACCAGTGTCATTGAAATGTGTGTTCTCTTCAGAGACCACACATGGATCCACCAGTGTCATTGCATGTGTGTTCTTTTTACTATTAACAACTCGAGTCATTGCATGTGTGTTCTTTGCATATACCACATATGGATCCACCAGTGTCATTGCAAGTGTGCTATTTTCACAATCCACCTATGGATCCACCAGTGTCATTGCATGTGTGTTCTTTTTACTAACAACAACCAGAGTCATTGCATGTGTGTTCTTTTCACATACCACATATGGATCCACCAGTGTCATTGCATGTGTGCTCTTTTCATAGTCCACCTATGGATCCACCAATGTCATTGCATGTGTGTTCTTTTTATTAACAACGACCAGAGTCATTGCATGTAACATCCCTAAAAATCATGTTTCAAAACTCATTCATATCATCTTTGCATCATTCATCCATTTAGGGTTTTTCTCAAAATCATTTAGAAACACAAACTTTGGCTATGATTTCATGTGGGCAATTTATCTCAATTGGCCATCACCCTTTGAGATTTGATTGTACATGATCTTGTTTGCTTGCCTCCATGGTTGGAAAGGTTAGGAGTAACATTTAAACCCAAGACTTCAATTTAGAAATATTTTCTAAAACCTATTTCAAACTAGAGACAAAGAGACAAAGTCTCTGTTTATTTCAAAGACCCAAGCTTGACCAAGCCTTGCTAGTAACCACATGGTCATATGACTCGTTTTTGAACCCACAGAACCCTGCAAAAATTCCCAAAGCAGTTTGAATTCAAAAGGATTTGAAATCATATCAAATTCATACCAGAAAATGGAATTAGAAAAAGAAAAAGCTTAAAGAAAGGGAAAGGGCCGAGCGGCCAGAATCTGGCCCAGCAGCGAATGAAGCCCAGCAAGCCCACCCGGGGATCTCCTTTTACTTCTCACACGCGCGAGCACACGCAGACAGACGCTGACAGCCCGACCCCACCTGCACTCCGCGTACCACGCTGACAAGCGGGCCTTCTCCACGTCACCGTCGTCTCCACCCGCACGACCCGTTCATCCCCAAATCAACGCGGGCGTTTCTGTGTTTAATTCACGGCGTCAATTCGATTTATTGGCCGAGTAATTCTCGCTCGTGACCAGGCTATAAGAATCCCCTCTGTCTCCTCTCTCTTCTCACTCAAACCCCGAACCCAGAGCGCCACCAGGCTGCGTGTATTGCTCTCTGTAGCCCCGCCGTCTCCGACGACTGCGCCGGCGAATTCCGGTGAGTCCAGAGCTCCTCTCTGCCTCTCGATCTTGCAAACTGATTCAGTGAGCCTCTGCGCTTCTTTTAACACGTTTCGTTTGCTCTCGCATGGACCGTAGCTCCGGCAACATCGTCGACTAGTCGCCTCCGACGTCTGCACGAACTCCGGCGAACTCCAGTGGTAAGTCCAGACCACCCCACACTTTCTAGTTCACGCACATAGCTCTGTCTCGACTCTGCGAATCTAACCGTGTCCTCGCCTTGCCTCGGGGTGATTCACAGCGACGTCCACGACGACCACCCGACGCAACCGCCGCCCACAGCAACTCCGGCGAGCAATCTAGGACAGCCCCGAGCACCCCTTGACCAACTGCAAGTACGACGAGCTTCGCCGTGACCTCCTGAGCCCGGTGAGCTACTCCTCGATCTCACTTACCTCCTGCATCGTCGGCAACGTCATCGACCGACAGTTCCGCCGCCGGTAGCCGCCGCTCCGCCGCCAGTTTCTGGCCAGGTCAATAACAACCGTTAGATCTGCATCGTAGCGCTAGGATAGATCCACTTAACCCCGAAGCGGTACGCGATCTGAGCCGCCAGATTTCATTTAGATCCAGCGGTCTGTATCGCTCGATCCAGACGAACCGGTACGGGCGAATAGGATCATGACGCGTGGCTAGGAGCTGATCTGAAAATAGAATTTAAAAACAGATTTTGATCCAGATTTCAAATGCCTATATCTTTTGATTTCCACGTTGGAATTTTGCAAACTTTATACCGTTGGATTCAGAAAAACAAGACCTTTCTGCCTATCCAATTTGTTTAGCAAATAGTAACCATTAGATGTGCTAAAATTGCAGAGACTTGTTTGAGGCCTTTTTAAGTATAGATTTAGTTTAGTATTTTTGTTTAGGGTTAAATTTTGTTTAGATGGTAAACTAGTGACTTGCTAAATTTCTGTATTCATGCACTTGCTTGGTTGAGTTTTCAAAAATCATCACTTGGTAGATTCATGCATGCATGCATTCATAATATTTTGTTTGTATATATTTGAGTGTAATTGTGTGCTATAACTTTGTGTGTAGATTTTGCTAGTGATTGTGATTGTGACGAGTGCTACTCTCCACACTACCAAGGCAAGTGATATCATCATGAATATTCCATTCCTATATTTTATTTATGCATTAGTAATATTTTCTAAGTATAGGACTTGCATGGTTTTTGCTAAGTACAAGCTATTCTTGGGAAAACCTATTAGGTGAAACCTTAGTGAAAAATTACCTAAGACAAGATTCCTATTACTAACATGCTTAGCCTAGCTACTAGAAAACAAGGGTGGTTTATCTATTCACTATGGAAAATTTCTAAGTCTAAGGACTTATGTTTTTGTAAAATAAAACAACTAAGTTAATGAACCACCTAGGTGGAATGGAAGGAATGGCTTATGTTGAGTGGTTCACAAGGCCATGGACTTGGCTTGTGTATCTCACTTGTGGATGGCCACCCAGGAAACAAAGAGATTTGAGATGTCTAATGTTGAGAAGCTTCAAGTGCAACCACTTGGTAATATGGGCTCTGCCATGATCTTAGGATGCTAGAACTTAGTCTTTTGGACAGTGGGTGGTAGATGGGATGATAGGTTGGAGCGCGTCCATTTGACTAAGGAAAGGCTACTGAAGGATCATGTCTTGGGAAACCAAGGCTTGTGGGTAAAGTGCACCACCTCTGCAGAGTGTAAAACCTAAGTACTTAGCCATGTCCCTGGTAAAGGACAATTTGAGCATCAAGACATGGAAACTTCAAGAATCTCATCACTCCAATTTCTAAATAAAACTTGTGGGTGAACAAGGGTTAAAAGGATCTTCAGTCATTGATTGGTAGATGCCCTGAGTGGATCTTCAGTCTTTGATTGGTAGATGCCTTGGGTGTTTTATGCCTTACAAAAACTTAGTGTTTTCAAAAGTTAAGGAAAAATCTATTTTGAGCAATGCAAGCCTAAGCTCCACCAGCCAAATGCATATAGTATTATAGTCCACTTAAAATATACTAAGGTATCACTTGCCAATACTATTCCAAAGTATTGACCCTTGTGGCTGTAACTTATGATGTTGCAGGTTACTCTGATGATGATTAGGAGTCATGAGTCTACACTCAACATGCATGCCTGTGGCACATGAAGATGAAGACTTATGTTTATTTACATATTCCATAAACTCTTGTATTAGGCCTTTGGCCATGAGTTGTAAAAGACTATGTTTTATCTCTGGAATGAATGTAATAAACGACCTTTGTATCTCTGTACTTCATCTTAAACTGTGGATGCTAGCATTGATCCAGGGACTAGCATTGCAATCACAGGGATCTTTTCCTTTACAAAGGAGGGATCTTACAGATGGTATCAGAGCACTGTGTTGCCTGTAGGATTATGACCCTAGGATTGGAAACCACTAAGGAAAATTTTAACTTCTTCTACACTTGTCTATTCTTCTCGTAAACTTTTCTAATCTTCTTACTCTCATCTCTATTTGTAGATGAACTCCGTCAATGAAGCCGTGAAGAAAGGACCACTCATGACCATGACCTTGGAGTGTGAGACTGAGTTTCCCAAGATTCTCAAGGACCTCATGGAGACCATGGGAGTACATGGTGCAGCTGTGTACAAGGGCTTTCCAGTGATGGAGGATGGAGTGGAGTATTGGTGGGTGCAACTTCACTTATACAAGAATAAGGAAGACAACCACAAAGAAAAGGGATTCTGCATGTACACCAACACTTTTATGCACACCACATTCTTTGAGTCAGCAAAAGAAGCAGCTTGGAAGACTATCAAGGAACTAAGTGCTAGAGTCAAGTGCAAGATGCTCAACCTCCAAAAAGACTTAGAGAAAGAGAAAGAACATACCCAAGAGTTGGAAGTCACCAACCAATCCTTAAGAGGAGATATTATAGACTTAGTGATAGAAGCATGTGAACAAGATAGGGTGATTGCCACTAGGAACATTGTGTTAGCCACCAGATCCAGTGAGATAGGTCTGTAAACGCACTTCGTTAGTTGGACCACCATCTATCACCTTATTTTCCAAATGATAACTTAAAAATAAGTTTGAACCTTGGTTGATGTATTGAATTTTTGTATGCATGACTTGAGTGATTTGTGTGTTCCAAGAATGTGTTTGAATGTTGCCTTGCTATCTTAAATTGTGTTGTTCTAACTTTTTCAATCTTATAAATAGATGCCTATTGCCATCAGCACTGTTGAGGAGTTCCAGGCTACCCGTTTTGGTCCTCGTATCGTAGAGCTTACTACTTTACTCGATCTCCCTCTTCCTATCATTACGGTGCACCCACTCACCAAGTTTGAGAGGAAGGACCTTTGGGGCTTCAAGGTGAACCAGCCAGGACGCCAGACTGAGCCTACTACGGAGGCCATCGTCTTCAAGCTTATGCACGATGACAGGGAGAGAGGCATGGAGGTTGTCATGCAGGATCTGATAGGACGACTGTTAGGCCGTCACTCCCGACAGGTTAGAGGCACTCACTTCCACGCCTTCGGAAGGCGTGATGATGACGGAGAGTCCATTGACTTTGAGGACGACTCGAGGGTCACAGCAGAGCCGATACGCCTGTACCTCCAGGACTTAGAGACTCTTATTAGGCACGTGGATACCGATAGGACCAACGTCATGCTTAGTAATGACGAGCTCCAGGTGCAGCTTCGCGAGAAGGACAAGCTCTTCGCGCAGCAGGACGAGATAGTCAAGGAGATGGAGGCAAAGTTCGAGACCCAAGACCGTAAGTTCAAGAGTCAAGAGAAGCGTGTCCAGGATAGGAACAAGAGGATTCGTGATATGACCGAGGAACTGCAGTCCAAGGACTTCGAGTTAGAGCAGCAGCAGATAGTGATTGAGAGGCTTCGTTCCCAGAAGAGGGCTCTCAAGGCCAAGATCGACTCGTTGACCACTACCATCGAGGAGAACAAGACCGCAATGGAAAACGCAGGTCTTACCTTTGTCGAGGAGGAGATTGATGCCGACGAGTAGATTTGACTACTCAGTTATCTTTATTTACCGCACTTGTTATTTGTGAACTTAATGTTTGGACCATTCGACATGTGGATGGCTTGCCACATGTGTGTATTTGCTTTGAGACTTTTTGATATCTTGTTGTTGAGCTTTATCCTTGTGTTGCATGCAATGTGTGTATTGTGCATAAATCATGTAAGGGTATCTCTTTCTTATCTCTATATGAATAAACCACAGATGCCTCCCCGTCACGCAAACACCAACCCCAACCCCAACATTACCCCGGAAATGCAACAAATGATGAATGCGCAGACACAGCTTATGCAAATGATGACGACGTTCATCCAGAACCAGAACAACAACAACCCCAATAACAACAACAATAACAACAATAACAACAACAACCCTCCAGGTTTTGATATGCTCACCAGATTTCTGCGTCTGAGGCCAGCTAAGTTTTCGGGAACGACTGATCCCATGGTGGCCAATGATTGGCTACGTTCTGTGAACAAGGACTTAGTGACCGTGGGATGCACAGATGCTGAAAAGGTCAGGTTCGCAGCACATCTGTTGGAAGGACCAGCCGCCGCATGGTGGGACAACTTCCAGATTACCACGCCTATTGATGAGGTGACTTGGGCTATTTTTGAAGATGGATTTCGTACTACTCATATCTCACCAGGAATGATGAGCCTGAAAAAGAAGGAGTTTCACAACCTGAAGCAGCGCCACCACAGCGTGGCTGAATATATTGAAGAGTTCAACAATCTGGCGCGCTATGCACCGGATGAGGTTGACACTGATGCCAAAAGGAAGGAAAAGTTTCTAGAAGGCTTGAATGATGAGCTAAATCTGCAGCTGTCTGTGGCGTATGTTCCAACTTACCAGTCGCTGTGTGACAAGGCTGTTATTGTGGAGAATAAAATGAAGCAAGTCGAGAGTAAGAAGAGGAAACACTCCGACAAGCACAGCTCGGGATCATCTCATAAACGATCTCACTATGATGATAGTGTCAGCTCAGGATCCCACAAGCATGAGAAGTTTAACAAACACCACAATCACAACCGTCATGACAACAAGCATCATCGCAGTCATGACAATGATAAGTACAAGAACCACAAGAGTGGATATAAGAGCCACCATAGTGGAGGTGGAAGTGGAAGTAGAAGTCAGCCTAAGACGGACATCAGTCAGGTTGAGTGCTACAAATGCAAGAAGCTGGGGCATTATGCTAATGAGTGTCCTGAGAAGAAAATTGAAGGACCTATCAAGCCAAATCCTTTTCAGAAAGGACAGGTTAACCACATCAATGTGGAGGAGGTCTATGAAGAGCCTGATGCTGTTGCTGGTAAGTTCAGAATCAATTCCATCTCAGCATTTGTACTCTTTGATACTGGTGCATCTCATTCATTCATATCAAAAGCATTTGTTGATAGAAACGGGTTCACATCTGAAAACATTGGGTGTCCGATAAAAGTTAGCTCTCCGGGAGGAGATATGATAGTGAGTCTTGGATGCCGGGATCTAGTCATAGAGATCGGAAAACATAAGTTTCCAGTAAACCTAATAATCCTAAATTCCCAAGGATTGGATGTAATTTTGGGAATGGATTGGATGGCTAAATATGAGGGAGTACTAGATTGTGCAAATCGTACAATTTCACTCACAACCCCTGAAGGTAAGAGGATAATATTCAAGTCCAACTTTAGATCTAAAGGGAGTAAGCTGAATTCTTTTAAGGGGGTTAGCATGGACACAGTGCCAATTGTGTGTGAGTATCCGGATGTGTTCCCGGAAGAGTTACCAGGAATGCCACCAGATAGAGATGTGGAGTTTATAATAGATTTGGTACCAGGTTCTGGACCAAGGGCAAAGAGGCCTTATAAAATGTCAGTTGACGAACTTAAGGAACTCAAGAAACAACTTGGAGAACAATTGCAGAAAGGATTCATCCAGCCAAGTTCTTCATCTTGGGGAGCTCCAGTTTTGTTCGTAGAAAAGAGAGATAGAACTCAAAGATTATGTATAGATTACCGTTCTCTCAACGAGGTAACCATCAAGAACAAATATCCTTTGCCAAGAATCAATGACTTGTTTGATCAGCTAGAAGGAGCTTGTGTGTTCTCGAAGATTGATCTTCGGTCAGGCTATTTTCAACTCAAGATAAGAGAGCAAGACATACCTAAAACAGCCTTCACCACAAGGTATGGATTGTATGAGTACACGGTGATGCCTTTTGGATTAACCAACGCTCCAGCATACTTCATGAATATGATGAACAAAGTGTTCATGGAATTTCTCGACATGTTTGTTGTCGTTTTCATCGATGACATCTTAGTCTACTCCAAGAGAAAAGAAGAGCATGAAAGACATCTACGCTTGATACTTGAGAAACTAAGGGAACATAAGCTTTATGCCAAATTCAGCAAGTGTGAGTTTTGGTTAGAGGAAGTTGGATTTCTTGGTCATGTTATGACAAAGGATGGTGTAGCAGTTGATCCTGCTAAAGTCTCAGCTGTGACAGAATGGGAATCACCTAGGAATGTAAAAGAGGTTCGTAGTTTCCTTGGTTTAGCAGGTTACTACAGAAGATTCATTGAAAACTTTTCTAAGGTTGCTAAACCAATGACAGAATTGTTAAAGAAAGAAAAGAAATTTGCTTGGTCTGAGGGATGTGAACTCAGCTTTCAAGAATTAAAGAAGAGACTGGTGTCAACACCAGTACTGTGCCTACCAGATTTGGAAAAGGATTTCCAAGTGTATTGTGATGCTTCGCATCAAGGATTAGGAGCCGTACTTATGCAAGGCGGAAAAGTTGTGGCTTATGCCTCGAGACAACTCAAAACTCATGAAGTAAATTATCCTACTCTTGATTTAGAGTTAGCCGCTGTTGTCCATGCACTCAAAACATGGAGACATTACCTTTTGGGAAAACGTTGTGAAGTATTCACCGATCATAAGAGTTTGAAGTATATCTTCACCCAGAAGGAAATCAATATGAGACAAAGGAGATGGCTAGAACTTATCAAGGATTACGACTTGAGTTTGCAATACCACCCCGGTAAAGCAAATGTAGTAGCAGATGCTCTAAGTCGTAAAGCGTTTGTAAATGGTCTTACCAAAGGTGAATTGCCAGATGATTTGTGTAAGCAATTCAAGGAACTCAGGTTGGAGATTGTGCCAGAAGGACATCTTATGTCTTTGGATGTTCAACCCACTCTGTTGGATAAGATTAAAGAAGCTCAAAAGACGGATAAAGAAATCGAAGAGATTAAGGAAAGGATTAGCCAAGGAAAAGCTAAAAGTTTCCATATGGACGAACAAGGTACTTTATGGCACGAGAAACGTATTTGTGTACCACAAGATCCGGAATTGCGGAAACTGATTCTGCAAGAAGCCCATAACTCTCCGTATTCTATTCACCCGGGAAACACCAAAATGTACATGGATATGAAAGAAAGATTTTGGTGGAACAATCTTAAAAGGGACATCGCCGAACATATTGCTTTGTGTGATGTGTGTAGTAGAGTGAAAGCGGAGCATCAGAAACCAGCAGGTTTGCTTCAACCAATGCCTATTCCTGAGTGGAAGTGGGAAAATATTGGTATGGATTTCATTACTGGATTACCAAGGACCAGGTCAGGGTATGATTCCGTATGGGTAGTAGTAGATCGCCTAACTAAAGTGGCTCATTTTATACCCGTAAAGACAACTTATACTAGTGCCAAGTTAGCCAAAATCTACATGAGCAGAATTGTATGCCTTCACGGTGTACCTAAGAGTATTGTGTCTGATAGAGGAACTCAGTTCACTTCTCACTTTTGGAGACAACTTCATGAATCTTTAGGGACGAGATTGGAATTCAGCACTGCTTTTCATCCTGAAACTGATGGACAAACAGAAAGGACTAATCAAATTCTTGAAGACATGTTGAGGGCATGTGCCCTAGACTATGGAGCAAGTTGGGATGAAAGTCTGCCTTACGCAGAGTTCTCTTACAACAACAGTCACCAAACTAGTATTGGGATGGCACCATTTGAGTTTCTATACGGAAGAAAGTGTACCACCCCATTGCTATGGAATGGTGTGGGAGAAAGAAGTTTGTTTGGACCAGATCTTATCAAAGACGCCGAAGAAAAGGTCAAATTGGTTAGAGACAGATTGAAGATAGCACAGTCTCGACAGAAAAGCTACGCAGATGTTAAGCGTAGGGAAATCACCTACGAAGTTGGGGATAAAGCTTATCTTAGAGTATCACCACTTCGTGGAGTGAAAAGATTTGGAGTCAAAGGAAAGTTGGCACCAAGATATGTTGGACCATTTAACATTCTAAGTCGCAAGGGAGAAGTTGCATATGAAATTGAATTACCAGCACCTCTATCAGCAGTCCATAATGTTTTTCATGTAAGCCAACTTAAGAAATGTCACCCAGAAATGGAAGAAACATCTTTGAAGGATACCATACCTTTGGAGGAAGTTCAACTAGAAAGTGATCTCACCTATGAAGAAAAGCCTGTCAAGATTCTTGAGACCACAGAAAGAGTCACAAGAACAAAGACTATCAAGTTTTGCAAAGTACAATGGAATCATCATTCCGAAGAAGAAGCAACATGGGAAAGAGAAGATGATCTTCGAAAGACCACCCACACCTATTTGCTAGCCAATCCGAATCTCGAGGGCGAGATTCATCTTAAGGGGGTTAGATTGTAACATCCCTAAAAATCATGTTTCAAAACTCATTCATATCATCTTTGCATCATTCATCCATTTAGGGTTTTTCTCAAAATCATTTAGAAACACAAACTTTGGCTATGATTTCATGTGGGCAATTTATCTCAATTGGCCATCACCCTTTGAGATTTGATTGTCCATGATCTTGTTTGCTTGCCTCCATGGTTGGAAAGGTTAGGAGTAACATTTAAACCCAAGACTTCAATTTAGAAATATTTTCTAAAACCTATTTCAAACTAGAGACAAAGAGACAAAGTCTCTGTTTATTTCAAAGACCTAAGCTTGACCAAGCCTTGCTAGTAACCACATGGTCATATGACTCGTTTTTAAACCCACAGAACCCTGCAAAAATTCCCAAAGCAGTTTGAATTCAAAAGGATTTGAATTCATATCAAATTCATACCAGAAAATGGAATTAGAAAAAGAAAAAGCTTAAAGAAAGGGAAAGGGCCGAGCGGCCAGAATCTGGCCCAGCAGCGAATGAAGCCCAGCAAGCCCACCCGGGGATCTCCTTTTACTTCTCACACGCGCGAGCACACGCAGACAGACGCAGACAGCCCGACCCCACCTGCACTCCGCGTACCACGCTGACAAGCGGGCCTTCTCCACGTCACCGTCGTCTCCACCCGCACGACCCGTTCATCCCCAAATCAACGCGGGCGTTTCTGTGTTTAATTCACGGCGTCAATTCGATTTATTGGCCGAGTAATTCTCGCTCGTGACCAGGCTATAAGAATCCCCTCTGTCTCCTCTCTCTTCTCCCTCAAACCCCGAACCCAGAGCGCCACCAGGCTACGTGTATTGCTCTCTGTAGCCCCGCCGTCTCCGACGACTGCGTCGGCGAATTCCGGTGAGTCCAGAGCTCCTCTCTGCCTCTCGATCTTGCAAACTGATTCAGTGAGCCTCTGCGCTTCTTTTAACACGTTCCGTTTGCTCTCGCATGGACCGTAGCTCCGGCAACATCGTCGACTAGTCGCCTCCGACGTCTGCACGAACTCCGGCGAACTCCAGTGGTAAGTCCAGACCACCCCGCACTTTCTAGTTCACGCACATAGCTCTGTCTCGACTCTGCGAATCTAACCGTGTCCTCGCCTTGCCTCGGGGTGATTCACAGCGACGTCCACGATGACCACCCGACGCAACCGCCGCCCACAGCAACTCCGGCGAGCAATCTAGGACAGCCCCGAGCACCCCTTGACCAACTGCAAGTACGACGAGCTTCGCCGTGACCTCCTGAGCCCGGTGAGCTACTCCTCGATCTCACTTACCTCCTGCATCGTCGGCAACGTCATCGACCGACAGTTCCGCCGCCGGTAGCTGCCGCTCCGCCGCTAGTTTCTGGCCAGGTCAATAACAACCGTTAGATCTGCATCGTAGCGCTAGGATAGATCCACTTAACCCCGAAGCGGTACGCGATCTGAGCCGCCAGATTTCATTTAGATCCAGCGGTCTGTATCGCTCGATCCAGACGAACCGGTACGGGCGAATAGGATCATGACGCGTGGCTAGGAGCTGATCTGAAAATAGAATTTAAAAACAGATTTTGATCCAGATTTCAAATGCCTATATCTTTTGATTTCCACGTTGGAATTTTGCAAACTTTATACCGTTGGATTCAGAAAAACAAGACCTTTCTGCCTATCCAATTTGTTTAGCAAATAGTAACCATTAGATGTGCTAAAATTGCAGAGACTTGTTTGAGGCCTTTTTAAGTATAGATTTAGTTTAGTATTTTTGTTTAGGGTTAAATTTTGTTTAGATGGTAAACTAGTGACTTGCTAAATTTCTGTATTCATGCACATGCTTGGTTGAGTTTTCAAAAATCATCACTTGGTAGATTCATGCATGCATGCATTCATAATATTTTGTTTGTATATATTTGAGTGTAATTGTGTGCTATAACTTTGTGTGTAGATTTTGCTAGTGATTGTGATTGTGACGAGTGCTACTCTCCACACTACCAAGGCAAGTGATATCATCATGAATATTCCATTCCTATATTTTATTTATGCATTAGTAATATTTTCTAAGTATAGGACTTGCTTGGTTTTTGCTAAGTACAAGCTATTCTTGGGAAAACCTATTAGGTGAAACCTTAGTGAAAAATTACCTAAGACAAGATTCCTATTACTAACATGCTTAGCCTAGCTACTAGAAAACAAGGGTGGTTTATCTATTCACTATGGAAAATTTCTAAGTCTAAGGACTTATGTTTTTGTAAAATAAAACAACTAAGTTAATGAACCACCTGGGTGGAATGGAAGGAATGGCTTATGTTGAGTGGTTCACAAGGCCATGGACTTGGCTTGTGTATCTCACTTGTGGATGGCCACCCAGGAAACAAAGAGATTTGAGATGTCTAATGTTGAGAAGCTTCAAGTGCAACCACTTGGTAATATGGGCTCTGCCATGATCTTAGGATGCTAGAACTTAGTCTTTTGGACAGTGGGTGGTAGATGGGATGATAGGTTGGAGCGCGTCCATTTGACTAAGGAAAGGCTACTGAAGGATCATGTCTTGGGAAACCAAGGCTTGTGGGTAAAGTGCACCACCTCTGCAGAGTGTAAAACCTAAGTACTTAGCCATGTCCCTGGTAAAGGACAATTTGAGCATCAAGACATGGAAACTTCAAGAATCTCATCACTCCAATTTCTAAATAAAACTTGTGGGTGAACAAGGGTTAAAAGGATCTTCAGTCATTGATTGGTAGATGCCCTGAGTGGATCTTCAGTCTTTGATTGGTAGATGCCTTGGGTGTTTTATGCCTTACAAAAACTTAGTGTTTTCAAAAGTTAAGGAAAAATCTATTTTGAGCAATGCAAGCCTAAGCTCCACCAGCCAAATGCATATAGTATTATAGTCCACTTAAAATATACTAAGGTATCACTTGCCAATACTATTCCAAAGTATTGACCCTTGTGGCTGTAACTTATGATGTTGCAGGTTACTCTGATGATGATTAGGAGTCATGAGTCTACACTCAACATGCATGCCTGTGGCACATGAAGATGAAGACTTATGTTTATTTACATATTCCATAAACTCTTGTATTAGGCCTTTGGCCATGAGTTGTAAAAGACTATGTTTTATCTCTGGAATGACTGTAATAAACGACCTTTGTATCTGTGTACTTCATCTTAAACTGTGGATGCTAGCATTGATCCAGGGACTAGCATTGCAATCACAGGGATCTTTTCCTTTACAAAGGAGGGATTTTACATTGCATGTGTGTTATTTTCACATACCACATATGGATCCACCAGTGTCATTGCATGTGTGTTGTTTTCACAATCCACCTATAGATCCACCAGTGTCATTGCATGTGTTCTCTTTTTACTAACAACAACCAGAGTCATTGCATGTGTGTTCTCTTCAGAGACCACACATGGATCCACCAGTGTCATTGCATTTGTGTTCTTTTCACAATCCACCAATGGATCCACCAGTGGCATTGCATGTGTGCTCTTTTTACTAACAACAACCAGAGTCATTGCATCTGTGTTCTCTTCAGAGACCACACATAGATCCACCAGTGTCATCGCATGTGTGTTCTTTTTACTAACAACAACCGGTGTCATTGATATGTGTGTTCTCTTCAGAGACCACACATGTATCCAACAGTGTCATTGCATATGTGTTCTTGTTACTAACAACAACCATAGTCGTTGCATGTGTGTTCTTTTCACATACCACATATGGATCCACCAGTGTCATTGCATGTGTGTTCTTTTCACAATCCACCTATGGATCCACGAGTGTCATTGCATGTGTGTTCTTTTTACTAACAACCACCAGTGTCATTTCATGTGTGTTCTTTTTACTAACAACAATCAGTGTCATTGAAATGTGTGTTCTCTTCAGAGACCACACATGGATCCACCAGTGTCACTGCATGTGTGTTCTTGTTACTAACAACAACCAGAGTCATTGCATGTGTGTTATTTTCACATACCACATATGGATCCACCAGTGTCATTGCGTGTATGTTCTTTTCACAATCCACATATGGATCCACCAGTGTCATTGCATGTGTGCTCTTTTTACTAACAATAACCAGAGTCATTTCATGTGTGTTCTCCTGGATCCACCTGTGTCATTGCATGTGTGTTCTTTTTACTAACAACCAGAGTCATTGAAATGTGTGTTCTCTTCACAGACCACACATGGATTTACTAGTGTCATTGCATGTGTGTTCTTTTTACTAACAATAACCAGAGTCATTGCATGTGTGTTCTTTTTACTAACAATAACCAGAGTCATTGCATGTGTTTTTTTTTCACATACCACATATGGACCCACCAGTGTCATTGCATGTGTGTTCTTTCTACTAACAATAACTGGAGTCATTTCACGTGTGTTCTTTTCACATACCACATATGGATCCACCAGTGTCATTGAAATGTGTGTTCTCTTCAGAGACCACACATGGATCCACTAGTGTAATTGCATGTGTGTTCTTTTTACTAACAACAACTAGAGTCATTGCATGTGTTTTCTTTTCACATACAACATATGGATCCACCAGTGTCATTGCATGTGTGCTCTTTTCACAATCCACCCATGGATCCACTAGTGTCATTGCATGTGTGTTCTTTTCACATACCACATATGGATCCACTAGTGTCATTGAAATGTGTGTTCTCGTGAGAGATCACACATGGATCCACTAGTGTCATTGCATGTGTGTTCTTTTTACTAACAATAACTGGAGTCATTGCATGTGTGTTCTTTTCACGTACCACATTTGGATCCACCAGTGCCATTGCATGTGTGCTCTTTTCACAATCCACCTATGGATCCATCAGTGTCATTGAAATGTGTGTTCTCTTCAGAGACCACACATGGATCCACCAGTGTCATTGCATGTGTGTTCTTTTTTCTAATAACAACTCGAGTCATTGCATGTGTGTTCTTTTCATATACCACATATGGATCCACTAGTGTCATTGCAATTGTGCTATTTTCACAATCCACCTATGGATCCACCAGTATCATTGCATGCGTGTTCTTTTTACTAATAACAACCAGAGTCATTGCATGTGTGTTCTTTTCACATACAACATATGGATCCACCAGTGTCATTGCATGTGTGCTCTTTTCATAGTCCACCTATGGATCCACTAGTGTGATGCATGTGTGTTCTTTTTACTAACAACAATCAGAGTCATTGCATGTGTGTTCTTTTCACATACCACATATGGATCCACCAGTGTCATTGCATGTGTGTTCTTTTCACAATCCACCTATAGATCCACTAGTGTCATTGCATGTGTGCTCTTTTTACTAACAACAATTAGAGTCATTGCATGTGTGTTCTCTTCAGAGACCACACATGGATCCACCAGTGTCATTGCATTTGTGTTCTTTTCACAATCCACTAATGGATCCACCAGTGGCATTGCATGTGTGCTCTTTTTACTAACAACAACCAGAGTCATTGCATGTGTGTTCTCTTCAGAGACCACACATAGATCCACCAGTGTCATTGCATGTGTGTTCTTTTTACTAACAATAACTGGAGTCATTGCATGTGTGTTCTTTTCACATACCACATTTGGATCCACCAGTGTCATTGCATGTGTGCTCTTTTCACAATCCACCTATGGATCCATCAGTGTCATTGAAATGTGTGTTCTCTTCAGAGACCACACATGGATCCACCAGTGTCATTGCATGTGTGTTCTTTTTTCTAATAACAACTCGAGTCATTGCATGTGTGTTCTTTTCATATACCACCTATGGATCCACAAGTGTCATTGCAATTGTGCTATTTTCACAATCCACCTATGGATCCACTAGTGTCATTGAAATGTGTGTTCTCGTGAGAGACCACACGTGGATCCACCAGTGTCATTGCATGTGTCTTCTTTTTACTAACAATAACTTGAGTCATTGCATGTGTGTTCTTTTCACATACCACATTTGGATCCACCAGTGTCATTGCATGTGTGTTCTTTTCACAATCCACCTATGGATCCACCAGTGTCATTGAAATGTGTGTTCTCTTCAGAGACCACACATGGATCCACCAGTGTCATTGCATGTGTGTTCTTTTTTCTAATAACAACTCGAGTCATTGCATGTGTGTTCTTTTCATATACCACATATGGATCCACCAGTGTCATTGCAATTGTGCTATTTTCACAATCCACCTATGGATCCACCAGTGTCATTGCATGTGTGTTCTTTTTACTAATAACAACCAGAGTCATTCCATGTGTGTTCTTTTCACATACAACATATGGATCCACCAGTGTCATTGCATGTGTGCTCTTTTCATAGTCCACCTATGGATCCACTAGTGTCATTGCATGTGTGTTCTTTTTACTAACAACAACCAGTGTCATTGCATGTGTGTTCTTTTCACAATCCACCTATAGATCCACTAGTGTCATTGCATGTGTGCTCTTTTTACTAACAACAACCAGAGTCATTGCATGTGTGTTCTCTTCAGAGACCACACATGGATCCACCAGTGCCATTGCATTTGTGTTCTTTTCACAATCCACTAATAGATCCACCAGTGGCATTGCATGTGTGCTCTTTTTACTAACAATAACCAGAGTCATTGCATGTGTGTTCTCTTCAGAGACCACACATAGATCCACCAGTGTCATTGCATGTTTGTTCTTTTTACTAACAACAACCGGTGTCATTGAAATGTGTGTTCTCTTCAGAAACCACACATAGATCCAACAGTGTCATTGCATGTGTGTTCTTGTTACTAACAATAACCAGAGTCATTGCATGTGTGTTCTTTTCACATACCACATATGGATCCACTAGTGTCATTGCATGTGTCTTTTTCACAATCCACCTATGGATCCACCAGTGTCATTGCATGTGTGTTCTTTTTACTAACAACAACCAGTGTCATTGCATGTGTTTTCTTTTTACTAACACCAACCAGTGTCATTGAAATGTGTGAACTCTTCAGAGACCACACATGGATCCACTAGTGTCATTGCATGTGTGTTCTTGTTACTAACAACAACCAGAGTCATTGCATGTGTGTTCTTTTCACATACCACATATGGATCCACCAGTGTCATTGCATGTGTGTTCTTTTCACAATCCACCTATGGATCCACCAGTGTCATTGCATGTGTGCTCTTTTTACTAACAACAACCAGAGTCATTGCATGTGTGTTATCTTTAGAGACCACACATGGATCCACCTGTGTCATTGAATGTGTGTTCTTTTTACTAACAACCAGAGTCTTTGAAATGTGTGTTCTCTTCACAGACCACACATGGATCCACTAGTGTCATTGCATGTGTGTTCTTTTTACTAACAACAACCAGAGTCATTGCATGTGTGTTCTTTTCACATACCATGTCGTTGTGTTGGAAACGGCATTGCCTAAGAAGGCCGGATAGAGGTGTGGGGACTAGCATGGAAGCTATCAACGGCGTCCGTAGGCGGGATTGGGCACAAGCCAGTGTAGCGGGACACAGGAAGTACCCAGGTTCGGAGCCCTCGTGGTGAGGTAAAACTCCTACTCCTGCATGTCTGACAGTATATGGTGGTATAATCGGGCTACAAGTGTGTTCCTGGAGTTGTATCTGAGATGAACTTCTAAGTGTATGTGAGCTCTCCTATGAGCAAGCTAGCTAGAGGAAGTGAGCTGATCGATTGGAATGTTGCTAGTGTATGCGTGTCTAGGAGTGACCGATGGAGTACTACCTGCCTAAGTGAGGCTCTCCCTGATGCACTTATAAAGGCATTCCCAGGGAACACAAAGGGCCCACTTGGCCTAATACTACTATTGCCCATGTCATGCATGAGGTGATACACAGTGTAGGACTATTTGCTATGTCATCTGATAAAGTGAACACTAGTGCATACGTGAGCAACATGGGCTTGGTCTTGTTGATGTCTTCTCGTTCTTGTCTACTTGTCTTGCTGCCATCCTTCTTGATGTACGTACGTTGCATGGGGTAGTCGGTAGTAGCAACAACGAGCTAGGGAAACGGTGCAGAGGGAGCGGCTGCATGCAGCGATCGATACCCCTGCACACGGTCGAGCCGGCCTGGGGACGTATGACCGATCCGGCCACCCCTGGCGCTTGGCGGCCCAGCCGTACGGGGACGAGGCAGCCCAACCGGGCGGGACAAGGCAGGGGAGGCCCAGCCGGGCGGAGCTGGGTGGGCTGCACGGAGCTAGCCCAGCCAGAGGGAGCCGGGGGTGCGGGAGAGGTGGAGCCGGAGCGGGCCGCCCAGGGGTGGAGGCCCAGCCGGGAGGCGGTGGAGCCGGTGGGGGAGAAGCTCCCAGCGAGGCTGACGGGCCGGCTGGGGTGGCCCAGCCGGAAATATGTGGTGGCGCGGTGGTGGGCCGGCTGGGAGGCTCCAGCTGGCCCAGGACGTCTTCTGCTGCATTTTCTTTTACTCTTTATCTGTTTTTGCCTTTTTTATCCATCTTGAGTGCTTCTTTGGGGTACCTGGGGATAATTTCCCCGACACTAGCCCCCGAGCGCGCGCTGATTTCACCCGGAGGGAGAAATTCGCATGAGCTCCACGAAAACTTGCCGTTGTCGTTGTAGATGAAGTTCTTGCATGGCGTCTGGCTGGACACCTCCAGCCCGGGAAGAAACACAACTACCGCGGGGGCACGCGAGCGCACCCGCGGGGTGTAGCCCCCGAGATTCGGAGTAGCTGACGGAGACAGGTGCTGCGAATCTTCTACATCTTGCCCTTTTCGACACCTCGAACTTACTATCCGGGTGAACGTCTTCAGCCGGACTGGAGCACTTGATTACACCGGGGGCGCGCCAGCGCACCCGGTGGGTGTAGCCCCCAAGATTCGAAGTAGCTGGCGACGCCAGGTGCTTTGAATCTTCAAATGCCCTTGAAATCCGACTCGGTGCAGTCGTGCCAAAACAAACAAACAAAATTGATTGTCAGTACATCAACATATAGTACACATGCTATCAACCGGATAACGGTTTTATTTTTCAAAAACTAGCTCGTGCTTCTCTGAACACTTAGTCACTTTCCCGTGCGCTCTGCTGTTTACGCTGTGTCCTTGCCGGCCAGCTGGGATGCGGTCTGGAGCCGGAACCGAAGGGGGAGCTGACAGTACATTGCACACGGTACTGGGGGCTGAGCAGCCGGAAAATACCAACTAGGCACAAGGCCGGAATGTCTGATATGTCGCACTCTTCGCCGTTTTTCATGTGGGATGCCTCGGGCTTTTGCTCTTGCTAGCCGGACAGCCGGGTTGCGGTTTATAGCTGAGACGAAGAGTGGGCCTCTGACACCGTCGCACACTACTCAGTCGGTTTACGGGTTTAGCAGGCCGAGCCAACCGGCGAGCCCCCGGGTAGGGGTTGCCAGCGCCGGAAAACTAAAAGCGGGAAGCAAAACAACATCTGGCAAGACCTCGAGGGTTGCTCGATGTCGGAAAAACACTCACATTGTGGCTGTCGGTGTAGTAGGGTCGAAGGCGCGATTCCGTAGTCGTTGCGGCTGCTGAAACGGTCCAACTGTCGTTCCAGCCGGATAGCCTAGCCCCAGCCGGACAGGCAACCAAACGCGGCGTAGCCAGATTTGGTCCCTAGCCGGCCAGGCAGCCAAATGCGCCAGGATGCGCCGAACCGGCATGGCCCAGCCGGAACGGGGTCTAGCCGACCCAATCGGCAACCAAACGGGACGAAGTCGCGCGGAGTCGGCCCGACTTAGCCGGAACGGGTCCGAACCGGGCGAGCCGGACAGACAAATGGAGTCAGCCGGACCGAAATGGTACAGCCTGTCATAGCCAGATCTAAAATTTTGTCTCATTTTTTTTAACCGGATTAACCTAGCCGGATCTTTCTTTTTTCTTTTCTTCCCCCTTTTTTTCTTTTTCTCAACCGGACTACTATAGTCGGATTTTTCTTCTCACTTTTTTTTCTCTCTCTTTTTTCCTCTTATTTTTTCTCCAACCGACTACCAGCAATCGGCCCTCTCCTTTCTTTTTCCTTACATTTTTACTTCACTTCTTACCGGCTGAACACAGCCGGTCCTTTTTCTCTTCACTCTTTTTTATTTCTTTCCCAACCGAACACAACCAGCCGGTTGATTCTCTCTCTCTCTTAACCGGCTCCTCCACTCCCTTTCTTTTATTCTTTTGCTTTTTCTCGTCTGCTCACAACCGCACAGGCCGGATTCCCGCCGGCCTCCTCAGCCGACTCCACCACCTCCTCTCTCCTCCTCCTTTTCTCTTCCCTGGGCGCGTACGCATGCGGCTGAGAGCGACGCAGCCAGCGCGTGCACGACGGCGGGGTGAGGACGCTCGGCCGCAGCGAGGCGAGGACGCGCGGCTGCAGCGCGGCAGCGAGTGGTGCACGCGGCAGCGGGCGGGCGGGCGCCAGGAGGAGGCGCGGGAGCCGGCGGCGGAGCCTGCTCTAGTGAGGCGACGGCGTGGTGGCTCGGCGGCGTCCGTGGGAGCGGTGGCTGGTGAAGGTGCTGCGGCCGGGGAGGGGCGTATGCGGAGGCACGGCTCCGACGGTCGAGGACGGCCGGGCGAGGGGCTGTGAGGCCGAGTGGCACGGACGGCGCCGGCGCGCACGGGCGCGGGCTCATATAGTCTGGCGTAGAGGTTGAATATGGGCGGGGACGGTCGCTGGAGGTGCTCGCCGACGTGCAGGCGCGTGGCCGAGCCGGAGAGGCCGAGAGCGCGGACGGCGCGAGCTCGGTGAGGGCGTCGGAGGCGTGGGCACGTGCGAGCTCGCCGCTGTACGCGCATGCCGCCTGCCGCCTTGCCTGTGTGCATGTGCACGAGCGCTTAGGAGCAGCTGTCGTTTAGCTGCCTTGCTGCTGCGAGCGCACATGAGCAAGCGCACGGGGCGGTGCAACAAGGCAGGCTACTGCCGGCGCGGCGGTTCATGGGCGCGCGGGAGGCTCGTGGTGGCGTGCTCGCAGACGCGTGAGGCCGAGGCGATGACAGCGAGCCAAAGGCGATGACGACGCGGCGGTGGCGGCGGCGAGCCCCCGAGAAACTTGACGGAGCAGAGTCGGTGACGATGGCGCGGAGGCAGCAAGCCCCCGAGCAACTCGAGACGGCGTCAGTGTCAACGATGACGATGAAGAAAATCGGTCCCGTGCAGAACGGAATCCCGGTCGAAGCTATACTCGCCCCACGGTGGGTGCCAAATGTCGTTGTGTTGGAAACGACATTACCTAAGAAGGCCAGATTGAGGTGTGGGGACTAGCAGGGAAGCTATCGACGGCGTCCGCAGGCGGGATTGGGCACAAGCCAGTGTAGCGGGACACATGAAGTACCCAGGTTCGGAGCCCTCGTGGTGAGGTAAAACTCCTACTCCTGCATGTCTGACAGTATATGGTGGTATAATCGGGTTACAAGTGTGCTCCTGGAGATGAACTTCAAAGTGTATGTGAGCTCTCCTGTGAGCAAGCTAGCTAAAGGAAGTGAGCTGATCGATTGGAATGTTGCTAGTGTATGCGTGTCTAGGAGTGACCGATGGAGTACTACCTGCCTAAGTGAGGCTCTCCCTGATGCACTTATAAAGGCATGCCTAGGGAACACAAAGGGCCCACTTGGCCTAATACTACTATTACCCATGTCATGCATGAGGTGATACACAGTGTAGGACTATTTGCTATGTCATCTGATAAAGTGAACACTAGTGCATACGTGAGCAACATGGGCTTGATTTTGTTGATGTCTTCTCGTTCTTGTCTACTTGTCTTGCTGCCATCCTTCTTGATGTACGGCCGTTGCATGGGGTAGTCGGTAGTAGCAACAACGAGCTAGGGAAACGGTGCAGAGGGAGCGGCTGCATGCAGCGATCGATACCCCTGCACACGGTCGAGCCGGCCTAGGGACGTACGACCGATCCGGCCACCCCTGGCGCTTGGCGGCGCTTGGCGGCCCAGCCGGACGGGGACCAGGCAGCCCAACCGGGCGGGGCAAGGCAGGGGAGGCCCAGCCGGGCGGAGCTGGGTGGGCCGCACGGAGCCAGCCCAGCCAGAGGGAGCCGGGGGCGCGGGAGAGGTGGAGCTGGAGCGGGCCGCCCAGGGGCGGAGGCCCAGCCGGGAGGCGGTGGAGCCGGAGCGGGCCGCCTAGGGGCGGAGGCCCAGCCGGGAGGCGGTGGAGCCGGTGGGGGAGAAGCTCCCAGCGAGGCTGACGGGCCGGCTGGGGTGGCCCAGCCGGAAATAGGTGGTGGCGTCGTGGTGGGCCGGCTGGGCTGGGAGGCTCCAGCCGGCCCAGGATGTCTTCTGCTGCCTTTTCTTTTACTCTTTATCTGTTTTTGCCTTTTTTATCCATCTTGAGTGCTTCTTTGGGGTACCCGGGGATAATCCACCAGTGTCATTGCATGTGTGTTCTTTTTACTAACAACAACCAAAGTCGTTGCATGTGTGTTCTTTTCACATACCACATATGGATCCACCAGTGTCATTGCACGTGTGCTCTTTTCACAATCCACCTATGGATCCACCAGTGTTATTGCATGTGTGTTCTTTTTACTAACAACAACCAGAGTCATTGCATGTGTGTTCTTTTCACAAACCACATATGGATCCACCAGTGTCATTGCATGTGTCTTCTTTTCACAATCCACCTATAGATCCACCAGTGTCATTGCAGGTGTGCTCTTTTTACTAAGAACAACTAGAGTCATTGCATGTGTGTTCTCTTCATAGACCACACATGGATCCACCAGTGTCATTGCATGTGTGTTCTTTTTACTAACAACAATCAGAGTCATTGAAATGTGTGTTCTCTTTAGAGACCACACATGGATCCACCAGTATCATTGCATGTGTGTTCTTTTTACTAACAACAACCAGACTCATTTCATGTCTGTTCTTTTTCACATACCACATATGGATCGACCAGTCTAATTGCATGTGTGTTCTTTTTACTAACAACAACTAGAGTCATTTTATGTGTGTTCTTTTCACATACCACATATGGATCCACTAGTGTCATTGAAATGTGTCTTCTCTTCAGAGACCACACATGGATCCACTAGTGTCATTGCATGTGTGTTCTTTTTACTAACAACAACGGGAGTCATTGCATGTGTGTTCTTTTCACATACCACATATGGATCCACCAGTGTCATTGCATGTGTGCTCTTTTCACAATCCACCTATGGATCCACCAGTGTCATTGCATGTGTGTTCTTTTGACATACCACATATGGATCCACCAGTGTCATTGAAATGTGTGTTCGCTTTAGAGACCACACATGGATCCACCAGTGTCATTGCATGTGTGTTCTTTTTACTAACAACAACTGGAGTCATTGCATGTGTGTTCTTTTCACATACCACATATGGATCCACTAGTGTCATTGCATGTGTGCTGTTTTCACAATCCACCTATGGATCCACCAGTGTCATTGCATGTGTGTTCTTTTTACTCACAACAACCAGAGTCATTGCATGTGTGTTCTTTTCACATACCACATATGGATCCACTAGTGTCATTGCGTGTGCGCTCTTTTCGCAATCCACATATGGATCCACCAGTGTCATTACATGTGTGTTCTTTTTACTAACAACAACCAAAGTCATTGCATGTGTGTTCTTTTCACATACCACATATGGATCCACCAGTGTCATTGCATGTGTGTTCTTTTCACAATCCACCTATATATCCTCCAGTGTCATTGCATGTGTGCTCTTTTTACTAACAACAACCAGAGTCATTGCATGTGTGTTCTCTTTAGAGACCACACATGGATCCACCTATGTCATTGCATGTGTGTTCTTTTTCTTAACAACAACCAGAGTCATTGAAATGTGTGTTCTCTTCAGAGACCACACATGGATCCACCAGTGTCATTTCATGTGTGTTCTTGTTACTAACAACAACCAGAGTCATTGCATGTGTGTTCTTTTCACATACCACATATGGATCCACCAGTGTCATTGCATGTGTGTTCTTTTCACAATCCACCTATAGATCTACCAGTGTCGTTGCATGTGTGCTCTTTTTACTAACAACAACCAGAGTCATTGCATGTGTGTTCTCTTCAGAGACCACACATGGATCCACTAGTGTCATTGCATTTGTGTTCTTTTCACAATCCACCAATGGATCCACCAGTGGCATTGCATGTGTGCTCTTTTTACTAACAACAACCAGAGTCATTGCATGTGTGTTCTCTTCAGAGACCACACATAGATCCACCAGAGTCATTGCATGTGTGTTCTTTTTACTAACAACAACCGGTGTCATTGAAATGTGTGTTCTCTTCAGAGACCACACATGGATCCAACAGTGTCATTACATGTGTGTTCTTGTTACTAACAACAACCAGAGTCATTGCATGTGTGTTCTTTTCACATACCACATATGGATCCACCAGTGTCATTGCATGTGTGTTCTTTTCACAATCCACCTATGGATCCACCAGTTTCTTTGCATGTGTGTTCTTTTTACTAACAACAACCAGTGTCATTGAAATGTGTGTTCTCTTCAGAGACCACACATGGATCCACCAGTGTCATTGCATGTGTGTTCTTGTTACTAACAACAACCAGAGTCATTGCATGTGTGTTATTTTTCAAATACCACACATGGATCCACCAGTGACATTGCATTTGTGTTCTTTTCACAATCCACCAATGGATCCACCAGCGACATTGCATGTGTGCTCTTTTTACTAACAATAACCAGAGTCATTGCATGTGTGTTCTCTTCAGAGACCACACATGGATCCACCTGTGTCATTGCATGTGTGTTCTTTTTACTAACAACCAGAGTCATTGAAATGTGTGTTCTCTTCAGAGACCACACATGGATCCACTAATGTCATTACATGTGTGTTCTTTTTACTAACAACAACCGGAGTCATTGCATGTGTGTTCTTTTCACATACCACATATGGATCCACCAGTGTCATTGCATGTGTGTTCTTTTTACTAACAATAACTGGAGTCATTTCATGTGTGTTCTTTTCACATACCACATATGGATCCACCAGTGTCATTGCATGTGTGTTCTTTTCACAATCCACCTATGGATCCACCAGGGTCATTGAAATGTGTGTTCTCTTCAGAGACCACACATGGATCCACCAGTGTCGTTGCATGTGTGTTCTTTTTACTAACAACAACTAGAGTCATTGCATGTGTGTTCTTTTCACATATAACATATGGATCCACCAGTATCATTGCATGTGTGCTCTTTTCACAATCCACCCATGGATCCACCAGTGTCATTGCATGTGTGTTCTTTTCACATACCACATATGGATCCACTAGTGTCATTGAAATGTGTTCTCGTGAGAGAACACACATGGATCCACCAATGTCATGGCATGTGTGTTCTTTTTACTAACAATAACTGGAGTCATTGCATGTGTGTTCTTTTCATATACCACATATGGATCCACCAGTGTCATTGCATGTGCGCTCTTTTCACAATCCACCTATGGCTCCACCAGTGTCATTGAAATGTGTGTTCTATTCAGAGACCACACATGGATCCACTAGTGTCATTGCATGTGTGTTATTTTTACTAACAACAACGGGAGTCATTGCATGTGTGTTCTTTTCACATACCACATATGGATCCACCAGTGTCATTGCATGTGTGCTCTTTTCACAATCCACCTATGGATCCACCAGTGTCATTGCATGTGTGTTCTTTTCACTTACCACATATGGATCCACCAGTGTCATTGAAATGTGTGTTCGCTTTAGAGACCACAGATGGATCCACCAGTGTCATTGCATGTGTGTTCTTTTTACTAACAACAACTAGAGTCATTGCATGTGTGTACTTTTCACATACCACATATGGATCCACTAGTGTCATTGCATGTGTGCTGTTTTCACAATCCACCTATGGATCCACCAGTGTCATTGCATGTGTGTTCTTTTTACTCACAACAACCAGAGTCATTGCATGTGTGTTCTTTTCACATACCACATACGGATCCACTAGTGTCATTGCATGTGCGCTCTTTTCGCAATCCACATATGGATCCACCAGTGTCATTACATGTGTGTTCTTTTTACTAACAACAACCAAAGTCATTGCATGTGTGTTCTTTTCACATACCACATATGGATCCACCAGTGTCATTGCATGTGTGTTCTTTTCACAATCCACCTATATATCCACCAGTGTCATTGCATGTGTGCTCTTTTTACTAACAACAACCAGAGTCATTGCATGTGTGTTCTCTTTAGAGACCACACATGGATCCACCTGTGTCATTGCATGTGTGTTCTTTTTACTAACAACAACCAGAGTCATTGAAATGTGTGTTCTCTTCAGAGACCACACATGGATCCACCAGTGTCATTGCATGTGTGTTCTTGTTACTAACAACAACCAGAGTCATTGCATGTGTGTTCTTTTCACATACCACATATGGATCCACCAGTGTCATTGCATGTGTGTTCTTTTCACAATCCATCTATAGATCCACCAGTGTCGTTGCATGTGTGCTCTTTTTACTAACAACAACCAGAGTCATTGCATGTGTGTTCTCTTCAGAGACCACACATGGATACACTAGTGTCATTGCATTTGTGTTCTTTTCACAATCCACAAATTCATCCACCAGTGGCATTGCATGTGTGCTCTTTTTACTAACAACAACCAGAGTCATTGCATGTGTGTTCTCTTCAGAGACCACACATAGATCCACCAGAGTCATTGCATGTGTGTTCTTTTTACTAACAACAACCGGTGTCATTGAAATGTGTGTTCTCTTCAGAGACCACACATGGATCCATCAGTGTCATTGCATGTGTGTTCTTGTTACTAACAACAACCAGAGTCATTGCATGTGTGTTCTTTTCACATACCACATATGGATCCACCAGTGTCATTGCATGTGTGTTCTTTTCACAATCCACCTATGGATCCACCAGTGTCTTTGCATGTGTGTTCTTTTTACTAACAATAACCAGTGTCTTTTCATGTGTGTTCTTTTCACATACCACATATGGATCCACCAGTGTCATTGAAATGTGTGTTCTCTTCAGAGACCACACATGGATCCACCAGTGTCATTGCATGTGTGTTCTTGTTAGTAACAACAACTAGAGTCATTGCATGTGTGTTCTTTTTCACATACCACACATGGATCCACCAGTGTCATTGCATTTGTGTTCTTTTCGTAATCCACCAGCGGCATTGCATGTGTGCTCTTTTTACTAACAATAACCAGAGTCATTGCATGTGTGTTCTCTTCAGAGACCACACATGGATCCACCTGTGTCATTGCATGTGTGTTCTTTTTACTAACAACCAGAGTCATTGAAATGTGTGTTCTCTTTAGAGACCACACATGGATCCACCAGTGTCGTTGCATGTGTGTTCTTTTTACTAACAACAACTGGAGTCATTGCATGTGTGTTCTTTTCACATATAACATATGGATCCACCAGTATCATTGCATGTGTGCTCTTTTCACAATCCACCCATGGATCCACTAGTGTCATTGCATGTGTGTTCTTTTCACATACCACATATGGATCCGCTAGTGTCATTGAAATGTGTTCTCGTGAGAGAACACACATGGATCCACCAATGTCATGGCATGTGTGTTCTTTTTACTAACTATAATTGGAGTCATTGCATGTGTGTTCTTTTCATATACCACATATGGATCCACCAGTGTCATTGCATGTGCGCTCTTTTCACAATCCACCTATGGCTCCACCAGTGTCATTGAAATGTGTGTTCTATTCAGAGACCACACATGGATCCACTAGTGTCATTGCATGTGTGTTCTTTTTACTAACAATAACTGGAGTCATTTCACGTCTGTTCTTTTCACATACCATATATGGATCCACCAGTGTCATTGAAATGTGTGTTCTCTTCAGAGACCACACATGGATCCACCACTATCATTGCATGTGTGTTCTTTTTACTAACAACAACCAAAGGTCCTTGCATGTGTGTTCTTTTCACATACCACATATGGATCCACCAGTGTCATTGCATGTGCGCTCTTTTCATAGTCCACCTATGGATCCACCAGTGTCATTGCATGTGTGTTCTTTTTACTAACAACAACCAGAGTCATTGCATGTGTTATCTTTTCACATACCCCAAATGGATCTACCAGTGTCATTGCATGTGTGTTCTTTTCACAATCCACCTATAGATCCACCAGTGTCATTGCATGTGTGCTCTTTTTACTAACAACAACGAGAGTAATTGCATGTGTGTTCTCTTCAGAGACCACACATGGATCCACCAGTGTCATTGCATTTGTGTTCTTTTCACAATCCACCAATGGATCCACCAGTGGCATTGCATGTGTGCTCTTTTGACTAACAACAACCAGAGTCATTGCATGTGTGTTCTCTTCAGAGACCACACATAGATCCACCAGTGTCATTGCATGTGTGTTCTTTTTACTAACAACAACCGGTGTCATTGAAATGTGTGTTCTCTTCAGAGACCACACATGGATCCACCAGTGTCATTACATGTGTGTTGTTTTCACAATCCACCTATAGATCCACCAGTGTCATTGCATGTGTGCTCTTTTTATTAACAACAACCAGAGTCATTGCATGTGTGTTCTCTTCAGAGACCACACATGGATCCACCAGTGTCATTGCATTTGTGTTCTTTCCACAATCCACCAATGGATCCACCAGTGGCATTGCATGTGTGCTCTTTTTACTAAAAACAACCAGAGTCATTGCATGTGTGTTCTCTTCAAAGACCACACATAGATCCACCAGTATCATTGCATGTGTGTTCTTTTTACTAACAACAACCGGTGTCATTGAAATGTGTGTTCTCTTTAGAGACCACACATGGATCCAACAGTGTCATTGCATGTGTGTTCTTGTTACTAACAACAACCAGAGTCATTGCATGTGTGTTCTTTTCACATACCACATATGGATCCACCAATGTCATTGCATGTGTGTTCTTTTCACAATCCACCTATGGATCCACCAGTGTCATTGCATGTGTGTTCTTTTTACTAACAACAACCAGTGTCATTGCATGTGTGTTCTTTTTACTAACAACAACCAGTGTCATTGAAATGTGTGTTCTCTTCAGAGACCACACATGTATCCAGGAGTGTCATTGCATGTGTGTTCTTGTTACTAACAACAACCAGAGTCATTGCATGTGTTCTTTTCACATACCACATATGGATCCACCAGTGACATTGCATGTGTGTTCTTTTCACAATCCACCTATGGATCCACCAATGTCATTGCATGTGTGCTCTTCAGAGACCACACATGGATCCAGCAGTGTCATTGCATGTGTGTTCTTGTTACTAACAACAACCAGAGTCATTGCATGTGTTCTTTTCACATACCACATATGGATCCACCAGTGTCATTGCATGTGTGTTCTTTTCACAATCCACCTATGGATCCACCAGTGTCATTGCATGTGTGCACTTTTTACTACCAACAACCAGAGTCATTGCATGTGTGTTCTCTTCAGAGACCACACATAGATCCACCAGAGTCATTGCATGTGTGTTCTTTTTACTAACAACAACCGGTGTCATTGAAATGTGTGTTCTCTTCAGAGGCCACACATGGATCCATCAGTGTCATTGCATGTGTGTTCTTGTTACTAACAAAAACCAGAGTCATTGCATGTGTGTTCTTTTCACATACAACATATGGATCCACCAGTGTCATTGCATGTGTGTTCTTTTCACAATCCACCTATGGATCCATCAGTGTCTTTGCATGTGTGTTCTTTTTACTAACAACAACCAGTGTCATTGAAATGTGTGTTCTCTTCAGAGACCACACATGGATCCACCAGTGTCATTGCATGTGAGTTCTTGTTACTAACAACAACCAGAGTCATTGCATGTGTGTTCTTTATCACATACCACACATGGATCCACCAGTGTCATTGCATTTGTGTTCTTTTCATAATCCACCAATGGATCCACCAGCGGCTTTGCATGTGTGCTCTTTTTACTAACAGTAACCAGAGTCATTGCATGTGTGTTCTCTTCAGAGACCACACATGGATCCACCTGTGTCATTGCATGTGTGTTCTTTTTAGTAACAACCAGAGTCATTGAAATGTGTGTTCTCTTTAGAGACCACACATGGATCCACTAGTGTCATTACATGTGTGTTCTTTTTACTAACAACAACCGGAGTCATTGAATGTGTGTTCTTTTCACATACCACATATGGATCCACCAGTGTCATTGGATGTGTGTTCTTTTTACTAACAATAACTGTAGTCATTTCATGTGTGTTCTTTTCACATACCACATATGGATCCACCAGTGTCATTGCATGTGTGTTCTTTTCACAATCCACCTATGGATCCACCAGTGTCATTGAAATGTGTGTTCTCTTCAGAGACCACACATGGATCCACCAGTGTCGTTGCATGTGTGTTCTTTTTACTAACAACAACTGGAGTCATTGCATGTGTGTTCTTTTCACATATAACATATGGATCCACCAGTATCATTGCATGTGTGCTCATTTCACAATCCACCCATGGATCCACTAGTGTCATTGCATGTGTGTTCTTTTCACAGACTACATATGGATCCGCTAGTGTCATCGAAATGTGTTCTCGTGAGAGAACACACATGGATCCACCAATGTCATGGCATGTGTGTTCTTTTTACTAACTATAACTGGAGTCATTGCATGTGTGTTCTTTTCATATACCACATATGGATCCACCAGTGTCATTGCATGTGCGCTCTTTTCACAATCCACCTATGGCTCCACCAGTGTCATTGAAATGTGTGTTCTATTCAGAGACCACACATGGATCCACTAGTGTCATTGCATGTGTGTTCTTTTTACTAACAATAACTGGAGTCATTTCACGTCTGTTCTTTTCACATACCATATATGGATCCACCAGTGTCATTGAAATGTGTGTTCTCTTCAGAGACCACACATGGATCCACCACTATCATTGCATGTGTGTTCTTTTTACTAACAACAACCAAAGGTCATTGCATGTGTGTTCTTTTCACATACCACATATGGATCCACCAGTGTCATTGCATGTGCGCTCTTTTCATAGTCCACCTATGGATCCACCAGTGTCATTGCATGTGTGTTCTTTTTACTAACAACAACCAGAGTCATTGCATGTGTTATCTTTTCACATACCCCAAATGGATCTACCAGTGTCATTGCATGTGTGTTCTTTTCACAATCCACCTATAGATCCACCAATGTCATTGCATGTGTGCTCTTTTTACTAACAACAACGAGAGTAATTGCATGTGTGTTCTCTTCAGAGACCACACATGGATCCACCAGTGTCATTGCATTTGTGTTCTTTTCACAATCCACCAATGGATCCACCAGTGGCATTGCATGTGTGCTCTTTTGACTAACAACAACCAGAGTCATTGCATGTGTGTTCTCTTCAGAGACCACACATAGATCCACCAGTGTCATTGCATGTGTGTTCTTTTTACTAACAACAACCGGTGTCATTGAAATGTGTGTTCTCTTCAGAGACCACACATGGATCCACCAGTGTCATTACATGTGTGTTGTTTTCACAATCCACCTATAGATCCACCAGTGTCATTGCATGTGTGCTCTTTTTATTAACAACAACCAGAGTCATTGCATGTGTGTTCTCTTCAGAGACCACACATGGATCCACCAGTGTCATTGCATTTGTGTTCTTTCCACAATCCACCAATGGATCCACCAGTGGCATTGCATGTGTGCTCTTTTTACTAAAAACAACCAGAGTCATTGCATGTGTGTTCTCTTCAAAGACCACACATAGATCCACCAGTATCATTGCATGTGTGTTCTTTTTACTAACAACAACCGGTGTCATTGAAATGTGTGTTCTCTTTAGAGACCACACATGGATCCAACAGTGTCATTGCATGTGTGTTCTTGTTACTAACAACAACTAGAGTCATTGCATGTGTGTCCTTTTCACATACCACATATGGATCCACCAATGTCATTGCATGTGTGTTCTTTTCACAATCCACCTATGGATCCACCAGTGTCATTGCATGTGTGTTCTTTTTACTAACAACAACCAGTGTGATTGCATGTGTGTTCTTTTTACTAACAACAACCAGTGTCATTGAAATGTGTGTTCTCTTCAGAGACCACACATGTATCCAGGAGTGTCATTGCATGTGTGTTCTTGTTACTAACAACAACCAGAGTCATTGCATGTGTTCTTTTCACATACCACATATGGATCCACCAGTGACATTGCATGTGTGTTCTTTTCACAATCCACCTATGGATCCACCAGTGTCATTGCATGTGTGCTCTTCAGAGACCACACATGGATCCACCATTGTCATTGCATGTGTGTTCTTGTTACTAACAACAACCAGAGTCATTGCATGTGTTCTTTTCACATACCACATATGGATCCACCAGTGTCATTGCATGTGTGTTCTTTTCACAATCCACCTATGGATCCACCAGTGTCATTGCATGTGTGCTCTTTTTACTACCAACAACCAGAGTCATTGCATGTGTGTTCTCTTCAGAGACCACACATAGATCCACCAGAGTCATTGCATGTGTGTTCTTTTTACTAACAACAACCGGTGTCATTGAAATGTGTGTTCTCTTCAGAGTACACACATGGATCCATCAGTGTCATTGCATGTGTGTTCTTGTTACTAACAAAAACCAGAGTCATTGCATGTGTGTTCTTTTCACATACCACATATGGATCCACCAGTGTCATTGCATGTGTGTTCTTTTCACAATCCACCTATGGATCCACCAGTGTCTTTGCATGTGTGTTCTTTTTACTAACAACAACCAGTGTCATTGAAATGTGTGTTCTCTTCAGAGACCACACATGGATCCACCAGTGTCATTGCATGTGAGTTCTTGTTACTAACAACAACCAGAGTCATTGCATGTGTGTTCTTTATCACATACCACACATGGATCCACCAGTGTCATTGCATTTGTGTTCTTTTCATAATCCACCAATGGATCCACCAGCGGCTTTGCATGTGTGCTCTTTTTACTAACAGTAACCAGAGTCATTGCATGTGTGTTCTCTTCAGAGACCACACATGGATCCACCTGTGTCATTGCATGTGTGTTCTTTTTAGTAACAACCAGAGTCATTGAAATGTGTGTTCTCTTCAGAGACCACACATGGATCCACTAGTGTCATTACATGTGTGTTCTTTTTACTAACAACAACCGGAGTCATTGAATGTGTGTTCTTTTCACATACCACATATGGATCCACCAGTGTCATTGCATGTGTGTTCTTTTTACTAACAATAACTGGAGTCATTTCATGTGTGTTCTTTTCACATACCACATATGGATCCACCAGTGTCATTGCATGTGTGTTCTTTTCACAATCCACCTATGGATCCACCAGTGTCATTGAAATGTGTGTTCTCTTCAGAGACCACACATGGATCCACCAGTGTCGTTGCATGTGTGTTCTTTTTACTAACAACAACTGGAGTCATTGCATGTGTGTTCTTTTCACATATAACATATGGATCCACCTGTATCATTGCATGTGTGCTCATTTCACAATCCACCCATGGATCCACTAGTGTCATTGCATGTGTGTTCTTTTCACATACTACATATGGATCCGCTAGTGTCATTGAAATGTGTTCTCGTGAGAGAACACACATGGATCCACCAATGTCATGGCATGTGTGTTCTTTTTACTAACAATAACTCGTGTCAATGCATGTGTGTTCTTTTCATATACCACATATGGATCCACCAGTGTCATTGCATGTGCCCTCTTTTCACAATCCACCTATGGCTCCACCAGTGTCATTGAAATGTGTGTTCTCTTCAGAGACCACACATGGATCCACCACTATCATTACATGTGTGTTCTTTTTACTAACAACAACCAAAGGTCATTGCATGTGTGTTCTTTTCACATACCACATATGGATCCACCAGTGTCATTGCATGTGTGCTCTTTTCATAGTCCACCTATGGATCCACCAGTGTCATTGCATGTGTGTTCTTTTTACTATCAACAACCAGAGTCATTGCATGTGTTATCTTTTCACATACCCCAAATGGATCTACCAGTGTCATTGCATGTGTGTTCTTTTCACAATCCACCTATAGATCCACCAGTGTCATTGCATGTGTGCTCTTTTTACTAACAACAACGAGAGTAATTGCATGTGTGTTCTCTTCAGAGACCACACATGGATCCACCAGTGTCATTACATTTGTGTTCTTTTCACAATCCACCAATGGATCCACCAGTGGCATTGCATGTGTGCTCTTTTGACTAACAACAACCAGAGTCATTGCATGTGTGTTCTCTTCAGAGACCACACATAGATCCACCAGTGTCATTGCATGTGTGTTCTTTTTACTAACAACAACCGGTGTCATTGAAATGTGTGTTCTCTTCAGAGACCACACATGGATCCACCAGTGTCATTGCATGTGTGTTCTTTTCACAATCCACCTATAGATCCACCAGTGTCATTGCATGTGTGCTCTTTTTATTAACAACAACCAGAGTCATTGCATGTGTGTTCTCTTCAGAGACCACACATGGATCCACCAGTGTCATTGCATTTGTGTTCTTTCCACAATCCACCAATGGATCCACCAGTGGCATTGCATGTGTGCTCTTTTTACTAAAAACAACGAGAGTCATTGCATGTGTGTTCTCTTCAGAGACCACACATAGATCCACCAGTGTCATTGCATGTGTGTTCTTTTTACTAACAACAACCGGTGTCATTGAAATGTGTGTTCTCTTTAGAGACCACACATGGATCCAACAGTGTCATTGCATGTGTGTTCTTGTTACTAACAACAACCAGAGTCATTGCATGTGTGTTCTTTTCACATACCACATATGGATCCACCAATGTCATTGCATGTGTGTTCTTTTCACAATCCACCTATGGATCCACCAGTGTCATTGCATGTGTGTTCTTTTTACTAACAACAACCAGTGTCATTGCATGTGTGTTCTTTTTACTAACAACAACCAGTGTCATTGAAATGTGTGTTCTCTTCAGAGACCACACATTGATCCAGCAGTGTCATTGCATGTGTGTTCTTGTTACTAACAACAACCAGAGTCATTGCATGTGTTCTTTTCACATACCACATATGGATCCACCAGTGTCATTGCATGTGTGTTCTTTTCACAATCCACCTATGGATCCACCAGTGTCATTGCATGTGTGCTCTTTTTACTAACAACAACCAGAGTCATTGCATGTGTGTTCTCTTCAGAGACCACACATAGATCCACCAGAGTCATTGCATGTGTGTTCTTTTTACTAATAACAACCGGTGTCATTGAAATGTGTGTTCCCTTCAGAGACCACACATGGATCCATCAGTGTCATTGCATGTGTGTTCTTGTTACTAAAAACAACCAGAGTCATTGCATGTGTGTTCTTTTCACATACCACATATGGATCCACCAGTGTCATTGCATGTGTGTTCTTTTCACAATCCACCTATGGATCCACCATTGTCTTTGCATGTGTGTTCTTTTTACTAACAACAACCAGTGTCATTGAAATGTGTGTTCTCTTCAGAGACCACACATGGATCCACCATTGTCATTGCATGTGTGTTCTTGTTACTAACAACAACCAGAGTCATTGCATGTGTGTTCTTTTTCACATACCACACTTGGATCCACCAGTGTCATTGCATTTGTGTTCTTTTCATAATCCACCAATGGATCCACCAGCGGCTTTGCATGTGTGCTCTTTTTACTAACAGTAACCAGAGTCATTGCATGTGTGTTCTCTTCAGAGACCACACATGGATCCACCTGTGTCATTGCATGTGTGTTCTTTTTACTAACAACCAGAGTCATTGAAATGTGTGTTCTCTTCAGAGACCACACATGGATCCACTAGTGTCATTACATGTGTTATCTTTTTACTAACAACAACCGGAGTCATTGCATGTGTGTTCTTTTCGCATACCACATATGGATCCACCAGTGTCATTGGATGTGTGTTCTTTTTACTAACAATAACTGGAGTCATTTCATGTGTGTTCTTTTCACATACCACATATGGATCCACCAGTGTCATTGCATGTGTGATCTTTTCACAATCCACCTATGGATCCACCAGTGTCATTGAAATGTGTGTTCTCTTCAGAGACCACACATGGATCCACCAGTGTCGTTGCATGTGTGTTCTTTTTACTAACAACAACTGGAGTCATTGCATGTGTGTTCTTTTCACATATAACATATGGATCCACCAGTATCATTGCATGTGTGCTCTTTTCACAATCCACCCATGGATCCACTAGTGTCATTGCATGTGTGTTCTTTTCACATACCACATATGGATCCGCTAGTGTCATTGAAATGTGTTCTCGTGAGAGAACACACATGGATCCACCAATGTCATGGCATGTGTGTTCTTTTTACTAACAATAACTGGAGTCATTGCATGTGTGTTCTTTTAATATACCACATATGGATCCACCAGTGTCATTGCATGTGCGCTCTTTTCACAATCCACCTATGGCTCCACCAGTGTCATTGAAATGTGTGTTCTCTTCAGAGACCACACATGGATCCACCACTATCATTGCATGTGTGTTCTTTTTACTAACAACCAAAGGTCATTGCATGTGTGTTCTTTTCACATACCACATATGGATCCACCAGTGTCATTGCATGTGTGCTCTTTTCATAGTCCACCTATGGATCCACCAGTGTCATTGCATGTGTGTTCTTTTTACTAACAACAACCAGAGTCATTGCATGTGTTATCTTTTCACATACCCCAAATGGATCTACCAGTGTCATTGCATGTGTGTTCTTTTCACAATCCACCTATAGATCCACCAGTGTCATTGCATGTGTGCTCTTTTTACTAACAACAACGAGAGTAATTGCATGTGTGTTCTCTTCAGAGACCACACATGGATCCACCAGTGTCATTGCATTTGTGTTCTTTTCACAATCCACCAATGGATCCACCAGTGGCATTGCATGTGTGCTCTTTTGACTAACAACAACCAGAGTCATTGCATGTGTGTTCTCTTCAGAGACCACACATAGATCCACCAGTGTCATTGCATGTGTGTTCTTTTTACTAACAACCGGTGTCATTGAAATGTGTGTTCTCTTCAGAGACCACACATGGATCCACCAGTGTCATTGCATGTGTGTTCTTTTCACAATCCACCTATAGATCCACCAGTGTCATTGCATGTGTGCTCTTTTTATTAACAACAACCAGAGTCATTGCATGTGTGTTCTCTTCAGAGACCACACATGGATCCACCAGTGTCATTGCATTTGTGTTCTTTCCACAATCCACCAATGGATCCACCAGTGGCATTGCATGTGTGCTCTTTTTACTAAAAACAACCAGAGTCATTGCATGTGTGTTCTCTTCAGAGACCACACATAGATCCACCAATGTAATTGCATGTGTGTTCTTTTTACTAACAACAACCGGTGTCATTGAAATGTGTGTTCTCTTTAGAGACCACACATGGATCCAACAGTGTCATTGCCTGTGTGTTCTTGTTACTAACAACAACCAGAGTTATTGCATGTGTGTTCTTTTCACATACCACATATGGATCCACCAATGTCATTGCATGTGTGTTCTTTTCACAATCCACCTATGGATCCACCTGTGTCATTGCATGTGTGTTCTTTTTACTAACAACAACCAGTGTCATTGCATGTGTGTTCTTTTTACTAACAACACCCAGTGTCATTGAAATGTGTGTTCTCTTCAGAGAACACACATGGATCCAGCAGTGTCATTGCATGTTTGTTCTTGTTACTAACAACAACCAGAGTCATTGCATGTGTGTTATTTTCACATACCACATATGGATCCACCAGTGTCATTGCATGTGTGTTCTTTTCACAATCCACCTATGGATCCACCAGTGTCATTGCATGTGTGCTCTTTTTACTAACAACAACCAGAGTCATTGCATGTGTGTTCTCTTCAGAGAGCACACATGGATCCACCTGTGTCATTGCATCTGTGTTCTTTTTACTAACAACCAGAGACATTGAAATGTGTGTTCTCTTCACAGACCACACATGGATCCACAAGTGTCATTGCATGTGTGTTCTTTTTACTAACAACAACCAGAGTCATTGCATGTGTGTTCTTTTCACAAACCACATATGGATCCACCAGTGTCATTGCATGTGTCTTCTTTTCACAATCGAACTATAGATCCACCAGTGTCATTGCAGGTGTGATCTTTTTACTAAGAACAACTAGATTCATTGCATGTGTGTTCTCTTCACAGACCACACATGGATCCACCAGTGTCATTGCATGTGTGGTCTTTTTACTAACAACAATCAGAGTCATTGAAATGTGTGTTCTCTTTAGAGACCACACATGGATCCACCAGTGTCATTGCATGTGTGTTCTTTTTACTAACAACAACCTGACTCATTGCATGTGTGTTCTTTTTCACATACCACATGTGGATCGACCAATCTCATTGCATGTGTGTTCCTTTTACTAACAACAACTAGTCATTTCATGTGTGTTCTTTTCACATACCACATATGGATCCACCAGTGTCATTGCATGTGTGTTCTTTTCACAATCCACCTATAGATCCACTAGTGTCATTGCATGTGTGTTCTTTTCACAATCCACCTATAGATCCACCAGTGTCATTGCATCTGTGCTCTTTTTACTAACAACAATCAGAGTCATTGCATGTGTGTTCTATTTAGAGACCACACATGGATCCACCAGTGTCATTGCATTTGTGTTCTTTTCACAATCCACCAATGGATCCACCAGCGGCATTGCATGTGTGCTCTTTTTACTAACAATAACCAGAGTCATTGCATCTGTGTTCTCTTCAGAGACCACACATAGATCCACAAGTGTCATTGCATGTGTGTTCTTTTTACTAACAACAACCGGTGTCATTGAAATGTGTATTCTCTTCAGAGACCACACGTAGATCCACAAGTGTCATTGCATGTGTGTTCTTGTTACTAACAACTACCAGAGTCATTGCATGTGTGTTCTTTTCACATACCGCATATGGATCCACCAGTGTCATTGCATGTGTGTTCTTTTCACAATCCACCTATGGATCCACCAGTGTCATTGCATGTGTGTTCTTTTTACTAACAACAACCAGAGTCATTGCATGTGTGTTCTTTTCACAAACCACATATGGATCCACCAGTGTCATTGCATGTGTCTTCTTTTCACAATCCACCTATAGATCCACCAGTGTCATTGCAGGTGTGCTCTTTTTACTAAGAACAACTAGAGTCATTGCATGTGTGTTCTCTTCATATACCACACATGGATCCACCAGTGTCATTGCATGTGTGTTCTTTTTACTAACAACAATCAGAGTCATTGAAATGTGTGTTCTCTTTAGATACCACACATGGATCCACCAGTATCATTGCATGTGTGTTCTTTTTACTAACAACAACCAGACTCATTTCATGTCTGTTCTTTTGCACATACCACATATGGATCGACCAGTCTAATTGCATGTGTGTTCTTATTACTAACAACAACTAGAGTCATTTTATGTGTGTTCTTTTCACATACCACATATGAATCCACCAGTGTCATTGAAATGTGTGTGCTCTTCAGAGACCACACATGGATCCACTAGTGTCATTGCATGTGTGTTCTTTTTACTAACAAAAACGGGAGTCATTGCATGTGTGTTCTTTTCACATACCACATATGGATCCACCAGTGTCATTGCATGTGTGTTCTTTTCACATACCACATATGGATCCACCAGTGTTATTGCATGTGCGCTCTTTTCACAATCCACCTATGGCTCCACCAGTGTCATTGAAATGTGTGTTCTCTTCAGAGACCACACATGGATCCACCACTATCATTGCATGTTTGTTCTTTTTACTAACAACAACCAAAGGTCATTGCATGTGTGTTCTTTGCACATACCACATATGGATCCACCAGTGTCATTGCATGTGTGCTCTTTTCATAGTCCACCTATGGATCCACCAGTGTCATTGCATGTGTGTTCTTTTTACTAACAACAACCAGAGTCATTGCATGTGTTATCTTTTCACATACCCCAAATGGATCTACCAGTGTCATTGCATGTGTGTTCTTTTCACAATCCACCTATAGATCCACCAGTGTCTTTGCATGTGTGCTCTTTTTACTAACAACAACGAGAGTAATTGCATGTGTGTTCTCTTCAGAGACCACACATGGATCCACCAGTGTCATTGCATTTGTGTTCTTTTCACAATCCACCAATGGATCCACCAGTGGCATTGCATGTGTGCTCTTTTGACTAACAACAACCAGAGTCATTGCATGTGTGTTCTCTTCAGAGACCATATATAGATCCACCAGTGTCATTGCATGTCTGTTCTTTTTACTAACAACAACCGGTGTCATTGAAATGTGTGTTCTTTTCACATACCACATATGGATCCACCAGTGTCATTGCATGTGTGTTCTTTTCACAATCCACCTATGGATCCACCAGTGTCATTGCATGTGTGCTCTTTTTACTAACAACAACCAGAGTCATTGCATGTGTGTTCTCTTTAGAGAGCACACATGGATCCACCTGTGTCATTGCATGTGTGTTCTTTTTACTAACAACCAGAGACATTGAAATGTGTGTTCTCTTCATAGACCACACATGGATCCACAAGTGTCATTGCATGTGTGTTCTTTTTACTAACAACAACCAGAGTCATTGCATGTGTGTTCTTTTCACAAACCACATATGGATCCACCAGTGTCATTGCATGTGTATTCTTTTCACAATCGACCTATAGATCCACCAGTGTCATTGCAGGTGTGATCTTTTTACTAAGAACAACTAGAGTCATTGCATGTGTGTTCTCTTCAGAGACCACACATGGATCCACCAGTGTCATTGCATGTGTGGTCTTTTTACTAACAACAATCAGAGTCATTGAAATGTGTGTTCTCTTCAGAGACCACACATGGATCCACCAGTGTCATTGCATGTGTGTTCTTTTTACTAACAACAACCAGACTCATTGCATGTGTGTTCTTTTTCACATACCACATGTGGATCGACCAATCTCATTGCATGTGTGTTCTTTTTACTAACAACAACTAGAGTCATTTCATGTGTGTTCTTTTCACATACCACATATGGATCCACCAGTGTCATTGAAATGAGTGTTCTCTTCAGAGACCACACATGGATCCACTAGTGTCATTGCATGTGTGTTCTTTTTACTAACAACAACGGGAGTCATTGCATGTGTGTTCTTTTCACATACCACATATGGATCCACCAGTGTCATTGCATGTGTGCTCTTTTCATAATCCACCTATGGATCCACTAGTGTCATTGCATGTGTGTTCTTTTCACATACAAAATATGGATCCTCCAGTGTCATTGAAATGTGTGTTCTCTTTAGAGACCACACATGGATCCACCAGTGTCATTGCATGTGTGTTCTTTTTACTAACAACAACTGGAGTTATTGCATGTGTGTTCTTTTCACATACCACATATCGATCCACAAGTGTCATTGCACGTGTGCTGTTTTCACAATCCACCTATGGATCCACCAGTGTCATTGCATGTGTGTTCTTTTTACTCACAACAACCAGAGTCATTGCATGTGTGTTGTTTTCACATAACACATATGGATCCACCAGCGTCATTGCATGTGTGCTCTTTTCGCAATCCACATATGGATCCACCAGTGTCATTACATGTGTGTTCTTTTTACTAACAACTACCAGAGTCATTGCATGTGTGTTCTTTTCACATACCACATATGGATCCACCAGTGTCATTGCATGTGTGTTCTTTTCACAATCCACCTATAGATCCACTAGTGTCATTGCATGTGTGTTCTTTTCACAATCCACCTATAGATCCACCAGTGTCATTGCATGTGTGCTCTTTTTACTAACAACAATCAGAGTCATTGCATGTGTATTCTCTTTAGAGACCACACATGGATCCACCAGTGTTATTGCATTTGTGTTCTTTTCACAATCCACCAATGGATCCACCAGCGGCATTGCATGTGTGCTCTTTTTACTAACAATAACCAGAGTCATTGCATGTGTGTTCTCTTAAGAGACCACACATAGATCCACAAGTGTCATTGCATGTGTCTTCTTTTTACTAACAACAACCGGTGTCATTGAAATGTGTATTCTCTTCAAAGACCACACGTGGATCCACCAGTGTCATTGCATGTGTGTTCTTGTTACTAACAACTACCAGTCATTGCATGTGTGTTCTTTTCACATACCACATATGGATCCACCAGTGTCATTGTATGTGTGTTCTTTTCACAATCCACCTATGGATCCACCAGTGTCATTGCATGTGTGCTCTTTTTACTAACAACAACCAGTGTCATTGAAATGTGTGTTCTCTTCAGAGACCACACATGGATCCACCAGTGTCATTGCATGTGTGTTCTTGTTACTAACAACAACCAGAGTCATTGCATGTTTGTTCTTTTCACATACCACATATGGATCCACCAGTGTCATTGCATGTGTGTTCTTTTCGCAATCCACCTATGGATTTACAAGTGTCATTGCATGTGTGTTCTTTTTACTAACAACAACCAGTGTCATTGAAATGTGTGTTCTCTTTAGAGACCACACATGAATCCACCAGTGTCATTGCATGTGTGTTCTTTTTACTAACAACAACCAGACTCATTGCATGTGTGTTCTTTTTCACATACCACATATGGATCGACCAACCTCATTGCATGTGTGTTCTTTTTACTAACAACAACTAGAGTCATTTCATGTGTGTTCTTTTCACATACCACATATGGATCCACCAGTGTCATTGAAATGTGTGTTCTCTTCAGAGACCACACATGGATCCACTAGTGTCATTGCATGTGTGTTCTTTTTTACTAACAACAACGGGAGTCATTGCATGTGTGTTCTTTTCACATACCACATATGGATCCACCAGTGTCATTGCATGTGTGCTCTTTTCACAATCCACTTATGGATCCACTAGTGTCATTGTATGTGTGTTCTTTTCACATACCACATATGGATCCACCAGTATCATTGAAATGTGTGTTCTCTTTAGAGACCACACATGGATCCCCCAGTGTCATTGCATGTGTGTTCTTTTTACTAACAACAACTGGAGTCATTGCATGTGTGTTCTTTTCACATACCACATATGGATCCACCAGTGTCATTGCATGTGTGCTGTTTTCACAATCCACCTATGGATCCACCAGTGTCATTGCATGTGTGTTCTTTTTACTCACAACAACCAGAGTCATTGCATGTGTGTTCTTTTCACATAACACATATGGATCCACCAGTGTCATTGCATGTGTGCTCTTTTCGCAATCCACATATGGATCCACCAGTGTCATTACATGTGTGTTCTTTTTACTAACAACAACCAGAGTCATTGCATGTGTGTTCTTTTCACATACCACATATGGATCCACCAGTGTCATTGCATATGTGTTCTTTTCACAATCCACCTATGGATCCACCAGTGTCATTGCATGTGTGCTCTTTTTACTAACAACAACCAGAGTCATTGCATGTGTGTCCTCTTTAGAGACCACACATGGATCCACGTGTGTCATTGCATGTGTGTTCTTTTTACTAACAACAACCAGAGTCATTGAAATGTGTGTTCTCTTCAGAGACCACACATGGATCCACCAGTGTGATTGCATGTGTGTTCTTGTTACTAACAACAACGAGAGTCATTGCATGTGTGTTCTTTTCACATACCACATATGGATCCACCAGTGTCATTGCATGTGTGTTCTTTTCACAATCCACCTATAGATCCACCAGTGTCATTGCATGTGTGCTCTATTTACTAACAACAACCAGAGTCATTGCATGCGTGTTCTCTTCAGAGACCACACATGGATCCACCAGTGTCATTTCATTTGTGTTCTTTTCACAATCCACCAATGGATCCACCAGTGGCATTGCATGTGTGCTCTTTTTACTAACAACAACCAGAGTCATTGCATGTGTGTTCTCTTCAGAGACCACACATGGATCCACCAGTGTCATTACATTTGTGTTCTTTTCACAATCCACCAATGGATCCACCAGTGGCATTGCATGTGTGCTCTTTTGACTAACAACAACCAGAGTCATTGCATGTGTGTTCTCTTCAGAGACCACACATAGATCCACCAGTGTCATTGCATGTGTGTTCTTTTTACTAACAACAACCGGTGTCATTGAAATGTGTGTTCTCTTCAGAGACCACACATGGATCCACCAGTGTCATTGCATGTGTGTTCTTTTCACAATCCACCTATAGATCCACCAGTGTCATTGCATGTGTGCTCTTTTTATTAACAACAACCAGAGTCATTGCATGTGTGTTCTCTTCAGAGACCACACATGGATCCACCAGTGTCATTGCATTTGTGTTCTTTCCACAATCCACCAATGGATCCACCAGTGGCATTGCATGTGTGCTCTTTTTACTAAAAACAACGAGAGTCATTGCATGTGTGTTCTCTTCAGAGACCACACATAGATCCACCAGTGTCATTGCATGTGTGTTCTTTTTACTAACAACAACCGGTGTCATTGAAATGTGTGTTCTCTTTAGAGACCACACATGGATCCAACAGTGTCATTGCATGTGTGTTCTTGTTACTAACAACAACCAGAGTCATTGCATGTGTGTTCTTTTCACATACCACATATGGATCCACCAATGTCATTGCATGTGTGTTCTTTTCACAATCCACCTATGGATCCACCAGTGTCATTGCATGTGTGTTCTTTTTACTAACAACAACCAGTGTCATTGCATGTGTGTTCTTTTTACTAACAACAACCAGTGTCATTGAAATGTGTGTTCTCTTCAGAGACCACACATTGATCCAGCAGTGTCATTGCATGTGTGTTCTTGTTACTAACAACAACCAGAGTCATTGCATGTGTTCTTTTCACATACCACATATGGATCCACCAGTGTCATTGCATGTGTGTTCTTTTCACAATCCACCTATGGATCCACCAGTGTCATTGCATGTGTGCTCTTTTTACTAACAACAACCAGAGTCATTGCATGTGTGTTCTCTTCAGAGACCACACATAGATCCACCAGAGTCATTGCATGTGTGTTCTTTTTACTAATAACAACCGGTGTCATTGAAATGTGTGTTCCCTTCAGAGACCACACATGGATCCATCAGTGTCATTGCATGTGTGTTCTTGTTACTAAAAACAACCAGAGTCATTGCATGTGTGTTCTTTTCACATACCACATATGGATCCACCAGTGTCATTGCATGTGTGTTCTTTTCACAATCCACCTATGGATCCACCATTGTCTTTGCATGTGTGTTCTTTTTACTAACAACAACCAGTGTCATTGAAATGTGTGTTCTCTTCAGAGACCACACATGGATCCACCATTGTCATTGCATGTGTGTTCTTGTTACTAACAACAACCAGAGTCATTGCATGTGTGTTCTTTTTCACATACCACACTTGGATCCACCAGTGTCATTGCATTTGTGTTCTTTTCATAATCCACCAATGGATCCACCAGCGGCTTTGCATGTGTGCTCTTTTTACTAACAGTAACCAGAGTCATTGCATGTGTGTTCTCTTCAGAGACCACACATGGATCCACCTGTGTCATTGCATGTGTGTTCTTTTTACTAACAACCAGAGTCATTGAAATGTGTGTTCTCTTCAGAGACCACACATGGATCCACTAGTGTCATTACATGTGTTATCTTTTTACTAACAACAACCGGAGTCATTGCATGTGTGTTCTTTTCGCATACCACATATGGATCCACCAGTGTCATTGGATGTGTGTTCTTTTTACTAACAATAACTGGAGTCATTTCATGTGTGTTCTTTTCACATACCACATATGGATCCACCAGTGTCATTGCATGTGTGATCTTTTCACAATCCACCTATGGATCCACCAGTGTCATTGAAATGTGTGTTCTCTTCAGAGACCACACATGGATCCACCAGTGTCGTTGCATGTGTGTTCTTTTTACTAACAACAACTGGAGTCATTGCATGTGTGTTCTTTTCACATATAACATATGGATCCACCAGTATCATTGCATGTGTGCTCTTTTCACAATCCACCCATGGATCCACTAGTGTCATTGCATGTGTGTTCTTTTCACATACCACATATGGATCCGCTAGTGTCATTGAAATGTGTTCTCGTGAGAGAACACACATGGATCCACCAATGTCATGGCATGTGTGTTCTTTTTACTAACAATAACTGGAGTCATTGCATGTGTGTTCTTTTCATATACCACATATGGATCCACCAGTGTCATTGCATGTGCGCTCTTTTCACAATCCACCTATGGCTCCACCAGTGTCATTGAAATGTGTGTTCTCTTCAGAGACCACACATGGATCCACCACTATCATTGCATGTGTGTTCTTTTTACTAACAACCAAAGGTCATTGCATGTGTGTTCTTTTCACATACCACATATGGATCCACCAGTGTCATTGCATGTGTGCTCTTTTCATAGTCCACCTATGGATCCACCAGTGTCATTGCATGTGTGTTCTTTTTACTAACAACAACCAGAGTCATTGCATGTGTTATCTTTTCACATACCCCAAATGGATCTACCAGTGTCATTGCATGTGTGTTCTTTTCACAATCCACCTATAGATCCACCAGTGTCATTGCATGTGTGCTCTTTTTACTAACAACAACGAGAGTAATTGCATGTGTGTTCTCTTCAGAGACCACACATGGATCCACCAGTGTCATTGCATTTGTGTTCTTTTCACAATCCACCAATGGATCCACCAGTGGCATTGCATGTGTGCTCTTTTGACTAACAACAACCAGAGTCATTGCATGTGTGTTCTCTTCAGAGACCACACATAGATCCACCAGTGTCATTGCATGTGTGTTCTTTTTACTAACAACCGGTGTCATTGAAATGTGTGTTCTCTTCAGAGACCACACATGGATCCACCAGTGTCATTGCATGTGTGTTCTTTTCACAATCCACCTATAGATCCACCAGTGTCATTGCATGTGTGCTCTTTTTATTAACAACAACCAGAGTCATTGCATGTGTGTTCTCTTCAGAGACCACACATGGATCCACCAGTGTCATTGCATTTGTGTTCTTTCCACAATCCACCAATGGATCCACCAGTGGCATTGCATGTGTGCTCTTTTTACTAAAAACAACCAGAGTCATTGCATGTGTGTTCTCTTCAGAGACCACACATAGATCCACCAATGTAATTGCATGTGTGTTCTTTTTACTAACAACAACCGGTGTCATTGAAATGTGTGTTCTCTTTAGAGACCACACATGGATCCAACAGTGTCATTGCCTGTGTGTTCTTGTTACTAACAACAACCAGAGTTATTGCATGTGTGTTCTTTTCACATACCACATATGGATCCACCAATGTCATTGCATGTGTGTTCTTTTCACAATCCACCTATGGATCCACCTGTGTCATTGCATGTGTGTTCTTTTTACTAACAACAACCAGTGTCATTGCATGTGTGTTCTTTTTACTAACAACACCCAGTGTCATTGAAATGTGTGTTCTCTTCAGAGAACACACATGGATCCAGCAGTGTCATTGCATGTTTGTTCTTGTTACTAACAACAACCAGAGTCATTGCATGTGTGTTATTTTCACATACCACATATGGATCCACCAGTGTCATTGCATGTGTGTTCTTTTCACAATCCACCTATGGATCCACCAGTGTCATTGCATGTGTGCTCTTTTTACTAACAACAACCAGAGTCATTGCATGTGTGTTCTCTTCAGAGAGCACACATGGATCCACCTGTGTCATTGCATCTGTGTTCTTTTTACTAACAACCAGAGACATTGAAATGTGTGTTCTCTTCACAGACCACACATGGATCCACAAGTGTCATTGCATGTGTGTTCTTTTTACTAACAACAACCAGAGTCATTGCATGTGTGTTCTTTTCACAAACCACATATGGATCCACCAGTGTCATTGCATGTGTCTTCTTTTCACAATCGAACTATAGATCCACCAGTGTCATTGCAGGTGTGATCTTTTTACTAAGAACAACTAGATTCATTGCATGTGTGTTCTCTTCACAGACCACACATGGATCCACCAGTGTCATTGCATGTGTGGTCTTTTTACTAACAACAATCAGAGTCATTGAAATGTGTGTTCTCTTTAGAGACCACACATGGATCCACCAGTGTCATTGCATGTGTGTTCTTTTTACTAACAACAACCTGACTCATTGCATGTGTGTTCTTTTTCACATACCACATGTGGATCGACCAATCTCATTGCATGTGTGTTCCTTTTACTAACAACAACTAGTCATTTCATGTGTGTTCTTTTCACATACCACATATGGATCCACCAGTGTCATTGCATGTGTGTTCTTTTCACAATCCACCTATAGATCCACTAGTGTCATTGCATGTGTGTTCTTTTCACAATCCACCTATAGATCCACCAGTGTCATTGCATCTGTGCTCTTTTTACTAACAACAATCAGAGTCATTGCATGTGTGTTCTATTTAGAGACCACACATGGATCCACCAGTGTCATTGCATTTGTGTTCTTTTCACAATCCACCAATGGATCCACCAGCGGCATTGCATGTGTGCTCTTTTTACTAACAATAACCAGAGTCATTGCATCTGTGTTCTCTTCAGAGACCACACATAGATCCACAAGTGTCATTGCATGTGTGTTCTTTTTACTAACAACAACCGGTGTCATTGAAATGTGTATTCTCTTCAGAGACCACACGTAGATCCACAAGTGTCATTGCATGTGTGTTCTTGTTACTAACAACTACCAGAGTCATTGCATGTGTGTTCTTTTCACATACCGCATATGGATCCACCAGTGTCATTGCATGTGTGTTCTTTTCACAATCCACCTATGGATCCACCAGTGTCATTGCATGTGTGTTCTTTTTACTAACAACAACCAGAGTCATTGCATGTGTGTTCTTTTCACAAACCACATATGGATCCACCAGTGTCATTGCATGTGTCTTCTTTTCACAATCCACCTATAGATCCACCAGTGTCATTGCAGGTGTGCTCTTTTTACTAAGAACAACTAGAGTCATTGCATGTGTGTTCTCTTCATATACCACACATGGATCCACCAGTGTCATTGCATGTGTGTTCTTTTTACTAACAACAATCAGAGTCATTGAAATGTGTGTTCTCTTTAGATACCACACATGGATCCACCAGTATCATTGCATGTGTGTTCTTTTTACTAACAACAACCAGACTCATTTCATGTCTGTTCTTTTGCACATACCACATATGGATCGACCAGTCTAATTGCATGTGTGTTCTTATTACTAACAACAACTAGAGTCATTTTATGTGTGTTCTTTTCACATACCACATATGAATCCACCAGTGTCATTGAAATGTGTGTGCTCTTCAGAGACCACACATGGATCCACTAGTGTCATTGCATGTGTGTTCTTTTTACTAACAAAAACGGGAGTCATTGCATGTGTGTTCTTTTCACATACCACATATGGATCCACCAGTGTCATTGCATGTGTGTTCTTTTCACATACCACATATGGATCCACCAGTGTTATTGCATGTGCGCTCTTTTCACAATCCACCTATGGCTCCACCAGTGTCATTGAAATGTGTGTTCTCTTCAGAGACCACACATGGATCCACCACTATCATTGCATGTTTGTTCTTTTTACTAACAACAACCAAAGGTCATTGCATGTGTGTTCTTTGCACATACCACATATGGATCCACCAGTGTCATTGCATGTGTGCTCTTTTCATAGTCCACCTATGGATCCACCAGTGTCATTGCATGTGTGTTCTTTTTACTAACAACAACCAGAGTCATTGCATGTGTTATCTTTTCACATACCCCAAATGGATCTACCAGTGTCATTGCATGTGTGTTCTTTTCACAATCCACCTATAGATCCACCAGTGTCTTTGCATGTGTGCTCTTTTTACTAACAACAACGAGAGTAATTGCATGTGTGTTCTCTTCAGAGACCACACATGGATCCACCAGTGTCATTGCATTTGTGTTCTTTTCACAATCCACCAATGGATCCACCAGTGGCATTGCATGTGTGCTCTTTTGACTAACAACAACCAGAGTCATTGCATGTGTGTTCTCTTCAGAGACCATATATAGATCCACCAGTGTCATTGCATGTCTGTTCTTTTTACTAACAACAACCGGTGTCATTGAAATGTGTGTTCTTTTCACATACCACATATGGATCCACCAGTGTCATTGCATGTGTGTTCTTTTCACAATCCACCTATGGATCCACCAGTGTCATTGCATGTGTGCTCTTTTTACTAACAACAACCAGAGTCATTGCATGTGTGTTCTCTTTAGAGAGCACACATGGATCCACCTGTGTCATTGCATGTGTGTTCTTTTTACTAACAACCAGAGACATTGAAATGTGTGTTCTCTTCATAGACCACACATGGATCCACAAGTGTCATTGCATGTGTGTTCTTTTTACTAACAACAACCAGAGTCATTGCATGTGTGTTCTTTTCACAAACCACATATGGATCCACCAGTGTCATTGCATGTGTATTCTTTTCACAATCGACCTATAGATCCACCAGTGTCATTGCAGGTGTGATCTTTTTACTAAGAACAACTAGAGTCATTGCATGTGTGTTCTCTTCAGAGACCACACATGGATCCACCAGTGTCATTGCATGTGTGGTCTTTTTACTAACAACAATCAGAGTCATTGAAATGTGTGTTCTCTTCAGAGACCACACATGGATCCACCAGTGTCATTGCATGTGTGTTCTTTTTACTAACAACAACCAGACTCATTGCATGTGTGTTCTTTTTCACATACCACATGTGGATCGACCAATCTCATTGCATGTGTGTTCTTTTTACTAACAACAACTAGAGTCATTTCATGTGTGTTCTTTTCACATACCACATATGGATCCACCAGTGTCATTGAAATGAGTGTTCTCTTCAGAGACCACACATGGATCCACTAGTGTCATTGCATGTGTGTTCTTTTTACTAACAACAACGGGAGTCATTGCATGTGTGTTCTTTTCACATACCACATATGGATCCACCAGTGTCATTGCATGTGTGCTCTTTTCATAATCCACCTATGGATCCACTAGTGTCATTGCATGTGTGTTCTTTTCACATACAAAATATGGATCCTCCAGTGTCATTGAAATGTGTGTTCTCTTTAGAGACCACACATGGATCCACCAGTGTCATTGCATGTGTGTTCTTTTTACTAACAACAACTGGAGTTATTGCATGTGTGTTCTTTTCACATACCACATATCGATCCACAAGTGTCATTGCACGTGTGCTGTTTTCACAATCCACCTATGGATCCACCAGTGTCATTGCATGTGTGTTCTTTTTACTCACAACAACCAGAGTCATTGCATGTGTGTTGTTTTCACATAACACATATGGATCCACCAGCGTCATTGCATGTGTGCTCTTTTCGCAATCCACATATGGATCCACCAGTGTCATTACATGTGTGTTCTTTTTACTAACAACTACCAGAGTCATTGCATGTGTGTTCTTTTCACATACCACATATGGATCCACCAGTGTCATTGCATGTGTGTTCTTTTCACAATCCACCTATAGATCCACTAGTGTCATTGCATGTGTGTTCTTTTCACAATCCACCTATAGATCCACCAGTGTCATTGCATGTGTGCTCTTTTTACTAACAACAATCAGAGTCATTGCATGTGTATTCTCTTTAGAGACCACACATGGATCCACCAGTGTTATTGCATTTGTGTTCTTTTCACAATCCACCAATGGATCCACCAGCGGCATTGCATGTGTGCTCTTTTTACTAACAATAACCAGAGTCATTGCATGTGTGTTCTCTTAAGAGACCACACATAGATCCACAAGTGTCATTGCATGTGTCTTCTTTTTACTAACAACAACCGGTGTCATTGAAATGTGTATTCTCTTCAAAGACCACACGTGGATCCACCAGTGTCATTGCATGTGTGTTCTTGTTACTAACAACTACCAGTCATTGCATGTGTGTTCTTTTCACATACCACATATGGATCCACCAGTGTCATTGTATGTGTGTTCTTTTCACAATCCACCTATGGATCCACCAGTGTCATTGCATGTGTGCTCTTTTTACTAACAACAACCAGTGTCATTGAAATGTGTGTTCTCTTCAGAGACCACACATGGATCCACCAGTGTCATTGCATGTGTGTTCTTGTTACTAACAACAACCAGAGTCATTGCATGTTTGTTCTTTTCACATACCACATATGGATCCACCAGTGTCATTGCATGTGTGTTCTTTTCGCAATCCACCTATGGATTTACAAGTGTCATTGCATGTGTGTTCTTTTTACTAACAACAACCAGTGTCATTGAAATGTGTGTTCTCTTTAGAGACCACACATGGATCCACCAGTGTCATTGCATGTGTGTTCTTTTTACTAACAACAACCAGACTCATTGCATGTGTGTTCTTTTTCACATACCACATATGGATCGACCAACCTCATTGCATGTGTGTTCTTTTTACTAACAACAACTAGAGTCATTTCATGTGTGTTCTTTTCACATACCACATATGGATCCACCAGTGTCATTGAAATGTGTGTTCTCTTCAGAGACCACACATGGATCCACTAGTGTCACTGCATGTGTGTTCTTTTTTACTAACAACAACGGGAGTCATTGCATGTGTGTTCTTTTCACATACCACATATGGATCCACCAGTGTCATTGCATGTGTGCTCTTTTCACAATCCACTTATGGATCCACTAGTGTCATTGTATGTGTGTTCTTTTCACATACCACATATGGATCCACCAGTATCATTGAAATGTGTGTTCTCTTTAGAGACCACACATGGATCCCCCAGTGTCATTGCATGTGTGTTCTTTTTACTAACAACAACTGGAGTCATTGCATGTGTGTTCTTTTCACATACCACATATGGATCCACCAGTGTCATTGCATGTGTGCTGTTTTCACAATCCACCTATGGATCCACCAGTGTCATTGCATGTGTGTTCTTTTTACTCACAACAACCAGAGTCATTGCATGTGTGTTCTTTTCACATAACACATATGGATCCACCAGTGTCATTGCATGTGTGCTCTTTTCGCAATCCACATATGGATCCACCAGTGTCATTACATGTGTGTTCTTTTTACTAACAACAACCAGAGTCATTGCATGTGTGTTCTTTTCACATACCACATATGGATCCACCAGTGTCATTGCATATGTGTTCTTTTCACAATCCACCTATGGATCCACCAGTGTCATTGCATGTGTGCTCTTTTTACTAACAACAACCAGAGTCATTGCATGTGTGTCCTCTTTAGAGACCACACATGGATCCACGTGTGTCATTGCATGTGTGTTCTTTTTACTAACAACAACCAGAGTCATTGAAATGTGTGTTCTCTTCAGAGACCACACATGGATCCACCAGTGTGATTGCATGTGTGTTCTTGTTACTAACAACAACGAGAGTCATTGCATGTGTGTTCTTTTCACATACCACATATGGATCCACCAGTGTCATTGCATGTGTGTTCTTTTCACAATCCACCTATAGATCCACCAGTGTCATTGCATGTGTGCTCTATTTACTAACAACAACCAGAGTCATTGCATGCGTGTTCTCTTCAGAGACCACACATGGATCCACCAGTGTCATTTCATTTGTGTTCTTTTCACAATCCACCAATGGATCCACCAGTGGCATTGCATGTGTGCTCTTTTTACTAACAACAACCAGAGTCATTGCATGTGTGTTCTCTTCAGAGACCACACATAGATCCACCAGTGTCATTGCATTTGTGTTCTTTTTACTAACAACAACCGGTGTCATTGAAATGTGTGTTCTCTTCAGAGACCACACATGGATCCACCAGTGTCATTGCATGTGTGTTCTTGTTAGTAACAACAACCAGAGTCATTGCATGTGTGTTCTTTTCACATACCACATATGGATCCACCAGTGTCATTGCATGTGTGTTCTTTTCACAATCCACCTATAGATCCACCAGTGTCATTGCATGTGTGCTCTTTTTACTAACAACAACCAGAGTCATTGCATGTGTGTTCTCTTCAGAGACCACACATGGATCCACCAGTGTCATTGCATGTGTGTTCTTTTTACTAACAACAACCGGTGTCATTGAAATGTGTATTCTCTTCAGAGACCACACGTGGATCCAACAGTGTCATTGCATGTGTGTTCTTGTTACTAACAACTACCAGAGTCATTGCATGTGTGTTCTTTTCACATACCGCATATGGATCCACCAGTGTCATTGCATGTGTGTTCTTTTCACAATCCACCTATGGATCCACCAGTGTCATTGCATGTGTGTTCTTTTTACTAACAACAACCAGAGTCATTGCATGTGTGTTCTTTTCACAAACCACATATGGATCCACCAGTGTCATTGCATGTGTCTTCTTTTCACAATCCACCTATAGATCCACCAGTGTCATTGTAGGTGTGCTCTTTTTACTAAGAACAACTAGAGTCATTGCATGTGTGTTCTCTTCATATACCACACATGGATCCACCAGTGTCATTGCATGTGTGTTCTTTTTACTAACAACAATCAGAGTCATTGAAATGTGTGTTCTCTTTAGATACCACACATGGATCCACCAGTATCATTGCATGTGTGTTCTTTTTACTAACAACAACCAGACTCATTTCATGTCTGTTCTTTTGCACATACCACATATGGATCGACCAGTCTAATTGCATGTGTGTTCTTTTTACTAACAACAACTAGAGTCATTTTATGTGTGTTCTTTTCACATACCACATATGAATCCACCAGTGTCATTGAAATGTGTGTTCTCTTCAGAAACCACACATGGATCCATTAGTGTCATTGCATGTGTGTTCTTTTTACTAACAACAACGGGAGTCATTGCATGTGTGTTCTTTTCACATACCACATATGGATCCACCAGTGTCATTGCATGTGTGTTCTTTTCACATACCACATATGGATCCACCAGTATTATTGCATGTGCGCTCTTTTCACAATCCACCTATGGCTCCACCAGTGTCATTGAAATGTGTGTTCTCTTCAGAGACCACACATGGATCCACCACTATCATTGCATGTTTGTTCTTTTTACTAACAACAACCAAAGGTCATTGCATGTGTGTTCTTTGCACATACCACATATGGATCCACCAGTGTCATTGCATGTGTGCTCTTTTCATAGTCCACCTATGGATCCACCAGTGTCATTGCATGTGTGTTCTTTTTACTAACAACAACCAGAGTCATTGCATGTGTTATCTTTTCACATACCCCAAATGGATCTACCAGTGTTATTGCATGTGTGTTCTTTTCACAATCCACCTATAGATCCACCAGTGTCATTGCATGTGTTCTCTTTTTACTAACAACAACGAGAGTAATTTCATGTGTGTTCTCTTCAGAGACCACACATGGATCCACCAGTGTCATTGCATTTGTGTTCTTTTCACAATCCACCAATGGATCCACCAGTGGCATTGCATGTGTGCTCTTTTTACTAACAACAACCAGAGTCATTGCATGTGTGTTCTCTTCAGAGACCATACATAGATCCACCAGTGTCATTGCATGTCTGTTCTTTTTACTAACAACAATCGGTGTCATTGAAATGTGTGTTCTCTTCAGAGACCACACATGGATCCACCAGTGTCATTGCATGTGTGTTCTTTTCACAATCCACCTATAGATCCACCAGTGTCATTGCATGTGTGCTCTTTTTACTAACAACAACCAGAGTCATTGCATGTGTGTTCTCTTCAGAGACCACACATGGATCCACCAGTGTCATTGCATTTGTGTTCTTTCCACAAACCACCAATGGATCCACCAGTGGCATTGCATGTGTGCTCTTTTTACTAAAAACAACCAGAGTCATTGCATGTGTGTTCTCTTCAGAGACCACACATAGATCCACCAGTGTCATTGCATGTGTGTTCTTTTTACTAACAACAACCGGTGTCATTGAAATGTGTGTTCTCTTTAGAGACCACACATGGATCCAACAGTGTCATTGCATGTGTGTTCTTGTTACTAACAACAACCATAGTCATTGCATGTGTGTTCTTTTCACATACCACATATGGATCCACCAATGTCATTGCATGTGTGTTCTTTTCACAATCCACCTATGGATCCACCAGTGTCATTGCATGTGTGTTCTTTTTACTAACAACAACCAGTGTCATTGCATGTGTGTTCTTTTTACTAACAACAACCAGTGTCATTGAAATGTGTGTTCTCTTCAGATTCCACACATGGATCCAGCAGTGTCATTGCATGTGTGTTCTTGTTACTAACAACAACCAGAGTCATTGCATGTGTTCTTTTCACATACCACATATGGATCCACCAGTGTCATTGCATGTGTGTTCTTTTCACAATCCACCTATTGATCCACCAGTGTCATTGCATGTGTGCTCTTTTTACTAACAACAACCAGAGTCATTGCATGTGTGTTCTTTTCACAAACCACATATGGATCCACCAGTGTCATTGCATGTGTCTTCTTTTCACAATCCACCTATAGATCCACCAGTGTCATTGTAGGTGTGCTCTTTTTACTAAGAACAACTAGAGTCATTGCATGTGTGTTCTCTTCATATACCACACATGGATCCACCAGTGTCATTGCATGTGTGTTCTTTTTACTAACAACAATCAGAGTCATTGAAATGTGTGTTCTCTTTAGATACCACACATGGATCCACCAGTATCATTGCATGTGTGTTCTTTTTACTAACAACAACCAGACTCATTTCATGTCTGTTCTTTTGCACATACCACATATGGATCGACCAGTCTAATTGCATGTGTGTTCTTTTTACTAACAACAACTAGAGTCATTTTATGTGTGTTCTTTTCACATACCACATATGAATCCACCAGTGTCATTGAAATGTGTGTTCTCTTCAGAAACCACACATGGATCCATTAGTGTCATTGCATGTGTGTTCTTTTTACTAACAACAACGGGAGTCATTGCATGTGTGTTCTTTTCACATACCACATATGGATCCACCAGTGTCATTGCATGTGTGTTCTTTTCACATACCACATATGGATCCACCAGTGTTATTGCATGTGCGCTCTTTTCACAATCCACCTATGGCTCCACCAGTGTCATTGAAATGTGTGTTCTCTTCAGAGACCACACATGGATCCACCACTATCATTGCATGTTTGTTCTTTTTACTAACAACAACCAAAGGTCATTGCATGTGTGTTCTTTGCACATACCACATATGGATCCACCAGTGTCATTGCATGTGTGCTCTTTTCATAGTCCACCTATGGATCCACCAGTGTCATTGCATGTGTGTTCTTTTTACTAACAACAACCAGAGTCATTGCATGTGTTATCTTTTCACATACCCCAAATGGATCTACCAGTGTTATTGCATGTGTGTTCTTTTCACAATCCACCTATAGATCCACCAGTGTCATTGCATGTGTTCTCTTTTTACTAACAACAACGAGAGTAATTTCATGTGTGTTCTCTTCAGAGACCACACATGGATCCACCAGTGTCATTGCATTTGTGTTCTTTCCACAAACCACCAATGGATCCACCAGTGGCATTGCATGTGTGCTCTTTTTACTAAAAACAACCAGAGTCATTGCATGTGTGTTCTCTTCAGAGACCACACATAGATCCACCAGTGTCATTGCATGTGTGTTCTTTTTACTAACAACAACCGGTGTCATTGAAATGTGTGTTCTCTTCAGAGACCACACATGGATCCAACAGTGTCATTGCATGTGTGTTCTTGTTACTAACAACAACCATAGTCATTGCATGTGTGTTCTTTTCACATACCACATATGGATCCACCAATGTCATTGCATGTGTGTTCTTTTCACAATCCACCTATGGATCCACCAGTGTCATTGCATGTGTGTTCTTTTTACTAACAACAACCAGTGTCATTGCATGTGTGTTCTTTTTACTAACAACAACCAGTGTCATTGAAATGTGTGTTCTCTTCAGAGACCACACATGGATCCAGCAGTGTCATTGCATGTGTGTTCTTGTTACTAACAACAACCAGAGTCATTGCATGTGTTCTTTTCACATACCACATATGGATCCACCAGTGTCATTGCATGTGTGTTCTTTTCACAATCCACCTATTGATCCACCAGTGTCATTGCATGTGTGCTCTTTTTACTAACAACAACCAGAGTCATTGCATGTGTGTTCTCTTCAGAGAGCACACATGGATCCACCTGTGTCATTGCATGTGTGTTCTTTTTACTAACAACTAGAGACATTGAAATGTGTGTTCTCTTCATAGACCACACATGGATCCACAAGTGTCATTGCATGTGTGTTCTTTTTACTAACAACAACCAGAGTCATTGCATGTGTGTTCTTTTCACAAACCACATATGGATCCACCAGTGTCATTGCATGTGTCTTCTTTTCACAATCGACCTATAGATCCACCAGTGTCATTGCAGGTGTGATCTTTTTACTAAGAACAACTAGAGTCATTGCATGTGTGTTCTCTTCAGAGACCACACATGGATCCACCAGTGTCATTGCATGTGTGGTCTTTTTACTAACAACAATCAGAGTCATTGAAATGTGTGTTCTCTTTAGAGACCACACATGGATCCACCAGTGTCATTGCAAGTGTGTTCTTTTTACTAACAACAACCAGACTCATTGCATGTGTGTTCTTTTTCACATACCACATGTGGATCGACCAATCTCATTGCATGTGTGTTCTTTTTACTAACAACAACTAGAGTCATTTCATGTGTGTTCTTTTCACATACCACATATGGATCCACCAGTGTCATTGAAATGAGTGTTCTCTTCAGAGACCACACATGGATCCACTAGTGTCATTGCATGTGTGTTCTTTTCACATACAAAATATGGATCCTCCAGTGTCATTGAAATGTGTGTTCTCTTTAGAGACCACACATGGATCCACCAGTGTCATTGCATGTGTGTTCTTTTTACTAACAACAACTGGAGTTATTGCATGTGTGTTCTTTTCACATACCACATATCGATCCACAAGTGTCATTGCACGTGTGCTGTTTTCACAATCCACCTATGGATCCACCAGTGTCATTGCATGTGTGTTCTTTTTACTCACAACAACCAGAGTCATTGCATGTGTGTTCTTTTCACATAACACATATGGATCCACCAGCGTCATTGCATGTGTGCTCTTTTCGCAATCCACATATGGATCCACCAGTGTCATTACATGTGTGTTCTTTTTACTAACAACAACCAGAGTCATTGCATGTGTGTTCTTTTCACATACCACATATGGATTCACCAGTGTCATTGCATGTGTGTTCTTTTCACAATCCACCTATAGATCCACTAGTGTCATTGCATGTGTGTTCTTTTCACAATCCACCTATAGATCCACCAGTGTCATTGCATGTGTGCTCTTTTTCTTAACAACAATCAGAGTCATTGCATGTGTATTCTCTTTAGAGACCACACATGGATCCACCAGTGTTATTGCATTTGTGTTCTTTTCACAATCCACCAATGTTTCCACCAGCGGCATTGCATGTGTGCTCTTTTTACTAACAATAACCAGAGTCATTGCATGTGTGTTCTCTTAAGAGACCACACATAGATCCACAAGTGTCATTGCATGTGTCTTCTTTTTACTAACAACAACCGGTGTCATTGAAATGTGTATTCTCTTCAGAGACCACACGTGGATCCAACAGTGTCATTGCATGTGTGTTCTTGTTACTAACAACTACCAGAGTCATTGCATGTGTGTTCTTTTCACATACCACATATGGATCCACCAGTGTCATTGCATGTGTGTTCTTTTCACAATCCACCTATGGATCCACCAGTGTCATTGCATGTGTGCTCTTTTTACTAACAACAACCAGTGTCATTGAAATGTGTGTTCTCTTCAGAGACCACACATGGATCCACCAGTGTCATTGCATGTGTGTTCTTGTTACTAACAACAACCAGAGTCATTGCATGTGTGTTCTTTTCACATACCACATATGGATCCACCAGTGTCATTGCATGTGTGTTCTTTTCGCAATCCACCTATGGATCCACCAGTGTCATTGCATGTGTGTTCTTTTTACTAACAACCAGTGTCATTGAAATGTGTGTTCTCTTTAGAGACCACACATGGATCCACCAGTGTCATTGCATGTGTGTTCTTTTTACTAACAACAACCAGACTCATTGCATGTGTGTTCTTTTTCACATACCACATATGGATCGACCAACCTCATTGCATGTGTGTTCTTTTTACTAACAACAACTAGAGTCATTTCATGTGTGTTCTTTTAACATACCACATATGGATCCACCAGTGTCATTGAAATGTGTGTTCTCTTCAGAGACCACACATGGATCCACTAGTGTCATTGCATGTGTGTTCTTTTTTACTAACAACAACGGGAGTCATTGCATGTGTGTTCTTTTCACATACCACATATGGATCCACCAGTGTCATTGCATGTGTGCTCTTTTCACAATCCACTTATGGATCCACTAGTGTCATTGCATGTGTGTTCTTTTCACATACCACATATGGATCCACCAGTGTCATTGCATGTGTGTTCTTTTCACAATCCACCTATGGATTCACCAGTGTCATTGCATGTGTGCTCTTTTTACTAACAACAACCAGTGTCATTGAAATGTGTGTTCTCTTCAGAGACCACACATGGATCCACCAGTGTCATTGCATGTGTGTTCTTGTTACTAACAACAACCAGAGTCATTGCATGTGTGTTCTTTTCACATACCACATATGGATCCACCAGTGTCATTGCATGTGTGTTCTTTTCGCAATCCACCTATGGATCCACCAGTGTCATTGCATGTGTGTTCTTTTTACTAACAACCAATGTCATTGAAATGTGTGTTCTCTTTAGAGACCACACATGGATCCACCAGTGTCATTGCATGTGTGTTCTTTTTACTAACAACAACCAGACTCATTGCATGTTTGTTCTTTTTCACATACCACATATGGATCGACCAACCTCATTGCATGTGTGTTCTTTTTACTAACAACAACTAGAGTCATTTCATGTGTGTTCTTTTCACATACCACATATGGATCCACCAGTGTCATTGAAATGTGTGTTCTCTTCAGAGACCACACATGGATCCACTAGTGTCATTGCATGTGTGTTCTTTTTTACTAACAACAACGGGAGTCATTGCATGTGTGTTCTTTTAACATACCACATATGGATCCACCAGTGTCATTGCATGTGTGCTCTTTTCACAATCCACTTATGGATCCACTAGTGTCATTGCATGTGTGTTCTTTTCACATACCACATATGGATCCACCAGTATCATTGAAATGTGTGTTCTCTTTAGAGACCACACATGGATCCCCCAGTGTCATTGCATGTGTGTTCTTTTTACTAACAACAACTGGAGTCATTGCATGTGTGTTCTTTTCACATACCACATATGGATCCACCAGTGTCATTGCATGTGTGCTGTTTTCACAATCCACCTATGGATCCACCAGTGTCATTGCATGTGTGTTCTTTTTACTCACAACAACCAGAGTCATTGCATGTGTGTTGTTTTCACATAACACATATGGATCCACCAGTGTCATTGCATGTGTGCCCTTTTCGCAATCCACATATGGATCCACCAGTGTCATTACATGTGTGTTCTTTTTACTAACAACAACCAGAGTCATTGCATGTGTGTTCTTTTCACATACCACATATGGATCCACCAGTGTCATTGCATGTGTGTTCTTTTCACAATCCACCTATGGATCCACCAGTGTCATTGCATGTGTGCTCTTTTTACTAACAACAACCAGAGTCATTGCATGTGTGTCCTCTTTAGAGACCACACATGGATCCACCTGTGTCATTGCATGTGTGTTGTTTTTACTAACAACAACCAGAGTCATTGCATGTGTGTTCTTTTCACATACTACATATGGATCCACCAGTGTCATTGCATGTGTGCTCTTTTCACAATCCACCTATGGACCCACCAGTGTCATTGCATGTGTGTCCTTTTTACTAACAACAACCAAAGTCATTGCATGTGTGTTCTTTGCACATACCACATATGGATCCACTACTGTCATTGCATGTGTGTTCTTTTCACAATCCACCTATGGATCCACTAGTGTCATTGCACGTGTGCACTTTTTACTAACAATAACTAGAGTCATTGCATGTGTGTTCTCTTTAGAGACCACACATGGATCCACCAGTGTCATTGCATGTGTATTCTTTTCACAATCGACCTATAGATCCACCAGTGTCATTGCAGGTGTGATCTTTTTACTAAGAACAACTAGAGTCATTGCATGTGTGTTCTCTTCAGAGACCACACATGGATCCACCAGTGTCATTGCATGTGTGGTCTTTTTACTAACAACAATCAGAGTCATTGAAATGTGTGTTCTCTTCTGAGACCACACATGGATCCACCAGTGTCATTGCATGTGTGTTCTTTTTACTAACAACAACCAGACTCATTGCATGTGTGTTCTTTTTCACATACCACATGTGGATCGACCAATCTCATTGCATGTGTGTTCTTTTTACTAACAACAACTAGAGTCATTTCATGTGTGTTCTTTTCACATACCACATATGGATCCACCAGTGTCATTGAAATGAGTGTTCTCTTCAGAGACCACACATGGATCCACTAGTGTCATTGCATGTGTGTTCTTTTTACTAACAACAACGGGAGTCATTGCATGTGTGTTCTTTTCACATACCACATATGGATCCACCAGTGTCATTGCATGTGTGCTCTTTTCATAATCCACCTATGGATCCACTAGTGTCATTGCATGTGTGTTCTTTTCACATACAAAATATGGATCCTCCAGTGTCATTGAAATGTGTGTTCTCTTTAGAGACCACACATGGATCCACCAGTGTCATTGCATGTGTGTTCTTTTTACTAACAACAACTGGAGTTATTGCATGTGTGTTCTTTTCACATACCACATATCGATCCACAAGTGTCATTGCACGTGTGCTGTTTTCACAATCCACCTATGGATCCACCAGTGTCATTGCATGTGTGTTCTTTTTACTCACAACAACCAGAGTCATTGCATGTGTGTTGTTTTCACATAACACATATGGATCCACCAGCGTCATTGCATGTGTGCTCTTTTCGCAATCCACATATGGATCCACCAGTGTCATTACATGTGTGTTCTTTTTACTAACAACAACCAGAGTCATTGCATGTGTGTTCTTTTCACATACCACATATGGATCCACCAGTGTCATTGCATGTGTGTTCTTTTCACAATCCACCTATAGATCCACTAGTGTCATTGCATGTGTGTTCTTTTCACAATCCACCTATAGATCCACCAGTGTCATTGCATGTGTGCTCTTTTTACTAACAACAATCAGAGTCATTGCATGTGTATTCTCTTTAGAGACCACACATGGATCCACCAGTGTTATTGCATTTGTGTTCTTTTCACAATCCACCAATGGATCCACCAGCGGCATTGCATGTGTGCTCTTTTTACTAACAATAACCAGAGTCATTGCATGTGTGTTCTCTTAAGAGACCACACATAGATCCACAAGTGTCATTGCATGTGTCTTCTTTTTACTAACAACAACCGGTGTCATTGAAATGTGTATTCTCTTCAAAGACCACACGTGGATCCAACAGTGTCATTGCATGTGTGTTCTTGTTACTAACAACTACCAGAGTCATTGCATGTGTGTTCTTTTCACATACCACATATGGATCCACCAGTGTCATTGTATGTGTGTTCTTTTCACAATCCACCTATGGATCCACCAGTGTCATTGCATGTGTGCTCTTTTTACTAACAACAACCAGTGTCATTGAAATGTGTGTTCTCTTCAGAGACCACACATGGATCCACCAGTGTCATTGCATGTGTGTTCTTGTTACTAACAACAACCAGAGTCATTGCATGTTTGTTCTTTTCACATACCACATATGGATCCACCAGTGTCATTGCATGTGTGTTCTTTTCGCAATCCACCTATGGATCCACAAGTGTCATTGCATGTGTGTTCTTTTTACTAACAACAACCAGTGTCATTGAAATGTGTGTTCTCTTTAGAGACCACACATGGATCCACCAGTGTCATTGCGTGTGTGTTCTTTTTACTAACAACAACCAGACTCATTGCATGTGTGTTCTTTTTCACATACCACATATGGATCGACCAACCTCATTGCATGTGTGTTCTTTTTACTAACAACAACTAGAGTCATTTCATGTGTGTTCTTTTCACATACCACATATGGATCCACCAGTGTCATTGAAATGTGTGTTCTCTTCAGAGACCACACATGGATCCACTAGTGTCATTGCATGTGTGTTCTTTTTTACTAACAACAACGGGAGTCATTGCATGTGTGTTCTTTTCACATACCACATATGGATCCACCAGTGTCATTGCATGTGTGCTCTTTTCACAATCCACTTATGGATCCACTAGTGTCATTGTATGTGTGTTCTTTTCACATACCACATATGGATCCACCAGTATCATTGAAATGTGTGTTCTCTTTAGAGACCACACATGGATCCCCCAGTGTCATTGCATGTGTGTTCTTTTTACTAACAACAACTGGAGTCATTGCATGTGTGTTCTTTTCACATACCACATATGGATCCACCAGTGTCATTGCATGTGTGCTGTTTTCACAATCCACCTATGGATCCACCAGTGTCATTGCATGTGTGTTCTTTTTACTCACAACAACCAGAGTCATTGCATGTGTGTTCTTTTCACATAACACATATGGATCCACCAGTGTCATTGCATGTGTGCTCTTTTCGCAATCCACATATGGATCCACCAGTGTCATTACATGTGTGTTCTTTTTACTAACAACAACCAGAGTCATTGCATGTGTGTTCTTTTCACATACCACATATGGATCCACCAGTGTCATTGCATGTGTGTTCTTTTCACAATCCACCTATGGATCCACCAGTGTCATTGCATGTGTGCTCTTTTTACTAACAACAACCAGAGTCATTGCATGTGTGTCCTCTTTAGAGACCACACATGGATCCACGTGTGTCATTGCATGTGTGTTCTTTTTACTAACAACAACCAGAGTCATTGAAATGTGTGTTCTCTTCAGAGACCACACATGGATCCACCAGTGTGATTGCATGTGTGTTCTTGTTACTAACAACAACCAGAGTCATTGCATGTGTGTTCTTTTCACATACCACATATGGATCCACCAGTGTCATTGCATGTGTGTTCTTTTCACAATCCACCTATAGATCCACCAGTGTCATTGCATGTGTGCTCTATTTACTAACAACAACCAGAGTCATTGCATGCGTGTTCTCTTCAGAGACCACACATGGATCCACCAGTGTCATTTCATTTGTGTTCTTTTCACAATCCACCAATGGATCCACCAGTGGCATTGCATGTGTGCTCTTTTTACTAACAACAACCAGAGTCATTGCATGTGTGTTCTCTTCAGAGACCACACATAGATCCACCAGTGTCATTGCATTTGTGTTCTTTTTACTAACAACAACCGGTGTCATTGAAATGTGTGTTCTCTTCAGAGACCACACATGGATCCACCAGTGTCATTGCATGTGTGTTCTTGTTACTAACAACAACCAGAGTCATTGCATGTGTGTTCTTTTCACATACCACATATGGATCCACCAGTGTCATTGCATGTGTGTTCTTTTCACAATCCACCTATAGATCCACCAGTGTCATTGCATGTGTGCTCTTTTTACTAACAACAACCAGAGTCATTGCATGTGTGTTCTCTTCAGAGACCACACATGGATCCACCAGTGTCATTGCATGTGTGTTCTTTTTACTAACAACAACCGGTGTCATTGAAATGTGTATTCTCTTCAGAGACCACACGTGGATCCAACAGTGTCATTGCATGTGTGTTCTTGTTACTAACAACTACCAGAGTCATTGCATGTGTGTTCTTTTCACATACCGCATATGGATCCACCAGTGTCATTGCATGTGTGTTCTTTTCACAATCCACCTATGGATCCACCAGTGTCATTGCATGTGTGTTCTTTTTACTAACAACAACCAGAGTCATTGCATGTGTGTTCTTTTCACAAACCACATATGGATCCACCAGTGTCATTGCATGTGTCTTCTTTTCACAACCCACCTATAGATCCACCAGTGTCATTGCAGGTGTGCTCTTTTTACTAAGAACAACTAGAGTCATTGCATGTGTGTTCTCTTCATATACCACACATGGATCCACCAGTGTCATTGCATGTGTGTTCTTTTTACTAACAACAATCAGAGTCATTGAAATGTGTGTTCTCTTTAGATACCACACATGGATCCACCAGTATCATTGCATGTGTGTTCTTTTTACTAACAACAACCAGACTCATTTCATGTCTGTTCTTTTGCACATACCACATATGGATCGACCAGTCTAATTGCATGTGTGTTCTTTTTACTAATAACAACTAGAGTCATTTTATGTGTGTTCTTTTCACATACCACATATGAATCCACCAGTGTCATTGAAATGTGTGTTCTCTTCAGAAACCACACATGGATCCACTAGTGTCATTGCATGTGTGTTCTTTTTACTAACAACAACGGGAGTCATTGCATGTGTGTTCTTTTCACATACCACATATGGATCCACCAGTGTCATTGCATGTGTGTTCTTTTCACATACCACATATGGATCCACCAGTGTTATTGCATGTGCGCTCTTTTCACAATCCACCTATGGCTACACCAGTGTCATTGAAATGTGTGTTCTCTTCAGAGACCACACATGGATCCACCACTATCATTGCATGTTTGTTCTTTTTACTAACAACAACCAAAGGTCATTGCATGTGTGTTCTTTGCACATACCACATATGGATCCACCAGTGTCATTGCATGTGTGCTCTTTTCATAGTCCACCTATGGATCCACCAGTGTCATTGCATGTGTGTTCTTTTTACTAACAACAACCAGAGTCATTGCATGTGTTATCTTTTCACATACCCCAAATGGATCTACCAGTGTTATTGCATGTGTGTTCTTTTCACAATCCACCTATAGATCCACCAGTGTCATTGCATGTGTTCTCTTTTTACTAACAACAACGAGAGTAATTTCATGTGTGTTCTCTTCAGAGACCACACATGGATCCACCAGTGTCATTGCATGTGTTATCTTTTCACATACCCCAAATGGATCCACCAGTGGCATTGCATGTGTGCTCTTTTTACTAACAACAACCAGAGTCATTGCATGTGTGTTCTCTTCAGAGACCATACATAGATCCACCAGTGTCATTGCATGTCTGTTCTTTTTACTAACAACAATCGGTGTCATTGAAATGTGTGTTCTCTTCAGAGACCACACATGGATCCACCAGTGTCATTGCATGTGTGTTCTTTTCACAATCCACCTATAGATCCACCAGTGTCATTGCATGTGTGCTCTTTTTACTAACAACAACCAGAGTCATTGCATGTGTGTTCTCTTCAGAGACCACACATGGATCCACCAGTGTCATTGCATTTGTGTTCTTTCCACAAACCACCAATGGATCCACCAGTGGCATTGCATGTGTGCTCTTTTTACTAAAAACAACCAGAGTCATTGCATGTGTGTTCTCTTCAGAGACCACACATAGATCCACCAGTGTCATTGCATGTGTGTTCTTTTTACTAACAACAACCGGTGTCATTGAAATGTGTGTTCTCTTTAGAGACCACACATGGATCCAACAGTGTCATTGCATGTGTGTTCTTGTTACTAACAACAACCATAGTCATTGCATGTGTGTTCTTTTCACATACCACATATGGATCCACCAATGTCATTGCATGTGTGTTCTTTTCACAATCCACCTATGGATCCACCAGTGTCATTGCATGTGTGTTCTTTTTACTAACAACAACCAGTGTCATTGCATGTGTGTTCTTTTTACTAACAACAACCAGTGTCATTGAAATGTGTGTTCTCTTCAGAGACCACACATGGATCCAGCAGTGTCATTGCATGTGTGTTCTTGTTACTAACAACAACCAGAGTCATTGCATGTGTTCTTTTCACATACCACATATGGATCCACCAGTGTCATTGCATGTGTGTTCTTTTCACAATCCACCTATTGATCCACCAGTGTCATTGCATGTGTGCTCTTTTTACTAACAACAACCAGAGTCATTGCATGTGTGTTCTCTTCAGAGAGCACACATGGATCCACCTGTGTCATTGCATGTGTGTTCTTTTTACTAACAACTAGAGACATTGAAATGTGTGTTCTCTTCATAGACCACACATGGATCCACAATTGTCATTGCATGTGTGTTCTTTTTACTAACAACAACCAGAGTCATTGCATGTGTGTTCTTTTCACAAACCACATATGGATCCACCAGTGTCATTGCATGTGTCTTCTTTTCACAATCGACCTATAGATCCACCAGTGTCATTGCAGGTGTGATCTTTTTACTAAGAACAACTAGAGTCATTGCATGTGTGTTCTCTTCAGAGACCACACATGGATCCACCAGTGTCATTGCATGTGTGGTCTTTTTACTAACAACAATCAGAGTCATTGAAATGTGTGTTCTCTTTAGAGACCACACATGGATCCAACAGTGTCATTGCATGTGTGTTCTTTTTACTAACAACAACCAGACTCATTGCATGTGTGTTCTTTTTCACATACCACATGTGGATCGACCAATCTCATTGCATGTGTGTTCTTTTTACTAACAACAACTAGAGTCATTTCATGTGTGTTCTTTTCACATACCACATATGGATCCACCAGTGTCATTGAAATGAGTGTTCTCTTCAGAGACCACACATGGATCCACTAGTGTCATTGCATGTGTGTTCTTTTTACTAACAACAACGGGAGTCATTGCATGTGTGTTCTTTTCACATACCACATATGGATCCACCAGTGTCATTGCATGTGTGCTCTTTTCATAATCCACCTATGGATCCACTAGTGTCATTGCATGTGTGTTCTTTTCACATACAAAATATGGATCCTCCAGTGTCATTGAAATGTGTGTTCTCTTTAGAGACCACACATGGATCCACCAGTGTCATTGCATGTGTGTTCTTTTTACTAACAACAACTGGAGTTATTGCATGTGTGTTCTTTTCACATACCACATATCGATCCACAAGTGTCATTGCACGTGTGCTGTTTTCACAATCCACCTATGGATCCACCAGTGTCATTGCATGTGTGTTCTTTTTACTCACAACAACCAGAGTCATTGCATGTGTGTTCTTTTCACATAACACATATGGATCCACCAGCGTCATTGCATGTGTGCTCTTTTCGCAATCCACATATGGATCCACCAGTGTCATTACATGTGTGTTCTTTTTACTAACAACAACCAGAGTCATTGCATGTGTGTTCTTTTCACATACCACATATGGATCCACCAGTGTCATTGCATGTGTGTTCTTTTCACAATCCACCTATAGATCCACTAGTGTCATTGCATGTGTGTTCTTTTCACAATCCACCTATAGATCCACCAGTGTCATTGCATGTGTGCTCTTTTTCTTAACAACAATCAGAGTCATTGCATGTGTATTCTCTTTAGAGACCACACATGGATCCACCAGTGTTATTGCATTTGTGTTCTTTTCACAATCCACCAATGTTTCCACCAGCGGCATTGCATGTGTGCTCTTTTTACTAACAATAACCAGAGTCATTGCATGTGTGTTCTCTTAAGAGACCACACATAGATCCACAAGTGTCATTGCATGTGTCTTCTTTTTACTAACAACAATCGGTGTCATTGAAATGTGTATTCTCTTCAGAGACCACACGTGGATCCAACAGTGTCATTGCATGTGTGTTCTTGTTACTAACAACTACCAGAGTCATTGCATTTGTGTTCTTTTCACATACCACATATGGATCCACCAGTGTCATTGCATGTGTGTTCTTTTCACAATCCACCTATGGATCCACCAGTGTCATTGCATGTGTGCTCTTTTTACTAACAACAACCAGTGTCATTTAAATGTGTGTTCTCTTCAGAGACCACACATGGATCCACCAGTGTCATTGTATGTGTGTTCTTGTTACTAACAACAACCAGAGTCATTGCATGTGTGTTCTTTTCACATACCACATATGGATCCACCAGTGTCATTGCATGTGTGTTCTTTTCGCAATCCACCTATGGATCCACCAGTGTCATTGCATGTGTGTTCTTTTTACTAACAACCAGTGTCATTGAAATGTGTGTTCTCTTTAGAGACCACACATGGATCCACCAGGGTCATTGCATGTGTGTTCTTTTTACTAACAACAACCAGACTCATTGCATGTGTGTTCTTTTTCACATACCACATATGGATCGACCAACCTCATTGCATGTGTGTTCTTTTTACTAACAACAACTAGAGTCATTTCATGTGTGTTCTTTTCACATACCACATATGGATCCACCAGTGTCATTGAAATGTGTGTTCTCTTCAGAGACCACACATGGATCCACTAGTGTCATTGCATGTGTGTTCTTTTTTACTAACAACAACGGGAGTCATTGCATGTGTGTTCTTTTCACATACCACATATGGATCCACCAGTGTCATTGCATGTGTGCTCTTTTCACAATCCACTTATGGATCCACTAGTGTCATTGCATGTGTGTTCTTTTCACATACCACATATGGATCCACCAGTGTCATTGCATGTGTGTTCTTTTCATAATCCACCTATGGATCCACCAGTGTCATTGCATGTGTGCTCTTTTTACTAACAACAACCAGTGTCATTGAAATGTGTGTTCTCTTCAGAGACCACACATGGATCCACCAGTGTCATTGCATGTGTGTTCTTGTTACTAACAACATCCAGAGTCATTGCATGTGTGTTCTTTTCACATACCACATATGGATCCACCAGTGTCATTGCATGTGTGTTCTTTTCGCAATCCACCTATGGATCCACCAGTGTCATTGCATGTGTGTTCTTTTTACTAACAACCAGTGTCATTGAAATGTGTGTTCTCTTTAGAGACCACACATGGATCCACCAGTGTCATTGCATGTGTGTTCTTTTTACTAACAACAACCAGACTCATTGCATGTGTGTTCTTTTTCACATACCACATATGGATCGACCAACCTCATTGCATGTGTGTTCTTTTTACTAACAACAACTAGAGTCATTTCATGTGTGTTCTTTTCAGATACCACATATGGATCCACCAGTGTCATTGAAATGTGTGTTCTCTTCAGAGACCACACATGGATCCACTAGTGTCATTGCATGTGTGTTCTTTTTTACTAACAACAACGGGAGTCATTGCATGTGTGTTCTTTTCACATACCACATATGGATCCACCAGTGTCATTGCATGTGTGCTCTTTTCACAATCCACTTATGGATCCACTAGTGTCATTGCATGTGTGTTCTTTTCACATACCACATATGGATCCACCAGTGTCATTGCATGTGTGTTCTTTTCACAATCCACCTATGGATCCACCAGTGTCATTGCATGTGTGCTCTTTTTACTAACAACAACCAGAGTCATTGCATGTGTTATCTTTTCACATACCCCAAATGGATCTACCAGTGTTATTGCATGTGTGTTCTTTTCACAATCCACCTATAGATCCACCAGTGTCATTGCATGTGTTCTCTTTTTACTAACAACAACGAGAGTAATTTCATGTGTGTTCTCTTCAGAGACCACACATGGATCCACCAGTGTCATTGCATGTGTTATCTTTTCACATACCCCAAATGGATCCACCAGTGGCATTGCATGTGTGCTCTTTTTACTAACAACAACCAGAGTCATTGCATGTGTGTTCTCTTCAGAGACCATACATAGATCCACCAGTGTCATTGCATGTCTGTTCTTTTTACTAACAACAATCGGTGTCATTGAAATGTGTGTTCTCTTCAGAGACCACACATGGATCCACCAGTGTCATTGCATGTGTGTTCTTTTCACAATCCACCTATAGATCCACCAGTGTCATTGCATGTGTGCTCTTTTTACTAACAACAACCAGAGTCATTGCATGTGTGTTCTCTTCAGAGACCACACATGGATCCACCAGTGTCATTGCATTTGTGTTCTTTCCACAAACCACCAATGGATCCACCAGTGGCATTGCATGTGTGCTCTTTTTACTAAAAACAACCAGAGTCATTGCATGTGTGTTCTCTTCAGAGACCACACATAGATCCACCAGTGTCATTGCATGTGTGTTCTTTTTACTAACAACAACCGGTGTCATTGAAATGTGTGTTCTCTTTAGAGACCACACATGGATCCAACAGTGTCATTGCATGTGTGTTCTTGTTACTAACAACAACCATAGTCATTGCATGTGTGTTCTTTTCACATACCACATATGGATCCACCAATGTCATTGCATGTGTGTTCTTTTCACAATCCACCTATGGATCCACCAGTGTCATTGCATGTGTGTTCTTTTTACTAACAACAACCAGTGTCATTGCATGTGTGTTCTTTTTACTAACAACAACCAGTGTCATTGAAATGTGTGTTCTCTTCAGAGACCACACATGGATCCAGCAGTGTCATTGCATGTGTGTTCTTGTTACTAACAACAACCAGAGTCATTGCATGTGTTCTTTTCACATACCACATATGGATCCACCAGTGTCATTGCATGTGTGTTCTTTTCACAATCCACCTATTGATCCACCAGTGTCATTGCATGTGTGCTCTTTTTACTAACAACAACCAGAGTCATTGCATGTGTGTTCTCTTCAGAGAGCACACATGGATCCACCTGTGTCATTGCATGTGTGTTCTTTTTACTAACAACTAGAGACATTGAAATGTGTGTTCTCTTCATAGACCACACATGGATCCACAATTGTCATTGCATGTGTGTTCTTTTTACTAACAACAACCAGAGTCATTGCATGTGTGTTCTTTTCACAAACCACATATGGATCCACCAGTGTCATTGCATGTGTCTTCTTTTCACAATCGACCTATAGATCCACCAGTGTCATTGCAGGTGTGATCTTTTTACTAAGAACAACTAGAGTCATTGCATGTGTGTTCTCTTCAGAGACCACACATGGATCCACCAGTGTCATTGCATGTGTGGTCTTTTTACTAACAACAATCAGAGTCATTGAAATGTGTGTTCTCTTTAGAGACCACACATGGATCCAACAGTGTCATTGCATGTGTGTTCTTTTTACTAACAACAACCAGACTCATTGCATGTGTGTTCTTTTTCACATACCACATGTGGATCGACCAATCTCATTGCATGTGTGTTCTTTTTACTAACAACAACTAGAGTCATTTCATGTGTGTTCTTTTCACATACCACATATGGATCCACCAGTGTCATTGAAATGAGTGTTCTCTTCAGAGACCACACATGGATCCACTAGTGTCATTGCATGTGTGTTCTTTTTACTAACAACAACGGGAGTCATTGCATGTGTGTTCTTTTCACATACCACATATGGATCCACCAGTGTCATTGCATGTGTGCTCTTTTCATAATCCACCTATGGATCCACTAGTGTCATTGCATGTGTGTTCTTTTCACATACAAAATATGGATCCTCCAGTGTCATTGAAATGTGTGTTCTCTTTAGAGACCACACATGGATCCACCAGTGTCATTGCATGTGTGTTCTTTTTACTAACAACAACTGGAGTTATTGCATGTGTGTTCTTTTCACATACCACATATCGATCCACAAGTGTCATTGCACGTGTGCTGTTTTCACAATCCACCTATGGATCCACCAGTGTCATTGCATGTGTGTTCTTTTTACTCACAACAACCAGAGTCATTGCATGTGTGTTCTTTTCACATAACACATATGGATCCACCAGCGTCATTGCATGTGTGCTCTTTTCGCAATCCACATATGGATCCACCAGTGTCATTACATGTGTGTTCTTTTTACTAACAACAACCAGAGTCATTGCATGTGTGTTCTTTTCACATACCACATATGGATCCACCAGTGTCATTGCATGTGTGTTCTTTTCACAATCCACCTATAGATCCACTAGTGTCATTGCATGTGTGTTCTTTTCACAATCCACCTATAGATCCACCAGTGTCATTGCATGTGTGCTCTTTTTCTTAACAACAATCAGAGTCATTGCATGTGTATTCTCTTTAGAGACCACACATGGATCCACCAGTGTTATTGCATTTGTGTTCTTTTCACAATCCACCAATGTTTCCACCAGCGGCATTGCATGTGTGCTCTTTTTACTAACAATAACCAGAGTCATTGCATGTGTGTTCTCTTAAGAGACCACACATAGATCCACAAGTGTCATTGCATGTGTCTTCTTTTTACTAACAACAATCGGTGTCATTGAAATGTGTATTCTCTTCAGAGACCACACGTGGATCCAACAGTGTCATTGCATGTGTGTTCTTGTTACTAACAACTACCAGAGTCATTGCATGTGTGTTCTTTTCACATACCACATATGGATCCACCAGTGTCATTGCATGTGTGTTCTTTTCACAATCCACCTATGGATCCACCAGTGTCATTGCATGTGTGCTCTTTTTACTAACAACAACCAGTGTCATTTAAATGTGTGTTCTCTTCAGAGACCACACATGGATCCACCAGTGTCATTGTATGTGTGTTCTTGTTACTAACAACAACCAGAGTCATTGCATGTGTGTTCTTTTCACATACCACATATGGATCCACCAGTGTCATTGCATGTGTGTTCTTTTCGCAATCCACCTATGGATCCACCAGTGTCATTGCATGTGTGTTCTTTTTACTAACAACCAGTGTCATTGAAATGTGTGTTCTCTTTAGAGACCACACATGGATCCACCAGGGTCATTGCATGTGTGTTCTTTTTACTAACAACAACCAGACTCATTGCATGTGTGTTCTTTTTCACATACCACATATGGATCGACCAACCTCATTGCATGTGTGTTCTTTTTACTAACAACAACTAGAGTCATTTCATGTGTGTTCTTTTCACATACCACATATGGATCCACCAGTGTCATTGAAATGTGTGTTCTCTTCAGAGACCACACATGGATCCACTAGTGTCATTGCATGTGTGTTCTTTTTTACTAACAACAACGGGAGTCATTGCATGTGTGTTCTTTTCACATACCACATATGGATCCACCAGTGTCATTGCATGTGTGCTCTTTTCACAATCCACTTATGGATCCACTAGTGTCATTGCATGTGTGTTCTTTTCACATACCACATATGGATCCACCAGTGTCATTGCATGTGTGTTCTTTTCACAATCCACCTATGGATCCACCAGTGTCATTGCATGTGTGCTCTTTTTACTAACAACAACCAGTGTCATTGAAATGTGTGTTCTCTTCAGAGACCACACATGGATCCACCAGTGTCATTGCATGTGTGTTCTTGTTACTAACAACATCCAGAGTCATTGCATGTGTGTTCTTTTCACATACCACATATGGATCCACCAGTGTCATTGCATGTGTGTTCTTTTCGCAATCCACCTATGGATCCACCAGTGTCATTGCATGTGTGTTCTTTTTACTAACAACCAGTGTCATTGAAATGTGTGTTCTCTTTAGAGACCACACATGGATCCACCAGTGTCATTGCATGTGTGTTCTTTTTACTAACAACAACCAGACTCATTGCATGTGTGTTCTTTTTCACATACCACATATGGATCGACCAACCTCATTGCATGTGTGTTCTTTTTACTAACAACAACTAGAGTCATTTCATGTGTGTTCTTTTCAGATACCACATATGGATCCACCAGTGTCATTGAAATGTGTGTTCTCTTCAGAGACCACACATGGATCCACTAGTGTCATTGCATGTGTGTTCTTTTTTACTAACAACAACGGGAGTCATTGCATGTGTGTTCTTTTCACATACCACATATGGATCCACCAGTGTCATTGCATGTGTGCTCTTTTCACAATCCACTTATGGATCCACTAGTGTCATTGCATGTGTGTTCTTTTCACATACCACATATGGATCCACCAGTGTCATTGCATGTGTGTTCTTTTCACAATCCACCTATGGATCCACCAGTGTCATTGCATGTGTGCTCTTTTTACTAACAACAACCAGTGTCATTGAAATGTGTGTTCTCTTCAGAGACCACACATGGATCCACCAGTGTCATTGCATGTGTGTTCTTGTTACTAACAACAACCAGAGTCATTGCATGTGTGTTCTTTTCACATACCACATATGGATCCACCAGTGTCATTACATGTGTGTTCTTTTCGCAATCCACCTATGGATCCACCAGTGTCATTGCATGTGTGTTCTTTTTACTAACAACCAGTGTCATTGAAATGTGTGTTCTCTTTAGAGACCACACATGGATCCACCAGTGTCATTGCATGTGTGTTCTTTTTACTAACAACAACCAGACTCATTGCATGTGTGTTCTTTTTCACATACCACATATGGATCGACCAACCTCATTGCATGTGTGTTCTTTTTAGTAACAACAACTAGAGTCATTTCATGTGTGTTCTTTTCACATACCACATATGGATCCACCAGTGTCATTGAAATGTGTGTTCTCTTCAGAGACCACACATGGATCCACTAGTGTCATTGCATGTGTGTTCTTTTTTACTAACAACAACGGGAGTCATTGCATGTGTGTTCTTTTCACATACCACATATGGATCCACCAGTGTCATTGCATGTGTGCTCTTTTCAAAATCCACTTATGGATCCACTAGTGTCATTGCATGTGTGTTCTTTTCACATACCACATATGGATCCACCAGTATCATTGAAATGTGTGTTCTCTTTAGAGACCACACATGGATCCCCCAGTGTCATTGCATGTGTGTTCTTTTTACTAACAACAACTGGAGTCATTGCATGTGTGTTCTTTTCACATACCACATATGGATCCACCAGTGTCATTGCATGTGTGCTGTTTTCACAATCCACCTATGGATCCACCAGTGTCATTGCATGTGTGTTCTTTTTACTCACAACAACCAGAGTCATTGCATGTGTGTTATTTTCACATAACACATATGGATCCACCAGTGTCATTGCATGTGTGCTCTTTTCGCAATCCACATATGGATCCACCAGTGTCATTACATGTGTGTTCTTTTTACTAACAACAACCAGAGTCATTGCATGTGTGTTCTTTTCACATACCACATATGGATCCACCAGTGTCATTGCATGTGTGTTCTTTTCACAATCCACCTATGGATCCACCAGTGTCATTGCATGTGTGCTCTTTTTACTAACAACAACCAGAGTCATTGCATGTGTGTCCTCTTTAGAGACCACACATGGATCCACCTGTGTCATTGCATGTGTGTTCTTTTTACTAACAACAACCAGAGTCATTGAAATGTGTGTTCTCTTCAGAGACCACACATGGATCCACCAGTGTGATTGCATGTGTGTCCTTGTTACTAACAACAACCAGAGTCATTGCATGTGTGTTCTTTTCACATACCACATATGGATCCACCAGTGTCATTGCATGTGTGTTCTTTTCACAATCCACCTATAGATCCACCAGTGTCATTGCATGTGTGCTCTATTTACTAACAACAACCAGAGTCATTGCATGCGTGTTCTCTTCAGAGACCACACATGGATCCACCAGTGTCATTTCATTTGTGTTCTTTTCACAATCCACCAATGGATCCACCAGTGGCATTGCATGTGTGCTCTTTTTACTAACAACAACTAGAGTCATTGCATGTGTGTTCTCTTCAGAGACCACACATAGATCCACCAGTGTCATTGCATGTGTGTTCTTTTTCCTAACAACAACCGGTGTCATTGAAATGTGTGTTCTCTTCAGAGACCACACATGGATCCACCAGTGTCATTGCATGTGTGTTCTTGTTACTAACAACAACCAGAGTCATTGCATGTGTGTTCTTTTCACATACCACATATGGATCCACCAGTGTCATTGCATGTGTGCTCTTTTTACTAACAACAACCAGTGTCATTGAAATGTGTGTTCTCTTCAGAGACCACACATGGATCCACCAGTGTCATTGCATGTGTGTTCTTGTTACTAACAACAACCAGAGTCATTGCATGTGTGTTCTTTTCACATAACACATATGGATCCACCAGTGTCATTACATGTGTGTTCTTTTCGCAATCCACCTATGGATCCACCAGTGTCATTGCATGTGTGTTCTTTTTACTAACAACCAGTGTCATTGAAATGTGTGTTCTCTTTAGAGACCACACATGGATCCACCAGTGTCATTGCATGTGTGTTCTTTTTACTAACAACAACCAGACTCATTGCATGTGTGTTCTTTTTCACATACCACATATGGATCGACCAACCTCATTGCATGTGTGTTCTTTTTACTAACAACAACTAGAGTCATTTCATGTGTGTTCTTTTCACATACCACATATGGATCCACCAGTGTCATTGAAATGTGTGTTCTCTTCAGAGACCACACATGGATCCACTAGTGTCATTGCATGTGTGTTCTTTTTTACTAACAACAACGGGAGTCATTGCATGTGTGTTCTTTTCACATACCACATATGGATCCACCAGTGTCATTGCATGTGTGCTCTTTTCAAAATCCACTTATGGATCCACTAGTGTCATTGCATCTGTGTTCTTTTCACATACCACATATGGATCCACCAGTATCATTGAAATGTGTGTTCTCTTTAGAGACCACACATGGATCCCCCAGTGTCATTGCATGTGTGTTCTTTTTACTAACAACAACTGGAGTCATTGCATGTGTGTTCTTTTCACATACCACATATGGATCCACCAGTGTCATTGCATGTGTGCTGTTTTCACAATCCACCTATGGATCCACCAGTGTCATTGCATGTGTGTTCTTTTTACTCACAACAACCAGAGTCATTGCATGTGTGTTATTTTCACATAACACATATGGATCCACCAGTGTCATTGCATGTGTGCTCTTTTCGCAATCCACATATGGATCCACCAGTGTCATTACATGTGTGTTCTTTTTACTATCAACAACCAGAGTCATTGCATGTGTGTTCTTTTCACATACCACATATGGATCCACCAGTGTCATTGCATGTGTGTTCTTTTCACAATCCACCTATGGATCCACCAGTGTCATTGCATGTGTGCTCTTTTTACTAACAACAACCAGAGTCATTGCATGTGTGTCCTCTTTAGAGACCACACATGGATCCACCTGTGTCATTGCATGTGTGTTCTTTTTACTAACAACAACCAGAGTCATTGAAATGTGTGTTCTCTTCAGAGACCACACATGGATCCACCAGTGTGATTGCATGTGTGTCCTTGTTACTAACAACAACCAGAGTCATTGCATGTGTGTTCTTTTCACATACCACATATGGATCCACCAGTGTCATTGCATGTGTGTTCTTTTCACAATCCACCTATAGATCCACCAGTGTCATTGCATGTGTGCTCTATTTACTAACAACAACCAGAGTCATTGCATGCGTGTTCTCTTCAGAGACCACACATGGATCCACCAGTGTCATTTCATTTGTGTTCTTTTCACAATCCACCAATGGATCCACCAGTGGCATTGCATGTGTGCTCTTTTTACTAACAACAACTAGAGTCATTGCATGTGTGTTCTCTTCAGAGACCACACATAGATCCACCAGTGTCATTGCATGTGTGTTCTTTTTACTAACAACAACCGGTGTCATTGAAATGTGTGTTCTCTTCAGAGACCACACATGGATCCACCAGTGTCATTGCATGTGTGTTCTTGTTACTAACAACAACCAGAGTCATTGCATGTGTGTTCTTTTCACATACCACATATGGATCCACCAGTGTCATTGCATGTGTGTTCTTTTCACAATCCACCTATAGATCCACCAGTGTCATTGCATGTGTGCTCTTTTTACTAACAACAACCAGAGTCATTGCATGTGTGTTCTCTTCAGAGACCACACATGGATCCACTAGTGTCATTGCATTTGTGTTCTTTTCACAATCCACCAATGGATCCACCAGTGTTATTGCATGTGTGCTCTTTTTACTAACAACAACCAGAGTCATTGCATGTGTGTTCTCTTCAGAGACCACAAATGGATCCACCAGAGTCATTGCATGTGTGTTCTTTTCACATAACACATATGGATCCACCAGTGTCATTGCATGTGTGCTCTTTTCGCAATCCACATATGGATCCACCAGTGTCATTACATGTGTGTTCTTTTTACTAACAACAACCAGAGTCATTGCATGTGTGTTCTTTTCACATACCACATATGGATCCACCAGTGTCATTGCATGTGTGTTCTTTTCACAATCCACCTATGGATCCACCAGTGTCATTGCATGTGTGCTCTTTTTACTAACAACAACCAGAGTCATTGCATGTGTGTTCTCTTCAGAGACCACACATGGATCCACCTGTGTCATTGCATGTGTGTTCTTTTTACTAACAACAACCAGAGTCATTGAAATGTTTGTTCTCTTCAGAGACCACACATGGATCCACCAGTGTCATTGCATGTCTGTTCTTGTAAGATCCCTCCTTATTAAAGGAAAAGATCCCTGTGATTGCAATGCTAGTCCCTGGATCAATGCTAGCATCCACAGTTTAAGATGAAGTACACAGATACAATGGTCGTTTATTACAGTCATTCCAGAGATAAAACATAGTCTTTTACAACTCAGGGCCAAAGGCCTAATACAAGAGTTTATGGAATAAGTAAATAAACATAAGTCTTCATCTTCATGTGCCACAGGCAAGCATGTTGAGTGTAGACTCATGACTCCTAATCATCATCAGAGTAACCTGCAACATTACAAGTTACAGCCACAGAGGGTCAATACTTTGGAATAGTATTGGCAAGTGATACCTTTATATATATAAAGTGGACTAAAATACTATATGCATTTTGGCTAGGTGGAGCTTAGGCTTGCATTGCTCAAAATAGATTTTTCCTTAACATTTGAAAACACTAAATTTTTGCTTAACAAAACCTTCCCAAGGCATCTACCAATCAAAGACTGAAGATCCTTTCCAAGGCATCTACCAATCAAGGACTAAAGATCCTTTAACCCTTGTTCACCCACAAGTTTTATTTAGAAATTGGAGTGATGAGATTCTTGAAGCTTCCATGTCTTGATGCTCAATTTGTCCTTTACCAGGGACATGGCTAAGTACTTAGGTTTTACACTCTGCAGAGGTGGTGCACTTTCCCCACAAGACTTGGTTTCCCAAGACAAGATCCTTCAGAAGCCTTTCCTTAGTCAAATGGACGCGTTCCATCCTATCATTCCCTCTACCACCAACTGTCCAAGAGACTAAGTTCTAGCAACCTAAGATCATGGCAGAGCCCATATTACCAAGTGGTTGCACTTGAAGCTTCTCAACATTTGACATCTCAAATCTCTTTGTTTCCTGGGTGGCCATCCACAAGTGAGATACACTAAGGTAAACCATAACATGGGCCTTGTGAACCACTCAACCAAAAACCACCAAGCAAGTCCCATTCCACCCAGGAGATTCTTTAACTTAGTTGTTTTGTTAAATAAAACACAAGTCCTCATACTTAGAATATTTTTCCATAGTGTGAATATATAAACCACCCTTGTTTTCTAGTAGCTAGGATAAGCATGGCATGGCAACTTATCCTTAGGGAATTTTCCTAGCAACTCTACCATTCTAATCTACATAGGATTTCCCAACATCATTTGACAAAAGTAGCATGCAAGTCTTAGCAAAATATCTAATGCAAGTATAAAATATAGGAATGGAATATTCATGAAGATATCACTTGCCTTGGTAATGTGGAGAGTAGCACTCGTCACAATCACAATCACTAGCAAAATCTACACACAAAGTTGTAGCACACAATTACACACAAATATATACAAACAAAAATAGTATGAATGCATGCATGCAATTACTAAGTGATGATTTTTGAAAACTCTACCAAGCATGTGCAAGTTTGCAGAAACTTAACAAGTCACAAGTTTGCTCACTAAACATATTTAACCCTAGAACAAATTACTAAACTAAAACCAATCTCAAATTAGCCTTAAACAAGTTTCTACAAATAAAGTCATTCTATTGGTAACTATTTGCTAAACACATTGGATAGGCAGAAAGGTCTTGTCTCACTGAATCCAACGGTATAAAGTTTGCAAAATTCTAACGTGGCAATCAAAAGTTATAAGCATTTGAATTTGGATCAAATTTCTGGTTTTAAACCTGTTTTTAGATCTAACCCTAGCCACGCGTCGCGCTGTGATTGGCGCGTACCGCTTCGGTTGGATCGCGCTCTGCAGCCGCAGGATCTAAACAAATCGTACGCTCTAGATCACGTACCGCTTCGGGGTTAAGTGAATCTATCCTAGCGCTCGGATCTGGATCTAACGGTGCTTGTTCAAACGACCATGTCCTGGCGGTGCGCGATGTCAGCGAGCGGCGGAGCGCTCGGTCTACGGCGGCGCTTGCATTCCAGGTCGTCCGCGAGAGGGAGCAGGGTCATACCAGGTTCGCAAGAGGCTGCTGAAGCTCAAGGTGGCTTTGGTTTGTCAAGGGGCGCACAGAGTTGCGGTAGATTTCTCGCCGGAGTTGGATCTGGCAACGGTGGTTCTGTTCGAGGTCGGAGTTGATGTTGTAGATCACTAGGATGTAAACGGGAGGTGTGGTTAGATGCAGAAGATCACGGAGAACATGCGAGCGTGAACAACAAGGTTCGTGCAGAAGACGGTGGCGGCCAGTCATCGACGTTGCCGAAGCTACGGGTCATGCGAAGGTAAACGGAAGGTGTTAGAAGAAGCGCAGAGTCTCACTGAATCAATTAGCAAGAACGAGGGGCAGAGGAGAGCTCGGAACTCACCGGAATTTGCCGGCGCAGTCGTCGAAGACGGCGGGGCTACAGAGAGCAATACACGCAGCCTGGTGGCGCTCTGGGTTCGGAGTTTGAGGGAGAAGGGAGAGGGGGCAGAGGGGGTTTATGTAGCCTGGTCACGAGCGAGAATCACTCGGGCATTGATTCGAATTGACGCCGCGAATTAAACACAGAAAAAGGGCCGCGTTGATTTGGGGATGAACTGGTCGTGCGGGTGGAGACGACGCTGACGTGGAGAAGGCCCACTCGTCAGCGAAGTGCGCAAGGTGGAAGTGGGGTCTGTCTGTCAGCGACTGAACGCGTGCGCTCGCGCGTGAGAGAAGTAAAGAAAGGTTCCCGGGTGGGCTTGCTGGGCTCGATTCGCTGCTGGGCCAGAAACCTGGCGCTTGGCCTTTTTCCTTTGTTTAAGTCTTTTCTTTTTCCATTTTGGTTTTCAGGAATGATTTAAATATGAATTCAAATCCTTTTTGAATTCAAACAACTCTGGGGATTTTTGCAGGGTACTGTGGTTTCAAAAACAGTCAAATTCACCACGTGGTTACCTTGTAAGGGCCTGGTCAAGCTTGGGTTTTGAAACAAACAGAGACTTTGTCTCTAGTTTGTAAATGTTTGAAATATGGTTTAGAAAATATTTCTAAATTGGAAACTTGGGTTAAAATGCTACACCTAATCTTTCCCACAATGGAGGCAAGCAAACAAGTTCCTAAACAATCCAACCTCAAAGGGTGATGGCCAATTGAGTTCAATTTGCACACATGAAATCATAGCTCAAACTTATGTCTCTAAATGATTTTGAGAAAAACCCTAAATGGATGAAGGATGAAATGATGATATGAATGAGTTTTGAAATATGATTTTTGGGATGTTACAAATCTAACCCCCTTAAGATGAATCTCGCCCTCGAGATTCGGATTGGCTAGCAAATAGGTGAGGGTGGTCTTTTCGAAGATCATCTTCTCTTTCCCATGTTGCTTCCTCTTCAGAATGATGATTCCATTGTACTTTGCAAAACTTGATAGTCTTTGTCCTTGTGACTCTTTCTGCGGTCTCAAGAATCTTGACAGGCTTTTCTTCATAGGTGAGATCACTTTCTAGTTGAACTTCTTCCAAGGATATGGTATCCTTCAAAGAAGATCCTTCCATATCCGGGTGACATTTCTTAAGCTGACTCACATGAAAAACATTATGGACTGCTAATAAAGATGCTGGCAGTTCGATTTCATATGCAGCTTCTCCCTTGCGACTTAGAATGTTGAATGGTCCAACATATCTTGGTGCTAACTTTCCTTTGACTCCAAATCTTTTTACTCCACGAAGTGGTGATACTCTAAGATAAGCTCTATCCCCAACTTCGTAAGTGACTTCTCTACGCTTAGCATCTGCGTAGCTTTTCTGTCGAGACTGTGCTATCTTCAACCTGTCCCTAACCAATTTGACTTTTTCTTCGGCGTCTTTGATAAGATCTGGTCCAAACAAACTTCTTTCTCCCACACCATTCCATAGCAATGGGGTGGTACACTTTCTTCCGTAGAGAAACTCAAATGGTGCCATCCTAATACTAGATTGGTGACTGTTGTTGTAAGAGAACTCTGCGTAAGGCAAACTTTCTTCCCAACTTGCTCCATAGTCTAGGGCACATGCCCTCAACATGTCTTCAAGAATTTGATTAGTCCTTTCTGTTTGTCCATCAGTTTCAGGATGAAAAGCAGTGCTGAATTCCAATCTCGTTCCTAAAGATTCATGAAGCTGTCTCCAAAAGTGAGAAGTGAACTGAGTTCCTCTATCAGACACAATACTCTTAGGTACACCGTGAAGGCATACAATTCTGCTCATGTAGATTTTGGCTAACTTGGCACTGGTATAAGTTGTCTTTACGGGTATAAAATGAGCCACTTTAGTTAGGCGATCCACTACTACCCATATGGAATCATACCCTGACCTGGTCCTTGGTAATCCGGTAATGAAATCCATACCAATATTTTCCCACTTCCATTCAGGAATAGGCATTGGTTGAAGCAAACCTGCTGGTTTCTGATGTTCCGCTTTCACTCTACTACACACATCACACAAGGCAATGTGTTCGGCGATGTCCCTTTTGAGATTGTTCCACCAAAATCTTTCTTTCATATCCATGTACATTTTGGTGTTTCCCGGGTGAATAGAATATGGAGAGTTATGGGCTTCTTGTAAAATCAGTTTCCGCATTTCCGGATCTTGTGGAACACAAATACGTTTCCCGTGCCATAAAGTACCTTGTTCGTCCATATGGAAACCTTTAGCCTTCCCTTGGCTAATCCTTTCCTTAATCTCTTCGATTTCTTTATCCGTCTTTTGGGCTTCTTTAATCTTATCCAACAGAGTGGGTTGAACATCCAAAGACATAAGATGTCCTTCTGGCACAATCTCCAACCTGAGTTCCTTGAATTGCTTACACAAGTCATCTGGCAATTCACCTTTGGTAAGGCCATTTACAAACGCCTTACGACTTAGGGCATCTGCTACTACATTTGCTTTACCAGGATGGTATTGCAAACTCAAGTCGTAATCCTTGATAAGTTCTAGCCATCTCCTTTGTCTCATATTGATTTCCTTCTGGGTGAAGATATACTTCAAACTCTTATGATCGGTGAATACTTCACAACGTTTTCCCAAAAGGTAGTGTCTCCATGTTTTGAGTGCATGGACAACAGCGGCTAACTCTAAATCATGAGTAGGATAATTTACTTCATGTGTTTTGAGTTGTCTCGAGGCATAAGCCACAACTTTTCCGCCTTGCATAAGTACGGCACCTAATCCTTGATGCGAAGCATCACAATATACTTGGAAATCCTTTTCCAAATCTGGTAGACATAGAACTGGTGCTGACACAAGTCTCTTCTTTAATTCTTGAAAGCTGAGTTCACAACCTTCAGACCAAGCAAATTTCTTATCTTTCTTCAACAATTCTGTCATTGGTTTAGCCACCTTTGAAAAAATTTCAATGAATCTTCTGTAGTAACCTGCTAAACCAAGAAAACTACGAACTTCTTTTACGTTCTTAGGAGATTCCCATTCTGTCACAGCTGAAACTTTAGCAGGATCAACTGCTACACCATCCTTTGTCATAACATGACCAAGAAATCCAACTTCCTCTAACCAAAACTCACACTTGCTGAATTTGGCATAAAGCTTATGTTCCCTTAGTTTCTCAAGTATTAAGCGTAGATGTCTCTCATGCTCTTCCTTGCTCTTGGAGTAGACCAAGATGTCATCGATGAATACGACAACGAACTTGTTGAGAAATTCCATGAACACTTTGTTCATCATATTCATGAAGTATGCTGGAGCGTTGGTTAAACCAAAAGGCATCACAGTGTACTCATACAATCCATACCTTGTGGTGAATGTTGTTTTAGATATGTCTTGCTCTCTTATCTTGAGTTGAAAATAGCCTGACCGAAGATCAATCTTCGAGAATACACATGCTCCTTCTAGCTGATCAAACAAGTCATTGATTCTTGTCAAAGGATATTTGTTCTTGATGGTTACCTCGTTGAGGGAACGGTAATCTATGCATAATCTTTGAGTTCTGTCTCTCTTTTCTACGAACAAAACTGGAGCTCCCCAAGATGAAGAACTTGGCTGGATGAATCCTTTCTGTAACTGTTCTCCAAGCTGTTTCTTGAGTTCCTTAAGTTCGTCAACTGACATTTTATAAGGCCTCTTTGCTCTTAGTCCAGAACCTGGTACCAAATCTATTATAAACTCTACATCTCTATCTGGTGGCATTCCCGGTAACTCTTCCGGAAACACATCCGGATATTCACACACAATTGGCACACTGTCCATGCTAACCCCCTTAAGAGAATTCAGCTTACTTCCTTTAGATTTAAAATTGGACTTGAATTTTATCCTCTTACCTTCCGGGGTTGTGAGTGAAACGGTACGATTGGCACAATCTAGTACTCCCTCATACTTAGCCATCCAATCCATTCCCCAAATCACATCTAATCCTTGGGAATTTAGGATTATTAGGTTTACTGGAAACTTATGTTTTCCGATCTCTATGACTAGATCGTGACATCCTGAATTTACTATCATTTCTCCACCAGGAGAACTTACTCTTATAGGACACCCAATGGTTTCTACCGGTAGTTCATTTCTTTCGACAAATGCTTTTGATATGAATGAATGAGATGCACCAGTGTCAAAGAGTACAAATGCTGAGATGGAATTGAGTCTGAACTTACCAGCAACGGCATCAGGCTCTTCATAGACATCTTCCACATTGATGTGGTTAACCTGTCCTTTCTGGAAAGGATTGGGCTTGTTAGGTCCTTCAACCTTCTTTTTAGGGCACTCATTAGCATAATGCCCCAGCTTCTTGCATTTGAAGCATTCAACCTGACTGATGTCCCTTTTAGGCTGACTTCCACTTCCACTTCCACCATGGTGGCTCTTATGTCCACTCTTGTGATTCTTGTACTTATCATTGTCATGACTGCGATGATGTTTGTTTTCATGACGGTTGTGGTTGTGGTCCTTGTTAAACTTCCCATGCTTGTGGGATCCTGACCTGACACTATCATCATAGTGAGATCGTTTATGAGACGATCCCGAACTGTGCTTGTCGGAGTGTTTCCTCTTTCTACTCTCGACTTGCTTCATTTTATTCTCCACAATAACTTCCTTGTCACACAGTGACTGATAAGTTGGAACATATGCCACGGACAGCTGCAGATTTAACTCATCATTCAAGCCTTCCAGAAACTTTTCCTTTCTTTTGGCATCTGTGTCAACCTCATCCGGTGCATAGCGCGCCAGATTGTTGAACTCTTCTATATATTCAGCCACGCTGTGGTGGCGCTGTTTCAGGTTGTGAAACTCCTTCTTTTTCAGGCTCATCATCCCTGGTGAGATATGAGTAGTGCGAAAGCCATCTTCAAAGATAGCCCAAGTCACCTCATCGATAGGAGTGGTGATCTGGAAGTTGTCCCACCATGCGGCGGCTGGTCCTTCCAACAGATGTGCTGCGAACCTGACTTTTTCAGCATCCGTGCAGCCCACGGTCACTAAATCTTTGTTCACAGAACATAGCCAATCATTGGCCACCATGGGATCAGTCGTTCCTGAGAACTTAGCTGGCCTCAGACGCAGAAATCTGGTGAGCATATCAAAACCCGGAGGGTTGTTGTTGTTGTTGTTGTTGTTGTTGTTGTTGTTGTTGTTGTTGTTGGGGTTGTTGTTGTTGTTGTTATTGGGGTTGTTGTTGTTCTGGTTTTGGATGAATGTCGTCATCATTTGCATAAGCTGTGTCTGCGCATTCATCATCTGTTGCATTTCTGGGGTAATGTTGGGGTTGGGGTTGGGGTTTCCGCGACGGGGAGGCATCTGTGGTTTATTCATATAGAGATAAGAATGAGATACCCTTACATGATTTATGCACAATACATTACACAAGCAAACACATAGCATGCAACACAAGGATAAAAGCTTAACAACCAGATAACAAAAGTCTCAAAGTAAAAACACACAAGTGGCAAGCCATCCACATGTCGGATGGTCCAATAATAAGTTCACAAATAACAAGTACGGTAAAATAAAGATATCTGAGTAGTCAAGTCTACTCGTCAGCATCAATCTCCTCCTCGACAAAGGTAAGACCTGCGTTCTCCATTGCGGTCTTGTTCTCCTCGATGGTAGTGGTCAAGGAGTCGATCTTGGCCTTGAGAGCCCTATTTTGGGAACGAAGTCTCTCAATCAATGTCTGCTGCTGCTCTAACTCGAAGTCCTTGGACTACAGTTCCTCGGTCATATCCCGGATCCTCTTGTTCCTCTCCTGGACACGTTTCTCTTGACTCTTGAACTTATGGTCTTGGGCCTTGAACTTTGCCTCCATCTCCTTGACTATCTCGTCCTGCTGCGCGAAGAGCTTGTCCTTCTCGCGAAGCTGCACCTGGAGCTCGTCATTGCTAAGCATGACGTTGGTCCTGTCAGTATCCACGTGCCTAATAAGAGTCTCTAAGTCCTGGAGGTACAGGCGTATCGGCTCTGCTGTGACCCTCGAGTCGTCCTCAAAGTCGATGGACTCTCCGTCATCATCACGCCTTCCGAAGGCATGGAAGTGAGTACCTCTAACCTGTCGAGAGTGACGGCCTAACAGTCGTCCTATCAGGTCCTGCATGACAACCTCCATGCCTCTCTCCCTGTCATCGTGCATAAGCTTGAAGACGATGGCCTCCGTAGTAGGCTCTGTCTGGCGTCCTGGCTGGTTCACCTTGAAGCCCCAGAGGTCCTTCCTCTCAAACTTGGTGAGTGGGTGCACCGTAATGGTGGGAAGAGGGAGATCGAGCAAGGTAGTAAGCTCTACGATACGAGGACCAAAACGGGTAACCTGGAACTCCTCAACGGTGCTGATGGCAATAGGCATCTATTTATAAGATTGAAAAAGTTAGAACAACACAATTTAAGATAAACAAGTCAAACATTGATACACAATCTTGGAACACAAAAGCACACAAGTCATGCATACATGAAACCATTACATCAACCGAGGTTCAACTTATTTAAGGTATCATTTGGAAAATAGGGTGATAGGTGGTGGTCCAACTAACGAAGTGCGCTTACAAACCTATCTCACTGGATCTGGTGGCTAACACAATGTTCCTAGAGGCAATCAGCCTATCTTGTTCACATGCTTCTATCACAAATCTATAATATCTCCCCTTAAGGTTTGGTTGGTGACTTCCAACTCTTGGGTATGTTCCTTCTCCTTCTCTAAGTCTTTTTGGAGGTTGAGCATCCTGCATTTGACTCTAGCACTTAGTTCTTTGATAGTCTTCCAAGCTGCTTCTTTTGCTGACTCAAAGAATGTGGTGTGCATAAAAGTGTTGGTGTACATGCAGAAGACTTTTTCTTTGTGGTTGTCTTCCTTGTTTTTGTACAAGTGAAGCTGTACCCACCAATACTCCACTCCTTCCTCCATCACTGGAAAGCCCTTGTACACAGTTGCACCATGTACTTCCATTGTCTCCATGAGGTCTTTGAGAATCTTGGGAAACTCAGTCTCACACTCCAAGGTCATGGTCATGAGTGGCCCTTTCTTCACGGCTTCGTTGATGGAGTTCATCTACGAATAGAGATGAGAATGAGAAGATTAGAAAAGTTTACGAGAAGAATAGACAAGTGTAGAAGTAGTTGAATTTTTCTTTTCTTTTTCCTTAGTGGTTTCCAATCCTAGGGTCATAATCCTACAGGCAATGCAGTGCTCTGATACCATCTGTAAGATCCCTCCTTATTAAAGGAAAAGATCCCTGTGATTGCAATGCTAGTCCCTGGATCAATGCTAGCATCCACAGTTTAAGATGAAGTACACAGATACAAAGGTCGTTTATTACAGTCATTCGAGAGATAAAACATAGTCTTTTACAACTCAGGGCCAAAGGCCTAATACAAGAGTTTATGGAATAAGTAAATAAACGTAAGTCTTCATCTTCATGTGCCACAGGCAAGCATGTTGAGTGTAGACTCATGACTCCTAATCATCATCGGAGTAACCTGCAACATTACAAGTTACAGCCACAGAGGGTCAATACTTTGGAATAGTATTGGCAAGTGATACCTTTATATATATAAAGTGGACTAAAATACTATATGCATTTTGGCTAGGTGGAGCTTAGGCTTTCATTGCTCAAAATAGATTTTTCCTTAACATTTGAAAACACTAAATTTTTGCTTAACAAAACCTTCCCAAGGCATCTACCAATCAAAGACTGAAGATCCTTTCCAAGGCATCTACCAATCAAGGACTGACGATCCTTTAACCCTTGTTCACCCACAAGTTTTATTTAGAAATTGGAGTGATGAGATTCTTGAAGCTTCCATGTCTTGATGCTCAAATTGTCCTTTACCAGGGACATGGCTAAGTACTTAGGTTTTACACTCTGCAGAGGTGGTGCACTTTCCCCACAAGACTTGGTTTCCCAAGACAAGATCCTTCAGAAGCCTTTCCTTAGTCAAATGGATGCGTTCCATCCTATCATTCCCTCTACCACCAACTGTCCAAGAGACTAAGTTCTAGCAACCTAAGATCATGGCAGAGCCCATATTACCAAGTGGTTGCACTTGAAGCTTCTCAACATTTGACATCTCAAATCTCTTTGTTTCCTGGGTGGCCATCCACAAGTGAGATACACTAAGGTAAACCATAACATGGGCCTTGTGAACCACTCAACCAAAAACCACCAAGCAAGTCCCATTCCACCCAGGAGATTCTTTAACTTAGTTGTTTTGTTAAATAAAACACAAGTCCTCATACTTAGAATATTTTTCCATAGTGTGAATATATAAACCACCCTTGTTTTCTAGTATCTAGGCTAAGCATGGCATGGCAACTTATCCTTAGGGAATTTTCCTAGCAACTCTACCATTCTAATCTACATAGGATTTCCCAACATCATTTGACAAAAGTAGCATGCAAGTCTTAGCAAAATATCTAATGCAAGTATAAAATATAGGAATGGAATATTCATGAAGATATCACTTGCCTTGGTAATGTGGAGAGTAGCACTCGTCACAATCACAATCACTAGCAAAATCTACACACAAAGTTGTAGCACACAATTACACACAAATATATACAAACAAAAATAGTATGAATGCATGCATGCAATTACTAAGTGATGATTTTTGAAAACTCTACCAAGCATGTGCAAGTTTACAGAAACTTAACAAGTCACAAATTTGCTCACTAAACATATTTAACCCTAAAACAAATTACTAAACTAAAACCAATCTCAAATTAGCCTTAAACAAGTTTCTACAAATAAAGTCATTCTATTGGATACTATTTGCTAAACACATTGGATAGGCAGAAAGGTCTTGTCTCACTGAATCCAACGGTATAAAGTTTGCAAAATTCTAACGTGGCAATCAAAAGTTATAAGCATTTGAATTTGGATCAAATTTCTGGTTTTAAACCTGTTTTTAGATCTAACCCTAGCCACGCGTCGCGCTGTGATTGGCGCGTACCGCTTCGGTTGGATCGCGCTCTGCAGCCGCAGGATCTAAACAAATCGTACGCTCCAGATCGCGTACCGCTTCGGGGTTAAGTGAATCTATCCTAGCGCTCGGATCTGGATCTAACGGTGCTTGTTCAAACGACCATGTCCTGGCGGCGCGCGGTGTCAGCGAGCGGCGGAGCGCTCGGTCTACGGCGGCGCTTGCGTTCCAGGTCGTCCGCGAGAGGGAGAAGGGTCATACCAGGTTCGCAAGAGGCTGCTGAAGCTCAAGGTGGCTTTGGTTTGTCAAGGGGCGCACAGAGTTGCGGTAGATTTCTCGCCGGAGTTGGATCTGGCAACGGTGGTTCTGTTCGAGGTCGGAGGCGACGTTGTAGATCACTAGGATGTAAACGGGAGGTGTGGTTAGATGCAGAAGATCACGGAGAACATGCGAGCGTGAACAACAAGGTTCGGGGCGGTCTGGACCTACCACTAGAGCTCGCTGGAGTTCGTGCAGAAGACGGTGGCGGCCAGTCGTCAACGTTGCCGAAGCTACGGGTCATGCGAAGATAAACGGAAGGTGTTAGAAGAAGCGCAGAGTCTCACTGAATCAATTAGCAAGAACGAGAGGGAGAGGAGAGCTCGGAACTCACCAGAATTTGCCGGCGCAGTCGTCGGAGACGGCGGGGCTACAGAGAGCAATACACGCAGCCTGGTGGCGCTCTGGGTTCGAAGTTTGAGGGAGAAGGGAGAGGGGGCAGAGGGGGTTTATGTAGCCTGGTCACGAGCGAGAATCACTCGGGCATTGATTCGAATTGACGCCGCGAATTAAACACAGAAAACGTCCGCGTTGATTTGGGGATGAACTGGTCGTGCGGGTGGAGACGACGCTGACGTGGAGAAGGCCCGCTCGTCAGCGAAGTGCGCGAGGTGGAAGTGGGGTCTGTCTGTCAGCGACTGAACGCGTGCGCTCGCGCGTGAGGGAAGTAAAGAAAGGTTCCCGGGTGGGCTTGCTGGGCTCGATTCGCTGCTGGGCCAAAAACCTGGCGCTCGGCCTTTTTCCTTTGTTTAAGTCTTTTCTTTTTCCATTTTGGTTTTCAGGAATGATTTAAATATGAATTCAAATCCTTTTTGAATTCAATCAACTCTGGGGATTTTTTGCAGGGTATTGTGGTTTCAAAAACAGTCAAATTCACCACGTGGTTACCTTGTAAGGGCCTGGTCAAGCTTGGGTTTTGAAACAAACAGAGACTTTGTCTCTAGTTTGTAAATGTTTGAAATAGGGTTTAGAAAATATTTCTAAATTGGAAACTTGGGTTAAAATGCTACACCTAATCTTTCCCACAATGGAGGCAAGCAAACAAGTTCCTAAACAATCCAATCTCAAAGGGTGATGGCCAATTGAGTTGAATTTGCACACATGAAATCATAGCTCAAACTTCTGTCTCTAAATGATTTTGAGAAAAACCCTAAATGGATGAAGGATGAAATGATGATATGAATGAGTTTTGAAATATGATTTTTGGGATGTTACAGTTCTTTTTACTAACAACAACCAGAGTCATTGCATGTGTGTTCTTTTCACAAACCACATATGGATCCACCAGTGTCATTGCATGTGTCTTCTTTTCACAATCCACCTATAGATGCACCAGTGTCATTGCAGGTGTGCTCTTTTTACTAAGAACAACTAGAGTCATTGCATGTGTGTTCTCTTCAGAGACCACACATGGATCCACCAGTGTCATTGCATGTGTGGTCTTTTAACTAACAACAATCAGAGTCATTGAAATGTGTGTTCTCTTTAGAGACCACACATGGATCCACCAGTGTCATTGCATGTGTGTTCTTTTTACTAACAACAACCAGACTCATTGCATGTGTGTTCTTTTTCACATACCACATATGGATCGACCAATCTCATTGCATGTGTGTTCTTTTTACTAACAACAACTAGAGTCATTTCATGTGTGTTCTTTTCACATACCACATATGGATCCACCAGTGTCATTGAAATGAGTGTTCTCTTCAGAGACCACACATGGATCCACTAGTGTCATTGCATGTGTGTTCTTTTTACTAACAACAGCGGGAGTCATTGCATGTGTGTTCTTTTCACATACCACATATGGATCCACCAATGTCATTGCATGTGTGCACTTTTCACAATCCACCTATGGATCCACTAGTGTCATTGCATGTGTGTTCTTTTCACATACAAAATATGGATCCTCCAGTGTCATTGAAATTTGTGTTCTCTTTAGAGACCACACATGGATCCACCAGTGTCATTGCATGTGTGTTCTTTTTACTAACAACAACTGGAGTCATTGCATGTGTGTTCTTTTCACAAACCACATATGGATCCACCAGTGTCATTGCATGTGTCTTCTTTTCACAATCCACCTATAGATGCACCAGTGTCATTGCAGGTGTGCTCTTTTTACTAAGAACAACGAGAGTCATTGCATGTGTGTTCTTTTCACAATCCACCTATGGATCCAACAGTGTCATTGCATGTGTGTTCTTTTTACTAACAACAACCAGTGTCATTGAAATGTGTGTTCTCTTTAGAGACCACACATGGATCCACCAGTGTCATTGCATGTGTGTTCTTTTTACTAACAACAACCAGACTCATTGCATGTGTGTTCTTTTTCACATACCACATATGGATCGACCAACCTCATTGCATGTGTGTTCTTTTTACTAACAACAACTAGAGTCATTTCATGTGTGTTCTTTTCACATACCACATATGGATCCACCAGTCTCATTGAAATGTGTGTTCTCTTCAGAGACCACACATGGATCCACTAGTGTCATTGCATGTGTGTTCTTTTTACTAACAACAACGGGAGTCATTGCATGTGTGTTCTTTTCACATACCACATGTGGATCCACCAGTGTCATTGCATGTGTGCTCTTTTCACAATCCACCTATGGATCCACTAGTGTCACTGCATGTGTGTTCTTTTCACATACCACCTATGGATCCACTAGTGTCATTGAAATGTGTGTTCTCTTTAGAGACCACACATGGATCCACCAGTGTCATTACATGTGTGTTCTTTTTACTAACAACAACTAGAATCATTGCATGTGTGTTCTTTTCACATACCACATCTGGATCCACCAGTGTCATTGCATGTGTGCTGTTTTCACAATCCACCTATGGATCCACCAGTGTCATTGCATGTGTGTTCTTTTTACTCACAACAACCAGAGTCATTGCATGTGTGTTCTTTTCACATAACACATATGGATCCACCAGTGTCATTGCATGTGTGCTCTTTTTGCAATCCACATATGGATCCACCAGTGTCATTACATGTGTGTTCTTTTTACTAACAACAACCAGAGTCATTGCATGTGTGTTCTTTTCACATACCACATATGGATCCACCAGTGTCATTGCATGTGTGTTCTTTTCACAATTCAGCTATGGATCCACCAGTGTCATTGCATGTGTGCTCTTTTTACTAACAACAACCAGAGTCATTGCATGTGTGTCCTCTTTAGAGACCACACATGGATCCACATGTGTCATTGCATGTGTGTTCTTTTTACTAACAACAACCAGAGTCATTGAAATGTGTGTTCTCTCTAGAGACCACACATGGATCCACCAGTGTCATTGCATGTGTGTTCTTTTTACTAACAACAACTGGAGTCATTGCATGTGTGTTCTTTTCACATACCACATATGGATCCACTAGTGTCATTGCATGTGTGATGTTTTCACAATCCACCTATGGATCCACCAGTGTCATTGCATGTGTGTTCTTGTTACTAACAACAACCAGAGTCATTGCATGTGTGTTCTTTTCACATACCACATATGTATCCACCAGTGTCATTGCATGTGTGTTCTTATCACAATCCACCTATAGATCCACCAGTGTCATTGCATGTGTGTTCTTTTCACAATCCACCTATCGATCCACCAGTGTCATTGCATGTGTGCTCTTTTTACTAACAACAACCAGAGTCATTGCATGTGTGTTCTCTTCAGAGACCACACATGGATCCACCAGTGTCATTGCATTTGTGTTCTTTTCACAATCCACCAATGGATCCACAAGTGGCATTGCATGTGTGCTCTTTTTACTAACAACAACCAGAGTCATTGCATGTGTGTTCTCTTCAGAGACCACACATAGATCCACAAGTGTAATTGCATGTGTGTTCTTTTTACTAACAACAACCGGTGTCATTGAAATGTTTGTTCTCTTCAGAGACCACATGTGGATCCAACAGTGTCATTGCATGTGTGTTCTTGTTACTAACAACTACCAGAGTCATTGCATGTGTGTTCTTTTCACATACCACATATGGATCCAGCACTGTCATTGCATGTGTGTTCTTTTCACAATCGACCTATGGATCCACCAATGTCATTGCATGTGTGCTCTTTTTACTAACAACAACCAGTGTCATTGAAATGTGTGTTCCCTTCAGAGACCACACATGGATCCACCAGTGTCATTGCATGTGTGTTCTTGTTACTAACAACAACCTGAGTCATTGCATGTGTGTTCTTTTCACATACCACATATGGATCCACCAGTGTCATTGCATGTGTGTTCTTTTCACAATCCACCTATGGATCCAACAGTGTCATTGCATGTGTGTTCTTTTTACTAACAAAAACCAGTGTCATTGAAATGTGTGTTCTCTTTAGAGACGACACATGGATCCACCAGTGTCATTGCATGTGTGTTCTTTTTACTAACAACAACCAGACTCATTGCATGTGTGTTCTTTTTCACATACCACATATGGATTGACCAACCTCATTGCATGTGTGTTCTTTTTACTAACAACAACTAGAGTCATTTCATGTGTGTTCTTTTCACATACCACATATGGATCCACCAGTCTCATTGAAATGTGTGTTCTCTTCAGAGAGCACACATGGATCCACTAGTGTTATTGCATGTGTGTTCTTTTTACTAACAACAACGGGAGTCATTGCATGTGTGTTCTTTTCACATACCACATATGGATCCACCAGTGTCATTGCATGTGTGCTCTTTTCACAATCCACCTATGGATCCACTAGTGTCATTGCATGTGTGTTCTTTTCACATACCACATATGGATCCACCAGTGTCATTGAAATGTGTGTTCTCTTTAGAGACCACACATGGATCCACCAGTGTCATTACATGTGAGTTCTTTTTACTAACAACAACTAGAGTCATTGCATGTGTGTTCTTTTCACATACCACATATGGATCCACCAGTGTCATTGCATGTGTGCTGTTTTCACAATCCACCTATGGATCCACCAGTGTCATTGCATGCGTGTTCTTTTTACTCACAACAACCAGAGTCATTGCATGTGTGTTCTTTTCACATAACACATATGGATCCACCAGTGTCATTGCATGTGTGCTCTTTTCGCAATCCATATATGGATCCACCAGTGTCATTACATGTGTGTTCTTTTTACTAACAACAACCAGAGTCATTGCATGTGTGTTCTTTTCACATACCACATATGGATCCACTAGTGTCATTTCATGTGTGTTCTTTTCACAATCCACCTATGGATCCACTAGTGTCATTGCATGTGTGCTCTTTTTACGAACAACAACCAGAGTCATTGCATGTGTGTCCTCTTTAGAGACCACACATGGATCCACCTATGTCATTGCATGTGTGTTCTTTTTACTAACAACAACCAGAGTCATTGAAATGTGTGTTCTCTTCAGAGACCACACATGGATCCACCAGTGTCATTGCATGTGTCATCTTGTTACTAACAATAACCAGAGTAATTGCATGTGTGTTCTTTTCACATACCACATATGGATCCACCAGTGTCATTGCATGTGTGTTCTTTTCACAATCCACCTATAGATCCACCAGTGTCATTGCATGTGTGCTCATTTTACTAACAACAACCAGAGTCATTGCGTGTGTGTTCTCTTCAGAGACCACACATGGATCCACCAGTGTCATTGCATTTGTGTTCTTTTCACTATCCACCATTGGATCCACCAGTGGCATTGCATGTGTGCTCTTTTTACTAACAACAACCAGAGTCATTGCATGTGTGTTCTCTTCAGAGACCACACATAGATCCACAAGTGTCATTGCATGTGTGTTCTTTTTACTAACAACAACCGGTGTCATTGAAATGTGTGTTCTCTTCAAAGACCACATGTGGATCCAACATTGTCATTGCATGTGTGTTCTTGTTACTAACAACTACCAGAGTCATTGCATGTGTGTTCTTTTCACATACCACATATGGATCCAGCAGTGTCATTGCATGTGTGTTCATGTCACAATCGACCTATGGATCCACCAATGTCATTGCATGTGTGCTCTTTTTACTAACAACAACCAGTGTCATTGAAATGTGTGTTCCCTTCAGAGACCACACATGGATCCACCAGTGTCATTGCATGTGTGTTCTTGTTACTAACAACAACCTGAGTCATTGCATGTGTGTTCTTTTCACATACCACATATGGATCCACCAGTGTCATTGCATGTGTGTTCTTTTCACAATCCACCTATGGATCCAACAGTGTCATTGCATGTGTGTTCTTTTTACTAACAACAACCAGTGTCATTGAAATGTGTGTTCTCTTTAGAGACCACACATGGATCCACCAGTGTCATTGCATGTGTGTTCTTTTTACTAACAACAACCAGACTCATTGCATGTTGTTCTTTTTCACATACCACATATGGATCGACCAACCTCATTGCATGTGTGTTCTTTTTACTAACAACAACTAGAGTCATTTCATGTGTGTTCTTTTCACATACCAAATATGGATCCACCAGTCTCATTGAAATGTGTGTTCTCTTCAGAGAGCACACATGGATCCACTAGTGTCATTGCATGTGTGTTCTTTTTACTAACAACAATGGGAGTCATTGCATGTGTGTTCTTTTCACATACCACATATGGATCCACCAGTGTCATTGCATGTGTGCTCTTTTCACAATCCACCTATGGATCCACTAGTGTCATTGCATGTGTGTTCTTTTCACATACCACATATGGATCCACCAGTGTCATTGAAATGTGTGTTCTCTTTAGAGACCACACATGGATCCACCAGTGTCATTACATGTGTGTTCTTTTTACTAACAACAACTAGAGTCATTGCATGTGTGTTCTTTTCACATACCACATATGGATCCACCAGTGTCATTGCATGTGTGCTGTTTTCACAATCCACCTATGGATCCACCAGTGTCATTGCATGTGTGTTCTTTTTACTCACAACAACCAGAGTCATTGCATGTGTGTTCTTTTCACATAACACATATGGATCCACCAGTGTCATTGCATGTGTGCTCTTTTCGCAATCCACATATAGATCCACCAGTGTCATTACATGTGTGTTCTTTTTACTAACAACAACCAGAGTCATTGCATGTGTGTTCTTTTCACATACCACATATGGATCCACCAGTGTCATTTCATGTGTGTTCTTTTCACAATCCACCTATGGATCCACTAGTGTCATTGCATGTGTGCTCTTTTTACTAACAACAACCAGAGTCATTGCATGTGTGTCCTCTTTAGAGACCACACATGGATCCACCTATGTCATTGCATGTGTGTTCTTTTTACTAACAACAACCAGAGTCATTGAAATGTGTGTTCTCTTCAGAGAGCACACATGGATCCACCAGTGTCATTGCATGTGTCATCTTGTTACTAACAATAACCAGAGTAATTGGATGTGTGTTCTTTTCACATACCACATATGGATCCACCAGTGTCATTGCATGTGTGTTCTTTTCACAATCCACCTATAGATCCACCAGTGTCATTGCATGTGTGCTCATTTTACTAACAACAACCAGAGTCATTGCATGTGTGTTCTCTTCAGAGACCACACATGGATCCACCAGTGTCATTGTATATGTGTTCTTTTCACTATCCACCAATGGATCCACCAGTGGCATTGCATGTGTGCTCTTTTTACTAACAACAACCAGAGTCATTACATGTGTGTTCTCTTCAGAGATCACACATAGATCCACCAGTGTCATTGCATGCGTGTTCTTTTTACTAACAACAACAGGTGTCATTGAAATGTGTGTTCTCTTCAGAGACCACACATGGATCCAACAGTGTCATTGCATGTGTGTTCTTGTTACTAGCAACTACCAGAGTCATTTCATGTGTGTTCTTTTCACATACCACATATGGATCCACCAGTGTCATTGCATGTGTGTTCTTTTCACAATCCACCTATGGATCCACCAGTGTCATTGCATGTGTGTTCTTTTCACAATCCACCTATGGATCCACCAGTGTCATTGCATGTGTGCTCTTTTTACTAACAACAACGGGAGTCATTGCATGTGAGTTCTTTTTACTAACAACAACGGGAGTCATTGCATGTGTGTTCTTTTCACATACCACATATGGATCCACCAGTGTTATTGCATGTGTGATCTTTTCACAATCCACCTATGGATCCACTAGTGTCATTGCATGTGTGTTCTTTTCACATACAAAATATGGATCCTCCAGTGTCATTGAAATTTGTGTTCTCTTTAGAGACCACACATGGATCCACCAGTGTCATTGCATGTGTGTTCTTTTTACTAACAACAACTGGAGTTATTACATGTGTGTTCTTTTCACATACCACATATGGATCCACCAGTGTCATTGCATGTGTGTTGTTTTCACAATCCACCTATGGATCCACCAGTGTCATTGCATGTGTGTTCTTTTTACTCACAACAACCAGAGTCATTGCATGTGTGTTCTCTTCAGAGACCACACATAGATCCACCAGTGTCATTGCATGTGTGCTCTTTTTTCAATCCACATATGGATCCACCAGTGTCATTACATGTGTGTTCTTTTTACTAACAACAACCAGAGTCATTGCATGTGTGTTCTTTTCACATACCACATATGGATCCACCAGTGTCATTGCATGTGTGTTCTTTTCACAATTCAGCTATGGATCCACCAGTGTCATTGCATGTGTGCTCTTTTTGCTAACAACAACCAGAGTCATTGCATGTGTGTCCTCTTTAGAGACCACACATGGATCCACATGTGTCATTGCTTGTGTGTTCTTTTTACTAACAACAACCAGAGTCATTGAAATGTGTTTTCTCTTCAGAGACGAGACATGGATCCACCAGTGTCATTGCATGTGTGTTCTTTTTACTAACAACAACTGGAGTCATTGCATGTGTGTTCTTTTCACATACCACATATGGATCCACTAGTGTCATTGCATGTGTGTTGTTTTCACAATCCACCAATGGATCCACCAGTGTCATTGCATGTGTTTTCTTTTTACTAACAACGACCAGTGTCATTGAAATGTGTATTCTCTTTAGAGACCACACATGGATCCACCACTGTCATTGCATGTGTGTTCTTGTTACTAACAACAACCAGAGTCATGGCATGTGTGTTCTTTTTACTAACAACAACCAGAGTCATTGCATGTGTGTTCTTTTCACATACCACATATGGATCCACCAGTCTCATTGCATGTGTGTTCTTTTTACTAACAACAACTGGAGTCATTTCATGTTTGTTCTTTTCACATACCTCATATGGATCCACCAGTGTCATTGAAATGTCTGTTCTCTTCAGAGACCACACATGGATCCACCAGTGTCATTGCATGTGTGTTCTTTTTACTAAGAACAACTGGAGTCATTGCATGTGTGTTCTTTTCACATAACACGTATGGATCCAGCAGTGTCATTGCATGTGTGCTCTTTTCACAATCCACCTATGGATCCACCAGTGTCATTGCATGTGTGTTCTTTTCACATACCACATATGGATGACCCAGTGTCATTGAAATGTGTGTTCTCTTCAGAGACCACACATGGATCCACTAGTCTCATTGCATGTGTGTTCTTTTTACTAACAACAACTGGAATCATTGCATGTGTGTTCTTTTCACATACCATATATGGATCCACCAGTGTCATTCATGTGTGCTCTTTTCGCAATCCACCTATGGATCCACTAGTGTCATTGCATGTGTGTTCTTTTCACATACCACATATGGATCCACCAATGTCATTGAAATGTGTGATCTCTTCAGAGATCACACATGGATCCACCAGTGTTATTGCATGTGTGTTCTTTTTACTAACAACAACCAGATGGATTGCATGTGTGTTCTTTTCACATACCACATATGGATCCACCAGTGTCATTGCATGTGTGTTATTTTCACAATCCACCTATGGATCCACTAGTGTCAATGCATGTGTGCTCTTTTTAATAACAACAACCAGAGTCATTGCATGTGTGTTCTCTTCAGAGACCACACATAGATCCACCAGTGTCATTGCATGTGTGTTCTTTTTACTAACAACAACAAGTGTCATTGAAATGTGTGTTCTCTTTAGAGACCACACATGGATCCACCCGTGTCATTGCATGTGTGTTCTTTTTACTAACAACAACTAGAATCATTGCATGTGTGTTCTTTTCACATACCACATATGGATCCACCAGTGTCATTGCATGTGTGTTCTTTTTACTAACAACAACTGGAGTCATTGCATGTGTGCTCTTTTCATAGTCCACCTATGGATCCACCAGTGTCATTGCATGTGTGTTCTTTCTACTAACAACAACCATAGTTATTGCATGTGTGTTCTTTTCACATACCACATATGGATCCACCAGTGTCATTGCATGTGTGTTATTTTCACAATCCACCTATGGATCCACTAGTGTCAATGCATGTGTACTCTTTTTAATAACAACAACCAGAGTCATTGCATGTGTGTTCTCTTCAGAGACCACACATAGATCCACCAGTGTCATTGCATGTGTGTTATTTTTACTAACAACAACAAGTGTCATTGAAATGTGTGTTCTCTTTAGAGACCACACATGGATCCACCCGTGTCATTGCATGTGTGTTCTTTTTACTAACAACAACTAGAATCATTGCATGTGTGTTCTTTTCACATACCACATATGGATCCACCAGTGTCATTGCATGTGTGTTCTTTCTACTAACAACAACCAGAGTTATTGCATGTGTGTTCTTTTCACATACCACATATGGATCCACTAGTGTTATTGCATGTGTGTTCTTTTCACAATCCACCTGTAGATCCACCAGTGTCATTGCATGTGTGCTCTTTTTACTAACAACAACCAGAGTCATTGCATGTGTGTTCTATTCAGAGACCAGACATGGATCCACCAGTGTCATTGCATTTGTGTTGTTTTTACTAACAACAATCAGAGTCATTGAAATGTGTTTTCTCTTTAGAGACCACACATGGATCGACCAGTGTCATTGAATGTGTGTTCTTTTTACTAACAACAACCAGAGTCATTGCATGTGTGTTCTTTTCACATACCACATATGGATCCACCAGTCTCATTGCAGGCGTGTTCTTTTTACTAACAACAACTGGAGTCATTTCATGTGTGTTCTTTTCACATACCACATATGGATCCACAAGTGTCATTGAAATGTGTATTCTCTTCAGAGACCACACATGGATCAACCAGTGTCATTGCATGTGTGTTTTTTTACTAACAACAACTGGAGTCATTACATGTGTGTTCTTTTCACACACCACATATGGATCCACCAGTGTCATTGCATGTGTGCTCTTTTCACAATCCACCTATGGATCCACCAGTGTCATTGCATGTGTGTTCTTTTTACTAACAACAACCAGAGTCATTGCATGTGTGTTATTTTCACATACCACATATGGATCCACCAGTGTCATTGCATGTGTGTTATTTTCACAATCCACCTATGGATTCACTAGTGTCAATGCATGTGTGCTCTTTTTAATAACAACAACCAGAGTCATTGCATGTGTGTTCTCTTCAGAGACCACACATAGATCCACCAGTGTCATTGCATGTGTGTTCTTTTTACTAACAACATCAAGTGTCATTGAAATGTGTGTTCTCTTCAGAGACCACACATGGATCCACCAGTGTAATTGCATGTGTGTTCTTGTTACTAACAACAACCAGAGTCATTGCATGTGTGTTCTTTTCGCATACCACATATGGATCCACCAGTGTCATTGCATTAGTGTTCTTTTCACAATCCACCTATGGATCCACCAGTGTCATTGCATGTGTGTTCTTTTTACTAACAACAACCAGTGTCATTGAAATGTGTGTTCTCTTTAGAGACCACACATGGATCCACCACTGTCATTGCATGTGTGTTCTTGTTACTAACAACAACCAGAGTCATGGCATGTGTGTTCTTTTTACTAACAACAACCAGAGTCATTGCATGTGTGTTCTTTTCACATACCACATATGGATCCACCAGTCTCATTGCATGTGTGTTCTTTTTACTAACAACAACTGGAGTCATTTCATGTGTGTTCTTTTCACATACCTCATATGGATCCACCAGTGTCATTGAAATGTCTGTTCTCTTCAGAGACCACACATGGATCCACCAGTGTCATTGCATGTGTGTTCTTTTTACTAAGAACAACTGGAGTCATTGCATGTGTGTTCTTTTCACATAACACGTATGGATCCAGCAGTGTCATTGCATGTGTGCTCTTTTCACAATCCACCTATGGATCCACCAGTGTCATTGCATGTGTGTTCTTTTCACATACCACATATGGATCCACCAGTGTCATTGAAATGTGTGTTCTCTTTAGAGACCACACATGGATCCACTAGTCTCATTGCATGTGTGTTCTTTTTACTAACAACAACTGGAATCATTGCATGTGTGTTCTTTTCACATACCATATATGGATCCACCAGTGTCATTCATGTGTGCTTTTTTCGCAATCCACCTATGGATCCACTAGTGTCATTGCATGTGTGTTCTTTTCACATACCACATATGGATCCACCAATGTCATTGAAATGTGTGATCTCTTCAGAGCCCACACATGGATCCACCAGTGTTATTGCATGTGTGTTCTTTTTACTAACAACAACCAGATGCATTGCATGTGTGTTCTTTTCACATACCACATATGGATCCACCAGTGTCATTGCATGTGTGCTCTTTTTACTAACAACAACCAGAGTCATTGCATGTGTGTTCTCTTCAGTGACCACACATGGATCCACCTGTGTCATTGCATGTGTGTTCTTTTTACTAACAACAACCAGAGTCATTGAAATGTGTGTTCTCTTCACAGACCACACATGGATCCACCAGTGTGATTGCATGTGTGTTCTTTTTACTAACAACAACCAGTGTCATTGAAATGTGTGTTCTCTTTAGAGACCACACATGGATACACCAGTGTCATTGCATGTGTGTTCTTTTTACTAACAACAACTAGAATCATTGCATGTGTGTTCTTTTCACATACCACATATGGATCCACCAGTGTCATTTCATGTGTGTTCTTTTTACTAACAACAACTGGAGTCATTGCATGTGTGCTCTTTTCATAGTCCACCTATGGATCCACCAGTGTCATTGCATGTGTGTTATTTTTACTAACAACAACCAGAGTTATTGCATGTGTGTTCTTTTCACATACCACATATGGATCCACTAGTGTCATTGCATGTGTGTTCTTTTCACAATCCACCTATAGATCCACCAGTGTCATTGCATGTGTGCTCTTTTTACTAACAACAACCAGAGTCATTGCATGTGTGTTCTCTTCAGAGACCAGACATGGATCCACCAGTGTCATTGCATTTGTGTTGTTTTTACTAACAATAATCAGAGTCATTGAAATGTGTTTTCTCTTTAGAGACCACACATGGATCCACCAGTGTCATTGAATGTCTGTTCTTTTTACTAACAATAACCAGAGTCATTGCATGTGTGTTCTTTTCACATACCACATGTGGATCCACCAGTCTCATTGCATGTGTGTTCTTTTTACTAACAACAACTGGAGTCATTTCATGTGTGTTCTTTTCACATACCACATATGGATCCACAAGTGTCATTGAAATGTGTATTCTCTTCAGAGACCACACATGGATCCACTAGTGTCATTGTATGTGTGTTCTTTTTACTAACAACAACTGGAGTCATTGCCTGTGTGTTCTTTTCACACACCACATATGGATCCACCAGTGTCATTGCATGTGTGCTCTTTTCACAATCCACCTATGGATCCACCAGTGTCATTGCATGTGTGTTCTTTTCACATACCACATATGGATCCACCAGTGTCTTTGAAATGTGTGTTCTCTTTAGAGACCACACATGGATCCACTAGTGTCATTGCATGTGTGTTCTTTTTACTAACAACAACTAGAGTCATTACATGTGTGTTCTTTTCACATGCCACATATGGATCCACCAGTGTCATTGCATGTGTGCTCTTTTCACAATCCACCTACGAATCCACCAGTGTCATTGCATGTGTGTTCTTTTCACATACCACATATGGATCCACCAGTGTCATTGAAATGTGTGTTCTCTTTAGAGACCACACATGGATCCACCAGTGTCATTGCATGTGCGTTCTTTTTACTAACAACAACTGAAGTCATTACATGTGTGTTCTTTTCACATACCACATATGGATCCACCAATGTCATTGCATGTGTGCTCTTTTCACAATCCACCTATGGATCCACCAGTGTCATTGCATGTGTGTTCTTTTTACTAACAACCAGAGTCGTTGCATGTGTGTTCTTTTCACATACCACATATGGATCCACCAGTGTCATTGCATGTCTGTTCTATTCACAATCCACCAATGGATCCACCAGTGGCATTGCATGTCTGCTCTTTTTACTAACAACCAGAGTCTTTGCATGTGCCTTCTCTTAGAGACCACACATAGATCCACGAGTGTCATTGCATGTGTGTTCTTTTTACTAACAACAACCAGAGTCATTGCACGTGTGTTCTTTTCGCATACCACATATGGATCCACCAGTGTCATTGCATGTGTGATCTTTTCACAATCCACCTATGGATCCACCAGTGTCATTGCATGTGTGTTCTTTTTACTAACAACAACTAGTGTCATTGAAACGTGTGTTCTCTTCTGAGACCAAACATGGATCCACCAGTGTCATTGCATGTGTGTTCTTGTTACTAACAACAACCAGAGTCATTGCATGCGTGTTCTTTTCACATACCACATATGGATCCACCAATGTCATTGCATGTTTGTTCTTTCCACAATCCACCTATGGATCCACCAGTGTCATTGCATGTGTGCTCTTTTTACTAACAACAACCAGAGTCATTGCATGTGTGTTCTCTTTAGAGACCACACATGGATCCACCTGTGTATTTGCATGTGTGTTCTTTTTACTAACAACTAGAGTCATTGAAATGTGTGTTCTCTTTATTGACAACACATGGATCCACTAGTGTCATTGCATGTGTGTTATTTTTACTAACAACAACCAAAGTCATTGCATGTGTGTTCTTTTCACATACCACATATGGAACCACCAGTGTCATTGCATGTGTGTTCTTTTCACAATCCACCTATAGATCCACTAGTGTCATTGCATCTGTGCTCTTTTAACTAACAACAACCAGAGTCATTGCATGTGTGTTCTCTTCGGAGACCACACATGGATCCACCTGTGTCATTGCATGTGTGTTCTTTTTACTAAGAACAAAAGAGAGTCATTGAAATATGTGTTCTCATCAGAGACCACACATGGATCCACCAGTGTCATTGCATGTGTGTTCTTTTTACTAACCACAACCAGAGTCATTGCATGTGTGTTCTTTTCACATACAACATATGGATCCACAAGTGTCATTGCATGGGTGTTCTTTTCACATACCACATATGGATCCACTAGTGTCATTGAAATGTGTATTCTCGTCAGAGACCACACATGGATCCACCAGTGTCATTGCATGTGTGTTCTTTTTACTAATAATAACTGGAGTCATTGCATGTGTGTTCTTTTCACAAACCACATATGGATCCACCAGTGCCATTGCATGTGTGCTCTTTTCACAATCCACCTATGGATCCACCAGTGTCATTGCATGTGTGTTCTTTTTACTAACAACTAGAGTCATTGTATGTGTGTTCTTTTCACATACCACATATGGATCCACTAGTGTCATTGCATGTGTGTTCTTTTTACTAACAATAACTGGAGTCATTTCATGTGTGTTGTTTTCACATACCACATATGGATCCACCAGTGTCATTGAAATGTGTGTTCTCTTTAGAGACCACACATGGATCCACCAGTGTCATTGCATGTGTGTTCTTTTTACTAACAACAACTGGAGTCATTGCATGTGTGTTCTTTTCACATACAACATATGGATCCACAAGTGTCATTGCATGTGTGCTCTTTTCACAATCCACCCATGGATCCACTAGTGTCATTGCATGTGTGTTCTTTTCACAATCCACCTATGGATCCACCAGTGTCATTGAAATGTGTGTTCTCTTCAGAGACCACCTATGGATCCACCAGTGTCATTGCATGTGTGTTCTTTTTACTAACAACAACTAGAGTCATTGCATGTGTGTTCTTTTCACATAGCACATATGGATCCACCAGTGTCATTGCTTGTGTGTTGTTTTCACAATCCACCTATGGATCCACCAGTGTCATTGCATGTGTGTTCTTTTTACTCACAACAACCAGAGTCATTGCATGTGTGTTCTTTCCACATACCACATATGGATCCACCAGAGTCATTGCATGTGTGTTCTTTCCACATACCATACATGGATCCACCAGTGTCATTCCATGTGTATTATTTTTACTAACAATAACTAGAGTCATTGCATGTGTGTTCTTTTCACATACCACATATGGATCCACCAGTGTCATTGCATGTGTGTTCTTTTCACAATCCACCTATGGATCCACCAGTGTCATTGCATGTGTGCTCTTTTTACTAACAACAACCAGAGTCATTGCATGTATGTTCTCTTTAGAGACCACACATGGATCCACCAGTGTCATTGCATGTGTGTTCTTTTTACTAACAACAACCAGTGTCATTGAAATATGTGTTCTCTTCAGAGACCACACATGGATCCACCAGTGTCATTGCATGTGTGTTCTTGTTACTAAGAACAACCAGAGTCATTGCATGTGTGTTCTTTTCACATACCACATATGGATCCACCAGTATCATTGCATGTGTGTGCTTTTCACAATCCACCTATGGATCCACCAGTTTCATTGCATGTGTGCTCTTTGTACTAACAACAACCAAAGTCATTGCATGTGTGTTCTCTTCAGAGACCACACATGGATCCACATGTGTCATTGCATGTGTGTTCTTTTTACTAACAACAAACAGAGTCATTGAAATGTGTGTTCTCTTCAGAGACCACACATGGATCCACCAGTGTCATTGCATGTGTGTTCTTTTTACTAACAACAACCAGAGTCATTGCATGTGTGTTCTTTTCACATACCACATATGGATCCACCAGTGTCATTGAAATGTGTGTTCTCTTTAGAGACCACACATGGATCCAGCAGTGTCATTGCATGTGTGTTCTTTTTACTAACAACAACTGGAGTCATTGCATGTGTGTTCTTTTCACATACAACATATGGATCCACAAGTGCCATTGCATGTGTGCTCTTTTCTCAATCCACTCATGGATCCCCTAGTGTCATTGCATGTGTGTTCTTTTCACATACCACATATGGATCCACCAGTGTCATCGAAATGTGTATTCTCGTCAGAGACCACACATGGATCCACCAGTGTCATTGCATGTGTGTTCTTTTTACTAACAATAACTAGAGTCATTGCGTGTGTGTTCTTTTCACATACCACATATGGATCCACCATTGTCATTGCATGTGTGCTCTTTTCACAATCCACCTATGGATCCACCAGTGTCATTGCATGTGTGTTCTTTTTACTAACAACAACCAGAGTCATTGCATGTGTGTTCTTTTCACATACCACATATGGATCCACCAGTGTCATTGAAATGTGTGATCTCTTTAGAGACCACACATGGATCCACCAGTGTCATTGCATGTGTGTTCTTTTTACTAACAACAACTGGAGTCATTGCATGTGTGTTCTTTTCACATACAACATATGGATCCACAAGTGTCATTGCATGTGTGCTCTTTTCTCAATCCACTCATGGATCCACTAGTGTCATTGCATGTGTGTTCTTTTCACATACCACATATGGATCCACCAGTGTCATTGAAATGTGTATTCTCGTCAGAGACGACACATGGATCCACCAGTGTCATTGCATGTGTGTTCTTTTTACTAACAATAACTGGAGTCATTGCGTGTGTGTTCTTTTCACATACCACATATGGATCCACCATTGTCATTGCATGTGTGCTCTTTTCACAATCCACCTATGGATCCACCAGTGTCATTGAAATGTGTGTTCTCTTCAGAGACCACACATGGATCCACCAGTGTCATTGCATGTGAGTTCTTTTTTCTAATAACAACTCGAGTCATTGCATGTGTGTTCTTTTCACATACCTCATATGGATCCACCAGTGTCATTGCATGTGTGCTATTTTCACAATCCACCTATGGATCCACCAGTGTCATTGCATGTGTGTTCTTTTTACTAACAACAACCAGAGTCATTGCATGTATGTTCTTTTCACATACCACATATGGATCCACCAGTGTCATTGAAATGTGTGTTGTCTTTACAGACCACACATGGATCCACCAGTGTCATTGCATGTGTGTTCTTTTTACTAACAACAACTGGAGTCATTGCATGTGTGTTCTTTTCACATACCACATATGGATCCACGAGTGTTGCATGTGTGCTGTTTTCACAATCCACCTATGGATCCACTAGTGTCATTGCATGTGTGTTCTTTTTACTCACAACAACCAGAGTCATTGCATGTGTGTTCTTTCCACATATCACATATGGATCCACCAGTGTCATTGCATTTGTGCTCTTTTCACAATCCACATATGGATCCACTAGTGTCATTACACGTGTATTCTTTTTACTAACAACAACCAGAGTCATTGCATGTGTGTTCTTTTCACATACCACATATGGATCCACCAGTGTCATTGCATGTGTGTTCTTTTCACAATCCACCTATGGATCCACCAGTGTCATTGCATATGTGCACTTTTTACTAACAACAACCAGAGTCATTGCATGTGTGTTCTCTTTAGAGACTACACATGGATCCGCCAGTGTCATTGCATGTGTGTTCTTTTTACTAACAACAACCGGAGTCATTGCATGTGTGTTCTTTTCACATACCACATATGGATCCACCAGTATCATTGCATGTGTGTTCTTTTCACAATCCACCTATGGATCCACAAGTGTCATTGCATGTGTGCTCTTTTTACTAACAACAACCAAAGTCATTGCATGTGTGTTCTCTTCAGAGACCACACATGGATCCACCTGTGTCATTGCATGTGTGTCCTTTTTACTAAGAACAAACAGAGTCATTGAAATGTGTGTTCTCTTCAGAGACCACACATGGATCCACCACTGTCATTGCATGTGTTTTCTTTTTACTAACATAAACCAGAGTCATGGCATGTGTGTTCTTTTCACATACCACATATGGATCCACCAATGTCACTTCATGTGTGTTCTTTTTACTAACAATAGCTGGAGTCATTTCATGTGTGTTCTTTTCACATACCACATATGGATCCACCAGTGTCATTGAAATGTGTGTTCTCATCAGAGACCACACATGGATCCACCAGTGTCATTGCATGTGTGTTCTTTTTACTAACAACAACAGAAGTCATTACATGTGTGTTCTTTTCATATACCACATATGGATCCACCAGTGTCATTGCATGTGTGCTCTTTTCACAATCCACCTATGGATCCACCAGTGTCATTGCATGTGTGTTCTTTTTACTAACAACCAGAGTCATTGCATGTGTGTTCTTTTCACATACCACATATGGATCCACCAGTGTCATTGCATGTGTGTTCTTTTTACTAACAATAACTGGATCATTTCATGTGTGTTCTTTTCACATACCACATATGGATCCACCAGTGTCATTGAAATGTGTGTTCTCTTTAGAGACCACACATGGATCCACCACTGTCATTGCATGTGTGTTCTTGTTACTAACAACAACCAGAGTCATGGCATGTGTGTTCTTTTTACTAACAACAACCAAAGTCATTGCATGTGTATTGTTTTCACATACCACATATGGATCCACCAGTCTCATTGCATGTGTGTTCTTTTTACTATCAACAACTGGAGTCATTTCATGTGTGTTCTTTTCACATACCACATATGGATCCACCAGTGTCATTGAAATGTGTGTTCTCTTCAGAGACCACACATGGATCCACCAGTGTCATTGCATGTGTGTTCTTTTTACTAAGAACAACTGGAGTCATTGCATGTGTGTTCTTTTCACATAACACATATGGATCCAGCAGTGTCATTGGATGTGTGCTCTTTTCACAATCCACCTATGGATCCACCAGTGTCATTGCATGTGTGTTCTTTTCACATACCACATATGGATCCACCAGTGTCATTGAAATGTGTGTTCTCTTCAGAGACCACACATGGATCCACTAGTCTCATTGCATGTGTGTTCTTTTTACTAACAACAAATTGAATCATTGCATGTGTGTTCTTTTCACATACCATATATGGATCCACCAGTGTCATTCATGTGTGCTCTTTTCGCAATCCACCTATGGATCCACCAGTGTCATTGCATTGTGTGTTATTTTCACATACCACATATGGATCCACCAGTCTCATTGCATGTGTGTTCTTTTTACTAACAACAACTGGAGTCATTGTATGTGTACTCTTTTCACAATCCACCTATGGATCCACCAGTGTCGTTGAAATGTGTGTTCTCTTCAGAGACCACACATGGATCCACCAGTGTCATTGCATGTGTGTTCTTTTTACTAATAACAACTCGAGTCATTGCATGTGTTCTCTTTTCACATACCTCATATGGATCCACCAGTGTCATTGCATGTGTGCTATTTTCACAATCCACCTATGGTTCCACCACTGTCATTGCATGTGTGTTCTTTTTACTAACAACAACCAGATGCATTGCATGTGTGTTCTTTTCACATACCACATATGGACCCACCAGTGTCATTGCATGTGTGCTCTTTTTACTAACAACAACCAGAGTCATTGCAGTGTGTTCTCTTCAGTGACCACACATGGATCCACCTGTGTCATTGCATGTGTGTTCTTTTTACTAACAACGACCAGAGTCGTTGAAATGTGTGTTCTCTTCAGAGACCACACATGGATCCACCAGTGTCATTGCATGTGTGTTCTTTTTACTAACAACAACCAGTGTCATTGAAATGTGTGTTCTCTTTAGAGACCACACATGGATACACCAGTGTCATTGCATGTGTGTTCTTTTTACTAACAACAACCAGAATCATTGCATGTGTGTTCTTTTCACATACCACATATGGATCCACCAGTGTCATTGCATGTGTGTTCTTTTTACTAACAACAACTCGAGTCATTGCATGTGTGCTCTTTTCATAGTCCACCTATGGATCCACCAGTGTCATTGCATGTGTGTTCTTTTTACTAACAACAACCAGAGTTATTGCATGTGTGTTCTTTTCACATACCACATATGGATCCACTAGTGTCATTGCATGTGTGTTCTTTTCACAATCCACCTATAGATCCACCAGTGTCATTGCATGTGGGATCTTTTTACTAACAACAACCAGAGTCATTGCATGTGTTTTCTCTTCAGAGACTAGACATGGATCCACCAGTGTCATTGCATTTGTGTTGTTTTTACTAACAACAATCAGAGTCATTGAAATGTGTTTTCTCTTTCGAGACCACACATGGATCCACCTGTGTCATTGAATGTGTGTTCTTTTTACTAACAACAACCAGAGTCATTGCATGTGTGTTATTTTCACATACCACATATGGATCCACCAGTATCATTGCATGTGTGTTCTTTTTACTAACAAAAACTGGAGTCATTGTATGTGTACTCTTTTCACAATCCACCTATGGATCCACCAGTGTCGTTGAAATGTGTGTTCTCTTCAGAGACCACACATGGATCCACCAGTGTCATTGCATGTGTGTTCTTTTTACTAATAACAACTCGAGTCATTGCATGTGTTTTCTTTTCACATACCTCATATGGATCCACCAGTGTCATTGCATGTGTGCTATTTTCACAATCCACCTATGGATCCACCAGTGTCATTGCATGTGTGTTCTTTTTACTAACAACAACCAGAGTTATTGCATGTGTGTTCTTTTCACATACCACATATGGATCCACTAGTGTCATTGCATGTGTGTTCTTTTCACAATCCACCTATAGATCCACCAGTGTCATTGCATGTGGGATCTTTTTACTAACAACAACCAGAGTCATTGCATGTGTGTTCTCTTCAGAGACTAGACATGGATCCACCAGTGTCATTGCATTTGTGTTGTTTTTACTAACAACAATCAGAGTCATTGAAATGTGTTTTCTCTTTCGAGACCACACATGGATCCACCTGTGTCATTGAATGTGTGTTCTTTTTACTAACAACAACCAGAGTCATTGCATGTGTGTTATTTTCACATACCACATATGGATCCACCAGTATCATTGCATGTGTGTTCTTTTTACTAACAAAAACTGGAGTCATTGTATGTGTACTCTTTTCACAATCCACCTATGGATCCACCAGTGTCGTTGAAATGTGTGTTCTCTTCAGAGACCACACATGGATCCACCAGTGTCATTGCATGTGTGTTCTTTTTACTAATAACAACTCGAGTCATTGCATGTGTTTTCTTTTCACATACCTCATATGGATCCACCAGTGTCATTGCATGTGTGCTATTTTCACAATCCACCTATGGATCCACCAGTGTCATTGCATGTGTGTTCTTTTTACTAACAACAACCAGAGTCATTGCATGTGTGTTCTTTTGACCTACCTCATATGGATCCACCAGTGTCATTGAAATGTGTGTTGTCTTTAGAGACCACACATGGATCCACCAGTGTCATTGCATGTGTGTTCTTTTTACTAACAACAACTGGAGTCATTGCATGTGTGTTCTTTTCACATACCACATATGGATCCACCAGTGTCATTGCATGTGTGCTGTTTTCACAATCCACCTATGGATCCACTAGTGTCATTGCATGTGTGTTCTTTTTACTCACAACAACCAGAGTCATTGCATGTGTGTTCTTTTCACAAGCACATATGGATCCACCAGTGTCATTGCATGTGTGCTCTTTTCAACATCCACATATGGATCCACCAGTGTCATTACACGTGTATTCCTTTTACTAACAACAACCAGAGTCATTGCATGTGTGTTCTTTTCACATACCACATATGGATCCACCAGTGTCATTGCATGTGTGTTCTTTTCACAATCCACCTATGGATCCACCAGTGTCATTACATATGTGCTCTTTTTACTAACAACAACCAGAGTCATTGCATGTGTGTTCTCTTTAGAGACCACACATGGATCCACCAGTGTCGTTGCATGTGTGTTCTTTTTACTCACAACAACCAGTGTCATTGAAATGTGTGTTCTCTTTAGAGACCACACATGGATCGACCAGTGTCATTGCATGTGTGTTCTTTTTACTAACAACAACCGGAGTCATTGCATAATGTATTCTTTTCACATACCACATATGGATCCACCAGTGTCATTGCATGTGTGTTCTTTTCACAATCCACCTATGGATCCACCAGTGTCATTGCATGTGTGCTCTTTTTACTAACAATAACCAGAGTCATTGCATGTGTGTTCTCTTTAGAGACCACACATGGATCCACCTGTGTCATTCCATGTGTGTTCTTTTTACTAACAACAACCAGTGTCATTGAAATGTGTGTTCTCTTCAGAGACCACACATGGATCCACAAGTGTCATTGCATGTGTGTTCTTGTTACTAACAACAACCAGAGTCATTGCATGTGTGTTCTTTTCACATACCACATATGGATCCACTAGTATCATTGCATGTGTGTGCTTTTCACAATCCACCTATGGATCCACCAGTTTCATTGCATGTGTGCTCTTTGTACTAACAACAACCAAAGTCATTGCATGTGTGTTCTCTTCAGAGACCACACATGGATCCAAATGTGTCATTGCATGTGTGTTCTTTTTACTAACAACAAACAGAGTCATTGAAATGTGTGTTCTCTTCAGAGACCACACATGGATCCACCAGTGTCATTGCATGTGTGTTCTTTTTACTAACAACAACCAGAGTCATTGCATGTGTGTTCTTTTCACATACCACATATGGATCCACCAGTTTCATTGAAATGTGTGTTCTCTTTAGAGACCACACATGGATCCACCAGTGTCATTGCATGTGTGTTCTTTTTACTAACAACAACTGGAGTCATTGCATGTGTGTTCTTTTCACATACAACATATGGATCCACAAGTGTCACTGCATGTGTGCTCTTTTCTCAATCCACTCATGGATCCACTAGTGTCATTGCATGTGTGTTCTTTTCACATACCACATATGGATCCACCAGTGTCATTGAAATGTGTATTCTCGTCAGAGACCACACATGGATCCACCAGTGTCATTGCATGTGTGTTCTTTTTACTAACAATAACTGGAGTCATTGCGTGTGTGTTCTTTTCACATACCACATATGGATCCACCATTGTCATTGCATGTGTGCTCTTTTCACAATCCACCTATGGATCCACCAGTGTCATTGAAATGTGTGTTCTCTTCAGAGACCACACATGGATCCACCAGTGTCATTGCATGTGTGTTCTTTTTTCTAATAACAACTCGAGTCATTGCATGTGTGTTCTTTTCACATACCTCATATGGATCCACCAGTGTCATTGCATGTGTGCTATTTTCACAATCCACCTATGGATCCACCAGTGTCATTGCATGTGTGTTCTTTTTACTAACAACAACCAGAGTCATTGCATGTATGTTCTTTTCACATACCACATATGGATCCACCAGTGTCATTGAAATGTGTGTTGTCTTTACAGACCACACATGGATCCACCAGTGTCATTGCATGTGTGTTCTTTTTACTAACAACAACTGGAGTCATTGCATGTGTGTTCTTTTCACATACCACATATGGATCCACCAGTGTCAATGCATGTGTGTTCTTTTCAAAATCCACCTATGGATCCACTACTGTCATTGCATGTGTGCTCTTTTTACTAACAACAACCAGAGTCATTGCATGTGTGTTCTCCTCAGACACCACACATGGATCCACCTGTGTCATTGCATGTGTGTTCTTTTTACTAACAACAACCAGAATCATTGCATGTATGTTCTTTTCACATACCACATATGGATCCACCAGTGTCATTGCATGTGTGCTGTTTTCACAATCCACCTATGGATCCACAAGTGTCATTGCATGTGTGTTCTTTTTACTCACAACAACCAGAGTCATTGCATGTGTGTTCTTTCCACATATCACATATGGATCCACCAGTGTCATTGCATGTGTGCTCTTTTCACAATCCACATATGGATCCACTAGTGTCATTACACGTGTATTCTTTTTACTAACAACAACCAGAGTCATTGCATGTGTGTTCTATTCACATACCACATATGGATCCACCAGTGTCATTGCATGTGTGTTCTTTTCAAAATCCACCTATGGATCCACCAGTGTCATTGCATACGTGCACTTTTTACTAACAACAACCAGAGTCATTGCATGTGTGTTCTCTTTAGAGACCACACATGGATCCACCAGTGTCATTGGATGTGTGTTCTTTTTACTAACAACCAGTGTCATTGAAATGTGTGTTCTCGTCAGAGACCACACATGGATCCACCAGTGTCATTGCATGTGTGTTCTTTTTACTAACAACAACCGGAGTCATTGCATGTGTGTTCTTTTCACATACCACATATGGATCCACCAGTATCATTGCATGTGTGTTCTTTTCACAATCCACCTATGGATCCACAAGTGTCATTGCATGTGTGCTCTTTTTACTAACAACAACCAAAGTCATTGCATGTGTGTTCTCTTCAGAGACCACACATGGATCCACCTGTGTCATTGCATGTGTGTCCTTTTTACTAAGAACAAACAGAGTCATTGAAATGTGTGTTCTCTTCAGAGACCACACATGGATCCACCACTGTCATTGCATGTGTTTTCTTTTTACTAACATAAACTAGAGTCATTCCATGTGTGTTCTTTTCACATACCACATATGGATCCAACAATGTCACTTCATGTGTGTTCTTTTTACTAACAATAGCTGGAGTCATTTCATGTGTGTTCTTTTCACATACCACATATGGATCCACCAGTGTCATTGAAATGTGTGTTCTCATCAGAGACCACACATGGATCCACCAGTGTCATTGCATGTGTGTTCTTTTTACTAACAACAACTGAAGTCATTACATGTGTGTTCTTTTCATATACCACATATGGATCCACCAGTGTCATTGCATGTGTGCTCTTTTCACAATCCACCTATGGATCCACCAGTGTCATTGCATGTGTGTTCTTTTTACTAACAACCAGAGTCATTGCATGTGTGTTCTTTTCACATACCACATATGGATCCACTAGTGTCATTGCATGTGTGTTCTTTTTACAAACAATAACTGGAGTCATTTCATGTGTGTTCTTTTCACATACCACATATGGATCCACCGGTGTCATTGAAATGTGTGTTCTCTTTAGAGACCACACATGGATCCACCACTGTCATTGCAGGTGTGTTCTTGTTACTAACAACAACCAGAGTCATGGCATGTGTGTTCTTTTTACTAACAACAACCAGATGCATTTCATGTGTGTTCTTTTCACATACCACATATGGATCCACCAGTGTCATTGCATGTGTGCTGTTTTTACTAACAACAACCAGAGTCATTGCATGTGTGTTCTCTTCAGTGACCACACATGGATCCACCTGTGTCATTGCATGTGTGTTCTTTTTACTAACAACGAACAGAGTCATTGAAATGTGTGTTCTCTTCAGAGACCACACATGGATCCACCAGTGTCATTGCATGTGTGTTCTTTTTACTAACAACAACCAGTGTCATTGAAATGTGTGTTCTCTTTAGAGACCACACATGGATACACCAGTGTCATTGCATGTTTGTTCTTTTTACTAACAACAACTAGAATCATTGCATGTGTGTTCTTTTCACATACCACATATGGATCCACCAGTGTCATTGCATGTGTGTTCTTTTTACTAACAACAACTGGAGTCATTGCATGTGTGCTCTTTTCATAGTCCACCTATGGATCCACCAGTGTCATTGCATGTGTGTTCTTTTTACTAACAACAACCAAAGTCATTGCATGTGTGTTCTTTTCACATACCACATATGGATCCACCAGTGTCATTGAAATGTGTGTTCTCTTTAGGGACCACACATGGATCCACCAGTGTCATTGCATGTGTGTTCTTTTTACTAACAACAACTGGAGTCATTGCATGTGTGTTCTTTTCACATACAACATATGGATCCACAAGTGTCATTGCATGTGTGCTCTTTTCTCAATCCACTCATGGATCCACTAGTGTCATTGCATGTGTGTTCTTTTCACATACCACATATGGATCCACCAGTGTCATTGAAATGTGTATTCTCGTTAGAGACCACACATGGATCCACCAGTGTCATTGCATGTGTGTTCTTTTTACTAACAATAACTGGAGTCATTGCGTGTGTGTTCTTTTCACATACCACATATGGATCCACCATTGTCATTGCATGTGTGCTCTTTTCACAATCCACCTATGGATCCACCAGTGTCATTGAAATGTGTGTTCTCTTCAGAGACCACACATGGATCCACCAGTGTCATTGCATGTGTGTTCTTTTTTCTAATAACAACTCGAGTCATTGCATGTGTGTTCTTTTCACATACCTCATATGGATCCACCAGTGTCATTGCATGTGTGCTATTTTCACAATCCACCTATGGATCCACCAGTGTCATTGCATGTGTGTTCTTTTTACTAACAACAACCAGAGTCATTGCATGTATGTTCTTTTCACATACCACATATGGATCCACCAGTGTCATTGAAATGTGTGTTGTCTTTACAGACCACACATGGATCCACCAGTGTCATTGCATGTGTGTTCTTTTTACTAACAACAACTGGAGTCATTGCATGTGTGTTCTTTTCACATACCACATATGGATCCACGAGTGTCATTGCATGTGTGCTGTTTTCACAATCCACCTATGGATCCACGAGTGTCATTGCATGTGTGTTCTTTTTACTCACAACAACTAGAGTCATTGCATGTGTGTTCTTTCCACATATCACATATGGATCCACCAGTGTCATTGCATGTGTGCTCTTTTCACAATCCACATATGGATCCACTAGTGTCATTACACGTGTATTCTTTTTACTAACAACAACCAGAGTCATTGCATGTGTGTTCTTTTCACATACCACATATGGATCCACCAGTGTCATTGCATGTGTGTTCTTTTCACAATCCACCTATGGATCCACCAGTGTCATTGCATATGTGCACTTTTTACTAACAACAACCAGAGTCATTGCATGTGTGTTCTCTTTAGAGACCACACATGGATCCACCAGTGTCATTGGATGTGTGTTCTTTTTACTAACAACAACCAGTGTCATTGAAATGTGTGTTCTCGTCAGAGACCACACATGGATCCACCAGTGTCATTGCATGTGTGTTCTTTTTACTAACAACAATCGGAGTCATTGCATGTGTGTTCTTTTCACATACCACATATGGATCCACCAGTATCATTGCATGTGTGTGCTTTTCACAATCCACCTATGGATCCACCAGTTTCATTGCATGTGTGCTCTTTGTACTAACAACAACCAAAGTCATTGCATGTGTGTTCTCTTCAGAGACCACACATGGATCCACATGTGTCATTGCATGTGTGTTCTTTTTACTAACAACAAACAGAGTCATTGAAATGTGTGTTCTCTTCAGAGACCACACATGGATCCACCAGTGTCATTGCATGTGTGTTCTTTTTACTAACAACAACCAGAGTCATTGCATGTGTGTTCTTTTCACATACCACATATGGATCCACCAGTGTCATTGAAATGTGTGTTATCTTTACAGACCACACATGGATCCACCAGTGTCATTGCATGTGTGTTCTTTTTACTAACAACAACCAGAATCATTGCATGTGTGTTCTTTTCACATACCACATATGGATCCACTAGTGTCATTGCATGTGTGTTCTTTTTACTAACAACAACTGGAGTCATTGCATGTGTGCTCTTTTCATAGTCCACCTATGGATCCACCAGTGTCATGGCATGTGTGTTCTTTTTACAAACAACAACCAGAGTCATTGCATGTGTGTTCTTTTCACATACCACATATGGATCCACCAGTGTCATTGAAATGTGTGTTCTCTTTAGAGACCACACATGGATCCACCAGTGTCATTGCATGTGTGTTCTTTTTACTAACAACAACTGGTGTCATTGCATGTGTGTTCTTTTCACATACAACATATGGATCCACAAGTGTCATTGCATGTGTGCTCTTTTCTCAATCCACTCATGGATCCACTAGTGTCATTGCATGTGTGTTCTTTTCACATACCACATATGGATCCACCAGTGTCATTGAAATGTGTATTCTCGTCAGAGACCACACATGGATCCACCAGTGTCATTGCATGTGTGTTCTTTTTACTAACAATAACTGGAGTCATTGCGTGTGTGTTCTTTTCACATACCACATATGGATCCACCATTGTCATTGCATGTGTGCTCTTTTCACAATCCACCTATGGATCCACCGGTGTCATTGAAATGTGTGTTCTCTTCAGAGACCACACATGGATCCACCAGTGTCATTGCATGTGTGTTCTTTTTTCTAATAACAACTCGAGTCATTGCATGTGTGTTCTTTTCACATACATCATATGGATCCACCAGTGTCATTGCATGTGTGCTATTTTCACAATCCACCTATGGATCCACCAGTGTCATTGCATGTGTGTTCTTTTTACTAACAACAACCAGAGTCATTGCATGTATGTTCTTTTCACATACCACATATGGATCCACCAGTGTCATTGAAATGTGTGTTGTCTTTACAGACCACACATGGATCCACCAGTGTCATTGCATGTGTGTTCTTTTTACTAATAACAACTGGAGTCATTGCATGTGTGTTCTTTTCACATACCACATATGGATCCACGAGTGTCATTGCATGTGTGCTGTTTTCACAATCCACCTATGGATCCACTAGTATCATTGCATGTGTGTTCTTTTTACTCACACCAACCAGAGTCATTGCATGTGTGTTCTTTCCACATATCACATATGGATCCACCAGTGTCATTGCATGTGTGCTCTTTTCACAATCCACATATGGATCCACTAGTGTCATTACACGTGTATTCTTTTTTACTAACAACAACCAGAGTCATTGCACGTGTGTTATTTTCACATACCACATATGGATCCACCAGTGTCATTGCATGTGTGTTCTTTTCACAATCCACCTATGAATCCACCAGTGTCATTGCATATGTGCACTTTTTACTAACAACAACCAGAGTCATTGCATGTGTGTTCTCTTTAGAGACCACACATGGATCCACCAGTGTCATTGGATGTGTGTTCTTTTTACTAACAACAACCAGTGTCATTGAAATGTGTGTTCTCGTCAGAGACCACACATGGATCCACCAGTGTCATTGCATGTGTGTTCTTTTTACTAACAACAACCGGAGTCATTGCATGTGTGTTCTTTTCACATACCACATATGGATCCACCAGTATCATTGCATGTGTGTGCTTTTCAAAATCCACCTATGGATCCACCAGTTTCATTGCATGTGTGCTCTTTGTACTAACAACAACCAAAGTCATTGCATGTGTGTTCTCTTCAGAGACCACACATGGATCCACATGTGTCATTGCATGTGTGTTCTTTTTACTAACAACAAACAGAGTGATTGAAATGTGTGTTCTCTTCAGAGACCACACATGGATCCACCAGTGTCATTGCATGTGTGTTCTTTTTTTACTAACAACAACCAGAGTCATTGCATGTGTGTTCTTTTCACATACCACATATGGATCCACCAGTGTGATTGAAATGTGTGTTCTCTTTAGAGACCACACATGGATCCACCAGTGTCATTGCATGTATGTTCTTTTTACTAACAACAACTGGAGTCATTGCATGTGTGTTCTTTTCACATACAACATATGGATCCACAAGTGTCATTGCATGTGTGCTCTTTTCTCAATCCACTCATGGATCCCCTAGTGTCATTGCATGTGTGTTCTTTTCACATACCACATATGGATCCACCAGTGTCATTGAAATGTGTATTCTCGTCAGAGACCACACATGGATCCACCAGTGTCATTGAAATGTGTATTCTCGTCAGAGACCACACATGGATCCACCAGTGTCATTGCATGTGTGTTCTTTTTACTAACAATAACTAGAGTCATTGCGTGTGTGTTCTTTTCACATACCACATATGGATCCACCATTGTCATTGCATGTGTGCTCTTTTCACAATCCACCTATGGATCCACCAGTGTCATTGAAATGTGTGTTCTCTTCAGAGGCCACACATGGATCCACCAGTGTCATTGCATGTGTGTTCTTTTTACTAATAACAACTCGAGTCATTGCATGTCTGTTCTTTTCACATACCTCATATGGATCCACCAGTGTCATTGCATGTGTGCTATTTTCACAATCCACCTATGGATCCACCAGTGTCATTGCATGTGTGTTATTTTTACTAACAACAACCAGAGTCATTGCATGTGTGTTCTTTTCACATACCACATATGGATCCACCAGTGTCATTGAAATGTGTGTTGTCTTTACAAACCACACATGGATCCACCAGTGTCATTGCATGTGTGTTCTTTTTACTAACAACAACTGGAGTCATTGCATGTGTGTTCTTTTCACATACCACATATGGATCCACGAGTGTCATTGCATGTGTGCTGTTTTCACAATCCACCTATGGATCCACTAGTGTCATTGCATGTGTGTTCTTTTTACTCACAACAACCAGAGTCATCGCATGTGTGTTCTTTCCACATATCACATATGGATCCACCAGTGTCATTGCATGTGTGCTCTTTTCACAATCCACATATGGATCCACTAGTGTCATTACACGTGTATTCTTTTTACTAACAACAACCAGAGTCATTGCATGTGTGTTCTTTTCACATACCACATATGGATCCACCAGTGTCATTGCATGTGTGTTATTTTCACAATCCACCTATGGATCCACCAGTGTCATTGCATATGTGCACTTTTTACTAACAACAACCAGAGTCATTGCATGTGTGTTCTCTTTAGAGACCACACATGGATCCACCAGTGTCATTGGATGTGTGTTCTTTTTACTAACAACAACCAGTGTCATTGAAATGTGTGTTCTCGTCAGAGACCACACATGGATCCACCAGTGTCATTGCATGTGTGTTCTTTTTACTAACAACAACCGGAGTCATTGCATGTGTGTTCTTTTCACATCCACATATGGATCCACCAGTATCATTGCATGTGTGTTCTTTTCACAATCCACCTATGGATCCACAAGTGTCATTGCATGTGTGCTCTTTTTACTAACAATAACCAAAGTCATTGCATGTGTGTTCTCTTCAGAGACCACACATGGATCCACCTATGTCATTGCATGTGTGTCCTTTTTACTAAGAACAAACAGAGTCATTGAAATGTGTGTTCTCTTCAGAGACCACACATGGATCCACCACTGTCATTGCATGTGTTTTCTTTTTACTAACATAAACCAGAGTCATTGCATGTGTGTTCTTTTCACATACCACATATGGATCCACCAATGTCACTTCATGTGTGTTCTTTTTACTAACAATAGCTGGAGTCATTTCATGTGTGTTCTTTTCACATACCACATATGGATCCACCAGTGTCATTGAAATGTGTGTTCTCATCAGAGACCACACATGGATCCACCAGTGTCATTGCATGTGTGTTCTTTTTACTAACAACAACTGAAGTCATTACATGTGTGTTCTTTTCATATACCACATATGGATCCACCAGTGTCATTGCATGTGTGCTCTTTTCACAATCCACCTATGGATCCACCAGTGTCATTGCATGTGTGTTCTTTTTACTAACAACCAGAGTCATTGCATGTGTGTTCTTTTCACATACCACATATGGATCCACCAGTGTCATTGAAATGTGTGTTCTCGTCAGAGACCACACATGGATCCACCAGTGTCATTGCATGTGTGTTCTTTTTACTAACAACAACCAGAGTCATTGCATGTGTGTTCTTTTCACATACCACATATGGATCCCCCAGTATCATTGCATGTGTGTGCTTTTCACAATCGACCTATGGATCCACCAGTTTCATTGCATGTGTGCTCTTTGTACTAACAACAACCAAAGTCATTGCATGTGTGTTCTCTTCAGAGACCACACATGGATCCACATGTGTCATTGCATGTGTGTTCTTTTTACTAACAACAAACAGAGTCATTGAAATGTGTGTTCTCTTCAGAGACCACACATGGATCCACCAGTGTCATTGCATGTGTGTTCTTTTTACTAACAACAACCAGAGTCATTGCATGTGTGTTCTTTTCACATACCACATATGGATCCACCAGTGTCATTGAAATGTGTGTTCTCTTTAGAGACCACACATGGATCCACCAGTGTCATTGCATGTGTGTTCTTTTTACTAACAACAACTGGAGTCATTGCATGTGTGTTCTTTTCACATACAACATATGGGTCCACAAGTGTCATTGCATGTGTGCTCTTTTCTCAATCCACTCATGGATCCCCTAGTGTCATTGCATGTGTGTTCTTTTCACATACCACATGTGGATCCACCAGTGTCATTGAAATGTGTATTCTCGTCAGAGACCACACATGGATCCACCAGTGTCATTGCATGTGTGTTCTTTTTACTAACAATAACTAGAGTCATTGCGTGTGTGTTCTTTTCACATACCACATATGGATCCACCATTGTCATTGCATGTGTGCTCTTTTCACAATCCACCTATGGATCCACCAGTGTCATTGAAATGTGTGTTCTCTTCAAAGACCACACATGGATCCACCAGTGTCATTGCATCTGTGTTCTTTTTACTAATAACAACTCGAGTCATTGCATGTGTGTTCTTTTCACATACCTCATATGGATCCACCAGTGTCATTGCATGTGTGCTATTTTCACAATCCACCTATGGATCCACCAGTGTCATTGCATGTGTGTTCTTTTTACTAACAACAACCAGAGTCATTGCATGTGTGTTCTTTTCACATACCACATATGGATCCACCAGTGTCATTGAAATGTTTGTTGTCTTTACAGACCACACATGGATCCACCAGTGTCATTGCATGTGTGTTCTTTTCACTAACAACAACCAGAGTCATTGCATGTGTGTTCTCTTCAGAGACCACACATGGATCCACATGTGTCATTGCATGTGTGTTCTTTTTACTAACAACAAACAGAGTCATTGAAATGTGTGTTCTCTTCAGAGACCACACATGGATCCACCAGTGTCATTGCATGTGTGTTCTTTTTACTAACAACAACCAGAGTCATTGCATGTGTGTTCTTTTCACATACCACATATGGATCCACCAGTGTCATTGAAATGTGTGTTCTCTTTAGAGACCACACATGGATCCACCAGTGTCATTGCATGTGTGTTCTTTTTACTAACAACAACTGGAGTCATTGCATGTGTGTTCTTTTCACATACAACATATGGATCCACAAGTGTCATTGCATGTGTGCTCTTTTCTCAATCTACTCATGGATCCCCTAGTGTCATTGCATGTGTGTTCTTTTCACATACCACATATGGATCCACCAGTGTCATTGAAATGTGTATTCTCGTCAGAGACCACACATGGATCCACCAGTGTCATTGCATGTGTGTTCTTTTTACTAACAATAACTAGAGTCATTGCGTGTGTGTTCTTTTCACATACCACATATGGATCCACCATTGTCATTGCATGTGTGCTCTTTTCACAATCCACCTATGGATCCACCAGTGTCATTGAAATGTGTGTTCTCTTCAGAGACCACACATGGATCCACCAGTGTCATTGCATGTGTGTTCTTTTTACTAATAACAACTCGAGTCATTGCATGTGTGTTCTTTTCACATACCTCATATGGATCCACCAGTGTCATTGCATGTGTGCTATTTTCACAATCCACCTATGGATCCACCAGTGTCATTGCATGTGTGTTCTTTTTACTAACAACAACCAGAGTCATTGCATGTGTGTTCTTTTCACATACCACATATGGATCCACCAGTGTCATTGAAATGTGTGTTGTCTTTACAAACCACACATGGATCCACCAGTGTCATTGCATGTGTGTTCTTTTTACTAACAACAACTGGAGTCATTGCATGTGTGTTCTTTTCACATACCACATATGGATCCACGAGTGTCATTGCATGTGTGCTGTTTTCACAATCCACCTATGGATCCACTAGTGTCATTGCATGTGTGTTCTTTTTACTCACAACAACCAGAGTCATTGCATGTGTGTTCTTTCCACATATCACATATGGATCCACCAGTGTCATTGCATGTGTGCTCTTTTCACAATCCACATATGGATCCACTAGTGTCATTACACGTGTATTCTTTTTTACTAACAACAACCAGAGTCATTGCATGTGTGTTCTTTTCACATACCACATATGGATCCACCAGTGTCATTGCATGTGTGTTCTTTTCACAATCCACCTCTGGATCCACCAGTGTCATTGCATATGTGCACTTTTTACTAACAACAACCAGAGTCATTGCATGTGTGTTCTCTTTAGAGACCACACATGGATCCACCAGTGTCATTGGATGTGTGTTCTTTTTACTAACAACAACCAGTGTCATTGAAATGTGTGTTCTCGTCAGATACCACACATGGATCCACCAGTGTCATTGCATGTGTGTTCTTTTTACTAACAACAACCGGAGTCATTGCATGTGTGTTCTTTTCACATACCACATATGGATCCACCAGTATCATTGCATGTGTGTGCTTTTCACAATCCACCTATGGATCCACCAGTTTCATTGCATGTGTGCTCTTTGTACTAACAACAACCAAAGTCATTGCATGTGTGTTCTCTTCAGAGACCACACATGGATCCACATGTGTCATTGCATGTGTGTTCTTTTTACTAACAACAAACAGAGTCATTGAAATGTGTGTTCTCTTCAGAGACCACACATGGATCCACCAGTGTCATTGCATGTGTGTTCTTTTTACTAACAACAACCAGAGTCATTGCATGTGTGTTCTTTTCACATACCACATATGGATCCACCAGTGTCATTGAAATGTGTGTTCTCTTTAGAGACCACACATGGATCCACCAGTGTCATTGCATGTGTGTTCTTTTTACTAACAACAACTGGAGTCATTGCATGTGTGTTCTTTTCACATACAACATATGGATCCACAAGTGTCATTGCATGTGTGCTCTTTTCTCAATACACTCATGGATCCCCTAGTGTCATTGCATGTGTGTTCTTTTCACATACCACATATGGATCCACCAGTGTCATTGAAATGTGTATTCTCTTTAGAGACCACACATGGATCCACCAGTGTCATTGCATGTGTGTTCTTTTTACTAACAACAACTGGAGTCATTGCATGTGTGTTCTTTTCACATACAACATATGGATCCACAAGTGTCATTGCATGTGTGCTCTTTTCTCAATCTACTCATGGATCCCCTAGTGTCATTGCATGTGTGTTCTTTTCACATACCACATATGGATCCACCAGTGTCATTGAAATGTGTATTCTCGTCAGAGACCACACATGGATCCACCAGTGTCATTGCATGTGTGTTCTTTTTACTAACAATAACTAGAGTCATTGCGTGTGTGTTCTTTTCACATACCACATATGGATCCACCATTGTCATTGCATGTGTGCTCTTTTCACAATCCACCTATGGATCCACCAGTGTCATTGAAATGTGTGTTCTCTTCAGAGACCACACATGGATCCACCAGTGTCATTGCATGTGTGTTCTTTTTACTAATAACAACTCGAGTCATTGCATGTGTGTTCTTTTCACATACCTCATATGGATCCACCAGTGTCATTGCATGTGTGCTATTTTCACAATCCACCTATGGATCCACCAGTGTCATTGCATGTGTGTTCTTTTTACTAACAACAACCAGAGTCATTGCATGTGTGTTCTTTTCACATACCACATATGGATCCACCAGTGTCATTGAAATGTGTGTTGTCTTTACAAACCACACATGGATCCACCAGTGTCATTGCATGTGTGTTCTTTTTACTAACAACAACTGGAGTCATTGCATGTGTGTTCTTTTCACATACCACATATGGATCCACGAGTGTCATTGCATGTGTGCTGTTTTCACAATCCACCTATGGATCCACTAGTGTCATTGCATGTGTGTTCTTTTTACTCACAACAACCAGAGTCATTGCATGTGTGTTCTTTCCACATATCACATATGGATCCACCAGTGTCATTGCATGTGTGCTCTTTTCACAATCCACATATGGATCCACTAGTGTCATTACACGTGTATTCTTTTTTACTAACAACAACCAGAGTCATTGCATGTGTGTTCTTTTCACATACCACATATGGATCCACCAGTGTCATTGCATGTGTGTTCTTTTCACAATCCACCTCTGGATCCACCAGTGTCATTGCATATGTGCACTTTTTACTAACAACAACCAGAGTCATTGCATGTGTGTTCTCTTTAGAGACCACACATGGATCCACCAGTGTCATTGGATGTGTGTTCTTTTTACTAACAACAACCAGTGTCATTGAAATGTGTGTTCTCGTCAGATACCACACATGGATCCACCAGTGTCATTGCATGTGTGTTCTTTTTACTAACAACAACCGGAGTCATTGCATGTGTGTTCTTTTCACATACCACATATGGATCCACCAGTATCATTGCATGTGTGTGCTTTTCACAATCCACCTATGGATCCACCAGTTTCATTGCATGTGTGCTCTTTGTACTAACAACAACCAAAGTCATTGCATGTGTGTTCTCTTCAGAGACCACACATGGATCCACATGTGTCATTGCATGTGTGTTCTTTTTACTAACAACAAACAGAGTCATTGAAATGTGTGTTCTCTTCAGAGACCACACATGGATCCACCAGTGTCATTGCATGTGTGTTCTTTTTACTAACAACAACCAGAGTCATTGCATGTGTGTTCTTTTCACATACCACATATGGATCCACCAGTGTCATTGAAATGTGTGTTCTCTTTAGAGACCACACATGGATCCACCAGTGTCATTGCATGTGTGTTCTTTTTACTAACAACAACTGGAGTCATTGCATGTGTGTTCTTTTCACATACAACATATGGATCCACAAGTGTCATTGCATGTGTGCTCTTTTCTCAATACACTCATGGATCCCCTAGTGTCATTGCATGTGTGTTCTTTTCACATACCACATATGGATCCACCAGTGTCATTGAAATGTGTATTCTCGTCAGAGACCACACATGGATCCACCAGTGTCATTGCATGTGTGTTCTTTTTACTAACAATAACTGGAGTCATTGCGTGTGTGTTCTTTTCACATAACACATATGGATCCAGCAGTGTCATTGGATGTGTGCTCTTTTCACAATCCACCTATGGATCCACCAGTGTCATTGCATGTGTGTTCTTTTTACTAACAACAACCAGAGTCATTGCATGTGTGTTCTTTTCACATACCACATATGGATCCACCAGTGTCATTGAAATGTGTGTTGTCTTTACAAACCACACATGGATCCACCAGTGTCATTGCATGTGTGTTCTTTTTACTAACAACAACTGGAGTCATTGCATGTGTGTTCTTTTCACATACCACATATGGATCCACGAGTGTCATTGCATGTGTGTTGTTTTCACAATCCACCTATGGATCCACTAGTGTCATTGCATGTGTGTTCTTTTTACTCACAACAACCAGAGTCATTGCATGTGTGTTCTTTCCACATATCACATATGGATCCACCAGTGTCATTGCATGTGTGATCTTTTCACAATCCACATATGGATCCACTAGTGTCATTACACGTGTATTCTTTTTACTAACAACCACCAGAGTCATTGCATGTGTGTTCTTTTCACATACCACATATGGATCCACCAGTGTCATTGCATGTGTGTTATTTTCACAATCCACCTATGGATCCACCAGTGTCATTGCATATGTGCACTTTTTACTAACAACAACCAGAGTCATTGCATGTGTGTTCTCTTTAGAGACCACACATGGATCCACCAGTGTCATTGGATGTGTGTTCTTTTTACTAACAACAACCAGTGTCATTGAAATGTGTGTTCTCGTCAGAGACCACACATGGATCCACCAGTGTCATTGCATGTGTGTTCTTTTTACTAACAACAACCGGAGTTATTGCATGTGTGTTCTTTTCACATACCACATATGGATCCACCAGTATCATTGCATGTGTGTTCTTTTCACAATCCACCTATAGATCCACAAGTGTCATTGCATGTGTGCTCTTTTTACTAACAACAACCAAAGTCATTGCATGTGTGTTCTCTTCAGAGACCACACATGGATCCACCTGTGTCATTGCATGTGTGTCCTTTTTACTAAGAACAAACAGAGTCATTGAAATGTGTGTTCTCTTCAGAGACCACACATGGATCCACCACTGTCATTGCATGTGTTTTCTTTTTACTAACATAAACCAGAGTCATTGCATGTGTGTTCTTTTCACATACCACATATGGATCCACCAATGTCACTTCATGTGTGTTCTTTTTACTAACAATAGCTGGAGTCATTTCATGTGTGTTCTTTTCACATACCACATATGGATCCACCAGTGTCATTGAAATGTGTGTTCTCATCAGAGACCACACATGGATCCACCAGTGTCATTGCATGTGTGTTCTTTTTACTAACAACAACTGAAGTCATTACATGTGTGTTCTTTTCATATACCACATATGGATCCACCAGTGTCATTGCATGTGTGCTCTTTTCACAATCCACCTATGGATCCACCAGTGTCATTGCATGTGTGTTCTTTTTACTAACAACCAGAGTCATTGCATGTGTGTTCTTTTCACATACCACATATGGATCCACCAGTGTCATTGCATGTGTGTTCTTTTTACTAACAATAACTGGAGTCATTTCATGTGTGTTCTTTTCACATACCACATATGGATCCACCAGTGTCATTGAAATGTGTGTTCTCTTTAGAGACCACACATGGATCCACCACTGTCATTGCATGTGTGTTCTTGTTACTAACAACAACCAGAGTCATGGCATGTGTGTTCTTTTTACTAACAACAACCAGAGTCATTGCATGTGGGTTCTTTTCACATACCACATATGGATCCACCAGTCTCATTGCACGTGTGTTCTTTTTACTAACAACAACTGGAGTCATTTCATGTGTGTTCTTTTCACATACCACATATGGATCCACCAGTGTCATTGAAATGTGTGTTCTCTTCAGAGACCACACATGGATCCACCAGTGTCATTGCATGTGTGTTCTTTTTACTAAGAACAACTGGAGTCATTGCATGTGTGTTCTTTTCACATAACACATATGGATCCAGCAGTGTCATTGGATGTGTGCTCTTTTCACAATCCACCTATGGATCCACCAGTGTCATTGCATGTGTGTTCTTTTCACATACCACATATGGATCCACCAGTGTCATTGAAATGTGTGTTCTCTTCAGGGACCACACATGGATCCACTAGTCTCATTGCATGTGTGTTCTTTTTACTAACGACAACTGGAATCATTGCATGTGTGTTCTTTTCACATACCATATATGGATCCACCAGTGTCATTCATGTGTGCTCTTTTCGCAATCCACCTATGGATCCACCAGTGTCATTGCATGTGTGTTCTTTTCACATACCACATATGGATCCACCAATGTCATTGAAATTTGTGATCTCGTCAGAGACCACACATGGATCCACCAGTGTCATTACATGTGTGTTCTTTTTACTAACAACAACCAGATGCATTGCATGTGTGTTCTTTTCACATACCACATATGGATCCACCAGTGTCATTGCATGTGTGCTCTTTTTACTAACAACAACCAGAGTCATTGCATGTGTGTTCTCTTCAGTGACCACACATGGATCCACCTGTGTCATTGCATGTGTGTTCTTTTTACTAACAACGACCAGAGTCATTGAAATGTGTGTTCTCTTCATAGACCACACATGGATCCACCAGTGTCATTGCATGTGTGTTCTTTTTACTAACAACAACCAGTGTCATTGAAATGTGTGTTCTCTTTAGAGACCACACATGGATACACCAGTGTCATTGCATGTGTGTTCTTTTTACTAACAACAACCAGAATCATTGCATGTGTGTTCTTTTCACATATCACATATGGATCCACCAGTGTCATTGCATGTGTGTTCTTTTTACTAACAACAACTGGAGTCATTGCATGTGTGCTCTTTTCATAGTCCACCTATGGATCCACCAGTGTCATTGCATGTGTGTTCTTTTTACTAACAACAACCAGAGTCATTGCATGTGTGTTCTTTTCACATACCACATATGGATCCACCAGTGTCATTGAAATGTGTGTTCTCTTTAGAGACCACACATGGATCCACCAGTGTCATTGCATGTGTGTTCTTTTTACTAACAACAACTGGAGTCATTGCATGTGTGTTCTTTTCACATACAACATATGGATCCACAAGTGTCATTGCATGTGTGCTCTTTTCTCAATCCACTCATGGATCCACTAGTGTCATTGCATGTGTGTTCTTTTCACATACCACATATGGATCCACTAGTGTCATTGAAATGTGTATTCTCGTCAGAGACCACACATGGATCCACCAGTGTCATTGCATGTGTGTTCTTTTTACTAACAATAACTGGAGTCATTGCGTGTGTGTTCTTTTCACATACCACATATGGATCCACCATTGTCATTGCATGTGTGCTCTTTTCACAATCCACCTATGGATCCACCAGTGTCATTGAAATGTGTGTTCTCTTCAGAGACCACACATGGATCCACCAGTGTCATTGCATGTGTGTTCTTTTTTCTAATAACAACTCGAGTCATTGCATGTGTGTTCTTTTCACATACCTCATATGGATCCACCAGTGTCATTGCATGTGTGCTATTTTCACAATCCACCTATGGATCCACCAGTGTCATTGCATGTGTGTTCTTTTTACTAACAACAACCAGAGTCATTGCATGTATGTTCTTTTCACATACCACATATGGATCCACCAGTGTCATTGAAATGTGTGTTGTCTTTACAGACCACACATGGATCCACCAGTGTCATTGCATGTGTGTTCTTTTTACTAACAACAACTGGAGTCATTGCATGTGTGTTCTTTTCACATACCACATATGGATCCACGAGTGTCATTGCATGTGTGCTGTTTTCACAATCCACCTATGGATCCACTAGTGTCATTGCATGTGTGTTCTTTTTACTCACAACAACCAGAGTCATTTCATGTGTGTTCTTTCCACATATCACATATGGATCCACCAGTGTCATTGCATGTGTGCTCTTTTCACAATCCACATATGGATCCACTAGTGTCATTATACGTGTATTCTTTTTACTAACAACAACCAGAGTCATTGCATGTGTGTTCTTTTCACATACCACATATGGATCCACCAGTGTCATTGAAATGTGTATTCTCGTCAGAGACCACACATGGATCCACCAGTGTCATTGCATGTGTGTTCTTTTTACTAACAATAACTGGAGTCATTGCGTGTGTGTTCTTTTCACATACCACATATGGATCCACCATTGTCATTGCATGTGTGCTCTTTTCACAATCCACCTATGGATCCACCAGTGTCATTGAAATGTGTGTTCTCTTCAGAGACCACACATGGATCCACCAGTGTCATTGCATGTGTGTTCTTTTTTCTAATAACAACTCGAGTCATTGCATGTGCGTTCTTTTCACATACCTCATATGGATCCACCAGTGTCATTGCATGTGTGCTATTTTCACAATCCACCTATGGATCCACCAGTGTCATTGCATGTGTGTTCTTTTTACTAACAACAACCAGAGTCATTGCATGTATGTTCTTTTCACATACCACATATGGATCCACCAGTGTCATTGAAATGTGTGTTGTCTTTACAGACCACACATGGATCCACCAGTGTCATTGCATGTGTGTTCTTTTTACTAACAACAACTGGAGTCATTGCATGTGTGTTCTTTTCACATACCACATATGGATCCACGAGTGTCATTGCATGTGTGCTGTTTTCACAATCCACCTATGGATCCACTAGTGTCATTGCATGTGTGTTCTTTTTACTCACAACAACCAGAGTCATTGCATGTGTGTTCTTTCCACATATCACATATGGATCCACCAGTGTCATTGCATGTGTGCTCTTTTCACAATCCACATATGGATCCACTAGTGTCATTATACGTGTATTCTTTTTACTAACAACAACCAGAGTCATTGCATGTGTGTTCTTTTCACATACCACATATGGATCCACCAGTGTCATTGCATGTGTGTTCTTTTCACAATCCACCTATGGATCCACCAGTGTCATTGCATATGTGCACTTTTTACTAACAACAACCAGAGTCATTGGATGTGTGTTCTCTTTAGAGACCACACATGGATCCACTAGTGTCATTGGATGTGTGTTCTTTTTACTAACAACAACCAGTGTCATTGAAATGTGTGTTCTCGTCAGAGACCACACATGGATCCACCAGTGTCATTGCATGTGTGTTCTTTTTACTAACAACAACCGGAGTCATTGCATGTGTGTTCTTTTCACATACCACATATGGATCCACCAGTATCATTGCATGTGTGTGCTTTTCACAATCCACCTATGGATCCACCAGTTTCATTGCATGTGTGCTCTTTGTACTAACAACAACCAAAGTCATTGCATGTGTGTTCTCTTCAGAGACCACACATGGATCCACATGTGTCATTGCATGTGTGTTCTTTTTACTAACAACAAACAGAGTCATTGAAATGTGTGTTCTCTTCAGAGACAACACATGGATCCACCAGTGTCATTGCATGTGTGTTCTATTTACTAACAACAACCAGAGTCATTGCATGTGTGTTCTTTTCACATACCACATATGGATCCACCAGTGTCATTGAAATGTGTGTTCTCTTTAGAGACCACACATGGATCCACTAGTGTCATTGCATGTGTGTTCTTTTTACTAACAACAACTGGAGTCATTGCATGTGTGTTCTTTTCACATACAACATATGGGTCCACAAGTGTCATTGCATGTGTGCTCTTTTCTCAATCCACTCATGGATCCCCTAGTGTCATTGCATGTGTGTTCTTTTCACATACCACATATGGATCCACCAGTGTCATTGAAATGTGTATTCTCGTCAGAGACCACACATGGATCCACCAGTGTCATTGCATGTGTGTTCTTTTTACTAACAATAACTAGAGTCATTGCGTGTGTGTTCTTTTCACATACCACATATGGATCCACCATTGTCATTGCATGTGTGCTCTTTTCACAATCCACCTATGGATCCACCAGTGTCATTGAAATGTGTGTTCTCTTCAGAGACCACACATGGATCCACCAGTGTCATTGCATGTGTGTTCTTTTTACTAATAACAACTCGAGTCATTCATTGTGTGCTCTTTTCACATACCTCATATGGATCCACCAGTGTCATTGCATGTGTGCTATTTTCACAATCCACCTATGGATCCACCAGTGTCATTGCATGTGTGTTCTTTTTACTAACAACAACCAGAGTCATTGCATGTGTGTTCTTTTCACATACCACATATGGATCCACCAGTGTCATTGAAATGTGTGTTCTCTTTAGAGACCACACATGGATCCACCAGTGTCATTGCATGTGTGTTCTTTTTACTAACAACAACTGGAGTCATTGCATGTGTGTTCTTTTCACATACAACATATGGATCCACAAGTGTCATTGCATGTGTGCTCTTTTCTCAATCCACTCATGGATCCAATAGTGTCATTGCATGTGTGTTCTTTTCACATACCACATATGGATCCACCAGTGTCATTGAAATGTGTATTCTCGTCAGAGACCACACATGGATCCACCAGTGTCATTGCATGTGTGTTCTTTTTACTAACAATAACTGGAGTCATTGCGTGTGTGTTCTTTTCACATACCACATATGGATCCACCATTGTCATTGCATGTGTGCTCTTTTCACAATCCACCTATGGATCCACCAGTGTCATTGAAATGTGTGTTCTCTTCAGAGACCACACATGGATCCACCAGTGTCATTGCATGTGTGTTCTTTTTTCTAATAACAACTCGAGTCATTGCATGTGTGTTCTTTTCACATACCTCATATGGATCCACCAGTGTCATTGCATGTGTGCTATTTTCACAATCCACCTATGGATCCACCAGTGTCATTGCATGTGTGTTCTTTTTACTAACAACAACCAGAGTCATTGCATGTATGTTCTTTTCACATACCACATATGGATCCACCAGTGTCATTGAAATGTGTGTTGTCTTTACAGACCACACATGGATCCACCAGTGTCATTGCATGTGTGTTCTTTTTACTAACAACAACTGGAGTCATTGCATGTGTGTTCTTTTCACATACCGCATATGGATCCACGAGTGTCATTGCATGTGTGCTGTTTTCACAATCCACCTATGGATCCACTAGTGTCATTGCATGTGTGTTCTTTTTACTCACAACAACCAGAGTCATTGCATGTGTGTTCTTTCCACATATCACATATGGATCCACCAGTGTCATTGCATGTGTGCTCTTTTCACAATCCACATATGGATCCACTAGTGTCATTACACGTGTATTCTTTTTACTAACAACAACCAGAGTCATTGCATGTGTGTTCTTTTCACATATCACATATGGATCCACCAGTGTCATTGCATGTGTGTTCTTTTCACAATCCACCTATGGATCCACCAGTGTCATTGCATAAGTGCACTTTTTACTAACAACAACCAGAGTCATTGCATGTGTGTTCTCTTTAGAGACCACACATGGATCCACCAGTGTCATTGGATGTGTGTTCTTTTTACTAACAACAACCAGTGTCATTGAAATGTGTGTTCTCGTCAGAGACCACACATGGATCCACCAGTGTCATTGCATGTGTGTTCTTGTTACTAACAACAACCGGAGTCATTGCATGTGTGTTCTTTTCACATACCACATATGGATCCACCAGTATCATTGCATGTGTGTGCTTTTCACAATCCACCTATGGATCCACCAGTTTCATTGCATGTGTGCTCTTTGTACTAACAACAACCAAAGTCATTGCATGTGTGTTCTCTTCAGAGACCACACATGGATCCACATGTGTCATTGCATGTGTGTTCTTTTTACTAACAACAAACAGAGTCATTGAAATGTGTGTTCTCTTCAGAGACCACACATGGATCCACCAGTGTCATTGCATGTGTGTTCTATTTACTAACAACAACCAGAGTCATTGCATGTGTGTTCTTTTCACATACCACATATGGATCCACCAGTGTCATTGAAATGTGTGTTCTCTTTAGAGACCACACATGGATCCACCAGTGTCATTGCATGTGTGTTCTTTTTACTAACAACAACTGGAGTCATTGCATGTGTGTTCTTTTCACATACAACATATGGGTCCACAAGTGTCATTGCATGTGTGCTCTTTTCTCAATCCACTCATGGATCCCCTAGTGTCATTGCATGTGTGTTCTTTTCACATACCACATATGGATCCACCAGTGTCATTGAAATGTGTATTCTCGTCAGAGACCACACATGGATCCACCAGTGTCATTGCATGTGTGTTCTTTTTACTAACAATAACTAGAGTCATTGCGTGTGTGTTCTTTTCACATACCACATATGGATCCACCATTGTCATTGCATGTGTGTTGTTTTCACAATCCACCTATGGATCCACTAGTGTCATTGCATGTGTGTTCTTTTTACTCACAACAACCAGAGTCATTGGATGTGTGTTCTTTTCACATACCACATATGGATCCACCATTGTCATTGTATGTGTGCTCTTTTCACAATCCACCTATGGATCCACCAGTGTCATTGAAATGTGTGTTCTCTTCAGAGACCACACATGGATCCACCAGTGTCATTGCATGTGTGTTCTTTTTTCTAATAACAACTCGAGTCATTGCATGTGTGTTCTTTTCACATACCTCATATGGATCCACCAGTGTCATTGCATGTGTGCTATTTTCACAATCCACCTATGGATCCACCAGTGTCATTGCATGTGTGTTCTTTTTACTAACAACAACCAGAGTCATTGCATGTGTGTTCTTTTCACATACCACATATGGATCCACCAGTGTCATTGCATGTGTGTTCTTTTCAGAATCCACCTATGGATCCACTAGTGTCATTACACGTGTATTCTTTTTACTAAGAACAACCAGAGTCATTGCATGTGTGTTCTTTTCACATACCACATATGGATCCACCAGTGTCATTGCATGTGTGTTCTTTTCACAATCCACCTATGGATCCACCAGTGTCATTGCATATGTGCACTTTTTACTAACAACAACCAGAGTCATTGCATGTGTGTTCTCTTTAGAGACCACACATGGATCCACCAGTGTCATTGGATGTGTGTTCTTTTTACTAACAACAACCAGTGTCATTGAAATGTGTGTTCTCGTCAGAGACCAGACATGGATCCACCAGTGTCATTGCATGTGTGTTCTTTTTACTAACAACAACCGGAGTCATTGCATGTGTGTTCTTTTCACATACCACATATGGATCCACCAGTATCATTGCATGTGTGTGCTTTTCACAATCCACCTATGGATCCACCAGTTTCATTGCATGTGTGCTCTTTGTACTAACAACAACCAAAGTCATTGCATGTGTGTTCTCTTCAGAGACCACACATGGATCCACATGTGTCATTGCATGTGTGTTCTTTTTACTAACAACAAACAGAGTCATTGAAATGTGTGTTCTCTTCAGAGACCACACATGGATCCACCAGTGTCATTGCATGTGTGTTCTATTTACTAACAACAACCAGAGTCATTGCATGTGTGTTCTTTTCACATACCACATATGGATCCACCAGTGTCATTGAAATGTGTGTTCTCTTTAGAGACCACACATGGATCCACCAGTGTCATTGCATGTGTGTTCTTTTTACTAACAACAACTGGAGTCATTGCATGTGTGTTCTTTTCACATATAACATATGGGTCCACAAGTGTCATTGCATGTGTGCTCTTTTCTCAATCCACTCATGGATCCCCTAGTGTCATTGCATGTGTGTTCTTTTCACATACCACATATGGATCCACCAGTGTCATTGAAATGTGTATTCTCGTCAGAGACCACACATGGATCCACAGTGTCATTGCATGTGTGTTCTTTTTACTAACAATAACTAGAGTCATTGCGTGTGTGTTCTTTTCACATACCACATATGGATCCACCATTGTCATTGCATGTGTGCTCTTTTCACAATCCACCTATGGATCCACCAGTGTCATTGAAATGTGTGTTCTCTTTAGAGACCACACATGGATCCACCAGTGTCATTGCATGTGTGTTCTTTTTACTAATAACAACTCGAGTCATTCATTGTGTGTTCTTTTCACATACCTCATATGGATCCACCAGTGTCATTGCATGTGTGCTATTTTCACAATCCACCTATGGATCCACCAGTGTCATTGCATGTGTGTTCTTTTTACTAACAACAACCAGAGTCATTGCATGTGTGTTCTTTTCACATACCACATATGGATCCACTAGTGTCATTGAAATGTGTGTTCTCTTTAGAGACCACACATGGATCCACCAGTGTCATTGCATGTGTGTTCTTTTTACTAACAACAACTGGAGTCATTGCATGTGTGTTCTTTTCACATACAACATATGGATCCACAAGTGTCATTGCATGTGTGATCTTTTCTCAATCCACTCATGGATCCACTAGTGTCATTGCATGTGTGTTCTTTTCACATACCACATATGGATCCACCAGTGTCATTGAAATGTGTATTCTCGTCAGAGACCACACATGGATCCACCAGTGTCATTGCATGTGTGTTCTTTTTACTAACAATAACTGGAGTCATTGCGTGTGTGTTCTTTTCACATACCACATATGGATCCACCATTGTCATTGCATGTGTGCTCTTTTCACAATCCACCTATGGATCCACCAGTGTCATTGAAATGTGTGTTCTCTTCAGAGACCACACATGGATCCACCAGTGTCATTGCATGTGTGTTCTTTTTTCTAATAACAACTCGAGTCATTGCATGTGTGTTCTTTTCACATACCTCATATGGATCCACCAGTGTCATTGCATGTGTGCTATTTTCACAATCCACCTATGGATCCACCAGTGTCATTGCATGTGTGTTCTTTTTACTAACAACAACCAGAGTCATTGCATGTGTGTTCTTTTCACATACCACATATGGATCCACCAGTGTCATTGCATGTGTGTTCTTTTCACAATCCACCTATGGATCCACTAGTGTCATTACACGTGTATTCTTTTTACTAACAACAACCAGAGTCATTGCATGTGTGTTCTTTTCACATACCACATATGGATCCACCAGTGTCATTGCATGTGTGTTCTTTTCACAATCCACCTATGGATCCACCAGTGTCATTGCATATGTGCACTTTTTACTAACAACAACCAGAGTCATTGCATGTGTGTTCTCTTTAGAGACCACACATGGATCCACCAGTGTCATTGGATGTGTGTTCTTTTTACTAACAACAACCAGTGTCATTGAAATGTGTGTTCTCGTCAAAGACCAGACATGGATCCACCAGTGTCATCGCATGTGTGTTCTTTTTACTAACAACAACCGGAGTCATTGCATGTGTGTTCTTTTCACATACCACATATGGATCCACCAGTATCATTGCATGTGTGTGCTTTTCACAATCCACTTATGGATCCACCAGTTTCATTGCATGTGTGCTCTTTGTACTAACAACAACCAAAGTCATTGCATGTGTGTTCTCTTCAGAGACCACACATGGATCCACATGTGTCATTGCATGTGTGTTCTTTTTACTAACAACAAACAGAGTCATTGAAATGTGTGTTCTCTTCAGAGACCACACATGGATCCACCAGTGTCATTGCATGTGTGTTCTATTTACTAACAACAACCAGAGTCATTGCATGTGTGTTCTTTTCACATACCACATATGGATCCACCAGTGTCATTGAAATGTGTGTTCTCTTTAGAGACCACACATGGATCCACCAGTGTCATTGCATGTGTGTTCTTTTTACTAACAACAACTGGAGTCATTGCATGTGTGTTCTTTTCACATACAACATATGAGTCCACAAGTGTCATTGCATGTGTGCTCTTTTCTCAATCCACTCATGGATCCCCTAGTGTCATTGCATGTGTGTTCTTTTCACATACCACATATGGATCCACCAGTGTCATTGAAATGTGTATTCTCGTCAGAGACCACACATGGATCCACCAGTGTCATTGCATGTGTGTTCTTTTTACTAACAATAACTAGAGTCATTGCGTGTGTGTTCTTTTCACATACCACATATGGATCCACCATTGTCATTGCATGTGTGCTCTTTTCACAATCCACATATGGATCCACCAGTGTCATTGAAATGTGTGATCTCTTTAGAGACCACACATGGATCCACCAGTGTCATTGCATGTGTGTTCTTTTTACTAATAACAACTCGAGTCATTCATTGTGTGTTCTTTTCACATACCTCATATGGATCCACCAGTGTCATTGCATGTGTGCTATTTTCACAATCCACCTATGGATCCACCAGTGTCATTGCATGTGTGTTCTTTTTACTAACAACAACCAGAGTCATTGCATGTGTGTTCTTTTCACATACCACATATGGATCCACTAGTGTCATTGAAATGTGTGTTCTCTTTAGAGACCACACATGGATCCACCAGTGTCATTGCATGTGTGTTCTTTTTACTAACAACAACTGGAGTCATTGCATGTGTGTTCTTTTCACATACAACATATGGATCCACAAGTGTCATTGCATGTGTGATCTTTTCTCAATCCACTCATGGATCCACTAGTGTCATTGCATGTGTGTTCTTTTCACATACCACATATGGATCCACCAGTGTCATTGAAATGTGTATTCTCGTCAGAGACCACACATGGATCCACCAGTGTCATTGCATGTGTGTTCTTTTTACTAACAATAACTGGAGTCATTGCGTGTGTGTTCTTTTCACATACCACATATGGATCCACCATTGTCATTGCATGTGTGCTCTTTTCACAATCCACCTATGGATCCACCAGTGTCATTGAAATGTGTGTTCTCTTCAGAGACCACACATGGATCCACCAGTGTCATTGCATGTGTGTTCTTTTTTCTAATAACAACTCGAGTCATTGCATGTGTGTTCTTTTCACATACCTCATATGGATCCACCAGTGTCATTGCATGTGTGCTATTTTCACAATCCACCTATGGATCCACCAGTGTCATTGCATGTGTGTTCTTTTTACTAACAACAACCAGAGTTATTGCATGTATGTTCTTTTCACATACCACATATGGATCCACCAGTGTCATTGAAATGTGTGTTGTCTTTACAGACCACACATGGATCCACCAGTGTCATTGCATGTGTGTTCTTTTTACTAACAACAACTGGAGTCATTGCATGTGTGTTCTTTTCACATACCACATATGGATCCACGAGTGTCATTGCATGTGTGCTGTTTTCACAATCCACCTATGGATCCACTAGTGTCATTGCATGTGTGTTCTTTTTACTCACAACAACCAGAGTCATTGCATGTGTGTTCTTCCCACATATCACATATGGATCCACCAGTGTCATTGCATGTGTGCTCTTTTCACAATCCACATATGGATCCACTAGTGTCATTACACGTGTATTCTTTTTACTAACAACAACCAGAGTCATTACATGTGTGTTCTTTTCACATGCCACATATGGATCCACCAGTGTCAGTGCATGTGTGTTCTTTTCACAATCCACCTATGGATCCACCAGTGTCATTGGATGTGTGTTCTTTTTACTAACAACCAGTGTCATTGAAATGTGTGTTCTCGTCAGAGACCACACATGGATCCACCAGTGTCATTGCATGTGTGTTCTTTTTACTAACAACAACCGGAGTCATTGCATGTGTGTTCTTTTCACATACCACATATGGATCCACCAGTATCATTGCATGTGTGTTCTTTTCACAATCCACCTATGGATCCACAAGTGTCATTGCATGTGTGCTCTTTTTACTAACAACAACCAAAGTCATTGCATGTGTGTTCTCTTCAGAGACCACACATGGATCCACCTGTGTCATTGCATATGTGTCCTTTTTACTAACAAACAGAGTCATTGAAATGTGTGTTCTCTTCAGAGACCACACATGGATCCACCACTGTCATTGCATGTGTTTTCTTTTTACTAACATAAACCAGAGTCATTGCATGTGTGTTCTTTTCACATACCACATATGGATCCACCAATGTCACTTCATGTGTGTTCTTTTTACTAACAATAGCTGGAGTCATTTCATGTGTGTTCTTTTCACATACCACATATGGATCCACCAGTGTCATTGAAATGTGTATTCTCGTCAGAGACCACACATGGATCCACCAGTGTCATTGCATGTGTGTTCTTTTTACTAACAATAACTAGAGTCATTGCGTGTGTGTTCTTTTCACATACCACATATGGATCCACCATTGTCATTGCATGTGTGCTCTTTTCACAATCCACATATGGATCCACCAGTGTCATTGAAATGTGTGATCTCTTTAGAGACCACACATGGATCCACCAGTGTCATTGCATGTGTGTTCTTTTTACTAATAACAACTCGAGTCATTCATTGTGTGTTCTTTTCACATACCTCATATGGATCCACCAGTGTCATTGCATGTGTGCTATTTTCACAATCCACCTATGGATCCACCAGTGTCATTGCATGTGTGTTCTTTTTACTAACAACAACCAGAGTCATTGCATGTGTGTTCTTTTCACATACCACATATGGATCCACTAGTGTCATTGAAATGTGTGTTCTCTTTAGAGACCACACATGGATCCACCAGTGTCATTGCATGTGTGTTCTTTTTACTAACAACAACTGGAGTCATTGCATGTGTGTTCTTTTCACATACAACATATGGATCCACAAGTGTCATTGCATGTGTGATCTTTTCTCAATCCACTCATGGATCCACTAGTGTCATTGCATGTGTGTTCTTTTCACATACCACATATGGATCCACCAGTGTCATTGAAATGTGTATTCTCGTCAGAGACCACACATGGATCCACCAGTGTCATTGCATGTGTGTTCTTTTTACTAACAATAACTGGAGTCATTGCGTGTGTGTTCTTTTCACATACCACATATGGATCCACCATTGTCATTGCATGTGTGCTCTTTTCACAATCCACCTATGGATCCACCAGTGTCATTGAAATGTGTGTTCTCTTCAGAGACCACACATGGATCCACCAGTGTCATTGCATGTGTGTTCTTTTTTCTAATAACAACTCGAGTCATTGCATGTGTGTTCTTTTCACATACCTCATATGGATCCACCAGTGTCATTGCATGTGTGCTATTTTCACAATCCACCTATGGATCCACCAGTGTCATTGCATGTGTGTTCTTTTTACTAACAACAACCAGAGTTATTGCATGTATGTTCTTTTCACATACCACATATGGATCCACCAGTGTCATTGAAATGTGTGTTGTCTTTACAGACCACACATGGATCCACCAGTGTCATTGCATGTGTGTTCTTTTTACTAACAACAACTGGAGTCATTGCATGTGTGTTCTTTTCACATACCACATATGGATCCACGAGTGTCATTGCATGTGTGCTGTTTTCACAATCCACCTATGGATCCACTAGTGTCATTGCATGTGTGTTCTTTTTACTCACAACAACCAGAGTCATTGCATGTGTGTTCTTCCCACATATCACATATGGATCCACCAGTGTCATTGCATGTGTGCTCTTTTCACAATCCACATATGGATCCACTAGTGTCATTACACGTGTATTCTTTTTACTAACAACAACCAGAGTCATTACATGTGTGTTCTTTTCACATGCCACATATGGATCCACCAGTGTCAGTGCATGTGTGTTCTTTTCACAATCCACCTATGGATCCACCAGTGTCATTGGATGTGTGTTCTTTTTACTAACAACCAGTGTCATTGAAATGTGTGTTCTCGTCAGAGACCACACATGGATCCACCAGTGTCATTGCATGTGTGTTCTTTTTACTAACAACAACCGGAGTCATTGCATGTGTGTTCTTTTCACATACCACATATGGATCCACCAGTATCATTGCATGTGTGTTCTTTTCACAATCCACCTATGGATCCACAAGTGTCATTGCATGTGTGCTCTTTTTACTAACAACAACCAAAGTCATTGCATGTGTGTTCTCTTCAGAGACCACACATGGATCCACCTGTGTCATTGCATATGTGTCCTTTTTACTAACAAACAGAGTCATTGAAATGTGTGTTCTCTTCAGAGACCACACATGGATCCACCACTGTCATTGCATGTGTTTTCTTTTTACTAACATAAACCAGAGTCATTGCATGTGTGTTCTTTTCACATACCACATATGGATCCACCAATGTCACTTCATGTGTGTTCTTTTTACTAACAATAGCTGGAGTCATTTCATGTGTGTTCTTTTCACATACCACATATGGATCCACCAGTGTCATTGAAATGTGTATTCTCGTCAGAGACCACACATGGATCCACCAGTGTCATTGCATGTGTGTTCTTTTTACTAACAATAACTAGAGTCATTGCGTGTGTGTTCTTTTCACATACCACATATGGATCCACCATTGTCATTGCATGTGTGCTCTTTTCACAATCCACATATGGATCCACCAGTGTCATTGAAATGTGTGATCTCTTTAGAGACCACACATGGATCCACCAGTGTCATTGCATGTGTGTTCTTTTTACTAATAACAACTCGAGTCATTCATTGTGTGTTCTTTTCACATACCTCATATGGATCCACCAGTGTCATTGCATGTGTGCTATTTTCACAATCCACCTATGGATCCACCAGTGTCATTGCATGTGTGTTCTTTTTACTAACAACAACCAGAGTCATTGCATGTGTGTTCTTTTCACATACCACATATGGATCCACTAGTGTCATTGAAATGTGTGTTCTCTTTAGAGACCACACATGGATCCACCAGTGTCATTGCATGTGTGTTCTTTTTACTAACAACAACTGGAGTCATTGCATGTGTGTTCTTTTCACATACAACATATGGATCCACAAGTGTCATTGCATGTGTGATCTTTTCTCAATCCACTCATGGATCCACTAGTGTCATTGCATGTGTGTTCTTTTCACATACCACATATGGATCCACCAGTGTCATTGAAATGTGTATTCTCGTCAGAGACCACACATGGATCCACCAGTGTCATTGCATGTGTGTTCTTTTTACTAACAATAACTGGAGTCATTGCGTGTGTGTTCTTTTCACATACCACATATGGATCCACCATTGTCATTGCATGTGTGCTCTTTTCACAATCCACCTATGGATCCACCAGTGTCATTGAAATGTGTGTTCTCTTCAGAGACCACACATGGATCCACCAGTGTCATTGCATGTGTGTTCTTTTTTCTAATAACAACTCGAGTCATTGCATGTGTGTTCTTTTCACATACCTCATATGGATCCACCAGTGTCATTGCATGTGTGCTATTTTCACAATCCACCTATGGATCCACCAGTGTCATTGCATGTGTGTTCTTTTTACTAACAACAACCAGAGTTATTGCATGTATGTTCTTTTCACATACCACATATGGATCCACCAGTGTCATTGAAATGTGTGTTGTCTTTACAGACCACACATGGATCCACCAGTGTCATTGCATGTGTGTTCTTTTTACTAACAACAACTGGAGTCATTGCATGTGTGTTCTTTTCACATACCACATATGGATCCACGAGTGTCATTGCATGTGTGCTGTTTTCACAATCCACCTATGGATCCACTAGTGTCATTGCATGTGTGTTCTTTTTACTCACAACAACCAGAGTCATTGCATGTGTGTTCTTCCCACATATCACATATGGATCCACCAGTGTCATTGCATGTGTGCTCTTTTCACAATCCACATATGGATCCACTAGTGTCATTACACGTGTATTCTTTTTACTAACAACAACCAGAGTCATTACATGTGTGTTCTTTTCACATGCCACATATGGATCCACCAGTGTCAGTGCATGTGTGTTCTTTTCACAATCCACCTATGGATCCACCAGTGTCATTGGATGTGTGTTCTTTTTACTAACAACCAGTGTCATTGAAATGTGTGTTCTCGTCAGAGACCACACATGGATCCACCAGTGTCATTGCATGTGTGTTCTTTTTACTAACAACAACCGGAGTCATTGCATGTGTGTTCTTTTCACATACCACATATGGATCCACCAGTATCATTGCATGTGTGTTCTTTTCACAATCCACCTATGGATCCACAAGTGTCATTGCATGTGTGCTCTTTTTACTAACAACAACCAAAGTCATTGCATGTGTGTTCTCTTCAGAGACCACACATGGATCCACCTGTGTCATTGCATGTGTGTCCTTTTTACTAACAAACAGAGTCATTGAAATGTGTGTTCTCTTCAGAGACCACACATGGATCCACCACTGTCATTGCATGTGTTTTCTTTTTACTAACATAAACCAGAGTCATTGCATGTGTGTTCTTTTCACATACCACATATGGATCCACCAATGTCACTTCATGTGTGTTCTTTTTACTAACAATAGCTGGAGTCATTTCATGTGTGTTCTTTTCACATACCACATATGGATCCACCAGTGTCATTGAAATGTGTGTTCTCATCAGAGACCACACATGGATCCACCAGTGTCATTGCATGTGTGTTCTTTTTACTAACAACAACCAGAGTCAATGCATGTGTGTTCTTTTCATATACCACATATGGATCCACCAGTGTCATTGCATGTGTGCTCTTTTCACAATCCACCTATGGATCCACCAGTGTCATTGCATGTGTGTTCTTTTTACTAACAACCAGAGTCATTGCATGTGTGTTCTTTTCACATACCATATATGGATCCACCAGTGTCATTGCATGTGTGTTCTTTTGACAATTCACCTATAGATCCACCAGTGTCATTGCATGTGTGCTCTTTTTACTAACCACAACTAGTCATTACATGTGTGTTCTCTTCAGAGACCACACATGGATCCACCAGTGTCATTGCATTTGTGTTCTTGTTACTAACAACAACTGGAGTCATTTCATGTGTGTTCTTTTCACATACCACACATGGATCCACCAGTGTCATTGAAATGTGTGTTGTCTTCAGAGACCACACATGGATCCAGCAGTGTCATTGCATGTGTGTTCTTTTTACTAACAACAACTGGAGTCATTGCATGTGTGTTCTTTTCACATACCACATATGGATCCACCAGTGCAATTGAATGTGTGCTCTTTTCACAATCCACCTATGGATCCACCAGTGTCATTGCAAGTGTGTTCTTTTCAGATACCACATATGGATCCACCCGTGTCATTGAAATGTGTGTTCTCTTTAGAGACCCCACATGGATCCACCGGTGTCATTGCATGTGTATTCTTTTAACTAACAACAACTGGAGTCATTACATGTGTGTTCTTTTCACATACCACATATGGATCCACCAGTGTCATTGGATGTGTGCTCTTTTCACAATCCACCTATGGATCCAGCAGTGTCATTGCATGTGTGTTCTTTTTACTAACAACAACCAGAGTCATTGCATGTGTGTTCTTTTCACATACCACATATGGATCCACCAGTGTCATTGAAATGTGTGTTCTCTTCAGAGACCACACATGGACCCACCAGTGTCATTGCATGTTGGTTCTTTTTACTAACAACACAGTGAGTCATTACATGTGTGTTCTTTTCACATACAACATATGGATCCACTAGTGTCATTGCATGTGCGCTCTTTTCATAATCCACCTATGGATCCACTAGTGTCATTGCATGTGTGTTCTTATCACATACCACAGATGGATCCACCAGTGTCATTGAAATGTGTGTTCTCTTCCGAGACCACACATGGATCCACCAGTGTCATTGCATGTGTGTTCTTTTTACTAACAACAACTAGAGTCATTGCATGTGTGTTCTTTTCACATACAACATATGGATCCACCAGTGTCATCGCATGTGTGCTCTTTTCACAATCCACCTATGGATCCACCAGTGTCATTGAAATGTGCGTTCTCTTCAGAGACCATACATGGATCCACCAGTGTCATTGCATGTGTGTTCTTTTTACTAACAACAACTGGAGTCATTGCATGTGTGTTATTTTCACATACCACATATGGATCCACCAGTGTCATTGCATGTGTGTTCTTTTTACACTCCACCTATGGATCCACCAGTGTCATTGGATGTGTGTTCTTTTTACTAACAACCAGTGTCATTGAAATGTGTGTTCTCGTCAGAGACCACACATGGATCCACCAGTGTCATTGCATGTGTGTTCTTTTTACTAACAACAACCGGAGTCATTGCATGTGTGTTCTTTTCACATACCACATATGGATCCACCAGTATCATTGCATGTGTGTTCTTTTCACAATCCACCTATGGATCCACAAGTGTCATTGCATGTGTGCTCTTTTTACTAACAACAACCAAAGTCATTGCATGTGTGTTCTCTTCAGAGACCACACATGGATCCACCTGTGTCATTGCATGTGTGTCCTTTTTACTAACAAACAGAGTCATTTAAATGTGTGTTCTCTTCAGAGACCACACATGGATCCACCACTGTCATTGCATGTGTTTTCTTTTTACTAACATAAACCAGAGTCATTGCATGTGTGTTCTTTTCACATACCACATATGGATCCACCAATGTCACTTCATGTGTGTTCTTTTTACTAACAATAGCTGGAGTCATTTCATGTGTGTTCTTTTCACATACCACATATGGATCCACCAGTGTCATTGAAATGTGTGTTCTCATCAGAGACCACACATGGATCCACCAGTGTCATTGCATGTGTGTTCTTTTTACTAACAACAACCAGAGTCAATGCATGTGTGTTCTTTTCATATACCACATATGGATCCACCAGTGTCATTGCATGTGTGCTCTTTTCACAATCCACCTATGGATCCACCAGTGTCATTGCATGTGTGTTCTTTTTACTAACAACCAGAGTCATTGCATGTGTGTTCTTTTCACATACCATATATGGATCCACCAGTGTCATTGCATGTGTGTTATTTTGACAATTCACCTATAGATCCACCAGTGTCATTGCATGTGTGCTCTTTTTACTAACCACAACTAGTCATTACATGTGTGTTCTCTTCAGAGACCACACATGGATCCACCAGTGTCATTGCATTTGTGTTCTTGTTACTAACAACAACTGGAGTCATTTCATGTGTGTTCTTTTCACATACCACACATGGATCCACCAGTGTCATTGAAATGTGTGTTGTCTTCAGAGACCACACATGGATCCAGCAGTGTCATTGCATGTGTGTTCTTTTTACTAACAACAACTGGAGTCATTGCATGTGTGTTCTTTTCACATACCACATATGGATCCACCAGTGCAATTGAATGTGTGCTCTTTTCACAATCCACCTATGGATCCACCAGTGTCATTGCAAGTGTGTTCTTTTCAGATACCACATATGGATCCACCCGTGTCATTGAAATGTGTGTTCTCTTTAGAGACCCCACATGGATCCACCGGTGTCATTGCATGTGTATTCTTTTAACTAACAACAACTGGAGTCATTACATGTGTGTTCTTTTCACATACCACATATGGATCCACCAGTGTCATTGGATGTGTGCTCTTTTCACAATCCACCTATGGATCCAGCAGTGTCATTGCATGTGTGTTCTTTTTACTAACAACAACCAGAGTCATTGCATGTGTGTTCTTTTCACATACCACATATGGATCCACCAGTGTCATTGAAATGTGTGTTCTCTTCAGAGACCACACATGGACCCACCAGTGTCATTGCATGTTGATTCTTTTTACTAACAACACAGTGAGTCATTACATGTGTGTTCTTTTCACATACAACATATGGATCCACTAGTGTCATTGCATGTGCGCTCTTTTCATAATCCACCTATGGATCCACTAGTGTCATTGCATGTGTGTTCTTATCACATACCACAGATGGATCCACCAGTGTCATTGAAATGTGTGTTCTCTTCCGAGACCACACATGGATCCACCAGTGTCATTGCATGTGTGTTCTTTTTACTAACAACAACTAGAGTCATTGCATGTGTGTTCTTTTCACATACCACATATGGATCCACCAGTGTCATCACATGTGTGCTCTTTTCACAATCCACCTATGGATCCACCAGTGTCATTGAAATGTGCGTTCTCTTCAGAGACCATACATGGATCCACCAGTGTCATTGCATGTGTGTTCTTTTTACTAACAACAACTGGAGTCATTGCATGTGTGTTATTTTCACATACCACATATGGATCCACCAGTGTCATTGCATGTGTGTTCTTTTTACACTCCACCTATGGATCCACTAGTATCATTGCATGTGTGTTCTTTTTACTAACAACAACCAGAGTCATTGCATGTGTGTTCTTTTCACATACAACATATGGTCCACCAGTGTCATTGCATGTGTGTTCTTTTCACAATCCGCCTATAGATCCACCAGTGTCATTGCATGTGTGCTCTTTTTACTAACAACAACCAGAGTCATTGCATGTGTGTTCTCTTCAGAGACCACACATGGATCCAACAGTGTCATTGCATTTGTGTTCTTTTTACCAACAGCAATTATTGTCATTGAAATTTGTGTTCTCTTTAGAGACCACACATGGATCCACCAGTGTCATTGAATGTGTGTTGTTTTTACTAACAATAACCAGAGTCATTGCATGTGTGTTGTTTTCACATACCACATATGGATACACCAGTCTCATTGCATGTGTGTTCTTTTTACTAACAACAACTGCAGTCATTTCATGTGTGTTCTTTTCACATACCACATATGGATCCACTAGTGTCATTGAATTGTGTGTTCTCTTTAGAGACCACACATGGATCCACCAATGTCATTGCATGTGTGTTCTCTTTACTAACAACAACTGGAGTCATTGCATGTGTGTTCTTTTCACATACCACATATGGATCCACCAATGTCATTGCATGTGTGCTGTTTTCACAATCCACTTATGGATCCACCAGAGTCATTGCATGTGTGTTCTTTTCACACACCACATATGGAACCGCCATTGTCATTGCATGTGTGTTCTTTTCACAAACCACATATGGATCCACTATTGTCATTGCATGTGTGTTCTTTTCACAAACCACATTTGGATCCACTATTTTCATTGCATGTGTGTTCTTTTCACAGACCACATATGGATCGACCAGAGTTATTGCATGTGTGTTCTTTTCACAGACCACATGTGCATCCACTAGAGTCATTGCATGTGTGTTCTTTTCACAAACCACATATGGATCTACCATTGTCATTGCATGTTTGTTCTTTTCATAGACCACATATGGAACCACCATTGTCATTTCATGTGTGTTCTTTTCACAAACCACATATGGATCTACCAGAGTCATTGCATGTGTGTTCTTTCACAGACCACATATGGATCCACCAGTGTCATTGCATGTGTGCTCTTTTCACAATCCACCTATGGATTCCCTAGTGTCATTGCATGTGTGTTCTTTTTACTAACAACAACCAGAGTCATTGCATGTGTGTTCTTTTTACTAACAACAACCAGTGTCATTGAAATGTGTGTTCTCTTCAGAGACCACACATGGATCCACCAGTGTCATTGCATGTGTGTTCTTGTTACCAACAACAACCAGAGTCATTGCATGTGTGTTCTTTTCACATACCACATATGGATCCACCAGTGTCATTGCATGTGTGTTCTTTTCACAATCCACCTATGGATCCACCAGTGTTATTGCATGTGTGCTCTTTTTACTAACAACAACCAGAGTCATTGCATGTGTGTTCTCTTCAGAGACCACACATGGATCCACCAGTGTCATTGCATGTGTGTTCTTTCTACTAACAACAACTGGAGTCATTGCATGTGTGTTATTTTCACATACCACATATGGATCCACCAGTGTCATTGCATGTGTGCTCTTTTCACAATCCACCTATGGATCCACCAGTGTCATTGAAATGTGTGTTCTCTTCAGAGACCATACATGGATCCACCAGTGTCATTGCATGTGTGTTCTTTTTACTAACAACAACTGGAGTCAGTGCATGTGTTTTTTTTACATACCACATATGGATCCACCAGTGTCATTGCATGTGTGCTCTTTTCATAGTCAATCTATGGATCCACCAGTGTCATTGCACGTGTGTTCTTTTTACTAACAACAACCAGAGTCAATGCATGTGTGTTCTTTTCACATACCACATATCGATCCACCAGTGTCATTGCATGTGTGCTCTTTTCACAATCCACCTATGGATCCACCAGTGTCATTGCATATGTGTTCTTTTTACTAACAACAACTAGAGTCATTGCATGTGTGTTCTTTTCACAAACCACATATGGATCCACCAGTGTCATTGCATGTGTGTTCTTTTCACAATCCACCTATAGATAAACCAGTGTAATTGCATGTGTGCTCTTTTTACTAACCACAACCAGAGTCATTGCATGTGTGTTCTCTTCAGAGACCACACATGGATCCACCAGTGTCATTGCATGTGTGTTCTTTTTACTAACAACAACCAGAGTCAATGCATGTGTGTTCTTTTCATATACCACATATGGATCCACCAGTGTCATTGCATGTGTGCTCTTTTCACAATCCACCTATGGATCCACCAGTGTCATTGCATGTGTGTTCTTTTTACTAACAACCAGAGTCATTGCATGTGTGTTCTTTTCACATACCATATATGGATCCACCAGTGTCATTGCATGTGTGTTCTTTTGACAATTCACCTATAGATCCACCAGTGTCATTGCATGTGTGGTCTTTTTACTAACCACAACTAGAGTCATTACATGTGTGTTCTCTTCAGAGACCACACATGGATCCACCAGTGTCATTGCATTTGTGTTCTTGTTACTAACAACAACTGGAGTCATTTCATGTGTGTTCTTTTCACATACCACACATGGATCCACCAGTGTCATTGAAATGTGTGTTGTCTTCAGAGACCACACATGGATCCAGCAGTGTCATTGCATGTGTGTTCTTTTTACTAACAACAACTGGAGTCATTGCATGTGTGTTCTTTTCACATACAACATATGGATCCACAAGTGTCATTGCATGTGTGCTCTTTTCTCAATCCACTCATGGATCCCCTAGTGTCATTGCATGTGTGTTCTTTTCACATACCACATATGGATCCACCAGTGTCATTGAAATGTGTGTTCTTTACAGAGACCACACATGGATCCACCGGTGTCATTGCATGTGTGTTCTTTTTAGTAACAATAACCAGAGGCATTTTGCATGTGTGTTTTTGCACATACCACATATGGATCTACCAGAGTCATTGCATGTGTGTTCTTTCACAGACCACATATGGATCCACCAGTGTCATTGCATGTGTGCTCTTTTTACTTACAACAACCAGAGTCATTGCATGTGTGTTCTTTTCACATACCACATATGGATCCACCAGTGTCATTGAAATGTGTGTTCTCTTCAGAGACCACACATGGACCCACTAGTGTCATTGCATGTTGGTTCTTTTTACTAACAACACAGTGAGTCATTACATGTGTGTTCTTTTCACATACAACATATGGATCCACTAGTGTCATTGCATGTGCGCTCTTTTCATAATCCACCTATGGATCCACTAGTGTCATTGCATGTGTGTTCTTATCACATACCACAGATGGATCCACCAGTGTCATTGAAATGTGTGTTCTCTTCCGAGACCACACATGGATCCACCAGTGTCATTGCATGTGTGTTCTTTTTACTAACAACAACTGGAGTCATTGCATGTGTGTTCTTTTCACATACCACATATGGATCCACCAGTGTCATTGCATGTGTGCTCTTTTCACAATCCACCTATGGATCCACCAGTGTCATTGAAATGTGTGTTCTCTTTAGAGACCATACATGGATCCACCAGTGTCATTGCATGTGTGTTCTTTTTACTAACAACAACTGGAGTCATTGCATGTGTGTTATTTTCACATACCACATATGGATCCACCAGTGTCATTGCATGTGTGTTCTTTTAACACTCCACCTATGGATCCACTAGTGTCATTGCATGTGTGTTCTTTTTACTAACAACAACCAGAGTCATTGCATGTGTGTTCTTTTCACATACAACATATGGTCCACCAGTGTCATTGCATGTGTGTTCTTTTCACAATCCGCCTATAGATCCACCAGTGTCATTGCATGTGTGCTCTTTTTACTAACAACAACCAGAGTCATTGCATGTGTGTTCTCTTCAGAGACCACACATGGATCCAACAGTGTCATTGCATTTGTGTTCTTTTTACCAACATCAATTATTGTCATTGAAATTTGTGTTCTCTTTAGAGACCACACATGGATCCACCAGTGTCATTGAATGTGTGTTGTTTTTACTAACAATAACCAGAGTCATTGCATGTGTGTTGTTTTCACATACCACATATGGATACACCAGTCTCATTGCATGTCTGTTCTTTTTACTAACAACAACTGCAGTCATTTCATGTGTGTTCTTTTCACATACCACATATGGATCCACTAGTGTCATTGAATTGTGTGTTCTCTTTAGAGACCACACATGGATCCACCAATGTCATTGCATGTGTGTTCTCTTTACTAACAACAACTGGAGTCATTGCATGTGTGTTCTTTTCACATACCACATATGGATCCACCAATGTCATTGCATGTGTGCTGTTTTCACAATCCACATATGGATCCACCAGAGTCATTGCATGTGTGTTCTTTTCACACACCACATATGGAACCGCCATTGTCATTGCATGTGTGTTCTTTTCACAAACCACATATGGATCCACTATTGTCATTGCATGTGTGTTCTTTTCACAAACCACATTTGGATCCACTATTTTCATTGCATGTGTGTTCTTTTCACAGACCACATATGGATCGACCAGAGTCATTGCATGTGTGTTCTTTTCACAGACCACATGTGCATCCACTAGAGTCATTGCATGTGTGTTCTTTTCACAAACCACATATGGATCTACCATTGTCATTGCATGTCTGTTCTTTTCATAGACCACATATGGAACCACCATTGTCATTTCATGTGTGTTCTTTTCACAAACCACATATGGATCTACCAGAGTCATTGCATGTGTGTTCTTTCACAGACCACATATGGATCCACCAGTGTCATTGCATGTGTGCTCTTTTCACAATCCACCTATGGATTCCCTAGGGTCATTGCATGTGTGTTCTTTTTACTAACAACAACCAGAGTCATTGCATGTGTGTTCTTTTTACTAACAACAACCAGTGTCATTGAAATGTGTGTTCTCTTCAGAGACCACACATGGATCCACCAGTGTCATTGCATGTGTGTTCTTGTTACCAACAACAAACAGAGTCATTGCATGTGTGTTCTTTTCACATACCACATATGGATCCACCAGTGTCATTGCATGTGTGTTCTTTTCACAATCCACCTATGGATCCACCAGTGTTATTGCATGTGTGCTCTTTTTACTAACAACAACCAGAGTCATTGCATGTGTGTTATCTTCAGAGACCACACATGGATCCACCAGTGTCATTGCATGTGTGTTCTTTCTACTAACAACAACTGGAGTCATTGCATGTGTGTTCTTTTCACATACCACATATGGATCCACCAGTGTCATTGCATGTGTGCTCTTTTCACAATCCACCTATGGATCCACCAGTGTCATTTAAATGTGTGTTCTCTTCAGAGACCATACATGGATCCACCAGTGTCATTGCATGTGTGTTCTTTTTACTAACAACAACTGGAGTCAGTGCATGCGTTTTTTTTACATACCACATATGGATCCACCAGTGTCATTGCATGTGTGCTCTTTTCATAGTCAATCTATGGATCCACCAGTGTCATTGCACGTGTGTTCTTTTTACTAACAACAACCAGAGTCAATGCATGTGTGTTCTTTTCACATACCACATATCGATCCACCAGTGTCATTGCATGTGTGCTCTTTTCACAATCCACCTATGGATCCACCAGTGTCATTGCATATGTGTTCTTTTTACTAACAACAACTAGAGTCTTTGCATGTGTGTTCTTTTCACATACCACATATGGATCCACCAGTGTCATTGCATGTGTGTTCTTTCCACAATCCACCTATAGATAAACCAGTGTAATTGCATGTGTGCTCTTTTTACTAACCACAACCAGAGTCATTGCATGTGTGTTCTCTTCAGAGACCACGTATGGATCCACCAGTGTCATTGCATTTGTGTTCTTGTTACTAACAACAACCAGAGTCATTACATGTGTGTTCTTTTCACATACCACATATGGATCCACCAGTGTCGTTGCATGTGTGTTCTTTTTAGTAACAACAACTGGAGTCATTTCATGTGTGTTCTTTTCACATACCACATATGGATCCACCAGTGTCATTGCATGTGTGCTCTTTTCACAATCCACCTATGGATCCACCAGTGTCATTGAAATGTGTGTACTCTTCAGAGACCATACATGGATCCACCAGTATCATTGCATGTGTGTTCTTTTTACTAACAACAACTGGAGTCATTGCATGTGTGTTCTTTTCACATACCACATATGGATCCACCAGTGTCATTGCATGTGTGCTCTTTTCACAATCCACCTATGGATCCCTAGTGTCATTGCATGTGTGTTCTTTTTACTAATAACAACCAGAGTCATTGCATGTGTGTTCTTTTCACATACCACATATGGATCCACCAGTGTCATTGCATGTGTGTTCTTTTCACAATCCACATATAGATCCACTAGTGTCATTGCATCTGTGCTCTTTTTACTAACAACAACTAGAGTCATTGCATGTGGGTTCTCTTTAGAGACCACACATGGATCCACCAGTGTCATTGCATGTGTGTTCTTTCTACTAACAACAACTGGAGTCATTGCATGTGTGTTCTTTTCACATACCACATATGGATCCACCAGTATCATTGCATGTGTGCTCTTTTCACAATCCACCTAAGGATCCACCAGTGTCATTGCATATGTGTTCTTTTTACTAACAACAACTAGAGTCATTGCATGTGTGTTCTTTTCACATACCACATATGGATCCACCAGTGTCATTGCATGTGTGTTCTTTTCACAATCCACCTATAGATAAACCAGTGTCATTGCATGTGTGCTCTTTTTACTAACCACAACCAGAGTCATTGCATGTGTGTTCTCTTCAGAGACCACATATGGATCCACCAGTGTCATTGCATTTGTGTTCTTGTTACTAACAACAACCAGAGTCATTACATGTGTGTTCTTTTCACATACCACATATGGATCCACCAGTGTCGTTGCATGTGTGTTCTTTTTACTAACAACAACTGGAGTCATTTCATGTGTGTTCTTTTCACATACGACATATGGATCCACCAGTGTCATTGCATGTGTGCTCTTTTCACAATCCACCTATGGATCCACCAGTGTCATTGAAATGTGTGTTCTCTTCAGAGACCATACATGGATCCACCAGTATCATTGCATGTGTGTTCTTTTTACTAACAACAACTGGAGTCATTGCATTGTGTTCTTTTCACATACCACATATGGATCCACCAGTGTCATTGCAAGTGTGTTCTTTTTAATAACAATAACTGGAGTCATTACATGTGTGTTCTTTTCACATACCACATATGGATCCACCAGTGTCATTGCATGTGTGCTCTTTTCACAATCCACCTATGGATCCCTAGTGTCATTGCATGTGTGTTCTTTTTACTAATAACAACCAGAGTCATTGCATGTGTATTCTTTTCACATACCACATATGGATCCACCAATGTCATTGCATGTGTGTTCTTTTCACAATCCACCTATAGATCCACTAGTGTCATTGCATGTGTGCTCTTTTTACTGACAACAACCAGAGTCATTGCATGTGTGTTCTCTTTAGAGACCACACATGGATCCACCAGTGTCATTGCATGTGTTATCTTTCTACTAACAACAACTGGAGTCATTGCATGTGTGTTCTTTTCACATACCACATATGGATCCACCAGTATCATTGCATGTGTGCTCTTTTCACAATCCACCTATGGATCCACCAGTGTCATTGAAATGTGTGTTCTCTTCAAAGACCATACATGGATCCACCAGTGTCATTGCATGTGTGTTCTTTTTACTAACAACAACTGGAGTCATTGCATGTGTTTTTTTTCACATACCACATATGGATCCACCAGTGTCATTGCATGTGTGCTCTTTTCACAGTCAACCTATGGATCCACCAGTGTCATTGCATGTGTGTTCTTTTTACTAACAACAACCAGAGTCAATGCATGTGTGTTCTTTTCACATACCACATATGGATCCACCAGTGTCATTGAAATGTGTGTTCTCTTCAGAGACCACACATGGATCCACCAGTGTCATTGCGTGTGTGTTCTTTTTACTAACAACAACTAGAGTCTTTGCATGTGTGTTCTTTTCACAAACCACATATGGATCCACCAGTGTCATTGCATGTGTGCTCTTTTCACAATCCACCTATTGATCCACCAGTGTCATTGAAATGTGTGTTCTCTTCAGAGACCATACATGGATCCACCAGTGTCATTGCATGTGTTTTTTTTCACATACCACATATGGATCCACCAGTGTCATTGCATGTTTGCTCTTTTCACAGTCAACCTATGGATCCACCAGTGTCATTGCATGTGTGTTCTTTTTACTAACAACAACCAGAGTCAATGCATGTGTGTTATTTTCACATACCACATATTGATCCACCAGTGTCATTGCATGTGTGCTCTTTTCACAATCCACCTATGGATCCACCAGAGTCATTACATGTGTGTTCTTTTCACATACCACATATGGATCCACCAGTGTCATTGCATGTGTGTTCTTTTCACAATCCACCTATAGATCCACCAGTGTCATTGCATGTGTGCTATTTTTACTAACCACAACCAGAGTCATTGCATGTGTGTTCTCTTCAGAGACCACACTTGGATCCACCAGTGTCATTGCAATTGTGTTCTTGTTACTAACAACAACCAAAGTCATTGCATGTGTGTTCTTTTCACATACCACATATGGATCCACGAGTGTTGTTGCATGTGTGTTCTTTTTACTAACAACAATTGGAGTCATTTCATGTATGTTCTTTTCACATACCACACATGGATCCACCAGTGTCATTGAAATGTGTGTTCTCTTCAGAGACCACACATGGATCCACCAGTGTCATTGCATGTGTGTTCTTTTTACTAACAACTGGAGTCATTGCATGTGTGTTCTTTTCACATACCACATATGGATCCACCAGTGCCATTGCATGTGTGCTCTTTTCACAATCCACCTATGGATCCACCAGTGTCATTGCATGTGTGTTCTTTTCACATACCACATATGGATCCACCAGTGCCATTGAAATGTGTGTTCTCTTTAGAGACCACACATGGATCCATCGGTGTCATTGCATGTGTATTCTTTTTACTATCAACAACTGGAGTCATTACATGTTTGTTCTTTTCACATAAAACATATGGATCCACTAGTGTCATTGAAATGTGTGTTCTCTCCACAGACCACACATGGACCCACCAGTGTCATTGCATGTGTGTTCTTTTTACTAACAACAACTGGAGTCATTACATGTTTGTTCTTTTCACATACAACATATGGATCCACTAGTGTCATTGCATGTGTGCTCCTTTCACAATCCACCTATGGATCCACTAGTGTCATTGCATGTGTGTTCTTTTCACATACCACATATGGATCCACCAGTGTCATTGAAATGTGTGTTCTCTTCAGAGACCACACATGGATCCACCAGTGTCATTGCATGTGTGTTCTTTTTACTAACAACAACGGGAGTCGTTGCATGTGTGTTCTTTTCACATACCACATATGGATCCACCAGTGCCATTGCATGTGTGCTCTTTTCACAATCCACCTATGGATCCACCAGTGTCATTGCATGTGTGTTCTTTTTACTAAAAACAACCAGAGTCATTGCATGTGTGTTCTTTTTACTAACAACAACTGGAGTCATTGCATGTGTGTTGTTTTCACATACCATATATGGATCCACCAGTGTCATTGCATGTGTGTTCTTTTGACAATTCACCTATAGATCCACCAGTGTCATTGCATGTGTGGTCTTTTTACTAACCACAACTAGAGTCATTACATGTGTGTTCTCTTCAGAGACCACACATGGATCCACCAGTGTCATTGCATTTGTGTTCTGGTTACTAACAACAACTGGAGTCATTTCATGTGTGTTCTTTTCACATACCACACATGGATCCACCAGTGTCATTGAAATGTGTGTTGTCTTCAGAGACCACACATGGATCCAGCAGTGTCATTGCATGTGTGTTCTTTTTACTAACAACAACTGGAGTCATTGCATGTGTGTTCTTTTCACATACAACATATGGATCCACAAGTGTCATTGCATGTGTGCTCTTTTCTCAATCCACTCATGGATCCCCTAGTGTCATTGCATGTGTGTTCTTTTCACATACCACATATGGATCCACCAGTGTCATTGAAATGTGTGTTCTTTACAGAGACCACACATGGATCCACCGGTGTCATTGCATGTGTGTTCTTTTTAGTAACAATAACCAGAGGCATTTTGCATGTGTGTTTTTGCACATACCACATATGGATCTACCAGAGTCATTGCATGTGTGTTCTTTCACAGACCACATATGGATCCACCAGTGTCATTGCATGTGTGCTCTTTTTACTTACAACAACCAGAGTCATTGCATGTGTGTTCTTTTCACATACCACATATGGATCCACCAGTGTCATTGAAATGTGTGTTCTCTTCAGAGACCACACATGGACCCACTAGTGTCATTGCATGTTGGTTCTTTTTACTAACAACACAGTGAGTCATTACATGTGTGTTCTTTTCACATACAACATATGGATCCACTAGTGTCATTGCATGTGCGCTCTTTTCATAATCCACCTATGGATCCACTAGTGTCATTGCATGTGTGTTCTTATCACATACCACAGATGGATCCACCAGTGTCATTGAAATGTGTGTTCTCTTCCGAGACCACACATGGATCCACCAGTGTCATTGCATGTGTGTTCTTTTTACTAACAACAACTGGAGTCATTGCATGTGTGTTCTTTTCACATACCACATATGGATCCACCAGTGTCATTGCATGTGTGCTCTTTTCACAATCCACCTATGGATCCACCAGTGTCATTGAAATGTGTGTTCTCTTTAGAGACCATACATGGATCCACCAGTGTCATTGCATGTGTGTTCTTTTTACTAACAACAACTGGAGTCATTGCATGTGTGTTATTTTCACATACCACATATGGATCCACCAGTGTCATTGCATGTGTGTTCTTTTAACACTCCACCTATGGATCCACTAGTGTCATTGCATGTGTGTTCTTTTTACTAACAACAACCAGAGTCATTGCATGTGTGTTCTTTTCACATACAACATATGGTCCACCAGTGTCATTGCATGTGTGTTCTTTTCACAATCCGCCTATAGATCCACCAGTGTCATTGCATGTGTGCTCTTTTTACTAACAACAACCAGAGTCATTGCATGTGTGTTCTCTTCAGAGACCACACATGGATCCAACAGTGTCATTGCATTTGTGTTCTTTTTACCAACATCAATTATTGTCATTGAAATTTGTGTTCTCTTTAGAGACCACACATGGATCCACCAGTGTCATTGAATGTGTGTTGTTTTTACTAACAATAACCAGAGTCATTGCATGTGTGTTGTTTTCACATACCACATATGGATACACCAGTCTCATTGCATGTCTGTTCTTTTTACTAACAACAACTGCAGTCATTTCATGTGTGTTCTTTTCACATACCACATATGGATCCACTAGTGTCATTGAATTGTGTGTTCTCTTTAGAGACCACACATGGATCCACCAATGTCATTGCATGTGTGTTCTCTTTACTAACAACAACTGGAGTCATTGCATGTGTGTTCTTTTCACATACCACATATGGATCCACCAATGTCATTGCATGTGTGCTGTTTTCACAATCCACATATGGATCCACCAGAGTCATTGCATGTGTGTTCTTTTCACACACCACATATGGAACCGCCATTGTCATTGCATGTGTGTTCTTTTCACAAACCACATATGGATCCACTATTGTCATTGCATGTGTGTTCTTTTCACAAACCACATTTGGATCCACTATTTTCATTGCATGTGTGTTCTTTTCACAGACCACATATGGATCGACCAGAGTCATTGCATGTGTGTTCTTTTCACAGACCACATGTGCATCCACTAGAGTCATTGCATGTGTGTTCTTTTCACAAACCACATATGGATCTACCATTGTCATTGCATGTCTGTTCTTTTCATAGACCACATATGGAACCACCATTGTCATTTCATGTGTGTTCTTTTCACAAACCACATATGGATCTACCAGAGTCATTGCATGTGTGTTCTTTCACAGACCACATATGGATCCACCAGTGTCATTGCATGTGTGCTCTTTTCACAATCCACCTATGGATTCCCTAGGGTCATTGCATGTGTGTTCTTTTTACTAACAACAACCAGAGTCATTGCATGTGTGTTCTTTTTACTAACAACAACCAGTGTCATTGAAATGTGTGTTCTCTTCAGAGACCACACATGGATCCACCAGTGTCATTGCACGTGTGTTCTTGTTACCAACAACAAACAGAGTCATTGCATGTGTGTTCTTTTCACATACCACATATGGATCCACCAGTGTCATTGCATGTGTGTTCTTTTCACAATCCACCTATGGATCCACCAGTGTTATTGCATGTGTGCTCTTTTTACTAACAACAACCAGAGTCATTGCATGTGTGTTATCTTCAGAGACCACACATGGATCCACCAGTGTCATTGCATGTGTGTTCTTTCTACTAACAACAACTGGAGTCATTGCATGTGTGTTCTTTTCACATACCACATATGGATCCACCAGTGTCATTGCATGTGTGCTCTTTTCACAATCCACCTATGGATCCACCAGTGTCATTTAAATGTGTGTTCTCTTCAGAGACCATACATGGATCCACCAGTGTCATTGCATGTGTGTTCTTTTTACTAACAACAACTGGAGTCAGTGCATGCGTTTTTTTTACATACCACATATGGATCCACCAGTGTCATTGCATGTGTGCTCTTTTCATAGTCAATCTATGGATCCACCAGTGTCATTGCACGTGTGTTCTTTTTACTAACAACAACCAGAGTCAATGCATGTGTGTTCTTTTCACATACCACATATCGATCCACCAGTGTCATTGCATGTGTGCTCTTTTCACAATCCACCTATGGATCCACCAGTGTCATTGCATATGTGTTCTTTTTACTAACAACAACTAGAGTCTTTGCATGTGTGTTCTTTTCACATACCACATATGGATCCACCAGTGTCATTGCATGTGTGTTCTTTCCACAATCCACCTATAGATAAACCAGTGTAATTGCATGTGTGCTCTTTTTACTAACCACAACCAGAGTCATTGCATGTGTGTTCTCTTCAGAGACCACGTATGGATCCACCAGTGTCATTGCATTTGTGTTCTTGTTACTAACAACAACCAGAGTCATTACATGTGTGTTCTTTTCACATACCACATATGGATCCACCAGTGTCGTTGCATGTGTGTTCTTTTTAGTAACAACAACTGGAGTCATTTCATGTGTGTTCTTTTCACATACCACATATGGATCCACCAGTGTCATTGCATGTGTGCTCTTTTCACAATCCACCTATGGATCCACCAGTGTCATTGAAATGTGTGTACTCTTCAGAGACCATACATGGATCCACCAGTATCATTGCATGTGTGTTCTTTTTACTAACAACAACTGGAGTCATTGCATGTGTGTTCTTTTCACATACCACATATGGATCCACCAGTGTCATTGCATGTGTGCTCTTTTCACAATCCACCTATGGATCCCTAGTGTCATTGCATGTGTGTTCTTTTTACTAATAACAACCAGAGTCATTGCATGTGTGTTCTTTTCACATACCACATATGGATCCACCAGTGTCATTGCATGTGTGTTCTTTTCACAATCCACATATAGATCCACTAGTGTCATTGCATCTGTGCTCTTTTTACTAACAACAACTAGAGTCATTGCATGTGGGTTCTCTTTAGAGACCACACATGGATCCACCAGTGTCATTGCATGTGTGTTCTTTCTACTAACAACAACTGGAGTCATTGCATGTGTGTTCTTTTCACATACCACATATGGATCCACCAGTATCATTGCATGTGTGCTCTTTTCACAATCCACCTAAGGATCCACCAGTGTCATTGCATATGTGTTCTTTTTACTAACAACAACTAGAGTCATTGCATGTGTGTTCTTTTCACATACCACATATGGATCCACCAGTGTCATTGCATGTGTGTTCTTTTCACAATCCACCTATAGATAAACCAGTGTCATTGCATGTGTGCTCTTTTTACTAACCACAACCAGAGTCATTGCATGTGTGTTCTCTTCAGAGACCACATATGGATCCACCAGTGTCATTGCATTTGTGTTCTTGTTACTAACAACAACCAGAGTCATTACATGTGTGTTCTTTTCACATACCACATATGGATCCACCAGTGTCGTTGCATGTGTGTTCTTTTTACTAACAACAACTGGAGTCATTTCATGTGTGTTCTTTTCACATACGACATATGGATCCACCAGTGTCATTGCATGTGTGCTCTTTTCACAATCCACCTATGGATCCACCAGTGTCATTGAAATGTGTGTTCTCTTCAGAGACCATACATGGATCCACCAGTATCATTGCATGTGTGTTCTTTTTACTAACAACAACTGGAGTCATTGCATTGTGTTCTTTTCACATACCACATATGGATCCACCAGTGTCATTGCAAGTGTGTTCTTTTTAATAACAATAACTGGAGTCATTACATGTGTGTTCTTTTCACATACCACATATGGATCCACCAGTGTCATTGCATGTGTGCTCTTTTCACAATCCACCTATGGATCCCTAGTGTCATTGCATGTGTGTTCTTTTTACTAATAACAACCAGAGTCATTGCATGTGTATTCTTTTCACATACCACATATGGATCCACCAATGTCATTGCATGTGTGTTCTTTTCACAATCCACCTATAGATCCACTAGTGTCATTGCATGTGTGCTCTTTTTACTGACAACAACCAGAGTCATTGCATGTGTGTTCTCTTTAGAGACCACACATGGATCCACCAGTGTCATTGCATGTGTTATCTTTCTACTAACAACAACTGGAGTCATTGCATGTGTGTTCTTTTCACATACCACATATGGATCCACCAGTATCATTGCATGTGTGCTCTTTTCACAATCCACCTATGGATCCACCAGTGTCATTGAAATGTGTGTTCTCTTCAAAGACCATACATGGATCCACCAGTGTCATTGCATGTGTGTTCTTTTTACTAACAACAACTGGAGTCATTGCATGTGTTTTTTTTCACATACCACATATGGATCCACCAGTGTCATTGCATGTGTGCTCTTTTCACAGTCAACCTATGGATCCACCAGTGTCATTGCATGTGTGTTCTTTTTACTAACAACAACCAGAGTCAATGCATGTGTGTTCTTTTCACATACCACATATGGATCCACCAGTGTCATTGAAATGTGTGTTCTCTTCAGAGACCACACATGGATCCACCAGTGTCATTGCGTGTGTGTTCTTTTTACTAACAACAACTAGAGTCTTTGCATGTGTGTTCTTTTCACAAACCACATATGGATCCACCAGTGTCATTGCATGTGTGCTCTTTTCACAATCCACCTATTGATCCACCAGTGTCATTGAAATGTGTGTTCTCTTCAGAGACCATACATGGATCCACCAGTGTCATTGCATGTGTTTTTTTTCACATACCACATATGGATCCACCAGTGTCATTGCATGTTTGCTCTTTTCACAGTCAACCTATGGATCCACCAGTGTCATTGCATGTGTGTTCTTTTTACTAACAACAACCAGAGTCAATGCATGTGTGTTATTTTCACATACCACATATTGATCCACCAGTGTCATTGCATGTGTGCTCTTTTCACAATCCACCTATGGATCCACCAGAGTCATTACATGTGTGTTCTTTTCACATACCACATATGGATCCACCAGTGTCATTGCATGTGTGTTCTTTTCACAATCCACCTATAGATCCACCAGTGTCATTGCATGTGTGCTATTTTTACTAACCACAACCAGAGTCATTGCATGTGTGTTCTCTTCAGAGACCACACTTGGATCCACCAGTGTCATTGCAATTGTGTTCTTGTTACTAACAACAACCAAAGTCATTGCATGTGTGTTCTTTTCACATACCACATATGGATCCACGAGTGTTGTTGCATGTGTGTTCTTTTTACTAACAACAATTGGAGTCATTTCATGTATGTTCTTTTCACATACCACACATGGATCCACCAGTGTCATTGAAATGTGTGTTCTCTTCAGAGACCACACATGGATCCACCAGTGTCATTGCATGTGTGTTCTTTTTACTAACAACTGGAGTCATTGCATGTGTGTTCTTTTCACATACCACATATGGATCCACCAGTGCCATTGCATGTGTGCTCTTTTCACAATCCACCTATGGATCCACCAGTGTCATTGCATGTGTGTTCTTTTCACATACCACATATGGATCCACCAGTGCCATTGAAATGTGTGTTCTCTTTAGAGACCACACATGGATCCATCGGTGTCATTGCATGTGTATTCTTTTTACTATCAACAACTGGAGTCATTACATGTTTGTTCTTTTCACATAAAACATATGGATCCACTAGTGTCATTGAAATGTGTGTTCTCTCCACAGACCACACATGGACCCACCAGTGTCATTGCATGTGTGTTCTTTTTACTAACAACAACTGGAGTCATTACATGTTTGTTCTTTTCACATACAACATATGGATCCACTAGTGTCATTGCATGTGTGCTCCTTTCACAATCCACCTATGGATCCACTAGTGTCATTGCATGTGTGTTCTTTTCACATACCACATATGGATCCACCAGTGTCATTGAAATGTGTGTTCTCTTCAGAGACCACACATGGATCCACCAGTGTCATTGCATGTGTGTTCTTTTTACTAACAACAACGGGAGTCGTTGCATGTGTGTTCTTTTCACATACCACATATGGATCCACCAGTGCCATTGCATGTGTGCTCTTTTCACAATCCACCTATGGATCCACCAGTGTCATTGCATGTGTGTTCTTTTTACTAAAAACAACCAGAGTCATTGCATGTGTGTTCTTTTTACTAACAACAACTGGAGTCATTGCATGTGTGTTGTTTTCACATACCACATATGGATCCACCAGTGCCATTGCATGTGTGCTCTTTTCACAATCCACCTATGGATCCACCAGTGTCATTGCATGTGTATTCTTTTTACTAACAATAACTGGAGTCATTACATGTGTGTTCTTTTCACATACCACATATGGATCCACCAGTGTCATTGCATGTGTGCTCTTTTCACAATCCACCTATGGATCCCTAGTGTCATTGCATGTGTGTTCTTTTTACTAATAACAACCAGAATCATTGCATGTGTGTTCTTTTCACATACCACATATGGATCCACCAGTGTCATTGCATGTGTGTTCTTTTTACTAACAACAACTGGAGTGATTGCATGTGTGTTCTTTTCACATACCACATATGGATCCACCAGTGTCATTGCATGTGTGCTCTTTTCACAATCCACCTATGGATCCACCAGTGTCATTGCATGTGTGTTCTTTTCACATACCACATATGGAGCCACTAGTGTCATTGAAATGTGTGTTCTCTTTAGAGACCACACATGGATCCACCAGTGTCATTGCATGTGTGTTCTTTTTACTAACAACAACTGGAGTGATTACATGTGTGTTCTTTTCACATACCACATATGGATCCACCAATGTCATTGCATGTGTGCTCTGTTCACAATCCACCTATGGATCCACCAGTGTCATTGCATGTGTGTTCTTTTTACTAACAACAACCAGAGTCATTGCATGTGTGTTCTTTTCACATACCACATTTGGATGCACCAGTGTCATTGCATGTGTGCTCTTTTCACAATCCACCTATGAATCCACCAGTGTCATTGCATGTGTGCTCTTTTTACTAACAATAACCAGAGTAATTGCATGTGTGTTCTCTTCAAAGAACACACATGGATCCACTAGTGTCATTGCATGTGTGTTCTTTTTACTAACAACAACCAGTGTCATTGAAATGTGTGTTCTCTTCAGAGACCACACATGGATCCACCAGTGTCATTGCATGTGTGTTCTTTTTACTAATAACAACTCGAGTCATTGCATGTGTGTTCTTTTCACATACCTCATATGGATCCACCAGTGTCATTGCATGTGTGCTATTTTCACAATCCACCTATGGATCCACCAGTGTCATTGCATGTGTGTTCTTTTTACTAACAACAACCAGAGTCATTGCATGTGTGTTCTTTTCACATACCACATATGGATCCACCAGTGTCATTGAAATGTGTGTTGTCTTTACAAACCACACATGGATCCACCAGTGTCATTGCATGTGTGTTCTTTTTACTAACAACAACTGGAGTCATTGCATGTGTGTTCTTTTCACATACCACATATGGATCCACGAGTGTCATTGCATGTGTGTTGTTTTCACAATCCACCTATGGATCCATTAGTGTCATTGCATGTGTGTTCTTTTTACTCACAACAACCAGAGTCATTGCATGTGTGTTCTTTCCACATATCACATATGGATCCACCAGTGTCATTGCATGTGTGCTCTTTTCACAATCCACATATGGATCCACTAGTGTCATTACACGTGTATTCTTTTTACTAACAACCACCAGAGTCATTGCATGTGTGTTCTTTTCACATACCACATATGGATCCACCAGTGTCATTGCATGTGTGTTATTTTCACAATCCACCTATGGATCCACCAGTGTCATTGCATATGTGCACTTTTTACTAACAACAACCAGAGTCATTGCATGTGTGTTCTCTTTAGAGACCACACATGGATCCACCAGTGTCATTGGATGTGTGTTCTTTTTACTAACAACAACCAGTGTCATTGAAATGTGTGTTCTCGTCAGAGACCACACATGGATCCACCAGTGTCATTGCATGTGTGTTCTTTTTACTAACAACAACCGGAGTTATTGCATGTGTGTTCTTTTCACATACCACATATGGATCCACCAGTATCATTGCATGTGTGTTCTTTTCACAATCCACCTATAGATCCACAAGTGTCATTGCATGTGTGCTCTTTTTACTAACAACAACCAAAGTCATTGCATGTGTGTTCTCTTCAGAGACCACACATGGATCCACCTGTGTCATTGCATGTGTGTCCTTTTTACTAAGAACAAACAGAGTCATTGAAATGTGTGTTCTCTTCAGAGACCACACATGGATCCACCACTGTCATTGCATGTGTTTTCTTTTTACTAACATAAACCAGAGTCATTGCATGTGTGTTCTTTTCACATACCACATATGGATCCACCAATGTCACTTCATGTGTGTTCTTTTTACTAACAATAGCTGGAGTCATTTCATGTGTGTTCTTTTCACATACCACATATGGATCCACCAGTGTCATTGAAATGTGTGTTCTCATCAGAGACCACACATGGATCCACCAGTGTCATTGCATGTGTGTTCTTTTTACTAACAACAACTGAAGTCATTACATGTGTGTTCTTTTCATATACCACATATGGATCCACCAGTGTCATTGCATGTGTGCTCTTTTCACAATCCACCTATGGATCCACCAGTGTCATTGCATGTGTGTTCTTTTTACTAACAACCAGAGTCATTGCATGTGTGTTCTTTTCACATACCACATATGGATCCACCAGTGTCATTGCATGTGTGTTCTTTTTACTAACAATAACTGGAGTCATTTCATGTGTGTTCTTTTCACATACCACATATGGATCCACCAGTGTCATTGAAATGTGTGTTCTCTTTAGAGACCACACATGGATCCACCACTGTCATTGCATGTGTGTTCTTGTTACTAACAACAACCAGAGTCATGGCATGTGTGTTCTTTTTACTAACAACAACCAGAGTCATTGCATGTGGGTTCTTTTCACATACCACATATGGATCCACCAGTCTCATTGCACGTGTGTTCTTTTTACTAACAACAACTGGAGTCATTTCATGTGTGTTCTTTTCACATACCACATATGGATCCACCAGTGTCATTGAAATGTGTGTTCTCTTCAGAGACCACACATGGATCCACCAGTGTCATTGCATGTGTGTTCTTTTTACTAAGAACAACTGGAGTCATTGCATGTGTGTTCTTTTCACATAACACATATGGATCCAGCAGTGTCATTGGATGTGTGCTCTTTTCACAATCCACCTATGGATCCACCAGTGTCATTGCATGTGTGTTCTTTTCACATACCACATATGGATCCACCAGTGTCATTGAAATGTGTGTTCTCTTCAGAGACCACACATGGATCCACTAGTCTCATTGCATGTGTGTTCTTTTTACTAACGACAACTGGAATCATTGCATGTGTGTTCTTTTCACATACCATATATGGATCCACCAGTGTCATTCATGTGTGCTCTTTTCGCAATCCACCTATGGATCCACCAGTGTCATTGCATGTGTGTTCTTTTCACATACCACATATGGATCCACCAATGTCATTGAAATTTGTGATCTCGTCAGAGACCACACATGGATCCACCAGTGTCATTACATGTGTGTTCTTTTTACTAACAACAACCAGATGCATTGCATGTGTGTTCTTTTCACATACCACATATGGATCCACCAGTGTCATTGCATGTGTGCTCTTTTTACTAACAACAACCAGAGTCATTGCATGTGTGTTCTCTTCAGTGACCACACATGGATCCACCTGTGTCATTGCATGTGTGTTCTTTTTACTAACAACGACCAGAGTCATTGAAATGTGTGTTCTCTTCATAGACCACACATGGATCCACCAGTGTCATTGCATGTGTGTTCTTTTTACTAACAACAACCAGTGTCATTGAAATGTGTGTTCTCTTTAGAGACCACACATGGATACACCAGTGTCATTGCATGTGTGTTCTTTTTACTAACAACAACCAGAATCATTGCATGTGTGTTCTTTTCACATATCACATATGGATCCACCAGTGTCATTGCATGTGTGTTCTTTTTACTAACAACAACTGGAGTCATTGCATGTGTGCTCTTTTCATAGTCCACCTATGGATCCACCAGTGTCATTGCATGTGTGTTCTTTTTACTAACAACAACCAGAGTCATTGCATGTGTGTTCTTTTCACATACCACATATGCATCCACCAGTGTCATTGAAATGTGTGTTCTCTTTAGAGACCACACATGGATCCACCAGTGTCATTGCATGTGTGTTCTTTTTACTAACAACAACTGGAGTCATTGCATGTGTGTTCTTTTCACATACAACATAGGGATCCACAAGTGTCATTGCATGTGTGCTCTTTTCTCAATCCACTCATGGATCCACTAGTGTCATTGCATGTGTGTTCTTTTCACATACCACATATGGATCCACTAGTGTCATTGAAATGTGTATTCTCGTCAGAGACCACACATGGATCCACCAGTGTCATTGCATGTGTGTTCTTTTTACTAACAATAACTGGAGTCATTGCGTGTGTGTTCTTTTCACATACCACATATGGATCCACCATTGTCATTGCATGTGTGCTCTTTTCACAATCCACCTATGGATCCACCAGTGTCATTGAAATGTGTGTTCTCTTCAGAGACCACACATGGATCCACCAGTGTCATTGCATGTGTGTTCTTTTTTCTAATAACAACTCGAGTCATTGCATGTGTGTTCTTTTCACATACCTCATATGGATCCACCAGTGTCATTGCATGTGTGCTATTTTCACAATCCACCTATGGATCCACCAGTGTCATTGCATGTGTGTTCTTTTTACTAACAACAACCAGAGTCATTGCATGTATGTTCTTTTCACATACCACATATGGATCCACCAGTGTCATTGAAATGTGTGTTGTCTTTACAGACCACACATGGATCCACCAGTGTCATTGCATGTGTGTTCTTTTTACTAACAACAACTGGAGTCATTGCATGTGTGTTCTTTTCACATACCACATATGGATCCACGAGTGTCATTGCATGTGTGCTGTTTTCACAATCCACCTATGGATCCACTAGTGTCATTGCATGTGTGTTCTTTTTACTCACAACAACCAGAGTCATTGCATGTGTGTTCTTTCCACATATCACATATGGATCCACCAGTGTCATTGCATGTGTGCTCTTTTCACAATCCACATATGGATCCACTAGTGTCATTATACGTGTATTCTTTTTACTAACAACAACCAGAGTCATTGCATGTGTGTTCTTTTCACATACCACATATGGATCCACCAGTGTCATTGAAATGTGTATTCTCGTCAGAGACCACACATGGATCCACCAGTGTCATTGCATGTGTGTTCTTTTTACTAACAATAACTGGAGTCATTGCGTGTGTGTTCTTTTCACATACCACATATGGATCCACCATTGTCATTGCATGTGTGCTCTTTTCACAATCCACCTATGGATCCACCAGTGTCATTGAAATGTGTGTTCTCTTCAGAGACCACACATGGATCCACCAGTGTCATTGCATGTGTGTTCTTTTTTCTAATAACAACTCGAGTCATTGCATGTGTGTTCTTTTCACATACCTCATATGGATCCACCAGTGTCATTGCATGTGTGCTATTTTCACAATCCACCTATGGATCCACCAGTGTCATTGCATGTGTGTTCTTTTTACTAACAACAACCAGAGTCATTGCATGTATGTTCTTTTCACATACCACATATGGATCCACCAGTGTCATTGAAATGTGTGTTGTCTTTACAGACCACACATGGATCCACCAGTGTCATTGCATGTGTGTTCTTTTTACTAACAACAACTGGAGTCATTGCATGTGTGTTCTTTTCACATACCACATATGGATCCACGAGTGTCATTGCATGTGTGCTGTTTTCACAATCCACCTATGGATCCACTAGTGTCATTGCATGTGTGTTCTTTTTACTCACAACAACCAGAGTCATTGCATGTGTGTTCTTTCCACATATCACATATGGATCCACCAGTGTCATTGCATGTGTGCTCTTTTCACAATCCACGTATGGATCCACTAGTGTCATTATACGTGTATTCTTTTTACTAACAACAACCAGAGTCATTGCATGTGTGTTCTTTTCACATACCACATATGGATCCACCAGTGTCATTGCATGTGTGTTCTTTTCACAATCCACCTATGGATCCACCAGTGTCATTGCATATGTGCACTTTTTACTAACAACAACCAGAGTCATTGCATGTGTGTTCTCTTTAGAGACCACACATGGATCCACCAGTGTCATTGGATGTGTGTTCTTTTTACTAACAACAACCAGTGTCATTGAAATGTGTGTTCTCGTCAGAGACCACACATGGATCCACCAGTGTCATTGCATGTGTGTTCTTTTTACTAACAACAACCGGAGTCATTGCATGTGTGTTCTTTTCACATACCACATATGGATCCACCAGTATCATTGCATGTGTGTGCTTTTCACAATCCACCTATGGATCCACCAGTTTCATTGCATGTGTGCTCTTTGTACTAACAACAACCAAAGTCATTGCATGTGTGTTCTCTTCAGAGACCACACATGGATCCACATGTGTCATTGCATGTGTGTTCTTTTTACTAACAACAAACAGAGTCATTGAAATGTGTGTTCTCTTCAGAGACCACACATGGATCCACCAGTGTCATTGCATGTGTGTTCTATTTACTAACAACAACCAGAGTCATTGCATGTGTGTTCTTTTCACATACCACATATGGATCCACCAGTGTCATTGAAATGTGTGTTCTCTTTAGAGACCACACATGGATCCACTAGTGTCATTGCATGTGTGTTCTTTTTACTAACAACAACTGGAGTCATTGCATGTGTGTTCTTTTCACATACAACATATGGGTCCACAAGTGTCATTGCATGTGTGCTCTTTTCTCAATCCACTCATGGATCCCCTAGTGTCATTGCATGTGTGTTCTTTTCACATACCACATATGGATCCACCAGTGTCATTGAAATGTGTATTCTCGTCAGAGACCACACATGGATCCACCAGTGTCATTGCATGTGTGTTCTTTTTACTAACAATAACTAGAGTCATTGCGTGTGTGTTCTTTTCACATACCACATATGGATCCACCATTGTCATTGCATGTGTGCTCTTTTCACAATCCACCTATGGATCCACCAGTGTCATTGAAATGTGTGTTCTCTTCAGAGACCACATATGGATCCACCAGTGTCATTGCATGTGTGTTCTTTTTACTAATAACAACTCGAGTCATTCATTGTGTGCTCTTTTCACATACCTCATATGGATCCACCAGTGTCATTGCATGTGTGCTATTTTCACAATCCACCTATGGATCCACCAGTGTCATTGCATGTGTGTTCTTTTTACTAACAACAACCAGAGTCATTGCATGTGTGTTCTTTTCACATACCACATATGGATCCACCAGTGTCATTGAAATGTGTGTTCTCTTTAGAGACCACACATGGATCCACCAGTGTCATTGCATGTGTGTTCTTTTTACTAACAACAACTAGAGTCATTGCATGTGTGTTCTTTTCACATACAACATATGGATCCACAAGTGTCATTGCATGTGTGCTCTTTTCTCAATCCACTCATGGATCCAATAGTGTCATTGCATGTGTGTTCTTTTCACATACCACATATGGATCCACCAGTGTCATTGAAATGTGTATTCTCGTCAGAGACCACACATGGATCCACCAGTGTCATTGCATGTGTGTTCTTTTTACTAACAATAACTGGAGTCATTGCGTGTGTGTTCTTTTCACATACCACATATGGATCCACCATTGTCATTGCATGTGTGCTCTTTTCACAATCCACCTATGGATCCACCAGTGTCATTGAAATGTGTGTTCTCTTCAGAGACCACACATGGATCCACCAGTGTCATTGCATGTGTGTTCTTTTTTCTAATAACAACTCGAGTCATTGCATGTGTGTTCTTTTCACATACCTCATATGGATCCACCAGTGTCATTGCATGTGTGCTATTTTCACAATCCACCTATGGATCCACCAGTGTCATTGCATGTGTGTTCTTTTTACTAACAACAACCAGAGTCATTGCATGTATGTTCTTTTCACATACCACATATGGATCCACCAGTGTCATTGAAATGTGTGTTGTCTTTACAGACCACACATGGATCCACCAGTGTCATTGCATGTGTGTTCTTTTTACTAACAACAACTGGAGTCATTGCATGTGTGTTCTTTTCACATACCGCATATGGATCCACGAGTGTCATTGCATGTGTGCTGTTTTCACAATCCACCTATGGATCCACTAGTGTCATTGCATGTGTGTTCTTTTTACTCACAACAACCAGAGTCATTGCATGTGTGTTCTTTCCACATATCACATATGGATCCACCAGTGTCATTGCATGTGTGCTCTTTTCACAATCCACATATGGATCCACTAGTGTCATTACACGTGTATTCTTTTTACTAACAACAACCAGAGTCATTGCATGTGTGTTCTTTTCACATACCACATATGGATCCACCAGTGTCATTGCATGTGTGTTCTTTTCACAATCCACCTATGGATCCACCAGTGTCATTGCATAAGTGCACTTTTTACTAACAACAACCAGAGTCATTGCATGTGTGTTCTCTTTAGAGACCACACATGGATCCACCAGTGTCATTGGATGTGTGTTCTTTTTACTAACAACAACTAGTGTCATTGAAATGTGTGTTCTCGTCAGAGACCACACATGGATCCACCAGTGTCATTGCATGTGTGTTCTTTTTACTAACAACAACCGGAGTCATTGCATGTGTGTTCTTTTCACATACCACATATGGATCCACCAGTATCATTGCATGTGTGTGCTTTTCACAATCCACCTATGGATCCACCAGTTTCATTGCATGTGTGCTCTTTGTACTAACAACAACCAAAGTCATTGCATGTGTGTTCTCTTCAGAGACCACACATGGATCCACATGTGTCATTGCATGTGTGTTCTTTTTACTAACAACAAACAGAGTCATTGAAATGTGTGTTCTCTTCACAGACCACACATGGATCCACCAGTGTCATTGCATGTGTGTTCTATTTACTAACAACAACCAGAGTCATTGCATGTGTGTTCTTTTCACATACCACATATGGATCCACCAGTGTCATTGAAATGTGTGTTCTCTTTAGAGACCACACATGGATCCACCAGTGTCATTGCATGTGTGTTCTTTTTACTAACAACAACTGGAGTCATTGCATGTGTGTTCTTTTCACATACAACATATGGGTCCACAAGTGTCATTGCATGTGTGCTCTTTTCTCAATCCACTCATGGATCCCCTAGTGTCATTGCATGTGTGTTCTTTTCACATACCACATATGGATCCACCAGTGTCATTGAAATGTGTATTCTCGTCAGAGACCACACATGGATCCACCAGTGTCATTGCATGTGTGTTCTTTTTACTAACAATAACTAGAGTCATTGCGTGTGTGTTCTTTTCACATACCACATATGGATCCACCATTGTCATTGCATGTGTGCTGTTTTCACAATCCACCTATGGATCCACTAGTGTCATTGCATGTGTGTTCTTTTTACTCACAACAACCAGAGTCATTGCATGTGTGTTCTTTTCACATACCACATATGGATCCACCATTGTCATTGCATGTGTGCTCTTTTCACAATCCACCTATGGATCCACCAGTGTCATTGAAATGTGTGTTCTCTTCAGAGACCACACATGGATCCACCAGTGTCATTGCATGTGTGTTCTTTTTTCTAATAACAACTCGAGTCATTGCATGTGTGTTCTTTTCACATACCTCATATGGATCCACCAGTGTCATTGCATGTGTGCTATTTTCACAATCCACCTATGGATCCACCAGTGTCATTGCATGTGTGTTCTTTTTACTAACAACAACCAGAGTCATTGCATGTGTGTTCTTTTCACATACCACATATGGATCCACCAGTGTCATTGCATGTGTGTTCTTTTCACAATCCACCTATGGATCCACTAGTGTCATTACACGTGTATTCTTTTTACTAACAACAACCAGAGTCATTGCATGTGTGTTCTTTTCACATACCACATATGGATCCACCAGTGTCATTGCATGTGTGTTCTTTTCACAATCCACCTATGGATCCACCAGTGTCATTGCATATGTGCACTTTTTACTAACAACAACCAGAGTCATTGCATGTGTGTTCTCTTTAGAGACCACACATGGATCCACCAGTGTCATTGGATGTGTGTTCTTTTTACTAACAACAACCAGTGTCATTGAAATGTGTGTTCTCGTCAAAGACCAGACATGGATCCACCAGTGTCATCGCATGTGTGTTCTTTTTACTAACAACAACCGGAGTCATTGCATGTGTGTTCTTTTCACATACCACATATGGATCCACCAGTATCATTGCATGTGTGTGCTTTTCACAATCCACCTATGGATCCACCAGTTTCATTGCATGTGTGCTCTTTGTACTAACAACAACCAAAGTCATTGCATGTGTGTTCTCTTCAGAGACCACACATGGATCCACATGTGTCATTGCATGTGTGTTCTTTTTACTAACAACAAACAGAGTCATTGAAATGTGTGTTCTCTTCAGAGACCACACATGGATCCACCAGTGTCATTGCATGTGTGTTCTATTTACTAACAACAACCAGAGTCATTGCATGTGTGTTCTTTTCACATACCACATATGGATCCACCAGTGTCATTGAAATGTGTGTTCTCTTTAGAGACCACACATGGATCCACCAGTGTCATTGCATGTGTGTTCTTTTTACTAACAACAACTGGAGTCATTGCATGTGTGTTCTTTTCACATACAACATATGGGTCCACAAGTGTCATTGCATGTGTGCTCTTTTCTCAATCCACTCATGGATCCCCTAGTGTCATTGCATGTGTGTTCTTTTCACATACCACATATGGATCCACCAGTGTCATTGAAATGTGTATTCTCGTCAGAGACCACACATGGATCCACCAGTGTCATTGCATGTGTGTTCTTTTTACTAACAATAACTAGAGTCATTGCGTGTGTGTTCTTTTCACATACCACATATGGATCCACCATTGTCATTGCATGTGTGCTCTTTTCACAATCCACCTATGGATCCACCAGTGTCATTGAAATGTGTGTTCTCTTTAGAGACCACACATGGATCCACCAGTGTCATTGCATGTGTGTTCTTTTTACTAATAACAACTCGAGTCATTCATTGTGTGTTCTTTTCACATACCTCATATGGATCCACCAGTGTCATTGCATGTGTGCTATTTTCACAATCCACCTATGGATCCACCAGTGTCATTGCATGTGTGTTCTTTTTACTAACAACAACCAGAGTCATTGCATGTGTGTTCTTTTCACATACCACATATGGATCCACTAGTGTCATTGAAATGTGTGTTCTCTTTAGAGACCACACATGGATCCACCAGTGTCATTGCATGTGTGTTCTTTTTACTAACAACAACTGGAGTCATTACATGTGTGTTCTTTTCACATACAACATATGGATCCACAAGTGTCATTGCATGTGTGATCTTTTCTCAATCCACTCATGGATCCACTAGTGTCATTGCATGTGTGTTCTTTTCACATACCACATATGGATCCACCAGTGTCATTGAAATGTGTATTCTCGTCAGAGACCACACATGGATCCACCAGTGTCATTGCATGTGTGTTCTTTTTACTAACAATAACTGGAGTCATTGCGTGTGTGTTCTTTTCACATACCACATATGGATCCACCATTGTCATTGCATGTGTGCTCTTTTCACAATCCACCTATGGATCCACCAGTGTCATTGAAATGTGTGTTCTCTTCAGAGACCACACATGGATCCACCAATGTCATTGCATGTGTGTTCTTTTTTCTAATAACAACTCGAGTCATTGCATGTGTGTTCTTTTCACATACCTCATATGGATCCACCAGTGTCATTGCATGTGTGCTATTTTCACAATCCACCTATGGATCCACCAGTGTCATTGCATGTGTGTTCTTTTTACTAACAACAACCAGAGTTATTGCATGTATGTTCTTTTCACATACCACATATGGATCCACCAGTGTCATTGAAATGTGTGTTGTCTTTACAGACCACACATGGATCCACCAGTGTCATTGCATGTGTGTTCTTTTTACTAACAACAACTGGAGTCATTGCATGTGTGTTCTTTTCACATACCACATATGGATCCACGAGTGTCATTGCATGTGTGCTGTTTTCACAATCCACCTATGGATCCACTAGTGTCATTGCATGTGTGTTCTTTTTACTCACAACAACCAGAGTCATTGCATGTGTGTTCTTCCCACATATCACATATGGATCCACGAGTGTCATTGCATGTGTGCTCTTTTCACAATCCACATATGGATCCACTAGTGTCATTACACGTGTATTCTTTTTACTAACAACAACCAGAGTCATTACATGTGTGTTCTTTTCACATGCCACATATGGATCCACCAGTGTCAGTGCATGTGTGTTCTTTTCACAATCCACCTATGGATCCACCAGTGTCATTGGATGTGTGTTCTTTTTACTAACAACCAGTGTCATTGAAATGTGTGTTCTCGTCAGAGACCACACATGGATCCACCAGTGTCATTGGATGTGTGTTCTTTTTACTAACAACAACCGGAGTCATTGCAGGTGTGTTCTTTTCACATACCACATATGGATCCACCAGTATCATTGCATGTGTGTTCTTTTCACAATCCACCTATGGATCCACAAGTGTCATTGCATGTGTGCTCTTTTTACTAACAACAACCAAAGTCATTGCATGTGTGTTCTCTTCAGAGACCACACATGGATCCACCTGTGTCATTGCATGTGTGTCCTTTTTACTAACAAACAGAGTCATTGAAATGTGTGTTCTCTTCAGAGACCACACATGGATCCACCACTGTCATTGCATGTGTTTTCTTTTTACTAACATAAACCAGAGTCATTGCATGTGTGTTCTTTTCACATACCACATATGGATCCACCAATGTCACTTCATGTGTGTTCTTTTTACTAACAATAGCTGGAGTCATTTCATGTGTGTTCTTTTCACATACCACATATGGATCCACCAGTGTCATTGAAATGTGTGTTCTCATCAGAGACCACACATGGATCCACCAGTGTCATTGCATGTGTGTTCTTTTTACTAACAACAACCAGAGTCAATGCATGTGTGTTCTTTTCATATACCACATATGGATCCACCAGTGTCATTGCATGTGTGCTCTTTTCACAATCCACCTATGGATCCACCAGTGTCATTGCATGTGTGTTCTTTTTACTAATAACAACTCGAGTCATTCATTGTGTGTTCTTTTCACATACCTCATATGGATCCACCAGTGTCATTGCATGTGTGCTATTTTCACAATCCACCTATGGATCCACCAGTGTCATTGCATGTGTGTTCTTTTTACTAACAACAACCAGAGTCATTGCATGTGTGTTCTTTTCACATACCACATATGGATCCACTAGTGTCATTGAAATGTGTGTTCTCTTTAGAGACCACACATGGATCCACCAGTGTCATTGCATGTGTGTTCTTTTTACTAACAACAACTGGAGTCATTGCATGTGTGTTCTTTTCACATACAACATATGGATCCACAAGTGTCATTGCATGTGTGATCTTTTCTCAATCCACTCATGGATCCACTAGTGTCATTGCATGTGTGTTCTTTTCACATACCACATATGGATCCACCAGTGTCATTGAAATGTGTATTCTCGTCAGAGACCACACATGGATCCACCAGTGTCATTGCATGTGTGTTCTTTTTACTAACAATAACTGGAGTCATTGCGTGTGTGTTCTTTTCACATACCACATATGGATCCACCATTGTCATTGCATGTGTGCTCTTTTCACAATCCACCTATGGATCCACCAGTGTCATTGAAATGTGTGTTCTCTTCAGAGACCACACATGGATCCACCAATGTCATTGCATGTGTGTTCTTTTTTCTAATAACAACTCGAGTCATTGCATGTGTGTTCTTTTCACATACCTCATATGGATCCACCAGTGTCATTGCATGTGTGCTATTTTCACAATCCACCTATGGATCCACCAGTGTCATTGCATGTGTGTTCTTTTTACTAACAACAACCAGAGTTATTGCATGTATGTTCTTTTCACATACCACATATGGATCCACCAGTGTCATTGAAATGTGTGTTGTCTTTACAGACCACACATGGATCCACCAGTGTCATTGCATGTGTGTTCTTTTTACTAACAACAACTGGAGTCATTGCATGTGTGTTCTTTTCACATACCACATATGGATCCACGAGTGTCATTGCATGTGTGCTGTTATCACAATCCACCTATGGATCCACTAGTGTCATTGCATGTGTGTTCTTTTTACTCACAACAACCAGAGTCATTGCATGTGTGTTCTTCCCACATATCACATATGGATCCACCAGTGTCATTGCATGTGTGCTCTTTTCACAATCCACATATGGATCCACTAGTGTCATTACACGTGTATTCTTTTTACTAACAACAACCAGAGTCATTACATGTGTGTTCTTTTCACATGCCACATATGGATCCACCAGTGTGAGTGCATGTGTGTTCTTTTCACAATCCACCTATGGATCCACCAGTGTCATTGGATGTGTGTTCTTTTTACTAACAACCAGTGTCATTGAAATGTGTGTTCTCGTCAGAGACCACACATGGATCCACCAGTGTCATTGGATGTGTGTTCTTTTTACTAACAACAACCGGAGTCATTGCATGTGTGTTCTTTTCACATACCACATATGGATCCACCAGTATCATTGCATGTGTGTTCTTTTCACAATCCACCTATGGATCCACAAGTGTCATTGCATGTGTGCTCTTTTTACTAACAACAACCAAAGTCATTGCATGTGTGTTCTCTTCAGAGACCACACATGGATCCACCTGTGTCATTGCATGTGTGTCCTTTTTACTAACAAACAGAGTCATTGAAATGTGTGTTCTCTTCAGAGACCACACATGGATCCACCACTGTCATTGCATGTGTTTTCTTTTTACTAACATAAACCAGAGTCATTGCATGTGTGTTCTTTTCACATACCACATATGGATCCACCAATGTCACTTCATGTGTGTTCTTTTTACTAACAATAGCTGGAGTCATTTCATGTGTGTTCTTTTCACATACCACATATGGATCCACCAGTGTCATTGAAATGTGTGTTCTCATCAGAGACCACACATGGATCCACCAGTGTCATTGCATGTGTGTTCTTTTTACTAACAACAACCAGAGTCAATGCATGTGTGTTCTTTTCATATACCACATATGGATCCACCAGTGTCATTGCATGTGTGCTCTTTTCACAATCCACCTATGGATCCACCAGTGTCATTGCATGTGTGTTCTTTTTACTAACAACCAGAGTCATTGCATGTGTGTTCTTTTCACATACCATATATGGATCCACCAGTGTCATTGCATGTGTGTTCTTTTGACAATTCACCTATAGATCCACCAGTGTCATTGCATGTGTGCTCTTTTTACTAACCACAACTAGTCATTACATGTGTGTTCTCTTCAGAGACCACACATGGATCCACCAGTGTCATTGCATTTGTGTTCTTGTTACTAACAACAACTGGAGTCATTTCATGTGTGTTCTTTTCACATACCACACATGGATCCACCAGTGTCATTGAAATGTGTGTTGTCTTCAGAGACCACACATGGATCCAGCAGTGTCATTGCATGTGTGTTCTTTTTACTAACAACAACTGGAGTCATTGCATGTGTGTTCTTTTCACATAACACATATGGATCCACCAGTGCAATTGAATGTGTGCTCTTTTCACAATCCACCTATGGATCCACCAGTGTCATTGCAAGTGTGTTCTTTTCAGATACCACATATGGATCCACCCGTGTCATTGAAATGTGTGTTCTCTTTAGAGACCCCACATGGATCCACCGGTGTCATTGCATGTGTATTCTTTTAACTAACAACAACTGGAGTCATTACATGTGTGTTCTTTTCACATACCACATATGGATCCACCAGTGTCATTGGATGTGTGCTCTTTTCACAATCCACCTATGGATCCAGCAGTGTCATTGCATGTGTGTTCTTTTTACTAACAACAACCAGAGTCATTGCATGTGTGTTCTTTTCACATACCACATATGGATCCACCAGTGTCATTGAAATGTGTGTTCTCTTCAGAGACCACACATGGACCCACCAGTGTCATTGCATGTTGGTTCTTTTTACTAACAACACAGTGAGTCATTACATGTGTGTTCTTTTCACATACAACATATGTATCCACTAGTGTCATTGCATGTGCGCTCTTTTCATAATCCACCTATGGATCCACTAGTGTCATTGCATGTGTGTTCTTATCACATACCACAGATGGATCCACCAGTGTCATTGAAATGTGTGTTCTCTTCCGAGACCACACATGGATCCACCAGTGTCATTGCATGTGTGTTCTTTTTACTAACAACAACTAGAGTCATTGCATGTGTGTTCTTTTCACATACCACATATGGATCCACCAGTGTCATCGCATGTGTGCTCTTTTCACAATCCACCTATGGATCCACCAGTGTCATTGAAATGTGCGTTCTCTTCAGAGACCATACATGGATCCACCAGTGTCATTGCATGTGTGTTCTTTTTACTAACAACAACTGGAGTCATTGCATGTGTGTTATTTTCACATACCACATATGGATCCACCAGTGTCATTGCATGTGTGTTCTTTTTACACTCCACCTATGGATCCACCAGTGTCATTGGATGTGTGTTCTTTTTACTAACAACCAGTGTCATTGAAATGTGTGTTCTCGTCAGAGACCACACATGGATCCACCAGTGTCATTGCATGTGTGTTCTTTTTACTAACAACAACCGGAGTCATTGCATGTGTGTTCTTTTCACATACCACATATGGATCCACCAGTATCATTGCATGTGTGTTCTTTTCACAATCCACCTATGGATCCACAAGTGTCATTGCATGTGTGCTCTTTTTACTAACAACAACCAAAGTCATTGCATGTGTGTTCTCTTCAGAGACCACACATGGATCCACCTGTGTCATTGCATGTGTGTCCTTTTTACTAACAAACAGAGTCATTGAAATGTGTGTTCTCTTCAGAGACCACACATGGATCCAACACTGTCATTGCATGTGTTTTCTTTTTACTAACATAAACCAGAGTCATTGCATGTGTGTTCTTTTCACATACCACATATGGATCCACCAATGTCACTTCATGTGTGTTCTTTTTACTAACAATAGCTGGAGTCATTTCATGTGTGTTCTTTTCACATACCACATATGGATCCACCAGTGTCATTGAAATGTGTGTTCTCATCAGAGACCACACATGGATCCACCAGTGTCATTGCATGTGTGTTCTTTTTACTAACAACAACCAGAGTCAATGCATGTGTGTTCTTTTCATATACCACATATGGATCCACCAGTGTCATTGCATGTGTGCTCTTTTCACAATCCACCTGTGGATCCACCAGTGTCATTGCATGTGTGTTCTTTTTACTAACAACCAGAGTCATTGCATGTGTGTTCTTTTCACATACCATATATGGATCCACCAGTGTCATTGCATGTGTGTCATTTTGACAATTCACCTATAGATCCACCAGTGTCATTGCATGTGTGCTCTTTTTACTAACCACAACTAGTCATTACATGTGTGTTCTCTTCAGAGACCACACATGGATCCACCAGTGTCATTGCATTTGTGTTCTTGTTACTAACAACAACTGGAGTCATTTCATGTGTGTTCTTTTCACATACCACACATGGATCCACCAGTGTCATTGAAATGTGTGTTGTCTTCAGAGACCACACATGGATCCAGCAGTGTCATTGCATGTGTGTTCTTTTTACTAACAACAACTGGAGTCATTGCATGTGTGTTCTTTTCACATACCACATATGGATCCACCAGTGCAATTGAATGTGTGCTCTTTTCACAATCCACCTATGGATCCACCAGTGTCATTGCAAGTGTGTTCTTTTCAGATACCACATATGGATCCACCCGTGTCATTGAAATGTGTGTTCTCTTTAGAGACCCCACATGGATCCACCGGTGTCATTGCATGTGTATTCTTTTAACTAACAACAACTGGAGTCATTACATGTGTGTTCTTTTCACATACCACATATGGATCCACCAGTGTCATTGGATGTGTGCTCTTTTCACAATCCACCTATGGATCCAGCAGTGTCATTGCATGTGTGTTCTTTTTACTAACAACAACCAGAGTCATTGCATGTGTGTTCTTTTCACATACCACATATGGATCCACCAGTGTCATTGAAATGTGTGTTCTCTTCAGAGACCACACATGGACCCACCAGTGTCATTGCATGTTGGTTCTTTTTACTAACAACACAGTGAGTCATTACATGTGTGTTCTTTTCACATACAACATATGGATCCACTAGTGTCATTGCATGTGCGCTCTTTTCATAATCCACCTATGGATCCACTAGTGTCATTGCATGTGTGTTCTTATGACATACCACAGATGGATCCACCAGTGTCATTGAAATGTGTGTTCTCTTCCGAGACCACACATGGATCCACCAGTGTCATTGCATGTGTGTTCTTTTTACTAACAACAACTAGAGTCATTGCATGTGTGTTCTTTTCACATACCACATATGGATCCACCAGTGTCATCGCATGTGTGCTCTTTTCACAATCCACCTATGGATCCACCAGTGTCATTGAAATCTGCGTTCTCTTCAGAGACCATACATGGATCCACCAGTGTCATTGCATGTGTGTTCTTTTTACTAACAACAACTGGAGTCATTGCATGTGTGTTATTTTCACATACCACATATGGATCCACCAGTGTCATTGCATGTGTGTTCTTTTTACACTCCACCTATGGATCCACCAGTGTCATTGGATGTGTGTTCTTTTTACTAACAACCAGTGTCATTGAAATGTGTGTTCTCGTCAGAGACCACACATGGATCCACCAGTGTCATTGCATGTGTGTTCTTTTTACTAACAACAACCGGAGTCATTGCATGTGTGTTCTTTTCACATACCACATATGGATCCACCAGTATCATTGCATGTGTGTTCTTTTCACAATCCACCTATGGATCCACAAGTGTCATTGCATGTGTGCTCTTTTTACTAACAACAACCAAAGTCATTGCATGTGTGTTCTCTTCAGAGACCACACATGGATCCACCTGTGTCATTGCATGTGTGTCCTTTTTACTAACAAACAGAGTCATTGAAATGTGTGTTCTCTTCAGAGACCACACATGGATCCACCACTGTCATTGCATGTGTTTTCTTTTTACTAACATAAACCAGAGTCATTGCATGTGTGTTCTTTTCACATACCACATATGGATCCACCAATGTCACTTCATGTGTGTTCTTTTTACTAACAATAGCTGGAGTCATTTCATGTGTGTTCTTTTCACATACCACATATGGATCCACCAGTGTCATTGAAATGTGTGTTCTCATCAGAGACCACACATGGATCCACCAGTGTCATTGCATGTGTGTTCTTTTTACTAACAACAACCAGAGTCAATGCATGTGTGTTCTTTTCATATACCACATATGGATCCACCAGTGTCATTGCATGTGTGCTCTTTTCACAATCCACCTATGGATCCACCAGTGTCATTGCATGTGTGTTCTTTTTACTAATAACAACTCGAGTCATTCATTGTGTGTTCTTTTCACATACCTCATATGGATCCACCAGTGTCATTGCATGTGTGCTATTTTCACAATCCACCTATGGATCCACCAGTGTCATTGCATGTGTGTTCTTTTTACTAACAACAACCAGAGTCATTGCATGTGTGTTCTTTTCACATACCACATATGGATCCACTAGTGTCATTGAAATGTGTGTTCTCTTTAGAGACCACACATGGATCCACCAGTGTCATTGCATGTGTGTTCTTTTTACTAACAACAACTGGAGTCATTGCATGTGTGTTCTTTTCACATACAACATATGGATCCACAAGTGTCATTGCATGTGTGATCTTTTCTCAATCCACTCATGGATCCACTAGTGTCATTGCATGTGTGTTCTTTTCACATACCACATATGGATCCACCAGTGTCATTGAAATGTGTATTCTCGTCAGAGACCACACATGGATCCACCAGTGTCATTGCATGTGTGTTCTTTTTACTAACAATAACTGGAGTCATTGCGTGTGTGTTCTTTTCACATACCACATATGGATCCACCATTGTCATTGCATGTGTGCTCTTTTCACAATCCACCTATGGATCCACCAGTGTCATTGAAATGTGTGTTCTCTTCAGAGACCACACATGGATCCACCAATGTCATTGCATGTGTGTTCTTTTTTCTAATAACAACTCGAGTCATTGCATGTGTGTTCTTTTCACATACCTCATATGGATCCACCAGTGTCATTGCATGTGTGCTATTTTCACAATCCACCTATGGATCCACCAGTGTCATTGCATGTGTGTTCTTTTTACTAACAACAACCAGAGTTATTGCATGTATGTTCTTTTCACATACCACATATGGATCCACCAGTGTCATTGAAATGTGTGTTGTCTTTACAGACCACACATGGATCCACCAGTGTCATTGCATGTGTGTTCTTTTTACTAACAACAACTGGAGTCATTGCATGTGTGTTCTTTTCACATACCACATATGGATCCACGAGTGTCATTGCATGTGTGCTGTTTTCACAATCCACCTATGGATCCACTAGTGTCATTGCATGTGTGTTCTTTTTACTCACAACAACCAGAGTCATTGCATGTGTGTTCTTCCCACATATCACATATGGATCCACCAGTGTCATTGCATGTGTGCTCTTTTCACAATCCACATATGGATCCACTAGTGTCATTACACGTGTATTCTTTTTACTAACAACAACCAGAGTCATTACATGTGTGTTCTTTTCACATGCCACATATGGATCCACCAGTGTCAGTGCATGTGTGTTCTTTTCACAATCCACCTATGGATCCACCAGTGTCATTGGATGTGTGTTCTTTTTACTAACAACCAGTGTCATTGAAATGTGTGTTCTCGTCAGAGACCACACATGGATCCACCAGTGTCATTGGATGTGTGTTCTTTTTACTAACAACAACCGGAGTCATTGCATGTGTGTTCTTTTCACATACCACATATGGATCCACCAGTATCATTGCATGTGTGTTCTTTTCACAATCCACCTATGGATCCACAAGTGTCATTGCATGTGTGCTCTTTTTACTAACAACAACCAAAGTCATTGCATGTGTGTTCTCTTCAGAGACCACACATGGATCCACCTGTGTCATTGCATGTGTGTCCTTTTTACTAACAAACAGAGTCATTGAAATGTGTGTTCTCTTCAGAGACCACACATGGATCCACCACTGTCATTGCATGTGTTTTCTTTTTACTAACATAAACCAGAGTCATTGCATGTGTGTTCTTTTCACATACCACATATGGATCCACCAATGTCACTTCATGTGTGTTCTTTTTACTAACAATAGCTGGAGTCATTTCATGTGTGTTCTTTTCACATACCACATATGGATCCACCAGTGTCATTGAAATGTGTGTTCTCATCAGAGACCACACATGGATCCACCAGTGTCATTGCATGTGTGTTCTTTTTACTAACAACAACCAGAGTCAATGCATGTGTGTTCTTTTCATATACCACATATGGATCCACCAGTGTCATTGCATGTGTGCTCTTTTCACAATCCACCTATGGATCCACCAGTGTCATTGCATGTGTGTTCTTTTTACTAACAACCAGAGTCATAGCATGTGTGTTCTTTTCACATACCATATATGGATCCACCAGTGTCATTGCATGTGTGTTCTTTTGACAATTCACCTATAGATCCACCAGTGTCATTGCATGTGTGCTCTTTTTACTAACCACAACTAGTCATTACATGTGTGTTCTCTTCAGAGACCACACATGGATCCACCAGTGTCATTGCATTTGTGTTCTTGTTACTAACAACAACTGGAGTCATTTCATGTGTGTTCTTTTCACATACCACACATGGATCCACCAGTGTCATTGAAATGTGTGTTGTCTTCAGAGACCACACATGGATCCAGCAGTGTCATTGCATGTGTGTTCTTTTTACTAACAACAACTGGAGTCATTGCATGTGTGTTCTTTTCACATAACACATATGGATCCACCAGTGCAATTGAATGTGTGCTCTTTTCACAATCCACCTATGGATCCACCAGTGTCATTGCAAGTGTGTTCTTTTCAGATACCACATATGGATCCACCCGTGTCATTGAAATGTGTGTTCTCTTTAGAGACCCCACATGGATCCACCGGTGTCATTGCATGTGTATTCTTTTAACTAACAACAACTGGAGTCATTACATGTGTGTTCTTTTCACATACCACATATGGATCCACCAGTGTCATTGGATGTGTGCTCTTTTCACAATCCACCTATGGATCCAGCAGTGTCATTGCATGTGTGTTCTTTTTACTAACAACAACCAGAGTCATTGCATGTGTGTTCTTTTCACATACCACATATGGATCCACCAGTGTCATTGAAATGTGTGTTCTCTTCAGAGACCACACATGGACCCACCAGTGTCATTGCATGTTGGTTCTTTTTACTAACAACACAGTGAGTCATTACATGTGTGTTCTTTTCACATACAACATATGGATCCACTAGTGTCATTGCATGTGCGCTCTTTTCATAATCCACCTATGGATCCACTAGTGTCATTGCATGTGTGTTCTTATCACATACCACAGATGGATCCACCAGTGTCATTGAAATGTGTGTTCTCTTCCGAGACCACACATGGATCCACCAGTGTCATTGCATGTGTGTTCTTTTTACTAACAACAACTAGAGTCATTGCATGTGTGTTCTTTTCACATACCACATATGGATCCACCAGTGTCATCGCATGTGTGCTCTTTTCACAATCCACCTATGGATCCACCAGTGTCATTGAAATGTGCGTTCTCTTCAGAGACCATACATGGATCCACCAGTGTCATTGCATGTGTGTTCTTTTTACTAACAACAACTGGAGTCATTGCATGTGTGTTATTTTCACATACCACATATGGATCCACCAGTGTCATTGCATGTGTGTTCTTTTTACACTCCACCTATGGATCCACCAGTGTCATTGGATGTGTGTTCTTTTTACTAACAACCAGTGTCATTGAAATGTGTGTTCTCGTCAGAGACCACACATGGATCCACCAGTGTCATTGCATGTGTGTTCTTTTTACTAACAACAACCGGAGTCATTGCATGTGTGTTCTTTTCACATACCACATATGGATCCACCAGTATCATTGCATGTGTGTTCTTTTCACAATCCACCTATGGATCCACAAGTGTCATTGCATGTGTGCTCTTTTTACTAACAACAACCAAAGTCATTGCATGTGTGTTCTCTTCAGAGACCACACATGGATCCACCTGTGTCATTGCATGTGTGTCCTTTTTACTAACAAACAGAGTCATTGAAATGTGTGTTCTCTTCAGAGACCACACATGGATCCACCACTGTCATTGCATGTGTTTTCTTTTTACTAACATAAACCAGAGTCATTGCATGTGTGTTCTTTTCACATACCACATATGGATCCACCAATGTCACTTCATGTGTGTTCTTTTTACTAACAATAGCTGGAGTCATTTCATGTGTGTTCTTTTCACATACCACATATGGATCCACCAGTGTCATTGAAATGTGTGTTCTCATCAGAGACCACACATGGATCCACCAGTGTCATTGCATGTGTGTTCTTTTTACTAACAACAACCAGAGTCAATGCATGTGTGTTCTTTTCATATACCACATATGGATCCACCAGTGTCATTGCATGTGTGCTCTTTTCACAATCCACCTGTGGATCCACCAGTGTCATTGCATGTGTGTTCTTTTTACTAACAACCAGAGTCATTGCATGTGTGTTCTTTTCACATACCATATATGGATCCACCAGTGTCATTGCATGTGTGTCATTTTGACAATTCACCTATAGATCCACCAGTGTCATTGCATGTGTGCTCTTTTTACTAACCACAACTAGTCATTACATGTGTGTTCTCTTCAGAGACCACACATGGATCCACCAGTGTCATTGCATTTGTGTTCTTGTTACTAACAACAACTGGAGTCATTTCATGTGTGTTCTTTTCACATACCACACATGGATCCACCAGTGTCATTGAAATGTGTGTTGTCTTCAGAGACCACACATGGATCCAGCAGTGTCATTGCATGTGTGTTCTTTTTACTAACAACAACTGGAGTCATTGCATGTGTGTTCTTTTCACATACCACATATGGATCCACCAGTGCAATTGAATGTGTGCTCTTTTCACAATCCACCTATGGATCCACCAGTGTCATTGCAAGTGTGTTCTTTTCAGATACCACATATGGATCCACCCGTGTCATTGAAATGTGTGTTCTCTTTAGAGACCCCACATGGATCCACCGGTGTCATTGCATGTGTATTCTTTTAACTAACAACAACTGGAGTCATTACATGTGTGTTCTTTTCACATACCACATATGGATCCACCAGTGTCATTGGATGTGTGCTCTTTTCACAATCCACCTATGGATCCAGCAGTGTCATTGCATGTGTGTTCTTTTTACTAACAACAACCAGAGTCATTGCATGTGTGTTCTTTTCACATACCACATATGGATCCACCAGTGTCATTGAAATGTGTGTTCTCTTCAGAGACCACACATGGACCCACCAGTGTCATTGCATGTTGGTTCTTTTTACTAACAACACAGTGAGTCATTACATGTGTGTTCTTTTCACATACAACATATGGATCCACTAGTGTCATTGCATGTGCGCTCTTTTCATAATCCACCTATGGATCCACTAGTGTCATTGCATGTGTGTTCTTATCACATACCACAGATGGATCCACCAGTGTCATTGAAATGTGTGTTCTCTTCCGAGACCACACATGGATCCACCAGTGTCATTGCATGTGTGTTCTTTTTACTAACAACAACTAGAGTCATTGCATGTGTGTTCTTTTCACATACCACATATGGATCCACCAGTGTCATCGCATGTGTGCTCTTTTCACAATCCACCTATGGATCCACCAGTGTCATTGAAATGTGCGTTCTCTTCAGAGACCATACATGGATCCACCAGTGTCATTGCATGTGTGTTCTTTTTACTAACAACAACTGGAGTCATTGCATGTGTGTTATTTTCACATACCACATATGGATCCACCAGTGTCATTGCATGTGTGTTCTTTTTACACTCCACCTATGGATCCACCAGTGTCATTGGATGTGTGTTCTTTTTACTAACAACCAGTGTCATTGAAATGTGTGTTCTCGTCAGAGACCACACATGGATCCACCAGTGTCATTGCATGTGTGTTCTTTTTACTAACAACAACCGGAGTCATTGCATGTGTGTTCTTTTCACATACCACATATGGATCCACCAGTATCATTGCATGTGTGTTCTTTTCACAATCCACCTATGGATCCACAAGTGTCATTGCATGTGTGCTCTTTTTACTAACAACAACCAAAGTCATTGCATGTGTGTTCTCTTCAGAGACCACACATGGATCCACCTGTGTCATTGCATGTGTGTCCTTTTTACTAACAAACAGAGTCATTGAAATGTGTGTTCTCTTCAGAGACCACACATGGATCCACCACTGTCATTGCATGTGTTTTCTTTTTACTAACATAAACCAGAGTCATTGCATGTGTGTTCTTTTCACATACCACATATGGATCCACCAATGTCACTTCATGTGTGTTCTTTTTACTAACAATAGCTGGAGTCATTTCATGTGTGTTCTTTTCACATACCACATATGGATCCACCAGTGTCATTGAAATGTGTGTTATCATCAGAGACCACACATGGATCCACCAGTGTCATTGCATGTGTGTTCTTTTTACTAACAACAACCAGAGTCAATGCATGTGTGTTCTTTTCATATACCACATATGGATCCACCAGTGTCATTGCATGTGTGCTCTTTTCACAATCCACCTATGGATCCACCAGTGTCATTGCATGTGTGTTCTTTTTACTAACAACCAGAGTCATTGCATGTGTGTTCTTTTCACATACCATATATGGATCCACCAGTGTCATTGCATGTGTGTTATTTTGACAATTCACCTATAGATCCACCAGTGTCATTGCATGTGTGCTCTTTTTACTAACCACAACTAGTCATTACATGTGTGTTCTCTTCAGAGACCACACATGGATCCACCAGTGTCATTGCATCTGTGTTCTTGTTACTAACAACAACTGGAGTCATTTCATGTGTGTTCTTTTCACATACCACACATGGATCCACCAGTGTCATTGAAATGTGTGTTGTCTTCAGAGACCACACATGGATCCAGCAGTGTCATTGCATGTGTGTTCTTTTTACTAACAACAACTGGAGTCATTGCATGTGTGTTCTTTTCACATACCACATATGGATCCACCAGTGCAATTGAATGTGTGCTCTTTTCACAATCCACCTATGGATCCACCAGTGTCATTGCAAGTGTGTTCTTTTCAGATACCACATATGGATCCACCCGTGTCATTGAAATGTGTGTTCTCTTTAGAGACCCCACATGGATCCACCGGTGTCATTGCATGTGTATTCTTTTAACTAACAACAACTGGAGTCATTACATGTGTGTTCTTTTCACATACCACATATGGATCCACCAGTGTCATTGGATGTGTGCTCTTTTCACAATCCACCTATGGATCCAGCAGTGTCATTGCATGTGTGTTCTTTTTACTAACAACAACCAGAGTCATTGCATGTGTGTTCTTTTCACATACCACATATGGATCCACCAGTGTCATTGAAATGTGTATTCTCTTCAGAGACCACACATGGACCCACCAGTGTCATTGCATGTTGGTTCTTTTTACTAACAACACAGTGAGTCATTACATGTGTGTTCTTTTCACATACAACATATGGATCCACTAGTGTCATTGCATGTGCGCTCTTTTCATAATCCACCTATGGATCCACTAGTGTCATTGCATGTGTGTTCTTATCACATACCACAAATGGATCCACCAGTGTCATTGAAATGTGTGTTCTCTTCCGAGACCACACATGGATCCACCAGTGTCATTGCATGTGTGTTCTTTTTACTAACAACAACTAGAGTCATTGCATGTGTGTTCTTTTCACATACCACATATGGATCCACCAGTGTCATCGCATGTGTGCTCTTTTCACAATCCACCTATGGATCCAGCAGTGTCATTGCATGTGTGTTCTTTTTACTAACAACAACTGGAGTCATTGCATGTGTGTTCTTTTCACATACCACATATGGATCCACCAGTGCAATTGAATGTGTGCTCTTTTCACAATCCACCTATGGATCCACCAGTGTCATTGCAAGTGTGTTCTTTTCAGATACCACATATGGATCCACCCGTGTCATTGAAATGTGTGTTCTCTTTAGAGACCCCACATGGATCCACCGGTGTCATTGCATGTGTATTCTTTTAACTAACAACAACTGGAGTCATTACATGTGTGTTCTTTTCACATACCACATATGGATCCACCAGTGTCATTGGATGTGTGCTCTTTTCACAATCCACCTATGGATCCAGCAGTGTCATTGCATGTGTGTTCTTTTTACTAACAACAACCAGAGTCATTGCATGTGTGTTCTTTTCACATACCACATATGGATCCACCAGTGTCATTGAAATGTGTGTTCTCTTCAGAGACCACACATGGACCCACCAGTGTCATTGCATGTTGGTTCTTTTTACTAACAACACAGTGAGTCATTACATGTGTGTTCTTTTCACATACAACATATGGATCCACTAGTGTCATTGCATGTGCGCTCTTTTCATAATCCACCTATGGATCCACTAGTGTCATTGCATGTGTGTTCTTATCACATACCACAAATGGATCCACCAGTGTCATTGAAATGTGTGTTCTCTTCCGAGACCACACATGGATCCACCAGTGTCATTGCATGTGTGTTCTTTTTACTAACAACAACTAGAGTCATTGCATGTGTGTTCTTTTCACATACCACATATGGATCCACCAGTGTCATCGCATGTGTGCTCTTTTCACAATCCACCTATGGATCCACCAGTGTCATTGAAATGTGCGTTCTCTTCAGAGACCATACATGGATCCACCAGTGTCATTGCATGTGTGTTCTTTTTACTAACAACAACTGGAGTCATTGCATGTGTGTTATTTTCACATACCACATATGGATCCACCAGTGTCATTGCATGTGTGTTCTTTTTACACTCCACCTATGGATCCACTAGTGTCATTGCATGTGTGTTCTTTTTACTAACAACAACCAGAGTCATTGCATGTGTGTTCTTTTCACATACAACATATGGTCCACCAGTGTCATTGCATGTGTGTTCTTTTCACAATCCGCCTATAGATCCACCAGTGTCATTGCATGTGTGCTCTTTTTACTAACAACAACCAGAGTCATTGCATGTGTGTTCTCTTCAGAGACCACACATGGATCCAACAGTGTCATTGCATTTGTGTTCTTTTTACCAACAGCAATTATTGTCATTGAAATTTGTGTTCTCTTTAGAGACCACACATGGATCCACCAGTGTCATTGAATGTGTGTTGTTTTTACTAACAATAACCAGAGTCATTGCATGTGTGTTGTTTTCACATACCACATATGGATACACCAGTCTCATTGCATGTGTGTTCTTTTTACTAACAACAACTGCAGTCATTTCATGTGTGTTCTTTTCACATACCACATATGGATCCACTAGTGTCATTGAAATGTGTGTTCTCTTTAGAGACCACACATGGATCCACCAATGTCATTGCATGTGTGTTCTCTTTACTAACAACAACTGGAGTCATTGCATGTGTGTTCTTTTCACATACCACATATGGATCCACCAATGTCATTGCATGTGTGCTGTTTTCACAATCCACTTATGGATCCACCAGAGTCATTGCATGTGTGTTCTTTTCACACACCACATATGGAACCGCCATTGTCATTGCATGTGTGTTCTTTTCACAAACCACATATGGATCCACTATTGTCATTGCATGTGTGTTCTTTTCACAAACCACATTTGGATCCACTATTTTCATTGCATGTGTGTTCTTTTCACAGACCACATATGGATCGACCAGAGTCATTGCATGTGTGTTCTTTTCACAGACCACATGTGCATCCACTAGAGTCATTGCATGTGTGTTCTTTTCACAAACCACATATGGATCTACCATTGTCATTGCATGTTTGTTCTTTTCATAGACCACATATGGAACCACCATTGTCATTTCATGTGTGTTCTTTTCACAAACCACATATGGATCTACCAGAGTCATTGCATGTGTGTTCTTTCACAGACCACATATGGATCCACCAGTGTCATTGCATGTGTGCTCTTTTCACAATCCACCTATGGATTCCCTAGTGTCATTGCATGTGTGTTCTTTTTACTAACAACAACCAGAGTCATTGCATGTGTGTTCTTTTTACTAACAACAACCAGTGTCATTGAAATGTGTGTTCTCTTCAGAGACCACACATGGATCTACCAGTGTCATTGCATGTGTGTTCTTGTTACCAACAACAACCAGAGTCATTGCATGTGTGTTCTTTTCACATACCACATATGGATCCACCAGTGTCATTGCATGTGTGTTCTTTTCACAATCCACCTATGGATCCACCAGTGTTATTGCATGTGTGCTCTTTTTACTAACAACAACCAGAGTCATTGCATGTGTGTTCTCTTCAGAGACCACACATGGATCCACCAGTGTCATTGCATGTGTGTTCTTTCTACTAACAACAACTGGAGTCATTGCATGTGTGTTATTTTCACATACCACATATGGATCCACCAGTGTCATTGCATGTGTGCTCTTTTCACAATCCACCTATGGATCCACCAGTGTCATTGAAATGTGTGTTCTCTTCAGAGACCATACATGGATCCACCAGTGTCATTGCATGTGTGTTCTTTTTACTAACAACAACTGGAGTCAGTGCATGTGTTTTTTTTACATACCACATATGGATCCACCAGTGTCATTGCATGTGTGCTCTTTTCATAGTCAATCTATGGATCCACCAGTGTCATTGCACGTGTGTTCTTTTTACTAACAACAACCAGAGTCAATGCATGTGTGTTCTTTTCACATACCACATATCGATCCACCAGTGTCATTGCATGTGTGCTCTTTTCACAATCCACCTATGGATCCACCAGTGTCATTGCATATGTGTTCTTTTTACTAACAACAACTAGAGTCATTGCATGTGTGTTCTTTTCACATACCACATATGGATCCACCAGTGTCATTGCATGTGTGTTCTTTTCACAATCCACCTATAGATAAACCAGTGTAATTGCATGTGTGCTCTTTTTACTAACCACAACCAGAGTCATTGCATGTGTGTTCTCTTCAGAGACCACACATGGATCCACCAGTGTCATTGCATGTGTGTTCTTTTTACTAACAACAACCAGAGTCAATGCATGTGTGTTCTTTTCATATACCACATATGGATCCACCAGTGTCATTGCATGTGTGCTCTTTTCACAATCCACCTATGGATCCACCAGTGTCATTGCATGTGTGTTCTTTTTACTAACAACCAGAGTCATTGCATGTGTGTTCTTTTCACATACCATATATGGATCCACCAGTGTCATTGCATGTGTGTTCTTTTGACAATTCACCTATAGATCCACCAGTGTCATTGCATGTGTGGTCTTTTTACTAACCACAACTAGAGTCATTACATGTGTGTTCTCTTCAGAGACCACACATGGATCCACCAGTGTCATTGCATTTGTGTTCTTGTTACTAACAACAACTGGAGTCATTTCATGTGTGTTCTTTTCACATACCACACATGGATCCACCAGTGTCATTGAAATGTGTGTTGTCTTCAGAGACCACACATGGATCCAGCAGTGTCATTGCATGTGTGTTCTTTTTATTAACAACAACTGGAGTCATTGCATGTGTGTTCTTTTCACATACAACATATGGATCCACAAGTGTCATTGCATGTGTGCTCTTTTCTCAATCCACTCATGGATCCCCTAGTGTCATTGCATGTGTGTTCTTTTCACATACCACATATGGATCCACCAGTGTCATTGAAATGTGTGTTCTTTACAGAGACCACACATGGATCCACCGGTGTCATTGCATGTGTGTTCTTTTTAGTAACAATAACCAGAGGCATTTTGCATGTGTGTTTTTTCACATACCACATATGGATCTACCAGAGTCATTGCATGTGTGTTCTTTCACAGACCACATATGGATCCACCAGTGTCATTGCATGTGTGCTCTTTTTACTTACAACAACCAGAGTCATTGCATGTGTGTTCTTTTCACATACCACATATGGATCCACCAGTGTCATTGAAATGTGTGTTCTCTTCAGAGACCACACATGGACCCACCAGTGTCATTGCATGTTGGTTCTTTTTACTAACAACACAGTGAGTCATTACATGTGTGTTCTTTTCACATACAACATATGGATCCACTAGTGTCATTGCATGTGCGCTCTTTTCATAATCCACCTATGGATCCACTAGTGTCATTGCATGTGTGTTCTTATCACATACCACAGATGGATCCACCAGTGTCATTGAAATGTGTGTTCTCTTCCGAGACCACACATGGATCCACCAGTGTCATTGCATGTGTGTTCTTTTTACTAACAACAACTGGAGTCATTGCATGTGTGTTCTTTTCACATACCACATATGGATCCACCAGTGTCATCGCATGTGTGCTCTTTTCACAATCCACCTATGGATCCACCAGTGTCATTGAAATGTGTGTTCTCTTTAGAGACCATACATGGATCCACCAGTGTCATTGCATGTGTGTTATTTTTACTAACAACAACTGGAGTCATTGCATGTGTGTTATTTTCACATACCACATATGGATCCACCAGTGTCATTGCATGTGTGTTCTTTTTACACTCCACCTATGGATCCACTAGTGTCATTGCATGTGTGTTCTTTTTACTAACAACAACCAGAGTCATTGCATGTGTGTTCTTTTCACATACAACATATGGTCCACCAGTGTCATTGCATGTGTGTTCTTTTCACAATCCGCCTATAGATCCACCAGTGTCATTGCATGTGTGCTCTTTTTACTAACAACAACCAGAGTCATTGCATGTGTGTTCTCTTCAGAGACCACACATGGATCCAACAGTGTCATTGCATTTGTGTTCTTTTTACCAACATCAATTATTGTCATTGAAATTTGTGTTCTCTATAGAGACCACACATGGATCCACCAGTGTCATTGAATGTGTGTTGTTTTTACTAACAATAACCAGAGTCATTGCATGTGTGTTGTTTTCACATACCACATATGGATACACCAGTCTCATTGCATGTCTGTTCTTTTTACTAACAACAACTGCAGTCATTTCATGTGTGTTCTTTTCACATACCACATATGGATCCACTAGTGTCATTGAAATGTGTGTTCTCTTTAGAGACCACACATGGATCCACCAATGTCATTGCATGTGTGTTCTCTTTACTAACAACAACTGGAGTCATTGCATGTGTGTTCTTTTCACATACCACATATGGATCCACCAATGTCATTGCATGTGTGCTGTTTTCACAATCCACATATGGATCCACCAGAGTCATTGCATGTGTGTTCTTTTCACACACCACATATGGAACCGCCATTGTCATTGCATGTGTGTTCTTTTCACAAACCACATATGGATCCACTATTGTCATTGCATGTGTGTTCTTTTCACAAACCACATTTGGATCCACTATTTTCATTGCATGTGTGTTCTTTTCACAGACCACATATGGATCGACCAGAGTCATTGCATGTGTGTTCTTTTCACAGACCACATGTGCATCCACTAGAGTCATTGCATGTGTGTTCTTTTCACAAACCACATATGGATCTACCATTGTCATTGCATGTCTGTTCTTTTCATAGACCACATATGGAACCACCATTGTCATTTCATGTGTGTTCTTTTCACAAACCACATATGGATCTACCAGAGTCATTGCATGTGTGTTCTTTCACAGACCACATATGGATCCACCAGTGTCATTGCATGTGTGCTCTTTTCACAATCCACCTATGGATTCCCTAGGGTCATTGCATGTGTGTTCTTTTTACTAACAACAACCAGAGTCATTGCATGTGTGTTCTTTTTACTAACAACAACCAGTGTCATTGAAATGTGTGTTCTCTTCAGAGACCACACATGGATCCACCAGTGTCATTGCATGTGTGTTCTTGTTACCAACAACAACCAGAGTCATTGCATGTGTGTTCTTTTCACATACCACATATGGATCCACCAGTGTCATTGCATGTGTGTTCTTTTCACAATCCACCTATGGATCCACCAGTGTTATTGCATGTGTGCTCTTTTTACTAACAACAACCAGAGTCATTGCATGTGTGTTATCTTCAGAGACCACACATGGATCCACCAGTGTCATTGCATGTGTGTTCTTTCTACTAACAACAACTGGAGTCATTGCATGTGTGTTCTTTTCACATACCACATATGGATCCACCAGTGTCATTGCATGTGTGCTCTTTTCACAATCCACCTATGGATCCACCAGTGTCATTGAAATGTGTGTTCTCTTCAGAGACCATACATGGATCCACCAGTGTCATTGCATGTGTGTTCTTTTTACTAACAACAACTGGAGTCAGTGCATGCGTTTTTTTACATACCACATATGGATCCACCAGTGTCATTGCATGTGTGCTCTTTTCATAGTCAATCTATGGATCCACCAGTGTCATTGCACGTGTGTTCTTTTTACTAACAACAACCAGAGTCAATGCATGTGTGTTCTTTTCACATACCACATATCGATCCACCAGTGTCATTGCATGTGTGCTCTTTTCACAATCCACCTATGGATCCACCAGTGTCATTGCATATGTGTTCTTTTTACTAACAACAACTAGAGTCATTGCATGTGTGTTCTTTTCACATACCACATATGGATCCACCAGTGTCATTGCATGTGTGTTCTTTCCACAATCCACCTATAGATAAACCAGTGTAATTGCATGTGTGCTCTTTTTACTAACCACAACCAGAGTCATTGCATGTGTGTTCTCTTCAGAGACCACATATGGATCCACCAGTGTCATTGCATTTGTGTTCTTGTTACTAACAACAACCAGAGTCATTACATGTGTGTTCTTTTCACATACCACATATGGATCCACCAGTGTCGTTGCATGTGTGTTCTTTTTAGTAACAACAACTGGAGTCATTTCATGTGTGTTCTTTTCACATACCACATATGGATCCACCAGTGTCATTGCATGTGTGCTCTTTTCACAATCCACCTATGGATCCACCAGTGTCATTGAAATGTGTGTACTCTTCAGAGACCATACATGGATCCACCAGTATCATTGCATGTGTGTTCTTTTTACTAACAACAACTGGAGTCATTGCATGTGTGTTCTTTTCACATACCACATATGGATCCACCAGTGTCATTGCATGTGTGCTCTTTTCACAATCCACCTATGGATCCCTAGTGTCATTGCATGTGTGTTCTTTTTACTAATAACAACCAGAGTCATTGCATGTGTGTTCTTTTCACATACCACATATGGATCCACCAGTGTCATTGCATGTGTGTTCTTTTCACAATCCACATATAGATCCAGTAGTGTCATTGCATCTGTGCTCTTTTTACTAACAACAACTAGAGTCATTGCATGTGGGTTCTCTTTAGAGACCACACATGGATCCACCAGTGTCATTGCATGTGTGTTCTTTCTACTAACAACAACTGGAGTCATTGCATGTGTGTTCTTTTCACATACCACATATGGATCCACCAGTATCATTGCATGTGTGCTCTTTTCACAATCCACCTATGGATCCACCAGTGTCATTGCATATGTGTTCTTTTTACTAACAACAACTAGAGTCATTGCATGTGTGTTCTTTTCACATACCACATATGGATCCACCAGTGTCATTGCATGTGTGTTCTTTTCACAATCCACCTATAGATAAACCAGTGTCATTGCATGTGTGCTCTTTTTACTAACCACAACCAGAGTCATTGCATGTGTGTTCTCTTCAGAGACCACATATGGATCCACCAGTGTCATTGCATTTGTGTTCTTGTTACTAACAACAACCAGAGTCATTACATGTATGTTCTTTTCACATACCACATATGGATCCACCAGTGTTGTTGCATGTGTGTTCTTTTTACTAACAACAACTGGAGTCATTTCATGTGTGTTCTTTTCACATACGACATATGGATCCACCAGTGTCATTGCATGTGTGCTCTTTTCACAATCCACCTATGGATCCACCAGTGTCATTGAAATGTGTGTTCTCTTCAGAGACCATACATGGATCCACCAGTATCATTGCATGTGTGTTCTTTTTACTAACAACAACTGGAGTCATTGCATTGTGTTCTTTTCACATACCACATATGGATCCACCAGTGTCATTGCAAGTGTGTTCTTTTTAATAACAACAACTGGAGTCATTACATGTGTGTTCTTTTCACATACCACATATGGATCCACCAGTGTCATTGCATGTGTGCTCTTTTCACAATCCACCTATGGATCCCTAGTGTCATTGCATGTGTGTTCTTTTTACTAATAACAACCAGAGTCATTGCATGTGTGTTCTTTTCACATACCACATATGGATCCACCAGTGTCATTGCATGTGTGTTCTTTTCACAATCCACCTATAGATCCACTAGTGTCATTGCATGTGTGCTCTTTTTACTGACAACAACCAGAGTCATTGCATGTGTGTTCTCTTTAGAGACCACACATGGATCCACCAGTGTCATTGCATGTGTTATCTTTCTACTAACAACAACTGGAGTCATTGCATGTGTGTTCTTTTCACATACCACATATGGATCCACCAGTATCATTGCATGTGTGCTCTTTTCACAATCCACCTATGGATCCACCAGTGTCATTGAAATGTGTGTTCTCTTCAAAGACCATACATGGATCCACCAGTGTCATTGCATGTGTGTTCTTTTTACTAACAACAACTGGAGTCATTGCATGTGTTTTTTTTCACATACCACATATGGATCCACCAGTGTCATTGCATGTGTGCTCTTTTCACAGTCAACCTATGGATCCACCAGTGTCATTGCATGTGTGTTCTTTTTACTAACAACAACCAGAGTCAATGCATGTGTGTTCTTTTCACATACCACATATGGATCCACCAGTGTCATTGAAATGTGTGTTCTCTTCAGAGACCACACATGGATCCACCAGTGTCATTGCGTGTGTGTTCTTTTTACTAACAACAACTAGAGTCTTTGCATGTGTGTTCTTTTCACAAACCACATATGGATCCACCAGTGTCATTGCATGTGTGCTCTTTTCACAATCCACCTATTGATCCACCAGTGTCATTGAAATGTGTGTTCTCTTCAGAGACCAGACATGGATCCACCAGTGTCATTGCATGTGTTTTTTTTCACATACCACATATGGATCCACCAGTGTCATTGCATGTTTGCTCTTTTCACAGTCAACCTATGGATCCACCAGTGTCATTGCATGTGTGTTCTTTTTACTAACAACAACCAGAGTCAATGCATGTGTGTTATTTTCACATACCACATATTGATCCACCAGTGTCATTGCATGTGTGCTCTTTTCACAATCCACCTATGGATCCACCAGAGTCATTGCATGTGTGTTCTTTTCACATACCACATATGGATCCACCAGTGTCATTGCATGTGTGTTCTTTTCACAATCCACCTATAGATCCACCAGTGTCATTGCATGTGTGCTATTTTTACTAACCACAACCAGAGTCATTGCATGTGTGTTCTCTTCAGAGACCACACTTGGATCCACCAGTGTCATTGCAATTGTGTTCTTGTTACTAACAACAACCAAAGTCATTGCATGTGTGTTCTTTTCACATACCACATATGGATCCACGAGTGTTGTTGCATGTGTGTTCTTTTCACTAACAACAATTGGAGTCATTTCATGTATGTTCTTTTCACATACCACACATGGATCCACCAGTGTCATTGAAATGTGTGTTCTCTTCAGAGACCACACATGGATCCACCAGTGTCATTGCATGTGTGTTCTTTTTACTAACAACTGGAGTCATTGCATGTGTGTTCTTTTCACATACCACATATGGATCCACCAGTGCCATTGCATGTGTGCTCTTTTCACAATCCACCTATGGATCCACCAGTGTCATTGCATGTGTGTTCTTTTCACATACCACATATGGATCCACCAGTGCCATTGAAATGTGTGTTCTCTTTAGAGACCACACATGGATCCATCGGTGTCATTGCATGTGTATTTTTTTTACTATCAACAACTGGAGTCATTACATGTTTGTTCTTTTCACATAAAACATATGGATCCACTAGTGTCATTGAAATGTGTGTTCTCTCCATAGACCACACATGGACCCACCAGTGTCATTGCATGTGTGTTCTTTTTACTAACAACAACTGGAGTCATTACATGTTTGTTCTTTTCACATACAACATATGGATCCACTAGTGTCATTGCATGTGTGCTCCTTTCACAATCCACCTATGGATCCACTAGTGTCATTGCATGTGTGTTCTTTTCACATACCACATATGGATCCACCAGTGTCATTGAAATGTGTGTTCTCTTCAGAGACCACACATGGATCCACCAGTGTCATTGCATGTGTGTTCTTTTTACTAACAACAACGGGAGTCGTTGCATGTGTGTTCTTTTCACATACCACATATGGATCCACCAGTGCCATTGCATGTGTGCTCTTTTCACAATCCACCTATGGATCCACCAGTGTCATTGCATGTGTGTTCTTTTTACTAAAAACAACCAGAGTCATTGCATGTGTGTTCTTTTCACATACCACATATGGATCCACCAGTGTCATTGCATGTGTGTTCTTTTCACAATCCACCTATGGATCCACCAGTGTCATTGCATGTGTGCTCTTTTTACTAACAACAACTGGAGTCATTTCATGTGTGTTCTTTTCACATACCACATATGGATCCACCTGTGTCATTGAAATGTGTGTTCTCTTCAGAGACCACACATGGATCCACCAGTGTCATTGCATGTGTGTTCTTTTTACTAACAACAACTGGAGTCATTGCATGTGTGTTGTTTTCACATACCACATATGGATCCACCAGTGCCATTGCATGTGTGCTCTTTTCACAATCCACCTATGGATCCACCAGTGTCATTGCATGTGTATTCTTTTTACTAACAATAACTGGAGTCATTACATGTGTGTTCTTTTCACATACCACATATGGATCCACCAGTGTCATTGCATGTGTGCTCTTTTCACAATCCACCTATGGATCCCTAGTGTCATTGCATGTGTGTTCTTTTTACTAATAACAACCAGAATCATTGCATGTGTGTTCTTTTCACATACCACATATGGATCCACCAGTGTCATTGCATGTGTGTTCTTTTTACTAACAACAACTGGAGTGATTGCATGTGTGTTCTTTTCACATACCACATATGGATCCACCAGTGTCATTGCATGTGTGCTCTTTTCACAATCCACCTATGGATCCACCAGTGTCATTGCATGTGTGTTCTTTTCACATACCACATATGGAGCCACTAGTGTCATTGAAATGTGTGTTCTCTTTAGAGACCACACATGGATCCACCAGTGTCATTGCATGTGTGTTCTTTTCACAATCCACCTATAGATCCACTAGTGTCATTGCATGTGTGCTCTTTTTACTGACAACAACCAGAGTCATTGCATGTGTGTTCTCTTTAGAGACCACACATGGATCCACCAGTGTCATTGCATGTGTTATCTTTCTACTAACAACAACTGGAGTCATTGCATGTGTGTTCTTTTCACATACCACATATGGATCCACCAGTATCATTGCATGTGTGCTCTTTTCACAATCCACCTATGGATCCACCAGTGTCATTGAAATGTGTGTTCTCTTCAAAGACCATACATGGATCCACCAGTGTCATTGCATGTGTGTTCTTTTTACTAACAACAACTGGAGTCATTGCATGTGTTTTTTTTCACATACCACATATGGATCCACCAGTGTCATTGCATGTGTGCTCTTTTCACAGTCAACCTATGGATCCACCAGTGTCATTGCATGTGTGTTCTTTTTACTAACAACAACCAGAGTCAATGCATGTGTGTTCTTTTCACATACCACATATGGATCCACCAGTGTCATTGAAATGTGTGTTCTCTTCAGAGACCACACATGGATCCACCAGTGTCATTGCGTGTGTGTTCTTTTTACTAACAACAACTAGAGTCTTTGCATGTGTGTTCTTTTCACAAACCACATATGGATCCACCAGTGTCATTGCATGTGTGCTCTTTTCACAATCCACCTATTGATCCACCAGTGTCATTGAAATGTGTGTTCTCTTCAGAGACCATACATGGATCCACCAGTGTCATTGCATGTGTTTTTTTTCACATACCACATATGGATCCACCAGTGTCATTGCATGTTTGCTCTTTTCACAGTCAACCTATGGATCCACCAGTGTCATTGCATGTGTGTTCTTTTTACTAACAACAACCAGAGTCAATGCATGTGTGTTATTTTCACATACCACATATTGATCCACCAGTGTCATTGCATGTGTGCTCTTTTCACAATCCACCTATGGATCCACCAGAGTCATTGCATGTGTGTTCTTTTCACATACCACATATGGATCCACCAGTGTCATTGCATGTGTGTTCTTTTCACAATCCACCTATAGATCCACCAGTGTCATTGCATGTGTGCTATTTTTACTAACCACAACCAGAGTCATTGCATGTGTGTTCTCTTCAGAGACCACACTTGGATCCACCAGTGTCATTGCAATTGTGTTCTTGTTACTAACAACAACCAAAGTCATTGCATGTGTGTTCTTTTCACATACCACATATGGATCCACGAGTGTTGTTGCATGTGTGTTCTTTTCACTAACAACAATTGGAGTCATTTCATGTATGTTCTTTTCACATACCACACATGGATCCACCAGTGTCATTGAAATGTGTGTTCTCTTCAGAGACCACACATGGATCCACCAGTGTCATTGCATGTGTGTTCTTTTTACTAACAACTGGAGTCATTGCATGTGTGTTCTTTTCACATACCACATATGGATCCACCAGTGCCATTGCATGTGTGCTCTTTTCACAATCCACCTATGGATCCACCAGTGTCATTGCATGTGTGTTCTTTTCACATACCACATATGGATCCACCAGTGCCATTGAAATGTGTGTTCTCTTTAGAGACCACACATGGATCCATCGGTGTCATTGCATGTGTATTCTTTTTACTATCAACAACTGGAGTCATTACATGTTTGTTCTTTTCACATAAAACATATGGATCCACTAGTGTCATTGAAATGTGTGTTCTCTCCACAGACCACACATGGACCCACCAGTGTCATTGCATGTGTGTTCTTTTTACTAACAACAACTGGAGTCATTACATGTTTGTTCTTTTCACATACAACATATGGATCCACTAGTGTCATTGCATGTGTGCTCCTTTCACAATCCACCTATGGATCCACTAGTGTCATTGCATGTGTGTTCTTTTCACATACCACATATGGATCCACCAGTGTCATTGAAATGTGTGTTCTCTTCAGAGACCACACATGGATCCACCAGTGTCATTGCATGTGTGTTCTTTTTACTAACAACAACGGGAGTCGTTGCATGTGTGTTCTTTTCACATACCACATATGGATCCACCAGTGCCATTGCATGTGTGCTCTTTTCACAATCCACCTATGGATCCACCAGTGTCATTGCATGTGTGTTCTTTTTACTAAAAACAACCAGAGTCATTGCATGTGTGTTCTTTTCACATACCACATATGGATCCACCAGTGTCATTGCATGTGTGTTCTTTTCACAATCCACCTATGGATCCACCAGTGTCATTGCATGTGTGCTCTTTTTACTAACAACAACTGGGGTCATTTCATGTGTGTTCTTTTCACATACCACATATGGATCCACCTGTGTCATTGAAATGTGTGTTCTCTTCAGATACCACACATGGATCCACCAGTGTCATTGCATGTGTGTTCTTTTTACTAACAACAACTGGAGTCATTGCATGTGTGTTGTTTTCACATACCACATATGGATCCACCAGTGCCATTGCATGTGTGCTCTTTTCACAATCCACCTATGGATCCACCAGTGTCATTGCATGTGTATTCTTTTTACTAACAATAACTGGAGTCATTACATGTGTGTTCTTTTCACATACCACATATGGATCCACCAGTGTCATTGCATGTGTGCTCTTTTCACAATCCACCTATGGATCCCTAGTGTCATTGCATGTGTGTTCTTTTTACTAATAACAACCAGAATCATTGCATGTGTGTTCTTTTCACATACCACATATGGATCCACCAGTGTCATTGCATGTGTGTTCTTTTTACTACAACAACTGGAGTGATTGCATGTGTGTTCTTTTCACATACCACATATGGATCCACCAGTGTCATTGCATGTGTGCTCTTTTCACAATCCACCTATGGATCCACCAGTGTCATTGCATGTGTGTTCTTTTCACATACCACATATGGAGCCACTAGTGTCATTGAAATGTGTGTTCTCTTTAGAGACCACACATGGATCCACCAGTGTCATTGCATGTGTGTTCTTTTTACTAACAACAACTGGAGTGATTACATGTGTGTTCTTTTCACATACCACATATGGATCCACCAATGTCATTGCATGTGTGCTCTGTTCACAATCCACCTATGGATCCACCAGTGTCATTGCATGTGTGTTCTTTTTACTAACAACAACCAGAGTCATTGCATGTGTGTTCTTTTCACATCCCACATTTGGATGCACCAGTGTCATTGCATGTGTGCTCTTTTCACAATCCACCTATGAATCCACCAGTGTCATTGCATGTGTGCTCTTTTTACTAACAATAACCAGAGTAATTGCATGTGTGTTCTCTTCAAAGACCACACATGGATCCACTAGTGTCATTGCATGTGTGTTCTTTTTACTAACAACAACTAGTGTCATTGAAATGTGTGTTATCTTCAGAGACCACACATGGATCCACCAGTGTCATTGCATGTGTGTTCTTTTTACTAACAACTGGAGTCATTGCATGTGTGTTCTTTTCACATACCACATATGGATCCACCAGTGCCATTGCATGTGTGCTCTTTTCACAATCCACCTATGGATCCACCAGTGTCATTGCATGTGTGTTCTTTTCACATACCACATATGGATCCACCAGTGCCATTGAAATGTGTGTTCTCTTTAGAGACCACACATGGATCCATCGGTGTCATTGCATGTGTATTCTTTTTACTATCAACAACTGGAGTCATTACATGTTTGTTCTTTTCACATAAAACATATGGATCCACTAGTGTCATTGAAATGTGTGTTCTCTCCACAGACCACACATGGACCCACCAGTGTCATTGCATGTGTGTTCTTTTTACTAACAACAACTGGAGTCATTACATGTTTGTTCTTTTCACATACAACATATGGATCCACTAGTGTCATTGCATGTGTGCTCCTTTCACAATCCACCTATGGATCCACTAGTGTCATTGCATGTGTGTTCTTTTCACATACCACATATGGATCCACCAGTGTCATTGAAATGTGTGTTCTCTTCAGAGACCACACATGGATCCACCAGTGTCATTGCATGTGTGTTCTTTTTACTAACAACAACGGGAGTCGTTGCATGTGTGTTCTTTTCACATACCACATATGGATCCACCAGTGCCATTGCATGTGTGCTCTTTTCACAATCCACCTATGGATCCACCAGTGTCATTGCATGTGTGTTCTTTTTACTAAAAACAACCAGAGTCATTGCATGTGTGTTCTTTTCACATACCACATATGGATCCACCAGTGTCATTGCATGTGTGTTCTTTGCACAATCCACCTATGGATCCACCAGTGTCATTGCATGTGTGCTCTTTTTACTAACAACAACTGGAGTCATTTCATGTGTGTTCTTTTCACATACCACATATGGATCCACCTGTGTCATTGAAATGTGTGTTCTCTTCAGAGACCACACATGGATCCACCAGTGTCATTGCATGTGTGTTCTTTTTACTAACAACAACTGGAGTCATTGCATGTGTGTTGTTTTCACATACCACATATGGATCCACCAGTGCCATTGCATGTGTGCTCTTTTCACAATCCACCTATGGATCCACCAGTGTCATTGCATGTGTATTCTTTTTACTAACAATAACTGGAGTCATTACATGTGTGTTCTTTTCACATACCACATATGGATCCACCAGTGTCATTGCATGTGTGCTCTTTTCACAATCCACCTATGGATCCCTAGTGTCATTGCATGTGTGTTCTTTTTACTAATAACAACCAGAATCATTGCATGTGTGTTCTTTTCACATACCACATATGGATCCACCAGTGTCATTGCATGTGTGTTCTTTTTACTAACAACAACTGGAGTGATTGCATGTGTGTTCTTTTCACATACCACATATGGATCCACCAGTGTCATTGCATGTGTGCTCTTTTCACAATCCACCTATGGATCCACCAGTGTCATTGCATGTGTGTTCTTTTCACATACCACATATGGAGCCACTAGTGTCATTGAAATGTGTGTTCTCTTTAGAGACCACACATGGATCCACCAGTGTCATTGCATGTGTGTTCTTTTTACTAACAACAACTGGAGTGATTACATGTGTGTTCTTTTCACATACCACATATGGATCCACCAATGTCATTGCATGTGTGCTCTGTTCACAATCCACCTATGGATCCACCAGTGTCATTGCATGTGTGTTCTTTTTACTAACAACAACCAGAGTCATTGCATGTGTGTTCTTTTCACATCCCACATTTGGATGCACCAGTGTCATTGCATGTGTGCTCTTTTCACAATCCACCTATGAATCCACCAGTGTCATTGCATGTGTGCTCTTTTTACTAACAATAACCAGAGTAATTGCATGTGTGTTCTCTTCAAAGACCACACATGGATCCACTAGTGTCATTGCATGTGTGTTCTTTTTACTAACAACAACCAGTGTCATTGAAATGTGTGTTATCTTCAGAGACCACACATGGATCCACCAGTGTCATTGCATGTGTGTTCTTTTTACTAACAACTGGAGTCATTGCATGTGTGTTCTTTTCACATACCACATATGGATCCACCAGTGCCATTGCATGTGTGCTCTTTTCACAATCCACCTATGGATCCACCAGTGTCATTGCATGTGTGTTCTTTTCACATACCACATATGGATCCACCAGTGCCATTGAAATGTGTGTTCTCTTTAGAGACCACACATGGATCCATCGGTGTCATTGCATGTGTATTCTTTTTACTATCAACAACTGGAGTCATTACATGTTTGTTCTTTTCACATAAAACATATGGATCCACTAGTGTCATTGAAATGTGTGTTCTCTCCACAGACCACACATGGACCCACCAGTGTCATTGCATGTGTGTTCTTTTTACTAACAACAACTGGAGTCATTACATGTTTGTTCTTTTCACATACAACATATGGATCCACTAGTGTCATTGCATGTGTGCTCCTTTCACAATCCACCTATGGATCCACTAGTGTCATTGCATGTGTGTTCTTTTCACATACCACATATGGATCCACCAGTGTCATTGAAATGTGTGTTCTCTTCAGAGACCACACATGGATCCACCAGTGTCATTGCATGTGTGTTCTTTTTACTAACAACAACGGGAGTCGTTGCATGTGTGTTCTTTTCACATACCACATATGGATCCACCAGTGCCATTGCATGTGTGCTCTTTTCACAATCCACCTATGGATCCACCAGTGTCATTGCATGTGTGTTCTTTTTACTAAAAACAACCAGAGTCATTGCATGTGTGTTCTTTTCACATACCACATATGGATCCACCAGTGTCATTGCATGTGTGTTCTTTTCACAATCCACCTATGGATCCACCAGTGTCATTGCATGTGTGCTCTTTTTACTAACAACAACTGGAGTCATTTCATGTGTGTTCTTTTCACATACCACATATGGATCCACCTGTGTCATTGAAATGTGTGTTCTCTTCAGAGACCACACATGGATCCACCAGTGTCATTGCATGTGTGTTCTTTTTACTAACAACAACTGGAGTCATTGCATGTGTGTTGTTTTCACATACCACATATGGATCCACCAGTGCCATTGCATGTGTGCTCTTTTCACAATCCACCTATGGATCCACCAGTGTCATTGCATGTGTATTCTTTTTACTAACAATAACTGGAGTCATTACATGTGTGTTCTTTTCACATACCACATATGGATCCACCAGTGTCATTGCATGTGTGCTCTTTTCACAATCCACCTATGGATCCCTAGTGTCATTGCATGTGTGTTCTTTTTACTAATAACAACCAGAATCATTGCATGTGTGTTCTTTTCACATACCACATATGGATCCACCAGTGTCATTGCATGTGTGTTCTTTTTACTAACAACAACTGGAGTATTGCATGTGTGTTCTTTTCACATACCACATATGGATCCACCAGTGTCATTGCATGTGTGCTCTTTTCACAATCCACCTATGGATCCACCAGTGTCATTGCATGTGTGTTCTTTTCACATACCACATATGGAGCCACTAGTGTCATTGAAATGTGTGTTCTCTTTAGAGACCACACATGGATCCACCAGTGTCATTGCATGTGTGTTCTTTTTACTAACAACAACTGGAGTGATTACATGTGTGTTCTTTTCACATACCACATATGGATCCACCAATGTCATTGCATGTGTGCTCTGTTCACAATCCACCTATGGATCCACCAGTGTCATTGCATGTGTGTTCTTTTTACTAACAACAACAAGAGTCATTGCATGTGTGTTCTTTTCACATACCACATTTGGATGCACCAGTGTCATTGCATGTGTGCTCTTTTCACAATCCACCTATGAATCCACCAGTGTCATTGCATGTGTGCTCTTTTTACTAACAATAACCAGAGTAATTGCATGTGTGTTCTCTTCAAAGACCACACATGGATCCACTAGTGTCATTGCATGTGTGTTCTTTTTACTAACAACAACCAGTGTCATTGAAATGTGTGTTATCTTCAGAGACCACACATGGATCCACCAGTGTCATTGCATGTGTGTTCTTGTTACTAACAACAACCAGAGTCATTGCATGTGTGTTTTTTCACATACCACATATGGATTGACCAATGTCATTGCATGTGTGTTATTTTTACAATCCACCTATGGATCCACCAGTATCGTTGCATGTGTGCTCTTTTTACTAACAACAACCAGTGTCATTGAAATGTGTGTTCTCTTTAGAGACCACACATGGATCCACCAGTGTCATTGCATGTGTGTTCTTTTTACTAACAACAACTAGAGTCATTACATGTGTGTTCTTTTCACATACCACATATGGATCCATCAGTGTCATTGCATGTGTGCTCTTTTCATAATACACCTACGGATCCACCAGTGTCATTGCATGTGTGTTCTGTTCACATACCACATATGGATCCACCAGTGTCATTGAAATGTGTGTTCTTTTTACTAACAACAACTGGAGTCATTGCATGTGTGTTCTTTTCCCATACCACATATGGATCCACCAGTGTCATCGCATGTGTGCTCTTTTCACAATCCACCTATGGATCCACCAGTGTCATTGAAATGTGTGTTCTCTTCAGAGACCATACATGGATCCACCAGTGTCATTGCATGTGTGTTCTTTTTACTAACAACAACTGGAGTCATTGCATGTGTGTTCTTTTCCCATACCACATATGGATCCACCAGTGTCATCGCATGTGTGTTCTTTTCACAATCCACCTATGGATCCACCAGTGTCATTGAAATGTGTGTTCTCTTCAGAGATCATACATGGATCCACCAGTGTCATTGCATGTGTATTCTTTTTACTAACAACAACTAGAGTCATTGCATGTGTGCTCTCTTCAGATGTCACATATGGATCCACCAGTGTTATTGCATGTGTGCTCTTTTGACACTCCACCTATGGATCCACCAGTGTCATTGCATGTGTGTTCTTTTTAGTAACAACCAGAGTCATTACATGTGTGTTCTTTTCACATACCACATATGGATCCACCAGTGTCATTGGATGTGTGCTCTTTTCATAATCCACCTATGGATCCACCCGTGTCATTGCATGTGTGTTCTTTTTACTAACAACAACCAGAGTCATTGCATGTGTGTTCTTTTCACATACCACATATGGATCCACCAGTGTCATTGCATGTGTGTTCTTTTCACAATACACCTATAGATCCACCAGTGTCATTGCATGTGTGCTCTTTTTACTAACAACAACCAGAGTCATTGCATGTGTGTTCTCTTCGGAGACCACACATGGATCCAGCAGTGTCATTGCATGTGTGTTCTTTCTACTAACAAGAACTGGAGTCATTTCATGTGTGTTCTTTTCACATACCAAATATGGATCCATCAGTGTCATTGCATGTGTGCTCTTTTCACAATCCACCTATCGATCCACCAGTGTCATTGCAATGTGTGTTCTCTTCAGAGACCATACATGGATCCACCAGTGTCATTGCATGTGTGTTCTTTTTACTAACAACAACTAGAGTCATTGCATGTGTATATTTTCACATACCACATATGGATACACCAGTGTCATTGCATGTGTGCTCTTTTCATAGTCAACCTATGGATCCACCAGTGTCATTGCATGTGTGTTCCTTTACTAACAACAACCAGAGTGAATGCATGTGTGTTCTTTTCACATACCACATATGGATCCACCAGTGTCATTGCATGTGTGATCTTTTCACAATCGACCTATGGATCCACCAGTGTCATTGCATGTGTGTTCTTTCACTAACAACAACCAGAGTCATTGCATGTGTGTTCTTTTCACATACCACATATGGATCCACCAGTGTCATTGCATGTGTGTTCTTTTGACAATTCACCTATAGATCCAGCAGTGTCATTGCATGTGTGCTCTTTTTACTAACCACAACTAGAGTCATTGCATGTGTGTTCTCTTCAGAGACCACACATGGATCCACCAGTGTCATTGCATTTGTGTTCTTGTTACTAACAACAACTGGAGTCATTTCATGTGTGTTCTTTTCACATACCACACATGGACCCACCAGTGTCATTGAAATGTGTGTTGTCTTCAGAGACCACACATGGATCCAGTAGTGTCATTGCATGTGTGTTCTTTTTACTAACAACAACTGGAGTCATTGCATGTGTGTTCTTTTAACATACCACATATGGATCCACCAGTGCAATTGAATGTGTGCGCTTTTCACAATCCACCTATGGATCCACCAGTGTCATTGCATGTGTGTTCTTTTCACATACCACATATGGATCCACCCGTGTCATTGAAATGTGTGTTCTCTTTAGAGACCCCACATGGATCCACCGGTGTCATTGCATGTGTATTCTTTTTACTAACAACAACTGGAGTCATTCCATGTGTGTTCTTTTCACATACCACATATGGATCCACCAGTGTCATTGGATGTGTGCTCTTTTCACAATCCACCTATGGATCCAGCAGTGTCATTGCATGTGTGTTCTTTTTACTAACAAAAACCAGAGTCATTGCATGTGTGTTCTTTTCACATACCACATATGGAACCACCAGTGTCATTGAAATGTGTGTTCTCTTCAGAGACCACACATGGACCCACCAGTGTCATTGCATGTTGGTTATTTTTACTAACAACACAGTGAGTCATTACATGTGTGTTCTTTTCACATACAACATATGGATCCACTAGTGTCATTGCATGTGCGCTCTTTTCATTATCCACCTATGGATCCACTAGTGTCATTGCCTGTGTGTTCTTTTCACATACCACATATGGATCCACCAGTGTCATTGAAATGTGTGTTCTCTTCAGAGACCACACATGGATCCACCAGTGTCATTGCATGCGTGTTCTTTTTACTAACAACAACTAGAGTCATTGCATGTGTGTTCTTTTCACATACCACATATGGATCCACCAGTGTCATCGCATGTGTGCTCTTTTCACAATCCACCTATGGATCCACCAGTGTCATTGAAATGTGTGTTCTCTTCAGAGACCATACATGAATCCACCAGTGTCATTGCATGTGTGTTCTTTTTACTAACAACAACTGGAGTCATTGCATATGTGTTATTTTCACATACCACATATGGATCCACCAGTGTCATTGCATGTGTGTTCTTTTGACACTCCACCTATGGATCCACTAGTGTCATTGAATGTGTGTTCTTTTTACTAACAACAACCAGAGTCATTGCATGTGTGTTCTTTTCACATACAACATATGGTCCACCAGTGTCATTGCATGTGTGTTCTTTTCACAATCCGCCTGTAGAACTACCAGTGTCATTGCATGTGTGCTCTTTTTACTAACAACAACCAGAGTCATTGCATGTGTGTTCTCTTCAGAGACCACACATGGATCCACCAATGTCATTGCATGTGTGCTCTTTTCACAATCCACATATGGATCCACCAGAGTCATTGCATGTGTGTTCTTTTCACACACCACATATGGAACCGCCATTGTCATTGCATGTGTGTTCTTTTCACAAACCACATATGGATACATTATTGTCATTGCATGTGCACAAACCACATTTGGATCCACTATTTTCATTGCATGTGAGTTCTTTTCACAGACCACATACGGATCGACCAGAGTCATTGCATGTGTGTTCTTTTCACAGACCACATGTGCATCCACTAGAGTCATTGCATGTGTGTTCTTTTCACAAACCACATATGGATCTACCATTGTCATTGCATGTCTGTTCTTTTCATAGACCACATATGGAACCACCATTGTCATTTCATGTGTGTTCTTTTCACAAACCACATATGGATCTACCAGAGTCATTGCATGTGTGTTCTTTCACAGACCACATATGGATCCACCAGTGTCATTGCATGTGTGCTCTTTTCACAATCCACCTATGGATCCCCTAGTGTCATTGCATGTGTGTTCTTTTTACTACCAACAACCAGTGTCATTGAAATGTGTGTTCTTTTCAGAGACCACACATGGATCCACCAGTGTCATTGCATGTGTGTTCTTGTTACCAACAACAACCAGAGTCATTGCATGTGTGTTCTTTTCACATACCACATATGGATCCACCAGTGTCATTGCATGTGTGTTCTTTTCACAATCCACCTATGGATCCACCAGTGTTATTGCATGTGTGCTCTTTTTACTAACAACAACCAGAGTCATTGCATGTGTGTTCTCTTCAGAGACCACACATGGATCCACCAGTGTCATTGCATGTGTGTTCTTGTTACCAACAACAACCAGAGTCATTGCATGTGTGTTCTTTTCACATACCACATATGGATCCACCAGTGTCATTGCATGTGTGTTCTTTTCACAATCCACCTATGGATCCACCAGTGTTATTGCATGTGTGCTCTTTTTACTAACAACAACCAGAGTCATTGCATGTGTGTTCTCTTCAGAGACCACACATGGATCCACCAGTGTCATTGCATGTGTGTTCTTTCTACTAACAACAACTGGAGTCATTGCATGTGTGTTCTTTTCACATACCACATATGGATCCACCAGTGTCATTGTATGTGTGCTCTTTTCGCAATCCACCTATGGATCCACCAGTGTCATTGAAATGTGTGTTCTCTTCAGAGACCATACATGGATCCACCAGTGTCATTGCATGTGTGTTCTTTTTACTAACAACAACTGGAGTCAGTGCATGTGTTTTTTTACATACCACATATGGATCCACCAGTGTCATTGCATGTGTGCTCTTTTCATAGTCAATCTATGGATCCACCAGTGTCATTGCATGTGTGTTCTTTTTACTAACAACAACCAGAGTCAATGCATGTGTGTTCTTTTCACCTACCACATATCAATCCACCAGTGTCATTGCATGTGTGCTCTTTTCACAATCCACCTATGGATCCACCAGTGTCATTGCATATGTGTTCTTTTTACTAACAACAACTAGAGTCATTGCATGTGTGTTCTTTTCACATACCACATATGGATCCACCAGTGTCATTGCATGTGTGTTCTTTTCACAATCCACCTATAGATAAACCAGTGTTATTGCATGTGTGCTCTTTTTACTAACCACAACCAGAGTCATTGCATGTGTGTTCTCTTCAGAGACCACATATGGATCCACCAGTGTCATTGCATTTGTGTTCTTGTTACTAACAACAACCAGAGTCATTACACGTGTGTTCTTTTCACATACCACATATGGATCCACCAGTGTCGTTGCATGTGTGTTCTTTTTACTAACAACAACTGGAGTCATTTCATGTGTGTTCTTTTCACATACCACATATGGATCCACCTGTGTCATTGAAATGTGTGTTCTCTTCAGAGACCACACATGGATCCACCAGTGTCATTGCATGTGTGTTCTTTTTACTAACAACAACTGGAGTCATTGCATGTGTGTTCTTTTCACATACCACATATGGATCCACCAGTGCCATTGCATGTGTGCTCTTTTCACAATCCACCTATGGATCCACCAGTGTCATTGCATGTGTGTTCTTTTCACATACCAAATATGGATCCACCAGTGTCATTAGAATGTGTGTTCTCTTTAGAGACCACACATGGATCCACCAGTGTCATTGCATGTGTATTATTTTTACTAACAATAACTGGAGTCATTACATGTGTGTTCTTTTCACATACCACATATGGATCCACCAGTGTCATTGCATGTGTGCTCTTTTCACAATCCACCTATGGATCCCTAGTGTCATTGCATGTGTGTTCTTTTTACTAATAACAACCAGAATCATTGCATGTGTGTTCTTTTCACATACCACATATGGATCCACCAGTGTCATTGCATGTGTGTTCTTTTTACTAACAACAACTGGAGTGATTGCATGTGTGTTCTTTTCACATACCACATATGGATCTACCAGTGTCATTGCATGTGTGCTCTTTTCACAATCCACCTATGGATCCACCAGTGTCATTGCATGTGTGTTCTTTTCACATACCACATATGGAGCCACTAGTGTCATTGAAATGTGTCTTCTCTTTAGAGACCACACATGGATCCACCAGTGTCATTGCATGTGTGTTCTTTTTACTAACAACATTTGGAGTCATTACATGTGTGTTCTTTTCACATACCACATATGGATCCACCAGTGTCATTGCATGTGTGCTCTTTTCACAATCCACCTATGGATCCACCAGTGTCATTGCATCTGTGTTCTTTTTACTAACAACAACCAGAGTCATTGCATGTGTGTTCTTTTCACATACCACATTTGGATGCACCAGTGTCATTGCATGTGTGCTCTTTTCACAATCCACCTATTAATCCACCAGTGTCATTGCATGTGTGCTCTTTTTACTAACAATAACCAGAGTAATTGCATGTGTGTTCTCTTCAAAGACCACACATGGATCCACTAGTGTCATTGCATGTGTGTTCTTTTTACTAACAACAACCAGTGTCATTGAAATGTGTGTTATCTTTAGAGACCACACATGGATCCACCAGTGTCATTGCATGTGTGTTCTTGTTACTAACAACAACCAGAGTCATTGCATGTGTGTTTTTTCACATACCACATATGGATCGACCAATGTCATTGCATGTGTGTTATTTTTACAATCCACCTATGGATCCACCAGTGTCGTTGCATGTGTGCTCTTTTTACTAATAACAACCAGTGTCATTGAAATGTGTGTTCTCTTTAGAGACCACACATGGATCCACCAGTGTCATTGCATGTGTGTTCTTTTTACTAACAACAACTAGAGTCATTACATGTGTGTTCTTTTCACATACCACATATGGATCCACCAGTGTCATTGCATGTGTGCTCTTTTCATAATACACCTACGGATCCACCAGTGTCATTGCATGTGTGTTCTGTTCACATACCACATATGGATCCACCAGTGTCATTGAAATGTGTGTTATTTTTACTAACAACAACTGGAGTCATTGCATGTGTGTTCTTTTCCCATACCACATATGGATCCACCAGTGTCATCGCATGTGTGCTCTTTTCACAATCCACCTATGGATCCACCAGTGTCATTGAAATGTGTGTTCTCTTCAGAGACCATACATGGATCCACCAGTGTCATTGCATGTGTGTTCTTTTTACTAACAACAACTGGAGTCATTGCATGTGTGTTCTTTTCCCATACCACATATGGATCCACCAGTGTCATCGCATGTGTGCTCTTTTCACAATCCACCTATGGATCCACCAGTGTCATTGAAATGTGTGTTCTCTTCAGAGATCATACATGGATCCACCAGTGTCATTGCATGTGTATTCTTTTTACTAACAACAACTGGAGTCATTGCATGTGTGCTCTCTTCAGATATCACATATGGATCCACCAGTGCTATTGCATGTGTGCTCTTTTGACACTCCACCTATGGATCCACCAGTGTCATTGCATGTGTGTTCTTTTTAGTAACAACCAGAGTCATTGCATGTGTGTTCTTTTCACATACCACATATGGATCCACCAGTGTCATTGCATGTGTGCTCTTTTCACAATTGACCTATGGATCCCCCAGTGTCATTGCATGTGTGTTCTTTTAACTAACAACCAGAGTCATTGCATGTGTGTTCTTTTCACATACCACATATGGATCCACCAGTGTCATTGCATGTGTCTTCTTTTCACAATACACCTATAGATCCACCAGTGTCATTGCATGTGTGCTCTTTTTACTAACAACAACCAGAGTCATTGCATGTGTGTTCTCTTCAGAGACCACACATGGATCCACCAGTGTCATTGCATGTGTGTTCTTTCTACTAACAACAACTGGAGTCATTTCATGTGTGTTCTTTTCACATACCACATATGGATCCACCAGTGTCATTGCATGTGTGCTCTTTTCACAATCCACCTATGGATCCACCAGTGTCATTGAAATGTGTGTTCTCTTCAGAGACCATACATGGATCCACCAGTGTCATTGCATGTGTGTTCTTTTTACTAACAACAACTAGAGTCATTGCATGTGTTTATTTTCACATACCACATAAGGATACACCAGTGTTATTGCATGTGTGCTCTTTTCATAGTCAACCTATGGATCCACCAGTGTCATTGCATGTGTGTTCTTTTTAATAACAACAACAAGAGTGAATGCATGTGTGTTCTTTTCACATACCACATATGGATCCACCAGTGTCATTGCATGTGTGCTCTTTTCACAATCCACCTATGGATCCACCAGTGTCATTGCATGTGTGTTCTTTTACTAACAACAACCAGAGTCATTGCATGTGTGTTCTTTTCACATACCACATATGGATCCACCAGTGTCATTGCATGTGTGTTCTTTTGACAATTCACCTATAGATCCAGCAGTGTCATTGCATGTGTGCTCTTTTTACTAACCACAACTAGAGTCATTGCATGTGTGTTCTCTTCAGAGACCACACATGGATCCACCAGTGTCATTGCATTTGTGTTCTTGTTACTAACAACAACTGGAGTCATTTCATGTGTGTTCTTTTCACATACCACACATGGATCCACCAGTGTCATTGAAATGTGTGTTGTCTTCAGAGACCACACATGGATCCAGCAGTGTCATTGCATGTGTGTTCTTTTTTACTAACAACAACTGGAGTCATTGCATGTGTGTTCTTTTCACATACCACATATGGATCCACCAGTGCAATTGAATGTGTGCTCTTTTCACAATCCACCTATGGATCCACCAGTGTCATTGCATGTGTGTTCTTTTCACATACCACATATGGATCCACCCGTGTCATTGAAATGTGTGTTCTCTTTAGAGACCCCACATGGATCCACCGGTGTCATTGCATGTGTGTTCTTTTTACTAACAACAACTAGAGTCATTACATGTGTGTTCTTTTCACATACCACATATGGATCCACCAGTGTCATTGCATGTGTGCTCTTTTCATAATACACCTACGGATCCACCAGTGTCATTGCATGTGTGTTCTGTTCACATACCACATATGGATCCACCAGTGTCATTGCATGTGTGTTCTTTTCACAATCCACCTATAGATAAACCAGTGTAATTGCATGTGTGCTCTTTTTACTAACCACAACCAGAGTCATTGCATGTGTGTTCTCTTCAGAGACCACACATGGATCCAGCAGTGTCATTGCATGTGTGTTCTTTTTACTAACAAAAACCAGAGTCATTGCATGTGTGTTCTTTTCACATACCACATATGGATCCACCAGTGTCATTGCATGTGTCTTCTTTTCACAATACACCTATAGATCCACCAGTGTCATTGCATGTGTGCTCTTTTTACTAACAACAACCAGAGTCATTGCATGTGTGTTCTCTTCAGAGACCACACATGGATCCACCAGTGTCATTGCATGTGTGTTCTTTCTACTAACAACAACTGGAGTCATTTCATGTGTGTTCTTTTCACATACCACATATGGATCCACCAGTGTCATTGCATGTGTGCTCTTTTCACAATCCACCTATGGATCCACCAGTGTCATTGAAATGTGTGTTCTCTTCAGAGACCATACATGGATCCACCAGTGTCATTGCATGTGTGTTCTTTTTACTAACAACAACTAGAGTCATTGCATGTGTTTATTTTCACATACCACATAAGGATACACCAGTGTTATTGCATGTGTGCTCTTTTCATAGTCAACCTATGGATCCACCAGTGTCATTGCATGTGTGTTCTTTTTAATAACAACAACCAGAGTGAATGCATGTGTGTTCTTTTCACATACCACATATGGATCCACCAGTGTCATTGCATGTGTGCTCTTTTCACAATCCACCTATGGATCCACCAGTGTCATTGCATGTGTGTTCTTTTACTAACAACAACCAGAGTCATTGCATGTGTGTTCTTTTCACATACCACATATGGATCCACCAGTGTCATTGCATGTGTGTTCTTTTGACAATTCACCTATAGATCCAGCAGTGTCATTGCATGTGTGCTCTTTTTACTAACCACAACTAGAGTCATTGCATGTGTGTTCTCTTCAGAGACCACACATGGATCCACCAGTGTCATTGCATTTGTGTTCTTGTTACTAACAACAACTGGAGTCATTTCATGTGTGTTCTTTTCACATACCACACATGGATCCACCAGTGTCATTGAAATGTGTGTTGTCTTCAGAGACCACACATGGATCCAGCAGTGTCATTGCATGTGTGTTCTTTTTTACTAACAACAACTGGAGTCATTGCATGTGTGTTCTTTTCACATACCACATATGGATCCACCAGTGCAATTGAATGTGTGCTCTTTTCACAATCCACCTATGGATCCACCAGTGTCATTGCATGTGTGTTCTTTTCACATACCACATATGGATCCACCCGTGTCATTGAAATGTGTGTTCTCTTTAGAGACCCCACATGGATCCACCGGTGTCATTGCATGTGTGTTCTTTTTACTAACAACAACTAGAGTCATTACATGTGTGTTCTTTTCACATACCACATATGGATCCACCAGTGTCATTGCATGTGTGCTCTTTTCATAATACACCTACGGATCCACCAGTGTCATTGCATGTGTGTTCTGTTCACATACCACATATGGATCCACCAGTGTCATTGCATGTGTGTTCTTTTCACAATCCACCTATAGATAAACCAGTGTAATTGCATGTGTGCTCTTTTTACTAACCACAACCAGAGTCATTGCATGTGTGTTCTCTTCAGAGACCACACATGGATCCAGCAGTGTCATTGCATGTGTGTTCTTTTTACTAACAAAAACCAGAGTCATTGCATGTGTGTTCTTTTCACATACCACACATGGATCCACCAGTGCCATTGAAATGTGTGTTTTCTTCAGAGACCACACATGGACTCACCAGTGTCATTGCATGTTGGTTCTTTTTACTAACAACACAGTGAGTCATTACATGTGTGTTCTTTTCACATACAACATATGGATCCACTAGTGTCATTGCATGTGCGCTCTTTTCATAATCCACCTATGGATCCACTAGTGTCATTGCATGTGTGTTCTTTTCACATACCACATATGGATCCACCAGTGTCATTGAAATGTGTGTTCTCTTCAGAGACCACACATGGATCCACCAGTGTCATTGCATGTGTGTTCTTTTTACTAACAACAACTAGAGTCATTGCATGTGTGTTCTTTTCACATACCACATATGGATCCACCAGTGTCATCGCATGTGTGCTCTTTTCACAATCCACCTATGGATCCACCAGTGTCATTGAAATGTGTGTTCTCTTCAGAGACCATACATGGATCCACCAGTGTCATTGCATGTGTGTTCTTTTTACTAACAACAACTGGAGTCATTGCATGTGTGTTATTTTCACATACCACATATGGATCCACCAGTGTCATTGCATGTGTGTTATTTTTACACTCCACCTATGGATCCACTAGTGTCATTGCATGTGTGTTCTTTTTACTAACAACAACCAGAGTCATTGCATGTGTGTTCTTTTCACATACAACATATGGTCCACCAGTGTCATTGCATGTGTGTTCTTTTCACAATCCGCCTATAGAACCACCAGTGTCATTGCATGTGTGCTCTTTTTACTAACAACAACCAGAGTCATTGCATGTGTGTTCTCTTCAGAGACCACACATGGATCCAACAGTGTCATTGCATTTGTGTTCTTTTTACTAACAATAATTAGAGTCATTCAAATTTGTGTTCTCTTTAGAGACCACACATGGATCCACCAGTGTCATTGAATGTGTGTTGTTTTTACTAACAATAACCAGAGTCATTGCATGTGTGTTGTTTTCACATACCACATATGGATACACCAGTCTCATTGCATGTGTGTTCTTTTTACTAACAACAACTGTAGTCATTTCATGTGTGTTCTTTTCACATACCACATATGGATCCACTAGTGTCATTTAAATGTGTGTTCTCTTTAGAGACCACACATGGATCCACCAATGTCATTGCATGTGTGTTCTTTTTACTAACAACAACTGGAGTCATTGCATGAGTGTTCTTTTCACATACCACATATGGATCCACCAATGTCATTGCATGTGTGCTCTTTTCACAATCCACATATGGATCCACCAGAGTCATTGCATGTGTGTTCTTTTCACACACCACATATGGAACCGCCATTGTCATTGCATGTGTGTTCTTTTCAGAAACCACATATGGATCCACTATTGTCATTGCATGTGTGTTCTTTTCACAAACCACATTTGGATCCACTATTTTCATTGCATGTGTGTTCTTTTCACAGACCACATATGGATCGACCAGAGTCATTGCATGTGTGTTCTTTTCACAGACCACATGTGCATCCACTAGAGTCATTGCATGTGTGTTCTTTTCACAAACCACATATGGATCTACCATTGTCATTGCATGTCTGTTCTTTTCATAGACCACATATGGAACCACCATTGTCATTTCATGTGTGTTCTTTTCACAAACCACATATGGATCTACCAGAGTTATTGCATGTGTGTTCTTTCACAGACCACATATGGATCCACCAGTGTCATTGCATGTGTGCTCTTTTCACAATCCACCTATGGATTCCCTAGTGTCATTGCATGTGTGTTCTTTTTACTAACAACAACTAGTGTCATTGAAATGTGTGTTCTTTTCAGAGACCACACATGGATCCACCAGTGTCATTGCATGTGTGTTCTTGTTACCAACAACAACCAGAGTCATTGCATGTGTGTTCTTTTCACATACCACATATGGATCCACCAGTGTCATTGCATGTGTGTTCTTTTCACAATCCACCTATGGATCCACCAGTGTTATTGCATGTGTGCTCTTTTTACAAACAACAACCAGAGTCATTGCATGTGTGTTCTCTTCGGAGACCACACATGGATCCACCAGTGTCATTGCATGTGTGTTCTTTCTACTAACAACAACTGGAGTCATTGCATGTGTGTTCTTTTCACATACCACATATGGATCCACCAGTGTCATTGCATGTGTGCTCTTTTTACAATCCACCTATGGATCCACTAGTGTCATTGAAATGTGTGTTCTCTTCAGAGACCATACATGGATCCAACAGTGTCATTGCATGTGTGTTCTTTTTACTAACAACAACTGGAGTCAGTGCATGTGTTTTTTTACATACCACATATGGATCCACCAGTGTCATTGCATGTGTGCTCTTTTCATAGTCAATCTATGGATCCACCAGTGTCATTGCATGTGTGTTCTTTTTACTAACAACAACCAGAGTCAATGCATGTGTGTTCTTTTCACATACCACATATCGATCCACCAGTGTCATTGCATGTGTGCTCTTTTCACAATCCACCTATGGATCCACCAGTGTCATTGCATATGTGTTCTTTTTACTAACAACAACTAGAGTCATTGCATGTGTGTTCTTTTCACATACCACATATGGATCCACCAGTGTCATTGCATGTGTGTTCTTTTCACAATCCACCTATAGATAAACCAGTGTCATTGCATGTGTGCTCTTTTTACTAACCACAACCAGAGTCATTGCATGTGTGTTCTTTTCACATACCACACATGGATCCACCAGTGTCATTGCATTTGTGTTCTTGTTACTAACAACAACCAGAGTCATTACATGTGTGTTCTTTTCACATACCACATATGGATCCACCAGTGTCGTTGCATGTGTGTTCTTTTTACTAACAACAACTGGAGTATTTTCATGTGTGTTCTTTTCACATACCACATATGGATCCACCAGTGTCATTGCATGTGTGCTCTTTTCACAATCCACCTATGGATCCACCAGTGTCATTGAAATGTGTGTTCTCTTCAGAGACCATACATGGATCCACCAGTATCATTGCATGTGTGTTCTTTTTACTAACAACAACTGGAGTCATTGCATGTGTGTTCTTTTCACATACCACATATGGATCCACCAGTGTCATTGCATGTGTGCTCTTTTCACAATCCACCTATGGATCCCTAGTGTCACAGCATGTGTGTTCTTTTTACTAATAACAACCAGAGTCATTGCATGTGTGTTCTTTTCACATACCACATATGGATCCACCAGTGTCATTGAATGTGTGTTCTTTTCACAATCCACCTATAGATCCACTAGTGTCATTGCATGTGTGCTCTTTTTACTAACAACAACCAGAGTCATTGCATGTGTGTTCTCTTTAGAGACCACACATGGATCCACCAGTGTCATTGCATGTGTGTTCTTTCTACTAACAACAACTGGAGTCATTGCATGTGTGTTCTTTTCACATACCACATATGGATCCACCAGTATCATTGCATGTGTGCTCTTTTCACAATCCACCTATGGATCCACCAGTGTCATTGAAATGTGTCTTCTCTTCAGAGACCATACATGGATCCACCAGTGTCATTGCATGTGTTTTCTTTTTACTAACAACAACTGGAGTCATTGCATGTGTTTTTTTTCACATACCACATATGGATCCACCAGTGTCATTGCATGTGTTCTCTTTTTCACATACCACGTATGTTTCGACCAGTCTCATTGCATGTGTGTTCTTTTTACTAACAACAACTGGAGTCATTTCATGTGTGTTGTTTTCACATACCACATATGGATCCACCAGTGTTATTGAAATGTGTGTTCTCTTCAGAGGCCACACATGGATCCACCAGTGTCATTGCATGTGTGTTCTTTTTACTAACAACAACCAGAGTAAATGCATGTGTGTTCTTTTCACATACCACATATGGATCCACCAGTGTCATTGAAATGTTTGTTCTCTTCAGAGACCACACATGGATCCACCAGTGTCATTGCGTGTGTGTTCTTTTTACTAACAACAACTAGAGTCTTTGCATGTGTGTTCTTTTCACATACCACATATGGATCCACCAGTGTCATTGCATGTGTGCTCTTTTCACAATCCACCTATTGATCCACCAGGGTCATTGAAATGTGTGTTCTCTTCAGAGACCATACATGGATCCACCAGTGTCATTGCATGTGTGTTCCTTTTACTAACAACAACTAGAGTCATTGCATGTGTTTTTTTTCACATACCACATATGGATCCACCAGTGTCATTGCATGTTTGCTCTTTTCACAGTCAACCTATGGATCCACCAGTGTCATTGCATGTGTGTTCTTTTTACTATCAACAACCAGAGTCAATGCATGTGTGTTATTTTCACATACCACATATGGATCCACCAGTGTCATTGCATGTGTGCTCTTTTGACAATCCACCTATGGATCCACCAGAGTCATTGCATGTGTGTTCTTTTCACATACCACATATGGATCCACCAGTGTCATTGCATGTGTGTTCTTTTCACAATCCACCTATAGATCCACCAGTGTCATTGCATGTGTGATCTTTTTACTAACCACAACCAGAGTCATTGCATGTGTGTTCTCTTCAGAGACCACACATGGATTCACCAGTGTCATTGCAATTGTGTTCTTGTTACTAACAACAACAAGAGTCATTGCATGTGTGTTCTTTTCACATACCACATATGGATCCACGAGTGTCGTTGCATGTGTGTTCTTTTTACTAACAACAACTGGAGTCATTTCATGTATGTTCTTTTCACATACCATATATGGATCCACCAGTGTCATTGGATGTGTGCTCTTTTCACAATCCACCTATGGATCCACCAGTGTCATTGCATATGTTTTCTTTTTACTAACAACAACCAGAGTCATTGCATTTGTGTTTTTTTCACATACCACATATGGATCCACCAGTGTCATTGAAATGTGTGTTCTCTCCAGAGACCACACATGGACCCACCAGTGTCATTTCATGTGTGTTCTTTTTACTAACAACAACTAGAGTCATTGCTTGTCTGTTCTTTTCACATACCACATATGGATCCACCAGTGTCATTGCATGTGTGTTCTTTTCACAATCCACCTATAGATCCACCAGTGTCATTGCATGTGTGCTCTTTTTACTAACCACAACCAGAGTCATTGCATGTGTGTTCTCTTCAGAGACCACGCATGGATCCACCAGTGTCATTGCATTTGTGTTCTTGTTACTAACAACAACCAGAGTCATTGCATGTGTGTTCTTTTCACATACCACATATGGATCCACCAGTGTCGTTGCATGTGTGTTCTTTTTACTAACAACAACTAGAGTCATTTCATCTGTGTTCTTTTCGGATACCACACATGGATCCACCAGTGTCATTGAAATGTGTGTTCTCTTCAGAGACCACACATGGATCCACCAGTGTCATTGCATGTGTGTTCTTTTTACTAACAACTGGAGTCATTGCATGTGTGTTCTTTTCACATACCACATATGGATCCACCAGTGCCATTGCATGTGTGCTCTTTTCACAATCCACCTATGGATCCACCAGTGTCATTGCATGTGTGTTCTATTCACATACCACATATGGATCCACCAGTGTCATTGAAATGTGTGTTCTCTTTAGAGACCACACATGGATCCATCGGTGTAATTGCATGTGTATTCTTTTTACTATCAACAACTGGATTCATTACATGTGTGTTCTTTTCACATCGCACATATGGATCCACCAGTGTCATTGGATGTGTGCTCTTTTCATAATCCACCTATGGGTCCACCAGTGTCATTGCATGTGTGTTCTTTTTACTAACAACAACCAGAGTCATTGCATGTGTGTTCTTTTCACATACCACATATGGATCCACCAGTGTCATTGAAATGTGTGTTCTCTCCAGAGACCACACATGGACCCACCAGTGTCATTGCATGTGTGTTCTTTTTACTAACAACAACTGGAGTCATTACATGTTTGTTCTTTTCACATACAACATATGGATCCACTAGTGTCATTGCATGTGTGCTCTTTTCACAATCCACCTATGGATCCACTAGTGTCATTGCATGTGTGTTCTTTTCACATACCACATATGGATCCACCAGTGTCATTGAAATGTGTGTTCTCTTCAGAGACCACACATGGATCCACCAGTGTCATTGCATGTGTGTTCTTTTTACTAACAACAACTGGAGTCATTGCATGTGTGTTCTTTTCACATACCACATATGGATCCACCAGTGCCATTGTATGTGTGCTCTTTTCACAATCCACCTATGGATCCACCAGTGTCATTGCATGTGTGTTCTTTTCACATACCACATATGGATCCACCAGTGTCATTGAAATGTGTGTTCTCTTTAGAGACCACACATGGATCCACCGGTGTCATTGCATGTGTATTCTTTTTACTAACAACAACTGGAGTCATTACATGTGTGTTCTTTTCACATACCACATATGGATCCACCAGTGTCATTGGATGTGTGCTCTTTTCATAATCCACCTATGGATCCACCCGTGTCATTGCATGTGTGTTCTTTTTACTAACAACAACCAGAGTCATTGCATGTGTGTTATTTTCACATACCACATATGGATCCACCAGTGTCATTGCATGTGTGTTCTTTTCACGATCCACCTATGGATCCACCAGTGTCATTGCATGTGTGCTCTTTTTACTAACAACAACTGGAGTCATTTCATGTGTGTTCTTTTCACATACCACATATGGATCCACCTGTGTCATTGAAATGTGTGTTCTCTTCAGAGACCACACATGGATCCACCAGTGTCATTGCATGTGTGTTCTTTTTACTAACAACAACTGGAGTCATTGCATGTGTGTTCTTTTCACATACCACATATGGATCCACCAGTGCCATTGCATGTGTGCTCTTTTCACAATCCACCTATGGATCCACCTGTGTCATTGCATGTGTGTTCTTTTCGCATACCAAATATGGATCCACCCGTGTCATTAGAATGTGTGTTCTCTTTAGAGACCACACATGGATCCACCAGTGTCATTGCAAGTGTATTCTTTTTACTAGCAATAACTGGAGTCATTACATGTGTGTTCTTTTCATATACCACATATGGATCCACTAGTGTCATTGCATGTGTGCTCTTTTCACAATCCACCTATGGATCCCTAGCGTCATTGCATGTGTGTTCTTTTTACTAATAACAACCAGAATCATTGCATGTGTGTTCTTTTCACATACCACATATGGATCCACCAGTGTCATTGCATGTGTGTTCTTTTCACAATCCACCTATAGATCCAACAGTGTCATTGCATGTGTGCTCTTTTTACTAACAACAACCAGAGTAATTGCATGTGTGTTCTCTTCAGAGACCACACATGGATCCACCAGTGTCATTGCATGTGTGTTCTTTCTACTAACAATAACTAGAGTCATTGCATGTGTGTTCTTTTCACATACCACATATGGATCCACCAGTATCATTGCATGTGTGCTCTTTTCACAATCCACCTATGGATCAACCAGTGTCATTGAAATGTGTGTTCTCTTCAGAGACCATAGATGGATCCACCAGTGTCATTGCATGTGTGTTCTTTTTACTAACAACAACTGGAGTCATTGCATGTGTTTTTTTTCACATACCACATATGGATCCACCAGTGTCATTGCATGTGTGCTCTTTTCACAGTCAACCTATGGATCCACCAGTGTCATTGCATGTGTGTTCTTTTTACTAACAACAACCAGAGTCAATGCATGTGTGTTCTTTTCACATACCACATATGGATCCACCAGTGTCATTGAAATGTGTGTTCTCTTCACAGACCACACATGGATCCACCAGTGTCATTGCGTGTGTGTTCTTTTTTACTAACAACAACTAGAGTCATTGCATGTGTGTTCTTTTCACATACCACATATGGATCCACCAGTGTCATTGGATGTGTGCTCTTTTCACAATCCACCTATGGATCCACCAGTGTCATTGAAATGTGTGTTCTCTTCAGAGACCATACATGGATCCACCAGTGTCATTGCATGTGTGTTCTTTTTACTAACAACAACTAGAGTCATTGCATGTGTTTTTTTTCACATACCACATATGGATCCACCAGTGTCATTGCATGTTTGCTCTTTTCACAGTCAACCTATGGATCCACCGGTGTCATTGCATGTGTGTTCTTTTTACTAACAACAACCAGTCAATGCATGTGTGTTATTTTCACATACCACATATGGATCCACAAGTTTCATTGCATGTGTGCTCTTTTCACAATCCACCTATGGATCCACCAGAGTCATTGCATGTGTGTTCTTTTCACATACCACATATGGATCCACCAGTGTCATTGCATGTGTGTTCTTTTCACAACCCACCTATAGATCCACCAGTGTCATTGCATGTGTGCTCTTTTTACTAACCACAACTAGAGTCATTGCATGTGTGTTCTCTTCAGAGACCACACATGGTTCCACCAGTGTCATTGCATTGTGTTCTTGTTACTAACAACAACCAGAGTCATTGCATGTGTGTTCTTTTCACATACCACACATGGATCCACCGGTGTCATTGGATGTGTATTCTTTTTAGTAACAACAACTAGAGTCATTACATGTGTGTTCTTTTCACATACCACATATGGATCCACCAGTGTCATTGGATGTGTGCTCTTTTCACAATCCACCTATGGATCCACCAGTGTCATTGCATATGTGTTCTTTTTACTAACAACAACCAGAGTCATTGCATTTGTGTTCTTTTCACATACCACATATGGATCGACCAGTGTCATTGAAATGTGTGTTCTCTCCAGAGACCACACATGGACCCACCAGTGTCATTGCATGTGTGTTCTTTTTACTAACAACAACTGGAGTCATTGCATGTGTGTTCTTTTCACACACCACATATGGATCCACCGGTGTCATTGCATGTGTGTTCTTTTCACAATCCACCTATAGAACCACCAGTGTCATTGCATGTGTGTTCTTTTTACTAACCACAACCAGAGTCATTGCATGTGTGTTCTCTTCAGAGACCACGCATGGATCCACCAGTGTCATTGCTTTTGTGTTCTTGTTACTAACAACAACCAAAGTCATTGCATGTGTGTTCTTTTCACATACCACATATGGATCCACCAGTGTCGTTGCATGTGTGTTCTTTTTACTAACAACAACTAGAGTCATTTCATGTGTGTTCTTTTCACATACCACACATGGATCCACCAGTGTCATTGAAATGTGTGTTCTCTTCAAAGACCACACATGGATCCACCAGTGTCATTGCATGTGTGTTCTTTTTACTAACAACAACTGGAGTCATTGCATGTGTGTTCTTTTCACATACCACATATGGATCCACCAGTGCCATTGCATGTGTGCTCTTTTCACAATCCACCTATGGATCCACCAGTGTCATTGCATGTGTGTTCTTTTCACATACCACATATGGATCCACCAGTGTCATTGAAATGTGTGTTCTCTTTAGAGACCACACATGGATCCATCGGTGTCATTGCATGTGTATTCTTTTTACTAACAACAACTGGAGCCATTACATGTGTGTTCTTTTCACATACCACATATGGATCCACCAGTGTCATTGGATGTGTGCTCTTTTCATAATCCACCTATGGGTCCACCAGTGTCATTGCATGTGTGTTCTTTTTACTAACAACAACCAGAGTCATTGCATGTGTGTTCTTTTCACATACCACATATGGATCCACCAGTGTCATTGAAATGTGTGTTCTCTCCAGAGACCACACATGGACCCACCAGTGTCATTGCATGTGTGTTCTTTTTACTAACAACAACTGGAGTCATTACATGTTTGTTCTTTTCACATACAACATATGGATCCACTAGTGTCATTGCATGTGTGCTCTTTTCACAATCCACCTATGGATCCACTAGTGTCATTGCATGTGTGTTCTTTTCACATACCACATATGGATCCACCAGTGTCATTGAAATGTGTGTTCTCTTCAGAGACCACACATGGATCCACCAGTGTCATTGCATGTGTGTTCTTTTTACTAACAACAACTGGAGTCATTGCATGTGTGTTCTTTTCACATACCACATATGGATCCACCAGTGCCATTGTATGTGTGCTCTTTTCACAATCCACCTATGGATCCACCAGTGTCAGTGCATGTGTGTTCTTTTCACATACCACATATGGATCCACCAGTGTCATTGAAATGTGTGTTCTCTTTAGAGACCACACATGGATCCACCGGTGTCATTGCATGTGTATTATTTTTACTAACAACAACTGGAGTCATTACATGTGTGTTCTTTTCACATACCACATATGGATCCACCAGTGTCATTGGATGTGTGCTCTTTTCATAATCCACCTATGGATCCACCCGTGTCATTGCATGTGTGTTCTTTTTACTAACAACAACCAGAGTCATTGCATGTGTGTTCTTTTCACATACCACATATGGATCCACCAGTGTAATTGCATGTGTGTTCTTTTCACAATCCACCTATGGATCCACCAGTGTCATTGCATGTGTGCTCTTTTTACTAACAACAACTGGAGTCATTTCATGTGTGTTCTTTTCACATACCACATATGGATCCACCTGTGTCATTGAAATGTGTGTTCTCTTCAGAGACCACACATGGATCCACCAGTGTCATTGCATGTGTGTTCTTTTTACTAACAACAACTGGAGTCATTGCATGTGTGTTCTTTTCACATACCACATATGGATCCACCAGTGCCATTGCATGTGTGCTCTTCTCACAATCCACCTATGGATCCACCTGTGTCATTGCATGTGTGTTCTTTTCACATACCAAATATGGATCCACCCGTGTCATTAGAATGTGTGTTCTCTTTAGAGACCACACATGGATCCACCAGTGTCATTGCATGTGTATTCTTTTTACTAACAATAACTAGAGTCATTACATGTGTGTTCTTTTCACATACCACATATGGATCCACCAGTGTCATTGCATGTGTGCTCTTTTCACAATCCACCTATGGATCCCTAGTGTCATTGCATGTGTGTTCTTTTTACTAATAACAACCAGAATCATTGCATGTGTGTTCTTTTCACATACCACATATGGATCCACCAGTGTCATTGCATGTGTGTTCTTTTCACAATCCACCTATAGATCCAACAGTGTCATTGCATGTGTGCTCTTTTTACTAACAACAACCAGAGTCATTGCATGTGTGTTCTCTTCAGAGACCACACATGGATCCACCAGTGTCATTGCATGTGTGTTCTTTCTACTAACAATAACTGGAGTCATTGCATGTGTGTTCTTTTCACATACCACATATGGATCCACCAGTATCATTGCATGTGTGCTCTTTTCATAATCCACCTATGGATCAACCAGTGTCATTGAAATGTGTGTTCTCTTCAGAGACCATACATGGATCCACCAGTGTCATTGCATGTGTGTTCTTTTTACTAACAACAACTGGAGTCATTGCATGTGTTTTTTTTCACATACCACATATGGATCCACCAGTGTCATTGCATGTGTGCTCTTTTCACAGTCAACCTATGGATCCACCAGTGTCATTGCATGTGTGTTCTTTTTACTAACAACAACCAGAGTCAATGCATGTGTGTTCTTTTCACATACCACATATGGATCCACCAGTGTCATTGAAATGTGTGTTCTCTTCACAGACCACACATGGATCCACCAGTGTCATTGCGTGTGTGTTCTTTTTTGCTAACAACAACTAGAGTCATTGCATGTGTGTTCTTTTCACATACCACATATGGATCCACCTGTGTCATTGGATGTGTGCTCTTTTCACAACCACCTATGGATCCACCAGTGTCATTGAAATGTGTGTTCTCTTTAGAGACCATACATGGATCCACCAGTGTCATTGCATGTGTGTTCTTTTTACTAACAACAACTAGAGTCATTGCATGTGTTTTTTTTCACATACCACATATGGATCCACCAGTGTCGTTGCATGTTTGCTCTTTTCACAGTCAACCTATGGATCCACCAGTGTCATTGCATGTGTGTTCTTTTTACTAACAACAACCAGTCAATGCATGTGTGTTATTTTCACATACCACATATGGATCCACAAGTTTCATTGCATGTGTGCTCTTTTCACAATCCACCTATGGATCCAACAGAGTCATTGCATGTGTGTTCTTTTCACATACCACATATGGATCCACCAGTGTCATTGCATGTGTGTTCTTTTCACAACCCACCTATAGATCCACCAGTGTCATTGCATGTGTGCTCTTTTTACTAACCACAACCAGAGTCATTGCATGTGTGTTCTCTTCAGAGACCACACATGGATCCACCAGTGTCATTGCATTTGTATTCTTGTTACTAACAACAACCAGAGTCATTGCATGTGTGTTCTTTTCACATACCACACATGGATCCACCGGTGTCATTGCATGTGTATTCTTTTTACGAACAACAACTGGAGTCATTACATGTGTGTTCTTTTCACATACCACATATGGATCCACCAGTCTCATTGGATGTGTGCTCTTTTCACAATCCACCTATGGATCCACCAGTGTCATTGCATATGTGTTCTTTTTACTAACAACAACCAGAGTCATTGCATTTGTGTTCTTTTCACATACCACATATGGATCCACCAGTGTCATTGAAATGTGTGTTCTCTCCAGAGACCACACATGGACCCACCAGTGTCATTGCATGTGTGTTCTTTTTACTAACAACAACTGGAGTCATTGCATGTGTGTTCTTTTCACGTACCACATATGGATCCACCGGTGTCATTGCATGTGTGTTCTTTTCACAATCCACCTATAGAACCACCAGTGTCATTGCATGTGTGTTCTTTTTACTAACCACAACCAGAGTCATTGCATGTGTGTTCTCTTCAGAGACCACGCATGGATCCACCAGTGTCATTGCATTTGTGTTCTTATTACTAACAACAACCAGAGTCATTGCATGTGTGTTCTTTTCACATACCACATATGGATCCACCAGTGTCGTTGCATGTGTGTTCTTTTTACTAACAACAACTAGAGTCATTTCATGTGTGTTCTTTTCACATACCACACATGGATCCACCAGTGTCATTGAAATGTGTGTTCTCTTCAGAGACCACACATGGACCCACCAGTGTCATTGCATGTGTGTTCTTTTTACTAACAACAACTGGAGTCATTGCATGTGTGTTCTTTTCACATACCACATATGGATCCACCAGTGCCATTGCATGTGTGCTCTTTTCACAATCCAGCTATGGATCCACCAGTGTCATTGCATGTGTGTTCTTTTCACATACCACATATGGATCCACCAGTGTCATTGAAATGTGTGTTCTCTTTAGAGACCACACATGGATCCATCGGTGTCATTGCATGTGTATTCTTTTTACTAACAACAACTGGAGCCATTACATGTGTGTTTTCACATACCACATATGGATCCACCAGTGTCATTGGATGTGTGCTCTTTTCATAATCCACCTATGGATCCACCAGTGTCATTGCATGTGTGTTCTTTTTACTAACAACAACCAGAGTCATTGCATGTGTGTTCTTTTCACATACCACATATGGATCCACCAGTGTCATTGAAATGTGTGTTCTCTCCAGAGACCACACATGGACCCACCAGTGTCATTGCATGTGTGTTCTTTTTACTAACAACAACTGGAGTCATTACATGTGTGTTCTTTTCACATACAACAAATGGATCCACTAGTGTCATTGCATGTGTGCTCTTTTCACAATCCACCTCTGGATCCACTAGTGTCATTGCATGTGTGTTCTTTTCACATACCACATATGGATCCACCAGTGTCATTGAAATGTGTGTTCTCTTCAGAGACCACACATGGATCCACCAGTGTCATTGCATGTGTGTTCTTTTTACTAACAACAACTGGAGTCATTGCATGTGTGTTCTTTTCACATACCACATATGGATCCACCAGTGCCATTGCATGTGTGCTCTTTTCACAATCCACCTATGGATCCACCAGTGTCATTGCATGTGTGTTCTTTTCACATACCACATATGGATCCACCAGTGTCATTGAAATGTGTGTTCTCTTTAGAGACCACACATGGATCCACTGGTGTCATTGCATCTGTATTCTTTTTACTAACAACAACTGGAGTCATTACATGTGTGTTCTTTTCACATACCACATATGGATCCACCAGTGTCATTGGATGTGTGCTCTTTTCATAATCCACCTATGGATCCACCAGTGTCATTGCATGTGTGTTCTTTTTACTAACAACAACCAGAGTCATTGCATGTGTGTTCTTTTCACATACCACATATGGATCCACCAGTGTCATTGAAATGTGTGTTCTCTCTAGGGACGACACATTGACCCACCAGTGTCATTGCATGTGTGTTCTTTTTACTAACAACAACTGGAGTCATTACATGTGTGTTCTTTTCACATACAACATATGGATCCACTAGTGTCATCGCATGTGTGCTCTTTTCACAATCCACCTATGGATCCACTAGTGTCATTGCATGTGTGTTCTTTTCACATACCACATATGGATCCACAAGTGTCATTGAAATGTGTGTTCTCTTCAGAGACCACACATGGATCCACCAGTGTCATTGCATGTGTGTTCTTTTTACTAACAACAACTGGAGTCATTGCATGTGTGTTCTTTTCACATACCACATATGGATCCACCAGTGTCATTGAAATGTGTGTTCTCTTTAGAGACCACACATGGATCCACCGGTGTCATTGCATCTGTATTGTTTTTACTAACAACAACTGGAGTCATTACATGTGTGTTCTTTTCACATACCACATATGGATCCACCAGTGTCATTGGATGTGTGCTCTTTTCATAATCCACCTATGGGTCCACCAGTGTCATTGCATGTGTGTTCTTTTTACTAACAACAACCAGAGTCATTGCATGTGTGTTCTTTTCACATACCACATATGGATCCACCAGTGTCATTGAAATGTGTGTTCTCTCTAGAGACCACACATGGACCCACCAGTGTCATTGCATGTGTGTTCTTTTTGCTAACAACAACTGGAGTCATTACATGTTTGTTCTTTTCACATACAACATATGGATACACTAGTGTCATTGCATGTGTGCTCTTTTCACAATCCACCTATGGATCCACTAGTGTCATTTCATGTGTGTTCTTTTCACATACCACATATGGATCCACCAGTGTCATTGAAATGTGTGTTCTCTTCAGAGACCACACATGGATCCACCAGTGTCATTGCATGTGTGTTCTTTTTACTAACAACAACTGGAGTCATTGCATGTGTGTTCTTTTCACATACCACATATGGATCCACCAGTGCCATTGCATGTGTGCTCTTTTCACAATCCACCTATGGATCCACCAGTGTCATTGCATGTGTGTTCTTTTCACATACCACATATGGATCCACCAGTGTCATTGAAATGTGTGTTCTCTTTAGAGACCACACATGGATCCACCGGTGTCATTGCATCTGTATTCTTTTTACTAACAACAACTGGAGTCATTACATGTGTGTTCTTTTCACATACCACATATGGATCCACCAGTGTCATTGGATGTGTGTTCTTTTTACTAACAACAACCAGAGTCATTGCATGTGTGTTCTTTTCACATACCACATATGGATCCACCAGTGTCATTGAAATGTGTGTTCTCTCTAGGGACGACACATGGACCCACCAGTGTCATTGCATGTGTGTTCTTTTTACTAACAACAACTGGAGTCATTACATGTGTGTTCTTTTCACATACAACATATGGATCCACTAGTGTCATCGCATGTGTGCTCTTTTCACAATCCACCTATGGATCCCCTAGTGTCATTGCATGTGTGTTCTTTTCACATACCACATATGGATCCACCAGTGTCATTGAAATGTGTATTCTCGTCAGAGACCACACATGGATCCACCAGTGTCATTGCATGTGTGTTCTTTTTACTAACAATAACTAGAGTCATTGCGTGTGTGTTCTTTTCACATACCACATATGGATCCACCATTGTCATTGCATGTGTGCTCTTTTCACAATCCACCTATGGATCCACCAGTGTCATTGAAATGTGTGTTCTCTTTAGAGACCACACATGGATCCACCAGTGTCATTGCATGTGTGTTCTTTTTACTAATAACAACTCGAGTCATTCATTGTGTGTTCTTTTCACATACCTCATATGGATCCACCAGTGTCATTGCATGTGTGCTATTTTCACAATCCACCTATGGATCCACCAGTGTCATTGCATGTGTGTTCTTTTTACTAACAACAACCAGAGTCATTGCATGTGTGTTATTTTCACATACCACATATGGATCCACCAGTGTCATTGAAATGTGTGTTCTCTTTAGAGACCACACATGGATCCACCAGTGTCATTGCATGTGTGTTCTTTTTACTAACAACAACTGGAGTCATTGCATCTGTGTTCTTTTCACAAACAACATATGGATCCACAAGTGTCATTGCATGTGTGATCTTTTCTCAATCCACTCATGGATCCACTAGTGTCATTGCATGTGTGTTCTTTTCACATACCACATATGGATCCACCAGTGTCATTGAAATGTGTATTCTCGTCAGAGACCACACATGGATCCACCAGTGTCATTGCATGTGTGTTCTTTTTACTAACAATAACTGGAGTCATTGCGTGTGTGTTCTTTTCACATACCACATATGGATCCACCATTGTCATTGCATGTGTGCTCTTTTCACAATCCACCTATGGATCCACCAGTGTCATTGAAATGTGTGTTCTCTTTAGAGACCACACATGGATCCACCAGTGCCATTGCATGTGTGTTCTTTTTACTAATAACAACTCGAGTCATTCATTGTGTGTTCTTTTCACATACCTCATATGGATCCACCAGTGTCATTGCATGTGTGCTATTTTCACAATCCACCTATGGATCCACCAGTGTCATTGCATGTGTGTTCTTTTTACTAACAACAACCAGAGTCATTGCATGTGTGTTCTTTTCACATACCACATATGGATCCACCAGTGTCATTGAAATGTGTGTTCTCTTTAGAGACCACTAAAGGATCCACCAGTGTCATTGCATGTGTGTTCTTTTTACTAACAACAGCTGGAGTCATTGCATGTGTGTTCTTTTCACAAACAACATATGGATCCACAAGTGTCATTGCATGTGTGATCTTTTCTCAATCCACTCATGGATCCACTAGTGTCATTGCATGTGTGTTCTTTTCACATACCACATATGGATCCACCAGTGTCATTGAAATGTGTATTCTCGTCAGAGACCACACATGGATCCACCAGTGTCATTGCATGTGTGTTCTTTTTACTAACAATAACTGGAGTCATTGCGTGTGTGTTCTTTTCACATACCACATATGGATCCACCATTGTCATTGCATGTGTGCTCTTTTCACAATCCACCTATGGATCCACCAGTGTCATCGAAATGTGTGTTCTCTTCAGAGACCACACATGGATCCACCAGTGTCATTGCATGTGTGTTCTTTTTTCTAATAACAACTCGAGTCATTGCATGTGTGTTCTTTTCACATACCTCATATGGATCCACCAGTGTCATTGCATGTGTGCTATTTTCACAATCCACCTATGGATCCACCAGTGTCATTGCATGTGTGTTCTTTATACTAACAACAACCAGAGTTATTGCATGTATGTTCTTTTCACATACCACATATGGATCCACCAGTGTCATTGAAATGTGTGTTGTCTTTACAGACCACACATGGATCCACCAGTGTCATTGCATGTGTGTTCTTTTTACTAACAACAACTGGAGTCATTGCATGTGTGTTCTTTTCACATACCACATATGGATCCACGAGTGTCATTGCTTGTGTGCTGTTTTCACAATCCACCTATGGATCCACTAGTGTCATTGCATGTGTGTTCTTTTTACTCACAACAACCAGAGTCATTGCATGTGTGTTCTTTCCACATATCACATATGGATCCACCAGTGTCATTGCATGTGTGCTCTTTTCACAATCCACATATGGATCCACTAGTGTCATTACACGTGTATTCTTTTTACTAACAACAACCAGAGTCATTACATGTGTGTTCTTTTCACATACCACATATGGATCCACCAGTGTCATTGCATGTGTGTTCTTTTCACAATCCACCTATGGATCCACCAGTGTCATTGGATGTGTGTTCTTTTTACTAACAACAACTAGTGTCATTGAAATGTGTGTTCTCGTCAGAGACCACACATGGATCCACCAGTGTCATTGCATGTGTGTTCTTTTTACTAACAACAACCGGAGTCATTGCATGTGTGTTCTTTTCACATACCACATATGGATCCACCAGTATCATTGCATGTGTGTTCTTTTCACAATCCACCTATGGATCCACAAGTGTCATTGCATGTGTGCTCTTTTTACTAACAACAACCAAAGTCATTGCATGTGTGTTCTCTTCAGAGACCACACATGGATCCACCTGTGTCATTGCATGTGTGTCCTTTTTACTAAGAACAAACAGAGTCATTGAAATGTGTGTTCTCTTCAGAGACCACACATGGATCCACCACTGTCATTGCATGTGTTTTCTTTTTACTAACGTAAACCAGAGTCATTGCATGTGTGTTCTTTTCACATACCACATATGGATCCACCAATGTCACTTCATGTGTGTTCTTTTTACTAACAATAGCTGGAGTCATTTCATGTGTGTTCTTTTCACATACCACATATGGATCCACCAGTGTCATTGAAATGTGTGTTCTCATCAGAGACCACACATGGATCCACCAGTGTCATTGCATGTGTGTTCTTTTTACTAACAACAACCAGAGTCAATGCATGTGTGTTCTTTTCATATACCACATATGGATCCACCAGTGTCATTGCATGTGTGCTCTTTTCACAATCCACCTATGGATCCACCAGTGTCATTGCATGTGTGTTCTTTTTACTAACAACCAGAGTCATTGCATGTGTGTTCTTTTCACATACCACATATGGATCCACCAGTGTCATTGCATGTGTGTTCTTTTGACAATTCACCTATAGATCCACTAGTGTCATTGCATGTGTGCTCTTTTTACTAACCACAACTAGAGTCATTACATGTGTGTTCTCTTCAGAGACCACACATGGATCCACCAGTGTCATTGCATTTGTGTTCTTGTTACTAACAACAACTGGAGTCATTTCATGTGTGTTCTTTTCACATACCACACATGGATCCACCAGTGTCATTGAAATGTGTGTTGTCTTCAGAGACCACACATGGATCCAGCAGTGTCATTGCATGTGTTTTCTTTTTACTAACAACAACTGGAGTCATTGCATGTGTGTTCTTTTGACATACCACATATGGATCCACCAGTGCAATTGAATGTGTGCTCTTTTCACAATCCACCTATGGATCCACCAGTGTCATTGCAAGTGTGTTCTTTTCAGATACCACATATGGATCCACCCGTGTCATTGAAATGTGTGTTCTCTTTAGAGACCCCACATGGATCCACCGGTGTCATTGCATGTGTATTCTTTTTACTAACAACAACTGGAGTCATTACATGTGTGTTCTTTTCACATACCACATATGGATCCACCAGTGTCATTGGATGTGTGCTCTTTTCATAATCCACCTATGGATCCAGCAGTGTCATTGCATGTGTGTTCTTTTTACTAACAACAACCAGAGTCATTGCATGTGTGTTCTTTTCACATACCACATATGGATCCACCAGTGTCATTGAAATGTGTGTTCTCTTCAGAGACCACACATGGACCCACCAGTGTCATTGCATGTTGGTTCTTTTTACTAACAACACAGTGAGTCATTACATGTGTGTTCTTTTTCACATACAACATATGGATCCACTAGTGTCATTGCATGTGCGCTCTTTTCATAATCCACCTATGGATCCACTAGTGTCATTGCATGTGTGTTCTTATCACATACCACAGATGGATCCACCAGTGTCATTGAAATGTGTGTTCTCTTCCGAGACCACACATGGATCCACCAGTGTCATTGCATGTGTGTTCTTTTTACTAACAACAACTGGAGTCATTGCATGTGTGTTCTTTTCACATACCACATATGGATCCACCAGTGTCATCGCATGTGTGCTCTTTTCACAATCCACCTATGGATCCACCAGTGTCATTGAAATGTGTGTTCTCTTCAGAGACCATACATGGATCCACCAGTGTCATTGCATGTGTGTTCTTTTTACTAACAACAACTGGAGTTATTGCATGTGTGTTATTTTCACATACCACATATGGATCCACCAGTGTCATTGCATGTGTGTTCTTTTTACACTCCACCTATGGATCCACTAGTGTCATTGCATGTGTGTTCTTTTTACTAACAACAACCAGAGTCATTGCATGTGTGTTCTTTTCACATACAACATATGGTCCACCAGTGTCATTGCATGTGTGTTCTTTTCACAATCCGCCTATAGATCCACCAGTGTCATTGCATGTGTGCTCTTTTTACTAACAACGACCAGAGTCATTGCATGTGTGTTCTCTTCAGAGACCACACATGGATCCAACAGTGTCATTGCATTTGTGTTCTTTTTACCAACAGCAATTATTGTCATTGAAATTTGTGTTCTCTTTAGAGACCACACATGGATCCACCAGTGTCATTGAATGTGTGTTGTTTTTACTAACAATAACCAGAGTCATTGCATGTGTGTTGTTTTCACATACCACATATGGATACACCAGTCTCATTGCATGTGTGTTCTTTTTACTAACAACAACTGCAGTCATTTCATGTGTGTTCTTTTCACATACCACATATGGATCCACTAGTGTCATTGAAATGTGTGTTCTCTTTAGAGACCACACATGGATCCACCAATGTCATTGCATGTGTGTTCTCTTTACTAACAACAACTGGAGTCATTGCATGTGTGTTCTTTTCACATACCACATATGGATCCACCAATGTCATTGCATGTGTGCTGTTTTCACAATCCACATATGGATCCACCAGAGTCATTGCATGTGTGTTCTTTTCACACACCACATATGGAACCGCCATTGTCATTGCATGTGTGTTCTTTTCACAAACCACATATGGATCCACTATTGTCATTGCATGTGTGTTCTTTTCACAAACCACATTTGGATCCACTATTTTCATTGCATGTGTGTTCTTTTCACAGACCACATATGGATCGACCAGAGTCATTGCATGTGTGTTCTTTTCACAGACCACATGTGCATCCACTAGAGTCATTGCATGTGTGTTCTTTTCACAAACCACATATGGATCTACCATTGTCATTGCATGTCTGTTCTTTTCATAGACCACATATGGAACCAGCATTGTCATTTCATGTGTGTTCTTTTCACAAACCACATATGGATCTACCAGAGTCATTGCATGTGTATTCTTTCACAGACCACATATGGATCCACCAGTGTCATTGCATGTGTGCTCTTTTCACAATCCACCTATGGATTCCCTAGTGTCATTGCATGTGTGTTCTTTTTACTAACAACAACCAGAGTCATTGCATGTGTGTTCTTTTTACTAACAACAACCAGTGTCATTGAAATGTGTGTTCTCTTCAGAGACCACACATGGATCCACCAGTGTCATTGCATGTGTGTTCTTGTTACCAACAACAACCAGAGTCATTGCATGTGTGTTTTTTTCACATACCACATATGGATCCACCAGTGTCATTGCATGTGTGTTCTTTTCACAATCCACCTATGGATCCACCAGTGTTATTGCATGTGTGCTCTTTTTACTAACAACAACCAGAGTCATTGCATGTGTGTTCTCTTCAGAGACCACACATGGATCCACCAGTGTCATTGCATGTGTGTTCTTTCTACTAACAACAACTGGAGTCATTGCATGTGTGTTCTTTTCACATACCACATATGGATCCACCAGTGTCATTGCATGTGTGCTCTTTTCACAATCCACCTATGGATCCACCAGTGTCATTGAAATGTGTGTTCTCTTCAGAGACCATACATGGATCCACCAGTGTCATTGCATGTGTGTTCTTTTTACTAACAACAACTGGAGTCAGTGCATGTGTTTTTTTTACATACCACATATGGATCCACCAGTGTCATTGCATGTGTGCTCTTTTCATAGTCAATCTATGGATCCACCAGTGTCATTGCACGTGTGTTCTTTTTACTAACAACAACCAGAGTCAATGCATGTGTGTTCTTTTCACATACCACATATCGATCCACCAGTGTCATTGCATGTGTGCTCTTTTCACAATCCACCTATGGATCCACCAGTGTCATTGCATATGTGTTCTTTTTACTAACAACAACTAGAGTCATTGCATGTGTGTTCTTTTCACATACCACATATGGATCCACCAGTGTCATTGCATGTGTGTTCTTTTCACAATCCACCTATAGATAAACCAGTGTAATTGCATGTGTGCTCTTTTTACTAACCACAACTAGAGTCATTGCATGTGTGTTCTCTTCAGAGACCACATATGGATCCACCAGTGTCATTGCATTTGTGTTCTTGTTACTAACAACAACCAGAGTCATTACATGTGTGTTCTTTTCACATACCACATATGGATCCACCAGTGTCGTTGCATGTGTGTTCTTTTTAGTAACAACAACTGGAGTCATTTCATGTGTGTTCTTTTCACATACCACATATGGATCCACCAGTGTCATTGCATGTGTGCTCTTTTCACAATCCACCTATGGATCCACCAGTGTCATTGAAATGTGTGTACTCTTCAGAGACCATACATGGATCCACCAGTATCATTGCATGTGTGTTCTTTTTACTAACAACAACTGGAGTCATTGCATGTGTGTTCTTTTCACATACCACATATGGATCCACCAGTGTCATTGCATGTGTGCTCTTTTCACAATCCACCTATGGATCCCTAGTGTCATTGCATGTGTGTTCTTTTTACTAATAACAACCAGAGTCATTGCATGTGTGTTCTTTTCACATACCACATATGGATCCACCAGTGTCATTGCATGTGTGTTCTTTTCACAATCCACATATAGATCAACTAGTGTCATTCCATGTGTGCTCTTTTTACTAACAACAACTAGAGTCATTGCATGTGTGTTCTCTTTAGAGACCACACATGGATCCACCAGTGTCATTGCATGTGTGTTCTTTCTACTAACAACAACTGGAGTCATTGCATGTGTGTTCTTTTCACATACCACATATGGATCCACCAGTATCATTGCATGTGTGCTCTTTTCACAATCCACCTATGGATCCACCAGAGTCATTGCATGTGTGTTCTTTTCACATACCACATATGGATCCACCAGTGTCATTGCATGTGTGTTCTTTTCACAATCCACCTATAGATAAACCAGTGTCATTGCATGTGTGCTCTTTTTACTAACCACAACCAGAGTCATTGCATGTGTGTTCTCTTCAGAGACCACATATGGATCCACCAGTGTCATTGCATTTGTGTTCTTGTTACTAACAACAACCAGAGTCATTACATGTGTGTTCTTTTCACATACCACATATGGATCCACCAGTGTCGTTGCATGTGTGTTCTTTTTACTAACAACAACTAGAGTCATTTCATGTGTGTTCTTTTCACATACGACATATGGATCCACCAGTGTCATTGCATGTGTGCTCTTTTCACAATCCACCTATGGATCCACCAGGGTCATTGAAATGTGTGTTCTCTTCAGAGACCATACATGGATCCACCAGTATCATTGCATGTGTGTTCTTTTTACTAACAACAACTGGAGTCATTGCATGTGTGTTCTTTTCACATACCACATATGGATCCACCAGTGTCATTGCAAGTGTGTTCTTTTTACTAACAACAACTGGAGTCATTACATGTGTGTTCTTTTCACATACCACATATGGATCCACCGGTGTCATTGCATGTGTGCTCTTTTCACAATCCACCTATGGATCCCTAGTGTCATTGCATGTGTGTTCTTTTTACTAATAACAACCAGAGTCATTGCATGTGTGTTCTTTTCACATACCACATATGGATCCACCAGTGTCATTGCATGTGTGTTCTTTTCACAATCCACCTATAGATCCACTAGTGTCATCGCATGTGTGCTCTTTTTACTGACAACAACCAGAGTCATTGCATGTGTGTTCTCTTTAGAGACCACACATGGATCCACCAGTGTCATTGCATGTGTGTTCTTTCTACTAACAACAACTGGAGTCATTGCAAGTGTGTTCTTTTCACATACAACATATGGATCCACCAGTATCATTGCATGTGTGCTCTTTTCACAATCCACCTATGGATCCACCAGTGTCATTGAAATGTGTGTTCTCTTCAGAGACCATGCATGGATCCACCAGTGTCATTGCATGTGTGTTCTTTTTACTAACAACAACTGGAGTCATTGCATGTGTTTTTTTTCACATACCACATATGGATCCACCAGTGTCATTGCATGTGTGTTCTTTTTACTAACAACAACCAGAGTCAATGCATGTGTGTTCTTTTCACATACCACATATGGATCCACCAGTGTCATTGAAATGTGTGTTCTCTTCAGAGACCACACATGGATCCACCAGTGTCATTGCGTGTGTGTTCTTTTTACTAACAACAACTAGAGTCTTTGCATGTGTGTTCTTTTCACAAACCACATATGGATCCACCAGTGTCATTGCATGTGTGCTCTTTTCACAATCCACCTATTGATCCACCAGTGTCATTGAAATGTGTGTTCTCTTCAGAGACCATACATGGATCCACCAGTGTCATTGCATGTGTTTTTTTCACATACCACATATGGATCCACCAGTGTCATTGCATGTTTGCTCTTTTCACAGTCAACCTATGGATCCAACAGTGTCATTGCATGTGTGTTCTTTTTACTAACAACAACCAGAGTCAATGCATGTGTGTTATTTTCACATACCACATATTGATCCACCAGTGTCATTGCATGTGTGCTCTTTTCACAATCCACCTATGGATCCACCAGAGTCATTGCATGTGTGTTCTTTTCACATACCACATATGGATCCACCAGTGTCATTGCATGTGTGTTCTTTTCACATACCACATATGGATCCACTAGTGTCATTGAAATGTGTGTACTCTTCAGAGACCATACATGGATCCACCAGTATCATTGCATGTGTGTTCTTTTTACTAACAACAACTGGAGTCATTGCATGTGTGTTCTTTTCACATACCACATATGGATCCACCAGTGTCATTGCATGTGTGCTCTTTTCACAATCCACCTATGGATCCCTAGTGTCATTGCATGTGTGTTCTTTTTACTAATAACAACCAGAGTCATTGCATGTGTGTTCTTTTCACATACCACATATGGATCCACCAGTGTCATTGCATGTGTGTTCTTTTCACAATCCACATATAGATCAACTAGTGTCATTCCATGTGTGCTCTTTTTACTAACAACAACTAGAGTCATTGCATGTGTGTTCTCTTTAGAGACCACACATGGATCCACCAGTGTCATTGCATGTGTGTTCTTTCTACTAACAACAACTGGAGTCATTGCATGTGTGTTCTTTTCACATACCACATATGGATCCACCAGTATCATTGCATGTGTGCTCTTTTCACAATCCACCTATGGATCCACCAGAGTCATTGCATGTGTGTTCTTTTCACATACCACATATGGATCCACCAGTGTCATTGCATGTGTGTTCTTTTCACAATCCACCTATAGATAAACCAGTGTCATTGCATGTGTGCTCTTTTTACTAACCACAACCAGAGTCATTGCATGTGTGTTCTCTTCAGAGACCACATATGGATCCACCAGTGTCATTGCATTTGTGTTCTTGTTACTAACAACAACCAGAGTCATTACATGTGTGTTCTTTTCACATACCACATATGGATCCACCAGTGTCGTTGCATGTGTGTTCTTTTTACTAACAACAACTAGAGTCATTTCATGTGTGTTCTTTTCACATACGACATATGGATCCACCAGTGTCATTGCATGTGTGCTCTTTTCACAATCCACCTATGGATCCACCAGGGTCATTGAAATGTGTGTTCTCTTCAGAGACCATACATGGATCCACCAGTATCATTGCATGTGTGTTCTTTTTACTAACAACAACTGGAGTCATTGCATGTGTGTTCTTTTCACATACCACATATGGATCCACCAGTGTCATTGCAAGTGTGTTCTTTTTACTAACAACAACTGGAGTCATTACATGTGTGTTCTTTTCACATACCACATATGGATCCACCGGTGTCATTGCATGTGTGCTCTTTTCACAATCCACCTATGGATCCCTAGTGTCATTGCATGTGTGTTCTTTTTACTAATAACAACCAGAGTCATTGCATGTGTGTTCTTTTCACATACCACATATGGATCCACCAGTGTCATTGCATGTGTGTTCTTTTCACAATCCACCTATAGATCCACTAGTGTCATCGCATGTGTGCTCTTTTTACTGACAACAACCAGAGTCATTGCATGTGTGTTCTCTTTAGAGACCACACATGGATCCACCAGTGTCATTGCATGTGTGTTCTTTCTACTAACAACAACTGGAGTCATTGCAAGTGTGTTCTTTTCACATACAACATATGGATCCACCAGTATCATTGCATGTGTGCTCTTTTCACAATCCACCTATGGATCCACCAGTGTCATTGAAATGTGTGTTCTCTTCAGAGACCATGCATGGATCCACCAGTGTCATTGCATGTGTGTTCTTTTTACTAACAACAACTGGAGTCATTGCATGTGTTTTTTTTCACATACCACATATGGATCCACCAGTGTCATTGCATGTGTGTTCTTTTTACTAACAACAACCAGAGTCAATGCATGTGTGTTCTTTTCACATACCACATATGGATCCACCAGTGTCATTGAAATGTGTGTTCTCTTCAGAGACCACACATGGATCCACCAGTGTCATTGCGTGTGTGTTCTTTTTACTAACAACAACTAGAGTCTTTGCATGTGTGTTCTTTTCACAAACCACATATGGATCCACCAGTGTCATTGCATGTGTGCTCTTTTCACAATCCACCTATTGATCCACCAGTGTCATTGAAATGTGTGTTCTCTTCAGAGACCATACATGGATCCACCAGTGTCATTGCATGTGTTTTTTTCACATACCACATATGGATCCACCAGTGTCATTGCATGTTTGCTCTTTTCACAGTCAACCTATGGATCCAACAGTGTCATTGCATGTGTGTTCTTTTTACTAACAACAACCAGAGTCAATGCATGTGTGTTATTTTCACATACCACATATTGATCCACCAGTGTCATTGCATGTGTGCTCTTTTCACAATCCACCTATGGATCCACCAGAGTCATTGCATGTGTGTTCTTTTCACATACCACATATGGATCCACCAGTGTCATTGCATGTGTGTTCTTTTCACAATCCACCTATAGATCCACCAGTGTCATTGCATGTGTGCTATTTTTACTAACCACAACCAGAGTCATTGCATGTGTGTTCTCTTCAGAGACCACACATGGATCCACCAGTGTCATTGCAATTGTGTTCTTGTTACTAACAACAACCAAAGTCATTGCATGTGTGTTCTTTTCACATACCACATATGGATCCACGAGTGTTGTTGCATGTGTGTTCTTTTTACTAACAACAATTGGAGTCATTTCATGTATGTTCTTTTCACATACCACACATGGATCCACCAGTGTCATTGAAATGTGTGTTCTCTTCAGAGACCACACATGGATCAACCAGTGTCATTGCATGTGTGTTCTTTTTACTAACAACTGGAGTCATTGCATGTGTGTTCTTTTCACATACCACATATGGATCCACCAGTGCCATTGCATGTGTGCTCTTTTCACAATCCACCTATGGATCCACCAGTGTCATTGCATGTGTGTTCTTTTCACATACCACATATGGATCCACCAGTGCCATTGAAATGTGTGTTCTCTTTAGAGACCACACATGGATCCATCGGTGTCATTGCATGTGTATTCTTTTTACTATCAACAACTGGAGTCATTACATGTTTGTTCTTTTCACATACAACATATGGATCCACTAGTGTCATTGAAATGTGTGTTCTCTCCACAGACCACACATGGACCCACCAGTGTCATTGCATGTGTGTTCTTTTTACTAACAACAACTGGAGTCATTACATGTTTGTTCTTTTCACATACAACATATGGATCCACTAGTGTCATTGCATGTGTGCTCCTTTCACAATCCACCTATCGATCCACTAGTGTCATTGCATGTGTGTTCTTTTCACATACCACATATGGATCCACCAGTGTCATTGAAATGTGTGTTCTCTTAAGAGACCACACATGGATCCACCAGTGTCATTGCATGTGTGTTCTTTTTACTAACAACAACTTGATTCATTGCATGTGTGTTCTTTTCACATACCACATATTGATCCACCAGTGGCATTGCATGTGTGCTCTTTTCACAATCCACCTATGGATCCACCAGTGTCATTGCATGTGTGTTCTTTTCACATACCACATATGGATCCACCAGTGTCATTGAAATGTGTGTTCTCTTTAGAGACCACACATGGATCCACCGGTGTCATTGCATGTGTATTCTTTTTACTAACAACAACTAGAGTCATTACATGTGTGTTCTTTTCACATACCACATATGGATCCACCAGTGTCATTGGATGTGTGCTCTTTTCATAATCCACCTATGGATCCACCCGTGTCATTGCATGTGTGTTCTTTTTACTAACAACAACCAGAGTCATTGCATGTGTGTTCTTTTCACATACCACATATGGATCCACCAGTGTCATTGCATGTGTGTTCTTTTCACAATCCACCTATGGATCCACCAGTGTCATTGCATGTGTGCTCTTTTTACTAACAACAACTGGAGTCATTTCATGTGTGTTCTTTTCACATACCACATATGGATCCACCTGTGTCATTGAAATGTGTGTTCTCTTCAGAGACCACACATGGATCCACCAGTGTCATTGCATGTGTGTTCTTTTTACTAACAACAACTGGAGTCATTGCATGTGTGTTGTTTTCACATACCACATATGGATCCACCAGTGCCATTGCATGTGTGCTCTTTTCACAATCCACCTATGGATCCACCAGTGTCATTGCATGTGTATTCTTTTTACTAACAATAACTGGAGTCATTACATGTGTGTTCTTTTCACATACCACATATGGATCCACCAGTGTCATTGCATGTGTGCTCTTTTCACAATCCACCTATGGATCCCTAGTGTCATTGCATGTGTGTTCTTTTTACTAATAACAACCAGAATCATTGCATGTGTGTTCTTTTCACATACCACATATGGATCCACCAGTGTCATTGCATGTGTGTTCTTTTTACTAACAACAACTGGAGTGATTGCATGTGTGTTCTTTTCACATACCACATATGGATCCACCAGTGTCATTGCATGTGTGCTCTTTTCACAATCCACCTATGGATCCACCAGTGTCATTGCATGTGTGTTCTTTTCACATACCACATATGGAGCCACTAGTGTCATTGAAATGTGTGTTCTCTTTAGAGACCACACATGGATCCACCAGTGTCATTGCATGTGTGTTATTTTTACTAACAACAACTGGAGTGATTACATGTGTGTTCTTTTCACATACCACATATGGATCCACCAATGTCATTGCATGTGTGCTCTTTTCACAATCCACCTATGGATCCACCAGTGTCATTGCATGTGTGTTCTTTTTACTAACAACAACCAGAGTCATTGCATGTGTGTTCTTTTCACATACCACATTTGGATGCACCAGTGTCATTGCATGTGTGCTCTTTTCACAATCCACCTATGAATCCACCAGTGTCATTGCATGTGTGCTCTTTTTACTAACAATAACCAGAGTAATTGCATGTGTGTTCTCTTCAAAGACCACACATGGATCCACTAGTGTCATTGCATGTGTGTTCTTTTTACTAACAACAACCAGTGTCATTGAAATGTGTGTTATCTTCAGAGACCACACATGGATCCACCAGTGTCATTGCATGTGTGTTCTTGTTACTAACAACAACCAGAGTCATTGCATGTGTGTTTTTTCACATACCACATATGGATCGACCAATGTCATTACATGTGTGTTATTTTTACAATCCACCTATGGATCCACCAGTGTCGTTGCATGTGTGCTCTTTTTACTAATAACAACCAGTGTCATTGAAATGTGTGTTCTCTTTAGAGACCACACATGGATCCACCAGTGTCATTGCATGTGTGTTCTTTTTACTAACAACAACTAGAGTCATTACATGTGTGTTCTTTTCACATACCACATATGGATCCACCAGTGTCATTGCATGTGTGCTCTTTTCATAATACACCTACGGATCCACCAGTGTCATTGCATGTGTGTTCTGTTCACATACCACATATGGATCCACCAGTGTCATTGAAATGTGTGTTCTTTTTACTAACAACAACTGGAGTCATTGCATGTGTGTTCTTTTCCCATACCACATATGGATCCACCAGTGTCATCGCATGTGTGCTCTTTTCACAATCCACCTATGGATCCACCAGTGTCATTGAAATGTGTGTTCTCTTCAGAGACCATACATGGATCCACCAGTGTCATTGCATGTGTGTTCTTTTTACTAACAACAACTGGAGTCATTGCATGTGTGTTCTTTTCCCATACCACATATGGATCCACCAGTGTCATTGCATGTGTGTTCTTTTCACAATCCACATATAGATCCACTAGTGTCATTGCATGTGTGCTCTTTTTACTAACAACAACTAGAGTCATTGCATGTGTGTTCTCTTTACTAACAACAACTAGTGTCATTGCATGTGTGCTCTTTTTACTAACAACAACTGGAGTCATTGCATGTGTGTTCTTTTCCCATACCACATATGGATCCACCAGTGTCATCGCATGTGTGCTCTTTTCACAATCCACCTATGGATCCACCAGTGTCATTGAAATGTGTGTTCTCTTCAGAGATCATACATGGATCCACCAGTGTCATTTCATGTGTATTATTTTTACTAACAACAACTGGAGTCATTGCATGTGTGCTCTCTTCAGATATCACATATGGATCCACCAGTGTTATTGCATGTGTGCTCTTTTGACACTCCACCTATGGATCCACCAGTGTCATTGCATGTGTGTTCTTTTTAGTAACAACCAGAGTCATTGCATGTGTGTTCTTTTCACATACCACATATGGATCCACCAGTGTCATTGCATGTGTGCTCTTTTCACAATTGACTTATGGATCCCCCAGTGTCATTGCATGTGTGTTCTTTTAACTAACAACCAGAGTCATTGCATGTGTGTTCTTTTCACATACCACATATGGATCCACCAGTGTCATTGCATGTGTGTTCTTTTCACAATACACCTATAGATCCACCAGTGTCATTGCATGTGTGCTCTTTTTACTAACAACAACCAGAGTCATTGCATGTGTGTTCTCTTCAGAGACCACACATGGATCCACCAGTGTCATTGCATGTGTGTTCTTTCTACTAACAACAACTGGAGTCATTTCATGTGTGTTCTTTTCACATACCACATATGGATCCACCAGTGTCATTGCATGTGTGCTCTTTTCACAATCCACCTATGGATCCACCAGTGTCATTTAAATGTGTGTTCTCTTCAGAGACCATACATGGATCCACCAGTGTCATTGCATGTGTGTTCTTTTTACTAACAACAACTAGAGTCATTGCATGTGTTTATTTTCACATACCACATAAGGATACACCAGTGTTATTGCATGTGTGCTCTTTTCATAGTCAACCTATGGATCCAGCAGTGTCATTGCATGTGTGTTCTTTTTAATAACAACAACCAGAGTCATTGCATGTGTGTTCTTTTCACATACCACACATGGATCCACCAGTGCCATTGAAATGTGTGTTCTCTTCAGAGACCACACATGGACCCACCAGTGTCATTGCATGTTGGTTCTTTTTACTAACAACACAGTGAGTCATTACATGTGTGTTCTTTTCACATACAACATATGGATCCACTAGTGTCATTGCATGTGCGCTCTTTTCATAATCCACCTATGGATCCACTAGTGTCATTGCATGTGTGTTCTTTTCACATACCACATATGGATCCACCAGTGTCATTGAAATGTGTGTTCTCTTCAGAGACCACACATGGATCCACCAGTGTCATTGCATGTGTGTTCTTTTTACTAACAACAACTAGAGCCATTGCATGTGTGTTCTTTTCACATACCACATATGGATCCACCAGTGTCATCGCATGTGTGCTCTTTTCACAATCCACCTATGGATCCACCAGTGTCATTGAAATGTGTGTTCTCTTCAGAGACCATACATGGATCCACCAGTGTCATTGCATGTGTGTTCTTTTTACTAACAACAACTGGAGTGATTACATGTGTGTTCTTTTCACATACCACATATGGATCTACCAGTATCATTGCATGTGTGCTCTTTTCACAATCCACCTATGGATCCACTAGTGTCATTGAAATGTGTGTTCTCTTCAGAGACCATACATGGATCCACCAGTGTCATTGCATGTGTGTTCTTTTTACTAACAACAACTGGAGTCAGTGCATGTGTTTTTTACATACCACATATGGATCCACCAGTGTCATTGCATGTGTGCTCTTTTCATAGTCAATCTATGGATCCACCAGTGTCATTGCATGTGTGTTCTTTTTACTAACAACAACCAGAGTCAATGCATGTGTGTTCTTTTCACATACCACATATCGATCCACCAGTGTCATTGCATGTGTGCTCTTTTCACAATCCACCTATGGATCCACCAGTGTCATTGCATATGTGCTCTTTTTACTAACAACAACTAGAGTCATTGCATGTGTGTTCTTTTCACATACCACATATGGATCCACCAGTGTCATTGCATGTGTGTTCTTTTCACAATCCACCTATAGATAAACCAGTGTCATTGCATGTGTGCTCTTTTTACTAACCACAACCAGAGTCATTGCATGTGTGTTCTTTTCACATACCACACAATGATCCACCAGTGTCATTGCATTTGTGTTCTTGTTACTAATAACAACCAGAGTCATTACATGTGTGTTCTTTTCACATACCACATATGGATCCACCAGTGTCGTTGCATGTGTGTTCTTTTTACTAACAACAACTGGAGTATTTTCATGTGTGTTCTTTTCACATACCACATATGGATCCACCAGTGTCATTGCATGTGTGCTCTTTTCACAATCCACCTATGGATCCACCAGTGTCATTGAAATGTGTGTTCTCTTTAGAGACCATACATGGATCCACCAGTATCATTGCATGTGTGTTCTTTTTACTAACAACAACTGGAGTCATTGCATGTGTGTTCTTTTCACATACCACATATGGATCCACAAGTGTCATTGCATGTGTGCTCTTTTCACAATCCACCTATGGATCCCTAGTGTCACAGCATGTGTGTTCTTTTTACTAATAACAACCAGAGTCATTGCATGTGTGTTCTTTTCACATACCACATATGGATCCACCAGTGTCATTGTATGTGTGTTCTTTTCACAATCCACCTATAGATCCACTAGTGTCATTGCATGTGTGCTCTTTTTACTAACAACAACCAGAGTCATTGCATGTGTGTTCTCTTTAGAGACCACACATGGATCCACCAGTGTCATTGCATGTGTGTTCTTTCTACTAACAACAACTGGAGTCATTGCATGTGTGTTCTTTTCACATACCACATATGGATCCACCAGTATCATTGCATGTGTGCTCTTTTCACAATCCACCTATGGATCCACCAGTGTCATTGAAATGTGTCTTCTCTTCAGAGACCATACATGGATCCACCAGTGTCATTGCATGTGTTTTCTTTTTACTAACAACAACTGGAGTCATTGCATGTGTTTTTTTTCACATACCACATATGGATCCACCAGTGTCATTGCATGTGTTCTCTTTTCACAGTCAACCTATGGATCCACCAGTGTCATTGCATGTGTGTTCTTTTTACTAACAACAACCAGAGTCAATGCATGTGTGTTCTTTTCACATACCACATATGGATCCACCAGTGTCATTGAAATGTTTGTTCTCTTCAGAGACCACACATGGATCCACCAGTGTCATTGCGTGTGTGTTCTTTTTACTAACAACAACTAGAGTCTTTGCATGTGTGTTCTTTTCACATACCACATATGGATCCACCAGTGTTATTGCATGTGTGCTCTTTTCACAATCCACCTATTGATCCACCAGGGTCATTGAAATGTGTGTTCTCTTCAGAGACCATACATGGATCCTCCAGTGTCATTGCATGTGTGTTCTTTTTACTAACAACAACTAGAGTCATTGCATGTGTTTTTTTTCACATACCACATATGGATCCACCAGTGTCATTGCATGTTTGCTCTTTTCACAGTCAACCTATGGATCCACCAGTGTCATTGCATGTGTGTTCTTTTTACTAACAACAACCAGAGTCAATGCATGTGTGTTATTTTCACATACCACATATGGATCCACCAGTGTCATTGCATGTGTGCTCTTTTCACAATCCACCTATGGATCCACCAGAGTCATTGCATGTGTGTTCTTTTCACATACCACATATGGATCCACCAGTGTCATTGCATGTGTGTTCTTTTCACAATCCACCTATAGATCCACCAGTGTCATTGCATGTGTGCTCTTTTTACTAACCACAACCAGAGTCATTGCATGTGTGTTCTCTTCAGAGACCACACATGGATTCACCAGTGTCATTGCAATTGTGTTCTTGTTACTAACAACAACAAGAGTCATTGCATGTGTGTTCTTTTCACATACCACATATGGATCCACGAGTGTCGTTGCATGTTTGTTCTTTTTACTAACAACAACTGGAGTCATTTCATGTATGTTCTTTTCACATACCACATATGGATCCACCAGTGTCATTGGATGTGTGCTCTTTTCACAATCCACCTATGGATCCACCAGTGTCATTGCATATGTATTCTTTTTACTAACAACAACCAGAGTCATTGCATTTGTGTTTTTTTCACATACCACATATGGATCCACCAGTGTCATTGAAATGTGTGTTCTCTCCAGAGACCACACATGGACCCACCAGTGTCATTTCATGTGTGTTCTTTTTACTAACAACAACTAGAGTCATTGCATGTCTGTTCTTTTCACATACCACATATGGATCCACCAGTGTCATTGCATGTGTGTTCTTTTCACAATCCACCTATAGATCCACCAGTGTCATTGCATGTGTGCTCTTTTTACTAACCACAACCAGAGTCATTGCATGTGTGTTCTCTTCAGAGACCACGCATGGATCCACCAGTGTCATTGCATTTGTGTTCTTGTTACTAACAACAACCAGAGTCATTGCATGTGTGTTCTTTTCACATACCACATATGGATCCACCAGTGTCGTTGCATGTGTGTTCTTTTTACTAACAACAACTAGAGTCATTTCATCTGTGTTCTTTTCGGATACCACACATGGATCCACCAGTGTCATTGAAATGTGTGTTCTCTTCAGAGACCACACATGGATCCACCTGTGTCATTGCATGTGTGTTCTTTTTACTAACAACTGGAGTCATTGCATGTGTGTTCTTTTCACATACCACATATGGATCCACCAGTGCCATTGCATGTGTGCTCTTTTCACAATCCACCTATGGATCCACCAGTGTCATTGCATGTGTGTTCTATTCACATACCACATATGGATCCACTAGTGTCATTGAAATGTGTGTTCTCTTTAGAGACCACACATGGATCCATCGGTGTCATTGCATGTGTATTCTTTTTACTATCAACAACTGGATTCATTACATGTGTGTTCTTTTCACATCGCACATATGGATCCACCAGTGTCATTGGATGTGTGCTCTTTTCATAATCCACCTATGGGTCCACCAGTGTCATTGCATGTGTGTTCTTTTTACTAACAACAACCAGAGTCATTGCATGTGTGTTCTTTTCACATACCACATATGGATCCACCAGTGTCATTGAAATGTGTGTTCTCTCCAGAGACCACACATGGACCCACCAGTGTCATTGCATGTGTGTTCTTTTTACTAACAACAACTGGAGTCATTACATGTTTGTTCTTTTCACATACAACATATGGATCCACTAGTGTCATTGCATGTGTGCTCTTTTCACAATCCACCTATGGATCCACTAGTGTCATTGCATGTGTGGTCTTTTCACATACCACATATGGATCCACCAGTGTCATTGAAATGTGTGTTCTCTTCAGAGACCACACATGGATCCACCAGTGTCATTGCATGTGTGTTCTTTTTACTAACAACAACTGGAGTCATTACAAGTGTGTTGTTTTCACATACCACATATGGATCCACCAGTGTCATTGGATGTGTGCTCTTTTCATAATCCACCTATGGATCCACCCATGTCATTGCATGTGTGTTCTTTTTACTAACAACAACCAGAGTCATTGCATGTGTGTTATTTTCACATACCACATATGGATCCACCAGTGTCATTGCATGTGTGTTCTTTTCACAATCCACCTATGGATCCACCAGTGTCATTGCATGTGTGCTCTTTTTACTAACAACAACTGGAGTCATTTCATGTGTGTTCTTTTCACATACCACATATGGATCCACCTGTGTCATTGAAATGTGTGTTCTCTTCAGAGACCACACATGGATCCACCAGTGTCATTGCATGTGTGTTCTTTTTACTAACAACAACTGGAGTCATTGCATGTGTGTTCTTTTCACATACCACATATGGATCCACCAGTGCCATTGCATGTGTCCTCTTTTCACAATCCACCTATGGATCCACCTGTGTCATTGCATGTGTGTTCTTTTCACATACCAAATATGGATCCACCCGTGTCATTAGAATGTGTGTTCTCTTTAGAGACCACACATGGATCCACCAGTGTCATTGCATGTGTATTCTTTTTACTAACAATAACTGGAGTCATTACATGTGTGTTCTTTTCACATACCACATATGGATCCACCAGTGTCATTGCATGTGTGCTCTTTTCACAATCCACCTATGGATCCCTAGCGTCATTGCATGTGTGTTCTTTTTACTAATAACAACCAGAATCATTGCATGTGTGTTCTTTTCACATACCACATATGGATCCACCAGTGTCATTGCATGTGTGTTCTTTTCACAATCCACCTATAGATCCAACAGTGTCATTGCATGTGTGCTCTTTTTACTAACAACAACCAGAGTCATTGCATGTGTGTTCTTTCTACTAACAATAACTGGAGTCATTGCATGTGTGTTCTTTTCACATACCACATATGGATCCACCAGTATCATTGCATGTGTGCTCTTTTCACAATCCACCTATGGATCAACCAGTGTCATTGAAATGTGTGTTCTCTTCAGAGACCATACATGGATCCACCAGTGTCATTGCATGTGTGTTCTTTTTACTAACAACAACTGGAGTCATTGCATGTGTTTTTTTTCACATACCACATATGGATCCACCAGTGTCATTGCATGTGTGCTCTTTTCACAGTCAACCTATGGATCCACCAGTGTCATTGCATGTGTGTTCTTTTTACTAACAACAACCAGAGTCAATGCATGTGTGTTCTTTTCACATACCACATATGGATCCACCAGTGTCATTGAAATGTGTGTTCTCTTCACATACCACACATGGATCCACCAGTGTCATTGCGTGTGTGTTCTTTTTTACTAACAACAACTAGAGTCATTGCATGTGTGTTCTTTTCACATACCACATATGGATCCACCAGTGTCATTGGATGTGTGCTCTTTTCACAATCCACCTATGGATCCAGCAGTGTCATTGAAATGTGTGTTCTCTTCAGAGACCATACATGGATCCACCAGTGTCATTGCATGTGTGTTCTTTTTACTAACAACAACTAGAGTCATTGCATGTGTTTTTTTTTCACATACCACATATGGATCCACCAGTGTCATTGCATGTTTGCTCTTTTCAAAGTCAACCTATGGATCCACCAGTGTCATTGCATGTGTGTTCTTTTTACTAACAACAACCAGTCAATGCATGTGTGTTATTTTCACATACCACATATGGATCCACAAGTTTCATTGCATGTGTGCTCTTTTCACAATCCACCTATGGATCCACCAGAGTCATTGCATGTGTGTTCTTTTCACATACCACATATGGATCCACCAGTGTCATTGCATGTGTGTTCTATTTACTAACAACAACTGGAGTCATTGCATGTGTGTTCTTTTCACATACCACATATGGATCCACCAGTGCCATTGCATGTGTGCTCTTTTCACAATCCACCTATGGATCCACCTGTGTCATTGCATGTGTGTTCTTTTCACATACCAAATATGGATCCACCCGTGTCATTTGAATGTGTGTTCTCTTTAGAGACCACACATGGATCCACCAGTGTCATTGCATGTGTATTCTTTTTACTAACAATAACTGGAGTCATTACATGTGTGTTCTTTTCACATACCACATATGGATCCACCAGTGTCATTGCATGTGTGCTCTTTTCACAATCCACCTATGGATCCCTAGCGTCATTGCATGTGTGTTCTTTTTACTAATAACAACCAGAATCATTGCATGTGTGTTCTTTTCACATACCACATATGGATCCACCAGTGTCATTGCATGTGTGTTCTTTTCACAATCCACCTATAGATCCAACAGTGTCATTGCATGTGTGCTCTTTTTACTAACAACAACCAGAGTCATTGCATGTGTGTTCTCTTCAGAGACCACACATGGATCCACCAGTGTCATTGCATGTGTGTTCTTTCTACTAACAATAACTGGAGTCATTGCATGTGTGTTCTTTTCACATACCACATATGGATCCACCAGTATCATTGCATGTGTGCTCTTTTCACAATCCACCTATGGATCAACCAGTGTCATTGAAATGTGTGTTCTCTTCAGAGACCATACATGGATCCACCAGTGTCATTGCATGTGTGTTCTTTTTACTAACAACAACTGGAGTCATTGCATGTGTTTTTTTTCACATACCACATATGGATCCACCAGTGTCATTGCATGTGTTCTCTTTTCACAGTCAACCTATGGATCCACCAGTGTCATTGCATGTGTGTTCTTTTTACTAACAACAACCAGAGTCAATGCATGTGTGTTCTTTTCACATACCACATATGGATCCACCAGTGTCATTGAAATGTGTGTTCTCTTCACAGACCACACATGGATCCACCAGTGTCATTGCGTGTGTGTTCTTTTTTACTAACAACATCTAGAGTCATTGCATGTGTGTTCTTTTCACATACCACATATGGATCCACCAGTGTCATTGGATGTGTGCTCTTTTCACAATCCACCTATGGATCCACCAGTGTCATTGAAATGTGTGTTCTCTTCAGAGACCATACATGGATCCACCAGTGTCATTGCATGTGTGTTCTTTTTACTAACAACATCTAGAGTCATTGCATGTGTTTTTTTTCACATACCACATATGGATCCACCAGTGTCATTGCATGTTTGCTCTTTTCACAATCAACCTATGGATCCACCAGTGTCATTGCATGTGTGTTCTTGTTACTAACAACAACCAGTCAATGCATGTGTGTTATTTTCACATACCACATATGGATACACAAGTTTCATTGCATGTGTGCACTTTTCACAATCCACCTATGGATCCACCAGAGTCATTGCATGTGTGTTATTTTCACATACCACATATGGATCCACCAGTGTCATTGCATCTGTGTTCTTTTCACAACCCACCTATAGATCCACCAGTGTCATTGCATGTGTGCTCTTTTTACTAACCACAACCAGAGTCATTGCATGTGTGTTCTCTTCAGAGACCACACATGGATCCACCAGTGTCATTGCATTTGTGTTCTTGTTACTAACAACAACCAGAGTCATTCAATGTGTGTTCTTTTCACATACCACACATGGATCCACCGGTGTCATTGCATGTGTATTCTTTTTACTAAGAACAACTAGAGTCATTACATGTGTGTTCTTTTCACATACCACATATGGATCCACCAGTGTCATTGGATGTGTGCTCTTTTCACAATCCACCTATGGATCCACCAGTGTCATTGCATATGTGTTCTTTTTACTAACAACAACCAGAGTCATTGCATTTGTGTTCTTTTCACATACCACATATGGATCCACCAGTGTCATTGAAATGTGTGTTCTCTCCAGAGACCACACATGGACCCACCAGTGTCATTGCATGTGTGTTGTTTTTACTAACAACAACTGGAGTCATTGCATGTGTGTTCTTTTCACATACCACATATGGATCCACCGGTGTCATTGCATGTGTGTTCTTTTCACAATCCACCTATAGAACCACCAGTGTCATTGCATGTGTGTTCTTTTTACTAACCACAACCAGAGTCATTGCATGTGTGTTCTCTTCAGAGACCACGCATGGATCCACCAGTGTCATTCATTTGTGTTCTTGTTACTAACAACAACCAAAGTCATTGCATGTGTGTTCTTTTCACATACCACATATGGATCCACCAGTGTCGTTGCATGTGTGTTCTTTTTACTAACAAAAACTAGAGTCATTGCATGTCTGTTCTTTTCACATACCACATATGGATCCACCAGTGTCATTGCATGTGTGTTCTTTTCACAATCCACCTATAGATCCACCAGTGTCATTGCATGTGTGCTCTTTTTACTAACCACAACCAGAGTCATTGCATGTGTGTTCTCTTCAGAGACCACGCATGGATCCACCAGTGTCATTGCATTTGTGTTCTTGTTACTAACAACAACCAGAGTCATTGCATGTGTGTTCTTTTCACATACCACATATGGATCCACCAGTGTCGTTGCATGTGTGTTCTTTTTACTAACAACAACTAGAGTCATTTCATCTGTGTTCTTTTCGGATACCACACATGGATCCACCAGTGTCATTGAAATGTGTGTTCTCTTCAGAGACCACACATGGATCCACCAGTGTCATTGCATGTGTGTTCTTTTTACTAACAACTGGAGTCATTGCATGTGTGTTCTTTTCACATACCACATATGGATCCACCAGTGCCATTGCATGTGTGCTCTTTTCACAATCCACCTATGGATCCACCAGTGTCATTGCATGTGTGTTCTATTCACATACCACATATGGATCCACCAGTGTCATTGAAATGTGTGTTCTCTTTAGAGACCACACATGGATCCATCGGTGTCATTGCATGTGTATTCTTTTTACTATCAACAACTGGATTCATTACATGTGTGTTCTTTTCACATCGCACATATGGATCCACCAGTGTCATTGGATGTGTGCTCTTTTCATAATCCACCTATGGGTCCACCAGTGTCATTGCATGTGTGTTCTTTTTACTAAAAACAACCAGAGTCATTGCATGTGTGTTCTTTCCACATACCACATATGGATCCACCAGTGTCATTGAAATGTGTGTTCTCTCTAGAGACCACACATGGACCCACCAGTGTCATTGCATGTGTGTTCTTTTTACTAACAACAACTGGAGTCATTACATGTTTGTTCTTTTCACATACAACATATGGATCCACTAGTGTCATTGCATGTGTGCTCTTTTCACAATCCACCTATGGATCCACTAGTGTCATTGCATGTGTGTTCTTTTCACATACCACATATGGATCCACCAGTGTCATTGAAATGTGTGTTCTCTTCAGAGACCACACATTGATCCACCAGTGTCATTGCATGTGTGTTCTTTTTACAAACAACAACTGGAGTCATTGCATGTGTGTTCTTTTCACATACCACATATGGATCCACCAGTGCCATTGTATGTGTGCTCTTTTCACAATCCACCTATGGATCGACCAGTGTCATTGCATGTGTGTTCTTTTCACATACCACATATGGATCCACCAGTGTCATTGAAATGTGTGTTCTCTTTAGATACCACACATGGATCCACCGGTGTCATTGCATGTGTATTCTTTTTACTAACAACAACTGGAGTCATTACATGTGTGTTCTTTTCACATACCACATATGGATCCACCAGTGTCATTGGATGTGTGCTCTTTTCATAATCCACCTATGGATCCACCCGTGTCATTGCATGTGTGTTCTTTTTACTAACAACAACCAGAGTCATTGCATGTGTGTTATTTTCACATACCACATATGGATCCACCAGTGTCATTGCATGTGTGTTCTTTTCACAATCCACCTATGGATCCACCAGTGTCATTGCATGTGTGCTCTTTTTACTAACAACAACTGGAGTCATTTCATGTGTGTTCTTTTCACATACCACATATGGATCCACCTGTGTTATTGAAATGTGTGTTCTCTTCAGAGACCACACATGGATCCACCAGTGTCATTGCATGTGTGTTCTTTTTACTAACAACAACTGGAGTCATTGCATGTGTTTTCTTTTCACATACCACATATGGATCCACCAGTGCCATTGCATGTGTCCTCTTTTCACAATCCACCTATGGATCCACCTGTGTCATTGCATGTGTGTTCTTTTCACATACCAAATATGGATCCACCCGTGTCATTAGAATGTGTGTTCTCTTTAGAGACCACACATGGATCCACCAGTGTCATTGCATGTGTATTCTTTTTACTAACAATAACTAGAGTCATTACATGTGTGTTCTTTTCACATACCACATATGGATCCACCAGTGTCATTGCATGTGTGCTCTTTTCACAATCCACCTATGGATCCCTAGCGTCATTGCATGTGTGTTCTTTTTACTAATAACAACCAGAATCATTGCATGTGTGTTCTTTTCACATACCACATATGGATCCACCAGTGTCATCGCATGTGTGTTCTTTTCACAATCCACCTATAGATCCAACAGTGTCATTGCATGTGTGCTCTTTTTACTAACAACAACCAGAGTCATTGCATGTGTGTTCTCTTCAAAGACCACACATGGATCCACCAGTGTCATTGCATGTGTGTTCTTTCTACTAACAATAACTGGAGTCATTGCATGTGTGTTCTTTTCACATACCACATATGGATCCACCAGTATCATTGCATGTGTGCTCTTTTCACAATCCACCTATGGATCAACCAGTGTCATTGAAATGTGTGTTCTCTTCAGAGACCATACATGGATCCACCAGTGTCATTGCATGTGTGTTCTTTTTACTAACAACAACTGGAGTCATTGCATGTGTTTTTTTTCACATACCACATATGGTTCCACCAGTGTCATTGCATGTGTGCTCTTTTCACAGTCAACCTATGGATCCACCAGTGTCATTGCATGTGTGTTCTTTTTACTAACAACAACCAGAGTCAATGCATGTGTGTTCTTTTCACATACCACATATGGATCCACCAGTGTCATTGAAATGTGTGTTCTCTTCACATACCACACATGGATCCACCAGTGTCATTGCGTGTGTGTTCTTTTTTACTAACAACAACTAGAGTCATTGCATGTGTGTTCTTTTCACATACCACATATGGATCCACCAGTGTCATTGGATGTGTGCTCTTTTCACAATCCACCTATGGATCCACCAGTGTCATTGAAATGTGTGTTATCTTCAGAGACCATACATGGATCCACCAGTGTCATTGCATGTGTGTTCTTTTTACTAACAACAACTAGAGTCATTGCATGTGTTTTTTTTCACATACCACATATGGATCCACCAGTGTCATTGCATGTTTGCTCTTTTCACAGTCAACCTATGGATCCACCAGTGTCATTGCATGTGTGTTCTTTTTACTAACAACAACCAGTCAATGCATGTGTGTTATTTTCACATACCACATATGGATCCACAAGTTTCATTGCATGTGTGCTCTTTTCACAATCCACCTATGGATCCACCGGAGTCATTGCATGTGTGTTCTTTTCACATACCACATATGGATCCACCAGTGTCATTGCATGTGTGTTCTATTTACTAACAACAACTGGAGTCATTGCATGTGTGTTCTTTTCACATACCACATATGGATCCACCAGTGCCATTGCATGTGTGCTCTTTTCACAATCCACCTATGGATCCACCTGTGTCATTGCATGTGTGTTCTTTTCACATACCAAATATGGATCCACCCGTGTCATTAGAATGTGTGTTCTCTTTAGAGACCACACATGGATCTACCAGTGTCATTGCATGTGTATTCTTTTTACTAACAATAACTGGACTCATTACATGTGTGTTCTTTTCACATACCACATATGGATCCACCAGTGTCATTGCATGTGTGCTCTTTTCACAATCCACCTATGGATCCCTAGCGTCATTCCATGTGTGTTCTTTTTACTAATAACAACCAGAATCATTGCATGTGTGTTCTTTTCACATACCACATATGGATCCACCAGTGTCATTGCATGTGTGTTCTTTTCACAATCCACCTATAGATCCAACAGTGTCATTGCATGTGTGCTCTTTTTACTAACAACAACCAGAGTCATTGCATGTGTGTTCTCTTCAGAGACCACACATGGATCCACCAGTGTCATTGCATGTGTGTTCTTTCTACTAACAATAACTGGAGTCATTGCATGTATGTTCTTTTCACATACCACATATGGATCCACCAGTATCATTGCATGTGTGCTCTTTTCACAATCCACCTATGGATCAACCAGTGTCATTGAAATGTGTGTTCTCTTCAGAGACCATACATGGATCCACCAGTGTCATTGCATGTGTGTTCTTTTTACTAACAACAACTGGAGTCATTGCATGTGTTTTTTTTCACATACCACATATGGATCCACCAGTGTCATTGCATGTGTGCTCTTTTCACAGTCAACCTATGGATCCACTAGTGTCATTGCATGTGTTGTCTTTTTACTAACAACAACCAGAGTCAATGCATGTGTGTTCTTTTCACATACCACATATGGATCCACCAGTGTCATTGAAATGTGTGTTCTCTTCACAGACCACACATGGATCCACCAGTGTCATTGCGTGTGTGTTCTTTTTTACTAACAACAACTAGAGTCATTGCATGTGTGTTCTTTTCACATACCACATATGGATCCACCAGTGTCATTGGATGTGTGCTCTTTTCACAATCCACCTATGGATCCACCAGTGTCATTGAAATGTGTGTTCTCTTCAGAGACCATACATGGATCCACCAGTGTCATTGCATGTGTGTTCTTTTTACTAACAACAACTAGAGTCATTGCATGTGTTTTTTTTCACATACCACATATGGATCCACCAGTGTCATTGCATGTTTGCTCTTTTCACAATCAACCTATGGATCCACCAGTGTCATTGCATGTGTGTTCTTTTTACTAACAACAACCAGTCAATGCATGTGTGTTATTTTCACATACCACATATGGATCCACAAGTTTCATTGCATGTGTGCTCTTTTCACAATCCACCTATGGATCCACCAGAGTCATTGCATGTGTGTTCTTTTCACATACCACATATGGATCCACCAGTGTCATTGCATGTGTGTTCTTTTCACAACCCACCTATAGATCCACCAGTGTCATTGCATGTGTGCTCTTTTTACTAACCACAACCAGAGTCATTGTATGTGTGTTCTCTTCAGAGACCACACATGGATCCACCAGTGTCATTGCATTTGTGTTCTTGTTACTAACAACAACCAGAGTCATTCAATGTGTGTTCTTTTCACATACCACACATGGATCCACCGGTGTCATTGCATGTGTATACTTTTTAGTAACAACAACTAGAGTCATTACATGTGTGTTCTTTTCACATACCACATATGGATCCACCAGTGTCATTGGATGTGTGCTCTTTTCACAATCCACCTATGGATCCACCAGTGTCATTGCATATGTGTTCTTTTTACTAACAACAACCAGAGTCATTGCATTTGTGTTCTTTTCACATACCACATATGGATCCACCAGTGTCATTGAAATGTGTGTTCTCTCCAGAGACCACACATGGACCCACCAGTGTCATTGCATGTGTGTTCTTTTTACTAACAACAACTGGAGTCATTGCATGTGTGTTCTTTTCACATACCATATATGGATCCACCGGTGTCATTGCATGTGTGTTCTTTTCACAATCCACCTATAGAACCACCAGTGTCATTGCATGTGTGTTCTTTTTACTAACCACAACCAGAGTCATTGCATGTGTGTTCTCTTCAGAGACCACGCATGGATCCACCAGTGTCATTGCATTTGTGTTCTTGTTACTAACAACAACCAAAGTCATTGCATGTGTGTTCTTTTCACATACCACATATGGATCCACCAGTGTCGTTGCATGTGTGTTCTTTTTACTAACAACAACTAGAGTCATTTCATGTGTGTTCTTTTCACATACCACACATGGATCCACCAGTGTCATTGAAATGTGTGTTCTCTTTAGAGACCACACATGGATCCACCAGTGTCATTGCATGTGTGTTCTTTTTACTAACAACAACTGGAGTCATTGCATGTGTGTTCTTTTCACATACCACATATGGATCCACCAGTGCCATTGGATGTGTGCTCTTTTCACAATCCACCTATGGATCCACCAGTGTCATTGCATGTGTGTTCTTTTCACATACCACATATGGATCCACCAGTGTCATTGAAATGTGTGTTCTCTTTAGAGACCACACATGGATCCATCGGTGTCATTGCATGTGTATTCTTTTTACTAACAACAACTAGAGCCATTACATGTGTGTTCTTTTCACATACCACATATGGATCCACCAGTGTCATTGGATGTGTGCTCTTTTCATAATCCACCTATGGGTCCACCAGTGTCATTGCATGTGTGTTCTTTTTACTAACAACAACCAGAGTCATTGCATGTGTGTTCTTTTCACATACCACATATGGATCCACCAGTGTCATTGAAATGTGTGTTCTCTCCAGAGACCACACATGGACCCACCAGTGTCATTGCATGTGTGTTCTTTTTACTAACAACAACTGGAGTCATTACATGTGTGTTCTTTTCACATACAACATATGGATCCACTAGTGTCATTGCATGTGTGCTCTTTTCACAATCCACCTCTGGATCCACTAGTGTCATTGCATGTGTGTTCTTTTCACATACCACATATGGATCCACCAGTGTCATTGAAATGTGTGTTCCCTTCAGAGACTACACATGGATCCACCAGTGTCATTGCATGTGTATTCTTTTTACTATCAACAACTGGATTCATTACATGTGTGTTCTTTTCACATCGCACATATGGATCCACCAGTGTCATTGGATGTGTGCTCTTTTCATAATCCACCTATGGGTCCACCAGTGTCATTGCATGTGTGTTCTTTTTACTAACAACAACCAGAGTCATTGCATGTGTGTTCTTTTCACATACCACATATGGATCCACCAGTGTCATTGAAATGTGTGTTCTCTCCAGAGACCACACATGGACCCACCAGTGTCATTGCATGTGTGTTCTTTTTACTAACAACAACTGGAGTCATTGCATGTGTGTTCTTTTCACATACCACATATGGATCCACCAGTGCCATTGCATGTGTGCTCTTTTCACAATCCACCTATGGATCCACCAGTGTCATTGCATGTGTGTTCTTTTCAGATACCACATATGGATCCACCAGTGTCATTGAAATGTGTGTTCTCTTTAGAGACCACACATGGATCCCCCGGTGTCATTGCATGTGTATTCTTTTTACTAACAACAACTGGAGTCATTACATGTGTGTTCTTTTCACATACCATATATGGATCCACCAGTGTCATTGGATGTGTGTTCTTTCTACTAACAACACCTGGAGTCATTGCATGTGTGTTCTTTTCACATACCACATATGGATCCACCAGTATCATTGCATGTGTGCTCTTTTCACAATCCACCTATGGATCTACCAGTGTCATTGAAATGTGTCTTCTCTTCAGAGACCATACATGGATCCACCAGTGTCATTGCATGTGTTTTCTTTTTACTAACAACAACTGAAGTCATTGCATGTTTTTTTTCACATACCACATATGGATCCACTAGTGTCATTGCATGTGTGCTCTTTTCACAGTCAACCTATGGATCCACCAGTGTCATTGCATGTGTGTTCTTTTTACTAACAACAACCAGAGTCAATGCATGTGTGTTCTTTTCACATACCACATATGGATCCACCAGTGTCATTGAAATGTGTGTTCTCTTCAGAGACCACACATGGATCCACCGGTGTCATTGCGTGTGTGTTCTTTTTACTAACAACAACTAGAGTCTTTGCATGTGTGTTCTTTTCACATACCACATATGGATCCACCAGTGTCATTGCATGTGTGCTCTTTTCACAATCCACCTATTGATCCACCAGTGTCATTGAAATGTGTGTTCTCTTCAGAGACCATACATGGATCCACCAGTGTCATTGCATGTGTGTTCTTTTTGCTAACAACAACTAGAGTCATTGCATGTGTTTTTTTTCACATACCACATATGGATCCACTAGTGTCATTGCATGTTTGCTCTTTTCACAGTCAACCTATGGATCCACCAGTGTCATTGCATGTGTGTTCTTTTTACTAACAACAACCAGAGTCAATGCATGTGTGTTATTTTCACATACCACATATGGATCCACCAGTGTCATTGCATGTGTGCTCTTTTCACAATCCACCTATGGATCCACCAGAGTCATTGCATGTGTGTTCTTTTCACATACCACATATGGATCCACCAGTGTCATTGCATGTGTGTTCTTTTCACAATCCACCTATGGATCCACCAGTGTCATTGCATATGTGTTCTTTTTACTAACAACAACCAGAGTCATTGCATTTGTGTTTTTTTCACATACCACATATGGATCACCAGTGTCATTGAAATGTGTGTTCTCTCCAGAGACCACACATGGACCCACCAGTGTCATTTCATGTGTGTTCTTTTTACTAACAACAACTAGAGTCATTGCATGTGTGTTCTTTTCACATACCACATATGGATCCACCAGTGTCATTGCATGTGTGTTCTTTTCACAATCCACCTATAGATCCACCAGTGTCATTGCATGTGTGCTCTTTTTACTAACCACAACCAGAGTCATTGCATGTGTGTTCTCTTCAGAGACCATGCATGGATCCACCAGTGTCATTGCATTTGTGTTCTTGTTACTAACAACAACCAGAGTCATTGCATGTGTGTTCTTTTCACATACCACACATGGATCCACCAGTGTCATTGAAATGTGTGTTCTCTTCAGAGACCACACATGGATCCAACAGTGTCATTGCATGTGTGTTCTTTTTACTAACAACTGGAGTCATTGCATGTGTGTTCTTTTCACATACCACATATGGATCCACCAGTGCCATTGCATGTGTGCTCTTTTCACAATCCACCTATGGATCCACCAGTGTCATTGCATGTGTGTTCTATTCACATACCACATATGGATCCACCAGTGTCATTGAAATGTGTGTTCTCTTTAGAGACCACACATGGATCCATCGGTGTCATTGCATGTGTATTCTTTTTACTATCAACAACTAGATTCATTGCATGTGTGTTCTTTTCACATCGCACATATGGATCCACCAGTGTCATTGGATGTGTGCTCTTTTCATAATCCACCTATGGGTCCACCAGTGTCATTGCATGTGTGTTCTTTTTACTAACAACAACCAGAGTCATTGCATGTGTGTTCTTTTCATACCACATATGGATCCAACAGTGTCATTGAAATGTGTGTTCTCTCTAGAGACCACACATGGACCCACCAGTGTCATTGCATGTGTGTTCTTTTTACTAACAACAACTGGAGTCATTACATGTTTGTTCTTTTCACATACAACATATGGATCCACTAGTGTCATTGCATGTGTGCTCTTTTGACAATCCACCTATGGATCCACTAGTGTCATTGCATGTGTGTTCTTTTCACATACCACATATGGATCCACCAGTGTCATTGAAATGTGTGTTCTCTTCAGAGACCACACATGGATGCACCAGTGTCATTGCATGTGTGTTCTTTTTACTAACAACAACTGGAGTCATTGCATGTGTGTTCTTTTCACATACCACATATGGATCCACCAGTGCCATTGTATGTGTGCTCTTTTCACAATCCACCTATGGATCCACCAGTGTCATTGCATGTGTGTTCTTTTCACATACCACATATGGATCCACCAGTGTCATTGAAATGTGTGTTCTCTTCAGAGACCACACATGGATGCACCAGTGCCATTGCGTGTGTGTTCTTTTTACTAACAACAACTGGAGTCATTGCATGTGTGTTCTTTTCACATACCACATATGGATCCACCAGTGCCATTGTATGTGTGCTCTTTTCACAATCCACCTATGGATCCACCAGTGTCATTGCATGTGTGTTCTTTTCACATACCACATATGGATCCACCAGTGTCATTGAAATGTGTGTTCTCTTTAGAGACCACACATGGATCCACCGGTGTCATTGCATGTGTATTCTTTTTACTAACAACAACTGGAGTCATTACATGTGTGTTCTTTTCACATACCACATATGGATCCACCAGTGTCATTGGATGTGTGCTCTTTTCATAATCCACCTATGGATCCACCCGTGTCATTGCATGTGTGTTCTTTTTACTAACAACAACCAGAGTCATTGCATGTGTGTTCTTTTCACATACCACATATGGATCCACCAGTGTCATTGCATGTGTGTTCTTTTCACAATCCACCTATGGATCCACCAGTGTCATTGCATGTGTGCTCTTTTTACTAACAACAACTGGAGTCATTTCATGTGTGTTCTTTTCACATACCACATATGGATCCACCTGTGTCATTGAAATGTGTGTTCTCTTCAGAGACCACACATGGATCCACCAGTGTCATTGCATGTGTGTTCTTTTTACTAACAACAACTGGAGTCATTGCATGTGTGTTCTTTTCACATACCACATATGGATCCACCAGTGCCATTGCATGTGTGCTCTTTTCACAATCCACCTATGGATCCACCTGTGTCATTGCATGTGTGTTCTTTTCACATACCAAATATGGATCCACCCGTGTCATTAGAATGTGTGTTCTCTTTAGAGACCACAAATGGATCCACCAGTGTCATTGCATGTGTATTCTTTTTACTAACAATAACTGGAGTCATTACATGTGTGTTCTTTTCACATACCACATATGGATCCACCAGTGTCATTGCATGTGTGCTCTTTTCACAATCCACCTATGGATCCCTAGTGTCATTGCATGTGTGTTCTTTTTACTAATAACAACCAGAATCATTGCATGTGTGTTCTTTTCACATACCACATATGGATCCACCAGTGTCATTGCATGTGTGTTCTTTTCACAATCCACCTATAGATCCAACAGTGTCATTGCATGTGTGCTCTTTTTACTAACAACAACCAGAGTCATTGCATGTGTGTTCTCTTCAGAGACCACACATGGATCCACCAGTGTCATTGCATGTGTGTTCTTTCTACTAACAATAACTGGAGTCATTGCATGTGTGTTCTTTTCACATACCACATATGGATCCACCAGTATCATTGCATGTGTGCTCTTTTCACAATCCACCTATGGATCAACCAGTGTCATTGAAATGTGTGTTCTCTTCAGAGACCATACATGGATCCACCAGTGTCATTGCATGTGTGTTCTTTTTACTAACAACAACTGGAGTCATTGCATGTGTTTTTTTTCACATACCACATATGGATCCACTAGTGTCATTGCATGTGTGCTCTTTTCACAGTCAACCTATGGATCCACCAGTGTCATTGCATGTGTGTTCTTTTTACTAACAACAACCAGAGTCAATGCATGTGTGTTCTTTTCACATACCACATATGGATCCACCAGTGTCATTGAAATGTGTGTTCTCTTCAGAGACCACACATGGATGCACCAGTGTCATTGCGTGTGTGTTCTTTTTACTAACAACAACTGGAGTCATTGCATGTGTGTTCTTTTCACATACCACATATGGATCCACCAGTGCCATTGTATGTGTGCTCTTTTCACAATCCACCTATGGATCCACCAGTGTCATTGCATGTGTGTTCTTTTCACATACCACATATGGATCCACCAGTGTCATTGAAATGTGTGTTCTCTTTAGAGACCACACATGGATCCACCGGTGTCATTGCATGTGTATTCTTTTTACTAACAACAAGTGGAGTCATTACATGTGTGTTCTTTTCACATACCACATATGGATCCACCAGTGTCATTGGATGTGTGCTCTTTTCATAATCCACCTATGGATCCACCCGTGTCATTGCATGTGTGTTCTTTTTACTAACAACAACCAGAGTCATTGCATGTGTGTTCTTTTCACATACCACATATGGATCCACCAGTGTCATTGCATGTGTGTTCTTTTCACAATCCACCTATGGATCCACCAGTGTCATTGCATGTGTGCTCTTTTTACTAACAACAACTGGAGTCATTTCATGTGTGTTCTTTTCACATACCACATATGGATCCACCTGTGTCATTGAAATGTGTGTTCTCTTCAGAGACCACACATGGATCCACCAGTGTCATTGCATGTGTGTTCTTTTTACTAACAACAACTGGAGTCATTGCATGTGTGTTCTTTTCACATACCACATATGGATCCACCAGTGCCATTGCATGTGTGCTCTTTTCACAATCCACCTATGGATCCACCTGTGTCATTGCATGTGTGTTCTTTTCACATACCAAATATGGATCCACCCGTGTCATTAGAATGTGTGTTCTCTTTAGAGACCACACATGGATCCACCAGTGTCATTGCATGTGTATTCTTTTTACTAACAATAACTGGAGTCATTACATGTGTGTTCTTTTCACATACCACATATGGATCCACCAGTGTCATTGCATGTGTGCTCTTTTCACAATCCACCTATGGATCCCTAGTGTCATTGCATGTGTGTTCTTTTTACTAATAACAACCAGAATCATTGCATGTGTGTTCTTTTCACATACCACATATGGATCCACCAGTGTCATTGCATGTGTGTTCTTTTCACAATCCACCTATAGATCCAACAGTGTCATTGCATGTGTGCTCTTTTTACTAACAACAACCAGAGTCATTGCATGTGTGTTCTCTTCAGAGACCACACATGGATCCACCAGTGTCATTGCATGTGTGTTCTTTCTACTAACAATAACTGGAGTCATTGCATGTGTGTTCTTTTCACACACCACATATGGATCCACCAGTATCATTGCATGTGTGCTCTTTTCACAATCCACCTATGGATCAACCAGTGTCATTGAAATGTGTGTTCTCTTCAGAGACCATACATGGATCCACCAGTGTCATTGCATGTGTGTTCTTTTTACTAACAACAACTGGAGTCATTGCATGTGTTTTTTTTCACATACCACATATGGATCCACCAGTGTCATTGCATGTGTGCTCTTTTCACAGTCAACCTATGGATCCACCAGTGTCATTGCATGTGTGTTCTTTTTACTAACAACAACCAGAGTCAATGCATGTGTGTTCTTTTCACATACCACATATGGATCCACTAGTGTCATTGAAATGTGTGTTCTCTTCACAGACCACACATGGATCCACCAGTTTGCGTGTGTGTTCTTTTTACTAACAACAACTAGAGTCATTGCATGTGTGTTCTTTTCACATACCACATATGGATCCACCAGTGTCATTGGATGTGTGCTCTTTTCACAACCACCTATGGATCCACCAGTGTCATTGAAATGTGTGTTCTCTTTAGAGACCATACATGGATCCACCAGTGTCATTGCATGTGTGTTCTTTTTACTAACAACAACTGGAGTCATTGCATGTGTGTTCTTTTCACATACCACATATGGATCCACCAGTGCCATTGCATGTGTGCTCTTTTCACAATCCAGCTATGGATCCACCAGTGTCATTGCATGTGTGTTCTTTTCACATACCACATATGGATCCACCAGTGTCATTGAAATGTGTGTTCTCTTTAGTGACCACACATGGATCCATCGGTGTCATTGCATGTGTATTCTTTTTACTAACAACAACTGGAGCCATTACATGTGTGTTCTTTTCACATACCACATATGGATCCACCAGTGTCATTGGATGTGTGCTCTTTTCATAATCCACCTATGGGTCCACCAGTGTCATTGCATGTGTGTTCTTTTTACTAACAACAACCAGAGTCATTGCATGTGTGTTCCTTTCACATAGCACATATGGATCCACCAGTGTCATTGCATGTGTGTTCTTTCTACTAACAATAACTGGAGTCATTGCATGTGTGTTCTTTTCACATACCACATATGGATCCACCAGTATCATTGCATGTGTGCTCTTTTCACAATCCACCTATGGATCAACCAGTGTCATTGAAATGTGTGTTCTCTTCAGAGACCATACATGGATCCACCAGTGTCATTGCATGTGTGTTCTTTTTACTAACAACAACTGGAGTCATTGCATGTGTTTTTTTTCACATACCACATATGGATCCACCAGTGTCATTGCATGTGTGCTCTTTTCACAGTCAACCTATGGATCCACCAATGTCATTGCATGTGTGTTCTTTTTACTAACAACAACCAGAGTCAATGCATGTGTGTTCTTTTCACATACCACATATGGATCCACCAGTGTCATTGGATGTGTGCTCTTTTCACAACCACCTATGGATCCACCAGTGTCATTGAAATGTGTGTTCTCTTTAGAGACCATACATGGATCCACCAGTGTCATTGCATGTGTGTTCTTTTTACTAACAACAACTAGAGTCATTGCATGTGTTTTTTTCACATACCACATATGGATCCACCAGTGTCATTGCATGTTTGCTCTTTTCACAGTCAACCTATGGATCCACCAGTGTCATTGCATGTGTGTTCTTTTTACTAACAACAACCAGTCAATGCATGTGTGTTATTTTCACATACCACATATGGATCCACAAGTTTCATTGCATGTGTGCTCTTTTCACAATCCACCTATGGATCCAACAGAGTCATTGCATGTGTGTTCTTTTCACATACCACATATGGATCCACCAGTGTCATTGCATGTGTGTTCTTTTCACAACCCACCTATAGATCCACCAGTGTCATTGCATGTGTGCTCTTTTTACTAACCACAACCAGAGTCATTGCATGTGTGTTCTCTTCAGAGACCACACATGGATCCACCAGTGTCATTGCATTTGTATTCTTGTTACTAACAACAACCAGAGTCATTGCATGTGTGTTCTTTTCACATACCACACATGGATCCACCGGTGTCATTGCATGTGTATTCTTTTTACTAACAACAACTGGAGTCATTACATGTGTGTTCTTTTCACATACCACATATGGATCCACCAGTGTCATTGGATGTGTGCTCTTTTCACAATCCACCTATGGATCCACCAGTGTCATTGCATATGTGTTATTTTTACTAACAACAACCAGAGTCATTGCATTTGTGTTCTTTTCACATACCACATATGGATCCACCAGTGTCATTGAAATGTGTGTTCTCTCCAGAGACCACACATGGACCCACCAGTGTCATTGCATGTGTGTTCTTTTTACTAACAACAACTGGAGTCATTGCATGTGTGTTCTTTTCACATACCACATATGGATCCACCGGTGTCATTGCATGTGTGTTCTTTTCACAATCCACCTATAGAACCACCAGTGTCATTGCATGTGTGTTCTTTTTACTAACCACAACCAGAGTCATTGCATGTGTGTTCTCTTCAGAGACCACGCATGGATCCACCAGTGTCATTGCATTTGTGTTCTTGTTACTAACAACAACCAGAGTCATTGCATGTGTGTTCTTTTCACATACCACATATGGATCCACCAGTGTCGTTGCATGTGTGTTCTTTTTACTAACAACAACTAGAGTCATTTCATGTGTGTTCTTTTCACATACCACACATGGATCCACCAGTGTCATTGAAATGTGTGTTCTCTTCAGAGACCACACATGGATCCACCAGTGTCATTGCATGTGTGTTCTTTTTACTAACAACAACTGGAGTCATTGCATGTGTGTTCTTTTCACATACCACATATGGATCCACCAGTGCCATTGCATGTGTGCTCTTTTCACAATCCAGCTATGGATCCACCAGTGTCATTGCATGTGTGTTCTTTTCACATACCACATATGGATCCACCAGTGTCATTGAAATGTGTGTTCTCTTTAGAGACCACACATGGATCCATCGGTGTCATTGCATGTGTATTCTTTTTACTAACAACAACTGGAGCCATTACATGTGTGTTCTTTTCACATACCACATATGGATCCACCAGTGTCATTGGATGTGTGCTCTTTTCATAATCCACCTATGGATCCACCAGTGTCATTGCATGTGTGTTCTTTTTACTAACAACAACCAGAGTCAATGCATGTGTGTTCTTTTCACATACCACATATGGATCCACTAGTGTCATTGAAATGTGTGTTCTCTTCACAGACCACACATGGATCCACCAGTTTGCGTGTGTGTTCTTTTTACTAACAACAACTAGAGTCATTGCATGTGTGTTCTTTTCACATACCACATATGGATCCACCAGTGTCATTGGATGTGTGCTCTTTTCACAACCACCTATGGATCCACCAGTGTCATTGAAATGTGTGTTCTCTTTAGAGACCATACATGGATCCACCAGTGTCATTGCATGTGTGTTCTTTTTACTAACAACAACTGGAGTCATTGCATGTGTGTTCTTTTCACATACCACATATGGATCCACCAGTGCCATTGCATGTGTGCTCTTTTCACAATCCAGCTATGGATCCACCAGTGTCATTGCATGTGTGTTCTTTTCACATACCACATATGGATCCACCAGTGTCATTGAAATGTGTGTTCTCTTTAGTGACCACACATGGATCCATCGGTGTCATTGCATGTGTATTCTTTTTACTAACAACAACTGGAGCCATTACATGTGTGTTCTTTTCACATACCACATATGGATCCACCAGTGTCATTGGATGTGTGCTCTTTTCATAATCCACCTATGGGTCCACCAGTGTCATTGCATGTGTGTTCTTTTTACTAACAACAACCAGAGTCATTGCATGTGTGTTCCTTTCACATAGCACATATGGATCCACCAGTGTCATTGCATGTGTGTTCTTTCTACTAACAATAACTGGAGTCATTGCATGTGTGTTCTTTTCACATACCACATATGGATCCACCAGTATCATTGCATGTGTGCTCTTTTCACAATCCACCTATGGATCAACCAGTGTCATTGAAATGTGTGTTCTCTTCAGAGACCATACATGGATCCACCAGTGTCATTGCATGTGTGTTCTTTTTACTAACAACAACTGGAGTCATTGCATGTGTTTTTTTTCACATACCACATATGGATCCACCAGTGTCATTGCATGTGTGCTCTTTTCACAGTCAACCTATGGATCCACCAATGTCATTGCATGTGTGTTCTTTTTACTAACAACAACCAGAGTCAATGCATGTGTGTTCTTTTCACATACCACATATGGATCCACCAGTGTCATTGGATGTGTGCTCTTTTCACAACCACCTATGGATCCACCAGTGTCATTGAAATGTGTGTTCTCTTTAGAGACCATACATGGATCCACCAGTGTCATTGCATGTGTGTTCTTTTTACTAACAACAACTAGAGTCATTGCATGTGTTTTTTTCACATACCACATATGGATCCACCAGTGTCATTGCATGTTTGCTCTTTTCACAGTCAACCTATGGATCCACCAGTGTCATTGCATGTGTGTTCTTTTTACTAACAACAACCAGTCAATGCATGTGTGTTATTTTCACATACCACATATGGATCCACAAGTTTCATTGCATGTGTGCTCTTTTCACAATCCACCTATGGATCCAACAGAGTCATTGCATGTGTGTTCTTTTCACATACCACATATGGATCCACCAGTGTCATTGCATGTGTGTTCTTTTCACAACCCACCTATAGATCCACCAGTGTCATTGCATGTGTGCTCTTTTTACTAACCACAACCAGAGTCATTGCATGTGTGTTCTCTTCAGAGACCACACATGGATCCACCAGTGTCATTGCATTTGTATTCTTGTTACTAACAACAACCAGAGTCATTGCATGTGTGTTCTTTTCACATACCACACATGGATCCACCGGTGTCATTGCATGTGTATTCTTTTTACTAACAACAACTGGAGTCATTACATGTGTGTTCTTTTCACATACCACATATGGATCCACCAGTGTCATTGGATGTGTGCTCTTTTCACAATCCACCTATGGATCCACCAGTGTCATTGCATATGTGTTATTTTTACTAACAACAACCAGAGTCATTGCATTTGTGTTCTTTTCACATACCACATATGGATCCACCAGTGTCATTGAAATGTGTGTTCTCTCCAGAGACCACACATGGACCCACCAGTGTCATTGCATGTGTGTTCTTTTTACTAACAACAACTGGAGTCATTGCATGTGTGTTCTTTTCACATACCACATATGGATCCACCGGTGTCATTGCATGTGTGTTCTTTTCACAATCCACCTATAGAACCACCAGTGTCATTGCATGTGTGTTCTTTTTACTAACCACAACCAGAGTCATTGCATGTGTGTTCTCTTCAGAGACCACGCATGGATCCACCAGTGTCATTGCATTTGTGTTCTTGTTACTAACAACAACCAGAGTCATTGCATGTGTGTTCTTTTCACATACCACATATGGATCCACCAGTGTCGTTGCATGTGTGTTCTTTTTACTAACAACAACTAGAGTCATTTCATGTGTGTTCTTTTCACATACCACACATGGATCCACCAGTGTCATTGAAATGTGTGTTCTCTTCAGAGACCACACATGGATCCACCAGTGTCATTGCATGTGTGTTCTTTTTACTAACAACAACTGGAGTCATTGCATGTGTGTTCTTTTCACATACCACATATGGATCCACCAGTGCCATTGCATGTGTGCTCTTTTCACAATCCAGCTATGGATCCACCAGTGTCATTGCATGTGTGTTCTTTTCACATACCACATATGGATCCACCAGTGTCATTGAAATGTGTGTTCTCTTTAGAGACCACACATGGATCCATCGGTGTCATTGCATGTGTATTCTTTTTACTAACAACAACTGGAGCCATTACATGTGTGTTCTTTTCACATACCACATATGGATCCACCAGTGTCATTGGATGTGTGCTCTTTTCATAATCCACCTATGGGTCCACCAGTGTCATTGCATGTGTGTTCCTTTTACTAACAACAACCAGAGTCATTGCATGTGTGTTCTTTTCACATACCACATATGGATCCACCAGTGTCATTGCATGTGTGTTCTTTCTACTAACAATAACTGGAGTCATTGCATGTGTGTTCTTTTCACATACCACATATGGATCCACCAGTATCATTGCATGTGTGCTCTTTTCACAATCCACCTATGGATCAACCAGTGTCATTGAAATGTGTGTTCTCTTCAGAGACCATACATGGATCCACCAGTGTCATTGCATGTGTGTTCTTTTTACTAACAACAACTGGAGTCATTGCATGTGTTTTTTTTCACATACCACATATGGATCCACCAGTGTCATTGCATGTGTGCTCTTTTCACAGTCAACCTATGGATCCACCAATGTCATTGCATGTGTGTTCTTTTTACTAACAACAACCAGAGTCAATGCATGTGTGTTCTTTTCACATACCACATATGGATCCACCAGTGTCATTGAAATGTGTGTTCTCTTCACAGACCACACATGGATCCACCAGTGTCATTGCGTGTGTGTTCTTTTTACTAACAACAACTAGAGTCATTGCATGTGTGTTCTTTTCACATACCACATATGGATCCACCAGTGTCATTGGATGTGTGCTCTTTTCACAACCACCTATGGATCCACCAGTGTCATTGAAATGTGTGTTCTCTTTAGAGACCATACATGGATCCACCAGTGTCATTGCATGTGTGTTCTTTTTACTAACAACAACTAGAGTCATTGCATGTGTTTTTTTTCACATACCACATATGGATCCACCAGTGTCATTGCATGTTTGCTCTTTTCACAGTCAACCTATGGATCCACCAGTGTCATTGCATGTGTGTTCTTTTTACTAACAACAACTAGTCAATGCATGTGTGTTATTTTCACATACCACATATGGATCCACAAGTTTCATTGCATGTGTGCTCTTTTCACAATCCACCTATGGAACCAACAGAGTCATTGCATGTGTGTTCTTTTCACATACCACATATGGATCCAGCAGTGTCATTGCATGTGTGTTCTTTTCACAACCCACCTATAGATCCACCAGTGTCATTGCATGTGTGCTCTTTTTACTAACCACAACCAGAGTCATTGCATGTGTGTTCTCTTCAGAGACCACACATGGATCCACCAGTGTCATTGCATTTGTATTCTTGTTACTAACAACAACCAGAGTCATTGCATGTGTGTTCTTTTCACATACCACACATGGATCCACCGGTGTCATTGCATGTGTATTCTTTTTACTAACAACAACTAGAGTCATTTCATGTGTGTTCTTTTCACAATCCACCTATGGATCCACTAGAGTCATTGCATGTGTGTTCTTTTCACATACCACATATGGATCCACCAGTGTCATTGGATGTGTGCTCTTTTCACAATCCACCTATGGATCCACCAGTGTCATTGCATATGTGTTCTTTTTACTAACAAAAACCAGAGTCATTGCATTTGTGTTCTTTTCACATACCACATATGGATCCACCAGTGTCATTGAAATGTGTGTTCTCTCCAGAGACCACACATGGACCCACCAGTGTCATTGCATGTGTGTTCTTTTTACTAACAACAACTGGAGTCATTGCATGTGTGTTCTTTTCACATACCACATATGGATCCACCGGTGTCATTGCATGTGTGTTCTTTTCACAATCCACCTATAGAACCACCAGTGTCATTGCATGTGTGTTCTTTTTACTAACCACAACCAGAGTCATTGCATGTGTGTTCTCTTCAGAGACCACGCATGGATCCACCAGTGTCATTGCATTTGTGTTCTTGTTACTAACAACAACCAGAGTCATTGCATGTGTGTTCTTTTCACATACCACATATGGATCCACCAGTGTCGTTGCATGTGTGTTCTTTTTACTAACAACAACTAGAGTCATTTCATGTGTGTTCTTTTCACATACCACACATGGATCCACCAGTGTCATTGAAATGTGTGTTCTCTTCAGAGACCACACATGGATCCACCAGTGTCATTGCATGTGTGTTCTTTTTACTAACAACAACTGGAGTCATTGCATGTGTGTTCTTTTCACATACCACATATGGATCCACCAGTGCCATTGCATGTGTGCTCTTTTCACAATCCAGCTATGGATCCACCAGTGTCATTGCATGTGTGTTCTTTTCACATACCACATATGGATCCACCAGTGTCATTGAAATGTGTGTTCTCTTTAGAGACCACACGTGGATCCACCGGTGTCATTGCATGTGTGTTCTTTTTACTAACAATAACTGGAGCCATTACATGTGTGTTCTTTTCACATACCACATATGGATCCACCAGTGTCATTGGATGTGTGCTCTTTTCATAATCCACCTATGGGTCCACCAGTGTCATTGCATGTGTGTTCTTTTAACTAACAACAACCAGAGTCATTGCATGTGTGTTCTTTTCACATACCACATATGGATCCACCAGTGTCATTGCATGTGTGTTATTTTCACAATCCACCTATGGATCCACTAGTGTCAATGCATGTGTGCTCTTTTTAATAACAACAACCAGAGTCATTGCATGTGTGTTCTCTTCAGAGACCACACATAGATCCACCAGTGTCATTGCATGTGTGTTCTTTTTACAAACAACAACAAGTGTCATTGAAATGTGAGTTCTCTTTAGAGACCACACATGGATCCACCAGTGTCATTGCATGTGTGTTCTTGTTACTAACAACAACCAGAGTCATTGCATGTGTGTTCTTTTCGCATACCACATATGGATCCACCAGTGTCATTGCATTAGTGTTCTTTTCACAATCCACCTATTGATCCACCAGTGTCATTGCATGTGTGTTCTTTTTACTAACAACAACCAGTGTCATTGAAATGTGTGTTCTCTTTAGAGACCACACATGGATCCACCACTGTCATTGCATGTGTTTTCTTGTTACTAACAACAACCAGAGTCATGGAATGTGTGTTCTTTTTACTAACAACAACCAGAGTCATTGCATGTGTGTTCTTTTCACATACCACATATGGATCCACCAGTCTCATTGCATGTGTGTTCTTTTTACTAACAACAACTGGAGTCATTTCATGTGTGTTCTTTTCACATACCTCATATGGATCCACCAGTGTCATTGAAATGTGTGTTCTCTTCAGAGACCACACATGGATCCACCAGTGTCATTGCATGTGTGTTCTTTTTACTAAGAACAACTGGAGTCATTACATGTGTGTTCTTTTCACATAACACATATGAATCCAGCAGTGTCATTGCATGTGTGCTCTTTTCACAATCCACCTATGGATCCACTAGTGTCATTGCATGTGTGTTCTTTTCACATACCACATATGGATCCACCAGTGTCATTGCATGTGTGTTCTTTTCACATACCACATATGGATCCACTAGTGTCATTGAAATGTGTGTTCTCTTTAGAGACCACACATGGATCCACCAGTGTCATTGCATGTGTGTTCTTTTTACTAACAACAACTAGAGTCATTGCATGTGTGTTCTTTTCACATACCACATATGGATCCACCAGTGTCATTGCATGTGTGCTATTTTCACAATCCACCTATGGATCCACCAGTGTCATTGCATGTGTTATCTTTTTACTCACAACAACCAGAGTCATTACATGTGTGTTCTTTTCACATACCACATATGGATCCACCAGTGTCATTGCATGTGTGCTCTTTTCACAATCCACATATGGATCCACCAATGTTATTACATGTGTGTTCTTTTTACTAACAAAAACCAGAGTCATTGCATGTGTGTTCTTTTCACATACCACATATGGATCCACCAGTGTCATTGCATGTGTGTTCTTTTCACAATCCACCTATGGATCCACCAGTGTCATTGCATGTGTGCTCTTTTTACCAACAACAACCAGAGTCATTGCATGTGTGTTCTCTTTGGAGACCACACATGGATCTGCTAGTGTCATTGCATGTGTGTTCTTTTTACTAACAACAACTGGAGTGATTTCATGTGTGTTCTTTTCACATACCACATATGGATCCACTAGTGTCATTGCATGTGTGCTCTTTTCACAATCCACCTATGGATCCACCAGTGTCATTGCATGTGTGTTCTTTTCACATACCACATATGGATCCACTAGTGTCATGGAAATGTGTGTTCTCTTTAGAGACCACACGTGGATCCACCAGTGTCATTGCATGTGTGTTCTTTTTACTAACAACAACTGGAGTCATTACATGTGTGTTCTTTTCACATACCACATATGGATCCACCAGTGTCATTGCATGTGTGCTCTTTTCACAATCCACCTATGGATCCACCAGTGTCATTGCATGTGTGTTCTTTTTACTAACAACAACCAGAGTCATTGCATGTGTGTTCTTTTCACATACCACATATGGATCCACCAGTGTCATTGCATGTGTGTTATTTTCACAATCCACCTATGGATCCACTAGTGTCAATGCATGTGTGCTCTTTTTAATAACAACAACCAGAGTCATTGCATGTGTGTTCTCTTCAGAGACCACACATAGATCCACCAGTGTCATTGCATGTGTGTTCTTTTTACAAACAACAACAAGTGTCATTGAAATGTGAGTTCTCTTTAGAGACCACACATGGATCCACCAGTGTCATTGCATGTGTGTTCTTGTTACTAACAACAACCAGAGTCATTGCATGTGTGTTCTTTTCGCATACCACATATGGATCCACCAGTGTCATTGCATTAGTGTTCTTTTCACAATCCACCTATGGATCCACCAGTGTCATTGCATGTGTGTTCTTTTTACTAACAACAACCAGTGTCATTGAAATGTGTGTTCTCTTTAGAGACCACACATGGATCCACCACTGTCATTGCATGTGTTTTCTTGTTACTAACAACAACCAGAGTCATGGCATGTGTGTTCTTTTTACTAAGAACAACCAGAGTCATTGCATGTGTGTTGTTTTCACATACCACATATGGATCCACCAGTCTCATTGCATGTGTGTTCTTTTCACAATCCACCTATGGATCCACCAGTGTCATTGCATGTGTGCTCTTTTTACTAACAACAACCAGAGTCATTGCATGTGTGTTCTCTTTGGAGACCACACATGGATCTGCTAGTGTCATTGCATGTGTGTTCTTTTTACTAACAACAACTGGAGTGATTTCATGTGTGTTCTTTTCACATACCACATATGGATCCACTAGTGTCATTGCATGTGTGCTCTTTTCACAATCCACCTATGGATCCACCAGTGTCATTGCATGTGTGTTCTTTTCACATACCACATATGGATCCACTAGTGTCATTGAAATGTGTGTTCTCTTTAGAGACCACACGTGGATCCACCAGTGTCATTGCATGTGTGTTCTTTTTACTAACAACAACTGGAGTCATTACATGTGTGTTCTTTTCACATACCACATATGGATCCACCAGTGTCATTGCATGTGTGCTCTTTTCACAATCCACCTATGGATCCACCAGTGTCATTGCATGTGTGTTCTTTTTACTAACAACAACCAGAGTCATTGCATGTGTGTTCTTTTCACATACCACATATGGATCCACCAGTGTCATTGCATGTGTGTTATTTTCACAATCCACCTATGGATCCACTAGTGTCAATGCATGTGTGCTCTTTTTAATAACAACAACCAGAGTCATTGCATGTGTGTTCTCTTCAGAGACCACACATAGATCCACCAGTGTCATTGCATGTGTGTTCTTTTTACAAACAATAACAAGTGTCATTGAAATGTGAGTTCTCTTTAGAGACCACACATGGATCCACCAGTGTCATTGCATGTGTGTTCTTGTTACTAACAATAACCAGAGTCATTGCATGTGTGTTCTTTTCGCATACCACATATGGATCCACCAGTGTCATTGCATTAGTGTTCTTTTCACAATCCACCTATGGATCCACCAGTGTCATTGCATGTGTGTTCTTTTTACTAACAACAACCAGTGTCATTGAAATGTGTGTTCTCTTTAGAGACCACACATGGATCCACCACTGTCATTGCATGTGTTTTCTTGTTACTAACAACAACCAGAGTCATGGCATGTGTGTTCTTTTTACTAAGAACAACCAGAGTCATTGCATGTGTGTTGTTTTCACATACCACATATGGATCCACCAGTCTCATTGCATGTGTGTTCTTTTTACTAACAACAACTGGAGTCATTTCATGTGTGTTCTTTTCACATACCTCATATGGATCCACCAGTGTCATTGAAATGTGTGTTCTCTTCAGAGACCACACATGGATCCACCAGTGTCATTGCATGTGTGTTCTTTTTACTAAGAACAACTGGAGTCATTACATGTGTGTTCTTTTCACATAACACATATGAATCCAGCAGTGTCATTGCATGTGTGCTCTTTTCACAATCCACCTATGGATCCACTAGTGTCAATGCATGTGTGCTCTTTTTAATAACAACAACCAGAGTCATTGCATGTGTGTTCTCTTCAGAGACCACACATAGATCCACCAGTGTCATTGCATGTGTGTTCTTTTTACAAACAACAACAAGTGTCATTGAAATGTGAGTTCTCTTTAGAGACCACACATGGATCCACCAGTGTCATTGCATGTGTGTTCTTGTTACTAACAACAACCAGAGTCATTGCATGTGTGTTCTTTTCGCATACCACATATGGATCCACCAGTGTCATTGCATTAGTGTTCTTTTCACAATCCACCTATGGATCCACCAGTGTCATTGCATGTGTGTTCTTTTTACTAACAACAACCAGTGTCATTGAAATGTGTGTTCTCTTTAGAGACCACACATGGATCCACCACTGTCATTGCATGTGTTTTCTTGTTACTAACAACAACCAGAGTCATGGCATGTGTGTTCTTTTTACTAACAACAACCAGAGTCATTGCATGTGTGTTCTTTTCACATACCACATATGGATCCACCAGTCTCATTGCATGTGTGTTCTTTTTACTAACAACAACTGGAGTCATTTCATGTGTGTTCTTTTCACATACCTCATATGGATCCACCAGTGTCATTGAAATGTGTGTTCTCTTCAGAGACCACACATGGATCCACCAGTGTCATTGCATGTGTGTTTTTTTACTAAGAACAACTGGAGTCATTACATGTGTGTTCTTTTCACATAACACATATGAATCCAGCAGTGTCATTGCATGTGTGCTCTTTTCACAATCCACCTATGGATCCACTAGTGTCATTGCATGTGTGTTCTTTTCACATACCACATATGGATCCACCAGTGTCATTGCATGTGTGTTCTTTTCACATACCACATATGGATCCACTAGTGTCATTGAAATGTGTGTTCTCTTTAGAGACCACACATGGATCCACCAGTGTCATTGCATGTGTGTTCTTTTTACTAACAACAACTAGAGTCATTGCATGTGTGTTCTTTTCACATACCACATATGGATCCACCAGTGTCATTGCATGTGTGCTATTTTCACAATCCACCTATGGATCCACCAGTGTCATTGCATGTGTTATCTTTTTACTCACAACAACCAGAGTCATTACATGTGTGTTCTTTTCACATACCACATATGGATCCACCAGTGTCATTGCATGTGTGCTCTTTTCACAATCCACATATGGATCCACCAATGTTATTACATGTGTGTTCTTTTTACTAACAAAAACCAGAGTCATTGCATGTGTGTTCTTTTCACATACCACATATGGATACACCAGTGTCATTGCATGTGTGTTCTTTTCACAATCCACCTATGGATCCACCAGTGTCATTGCATGTGTGCTCTTTTTACTAACAACAACCAGAGTCATTGCATGTGTGTTCTCTTTGGAGACCACACATGGATCTGCTAGTGTCATTGCATGTGTGTTCTTTTTACTAACAACAACTGGAGTGATTTCATGTGTGTTCTTTTCACATACCACATATGGATCCACTAGTGTCATTGCATGTGTGCTCTTTTCACAATCCACCTATGGATCCACCAGTGTCATTGCATGTGTGTTCTTTTCACATACCACATATGGATCCACTAGTGTCATGGAAATGTGTGTTCTCTTTAGAGACCACACGTGGATCCACCAGTGTCATTGCATGTGTGTTCTTTTTACTAACAACAACTGGAGTCATTACATGTGTGTTCTTTTCACATACCACATATGGATCCACCAGTGTCATTGCATGTGTGCTCTTTTCACAATCCACCTATGGATCCACCAGTGTCATTGCATGTGTGTTCTTTTTACTAACAACAACCAGAGTCATTGCATGTGTGTTCTTTTCACATACCACATATGGATCCACCAGTGTCATTGCATGTGTGTTATTTTCACAATCCACCTACGGATCCACTAGTGTCAATGCATGTGTGCTCTTTTTAATAACAACAACCAGAGTCATTGCATGTGTGTTCTCTTCAGAGACCACACATAGATCCACCAGTGTCATTGCATGTGTGTTCTTTTTACAAACAACAACAAGTGTCATTGAAATGTGAGTTCTCTTTAGAGACCACACATGGATCCACCAGTGTCATTGCATGTGTGTTCTTGTTACTAACAACAACCAGAGTCATTGCATGTGTGTTCTTTTCGCATACCACATATGGATCCACCAGTGTCATTGCATTAGTGTTCTTTTCACAATCCACCTATGGATCCACCAGTGTCATTGCATGTGTGTTCTTTTTACTAACAACAACCAGTGTCATTGAAATGTGTGTTCTCTTTAGAGACCACACATGGATCCACCACTGTCATTGCATGTGTTTTCTTGTTACTAACAACAACCAGAGTCATGGCATGTGTGTTCTTTTTACTAACAACAACCAGAGTCATTGCATGTGTGTTCTTTTCACATACCACATATGGATCCACCAGTCTCATTGCATGTGTGTTCTTTTTACTAACAACCTATGGATCCACCAGTGTCATTGCATGTGTGCTCTTTTTACTAACAACAACCAGAGTCATTGCATGTGTGTTCTCTTTGGAGACCACACATGGATCTGCTAGTGTCATTGCATGTGTGTTCTTTTTACTAACAACAACTGGAGTGATTTCATGTGTGTTCTTTTCACATACCACATATGGATCCACTAGTGTCATTGCATGTGTGCTCTTTTCACAATCCACCTATGGATCCACCAGTGTCATTGCATGTGTGTTCTTTTCACATACCACATATGGATCCACTAGTGTCATTGAAATGTGTGTTCTCTTTAGAGACCACACGTGGATCCACCAGTGTCATTGCATGTGTGTTCTTTTTACTAACAACAACTGGAGTCATTACATGTGTGTTCTTTTCACATACCACATATGGATCCACCAGTGTCATTGCATGTGTGCTCTTTTCACAATCCACCTATGGATCCACCAGTGTCATTGCATGTGTGTTCTTTTTACTAACAACAACCAGAGTCATTGCATGTGTGTTCTTTTCACATACCACATATGGATCCACAAGTGTCATTGCATGTGTGTTATTTTCACAATCCACCTATGGATCCACTAGTGTCAATGCATGTGTGCTCTTTTTAATAACAACAACCAGAGTCATTGCATGTGTGTTCTCTTCAGAGACCACACATAGATCCACCAGTGTCATTGCATGTGTGTTCTTTTTACAAACAATAACAAGTGTCATTGAAATGTGAGTTCTCTTTAGAGACCACACATGGATCCACCAGTGTCATTGCATGTGTGTTCTTGTTACTAACAACAACCAGAGTCATTGCATGTGTGTTCTTTTCGCATACCACATATGGATCCACCAGTGTCATTGCATTAGTGTTCTTTTCACAATCCACCTATGGATCCACCAGTGTCATTGCATGTGTGTTCTTTTTACTAACAACAACCAGTGTCATTGAAATGTGTGTTCTCTTTAGAGACCACACATGGATCCACCACTGTCATTGCATGTGTTTTCTTGTTACTAACAACAACCAGAGTCATGGCATGTGTGTTCTTTTTACTAAGAACAACCAGAGTCATTGCATGTGTGTTGTTTTCACATACCACATATGGATCCACCAGTCTCATTGCATGTGTGTTCTTTTTACTAACAACAACTGGAGTCATTTCATGTGTGTTCTTTTCACATACATCATATGGATCCACCAGTGTCATTGAAATATGTGTTCTCTTCAGAGACCACACATGGATCCACCAGTGTCATTGCATGTGTGATCTTTTTACTAAGAACAACTGGAGTCATTACATGTGTGTTCTTTTCACATAACACATATGGATCCAGCAGTGTCATTGCATGTGTGCTCTTTTCACAATCCACCTATGGATCCACCAGTGTCATTGCATGTGTGTTCTTTTCACATACCACATATGGATCCACCAGTGTCATTGCATGTGTGCTCATTTTACACCCCACCTATGGATCCACTAGTGTCATTGCATGCGTGTTCTTTTTACTAACAACAACTGGAGTTATTGCATGTGTGTTCTCTTCAGAGACCACACATGGATCCACCTGTGTCATTGCATTTGTGCTCTTTTTACTAACAGCAATTAGAGTCATTGAAATTTGTGTTCTCTTTAGAGACCACACATGGATCCACCAGTGTCATTGAATGTGTGTTGTTTTTACAAACAACAACCAGAGTCATTGCATGTGTGTTGTTTTCACATACCACATATGGATAAACCAGTCTCATTGCATGTGTGTTCTTTTCACATACCACATATGGATCCACCAGTGTCATTGCATGTGTGCTCTTTTCACAATCCACCTATGGATCCACCAGTGTCATTGCATGTGTGTTCTTTTCACATACCACATATGGATCCACTAGTGTCATTGAAATGTGTGTTCTCTTTAGAGACCACACATGGATCCACCAGTGTCATTGCATGTGTGTTCTTTTTACTAACAACAACTAGAGTCATTGCATGTGTGTTCTTTTCACATACCACATATGGATCCACCAGTGTCATTGCATGTGTGCTGTTTTCACAATCCACCTATGGATCCACCAGTGTCATTGCATGTGTTATCTTTTTACTCACAACAACCATAGTCATTGCATGTGTGTTCTTTTCACATACCACATATGGATCCACCAGTGTCATTGCATGTGTGCTCTTTTCACAATCCACATATGGATCCACCAATGTTATTACATGTGTGTTCTTTTTACTAACAAAAACCAGAGTCATTGCATGTGTGTTCTTTTCACATACCACATATGGATCCACCAGTGTCATTGCATGTGTGTTCTTTTCACAATCCACCTATGGATCCACCAGTGTCATTGCATGTGTGCTCTTTTTACTAACAACAACCAGAGTCATTGCATGTGTGTTCTCTTTAGAGACCACACATGGATCTGCCAGTGTCATTGCATGTGTGTTCTTTTTACTAACAACAACTGGCGTGATTTCATGTGTGTTCTTTTCACATACCACATATGGATCCACTAGTGTCATTGCATGTGTGCTCTTTTCACAATCCACCTATGGATCCACCAGTGTCATTGCATGTGTGTTCTTTTCACATACCACATATGGATCCACTAGTGTCATTGAAATGTGTGTTCTCTTTAGAGACCACACGTGGATCCACCAGTGTCATTGCATGTGTGTTCTTTTTACTAACAATAACTGGAGTCATTACATGTGTGTTCTTTTCACATACCACATATGGATCCACCAGTGTCATTGCATGTGTGCTCTTTTCACAATCCACCTATGGATCCACCAGTGTCATTGCATCTGTGTTCTTTTTACTAACAACAACCAGAGTCATTGCATGTGTGTTCTTTTCACATACCACATATGGATCAACCAGTGTCATTGCATGTGTGTTATTTTCACAATCCACCTATGGATCCACTAGTGTCAATGCATGTGTGCTCTTTTTAATAACAACAACCAGAGTCATTGCATGTGTGTTCTCTTCAAAGACCACACATAGATCCACCAGTGTCATTGCATGTGTGTTCTTTTTACAAACAACAACAAGTGTCATTGAAATGTGAGTTCTCTTTAGAGACCACACATGGATCCACCAGTGTCATTGCATGTGTGTTCTTGTTACTAACAACAACCAGAGTCATTGCATGTGTGTTCTTTTCGCATACCACATATGGATCCACCAGTGTCATTGCATTAGTGTTCTTTTCACAATCCACCTATGGATCCACCAGTATCATTGCATGTGTGTTCTTTTTACTAACAACAACTAGTGTCATTGAAATGAGTGTTCTCTTTAGAGACCACACATGGATCCACCACTGTCATTGCATGTGTTTTCTTGTTACTAACAACAACCAGAGTCATGGCATGTGTGTTCTTTTTACTAACAACAACCAGAGTCATTGCATGTGTGTTCTTTTCACATACCACATATGGATCCACCAGTCTCATTGCATGTGTGTTCTTTTTACTAACAACAACTAGAGTCATTTCATGTGTGTTCTTTGCACATACCTCATATGGATCCACCAGTGTCATTGAAATGTGTGTTCTCTTCAGAGACCACACATGGATCCACCAGTGTCATTGCATGTGTGTTCTTTTTACTAAGAACAACTGGAGTCATTACATGTGTGTTCTTTTCACATAACACATATGGATCCAGCAGTGTCATTGCATGTGTGCTCTTTTCCCAATCCACCTATGGATCCACCAGTGTCATTGCATGTGTGTTCTTTTCACATACCACATATGGATCCACCAGTGTCATTGAAATGTGTGTTCTCTTCAGAGACCACACATGGATCCACTAGTCTCATTGCATGTATGTTCTTTTTACTAAAAACAACTGGAATCATTACATGTGTGTTCTTTTCACATACCATATATGGATCCACCAGTGTCATTCATGTGTGCTCTTTTCGCAATCCACCTATGGATCCACTAGTGTCATTGCATGTGTGTTCTTTTTACAAACAATAACAAGTGTCATTGAAATGTGAGTTCTCTTTAGAGACCACACATGGATCCACCAGTGTCATTGCATGTGTGTTCTTGTTACTAACAATAACCAGAGTCATTGCATGTGTGTTCTTTTCGCATACCACATATGGATCCACCAGTGTCATTGCATTAGTGTTCTTTTCACAATCCACCTATGGATCCACCAGTGTCATTGCATGTGTGTTCTTTTTACTAACAACAACCAGTGTCATTGAAATGTGTGTTCTCTTTAGAGACCACACATGGATCCACCACTGTCATTGCATGTGTTTTCTTGTTACTAACAACAACCAGAGTCATGGCATGTGTGTTCTTTTTACTAAGAACAACCAGAGTCATTGCATGTGTGTTGTTTTCACATACCACATATGGATCCACCAGTCTCATTGCATGTGTGTTCTTTTTACTAACAACAACTGGAGTCATTTCATGTGTGTTCTTTTCACATACCTCATATGGATCCACCAGTGTCATTGAAATGTGTGTTCTCTTCAGAGACCACACATGGATCCACCAGTGTCATTGCATGTGTGTTCTTTTTACTAAGAACAACTGGAGTCATTACATGTGTGTTCTTTTCACATAACACATATGAATCCAGCAGTGTCATTGCATGTGTGCTCTTTTCACAATCCACCTATGGATCCACTAGTGTCAATGCATGTGTGCTCTTTTTAATAACAACAACCAGAGTCATTGCATGTGTGTTCTCTTCAGAGACCACACATAGATCCACCAGTGTCATTGCATGTGTGTTCTTTTTACAAACAACAACAAGTGTCATTGAAATGTGAGTTCTCTTTAGAGACCACACATGGATCCACCAGTGTCATTGCATGTGTGTTCTTGTTACTAACAACAACCAGAGTCATTGCATGTGTGTTCTTTTCGCATACCACATATGGATCCACCAGTGTCATTGCATTAGTGTTCTTTTCACAATCCACCTATGGATCCACCAGTGTCATTGCATGTGTGTTCTTTTTACTAACAACAACCAGTGTCATTGAAATGTGTGTTCTCTTTAGAGACCACACATGGATCCACCACTGTCATTGCATGTGTTTTCTTGTTACTAACAACAACCAGAGTCATGGCATGTGTGTTCTTTTTACTAACAACAACCAGAGTCATTGCATGTGTGTTCTTTTCACATACCACATATGGATCCACCAGTCTCATTGCATGTGTGTTCTTTTTACTAACAACAACTGGAGTCATTTCATGTGTGTTCTTTTCACATACCTCATATGGATCCACCAGTGTCATTGAAATGTGTGTTCTCTTCAGAGACCACACATGGATCCACCAGTGTCATTGCATGTGTGTTTTTTTACTAAGAACAACTGGAGTCATTACATGTGTGTTCTTTTCACATAACACATATGAATCCAGCAGTGTCATTGCATGTGTGCTCTTTTCACAATCCACCTATGGATCCACTAGTGTCATTGCATGTGTGTTCTTTTCACATACCACATATGGATCCACCAGTGTCATTGCATGTGTGTTCTTTTCACATACCACATATGGATCCACTAGTGTCATTGAAATGTGTGTTCTCTTTAGAGACCACACATGGATCCACCAGTGTCATTGCATGTGTGTTCTTTTTACTAACAACAACTAGAGTCATTGCATGTGTGTTCTTTTCACATACCACATATGGATCCACCAGTGTCATTGCATGTGTGCTATTTTCACAATCCACCTATGGATCCACCAGTGTCATTGCATGTGTTATCTTTTTACTCACAACAACCAGAGTCATTACATGTGTGTTCTTTTCACATACCACATATGGATCCACCAGTGTCATTGCATGTGTGCTCTTTTCACAATCCACATATGGATCCACCAATGTTATTACATGTGTGTTCTTTTTACTAACAAAAACCAGAGTCATTGCATGTGTGTTCTTTTCACATACCACATATGGATACACCAGTGTCATTGCATGTGTGTTCTTTTCACAATCCACCTATGGATCCACCAGTGTCATTGCATGTGTGCTCTTTTTACTAACAACAACCAGAGTCATTGCATGTGTGTTCTCTTTGGAGACCACACATGGATCTGCTAGTGTCATTGCATGTGTGTTCTTTTTACTAACAACAACTGGAGTGATTTCATGTGTGTTCTTTTCACATACCACATATGGATCCACTAGTGTCATTGCATGTGTGCTCTTTTCACAATCCACCTATGGATCCACCAGTGTCATTGCATGTGTGTTCTTTTCACATACCACATATGGATCCACTAGTGTCATGGAAATGTGTGTTCTCTTTAGAGACCACACGTGGATCCACCAGTGTCATTGCATGTGTGTTCTTTTTACTAACAACAACTGGAGTCATTACATGTGTGTTCTTTTCACATACCACATATGGATCCACCAGTGTCATTGCATGTGTGCTCTTTTCACAATCCACCTATGGATCCACCAGTGTCATTGCATGTGTGTTCTTTTTACTAACAACAACCAGAGTCATTGCATGTGTGTTCTTTTCACATACCACATATGGATCCACCAGTGTCATTGCATGTGTGTTATTTTCACAATCCACCTACGGATCCACTAGTGTCAATGCATGTGTGCTCTTTTTAATAACAACAACCAGAGTCATTGCATGTGTGTTCTCTTCAGAGACCACACATAGATCCACCAGTGTCATTGCATGTGTGTTCTTTTTACAAACAACAACAAGTGTCATTGAAATGTGAGTTCTCTTTAGAGACCACACATGGATCCACCAGTGTCATTGCATGTGTGTTCTTGTTACTAACAACAACCAGAGTCATTGCATGTGTGTTCTTTTCGCATACCACATATGGATCCACCAGTGTCATTGCATTAGTGTTCTTTTCACAATCCACCTATGGATCCACCAGTGTCATTGCATGTGTGTTCTTTTTACTAACAACAACCAGTGTCATTGAAATGTGTGTTCTCTTTAGAGACCACACATGGATCCACCACTGTCATTGCATGTGTTTTCTTGTTACTAACAACAACCAGAGTCATGGCATGTGTGTTCTTTTTACTAACAACAACCAGAGTCATTGCATGTGTGTTCTTTTCACATACCACATATGGATCCACCAGTCTCATTGCATGTGTGTTCTTTTTACTAACAACCTATGGATCCACCAGTGTCATTGCATGTGTGCTCTTTTTACTAACAACAACCAGAGTCATTGCATGTGTGTTCTCTTTGGAGACCACACATGGATCTGCTAGTGTCATTGCATGTGTGTTCTTTTTACTAACAACAACTGGAGTGATTTCATGTGTGTTCTTTTCACATACCACATATGGATCCACTAGTGTCATTGCATGTGTGCTCTTTTCACAATCCACCTATGGATCCACCAGTGTCATTGCATGTGTGTTCTTTTCACATACCACATATGGATCCACTAGTGTCATTGAAATGTGTGTTCTCTTTAGAGACCACACGTGGATCCACCAGTGTCATTGCATGTGTGTTCTTTTTACTAACAACAACTGGAGTCATTACATGTGTGTTCTTTTCACATACCACATATGGATCCACCAGTGTCATTGCATGTGTGCTCTTTTCACAATCCACCTATGGATCCACCAGTGTCATTGCATGTGTGTTCTTTTTACTAACAACAACCAGAGTCATTGCATGTGTGTTCTTTTCACATACCACATATGGATCCACAAGTGTCATTGCATGTGTGTTATTTTCACAATCCACCTATGGATCCACTAGTGTCAATGCATGTGTGCTCTTTTTAATAACAACAACCAGAGTCATTGCATGTGTGTTCTCTTCAGAGACCACACATAGATCCACCAGTGTCATTGCATGTGTGTTCTTTTTACAAACAATAACAAGTGTCATTGAAATGTGAGTTCTCTTTAGAGACCACACATGGATCCACCAGTGTCATTGCATGTGTGTTCTTGTTACTAACAACAACCAGAGTCATTGCATGTGTGTTCTTTTCGCATACCACATATGGATCCACCAGTGTCATTGCATTAGTGTTCTTTTCACAATCCACCTATGGATCCACCAGTGTCATTGCATGTGTGTTCTTTTTACTAACAACAACCAGTGTCATTGAAATGTGTGTTCTCTTTAGAGACCACACATGGATCCACCACTGTCATTGCATGTGTTTTCTTGTTACTAACAACAACCAGAGTCATGGCATGTGTGTTCTTTTTACTAAGAACAACCAGAGTCATTGCATGTGTGTTGTTTTCACATACCACATATGGATCCACCAGTCTCATTGCATGTGTGTTCTTTTTACTAACAACAACTGGAGTCATTTCATGTGTGTTCTTTTCACATACATCATATGGATCCACCAGTGTCATTGAAATATGTGTTCTCTTCAGAGACCACACATGGATCCACCAGTGTCATTGCATGTGTGATCTTTTTACTAAGAACAACTGGAGTCATTACATGTGTGTTCTTTTCACATAACACATATGGATCCAGCAGTGTCATTGCATGTGTGCTCTTTTCACAATCCACCTATGGATCCACCAGTGTCATTGCATGTGTGTTCTTTTCACATACCACATATGGATCCACCAGTGTCATTGCATGTGTGCTCATTTTACACCCCACCTATGGATCCACTAGTGTCATTGCATGCGTGTTCTTTTTACTAACAACAACTGGAGTTATTGCATGTGTGTTCTCTTCAGAGACCACACATGGATCCACCTATGTCATTGCATTTGTGCTCTTTTTACTAACAGCAATTAGAGTCATTGAAATTTGTGTTCTCTTTAGAGACCACACATGGATCCACCAGTGTCATTGAATGTGTGTTGTTTTTACAAACAACAACCAGAGTCATTGCATGTGTGTTGTTTTCACATACCACATATGGATAAACCAGTCTCATTGCATGTGTGTTCTTTTCACATACCACATATGGATCCACCAGTGTCATTGCATGTGTGCTCTTTTCACAATCCACCTATGGATCCACCAGTGTCATTGCATGTGTGTTCTTTTCACATACCACATATGGATCCACTAGTGTCATTGAAATGTGTGTTCTCTTTAGAGACCACACATGGATCCACCAGTGTCATTGCATGTGTGTTCTTTTTACTAACAACAACTAGAGTCATTGCATGTGTGTTCTTTTCACATACCACATATGGATCCACCAGTGTCATTGCATGTGTGCTGTTTTCACAATCCACCTATGGATCCACCAGTGTCATTGCATGTGTTATCTTTTTACTCACAACAACCATAGTCATTGCATGTGTGTTCTTTTCACATACCACATATGGATCCACCAGTGTCATTGCATGTGTGCTCTTTTCACAATCCACATATGGATCCACCAATGTTATTACATGTGTGTTCTTTTTACTAACAAAAACCAGAGTCATTGCATGTGTGTTCTTTTCACATACCACATATGGATCCACCAGTGTCATTGCATGTGTGTTCTTTTCACAATCCACCTATGGATCCACCAGTGTCATTGCATGTGTGCTCTTTTTACTAACAACAACCAGAGTCATTGCATGTGTGTTCTCTTTAGAGACCACACATGGATCTGCCAGTGTCATTGCATGTGTGTTCTTTTTACTAACAACAACTGGCGTGATTTCATGTGTGTTCTTTTCACATACCACATATGGATCCACTAGTGTCATTGCATGTGTGCTCTTTTCACAATCCACCTATGGATCCACCAGTGTCATTGCATGTGTGTTCTTTTCACATACCACATATGGATCCACTAGTGTCATTGAAATGTGTGTTCTCTTTAGAGACCACACGTGGATCCACCAGTGTCATTGCATGTGTGTTCTTTTTACTAACAATAACTGGAGTCATTACATGTGTGTTCTTTTCACATACCACATATGGATCCACCAGTGTCATTGCATGTGTGCTCTTTTCACAATCCACCTATGGATCCACCAGTGTCATTGCATCTGTGTTCTTTTTACTAACAACAACCAGAGTCATTGCATGTGTGTTCTTTTCACATACCACATATGGATCAACCAGTGTCATTGCATGTGTGTTATTTTCACAATCCACCTATGGATCCACTAGTGTCAATGCATGTGTGCTCTTTTTAATAACAACAACCAGAGTCATTGCATGTGTGTTCTCTTCAGAGACCACACATAGATCCACCAGTGTCATTGCATGTGTGTTCTTTTTACAAACAACAACAAGTGTCATTGAAATGTGAGTTCTCTTTAGAGACCACACATGGATCCACCAGTGTCATTGCATGTGTGTTCTTGTTACTAACAACAACCAGAGTCATTGCATGTGTGTTCTTTTCGCATACCACATATGGATCCACCAGTGTCATTGCATTAGTGTTCTTTTCACAATCCACCTATGGATCCACCAGTATCATTGCATGTGTGTTCTTTTTACTAACAACAACTAGTGTCATTGAAATGAGTGTTCTCTTTAGAGACCACACATGGATCCACCACTGTCATTGCATGTGTTTTCTTGTTACTAACAACAACCAGAGTCATGGCATGTGTGTTCTTTTTACTAACAACAACCAGAGTCATTGCATGTGTGTTCTTTTCACATACCACATATGGATCCACCAGTCTCATTGCATGTGTGTTCTTTTTACTAACAACAACTAGAGTCATTTCATGTGTGTTCTTTGCACATACCTCATATGGATCCACTAGTGTCATTGAAATGTGTGTTCTCTTCAGAGACCACACATGGATCCACCAGTGTCATTGCATGTGTGTTCTTTTTACTAAGAACAACTGGAGTCATTACATGTGTGTTCTTTTCACATAACACATATGGATCCAGCAGTGTCATTGCATGTGTGCTCTTTTCCCAATCCACCTATGGATCCACCAGTGTCATTGCATGTGTGTTCTTTTCACATACCACATATGGATCCACCAGTGTCATTGAAATGTGTGTTCTCTTCAGAGACCACACATGGATCCACTAGTCTCATTGCATGTATGTTCTTTTTACTAAAAACAACTGGAATCATTACATGTGTGTTCTTTTCACATACCATATATGGATCCACCAGTGTCATTCATGTGTGCTCTTTTCGCAATCCACCTATGGATCCACTAGTGTCATTGCATGTGTGTTCTTTTCACATACCACATATGGATCCACCAATGTCATTGAAATGTGTGATCTCTTCAGAGACCACACATGGATCCACCAGTGTCATTGCATGTGTGTTCTTTTTACTAACAACAACCAGATGCATTGCATGTGTGTTCTTTTCACATACCACATATGGATCCACCAGTGTCATTGCATGTGTGCTCTTTTTACTAACAACAACCAGAGTCATTGCATGTGTGTTCTCTTCAGTGACCACACATGGATCCAACTGTGTCATTGCATGTGTGTTCTTTTTACTAACAACAACCAGAGTCATTGAAATGTGTGTTCTCTTCAGAGACCACACATGGATCCACCAGTGTGATTGCATGTGTGTTCTTTTTACTAACAACAACCAGTGTCATTGAAATGTGTGTTCTCTTTAGAGACCACACATGGATACACCAGTGTCATTGCATGTGTGTTCCTTTTACTAACAACAACCAGAATCATTGCATGTGTGTTCTTTTCACATACCACATATGGATCCACCAATGTCATTGCATGTGTGTTCTTTTTACTAACAACAACTAGAGTCATTGCATCTGTGCTCTTTTCATAGTCCACCTATGGATCCACCAGTGTCATTGCATGTGTGTTCTTTTTACTAACAACAACCAGAGTTATTGCATGTGTGTTCTTTTCACATACCACATATGGATCCACTAGTGTCATTGCATGTGTGTTCTTTTCACAATCCACCTATAGATCCACCAGTGTCATTGCATGTGTGCTCTTTTTACTAACAACAACCAGAGTCATTGCATGTGTGTTCTCTTCAGAGACCAGACATGGATCCACCAGTGTCATTGCATTTGTGTTGTTTTTACTAACAACAATCAGAGTCATTGAAATGTGTTTTCTCTTTAGAGACCACACATGGATGCACCAGTGTCATTGAATGTGTGTTCTTTTTACTAACAACAACCAGAGTCATTGCATGTGTGTTCTTTTCAGATACCACATATGGATCCACCAGTCTCAATGCATGTGTGTTCTTTTTACTAACAACAACTGGAGTCATTTCATGTGTGTTCTTTTCACATACCACATATGGATCCACAAGTGTCATTGAACTGTGTATTCTCTTCAGAGACCACACATGGATCCACTAGTGTCATTGCATGTGTGTTCTTTTTACTAACAACAACTGGAGTCATTGCCTGTGTGTTCTTTTCACACACCACATATGGATCCACCAGTGTCATTGCATGTGTGCTCTTTTCACAATCCACCTATGGATCCACCAGTGTCATTGCATGTGTGTTCTTTTCACATACCACATATGGATCCACAAGTGTCATTGAAATGTGTGTTCTCTTTAGAGACCACACATGGATCCACTAGTGTCATTGCATGTGTGTTCTTTTTACTAACAACAACTAGAGTCATTACATGTGTGTTCTTTTCACATGCCACATATGGATCCACCAGTGTCATTGCATGTGTGCTCTTTTCACAATCCACCTACGAATCCACCAGTGTCATTGCATGTGTGTTCTTTTCACATACCACATATGGATCCACCAGTGTCATTGAAATGTGTGTTCTCTTTAGAGACCACACATGGATCCACCAGTGTCATTGCATGTGCGTTCTTTTTACTAACAACAACTGAAGTCATTACATGTGTGTTCTTTTCACATACCACATATGGATCCACCAGTGTCATTGCATGTATGCTCTTTTCACAATCCACCTATGGATCCACTAGTGTCATTGCATGTGTGTTCTTTTTGCTAACAACCAGAGTCATTGCATGTGTGTTCTTTTCACATACCACATATGGATCCACCAGTGTCATTGCATGTGTGCTCTTTTCACAATCCACCTATGGATCCACCAGTGTCATTGAAATGTGTGTTCTCTTCAGAGACCACACATGGATCCAACAGTGTCATTGCATGTGTGTTCTTGTTACTAACAACAACCAGAGTCATTGCATGTGTGTTCTTTTTGCATACCACATATGGCTCCACCAGTGTCATTGCATGTGCGATCTTTTCACAATCCACCTATGGATCCACCAGTGTCATTGCATGTGTGTTCTTTTTACTAACAACAACTAGTGTCATTGAAACGTGTGTTCTCTTCTGAGACCACACATGGATCCACCAGTGTCATTGCATGTGTGTTCTTGTTACTAACAACAACCAGAGTCATTGCATGTGTGTTCTTTTCACGTACCACATATGGATCCACCAATGTCATTGCATGTGTGTTCTTTTCACAATCCACCTATGGATCCACCAGCGTCATTGCATGTGTGCTCTTTTTACTAACAACAACCAGAGTCATTGCATGTGTGTTCTCTTTAGAGACCACACATGGATCCACCTGTGTATTTGCATGTGTGTTCTTTTTACTAACAACTAGAGTCATTGAAATGTGTGTTCTCTTTATTGACCACACATGGATCCAGTAGTGTCATTGCATGTGTGTTATTTTTACTAACAACAACCAAAGTCATTGCATGTGTGTTCTTTTCACATACCACATATGGAACCACCAGTGTCATTGCATGTGTGTTCTTTTCACAATCCACCTATAGATCCACCAGTGTCATTGCATGTGTGCTCTTTTAACTAACAACAACCGGAGTCATTGCATGTGTGTTCTCTTCGGAGACCACACATGGATCCACCTGTGTCATTGCATGTGTGTTCTTTTTACTAAGAACAAAACAGAGTCATTGAAATGTGTGTTCTCGTCAGAGACCACACATGGATCCACCAGTGTCATTGCATGTGTGTTCTTTTTACTAACAACAACCAGAGTCATTGCATGTGTGTTCTTTTCACATACAACATATGGATCCACAAGTGTCATTGCATGGGTGCTCTTTTCACAATCCACCCTTGGATCCACTAGTGTCATTGCATGTGTGTTCTTTTTACTAACAAAAACCAGAGTCATTGCATGTGTGTTCTTTTCACATACCACATATGGATCCACCAGTGTCATTGCATGTGTGTTCTTTTCACAATCCACCTATGGATCCACCAGTGTCATTGCATGTGTGCTCTTTTTACTAACAACAACCAGAGTCATTGCATGTGTGTTCTCTTTGGAGACCACACATGGATCTGCTAGTGTCATTGCATGTGTGTTCTTTTTACTAACAACAACTGGAGTGATTTCATGTGTGTTCTTTTCACATACCACATATGGATCCACTAGTGTCATTGCATGTGTGCTCTTTTCACAATCCACCTATGGATCCACCAGTGTCATTGCATGTGTGTTCTTTTCACATACCACATATGGATCCACTAGTGTCATGGAAATGTGTGTTCTCTTTAGAGACCACACGTGGATCCACCAGTGTCATTGCATGTGTGTTCTTTTTACTAACAACAACTGGAGTCATTACATGTGTGTTCTTTTCACATACCACATATGGATCCACCAGTGTCATTGCATGTGTGCTCTTTTCACAATCCACCTATGGATCCACCAGTGTCATTGCATGTGTGTTCTTTTTACTAACAACAACCAGAGTCATTGCATGTGTGTTCTTTTCACATACCACATATGGATCCACCAGTGTCATTGCATGTGTGTTATTTTCACAATCCACCTATGGATCCACTAGTGTCAATGCATGTGTGCTCTTTTTAATAACAACAACCAGAGTCATTGCATGTGTGTTCTCTTCAGAGACCACACATAGATCCACCAGTGTCATTGCATGTGTGTTCTTTTTACAAACAACAACAAGTGTCATTGAAATGTGAGTTCTCTTTAGAGACCACACATGGATCCACCAGTGTCATTGCATGTGTGTTCTTGTTACTAACAACAACCAGAGTCATTGCATGTGTGTTCTTTTCGCATACCACATATGGATCCACCAGTGTCATTGCATTAGTGTTCTTTTCACAATCCACCTATGGATCCACCAGTGTCATTGCATGTGTGTTCTTTTTACTAACAACAACCAGTGTCATTGAAATGTGTGTTCTCTTTAGAGACCACACATGGATCCACCACTGTCATTGCATGTGTTTTCTTGTTACTAACAACAACCAGAGTCATGGCATGTGTGTTCTTTTTACTAAGAACAACCAGAGTCATTGCATGTGTGTTGTTTTCACATACCACATATGGATCCACCAGTCTCATTGCATGTGTGTTCTTTTCACAATCCACCTATGGATCCACCAGTGTCATTGCATGTGTGCTCTTTTTACTAACAACAACCAGAGTCATTGCATGTGTGTTCTCTTTGGAGACCACACATGGATCTGCTAGTGTCATTGCATGTGTGTTCTTTTTACTAACAACAACTGGAGTGATTTCATGTGTGTTCTTTTCACATACCACATATGGATCCACTAGTGTCATTGCATGTGTGCTCTTTTCACAATCCACCTATGGATCCACCAGTGTCATTGCATGTGTGTTCTTTTCACATACCACATATGGATCCACTAGTGTCATTGAAATGTGTGTTCTCTTTAGAGACCACACGTGGATCCACCAGTGTCATTGCATGTGTGTTCTTTTTACTAACAACAACTGGAGTCATTACATGTGTGTTCTTTTCACATACCACATATGGATCCACCAGTGTCATTGCATGTGTGCTCTTTTCACAATCCACCTATGGATCCACCAGTGTCATTGCATGTGTGTTCTTTTTACTAACAACAACCAGAGTCATTGCATGTGTGTTCTTTTCACATACCACATATGGATCCACCAGTGTCATTGCATGTGTGTTATTTTCACAATCCACCTATGGATCCACTAGTGTCAATGCATGTGTGCTCTTTTTAATAACAACAACCAGAGTCATTGCATGTGTGTTCTCTTCAGAGACCACACATAGATCCACCAGTGTCATTGCATGTGTGTTCTTTTTACAAACAATAACAAGTGTCATTGAAATGTGAGTTCTCTTTAGAGACCACACATGGATCCACCAGTGTCATTGCATGTGTGTTCTTGTTACTAACAACAACCAGAGTCATTGCATGTGTGTTCTTTTAGCATACCACATATGGATCCACCAGTGTCATTGCATTAGTGTTCTTTTCACAATCCACCTATGGATCCACCAGTGTCATTGCATGTGTGTTCTTTTTACTAACAACAACCAGTGTCATTGAAATGTGTGTTCTCTTTAGAGACCACACATGGATCCACCACTGTCATTGCATGTGTTTTCTTGTTACTAACAACAACCAGAGTCATGGCATGTGTGTTCTTTTTACTAAGAACAACCAGAGTCATTGCATGTGTGTTGTTTTCACATACCACATATGGATCCACCAGTCTCATTGCATGTGTGTTCTTTTTACTAACAACAACTGGAGTCATTTCATGTGTGTTCTTTTCACATACATCATATGGATCCACCAGTGTCATTGAAATATGTGTTCTCTTCAGAGACCACACATGGATCCACCAGTGTCATTGCATGTGTGATCTTTTTACTAAGAACAACTGGAGTCATTACATGTGTGTTCTTTTCACATAACACATATGGATCCAGCAGTGTCATTGCATGTGTGCTCTTTTCACAATCCACCTATGGATCCACCAGTGTCATTGCATGTGTGTTCTTTTCACATACCACATATGGATCCACCAGTGTCATTGCATGTGTGCTCATTTTACACTCCACCTATGGATCCACTAGTGTCATTGCATGCGTGTTCTTTTTACTAACAACAACTGGAGTTATTGCATGTGTGTTCTCTTCAGAGACCACACATGGATCCACCTGTGTCATTGCATTTGTGCTCTTTTTACTAACAGCAATTAGAGTCATTGAAATTTGTGTTCTCTTTAGAGACCACACATGGATCCACCAGTGTCATTGAATGTGTGTTGTTTTTACAAACAACAACCAGAGTCATTGCATGTGTGTTGTTTTCACATACCACATATGGATAAACCAGTCTCATTGCATGTGTGTTCTTTTCACATACCACATATGGATCCACCAGTGTCATTGCATGTGTGCTCTTTTCACAATCCACCTATGGATCCACCAGTGTCATTGCATGTGTGTTCTTTTCACATACCACATATGGATCCACTAGTGTCATTGAAATGTGTGTTCTCTTTAGAGACCACACATGGATCCACCAGTGTCATTGCATGTGTGTTCTTTTTACTAACAACAACTAGAGTCATTTCATGTGTGTTCTTTTCACATACCACATATGGATCCACCAGTGTCATTGCATGTGTGCTGTTTTCACAATCCACCTATGGATCCACCAGTGTCATTGCATGTGTTATCTTTTTACTCACAACAACCATAGTCATTGCATGTGTGTTCTTTTCACATACCACATATGGATCCACCAGTGTCATTGCATGTGTGCTCTTTTCACAATCCACATATGGATCCACCAATGTTATTACATGTGTGTTCTTTTTACTAACAAAAACCAGAGTCATTGCATGTGTGTTCTTTTCACATACCACATATGGATCCACCAGTGTCATTGCATGTGTGTTCTTTTCACAATCCACCTATGGATCCACCAGTGTCATTGCATGTGTGCTCTTTTTACTAACAACAACCAGAGTCATTGCATGTGTGTTCTCTTTAGAGACCACACATGGATCTGCCAGTGTCATTGCATGTGTGTTCTTTTTACTAACAACAACTGGAGTGATTTCATGTGTGTTCTTTTCACATACCACATATGGATCCACTAGTGTCATTGCATGTGTGCTCTTTTCACAATCCACCTATGGATCCACCAGTGTCATTGCATGTGTGTTCTTTTCACATACCACATATGGATCCACTAGTGTCATTGAAATGTGTGTTCTCTTTAGAGACCACACGTGGATCCACCAGTGTCATTGCATGTGTGTTCTTTTTACTAAAAATAACTGGAGTCATTACATGTGTGTTCTTTTCACATACCACATATGGATCCACCAGTGTCATTGCATGTGTGCTCTTTTCACAATCCACCTATGGATCCACCAGTGTCATTGCATGTGTGTTCTTTTTACTAACAACAACCAGAGTCATTGCATGTGTGTTCTTTTCACATACCACATATGGATCAACCAGTGTCATTGCATGTGTGTTATTTTCACAATCCACCTATGGATCCACTAGTGTCAATGCATGTGTGCTCTTTTTAATAACAACAACCAGAGTCATTGCATGTGTGTTCTCCTCAGAGACCACACATAGATCCACCAGTGTCATTGCATGTGTGTTCTTTTTACAAACAACAACAAGTGTCATTGAAATGTGAGTTCTCTTTAGAGACCATACATGGATCCACCAGTGTCATTGCATGTGTGTTCTTGTTACTAACAACAACCAGAGTCATTGCATGTGTGTTCTTTTCGCATACCACATATGGATCCACCAGTGTCATTGCATTAGTGTTCTTTTCACAATCCACCTATGGATCCACCAGTATCATTGCATGTGTGTTCTTTTTACTAACAACAACTAGTGTCATTGAAATGAGTGTTCTCTTTAGAGACCACACATGGATCCACCACTGTCATTGCATGTGTTTTCTTGTTACTAACAACAACCAGAGTCATGGCATGTGTGTTCTTTTTACTAACAACAACCAGAGTCATTGCATGTGTGTTCTTTTCACATACCACATATGGATCCACCAGTCTCATTGCATGTGTGTTCTTTTTACTAACAACAACTAGAGTCATTTCATGTGTGTTCTTTTCACATACCTCATATGGATCCACCAGTGTCATTGAAATGTGTGTTCTCTTCAGAGACCACACATGGATCCACCAGTGTCATTGCATGTGTGTTCTTTTTACTAAGAACAACTGGAGTCATTACATGTGTGTTCTTTTCACATAACACATATGGATCCAGCAGTGTCATTGCATGTGTGCTCTTTTCACAATCCACCTATGGATCCACCAGTGTCATTGCATGTGTGTTCTTTTCACATACCACATATGGATCCACCAGTGTCATTGAAATGTGTGTTCTCTTCAGAGACCACACATGGATCCACTAGTCTCATTGCATGTATGTTCTTTTTACTAAAAACAACTGGAATCATTACATGTGTGTTCTTTTCACATACCATATATGGATCCACCAGTGTCATTCATGTGTGCTCTTTTCGCAATCCACCTATGGATCCACTAGTGTCATTGCATGTGTGTTCTTTTCACATACCACATATGGATCCACCAATGTCATTGAAATGTGTGATCTCTTCAGAGACCACACATGGATCCACCAGTGTCATTGCATGTGTGTTCTTTTTACTAACAACAACCAGATGCATTGCATGTGTGTTCTTTTCACATACCACATATGGATCCACCAGTGTCATTGCATGTGTGCTCTTTTTACTAACAACAACCAGAGTCATTGCATGTGTGTTCTCTTCAGTGACCACACATGGATCCAACTGTGTCATTGCATGTGTGTTCTTTTTACTAACAACAACCAGAGTCATTGAAATGTGTGTTCTCTTCAGAGACCACACATGGATCCACCAGTGTGATTGCATGTGTGTTCTTTTTACTAACAACAACCAGTGTCATTGAAATGTGTGTTCTCTTTAGAGACCACACATGGATACACCAGTGTCATTGCATGTGTGTTCTTTTTACTAACAACAACCAGAATCATTGCATGTGTGTTCTTTTCACATACCACATATGGATCCACCAATGTCATTGCATGTGTGTTCTTTTTACTAACAACAACTAGAGTCATTGCATCTGTGCTCTTTTCATAGTCCACCTATGGATCCACCAGTGTCATTGCATGTGTGTTCTTTTTACTAACAACAACCAGAGTTATTGCATGTGTGTTCTTTTCACATACCACATATGGATCCACTAGTGTCATTGCATGTGTGTTCTTTTCACAATCCACCTATAGATCCACCAGTGTCATTGCATGTGTGCTCTTTTTACTAACAACAACCAGAGTCATTGCATGTGTGTTCTCTTCAGAGACCAGACATGGATCCACCAGTGTCATTGCATTTGTGTTGTTTTTACTAACAACAATCAGAGTCATTGAAATGTGTTTTCTCTTTAGAGACCACACATGGATGCACCAGTGTCATTGAATGTGTGTTCTTTTTACTAACAACAACCAGAGTCATTGCATGTGTGTTCTTTTCAGATACCACATATGGATCCACCAGTCTCAATGCATGTGTGTTCTTTTTACTAACAACAACTGGAGTCATTTCATGTGTGTTCTTTTCACATACCACATATGGATCCACAAGTGTCATTGAACTGTGTATTCTCTTCAGAGACCACACATGGATCCACTAGTGTCATTGCATGTGTGTTCTTTTTACTAACAACAACTGGAGTCATTGCCTGTGTGTTCTTTTCACACACCACATATGGATCCACCAGTGTCATTGCATGTGTGCTCTTTTCACAATCCACATATGGATCCACCAATGTTATTACATGTGTGTTCTTTTTACTAACAAAAACCAGAGTCATTGCATGTGTGTTCTTTTCACATACCACATATGGATCCACCAGTGTCATTGCATGTGTGTTCTTTTCACAATCCACCTATGGATCCACCAGTGTCATTGCATGTGTGCTCTTTTTACTAACAACAACCAGAGTCATTGCATGTGTGTTCTCTTTAGAGACCACACATGGATCTGCCAGTGTCATTGCATGTGTGTTCTTTTTACTAACAACAACTGGAGTGATTTCATGTGTGTTCTTTTCACATACCACATATGGATCCACTAGTGTCATTGCATGTGTGCTCTTTTCACAATCCACCTATGGATCCACCAGTGTCATTGCATGTGTGTTCTTTTCACATACCACATATGGATCCACTAGTGTCATTGAAATGTGTGTTCTCTTTAGAGACCACACGTGGATCCACCAGTGTCATTGCATGTGTGTTCTTTTTACTAAAAATAACTGGAGTCATTACATGTGTGTTCTTTTCACATACCACATATGGATCCACCAGTGTCATTGCATGTGTGCTCTTTTCACAATCCACCTATGGATCCACCAGTGTCATTGCATGTGTGTTCTTTTTACTAACAACAACCAGAGTCATTGCATGTGTGTTCTTTTCACATACCACATATGGATCAACCAGTGTCATTGCATGTGTGTTATTTTCACAATCCACTAGTGTCAATGCATGTGTGCTCTTTTTAATAACAACAACCAGAGTCATTGCATGTGTGTTCTCCTCAGAGACCACACATAGATCCACCAGTGTCATTGCATGTGTGTTCTTTTTACAAACAACAACAAGTGTCATTGAAATGTGAGTTCTCTTTAGAGACCACACATGGATCCACCAGTGTCATTGCATGTGTGTTCTTGTTACTAACAACAACCAGAGTCATTGCATGTGTGTTCTTTTCGCATACCACATATGGATCCACCAGTGTCATTGCATTAGTGTTCTTTTCACAATCCACCTATGGATCCACCAGTATCATTGCATGTGTGTTCTTTTTACTAACAACAACTAGTGTCATTGAAATGAGTGTTCTCTTTAGAGACCACACATGGATCCACCACTGTCATTGCATGTGTTTTCTTGTTACTAACAACAACCAGAGTCATGGCATGTGTGTTCTTTTTACTAACAACAACTGGAATCATTACATGTGTGTTCTTTTCACATACCATATATGGATCCACCAGTGTCATTCATGTGTGCTCTTTTCGCAATCCACCTATGGATCGACTAGTGTCATTGCATGTGTGTTCTTTTCACATACCACATATGGATCCACCAATGTCATTGAAATGTGTGATCTCTTCAGAGACCACACATGGATCCACCAGTGTCATTGCATGTGTGTTCTTTTTACTAACAACAACCAGATGCATTGCATGTGTGTTCTTTTCACATACCACATATGGATCCACCAGTGTCATTGCATGTGTGCTCTTTTTACTAACAACAACCAGAGTCATTGCATGTGTGTTCTCTTCAGTGACCACACATGGATCCAACTGTGTCATTGCATGTGTGTTCTTTTTACTAACAACAACCAGAGTCATTGAAATGTGTGTTCTCTTCAGAGACCACACATGGATCCACCAGTGTGATTGCATGTGTGTTCTTTTTACTAACAACAACCAGTGTCATTGAAATGTGTGTTCTCTTTAGAGACCACACATGGATACACCAGTGTCATTGCATGTGTGTTCTTTTTACTAACAACAACCAGAATCATTGCATGTGTGTTCTTTTCACATACCACATATGGATCCACCAATGTCATTGCATGTGTGTTCTTTTTACTAACAACAACTAGAGTCATTGCATCTGTGCTCTTTTCATAGTCCACCTATGGATCCACCAGTGTCATTGCATGTGTGTTCTTTTTACTAACACCAACCAGAGTTATTGCATGTGTGTTCTTTTCACATACCACATATGGATCCACTAGTGTCATTGCATGTGTGTTCTTTTCACAATCCACCTATAGATCCACCAGTGTCATTGCATGTGTGCTCTTTTTACTAACAACAACCAGAGTCATTGCATGTGTGTTCTCTTCAGAGACCAGACATGGATCCACCAGTGTCATTGCATTTGTGTTGTTTTTACTAACAACAATCAGAGTCATTGAAATGTGTTTTCTCTTTAGAGACCACACATGGATGCACCAGTGTCATTGAATGTGTGTTCTTTTTACTAACAACAACCAGAGTCATTGCATGTGTGTTCTTTTCAGATACCACATATGGATCCACCAGTCTCAATGCATGTGTGTTCTTTTTACTAACAACAACTGGAGTCATTTCATGTGTGTTCTTTTCACATACCACATATGGATCCACAAGTGTCATTGAACTGTGTATTCTCTTCAGAGACCACACATGGATCCACTAGTGTCATTGCATGTGTGTTCTTTTTACTAACAACAACTGGAGTCATTGCCTGTGTGTTCTTTTCACACACCACATATGGATCCACCAGTGTCATTGCATGTGTGCTCTTTTCACAATCCACATATGGATCCACCAATGTTATTACATGTGTGTTCTTTTTACTAACAAAAACCAGAGTCATTGCATGTGTGTTCTTTTCACATACCACATATGGATCCACCAGTGTCATTGCATGTGTGTTCTTTTCACAATCCACCTATGGATCCACCAGTGTCATTGCATGTGTGCTCTTTTTACTAACAACAACCAGAGTCATTGCATGTGTGTTCTCTTTAGAGACCACACATGGATCTGCCAGTGTCATTGCATGTGTGTTCTTTTTACTAACAACAACTGGAGTGATTTCATGTGTGTTCTTTTCACATACCACATATGGATCCACTAGTGTCATTGCATGTGTGCTCTTTTCACAATCCACCTATGGATCCACCAGTGTCATTGCATGTGTGTTCTTTTCACATACCACATATGGATCCACTAGTGTCATTGAAATGTGTGTTCTCTTTAGAGACCACACGTGGATCCACCAGTGTCATTGCATGTGTGTTCTTTTTACTAAAAATAACTGGAGTCATTACATGTGTGTTCTTTTCACATACCACATATGGATCCACCAGTGTCATTGCATGTGTGCTCTTTTCACAATCCACCTATGGATCCACCAGTGTCATTGCATGTGTGTTCTTTTTACTAACAACAACCAGAGTCATTGCATGTGTGTTCTTTTCACATACCACATATGGATCAACCAGTGTCATTGCATGTGTGTTATTTTCACAATCCACTAGTGTCAATGCATGTGTGCTCTTTTTAATAACAACAACCAGAGTCATTGCATGTGTGTTCTCCTCAGAGACCACACATAGATCCACCAGTGTCATTGCATGTGTGTTCTTTTTACAAACAACAACAAGTGTCATTGAAATGTGAGTTCTCTTTAGAGACCACACATGGATCCACCAGTGTCATTGCATGTGTGTTCTTGTTACTAACAACAACCAGAGTCATTGCATGTGTGTTCTTTTCGCATACCACATATGGATCCACCAGTGTCATTGCATTAGTGTTCTTTTCACAATCCACCTATGGATCCACCAGTATCATTGCATGTGTGTTCTTTTTACTAACAACAACTAGTGTCATTGAAATGAGTGTTCTCTTTAGAGACCACACATGGATCCACCACTGTCATTGCATGTGTTTTCTTGTTACTAACAACAACCAGAGTCATGGCATGTGTGTTCTTTTTACTAACAACAACTGGAATCATTACATGTGTGTTCTTTTCACATACCATATATGGATCCACCAGTGTCATTCATGTGTGCTCTTTTCGCAATCCACCTATGGATCGACTAGTGTCATTGCATGTGTGTTCTTTTCACATACCACATATGGATCCACCAATGTCATTGAAATGTGTGATCTCTTCAGAGACCACACATGGATCCACCAGTGTCATTGCATGTGTGTTCTTTTTACTAACAACAACCAGATGCATTGCATGTGTGTTCTTTTCACATACCACATATGGATCCACCAGTGTCATTGCATGTGTGCTCTTTTTACTAACAACAACCAGAGTCATTGCATGTGTGTTCTCTTCAGTGACCACACATGGATCCAACTGTGTCATTGCATGTGTGTTCTTTTTACTAACAACAACCAGAGTCATTGAAATGTGTGTTCTCTTCAGAGACCACACATGGATCCACCAGTGTGATTGCATGTGTGTTCTTTTTACTAACAACAACCAGTGTCATTGAAATGTGTGTTCTCTTTAGAGACCACACATGGATACACCAGTGTCATTGCATGTGTGTTCTTTTTACTAACAACAACCAGAATCATTGCATGTGTGTTCTTTTCACATACCACATATGGATCCACCAATGTCATTGCATGTGTGTTCTTTTTACTAACAACAACTAGAGTCATTGCATCTGTGCTCTTTTCATAGTCCACCTATGGATCCACCAGTGTCATTGCATGTGTGTTCTTTTTACTAACACCAACCAGAGTTATTGCATGTGTGTTCTTTTCACATACCACATATGGATCCACTAGTGTCATTGCATGTGTGTTCTTTTCACAATCCACCTATAGATCCACCAGTGTCATTGCATGTGTGCTCTTTTTACTAACAACAACCAGAGTCATTGCATGTGTGTTCTCTTCAGAGACCAGACATGGATCCACCAGTGTCATTGCATTTGTGTTGTTTTTACTAACAACAATCAGAGTCATTGAAATGTGTTTTCTCTTTAGAGACCACACATGGATGCACCAGTGTCATTGAATGTGTGTTCTTTTTACTAACAACAACCAGAGTCATTGCATGTGTGTTCTTTTCAGATACCACATATGGATCCACCAGTCTCAATGCATGTGTGTTCTTTTTACTAACAACAACTGGAGTCATTTCATGTGTGTTCTTTTCACATACCACATATGGATCCACAAGTGTCATTGAACTGTGTATTCTCTTCAGAGACCACACATGGATCCACTAGTGTCATTGCATGTGTGTTCTTTTTACTAACAACAACTGGAGTCATTGCCTGTGTGTTCTTTTCACACACCACATATGGATCCACCAGTGTCATTGCATGTGTGCTCTTTTCACAATCCACCTATGGATCCACCAGTGTCATTGCATGTGTGTTCTTTTCACATACCACATATGGATCCACAAGTGTCATTGAAATGTGTGTTCTCTTTAGAGACCACACATGGATCCACTAGTGTCATTGCATGTGTGTTCTTTTTACTAACAACAACTAGAGTCATTACATGTGTGTTCTTTTCACATGCCACATATGGATCCACCAGTGTCATTGCATGTGTGCTCTTTTCACAATCCACCTACGAATCCACCAGTGTCATTGCATGTGTGTTCTTTTCACATACCACATATGGATCCACCAGTGTCATTGAAATGTGTGTTCTCTTTAGAGACCACACATGGATCCACCAGTGTCATTGCATGTGCGTTCTTTTTACTAACAACAACTGAAGTCATTACATGTGTGTTCTTTTCACATACCACATATGGATCCACCAGTGTCATTGCATGTATGCTCTTTTCACAATCCACCTATGGATCCACCAGTGTCATTGCATGTGTGTTCTTTTTGCTAACAACCAGAGTCATTGCATGTGTGTTCTTTTCACATACCACATATGGATCCACCAGTGTCATTGCATGTGTGCTCTTTTCACAATCCACCTATGGATCCACCAGTGTCATTGAAATGTGTGTTCTCTTCAGAGACCACACATGGATCCAACAGTGTCATTGCATGTGTGTTCTTGTTACTAACAACAACCAGAGTCATTGCATGTGTGTTCTTTTTGCATACCACATATGGCTCCACCAGTGTCATTGCATGTGTGATCTTTTCACAATCCACCTATGGATCCACCAGTGTCATTGCATGTGTGTTCTTTTTACTAACAACAACTAGTGTCATTGAAACGTGTGTTCTCTTCTGAGACCACACATGGATCCACCAGTGTCATTGCATGTGTGTTCTTGTTACTAACAACAACCAGAGTCATTGCATGTGTGTTCTTTTCACGTACCACATATGGATCCACCAATGTCATTGCATGTGTGTTCTTTTCACAATCCACCTATGGATCCACCAGCGTCATTGCATGTGTGCTCTTTTTACTAACAACAACCAGAGTCATTGCATGTGTGTTCTCTTTAGAGACCACACATGGATCCACCTGTGTATTTGCATGTGTGTTCTTTTTACTAACAACTAGAGTCATTGAAATGTGTGTTCTCTTTATTGACCACACATGGATCCAGTAGTGTCATTGCATGTGTGTTCTTTTTACTAACAACAACTGGAGTGATTTCATGTGTGTTCTTTTCACATACCACATATGGATCCACTAGTGTCATTGCATGTGTGCTCTTTTCACAATCCACCTATGGATCCACCAGTGTCATTGCAAGTGTGTTCTTTTCACATACCACATATGGATCCACTAGTGTCATGGAAATGTGTGTTCTCTTTAGAGACCACACGTGGATCCACCAGTGTCATTGCATGTGTGTTCTTTTTACTAACAACAACTGGAGTCATTACATGTGTGTTCTTTTCACATACCACATATGGATCCACCAGTGTCATTGCATGTGTGCTCTTTTCACAATCCACCTATGGATCCACCAGTGTCATTGCATGTGTGTTCTTTTTACTAACAACAACCAGAGTCATTGCATGTGTGTTCTTTTCACATACCACATATGGATCCACCAGTGTCATTGCATGTGTGTTATTTTCACAATCCACCTATGGATCCACTAGTGTCAATGCATGTGTGCTCTTTTTAATAACAACAACCAGAGTCATTGCATGTGTGTTCTCTTCAGAGACCACACATAGATCCACCAGTGTCATTGCATGTGTGTTCTTTTTACAAACAACAACAAGTGTCATTGAAATGTGAGTTCTCTTTAGAGACCACACATGGATCCACCAGTGTCATTGCATGTGTGTTCTTGTTACTAACAACAACCAGAGTCATTGCATGTGTGTTCTTTTCGCATACCACATATGGATCCACCAGTGTCATTGCATTAGTGTTCTTTTCACAATCCACCTATGGATCCACCAGTGTCATTGCATGTGTGTTCTTTTTACTAACAACAACCAGTGTCATTGAAATGTGTGTTCTCTTTAGAGACCACACATGGATCCACCACTGTCATTGCATGTGTTTTCTTGTTACTAACAACAACCAGAGTCATGGCATGTGTGTTCTTTTTACTAAGAACAACCAGAGTCATTGCATGTGTGTTGTTTTCACATACCACATATGGATCCACCAGTCTCATTGCATGTGTGTTCTTTTCACAATCCACCTATGGATCCACCAGTGTCATTGCATGTGTGCTCTTTTTACTAACAACAACCAGAGTCATTGCATGTGTGTTCTCTTTGGAGACCACACATGGATCTGCTAGTGTCATTGCATGTGTGTTCTTTTTACTAACAACAACTGGAGTGATTTCATGTGTGTTCTTTTCACATACCACATATGGATCCACTAGTGTCATTGCATGTGTGCTCTTTTCACAATCCACCTATGGATCCACCAGTGTCATTGCATGTGTGTTCTTTTCACATACCACATATGGATCCACTAGTGTCATTGAAATGTGTGTTCTCTTTAGAGACCACACGTGGATCCACCAGTGTCATTGCATGTGTGTTCTTTTTACTAACAACAACTGGAGTCATTACATGTGTGTTCTTTTCACATACCACATATGGATCCACCAGTGTCATTGCATGTGTGCTCTTTTCACAATCCACCTATGGATCCACCAGTGTCATTGCATGTGTGTTCTTTTTACTAACAACAACCAGAGTCATTGCATGTGTGTTCTTTTCACATACCACATATGGATCCACCAGTGTCATTGCATGTGTGTTATTTTCACAATCCACCTATGGATCCACTAGTGTCAATGCATGTGTGCTCTTTTTAATAACAACAACCAGAGTCATTGCATGTGTGTTCTCTTCGGAGACCACACATAGATCCACCAGTGTCATTGCATGTGTGTTCTTTTTACAAACAATAACAAGTGTCATTGAAATGTGAGTTCTCTTTAGAGACCACACATGGATCCACCAGTGTCATTGCATGTGTGTTCTTGTTACTAACAACAACCAGAGTCATTGCATGTGTGTTCTTTTCGCATACCACATATGGATCCACCAGTGTCATTGCATTAGTGTTCTTTTCACAATCCACCTATGGATCCACCAGTGTCATTGCATGTGTGTTCTTTTTACTAACAACAACCAGTGTCATTGAAATGTGTGTTCTCTTTAGAGACCACACATGGATCCACCACTGTCATTGCATGTGTTTTCTTGTTACTAACAACAACCAGAGTCATGGCATGTGTGTTCTTTTTACTAAGAACAACCAGAGTCATTGCATGTGTGTTGTTTTCACATACCACATATGGATCCACCAGTCTCATTGCATGTGTGTTCTTTTTACTAACAACAACTGGAGTCATTTCATGTGTGTTATTTTCACATACATCATATGGATCCACCAGTGTCATTGAAATATGTGTTCTCTTCAGAGACCACACATGGATCCACCAGTGTCATTGCATGTGTGATCTTTTTACTAAGAACAACTGGAGTCATTACATGTGTGTTCTTTTCACATAACACATATGGATCCAGCAGTGTCATTGCATGTGTGCTCTTTTCACAATCCACCTATGGATCCACCAGTGTCATTGCATGTGTGTTCTTTTCACATACCACATATGGATCCACCAGTGTCATTGCATGTGTGCTCATTTTACACTCCACCTATGGATCCACTAGTGTCAAAGCATGCGTGTTCTTTTTACTAACAACAACTGGAGTTATTGCATGTGTGTTCTCTTCAGAGACCACACATGGATCCACCTGTGTCATTGCACTTGTGCTCTTTTTACTAACAGCAATTAGAGTCATTGAAATTTGTGTTCTCTTTAGAGACCACACATGGATCCACCAGTGTCATTGAATGTGTGTTGTTTTTACAAACAACAACCAGAGTCATTGCATGTGTGTTGTTTTCACATACCACATATGGATAAACCAGTCTCATTGCATGTGTGTTCTTTTCACATACCACATATGGATCCACCAGTGTCATTGCATGTGTGCTCTTTTCACAATCCACCTATGGATCCACCAGTGTCATTGCATGTGTGTTCTTTTCACATACCACATATGGATCCACTAGTGTCATTGAAATGTGTGTTCTCTTTAGAGACCACACATGGATCCACCAGTGTCATTGCATGTGTGTTCTTTTTACTAACAACAACTAGAGTCATTGCATGTGTGTTCTTTTCACATACCACATATGGATCCACCAGTGTCATTGCATGTGTGCTGTTTTCACAATCCACCTATGGATCCACCAGTGTCATTGCATGTGTTATCTTTTTACTCACAACAACCATAGTCATTGCATGTGTGTTCTTTTCACATACCACATATGGATCCACCAGTGTCATTGCATGTGTGCTCTTTTCACAATCCACATATGGATCCACCAATGTTATTACATGTGTGTTCTTTTTACTAACAAAAACCAGAGTCATTGCATGTGTGTTCTTTTCACATACCACATATGGATCCACCAGTGTCATTGCATGTGTGTTCTTTTCACAATCCACCTATGGATCCACCAGTGTCATTGCATGTGTGCTCTTTTTACTAACAACAACCAGAGTCATTGCATGTGTGTTCTCTTTAGAGACCACACATGGATCTGCCAGTGTCATTGCATGTGTGTTCTTTTTACTAACAACAACTGGAGTGATTTCATGTGTGTTCTTTTCACATACCACATATGGATCCACTAGTGTCATTGCATGTGTGCTCTTTTCACAATCCACCTATGGATCCACCAGTGTCATTGCATGTGTGTTCTTTTCACATACCACATATGGATCCACTAGTGTCATTGAAATGTGTGTTCTCTTTAGAGACCACACGTGGATCCACCAGTGTCATTGCATGTGTGTTCTTTTTACTAACAATAACTGGAGTCATTACATGTGTGTTCTTTTCACATACCACATATGGATCCACCAGTGTCATTGCATGTGTGCTCTTTTCACAATCCACCTATGGATCCACCAGTGTCATTGCATGTGTGTTCTTTTTACTAACAACAACCAGAGTCATTGCATGTGTGTTCTTTTCACATACCACATATGGATCAACCAGTGTCATTGCATGTGTGTTATTTTCACAATCCACCTATGGATCCACTAGTGTCAATGCATGTGTGCTCTTTTTAATAACAACAACCAGAGGCATTGCATGTGTGTTCTCTTCAGAGACCACACATAGATCCACCAGTGTCATTGCATGTGTGTTCTTTTTACAAACAACAACAAGTGTCATTGAAATGTGAGTTCTCTTTAGAGACCACACATGGATCCACCAGTGTCATTGCATGTGTGTTCTTGTTACTAACAACAACCAGAGTCATTGCATGTGTGTTCTTTTCGCATACCACATATGGATCCACCAGTGTCATTGCATTAGTGTTCTTTTCACAATCCACCTATGGATCCACCAGTATCATTGCATGTGTGTTCTTTTTACTAACAACAACTAGTGTCATTGAAATGAGTGTTCTCTTTAGAGACCACACATGGATCCACCACTGTCATTGCATGTGTTTTCTTGTTACTAACAACAACCAGAGTCATGGCATGTGTGTTCTTTTTACTAACAACAACCAGAGTCATTGCATGTGTGTTCTTTTCACATACCACATATGGATCCACCAGTCTCATTGCATGTGTGTTCTTTTTACTAACAACAACTAGAGTCATTTCATGTGTGTTCTTTTCACATACCTCATATGGATCCACCAGTGTCATTGAAATGTGTGTTCTCTTCAGAGACCACACATGGATCCACCAGTGTCATTGCATGTGTGTTCTTTTTACTAAGAACAACTGGAGTCATTACATGTGTGTTCTTTTCACATAACACATATGGATCCAGCAGTGTCATTGCATGTGTGCTCTTTTCACAATCCACCTATGGATCCACCAGTGTCATTGCATGTGTGTTCTTTTCACATACCACATATGGATCCACCAGTGTCATTGAAATGTGTGTTCTCTTCAGAGACCACACATGGATCCACTAGTCTCATTGCATGTATGTTCTTTTTACTAAAAACAACTGGAATCATTACATGTGTGTTCTTTTCACATACCATATATGGATCCACCAGTGTCATTCATGTGTGCTCTTTTCGCAATCCACCTATGGATCCACTAGTGTCATTGCATGTGTGTTCTTTTCACATACCACATATGGATCCACCAATGTCATTGAAATGTGTGATCTCTTCAGAGACCACACATGGATCCACCAGTGTCATTGCATGTGTGTTCTTTTTACTAACAACAACCAGATGCATTGCATGTGTGTTCTTTTCACATACCACATATGGATCCACCAGTGTCATTGCATGTGTGCTCTTTTTACTAACAACAACCAGAGTCATTGCATGTGTGTTCTCTTCAGTGACCACACATGGATCCAACTGTGTCATTGCATGTGTGTTCTTTTTACTAACAACAACCAGAGTCATTGAAATGTGTGTTCTCTTCAGAGACCACACATGGATCCACCAGTGTGATTGCATGTGTGTTCTTTTTACTAACAACAACCAGTGTCATTGAAATGTGTGTTCTCTTTAGAGACCACACATGGATACACCAGTGTCATTGCATGTGTGTTCTTTTTACTAACAACAACCAGAATCATTGCATGTGTGTTCTTTTCACATACCACATATGGATCCACCAATGTCATTGCATGTGTGTTCTTTTTACTAACAACAACTAGAGTCATTGCATCTGTGCTCTTTTCATAGTCCACCTATGGATCCACCAGTGTCATTGCATGTGTGTTCTTTTTACTAACAAGAACCAGAGTTATTGCATGTGTGTTCTTTTCACATACCACATATGGATCCACTAGTGTCATTGCATGTGTGTTCTTTTCACAATCCACCTATAGATCCACCAGTGTCATTGCATGTGTGCTCTTTTTACTAACAACAACCAGAGTCATTACATGTGTGTTCTCTTCAGAGACCAGACATGGATCCACCAGTGTCATTGCATTTGTGTTGTTTTTACTAACTGTTGGAGATATGCCCCAGAGGCAATAATAAATATAGTTATTATTATATATCTTTGTGTTTATGATAAATGTTTGCATTCATGCTATAATAGTATTAACAAGGAAACCATTAATACTTGTGTGATTTGTAAACTTAATTTGAAGTCCCTAGTATAGCCTCTATACTTCACTAGCTTGTTGGTTGATTGATGATGTGGTTTCTTTGTCATGAACATTGAGATGTTATCAACAACAAGATCATATCGTTAGGAGAATGATATGGTGGACATACTCCTATAGACAAGCGTAGCATAAAGATCAAGTCATTTCAATAGTTCAATTGCTATATGCTTTCTGATACATAGTAACCTAATTCCTTCGACCATGAGATCATGCATATCACCTTTACTGGATGGATGCTTTGATGTCATCAAACACCACACCGTAACAGGGTGGCTATAAAGGTGGCATTGAGTGTTCGGAAAGTATTGGTTGAAACACATGGATCAAGAGTGGGATTTGTCCATCCACATGACGGATAGATATACTCTGGGCCCTCTCGGTGGAATGTCATCCAATTAGCTTGCAAGCATGTGACATGGTCACAAGGGATCACATATCAAGGGAACGAGAAAAGAGTACTTATCGGTAACGAGGATGAACTAGGTATGCAGAGATACCGACGATCATAACCTCGGATAAGTAACATATCGTGAGACAAAGGGAAATTGGTATCGTATGTAAGTGGTTCATTCGATCGCAAAGTAATCGTAGAAATATGTGGGAGCCATATGAATTTCCAGATTCCTCTATTGGTTATTGTTCGGAGAAGTGTCTCGATCATGTCCGCATAATTCACGAACCGTAGGGAGACACACTTAAGGATTCGACGTTGTTTGAGTAGTTATGGTATTATGAGAAAGAGACCGAATGTTGTTCGGAGTCTCGGATGGGATCCGGGATATCACGAGGTGATCCGGAATGGTCCGGAGAATAAGATTCATATAAGGAAAGTCCCGTTTCGGAGTTCGGGAATGATTCCGGTGTTTTCATCGGGGATATTCTAGAAGGTTCCGGATTGTCCGGCACTCCGGGGGGGAAGGGGTACATGAATGTGTCATTACATATTGGAATGATTGCATCATGTACTAAGTGTTCTTGCTGTCCCAAATATAGGATTAAATTGAATCCTAAAACAGAAAAGTCAAATGTCCAGTTTGAAAGTCAAACTGCCAAAAACAAGAAACTGTGGGAAACAAGCAAGAGGAGTTGGAGTCGACTTGGAGGAGGAGTTTCTCTCCTCCAAGCCGGCGGCCAGCCTAGGCCGAGTTGGGGAGGGACTCCCTCCCTCCCCTGGCGCGCCCACCCCCTCCCACCTATATAAGGAGGGGCAGGGCTCCCCTCCTAGACACACAAGTTTCCTATCCTCTAAACTAAACCCTAGATCTAGACCCCGGTTTAGAGCTATTCGGTTTAGAGCCTTCTAATTGGTTTAGAGCCCTCTAATTGGTGTGTCTAATTACTAGACCACTAATAGCCTCTCTCATAAGCTCCACCATACTCGCACCGGCTTAAGGCGAAGCCCTGCGGGATTTCCCCTCTACCTCCGGTACCACGCCGTTGTGCTGCCGGAATCGCGAGGAGAGTGCTACAACCTCCGCTGCCTGCTGGAACAAGGGAGAGGAAGGTCTTCGTCGAGTACCGAACGTGTGACCGACTGCGGGAGCTCTGCGGGAACGCGGCGCCGGAAGGATCGTCTACGCGATCTTGAGATCGGAAAGAGTACGACTACATCACCCACGAGAATCTGCTCTCGTTAAACACTTTGGAATCTTCGAGGGTGAGTTATTCCATCGACTCGTTGCTACAATCTAGTAGATAGATCTTGGCTTGTTTGTTTGTATGCGATAGAAAATTTTTGTTTTCCATGCTACGAACCCCTACAGTGGTATCAGAGCCGTGTCTATATGTAGATCTGTTGCACGAGTAGAACACAATGGTCATTGTGGGCGTTGATGCTTTTATTGTAGATTGCTTTTTGTGTACTTTGCATCTTGCGGTATGTTGGGATGAAGCGGCCCGGGCTAACCTTACATGACATCGTTCATGAGACTTGCTCCACGCTTGACATGCAACTCGTTTTGCATAAGTGGCTTTGCGGGTGCCTGTTTCTCCTAGCATAGTAAAGATCCAATTTACAACGGGTGATCAACAATGCTAGTATCAATGTTGTGGTTCTTGTTCGTAAGTTAGAACGACACTTATGGAAAGCCCCAAACCACGTAAAATATGCAAAGAAAGTAGAAGCGTCTAACTTTGTTTTGCAGGGGTGTGCAGTGATGTGATATGGCCATGATTGTGATTATATTTGATGTATGCAATGTTCCTTATTGTAAGTTGGCAACCGGCAGGAGCCATATGGTTGTCTTTAATTTCTGTTAAGACCTGCGTGTCTATTCAAAATAGTTGTAATAGTTGAAGCTGGTGGACGACAACCATGGAGAAGCGTCATTGACCTTGATGCTATGCCGGTGATGATGGAGATCATATTCGTGCTTGAAGATGGAGATCGGAAGCACAAAGAAGAAAGGCCATATCATATCACATATTATGAATTGCATGTGATGTTAATCCTTTATGCATCTTGTATTGCTTAGTAGACGACGGTAGCATTATAAGATGATCCCTCATGCACATAAATTTCAAGTTCTAAAGTGTTCACCCTTAGTATGCACCGTTGCCAAAGCTTGCTGCTTCGAAGCACCACGTGATGATCGGGTGTCTTTGATTCCGCGGGTGAATACAACGTAAGCAAGCCAGATTTGCTTATGCGGAAGCTAAGGTTTGATCTTGACGAGCCTAGCATGTACAGACATGGCCTCAGGAACACGGATCGCCGAAAGGCAAAGCATGAATCATATAGTAGATATGATGAACATGATGATTGTTCGCCATTAAAACTATATCAGCTCTCGTGATGATCGGTGTTGATGTAGTGGATTTGGTTCGTGTGATCACTAAAACAATGTGAGGGATGTTGTTTTGAGTGGGAGTTCACCTAGTTTAATTTCATTAATTAATTTGAACTCAATTTGTCATAAACTTAGTCTAAACTATTGCAAATATGTTGTAGATCAATGGCAGCCCCTACCATCAATTTTAATGCGTTCCTAGAGAAAGAAAAGTTGAAAAACAATGGAAGCAACTTCGCGGATTGGTTCCGCAATTTGAGGATTGTCCTCACAGCTGGTAATTTGACCTATGTGCTGGATGCACCGCTAGGTGACCCACCTGCAGCTGATGTTACCGATGAAGTAAAGAATGTTTACCTTGCTCGGAAAAATCAGTACTCCATAGTTCAGTGTGCTATCTTGTATGGTTTAGAATCGGAGCTTCAGAAAAGGTTTGAAGAGTCAGATCCATATGATATTGTCGAGGATCTCAAATTAATCTTTGAGACTCATGCGGCAATTGAAAGTTATGAAGCTTCTGAAAAGTTCTTTAACTGCAAGATGGAAGAGGGTAGCTCCGTCAGTGAGCATGTGCTTAAAATGTCTGGGCACGCAAATAAACTTCAAAGTTTGGGTATAGTGATTCCTAATACTTTGGGAGTTTACCGCATCCTCCAATCACTACCACCAAGTTACAAGAACTTTGTGATGAACTACAACATGCAGAACATGAACAAAGAGTTGCCAGAACTATTTGCTATGTTAAAATCTGCAGAAGTGGAGATCAAGAAAGAGCACCAAGTGTTGATGGTCAATAAGACCACCAAATTCAAGAAAGGCAAGTCTAAGCAAAAGGGACACTTCAAGAAGGGTGGTAAGAAAGTTACCACGCCGACGAAGAAGACCAAGGCTGGACCTAAACCTGAAACTGAGTGCTTTTACTGCAAGGGAGAAGGTCACTGGAAGCGGAATTGCCCAAGGTACTTGGCGGATTTGAAGAACGGCAACATCAAGAAGAAAGGTATATCTGATATACATGTTATTGATGTGTATCTCACTAGTACTCGTAGTAGTGCCTGGGTATTTGATACTGGTTCGGTTGCTCATATTTGTAACTCGAAACAGGAGCTGCAGAATAAACGGAAGCTAGTGAAGAACGAGGTGACGATGCGCGTAGGAAACGGATCAAAGGTTGATGTGATCGCGGTCGGCACGCTACCTCTTCATCTACCATCGGGATTAGTTTTATACTTAAATAATTGTTATTTGGTGCCTGCATTAAGCATGAACATTATATCAGGATCTTGTTTATTGCGAGACAGTTACTTGTTTAAATCCGAGAATAATGGTTGTTCGATTTATATGAGTAATGTGTTTTATGCACATGCACCTTTGATAGATGGTCTATTCATATTAAATCTCGATAGTAGAAATACACATATTAATAACATTGAGGCTAAACGTTTGAAATCAAGCGATAATTTGACCTATATGTGGCACTGTCGTCTTGGTCACATTGGAGTGAAACGTATGAAGAAACTCCATTCCGATGGACTTCTTGAATCACTTGATTTTGAATCACTTGAAAGATGCGAAGCATGTCTGATGGGTAAAATGACTAAGACTCCATTTTCTGGTATAATGGAGCGAGCTACGGACTTACTGGAAATCATACATACCGATGTGTGTGGTCCAATGAGTGTAGCATCGCGCAGTGGTTATCGTTATGTTCTTACCTTCACGGATGACTTGAGTAGATATGGGTATATCTATTTCATGAAACATAAGTCCGAAACTTTCGAGAAGTTTAAGGAGTTTCAAAGTGAGGTAGAGAATCAACGTAACAAAGAAGATTAAATTTCTACGTTCTGATCGTGGAGGTGAATATCTAAGTTACGAGTTTGGCGAGCATTTGAAGAAATGTGGAATACTTTCACAATTGACACCGCCGGGAACACCACAGCGTAATGGTGTGTCTGAACGTCGTAATCGAACTCTCTTAGATATGGTTCGTTCTATGATGTCACTTACAGATTTACCGCTATCATTTTGGGGTTATGCATTAGAAACAGCCGCATTCACTTTAAATAGGGCACCATCTAAATCCGTTGAAACGACACCGTATGAATTATGGTTTGGGAAGAAACCTAAATTGTCGTTCCTTAAAGTTTGGGGATGCGAAGCCTATGTAAAGAAGTTACAGCCGGACAAGCTTGAACCCAAAGCGGAAAAATGCGTCTTCATAGGATACCCGAAGGAAACTATTGGGTATACCTTCTATCATAGATCCGAAGGCAAAATCTTCGTTGCCAAGAATGGATCCTTTCTAGAGAAGGAATTTCTCTCGAAAGAAGTGACTGGAAGGAAAGTAGAACTCGACGAGGTTGTCGAACCTTCTCTCGAAATTGCGAGTAGCGCAGCACCGGAAGAAGTTCCTGTGGTGCCTGCACCAATAAGAGAGGAAGCTAATGATAGTGATCATGAAACTTCGGTTGAAGTTGCTACAGAGCCTCGGAGGTCAACGAGAACTCGTACCACTCCAGATTGGTATGATTCCGTTATGAATGTCATGTTGGTGGACAACACCGATGACCCCGAGACATATGAGGAAGCGATGATGAGCCCAGATTCCAATAAATGGCAAGAAGCCATGAAATCCGAGATTGGATCCATGTACGAAAACCAAGTATGGACTTTGGTGGACTTACCGGATGGCCGGAAGGCTGTCGAGAACAAATGGATTTTCAAGAAGAAAACAGATGCTGATGGTAATGTTACTGTCTATAAAGCTCGACTTGTCGCAAAAGGGTTTCGACAAATTCAAGGAGTTGACTACGATGAGACTTTCTCACCGGTAGCGAAGCTAAAGTCTGTGAGGATTATGTTAGCAATCGCTGCATATTATGATTATGAGATATGGCAGATGGATGTCAAAACAGCATTCCTCAATGGAGACATTGATGAAGAGTTGTATATGATACAACCCAAAGGTTTTGTCGATCCTAAAGATGCTAACAAGGTATGCAAGCTTCAACGGTCCATCTATGGATTGAAGCAAGCATCCCGAAGTTGGAATCAACGTTTTGATAAGGTAATCAAAAGTTTTGATTTTATACAAACTTATGGAGAAGCTTGTATTTACAAGAAAGTGAGTGGGAGCTCTGTAGCATTCTTAATACTGTATGTGGATGACATATTGTTGATTGGGAATGATGTAGACCTTCTTAATAGTGTCAAGGAATATTTGAATAATAGTTTTTCAATGAAAGATCTTGGCGAAGCAGCTTACATATTAGGCATAAAGATTTATAGAGATAGATCGAAACGCCAAATATCATTGTCACAGAGTACATATTTGGACAAAGTTCTAAAGAGGTTTGGAATGGAAGATAGCAAGAAAGGATTCTTGCCCATGTTGCCCAATACGACCTTGAGTAAAACTCAAAGTCCGACATCGGCAGAAGATAGAGAAAGGATGAGTAAGACTCCCTATGCCTCAGCCATAGGATCTCTAATGTATGCCATGCTATGTACTAGACCCGACATCGCATATGCTGTTAGTTTAACTAGCAGATATCAAAGTGATCCAGCAGTGGATCATTGGACAGCGGTCAAAAACATCCTTAAGTACTTGAGAAGAACTAAGGATATGGTTCTTTCTTATGGAGGTGATGAACAGCTCGTTGTTAATGGTTACACCGATGCTAGTTGGAACACCGATCCAGATGATTCTAAATCACAATCTGGATACGTATTTATTTTGAATGGTGCAGCAGTTAGCTGGAGGAGTGCAAAGCAAAGCGTTGTGGCGAGATCTTCAACTGAATCGGAATACATGGCTGCTTCGGAGGCTTCACAAGAAGCGATATGGATGAAAGAGTTCATTACAGAGCTAGGTGTGGTTCCTAGTGCGCTGGACCCAATGTCTATCTACTGTGATAACATGGGCGCCATAGCCAATGCGCAAGAACCAAGGTCACACAAGAAGCTGAAGCATATCAAGCTACGTTTTCACGCTATTCGAGAACATATCCAGGATGGGGATATAAAGATTTGCAAAGTACACACAGATCTGAATGTGGCAGATCCGTTGACTAAACCTCTCCCGAGGGCAAAACATGACCAACACCAAACTGCCATGGGTGTTCGGTATATTACCATGTAATCTAGATTAGATGACTCTAGTGCAAGTGGGAGACTGTTGGAGATATGCCCTAGAGGCAATAATAAATATAGTTATTATTATATATCTTTGTGTTTATGATAAATGTTTGCATTCATGCTATAATAGTATTAACAAGGAAACCATTAATACTTGTGTGATTTGTAAACTTAATTTGAAGTCCCTAGTATAGCCTCTATACTTCACTAGCTTGTTGGTTGATTGATGATGTGGTTTCTTTGTCATGAACATTGAGATGTTATCAACAACAAGATCATATCGTTAGGAGAATGATATGGTGGACATACTCCTATAGACAAGCGTAGCATAAAGATCAAGTCATTTCAATAGTTCAATTGCTATATGCTTTCTGATACATAGTAACCTAATTCCTTCGACCATGAGATCATGCATATCACCTTTACTGGATGGATGCTTTGATGTCATCAAACACCACACCGTAACAGGGTGGCTATAAAGGTGGCATTGAGTGTTCGGAAAGTATTGGTTGAAACACATGGATCAAGAGTGGGATTTGTCCATCCACATGACGGATAGATATACTCTGGGCCCTCTCGGTGGAATGTCATCCAATTAGCTTGCAAGCATGTGACATGGTCACAAGGGATCACATATCAAGGGAACGAGAAAAGAGTACTTATCGGTAACGAGGATGAACTAGGTATGCAGAGATACCGACGATCATAACCTCGGATAAGTAACATATCGTGAGACAAAGGGAAATTGGTATCGTATGTAAGTGGTTCATTCGATCGCAAAGTAATCGTAGAAATATGTGGGAGCCATATGAATTTCCAGATTCCTCTATTGGTTATTGTTCGGAGAAGTGTCTCGATCATGTCCGCATAATTCACGAACCGTAGGGAGACACACTTAAGGATTCGACGTTGTTTGAGTAGTTATGGTATTATGAGAAAGAGACCGAATGTTGTTCGGAGTCTCGGATGGGATCCGGGATATCACGAGGTGATCCGGAATGGTCCGGAGAATAAGATTCATATAAGGAAAGTCCCGTTTCGGAGTTCGGGAATGATTCCGGTGTTTTCATCGGGGATATTCTAGAAGGTTCCGGATTGTCCGGCACTCCGGGGGGGAAGGGGTACATGAATGTGTCATTACATATTGGAATGATTGCATCATGTACTAAGTGTTCTTGCTGTCCCAAATATAGGATTAAATTGAATCCTAAAACAGAAAAGTCAAATGTCCAGTTTGAAAGTCAAACTGCCAAAAACAAGAAACTGTGGGAAACAAGCAAGAGGAGTTGGAGTCGACTTGGAGGAGGAGTTTCTCTCCTCCAAGCCGGCGGCCAGCCTAGGCCGAGTTGGGGAGGGACTCCCTCCCTCCCCTGGCGCGCCCACCCCCTCCCACCTATATAAGGAGGGGCAGGGCTCCCCTCCTAGACACACAAGTTTCCTATCCTCTAAACTAAACCCTAGATCTAGACCCCGGTTTAGAGCTATTCGGTTTAGAGCCTTCTAATTGGTTTAGAGCCCTCTAATTGGTGTGTCTAATTACTAGACCACTAATAGCCTCTCTCATAAGCTCCACCATACTCGCACCGGCTTAAGGCGAAGCCCTGCGGGATTTCCCCTCTACCTCCGGTACCACGCCGTTGTGCTGCCGGAATCGCGAGGAGAGTGCTACAACCTCCGCTGCCTGCTGGAACAAGGGAGAGGAAGGTCTTCGTCGAGTACCGAACGTGTGACCGACTGCGGGAGCGCTGCGGGAACGCGGCGCCGGAAGGATCGTCTACGCGATCTTGAGATCGGAAAGAGTACGACTACATCACCCACGAGAATCTGCTCTCGTTAAACACTTTGGAATCTTCGAGGGTGAGTTATTCCATCGACTCGTTGCTATAATCTAGTAGATAGATCTTGGCTTGTTTGTTTGTATGCGATAGAAAATTTTTGTTTTCCATGCTACGAACCCCTACACTAACAACAATCAGAGTCATTGAAATGTGTTTTCTCTTTAGAGACCACACATGGATGCACCAGTGTCATTAAATGTGTGTTCTTTTTACTAACAACAACCAGAGTCATTGCATGTGTGTTCTTTTCAGATACCACATATGGATCCACCAGTCTGAATGCATGTGTGTTCTTTTTACTAACAACAACTGGAGTCATTTCATGTGTGTTCTTTTCACATACCACATATGGATCCACAAGTGTCATTGAACTGTGTATTCTCTTCGGAGACCACACATGGATCCACTAGTGTCATTGCATGTGTGTTCTTTTTACTAACAACAACTGGAGTCATTGCCTGTGTGTTCTTTTCACACACCACATATGGATCCACCAGTGTCATTGCATGTGTGCTCTTTTCACAATCCACCTATGGATCCACCAGTGTCATTGCATGTGTGTTCTTTTCACATACCACATATGGATCCACAAGTGTCATTGAAATGTGTGTTCTCTTTAGAGACCACACATGGATCCACTAGTGTCATTGCATGTGTGTTCTTTTTACTAACAACAACTAGAGTCATTACATGTGTGTTCTTTTCACATGCCACATATGGATCCACCAGTGTCATTGCATGTGTGCTCTTTTCACAATCCACCTACGAATCCACCAGTGTCATTGCATGTGTGTTCTTTTCACATACCACATATGGATCCACCAGTGTCATTGAAATGTGTGTTCTCTTTAGAGACCACACATGGATCCACCAGTGTCATTGCATGTGCGTTCTTTTTACTAACAACAACTGAAGTCATTACATGTGTGTTCTTTTCACATACCACATATGGATCCACCAGTGTCATTGCATGTATGCTCTTTTCACAATCCACCTATGGATCCACCAGTGTCATTGCATGTGTGTTCTTTTTGCTAACAACCAGAGTCATTGCATGTGTGTTCTTTTCACATACCACATATGGATCCACCAGTGTCATTGCATGTGTGCTCTTTTCACAATCCACCTATGGATCCACCAGTGTCATTGAAATGTGTGTTCTCTTCAGAGACCACACATGGATCCAACAGTGTCATTGCATGTGTGTTCTTGTTACTAACAACAACCAGAGTCATTGCATGTGTGTTCTTTTTGCATACCACATATGGCTCCACCAGTGTCATTGCATGTGTGATCTTTTCACAATCCACCTATGGATCCACCAGTGTCATTGCATGTGTGTTCTTTTTACTAACAACAACTAGTGTCATTGAAACGTGTGTTCTCTTCTGAGACCACACATGGATCCACCAGTGTCATTGCATGTGTGTTCTTGTTACTAACAACAACCAGAGTCATTGCATGTGTGTTCTTTTCACGTACCACATATGGATCCACCAATGTCATTGCATGTGTGTTCTTTTCACAATCCACCTATGGATCCACCAGCGTCATTGCATGTGTGCTCTTTTTACTAACAACAACCAGAGTCATTGCATGTGTGTTCTCTTTAGAGACCACACATCGATCCACCTGTGTATTTGCATGTGTGTTCTTTTTACTAACAACTAGAGTCATTGAAATGTGTGTTCTCTTTATTGACCACACATGGATCCAGTAGTGTCATTGCATGTGTGTTATTTTTACTAACAACAACCAAAGTCATTGCATGTGTGTTCTTTTCACATACCACATATGGAACCACCAGTGTCATTGCATGTGTGTTCTTTTCACAATCCACCTATAGATCCACCAGTGTCATTGCATGTGTGCTCTTTTAACTAACAACAACCGGAGTCATTGCATGTGTGTTCTCTTCGGAGACCACACATGGATCCACTTGTGTCATTGCATGTGTGTTCTTTTTACTAAGAACAAAACAGAGTCATTGAAATGTGTGTTCTCGTCAGAGACCACACATGGATCCACCAGTGTCATTGCATGTGTGTTCTTTTTACTAACAACAACCAGAGTCATTGCATGTGTGTTCTTTTCACATACAACATATGGATCCACAAGTGTCATTGCATGGGTGCTCTTTTCACAATCCACCCTTGGATCCACTAGTGTCATTGCATGTGTGTTCTTTTCACATACCACATATGAATCCACCAGTGTCATTGAAATGTGTATTCTCGTCAGAGACCACACATGGATCCACCAGTGTCATTGCATGTGTGTTCTTTTTACTAATAATAACTGGAGTCATTGCATGTGTGTTCTTTTCACAAACCACATATGGATCCACCATTGTCATTGTATGTGTGCTCTTTTCACAATCCACCTATGGATCGACCAGTGTCATTGAAATGTGTGTTCTCTTCAGAGACCACACATGGATCCACCAGTGTCATTGCATGTGTGTTCTTTTTACTAATAACAACTCGAGTCATTGCATGTGTGTTCTTTTCACATACCACATATGGATCCACCAGTGTCATTGCAAATGTGCTATTTTCACAATCCACCTATGGATCCACCAGTGTCATTGCATGTGTGTTCTTTTTACTAACAACAACCAGAGTCATTGCATGTGTGTTCTTTTCACACACCACATATGGATCCACCAGTGTCATTGAAATGTGTGTTGTTGTAGCACCCCGGGTAAAACCAGTACTATAAAATCGCCTGTTGTTCATATTTTGTGCATCATCATAACATCATGCATATATTTTGCATAAAAACTATTTTTATAAAAGCCTAAGTTGTTCTCTCATTAGCCCTCTCCTTTAATCTTAAACTAAAACCTCGGTCTGTTCAGATCTTTTATTTGTCTAAAAAGTATTTACAAAATGTTTTTAAAATAAAATAAATAATAAAATGTTTTGTCCGGGGAGGCAGTCCGATCGGTCAGGCCAGAGGCCCAACCTGACCAGACTACCTACCACCCGGCCCAGCTAAAGAAACCCTAAACCTGCTCCTCAAACCCTAACCCTAATACCTAGACCACACCCAGCCTCCACTCCCCACCTGCCGCCGCCACCTACCCCTAACCCCCCCCAGCCCGACAACCCCTGGTCCCGCTCTGGCCCCACCCCACTCCCTCGATCCTATCGCCCCGTGACCCTCTCCCTCTCGCCTCGCTCCCTCTCTCTGCATCCCGCGCCGCCGGGCTCTGCTTCGAGCTCCGCCTTCGGCCCCGAGCTGCCTGCGCCCCTTCCCCGATCTGCCGCCGGCCAGCGCGCCTCCATGCCCTGCAACCCCCTTCGTCGCCGCTTGCACCGCGCCCTTCCTCGCCTGCCGCCACCCTCTGCAAGCTCCATCCCGCCACCGCCCGTCGCTGCCGACCCTGCTGCCGCCCTCGCGCCAGCGAGCCCGCGACCGGCGCGCTCTCCCGCATTTGCCACCGCCAAGTTCCCCTCGCCCCACCGCCGCGCTCGTTCGCCCGACCCCGCAGCCGCGCGCCCCCACTGGACCGCCACCTCTCCCGCGTGGCCCGCGCCGTGGCTCTCTTCTCCACCACCGGCCTCAGACTCCCTCCGCGACCGCCCTGTAGCCTGGTGCCCTGTCCCCGGTCGTCTGCGTTGTCGTCCACGAGCCCGTCGCCGCGACCCTCCTCGCCTGCTCTGCCCGCGAGCTCTTCCCCGCCCAGGACCGACGCCACGCCCGCGTCGTCTCCCCGTCGATGCCCTCTGCGCTCCCGGCATCCCCTCGGCGGCTCGCCCCCGCCAAGCTCGGACAGGAGCTCGCCGTGTCCTCCCCGCTTCCTCTCGCGCGGCTCCGCCCTGCGCTGACCCCCCTCTGCACCTCCTGCCGAGCCCGCCCGCTGTCATCGTCCTCCCGGCCGGCGAGTCCCAGGGACGCGGATCCCGCCGTTTTCCCTACAGCCCTTCGTCCTGACCCAGAACCGACCCTCTTCTCTGCGAGCTTCCCCCGTCGTCCTCGCTTGCAGCGCGCCCGCTGCTGATGTCCTCTTCCTGTTGCTCCTGGAGTAGTGGTGGAGACGTGGTGATGGATAAGTGTGGGTGTGTGCTGATGGTTCTACCACAGGCTTGTGGCACGTGTCTGACAAGTCCGTCCGTCTTTGATCGAAGAAAACCAGAACGACGAGATCCTCCTCGCCAACACTGGCTCGATGCCGATGGTTCTTAGGGATGTACATGGTGCCACCTGAAGGTCCTCGACGCTTGAAGAAGTATCAAGGGATTTCGAGAAGCCACGCAAGATCTTCTTCACGAACACCGAGCTCTTCCCCGGAACCCGAAGGCCGTTCCCCCGGACCGCCATGATCTTCTTCTCGGATCCGAAGACCCCGGTACCCGATCCACCCAAGTCCGACATCGACAAACAAAGACGGAACCATCAAGACCTTCGTCACGGAACGCCGAGATCTGCTACCCGAACCGGAAGATCTTCTAAGGGGAACATCAAGTAGTCCACCGACACCCGACCCCGAACCCGAGTTCTTCGACGCGACGACAAGATCTCCTACATGGGAGCCCGGAGAACCCATACCCGAAGACCGCGGATGCGACAAGATCGTCTCTCGGACGCCAAGGTCGTCCACACGGATATGCCAAGTACTTCCTCGAGGACGCCAAGTTTTTCAACCCGAACGCCAAGACCAATCCGATACGCGGGCCCGACAAGATCTTCGCGGCGACAATATCTACTTCCCGGACACCGTGTGACAAGATCTACTTCCGTTGTCCGAGACCGATCCCGTCTAGCCGTTTCCGCCCCCGTAGAACCCGGTCGAACCCCGAACCCCTTCGAGCCCCAAGATCTTCGATCCGAGATGTGTGACCCCTATCCGAGACCCCTCATATTTTTATAATATAAGATATTGATATTGTTGCATATTAATTTGTACATGCTTGCATACATATTGTGTGGTTTGAGGGCATTATGCCGATTCACCTCATAATTAAATATGGAGACCAAATGCGGACATTTCTAGTCTTATATTGGTCCCATTTAAATTTGTGTAGCGAACCGGTGCTATCTTTTGCCATGTTAAGCCAACATTTAAATTGCGGGGTATCTAAACAACATGAACCTTCTAAATAAATGTCGGGACCCCGGTTCCGCTTAATATTGTCTAATTGCATCGCATCTTGCCATGTCATACATCATACATGCATCATGCCCGATCTTTTGCCGTAATATTAAATAGACCATCCGGTATTTCTTCTAGTGCTTTGCTTCTTCACGGATTAGGCCGATGAGTTGATGCGAGTGTCGACCCGATCTTCGGATGAACCTTCGGCAATGTTTTCAGGCGAGCACCTCCCCCTTTCTACCTAAATTACTTTTATAGTATTTATTCCCCCTGTTGATCTATTGCTATCTGTGTTACGATGCTCTAGTTTCCGTACCCGTGATATCCCTTGCAGCCTCATATTGCCTCAAACACATCCTATTACCTGTTGATTGGTAGCTAGTTGGACTTGCGCGTCGTAGTCGCTTGCTCAAGTGCTGTTGCATGTCGTCAAGTACCACAGTTGTTGGAGTATTGCCGCATGTTTAACGTTGGAGATGATCATGGCTTTAATTACTGTTTAATAACTAAAATCAAAGTAGGTAAATGCAGAGGCACCGGTGGGTAATAGACAATATTTGGTTTTTAACCGCTCACTGGTGTCCCGTAGGACCCCGAGTTCTTGACACCTGTTCCGAGATCGAGCGCGCTAACCACAGGTGGGGTGTGTGGGCACCCCCATCGATTAGTACCTGATTTCAAAGTATTGTACTGGGGGCCACAAAGTAGTTTGGAGCTTTATTACCATCTTGTACTTATGCCATGCTTTACTGCTTTATTTAAGATTGTGCGTGGAGCACCTATACTGTTTAGGATTGCGGAGTGTTTTCGCGGTATCGACAAGCCCAGTCACACTTTCGGGTTCCCAGTCGTTTACATCCACTGACGCAAACCCTGGGTCCGTTCCGGAGCCGGCCAACTTCGTTGCGGGTAGCTTAGTGGGGTGGCCCCCACGTACTTGCTTTGGGTCTGGGAAACGTCATGACTTAGGCCCCACCGACATACCGATGGGTGTATGTTAACTGATCTGGCAAAAAGGGTCGAAGTGCGTGTGGATACTTTGGTGCACCCCTGCAGGGGTAAATCTTTTCGAAAAGCCGTGTCCGCGGTTATGGACGACTTGGAGCACAGTTCTCGATCATAGACAACTATAACTAAAGTTTACTGTTATAATTTGACTTGTATCCGATATGACTAGTAATCAGCTTCACTGCAACGGAATGGCTAAATAAAAGTACCAACAACTGCTGGGTTTGGGATATCTCATGCTAATCGTATCTGACTAGTAAGTGTTGCAACTACAACGGAATGGTTAACTAAAACTGCCCACTGCTTATTATATCAGGATGACTCATGCTATCTATATTTGACTAGTAATTGCCGCAACTATAACGGAATGAATAAAACTGCCAACTGTGTGAGTTCCTCGGTTGACTTCCTCGTTTGGTCTCGAGGGGGAAATACCAGGATGGGTATGCTTGGTGATAGTTTCAGGTTGGATCCGAATAGGTCTTCCTTACCCCTCTCTAATAGCCGCCAAATGTATCGAGTCTCTATAGGCTGTTTAGTGCATGCTTTGCTGCCGCTTCAGTCCACCATACCTATGTAGGCGAGGACCGCCGAATTCTAGTCTCGCCGTGTACTGGCCTCAGTACTGACCGCTCTCTCTTTCCTTTGCCCTTTGTCGGCACCCCTTTGTTTAAGCAGGTTTTGAGATCGACGTCGTTAGCAGGGTTACCCTTCCGGCTTGGCCTGGGCAGGGTTATGGACGCCATTGGTTATACTTCAGGGCTCTTAGCTCAATTTGCATCTTGTCCGTACTCGGACGCTGTATCATTTTCAAGGTGATTTGGATCTTTGGACTGTATATTGTATTCTTGACTCTTGGAGTCGTTGCTGTATATATCTGTTTTGTGGGTTCCATCGTGGACTATTGTGTAATGATATTACTTCATTTTCCACCCGCACGAAAGTGCCTGGTGGGCACCTTTGAATCATTTCTATGCGGGTTTGGCGGGATTCGCTAAAACTTGCATAGGGCCGATTCTGAGGGTGTTACAGTTGTCTTTAGAGAGCACACATGGATCCACCAGTGTCATTGCATGTGTGTTCTTTTTACTAACAACAACTGGAGTCATTGCATGTGTGTTCTTTTCACATAGCACATATGGATCCACCAGTGTCATTGCATGTGTGCTGTTTTCACAATCCACCTATGGATCCACCAGTGTCATTGCATGTGTGTTCTTTTTACTCACAACAACCAGAGTCATTGCATGTGTGTTCTTTCCACATACCACATATGGATCCACCAGTGTCATTGCATGTGTGCTCTTTTCACAATCCACATATGGATCCACTAGTGTCATTACACGTGTATTCTTTTTACTAACAACAACCAGAGTCATTGCATGTGTGTTCTTTTCACATACCACATATGGATCCACCAGTGTCATTGCATGTGTGTTCTTTTCACAATCCACCAATGGATCCACCAGTGGCATTGCATGTCTGCTCTTTTTACTAACAACAACCAGAGTCATTGCATGTGTCTTCTCTTCAGAGACCACACAAAGATCCACCAGTGTCATTGCATGTGTGTTCTTTTTACTAACAACAACCGGTGTCATTGAAATGTGTGTTCTCTTTAGAGACCATACATTGATCCAACAGTGTGATTGCATGTGTTTTATTGTTACTAACAACAACCAGAGTCATTGCATGTGTGTTCTTTTCACATACCACATATGGATCCACCGATGTCATTGCATGTGTGTTCTTTTCACAATCCACCTATGGATCCACCAGTGTCATTGCATGTGTGGTCTTTTTACTAACAACAACCAGAGTCATTGCATGTGTGTTCTCTTTAGAGACCACACATGGATCCACCTGTGTCACTGCATGTGTGTTCTTTTTACTAACAACCAGAGTCATTGAAATGTGTGTTCTCTTTATTGACCACACATGGATCCACTAGTGTCATTGCATGTGTGTTATTTTTACTAACAACAACCAAAGTCATTGCATGTGTGTTCTTTTCACATACCACATATGGATCCACCAGTGTCATTGCATGTGTGTTCTTTTCACAATCCACCTATAGATCCACCAGTGTCATTGCATGTGTGCTCTTTTTACTAACAACAACCAGAGTCATTGCATGTGTGTTCTCTTCAGAGACAACACATGGATCCACCTGTGTCATTGCATGTGTGTTCTTTTTACTAACAACAACCAGAGTCATTGCATGTGTGTTCTTTTCACATACCACATATGGATCCACCAATGTCACTTCATGTGTGATATTTTTACTACCAATATCTGGAGTCATTTCATGTGTGTTCTTTTCACATACCACATATGGATCCACCAGTGTCATTGAAATGTGTGTTCTCTTCAGAGACCACACATGGATCCACCAGTGTCATTGCATGTGTGTTCTTTTTACTAACAACAACTGAAGTCATTACATGTGTGTTCTTTTCACATACCACATATGGATCCACCAGTGCCATTGCATGTGTGCTCTTTTCACAATCCACCTATGGATCCACCAGTGTCATTGCATGTGTGTTCTTTTTACTAACAACTAGAGTCATTGTATGTGTGTTCTTTTCACATACCACATATGGATCCACCAGTGTCATTGCATGTGTGTTCTTTTTGCTAACAATAACTGGAGTCATTTCATGTGTGTTGTTTTCACATACCACATATGGATCCACCAGTGTCATTGAAATGTGTGTTCTCTTTAGAGACCACACATGGATCCACCAGTGTCATTGCATGTGTGTTCTTTTTATTAACAACAACTGGAGTCATTGCATGTGTGTTCTTTTCACATACAACATATGGATCCACAAGTGTCATTGCATGTGTGCTCTTTTCACAATCCACCCATGGATCCACTAGTGTCATTGCATGTGTGTTGTTTTCACATACCACATATGGATCCACCAGTGTCATTGAAATGTGTATTCTCGTCAGAGACCACACATGGATCCACCAGTGTCATTGCATGTGTGTTCTTTTTACTAACAATAACTGGAGTCATTGCATGTGTGTTCTTTTCACATACCACATATGGATCCACCATTGTCATTGTATGTGTGCTCTTTTCACAATCCACCTATGGATCCACCAGTGTCATTGAAATGTGTGTTCTCTTCAGAGACCACCTATGGATCCACCAGTGTCATTGCATGTGTGTTCTTTTTACTAACAACAACTGGAGTCATTGCATGTGTGTTCTTTTCACATAGCACATATGGATCCACCATTGTCATTGCTTGTGTGCTGTTTTCACAATCCACCTATGGATCCACCAGTGTCATTGCATGTGTGTTCTTTTTACTCACAACAACCAGAGTCATTGCATGTGTGTTCTTTCCACATACCACATATGGATCCACCAGAGTCATTGCATGTGTGTTCTTTCCACATACCATACATGGATCCACCAGTGTCATTCCATGTGTATTCTTTTTACTAACAATAACCAGAGTTATTGCATGTGTGTTCTTTTCACATACCACATATGGATCCACCAGTGTCATTGCATGTGTGTTCTTTTCACAATCCACCTATGGATCCACCAGTGTCATTGCATGTGTGCTCTTTTTACTAAAAACAACCAGAGTCATTGCATGTGTGTTCTCTTTAGAGACCACACTTGGATCCACCATTGTCATTGCATGTGTGTTCTTTTTACTAACAACAACCAGTGTCATTGAAATGTGTGTTCTCTTCAGAGACCACACATGGATCCACCAGTGTCATTGCATGTGTGTTCTTGTTACTAAGAACAACCGGAGTCATTGCATGTGTGTTCTTTTCACATACCACATATGGATCCACCAGTATCATTGCATGTGTGTGCTTTTCACAATCCACCTATGGATCCACCAGTTTCATTGCATGTGTGCTCTTTGTACTAACAACAACCAAAGTCATTGCATGTGTGTTCTCTTCAGAGACCACACATGGATCCACATGTGTCATTGCATGTGTGTTATTTTTACTAACAACAAACAGAGTCATTGAAATCTGTGTTCTCTTCAGAGACCACACATGGATCCACCAGTGTCATTGCATGTCTGTTCTTTTTACTAACAACAACCAGAGTCATTGCATGTGTGTTCTTTTCACATACCACATATGGATCCACCAGTGTCATTGAAATGTGTGTTCTCTTTAGAGACCACACATGGATCCACCAGTGTCATTGCATGTGTGTTCTTTTTACTAACAACAACTGGAGTCATTGCATGTGTGTTCTTTTCACATACAACATACGGATCCACAAGTGTCATTGCATGTTTTCTCTTTTTTCAATCCACTCATGGATCCACTAGTTTCATTGCATGTGTGTTCTTTTCACATACCACATATGGATCCACCAGTGTCATTGAAATGTGTATTCTCGTCAGAGACCACACATGGATCCACCAGTGCCATTGCATGTGTGTTCTTTTTACTAACGATAACTAGAGTCATTGCGTGTGTGTTCTTTTCACATACCACATATGGATCCACCATTGTCATTGCATGTGTGCTCTTTTCACAATCCACCTATGGATCCACCAGTGTCATTGCATGTGTGCTCTTTTCACAATCCACATATGGATCCACCAGTGTCATTACATGTGTGTTCTTTTTACTAACAAAAACCAGAGTCATTGGATGTGTGTTCTTTTCACATATCACATATGGATCCAGCAGTGTCATTGCATGTGTGTTCTTTTCACAATCCACCTATGGATCCACCAGTGTCATTGCATGTGTGCTCTTTTTACTAACAACAACCAGAGTCATTGCATGTGTGTTCTCTTTAGAGACCACACATGGATCTGCCAGTGTCCTTGCATGTGTGTACTTTTTACTAACAACAACTGGAGTGATTTCATGTGTGTTCTTTTCACATACCACATATGGATCCACCAGTGTCATTGCATGTGTGCTCTTTTCACAATCCACCTATGGATCCACCAGTGTCATTGCATGTGTGTTCTTTTCACATACCACATATGGATCCACTAGTGTCATTGAAATGTGTGTTCTCTTTAGAGACCACACATGGATCCACCAGTGTCATTGCATGTGTGTTCTTTTTACTAATAATAACTCGAGTCATTGCATGTGTGTTCTTTTCACATACCTCATATGGATCCACCAGTGTCATTGCATGTGTGCTATTTTCACAATCCACCTATGGATCCACCAGTGTCATTTCATGTGTGTTCTTTTTACTAACAACAACTAGAGTCATTGCATGTGTGTTCTTTTCACATACCACATATGGATCCACCAGTGCCATTGAAATGTGTGTTCTCTTTAGAGACCACACATGGATCCACCAGTGTCATTGCATGTGTGTTCTTTTTACTAACAACAACTGGATTCATTGCATGTGTGTTCTTTTCACATACAACATATGGATCCACAAGTGTCATTGCATGTGTGCTCTTTTCTCAATCCACTCATGGATCCACTAGTGTCATTGCATGTGTGTTCTTTTCACATACCACATATGGATCCACCAGTGTCATTGAAATGTGTATTCTCGTCAGAGACCACACATGGATCCACCAGTGTCATTGCATGTGTGTTCTTTTTACTAACAATAACTGGAGTCATTACGTGTGTGTTCTTTTCACATACCACATATGGATCCACCATTGTCATTGCATGTCTGCTCTTTTCACAATCCACCTATGGATCCACTAGTGTCATTGAAATGTGTGTTCTCTTCAGAGACCACACATGGATCCACCAGTGTCATTGCATGTGTGTTCTTTTTACTAACAACAACTAGAGTCATTGCATGTGTGTTCTTTTCACATACCACATATGGATCCACCAGTGTCATTGCATGTGTGCTGTTTTCACTATCCACCTATGGATCCACCAGTGTCATTGCATGTGTTATCTTTTTACTCACAACAACCAGAGTCATTGCATGTGTGTTCTTTTCACATACCACATATGGATCCACCAGTGTCATTGCATGTGTGCTCTTTTCACAATCCACATATGGATCCACCAGTGTCATTACATGTGTGTTCTTTTTACTAACAAAAACCAGAGTCATTGCATGTGTGTTCTTTTCACATACCACATATGGATCCACCAGTGTCATTGCATGTGTGCTCTTTTCACAATCCACATATGGATCCACCAGTGTCATTACATGTGTGTTCTTTTTACTAACAAAAACCAGAGTCATTGCATGTGTGTTCTTTTCACATACCACATATGGATCCACCTATGGATCCACCAGTGTCATTGCATGTGTGCTCTTTTTACTAACAACCAGAGTCATTGCATGTGTGTTCTCTTTAGAGACCACACATGGATCTGCCAGTGTCATTGCATGTGTGTACTTTTTACTAACAACAACTGGAGTGATTTCATGTGTGTTCTTTTCACATACCACATATGGATCCACCAGTGTCATTGCATGTGTGCACTTTTCACAATCCACCTATGGATCCACCAGTGTCATTGCATGTGTGTTCTTTTACCATACCACATATGGATCCACTAGTGTCATTGAAATGTGTGTTCTCTTTAGAGACCACACATGGATCCACCAGTGTCATTGCATGTGTGTTCTTTTTACTAACAACAACTTGAGTCATTACATGTGTGTTCTTTTCACATACCACATATGGATCCACCAGTGTCATTGCATGTGTGCTCTTTTCACAATCCACCTATGGATCCACCAGTGTCATTGCATGTGTGTTCTTTTTACTGACAACAACCAGAGTCATTGCATTTGTGTTCTTTTCACATGCCACATATGGATCCACCAGTGTCATTGCATGTGTGTTATTTTCACAATCCACCTATGGATCCACTAGTGTCAATGCATGTGTGCTCTTTTTAATAACAACAACCAGAGTCATTGCATGTGTGTTCTCTTCAGAGACCACACATAGATCCACCAGTGTCATTGCATGTGTGTTCTTTTTACTAACAACAACAAGTGTCATTGAAATGTGTGTTCTCTTCAGAGACCACACATGGATCCACCAGTGTCATTGCATGTGTGTTCTTGTTACTAACAACAACCAGAGTCATTGCATGTGTGTTATTTCGCATACCACATATGGATCCACCAGTGTCATTGCATTAGTGTTCTTTTCACAATCCACCTATGGATCCACCAGTGTCATTGCATGTGTGTTCTTTTTACTAACAACAACCAGTGTCATTGAAATGTGTGTTCTCTTTAGAGACCACACATGGATCCACCACTGTCATTGCATGTGTGTTCTTGTTACTAACAACAACCAGAGTCATGGCATGTGTGTTCTTTTTACTAACAACAACCAGAGTCATTGCATGTGTGTTCTTTTCACATACCACATATGGATCCACCAGTCTCATTGCATGTGTGTTCTTTTTACTAACAACAACTGGAGTCATTTCATGTGTGTTCTTTTCACATACCTCATATGGATCCACCAGTGTCATTGAAATGTGTGTTCTCTTCAGAGACCACACATGGATCCACCAGTGTCATTGCACGTGTGTTCTTTTTACTAAGAACAGCTGGAGTCATTGCATGTGTGTTCTTTTCACATAACACATATGGATCCAGCAGTGTCATTACATGTGTGCTCTTTTCACAATCCACCTATGGATCCACCAGTGTCATTGCATGTGTGTTCTTTTCACATACCACATATGGATCCACCAGTGTCATTGAAATGTGTGTTCTCTTCAGAGACCACACATGGATCCACAAGTCTCATTGCATGTGTGTTCTTTTTACTAACAACAACTGGAATCATTGCATGTGTGTTCTTTTCACATACCATATATGGATCCACCAGTGTCATTCATGTGTGCTCTTTTCGCAATCCACCTATGGATCCACTAGTGTTATTGCATGTGTGTTCTTTTCACATACCACATATGGATCCACCAATGTCATTGAAATGTGTGATCTCTTCAGAGACCACACATGGATCCACCAGTGTCATTGCATGTGTGTTCTTTTTACTAACAACAACCAGATGCATTGCATGTGTGTTCTTTTCACATACCACATATGGATCCACCAGTGTCATTGCATGTGTGCTCTTTTCACTAACAACAACCAGAGTCATTGCATGTGTGTTCTCTTCAGTGACCACACATGGATCCACCTGTGTCATTGCATGTGTGTTCTTTTTACTAACAACAACCAGAGTCATTGAAATGTGTGTTCTCTTTAGAGACCACACATGGATCCACCAGTGTGATTGCATGTGTGTTCTTTTTACTAACAACAACCAGTGTCATTGAAATGTGTGTTCTCTTTAGAGACCACACATGGATACACCAGTGTCATTGCATGTGTGTTCTTTTTACTAACAACAACCAGAATCATTGCATGTGTGTTCTTTTCACATACCACATATGGATCCACCAGTGTCATTGCAAGTGTGTTCTTTTTACTAACAACAACTGGAGTCATTGCATGTGTGCTCTTTTCATAGTCCACCTATGGATCCACCAGTGTCATTGCATGTGTGTTCTTTTTACTAACAACAACCAGAGTTATTGCATGTGTGTTCTTTGCACATACCACATATGGATCCACTAGTGTCATTGCATGTGTGTTCTTTTCACAATCCACCTATAGATACACCAGTGTCATTGCATGTGTGCTCTTTTTACTAACAACAACCAGAGTCATTGCATGTGTGTTCTCTTCAGAGACCAGACATGGATCCACCAGTGTCATTGCATTTGTGTTGTTTTTACTAACAACAATCAGAGTCATTGAAATGTGTTTTCTCTTTAGAGACCACACATGGATCCACCAGTGTCATTGAATGTGTGTTCTTTTTACTAACAACAACCAGAGTCATTGTATGTGTGTTCTTTTCACATACCACATATGGATCCACCAGTGTCATTGCATGTGTGTTCTTTTTGCTAACAATAAGTAGAGTCATTTCATGTGTGTTGTTTTCACATACCACATATGGATCCACCAGTGTCATTGAAATGTGTGTTCTCTTTAGAGACCACACATGGATCCACCAGTGTCATTGCATGTGTGTTCTTTTTACTAACAACAACTGGAGTCATTGCATGTGTGTTCTTTTCACATACAACATATGGATCCACAAGTGTCATTGCATGTGTGCTCTTTTCACAATCCACCCATGGATCCACTAGTGTCATTGCATGTATGTTCTTTTCACATACCACATATGGATCCACCAGTGTCATTGAAATGTGTATTCTCGTCAGAGACCACACATGGATCCACCAGTGTCATTGCATGTGTGTTATTTTTACTAACAATAACTGGAGTCATTGCATGTGTGTTCTTTTCATATACCACATATGGATCCACCATTGTCATTGCATGTGTGCTCTTTTCACAATCCACCTATGGATCCACCAGTGTCATTGAAATGTGTGTTCTCTTCAGAGACCACCTATGGATCCAACAGTGTCATTGCATGTGTGTTCTTTTCACATACCACATATGGATCCACCAGTGTCATTGAAATGTGTGTTCTCTTCAGAGACCACACATGGATCCACAAGTCTCATTGCATGTGTGTTCTTTTTACTAACAACAACTGGAATCATTGCATGTGTGTTCTTTTCACATACCATATATGGATCCACCAGTGTCATTCATGTGTGCTCTTTTCGCAATCCACCTATGGATCCACTAGTGTTATTGCATGTGTGTTCTTTTCACATACCACATATGGATCCACCAATGTCATTGAAATGTGTGATCTCTTCAGAGACCACACATGGATCCACCAGTGTCATTGCATGTGTGTTCTTTTTACTAACAACAACCAGATGCATTGCATGTGTGTTCTTTTCACATACCACATATGGATCCACCAGTGTCATTGCATGTGTGCTCTTTTCACTAACAACAACCAGAGTCATTGCATGTGTGTTCTCTTCAGTGACCACACATGGATCCACCTGTGTCATTGCATGTGTGTTCTTTTTACTAACAACAACCAGAGTCATTGAAATGTGTGTTCTCTTTAGAGACCACACATGGATCCACCAGTGTGATTGCATGTGTGTTCTTTTTACTAACAACAACCAGTGTCATTGAAATGTGTGTTCTCTTTAGAGACCACACATGGATACACCAGTGTCATTGCATGTGTGTTCTTTTTACTAACAACAACCAGAATCATTGCATGTGTGTTCTTTTCACATACCACATATGGATCCACCAGTGTCATTGCAAGTGTGTTCTTTTTACTAACAACAACTGGAGTCATTGCATGTGTGCTCTTTTCATAGTCCACCTATGGATCCACCAGTGTCATTGCATGTGTGTTCTTTTTACTAACAACAACCAGAGTTATTGCATGTGTGTTCTTTGCACATACCACATATGGATCCATTAGTGTCATTGCATGTGTGTTCTTTTCACAATCCACCTATAGATACACCAGTGTCATTGCATGTGTGCTCTTTTTACTAACAACAACCAGAGTCATTGCATGTGTGTTCTCTTCAGAGACCAGACATGGATCCACCAGTGTCATTGCATTTGTGTTGTTTTTACTAACAACAATCAGAGTCATTGAAATGTGTTTTCTCTTTAGAGACCACACATGGATCCACCAGTGTCATTGAATGTGTGTTCTTTTTACTAACAACAACCAGAGTCATTGTATGTGTGTTCTTTTCACATACCACATATGGATCCACCAGTGTCATTGCATGTGTGTTCTTTTTGCTAACAATAAGTAGAGTCATTTCATGTGTGTTGTTTTCACATACCACATATGGATCCACCAGTGTCATTGAAATGTGTGTTCTCTTTAGAGACCACACATGGATCCACCAGTGTCATTGCATGTGTGTTCTTTTTACTAACAACAACTGGAGTCATTGCATGTGTGTTCTTTTCACATACAACATATGGATCCACAAGTGTCATTGCATGTGTGCTCTTTTCACAATCCACCCATGGATCCACTAGTGTCATTGCATGTATGTTCTTTTCACATACCACATATGGATCCACCAGTGTCATTGAAATGTGTATTCTCGTCAGAGACCACACATGGATCCACCAGTGTCATTGCATGTGTGTTATTTTTACTAACAATAACTGGAGTCATTGCATGTGTGTTCTTTTCATATACCACATATGGATCCACCATTGTCATTGCATGTGTGCTCTTTTCACAATCCACCTATGGATCCACCAGTGTCATTGAAATGTGTGTTCTCTTCAGAGACCACCTATGGATCCAACAGTGTCATTGCATGTGTGTTCTTTTTACTAACAACAACTGGAGTCATTGCATGTGTGTTCTTTTCACATAGCACATATGGATCCACCAGTGTCATTGCTTGTGTGCTGTTTTCACAATCCACCTATGGATCCACCAGTGTCATTGCATGTGTGTTCTTTTTACTCACAACAACCAGAGTCATTGCATGTGTGTTCTTTCCACATACCACATATGGATCCACCAGAGTCATTGCATGTGTGTTCTTTCCACATACCATACATGGATCCACCAGTGTCATTCCATGTGTATTCTTTTTACTAACAATAACCAGAGTCATTGCATGCGTGTTCTTTTCACATACCACATATGGATCCACCAGTGTCATTGCATGTGTGTTCTTTTCACAATCCACCTATGGATCCACCAGTGTCATTGCATGTGTGTTCTTTTTACTAACAACAACCAGTGTCATTGAAATGTGTGTTCTCTTCAGAGACCACACATGGATCCACCAGTGTCATTGCATGTGTGTTCTGGTTACTAAGAACAACCGGAGTCATTGCATGTGTGTTCTTTTCACATACCACATATGGATCCACCAGTATCATTGCATGTGTGTGCTTTTCACAATCCACCTATGGATCCACCAGTTTCATTGCATGTGTGCTCTTTGTACTAACAACAACCAAAGTCATTGCATGTGTGTTCTCTTCAGAGACCACACATGGATCCACATGTGTCATTGCATGTGTGTTCTTTTTTCTAACAACAAACAGAGTCATTGAAATGTGTGTTCTCTTCAGAGACCACACATGGATCCACAAGTGTCATTGCATGTGTGTTCTTTTTACTAACAACAACCAGAGTCATTGCATGTGTGTTCTTTTCCCATACCACATATGGATCCACCAGTGTCATTGAAATGTGTGTTCTCTTTAGAGACCACACATGGATCCACCAGTGTCATTGCATGTGTGTTCTTTTTACTAACAACAACTGGAGTCATTGCATGTGTGTTCTTTTCACATACAACATATGGATCCACAAGTGTCAGTGCATGTGTGCTCTTTTTTCAATCCACTCATGGATCCACTAGTGTCATTGCATGTGTGTTCTTTTCACATACCACATATGGATCCACCAGTGTCATTGAAATGTGTATTCTCGTCAGAGACCACACATGGATCCACCAGTGTCATTGCATGGGTGTTCTTTTTACTAACAATAACTAGAGTCATTGCGTGTGTGTTCTTTTCACATACCACATATGGATCCACCATTGTCATTGCATGTGTGCTCTTTTCACAATCCACCTATGGATCCACCAGTGTCATTGAAATGTGTGTTCTCTTCAGAGACCACACATGGATCCACCAGTGTCATTGCATGTGTGTTCTTTTTACTAATAACAACTCGAGTCGTTGCATGTGTGTTCTTTTCACATACCTCATATAGATCCACCAGTGTCATTGCATGTGTGCTATTTTCACAATCCACCTATGGATCCACCAGTGTCATTGCATGTGTGTGCTTTTTACTAACAACAACAAGAGTCATTGCATGTGTGTTCTTTTCACATACCACATATGGATCCACCAGTGTCATTGAAATGTGTGTTCTCTTTAGAGACCACACATGAATCCACCAGTGTCATTGCATGTGTGTTCTTTTTACTAACAACAACTAGAGTCATTGCATGTGTGTTCTTTTCACATACAACATATGGATCCACAAGTGTCATTGCATGTGTGCTCTTTTCTCAATCCACTAGTGTCATTGCATGTGTGTTCTTTTCACATACCACATATGGATCCACTAGTGTCATTGAAATGTGTATTCTCGTCAGAGACCACACATGGATCCACCAGTGTCATTGCATGTGTGTTATTTTTACTAACAATAACTGGAGTCATTGCGTGTGTGGTCTTTTCACATACCACATATGGATCCACCATTGTCATATCATGTGTGCTCTTTTCACAATCCACCTATGGATCCACCAGTGTCATTGAAATGTGTGTTCTCTTTAGAGACCACACATGGATCCGCCAGTGTCATTGCATGTGTGTTCTTTTTACTAATAACAACTCGAGTCATTACATGTGTGTTCTTTTCACATACCTCATATGGATCCACCAGTGTCATTGCATGTGTGCTATTTTGACAATCCACCTATGGATCCACCAGTGTCATTGCATGTGTGTCCTTTTTACTAACAACAACCAGAGTCATTGCATGTATGTTCTTTTCACATACCACATATGGATCCACCAGTGTCATTGAAATGTGTGTTGTCTTTACAGACCACACATGGATCCACCAGAGTCATTGCATGTGTGTTCTTTTTACTAACAACAACCGGAGTCATTGCATGCGTGTTCTTTTCACATACCACATATGGATCCACGAGTGTCATTGCATGTGTGCTGTTTTCACAATCCACCTATGGATCCACTAGTGTCATTGCATGTGTGTTCTTTTTACTCACAACAACCAGACTCATTGCATGTGTGTTCTTTCCAAATATCACATATGGATCCACCAGTGTCATTGCATGTGTGCTCTTTTCACAATCCACATATGGATCCACTAGTTCATTACACGTGTATTCTTTTTACTAACAACAACCAGAGTCATTGCATGTGTGTTGTTTTCACATACCACATATGGATCCACCAGTGTCATTGCATGTGTGTTCTTTTCACAATCCACCTATGGATCCACCAGTGTCATTGCATATGTGCTCTTTTTACTAACAACAACCAGAGTCATTGCATGTGTGTTCTCTTTAGAGATAGAGACCACACATGGATCCACCAGTGTCATTGGATGTGTGTTCTTTTTACTAACAACAACCAGTGTCATTGAAATGTGTGTTCTCGTCAGAGACCACACATGGATCCACTAGTGTCATTGCATGTGTGTTCTTTTTACTAACAACAACCGGAGTCATTGCATGTGTGTTCTTTTCACATACCACATATGGATCCACCAGTATCATTGCATGTGTGTTCTTTTCATAATCCACCTATGGATCCACCAGTGTCATTGCATGTGTGCTCTTTTTACTAACAACAACCAAAGTCATTGCATGTGTGTTCTCTTCAGAGACCACACATGGATCCACCTATGTCATTGCATGTGTGTTCTTTTTACTAAGAACAAACAGAGTCATTGAAATGTGTGTTCTCTTCAGAGACCACACATGGATCCACCACTGTCATTGCATGTGTGTTCTTTTTACTAACATAAACCAGAGTCATTGCATGTGTGTTCTTTTCACATACCACATATGGATCCACCAATGTCACTTCATGTGTGTTCTTTTTACTAACAATAGCTGGAGTCATTTCATGTGTGTTCTTTTCACATACCACATATGGATCCACTAGTGTCATTGAAATGTGTGTTCTCATCAGAGACCACACATAGATCCACCAGTGTCATTGCATGTGTGTTCTTTTTACTAACAACGACTGAAGTCATTACATGTGTGTTCTTTTCACATACCACATATGGATCCACCAGTGTCATTGCATGTGTGCTCTTTTCACAATCCACCTATGGATCCACTAGTGTCATTGCATGTGTATTCTTTTTACTAACAACCAGAGTCATTGCATGTGTTTTTTTTCACATACCACATATGGATCCACCAGTGTCATTGCATGTGTGTTCTTTTTACTAACAATAACTGGAGTCATTTCATGTGTGTTCTTTTCACATACCACATATGGATCCACCAGTGTCATTGAAATGTGTGTTCTCTTTAGAGACCACAATTGGATCCACCACTGTCATTGCATGCGTGTTCTTGTTACTAACAACAACCAGAGTCATGGCATGTGTGTTCTTTTTACTAACAACAACCAGAGTCATTGCATGTGTGTTCTTTTCACATACCACATATGGATCCACCAGTCTCATTGCATCTGTGTTCTTTTTACTAACAACAACTGGAGTCATTTCATGTGTGTTCTTTTCACATACCACATATGGATCCACCAGTGTCATTGAAATGTGTGTTCTCTTCAGAGACCACGCATGGATCCACAAGTGTCATTGCATGTGTGTTCTTTTTACTAAGAACAACTGGAGTCATTGCATGTGTGTTCTTTTCACATAACACATATGGATACAGCAGTGTCATTGGATGTGTGCTCCTTTCACAATCCACCTATGGATCCACCAGTGTCATTGCATGTGTGTTCTTTTCACATACCACATATGGATCCACCAGTGTCATTGAAATGTGTGTTCTCTTCAGAGACCACACATGGATCCACTAGTCTCATTGCATGTGTGTTCTTTTTACTAACAACAACTGGAATCATTGCATGTGTGTTCTTTTCACATACCATATATGTATCCACCAGTGTCATTCATGTGTGCTCTTTTCGCAATCCACCTATGGATCCACAAGTGTCATTGCATGTGTGTTCTTTTCACATACCACATATGGATCCACCAATGTCATTGAAATGTGTGATCTCTTCAGAGACCACACATGGATCCACCAGTGTAATTGCATGTGTGTTCTTTTTACTAACAACCAGATGCCTTGCATGTGTGTTCTTTTCACATACCACATATGGATCCACCAGTGTCATTGCATGTGTGCTCTTTTTACTAACAACAACCAGAGTCATTGCATGTGTGTTCTCTTCAGTGACCACACATGGATCCACCTGTGTCATTGCATGTGTGTTCTTTTTACTAACAACGACCAGAGTCATTGAAATGTGTGTTCTCTTCAGAGACCACACATGGATCCACCAGTGTCATTGCATGTGTGTTCTTTTTACTAACTACAACCAGTGTCATTGAAATGTGTGTTCTCTTTAGAGACCACACATGAATACACTAGTGTCATTGCATGTGTGTTCTTTTTGCTAACAACAACCAGAATCATTGCATGTGTGTTCTTTTCACATACCACATATGGATCCACCAGTGTCATTGCATGTGTGTTCTTTTTACTAACAACAACTAGAGTCATTGCATGTGTGCTCTTTTCATAGTCCACCTATGGATCCACCAGTGTCATTACATGTGTGTTCTTTTTACTAACAACAACCAGAGTTATTGCATTTGTGTTCTTTTCACATACCACATATGGATCCACTAGTGTCATTGCATGTGTGTTCTTTTCACAATCCACCTATAGATCCACCAGTGTCATTGCATGTGTGCTCTTTTTACTAACAACAACCAGAGTCATTACATGTATGTTCTCTTCAGAGACTAGACATGGATCCACCAGTGTCATTGCATTTGTGTCGCTTTTACTAACAACAATCAGAGTCATTGAAATGTGTTTTCTCTTTAGAGACCACACATGGATCCACCAGTGTCATTGAATGTGTGTTCTTTTTACTAACAACAACCAGAGTCATTGCATGTGTGTTCTTTTCACATACCACATATGGATCCACCAGTCTCATTGCATGTGTGTTCTTTTTACTAACAACAACTGGAGTCATTGTATGTGTGCTCTTTTCACAATCCACCTATGGATCCACCAGTGTCGTTGAAATGTGTGTTCTCTTTAGAGACCACACATGGATCCACCAGTGTCATTGCATGTGTGTTCTTTTTACTAATAACAACTCGAGTCATTGCATGTGTGTTCTTTTCACATACCTCATATGGATCCACCAGTGTCATTGCATGTGTGCTATTTTCACAATCCACCTATGGATCCACCAGTGTCATTGCATGTGTGTTCTTTTTACTAACAACAACTAGAGTCATTGCATGTGTGTTCTTTTGACCTACCTCATATGGATCCACCAGTGTCATTGAAATGTGTGTTGTCTTTAGAGACCACACATGGATCCACCAGTGTCATTGCATGTGTGTTCTTTTTAATAACAACAACTGGAGTCATTTCATGTGTGTTCTTTTCACATACCACATATGGATCCACCAGTGTCATTGAAATGTGTGTTCTCTTCAGAGACCACACATGGATCCACAAGTGTCATTGCATGTGTGCTCTTTTTACTAAGAACAACTGGAGTCATTGCATGTGTGTTCTTTTCACATAACACATATGGATACAGCAGTGTCATTGGATGTGTGCTCCTTTCACAATCCACCTATGGATCCACCAGTGTCATTGCATGTGTGTTCTTTTCACATACCACATATGGATCCACCAGTGTCATTGAAATGTGTGTTCTCTTCAGAGACCACACATGGATCCACTAGTCTCATTGCATGTGTGTTCTTTTTACTAACAACAACTGGAATCATTGCCTGTGTGTTCTTTTCACATACCATATATGTATCCACCAGTGTCATTCATGTGTGCTCTTTTCCCAATCCACCTATGGATCCACAAGTGTCATTGCATGTGTGTTCTTTTCACATACCACATATGGATCCACCAATGTCATTGAAATGTGTGATCTCTTCAGAGACCACACATGGATCCACCAGTGTCATTGCATGTGTGTTCTTTTTACTAACAACAACCAGATGCCTTGCATGTGTGTTCTTTTCACATACCACATATGGATCCACCAGTGTCATTGCATGTGTGCTCTTTTTACTAACAACAACCAGAGTCATTGCATGTGTGTTCTCTTTAGTGACCACACATGGATCCACCTGTGTCATTGCATGTGTGTTCTTTTTACTAACAACGACCAGAGTCATTGAAATGTGTGTTCTCTTTAGAGACCACACATGGATCCACCAGTGTCATTGCATGTGTGTTCTTTTTACTAACTACAACCAGTGTCATTGAAATGTGTGTTCTCTTTAGAGACCACACATGGATACACTAGTGTCATTGCATGTGTGTTCTTTTTTCTAACAACAACCAGAATCATTGCATGTGTGTTCTTTTCACATACCACATATGGATCCACCAGTGTCATTGCATGTGTGTTCTTTTTACTAACAATAACTAGAGTCATTGCATGTGTGCTCTTTTCATAGTCCACCTATGGATCCACCAGTGTCATTGCATGTGTGTTCTTTTTACTAACAACAACCAGAGTTATTGCATGTGTGTTCTTTTCACATACCACATATGGATCCACTAGTGTCATTGCATGTGTGTTCTTTTCACAATCCACCTATAGATCCACTAGTGTCATTGCATGTGTGCTCTTTTTACTAACAACAACCAGAGTCATTACATGTATGTTCTCTTCAGAGACTAGACATGGATCCACCAGTGTCATTGCATTTGTGTTGTTTTTACTAACAACAATCAGAGTCATTGAAATGTGTTTTCTCTTTAGAGACCACACATGGATCCACCAGTGTCATTGAATGTGTGTTCTTTTTACTAACAACAACCAGAGTCATTGCATGTGTGTTCTTTTCACATACCACATATGGATCCACCAGTCTCATTGCATGTGTGTTCTTTTTACTAACAACAACTGGAGTCATTGTATGTGTGCTCTTTTCACAATCCACCTATGGATCCACCAGTGTCGTTGAAATGTGTGTTCTCTTTAGAGACCACACATGGATCCACCAGTGTCATTGCATGTGTGTTCTTTTTACTAATAACAACTCGAGTCATTGCATGTGTGTTCTTTTCACATACCTCATATGGATCCACCAGTGTCATTGCATGTGTGCTATTTTCACAATCCACCTATGGATCCACCAGTGTCATTGCATGTGTGTTCTTTTTACTAACAACAACTAGAGTCATTGCATGTGTGTTCTTTTGACCTACCTCATACGGATCCACCAGTGTCATTGAAATGTGTGTTGTCTTTAGAGACCACACATGGATCCACCAGTGTCATTGCATGTGTGGACTTTTTACTAACAACAACCAGTGTCATTGAAATGTGTGTTCTCTTCACAGACCACACATGGATCCACCAGTGTCATTGCATGTGTGTTCTTGTTACTAACAACAACCGGAGTCATTGCATGTGTGTTATTTTCACATACCACCTATGGATCCACCAGTATCATTGCATGTGTGTTCTTTTCACAATCCACCTATGGATCCACCAATGTCATTGCATGTGTGCTCTTTTTACTAACAACAACCAAAGTCATTGCATGTGTGTTCTCTTGAGAGACCACACATGGATCCACCTGTGTCATTGCATGTGTGTTCTTTTTACTAACAACAAACAGAGTCATTGAAATGTGTGTTCTCTTCAGAGACCACACATGGATCTACCAGTGTCATTGCATGTGTGTTCTTTTTACTACCAACAACCAGAGTCATTGCATGTGTGTTCTTTTCACATACCACATATGGATCCACCAGTGTCATTGCATGTGTGCTGTTTTCACAATCCACCTATGGATCCACCAGTGTCATTGCATGTGTGTTCTTTTTACTCACAACAACCAGAGTCATTGCATGTGTGTTCTTTTCAAAAGCACATATGGATCCACCAGTGTCATTGCATGTGTGCTCTTTTCACAATCCACATATGGATCCACCAATGTCATTACATGTGTATTCTTTTTACTAACAACAACCAGAGTCATTACATGTGTGTTCTTTTCACATACCACATATGGATCCACCAGTGTCATTGCATGTGTGTTCTTTTCACAATCCACCTATGGATCCACCAGTGTCATTGCATGTGTGCTATTTTCACAATCCACCTATGGATCCACCAGTGTCATTGCATGTGTGTTCTTTTTACTAACAACAACTAGAGTCATTGCATGTGTGTTCTTTTGACCTACCTCATATGGATCCACCAGTGTCATTGAAATGTGTGTTGTCTTTAGAGACCACACATGGATCCACCAGTGTCATTGCATGTGTGTTCTTTTTAATAACAACAACTGGAGTCATTTCATGTGTGTTCTTTTCACATACCACATATGGATCCACCAGTGTCATTGAAATGTGTGTTCTCTTCAGAGACCACACATGGATCCACAAGTGTCATTGCATGTGTGCTCTTTTTACTAAGAACAACTGGAGTCATTGCATGTGTGTTCTTTTCACATAACACATATGGATACAGCAGTGTCATTGGATGTGTGCTCCTTTCACAATCCACCTATGGATCCACCAGTGTCATTGCATGTGTGTTCTTTTCACATACCACATATGGATCCACCAGTGTCATTGAAATGTGTGTTCTCTTCAGAGACCACACATGGATCCACTAGTCTCATTGCATGTGTGTTCTTTTTACTAACAACAACTGGAATCATTGCCTGTGTGTTCTTTTCACATACCATATATGTATCCACCAGTGTCATTCATGTGTGCTCTTTTCCCAATCCACCTATGGATCCACAAGTGTCATTGCATGTGTGTTCTTTTCACATACCACATATGGATCCACCAATGTCATTGAAATGTGTGATCTCTTCAGAGACCACACATGGATCCACCAGTGTCATTGCATGTGTGTTCTTTTTACTAACAACAACCAGATGCCTTGCATGTGTGTTCTTTTCACATACCACATATGGATCCACCAGTGTCATTGCATGTGTGCTCTTTTTACTAACAACAACCAGAGTCATTGCATGTGTGTTCTCTTTAGTGACCACACATGGATCCACCTGTGTCATTGCATGTGTGTTCTTTTTACTAACAACGACCAGAGTCATTGAAATGTGTGTTCTCTTTAGAGACCACACATGGATCCACCAGTGTCATTGCATGTGTGTTCTTTTTACTAACTACAACCAGTGTCATTGAAATGTGTGTTCTCTTTAGAGACCACACATGGATACACTAGTGTCATTGCATGTGTGTTCTTTTTTCTAACAACAACCAGAATCATTGCATGTGTGTTCTTTTCACATACCACATATGGATCCACCAGTGTCATTGCATGTGTGTTCTTTTTACTAACAACAACTAGAGTCATTGCATGTGTGCTCTTTTCATAGTCCACCTATGGATCCACCAGTGTCATTGCATGTGTGTTCTTTTTACTAACAACAACCAGAGTTATTGCATGTGTGTTCTTTTCACATACCACATATGGATCCACTAGTGTCATTGCATGTGTGTTCTTTTCACAATCCACCTATAGATCCACCAGTGTCATTGCATGTGTGCTCTTTTTACTAACAACAACCAGAGTCATTACATGTATGTTCTCTTCAGAGACTAGACATGGATCCACCAGTGTCATTGCATTTGTGTTGTTTTTACTAACAACAATCAGAGTCATTGAAATGTGTTTTCTCTTTAGAGACCACACATGGATCCACCAGTGTCATTGAATGTGTGTTCTTTTTACTAACAACAACCAGAGTCATTGCATGTGTGTTCTTTTCACATACCACATATGGATCCACCAGTCTCATTGCATGTGTGTTCTTTTTACTAACAACAACTGGAGTCATTGTATGTGTGCTCTTTTCACAATCCACCTATGGATCCACCAGTGTCGTTGAAATGTGTGTTCTCTTTAGAGACCACACATGGATCCACCAGTGTCATTGCATGTGTGTTCTTTTTACTAATAACAACTCGAGTCATTGCATGTGTGTTCTTTTCACATACCTCATATGGATCCACCAGTGTCATTGCATGTGTGCTATTTTCACAATCCACCTATGGATCCACCAGTGTCATTGCATGTGTGTTCTTTTTACTAACAACAACTAGAGTCATTGCATGTGTGTTCTTTTGACCTACCTCATACGGATCCACCAGTGTCATTGAAATGTGTGTTGTCTTTAGAGACCACACATGGATCCACCAGTGTCATTGCATGTGTGGACTTTTTACTAACAACAACCAGTGTCATTGAAATGTGTGTTCTCTTCACAGACCACACATGGATCCACCAGTGTCATTGCATGTGTGTTCTTGTTACTAACAACAACCGGAGTCATTGCATGTGTGTTATTTTCACATACCACCTATGGATCCACCAGTATCATTGCATGTGTGTTCTTTTCACAATCCACCTATGGATCCACCAATGTCATTGCATGTGTGCTCTTTTTACTAACAACAACCAAAGTCATTGCATGTGTGTTCTCTTGAGAGACCACACATGGATCCACCTGTGTCATTGCATGTGTGTTCTTTTTACTAACAACAAACAGAGTCATTGAAATGTGTGTTCTCTTCAGAGACCACACATGGATCTACCAGTGTCATTGCATGTGTGTTCTTTTTACTACCAACAACCAGAGTCATTGCATGTGTGTTCTTTTCACATACCACATATGGATCCACCAGTGTCATTGCATGTGTGCTGTTTTCACAATCCACCTATGGATCCACCAGTGTCATTGCATGTGTGTTCTTTTTACTCACAACAACCAGAGTCATTGCATGTGTGTTCTTTTCAAAAGCACATATGGATCCACCAGTGTCATTGCATGTGTGCTCTTTTCACAATCCACATATGGATCCACCAATGTCATTACATGTGTATTCTTTTTACTAACAACAACCAGAGTCATTACATGTGTGTTCTTTTCACATACCACATATGGATCCACCAGTGTCATTGCATGTGTGTTCTTTTCACAATCCACCTATGGATCCACCAGTGTCATTACATGTGTGCTCTTTTTACTAACAACAACCAGAGTCATTGCATGTGTGTTCTCTTTAGAGACCACACATGGATCCACCAGTGTCATTGCATGTGTGTTCTTTTTACTAACAACAACCAGTGTCATTGAAATGTGTGTTCTCTTCAGAGACCACACATGGATCCACCAGTGTCATTGCATGTGTGTTCTTTTTACTAACAACAACCGGAGTCATTGCATGTGTGTTCTTTTCACATACCACATATGGATCCACCAGTATCATTGCATGTGTGTTCTTTTCACAATCCACCTATGGATCCACCAGTGTCATTGCATGTGTGCTCTTTTTACTAACAACAACCAAAGTCATTGCATGTGTGTTCTCTTGAGAGACCACACATGGATCCACCTGTGTCATTGCATGTGTGTTCTTTTTACTAACAACAAACAGAGTCATTGAAATGTGTGTTCTCTTCAGAGACCAGACATGGATCCACCAGTGTCATTGCATGTGTGTTCTTTGTACTAACAACAACCAGAGTCATTGCATGTGTGTTCTTTTCACATACCACATATGGATCCACCAGTGTCATTGCATGTGTGCTGTTTTCACAATCCACCTATGGATCCACCAGTGTCATTGCATGTGTGTTCTTTTTACTCACAACAACCAGAGTCATTGCATGTGTGTTCTTTTCACAAGCACATATGGATCCACCAGTGTCATTGCATGTGTGCTATTTTCACAATCCACATATGGATCCACCAATGTCATTACATGTGTATTCTTTTTACTAACAACAACCAGAGTCATTACATGTGTGTTCTTTTCACATACCACATATGGATCCACCAGTGTCATTGCATGTGTGTTCTTTTCACAATCCACCTATGGATCCACCAGTGTCATTGCATGTGTGCTATTTTTACTAACAACAACCAGAGTCATTGCACGTGTGTTCTCTTTAGAGACCACACATGGATCCACCAGTGTCATTGCATGTGTGTTCTTTTTACTAACAACAACCAGTGTCATTGAAATGTGTGTTCTCTTCAGAGACCACACATGGATCCACCAGTGTCATTGTATGTGTGTTCTTTTTACTAACAACAACCAGAGTCATTGCATGTGTGTTCTTTTCACATACCACATATGGATCCACCAGTATCATTGCATGTGTGTTCTTTTCACAATCCACCTATGGATCCACCAGTGTCATTGCATGTGTGCTCTTTTTACTAACAACAACCAAAGTCATTGCATGTGTGTTCTCTTGAGAGACCACACATGGATCCACCTATGTCATTGCATGTGTGTTCTTTTTACTAACTACAAACAGAGTCATTGAAATGTGTGTTCTCTTTAGAGACCAGACATGGATCCACCAGTGTCATTGCATGTGTGTTCTTTGTACTAACAACAACCAGAGTCATTGCATGTGTGTTCTTTTCACATACCACATATGGATCCACCAATGTCACTGCATGTGTGTTCTTTTTACTAACAATAGCTGGAGTCATTTCATGTGTGTTCTTTCCACATACCACATATGGATCCACCAGTGTCATTGAAATGTGTGTTCTCTTCAGAGACCACACATGGATCCACAAGTGTCATTACATGCGTGTTCCTTTTACTAAAATAAACTGGAGTCATTGCATGTGTGTTCTTTTCACATACCACATATCGATCCACCAGTGTCATTGCATGTGTGGTCTTTTCACAATCCACCTATGGATCCACTAGTGTCATTGCATGTGTGTTATTTTCACATACCACATATGGATCCACTAGTGTCATAGAAATGTGTGTTCTCTTCAGAGACCACACATGGATCCACCAGTGTCATTGCATGTGTGTTCTTTTTACTAACATCAACTGGAGTCATTGCATGTGTGTTCTTTTCACATACCACATATGGATCCACTAGTGTCATGGCATGTGTGCTCTTTTCACAATCCACCTATGGATCCATTAGTGTCATTGCATGTGTGTTCTTTTCACATACCACATATGGATCCACCAGTGTCATTGAAATGTGTGTTCTCTTTAAAGACCACACATGGATCCACCAGTGTCATTGCATGTGTGTTCTTTTTACTAACAACAACCAGAGTCATTGCATGTGTGTTCTTTTCACATACCACATATGGATCCACCAGTGTCATTGCATGTGTGTTCTTTTCACAATCCACCTATGGATCCACCAGTGTCATTGCATGTGTGCTCCTTTTACTAACAACAACCAGAGTCATTGCATGTGTGTTCTCTTCAGAGACCACACATGGATCCACCTGTGTCATTGCATGTGTTTTCTTTTTACTAACAACAACTAGAGTCATTGAAATGTGTGTTCTCTTTAGGGACCACACATGGATCCACCAGTGTCATTGCATGTGTGTTCTTTTTACTAACAACAACCAGAATCATTGCATGTGTGTTCTTTTCACATACCACATATGGATCCACCAGTGTCATTGCATGTGTGTTCTTTTTACAAACAACAACTGGAGTCATTGCATGTGTGTTCTTTTCACATACAACATATGGATCCACCAGTTTCATTGCATGTGTGTTCTTTTCACAATCCACCTATGGATCCACTAGTGTCATTGCATGTGTGTTCTTTTCACATACCACATATGGATCCACAAGTGTCATTGAAATGTGTGTTCTCTTTAGAGACCACACATGGATCCACTAGTGTCATAGTATGTGTGTTCTTTTTACTAACAACAACAAGAGTCGTTGCATGTGCGTTCTTTTCATATACCACATATGGATCCACCAGTGTAATTGCATGTGTGCTCTTTTCACAATCCACCTATGGATCCACAAGTGTCATTGAAATGTGTGTTCTCTTCAGAGACCACACATGGATCCACCAGTGTCATTGCATGTGTGTTCTTTTTACAAACAACAACTGGAGTCATTGCATGTGTGTTCTTTTCACATACCACATATGGATCCACTAGTGTCATTGCATGTGTGCTCCTTTCACAATCCCGCTATGGATCCACCAGTGTCATTGCCCGTGTGTTCTTTTTACTAACAATAACCAGAGTCATTGCATGTGTTGTCACATCCCAAGATTTTCCAAATCTTGTAATGTGAAAAATAAAATAAACAAAATCAATTTTTGTTGAAAATCAGGGTGAAAAGAAACTTTTGTTTCTAAAAGGAAACTTGAAATCCAACCTTGAACAAACCTTGGTTAAAGTTTGAATTCAACAAATCCAAATCAAGGGAAATGCATTCCTCAATGAATGTATCTGGAAATTTAAACATTTGGAAAATAAATCCAAAACCCTAAACCCTAATGGAAGGAAATCATTTCCCAAGTTATCTCCAAATCCATGGATTTGATCCATATGAAAAATTGATCAACAAATATTCACAAAGGATCAAGTAAGACCACAGAGATTGGTTTCACTTAATTTGGAACCATAAATAAAAATCTTATGGATTTAATAAAGGAATTGAGTTTCCAAAGCCATTAAAGCCCTCATCTAAAATCCATACCAAGTGGTGAACAATAGACCCTAAAAGGATTCAAAAGGATAAACAAATAATAAATAAGATTTCACAAATTGGAATCACCAAGTTTGGATCTATAAATAAAAATATATGGATTTTATAAGACAAAGATAAAATTATTAAATAAAGAATATTTAAAGACCAAATCAAATCTTGGCCTAATCCATTAAGTAAATGGAGTGATTATAATCCCAATCCAAATAAAATAAAAGGATAAAGAATATTCCAAATAAAATAAAATGGCAATAACTATTCTATCCCTATCTTAATAAGGACAAATCTCTAAATAGGAATACATGAGAAAATGATATTTGGAATTCACCCAGGTGGAATAAAAGTTGTTTAATCAACTTAAATAAAATAAAAACCTCCAAATAAAAAAAAATTGGAATTAAAACTATATTAAGTTCCATTGGAATTAAAACAAATACCCAATCTTAAATGATTAATAAACCATATTAGAATACTTTCCAAATAATTCAAGATGAATTATTTGAACCAATTAAACAAATAAAAACCTACTGAAAGGAATTGGGAAGTTTAAAGAATTTGAATGGAAATTTTATTAATTAAATCAAACCCTATTTTATTAAATAACTAAAGATCCATTTTATTTAATTATTGAATGGATCCTAAAATAAAATAAAAATATTATTTTGAGATTTGGATTATGCTGATAAACAGAACCAAATTCAAAGTTCAAAGTTGAGTGATTGTTTGAATTGTTTGAATGGTTTGATTGTTTGAATATTTTATTGAAAATTCAAAACAGAAAAATAGAAATAGAAAAGGAAAAATGTTCAGGCAGAAAAAAAATAGTGCAAAGGACCCAGCCCACTAAGGCCCAGCAGTAGCCCACCTAGCCCACCTCCTCTTATTCCCCGAAGCATTCTTTTCACACCCAGTTTCTTACCCACACAGACACTGACCAGTAGGCCCAACAACCCACCCCACCCGAGCGAACCGTTTTCTTCACCGCGGACAGAACCCACGCAGTCGATGACAACTGGAGCCCACCTGGAACTTTCCTCTCCCACTGACAAGCATGCCCCACTCCTCCTGTTAGTCATCCCTAACCTCACAACCGTTTCCTCCCCTCAATGGCGCTCTGCCGATTTACTCCGGCGTTAAATTCGCGTTAACCACGACCTTTACTCCCCCTGTGACGACGCCTACTTAAACGCCAGCGTCTTCTTCTCCATTTCCCCCAGACCACTCCCTCTCTTTGCCCCCAGGCTGGACGTATTGCGCCGCACACCGCCCTTTGCTCCGACGTAGTCCGGTGACGATTCCGACGAAACCTCACCGCCCCGAGCCTCCCTGAGTACGCTGACAGCTTCACCACTCTCAGGCGCATCTGCCAGTGCATCAAACTCGCCCGCGAGTGCCCTGCAGGCTCTCCAACGACGACGACCACCGTCGCCACCGTCTGCTTCCTCTCCGGCGAAGCCCACAGGTAGTTTCCGGCCGCCCCTCTACCTCTCGTTCATGCACACGACTTCGCCTTGACCCTGTGAATCTAACCGCGTCATCATTTCGCTTTGAGGTGATCCACAGCTCCATCCTCGACGAGCACCAGGACCACCCGACGCCGCCACGAACTCCGGTGAGCAATCGCAGCTGCCCCCGAGCGCCCCTTGACCAACCGCGAGTACTTTGAGCTTCCCCGTGACCCCCTGAGCCCGGTGAGAAACTCCTCTTTCTCCCTCACCTCCTGTAGCATCAGTACCGTCGTCGACCGACAGCTCCGCCGCCGCTAGCCACCGTCAGCGCCGCCAGTTCCTGGCAAGCGTCTGGTAGCCGTAGGATCTTAATCGCGTGGCCATGATAGATTGACTGAACGAAGGGGTACGCGTTGATCTGAGCCGCACCTGCCCCTTTTAATCCAGTGGTCTGTGTCACTCGATCCAGACGAACCGGTATGGACCAATAGGAACGTGACGCGTGGCCAGATCTGTTTTAAAACAGAATTTGAAAAACAGATTCAAGTGCCATTTTCAAACCTTTGTATCTTTGGATCCACACGTCCAAAAATTACAACTTTTATGTCGTTGGATTCAGGAGAACAAGACCTAGCCAGCCCTGCCCTTAGTTTAGCAAATAGTAACTGTTAGTTTGCTTGTCTTTGCAGATTCTTTTGTGAGCTTGTTTAGAGTAGAAAAATTGTTTAAAAATGATTTTAGGGTTATAACCTTTGCAAAAATAGTTTGTTGTGACCTTATTGACCCTAGGAACCAACCCTTGGTGTTAAAACTGATTTTGGTAAATTTAGGTTAGATTATTGGACTTAGCCAACTTCTAGCCAAAGAAAAATAAAGATTTTGGTTATGAAATTGTTTTGGAAAGAAAACTTTGGAGAAAATGTTTTGGACCAAACCTACTGACCCAAACACCAAGTTTTGCAATAGCAACTCATTTGGTGAACCCTATAGGTTAATGCCTTAGTAAAAATATTTCTTCACCCCATAAAATAACACTTTGTTTTGAAAATGGTTTTATAGTGAAACCTTTTGCAAATGACTTGGCCACTTTAGAAAATGACCATTAGATGTACCCAAATGCCTATGACCCACTAGGAACCACTTTTTCAAACAAAACAAAGCTTGGCATGCTTGCATGCATTACTTTGACTTTGCCATTTTGGTAAATGACCAATTTGGAACTTACAAAGTTTAGAAGCCTAATGAAGACCATCCTTACAATAGAACTAACCTTTGCATGCTTATGCAAGACTTAGATCCCATTGCTTTGTGTGTGAAAAATTGTTTGTTTGACTTTGGTTTGGAATGTGAATTGAATTTGTGTTTGCTTGATTGGTAGATTAAGTTTGTGCCTTGCTTGATTGATTTGTAGTGACTTGAAGAGTGTGATTGTTGCAAGGAACCTATACCCTCTACCAAAAAGGCAAGTGATGCTTCATATCTTTTGTCCCATTATTTTCACTATGCATTAGAGATTTCTCTAGGTAAAACATGCATGGTTTTTATTTGCTAAGTATAGACCTTGCTATAGGAAAACCTAGTAGATGAATCCTTAGTAGGATTTTCCTAAGTTAAGAATCCTATTACTATCAAGCTTAGCCTAGCTAATAGAAAACAAGGGTGGAATATATATTCACACTATGGAAAAATATTCTAAGTCTAAGGACTTGTGTTTTGTTTAATAAAACAACTAAGTGAATAAATCACCTGGGTGGAATGGAAGGAATGGTTTGTGTTGAGTGGTTCACAAGGCCATAGACTTGGCTTGTGTATCTCACTTGTGGATGGCCACCCAGGAACAAAGAGATTTGAGATGTCATATGTTGAGAAGCTTCAAGTGCAACCACTTGGCAATATGGGCTCTGCCATGATCATATAGGTTGCAAGAACTTAGCCATATGGACAGTGGGTGGTAGTGTTTGATAGGTTGGAACGCGTCCATGATGGTCTAAGGGAAGGCTTCTGAAAGATCTTGTCTTGGGAAACCAAGTCTTGTGGGGAAAGTGCACCACCTCTGCAGAGTGTAAAACCTAAGTACTTAGCCATGTCCCTGGTAAAGGACAATTTGAGCATCAAGACATGGAAGCAATCAAGAATCTCATCATTCAAATTTCTAAATAAAACTTGTGGGTGAACAAGGGTTGTTTGAAATCTTCAATCTTTGATGGAGAGATGGCTTGGTACAAGGATCTTGAAATCTTTGATTGAGGAAAAATGATTTTGCCAAGAACTTCAGTCTTTGATTGGTAGATGCCTTGGAAAGGATCTTCAGTCTTTGATTGGTAGATGCCTTGGGAAATATTTTGCCAAACAAAAACTTAGTATTTTCAAAATGTTAGGGAAAAATCTATTTTCAGCAAAGGAAGCCTCAACTCCACTTAGCCAAATGCATATAGATGATAGACTCCACTATATTACCAAAGTATCACTTGCAAATACAATTCAAATGTATTGACCCTTGTGGCTGTAATTTGTAATGTTGTAGGTTTGATTGATTTTAGTGAAGATTGATTGATTAGGATTACAAAGTCTACAACCAACATCTGCCTGTGGCACTTTGAAGATGAAGGACCCATGACTATAGTTATTCCGCTGCAATGTAATGTAATAGCCAATGAGCTATGTATTGATGTAATAAAATTATGTTATTCCTGGTTATAAAGTTTAATTATGACCTTTGTTTCTTGATATTACATCTGAACTGTGGATGCTAGCTATTGATCCAGGGACTAGCATTGTAAACACAGGGGGCTCAATCTTATTAAAGGTTGGGGACCTTACAGAATGGTATCAGAGCATTGTGTTGCCTGTAGGATTTGTAACCCTAGGATTGGAGAAAAACCCCTTAGAAAAATAGGAGTTGTATTTTGTTCCAAAAACTTATTTACAAACAATCTTGTAAACTCTTTCCTCAACCATTTTGGTTTCAACTCTACATCTCATCTATATTCAAACTTAATGGAAAAGCCTACCCCTTGGCCAAAGACTTCACTATGTGCAAAGGACTTCTTCAACTCTAATGACTTCAACATCTTCAACATTTTCACCAAGGACTTCCAATTGGATATCACTAAGGACTACAAGTGAGACAAGAAATGTTACTCAAGATTTGAAGACTAAGGAAACACAACTTAGAAGAAACCATGAACACCTTTGAAGATTTGTGACCAAGACACAAGAATTCTCCAAGGATACAAAGATCTCCTTCAAGAAGAATCAACCACGAAAGATGGAAAGATCACAAATGAACCATATAGATGGACCACCATATTTAGTTCAAGTCAAACCCACCAACTTATGTGGTTTAACAAAAATATTTTTGGTTGCCTAAAAATATGCTTGGAACTTGTTGTTTGAGTGGAATGTTTTGTTGTGATTACTTGCACATTGCTTGTGTGAATTGTGATGTGTGTGATTAGAATTGATTTCCTTAGAAATATCTTGCCTATTCTAATCCCTACCCAACCCAAACAGATGACTTCTCCAAGAAACTCCAACATCAAGGATGGTGACAACAACAACAATCAAGAGGACAACATGAGAGAACTCATAGCAACCCAACACCAGTTGAACCAGCTGACGGCTCAGTTCATAGCCAACAATAGTGATAAAGACCTACTTTGCAAAAGTTTTTGGAGGAACAATCCCAACTGATGCTTAAGGTGACTAATCAAATGATCAACATGGAAGAAAACTATCCCAAAAGAGTGTATGACAACAAGGATGACAAGAATGTTATTCTAGATGGAGACCCAGCTTGCATTATTTGTGGAGACAAGGACCATACTTCCAAGGAGCATGAAGATCAATGTCCTAACTGTGAAGAGAAACATCCTATTGGACAATGTCCTACTTCTCAAGCTACTTGTTACCTTTGTGAAGGAAACGATCATGTCCCTATCCAATGCCCCATCTATGCCATTGTTGAACAAAGGAAAAAAGAAAGATCCAAGTATACCAAGAATGTTGATGGCAAAGGAAAAGGACCACTCATACCTCCAAACAAGACAACCCAATTAAAAGGACTAAAGAAACCTAAGAAACCAAAGCAAGACATGAGCCTTGTGCAATGTCGTAAATGTAAGGAAATGGGACACTACCCCAGTGGATGCCCAGAGAACCCGAAGAATAAAGAGATCGGCCAAGTAGTGTGCAACAATCGCAAAGAACCAGGCCACTATGTAGCAACTTGTCCACAAGAGCCACGTAAAGAACTCCAAGACATCCACTGTTTCAACTGCAAGAATCCAGGACATTATGCAAGCAACTGTCCAGAAAAGATGAAGAACAAGTTGAACAAGCCTATGGAGAAACTCAACCTTGGCCCATGAGTCAAGTGGGAAAACAAGGGCACTATGCAGAACTTTTCCAAGAAGAAGTTTTCCAAGATTCCAAGCAAGCCAAGATCTAGTTTAGTTGGAATTTTTTTTAAGGGTGGTAGTACCCTAGATGCTTTTGAGCCAACTTGTAACCCTAGCCTTCCCAAATCTCGGGCCGAGATTTATTTTAAGGGTGGTAGCCTGTCACATCCCAAGATTTTCCAAATCTTGTAATGTGAAAAATAAAATAAACAAAATCAATTTTTGTTGAAACTCAGGGTGAAAAGAAACTTTTGTTTCTAAAAGGAAACTTGAAATCCCACCTTGAACAAACCTTGGTTAAAGTTTGAATTCAACAAATCCAAATCAAGGGAAATGCATTCCTCAATGAATGTATCTGGAAATTTAAACATTTGGAAAATAAATCCAAAACCCTAAACCCTAATGGAAGGAAATCATTTCCCAAGTTATCTCCAAATCCATGGATTTGATCCATATGAAAAATTGATCAACAAATATTCACAAAGGATCAAGTAAGACCACAGAGATTGGTTTCACTTAATTTGGAACCATAAATAAAAATCTTATGGATTTAATAAAGGAATTGAGTTTCCAAAGCCATTAAAGCCCTCATCTAAAATCCATACCAAGTGGTGAACAATAGACCCTAAAAGGATTCAAAAGGATAAACAAATAATAAATAAGATTTCACAAATTGGAATCACCAAGTTTGGATCTATAAATAAAAAGATATGGATTTTATAAGACAAAGATAAAATTATTAAATAAAGAATATTTAAAGACCAAATCAAATCTTGGCCTAATCCATTAAGTAAATGGAGTGATTATAATCCCAATCCAAATAAAATAAAAGGATAAACAATATTCCAAATAAAATAAAATGGCAATAACTATTCTATCCCTATCTTAATAAGGACAAATCTCTAAATAAGAATACATGAGAAAATGATATTTGGAATTCACCCAGGTGGAATAAAAGTTGTTTAATCAACTTAAATAAAATAAAAACCTCCAAATAAAAAAAAATTGGAATTAAAACTATATTAAGTTCCATTGGAATTAAAACAAATACCCAATCTTAAATGATTAATAAATCATATTAGAATACTTTCCAAATAATTCAAGATGAATTATTTGAACCAACTAAACAAATAAAAACCTACTGAAAGGAATTGGGAAGTTTAAAGAATTTGAATGGAAATTTTATTAATTAAATCAAACCCTATTTTATTAAATAACTAAAGATCCATTTTATTTAATTATTGAATGGATCCTAAAATAAAATAAAAATATTATTTTGAGATTTGGATTATGTTGATAAACAGAACCAAATTCAAAGTTCAAAGTTGAGTGATTGTTTTGAATTATTTGAATGGTTTGATTGTTTGAATATTTGATTGAAAATTCAAAACAGAAAAATACAAATAGAAAAGGAAAAATGTTCAGGCAGAAAAAAAATAGTGCAAAGGACCTAGCCCACTAAGGCCCAGCAGTAGCCCACCTAGCCCACCTCCTCTTATTCCCCGAAGCATTCTTTTCACACCCAGTTTCTTACCCACACAGACACTGACCAAAAGGCCCAACAACCCACCCCACCCGAGCGAACCGTTTTCTTCACCGCGGACAGAACCCACGCAGTCGATGACAACTGGAGCCCACCTGGAACTTTCCTCTCCCACTGACAAGCATGCCCCACTCCTCCTGTTAGTCATCCCTAACCTCAAGACCATTTCCTCCCCTCAATGGCGCTCTGCCGATTTACTCCGGCGTTAAATTCGCGTTAACCACGGCCTTTACTCCCCCTGCGACGACGCCTACTTAAACGCCAGCGTCTTCTTCTCCATTTCCCCCAGACCACTCCCTCTCTTTGCCCCCAGGCTGGACGAATTGCGCCGCACACCGCCCTTTGCTCCGACGTAGTCCGGTGACGATTCCGACGAAACCTCACCGCCCCGAGCCTCCCTGAGTACGCTGACAGCTTCACCACTCTCAGGCGCATCTGCCAGTGCATCAAACTCGCCCGCGAGTGCCCTGCAGGCTCTCCAACGACGACGACCACCGTCGCCACCGTCTGCTTCCTCTCCGGCGAAGCCCACAGGTAGTTTCCGGCCGCCCCTCTACCTCTCGTTCATGCACACGACTTCGCCTTGACCCTGTGAATCTAACCGCGTCATCATTTCGCTTTGAGGTGATCCACAGCTCCATCCTCGACGAGCACCAGGACCACCCGACGCCGCCACGAACTCCGGTGAGCAATCGCAGCTGCCCCCGAGCGCCCCTTGACCAACCGCGAGTACTTTGAGCTTCGCCGTGACCCCCTGAGCCCGGTGAGAAACTCCTCTTTCTCCCTCACCTCCTGTAGCATCAGTACCGTCGTCGACCGACAGCTCCGCCGCCGCTAGCCACCGTCAGCGCCGCCAGTTCCTGGCAAGCGTCTGGTAGCCGTAGGATCTTAATCGCGTGGCCATGATAGATTGACTGAACGAAGGGGTACGCGTTGATCTGAGCCGCACCTGCCCCTTTTAATCCAGTGGTCTGTGTCACTCGATCCAGACAAACCGGTATGGACCAATAGGAACGTGACGCGTGGCCAGATCTGTTTTAAAACAGAATTTGAAAAACAGATTCAAGTGCCATTTTCAAACCTTTGTATCTTTGGATCCACACGTCCAAAAATTACAACTTTTATGTCGTTGGATTCAGGAGAACAAGACCTAGCCAGCCCTGCCCTTAGTTTAGCAAATAGTAACTGTTAGTTTGCTTGTCTTTGCAGATTCTTTTGTGAGCTTGTTTAGAGTAGAAAAATTGTTTAAAAATGATTTTATTGTTATAACCTTTGCAAAAATAGTTTGTTGTGACCTTATTGACCCTAGGAACCAACCCTTGGTGTTAAAACTGATTTTGGTAAATTTAGGTTAGATTATTGGACTTAGCCAACTTCTAGCCAAAGAAAAATAAAGATTTTGGTTATGAAATTGTTTTGGAAAGAAAACTTTGGAGAAAATGTTTTGGACCAAACCTACTGACCCAAACACCAAGTTTTGCAATAGCAACTCATTTGGTGAACCCTATAGGTTAATGCCTTAGTAAAAATATTTCTTCACCCCATAAAATAACACTTTGTTTTGAAAATGGTTTTATAGTGAAACCTTTTGCAAATGACTTGGCCACTTTAGAAAATGACCATTAGATGTACCCAAATGCCTATGACCCACTAGGAACCACTTTTTCAAACAAAACAAAGCTTGGCATGCTTGCATGCATTACTTTGACTTTGCCATTTTGGTAAATGACCAATTTGGAACTTACAAAGTTTAGAAGCCTAATGAAGACCATCCTTACAATAGAACTAACCTTTGCATGCTTATGCAAGACTTAGATCCCATTGCTTTGTGTGTGAAAAATTGTTTGTTTGACTTTGGTTTGGAATGTGAATTGAATTTGTGTTTGCTTGATTGGTAGATTAAGTTTGTGCCTTGCTTGATTGATTTGTAGTGACTTGAAGAGTGTGATTGTTGCAAGGACAAGGAGTGAACCTATACCCTCTACCAAAAAGGCAAGTGATGCTTCATATCTTTTGTCCCATTATTTTCACTATGCATTAGAGATTTCTCTAGGTAAAACTTGCATGGTTTTTATTTGCTAAGTATAGACCTTGCTATAGGAAAACCTAGTAGATGAATCCTTAGTAGGATTTTCCTAAGTTAAGAATCCTATTACTATCAAGCTTAGCCTAGCTAACAGAAAACAAGGGTGGAATATATATTCACACTATGGAAAAATATTCTAAGTCTAAGGACTTGTGTTTTGTTTAATAAAACAACTAAATGAATAAATCACCTGGGTGGAATGGAAGGAATGGTTTGTGTTGAGTGGTTCACAAGGCCATAGACTTGGCTTGTGTATCTCACTTGTGGATGGCCACCCAGGAACAAAGAGATTTGAGATGTCATATGTTGAGAAGCTTCAAGTGCAACCACTTGGCAATATGGGCTCTGTCATGATCATATAGGTTGCAAGAACTTAGCCATATGGACAGTGGGTGGTAGTGTTTGATAGGTTGGAACGCGTCCATGATGGTCTAAGGGAAGGCTTCTGAAAGATCTTGTCTTGGGAAACCAAGTCTTGTGGGGAAAGTGCACCACCTCTGCAGAGTGTAAAACCTAAGTACTTAGCCATGTCCCTGGTAAAGGACAATTTGAGCATCAAGACATGGAAGCAATCAAGAATCTCATCATTCAAATTTCTAAATAAAACTTGTGGGTGAACAAGGGTTGTTTGAAATCTTCAATCTTTGATGGAGAGATGGCTTGGTACAATGATCTTGAAATCTTTGATTGAGGAAAAATGATTTTGCCAAGCACTTCAGTCTTTGATTGGTAGATGCCTTGGAAAGGATCTTCAGTCTTTGATTGGTAGATGCCTTGGGAAATATTTTGCCAAACAAAAACTTAGTATTTTCAAAATGTTAGGGAAAAATCTATTTTCAGCAAAGCAAGCGTCAACTCCACTTAGCCAAATGCATATAGATGATAGACTCCACTATATTACCAAAGTATCACTTGCCAATACAATTCAAATGTATTGACCCTTGTGGCTGTAATTTGTAATGTTGTAGGTTTGATTGATTTTAGTGAAGATTGATTGATTAGGATTACAAAGTCTACAACCAACATCTGCCTGTGGCACTTTGAAGATGAAGGACCCATGACTATAGTTATTCCGCTGCAATGTAATGTAATAGCCAATGAGCTATGTATTGATGTAATAAAATTATGTTATTCCTGGTTATAAAGTTGAATTATGACCTTTGTTTCTTGATATTACATCTGAATTGTGGATGCTAGCTATTGACCCAGGGACTAGCATTGTAAACACAGGGGGCTCAATCTTATTAAAGGCTGGGGACCTTACAGAATGGTATCAGAGCATTGTGTTGCCTGTAGGATTTGTAACCCTAGGATTGGAGAAAAACCCCTTAGAAAAATAGGAGTTGTATTTTGTTCCAAAAACTTATTTACAAACAATCTTGTAAACTCTTTCCTCAACCATTTTGGTTTCAACTCTACATCTCATCTATATTCAAACTTAATGGAAAAGCCTACCCCTTGGCCAAAGACTTCACTATGTGCAAAGGACTTCTTCAACTCTAATGACTTCAACATTTTCACCAAGGACTTCCAACTTGGATATCACTAAGGACTACAAGTGAGACAAGAAATGTTACTCAAGATTTGAAGACTAAGGAAACACAACTTAGAAGAAACCATGAACACCTTTGAAGATTTGTGACCAAGACACAAGAATTCTCCAAGGATACAAAGATCTCCTTCAAGAAGAATCAACCACGAAAGATGGAAAGATCACAAATGAACCATATAGATGGACCACCATATTTAGTTCAAGTCAAACCCACCAACTTATGTGGTGTAACAAAAATATTTTTGGTTGCCTAAAAATATGCTTGGAACTTGTTGTTTGAGTGGAATGTTTTGTTGTGATTGCTTGCACATTGCTTGTGTGAATTGTGATGTGTGTGATTAGAATTGATTTCCTTAGAAATATCTTGCCTATTCTAATCCCTACCCAACCCAAACAGATGACTTCTCCAAGAAACTCCAACATCAAGGATGGTGACAACAACAACAATCAAGAGGACAACATGAGAGAACTCATAGCAACCCAACACCAGTTGAACCAGCTGACGGCTCAGTTCATAGCCAACAATAGTGATAAAGACCCTACTTTGCAAAAGTTTTTGGAGGAACAATCCCAACTGATGCTTAAGGTGACTAATCAAATGATCAGCATGGAAGAAAACTATCCCAAAAGAGTGTATGACAACAAGGATGACAAGAATGTTATTCTAGATGGAGACCCAGCTTGCATTATTTGTGGAGACAAGGACCATACTTCCAAGGAGCATGAAGATCAATGTCCTAACTGTGAAGAGAAACATCATATTGTACAATGTCCTACTTCTCAAGCTACTTGTTACCTTTGTGAAGGAAACGATCATGTCCCTATTCAATGCCCCATCTATGCCATTGTTGAACAAAGGAAACAAGAAAGATCCAAGTATACCAAGAATGTTGATGGCAAAGGAAAAGGACCACTCATACCTCCAAACAAGACAACCCAATTCAAAGGACTAAAGAAACCTAAGAAACCAAAGCAAGACATGAGCCTTGTGCAATGTCGTAAATGTAAGGAAATGGGACACTACCCCAGTGGATGCCCAGAGAACCCGAAGAATAAAGAGATCGGCCAAGTAGTGTGCAACAATTGCAAAGAACCAGGCCACTATGTAGCAACTTGTCCACAAGAGCCACGTAAAGAACTCCAAGACATCCACTGTTTCAACTGCAAGAATCCAGGACATTATGCAAGCAACTGTCCAGAAAAGATGAAGAACAAGTTGAACAAGCCTATGGAGAAACTCAACCTTGGCCCATGAGTCAAGTGGGAAAACAAGGGCACTATGCAGAAGTTTTCCAAGAAGATTTTTTCCAAGATTCCAAGCAAGCCAAGATCTAGTTTAGTTGGAATTTTTTTTTAAGGGTGGTAGTACCCTAGATGCTTTGGAGCCAACTTGTAACCCTAGCCTTCCCAAATCTCGGGCCGAGATTTATTTTAAGGGTGGTAGCCTGTCACATCCCAAGATTTTCCAAATCTTGTAATGTGAAAAATAAAATAAACAAAATCAATTTTTGTTGAAAATCAGGGTGAAAAGAAACTTTTGTTTCTAAAAGGAAACTTGAAATCCCACCTTGAACAAACCTTGGTTAAAGTTTGAATTCAACAAATCCAAATCAAGGGAAATGCATTCCTCAATGAATGTATCTGGAAATTTAAACATTTGGAAAATAAATCCAAAACCCCAAACCCTAATGGAAGGAAATCATTTCCCAAGTTATCTCCAAATCCATGGATTTGATCCATATGAAAAATTGATCAACAAATATTCACAAAGGATCAAGTAAGACCACAGAGATTGGTTTCACTTAATTTGGAACCATAAATAAAAATCTTATGGATTTAATAAAGGAATTGAGTTTCCAAAGCCATTAAATCCCTCATCTAAAATCCATACCAAGTGGTGAACAATAGACCCTAAAAGGATTCAAAAGGATAAACAAATAATAAATAAGATTTCACAAATTGGAATCACCAAGTTTGGATCTATAAATAAAAAGATATGGATTTTATAAGACAAAGATAAAATTATTAAATAAAGAATATTTAAAGACCAAATCAAATCTTGGCCTAATCCATTAAGTAAATGGAGTGATTATAATCCCAATCCAAATAAAATAAAAGGATAAAGAATATTCCAAATAAAATAAAATGGCAATAACTATTCTATCCCTATCTTAATAAGGACAAATCTCTAAATAAGAATACATGAGAAAATGATATTTGGAATTCACCCAGGTGGAATAAAAGTTGTTTAATCAACTTAAATAAAATAAAAACCTCCAAGTAAAAAAAATTTGGAATTAAAACTATATTAAGTTCCATTGGAATTAAAACAAATACCCAATCTTAAATGATTAATAAATCATATTAGAATACTTTCCAAATAATTCAAGATGAATTATTTGAACCAACTAAACAAATAAAAACCTACTGAAAGGAATTGGGAAGTTTAAAGAATTTGAATGGAAATTTTATTAATTAAATCAAACCCTATTTTATTAAATAACTAAAGATCCATTTTATTTAATTATTGAATGGATCCTAAAATAAAATAAAAATATTATTTTGAGATTTGGATTATGTTGATAAACAGAACCAAATTAAAAGTTCAAAGTTGAGTGATTGTTTGAATTGTTTGAATGGTTTGATTGTTTGAATATTTGATTGAAAATTCAAAACAGAAAAATATAAATAGAAAAGGAAAAATGTTCAGGCAGAAAAAAAATAGTGAAGAGGACCCAGCCCACTAAGGCCCAGCAGTAGCCCACCTAGCCCACCTCCTCTTATTCCCCGAAGCATTCTTTTCACACCCAGTTTCTTACCCACACAGACACTGACCAGTAGGCCCAACAACCCACCCCACCCGAGCGAACCGTTTTCTTCACCGCGGACAGAACCCACGCAGTCGATGACAACTGGAGCCCACCTGGAACTTTCCCCTCCCACTGACAAGCATGCCCCACTCCTCCTGTTAGTCATCCCTAACCTCGCGACCGTTTCCTCCCCTCAACGGTGCTCTGCCGATTTACTCCGGTGTTAAATTCGCGTTAACCACGGCCTTTACTCCCCCTGCGACGACGCCTACTTAAACGCCAGCGTCTTCTTCTCCATTTCCCCCAGACCACTCCCTCTCTCTGCCCCCAGGCTGGACGAATTGCGCCGCACACCGCCCTCTGCTCCGACGTAGTCCGGTGACGATTCCGACAAAACCTCACCGCCCCGAGCCTCCCTGAGTACGCTGACAGCTTCACCACTCTCAGGCGCATCTGCCAGTGCATCAAACTCGCCCGCGAGTGCCCTGCAGGCTCTCCAACGACGATGACAACCGTCGCCACCGTCTGCTTCCTCTCCGGCGAAGCCCACAGGTAGTTTCCAGCCGCCCCTCTACCTCTCGTTCATGCACACGACTTCGCCTTGGCCCTGTGAATCTAACCGCGTCATCATTTCGCTTTGAGGTGATCCATAGCTCCATCCTCGACGAGCACCAGGACCACCCGACGCCGCCACGAACTCCGGTGAGCAATCGCAGCTGCCCCCGAGCGCCCCTTGACCAACCGCGAGTACTTTGAGCTTCGCCGTGACCCCCTGAGCCCGGTGAGCAACTCCTCTTTCTCCCTCACCTCCTGTAGCATCGGTACCGTCGTCGACCGACAGCTCCACTGCCGCTAGCCACCGTCAGCGCCGCCAGTTCCTGGCAAGCGTCTAGTAGCCGTAGGATCTTAATCGCGTGGCCACGATAGATTGACTGAGCGAAGGGGTACGCGTTGATCTGAGCCGCACCTGCCCCTTTTAATCCAGTGGTCTGTGTCACTCGATCCAGACGAACCGGTATGGACCAATAGGAACGTGACGCGTGGCCAGATCTGTTTTAAAACAGAATTTGAAAAACAGATTCAAGTGCCATTTTCAAACCTTTGTATCTTTGGATCCACACGTCCAAAAATTACAAATTTTATGTCGTTGGATTTAGGAGAACAAGACCTAGCCAGCCCTGCCCTTAGTTTAGCAAATAGTAACTGTTAGTTTGCTTGTCTTTGCAGATTCTTTTGTGAGCTTGTTTAGAGTAGAAAAATTGTTTAAAAATGATTTTAGGGTTATAACCTTTGCAAAAATAGTTTGTTGTGACCTTATTGACCCTAGGAACCAACCCTTGGTGTTAAAATTGATTTTGGTAAATTTAGGTTAGATTATTGGACTTAGCCAACTTCTAGCCAAAGAAAAATAAAGATTTTGGTTATGAAATTGTTTTGGAAAGAAAACTTTGGAGAAAATGTTTTGGACCAAACCTACTGACCCAAACACCAAGTTTTGCAATAGCAACTCATTTGGTGAACCCTATAGGTTAATGCCTTAGTAAAAATATTTCTTAACCCCATAAAATAACACTTTGTTTTGAAAATGGTTTTATAGTGAAACCTTTTGCAAATGACTTGGCCACTTTAGAAAATGACCATTAGATGTACCCAAATGCCTATGACCCACTAGGAACCACTTTTTCAAACAAAACAAAGCTTGGCATGCTTGCATGCATTACTTTGACTTTGCCATTTTGGTAAATGACCAATTTGGAACTTACAAAGTTTAGAAGCCTAATGAAGACCATCCTTACAATAGAACTAACCTTTGCATGCTTATGCAAGACTTAGATCCCATTGCTTTGTGTGTGAAAAAATGTTTGTTTGGCTTTGGTTTGGAATGTGAATTGAATTTGTGTTTGCTTGATTGGTAGATTAAGTTTGTGCCTTGCTTGATTGATTTGTAGTGACTTGAAGAGTGTGATTGTTGCAAGGACAAGGAGTGAACCTATACCCTCTACCAAAAAGGCAAGTGATGCTTCATATCTTTTGTCCCATTATTTTCACTATGCATTAGAGATTTCTCTAGGTAAAACTTGCATGGTTTTTATTTGCTAAGTATAGACCTTGCTATAGGAAAACCTAGTAGATGAATCCTTAGTAGGATTTTCCTAAGTTAAGAATCCTATTACTATCAAGCTTAGCCTAGCTAACAGAAAACAAGGGTGGAATATATATTCACACTATGGAAAAATATTATAAGTCTAAGGACTTGTGTTTTGTTTAATAAAACAACTAAGTGAATAAATCACCTGGGTGGAATGGAAGGAATGGTTTGTGTTGAGTGGTTCACAAGGCCATAGACTTGGCTTGTGTATCTCACTTGTGGATGGCCACCCAGGAACAAAGAGATTTGAGATGTCATATGTTGAGAAGCTTCAAGTGCAACCACTTGGCAATATGGGCTCTGTCATGATCATATAGGTTGCAAGAACTTAGCCATATGGATAGTGGGTGGTAGTGTTTGATAGGTTGGAACGCGTCCATGATGGTCTAAGGGAAGGCTTCTGAAAGATCTTGTCTTGGGAAACCAAGTCTTGTGGGGAAAGTGCACCACCTCTGCAGAGTGTAAAACCTAAGTACTTAGCCATGTCCCTGGTAAAGGACAATTTGAGCATCAAGACATGGAAGCAATCAAGAATCTCATCATTCAAATTTCTAAATAAAACTTGTGGGTGAACAAGGGTTGTTTGAAATCTTCAATCTTTGATGGAGAGATGGCTTGGTACAAGGATCTTGAAATCTTTGATTGAGGAAAAATGATTTTGCCAAGCACTTCAGTCTTTGATTGGTAGATGCCTTGGAAAGGATCTTCAGTCTTTGATTGGTAGATGCCTTGGGAAATATTTTGCCAAACAAAAACTTAGTATTTTCAAAATGTTAGGGAAAAATCTATTTTCAGCAAAGCAAGCCTCAACTCCACTTAGCCAAATGCATATAGATGATAGACTCCACTATATTACCAAAGTATCACTTGCCAACACAATTCAAATGTATTGACCCTTGTGGCTATAACTTGTAATGTTGCAGGTTTGATTGATTTTAGTGAAGATTGATTGATTAGGATTACAAAGTCTACAACCAACATCTGCCTTTGGCACTTTGAAGATGAAGGACCCATGACTATAGTTATTCCGCTGCAATGTAATGTAATAGCCAATGAGCTATGTGTTGATGTAATAAAATTATGTTATTCCTGGTTATAAAGTTGAATTATGACCTTTGTTTCTTGATATTACATCTGAACTGTGGATGCTAGCTATTGATCAAGGGACTAGCATTGTAAACACAGGGGCTCAATCTTATTAAAGGTTGGGGACCTTACATGTGTGTTCTTTTCACACACCACATATGGATCCACTAGTGTCATTGCATGTGTGTTCTTTTCATAATACACCTATAGATCCACCAGTTTCATTGCATGTGTGCTCTTTTTACTAACAACAACCAGAGTCATTGCATGTGTGTTCTCTTCAGGGGCCACACATGGATCCACCAGTGTCATTGCATTTGTGTTCTTTTTACTAACAACAATCAGAGTCATTGAAATGTGTGTTCTCTTTAAAGACCACACATGGATCCACTAGTTTTATTGAATGTGTGTTATTTTTACTAACAACAACCAGAGTCATTGCATGTGTGTTCTTTTCACATACCACATATGGATCCACCAGTCTCATTGCATGTGTGTTCTTTATAGTAACAACAACTAGAGTCATTTCATGTGTGTTCTTTTCACATACTACATATGGATCCACCGGTGTCATTGAAATGTGTGTTCTCTTCAGAGACCACACATGGATCCACCAGTGTCATTGCATCTGTGTTCTTTTTACTAACAACAACTAGAGTCATTGCATGTGTGTTCTTTTCACATACCACATATGGATCCACCAGTGTCATTGCATGTCTGCTCTTTTCACAATCCACCTATGGATCCACCAGTGTCATTGCATGTGTGTTCTTTTTACTAACAACAACAAGAGTCATTGCATGTGTGTTCTTTTCACATACCACATATGGATCCACCAGTGGCATTGCATGTGTGTTCTTTTCACAATCCACCTATGGATCCACCAGTGTCAATGCATGTGTGCTCTTTTTACTAACAACAACCAGAGCCATTGCATGTGTGTTCTCTTCAGAGACCACATAGAGATCCACCAGTGTCATTCCATGCGTGTTCTTTTTACTAAGAACAATCAGAGTTCTTGAAATGTGTGTTCTCTTCAGAGACCACACATGGATCCACCAGTGTCATTGCATGTGTGTTCTTGTTACTAACAACAACCAGAGTCATTGCATGTGTGTTCTTTTCAAATACCACATATGGATCCACTAGTGTCATTGCATGTGTGTTCTTTTTACAATCCACATATGGATCCACCAGTGTCATTGCATGTGTGCTACTTTTACTAACAACAACCAGAGTCATTGCATGTGTGTTCTTTTCACAATCCACCTATGGATCCACCAGTGTCCTTGCATGTGTGCTCTTTTTACTAACAACAACCAGAGTCATTGCATGTGTGTTCTCTTTAGAGACCACACATGGATCCACCAGTGTCATTGCATGTGTGTTCTTTTTACTAACAACAACCAGTGTCATTGAAATGTGTGTTCTCTTTAGAGACCACACATGGATCCACCAGTGCCATTGCATGTGTGTTCCTGTTACTAACAACAACCGGAGTCATTGCATGTTTGTTCTTTTCACATACCACATATGGATCCACCAGTATCATTGCATGTGTGTTCTTTTCACAATCCACCTATGGATCCACCAGTGTCATTGCATGTGTGCTCTTTTTACTAACAACAACCAAAGTCATTGCATGTGTGTTCTCTTGAGAGACCACACATGGATCCACCTGTGTCATTGCATGTGTGTTCTTTTTACTAATAGCAAACAGAGTCATTGAAATGTGTGTTCTCTTCAGAGACCACACATGGATCCACCAGTGTCATTGCATGTGTGCTCTTTTCACAATCCACCTATGGATCCACCGGTGTCATTGCATGTGTGTTCTTTTCCCTAACAACAACTGGAGTCATTGCATGTGTGTTCTTTTCACATACCACATATGGATCCACCAGTGTCATTGCATGTGTGCTCTTTTCACAATCCACCTATGGATCCACCGGTGTCATTGCATGTGTGTTCTTTCACATACCACATATGGATCCACCAGTGTCATTGAAATGTGTGTTCTTTTTACTAACAATAACTGGAGTCATTTCATGTGTGTTCTTTTCACATACCACATATGGATCCACCAGTGTGATTGAAATGTGTGTTCTCTTTAGAGACCACACATGGATCCACCAGTGTCATTGCATGTGTGTTCTTTTTACTAACAACAACTAGAGTCATTGCATGTGTGTTCTTTTCAGATACAACATATGGATCCACAAGTGTCATTGCATGTGTGCTCTTTTCACAATCCACCCATGGATCCACTAGTGTCATTGCATGTGTGCTCTTTTCACATACAACATATGGATCCACTAGTGTCATTGCATGTGTGTTCTTTTTACTAACAACAACCAGAGTCATTGCATGTGTGTTCTTTCCACATACCACATATGGATCCACCAGTGTCATTGCATGTGTGCTCTTTTCACAATCCACATATGGATCCACTAGTGTCATTACACGTGTATTCTTTTTACTAACAACAACCATAGTCATTGCATGTGTGTTCTTTTCACATACCACATATGGATCCACCAGTGTCATTGCATGTGTGTTCTTTTCACAATCCACCTATGGATCCACCAGTGTCATTGCATATGTGCTCTTTTTACTAACAACAACCAGAGTCATTGCATGTGTGTTCTCTTTAGAGACCACACATGGATCCACCAGTGTCATTGGATGTGTGTTCTTTTTACTAACAACAACCAGTGTCATTGAAATGTGTATTCTCGTTAGAGACCACACATGGATCCACCAGTGTCATTGCATGTGTGTTCTTTTTACTAACAACAACCGGAGTCATTGCATGTGTGTTGTTTTCGCATACCACATATGGATCCACCAGTATCATTGCATGTGTGTTCTTTTCACAATCCACCTATGGATCCACCAGTGTCATTGCATGTGTGCTCTTTTTACTAACAACAACCAAAGTCTTTGCATGTGTGTTCTCTTCAGAGACCACACATGGATCCACCTATGTCATTGCATGTGTGTTCTTTTTACTAAGAACAAACAGAGTCATTGAAATGTGTGTTCTGTTCAGAGACCACACATGGATCCACCAGTGTCATTGCATGTGTGTTCTTTTTACTAACAACAACCAGAGTCATTGCATGTGTGTTCTTTTCACATACCACATATGTATCCACAAATGTCACTTCATGTGTGTTCTTTTTACTAACAACAACCAGAGTCATTTCATGTGTGTTCTTTTCACATACCACATATGGATCCACCAGTGTCATTGAAATGTGTGTTCTCTTCAGAGACCACACATGGATCCACCAGTGTCATTGCATGTGTGTTCTTTTTACTGACAACAACTTAAGTCATTACATGTGTGTTCTTTTCACATACCACATATGGATCCACTAGTGTCATTGTATGTGTGCTCTTTTCACAATCCACCTATGGATCCACCAGTGTCATTGCATGTGTGTTCTTTTTACTAACAACCAGAGTCATTGCATGTGTGTTCTTTTCACATACCACATATGGATCCACCAGTGTCATTGAAATATGTGTTCTTTTTACTAACAATAACTGGAGTCATTTCATGTGTGTTCTTTTCACATACCACATATGGATCCACCAGTGTCATTGAAATGTGTGTTCTCTTTAGAGACCACACATGGATCCACCAGTGTCATTGCATGTGTGTTCTTTTTACTAACAACAACTGGAGTCATTGCATGTGTGTTCTTTTCACATACAACATATGGATCCACAAGTGTCATTGCATGTGTGCTCTTTTCACAATGCACCCATGGATCCACGAGTGTCATTGCATGTGTGTTCTTTTCACATACCACATATGGATCCACCAGTGTCATTGAAATGTGTATTCTCGTCAGAGACCACACATGGATCCACCAGTGTCATTGCATGTGTGTTCTTTTTACTAACAATAACTGGATTCATTGCATGTGTGTTCTTTTCACATACCACATATGGATCCTCCATTGTCATTGTATGTGTGCTCTTTTCACAATCCACCTATGGATCCACCAGTGTCGTTGAAATGTGTGTTCTCTTCAGAGACCACACATGGATCCACCAGTGTCATTACATGTGTGTTCTTTTCACATACCTCATATGGATCCACCTGTGTCATTGCATGTGTGCTATTTTCACAATCCACCTATGGATCCACCAGTGTCATTGCATGTGTGTTCTTTTTACTAACAACAACCAGAGTCATTGCATGTGTGTTCTTTTGACCTACCTCATATGGATCCACTAGTGTCATTGAAATGTGTGTTGTCTTTAGAGACCACACATGGATCCACCAGTGTCATTGCATGTGTGTTCTTTTTACTAACAACAACTGGAGTCATTGCATGTGTGTTATTTTCACATACCACATATGGATCCACCAGTGTCATTGCATGTGTGCTGTTTTCACAATCCACCTATGGATCCACTAGTGTCATTGCATGTGTGTTCTTTTTACTCACAACAACCAGAGTCATTGCATGTGTGTTCTTTCCACATACCACATATGGATCCACCAGTGTCATTGCATGTGTGCTCTTTTCACAATCCACATATGATCCACTAGTGTCTTTACACGTGTATTCCTTTTACTAACAACAACCAGAGTCATTGCATGTGTGTTCTTTTCACATACCACATATGGATCCACTAGTGTCATTGCATGTCTGTTCTTTTCACAATCCACCTATGGATCCACCAGTGTCATTGCATATGTGCTCTTTTTACTAACAACAACCAGAGTCATTGCATGTGTGTTCTCTTTAGAGACCACACATGGATCCACCAGTGTCATTGCATGTGTGTTCTTTTTACTAACAACAACCAGGGTCATTGAAATGTGTGTTCTCTTCAGAGACCACACATGGATCCACCAGTGTCATTGCATGTGTATTCTTGTTACTAACAACAACCGGAGTCATTGCATGTGTGTTCTTTTCACATACCACATATGGATCCACCAGTATCATTGCATGTGTGTTCTTTCACAATCCACCTATGGATCCACCAGTGTCATTGCATGTGTGCTCTTTTTACTAACAACAACCAAAGTCATTGCATGTGTGTTCTCTTGAGAGACCACACATGGATCCACCTGTGTCATTGCATGTGTGTTCTTTTTACTAACAACAAACAGAGTCATTGAAATGTGTGTTCTCTTCAGAGACCACACATGGATCCACCAGTGTCATTGCATGTGTGTTCTTTTTACTACCAACAACCAGATTCATTCCATGTGTGTTCTTTTCACATACCACATATGGATCCACCAGTGTCATTGCATGTGTGCTGTTTTCACAATCCACCTATGGATCCACCAGTGTCATTGCATGTGTGTTCTTTTTACTCACAACAACCAGAGTCATTGCATGTGTGTTATTTTCACAAGCACATATGGATCCACCAGTGTCATTGCATGTGTGCTATTTTCACAATCCACATATGGATCCACCAGTGTCATTACATGTGTATTCTTTTTACTAACAACAACCAGAGTCATTGCATGTGTGTTCTTTTCACATACCACGTATGGATCCACCAGTGTCATTGCATGTGTGTTCTTTTCACAATCCACCTATGGATCCAGCAGTGTCATTGCATGTGTGCTCTTTTTACTAACAACAACCAGAGTCATTGCACGTGTGTTCTCTTTAGAGACCACACATGGATCCACCAGTGTCATTGCATGTGTGTTCTTTTTACCAACAACAACCAGTGTCATTGAAATGTGTGTTCTCTTCAGAGACCACACATGGATCCACCAGTGTCATTGCATGTGTGTTCTTGTTACTAACAACAACCGAAGTCATTGCATGTGTGTTCTTTTCACATACCACATATGGATCCACCAGTATCATTGCATGTGTGTTCTTTTCACAATCCACCTATGGATCCACCAGTGTCATTGCATGTGTGCTCTTTTTACTAACAACAACCAAAGTCATTGCATGTGTGTTCTCTTGAGAGACCACACATGGATCCACCTATGTCATTGCATGTGTGTTCTTTTTACTAACAACAAACAAAGTAATTGAAATATGTGTTCTCTTTAGAGACCACACATGGATCCACCAGTGTCATTGCATGTGTGTTCTCTTTACTAACAACAACCAGAGTCATTGCATGTGTGTTCTTTTCACATACCACATATGTATCCACCAATGTCACTGCATGTGTGTTCTTTTTACTAACAATTGCTGGAGTCATTTCATGTGTGTTCTTTTCACATACCACATATGGATCCACCAGTGTCATTGAAATGTGTGTTCTCTTCAGAGACCACACATGGATCCACCACTGTCATTACATGTGTGTTCCTTTTACTAAAATAAACTGGAGTCATTGCATGTGTGTTCTTTTCACATACCACATATCGATCCACCAGTGTCATTGCATGTGTGCTCTTTTCACAATCCACCTATGGATCCACCAGTGTCATTGCATGTGTGTTCTTTTCACATACCACATATGGATCCACTAGTGTCATTGAAATGTGTGTTCTCTTCAGAGACCACACATGGATCCACCAGTGTCATTGCATGTGTGTTCTTTTTACTAACATCAACTAGAGTCATTGCATGTGTGTTCTTTTCACATACCACATATGGATCCACCAGTGTCATGGCATGTGTGCTCTTTTCACAATCCACCTATGGATCCATCTGTGTCATTGTATGTGTGTTCTTTTCACATACCACATATGGATCCACCAGTGTCATTGAAATGTGTGTTCTCTTTAGAGACCACACATTTATCCACCAGTGTCATTGCATGTGTGTTATTTTTACTAACAACAACCAGAGTCATTGCATGTGTGTTCTTTTCACATACCACATATGGATCCACCAGTGTCATTGCATGTGTGTTCTTTTCACAATCCACCTATGGATCCACCAGTGTCATTGCATGTGTGCTCTTTTTACTAATAATAACCAGAGTCATTGCATGTGTGTTCTCTTTAGAGACCACACATGGATCCACCTGTGTCATTCCATGTGTGTTCTTTTTACTAACAACAACCAGTGTCATTGAAATGTGTGTTCTCTTCAGAGACCACACATGGGTCCACAAGTGTCATTGCATGTGTGTTGTTGTTACTAACAACAACCAGAGTCATTGCATGTGTGTTCTTTTCAAATACCACATATGGATCCACTAGTGTCATTGCATGTGTGTTCTTTTTACAATCCACATATGGATCCACCAGTGTCATTGCATGTGTGCTCCTTTTACTAACAACAACCAGAGTCATTGCATGTGTGTTCTCTTCGGAGACCACACATGGATCCACCTGTGTCATTGCATGTGTTTTCTTGTTACTAACAACAACTAGAGTCATTGAAATGTGTGTTCTCTTTAGGGACCACACATGGATCCACCAGTGTCATTGCATGTGTGTTCTTTTTACTAACAACAACCAGAATCATTGCATGTGTGTTCTTTTCACATACCACATATGGATCCACCAGTGTCATTGCATGTGTGTTCTTTTTACAAACAACAATTGGAGTCATTGCATGTGTGTTCTTTTCACATACAACATATGGATCCACCAGTGTCATTGCATGTGTGTTCTTTTCACAATCCACCTATGGATCCACTAGTGTCATTGCATGTGTGTTCTTTTCACATACCACATATGGATCCACAAGTGTCATTGAAATGTGTATTCTCTTTAGAGACCACACATGGATCCACTAGTGTCATAGCATGTGTGTTCTTTTTACTAACAACAACCAGAGTCATTGCATGTGTGTTCTTTCCACATACCACATATGGATCCACCAGTGTCATTGCATGTGTGCTCTTTTCACAATCCACATATGATCCACTAGTGTCATTACACGTGTATTCCTTTTACTAACAACAACCAGAGTCATTGCATGTGTGTTCTTTTCACATACCACATATGGATCCACTAGTGTCATTGCATGTCTGTTCTTTTCACAATCCACCTATGGATCCACCAGTGTCATTGCATATGTGCTCTTTTTACTAACAACAACCAGAGTCATTGCATGTGTGTTCTCTTTAGAGACCACACATGGATCCACCAGTGTCATTGCATGTGTGTTCTTTTTACTAACAACAACCAGGGTCATTGAAATGTGTGTTCTCTTCAGAGACCACACATGGATCCACCAGTGTCATTGCATGTGTATTCTTGTTACTAACAACAACCGGAGTCATTGCATGTGTGTTCTTTTCACATACCACATATGGATCCACCAGTATCATTGCATGTGTGTTCTTTCACAATCCACCTATGGATCCACCAGTGTCATTGCATGTGTGCTCTTTTTACTAACAACAACCAAAGTCATTGCATGTGTGTTCTCTTGAGAGACCACACATGGATCCACCTGTGTCATTGCATGTGTGTTCTTTTTACTAACAACAAACAGAGTCATTGAAATGTGTGTTCTCTTCAGAGACCACACATGGATCCACCAGTGTCATTGCATGTGTGTTCTTTTTACTACCAACAACCAGATTCATTCCATGTGTGTTCTTTTCACATACCACATATGGATCCACCAGTGTCATTGCATGTGTGCTGTTTTCACAATCCACCTATGGATCCACCAGTGTCATTGCATGTGTGTTCTTTTTACTCACAACAACCAGAGTCATTGCATGTGTGTTATTTTCACAAGCACATATGGATCCACCAGTGTCATTGCATGTGTGCTATTTTCACAATCCACATATGGATCCACCAGTGTCATTACATGTGTATTCTTTTTACTAACAACAACCAGAGTCATTGCATGTGTGTTCTTTTCACATACCACGTATGGATCCACCAGTGTCATTGCATGTGTGTTCTTTTCACAATCCACCTATGGATCCAGCAGTGTCATTGCATGTGTGCTCTTTTTACTAACAACAACCAGAGTCATTGCACGTGTGTTCTCTTTAGAGACCACACATGGATCCACCAGTGTCATTGCATGTGTGTTCTTTTTACCAACAACAACCAGTGTCATTGAAATGTGTGTTCTCTTCAGAGACCACACATGGATCCACCAGTGTCATTGCATGTGTGTTCTTGTTACTAACAACAACCGAAGTCATTGCATGTGTGTTCTTTTCACATACCACATATGGATCCACCAGTATCATTGCATGTGTGTTCTTTTCACAATCCACCTATGGATCCACCAGTGTCATTGCATGTGTGCTCTTTTTACTAACAACAACCAAAGTCATTGCATGTGTGTTCTCTTGAGAGACCACACATGGATCCACCTATGTCATTGCATGTGTGTTCTTTTTACTAACAACAAACAAAGTAATTGAAATATGTGTTCTCTTTAGAGACCACACATGGATCCACCAGTGTCATTGCATGTGTGTTCTCTTTACTAACAACAACCAGAGTCATTGCATGTGTGTTCTTTTCACATACCACATATGTATCCACCAATGTCACTGCATGTGTGTTCTTTTTACTAACAATTGCTGGAGTCATTTCATGTGTGTTCTTTTCACATACCACATATGGATCCACCAGTGTCATTGAAATGTGTGTTCTCTTCAGAGACCACACATGGATCCACCAGTGTCATTACATGTGTGTTCCTTTTACTAAAATAAACTGGAGTCATTGCATGTGTGTTCTTTTCACATACCACATATCGATCCACCAGTGTCATTGCATGTGTGCTCTTTTCACAATCCACCTATGGATCCACCAGTGTCATTGCATGTGTGTTCTTTTCACATACCACATATGGATCCACTAGTGTCATTGAAATGTGTGTTCTCTTCAGAGACCACACATGGATCCACCAGTGTCATTGCATGTGTGTTCTTTTTACTAACATCAACTAGAGTCATTGCATGTGTGTTCTTTTCACATACCACATATGGATCCACCAGTGTCATGGCATGTGTGCTCTTTTCACAATCCACCTATGGATCCATCTGTGTCATTGTATGTGTGTTCTTTTCACATACCACATATGGATCCACCAGTGTCATTGAAATGTGTGTTCTCTTTAGAGACCACACATTTATCCACCAGTGTCATTGCATGTGTGTTATTTTTACTAACAACAACCAGAGTCATTGCATGTGTGTTCTTTTCACATACCACATATGGATCCACCAGTGTCATTGCATGTGTGTTCTTTTCACAATCCACCTATGGATCCACCAGTGTCATTGCATGTGTGCTCTTTTTACTAATAATAACCAGAGTCATTGCATGTGTGTTCTCTTTAGAGACCACACATGGATCCACCTGTGTCATTCCATGTGTGTTCTTTTTACTAACAACAACCAGTGTCATTGAAATGTGTGTTCTCTTCAGAGACCACACATGGGTCCACAAGTGTCATTGCATGTGTGTTGTTGTTACTAACAACAACCAGAGTCATTGCATGTGTGTTCTTTTCAAATACCACATATGGATCCACTAGTGTCATTGCATGTGTGTTCTTTTTACAATCCACATATGGATCCACCAGTGTCATTGCATGTGTGCTCCTTTTACTAACAACAACCAGAGTCATTGCATGTGTGTTCTCTTCGGAGACCACACATGGATCCACCTGTGTCATTGCATGTGTTTTCTTGTTACTAACAACAACTAGAGTCATTGAAATGTGTGTTCTCTTTAGGGACCACACATGGATCCACCAGTGTCATTGCATGTGTGTTCTTTTTACTAACAACAACCAGAATCATTGCATGTGTGTTCTTTTCACATACCACATATGGATCCACCAGTGTCATTGCATGTGTGTTCTTTTTACAAACAACAATTGGAGTCATTGCATGTGTATTCTTTTCACATACAACATATGGATCCACCAGTGTCATTGCATGTGTGTTCTTTTCACAATCCACCTATGGATCCACTAGTGTCATTGCATGTGTGTTCTTTTCACATACCACATATGGATCCACAAGTGTCATTGAAATGTGTATTCTCTTTAGAGACCACACATGGATCCACTAGTGTCATAGCATGTGTGTTCTTTTTACTAACAACAACAAGAGTCGTTGCATGTGCGTTCTTTTCATATACCACATATGGATCCACCAGTGTCATTGCATGTGTGCTCTTTTCACAATCCACCTATGGATCCACAAGTGTCATTGAAATGTGTGTTCTCTTCAGAGACCACACATGGATCCACCAGTGTCATTGCATGTGTGTTCTTTTTACTAACAACAACCATAGTCACTGCATGTGTGTTCTTTTCACATACCACATATGGATCCACCAGTGTCATTGCATGTGTGCTCCTTTCACAATCACGCTATGGATCCACCAGTGTCATTGCCCGTGTGTTCTTTTTACTAACAATAACCAGAGTCATTGCATGTGTGTTCTTTTCACACACCACATATGGATCCACTAGTGTCATTGCATGTGTGTTCTTTTCATAATACACCTATAGATCCACCAGTTTCATTGCATGTGTGCTCTTTTTACTAACAACAACCAGAGTCATTGCATGTGTGTTCTCTTCAGGGGCCACACATGGATCCACCAGTGTCATTGCATTTGTGTTCTTTTTACTAACAACAATCAGAGTCATTGAAATGTGTGTTCTCTTTAGAGACCACACATGGATCCACTAGTGTTATTGAACGTGTGTTATTTTTACTAACAACAACCAGAGTCATTGCATGTGTGTTCTTTTCACATACCACATATGGATCCACCAGTCTCATTGCATGTGTGTTCTTTATAGTAACAACAACTCGAGTCATTTCATGTGTGTTCTTTTCACATACTACATATGGATCCACCAGTGTCATTGAAATGTGTGTTCTCTTCAGAGACCACACATGGATCCACCAGTGTCATTGCATCTGTGTTCTTTTTACTAACAACAACTGGAGTCATTGCATGTGTGTTCTTTTCACATACCACATATGGATCCACCAGTGTCATTGCATGTCTGCTCTTTTCACAATCCACCTATGGATCCACCAGTGTCATTGCATGTGTGTTCTTTTTACTAACAACAACCAGAGTCATTGCATGTGTGTTATTTTCACATACCACATATGGATCCACCAGTGGCATTGCATGTGTGTTCTTTTCACAATCCACCTATGGATCCACCAGTGTCAATGCATGTGTGCTCTTTTTACTAACAACAACCAGAGCCATTGCATGTGTGTTCTCTTCAGAGACCACATAGAGATCCACCAGTGTCATTCCATGTGTGTTCTTTTCACATACCACATATGGATCCACCAGTGTCATTGCATGTGTGCTATTTTCACAATCCACATATGGATCCACCAGTGTCATTACATGTGTATTCTTTTTACTAACAACAACCAGAGTCATTGCATGTGTGTTCTTTTCACATACCACATATGGATCCACCAGTGTCATTGCATGTGTGTTCTTTTCACAATCCACCTATGGATCCACCAGTGTCATTGCATGTGTGCTCTTTTTACTAACAACAACCAGAGTCATTGCACGTGTGTTCTCTTTAGAGACCACACATGGATCCACCAGTGTCATTGCATGTGTGTTCTTTTTACTAACAACAACCAGTGTCATTGAAATGTGTGTTCTCTTCAGAGACCACACATGGATCCACCAGTGTCATTGCATGTGTGTTCTTGTTACTAACAACAACCGGAGTCATTGCATGTGTGTTCTTTTCACATACCACATATGGATCCACCAGTATCATTGCATGTGTGTTCTTTTCACAATCCACCTATGGATCCACCAGTGTCATTGCATGTGTGCTCTTTTTACTAACAACAACCAGATTCATTCCATGTGTGTTCTTTTCACATACCACATATGGATCCACCAGTGTCATTGCATGTGTGCTGTTTTCACAATCCACCTATGGATCCACCAGTGTCATTGCAAGTGTGTTCTTTTTACTCACAACAACCAGAGTCATTGCATGTGTGTTATTTTCACAAGCACATATGGATCCACCAGTGTCATTGCATGTGTGCTATTTTCACAATCCACATATGGATCCACCAGTGTCATTACATGTGTATTCTTTTTACTAACAACAACCAGAGTCATTGCATGTGTGTTCTTTTCACATACCACGTATGGATCCACAAGTGTCATTGCATGTGTGTTCTTTTCACAATCCACCTATGGATCCAGCAGTGTCATTGCATGTGTGCTCTTTTTACTAACAACAACCAGAGTCATTGCACGTGTGTTCTCTTTAGAGAACACAAGGATCCACCAGTGTCATTGCATGTGTGTTATTTTTACTAACAACAACCAGTGTCATTGAAATGTGTGTTCTCTTCAGAGACCACACATGGATCCACCAGTGTCATTGCATGTGTGTTCTTGTTACTAACAACAACCGGAGTCATTGCATGTGTGTTCTTTTCACATACCACATATGGATCCACCAGTATCATTGCATGTGTGTTCTTTTCACAATCCACCTATGGATCCACCAGTGTCATTGCATGTGTGCTCTTTTTACTAACAACAACCAAAGTCATTGCATGTGTGTTCTCTTGAGAGACCACACATGGATCCACCTATGTCATTGCATGTGTGTTCTTTTCACATACCACATATGGATCCACCAGTATCATTGCATGTGTGGTCTTTTCACAATCCACCTATGGATCCACCAGTGTCATTGCATGTGTGCTCTTTTTACTAACAACAACCAGATTCATTCCATGTGTGTTCTTTTCACATACCACATATGGATCCACCAGTGTCATTGCATGTGTGCTGTTTTCACAATCCACCTATGGATCCACCAGTGTCATTGCATGTGTGTTCTGTTTACTCACAACAACCAGAGTCATTGCATGTGTGTTATTTTCACAAGCACATATGGATCCACCAGTGTCATTGCATGTGTGCTATTTTCACAATCCACATATGGATCCACCAGTGTCATTACATGTGTATTCTTTTTACTAACAACAACCAGAGTCATTGCATGTGTGTTCTTTTCACATACCACGTATGGATCCACCAGTGTCATTGCATGTGTGTTCTTTTCACAATCCACCTATGGATCCAGCAGTGTCATTGCATGTGTGCTCTTTTTACTAACAACAACCAGAGTCATTGCACGTGTGTTCTCTTTAGAGACCACACATGGATCCACCAGTGTCATTGCATGTGTGTTCTTTTTACTAACAACAACCAGTGTCATTGAAATGTGTGTTCTCTTCAGAGACCACACATGGATCCACCAGTGTCATTGCATGTGTGTTCTTGTTACTAACAACAACCGGAGTCATTGCATGTGTGTTCTTTTCACATACCACATATGGATCCACCAGTATCATTGCATGTGTGTTCTTTTCACAATCCACCTATGGATCCACCAGTGTCATTGCATGTGTGCTCTTTTTACTAACAACAACCAAAGTCATTGCATGTGTGTTCTCTTGAGAGACCACACATGGATCCACCTATGTCATTGCATGTGTGTTCTTTTTACTAACAACAAACAAAGTCATTGAAATGTGTGTTCTCTTTAGAGACCACACATGGATCCACCAGTGTCATTGCATGTGTGTTCTTTTTACTAACAACAACCAGAGTCATTGCATGTGTGTTCTTTTCACATACCACATATGTATCCACCAATGTCACTGCATGTGTGTTCTTTTTACTAACAATTGCTGGAGTCATTTCATGTGTGTTCTTTTCACATACCACATATGGATCCACCAGTGTCATTGAAATGTGTGTTCTCTTCAGAGACCACACATGGATCCACCAGTGTCATTACATGTGTGTTCCTTTTACTAAAATAAACTAGAGTCATTGCATGTGTGTTCTTTTCACATACCACATATCGATCCACCAGTGTCATTACATGTGTGCTCTTTTCACAATCCACCTATGGATCCACCAGTGTCATTGCATGTGTGTTCTTTTCACATACCACATATGGATCCACTAGTGTCATTGAAATGTGTGTTATCTTCAGAGACCACACATGGATCCACCAGTGTCATTGCATGTGTGTTCTTTTTACTAACATCAACTAGAGTCATTGCATGTGTGTTCTTTTCACATACCACATATGGATCCACCAGTGTCATGGCATGTGTGCTCTTTTCACAATCCACCTATGGATCCATCTGTGTCATTGTATGTGTGTTCTTTTCACATACCACATATGGATCCACCAGTGTCATTGAAATGTGTGTTCTCTTTAGAGACCACACATTTATCCACCAGTGTCATTGCATGTGTGTTATTTTTACTAACAACAACCAAAGTCATTGCATGTGTGTTCTTTTCACATACCACATATGGATCCACCAGTGTCATTGCATGTGTGTTCTTTTCACAATCCACCTATGGATCCACCAGTGTCATTGCATGTGTGCTCTTTTTACTAATAATAACCAGAGTCATTGCATGTGTGTTCTCTTTAGAGACCACACATGGATCCACCTGTGTCATTCCATGTGTGTTCTTTTTACTAACAACAACCAGTGTCATTGAAATGTGTGTTCTCTTCAGAGACCACACATGGGTCCACAAGTGTCATTGCATGTGTGTTGTTGTTACTAACAACAACCAGAGTCATTGCATGTGTGTTCTTTTCAAATACCACATATGGATCCACTAGTGTCATTGCATGTGTGTTCTTTTTACAATCCACATATGGATCCACCAGTGTCATTGCATGTGTGCTCCTTTTACTAACAACAACCAGAGTCATTGCATGTGTGTTCTCTTCAGAGACCACACATGGATCCACTTGTGTCATTGCATTTGTGTTCTTGTTACTAACAACAACCAGAGTCATTGCATGTGTGTTATTTTTACTAACAACAACCAGTGTCATTGCATGTGTTTTCTTGTTACTAACAACAACTAGAGTCATTGAAATGTGTGTTCTCTTTAGGGACCACACATGGATCCACCAGTGTCATTGCATGTGTGTTCTTTTTACTAACAACAACCAGAATCATTGCATGTGTGTTCTTTTCACATACCACATATGGATCCACCAGTGTCATTGCATGTGTGTTCTTTTTACAAACAACAATTGGAGTCATTGCATGTGTGTTCTTTTCACATACAACATATGGATCCACCAGTGTCATTGCATGTGTGTTCTTTTCACAATCCACCTATGGATCCACTAGTGTCATTGCATGTGTGTTCTTTTCACATACCACATATGGATCCACAAGTGTCATTGAAATGTGTATTCTCTTTAGAGACCACACATGGATCCACTAGTGTCATAGCATGTGTGTTCTTTTTACTAACAACAACAAGAGTCGTTGCATGTGCGTTCTTTTCATATACCACATATGGATCCACCAGTGTCATTGCATGTGTGCTCTTTTCACAATCCACCTATGGATCCACAAGTGTCATTGAAATGTGTGTTCTCTTCAGAGACCACACATGGATCCACCAGTGTCATTGCATGTGTGTTCTTTTTACTAACAACAACCATAGTCATTGCATGTGTGTTCTTTTCACATACCACATATGGATCCACCAGTGTCATTGCATATGTGCTCCTTTCACAATCACGCTATGGATCCACCAGTGTCATTGCCCGTGTGTTCTTTTTACTAACAATAACCAGAGTCATTGCATGTGTGTTCTTTTCACACACCACATATGGATCCACTAGTGTCATTGCATGTGTGTTCTTTTCATAATACACCTATAGATCCACCAGTTTCATTGCATGTGTGCTCTTTTTACTAACAACAACCAGAGTCATTGCATGTGTGTTCTCTTCAGGGGCCACACATGGATCCACCAGTGTCATTGCATTTGTGTTCTTTTTACTAACAACAATCAGAGTCATTGAAATGTGTGTTCTCTTTAGAGACCACACATGGATCCACTAGTGTTATTGAATGTGTGTTATTTTTACTAACAACAACCAGAGTCATTGCATGTGTGTTCTTTTCACATACCACATATGGATCCACCAGTCTCATTGCATGTGTGTTCTTTATAGTAACAACAACTAGAGTCATTTCATGTGTGTTCTTTTCACATACTACATATGGATCCACCAGTGTCATTGAAATGTGTGTTCTCTTCAGAGACCACACATGGATCCACCAGTGTCATTGCATCTGTGTTCTTTTTACTAACAACAACTGGAGTCATTGCATGTGTGTTCTTTTCACATACCACATATGGATCCACCAGTGTCGTTGCATGTCTGCTCTTTTCACAATCCACCTATGGATCCACCAGTGTCATTGCATGTGTGTTCTTTTTACTAACAACAACCAGAGTCATTGCATGTGTGTTCTTTTCACATACCACATATGGATCCACCAGTGGCATTGCATGTGTGTTCTTTTCACAATCCACCTATGGATCCACTAGTGTCAATGCATGTGTGCTCTTTTTACTAACAACAACCAGAGCCATTGCATGTGTGTTCTCTTCAGAGACCACATAGAGATCCACCAGTGTCATTCCATGTGTGTTCTTTTCACATACCACATATGGATCCACCAGTGTCATTGCATGTGTGCTATTTTCACAATCCACATATGGATCCACCAGTGTCATTACATGTGTATTCTTTTTACTAACAACAACCAGAGTCATTGCATGTGTGGTCTTTTCACATACCACATATGGATCCACCAGTGTCATTGCATGTGTGTTCTTTTCACAATCCACCTATGGATCCACCAGTGTCATTGCATGTGTGCTCTTTTTACTAACAACAACCAGAGTCATTGCACGTGTGTTCTCTTTAGAGACCACACATGGATCCACCAGTGTCATTGCATGTGTGTTCTTTTTACTAACAACAACCAGTGTCATTGAAATGTGTGTTCTCTTCAGAGACCACACATGGATCCACCAGTGTCATTGCATGTGTGTTCTTGTTACTAACAACAACCGGAGTCATTGCATGTGTGTTCTTTTCACATACCACATATGGATCCACCAGTATCATTGCATGTGTGTTCTTTTCACAATCCACCTATGGATCCACCAGTGTCATTGCATGTGTGCTCTTTTTACTAACAACAACCAAAGTCATTGCATGTGTGTTCTCTTGAGAGACCACACATGGATCCACCTATGTCATTGCATGTGTGTTCCTTTTACTAACAACAAACAGAGTCATTGAAATGTGTGTTCTCTTTAGAGACCACACATGGATCCACCAGTGTCATTGCATGTGTGTTCTTTTTACTAACAACAACCAGAGTCATTGCATGTGTGTTCTTTTCACATACCACATATGGATCCACCAATGTCACTGCATGTGTGTTCTTTTTACTAACAATAGCTGGAGTCATTTCTTGTGTGTTCTTTCCACATACCACATATGGATCCACCAGTATCATTGAAATGTGTGTTCTCTTCAGAGACCACACATGGATCCACCAGTGTCATTGCATGTGTGTTCTTTTTACTACCAACAACCAGAGTCATTGCATGTGTGTTCTTTTCACATACCACATATGGATCCACCAGTGTCATTGCATGTGTGATGTTTTCATAATCCACCTATGGATCCACCAGTGTCATTGCATGTGTGTTCCTTTTACTAACAACAACTGGAGTCATTGCATGTGTGTTCTTTTCACATACCACATATCGATCCACCAGTGTCATTGCATGTGTGCTCTTTTCACAACCCACCTATGGATCCACCAGTGTCATTGCATGTGTGTTCTTTTCACATACCACATATGGATCCACTAGTGTCATTGAAATGTGTGTTCTCTTTAGATACCACACATGGATCCATCAGTGTCATTGCATGTGTGTTCTTTTTACTAACATCAACTAGAGTCATTGCATGTGTGTTCTTTTTACATACCCCATATGGATCCACCAGTGTCATGGCATGTGTGCTCTTTTCACAATCCACCTATGGATCCATCATTGTCATTGCATGTGTGTTCTTTTCACATACCACATATGGATCCACCAGTGTCATTGAAATGTGTGTTCTCTTTAGAGACCACACATGGATCCACCAGTGTCATTCCATGTGTGTTCTTTTTACTAACAACAACCAGAGTCATTGTGTCACATCCCAAGATTTTCCAAATCTTGTAATGTGAAAAATAAATGAATAAAATAAAACTTTGTTTGATTTTCAAGGCCAGAAGAAACTTTTTGAATTCAATTGGGACTTCAAACCATTTGAATCAAATAAATCCTAAAGGGATTTATAAAGATAAACATTTAATAAAGGCAAATAAAATGTTTTGGAATTACTGTTTTGGATCTTTTAAATAAAAGGATTTGGTTCTCAAAGGAAATAGAAGTTTTATAAATAAAGATTATATTTTAAAGAGCCAAATTAATTTTGGCCAATCTTTTTTAATAAAATATTTTGCTTTGATTTAAAATAGTAGAGATTTATTTAAAAATAAAATAAAGGATTTAAATATCCAAGTTTTATTAATAAAGGTTTTACTATTTTCAAAACATCAAAACTTATTTATTCTTTTAAAATAAGTTTTCCTAGTATTTTGTTTTCTCAAATAAAACCTACTGAAGTGTTTTGGTTTTATTTTAGATTTCAAAATAAAGTTTTTAAATAAACAAATCCTATTTGATTTATGAAGTAAGGTCCATTATATTTAATTATTAATGGAACCTAAAATAAAAGGTTATTTTGTTTTAAACAAGTTTTTCGAGTATTCCTTATTTTCAAATAAAACCTACTGTTTTGGTTTTGAAAATATTTTGATTTCAAATGAAGATTTTATTAATTAAATCAAACCCTATTTTATTAATAAACTAAAGATCCATTTTATTTAATTAAAGAATGGATCCTAAAAACGAATAAAAATATTAAATTATTTTGAGATTTGGTTTATGTTGATAAACAGAACCAAATTCAAAGTACAAAGTTGAGTGATTGTTTGATTTGTTTGGATGGTTTGATTGCTTGAATAATTGATTAAAAATTCAAAACAGAAAAATAGAAATAGAAATGGAAAAAGAAAGCAGACAGAAAAAAATAGTGCAAAGGACCCAGCAGCCCATTAGGCCCAGTACCAGCCTAGCCTTTCACTCCCCGAACAGAAAACGTTTCACACCCAGGCTCTGACCCACTCAGACAATGACCGATGGACCTCCTTCTCGATTCTTTTCCCACTGACCGGTGGACCCCACCACTACTGTTCTTCTCTCACACCCGCACGACCCCTTCTTCCTCCTCGCGTTAACAACGCTGCCGTTGCTGCCTTCAATCCGCGCGATCAATTCGCCTTAATGCCGCGAGTAAAACCTGCAGTGATCACGCACGATAAAACGTCTCCCTCTCCTCTCTCGTTCCCCTCTGTCTCCTCCCCAAAGCACGCCACCAGGCCGCCCTAATTCCTTTCCGAGCTCCTCTGTCTCCGACGAGCTTATCTCTCGATTCCGGCCGAGCCACACCACCTCCTGCCTCCCCGAACACACGAGCACGCTCACCACATCCTGGCGCATCTTCCTGTGCCAGACATTCATCCGCGGGTGCCCTGTAACCTCGCCCTCGACAACCACCTGCAGCACCACTGTCTGCCTTCTTCTCCGACGACGTTCCCAGGTAGTACCCGACCTCCCCTCTCCTCCCCGTGGACACGATGATGATCTCCAAGCTCATACGAATCTAACAGCACTTTCCGTTTGTCTTAGGGCGCCCCCTATCCTCGCCCACGACGACCTCCTGAACCGCCCGAAGCCCAGCTCATCTCCGGCGAGCGATTGCCGTCCACCCCGAGCGCCCCTTCGACGGAGACGACCACGTTGAGCACCAGCATTCCACAGCGATCACTGTGAGCATCTCCCCACCCTCCTTTGCTTCCTGTACCGCCGGCACCGTCATCGACTGGCCGCTCCGCCGCCAACCACCGCCGCCACTTCGTGGTTGATTAGATCAGGACCGTTCGATTTAGATCAGACGCGTAGAAACAGTTGACTTAAGCGACGCGTTGATCTGAGCCGCACCTGCCCCTTCAAATCCAGTGGTCTGTGTCACTCGATCCAGACGAACCGGTACCGGCCAATCACGGCGCGACGCGTGGCCAGTGTTTGATTGAAACAGATTTAGAAAACAGATTTAAGTGCCATTTTGAAAACCCTATAACTCTGGATGCACACGTCCAAAAATTACAAATTTTATGTCGTTGGATTCAGGAGAACAAGACCTAGCCAACCATGCCCTTGGTTTAGCAAATAGTATCTGTTAGTTTGCTTGATTTTGCAGATTCTTTTGTGTGCTTGCTAAGATTAGAAAAATTGTTTAAAAATGTTTTTAAGGTTAAAACCTTTGCAAAATGGTTTGTTGTGACCTTACTGACCCTAGGAACCAACCCATGTTTTGGAAAATGAATTTGGAAAAGTTTAGAATGGATTAATTGGTTTAGTTCATTTCTAGCTAAATAAAACTATTGTTTTGTTTATGAAAATGATTTTGAGTAAAAACTTTGGAGAAAATGTTTTGGACCAAACCTACTGACCAAAAACACCAAGTTTTGCAATAGAAACTCATTTGGTGAAACAAAATAAGGATTCTTTGATTTAAAACCATTTCTAGTCAAATAGAAATGTGGTTATTTTATTAAAAATGGTTTTGGAGGAAAACCTTTGGAAAATGTTTTGTTTTAAACTCACTGACCCTAAACACCAAGTTTTGTGGTTTGTAAACATATTTGGTGAACCCTATAGGATAATGCCTTAGTAAAAATATTTTTACACCACATAAAATGATACTTTGTTTTGAAAATGGTTTTTGTAGTGAAACCTTTTGCAAATGACTTTGCCACTTTACAAAATGACCATTAGGTGTTTTCAAATGTCTATGACCCATTAGGAACCACTTTTTCAAACAAAACAAAGCTTGGCATGCTTGCATGCATTACTTTGACTTTGTTGTTTTATGTGTGTTGTTTTGCTTGATTGGTAGATTGAGTTTGTGCCTTGTTTGATTGGATTGTAGTGACTTGAAGAGTGTGATTGTTGCAAGGACAAGGAGTGAACCCATACTCTACCAAAAAGGCAAGTGATGCTTCATACTTTCTATCCCATTATTTTCACTATGCATTAGTGCTTTCTCTAAGTAAAACTTGCATGGATTTTATTTAGCTAAGTATAGACCTTGCTATGGGAAAACCTAGTAGATGAAACCTTAGTGAAAATTACCTAAGTCAAGATTCCTACTACTATCATGCTTAGCTTAGCTAATAGAAAACAAGGGTGGAATATATATGCACACTATGGAAAAATTTCTAAGTCTGAGGACTTGTGTTTTGTTTAATAAAACAACTAAGTGAATGAATCACCTGGGTGGAATGGAAGGATTGGTTTGTGTTGAGTGGTTCACAAGGCCCATTTTTATGGTTTACCTTAGTGTATCTCACTTGTCGATGGCCACCCAGGAACAAAGAGATTTGAGATGTCAAATGTTGAGAAGCTTCAAGTGCAACCACCTGGCAATATGGGATCTGCCATGATCATATAGGTTGCAAGAACTTAGCCATATGGACAGTTGGTGGTAGTGTTTGATAGGTTGGGAACGCGTCCATGATGGTCTAAGGGAAAGCTTCTAAAATATCTTGTCTTGGGAAACCAAGTCTTGTGGGGAAAGTGCACCACCTCTGCAGAGTGTAAAATCTAAGTACTTAGCCATGTCCCTGGTAAAGGACAATTTGAGCATCAAGACATGGAAGCAATCAAGAATCTCATCATTCAAATTTCTAAGTAAAACTTGTGGTTTGAACAAGGGTTGTTTGAATTCTTCAATCTTTGATGGAGAGATGGCTTGGTACAAGGATCTTGAAATCTTAGATTGGGAAAAATGATTTTGCCAAACAAAACTTAGTATTTTCAAATGTTAAGGAAAAATCTATTTTGAGCAATGCAAGCCTCAACTCCACTTAGCCAAATTCATATAGATGATAGACTCCACTATACTACCATAGTATCACTTGCCAATACAATTCAAATGTATTGACCCTTGTGGCTGTAACTTGTAATGTTGCAGGTTTGATTGATTTTAGTGAAGATTGATTGATTAGGATTACAAAGTCTACAACCAACATCTGCCTGCGGCACTTTGAAGATGAAGGACCCCATGTTTATAGTTATTCCGCTACAATGTAATGTAATAGCCGAATGAGCTATGTAATGATGTAATAAAATTATGTTATTCCTGGTTATAAAGTTAAATTATGACCTTTGTTTCCTGATATTACATCTAAACTGTGGATGCTAGCTATTGATCCAGGGACTAGCATTGTAAACACAGGGGAGTCAACCTTACCTTATATTCTAACAAGGTTGGGACTCTACACATTGCATGTGTGTTCTTTTCACATACCACATATGGATCCACCAGTGTCATTGCATGTGTGTTCTTTTCACAATCCACCTACGGATCCACCAGTGTCATTGGATCTATGCTATTTTTACTAACAATAACCAGAGTCATTGCATGTGTGTTCTCTTCAGAGACCACACATGGATCCACCTGTGTCATTCCATGTGTGTTCTTTTTACTAACAACAACCAGTGTCATTGAAATGTGTGTTCTCTTCAGAGACCACACATGGATCCACCAGTGTCATTGCATGTGTGTTCTTGTTACTAACAACAAGCAGAGTCATTGCATGTGTGTTCTTTTCAAATACCACATATGGATCCACTAGTGTCATTGCATGTGTGTTCTTTTTACAATCCACATATGGATCCACCAGTGTCATTGCATGTGTGCTCCTTTTACTAACAACAACCAGAGTCATTGCATGTGTGTTCTCTTCAGAGACCACACATGGATCCACCTGTGTCATTGCATGTGTTTTCTTTTTACTAACAACAACTAGAGTCATTGAAATGTGTGTTCTCTTTAGGGACCACACATAGATCCACCAGTGTCATTGCATGTGTGTTCTTTTTACTAAAAACAACCAGAATCATTGCATGTGTGTTCTTTTCACATACCACATATGGATCCACCAGTGTCATTGCATGTGTGTTCTTTTTACAAACAACAACTGGAGTCATTGCATGTGTGTTCTTTTCACATACAACATATGGATCCACCAGTGTCATTGCATGTGTGTTCTTTTCACAATCCACCTATGGATCCACTAGTGTCATTGCATGTGTGTTCTTTTCACATACCACATATGGATCCACAAGTGTCATTGAAATGTGTGTTCTCTTTAGAGACCACACATGGATCCACTAGTGTCATAGCAGGTGTGTTCTTTTTACTAACAACAACAAGAGTCGTTGCATGTGCGTTCTTTTCATATACCACATATGGATCCACAAGTGTCATTGCATGTGTGCTCTTTTCACAATCCACCTATGGATCCACAAGTGTCATTGAAATGTGTGTTCTCTTCAGAGACCACATATGGATCCACCAGTGTCATTGCATGTGTGTTCTTTTTTACTAATAACAACTGGAGTCATTGCATGTGTGTTCTTTTCACATACCACATATGGATCCACCAGTGTCATTGCATGTGTGCTCCTTTCACAATCCCGCTATGGATCCACCAGTGTCATTGCCTGTGTGTTCTTTTTACTAACAACAACCAGAGTCATTGCATGTGTGTTCTTTTCACACACCACATATGGATCCACTAGTGTCATTGCATGTGTGTTCTTTTCATAATACACCTATAGATCCACCAGTGTCATTGCATGTGTGCTCTTTTTACTAACAACAACCAGAGTCATTGCATGTGTGTTCTCTTCAGAAACCACACATGGATCCACCAGTGTCATTGCATTTGTGTTCTTTTTACTAACAACAATCAGAGTAATTGAAATGTGTGTTCTCTTTAGAGACCACACATGGATCCACCAGTGTTATTGAATGTGTGTTATTTTTAATAACAACAACCAGAGTCATTGCATGTGTGTTCTTTTCACATACCACATATGGATCCACCAGTCTCATTGCATGTGTGTTCTTTATAGTAACAACAACTGGAGTCATTTCATGTGTGTTCTTTTCACATACCACATATGGATCCACAAGTGTCATTGAAATGTGTGTTCTCTTCAGAGACCACACATGGATCCACCAGTGTCATTGCATGTGTGTTCTTTTTACTAACAACAACTGGAGTCATTGCATGTGTGTTCTTTTCACATACCACATATGGATCCACCAGTGTCATTGCATGTCTGCTCTTTTCACAATCCACCTATGGATCCACCAGTGTCATTGCATGTGTGTTCTTTTTACTAACAACAACCAGAGTCATTGCATGTGTGTTCTTTTCACATACCACATATGGATCCACCAGTGGCATTGCATGTGTGTTCTTTTCACAATCCACCTATGGATCCACTAGTGTCAATGCATGTGTGCTCTTTTTACTAACAACAACCAGAGACATTGCATGTGTGTTCTCTTCAGAGACCACACATAGATCCACCAGTGTCATTGCATGTGTGTTCTTTTTACTAAGAACAATCAGAGTCATTGAAATGTGTGTTCTCTTCAGAGACCACACATGGATCCACCAGTGTCATTGCATGTGTGTTCTTGTTACTAACAACAACCAGAGTCATTGCATGTGTGTTCTTTTCACATACCACATATGGATCCACCAGTGTCATTGCATGTGTGTTCTTTTCACAATCCACCTATGGATCCACCAGTGTCATTGCATGTGTGTTCTTTTTACTAACAACAACTAGTGTCATTGAAATGTGTGTTCTCTTCAGAGACCACACATGGGTCCACCAGTGTCATTGCATGTGTGTTCTTGTTACTAACAATAACCAGAGTCATTGCATGTGTGTTCTTTTCACATACCACATATGGATCCACCAGTCTCATTGCATATGTGTTCTTTTTACTAACAACAACTTGAGTCATTTCATGTGTTTTTTTTCACATACCACATATGGATCCACCAGTGTCATTGAAATGTGTGTTCTCTTTAGAGACCACACATGGATCCACCAGTGTCATTGCATGTGTGTTCTTTTTACTAACAACAACTGGAGTCATTGCATGTGTGTTCTTTTCACATACCACATATGAATCCACTAGTGTCATTGCATGTGTGGTCTTTTCACAATCCACCTATGGATCCACTAGTGTCATTGCATGTGTGTTCTTTTCACATACCACATATCGATCCACCAGTGTCATTGAAATATGTGTTCTCTTCAGAGACCACACATGGATCCACCAGTGTCATTGCATGTGTGTTCTTTTTACTAACAACAACTGGAGTCATTGCTTGTGTGTTCTTTTCACATACCACATATGGATCCACCAGTGTCATTGCATGTGTGCTCTTTTCACAATCCACCTATGGATCCACCAGTGTCATTGATTGTGTGTTCTTTTTACTAACAACCAGAGTCATTGCATGTGTGTTCTTTTCACATACCACATATGGATCCACCAGTGTCATTGCATGTGTGTTCTTTTCACAATCCACCAATGGATCCACCAGTGGCATTGCATGTGTGCTCTTTTTACTAACAACAACCAGAGTCATTGCATGTGTGTTCTTTTCACATACCACATATGGATCCACCAGTGTCATTGCATGTGTGTTCTTTTCATAATCCACCAATGGATCCACCAGTGGCATTGCATGTGTGCTCTTTTTACTAACAACAACCAGAGTCATTGCATGTGTGTTCTCTTTAGAGACCACACATAGATCCACTAGTGTCATTGCATGTGTGTTCTTTTTACTAACAACAACCGGTGTCATTTAAATGTGTGTTCTCTTCAGAGACCACACATGGATCCAACAGTGTCATTGCATGTCTGTTCTTGTTACTAACAACAACCAGAGTCATTGCATGTGTGTTCTTTTCACATACCACATATGGATCCACCAGTGTCATTGCATGTGTGTTCTTTTCACAATCCACCCGTGGGGGGGATAACCCCGGGTAGGGTCACTCCGGGGTATAAGGGCCGAGTTAGCCGAGGTTCGGCAAGGTCAAAGCAGATGCTGGCTGAGTCACCTCAAGGCAGGCCAGATCACGGAGTAACCCGGACCAGGGGGGTCGCCTAATATTGTCTCGTCCGACTCAAGGAGTAAGTCGGAGACACTTGTCTAGCTTATATGCAGGAACAGGTGTGGCCGGATCAACTGTGATCCGGATCCTCGTTTGGCTTCTAGGAGAAGGAAGGAATATCTTTGGTCAAAAAGAAGGCCCGGTGCGTACTGGCTGAGCGAATAAAGCAAGGGAAGGACCACCAGATCGTGGCCGACAAGGGTAACGACGCTCACGTCGGCTGACGCAGGCGCCGCAGAGGCAACGTCGCTAAAGCAAGAGTGACGCAGGGGAAAAGCACCCCTGTCGGGTTACTACGTTGGTAAGAGGCATATTCTCAGGAATATGCCTCCACGTATGCCCTAGGCCAGGACCAAACCACCCCTATATAAGGGGGTTTGGGGTTCTGGTAAGGGGGTGGGTCTTTTCAGATACATAGCAAGGCTCTTAACCTTGTGGGTCTAGGGTTCCTGGGCTAGTTAGTAGGCAAGAGTAAGAGAGTTTCTTCTTCCTCCTCTTGTCAATACAGCTCGAGGAGCACTTGTAATCTGGGAGATTGAACATCAATACAAAGCTTCTGTGTAGAGAATCAGTCTACTATCCCTCCCTGGATTCCCCTAGCGCATATTAGTCCCCACCTTTAGCCCATCCATGGCATCTGCCGTGACACCACCACGACAGTTGGCGCCCATGGTGGGGCTAGCAGCGCTAGCAGGGGTGAAGATCCGGACGGGAAATTTCATCGGCACCGGCGAACGCATCGTCTCCGGGCTTGTTCAGCGCTTCGGCGCGCTGGACTACGTCAGCGACAACGTTGGCTGCTTCGGCACGTGCCCCTTCCGCGCAACGGCGTCTTCGTGAAGCTCGGCGCGCACAAGGTCTATGTTGCTGTGGACATGTCTTGCGTTCATCCGCATCGCGTCGTCGATGCGGGGGAACCACCCCTCACTGTGGCTCGCGGGGCGCGTATCGCTCGCTCCCCGGACCATGCAGAGGTGAAGATGACCGCGCCAGGCGCGGGCGCGAGCAAGGACCCAGCACCGGACTCGGAGGTAACACCCAAGGCACTAAGGAAAGCTAGAGGTCCTCCGCTAGAGAGGCCTGAGAACGTGATGAGGGAAGCTATGGATAGCTTGGCTAACCCGGTGGCAGCAGTGGTAGATCCGGCTCAGGCACAGGCCGAGCTAAAGGAGACCCGGCGAAAGATACTGGAGGGCGCAAAGAAAATAGCAGCGGCTCAGCAGTCGTTGAACATGACGCTATGTGAGTACGCGAAAGCGAACAAGGTCGATGCAGTGAGGGTAAAAGGGAGAAACCTCATAAGCGAGATGAACAGAGAAGGTGATGACGGACCAGAAGGGTCGAAAAACTATCTGTATGTGGGGTTGCCGAAGTATAGTACCCCGGCAAAAAACCTCAGAGCAGCAGAAGCCGCGGCGTCCGAGCTAGAGGGTCTGACGGGTGAAGCCCGCCAAAGACAGCAAGACCGGGTTAACGAGCTGGTTCGGATCGCGAACAGGCCGAATGAGGAGCTGTTGAGAGGTAACCCGGAGAGAGTTGGAGCTTCTAGGATCGTCCATTCGGCGATGGGTAACCCGGAGAAATCCGCTGGAGCCACATCATCACCTCATGGTGGCCCTAGAAGAGAAGAGGTAGTAACCTCGGCCAGACGGAACAAGCAGATCGTTCCGTATGACCCAACGCGTGCGGGAAAGGAAAAAGAGATGCGGAAAAATGACGATCGACGAAGTATGAGCCGAGGCGAAGCTGGCCGAGGTAACCGCGACCAAGGCAATGTCGGTCAAGGGAATGCTACCAACGGCAATACCGGACAGCGAAACCCGACAGGAGCAGGTCAACCGCAGCAGCGGAATGCACCAAGGCAAGAGCAAAGTGTCGGCCGTGGTATGAAACAGAGAGGAGCACAACGAGAGCAAGACCGATACAATGATGGAGACTCGGAGATGATGAATGCGGGATACGCAAGACCGGACTATCATGTGATAGGGACGAGATTGGGAAGCAGAGATTTGATGCCGGATGACGCCAGGCTAAAACTGGATCGCCTGTATAGGTCGGAACAGATCGAATGTCAAGGTCCTCTGGGTCCAGCGTGCTTCGGACCCCGGATCATGAAGGAACCGCCAGTACCCAATTTCCAATTACCCAGGGGCACGAAGACGTATGACGGCAGCACAAAGCCGGAGGATTGGCTAATAAACTACGCAACAACTGTGAAAATTGCAACTGGCAACTTAAGGTGGGCTGTACGATATGTACCCCAAATGTTGGAAGGTCTAGCTAGGGTTTGGCTGAATAATTTGCCGCCCGGAAGCATCAATTGCTGGATAGATTTTGAAGAAATGTTCATCAGCAACTTCTCAAGTACGTATCAGAGACCGAATAGACCGCAGACCCTGGCAATGTGCAAGCAGAGATCTAACGAAACGGACCGTGAATTCTTCACCCGGTGGTGTACCGTGAGAAACTCGTGTGAGGGAGTCATAGAGTCACAGGCTATAGCATGGTTCGCACAAGGATGTAGATATGGCAGCGAGTTGTGGATGAAATTGCAAAGGAAAAAGCCAGTCACATTGGCAGAGATGATCCGGATCGCGGATTCTTATGCTTTGGGTGATCCGACTCAACCTAGGATCACATCGAACGAGTCAAATGAGGAGTACTATCCGAGGGACGGATCCGGGTCATCCTGGAGGAACGATTACAGGGGAAAGAGGAGAGACGATAGACCGGACCATCGATACGGTTCGCAACAGGTTGTGGCCGTGAATCAAGATCAGCCCAGGGCAGGGAGCAACCAACGCCAGAGAACGGGAGGGCAATGGACTCCTCGAAACGATGGCAAGAAAACGTGGACTCCGGAGCAGAAGAAGAAATGGCAAGAAAAGAAAGATCGTCCGAGGTATACCTACGAGTCAATGTTGGACCGGTTGTGCAAGTTTCAGACGCCAAATCTGAACAGCCCGGCGGGTCACACGACGAGACAATGTGAGTGGATGCGCAAGATAGAACAAGGTGGTTCGGGGAATGCTCAGGCACCTCGGAATGATCAACCTCGGCAGGAGTTACCCCGGCAGCAATTGCTCTCCAGAGCAAACACGGAGCAACTAATGTTGCCTCCCCCTCCGCCGAGGTATGACAACAGTGAAAGAAGGGATGAAGTGCATCAGGTGGAAAACCAGCAACAACCGGATCAGAGGTACTCCCGAAACGAGGGAAGAAATGAGTACAGGGAACATCACCAGAGCTATTGTGTGTTCACAACAGAGGAAACAAATAGGAAAAGCTTGCAGCGCCGACATATGGAGGTTAACGCGGTTATGCCTGCAGTGACGAGGTACATGTCTTGGTCAGACCAGGAAATTACCTGGAGCATCAAAGATCATCCCAAGCTTATGCCAAGTCCGGGCTCGTATGCACTAGTGTTAGATTCGACGTTCATTGGACCAAATATTAATGTGAGGTTCTCCAAGGTACTGATCGACAATGGAAGTAGCATTAACATCATGTATGCGGATACGATGCGCAAGTTGGGCATCTCGGAGAACATGCTCCAGGCTACAAGAACAACTTTTCACGGTATCGTGCCCGGCATATCCTGCGAACCCATAGGCAAAGTCCGGGTCGACGTGCTATTCGGTACGAGGGATAACTGCCGAACAAAAAATCTGGAGTTTGAGGTGGTAAGCTTGGAGAGCGCGTATCATGCATTACTCGGGAGACCAGCACTGAGCAAATTCATGGCAAGTTGTCATGTTAGTTATCTGAAGATGAAGTTGCCCGGGCCAAATGGAGCAATTACTATCGCTGGGGATTTCCGACGTTCTATGGAGTGCGCTTCAGCCGGGTCTAACCTAGCCACTCGTAATTGCCCAAGAGAAAAGAAAAATCCAAGAAGTGGCGGCATTAGCTCAGTCCGCGCAGAAGTATATGCCGGCGTTAAGTAACCCGCATGGAAGCGTTTCATTTCAAGCCGCGAAGGACACCAAGAAGATCCCAGTGGATAACATGTTTCCGGAGCGTACCGTGACAATTGGGGCCGGGTAACTGACAAATAGGAAAGCGAGCTCGTCAACTTCCTCCGTGAGAATCGGGATATTTTTGCTTGGTCCACACAGGACCTGCAAGGTGTTCCGAGGGAGTTGGCCGAGCACTCTTTGAATGTAAGACCCAGAGCAAGGCCGGTGAAGCAGCCTCTCCGACGCTTCGCCGAGGATAGGAGAAAGGTCATTGGTGACGAGATAGCTCGGTTGCTAGCAGCAGGATTTATCATGGAAGTGCTGTATCCGGATTGGCTCTCTAATCCGATGCTGGTAGAAAATAAGAAGGATGATCCGAACGTGGTAGTGGTTTGGCGTATGTGTATTGATTACACGAACCTGAACAAGGCGTGTCCAAAAGATCCATTTACACTGCCGAGGATAGATCAGGTCATCGACTCTACCGCGGGATGTGAATTGTTGTCATTTATTGACGCTTATTCTGGTTTCCACCAGATACCCCTAAACCCGGATGATCAAATAAAGACTGCCTTTATTACCCCGTACGGGGCTTATTATTATCGCACTATGCCGTTTGGTTTACGAAACGCAGGAGCAACATACCAAAGATGTATGCAAAAATGTTTGCACGATCAAATAGGTCAAAATGTACAAGTCTACGTGGATGATGTGGCTATCAAGACCAAGGAAAGCGCAACGCTCCTTGACGACATAAGGCAAACATTCGCGAACTTGAGGAGATTCCGGATGAAGCTTAACCCGGAGAAATGTACCTTCGATGTCCCGGCAGGGAAATTACTCGGATTTCTCATCTCTAGCCGAGGTATCGAGGTTAATCCAACTAAGATCCAAGCCATCGAACGAATGGAGCTGCCGAAGTGTCTCAACGACGTCCAGAAGTTCACTGGATGCCTGGCGTCGTTGAGTCGGTTCGTATGTCGGTTAGGGGAAAAGGCACTGCCTCTCTACCAACTCATGAAAAAATCAGATAAATTAGTTTGGACGCCGTAGGCTGATGAAGCTTTTGCCCACTTGAAAAAGATGTTGGCCACCGCACCAATGTTAGCTTCTCCACTGTCGAAGGAGCCAATGTTGCTCTACATAGCCGCAACCAACCGAGTTGTAAGTACAGTGATTGTAGTGGAACGAGATGAAGAGGGTAAGTCGGTGCAGAGACCAGTGTATTACTTGAGCGAGGTATTGTCTGCCTCAAAACAGAACTACCCGCATTTTCAAAAGGTGGCATACGGAGTTTATATGACGGCAAAGAAGTTAAAGCACTACTTTGAGGAGCATCCCATCAGAGTGATATGCGAAGCCCCCATATCCGAGATAATGGGTAACAAAGATGCGGATGGCAGAATTGCGAAATGGGCAATTGAGCTAGCACCATACGCGCCCCAGTATGATAGAAGAGAAGCGATCAAGTCCCAGGCTGTAGCGGACTTTTTCGTGGATTGGGCCGAGGTACAATACGAACCACCGCCACCGGATCCGAACTACTGGAGGATGCACTTTGACGGATCGAAGACCAAAACCGGATTAGGTGCCGGGGTTGTGCTTACCTCGCCAAAGAAGGATCAGCTCAAGTACGTATTGCAGATCCATTTCGCGGCATCAAACGATGTCGCTAAGTACGAGGCTCTTGTGCATGGTCTAAAAGTGGCAAAGGAAATTGGCATACGTCGGATAATCTGCTTTGGCGACTCGGATCTAGTAATACAACAAGTGTCCGGAGTGTGGGACGCCCTAGATCCAAACATGGCACTATACAGATTTCATGTGCAGAAAATCTCGGGTTACTTTGAGGGATGCGAGTTTCATCATGTACCTCGCGTGGAAAACGAAGCTGCCGACATGCTGTCGAAGCTCGGCTCGGCCCGACAGGAAATTCCACCGGGTGTTGCATTGGAACACCTCTGAAAGCCATCTATCAGGCCGTCCCTAGGAACCGATTCAATCTATGTCCCGAAAAACACGGAATCCGAAGCTGAGCCCATGGACATTGACATGGGAGGTAGCATGCCGAACCCGGGGACTACCTCGGCAAACCCGGGGACTACCTCACCAGACCCGGGGACTGTTCAGCATGATCCGGCTGAAGTTATGCCGGTGGATCGGATGGAAATTGATGAGGAGGTGTTCCCTGCGCGAGCAGTACCAGCTTGGGCACTGCCTATATACCAGTTCTTGAAAGATGGAACGTTACCCACTGAGGAAGTGCTAGCCAGGCAAACTTAGAGGAGAGCCAAAGCTTACACAATCATCAATTCCGAGCTGTACAAACAGAGTGTAACCAATGTCCTCCAGCGGTGTGTTGATCCGGAAGAAGGACTTGACATCCTCCGAGATATACACCAAGGAGAATGCGGGCATCACGCCTCATCCCGGGCCTTGGTGGCAAAGGCGTTCCGGGATGGATTTTACTGGCCAAGCGCCTTGGAGCAAGCGGAGGATCTGGTGAGAAAATGCAATGGTTGCCAAAGATACGCCACCAAGACACATATGCCTATGTCGGAACTCAAAACGATACCAATTACATGGCCATTTGCTGTGTGGTGCTTGGATATGGTTGGCCCGTTCAAACCAGCAAAAGGGAACATGACGCACATTCTAGTCATGGTGGACAAGTTTACAAAATGGATCGATGTGAAGCCTATAAGAAAATATGATGGAGCTACGGCTGTAACATTTCTCAAAGACATTATCTTGAGATACGGTTATCCTCATAGTATCATAACTGATAACGGCACCAATTTTGCTGAAGGAGCATTTGCACGATTCTACCGAGATAAGAAAATCCGACTCGACATAGCCTCGGTAGCCCACCCCGCATCGAACGGACAAGTGGAAAGATCCAACGGATTAGTGCTATCCGAGATAAAACCCCGGCTCATTGAGCCGTTGCAAAGATCAGCGGGGTGCTGGATAGAAGAACTACCAGCGGTATTGTGGAGTTTAAGAACCACTCTGAATCGATCAACAGGTTACACGCCGTTCTTTCTGGTATATGGGGCAGAAGCTATATTACCAGTCGACATAGAGCATGATTCGCCTAGGGTCACCCAATACACAGAGGCTGAAGTGCAAGAAGCCCGGCAAAATGATGTTGATCTGCTGGAAGAAGCGAGAGAACTGGCACTGTCTAGATCTACCATATATCAGCAAAATCTCCGACGCTATCATAGCCGGAAAGTGTGCCCCCGAGTCTTCCGGGAAGGCGATCTGGTGCTCCGGTTGGTACAGCGTACCACTGGCATGCATAAATTATCCCCCCATGGGAAGGACCATTTATTGTGAGCAAAGCATTGCACAATGACTCTTACTATCTCATAGATGCAAAGCCACAGGAAAAGAACAAGGCGGATAGGTCTGGAGAGGAATCCAAGTGATCGTGGAATGTAGCACTACTTTGTCCCTTCTACACTTAGCTAAAGAGTGTATGTACCTGACTCATCCTCATATGTCGGTATGTATGTCGGCAATGAGCCTATCAATGAAATAGCGGAGCCTCGAGCAGTAACTCGGGGACTGCCTTAATAAACGATTGTTGTTACTTTTTATGCGTTACCTGGAATGACTCATTTCGCTTAACCCGGATTAGTAATGTGTGAGCACCAAAAACCCAACCCTTCGACTTGCTGCTGTCCAACAAGAATTGGCTTCATGGCGAGCAAGGGAACAAGTTTGGAATTGCGTAGCACATGAAAAACCACTAAGGAAACGATCCTATTCCAGCTAACGTTTTTTTCGACTAACCCCGTATTTACTTTCAAGCTATTATGTTGAATTATTTTGAGCCAAGCCTCAAAGTTTCTCAGTATTGTTAGAACGATTCTTGAAGCTCGGGTTCGTAAGTCGTAAAACCGAATCAAGGTAGACACGGATCGAGCCGAAGAATTGGACGAACAAGAAAATGAAACTCGGGGACTACGCCCAAGTTAATCCAGCATACAAGCATAATAGCAAAATATTATGTATTCAGCATACAATTGCACCCGACATACCGGGGATCTGATAAATTTTCAAGTTTTTTCAACTAAGGAGCGGCAGGAGGAGGAAGTTCGGCGTCATCATCACTGTCTTCAATATCTGAAGCAGCATCTTCTCCATCATCGCCCGACCCATCCTCCACGTTCTCCATCTGCTCCTCCTCGCCGGATTCCAGAGAGCTCGCCCCCTCAACCCAGTCATGGACTGGAGAATATTCGATGAGGCTGTAGGCGCAAGCCTGGCGCCGAGCTACCCACTCCGGATCATCGGTCCATTTGGATCCGGTGCGCCGGCGGGTGAGCAGGCTCAGATCGATTTTCTCGTACCATGAGAGGATATGATGGAGAAGGGTATCTGCCGTGGCACGCCCGGCAGATTCCCTCCAGAGGTCAAGTTGAGTCTCAATCTCCATCAGTTTTTCCGCAAGGAGCGTGATCCTTTCCGGAGCATCCTCGCTTGGCCAGAAGGTGTTGAAGATCCGGACCGCAACATCGAGGAGATCTTTTCCGTAGTTCTTAATAGTTTCCACCCGAGCTGATACGCTAACCAACAGGTCCTCCATGTCTAAAGGGATGCTCTCACCATCAGGAGCGATGGGAGTACCCCTCTCTTGGCGAAATTTGGCAACGGCAGCACTGGCAATGGCAGTACCCTCCGGAAAGTTATCTGAAAATAAGGAAAGGGAGGATGCTGAAGCAAAGGTGTATGAGCTAACCCGGAAAAATAGGTTGGGCAAGGAGAAGAAACTTACGTGAGATATGGCGATGGATCCGGGTCAACTCCTTGATACAACTATTGCGTCTCTGGCGAAGTTGTTCAAGCTCGGCAAGCGCCGACCCAAGCCGGACTTCGGATTCCTTGAGCAGATCCTGGTCCTTGGAGATCTGAAGGGTAAAGCGCTCACGCTCTTCGGTGAAGTTCTGGCCAACTTTTTGGCGCTCGGTTTTGTGTTGGGCCTTCATCTTATCCATCTCGGCTTTGAGTTTGGCTATCTCGCCGTCCTTGGTCCGGAGGAGGGCGAGCTCATCGTCCTTCTTCTTCAGCTCAGCTTGATGCTGTCCTGCTTGTTCGAGAAAATGCAGCATCATATCAGGCACGGGCACACTATCCTCAATCGATGCTGAAATAGTGTGTTGACCCGGCAAAGCCGAGGAGTGAATGTTTGCCGAGCCAAGAAAAAGAAAGAATGGAAAACACAGCGACGTTGGCCGAAAGGGGACGTACCTCGGATTTCCTCCAAGTTTTTCCGCATGATCTTGTTTTCAGCCTCTACCCCAGCTGCAAAAAAACCGAATCAGGAGGTTAGTCCGGCAGAAACAAACGAAACGGCGAGGTGTTAAGAGAGGAAATTACCCCTCTTTTCATGCTCCGCGCCAAGTGCAACGTGTTTTGCGCGCAAGATCTTGTGAGTATCAAGCAGGCGCTAAAACTCGGTGCTCCGACGGTTGGTGGTTACCTGTCAAGGGCACAGGCGTGTAACGTTAGTTCGGTGCATATTCGAAGTGTACAAGATCCGGGCCAAGAGGAACTTAACCCGGCTCTAGGTGTGTGCATATTCGAAGTGTACAAGATCCGGGCCAAGTGGAACTTAACCCGGCTCTAGGTGTGTGCATATTCGAAGTGTACAAGATCCGGGCCAAGTGGAACTTAACCCAGCTCTAGGTGTGTGCATATTCGAAGTGTACAAGATCTGGGCCAAGGAGAACTTAACCCGGCTCTAGGTGTGTGCATATTCGAAGTGTACAAGATCCGGGCCAAGCGGAACTTAACCCGGCTCTAGGTGTGTGCATATTCGAAGTGTACAAGATCCGGGCCAAGTGGAACTTAACCCGGCTCTAGGTGTGTGCATATTCGAAGTATATGAGATCCGGGCCAAGCGGAACTTAACCCGACTCTAGGTGTGTGCATATTTGAGGTTTACATGCAGCTACGTTGATCTTCTAAGGAGCATACGGCCGAGTAACAAGTTACTCCGCCGGAGGCTCGGGGACTAATGGTTATTATCTACAGCATGTAAAGAAGAAGCGACGTACCTCCATCATACGCCCAACGAGGTTAATGGCCTTGGCGGCGGTATTCATCTGAGCGGAAAATTCAGATGGGCCGAACTTTTCCGGGAGATCGTCGTTGTAGACGAACTCCGCCTTATTCCAGTTCATCACAAACTCGATGAGGCTCGGAGGGTACCGTTCGCCAGTGGGCATGCGAGGTGCCACCAAGCCCTTGGCGTGAGCTTCTTTCCTTTCAATCAGGGCAAGGGCCGGGCTAATGTGAAGAACCATCTGCTGCGAATTAGCTGGCTCGACAGGAGGACCCGTCGCTGCTGGTGATTTCTTTGGAAGCATAGACGACAAGGTCCGCTGCCCAGCCTCGACGGAGGTGGACTTGCCTTTGGCCTGCTGGGAGGAAGTGACCACAGTGGATTTGCCCTTGGAAGCCGCTGGAGTGGGTCCTCACCGAGCCTGCGATGACTCGGACGAGGCAGATGAACTTGGAACGGGAGCTTTGGCGGCTAGCGCTGGAGTTGCTGTTGGTTTCTTCGGAGCCGGGACAGGCGCTGGTTCGGTGGCTGGTGCTGGAGCTGATGGTGGTGCTGGAGTTGCGGTAAACTTGGTAGTTGCTGGTTGCGGCAATGCCGAAGTGCCGGACGCCGTTGCCTCGGCCGATCCGACCCCTCCCGATCCGAGGTCGCGTCCCTCTAAAGGAGGTACTGCGGAACCCGGAGCGGCCGCAGAGCCCTCCGGGATAGGGCTCAGCGGGCGTGACTCGTCGTCACGGGGAGGGGAAGGACTGGACCGAAGAGGAGAGGAGATGCTCGATCCGCTCTGAGGGACCTCCACAGGAGCCCTGCAAGAGAACATAATGTCAGGAGTGAAATTACCCCGAAGCAGGGAGAAGTGTGTTGCGTAGTGAAAAAAAAAGAACTTACGCATCCGAGGTCTCGGCCTCCTTAGGTTTCCGGGCCCTCCGTGCCGGGGCTTTGCCTGCCCGTTTGGAGGCAGTCTTGTCTCCGGCCTTCTTTTGCCTTTTGGAAGGCTGAGAAGGTTCAGAAGAAGAACTCGACGCGGATCCGCGCTTCTTCTTTGACGCCACCGGAACAGGCTCGCCCGTGGCAAGTGGAGAATCCTCGTGGATGTGCCCACCGGGGTTAGCTGATGCCAGGAAGGCAAAAGAAAGAGGGACAGCCTCAACGGGTTCAATCACATCAATATCCGAGTCATCCTCATCGTCGGGCCAATCTCTAAGAGAAGAGAATTTACCGCAGGGTCGTCTGGTGGCATCGGGTGTGGGGAGGAACATCTCCTGGTCCGGCTCCTCCTCATCCGGAATTTCTCGGTCCGGGGCCCACTTAAGGGTCGGATCCGGGCCATCCTCGAGGGTTTGCTGGAGAAACAGCTGAGAAAAAAGCACAAGGAGCAAAGTCAAAAATATGATAAGAACCGACATGAAATGGATCCGAAATAAGTTTACACCGTGAAGCTTACCGCGGGAGGGAGCCTGTCACGGCAGTAATGCTCGATTCCCCACGTCCATTCGGCGGAGAAGTCCTTATGGGTGGTGAAAAGAGCCTTGACCCGGCGGAAGATCTCTGTATTGCTCAACTCGAACGAGGAGGTTCGGTTGGGGTCGCGACTGAAGCTCATATGGCACAACTTGTGAGTGCGCCGCTGAAGGGGAGAGATTCGGTTGCGCACGAATGTGATCATGGCATCCTCGTTGCGCAATACGAGCTTCTTCAGCTCTACAAACCTTTTGTTCACTTGGTTGGCCAGAGTCGTAGGTTTCTTGGCAACCTCCTCCTAGAAATCCGTGTTAGGGGGACCCGGAGCGTAGGGCAGCAACCGGATCAAATCTTCCATGCCTTCGTTCCGGACGTAGAAGAAGTTTCGGGCCCATCCTTTGCAGGAGTCAAGCCCGGTGACCCGGGGAAAGATTGAATACCTCCGGGGCGAGATCGAGGCAGCTCCGAACTGAGTTAGCTGCTTGTCCTCCGACTCGACGTGGATGTTGGGGACGATGTTGCGGCGGAGGCCGAAGAACCGAATCCACAGCTCCTTCGTAGGCCATAGCCCGGTGTAGCCCTCGATCAAAGAAACGAAAGTGGACAGAGAGGTGATGGCGTTCGCTGGGAGATGATGTGGTTGCAGGTGAAAGGTCCGGATCCAGTCCCGGAAGAAATCACTCACTGGAAGCCCAAATCCCCGTTGGAAATGGGATAGGAAAACAACGAACTCACCCGGATTGGGTGAGGGGGCCAACTCCGAGGAGGGGAGGCGAGCAGCGATGCCGGCGGGAATGCGCCGGGTCCGGTAGAGCCAGTCGATGTCGTCCTCGCAGACCCAGGAGCCGGCCCATGCGCCGCGGCCCGCCGCGCCGGCGTGCTCCTCCATCGCCTGCTCAATGACGATGAGCTCCTCCTCCGTCATTTCGATTCGGCTGTCCTCGCTGGAGCTGGTGGCGCCGGAGCTCTGTGGTCTAGACTGACGAGGACCCGTGGCTAAACAGAGGTGCAGCGGTGACTGCGGTGCAGAGGAACGGAGAAGGTGCGGCGGCGGCGCTGCTGCAACAGGCACTGGCGGCGGCGCGGTTGCGAGGAAGAAGAAGAGGGACGGGTGAGGGGGCACGGAGATGGAAAAGTTCTAAGGAGCATGCCCCTCCCCTATTTAACCGCCCCCAGTCATCAGCGAGTGGGATCGTGCTGCGCTGGAAAACCACACGGTGTGGCCGTGTATCGCCAGCATTGACCAATCAGAGAGAAGCCACACCGGGGGCCGCAGAGCAGATGTGATCCCATGACATGACGTGCAATTGCGGTAAACGAGGAGACAGACGTGACGTAACCCCCGCACAGTAATCACTGACATTTACTATGGCGGTTACTGCGCAGGCCCTTAAAATAAGGCAACGTAATGATTAACCATTACGTGGGTTGGCGTACGAGAGAAGGAAGCAAGGCCCGGATCCGAGCCACGATGGTAACCCGGCCGGCAAGTGAAAACTTGAACTGTGCAAAGGGAAAGTAAAACCATACGATCTGATCCAAAGTGGTGACCCGGCCGGCGAGTGAAAATTTGGAGCGTGTGAAGGGAACGTAAATCCATATAATCCGAGACAAAAAGTTAACCCAGAGCTAAACGTCCGAAGCTTAGATACGAATGAACCTGATGTGGCCTTAGCGACCAAGGCCGCTAAGGCCGCACCAGCTTCGGGGACTAATGTTGGGGGGATAACCCCGGGTAGGGTCACTCCGGGGTATAAGGGCCGAGTTAGCCGAGGTTCGGCAAGGTCAAAGCGGATGCTGGCCGAGTCACCTCAAGGCAGGCCGGATCATGGAGTAACCCGGACCAGGTTGGTCGCCTAACATTGTCTCGTCTGACTCAAGGAGTAAGTCGGAGACACTTGTCTAGCTTATATGCAGGAACAGGTGTGGCCGGATCAACTGTGATCCGGATCCTCGTTTGGCTTCTAGGAGAAGGAAGGAATATCTCTGGTCAAAAAGAAGGCCCGGTGCGTACTGGATGAGCGAATAAAGCAAGGGCAGGACCACCGGATCGTGGCCAACAAGGGTGATGACGCTCATGTCGGCTGATGCAGGCGCCGCAGAGGCAACATCGCTAAAGCAAGAGTGACGCAGGGGAAAAGCACCCCTGTCGGGTTACTACTTTGGGAAGAGGCATATTCTCAGGAATATGCCTCCACGTATGCCCTAGGCCAGGACCGAACCACCCCTATATAAGAGGGGGTTGGGGTTCTGGTAAGGGGGTGGGTCTTTTCAGATACATAGCAAGGCTCTTAACCTTGTGGGTCTAGGGTTCCTGGGCTAGTTAGTAGGCAAGAGTAAGAGAGTTTCTTCTTCCTCCTCTTGTGAATATAGCTCGAGGAGCACTTGTAATCTGGGAGATTGAACATCAATACTAAGCTTCTGTGTAGAGAATCACTCTACTATCCCTCCCTGGATTCCCCTAGCGCATATTAGTCCCCACCTTTAGCCTATCCATGGCATCTGCCGTGACAACACCACGACACCACCTATGGATCCACCAGTGTCATTGGATGTGTGTTCTTTTTACTAACAACAACTAGTGTCATCGAAATGTGTGTTCTCTTCATAGACCACACATGGATCCACCAGTGTCATTGCATGTGTGTTCTTGTTACTAACAATAACCAGAGTCATTGCATGTGTGTTCTTTTCACATACCACATATGGATCCACCAGTGTCATTGAATGTGTGTTCTTTTTACTAACAACAACAAGAGTCATTGCATGTATGTTCTTTTCACATACCACATATGGATCCACCAGTCTCATTGCATATGTGTTCTTTTTACTAACAACAACTGGAGTCATTTGATGTGTGTTTTTTTCACATACCACATATGGATCCACCAGTGTCATTGAAATGTGTGTTCTCTTCAGAGACCACACATGGATCCACCAGTGTCATTGCATGTGTGTTCTTTTTACTAACAACAACCAGAGTCATTGCATGTGTGTTCTTTTCACATACCACATATGGATCCACCAGTGTCATTGCATGTGTGTTCTTTTCGCAATCCACCTATAGATCCACCAGTGTCATTGCATGTGTGCTTTTTACTAACAACAACCAGAGTCATTGCATGTTTGTTCTCTTCAGAGACCGCACGCACCAGTGTCATTGCATTTGTGTTCTTTTTACTAACAACAATCAGAGTCATTGAAATGTGTGTTCTCTTTAGAGACCGCACATGGATCTACCAGTGTCATTGAATGTGTGTTCTTTTTACTAACAACAAGCAGAGTCATTGCATGTGTGTTCTTTTCACATACCACATATGGATCCACTAGTCTCACTGCATGTGTGTTCTTTTTACTAACAACTAGTCATTTCATGTGTGTTCTTTTCACATACCACATATGGATTAACCAGTGTCATTGAAATGTGTGTTCTCTTCAGAGACCACACATGGATCCACCAGTGTCATTGCATGTGTGTTCTTTTTACTAACAACAACTGGAGTCATTACATGTGTGTTCTTTTCACATACCAGATATGGATCCACCAGTGTCATTGCATGTGTGCTCTTTTCACAATCCACCTATGGATCCACCAGTGTCATTGCATGCGTGTTCTTTTTACTAACAACAACCAGAGTCATGCATGTGTGTTCTTTTCACATACCAAATATGGATCCACCAGTGTCATTAAAATGTGTGTTCTCTTCAGAGACCACACATGGATCCACCAGTGTCATTGCATGTGTGTTCTTTTTACTAACAACAACCGGAGTCATCTCATGTGTGTCCTTTTCACATACAACATATGGATCCACTAGTGTCATTGCATGTGTGCTCTTTTCACAATCCACCTATGGATCCACTAGTGTCATTGCATGTGTGTTCTTTTCACATACCACATATGGATCCACCAGTGTCATTGAAATGTGTGTTCTCTTCAGAGACCACACATGGATCCACCAGTGTCATTGCATGTGTGTTCTTTTTACTAACAACAACTGGAGTCATTGCATGTGTGTTCTTTTCACATACAACATATGGATCCACCAGTGTCATTGCATGTGTGCTCATTTCACAATCCACCTATGGATTCACTAGTGTCATTGCATGTGTGTTCTTTTCACATACCACATATGGATCCACAAGTGTCATTGAAATGTGTGTTCTCTTTAGAGACCATACATGGATCCACCAGTGTCATTGCATGTGTGTTCTTTTTACTAACAACAATTGGAGTCATTGCATGTGTGTTCTTTTCACATACCACATATGGATCCACCAGTGTCATTGCATGTGTGCTCTTTTCACAGTCCACCTATGGATCCACTAGTGTTATTGCATGTGTGTTCTTTTTACTAACAACAACCAGAGTCATTGCATGTGTGTTCTTTTCACATACCACATATGGATCCACCAGTGTCATTGCATGTGTGCTTTTTTCACAATCCACCTATGCATCCACCAGTGTCATTGCATGTGTGTTCTTTTTACTAACAACAACCAGAGTCATTGCATGTGTGTTCATTTCACATACCACATATGGATCCCCTAGTGTCATTGCATGTGTGTTCTTTTCACAATCCACCTATTGATCCACCAGTGTCATTGCATGTGTTCTCTTTTTACTAACAACAACTAGAGTGATTGCATGTGTGTTCTCTTCAGAGTCCACACATGGATCCACCCGTGTCATTGCATTTGTGTTCTTTTTACTAACACCAATCAGAGTCATTGAAATGTGTGTTTTCTTTAGAGACCACACATGGATCCACTAGTGTCATTGAATGTGTGTTCTTTTTACTAACAACCAGAGTCATTGCATGTGTCTTCTTTTCACATACCACATATGGATCCACCAGTCTCATTGCATGTGTGTTCTTTTTACTAACAACAGCTGGAGTCATTTGATGTGTTTTTTTTCACATACCACATATGGATCCACCAGTGTGATTAAAATGTGTGTTCTCTTTAGAGACCACACATGGATCCACCAGTGTCATTGCATGTGTGTTCTTTTTACTAACAACAACTGGAGTCATTGCATGCGTGTTCTTTTCACATACCACATATGGATCCACCAGTGTCATTGCATGTGTGCTCTTTTCACAATCCACCTATGGATCCACCAGTGTCATTGAAATGTGTGTTCTCCTCAGAGACCATACATGGATCCACGAGTGTCATTGCATGTGTGTTCTTTTTACTAACAACAACCAGATTCATTGCATGTGTCTTCTTTTCACATACGACATATGGATCCACCAGTGTCATTACATGTGTGCTCTTTTCACAATCCACCTATGGATCCACCAGTGTCATTGCATGTGTGTTCTTTTTACTAACAACAACCAGAGTCATTGCATGTGTGTTCTTTTCACATACCACATATGGATCCACCAGTGTCATTGCATGTGTGTTCTTTTCACAATCCACCTATAGATCCACTAGTGTCATTGCATGTGTGCTCTTTTTACTAACAACAACCAGAGTCATTGCATGTGTGTTCTATTCAGAGACCACACATGGATCCACCAGTGTCATTGCATTTGTGTTCTTGTTACTAACAACAACCAGAGTCATTGCATGTGTGTTCTTTTCACATACCACATACGGATCCACCAGTGTCGTTGCATGTGTGTTCTTTTTACTAACAACAACTGGAGTCATTTCATGTGTGTTCTTTTCACATACCACATATGGATCCACCAGTGTCATTGAAATGTGTGCTCTTTTCACAATCCACCTATGGATCCACCAGTGTCATTGCATGTATGTTCGTTTTACTAACAACAACTGGAGTCATTGCATGTGTGTTCTTTTCACATACCACATATGGATCCACCGGTGGCATTGCATGTGTGCTCTTTTCACAATCCACCTATGGATCTACTAGTGTCATTTCATGTGAGTTCTTTTCACATACCACATATGGATCCACCAGTGTCATTGAAATGTGTATTCTCTTTAGAGACCACACATGGACCCACCAGTGTCATTGCATGTGTGTTCTTTTTACTAACAACAAATGGAGTCATTGCATGTGTGTTCTTTTCACATACCACATATGGATCCACCAGTGTCATTGCATGTGTGCTCTTTTCAGAATCCACATATGGATCCACCAGTGTCATTGCATGTGTGTTCTTTTCACATACCACATATGGATCCACTAGTGTCATTGAAATGTGTGTTCTATTTAGAGACCACACATGGATCCACCAATGTCATTGCAAGTGTGTTCTTTTTACTAACAACAACTGGAGTCATTACATGTGTGTTCTTTTCACATACCACATATGGATCCACCAGAGTCATTGCATGTGTGTTCTTTGCACATACCACATATGGATACACCAGTGTCATTGAATGTGTGTTCTTTTTACTAACAACAACCAGAGTCATTGCATGTGTGTTCTTTTCACATACCACATATGGATCCACCAGTGTCATTGCATGTGTGTTCTTTTCACAATCCACCAATGGATCCACCAGTGGCATTGCATGTGTGCTCTTTTTACTAACAACAACTAGATACATTGGATGTGTGTTATCTTTAGAGACCACGCATAGATCCACCAGTGTCATTGCATGTGTGTTCTTTTTACTAACTACAACCGGTGTCATTGCATGTGTGTTCTTTTCACAATCCACCTATTGATCCACCAGTGTCATTGCATGTGTGCTCTTTTTACTAACAACAACTAGAGTCATTGCATGTGTGTTCTCTTCAGAGTCCACACATGGATCCACCCGTGTCATTGCATTTGTGTTCTTTTTACTAACACCAATCAGAGTCATTGAAATGTGTGTTCTCTTTAGAGACCACACATGGATCCACTAGTGTCATTGAATGTGTGTTCTTTTTACTAACAACCAGAGTCATTGCATGTGTGTTCTTTTCACATACCACATATGGATCCACCAGTCTCATTGCATGTGTGTTCTTTTTACTAACAACAGCTGGAGTCATTTGATGTGTTTTTTTTGACATACCACATATGGATCCACCAGTGTGATTAAAATGTGTGTTCTCTTTAGAGACCACACATGGATCCACCAGTGTCATTGCATGTGTGTTCTTTTTACTAACAACAACTGGAGTCATTGCATGCGTGTTCTTTTCACATACCACATATGGATCCACCAGTGTCATTGCATGTGTGCTCTTTTCACAATCCACCTATGGATCCACCAGTGTCATTGAAATGTGTGTTCTCCTCAGAGACCATACATGGATCCACTAGTGTCATTGCATGTGTGTTCTTTTTACTAACAACAACCAGATTCATTGCATGTGTGTTCTTTTCACATACCACATATGGATCCACCAGTGTCATTGCATGTGTGTTCTTTTCACAATCCACCTATAGATCCACTAGTGTCATTGCATGTGTGCTCTTTTTACTAACAACAACCAGAGTCATTGCATGTGTGTTCTATTCAGAGACCACACATGGATCCACCAGTGTCATTGCATTTGTGTTCTTGTTACTAACAACAACCAGAGTCATTGCATGTGTGTTCTTTTCACATACCACATACGGATCCACCAGTGTCGTTGCATGTGTGTTCTTTTTACTAACAACAACTGGAGTCATTTCATGTGTGTTCTTTTCACATACCACATATGGATCCACCAGTGTCATTGAAATGTGTGCTCTTTTCACAATCCACCTATGGATCCACCAGTGTCATTGCATGTGTGTTCTTTTTACTAACAACAACTGGAGTCATTGCATGTGTGTTCTTTTCACATACCACATATGGATCCACTAGTCTCACTGCATGTGTGTTCTTTTTACTAACAACTAGTCATTTCATGTGTGTTCTTTTCACATACCACATATGGATTAACCAGTGTCATTGAAATGTGTGTTCTCTTCAGAGACCACACATGGATCCACCAGTGTCATTGCATGTGTGTTCTTTTTACTAACAACAACTGGAGTCATTACATGTGTGTTCTTTTCACATACCAGATATGGATCCACCAGTGTCATTGCATGTGTGCTCTTTTCACAATCCACCTATGGATCCACCAGTGTCATTGCATGCGTGTTCTTTTTACTAACAACAACCAGAGTCATGCATGTGTGTTCTTTTCACATACCACATATGGATCCACCAGTGTCATTGAAATGTGTGTTCTCTTCAGAGACCACACATGGATCCACCAGTGTCATTGCATGTGTGTTCTTTTTACTAACAACAACCGGAGTCATCTCATGTGTGTCCTTTTCACATACAACATATGGATCCACTAGTGTCATTGCATGTGTGCTCTTTTCACAATCCACCTATGGATCCACTAGTGTCATTGCATGTGTGTTCTTTTCACATACCACATATGGATCCACCAGTGTCATTGAAATGTGTGTTCTCTTCAGAGACCACACATGGATCCACCAGTGTCATTGCATATGTGTTCTTTTTACTAACAACAACTGGAGTCATTGCATGTGTGTTCTTTTCACATACAACATATGGATCCACCAGTGTCATTGCATGTGTGCTCATTTCACAATCCACCTATGGATTCACTAGTGTCATTGCATGTGTGTTCTTTTCACATACCACATATGGATCCACAAGTGTCATTGAAATGTGTGTTCTCTTTAGAGACCATACATGGATCCACCAGTGTCATTGCATGTGTGTTCTTTTTACTAACAACAATTGGAGTCATTGCATGTGTGTTCTTTTCACATACCACATATGGATCCACCAGTGTCATTGCATGTGTGCTCTTTTCACAGTCCACCTATGGATCCACTAGTGTTATTGCATGTGTGTTCTTTTTACTAACAACAACCAGAGTCATTGCATGTGTGTTCTTTTCACATACCACATATGGATCCACCAGTGTCATTGCATGTGTGCTTTTTTCACAATCCACCTATGCATCCACCAGTGTCATTGCATGTGTGTTCTTTTTACTAACAACAACCAGAGTCATTGCATGTGTGTTCATTTCACATACCACATATGGATCCCCTAGTGTCATTGCATGTGTGTTCTTTTCACAATCCACCTATTGATCCACCAGTGTCATTGCATGTGTTCTCTTTTTACTAACAACAACTAGAGTGATTGCATGTGTGTTCTCTTCAGAGTCCACACATGGATCCACCCGTGTCATTGCATTTGTGTTCTTTTTACTAACACCAATCAGAGTCATTGAAATGTGTGTTTTCTTTAGAGACCACACATGGATCCACTAGTGTCATTGAATGTGTGTTCTTTTTACTAACAACCAGAGTCATTGCATGTGTCTTCTTTTCACATACCACATATGGATCCACCAGTCTCATTGCATGTGTGTTCTTTTTACTAACAACAGCTGGAGTCATTTGATGTGTTTTTTTTTCACATAGCACATATGGATCCACCAGTGTGATTAAAATGTGTGTTCTCTTTAGAGACCACACATGGATCCACCAGTGTCATTGCATGTGTGTTCTTTTTACTAACAACAACTGGAGTCATTGCATGCGTGTTCTTTTCACATACCACATATGGATCCACCAGTGTCATTGCATGTGTGCTCTTTTCACAATCCACCTATGGATCCACCAGTGTCATTGAAATGTGTGTTCTCCTCAGAGACCATACATGGATCCACTAGTGTCATTGCATGTGTGTTCTTTTTACTAACAACAACCAGATTCATTGCATGTGTCTTCTTTTCACATACGACATATGGATCCACCAGTGTCATTACATGTGTGCTCTTTTCACAATCCACCTATGGATCCACCAGTGTCATTGCATGTGTGTTCTTTTTACTAACAACAACCAGAGTCATTGCATGTGTGTTCTTTTCACATACCACATATGGATCCACCAGTGTCATTGCATGTGTGTTCTTTTCACAATCCACCTATAGATCCACTAGTGTCATTGCATGTGTGCTCTTTTTACTAACAACAACCAGAGTCATTGCATGTGTGTTCTATTCAGAGACCACACATGGATCCACCAGTGTCATTGCATTTGTGTTCTTGTTACTAACAACAACCAGAGTCATTGCATGTGTGTTCTTTTCACATACCACATACGGATCCACCAGTGTCGTTGCATGTGTGTTCTTTTTACTAACAACAACTGGAGTCATTTCATGTGTGTTCTTTTCACATACCACATATGGATCCACCAGTGTCATTGAAATGTGTGCTCTTTTCACAATCCACCTATGGATCCACCAGTGTCATTGCATGTATGTTCGTTTTACTAACAACAACTGGAGTCATTGCATGTGTGTTCTTTTCACATACCACATATGGATCCACCGGTGGCATTGCATGTGTGCTCTTTTCACAATCCACCTATGGATCTACTAGTGTCATTTCATGTGAGTTCTTTTCACATACCACATATGGATCCACCAGTGTCATTGAAATGTGTATTCTCTTTAGAGACCACACATGGACCCACCAGTGTCATTGCATGTGTGTTCTTTTTACTAACAACAAATGGAGTCATTGCATGTGTGTTCTTTTCACATACCACATATGGATCCACCAGTGTCATTGCATGTGTGCTCTTTTCACAATCCACATATGGATCCACCAGTGTCATTGCATGTGTGTTCTTTTCACATACCACATATGGATCCACTAGTGTCATTGAAATGTGTGTTCTCTTTAGAGACCACACATGGATCCACCAGTGTCATTGCAAGTGTGTTCTTTTTACTAACAACAACTGGAGTCATTACATGTGTGTTCTTTTCACATACCACATATGGATCCACCAGAGTCATTGCATGTGTGTTCTTTGCACATACCACATATGGATACACCAGTGTCATTGAATGTGTGTTCTTTTTACTAACAACAACCAGAGTCATTGCATGTGTGTTCTTTTCACATACCACATATGGATCCACCAGTGTCATTGCATGTGTGTTCTTTTCACAATCCACCAATGGATCCACCAGTGGCATTGCATGTGTGCTCTTTTTACTAACAACAACTAGATACATTGCATGTGTGTTATCTTTAGAGACCACGCATAGATCCACCAGTGTCATTGCATGTGTGTTCTTTTTACTAACTACAACCGGTGTCATTGCATGTGTGTTCTTTTCACAATCCACCTATTGATCCACCAGTGTCATTGCATGTGTGCTCTTTTTACTAACAACAACTAGAGTCATTGCATGTGTGTTCTCTTCAGAGTCCACACATGGATCCACCCGTGTCATTGCATTTGTGTTCTTTTTACTAACACCAATCAGAGTCATTGAAATGTGTGTTCTCTTTAGAGACCACACATGGATCCACTAGTGTCATTGAATGTGTGTTCTTTTTACTAACAACCAGAGTCATTGCATGTGTGTTCTTTTCACATACCACATATGGATCCACCAGTCTCATTGCATGTGTGTTCTTTTTACTAACAACAGCTGGAGTCATTTGATGTGTTTTTTTTGACATACCACATATGGATCCACCAGTGTGATTAAAATGTGTGTTCTCTTTAGAGACCACACATGGATCCACCAGTGTCATTGCATGTGTGTTCTTTTTACTAACAACAACTGGAGTCATTGCATGCGTGTTCTTTTCACATACCACATATGGATCCACCAGTGTCATTGCATGTGTGCTCTTTTCACAATCCACCTATGGATCCACCAGTGTCATTGAAATGTGTGTTCTCCTCAGAGACCATACATGGATCCACTAGTGTCATTGCATGTGTGTTCTTTTTACTAACAACAACCAGATTCATTGCATGTGTCTTCTTTTCACATACGACATATGGATCCACCAGTGTCATTGCATGTGTGTTCTTTTTACTAACAACAACCAGATTCATTGCATGTGTGTTCTTTTCACATACCACATATGGATCCACCAGTGTCATTGCATGTGTGTTCTTTTCACAATCCACCTATAGATCCACTAGTGTCATTGCATGTGTGCTCTTTTTACTAACAACAACCAGAGTCATTGCATGTGTGTTCTATTCAGAGACCACACATGGATCCACCAGTGTCATTGCATTTGTGTTCTTGTTACTAACAACAACCAGAGTCATTGCATGTGTGTTCTTTTCACATACCACATACGGATCCACCAGTGTCGTTGCATGTGTGTTCTTTTTACTAACAACAACTGGAGTCATTTCATGTGTGTTCTTTTCACATACCACATATGGATCCACCAGTGTCATTGAAATGTGTGCTCTTTTCACAATCCACCTATGGATCCACCAGTGTCATTGCATGTGTGTTCTTTTTACTAACAACAACTGGAGTCATTGCATGTGTGTTCTTTTCACATACCACATATGGATCCACCGGTGGCATTGCAAGTGTGCTCTTTTCACAATCCACCTATGGATCTACTAGTGTCATTTCATGTGAGTTCTTTTCACATACCACATATGGATCCACCAGTTTCATTGAAATGTGTATTCTCTTCAGAGACCACACATGGATCCACCAGTGTCATTGCATGTGTGTTCTTTTTACTAACAACAAATGGAGTCATTGCATGTGTGTTCTTTTCACATACCACATATGGATCCACCAGTGTCATTGCATGTGTGCTCTTTTCACAATCCACATATGGATCCACCAGTGTCATTGCATGTGTGTTCTTTTCACATACCACATATGGATCCACTAGTGTCATTGAAATGTGTGTTCTCTTTAGAGACCACACATGGATCCACCAGTGTCATTGCAAGTGTGTTCTTTTTACTAACAACAACTGGAGTCATTACATGTGTGTTCTTTTCACATACCACATATGGATCCACTAGTGTCATTGCATGTGTGCTCTTTTCACATACCACATATGGATCCACCAGTGTCATTGCATGTGTGTTCTTTTCACAATCCACCAATGGATCCACCAGTGGCATTGCATGTGTGCTCTTTTTACTAAGAACAACTAGATACATTGCATGTGTGTTATCTTCAGAGACCACGCATAGATCCACCAGTGTCATTGCATGTGTGTTCTTTTTACTAACTACAACCAGTGTCATTGAAATGTGTGTTCTCTTCAGAGACCACACATGGATCCACTAGTGTCATTGCATGTGTGTTCTAGTTACTAACAACAACCAGAGTCATTGCATGTGTGTTCTTTTCACATTCCACATATGGATCCACCAGTGTCGTTGCATGTGTGTTCTTTTCACAATCCACCTATGGATCCACCAGTGTAATTGCATGGGTGTTCTCTTTACTAACAACAACCAGAGTCATTGCATGTGTGTTCTTGTTACTAACAACAACCAGAGTCATTGCATGTGTGTTCTTTTCACATACCACATATGGATCCACCAGTCTCATTGCATGTGTGTTCTTTTTACTAAAAACAACTAGAGTCATTTGATGTGTGTTCTTTTCACATACCACATATGGATCCACCAGTGTCATTAAAATGTGTGTTCTCTTTAGAGACCACACATGGATTCACCAGTGTCATTGCATGTGTGTTCTTTTTACTAACAACAACTGGAGTCATTGCATGCGTGTTCTTTTCACATACCACATATGGATCCACCAGTGTCATTGCATGTGTGCTCTTTTCACAATCCACCTATGGATCCACCAGTGTGATTGAAATGTGTGTTCTCTTCAGAGACCATACATGGATCCACCAGTGTCATTGCATGTGTGTTCTTTTTACTAACAACAATTAGAGTCATTGCATGTGTGTTCTTTTCACATACCACATATGGATCCACCAGTGTCATTGCATGTGTGCTCTTTTCACAGTCCACCTATGGATCCACCAGTGTCATTGCATGTGTGTTCTTTTTACTACCAACAACCAGAGTCATTGCATGTGTGTTCTTTTCACATACCACATATGGATCCACCAGTGTCATTGCATGTGTGCTCTTTTCACAGTCCACCTATGGATCCACCAGTGTCATTGCATGTGTGTTCTTTTTACTACCAACAACCAGAGTCATTGCATGTGTGTTCTTTTCACATACCACATATGGATCCACCAGTGTCATTGCATGTGTGCTCTTTTCACAATCCGCCTATGGATCCACCAGTGTCATTGCATGTGTGTTCTTTTTACTAACAACAACCAGAGTCATTGCATGTGTTTTTTTTCACATACCACATATGGATCCACCAGTGTTATTGCATGTGTGTTCTTTTCACAATCAACCTATAGATCCACCAGTGTCATTGCATGTGTGCTCCTTTTACTAACAACAACCAGAGTCATTGCATGTGTGTTCTATTCAGAGACCGCACATTGATCCACTAGTGTCATTGCATTTGTGTTGTTTTTACTAACAATAATCAGAGTCATTGAAATGTGTGTTCTCTTTAGAGACCACACATGGATCTACCAGTGTCATTGAATGTGTGTTCTTTTTAATAACAACAACCAGAGTCATTGCATGTGTGTTCTTTTCACATACCACATATGGTTCCACCAGTGTCATTGCATGTGTGTTCTTTTCACGATCCACCTATGGATCCACCAGTGTCATTGCATGTGTGTTCTTTTTACTAACAACAACCAGTGTCATTGAAATGTGTGTTCTCTTCTGAGACCACACATGGATCCACCAGTGTCATTGCATGTGTGTTCTAGTTACTAACAACAACCAGAGTCATTGCATGTGTGTTCTTTTCATATACCACATATGGATCCACCAGTCTCATTGCATGTGTTTTCTTTTTACTAACAACAACTGGAGTCATTCCATGTGTGTTATTTTCACATACCACATATGGATCCACCAGTGTCATTGAAATGTGTGTTCTCTTCAGAGACCACACATGGATTCACCAGTGTCATTGCATGTGTGTTCTTTTTACTAATAACAACTGGAGTCATTGCATGTGTGTTCTTTTCACATACCACATATGGATCCACTAGTGTCATTGCATGTGTGCTCTTTTCAAAATCCACCTATGGATCCACCAGTGTCATTGCATGTGTGTTCTTTTCACATAGCACATATGGATCCACCAGTGTCATTGAAATGTGTGTTCTCTTTAGAGACCACACATGGATCCACCAGTGTCATTGCATGTGTGTTCTTTTTACTAACAACAACTGGAATCATTGCATGTGTGTTCTTTTCACGTATCATATATGGACCCACCAGTGTCATTCATGTGTGCTCTTTTCACAATCCACCTATGGATCCACCAGTGTCATTGCATGTGTGTTCTTTTCACATACCACATATGGATCCACCAATGTCATTGAAATGTGTGTTCTCTTCAGAGACCACACATGGATCCACCAGTGTCATTGCATGTGTGTTCTTTTTAATAACAACAACTAGAGTCGTTACAAGTTTGTTCTTTTCACATACCACATATGGATCCACCAGTGTCATTGCATGGGTGCTCTTTTGACAATCCACCTATGGATCCATCAGTGTCATTGCATGTGTGTTCTTTTTACTAACAACAACCAGAGTCATTGCATGTGTGTTCTTTTCACATACCACATATGGATCCACAAGTGCCATTGCATGTGTGCTCTTTTCACAATCCACTTATGGATCCACCAGTTTCATTGCATGTGTGTTCTTTTTACTAACAACAACCAGAGTCAGTGCATGTGTGTTCTTTTCACATACCACATATGGATCCAGCAGTGTCATTGCGTGTGTGTTCTTTTCACAATCAACCTATGGATCCACCAGTGTAATTGCATGTGTGATCTTTTTACTAACAATAACCAGAGTCATTGCATGTGTGTTCTCTTCAGAGACCACACATGGATCCACCAGTGTCATTGCATGTGTGTTCTTTCTACTAACAACAACCAGTGTCATTGAAACGTGTGTTCTCTTCAGATACCACACATGGATCCACTAGTGTCATTGCATGTGTGTTCTTGTTACTAACAACAACCAGAGTCATTGCATGTGTGTTCTTTGCACATACCACATATGGATACACCAGTGTCATTGAATGTGTGTTCTTTTTACTAACAACAACCAGAGTCATTGCATGTGTGTTCTTTTCACATACCACATATGGATCCACCAGTGTCATTGCATGTGTGTTCTTTTTACTAACAATAACTAGAGTCATTTCATGTGTGTTCTTTTCACATACCACATATGGATCCACCAGTGTCATTGAAATGTGTGTTCTGTTCAGAGACCACACATGGATCCACCAGTGTCATTACATGTGTGTTCTTTTTACTAACAACAACTAGATTCATTGCATGTGTGTTCTTTTCACATACCACATATGGATCCACTAGTGTCATTGCATGTGTGCTCTTTTCAGAATCCACCTATGGATACACCAGTGTCATTGCATGTGTGTTCTTTTCACATACCACATATGGATCCACCAGTGTCATTGAAATGTGTGTTCTTTTCAGAGACCACACATGGATCCTCCAGTGTCATTACATGTGTGTTATTTTTACTAACAACAACTAGAGTCATTGCATGTGTGTTCTTTTCACATACCACATATGGATCCACCAGTGTCATTGCATGTGTGCTCTTTTCAGAATCCACCTATGGATACACCAGTGTCATTGCATGTTTGTTCTTTTCACATACAACATATGGATCCACCAGTGTCATTGAAATGTGTGTTCTCTTCGGAGACCACACATGGATCCACCAGTCTCATTGCATGTGTGTTCTTTTTACTAACAACAACTTGAGTAATTGCATCTGTGTTCTTCCCACATACCACATATGGATCCACCAGTGTCATTGCATGTGTGCTCTTTTCAGAATCCACCTATGGATAGACCAGTGTCATTGCATGTGTGTTCTTTTCACATACCACATATGGATCCACCAGTGTCATTGAAATGTGTGTTCTTTTCAGAGACCACACATGGATCCACCAGTGTCATTACATGTGTGTTCTTTTTACTAACAACAACTAGAGTCATTGCATGTGTGTTCTTTTCACATACCACATATGGATCCACCAGTGTCATTGCATGTGTGTTCTTTTTACTAACAACAACCAGAGTCATTGCATGTGTGTTCTTTTCACATACCACATATGGATCCACAAGTGTCATTGCATGTGTGCTCTTTTCACAATACACTTATGGATCCACCAGTGTCATTGCATGTGTGTTCTTTTTACTAACAACAACCAGAGTCAGTGCATGTGTGTTCTTTTCACATACCACATATGGATCCACCAGTGTCATTGCGTGTGTGTTCTTTTCGCAATCAACCTATGGATCCACCAGTGTAATTGCATGTGTGATCTTTTTACTAACAATAACCAGAGTCATTGCATGTGTGTTCTCTTCAGAGACCACACATGGATCCACCAGTGTCATTGCATGTGTGTTCTTTCTACTAACAACAACCAGTGTCATTGAAACCTGTGTTCTCTTCAGATACCACACATGGATCCACTAGTGTCATTGCATGTGTGTTCTTGTTACTAACAACAACCAGAGTCATTGCATGTGTGTTCTTTGCACATACCACATATGGATACACCAGTGTCATTGAATGTGTGTTCTTTTTACTAACAACAACCAGAGTCATTGCATGTGTGTTCCTTTCACATACCACATATGGATCCACCAGTGTCATTGCTTGTGTGTTCTTTTTACTAACAATAACTAGAGTCATTTCATGTGTGTTCTTTTCACATACCACATATGGATACACCAGTGTCATTGAAATGTGTGTTCTGTTCAGAGACCACACATGGATCCACCAGTGTCATTACATGTGTGTTCTTTTTACTAACAACAACTAGAGTCATTGCATGTGTGTTCTTTTCACATACCACATATGGATCCACCAGTGTCATTGCATGTGTGCTCTTTTCAGAATCCACCTATGGATACACTAGTGTCATTGCATGTGTGTTCTTTTCACATACCACATATGGATCCACCAGTGTCATTGAAATGTGTGTTCTTTTCAGAGACCACACATGGATCCACCAGTGTCATTACATGTGTGTTCTTTTTACTAACAACAACTAGAGTCATTGCATGTGTGTTCTTTTCACATACCACATATGGATCCACCAGTGTCATTGCATGTGTGCTCTTTTCAGAATCCACCTATGGGCACACCAGTGTCATTGCATGTGTGTTCTTTTCACATACCACATATGGATCCACCAGTGTCATTGAAATGTGTGTTCTTTTCAGAGACCACACATGGATCCACCAGTGTCATTACATGTGTGTTCTTTTTACTAACAACAACTAGAGTCATTGCATGTGTGTTCTTTTCACATACCACATATGGATCCACCATTGTCATTGCATGTGTGCTCTTTTCAGAATCCACCTATGGATACACCAGTGTCATTGCATGTTTGTTCTTTTCACATACCACATATGGATCCACCAGTGTCATTGAAATGTGTGTTCTCTTCAGAGACCACACATGGATCCACCAGTCTCATTGCATGTGTGTTCTTTTTACTAACAACAACTTGAGTAATTGCATGTGTGTTCTTCCCACATACCACATATGGATCCACCAGTGTCATTGCATGTGTGCTCTTTTCAGAATCCACCTATGGATAGACCAGTGTCATTGCATGTGTGTTCTTTTCACATACCACATATGGATCCACCAGTGTCATTGAAATGTGTGTTCTGTTCAGAGACCACACATGGATCCACCAGTGTCATTACATGTGTGTTCTTTTTACTAACAACAACTAGAGTCATTGCATGTGTGTTCTTTTCACATACCACATATGGATCCACTAGTGTCATTGCATGTGTGCTCTTTTCAGAATCCACCTATGGATAGACCAGTGTCATTGCATGTGTGTTCTTTTCACATACCACATATGGATCCACCAGTGTCATTGAAATGTGTGTTCTTTTCAGAGACCACACATGGATCCACCAGTGTCATTACATGTGTGTTCTTTTTACTAACAACAACTAGAGTCATTGCATGTGTGTTCTTTTCACATACCACATATGGATCCACCAGTGTCATTGCATGTGTGTTCTTTTTACTAACAACAACCAGAGTCATTGCATGTGTGTTCTTTTCACATACCACATATGGATCCACAAGTGTCATTGCATGTGTGCTCTTTTCACAATACACTTATGGATCCACCAGTGTCATTGCATGTGTGTTCTTTTTACTAACAACAACCAGAGTCAGTGCATGTGTGTTCTTTTCACATACCACATATGGATCCACCAGTGTCATTGCGTGTGTGTTCTTTTCGCAATCAACCTATGGATCCACCAGTGTAATTGCATGTGTGATCTTTTTACTAACAATAACCAGAGTCATTGCATGTGTGTTCTCTTCAGAGACCACACATGGATCCACCAGTGTCATTGCATGTGTGTTCTTTCTACTAACAACAACCAGTGTCATTGAAACCTGTGTTCTCTTCAGATACCACACATGGATCCACTAGTGTCATTGCATGTGTGTTCTTGTTACTAACAACAACCAGAGTCATTGCATGTGTGTTCTTTGCACATACCACATATGGATACACCAGTGTCATTGAATGTGTGTTCTTTTTACTAACAACAACCAGAGTCATTGCATGTGTGTTCTTTTCACATACCACATATGGATCCACCAGTGTCATTGCTTGTGTGTTCTTTTTACTAACAATAACTAGAGTCATTTCATGTGTGTTCTTTTCACATACCACATATGGATCCACCAGTGTCATTGAAATGTGTGTTCTGTTCAGAGACCACACATGGATCCACCAGTGTCATTACATGTGTGTTCTTTTTACTAACAACAACTAGAGTCATTGCATGTGTGTTCTTTTCACATACCACATATGGATCCACCAGTGTCATTGCATGTGTGCTCTTTTCAGAATCCACCTATGGATACACTAGTGTCATTGCATGTGTGTTCTTTTCACATACCACATATGGATCCACCAGTGTCATTGAAATGTGTGTTCTTTTCAGAGACCACACATGGATCCACCAGTGTCATTACATGTGTGTTCTTTTTACTAACAACAACTAGAGTCATTGCATGTGTGTTCTTTTCACATACCACATATGGATCCACCAGTGTCATTGCATGTGTGCTCTTTTCAGAATCCACCTATGGGTACACCAGTGTCATTGCATGTGTGTTCTTTTCACATACCACATATGGATCCACCAGTGTCATTGAAATGTGTGTTCTTTTCAGAGACCACACATGGATCCACCAGTGTCATTACATGTGTGTTCTTTTTACTAACAACAACTAGAGTCATTGCATGTGTGTTCTTTTCACATACCACATATGGATCCACCATTGTCATTGCATGTGTGCTCTTTTCAGAATCCACCTATGGATACACCAGTGCCATTGCATGTTTGTTCTTTTCACATACCACATATGGATCCACCAGTGTCATTGAAATGTGTGTTCTCTTCAGACCCCACACATGGATCCACCAGTCTCATTGCATGTGTGTTCTTTTTACTAACAACAACTTGAGTAATTGCATGTGTGTTCTTCCCACATACGACATATGGATCCATCAGTGTCATTGCATGTGTGCTCTTTTCAGAATCCACCTATGGATAGACCAGTGTCATTGCATGTGTGTTCTTTTCACATACCACATATGGATCCACCAGTGTCATTGAAATGTGTGTTCTTTTCAGAGACCACACATGGATCCACCAGTGTCATTACATGTGTGTTCTTTTTACTAACAAAAACTAGAGTCATTGCATGTGTGTTCTTTTCACATACCACATATGGATCCACCAGTGTCATTGCATGTGTGTTCTTTTTACTAACAACAACCAGAGTCATTGCATGTGTGTTCTTTTCACATACCACATATGGATCCACAAGTGTCATTGCATGTGTGCTCTTTTCACAATACACTTATGGATCCACCAGTGTCATTGCATGTGTGTTCTTTTTACTAACAACAACCAGAGTCAGTGCATGTGTGTTCTTTTCACATACCACATATGGATCCACCAGTGTCATTGCGTGTGTGTTCTTTTCGCAATCAACCTATGGATCCACCGGTGTAATTGCATGTGTGATCTTTTTACTAACAATAACCAGAGTCATTGCATGTGTGTTCTCTTCAGAGACCACACATGGATCCACCAGTGTCATTGCATGTGTGTTCTTTCTACTAACAACAACCAGTGTCATTGAAACTTGTGTTCTCTTCAGATACCACACATAGATCCACTAGTGTCATTGCATGTGTGTTCTTGTTACTAACAACAACCAGAGTCATTGCATGTGTGTTCTTTGCACATACCACATATGGATACACCAGTGTCATTGAATGTGTGTTCTTTTTACTAACAACAACCAGAGTCATTGCATGTGTGTTCTTTTCACATACCACATATGGATCCACCAGTGTCATTGCTTGTGTGTTCTTTTTACTAACAATAACTAGAGTCATTTCATGTGTGTTCTTTTCACATACCACATATGGATCCACCAGTGTCATTGAAATGTGTGTTCTGTTCAGAGACCACACATGGATCCACCAGTGTCATTACATGTGTGTTCTTTTTACTAACAACAACTAGAGTCATTGCATGTGTGTTCTTTTCACATACCACATATGGATCCACCAGTGTCATTGCATGTGTGTTCTTTTTACTAACAACAACCAGAGTCATTGCATGTGTGTTCTTTTCACATACCACATATGGATCCACAAGTGTCATTGCATGTGTGCTCTTTTCACAATACACTTATGGATCCACCAGTGTCATTGCATGTGTGTTCTTTTTACTAACAACAACCAGAGTCAGTGCATGTGTGTTCTTTTCACATACCACATATGGATCCACCAGTGTCATTGCGTGTGTGTTCTTTTCGCAATCAACCTATGGATCCACCAGTGTAATTGCATGTGTGATCTTTTTACTAACAATAACCAGAGTCATTGCATGTGTGTTCTCTTCAGAGACCACACATGGATCCACCAGTGTCATTGCATGTGTGTTCTTTCTACTAACAACAACCAGTGTCATTGAAACCTGTGTTCTCTTCAGATACCACACATGGATCCACTAGTGTCATTGCATGTGTGTTCTTGTTACTAACAACAACCAGAGTCATTGCATGTGTGTTCTTTGCACATACCACATATGGATACACCAGTGTCATTGAATGTGTGTTCTTTTTACTAACAACAACCAGAGTCATTGCATGTGTGTTCTTTTCACATACCACATATGGATCCACCAGTGTCATTGCTTGTGTGTTCTTTTTACTAACAATAACTAGAGTCATTTCATGTGTGTTCTTTTCACATACCACATATGGATCCACCAGTGTCATTGAAATGTGTGTTCTGTTCAGAGACCACACATGGATCCACCAGTGTCATTACATGTGTGTTCTTTTTACTAACAACAACTAGAGTCATTGCATGTGTGTTCTTTTCACATACCACATATGGATCCACCAGTGTCATTGCATGTGTGCTCTTTTCAGAATCCACCTATGGATACACTAGTGTCATTGCATGTGTGTTCTTTTCACATACCACATATGGATCCACCAGTGTCATTGAAATGTGTGTTCTTTTCAGAGACCACACATGGATCCACCAGTGTCATTACATGTGTGTTCTTTTTACTAACAACAACTAGAGTCATTGCATGTGTGTTCTTTTCACATACCACATATGGATCCACCAGTGTCATTGCATGTGTGCTCTTTTCAGAATCCACCTATGGGTACACCAGTGTCATTGCATGTGTGTTCTTTTCACATACCACATATGGATCCACCAGTGTCATTGAAATGTGTGTTCTTTTCAGAGACCACACATGGATCCACCAGTGTCATTACATGTGTGTTCTTTTTACTAACAACAACTAGAGTCATTGCATGTGTGTTCTTTTCACATACCACATATGGATCCACCATTGTCATTGCATGTGTGCTCTTTTCAGAATCCACCTATGGATACACCAGTGCCATTGCATGTTTGTTCTTTTCACATACCACATATGGATCCACCAGTGTCATTGAAATGTGTGTTCTCTTCAGACCCCACACATGGATCCACCAGTCTCATTGCATGTGTGTTCTTTTTACTAACAACAACTTGAGTAATTGCATGTGTGTTCTTCCCACATACGACATATGGATCCATCAGTGTCATTGCATGTGTGCTCTTTTCAGAATCCACCTATGGATAGACCAGTGTCATTGCATGTGTGTTCTTTTCACATACCACATATGGATCCACCAGTGTCATTGAAATGTGTGTTCTTTTCAGAGACCACACATGGATCCACCAGTGTCATTACATGTGTGTTCTTTTTACTAACAAAAACTAGAGTCATTGCATGTGTGTTCTTTTCACATACCACATATGGATCCACCAGTGTCATTGCATGTGTGTTCTTTTTACTAACAACAACCAGAGTCATTGCATGTGTGTTCTTTTCACATACCACATATGGATCCACAAGTGTCATTGCATGTGTGCTCTTTTCACAATACACTTATGGATCCACCAGTGTCATTGCATGTGTGTTCTTTTTACTAACAACAACCAGAGTCAGTGCATGTGTGTTCTTTTCACATACCACATATGGATCCACCAGTGTCATTGCGTGTGTGTTCTTTTCGCAATCAACCTATGGATCCACCGGTGTAATTGCATGTGTGATCTTTTTACTAACAATAACCAGAGTCATTGCATGTGTGTTCTCTTCAGAGACCACACATGGATCCACCAGTGTCATTGCATGTGTGTTCTTTCTACTAACAACAACCAGTGTCATTGAAACTTGTGTTCTCTTCAGATACCACACATAGATCCACTAGTGTCATTGCATGTGTGTTCTTGTTACTAACAACAACCAGAGTCATTGCATGTGTGTTCTTTGCACATACCACATATGGATACACCAGTGTCATTGAATGTGTGTTCTTTTTACTAACAACAACCAGAGTCATTGCATGTGTGTTCTTTTCACATACCACATATGGATCCACCAGTGTCATTGCTTGTGTGTTCTTTTTACTAACAATAACTAGAGTCATTTCATGTGTGTTCTTTTCACATACCACATATGGATCCACCAGTGTCATTGAAATGTGTGTTCTGTTCAGAGACCACACATGGATCCACCAGTGTCATTACATGTGTGTTCTTTTTACTAACAACAACTAGAGTCATTGCATGTGTGTTCTTTTCACATACCACATATGGATCCACCAGTGTCATTGCATGTGTGCTCTTTTCAGAATCCACCTATGGATACACTAGTGTCATTGCATGTGTGTTCTTTTCACATACCACATATGGATCCACCAGTGTCATTGAAATGTGTGTTCTTTTCAGAGACCACACATGGATCCACCAGTGTCATTACATGTGTGTTCTTTTTACTAACAACAACTAGAGTCATTGCATGTGTGTTCTTTTCACATACCACATATGGATCCACCAGTGTCATTGCATGTGTGCTCTTTTCAGAATCCACCTATGGGTACACCAGTGTCATTGCATGTGTGTTCTTTTCACATACCACATATGGATCCACCAGTGTCATTGAAATGTGTGTTCTTTTCAGAGACCACACATGGATCCACCAGTGTCATTACATGTGTGTTCTTTTTACTAACAACAACTAGAGTCATTGCATGTGTGTTCTTTTCACATACCACATATGGATCCACCATTGTCATTGCATGTGTGCTCTTTTCAGAATCCACCTATGGATACACCAGTGTCATTGCATGTTTGTTCTTTTCACATACCACATATGGATCCACCAGTGTCATTGAAATGTGTGTTCTCTTCAGACCCCACACATGGATCCACCAGTCTCATTGCATGTGTGTTCTTTTTACTAACAACAACTTGAGTAATTGCATGTGTGTTCTTCCCACATACGACATATGGATCCATCAGTGTCATTGCATGTGTGCTCTTTTCAGAATCCACCTATGGATAGACCAGTGTCATTGCATGTGTGTTCTTTTCACATACCACATATGGATCCACCAGTGTCATTGAAATGTGTGTTCTTTTCAGAGACCACACATGGATCCACCAGTGTCATTACATGTGTGTTCTTTTTACTAACAAAAACTAGAGTCATTGCATGTGTGTTCTTTTCACATACCACATATGGATCCACCATTGTCATTGCATGTGTGCTCTTTTCAGAATCCACCTATGGATACACCAGTGTCATTGCATGTTTGTTCTTTTCACATACCACATATGGATCCACCAGTGTCATTGAAATGTGTGTTCTCTTCAGACCCCACACATGGATCCACCAGTCTCATTGCATGTGTGTTCTTTTTACTAACAACAACTTGAGTAATTGCATGTGTGTTCTTCCCACATACGACATATGGATCCATAAGTGTCATTGCATGTGTGCTCTTTTCAGAATCCACCTATGGATAGACCAGTGTCATTGCATGTGTGTTCTTTTCACATACCACATATGGATCCACCAGTGTCATTGAAATGTGTGTTCTTTTCAGAGACCACACATGGATCCACCAGTGTCATTACATGTGTGTTCTTTTTACTAACAAAAACTAGAGTCATTGCATGTGTGTTCTTTTCACATACCACATATGGATCCACCAGTGTCATTGCATGTGTGTTCTTTTTACTAACAACAACCAGAGTCATTGCATGTGTGTTCTTTTCACATACCACATATGGATCCACAAGTGTCATTGCATGTGTGCTCTTTTCACAATACACTTATGGATCCACCAGTGTCATTGCATGTGTGTTCTTTTTACTAACAACAACCAGAGTCAGTGCATGTGTGTTCTTTTCACATACCACATATGGATCCACCAGTGTCATTGCGTGTGTGTTCTTTTCGCAATCAACCTATGGATCCACCGGTGTAATTGCATGTGTGATCTTTTTACTAACAATAACCAGAGTCATTGCATGTGTGTTCTCTTCAGAGACCACACATGGATCCACCAGTGTCATTGCATGTGTGTTCTTTCTACTAACAACAACCAGTGTCATTGAAACTTGTGTTCTCTTCAGATACCACACATAGATCCACTAGTGTCATTGCATGTGTGTTCTTGTTACTAACAACAACCAGAGTCATTGCATGTGTGTTCTTTGCACATACCACATATGGATACACCAGTGTCATTGAATGTGTGTTCTTTTTACTAACAACAACCAGAGTCATTGCATGTGTGTTCTTTTCACATACCACATATGGATCCACCAGTGTCATTGCTTGTGTGTTCTTTTTACTAACAATAACTAGAGTCATTTCATGTGTGTTCTTTTCACATACCACATATGGATCCACCAGTGTCATTGAAATGTGTGTTCTGTTCAGAGACCACACATGGATCCACCAGTGTCATTACATGTGTGTTCTTTTTACTAACAACAACTAGAGTCATTGCATGTGTGTTCTTTTCACATACCACATATGGATCCACCAGTGTCATTGCATGTGTGCTCTCTTCAGAATCCACCTATGGATACACTAGTGTCATTGCATGTGTGTTCTTTTCACATACCACATATGGATCCACCAGTGTCATTGAAATGTGTGTTCTTTTCAGAGACCACACATGGATCCACCAGTGTCATTACATGTGTGTTCTTTTTACTAACAACAACTAGAGTCATTGCATGTGTGTTCTTTTCACATACCACATATGGATCCACCAGTGTCATTGCATGTGTGCTCTTTTCAGAATCCACCTATGGGTACACCAGTGTCATTGCATGTGTGTTCTTTTCACATACCACATATGGATCCACCAGTGTCATTGAAATGTGTGTTCTTTTCAGAGACCACACATGGATCCACCAGTGTCATTACATGTGTGTTCTTTTTACTAACAACAACTAGAGTCATTGCATGTGTGTTCTTTTCACATACCACATATGGATCCACCATTGTCATTGCATGTGTGCTCTTTTCAGAATCCACCTATGGATACACCAGTGTCATTGCATGTTTGTTCTTTTCACATACCACATATGGATCCACCAGTGTCATTGAAATGTGTGTTCTCTTCAGAGACCACACATGGATCCACCAGTCTCATTGCATGTGTGTTCTTTTTACTAAGAACAACTTGAGTAATTGCATGTGTGTTCTTCCCACATACCACATATGGATCCACCAGTGTCATTGCATGTGTGCTCTTTTCAGAATCCACCTATGGATAGACCAGTGTCATTGCATGTGTGTTCTTTTCACATACCACATATGGATCCACCAGTGTCATTGAAATGTGTGTTCTTTTCAGATACCACACATGGATCCACCAGTGTCATTACATGTGTGTTCTTTTTACTAACAAAAACTAGAGTCATTGCATGTGTGTTCTTTTCACATACCACATATGGATCCACCAGTGTCATTGCATGTGTGTTCTTTTTACTAACAACAACCAGAGTCATTGCATGTGTGTTCTTTTCACATACCACATATGGATCCACAAGTGTCATTGCATGTGTGCTCTTTTCACAATCCACTTATGGATCCACCAGTGTCATTGCATTTGTGTTCTTTTTAATAACAACAACCAGAGTCAGTGCATGTGTGTTCTTTTCACATACCACATATGGATCCACCAGTGTCATTGCGTGTGTGTTCTTTTCGCAATCAACCTATGGATCCACAAGTGTAATTGCATGTGTGATCTTTTTACTAACAATAACCAGAGTCATTGCATGTGTGTTCTCTTCAGAGACCACACATGGATCCACCAGTGTCATTGCATGTGTGTTCTTTCTACTAACAACAACCAGTGTCATTGAAACCTGTGTTCTCTTCAGATACCACACATGGATCCACTAGTGTCATTGCATGTGTGTTCTTGTTACTAACAACAACCAGAATCATTGCATGTGTGTTCTTTTCACATACCACATATGGATACACCAGTGTCATTGAATGTGTGTTCTTTTTACTAACAACAACCAGAGTCATTGCATGTGTGTTCTTTTCACATACCACATATGGATCCACCAGTGTCATTGCATGTGTGTTCTTTTTACTAACAATAACTAGAGTCATTTCATGTGTGTTCTTTTCACATACGACATATGGATCCACCAGTGTCATTGAAATGTGTGTTCTTTTCAGAGACCACACATGGATCCACCAGTGTCATTACATGTGTTCTTTTTACTAACAACAACTAGAGTCATTGCATGTGTGTTCTTTTCACATACCACATATGGATCCACCAGTGTCATTGGATGTGTGCTCTTTGCACATACCACATATGGATACACCAGTGTCATTGAATGTGTGTTCTTTTTACTAACAACAACCAGAGTCATTGCATGTGTGTTCTTTTCACATACCACATATGGATCCACCAGTGTCATTGCATGTGTGTTATTTTTACTAACAATAACTAGAGTCATTTCATGTGTGTTCTTTTCACATACCACATATGGATCCACCAGTGTCATTGAAATGTGTGTTATGTTCAGAGACCACACACGGATCCACCAGTGTCATTACATGTGTGTTCTTTTTACTAACAACAACTAGAGTCATTGCATGTGTGTTCTTTTCACATACCACATATGGATCCACCAGTGTCATTGCATGTGTGCTCTTTTCAGAATCCACCTATGGATACACCAGTGTCATTGCATGTGTGTTCTTTTCACATACCACATATGGATCCACCAGTGTCATTGAAATGTGTGTTCTTTTCAGAGACCACACATGGATCCACCAGTGTCATTACATGTGTGTTCTTTTTACTAACAACAACTAGAGTCATTGCATGTGTGTTCTTTTCACATACCACATATGGATCCACCAGTGTCATTGCATGTGTGCTCTTTTCAGAATCCACCTATGGATACACCAGTGTCATTGCATGTGTGTTCTTTTCACATACCACATATGGATCCACCAGTGTCATTGAAATGTGTGTTCTCTTCAGAGACCACACATGGATCCACCAGTCTCATTGCATGTGTGTTCTTTTTACTAACAACAACTTGAGTCATTGCATGTGTGTTCTTTTCACATACCACATATGGATCCACCAGTGTCATTGCATGTGTGCTCTTTTCAGAATACACCTATGGATACACCAGTGTCATTGCATGTGTGTTCTTTTCACATACCACATATGGATCCACCAGTGTCATTGAAATGTGCGTTCTCTTCAGAGACCACACATGGATCCACCAGTGTCATTACATGTTGTTCTTTTTACTAACAACAACTAGAGTCATTGCATGTGTGTTCTTTTCACATACCACATATGGATCCACCAGTGTCATTGCATGTGTGTTCTTTTTACTAACAACAACCAGAGTCATTGCATGTGTGTTCTTTTCACATACCACATATGGATCCACCAGTGTCATTGCATGTGTGCTCTTTTCACAATCCACCTATGGATTCACCATTGTCATTGCATGTGTGTTCTTTTTACTAACAACAACCAGAGTCATTGCATGTGTGTTCTTTTCACATACCACATATGGATCCACCAGTGTCATTGCATGTGTGTTCTTTTCACGATCCACCTATGGATCCACCAGTGTCATTGCATGTGTGTTCTTTTTACTAACAACAACCAGTGTCATTGAAATGTGTGTTCTCTTCTGAGACCACACATGGATCCACCAGTGTCATTGCATGTGTGTTCTTATTACTAACGACAACCAGAGTCATTGCATGTGTGTTCTTTTCACATACCACATATGGATCCACCAGTGTCATTGAATGTGTGTTCTTTTTACTAACAACAACCAGAGTCATTGCATGTGTTTTCTTTTCACATACCACATATGGATCGACCAGTCTCATTGCATGTGTTTTCTCTTTACTAACAACAACTGGAGTCATTTCATGTGTGTTCTTTTCACATACCACATATGGATCCACCAGTGTCATTGCATGTGTGTTCTTTTTACTAACAATAACTAGAGTCATTTCATGTGTGTTCTTTTCACATACCACATATGGATCCACCAGTGTCATTGAAATGTGTGTTCTTTTCAGAGACCACACATGGATCCACCAGTGTCATTACATGTGTGTTCTTTTTACTAACAACAACTAGAGTCATTGCATGTGTGTTCTTTTCACATACCACATATGGATCCACCAGTGGCATTGCATGTGTGCTCTTTTCAGAATCCACCTATGGATACACCAGTGTCATTTCATGTGTGTTCTTTTCACATACCACATATGGATCCACCAGTGTCATTGAAATGTGTGTTCTTTTCAGAGACCACACATGGATCCACCAGTGTCATTACATGTGTGTTCTTTTTACTAACAACAACTAGAGTCATTGCATGTGTGTTCTTTTCACATACCACATATGGATCCACCAGTGTCATTGCATGTGTGCTCTTTTCACAATCCACCTATGGATCCACCAGTGTCATTGCATGTGTGTTCTTTTTACTAACAACAACTGGAGTCATTGCATGTGTGTTCTTTTCACATACCACATATGGATCCACTAGTGTCATTGCATGTGTGCTCTTTTCACAATACACCTATGGATCCACCAGTGTCATTGCATGTGTGTTGTTTTCACATACCACATATGGATCCACCAGTGTCATTGAAATGTGTGTTCTCTTTAGAGACCACACATGGATCCACCAGTGTCATTGCATGTGTGTTCTTTTTACTAACAACAACTGGAATCATTGCATGTGTGTTCTTTTCAGATATCAAATATGGACCCACCAGTGTCATTCATGTGTGCTCTTTTCACAATCCACCTATGGATCCACCAGTGTCATTGCATGTGTGTTCTTTTCACATACCATATATGGATCCACCAATGTCATTGAAATGTGTGTTCTCTTCAGAGACCACACATGGATCCACCAGTGTCATTGCATGTGTGTTCTTTTTAATAACAACAACTAGAGTCGTTACAAGTTTGTTCTTTTCACATACCACATATGGGTCCACCAGTGTCATTGCATGGGTGCTCTTTTGACAATCCACCTATGGATCCACCAGTGTCATTGCATGTGTGTTCTTTTTACTAACAACAACCAGAGTCATTGCATGTGTGTTCTTTTCACATACCACATATGGATCCACAAGTGTCATTGCATGTGTGCTCTTTTCACAATCCACTTATGGATCCACCAGTGTCATTGCATGTGTGCTCTTTTTACTAACAATAACCAGAGTCATTGCATGTGTGTTCTCTTCAGATACCACACATGGATCCACCAGTGTCATTGCATGTGTGTTCTTTCTACTAACAACAACGAGTGTCATTGAAACGTGTGTTCTCTTCAGAGACCACACATGGATCCACTAGTGTCATTGCATGTGTGTTCTTGTTACTAACAACAACCAGAGTCATTGCATGTGTGTTCTTTGCACATACCACATATGGATACACCAGTGTCATTGAATGTGTGTTCTTTTTACTAACAACAACCAGAGTCATTGCATGTGTGTTCTTTTCACATACCACATATGGATCCACCAGTGTCATTGCATGTGTGTTCTTTTTACTAACAATAACTAGAGTCATTTCATGTGTGTTCTTTTCACATACGACATATGGATCCACCAGTGTCATTGAAATGTGTGTTCTTTTCGGAGACCACACATGGATCCACCAGTGTCATTACATGTGTGTTCTTTTTACTAACAACAACTAGAGTCATTGCATGTGTGTTCTTTTCACATACCACATATGGATCCACCAGTGGCATTGCATGTGTGCTCTTTTCAGAATCCACCTATGGATACACCAGTGTCATTTCATGTGTGTTCTTTTCACATACCACATATGGATCCACCAGTGTCATTGAAATGTGTGTTCTTTTCAGAGACCACACATGGATCCACCAGTGTCATTACATGTGTGTTCTTTTTACTAACAACAACTAGAGTCATTGCATGTGTGTTCTTTTCACATACCACATATGGATCCACCAGTGTCATTGGATGTGTGCTCTTTTCAGAATCCACCTATGGATACACCAGTGTCATTGCATGTGTGTTCTTTTCACATACCACATATGGATCCACCAGTGTCATTGAAATGTGTGTTCTCTTCAGAGACCACACATGGATCCACTAGTCTCATTGCATGTGTGTTCTTTTTACTAACAACAACTTGAGTCATTGCATGTGTGTTCTTTTCACATACCACATATGGATCCACCAGTGGCATTGCATGTGTGCTCTTTTCACAATCCACCTATGGATCCACCAGTGTCATTGCATGTGTGTTCTTTTCACATACCACATATGGATCCACCAGTGTCATTGAAATATGTGTTCTCTTTAGAGACCACACATGGATCCACTAGTGTCATTGCATGTGTATTCTTTGTACTAACAACAACTGGAGTCATTACATGTGTGTTCTTTTCACATACCACATATGGATCCACCAGTGTCATTGCATGTGTGCTCTTTTCACAGTCCACCTATGGATCCACTAGTGTCATTCCATGTGTGTTCTTTTTACTAACAACAATTGGAGTCATTACATGTGTGTTCTTTTCACATACCACATATGGATCCACCAGTGTCATTGCATGTGTGCTCTTTTCACAATCCACCTATGGATCCACCAGTGTCAATGCATGTGTGTTCTTTTTACTAACAACAACTAGAGTCATTGCATGTGTGTTGTTTTCACATACCACATATGGATCCACCAGTGTCATTGAAATGTGTGTTCTCTTCAGAGACCACACATGGATCCACCAGTGTCATTGCATGTGTGTTCTTTTTACTAACAACAACTGGAGTCATTGCATGCGTGTTCTTTTCACATACAACATATGGATCCACTAGTGTCATTGCATGTGTGCTCTTTTCACAATCCACCTATGGATCCACCAGTGTCAATGCATGTGTGTTCTTTTTACTAACAACAACTAGAGTCATTGCATGTGTGTTCTTTTCACATACCACATATGGATCCACCAGTGTCATTGAAATGTGTGTTCTTTTCAGAGACCACACATGGATCCACCAGTGTCATTGCATGTGTGTTCTTTTTACTAACAACAACTGGAGTCATTGCATGTGTGTTCTTTTCACATACCACATATGGATCCACCAGTGTCATTGCATGTGGGTTCTTTTCACAATCAACCTATAGATCCACCAGTGTCATTGCATGTGTGTTCTTTTTACTAACAACAACTGGAATCATTGCATGTGTGTTCTTTTCAGATATCAAATATGGACCCACCAGTGTCATTCATGTGTGCTCTTTTCACAATCCACCTATGGATCCACCAGTGTCATTGCATGTGTGTTCTTTTCACATACCACATATGGATCCACCAATGTCATTGAAATGTGTGTTCTCTTCAGAGACCACACATGGATCCACCAGTGTCATTGCATGTGTGTTCTTTTTAATAACAACAACTAGAGTCGTTACAAGTTTGTTCTTTTCACATACCACATATGGGTCCACCAGTGTCATTGCATGGGTGCTCTTTTGACAATCCACCTATGGATCCACCAGTGTCATTGCATGTGTGTTCTTTTTACTAACAACAACCAGAGTCATTGCATGTGTGTTCTTTTCACATACCACATATGGATCCACAAGTGTCATTGCATGTGTGCTCTTTTCACAATCCACTTACTGATCCACCAGTGTCATTGCATGTGTGCTCTTTTTACTAACAATAACCAGAGTCATTGCATGTGTGTTCTCTTCAGATACCACACATGGATCCACCAGTGTCATTGCATGTGTGTTCTTTCTACTAACAACAACGAGTGTCATTGAAACGTGTGTTCTCTTCAGAGACCACACATGGATCCACTAGTGTCATTGCATGTGTGTTCTTATTACTAACAACAACCAGAGTCATTGCATGTGTGTTCTTTGCACATACCACATATGGATACACCAGTGTCATTGAATGTGTGTTCTTTTTACTAACAACAACCAGAGTCATTGCATGTGTGTTCTTTTCACATACCACATATGGATCCACCAGTGTCATTGCATGTGTGTTCTTTTTACTAACAATAACTAGAGTCATTTCATGTGTGTTCTTTTCACATACCACATATGGATCCACCAGTGTCATTGAAATGTGTGTTCTTTTCAGAGACCACACATGGATCCACCAGTGTCATTACATGTGTGTTCTTTTTACTAACAACAACTAGAGTCATTGCATGTGTGTTCTTTTCACATACCACATATGGATCCACCAGTGGCATTGCATGTGTGCTCTTTTCAGAATCCACCTATGGTTACACCAGTGTCATTTCATGTGTGTTCTTTTCACATACCACATATGGATCCACCAGTGTCATTGAAATGTGTGTTCTTTTCAGAGACCACACATGGATCCACCAGTGTCATTACATGTGTGTTCTTTTTACTAACAACAACTAGAGTCATTGCATGTGTGTTCTTTTCACATACCACATATGGATCCACCAGTGTCATTGGATGTGTGCTCTTTTCAGAATCCACCTATGGATACACCAGTGTCATTGCATGTGTGTTCTTTTCACATACCACATATGGATCCACCAGTGTCATTGAAATGTGTGTTCTCTTCAGAGACCACACATGGATCCACTAGTCTCATTGCATGTGTGTTCTTTTTACTAACAACAACTTGAGTCATTGCATGTGTGTTCTTTTCACATACCACATATGGATCCACCAGTGGCATTGCATGTGTGCTCTTTTCACAATCCACCTATGGATCCACCAGTGTCATTGCATGTGTGTTCTTTTCACATACCACATATGGATCCACCAGTGTCATTGAAATATGTGTTCTCTTTAGAGACCACACATGGATCCACTAGTGTCATTGCATGTGTATTCTTTGTACTAACAAAAACTGGAGTCATTACATGTGTGTTCTTTTCACATACCACATATGGATCCACCAGTGTCATTGCATGTGTGCTCTTTTCACAGTCCACCTATGGATCCACTAGTGTCATTCCATGTGTGTACTTTTTACTAACAACAATTGGAGTCATTACATGTGTGTTCTTTTCACATACCACATATGGATCCACCAGTGTCATTGCATGTGTGCTCTTTTCACAATCCACCTATGGATCCACCAGTGTCAATGCATGTGTGTTCTTTTTACTAACAACAACTAGAGTCATTGCATGTGTGTTGTTTTCACAGACCACATATGGATCCACCAGTGTCATTGAAATGTGTGTTCTCTTCAGAGACCACACATGGATCCACCAGTGTCATTGCATGTGTGTTCTTTTTACTAACAACAACTGGAGTCATTGCATGCGTGTTCTTTTCACATACAACATATGGATCCACTAGTGTCATTGCATGTGTGCTCTTTTCACAATCCACCTATGGATCCACCAGTGTCAATGCATGTGTGTTCTTTTTACTAACAACAACTAGAGTCATTGCATGTGTGTTCTTTTCACATACCACATATGGATCCACCAGTGTCATTGAAATGTGTGTTCTTTTCAGAGACCACACATGGATCCACCAGTGTCATTGCATGTGTGTTCTTTTTACTAACAACAACTGGAGTCATTGCATGTGTGTTCTTTTCACATACCACATATGGATCCACTAGTGTCATTGCATGTGTGCTCTTTTCACAATCCACCTATGGATCCACCAGTGTCATTGCATGTGTGTTGTTTTCACATACCACATATGGATCCACCAGTGTCATTGAAATGTGTGTTCTCTTTAGAGACCACACATGGATCCACCAGTGTCATTGCATGTGTGTTCTTTTTACTAACAACAACTGGAATCATTGCATGTGTGTTCTTTTCAGTTATCAAATATGGACCCACCAGTGTCATTCATGTGTGCTCTTTTCACAATCCACCTATGGATCCACCAGTGTCATTGCATGTGTGTTCTTTTCACATACCACATATGGATCCACCAATGTCATTGAAATGTGTGTTCTCTTCAGAGACCACACATGGATCCACCAGTGTCATTGCATGTGTGTTCTTTTTAATAACAACAACTAGAGTCGTTACAAGTTTGTTCTTTTCACATACCACATATGGATCCACCAGTGTCATTGCATGGGTGCTCTTTTGACAATCCACCTATGGATCCACCAGTGTCATTGCATGTGTGTTCTTTTTACTAACAACAACCAGAGTCATTGCATGTGTGTTCTTTTCACATACCACATATGGATCCACAAGTGTCATTGCATGTGTGCTCTTTTCACAATCCACTTATGGATCCACCAGTGTCATTGCATGTGTGTTCTTTTTTACTAACAACAACCAGAGTCAGTGCATGTGTGTTCTTTTCACATACCACATATGGATCCACCAGTGTCATTGCATGTGTGTTCTTTTCATAATCAACCTATGGATCCACCAGTGTAATTGCATGTGTGCTCTTTTTACTAACAATAACCAGAGTCATTGCATGTGTGTTCTCTTCAGAGACCACACATGGATCCACCAGTGGCATTGCATGTGTGTTCTTTCTACTAACAACAACCAGTGTCATTGAAACGTGTGTTCTCTTCAGAGACCACACATGGATCCACTAGTGTCATTGCATGTGTGTTCTTGTTACTAACAACAACCAGAGTCATTGCATGTGTGTTCTTTGCACATACCACATATGGATACACCAGTGTCATTGAATGTGTGTTCTTTTTACTAACAACAACCAGAGTCATTGCATGTGTGTTCTTTTCACATACCACATATGGATCCACCAGTGTCATTGCATGTGTGTTCTTTTTACTAACAATAACTAGAGTCATTTCATGTGTGTTCTTTTCACATACGACATATGGATCCACCAGTGTCATTGAAATGTGTGTTCTTTTCAGAGACCACACATGGATCCACCAGTGTCATTACATGTGTTCTTTTTACTAACAACAACTAGAGTCATTGCATGTGTGTTCTTTTCACATACCACATATGGATCCACCAGTGTCATTGGATGTGTGCTCTTTTCAGAATCCACCTATGGATACACCAGTGTCATTGCATGTGTGTTCTTTTCACATACCACATATGGATCCACCAGTGTCATTGAAATGTTTGTTCTCTTCAGAGACCACACATGGATCCACTAGTCTCATGGCATGTGTGTTCTTTTTACTAACAACAACTTGAGTCATTGCATGTGTGTTCTTTTCACATACCACATATGGATCCACCAGTGGCATTGCATGTGTGCTCTTTTCACAATCCACCTATGGATCCACCAGTGTCATTGCATGTGTGTTCTTTTCACATACCACATATGGATCCACCAGTGTCATTGAAATATGTGTTCTCTTTAGAGACCACACATGGATCCACTAGTGTCATTGCATGTGTATTCTTTGTACTAACAACAACTGGAGTCATTACATGTGTGTTCTTTTCACATACCACATATGGATCCACCAGTGTCATTGCATGTGTGCTCTTTTCACAGTCCACCTATGGATCCACTAGTGTCATTCCATGTGTGTTCTTTTTACTAACAACAACTGGAGTCATTACATGTCTGTTCTTTTCACATACCACATATGGATCCACCAGTGTCATTGCATGTGTGCTCTTTTCACAATCCACCTATGGATCCACCAGTGTTAATGCATGTGTGTTCTTTTTACTAACAACAACTAGAGTCATTGCATGTGCGTTCTTTTCACATACCACATATGGATCCACCAATGTCATTGAAATGTGTGTTCTCTTCAGAGACCACACATGGATCCACCAGTGTCATTGCATGTGTGTTCTTTTTAATAACAACAACTAGAGTCGTTACAAGTTTGTTCTTTTCACATACCACATATGGATCCACCAGTGTCATTGCATGGGTGCTCTTTTGACAATCCACCTATGGATCCACCAGTGTCATTGCATGTGTGTTCTTTTTACTAACAACAACCAGAGTCATTGCATGTGTGTTCTTTTCACATACCACATATGGATCCACAAGTGTCATTGCATGTGTGCTCTTTTCACAATCCACTTATGGATCCACCAGTGTCATTGCATGTGTGTTCTTTTTACTAACAACAACCAGAGTCAGTGCATGTGTGTTCTTTTCACATACCACATATGGATCCACCAGTGTCATTGCGTGTGTGTTCTTTTCACAATCAACCTATGGATCCACCAGTGTAATTGCATGTGTGCTCTTTTTACTAACAATAACCAGAGTCATTGCGTGTGTGTTCTCTTCAGAGACCACACATGGATCCACCAGTGTCATTCCATGTGTGTTCTTTCTACTAACAACAACGAGTGTCATTGAAACGTGTGTTCTCTTCAGAGACCACACATGGATCCACTAGTGTCATTGCATGTGTGTTCTTGTTACTAACAACAACCAGAGTCATTGCATGTGTGTTCTTTGCACATACCACATATGGATACACCAGTGTCATTGAATGTGTGTTCTTTTTACTAACAACAACCAGAGTCATTGCATGTGTGTTCTTTTCACATACCACATATGGATCCACCAGTGTCATTGCATGTGTGTTCTTTTTACTAACAATAACTAGAGTCATTTCATGTGTGTTCTTTTCACATACCACATATGGATCCACCAGTGTCATTGAAATGTGTGTTCTTTTCAGAGACCACACATGGATCCACCAGTGTCATTACATGTGTGTTCTTTTTACTAACAACAACTAGAGTCATTGCATGTGTGTTCTTTTCACATACCACATATGGATCCACCAGTGTCATTGCATGTGTGCTCTTTTCAGAATCCACCTATGGATACACCAGTGTCATTTCATGTGTGTTCTTTTCACATACCACATATGGATCCACCAGTGTCATTGAAATGTGTGTTCTTTTCAGAGACCACACATGGATCCACCAGTGTCATTGCATGTGTGTTCTTTTTACTAACAACAACTGGAGTCATTGCATGTGTGTTCTTTTCACATACCACATATGGATCCACTAGTGTCATTGCATGTGTGCTCTTTTCACAATCCACCTATGGATCCACCAGTGTCATTGCATGTGTGTTGTTTTCACATACCACATATGGATCCACCAGTGTCATTGAAATGTGTGTTCTCTTTAGAGACCACACATGGATCCACCAGTGTCATTGCATGTGTGTTCTTTTTACTAACAACAACTGGAATCATTGCATGTGTGTTCTTTTCAGATATCAAATATGGACCCACCAGTGTCATTCATGTGTGCTCTTTTCACAATCCACCTATGGATCCACCAGTGTCATTGCATGTGTGTTCTTTTCACATACCACATATGGATCCACCAATGTCATTGAAATGTGTGTTCTCTTCAGAGACCACACATGGATCCACCAGTGTCATTGCATGTGTGTTCTTTTTAATAACAACAACTAGAGTCGTTACAAGTTTGTTCTTTTCACATACCACATATGGATCCACCAGTGTCATTGCATGGGTGCTCTTTTGACAATCCACCTATGGATCCACCAGTGTCATTGCATGTGTGTTCTTTTTACTAACAACAACCAGAGTCATTGCATGTGTGTTCTTTTCACATACCACATATGGATCCACAAGTGTCATTGCATGTGTGCTCTTTTCACAATCCACTTATGGATCCACCAGTGTCATTGCATGTGTGTTCTTTTTTACTAACAACAACCAGAGTCAGTGCATGTGTGTTCTTTTCACATACCACATATGGATCCACCAGTGTCATTGCATGTGTGTTCTTTTCATAATCAACCTATGGATCCACCAGTGTAATTGCATGTGTGCTCTTTTTACTAACAATAACCAGAGTCATTGCATGTGTGTTCTCTTCAGAGACCACACATGGATCCACCAGTGGCATTGCATGTGTGTTCTTTCTACTAACAACAACCAGTGTCATTGAAACGTGTGTTCTCTTCAGAGACCACACATGGATCCACTAGTGTCATTGCATGTGTGTTCTTGTTACTAACAACAACCAGAGTCATTGCATGTGTGTTCTTTGCACATACCACATATGGATACACCAGTGTCATTGAATGTGTGTTCTTTTTACTAACAACAACCAGAGTCATTGCATGTGTGTTCTTTTCACATACCACATATGGATCCACCAGTGTCATTGCATGTGTGTTCTTTTTACTAACAATAACTAGAGTCATTTCATGTGTGTTCTTTTCACATACGACATATGGATCCACCAGTGTCATTGAAATGTGTGTTCTTTTCAGAGACCACACATGGATCCACCAGTGTCATTACATGTGTTCTTTTTACTAACAACAACTAGAGTCATTGCATGTGTGTTCTTTTCACATACCACATATGGATCCACCAGTGTCATTGGATGTGTGCTCTTTTCAGAATCCACCTATGGATACACCAGTGTCATTGCATGTGTGTTCTTTTCACATACCACATATGGATCCACCAGTGTCATTGAAATGTTTGTTCTCTTCAGAGACCACACATGGATCCACTAGTCTCATGGCATGTGTGTTCTTTTTACTAACAACAACTTGAGTCATTGCATGTGTGTTCTTTTCACATACCACATATGGATCCACCAGTGGCATTGCATGTGTGCTCTTTTCACAATCCACCTATGGATCCACCAGTGTCATTGCATGTGTGTTCTTTTCACATACCACATATGGATCCACCAGTGTCATTGAAATATGTGTTCTCTTTAGAGACCACACATGGATCCACTAGTGTCATTGCATGTGTATTCTTTGTACTAACAACAACTGGAGTCATTACATGTGTGTTCTTTTCACATACCACATATGGATCCACCAGTGTCATTGCATGTGTGCTCTTTTCACAGTCCACCTATGGATCCACTAGTGTCATTCCATGTGTGTTCTTTTTACTAACAACAACTGGAGTCATTACATGTCTGTTCTTTTCACATACCACATATGGATCCACCAGTGTCATTGCATGTGTGCTCTTTTCACAATCCACCTATGGATCCACCAGTGTTAATGCATGTGTGTTCTTTTTACTAACAACAACTAGAGTCATTGCATGTGCGTTCTTTTCACATACCACATATGGATCCACCAATGTCATTGAAATGTGTGTTCTCTTCAGAGACCACACATGGATCCACCAGTGTCATTGCATGTGTGTTCTTTTTAATAACAACAAGTAGAGTCGTTACAAGTTTGTTCTTTTCACATACCACATATGGATCCACCAGTGTCATTGCATGGGTGCTCTTTTGACAATCCACCTATGGATCCACCAGTGTCATTGCATGTGTGTTCTTTTTACTAACAACAACCAGAGTCATTGCATGTGTGTTCTTTTCACATACCACATATGGATCCACAAGTGTCATTGCATGTGTGCTCTTTTCACAATCCACTTATGGATCCACCAGTGTCATTGCATGTGTGTTCTTTTTACTAACAACAACCAGAGTCAGTGCATGTGTGTTCTTTTCACATACCACATATGGATCCACCAGTGTCATTGCGTGTGTGTTCTTTTCACAATCAACCTATGGATCCACCAGTGTAATTGCATGTGTGCTCTTTTTACTAACAATAACCAGAGTCATTGCGTGTGTGTTCTCTTCAGAGACCACACATGGATCCACCAGTGTCATTCCATGTGTGTTCTTTCTACTAACAACAACGAGTGTCATTGAAACGTGTGTTCTCTTCAGAGACCACACATGGATCCACTAGTGTCATTGCATGTGTGTTCTTGTTACTAACAACAACCAGAGTCATTGCATGTGTGTTCTTTGCACATACCACATATGGATACACCAGTGTCATTGAATGTGTGTTCTTTTTACTAACAACAACCAGAGTCATTGCATGTGTGTTCTTTTCACATACCACATATGGATCCACCAGTGTCATTGCATGTGTGTTCTTTTTACTAACAATAACTAGAGTCATTTCATGTGTGTTCTTTTCACATACCACATATGGATCCACCAGTGTCATTGAAATGTGTGTTCTTTTCAGAGACCACACATGGATCCACCAGTGTCATTACATGTGTGTTCTTTTTACTAACAACAACTAGAGTATTTGCATGTGTGTTCTTTTCACATACCACATATGGATCCACCAGTGTCATTGCATGTGTGCTCTTTTCAGAATCCACCTATGGATACACCAGTGTCATTTCATGTGTGTTCTTTTCACATACCACATATGGATCCACCAGTGTCATTGAAATGTGTGTTCTTTTCAGAGACCACACATGGATCCACCAGTGTCATTACATGTGTGTTCTTTTTACTAACAACAACTAGAGTCATTGCATGTGTGTTCTTTTCACATACCACATATGGATCCACCAGTGTCATTGGATGTGTGCTCTTTTCATAATCCACCTAAGGATACACCAGTGTCATTGCATGTGTGTTCTTTTCACATACCACATATGGATCCACCAGTGTCATTGAAATGTGTGTTCTCTTCAGAGACCACACATGGATCCACTAGTCTCATTGCATGTGTGTTCTTTTTACTAACAACAAATTGAGTCATTGCATGTGTGTTCTTTTCACATACCACATATGGATCCACCAGTGGCATTGCATGTGTGCTCTTTTCACAATCCACCTATGGATCCACCAGTGTCATTGCATGTGTGTTCTTTTCACATACCACATATGGATCCACCACTGTCATTGAAATATGTGTTCTCTTTAGAGACCACACATGGATCCACTAGTGTCATTGCATGTGTATTCTTTGTACTAACAACAACTGGAGTCATTACATGTGTGTTCTTTTCACATACCACATATGGATCCACTAGTGTCATTGCATGTGTGCTCTTTTCATAGTCCACCTATGGATCCACTAGTGTCATTCCATGTGTGTTCTTTTTACTAACAACAACTGGAGTCATTACATGTGTGTTCTTTTCACATACCACATATGGATCCACCAGTGTCATTGCATGTGTGCTCTTTTCACAATCCACCTATGGATCCACCAGTGTCAATGCATGTGTGTTCTTTTTACTAACAACAAATAGAGTCATTGCATGTGTGTTCTTTTCACATACCACATATGGATCCACCAGTGTCATTGAAATGTGTGTTCTCTTCAGAGACCACACATGGATCCACCAGTGTCATTGCATGTGTGTTCTTTTTACTAACAACAACTGGAGTCATTGAATGCGTGTTCTTTTCACATACAACATATGGATCCACTAGTGTCATTGCATGTGTGCTCTTTTCACAATCCACCTATGGATCCACCAGTGTCAATGCATGTGTGTTCTTTTTACTAACAACAACTAGAGTCATTGCATGTGTGTTCTTTTCACATACCACATATGGATCCACCAGTGTCATTGAAATGTGTGTTCTTTTCAGAGACCACACATGGATCCACCAGTGTCATTGCATGTGTGTTCTTTTTACTAACAACAACTGGAGTCATTGCATGTGTGTTCTTTTCACATACCACATATGGATCCACTAGTGTCATTGCATGTGTGCTCTTTTCACAATCCACCTATGGATCCACCAGTGTCATTGCATGTGTGTTGTTTTCACATACCACATATGGATCCACCAGTGTCATTGAAATGTGTGTTCTCTTTAGAGACCACACATGGATCCACCAGTGTCATTGCATGTGTTTTCTTTTTACTAACAACAACTGGAATCATTGCATGTGTGTTCTTTTCAGATATCAAATATGGACCCACCAGTGTCATTCATGTGTGCTCTTTTCACAATCCACCTATGGATCCACCAGTGTCATTGCATGTGTGTTCTTTTCACATACCACATATGGATCCACCAATGTCATTGAAATGTGTGTTCTCTTCAGAGACCACACATGGATCCACCAGTGTCATTGCATGTGTGTTCTTTTTAATAACAACAACTAGAGTCGTTACAAGTTTGTTATTTTCAAATACCACATATGGATCCACCAGTGTCATTGCATGGGTGCTCTTTTGACAATCCACCTATGGATCCACCAGTGTCATTGCATGTGTGTTCTTTTTACTAACAACAACCAGAGTCATTGCATGTGTGTTCTTTTCACATACCACATATGGATCCACAAGTGTCATTGCATGTGTGCTCTTTTCACAATCCACTTATGGATCCACCAGTGTCATTGCATGTGTGTTCTTTTTACTAACAACAACCAGAGTCAGTGCATGTGTGTTCTTTTCACATACCACATATGGATCCACCAGTGTCATTGCGTGTGTGTTCTTTTCACAATCAACCTATGGATCCACCAGTGTAATTGCATGTGTGCTCTTTTTACTAACAATAACCAGAGTCATTGCATGTGTGTTCTCTTCAGAGACCACACATGGATCCACCAGTATCATTGCATGTGTGTTCTTTCTACTAACAACAACCAGTGTCATTGAAACGTGTGTTCTCTTCAGAGACCACACATGGATCCACTAGTGTCATTGCATGTGTGTTCTTGTTACTAACAACAACCAGAGTCATTGCATGTGTGTTCTTTGCACATACCACATATGGATACACCAGTGTCATTGAATGTGTGTTCTTTTTACTAACAACAACCAGAGTCATTGCATGTGTGTTCTTTTCACATACCACATATGGATCCACCAGTGTCATTGCATGTGTGTTCTTTTTACTAACAATAACTAGAGTCATTTCATGTGTGTTCTTTTCACATACCACATATGGATCCACCAGTGTCATTGAAATGTGTGTTCTTTTCAGAGACCACACATGGATCCACCAGTGTCATTACATGTGTGTTCTTTTTACTAACAACAACTAGAGTCATTGCATGTGTGTTCTTTTCACATACCACATATGGATCCACCAGTGTCATTGCATGTGTGCTCTTTTCAGAATCCACCTATGGATACACCAGTGTCATTTCATGTGTGTTCTTTTCACATTCCACATATGGATCCACCAGTGTCATTGAAATGTGTGTTCTTTTCAGAGACCACACATGGATCCACCAGTGTCATTACATGTGTGTTCTTTTTACTAACAACAACTAGAGTCATTGCATGTGTGTTCTTTTCACATACCACATATGGATCCACCAGTGTCATTGGATGTGTGCTCTTTTCAGAATCCACCTATGGATACACCAGTGTCATTGCATGTGTGTTCTTTTCACATACCACATATGGATCCACCAGTGTCATTGAAATGTGTGTTCTCTTCAGAGACCACACATGGATCCACTAGTCTCATTGCATGTGTGTTCTTTTTACTAACAACAACTTGAGTCATTGCATGTGTGTTCTTTTCACATACCACATATGGATCCACCAGTGGCATTGCATGTGTGCTCTTTTCACAATCCACCTATGGATCCACCAGTGTCATTGCATGTGTGTTATTTTCACATACCACATATGCATCCACCAGTGTCATTGAAATATGTGTTCTCTTTAGAGACCACACATGGATCCACTAGTGTCATTGCATGTGTATTCTTTGTACTAACAACAACTGGAGTCATTACATGTGTGTTCTTTTCACATACCACATATGGATCCACCAGTGTCATTGCATGTGTGCTCTTTTCACAGTCCACCTATGGATCCACTAGTGTCATTCCATGTGTGTTCTTTTTACTAACAACAACTGGAGTCATTACATGTGTGTTCTTTTCACATACCACATATGGATCCACCAGTGTCATTGAATGTGTGCTCTTTTCACAATCCACCTATGGATCCACCAGTGTCAATGCATGTGTGTTCTTTTTACTAACAACAACTAGAGTCATTGCATGTGTGTTGTTTTCACATACCACATATGGATCCACCAGTGTCATTGAAATGTGTGTTCTCTTCAGAGACCACACATGGATCCACCAGTGTCATTGCATGTGTGTTCTTTTTACTAACAACAACTGGAGTCATTGCATGCGTGTTCTTTTCACATACAACATATGGATCCACTAGTGTCATTGCATGTGTGCTCTTTTCACAATCCACCTATGGATCCACCAGTGTCAATGCATGTGTGTTCTTTTTACTAACAACAACTAGAGTCATTGCATGTGTGTTCTTTTCACATACCACATATGGATCCACCAGTGTCATTGAAATGTGTGTTCTTTTCAGAGACCACACATGGATCCACCAGTGTCATTGCATGTGTGTTCTTTTTACTAACAACAACTGGAGTCATTGCATGTGTGTTCTTTTCACATACCACATATGGATCCACTAGTGTCATTGCATGTGTGCTCTTTTCACAATCCACCTATGGATCCACCAGTGTCATTGCATGTGTGTTGTTTTCACATACCACATATGGATCCACCAGTGTCATTGAAATGTGTGTTCTCTTTAGAGACCACACATGGATCCACCAGTGTCATTGCATGTGTGTTCTTTTTACTAACAACAACTGGAATCATTGCATGTGTGTTCTTTTCAGATATCAAATATGGACCCACCAGTGTCATTCATGTGTGCTCTTTTCACAATCCACCTATGGATCCACCAGTGTCATTGCATGTGTGTTCTTTTCACATACCACATATGGATCCACCAATGTCATTGAAATGTGTGTTCTCTTCAGAGACCACACATGGATCCACCAGTGTCATTGCATGTGTGTTCTTTTTAATAACAACAACTAGAGTCGTTACAAGTTTGTTCTTTTCACATACCACATATGGATCCACTAGTGTCATTGCATGGGTGCTCTTTTGACAATCCACCTATGGATCCACCAGTGTCATTGCATGTGTGTTCTTTTTACTAACAACAACCAGAGTCATTGCATGTGTGTTCTTTTCACATACCACATATGGATCCACAAGTGTCATTGCATGTGTGCTCTTTTCACAATCCACTTATGGATCCACCAGTGTCATTGCATGTGTGTTCTTTTTACTAACAACAACCAGAGTCAGTGCATGTGTGTTCTTTTCACATACCACATATGGATCCACCAGTGTCATTGCATGTGTGTTCTTTTCATAATCAACCTATGGATCCACCAGTGTAATTGCATGTGTGCTCTTTTTACTAACAATAACCAGAGTCATTGCATGTGTGTTCTCTTCAGAGACCACACATGGATCCACCAGTGTCATTGCATGTGTGTTCTTTCTACTAACAACAACCAGTGTCATTGAAACGTGTGTTCTCTTCAGAGACCACACATGGATCCACTAGTGTCATTGCATGTGTGTTCTTGTTACTAACAACAACCAGAGTCATTGCATGTGTGTTCTTTGCACATACCACATATGGATACACCAGTGTCATTGAATGTGTGTTCTTTTTACTAACAACAACCAGAGTCATTGCATGTGTGTTCTTTTCACATACCACATATGGATCCACCAGTGTCATTGCATGTGTGTTCTTTTTACTAACAATAACTAGAGTCATTTCATGTGTGTTCTTTTCACATACCACATATGGATCCACCAGTGTCATTGAAATGTGTGTTCTTTTCAGAGACCACACATGGATCCACCAGTGTCATTACATGTGTATTCTTTTTACTAACAACAACTAGAGTCATTGCATGTGTGTTCTTTTCACATACCACATATGGATCCACCAGTGTCATTGGATGTGTGCTCTTTTCAGAATCCACCTATGGATACACCAGTGTCATTGCATGTGTGTTCTTTTCACATACCACATATGGATCCACCAGTGTCATTGAAATGTGTGTTCTCTTCAGAGACCACACATGGATCCACTAGTCTCATGGCATGTGTGTTCTTTTTACTAACAACAACTTGAGTCATTGCATGTGTGTTCTTTTCACATACCACATATGGATCCACCAGTGGCATTGCATGTGTGCTCTTTTCACAATCCACCTATAGATCCACCAGTGTCATTGCATGTGTGTTCTTTTCACATACCACATATGGATCCACCAGTGTCATTGAAATATGTGTTCTCTTTAGAGACCACACATGGATCCACTAGTGTCATTGCATGTGTATTCTTTGTACTAACAACAACTGGAGTCATTACATGTGTGTTCTTTTCACATACCACATATGGATCCACCAGTGTCATTGCATGTGTGCTCTTTTCACAGTCCACCTATGGATCGACTAGTGTCATTCCATGTGTGTTCTTTTTACTAACAACAACTGGAGTCATTACATGTGTGTTCTTTTCACATACCACATATGGATCCACCAGTGTCATTGCATGTGTGCTCTTTTCACAATCCACCTATGGATCCACCAGTGTTAATGCATGTGTGTTCTTTTTACTAACAACAACTAGAGTCATTGCATGTATGTTCTTTTCACATACCACATATGGATCCACCAATGTCATTGAAATGTGTGTTCTCTTCAGAGACCACACATGGATCCACCAGTGTCATTGCATGTGTGTTCTTTTTAATAACAACAACTAGAGTCGTTACAAGTTTGTTCTTTTCACATACCACATATGGATCCACCAGTGTCATTGCATGGGTGTTCTTTTGACAATCCACCTATGGATCCACCAGTGTCATTGCATGTGTGTTCTTTTTACTAACAACAACCAGAGTCATTGCATGTGTGTTCTTTTCACATACCACATATGGATCCACAAGTGTCATTGCATGTGTGCTCTTTTCACAATCCACTTATGGATCCACCAGTGTCATTGCATGTGTGTTCTTTTTACTAACAACAACCAGAGTCAGTGCATGTGTGTTCTTTTCACATACCACATATGGATCCACCAGTGTCATTGCGTGTGTGTTCTTTTCACAATCAACCTATGGATCCACCAGTGTAATTGCATGTGTGCTCTTTTTACTAACAATAACCAGAGTCATTGCGTGTGTGTTCTCTTTAGAGACCACACATGGATCCACCAGTGTCATTCCATGTGTGTTCTTTCTACTAACAACAACGAGTGTCATTGAAACGTGTGTTCTTTTTAGAGACCACACATGGATCCACCAGTGTCATTACATGTGTGTTCTTTTTACTAACAACAACTAGAGTCATTGCATGTGTGTTCTTTTCACATACCACATATGGATCCACCAGTGGCATTGCATGTGTGCTCTTTTCAGAATCCACCTATGGATACACCAGTGTCATTTCATGTGTGTTCTTTTCACATACCACATATGTATCCACCAGTGTCATTGAAATGTGTGTTCTTTTCAGAGACCACACATGGATCCACCAGTGTCATTACATGTGTGTTCTTTTTACTAACAACAACTAGAGTCATTGCATGTGTGTTCTTTTCACATACCACATATGGATCCACCAGTGTCATTGGATGTGTGCTCTTTTCAGAATCCACCTATGGATACACCAGTGTCATTGCATGTGTGTTCTTTTCACATACCACATATGGATCCACCAGTGTCATTGAAATGTGTGTTCTCTTCAGAGACCACACATGGATCCACTAGTCTCATTGCATGTGTGTTCTTTTTACTAACAACAACTTGAGTCATTGCATGTGTGTTCTTTTCACATACCACATATGGATCCACCAGTGGCATTGCATGTGTGCTCTTTTCACAATCCACCTATGGATCCACCAGTGTCATTGCATGTGTGTTCTTTTCACATACCACATATGGATCCACCAGTGTCATTGAGATATGTGTTCTCTTTAGAGACCACACATGGATCCACTAGTGTCATTGCATGTGTATTCTTTGTACTAACAACAACTGGAGTCATTACATGTGTGTTCTTTTCACATACCACATATGGATCCACCAGTGTCATTGCATGTGTGCTCTTTTCACAGTCCACCTATGGATCCATTAGTGTCATTCCATGTGTGTTCTTTTTACTAACAACAATTGGAGTCATTACATGTGTGTTCTTTTCACATACCACATATGGATCCACCAGTGTCATTGCATGTGTGCTCTTTTCACAATCCACCTATGGATCCACCAGTGTCAATGCATGTGTGTTCTTTTTACTAACAACAACTAGAGTCATTGCATGTGTGTTGTTTTCACATACCACATATGGATCCACCAGTGTCATTGAAATGTGTGTTCTCTTCAGAGACCACACATGGATCCACCAGTGTCATTGCATGTGTGTTCTTTTTACTAACAACAACTGGAGTCATTGCATGCGTGTTCTTTTCACATACAACATATGGATCCACTAGTGTCATTGCATGTGTGCTCTTTTCACAATCCACCTATGGATCCACCAGTGTCAATGCATGTGTGTTCGTTTTACTAACAACAACTAGAGTCATTGCATGTGTGTTCTTTTCACATACCACATATGGATCCACCAGTGTCATTGAAATGTGTGTTCTTTTCAGAGACCACACATGGATCCACCAGTGTCATTGCATGTGTGTTCTTTTTACTAACAACAACTGGAGTCATTGCATGTGTGTTCTTTTCACATACCACATATGGATCCACTAGTGTCATTGCATGTGTGCTCTTTTCACAATCCACCTATGGATCCACCAGTGTCATTGCATGTGTGTTGTTTTCACATACCACATATGGATCCACCAGTGTCATTGAAATGTGTGTTCTCTTTAGAGACCACACATGGATCCACCAGTGTCATTGCATGTGTGTTCTTTTTACTAACAACAACTGGAATCATTGCATGTGTGTTCTTTTCAGATATCAAATATGGACCCACCAGTGTCATTCATGTGTGCTCTTTTCACAATCCACCTATGGATCCACCAGTGTCATTGCATGTGTGTTCTTTTCACATACCACATATGGATCCACCAATGTCATTGAAATGTGTGTTCTCTTCAGAGACCACACATGGATCCACCAGTGTCATTGCATGTGTGTTCTTTTTAATAACAACAACTAGAGTCGTTACAAGTTTGTTCTTTTCACATACCACATATGGATCCACCAGTGTCATTGCATGGGTGCTCTTTTGACAATCCACCTATGGATCCACCAGTGTCATTGCATGTGTGTTCTTTTTACTAACAACAACCAGAGTCATTGCATGTGTGTTCTTTTCACATACCACATATGGATCCACAAGTGTCATTGCATGTGTGCTCTTTTCACAATCCACTTATGGATCCACCAGTGTCATTGCATGTGTGTTCTTTTTACTAACAACAACCAGAGTCAGTGCATGTGTGTTCTTTTCACATACCACATATGGATCCACCAGTGTCATTGCATGTGTGTTCTTTTCATAATCAACCTATGGATCCACCAGTGTAATTGCATGTGTGCTCTTTTTACTAACAATAACCAGAGTCATTGCATGTGTGTTCTCTTCAGAGACCACACATGGATCCACCAGTGGCATTGCATGTGTGTTCTTTCTACTAACAACAACCAGTGTCATTGAAACGTGTGTTCTCTTCAGAGACCACACATGGATCCACTAGTGTCATTGCATGTGTGTTCTTGTTACTAACAACAACCAGAGTCATTGCATGTGTGTTCTTTGCACATACCACATATGGATACACCAGTGTCATTGAATGTGTGTTCTTTTTACTAACAACAACCAGAGTCATTGCATGTGTGTTCTTTTCACATACCACATATGGATCCACCAGTGTCATTGCATGTGTGTTCTTTTTACTAACAATAACTAGAGTCATTTCATGTGTGTTCTTTTCACATACGACATATGGATCCACCAGTGTCATTGAAATGTGTGTTCTTTTCAGAGACCACACATGGATCCACCAGTGTCATTACATGTGTTCTTTTTACTAACAACAACTAGAGTCATTGCATGTGTGTTCTTTTCACATACCACATATGGATCCACCAGTGTCATTGGATGTGTGCTCTTTTCAGAATCCACCTATGGATACACCAGTGTCATTGCATGTGTGTTCTTTTCACATACCACATATGGATCCACCACTGTCATTGAAATGTTTGTTCTCTTCAGAGACCACACATGGATCCACTAGTCTCATGGCATGTGTGTTCTTTTTACTAACAACAACTTGAGTCATTGCATGTGTGTTCTTTTCACATACCACATATGGATCCACCAGTGGCATTGCATGTGTGCTCTTTTCACAATCCACCTATGGATCCACCAGTGTCATTGCATGTGTGTTCTTTTCACATACCACATATGGATCCACCAGTGTCATTGAAATATGTGTTCTCTTTAGAGACCACACATGGATCCACTAGTGTCATTGCATGTGTATTCTTTGTACTAACAACAACTGGAGTCATTACATGTGTGTTCTTTTCACATACCACATATGGATCCACCAGTGTCATTGCATGTGTGCTCTTTTCACAGTCCACCTATGGATCCACTAGTGTCATTCCATGTGTGTTCTTTTTACTAACAACAACTGGAGTCATTACATGTGTGTTCTTTTCACATACCACATATGGATCCACCAGTGTCATTGCATGTGTGCTCTTTTCACAATCCACCTATGGATCCACCAGTGTTAATGCATGTGTGTTCTTTTTACTAACAACAACTAGAGTCATTGCATGTGTGTTCTTTTCACATACCACATATGGATCCACCAATGTCATTGAAATGTGTGTTCTCTTCAGAGACCACACATGGATCCACCAGTGTCATTGCATGTGTGTTCTTTTTAATAACAACAACTAGAGTCGTTACAAGTTTGTTCTTTTCACATACCACATATGGATCCACCAGTGTCATTGCATGGGTGCTCTTTTGACAATCCACCTATGGATCCACCAGTGTCATTGCATGTGTGTTCTTTTTACTAACAACAACCAGAGTCATTGCATGTGTGTTCTTTTCACATACCACATATGGATCCACAAGTGTCATTGCATGTGTGCTCTTTTCACAATCCACTTATGGATCCACCAGTGTCATTGCATGTGTGTTCTTTTTACTAACAACAACCAGAGTCAGTGCATGTGTGTTCTTTTCACATACCACATATGGATCCACCAGTGTCATTGCGTGTGTGTTCTTTTCACAATCAACCTATGGATCCACCAGTGTAATTGCATGTGTGCTCTTTTTACTAACAATAACCAGAGTCATTGCGTGTGTGTTCTCTTCAGAGACCACACGTGGATCCACCAGTGTCATTCCATGTGTGTTCTTTCTACTAACAACAACGAGTGTCATTGAAACGTGTGTTCTCTTCAGAGACCACACATGGATCCACTAGTGTCATTGCATGTGTGTTCTTGTTACTAACAACAACCAGAGTCATTGCATGTGTGTTCTTTGCACATACCACATATGGATACACCAGTGTCATTGAATGTGTGTTCTTTTTACTAACAACAACCAGAGTCATTGCATGTGTGTTCTTTTCACATACCAGATATGGATCCACCAGTGTCATTGCATGTGTGTTCTTTTTACTAACAATAACTAGAGTCATTTCATGTGTGTTCTTTTCACATACCACATATGGATCCACCAGTGTCATTGAAATGTGTGTTCTTTTCAGAGACCACACATGGATCCACCAGTGTCATTACATGTGTGTTCTTTTTACTAACAACAACTAGAGTCATTGCATGTGTGTTCTTTTCACATACCACATATGGATCCACCAGTGTCATTGCATGTGTGCTCTTTTCAGAATCCACCTATGGATACACCAGTGTCATTTCATGTGTGTTCTTTTCACATACCACATATGGATCCACCAGTGTCATTGAAATGTGTGTTCTTTTCAGAGACCACACATGGATCCACCAGTGTCATTACATGTGTGTTCTTTTTACTAACAACAACTAGAGTCATTGCATGTGTGTTCTTTTCACATACCACATATGGATCCACCAGTGTCATTGGATGTGTGCTCTTTTCATAATCCACCTAAGGATACACCAGTGTCATTGCATGTGTGTTCTTTTCACATACCACATATGGATCCACCAGTGTCATTGAAATGTGTGTTCTCTTCAGAGACCACACATGGATCCACTAGTCTCATTGCATGTGTGTTCTTTTTACTAACAACAAATTGAGTCATTGCATGTGTGTTCTTTTCACATACCACATATGGATCCACCAGTGGCATTGCATGTGTGCTCTTTTCACAATCCACCTATGGATCCACCAGTGTCATTGCATGTGTGTTCTTTTCACATACCACATATGCATCCACCAGTGTCATTGAAATATGTGTTCTCTTTAGAGACCACACATGGATCCACTAGTGTCATTGCATGTGTATTCTTTGTACTAACAACAACTGGAGTCATTACATGTGTGTTCTTTTCACATACCACATATGGATCCACCAGTGTCATTGCATGTGTGCTCTTTTCACAGTCCACCTATGGATCCACTAGTGTCATTCCATGTGTGTTCTTTTTACTAACAACAACTGGAGTCATTACATGTGTGTTCTTTTCACATACCACATATGGATCCACCAGTGTCATTGAATGTGTGCTCTTTTCACAATCCACCTATGGATCCACCAGTGTCAATGCATGTGTGTTCTTTTTACTAACAACAAATAGAGTCATTGCATGTGTGTTCTTTTCACATACCACATATGGATCCACCAGTGTCATTGAAATGTGTGTTCTCTTCAGAGACCACACATGGATCCACCAGTGTCATTGCATGTGTGTTCTTTTTACTAACAACAACTGGAGTCATTGCATGCGTGTTCTTTCCACATACAACATATGGATCCACTAGTGTCATTGCATGTGTGCTCTTTTCACAATCCACCTATGGATCCACCAGTGTCAATGCATGTGTGTTCTTTTTACTAACAACAACTAGAGTCATTGCATGTGTGTTGTTTTCACATACCACATATGGATCCACCAGTGTCATTGAAATGTGTGTTCTTTTCAGAGACCACACATGGATCCACCAGTGTCATTGCATGTGTGTTCTTTTTACTAACAACAACTGGAGTCATTGCATGTGTGTTCTTTTCACATACCACATATGGATCCACTAGTGTCATTGCATGTGTGCTCTTTTCACAATCCACCTATGGATCCACCAGTGTCATTGCATGTGTGTTGTTTTCACATACCACATATGGATCCACCAGTGTCATTGAAATGTGTGTTCTCTTTAGAGACCACACATGGATCCACCAGTGTCATTGCATGTGTGTTATTTTTACTAACAACAACTGGAATCATTGTATGTGTGTTCTTTTCAGATATCAAATATGGACCCACCAGTGTCATTCATGTGTGCTCTTTTCAGAATCCACCTATGGATCCACCAGTGTCATTGCATGTGTGTTCTTTTCACATACCACATATGGATCCACCAATGTCATTGAAATGTGTGTTCTCTTCAGAGACCACACATGGATCCACCAGTGTCATTGCATGTGTGTTCTTTTTAATAACAACAACTAGAGTCGTTACAAGTTTGTTCTTTTCACATACCACATATGGATCCACCAGTGTCATTGCATGGGTGCTCTTTTGACAATCCACCTATGGATCCACCAGTGTCATTGCATGTGTGTTCTTTTTACTAACAACAACCAGAGTCATTGCATGTGTGTTCTTTTCACATACCACATATGGATCCACAAGTGTCATTGCATGTGTGCTCTTTTCACAATCCACTTATGGATCCACCAGTGTCATTGCATGTGTGTTCTTTTTACTAACAACAACCAGAGTCAGTGCATGTGTGTTCTTTTCACATACCACATATGGATCCACCAGTGTCGTTGCGTGTGTGTTCTTTTCACAATCAACCTATGGATCCACCAGTGTAATTGCATGTGTGCTCTTTTTACTAACAATAACCAGAGTCATTGCATGTGTGTTCTCTTCAGAGACCACACATGGATCCACCAGTGTCATTGCATGTGTGTTCTTTCTACTAACAACAACCAGTGTCATTGAAACGTGTGTTCTCTTCAGAGACCACACATGGATCCACTAGTGTCATTGCATGTGTGTTCTTGTTACTAACAACAACCAGAGTCATTGCATGTGTGTTCTTTCCACATACCACATATGGATACACCAGTGTCATTGAATGTGTGTTCTTTTTACTAACAACAACCAGAGTCATTGCATGTGTGTTCTTTTCACATACCACATATGGATCCACCAGTGTCATTGCATGTGTGTTCTTTTTACTAACAATAACTAGAGTCATTTCATGTGTGTTCTTTTCACATACCACATATGGATCCACCAGTGTCATTGAAATGTGTGTTCTTTTCAGAGACCACACATGGATCCACCAGTGTCATTACATCTGTGTTCTTTTTACTAACAACAACTAGAGTCATTGCATGTGTGTTCTTTTCACATACCACATATGGATCCACCAGTGTCATTGCATGTGTGCTCTTTTCAGAATCCACCTATGGATACACCAGTGTCATTTCATGTGTGTTCTTTTCACATACCACATATGGATCCACCAGTGTCATTGAAATGTGTGTTCTTTTCAGAGACCACACATGGATCCACCAGTGTCATTACATGTGTGTTCTTTTTACTAACAACAACTAGAGTCATTGCATGTGTGTTCTTTTCACATACCACATAAGGATCCACCAGTGTCATTGGATGTGTGCTCTTTTCAGAATCCACCTATGGATACACCAGTGTCATTGCATGTGTGTTCTTTTCACATACCACATATGGATCCACCAGTGTCATTGAAATGTGTGTTCTCTTCAGAGACCACACATGGATCCACTAGTCTCATTGCATGTGTGTTCTTTTTACTAACAACAACTTGAGTCATTGCATGTGTGTTCTTTTCACATACCACATATGGATCCACCAGTGGCATTGCATGTGTGCTCTTTTCACAATCCACCTATGGATCCACCAGTGTCATTGCATGTGTGTTCTTTTCACATACCACATATGGATCCACCAGTGTCATTGAAATATGTGTTGTCTTTAGAGACCACACATGGATCCACTAGTGTCATTGCATGTGTATTCTTTGTACTAACAGCAACTGGAGTCATTACATGTGTGTTCTTTTCACATACCACATATGGATCCACCAGTGTCATTGCATGTGTGCTCTTTTCACAATCCACCTATGGATCCACCAGTGTCATTGCATGTGTGTTCTTTTTACTAACAACAAGTGGAGTCATTACATGTGTGTTCTTTTCACATACCACATATGGATCCACCAGTATCATTGAAATGTGTGTTCTCTTCAGAGACCACACATGGATCCACCAGTGTCATTGCATGTGTGTTCTTATTACTAACAACAACTGGAGTCATTGCATGCGTGTTCTTTTCACATACAACATATGGATCCACTAGTGTCATTGCATGTGTTCTCTTTTCACAATCCACCTATGGATCCACTAGTGTCATTGCATGTGTGTTCTTTTCACATACCACATATGGATCCACCAGTGTCATTGAAATGTGTGTTCTCTTCAGAGACCACACATGGGTCCACCAGGGTCATTCATGTGTGTTCTTTTTACTAACATCAACTGGAGTCATTGCATGTGTGTTCTTTTCACATACCACATACGTATCCACCAGTGTCATTGCATGTGTGCTCTTTTCACAATCCACCTATGGAGCCACCAGTGTCATTGAAATGTGTGTTCCCTTTAGAGACCATACATGGATCCACCAGTGTCATTCCATGTGTGTTCTTTTTACTAACAACAACTGGAGTCATTGCATGTGTGTTCTTTTCACATACCACATATGGATCCACCAGTGTCATTGCATGCGTGCTCTTTTCACAGTCCACCTATGGATCCACTAGTGTCATTGCATGTGTGTTCTTTTTACTAACAACAACCAGAGTCATTGCAAGTGTGTTCTTTTCACATACCACATATGGATCCACCAGTGTCATTGCATGTGTGCTCTTTTCACAATCCACCTATGCATCCACCAGTGTCATTGCATGTGTGTTCTTTTCACATACCACATTTGGATCCACCAGTGTCATTGAAATGTGTGTTCTCTTTAGAGACCACACATGGATCCACCAGTGTCATTGCATGTGTGCTATTTTCACAATCCACCTATGCATCCACCAATGTCATTGCATGTGTGTTCTTTTCACATACCACATATGGATCCACCAGTGTCATTGCATGTGTGTTCTTTTTACTAACAACAACTGGAGTCATTGCATGCGTGTTCTTTTCACATACAACATATGGATCCACTAGTGTCATTGCATGTGTGCTCTTTTCACAATCCACCTATGGATCCACCAGTGTCATTGCATGTGTGTTCTTTTTACTAACAACAACTAGAGTCATTGCATGTGTGTTCTTTTCACATACCACATATGGATCCACCAGTGTCATTGAAATGTGTGTTCTCTTCAGAAACCACACATGGGTCCACCAGTGTCATTCATGTGTGCTCTTTTTACTAACAACAACTGGAGTCATTGCATGTGTGTTCTTTTCACATACCACATACGGATCCACCAGTGTCATTGCATGTGTGCTCTTTTCAGAATCCACCTATGGATCCACCAGTGTCATTGAAATGTGTGTTCTCTTTAGAGACCATACATGGATCCACCAGTGTCATTCCATGTGTGTTCTTTTTACTAACAACAACTGGAGTCATTGCATGTGTGTTCTTTTCACATACCACATATGGATCCATCAGTGTCATTGCATGTGTGCTCTTTTCATAGTCCACCTATGGATGCACTAGTGTCATTGCATGTGTGTTCTTTTTACTAACAACAACCAGAGTCATTGCATGTGTGTTCTTTTCACATACCACATATGGGTCCACCAGTGTCATTGCATGTGTGCTCTTTTCACAATCCACCTATGCATCCACCAGTGTCATTGCATGTGTGTTCTTTGCACATACCACATATGGATCCACCAGTGTCATTGAAATGTGTGTTCTCTTCAGAGACCACACATGGATCCACAAGTGTCATTGCATGTGTGCTCTTTTCACATACCACATATGGATCCACCAGTCTCATTGCATGTGTGTTCTTTTTACTAACAACAACTGGAGTCATTTCATGGGTGTTCTTTTCACATACCACATATGGATCCACCAGTGTCATTGAAATGAATGTTCTCTTTAGAGACCACACATGGATCCACCAGTGTCATTGCATGTGTGTTCTTTTTACTAACAACAACTTGAGTCATTGCATGTGTGTTCTTTTCACCTACCACATATGGATCCACCAGTGTCATTGAAATGAATGTTCTCTTCAGAGACCACACATGGATCCACCAGTGTCATTGCATGTGTGTTCTTTTTACTAACAACAACTTGAGTCATTTCATGTGTGTTCTTTTCACATACCACATATGCATCCACCATTGTCATTGAAATGTGTGTTCTTTTCAGAGACCACACATGGATCCACCAGTGTCATTACATGTGTGTTCTTTTTACTAACAACAACTGGAGTCATTGCATGTGTGTTCTTTTCACATACCACATATGGATCCACCAGTGTCATATCATGTGTGCTCTTTTCACAATCCACCTATGGATCCACCAGTGTCATTGCATGTGTGTTCTTTTTACTAACAACAACTAGAGTAATTGCATGTGTGTTCCTTTCACATACCACATATGGATCCACCAGTGTCATTGAAATGTGTGTTCTCTTTAGAGACCATACATGGATCCACCAGTGTCATTGCATGTGTGTTCTTCTTACTAACAACAACTGGAGTCATTGCATGCGTGTTCTTTTCACATACAACATATGGATCCACTAGTGTCATTGCATGTGTGCTCTTTTCACAATCCACCTATGGATCCACTAGTGTCATTGCATGTGTGTTCTTTTCACATACCACATATGGATCCACTAGTGTCATTGAAATGTGTGTTCTCTTCAGAGACCACACATGGGTCCACCAGTGTCATTCATGTGTGTTCTTTTTACTAACAACAACTGGAGTCATTGCTTGTGTGTTCTTTTCACATACCACATACGGATCCACCAGTGTCATTGCATGTGTGCTCTTTTCACAATCCACCTATGGATCCACCAGTGTCATTGAAATGTGTGTTCCCTTTAGAGACCATACATGGATCCACCAGTGTCATTCCATGTGTGTTCTTTTTACTAACAACAACTGGAGTCATTGCATGTGTGTTCTTTTCACATACCACATATGGATCCACCAGTGTCATTGCATGCGTGCTCTTTTCACAGTCCAGCTATGGATCCACTAGTGTCATTGCATGTGTGTTCTTTTTACTAACAACAACCAGAGTCATTGCATGTGTGTTCTTTTCACATACCACATATGGATCCACCAGTGTCATTGCATGTGTGCTCTTTTCACAATCCACCTATGCATCCACCAGTGTCATTGCATGTGTGTTCTTTTCACATACCACATATGGATCCACCAGTGTCATTGAAATGTGTGTTCTCTTTAGAGAACACACATGGATCCACCAGTGTCATTGCATGTGTGCTCTTTTCACAATCCACCTATGCATCCACCAATGTCATTGCATGTGTGTTCTTTTCACATACCACATATGGATCCACCAATGTCATTGCTTGTGTGTTCTTTTTACTAACAACAACTGGAGTCATTGCATGTGTGTTCTTTTCACATACCACATATGGATCCACCAGTGTCATTGCATGTGTGCTCTTTTCACAATCCACCTATGGATCCACCAGTGTCATTGCGTGTGTGTTCTTTTCACATACCACATATGGATCCACCAGTGTCATTGAAATGTGTGTTCTCTTTAGAGACCACACATGGATCCACCAGTGTCATTGCATGTGTGTTCTTTTTACTAACAACAACTGGAGTCATTGCATGTGTGTTCTTTTCACATACCACATATGAATCCACCAGTGTCATTGCATGTGTGATCTTTTCACAATCCACCTATGGATCCACCAGTGCCATTGCATGTGTGTTCTTTTCACATACCACATATGGATCCACCAGTGTCATTGAAATGTGTGTTCTCTTCAGAGACCACACATGGATCCACCAGTGTCATTGGATGTGTGTTCTTTTTAGTAACAACAACCAGAGTCGTTACATGTTTGTTCTTTTCACATACCACATATGGATCCACCAGTGTCATTGAAATGTGTGTTCTCTTCAGAGACCACACATGGCTCCAGCCGTGTCATTCATGTGTGTTCTTTTTACTGACAACAAGTGGAGTCATTGTATGTGTGTTCTTTTCACATACCACATATGGATCCACCAGTGTCATTGCATGTGTGCTCTTTTCTCAATCCACCTATGGATCCACCAGTGTCATTGAAATGTGTGTTCTCTTCATAGAGCATACATGGATCCACCAGTGTTATTGCATGTGTGTTCTTTTTACTAACAACAACTGGAGTCATTGCATGTGTGTTCTTTTCACATACCACATATGGATCCACCAGTGTCATTGCATGTGTGGTCTTTTCACAGTCCACCTATGGATCCACTAGTGTCATTGCATGTGTGTTCTTTTTACTAACAACAACCAGAGTCATTGCATGTGTGTTCTTTTCACATACAACATATGGATCCACCAGTGTCATTGCATGTGTGCTCTTTTCACAATCCACCTATGCATCCACCAGTGTCATTGCATGTGTGTTCTTTTCACATACCACATATGGATCCACCAGTGTCATTGAAATGTGTGTTCTCTTTAGAGACCACACATGGATCCACCAGTGTCATTGCATGTGTGCCCCTTTCACAATCCACCTATGCATCCACCAGTGTCATTGCATGTGTGTTCTTTTCACATACCACATATGGATCCACCAGTCTCATTGCATGTGTATTCTTTTTACTAACAACAACTGGAGTCATTTCATGTGTGTTCTTTTCACATACCACATATGGATCCACCAGTGTCATTGAAATGAGTGTTCTCTTCAGAGACCACACATGGATCCACCAGTGTCATTGCATGTGTGTTCTTTTTACTAACAACAACTAGACTCATTGCATGTGTGTTCTTTTCACATACCACATATGGATCCACCAGTGTCATTGCATGTGTGCTCTTTTCACAACCCACCTATGAATCCACCAGTGTCATTGCATGTGTGTTCTTTTCACATACCACATATGGATCCACCAGTGTCATTGAAATGTGTGTTCTCTTTAGAGACCACACATGGATCCACCAGTGTCATTGCATGTGTGTTCTTTTTACTAACAACAACTAGAGTCATTGCATGTGTGTTCTTTTCACATACCACATACGGATCCACCAGTGTCATTGCATGTCTGCTCTTTTCACAATCCACCTATGGATCCACCCGTGTCATTGAAATGTGTGTTCTCTTCAGAGACCATACATGGATCCACCAGTGTTATTGCATGTGTGTTATTTTTACTAACAACAACTGGAGTCATTGCATGTGTGTTCTTTTCACATACCACATATGGATCCACCAGTGTCATTGCATGCGTGCTCTTTTCACAGTCCACCTATGGATCCACTAGTGTCATTGCATGTGTGTTCTTTTTACTAACAACAACCAGAGTCATTGCATGTGTGTTCTTTTCACATACAACATATGGATCCACCAGTGTCATTGCATGTGTGCTCTTTTCACAATCCACCTATGCATCCACCAGTGTCATTGCATGTGTGTTCTTTTCACATACCACATATGGATCCACCAGTGTCATTGAAATGTGTGTTCTCTTTAGAGACCACACATGGATCCACCAGTGTCATTGCATGTGTGCTCTTTTCACAATCCACCTATGCATCCACCAGTGTCATTGCATGTGTGTTCTTTTCACATACCACATATGGATCCACCAGTCTCATTGCATGTGTATTCTTTTTACTAACAACAACTGGAGTCATTTCATGTGTGTTCTTTTCACATACCACATATGGATCCACCAGTGTCATTGAAATGAGTGTTCTCTTCAGAGACCACACATGGATCCACCAGTGTCATTGCATGTGTGTTCTTTTTACTAACAACAACTAGACTCATTGCATGTGTGTTCTTTTCACATACCACATATGGATCCACCAGTGTCATTGCATGTGTGCTCTTTTCACAACCCACCTATGAATCCACCAGTGTCATTGCATGTGTGTTCTTTTCACATACCACATATGGATCCACCAGTGTCATTGAAATGTGTGTTCTCTTTAGAGACCACACATGGATCCACCAGTGTCATTGCATGTGTGTTCTTTTTACTAACAACAACTAGAGTCATTGCATGTGTGTTCTTTTCACATACCACATACGGATCCACCAGTGTCATTGCATGTCTGCTCTTTTCACAATCCACCTATGGATCCACCCGTGTCATTGAAATGTGTGTTCTCTTCAGAGACCATACATGGATCCACCAGTGTTATTGCATGTGTGTTATTTTTACTAACAACAACTGGAGTCATTGCATGTGTCTTCTTTTCACATACCACATATGGATCCACCAGTGTCATTGCATGCGTGCTCTTTTCACAGTCCACCTATGGATCCACTAGTGTCATTGCATGTGTGTTCTTTTTACTAACAACAACCAGAGTCATTGCATGTGTGTTCTTTTCACATACAACATATGGATCCACCAGTGTCATTGCATGTGTGCTCTTTTCACAATCCACCTATGCATCCACCAGTGTCATTGCATGTGTGTTCTTTTCACATACCACATATGGATCCACCAGTGTCATTGAAATGTGTGTTCTCTTTAGAGACCACACATGGATCCACCAGTGTCATTGCATGTGTGCTCTTTTCACAATCCACCTATGCATCCACCAGTGTCATTGCATGTGTGTTCTTTTCACATACCACATATGGATCCACCAGTCTCATTGCATGTGTATTCTTTTTACTAACAACAACTGGAGTCATTTCATGTGTGTTCTTTTCACATACCACATATGGATCCACCAGTGTCATTGAAATGAGTGTTCTCTTCAGAGACCACACATGGATCCACCAGTGTCATTGCATGTGTGTTCTTTTTACTAACAACAACTAGACTCATTGCATGTGTGTTCTTTTCACATACCACATATGGATCCACCAGTGTCATTGCATGTGTGCTCTTTTCACAACCCACCTATGAATCCACCAGTGTCATTGCATGTGTGTTCTTTTCACATACCACATATGGATCCACCAGTGTCATTGAAATGTGTGTTCTCTTTAGAGACCACACATGGATCCACCAGTGTCATTGCATGTGTGTTCTTTTTACTAACAACAACTAGAGTCATTGCATGTGTGTTCTTTTCACATACCACATACGGATCCACCAGTGTCATTGCATGTCTGCTCTTTTCACAATCCACCTATGGATCCACCCGTGTCATTGAAATGTGTGTTCTGTTCAGAGACCATACATGGATCCACCAGTGTCATTACATGTGTGTTATTTTTACTAACAACAACTGGAGTCATTGCATGTGTGTTCTTTTCACATACCACATATGGATCCACCAGTGTCATTGCATGCGTGCTCTTTTCACAGTCCACCTATGGATCCACTAGTGTTATTGCATGTGTGTTCTTTTTACTAACAACAACCAGAGTCATTGCATGTGTGTTCTTTTCACATACCACATATGGATCCACCAGTGTCATTGCATGTGTGCTCTTTTCACAATCCACCTATGCATCCACCAGTGTCATTGCATGTGTGTTCTTTTCACATACCACATATGGATCCACTAGTGTCATTGAAATGTGTGTTCTCTTTAGAGACCACACATGGATCCACCAGTGTCATTGCAGATGTCTCTTTTCACAATCCACCTATGCATCCACCAGTGTCATTGCATGTGTGTTATTTTCACATACCACATATGGATCCACCAGTCTCATTGCATGTGTGTTCTTTTTACTAAGAACAACTGGAGTCAGTTCATGTGTGTCCTTTTCACATACCACATATGGATCCACCAGTGTCATTGAAATGAGTGTTCTCTTCAGAGACCACACATGGATCCACAAGTGTCATTGCATGTGTGTTCTTTTTACTAACAACAACTAGACTCATTGCATGTGTGTTCTTTTCACATACCACATATGGATCCACCAGTGTCATTGCATGTGTGCTCTTTTCACAACCCACCTATGAATCCACCAGTGTCATTGCATGTGTGTTCTTTTCACATACCACATATGGATCCACCAGTGTCATTGAAATGTGTGTTCTCTTTAGAGACCACACATGGATCCACCAGTGTCATTGCATGTGTGTTCTTTTTACTAACAACAACTGGAGTCATTGCATGTGTGTTCTTTTCACATACCACATACGGATCCACCAGTGTCATTGCATGTGTGCTCTTTTCACATACCACATATGGATCCACCAGTGTCATTGAAATGTGTGTTCTTTTCAGAGACCACACATGGATCCACCAGTGTCATTACATGTGTGTTATTTTTATTAACAACAACTGGAGTCATTGCATGTGTGTTCTTTTCACATACCACATATGGATCCACCAGTGTCATTGCATGCGTGCTCTTTTCACAGTCCACCTATGGATCCACTAGTGTCATTGCATGTGTGTTCTTTTTACTAACAACAACCAGAGTCATTGCATGTGTGTTCTTTCACATACCACATATGGATCCACCAGTGTCATTGCATGTGTCCTCTTTTCACAATCCACCTATGCATCCACCAGTGTCATTGCATGTGTGTTCTTTTCACATACCACATATGGATCCACTAGTGTCATTGAAATGTGTGTTCTCTTTAGAGACCACACATGGATCCACCAGTGTCATTGCATGTGTCTCTTTTCACAATCCACCTATGCATCCACCAGTGTCATTGCATGTGTGTTATTTTCACATACCACATATGGATCCACCAGTCTCATTGCATGTGTGTTCTTTTTACTAAGAACAACTGGAGTCAGTTCATGTGTGTCCTTTTCACATACCACATATGGATCCACCAGTGTCATTGAAATGAGTGTTCTCTTCAGAGACCACACATGGATCCACAAGTGTCATTGCATGTGTGTTCTTTTTACTAACAACAACTAGACTCATTGCATGTTTGTTCTTTTCACATACCACATATGGATCCACCAGTGTCATTGCATGTGTGCTCTTTTCACAACCCACCTATGAATCCACCAGTGTCATTGCATGTGTGTTCTTTTCACATACCACATATGGATCCACCAGTGTCATTGAAATGTGTGTTCTCTTTAGAGACCACACATGGATCCACCAGTGTCATTGCATGTGTGTTCTTTTTACTAACAACAACTGGAGTCATTGCATGTGTGTTCTTTTCACATACCACATACGGATCCACCAGTGTCATTGCATGTCTGCTCTTTTCACATACCACATATGGATCCACCAGTGTCATTGAAATGTGTGTTCTTTTCAGAGACCACACATGGATCCACCAGTGTCATTACATGTGTGTTATTTTTATTAACAACAACTGGAGTCATTGCATGTGTGTTCTTTTCACATACCACATATGGATCCACCAGTGTCATTGCATGCGTGCTCTTTTCACAGTCCACCTATGGATCCACTAGTGTCATTGCATGTGTGTTCTTTTTACTAACAACAACCAGAGTCATTGCATGTGTGTTCTTTTCACATACCACATATGGATCCACCAGTGTCATTGCATGTGTGCTCTTTTCACAATCCACCTATGCATCCACCAGTGTCATTGCATGTGTGTTATTTTCACATACCACATATGGATCCACTAGTGTCATTGAAATGTGTGTTCTCTTTAGAGACCACACATGGATCCACCAGTGTCATTGCATGTGTCTCTTTTCACAATCCACCTATGCATCCACCAGTGTCATTGCATGTGTGTTATTTTCACATACCACATATGGATCCACTAGTCTCATTGCATGTGTGTTCTTTTTACTAAGAACAACTGGAGTCAGTTCATGTGTGTCCTTTTCACATACCACATATGGATCCACCAGTGTCATTGAATTGAGTGTTCTCTTCAGAGACCACACATGGATCCACCGGTGTCATTGCATGTGTGTTCTTTTTACTAAGAACAACTGGAGTCATTGCATGTGTGTTCTTTTCACATACCACATATGAATCCACCAGTTTCATTGCATGTGTGCTCTTTTCACAATCCACCTATGCATCCACCAGTGTCATTGCATGTGTGTTCTTTTCACATACCACATATGGATCCACCAGTCTCATTGCATGTGTGTTCTTTTTACAAACAACAACTGGAGTCAGTTCATGTGTGTTCTTTTCACATACCACATATGGATCCACCAGTGTCACTGAATTGAGTGTTCTCTTCAGAGACCACACATAGATCCACCAGTGTCATTGCATGTGTGTTCTTTTTACTAACAACAACTGGAGTCATTGCATGTGTGTTCTTTTCAGATACCACACGTGAATCCACCAGTGTCATTGCATGTGTGCTCTTTTCACAATCCACCTATGGATCCACCAGTGTCATTGGATGTGTGTTCTTTTTACTAACAACAACTGGAGTCATTTCATGTGTGTTCTTTTCACATACCACATATGGATCCACCAGTGTCATTGAAATGAGTGTTCTCTTCAGAGACCACACATGGATCCACCAGTGTCATTGCATGTGTGTTCTTTTTACTAACAACAACTAGACTCATTGCATGTGTGTTCTTTTCACATACCAAATATGGATCCACCAGTGTCATTGCATGTGTGCTCTTTTCACAACCCACCTATGAATCCACCAGTGTCATTGCATGTGTGTTCTTTTCACATACCACATATGGATCCACCAGTGTCATTGAAATGTGTGTTCTCTTTAGAGACCACACATGGATCCACCAGTGTCATTGCATGTGTGTTCTTTTTACTAACAACAACTGGAGTCATTGCATGTGTGTTCTTTTCACATACCACATACGGATCCACCAGTGTCATTGCATGTGTGCTCTTTTCATAATCCACCTATGGATCCACCAGTGTCATTGAAATGTGTGTTCTCTTCAGAGACCATACATGGATCCACTAGTGTCATTACATGTGTGTTATTTTTACTAACAACAACTGGAGTCATTGCATGTGTGTTCTTTTCACATACCACATATGGATCCACCAGTGTCATTGCATGCGTGCTCTTTTCACAGTCCACCTATGGATCCACTAGTGTCATTGCATGTGTGTTCTTTTTACTACCAACAACCAGAGTCATTGCATGTGTGTTCTTTTCACATACCACATATGGATCCACCAGTGTCATTGCATGTGTGCTCTTTTCACAATCCACCTATGCATCCACCAGTGTCATTGCATGTGTGTTCTTTTCACATACCACATATGGATCCACTAGTGTCATTGAAATGTGTGTTCTCTTTAGAGACCACACATGGATCCACCAGTGTCATTGCATGTGTCTCTTTTCACAATCCACCTATGCATCCACCAGTGTCATTGCATGTGTGTTATTTTCACATACCACATATGGATCCACCAGTCTCATTGCATGTGTGTTCTTTTTACTAAGAACAACTGGAGTCAGTTCATGTGTGTCCTTTTCACATACCACATATGGATCCACCAGTATCATTGAAATGAGTGTTCTCTTCAGAGACCACACATGGATCCACAAGTGTCATTGCATGTGTGTTCTTTTTACTAACAACAACTAGACTCATTGCATGTGTGTTCTTTTCACATACCACATATGGATCCACCAGTGTCATTGCATGTGTGCTCTTTTCACAACCCACCTATGAATCCACCAGTGTCATTGCATGTGTGTTCTTTTCACATACCACATATGGATCCACCAGTGTCATTGAAATGTGTGTTCTCTTTAGAGACCACACATGGATCCACCAGTGTCATTGCATGTGTGTTCTTTTTACTAACAACAACTGGAGTCATTGCATGTGTGTTCTTTTCACATACCACATACGGATCCACCAGTGTCATTGCATGTCTGCTCTTTTCACATACCACATATGGATCCACCAGTGTCATTGAAATGTGTGTTCTTTTCAGAGACCACACATGGATCCACCAGTGTCATTACATGTGTGTTATTTTTACTAACAACAACTGGAGTCATTGCATGTGTGTTATTTTCACATACCACATATGGATCCACCAGTGTCATTGCATGCGTGCTCTTTTCACAGTCCACCTATGGATCCACTAGTGTCATTGCATGTGTGTTCTTTTTACTAACAACAACCAGAGTCATTGCATGTGTGTTCTTTTCACATACCACATATGGATCCACCAGTGTCATTGCATGTGTGCTCTTTTCACAATCCACCTATGCATCCACCAGTGTCATTGCATGTGTGTTATTTTCACATACCACATATGGATCCACTAGTGTCATTGAAATGTGTGTTCTCTTTAGAGACCACACATGGATCCACCAGTGTCATTGCATGTGTCTCTTTTCACAATCCACCTATGCATCCACCAGTGTCATTGCATGTGTGTTATTTTCACATACCACATATGGATCCACCAGTCTCATTGCATGTGTGTTCTTTTTACTAAGAACAACTGGAGTCAGTTCATGTGTGTCCTTTTCACATACCACATATGGATCCACCAGTGTCATTGAATTGAGTGTTCTCTTCAGAGACCACACATGGATCCACCAGTGTCATTGCATGTGTGTTCTTTTTACTAAGAACAACTGGAGTCATTGCATGTGTGTTCTTTTCACATACCACATATGAATCCACCAGTGTCATTGCATGTGTGCTCTTTTCACAATCCACCTATGCATCCACCAGTGTCATTGCATGTGTGTTCTTTTCACATACCACATATGGATCCACCAGTCTCATTGCATGTGTGTTCTTTTTACAAACAACAACTGGAGTCAGTTCATGTGTGTTCTTTTCACATACCACATATGGATCCACCAGTGTCACTGAATTGAGTGTTCTCTTCAGAGACCACACATAGATCCACCAGTGTCATTGCATGTGTGTTCTTTTTACTAACAACAACTGGAGTCATTGCATGTGTGTTCTTTTCACATACCACACGTGAATCATTCAGTGTCATTGCATGTGTGCTCTTTTCACAATCCACCTATGGATCCACCAGTGTCATTGGATGTGTGTTCTTTTTACTAACAACAACTGGAGTCATTTCATGTGTGTTCTTTTCACATACCACATATGGATCCACCAGTGTCATTGAAATGAGTGTTCTCTTCAGAGACCACACATGGATCCACCAGTGTCATTGCATGTGTGTTCTTTTTACTAACAACAACTAGACTCATTGCATGTGTGTTCTTTTCACATACCACATATGGATCCACCAGTGTCATTGCATGTGTGCTCTTTTCACAACCCACCTATGAATCCACCAGTGTCATTGCATGTGTGTTCTTTTCACATACCACATATGGATCCACCAGTGTCATTGAAATGTGTGTTCTCTTTAGAGACCACACATGGATCCACCAGTGTCATTGCATGTGTGTTCTTTTTACTAACAACAACTGGAGTCATTGCATGTGTGTTCTTTTCACATACCACATACGGATCCACCAGTGTCATTGCATGTGTGCTCTTTTCACAATCCACCTATGGATCCACCAGTGTCATTGAAATGTGTGTTCTCTTCAGAGACCATACATGGATCCACCAGTGTCATTACATGTTTGTTATTTTTACTAACAACAACTGGAGTCATTGCATGTGTGTTCTTTTCACATACCACATATGGATCCACCAGTGTCATTGCATGCGTGCTCTTTTCACAGTCCACCTATGGATCCACTAGTGTCATTGCATGTGTGTTCTTTTTACTAACAACAACCAGAGTCATTGCATGTGTGTTCTTTTCACATACCACATATGGATCCACCAATGTCATTGCATGTGTGCTCTTTTCACAATCCACCTATGCATCCACCAGTGTCATTGCATGTGTGTTCTTTTCACATACCACATATGGATCCACTAGTGTCATTGAAATGTGTGTTCTCTTTAGAGACCACACATGGATCCACCAGTGTCATTGCATGTGTCTCTTTTCACAATCCACCTATGCATCCACCAGTGTCATTGCATGTGTGTTATTTTCACATACCACATATGGATCCACCAGTCTCATTGCATGTGTGTTCTTTTTACCAAGAACAACTGGAGTCAGTTCATGTGTGTCCTTTTCACATACCACATATGGATCCACCAGTGTCATTGAATTGAGTGTTCTCTTCAGAGACCACACATGGATCCACAAGTGTCATTGCATGTGTGTTTTTTTACTAACAACAACTAGACTCATTGCATGTGTGTTCTTTTCACATACCACATATGGATCCACCAGTGTCATTGCATGTGTGCTCTTTTCACAACCCACCTATGAATCCACCAGTGTCATTGCATGTGTGTTCTTTTCACATACCACATATGGATCCACCAGTGTCATTGAAATGTGTGTTCTCTTTAGAGACCACACATGGATCCACCAGTGTCATTGCATGTGTGTTCTTTTTACTAACAACAACTGGAGTCATTGCATGTGTGTTCTTTTCACATACCACATACGGATCCACCAGTGTCATTGCATGTGTGCTCTTTTCACAATCCACCTATGGATCCACCAGTGTCATTGAAATGTGTGTTCTCTTCAGAGACCATACATGGATCCACCAGTGTCATTACATGTTTGTTATTTTTACTAACAACAACTGGAGTCATTGCATGTGTGTTCTTTTCACATACCACATATGGATCCACCAGTGTCATTGCATGCGTGCTCTTTTCACAGTCCACCTATGGATCCACTAGTGTCATTGCATGTGTGTTCTTTTTACTAACAACAACCAGAGTCATTGCATGTGTGTTCTTTTCACATACCACATATGGATCCACCAATGTCATTGCATGTGTGCTCTTTTCACAATCCACCTATGCATCCACCAGTGTCATTGCATGTGTGTTCTTTTCACATACCACATATGGATCCACTAGTGTCATTGAAATGTGTGTTCTCTTTAGAGACCACACATGGATCCACCAGTGTCATTGCATGTGTCTCTTTTCACAATCCACCTATGCATCCACCAGTGTCATTGCATGTGTGTTATTTTCACATACCACATATGGATCCACCAGTCTCATTGCATGTGTGTTCTTTTTACCAAGAACAACTGGAGTCAGTTCATGTGTGTCCTTTTCACATACCACATATGGATCCACCAGTGTCATTGAATTGAGTGTTCTCTTCAGAGACCACACATGGATCCACAAGTGTCATTGCATGTGTGTTTTTTTACTAACAACAACTAGACTCATTGCATGTGTGTTCTTTTCACATACCACATATGGATCCACCAGTGTCATTGCATGTGTGCTCTTTTCACAACCCACCTATGAATCCACCAGTGTCATTGCATGTGTGTTCTTTTCACATACCACATATGGATCCACCAGTGTCATTGAAATGTGTGTTCTCTTTAGAGACCACACATGGATCCACCAGTGTCATTGCATGTGTGTTCTTTTTACTAACAACAACTGGAGTCATTGCATGTGTGTTCTTTTCACATACCACATACGGATCCACCAGTGTCATTGCATGTGTGCTCTTTTCACAATCCACCTATGGATCCACCCGTGTCAATGAAATGTGTGTTCTCTTCAGAGACCATACATGGATCCACCAGTGTCATTACATGTGTGTTATTTTTACTAACAACAACTGGAGTCATTGCATGTGTGTTCTTTTCACATACCACATATGGATCCACCAGTGTCATTGCATGCGTGCTCTTTTCACAGTCCACCTATGGATCCACTAGTGTCATTGCATGTGTGTTCTTTTTACTAACAACAACCAGAGTCATTGCATGTGTGTTCTTTTCACATACCACATATGGATCCACCAATGTCATTGCATGTGTGCTCTTTTCACAATCCACCTATGCATCCACCAGTGTCATTGCATGTGTGTTCTTTTCACATACCACATATGGATCCACTAGTGTCATTGAAATGTGTGTTCTCTTTAGAGACCACACATGGATCCACCAGTGTCATTGCATGTGTCTCTTTTCACAATCCACCTATGCATCCACCAGTGTCATTGCATGTGTGTTATTTTCACATACCACATATGGATCCACCAGTCTCATTGCATGTGTGTTCTTTTTACTAAGAACAACTGGAGTCAGTTCATGTGTGTCCTTTTCACATACCACATATGGATCCACCAGTGTCATTGAATTGAGTGTTCTCTTCAGAGACCACACATGGATCCACAAGTGTCATTGCATGTGTGTTTTTTTTACTAACAACAACTAGACTCATTGCATGTGTGTTCTTTTCACATACCACATATGGATCCACCAGTGTCATTGCATGTGTGCTCTTTTCACAACCCACCTATGAATCCACCAGTGTCATTGCATGTGTGTTCTTTTCACATACCACATATGGATCCACCAGTGTCATTGAAATGTGTGTTCTCTTTAGAGACCACACATGGATCCACCAGTGTCATTGCATGTGTGTTCTTTTTACTAACAACAACTGGAGTCATTGCATGTGTGTTCTTTTCACATACCACATACGGATCCACCAGTATCATTGCATGTCTGCTCTTTTCACAATCCACCTATGGATCCACCCGTGTCATTGAAATGTGTGTTCTCTTCAGAGACCATACATGGATCCACCAGTGTCATTACATGTGTGTTATTTTTACTAACAACAACTGGAGTCATTGCATGTGTGTTCTTTTCACATACCACATATGGATCCACTAGTGTCATTGCATGTGTGGTCTTTTCACAGTCCACCTATGGATCCACTAGTGTCATTGCGTGTGTGTTCTTTTTACTAACAACAGTCATTGCATGTGTGTTCTTTTCACATACCACATATGGATCCACCAGTGTCATTGCATGTGTGCTCTTTTCACAATCCACCTATGCATCCACCAGTGTCATTGCATGTGTGTTCTTTTCACATACCACATATGGATCCACCAGTGTCATTGAAATGTGTGTTCTCTTTAGAGACCACACATGGATCCACCAGTGTCATTGCATGTGTGCTCTTTTCACAATCCACCTATGCATCCACCAGTGTCATTGCATGTGTGTTCTTTTCACATACCACATATGGATCCACCAGTCTCATTGCATGTGTGTTCTTTTAACTAACAACAACTGGAGTCATTTCATGTGTGTTCTTTTCACATACCACATATGGATCCACCAGTGTCATTGAAATGAGTGTTCTCTTCAGAGACCACACATGGATCCACAAGTGTCATTGCATGTGTGTTCTTTTTACTAACAACAACTAGACTCATTGCATGTGTGTTCTTTTCACATACCACATATGGATCCACCAGTGTCATTGCATGTGTGCTCTTTTCACAACCCACCTATGAATCCACCAGTGTCATTGCATGTGTGTTCTTTTCACATACCACATATGGATCCACCAGTGTCATTGAAATGTGTGTTCTCTTTAGAGACCACACATGGATCCACCAGTGTCATTGCATGTGTGTTCTTTTTACTAACAACAACTGGAGTCATTGCATGTGTGTTCTTTTCACATACCACATACGGATCCACCAGTGTCATTGCATGTTTGCTCTTTTCACATACCACATATGGATCCACCAGTGTCATTGAAATGTGTGTTCTTTTCAGAGACCACACATGGATCCACCAGTGTCATTACATGTGTGTTATTTTTACTAACAACAACTGGAGTCATTGCATGTGTGTTCTTTTCACATACCACATATGGATCCACCAGTGTCATTGCATGTGTGCTCTTTTCACAGTCCACCTATGGATCCACTAGTGTCATTGCATGTGTGTTCTTTTTACTAACAACAACCAGAGTCATTGCATGTGTGTTCTTTTCACATACCACATATGGATCCACCAGTGTCATTGCATGTGTGCTCTTTTCACAATCCACCTATGCATCCACCAGTGTCATTGCATGTGTGTTATTTTCACATACCACATATGGATCCACTAGTGTCATTGAAATGTGTGTTCTCTTTAGAGACCACACATGGATCCACCAGTGTCATTGCATGTGTCTCTTTTCACAATCCACCTATGCATCCACCAGTGTCATTGCATGTGTGTTATTTTCACATACCACATATGGATCCACCAGTCTCATTGCATGTGTGTTCTTTTTACTAAGAACAACTGGAGTCAGTTCATGTGTGTCCTTTTCACATACCACATATGGATCCACCAGTGTCATTGAATTGAGTGTTCTCTTCAGAGACCACACATGGATCCACAAGTGTCATTGCATGTGTGTTTTTTTTACTAACAACAACTAGACTCATTGCATGTGTGTTCTTTTCACATACCACATATGGATCCACCAGTGTCATTGCATGTGTGCTCTTTTCACAACCCACCTATGAATCCACCAGTGTCATTGCATGTGTGTTCTTTTCACATACCACATATGGATCCACCAGTGTCATTGAAATGTGTGTTCTTTTTACAAACAACAACTGGAGTCAGTTCATGTGTGTTCTTTTCACATACCACATATGGATCCACCAGTGTCACTGAATTGAGTGTTCTCTTTAGAGACCACACATAGATCCACCAGTGTCATTGCATGTGTGTTCTTTTTACTAACAACAACTTGAGTCATTGCATGTGTGTTCTTTTCACATACCACACGTGAATCCACCAGTGTCACTGCATGTGTGCTCTTTTCACAATCCACCTATGGATCCACCAGTGTCATTGGATGTGTGTTCTTTTTACTAACAACAACTAGAGTCATTTCATGTGTGTTCTTTTCACATACCACATATGGATCCACCAGTGTCATTGAAATGTGTGTTCTCTTTAGAGACCACACATGGATCCACCAGTGTCATTGCATGTGTGTTCTTTTTACTAACAACAACTGGAGTCATTGCATGTGTGTTCTTTTCACATACCACATACGGATCCACCAGTGTCATTGCATGTTTGCTCTTTTCACATACCACATATGGATCCACCAGTGTCATTGAAATGTGTGTTCTTTTCAGAGACCACACATGGATCCACCAGTGTCATTACATGTGTGTTATTTTTACTAACAACAACTGGAGTCATTGCATGTGTGTTCTTTTCACATACCACATATGGATCCACCAGTGTCATTGCATGTGTGCTCTTTTCACAGTCCACCTATGGATCCACTAGTGTCATTGCATGTGTGTTCTTTTTACTAACAACAACCAGAGTCATTGCATGTGTGTTCTTTTCACATACCACATATGGATCCACCAGTGTCATTGCATGTGTGCTCTTTTCACAATCCACCTATGCATCCACCAGTGTCATTGCATGTGTGTTATTTTCACATACCACATATGGATCCACTAGTGTCATTGAAATGTGTGTTCTCTTTAGAGACCACACATGGATCCACCAGTGTCATTGCATGTGTCTCTTTTCACAATCCACCTATGCATCCACCAGTGTCATTGCATGTGTGTTATTTTCACATACCACATATGGATCCACCAGTCTCATTGCATGTGTGTTCTTTTTACTAAGAACAACTGGAGTCAGTTCATTTGTGTCCTTTTCACATACCACATATGGATCCACCAGTGTCATTGAATTGAGTGTTCTCTTCAGAGACCACACATGGATCCACCAGTGTCATTGCATGTGTGTTCTTTTTACTAAGAACAACTGGAGTCATTGCATGTGTGTTCTTTTCACATACCACATATGAATCCACCAGTGTCATTGCATGTGTGCTCTTTTCACAATCCACCTATGCATCCACCAGTGTCATTGCATGTGTGTTCTTTTCACATACCACATATGGATCCACCAGTCTCATTGCATGTGTGTTCTTTTTACAAACAACAACTGGAGTCAGTTCATGTGTGTTCTTTTCACATACCACATATGGATCCACCAGTGTCACTGAATTGAGTGTTCTCTTTAGAGACCACACATAGATCCACCAGTGTCATTGCATGTGTGTTCTTTTTACTAACAACAACTTGAGTCATTGCATGTGTGTTCTTTTCACATACCACACGTGAATCCACCAGTGTCACTGCATGTGTGCTCTTTTCACAATCCACCTATGGATCCACCAGTGTCATTGGATGTGTGTTCTTTTTACTAACAACAACTAGAGTCATTTCATGTGTGTTCTTTTCACATACCACATATGGATCCACCGGTGTCATTGAAATGAGTGTTCTCTTCCGAGACCACACATGGATCCACCAGTGTCATTGCATGTGTGTTCTTTTTACTAACAACAACTAGACTCATTGCATGTGTGTTCTTTTCACATACCACATATGGATCCACCAGTGTCATTGCATGTGTGCTCTTTTCACAACCCACCTATGAATCCACCAGTGTCATTGCATGTGTGTTCTTTTCACATACCACATATGGATCCACCAGTGTCATTGAAATGTGTGTTCTCTTTAGAGACCACACATGGATCCACCAGTGTCATTGCATGTGTGTTCTTTTTACTAACAACAACTGGAGTCATTGCATGTGTGTTCTTTTCACATACCACATACGGATCCACCAGTGTCATTGCATGTGTGCTCTTTTCACAATCCACCTATGGATCCACCAGTGTCATTGAAATGTGTGTTCTCTTCAGAGACCATACATGGATCCACCAGTGTCATTACATGTGTGTTATTTTTACTAACAACAACTGGAGTCATTGCATGTGTGTTCTTTTCACATACCACATATGGATCCACCAGTGTCATTGGATGTGTGTTCTTTTTACTAACAACAACCAGAGTCGTTACATGTTTGTTCTTTTCACATACCACATATGGACCCACCAGTGTCATTGCATCTGTGCTCTTTTCACAATCCACCTATGGATCCACCAATGTCATTGCATGTGTGTTCTTTTCACATACCACATATGGATCCACCAGTCTCATTGAAATGTGTGTTCTCTTTAGAGACCACACATGGATCCACCAGTGTCATTGCATGTGTCTTCTTTTTACTAACAACAACTGGAGTCATTGCATGTCTGTTATTTTCACATACAACATATGGATCCACTAGTGTAATTGCATGTGTGCTCTTTTCACAATCCACCTATGGATCCACTAGTGTTATTGCATGTGTGTTCTTTTCACATACCACATATGGATCCACCAGTGTCATTGAAATGTGTGTTCTCTTTAGAGACCACACATGGATCCACCAGTGTCATTGCATGTGTGCTCTTTTCACAATCCAGCTATGGATCCACCAGTGTCATTGCATGTGTTTTCTTTTCACATACCACATATGGATCCACCTGTGTCATTGAAATGTGTGTTCTCTTCAGAGACCACACATGGATCCACCAGTGTCATTGCATGTGTGTTCTTTTTACTAACAACAACCAGAGTCGTTACATGTTTGTTCTTTTCACATACCACATATGGATCCACCAGTGTCATTGCATGTGTGCTCTTTTGACAATCCACCTATGGATCCACAAGTGTCATTGCATGTGTGTTCTTTTTACTAACAACAACCAGAGTCATTGCATGTGTGTTCTTTTCACATACCACATAAGGATCCACCAGTGTCATTGCATGTGTACTCTTTTCACAATCCAACAATGGATCCACCAGTGTCATTGCATGTGTGTTCTTTTTACTAACAACAACCAGAGTCAGTGCATGTGTGTTCTTTTCACATACCGCATATGGATCCACCAGTGCCATTGCATGTGTTTTCTTTTCACAATCCACCTATGGATCCACCAGTGTAATTGCATGTGTGCTCTTTTTACTAACAATAACCAGAGTCATTGCATGTGTGTTCTCTTCAAAGACCACACATGGATCCACCAGTGTCATTGCATGTGTGTTCTTTTTACTAACAACAACCAGTGTCATTGAAATGTGTGTTCTCTTTAGAGACCAAACATGGATCCACCAGTGTCATTGCATGTGTGTTCGTGTTGCTAACAACAACCGGAGTCATTGCATGTGTGTTCTTTTCACATACCACATATGGATCCACCAGTCTCATTGCATGTGTGTTCTTTTTACTAACAACAACTGGAGTCATTTCACGTGTGTTCTTTTCACATACCACATATGGATCCGCCAGTGTCATTGAAATGTGTGTTCTTTTCAGAGACCACACATGGATCCACCAGTGTCATTGCATGTGTGTTCTTTTTACTAACAACAACTGGGGTCATTGGATGTGTGTTCTTTTCACATACACATATGGATCCACCAGTGTCATTGCATGTGTGCTCTTTTCACAATCCACCTATGGATCCACCAATGTCATTGCATGTGTGTTCTTTTCACATACCACATATGGATCCACCAGTCTCGTTGAAATGTGTGTTCTCTTTAGAGACCACACATGGATCCACCAGTGTCATTGCATGTGTGTTCTTTTTACTAACAACAACTGGAGTCATTGCATGTGTGTTCTTTTCACATACCACATATGGATCCACCAGTGGCATTGCATGTGTGCTCTTTTCACAATCCACCTATGGATCCACCAGTGTCATTGCACGTGTGTTCTTTTCACATACCACATATGGATCCACCAGTGTCATTGAAATGTGTGCTCTCTTTAGAGACCACACATGGATCCACTAGTCTCATTGCATGTGTATTCTTTTTACTAACAACAACTGGAGTCATTACATGTGTGTTCTTTTCACATACCACATATGGATCCACCAGTGTCATTGCAGTTGTGCTCTTTTCACAATCCACCTATGGATCCACCAGTGTCATTGCATGTGTGTTCTTTTTACTAACAACAACCAGAGTCATTGCATGTGTGTTCTTTTCACATACCACATATGGATCCACCAGTGTCATTGAAATGTGTGTTCTCTTTAGAGACCACACATGGATCCACTAGTGTCGTTGCATGTGTATTCTTTTTACTAACAACAACTGGAGTCATTACATGTGTGTTCTCTTCACATACCACATATGGATCCACCAGTGTCATTCCATGTGTGCTCTTTTCACAATCCACCTATGGATCCACCAGTGTCATTGCATGTGTGTTCTTTTTACTAACAACAACCAGAGTCATTACATGTGTGTTCTTTTCACATACCACATATGGATCCACCAGTGTCACTGAAACATGTGTTCTCTTCAGATACCACACATGGATCCTCCAGTGTCATTGCATGTGTGTTCTTTTTACTAACAACAACTCGAGTCATTGCATGCGTGTTCTTTTCACATACAACATATGGATCCACTAGTGTCATTGCATGTGTGCTCTTTTCACAATCCACCTATGGATCCACTAGTGTCATTGCATGTGTGTTCTTTTCACATACCACATATGGATCCACCAGTGTCATTGAAATGTGTGTTCTCTTCAGAGTCCACACATGGATCCACCAGTGTCATTGCATGTGTGTTCTTTTTACTAACAACAACCAGTGTCATTGAAATGTGTGTTCTCTTTAGAGACCAAACATGGATCCACCAGTGTCATTGCATGTGTGTTCGTGTTGCTAACAACAACCGGAGTCATTGCATGTGTGTTCTTTTCACATACCACATATGGATCCACCAGTCTCATTGCATGTGTGTTCTTTTTACTAACAACAACGGGAGTCTTTTCAAGTGTGTTCTTTTCACATACCACATATGGATCCGCCAGTGTCATTGAAATGTGTGTTCTTTTCAGAGACCACACATGGATCCACCAGTGTCATTGCATGTGTGTTCTTTTTACTAACAACAACTGGGGTCATTGGATGTGTGTTCTTTTCACATACACATATGGATCCACCAGTGTCATTGCATGTGTGCTCTTTTCACAATCCACCTATGGATCCACCAATGTCATTGCATGTGTGTTCTTTTCACATACCACATATGGATCCACCAGTCTCATTGAAATGTGTGTTCTCTTTAGAGACCACACATGGATCCACCAGTGTCATTGCATGTGTGTTCTTTTTACTAACAACAACTGGAGTCATTGCATGTGTGTTCTTTTCACATACCACATATGGATCCACCAGTGGCATTGCATGTGTGCTCTTTTCACAATCCACCTATGGATCCACCAGTGTCATTGCATGTGTGTTCTTTTCACATACCACATATGGATCCACCAGTGTCATTGAAATGTGTGCTCTCTTTAGAGACCACACATGGATCCACTAGTCTCATTGCATGTGTATTCTTTTTACTAACAACAACTGGAGTCATTACATGTGTGTTCTTTTCACATACCACATATGGATCCACCAGTGTCATTGCAGTTGTGCTCTTTTCACAATCCACCTATGGATCCACCAGTGTCATTGCATGTGTGTTCTTTTTACTAACAACAACCAGAGTCATTGCATGTGTGTTCTTTTCACATACCACATATGGATCCACCAGTGTCATTGAAATGTGTGTTCTCTTTAGAGACCACACATGGATCCACTAGTGTCGTTGCATGTGTATTCTTTTTACTAACAACAACTGGAGTCATTACATGTGTGTTCTCTTCACATACCACATATGGATCCACCAGTGTCATTCCATGTGTGCTCTTTTCACAATCCACCTATGGATCCACCAGTGTCATTGCATGTGTGTTGTTTTTACTAACAACAACCAGAGTCATTACATGTGTGTTCTTTTCACATACCACATATGGATCCACCAGTGTCATTGAAACATGTGTTCTCTTCAGATACCACACATGGATCCTCCAGTGTCATTGCATGTGTGTTCTTTTTACTAACAACAACTCGAGTCATTGCATGCGTGTTCTTTTCACATACAACATATGGATCCACTAGTGTCATTGCATGTGTGCTCTTTTCACAATCCACCTATGGATCCACTAGTGTCATTGCATGTGTGTTCTTTTCACATACCACATATGGATCCACCAGTGTCATTGAAATGTGTGTTCTCTTCAGAGACCACACATGGATCCACCAGTGTCATTGCATGTGTGTTCTTTTTACTAACAACAACCAGTGTCATTGAAATGTGTGTTCTCTTTAGAGACCAAACATGGATCCACCAGTGTCATTGCATGTGTGTTCGTGTTGCTAACAACAACCGGAGTCATTGCATGTGTGTTCTTTTCACATACCACATATGGATCCACCAGTCTCATTGCATGTGTGTTCTTTTTACTAACAACAACGGGAGTCATTTCAAGTGTGTTCTTTTCACATACCACATATGGATCCGCCAGTGTCATTGAAATGTGTGTTCTTTTCAGAGACCACACATGGATCCACCAGTGTCATTGCATGTGTGTTCTTTTTACTAACAACAACTGGGGTCATTGGATGTGTGTTCTTTTCACATACACATATGGATCCACCAGTGTCATTGCATGTGTGCTCTTTTCACAATCCACCTATGGATCCACCAATGTCATTGCATGTGTGTTCTTTTCACATACCACATATGGATCCACCAGTCTCATTGAAATGTGTGTTCTCTTTAGAGACCACACATGGATCCACCAGTGTCATTGCATGTGTGTTCTTTTAACAACAACTGGAGTCATTGCATGTGTGTTCTTTTCACATACCACATATGGATCCACCAGTGGCATTGCATGTGTGCTCTTTTCACAATCCACCTATGGATCCACCAGTGTCATTGCATGTGTGTTCTTTTCACATACCACATATGGATCCACCAGTGTCATTGAAATGTGTGCTCTCTTTAGAGACCACACATGGATCCACTAGTCTCATTGCATGTGTATTCTTTTTACTAACAACAACTGGAGTCATTACATGTGTGTTCTTTTCACATACCACATATGGATCCACCAGTGTCATTGCAGTTGTGCTCTTTTCACAATCCACCTATGGATCCACCAGTGTCATTGCATGTGTGTTCTTTTTACTAACAACAACTGGGGTCATTGGATGTGTGTTCTTTTCACATACACATATGGATCCACCAGTGTCATTGCATGTGTGCTCTTTTCACAATCCACCTATGGATCCACCAATGTCATTGCATGTGTGTTCTTTTCACATACCACATATGGATCCACCAGTCTCATTGAAATGTGTGTTCTCTTTAGAGACCACACATGGATCCACCAGTGTCATTGCATGTGTGTTCTTTTTACTAACAACAACTGGAGTCATTGCATGTGTGTTCTTTTCACATACCACATATGGATCCACCAGTGGCATTGCATGTGTGCTCTTTTCACAATCCACCTATGGATCCACCAGTGTCATTGCATGTGTGTTCTTTTCACATACCACATATGGATCCACCAGTGTCATTGAAACATGTGTTCTCTTCAGATACCACACATGGATCCTCCAGTGTCATTGCATGTGTGTTCTTTTTACTAACAACAACTCGAGTCATTGCATGCGTGTTCTTTTCACATACAACATATGGATCCACTAGTGTCATTGCATGTGTGCTCTTTTCACAATCCACCTATGGATCCACTAGTGTCATTGCATGTGTGTTCTTTTCACATACCACATATGGATCCACCAGTGTCATTGAAATGTGTGTTCTCTTTAGAGACCACACATGGATCCACTAGTGTCTTTGCATGTGTATTCTTTTTACTAACAACAACTGGAGTCATTACATGTGTGTTCTCTTCACATACCACATATGGATCCACCAGTGTCATTGCATGTGTGCTCTTTTCACAATCCACCTATGGATCCACCAGTGTCATTGCATGTGTGTTCTTTTTACTAACAACAACCAGAGTCATTACATGTGTGTTCTTTTCACATACCACATATGGATCCACCAGTGTCATTGAAACGTGTGTTCTCTTCAGATACCACACATGGATCCACCAGTGTCATTGCATGTGTGTTCTTTTTACTAACAACAACTCGAGTCATTGCATGCGTGTTCTTTTCACATACAACATATGGATCTACTAGTGTCATTGCATGTGTGCTCGTTTCACAATCCACCTATGGATCCACTAGTGTCATTGCATGTGTGTTCTTTTCACATACCACATATGGATCCACCAGTGTCATTGAAATGTGTGTTCTCTTCAGAGACCACACATGGATCCACCAGTGTCATTGCATGTGTGTTCTTTTTACTAACAACAACCATAGTCGTTACATGTTTGTTCTTTTCACATACCACATATGGATCCACCAGTGTCATTGCATGTGTGCTCTTTTCAGAATCCACCTATGGATCCACCAGTGTCATTGCATGTGTGTTATATTTACTAACAAACAGAGTCATTGCATGTGTGTTCTTTTCACATACCGCATATGGATCCACCAGTGCCATTGCATGTGTTTTCTTTTCACAATCCACCTATGGATCCACCAGTGTAATTGAAATGTGTGTTCTTTTTACTAACAACAACCAGAGTCAGTGCATGTGTGTTCTTTTCACATACCGCATATGGATCCACCAGTGCCATTGCATGTGTTTTCTTTTCACAATCCACCTATGGATCCACCAGTGTAATTGCATGTGTGCTCTTTTTACTAACAATAACCAGAGTCATTGCATGTGTGTTCTCTTCAAAGACCACACATGGATCCACTAGTGTCATTGCATGTGTGTTCTTTTTACTAACAACAACCAGTGTCATTGAAATGTGTGTTCTCTTTAGAGACCAAACATGGATCCACCAGTGTCATTGCATGTGTGTTCGTGTTTCTAACAACAACCGGAGTCATTGCATGTGTGTTCTTTTCACATACCACATATGGATCCACCAGTCTCATTGCATGTGTGTTCTTTTTACTAACAACAACTGGAGTCATTTCACGTGTGTTCTTTTCACATACCACATATGGATCCACCAGTGTCATTGAAATGTGTGTTCTCTTTAGAGACCACACATGGATGCACCAGTGTTATTGCATGTGTGTTCTTTTTACTAACAACAACCAGAGTCATTGCATGTGTGTTCTTTTCACATACCACATATGGATCCACCAGTGGCATTGCATGTGTGCTCTTTTCACAATCCACCTATGGATCCACCAGTGTCATTGCATGTGTGTTCTTTTCACATACCACATATGGATCCACCAGTGTCATTGAAATGTGTGTTCTCTTTAGAGACCACACATGGATCCACCAGTGTCATTGCATGTGTGTTCTTTTTACTAACAACAACTGGAGTCATTGCATGTGTGTTCTTTTCACATACCACATATGGATCCACCAGTGTCATTGAAATGTGTGTTCTCTTCAGAGACCACACATGGATCCACCAGTGTCATTCATGTGTGTTCGTTTTACTATCAACAACTGGAGTCATTGCATGTGTGTTCTTTTCACATACCACATACGGATCCACCAGTGTCAAGTCATGTGTGCTCTTTTCACAATCCACCTACGGATCCACCAGTGTCATTGAAATGTGTGTTCTCTTTAGAGACCACACATGGATCCACTAGTGTTGTTGCATGTGTATTCTTTTTACTAACAACAACTGGAGTCATTACATGTGTGTTCTCTTCACATACCACATATGGATCCACCAGTGTCATTGCATGTGTGCTCTTTTCACAATCCACCTATGGATCCACCAGTGTCATTGCATGTGTTTTCTTTTTACTAACAACAACCAGAGTCATTGCATGTGTGTTCTTTTCACATACCACATATGGATCCACCAGTGTCATTGAAATGTGTGTTCTCTTCAGATACCACACATGGATCCACCAGTGTCATTGCATGTGTGTTCTTTTTACTAACAACAACTGGAGTCATTGCATGCGTGTTCTTTTCACATACAACATATGGTTCCACTAGTGTCATTGCATGTGTGCTCTTTTCACAATCCACCTTTGGATCCACTAGTGTCATTGCATGTGTGTTCTTTTCACATACCACATATGGATCCACCAGTGTCATTGAAATGTGTGTTCTCTTCAGAGACCACAGATGGATCCACCAGTGTCATTCATGTGTGTTCTTTTTACTAACAACAACTGGAGTCATCGCATGTGTGTTGTTTTCACATACCACATACGGATCCACCAGTGTCATTGCATGTGTGCTCTTTTCACAATCCACCTATGGATCCACCAATGTCATTGAAATGTGTGTTCTCTTTAGAGACCATACATGGATCCACCAGTGTCATTACATGTGTGTTCTTTTTACTAACAACGACTAGAGTCATTGCATGTGTGTTCTTTTCACATACCACATGTGGATCCACCAGTGTCATTGCATGCGTGCTCTTTTCACAGTCCACCTATGGATCCACTAGTGTCATTGCATGTGTGTTCTTTTTACTAACAACAAGCAAAGTCATTGCATGTGTGTTCTTTTCACATACCACATATGGATCCACCAGTGTCATTGCATGTGTGCTCTTTTCACAATCCACCTATGCATCCACCAGTGTCATTGCATGTGTGTTCTTTTCACATACCACATATGGATCCACCTGTGTCATTGCATGTGTGCTCTTTTCACAATCCACCTATGCATCCACCAGTCTCATTGCATGTGTGTTCTTTTCACATACCACATATGGATCCACCAGTGTCATTGAAATGTGTGTTCTCTTTAGAGACCACACATGGATCCACCAGTGTCATTGCATGTGTGCTCTTTTCACAATCCACCTATGCATCTACCAGTGTCATTGCATGTGTGTTCTTTTCACATACCACATATGGATCCACCAGTCTCATTGCATGTGTGTTCTTTTTACTAACAACAACTAGAGTCATTTCATGTGTGTTCTTTTCACATACCACATATGGATCCACCAGTGTCATTGAAATGAGTGTTCTCTTCAGAGACCACACATGGATCCACCAGTGTCATTGCATGTGTGTTCTTTTTACTAACAACAACTGGAGTCATTGCATGTGTGTTCTTTTCACATACCACATATGGATCCACCAGTCTCATTGCATGTGTGTTCTTTTTACTAACAACAACTAGAGTCATTTCATGTGTGTTCTTTTCACATACCACATATGGATCCACCAGTGTCATTGAAATGAGTGTTCTCTTCAGAGACCACACATGGATCCACCAGTGTCATTGCATGTGTGTTCTTTTTACTAACAACAACTGGAGTCATTGCATGTGTGTTCTTTTCACATACCACATATGGATCCACCAGTGTCATTGCATGTGTGCTCTTTTCACAATCCACCTATGGATCCACCAGTGTCATTGGATGTGTGTTCTCTTCACATACCACATATGGATCCACCAGTGTCATTGCATGTGTGCTCTTTTCACAATCCACCTATGGATCCACCAGTGTCATTGCATGTGTGTTCTTTTTACTAACAACAACCAGAGTCATTACATGTGTGTTCTTTTCACATACCACATATGGATCCACTAGTGTCATTGAAATGTGTGTTCTCTTCAGATACCACACATGGATCCACCAGTGTCATTGCATGTGTGTTCTTTTTACTAACAACAACTGGAGTCATTGCATGCGTGTTCTTTTCACATACAACATATGGATCCACTAGTGTCATTGCATGTGTGCTCTTTTCACAATCCACCTATGGATCCACTAGTGTCATTGCATGTGTGTTCTTTTCACATACCACATATGGATCCACCAGTGTCATTGAAATGTGTGTTCTCTTCAGAGACCACACATGGATCCAACAGTGTCATTCATGTGTGTTCTTTTTACTAACAACAACTGGAGTCATTGCATGTGTGTTCTTTTCACATACCACATACGGATCCACCAGTGTCATTGCATGTGTGCTCTTTTCACAATCCACCTATGGATCCACCAGTGTCATTGAAATGTGTGTTCTCTTTAGAGACCACACATGGATCCACTAGTGTCGTTGCATGTGTATTCTTTTTACTAACAACAACTGGAGTCATTACATGTGCGTTATCTTCACATACCACATATGGATCCACCAGGGTCATTGCATGTGTGCTCTTTTCACAATCCACCTATGGATCCACCAGTGTCATTGCATGTGTTTTCTTTTTACTAACAACAACCAGAGTCATTGCATGTGTGTTCTTTTCACATACCACATATGGATCCACCAGTGTCATTGAAATGTGTGTTCTCTTCAGATACCACACATGGATCCACTAGTGTCATTGCATGTGTGTTCTTTTTACTAACAACAACTGGAGTCATTGCATGCGTGTTCTTTTCACATACAACATATGGTTCCACTAGTGTCATTGCATGTGTGCTCTTTTCACAATCCACCTTTGGATCCACTAGTGTCATTGCATGTGTGTTCTTTTCACATACCACATATGGATCCACCAGTGTCATTGAAATGTGTGTTCTCTTCAGAGACCACAGATGGATCCACCAGTGTCATTCATGTGTGTTCTTTTTACTAACAACAACTGGAGTCATCGCATGTGTGTTCTTTTCACATACCACATACGGATCCACCAGTGTCATTGCATGTGTGCTCTTTTCACAATCCACCTATGGATCCACCAATGTCATTGAAATGTGTGTTCTCTTTAGAGACCATACATGGATCCACCAGTGTCATTACATGTGTGTTCTTTTTACTAACAACGACTGGAGTCATTGCATGTGTGTTCTTTTCACATACCACATGTGGATCCACCAGTGTCATTGCATGCGTGCTCTTTTCACAGTCCACCTATGGATCCACTAGTGTCATTGCATGTGTGTTCTTTTTACTAACAACAAGCAAAGTCATTGCATGTGTGTTCTTTTCACATACCACATATGGATCCACCAGTGTCATTGCATGTGTGCTCTTTTCACAATCCACCTATGCATCCACCAGTGTCATTGCATGTGTGTTCTTTTCACATACCACATATGGATCCACCTGTGTCATTGCATGTGTGCTCTTTTCACAATCCACCTATGCATCCACCAGTCTCATTGCATGTGTGTTCTTTTCACATACCACATATGGATCCACCAGTGTCATTGAAATGTGTGTTCTCTTTAGAGACCACACATGGATCCACCAGTGTCATTGCATGTGTGCTCTTTTCACAATCCACCTATGCATCTACCAGTGTCATTGCATGTGTGTTCTTTTCACATACCACATATGGATCCACCAGTCTCATTGCATGTGTGTTCTTTTTACTAACAACAACTAGAGTCATTTCATGTGTGTTCTTTTCACATACCACATATGGATCCACCAGTGTCATTGAAATGAGTGTTCTCTTCAGAGACCACACATGGATCCACCAGTGTCATTGCATGTGTGTTCTTTTTACTAACAACAACTGGAGTCATTGCATGTGTGTTCTTTTCACATACCACATATGGATCCACCAGTGTCATTGCATGTGTGCTCTTTTCACAATCCACCTATGGATCCACCAGTGTCATTGGATGTGTGTTCTCTTCACATACCACATATGGATCCACCAGTGTCATTGCATGTGTGCTCTTTTCACAATCCACCTATGGATCCACCAGTGTCATTGCATGTGTGTTCTTTTTACTAACAACAACCAGAGTCATTACATGTGTGTTCTTTTCACATACCACATATGGATCCACTAGTGTCATTGAAATGTGTGTTCTCTTCAGATACCACACATGGATCCACCAGTGTCATTGCATGTGTGTTCTTTTTACTAACAACAACTGGAGTCATTGCATGCGTGTTCTTTTCACATACAACATATGGATCCACTAGTGTCATTGCATGTGTGCTCTTTTCACAATCCACCTATGGATCCACTAGTGTCATTGCATGTGTGTTCTTTTCACATACCACATATGGATCCACCAGTGTCATTGAAATGTGTGTTCTCTTCAGAGACCACACATGGATCCAACAGTGTCATTCATGTGTGTTCTTTTTACTAACAACAACTTGAGTCATTGCATGTGTGTTCTTTTCACATACCACATACGGATCCACCAGTGTCATTGCATGTTTGCTCTTTTCACAATCCACCTATGGATCCACCAGTGTCATTGAAATGTGTGTTCTCTTTAGAGACCACACATGGATCCACTAGTGTCGTTGCATGTGTATTCTTTTTACTAACAACAACTGGAGTCATTACATGTGCGTTCTCTTCACATACCACATATGGATCCACCAGGGTCATTGCATGTGCTCTTTTCACAATCCACCTATGGATCCACCAGTGTCATTGCATGTGTTTTCTTTTTACTAACAACAACCAGAGTCATTGCATGTGTGTTCTTTTCACATACCACATATGGATCCACCAGTGTCATTGAAATGTGTGTTCTCTTCAGATACCACACATGGATCCACTAGTGTCATTGCATGTGTGTTCTTTTTACTAACAACAACTGGAGTCATTGCATGCGTGTTCTTTTCACATACAACATATGGTTCCACTAGTGTCATTGCATGTGTGCTCTTTTCACATACCACATATGGATCCACCAGTGTCATTGAAATGTGTGTTCTCTTCAGAGACCACAGATGGATCCACCAGTGTCATTCATGTGTGTTCTTTTTACTAACAACAACTGGAGTCATCGCATGTGTGTTCTTTTCACATACCACATACGGATCCACCAGTGTCATTGCATGTGTGCTCTTTTCACAATCCACCTATGGATCCACCAATGTCATTGAAATGTGTGTTCTCTTTAGAGACCATACATGGATCCACCAGTGTCATTACATGTGTGTTCTTTTTACTAACAACGACTGGAGTCATTGCATGTGTGTTCTTTTCACATACCACATGTGGATCCACCAGTGTCATTGCATGCGTGCTCTTTTCACAGTCCACCTATGGATCCACTAGTGTCATTGCATGTGTGTTCTTTTTACTAACAACAACCAAAGTCATTGCATGTGTGTTCTTTTCACATACCACATATGGATCCACCAGTGTCATTGCATGTGTGCTCTTTTCACAATCCACCTATGCATCCACCAGTGTCATTGCATGTGTGTTCTTTTCACATACCATATATGGATCCACCAGTGTTATTGCATGTGTGCTCTTTTCACAATCCACCTATGCATCCACCAGTCTCATTGCATGTGTGTTCTTTTCACATACCACATATGGATCCACCAGTGTCATTGAAATGTGTGTTTCTCTTTAGAGATCACACATGGATCCACCAGTGTCATTGCATGTGTGCTCTTTTCACAATCCACCTATGCATCTACCAGTGTCATTGCATGTGTGTTCTTTTCACATACCACATATGGATCCACCAGTCTCATTGCATGTGTGTTCTTTTTACTAACAACAACTGGAGTCATTTCATGTGTGTTCTTTTCACATACCACATATTGATCCACCAGTGTCATTGAAATGAGTGTTCTCTTCAGAGACCACACATGGATCCACCAGTGTCATTGCATGTGTGTTCTTTTTACTAACAACAACTGGAGTCATTGCATGTGTGTTCTTTTCACATACCACATATGGATCCACCAGTGTCATTGCATGTGTGCTCTTTTCACAATCCACCTATGGATCCACCAGTGTCATTGGATGTGTGTTCTTTTCACATACGACATATGGATCCACCAGTGTCATTGAAATGTGTGTTCTCTTTAGAGACCACACATGGATCCACCAGTGTCATTGCATGTGTGTTCTTTTTACTAACAACAACTGGAATCATTGCATGTGTGTTCTATTCACATACCACAAATGAATCCACCAGTGCCATTGCATGTGTGCTCTTTTCACAATCCACCTATGGATCCACCAGTGTCATTGCATGTGTGTTCTTTTCACATACCACATATGGTTCGACCAGTGTCATTGAAATGTGTGTTCTCTTCAGAGACCACACATGGATCCACCAGTGTCATTGCATGTGTGTTCTTTTTACTAACAACAACTAGAGTCGTTACATGTTTGTTCTTTTCACATACCACATATGGATCCACCAGTGTCATTGCATGTGTGCTCTTTTCACAATCCACCTATGGATCCACAAGTGTCATTGCATGTGTGTTCTTTTTACTAACAACAACCAGAGTCATTGCATGTGTGTTCTTTTCACATACGACATAAGGATCCACCAGTGTCATTGCATGTGTGCTCTTTTCACAATCCACCTATGGATCCACCAGTGTCATTGCATGTGCGTTCTTTTTACTAACAACAACCAGAGTTAGTGTATGTGTGTTCTTTCACATACCACATATGGATCCACTAGTGCCATTGCATGTGTTTTCTTTTCACGATCCACCTATGGATCCACCAGAGTCATTGCATGTGTGTTCTTTTCACATACCACATATGGATCCACCAGTCTCATTGCATGTGTGTTCTTTTTACTAACAACAACTAGAGTCATTTCATGTGTGTTCTTTTCACATACCACATATGGATCCACCAGTGTCATTGAAATGTCGGTTCTTTTCCTAGACCACACATGGGTCCACCAGTGTCATTGCATGTGTGTTATTTTTACTAACAACAACTGGAGTCATTGCATGTGTGTTCTTTTTACTAACAACAACTGGAGTCATTGCATGTGTGCTCTTTTCACAGTCCACCTATGGATCCACCAATGTCATTGCATGTGTGTTCTTTTCACATACCACATATGGATCCACCAATGTCATTGAAATGTGTGTTCTCTTTAGAGACCACACATGGATGCACTAGTGTCATGGCATGTGTATTCTTTTTACTAACAACAACTGGAGTCATTACATCTGTGTTCTTATCACATACCACATATGGATCCACCAGTGTCATTGCATGTGTGCTCTTTTCACAATCCACCTATGGATCCACCAGTGTCATTGCATGTGTGTTCTTTTTACTAATAACAACCAGAGTCATTGCATATGTGTTCTTTTCACATACCACATATGGATCCACCAGTGTCATTGAAATGTGTGTTCTCTTCAGAAACCACACATGGATCCACCAGTGTCATTGCATGTGTGTTCTTTTTACTAACAACAACTGGAGTCATTGCATGCGTGTTCTTTTCACATACAACATATGGATCCACTAGTGTCAATGCATGTGTGCTCTTTTCACAATCCACCTATGGATCCACTAGTCTCATTGCATGTGTGTTCTTTTCACATACCACATATGGATCCACCAGTGTCATTGAAATGTGTGTTCTCTTCGGAGACCACACATGGATCCACCAGTGTCATTCATGTGTGATCTTTTTACTAAGAACAACTGGAGTTATTGCATGTGTGTTCTTTTCACATACCACATACGGATCCACCAGTGTCATTGCATGTGTGCTCTTTTCACAATCCACCTATGGATCCACCAGTGTCATTGAAATTTGTGTTCTCTTCAGAGACCATACATGGATCCACCAGTGCCATTACATGTGTGTTCTTTTTACTAACAACAACTGGAGTCATTGCATGTGTGTTTTTTTCACATACCACATATGGATCCACCAGTGTCATTGCATGCGTGCTCTTTTCATAGTCCACCTATGGATCCACTAGTGTCATTGCATGTGTGTTCTTTTTACTAACAACAACCAGAGTCATTGCATGTGTGTTCTTTTCACATACCACATATGGATCCACCAGTGTCATTGCATGTGTGCTCTTTTCACAGTCGACCTATGCATCCACCAGTGTCATTGCAAGTGTGTTCTTCTTACTAACAACAACCAGAGTCATTGCATGTGTGTTCTTTTCACATACAACATATGGATCCACCAGTGTCATTGCATGCGTGTTCTTTTCACAATCCACCAGTGTCATTGCATCTGTGCTCTTTTTACTAACAACAACCGTAGTCATTGCATGTGTGTTCTCTTCAGAGACCACACATGGATCCACCAGTCTTATTGCATTTGTGTTCTTTTTACTAACAACAATTAGAGTCATTGAAATGTGTGTTCTCTTTAGATACCACACATGGATCCACCAGTGTCATTGAATGTGCGTTCTTTTTACTAACAACATCCAGAGTCATTGCATGTGTGTTCTTTTCACATACCACATATGGATCCAAAAGTGTCATTGAATGTGTTTCTTTTTACTAACAACAACCAGAGTCATTGCATTTGTGTTCTTTTCACATACCACATATGGATCCACCAGTGTTATTGAAATGTGTGTTCTCTTTAGAGACCATACATGGATCCACCAGTGTCATTGCATGTGTGTTCTTTTTACTAACAACAACTGGACTCATTGCATGTGTGTTCTTTTCACATACCACATATGGATCCACCAATGTCATTGCATGTGTGCTCTTTTCACAATCCACCTATGGATCCACCTGTGTCATTGCATGTGTGTTCTTCTCACATACCACATATGGATCCACTAGTGTCATTGAAATGTGTGTTCTCTTTAGAGACCACCAGTGTCATTGCATGTGTGTTATTTTTCCTAACAACAACTGGAGTCATTACATGTGTGCTCTGTTCACATACCACATATGGATCCACCAGTGTCATTGCATGTGTGCTCTTTTCACAATCCACCTATGGATCCACCAGTGTTATTGCATGTGTGTTCTTTTTACTAACAACAACCTGAGTCATTGCATGTGTGTTCTTTTCACATACCACATATGGATCCACCAGTGTCATTGAAATTTTTGTTCTCTTCAGAGACCACACATGGATCCACCAGTGTCATTGCATGTGTGTTCTTTTTACTAACAACAACTGGAGTCATTGAATGCGCGTCCTTTTCGCATACAACATATGGATCCACTAGTGCCATTGCATGTGTGCTCTTTTCACAATCCACCTATGGATCCACTAGTGTCATTGCATGTGTGTTCTTTTCACATACCACATATGGATCCACCAGTGTCATTGAAATATGTGTTCTCTTCAGAGACCACACATGGATCCACCAGTGCCATTCATGCGTGTTCTTTTTACTAACAACAACTGGAGTCATTGCATGTGTGTACTTTTCACATACCACATACGGATCCACCAGTGTCATTGCATGTGTGGTCTTTTCACAATCCACCTATGGATCCACCAGTGTCATTGAAATGTCTGTTCTCTTCAGAGACCATACATGGATCCACCAGTGTCATTATATGTGTGTTCTTTTTACTAACAACAACTGGAGTCATTGCATGTGTGTTCTTTTCACATACCACATATGGATCCACCAGTGTCATTGCATGCGTGCTCTTTTCACAGTCCACCTATGGATCCACTAGTGTCATTGCATGTGTGTTCTTTTTACTAACAACAACCAGAGTCATTGCATGTGTGTTCTTTTCACATACCACATATGGATCCACCAGTGTCATTGCATGTGTGCTCTTTTCACAATCGACCTATGCATCCACCAGTGTCATTGCATGTGTGTTCTTTTTACTAACAACAACCAGAGTCATTGCATGTGTGTTCTTTTCACATACCACATATGGATCCACCAGTGTCATTGCATGTGTGTTCTTTTCACAATCCACCTATAGATCCACCAGTGTCATTGCATGTGTGCTATTTTTACTAACAACAACCAGAGTCATTGCATGTGTGTTCTCTTCAGAGACCACACATGGATCCACCAGTGTTATGTCATTTGTGTTCTTTTTACTAACAACAATCAGAGTCATTGAAATGTGTGTTCTCTTTAGAGACCACACATGGATCCACCAGTGTCATTGAATGTGTGTTCTTTTTACTAACAACAACCAGAGTCATTGCATGTGTGTTCTTTTCACATACCACATATGGATCCACCAGTCTCATTGCATGTGTATTCTTTTTAGTAACAACAACTGGAGTCATTTCATGTGTGTTCTTTTCACATACGAGAAATGGATCCACCAGTGTCATTGAAATGAGTGTTCTCTTCAGAGACCACACATGGATCCACCAGTGTCATTGCATGTGTGTTCTTTTTACTAACAACAACTAGAGTCATTGCATGTGTGTTGTTTTCACATACCACATATGGATCCACCAGTGTCATTGCATGTGTGCTCTTTTCACAATCCACCTATGGATCCACCAGTGTCATTGCATGTGTGTTCTTTTCCTAACAACAACTGGAGTCATTGCATGTGTGTTCTTTTCACATACCACATATGGATCCACCAGTGTCATTGCATGTGTGCTCTTTTTACAATCCACCTATGGATCCACCAGTGTCATTGCATGTGTGTTCTTTTCACATACCACATATGGATCAACCAGTGTCATTGAAATGTGTGTTCTCTTCAGAGACCACACATGGATCCACCAGTGTCATTGCATGTGTGTTCTTTTTACTAACAACAACTGGAGTCATTGCATGTGTGTTTTTTTCACATACCACATATGGATCCACCAGTGTCATTGCATGCGTGCTCTTTTCATAGTCCACCTCTGGATCCACTAGTGTCATTACATGTGTGTTCTTTTTACTAACAACAACCAGAGTCATTGCATGTGTGTTCTTTTCACATACCACATATGGATCCACCAGTGTCATTGCATGTGTGCTCTTTTCACAGTCGACCTATGCATCCACCAGTGTCATTGCAAGTGTGTTCTTCTTACTAACAACAACCAGAGTCATTGCATGTGTGTTCTTTTCACATACCACATATGGATCCACCAGTGTCATTGCATGCGTGTTCTTTTCACAATCCACCAGTGTCATTGCATCTGTGCTCTTTTTACTAACAACAACCGTAGTCATTGCATGTGTGTTCTCTTTAGAGACCACACATGGATCCACCAGTCTTATTGCATTTTGTGTTCTTTTTACTAACAACAATTAGAGTCATTGAAATGTGTGTTCTCTTTAGATTCCACACATGGATCCACCAGTGTCATTGAATGTGCATTCTTTTTACTAACAACATCCAGAGTCATTGCATGTGTGTTCTTTTCACATACCACATATGGATCCAAAAGTGTCATTGAATGTGTTTCTTTTTACTAACAACAACCAGAGTCATTGCATTTGTGTTCTTTTCACATACCACATATGGATCCACCAGTGTTATTGAAATGTGTGTTCTCTTTAGAGACCACACATGGATCCACCAGTGTCATTGCATGTGTGTTCTTTTTACTAACAACAACTGGACTCATTGCATGTGTGTTCTTTTCACATACCACATATGGATCCACCAGTGTCATTGCATGTGTGCTCTTTTCACAATCCACCTATGGATCCACCTGTGTCATTGCATGTGTGTTCTTCTCACATACCACATATGGATCCACTAGTGTCATTGAAATGTGTGTTCTCTTTAGAGACCACCAGTGTCATTGCATGTGTGTTCTTTTTCCTAACAACAACTGGAGTCATTACATGTGTGCTCTGTTCACATACCACATATGGATCCACCAGTGTCATTGCATGTGTGCTCTTTTCACAATCCACCTATGGATCCACCAGTGTTATTGCATGTGTGTTCTTTTTACTAACAACAACCTGAGTCATTGCATGTGTGTTCTTTTCACATACCACATATGGATCCACCAGTGTCATTGAAATGTGTGTTCTCTTCAGAGAACACACATGGATCCACCAGTGTCATTGCATGTGTGTTCTTTTTACTAACAACAACTGGAGTCATTGAATGCGCGTTCTTTTCGCATACAACATATGGATCCACTAGTGCCATTGCATGTGTGCTCTTTTCACAATCCACCTATGGATCCACTAGTGTCATTGCATGTGTGTTCTTTTCACATACCACATATGGATCCACCAGTGTCATTGAAATATGTGTTCTCTTCAGAGACCACACATGGATCCACCAGTGTCATTCATGCGTGTTCTTTTTACTAACAACAACTGGAGTCATTGCATGTGTGTACTTTTCACATACCACATACGGATCCACCAGTGTCATTGCATGTGTGCTCTTTTCACAATCCACCTATGGATCCACCAGTGTCATTGAAATGTCTGTTCTCTTTAGAGACCATACATGGATCCACCAGTGTCATTATATGTGTGTTCTTTTTACTAACAACAACTGGAGTCATTGCATGTGTGTTCTTTTCACATACCACATATGGATCCACCAGTGTCATTGCATGCGTGCTCTTTTCACAGTCCACCTATGGATCCACTAGTGTCATTGCATGTGTGTTCTTTTTGTAGGGGTTCGTAGCATGGAAAACAAAAAATTTCTATCGCATACAAACAAACAAGCCAAGATCTATCTACTAGATTGTAGCAACGAGTCGATGGAATAACTCACCCTCGAAGATTCCAAAGTGTTTAACGAGAGCAGATTCTCGTGGGTGATGTAGTCGTACTCTTTCCGATCTCAAGATCGCGTAGACGATCCTTCCGGCGCCGCGTTCCCGCAGCGCTCCCGCAGTCGGTCACACGTTCGGTACTCGACGAAGACCTTCCTCTCCCTTGTTCCAGCAGGCAGCGGAGGTTGTAGCACTCTCCTCGCGATTCCGGCAGCACAACGGCGTGGTACCGGAGGTAGAGGGGAAATCCCGCAGGGCTTCGCCTTAAGCCGGTGCGAGTATGGTGGAGCTTATGAGAGAGGCTATTAGTGGTCTAGTAATTAGACACACCAATTAGAGGGCTCTAAACCAATTAGAAGGCTCTAAACCGAATAGCTCTAAACCGGGGTCTAGATCTAGGGTTTAGTTTAGAGGATAGGAAACTTGTGTGTCTCTAGGAGGAGCCCTGCCTCTCCTTTTATGGGAGGGGGGTCTTGGCGCGCCAGGGGAGGGAGGGAGTCCCTCCCCAACTCGGCCTTGGGCTGGGCGCCGGCCTGGAGGAGTCCAACTCCTCCTCCAGGTTGGTTCCAACTCCTCTTGCTTGTTTCCCACAGTTTCTTGTTTTGGCAGTTTGACTTTCAAACTGGACATTTGACTTTTCTGTTTTAGGATTCAATTTAATCCTATATTTGGGACAGCAAGAACACTTAGTACATGATGCAATCATTCCAATATGTAATGACACATTCATGTACCCCTTCCCCCCCGGAGTGCCGGACAATCCGGAACCTTCTAGAATATCCCCGATGAAAACACCGGAATCATTCCCGAACTCCGAAACGGGACTTTCCTTATATGAATCTTATTCTCCGGACCATTCCGGATCACCTCGTGATATCCCGGATCCCATCCGAGACTCCGAACAACATTCGGTCTCTTTCTCATAATACCATAACTACTCAAACAACGTCGAATCCTTAAGTGTGTCTCCCTACGGTTCGTGAATTATGCGGACATGATCGAGACACTTCTCCGAACAATAACCAATAGAGGAATCTGGAAATTCATATGGCTCCCACATATTTCTACGATTACTTTGCGATCGAATGAACCACTTACATACGATACCAATTTCCCTTTGTCTCACGATAGTTTACTTATCCGAAGTTTATGATCGTCGGTATCTCTGCATACCTAGTTCAACCTCGTTACTGATAAGTACTCTTTTCTCGTTCCCGTGATATGTGATCCCTTGTGACCCAGTCACATGCTTGCAAGCTAATTGGATGACATTCCACCGAGAGGGCCCAGAGTATATCTATCCGTCATATGGATGGACAAATCCCACTCTTGATCCATGTGTTTCAACCAATACTTTCCGAACACTCAATGCCACTTTTATAGCCACCCTGTTACGGTGTGGTGTTTGATGACATCAAAGCATCCATCCAGTAAAGGTGATATGCATGATCTCATGGTCGAAGGAATTAGGTTACTATGTATCAGAAAGCATATAGCAATTGAACTATTGAAATGACTTGATCTTTATGCTACGCTTATCTATAGGAGTATGTCCATCACACCATTCTCCTAACGATATGATCCTGTTGTTAATAACATCTCTATGTTCATGATCAGGAAACAATGATCATATATTAACCAACAAGCTAGTTTAACAAGAGGCTTTACTAGGGACTCTTATTTTAGTTTACAAATCACACAAGTATTAATGTTTCCGGTTAATACAATTATAGCATGGTATGTAAACATTTATCATAAGTGTGAAGACATGATAATAACCACTTTATTATTGCCTCTTGGGCATATCTCCAACAGTCTCCCACTTGCACTAGAGTCAATAATCTAGTTTCGAACCTTTGTGTATATAACACCTATGGCTTTCCAGTGTTGAATGTACACGATTGCTAGTGGTCAACTGATCTCCGGATCTGACACTTCCAGGTCCGTGTGTAATTGCATGTCTTTGCGTCTGTACGCATCACTCATTCTCTAATGAGATGGCTTTGTATAAATTTGGTCTTTCGGTGTGACCTTTAGTTCTTTGGGGTTAAAACATGTTGACAATATTGTCGTACAATATATCTTCATAGTATTATCCCGCTGTGAACTACACCTAGTTTGATAACAAACTACTTGACACAAATGCCCTCTTTTGCTGCTATAATAGCAGTCATATACTTAGCCTTTTGTTGTAGTATCTGTCACAATGTCTTAACTTTGGAACTTATCCAAATCCATTATGGAACTCACTTTCCATTATATTGTGCCACCCTTAATTTAGATTGAGATAAACTTAATTTGTACTTTGTGACAAGACTAGTATCAATGTAGTACTTTTACAATGAACTAACCATCTATTTGTCACTTCTACAAATAATATACTCTTAGTTCTTTCAAAAAATCATAAGAATATCCTTACTATTGTCCAATGATCATCTTACAAATCATTCTGGTATATGCTCACAACATTTAGAGCATAGGACATATCTGGATTTGTACATATCACAGTATGATTGATATAAATACTCTTTGTGATTTCATACATCAAGTATCAATCTATACTTGAATCTTTGTTTCACTTACCAAGTGCCAATACACTTGAATATATCATCAACATTGAACTCTTTCAATCCTTTCTGTGCAACAAGAACCTTTCTTGTAGTTTCTATATTGAATTCATTCAATATCTCGTCTATGTACTTCTGGCACAACCATATTAGCGTCTAATGATGCCAAATATTTGGGTTTTGCCTAAGTCTTTCATCGGGATGAAATTCTTAATATGTGTTAATAAAAGATACATTATTTCCAATCAACAATATGTCTTCCACATAATGTATTAGAAACATGTCTTAGCGCTCCCACTTAATTTCTTGCAAATGCAAGCATCTCCATCGTCTCTGATGAACTTTTAAACTCCTTTAACAGTTTCATCACAGTGAAGATTCCAACTCCGCGATGCTCACTTTAACCATTGAAGTTTGCATATACTTTTAGCATCCTTTTGAATTAACAAAACCCTATGGACCGTGTTATGCACATGTCCTAGGTAATGATTCTATTAGAAGAATTTGTTTTGTTTATTCAACTACCATATAACAAATTATATGTAGTGGTTGCTACATTAATCCATCTAGACTAAATATCACTATGACAGATCAAATCTTGTCATAGTCAACCTTTGAACATTGTTGTGAACTCTTTCTCAACATGTCGACTATTTCATAGATGTAAAACATCCATGTCTATTTCTATATAGATCCAGACACAACTGTAAGGTCTTACACCTTTCTCGAGGGTCCTTCAAGTTCAAAACTTGATTTCTCGTGTATGGAACTATCACGGATTTTATGGCTTCAAGCCATTTGACGGAGTCAGGGCCCATCATCGCTTCTTTGCATGTAGTCGGTTCATTATTCTCAAATAATGATTCAACCCTCAAATCTTGGTATTTGATTGTTTACCCGATCTACTTGTTTCAATAGGAACTTAGATCTCCGTGACCACAACCTTTGAGGCACGTGAGCCATGAGCATTGTTGCCGCCTCCGGAACATTTTTCGGTGCTGCGCAACTCTGCACATACAGCTAAGGTTCTTTTAACCTTATCAAAGTTCTAATGTCCTCCCACTTAACTTTTCACGAAAAATTTCTTCTCAAAGAAACTTGACGTTCTAAGCAACAAACACTTTTGTCTCCGGTGTTTTATGGAGGAATACTTAACAGTAATACAAAGACAGGTTTATCCGACTTTGGTTGCAAACATCTTTCTTATGCATAGCATACCAATGTTTAAGAAAGGACTACTTGGGTTTTATCCCAAACCATAACTTTATATGGTGTCATTTCAACGGATTATGATGAAGCTCTTTTCAGTGGAAAAACGGTAATCTCTAAAGCTTTTAATCTTTAAAATACAATGGCAGTTTTATGAATTATACCTTTGATCTTACCATGTCAAACAAGGTTTAATTACATATCTCGAACGCTCCATACTCTTATGGTGTTTCGGGAAATGCAAATCCACGGAACGATTCCTTAAATCTTAGGTATTATGCTAAACTTGTAACTCAAATATCTTCCTTTATGATCTTTATCATAAACTGTTTATATTCTTGTTACAATGATTTTGCACTTCATCTTGAAAGTCTTTGAACTCTTCAAATATTTCACACTTCATCCTTATTAAGTAAATATTCATATATTCACTCAAATTTTCGGAGAAAGCATATGAAGTTGAAATCCATCGCTCTTGACTACACATAACGGACTTCGTACAACAATATGTACAAGTTCCAATAAGCTAGTCATTTGTTCCCTTTTGGCCTATGAACGAAGTTTTAATTATCTCTAAGAAAGTTTCACAAGCGTCATTTGATCAAAAATCAGAAGACTCCAAAATTCCATCAACATGGAGTTTCTTCATGTTTTCTTTCAAATATAATTTAAACGGCGATGTCACTTCCTAAGTGATCTTTCAATCAATTTGTCTTTCGACATTTTTAGCACTATTTTTATGGATGTGATGTCTCCAACGAGATTTGCGAATCATCCATCTTTTATGGATTACGGCAATTATTTGAACAATCCTTTTGTTCTCATAATACCTGATAAAACAAATCTTTGAAGGCAAGCTTTGATGTTTAACAAGCAACACAATAACCCTTTATTTTGTTCTCGATGAACATCATCACATATTCTTTTGCTAGTTACTTAGGCCATTGTAGTTCATGAATTGTGTTGTTTCGTATGACGATTCACACCAACAAATTCAGTATCAAATACTTAAGAACCACATTGTTTAACAAGCAAAGAATATAGCCATAACATGTATATCATCTATATACTTAAACTGAACGATTCTAGTCTTTTCTTTTCTGCCATATATTTATGAGATTTTCTTTCAGTATTTCCTTTTCTGTTTGAAAGAATCTATTAACATCAATAGTGGAGTCATACATATGACATATAGTCCAAAGCGTGTATAATTAAATACCAATGTCTTTGGACTTGCACTTTGAAGTAGATCACCATCATCAAATATTTGGTGTTCTTTCAAATTCCTTTCTTTAGTAATCTCTTGGTGTAGTAAACATTTCACCTACATCAAATATTCACCCTTATCATGGAATCGTCCATGATCAAGCTACTTTTAGCTTATAACGATGAATTATGAGTATAATGTTGCTATCCAAAACCTTTTGGAGGATTAGGACAACAAGTGTCTCCAACCTTTTTGCAAATTCTCATCAAATATGAGAACATGACTTTTGCCATATTATACTCTATCATGTTGCAACCAAAACTTCGTTTCAGATATCACAATATCTTCCACACATCATGGTTTCTGAAACAACTCTTTCAGATCCTAGATAACCTTGATATTAAGGGAATCCTTTGAATATCAAGAATCATGGATACAAACATGATACTTATATACTAACACTTGGAATTGTTACTCTTGATTTAATACTAATTATTAAACTTCATGGAGTAACCGGAACTTACTGAAAGTTTGCAATAGGACTTTTAAACTTTAGATTAACACTTCAAAACAATACGATACCAGTTCGTAAAGTAACTAACCAGAATTTTATAGTTCTATCATCTCAATTATAACTAAGCGCAAGGTGGTAAACGGATGCCAATGACTACAACAACTATGCAAATTCACTTTGATTTAGTTTATGATAAATTGAGTTCTAATTAATAATTAAATTAATCTAGGTGAACTCCCACTCAAAACAATATCCCTCACATTGTTTTAGTGATCACACGAACCAAATCCACCACATCAAAACCGATCATCACGAGAGTTGATATAGTTTCAATGGCGAACAATCGACATGTTCATCATATCTACTATATGATTCATGCTTTACCTTTCGGTGATCCGTGTTCCTGAGGCCATGTCTGTACATGCTAGGCTCGTCAAGATCAAACCTTAGTTACCGCATAAGCAAATCTGGCTTGCTTACGTTGTATTCACCCGCGGAATCAAAGACACCCGATCATCACGTGGTGCTTTGAAGCAGCAAGCTTTGGCAACGGTGCATACTAAGGGTGAACACTTAAGAACTTGAAATTGTGTGCTTGAGGGATCATCTTATAATGCTACCGTCGTCTACTAAGCAATACAAGATGCATAAAGGATTAACATCACATGCAATTCATAATATGTGATATGATATGGCCTTTCTTCTTTGTGCTTCCGATCTTCATCTTCTAGCACGAACATGATCTCCATCATCACCGACATTGCATCAAGGTCAATGACGCTTCTCCATGGTTGTCGTCCACCAGCTTCAACTATTACAACTACTTTGAATAGACACGCGGGTCTTAACAGAAATTTAAAGACAACCATATGGCTCCTGCCGGTTGCTGACTTACAATAAGGAACATTGCATACATCATATATAATCACAATCATGGCCATATCACATCACTGCACACCCCTGCAAAACAAAGTTAGACGCTTCTACTTTCTTTGCATATTTTACGTGGTTTGGGGCTTTCCATAAGTGTCGTTCTAACTTACGAACAAGAACCACAACATTGATACTAGCATTGTTGATTACCCGTTGTAAATTGGATCTTAACTATGCTAGGAGAAACAGGCACCCGCAAAGCCACTTATGCAATACAAGTTGCATGTCAAACGTGGAGCAAGTCTCATGAACGATGTCATGTAAGGTTAGCCCGGGCCGCTTCATCCCAACATACCGCAAGATGCAAAGTACACAAAAAGCAATCTACAATAAAAGCATCAACGCCCACAATGACCATTGTGTTCTACTCGTGCAACAGATCTACATATAGACACGGCTCTGATACCACTGTAGGGGTTCGTAGCATGGAAAACAAAAATTTTCTATCGCATACAAACAAACAAGCCAAGATCTATCTACTAGATTGTAGCAACGAGTCGATGGAATAACTCACCCTCGAAGATTCCAAAGTGTTTAACGAGAGCAGATTCTCGTGGGTGATGTAGTCGTACTCTTTCCGATCTCAAGATCGCGTAGACGATCCTTCCGGCGCCGCGTTCCCGCAGCGCTCCCGCAGTCGGTCACACGTTCGGTACTCGACGAAGACCTTCCTCTCCCTTGTTCCAGCAGGCAGCGGAGGTTGTAGCACTCTCCTCGCGATTCCGGCAGCACAACGGCGTGGTACCGGAGGTAGAGGGGAAATCCCGCAGGGCTTCGCCTTAAGCCGGTGCGAGTATGGTGGAGCTTATGAGAGAGGCTATTAGTGGTCTAGTAATTAGACACACCAATTAGAGGGCTCTAAACCAATTAGAAGGCTCTAAACCGAATAGCTCTAAACCGGGGTCTAGATCTAGGGTTTAGTTTAGAGGATAGGAAACTTGTGTGTCTCTAGGAGGAGCCCTGCCTCTCCTTTTATGGGAGGGGGGTCTTGGCGCGCCAGGGGAGGGAGGGAGTCCCTCCCCAACTCAGCCTTGGGCTGGGCGCCGGCCTGGAGGAGTCCAACTCCTCCTCCAGGTTGGTTCCAACTCCTCTTGCTTGTTTCCCACAGTTTCTTGTTTTGGCAGTTTGACTTTCAAACTGGACATTTGACTTTTCTGTTTTAGGATTCAATTTAATCCTATATTTGGGACAGCAAGAACACTTAGTACATGATGCAATCATTCCAATATGTAATGACACATTCATGTACCCCTTCCCCCCCGGAGTGCCGGACAATCCGGAACCTTCTAGAATATCCCCGATGAAAACACCGGAATCATTCCCGAACTCCGAAACGGGACTTTCCTTATATGAATCTTATTCTCCGGACCATTCCGGATCACCTCGTGATATCCCGGATCCCATCCGAGACTCCGAACAACATTCGGTCTCTTTCTCATAATACCATAACTACTCAAACAACGTCGAATCCTTAAGTGTGTCTCCCTACGGTTCGTGAATTATGCGGACATGATCGAGACACTTCTCCGAACAATAACCAATAGAGGAATCTGGAAATTCATATGGCTCCCACATATTTCTACGATTACTTTGCGATCGAATGAACCACTTACATACGATACCAATTTCCCTTTGTCTCACGATAGTTTACTTATCCGAAGTTTATGATCGTCGGTATCTCTGCATACCTAGTTCAACCTCGTTACTGATAAGTACTTTTTTCTCGTTCCCGTGATATGTGATCCCTTGTGACCCAGTCACATGCTTGCAAGCTAATTGGATGACATTCCACCGAGAGGGCCCAGAGTATATCTATCCGTCATATGGATGGACAAATCCCACTCTTGATCCATGTGTTTCAACCAATACTTTCCGAACACTCAATGCCACTTTTATAGCCACCCTGTTACGGTGTGGTGTTTGATGACATCAAAGCATCCATCCAGTAAAGGTGATATGCATGATCTCATGGTCGAAGGAATTAGGTTACTATGTATCAGAAAGCATATAGCAATTGAACTATTGAAATGACTTGATCTTTATGCTACGCTTATCTATAGGAGTATGTCCATCACACCATTCTCCTAACGATATGATCCTGTTGTTAATAACATCTCTATGTTCATGATCAGGAAACAATGATCATATATTAACCAACAAGCTAGTTTAACAAGAGGCTTTACTAGGGACTCTTATTTTAGTTTACAAATCACACAAGTATTAATGTTTCCGGTTAATACAATTATAGCATGGTATGTAAACATTTATCATAAGTGTGAAGACATGATAATAACCACTTTATTATTGCCTCTTGGCATATCTCCAACACTTTTTACTAACAACAACCAGAGTCATTGCATTTTTGTTCTTTTCACATACCACATATGGATCCACCAGTGTCATTGCATGTGTGATCTTTTCACAATCGACCTATGCATCCACCAGTGTCATTGCATGTGTGTTCTTTTTACTAACAACAACCAGAGTCATTGCATGTGTGTTCTTTTCACATACCACATATGGATCCACCAGTGTCATTGCATGTGTGTTCTTTTCACAATCCACCTATAGATCCACCAGTGTCATTGCATGTGTGCTCTTTTTACTAACAACAACCAGAGTCATTGCATGTGTGTTCTCTTCAGAGACCACACATGGATCCACCTGTGTTATGTCATTTGTGTTCTTTTTACTAACAACAATCAGAGTCATTGAAATGTGTGTTCTCTTTAGAGACCACACATGGATCCACCAGTGTCATTGAATGTGTGTTATTTTTACTAACAACAACCAGAGTCATTGCATGTGTGTTCTTTTCACATACCACATATGGATCCACCAGTCTCATTGCATGTGTATTCTTTTTAGTAACAACAACTGGAGTCATTTCATGTGTGTTCTTTTCACATACGAGAAATGGATCCACCAGTGTCATTGAAATGAGTGTTCTCTTCAGAGACCACACATGGATCCACCAGTGTCATTGCATGTGTGTTCTTTTTACTAACAACAACTAGAGTCATTGCATGTGTGTTGTTTTCACATACCACATATGGATCCACCAGTGTCATTGCATGTGTGCTCTTTTCACAATCCACCTATGGATCCACCAGTGTCATTGCATGTGTGTTCTTTTCCTAACAACAACTGGAGTCATTGCATGTGTGTTCTTTTCACATACCACATATGGATCCACCAGTGTCATTGCATGTGTGCTCTTTTTACAATCCACCTATGGATCCACCAGTGTCATTGCATGTGTGTTCTTTTCACATACCACATATGGATCCACCAGTGTCATTGAAATGTGTGTTCTCTTCAGAGACCACACATGGATCCACCAGTGTCATTGCATGTGTGTTCTTTTTACTAACAACAACTGGAGTCATTGCATGTGTGTTCTTTTCACATACCACATATGGATCCACCAGTGTCATTGAAATGTGTGTTCTCTTCAGAGACCACACATGGATCCACCAGTGTCATTGCATGTGTGTTCTTTTTACTAACAACAACTGGAGTTATTGCATGTGTGTTCTTTTCACATACAACATATGGATCCACTAGTGTTATTGCATGTGTGCTCTTTTCACAATCCACCTATGGATCCACTAGTGTCATTGCATGTGTGTTCTTTTCACATACCACATATGGATCCACCAGTGTCATTGAAATGCGTGTTCTCTTCAGAGACCACACATGGATCCACCAGTGTCATTCATGTGTGTTCTTTTTACTAACAACAACTGGAGTCATTGCATGTGTGTTCTTTTTCCATACCACATATAGATCCACCAGTGTCATTGCATGTGTGCTCTTTTCACAATCCACCTATGGATCCACCTGTGTCATTGAAATGTGTGTTCTCTTCAGAGACCATACATGGATCCACCAGTGTCATTGCATGTGTGTTCTTTTTACTAACAACAACTGGAGTCATTGCATGTGTGTTCTTTTCACATACCACATATGGATCCACCAGTGTCATTGCATGTGTGCTCTTTTCACAATCCACCTATGGATCCACCAGTGTCATTGCATGTGTGTTCTTTTCCCTAACAACAACTGGAGTCATTGCATGTGTTTTTTTTTCACATACCACATATGGATCCACCAGTGTCATTGAAATGAGTGTTCTCTTCAGAGACCACACATGGATCCACCAGTGTCATTGCATGTGTGTTCTTTTTACTAACAACAACTGGAGTCATTGCATGTGTGTTCTTTTCACATACCACATATGGATCCACCAGTGTCATTGCATGTGTGCTCTTTTACCAGTCCACCTATGGATCCACTAGTGTCATTGCATGTGTGTTCTTTTTACTAACAACAACCAGAGTCATTGCATGTGTGTTCTTTTCACATACCACATATGGATCCACCAGTGTCATTGCATGTGTGCTCTTTTCACAATCCACCTATGCATCCACCAGTGTCATTGCAATTGTGTTCTTTTTACTAACAATAACCAAGGTCATTGCATGTGTGTTCTTTTCATATACCACATATGGATCCACCAGTGTCATTGCATGCGTGTTCTTTTCACAATCCACCTATAGATCCACCAGTGTCATTGCATCTGTGCTCTTTTTACTAACAACAACCAGAGTCATTGCATGTGTGTTCTCTTCAGAGACCACACATGGATCCAAAAGTCTTATTGCATTTGTGTTCTTTTTACTAACAACAATCAGAGTCATTGAAATGGGTGTTCTCTTTAGATACCACACATGGATCCACCAGTGTCATTGAATGTGTGTTCTTTTTACTAACAACAACCAGAGTCATTGCATGTGTGCTCTTTTCACAGTCCACCTATGGATCCACTAGTGTCATTGCATGTGTGTTCTTTTTACTAACAACAACCAGAGTCATTGCATGTGTGTTCTTTTCACATACCACATATGGATCCACCAGTGTCATTGCATGTGTGCTCTTTTCACAATCCACCTATGCATCCACCAGTGTCATTGCATGTGTGCTCTTCTTACTAACAACAACCAGAGTCATTGCATGTGTGTTCTCTTCAGAGACCACACATGGATCCACCGGTGTTATGTCATTTGTGTTCTTTTTACTAACAACAATCAGAGTCATTGAAATGTGTGTTCTCTTTAGAGACCACACATGGATCCACCAGTGTCATTGAATGTGTGTTCTTTTTACTAACAACAACCAGAGTCATTGCATGTGTGTTCTTTTCACATACCACATATGGATCCAGCAGTCTCATTGCATGTGTATTCTTTTTAGTAACAACAACTGGAGTCATTTCATGTGTGTTCTTTTCACATACGACAAATGGATCCACCAGTGTCATTGAAATGAGTGTTCTCTTCAAAGACCACACATGGATCCACCAGTGTCATTGCATGTGTGTTCTTTTTACTAACAACAACTAGAGTCATTGCATGTGTGTTCTTTTCACATACCACATATAGATCCACCAGTGTCATTTCATGTGTGCTCTTTTCACAATCCACCTATGGATCCACCAGTGTCATTGCATGTGTGTTCTTTTCCTAACAACAACTGGAATCATTGCATGTGTGTTCTTTTCACATACCACATATGGATCCACCAGTGTCATTGCATGTGTGCTCTTTTTACAATCCACCTATGGATCCACCAGTGTCATTGCATGTGTGTTCTTTTCACATACCACATATGGATCCACCAGTGTCATTGAAATGTGTGTTCTCTTCAGAGACCACACATGGATCCACCAGTGTCATTGCATGTGTGTTCTTTTTACTAACAACAACTGGAGTCATTGCATGTGTGTTCTTTTCACATACCACATATGGATCCACCAGTGTCATTGAAATGTGTGTTCTCTTCAGAGACCACACATGGATCCACCAGTGTCATTGCATGTGTGTTCTTTTTACTAACAACAACTGGAGTCATTGCATGTGTGTTCTTTTCACATACGACATATGGATCCACTAGTGTTATTGCATGTGTGCTCTTTTCACAATCCACCTATGGATCCACTAGTGTCATTGCATGTGTGTTCTTTTCACATACCACATATGGATCCACCAGTGTCATTGAAATGTGTGTTCTCTTCAGAGACCAAACATGGATCCACCAGTGTCATTCATGTGTGTTCTTTTTACTAACAACAATTGGAGTCATTGCATGTGTGTTCTTTTTACATACCACATATAGATCCACCAGTGTCATTGCATGTGTGCTCTTTTCACAATCCACCTATGGATCCACCTGTGTCATTGAAATGTGTGTTCTCTTCAGAGACCATACATGGATCCACCAGTGCCATTGCATGTGTGTTCTTTTTACTAACAACAACTGGAGTCATTGCATGTGTGTTCTTTTCACATACCACATATGGATCCACCAGTGTCATTGCATGTGTGCTCTTTTCACAATCCACCTATGGATCCACCAGTGTCATTGCATGTGTGTTCTTTTCCCTAACAACAACTGGAGTCATTGCATGTGTGTTTTTTTTCACATACCACATATGGATCCACCAGTGTCATTGAAATGAGTGTTCTCTTCAGAGACCACACATGGATCCACCAGTGTCATTGCATGTGTGTTCTTTTTACTAACAACAACTGGAGTCATTGCATGTGTGTTCTTTTCACATACCACATATGGATCCACCAGTGTCATTGCATGTGTGCTCTTTTCACAGTCCACCTATGGATCCACTAGTGTCATTGCATGTGTGTTCTTTTTACTAACAACAACCAGAGTCATTGCATGTGTGTTCTTTTCACATACCACATATGGATCCACTAGTGTCATTGCATGTGTGCTCTTTTCACAATCCACCTATGCATCCACCAGTGTCATTGCAATTGTGTTCTTTTTACTAATAACAACCAAGGTCATTGCATGTGTGTTCTTTTCACATACCACATATGGATCCACCAGTGTCATTGCATGCGTGTTCTTTTCACAATCCACCTATAGATCCACCAGTGTCATTGCATCTGTGCTCTTTTTACTAACAACAACCAGAGTCATTGCATGTGTGTTCTCTTCAGAGACCACACATGGATCCACCGGTGTTATGTCATTTGTGTTCTTTTTACTAACAACAATCAGAGTCATTGAAATGTGTGTTCTCTTTAGAGACCACACATGGATCCACCAGTGTCATTGAATGTGTGTTCTTTTTACTAACAACAACCAGAGTCATTGCATGTGTGTTCTTTTCACATACCACATATGGATCCACTAGTCTCATTACATGTGTATTCTTTTTACTAACAACAACTGGAGGTATTTCATGTGTGTTCTTTTCACATACCACATATGGATCCACCAGTGTCATTGAAATGAGTGTTCTCCTCAGAGACCACACATGGATCCACCAGCGTCATTGCATGTGTGTTCTTTTTACTAACAACAACTGGAGTCATTGCATGTGTGTTCTTTTCACATACCACATATGGATCCACCAGTGTCATTGCATGTGTGCTCTTTTCACAATCCACCTATGATCCACCAGTGTCATTGCATGTGTGTTCTTTTTACTAACAACAACCAGAGTCATTGCATGTGTATTCTTTTCACATACCACATATGGATCCACCAGTGTCATTGCATGTGTGTTCTTTTCACAATACACCTATGGATCCACCAGTGTCATTGAATGTGTGTTCTTTTTACTAACAACAACCAGAGTCATTGCATGTGTGTTCTTTTCACATACCACATATGGATCCACCAGTCTCATTGCATGTGTATTCTTTTTAGTAACAAGAACTGGAGGTATTTCATGTGTGTTCTTTTCACATACCACATATGGATCCACCAGTGTCATTGAAATGAGTGTTCTCTTCAGAGACCACACATGGATCCACCAGTGTCATTGCATGTGTGCTCTTTTCACAATCCACCTATGGATCCACCAGTGTCATTGCATGTGTGTTCTTTTCACATACCACATATGGATCCACCAGTGTCATTGAAATGTGTGTTCTCTTCAGAGACCACACATGGATCCACCAGTGTCATTGCATGTGTGTTCTTTTTACTAACAACAACTGGAGTCATTGCATGTGTGTTCTTTTCACATACCACATATGGATCCACCAGTGTCATTGAAATGTGTGTTCTCTTCAGAGACCACACATAGATCCACCAGTGTCATTGCATGTGTGTTCTTTTTAGTAACAACAACTGGAGTCATTGCATGTGTGTTCTTTTCACAAACAACATATGGATCCACTAGTGTCATTGCATGTGTGCTCTTTTCACAATCCACCTATGGATCCACTAGTGTCATTGCATGTGTGTTCTTTTCACATACCACATATGGATCCACCAGTGTCATTGAAATGTGTGTTCTCTTCAGAGACCACACATGGATCCACCAGGTCATTCATGTGTGTTCTTTTTACTAACAACAACTGGAGTCATTGCATGTGTGTTCTTTTCACATACCACATATGGATCCACCAGTGTCATTGCATGTGTTCTCTTTTCACAATCCACCTATGGATCCACCATTGTCATTGGAATGTGTGTTCTCTTCAGAGACCATACATGGATCCACCAGTGTCATTGCATGTGTGTTCTTTTTACTAACAACAACTGGAGTCATTGCATGTGTGTTCTTTTCACATACCACATATGGATCCACCAGTGTAATTGCATGTGTGCTCTTTTCATAGTCCACCTATGGATCCACTAGTGTCATTGCATGTGTGTTCTTTTTTACTCTACAACAACCAGAGTCATTGCATGTGTGTTCTTTTCAGATACCACATATGGATCCACCAGTGTCATTGCATGCGTGTTCTTTTCACAATCCACCTATAGATCCACCAGTGTCATTGCATCTGTGCTCTTTTTACTAACAACAACCAGAGTCATTGCATGTGTGTTCTCTTCAGAGACCACACATGGATCCACCAGTCTTATTGCATTTATGTTCTTTTTACTAACAACAATCAGAGTCATTGAAATGTGTGTTCTCTTTAGATACCACACATGGATCCACCAGTGTCATTGAATGTGTGTTCTTTTTACTAACAACAACCAGAGTCATTGCATTTGTGTTCTTTTCACATACCACATATGGATCCACCAGTGTCATTGAAATGTGTGTTCTCTTTAGAGACCACACATGGATCCACCAGTTTCATTGCATGTGTGTTCTTTTTACTAACAACAACTGGAGTCATTGCATGTGTGTTCTTTTCACATACCACATATGGATCCACCAGTGTCATTGCATGTGTGCTCTTTTCACAATCCACCTATGGATCCACCAGTGTAATTGCCTGTGTGTTCTTCTCACATACCACATATGGATCCACCAGTGTCATTGAAATGTGTGTTCTCCTTAGAGACCACCAGTGTCATTGCATGTGTGTTCTTTTTCCTAACAACAACTGGAGTCATTACATGTGTGTTCTTTTCACATACCACATATGGATCCACAAGTGTCATTGCATGTGTGCTCTTTTCACAATCCACCTATGGATCCACCAGTGTCATTGCATGTGTGTTCTTTTTACTAAAAAAACCAGTGTCATTGAAATGTGTATTCTCTTCAGAGACCACACATGGATCCACCAGTGTCATTGCATGTGTGTTCTTGTTACTAACAACAACCGGATTCATTGCATGTGTGTTCTTTTCACATACCACATATGGATCCACCAGTATCATTGCATGTGTGTTCTTTTCACAATCCACCTATGGATCCACCAGTGTCATTGCATGTGTGCTCTTTTTACTAACAACAACCAGAGTCATTGCATGTGTGTTGTCTTCAGAGACCACACATGGATCCACCAGTGTTATGTCATTTGTGTTCTTTTTACTAACAACAATCAGAGTCATTGAAATGTGTGTTCTCTTTAGAGACCACACATGGATCCACCAGTGTCATTGAATGTGTGTTCTTTTTACTAACAACAACCAGAGTCATTGCATGTGTGTTCTTTTCACATACCACATATGGATCCACCAGTCTCATTGCATGTGTATTCTTTTTAGTAACAACAAATGGAGTCATTTCATGTGTGTTCTTTTCACATACGACATATGGATCCACCAGTGGCATTGAAAGGAGTGTTCTCTTCAGAGACCACACATGGATCCACCAATGTCATTGCATGTGTGTTCTGTTTACTAACAACAACTAGAGTCATTGCATGTGTGTTCTTTTCACATACCACATATGGATCCACCAGTGTCATTGCATGTGTGCTCTTTTCACAATCCACCTATGGATCCACCAGTGTCATTGCATGTGTTTTCTTTTCGTCACAACAACTAGAGTCATTGCATGTGTGTTCTTTTCACATACCACATATGGATCCACCAGTGTCATTGCATGTGTGCTCTTTTTACAATCCACCTATGGATCCACCAGTGTCATTGCATGTGTGTTCTTTTCACATACCATATATGGATCCACAGTGTCATTGAAATGTGTGTTCTCTTCAGAGACCACACATGGATCCACCAGTGTCATTGCATGTGTGTTCTTTTTACTAACAACAACTGGAGTCATTGCATGTGTGTTCTTTTCACATACCACATATGGATCCACCAGTGTCATTAAATGTGTGTTCTCTTCAGAGTACACACATGGATCCACCAGTGTCATTGCATGTGTGTTTTTTTACTAACAACAACTAGAGTCATTGCATGTGTGTTCTTTTCACATACAACATATGGATCCACTAGTGTTATTGCATGTGTGCTCTTTTCACAATCCACCTATGGATCCACTTGTGTCATTGCATGTGTGTTCTTTTCTCATACCACATATGGATCCACCAGTGTCATTGAAATGTGCGTTCTCTTCAGAGACCACACATGGATCCACCAGTGTCATTCATGTGTGTTATTTTTACTAACTACAACTAGAGTCATTGCATGTGTGTTCTTTTTACATACCACATATAGATCCACCAGTGTCATTGCATGTGTGCTCTTTTCACAATCCACCTATGGATCCACCTGTGTCATTGAAATGTGTGTTCTCTTCATAGACCATACATGGATCCACCAGTGTCATTGCATGTGTGTTCTTTTTACTAACAACAACTGGAGTCATTGCATGTGTGTTCTTTTCACATACCACATATGGATCCACCAGTGTCATTGCATGTGTGCTCTTTTCACAATCCACCTATGGATCCACCAGTTTCATTACATGTGTGTTCTTTTCCCTAACAACAACTGGAGTCATTGCATGTGTTTTTTTTTTCACATACCACATATGGATCCACCAGTTTCATTGAAATGAGTGTTCTATTTAGAGACCACACATGGATCCACCAGTGTCATTGCATGTGTGTTCTTTTTACTAACAACAACTGGAGTCATTGCATGTGTGTTCTTTTCACATACCACATATGGATCCACCAGTGTCATTGCATGTGTGCTCTTTTCACAGTCCACCTATGGATCCACTAGTGTCATTGCATGTGTGTTCTTTTTACTAACAACAACCAGAGTCATTGCATGTGTGTTCTTTTCACATACCACATATGGATCCACCAGTGTCATTGCCTGTGTGCTCTTTTCACAATCCACCTATGCATCCACCAGTGTCATTGCAATTGTGTTCTTTTTACTAACAACAACCAAGGTCATTGCATGTGTGTTCTTTTCACATACCACATATGGATCCACCAGTGTCATTGCATGCGTGTTCTTTTCACAATCCACCTATAGATCCACCAGTGTCATTGCATCTGTGCTCTTTTTACTAACAACAACCAGAGTTATTGCATGTGTGTTCTCTTCAGAGACCACACATGGATCCACAAGTCTTATTGCATTTGTGTTCTTTTTACTAACAACAATCAGAGTCATTGAAATGTGTGTTCTCTTTAGATACCACACATGGATCCACCAGTGTCATTGAATGTGTGTTCCTTTTACTAACAACAACCAGAGTCATTGCATGTGTGTTCTTTTAACATACCACATATGTATCCACCAGTGTCATTGAATGTGTGTTCTTTTTACTAATAACAACCAGAGTCATTGCATTTGTGTTCTTTTCACATACCACATATGGATCCACCAGTGACATTGCATGTGTGTTCTTTTCACAATCCACCTATAGATCCACCAGTGTCATTGCATGTGGGCTCTTCTTACTAACAACAACCAGAGTCATTGCATGTGTGTTCTCTTTACTGACCACACATGGATCCACCGGTGTTATGTCATTTGTGTTCTTTTTACTAACAACAATCAGAGTCATTGAAATGTGTGTTCTCTTTAGAGACCACACATGGATCCACCAGTGTCATTGAATGTGTGTTCTTTTTACTAACAACAGCCAGAGTCATTGCATGTGTGTTCTTTCCACATACCACCTATGGATCCACCAGTCTCATTACATGTGTATTCTTTTTACTAACAACAACTAGAGGTATTTCATGTGTGTTCTTGTCACATACCACATATGGATCCACCAGTGTCATTGAAATGAGTGTTCTCTTCAGAGACCACACATGGATCCACCAGCGTCATTGCATGTGTGTTCTTTTTACTAACAACAACTGGAGTCATTGCATGTGTGTTCTTTTCACATACCACATATGGATCCACCAGTGTCATTGCATGTGTGCTCTTTTCACAATCCACCTATGGATCCACCAGTGTCATTGCATGTGTGTTCTTTTTACTAACAACAACCAGAGTCATTGCATGTGTATTCTTTTCACATACCACATATGGATCAACCAGTGTCATTGCATGTGTGTTCTTTTCACAATACACCTATGGATCCACCAGTGTCATTGAATGTGTGTTCTTTTTACTAACAACAACCAGAGTCATTGCATGTGTGTTCTTTTCACATACCACATATGGATCCACCAGTCTCATTGCATGTGTATTCTTTTTAGAAACAACAACTGGAGTCATTGCATGTGTGTTCTTTTCACATACCACATATGGATCCACCAGTGTCATTGAAATGAGTGTTCTCTTCAGAGACCACACATGGATCCACCAGTGTCATTGCATGTGTGTTCTTTTTACTAACAAGAACTGGAGTCATTGCATGTGTGTTCTTTTCACAATCCCCCTTTGGATCCACCAGTGTCATTGCATGTGTGTTCTTTTTACTAACAACAACCAGAGTCATTGCATGTGTGTTCTTTTCACATACCACATATGGATCCACCAGTGTCAATGCATGTGTGCTCTTTTCACAGTCCACCTATGGATCCACTAGTGCCATTGCATGTGTGTTCTTTTTACTAACAACAACTGGAGTCATTGCATGTGTGTTCTTTTCACATACCACATATGGATCCACCAGTGTCATTGCATGTGTGCTCTTTTCACAATCCACCTATGGATCCACCAGTGTCATTGCATGTGTGTTCTTTTTACTAACAACAACCAGAGTCATTGCATGTGTATTCTTTTCACATACCACATATGGATCAACCAGTGTCATTGCATGTGTGTTCTTTTCACAATACACCTATGGATCCACCAGTGTCATTGAATGTGTGTTCTTTTTACTAACAACAACCAGAGTCATTGCATGTGTGTTCTTTTCACATACCACATATGGATCCACCAGTCTCATTGCATGTGTATTCTTTTTAGAAACAACAACTGGAGTCATTGCATGTGTGTTCTTTTCACATACCACATATGGATCCACCAGTGTCATTGAAATGAGTGTTCTCTTCAGAGACCACACATGGATCCACCAGTGTCATTGCATGTGTGTTCTTTTTACTAACAAGAACTGGAGTCATTGCATGTGTGTTCTTTTCACAATCCCCCTTTGGATCCACCAGTGTCATTGCATGTGTGTTCTTTTTACTAACAACAACCAGAGTCATTGCATGTGTGTTCTTTTCACATACCACATATGGATCCACCAGTGTCAATGCATGTGTGCTCTTTTCACAGTCCACCTATGGATCCACTAGTGCCATTGCATGTGTGTTCTTTTTACTAACAACAACCAGAGTCATTGCATGTGTGTTCTTTTCACATACCACATATGGATCCACCAGTGTCATTGCATGTGTGCTCTTTTCACAATCCACCTATGCATCCACCAGTGTCATTGCAATTGTGTTCTTTTTACTAACAACAACCAAGGTCATTGCATGTGTGTTCTTTTCACATACCACATATGGATCCACCAGTGTCATTGCATGCGTGTTCTTTTCACAATCCACCTATAGATCCACCAGTGTCATTGCATCTGTGCTCTTTTTACTAACAACAACCAGAGTTATTGCATGTGTGTTCTCTTCAGAGACCACACATGGATCCACAAGTCTTATTGCATTTGTGTTCTTTTTACTAACAACAATCAGAGTCATTGAAATGTGTGTTCTCTTTAGATACCACACATGGATCCACCAGTGTCATTGAATGTGTGTTCTTTTTACTAACAACAACCAGAGTCATTGCATATGTATTCTTTTCACATACCACATATGGATCCACCAGTGTCATTGAATGTGTGTTCCTTTTACTAATAACAACCAGAGTCATTGCATTTGTGTTCTTTTCACATACCACATATGGATCCACCAGTGTCATTGCATGTGTGTTCTTTTCACAATCCACCTATAGATCCACCAGTGTCATTGCATGTGTGCTATTCTTACTAACAACAACCAGAGTCATTGCATGTGTGTTCTCTTCAGAGACCACACATGGATCCACCGGTGTTATGTCATTTGTGTTCTTTTTACTAACAACAATCAGAGTCACTGAAATGTGTGTTCTCTTTAGAGACCACACATGGATCCACCAGTGTCATTGAATGTGTGTTCTTTTTACTAACAACAACCAGAGTCATTGCATGTGTGTTCTTTCCACATACCACATATGGATCCACCAGTCTCATTACATGTGTATTATTTTTACTAACAACAACTGGAGGTATTTCATGTGTGTTCTTGTCACATACCACATATGGATCCACCAGTGTCATTGAAATGAGTGTTCTCTTCAGAGACCACACATGGATCCACCAGCGTCATTGCATGTGTGTTCTTTTTACTAACAACAACTGGAGTCATTGCATGTGTGTTCTTTTCACATACCACATATGGATCCACCAGTGTCATTGCATGTGTGCTCTTTTCACAATCCACCTATGGATCCACCAGTGTCATTGCATGTGTGTTCTTTTTACTAACAACAACCAGAGTCATTGCATGTGTATTCTTTTCACATACCACATATGGATCCACCAGTGTCATTGCATGTGTGTTCTTTTCACAATACACCTATGGATCCACCAGTGTCATTGAATGTGTGTTCTTCTTACTAACAACAACCAGAGTCATTGCATGTGTGTTCTTTTCACATACCACATATGGATCCACCAGTCTCATTGCATGTGTATTCTTTTTAGAAACAACAACTGGAGTTATTTCATGTGTGTTCTTTTCACATACCACATATGGATCCACCAGTGTCATTGAAATGAGTGTTCTCTTCAGAGACCTCACATGGATCCACCAGTGTCATTGCATGTGTGTTCTTTTTACTAACAACAACTGGAGTCATTGCATGTGTGTTCTTTTCACATCCCACATATGGATCCACCAGTGTCATTGCATGTGTGCTCTTTTCACAATCCACCTTTGGATCCACCAGTGTCATTGCATGTGTGTTCTTTTCCCTAACAACAATTGGAGTCATTGCATGTGTGTTCTTTTCACATACCACATATGGATCCACCAGTGTCATTGCATGTGTGCTCTTTTCACAATCCACCTATGGATCCACCAGTGTCATTGCATGTGTGTTCTTTTCACATACCACATGTGGATCCACCAGTGTCATTGAAATGTGTGTTCTCTTTAGAGACCAGACATGGATCCACCAGTGTCATTGCATGTGTGTTCTTTTTACTAACAACAACTGGAGTCATTGCATGTGTGTTCTTTTCACATACCACATATGGATCCACCAGTGTCATTGAAATGTGTGTTCTCTTCAGAGACCACACATAGATCCACCAGTGTCATTGCATGTGTGTTCTTTTTACTAACAACAACTGGAGTCATTGCATGTGTGTTCTTTTCACAAACAACATATGGATCCACTAGTGTCATTGCATGTGTGCTCTTTTCACAATCCACCTATGGATCCACTCGTGTCATTGCATGTGTGTTCTTTTCACATACCACATATGGATCCACCAGTGTCATTGAAATGTATATTCTCTTCAGAGACCACACATGGATCCACCAATGTCATTCATGTGTGTTCTTTTTACTAACAACAACTGGAGTCATTGCATGTGTGTTCTTTTCACATACCACATATGGATCCACCAGTGTCATTGCATGTGTTCTCATTTCACAAACCACCTATGGATCCACCAGTGTCATTGGAATGTGTGTTCTCTCCAGAGACCATACATGGATCCACCAGTGTCATTGCATGTGTGTTCTTTTTACTAACAACAACTAGAGTCATTGCATGTGTGTTCTTTTCACATACCACATATGGATCCACCAGTGTCATTGCATGTGTGCTCTTTTCACAGTCCACCTATGGATCCACTAGTGTCATTGCATGTGTGTTCTTTTTACTCTACAACAACCAGAGTCATTGCATGTGTGTTCTTTTCACATACCACATATGGATCCACCAGTGTCATTGCATGCGTGTTCTTTTCACAATCCACCTATAGATCCACCAGTGTCATTGCATCTGTGCTCTTTTTACTAACAACAACCAGAGTTATTGCATGTGTGTTCTCTTCAGAGACCACACATGGATCCACCAGTCTTATTGCATTTGTGTTCTTTTTACTAACAACAATCAGAGTCATTGAAATGTGTGTTCTCTTTAGATACCACACATGGATCCACCAGTGTCATTGAATGTGTGTTCTTTTTACTAACAACAACCAGAGTCATTGCATTTGTGTTCTTTTCACATACCACATATGGATCCACCAGTGTCATTGAAATGTGTGTTCTCTTTAGAGACCAGACATGGATCCACCAGTGTCATTGCATGTGTGTTCTTTTTACTAACAACAACTGGAGTCATTGCATGTGTGTTCTTTTCACATACCACATATGGATCCACCAGTGTCATTGCATGTGTCCTCTTTTCACAATCCACCTATGGATCCACCAGTGTCATTGCCTGTGTGTTCTTCTCACATACCACATATGGATCCACCAGTGTCATTGAAATGTGTGTTCTCTATAGAGACCACCAGTGTCATTGCATGTGTGTTCTTTTTCCTAACAACAACTGGAGTCATTACATGTGTGTTCTTTTCACATACCACATATGGATCCACCAGTGTCATTGCATGTGTGCTCTTTTCACAATCCACCTATGGATCCACTAGTGTCATTGATGTGTGTTCGTTTTACTAACAACAACCAGAGTCATTGCATGTGTGTTCTTTTCACATACCACATATGGATCCACCAGTGTCATTGCATGTGTGTTATTTTCACAATACACCTATGGACCCACCAGTGTCATTGCATGTGTGCTCTTTTTACTAACAACAACCAGAGTCATTGCATGTGTGTTCTCTTTAGAGACCACACATAGATCCACCAGAGTCATTGCATGTGTGTTCTCTTCAGAGACCACACATGGATCCACCAGTGTCATTGCATGTGTGTTCTTGTTACTAACAACAACCAGAGTCATTGCATGTGTGTTCTTTTCACATACAAAATATGGATCCACCAGTGTTATTGCATGTGTTTTCTTTTCACAATCCACCTATGGATCCACCAGTGTCATTGCATGTGTGTTCTTTTTACTAACAACAACCAGTTTCATTGAAATGTGTGTTCTCTTCTGAGACCACACATGGATCCACCAGTGTCATTGCATGTGTGTTCTTGTTACTAAGAACAACCAGAGTCATTGCATGTGTGTTCTTTTCACATACCACATATGGATCCAGCAGTGTCATTGAATGTGTGTTCTTTTTACTAACAACAACGAGAGTCATTGCATGTGTGTTCTTTTCACATACCACATATGGATCCACCAGTCTCATTGCATGTGTGTTCTTTTTACTAACAACAACTGGAGTCATTCCATGTGTGTTCTTTTCACATACCACATATGGATCCACCAGTGTCATTGAAAATTGTGTTCTCTTCAGAGACCACACATGGATCCACCAGTGTCATTGCATGTGTGCTCTTTTCACAATCCACCAATGGATCCACCAGTGTCATTGCATGTGTGTTATTTTCACATACCACATATGGATCCACCAGTGTCATTGAAATGTGTGTTCTCTTCAGAGACCACACATGGATCCACCAGTGTCATTGCATGTGTGTTCTTTTTACTAACAACAACTGGAATCACTGCATGTGTGTTCTTTTCACATACCATATATGGATCCACCAGTGTCATTCATGTGTGCTCTTTTCACAATCCACCTATGGATCCAACAGTGTCATTGCATGTGTGTTCTTTTTACTAATAACAACCAGAGTCATTGCATGTGTGTTCTCTTCAGAGACCACACATGGATCCACCAGTGTCACTGCATTTGTGTTCTTTTTACTAACAACAATCAGAGTCATTGAAATGTGTGTTCTCTTTAGAGACCCCACATGGATCCACTAGTGTCATTGAATGTGTGTTCTTTTAGTAACAACAACCAGAGTCATTGCATTTGTGTTCTTTTCACATACCACATATGATCCACCAGTTTCATTGAAATGTGTGTTCTCTTTAGAGACCACACATGGATCCACCAGTGTCATTGCATGTTTGTTCTTTTTACTAACAACAACTGGAGTCATTGCATGTCTGTTCTTTTCACATACCACATATGGATCCACCAGTGTCATTGCATGTGTGCTCTTTTCACAATCACCTATGGATCCACCAGTGTCATTGCATGTGTGTTCTTCTCACATACCACATATGGATCCACCAGTGTCATTGAAATGTGTGTTCTCTTTAGAGACCACCAGTGTCATTGCATGTGTGTTCTTTTTCCTAACAACAACTAGAGTCATTACATGTGTGTTCTTTTCACATACCACATATGGATCCACAAGTGTCATTGCATGTGTGCTCTTTTCATAATCCACCTATGGATCCACCAGAGTCATTACATGTGTGTTCTTTTTACTAACAACAACTAGAGTCATTGCATGTGCGTTCTTTTCACATACCACATATGGATCCACCAGTCTCATTGCATGTGTATTCTTTTTACTAACAACAACTAGAGGTATTTCATGTGTGTTCTTTTCACATACCACATATGGATCCACCAGTGTCATTGAAATGAGTGTTCTCTTCAGAGACCACACATGGATCCACCAGTGTCATTGCATGTGTGTTCTTTTTACTAACAACAACTGGAGTCATTGCATGTGTGTTCTTTTCACATACCACATATGGATCCAGCAGTGTCATTGCATGTGTGCTCTTTTCACAATCCACCTATGGATCCACCAGTGTCATTGCATGTGTGTTCTTTTCCCTAACAACAACTGGAGTCATTGCATGTGGGTTCTTTTCACATACCACATATGGTTCTACCAGTGTCATTGCATGTATGCTCTTTTCACAATCCACCTATGAATCCACCAGTGTCATTGCATGTGTGTTCTTTTCACATACCACATATGGATCCACCAGTGTCATTGAAATGTGTGTTCTCTTCAGAAACCGCACATGGATCCACCAGTGTCATTGCATGTGTGTTCTTTTTACTAACAACAACTGGAGTCATTGCATGTGTGTTCTTTTCACATACCACATATGGATCCACCAGTGTCATTGAAATGTGTGTTCTCTTCAGAGACCACACATGGATCCACCAGTGTCATTGCATGTGTGTTCTTTTTACTAACAACAACTGGAGTCATTGCATGTGTGTTCTTTTCACAAACAACATATGGATCCACTAGTGTCATTGCATGTGTGCTCTCTTCACAATCCACCTATGGATCCACTAGTGTCATTGCATGTGTGTTCTTTTCACATACATATGGATCCACCAGTGTCATTGAAATGTGTGGTCTCTTCAGAGACCACACATGGATCCACCAGTGTTATTCATGTGTGTTCATTTTACTAACAACAACTGGACTCATTGCACGTGTGTTCTTTTCACATACCACATATGGATCCACCAGTGTCATTGCATGTGTGCTCTTTTCACAATCCACCTATGGATCCACCAGTGTCACTGAAATGTGTGTTATCTTCAGAGACCATACATGGATCCACCAGTGTCATTGCATGTGTGTTCTTTTTACTAACAACAACTAGAGTCATTGCATGTCTGTTGTTTTCACATACCACATATAGATCCACCAGTGTCATTGCATGTGTGCTCTTTTCACAGTCCACCTATGGATCCACTATTGTCATTGCATGTGTGTTCTTTTTACTAACAACAACCACAGTCATTGCATGTGTGTTCTTTTCACATACCACATATGGATCCACTAGTGTCATTTCATGCGTGTTCTTTTCACAGTCCACCTATAGATCCACCAGTGTCATTGCATCTGTGCTCTTTTTACTAACAACAACCAGAGTCAATGCATGTGTGTTCTCTTCAGAGACCACACATGGATCCACCAGTCTCATTGCATTTGTGTTCTTTTTACTAACAACAATCAGAGTCATTGAAATATGTGTTCTCTTTAGATACCACACATAGATCCACCAGTGTCATTGAGTGTGTGTTCTTTTTACTAACAACAACCAGAGTCATTGCATTTGTGTTCTTTTCACATACCACATATGGATCCACCAGTGTCATTGCATGTGTTCTCATTTCACAAACCACCTATGGATCCACCAGTGTCATTGGAATGTGTGTTCTCTCCAGAGACCATACATGGATCCACCAGTGTCATTGCATGTGTGTTCTTTTTACTAACAACAACTAGAGTCATTGCATGTGTGTTCTTTTCACATACCACATATGGATCCACCAGTGTCATTGCATGTGTGCTCTTTTCACAGTCCACCTATGGATCCACTAGTGTCATTGCATGTGTGTTCTTTTTACTCTACAACAACCAGAGTCATTGCATGTGTGTTCTTTTCACATACCACATATGGATCCACCAGTGTCATTGCATGCGTGTTCTTTTCACAATCCACCTATAGATCCACCAGTGTCATTGCATCTGTGCTCTTTTTACTAACAACAACCAGAGTTATTGCATGTGTGTTCTCTTCAGAGACCACACATGGATCCACCAGTCTTATTGCATTTGTGTTCTTTTTACTAACAACAATCAGAGTCATTGAAATGTGTGTTCTCTTTAGATACCACACATGGATCCACCAGTGTCATTGAATGTGTGTTCTTTTTACTAACAACAACCAGAGTCATTGCATTTGTGTTCTTTTCACATACCACATATGGATCCACCAGTGTCATTGAAATGTGTGTTCTCTTTAGAGACCAGACATGGATCCACCAGTGTCATTGCATGTGTGTTCTTTTTACTAACAACAACTGGAGTCATTGCATGTGTGTTCTTTTCACATACCACATATGGATCCACCAGTGTCATTGCATGTGTCCTCTTTTCACAATCCACCTATGGATCCACCAGTGTCATTGCCTGTGTGTTCTTCTCACATACCACATATGGATCCACCAGTGTCATTGAAATGTGTGTTCTCTTTAGAGACCACCAGTGTCATTGCATGTGTGTTCTTTTTCCTAACAACAACTGGAGTCATTACATGTGTGTTCTTTTCACATACCACATATGGATCCACCAGTGTCATTGCATGTGTGCTCTTTTCACAATCCACCTATGGATCCAATAGTGTCATTGATGTGTGTTCGTTTTACTAACAACAACCAGAGTCATTGCATGTGTGTTCTTTTCACATACCACATATGGATCCACCAGTGTCATTGCATGTGTGTTATTTTCACAATACACCTATGGACCCACCAGTGTCATTGCATGTGTGCTCTTTTTACTAACAACAACCAGAGTCATTGCATGTGTGTTCTCTTTAGAGACCACACATAGATCCACCAGAGTCATTGCATGTGTGTTCTCTTCAGAGACCACACATGGATCCACCAGTGTCATTGCATGTGTGTTCTTGTTACTAACAACAACCAGAGTCATTGCATGTGTGTTCTTTTCACATACAAAATATGGATCCACCAGTGTTATTGCATGTGTTTTCTTTTCACAATCCACCTATGGATCCACCAGTGTCATTGCATGTGTGTTCTTTTTACTAACAACAACCAGTTTCATTGAAATGTGTGTTCTCTTCTGAGACCACACATGGATCCACCAGTGTCATTGCATGTGTGTTCTTGTTACTAACAACAACCAGAGTCATTGCATGTGTGTTCTTTTCACATACCACATATGGATCCAGCAGTGTCATTGAATGTGTGTTCTTTTTACTAACAACAACGAGAGTCATTGCATGTGTGTTCTTTTCACATACCACATATGGATCCACCAGTCTCATTGCATGTGTGTTCTTTTTACTAACAACAACTGGAGTCATTCCATGTGTGTTCTTTTCACATACCACATATGGATCCACCAGTGTCATTGAAAATTGTGTTCTCTTCAGAGACCACACATGGATCCACCAGTGTCATTGCATGTGTGTTCTTTTTACTAACAACAACTGGAGTCATTGCATGTGTGTTCTTTTCACATAGCACATATGGATCCACCAGTGTCATTGCATGTGTGCTCTTTTCACAATCCACCTATGGATCCACCAGTGTCATTGCATGTGTGTTATTTTCACATACCACATATGGATCCACCAGTGTCATTGAAATGTGTGTTCTCTTCAGAGACCACACATGGATCCACCAGTGTCATTGCATGTGTGTTCTTTTTACTAACAACAACTGGAATCACTGCATGTGTGTTCTTTTCACATACCATATATGGATCCACCAGTGTCATTCATGTGTGCTCTTTTCACAATCCACCTATGGATCCAATAGTGTCATTGCATGTGTGTTCTTTTTACTAATAACAACCAGAGTCATTGCATGTGTGTTCTCTTCAGAGACCACACATGGATCCACCAGTGTCACTGCATTTGTGTTCTTTTTACTAACAACAATCAGAGTCATTGAAATGTGTGTTCTCTTTAGAGACCCCACATGGATCCACTAGTGTCATTGAATGTGTGTTCTTTTAGTAACAACAACCAGAGTCATTGCATTTGTGTTCTTTTCACATACCACATATGATCCACCAGTTTCATTGAAATGTGTGTTCTCTTTAGAGACCACACATGGATCCACCAGTGTCATTGCATGTTTGTTCTTTTTACGAACAACAACTGGAGTCATTGCATGTCTGTTCTTTTCACATACCACATATGGATCCACCAGTGTCATTGCATGTGTGCTCTTTTCACAATCACCTATGGATCCACCAGTGTCATTGCATGTGTGTTCTTCTCACATACCACATATGGATCCACCAGTGTCATTGAAATGTGTGTTCTCTTTAGAGACCACCAGTGTCATTGCATGTGTGTTCTTTTTCCTAACAACAACTAGAGTCATTACATGTGTGTTCTTTTCACATACCACATATGGATCCACAAGTGTCATTGCATGTGTGCTCTTTTCATAATCCACCTATGGATCCACCAGAGTCATTACATGTGTGTTCTTTTTACTAACAACAACTAGAGTCATTGCATGTGCGTTCTTTTCACATACCACATATGGATCCACCAGTCTCATTGCATGTGTATTCTTTTTACTAACAACAACTAGAGGTATTTCATGTGTGTTCTTTTCACATACCACATATGGATCCACCAGTGTCATTGAAATGAGTGTTCTCTTCAGAGACCACACATGGATCCACCAGTGTCATTGCATGTGTGTTCTTTTTACTAACAACAACTGGAGTCATTGCATGTGTGTTCTTTTCACATACCACATATGGATCCACCAGTGTCATTGCATGTGTGCTCTTTTCACAATCCACCTATGGATCCACCAGTGTCATTGCATGTGTGTTCTTTTCCCTAACAACAACTGGAGTCATTGCATGTGGGTTCTTTTCACATACCACATATGGTTCTACCAGTGTCATTGCATGTGTGCTCTTTTCACAATCCACCTATGAATCCACCAGTGTCATTGCATGTGTGTTCTTTTCACATACCACATATGGATCCACCAGTGTCATTGAAATGTGTGTTCTCTTCAGAAACCGCACATGGATCCACCAGTGTCATTGCATGTGTGTTCTTTTTACTAACAACAACTGGAGTCATTGCATGTGTGTTCTTTTCACATACCACATATGGATCCACCAGTGTCATTGAAATGTGTGTTCTCTTCAGAGACCACACATGGATCCACCAGTGTCATTGCATGTGTGTTCTTTTTACTAACAACAACTGGAGTCATTGCATGTGTGTTCTTTTCACAAACAACATATGGATCCACTAGTGTCATTGCATGTGTGCTCTCTTCACAATCCACCTATGGATCCACTAGTGTCATTGCATGTGTGTTCTTTTCACATACATATGGATCCACCAGTGTCATTGAAATGTGTGGTCTCTTCAGAGACCACACATGGATCCACCAGTGTTATTCATGTGTGTTCATTTTACTAACAACAACTGGAGTCATTGCACGTGTGTTCTTTTCACATACCACATATGGATCCACCAGTGTCATTGCATGTGTGCTCTTTTCACAATCCACCTATGGATCCACCAGTGTCACTGAAATGTGTGTTATCTTCAGAGACCATACATGGATCCACCAGTGTCATTGCATGTGTGTTCTTTTTACTAACAACAACTAGAGTCATTGCATGTCTGTTCTTTTCACATACCACATATAGATCCACCAGTGTCATTGCATGTGTGCTCTTTTCACAGTCCACCTATGGATCCACTATTGTCATTGCATGTGTGTTCTTTTTACTAACAACAACCACAGTCATTGCATGTGTGTTCTTTTCACATACCACATATGGATCCACTAGTGTCATTGCATGCGTGTTCTTTTCACAGTCCACCTATAGATCCACCAGTGTCATTGCATCTGTGCTCTTTTTACTAACAACAACCAGAGTCAATGCATGTGTGTTCTCTTCAGAGACCACACATGGATCCACCAGTCTCATTGCATTTGTGTTCTTTTTACTAACAACAATCAGAGTCATTGAAATATGTGTTCTCTTTAGATACCACACATAGATCCACCAGTGTCATTGAGTGTGTGTTCTTTTTACTAACAACAACCAGAGTCATTGCATTTGTGTTCTTTTCACATACCACATATGGATCCACCAGTGTCATTGAAATGTGTGTTCTCTTTAGAGACCACACATGGATCCACCGGTGTCATTGCACGTGTGTTCTTTTTCCTAACAACAACTAGAGTCATTACATGTGTGTTCTTTTCACATACCACATATGGATCCACCAGTGTCATTGCATGTGTGCTCTTTTCACAATCCACTTATGGATCCACCAGTGTCATTGCATGTGTGTTCTTTTTACTAACAACAACCAGAGTCATTGCATGTGTGTTCTTTTCACATACCACATATGGATCCACCAGTGTCATTGCATCTGTGTTCTTTTCACAACACACCTATGGATCCACCAGTGTCATTGAATGTGTGTTCTTTTTACTAACAACAACCAGAGTCATTGCATGTGTGTTCTTTTCACATACCACATATGGATCCACCAGTCTCATTGCATGTGTATTCTTTTTACTAACAACAACTGGAGGTGTTTCATGTGTGTTCTTTTCACATACGACATATGGATCCACCAGTGTCATTGAAATGAGTGTTCTCTTCAGAGACCACACATGGATCCACTAGTGTCATTGCATGTGTGTTCTTTTCACCAACAACAACTGGAGTCATTGCATGTGTGTTCTTTTCACATACCACATATGGATCCACCAGTGTCATTGCATGTGTGCTCTTTTCACAATCCACCTATGGATCCACCAGTGTCATTGCATGTGTCTTCTTTTCCCTAACAATAACTGGAGTCATTGCATGTGTGTTCTTTTCACATACCGCATATGGATCCACCAGTGTCATTGCATGTGTGCTCTTTTCACAATCCACCTATGGATCCACCAGTGTCATTGCATGTGTGTTCTTTTCACATACCACATATGGATCCACCAGTGTCATTGAAATGTGTGTTCTCTTCAGAAACCGCACATGGATCCACCAGTGTCATTGCATGTGTGTTCTTTTTACTAACAACAACTGGAGTCATTGCATGTGTGTTCTTTTCACATACCACATGTGGATCCACCAGTGTCGTTGAAATGTGTGTTCTCTTCAGAGACCACACATGGATCCACCAGTGTCATTGCATGTGTGTTCTTTTTACTAACAACAACTGGAGTCATTGCATGTGTGTTCTTTTCACAAACAACATATGGATCCACTAGTGTCATTGCATGTGTGCTCTTTTCACAATCCACCTATGGATCCACTACTATCATTGCATGTGTGTTCTTTTCACATACCACATATGGATCCACCAGTGTCATTGAAATGTGTGGTCTCTTCAGAGATCACACATGGATCCACCAGTGTCATTCATGTGTGTTCTTTTTACTAACAACAACTGGAGTCATTGCATGTGTGTTCTTTTCACATACCACATATGGATCCACCAGTGTCATTGCATGTGTGCTCTTTTCACAATCCACCTATGGATCCACCAGTGTCATTGAAATGTGTGTTATCTTCAGAGACCATACATGGATCCACCAGTGTCATTGCATGTGTGTTCTTTTTCCTAACAACAACTAGAGTCATTGCATGTGTGTTCTTTTCACATACCACATATGGATCCACCAGTGTCATTGCATGTGTCCTCTTTTCACACTCCACCTATGGATCCACTAGTGTCATTGCATGTGTGTTCTTTTTACTAACAACAACCACAGTCATTGCATGTGTGTTCTTTTCACATACCACATATGGATCCACTAGTGTCATTGCATGCGTGTTCTTTTCACAGTCCACCTATAGATCCACCAGTGTCATTGCATCTGTGCTCTTTTTACTAACAACAACCAGAGTCATTGCATGTGTGTTCTCTTCAGAGACCACACATGGATCCACCAGTCTTATTGCATTTGCGTTCTTTTTACTAACAACAATCAGAGTCATTGAAATGTGTGTTCGCTTTAGATACCACACATGGATCCACCAGTGTCATTGAATGTGTGTTCTTTCTACTAACAACAACCAGAGTCATTGCATTTGTGTTCTTTTCACATACCACATATGGATCCACTAGTGTCATTGAAATGTGTGTTCTCTGCAGAGACCACACATGGATCCACCAGTGTCATTCATGTGTGTTCTTTTTACTAACAACAACTGGAGTCATTGCATGTGTGTTCTTTTGACATACCACATATGGATCCACCAGTGTCATTGCATGTGTGCTCTTTTCACAATCCACCTATGGATCCACCAGTGTCATTGAAATGTGTGTTCTCTTCAGAGACCATACATGGATCCACCAGTGTCATTGCATATGTGTTCTTTTTCCTAACAGCAACTAGAGTCATTACATGTGTGTTCTTTTCACATACCACATATGGATCCACCAGTGTCATTGCATGTGTGCTATTTTCACAATCCACCTATGGATCCACCAGTGTCATTGCATGTGTGTTCTTTTTACTAACAACAACCAGAGTCATTGCATGTGTGTTCTTTTCACATACCACATATGGATCCACCAGTGTCATTGCATGTGTGTTCTTTTCACAATACACCTATGGATCCACCAGTGTCATTGCATGTGTGCTCTTTTTGCTAAAAACAACAAGAGTCATTGCATGTGTGTTCTCTTCAGAGACCACACATAGATCCACCAGAGTCATTGCATGTGTGTTCTCTTCAGAGACCACACATGGATCCACCAGTGTCAATGCATGTGTGTTCTTGTTACTAACAACAACCAGAGTCATTGCATGTGTGTTCTTTTCACATACCACATATGGATCCACCAGTGTCATTACATGTGTTTTCTTTTCACAATCCACCTATGGATCCACTAGTGTCATTGCATGTGTGTTCTTTTTACTAACAATAACCAGTTTCATTGAAATGTGTGTTCTCTTCTGAGACCACACATGGATCCACCAGTGTCATTGCATGTGTGTTCTTGTTACTAACAACAACCAAAGTCATTGCATGTGTGTTCTTTTCACATACCACATATGAATCCAGCAGTGTCATTGAATGTGTGTTCTTTTTACTAACAACAACCAGAGTCATTGCATGTGTGTTCTTTTCACATAACACATATGGATCCACCAGTATCATTGCATGTGTGTTCTTTTTACTAACAACAACTGGAGTCATTCCATGTGTGTTCTTTTCACATACCACATATGGATCCACTAGTGTCATTGAAATGTGTGTTCTCTTCAGAGACCACACGTGGATCCACCAGTGTCATTGCATGTGTGTTCTTTTTACTAACAACAACTGGAGTCATTGCCATTGTGTTCTTTTCACGTAACACATATGGATCCACCAGTGTCATTGCATGTGTGCTCTTTTCACAATCCACCTATGGATCCACCAGTGTCATTGCATCTTCGTTCTTTTCACATACCACATATGGATCCACCAGTGTCATTGAAATGTGTGTTCTCCTCAAAGACCACACATGGATCCACCATTGTCATTGCATGTGTGTTCTTTTTACTAACAACAACTGGAATCATTGCATGTGTGTTCTTTTCACATACCATATATGGATCCACCAGTGTCATTCATGTGTGCTATTTTCACAATCCACCTATGGATCCACTAGTGTCATTGCATGTGTGTTCTTTTTACTAATAACAACCAGAGTCATTGCATGTGTGTTCTCTTCAGAGACCACACATGGATCCACCAGTGTCATTGCATTTGTGTTCTTTTTACTAACAACAATCAGAGTCCTTGAAATGTGTGTTCTCTTTAGAGACCACACATGGATCCACCAGTGTCATTGAATGTGTGTTCTTTTTACTAACAACAACCAGAGTCATTGCATTTGTGTTCTTTTCACATACCACATATCATCCACCAGTGTCATTGAAATGTGTGTTCTATTTAGAGACCGCACATGGATCCACCAGTGTCATTGCATGTGTGTTCTTTTTACTAACAACAACTGGAGTCATTGCATGTGTGTTGTTTTCACATACCACATATGGATCCACCAGTGTCATTGCATGTGTGCTCTTTTCACAATCCACCTATGGATCCACCAGTGTCATTGCATGTGTTTTCTTCTCACATGCCACATATGGATCCACCAGTGTCATTGAAATGTCTATTCTCTTTAGAGACCACCAGTGTCATTGCATGTGTGTTCTTTTTCCTAACAACAACTGGAGTCATTACATGTGTGTTCTTTTCACATACCACATATGGTTCCACCAGTGTCATTGCATGTGTGCTCTTTTTGTACAATCCACCTATGGATCCACCAGTGTCATTGCATGTGTGTTCTTTTTACTATCAACAACCAGACTCATTGCATGTGTGTTCTTTTCACATACCACATATGGATCCACCAGTGTCATTGCATGTGTGTTCTTTTCACAATACACCTATGGATCCACCAGTTTCATTGCATGTGTGCTCTTTTTACTAACAACAAACAGAGTCATTGCATGTGTGTTCTCTTCAGAGACCACACATAGATCCACCAGAGTCATTGCATGTGTGTTCTCTTCAGAGACCACACATGGATCCACCAGTGTCATTGCATGTGTGTTCTTGTTACTAACACCAACCAGAGTCATTGCATGTGTGTTCTTTTCACATACCACATATGGATCCACCAGTGTCATTGCATGTGTTTTCTTTTCACAATCCACCTATGGATCCACCAGTGTCATTGCATATGTGTTCTTTTTACTAACAACAACCAGTGTCATTGAAATGTGTGTTCTCTTCAGAGACCACACATGGATCCACCAATGTCATTGCATGTGTGTTCTTGTTACTAACAACAACCAGAGTCATTGCATGTGTGTTCTTTTCACATACCACATATGGATCTAGCAGTGTCATTGAATGTGTGTTCTTTTTACTAACAACAACCAGAGTCATTGCATGTGTGTTCTTTTCACATACCACATATGGGTCCACCAGTCTCATTGCATATGTGTTCTTTCTACTAACAACAACCAGAGTCATTGCATTTGTGTTCTTTTCACATACCACATATGGATCCACTAGTGTCATTGAAATGTGTGTTCTCTGCAGAGACCACACATGGATCCACCAGTGTCATTCATGTGTGTTCTTTTTACTAACAACAACTGGAGTCATTGCATGTGTGTTCTTTTGACATACCACATATGGATCCACCAGTGTCATTGCATGTGTGCTCTTTTCACAATCCACCTATGGATCCACCAGTGTCATTGAAATGTGTGTTCTCTTCAGAGACCATACATGGATCCACCAGTGTCATTGCATATGTGTTCTTTTTCCTAACAGCAACTAGAGTCATTACATGTGTGTTCTTTTCACATACCACATATGGATCCACCAGTGTCATTGCATGTGTGCTATTTTCACAATCCACCTATGGATCCACCAGTGTCATTGCATGTGTGTTCTTTTTACTAACAACAACCAGAGTCATTGCATGTGTGTTCTTTTCACATACCACATATGGATCCACCAGTGTCATTGCATGTGTGTTCTTTTCACAATACACCTATGGATCCACCAGTGTCATTGCATGTGTGCTCTTTTTGCTAAAAACAACCAGAGTCATTGCATGTGTGTTCTCTTCAGAGACCACACATAGATCCACCAGAGTCATTGCATGTGTGTTCTCTTCAGAGACCACACATGGATCCACCAGTGTCAATGCATGTGTGTTCTTGTTACTAACAACAACCAGAGTCATTGCATGTGTGTTCTTTTCACATACCACATATGGATCCACCAGTGTCATTACATGTGTTTTCTTTTCACAATCCACCTATGGATCCACTAGTGTCATTGCATGTGTGTTCTTTTTACTAACAATAACCAGTTTCATTGAAATGTGTGTTCTCTTCTGAGACCACACATGGATCCACCAGTGTCATTGCATGTGTGTTCTTGTTACTAACAACAACCAAAGTCATTGCATGTGTGTTCTTTTCACATACCACATATGAATCCAGCAGTGTCATTGAATGTGTGTTCTTTTTACTAACAACAACCAGAGTCATTGCATGTGTGTTCTTTTCACATAACACATATGGATCCACCAGTATCATTGCATGTGTGTTCTTTTTACTAACAACAACTGGAGTCATTCCATGTGTGTTCTTTTCACATACCACCTATGGATCCACTAGTGTCATTGAAATGTGTGTTCTGTTCAGAGACCACACGTGGATCCACCAGTGTCATTGCATGTGTGTTCTTTTTACTAACAACAACTGGAGTCATTGCCATTGTGTTCTTTTCACGTAACACATATGGATCCACCAGTGTCATTGCATGTGTGCTCTTTTCACAATCCACCTATGGATCCACCAGTGTCATTGCATCTTCGTTCTTTTCACATACCACATATGGATCCACCAGTGTCATTGAAATGTGTGTTCTCCTCAAAGACCACACATGGATCCACCATTGTCATTGCATGTGTGTTCTTTTTACTAACAACAACTGGAATCATTGCATGTGTGTTCTTTTCACATACCATATATGGATCCACCAGTGTCATTCATGTGTGCTATTTTCACAATCCACCTATGGATCCACTAGTGTCATTGCATGTGTGTTCTTTTTACTAATAACAACCAGAGTCATTGCATGTGTGTTCTCTTCAGAGACCACACATGGATCCACCAGTGTCATTGCATTTGTGTTCTTTTTACTAACAACAATCAGAGTCCTTGAAATGTGTGTTCTCTTTAGAGACCACACATGGATCCACCAGTGTCATTGAATGTGTGTTCTTTTTACTAACAACAACCAGAGTCATTGCATTTGTGTTCTTTTCACATACCACATATCATCCACCAGTGTCATTGAAATGTGTGTTCTATTTAGAGACCGCACATGGATCCACCAGTGTCATTGCATGTGTGTTCTTTTTACTAACAACAACTGGAGTCATTGCATGTGTGTTGTTTTCACATACCACATATGGATCCACCAGTGTCATTGCATGTGTGCTCTTTTCACAATCCACCTATGGATCCACCAGTGTCATTGCATGTGTTTTCTTCTCACATGCCACATATGGATCCACCAGTGTCATTGAAATGTCTATTCTCTTTAGAGACCACCAGTGTCATTGCATGTGTGTTCTTTTTCCTAACAACAACTGGAGTCATTACATGTGTGTTCTTTTCACATACCACATATGGTTCCACCAGTGTCATTGCATGTGTGCTCTTTTTGTACAATCCACCTATGGATCCACCAGTGTCATTGCATGTGTGTTCTTTTTACTATCAACAACCAGACTCATTGCATGTGTGTTCTTTTCACATACCACATATGGATCCACCAGTGTCATTGCATGTGTGTTCTTTTCACAATACACCTATGGATCCACCAGTTTCATTGCATGTGTGCTCTTTTTACTAACAACAAACAGAGTCATTGCATGTGTGTTCTCTTCAGAGACCACACATAGATCCACCAGAGTCATTGCATGTGTGTTCTCTTCAGAGACCACACATGGATCCACCAGTGTCATTGCATGTGTGTTCTTGTTACTAACACCAACCAGAGTCATTGCATGTGTGTTCTTTTCACATACCACATATGGATCCACCAGTGTCATTGCATGTGTTTTCTTTTCACAATCCACCTATGGATCCACCAGTGTCATTGCATATGTGTTCTTTTTACTAACAACAACCAGTGTCATTGAAATGTGTGTTCTCTTCAGAGACCACACATGGATCCACCAATGTCATTGCATGTGTGTTCTTGTTACTAACAACAACCAGAGTCATTGCATGTGTGTTCTTTTCACATACCACATATGGATCTAGCAGTGTCATTGAATGTGTGTTCTTTTTACTAACAACAACCAGAGTCATTGCATGTGTGTTCTTTTCACATACCACATATGGGTCCACCAGTCTCATTGCATATGTGTTCTTTCTACTAACAACAACCAGAGTCATTGCATTTGTGTTCTTTTCACATACCACATATGGATCCACTAGTGTCATTGAAATGTGTGTTCTCTGCAGAGACCACACATGGATCCACCAGTGTCATTCATGTGTGTTCTTTTTACTAACAACAACTGGAGTCATTGCATGTGTGTTCTTTTGACATACCACATATGGATCCACCAGTGTCATTGCATGTGTGCTCTTTTCACAATCCACCTATGGATCCACCAGTGTCATTGAAATGTGTGTTCTCTTCAGAGACCATACATGGATCCACCAGTGTCATTGCATATGTGTTCTTTTTCCTAACAGCAACTAGAGTCATTACATGTGTGTTCTTTTCACATACCACATATGGATCCACCAGTGTCATTGCATGTGTGCTATTTTCACAATCCACCTATGGATCCACCAGTGTCATTGCATGTGTGTTCTTTTTACTAACAACAACCAGAGTCATTGCATGTGTGTTCTTTTCACATACCACATATGGATCCACCAGTGTCATTGCATGTGTGTTCTTTTCACAATACACCTATGGATCCACCAGTGTCATTGCATGTGTGCTCTTTTTGCTAAAAACAACCAGAGTCATTGCATGTGTGTTCTCTTCAGAGACCACACATAGATCCACCAGAGTCATTGCATGTGTGTTCTCTTCAGAGACCACACATGGATCCACCAGTGTCAATGCATGTGTGTTCTTGTTACTAACAACAACCAGAGTCATTGCATGTGTGTTCTTTTCACATACCACATATGGATCCACCAGTGTCATTACATGTGTTTTCTTTTCACAATCCACCTATGGATCCACTAGTGTCATTGCATGTGTGTTCTTTTTACTAACAATAACCAGTTTCATTGAAATGTGTGTTCTCTTCTGAGACCACACATGGATCCACCAGTGTCATTGCATGTGTGTTCTTGTTACTAACAACAACCAAAGTCATTGCATGTGTGTTCTTTTCACATACCACATATGAATCCAGCAGTGTCATTGAATGTGTGTTCTTTTTACTAACAACAACTAGAGTCATTGCATGTGTGTTCTTTTCACATAACACATATGGATCCACCAGTATCATTGCATGTGTGTTCTTTTTACTAACAACAACTGGAGTCATTCCATGTGTGTTCTTTTCACATACCACCTATGGATCCACTAGTGTCATTGAAATGTGTGTTCTGTTCAGAGACCACACGTGGATCCACCAGTGTCATTGCATGTGTGTTCTTTTTACTAACAACAACTGGAGTCATTGCCATTGTGTTCTTTTCACGTAACACATATGGATCCACCAGTGTCATTGCATGTGTGCTCTTTTCACAATCCACCTATGGATCCACCAGTGTCATTGCATCTTCGTTCTTTTCACATACCACATATGGATCCACCAGTGTCATTGAAATGTGTGTTCTCCTCAAAGACCACACATGGATCCACCATTGTCATTGCATGTGTGTTCTTTTTACTAACAACAACTGGAATCATTGCATGTGTGTTCTTTTCACATACCATATATGGATCCACCAGTGTCATTCATGTGTGCTATTTTCACAATCCACCTATGGATCCACTAGTGTCATTGCATGTGTGTTCTTTTTACTAATAACAACCAGAGTCATTGCATGTGTGTTCTCTTCAGAGACCACACATGGATCCACCAGTGTCATTGCATTTGTGTTCTTTTTACTAACAACAATCAGAGTCCTTGAAATGTGTGTTCTCTTTAGAGACCACACATGGATCCACCAGTGTCATTGAATGTGTGTTCTTTTTACTAACAACAACCAGAGTCATTGCATTTGTGTTCTTTTCACATACCACATATCATCCACCAGTGTCATTGAAATGTGTGTTCTATTTAGAGACCGCACATGGATCCACCAGTGTCATTGCATGTGTGTTCTTTTTACTAACAACAACTGGAGTCATTGCATGTGTGTTGTTTTCACATACCACATATGGATCCACCAGTGTCATTGCATGTGTGCTCTTTTCACAATCCACCTATGGATCCACCAGTGTCATTGCATGTGTTTTCTTCTCACATGCCACATATGGATCCACCAGTGTCATTGAAATGTCTATTCTCTTTAGAGACCACCAGTGTCATTGCATGTGTGTTCTTTTTCCTAACAACAACTGGAGTCATTACATGTGTGTTCTTTTCACATACCACATATGGTTCCACCAGTGTCATTGCATGTGTGCTCTTTTTGTACAATCCACCTATGGATCCACCAGTGTCATTGCATGTGTGTTCTTTTTACTAACAACAACCAGACTCATTGCATGTGTGTTCTTTTCACATACCACATATGGATCCACCAGTGTCATTGCATGTGTGTTCTTTTCACAATACACCTATGGATCCACCAGTTTCATTGCATGTGTGCTCTTTTTACTAACAACAAACAGAGTCATTGCATGTGTGTTCTCTTCAGAGACCACACATAGATCCACCAGAGTCATTGCATGTGTGTTCTCTTCAGAGACCACACATGGATCCACCAGTGTCATTGCATGTGTGTTCTTGTTACTAACACCAACCAGAGTCATTGCATGTGTGTTCTTTTCACATACCACATATGGATCCACCAGTGTCATTGCATGTGTTTTCTTTTCACAATCCACCTATGGATCCACCAGTGTCATTGCATATGTGTTCTTTTTACTAACAACAACCAGTGTCATTGAAATGTGTGTTCTCTTCTGAGACCACACATGGATCCACCAATGTCATTGCATGTGTGTTCTTGTTACTAACAACAACCAGAGTCATTGCATGTGTGTTCTTTTCACATACCACATATGGATCTAGCAGTGTCATTGAATGTGTGTTCTTTTTACTAACAACAACCAGAGTCATTGCATGTGTGTTCTTTTCACATACCACATATGGGTCCACCAGTCTCATTGCATATGTGTTCTTTTTACTAACAACAACTGGAGTCATTCCATGTGTGTTCTTTTCACATACCACATATGGATCCACCAGTGTCATTGAAATGTGTGTTCTCTTTAGAGACCACACATGGATCCACCAGTGTCATTGCATGTGTGTTCTTTTTACTAACAACATCTGGAGTCATTGCATGTGTGTTCTTTTCACGTAACACATATGGATCCACCAGTGTCATTGCATGTGTGCTCTTTTCACAATCCACCATGGATCCACCAGTGTCATGACATGTGTGTTCTTTTCACATACCACATATGGATCCACCAGTGTCATTGCATGTGTGTTCTTGTTACTAACAACAGCCAGAGTCATTGCATGTGTGTTCTTTTCACATACCACATATGGATCCACCAGTGTCATTGAATGTGTGTTCTTTTTAGAGACCACACAAGGATCCACCAGTGTCATTGCATGTGTGTTCTTTTTACTAACAACAACTAGAATCATTGCATGTGTGTTCTTTTCACATACCATATATGGATCCACCAGTGTCATTCATGTGTGCTCTTTTCACAATCCACCTATGGATCCACCAGTGTAATTGCATGTGTGTTCTTTTCACATAGCACATATGGATCCACCAATGTCATTGAAATGTGTGTTCTCTTCAGAGACCACACATGGATCCACCAGTGTCATTGCATGTGTGTTCTTTTTACTATCAACAAACAGAGTCATTACATGTTTGTTCTTTTCACATCCACATATGGATCCACTAGTGTCATTGGATGTGTTCTATTTTGACAATCCACCTATGCATCCACCAGTGTCATTGCATGTGTGTTGTTTTTACTAACAATAACCAGAGTCATTGCATGTGTGTTCTTTTCACATACCACATATGGATCCACAAGTGTCATTGCATGTGTGCTCTTTTCACAATCCACCCATAGAACCACCAGTGTCATTGCATGTGTGTTCTTTTTACTAACAACAACCAGAGTCATTGCATGTGTGTTCTTTTCACATACCACATATGGATCCACCAGTGTCATTGCATGTGTGTTATTTTTACTAACAACAATCAGTGTCATTGAAACGTGTGTTCTCTTCAGAGACCACACATGGATCCACCAGTGTCATTGCATGTGTGTTCTTGTTACTAACAACAACCAGAGTCATTGCATGTGTGTTCTTTTCACATTCCACATATGGATCCACCAGTGTTATTGCATGTGTTTTCTTTTCACAATCCACCTATGGATCCACCAGTGTCATTGCATGTGTGTTCTTTTTACTAACAACAACCAGTTTCATTGAAATGTGTGTTCTCTTCTGAGACCACACATGGATCCACCAGTGTCATTGCATGTGTGTTCTTGTTACTAACAACAACCAGAGTCATTGCATGTGTGTTCGTTTCACATACCACATATGGATCCAGCAGTGTCATTGAATGTGTGTTCTTTTTACTAACAACAACGAGAGTCATTGCATGTGTGTTCTTTTCACATACCACATATGGATCCACCAGTCTCATTGCATGTGTGTTCTTTTTACTAACAACAACTGGAGTCATTCCATGTGTGTTCTTTTCACATACCACATATGGATCCACCAGTGTCATTGAAATGTGTGTTCTCCTCAAAGACCACACATGGATCCACCAGTGTCATTGCATGTGTGTTCTTTTTACTAACAACAACTGGAATCATTGCATGTGTGTTCTTTTCACATACCATATATGGATCCACCAGTGTCATTCATGTGTGCTATTTTCACAATCCACCTATGGATCCACTAGTGTCATTGCATGTGTGTTCTTTTTACTAATAACAACCAGAGTCATTGCATGTGTGTTCTCTTCAGAGACCACACATGGATCCACCAGTGTCATTGCATTTGTGTTCTTTTTACTAACAACAATCAGAGTCATTGAAATGTGTGTTCTCTTTAGAGACCACACATGGATCCACCAGTGTCATTGAATGTGTGTTCTTTTTACTAACAACAACCAGAGTCATTGCATTTGTGTTCTTTTCACATACCACATATCATCCACCAGTGTCATTGAAATGTGTGTTCTATTTAGAGACCGCACATGGATCCACCAGTGTCATTGCATGTGTGTTCTTTTTACTAACAACAACTGGAGTCATTGCATGTGTGTTGTTTTCACATACCACATATGGATCCGCCAGTGTCATTGCATGTGTGCTCTTTTCAAAATCCACCTATGGATCCACCAGTGTCATTGCATGTGTTTTCTTCTCACATGCCACATATGGATCCACCAGTGTCATTGAAATGTCTATTCTCTTTAGAGACCACCAGTGTCATTGCATGTGTGTTCTTTTTCCTAACAACAACTGGAGTCATTACATGTGTGTTCTTTTCACATACCACATATGGTTCCACCAGTGTCATTGCATGTGTGCTCTTTTTGTACAATCCACCTATGGATCCACCAGTGTCATTGCATGTGTGTTCTTTTTACTAACAACAACCAGAGTCATTGCATGTGTGTTCTTTTCACATACCACATATGGATCCACCAGTGTCATTGCATGTGTGTTCTTTTCACAATACACCTATGGATCCACCAGTTTCATTGCATGTGTGCTCTTTTTACTAACAACAAACAGAGTCATTGCATGTGTGTTCTCTTCAGAGACCACACATAGATCCACCAGAGTCATTGCATGTGTGTTCTCTTCAGAGACCACACATGGATCCACCAGTGTCATTGCATGTGTGTTCTTGTTACTAACACCAACCAGAGTCATTGCATGTGTGTTCTTTTCACATACCACATATGGATCCACCAGTGTCATTGCATGTGTTTTCTTTTCACAATCCACCTATGGATCCACCAGTGTCATTGCATATGTGTTCTTTTTACTAACAACAACCAGTGTCATTGAAATGTGTGTTCTCTTCTGAGACCACACATGGATCCACCAGTGTCATTGCATGTGTGTTCTTGTTACTAACAACAACCAGAGTCATTGCATGTGTGTTCTTTTCACATACCACATATGGATCTAGCAGTGTCATTGAATGTGTGTTCTTTTTACTAACAACAACCAGAGTCATTGCATGTGTGTTCTTTTCACCTACCACATATGGGTCCACCAGTCTCATTGCATATGTGTTCTTTTTACTAACAACAACTGGAGTCATTCCATGTGTGTTCTTTTCACATACCACATATGGATCCACCAGTGTCATTGAAATGTGTGTTCTCTTTAGAGACCACACATGGATCCACCAGTGTCATTGCATGTGTGTTCTTTTTACTAACAACATCTGGAGTCATTGCATGTGTGTTCTTTTCACGTAACACATATGGATCCACCAGTGTCATTGCATGTGTGCTCTTTTCACAATCCACCATGGATCCACCAGTGTCATGACATGTGTGTTCTTTTCACATACCACATATGGATCCACCAGTGTCATTCCATGTGTGGTCTTGTTACTAACAACAGCCAGAGTCATTGCATGTGTGTTCTTTTCACATACCACATATGGATCCACCAGTGTCATTGAATGTGTGTTCTTTTTAGAGACCACACAAGGATCCACCAGTGTCATTGCATGTGTGTTCTTTTTACTAACAACAACTAGAATCATTGCATGTGTGTTCTTTTCACATACCATATATGGATCCACCAGTGTCATTCATGTGTGCTCTTTTCACAATCCACCTATGGATCCACCAGTGTCATTGCATGTGTGTTCTTTTCACATAGCACATATGGATCCACCAATGTCATTGAAATGTGTGTTCTCTTCAGAGACCACACATGGATCCACCAGTGTCATTGCATGTGTGTTCTTTTTACTATCAACAAACAGAGTCATTACATGTTTGTTCTTTTCACATCCACATATGGATCCACTAGTGTCATTGCATGTGTTCTATTTTGACAATCCACCTATGCATCCACCAGTGTCATTGCATGTGTGTTGTTTTTACTAACAATAACCAGAGTCATTGCATGTGTGTTCTTTTCACATACCACATATGGATCCACAAGTGTCATTGCATGTGTGCTCTTTTCACAATCCACCCATAGAACCACCAGTGTCATTGCATGTGTGATCTTTTTACTAACAACAACCAGAGTCATTGCATGTGTGTTCTTTTCACATACCACATATGGATCCACCAGTGTCATTGCATGTGTGTTATTTTTACTAACAACAATCAGTGTCATTGAAACGTGTGTTCTCTTCAGATACCACACATGGATCCACCAGTGTCATTGCATGTGTGTTCTTGTTACTAACAACAACCAGAGTCATTGCATGTGTGTTATTTTCACATACCACATATGGATCCACCAGTGTTATTGCATGTGTTTTCTTTTCACAATCCACCTATGGATCCACCAGTGTCATTGCATGTGTGTTCTTTTTACTAACAACAACCAGTTTCATTGAAATGTGTGTTCTCTTCTGAGACCACACATGGATCCACCAGTGTCACTGCATTTGTGTTCTTTTTACTAACAACAATCAGAGTCATTGAAATGTGTGTTCTCTTTAGAGACCACACATGGATCCACTAGTGTCGTTGAATGTGTGTTCTTTTTAGTAACAACAACCAGAGTCATTGCTTTTGTGTTCTTTTCACATACCACATATGATCCACCAGTGTCATTGAAATGTGTGTTCTCTTTAGAGACCACACATGGATCCACTAGTGTCATTGCATGTGTGTTCTTTTTACTAACAACAACTGGAGTCATTGCATGTCTGTTCTTTTCACATACCACATATGGATCCACCAGTGTCATTGCATGTGTGCTCTTTTCACAATCACCTATGGATCCACCAGTGTCATTGCATGTGTGTTCTTCTCACATACCACATATGGATCCACCAGTGTCATTGAAATGTGTGTTCTCTTTAGAGACCACCAGTGTCATTGCATGTGTGTTCTTTTTCCTAACAACAACTGGAGTCATTACATTTGTGTTCTTTTCACATACCACATATGGATCCACCAGTGTCATTGCATGTGTGCTCTTTTCATAATCCACCTATGGATCCACCAGAGTCATTACATGTGTGTTCTTTTTACTAACAACAACTAGAGTCATTGCATGTGCGTTCTTTTCACATACCACATATGGATCCACCAGTCTCATTGCATGTGTATTCTTTTTACTAACGACAACTGGAGGTATTTCATGTGTGTTCTTTTCACATACCACATATGGATCCACCAGTGTCATTGAAATGAGTGTTCTCTTCAGAGACCACACATGGATCCACCAGTGTCATTGCATGTGTGTTCTTTTTACTAACAACAACTGGAGTCATTGCATGTGTGTTCTTTTCACATACCACATATGGATCCACCAGTGTCATTGCATGTGTGCTCTTTTCACAATCCACCTATGGATCCACCAGTGTCATTGCATGTGTGTTCTTTTCCCTAACAACAACTGGAGTCATTGCATGTGGGTTCTTTTCACATACCACATATGGATCCACCAGTGTCATTGCATGTGTGCTCTTTTCACAATCCACCTATGGATCCACCAGTGTCATTGCATGTGTGTTCTTTTCACATACCACATATGGATCCACCAGTGTCATTGAAATGTGTGTTCTCTTCAGAAACCGCACATGGATCCACCAGTGTCATTGCATGTGTGTTCTTTTTACTAACAACAACTGGAGACATTGCATGTGTGTTCTTTTCACATACCACATATGGATCCACCAGTGTCATTGAAATGTGTGTTCTCTTTAGAGACCACACATGGATCCACCAGTGTCATTGCATGTGTGTTCTTTTTACTAACAACAACTGGAGTCATTGCATGTGTGTTCTTTTCACAAACAACATATGGATCCACTAGTGTCATTGCATGTGTGCTCTCTTCACAATCCACCTATGGATCCACTAGTGTCATTGCATGTGTGTTCTTTTCACATACATATGGATCCACCAGTGTCATTGAAATGTGTGGTCTCTTCAGAGACCACACATGGATCCTCCAGTGTTATTCATGTGTGTTCATTTTACTAACTACAACTGGAGTCATTGCATGTGTGTTCTTTTCACATACCACATATGGATCCACCAGTGTCATTGCATGTGTGCTCTTTTCACAATCCACCTATGGATCCACCAGTGTCATTGAAATGTGTGTTATCTTCAGAGACCATACATGGATCCACCAGTGTCATTGCATGTGTGTTCTTTTTACTAACAACAACCACAGTCATTGCATGTGTGTTCTTTTCACATACCACATATGGATCCACCAGTGTCATTGCATGCGTGTTATTTTCACAGTCCACCTATAGATCCACCAGTGTCATTGCATCTGTGCTCTTTTTACTAATAACAACCAGAGTCAATGCATGTGTGTTCTCTTCAGAGACCACACATGGATCCACCAGTCTCATTGCATTTGTGTTCTTTTTACTAACAACAATCAGAGTCATTGAAATATGTGTTCTCTTTAGATACCACACATAGATCCACCAGTGTCATTGAGTGTGTGTTCTTTTTACTAACAACAACCAGAGTCATTGCATTTGTGTTCTTTTCACATACCACATATGGATCCACCAGTGTCATTGAAATGTGTGTTCTCTTTAGAGACCACACATGGATCCACCGGTGTCATTGCATGTGTGTTCTTTTTCCTAACAACAACTAGAGTCATTACATGTGTGTTCTTTTCACATACCACATATGGATCCACCAGTGTCATTGCATGTGTGCTCTTTTCACAATCCACTTATGGATCCACCAGTGTCATTGCATGTGTGTTCTTTTTACTAACAACAACTAGAGTCATTGCATGTGTGTTCTTTTCACATACCACATATGGATCCACCAGTGTCATTGCATCTGTGTTCTTTTCACAACACACCTATGGATCCACCAGTGTCATTGAATGTGTGTTCTTTTTACTAACAACAACCAGAGTCATTGCATGTGTGTTCTTTTCACATACCACATATGGATCCACCAGTCTCATTGCATGTGTATTCTTTTTACTAACAACAACTGGAGGTGTTTCATGTGTGTTCTTTTCACATACGACATATGGATCCACCAGTGTCATTGAAATGAGTGTTCTCTGCAGAGACCACACATGGATCCACTAGTGTCATTGCATGTGTGTTCTTTTCACTAACAACAACTGGAGTCATTGCATGTGTGTTCTTTTCACATACCACATATGGATCCACCAGTGTCATTGCATGTGTGCTCTTTTCACAATCCACCTATGGATCCACCAGTGTCATTGCATGTGTGTTCTTTTCACATACCACAAATGGATCCACCAGTGTCATTGAAATGTGTGTTCTCTTCAGAAACCGCACATGGATCCACCAGTGTCATTGCATGTGTGTTCTTTTTACTAACAACAACTGGAGTCATTGCATGTGTGTTCTTTTCACATACCACATATGGATCCACCAGTGTCGTTGAAATGTGTGTTCTCTTCAGAGACCACACATGGATCCACCAGTGTCATTGCATGTGTGTTCTTTTTACTAACAACAACTGGAGTCATTGCATGTGTGTTCTTTTCACAAACAACATATGGATCCACTAGTGTCATTGCATGTGTGCTCTTTTCATAATCCACCTATGGATCCACTACTGTCATTGCATGTGTGTTCTTTTCACATACCACATATGGATCCACCAGTGTCATTGAAATGTGTGGTCTCTTCAGAGATCAGACATGGATCCACCAGTGTCATTCATGTGTGTTCTTTTTACTAACAACAACTGGAGTCATTGCATGTGTGTTCTTTTCACATACCACATATGGATCCACCAGTGTCATTGCATGTGTGCTCTTTTCACAATCCACCTATGGATCCACCAGTGTCATTGAAATGTGTGTTATCTTCAGAGACCATACATGGATCCACCAGTGTCATTGCATGTGTGTTCTTTTTACTAACAACAAATAGAGTCATTGCATATGTGTTCTTTTCACATACCACATATGGATCCACCAGTGTCATTGCATGTGTGCTCTTTTCACAGTCCACCTATGGATCCACTAGTGTCATTGCATGTGTGTTCTTTTTACTAACAACAACCACAGTCATTGCATGTGTGTTCTTTTCACATACCACATATGGATCCACTAGTGTCATTGCATGCGTGTTCTTTTCACAGTCCACCTATAGATCCACCAGTGTCATTGCATCTGTGCTCTTTTTACTAACAACAACCAGAGTCATTGCATGTGTGTTCTCTTCAGAGACCACACATGGATCCACCAGTCTTATTGCATTTGTGTTCTTTTTACTAACAACAATCAGAGTCATTGAAATGTGTGTTCTCTTTAGATACCACACATGGATCCACCAGTGTCATTGAATGTGTGTTCTTTCTACTAACAACAACCAGAGTCATTGCATTTGTGTTCTTTTCACATACCACATATGGATCCACTAGTGTCATTGAAATGTGTGTTCTCTGCAGAGACCACACATGGATCCACCAGTGTCATTCATGTGTGTTCTTTTTACTAACAACAACTGGAGTCATTGCATGTGTGTTCTTTTGACATACCACATATGGATCCACCAGTGTCATTGCATGTGTGCTCTTTTCACAATCCACCTATGGATCCACCAGTGTCATTGAAATGTGTGTTCTCTTCAGAGACCATACATGGATCCACCAGTGTCATTGCATATGTGTCCTTTTTCCTAACAACAACTAGAGTCATTACATGTGTGTTCTTTTCACATACCACATATGGATCCACCAGTGTCATTGCATGTGTGCTCTTTTCAGAGACCACACATGGATCCACCAGTGTCAATGCATGTGTGTTCTTGTTACTAACAACAACCAGAGTCATTGCATGTGTGTTCTTTTCACATACCATATATGGATCCACCAGTGTCATTACATGTGTTTTCTTTTCACAATCCACCTATGGATCCACTAGTGTCATTGCATGTGTGTTCTTTTTACTAACAACAACCAGTTTCATTGAAATGTGTGTTCTCTTCTGAGACCACACATGGATCCACCAGTGTCATTGCATGTGTGTTCTTGTTACTAACAACAACCAGAGTCATTGCATGTGTGTTCTTTTCACATACCACATATGAATCCAGCAGTGTCATTGAATGTGTGTTCTTTTTACTAACAACAACCAGAGTCATTGCATGTGTGTTCTTTTCACATAACACATATGGATCCACCAGTATCATTGCATGTGTGTTCTTTTTACTAACAACAACTGGAGTCATTCCATGTGTGTTCTTTTCATATACCACATATGGATCCACTAGTGTCATTGAAATGTGTGTTCTCTTCAATGACCACACGTGGATCCACCAGTGTCATTGCATGTGTGTTATTTTTACTAACAACAACTGGAGTCATTGCCATTGTGTTCTTTTCACGTAACACATATGGATCCACCAGTGTCATTGCATGTGTGCTCTTTTCACAATCCACCTATGGATCCACCAGTGTCATTGCATGTGTGTTCTTTTCACATACCACATATGGATCCACCAGTGTCATTGAAATGTGTGTTCTCCTCAAAGACCACACATGGATCCACCAGTGTCATTGCATGTGTGTTCTTTTTACTAACAATAACTGGAATCATTGCATGTGTGTTCTTTTCACATACCATATATGGATCCACCAGTGTCATTCATGTGTGCTATTTTCACAATCCACCTATGGATCCACTAGTGTCATTGCATGTGTGTTCTTTTTACTAATAACAACCAGAGTCATTGCATGTGTGTTCTCTTCAGAGACCACACATGGATCCACCAGTGTCATTGCATTTGTGTTCTTTTTACTAACAACAATCAGAGTCATTGAAATGTGTGTTCTCTTTAGAGACCACACATGGATCCACCAGTGTCATTGAATGTGTGTTCTTTTTACTAACAACAACCAGAGTCATTGCATTTGTGTTCTTTTCACATACCACATATCATCCACCAGTGTCATTAAAATGTGTGTTCTCTTCAGAGACCACACATGGATCCACCAGTGTCCTTGCATGTTTGTTCTTGTTACTAACAACAACCAGAGTCATTGCATGTGTGTTCTTTTCACATACCACATATGGATCCACCAGTGTCATTGCATGTGTGCTCTTTTCACAATCCACCTATGGATCCACCAGTGTCATTGCATGTGTGCTCTTTTTACTAACAACAACCAGAGTCATTGCATGTGTGTTCTCTTCAGAGACCACATATGGATCCACCTGTGTCATTGCATTTGTGTTCTTTCTACTAACAACCAGAGTCATTGAAATGTGTGTTCTCTTCAGAGACCACACATGGATCCACTAGTGTCATTGCATGTGTGTTCTTTTTACTAACAGCAACTAGAGTCATTACATGTGTGTTCTTTTCACATACCACATATGGATCCACCAGTGTCATTGCATGTGTGTTCTTTTCACATACCACATATGGATCCACCTGTGTCATTGCAAGTGTGCTCTTTTCACAATCCACCTATGGATCCACCAGGGTCATTGCATGTGTGTTCTTTTTACTAACAACAACCAGAGTCATTGCATGTGTGCTCTTTTCACATACCACATATGGATCCACTAGTGTCATTGAAATGTGTGTTCTCTTTAGAGACCACACATGGATCCACCGGTGTCATTGCAAGTGTGTTCTTTTTACTAACAACAACTGGAGTCATTACATGTGTGTTCTTTTCACATACCACATATGGATCCACCAGTGTCATTGCATGTGTGCTCTTTTCACCATCCACCTATGGATCCACCAGTGTCATTGCATGTGTGTTCTATTTACTAACAACCAGAGTCATTGCATGTGTGTTCTTTTCACATACCACATATGGATCCACCAGTGTCATTGCATGTGTGTTCTTTTCACATACCACATATGGATCCACCAGTGTCATTGCATGTGTGTTCTTTTCACAATCCACCAATGGATCCACTAGTGGCATTGCATGTGTGCTCTTTTTACTAACAACAACTAGATACATTGCATGTGTGTTATCTTCAGAGACCACGCATAGATACACTAGTGTCATTGCATGTGTGTTCTTTTTACTAACTACAACCGGTGTCATTGAAAAGTGTGTTCTCTTCAGAGACCACACATGGATCCACCAGTGTCATTGCATGTGTGTTCTAGTTACTAACAACAACCAGAGTCATTGCATGTGTGTTCTTTTCACATACCACATATCGATCCACCAGTGTCGTTGCATGTGTGTTCTTTTCACAATCCACCTATGGATCCACCAGTGTCATTGCATGTGTGTTCTTTTCACATACCACATATGGATCCACCAGTGTCATTGCATGTGTGTTCTTTTTACTAACAATGATTGGAGTCATTTCATGTGTGTTCTTTTCACATACCACATATGGATCCACCAGTGTCATTGCAAGTGTGCTCTTTTCACAATCCACCTATGGATCCACCAGTGTCATTGCATGTGTGTTCTTTTTACTAACAACAACCAGAGTCATTGCATGTGTGTTCTTTTCACATACCACATATGGATCCACCAGTGTCATTGCATGTGTGCTCTTTTCACAATCCACCTATGTATCCACCAGTGTCATTGCATGTGTGTTATTTTTACAAACAACAACCAGAGTCATTGCATGTGTGTTCTTTTCACATACCACATATGGATCCACCAGTATCATTGCATGTGTCTTCTTTTCACAATCCACCTATAGATCCACCAGTGTCATTGCATGTGTGCTCTTTTTACAAACAACAACCATTGTCATTGCATGTGTGTTCTCTTTAGAGACCACACATGGATCCACCAGTGTCATTGCATGTGTGTTCTTTTTACTAACAACAATCAGAGTCATTGAAATGTGTGTTCTCTTTAGAGACCGCACATGGATCCACCAGTGTCATTGCATGTGTGTTCTTTTTACTAACAACAACCAGAGTCATTGCATGTGTGTTTTTCACATACCACGTATGTTTCGACCAGTCTCATTGCATGTGTGTTCTTTTTACTAACAACAACTGGAGTCATTTCATGTGTGTTGTTTTCACATACCACATATGGATCCACCAGTGTTATTGAAATGTGTGTTCTCTTCAGAGGCCACACATGGATCCACCAGTGTCATTGCATGTGTGTTCTTTTTACTAAGAACAACGGGAGTCATTGCATGTGTGTTCTTTTCACATACCACATATGGATCCACTAGTGTCATTGCATGTGTGTTCTTTTCACATACCACATATGGATCCACTAGTGTCATTGCATGTGTGTTCTTTTCACATACCACATATGGATCCACCAATGTCATTGAAATGTGTGTTCTCTTCGGAGACCACACATGGATACACCAGTGTCATTGCATGTGTGTTCTTTTTACTAACAACAACCAGAGTCATTGCATGTGTGTTCTTTTCACATACCACATATGGATCCACCAGTGTCATTGCATGTGTGCTCTTTTAACAATCCACCTATGGATCCACCAGTGTCATTGCATGTTTGTTCTTTTTACTAACAACAACCAGAGTCATTGCATGTGTGTTCTTTTCACATACCACATATGGATCCACCAGTGTCATTGCATGTGTGTTATTTTCACAATCCACCTATGGATCCACCAGTGTCATTGAAATGTGTGTTATCTTCAGAGACCATACATGGATCCACCAGTGTCATTGCATGTGTGTTCTTTTTACTAACAACAACTAGAGTCATTGCATGTCTGTTCTTTTCACATACCACATATGGATCCACCAGTGTCATTGCATGTGTGCTCTTTTCACAGTCCACCTATGGATCCACTATTGTCATTGCATGTGTGTTCTTTTTACTAACAACAACCACAGTCATTGCATGTGTGTTCTTTTCACATACCACATATGGATCCACCAGTGTCATTGCATGCGTGTTATTTTCACAGTCCACCTATAGATCCACCAGTGTCATTGCATCTGTGCTCTTTTTACTAATAACAACCAGAGTCAATGCATGTGTGTTCTCTTCAGAGACCACACATGGATCCACCAGTCTCATTGCATTTGTGTTCTTTTTACTAACAACAATCAGAGTCATTGAAATATGTGTTCTCTTTAGATACCACACATAGATCCACCAGTGTCATTGAGTGTGTGTTCTTTTTACTAACAACAACCAGAGTCATTGCATTTGTGTTCTTTTCACATACCACATATGGATCCACGAGTGTCATTGAAATGTGTGTTCTCTTTAGAGACCACACATGGATCCACCGGTGTCATTGCATGTGTGTTCTTTTTCCTAACAACAACTAGAGTCATTACATGTGTGTTCTTTTCACATACCACATATGGATCCACCAGTGTCATTGCATGTGTGCTCTTTTCACAATCCACTTATGGATCCACCAGTGTCATTGCATGTGTGTTCTTTTTACTAACAACAACTAGAGTCATTGCATGTGTGTTCTTTTCACATACCACATATGGATCCACCAGTGTCATTGCATCTGTGTTCTTTTCACAACACACCTATGGATCCACCAGTGTCATTGAATGTGTGTTCTTTTTACTAACAACAACCAGAGTCATTGCATGTGTGTTCTTTTCACATACCACATATGGATCCACCAGTCTCATTGCATGTGTATTCTTTTTACTAACAACAACTGGAGGTGTTTCATGTGTGTTCTTTTCACATACGACATATGGATCCACCAGTGTCATTGAAATGAGTGTTCTCTTCAGAGACCACACATGGATCCACTAGTGTCATTGCATGTGTGTTCTTTTCACTAACAACAACTGGAGTCATTGCATGTGTGTTCTTTTCACATACCACATATGGATCCACCAGTGTCATTGCATGTGTGCTCTTTTCACAATCCACCTATGGATCCACCAGTGTCATTGCATGTGTGTTCTTTTCACATACCACAAATGGATCCACCAGTGTCATTGAAATGTGTGTTCTCTTCAGAAACCGCACATGGATCCACCAGTGTCATTGCATGTGTGTTCTTTTTACTAACAACAACTGGAGTCATTGCATGTGTGTTCTTTTCACATACCACATATGGATCCACCAGTGTCGTTGAAATGTGTGTTCTCTTCAGATACCACACATGGATCCACCAGTGTCATTGCATGTGTGTTCTTTTTACTAACAACAACTGGAGTCATTGCATGTGTGTTCTTTTCACAAACAACATATGGATCCACTAGTGTCATTGCATGTGTGCTCTTTTCATAATCCACCTATGGATCCACTACTGTCATTGCATGTGTGTTCTTTTCACATACCACATATGGATCCACCAGTGTCATTGAAATGTGTGGTCTCTTCAGAGATCAGACATGGATCCACCAGTGTCATTCATGTGTGTTCTTTTTACTAACAACAACTGGAGTCATTGCATGTGTGTTCTTTTCACATACCACATATGGATCCACCAGTGTCATTGCATGTGTGCTCTTTTCACAATCCACCTATGGATCCACCAGTGTCATTGAAATGTGTGTTATCTTCAGAGACCATACATGGATCCACCAGTGTCATTGCATGTGTGTTCTTTTTACTAACAACAACTAGAGTCATTGCATGTGTGTTCTTTTCACATACCACATATGGATCCACCAGTGTCATTGCATGTGTGCTCTTTTCACAGTCCACCTATGGATCCACTAGTGTCATTGCATGTGTGTTCTTTTTACTAACAACAACCACAGTCATTGCATGTGTGTTCTTTTCACATACCACATATGGATCCACTAGTGTCATTGCATGCGTGTTCTTTTCACAGTCCACCTATAGATCCACCAGTGTCATTGCATCTGTGCTCTTTTTACTAACAACAACCAGAGTCATTGCATGTGTGTTCTCTTCAGAGACCACACATGGATCCACCAGTCTTATTGCATTTGTGTTCTTTTTACTAACAACAATCAGAGTCATTGAAATGTGTGTTCTCTTTAGATACCACACATGGATCCACCAGTGTCATTGAATGTGTGTTCTTTCTACTAACAACAACCAGAGTCATTGCATTTGTGTTCTTTTCACATACCACATATGGATCCACTAGTGTCATTGAAATGTGTGTTCTCTGCAGAGACCACACATGGATCCACCAGTGTCATTCATGTGTGTTCTTTTCACTAACAACAACTGGAGTCATTGCATGTGTGTTCTTTTGACATACCACATATGGATCCACCAGTGTCATTGCATGTGTGCTCTTTTCACAATCCACCTATGGATCCACCAGTGTCATTGAAATGTGTGTTCTCTTCAGAGACCATACATGGATCCACCAGTGTCATTGCATATGTGTCCTTTTTCCTAACAACAACTAGAGTCATTACATGTGTGTTCTTTTCACATACCACATATGGATCCACCAGTGTCATTGCATGTGTGCTCTTTTCAGAGACCACACATGGATCCACCAGTGTCAATGCATGTGTGTTCTTGTTACTAACAACAACCAGAGTCATTGCATGTGTGTTCTTTTCACATACCATATATGGATCCACCAGTGTCATTACATGTGTTTTCTTTTCACAATCCACCTATGGATCCACTAGTGTCATTGCATGTGTGTTCTTTTTACTAACAACAACCAGTTTCATTGAAATGTGTGTTCTCTTCTGAGACCACACATGGATCCACCAGTGTCATTGCATGTGTGTTCTTGTTACTAACAACAACCAGAGTCATTGCATGTGTGTTCTTTTCACATACCACATATGAATCCAGCAGTGTCATTGAATGTGTGTTCTTTTTACTAACAACAACCAGAGTCATTGCATGTGTGTTCTTTTCACATAACACATATGGATCCACCAGTATCATTGCATGTGTGTTCTTTTTACTAACAACAACTGGAGTCATTCCATGTGTGTTCTTTTCATATACCACATATGGATCCACTAGTGTCATTGAAATGTGTGTTCTCTTCAATGACCACACGTGGATCCACCAGTGTCATTGCATGTGTGTTATTTTTACTAACAACAACTGGAGTCATTGCCATTGTGTTCTTTTCACGTAACACATATGGATCCACCAGTGTCATTGCATGTGTGCTCTTTTCACAATCCACCTATGGATCCACCAGTGTCATTGCATGTGTGTTCTTTTCACATACCACATATGGATCCACCAGTGTCATTGAAATGTGTGTTCTCCTCAAAGACCACACATGGATCCACCAGTGTCATTGCATGTGTGTTCTTTTTACTAACAATAACTGGAATCATTGCATGTGTGTTCTTTTCACATACCATATATGGATCCACCAGTGTCATTCATGTGTGCTATTTTCACAATCCACCTATGGATCCACTAGTGTCATTGCATGTGTGTTCTTTTTACTAATAACAACCAGAGTCATTGCATGTGTGTTCTCTTCAGAGACCACACATGGATCCACCAGTGTCATTGCATTTGTGTTCTTTTTACTAACAACAATCAGAGTCATTGAAATGTGTGTTCTCTTTAGAGACCACACATGGATCCTCCAGTGTCATTGAATGTGTGTTCTTTTTACTAACAACAACCAGAGTCATTGCATTTGTGTTCTTTTCACATACCACATATCATCCACCAGTGTCATTAAAATGTGTGTTCTCTTCAGAGACCACACATGGATCCACCAGTGTCCTTGCATGTTTGTTCTTGTTACTAACAACAACCAGAGTCATTGCATGTGTGTTCTTTTCACATACCACATATGGATCCACCAGTGTCATTGCATGTGTGCTCTTTTCACAATCCACCTATGGATCCACCAGTGTCATTGCATGTGTGCTCTTTTTACTAACAACAACCAGAGTCATTGCATGTGTGTTCTCTTCAGAGACCACATATGGATCCACCTGTGTCATTGCATGTGTGTTCTTTCTACTAACAACCAGAGTCATTGAAATGTGTGTTCTCTTCAGAGACCACACATGGATCCACTAGTGTCATTGCATGTGTGTTCTTTTTACTAACAGCAACTAGAGTCATTACATGTGTGTTCTTTTCACATACCACATATGGATCCACCAGTGTCATTGCATGTGTGTTCTTTTCACATACCACATATGGATCCACCTGTGTCATTGCAAGTGTGCTCTTTTCACAATCCACCTATGGATCCACCAGGGTCATTGCATGTGTGTTCTTTTTACTAACAACAACCAGAGTCATTGCATGTGTGCTCTTTTCACATACCACATATGGATCCACTAGTGTCATTGAAATGTGTGTTCTCTTTAGAGACCACACATGGATCCACCGGTGTCATTGCAAGTGTGTTCTTTTTACTAACAACAACTGGAGTCATTACATGTGTGTTCTTTTCACATACCACATATGGATCCACCAGTGTCATTGCATGTGTGCTCTTTTCACCATCCACCTATGGATCCACCAGTGTCATTGCATGTGTGTTCTATTTACTAACAACCAGAGTCATTGCATGTGTGTTCTTTTCACATACCACATATGGATCCACCAGTGTCATTGCATGTGTGTTCTTTTCACATACCACATATGGATCCACCAGTGTCATTGCATGTGTGTTCTTTTCACAATCCACCAATGGATCCACTAGTGGCATTGCATGTGTGCTCTTTTTACTAACAACAACTAGATACATTGCATGTGTGTTATCTTCAGAGACCACGCATAGATACACTAGTGTCATTGCATGTGTGTTCTTTTTACTAACTACAACCGGTGTCATTGAAAAGTGTGTTCTCTTCAGAGACCACACATGGATCCACCAGTGTCATTGCATGTGTGTTCTAGTTACTAACAACAACCAGAGTCATTGCATGTGTGTTCTTTTCACATACCACATATCGATCCACCAGTGTCGTTGCATGTGTGTTCTTTTCACAATCCACCTATGGATCCACCAGTGTCATTGCATGTGTGTTCTTTTCACATACCACATATGGATCCACCAGTGTCATTGCATGTGTGTTCTTTTTACTAACAATGACTGGAGTCATTTCATGTGTGTTCTTTTCACATACCACATATGGATCCACCAGTGTCATTGCAAGTGTGCTCTTTTCACAATCCACCTATGGATCCACCAGTGTCATTGCATGTGTGTTCTTTTTACTAACAACAACCAGAGTCATTGCATGTGTGTTCTTTTCACATACCACATATGGATCCACCAGTGTCATTGCATGTGTGCTCTTTTCACAATCCACCTATGTATCCACCAGTGTCATTGCATGTGTGTTATTTTTACAAACAACAACCAGAGTCATTGCATGTGTGTTCTTTTCACATACCACATATGGATCCACCAGTATCATTGCATGTGTCTTCTTTTCACAATCCACCTATAGATCCACCAGTGTCATTGCATGTGTGCTCTTTTTACAAACAACAACCATTGTCATTGCATGTGTGTTCTCTTTAGAGACCACACATGGATCCACCAGTGTCATTGCATGTGTGTTCTTTTTACTAACAACAATCAGAGTCATTGAAATGTGTGTTCTCTTTAGAGACCGCACATGGATCCACCAGTGTCATTGCATGTGTGTTCTTTTTACTAACAACAACCAGAGTCATTGCATGTGTGTTTTTCACATACCACGTATGTTTCGACCAGTCTCATTGCATGTGTGTTCTTTTTACTAACAACAACTGGAGTCATTTCATGTGTGTTGTTTTCACATACCACATATGGATCCACCAGTGTTATTGAAATGTGTGTTCTCTTCAGAGGCCACACATGGATCCACCAGTGTCATTGCATGTGTGTTCTTTTTACTAAGAACAACGGGAGTCATTGCATGTGTGTTCTTTTCACATACCACATATGGATCCACTAGTGTCATTGCATGTGTGTTCTTTTCACATACCACATATGGATCCACTAGTGTCATTGCATGTGTGTTCTTTTCACATACCACATATGGATCCACCAATGTCATTGAAATGTGTGTTCTCTTCGGAGACCACACATGGATACACCAGTGTCATTGCATGTGTGTTCTTTTTACTAACAACAACCAGAGTCATTGCATGTGTGTTCTTTTCACATACCACATATGGATCCACCAGTGTCATTGCATGTGTGCTCTTTTAACAATCCACCTATGGATCCACCAGTGTCATTGCATGTTTGTTCTTTTTACTAACAACAACCAGAGTCATTGCATGTGTGTTCTTTTCACATACCACATATGGATCCACCAGTGTCATTCCATGTGTGCTCTTTTCACAATCCCCCTATGGATCCACCAGTGTCATTGCATGTGCGTTCTTTTTACTAACAACAACCAGAGTCATTGCATGTGTGTTCTTTTCACATACCACATATGGATCCACGAGTGTCATTGCATGTGTGTTCTTTTCACAATCCACCTATGGATCCACCAGCGTCATTGCATGTGTGTTCTTTTTACTAACAACAACCAGTGTCATTGAAACGTGTGTTCTCTTTAGAGACCACACATGGATCCACCAGTGTCATTGCATGTCTGTTCTTGTTACTAACAACAACCAGAGTCATTGCATGTGTGTTCTTTTCACATACCACATATGGATCCACTAGTGTCATTGCATGTGTGTTATTTTCACAATCCACCTATGGATCCACCAGTGTCATTGCATGTGTGCTCTTTTTACTACCAACAACCAGAGTCATTGCATGTGTGTTATCTTCAGAGACCACACATGGATCCACCTGTGTCATTGCATGTGTGTTCTTTTTACTAACAACAACCAGAGTCATTGAAATATGTGTTCTCTTCAGAGACCACACATGGATCCACTAGTGTCATTGCATGTGTTTTTTACTAACAACAACCAGAGTCATTGCATGTGTGTTCTTTTCACATACCACATATGGATCCACCAGTGTCATTGCATGTTTGCTCTTTTCATAGTCCACCTATGGATCCACCATTGTCATTGCATGTGTGTTCTTTTTACTAACAACAACCAGAGTCATTGCATGTGTGTTATTTTCACATACCACATATGGATCCACCAGTGTCATTCCATGTGTGTTCTTTTCACAATCCACCTATAGATCCACCAGTGTCATTGCATGTGTGTTCTCTTCAGAGACCACACATGGATCCACCAGTGTCATTGCATTTGTGTTCTCTTTACGAACAACAATCAGAGTCATTGAAATGTGTGTTCTCTTTAGAGACCACACATGGATCCACTAGTGTCATTGAATGTGTGTTCTTTTTACTAACAACAACCAGAGTCATTGCATTTGTGTTCTTTTCACATACCACATATGGATCCACTAGTGTGATTGAAATGTGTGTTCTCTTTAGAGACCAAAAATGGATCCACCAGTGTCATTGCGTGTGTTTTATTTTTACTAACAACAACTCGAGTCATTGCATGTGTGTGTTTTCACATACCACATATGGATCCACCAGTGTCATTGCATGTGGGCTCTTTTCACAATCCACCTATAGATCCACCAGTGTCATTGCATGTGTGTTCTTTTCACATACCCCACATGGATCCACTAGTGTCATTGCATGTGTTTTCTTTTCACAATCCACCTATGGATCCACCAGTGCCATTGCATGTGTGTTCTCTTCAGAGACCACACATGGATCCACCAGTTTCATTGCATGTGTCTTCTTTTTACTAACAACAACCAGTGTTATTGAAATGTGTGTTCTCTTTAGAGACCACACATGGATCCACCTGTGTCATTTCATGTGTGTTCTTGTTACTAAAAACAACCAAGGTCATTGCATGTGTGTTCTTTTCACATACCACATATGGATCCAGCAGTGTCATTGCGTGTGTGTTATTTTCACAATCCACCTGTGGATCCACTAGTGTCATTGCATGTGTGCTCTTTTTACAAACAACAAGTAGAGTCATTGCATGTGTGTTCTCTTCAGAGACCACACATGGATCCACATGTGTCATTGCATGTGTGTTCTTTTTACTAACAACAACCAGAGTCATTGCATGTGTGTTCTTTTCACATACCACATATGGATCCACCAGTGTCATTGCATGTGTGTTCTTTTTACTAACAAGAACTGGAGTCATTTCATGTGCGTTCTTTTCACATACCACATATGGATGCACCAGTGTCATTGAAATGTGTGTTCTCTTCAGAGACCACACATGGATCCACCAGTGTCATTGCATGTGTGTTCTTTTTACTAACAACAATTGGAGTCATTGCATGTGTGTTCTTTTCACATACAACATATGGATCCACTAGTGTCATTGCATGTGTGCTCTTCTCACAATCCACCTATGGATCCACTAGTGTCATTGCATGTGTGTTCTTTTCACATACCACATATGGATCCACCAGTGTCATTGAAATGTGCGTTCTCTTCAGAAACCACACATGGATCCACCAGTGTCATTGCATGTGTGTTCTTTTTACTAACAACAACTGGAGTCATTGCATGTGTGTCCTTTTCACATACCACATATGGATCCACCAGGGTCATTGCATGTGTGATCTTTTCACAATCCACCTATGGATGCACCAGTGTCATTGAAATGTGTGTTCTCTTCAGAGTCCATACATAGATCCACCAGTGTCATTGCATGTGTGTTCTTTTTACTAACAACAACTGGAGTCATTGCATGTGTGTTCTTTTCACATACCACATATGGATCCACCAGTGTCATTGCATGTGTGCTCTTTTCACAGTCCACCTATGCATCCACCAGCGTCATTGCATGTGTGTTCTTTTTACTAACAACAACCAGATTCATTGCATGTGTCTTCTTTTCACATACGACATATGGATCCACCAGTGTCATTGCATGTGTGCTCTTTTCACAATCCACCTTATCCACCAGTGTCATTGCATGTGTGTTCTTTTTACTAACAACAACCAGAGTCATTGCATGTGTGTTCTTTTCACATACCACATATGGATCCACCAGTGTCATTGCATGTGTGTTCTTTTCACAATCCACCTATAGATCCACTAGTGTCATTGCATGTGTGATCTTTTTACTAACAACCAGAGTCATTGCATGTGTGTTCTATTCAGAGACCACACATGGATCCACCAGTGTCATTGCATTTGTGTTCTTGTTACTAACAACAACCAGAGTCATTGCATGTGTGTTCTTTTCACATACCACATACGGATCCACCAGTGTCGTTGCATGTGTGTTCTTTTTACTAACAACAACTGGAGTCATTTCATGTGTGTTCTTTTCACATACCACATATGGATCCACCAGTGTCATTGAAATGTGTGCTCTTTTCACAATCCACCTATGGATCCACCAGTGTCATTGCATGTGTGTTCTTTTTACTAACAACAACTGGAGTCATTGCATGTGTGTTCTTTTCACATACCAGATATGGATCCACCGGTGGCATTGCATGTGTGCTCTTTTCACAATCCTATGGATCCACTAGTGTCATTTCATGTGAGTTCTTTTCACATACCACATATGGATCCACCAGTGTCATTGAAATGTGTATTCTCTTCAGAGACCACACATGGATCCACTAGTGTCATTGCATGTGTGTTCTTTTTACTAACAACAAATGGAGTCATTGCATGTGTGTTCTTTTCACATACCACATATGGATCCACCAGTGTCATTGCATGTGTGCTCTTTTCACAATCCACATATGGATCCACCAGTGTCATTGCATGTGTGTTCTTTTCACATACCACATATGGATCCACTAGTGTCATTGAAATGTGTGTTCTCTTTAGAGACCACACATGGATCCACCAGTGTCATTGCAAGTGTGTTCTTTTTACTAACAACAACTGGAGTCATTACATGTGTGTTCTTTTCACATACCACATATGGATCCACTAGTGTCATTGCATGTGTGCTCTTTTCACAATCCACCTATGGATCCACCAGTGTCATTGCATGTGTGTTCTTTTTACTAACAACTAGAGTCATTGCATGTGTGTTCTTTTCACATACCACATATGGATCCACCAGTGTCATTGCATGTGTGTTCTTTTCACAATACACCAATGGATCCACCAGTGGCATTGCATGTGTGCTCTTTATACTAACAACAACTAGATACATTGCATGTGTGTTATCTTCAGAGACCACGCATAGATCCACCAGTGTCATTGCATGTGTGTTCTTTTTACTAACTACAACCGGTGTCATTGAAATGTGTGTTCTCTTCAGAGACCACACATGGATCCACCAGTGTCATTGCATGTGTGTTCTAGTTACTAACAACAACCAGAGTCATTGCATGTGTGTTCTTTTCACATACCACATATCGATCCACCAGTGTCGTTGCATGTGTGTTCTTTTCACAATCCACGTATGGATCCACCAGTGTCATTGCATGTGTGTTCTTTTTACTAACAACAACCAATGTCATCAAAATGTGTGTTCTCTTTAGAGACCACACATGGATCCACCAGTGTCATTGCATGTTTGTTCTTGTTACTAACAACAACCAGAGTCATTGCATGTGTGTTCTTTTCACATACCACATATGGATCCACCAGTGTCATTGCATGTGTGTTCTTTTCACAATCCACCTATGGATCCACCAGTGTCATTGCATGTGTGCTCTTTTTACTAACAACAACCAGAGTCATTGCATGTGTGTTCTCTTCAGAGACCACATATGGATCCACCTGTGTCCTTGCATGTGTGTTCTTTCTACTAACAACCAGAGTCATTGAAATGTGTGTTCTCTTCAGAGACCACACATGGATCCACTAGTGTCATTGCATGTGTGTTCTTTTTACTAACAACAACTAGAGTCATTACATGTGTGTTCTTTTCACATACCACATATGGATCCACCAGTGTCATTGCATGTGTGTTCTTTTCACATACCACATATGGATCCACCTGTGTCATTGCAAGTGTGCTCTTTTCACAAGCCACCTATGGATCCACCAGGGTCATTGCATGTGTGTTCTTTTTACTAACAACAACCAGAGTCATTGCATGTGTGCTCTTTTCACATACCACATATGGATCCACTAGTGTCATTGAAATGTGTGTTCTCTTTAGAGACCACACATGGATCCACCGGTGTCATTGCAAGTGTGTTCTTTTTACTAACAACAACTGGAGTCATTACATGTGTGTTCTTTTCACATACCACATATGGATCCACCAGTGTCATTGCATGTGTGCTCTTTTCACAATCCACCTATGGATCCACCAGTGTCATTGCATGTTTGTTCTATTTACTAACAACCAGAGTCATTGCATGTGTGTTCTTTTCACATACCACATATGGATCCACCAGTGTCATTGCATGTGTGTTCTTTTCACATACCACATATGGATCCACCAGTGTCATTGCATGTGTGTTCTTTTCACAATCCACCAATGGATCCACTAGTGGCATTGCATGTGTGCTCTTTTTACTAACAACAACTAGATACATTGCATGTGTGTTATCTTCAGAGACCACGCATAGATCCACTAGTGTCATTGCATGTGTGTTCTTTTTACTAACTACAACCGGTGTCATTGAAAAGTGTGTTCTCTTCAGAGACCACACATGGATCCACCAGTGTCATTGCATGTGTGTTCTAGTTACTAACAACAACCAGAGTCATTGCATGTGTGTTCTTTTCACATACCACATATCGATCCACCAGTGTCGTTGCATGTGTGTTCTTTTCACAATCCACCTATGGATCCACCAGTGTCATTGCATGTGTGTTCTTTTCACATACCACATATGGATCCACCAGTGTCATTGCATGTGTGTTCTTTTTACTAACAATAACTGGAGTCATTTAATGTGTGTTCTTTTCACATACCACATATGGATCCACCAGTGTCATTGCAAGTGTGCTCTTTTCACAATCCACCTATGGATCCACCAGTGTCATTGCATGTGTGTTCTTTTTACTAACAACAACCAGAGTCATTGCATGTGTGTTCTTTTCACATAGCACATATGGATCCACCAGTGTCATTGCATGTGTGCTCTTTTCACAATCCACCTATGTATCCACCAGTGTCATTGCATGTGTGTTATTTTTACAAACAACAACCAGAGTCATTGCATGTGTGTTCTTTTCACATACCACATATGGATCCACCAGTATCATTGCATGTGTCTTCTTTTCACAATCCACCTATAGATCCACCAGTGTCATTGCATGTGTGCTCTTTTTACAAACAACAACCATTGTCATTGCATGTGTGTTCTCTTTAGAGACCACACATGGATCCACCAGTGTCATTGCATGTGTGTTCTTTTTACTAACAACAACCAGAGTCATTGCATGTGTGTTTTTCACATACCACGTATGTTTCGACCAGTCTCATTGCATGTGTGTTCTTTTTACTAACAACAACTGGAGTCATTTCATGTGTGTTGTTTTCACATACCACATATGGATCCACCAGTGTCATTGAAATGTGTGTTCTCTTCAGAGGCCACACATGGATCCACCAGTGTCATTGCATGTGTGTTCTTTTTACTAAGAACAACGGGAGTCATTGCATGTGTGTTCTTTTCACATACCACATATGGATCCACCAGTGTCATTGCTTGTGTGCTCTTTTCACAATCCACCTATGGATCCACTAGTGTCAATGCATGTGTGTTCTTTTCACATACCACATAGGATCCACCAGTGTCATTGAAATGTGTATTCTCTTTAGAGACCACACATGGATGCACCAGTGTCATTGCATGTGTGTTCTTTTTACTAACAACAACTGGTGTCATTGCATGTGTGTTCTTTTCATATACCACACATGGATCCACCAGTGTCATTGCATGTGTGTTGTTTTCACAATCCACCTATGGATCCACCAGTTTCATTGCATGTGTGTTCTTTTTACTCACAACAACCAGAGTCATTGCATGTGTGTTCTTTTCACATCCCACATATGGATCCACCATTGTCATTGCACGTGTGTTCTTTTCACAATCCACCTATGGATCAACCAGTGTCATTGCATGTGTGCTCTTTTTACTAACAATAACCAGAGTCATTGCATGTTTGTTCTCTTTAGAGACCACACATGGATCCACCAGTGTCATTGCATGTGTGTTCATTTTACAAAAAAAACAGTGTTATTGAAATGTGTGTTCTCTTCAGAGACCACACATGGATCCACCAATGTCATTGCATGTGTGTTCTTGTTACTAACAACAACCGGATTCATTGCATGTGTGTTCTTTTCACATACCACATATGGATCCACCAGTATCATTGCATGTGTGTTCTTTTCACAATCCATCTATGGATCCACCAGTGTCATTGCATGTGTGCTCTTTTTTACTAACAACAACCAGAGTCATTGCATGTGTGTTCTCTTCAGAGACCACACATGGATCCACCAGTGTCATTGCATGTGTGTTCTTTTTACTAACAACAAACACAGTCATTGAAATGTGTTTTCTCTTCAGAGACCACACATGGATCCACCAGTGTCATTGCATGTGTGTTCTTTTTACTAACAACAACCAGAGTCATTGCATGTGTGTTCTTTTCACATACCACATATGGATCCACCAGTTTCGCTGCATGTGTGTTCTTTTTACTAACAACAGCTGGAGTCATTTCATGTGTGTTCTTTTCACATAGCACATATGGATCCACCAGTGTCATTGAAATGAGTGTTCTCTTCAGAGACCACACATGGATCCACAAGTGTCATTGCATGTGTGTTCTTTTTACTAACAACAACTGGAGTCAATGCATGTGTGTTCTTTTCACATACCACATATCAATCCACCAGTGTCATTGCATGTGTGCTCTTTTCACAATCCACCAATGGATCCACCAGTGTCATTGCATGTGTGTTCTTTTCACATATCACATATGGATCCACTAGTGTCATTGAAATGTGTGTTCTCTTCAGAGACCACACATGGATCCACCAGTGTCATTGCATGTGTGTTCTTTTTACTAACATCAACTGGAGTCATTTCATGTGTGTTCTTTTCACATACCACATATGGATCCACCAGTGTCATTGCATGTGTCTTCTTTTCACAATCCACCTATAGATCCACCAATGTCATTGCATGTGTGCTCTTTTTACAAACAACAACCAGAGTCATTGCATGTGTGTAATCTTCAGAGACCACACATGGATCCACCAGTGTCATTGCATGTGTGTTCTTTTTACTAACAACAATCAGAGTCATTGAAATGTGTGTTCTCTTTAGAGACCACACATGGATCCACTAGTGTCATTGCATGTGTGTTCTTTTTACTAACAACAACCAGAGTCATTGCATGTGTGTTTTTCACATACCACATATGAATCGACCAGTCTCATTGCATGTGTGTTCTTTTTACTAACAACAACTGGAGTCATTTCATGTGTGTTCTTTTCACATACCACATATGGATCCACCAGTGTCATTAACATGTGTGTTCTCTTCAGAGACCACACATGGATCCACCAGTGTCATTGCATGTGTGTTCTTTTTACTAACAACAACGGGAGTCATTGCATGTGTGTTCTTTTCACATACCACATATGGATCCACCAGTGTCATTGCATGTGTGCTCTTTTCACAATCCACCTATGGATCCACTAGTGTCAATGCATGTGTGTTCTTTTCACATACCACATATGGATCTACCAGTGTCATTGAAATGTGTGTTTTCTTTAGAGACCACACATTGATTCACCAGTGTCATTGCATGTGTGTTCTTTTTACTAACAACAACTGGAGTCATTGCATGTGTGTTCTTTTCACATACCACATATGGATCCACCAGTGTCATTGCATGTGTGTTGTTTTCACAATCCACGTATGGATCCACCAGTTTCATTGCATGTGTGTTCTTTTTACTCACAACAACCAGAGTCATTGCATGTGTGTTCTTTTCACATCCCACATATGGATCCACCAGCGTCATTGCATGTGTGCTATTTTCATAATCCACATATGGATCCACCAGTGTCATTACATGTGTGTTCTTTTTACTAACAACAACTAGAGTCATTGCATGTGTGTTCTTTTCACATACCACATATGGATCCACCATTGTCATTGCACGTGTGTTCTTTTCACAATCCACCTATGGATCAACCAGTGTCATTGCATGTGTGCTTTTTTTACTAACAACAACCAGAGTCATTGCATGTCTGTTCTCTTTAGAGACCACACATGGATCCACCAGTGTCATTTCATGTGTGTTCATTTTACTAAAAAAACCAGTGTTATTGAAATTTGTGTTCTCTTCAGAGACCACACATGGATCCACCAGTGTCATTGCATGTGTGTTCTTGTTACTAACAACAACCGGATTCATTGCATGTGTGTTCTTTTCACATACCACATATGGATCCACCAGTATCATTGCATGTGTGTTCTTTTCACAATCCACCTATGGATCCACCAGTGTCATTGCAAGTGTGCTCTTTTCACAATCCACCTATGGATCCACCAGTGTCATTGCATGTGTGATCTTTTTACTAACAACAACCAGAGTCATTGCATGTGTGTTCTTTTCACATACCACATATGGATCCACTAGTGTCATTGAAATGTGTGTTCTCTTTAGAGACCACACATGGATCCACCATTGTCATTGCAAGTGTGTTCTTTTTACTAACAACAACTGGAGTCATTACATGTGTGTTCTTTTCACATACCACATATGGATCCACCAGTGTCATTGCATGTGTGCTCTTTTCACAATCCACCTATGGATCCACCAGTGTCATTGCATGTGTGTTCTATGTACTAACAACCAGAGTCATTGCATATGTGTTCTTTTCACATACCACATATGGATCCACCAGTGTCATTTCATGTGTGTTCTTTTCACAATCGACCAATGGATCCACCAGTGGCATTGCATGTGTGCTCTTTTTACTAACAACAACTAGATACTTTGCATGTGTGTTATCTTCAGAGACCACGCATAGATCCACCAGTGTCATTGCATGTGTGTTCTTTTTACGAACTACAACCGGTGTCATTGAAATGTGTGTTCTCTTCAGAGACCACACATGGATCCACCAGTGTCATTGCATGTGCGTTCTAGTTACTAACAACAACCAGAGTCATTGCATGTGTGTTCTTTTCACATACCACATATCGATCCACCAGTGTCGTTGCATGTGTGTTCTTTTCACAATCCACCTATGGATCCACCAGTGTCATTGCATGTGTGTTCTTTTTACTAACAACAACCAATGTCATCGAAATGTGTGTTCTCTTCAGAGACCACACATGGATCCACCAGTGTCATTGCATGTTTGTTCTTGTTACTAACAACAACCAGAGTCATTGCATGTGTGTTCTTTTCACATACCACATATGGATCCACCAGCGTCATTGCATATGTGCTCTTTTTACTAACAACAACCAGAGTCATTGCATGTGTGCTCTTCAGAGACCACACATGGATCCACCTGTGTCATTGCATGTGTGTTCTTTCTACTAACAACCAGAGTCATTGAAATGTGTGTTCTCTTCAGAGACCACACGTGGATCCACTAGTGTCATTGCATGTGTGCTCTTTTTACTAACAACAACCAGAGTCATTACATGTGTGTTCTTTTCACATACCACATATGGATCCACCAATGTCATTGCATGTGTGTTCTTTTTACTAACAATAACTGGAGTCATTTCATGTGTGTTCTTTTCACATACCACATATGGATCCACCAGTGTCATTGCAAGTGTGATCTTTTCACAATCCACCTATGGATCCACCAGTGTCATTGCATGTGTGTTCTTCTTACTAACAACAACCAGAGTCATTGCATGTGTGTTCTTTTCACATACCACATATGGATCCACCAGTGTCATTGCATGTGTGCTCTTTTCATAATCCACCTATGGATCCACCAGTGTCATTGCATGTGTGTTATTTTTACAAACAACAACCAGAGTCATTGCATGTGTGTTCTTTTCACATACCACATATGGATCCACCAGTGTCATTGCATGTGTCTTGTTTTCACAATCCACCTATAGATCCACCAGTGTCATTGCATGTGTTCTCTTTTTACAAACAACAACCAGAGTCATTGCATGTGTGTTCTCTTCAGAGACCACACATGGATCCACCAGTGTTATTGCATGTGTGTTCTTTTTACTAACAATAATCAGAGTAATTGAAATGTGTGTTCTCTTTAGAGACCACACATGGATCCACCAGTGTCATTGCATGTGTGTTCTTTTTACTAACAACAACCAGAGTCATTGCATGTGTGTTTTTCGCATACCACATATGGATCGACCAGTCTCATTGCATGTGTGTTCTTTTTACTAACAACAACTAGAGTCATTTCATGTGTGTTCTATTCACATACCACATATGGATCCACCAGTGTCATTGAAATGTGTGTTCTCTTCAGAGACCACACAAGGATCCACCAGTGTCATTGCATGTGTGTTCTTTTTACTAACAACAACGGGAGTCATTGCATGTGTGTTCTTTTCACATACCACATATGGATCCACCAGTGTCATTGCATGTGTGCTCTTTTCACAATCCACCTACGGATCCACTAGTGTCAATGCATGTGTGTTCTTTTCACATACCACATATGGATCCACCAGTGTCATTGAAATGTGTGTTCTCCTTAGAGACCACACATGGATGCACTAGTGTCATTGCATGTGTCATCTTTTTACTAACAACAACTGGAGTCATTGCATGTGTGTTCTTTTCACATACCACATATGGATCCACCAGTGTCATTGCATGTGTGTTGTTTTCACAATCCACCTATGGATCCACCAGTTTCATTGCATGTGTGTTCTTTTTACTAACAACAACCGGATTCATTGCATGTGTGTTCTTTTCACATACCACATATGGATCCACCAGTATCATTGCATGTGTGTTCTTTTCACAATCCACCTATGGATCCACCAGTGTCATTGCATGTGTGCTCTTTTTACTAACAACAACCAGAGTCATTGCATGTCTGTTCTCTTCAGAGACCACACATGGATCCACCTGTGTCATTGCATGTGTGTTCTTTTTACTAACAACAAACACAGTCATTGAAATGTGTTTTCTCTTCAGATACCACACATGGATCCACCAGTGTCATTGCATGTGTGTTCTTTTTACTAACAACAACCAGTGTCATTGCATGTGTGTTCTTTTCACATACCACATATGGATCCACCAGTTTCACTGCATGTGTGTTCTTTTTACTAACAATAGCTGGAGTCATTTCATGTGTGTTCTTTTCAGATACCACATATGGATCCACCAATGTGATTGAAATGAGTGTTCTCTTCAGAGACCACACATGGATCCACCAGTGTCATTGCGTGTGTGTTCTTTTTACTAACAACAACCAGAGTCATTGCATGTGTGATCTTTTCACATACCACATATCGATCCACCAGTGTCATTGCATGTGTGCTCTTTTCACAATCCACCTATGGATCCACCAGTGTCATTGCATGTGTGTTATTTTTACAAACAACAACCAGAGTCATTGCATGTCTGTTCTTTTCACATACCACATATGGATCCACCAGTGTCATTGCATGTGTCTTCTTTTCACAATCCACCTATAGATCCACCAGTGTCATTGCATGTGTTCTCTTTTTACAAACAACAACTAGAGTCATTGCATGTGTGTTCTCTTCAGAGACCACACATGGATCCACCAGTGTCATTGCATGTGTGTTCTTTTTACTAACAATAATCAGAGTCATTGAAATGTGTGTTCTCTTTAGAGACCACACATGGATCCACCAGTGTCATTGCATGTGTGTTCCTTTTACTAGAAACAACCAGAGTCATTGCATGTGTGTTTTTCACATACCACATATGGATCGACCAGTCTCATTGCATGTGTGTTCTTTTTACTAACAACAACTGGAGTCATTTCATGTGTGTTCTTTTCACATACCACATATGGATCCACCAGTGTCATTGAAATGTGTGTTCTCTTCAGAGACCACACAAGGATCCACCAGTGTCATTGCATGTGTGTTCTTTTTACTAACAACAACGGGAGTCATTGCATGTGTGTTCTTTTCACATACCACATATGGATCCACCAGTGTCATTGCATGTGTGATCTTTTCACAATCCACCTATGGATCCACTAGTGTCAATGCATGTGTGTTCTTTTCACATACCACATATGGATCCACCAGTGTCATTGAAATGTGTGTTCTCTTTAGAGACCACACATGGATGCACCAGTGTCATTGCATATGTGTTATATTTACTAACAACAACTGGAGTCATTGCATGTGTGTTCTTTTCACATACCACATATGGATCCACCAGTGTCATTGCATGTGTGTTGTTTTCACAATCCACCTATGGATCCACCAGTTTCATTGCATGTGTGTTCGTTTTACTCACAACAACCAGAGTCATTGCATGTGTGTTCTTTTCACATCCCACATATGGATCCACCAGTGTCATTGCATGTGTGCTATTTTCACAATCCACATATGGATCCACCAGTGGCAATACATGTGTGTTCTTTTTACTAACAACAACTACAGTCATTGCATGTGTGTTCTTTTCACATACCACATATGGATCCACCATTGTCATTGCACGTGTGTCCTTTCACAATCCACCTATGGATCAACCAGCGTCATTGCATGTGTGCCCTTTTTACTAACAACAACCAGAGTCATTGCATGTGTGTTCTCTTTAGAGACCACACATGGATCCACCAGTGTCATTGTATGTGTGTTCAGTTTACTAAAAAAACCAGTGTTATTGAAATGTGTGTTCTCTTCAGAGACCACACATGGATCCACCAGTGTCATTGCATGTGTGTTCTTGTTACTAACAACAACCGGATTCATTGCATGTGTGTTCTTTTCACATACCACATATGGATCCACCAGTATCATTGCATGTGTGTTCTTTTCACAATCCACCTATGGATCCACCAGTGTCATTGCATGTGTGCTCTTTTTACTAACAACAACCAGAGTCATTGCATGTCTGTTCTCTTCAGAGACCACACATGGATCCACCTGTGTCATTGCATGTGTGTTCTTTTTACTAACAACAAACACAGTCATTGAAATGTGTTTTCTCTTCAGAGACCACACATGGATCCACCAGTGTCATTGCATGTGTGTTCTTTTTACTAACAACAACCAGAGTCATTGCATGTGTGTTCTTTTCACATACCACATATGGATCCACCAGTTTCACTGCATGTGTGTTCTTTTTACTAACAATAGCTGGAGTCATTTCATGTGTGTTCTTTTCACATACCACATATGGATCCACCAATGTCATTGAAATGAGTGTTCTCTTCAGAGACCACACATGGATCCACCAGTGTCATTGCATGTGTGTTCTTTTTACTAACAACAACCAGACTCATTGCATGTGTGTTCTTTTCACATACCACATATCGATCCACTAGTGTCATTGCATGTGTGCTCTTTTCACAATCCACCTATGGATCCACCAGTGTCATTGCATGTGTGTTATTTTTACAAACAACAACCAGAGTCATTGCATGTGTGTTCTTTTCACATACCACATATGGATCCACCAGTGTCATTGCATGTGTCTTCTTTTCACAATCCACCTATAGATCCACCAGTGTCATTGCATGTGTTCTCTTTTTACAACAACCAGAGTCATTGCATGTGTGTTCTCTTCAGAGACCACACATGGATCCACCAGTGTCATTGCATGTGTGTTCTTTTTACTAACAATAATCAGAGTCATTGAAATGTGTGTTCTCTTTAGAGACCACACATGGATGCACCAGTGTCATTGCATGTGTGTTCCTTTTACTAACAACAACCAGAGTCATTGCATGTGTGTTTTTCACATACCACATATGGATCGACCAATCTCATTGCATGTGTGTTCTTTTTACTAACAACAACTGGAGTCATTTCATGTGTGTTCTTTTCACATACCACATATGGATCCACCAGTGTCATTGAAATGTGTGTTCTCTTCAGAGACCACACAAGGATCCACCAGTGTCATTGCATGTGTGTTCTTTTTACTAACAACAACGGGAGTCATTGCATGTGTGTTCTTTTCACATACCACATATGGATCCACCAGTGTTATTGCATGTGTGCTCTTTTCACAATCCACCTATGGATCCACTAGTGTCAATGCATGTGTGTTCTTTTCACATACCACATATGGATCCACCAGTGTCATTGAAATGTGTGTTCTCTTTAGAGACCACACATGGATGCACCAGTGTCATTGCATGTGTGTTCTTTTTACTAACAACAACTGGAGTCATTGCATGTGTGTTCTTTTCACATACCACATATGGATCCACCAGTGTCATTGCATGTGTGTTGTTTTCACAATCCACCTATGGATCCACCAGTTTCATTGCATGTGTGTTCTTTTTACTCACAACAACCAGAGTCATTGCATGTGTGTTCTTTTCACATCCCACATATGGATCCACCAGTGTCATTGCATGTGTGCTATTTTCACAATCCACATATGGATCCACCAGTGTCAATACACGTGTGTTCTTTTTACTAACAACAACCAGAGTCATTGCATGTGTGTTCTTTTCACATACCACATATGGATCCACCATTGTCATTGCACGTGTGTTCTTTTCACAATCCACCTATGGATCCACCAGTGTCATTGCATGTGTGCCCTTTTTACTAACAACAACCAGAGTCATTGCATGTGTGTTCTCTTTAGAGACCAGACATGGATCCACCAGTGTCATTGCATGTGTGTTCTTTTTACTAAAAAAACCAGTGTTATTGAAATGTGTGTTCTCTTCAGAGACCACACATGGATCCACCAGTGTCATTGCATGTGTGTTCTTGTTACTAACAACAACCGGATTCATTGCATGTGTGTTCTTTTCACATACCACATATGGATCCACAAGTGTCATAGCATGTGTGCTCTTTTCACAATCCACCCATGGATCCACCAGTTTCATTGCATGTGTGTTCTTTTTACTCACAACAACCAGAGTCATTGCATGTTTGTTCTTTTCACATACCACATATGGATCTAGCAGTGTCATTGAAATGTGTGTTCTCTTTAGAGACCACACATGGATCCACCAGTGTCATTCCATGTGTGTTCTTTTTACTAACAACAACTGGAGTCATTGCATGTGTGTTCTTTTCACATACCACATATGGATCCACCAGTGTCATTGCATGTGTGCTCCTTTCACAATCCACCTATGGATCCACCAGTGTCATTGCATGTGTGTTCTTTTTACTAACAACAACCAGAGTAATTGCATGTGTGTTCTTTTCATATACGACATATGGATGCACTAGTGTCATTGCATGTGTGTTCTTTTCACAATCCACCTATGGATCCACCAGTGTCATTGCATGCGTGATCCTTTTACTAACAACAACTAGAGTCATTGCATGTGTGTTCTCTTCAGAGACCACACATGGATCCACTAGTATTATTCCATGTGTGTTCTTTTTACTGACAACAACCAGTGTCATTGAAATGTGTGTTCTCTTTAGAGACCATACATGGATCCACCAGTGTCATTGCATGTGTGTTCTTATTACTAGAAAAAACAACCAGAGTCATTGCATGTGTGTTCTTTTCACATACCACATATGGAGCCACCAGTGTCATTATATGTGTGTCCTTTTCACAATCCACCTATGGATCCACTAGTGTCATTGCATGTGTGCTCTTTTTACTAACAACAACCCGAGTCATTGCATGTGTGTTATCTTCAGAGACCACACATGGATCCATCAGTGTCATTGCATGTGTGTTCTTTTTACTAACAACAACCATAGTCATTGCATGTGTGTTCTTTTCACATACCACATATGGATCAACCAGTCTCATTGCATGTGTGTTCTTTTTACTAACAACAACGGGAGTCATTGCATGTGTGTTCTTTTCACATACCACATATGGATCCACCAGTGTCATTGCTTGTGTGCTCTTTTCACAATCCACCTATGGATCCACTAGTGTCAATGCATGTGTGTTCTTTTCACATAGCACATATGGATCCACCAGTGTCATTGAAATGTGTGTTCTCTTTTGAGACCACACATGGATGCACCAGTGTCATTGCATGTGTGTTCTTTTTACTAACAACAACTGGAGTCATTGCATGTGTGTTCTTTTCACATACCACATATGGATCCACCAGTGTCATTGCATGTGTGTTGTTTTCACAATCCACCTATGGATCCACCAGTTTCATTGCATGTGTGTTCTTTTTACTCACAACAACCAGAGTCATTGCATGTGTGTTCTTTTCACATCCCACATATGGATCCACCAGTGTCATTGCATGTGTGCTATTTTCACAATCCACATATGGATCCACCAGTGTCATTACATGTGTGTTCTTTTTACTAACAACAACTAGAGTCATTGCATGTGTGTTCTTTTCACATACCACATATGGATCCACCATTGTCATTGCACGTGTGTTATTTTCACAATCCACCTATGGATCAACCAGTGTCATTGCATGTGTGCTCTTTTTACTAACAACAACCAGAGTCATTGTATGTGTGTTCTCTTTAGAGACCACACATGGATCCACCAGTGTCATTGCATGTGTGTTCATTTTACTAAAAAAACCAGTGTTATTGAAATGTGTGTTCTCTTCAGAGACCACACATGGATCCACCAGTGTCATTGCATGTGTGTTCTTGTTACTAACAACAACCGGATTCATTGCATGTGTGTTCTTTTCACATACCACATATGGATCCACCAGTATCATTGGATGTGTGTTCTTTTCACAATCCACCTGTGGATCCACCAGTGTCATTGCATGTGTGCTCTTTTTACTAACAACAACCAGAGTCATTGCATGTGTGTTCTCTTCAAAGACCACACATGGATCCACCTGTGTCATTGCATGTGTGTTCTTTTTACTGACAACCAACACAGTCATTGAAATGTGTTTTCTCTTCAGAGACCACACATGGATCCATCAGTGTCATTGCATGTGTGTTCTTTTTATAACAACAACCAGAGTCATTGCATTTGTGTTCTTTTCACATACCACATATGGATCCACCAGTTTCACTGCATGTGTGTTCTTTTTACGAACAATAGCTGGAGTCATTTCATGTGTGTTCTTTTCACATACCACATATGGATCCACCAATGTCATTGAAATGAGTGTTCTCTTCAGAGACCACACATTGATCCACCAGTGTCATTGCATGTGTGTTCTTTTTACTAACAACAACTGGAGTCATTGCATTGTGTTCTTTTCACATACCACATATCGATCCACAAGTGTCATTGCAAGTGTGCTCTTTTCACAATCCACCTATGGATCCACCAGTGTGATTGCATGTGTGTTCTTTTCACATATCACATATGGGTCCACTAGTGTCCTTGAAATGTGTGTTCTCTTCAGAGACCACACATGGATCCACCAGTGTCATTGCATGTGTGTTCTTTTTACTAACATCAACTGGAGTCATTGCATGTGTGTTCTTTTCACATACCACATATGGATCCACCAGTATCATTGCATGTGTGATCTTTTCACAATCCACCTATTGATCCACCAGTGTCATTGCATGTGTGTTCTTTTCACATACCACATATGGATCCACCAGTGTCATTGAAATATGTGTTATCTTCAGAGACCACACATGGATCCACCAGTGTCATTGCATGTGTGTTCTTTTTACTAACAACAACCAAAGTCATTGCATGTGTGTTCTTTTCACATACCACATATGGATCCACCAGTGTCATTGCATGTGTGTTCTTTTCACAATCCACCTATGGATCCACCAGTGTCATTGCATGTGTGCTCTTTTTACTAACAACAAGCAGAGTCATTGCATGTGTGTTCTCTTCAGAGACCACACATGAATCCACCATTGTCATTGCATGTGTGTTCTTTTTACTAAAAATAACCAGTATCATTGAAATGTTTGTACTCTTCAGAGATCACACATGGATCCACCAGTGTCATTGCATGTGTGTTCTTGTTACTAACAATAACCAGAGTCATTTCATGTGTGTTCTTTTCACATACCACATATGGATCCACCAGTGTCATTGCATGTGTGTTCTTTTCACAATCCTCCTATGGATCCACCAGTGTCATTGCATGTGTGCTCTTTTTACTAACAACAACCAGAGTCATTGCATGTGTGTTCGCTTCAGAGACCACACATGGATCAACATGTGTCATTGCATGTGTGTTCTTTTTACTAACAACAAACAGAGTCATTGCATGTGTGTTATTTTCACATACACATATGGATCCACCAGTGTCATTGCATGTGTGTTCTTTTCACAATCCACCTATGGATCCACCAGTGTCATTGCATGTGTGCTCTTTTTACTAACAACAACCAGAGTCATTGCATGTGTGTTCTTTTTACTAATAACAACAAGATTCATTGAAATGTGTGTTCTCTTCAGAGACCACACATGGATCCACCAGTGTCATTGCATGTGTGTTCTTTTTACTAACAACAACCAGAGTCATTGCACGTGTGTTCTTTTCACATACCACATATGGATCCACCAGTGTCATTGCATGTGTGTTCTTTTTACTAACAACAACTGGAGTCATTTAATGTGTGTTCTTTTTACATACCACATATGGATCCACTAGTGTCACTTAATTGTGTGTTCTCTTCAGAGACCACACATGGATCCACCAGTGTCATTGCATGTGTTTTCTTTTTACTAACAACAACCAGAGTCAATGCATGTGTGTTCTCTTTAGGGACCACACATGGATCCACCTGTGTCATTGCATGTGCGTTCTTTCTACTAACAACAAGAATCATTGAAATGTGTGTTCTCTTCAGAGACCACACATGGATCCACTAGTGTCATTGCATGTGTGTTCTTTTTACTAACAACAACCAGAGTCATTACATGTGTGTTCTTTTCACATACCACATATGGATCAACCAGTGTCATTGCATGTGTGTTCTTTTTACTAACAATAACTAGAGTCATTTCATGTGTGTCCTTTTTACATACCACATATGGATCCACCAGTGTCATTGCAAGTGTGCTCTTTTCACAATCCACCTATGGATCCACTAGTGTCATTGCATGTGTGTTCTTTTTACTAACAACAACCAGAGTCATTGCATGTGTGTTCTTTTCACATACCACATATGGATCCACTAGTGTCATTGAAATGTGTGTTCTCTTTAGAGACCACACATGGATCCACCAGTGTCATTGCAAGTGTGATCTTTTTACTAACAACAACTGGAGTCATTACATGTGTGTTCTTTTCACATACCACATATGGCTCCACCAGTGTCATTGCATGTGTGCTCTTTTCACAATCCACCTATGGATCCACCAGTGTCATTGCATGTGTGTTCTATTTACTAACAACCAGAGTCATTGCATGTGTGTTCTTTTCACATACCACATATGGACCCACTAGTGTCATTTCATGTGTGTTTTTTTCACAATCCACCAATGGATCCACCAGTGGCATTGCATGTGTGCTCTTTTTACTAACAACAACTAGATACATTGCATGTGTGTTATCTTCAGAGACCACGCATAGATCCACCAGTGTCATTGCATGTGTGTTCTTTTTACTAACTACAACCGGTGTCATTGAAATGTGTGTTCTCTTCAGAGACCACACATGGATCCACCAGTGTCATTGCATGTGTGTTCTAGTTACTAACAACAACCAGAGTCATTGCATGTGTGTTCTTTTCACATACCACATATCGATCCACCAGTGTCGTTGCATGTGTGTTCTTTTCACAATCCACCTATGGATCCACCAGTGTCATTGCATGTGTGTTCTTTTTACTAACAACAACCAATGTCATCGAAACGTGTGTTCTCTTCAGAGACCACACATGGATCCACCAGTGTCATTGCATGTTTGTTCTTGTTACTAACAACAACCAGAGTCATTGCATGTGTGTTCTTTTCACATACCACATATGGATCCACCAGCGTCATTGCATATGTGCTCTTTTTACTAACAACAACCAGAGTCATTGCATGTGTGTTCTCTTCAGAGACCACACATGGATCCACCTCTGTCATTGCATGTGTGTTCTTTCTACTAACAACCAGAGTCATTGAAATGTGTGTTCTCTTTAGAGACCACACGTGGATCCACTAGTGTCATTGCATGTGTGTTCTTTTTACTAAGAACAACCAGAATCATTACATGTGTGTTCTTTTCACATACCACATATGGATCCACCAATGTCATTGCATGTGTGTTCTTTTTACTAATAATAACTGGAGTCATTTCATGTGTGTTCTTTTCACATACCACATATGGATCCACCAGTGTCATTGCAAGTGTGATCTTTTCACAATCCACCTATGGATCCACCAGTGTCATTGCATGTGTGTTCTTCTTACTAACAACAACCAGAGTCATTGCATGTGTGTTCTTTTCACATACCACATATGGATCCACCAGTGTCATTGCATGTGTGCTCTTTTCATAATCCACCTATGGATCCACCAGTGTCATTGCATCTGTGTTATTTTTACAAACAACAACCAGAGTCATTTCATGTGTGTTCTTTTCACATACCACATATGGATCCACCAGTGTCATTGCATGTGTCTTGTTTGCACAATCCACCTATAGATCCACCAGTGTCATTGCATGTGTTCTCTTTTTACAAACAACAACCAGAGTCATTGCATGTGTGTTCTCTTCAGAGACCACACATGGATCCACCAGTGTCATTGCATGTGTGTTATTTTTACTAACAATAATCAGAGTCATTGAAATGTGTGTTCTCTTTAGAGACCACACATGGATCCACCAGTGTCATTGCATGTGTGTTCTTTTTACTAACAACAACCAGAGTCATTGCATGTGTGTTTTTCACATACCACATATGGATCGACCAGTCTCATTGCATGTGTGTTCTTTTTACTAACAACAACTAGAGTCATTTCATGTGTGTTCTATTCACATACCACATATGGATCCACCAGTGTCTTTGAAATGTGTGTTCTCTTCAGAGACCACACAAGGATCCACCAGTGTCATTGCATGTGTGTTCTTTTTACTAACAACAACGGGAGTCATTGCATGTGTGTTCTTTTCACATACCACATATGGATCCACCAGTGTCATTGCATGTGTGCTCTTTTCACAATCCACCTATGGATCCACTAGTGTCAATGCATGTGTGTTCTTTTCACATACCACATATGGATCCACCAGTGTCATTGAAATGTGTGTTCTCTTTAGAGACCACACATGGATGCACTAGTGTCATTGCATGTGTCATCTTTTTACTAACAACAACTGGAGTCATTGCATGCGTGTTCTTTTCACATACCACATATGGATCCACCAGTGTCATTGCATGTGTGTTGTTTTCACAATCCACCTATGGATCCACCAGTTTCATTGCATGTGTGTTCTTTTTTACTCACAACAACGAGAGTCGTTGCATGTGTGTTCTTTTCACATCCCACATATGGATCCACCAGTGTCATTGCATATGTGCTATTTTCACAATCCACATATGGATCCACCAGTGTCAATACATGTGTGTTCTTTTTACTAACAACAACTAGAGTCATTGCATGTGTGTTCTTTTCACATACCACATATGGATCCACCATTGTCATTGCACGTGTGTTCTTTTCACAATCCACCTATGGATCAACCAGTGTAATGCATGTGTGCCCTTTTTACTAACAACAACCAGAGTCATTGCATGTGTGTTCTCTTTAGAGACCACACATGGATCCACCAGTGTCATTGTATGTGTGTTCAGTTTACTAAAAAAACCAGTGTTATTGAAATGTGTGTTCTCTTCAGAGACCACACATGGATCCACTAATGTCATTGCATGTGTGTTCTTGTTACTAACAACAACCGGATTCATTGCATGTGTGTTCTTTTCACATACCACATATGGATCCACCAGTATCATTGCATGTGTGTTCTTTTCACAATCCACCTATGGATCCACCAGTGTCATTGCATGTGTGCTCTTTTTACTAACAACAACCAGAGTCATTGCATGTCTGTTCTCTTCAGAGACCACACGTGGATCCACCTGTGTCATTGCATGTGTGTTCTTTTTACTAACAACAAACACAGTCATTGAAATGTGTTTTCTCTTCAGAGACCACACATGGATCCACCAGTGTCATTGCATGTGTGTTCTTTTTACTAACAACAACCAGTGTCATTGCATGTGTGTTCTTTTCACATACCACATATGGATCCACCAGTTTCACTGCATGTGTGTTCTTTTTACTAACAATAGCTGGAGTCATTTCATGTGTGTTCTTTTCACATACCACATATGGATCCACCAATGTGATTGAAATGAGTGTTCTCTTCAGAGACCACACATGGATCCACCAGTGTCATTGCATGTGTGTTCTTTTTACTAACAACAACCAGAGTCATTGCATGTGTGTTCTTTTCACATACCACATATCGATCCACCAATGTCATTGCATGTGTGCTCTTTTCACAATCCACCTATGGATCCACCAGTGTCATTGCATGTGTGTTATTTTTACAAACAACAACCAGAGTCATTGCATGTGTGTTCTTTTCACATACCACATATGGATCCACCAGTGTCATTGCATGTGTCTTCTTTTCACAATCCACCTATAGATCCACCTGTGTCATTGCATGTGTTCTCTTTTTACAAACAACAACTAGAGTCATTGCACGTGTGTTCTCTTCAGAGACCACACATGGATCCACCAGTGTCATTGCATGTGTGTTCTTTTTACTAACAATAATCAGAGTCATTGAAATGTGTGTTCTCTTTAGAGACCACACATGGATCCACCAGTGTCATTGCATGTGTGTTCCTTTTACTAGAAACAACCAGAGTCATTGCATGTGTGTGTTTCACATACCACATATGGATCGACCAGTCTCATTGCATGTGTGTTCTTTTTACTAACAACAACTGGAGTCATTTCATGTGTGTTCTTTTCACGTACCACATATGGATCCACCAGTGTCATTGAAATGTGTGTTCTCTTTAGAGACCACACAAGGATCCACCAGTGTCATTGCATGTGTGTTCTTTTTACTAACAACAACGGGAGTCATTGCATGTGTGTTCTTTTCACATACCACATATGGATCCACCAGTGTCATTGCATGTGCGCTCTTTTCACAATCCACCTATGGATCCACTAGTGTCAATGCATGTGTGTTCTTTTCACATAGCACCTATGGATCCACCAGTGTCATTGAAATGTGTGTTCTCTTTAGAGACCACACATGGATGCACCAGTGTCATTGCATGTGTGTTATATTTACTAACAACAACTGGAGTCATTGCATGTGTGTTCTTTTCACATACCACATATGGATCCACCAGTGTCATTGCATGTGTGTTGTTTTCACAATCCACCTATGGATCCACCAGTTTCATTGCATGTGTGTTCGTTTTACTCACAACAACCAGAGTCATTGCATGTGTGTTCTTTTCACATCCCACATATGGATCCACCAGTGTCATTGCATGTGTGCTATTTTCACAATCCACATATGGATCCACCAGTGTCAATACATGTGTGTTCTTTTTACTAACAACAACTAGAGTCATTGCATGTGTGTTCTTTTCACATACCACATATGGATCCACCATTGTCATTGCACGTGTGTTCTTTTCACAATCCACCTATGGATCAACCAGTGTCATTGCATGTGTGCCCTTTTTACTAACAACAACCAGAGTCATTGCATGTGTGTTCTCTTTAGAGACCACACATGGATCCACCAGTGTCATTGTATGTGTGTTCAGTTTACTAAAAAAACCAGTATTATTGAAATGTGTGTTCTCTTCAGAGACCACACATGGATCCACCAGTGTCATTGCATGTGTGTTCTTGTTACTAACAACAACCGGATTCATTGCATGTGTGTTCTTTTCACAATCCACCTATGGATCCACCAGTGTCATTGCATGTGTGCTCTTTTTACTAACAACAACCAGAGTCATTGCATGTCTGTTCTCTTCAGAGACCACACATGGATCCACCTGTGTCATTGCATGTGTGTTCTTTTTACTAACAACAAACACAGTCATTGAAATGTGTTTTCTCTTCAGAGACCACACATGGATCCACCAGTGTCATTGCATGTGTGTTCTTTTTACTAACAACAACCAGAGTCATTGCATGTGTGTTCTTTTCACATACCACATATGGATCCACCAGTTTCACTGCATGTGTGTTCGTTTTACTAACAATAGCTGGAGTCATTTCATGTGTGTTCTTTTCACATACCACATATGGATCCACCAATGTCATTGAAATGTGTGTTCTCTTTAGAGACCACACATCGATCCACCAGTGTCATTGCATGTGTGTTCTTTTTACTAACAACAACCAGAGTCATTGCATGTGTGTTCTTTTCACATACCACATATCGATCCACCAGTGTCATTGCATGTGTGCTCTTTGCAAAATCCACCTATGGATCCACCAGTCTCATTGCATGTGTGTTATTTTTACAAACAACAACCAGAGTCATTGCATGTGTGTTCTTTTCACATACCACATATGGATCCACCAGTGTCATTGCATGTGTCTTCTTTTCACAATCCACCTATAGATCCACAAGTGTCATTGCATGTGTTCTCTTTTTACAAACAACAACCAGAGTCATTGCATGTGTGTTCTCTTCAGAGACCACACATGGATCCACCAGTGTCATTGCATGTGTGTTCTTTTTACTAACAATAATCAGTCATTGAAATGTGTGTTCTCCTTAGAGACCACACATGGATGCACCAGTGTCATTGCATGTGTGTTCCTTTTACTAACAACAACCAGAGTCATTGCATGTGTGTTTTTCACATACCACATATGGATCGACCAATCTCATTGCATGTGTGTTCTTTTTACTAACAAAAACTGGAGTCATTTCATGTGTGTTCTTTTCACATACCACATATGGATCCACCAGTGTCATTGAAATGTGTGTTCTCTTCAGAGACCACACAAGGATCCACCAGTGTCATTGCATGTGTGTTCTTTTTACTAACAACAACGGGAGTCATTGCATGTGTGTTCTTTTCACATACCACATATGGAACCACCAGTGTTATTGCATGTGTGCTCTTTTCACAATCCACCTATAGATCCACTAGTGTCAATGCATGTGTGTTCTTTTCACATACCACATATGGATCCACCAGTGTCATTGAAATGTGTGTTCTCTTTAGAGACCACACATGGATGCACCAGTGTCATTGCATGTGTGTTCTTTTTACTAACAACAACTGGAGTCATTGCATGTGTGTTCTTTTCACATACCACATATGGATCCACCAGTGTCATTGCATGTTTGTTGTTTTCACAATCCACCTATGGATCCACCAGTTTCATTGCATGTGTGTTCTTTTTACTTACAACAACCAGAGTCATTGCATGTGTGTTCTTTTCACATCCCACATATGGATCCACCAGTGTCATTGCATGTGTGCTATTTTCACAATCCACATATGGATCCACCAGTGTCAATACACGTGTGTTCTTTTTACTAACAACAACCAGAGTCATTGCATGTGTGTTCTTTTCACATACCACATATGGATCCACCATTGTCATTGCACGTGTGTTCTTTTCACAATCCACCTATGGATCCACCAGTGTCATTGCATGTGTGCCCTTTTTACTAACAACAACCAGAGTCATTGCATGTGTGTTCTCTTCAGAGACCACACATGGATCCGCCAGTGTCATTGCATGTGTGTTCTTTTTACTAAAAAACCCAGTGTTATTGAAATGTGTGTTCTCTTCAGAGACCACACAAGGATCCACCAGTGTCATTGCATGTGTGTTCTTGTTACTAACAACAACCGTATTCATTGCATGTGTGTTCTTTTCACATACCACATATGGATCCACAAGTGTCATAGCATGTGTGATCTTTTCACAATCCACCCATGGATCCACCAGTTTCATTGCATGTGTGTTCTTTTTACTCACAACAACCAGAGTCATTGCATGTTTGTTCTTTTCACATACCACATATGGATCTAGCAGTGTCATTGAAATGTGTGTTCTCTTTAGAGACCACACATGGATCCACCAGTGTCATTCCATGTGTGTTCTTTTTACTAACAACAACTGGAGTCATTGCATGTGTGTTCTTTTCACATACCACATATGGATCCACCAGTGTCATTGCATGTGTGCTCCTTTCACAATCCACCTATGGATCCACCAGTGTCATTGCATGTGTGTTCTTTTTACTAACAACAACCAGAGTAATTGCATGTGTGTTGTTTTCATATACGACATATGGATGCACTAGTGTCATTGCATGTGTGTTCTTTTCACAATCCACCTATGGATCCACCAGTGTCATTGCATGCGTGATCCTTTTACTAACAACAACTAGAGTCATTGCATGTGTGTTCTCTTTAGAGACCACACTTGGATCCACTAGTATTATTCCATGTGTGTTCTTTTTACTAACAACAACCAGTGTCATTGAAATGTGTGTTCTCTTTAGAGACCATACATGGATCCACCAGTGTCATTGCATGTGTGTTCTTATTACTAGAAAAAACAACCAGAGTCATTGCATGTGTGTACTTTTCACATACCACATATGGATCCACTAGTGTCATTGCATGTGTGCTCTTTTTACTAACAACAACCCGAGTCATTGCATGTGTGTTATCTTCAGAGACCACACATGGATCCATCAGTGTCATTGCATGTGTGTTCTTTTTACTAACAACAACCATAGTCATTGCATGTGTGTTCTTTTCACATACCACATATGGATCAACCAGTCTCATTGCATGTGTGTTCTTTTTACTAACAATAACGGGAGTCATTGCATGTGTGTTCTTTTCACATACCACATATGGATCCACCAGTGTCATTGCTTGTGTGCTCTTTTCACAATCCACCTATGGATCCACTAGTGTCAATGCATGTGTGTTCTTTTCACATACCACATATGGATCCACCAGTGTCATTGAAATGTGTGTTCTCTTTAGAGACCACACATGGATGCACCAGTGTCATTGCATGTGTGTTCTTTTTACTAACAACAACTGGAGTCATTGCATGTGTGTTCTTTTCACATACCACATATGGATCCACCAGTGTCATTGCATGTGTGTTGTTTTCACAATCCACCTATGGATCCACCAGTTTCATTGCATGTGTGTTCGTTTTACTCACAACAACCAGAGTCATTGCATGTGTGTTCTTTTCACATCCCACATATGGATCCACCAGTGTCATTGCATGTGTGCTATTTTCACAATCCACATATGGATCCACCAGTGTCAATACATGTGTGTTCTTTTTACTAACAACAACTAGAGTCATTGCATGTGTGTTCTTTTCACATACCACATATGGATCCACCATTGTCATTGCACGTGTGTTCTTTTCACAATCCACCTATGGATCAACCAGTGTCATTGCATGTGTGCCCTTTTTACTAACAACAACCAGAGTCATTGCATGTGTGTTCTCTTTAGAGACCACACATGGATCCACCAGTGTCATTGTATGTGTGTTCAGTTTACTAAAAAAACCAGTGTTATTGAAATGTGTGTTCTCTTCAGAGACCACACATGGATCCACCAGTGTCATTGCATGTGTGTTCTTGTTACTAACAACAACCGGATTCATTGCATGTGTGTTCTTTTCACATACCACATATGGATCCACCAGTATCATTGCATGTGTGTTCTTTTCACAATGCACCTATGGATCCACCAGTGCCATTGCATGTGTGCTCTTTTTACTAACAACAACCAGAGTCATTGCATGTCTGTTCTCTTCAGAGACCACACATGGATCCACCTGTGTCATTGCATGTGTTTTCTTTTTACTAACAACAAACACAGTCATTGAAATGTGTTTTCTCTTCAGAGACCACGCATGGATCCACCAGTGTCATTGCATGTGTGTTCTTTTTACTAACAACAACTAGAGTCATTGCATGTGTGTTCTTTTCACATACCACATATGGATCCACCAGTTTCACTGCATGTGTGTTCTTTTTACTAACAATAGCTGGAGTCATTTCATGTGTGTTCTTTTCACATACCACATATGGATCCACCAATGTCATTGAAATGAGTGTTCTCTTCAGAGACCACACATGGATCCACCAGTGTCATTGCATGTGTGTTCTTTTTACTAACAACAACCAGAGTCATTGCATGTGTGTTCTTTTCACATACCACATATCGATCCACCAGTGTCATTGCATGTGTGCTCTTTTCACAATCCACCTATGGATCCACCAGTGTCATTGCATGTGTGTTATTTTTACAAACAACAACCAGAGTCATTGCATGTGTGTTCTTTTCACATACCACATATGGATCCACCCGTGTCATTGCATGTGTCTTCTTTTCACAATCCACCTATAGATCCACCAGTGTCATTGCATGTGTTCTCTTTTTACAAACAACAACCAGAGTCATTGCATGTGTGTTCTCTTCAGAGACCACACATGGATCCACCAGTGTCATTGCATGTGTGTTCTTTTTACTAACAATAATCAGAGTCATTGAAATGTGTGTTCTCTTTAGAGACCACACATGGATGCACCAGTGTCATTGCATGTGTGTTCCTTTTACTAACAACAACCAGAGTCATTGCATGTGTGTTTTTCACATACCACATATGGATCGACCAATCTCATTGCATGTGTGTTCTTTTTACTAACAAAAACTGGAGTCATTTCATGTGTGTTCTTTTCACATACCACATATGGATCCACCAGTGTCATTGAAATGTGTGTTCTCTTCAGAGACCACACAAGGATCCACCAGTGTCATTGCATGTGTGTTCTTTTTACTAACAACAACGGGAGTCATTGCATGTGTGTTCTTTTCACATACCACATATGGATCCACCAGTGTTATTGCATGTGTGCTCTTTTCACAATCCACCTATAGATCCACTAGTCTCAATGCATGTGTGTTCTTTTCACATACCACATATGGATCCACCAGTGTCATTGAAATGTGTGTTCTCTTTAGAGACCACACATGGATGCACCAGTGTCATTGCATGTGTGTTCTTTTTACTAACAACAACTGGAGTCATTGCATGTGTGTTCTTTTCACATACCACATATGGATCCACCAGTGTCATTGCATGTGTGTTGTTTTCACAATCCACCTATGGATCCACCAGTTTCATTGCATGTGTGTTCTTTTTACTTACAACAACCAGAGTCATTGCATGTGTGTTCTTTTCACATACCACATATGGATCCACCAGTGTCATTGCTTGTGTGCTCTTTTCACAATCCACCTATGGATCCACTAGTGTCAATGCATGTGTGTTCTTTTCACATACCACATATGGATCCACCAGTGTCATTGAAATGTGTGTTCTCTTTAGAGACCACACATGGATGCACCAGTGTCATTGCATGTGTGTTCTTTTTACTAACAAGAACTGGAGTCATTGCATGTGTGTTCTTTTCACATACCACATATGGATCCACCAGTGTCATTGCATGTGTGTTGTTTTCACAATCCACCTATGGATCCACCAGTTTCATTGCATGTGTGTTCGTTTTACTCACAACAACCAGAGTCATTGCATGTGTGTTCTTTTCACATCCCACATATGGATCCACCAGTGTCATTGCATGTGTGCTATTTTCACAATCCACATATGGATCCACCAGTGTCAATACATGTGTGTTCTTTTTACTAACAACAACTAGAGTCATTGCATGTGTGTTCTTTTCACATACCACATATGGATCCACCATTGTCATTGCACGTGTGTTCTTTTCACAATCCACCTATGGATCAACCAGTGTCATTGCATGTGTGCCCTTTTTACTAACAACAACCAGAGTCATTGCATGTGTGTTCTCTTTAGAGACCACACATGGATCCACCAGTGTCATTGTATGTGTGTTCAGTTTACTAAAAAAACCAGTGTTATTGAAATGTGTGTTCTCTTCAGAGACCACACATGGATCCACCAGTGTCATTGCATGTGTGTTCTTGTTACTAACAACAACCGGATTCATTGCATGTGTGTTCTTTTCACATACCACATATGGATCCACCAGTATCATTGCATGTGTGTTCTTTTCACAATGCACCTATGGATCCACCAGTGCCATTGCATGTGTGCTCTTTTTACTAACAACAACCAGAGTCATTGCATGTCTGTTCTCTTCAGAGACCATACATGGATCCACCTGTGTCATTGCATGTGTTTTCTTTTTACTAACAACAAACACAGTCATTGAAATGTGTTTTCTCTTCAGAGACCACGCATGGATCCACCAGTGTCATTGCATGTGTGTTCTTTTTACTAACAACAACTAGAGTCATTGCATGTGTGTTCTTTTCACATACCACATATGGATCCACCAGTTTCACTGCATGTGTGTTCTTTTTACTAACAATAGCTGGAGTCATTTCATGTGTGTTCTTTTCACATACCACATATGGATCCACCAATGTCATTGAAATAAGTGTTCTCTTCAGAGACCACACATGGATCCACCAGTGTCATTGCATGTGTGTTCTTTTTACTAACAACAACCAGAGTCATTGCATGTGTGTTCTTTTCACATACCACATATCGATCCACCAGTGTCATTGCATGTGTGCTCTTTTCACAATCCACCTATGGATCCACCAGTGTCATTGCATGTGTGTTATTTTTACAAACAACAACCAGAGTCATTGCATGTGTGTTCTTTTCACATACCACATATGGATCCACCCGTGTCATTGCATGTGTCTTCTTTTCACAATCCACCTATAGATCCACCAGTGTCATTGCATGTGTTCTCTTTTTACAAACAACAACCAGAGTCATTGCATGTGTGTTCTCTTCAGAGACCACACATGGATCCACCAGTGTCATTGCATGTGTGTTCTTTTTACTAACAATAATCAGAGTCATTGAAATGTGTGTTCTCTTTAGAGACCACACATGGATGCACCAGTGTCATTGCATGTGTGTTCCTTTTACTAACAACAACCAGAGTCATTGCATGTGTGTTTTTCACATACCACATATGGATCGACCAATCTCATTGCATGTGTGTTCTTTTTACTAACAAAAACTGGAGTCATTTCATGTGTGTTCTTTTCACATACCACATATGGATCCACCAGTGTCATTGAAATGTGTGTTCTCTTCAGAGACCACACAAGGATCCACCAGTGTCATTGCATGTGTGTTCTTTTTACTAACAACAACGGGAGTCATTGCATGTGTGTTCTTTTCACATACCACATATGGATCCACCAGTGTTATTGCATGTGTGCTCTTTTCACAATCCACCTATAGATCCACTAGTCTCAATGCATGTGTGTTCTTTTCACATACCCCATATGGATCCACCAGTGTCATTGAAATGTGTGTTCTCTTTAGAGACCACACATGGATGCACCAGTGTCATTGCATGTGTGTTCTTTTTACTAACAACAACTGGAGTCATTGCATGTGTGTTCTTTTCACATACCACATATGGATCCACCAGTGTCATTGCATGTGTGTTGTTTTCACAATCCACCTATGGATCCACCAGTTTCATTGCATGTGTGTTCTTTTTACTTACAACAACCAGAGTCATTGCATGTGTGTTCTTTTCACATCCCACATATGGATCCACCAGTGTCATTGCATGTGTGCTATTTTCACAATCCACATATGGATCCACCAGTGTCAATACACGTGTGTTCTTTTTACTAACAACAACCAGAGTCATTGCATGTGTGTTCTTTTCACATACCACATATGGATCCACCATTGTCATTGCACGTGTGTTCTTTTCACAATCCACCTATGGATCCACCAGTGTCATTGCATGTGTGCCCTTTTTACTAACAACAACCAGAGTCATTGCATGTGTGTTCTCTTCAGATACCACACATGGATCCACCAGTGTCATTGCATGTGTGTTCTTTTTACTAAAAAACCCAGTGTTATTGAAATGTGTGTTCTCTTCAGAGACCACACAAGGATCCACCAGTGTCATTGCATGTGTGTTCTTGTTACTAACAACAACCGGATTCATTGCATGTGTGTTCTTTTCACATACCACATATGGATCCACAAGTGTCATAGCATGTGTGCTCTTTTCACAATCCACCCATGGATCCACCAGTTTCATTGCATGTGTGTTCTTTTTACTCACAACAACCAGAGTCATTGCATGTTTGTTCTTTTCACATACCACATATGGATCTAGCAGTGTCATTGAAATGTGTGTTCTCTTTAGAGACCACACATGGATCCACCAGTGTCATTCCATGTGTGTTCTTTTTACTAACAACAACTGGAGTCATTGCATGTGTGTTCTTTTCACATACCACATATGGATCCACCAGTGTCATTGCATGTGTGCTCCTTTCACAATCCACCAGTGTCATTGCATGTGTGTTCTTTTTACTAACAACAACCAGAGTAATTGCATGTGTGTTCTTTTCATATACGACATATGGATGCACTAGTGTCATTGCATGTGTGTTCTTTTCACAATCCACCTATGGATCCACCAGTGTCATTGCATGCGTGATCCTTTTACTAACAACAACTAGAGTCATTGCATGTGTGTTCTCTTCAGAGACCACACATGGATCCACTAGTATTATTCCATGTGTGTTCTTTTTACTAACAACAACCAGTGTCATTGAAATGTGTGTTCTCTTTAGAGACCATACATGGATCCACCAGTGTCATTGCATGTGTGTTCTTATTACTAGAAAAAACAACCAGAGTCATTGCATGTGTGTTCTTTTCACATACCACATATGGAGCCACCAGTGTCATTATATGTGTGTTCTTTTCACAATCCACCTATGGATCCACTAGTGTCATTGCATGTGTGCTCTTTTTACTAACAACAACTCGAGTCATTGCATGTGTGTTATCTTCAGAGACCACACATGGATCCATCAGTGTCATTGCATGTGTGTTCTTTTTACTAACAACAACCATAGTCATTGCATGTGTGTTCTTTTCACATACCACATATGGATCAACCAGTCTCATTGCATGTGTGTTCTTTTTACTAACAATAACGGGAGTCATTGCATGTGTGTTCTTTTCACGTACCACATATGGATCCACCAGTGTCATTGCTTGTGTGCTCTTTTCACAATCCACCTATGGATCCACTAGTGTCAATGCATGTGTGTTCTTTTCACATACCACATATGGATCCACCAGTGTCATTGAAATGTGTGTTCTCTTTAGAGACCACACATGGATGCACCAGTGTCATTGCATGTGTGTTCTTTTTACTAACAACAACTGGAGTCATTGCATGTGTGTTCTTTTCACATACCACATATGGATCCACCAGTGTCATTGCATGTGTGTTGTTTTCACAATCCACCTATGGATCCACCAGTTTCATTGCATGTGTGTTCGTTTTACTCACAACAACCAGAGTCATTGCATGTGTGTTCTTTTCACATCCCACATATGGATCCACCAGTGTCATTGCATGTGTGCTATTTTCACAATCCACATATGGATCCACCAGTGTCAATACATGTGTGTTCTTTTTACTAACAACAACTAGAGTCATTGCATGTGTGTTCTTTTCACATACCACATATGGATCCACCATTGTCATTGCACGTGTGTTCTTTTCACAATCCACCTATGGATCAACCAGTGTCATTGCATGTGTGCCCTTTTTACTAACAACAACCAGAGTCATTGCATGTGTGTTCTCTTTAGAGACCACACATGGATCCACCAGTGTCATTGTATGTGTGTTCAGTTTACTAAAAAAACCAGTGTTATTGAAATGTGTGTTCTCTTCAGAGACCACACATGGATCCACCAGTGTCATTGCATGTGTGTTCTTGTTACTAACAACAACCGGATTCATTGCATGTGTGTTCTTTTCACATACCACATATGGATCCACCAGTATCATTGCATGTGTGTTCTTTTCACAATCCACCTATGGATCCACCAGTGTCATTGCATGTGTGCTCTTTTTACTAACAACAACCAGAGTCATTGCATGTCTGTTCTCTTCAGAGACCACACATGGATCCACCTGTGTCATTGCATGTGTGTTCTTTTTACTAACAACAAACACAGTCATTGAAATGTGTTTTCTCTTCAGAGACCACACATGGATCCACCAGTCTCATTGCATGTGTGTTCTTTTTACTAACAACCACTAGAGTCATTGCATGTGTGTTCTTTTCACATACCACATATGGATCGACCAATGTCATTGAAATGAGTGTTCTCTTCAGAGACCACACATGGATCCACCAGTGTCATTGCATGTGTGTTCTTTTTACTAACAACAACCAGAGTCATTGCATGTGTGTTCTTTTCACATACCACATATCGATCCACTAGTGTCATTGCATGTGTGCTCTTTTCACAATCCACCTATGGATCCACCAGTGTCATTGCATGTGTGTTATTTTTACAAACAACAACCAGAGTCATTGCATGTGTGTTCTTTTCACATACCACATATGGATCCACCAGTGTCATTGCATGTGTCTTCTTTTCACAATCCACCTATAGATCCACCAGTGTCATTGCATGTGTTCTCTTTTTACAAACAACAACCAGAGTCATTGCATGTGTGTTCTCTTCAGAGACCACACATGGATCCACCAGTGTCATTGCATGTGTGTTCTTTTTACTAACAATAATCAGAGTCATTGAAATGTGTGTTCTCTTTAGAGACCACACATGGATGCACCAGTGTCATTGCATGTGTGTTCCTTTTACTAACAACAACCAGAGTCATTGCATGTGTGTTTTTCACATACCACATATGGATCGACCAATCTCATTGCATGTGTGTTCTTTTTACTAACAACAACTGGAGTCATTTCATGTGTGTTCTTTTCACATACCACATATGGATCCACCAGTGTCATTGAAATGTGTGTTCTCTTCAGAGACCACACAAGGATCCACCAGTGTCATTGCATGTGTGTTCTTTTTACTAACAACAACGGGAGTCATTGCATGTGTGTTCTTTTCACATACCACATATGGATCCACCAGTGTTATTGCATGTGTTCTCTTTTCACAATCCACCTATAGATCCACTAGTGTCAATGCATGTGTGTTCTTTTCACATACCACATATGGATCCACCAGTGTCATTGAAATGTGTGTTCTCTTTAGAGACCACACATGGATGCACCAGTGTCATTGCATGTGTGTTCTTTTTACTAACAACAACTGGAGTCATTGCATGTGTGTTCTTTTCACATACCACATATGGATCCACCAGTGTCATTGCATGTGTGTTGTTTTCACAATCCACCTATGGATCCACCAGTTTCATTGCATGTGTGTTCTTTTTACTCACAACAACCAGAGTCATTGCATGTGTGTTCTTTTCACATCCCACATATGGATCCACCAGTGTCATTGCATGTGTGCTATTTTCGCAATCCACATATGGATCCACCAGTGTCAATACACGTGTGTTCTTTTTACTAACAACAACCAGAGTCATTGCATGTGTGTTCTTTTCACATACCACATATGGATCCACCATTGTCATTGCACGTGTGTTCTTTTCACAATCCACCTATGGATCCACCAGTGTCATTGCATGTGTGCCCTTTTTACTAACAACAACCAGAGTCACTGCATGTGTGTTCTCTTCAGAGACCACACATGGATCCACCAGTGTCATTGCATGTGTGTTCCTTTTACTAAAAAAACCAGTGTTATTGAAATGTGTGTTCTCTTCAGAGACCACACATGGATCCACCAGTGTCATTGCATGTGTGTTCTTGTTACTAACAACAACCGGATTCATTCCATGTGTGTTCTTTTCACATACCACATATGGATCCACAAGTGTCATAGCATGTGTGTTCTTTTCACAATCCACCAATGGATCCACCAGTTTCATTGCATGTGTGTTCTTTTTACTCACAACAACCAGAGTCATTGCATGTTTGTTCTTTTCACATACCACATATGGATCTAGCAGTGTCATTGAAATGTGTGTTCTCTTTAGAGACCACACATGGATCCACCAGTGTCATTCCATGTGTGTTCTTTTTACTAACAACAACTGGAGTCATTGCATGTGTGTTCTTTTCACATACCACATATGGATCCACCAGTGTCATTGCATGTGTGCTCCTTTCACAATCCACCTATGGATCCACCAGTGTCATTGCATGTGTGTTCTTTTTACTAACAACAACCAGAGTAATTGCATGTGTGTTCTTTTCATATACGACATATGGATGCACTAGTGTCATTGCATGTGTGTTCTTTTCACAATCCACCTATGGATCCACCAGTGTCATTGCATGCGTGATCCTTTTACTAACAACAACTAGAGTCATTGCATGTGTGTTCTTTTCACATACCACATATGGAGCCACCAGTGTCATTATATGTGTGTTCTTTTCACAATCCACCTATGGATCCACTAGTGTCATTGCATGTGTGCTCTTTTTACTAACAACAACCCGAGTCATTGCATGTGTGTTATCTTCAGAGACCACACATGGATCCATCAGTGTCATTGAATGTGTGTTCTTTTTACTAACAACAACCATAGTCATTGCATGTGTGTTCTTTTCACAATCCACCTATGGATCCACCAGTGTCATTGCATGTGTGTTATTTTTACAAACAACAATGGGAGTCATTGCATGTGTGTTCTTTTCACATACCACATATGGATCCACCAGTGTCATTGCTTGTGTGCTCTTTTCACAATCCACCTATGGATCCACTAGTGTCAATGCATGTGTGTTCTTTTCACATACCACATATGGATCCACCAGTGTCATTGAAATGTGTGTTCTCTTTAGAGACCACACATGGATGCACCAGTGTCATTGCATGTGTGTTCTTTTTACTAACAACAACTGGAGTCATTGCATGTGTGTTCTTTTCACATACCACATATGGATCCACCAGTGTCATTGCATGTGTGTTGTTTTCACAATCCACCTATGGATCCACCAGTTTCATTGCATGTGTGTTCTTTTTACTCACAACAACCAGAGTCATTGCATGTGTGTTCTTTTCACATCCCACATATGGATCCACCAGTGTCATTGCATGTGTGCTATTTTCACAATCCACATATGGATCCACCAGTGTCATTACATGTGTGTTCTTTTTACTAACAACAACTAGAGTCATTGCATGTGTGTTCTTTTCACATACCACATATGGATCCACCATTGTCATTGCACGTGTGTTCTTTTCACAATCCACCTATGGATCAACCAGTGTCATTGCATGTGTGCTCTTTTTACTAACAACAACCAGAGTCATTGTATGTGTGTTCTCTTTACAGACCACACATGGATCCACCAGTGTCATTGCATGTGTGTTCATTTTACTAAAAAAATCAGTGTTATTGAAATGTGTGTTCTCTTCAGAGACCACACATGGATCCACCAGTGTCATTGCATGTGTGTTCTTGTTACTAACAACAACCGGATTCATTGCATGTGTGTTCTTTTCACATACCACATATGGATCCACCAGTATCATTGCATGTGTGTTCTTTTCACAATCCACCTATGGATCCACCAGTGTCATTGCATGTGTGCTCTTTTTTACTAACAACAACCAGAGTCATTGCATGTGTGTTCTCTTCAGAGACCACACATGGATCCACCTGTGTCATTGCATGTGTGTTCTTTTTACTAACAACAAACACAGTCATTGAAATGTGTTTTCTCTTCAGAGACCACACATGGATCCACCAGTGTCATTGCATGTGTGTTCTTTTTATAACAACAACCAGAGTCATTGCATTTGTGTTCTTTTCACATACCACATATGGATCCACCAGTTTCACTGCATGTGTGTTCTTTTTACGAACAATAGCTGGAGTCATTTCATGTGTGTTCTTTTCACATACCACATATGGATCCACCAATGTCATTGAAATGAGTGTTCTCTTCAGAGACCACACATGGATCCACCAGTGTCATTGCATGTGTGTTCTTTTTACTAACTACAACTGGAGTCATTGCATTGTGTTCTTTTCACATACCACATATCGATCCACAAGTGTCATTGCAAGTGTGCTCTTTTCACAATCCACCTATGGATCCACCAGTGTGATTGCATGTGTGTTCTTTTCACATATCACATATGGGTCCACTAGTGTCATTGAAATGTGTGTTCTCTTCAGAGACCACACATGGATCCACCAGTGTCATTGCATGTGTGTTCTTTTTACTAACATCAACTGGAGTCATTGCATGTGTGTTCTTTTCACATACCACATATGGATCCACCAGTATCATTGCATGTGTGATCTTTTCACAATCCACCTATTGATCCACCAGTGTCATTGCATGTGTGTTCTTTTCACATACCACATATGGATCCACCAGTGTCATTGAAATATGTGTTATCTTCAGAGACCACACATGGATCCACCAGTGTCATTGCATGTGTGTTCTTTTTACTAACAACAACCAAAGTCATTGCATGTGTGTTCTTTTCACATACCACATATGGATCCACCAGTGTCATTGCATGTGTGTTCTTTTCACAATCCACCTATGGATCCACCAGTGTCATTGCATGTGTGCTCTTTTTACTAAAAACAACCAGAGTCATTGCATGTGTGTTCTCTTCAGAGACCACACATGAATCCACCATTGTCATTGCATGTGTGTTCTTTTTACTAAAAATAACCAGTATCATTGAAATGTTTGTACTCTTCAGAGATCACACATGGATCCACCAGTGTCATTGCATGTGTGTTCTTGTTACTAACAATAACCAGAGTCATTTCATGTGTGTTCTTTTCACATACCACATATGGATCCACCAGTGTCATTGCATGTGTGTTCTTTTCACAATCCTCCTATGGATCCACCAGTGTCATTGCATGTGTGCTCTTTTTACTAACAACAACCAGAGTCATTGCATGTGTGTTCGCTTCAGAGACCACACATGGATCAACATGTGTCATTGCATGTGTGTTCTTTTTACTAACAACAACCAGAGTCATTGCATGTGTGTTATTTTCACATACACATATGGATCCACCAGTGTCATTGCATGTGTGTTCTTTTCACAATCCACCTATGGATCCACCAGTGTCATTGCATGTGTGCTCTTTTTACTAACAACAACCAGAGTCATTGCATGTGTGTTCTTTTTACTAATAACAACAAGATTCATTGAAATGTGTGTTCTCTTCAGAGACCACACATGGATCCACCAGTGTCATTGCATGTGTGTTCTTTTTACTAACAACAACCAGAGTCATTGCATGTGTGTTCTTTTCACATACCACATATGGATCCACCAGTGTCATTGCATGTGTGTTCTTTTTACTAACAACAACTGGAGTCATTTAATGTGTGTTCTTTTTACATACCACATATGGATCCACTAGTGTCACTTAATTGTGTGTTCTCTTCAGAGACCACACATGGATCCACCTGTGTCATTGCATGTGTTTTCTTTTTACTAACAACAACTGGAGTCATTGCATGTGTGTTCTTTTCACATACCTTATATGGATCCACAAGTGTCATTGCATGTGTGCTCTTTTCACAATCCACCTATGGATTCACCGGTGTCATTGCATGTGTGTTCTTTTCACATACCACATATGGATCCACCAGTGTCATTGAAATGTGTCTTCTCTTCAGAGACCACACATGGATCCACCAGTGTCATTGCATGTGTGTTCTTTTTACTAACAACATCTAGAGTCATTGCATGTGTGTTCTTTTCACATACCACATATGGATCCACCAGTGGCATTGCATGTGTGCTCTTTTCACAATCCACCCATGGATCCACCAGTTTCATTACATGTGTGTTCTTTTTACTCACAACAACAAGAGTCATTGCATGTTTGTTCTTTTCACATACCACATATGGATCCACCAGTGTCATTGAAACGTGTGTTCTCTTCAGAGACCACACATGGATCCACCAGTGTCATTCCATGTGTGTTCTTTTTACTAACAACAACTGGAGTCATTGCAGGTGTGTTCTTTTCACATACCAGATATGGATCCACCAGTGTCATTGCATGTGTGCTCCTTTCACAATCCACCTATGGATCCACCAGTGTCATTGCATGTGTGTTCTTTTTACTAACAACAACTAGAGTAATTACATGATTGTTCTTTTCACATACCACATATGGATCCACCAGTGTCATTGCATGTGTGTTCTTTTCACAATCCACCTATGGATCCACCAGTGCATTGCATGTGTGATCTTTTTACTAACAACAAATAGAGTCATTGCATGTGTGTTCTCTTTAGATACCACACATGGATCCACTAGTGTCATTCCATGTGTGTTCTTTTTACTAACAACAACTAGTGTCATTGAAATGTGTGTTCTCTTCAGAGAGTGTACATGGATCCACCAGTGTCATTGCATGTGTGTTCTTGTTACTAACAACAACCAGAGTCATTGCATGTGTATTCTTTTCACATACCACATATGGATCCACCATTGTCATTGCACATGTGTTCTTTTCACAATCCACCTATGGATCAACCAGTGTCATTGCATGTGTGCTCTTTTTACTAACAACAACCAGAGTCATTGTATGTGTGTTCTCTTTACAGACCACACATGGATCCACCAGTGTCATTGCATGTGTGTTCATTTTACTAAAAAAATATGTGTTATTGAAATGTGTGTTCTCTTCAGAGACCACACATGGATCCACCAGTGTCATTGCATGTGTGTTCTTGTTACTAACAACAACCGGATTCATTGCATGTGTGTTCTTTTCACATACCACATATGGATCCACCAGTATCATTGCATGTGTGTTCTTTTCACAATCCACCTATGGATCCACCAGTGTCATTGCATGTGTGCTCTTTTTTACTAACAACAACCAGAGTCATTGCATGTGTGTTCTCTTCAGAGACCACACATGGATCCACCTGTGTCATTGCATGTGTGTTCTTTTTACTAACAACAAACACAGTCATTGAAATGTGTTTTCTCTTCAGAGACCACACATGGATCCACCAGTGTCATTGCATGTGTGTTCTTTTTATAACAACAACCAGAGTCATTGCATTTGTGTTCTTTTCACATACCACATATGGATCCACCAGTTTCACTGCATGTGTGTTCTTTTTACGAACAATAGCTGGAGTCATTTCATGTGTGTTCTTTTCACATACCACATATGGATCCACCAATGTCATTGAAATGAGTGTTCTCTTCAGAGACCACACATGGATCCACCAGTGTCATTGCATGTGTGTTCTTTTTACTAACTACAACTGGAGTCATTGCATTGTGTTCTTTTCACATACCACATATCGATCCACAAGTGTCATTGCAAGTGTGCTCTTTTCACAATCCACCTATGGATCCACCAGTGTGATTGCATGTGTGTTCTTTTCACATATCACATATGGGTCCACTAGTGTCATTGAAATGTGTGTTCTCTTCAGAGACCACACATGGATCCACCAGTGTCATTGCATGTGTGTTCTTTTTACTAACATCAACTGGAGTCATTGCATGTGTGTTCTTTTCACATACCACATATGGATCCACCAGTATCATTGCATGTGTGATCTTTTCACAATCCACCTATTGATCCACCAGTGTCATTGCATGTGTGTTCTTTTCACATACCACATATGGATCCACCAGTGTCATTGAAATATGTGTTATCTTCAGAGACCACACATGGATCCACCAGTGTCATTGCATGTGTGTTCTTTTTACTAACAACAACCAAAGTCATTGCATGTGTGTTCTTTTCACATACCACATATGGATCCACCAGTGTCATTGCATGTGTGTTCTTTTCACAATACACCTATGGATCCACCAGTGTCATTGCATGTGTGCTCTTTTTAATAACAACAACCAGAGTCATTGCATGTGTGTTCTCTTCAGAGACCACACATGAATCCACCATTGTCATTGCATGTGTGTTCTTTTTACTAAAAATAACCAGTATCATTGAAATGTTTGTACCCTTCAGAGATCACACATGGATCCACCAGTGTCATTGCATGTGTGTTCTTGTTACTAACAATAACCAGAGTCATTTCATGTGTGTTCTTTTCACATACCACATATGGATCCACCAGTGTCATTGCATGTGTGTTCTTTTCACAATCCTCCTATGGATCCACCAGTGTCATTGCATGTGTGCTCTTTTTACTAACAACAACCAGAGTCATTGCATGTGTGTTCGCTTCAGAGACCACACATGGATCAACATGTGTCATTGCATGTGTGTTCTTTTTACTAACAACAACCAGAGTCATTGCATGTGTGTTATTTTCACATACACATATGGATCCACCAGTGTCATTGCATGTGTGTTCTTTTCACAATCCACCTATGGATCTACCAGTGTCATTGCATGTGTGCTCTTTTTACTAACAACAACCAGAGTCATTGCATGTGTGTTCTTTTTACTAATAACAACAAGATTCATTGAAATGTGTGTTCTCTTCAGAGACCACACATGGATCCACCAGTGTCATTGCATGTGTGTTCTTTTTACTAACAACAACCAGAGTCATTGCATGTGTGTTCTTTTCACATACCACATATGGATCCACCAGTGTCATTGCATGTGTGTTCTTTTTACTAACAACAACTGGAGTCATTTAATGTGTGTTCTTTTTACATACCACATATGGATCCACTAGTGTCACTTAATTGTGTGTTCTCTTCAGAGACCACACATGGATCCACCTGTGTCATTGCATGTGTTTTCTTTTTACTAACAACAACTGGAGTCATTGCATGTGTGTTCTTTTCACATACCTTATATGGATCCACAAGTGTCATTGCATGTGTGCTCTTTTCACAATCCACCTATGGATTCACCGGTGTCATTGCATGTGTGTTCTTTTCACATACCACATATGGATCCACCAGTGTCATTGAAATGTGTCTTCTCTTCAGAGACCACACATGGATCCACCAGTGTCATTGCATGTGTGTTCTTTTTACTAACAACATCTAGAGTCATTGCATGTGTGTTCTTTTCACATACCACATATGGATCCACCAGTGGCATTGCATGTGTGCTCTTTTCACAATCCACCCATGGATCCACCAGTTTCATTACATGTGTGTTCTTTTTACTCACAACAACAAGAGTCATTGCATGTTTGTTCTTTTCACATACCACATATGGATCCACCAGTGTCATTGAAACGTGTGTTCTCTTCAGAGACCACACATGGATCCACCAGTGTCATTCCATGTGTGTTCTTTTTACTAACAACAACTGGAGTCATTGCAGGTGTGTTCTTTTCACATACCAGATATGGATCCACCAGTGTCATTGCATGTGTGCTCCTTTCACAATCCACCTATGGATCCACCAGTGTCATTGCATGTGTGTTCTTTTTACTAACAACAACTAGAGTAATTACATGATTGTTCTTTTCACATACCACATATGGATCCACCAGTGTCATTGCATGTGTGTTCTTTTCACAATCCACCTATGGATCCACCAGTGCATTGCATGTGTGATCTTTTTACTAACAACAAATAGAGTCATTGCATGTGTGTTCTCTTTAGATACCACACATGGATCCACTAGTGTCATTCCATGTGTGTTCTTTTTACTAACAACAACTAGTGTCATTGAAATGTGTGTTCTCTTCAGAGAGTGTACATGGATCCACCAGTGTCATTGCATGTGTGTTCTTGTTACTAACAACAACCAGAGTCATTGCATGTGTATTCTTTTCACATAACATATATGGATCCACCAGTGTCATTACATGTGTGTTCTTTTCACAATCCACATATGGATCAACCAGTGTCATTGCATGAGTGCTCTTTTTACTAACAACGACCAGAGTCATTGCATGTGTGTTATCTTAAGAGACCACACATGGATCCACCAGTGTCATTGCATGTGTGTTCTTTTTACTAACAACAACCAGAGTCATTGCATGTGTGTTCTTTTCACATACCACATATCGATCCACCAGTGTCATTGCATGTGTGCTCTTTTCACAATCCACCTATGGATCCACCAGTGTCATTGCATGTGTTTTCTTTTTACTAACAACAACTGGAGTTATTGCATGTGTGTTCTTTTCACATACCTTATATGGATCCACTATTGTCATTGCATGTGTGCTCTTTTCAGAATCCACCTATGGATTCACCGGTGTCATTGCATGTGTGTTCTTTTCACATACCACATATGGATCCACCAGTGTTATTGAAATGTGTCTTCTCTTCAGAGACCACACATGGATCCACCAGTGTCATTGCATGTGTGTTCTTTTTACTAACAACATCTAGAGTCATTGCATGTGTGTTCTTTTCACATACCACATATGGATCCACCAGTGGCATTGCATGTGTGCTCTTTTCACAATCCACCCATGGATCCACCAGTTTCATTGCATGTGTGTTCTTTTTACTCACAACAACAAGAGTCATTGCATGTTTGTTCTTTTCACATACCACATATGGATCCACCAGTGTCATTGAAACGTGTGTTCTCTTCAGAGACCACGCATGGATCCACCAGTGTCATTCCATGTGTGTTCTTTTTACTAACAACAACTGGAGTCATTGCATGCAGATATGGATCCACCAGTGTCATTGCATGTGTGCTCCTTTCACAATCCACCTATGGATCCACCAGTGTCATTGCATGTGTGTTATTTTTACTAACAACAACCAGAGTAATTGCATGATTGTTCTTTTCACATACCACATATGGATCCACCAGTGTCATTGCATGTGTGTTCTTTTCACAATCCACCTATGGATCCACCAGTGCATTGCATGTGTGATCTTTTTACTAACAACAAATAGAGTCATTGCATGTGTGTTCTCTTTAGATACCACACATGGATCCACTAGTGTCATTCCATGTGTGTTCTTTTTACTAACAACAACTAGTGTCATTGAAATGTGTGTTCTCTTCAGAGAGTGTACATGGATCCACCAGTGTCATTGCATGTGTGTTCTTGTTACTAACAACAACCAGAGTCATTGCATGTGTATTCTTTTCACATAACATATATGGATCCACCAGTGTCATTACATGTGTGTTCTTTTCACAATCCACATATGGATCCACCAGTGTCATTGCATGAGTGCTCTTTTTACTAACAACGACCAGAGTCATTGCATGTGTGTTATCTTCAGAGACCACACATGGATCCACCAGTGTCATTGCATGTGTGTTATTTTTACTAACAACAACCAGAGTCATTGAAATGTGTGTTCTCTTCAGAGACCACACATGGATCCGCCAGTGTCATTGCATGTGTGTTCTTTTTACTAACAACAACCAAAGGCATTGCATGTGTGTTCTTTTCACATACCACATATGGATCCACCAGTGTCATTACATGTGTGTTCTTTTCACAATCCACCTATGGATCCACCAGTGTCATTGCATGTGTGCTCTTTTTACTAACAACAACCAGAGTCATTGCATGTGTGCTCTTTTCATATACGACATATGGATGCACCAGTGTCATTGCATGTGTGTTCTTTTCACAATCCACCTATCGATCCACCAGTGTCATTGCATGTGTGATCCTTTTACTAACAATAACCAGAGTCATTGCATGTGTGTTCTCTTCAGAGACCACACATGGATCCACTAGTATTATTCCATGTGTGTTCTTTTTACTAACAACAACCAGTGTCAATGAAATGTGTGTTCTCTTTAGAGACCATACATGGATCCACCAGTGTCATTGCATGTGTGTTCTTGTTACTAGAAAACAACCAGAGTCATTGCATGTGTGTTCTTTTCACATACCACATATGGAGCCACCAGTGTCATTATATGTGTGTTCTTTTCACAATCCACCTATGGATCCACTAGTGTCATTGCATGTGTGCTCTTTTTACTAACAACAACCCGAGTCATTGCATGTGTGTTATCTTCAGAGACCACACATGGATCCACCAGTGTCATTGCATGTGTGTTCTTTTTACTAACAACAACCATAGTCATTGCATGTGTGTTCTTTTCACATACCACATATGGATATACCAGTCTCATTGCATGTGTGTTCTTTTTACTAACAACAACTGGAGTCATTTCATGTGTGTTCTTTTCACATACCACATATGGATCCACCAGTGTCATTGCATGTGTGCTCTTTTCACAATCCACCTATGGATCCACCAGTGTCATAGCATGTGTGTTCTTTTCACATACCACATATGGATCCACCAGTGTCATTGCATGTGTGTTCTTTTCACAATCCACCTATGGATCCACCAGTGTCATTGCATGTGTGCTCTTTTTACTAACAACAACCAGAGTCATTGCATGTGTGTTCTCTTCAGAGACCACACATGAATCCACCATTGTCATTGCATGTGTGTTCTTTTTACTAAAAATAACCAGTATCATTGAAATGTTTGTTCTCTTCAGAGATCACACATGGATCCACCAGTGTCATTGCATGTGTGTTCTTGTTACTAACAATAACCAGAGTCATTGCATGTGTGTTCTTTTCACATACCACATATGGATCCACCAGTGTCATTGCATGTGTGTTCTTTTCACAATCCTCCTATGGATCCACCAGTGTCATTGCATGTGTGCTCTTTTTACTAACAACAACCAGAGTCATTGCATGTGTGTTCGCTTCAGAGACCACACATGGATCAACATGTGTCATTGCATGTGTGTTCTTTTTACTAACAACAACGAGAGTCATTGCATGTGTGTTCTTTTCACATACCACATATGGATCCACCAGTGTCATTGCATGTGTGCTCTTTTCACAATCCACCTATGGATCCACCAGTGTCATAGCATGTGTGTTCTTTTCAAATACCACATATGGATCCACCAGTGTCATTGCATGTGTGTTCTTTTCACAATCCACCTATGGATCCACCAGTGTCATTGCATGTGTGCTCTTTTTACTAACAACAACCAGAGTCATTGCATGTGTGTTCTCTTCAGAGACCACACATGAATCCAGCATTGTCATTGCATGTGTGTTCTTTTTACTAAAAATAACCAGTATCATTGAAATGTTTGTTCTCTTTAGAGATCACACATGGATCCACCAGTGTCATTGCATGTGTGTTCTTTTTACTACCAACAACCAGAGTAATTGCATGATTGTTCTTTTCACATACCACATATGGATCCACCAGTGTCATTGCATGTTTGTTCTTTTCACATACCACATATGGATCCACCAGTTTCATTGAAACGTGTGTTCACTTCAGAGACCACACATGGATCCACCAGTGTCATTCCATGTGTGTTCTTTTTACTAACAACAACTGGAGTCATTGCATGCAGATATGGATCCACCAGTGTCATTGCATGTGTGCTCCTTTCACAATCCACCTATGGATCCACCAGTGTCATTGCATGTGTGTTCTTTTTACTAACAACAACCAGAGTAATTGCATGATTGTTCTTTTCACATACCACATATGGATCCACCAGTGTCATTGCATGTGTGTTCTTTTCACAATCCACCTCTGGATCCACCAGTGCATTGCATGTGTGATCTTTTTACTAACAACAAATAGAGTCATTGCATGTGTGTTCTCTTTAGATACCACACATGGATCCACTAGTGTCATTCCATGTGTGTTCTTTTTACTAACAACAACTAGTGTCATTGAAATGTATGTTCTCTTAAGAGAGCGTACATGGATCCACCAGTGTCATTGCATGTGTGTTCTTGTTACTAACAACAACCAGAGTCATTGCATGTGTATTCTTTTCAGATAACATATATGGATCCACCAGTGTCATTACATGTGTGTTCTTTTCACAATCCACATATGGATCCACCAGTGTCATTGCATGAGTGCTCTTTTTACTAACAACGACCAGAGTCATTGCATGTGTGTTATCTTCAGAGACCACACATGGATCCACCAGTGTCATTGCATGTGTGTCCTTTTTACTAACAACAACCAGAGTCACTGAAATGTGTGTTCTCTTCAGAGACCACACATGGATCCGCCAGTGTCATTGCATGTGTGTTCTTTTTACTAACAACAACCAAAGGCATTTCATGTGTGTTCTTTTCACATACCACATATGGATCCACCAGTGTCATTACATGTGTGTTCTTTTCACAATCCACCTATGGATCCACCAGTGTCATTGCATGTGTGCTCTTTTTACTAACAACAACCAGAGTCATTGCATGTGTGCTCTTTTCATATACGACATATGGATGCACTAGTGTCATTGCATGTGTGTTCTTTTCACAATCCACCTAAGGATCCACCAGTGTCATTGCATGTGTGATCCTTTTACTAACAACAACCAGAGTCATTGCATGTGTGTTCTCTTCAGAGACCACACATGGATCCACTAGTATTATTCCATGTGTGTTCTTTTTACTAACAACAACCAGTGTCAATGAAATGTGTGTTCTCTTTAGAGACCATACATGGATCCACCAGTGTCATTGCATGTGTGTTCTTGTTACTAGAAAACAACCAGAGTCATTGCATATGTGTTCTTTTCACATACCACATATGGAGCCACCAGTGTCATTATATGTGTGTTCTTTTCACAATCCACCTATGGATCCACTAGTGTCATTGCATGTGTGCTCTTTTTACTAACAACAACCCGAGTCATTGCATGTGTGTTATCTTCAGAGACCACACATGGATCCACCAGTGTCATTGCATGTGTGTTCTTTTTACTAACAACAACCAGAGTCATTGCATGTGTGTTCTCTTCACATACCACATATGGATCCACTAGTGTCATTTCATGTGTGTTCTTTTCACAATCCACCTATGGATCCACTAGTGTCATTGCATGTGTGCTCTTTTCACATACCACATATGGATCTACCAGTCTCATTGCATGTGTGTTCTTTTTACTAACAACAACTGGAGTCATTTCATGTGTGTTCTTTTCACATACCACATATGGATCCACCAGTGTCATTGAAATGTGTGTTCTCTTCAGAGACCACACATGGATCCACCAATGTCATTGCATGTGTGTTCTTTTCACAATCCACCTAAGGATCCACCAGTGTCATTGCATGTGTGATCCTTTTACTAACAACAACCAGAGTCATTGCATGTGTGTTCTCTTCAGAGACCACACATGGATCCACTAGTATTAGTCCATGTGTGTTCTTTTTACTAACAACAACCAGTGTCAATGAAATGTGTGTTCTCTTTAGAGACCATACATGGATCCACCAGTGTCATTGCATGTGTGTTCTTGTTACTAGAAAACAACCAGAGTCATTGCATGTGTGTTCTTTTCACATACCACATATGGAGCCACCAGTGTCATTATATGTGTGTTCTTTTCACAATCCACCTATGGATCCACTAGTGTCATTGCATGTGTGCTCTTTTTACTAACAACAACGCGAGTCATTGCATGTGTGTTATCTTCAGAGACCACACATGGATCCACCAGTGTCATTGCATGTGTGTTCTTTTTACTAACAACAACCATAGTCATTGCATGTGTGTTCTTTTCACATACCACATATGGATCTACCAGTCTCATTGCATGTGTGTTCTTTTTACTAACAACAACTGGAGTCATTTCATGTGTGTTCTTTTCACATACCACATATGGATCCACCAGTGTCATTGAAATGTGTGTTCTCTTCAGAGACCACACATGGATCCACCAATGTCATTGCATGTGTGTTCTTTTTACTAACAACAATGAGAGTCATTGCATGTGTGTTCTTTTCACATACCACATATGGATCCACCAGTGTCATTGCATGTGTGCTCTTTTCACAATCCACCTATGGATCCACCAGTGTCATAGCATGTGTGTTCTTTTCACATACCACATATGGATCCACCAGTGTCATTGCATGTGTGTTCTTTTCACAATCCACCTATGGATCCACCAGTGTCATTGCATGTGTGCTCTTTTTACTAACAACAACCAGAGTCATTGCATGTGTGTTCTCTTCAGAGACCACACATGAATCCACCATTGTCATTGCATGTGTGTTCTTTTTACTAAAAATAACCAGTATCATTGAAATGTTTGTTCTCTTCAGAGATCACACATGGATCCACCAGTGTCATTGCATGTGTGTTCTTGTTACTAACAATAACCAGAGTCATTGCATGTGTGTTCTTCTCACATACCACATATGGATCCAATAGTGTCATTGCATGTGTGTTGTTTTCACAATCCTCGTATGGATCCACCAGTGTCATTGCATGTGTGCTCTTTTTACTAACAACAACCAGAGTCATTGCATGTGTGTTCGCTTCAGAGACCACACATGGATCAACATGTGTCATTGCATGTGTGTTCTTTTTACTAAAAACAACCAGAGTCATTGCATGTGTGTTCTTTTCACATACACATATGGATCCACCAGTGTCATTGCATGTGTGTTCTTTTCACAATCCACCTATGGATCCACCAGTGTCATTGCATGTGTGCTCTTTTTACTAACAACAACCAGAGTCATTGCATGTGTGTTCTTTTTACTAATAACAACAAGATTCATTGAAATGTGTGTTCTCTTTAGAGACCACACATGGATCCACCAGTGTCATTGCATGTGTGTTCTTTTTACTAACAAGAACCAGAGTCATTGCATGTGTGTTCTTTTCACATACCACATATGGATCCACCAGTGTCATTGCATGTGTGTTCTTTTTACTAACAACAACTGGAGTCATTTAATGTGTGTTCTTTTCACATACCACATATGGATCCACCAGTGTCACTTAATTGTGTGTTCTCTTCAGAGACCACACATGGATCCACCAGTGTCATTGCATGTGTGTTATTTTTACTAACAACAACTAGAGTCATTGCATGTGTGTTCTTTTCACATACCTTATATGGATCCACAAGTGTCATTGCATGTGTGCTCTTTTCAAAATCCACCTATGGATTCACCGGTGTCATTGCATGTGTGTTCTTTTCACATACCACATATGGATCCACCAGTATCATTTAAATGTGTCTTCTCTTCAGAGACCACACATGGATCCACCAGTGTCATTGCATGTGTGTTCTTTTTACTAACAACATCTGGAGTCATTGCATGTGTGTTCTTTTCACATACCACATATGGATCCACCAGTGGCATTGCATGTGTGCTCTTTTCACAATCCACCCATGGATCTACCAGTTTCATTGCATGTGTGTTCTTTTTACTCACAACAACAAGAGTCATTGCATGTTTGTTCTTTTCACATACCACATATGGATCCACCAGTTTCATTGAAACGTGTGTTCTCTTCAGAGACCACACATGGATCCACCAGTGTCATTCCATGTGTGTTCTTTTTACTAACAACAACTGGAGTCATTGCATGTGTGTTCTTTTCACATACCAGATATGGATACACCAGTGTCATTGCATGTGTGCTCCTTTCACAATCCACCTATGGATCCACCAGTGTCATTGCATGTGTGTTCTTTTTACTAACAACAACCAGAGTAATTGCATGATTGTTCTTTTCACATACCACATATGGATCCACCAGTGTCATTGCATGTGTGTTCTTTTCACAATCCACCTATGGATCCACCAGTGCATTGCATGTGTGATATTTTTACTAACAACAAATAGAGTCATTGCATGTGTGTTCTCTTTAGATACCACACATGGATCCACTAGTGTCATTCCATGTGTGTTCTTTTTACTAACAACAACTAGTGTCATTGAAATGTGTGTTCTCTTCAGAGAGCGTACATGGATCCACCAGTGTCATTGCATGTGTGTTCTTGTTACTAACAACAACCAGAGTCATTGCATGTGTATTCTTTTCACATAACATATATGGATCCACCAGTGTCATTACATGTGTGTTCTTTTCACAATCCACATATGGATCCACCAGTGTCATTGCATGAGTGCTCTTTTTACTAACAACGACCAGAGTCATTGCATGTGTGTTATCTTCAGAGACCCCACATGGATCCACCAGTGTCATTGCATGTTTGTTCTTTTTACTAACAACAACCAGAGTCAATGAAATGTGTGTTCTCTTCAGAGACCACACATGGATCCACCAGTGTCATTGCATGTGTGTTCTTTTTACTAACAACAACCAGAGTCACTGCATGTGTGCTCTTTTCACATACCACATATGGATCCACCAGTGTCATAGCATGTGTGCTCTTTTCACAATCCACCCATGGATCCACCAGTTTCATTCCATGGGTGTTATTTTTACTCACAACAACCAGAGTCATTGCATGTTTGTTCTTTTCACATACCACATATGGATCTAGCAGTGTCATTCAAATGTGTGTTCTCTTCAGAGACCACACATGGATCCACCAGTGTCATTCCATGTGTGTTCTTTTTACTAACAACAACTGGAGTCATTGCATGTGTGTTCTTTTCACATACCACATATGGATCCACCAGTGTCATTGCATGTGTGCTCCTTTCACAATCCACCTATGGATCCACCAGTGTCATTGCATGTGTGTTCTTTTTACTAACAACAACCAGAGTAATTGCATGTGTGTTCTTTTCATATACGACATATGGATGCACTAGTGTCATTGCATGTGTGTTCTTTTCTCAATCCATCTATGGATCCACCAGTGTCATTGCATGCGTGATCCTTTTACTAACAACAACCAGAGTCATTGCATGTGTGTTCTCTTCAGAGACCACACATGGATCCACTAGTATTATTCCATGTGTGTTCTTTTTACTAACAACAACCAGTGTCAAAGAAATGTGTGTTCTCTTTAGAGACCATACATTGATCCGCCAGTGTCATTGCATGTGTGTTCTTGTTACTAGAAAACAACCAGAGTCATTGCATGTGTGTTCTTTTCACATACCAATATGGAGCCACCAGTGTCATTATATGTGTGTTCTTTTCACAATCCACCTATGGATCCACTAGTGTCATTGCATGTGTGCTCTTTTTACTAACAACAAACCGAGTCATTGCATGTGTGTTATCTTCAGAGACCACACATGGATCCGCCAGTGTAATTGCACGTGTGTTCTTTTTACTAACAACAACCATAGTCATTGCATGCGTGTTCTTTTCACATACCACATATGGATCAACCAGTCTCATTGCATGTGTGTTTTTTTACTAACAACAACTGGAGTCATTTCATGTGTGTTCTTTTCACATACCACATATGGATCCACCAGTGTCATTGAAATGTGTGTTCTCTTCAGAGACCACACATGGATCCACCAATGTCATTGCATGTGTGTTCTTTTTACTAACAACAACGAGAGTCATTGCATGTGTGTTGTTTTCACATACCACATATGGATCCACCAGTGTCATTGCATGTGTGCTCTTTTCACAATCCACCTATGGATCCACCAGTGTCATTGCATGTGTGTTCTTTTGACATACCACATATGGATCCACCAGTGTCATTGCATGTGTGTTGTTTTCACAATCCACCTATGGATCCACCAGTGTCATTGCATGTGTGTTCTTTTTACTCACAACAACCATAGTCATTGCATGTGTGTTCTTTTCACATACCACATATGGATCCACTAGTGTCATTGCATGTGTGCTCTTTTCACAATCCACATCTGGATCCATCAGTGTCATTACATGTGTGTTCTTTTTACTAACAACAACCAGTGTCGTTGCATGTGTGTTCTTTTCACATACCACATATGGATCCACCAGTGTCATTGCATGTGTGCTCTTTTTACTAACAACAACCAGAGTCATTGCACGTGTGTTCTCTTTAAAGACCACACATGGATCCACCAGTGTCATTGCAAGTGTGTTCATTTTACTAAAAAAACCAGTGTTATTGAAATGTGTGTTCTCTTCAGAGACCACACATGGATCCACCAGTGTCATTGCATGTGTGTTCTTGTTACTAACAACAACCGGAGTCATTGCATGTGTGTTCTTTTCACATACCACATATGGATCCACCAGTATCATTGCATGTGTGTTCTTTTCACAATCCACCAGTTTCATTGCATGTGTGCTCTTTTTAGTAACAACAACTAGAGTTATTGCATGTGTGTTCTCTTCAGAGACCACACATGGATCCACCTGTGCCATTGCATGTGTGTTCTTTTTACTAACAACAAACAGAGTCATTGAAATGTGTGTTCTGTTCAGAGACCACACATGGATCCACCAGTGTCATTGCACGTGTGTTCTTTTTACTAACAACAACCAGAGTCATTGCATGTGTGTTCTTGTCACATACCACATATGGATCCACCAGTTTCACTGCACGTGTGTTCTTTTTACTAACAACAGCAGGAGTCATTGCATGTGTGTTCTTTTCACATACCACATATGGATCCACCAGTGTCACTGAAATGCGTGTTCTCTTCAGAGACCACACATGGATCCAGCAGTGTCATTGCATTTGTGTTCTTTTTACTAACAACAAGTAGAGTCATTGCATTTGTGTTCTTTTCACACACCACATATCGATCCACCAGTGTCATTGCATGTGTGCTCTTTTCACAATCCACCTATGGATCCACCAGTGTCATTGCATGTGTGTTCTTTTCACATACCACATATGGATCCACTAGTGTCATTGAAATGTGTGTTCTCTTTACTAACAACAAACAGAGTCATTCAAATGTGTGTTCTCTTCAGAGACCACACATGGATCCACCAGTGTCATTGCATTTGTGTTCTTTTTACTAACAACAACCAGAGTCATTGCATGTGTGTTCTTTTCACATACCACATATGGATCCACCAGTTTCACTGCATGTGTGTTCTTTTTACTAACAACAGCTGGAGTCATTTCATGTGTTCTCTTTTCACAATCCACCTATGGATCCACCAGTGTCATTGCATGTGTGTTCTTTTCACATACCACATATGGATCCACCAGTGTCATTGAAATGTGTGTTCTCTTCAGAGACCACACATGGATCCACCTCTGTCATTGCATGTGTGTTCTTTTTACTAACAACAAACCGAGTCATTGAAATGTGTGTTCTCTTCAGAGACCACACAAGGATCCACCAGTGTCATTGCATATGTGTTCTTTTTACTAACAACAACCAGAGTCATTGCATGTGTGTTCTTTTCACATACCACATATGGATCCACCAGTTTCACTGCATGTGCGTTCTTTTTACTAACAACAGCTGGAGTCATTTCATGTGTGTTCTTTTCACATACCACATATGGATCCACCAGTGTCAATGAAATAAGTGTTCTCTTCAGAGACCACACATGGATCCAGCAGTGTCATTGCATGTGTGTTCTTTTTACTAACAACAACTAAAGTCATTGCATGTGTGTTCTTTTTACTAACAACAACTAAAGTCATTGCATGTGTGTTCTTTTCACATACCACATATCGATCCACCAGTGTCATTGCATGTGTGCTCTTTTCACAATCCACCTATGGATCCACCAGTGTCATTGCATGTGTGTTCTTTTCACATATCACATATGGATCCACTAGTGTTATTGAAATGTGTGTTCTCTTCAGAGACCACACATGGATCCACCAGTTTCATTGCATGTGTGTTCTTTTTACTAACATCAACTGGAGTCATTGCATGTGTGTTCTTTTAACATACCACATATGGATCCACCAGTGTCATTGCATGTGTTCTCTTTTCACAATCCACCTATGGATCCACCAGTGTCATTGCATGTGTGTTCTTTTCACATACCACATATGGATCCACCAGTGTCATTGAAATGTGTGTTCTCTTCAGAGACCACACATGGATCCACCTCTGTCGTTGCATGTGTGTTCTTTTTACTAACAACAAACAGAGTCATTGAAATGTGTGTTCTCTTCAGAGACCACACATGGATCCACAAGTGTCATTGCATATGTGTTCTTTTTACTAACAACAACCAGAGTCATTGCATGTGTGTTCTTTTCACATACCACATATGGATCCACCAGTTTCACTGCATGTGTGTTCTTTTTACTAACAACAGCTGGAGTCATTTCATGTGTGTTCTTTTCACATACCACATATGGATCCACCAGTGTCATTGAAATGTGTGTTCTCTTCAGAGACCACACATGGATCCACCAGTGTCATTGCATGTGTGTTCTTTTTACTAACAACAACCAAAGGCATTGCATGTGTGTTCTTTTCACATACCACATATGGATCCACCAGTGTCATTACATGTGTGTTCTTTTCACAATCCACCTATGGATCCACCAGTGTCATTGCATGTGTGCTCTTTTTACTAACAACAACCAGAGTCATTGCATGTGTGTTCTCTTCAGAGACCACACATGAATCCACCAGTGTCATTGCATGTGTGTTCTTTTTTACTAAAAACAACCAGTATCATTGAAATGTTTGTTTTCTTCAGAGATCACACATGGATCCGCCAGTGTCATTGCATGTGTGTTCTTTTTACTAACAAAAACTGGAGTAATTTAATGTGTGTTCTTTTCACATGCCACATATGGATCCACCAGTGTCACTGAATTGTGTGTTCTCTTCAGAGACCACACATGGATCCACCAGTGTCATTGCGTGTGTGTTCTTTTTACTAACAACAACTGGAGTCATTGCAGGTGTGTTATTTTCACATACCTTATATGGATCCACAAGTGTCATTGCATGTGTGCTCTTTTCACAATCCACCTATGGATTCACCGGTGTCATTGCATGTGTGTTCTTTTCACATACCACATATAGATACACCAGTGTCATTGAAATGTGTCTTCTCTTCAGAGACCACACATGGATCCACCAGTGTCATCGCATGTGTGTTCTTTTTACTAACAACATCCTGAGTCATTGCATGTGTGTTCTTTTCACATACCACATATGGATGCACCAGTGGCATTGCATGTGTGCTCTTTTCATAATCCACCCATGGATCCACCAGTTTCATTGCATGTGTGTTCTTTTTACTCACAACAACCAGAGTCATTGCATGTTTGTTCTTTTAACATACCACATATGGATCCACCAGTGTCATTGAAATGTGTGTTCTCTTCAGAGACCACACATGGATCCACCAGTGTCATTCCATGTCTGTTCTTTTTACTAACAACAACTGGAGTCATTGCATGTGTGTTCTTTTCACACACCACATATCGATCCACCAGTGTCATTGCATGTGTGCTCTTTTCACAATCCACCTATGGATCCACCAGTGTCATTGCATGTGTGTTCTTTTCACATATCACATATGGATCCACTAGTGTCATTGAAATGTGTGTTCTCTTCAGAGGCCACACATGGATCCACCAGTGTCATTCCATGCCTGTTCTTTTTACTAACAACAACTGGAGTCATTGCATGTGTGTTATTTTCACACACCACATATCGATCCACCAGTGTCGTTGCATGTGTGCTCTTTTCACAATCCACCTATGGATCCACCAGTGTCATTGCATGTGTGTTCTTTTCACATATCACATATGGATCCACTAGTGTCATTGAAATGTGTGTTCTCTTCAGAGACCACACATGGATCCACCAATTTCATTGCATGTGTGTTCTTTTTACTAACATCAACTGGAGTCATTGCATGTGTGTTCTTTTCACATACCACATATGGATCCACCAGTGTCATTGCATGTGTGCTCTTTTCACAATCCACCTATGGATCCACCAGTGTCATTGCATGTGTGTTCTTTTCACATACCACATATGGATCCACCAGTGTCATTGAAATGTGTGTTCTCTTCAGAGACCACACATGGATCCACCTCTGTCATTGCATGTGTGTTCTTTTTACTAACAACAAACAGAGTCATTGAAATGTGTGTTCTCTTCAGAGACCACACATGGATCCACCAGTGTCATTGCATATGTGTTCTTTTTACTAACAACAACCAGAGTCATTGCATGTGTGTTCTTTTCACATACCACATATGGATCCACCAGTTTCACTGCATGTTTGTTCTTTTTACTAACAACAGCTGGAGTCATTTCATGTGTGTTCTTTTCACATACCACATATGGATCCACCAGTGTCATTGAAATGTGTGTTCTCTTCAGAGACCACACATGGATCCACCAGTGTCATTGCATGTGTGTTCTTTTTACTAACAACAACCAAAGGCATTGCATGTGTGTTCTTTTCACATACCACATATGGATCCACCAGTGTCATTACATGTGTGTTCTTTTCACAATCCACCTATGGATCCACCAGTGTCATTGCATGTGTGCTCTTTTTACTAACAACAACCAGAGTCATTGCATGTGTGTTCTCTTCAGAGACCACACATGAATCCACCAGTGTCATTGCATGTGTGTTCTTTTTTACTAAAAACAACCAGTATCATTGAAATGTTTGTTTTCTTCAGAGATCACACATGGATCCGCCAGTGTCATTGCATGTGTGTTCTTTTTACTAACAAAAACTGGAGTAATTTAATGTGTGTTCTTTTCACATGCCACATATGGATCCACCAGTGTCACTGAATTGTGTGTTCTCTTCAGAGACCACACATGGATCCACCAGTGTCATTGCGTGTGTGTTCTTTTTACTAACAACAACTGGAGTCATTGCAGGTGTGTTATTTTCACATACCTTATATGGATCCAGAAGTGTCATTGCATGTGTGCTCTTTTCACAATCCACCTATGGATTCACCGGTGTCATTGCATGTGTGTTCTTTTCACATACCACATATAGATACACCAGTGTCATTGAAATGTGTCTTCTCTTCAGAGACCACACATGGATCCACCAGTGTCATCGCATGTGTGTTCTTTTTACTAACAACATCCTGAGTCATTGCATGTGTGTTCTTTTCACATACCACATATGGATGCACCAGTGGCATTGCATGTGTGCTCTTTTCATAATCCACCCATGGATCCACCAGTTTCATTGCATGTGTGTTCTTTTTACTCACAACAACCAGAGTCATTGCATGTTTGTTCTTTTAACATACCACATATGGATCCACCAGTGTCATTGAAATGTGTGTTCTCGTCAGAGACCACACATGGATCCACCAGTGTCATTCCATGTCTGTTCTTTTTACTAACAACAACTGGAGTCATTGCATGTGTGTTCTTTTCACACACCACATATCGATCCACCAGTGTCATTGCATGTGTGCTCTTTTCACAATCCACCTATGGATCCACCAGTGTCATTGCATGTGTGTTCTTTTCACATATCACATATGGATCCACTAGTGTCATTGAAATGTGTGTTCTCTTCAGAGGCCACACATGGATCCACCAGTGTCATTCCATGCCTGTTCTTTTTACTAACAACAACTGGAGTCATTGCATGTGTGTTATTTTCACACACCACATATCGATCCACCAGTGTCGTTGCATGTGTGCTCTTTTCACAATCCACCTATGGATCCACCAGTGTCATTGCATGTGTGTTCTTTTCACATATCACATATGGATCCACTAGTGTCATTGAAATGTGTGTTCTCTTCAGAGACCACACATGGATCCACCAATGTCATTGCATGTGTGTTCTTTTTACTAACATCAACTGGAGTCATTGCATGTGTGTTCTTTTTACTAACATCAACTGGAGTCATTGCATGTGTGTTCTTTTCACATACCACATATGGATCCACCAGTGTCATTGCATGTGTGCTCTTTTCACAATCCACCTATGGATCCACCAGTGTCATTGCATGTGTGTTCTTTTCACATACCACATATGGATCCACCTGTGTCATTGAAATGTGTGTTCTCTTCAGAGACCACACATGGATCCACCTCTGTCATTGCATGTGTGTTCTTTTTACTAACAACAAACAGAGTCATTGAAATGTGTGTTCTCTTCAGAGACCACACATGGATCCACCAGTGTCATTGCATATGTGTTCTTTTTACTAACAACAACCAGAGTCATTGCATGTGTGTTCTTTTCACATACCACATATGGATCCACCAGTTTCACTGCATGTGTGTTCTTTTTACTAACAACAGATGGAGTCATTTCATGTGTGTTCTTTTCACATACCACATATGGATCCACCAGTGTCATTGAAATAAGTGTTCTCTTCAGAGACCACACATGGATCCAGCAGTGTCATTGCATGTGTGTTCTTTTTACTAACAACAACTAGAGTAATTGCATGTGTGTTCTTTTCACATACCACATATCGATCCACCAGTGTCATTGCATGTGTGCTCTTTTCACAATCCACCTATGGATCCACCAGTGTCATTGCATGTGTGTTCTTTTCACATATCACATATGGATCCACTAGTGTCATTGAAATGTGTGTTCTCTTCAGAGACCACACATGGATCCACCAGTGTCATTGTATGTGTGTTCTTTTTACTAACATCAACTGGAGTCATTGCATGTGTGTTCTTTTCACATACCACATATGGATCCACCAGTGTCATTGCAAGTGTGCTCTTTTCACAATCCACCTATGGATCCACCAGTGTCATTGCATGTGTGTTCTTTTCACATACCACATATGGATCCACCAGTGTCATTGAAATGTGTGTTCTCTTCAGAGACCATGCATGGATCTACCAGTGTCATTGCATGTGTGTTCTTTTTACTAACAACAACCAGAGTCATTGCATGTGTGTTCTTTTCACATACCACATATGGATCCACCAGTTTCACTGCATGTGTGTTCTTTTTACTAACAACAGCTGGAGTCATTTCATGTGTGTTCTTTTCACATACCACATATGTATCGACCAGTGTCATTGAAATGTGTGTTCTCTTCAGAGACCACACATGGATCCACCAGTGTCATTGCATGTGTGTTCTTTTTGCTAACAACAACCAAAGGCATTGCATGTGTGTTCTTTGCACATACCACATATGGATCCACCAGTGTCATTGCATGTGTGTTCTTTTCACAATCCACCTATGGATCCACCAGTGTCATTGCATGTGTGCTCTTTTTACTAACAACAACCAGAGTCATTGCATGTGTGTTCTCTTCAGAGACCACACATGAATCCACCAGTGTCATTGCATGTGTGTTATTTTTACTAAAAACAACCAGTATCATTGAAATGTTTGTTTTCTTCAGAGCTCACACATGGATCCGCCAGTGTCATTTCATGTGTGTTCTTTTTACTAACAACAACTGGAGTCATTGCATGTGTGTTCTTTTCACATACCACATATGGATCCACCAGTGTCATTGAAATGTGTGTTCTCTTCAGAGACCACACATGGATCCACCACTGTCATTGCATGTGTGTTCTTTTTACTAACAACAAACAGAGTCATTGAAAGGTGTGTTCTCTTCAGAGACCACACATGGATCCACCAGTGTCATTGCATATGTGTTCTTTTTACTAACAGCAACCAGAGTCATTGCATGTGTGTTCTTTTCACATACCACATATGGATCCACTAGTTTGACCGCATGTGTGTTCTTTTTACTAACAACAGCTGGAGTCATTTCATGTGTGTTCTTTTCACATACCACATATGGATCCACCAGTGTCATTGATATAAGTGTTCTCTTCAGAGACCACACATGGATCCAGCAGTGTCATTGCATGTGTGTTATTTTTACTAACAACAACTAGAGTCATTGCATGTGTGTTCTTTTCACATACCACATATCGATCCGCCAGTGTCATTGCATGTGTGCTCTTTTCACAATCCACCTATGGATCCACCAGTGTCATTGCATGTGTGTTCTTTTCACATATCACATATGGATCCACTAGTGTCATTGAAATGTGTGTTCTCTTCAGAGACCACACATGGATCCACCAGTGTCATTGTATGTGTGTTCTTTTTACTAACATCAAATGGAGTCATTGCATGTGTGTTCTTTTCACATACCACATATGGATCCACTAGTGTCATTGCAAGTGTGCTCTTTTCACAATCCACCTATGGATCCACCAGTGTCATTGCATGTGCGTTCTTTTCACATACCACATATGGATCCACCAGTGTCATTGAAATGTGTGTTCTCTTCAGAGACCACGCATGGATCTACCAGTGTCATTGCATGTGTGTTCTTTTTACTAACAACAACCAGAGTCATTGCATGTGTGTTCTTTTCACATACCACATATGGATCCACCAGTTTCACTGCATGTGTGTCCTTTTTACTAACAACAGCTGGAGTCATTTCATGTGTGTTCTTTTCACATACCACATATGTATCGACCAGTGTCATTGAAATGTGTGTTCTCTTCAGAGACCACACATGGATCCACCAGTGTCATTGCATGTGTGTTCTTTTTACTAACAACAACCAAAGGCATTGCATGTGTGTTCTTTTCACATACCACATATGGATCCACCAGTGTCATTGCATGTGTGTTCTTTTCACAATCCACCTATGGATCCACCAGTGTCATTGCATGTGTGCTCTTTTTACTAACAACAACCAGAGTCATTGCATGTGTGTTCTCTTCAGAGACCACACATGAATCCACCAGTGTCATTGCATGTGTGTTATTTTTACTAAAAACAACCAGTATCATTGAAATGTTTGTTTTCTTCAGAGCTCACACATGGATCCTCCAGTGTCATTTCATGTGTGTTCATTTTACTAACAACAACTGGAGTCATTTAATGTGTGTTCTTTTCACATACCACATATGGATCCACCAGTGTCATTGAAATGTGTGTTCTCTTCAGAGACCACACATGGATCCACCACTGTCATTGCATGTGTGTTCTTTTTACTAACAACAAACAGAGTCATTGAAATGTGTGTTCTCTTCAGAGACCACACATGGATCCACCAGTGTCATTGCATATGTGTTCTTTTTACTAACAACAACCAGAGTCATTGCATGTGTGTTCTTTTCACATACCACATATGGATCCACGAGTTTCACTGCATGTGTGTTCTTTTTACTAACAACAGCTGGAGTCATTTCATGTGTGTTCTTTTCACATACCACATATGGATCCACCAGTGTCATTGAAATAAGTGTTCTCTTCAGAGACCACACATGGATCCAGCAGTGTCATTGCATGTGTGTTCTTTTTACTAACAACAACTAGAGTCATTGCATGTGTGTTCTTTTCACATACCACATATCGATCCACCAGTGTCATTGCATGTGTGCTCTTTTCACAATCCACCTATGGATCCACCAGTGTCATTGCATGTGTGTTCTTTTCACATATCACATATGGATCCACTAGTGTCATTGAAATGTGTGTTCTCTTCAGAGACCACACATGGATCCACCAGTGTCATTGTATGTGTGTTCTTTTTACTAACATCAACTGGAGTCATTGCATGTGTGTTCTTTTCACATACCACATATGGATCCACTAGTGTCATTGCAAGTGTGCTCTTTTCACAATCCACCTATGGATCCACCAGTGTCATTGCATGTGTGTTCTTTTCACATACCACATATGGATCCACCAGTGTCATTGAAATGTGTGTTCTCTTCAGAGACCACGCATGGATCTACCAGTGTCATTGCATGTGTGTTCTTTTTACTAACAACAACCAGAGTCATTGCATGTGTGTTCTTTTCACATACCACATATGGATCCACCAGTTTCACTGCATGTGTGTTCTTTTTACTAACAACAGCTGGAGTCATTTCATGTGTGTTCTTTTCACATACCACATATGTATCGACCAGTGTCATTGAAATGTGTGTTCTCTTCAGAGACCACACATGGATCCACCAGTGTCATTGCATGTGTGTTCTTTTTACTAACAACAACCAAAGGCATTGCATGTGTGTTCTTTTCACATACCACATATGGATCCACCAGTGTCATTGCATGTGTGTTCTTTTCACAATCCACCTATGGATCCACCAGTGTCATTGCATGTGTGCTCTTTTTACTAACAACAACCAGAGTCATTGCATGTGTGTTCTCTTCAGAGACCACACATGAATCCACCAGTGTCATTGCATGTGTGTTATTTTTACTAAAAACAACCAGTATCATTGAAATGTTTGTTTTCTTCAGAGCTCACACATGGATCCTCCAGTGTCATTTCATGTGTGTTCATTTTACTAACAACAACTGGAGTCATTTAATGTGTGTTCTTTTCACATACCACATATGGATCCACCAGTGTCATTGAAATGTGTGTTCTCTTCAGAGACCACACATGGATCCACCTCTGTTATTGCATGTGTGTTCTTTTTACTAACAACAAACAGAGTCATTGAAATGTGTGTTCTCTTCAGAGACCACACATGGATCCACCAGTGTCATTGCATATGTGTTCTTTTTACTAACAACAACCAGAGTCATTGCATGTGTGTTATTTTCACATACCACATATGGATCCACCAGTTTCACTGCATGTGTGTTCTTTTTACTAACAACAGCTGGAGTAATTTCATGTGTGTTCTTTTCACATACCACATATGGATCCACCAGTGTCATTGAAATAAGTGTTCTCTTCAGAGACCACACATGGATCCAGCAGTGTCATTGCATGTGTGTTCTTTTTACTAACAACAACTAGAGTCATTGCATGTGTGTTCTTTTCACATACCACATATCGATCCACCAGTGTCATTGCATGTGTGCTCTTTTCACAATCCACCTATGGATCCACCAGTGTCATTGCATGTGTGTTCTTTTCACATATCACATATGGATCCACTAGTGTCATTGAAATGTGTGTTCTCTTCAGAGACCACACATGGATCCACCAGTGTCATTGTATGTGTGTTCTTTTTACTAACATCAACTGGAGTCATTGCATGTGTGTTCTTTTCACATACCACATATGGATCCACCAGTGTCATTGCAAGTGTGCTCTTTTCACAATCCACCTATGGATCCACCAGTGTCATTGCATGTGTGTCCTTTTCACATACCACATATGGATCCACCAGTGTCATTGAAATGTGTGTTCTCTTCAGAGACCACGCATGGATCCACCAGTGTCATTGCATGTGTGTTCTTTTTACTAACAACAACCAGAGTCATTGCATGTATGTTCTTTTCACATACCACATATGGATCCACCAGTTTCACTGCATGTGTGTTCTTTTTACTAACAACAGCTGGAGTCATTTCATGTGTGTTATTTTCACATACCACATATGTATCGACCAGTGTCATTGAAATGTGTGTTCTCTTCAGAGACCACACATGGATCCACCAGTATCATTGCATGTGTGTTCTTTTTACTAACAACAACCAAAGGCATTGCATGTGTGTTCTTTTCACATACCACATATGGATCCACCAGTGTCATTGCATGTGTGTTCTTTTCACAATCCACCTATGGATCCACCAGTGTCATTGCATGTGTGCTCTTTTTACTAACAACAACCAGAGTCATTGCATGTGTGTTCTCTTCAGAGACCACACATGAATCCACCAGTGTCATTGCATGTGTGTTATTTTTACTAAAAACAACCAGTATCATTGAAATGTTTGTTTTCTTCAGAGATCACACATGGATCCGCCAGTGTCATTTCATGTGTGTTCTTTTACTAACAACAACTGGAGTCATTTAATGTGTGTTCTTTTCACATACCACATATGGATCCACCAGTGTCACTGAATTGTGTGTTCTCTTCAAAGACCACACATGGATCCACCAGTGTCATTGCGTGTGTGTTCTTTTTACTAACAACAAACAGAGTCATTGAAATGTGTGCTCTCTTCAGAGACCACACATGGATCCACCAGTGTCATTGCATATGTGTTCTTTTTACTAACAACAACCAGAGTTATTGCATGTGTGTTCTTTTCACATACCACATATGGATCCACCAGTTTCACTGCATGTGTGTTCTTTTTACTAACAACAGCTGGAGTCATTTCATGTGTGTTCTTTTCACATACCACATATGGATCCACCAGTGTCATTGAAATAAGTGTTCTCTTCAGAGACCACACATGGATCCAGCAGTGTCATTGGATGTGTGTTCTTTTTACTAACAACAACTAGAGTCATTGCATGTGTGTTCTTTTCACATACCACATATCGATCCACCAGTGTCATTGCATGTGTGCTCTTTTCACAATCCACCTATGGATCCACCAGTGTCATTGCATGTGTGTTCTTTTCACATATCACATATGGATCCACTAGTGTCATTGAAATGTGTGTTCTCTTCAGAGACCACACATGGATCCACCAGTGTCATTGTATGTGTGTTCTTTTTACTAACATCAACTGGAGTCATTTCATGTGTGTTCTTTTCACATACCACATATGGATCCACCAGTGTCATTGCAAGTGTGCTCTTTTCACAATCCACCTATGGATCCACCAGTGTCATTGCATGTGTGTTCTTTTCACATACCACATATGGATCCACCAGTGTCATTGAAATGTGTGTTCTCTTCAGAGACCACGCATGGATCCACCAGTGTCATTGCATGTGTGTTCTTTTTACTAACAACAACCAGAGTCATTGCATGTGTGTTCTTTTCACATACCACATATGGATCCACCAGTTTCACTGCATGTGTGTTCTTTTTACTAACAACAGCTGGAGTCATTTCATGTGTGTTCTTTTCACATACCACATATGTATCGACCAGTGTCATTGAAATGTGTGTTCTCTTCAGAGACCACACATGGATCCACCAGTGTCATTGCATGTGTGTTCTTTTTACTAACAACAACCAAAGGCATTGCATGTGTGTTCTTTTCACATACCACATATGGATCCACCAGTGTCATTGCATGTGTGTTCTTTTCACAATCCACCTATCGATCCACCAGTGTCATTGCATGTCTGCTCTTTTTACTAACAACAACCAGAGTCATTGCATGTGTGTTCTCTTCAGAGACCACACATGAATCCACCAGTGTCATTGCATGTGTGTTATTTTTACTAAAAACAACCAGTATCATTGAAATGTTTGTTTTCTTCAGAGATCACACATGGATCCGCCAGTGTCATTTCATGTGTGTTCTTTTTACTAACAACAACTGGAGTCATTTAATGTGTGTTCTTTTCACATACCACATATGGATCCACCAGTGTCATTGAAATGTGTGTTCTCTTCAGAGACCACACATGGATCCACCACTGTCATTGCATGTGTGTTCTTTTTACTAACAACAAACAGAGTCATTGAAATGTGTGTTCTCTTCAGAGACCACACATGGATCCACCAGTGTCATTGCATATGTGTTCTTTTTACTAACAACAACCAGAGTCATTGCATGTGTGTTATTTTCACATACCACATATGGATCCACCAGTTTCACTGCATGTGTGTTCTTTTTACTAACAACAGCTGGAGTAATTTCATGTGTGTTCTTTTCACATACCACATATGGATCCACCAGTGTCATTGAAATAAGTGTTCTCTTCAGAGACCACACATGGATCCAGCAGTGTCATTGCATGTGTGTTCTTTTTACTAACAACAACTAGAGTCATTGCATGTGTGTTCTTTTCACATACCACATATCGATCCACCAGTGTCATTGCATGTGTGCTCTTTTCACAATCCACCTATGGATCCACCAGTGTCATTGCATGTGTGTTCTTTTCACATATCACATATGGATCCACTAGTGTCATTGAAATGTGTGTTCTCTTCAGAGACCACACATGGATCCACCAGTGTCATAGTATGTGTGTTCTTTTTACTAACATCAACTAGAGTCATTGCATGTGTGTTCTTTTCACATACCACATATGTATCCACCAGTGTCATTGCAAGTGTGCTCTTTTCACAATCCACCTATGGATCCACCAGTGTCATTGCATGTGTGTTCTTTTCACATACCACATATGGATCCACCGGTGTCATTGAAATGTGTGTTCTCTTCAGAGACCACGCATGGATCCACCAGTGTCATTGCATGTGTGTTCTTTTTACTAACAACAACCAGAGTCATTGCATGTGTGTTCTTTTCACATACCACATATGGATCCACCAGTTTCACTGCATGTGTGTTCTTTTTACTAACAACAGCTGGAGTCATTTCATGTTTGTTCTTTTCACATACCACATATGTATCGACCAGTGTCATTGAAATGTGTGTTCTCTTCAGAGACCACACATGGATCCACCAATGTCATTGCTTGTGTGTTCTTTTTACTAACAACAACCAAAGGCATTGAATGTGTGTTCTTTTCACATACCACATATGGATCCACCAGTGTCATTGCATGTGTGTTCTTTTCACAATCCACCTATGGATCCACCAGTGTCATTGCATGTGTGCTATTTTTACTAACAACAACCAGAGTCATTGCATGTGTGTTCTCTTCAGAGACCACACATGAATCCACCAGTGTCATTGCATGTGTGTTATTTTTACTAAAAACAACCAGTATCATTGAAATGTTTGTTTTCTTCAGAGATCACACATGGATCCGCCAGTGTCATTTCATGTGTGTTCTTTTTACTAACAACAACTGGAGTCATTTAATGTGTGTTCTTTTCACATATCACATATGGATCCACTAGTGTCATTGAAATGTTTGTTCTCTTCAGAGACCACACATGGATCCACCAGTGTAATTGTATGTGTGTTCTTTTTACTAACATCAACTGGAGTCATTGCATGTGTGTTCTTTTCACATACCACATATGGATCCACTAGTGTCATTGCAAGTGTGCTCTTTTCACAATCCACCTATGGATCCACCAGTGTCATTGCATGTGTGTTCTTTTCACATACCACATATGGATCCACCAGTGTCATTGAAATGTGTGTTCTCTTCAGAGACCACGCATGGATCTACCAGTGTCATTGCATGTGTGTTCTTTTTACTAACAACAACCAGAGTCATTGCATGTGTGTTCTTTTCACATACCACATATGGATCCACCAGTTTCACTGCATGTGTGTTCTTTTTACTAACAACAGCTGGAGTCATTTCATGTGTGTTATTTTCACATACCACATATGTATCGACCAGTGTCATTGAAATGTGTGTTCTCTTCAGAGACCACACATGGATCCACCAGTGTCATTGCATGTGTGTTCTTTTTACTAACAACAACCAAAGGCATTGCATGTGTGTTCTTTTCACATACCACATATGGATCCACCAGTGTCATTGCATGTGTGTTCTTTTCACAATCCACCTATGGATCCACCAGTGTCATTGCATGTGTGCTCTTTTTACTAACAACAACCAGAGTCATTGCATGTGTGTTCTCTTCAGAGACCACACATGAATCCACCAGTGTCATTGCATGTGTGTTATTTTTACTAAAAACAACCAGTATCATTGAAATGTTTGTTTTCTTCAGAGATCACACATGGATCCGCCAGTGTCATTTCATGTGTGTTCTTTTTACTAACAACAACTGGAGTCATTTAATGTGTGTTCTTTTCACATACCACATATGGATCCACCAGTGTCACTGAATTGTGTGTTCTCTTCAGAGACCACACATGGATCCACCAGTGTCATTGCATGTGTGTTCTTTTTACTAACAACAAACAGAGTCATTGAAATGTGTGTTCTCTTCAGAGACCACACATGGATCCACCAGTGTCATTGCATATGTGTTCTTTTTACTAACAACAACCAGAGTCATTGCATGTGTGTTCTTTTCACATACCACATATGGATCCACCAGTTTCACTGCATGTGTGTTCTTTTTACTAACAACAGCTGGAGTCATTTCATGTGTGTTCTTTTCACATACCACATATGGATCCACCAGTGTCATTGAAATAAGTGTTCTCTTCAGAGACCACACATGGATCCAGCAGTGTCATTGCATGTGTGTTCTTTTTACTAACAACAACTAGAGTCATTGCATGTGTGTTCTTTTCACATACCACATATCGATCCACCAGTTTCATTGCATGTGTGCTCTTTTCACAATCCACCTATGGATCCACCAGTGTCATTGCATGTGTGTTCTTTTCACATATCACATATGGATCCACTAGTGTCATTGAAATGTGTGTTCTCTTCAGAGACCACACATGGATCCACCAGTGTCATTGTATGTGTGTTCTTTTTACTAACATCAACTGGAGTCATTGCATGTGTGTTCTTTTCACATACCACATATGGATCCACCAGTGTCATTGCATGTGTTCTCTTTTCACAATCCACCTATGGATCCACCAGTGTCATTGCATGTTTGTTCTTTTTACTAACAACAACCAGAGTCATTGAAATGTGTGTTCTCTTCAGAGACCACACATGGATCCACCAGTGTCATTGTATGTGTGTTCTTTTTACTAACATCAACTGGAGTCATTGCATGTGTGTTCTTTTCACATACCACATATGGATCCACCAGTGTCATTGCATGTGTTCTCTTTTCACAATCCACCTATGGATCCACCAGTGTCATTGCATGTGTGTTCTTTTCACATACCACATATGGATCCACCAGTGTCATTGAAATGTGTGTTCTCTTCAGAGACCACACATGGATCCACCTCTATCATTGCATGTGTGTTCTTTTTACTAACAACAAACAGAGTAATTGAAATGTGTGTTCTCTTCAGAGACCACACATGGATCCACCAGTGTCATTGCATATGTGTTCTTTTTACTAACAACAACCAGAGTCATTGCATGTGTGTTCTTTTCACATACCACATATGGATCCACCAGTTTCACTGCATGTGTGTTCTTTTTACTAACAACAGCTGGAGTCATTTCATGTGTGTTCTTTTCACATACCACATATGGATCCACCAGTGTCATTGAAATAAGTGTTCTCTTCAGAGACCACACATGGATCCAGCAGTGTCATTGTATGTGTGTTCTTTTTACTAACAACAACAAGAGTCATTGCATGTGTGTTCTTTTCACATACCACATATCGATCCACCAGTGTCATTGCATGTGTGATCTTTTCACAATCCACCTATGGATCCACCAGTGTCATTGCATGTGTGTTCTTTTCACATACCTTCTATGGATCCACAAGTGTCATTGCATGTGTGCTCTTTTCACAATCCACCTATGGATTCACCGGTGTCATTGCATGTGTGTTCTTTTCACATACCACATATGGATCCACCAATGTCATTGAAATGTGCGTTCTCTTCAGAGACCACACATGGATCCACCAGTGTCATTCCATGTGTGTTCTTTTTACTAACAACAACTGGAGTCATTGCATGTGTGTTCTTTTCACATACCACATATTGATCCACCAGTGTCATTGCATGTGTGCTCTTTTCACAATAAACCCATGGATCCACCAGTTTCATTGCATGTGTGTTCTTTTTACTCACAACAACCAGAGTCATTGCATGTTTGTTCTTTTCACATACCACATATGGATCTACTAGTGTCATTGAAATGTGTGTTCTCTTCAGAGACCACACATGGATCCACCAGTGTCATTCCATGTGTGTTCTTTTTACTAACAACAACTGGAGCCATTGCATGTGTATTCTTTTCACATACCACATATGGATCCACCAGTGTCATTGCATGTGTGCTCCTTTCAGAATCCACCTATGGATCCACCAGTGTCATTGCATGTGTGTTCTTTTTACTAACAACAACCAGAGTAATTGCATGTGTGTTCTTTTCACATACCACATATGGATGCACTAGTGTCATTGCATGTGTGTTGTTTTCATAATCCACCTATGGATCCACCAGTGTCATTGCATGCGTGATCCTTTTACTAACAACAACCAGAGTCATTGCATGTGTGTTCTCTTCATAGACCACACATGGAACCACTAGTATCATTCCATCTGTGTTCTTTTTACTAACAACAACCAGTGTCATTAAAATGTGTGTTCTCTTCAGAGACCATACATGGATCCACCAGTGTCATTGCATGTGTGTTCTTGTTACTAACAACAACCAGAGTCATTGCATGTGTGTTCTTTTCACATACCACATATGGATCCACTAGTGTCATTACATGTGTGTTCTTTTCACAATCCACCTATGGATCCACCAGTGTCATTACATGTGTGCTCTTTTTACTAACAACAACCAGAGTCATTGCATGTGTGTTATCTTTAGAGACCATACATGGATCCACCAGTGTCATTGCATGTGTGTTCTTTTTACTAACAACAACCAGAGTCATTGCATGTGTGTTCTTTTCACATACCACATATGGATCGACCAGTCTCATTGCATGTGTGTTCTTTTTACTAACATCAACTGGAGTAATTGCATGTGTGTTCTTTTCACATACCACATATGGATCCACCAGTGTCATTGAAATGTGTTCTCTACAGAGACGACACATGGATCCACCTGTGTCATTGCATGTGTTCTTTTTACTAACAACAACGGGAGTCATTGCATGTGTGTTCTTTTCACATACCACATATGGATCCACCAGTGTCAATGCATGTGTGCTCTTTTCACAATCCACCTATGGATCCACTAGTGTCATTGCATGTGTGTTCTTATCACATACCACATATGGATCCACCAGTGTCATTGAAATGTGTGTTCTCTTTAGAGACCGCACATGGATGCACCAGTGTCATTGCATGTGTGTTCTTTTTACTAACAACAACTGGAGTCATTGCATGTGTGTTCTTTTCACATACCACATATGGATCCACTAGTGTCATTGCATGTGTGCTCTTTTCACAATCCACACACGTATCCACCAGTGTCATTGCATGTGTGCTCTTTTGTAGGGTCCCCAACCTTTAATAAGATTGAGCCCCCTGTGTTTACAATGCTAGTCCCTGGATCAATAGCTAGCATCCACAGTTTAGATGTAATATCAAGAAACAAAGGTCATAATACAACTTTATAACCAGGAATAAAATGATTTTATTACATCAAACATAGCTCATTGGCTATTTACATTACATTGCAGCGGAATAACTATAGTCATGGGTCCTTCATCTTCAAAGTGCCACAGGCAGATGTTGGTTGTAGACTTTGTAATCCTAATCAATCAATCTTCACTAAAAACAATCAAACCTGCAACATTACAAATTACAGCCACAAGGGTCAATACATTTGAATTGTATTGGCAAGTGATACTTTGGTAGTATAGTGGAGTCTATCATCTATATGCATTTGGCTAAGTGGAGTTGAGGCTTGCGTTGCTCAAAATAGATTTTTCCTTAACATTTTGAAAATACTAAGTTTTTGCTTGGATAAAAAAAATATTTTCAAAAAGCTTCTCCCAATCAAAGATTTGAAGATCCTTCAAGGCATCTCTCCATCAAAGATTTGAGGTTTTGACAAAATCATTTTTCCTCAATCAAAGATTGGAGATCCTTTAACAAGCCATCTCTCAATCAAAGATTTGAGGTTTTGACAAAATCATTTTTCCTCAATCAAAGATTGGAGATCCTTTAACAAGCCATCTCTCAATCAAAGATTTGAGGTTTTGACAAAATCATTTTTCCTCAATCAAAGATTGGAGATCCTTTAACAAGCCATCTCTCAATCAAAGATTGAAGAAATCAAACAACCCTTGTTCACCCACAAGTTTTATTTAGAAATTGGAATGATGAGATTCTTGATTGCTTCCATGTCTTGGTGCTCAAATTGTCCTTTACCAGGGACATGGCTAAGTACTTAGGTTTTACACTCTGCAGAGGTGGTGCACTTTCCCCACAAGACTTGGTTTCCCAAGACAAGATCTTTCAGAAGCCTTCCCTTAGACCATCATGGACGCGTTCCAACCTATCAAACACTATCACCCACTGTCCATATGGCTAAGTTCTTGCAACCTATATGATCATGGCAGAGCCCATATTGCCAAGTGGCTGCACTTGAAGCTTCTCAACATTTGACATCTCAAATCTCTTTGTTCCTAGGTGGCCATCCACAAGTGAGATACACAAGCCAACTCCATGGCCTTGTGAACCACTCAACACAAACCAATCCTTCCATTTCCACCCAGGTGATTCATTCACTTAGTTGTTTTATTAAACAAAACATAAGTCCACAGACTTATGAATTTTTCCATAGCATGAATATATATTCCACCCATGTTTTCTATTAGCTAGGCTAAGCTTGATAGTGATAGGAATATTAACTTAGGAAGATTTCCACTAAGGTTTCATCTACTAGGTTTTCCTATAGCAAGGTCTATACTTAGCAAAATAAAAACCATGCAAGTTTTACTTAGCAAAAACACTAATGCATAGTGAAAATAATGGGACAAAAGATATGAAGCATCACTTGCCTTTTTGGTAGAGGATATAGGTTCACTCCTTGATCTTGCTAGTCTCACACTTCACTACAAGTCAATCAAGCAAACACAATTCAATTCACATTCCAAACCAAAGTCAAACAAACAATTTCTCACACACAAAGTAATGGGATCTAAGTCATGCATAAGCATGAAAAGGTTGGTTCTATTGTAAGGATGGTCTCCACTAGGATTCTAAACTTTGTAGGTTCCAAATTGGTCATTTACCAAAATGGCAAAGTCATTTGCAAAAGGTTTCACTATAAAACCATTTTCAAAACAAAGTATCATTTTATGTGGTGTAGAAATATTTTTACTAAGGCATTAACCTATAGGGTTCACCAAGTATGTTTTCAATCACAAAACTTGGGGTTTGGGGTTAGTGAGTTTAAAACAAAACATTTTCCAAAGGTTTTCTTCAAAACCATTTTTGATAAAATACCACATTTCTATTTGACTAGAAATGGTTTTAAATCAAAGATTCCTTATTTTTGTTTCACCAAATGATTTGCTATTGCAAAACTTGGTGTTTTGAGTCAGTAGGTTTGGTCCAAACCATTTTCCAAAAGTTTTCTTTACAAAAACATTTTCATAAACAAAACAATAGTTTTATTAATTAGCTAGAAATGGACTAAACCAATTAAGCCATTCTAAACTTTTCAAAAATCATTTTCCAAAACATAGGTTAGTTCCTAGGGTTAGTAAGGTCACAACAAACCATTTTGCAAAGGTTTTAACCCTAAAATCATTTTTAAACAATTTTTCTAGTCTAAACAAGCAATCAAAAGTTTCTGCATAATCAACCAATCTAACAAATACTATTTGCTAAACTAAGGGCAGGGTTGGTTAGGGCTTGCTCTCCTGAATCCAACGACATAAAATTTGTAATTCTTGGACATGTGGATTCAAAGTTACAAGGGTTTGAAGTTTGCAAAATATTCTGTTTTCAAATTTTGTTTTAAAACAGAATAGTGACACGCGGCGCGTTCTAACTAGGTGGTACCGGTTCGGCCGGATCAGCATCGTGGAGCGTTGGATCTATTTAGATTGTGCGGCGCAGGACTCGTACCTCTTCGCGGCTTAAGTGATCTATCGTAGGCGTTGGATTAAGATCCTATGGATGCTAATGCTCGGTCACAGATGGGCGGCGCTGCACGGCGGCAGACGGCGGCGGCGCTCTGGCGGTGGAGTTTCGGCTAACACAGGAAGCGAGAGAGAGGGAGGAGTGGCTCACAGTGATCGCCGAGGCACGGGGATGCTCGACCTGCCCTTGGTTGGTGAAGGGGCGCACAGGGATGCAGTCAATTGCTCGTCGGAGTTAGGGTTGGCGTCGGACGGCTCTGTCCACGGTCGGAGATGGTGCTGTGGTTCACCCCAAGATAAACGGAGGGCTGGGTTCGCTTCGCAAGGCCATGGCAAAGATGTTTGCGTGATCGAGGAGACACGGGGTGGTCGGAATCTACATGTGGGCATCGTCGGAGGAAGAGGCAGACGGCGGTGCTGCAGGTCGTCGTCGAAGGCGAGGTTACAGGCACCCGCGGATGAATGACTGGCACAGGAGGATGCGCCAGGATGTGGTGAGCGTGTTCGCGTGCAGAGGTAGGCGAGAGGCGGCGGGGTGTGGCCGGAATCGAGAGGGAGGCTCGTCGGAGACAGAGCGGCTCAGGGAGAAATTGGAGCGGCCTGGTGGCAGAGGGGAAGCAAGGTCTGAGGGGAATGAAAGAGGAGAGGGAGGCGTTTAAGTAGTTGTGGTCGCGGCGAGAGATTAACGCAGCATTAACGCGAATTTAATCGGCGGAATCAACTCGCTGTAACGGCAGCGCGACGGGGTCTCGTTGAAGACGATGAACAGGGATAGTGGGGCCGTCTTGTCAGTGATAGGGAGAGAGGAGGAGTGGGTCCCGGCTGTCATTGACTGCGTGGGTTCTGTCCGCGGTAAAGAAAAACGGTTCGGGGGCGAGTGGGTCCGCTTGGCAGTGAAAGAAAGGGAGTGGGGGTGGGGTCCAGTTGTCACTCTCTGTGCGGGTAGGTTTCTTAGTGAGAAAAGAATGCTTCGGGGAAAAGAGGAGGTGGGCTGGGGTTGGGCCTAGTGGGCTGAGTCCTTTTCCTATTTTTTTTCTGTCTAAATCTTTTTCCTTTTCTAATTCCTTTTCTGTTTTGAATTTCAATCAATTAATCAAACAATCAAACCATTCAAACAATTCAAACAAACACTCAACTTTGTACTTTGAATTTGGTTCTGTTTATCAACATAATCCAAATCTCAAAATAATATAATATTTTTATTTATTTTAGGATCCATTCTATAATTAAATAAAATGGATCTTTAGTTTATTAATAAAATAGGGTTTGATTTAATTAACAAAAATTTTCCAATTTATTTTCCTTTATTAAATGTTTTATCTTTTTAAATCCCTTTAAGATTATTTGTTCACCAATTGGTATGGGTTTTTGGTAAGGGATTTATTAGCTTTGGAAATTCAATTTCCTTATCTTATTATATTCATAAGATTTTATTTATGGTTCCAATTTGATGAAACCAACTTCTATTGTCTTTCTTGATCCTTTGTGAATATTTGTTGATCAATTTTGGTATGGATCAAATCCATGGATTTGGAGATAACTTGGAAATGGTTTTTATTCCATTAGGGCTTAGGGTTTTGGATTTATTTTCCAAGTGTTCAAATTTCTAGATACATTCATTGAGGAATGCATTTCTCTTGATTTGGATTTGTTGAATTCAAACTTTAACCAAAGTTTGTTCAGGATGGGATTTTAAGTTTCCTTTTAGAAACAAAAGTTTCTTTTCACCCTGGTTTTCAACAAAAATTTATTTTGTTTATTTATTTTTCACATTACAAGATTTGGAAAATCTTGGGATGTGACAGGCTACCACCCTTAAAATAAATCTCGTCCTCGAGATTTGGGAAGGTTAGGGTTACAAGAAGGTTCAAAACAACTAGGGTACTACCACCCTTAAAAATTTTGCAACTAAACTAGATGTTGGCCTTCTTGGGATCCTGGGGAAACTTCTCTGGGCAAACATCTGCATTGAGTCCTTTGTTTCCACACTTGAAACATGTGACTAGGATGAGATCCTTCATAGGCTTGTTCAACTTGTTCTTCATCTTCTCTGGACAGTTTCTTGCATAGTGTCCTGGGTTCTTGCAATTGAAACAGTGGATATCTTGGAGTTCTTTACGTTGCTCTTGTGGACAAGTTGCTACATAGTGGCCTGGTTCTTTGCAGTTGTTACACACCACTTGGCCGATCTCTTTATTCTTCGGGTTCTCTGGGCATCCACTAGGGTAGTGTCCCATTTCCTTACATTTACGACATTGCACAAGGCTCATGTCCTGTCTTGGTTTCTTGGGTTTCTTTAGTCCTTTGAATTGGGTTGTCTTGTTTGGAGGTATGAGTGTTCCTTTTCCTTTGGTAGACTTGGATCCTTCTTGTTTCCTTTGTTCAACCATGGAATAGATGGGGCATTGGATAGGGACATGATTATTTCCTTCACATAGGAAGCAAATAGCTTGAGATGTGGGGCATTGATTTGTTGGATGCTTCTCTTCACAATTGGGGCATTGATCTTCATGCTCCTTGGAAGTATGTTCCTTGTCTCCACAAATAATGCAAGCTGGGGCCCCATCTAGAATAACATTCCTGTCATCCTTGTTGTCAAAGACTCTTTTGGGATAGCTTTCTTCCATGCTGATCATTTGATTAGCCACCTTAAGCATCAGTTGGGATTATTCTTCCATAAACCTTTGCAGTGCTAGATCTTTATCACTATTGTTGGCTATGAACTGAGCTGTCAGTTGGTTCAGCTGGTGTTGGGTTGCTATGAGCTCTTTCATGCTGTCAACTTGGTTGGTGTTGGTGTCATCAACCTTGATGTGGGAGTCTCTTGGAGAAGTCATCTGTTTGGGTTGGAGGGGGATTAGAATGGGCAAAAGATTTTTCTAAGGAATCAATTCTAATCACACACATCACAATTCACACAAGCAAAGTGCAAGCAGTCACAAACCAAACATTTCACTCAAACAACAAAGTCTAAGCACATTATTAGGCAACAAAATATTTTTGCTACACCACATAAGTTGGTGAGTTTGACTTAAACTAAATAGGGTGGTCCATCTATATGGTTCACTTGTGATCTTCCCATTCTTCTTGGTTGATTCTTCTTGAATGATATCTTTGTATCCTTGGAGAATTCTTGTGTCTTGGTCACAAACTTCAAAGGTGATGATGGCTCCTTCTAAGTAGTGTCTTCTTAGTCTTCAAGTCTTGGGCAAAATTTCTTGTCTCACTTGTAGTCTTTAGTGATATCCAAGTTGGAAGTCCTTGGTGAAAATGTTGAAGATGTTGAAGTCATTAGAGTTGAAAGTGTGGAAGAAGTCCTTTGCACATGGTGTACTCTTTGGTCATGGGGTAGGCTTTTCCATCAAGTTTGAAATAGAAGAGATGTAGAGTTGAAACCAAAATGGTTGAGGAAAGAATTTACAAGATTGTTGGTAAATAAGTTTTGGAATAAATACAACTCCTATTTTTCTAAGGGTTTTTGTCCAATCCTAGGTTTCCAAATCCTACAGGCAACACAATGCTCTGATACCATTCTGTAGGGTCCCCAACCTTTAATAAGATTGAGCCCCCTGTGTTTACAATGCTAGTCCCTGGATCAATAGCTAGCATCCACAGTTTAGATGTAATATCAAGAAACAAAGGTCATAATACAACTTTATAACCAGGAATAAAATGATTTTATTACATCAAACATAGCTCATTGGCTATTTACATTACATTGCAGCGGAATAACTATAGTCATGGGTCCTTCATCTTCAAAGTGCCACAGGCAGATGTTGGTTGTAGACTTTGTAATCCTAATCAATCAATCTTCACTAAAAACAATCAAACCTGCAACATTACAAGTTACAGCCACAAGGGTCTATACATTTGAATTGTATTGGCAAGTGATACTTTGGTAGTATAGTGGAGTCTATCATCTATATGCATTTGGCTAAGTGGAGTTGAGGCTTGCATTGCTCAAAATAGATTTTTCCTTAACATTTTGAAAATACTAAGTTTTTGCTTGGATAAAAAAAATATTTTCAAAAAGCTTCTCCCAATCAAAGATTTGAAGATCCTTCAAGGCATCTCTCCATCAAAGATTTGAGGTTTTGACAAAATCATTTTTCCTCAATCAAAGATTGGAGATCCTTTAACAAGCCATCTCTCAATCAAAGATTTGAGGTTTTGACAAAATCATTTTTCCTCAATCAAAGATTGGAGATCCTTTAACAAGCCATCTCTCAATCAAAGATTTGAGGTTTTGACAAAATCATTTTTCCTCAATCAAAGATTGGAGATCCTTTAACAAGCCATCTCTCAATCAAAGATTGAAGAAATCAAACAACCCTTGTTCACCCACAAGTTTTATTTAGAAATTGGAATGATGAGATTCTTGATTGCTTCCATGTATTGGTGCTCAAATTGTCCTTTACCAGGGACATGGCTAAGTACTTAGGTTTTACACTCTGCAGAGGTGGTGCACTTTCCCCACAAGACTTGGTTTCCCAAGACTAGATCTTTCAGAAGCCTTCCCTTAGACCATCATGGACGTGTTCCAACCTATCAAACACTACCACCCACTGTCCATATGGCTAAGTTCTTGCAACCTATATGATCATGGCAGAGCCCATATTGCCAAGTGGCTGCACTTGAAGCTTCTCAACATTTGACATCTCAAATCTCTTTGTTCCTGGGTGGCCATCCACAAGTGAGATACACAAGCCAACTCCATGGCCTTGTGAACCACTCAACACAAACCAATCCTTCCATTTCCACCCAGGTGATTCATTCACTTAGTTGTTTTATTAAACAAAACATAAGTCCACAGACTTATGATTTTTTTCATAGCATGAATATATATTCCACCCATGTTTTCTATTAGCTAGGCTAAGCTTGATAGTGATAGGAATCTTAACTTAGGAAGATTTCCACTAAGGTTTCATCTACTAGGTTTTCCTATAGCAAGGTCTATACTTAGCAAAATAAAAACCATGCAAGTTTTACTTAGCAAAAACACTAATGCATAGTGAAAATAATGGGACAAAAGATATGAATTATCACTTGCCTTTTTGGTAGAGGATATAGGTTCACTCCTTGATCTTGCTAGTCTCACACTTCACTACAAGTCAATCAAGCAAACACAATTCAATTCACATTCCAAACCAAAGTCAAACAAACAATTTCTCACACACAAAGTAATGGGATCTAAGTCATGCATAAGCATGCAAAGGTTGGTTCTATTGTAAGGATGGTCTCCACTAGGCTTCTAAACTTTGTAGGTTCCAAATTGGTCATTTACCAAAATGGCAAAGTCATTTGCAAAAGGTTTCACTATAAAACCATTTTCAAAACAAAGTATCATTTTATGTGGTGTAGAAATATTTTTACTAAGGCATTAACCTATAGGGTTCACCAAGTATGTTTTCAATCACAAAACTTGGGGTTTGGGGTTAGTGAGTTTAAAACAAAACATTTTCCAAAGGTTTTCTTCAAAACCATTTTTAATAAAATACCACATTTCTATTTGACTAGAAATGGTTTTAAATCAAAGATTCCTTATTTTTGTTTCTCCAAATGAGTTGCTATTGCAAAACTTGGTGTTTTGGGTCAGTAGGTTTGGTCCAAACCATTTTCCCAAAGTTTTCTTTACAAAAACATTTTCATACACAAAACAATAGTTTTATTAATTAGCTAGAAATGGACTAAACCAATTAATCCATTCTAAACTTTTCAAAAATCATTTTCCAAAACATAGGTTAGTTCCTAGGGTTAGTAAGGTCACAACAAACCATTTTGCAAAGGTTTTAACCCTAAAATCATTTTTAAACAATTTTTCTAGTCTAAACAAGCAATCAAAAGTTTCTGCATAATCAACCAATCTAACAAATACTATTTGCTAAACTAAGGGCAGGGTTGGTTAGGGCTTGCTCTCCTAAATCCAACGACATAAAATTTGTAATTTTTGGACGTGTGGATTCAAAGTTACAAGGGTTTGAAGTTTGCAAAATATTCTGTTTTCAAATTTTGTTTTAAAACAGAATAGTGACACGCGGCGCGTTCTAACTGGGTGGTACGAGTTCGGCCGGATCGGCATCGTGGAGCGTTGGATCTATTTAGATCGTGCGACGCAGGACTCGTACCTCTTCGCAGCTTAAGTGATCTATCGTAGGCGTTGGATTAAGATCCTACGGATGCTAATGCTCGGTCACAGATGGGCGGTGCTGCGCGGCGACAGACGGCGGCGGCGCTCTGGCGGTGGAGTTTCGGCTAACACAGGAAGCGAGAGAGAGGGAGGAGTGGCTCACAGTGATCGCCGAGGCACGGGGATGCTCGACCTGCCCTTGGTTGGTGAAGGGGCGCACAGGGATGCAGTCAATTGCTCGTCGGAGTTAGGGTTGGCGTCGGACGGCTCTGTCCACAGTCGGAGATGGTGTTGTGGTTCACCCCAAGATAAACGGAGGGCTGGGTTAGCTTCGCAAGGCCATGGCAAAGATGTTTGCGTGATCGAGGAGACACGGGGTGGTTGGAATCTACCTGTGGGCATCGTCAGAGGAAGAGGCAGACGGCGGTGCTATAGGTCGTCGTCGAAGGCGAGGTTACAGGCACCCGCGGATGAATGACTGGCACAGGAGGATGCGCCAGGATGCGGTGAGCGTGTTCGCGTGCAGAGGTAGGCGAGAGGCGGCGGGGTGTGGACGGAATCGAGAGGGAGGCTCGTCGGAGACAGAGCGGCTCGGGGAGAAATTGGAGCGTCCTGGTGGCAGAGGGGAAGCAAGGTCTGAGGGGAATGAAAGAGGAGAGGGAGGCGTTTAAGTAGTTGTGGTCGCGGTGAGAGATTAACGCAGTATTAACGCGAATTTAATCGGCGGAATCAACTCGCTGTAACGGCAGCGCGACGGGGTCTCGTTGAAGACGATGAACAGGGATAGTGGGGTCGTCTTGTAAGTGATAGGGAGAGAGGAGGAGTGGGTCCCGGCTGTCATTGACTGCGTGGGTTCTGTCCGCGGTAAAGAAAAACGGTTCGGGGGCGAGTGGGTCCGCTTGGCAGTGAAAGAAAGGGAGTGGGGGTGGGGTCCAGTTGTCACTCTCTGTGCGGGTAGGTTTCTTAGTGAGAAAAGAATGCTTCGGGGAAAAGAGGAGGTGGGCTGGGGTTGGGCCTAGTGGGCTGAGTCCTTTTCCTATTTTTTTTCTGTCTAAATCTTTTTCCTTTTCTAATCCTTTTTGTGTTTTGAATTTCAATCAATTAATCAAACAATCAAACAATTCAAACAAACACTCAACTTTGTACTTTGAATTTGGTTCTGTTTATCAACATAATCCAAATCTCAAAATAATATAATCTTTTTATTTATTTTAGGATCCATTCAATAATTAAATAAAATGGATCTTTAGTTTATTAATAAAATAGGGTTTGATTTAATTAACAAAAATTTTCCAATTTATTTTCCTTTATTAAATGTTTTATGTTTTTAAATCCCTTTAAGATTATTTGTTCACCAATTGGTATGGGTTTTTGGTAAGGGCTTTATTAGCTTTGGAAATTCAATTTCCTTATCTTATTATATTCATAAGATTTTATTTATGGTTCCAATTTGAGTGAAACCAACTTCTATGGTCTTTCTTGATCCTTTGTGAATATTTGTTGATCAATTTTGGTATGGATCAAATCCATGGATTTGGAGATAACTTGGAAATGGTTTTTATTCCATTAGGGCTTAGGGTTTTGGATTTATTTTCCAAGTGTTCAAATTTCCAGATACATTCATTGAGGAATGCATTTCTCTTGATTTGGATTTGTTGAATTCAAACTTTAACCAAAGTTTGTTCAGGATGGGATTTTAAGTTTCCTTTTAGAAACAAAAGTTTCTTTTCACCCTGGTTTTCAACAAAAATTTATTTTGTTTATTTATTTTTCACATTACAAGATTTGGAAAATCTTGGGATGTGACATCTTTTCACAATCCACCCATGGATCCACCAGTTTCATTGCATGTGTGTTCTTTTTACTCACAACAACCAGAGTCATTGCATGTTTGTTCTTTTCACATACCACATATGGATCTACCAGTGTCATTGAAATGTGTGTTCTCTTCAGAGACCACACATGGATCCACCAGTGTCATTCCATGTGTGTTCTTTTTACTAACAAGAACTGGAGTCATTGCATGTGTGTTCCTTTCACATACCACATATGGATCCACCAGTGTCATTGCATGTGTGCTCCTTTCACAATCCACCTATGGATGCACCAGTGTCATTGCATGTGTGTTCTTTTTACTAACAACAACCAGAGTAATTGCATGTGTGTTCTTTTCACATACCACATATGGATGCACTAGTGTCATTGCATGTGTGTTCTGTTCACAATCCACCTATGGATCCACCAGAGTCATTGCATGTGTGTTCTCTTCATAGACCACACATGGATCCACTAGTATCATTCCATGTGTGTTCTTTTTACTAACAACAACTAGTGTCATTGAAATGTGTCTTCTGTTCAGAGACCACACATGGATCCACCAGTGTCATTCCATGTGTGTTCTTTTTACTAACAACATCCTGAGTCATTGCATGTGTGTTCTTTTCACATACCACATATGGATCCACCAGTGGCATTGCATGTGTGCTCTTTTCATAATCCACCCATGGATCCACCAGTTTCATTGCATGTGTGTTCTTTTTACTCACAACAACCTGAGTCATTGCATGTTTGTTCTTTTCACATACCACATATGGATCCACCAGTGTCATTGAAATGTGTGTTCTCTTCAGAGGCCACACATGGATCCACCAGTGTCATTCCATGTCTGTTCTTTTTACTAACAACAACTGGAGTCATTGCTTGTGTGTTCTTTTCACACACCACATATCGATCCACCAGTGTCATTGCATGTGTGCTCTTTTCACAATCCACCTATGGATCCACCACTGTCATTGCATGTGTGTTCTTTTCACATATCACATATAGATCCACTAGTGTCATTGATATGTGTGTTCTCTTCAGAGACCACACATGGATCCACCAGTGTCATTGCATGTGTGTTCTTTTTACTAACATCAACTCGAGTCATTGCATGTGTGTTCTTTTCACATACCACATATGGATCCACCAGTGTCATTGCATGTGTTCTCTTTTCACAATCCACCTATGGATCCACCAGTGTCATTGCATGTGTGTTCTTTTCACATACCACATATGGATCCACCAGTGTCATTGAAATGTGTGTTCTCTTTAGAGACCACACATGGAACCACCTCTGTCATTGCATGTGTGTTCTTTTTACTAACAACAAACAGAGTCATTGAAATGTGTGTTCTCTTCAGAGACCACACATGGATCCACCAGTGTCATTGCATATGTGTTCTTTTTACTAACAACAACCATAGTCATTGCATGTGTGTTCTTTTCACATACCACATATGGATCCACCAGTTTCACTGCATGTGTGTTCTTTTTACTAACAACAGCTGGAGTCATTTCATGTGTGTTCTTTTCACATACCACATATGGATCCACCAGTGTCATTGAAATAAGTGTTCTCTTCAGAGACCACACATGGATCCAGCAGTGTCATTGCATGTGTGTTCTTTTTACTAACAACAACTAGAGTCATTGCATGTGTGTTCTTTTCACATACCACATATCGATCCACCAGTGTCATTGCATGTGTGCTCTTTTTACAATCCACCTATGGATCCACCTGTGTCATTGCATGTGTTTTCTTTTCACATATCACATATGGATCCACTAGTGTCATTGAAATGTGTGTTCTCTTCAGAGACCACACATGGATCCACCAGTGTCATTGCATGTGTGTTCTTTTTACTAGCATCAACTGGAGTCATTGCATGTGTGTTCTTTTCACATACCACATATGGATCCACCAGTGTCATTGCATGTGTTCTCTTTTCACAATCCACCTATGGATCCACCAGTGTCATTGCATGTGTGTTCTTTTCACATACCACATATGGATCCACCAGTGTCATTGAAATGTGTGTTCTCTTCAGAGACCACACATGGATCCACCTCTGTCATTGCATGTGTGTTCTTTTTACTAACAACAAACAGAGTCATTGAAATGTGTGTTCTCTTCAGAGACCACACATGGATCCACCAGTGTCATTGCATATGTGTTCTTTTTACTAACAACAATCAGAGTCATTGCATGTGTGTTCTTTTCACATACCAAATATGGATCCACCAGTTTCACTGGATGTGTGTTCTTTTTACTAACAACAGCTGGAGTCATTTCATGTGTGTTCTTTTCACATACCACATATGGATCCACCAATGTCATTGAAATTAGTGTTCTCTTCAGAGACCACACATGGATCCAGCAGTGTCATTGCATGTGTGTTCTTTTTACTAACAACAACTAGAGTCATTGCATGTGTGTTCTTGTCACATAGCACATATCGATCCACCAGTGTCATTGCATGTGTGCTCTTTTCACAATCCACCTATGGATCCACCAGTGTCATTGCATGTGTGTTCTTTTCACATATCACATATGGATCCACTAGTGTCATTGAAATGTGTGTTCTCTTCAGAGACCACACATGGATCCACCAGTGTCATTGCATGTGTGTTCTTTTTACTAACTTCAACTGGAGTCATTGCATGTGTGTTCTTTTCACATACCACATATGGATCCACCAGTGTCATTGCAAGTGTGCTCTTTTCACAATCCACCTATGGCCCCACCAGTGTCATTGCATGTGTGTTCTTTTCACATACCACATATGGATCCACCAGTGTCATTGAAATGTGTGTTCTCTTCAGAGACCACACATGGATCCACCACTGTCATTGCATGTGTGTTCTTTTTACTAACAACAAACAAAGTCATTGCATGTGTGTTCTTTTCACACACCACATATCGATCCACCAGTGTCATTGCATGTGTGCTCTTTTCACAATCCACCTATGGATCCACCAGTGTCATTGCATGTGTGTTCTTTTCACATATCACATATGGATCCACTAGTGTCATTGAAATGTGTGTTCTCTTTAGAGACCACACATGGATCCACCAGTGTCATTGCATGTGTGTTCTTTTTAATAACATCAACTGGAGTCATTGCATGTGTGTTCTTTTCACATACCACATATGGATCCACCAGTGTCATTGCATGTGTGCTGTTTTCACAATCCACCTATGGATCCACCTGTGTCATTGCATGTGTGTTCTTTTCACATACCACATATGGATCCACCAGTGTCATTGAAATGTGTGTTCTCTTCAGAGACCACATATGGATCCACCTCTGTCATTGCATGTGTGTTCTTTTTACTAAAAACAAACAGAGTCATTGAAATGTGTGTTCTCTTCAGAGACCACACATGGATCCACCAGTGTCATTGCATGTGTGTTCTTTTTACTAACAACAACCAGAGTCATTGCATGTGTGTTCTTTTCACATACCACATATGGATCCACCAGTTTCACTACATGTGTGTTCTTTTTACTAACAACAGCTAGAGTCATTTCATGTGTGTTCTTTTCACATACCACATATGGATCCACCAGTGTCATTGAAATAAGTGTTCTCTTCAGAGACCACACATGGATCCAGCAGTGTCATTGCATGTGTGTTCTTTTTACTAATAACAACTAGAGTCATTGCATGTGTGTTCTTTTCACATACCACATATCGATCCACCAGTGTCATTGCATGTGTGCTCTTTTCACAATCCACCTATGGATCCACCAGTGTCATTGCATGTGTGTTCTTTTCACATATCACATATGGATCCACTAGTGTCATTGAAATGTGTGTTCTCTTCAGAGACCACACATGGATCCACCAGTGTCATTGCATGTGTGTTCTTTTTACTAACATCAACTAGAGTCATTGCATGTGTGTTCTTTTCACATACCACATATGGATCCACTAGTGTCATTGCAAGTGTGCTCTTTTCACAATCCACCTATGGATCCACCTGTGTCATTGCATGTGTGTTCTTTTCACATACCACATATGGATCCACCAGTGTCATTGAAATGTGTGTTCTCTTCAGAGACCACACATGGATCCACCACTGTCATTGCATGTGTGTTCTTTTTACTAACAACAACCAAAGTCATTGCATGTGTGTTCTTTTCACATACCACATATGGATCCACCAGTGTCATTGCATGTGTGTTCTTTTCACAATCCACCTATGGATCCACCAGTGTCATTGCATGGGTGCTCTTTTTACTAACAACAACCAGAGTCAATGCATGTGTGTTCTCTTCAGAGACCACACATGAATCCACCAGTGTCATTGCATGTGTGTTCTTTTTACTAAAAACAAACAGTATCATTGAAATGTTTGTTTTCTTCAGAGATCACACATGGATCCACCAGTGTCATTGCATGTGTGTTCTTTTTACTAACAACAACTAGAGTCATTTAATGTGTGTTCTTTTCACATTCCACATATGGATCCACCAGTGTCACTGAATTGTGGGTTCTCTTCAGAGACCACACATGGATCCACCAGTGTCATTGCATGTGTGTTCTTTTTACTAACAACAACTGGAGTCATTGCATGTGTGTTCTTTTCACATACCTTATATGGATCCACAAGTGTCATTGCATGTGTGCTCTTTTCATAATCCACCTATGGATTCACCGGTGTCATTGCATGTGTGTTCTTTTCACATACCACATATGGATCCACCAATGTCATTGAAATGTGTCTTCTCTTCAGAGACCACACATGGATCCACCAGTGTCATTGCATGTGTGTTCTTTTTACTAACAACTTCTGGAGTCATTGCATGTGTGTTCTTTTCACATCCCACATATGGATCCACCAGTGGCATTGCATGTGTGCTCTTTTCATAATCCACCCATGGATCGACCGGTTTCATTGCATGTGTGTTCTTTTTACTCGCAACAACCAGAGTCATTGCATGTTTGTTCTATTCACATACCACATATGGATCCACCAGTGTCATTGAAATGTGTGGTCTCTTCAGAGACCACACATGGATCCACCAGTGTCATTCCATGTGTGTTCTTTTTACTAATAACAACTGGAGTCATTGCATGTGTGTTCTTTTCACATACCACATATGGATCCACCAGTGTCATTCCATGTGTGCTCCTTTCACAATCCACGTATGGATCCACCAGTGTCATTGCATGTGTGTTCTTTTTACTAACAACCAGAGTAATTGCATGTGTGTTCTTTTCACATACCACATATGGATCCACCAGTGTCATTGCATGTGTGTTCTTTTCACAATCCACCTATGGATCCACCAGTGCATTGCATGTGTGATCTTTTTACTAACAACAACCAGATTCATTGCATGTGTGTTCTCTTTAGAGACCACACATGGATCCACTAGTGTCATTCCATGTTTGTTCTTTTTACTAACAAGAACTAGTGTCATTTAAATGTGTGTTCTCTTCAAAGAATACACATGGATCCACAAGTGTCATTGCATGTGTGTTCTTGTTACTAACAACAACCAGAGTCATTGCATGTGTGTTCTTTTCACATAACATATATGGATCCACCAGTGTCATTACATGTGTCTTCTTTTCACAATCCACCTATGGATCCACCAGTGTCATTGCATGTGTGCTCTTTTTACTAACAACGACCAGAGTCATTGCATGTGTGTTATCTTCAGAGACCACACATGGATCCACCAGTGTTCTTTTTACTAACAACAACCAGAGTCATTGAAATGTGTGTTCTCTTCAGAGACCACACATGGATCCACCAGTGTCATTGCATATGTGTTCTTTTTACTACCAACAACCAGAGTCATTGCATGTGTGTTCTTTTCACATACCACATATGGATCCACCAGTTTGACTACATGTGTGTTCTTTTTACTAACAACAGCTGGAGTCATTTCATGTGTGTTCTTTTCACATACCACATATGGATACACTAGTGTCATTGAAATAAGTGTTCTCTTCAGAGACCACACATGGATCCAGCAGTGTCATTGCATGTGTGTTCTTTTCACATACCACATATCGATCCACCAGTGTCATTGCATGTGTGATATTTTCACAATCCACCTATGGATCCACCAGTGTCATTGCATGTGTGTTCTTTTCACATATCACATATGGATCCACTAGTGTCATTGAAATGTGTGTTCTCTTCCGAGACCACACATGGATCCATCAGTGTCATTGCATGTGTGTTCTTTCTACTAACATCAACTGGAGTCATTGCATGTGTGTTCTTTTCACATACCACATATGGATCCACCAGTGTCATTGCATGTGTTCTCTTTTCACAATCCACCTATGGATCCACCAGTGTCATTGCATGTGTGTTCTTTTCACATACCACATATGGATCCACCAGTTTCACTACATGTGTGTTCTTTTTACTAACAACAGCTGGAGTCATTTCATGTGTGTTCTTTTCACATACCACATATGGATCCACTAGTGTCATTGAAATAAGTGTTCTCTTCAGAGACCACACATGGATCCAGCAGTGTCATTGCATGTGTGTTCTTTTTACTCACAACAACTAGAGTCATTGCATGTGTGTTCTTTTCACATACCACATATCGATCCACCAGTGTCATTGCATGTGTGCTATTTTCACAATCAACCTATGGATCCACCAGTGTCATTGCATGTGTGTTCTTTTCACATATCACATATGGATCCACTAGTGTCATTGAAATGTGTGTTCTCTTCAGAGACCACACATGGATCCACCAGTGTCATTGCATGTGTGTTCTTTCTACTAACATCAACTGGAGTCATTGCATGTGTGTTCTTTTCACATACCACATATGGATCCACCAGTGTCATTGCATGTGTTCTCTTTTCACAATCCACCTATGGATCCACCAGTGTCATTGCATGTGTGTTCTTTTCACATACCACATATGGATCCACCAGTGTCATTGAAATGTGTGTTCTCTTCAGAGACCACACATGGATCCACCTCTATCATTGCATGTGTGTTCTTTTTACTAACAACAAACAGAGTCATTGAAATGTGTGTTCTCTTCAGAGACCACGCATGGATCCACCAGTGTCATTGCATATGTGTTCTTTTTACTAACAACAACCAGAGTCATTGCATGTGTGTTCTTTTCACATACCACATATGGATCCACCAGTTTCACTGCATGTGTGTTCTTTTTACTAACAACAGCTGGAGTCATTTCATTTGTGTTCTTTTCACATACCACATATGGATCCACCAGTGTCATTGAAATAAGTGTTCTCTTCAGAGACCACACATGGATCCAGCAGTGTCATTGTATGTGTGTTCTTTTTACTAACAACAACTAGAGTCATTCCATGTGTGTTCTTTTCACATACCACATATCGATCCACCAGTGTAATTGCATGTGTGCTCTTTTCACAATCCACCTATGGATCCACCAGTGTCATTGCATGTGTGTTCTTTTCACATATCACATATGGATCCACTAGTGTCATTGAAATGTGTGTTCTCTTCAGAGACCACACATGGATCCACCAGTGTCATTGCATGTGTGTTCTTTTTACTAACATCAACTGGAGTCATTGCATGTGTGTTCTTTTCACATACCACATATGGATCCACCAGTGTCATTGCAAGTGTGATCTTTTCACAATCCACCTATGGATCCACCAGTGTCATTGCATGTGTGTTCTTTTCACATACCACATATGGATCCACCAGTGTCATTGAAATGTGTGTTCTCTTCAGAGACCACACATGGATCCACCACTGTCATTGCATGTGTGTTCTTTTTACTAACAACAACCAAAGTCATTGCATGTGTGTTCTTTTCACACACCACATATCGATCCACCAGTGTCATTGCATGTGTGCTCTTTTCACAATCCACCTATGGATCCACCAGTGTCATTGCATGTGTGTTCTTTTCACATATCACATATGGATCCACTAGTGTCATTGAAATGTGTGTTCTCTTCAGAGACCACACATGGATCCACCAGTGTCATTGCATGTGTGTTCTTTCTACTAACATCAACTGGAGTCATTGCATGTGTGTTCTTTTCACATACCACATATGGATCCACCAGTGTCATTGCATGTGTTCTCTTTTCACAATCCACCTATGGATCCACCAGTGTCATTGCATGTGTGTTCTTTTCACATACCACATATGGATCCACCAGTGTCATTGAAATGTGTGTTCTCTTCAGAGACCACACATGGATCCACCTCTATCATTGCATGTGTGTTCTTTTTACTAACAACAAACAGAGTCATTGAAATGTGTGTTCTCTTCAGAGACCACGCATGGATCCACCAGTGTCATTGCATATGTGTTCTTTTTACTAACAACAACCAGAGTCATTGCATGTGTGTTCTTTTCACATACCACATATGGATCCACCAGTTTCACTGCATGTGTGTTCTTTTTACTAACAACAGCTGGAGTCATTTCATTTGTGTTCTTTTCACATACCACATATGGATCCACCAGTGTCATTGAAATAAGTGTTCTCTTCAGAGACCACACATGGATCCAGCAGTGTCATTGTATGTGTGTTCTTTTTACTAACAACAACTAGAGTCATTCCATGTGTGTTCTTTTCACATACCACATATCGATCCACCAGTGTAATTGCATGTGTGCTCTTTTCACAATCCACCTATGGATCCACCAGTGTCATTGCATGTGTGTTCTTTTCACATATCACATATGGATCCACTAGTGTCATTGAAATGTGTGTTCTCTTCAGAGACCACACATGGATCCACCAGTGTCATTGCATGTGTGTTCTTTTTACTAACATCAACTGGAGTCATTGCATGTGTGTTCTTTTCACATACCACATATGGATCCACCAGTGTCATTGCAAGTGTGATCTTTTCACAATCCACCTATGGATCCACCAGTGTCATTGCATGTGTGTTCTTTTCACATACCACATATGGATCCACCAGTGTCATTGAAATGTGTGTTCTCTTCAGAGACCACACATGGATCCACCACTGTCATTGCATGTGTGTTCTTTTTACTAACAACAACCAAAGTCATTGCATGTGTGTTCTTTTCACACACCACATATCGATCCACCAGTGTCATTGCATGTGTGCTCTTTTCACAATCCACCTATGGATCCACCAGTGTCATTGCATGTGTGTTCTTTTCACATATCACATATGGATCCACTAGTGTCATTGAAATGTGTGTTCTCTTCAGAGACCACACATGGATCCACCAGTGTCATTGCATGTGTGTTCTTTTTACTAACATCAACTGGAGTCATTGCATGTGTGTTCTTTTCACATACCACATATGGATCCACCAGTGTCATTGCATGTGTGCTGTTTTCACAATCCACCTATGGATCCACCTGTGTCATTGCATGTGTGTTCTTTTCACATACCACATATGGATCCACCAGTGTCATTGAAATGTCTGTTCTCTTCAGAGACCACACATGGATCCACCTCTGTCATTGCATGTGTGTTCTTTTTACTAACAACAAACAGAGTCATTGAAATGTGTGTTCTCTTCAGAGACCACACATGGATCCACCAGTGTCATTGCATGTGTGTTCTTTTTACTAACAACAACCAGAGTCATTGCATGTGTGTTCTTTTCACATACCACATATGGATCCACCAGTTTCACTGCATGTGTTCTTTTTACTAACAACAGCTAGAGTCATTTCATGTGTGTTCTTTTCACATACAACATATGGATCCACGAGTGTCATTGAAATAAGTGTTCTTTTCAGAGACCACACATGGATCCAGCAGTGTCATTGCATGTGTGTTCTTTTTACTAACAACAACTAGAGTCATTGCATGTGTGTTCTTTTCACATACCACATATCGATCCACCAGTGTCATTGCATGTGTGCTCTTTTCACAATCCACCTACGGATCCACCAGTGTCATTGCATGTGTGTTCTTTTCACATATCACATATGGATCCACTAGTGTCATTGAAATGTGTGTTCTCTTCAGAGACCACACATGGATCCACCAGTGTCATTGCATGTGTGTTCTTTTTACTAACATCAACAGGAGTCATTGCATGTGTGTTCTTTTCACATACCACATATGGATCCACCAGTGTCATTGCAAGTGTGCTCTTTTCACAATCCACCTATGGATCCACCAGTGTCATTGCATGTGTGTTCTTTTCACATACCACATATGGATCCACTAGTGTCATTGAAATGTGTGTTCTCTTCAGAGACCACACATGGGTCCACCACTATCATTGCATGTGTGTTCTTTTTACTAACAATAACCAGAGTCATTGCATGTGTGTTCTATTCACATACCACATATGGATCCACCAGTGTCATTGCATGTGTGTTCCTTTCACAATCCACCTATGGATCCACCAGTGTCATTGCATGTGTGCTCTTTTTACTAATAACAACCAGAGTCATTGCATGTGTGTTCTCTTTAAAGACCACACATGGATCCACCAGTGTCATTGCAATTGTGCTCTTTTTACTAAAAAAACCAGTGTTATTGAAATGTGTGTTCTCTTCAGAGACCACACATGGATCCACCAGTGTCATTGCATGTGTGTTCTTGTTACTAACAACAACCGGAGTCATTGGATGTGTGTTCTTTTCACATACCACATATGGATCCACCAGTATCATTGCATGTGTGTTCTTTTCACAATTAACCTATGGATCCACCAGTGTCATTGCATGTGTGCTCTTTTTAGTAACAACAACCAGAGTCATTCCATGTGTGTTCTCTTCAGAGACCACACATGGATCCACTTGTGTCATTGCATGTGTTTTCTTTTTACTAACAACAAACAGAGTCATTGAAATGTGTGTTCTCTTCAGAGACCACACATGGATCCACCAATGTCATTGCATGTGTGTTCTTTTTACTAACAACAACCAGAGTCATTGCATGTGTGTTCATTTCGCATACCACATATGGATCCACCAGTTTCACTGCATGTGTGTTCTTTTTACTAACAACAGCTGGAGTCATTTCATGTGTGTTCTTTTCATATACCACATATGGATCCACCAGTGTCATTGAAATGAGTGTTCTCTTCAGAGACCACACATGGATCCAGCAGTGTCATTGCATGTGTGTTCTTTTTACTAACAACAACTAGAGTCATTGCATGTGTGTTCTTTTCACATACCACATATCGATCCACCAGTGTCATTGCATGTGTGCTCTTTTCACAATCCACCTATGGATCCACCAGTGTCATTCCATGTGTGTTCTTTTCACATATCACACATGGATCCACCAGTGTCATTGCATGCGTGTTCTTTTTACTAACAACAACTAGAGTCATTGCTTGTGTGTTCTTTTCACATACCACATATGGATCCACCAGCGTCATTGCATGTGTGTTGTTTTCACGATCCACCTATGGATCCACTAGTGTCATTGCATGTGTGTTCTTTTTACTCACAACAACCAGAGTCATTGCATGTGTGTTCTTTTGACAATCCACATATGGATCGACTAGTGTCATTGCATGTGTGTTATTTTTACTAACAATAACCAGTGTCATTGCATGTGTGTTCTTTTCACATACCACATATGGATCCACCAGTGTCATTGCATGTGTGTTCCTTTCACAATCCACCTATGGATCCACCAGTGTGATTGCATGTGTGCTCTTTATACTAACAACAACCAGAGTCATTGCATGTGTGTTCTCTTTAAAGACCACACATGGATCCACCAGTGTCATTGCAAGTGTGTTTTTTTACTAAAAAACCAGTGTTATTGAAATGTGTGTTCTCTTCATAGACCACACATGGATCCACCAGTGTCATTGCATGTGTGTTCTTGTTAATAACAAGAACCGAAGTCATTGCATGTGTGTTCTTTTCACATACCACATATGGATCCACCGGTATCATTGCATGTGTGTTCTTTTCAAAATTAACCTATGGATCCACCAGTCTCATTGCATGTGTGCTCTTTTTAGTAACAACAACCAGAGTCATTCCATGTGTGTTCTCTTCAGAGACCACACATGGATCCACCCGTGTCATTGCATGTGTTTTCTTTTTACTAACAACAAACAGAGTCATTGAAATGTGTGTTCTCTTCAGAGACCACACATGGTCCACCAGTGTCATTGCATGTGTGTTCTTTTTACTAACAACAACCAGAGTCATTGCATGTGTGTTCATTTCGCATACCACATATGGATCCACCAGTTTCACTGCATGTGTGTTCTTTTTACTAACAACAGCTGGAGTCATTTCATGTGTGTTCTTTTCACATACCACATATGGATCCACCAGTGTCATTGAAATGAGTGTTCTCTTCAGAGACCACACATGGATCCAGCTGTGTCATTGCATGTGTGTTCTTTTTACTAACAACAACTAGAGTCATTGCATGTGTGTTCTTTTCACATACCACATATCGATCCACCAGTGTCATTGCATGTGTGCTCTTTTCTCAATCCACCTATGGATCCACCAGTGTCATTCCATGTGTGTTCTTTTCACATATCACATATGGATCCACTAGTGTCATTGAAATGTGTGTTCTCTTCAGAGACCACACATGGATCCACCAGTTTCATTGCATGTGTGTTCTTTTTACTCGCAACAACCAGAGTCATTGCATGTTTGTTCTTTTCACATACCACATATGGATCCACCAGTGTCATTGAAATGTGTGGTCTCTTCAGAGACCACACATGGATCCACCAGTGTCATTCCATGTGTGTTCTTTTTACTAATAACAACTGGAGTCATTGCATGTGTGTTCTTTTCACATACCACATATGGATCCACCAGTGTCATTCCATGTGTGCTCCTTTCACAATCCACGTATGGATCCACCAGTGTCATTGCATGTGTGTTCTTTTTACTAACAACCAGAGTAATTGCATGTGTGTTCTTTTCACATACCACATATGGATCCACCAGTGTCATTGCATGTGTGTTCTTTTCACAATCCACCTATGGATCCACCAGTGCATTGCATGTGTGATCTTTTTACTAACAACAACCAGATTCATTGCATGTGTGTTCTCTTTAGAGACCACACATGGATCCACTAGTGTCATTCCATGTTTGTTCTTTTTACTAACAAGAACTAGTGTCATTTAAATGTGTGTTCTCTTCAAAGAATACACATGGATCCACAAGTGTCATTGCATGTGTGTTCTTGTTACTAACAACAACCAGAGTCATTGCATGTGTGTTCTTTTCACATAACATATATGGATCCACCAGTGTCATTACATGTGTCTTCTTTTCACAATCCACCTATGGATCCACCAGTGTCATTGCATGTGTGCTCTTTTTACTAACAACGACCAGAGTCATTGCATGTGTGTTATCTTCAGAGACCACACATGGATCCACCAGTGTTCTTTTTACTAACAACAACCAGAGTCATTGAAATGTGTGTTCTCTTCAGAGACCACACATGGATCCACCAGTGTCATTGCATATGTGTTCTTTTTACTACCAACAACCAGAGTCATTGCATGTGTGTTCTTTTCACATACCACATATGGATCCACCAGTTTGACTACATGTGTGTTCTTTTTACTAACAACAGCTGGAGTCATTTCATGTGTGTTCTTTTCACATACCACATATGGATACACTAGTGTCATTGAAATAAGTGTTCTCTTCAGAGACCACACATGGATCCAGCAGTGTCATTGCATGTGTGTTCTTTTCACATACCACATATCGATCCACCAGTGTCATTGCATGTGTGATATTTTCACAATCCACCTATGGATCCACCAGTGTCATTGCATGTGTGTTCTTTTCACATATCACATATGGATCCACTAGTGTCATTGAAATGTGTGTTCTCTTCCGAGACCACACATGGATCCATCAGTGTCATTGCATGTGTGTTCTTTCTACTAACATCAACTGGAGTCATTGCATGTGTGTTCTTTTCACATACCACATATGGATCCACCAGTGTCATTGCATGTGTTCTCTTTTCACAATCCACCTATGGATCCACCAGTGTCATTGCATGTGTGTTCTTTTCACATACCACATATGGATCCACCAGTTTCACTACATGTGTGTTCTTTTTACTAACAACAGCTGGAGTCATTTCATGTGTGTTCTTTTCACATACCACATATGGATCCACTAGTGTCATTGAAATAAGTGTTCTCTTCAGAGACCACACATGGATCCAGCAGTGTCATTGCATGTGTGTTCTTTTTACTCACAACAACTAGAGTCATTGCATGTGTGTTATTTTCACATACCACATATCGATCCACCAGTGTCATTGCATGTGTGCTATTTTCACAATCAACCTATGGATCCACCAGTGTCATTGCATGTGTGTTCTTTTCACATATCACATATGGATCCACTAGTGTCATTGAAATGTGTGTTCTCTTCAGAGACCACACATGGATCCACCAGTGTCATTGCATGTGTGTTCTTTCTACTAACATCAACTGGAGTCATTGCATGTGTGTTCTTTTCACATACCACATATGGATCCACCAGTGTCATTGCATGTGTTCTCTTTTCACAATCCACCTATGGATCCACCAGTGTCATTGCATGTGTGTTCTTTTCACATACCACATATGGATCCACCAGTGTCATTGAAATGTGTGTTCTCTTCAGAGACCACACATGGATCCACCTCTATCATTGCATGTGTGTTCTTTTTACTAACAACAAACAGAGTCATTGAAATGTGTGTTCTCTTCAGAGACCACGCATGGATCCACCAGTGTCATTGCATATGTGTTCTTTTTACTAACAACAACCAGAGTCATTGCATGTGTGTTCTTTTCACATACCACATATGGATCCACCAGTTTCACTGCATGTGTGTTCTTTTTACTAACAACAGCTGGAGTCATTTCATTTGTGTTCTTTTCACATACCACATATGGATCCACCAGTGTCATTGAAATAAGTGTTCTCTTCAGAGACCACACATGGATCCAGCAGTGTCATTGTATGTGTGTTCTTTTTACTAACAACAACTAGAGTCATTCCATGTGTGTTCTTTTCACATACCACATATCGATCCACCAGTGTAATTGCATGTGTGCTCTTTTCACAATCCACCTATGGATCCACCAGTGTCATTGCATGTGTGTTCTTTTCACATATCACATATGGATCCACTAGTGTCATTGAAATGTGTGTTCTCTTCAGAGACCACACATGGATCCACCAGTGTCATTGCATGTGTGTTCTTTTTACTAACATCAACTGGAGTCATTGCATGTGTGTTCTTTTCACATACCACATATGGATCCACCAGTGTCATTGCAAGTGTGATCTTTTCACAATCCACCTATGGATCCACCAGTGTCATTGCATGTGTGTTCTTTTCACATACCACATATGGATCCACCAGTGTCATTGAAATGTGTGTTCTCTTCAGAGACCACACATGGATCCACCACTGTCATTGCATGTGTGTTCTTTTTACTAACAACAACCAAAGTCATTGCATGTGTGTTCTTTTCACACACCACATATCGATCCACCAGTGTCATTGCATGTGTGCTCTTTTCACAATCCACCTATGGATCCACCAGTGTCATTGCATGTGTGTTCTTTTCACATATCACATATGGATCCACTAGTGTCATTGAAATGTGTGTTCTCTTCAGAGACCACACATGGATCCACCAGTGTCATTGCATGTGTGTTCTTTCTACTAACATCAACTGGAGTCATTGCATGTGTGTTCTTTTCACATACCACATATGGATCCACCAGTGTCATTGCATGTGTTCTCTTTTCACAATCCACCTATGGATCCACCAGTGTCATTGCATGTGTGTTCTTTTCACATACCACATATGGATCCACCAGTGTCATTGAAATGTGTGTTCTCTTCAGAGACCACACATGGATCCGCCTCTATCATTGCATGTGTGTTCTTTTTACTAACAACAAACAGAGTCATTGAAATGTGTGTTCTCTTCAGAGACCACGCATGGATCCACCAGTGTCATTGCATATGTGTTCTTTTTACTAACAACAACCAGAGTCATTGCATGTGTGTTCTTTTCACATACCACATATGGATCCACCAGTTTCACTGCATGTGTGTTCTTTTTACTAACAACAGCTGGAGTCATTTCATTTGTGTTCTTTTCACATACCACATATGGATCCACCAGTGTCATTGAAATAAGTGTTCTCTTCAGAGACCACACATGGATCCAGCAGTGTCATTGTATGTGTGTTCTTTTTACTAACAACAACTAGAGTCATTCCATGTGTGTTCTTTTCACATACCACATATCGATCCACCAGTGTAATTGCATGTGTGCTCTTTTCACAATCCACCTATGGATCCACCAGTGTCATTGCATGTGTGTTCTTTTCACATATCACATATGGATCCACTAGTGTCATTGAAATGTGTGTTCTCTTCAGAGACCACACATGGATCCACCAGTGTCATTGCATGTGTGTTCTTTTTACTAACATCAACTGGAGTCATTGCATGTGTGTTCTTTTCACATACCACATATGGATCCACCAGTGTCATTGCAAGTGTGATCTTTTCACAATCCACCTATGGATCCACCAGTGTCATTGCATGTGTGTTCTTTTCACATACCACATATGGATCCACCAGTGTCATTGAAATGTGTGTTCTCTTCAGAGACCACACATGGATCCACCACTGTCATTGCATGTGTGTTCTTTTTACTAACAACAACCAAAGTCATTGCATGTGTGTTCTTTTCACACACCACATATCGATCCACCAGTGTCATTGCATGTGTGCTCTTTTCACAATCCACCTATGGATCCACCAGTGTCATTGCATGTGTGTTCTTTTCACATATCACATATGGATCCACTAGTGTCATTGAAATGTGTGTTCTCTTCAGAGACCACACATGGATCCACCAGTGTCATTGCATGTGTGTTCTTTTTACTAACATCAACTGGAGTCATTGCATGTGTGTTCTTTTCACATACCACATATGGATCCACCAGTGTCATTGCATGTGTGCTGTTTTCACAATCCACCTATGGATCCACCTGTGTCATTGCATGTGTGTTCTTTTCACATACCACATATGGATCCACCAGTGTCATTGAAATGTCTGTTCTCTTCAGAGACCACACATGGATCCACCTCTGTCATTGCATGTGTGTTCTTTTTACTAACAACAAACAGAGTCATTGAAATGTGTGTTCTCTTCAGAGACCACACATGGATCCACCAGTGTCATTGCATGTGTGTTCTTTTTACTAACAACAACCAGAGTCATTGCATGTGTGTTCTTTTCACATACCACATATGGATCCACCAGTTTCACTGCATGTGTTCTTTTTACTAACAACAGCTAGAGTCATTTCATGTGTGTTCTTTTCACATACAACATATGGATCCACGAGTGTCATTGAAATAAGTGTTCTTTTCAGAGACCACACATGGATCCAGCAGTGTCATTGCATGTGTGTTCTTTTTACTAACAACAACTAGAGTCATTGCATGTGTGTTCTTTTCACATACCACATATCGATCCACCAGTGTCATTGCATGTGTGCTCTTTTCACAATCCACCTACGGATCCACCAGTGTCATTGCATGTGTGTTCTTTTCACATATCACATATGGATCCACTAGTGTCATTGAAATGTGTGTTCTCTTCAGAGACCACACATGGATCCACCAGTGTCATTGCATGTGTGTTCTTTTTACTAACATCAACAGGAGTCATTGCATGTGTGTTCTTTTCACATACCACATATGGATCCACCAGTGTCATTGCAAGTGTGCTCTTTTCACAATCCACCTATGGATCCACCAGTGTCATTGCATGTGTGTTCTTTTCACATACCACATATGGATCCACTAGTGTCATTGAAATGTGTGTTCTCTTCAGAGACCACACATGGGTCCACCACTATCATTGCATGTGTGTTCTTTTTACTAACAATAACCAGAGTCATTGCATGTGTGTTCTATTCACATACCACATATGGATCCACCAGTGTCATTGCATGTGTGTTCCTTTCACAATCCACCTATGGATCCACCAGTGTCATTGCATGTGTGCTCTTTTTACTAATAACAACCAGAGTCATTGCATGTGTGTTCTCTTTAAAGACCACACATGGATCCACCAGTGTCATTGCAATTGTGCTCTTTTTACTAAAAAAAACAGTGTTATTGAAATGTGTGTTCTCTTCAGAGACCACACATGGATCCACCAGTGTCATTGCATGTGTGTTCTTGTTACTAACAACAACCGGAGTCATTGGATGTGTGTTCTTTTCACATACCACATATGGATCCACCAGTATCATTGCATGTGTGTTCTTTTCACAATTAACCTATGGATCCACCAGTGTCATTGCATGTGTGCTCTTTTTAGTAACAACAACCAGAGTCATTCCATGTGTGTTCTCTTCAGAGACCACACATGGATCCACTTGTGTCATTGCATGTGTTTTCTTTTTACTAACAACAAACAGAGTCATTGAAATGTGTGTTCTCTTCAGAGACCACACATGGATCCACCAATGTCATTGCATGTGTGTTCTTTTTACTAACAACAACCAGAGTCATTGCATGTGTGTTCATTTCGCATACCACATATGGATCCACCAGTTTCACTGCATGTGTGTTCTTTTTACTAACAACAGCTGGAGTCATTTCATGTGTGTTCTTTTCATATACCACATATGGATCCACCAGTGTCATTGAAATGAGTGTTCTCTTCAGAGACCACACATGGATCCAGCAGTGTCATTGCATGTGTGTTCTTTTTACTAACAACAACTAGAGTCATTGCATGTGTGTTCTTTTCACATACCACATATCGATCCACCAGTGTCATTGCATGTGTGCTCTTTTCACAATCCACCTATGGATCCACCAGTGTCATTCCATGTGTGTTCTTTTCACATATCACACATGGATCCACCAGTGTCATTGCATGCGTGTTCTTTTTACTAACAACAACTAGAGTCATTGCTTGTGTGTTCTTTTCACATACCACATATGGATCCACCAGCGTCATTGCATGTGTGTTGTTTTCACGATCCACCTATGGATCCACTAGTGTCATTGCATGTGTGTTCTTTTTACTCACAACAACCAGAGTCATTGCATGTGTGTTCTTTTGACAATCCACATATGGATCGACTAGTGTCATTGCATGTGTGTTATTTTTACTAACAATAACCAGTGTCATTGCATGTGTGTTCTTTTCACATACCACATATGGATCCACCAGTGTCATTGCATGTGTGTTCCTTTCACAATCCACCTATGGATCCACCAGTGTGATTGCATGTGTGCTCTTTATACTAACAACAACCAGAGTCATTGCATGTGTGTTCTCTTTAAAGACCACACATGGATCCACCAGTGTCATTGCAAGTGTGTTTTTTTACTAAAAAACCAGTGTTATTGAAATGTGTGTTCTCTTCATAGACCACACATGGATCCACCAGTGTCATTGCATGTGTGTTCTTGTTAATAACAAGAACCGAAGTCATTGCATGTGTGTTCTTTTCACATACCACATATGGATCCACCGGTATCATTGCATGTGTGTTCTTTTCAAAATTAACCTATGGATCCACCAGTCTCATTGCATGTGTGCTCTTTTTAGTAACAACAACCAGAGTCATTCCATGTGTGTTCTCTTCAGAGACCACACATGGATCCACCCGTGTCATTGCATGTGTTTTCTTTTTACTAACAACAAACAGAGTCATTGAAATGTGTGTTCTCTTCAGAGACCACACATGGTCCACCAGTGTCATTGCATGTGTGTTCTTTTTACTAACAACAACCAGAGTCATTGCATGTGTGTTCATTTCGCATACCACATATGGATCCACCAGTTTCACTGCATGTGTGTTCTTTTTACTAACAACAGCTGGAGTCATTTCATGTGTGTTCTTTTCACATACCACATATGGATCCACCAGTGTCATTGAAATGAGTGTTCTCTTCAGAGACCACACATGGATCCAGCTGTGTCATTGCATGTGTGTTCTTTTTACTAACAACAACTAGAGTCATTGCATGTGTGTTCTTTTCACATACCACATATCGATCCACCAGTGTCATTGCATGTGTGCTCTTTTCTCAATCCACCTATGGATCCACCAGTGTCATTCCATGTGTGTTCTTTTCACATATCACATATGGATCCACTAGTGTCATTGAAATGTGTGTTCTCTTCAGAGACCACACATGGATCCACCAGTTTCATTGCATGTGTGTTCTTTTTACTAACATCAATTGGGGTCATTGCATGTGTGTTCTTTTCACATACCACATATGGATCCATCAGTGTCATTGCATGTGTGCTCTTTTCACAATCCACCTATGGATCCACCAGTGTCATTGCATGTGTGTTCTTTTCACATACCACATATGGATCCACCAGTGTCATTGAAATGTGTGTTATCTTCAGAGACCACACATGGATCCACCAGTGTCATTGCATGTGTGTTCTTTTTAATAACAACAACCAAAGTCATTGCATGTGTGTTCTTTTCACATACCACATATGGATCCACCAGTGTCATTGCATGTGTGTTCTTTTCATAATCCACCTATGGATCCACCAGTGTCATTGCATGTGTGCTCTTTTTACTAACAACAACCTGAGTCATTGCATGTGTGTTCTCTTCAGAGACCACACATGAATCCACCAGTGTCATTGCATGTGTGTTCTTTTTACTAAAAACAACCAGTATCATTGAAATGTTTGTTTTCTTCAGAGATCACACATGGATCCACCAGTGTCATTGCATGTGTGTTCTTGTTACTAAAAATAACCAGACTGATTGCATGTGTGTTCTTTTCACATACCACATATGGATCCACCAGTGTCATTGCATGTGTGTTCTTTTCATAATCCACCTATGGATCCACCAGTGTCATTCCATGTGTGCTCTTTTTACTAACAACAACCAGAGTCAATGCATGTGTGTTCTCTTCAGAGACCACACATGGATCCACCTGTGTCATTGCATGTGTGTTCTTTTTACTAACAACAACAAGAGTCATTGCATGTGTGTTATTTTTACATACCACCTATGGATCCACCAGTGTCATTGCATGTGTGTTCTTTTCACAATCCACCTATCGATCCAACAGTGTCATTGCATGTGTGATCTTTTTACTAACAACAACCAGAGTCATTGCATGTGTGTTCTCTTCAGATACCACACATGGATCCACCTGTGTCATTGCATGTGTGTTCTTTTTACTAACAACAACTAGAGTCATTGAAATGTGTGTTCTCTTCAGAGACCACACATGGATCCATCAGTGTCATTGCATGTTTGTTCTTTTGACTAACAACAACCAGAGTCATTGCAAGTGTGTTCTTTTCACATACCAGATATGGATCCACCAGTGTCATTGCATGTGTGTTTTTTTACTAACAACAACTAGAGTCATTTCATGTGTGTTCTTTTCACATACCACATATGGATCCACCAGTGTCACTGAATTGTGTGTTCTCTTCAGAGACCACACATGGATCCACCAGTGTCATTTCATGTGTGTTCTTTTTACATACCTTATATGGATCCACAAGTGTCATTGCATGTGTGCTGTTTTCACAATCCACCTATGGATTCACCAGTGTCATTGCATGTGTGTTCTTTTCACATACCACATATGGATCCACCAGTGTCTTTGAAATGTGTCTTCGCTTGACAGACCACACATGGATCCACCAGTGTCATTGCATGTGTGTTCTTTTTACTAACAACATCTGGAGTCATTGCATGTGTGTTCTTTTCACATAGCACATATGGATCCACCAGTGGCATTGCATGTGTGCTCTTTTCACAATCCACCCATGGATCCACCAGTTTCATTGCATGTGCGTTCTTTTTACTCACAACAACCAGAGTCATTGCATGTTTGTTCTTTTCACATACCACATATGGATCCACCAGTGCCATTGAAATGTGTGTTCTCTTCAGAGACCACATATGGATCCACCAGTGTCATTCCATGTGTGTTCTTTTTACTAACAACAACTGGAGTCATTGCATGTGTGTTCTTTTCACATACCACATATGGATCCACTAGTGTCATTGCATGTGTGCTCCTTTCACAATCCACCTATGGATCCACCAGTGTCATTGCATGTGTGTTCTTTTTACTAACAACAACCAAAGTAATTGCATGTGTGTTGTATTCACATACCACATATGGATCCACCAGTGTCATTGCAAGTGTGTTCTTTTCACAATCCACCTATGCATCCACCAGTGTCATTGCATGTGTGATCTTTTTACTGACAACAACAAGAGTCATTGCATGTGTGTTCTCTTCAGAGACCACACATGTATCCACTAGTGTCATTCCATGTGTGTTCTTTTTACTAACAACAACCAGTGTCATTGAAATGTGTGTTCTCTTCAGAGAGCATACATGGATCCACCAGTGTCATTACATGTCTGTTCTTGTTACTAACAACCAGAGTCATTGCGTGTGTGTTCTTTTCACATAACACATATGGATCCACCAGTGTCAATACATGTGTGTTCGTTTCACAATCCACCTATGGATCCACCAGTGTCATTGCATGTGTGCTCTTTTTACTAACAACGACCAGAGTCATTGCATGTGTGTTATGTTCAGAGACCACACATGGATCCACTAGTGTCATTGCATGTGTGTTCTTTTTACTAACAACAACCAGAGTCATTGAAATGTGTGTTCTCTTTAGAGACCAGACATGGATCCACCAGTGTCACTGCATGTGTGTTCTTTCTACTAACAACAACCAGAGTCATTGCATGTGTGTTCTTTTCACATACCACATATGGATCCACCAGTGTCATTGCATGTGTGCTCTTTTTACAATCCACCGATGGATCCACCAGTTTCATTGCATGTGTGTTCTTTTTACTCACAACAACCAGAGTCATTGCAAGTTTGTTCTTTTCACATACCACATATGGATCCACCAATGTCATTGAAATGTGTGTTCTCTTCAGAGACCACACATGGATCCACCAGTTTCATTCCATGTGTGTTCTTTTTACTAACAACAACTGGAGTCATTGCATGTGTTTTATTTTCACATACCACATATGGATCCACCAGTGTCATTGCATGTGTGCTCCTTTCACAATCCACCTATGGATCCACCAGTGTCATTGCATGTGTGTTCTTTTTACTAACAACAACCATAGTAATTGCATGTGTGTTCTTTTCACATACCACATATGGATCCACCAGTGTCATTGCATGTGTGTTCCTTTCACAATCCACCTATGGATCCACCAGTGTCATTGCATCTGTGATCTTTTTACTAACAACTACCAGAGTCATTGCATGTGTGTTATCTTCAGAGACCACACATGGATCATCCAGTGTCATTGCATGTGTGTTCTTTTTACTAACAACAACCAGAGTCATTGAAATGTGTGTTCTCTTCAGAGACCACACATGGATCCACCAGTGTCACTGCATGTGTGTTCTTTTTATTAACAACAACCAGAGTCATTGCATGTGTGTTCTTTTCACATACCACATATGGATCCACAAGTGTCATTGCATGTGTGTTCTTTTTACTAACAACAACTGGAGTGATTTCATGTGTGTTCTTTTCACATACCACATATGGATCCACCAGTGTCACTGAAATGTGTGTTCTCTTCAGAGACCACACATGGATCCGGTAGTGTCATTGCATGTGTGTTCTTTTTACTAACGACAACTGGAGTCATTGCATGTGTGTTCTTTTCACATACCACATATGGATTCACTAGTGTCATTACATGTGTGCTCTTTTCACCATCCACCTATGAATCCACCTGTGTCATTGCATGTCTGTTCTTTTCACATACCACATATGGATCCACCAGTGTCATTAAAATGTGTGTTCTCTTCAGAAACCACACATGGATCCACCAGTGTCATTCTTTGTGTGTTCTTTTCACATACCACATATGGATCCACCAGTGTCATTGCATGTGTGTTCTTTTCACAATCCACCTATGGATCCACCAGTGTGATTGCATGTGTGCTCTTTTTACTAACAAGAACCAGAGTCATTGTATGTGTGTTCTCTTCAGAGACCACACATGGATCCACCAGTGTCATTGCATGTGTGTCCTTTTTACTAACAACAACCAGAGTCATTGAAATGTGTGTTCTCTTGAGAGACCACACATGGATCCTCCAGTGTCATTGCATGTGTTTTCTTTTTAGTAACAACAACCAGTGTCATTATAATGTGTGTTCTCTTCAGAGACCACACATGGATCCACCAGTGTCATTGCATGTGTGTTCTTTTTACTAACAACAACCAGAGTCATTGCAGGTCTGTTCTTTTCACATACGACATGTGGATCCACCAGTGTCATTGCATGTGTGTTCTTTTCACAATCCACCTACGGATCCACCAGTGTCATTGCATGTGTGCTCTTTTTACTAACAACAACCAGAGTCATTGCATGTGTGTTCTCTTTAGAGACCACACATGGATCCACCTGTGTCATTGCATGTGTGTTCTTTTTACTAACAACCAGAGTCATTGAAATGTGTGTTCTCTTCAGAGACCACACATGGATCCACTAGCGTCATTGCATGTGTGTTCTTTTTACTAACAACAACCAGAGTCATTGCATGTGTGTTCTTTTCACATACCACATATGGATCCACCAGTGTCATTGCATGTGTGTTCTTTTTACTAACAATAACTAGAGTAATTTCACGTGTGTTCTTTTCACATACCACATATGGATCCACCAGTGTCATTGCAAGTGTGCTCTTTTCACAATCCACCTATGGATCCACCAGTGTCATTGCATGTGTGTTCTTTTTACTAACAACAACCAGAGTCATTGCATGTGTGTTCTTTTCACATACCACATATGGATCCACCAATGTCATTGCATGTGTGCTCTTTTCACAATCCACCTATGGATCCACCAGTGTCATTTCATGTGTGTTATTTTTACAAACAACAACCAGAGTCATTGCATGTGTGTTCTCTTCAGAGACCACACATGGATCCACCAGTGTCATTGCATGTGTGTTCTTTTTACTAACAACAATCAGAGTCATTGAAATGTGTGTTCTCTTTAGAGACCACACATGGATCCACCAGTGTCACTGCATGTGTGTTCTTTTTACTAACAACAACCAGAGTCATTGCATGTGTGTTCTTTTCACATACCACATATGGATCGACCAGTCTCATTGCATGTGTGTTCTTTTTACTAACAACAACTATTGTCATTTCATGTGTGTTCTTTTCACATACCACATATGGATCCACCAGCGTCATTGAAATGTGTGTTCTCTTCAGAGACCACACATGGATCCACCAGTGTCATTGCATGTGTGTTCTTTTTACAAACAACAACGGGAGTCATTGCAGGTGTGTTCTTTTCACATACCACATATGGATCCACCAGTGTCATTGCATGTCTGATCTTTTCACAATCCACCTATGGATCCACCAGTGTCATTGCATGTGTGTTCTTTTCACATACCACATATGGATACACCAGTGTCATTAAATGTGTGTTCTCTTCAGAGACCACACATGAATCCACCAGTGTCATTGCATGTGTTTTTTTACTAACAGCAACTAGAGTCATTGCATGTCTGTTCTTTTCACATACCACATATGGATCCACCAGTGTCATTGCATGTGTGTTGTTTTCACAATCCACCTATGGATCCACCAGTTTCATTGCATGTGTGTTCTTTTTACTCACAACAACCAGAGTCATTGCATGTGTGTTCTTTTCACATACCACATATGGATCCACTAGTGTCATTGCATGTGTGCTCTTTTCACAATCCACATATGGATCCACCAGTGTCATTACATGTGTGTTCTTTTTACTAACAACAACAAGAGTCATTGCATGTGTGTTCTTTTCACATACCACATATGGATCCACCAGTGTCATTGCACGTGTGTTCTTTTCAGAATCCACCTATGGATCCACCAGTGTCATTGCATGTGTGCTCTTTTTACTAACAAGAACCAGAGTCATTGCATGTGTGTTCTCTTTAGAGACCACACATGGATCCACCAGTGTCATTGCATGTGTGTTCTTTTTACTAGAAAAACCAGTGTTATTGAAATGTGTGTTCTCTTCAGAGACCACACATGGATCCAACAATGTCATTTCATGTTTGTTCTTGTTACTAACAACAACCGGAGTCATTGCATGTGTGTTCTTTTCACATACCACATATGGATCCACCTGTATCATTGCATGTGTGTTATTTTCACAATCCACCTATGGATCCACCAGTGTCATTGCATGTGTGCTCTTTTTAGTAACAACAACCAGAGTCATTGCATGTGTGTTCTCTTCAGAGACCACACATGGATCCACCTGTGTCATTGCATGTGTGTTCTTTTTACTAACAACAAACAGAGTCATTGAAATGTGTGTTCTCTTCAGAGACCACATATGGATCCACCAGTTTCACTGCATGTGTGTTCTTTTTACTAACAACAGCTAGAGTCATTTCATGTGTGTTCTTTTCACATACCACATATGGATCCACCAGTGTCATTGAAATGAGTGTTCTCTTCAGAGACCACACATGGATCCACCAGTGTCATTGCATGTGTGTTCTTTTTAGTAACAACAACTGGAGTCATTGCATGTGTGTTCTTTTCACATACCACATATCGATCCACCAGTGTCATTGCATGTGTGCTCTTTTCATAATCCACCTATGGATCCACCAGTGTCATTGCATGTGTGTTCTTTTCACATATCACATCTGGATCCACTAGTGTCATTGAAATGTGTGTTCTCTTCAGAGACCACACATGGATCCAGCAGTGTCATTGCATGTGTGTTCTTTTTACTAACTTCAACTGAAGTCATTGCATGTGTGTTCTTTTCACATACCACATATGGATCCACCAGTGTCATTGCATGTGTGCTCTTTTCACAATCCACCTATTGATCCACCAGTGTCATTGCATGTGTGTTCTTTTCACATACCACATATGGATCCACCAGTGTCATTGAAATGTGTGTTCTCTTCAGAGACCACACATGGATCCACCAGTGTCATTGCATGTGTGTTCTTTTTACTAACAACAACCAGAGTCATTGCATGTGTGTTCTCTTTAGAGACCACACATGGATCCACCAGTGTCATTGCAATTGTGTTCTTTTTACTAAAAAAACCAGTGTTATTGAAATGTGTGTTCTCGTCAGAGACCACACATGGATCCACCAGTCTCATTGCATGTGTGTTCTTGTTACTAACAACAACCGGAGTCATTGCATGTGTGTTCATTTCACATACCACATATAGATCCACCAGTACCATTGCATGTGTGTTCTTTTCACAATCCACCTATGGATCCACCAATGTCATTGAATGTGTGCTCTTTTTAGTAACAACAACCAGAGTCATTGCATGTGTGTTCTCTTCAGAGACCACACATGGATCCACCTGTGTCAATGCATGTGTGTTCTTTTTACTAACAACAAACAGAGTCATTGAAATGTGTGTTCTCTTCAGAGACCACACATGGATCCACCAGTGTCATTGCATGTGTGTTATTTTTACTAACAACAACCAGAGTCATTGCATGTGTGTTCTTTTCACATACCACATGTGGATCCACCAGTTTCACTGCATGTGTGTTCTTTTTACTAACAACAGCTGGAGTCATTTCATGTGTGTTCTTTTCACGTACCACATATGGATCCACCAGTGTCATTGAAATGAGTGTTCTCTTCACAGACCACACATGGATCCACCAGTGTCATTGCATGTGTGTTCTTTTTACTAACAACAACTGGAGTCATTGCATGTGTGCTCTTTTCACAATACACCTATGGATCCACCAGTGTCATTGCATGTGTGCTCTTTTCACAATACACCTATGGATCCACCAGTGTCATTGCATGTGTGTTCTTTTCACATATCACATATGGATCCACTAGTGTCATTGAAATGTGTGTTCTCTTCAGAGACTACAGAGGGATCCACCAGTGTCATTGCATGTGTGTTCTTTTTACTAACAACCAGAGTCATTGCATGTGTGTTCTCTTTAGAGACCACACATGGATCCACCAGTGTCATTGCAAGTGTGTTCTTTTTACTAAAAACACCAGTGTTATTGAAATGTGTGTTCTCGTCAGAGACCACACATGGATCCACCAGTGTCATTGCATGTGTTCTCTTTTCACATACCACATATGGATCCACCAGTGTCATTGCATGTGTGCTCTTTTCACAATCCACCTATTGATCCACCAGTGTCATTGCATGTGTGTTCTTTTCACATACCACATATGGATTCACTAGTGTCATTGCACGTGTGTTCTTTTCACAATCCACCTACGGATCCACCAGTGTCATTGCATGTGTGCTCTTTTTACTAACAAGAACCAGAGTCATTGCATGTGTGTTCTCTTTAGAGACCACACATGGATCCACCAGTGTCATTGCATGTGTGTTCTTTTTACTAAAAAAACCAGTGTTATTGAAATGTATGTTCTCTTCAGAGACCACACATGGATCCACCAGTGTCATTGCATGTGTGTTCTTGTTACTAACAACAACCGGAGTCATTGCATGTGTGTTCTTTTCACATACCACATATGGATCCACCAGTATCATTGCATGTGTGTTCTTTTCACAATCCACCTATGGATCCACCAGTGTCATTGCATGTGTGCTCCTTTTAGTAACAACAACCAGAGTCATTGCATGTGTGTTCTCTTCAGAGACCACACATGGATCCACCTATGTCATTGCATGTGTGTTCTTTTTACTAACAACAAACAGAGTCATTGAAATGTGTGTTCTCTTCAGAGACCACACATGGATCCACCAATGTCATTGCATGTGTGTTCTTTTTACTAACAACAACCAGAGTCATTGCATGTGTGTTCTTTTCACATACCACATATGGATCCACCAGTTTCACTGCATGTGTGTTCTTTTTACTAACAACAACTGGAGTCATTGCATGTGTGTTCTTTTCACATACCACATATCGATCCACCAGTGTCATTGCATGTGTGCTCTTTTCACAATCCACCTATGGATCCACCAGTGTCATTGCATGTGTGTTCTTTTCACATATCACATATGGATCCACTAGTGTCATTGAAATGTGTGTTCTCTTCAGAGACCACACATGGATCCACCAGTGTCATTGCATGTGTGTTATTTTTACTAACTTCAACTGGAGTCATTGCATGTGTGTTCTTTTCACATACCACATATGGATCCACCAGTGTCATTGCATGTGTGCTCTTTTCACAATCCACCTATTGATCCACCAGTGTCATTACATGTGTGTTCTTTTCACATACCACATATGGATCCACCAGTGTCATTGAAATGTGTGTTCTCTTCAGAGACCACACATGGATCCACCAGTGTCATTGCATGTGTGTTCTTTTTACTAACAACCAGAGTCATTGCATGTGTGTTCTCTTTAGAGACCACACATGGATCCACCAGTGTCATTGCAAGTGTGTTCTTTTTACTAAAAACACCAGTGTTATTGAAATGTGTGTTCTCGTCAGAGACCACACATGGATCCACCAGTGTCATTGCATGTGTTCTCTTTTCACAATCCACCTACGGATCCACCAGTGTCATTGCATGTGTGTTATTATCACATACCACATATGGATCCTCCAGTGTCATTGAAATGTGTGTTCTCTTCAGAGACCACACATGGATCCACCAGTGTCATTGCATGTGTGTTCTTTTTACTAACAACAACCAGAGTCATTGCATGTGTGTTCTCTTTAGAGAGCACACATGGATCCACCAGTGTCATTGCAAGTGTGTTCTTTTTACTAAAAAACAGTGTTATTGAAATGTGTGTTCTCGTCAGAGACCACACATGGATCCACCAGTGTCATTGCATGTGTGTTCTTGTTACTAACAACAACCGGAGTCATTGCATGTGTGTTCTTTTCACATACCACATATAGATCCACCAGTATCATTGCATGTGTGTTCTTTTCACAATCCACCTATGGATCCACCAATGTCATTGCTTGTGTGATCTTTTTAGTAACAACAACCAGAGTCGTTGCATGTGTGTTCTCTTCAGAGACCACACATGGATCCACCTGTGTCATTGCATGTGTGTTCTTTTTACTAACAACAAATAGAGTCATTGAAAGGTGTGTTCTCTTCAGAGACCACAGAGGGATCCACCAGTGTCATTGCATGTGTGTTCTTTTTACTAACTAAAACTGGAGTCATTGCATGTGTGTTCTTTTCACATACCACATATGGATCCACCAGTGTCATTGCATGTGTGCTCTTTTCACAATCCACCTATTGATCCACCAGTGTCATTGCATGTGTGTTCTTTTCACATACCACATATGGAATAACTAGTGTCATTGCACGTGTGTTCTTTTCACAATCCACCTACGGATCCACCAGTGTCATTGCATGTGTGCTCTTTTTACTAACAAGAACCAGAGTCATTGCATTTGTGTTCTCTTTAGAGACCACACATGGATCCACCAGTGTCATTGCATGTGTGTTCTTTTTACTAAAAAAACCAGTGTTATTGAAACGTATGTTTTCTTCAGAGACCACACATGGATCCACCAGTGTCATTGCATGTGTGTTCTTGTTACTAACAACAACCGGAGTCATTGCATGTGTGTTCTTTTCACATACCACATATGGATCCACCAGTATCATTGCATGTGTGTTCTTTTCACAATCCACCTATGGATCCACCAGTGTCATTGCATGTGTGCTCTTTTTAGTAACAACAACCAGAGTCATTGCATGTGTGTTCTCTTCAGAGACCACACATGGATCCACCTATGTCATTGCATGTGTGTTCTTTTTACTAACAACAAACAGAGTCATTGAAATGTGTGTTCTCTTCAGAGACCACACATGGATCCACCAATGTCATTGCATGTGTGTTCTTTTTACTAACAACAACCAGAGTCATTGCATGTGTGTTCTTTTCACATACCACATATGGATCCACCAGTTTCACTGCATGTGTGTTCTTTTTACTAACAACAACTGGAGTCATTGCATGTGTGTTCTTTTCACATACCACATATCGATCCACCAGTGTCATTGCATGTGTGCTCTTTTCACAATCCACCTATGGATCCACCAGTGTCATTGCATGTGTGTTCTTTTCACATATCACATATGGATCCACTAGTGTCATTGAAATGTGTGTTCTCTTCTGAGACCACACATGGATCCACCAGTGTCATTGCATGTGTGTTATTTTTACTAACTTCAACTGGAGTCATTGCATGTGTGTTCTTTTCACATACCACATATGGATCCACCAGTGTCATTGCATGTGTGCTCTTTTCACAATCCACCTATTGATCCACCAGTGTCATTGCATGTGTGTTCTTTTCACATACCACATATGGATCCACCAGTGTCATTGAAATGTGTGTTCTCTTTAGAGACCACACATGGATCCACCAATGTCATTGCATGTGTGTTCTTTTTACTAACAACAACCAGAGTCATTGCATGTGTGTTCTCTTTAGAGAGCACACATGGATCCACCAGTGTCATTGCAAGTGTGTTCTTTTTACTAAAAAACCAGTGTTATTGAAATGTGTGTTCTCGTCAGAGACCACACATGGATCCACCAGTGTCATTGCATGTGTTCTCTTTTCACAATCCACCTACGGATCCACCAGTGTCATTGCATGTGTGTTATTATCACATACCACATATGGATCCTCCAGTGTCATTGAAATGTGTGTTCTCTTCAGAGACCACACATGGATCCACCAGTGTCATTGCATGTGTGTTCTTTTTACTAACAACAACCAGAGTCATTGCATGTGTGTTCTCTTTAGAGAGCACACATGGATCCACCAGTGTCATTGCAAGTGTGTTCTTTTTACTAAAAAACAGTGTTATTGAAATGTGTGTTCTCGTCAGAGACCACACATGGATCCACCAGTGTCATTGCATGTGTGTTCTTGTTACTAACAACAACCGGAGTCATTGCATGTGTGTTCTTTTCACATACCACATATAGATCCACCAGTATCATTGCATGTGTGTTCTTTTCACAATCCACCTATGGATCCACCAATGTCATTGCTTGTGTGCTCTTTTTAGTAACAACAACCAGAGTCGTTGCATGTGTGTTCTCTTCAGAGACCACACATGGATCCACCTGTGTCATTGCATGTGTGTTCTTTTTACTAACAACAAATAGAGTCATTGAAAGGTGTGTTCTCTTCAGAGACCACAGAGGGATCCACCAGTGTCATTGCATGTGTGTTCTTTTTACTAACTAAAACTGGAGTCATTGCATGTGTGTTCTTTTCACATACCACATATGGATCCACCAGTGTCATTGCATGTGTGCTCTTTTCACAATCCACCTATTGATCCACCAGTGTCATTGCATGTGTGTTCTTTTCACATACCACATATGGAATAACTAGTGTCATTGCACGTGTGTTCTTTTCACAATCCACCTACGGATCCACCAGTGTCATTGCATGTGTGCTCTTTTTACTAACAAGAACCAGAGTCATTGCATGTGTGTTCTCTTTAGAGACCACACATGGATCCACCAGTGTCATTGCATGTGTGTTCTTTTTACTAAAAAAACCAGTGTTATTGAAACGTATGTTTTCTTCAGAGACCACACATGGATCCACCAGTGTCATTGCATGTGTGTTCTTGTTACTAACAACAACCGGAGTCATTGCATGTGTGTTCTTTTCACATACCACATATGGATCCACCAGTATCATTGCATGTGTGTTCTTTTCACAATCCACCTATGGATCCACCAGTGTCATTGCATGTGTGCTCTTTTTAGTAACAACAACCAGAGTCATTGCATGTGTGTTCTCTTCAGAGACCACACATGGATCCACCTATGTCATTGCATGTGTGTTCTTTTTACTAACAACAAACAGAGTCATTGAAATGTGTGTTCTCTTCAGAGACCACACATGGATCCACCAATGTCATTGCATGTGTGTTCTTTTTACTAACAACAACCAGAGTCATTGCATGTGTGTTCTTTTCACATACCACATATGGATCCACCAGTTTCACTGCATGTGTGTTCTTTTTACTAACAACAACTGGAGTCATTGCATGTGTGTTCTTTTCACATACCACATATCGATCCACCAGTGTCATTGCATGTGTGCTCTTTTCACAATCCACCTATGGATCCACCAGTGTCATTGCATGTGTGTTCTTTTCACATATCACATATGGATCCACTAGTGTCATTGAAATGTGTGTTCTCTTCTGAGACCACACATGGATCCACCAGTGTCATTGCATGTGTGTTATTTTTACTAACTTCAACTGGAGTCATTGCATGTGTGTTCTTTTCACATACCACATATGGATCCACCAGTGTCATTGCATGTGTGCTCTTTTCACAATCCACCTATTGATCCACCAGTGTCATTGCATGTGTGTTCTTTTCACATACCACATATGGATCCACCAGTGTCATTGAAATGTGTGTTCTCTTTAGAGACCACACATGGATCCACCAATGTCATTGCATGTGTGTTCTTTTTACTAACAACAACCAGAGTCATTGCATGTGTGTTCTCTTTAGAGAGCACACATGGATCCACCAGTGTCATTGCAAGTGTGTTCTTTTTACTAAAAAACCAGTGTTATTGAAATGTGTGTTCTCGTCAGAGACCACACATGGATCCACCAGTGTCATTGCATGTGTTCTCTTTTCACAATCCACCTACGGATCCACCAGTGTCATTGCATGTGTGTTATTATCACATACCACATATGGATCCACCAGTGTCATTGAAATGTGTGTTCTCTTCAGAGACCACACATGGATCCACCAGTGTCATTGCATGTGTGTTCTTTTTACTAACAACAACCAGAGTCATTGCATGTGTGTTCTCTTTAGAGAGCACACATGGATCCACCAGTGTCATTGCAAGTGTGTTCTTTTTACTAAAAAACAGTGTTATTGAAATGTGTGTTCTCGTCAGAGACCACACATGGATCCACCAGTGTCATTGCATGTGTGTTCTTGTTACTAACAACAACCGGAGTCATTGCATGTGTTTTTTTTTGACATACCACATATAGATCCACCAGTATCATTGCATGTGTGTTCTTTTCACAATCCACCAATGTCATTGCTTGTGTGCTCTTTTTAGTAACAACAACCAGAGTCGTTGCATGTGTGTTCTCTTCAGAGACCACACATGGATCCACCTGTGTCATTGCATGTGTGTTCTTTTTACTAACAACAAATAGAGTCATTGAAAGGTGTGTTCTCTTCAGAGACCACACATGGATCCACCAGTGTCATTGCATGTGTGTTCTTTTCACATATCACATATGGATCCACTAGTGTCATTGAAATGTGTGTTCTCTTAAGAGACCACACATGGATCCACCAGTGTCATTGCATGTGTGTTCTTTTTACTAACTAAAACTGGAGTCATTGCATGTGTGTTCTTTTCACATACCACATATCGATCCACCAGTGTCATCGCATGTGTGCTCTTTTCACAATCCACCTATTGATCCACCAGTGTCATTGCATGTGTGTTCTTTTCACATACCACATATGGATTCACTAGTGTCATTGCACGTGTGTTCTTTTCACAATCCACCTATGGATCCACCAGTGTCATTGCATGTGTGCTCTTTTTACTAACAAGAACCAGAGTCATTGCATGTGTGTTCTCTTTAGAGACCACACATGGATCCACTAGTGTCATTGCATGTGTGTTCTTTTTACTAAAAAAACCAGTGTTATTGAAATGTGTGTTCTCTTCAGAGACCACACATGGATCCACCAGTGTCATTGCATGTGTGTTCTTGTTACTAACAACAACCGGAGTCATTGCATGTGTGTTCTTTTCACATACCACATATGGATCCACCAGTATCATTGCATGTGTGTTCTTTTCACAATCCACCTATGGATCCACCAGTGTCATTGCATGTGTGCTCTTTTTAGTAACAACAACTAGAGTCATTGCATGTGTGTTCTCTTCAGGGACCACACATGGATCCACCTGTGTCATTGCATGTGTGTTCTTTTTACTAACAACAAACAGAGTCATTGAAATGTGTGTTCTCTTCAGAGACCACACATGGATCCACCAGTGTCATTGCATGTGCGTTCTTTTTACTAACAACAACTAGAGTCATTGCATGTGTGTTCTTTTCACATACCACATATGGATCCACCAGTTTCACTGCATGTGTATTCTTTTTACTAACAACAGCTGGAGTCATTTCATGTGTGTTCTTTTCACATACCACATATGGATCCACCAGTGTCATTGAAATGAGTGTTTGCTTCAGAGACCACACATGGATCCACCAGTGTCATTGCATGTGTGTTCTTTTTACTAACAACAACTGGAGTCATTGCGTGTGTGTTCTTTTCACATACCACATATCGATCCACCAGTGTCATTGCATGTGTGCTCTTTTCACAATCCACCTATTGATCCACCAGTGTCATTACATGTGTGTTCTTTTCACATACCACATATGGATCCACCAGTGTCATTGAAATGTGTGTTCTCTTCAGAGACCACACATGGATCCACCATTGTCATTGCATGTGTGTTCTTTTTACTAACAACAACCAGAGTCATTGCATGTGTGTTCTGTTTAGAGACCACGCATGAATCCACCAGTGTCATTGCAAGTGTGTTCTTTTTACTAAAAAACCAGTGTTATTGAAATGTTTGTTCTCGTCAGAGACCACACATGGATCCACCAGTGTCATTGCATGTGTGTTCTTGTTACTAACAACAACCAGAGTCATTGCATGTGTGTTCTTTTCACATACCACATATGGATCCACCAGTATCATTGCATGTGTGTTCTTTTCACAATCCACCTATGGATCCACCACTTTCATTGCATGTGTGCTCTTTTCACATACCACATATGGATCCACCAGTGTCATTGCATGTGTGCTCTTTTCACAATCCACCTATTGATCCACCAGTGTCATTGCATGTGTGTTCTTTTCACATACCACATATGGATCCACCAGTGTCATTGAAATGTGTGTTCTCTTCAGAGACCACACATGGATCCACCAGTGTTATTGCATGTGTGTTCTTTTTACTAACAACAACCAGAGTCATTGCATGTGTGTTCTCTTTAGAGACCACACATGGATCCACCAGTGTCATTGCAAGTGTGTTCTTTTTACTAAAAAAGCCAGTGTTATTGAAATGTGTGTTCTCGTCAGAGACCACACATGGATCCACCAGTGTCATTGCATGTGTGTTCTTTTTACTAACAACAACCAGAGTCATTGCATGTGTGTTCTTTTCACATACCACATATGGATCCACCAGTATCATTGCATGTGTGTTCTTTTCACAATCCACCTATGGATCCACCACTTTCATTGCATGTGTGCTCTTTTCACATACCACATATGGATCCACCAGTGTCATTGCATGTGTGCTCTTTTCACAATCCACCTATTGATCCACCAGTGTCATTGCATGTGTGTTCTTTTCACATACCACATATGGATCCACCAGTGTCATTGAAATGTGTGTTCTCTTCAGAGACCACACATGGATCCACGAGTGTCATTGCATGTGTGTTCTTTTTACTAACAACAACCAGAGTCATTGCATGTGTGTTCTCTTTAGAGAGCACACATGGATCCACCAGTGTCATTGAAATATGTGTTCTCTTCAGAGACCACACATGGATCCACCAGTGTCATTGCATGTGTGTTCTTGTTACTAACAACAACCGGAGTCATTGCATGTGTGTTCTTTTCACATACCACATATGGATCCACCAGTATCATTGCATGTGTGTTCTTTTCACAATCCACCTATGGATCCACCAGTGTCATTGCATGTGTGCTCTTTTTAGTAACAACAACTATAGTCATTGCATGTGTGTTCTCTTTAGGGACCACACATGGATCCACCTGTGTCATTGCATGTGTGTTCTTTTTACTAACAATAAACAGAGTCATTGAAATGTGTGTTCTCTTCAGAGACCACACATGGATCCACCAGTGTCATTGCATGTGCGTTCTTTTTACTAACAACAACTAGAGTCATTGCATTTGTGTTCTTTTCACATACCACATATGGATCCACCAGTTTCACCGCATGTGTGTTCTTTTTACTAACAACAGCTGGAGTCATTTCATGTGTGTTCTTTTCACATACCACATATGGATCCACCAGTGCCATTCAAATGAGTGTTCTCTTCAGAGACCACACATGGATCCACCAGTGTCATTGCATGTGTGTTCTTTTTACTAACAACAACTGGAGTCATTGCGTGTGTGTTCTTTTCACATACCACATATCGATCCACCAGTGTCATTGCATGTGTGCTCTTTTCACAATCCACCTATGGATCCACCAGTGTCATTGCATGTGTGTTCTTTTCACATATCACATATGGATCCACTAGTGTCATTGAAATGTGTGTTCTCTTCAGAGACCACACATGGATCCACCAGTGTCATTGCATGTGTGTTATTTTTACTAACTTCAACTGGAGTCATTGCATGTGTGTTCTTTTCACATACCATATATGGATCCACCAGTGTCATTGCATGTGTGCTCTTTTCACAATCCACCTATTGATCCACCAGTGTCATTACATGTGTGTTCTTTTCACATACGACATATGGATCCACCAGTGTCATTGAAATGTGTGTTCTCTTCAGAGACCACACATGGATCCACCAGTGTCATTGCATGTGTGTTCTTTTTACTAACAACCAGAGTCATTGCATGTGTGTTCTCTTTAGAGACCACACATGGATCCACCAGTGTCATTGCAAGTGTGTTCTTTTTACTAAAAAAACCAGTGTTATTGAAATGTGTGTTCTCGTTAGAGACCACACATGGATCCACCAGTGTCATTGCATGTGTGTTCTTGTTACTAACAACAACCGGAGTCATTGCATGTGTGTTCTTTTCACATACCACATATGGATCCACCAGTATCATTGCATGTGTGTTCTTTTCACAATCCACCTATGGATCAACCACTTTCATTGCATGTGTGCTCTTTTCACATACCACATATGGATCCACCAGTGTCATTGCATGTGTGCTCTTTTCAGAATCCACTTATTAATCCACCAGTGTCATTGCATGTGTGTTCTTTTCACATACCACATATGGATCCACCAGTGTCATTGAAATGTGTGTTCTCTTTAGAGACCACACATGGATCCACCAATTTCATTGCATGTGTGTTCTTTTTACTAACAACAACCAGAGTCATTGCATGTGTGTTCTCTTTAGAGACCACACATGGATCCACCAGTGTCATTGCATGTGTGTTCTTTTTACTAAAAAAACCAGTGTTATTGAAACGTATGTTCTCTTCAGAGACCACACATGGATCCACCAGTGTCATTGCATGTGTGTTCTTGTTACTAACAACAACCGGAGTCATTGCATGTGTGTTCTTTTCACATACCACATATGGATCCACCAGTATCATTGCATGTGTGTTCTTTTCACAATCCACCTATGGATCCACCAGTGTCATTGCATGTGTGCTCTTTTTAGTAACAACAACCAGAGTCATTGCATGTGTGTTCTCTTCAGAGACCACACATGGATCCACCTATGTCATTGCATGTGTGTTCTTTTTACTAACAACAAACAGAGTCATTGAAATGTGTGTTCTCTTCAGAGACCACACATGGATCCACCAATGTCATTGCATGTGTGTTCTTTTTACTAACAACAACCAGAGTCATTGCATGTGTGTTCTTTTCACATACCACATATGGATCCACCAGTTTCACTGCATGTGTGTTCTTTTTACTAACAACAACTGGAGTCATTGCATGTGTGTTCTTTTCACATACCACATATCGATCCACCAGTGTCATTGCATGTGTGCTCTTTTCACAATCCACCTATGGATCCACCAGTGTCATTGCATGTGTGTTCTTTTCACATATCACATATGGATCCACTAGTGTCATTGAAATGTGTGTTCTCTTCAGAGACCACACATGGATCCACCAGTGTCATTGCATGTGTGTTATTTTTACTAACTTCAACTGGAGTCATTGCATGTGTGTTCTTTTCACATACCACATATGGATCCACCAGTGTCATTGCATGTGTGCTCTTTTCACAATCCACCTATTGATCCACCAGTGTCATTGCATGTGTGTTCTTTTCACATACCACATATGGATCCACCAGTGTCATTGAAATGTGTGTTCTCTTTAGAGACCACACATGGATCCACCAATGTCATTGCATGTGTGTTCTTTTTACTAACAACAACCAGAGTCATTGCATGTGTGTTCTCTTTAGAGAGCACACATGGATCCACCAGTGTCATTGCAAGTGTGTTCTTTTTACTAAAAAACCAGTGTTATTGAAATGTGTGTTCTCGTCAGAGACCACACATGGATCCACCAGTGTCATTGCATGTGTTCTCTTTTCACAATCCACCTACGGATCCACCAGTGTCATTGCATGTGTGTTATTATCACATACCACATATGGATCCACCAGTGTCATTGAAATGTGTGTTCTCTTCAGAGACCACACATGGATCCACCAGTGTCATTGCATGTGTGTTCTTTTTACTAACAACAACCAGAGTCATTGCATGTGTGTTCTCTTTAGAGAGCACACATGGATCCACCAGTGTCATTGCAAGTGTGTTCTTTTTACTAAAAAACAGTGTTATTGAAATGTGTGTTCTCGTCAGAGACCACACATGGATCCACCAGTGTCATTGCATGTGTGTTCTTGTTACTAACAACAACCGGAGTCATTGCATGTGTGTTCTTTTCACATACCACATATAGATCCACCAGTATCATTGCATGTGTGTTCTTTTCACAATCCACCTATGGATCCACCAATGTCATTGCTTGTGTGCTCTTTTTAGTAACAACAACCAGAGTCGTTGCATGTGTGTTCTCTTCAGAGACCACACATGGATCCACCTGTGTCATTGCATGTGTGTTCTTTTTACTAACAACAAATAGAGTCATTGAAAGGTGTGTTCTCTTCAGAGACCACACATGGATCCACCAGTGTCATTGCATGTGTGTTCTTTTCACATATCACATATGGATCCACTAGTGTCATTGAAATGTGTGTTCTCTTAAGAGACCACACATGGATCCACCAGTGTCATTGCATGTGTGTTCTTTTTACTAACTAAAACTGGAGTCATTGCATCTGTGTGCTTTTCACATACCACATATCGATCCACCAGTGTCATCGCATGTGTGCTCTTTTCACAATCCACCTATTGATCCACCAGTGTCATTGCATGTGTGTTCTTTTCACATACCACATATGGATTCACTAGTGTCATTGCACGTGTGTTCTTTTCACAATCCACCTATGGATCCACCAGTGTCATTGCATGTGTGCTCTTTTTACTAACAAGAACCAGAGTCATTGCATGTGTGTTCTCTTTAGAGACCACACATGGATCCACTAGTGTCATTGCATGTGTGTTCTTTTTACTAAAAAAACCAGTGTTATTGAAATGTGTGTTCTCTTCAGAGACCACACATGGATCCACCAGTGTCATTGCATGTGTGTTCTTGTTACTAACAACAACCGGAGTCATTGCATGTGTGTTCTTTTCACATACCACATATGGATCCACCAGTATCATTGCATGTGTGTTCTTTTCACAATCCACCTATGGATCCACCAGTGTCATTGCATGTGTGCTCTTTTTAGTAACAACAACTATAGTCATTGCATGTGTGTTCTCTTTAGGGACCACACATGGATCCACCTGTGTCATTGCATGTGTGTTCTTTTTACTAACAACAAACAGAGTCATTGAAATGTGTGTTCTCTTCAGAGACCACACATGGATCCACCAGTGTCATTGCATGTGCGTTCTTTTTACTAACAACAACTAGAGTCATTGCATTTGTGTTCTTTTCACATACCACATATGGATCCACCAGTTTCACCGCATGTGTGTTCTTTTTACTAACAACAGCTGGAGTCATTTCATGTGTGTTCTTTTCACATACCACATATGGATCCACCAGTGCCATTCAAATGAGTGTTCTCTTCAGAGACCACACATGGATCCACCAGTGTCATTGCATGTGTGTTCTTTTTACTAACAACAACTGGAGTCATTGCGTGTGTGTTCTTTTCACATACCACATATCGATCCACCAGTGTCATTGCATGTGTGCTCTTTTCACAATCCACCTATGGATCCACCAGTGTCATTGCATGTGTGTTATTTTCACATATCACATATGGATCCACTAGTGTCATTGAAATGTGTGTTCTCTTCAGAGACCACACATGGATCCACCAGTGTCATTGCATGTGTGTTATTTTTACTAACTTCAACTGGAGTCATTGCATGTGTGTTCTTTTCACATACCATATATGGATCCACCAGTGTCATTGCATGTGTGCTCTTTTCACAATCCACCTATTGATCCACCAGTGTCATTACATGTGTGTTCTTTTCACATACGACATATGGATCCACCAGTGTCATTGAAATGTGTGTTCTCTTCAGAGACCACACATGGATCCACCAGTGTCATTGCATGTGTGTTCTTTTTACTAACAACCAGAGTCATTGCATGTGTGTTCTCTTTAGAGACCACACATGGATCCACCAGTGTCATTGCAAGTGTGTTCTTTTTACTAAAAAAACCAGTGTTATTGAAATGTGTGTTCTCGTTAGAGACCACACATGGATCCACCAGTGTCATTGCATGTGTGTTCTTGTTACTAACAACAACCGGAGTCATTGCATGTGTGTTCTTTTCACATACCACATATGGATCCACCAGTATCATTGCATGTGTGTTCTTTTCACAATCCACCTATGGATCAACCACTTTCATTGCATGTGTGCTCTTTTCACATACCACATATGGATCCACCAGTGTCATTGCATGTGTGCTCTTTTCAGAATCCACTTATTAATCCACCAGTGTCATTGCATGTGTGTTCTTTTCACATACCACATATGGATCCACCAGTGTCATTGAAATGTGTGTTCTCTTTAGAGACCACACATGGATCCACCAATTTCATTGCATGTGTGTTCTTTTTACTAACAACAACCAGAGTCATTGCATGTGTGTTCTCTTTAGAGACCACACATGGATCCACCAGTGTCATTGCATGTGTGTTCTTTTTACTAAAAAAAACCAGTGTTATTGAAACGTATGTTCTCTTCAGAGACCACACATGGATCCACCAGTGTCATTGCATGTGTGTTCTTGTTACTAACAACAACCGGAGTCATTGCATGTGTGTTCTTTTCACATACCACATATGGATCCACCAGTATCATTGCATGTGTGTTCTTTTCACAATCCACCTATGGATCCACCAGTGTCATTGCATGTGTGCTCTTTTTAGTAACAACAACCAGAGTCATTGCATGTGTGTTCTCTTCAGAGACCACACATGGATCCACCTATGTCATTGCATGTGTGTTCTTTTTACTAACAACAAACAGAGTCATTGAAATGTGTGTTCTCTTCAGAGACCACACATGGATCCACCAATGTCATTGCATGTGTGTTCTTTTTACTAACAACAACCAGAGTCATTGCATGTGTGTTCTTTTCACATACCACATATGGATCCACCAGTTTCACTGCATGTGTGTTCTTTTTACTAACAACAACTGGAGTCATTGCATGTGTGTTCTTTTCACATACCACATATCGATCCACCAGTGTCATTGCATGTGTGCTCTTTTCACAATCCACCTATGGATCCACCAGTGTCATTGCATGTGTGTTCTTTTCACATATCACATATGGATCCACTAGTGTCATTGAAATGTGTGTTCTCTTCTGAGACCACACATGGATCCACCAGTGTCATTGCATGTGTGTTATTTTTACTAACTTCAACTGGAGTCATTGCATGTGTGTTCTTTTCACATACCACATATGGATCCACCAGTGTCATTGCATGTGTGCTCTTTTCACAATCCACCTATTGATCCACCAGTGTCATTGCATGTGTGTTCTTTTCACATACCACATATGGATCCACCAGTGTCATTGAAATGTGTGTTCTCTTTAGAGACCACACATGGATCCACCAATGTCATTGCATGTGTGTTCTTTTTACTAACAACAACCAGAGTCATTGCATGTGTGTTCTCTTTAGAGAGCACACATGGATCCACCAGTGTCATTGCAAGTGTGTTCTTTTTACTAAAAAACCAGTGTTATTGAAATGTGTGTTCTCGTCAGAGACCACACATGGATCCACCAGTGTCATTGCATGTGTTCTCTTTTCACAATCCACCTACGGATCCACCAGTGTCATTGCATGTGTGTTATTATCACATACCACATATGGATCCACCAGTGTCATTGAAATGTGTGTTCTCTTCAGAGACCACACATGGATCCACCAGTGTCATTGCATGTGTGTTCTTTTTACTAACAACAACCAGAGTCATTGCATGTGTGTTCTCTTTAGAGAGCACACATGGATCCACCAGTGTCATTGCAAGTGTGTTCTTTTTACTAAAAAACAGTGTTATTGAAATGTGTGTTCTCGTCAGAGACCACACATGGATCCACCAGTGTCATTGCATGTGTGTTCTTGTTACTAACAACAACCGGAGTCATTGCATGTGTGTTCTTTTCACATACCACATATAGATCCACCAGTATCATTGCATGTGTGTTCTTTTCACAATCCACCTATGGATCCACCAATGTCATTGCTTGTGTGCTCTTTTTAGTAACAACAACCAGAGTCGTTGCATGTGTGTTCTCTTCAGAGACCACACATGGATCCACCTGTGTCATTGCATGTGTGTTCTTTTTACTAACAACAAATAGAGTCATTGAAAGGTGTGTTCTCTTCAGAGACCACACATGGATCCACCAGTGTCATTGCATGTGTGTTCTTTTCACATATCACATATGGATCCACTAGTGTCATTGAAATGTGTGTTCTCTTAAGAGACCACACATGGATCCACCAGTGTCATTGCATGTGTGTTCTTTTTACTAACTAAAACTGGAGTCATTGCATCTGTGTTCTTTTCACATACCACATATCGATCCACCAGTGTCATCGCATGTGTGCTCTTTTCACAATCCACCTATTGATCCACCAGTGTCATTGCATGTGTGTTCTTTTCACATACCACATATGGATTCACTAGTGTCATTGCACGTGTGTTCTTTTCACAATCCACCTATGGATCCACCAGTGTCATTGCATGTGTGCTCTTTTTACTAACAAGAACCAGAGTCATTGCATGTGTGTTCTCTTTAGAGACCACACATGGATCCACTAGTGTCATTGCATGTGTGTTCTTTTTACTAAAAAAACCAGTGTTATTGAAATGTGTGTTCTCTTCAGAGACCACACATGGATCCACCAGTGTCATTGCATGTGTGTTCTTGTTACTAACAACAACCGGAGTCATTGCATGTGTGTTCTTTTCACATACCACATATGGATCCACCAGTATCATTGCATGTGTGTTCTTTTCACAATCCACCTATGGATCCACCAGTGTCATTGCATGTGTGCTCTTTTTAGTAACAACAACTAGAGTCATTGCATGTGTGTTCTCTTCAGGGACCACACATGGATCCACCTGTGTCATTGCATGTGTGTTCTTTTTACTAACAACAAACAGAGTCATTGAAATGTGTGTTCTCTTCAGAGACCACACATGGATCCACCAGTGTCATTGCATGTGCGTTCTTTTTACTAACAACAACTAGAGTCATTGCATGTGTGTTCTTTTCACATACCACATATGGATCCACCAGTTTCACTGCATGTGTATTCTTTTTACTAACAACAGCTGGAGTCATTTCATGTGTGTTCTTTTCACATACCACATATGGATCCACTAGTGTCATTGAAATGAGTGTTTGCTTCAGAGACCACACATGGATCCACCAGTGTCATTGCATGTGTGTTCTTTTTACTAACAACAACTGGAGTCATTGTGTGTGTGTTCTTTTCACATACCACATATCGATCCACCAGTGTCATTGCATGTGTGCTCTTTTCACAATCCACCTATTGATCCACCAGTGTCATTACATGTGTGTTCTTTTCACATACCACATATGGATCCACCAGTGTCATTGAAATGTGTGTTCTCTTCAGAGACCACACATGGATCCACCATTGTCATTGCATGTGTGTTCTTTTTACTAACAACAACCAGAGTCATTGCATGTGTGTTCTGTTTAGAGACCACGCATGAATCCACCAGTGTCATTGCAAGTGTGTTCTTTTTACTAAAAAAACCAGTGTTATTGAAATGTTTGTTCTCGTCAGAGACCACACATGGATCCACCAGTGTCATTGCATGTGTGTTCTTGTTACTAACAACATCCAGAGTCATTGCATGTGTGTTCTTTTCACATACCACATATGGATCCACCAGTATCATTGCATGTGTGTTCTTTTCACAATCCACCCATGGATCCACCACTTTCATTGCATGTGTGCTCTTTTCACATACCACATATGGATCCACCAGTGTCATTGCATGTGTGCTCTTTTCACAATCCACCTATTGATCCACCAGTGTCATTGCATGTGTGTTCTTTTCACATACCACATATGGATCCACCAGTGTCATTGAAATGTGTGTTCTCTTCAGAGACCACACATGGATCCACCAGTGTTATTGCATGTGTGTTCTTTTTACTAACAACAACCAGAGTCATTGCATGTGTGTTCTCTTTAGAGACCACACATGGATCCACCAGTGTCATTGCAAGTGTGTTCTTTTTACTAAAAAAGCCAGTGTTATTGAAATGTGTGTTCTCGTCAGAGACCACACATGGATCCACCAGTGTCATTGCATGTGTGTTCTTTTTACTAACAACAACCAGAGTCATTGCATGTGTGTTCTTTTCACATACCACATATGGATCCACCAGTATCATTGCATGTGTGTTCTTTTCACAATCCACCTATGGATCCACCACTTTCATTGCATGTGTGCTCTTTTCACATACCACATATGGATCCACCAGTGTCATTGCATGTGTGCTCTTTTCACAATCCACCTATTGATCCACCAGTGTCATTGCATGTGTGTTCTTTTCACATACCACATATGGATCCACCAGTGTCATTGAAATGTGTGTTCTCTTCAGAGACCACACATGGATCCACGAGTGTCATTGCATGTGTGTTCTTTTTACTAACAACAACCAGAGTCATTGCATGTGTGTTCTTTTTAGAGAGCACACATGGATCCACCAGTGTCATTGAAATATGTGTTCTCTTCAGAGACCACACATGGATCCACCAGTGTCATTGCATGTGTGTTCTTGTTACTAACAACAACCGGAGTCATTGCATGTGTGTTCTTTTCACATACCACATATGGATCCACCAGTATCATTGCATGTGTGTTCTTTTCACAATCCACCTATGGATCCACCAGTGTCATTGCATGTGTGCTCTTTTTAGTAACAACAACCAGAGTCGTTGCATGTGTGTTCTCTTCAGAGACCACACATGGATCCACCTGTGTCATTGCATGTGTGTTCTTTTTACTAACAACAAATAGAGTCATTGAAAGGTGTGTTCTCTTCAGAGACCACACATGGATCCACCAGTGTCATTGCATGTGTGTTCTTTTCACATATCACATATGGATCCACTAGTGTCATTGAAATGTGTGTTCTCTTAAGAGACAACACATGGATCCACCAGTGTCATTGCATGTGTGTTCTTTTTACTAACTAAAACTGGAGTCATTGCATCTGTGTTCTTTTCACATACCACATATCGATCCACCAGTGTCATCGCATGTGTGCTCTTTTCACAATCCACCTATTGATCCACCAGTGTCATTGCATGTGTGTTCTTTTCACATACCACATATGGATTCACTAGTGTCATTGCACGTGTGTTCTTTTCACAATCCACCTATGGATCCACCAGTGTCATTGCATGTGTGCTCTTTTTACTAACAAGAACCAGAGTCATTGCATGTGTGTTCTCTTTAGAGACCACACATGGATCCACTAGTGTCATTGCATGTGTGTTCTTTTTACTAAAAAAACCAGTGTTATTGAAATGTGTGTTCTCTTCAGAGACCACACATGGATCCACCAGTGTCATTGCATGTGTGTTCTTGTTACTAACAACAACCGGAGTCATTGCATGTGTGTTCTTTTCACATACCACATATGGATCCACCAGTATCATTGCATGTGTGTTCTTTTCACAATCCACCTATGGATCCACCAGTGTCATTGCATGTGTGCTCTTTTTAGTAACAACAACTAGAGTCATTGCATGTGTGTTCTCTTCAGGGACCACACATGGATCCACCTGTGTCATTGCATGTGTGTTCTTTTTACTAACAACAAACAGAGTCATTGAAATGTGTGTTCTCTTCAGAGACCACACATGGATCCACCAGTGTCATTGCATGTGCGTTCTTTTTACTAACAACAACTAGAGTCATTGCATGTGTGTTCTTTTCACATACCACATATGGATCCACCAGTTTCACTGCATGTGTATTCTTTTTACTAACAACAGCTGGAGTCATTTCATGTGTGTTCTTTTCACATACCACATATGGATCCACCAGTGTCATTGAAATGAGTGTTTGCTTCAGAGACCACACATGGATCCACCAGTGTCATTGCATGTGTGTTCTTTTTACTAACAACAACTGGAGTCATTGTGTGTGTGTTCTTTTCACATACCACATATCGATCCACCAGTGTCATTGCATGTGTGCTCTTTTCACAATCCACCTATTGATCCACCAGTGTCATTACATGTGTGTTCTTTTCACATACCACATATGGATCCACCAGTGTCATTGAAATGTGTGTTCTCTTCAGAGACCACACATGGATCCACCATTGTCATTGCATGTGTGTTCTTTTTACTAACAACAACCAGAGTCATTGCATGTGTGTTCTGTTTAGAGACCACGCATGAATCCACCAGTGTCATTGCAAGTGTGTTCTTTTTACTAAAAAAACCAGTGTTATTGAAATGTTTGTTCTCGTCAGAGACCACACATGGATCCACCAGTGTCATTGCATGTGTGTTCTTGTTACTAACAACATCCAGAGTCATTGCATGTGTGTTCTTTTCACATACCACATATGGATCCACCAGTATCATTGCATGTGTGTTCTTTTCACAATCCACCCATGGATCCACCACTTTCATTGCATGTGTGCTCTTTTCACATACCACATATGGATCCACCAGTGTCATTGCATGTGTGCTCTTTTCACAATCCACCTATTGATCCACCAGTGTCATTGCATGTGTGTTCTTTTCACATACCACATATGGATCCACCAGTGTCATTGAAATGTGTGTTCTCTTCAGAGACCACACATGGATCCACCAGTGTTATTGCATGTGTGTTCTTTTTACTAACAACCAGAGTCATTGCATGTGTGTTCTCTTTAGAGACCACACATGGATCCACCAGTGTCATTGCAAGTGTGTTCTTTTTACTAAAAAAGCCAGTGTTATTGAAATGTGTGTTCTCGTCAGAGACCACACATGGATCCACCAGTGTCATTGCATGTGTGTTCTTTTTACTAACAACAACCAGAGTCATTGCATGTGTGTTCTTTTCACATACCACATATGGATCCACCAGTATCATTGCATGTGTGTTCTTTTCACAATCCACCTATGGATCCACCACTTTCATTGCATGTGTGCTCTTTTCACATACCACATATGGATCCACCAGTGTCATTGCATGTGTGCTCTTTTCACAATCCACCTATTGATCCACCAGTGTCATTGCATGTGTGTTCTTTTCACATACCACATATGGATCCACCAGTGTCATTGAAATGTGTGTTCTCTTCAGAGACCACACATGGATCCACGAGTGTCATTGCATGTGTGTTCTTTTTACTAACAACAACCAGAGTCATTGCATGTGTGTTCTCTTTAGAGAGCACACATGGATCCACCAGTGTCATTGAAATATGTGTTCTCTTCAGAGACCACACATGGATCCACCAGTGTCATTGCATGTGTGTTCTTGTTACTAACAACAACCGGAGTCATTGCATGTGTGTTCTTTTCACATACCACATATGGATCCACCAGTATCATTGCATGTGTGTTCTTTTCACAATCCACCTATGGATCCACCAGTGTCATTGCATGTGTGCTCTTTTTAGTAACAACAACTATAGTCATTGCATGTGTGTTCTCTTTAGGGACCACACATGGATCCACCTGTGTCATTGCATGTGTGTTCTTTTTACTAACAACAAACAGAGTCATTGAAATGTGTGTTCTCTTCAGAGACCACACATGGATCCACCAGTGTCATTGCATGTGCGTTCTTTTTACTAACAACAACTAGAGTCATTGCATTTGTGTTCTTTTCACATACCACATATGGATCCACCAGTTTCACCGCATGTGTGTTCTTTTTACTAACATTAGCTGGAGTCATTTCATGTGTGTTCTTTTCACATACCACATATGGATCCACCAGTGCCATTCAAATGAGTGTTCTCTTCAGAGACCACACATGGATCCACCAGTGTCATTGCATGTGTGTTCTTTTTACTAACAACAACTGGAGTCATTGCGTGTGTGTTCTTTTCACATACCACATATCGATCCACCAGTGTCATTGCATGTGTGCTCTTTTCACAATCCACCTATGGATCCACCAGTGTCATTGCATGTGTGTTCTTTTCACATATCACATATGGATCCACTAGTGTCATTGAAATGTGTGTTCTCTTCAGAGACCCCACATGGATCCACCAGTGTCATTGCATGTATGTTCTTTTTACTAACTTCAACTGGAGTCATTGCATGTGTTTCTTTTCACATACCACATATGGATCCACCAGTGTCATTGCATGTGTGATCATTTCACAATCCACCTATTGATCCACCAGTGTCATTACATGTGTGTTCTTTTCACATACCACATATGGATCCACCAGTGTCATTGAAATGTGTGTTCTCTTCAGAGACCACACATGGATCCACCAGTGTCATTGCATGTGTGTTCTTTTTACTAACAACAACCAGAGTCATTGCATGTGTGTTCTCTTTAGAGACCACGCATGAATCCACCAGTGTCATTGCAAGTGTGTTCTTTTTACTAAAAAAATCAGTGTTATTGAAATGTGTGTTCTCGTCAGAGACCACACATGGATCCACCAGTGTCATTGCATGTGTGTTCTTGTTACTAACAACAACCGGAGTCATTGCATGTGTGTTCTTTTCACATACCACATATGGATCCACCAGTATCATTGCATGTGTGTTCTTTTCACAATCCACCTATGGATCCACCACTTTCATTGCATGTGTGCTCTTTTCACATACCACATATGGATCCACCAGTGTCATTGCATGTGTGCTCTTTTCACAATCCACCTATTGATCCACCAGTGTCATTGCATGTGTGTTCTTTTCACATACCACATATGGATCCACCAGTGTCATTGAAATGTGTGTTCTCTTCAGAGACCACACATGGATCCACCAGTGTCATTGCATGTGTGTTCTTTTTACTAACAAAAACCAGAGTCATTGCATGTGTGTTCTCTTTAGAGACCACACATGGATCCACCAGTGTCATTGCAAGTGTGTTCTTTTTACTAAAAAAGCCAGTGTTATTGAAATGTGTGTTCTCGTCAAAGACCACACATGGATCCACCAGTGTCATTGCATGTGTGTTCTTGTTACTAACAACAACCGGAGTCATTGCATGTGTGTTCTTTTCACATACCACATATGGATCCACCAGTATCATTGCATGTGTGTTCTTTTCACAATCCACCTATGGATCCACCACTTTCATTGCATGTGTGCTCTTTTCACATACCACATATGGATCCACCAGTGTCATTGCATGTGTGTTATTTTTACTAAAAAAACCAGTGTTATTGAAATGTGTGTTCTCTTCAGAGACCACACATGGATCCACCAGTGTCATTGCATGTGTGTTCTTGTTACTAACAACAACCGGAGTCATTGCATGTGTGTTCTTTTCACAATCCACCTATGGATCCACCAGTGTCATTGCATGTGTGCTCTTTTTAGTAACAACAACTAGAGTCATTGCATGTGTGTTCTCTTCAGGGACCACACATGGATCCACCTGTGTCATTGCATGTGTGTTCTTTTTACTAACAACAAACAGAGTCATTGAAATGTGTGTGCTCTTCAGAGACCACACATGGATCCACCAGTGTCATTGCATGTGCGTTCTTTTTACTAACAACAACTAGAGTCATTGCATGTGTGTTCTTTTCACATACCACATATGGATCCACCAGTTTCACTGCATGTGTATTCTTTTTACTAACAACAGCTGGAGTCATTTCATGTGTGTTCTTTTCACATACCACATATGGATCCACCAGTGTCATTGAAATGAGTGTTTGCTTCAGAGACCACACATGGATCCACCAGTGTCATTGCATGTGTGTTCTTTTTACTAACAACAACTGGAGTCATTGCGTGTGTGTTCTTTTCACATACCACATATCGATCCACCAGTGTCATTGCATGTGTGCTCTTTTCACAATCCACCTATTGATCCACCAGTGTCATTACATGTGTGTTCTTTTCACATACCACATATGGATCCACCAGTGTCATTGAAATGTGTGTTCTCTTCAGAGACCACACATGGATCCACCATTGTCATTGCATGTGTGTTCTTTTTACTAACAACAACCAGAGTCATTGCATGTGTGTTCTGTTTAGAGACCACGCATGAATCCACCAGTGTCATTGCAAGTGTGTTCTTTTTACTAAAAAAACCAGTGTTATTGAAATGTTTGTTCTCGTCAGAGACCACACATGGATCCACCAGTGTCATTGCATGTGTGTTCGTGTTACTAACAACAACCAGAGTCATTGCATGTGTGTTCTTTTCACATACCACATATGGATCCACCAGTATCATTGCATGTGTGTTCTTTTCACAATCCACCTATGGATCCACCACTTTCATTGCATGTGTGCTCTTTTCACATACCACATATGGATCCACCAGTGTCATTGCATGTGTGCTCTTTTCACAATCCACCTATTGATCCACCAGTGTCATTGCATGTGTGTTCTTTTCACATACCACATATGGATCCACCAGTGTCATTGAAATGTGTGTTCTCTTCAGAGACCACACATGGATCCACCAGTGTTATTGCATGTGTGTTCTTTTTACTAACAACAACCAGAGTCATTGCATGTGTGTTCTCTTTAGAGACCACACATGGATCCACCAGTGTCATTGCAAGTGTGTTCTTTTTACTAAAAAAGCCAGTGTTATTGAAATGTGTGTTCTCGTCAGAGACCACACATGGATCCACCAGTGTCATTGCATGTGTGTTCTTTTTACTAACAACAACCAGAGTCATTGCATGTGTGTTCTTTTCACATACCACATATGGATCCACCAGTATCATTGCATGTGTGTTCTTTTCACAATCCACCTATGGATCCACCACTTTCATTGCATGTGTGCTCTTTTCACATACCACATATGGATCCACCAGTGTCATTGCATGTGTGCTCTTTTCACAATCCACCTATTGATCCACCAGTGTCATTGCATGTGTGTTCTTTTCACATACCACATATGGATCCACCAGTGTCATTGAAATGTGTGTTCTCTTCAGAGACCACACATGGATCCACGAGTGTCATTGCATGTGTGTTCTTTTTACTAACAACAACCAGAGTCATTGCATGTGTGTTCTCTTTAGAGAGCACACATGGATCCAGCAGTGTCATTGAAATATGTGTTCTCTTCAGAGACCACACATGGATCCACCAGTGTCATTGCATGTGTGTTCTTGTTACTAACAACAACTGGAGTCATTGCGTGTGTGTTCTTTTCACATACCACATATGGATCCACTAGTATCATTGCATGTGTGTTCTTTTCACAATCCACCTATGGATCCACCAGTGTCATTGCATGTGTGCTCTTTTTAGTAACAACAACTATAGTCATTGCATGTGTGTTCTCTTTAGGGACCACACATGGATCCACCTGTGTCATTGCATGTGTGTTCTTTTTACTAACAACAAACAGAGTCATTGAAATGTGTGTTCTCTTCAGAGACCACACATGGATCCACCAGTGTCATTGCATGTGCGTTCTTTTTACTAACAACAACTAGAGTCATTGCATTTGTGTTCTTTTCACATACCACATATGGATCCACCAGTTTCACCGCATGTGTGTTCTTTTTACTAACAACAGCTGGAGTCATTTCATGTGTGTTCTTTTCACATACCACATATGGATCCACCAGTGCCATTCAAATGAGTGTTCTCTTCAGAGACCACACATGGATCCACCAGTGTCATTGCATGTGTGTTCTTTTTACTAACAACAACTGGAGTCATTGCGTGTGTGTTCTTTTCACATACCACATATCGATCCACCAGTGTCATTGCATGTGTGCTCTTTTCACAATCCACCTATGGATCCACCAGTGTCATTGCATGTGTGTTCTTTTCACATATCACATATGGATCCACTACTGTCATTGAAATGTGTGTTCTCTTCAGAGACCCCACATGGATCCACCAGTGTCATTGCATGTATGTTCTTTTTACTAACTTCAACTGGAGTCATTGCATGTGTTTCTTTTCACATACCACATATGGATCCACCAGTGTCATTGCATGTGTGATCTTTTCACAATCCACCTATTGATCCACCAGTGTCATTACATGTGTGTTCTTTTCACATACCACATATGGATCCACCAGTGTCATTGAAATGTGTGTTCTCTTCAGAGACCACACATGGATCCACCAGTGTCATTGCATGTGTGTTCTTTTTACTAACAACAACCAGAGTCATTGCATGTGTGTTCTCTTTAGAGACCACGCATGAATCCACCAGTGTCATTGCAAGTGTGTTCTTTTTACTAAAAAAATCAGTGTTATTGAAATGTGTGTTCTCGTCAGAGACCACACATGGATCCACCAGTGTCATTGCATGTGTGTTCTTGTTACTAACAACAACCGGAGTCATTGCATGTGTGTTCTTTTCACATACCACATATGGATCCACCAGTATCATTGCATGTGTGTTCTTTTCACAATCCACCTATGGATCCACCACTTTCATTGCATGTGTGCTCTTTTCACATACCACATATGGATCCACCAGTGTCATTGCATGTGTGCTCTTTTCACAATCCACCTATTGATCCACCAGTGTCATTGCATGTGTGTTCTTTTCACATACCACATATGGATCCACCAGTGTCATTGAAATGTGTGTTCTCTTCAGAGACCACACATGGATCCACCAGTGTCATTGCATGTGTGTTCTTTTTACTAACAAAAACCAGAGTCATTGCATGTGTGTTCTCTTTAGAGACCACACATGGATCCACCAGTGTCATTGCAAGTGTGTTCTTTTTACTAAAAAAGCCAGTGTTATTGAAATGTGTGTTCTCGTCAGAGACCACACATGGATCCACCAGTGTCATTGCATGTGTGTTCTTGTTACTAACAACAACCGGAGTCATTGCATGTGTGTTCTTTTCACATACCACATATGGATCCACCAGTATCATTGCATGTGTGTTCTTTTCACAATCCACCTATGGATCCACCACTTTCATTGCATGTGTGCTCTTTTCACATACCACATATGGATCCACCAGTGTCATTGCATGTGTGTTCTTTTTACTAAAAAAACCAGTGTTATTGAAATGTGTGTTCTCTTCAGAGACCACACATGGATCCACCAGTGTCATTGCATGTGTGTTCTTGTTACTAACAACAACCGGAGTCATTGCATGTGTGTTCTTTTCACAATCCACCTATGGATCCACCAGTGTCATTGCATGTGTGCTCTTTTTAGTAACAACAACTAGAGTCATTGCATGTGTGTTCTCTTCAGGGACCACACATGGATCCACCTGTGTCATTGCATGTGTGTTCTTTTTACTAACAACAAACAGAGTCATTGAAATGTGTGTGCTCTTCAGAGACCACACATGGATCCACCAGTGTCATTGCATGTGCGTTCTTTTTACTAACAACAACTAGAGTCATTGCATGTGTGTTCTTTTCACATACCACATATGGATCCACCAGTTTCACTGCATGTGTATTCTTTTTACTAACAACAGCTGGAGTCATTTCATGTGTGTTCTTTTCACATACCACATATGGATCCACCAGTGTCATTGAAATGAGTGTTTGCTTCAGAGACCACACATGGATCCACCAGTGTCATTGCATGTGTGTTCTTTTTACTAACAACAACTGGAGTCATTGCGTGTGTGTTCTTTTCACATACCACATATCGATCCACCAGTGTCATTGCATGTGTGCTCTTTTCACAATCCACCTATTGATCCACCAGTGTCATTACATGTGTGTTCTTTTCACATACCACATATGGATCCACCAGTGTCATTGAAATGTGTGTTCTCTTCAGAGACCACACATGGATCCACCATTGTCATTGCATGTGTGTTCTTTTTACTAACAACAACCAGAGTCATTGCATGTGTGTTCTGTTTAGAGACCACGCATGAATCCACCAGTGTCATTGCAAGTGTGTTCTTTTTACTAAAAAAACCAGTGTTATTGAAATGTTTGTTCTCGTCAGAGACCACACATGGATCCACCAGTGTCATTGCATGTGTGTTCGTGTTACTAACAACAACCAGAGTCATTGCATGTGTGTTCTTTTCACATACCACATATGGATCCACCAGTATCATTGCATGTGTGTTCTTTTCACAATCCACCTATGGATCCACCACTTTCATTGCATGTGTGCTCTTTTCACATACCACATATGGATCCACCAGTGTCATTGCATGTGTGCTCTTTTCACAATCCACCTATTGATCCACCAGTGTCATTGCATGTGTGTTCTTTTCACATACCACATATGGATCCACCAGTGTCATTGAAATGTGTGTTCTCTTCAGAGACCACACATGGATCCACCAGTGTTATTGCATGTGTGTTCTTTTTACTAACAACAACCAGAGTCATTGCATGTGTGTTCTCTTTAGAGACCACACATGGATCCACCAGTGTCATTGCAAGTGTGTTCTTTTTACTAAAAAAGCCAGTGTTATTGAAATGTGTGTTCTCGTCAGAGACCACACATGGATCCACCAGTGTCATTGCATGTGTGTTCTTTTTACTAACAACAACCAGAGTCATTGCATGTGTGTTCTTTTCACATACCACATATGGATCCACCAGTATCATTGCATGTGTGTTCTTTTCACAATCCACCTATGGATCCACCACTTTCATTGCATGTGTGCTCTTTTCACATACCACATATGGATCCACCAGTGTCATTGCATGTGTGCTCTTTTCACAATCCACCTATTGATCCACCAGTGTCATTGCATGTGTGTTCTTTTCACATACCACATATGGATCCACCAGTGTCATTGAAATGTGTGTTCTCTTCAGAGACCACACATGGATCCACGAGTGTCATTGCATGTGTGTTCTTTTTACTAACAACAACCAGAGTCATTGCATGTGTGTTCTCTTTAGAGAGCACACATGGATCCACCAGTGTCATTGAAATATGTGTTCTCTTCAGAGACCACACATGGATCCACCAGTGTCATTGCATGTGTGTTCTTGTTACTAACAACAACTGGAGTCATTGCGTGTGTGTTCTTTTCACATACCACATATGGATCCACCAGTATCATTGCATGTGTGTTCTTTTCACAATCCACCTATGGATCCACCAGTGTCATTGCATGTGTGCTCTTTTTAGTAACAACAACTATAGTCATTGCATGTGTGTTCTCTTTAGGGACCACACATGGATCCACCTGTGTCATTGCATGTGTGTTCTTTTTACTAACAACAAACAGAGTCATTGAAATGTGTGTTCTCTTCAGAGACCACACATGGATCCACCAGTGTCATTGCATGTGCGTTCTTTTTACTAACAAAAACTAGAGTCATTGCATTTGTGTTCTTTTCACATACCACATATGGATCCACCAGTTTCACCGCATGTGTGTTCTTTTTACTAACAACAGCTGGAGTCATTTCATGTGTGTTCTTTTCACATACCACATATGGATCCACCAGTGCCATTCAAATGAGTGTTCTCTTCAGAGACCACACATGGATCCACCAGTGTCATTGCATGTGTGTTCTTTTTACTAACAACAACTGGAGTCATTGCGTGTGTGTTCTTTTCACATACCACATATCGATCCACCAGTGTCATTGCATGTGTGCTCTTTTCACAATCCACCTATGGATCCACCAGTGTCATTGCATGTGTGTTCTTTTCACATATCACATATGGATCCACTACTGTCATTGAAATGTGTGTTCTCTTCAGAGACCCCACATGGATCCACCAGTGTCATTGCATGTATGTTCTTTTTACTAACTTCAACTGGAGTCATTGCATGTGTTTCTTTTCACATACCACATATGGATCCACCAGTGTCATTGCATGTGTGATCTTTTCACAATCCACCTATTGATCCACCAGTGTCATTACATGTGTGTTCTTTTCACATACCACATATGGATCCACCAGTGTCATTGAAATGTGTGTTCTCTTCAGAGACCACACATGGATCCACCAGTGTCATTGCATGTGTGTTCTTTTTACTAACAACAACCAGAGTCATTGCATGTGTGTTCTCTTTAGAGACCACACATGAATCCACCAGTGTCATTGCAAGTGTGTTCTTTTTACTAAAAAAACCAGTGTTATTGAAATGTGTGTTCTCGTCAGAGACCACACATGGATCCACCAGTGTCATTGCATGTGTGTTCTTGTTACTAACAACAACCGGAGTCATTGCATGTGTGTTCTTTTCACATACCACATATGGATCCACCAGTATCATTGCATGTGTGTTCTTTTCACAATCCACCTATGGATCCACCACTTTCATTGCATGTGTGCTCTTTTCACATACCACATATGGATCCACCAGTGTCATTGCATGTGTGCTCTTTTCACAATCCACCTATTGATCCACCAGTGTCATTGCATGTGTGTTCTTTTCACATACCACATATGGATCCACCAGTGTCATTGAAATGTGTGTTCTCTTCAGAGACCACACATGGATCCACCAGTGTCATTGCATGTGTGTTCTTTTTACTAACAAAAACCAGAGTCATTGCATGTGTGTTCTCTTTAGAGACCACACATGGATCCACCAGTGTCATTGCAAGTGTGTTCTTTTTACTAAAAAAGCCAGTGTTATTGAAATGTGTGTTCTCGTCAGAGACCACACATGGATCCACCAGTGTCATTGCATGTGTGTTCTTGTTACTAACAACAACCGGAGTCATTGCATGTGTGTTCTTTTCACATACCACATATGGATCCACCAGTATCATTGCATGTGTGTTCTTTTCACAATCCACCTATGGATCCACCACTTTCATTGCATGTGTGCTCTTTTCACATACCACATATGGATCCACCAGTGACATTGCATGTGTGCTCTTTTCACAATCCACCTATTGATCCACCAGTGTCATTGCATGTGTGTTCTTTTCACATACCACATATGGATCCACCAGTGTCATTGAAATGTGTGTTCTCTTCAGAGACCACACATGGATCCACCAGTGTCATTGCATGTGTGTTCTTTTTACTAACAACAACCAGAGTCATTGCATGTGTCTTCTCTTTAGAGAGCACACATGGATCCACCAGTGTCATTGCATGTGTGTTCTTGTTACTAACAACAACCGGAGTCATTGCATGTGTGTTCTTTTCACATACCACATATGGATCCACTAGTATCATTGCATGTGTGTTCTTTTCACAATCCACCTATGGATCCACCAGTGTCATTTCATGTGTGCTCTTTTTAGTAACAACAACTAGAGTCATTGCATGTGTGTTCTCTTCAGGGACCACACATGGATCCACCTATGTCATTGCATGTGTGTTCTTTTTACTAACAACAAACAGAGTCATTGAAATGTGTGTTCTCTTCAGAGACCACACATGGATCCACCAGTGTCATTGCATGTGCGTTCTTTTTACTAACAACAACTAGAGTCATTGCATGTGTGTTCTTTTCACATACCACATATGGATCCACCAGTTTCACTGCATGTGTATTCTTTTTACTAACAACAGCTGGAGTCATTTCATGTGTGTTCTTTTCACATACCACATATGGATCCACCAGTGTCATTGAAATGAGTGTTCGCTTCAGAGACCACACATGGATCCACCAGTGTCATTGCATGTGTGCTCTTTTCACAATCCACCCATGGATCTACCAGTTTCATTGCATGTGTGTTCTTTTTACTCACAACAACAAGAGTCATTGCATGTTTGTTCTTTTCACATACCACATATGGATCCACCAGTTTCATTGAAACGTGTGTTCTCTTCAGAGACCACACATGGATCCACCAGTGTCATTCCATGTGTGTTATTTTTACTAACAACAACTGCAGTCATTGCGTGTGTGTTCTTTTCACATACCACATATCGATCCACCAGTGTCATTGCATGTGTGCTCTTTTCACAATCCACCTATTGATCCACCAGTGTCATTACATGTGTGTTCTTTTCACATACCACATATGGATCCACCAGTGTCATTGAAATGTGTGTTCTCTTCAGAGACCACACATGGATCCACCAGTGTCATTGCATGTGTGTTCTTTTTACTAACAACAACCAGAGTCATTGCATGTGTGTTCTCTTTAGAGACCACGCATGAATCCACCAGTGTCATTGCAAGTGTGTTCTTTTTACTAAAAAAACCAGTGTTATTGAAATGTTTGTTCTCGTCAGAGACCACACATGGATCCACCAGTGTCATTGCATGTGTGTTCTTGTTACTAACAACAACCAGAGTCATTGCATGTGTGTTCTTTTCACATACCACATATGGATCCACCAGTATCATTGCATGTGTGTTCTTTTCACAATCCACCTATGGATCCACCACTTTCATTGCATGTGTGCTCTTTTCACATACCACATATGGATCCACCAGTGTCATTGCATGTGTGCTCTTTTCACAATCCACCTATTGATCCACCAGTGTCATTGCATGTGTGTTCTTTTCACATACCACATATGGATCCACCAGTGTCATTGAAATGTGTGTTCTCTTCAGAGACCACACATGGATCCACCAGTGTCATTGCATGTGTGTTCTTTTTACTAACAACAACCAGAGTCATTGCATGTGTGTTCTCTTTAGAGACCACACATGGATCCACCAGTGTCATTGCAAGTGTGTTCTTTTTACTAAAAAGCCAGTGTTATTGAAATGTGTGTTCTCGTCAGAGACCACACATGGATCCACCAGTGTCATTGCATGTGTGTTCTTCTTACTAACAACAACCGGAGTCATTGCATGTGTGTTCTTTTCACATACCACATATGGATCCACCAGTATCATTACATGTGTGTTCTTTTCACAATCCACCTATGGATCCAGCAGTGTCATTGCATGTGTGCTCTTTTTAGTAACAACAACTAGAGTCATTGCATGTGTGTTCTCTTTAGGGACCACACATGGATCCACCTGTGTCATTGCATGTGTGTTCTTTTTACTAACAACAAACAGAGTCATTGAAATGTGTGTTCTCTTCAGAGACCACACATGGATCCACCAGTGTCATTGCATATGCGTTCTTTTTACTAACAACAACTAGAGTCATTGCATGTGTGTTCTTTTCACATACCACATATGGATCCACCAGTTTCACTGCATGTGTGTTCTTTTTACTAACAACAGCTGGAGTCATTTCATGTGTGTTCTTTTCACATACCACATTTGGATCCACCAGTGTCATTGAAATGAGTGTTCTCTTCAGAGACCACACATGGATCCACCAGTATCATTGCATGTGTGTTATTTTTACTAACAACAACTGGAGTCATTGCGTGTGTGTCCTTTTCACATACCACATATCGATCCACCAGTGTCATTGCATGTGTGCTCTTTTCACAATCCACCTATGGATCCACCAGTGTCATTGCATGTGTGTTCTTTTCACATATCACATATGGATCCACTAGTGTCATTGAAATGTGTGTTCTCTTCAGAGACCCCACATGGATCCACCAGTGTCATTGCATGTATGTTCTTTTTACTAACTTCAACTGGAGTCATTGCATGTGTGTTCTTTTCACATACCACATATGGATCCACCAGTGTCATTGCATGTGTGCTCTTTTCACAATCCACCTATTGATCCACTAGTGTCATTACATGTGTGTTCTTTTCACATACCACATATGGATCCACCAGTGTCATTGAAATGTGTGTTCTCTTCAAAGACCACACATGGATCCACCAGTGTCATTGCATGTGTGTTATTTTTAGTAACAACAACCAAAGTCATTGCATGTGTGTTCTCTTTAGAGACCACGCATGAATCCACCAGTGTCATTGCAAGTGTGTTCTTTTTACCAAAAAAACCAGTGTTATTGAAATGTGTGTTCTCGTTAGAGACCACACATGGATCCACCAGTGTCATTGCATGTGTGTTCTTGTTACTAACAACAACCGGAGTCATTGCGTGTGTGTTCTTTTCACATACCACATATGGATCCACCAGTATCATTGCATGTGTGTTCTTTTCACAATCCACCTATGGATCCACCACTTTCATTGCATGTGTGCTCTTTTCACATACCACATATGGATCCACCAGTGTCATTGCATGTGTGCTCTTTTCACAATCCACCTATTGATCCACCAGTGTCATTGCATGTGTGTTCTTTTCACATACCACATATGGATCCACCAGTGTCATTGAAATGTGTGTTCTCTTCAGAGACCACACATGGATCCACCAGTGTCATTGCATGTGTGTTCTTTTTTACTAACAACAACCAGAGTTATTGCATGTGTGTTCTCTTTAGAGACCACACATGGATCCACCAGTGTCATTGCAAGTGTGTTCTTTTTACTAAAAAAGCCAGTGTTATTGAAATGTGTGTTCTCGTTAGAGACCACACATGGATCCACCAGTGTCACTGCATGTGTGTTCTTGTTACTAACAACAACCGGAGTCATTGCATGTGTGTTCTTTTCACATACCACATATGGATCCACCAGTATCATTGCATGTGTGTTCTTTTCACAATCCACCTATGGATCCACCACTTTCATTGCATGTGTGCTCTTTTCACATACCACATATGGATCCACCAGTGACATTGCATGTGTGCTCTTTTCACAATCCACCTATTGATCCACCAGTGTCATTGCATGTGTGTTCTTTTCACATACCACATATGGATCCACCAGTGTCATTGAAATGTGTGTTCTCTTCAGAGACCAGACATGGATCCACCAGTGTCATTGCATGTGTGTTCTTTTTACTAACAACAACCAGAGTCATTGCATGTGTCTTCTCTTCAGAGAGCACACATGGATCCACCAGTGTCATTGCAAGTGTGTTCTTTTTACTAAAAAACCAGTGTTATTGAAATGTGTGTTCTCGCCAGAGACCACACATGGATCCACCAGTGTCATTACATGTGTGTTCTTGTTACTAACAACAACCGGAGTCATTGCATGTGTGTTCTTTTCACATACCACATATAGATCCACCAGTATCATTGCATGTGTGTTCTTTTCACAATCCACCTATGGATGCACCAATGTCATTGCATGTGTGCTCTTTTTAGTAACAACAACCAGAGTCATTGCATGTGTGTTCTCTTCAAAGACCACACATGGATCCACCTGTGTCATTGCATGTGTGTTCTTTTTACTAACAACAAATAGAGTCATTGAAATGTGTGTTCTCTTCAGAGACCACACATGGATCCACTAGTGTCATTGCATGTGTGTTCTTTTCACATATCACATATGGATCCACTAGTGTGATTGAAATGTGTGTTCTCTTCAGAGACCACACATGGATCCACCAGTGTCATTGCATGTGTGTTCTTTTTACTAACTAAAACTGGAGTCATTGCTTGTGTGTTCTTTTGACATATCACATATGGATCCACCAGTGTCATTGCATGTCTGCTCTTTTCACAATCCACCTATTGATCCACCAGTGTCATTGCATGTGTGTTCTTTTCACATACCACATATGGATTCACTAGTGTCATTGCACGTGTGTTCTTTTCACAATCCACCTATGGATCCACCAGTGTCATTGCATGTGTGCTCTTTTTACTAACAAGAACCAGAGTCATTGCATGTGTGTTCTCTTTAGAGACCACACATGGATCCACCAGTGTCATTGCATGTGTGTTCTTTTTACTAACTAAAACTGGATTCATTGCATGTGTGTTCTTTTCACATACCACATATGGATCCACCAGTGTCATTGCATGTGTTCTCTTTTCACAATCCACCTATTGATCCACCAGTGTCATTGCATGTGTGTTCTTTTCACATACCACATATGGATTCACTAGTGTCATTGCACGTGTGTTCTTTTCACAATCCACCTATGGATCCACCAGTGTCATTGCATGTGTGCTCTTTTTACTAACAAGAACCAGAGTCATTGCATGTGCGTTCTCTTTAGAGACCACACATGGATCCACCAGTGTCATTGCATGTGTGTTCTTTTTACTAAAAAAACCAGTGTTATTGAAATATGTGTTCTCTTCAGAGACCACACATGGATCCACCAGTGTCATTGCATGTGTGTTCTTGTTACTAACAACAACCGGAGTCATTGCATGTGTGTTCTTTTCACATACCACATATGGATCCACCAGTATCATTGCATGTGTGTTCTTTTCACAATCCACCTATGGATCCACCAGTGTCATTGCATGTGTGCTCTTTTTAGTAACAACAACTAGAGTCATTGCGTGTGTGTTCTCTTCAGAGACCACACATGGATCCACCTGTGTCATTGCATGTGTGTTCTTTTTACTAACAACAAACAGAGTCATTGAAATGAGTGTTCTCTTCAGAGACCACACATGGATCCACCAGTGTCATTGCATGTGTGTTCTTTTTACTAACAACAACTGGAGTCATTGCATGTGTGTTCTTTTCACATACCACATATCGATCCACCAGTGTCATTGCATGTGTGCTCTTTTCACAATCCACCTATGGATCCACCAGTGTCATTGCATGTGTGTTCTTTTCACATATCACATATGGATCCACTAGTGTCATTGAAATGTGTGTTCTCTTCAGAGACCACACATGGATCCACCAGTGTCATTGCATGTATGTTCTTTTTACTAACTTCAACTGGAGTCATTGCATGTGTGTTCTTTTCACATACCACATATGGATCCACCAGTGTCATTGCATGTGTGCTCTTTTCACAATCCACCTATTGATCCACCAGTGTCATTACATGTGTGTTCTTTTCACATACCACATATGCATCCACCAGTGTCATTGAAATGTGTGTTCTCTTCAGAGACCACACATGGATCCACCAATTTCATTGCATGTGTGTTCTTTTTACTAACAACAACCAGAGTCATTGCATGTGTGTTCTCTTTAGAGACCACGCATGCATCCACCAGTGTTATTGCAAGTGTGTTCTTTTTACTAAAAAAACCAGTGTTATTGAAATGTGTGTTCTCGTCAGAGACCACACATGGATCCACCAGTGTCATTGCATGTGTATTCTTGTTACTAACAACAACCGGAGTCATTGCATGTGTGTTCTTTTCACATACCACATATGGATCCACCAGTATCATTGCATGTGTGTTCTTTTCACAATCCACCTATGGATCCACCACTTTCATTGCATGTGTGCTCTTTTCACATACCACATATGGATCCACCAGTGTCATTGCATGTGTGCTCTTTTCACAATCCACCTATTGATCCACCAGTGTCATTGCATGTGTGTTCTTTTCACATACCACATATGGATCCACCAGTGTCATTGAAATGTGTGTTCTCTTCAGAGACCACACATGGATCCACGAGTGTCATTGCATGTGTGTTCTTTTTACTAACAACAACCAGAGTTATTGCATCTGTGTTCTCTTTAGAGACCACACATGGATCCACCAGTGTCATTGCAAGTGTGTTCTTTTTACTAAAAAAGCCAGTGTTATTGAAATGTGTGTTCTCGTCAGAGACCACACATGGATCCACCAGTGTTAGTGCATGTGTGTTCTTGTTACTAACAACAACCGGAGTCATTGCATGTGTGTTCTTTTCACATACCACATATGGATCCACCAGTATCATTGCATGTGTGTTCTTTTCACAATCCACCTATGGATCCACCACTTTCATTGCATGTGTGCTCTTTTCACATACCACATATGGATCCACCAGTGTCATTGCATGTGTGCTCTTTTCACAATCCACCTATGGATCCACCACTTTCATTGCATGTGTGTTCTTTTCACAATCCACCTATGGAACCACCAGTGTCATTGCATGTGTGCTCTTTTTACTAACAAGAACCAGAGTCATTGCATGTGTGTTCTCTTTAGAGACCACACATGGATCCACCAGTGTCATTGCATGTGTGTTCTTTTTACTAACTAAAACTGGATTCATTGCATGTGTGTTCTTTTCACATACCACATATGGATCCACCAGTGTCATTGCATGTGTTCTCTTTTCACAATCCACCTATTGATCCACCAGTGTCATTGCATGTGTGTTCTTTTCACATACCACATATGGATTCACTAGTGTCATTGCACGTGTGTTCTTTTCACAATCCACCTATGGATCCACCAGTGTCATTGCATGTGTGCTCTTTTTACTAACAAGAACCAGAGTCATTGCATGTGCGTTCTCTTTAGAGACCACACATGGATCCACCAGTGTCATTGCATGTGTGTTCTTTTTACTAAAAAAACCAGTGTTATTGAAATATGTGTTCTCTTCAGAGACCACACATGGATCCACCAGTGTCATTGCATGTGTGTTCTTGTTACTAACAACAACCGGAGTCATTGCATGTGTGTTCTTTTCACATACCACATATGGATCCACCAGTATCATTGCATGTGTGTTCTTTTCACAATCCACCTATGGATCCACCAGTGTCATTGCATGTGTGCTCTTTTTAGTAACAACAACTAGAGTCATTGCGTGTGTGTTCTCTTCAGAGACCACACATGGATCCACCTGTGTCATTGCATGTGTGTTCTTTTTACTAACAACAAACAGAGTCATTGAAATGAGTGTTCTCTTCAGAGACCACACATGGATCCACCAGTGTCATTGCATGTGTGTTCTTTTTACTAACAACAACTGGAGTCATTGCATGTGTGTTCTTTTCACATACCACATATCGATCCACCAGTGTCATTGCATGTGTGCTCTTTTCACAATCCACCTATGGATCCACCAGTGTCATTGCATGTGTGTTCTTTTCACATATCACATATGGATCCACTAGTGTCATTGAAATGTGTGTTCTCTTCACAGACCACACATGGATCCACCAGTGTCATTGCATGTATGTTCTTTTTACTAACATCAACTGGAGTCATTGCATGTGTGTTCTTTTCACATACCACATATGGATCCACCAGTGTCATTGCATGTGTGCTCTTTTCACAATCCACCTATTGATCCACCAGTGTCATTACATGTGTGTTCTTTTCACATACCACATATGCATCCACCAGTGTCATTGAAATGTGTGTTCTCTTCAGAGACCACACATGGATCCACCAATTTCATTGCATGTGTGTTCTTTTTACTAACAACAACCAGAGTCATTGCATGTGTGTTCTCTTTAGAGACCACGCATGCATCCACCAGTGTTATTGCAAGTGTGTTCTTTTTACTAAAAAAACCAGTGTTATTGAAATGTGTGTTCTCGTCAGAGACCACACATGGATCCACCAGTGTCATTGCATGTGTATTCTTGTTACTAACAACAACCGGAGTCATTGCATGTGTGTTCTTTTCACATACCACATATGGATCCACCAGTATCATTGCATGTGTGTTCTTTTCACAATCCACCTATGGATCCACCACTTTCATTGCATGTGTGCTCTTTTCACATACCACATATGGATCCACCAGTGTCATTGCATGTGTGCTCTTTTCACAATCCACCTATTGATCCACCAGTGTCATTGCATGTGTGTTCTTTTCACATACCACATATGGATCCACTAGTGTCATTGAAATGTGTGTTCTCTTCAGAGACCACACATGGATCCACGAGTGTCATTGCATGTGTGTTCTTTTTACTAACAACAACCAGAGTCATTGCATGTGTGTTCTCTTTAGAGACCACACATGGATCCACCAGTGTCATTGCAAGTGTGTTCTTTTTACTAAAAAAGCCAGTGTTATTGAAATGTGTGTTCTCGTCAGAGACCACACGTGGATCCACCAGTGTCAGTGCATGTGTGTTCTTGTTACTAACAACAACCGGAGTCATTGCATGTGTGTTCTTTTCACATACCACATATGGATCCACCAGTATCATTGCATGTGTGTTCTTTTCACAATCCACCTATGGATCCACCACTTTCATTGCATGTGTGCTCTTTTCACATACCACATATGGATCCACCAGTGTCATTGCATGTGTGCTCTTTTCACAATCCACCTATTGATCCACCAGGGTCATTGCATGTGTGTTCTTTTCACATACCACATATGGATCCACCAGTGTCATTGAAATATGTGTTCTCTTCAGAGACCACACATGGATCCACCAGTGTCATTGCATGTGTGTTCTTTTTACTAACAACAACCAGAGTCATTGCATGTGTCATCTCTTTAGAGAGCACACATGGATCCACCAGTGTCATTGCAAGTGTGTTCTTTTTACTAAAAAACCAGTGTTATTGAAATGTGTGTTCTCGTCAGAGACCACACATGGATCCACCAGTGTCATTGCATGTGTGTTCTTGTTACTAACAACAACCGGAGTCATTGCATGTGTGTTCTTTTCACATACCACATATAGATCCACCAGTATCATTGCATGTGTGTTCTTTTCACAATCCACCTATGGATGCACCAATGTCATTGCATGTGTGCTCTTTTTAGTAACAACAACCAGAGTCATTGCATGTGTGTTCTCTTCAGAGACCACACATGGATCCACCTGTGTCATTCCATGTGTGTTCTTTTTACTAACAACAAATAGAGTCATTGAAATGTGTGTTCTCTTCAGAGACCACACATGGATCCACCAGTGTCATTGCATGTGTGTTCTTTTCACATATCACATATGGATCCACTAGTGTCATTGAAATGTGTGTTCTCTTCAGAGACCACACATGGATCCACCAGTGTCATTGCATGTGTGTTCTTTTTACTAACTAAAACTGGAGTCATTGCATGTGTGTTCTTTTGACATACCACATATGGATCCACCAGTGTCATTGCATGTGTGCTCTTTTCACAATCCACCTATTGATCCACCAGTGTCATTGCATGTGTGTTCTTTTCACATACCACATATGGATTCACTAGTGTCATTGCACGTGTGTTCTTTTCACAATCCACCTATGGATCCACCAGTGTCATTGCATGTGTGCTCTTTTTACTAACAAGAACCAAAGTCATTGCATGTGTGTTCTCTTTAGAGACACACATGGATCCACCAGTGTCATTGCATGTGTGTTCTTTTTACTAAAAAAACAGTGTTATTGAAATGTGTGTTCTCTTCAGAGACCACACATGGATCCACCAGTGTCATTGCATGTGTGTTCTTGTTACTAACAACAACCGGAGTCATTGCATGTGTGTTCTTTTCACATACCACATATGGATCCACCAGTATCATTGCATGTGTGTTCTTTTCACAATCCACCTATGGATCCACCAGTGTCATTGCATGTGTGCTCTTTTTAGTAACAACAACTAGAGTCATTGCATGTGTGTTCTCTTCAGAGACCACACATGGATCCACCTGTGTCATTGCATGTGTGTTCTTTTTACTAACAACAAACAGAGTCATTGAAATGTGTGTTCTCTTCAGAGACCACACATGGATCCACCAGTGTCATTGCATGTGTGTTATTTTTACTAACAACAACCAGAGTCATTGCATGTGTGTTCTTTTCACATACCACATATGGATCCACCAGTTTCACTGCATGTGTGTTCTTTTTACTAACAACAGCTGGAGTCGTTTCATGTGTGTTCTTTTCACATACCACATATGGATCCACCAGTGTCATTGAAATGAGTGTTCTCTTCAGAGACCACACATGGATCCACCAGTGTCATTGCATGTGTGTTCTTTTTACTAACAACAACTGGAGTCATTGCATGTGTGTTCTTTTCACATACCACATATCGATCCACCAGTGTCATTGCATGTGTGCTCTTTTCATAATCCACCTATGGATCCACCAGTGTCATTGCATGTGTGTTCTTTTCACAGATCACATATGGATCAACTAGTGTCATTGAAATGTGTGTTCTCTTCAGAGACCACACATGGATCCACCAGTGTCATTGCATGTATGATCTTTTTACTAACTTCAACTGGAGTCATTGCATGTGTGTTCTTTTCACATACCACATATGGATCCACCAGTGTCATTGCATGTGTGCTCTTTTCACAATCCACCTATTGATCCACCAGTGTCATTACATGTGTGTTCTTTTCACATACCACATATGGATCCACCAGTGTCATTGAAATGTGTGTTCTTTTTACTAACTAAAACTGGAGTCATTGCATGTGTGTTCTTTCGACATACCACATATGGATCCACCAGTGTCATTGCATGTGTGCTCTTTTCACAGTCCACCTATTGATCCACCAGTGTCATTGCATGTGTGTTCTTTTCACATACCACATATGGATTCACTAGTGTCATTGCACGTGTGTTCTTTTCACAATCCACCTATGGATCCACCAGTGTCATTGCATGTGTGCTCTTTTTACTAACAAGAACCAGAGTCATTGCATGTGTGTTCTCTTTAGAGACCACACATGGATCCACCAGTGTCATTGCATGTGTGTTCTTTTTACTAAAAAAACCAGTGTTATTGAAATGTGTGTTCTCTTCAGAGACCACACATGGATCCACCAGTGTCATTGCATGTGTGTTCTTGTTACTAACAACAACCGGAGTCATTGCATGTGTGTTCTTTTCACATACCACATATGGATCCACCAGTATCATTGCATGTGGGTTCTTTTCACAATCCACCTATGGATCCACCAGTGTCATTGCATGTGTGCTCTTTTTAGTAACAACAACTAGAGTCATTGCATGTGTGTTCTCTCCAGAGACCACACATGGATCCACCAGTGTCATTGCATGTGTGTTCTTTTCACATACCACATATGGATTCACTAGTGTCATTGCACGTGTGTTCTTTTCACAATCCACCTATGGATCCACCAGTGTCATTGCATGTGTGCTCTTTTTACTAACAAGAACCAGAGTCATTGCATGTGTGTTCTCTTTAGAGACCACACATGGATCCACCAGTGTCATTGCATGTGTGTTCTTTTTACTAACTAAAACTGGAGTCATTGCATGTGTGTTCTTTTCACATACCACATATGGATCCACCAGTGTCATTGCATGTGTTCTCTTTTCACAATCCACCTATTGATCCACCAGTGTCATTGCATGTGTGTTCTTTTCACATACCACATATGGATTCACTAGTGTCATTGCACGTGTGTTCTTTTCACAATCCACCTATGGATCCACCAGTGTCATTGCATGTGTGCTCTTTTTACTAACAAGAACCAGAGTCATTGCATGTGCATTCTCTTTAGAGACCACACATGGATCCACCAGTGTCATTGCATGTGTGTTCTTTTTACTAAAAAAACCAGTGTTATTGAAATATGTGTTCTCTTCAGAGACCACACATGGATCCACCAGTGTCATTGCATGTGTGTTCTTGTTACTAACAACAACCGGAGTCATTGCATGTGTGTTTCTTTTCACATACCACATATGGATCCACCAGTATCATTGCATGTGTGTTCTTTTCACAATCCACCTATGGATCCACCAGTGTCATTGCATGTGTGCTCTTTTTAGTAACAACAACTAGAGTCATTGCGTGTGTGTTCTCTTCAGAGACCACACATGGATCCACCTGTGTCATTGCATGTGTGTTCTTTTTACTAACAACAAACAGAGTCATTGAAATGATTGTTCTCTTCAGAGACCACACATGGATCCACCAGTGTCATTGCATGTGTGTTCTTTTTACTAACAACAACTGGAGTCATTGCATGTGTGTTCTTTTCACATACCACATATCGATCCACCAGTGTCATTGCATGTGTGCTCTTTTCACAATCCACCTATGGATCCACCAGTGTCATTGCATGTGTGTTCTTTTCACATATCACATATGGATCCACTAGTGTCATTGAAATGTGTGTTCTCTTCAGAGACCACACATGGATCCACCAGTGTCATTGCATGTATGTTCTTTTTACTAACTTCAACTGGAGTCATTGCATGTGTGTTCTTTTCACATACCACATATGGATCCACCAGTGTCATTGCATGTGTGCTCTTTTCACAATCCACCAATTGATCCACCAGTGTCATTACATGCGTGTTCTGTTCACATACCACATATGGATCCACCAGTGTCATTGAAATGTGTGTTCTCTTCAGAGACCACACATGGATCCACCAGTGTCATTGCATGTGTGTTCTTTTTACTAACAACAACCAGAGTCATTGCATGTGTGTTCTCTTTAGAGACCACGCATGCATCCACCAGTGTTATTGCAAGTGTGTTCTTTTTACTAAAAACCAGTGTTATTGAAATGTGTGTTCTCGTCAGAGACCACACATGGATCCACCAGTGTCATTGCATGTGTATTCTTGTTACTAACAACAACCGGAGTCATTGCATGTGTGTTCTTTTCACATACCACATATGGATCCACCAGTATCATTGCATGTGTGTTCTTTTCACAATCCACCTATGGATCCACCACTTTCATTGCATGTGTGCTCTTTTCACATACCACATATGGATCCACCAGTGTCATTGCATGTGTGCTCTTTTCACAATCCACCTATTGATCCACCAGTGTCATTGCATGTGTGTTCTTTTCACATACCACATATGGATCCACCAGTGTCATTGAAATGTGTGTTCTCTTCAGAGACCACACATGGATCCACGAGTGTCATTGCATGTGTGTTCTTTTTACTAACAACAACCAGAGTCATTGCATGTGTGTTCTCTTTAGAGACCACACATGGATCCACCAGTGTCATTGCAAGTGTGTTCTTTTTACTAAAAAAGCCAGTGTTATTGAAATGTGTGTTCTCATCAGAGACCACACATGGATCCACCAGTGTCAGTGCATGTGTGTTCTTGTTACTAACAACAACCGGAGTCATTGCATGTGTGTTCTTTTCACATACCACATATGGATCCACCAGTATCATTGCATGTGTGTTCTTTTCACAATCCACCTATGGATCCACCACTTTCATTGCATGTGTGCTCTTTTCACATACCACATATGGATCCACCAGTGTCATTGCATGTGTGCTCTTTTCACAATCCACCTATTGATCCACCAGGGTCATTGCATGTGTGTTCTTTTCACATACCACATATGGATCCACCAGTGTCATTGAAATATGTGTTCTCTTCAGAGACCACACATGGATCCACCAGTGTCATTGCATGTGTGTTCTTTTTACTAACAACAACCAGAGGCATTGCATGTGTGTTCTCTTTAGAGAGCACACATGGATCCACCAGTGTCATTGCAAGTGTGTTCTTTTTACTAAAAAACCAGTGTTATTGAAATGTGTGTTCTCGTCAGAGACCACACATGGATCCACCAGTGTCATTGCATGTGTGTTCTTGTTACTAACAACAACCGGAGTCATTGCATGTGTGTTCTTTTCACATACCACATATAGATCCACCAGTATCATTGCATGTGTGTTATTTTCACAATCCACCTATGGATCCACCAAGGTCATTGCATGTGTGCTCTTTTTAGTAACAACAACCAGAGTCATTGCATGTGTGTTCTCTTCAGAGACCACACATGGATCCACCTGTGTCATTCCATGTGTGTTCTTTTTACTAACAACAAATAGAGTCATTGAAATGTGTGTTCTCTTCAGAGACCACACATGGATCCACCAGTGTCATTGCATGTGTGTTCTTTTCACATATCACATATGGATCCACTAGTGTCATTGAAATGTGTGTTCTCTTCAGAGACCACACATGGATCCACCAGTGTCATTGCATGTGTGTTCTTTTTACTAACTAAAACTGGAGTCATTGCATGTGTGTTCTTTTGACATACCACATATGGATCCACCAGTGTCATTGCATGTGTGCTCTTTTCACAATCCACCTATTGATCCACCAGTGTCATTGCATGTGTGTTCTTTTCACATACCACATATGGATTCACTAGTGTCATTGCACGTGTGTTCTTTTCACAATCCACCTATGGATCCACCAGTGTCATTGCATGTGTGCTCTTTTTACTAACAAGAACCAAAGTCATTGCATGTGTGTTCTCTTTAGAGACACACATGGATCCACCAGTGTCATTGCATGTGTGTTCTTTTTACTAAAAAAACAGTGTTATTGAAATGTGTGTTCTCTTCAGAGACCACACATGGATCCACCAGTGTCATTGCATGTGTGTTCTTGTTACTAACAACAACCGGAGTCATTGCATGTGTGTTCTTTTCACATACCACATATGGATCCACCAGTATCATTGCATGTGTGTTCTTTTCACAATCCACCTATGGATCCACCAGTGTCATTGCATGTGTGCTCTTTTTAGTAACAACAACTAGAGTCATTGCATGTGTGTTCTCTTCAGAGACCACACATGGATCCACCTGTGTCATTGCATGTGTGTTCTTTTTACTAACAACAAACAGTCATTGAAATGTGTGTTCTCTTCAGAGACCACACATGGATCCACCAGTGTCATTGCATGTGTGTTCTTTTTACTAACAACAACCAGAGTCATTGCATGTGTGTTCTTTTCACATACCACATATGGATCCACCAGTTTCACTGCATGTGTGTTCTTTTTACTAACAACAGCTGGAGTCGTTTCATGTGTGTTCTTTTCACATACCACATATGGATCCACCAGTGTCATTGAAATGAGTGTTCTCTTCAGAGACCACACATGGATCCACCAGTGTCATTGCATGTGTGTTCTTTTTACTAACAACAACTGGAGTCATTGCATGTGTGTTCTTTTCACATACCACATATCGATCCACCAGTGTCATTGCATGTGTGCTCTTTTCATAATCCACCTATGGATCCACCAGTGTCATTGCATGTGTGTTCTTTTCACGGATCACATATGGATCCACTAGTGTCATTGAAATGTGTGTTCTCTTCAGAGACCACACATGGATCCACCAGTGTCATTGCATGTATGATCTTTTTACTAACTTCAACTGGAGTCATTGCATGTGTGTTCTTTTCACATACCACATATCGATCCACCAGTGTCATTGCATGTGTGCTCTTTTCACAATCCACCTATGGATCCACCAGTGTCATTGCATGTGTGTTCTTTTCACATATCACATATGGATCCACTAGTGTCATTGAAATGTGTGTTCTCTTCAGAGACCACACATGGATCCACCAGTGTCATTGCATGTATGTTCTTTTTACTAACTTCAACTGGAGTCATTGCATGTGTGTTCTTTTCACATACCACATATGGATCCACCAGTGTCATTGCATGTGTGCTCTTTTCACAATCCACCTATTGATCCACCAGTGTCATTACATGTGTGTTCTTTTCACATACCACATATGGATCCACCAGTGTCATTGAAATGTGTGTTCTCTTCAGAGACCACACATGGATCCACTAGTGTCATTGCATGTGTGTTCTTTTTACTAACAACAACCAGAGTCATTGCATGTGTGTTCTCTTTAGAGACCACGCATGAATCCACCAGTGTCATTGAAATGTGTGTTCTCTTAAGAGACCACACATGGATCCACCAGTGTCATTGCAAGTGTGTTCTTTTTACTAAAAAACCAGTGTTATTGAAATGTGTGTTCTCGTCAGAGACCACACATGGATCCACCAGTGTCATTGCATGTGTGTTCTTGTTACTAACAACAACCAGAGTCATTGCATGTGTGTTCTTTTCACATACCACATATGGATCCACCAGTATCATTGCATGTGTGTTCTTTTCACAATCCACCTATGGATCCACCAGTGTCATTGCATGTGTGCTCTTTTTAGTAACAACAACTAGAGTCATTGCATGTGTGTTCTCTTCAGAGACCACACATGGATCCACCTGTGTCATTGCATGTGTGTTCTTTTTACTAACAACAAACAGAGTCATTGAAATGTGTGTTCTCTTCAGAGACCACACATGGATCCACCAGTGTCATTGCATGTGTGTTCTTTTCACATATCACATATGCATCCACTAGTGTCATTGAAATGTGTGTTCTCTTCAGAGACCACACATGGATCCACCATTGTCATTGCATGTGTGTTCTTTTTACTAACTTCAACTGGAGTCATTGCATGTGTGTTCTTTTCACATACCACATATGGATCCACCAGTGTCATTGCATGTGTGCTCTTTTCACAATCCACCTATTGATCCACCAGTGTCATTACATGTGTGTTCTTTTCACATACCACATATGGATCCACCAGTGTCATTGAAATGTGTGTTCTCTTCAGAGACTACACATGGATCCACCAGTGTCATTGCATGTGTGTTCTTTTTACTAAGAACAACCAGAGTCATTGCATGTGTGTTCTCTTTAGAGACCACGCATGAATCCACCAGTGTCATTGAAATGTGTGTTCTCTTCAGAGACCACACATGGATCCACCAGTGTCATTGCATGGGTGTTCTTTTTACTAACAACAACCAGAGTCATTGCATGTGTGTTCTCTTTAGAGAGCACACATGGATCCACCAGTGTCATTGCAAGTGTGTTCTTTTTACTAAAAAACCAATGTTATTGAAATGTGTGTTCTCGTCAGAGACCACACATGGATCCACCAGTGTCATTGCATGTGTGTTCTTGTTACTAACAACAACCGGAGTCATTGCATGTGTGTTCTTTTCACATAGCACATATAGATCCACCAGTATCATTGCATGTGTGTTCTTTTCACAATCCACCTATGGATCCACCAATGTCATTGCATGTGTGCTCTTTTTATTAACAACAACCAGAGTCATTGCATGTGTGTTCTCTTCAGAGACCACACATGGATCCACCTGTGTCATTGCATGTGTGTTCTTTTTACTAACAACAAATAGAGTCATTGAAATGTGTGTTCTCTTCAGAGACCACACATGGATCCACCAGTGTCATTGCATGTGTGTTCTTTTCACATATCACATATGGATCCACTAGTGTCATTGAAATGTGTGTTCTCTTAAGAGACCACACATGGATCCACCAGTGTCATTGCATGTGTGTTCTTTTTACTAACTAAAACTAGAGTCATTGCATGTGTGTTCTTTCGACATACCACATATGGATCCACCAGTGTCATTGCATGTGTGCTCTTTTCACAGTCCACCTATTGATCCACCAGTGTCATTGCATGTGTGTTCTTTTCACATACCACATATGGATTCACTAGTGTCATTGCACGTGTGTTCTTTTCACAATCCACCTATGGATCCACCAGTGTCATTGCATGTGTGCTCTTTTTACTAACAAGAACCAGAGTCATTGCATGTGTGTTCTCATTAGAGACCACACATGGATCCACCAGTGTCATTGCATGTGTGTTCTTTTTACTAAAAAACCAGTGTTATTGAAATGTGTGTTCTCTTCAGAGACCACACATGGATCCACCAGTGTCATTGCATGTGTGTTCTTGTTACTAACAACAACCAGAGTCATTGCATGTGTGTTCTTTTCACATACCACATATGGATCCACCAGTATCATTGCATGTGTGTTCTTTTCACAATCCACCTATGGATCCACCAGTGTCATTGCATGTGTGCTCTTTTTAGTAACAACAACTAGAGTCATTGCATGTGTGTTCTCTTCAGAGACCACACATGGATCCACCTGTGTCATTGCATGTGTGTTCTTTTTACTAACAACAAACAGAGTCATTGAAATGTGTGTTCTCTTCAGAGACCACACATGGATCCACCAGTGTCATTGCATGTGTGTTCTTTTCACATATCACATATGCATCCACTAGTGTCATTGAAATGTGTGTTCTCTTCAGAGACCACACATGGATCCACCATTGTCATTGCATGTGTGTTCTTTTTACTAACTTCAACTGGAGTCATTGCATGTGTGTTCTTTTCACATACCACATATGGATCCACCAGTGTCATTGCATGTGTGCTCTTTTCACAATCCACCTATTGATCCACCAGTGTCATTACATGTGTGTTCTTTTCACATACCACATATGGATCCACCAGTGTCATTGAAATGTGTGTTCTCTTCAGAGACTACACATGGATCCACCAGTGTCATTGCATGTGTGTTCTTTTTACTAAGAACAACCAGAGTCATTGCATGTGTGTTCTCTTTAGAGACCACGCATGAATCCACCAGTGTCATTGAAATGTGTGTTCTCTTCAGAGACCACACATGGATCCACCAGTGTCATTGCATGGGTGTTCTTTTTACTAACAACAACCAGAGTCATTGCATGTGTGTTCTCTTTAGAGAGCACAGATGGATCCACCAGTGTCATTGCAAGTGTGTTCTTTTTACTAAAAAACCAATGTTATTGAAATGTGTGTTCTCGTCAGAGACCACACATGGATCCACCAGTGTCATTGCATGTGTGTTCTTGTTACTAACAACAACCGGAGTCATTGCATGTGTGTTCTTTTCACATAGCACATATAGATCCACCAGTATCATTGCATGTGTGTTCTTTTCACAATCCACCTATGGATCCACCAATGTCATTGCATGTGTGCTCTTTTTATTAACAACAACCAGAGTCATTGCATGTGTGTTCTCTTCAGAGACCACACATGGATCCACCTGTGTCATTGCATGTGTGTTCTTTTTACTAACAACAAATAGAGTCATTGAAATGTGTGTTCTCTTCAGAGACCACACATGGATCCACCAGTGTCATTGCATGTGTGTTCTTTTCACATATCACATATGGATCCACTAGTGTCATTGAAATGTGTGTTCTCTTAAGAGACCACACATGGATCCACCAGTGTCATTGCATGTGTGTTCTTTTTACTAACTAAAACTAGAGTCATTGCATGTGTGTTCTTTTCACATACCACATATGGATCCACCAGTGTCATTGCATGTGTGCTCTTTTCACAATCCACCTATTGATCCACCAGTGTCATTGCATGTGTGTTCTTTTCACATACCACATATGGATTCACTAGTGTCATTGCACGTGTGTTCTTTTCACAATCCACATATGGATCCACCAGTGTCATTGCATGTGTGCTCTTTTTACTAACAAGAACCAGAGTCATTGCATGTGTGTTCTCATTAGAGACCACACATGGATCCACCAGTGTCATTGCATGTGTGTTCTTTTTACTAAAAAACCAGTGTTATTGAAATATGTGTTCTCTTCAGAGACCACACATGGATCCACCAGTGTCATTGCATGTGTGTTCTTATTACTAACAACAACCGGAGTCATTGCATGTGTGTTCTTTTCACATACCACATATGGATCTACCAGTATCATTGCATGTGTGTTCTTTTCACAATCCACCTATGGATCCACCAGTGTCATTGCATGTGTGCTCTTTTTAGTAACAACTACTAGAGTCATTGCATGTGTGTTCTCTTCAGAGACCACACATGGATCCACCTGTGTCATTGCATGTGTGTTCTTTTTACTAACAACAAAAAGAGTCATTGAAATGTGTGTTCTCTTCAGAGACCACACATGGATCCACCAGTGTCATTGCATGTGTTCTTTTCACATACAACATATGGATCCACCAGTTTCACTGCATGTGTGTTCTTTTTACTAACAACAGCTGGAGTCGTTTCATGTGTGTTCTTTTCACATACCACATACGGATCCACCAGTGTCATTGAAATGAGTGTTCTCTTCAGAGACCACACATGGATCCACCAGTGTCATTGCATGTGTGTTCTTTTTACTAACAACAAATGGAGTCATTGCATGTGTGTTATTTTCACATACCACATATCGATCCACCAGTGTCATTGCATGTGTGCTCTTTTCACAATCCACCTATGGATCCACCAGTGTCATTGCATGTGTGTTCTTTTCACATATCACATATGGATCCACTAGTGTCATTGAAATGTGTGTTCTCTTCAGAGACCACACATGGATCCACCAGTGTCATTGCATGTATGTTCTTTTTACTAACTTCAACTGGAGTCATTGCATGTGTGTTCTTTTCACATACCACATATGGATCCACCAGTGTCATTGCATGTGTGCTCTTTTCACAATCCACCTATTGATCCACCAGTGTCATTACATGTGTGTTCTTTTCACATACCACATATGGATCCACCAGTGTCATTGAAATGTGTGTTCTCTTCAGAGACCACACATGGATCCACCAGTGTCATTGCATGTGTGTTCTTTATACTAACAACAACTGGAGTCATTGCATGTGTGTTCTTTTCACAAACAACATATGGATCCACTAGTGTCATTGCATGTGTGCTCTTTTCACAATCCACCTATGGATCCACTACTGTCATTGCATGTGTGTTCTTTTCACATACCACATATGGATCCACCAGTGTCATTGAAATGTGTGGTCTCTTCAGAGATCACACATGGATCCACCAGTGTCATTCATGTGTGTTCTTTTTACTAACAACAACTGGAGTCATTGCATGTGTGTTCTTTTCACATACCACATATCGATCCACCAGTGTCATTGCATGTGTGCTCTTTTCACAATCCACCTATGGATCCACCAGTGTCATTGCATGTGTGTTCTTTTCACATATCACATATGGATCCACTAGTGTCATTGAAATGTGTGTTCTCTTCAGAGACCACACATGGATCCACCAGTGTCATTGCATGTATGTTCTTTTTACTAACTTCAACTGGAGTCATTGCATGTGTGTTATTTTCACATACCACATATGGATCCACCAGTGTCATTGCATGTGTGCTCTTTTCACAATCCACCTATTGATCCACCAGTGTCATTAAATGTGTGTTCTTTTCACATACCACATAGGGATCCACCAGTGTCATTGAAATGTGTGTTCTCTTCAGAGACCACACATGGATCCACCAGTGTCATTGCATGTGTGTTCTTTTTACTAACAACAACCAGAGTCATTGCATGTGTGTTCTCTTTAGAGACCACGCATGAATCCACCAGTGTCATTGAAATGTGTGTTCTCTTCAGAGACCACACATGGATCCACCAGTGTCATTGCATGTGTGTTCTTTTTACTAACAACAACCAGAGTCATTGCATGTGTGTTCTCTTTAGAGAGCACACATGGATCCACCAGTGTCATTGCAAGTGTGTTCTTTTTACTAAAAAACCAGTGTTATTGAAATGTGTGTTCTCGTCAGAGACCACACATGGATCCACCAGTGTCATTGCATGTATGTTCTTGTTACTAACAACAACCGGAGTCATTGCATGTGTGTTCTTTTCACATACCACATATAGATCCACCAGTATCATTGCATGTGTGTTCTTTTCACAATCCACCTATGGATCCACCAATGTCATTGCATGTGTGCTCTTTTTAGTAACAACAACCAGAGTCATTGCATGTGTGTTCTCTTCAGAGACCACACATGGATCCACCTGTGTCATTGCATGTGTGTTCTTTTTACTAACAACAAATAGAGTCATTGAAATGTGTGTTCTCTTCAGAGACCACACATGGATCCACCATTGTCATTGCATGTGTGTTCTTTTTACTAACTTCAACTGGAGTCATTGCATGTGTGTTCTTTTCACATACCACATATGGATCCACCAGTGTCATTGCATGTGTGCTCTTTTCACAATCCACCTATTGATCCACCAGTGTCATTACATGTGTGTTCTTTTCACATACCACATATGGATCCACAAGTGTCATTGAAATGTGTGTTATCTTCAGAGACCACACATGGATCCACCAGTGTCATTGCTTGTGTGTTCTTTTTACTAAGAACAACCAGAGTCATTGCATGTGTGTTCTCTTTAGAGACCACGCATGAATCCACCAGTGTCATTGAAATGTGTGTTCACTTCAGAGACCACACATGGATCCACCAGTGTCATTGCATGGGTGTTCTTTTTACTAACAACAACCAGAGTCATTGCATGTGTGTTCTCTTTAGAGAGCACACATGGATCCACCAGTGTCATTGAAAGTGTGTTCTTTTTACTAAAAAACCAGTGTTATTGAAATGTGTGTTCTCGTCAGAGACCACACATGGATCCACCAGTGTCATTGCTTGTGTGTTCTTGTTACTAACAACAACCAGAGTCATTGCATGTGTGTTCTTTTCACATAGCACATATAGATCCACCAGTATCATTGCATGTGTGTTCTTTTCACAATCCACCTATGGATCCACCAATGTCATTGCATGTGTGCTCTTTTTAGTAACAACAACCAGAGTCATTGCATGTGTGTTCTCTTCAGAGACCACACATGGATCCACCTATGTCATTGCATGTGTGTTCTTTTTACTAACAACAAATAGAGTCATTGAAATTTGTGTTCTCTTCAGAGACCACACATGGATCCACCAGTGTCATTGCATGTGTGTTCTTTTCACATATCACATATGGATCCACTAGTGTCATTGAAATGTGTGTTCTCTTTAGAGACCACACATGGATCCACCATTGTCATTGCATGTGTGTTCTTTTTACTAACTTCAACTGGAGTCATTGCATGTGTGTTCTTTTCACAAACCACATATGGATCCACCAGTGTCATTGCATGTGTGCTCTTTTCACAATCCACCTATTGATCCACCAGTGTCATTACATGTGTGTTCTTTTCACATACCACATATGGATCCACAAGTGTCATTGAAATGTGTGTTCTCTTCAGAGACCACACATGGATCCACCAATGTCATTGCATGTGTGTTCTTTTTACTAAGAACAACCAGAGTCATTGCATGTGTGTTCTCTTTATAGACCACGCATGAATCCACTAGTGTCATTGAAATGTGTGTTCTCTTCAGAGACCACACATGGATCCACCAGTGTCATTGCATGGGTGTTCTTTTTACTAACAACAACCAGAGTCATTGCATGTGTGTTCTCTTTAGAGAGCACACATGGATCCACCAGTGTCATTGCAAGTGTGTTCTTTTTACTAAAAAACCAGTGTTATTGAAATGTGTGTTCTCGTCAGAGACCACACATGGATCCACCAGTGTCATTGCTTGTGTGTTCTTGTTACTAACAACAACCGGAGTCATTGCATGTGTGTTCTTTTCACATAGCACATATAGATCCACCAGTATCATTGCATGTGTGTTCTTTTCACAATCCACCTATGGATCCACCAATGTCATTGCATGTGTGCTCTTTTTAGTAACAACAACCAGAGTCATTGCATGTGTGTTCTCTTCAGAGACCACACATGGATCCACCTGTGTCATTGCATGTGTGTTCTTTTTACTAACAACAAATAGAGTCATTGAAATGTGTGTTCTCTTCAGAGACCACACATGGATCCACCAGTGTCATTGCATGTGTGTTCTTTTCACATATCACATATGGATCCACTAGTGTCATTGAAATGTGTGTTCTCTTCAGAGACCACACATGGATCCACCAGTGTCATTGCATGTGTGTTCTTTTTACTAACTAAAACTGGAGTCATTGCATGTGTGTTCTTTTCACATACCACATATGGATCCACCAGTGTCATTGCATGTGTGCTCTTTTCACAATCCACCTATTGATCCACCAGTGTCATTGCATGTGTGTTCTTTTCACATACCACATATGGATTCACTAGTGTCATTGCACGTGTGTTCTTTTCACAATCCACCTATGGATCCACCAGTGTCACTGCATGTGTGCTCTTTTTACTAACAAGAACCAGAGTCATTGCATGTGCGTTCTCTTTAGAGACCACACATGGATCCACCAATGTCATTGCATGTGTGTTCTTTTTACTAAAAAATCAGTATTATTGAAATGTGTGTTCTCTTCAGAGACCACACATGGATCCACCAGTGTCATTGCATGTGTGTTCTTGTTACTAACAACAACCGGAGTCATTGCATGTGTGTTCTTTTCACATACCACATATGGATCCACCAGTATCATTGCATGTGTGTTCTTTTCACAATCCACCTATGGATCCACCAGTGTCATTGCATGTGTGCTCTTTTTAGTAACAACAACTAGAGTCATTGCATGTGTGTTCTCTTCAGAGACCACACATGGATCCACCTGTGTCATTGCATGTGTGTTCTTTTTACTAACAACAAACAGAGTCATTGAAATGTGTGTTCTCTTCAGAGACCACACATGGATCCACCAGTGTCATTGCATGTGTTCTTTTCACATACCACATATGGATCCACCAGTTTCACTGCATGTGTGTTCTTTTTACTAACAACAGCTGGAGTCGTTTCATGTCTGTTCTTTTCACATACCACATATGGATCCACCAGTGTCATTGCATGTGTGCTCTTTTCACGATCCACCTATTGATCCACCAGTGTCATTACATGTGTGTTCTTTTCACATACCACATATGGATCCACAAGTGTCATTGAAATGTGTGTTCTCTTCAGAGACCACACATGGATCCACCAGTGTCATTGCTTGTGTGTTCTTTTTACTAAGAACAACCAGAGTCATTGCATGTGTGTTCTCTTTAGAGACCACGCATGAATCCACCAATGTCATTGAAATGTGTGTTCTCTTCAGAGACCACACATGGATCCACCAGTGTCATTGCATGGGTGTTCTTTTTACTAACAACAACCAGAGTCATTGCATGTGTGTTCTCTTTAGAGAGCACACATGGATCCACCAGTGTCATTGAAAGTGTGTTCTTTTTACTAAAAAACCAGTGTTATTGAAATGTGTGTTCTCGTCAGAGACCACACATGGATCCACCAGTGTCATTGCTTGTGTGTTCTTGTTACTAACAACAACCAGAGTCATTGCATGTGTGTTCTTTTCACATAGCACATATAGATCCACCAGTATCATTGCATGTGTGTTCTTTTCACAATCCACCTATGGATCCACCAATGTCATTGCATGTGTGCTCTTTTTAGTAACAACAACCAGAGTCATTGCATGTGTGTTCTCTTCAGAGACCACACATGGATCCACCTGTGTCATTGCATGTGTGTTCTTTTTACTAACAACAAATAGAGTCATTGAAATTTGTGTTCTCTTCAGAGACCACACATGGATCCACCAGTGTCATTGCATGTGTGTTCTTTTCACATATCACATATGGATCCACTAGTGTCATTGAAATGTGTGTTCTCTTCAGAGACCGCACATGGATCCACCATTGTCATTGCATGTGTGTTCTTTTTACTAACTTCAACTGGAGTCATTGCATGTGTGTTCTTTTCACATACCACATATGGATCCACCAGTGTCATTGCATGTGTGCTCTTTTCACAATCCACCTATTGATCCACCAGTGTCATTACATGTGTGTTCTTTTCACATACCACATATGGATCCACAAGTGTCATTGAAATGTGTGTTCTCTTCAGAGACCACACATGGATCCACCAGTGTCATTGCATGTGTGTTCTTTTTACTAAGAACAACCAGAGTCATTGCATGTGTGTTCTCTTTAGAGACCACGCATGAATCCACCAGTGTCATTGAAATGTGTGTTCTCTTCAGAGACCACACATGGATCCACCAGTGTCATTGCATGGGTGTTCTTTTTACTAACAACAACCAGAGTCATTGCATGTGTGTTCTCTTTAGAGAGCACACATGGATCCACCAGTGTCATTGCAAGTGTGTTCTTTTTACTAAAAAACCAGTGTTATTGAAATGTGTGTTCTCGTCAGAGACCACACATGGATCCACCAGTGTCATTGCTTGTGTGTTCTTGTTACTAACAACAACCGGAGTCATTGCATGTGTGTTCTTTTCACATAGCACATATAGATCCACCAGTATCATTGCAATGTGTGTTCTTTTCACAATCCACCTATGGATCCACCAATGTCATTGCATGTGTGCTCTTTTTAGTAACAACAACCAGAGTCATTGCATGTGTGTTCTCTTCAGAGACCACACATGGATCCACCTGTGTCATTGCATGTGTGTTCTTTTTACTAACAACAAATAGAGTCATTGAAATGTGTGTTCTCTTCAGAGACCACACATGGATCCACCAGTGTCATTGCATGTGTGTTCTTTTCACATATCACATATGGATCCACTAGTGTCATTGAAATGTGTGTTCTCTTCAGAGACCACACATGGATCCACCAGTGTCATTGCATGTGTGTTCTTTTTACTAACTAAAACTGGAGTCATTGCATGTGTGTTCTTTTCACATACCACATATGGATCCACCAGTGTCATTGCATGTGTGCTCTTTTCACAATCCACCTATTGATCCACCAGTGTCATTGCATGTGTGTTCTTTTCACATACCACATATGGATTCACTAGTGTCATTGCACGTGTGTTCTTTTCACAATCCACCTATGGATCCACCAGTGTCACTGCATGTGTGCTCTTTTTACTAACAAGAACCAGAGTCATTGCATGTGTGTTCTCTTTAGAGACCACACATGGATCCACCAATGTCATTGCATGTGTGTTCTTTTTACTAAAAAACCAGTATTATTGAAATGTGTGTTCTCTTCAGAGACCACACATGGATCCACCAGTGTCATTGCATGTGTGTTCTTGTTACTAACAACAACCGGAGTCATTGCATGTGTGTTCTTTTCACATACCACATATGGATTCACCAGTATCATTGCATGTGTGTTCTTTTCACAATCCACCTATGGATCCACCAGTGTCATTGCATGTGTGCTCTTTTTAGTAACAACAACTAGAGTCATTGCATGTGTGTTCTCTTCAGAGACCACACATGGATCCACCTGTGTCATTGCATGTGTGTTCTTTTTACTAACAACAAAAAGAGTCATTGAAATGTGTGTTCTCTTCAGAGACCACACATGGATCCACCAGTGTCATTGCATGTGTTCTTTTCACATACCACATATGGATCCACCAGTTTCACTGCATGTGTGTTCTTTTTACTAACAACAGCTGGAGTCGTTTCATGTGTGTTCTTTTCACATACCACATACGGATCCACCAGTGTCATTGAAATGAGTGTTCTCTTCAGAGACCACACATGGATCCACCAGTGTCATTGCATGTGTGTTCTTTTTACTAACAACAACTGGAGTCATTGCATGTGTGTTCTTTTCACATACCACATATCGATCCACCAGTGTCATTGCATGTGTGCTCTTTTCACAATCCACCTATGGATCCACCAGTGTCATTGCATGTGTGTTCTTTTCACATATCACATATGGATCCACTAGTGTCATTGAAATGTGTGTTATCTTCAGAGACCACACATGGATCCACCAGTGTCATTGCATGTATGTTCTTTTTACTAACTTCAACTGGAGTCATTGCATGTGTGTTCTTTTCACATACCACATATGGATCCACCAGTGTCATTGCATGTGTGCTCTTTTCACAATCCACCTATTGATCCACCAGTGTCTTTACATGTGTGTTCTTTTCACATACCACATATGGATCCACCAGTGTCATTGAAATGTGTGTTCTCTTCAGAGACCAAACATGGATCCACCAGTCATTGCATGTGTGTTCTTTATACTAACAACAACTGGAGTCATTGCATGTGTGTTCTCTTTAGAGACCACGCATGAATCCACCAGTGTCATTGAAATGTGTGTTCTCTTCAGAGACCACACATGGATCCACCAGTGTCATTGCATGTGTGTTCTTTTTACTAACAACAACCAGAGTCATTGCATGTGTGTTCTCATTAGAGAGCACACATGGATCCACCAGTGTCATTGCAAGTGTGTTCTTTTTACTAAAAAACCAATGTTATTGAAATGTGTGTTCTCGTCAGAGACCACACATGGATCCACCAGTGTCATTGCATGTGTGTTCTTGTTACTAACAACAATCGGAGTCATTGCATGTGTGTTCTTTTCACATACCACATATAGATCCACCAGTATCATTGCATGTGTGTTCTTTTCACAATCCACCTATGGATCCACCAATGTCATTGCATGTGTGCTCTTTTTAGTAACAACAACCAGAGTCATTGCATGTGTGTTCTCTTCAGAGACCACACATGGATCCACCAGTGTCATTGCATGTGTGTAATTTTTACTAACAACAAATAGAGTCATTGAAATGTGTGTTCTCTTCAGAGACCACACATGGATCCACCAGTGTCATTGCATGTGTGTTCTTTTCACATATCACATATGGATCCACTAGTGTCATTGAAATGTGTGTTCTCTTCAGAGACCACACATGGATCCACCATTGTCATTGCATGTGTGTTCTTTTTACTAACTTCAACTGGAGTCATTGCATGTGTGTTCTTTTCACATACCACATATGGATCCACCAGTGTCATTGCATGTGTGCTCTTTTCACAATCCACCTATTGATCCACCAGTGTCATTACATGTGTGTTCTTTTCACATACCACATATGGATCCACCAGTGTCATTGAAATGTGTGTTCTCTTCAGAGACCACACATGGATCCACCAGTGTCATTGCATGTGTGTTCTTTTTACTAACAACAACCAGAGTCATTGCATGTGTGTTCTCTTTAGAGACCACGAATGAATCCACCAGTGTCATTGAAATGTGGTATCTCTTCAGAGAACACACATGGATCCACCAGTGTCATTGCATGGGTGTTCTTTTTACTAACAACAACCAGAGTCATTGCATGTGTGTTCTCTTTAGAGAGCACACATGGATCCACCAGTGTCATTGCATGTGTGTTCTTGTTACTAACAACAACCGGAGTCATTGCATGTGTGTTCTTTTCACATAGCACATATAGATCCACCAGTATCATTGCATGTGTGTTCTTTTCACAATCCACCTATGGATCCACCAATGTCATTGCATGTGTGCTCTTTTTAGTAACAACAACCAGAGTCATTGCATGTGTGTTAACTTCAGAGACCACACATGGATCCACCTGTGTCATTGCATGTGTGTTCTTGTTACTAACAACAAATAGAGTCATTGAAATGTGTGTTCTCTTCAGAGACCACACATGGATCCACCAGTGTCATTGCATGTGTGTTCTTTTCACATATCACATATGGATCCACTAGTGTCATTGAAATGTGTGTTCTCTTCAGAGACCACACATGGATCCACCAGTGTCATTGCATGTGTGTTCTTTTTACTAACTAAAACTGGAGTCATTGCATGTGTGTTCTTTTCACATACCACATATGGATCCACCAGTGTCATTGCATGTGTGCTCTTTTCACAATCCACAGATTGATCCACCAGTGTCATTGCATGTGTGTTCTTTTCACATACCACATATGGATTCACTAGTGTCATTGCACGTGTGTTCTTTTCACAATCCACCTATGGATCCACCAGTGTCATTGCATGTGTGCTCTTTTTACTAACAAGAACCAGAGTCATTGCATGTGTGTTCTCTTTAGAGACCACACATGGATCCACCAGTGTCATTGCATGTGTGTTCTTTTTACTAAAAAACCAGTGTTATTGAAATGTGTGTTCTCTTCAGAGACCACACATGGATCCACCAGTGTCATTGCATATGTGTTCTTGTTACTAACAACAACCAGAGTCATTGCATGTGTGTTCTTTTCACATACCACATATGGATCCACCAGTATCATTGCATGTGTGTTCTTTTCACAATCCACCTATGGATCCACCAGTGTCATTGCATGTGTGCTCTTTTTAGTAACAACAACTAGAGTCATTGCATGTGTGTTCTCTTCAGAGACCACACATGGATCCACCTGTGTCATTGCATGTGTGTTCTTTTTACTAACAACAAACAGAGTCATTGAAATGTGTGTTCTCTTCAGAGACCACACATGGATCCACCAGTGTCATTGCATGTGTGTTCTTTTTACTAACAACAACCAGAGTCATTGCATGTGTGTTCTTTTCACATACCACATATGGATCCACCAGTTTCACTGCATGTGTGTTCTTTTTACTAACAACAGCTGGAGTCGTTTCATGTGTGTTCTTTTCACATACCACATATGGATCCACCAGTGTCATTGAAATAAGTGTTCTCTTCAGAGACCACACATGGATCCACCAGTGTCATTGCATGTGTGTTCTTTTTACTAACAACAACTGGAGTCATTGCATGTGTGTTCTTTTCACATACCACATATCGATCCACCAGTGTCATTGCATGTGTGCTCTTTTCACAATCCACCTATGGATCCACCAGTGTCATTGCATGTGTGTTCTTTTCACATATCACACATGGATCCACTAGTGTCATTGAAATGTGTGTTCTCTTCAGAGACCACACATGGATCCACCAGTGTCATTGCATGTATGTTCTTTTTACTAACTTCAACTGGAGTCATTGCATGTGTGTTCTTTTCACATACCACATATGGATCCAACAGTGTCATTGCATGTGTGCTCTTTTCACAATCCACCTACTGATCCACCAGTGTCATTACATGTGTGTTCTTTTCACATACCACATATGGATCCACCAGTGTCATTGAAATGTGTGTTCTCTTCAGAGACCACACATGGATCCACCAGTGTCCTTGCATGTGTGTTCTTTTTACTAACAACAACCAGAGTCATTGCATGTGTGTTCTCTTTAGAGACCACACATGAATCCACCAGTGTCATTGCATGTGTGTTCTTGTTACTAACAACAATCGGAGTCATTGCATGTGTGTTCTTTTCACATACCACATATGGATCCACCAGTATCATTGCATGTGTGTTCTTTTCACAATCCACCTATGGATCCACCACTTTCATTGCATGTGTGCTCTTTTCACATACCACATATGGATCCACCAGTGTCATTGCATGTGTGCTCTTTTCACAATCCACCTATTGATCCACCAGTGTCATTGCATGTGTGTTCTTTTCACATACCACATATGGATCCACCAGTGTCATTGAAATGTGTGTTCTCTTCAGAGACCACACATGGATCCACCAGTGTCATTGCATGTGTGTTCTTTTTACTAACAACAACCAGAGTCATTGCACGTGTGTTCTCTTTAGAGACCACACATGGATCCACCAGTGTCATTGCAAGTGTGTTCTTTTTACTAAAAAACCAGTGTTATTGAAATGTGTGTTCTCATCAAAGACCACACATGGATCCACCAGTGTCATTGCATGTGTGTTATTGTTACTAACAACAACCGGAGTCATTGCATGTGTGTTCTTTTCACATACCACATATAGATCCACCAGTATCATTGCATGTGTGTTCTTTTCACAATCCACCTACGGATCCACTAATGTCATTGCATGTGTGCTCTTTTTAGTAACAACAACCAGAGTCATTGCATGTGTGTTCGCTTCAGAGACCACACATGGATCCACATGTGTCATTGCATGTGTGTTCTTTTTACTAACAACAAATAGAGTCATTGAAATGTGTGTTCTCTTCAGAGACCACACATGGATCCACCAGTGTCATTGCATGTGTGTTCTTTTTATTAACAACAACCAGAGTCGTTGCATGTGTGTTCTTTTCACATACCACATATGGATCCACCAGTTTCACTTTATGTGTGTTCTTTTTACTAACAACAGCTGGAGTCATTTCATGTGTGTTCTTTTCACATACCACATATGGATCCACCAGTGTCATTGAAATGAGTGTTCTCTTCAGAGACCACACATGGATCCACCAGTGTCATTGCATGTGTGTTCTTTTTACTAACAACAACTGGAGTCATTGCATGTGTGTTCTTTTCACATACCACATATCGATCCACCAGTGTCATTGCATGTGTGCTCTTTTCACAATACACCCATGGATCCACCAGTTTCATTGCATGTGTGTTCTTTTCACATATCACATATGGATCCACTAGTGTCATTGAAATGTGTGTTCTCTTCAGAGACCACACATGGAACCACCAGTGTCATTGCATGTGTGTTCTTTTTACTAACTAAAACTGGAGTCATTGCATGTGTTTCCTTTTCACATACCACATATGGATCCACCAGTGTCATTGCATGAGTGCTCTTTTCACAATCCACCTATTGATCCGCCAGTGTCATTGCATGTGTGTTCTTTTCACATACCACATATGGATTCACTAGTGTCATTGCACATGTGTTCTTTTCACAATCCACCTATGGATCCACCAGTGTCATTGCATGTGTGCTCTTTTTACTAACAACAACCGGAGTCATTGCACGTGTGTTCTTTTTACTAACAAGAACCAGAGTCATTGCATGTGTGTTCTCTTTAGAGACCACACATGGATCCACCAGTGTCATTGCATGTGTGTTCTTTTTACTAAAAAAACCAGTGTCATTGAATTGTGTGTTCTCGTCAGAGACCACACATGGATCCACCAGTGTCATTGCATGTGTGTTCTTGTTACTAAAAACAACCGGAGTCATTGCATGTGTGTTCTTTTCACATACCACATATGGATCCACCAGTATCATTGCATGTGTGTTCTTTTCACAATCCACCTATGGATCCACCAATGTCATTGCATGTGTGCTCTTTTTAGTAACAACAACCAGAGTCATTGCATGTGTGTTCTCTTCAGAGACCACACATGGATCCACCTGTGTCATTGCATGTGTGTTCTTTTTACTAACAACCAACAGAGTCATTGAAATGTGAGTTCTCTTTAGAGACCACACATGGATCCACCAGTGTCATTGCATGTGTGTTCTTTTTACTAACAATAACCAGTGTCATTGCATGTGTGTTCTTTTGACATACCACATATGGATCCACTAGTTTCACTGCATGTGTGTTCTTTTTACTAACAACAGCTGGAGTCATTTCATGTGTGTTCTTTTCACATACCACATATGGATCCACCAGTGTCATTGAAATGAGTGTTCTCTTCAGAGACCACACATGGATCCACCAGTGTCATTGCATGTGTGTTCTTTTTACTAACAACAACTGGAGTCATTGCATGTGTGTTATTTTCACATACCACATATCGATCCACCAGTGTCATTGCTTGTGTGCTCTTTTCACAATACACCTATGGATCCACCAGTGTCATTGCATGTGTGTTCTTTTCACATATCACATATGGATCCACTAGTGTCATTGAAATGTGTGTTCTCTTCAGAGACCACACATGGATCCACCAGTGTCATTGCATGTGTGTTCTTTTTACTAACTTCAACTGGAGTCATTGGATGTGTGTTCTTTTCACATACCACATATGGATCCACCAGTGTAATTGCATGTGTGCTCTTTTCACAATCCACCTATTGATCCACCAGTGTCATTGCATGTGTGTTCTTTTCACATACCACATATGGATCCACTAGTGTCATTGCATGTGTGTTCTTTTCATAATCCACCTATGGATCCACCAGTGTCATTGCATGTGTGCTCTTTTTACTAACAACAACCGGAGTCATTGCATGTGTGTTCTCTTCAGAGACCACACATGAATCCACCGGTGTCATTGCATGTGTGTTCTTTTTACTAAAAATAACCAGTATCATTGAAATGTTTGTTCTCTTCAGAGATCACACATGGATCCACCAGTGTCATTGCATGTGTGTTCTTGTTACTAACAATAACCAGAGTCATTGCATGTGTGTTCTTTTCACATACCACATATGGATCCACGAGTGTCATTGCGTGTGTGTTCTTTTCACAATCCAGCTATGGATCCACCAGTGTCATTGCATGTGCGCTCTTTTTACTAACAACAACCAGAGTCATTGCATGTGTGTTCGCTCCAAAGACCACACATGGATCCACATGTCTCATTGCATGTGTCTTCTTTTTAGTAACAACAACTAGAGTCATTGCATGTGTTTTTTTTCACATACCACATATGGATCCACCAGTGTCATTGCATGTCTGTTCTTTTCACAATCTATCTATGGATCCACCAGTGTCATTGCATGTGTTCTCTTTTTACTAACAACAACCAGAGTCATTGCATGTGTGTTCTTTTTACTAACAATAACCAGAGTCATTGAAATGTGTGTTCTCTTCAGAGACCACACATGGATCCACCAGTGTCATTGCATGTGTGTTCTTTTTACTAACAACAACCAGTGCCATTGCATGTGTGTTCTTTTCACATACCACATATGGATCCACCAGTGTCATTGCATGTGTGTTCTTTTTACTAACAACAACCAGAGTCATTCCATGTGTGTTCTTTTCACATACCACATATGGATCCACCAGTTTCACTGTGTGTGTGTTCTTTTTACTAACAACAGCTGGAGTCATTTCATGTGTGTTCTTTTCACATACCACATATGGATCCACCAGTGTCATTGAAATGAGTGTTCTCTTCAGAGACCACACAGGGATCCACCAGTGTCATTGCATGTGTGTTCTTTTTACTAACAACAACTGGAGTCATTGCATGTGTGTTCTTTTCACATACCACATATCGATCCACCAGTGTCATTGCATGTGTGCTCTTTTCACAATACACCTATGGATCCACTAGTGTCATTGCATGTTTGTTCTTTTCACATATCACATATGGATCCACTAGTGTCATTGAAATGTGTGTTCTCTTCAGAGACCACACATGGATCCACCAGTGTCATTGCATGTGTGTTCTTTTTTATAACTTCAACTGGAGTCATTGCATGTGTGTTCTTTTCACATACCACATCTGGATCCACCAGTGTCATTGCATGTGTGCTCTTTTCACAATCCACCTATTGATCCACCAGTGTCATTGCACGTGTGTGTTCTTTTCACATATCACATATGGATCCACCAGTGTCATTGAAATGTGTGTTCTCTTCAGAGACCACACATGGATCCTCCAGTATCATTGCATGTGTGTTCTTTTTACTAACCACAACCACAGTCATTGCATGTGTGTTCTTTTCACATACCACATATGGATCCACTAGTATCATTGCATGTGTGTTCTTTTCACAATCCACCTATGGATCCACCAGTGTCATTGCATGTGTGCTCTTTTTACTAACAACAACTGGAGTTATTGCATGTGTGTTCTCTTCAGAGACCACACATGAATCCACCGGTGTCATTGCATGTGTGTTCTTTTTACTAAAAATAACCAGTATCATTGAAATGTTTGTTCTCTTCAGAGATCACACATGGATCCACCAGTGTCATTGCATGTGTGTTCTTTTTACTAACAATAACCAGAGTCATTGCATGTGTGTTCTTTTCACATACCACATATGGATCCACTAGTGTCATTGCATGTGTGTTCTTTTCACAATTCACCTATGGATCCACCAGTGTCATTGCATGTGTGCTCTTTTTACTAACAACAACCAGAGTCATTGCATGTGTGTTCGCTTCAGAGACCACACATGGATCCACATGTGTCATTGCATGTGTCTTCTTTTTACTAACAACAACCAGAGTCATTGCATGTGTTTTTTTTCACATAACACATATGGATCCACCAGTGTCATTGCATGTCTGTTCTTTTCACAATCCACCTATGGATCCACCAGTGTCATTGCATGTGTGCTCTTTTTACTAACAACAACCAGAGTCATTGCATGTGTGTTATTTTTACTAACAACAACCAGAGTCATTGAAATGTGTGTTCTCTTCAGAAACCACACATGGATCCACCAGTGTCATTGCATGTGTGTTCTTTTTACTAACAACAACCAGAGTCATTGCATGTGTGTTCTTTTCACATACCACATATGGATCCACCAGTGTCATTGCATGTGTGTTCTTTTTACTAACAACAACTAGAGTCATTTAATGTGTGTTCTTTTCACATACCACATATGGATCCACCAGTGTCACTGAATTGTGTGTTCTCTTCAGAGACCACACATGGATCCACCAGTGTCATTGCATGTGTGTTCTTTTTACTAACAACTGGAGTCATTGCATGTGTGTTCTTTTCACATACCTTATATGGATCCACAAGTGTCATTGCATGTGTGCTCTTTTCACAATCCACCTATGGATTCACCGGTGTCATTGCATGTGTGTTCTTTTCACATACCACATATGGAACCACCAGTGTCATTGAAATGTGTCTTCTCTTCAGAGACCACACATGGATCCACCAGTGTCATTGCATGTGTGTTTTTTTTGCTAACAATATCTAGAGTCATTGCATGTGTGTTCTTTTCACATACTACATATGGATCCACCAGTGGCATTGCATGTGTGCTCTTTTCACAATCCACCCATGGATCCACCAGTTTCATTGCATGTGTGTTCTTTTTACTCACAACAACCAGAGTTATTGCATGTTTGTTCTTTTCACATACCACATATGGATCCACTAGTGTCATTGAAATGTGTGTTCTCTTCAGAGACCACACATGGATCCATCAGTCTCATTCCATGTGTGTTCTTTTTACTAACAACAACTAGAGTCATTGCATGTGTGTTCTTTTCACATACCACATATGGAAACACCAGTGTCATTGCATGTCTGCTCCTTTTAAAATCCACCTATGGATCCACCAGTGTCATTGCATGTGTGTTCTTTTTACTAACAACAACTAGAGTAATTGCATGTGTGTTCTTTTCACATACCACATATGGATCCACCAGTGTCATTGCATGTGTGTTCTTTTCACATACCACATGTGGATCCACCAGTGTCATTGCATGTGTGTTCTTTTCACAATCCACCTATGGATCCACCAGTGTCATTGCATGTGTGATCTTTTTACTAACAACAACCAGAGTCATTGCATGTGTGTTCTCTTTAGAGACCACACATGGATCCACTAGTGTCATTCCATGTGTGCTGTTTTTACTAACAACAACTAGTGTCATTGAAATGTTTGTTCTCTTGAGAGAGCATACATGGATCCACCAGGGTCATTGCATGTGTGTTCTTGTTACTAACAACAACCAGAGTCATTGCATGTGTGTTCTTTTCACATAACATATATGGATCCACCAGTGTCATTACATGTGTGTTCTTTTCACAATCCACCTATGGATCCACCAGTGTCATTGCATGTGTACTCTTTTTACTAACAACGACCAGAATCATTGCATGTGTGTTATCTTCAGAGACCACACATGGATCCACCAGTGTCATTGCATGTGTGTTCTTTTTACTAACAACAACCAGAGTCATTGAAATGTGTGTTCTCTTCAGAGACCACACATGGATCCACCAGTGTCATTGCATGTGTGTTCTTTTTACTAACAACAACCAGAGTCATGGCATGTGTGTTCTTTTCACATACCACATATGGATCCACCAGTGTCATTGCATGTGTGCTCTTTTCACAATCCACCCTTGCATCCACCAGTTTCATTGCATGTGTGTTCTTTTTACTCACAGCAACCAGAGTCATTGCATGTTTGTTCTTTTCACATACCACATATGGATCTACCAGTGTCATTGAAATGTGTGTTCTCTTCAGAGACCACACACGGATCCACCAGTGTCATTCCATGTGTGTTCTTTTTACTAACAACAACTAGAGTCATTGCATGTGTGTTCTTTTCACATACCACATATGGATCCACCAGTGTCATTGCATGTGTGCTCCTTTCACAATCCACCTATGGATCCACCAGTGTCATTGCATGTGTGTTCTTTTTACTAACAACAACCAGAGTAATTGCATGTGTGTTCTTTTCACATACCACATATGGATGCACCAGTGTCATTGCATGTGTGTTCTTTTCACAATCCACCTATGGATCCACTAGTGTCATTGCATGCGTGATCCTTTTACTAACAACAGCCAGAGTTATTGCATGTGTGTTCTCTTCAGAGACCACATATGGATCCTCTAGTATCATTCCATGTGTGTTCTTTTTACTAACAACAACCAGTGTCATTGAAATGTGTGTTCTCTTCAGAGACCATACATGGATCCACCAGTGTCATGGCACGTGTGTTCTTGTTATTAACAACAACCAGAGTCATTGTATGTGTGTTCTTTTCACATACCACATATGGATCCACCAATGTCATTACATGTGTGTTCTTTTCACAATCCACCTATGGATCCACCAGTGTCATTGCATGTGTGCTCTTTTTACTAACAACAACCAGAGTCATTGCATGTGTGTTATCTTCAGAGACCATACATGGATCGACAAGTGTCATTGCATGTGTGTTCTTTTTAGTAACAACAACCAGAGTCATTGAAATGTGTGTTCTCTTCAGAGACCACACATGGATCCACCAGTGTCATTGCATGTGTGTTCTTTTTACTAACAACAACCAGAGTCATTGCATGTGTGTTCTTTTCACATACCACATATGGATCGACCAGTCTCATTGCATGTGTGTTCTTTTTACTAACAACAACTGGAGTCATTTCCTGTGTGTTCTTTTCACATACCACATATGAATCCACCAGTGTCATTGAAATGTGTGTTCTCTTCAGAGACCACACATGGATCCACCAATGTCATTGCATGTGTGTTCTTTTTACTAACAACAACGGGAGTCATTGCATGTGTGTTCTTTTCACATACCACATATGGATTCACCAGTGTCATTGCATGTGTGCTCTTTTCACAATCCACCTATGGATCCACCAGTGTCATTGCATGTGTGTTCTTTTCACATACCACATATGGATCCACCAGTGTCATTGAAATGTGTGTTCTCTTTAGAGACCACACATGGATGCACCAGTGTCATTGCATGTGTGTTCTTTTTACTAACAACAACTAGAGTCACTGCATGTATGTTCTTTTCACATACCACATATGGATCCACCAGTGTCATTGCATGTGCGTTGTTTTCACAATCCACCTATGGATCCACCAGTGTCATTGCATGTGTGTTCTTTTTACTCACAACAACCAGAGTCATTGCATGTGTGTTCTTTTCACATACCACATATGGATCCACTAGTGTCATTGCATGTGTGCTCTTTTCACAATCCACATATGGATCCACCAGTGTCATTACATGTGTGTTCTTTTTACTAACAACAAGTAGAGTCATTACATGTGTGTTCTTTTCACATACCACATATGGATCCACTAGTGTCATTGCATGTGTGCTCTTTTCACAATCCACATATGGATCCACCAGTGTCATTACATGTGTGTTCTTTTTACTAACAACAACTAGTGTCATTGAAATGTTTGTTCTCTTGAGAGAGCATACATGGATCCACCAGTGTCATTGCATGTGTGTTCTTGTTACTAACAACAATGTTGGGGAGGTAACCCCGGATAGGGTAAGGACGGGGAAAGACGAAAGGATTATTCCCCGTCCAGTTTCCGAGTTATATTCTAAGCTGGCCGAGTCTTGTAAAGGTCGGCCGAGATAAGGAAAGGCAAGACCTCAGTAGTGATGGCAAGGCATTACCCGGCCGAGATACGGCGTAAGTCGGCCGGGTTGGCCCGAATGATCTTAATGCAGGTGAAGGACATGCCGAGTTACGCGAGGAAGGGCCGAATGATACGAAGCTTGCAGGAGAAGGAGAAACCCAAAGTCAAACCCTAGTCGCGGAATCTGAGAAGAGCCAAGAGCTAAAGACAAGTGTGCAGAACGACAGAGGGGCAGAAGGAGGTCACGGAGGTGACAGTTCTGGAGCCCGAGGCAAGCAGGAGGAGCCCTCTAGAATCTTACCGCAGTGGGAAGGGCGACAGGGAAAGAGGAGCGCCGAACTACTATATCGGGACAAGCATATTCCTCGAATATGCTTGCCACGTCAGCCCTGGAAGAACCCAGGGCTCTCCTTTATAAGGGGAGGCTTAGACCCTGAGGAAGGGATCGACTGATTCTTGGTGCCGTTAGGCTAGTAAAGTTCTCTCTTTCTCCTTGTATACAGCTCAAGGAGCACTTGTCGCCCAAGGAAGGAGAAATAAAGATCTTTGCATTAGCTTTCTGTGTGTAGAATCAACTACATCTTCCCTCCCCAGATCCCACTAGCATCCATTGGCCCCAAACTTTAGCCTACCCATGGCATCTGCCGTGCCACCACCACGACAGTTGGCGCCCACCGTGGGGCCAGAAGCGGTGCTAGCTGGAGTTATGATCCGGACGGGAAACTTCATCAAGACGGGTGAGCGCGTGGTTTCTGGCTTGGTCCAGAGATTTGGTCTCTGTGACTACGTCAGCGACAATGCAGGGAGCTTCAGGGGGAAAACTCCCCCGCGCAATGGCGTCTTCATCAGCCTAGGCGAGCACGAGGTCTACGTCGGCGTCGACATCTCCAGTGTTTATCCTCACAAAGTTGTTGTTGCAGGAGATCCGCCTCTTAACGCTGCGAGCCGTGCGCCCAGAGCACATCCTGCGGGCAGCGTCGAGGTAATGGTCGCAGCCGGAGTGCAGACTGGAGCAGCAGCTGCCGGGTCAAGCAGAGAACCCGCCGCCGGTGTACAGGGCGCACCCAGGCAGACCGCACCACTACCCACCGAGGTAATCCCGCCTGCGACCAACCCGACAGAGGTGCAGGACACCACCCCAAAGGCACCAAGGGTAAGAGGACCACCTCTGGAAAGGCCAGAGAACATTCTTCAGGCGACCATAGAAAACTTGACTACGCCTGTAGCGCCGATACTTGATCCGGCAAATGCTCAGGCAGAGTTGGAAGAAACCAGGCAAAAGGTGCTGGTAGAGGCCAAAAAGGTGTCGGCCTTGCGGGAGTCCTTAAACAGGACCCTGCGAGAATATGCCAAAGCTAATAAGCTTGACGTCGCACCCGAACGGGTGGACGAGTTAAGGTTGAGAGGGAAGAACCTCATGGATGATATCAACAAAGAGCATGATGCTCATAAAGCAGAATCAGAGGATTTGGGTTTGCCGAGGTACAGTACCCCGGCAAAGAACCTAAGAGCGGCAAATGCCGCAGTATTAGAGTTAAAAGGGTTGACCGGCGAAGCCCGACAGAAACAACAAGAAAGAGTGAACGAGCTGGTGCGCATCGCGAACCAGCAAAACAAAGAAATGCTCAGAGCAAACCCGGCGAGACCGGGGGCCTCGCGAATGGTTCATTCAGCAGGAGCAGCACCTGCCTTGTCCGTGGCAGCAGCATCTTCACCCGGAAATAATGCTCGAAGAGACAAAGCAGTAACCTCGGGAAAGAGGAACAAGCAGATTGTCCCATATGATCCGGCAATGGCCGGAAAGGCAAATGAGAACAGAGGCAATGCAAGCCGAGGTAACAGTGGGGAGAGGAACCACGACCGTGTGGAAAAAGATGGCGGAAGCCGAGGCAACGGAGATCTCGGCAGAAGAGAACCCGCGAGAGGCAATCATGAGAACAATACCCCGGTCGAAGTAAAGAGAGAACTGCCACTCAACCCGCAACCGAGGCATGAACCCCGGCAGGAAAGAGAAACGAGGCCAGCTCGCCACAATCAAATTAATGAGAGATACAATGATGGTTATTCCGAAATGGAATATGCGATCCATGGCGGAAACAACCACTATGGAATACAAGACAGAGTTCTGTATAGAGATTTGTCGTCAAATGATGCAAGAGTGAAGCTAGACCGGCTATACAGGTCTGAGTTATTGGAAGAACAGGGTCCACCAGGGCCGACATGCTTTGGACCACGTATCATGGGCGAGCCACCTGTGCTGGACTTTCAGCTAGCAAGGGGCACGAAAACATATAATGGGAGTACCAAACCACAAGACTGGTTGATTGACTATGCCACTGCTGTAAAAATAGCGGGTGGGAACTTACGATGGGCAGTACGGTATGTACCACAAATGCTGGAAGGACCAGCTAGGGTGTGGCTGAATAATATACCAGCCGGCAGTATCAACTGTTGGCTAGATTTTGAGGAAATGTTTGTCAGCAACTTTACTAGCACATACAAGAGGCCAAACAGGCCACAACAGTTAGCCATGTGCAAGCAGAGGCCGAATGAAACAGATAGAGAGTTTTTAACTCGGTGGTGCAACCTGAGAAACTCATGTGAAGGAGTCATAGAATCGCAGGCAATAGCTTGGTTCGCATAAGGATGCCGTTATGGCAGCGTATTGTGGCAACGTCTGCAAAGAGATATGCCGACCACACTGGCAGAAACTATCAGAATAGCGGACTCCTACGCATTAGGAGACCCAACGCAGCCAGAATTAATGTCGGCGGATCATCGCGAGCAGTAGGACCATTATGCAAGAGATTTGCCCGGGTCATCTAGGCGCGGTGATTTCAGAGGAAGAAGAAGAGAGGAAAGGCTGGATTATAGATATAATTCGGCCCAAGTGGCGGCAGTAGCGCAAGACCCGCCGAGTCACGGAGCAACTCAACGGCAGAAGAATGGTCCTCAGCGGTGGACACCAAGAAATGAAGGAAATGAAGGAAAAAGGCACCCCATCAAGTACATCAGCAGCATCAGCCACAGTTGACTGGAGCAAATGCACAGCAACTAATGTTACCGCCCCCTCCCCCGAGATACGATAATTCGGATCGGAGAGACGCGGTGCATCAAGTGATGAACCAAGTCCAGGATGGAAGGACAAATCCGGCGAATACCGGACACAATGATTACAGAGAACATCATCAATCCTATTGCATGTTCACAACGGAACAGCAAGACAAGCAAAGCGTGCAGTGCCGGCATATGGAGGTGAATGCAGTTATGTCGGCAGTACCAATATATATGCCTTGGTCAGATCAGGAGATAACTTGGAGCATAAAGGATCATCCTAAGATAATGCCGAGTCCCAGATCATATGCACTCGTGTTGGATCCGACATTTGTGGGACCGAGCATCAATGTGAAATTCTCAAAGGTACTCATAGACAATGGAAGCAGTATCAATATCATGTACAAGGATACCATGCATAAACTCGGAATATCGCAGAACATGTTGCAATCAACGAGGACCACTTTCCATGGAATAGTCCAGGGCTTTCATGTGAACCCATTGGTAAGGTCCGAGTGGATGTGTTATTCGGCACAAGAGATAACTGCAGAGCAGAAAATTTAGAGTTTGAAGTGGTGGATCTAGAGAGCTATTATCATGCTCTACTCAGACGGCCAGCATTGGCCAAATTCATGGGAAGTTGTCATATAAGTTATCTGAAAATGAAGCTACCCGGACCACAAGGAGTGATAACTATAGCAGGGGATTACAAGAAATCAATGGAGTGTGCATCAGCCGGGTCAAATTTGGCCGAATCATTGGTTATAGCAAGAGAAAAAAGAAGGATTCAGGAGGTAGCAACCCTCGCTCAGTCGGCACAGCTGAACATGCCGGCACTAGCCAACCCGCATGGTAGTGTCTCTTTTAAGCCGACTAGAGAAACGAAAAAGTTTCAGATAGATGAGCAATTCCCGGAGCGTACTGTTACTATTGGTGCAGGCCTGGACGCTAAATAGGAAAGCGAGCTCACCAACTTCCTCTGTGAGAATCGGGACATATTTGCATGGTCGACTCAGGATCTGCAAGGTGTTCCGAGGGAGTTGGCTGAGCACTCTTTGAATGTAAGGCCAGGAGCAAGGCCGGTGAAGCAACCTCTCCGCCGCTTCGCCGAAGACAGGAGAAAAATAATAGGAGATGAAATAGCTCGGCTCCTTGCAGCCGGGTTCATCATGGAGGTGCTGTACCCGGATTGGTTGTCGAATCCGGTGCTAGTAGAAAAGAAGAAAGATGATCCCAATGTAGCCATTGTATGACGAATGTGTATCGATTACACGAACCTAAACAAAGCGTGTCCAAAAGATCCTTTTCCATTGCCTAGAATAGACCAAGTCATTGATTCGACCGCTGGTTGTGAGTTATTATCATTTGTAGACGCGTACTCTGGTTTCCACTAGATACCGTTAAATCCGGCCGATCAAATAAAGACTGCATTTATTACCCCGTACGGGGCTTATTGCTATCGCACAATGCCATTCGGCCTGCGAAATGCAGGAGCAACATATCAGAGATGCATGCAAAAATGTCTACACGATCAAATAGGAAAAAATGTACAAGTATATGTAGATGACGTGGTCATTAAAACCAAGGAAAGCAAAACGTTATTGGAGGATATACGGCAGACTTTCGTGAACTTGAGAAGGTTCCGAATGAAGCTTAATCCGGACAAGTGCACGTTTGGCGTGCCGGCAGGAAAATTACTCGGTTTTCTTGTATCTAGCCGAGGTATAGAGGCCAACCCAACCAAGATAAAGGCGGTAGAAAGAATGGAGTTGCCGAGGTGTCTAAATGACGTACAAAAGTTCACAGGTTGTTTAGCCTCGCTCAGCCGATTTGTATGTTGGCTGGGAGAGAAGGCATTACCACTCTATCAACTGATGAAGAAATCAGATAAGTTCATTTGGACTCCACAAGCAGACAGTGCATTTCATGAATTGAAAAAGATGTTGGTCACAGCGCCTGTCTTAGCTTCTCCATTGTCAAAAGAGCCTATGCTACTCTACATAGCAGCCACTAACAGAGTAGTGAGTGTTGTAGTCGTAGTGGAACGACTCGAAGATGGTAAGTCGGTACAAAGGCCGGTGTATTATTTAAGTGAGGTGTTATCCACTTCAAAGCAGAATTACCCACATTATCAGAAGATGGCTTATGGAGTATATATGTCGGCGAAAAAGCTTAAACATTACTTCGAAGAGCATCCCATCAAAGTGATTTGTGAGGCGCCCATAGCCGACATATTGAGCAACAAAGACGCAAGTGGCCGAATAGCGAAATGGGCAATCGAGTTGTCGCGATACGCTCCACAATTTGATAGGAGAGACGCAATCAAATCTCAAGCAGTCACCGACTTCTTCGTAGACTAGGCCGAAGTGCAGTATGAGCCACCATTACCAGATCCAAATTATTGGACGATGCATTTCGATGGTTCCAAACTAAGACATGGTTTGGGGGTAGGAATAGTGTTAACCTCGCCTAAAAAAGATCAGCTGAAATATGTGCTACAAATACATTTTGCCGCGTCTAATAATGTAGCCGAGTATGAAGCACTAGTCCATGGATTGAAAGTAGCAAAAGAGATCGGCATACGCCGAATCTTATGCTATGGGGACTCGGACCTAGTAGTACAGCAAGTCTCAGGCAATTGGGATGCATTAGATGCTAATATGGCTTTATACAGATTTCATGTGCAAAAGATCAGTGGATACTTTGAAGGATGTGAATTTCACCACATACCTCGGGCAGAAAATGATGCCGCAGACACGTTGTCAAAGCTCGGATCAACCCGGCAGTCAATTCCACCGGGTATTGCCCTGGAACACCTCAGAAAACCATCAATAATCCCTTCACCAGAATCCGAATCTATCTTTATTCCGGCTAATTCGGCAGCAGACAATGTGCCGATGGAAGTAGACCAGCAATATAACTCGGAATCCCCCAAGAGGAGGACAACAGAAGTAAGCACAATCATAGAGAAAGCCGAGATGGATATGTCGGCAGAAAACATGGAAATAGACAATGAGAGTACACCAGAAAAAGTCACACCGCCATGGGCGAAACCCATATTCTCTTACCTTAAAGACTCGATATTGCCGGATAATGAAGTATTAGCTAGACAAACTGTAAGGAGAGCAAAAGCTTATACAATCATAAACAATGAACTATATAAAAGAAGCGTCACAAGCGTGTTGCAGAAATGTGTGAGTTCGGCAGAAGGTCAGGAGATCCTCCTAGATATACATCAAGGAGAATGTGGACACCATGCTTCATCTCGTGCCTTAGTAGCCAAAGCGTTCAGGCATGGATTTTATTGGCCAACGGCGTTAAAAGAAGCCAAAGAGTTGGTTGAGAAATGCAATGGTTGTCAGAGATATGCAACCAAAATACATATACCATCGGCCGAGTTAAAAACAATACCCATCACTTGGCCATTTTCTGTGTGGGGTTTAGATATGGTGGGACCATTTAAGCCGGCGCGAGGTGGAATGACCCACATACTGGTTATGGTGGACAAGTTCACGAAATGGATTGAGGTGAAACCGATAAAAAAATGCGATGGGCCCACAGCAGTGAAATTTCTCAAAGATATTATCTTAAGATATGGGTATCCGCACAGTATTATTACAGATAATGGCACAAACTTTGCAGAAGGAGCTTTCGCCAGATTTTGCAGAGAGAAACACATAAGACAGATATTGCCTCTGTGTCTCACCCAGCATCTAATGGGCAAGTGGAAAGGTCCAATGGACTAGTACTATCAGGAATAAAACCACGACTTGTCGAACCATTGCAAAGGTCGGCAGGATGTTGGATTGAGGAACTCCCAGCCGTACTATGGAGCCTCAGGACTACTCCGAATAGATCAACAGGTTATACACCATTCTTTCTGGTATACGGGGCAGAGGCCGTCCTTCCAGCCGACATAATACATGACTCGCCAAGAGTTACTCAGTATACAACCTCGGAGGCAAACGATATAGCTCGGCAAGATACTGTAGACCTGCTAGAAGAAGCCAGAGAACTGCCCCTATCACGATCAGCTATTTATCAGCAGAACTTGCACCGATATCACAGCAGGAAGGTGAATCCAAGGGTATTCAAAGAAGGAGATCTAGTCCTCCGACTGGTACAACGCACGGCCGGCATGCACAAGCTGTCACCTCCATGGGAGGGACCATTCATCGTGAGCAAAGCGTTGCATAACGATGCCTATTATCTAATCGACGCTCAATCTCCCGGAAGGAACAACGCAGACAAAGCTGGCGAAGAAACGAAGCGGCCATGGAATGTAGCCTTGCTTCGCCCATTTTACTCATAGCATGATGTCTCAAGGTCAAACACCAATGATGTATTGAACCTCGGCATCCAGAGCAGTGACGCAGGGACTGCCATATGTTATTTCAATTCTGTGTTATGTATTTGAACCTCGGCACCCAGAGCAGCGACTCGGGGACTGCTATATGTTATTTCAATTCCATGTTATGTATTTGAACCTCGGCACCCAGAGCAGCGACTCGGGGACTGCCATATGTTATTTCAATTCCGTGTTATGTATTTGAACCTCGGCACCCAGGGCAGTGACTCGGGGACTGCCGTATGTTGTTTCAAATTTCATCTTATGTATTAAACCTCAGCATCTAGAGCAGTGACTCGGGGACTGCCGTATGCTGCCCGAAACTTTGGTTGAGCACTAAAACTCGATACCCTGAGTAGCACCTCGGCATTGGTCCTATATTATTTCTAAGATTTGGCTTACATACGAGACTTCGGCGAGATAGAAAGTGATTCGGGGACTCCCATACATCGTTCTGAAGTAACAATCAACCTTCGATACAAGAAAGGGGTAACACTTCAACACCACGAATTAGAGCCGATCAATCTGGTATGATATTCGAAGCTCACACCTAGACTACTCGGCTAAACCACGAGAATACAAAGACAAGGATGCATCTTAAAAACAGGAAATCACGAGTCATCAAAGCAAGAATTCGGACGAAAATCCAACTTAAACAAAATTATAATAGATACAAACTCATATGTCGCAGTAGTACACGGCAAAAGAAGTTCAGGTCATACAGAAAACGGACAAATGTGTCGCGTACATCATACGCCTGGCATGCCAGGGTTAAGAAATAACTTAAACGTTTTGAGCTGAAGAGGCAGCGACTTGGTCAGGCGCTGGGCACTCCGACGTAGGAGGAACTTCGACCGAGGTTGCCTCGCCTTCCATAGACCCAGGTGCAACTTTAGTCAAAGCCCGAGGCTGCTCACGAGCTTCAGTTTGTGCAGTTGAATGCCCAGTACCTTTGGAGGAGGACCGCGCATCGCCGTCACTGTCCGAGCTTGAGCTAGAGCTACCAGATGTGGCCGAGTCATCCTCACCCTCCTCTAGCCCAGCTGAATTGTTATCCGAGGCATCCTCAACTATGACCTCATCATCCGGGTTTGGAAGGAAACTCGGACCTTCATTCTAGGTGTGCACATCGGCATACTCAACAAGCTGGAAGGCGCGAGCTTGCCGAAGAGCAACAAAAGTGGGATCCTCAACCCAACGAGAACCAGTGCGCAGATTTCTCAGGATATCAAGAGAGATGTCTTCGTACCATGACATAATAACAGTGAGAGCCATATCAGCGTCAGCTCGTCCGGCTGATTCCCTCCAAAGACTTAGTTGCCTCTCGGATGCCATCAGTCTTTTCACCAGTAATTCGACCTCATTGATATCAGGGGTCCTAGAAGTGTTCGGCCAAAGAACATGGTAAGCTCGAATAGCTGCCTGCACCAAATCCCAGCCCATAATCTTCATTGGACCAACTGCAGCACCAACAGCAACCAGGAAATCCTCCATTGAATACTCCGAGTCAGCGGTAACAGGGACACCTCGGCGCACACGAGCTGCAAGAACTGCTTTAGAGCTCACAGGCTTAGCCTCGGGAAAGTGATCTGCGCAAAGCACGAATGTGTCAGGTGGCAGTAGGGACAAAGAGAAAAATATAATTCGGCCGTGATAAGAAGCTTACGGTGAATATAACTCATCATTATCTGGAGGTCTTTGGCCCAATCGGTCTTGCTCTTCTCAAAACGAGCAATTTCCTCGCTCATTCCCTGAATTTTCAGTTCGGCAGTTTCGAGGAGTTCTTTGTTCTTCTGCAGCTCCAAAGCTAGCCGATTTTTCTCCTCGGAGAATTCCTGATCGACCTTTTCTAGTTCGGATTTCTGTGAGAGCTTAAGAGCATCCACCTCAGCCTGCAGGCGAACTATTTCATCATCTTTTTCTTGCAGCTGTGCCGAATGAGTAGCGCTTTGTTCTAAAAAATGCAGCATCACGTCAGGGATGGGCGTGCAATCTTGGTGAGATGCTGCAAAGGTTTTCAACTCGGCTTTACCAAAGCCAAATGAAATAAAGAAAGTTTAGCACACATGTTAAAAGGAAAAAGGTGTAAGATAAAAGGGAAACTAACCTTCCAAGCTCTTGACTTTCTTCTCAAGACGAATGTTGAGGTTATTGATATTACCTGTTCACCCAAAAAAAAAAGTGAGCCGACATCTCGCAGATAAATCGATAAAAAAGTCGAGAATAACGAGAAGGAACTATAGACTTACCAGCCTTTTTTACCACAGGAAGGATTTTCTCATACTTTTCTTCAAGTTTGCGGTGCGAAAAAAGCAACCTCTAAAATTCGGCAGTCCGCCGGTCATGGGCAACCTGAACAATGGAGATAAATGATAAATGAACATTTTAAGCTAAACTAGATCCGAGTCAAGCAGAACTTACCTCGGATATAGGTGGCTAGATATTCGAATCTAAACCAGATCCGAGTCAAGAAAAACTTACCTCGGATCTAGGTGGCTGCATATTCAAAGCTAAACCAGATCCGAGTCAAGCAGAACTTACCTCGGATCTAGGTGGCTGGATATTAGAAGCTAAACCAGATCCGAGTCAAGCAGAACTTACCTCGGATCTAGGTGGCTGGATATTCGAAGCTAAACCAGATCCGAGTCAAGCAAAACTTACCTCGGATCTAGGTGGCTGGAAATTCGAATCTAAACCAGATCCGAGTCAAGCAAAACTTACCTCGGATCTAGGTGGCAGGATATTCAAAGCTAAACCAGATCCGAGTCAAGCAAAACTTACCTCGGATCTAGGTGGCTAGAAATTCGAATCTAAACCAGATCCGAGTCAAGCAAAACTTGTTGGAGATATGCCCTAGAGGCAATAATAAATATAGTTATTATTATATCTTTGTGTTTATGATAAATGTTTATATTCATGCTATAATAGTATTAACAAGGAAACATTAATACTTGTGTGAATTGTAAACTTAAATTGAAGTCCCTAGTATAGCCTCTATACTTCACTAGCTTGTTGGTTGATTAAATGATTGTGGTTTCCATATCATGAACATTGAGATGTTATCAACAACAAGATCATATCGTTAGGAGAATGATATGGTGGACATACTCCTATAGATAAGCGTAGCATAAAGATCAAGTCATTTCAATAGTTCAATTGCTATATGCTTTCTGATACATAGTAACCTAATTCCTTCGACCATGAGATCATGCATATCACCTTTGCCGGATGGATGCTTTGATAACATCAAACACCACACCGTAACTGGGTGGCTATAAAGGTGGCATTAAGTGTTCGGAAAGTATTGGTTGAAACACATGGATCAAGAGTGGGATTTGTCCATCCACATGACGGATAGATATACTCTGGGCCCTCTCGGTGGAATGTCATCCAATTAGCTTGCAAGCATGTGACATGGTCACAAGGGATCACATATCACGGGAACGAGAAAAGAGTACTTATCGGTAACGAGTTTGAACTAGGTATGCAGAGATACCGACGATCATAACCTCGGATAAGTAACATATCGTGAGACAAAGGGAAATTGGTATCGTATGTAAGTGGTTCATTCGATCGCAAAGTAATCGTAGAAATATGTGGGAGCCATATGAATTTCCAGATTCCTCTATTGGTTATTGTTCGAAGAAGTGTCTCGATCATGTCCGCATAATTCACGAACCGTAGGGAGACACACTTAAGGATTCGACGTTGTTTGAGTAGTTATGGTATTATGAGAAAGAGACCGAATGTTGTTCGGAGTCTCGGATGGGATCCGGGATATCACGAGGTGATCCAGAATGGTCCGGAGAATAAGATTCATATAAGGAAAGTCCCGTTTCGGAGTTGGGGAATGGTTCCGGTGTTTTCATCGGGAACATTCTAGAAGGTCCCGGAATGTCCGGCACTCCGGAGGGGGAAGGGTACATGAATGTGTCATTGTAAGTTGGAATGATTGCATCATGTACTAGGTGTTCTTGCTGTCCAAAATAAAGGGTTTATTTAAATCCTAAATTGAAAAGTCAAACGGCTAGTTTGAAAGTCAAACGGCAATTTTGGGAAGTGGGAAGAGAGGAGGATTGGTGGAGGCCGAATTGGAGGAGGGTTCCTCCCTTGGCCGGCGCCCCACCAAGCCGACTTGGGGAGGGACTCTCCTCCCCTTGGCCGGCCAGCCCTCCCACCTATATAAGGAGGGGCAGGGCTCCCTACTAGCACACACAAGTTCCTATCTTCTACCTCCGGTTTAGAGCCGTTTTGGTTTAGAGCTTCTAATTGCTTTAGCCAGCGGTTTAGAGCCTTCTAATTGGTTTAGAGCCCTCTAATTGGTGTGTCTAATTACTAGACCACTAATAGCCTCTCTCATAAGCTCCACCATACTCGCACCGGCTTAAGGCGAAGCCCTGCGGGATTTCCCCTCTACTTCCGGTACCACGCCGTTGTGCTGCCGGAATCGCGAGGAGAGTGCTACAACCTCTGCTGCCTGCTGGAACAAGGGAGAGGAAGGTCTTCGTCGAGTACCGAACGTGTGACCGACTGCGGGAGCGCTGCTGGAACGTGGCGCCGGAAGGATCGTCTACGCGATCTTGAGATCGGAAAGAGTACGACTACATCACCCACGAGAATCTGCTCTCGTTAAACACTTTGGAATGTTCGAGGGTGAGTTATTCCATCGACTCGTTGCTACAATCTAGTAGATAGATCTTGGCTTGTTTGTTTGTATGCGATAGAAAATTTTTGTTTTCCATGCTACGAACCCCTACAGTGGTATCAGAGCCGTGTCTATATGTAGATCTGTTGCACGAGTAGAACACAATGGTCATTGTGGGCGTTGATGCTTTTATTGTAGATTGCTTTTTGTGTACTTTGCATCTTGCGGTATGTTGGGATGAAGCGGCCCGGGCTAACCTTACATGACATCGTTCATGAGACTTGCTCCACGTTTGACATGCAACTTGTATTGCATAAGTGGCTTTGCGGGTGCCTGTTTCTCCTAGCATAGTTAAGATCCAATTTACAACGGGTAATCAACAATGCTAGTATCAATGTTGTGGTTCTTGTTCCTAAGTTAGAATGACACTTATTGAAAGCCCCAAACCACGTAAAATATGCAAAGAAAGTAGAGGCGTCTAACTTTGTTTTGCAGGGGTGTGCAGTGATGTGATATGGCCATGATTGTGATTATATTTGATGTATGCAATGTTCCTTATTGTAAGTTGGCAACCGGCAGGAGCCATATGGTTGTCTTTAATTTCTGTTAAGACCTGCGTGTCTATTCAAAATAGTTGTAATAGTTGAAGCTGGTGGACGACAACCATGAAGAAGCGTCATTGACCTTGATGCTATGCCGGTGATGATGGAGATCATGTTCGTGCTTGAAGATGGAGATCGGAAGCACAAAGAAGAAAGGCCATATCATATCACATATTATGAATTGCATGTGATGTTAATCCTTTATGCATCTTGTATTGCTTAGTGGACGACGGTAGCATTATAAGATGATCCCTCATGCACATAAATTTCAAGTTCTAAAGTGTTCACCCTTAGTATGCACCGTTGCCAAAGCTTGCTGCTTCAAAGCACCACGTGATGATCGGGTGTCTTTGATTCCGCGGGTGAATACAACGTAAGCAAGCCAGATTTGCTTATGCGGTAGCTAAGGTTTGATCTTGACGAGCCTAGCATGTACAGACATGGCCTCAGGAACACGGATCACCGAAAGGTAAAGCATGAATCATATAGTAGATATGATGAACATGTCGATTGTTCGCCATTGAAACTATATCAACTCTCGTGATGATCGGTGTTGATGTAGTGGATTTGGTTCATGTGATCACTAAAACAATGTGAGGGATGTTGTTTTGAGTGGGAGTTCACCTAGTTTAATTTCATTAATTAATTTGAACTCAATTTGTCATAAACTTAGTCTAAACTATTGCAAATATGTTGTAGATCAATGGCAGCCCCTACCATCAATTTTAATGCGTTCCTAGAGAAAGAAAAGTTGAAAAACAATGGAAGCAACTTCGCGGATTGGTTCCGCAATTTGAGGATTGTCCTCACAGCTGGTAATTTGACCTATGTGCTGGATGCACCGCTGGGTGACCCACCTGCAGCTGATGCTCCCGATGAAGTAAAGAATGTTTACCTCGCTCGGAAGAATCAGTACTCCATAGTTCAGTGTGCTATCTTGTATGGTTTAGAATCGGAGCTTCAGAAAAGGTTTGAGAATTCAGACCCATATGATATTGTCGAGGATCTCAAATTAATTTTTGAGACTCATGCGGCAATTGAAAGTTATGAAGCTTCTGAAAAGTTCTTTAACTGCAAGATGGAAGAGGGCAGCTCCGTCAGTGAGCATGTGCTTAAGATGTCTGGGCACGCAAATAAACTTCAAAGCTTGGGTATAGTGATTCCTAATACTTTGGGGGTTTACCGCATCCTCCAATCACTACCACCAAGTTACAAGAACTTTGTGATGAACTACAACATGCAGAACATGAACAAAGAGTTGCCAGAATTATTTGCTATGTTAAAGTCTGCAGAAGTGGAGATCAAGAAAGAGCACCAAGTGTTGATGGTCAATAAGACCACCAAATTCAAGAAAGGCAAGTCTAAGCAGAAGGGACACTTCAAGAAGGGTGGTAAGAAAGTTGCCATGCCGACGAAGAAGACCAAGGCTGGACCCAAGCCTGATACTGAGTGCTTTTACTGCAAGGGAGAAGGTCACTGGAAGCGGAATTGCCCAAAGTACTTGGCGGATTTGAAGAACGGCAACATCAACAAGAAAGGTATATCTGATATACATGTTATTGATGTGTATCTCACTAGTATTCGTAGTAGTGCCTGGGTATTTGATACTGGTTCGGTTGCTCATATTTGTAACTCGAAACAGGAGCTGCAGAATAAACGGAAGCTAGCAAAGAACGAGGTGACGATGCGCGTGGGAAACGGATCAAAGGTTGATGTGATCGCGGTCGGCACGCTACCTCTTTATCTACCATCGGGATTAGTTTTGTACTTAAATAATTGTTATTTGGTGCCTGCGTTGAGCATGAACATTATATCGGGATCTTGTTTATTGCGAGACGGTTACTTGTTTAAATCCGAGAATAATGGTTGTTCGATTTATATGAGTAATATGTTTTATGCACATGCACCTTTGATAGATGGTCTATTCTTATTGAATCTCGATAGTAGAAATACACATATCAACAACATTGAGGCTAAAACGTTTGAAATCAAGCGATAATTCGACCTATATGTGGCACTGTCGTCTTGGTCACATCGGAGTGAAACGTATGAAGAAACTCCATTCCGATGGACTTCTTGAATCACTTGATTTTGAATCACTTGAAAGATGCGAAGCATGTCTGATGGGTAAAATGACTAAGACTCCATTTTCTGGTATAATGGAGCGAGCTACGGACTTACTGGAAATCATACATACCGATGTGTGTGGTCCAATGAGTGTAGCATCGCGCGGTGGTTATCGTTATGTTCTTACCTTCACGGATGATTTGAGTAGATATGGGTATATCTATTTCATGAAACATAAGTCCGAAACTTTCGAGAAGTTTAAGGAGTTTCAAAGTGAGGTAGAGAATCAACGTAACAAGAAGATTAAATTTCTACGTTCTGATCGTGGAGGTGAATATCTAAGTTACGAGTTTGGCGAGCATTTGAAGAAATGCGGAATACTTTCACAATTGACACCGCCGGGAACACCACAGCGTAATGGTGTGTCTGAACGTCGTAATCGAACCCTCTTAGATATGGTTCGTTCTATGATGTCACTTACAGATTTACCGCTAACATTTTGGGGTTATGCATTAGAAACAGCCGCATTCACTTTAAATAGGGCACCATCTAAATCCGTTGAAACGACACCGTATGAATTATGGTTTGGGAAGAAACCTAAATTGTCGTTCCTTAAAGTTTGGGGATGCGAAGCCTATGTAAAGAAGTTACAGCCGGACAAGCTTGAACCCAAAGCGGAAAAATGCGTCTTCATAGGATACCCGAAGGAAACTATTGGGTATACCTTCTATCATAGATCCGAAGGCAAAATCTTCGTTGCCAAGAATGGATCCTTTCTAGAGAAGGAATTTCTCTCGAAAGAAGTGACTGGAAGGAAAGTAGAACTCGACGAGGTTGTCGAACCTTCTCTCGAAATTGCGAGTAGCGCAGCACCGGAAGAAGTTCCTGTGGTGCCTGCACCAATAAGAGAGGAAGCTAATGATGGTGATCATGAAACTTCGGTTGAAGTTACTACAGAGCCTCGAAGGTCAACGAGAACTCGTACCACTCCAGATTGGTATGATTCCGTTATGAATGTCATGTTGGTGGACAACACCGATGACCCTGAGACATATGAGGAAGCGATGATGAGCCCAGATTCCAATAAATGGCAAGAAGCCATGAAATCCGAGATTGGATCCATGTACGAAAACCAAGTATGGACTTTGGTGGACTTACCGGATGGCCGGAAGGCTGTCGAGAACAAATGGATTTTCAAGAAGAAAACAGATGCTGATGGTAATGTTACTGTCTATAAAGCTCGACTTGTCGCAAAAGGGTTTCGACAAATTCAAGGAGTTGACTACGATGAGACTTTCTCACCGGTAGCGAAGCTAAAGTCTGTGAGGATTATGTTAGCAATCGCTGCATATTATGATTATGAGATATGGCAGATGGATGTCAAAACAGCATTCCTCAATGGATACATTGATGAAGAGTTGTATATGATGCAACCCAAAGGTTTTGTCGATCCTAAAGATGCTAACAAGGTATGCAAACTTCAACGGTCCATCTATGGATTGAAGCAAGCATCACGAAGTTGGAATCAACGTTTTGATAAGGTAATCAAAAGTTTTGGTTTTATACAAACTTATGGAGAAGCTTGTATTTACAAGAAAGTGAGTGGGAGCTCTGTAGCATTCTTAATACTGTATGTGGATGACATATTGTTGATTGGGAATGATGTAGACCTTCTTAATAGTGTCAAGGAATATTTGAATAATAGTTTTTCAATGAAGGATCTTGGCGAAGCAGCTTACATATTAGGCATAAAGATTTATAGAGATAGATCGAAATGCCAAATATCATTGTCACAAAGTACATATTTGGACAAAGTTCTAAAGAGGTTTGGAATGGAAGAAAGCAAGAAAGGGTTCTTGCCCATGTTGCCCAATACGACCTTGAGTAAAACTCAAAGTCCGACATCGGCAGAAGATAGAGAAAGGATGAGTAAGACTCCCTATGCATCAGCCATAGGATCTCTAATGTATGCCATGCTGTGTACTAGACCCGACATTGCATATGCTGTTAGTTTAACTAGCAGATATCAAAGTGATCCAGGAGTGGATCATTGGACAGCGGTCAAAAACATCCTTAAGTACTTGAGAAGAACTAAGGATATGGTTCTTTCTTATGGAGGTGATGAACAGCTCGTTGTTAATGGTTACACCGATGCTAGTTGGAACACCGATCCAGATGATTCTAAATCACAATCTGGGTACGTATTTATTTTGAATGGTGCAGCAGTTAGCTGGAGGAGTGCAAAGCAAAGCGTTGTGGCGAGATCTTCAACTGAATCGGAATACATGGCTGCTTCGGAGGCTTCACAAGAAGCGATATGGATGAAAGAGTTCATTACAGAGCTGGGTGTGGTTTCTAGTGCGCTGGACCCAATGTCTATCTACTGTGATAACATGGGCGCCATAGCCAATGCGCAAGAACCAAGGTCACACAAGAAGCTGAAGCACATCAAGCTGCGTTTTCACGCTATTCGAGAACATATCCAGGATGGGGATATAAAGATTTGCAAAGTACACACAGATCTGAATGTGGCGGATCCGTTGACTAAACCTCTCCCGAGGGCAAAACATGACCAACACCAAACTGCCATGGGTGTTCGGTGTATTACCATGTAATCTAGATTAGATGACTCTAGTGCAAGTGGGAGACTGTTGGAGAAATGCCCTAGAGGCAATAATAAATATAGTTATTATTATATCTTTGTGTTTACGATAAATGTTTATATTCATGCTATAATAGTATTAACAAGGAAACATTAATACTTGTGTGAATTGTAAACTTAAATTGAAGTCCCTAGTATAGCCTCTATACTTCACTAGCTTGTTGGTTGATTAAATGATTGTGGTTTCCATATCATGAACATTGAGATGTTATCAACAACAAGATCATATCGTTAGGAGAATGATATGGTGGACATACTCCTATAGATAAGCGTAGCATAAAGATCAAGTCATTTCAATAGTTCAATTGCTATATGCTTTCTGATACATAGTAACCTAATTCCTTCGACCATGAGATCATGCATATCACCTTTGCCGGATGGATGCTTTGATAACATCAAACACCACACCGTAACTGGGTGGCTATAAAGGTGGCATTAAGTGTTCGGAAAGTATTGGTTGAAACACATGGATCAAGAGTGGGATTTGTCCATCCACATGACGGATAGATATACTCTGGGCCCTCTCGGTGGAATGTCATCCAATTAGCTTGCAAGCATGTGACATGGTCACAAGGGATCACATATCACGGGAACGAGAAAAGAGTACTTATCGGTAACGAGTTTGAACTAGGTATGCAGAGATACCGACGATCATAACCTCGGATAAGTAACATATCGTGAGACAAAGGGAAATTGGTATCGTATGTAAGTGGTTCATTCGATCGCAAAGTAATCGTAGAAATATGTGGGAGCCATATGAATTTCCATATTCCTCTATTGGTTATTGTTCGAAGAAGTGTCTCGATCATGTCCGCATAATTCACGAACCGTAGGGAGACACACTTAAGGATTCGACGTTGTTTGAGTAGTTATGGTATTATGAGAAAGAGACCGAATGTTGTTCGGAGTCTCGGATGGGATCCGGGATATCACGAGGTGATCCGGAATGGTCCGGAGAATAAGATTCATATAAGGAAAGTCCCGTTTCGGAGTTGGGGAATGGTTCCGGTGTTTTCATCGGGAACATTCTAGAAGGTCCCGGAATGTCCGGCACTCCGGAGGGGGAAGGGTACATGAATGTGTCATTGTAAGTTGGAATGATTGCATCATGTACTAGGTGTTCTTGCTGTCCAAAATAAAGGGTTTATTTAAATCCTAAATTGAAAAGTCAAACGGCTAGTTTGAAAGTCAAACGGCAATTTTGGGAAGTGGGAAGAGAGGAGGATTGGTGGAGGCCGAATTGGAGGAGGGTTCCTCCCTTGGCCGGCGCCCCACCAAGCCGACTTGGGGAGGGACTCTCCTCCCCTTGGCCGGCCAGCCCTCCCACCTATATAAGGAGGGGCAGGGCTCCCTCCTAGCACACACAAGTTCCTATCTTCTACCTCCGGTTTAGAGCCGTTTTGGTTTAGAGCTTCTAATTGCTTTAGCCAGCGGTTTAGAGCCTTCTAATTGGTTTAGAGCCCTCTAATTGGTGTGTCTAATTACTAGACCACTAATAGCCTCTCTCATAAGCTCCACCATACTCGCACCGGCTTAAGGCGAAGCCCTGCGGGATTTCCCCTCTACTTCCGGTACCACGCCGTTGTGCTGCCGGAATCGCGAGGAGAGTGCTACAACCTCCGCTGCCTGCTGGAACAAGGGAGAGGAAGGTCTTCGTCGAGTACCGAACGTGTGACCGACTGCGGGAGCGCTGCTGGAACGTGGCGCCGGAAGGATCGTCTACGCGATCTTGAGATCGGAAAGAGTACGACTACATCACCCACGAGAATCTGCTCTCGTTAAACACTTTGGAATCTTCGAGGGTGAGTTATTCCATCGACTCGTTGCTACAATCTAGTAGATAGATCTTGGCTTGTTTGTTTGTATGCGATAGAAAATTTTTGTTTTCCATGCTACGAACCCCTACAAAACTTACCTCGGATCTAGGTGGCTGGATATTTCAGGTTCGACTAAGAAGAAAGGCAAGCAAACTATAAGGCAAATCTAGACAGATATAAAATTCGAACACTAGAGACAAAGATAGATTAAGTAAAGCATTATTAAACTTCCAAGCATATAACAGGTTATTTCCTTGCAAGTTGCGGGGACTGGAGCATATAGTAACATCTGAAGAACTAATCTAAAACTCTGCAAAACAGCGATTACCTCATTCATCTTGTTAGTATCAAGGATGAACTTGGCAGCTTGATCGAAACGGCCACTGATGTCGGAAAGCTGAAAGGGCTGACTGATTGGATTACCCTCAAACTGATCAGCAACATTCCAATTATTAGCATACTCCACCAGCGAGCCGAGGTTGTTCCCACTAGCCGTCCGAGTTAAGACTTTACCCCGAACATGTCGTCTAACCACTGCGGCCGCAGGGCTTTTATGAAGAGCAAGATGGGTGCAAGCAGCCGAGGTAACGGAGGCTTTGGTAGGCGTAGTTCCTTTGCGCAGAACGTCGGCAATACTCGGCTGAGAAGAGCCGACAAGTCCTTTCTGGGAAGAGGAGGCCTTGCTGGCAACTGTTTTTCTTGCCTTAGAAGAGGCATCAGCAGGAGACGATACCTTGGTAATGGGAACGGTGTCTTTAGGAGCAGCAGGAGTAACGGTCGCAGAAGGCGCCGAGATAACGACCTCTTCGGCCGGGGCTGGGGTTGCTGTAGAGACCGCTGGGGCGGATGGAGGCTCAATAGAGGAGCTCGGACCCACAGAGGGGGCAGCAGGTTCGACAGAAATCTCGGAGGGGAGAGTGGAATCAATGTTGAGAAAAGAAGTATCAGGCACGTCGCAACGAGGGGGTGACTGATTCGGAGCTGAAGGAGAGGCAGCACGAGCAGGACTGGGAATCCTAGTATCTTCAACGGGCGGAGGAGACGGCTGCCGAATCGGGCGGCTAGTCATGCTAGGACCACCTGGCTTAACAGAAAGCGGAGCACTGCGAAAACAAGAAAGAAAAATGGGTGTCAGGATAAAACACAGAAAGAGAGAAACAAGAAATACCAGCAAAAGGAACTTACCCTGCGACCCCAGGCATGGTCTTCCGCCTGGGGAGATTCGGAGCGGATTTCTTCATTCGTTTCTTGGGGGCCGCCTCTGAGGCACTAGCAGGAGCCCCGCGTTTCCCCGAGGTAACAGGGGGTCGGGAAGCAATAGGCTCGGCGTCGTGAACCTGACCGGCCGGATTAGCTGGGAAAGTAGAAGCCGGAAATGCATAAGAAATAGGCATTGCGGCAACTACCTCAAGAACTTGGATCTCGTCCGAATCACCTTCCTCCTCGTGGGCCGAGGTCTTTCCACGAGCTCGAGCCGGGGCAGGATCCGACTTAGGGACGAACTCTTCCGAGTCCGGCTCACCAGTATCCGGGGTGCTCCAGTCCGCAGGCCACGGAAGCAGCAAAACCTTAGCATCCTCATTCTTCTGTTATGCGAACCTCTGCAAGACAAGAGAAAAGAAAATCAGCGAAAACTGTTGCAAAAGCAATTGAGTAGCAGAGCGTTATTGGTTAAACTTACTTCGGGAGGCGGACGATCGCGGGTGAAAGGCTTCAACCCCCAAGCCCAATCCTCGGGCATATCCGTCTTGAAGATAGCTCGGACACGCTTATGGATAAGATAGTTATCCAGTTCCACGGTCGAAACTCGGTTAGGGTCAAGAGGACCGCTCATGTAGCACAGTTTGTGAGTCCGCCTCTGGAATGGGTAGATTCGGCTGCTGATAAAGGTAGCCATCAGATCTTCGCCGCATAACCCGGCACGGATCAGCTCTTTGAGCCGAATCTCAAAGGCCTCAGCCAAGGCATGGCTCTTCCTCGGATTATAAGTCCAATTCACCTTAGAAGGAGGACCAATGGAGAAGGCAGGGAGCCGAATCTTGTCCTCCGTCCCTCTGTTCTTGACGTAAAAGAAGGATTTGTGCCACTTCTTGCACGACTCTAACCCGGTGACACGAGGAAATACTGACTTTCTCCGAGGTGTAATGGACGCAGCCCCACATTGAGTAAGCAGTTTCTCGGAAGGGTGCAGAGACTTGTCAGGGATTACGTTAGAGCGAATCTGGAAGAACTTCGACCAGACGTGCACAGACGGCCATAGGTCGAAGTATCCCTCCGAGGCGGAGATAAAAGCAGAAAGAGAAGCGATGGCATTTGCAGGAAGATGATGCGGCTGAAGGCCGAAGTAATCGAGAAACTCTCTAGCAAAATCGCTGAGAGGAAGACCAAAGCCGCGTGCGAAATGTGACATAAAAACTACGTACTCGCCCTCCCTAATGTCTGGAGAAGACTCGCTGTCGGGTAAGCGACAGGAGACCTCGGCGGGAATCCTCCGAGTTCGGATAAGCCATTCGATCTCGCGGCGGGTAACAGAGGAACCTTGCCACGAGCCTCGCTCAGGCCCAGAGCCAGCATCGTCATCCTCTACCAGGGCACCACTAAAAGAGCTAGACATGGGTTCGCCGAAAAAATCGACGGAGGAAGAACTGGCGGCGGAGGAAGGTTTAGAGCCACGAGGCCCCGTCGCAATTTTGAACGAGAACGACGGCGGAGGAGCAGAGAAACCACCGCACGAATACGAAACCAAGACAGAGAAATCTAGGGTAGGGCCTAGGCAACGGAGCCGGAGAGAACTCACCGGCGACGACGCCAAAGCTAGCGAACACGGAGGAGGCAGACAGAGCGACGCGGAGGATTCCTCGCCGTCAGAAGTTCTGATGAACGCACGGCGGCAGAGCTGCGAGCGGGCGCGGGAGCGAGAGGAAGAAGAAGGGCGCAGGCGAACGAGAAGGGGAAAGTGAATCCCCGACACCGCGCCCCCCCTTTATAGCCTAGCCCGAGCAAGGTAGTGGGATCGTGGGTGTGGCAGTGGGCAGCACGGATCGTGTGCGCAGCACGACCACGCGTCGCTGACCGGAACCGCACCGAAGGCCACACAATTGACCAAGGAGCTCACGATCCCCAACGAGAACAGCGCACGAGGCGTCGCAGCAATGGCACGACAGGCGCGGCAGTAACTGTAGCTTGTCAGTAAATACTGTAGAGGAACAAAAAACTAGAGAAACAATGATGACGATGACACGTGGGACGAGGCGTGCACTAGTAAATACGGTGTTACCACGAGCGGGCAGAAGATAACTCGGAAAGAATGCATAATGTGTATCATGAAACTGATACGACCCGGCCAAGGTTATCGGCGGGACCATATCAGCTTCGGGGACTAATGTTGGGGAGGTAACCCCGGATAGGGTAAGGACGGGGAAAGACGAAAGGATTATTCCCCGTCCAGTTTCCGAGTTATATTCTAAGCTGGCCGAGTCTTGTAAAGGTCGGCCGAGATAAGGAAAGGCAAGACCTCAGTAGTGATGGCAAGGCATTACCCGGCCGAGATACGGCGTAAGCCGGCCGGGTTGGCCCGACTGATCTTAATGCAGGTGAAGGACAGGCCGAGTTACGCGAGGAAGGGCCGAATGATACGAAGCTTGCAGGAGAAGGACAAAACCCAAAGTCAAACCCTAGTCGCGGAATCTGAGCAGAGCCAAGAGCTAAAGACAAGTGTGCAGAACGACAGAGGGGCAGAAGGAGGTCACGGAGGTGACAGTTCTGGAGCCCGAGGCAAGCAGGAGGGGCCCTCTGGAATCTTACCGCAGTGGGAAGGGCGACAGGGAAAGAGGAGCGCCGAACTACTATATCGGGACAAGCATATTCCTCGAATATGCTTGCCACGTCAGCCCTGGAAGAACCCAGGGCTCTCCTTTATAAGGGGAGGCTTAGACCCTGAGGAAGGGATCGACTGATTCTTGGTGCCGTTAGGCTGGTAAAGTTCTCTCTTTCTCCTTGTATACAGCTCAAGGAGCACTTGTAGCCCAAGGAAGGAGAAATAAAGATCTTTGCATTAGCTTTCTGTGTGTAGAATCAACTACATCTTCCCTCCCCAGATCCCACTAGCATCCATTGGCCCCAAACTTTAGCCTACCCATGGCATCTGCCGTGCCACCACCACGACAAACAACAAGAGTCATTGCATGTGTGTTCTTTTCACATAACATATATGGATCCACCAGTGTCATTACATGTGTGTTCTTTTCACAATCCACCTATGGATCCACCAGTGTCATTGCATGTGTGCTCTTTTTACTAACAATGACCAGAATCATTGCATGTGTGTTATCTTCAGAGACCACACATGGATCCACCAGTGTCATTGCATCTGTGTTCTTTTTACTAACAACAACCAGAGTCATTGCATGTGTGTTCTTTTCACATACCACATATGGATCCACCAGTGTCATTGCATGTGTGCTCTTTTCACAATCCACCCATGGATCCACCAGTTTCATTGCATGTGTGTTCTTTTTACTCAGAACAACCAGAGTCATTGCATGTTTGTTCTTTTCACATACCACATATGGATCTACCAGTGTCATTGAAATGTGTGTTCTCTTCAGAGACCACACACGGATCCACCAGTGTCATTCCATGTGTGTTCTTTTTACTAACAACAACTGGAGTCATTGCATGTGTGTTCTTTTCACATACCACTTATGGATCCACTAGTGTCATTGCATGTGTGCTCCTTTCACAATCCACCTATGGATCCACTAGTGTCATTCCATGTGTGTTGTTTTTACTAACAACAACTAGAGTAATTGCATGTGTGTTCTTTTCACATACCACATATAGATGCACCAGTGTCATTGCATATGTGTTCTTTTCACAATCCACCTATGGATCCACCAGTGTCATTGCATGCGTGATCCTTTTACTAACAACAACCAGAGTCATTGCATGTGTGTTCTCTTCAGAGACCACACATGGATCCACTAGTCTCATTCCATGTGTGTTCTTTTTACTAACAACAACCAGTGTCATTGAAATGTGTGTTCTCTTCAGAGACCATACATGGATCCACCAGTGTCATTGCACGTGTGTTCTTGTTACTAACAACAATCAGAGTCATTGCATGTGTGTTCTTTTCACATACCACATATGGATCCACCAGTGTCATTACATGCGTGTTCTTTTCACAATCCACCTATGGATCCACCAGTGTCATTGCATGTGTGCTCTTTTTACTAACAACAACCACAGTCATTGCATGTGTGTTATCTTCAGAGACCATACATGGATCGACCAGTGTCATTGCATGTGTGTTCTTTTTACTAACAGCAACCAGAGTCATTGAAATGTGTGTTCTCTTCAGAGACCACACATGGATCCACCAGTGTCATTGCATGTGTGTTCTTTTTACTAACAACAACCAGAGTCATTGCATGTGTGTTCTTTTCACATACCACATATGGATCGACCAGTCTCATTGCATGTGTGTTCTTTTTACTAACAACAACTGGAGTCATTTCATGTGTGTTCTTTTCACATACCACATATGGATCCACTAGTGTCATTGAAATGTGTGTTCTCTTCAGAGACCACACATGGATCCACCAATGTCATTGCATGTGTGTTCTTTTTACTAACAACAACGGGAGTCATTGCATGTGTGTTCTTTTCACATACCACATATGGATCCACCAGTGTCATTGCATGTGTGCTCTTTTCACAATCCACCTATGGATCCACCAGTGTCATTGTATGTGTGTTCTTTTCACATAACACATATGGATCCACCAGTGTCATTGAAATGTGTGTTCGCTTTAGAGACCACACATGGATGCACCAGTGTCATTGCATGTGTGTTCTTTTTACTAACAACAACTGGAGTCACTGCATGTGTGTTCTTTTCACATACCACATATGGATCCACCAGTGTCATTGCATGTGTGTTGTTTTCACAATCCACCTATGGATCCACCAGTGTCATTGCATGTGTGTTATTTTTACTCACAACAACCAGAGGCATTGCATGTGTGTTATTTTCACATACCATATATGGATCCACTAGTGTCATTGCATGTGTGCTCTTTTCACAATCCACATATGGATACACCAGTGTCATTATATGTGTGTTCTTTTTACTAACAACAACTAGAGTCATTACATGTTTGTTCTTTTCACATACCACATATGGATCCACTAGTGTCATTGCATGTGTGCTCTTTTCACAATCCACATATGGATCCACCAGTGTCATTACATGTGTGTTCTTTTTACTAACAACAACTAGTGTCATTGAAATGTTTGTTCTCTTGAGAGAGCATACATGGATCCACCAGTGTCATTGCACGTGTGTTCTTGTTACTAACAACAACCAGAGTCATTGCATGTGTGTTCTTTTCACATAACATATATGGATCCACCAGTGTCATTACATGTGTGTTCTTTTCACAATCCACCTATGGATCCACCAGTGTCATTGCATGTGTGCTCTTTTTACTAACAACGACCAGAATCATTGCATGTGTGTTATCTTCAGAGACCACACATGGATCCACCAGTGTCATTGCATGTGTGTTCTTTTTACTAACAACAACCAGAGTCATTGCATGTGTGTTCTTTTCACATACCACATATGGATCCACCAGTGTCATTGCATGTGTGCTCTTTTCACAATCCACCCATGGATCCACCAGTTTCATTGCATGTGTGTTCTTTTTACTCACAACAACCAGAGTCATTGCATGTTTGTTCTTTTCACATACCACATATGGATCTACTAGTGTCATTGAAATGTGTGTTCTCTTCAGAGACCACACACGGATCCACCAGTGTCATTCCATGTGTGTTCTTTTTACTAACAACAACTGGAGTCATTGCATCTATGTTCTTTTCACACACCACATATGGATCCACTAGTGTCATTGCATGTGTGCTCCTTTCACAATCCACCTATGGATCCACCAGTGTCATTGCATGTGTGTTCTTTTTACTAACAACAACCAGAGTAATTGCATGTGTGTTCTTTTCACATACCACATATGGATGCACCAGTGTCATTGCATGTGTGTTCTTTTCACAATCCACCTATGGATCCACCAGTGTCATTGCATGCGTGATCCTTTTACTAACAACAACCAGAGTCATTGTATGTGTGTTCTCTTTAGAGACCACACATGGATCCACTAGTATCATTCCATGTGTGATCTTGTTACTAACAACCTGTGTCATGGAAATGTGTGTTCTCTTTAGAGACCATACATGGATCCACCAGTGTCATTGCATGTGTGTTCTTGTTACCAACAACAACCAGAGTCATTGCATGTGTGTTCTTTTCACATACCACATATGGATCCACCAGTGTCATTGCATGTGTGTTCTTTTCACAATCCACCTATGGATCCACCAGTGTCATTGCATGTGTGCTCTTTTTACTAACAACAACTAGAGTCATTGCATGTGTGTTATCTTCAGAGAAAATACATGGATCGACCAATGTCATTGCATGTGTGTTCTTTTTACTAACAACAACCAGTGTCATTAAAATGTGTGTTCTCTTCAGAGACCATATATGGATCCACCAGTGTCATTGCACGTGTGTTCTTGTTACTAACAACAACCAGAGTCATTGCATGTGTGTTCTTTTCACATACCACATATGGATCCACCAGTGTCATTACATGTGTGTTCTTTTCACAATCCACCTATGGATCCACCAGTGTCATTGCATGTGTGCTCTTTTTACTAACAATGACCAGAATCATTGCATGTGTGTTATCTTGAGAGACCACACATGGATCGACCAGTGTCATTGCATGTGTGTTCTTTTTACTAACAACAACCAGAGTCATTGAAATGTGTGTTCTCTTTAGATACCACACATGGATCCACCAGTGTCATTGCATGTGTGTTCTTTTTACTAACAACAACCAGAGTCATTGCATGTGTGTTCTTTTCACATACCACATATGGATCGACCAGTGTCATTGCATGTGTGTTCTTTTTACTAACAACAACTGGAGTCATTTCATGTGTGTTCTTTTCACATACCACATATGGATCCACCAGTGTCATTGAAATGTGTGTGATCTTCAGAGACCACACATGGATCCACCAATGTCATTGCATGTGTGTTCTTTTTACTAACAACAACGGGAGTCATTGCATGTGTGTTCTTTTCACATACCACATATGGATCCACCAGTGTCATTGCATGTGTGCTCTTTTCACAATCCACCTATGGATCCACCAGTGTGATTGCATGTGTGTTCTTTTCACATACCACATATGGATCCACCAGTGTCATTGCATGTGTGCTCTTTTTACTAACAACGACCAGAATCATTGCATGTGTGTTATCTTCAGAGACCACACATGGATCCACCAGTGTCATTGCATGTGTGTTATTTTTACTAACAACAACCAGAGTCATTGAAATGTGTGTTCTCTTCAGAGACCACACATGGATCCACTAGTGTCATTGCATGTGTGTTCTTTTTACAAACAACAGCTAGAGTCACTGCATGTGTGTTCTTTTCGCATACCACATATGGATCCACCAGTGTCATTGCATGTGTGTTGTTTTCACAATCCACCTATGGATCCACCAGTTTCATTGCATGTGTGTTCTTTTTACTCACAACAACCAGAGTCATTGCATGTTTGTTCTTTTCACATACCACATATGGATCTACCAGTGTCATTGAAATGTGTGTTCTCTTCAGAGACCACACACGGATCCACCAGTGTCATTCCATGTGTGTTCTTTTTACTAACAACAACTGGAGTCATTGCATCTGTGTTCTTTTCACACACCACATATGGATCCACTAGTGTCATTGCATGTGTGCTCCTTTCACAATCCACCTATGGATCCACCAGTGTCATTGCATGTGTGTTCTTTTTACTAACAACAACCAGAATAATTGCATGTGTGTTCTTTTCACATACCACATATGGATGCACCAGTGTCATTGCATGTGTGTTCTTTTCACAATCCACCTATGGATCCACCAGTGTCATTGCATGCGTGATCCTTTTACTAACAACAACTAGAGTCATTGTATGTGTGTTCTCTTCAGAGACCACACATGGATCCACTAGTATCATTCCATGTGTGATCTTGTTACTAACAACAACCAGTGTCATGGAAATGTGTGTTCTCTTTAGAGACCATACATGGATCCACCAGTGTCATTGCATGTGTGTTCTTGTTACCAACAACAACCAGAGTCATTGCATGTGTGTTCTTTTCACATACCACATATGGATCCACCAGTGTCATTGCATGTGTGTTCTTTTCACAATCCACCTATGGATCCACCAGTGTCATTGCATGTGTGCTCTTTTTACTAACAACAACTAGAGTCATTGCATGTGTGTTATCTTCAGAGAAAATACATGGATCGACCAATGTCATTGCATGTGTGTTCTTTTTACTAAAACAACCTGTGTCATTGAAATGTGTGTTCTCTTCAGAGACCATATATGGATCCACCAGTGTCATTGCACGTGTGTTCTTGTTACTAACAACAACCAGAGTCATTGCATGTGTGTTCTTTTCACATACCACATATGGATCCACTAGTGTCATTACATGTGTGTTCTTTTCACAATCCACCTATGGATCCACCAGTGTCATTGCATGTGTGCTCTTTTTACTAACAACGACCAGAATCATTGCATGTGTGTTATCTTGAGAGACCACACATGGATCGACCAGTGTCATTGCATGTGTGTTCTTTTTACTAACAACAACTAGAGTCATTGAAATGTGTGTTCTCTTTAGAGACCACACATGGATCCACCAGTGTCATTGCATGTGTGTTCTTTTTACTAACAACAACCAGAGTCATTGCATGTGTGTTCTTTTCACATACCACATATGGATCGACCAGTGTCATTGCATGTGTGTTCTTTTTACTAACAACAACTGGAGTCATTTCATGTGTGTTCTTTTCACATACCACATATGGATCCACCAGTGTCATTGAAATGTGTGTGCTCTTCAGAGACCACACATGGATCCACCAATGTCATTGCATGTGTGTTCTTTTTACTAACAACAACGGGAGTCATTGCATGTGTGTTCTTTTCACATAACACATATGGATCCACTAGTGTCATTGCATGTGTGCTCTTTTCACAATCCACCTATGGATCCACCAGTGTCATTGCATGTGTGTTCTTTTCACATACCACATATGGATCCACCAGTGTCATTGCATGTGTGCTCTTTTTACTAACAACGACCAGAATCATTGCATGTGTGTTATCTTCAGAGACCACACATGGATCCACCAGTGTCATTGCATGTGTGTTCTTTTTACTAACAACAACTGGAGTCATTGCATCTGTGTTCTTTTCACACACCACATATGGATCCACTAGTGTCATTGCATGTGTGCTCCTTTCACAATCCACCTATGGATCCACCAGTGTCATTGCATGTGTGTTCTTTTTACTAACAACAACCAGAGTAATTGCATGTGTGTTCTTTTCACATACCACATATGGATGCACCAGTGTCATTGCATGTGTGTTCTTTTCACAATCCACCTATGGATCCACCAGTGTCATTGCATGCGTGATCCTTTTACTAACAACAACTACAGTCATTGTATGTGTGTTCTCTTCAGAGACCACACATGGATCCACTAGTATCATTCCATGTGTGATCTTGTTACTAACAACAACCAGTGTCATGGAAATGTGTGTTCTCTTTAGAGACCATACATAGATCCACCAGTGTCATTGCATGTGTGTTCTTGTTACCAACAACAACCAGAGTCATTGCATGTGTGTTCTTTTCACATACCACATATGGATCCACCAGTGTCATTGCATGTGTGCTCTTTTACTAACAGCAACTAGAGTCATTGCATGTGTGTTATCTTCAGAGAAAATACATGGATCGACCAATGTCATTGCATGTGTGTTCTTTTTACTAAAACAACCAGTGTCATTGAAATGTGTGTTCTCTTCAGAGACCATATATGGATCCACCAGTGTCTTTGCACGTGTGTTCTTGTTACTAACAACAACCAGAGTCATTGCATGTGTGTTCTTTTCACATACCACATATGGATCCACCAGTGTCATTACATGTGTGTTCTTTTCACAATCCACCTATGGATCCACCAGTGTCATTGCATGTGTGCTCTTTTTACTAACAACGACCAGAATCATTGCATGTGTGTTATCTTGAGAGACCACACATGGATCGACCAGTGTCATTGCATGTGTGTTCTTTTTACTAACAACAACCAGAGTCATTGAAATGTGTGTTCTCTTTAGAGACCACACATGGATCCACCAGTGTCATTGCATGTGTGTTCTTTTTACTAACAACAACCAGAGTCATTGCATGTGTGTTCTTTTCACATACCACATATGGATCGAACAGTGTCATTGCATGTGTGTTCTTTTTACTAACAACAACTGGAGTCATTTCATGTGTTTTTTTCACATACCACATATGGATCCACCAGTGTCATTGAAATGTGTGTGCTCTTCAGAGACCACACATGGATCCACCAATGTCATTGCATGTGTGTTCTTTTTACTAACAACAACGGGAGTCATTGCATGTGTGTTCTTTTCACATACCACATATGGATCCACCAGTGTCATTGCATGTGTGCTCTTTTCACAATCCACCTATGGATGCACCAGTGTCATTGCATGTGTGTTCTTTTCACATACCACATATGGATCCACCAGTGTCATTGCATGTGTGCTCTTTTTACTAACAACGACCAGAATCATTGCATGTGTGTTATCTTCAGAGACCACACATGGATCCACCAGTGTCATTGCATGTGTGTTCTTTTTACTAACAACAACCAGAGTCATTGAAATATGTGTTCTCTTCAGAGACCACACATGGATCCACCAGTGTCATTGCATGTGTGTACTTTTTACAAACAACAACTAGAGTCACTGCATGTGTGTTCTTTTCACATACCACATATGGATCCACCAGTGTCATTGCATGTGTGTTGTTTTCACAGTCCACCTATGGATCCACCAGTTTCATTGCATGTGTGTTCTTTTTACTCACAACAACCAGAGTCATTGCATGTTTGTTCTTTTCACATACCACATATGGATCTACCAGTGTCATTGAAATGTGTGTGCTCTTCAGAGACCACACATGGATCCACCAATGTCATTGCATGTGTGTTCTTTTTACTAACAACAACGGGAGTCATTGCATGTGTGTTCTTTTCACATACCACATATGGATCCACTAGTGTCATTGCATGTGTGCTCTTTTCACAATCCACCTATGGATCCACCAGTGTCATTGCATGTGTGTTCTTTTCACATACCACATATGGATCCACCAGTGTCATTGCATGTGTGCTCTTTTTACTAACAACGACCAGAATCATTGCATGTGTGTTATCTTCAGAGACCACACATGGATCCACCAGTGTCATTGCATGTGTGTTCTTTTTACTAACAACAACTGGAGTCATTGCATCTGTGTTCTTTTCACACACCACATATGGATCCACTAGTGTCATTGCATGTGTGCTCCTTTCACAATCCACCTATGGATCCACCAGTGTCATTGCATGTGTGTTCTTTTTACTAACAACAACCAGAGTAATTGCATATGTGTTCTTTTCACATACCACATATGGATGCACCAGTGTCATTGCATGTGTGTTCTTTTCACAATCCACCTATGGATCCACCAGTGTCATTGCATGCGTGATCCTTTTACTAACAACAACTAGAGTCATTGTATGTGTGTTCTCTTCAGAGACCACACATGGATCCACTAGTATCATTCCATGTGTGATCTTGTTACTAACAACAACCAGTGTCATGGAAATGTGTGTTCTCTTTAGAGACCATACATAGATCCACCAGTGTCATTGCATGTGTGTTCTTGTTACCAACAACAACCAGAGTCATTGCATGTGTGTTCTTTTCACATACCACATATGGATCCACCAGTGTCATTGCATGTGTGTTCTTTTCACAATCCACCTATGGATCCACCAGTGTCATTGCATGTGTGCTCTTTTTACTAACAACAACTAGAGTCATTGCATGTGTGTTATCTTCAGAGAAAATACATGGATCGACCAATGTCATTGCATGTGTGTTCTTTTTACTAAAACAACCAGTGTCATTGAAATGTGTGTTCTCTTCAGAGACCATATATGGATCCACCAGTGTCATTGCACGTGTGTTCTTGTTACTAACAACAACCAGAGTCATTGCATGTGTGTTCTTTTCACATACCACATATGGATCCACCAGTGTCATTACATGTGTGTTCTTTTCACAATCCACCTATGGATCCACCAGTGTCATTGCATGTGTGCTCTTTTTACTAACAACGACCAGAATCATTGCATGTGTGTTATCTTGAGAGACCACACATGGATCGACCAGTGTCATTGCATGTGTGTTCTTTTTACTAACAACAACCAGAGTCATTGAAATGTGTGTTCTCTTTAGAGACCACACATGGATCCACCAGTGTCATTGCATGTGTGTTCTTTTTACTAACAACAACCAGAGTCATTGCATGTGTGTTCTTTTCACATACCACATATGGATCGACCAGTGTCACTGCATGTGTGTTCTTTTTACTAACAACAACTGGAGTCATTTCATGTGTGTTCTTTTCACATACCACATATGGATCCACCAGTGTCATTGAAATGTGTGTGCTCTTCAGAGACCACACATGGATCCACCAATGTCATTGCATGTGTGTTCTTTTTACTAACAACAACGGGAGTCATTGCATGTGTGTTCTTTTCACATACCACATATGGATCCACCAGTGTCATTGCATGTGTGCTCTTTTCACAATCCACCTATGGATCCACCAGTGTCATTGCATGTGTGTTCTTTTCACATACCACATATGGATCCACCAGTGTCATTGCATGTGTGCTCTTTTTACTAACAACGACCAGAATCATTGCATGTGTGTTATCTTCAGAGACCACACATGGATCCACCAGTGTCATTGCATGTGTGTTCTTTTTACTAACAACAACCAGAGTCATTGAACTATGTGTTCTCTTCAGAGACCACACATGGATCCACCAGTGTCATTGCATGTGTGTACTTTTTACAAACAACAACTAGAGTCACTGCATGTGTGTTCTTTTCACATACCACATATGGATCCACCAGTGTGATTGCATGTGTGTTGTTTTCACAGTCCACCTATGGATCCACCAGTTTCATTGCATGTGTGTTCGTTTTACTCACAACAACCAGAGTCATTGCATGTTTGTTCTTTTCACATACCACATATGGATCTACCAGTGTCATTGAAATGTGTGTTCTCTTCAGAGACCACACACGGATCCACCAGTGTCATTCCATGTGTGTTCTTTTTACTAACAACAACTGGAGTCATTGCATCTGTGTTCTTTTCACACACCACATATGGATCCACTAGTGTCATTGCATGTGTGCTCCTTTCACAATCCACCTATGGATCCACCAGTGTCATTGCATGTGTGTTCTTTTTACTAACAACAACCAGAGTAATTGCATGTGTGTTCTTTTCACATACCACATATGGATGCACCAGTGTCATTGCATGTGTGTTCTTTTCACAATCCACCTATGGATCCACCAGTGTCATTGCATGCGTGATCCTTTTACTAACAACAACTAGAGTCATTGTATGTGTGTTCTCTTCAGAGACCACACATGGATCCACTAGTATCATTCCATGTGTGATCTTGTTACTAACAACAACCAGTGTCATGGAAATGTGTGTTCTCTTTAGAGACCATACATAGATCCACCAGTGTCATTGCATGTGTGTTCTTGTTACCAACAACAACCAGAGTCATTGCATGTGTGTTCTTTTCACATACCACATATGGATCCACCAGTGTCATTGCATGTGTGTTCTTTTCACAATCCACCTATGGATCCACCAGTGTCATTGCATGTGTGCTCTTTTTACTAACAACAACTAGAGTCATTGCATGTGTGTTATCTTCAGAGAAAATACATGGATCGACCAATGTCATTGCATGTGTGTTCTTTTTACTAAAACAACCAGTGTCATTGAAATGTGTGTTCTCTTCAGAGACCATATATGGATCCACCAGTGTCATTGCACGTGTGTTCTTGTTACTAAAAACAACCAGAGTCATTGCATGTGTGTTCTTTTCACATACCACATATGGATCCACCAGTGTCATTACATGTGTGTTCTTTTCACAATCCACCTATGGATCCACCAGTGTCATTGCATGTGTGCTCTTTTTACTAACAACGACCAGAATCATTGCATGTGTGTTATCTTGAGAGACCACACATGGATCGACCAGTATCATTGCATGTGTGTTCTTTTTACTAACAACAACCAGAGTCATTGAAATGTGTGTTCTCTTTAGAGACCACACATGGATCCACCAGTGTCATTGCATGTGTGTTCTTTTTACTAACAACAACCAGAGTCATTGCATGTGTGTTCTTTTCACATACCACATATGGATCGACCAGTGTCATTGCATGTGTGTTCTTTTTACTAACAACAACTGGAGTCATTTCATGTGTGTTCTTTTCACATACCACATATGGATCCACCAGTGTCATTGAAATGTGTGTTCTCTTCAGAGACCACACATGGATCCACCAATGTCATTGCATGTGTGTTCTTTTTACTAACAACAACGGGAGTCATTGCATGTGTGTTCTTTTCACATACCACATATGGATCCACCAGTGTCATTGCATGTGTTCTCTTTTCACAATCCACCTATGGATCCACCAATGTCATTGCATGTGTGTTCTTTTCACATACCACATATGGATCCACCAGTGTCATTGCATGTGTGCTCTTTTTACTAACAACGACCAGAATCATTGCATGTGTGTTATCTTCAGAGACCACACATGGATCCACCAGTGTCATTGCATGTGTGTTCTTTTTACTAACAACAACCAGAGTCATTGAAATGTGTGTTCTCTTCAGAGACCACACATGGATCCACCAGTGTCATTGCATGTGTGTTCTTTTTACAAACAACAACTAGAGTCACTGCATGTGTGTTCTTTTCACATACCACATATGGATCCACCAGTGTCATTGCATGTGTGTTGTTTTCACAATCCACCTATGGATCCACCAGTTTCATTGCATGTGTGTTCTTTTTACTCACAACAACCAGAGTCATTGCATGTTTGTTCTTTTCACATACCACATATGGATCTACCAGTGTCATTGAAATGTGTGTTCTCTTCAGAGACCACACACGGATCCACCAGTGTCATTCCATGTGTGTTCTTTTTACTAACAACAACTGGAGTCATTGCATCTGTGTTCTTTTCACACACCACATATGGATCCACTAGTGTCATTGCATGTGTGCTCCTTTCACAATCCACCTATGGATCCACCAGTGTCATTGCATGTGTGTTCTTTTTACTAACAACAACCAGAGTAATTGCATGTGTGTTCTTTTCACATACCACATATGGATGCACCAGTGTCATTGCATGTGTGTTCTTTTCACAATCCACCTATGGATCCACCAGTGTCATTGCATGCGTGATCCTTTTACTAACAACAACTAGAGTCATTGTATGTGTGTTCTCTTCAGAGACCACACATGGATCCACTAGTATCATTCCATGTGTGATCTTGTTACTAACAACAACCAGTGTCATGGAAATGTGTGTTCTCTTTAGAGACCATACATAGATACACCAGTGTCATTGCATGTGTGTTCTTGTTACCAACAACAACCAGAGTCATTGCATGTGTGTTCTTTTCACATACCACATATGGATCCACCAGTGTCATTGCATGTGTGTTCTTTTCACAATCCACCTATGGATCCACCAGTGTCATTGCATGTGTGCTCTTTTTACTAACAACAACTAGAGTCATTGCATGTGTGTTATCTTCAGAGAAAATACATGGATCGACCAATGTCATTGCATGTGTGTTCTTTTTACTAAAACAACCAGTGTCATTGAAATGTGTGTTCTCTTCAGAGACCATATATGGATCCACCAGTGTCATTGCACGTGTGTTCTTGTTACTAACAACAACCAGAGTCATTGCATGTGTGTTCTTTTCACATACCACATATGGATCCACCAGTGTCATTACATGTGTGTTCTTTTCACAATCCACCTATGGATCCACCAGTGTCATTGCATGTGTGCTCTTTTTACTAACAACGACCAGAATCATTGCATGTGTGTTATCTTGAGAGACCACACATGGATCGACCAGTGTCATTGCATGTGTGTTCTTTTTACTAACAACAACCAGAGTCATTGAAATGTGTGTTCTCTTTAGAGACCACACATGGATCCACCAGTGTCATTGCATGTGTGTTCTTTTTACTAACAACAACCAGAGTCATTGCATGTGTGTTCTTTTCACATACCACATATGGATCGACCAGTGTCATTGCATGTGTGTTCTTTTTACTATAAACAACTGGAGTCATTTCATGTGTGTTCTTTTCACATACCACATATGGATCCACCAGTGTCATTGAAATGTGTGTTCTCTTCAGAGACCACACATGGATCCACCAATGTCATTGCATGTGTGTTCTTTTTACTAACAACAACGGGAGTCATTGCATGTGTGTTCTTTTCACATACCACATATGGATCCACCAGTGTCATTGCATGTGTGCTCTTTTCACAATCCACCTATGGATCCACCAATGTCATTGCATGTGTGTTCTTTTCACATACCACATATGGATCCACCAGTGTCATTGCATGTGTGCTCTTTTTACTAACAACGACCAGAATCATTGCATGTGTGTTATCTTCAGAGACCACACATGGATCCACCAGTGTCATTGCATGTGTGTTCTTTTTACTAACAACAACCAGAGTCATTGAAATGTGTGTTCTCTTCAGAGACCACACATGGATCCACCAGTGTCATTGCATGTGTGTTCTTTTTACAAACAACAACTAGAGTCACTGCATGTGTGTTCTTTTCACATACCACATATGGATCCACCAGTGTCATTGCATGTGTGTTGTTTTCACAATCCACCTATGGATCCACCAGTTTCATTGCATGTGTGTTCTTTTTACTCACAACAACCAGAGTCATTGCATGTTTGTTCTTTTCACATACCACATATGGATCTACCAGTGTCATTGAAATGTGTGTTCTCTTCAGAGACCACACACGGATCCACCAGTGTCATTCCATGTGTGTTCTTTTTACTAACAACAACTGGAGTCATTGCATCTGTGTTCTTTTCACACACCACATATGGATCCACTAGTGTCATTGCATGTGTGCTCCTTTCACAATCCACCTATGGATCCACCAGTGTCATTGCATGTGTGTTCTTTTTACTAACAACAACCAGAGTAATTGCATGTGTGTTCTTTTCACATACCACATATGGATGCACCAGTGTCATTGCATGTGTGTTCTTTTCACAATCCACCTATGGATCCACCAGTGTCATTGCATGCGTGATCCTTTTACTAACAACAACTAGAGTCATTGTATGTGTGTTCTCTTCAGAGACCACACATGGATCCACTAGTATCATTCCATGTGTGATCTTGTTACTAACAACAACCAGTGTCATGGAAATGTGTGTTCTCTTTAGAGACAATACATGGATCCACCAGTGTCATTGCATGTGTGTTCTTGTTACCAACAACAACCAGAGTCATTGCATGTGTGTTCTTTTCACATACCACATATGGATCCACCAGTGTCATTGCATGTGTGTTCTTTTCACAATCCACCTATGGATCCACCAGTGTCATTGCATGTGTGCTCTTTTTACTAACAACAACTAGAGTCATTGCATGTGTGTTATCTTCAGAGAAAATACATGGATCGACCAATGTCATTGCATGTGTGTTCTTTTTACTAAAACAACCAGTGTCATTGAAATGTGTGTTCTCTTCAGAGACCATATATGGATCCACCAGTGTCATTGCACGTGTGTTCTTGTTACTAACAACAACCAGAGTCATTGCATGTGTGTTCTTTTCACATACCACATATGGATCCACCAGTGTCATTACATGTGTGTTCTTTTCACAATCCACCTATGGATCCACCAGTGTCATTGCATGTGTGCTCTTTTTACTAACAACGACCAGAATCATTGCATGTGTGTTATCTTGAGAGACCACACATGGATCGACCAGTGTCATTGCATGTGTGTTCTTTTTACTAACAACAACCAGAGTCATTGAAATGTGTGTTCTCTTTAGAGACCACACATGGATCCACCAGTGTCATTGCATGTGTGTTCTTTTTACTAACAACAACCAGAGTCATTGCATGTGTGTTCTTTTCACATACCACATATGGATCGACCAGTGTCATTGCATGTGTGTTCTTTTTACTATAAACAACTGGAGTCATTTCATGTGTGTTCTTTTCACATACCACATATGGATCCACCAGTGTCATTGAAATGTGTGTTCTCTTCAGAGACCACACATGGATCCACCAATGTCATTGCATGTGTGTTCTTTTTACTAACAACAACGGGAGTCATTGCATGTGTGTTCTTTTCACATACCACATATGGATCCACCAGTGTCATTGCATGTGTGCTCTTTTCACAATCCACCTATGGATCCACCAATGTCATTGCATGTGTGTTCTTTTCACATACCACATATGGATCCACCAGTGTCATTGCATGTGTGCTCTTTTTACTAACAACGACCAGAATCATTGCATGTGTGTTATCTTCAGAGACCACACATGGATCCACCAGTGTCATTGCATGTGTGTTCTTTTTACTAACAACAACCAGAGTCATTGAAATGTGTGTTCTCTTCAGAGACCACACATGGATCCACCAGTGTCATTGCATGTGTGTTCTTTTTACAAACAACAACTAGAGTCACTGCATGTGTGTTCTTTTCACATACCACATATGGATCCACAAGTGTCATTGCATGTGTGTTGTTTTCACAATCCACCTATGGATCCACCAGTTTCATTGCATGTGTGTTCTTTTTACTCACAACAACCAGAGTCATTGCATGTTTGTTCTTTTCACATACCACATATGGATCTACCAGTGTCATTGAAATGTGTGTTCTCTTCAGAGACCACACACGGATCCACCAGTGTCATTCCATGTGTGTTCTTTTTACTAACAACAACTGGAGTCATTGCATCTGTGTTCTTTTCACACACCACATATGGATCCACTAGTGTCATTGCATGTGTGCTCCTTTCACAATCCACCTATGGATCCACCAGTGTCATTGCATGTGTGTTCTTTTTACTAACAACAACCAGAGTAATTGCATGTGTGTTCTTTTCACATACCACATATGGATGCACCAGTGTCATTGCATGTGTGTTCTTTTCACAATCCACCTATGGATCCACCAGTGTCATTGCATGCGTGATCCTTTTACTAACAACAACTAGAGTCATTGTATGTGTGTTCTCTTCAGAGACCACACATGGATCCACTAGTATCATTCCATGTGTGATCTTGTTACTAACAACAACCAGTGTCATGGAAATGTGTGTTCTCTTTAGAGACAATACATGGATCCACCAGTGTCATTGCATGTGTGTTCTTGTTACCAACAACAACCAGAGTCATTGCATGTGTGTTCTTTTCACATACCACATATGGATCCACCAGTGTCATTGCATGTGTGTTCTTTTCACAATCCACCTATGGATCCACCAGTGTCATTGCATGTGTGCTCTTTTTACTAACAACAACTAGAGTCATTGCATGTGTGTTATCTTCAGAGAAAATACATGGATCGACCAATGTCATTGCATGTGTGTTCTTTTTACTAAAACAACCAGTGTCATTGAAATGTGTGTTCTCTTCAGAGACCATATATGGATCCACCAGTGTCATTGCACGTGTGTTCTTGTTACTAACAACAACCAGAGTCATTGCATGTGTGTTCTTTTCACATACCACATATGGATCCACCAGTGTCATTACATGTGTGTTCTTTTCACAATCCACCTATGGATCCACCAGTGTCATTGCATGTGTGCTCTTTTTACTAACAACGACCAGAATCATTGCATGTGTGTTATCTTGAGAGACCACACATGGATCGACCAGTGTCATTGCATGTGTGTTCTTTTTACTAACAACAACCAGAGTCATTGAAATGTGTGTTCTCTTTAGAGACCACACATGGATCCACCAGTGTCATTGCATGTGTGTTCTTTTTACTAACAACAACCAGAGTCATTGCATGTGTGTTCTTTTCACATACCACATATGGATCGACTAGTGTCATTGCATGTGTGTTCTTTTTACTATAAACAACTGGAGTCATTTCATGTGTGTTCTTTTCACATACCACATATGGATCCACCAGTGTCATTGAAATGTGTGTTCTCTTCAGAGACCACACATGGATCCACCAATGTCATTGCATGTGTGTTCTTTTTACTAACAACAACGGGAGTCATTGCATGTGTGTTCTTTTCACATACCACATATGGATCCACCAGTGTCATTGCATGTGTGCTCTTTTCACAATCCACCTATGGATCCACCAATGTCATTGCATGTGTGTTCTTTTCACATACCACATATGGATCCACCAGTGTCATTGCATGTGTGCTCTTTTTACTAACAACGACCAGAATCATTGCATGTGTGTTATCTTCAGAGACCACACATGGATCCACCAGTGTCATTGCATGTGTGTTCTTTTTACTAACAACAACCAGAGTCATTGAAATGTGTGTTCTCTTCAGAGACCACACATGGATCCACCAGTGTCATTGCATGTGTGTTCTTTTTACAAACAACAACTAGAGTCACTGCATGTGTGTTCTTTTCACATACCACATATGGATCCACCAGTGTCATTGCATGTGTGTTGTTTTCACAATCCACCTATGGATCTACCAGTGTCATTGCATGTGTGTTCTTTTTACTCACAACAACCAGAGTCATTGCATGTGTGTTCTTTTCACATACCACATATGGATCCACTAGTGTCATTGCATGTGTGCTCTTTTCACAATCCACATATGGATCCACCAGTGTCATTACATGTGTGTTCCTTTTACTAACAACAACTAGAGTCATTACATGTGTGTTCTTTTCACATACCACATATGGATCCACTAGTGTCATTGCATGTGTGCTCTTTTCACAATCCACATATGGATCCACCAGTGTCATTACATGTGTGTTCTTTTTACTAACAACAACTACTGTCATTGAAATGTTTGTTCTCTTGAGAGAGCATACATGGATCCACCAGTGTCATTGCATGTGTGTTCTTGTTACTAACAACAACCAGAGTCATTGCATGTGTGTTCTTTTCACATAACATATATGGATCCACCAGTGTCATTACATGTGTGTTCTTTTCACAATCCACCTATGGATCCACCAGTGTCATTGCATGTGTGCTCTTTTTACTAACAACGACCAGAATCATTGCATGTGTGTTATCTTCAGAGACCACACATGGATCCACCAGTGTCATTGCATGTGTGTTCTTTTTACTAATAACAACCAGAGTCATTGAAATGTGTGTTCTCTTCAGAGACCACACATGGATCCACCAGTGTCATTGCATGTGTGTTCTTTTTACTAACAACAACCAGAGTCATTGCATGTGTGTTCTTTTCACATACCACATATGGATCCACCAGTGTCATTACATGTGTGTTGTTTTCACAATCCACCCATGGATCCACCAGTTTCATTGCATGTGTGTTCTTTTTACTCACAATAACCAGAGTCATTGCATGTTTGTTCTTTTCACATACCACATATGGATCTACCAGTGTCATTGAAATGTGTGTTCTCTTCAGAGACCACACACGGATCCACGAGTGTCATTCCATGTGTGTTATTTTTACTAACAACAACTAGAGTCATTGCATGTGTGTTCTTTTCACATACCACGTATGGATCCACTAGTGTCATTGCATGTGTGCTCCTTTCACAATCCACCTATGGATCCACCAGTGTCATTGCATGTGTGTTCTTTTTACTAACAACAACCAGAGTAATTGCATGTGTGTTCTTTTCACATACCACATATGGATGCACCATTGTCATTGCATGTGTGTTCTTTTCACAATCCACCTATGGATCCACCAGTGTAATTGCATGCGTGATCCTTTTACTATCAACAACCAAAGTCATTGTATGTGTGTTCTCTTCAGAGACCACACATGGATCCACTAGTATCATTCCATGTGTGTTCTTTTTACTAACAACAACCAGTGTCATGGAAATGTGTGTTCTCTTTAGAGACCATACATGGATCCACCAGTGTCATTGCATGTGTGTTCTTGTTACCAACAACAACCAGAGTCATTGCATGTGTGTTCTTTTCACATACCACATATGGATCCACCAGTGTCATTACATGTGTGTTCTTTTCACAATCCACCTATGGATCCACCAGTGTCATTGCATGTGTGCTCTTTTTACTAACAACAACTAGAGTCATTGCATGTGTGTTATCTTCAGAGACCATACATGGATCGACCAATGTCATTGCATGTGTGTTCTTTTTACTAACAACAACCAGAGTCATTGCATGTGTGTTCTTTTCACATACCACATGTGGATCGACCAGTCTCATTGCATGTGTGTTCTTTTTACTAACAACAACTGGAGTCATTTCATGTGTGTTCTTTTCCCATACCACATATGGATCCACCAGTGTCATTGAAATGTGTGTTCTCTTCAGAGACCACACATGGATCCACCAATGTCATTGCATGTGTGTTCTTTTTACTAACAACAACGGGAGTCATTGCATGTGTGTTCTTTTCACATACCACATATGGATCCACTAGTGTCATTGCATGTGTGCTCTTTTCACAATCCACCCTTGGATCCACCAGTTTCATTGCATGTGTGTTCTTTTTACTCACAGCAACCAGAGTCATTGCATTTTTGTTCTTTTCACATACCACATATGGATCTACCAGTGTCATTGAAATGTGTGTTCTCTTTAGAGACCACACACGGATCCACCAGTGTCATTCCATGTGTGTTCTTTTTCCTAACAACAACTGGAGTCATTGCATGTGTGTTCTTTTCACATACCACATATGGATCCACCAGTGTCATTGCATGTGTGCTCCTTTCACAATCCACCTATGGATCCACCAGTGTCATTGCATGTGTGTTCTTTTTACTAACAACAACCAAAGTAATTGCATGTGTGTTCTTTTCACATACCACATATGGATGCACCAGTGTCATTGCATGTGTGTTCTTTTCACAATCCACCTATGGATCCACCAGTGTCATTGCATGCGTGATCCTTTTACTAACAACAGCCAGAGTCATTGCATGTGTGTTCTCTTCAGAGACCACACATGGATCCACTAGTATCATTCCATGTGTGTTCTTTTTACTAACAACAACCAGTGTCATTCAAATGTGTGTTCTCTTCAGAGACCATACATGGATCCATCAGTGTCATTGCACATGTGTTCTTGTTACTAACAACAACCAGAGTCATTGAATGTGTGTTCTTTTTACATACCACATATGGATCCACCAGTGTCATTACATGTGTGTTGTTTTCACAATCCACCAATGGATCCACCAGTGTCATTGCATGTGTGCTCTTTTTACTAACAACAACCAGAGTCATTGCATGTGTGTTATCTTCAGGGACCATACATGGATCGACCAATGTCATTGCATGTGTGTTCTTTTTACTAACAACAACCAGAGTCATTGAAATGTGTGTTCTCTTCAGAGACCACACATGGATCCACCAGTGTCATTGCATGTGTGTTCTTTTTACTAACAACAACCAGAGTCATTGCATATGCGTTCTTTTCACATACCACATATGGATCGACCAGTCTCATTGCATGTGTGTTCTTTTTACTAACAACAACTGGAGTCATTTCATGTGTGTTCTTTTCACATACCACATATGGATCCACCAGTGTCATTGAAATGTGTGTTCTCTTCAGAGACCACACATGGATCCACCAATGTCATTGCATGTGTGTTCTTTTTACTAACAACAACGGGAGTCATTGCATGTGTGTTTTTTTCACATACCACATATGGATACACCAGTGTCATTGAAATGTGTGTTCTCTTTAGAGACCACACATGGATGCACCAGTGTCATTGCATGTGTGTTCTTTTTTCTAACAACAACTGGAGTCACTGCATGTGTGTTCTTTTCACATACCACATATGGATCCACCAGTGTCATTGCATGTGTGTTGTTTTCACAATCCACCTATGGATCCACCAGTGTCATTGCATGTGTGTTCTTTTTACTCACAACAACCTGAGTCATTGCATGTGTGTTCTTTTGACATACCACATATGGATCCACTAGTGTCATTGCATGTGTGCTCTTTTTACTCATAGCAACCAGAGTCATTGCATGTTTGTTCTTTTCACATGCCACATATGGATCTACCGGTGTCATTGAAATATGTGTTCTCTTTAGAGACCACACACGGATCCACCAGTGTCATTACATGTGTGTTCTTTTTACTAACAACAACTGGAGTCATTGCATGTGTGTTCTTTTCACATACCACATATGGATCCACCAGTGTCATTGCATGTGTGCTCCTTTCACAATCCACCTATGGATCCACCAGTGTCATTGCATGTGTGTTCTTTTTACTAACAACAACCAGAGTAATTGCATGTGTGTTCTTTTCACATACCACATATGGATGCACCAGTGTCATTGCATGTGTGTTCTTTTCACAATCCACCTATGGATCCACCAGTGTCATTGCATGCGTGATCCTTTTACTAACAACAGCCAGAGTCATTGCATGTGTGTTCTCTTCAGAGACCACACATGGATCCACTAGTATCATTCCATGTGTGTTCTTTTTACTAACAACAACCAGTGTCATTGAAATGTGTGTTCTCTTCAGAGACCATACATGAATCCACCAGTGTCATTGCACGTGTGTTATTGTTACTAACAACCAGAGTCATTGCATGTGTGTTCTTTTGACATACCACATATGGATCCACCAGTGTCATTACATGTGTGTTCTTTTCACAATCCACCTATGGATCCACCAGTGTCATTGCATGTGTGCTCTTTTTACTAACAACAACCAGAGTCATTGCATGTGTGTTATCTTCAGAGACCATACATGGATCGACCAGTGTCATTGCATGTGCGTTCTTTTTACTAACAACAATCAGAGTCATTGAAATGTGTGTTCTCTTTAGAGACCACACATGGATCCACCAGTGTCATTGCATGTGTGTTCTTTTCATGAACCACATCTAGTCTCATTGGATGTGTGTTCTTTTCACAAACCACATAAGGATCCACCAGTGTCATTGCATGTTTGTTCTTTTAATGAACCACAGCTAAAGTCATTGCATTAGTGTTCTTCTCACAAACCACATAAGGATCCACCAGTGTCATTGGATGTGTGTTCTTTTCATGAACCACACCTAGTGTCATTGGATGTGTGTTCTTCTCACAAACCACATAAGGATCCACCAGTGTCATTTCAAGTCTGTTCTTTTCATGAACCATAGCTAGAGTCATTGCATGTGTGTTCTTCTCACAATCCACCTATGGATCCACCAGTGTCATTGCATGTGTGTTCTTTTTACTCACAACAACCAGAGTCAGTGCATGTGTGTTCTTTTCACATACCACATATGGATCCACTAGTGTCATTGCATGTGTGCTCTTTTCACAATCCACATATGGATCCACCAGTGTCATTACATGTGTGTTATTTTTACTAACAACAACCAGAGTCATTGCATGTGTGTTCTTTGCACATACCACATATGGATCCACTAGTGTCATTGCATGTGTGCTCTTTTCACAATCCACATATGGATCCACCAGTGTCATTACATGTGTGTTCTTTTTACTAACAACAACCAGAGTCATTACATGTGTGTTCTTTTCACATACCACATATGGATCCACTAGTGTCATTGCATGTGTGCTCTTTTCACAATCCACATATGGATCCACCAGTGTCATTACATGTGTCTTCTTTTTACTAACAACAACTAGTTTCATTGAAATGTTTGTTCTCTTGAGAGAGCATACATGGATCCACCAGTGTCATTGCATGTGTGTTCTTTTTACTAACAACAACCAGAGTAATTGCATGTGTGTTCTTTTCACATACCACATATGGATCTACAAGTGTCATTGAAATGTGTGTTCTCTTCAGAGACCACACACGGATCCACCAGTGTCATTCCATGTGTGTTCTTTTTACTAACAACAAATGGAGTCATTGCATATGTGTTCTTTTCACATACCACATATGGATCGACCAGTCTCATTGCATGTATGTTCTTTTTACTAACAACAACTGGAGTCATTTCATGTGTGTTCTTTTCACATACCACATATGGATGCACCAGTGTCATTGAAATGTGTGTTCTCTTCAGAGACCACACATGGATCCACCAATGTCTTTGCATGTGTGTTCTTTTTACTAAGAACAACGGGAGTCATTGCATGTGTGTTCTTTTCCCATACCACATATCGATCCACCAGTGTCATTGCATGTTTGCTCTTTTCACAATCCACCTATGGATCCACCAGTGTCATTGCACGTGTGTTCTTTTCACATACCACATATGGATCCACCAGTGTCATTGAAATGTGTGTTCTCTTTAGAGACCACACATGGATGCACCAGTGTCATTGCATGTGTGTTCTTTTTACTAACAACAACTGGAGTCATTGCATGTGTGTTCTTTTCACATACCACATACGGATCCACCAGTCTCATTGCATGTGTGTTGTTTTCACAATCCACCTATGGATCCACCAGTGTCATTGCATGTGTGTTCTTTTTACTCACAACAACCAGAGTCAGTGCATGTGTGTTCTTTTCACATACCACATATGGATCCACTAGTGTCATTGCATGTGTGCTCTTTTCACAATCCACATATGGATCCACCAGTGTCATTACATGTGTGTTCTTTTTACTAACAACAACCAGAGTCATTGCATGTGTGTTCTTTGCACATACCACATATGGATCCACTAGTGTCATTGCATGTGTGCTCTTTTCACAATCCACATATGGATCCACCAGTGTCATTACATGTGTGTTCTTTTTACTAACAACAACCAGAGTCATTACATGTGTGTTCTTTTCACATACCACATATGGATCCACTAGTGTCATTGCATGTGTGCTCTTTTCACAATCCACATATGGATCCACCAGTGTCGTTACATGTGTCTTCTTTTTACTAACAACAACTAGTTTCATTGAAATGTTTGTTCTCTTGAGAGAGCATACATGGATCCACCAGTGTCATTGCATGTGTGTTCTTGTTACTAACAACAACCAGAGTCATTGCATGTGTGTTCTTTTCACATAACATATATGGATCCACCAGTGTCATTACATGTGTGTTCTTTTCACAATCCACCTATGGATCCACCAGTGTCATTGCATGTGTGTTCTTTTTACTAACAACAACTAGAGTAATTGCATGTGTGTTCTTTTCACATACCACATATGGATCTACAAGTGTCATTGAAATGTGTGTTCTCTTCAGAGACCACACACGGATCCACCAGTGTCATTCCATGTGTGTTCTTTTTACTAACAACAACTGGAGTCATTGCATATGTGTTCTTTTCACATACCACATATGGATCCACCAGTGTCATTGCATGTGTGCTCCTTTCACAATCCACCTATGGATCCACCAGTGTCATTGGATGTGTGTTATTTTTACTAACAACAACCAGAGTATTTGCATGTGTGTTCTTTTCACATACCACATATGGATGCACCAGTGTCATTGCATGTGTGTTCTTTTCGCAATCCACCTATGGATCCACCAGTGTCATTGCATGCGTGATCCTTTTACTAACAACAACCAGAGTCATTGCATGTGTGTTCTCTTCAGAGACCACACATGGATCCACTAGTATCATTCCATGTGTGTTCTATTCACTAACAACAACCAGTGTCATTGAAATGTGTGTTCTCTTTAGAGACCATACATGGATCCACCAGTGTCATTGCATGTGTGTTCTTGTTACTAACAACAACTAGAGGCATTGCATGTTTGTTCTTTTCACATACCACATATGGATCCACCAGTGTCATTACATGTGTGTTCTTTTCACAATCCACCTATGGATCCATCAGTGTCATTGCATGTGTGCTCTTTTTACTAACAACAACCAGAGTCATTGCATGTGTGTTATCTTTAGAGACCATACATGGATCGACCAATGTCATTGCATGTGTGTTCTTTTTACTAACAACAACCAGAGTCATTGAAATGTTTGTTCTCTTCAGAGACAACACATGGATCCACCAGTGTCATTGCATGTGTGTTCTTTTTACTAACAACAACCAGAGTCATTGCATGTGTGTTCTTTTCACATACCACATATGGATCGACCAGTCTCATTGCATGTGTGTTCTTTTTACTAACAACAACTGGAGTCATTTCATGTGTGTTCTTTTCACATACCACATATGGATCCACCAGTGTCATTGAAATGTGTGTTCTCTTCAGAGACCACACATGGATCCACCAATGTCTTTGCATGTGTGTTCTTTTTACTAACAACAACGGGAGTCATTGCATGTGTGTTCTTTTCACATACCACATATCGATCCACCAGTGTCATTGCATGTGTGCTCTTTTCACAATCCACCTATGGATCCACCAGTGTCCTTGCATGTGTGTTCTTTTCACATACCACATATGGATCCACCAGTGTCATTAAAATGTGTGTTCTCTTTAGAGACAACACATGGATGCACCAGTGTCATTGCATGTGTGTTCTTTTTACTAACAACAACTGGAGTCATAGCATGTGTGTTCTTTTCACATACCACATATGGATCCACTAGTGTCATTGCATGTGCGTTGTTTTCACAATCCACCTATGGATCCACCAGTGTCATTGCATGTGTGTTCTTTTTACTCACAACAACCAGAGTCAGTGCATGTGTGTTCTTTTCACATACCACATATGGATCCACTAGTGTCATTGCATGTGTGCTCTTTTCACAATCCACATATGGATCCACCAGCGTCATTACATGTGTGTTCTTTTTACTAACAACAACCAGAGTCATTACATGTGTGTTCTTTTCACATACCACATATGGATCCACTAGTGTCATTGCATGTGTGCTCTTTTCACAATCCACATATGGATCCACCAGTGTCATTACATGTGTGTTCTTTTTACTAACAACAACCAGAGTCATTACATGTGTGTTCTTTTCACATCACATATGGATCCACTAGTGTCATTGCATGTGTGCTCTTTTCACAATCCACATATGGATCCACCAGTGTCATTACATGTGTGTTCTTTTTACTAACAACAACTAGTGTCATTGAAATGTTTGTTCTCTTGAGAGAGCATACATGGATCCACCAGTGTCATTGCATGTGTGTTCTTGTTACTAACAACAACCAGAGTCATTGCATGTGTGTTCTTTTCACATAACATATATGGATCCACCCGTGTCATTACATGTGTGTTCTTTTCACAATCCACCTATGGATCCACCAGTGTCATTGCATGTGTGTTCTTTTTACTAACAACAACCAGAGTAATTGCATGTGTGTTCTTTTCACATACCACATATGGATCTACCAGTGTCATTGAAATGTGTGTTCTCTTCAGAGACCACACACGGATCCACCAGTGTCATTCCATGTGTGTTCTTTTTACTAACAACATTGGAGTCATTGCATGTGTGTTCTTTTCACATACCACATATGGATCCACCAGTGTCATTGCAAGTGTGCTCCTTTCATAATCCACCTATGGATCCACCAGTGCCATTACATGTGTGTTCTTTTTACTAACAACAACCAGAGTAATTGCATATGTGTTCTTTTCACATACCACATATGGATGCACCAGTGTAATTGCTTGTGTGTTGTTTTCACAAACCACCTATGGATCCACCAGTGTCATTGCATGCGTGATCCTTTTACTAACAACAACCAGAGTCATTGCATATGTGTTCTCTTCAGAGACCACACATGGATCCACTAGTATCATTCCATGTGTGTTCTTTTTACTAACAACAACCAGTGTCATTGAAATGTGTGTTCTCTTTAGAGACCATACATGGATCCACCAGTGTCATTGCATGTGTGTTCTTGTTACTAACAACAACTAGAGTCATTGCATGTGTGTTCTTTTCACATACCACATATGGACCCACCAGTGTCATTACATGTGTGTTCTTTTCACAATCCACCTATGGATCCATCAGTGTCATTGCATGTGTGCTCTTTTTACTAACAACAACCAGAGTCATTGCATGTGTGTTATCTTCAGAGACCATACATGGATCGACCAATGTCATTGCATGTGTGTTCTTTTTACTAACAACAACTAGAGTCATTGAAATGTGTGTTCTTTTCAGAAACCACACATGGATCCACCAGTGTCATTGCATGTGTGTTCTTTTTACTAACAACAACCAGAGTCATTGCATGTGTGTTCTTTTCACATACCACATATGGATCGACCAGTCTCATTGCATGTGTGTTCTTTTTACTAACAACAACTGGAGTCATTTCATGTGTGTTCTTTTCACATACCACATATGGATCCACCAATGTCATTGAAATGTGTGTTCTCTTCAGAGACCACACATGGATCCACCAATGTCTTTGAATGTGTGTTCTTTTTACTAACAACAACGGGAGTCATTGTATGTGTGTTCTTTTCACATACCACATATGGATCCACCAGTGTCATTGCATGTGTGCTCTTTTCACAATCCACCTATGGATCCACCAGTGTCATTGCATGTGTGTTCTTTTCACATGCCACATATGGATCCACCAGTGTCATTGAAATGTGTGTTATCTTTAGAGACCACACATGGATGCACCAGTGTCATTGCATGTGTGTTCTTTTTACTAACAACAACTGGAGTCATTGCATGTGTGTTCTTTTCACATACCACATATGGATCCACCAGTGTCATTGCATGTGTGTTGTTTTCACAATCCACCTATGGATCCACCAGTGTCATTGCACGTGTGTTCTTTTTACTCACAACAACCAGAGTTAGTGCATGTGTGTTCTTTTCACATACCACATATGGATCCACTAGTGTCATTGCATGTGTGCTCTTTTCACAATCCACATATGGATCCACCAGTGTCATTACACACTGTTCTTTTTACTAACAACAACCAGAGTCATTGCATGTGTGTTCTTTTCACATACCACATATGGATCCACCAGTGTCATTGCATGTGTGTTCCTTTCACAATCCACCTATGGATCCACCAGTGTCATTGCATGTGTGCTCTTTTTACTAACAACAACCAGAGTCATTGCATGTGTGTTCTCTTTAGAGACCACACATGGATCCGCCAGTGCATTGCAAGTTTGTTCTTTTTACTAAAAAAACTAGTGTTATTGAAATGTGTGTTCTCTTTAGAGACCACACATGGATCCACCACTGTCATTGCATGTGTGTTATTATTACTAACAACAACCGGAGTCATTGCATCTGTGTTCTTTTCACATACCACATATGGAACCACCTGTATCATTGCATGTGTGTTCTTTTCACAATCCACCTATGGATCCACCAGTGTCATTGCATGTGTGCTCTTTTTAGTAACAACAACCAGAATCATTGCATGTGCGTTCTCTTCAGAGACCACACATGGATCCACATGTGTCATTGCATGTGTGTTCTTTTTACTAACAACAAATAGTGCATTGAAATGTGTGTTCTCTTCAGAGACCACACATGGATCCACCAGTGTCATTACATGTGTGTTCTTTTTTACTAACAACAACCAGAGTCATTCATGTGTGTTCTTTTCACATACCACATATGGATCCACCAGTTTCACTACATGTGTGTTCTTTTTACTAACAACAGCTAGAGTCATTTCATGTGTGTTCTTTTCAAATACCACATATGGATCCACCAGTGTCATTGAAATGAGTGTTCTCTTCAGAGACCACACATGGATTCAGTAGTGTCATTGCATGTGTGTTCTTTTTACTAACAACAACTAGAGTCATTGCATGTGTGTTCTTTTCACATACCACATATCGATCCACCAGTGTCATTGCATGTGTGCTCTTTTCGCAATCCACCTATGGATCCACCAGTGTCATTGCATGTGTGTTCTTTTTACTAACAACAACCAGAGTCATTGCATGTGTTTTCTCTTCGGAGACCACACATGAATCCACCAGTGTCATTGCATGTGTGTTCTTTTCACATACCACCTATGGATCCACCATTGTCATTGAAATGTGTGTTCTCTTCAGAGACCACACATGGATCCACTAGTGTCATTCCATGTGTGTTCTTTTTACTAACAACAACTGGAGTCATTGCATGTGTGTTCTTTTCACATACCACATATGGATCCACCGGTGTCATTGCATGTGTGCTCCTTTCACAATCCACCTATGGATCCACCAGTGTCATTGCATGTGTCCTCTTTTTACTAACAACAACCAGAGTCATTGCATGTGTGTTCTCTTTAGAGACCACACATGAATCCACCAGTGTCATTGCATGTGTGTTCTTTTTACTAAAAACAACCAGTATCATTGAAATGTTTGTTTTCTTCAGAGATCACAGATGGATCCACCAGTGTCATTGCATCTGTGTTGTTGTTACTAACAATAACCAGAGTCATTGCATGTGTGTTCTTTTCACATAGCACATATGGATCCACCAGTGTCATTGCATGTGTGTTATTTTCACAATCCACCTATGGATCCACCAGTGTCATTGCATGTGTGCTCATTTTACTAACAACAACCAGAGTCATTGCATGTGTGTTCTCTTCAGAGACCACACATGGATCCACCTGTGTAATTGCATGTGTGTTCTTTTTACTAACAACTACCAGAGTCATTGCATGTGTGTTCTTTCACATACCACATATGGATCCACCAGTGTCATTGCATGTGTGTTCTTTTCAAAATCCACCTATGGATCCACTAGTGTCATTGCATGTGTGCTCTTTTTACTAACAACAACCAGAGTCATTGCATGTGTGTTCTCTTCAGATACCACACATGGATCCACCTGTGTCATTGCATGTGTGTTCTTTTTACTAACAACAACCAGAGTCATTGAACTGTCTGTTCTCTTCAGAGACCACACATGGATCCACCAGTGTCATTGCATGTGTGTTCTTTTTACTAACAACAACCAGAGTCATTGCATGTGTTCATTTCACATACCACATATGAATCCACCAGTGTCATTGCATCTGTGTTCTTTTTACTAACAACAACTGGAGTCATTTCATGTGTATTCTTTTCACATACCACATATGAATCCACCAGTGTCACTGAATTGTGTGTTCTCTTCAGAGACCACACATGGATCCACCAGTGTCATTGCATGTGTGTTCTTTTTACTAACAACAACTGGAGTCATTGCATCTGCGTTCTTTTCACATACCTTATATGGATCCACAAGTGTCATTTGATGTGTGCTCTTTTCACAATCCACCTATGGATTCACCAGTGTCATTGCATGTGTGTTCTTTTCACATACCACATATGGATCCACCAGTGTCATTGAAATGTGTCTTCACTTCAGAGACCACACATGGATCCACCAGTGTCATTGCATGTGTGTTCTTTTTACTAACAACATCTGGAGTCATTGCATGTGTGTTCTTTTCACATACTACATATGGATCCACCAGTGGCATTGCATGTGTGCTCTTTTCACAATCCACCCATGGATCCACCAGTTTCATTGCATGTGCGTTCTTTTTACTCACAACAACCAGAGTCATTGCATGTTTGTTCTTTTCACATACCACATATGGATCCACCAGTGTCATGGAAATGTGTGTTCTCTTCAGAGACCACACATGGATCCACTAGTGTCATTCCATGTGTGTTCTTTTTACTAACAACAACTGGAGTCATTGCATGTGTGTTCTTTTCACATACCACATATGGATCCACCGGTGTCATTACATGTGTGCTCCTTTCACAATCCACCTATGGATCCACCAGTGTCATTGCATGTGTGTTCTTTTTACTAACAACAACCAGAGTAATTGCATTTGTGTTCTTTTCACATACAACATATGGATCCACCAGTATCATTGAAATGTTTGTTTTCTTCAGAGATCACACATGCATCCACCAGTGTCATTGCATGTGTGATCTTTTTACTAACAACAACCAGACTCATTGCATGTGTGTTCTCTTCAAAGACCACACATGGATCCAGTAGTGTCATTCCATGTGTGTTCTTTTTACTAACGACAACCAGTGTCATTGAAATGTGTGTTCTCTTCAGAGAGCATACATGGATCCACCAGTGTCATTACATGTGTGCTCTTGTTACTAACAACAACCAGAGTCATTGCATGTGTGTTCTTTTCACATAACACATATGGATCCACTAGTGTCATTACATGTGTGTTCGTTTCACAATCCACCTATGGATCCACCAGTGTCATTGCATGTGTGGTCTTTTTACTAACAACGACCAGAGTCATTGCATGTGTGTTATCTTCAGAGACCACACATGGATCCACAAGTGTCATTGCATGTGTGTTCTTTTCACATACCACATATGGATCCACCAGTGGCATTGCATGTGTGCTCTTTTCACAATCCACCCATGGATCCACCAGTTTCATTGCATGTGCGTTCTGTTTACTCACAACAACTAGAGTCATTGCATGTTTGTTCTTTTCACATACCACATATGGATCCACCAGTGTCATTGAAATGTGTGTTCTCTTCAGAGACCACACATGGATCCACTAGTGTCATTCCATGTGTGTTCTTTTTTAGTAACAACAACTGGAGTCATTGTATGTGTGTTCTTTTCACATACCACATATGGATCCACCAGTGTCATTGCATGTGTGCTCCTTTCACAATCCACCGATGGATCCACCAGTGTCATTGCATGTGTGCTCTTTTGACTAACAACAACCAGAGTCATTGCATGTGTGTTCTCTTCAGAGACCACACATGAATCCACCAGTGACATTGCATGTGTGTTCTTTTTACTAAAAACAACCAGTATCATTGAAATGTTTGTTTTCTTCAGAGATCACACATGGATCCACCAGAGTCATTGCATGTGTGTTCTTTTCACATACCACATATGGATCCACCAGTGTCATTGCATGTGTGTTCTTTTCAATCCACCTATGGATCCACCAGTTTCATTGCATGTGTGCTCATTTTACTAACAACAACAAGAGTCATTGCATGTGTGTTCTCTTCAGAGACCACACATGGATCCACCTGTGTAATTGCATGTGTGTTCTTTTTACTAACAACAACCAGAGTAATGGCATGTGTGTTCTCTTCACATACCACATATGGATCCACCAGTGTCATTGCATGTGTGTTCTTTTCACAATCCACCTATGGATCCACCAGTGTCATTGCATGTGTGCTATTTTTACTAACAACAACCAGAGTCATTGCATGTGTGTTCTCTTCAGATACCACACATGGATCCACCTGTGTCATTGCATGTGTGTTCTTTTTACTAACAACAACCAGAGTCATTGAAATGTCTGTTCTCTTCAGAGACCACACATGGATCCACCAGTGTCATTGCATGTGTGTTCTTTTTACTAACAACAACCAGAGTCATTGGATGTGTTCATTTCACATACCACATATGGATCCACCAGTGTCATTGCATGTGTGTTCTTTTTACTAACAACAACTGGAGTCATTTCATGTGTGTTCTTTTCACATAGCACATATGGATCCACCAGTGTCACTGAATTGTGTGTTCTCTTCAGAGACCACACTTGGATCCACCAGTGTCATTGCATGTATGTTCCTTTTACTAACAACAAATGGAGTCATTGCATCTGCGTTCTTTTCACATACCTTATATGGATCCACAAGTGTGATTGCATGTGTGCTCTTTTCACAATCCACCTATGGATTCACCAGTGTCATTGCATGTGTGTTCTTTTCACATACCACATATGGATCCACCTGTGTCATTGAAATGTGTCTTCTCTTCAGAGACCACACATGGATCCACCAGTGTCATTGCATGTGTGTTCTTTTTACTAACAACATCTGGAGTCATTGCATGTTTGTTCTTTTCACATACCACATATGGATCCACCAGTGTCATGGAAATGTGTGTTCTCTTCAGAGACCACACATGGATCCACTAGTGTCATTCCATGTGTGTTTTTTTACTAACAACAACTGAATTCATTGCATGTGTGTTCTTTTCACATACCACATATGGATCCACCAGTGTCATGGAAATGTGTGTTCTCTTCAGAGACCACACATGGATCCACTAGTGTCATTCGATGTGTGTTCTTTTTACTAACAACAACTGGAGTCATTGCATGTGTGTTCTTTTCACATACCACATATGGATCCACCAGTGTCATTACATGTGTGCTCCTTTCACAATCCACCTATGGATCCACCAGTGTCATTGCACGTGTGTTCTTTTTACTAACAACAACCAGAGTAATTGCATCTGTGTTCTTTTCACATACCACATATGGATCCACCAGTGTCATTGCAAGTGTGTTATTTTCAAAATCCACCTATGCATCCACCAGTGTCATTGCATGTGTGATCTTTTTACTAACAACAACCAGAGTCATTGCATCTGTGTTCTCTTCAGAGACCACACATGGATCCACTAGTGTCATTCCATGTGTGTTCTTTTTACTAACAACAACTGGAGTCATTGCATCTGTGTTCTTTTCACACACCACATATGGATCCACTAGTGTCATTGCATGTGTGCTCCTTTCACAATCCACCTATGGATCCACCAGTGTCATTGCATGTGTGTTCTTTTTACTAACAACAACCAGAGTAATTGCATGTGTGTTCTTTTCACATACCACATATGGATGCACCAGTGTCATTGCAGGTGTGTTCTTTTCACAATCCACCTATGGATCCACCAGTGTCATTGCATGCGTGATCCTTTTACTAACAACAACTAGAGTCATTGTATGTGTGTTCTCTTCAGAGACCACACATGGATCCACTAGTATCATTCCATGTGTGATCTTGTTACTAACAACAACCAGTGTCATGGAAATGTGTGTTCTCTTTAGAGACCATACATAGATCCACCAGTGTCATTGCATGTGTGTTCTTGTTACCAACAACAACCAGAGTCATTGCATGTGTGTTCTTTTCACATAACACATATGGATCCACTAGTGTCATTACATGTGTGTTCGTTTCACAATCCACCTATGGATCCACCAGTGTCATTGCATGTGTGCTCTTTTTACTAACAACGACCAGAGTCATTGCATGTGTGTTATCTTCAGAGACCACACATGGATCCACCAGTGTCATTGCATGTGTGTTCTTTTTACTAACAACAACCAGAGTCATTGAAATGTGTGTTCTCTTCAGAGACCACACATGGATCCACCAGTGTCATTGCATGTGTGTTCTTTTTACTAACAACAACCAGAGTCATTGCATGTGTGTTCTTTTCACATACCACATATGGATCCACCAGTGTCATTGCATGTGTGCTCTTTTCACAATCCACCCATGGATCCACCAGTTTCATTGCATGTGTGTTCTTTTTACTCACAACAACCAGAGTCATTGCATGTTTGTTCTTTTCACATACCACATATGGATCCACCAGTGTCATTGAAATGTGTGTTATCTTCAGAGACCACACATGGATCCACCAGTTTCGTTCCATGTGTGTTCTTTTTACTAACAACAACCAGAGTAATTGCATGTGTGTTCTTTTCACATACCACATATGGATCCACCAGTGTCATTGCATGTGTGTTCTTTTCACAGTCCACCTATTGATCCACCATGTGTCATTGCATGTGTGATCTTTTTACTAACAACAACCAGAGTCATTGCATGTGTGTTCTCTTCAGCGACCACACATGGATCCACTAGTATCATTCCATGTGTGTTCTTTTAACTAACAACAACCAGTGTCATTGAAATGTGTGTTCTCTTCAGAGACCATACATGGATCCACCAGTGTCATTGCATGTGTGTTCTTGTTACTAACAACAACCAGAGTCATTGCATGTGTGTTCTTTTCACATACCACATATGGATCCACCAATGTCATTACATGTGTGTTCTTTTCACAATCCACCTATGGATCCACCAGTGTCATTGCATGTGTGCTCTTTTTACTAACAACAACCAGACTCATTGCGTGTGTGTTATCTTTGGAGACCACACATGGATCCACAAGTTTCATTGCATGTGTGTTCTTTTTAGTAACAACAACTAGAGTCAATGAAATGTGTGTTCTCTTCAGAGACCACACATGGATCCACCAGTGTCATTGCATGTGTGTTCTTTTTACTAACAATAACCAGAGTCATTGCATGTGTGTTCTTTTCACACACCACATATGGATCCACCAGTGTCATTGCATGTGTGTTCTTTTTACTAACAACAACTGGAGTCATTTCATCTGTGTTCTTTTCACATACCACATATGGATCCACTAGTGTCATTGAAATGTGTGTTCTCTTTAGAGACCACACATGGATCCGGTAGTGTCATTGCATGTGTGTTATTTTTACTAACGACAACTAGAGTCATTGCATGTGTGTTATTTTCACATACCACATATGGATTCACTAGTGTCATTGCATGTGTGCTCTTTTCACAATCCACCTATGAATCCACCAGTGTCATTGCATGTCTGTTCTTTTCACATACCACATATGGATCCACCAGTGTCATTGAAATGTGTGTTCTCTTCAGAGACCACACATGGATGCACCAGAGTCATTGCATGTGTGTTCTTTTCACATACCACATATGGATCCACCAATGTCATTGCATGTGTGTTTATTTCACAAGCCACCTATGGATCCACCAGTGTCACTTTTTACTAACAACAACCAGAGTCATTGTATGTGTGTTCTCTTCAGATACCACACATGGATCCACCAGTGTCATTGCATGTGTGTCCTTTTTACTAACAATAACAAGAGTCATTGAAATGTGTGTTCTCTTGAGAGACCACACATGGATCCACCAGTGTCATTGCATGTGTTTTCTTTTTACTAACAACAACCAGTGTCATTCAAATGTGTGTTCTCTTTAGAGACCACACATGGATCCACCAGCATCATTGCATGTGTGTTCTTGTTACTAACAACAACCAGAGTCATTGCATGTGTGTTCTTTTCACAAACCACATATGTTTCCACCAGTGTCATTGCATGTGTGTTCATTTAACAATCCACCTATGGATCCACCATTGTCATTGCATGTGTGATGTTTTTACTAACAACAACCAGAGTCATTGCATGTGTGTTCATTTAATAATCCACCTATGGATCCACCAGTGTCATTGCATGTCTGATGTTTTTACTAACAACAACTAGAGTCATTGCATGTGTGTTCTCTTCAGAGACCACACATGGATCCATCAGTGTCATTGCATGTGTGTTCTTTTTACTAACAACGACTAGAGTCATTGAAATGTGTGTTCTCTTCAGAGACCACACCTGGATCCACCAGTGTCATTTCATGTGTGTTCTTTTTACTAACAACAACCAGTGTCATTGAAATGTGTGTTCTCTTCAGAGACCACAGCTGGATCCACCAGTGTCATTGCACGTGTGTTCTTGTTACTAACAACCAGAGTCATTGCATGTGTGTTCTTTTCACATACCACATATGGATCCACCAGTGTCATTGCATGTGTGTTCTTTTCACAATCCACCTATGGATTCACCAGTGTCATTGCATGTGTGCTCTTTTTACTAACAAAACCAGAGTCATTCCATGTGTGTTCTCTTCATATACCACATATGGATCCACCAGTGTCATTGCATGTGTGCTCTTTTCACAATCCACCTATGGATCCAGCGGTGTCATTGCATGTGTGTTCTTTTCACATACCATATATGGATTGTCGTGGAAATGGCCACGGCAGTCGGTGCCACTGGCAGCGATTGAGTGTTTCTTGAGGAAGAGTTGGTGGCCATCTGCGGTGCGAGATGGGGGCGGATGCACATGGGTTTACCCAGGTTCGCCCCCCGGAGGGTAAAGACCTACTCCTGCTAGATTAGATTATTGGAGAGCGAGTCACAGGGGTGGCGAGCTCGGCGGCTAGGCAGCGAGTCGCTTGAGGGGGTGTATGATGGAACGTAAGTCTCCAGGATACCCTAGGGAGGTTTATATATGAGGCACCTCGCTACGGTTTACAAGTTATCACCGAACAAGATAAGGATCCAGAGGTTTTGACCTAATCCGACTGGGCTTCTGTTACGCTCCTGGGCCTCCAGTCGCCAGTCGCTGGGCCTTTCCTTCCTTCGTAGTCCAGTCATCGTCTTTCGGACACACTCGCAGGCCCTTCGGCCCATTCGGAACGTCCTACTGGGCATACCCCCTTCGGCATATCCCATCAGTAGTCCCCGAGGCCATCGTTGATGCAGGCGCAGGCGTCCTTTTGGCGTTCGGAGTAGGCGAGCCCAAATTGGGCGTCCAGTCGAGTCGGCAATGGACTCCATTAGAACCAAGGAGAATTTACCCATGTTTCCATTCGCTGTCTCAATGAATGTTATTGCTGCCAAGTCGTCGTCTTGGCGAATGGAAAAGACTGGCGGGTAGCGGGTGAAATAAAGGAATTGGACCGTCAAATCTGGTCAAACTATTCGTTGGAATTTCCAACGGTAACTTCGGCGCAATTACCGTGAGTAACGGCTATCCCGATTTTGGCGGGTGGCTTTTCCCATATAAGGGGAGTGATGGTTCAGCTCTGCAGACCTTCTTCGCATCCTTCATTCTTCCTCATTCGTTCTTCCTACCTCCAATCTCCTTGCCAGCGTCCTTCCGACTTGTCCTTTGTGCATCATGCGATTCCACATCCTACCCGATGGCGCCTCCCAAAGGCTCATGGGGAAAATCCAAGTGTACCACGGCCTAGCTTAAATCTTTCGAGGACGCCGGAGTGCTCCGTATGGGGAACTGGCGGGTTCCCCCCTCCTCCGAGACCGAGCCGAAGCCGCGACCCGACGAGTTCATCTGCTTCCCCAGTCATCTTGAGAGGGGTCTGGGATTCCCACCTCACTCTTTTTCTACCGCTTCTGCGCGTATTACGCGATCAAGCCATCGGATCTTGGTCCGCATAGCATCGAGCAACTGGCGATCTTCGTCGCCTTCTACGAATGCTACCTCGGCTGCAGGCCGTATTTCCTGCTATGGTTGGAGCTCTTCCACGGCCGCATCGGGCGCGACGCGTCCAGCGGCTTGATGCTGGCCGCAGGTGGAGTCACATTTCAACTGAAGCCGAAGGCCAATTTCATCAAGCTCCTCCTGCCGAAGAAGGCCGCCAGCGAGTGGAAGAAGAGCTGGTTCTACGTCAAGGAAGCCACTCCCTCTGGCAAGGTGGCTCTTCCCGAGTTCGTCGCCGAGAGGAGCGAGCCCCGTCGGTTGGCACCGAAGAAGCTTCCCGAAGACTAGCGGATGGCCGTCGTGGAGATGATGGATCAGATCTAGAAGCTCAAGGTCTAGGGGTTGATTCCGATCAACCTCTACAACTGATGGCTCGGGCAGCGCCTGGTTCCGCTGGCGGCTCGGCCACACTGGATGTATGAATACAGCGGGAAGCATGACCCATCCCGAAACAGCAAGGAATCATGGGAGGCCGAGGACTACAAGGCCTCCTTGAAGAAGATCACCGATGCGGAGTTCACCAGTGTGGCAGTCGGGGTCGCCCCGTACACTCCTGTGAAGAACGAAGCCCCCACAGTAAGTTCTCTTCCCAATTGCTACGTCCGTGTTTCAGTTTTTAGTCTCCTCGTTTGGTGTTTTACTCGTGGTGGTTCTCATCTTTTTCAGGTGTTGGAGGGCTGGCTCCCTCCGCTCGATGAAGAGGTCCCCCAGGAACTGGAGGAAGACTCTGAGGGGGACCCTTCCGACAGCGACAGGGAGGAGGAAGAGGTTCCTCCCCCAGTGCCTGTGGGTCGCAAGACCCGCATGCAGAAACAACGTGAAGTCGAGGCGAGCCGTAGCCTGGACGAGAACGACGGAGGCGACGAGGTCGCACAGTAGCACACGTCCCGGCATACTGCTACGCCGTCGAAGCCCGCACACAGGCCCAAGTCGCCAGCAAAAAGGCCCACATCACCGTCCAAGTCGGTGGTGGTGTTCGAGTCGGATGACGATTGCGATGATGAAGGTTCTCCCGAAGTCTCGCATAAGGCCCCAAAGGATGCAGTCCCGACGAAGGGGTTGGAGGGCGAGGACACGGAGGTAGTGGTAGAGGTTCCCCTGGCGGCGATTGCGTCGACGACCTCGGGGGTTCCAAGCCAAGAAGCGGGTGAGGCGATGACGTCCAAGTCGCCACAGCCGTCAAGGGCGGCCGCGTCAGAGCCGAAGATCCCGGCGACTGCAGCTTCATCGTCGAGGAAGCCCGCGGTTTCGTGGGCTTCACACGTCTTCGAGAGGGTGCTCACCCGCAAGTTGGGTCCCGAATTGGACAAGCCCGCCCACATCAGCACCGGGCTTCGCGTCCTCCTAGTCGCTAAGTAAGTACTGCTCCCTCGTCCCGATTCACCTTGCTCTTTTGTATTGTCATTATATTGATTGTGGGGACTCGTGTAGGTCGGGGGCCAAGAAGATTGGTCGTCCTTCGGTGGCTAAGATTCCACCGGTCATCCCCACGTGAGAGGGCGATCTCCCCAAGAAGAGAAAGGCCACCAGAGATGTGGCGACCGCCGAAGTCGTGAAGAAGCAGAAGGGGGGTGCCGACGATGCTGCGACCAAGGACAGCGCCGCAGAGCCAGATGCTGCGCCAGTCGCCGAAGAGGTGGTGGCGGCGCGATCGGAACCAGTCTTGGCTGCGTCCGTGCTAGAAGCGTCGGTCCCGACAACCAGTGCCACCACCAAAGTGTCTGCGATGTTCCCGCGTTTCATGGCGAGGGGGTTTCCAGGTGTGGCGGACATGCAGTCTCCACAGAGCCCAGAGATTGTGGATGCGGACATTGGGTCCCGTCGCGGGTGCACTTCCTTCACGATCCCGTCGACTGACGCCAGAGAACTTCACAGGATGCTCGGCGCTGCTATTCAGGTATGTCTAGTCCCCGAGTTCCTGGTCGCTGAATTTCAGCGGCTGGGAACTGAACCTCTTGCTCCTCTCCAGTCCCCGAATTCCTAGTCGCTAAATTTCGGCGGCTAGGAATTTAGTTTCTTTTCTCCTTCTCCAATCCCCGAGTTCCTCGTCGCTGAATTTCAGCAGTTGGGAACTGGGTTTTCTTTTGTCAAATGCTGAGTTGAGTTGTTTGTTTGCAGGGATTGCAAAGGGAGTCGACCGATCGACAGGCCGCGAGAGAGCGCTTGGAGCTTGACTTGCACGAAGCACAAGAGGCGAACCAGCGGCTTCAGGAAACTATTGGTGAGTATCTATTTGTCTTTATTCTCCTCTTTCGGGTGTGAGTTAGTCGTGTACAGTATGCTAATGGCTTCTCTTGCAGATGGTTTCCCGGCTAAGATCTCCAAGGCCCGTGAGGGGTATGTTCCAGTCGCCGAGCTGGATGCGGCGAATGGACGAATAGCCTCCCTGGTCAAGGACTTGGAGGAGGCGAAAGCGGCCTCAATTTCTTCGGAGGAGCGAGCGAAGGCTGCCATTGCTACGGCTGAGGAAGAACGCAAAGCCACGGATTCCATCATCGTGGGGCTGCACAACGAGCAAACCGCCTTGGAGAAGCATGTCAAGGAGAACTGTCGCAAACTCCTTGGTGAGTCTCTGTCTTCGCCTGACCCGTTTGTCGAGTCCCCGATTTGGGGGTTTCATAGTTTCACTGACACCTGACTTTGCAGCTGTGGTAGGCCAAAGCGACCCGATGGTGCAAACTTACAATGCCTCACAGTGCGTGACTGCCGTGGTGAACGCGGCCACAGCCTCGGCGTTGTGCGTCCAAGCGGCTCTTCAGGGCATGTCCCCCACCGAAGTTATTCCTAAGAGGGAGGTGTGGCGCTATCTGGAGGAGGTGCCTGCCGTTGTGGAGTGGATGACGCGCTCATCGTTCAGGCGCGGGGCCACCACAGCGTTGAGCTTGGGTCTCGCCCACTTCCCCGACGAATTCGACCTTGATGATGTGACGAGTAACTATCCATCGGTGACCGGCACGGTGGAGATGTCAGAGGTGCTGAAGCTGACCGCGAAGGCCGCCCCTTACGCCGATCGGGTCTTGGCAATGGGGGATCTGCTGCCGTACCAGGAGACGGTGTTGGTGCCTAGCGACCCTGAGCCAGAGCATCGCGACATGAAGTCGGAGCAGCCCTTCTGGTCGTCGCACTACTAGGAAACAACTTATAGATAAACAAGATATTCAGTGGCGCATATGTAAAAATATGCGCCACAGATATATATCAGTGGCGCACTAGAAACAATGCGCCACAGAAGTTTGCCACTTTAGTGGCGCACGAAACCAATATGCGCCACAGAAGTCCATATTTCTGTGGCGCATATTTTCGTGTGCGCCACTGAAGTGTCAAACTTCTGTGGCGCATATGCGCCACAGAAGGTTGATGGGACCAAGCAGCAAAAAAAGGGGGAGAAACTTTTGTGGCGCATATGTCCATATGCGCCACAGAAAGTGATGTTTCTGTGGCGCATATAGCTGTATGCGCCACAGAACAAGCATATAGGGGGAAAACAGATCCCACCAACCCCCACCCCCACCCCCGTGGATCGCCTTTTCAGTTTTGTAAAAAAAACAAAAATGATAGAAACTTCAAAAAAATAATTCCTTTAAGTTGTAGTTAGATTTTAGGGTATAGATCTAGACAAAATTGAAAAACATGAATTTCGATGTATTTTGCAAAAAAATAGGTCATGGCACGGTAAAACGGCTCTAACTTTTGCATACGATGTTGGAAAAAAATCTTTAACCTATCAAAATGATCGTCTCGAAATTCCCTACTCAAATTCAACCACCTATGGTCGTTCTGAATTTTACAAAATCCCCAAATTCGAAAAGAGTAAAAAGTTATTTAGGGTAGAAGATTTTTTACTGCAAAAAAATAAAAAAGGGGGAGAAACTTCTGTGGCGCATTTCCCCCATATGCGCCACAGAAGTCTTGGGCGGGATTCGAAATTTGAATCCCGCCAGCGCCCTTTCTCCCTCCCTTTTTCCTTTTTCTCCCCCTCCCCACTTCTTCTCCCCTCCCCACTTCTCCTCCCCTCTACACTTCTCCCCTCCTCTCCTCCACACTTCTCCCCTTCTCCCATTCTCCTCCCTCCTCCTTCTCCACTCTCCGGTGACCTCCTCCTCCTCCACCACCACCAACTCCGACGACCACCTCCTCCTCCTCCTCCACCACCAACTCTGGCGACCTCCTCCTCCACCACCAACTCCGGTGACCTCCTCCTTCTCCTCCTCTTCCACCACCAACTCCGGTGAGATCCTCCTCCTCCTCCACCAACAACTCCGGCAACCTCCTCCTAGCCCTAGCCGCCGCCCGCCACCACCAACTCCGTCTAGATCCGACCAGATCTAGATCTGGCCCGTTTTTTTTGAAATTTGAAAAAAACTTATGTGGCGCATATTGGTCATATGCACCACAGAAGTTTGAGATCTGGCCCGCCTTTTTTTTGAATTTTGGAAAACAACTTTTGTGGCACATATTAGCCATATGCGCCACTAAAATTTGAGACTTCCGTGGCGCATTTTGAAATGCGCCACTAAAGTTAGTTATCAGTGGCGAGGTATCAGTGGCGACTAACCTATGCGCGATGGATGGTCAAAAAAGGTGCACCACAAAAGAGCTGTTTCCTAGTAGTGTCGTTGTCGAAGTTACTGACGACGTACCCGACGAACCCGTGGCAGCCTTTTGTTCGCGCCAAGGGGGTGGCGCTGCTTCTTCATCAGGGCCTGTGGAGTAAACAATGTAATTGTCCAAGTTGTGATGTATGCCAAGTGGCGAATGCTGTAAGATATTTTTGCAATATGTGCCAAGAGGATTCGATCGACTCGTATTGCGACTAGGAATGTGTGGTGTGTTTTGTTTATGCATTGTTTTGATTGAGCGAGTCCCCGAGCGCGTCCGCCCTTTAATGGGGTATAACTCGATTGTATACTTTTGTGTATTGTTTTATTTATGCATTGTTTTTATCCCTCGCGTCTTCTGAGTGGCGAGTCCCCGGGCGCGAGTAGGACTGACTTATAAGCGAGTCCCCGAGCGTGGTGCTCGACCATATTGGTCATGCTCCTGTTGCAGGTTGTGAGTTCGTTGTTTGTAACGCGTCTCCTTCCTTGGCCTGGAGAGCCAGTCGCTTGGCGAGTCCTAGGCAGCTCTCTTACTTGGTGTGTTCCCGAGCCGCGTGGTGGCTCCCGTTTTGCGGAGTCCCCGTGCGTGGTACTTAACCGTTTGAGTCGCTTTGCACAAGGGTGGGAGGGACAGGTCACTGTGAGAAGCGTGTACCGGTTGTCTTGGCCCGGTGGGCCAGTCGGGCTAGGCGACTCCAATGGCGGCTCCTGGTTGGCGTTTTTGGTGGACGACCCAAGGCCCGAATTTTTCCGGTGCCCTTGTGCCACACTACTTAGCCGTGCCAGTCGCTCGACCAGAGGTTGACTTCCGTAAGTAGCGTATTGCTAGTATGTACGAGTGCGAGTGGCACAAGAATATGGCGAGTGGACACAATTTGTGCGATCTGGATGAATTTCATTACATATTCCGATGGAGTACAATGTGAGGTTCTAAGTGTAGAATTTTCTGAGGAGGTTTACATTCCATGGCCTCCGGACCTCCAGTTAGCCGTCATCCCGTATGTCAATGAGGTAGTAGGCATCATTACCGAGGACTCGTGCTATGGCGAACGGTCCCTCCCATGGGGGGAGAGTTTGTGCATGCCCTTCTTGTCTTGGGCCAGTCGTAGGATCAGGTCGCCTTCCTAGAAGGTGCGGGTTTGCACTTGACGGCTGTGGTAGCGGCGGAGTCCTTGCTTGTATATGGTGGTGCGGGAGCGAGCCAGGTTACGTGCCTTGTCGAGTTGATCGATGCTGTCTTGGCGGGCAACCTCGTTGGCCGCCTCGACATAGTTGGCGACTCGAGGTGAGTCATGCTCCAGGTCGGTTGGCATTACGGCCTCGGCGCCATACACCATGAAGAAGGGCGTGAACCCGGTTGAGCAGTTGACGGAGGTGCGAATCCCCCATATCACAGAGGGGAGCTCGTCGACCCAGCATCCTGGGGTGCGCTCGAGGGGCACCTGGAGTCGCGGCTTGAGCCCATGGAGGACGCTCTGGTTGGCGTGTTCTGCTTGGCCATTCGACTCCGGGTGAGCGACTGATGCGAGGTCGAGTCGGATGCCATGTTCTTCACAGAATTCCGCCATGGACCCCTTGGCAAAGTTGGGGTCGTTGTCTGTTATAATGTTGTGCGCGTAGCCGTACCGGTAGATGAGTTCGCGTAGGAACTTGGTGGCCGTCTTGCCGTCGCACTTTTTTATCGGTTTGGCCTCGACCCATTTGGTGAACTTGTTGACTGTGACCAGGAGGTGAGTGAAGCCAGACGGGGCCTTCTTGAACAGGCCTACCATGTCCATACCCCATACGGCGAATAGCCACGTGATGGGGATGGTCTTGAGTGACGAGCCAGGGAGGTGCGTCTGGTTGGTGTACTTCTGGCACCCGACGCATCGTTGGACGATGTTGGTGGCGTCGGCGTGTGCGGTGAGCCAGTAGAAACCATGTCGCATGGCCTTGGCGACTAGCGACTTGGCACCGGCGTGATGGCCGCAGTCGCCAGCGTGAATGTCCTGGAGGATCTTGCGGCCTTCTTCTGGCTGTACGCAACGCTGGAACACGCCGGTCACGCTGCGCTTGTGGAGATCGCCGTTGATGATGATGAAGGATTTGCAGTAGCGCAAGATCATTCGCGCCTCTGTCTCATTGCTCGGTAGGAGTTTGTGTTCCAGGAAGGCGATGTATGGTGTTGTCCAGTCGCTAGGTTCCACAATCATGGCCACTAAGGCTGGTTCTGGTTACAGTGGGATCCCGACGTCAATCTCTTTTGGTGGACTGACCGATGGTTTGTGGATGATGTCGAGGAAGACGCATACTGGTGGCGCTTGTCGGGTCAATCCGATGCGGGAGAGGGCGTCTGCCTCCTCGTATTTGCGCCTGTCGATTCATTTGACGGAGTAGCCATCGAAGTGTCCCCCCCAACTGGTCGATAGCTTGGCGGTACACGATCATTGTTGGGGAGACGGCATCGCATGTCCCGGCGACTTGGCCGACGACTAGGTCGGAGTCGCCATAGCATCGTAGGCGGTTGCCGTTCATCTCCTTAGAGGCTCTCATGCCGTGGAGGAGAGCATCATATTCTTCCATGTTGTTGGTGCATGGCTTGAAGTTGAGGTGGAGTACGTGAGCTTATATCCTTTGGGGAGGTCAGGATGACCCCAGCCCCTGCGCCGTCGGCGTTCTTGGAGCCGTCGAAATGGAGCGATCAGTAGTGGAGGTACGGGAGCTTCTCTGGCTGCTGTGCTTCTTCCCAGTCTGCAAGGAAATCGGCCAGGGCTTGTGATTTGATCGTTTTGCGGGGATCGTATTTGATGTTGTGGACACCGATTTCGACAGCCCACTTGGCGACTGGCCCAGTCGCCTCGCGATTGCGTATGATGTCCTACAGGGGCGCGGAGGAGACCACCGTGATTGGGTGCTCCTGGAAGTAGTGTGGGAGTCGCCGATGTGCTCGGAATACCGCGTACACCAGTTTTTGGTATTGCGGGTAGCGCTGTCGTAAGTCCGTTAAGACTTCGCTGATATAGTAGACGGGGCGCTGTATGGGGCGCTCCTTTCCCTCTTCCGGTCGTTCGACGACCATCACGGCGCTGACGACTCGAGTAGAGGCCGCGACGTAAACGAGCATTGGCTCTTTGTCGAGTGGCACGGCGAGTAGTGGTGCCGCGAGTAACACTTCTTTGAGCGCTTTGAGTGCGTCGTCCGCCTCCGCGTCCAATTGGAACATGGGGTTCTTGCGCATCAGTCAATAGAGGGGCATTGCCTTCTCGCCTAGTCGGGGGATGAAGCGACTGAGGGCCGCGACTCGCCCTGCCAACTTCTGGACGTCGCGCAGGCACTCGGGTTTCCCGAGTCGCGCGATGGTGTCGATCTTGGTGGGGTTGGCTTCGATGCCTCGCTTGGAGACTACATAACCCAGGAGTTGTCCGGTGGGGACGCCAAAGGTGCATTTTCCGGGGTTCAGCTTGATGTTGTATGTCGTGATGCTAAAGGACGAGTCACCATGGATAGGCTAAAGGTGGGGACTAATATGCGCTAGGGGAATCCAGGGAGGGATAGTAGAGTGATTCTCCACACAGAAGTTTGTATTGCTATCTCTTCAAGCTTACAAGTGCTCCTTGAGCTGTATTGGCGAGAGGAGGAAGAAGGAGCTCTCTTACTCTTTCCTAGATCTCCTAGCCCTAAGGAATCACCAAAACAACAAGTGCTCAACCAACTAGAATTCTGCCAACCCCTTCTACCAGAACCCTACCCTCCTTATATAGAGGTGGTTCGGTCCTGGCCTAGGGCATACGTGGAGGCATATTCCTAAGAATATGCCCCCTCCCAAAGTGGTAACCCGACCGGGGTGCTTTCCCCCAGCGTCACACATGCTTTAGCGACGTAGCCTCTGCGGCGCCCGCGTCAGCCGACGTGAGCGTCGTCACCCTTGTCGGCCATGACCCGATGGTCCTGCCCTTGCTTTATTCGCTCATCCAGTATGCACCGAACCTTGTTTTTTGACCAGAGAGATTCCTTCCTTCTCCTAGAAGCTAAGCGAGGATCCGGATCATAGTAGATCCGGCTACACCTGTTCCTGCATATAAGTTAGACAAGCATTTCCGACTTACTCCTTAAGTCAGATGAGACAACGTTAGGCGACCCCTCTGGTCTGGGTTACTCCGTGATCCGGCCTGCCTTGAGGTGACTCGGCCAGCATCCGCTTTGACCTTGCCGAAACCTCAGCTAACTCGGCCCTTATACCCCGGAGTGACCCTACTCGGGGGTATCCCCCCAACATTAGTCCCTGAAGCTGGTGCGGTCTTAGCTGCCTTGGCCGCTAAGGCCACATCAGGTTCATTTATGTTCGAGCCTCGGACGTTTAATTCCGAGTTAGCTCCTTATCTCGGATTATATGGATTTACGTTCCCTTCGCACGTTCCAAGTTTTCACTTGCCGGCCGGGTCACCACTTTGGCTCGGATCCCATGGTTATCATGGTTTGATCCGGGCCCCGTTTCCTTCTCTCATACGCCAACCCACGTGGAGGCTAATCATTACCTCGTCTTATTTTAAGGGCCTGCACAGTAACTGCCGCAGTAATTGTCAGTTTCCTGTGCGCGGGTCACGTCACGCCTGCCTCCTCGTTTACCGCAACAGCACGTCACGTCATGGGATCACTTCTATTTTGTGGCCCCCTGTGTGGCTTTTCTCTGATAGGTTGATGCCGGTGATACACGACCACACCGTGTGGCTCGTCGGCGCAACGCGATCCCACTCATCAATCACTGGGGGCAGTTAAATAGGGGAGGGCGTTCCTTAGCGTTTTTCCACCTATGTGCCCCTTCGCCCATTGCGTTTTCCCCTTCGTCTTCCCTGCGACCACGCCGCCACCGGTGCTTTCCAGCAGCAACACGTCCGCCGCACCTCCCTGTGCCTCCGCGCCGCAGCCACCGCTGCGCAACTGCTGAGCCACGGGTCCTTGCCAATCTAGGCCATAGATCCCCGACGCCGCTAGCTCCAGCAAGGACAGCGGATACAAGATGACTGAGGAGGAGCTCGTCGTCGCCGAGCAGGAGATGGAGGAGGACGCCGGCGCAGCGGACCGCGGCGCGTGGGCCGGTTCGTGGGTCTGTCAAGACGACATTTACTGGCTTTACCGGACCAGGCGCATTCCTGCCGGCGTCGCCGCTTGTCTCCCCTCCTCGGAACTGGCCCCCTCACCCAATCCGGGTGAGTTCGTTGTATTCCTATCCCATTTTCAACGGGGATTTGGCCTTCCTGTGAGCGACTTCTTCCGGGATTGGGTGAGGACGTACCACCTGCAGCCGCACCATCTCCCAGCAAACGCCATCACCTCTCTTTCCGCCTTTGCGTCTACGATCGAGGGCTACACCGGATTATGGCCCACGAAGGAGCTGTGGATCCGGTTCTTCAGCCTCCGTCACAACATTGTCCCCAATATCCATGTTGAGTCGGAGGACCAGCAGCTCACTCAGTTCGGAGCTGCCTCCATCTCGCCCCGGAGATTTTCAATCTTTCCCCGGGTCACCGGGCTTGACTCCTGTAAAGGATGGGCCCGGACCTTCTTCTACGTCCGGAACGAGGGTACCGAAGAATGTGTGTTCTTTTCACATACCACATATGGATCCACCAGTGTCATTGCATCTGTGTTCTTTTTACTAACAAGAACTGGAGTCATTTCATGTGTGTTCTTTTCACATACCACATATGGATCCACCAGTGTCATTGAAATGTGTGTTCTCTTCAGAGACCACACATGGATCCACCAGTGTCATTGCATGTGTGTTCTTTTTACTAACAATAATTGGAGTCATTGCATGTGTGTTCTTTTCACATACAACATATGGATCCACTAGTGTCATTGCATGTGTGCTCTTCTCACAATCCACCTATGGATCCACTAGTATCATTGCATGTGTGTTCTTTTCACATACCACATATGGATCCACCAGTGTCATTGAAATGTGCGTTCTCTTCAGAAACCACACATGGATCCACAAGTGTCATTGCATGTGTGTTCTTTTTACTAACAACAACTGGAGTCATTGCATGTGTGTCCTTTTCACATACCACATATGGATCCACCAGTGTCATTGCATGTGTGCTCTTTTCACAATCCACCTATGGATCCACCAGTGCCATTGAAATGTGTGTTCTCTTCAGAGACCATACATAGATCCACCAGTGTCATTGCATGTGTGTTCTTTTTACTAACAACAACTGGAGTCATTGCATGTGTGTTCTTTTCACATACCACATATGGATCCACCAGTGTCATTGCATGTGTGCTCTTTTCACAGTCCACCTATGCATCCACCAGCGTCATTGCATGTGTGTTCTTTTTACTAACAACAACCAGATTCATTGCATGTGTCTTCTTTTCACATACGACATATGGATCCACCAGTGTCATTGCATGTGTGCTCTTTTCACAATCCACCTATGGATCCACCAGTGTCATTGCATGTGTGTTCTTTTTACTATCAACAACCAGAGTCATTGCATGTGTGTTGTTTTCACATACCACATATGGATCCACCAGTGTCATTACATGTGTGTTCTTTTCACAATCCACCTATAGATCCACTAGTGTCATTGCATGTGTGCTCTTTTTACTAACAACAACCAGAGTCATTGCATGTGTGTTCTATTCAGAGACCACACATGGATCCACCAGTGTCATTGCATTTGTGTTCTTGTTACTAACAACAACCAGAGTCATTGCATGTGTGTTCTTTTCACATACCACATACGGATCCACCAGTGTCGTTGCATGTGTGTTCTTTTTACTAACAACAACTGGAGTCATTTCATGTGTGTTCTTTTCACATACCACATATGGATCCACCAGTGTCATTGAAATGTGTGCTCTTTTCACAATCCACCTATGGATCCACCAGTGTCATTGCATGTGTGTTCTTTTTACTAACAACAACTGGAGTCATTGCATGTGTGTTCTTTTCACATACCACATATGGATCCACCGGTGGCATTGCATGTGTGCTCTTTTCACAATCCACCTATGGATCCACTAGTGTCATTTCATGTGAGTTCTTTTCACATACCACATATGGATCCACCAGTGTCATTGAAATGTGTATTCTTTTCAGAGACCACACATGGATCCACCAGTGTCATTGCATGTGTGTTCTTTTTACTAACAACAAATGGAGTCATTGCATGTGTGTTCTTTTCACATACCAAATATGGATCCACCAGTGTCATTGCATGTGTGCTCTTTTCACAATCCACATATGGATGCACCAGTGTCATTGCATGTGTGTTCTTTTCACATACCACATATGGATCCACTAGTGTCATTGAAATGTGTGTTCTCTTTAGAGACCACACATGGATCCACCAGTGTCATTGCAAGTGTGTTCTTTTTACTAACAACAACTGGAGTCATTACATGTGTGTTCTTTTCACATACCACATATGGATCCACCAGTGTCATTGCATGTGTGCTCTTTTCACAATCCACCTATGGATCCACCATTGTCATTGCATGTGTGTTCTTTTTACTAACAACCAGAGTCATTGCATGTGTGTTCTTTTCACATACCACATATGGATCCACCAGTGTCATTGCATGTGTGTTCTTCTCACAATCCACCAATGGATCCACTAGTGGCATTGCATGTGTGCTCTTTTTACTAACAACAACTAGATACATTGCATGTGTGTTATCTTCAGAGACCACGCATAGATCCACCAGTGTCATTGCATGTGTGTTCTTTTTACTAACTACAACCGGTGTCATTGAAATGTGTGTTCTCTTCAGAGACCACACATGGATCCACTAGTGCCATTGCATGTGTGTTCTAGTTACTAACAACAACCAGAGTCATTGCATGTGTGTTCTTTTCACATTCCACATATGGATCCACCAGTGTCGTTGCATGTGTGTTCTTTTCACAATCCACCTATGGATCCACCAGTGTAATTGCATGGGTGTTCTTTTTACTAACAACAACCAATGTCATTGAAATGTGTGTTCTCTTTAGAGACCACACATGGATCCACCAGTGTTATTGCATGTTTGTTCTTGTTACTAACAACAACCAGAGTCATTGCATGTGTGTTCTTTTCACATACCACATATGGATCCACCAGTGTCATTGCATGTGTGTTCTTTTCACAATCCACCTATGGATCCACCAATGTCATTGCATGTGTGCTCTTTTGACTAACAACAACCAGAGTCATTGCATGTGTGTTCTCTTTAGAGACCACACATGGATCCACCTGTGTCATTGCATGTGTGTTCTTTCTACTAACAACTAGAGTCATTGAAATGTGTGTTCTCTTCAGAGACCACACATGGATTTACAAGTGTCATTGCATTTGAGTTCTTTTTACTAACAACAAGAGTCATTACATGTGTGTTCTTTTCACATACCACATATGGATCCACCAGTGTCATTGCATGTGTGTTCTTTTTACTAACAATAACTGGAGTCATTTCATGTGTGTTCTTTTCACATACCACATATGGATCCACCAGTGTCATGGCAAGTGTGCTCTTTTCACAATCCACCTATGGATCCACCAGTGTCATTGCATGTGTGTTCTTTTTACTAACAACAACGAGAGTCATTGCATGTGTGTTCTTTTCACATACCACATATGGATCCACTTGTGTCATTGAAATGTGTGTTCTCTTTAGAGACCACACATGGATCCACCAGTGTCATTGCAAGTGTGTTCTTTTTACTAACAACAATTGGAGTCATTACATGTGTGTTCTTTTCACATACCACATATGGATCCACCAGTGCCATTGCATGTGTGCTCTTTTCACAATCCACCTATGGATCCACCAGTGTCATTGCATGTGTGTTCTATTTACTAACAACCAGAGTCATTGCATGTGTGCTCTTTTCACATACCACATATGGATCCACCAGTGCCATTGCATGTGTGTTCTTTTCACAATCCTACAATGGATCCACCAGTGGCATTGCATGTGTGCTCTTTTTACTAACAACAACTAGACACATTGCATGTGTGTTATCTTCAGAGACCACGAATAGATCCACCAGTGTCATTGCTAGTGTGTTCTTTTTACTAACTACAACCGGTGTCATTGAAATGTGTGTTCTCTTCAGAGACCACACATGGATCCACTAGTGTCATTGCATGTGTGTTCTAGTTAATAACAACAACCAGTGTCATTGCATGTGTGTTCTTTTCACATACCACATATGGATCCACCAGTGTCGTTGCATGTGTGTTCTTTTCACAATCCACCTATGGATCCACCAGTGTCATTGCATGGGTGTTCTTTTTACTAACAACAACCAATGTCATTGAAATGTGTGTTCTCTTCAGAGACCACACATGGATCCACCAGTGTCATTGCATGTTTGTTCTTGTTACTAACAACAACCAGAGTCATTGCATCTGTGTTCTTTTCACATACCACATATGGATCCAATAGTGTCATTGCATGTGTGTTCTTTTCACAATCCACCTATGGATCCACCAATGTCATTGCATGTGTGCACTTTTTACAAACAACAACTAGAGTCATTGCATGCGTGTTCTCTTCAGAGACCACACATGGATCCACCTGTGTCATTGCATGTGTGTTCTTTCTACTAACAACCAGAGTCATTGAAATGTGTGTTCTCTTCAGACACCACACATGGATCCACTAGTGTCATTGCATGTGTGTTCTTTTTACTAACAACAACCAGAGTCATTACATGTGTGTTCTTTTCACATACCACATATGGATCCACCAGTGTCATTGCATGTGTGTTCTTTTTACTAACAATAACTGGAGTCATTGTGTTCTTTTCACATACCACATATGGATCCACCAGTGTCATTGCATGTGTGCTCTTTTCACAATCCACCTATGGATCCACCAGTGTCATTGCATGTGTGTTCTTTTTACTAACAACAACCAGAGTCATTGCATGTGTGTTCTTTTCACATACCACATATGGATCCACCAGTGTCATTGCATGTGTGTTCTTTTCACAATACACCTATGGATCCACAAGTGTCATTGAATGTGTGTTCTTTTTACTAACAACAACCAGAGTCGTTGCATATGTGTTCTTTTCACATACCACATATGGATCCACCAGTCTCATTGCATGTGTACTCTTTTTACTAATAACAACTGGAGGTGTTTCATGTGTGTTCTTTTCACATACCACATATGGATCCACCAGTGTCATTGAAATGAGTGTTCTCTTCAGAGACCACACATGGATCCACCAGTGTCATTGCATGTGTGTTCTTTTTACTAACAACAACTGGAGTCATTGCATGTGTGTTCTTTTCACATACCACATATGGATCCACCAGTGTCATTGCATGTGTGCTCTTTTCACAATCCACCTATGGATCCACCAGTGTCATTGCATGTGTGTTCTTTTCCCTAACAACAACTGGAGTCATTGCATGTGTGTTCTTTTCACATACCACATATGGATCCACCAGTGTCATTGCATGTGTGTTCTTTTTACTAACAACAACCAGAGTCATTGCATGTGTGTTCTTTTCACATACCACATATGGATCCACTAGTGTCATTGAAATGTGTGTTCTCTTTAGAGACCACACATGGATCCACCAGTGTCATTGCAAGTGTATTCTTTTTACTAACAACAACTGGAGTCATTACATGTGTGTTCTTTTCACATACCACATATGGATCCACCAGTGTCATTGCATGTGTGCTCTTTTCACAATCCACCTATGGATCCACCAGTGTCATTGCATGTGTGTTATATTTACTAACACCCAGAGTCATTGCATGTGTGTTCTTTTCACATACCACATATGGATCCACCAGTGTCATTGCATGTGTGTTCTTTTCACAATCCACCTATGGATCCACAGTGGCATTGCATGTGTGCTCTTTATACTAACAACAACTAGATACATTGCATGTGTGTTATCTTTAGAGACCACGCATAGATCCCCAGTGTCATTGCATGTGTGTTCTTTTTACTAACTACAACCGGTGTCATTGAAATGTGTGTTCTCTTCGGAGACCACACATGGATCCACCAGTGTCATTGCATGTGTGTTCTAGTTACTAACAACAACCAGAGTCATTGCATGTGTGTTCTTTTCACATACCACATATCGATCCACCAGTGTCATTGCATGTGTGTTCTTTTCACAATCCACGTATGGATCCACCAGTGTCATTGCATGTGTGTTCTTTTTACAAACAACAACCAATGTCATCAAAATGTGTGTTCTCTTCAGAGACCACACATGGATCCACCAGTGTCATTGCATGTTTGTTCTTGTTACTAACAACAACCAGAGCCATTGCATGTGTGTTCTTTTCACATACCACATATGGATCCACCAGTGTCATTGCATGTGTGTTCTTTTCACAATCCACCTATGGATCCACCAGTGTCATTGCATGTGTGCTCTTTTTACTAACAACAACCAGAGTCATTGCATGTGTGTTCTCTTCAGAGACCACATATGGATCCACCTGTGTCATTGCATGTGTGTTCTTTCTACTAACAACCAGAGTCATTGAAATGTGTGTTCTCTTCAGAGACCACACATGGATCCACTAGTGTCATTGCATGTGTGTTCTTTTTACATACCACATATGGATCCATCAGTGTCATTGCAAGTGTGCTCTTTTCACAATCCACCTATGGATCCACCAGTGTCATTGCATGTGTGTTCTTTTTACTAACAACAACCAGTGTCATTGCATGTGTGTTCTTTTCACATACCACATATGGATCCACTAGTGTCATTGAAATGTGTGTTCTCTTTAGAGACCACACATGGATCCACCAGTGTCATTGCAAGTGTGTTCTTTTTACTAACAACAACTAGAGTCATTACATGTGTGTTCTTTTCACATACCACATATGGATCCACCAGTGTCATTGCATGTGTGCTCTTTTCACAATCCACCTATGGACCCACCAGTGTCATTGCATGTGTGTTATATTTACTAACAACCAGAGTCATTGCATGTGTGTTCTTTTCACATACCACATATGGATCCACCAGTGTCATTGCATGTGTGTTCTTTTCACAATCCACCTATGGATCCACCAGTGGCATTGCATGTGTGCCCTTTATACTAACAACAACTAGATACATTGCATGTGTGTTATCTTTAGAGACCACGCATAGATCCCCAGTGTCATTGCATGTGTGTTCTTTTTACTAACTACAACCGGTGTCATTGAAATGTGTGTTCTCTTCGGAGACCACACATGGATCCACCAGTGTCATTGCATGTGTGTTCTAGTTACTAACAACAACCAGAGTCATTGCATGTGTGTTCTTTTCACATACCACATATCGATCCACCAGTGTCATTGCATGTGTGTTCTTTTCACAATCCACGTATGGATCCACCAGTGTCATTGCATGTGTGTTCTTTTTACAAACAACAACCAATGTCATCAAAATGTGTGTTCTCTTCAGAGACCACACATGGATCCACCAGTGTCATTGCATGTTTGTTCTTGTTACTAACAACAACCAGAGCCATTGCATGTGTGTTCTTTTCACATACCACATATGGATCCACCAGTGTCATTGCATGTGTGTTCTTTTCACAATCCACCTATGGATCCACCAGTGTCATTGCATGTGTGCTCTTTTTACTAACAACAACCAGAGTCATTGCATGTGTGTTCTCTTCAGAGACCACATATGGATCCACCTGTGTCATTGCATGTGTGTTCTTTCTACTAACAACCAGAGTCATTGAAATGTGTGTTCTCTTCAGAGACCACACATGGATCCACTAGTGTCATTGCATGTGTGTTCTTTTTACATACCACATATGGATCCATCAGTGTCATTGCAAGTGTGCTCTTTTCACAATCCACCTATGGATCCACCAGTGTCATTGCATGTGTGTTCTTTTTACTAACAACAACCAGTGTCATTGCATGTGTGTTCTTTTCACATACCACATATGGATCCACTAGTGTCATTGAAATGTGTGTTCTCTTTAGAGACCACACATGGATCCACCAGTGTCATTGCAAGTGTGTTCTTTTTACTAACAACAACTAGAGTCATTACATGTGTGTTCTTTTCACATACCACATATGGATCCACCAGTGTCATTGCATGTGTGCTCTTTTCACAATCCACCTATGGACCCACCAGTGTCATTGCATGTGTGTTATATTTACTAACAACCAGAGTCATTGCATGTGTGTTCTTTTCACATACCACATATGGATCCACCAGTGTCATTGCATGTGTGTTCTTTTCACAATCCACCTATGGATCCACCAGTGGCATTGCATGTGTGCCCTTTATACTAACAACAACTAGATACATTGCATGTGTGTTATCTTTAGAGACCACGCATAGATCCCCAGTGTCATTGCATGTGTGTTCTTTTTACTAACTACAACCGGTGTCATTGAAATGTGTGTTCTCTTCGGAGACCACACATGGATCCACCAGTGTCATTGCATGTGTGTTCTAGTTACTAACAACAACCAGAGTCATTGCATGTGTGTTCTTTTCACATACCACATATCGATCCACCAGTGTCATTGCATGTGTGTTCTTTTCACAATCCACGTATGGATCCACCAGTGTCATTGCATGTGTGTTCTTTTTACAAACAACAACCAATGTCATCAAAATGTGTGTTCTCTTCAGAGACCACACATGGATCCACCAGTGTCATTGCATGTTTGTTCTTGTTACTAACAACAACCAGAGCCATTGCATGTGTGTTCTTTTCACATACCACATATGGATCCACCAGTGTCATTGCATGTGTGTTCTTTTCACAATCCACCTATGGATCCACCAGTGTCATTGCATGTGTGCTCTTTTTACTAACAACAACCAGAGTCATTGCATGTGTGTTCTCTTCAGAGACCACATATGGATCCACCTGTGTCATTGCATGTGTGTTCTTTCTACTAACAACCAGAGTCATTGAAATGTGTGTTCTCTTCAGAGACCACACATGGATCCACTAGTGTCATTGCATGTGTGTTCTTTTTACATACCACATATGGATCCATCAGTGTCATTGCAAGTGTGCTCTTTTCACAATCCACCTATGGATCCACCAGTGTCATTGCATGTGTGTTCTTTTTACTAACAACAACCAGAGTCATTGCATGTGTGTTCTTTTCACATACCACATATGGATCCACTAGTGTCATTGAAATGTGTGTTCTCTTTAGAGACCACACATGGATCCACCAGTGTCATTGCAAGTGTGTTCATTTTACTAACAACAACTAGAGTTATTACATGTGTGTTCTTTTCACATACCACATATGGATCCACCAGTGTCATTGCATGTGTGCTCTTTTCACAATCCACCTATGGATCCACCAGAGTCATTGCATGTGTGTTCTTTTCACATACCACATATGGATCCACCAGTGTCATTGCATGTGTGTTCTTTTCACAATCCACCAATGGATCCACTAGTGGCATTGCATGTGTGCTCTTTTTACTAACAACAACTACATACATTGCATGTGTGTTATCTTCAGAGACCACGCATAGATCCACCAGTGTCATTGCATGTGTGTTCTTTTTACTAACTACAACCGGTGTCATTGAAATGTGTGTTCTCTTCAGAGACCACACATGGATCCACCAGTGTCATTGCATGTGTGTTCTAGTTACTAACAACAACCAGAGGCATTGCATGTGTGTTCTTTTCACATTCCACATATGGATCCACCAGTGTCGTTGCATGTGTGTTCTTTTCACAATCCACCTATGGATCCACCAGTGTAATTGCATGGGTGTTCTTTTTACTAACAACAACCAATGTCATTGAAATGTGTGTTCTCTTTAGAGACCACACATGGATCCACCAGTGTTGTTGCATGTTTGTTCTTGTTACTAACAACAACCAGAGTCATTGCATGTGTGTTCTTTTCACATACCACATATGGATCCACCAGTGTCATTGCATGTGTGTTCTTTTCACAATCCACCTATGGATCCACCAATGTCATTGCATGTGTGCTCTTTTTACTAACAACAACCAGAGTCATTGCATGTGTGTTCTCTTTAGAGACCGCACATGGATCCACCTGTGTCATTGCATGTGTGTTCTTTCTACTAACAACCAGAGTCATTGAAATGTGTGTTCTCTTCAGAGACCACACATGGATCCACTTGTGTCATTGCATGTGAGTTCTTTTTACTAACAACAAGAGTCATTACATGTGTGTTCTTTTCACATACCACATATGGATCCACCAGTGTCATTGCATGTGTTTTCTTTTTACTAACAACAACCAGAGTCATTACATGTGTGTTCTTTTCACATACCACATATGGATCCACCAGTGTCATTGCATGTGTGTTCTTTTTACTAACAATAACTGGAGTCATTTCATGTGTGTTCTTTTCACAATCCACCTATGGATCCACCAGTGGCATTGCATGTGTGCTCTTTATACTAACAACAACTAGATACATTGCATGTGTGTTATCTTCAGAGACCACGCATAGATCCCCAGTGTCATTGCATGTGTTGTCTTTTTACTAACTACAACCGGTGTCATTGAAATGTGTGTTCTCTTCAGAGACCACACATGGATCCACCAGTGTCATTGCATGTGTGTTCTAGTTACTAACAACAACCAGAGTCATTGCATGTGTGTTCTTTTCACATACCACATATCGATCCACCAGTGTCATTGCATGTGTGTTCTTTTCACAATCCACGTATGGATCCACCAGTGTCATTGCATGTGTGTTCTTTTTACAAAAACCAACCAATGTCATCAAAATGTGTGTTCTCTTCAGAGACCACACATGGATCCACCAGTGTCATTGCATGTTTGTTCTTGTTACTAACAACAACCAGAGCCATTGCATGTGTGTTCTTTTCACATACCACATATGGATCCACCAGTGTCATTGCATGTGTGTTCTTTTCACAATCCACCTATGGATCCACCAGTGTCATTGCATGTGTGCTCTTTTTACTAACAACAACCAGAGTCATTGCATGTGTGTTCTCTTCAGAGACCACATATGGATCCACCTGTGTCATTGCATGTGTGTTCTTTCTACTAACAACCAGAGTCATTGAAATGTGTGTTCTCTTCAGAGACCACACATGGATCCACTAGTGTCATTGCATGTGTGTTCTTTTTACATACCACATATGGATCCATCAGTGTCATTGCAAGTGTGCTCTTTTCACAATCCACCTATGGATCCACCAGTGTCATTGCATGTGTGTTCTTTTTACTAACAACAACCAGAGTCATTGCATGTGTGTTCTTTTCACATACCACATATGGATCCACCAGTGTCATTGCATGTGTGTTCTTTTCACAATCCACCAATGGATCCACTAGTGGCATTGCATGTGTGCTCTTTTTACTAACAATAACTACATACATTGCATGTGTGTTATCTTCAGAGACCACGCATAGATCCACCAGTGTCATTGCATGTGTGTTCTTTTTACTAACTACAACCGGTGTCATTGAAATGTTTGTTCTCTTCAGAGACCACACATGGATCCACCAGTGTCATTGCATGTGTGTTCTAGTTACTAACAACAACCAGAGGCATTGCATGGGTGTTCTTTTTACTAACAACAACCAATGTCATTGAAATGTGTGTTCTCTTTAGAGACCACACATGGATCCACCAGTGTTGTTGCATGTTTGTTCTTGTTACTAACAACAACCAGAGTCATTGCATGTGTGTTCTTTTCACATACCACATATGGATCCACCAGTGTCATTGCATGTGTGTTCTTTTCACAATCCACCTATGGATCCACCAATGTCATTGCATGTGTGCTCTTTTTACTAACAACAACCAGAGTCATTGCATGTGTGTTCTCTTTAGAGACCGCACATGGATCCACCTGTGTCATTGCATGTGTGTTCTTTCTACTAACAACCAGAGTCATTGAAATGTGTGTTCTCTTCAGAGACCACACATGGATCCACTAGTGTCATTGCATGTGAGTTCTTTTTACTAACAACAAGAGTCATTACATGTGTGTTCTTTTCACATACCACATATGGATCCACCAGTGTCATTGCATGTGTTTTCTTTTTACTAACAACAACCAGAGTCATTACATGTGTGTTCTTTTCACATACCACATATGGATCCACCAGTGTCATTGCATGTGTGTTCTTTTTACTAACAATAACTGGAGTCATTTCATGTGTGTTCTTTTCACAATCCACCTATGGATTCACCAGTGGCATTGCATGTGTGCTCTTTATACTAACAACAACTAGATACATTGCATGTGTGTTATCTTCAGAGACCACGCATAGATCCCCAGTGTCATTGCATGTGTTGTCTTTTTACTAACTACAACCGGTGTCATTGAAATGTGTGTTCTCTTCGGAGACCACACATGGATCCACCAGTGTCATTGCATGTGTGTTCTAGTTACTAACAACAACCAGAGTCATTGCATGTGTGTTCTTTTCACATACCACATATCGATCCACTAGTGTCATTGCATGTGTGTTCTTTTCACAATCCACGTATGGATCCACCAGTGTCATTGCATGTGTGTTCTTTTTACAAACAACAACCAATGTCATCAAAATGTGTGTTCTCTTCAGAGACCACACATGGATCCACGAGTGTCATTGCATGTTTGTTCTTGTTACTAACAACAACCAGAGCCATTGCATGTGTGTTCTTTTCACATACCACATATGGATCCACCAGTGTCATTGCATGTGTGTTCTTTTCACAATCCACCTATGGATCCACCAGTGTCATTGCATGTGTGCTCTTTTTACTAACAACAACCAGAGTCATTGCATGTGTGTTCTCTTCAGAGACCACATATGGATCCACCTGTGTCATTGCATGTGTGTTCTTTCTACTAACAACCAGAGTCATTGAAATGTGTGTTCTCTTCAGAGACCACACATGGATCCACTAGTGTCGTTGCATGTGTGTTCTTTTTACATACCACATATGGATCCATCAGTGTCATTGCAAGTGTGCTCTTTTCACAATCCACCTATGGATCCACCAGTGTCATTGCATGTGTGTTCTTTTTACTAACAACAACCAGAGTCATTGCATGTGTGTTCTTTTCACATACCACATATGGATCCACTAGTGTCATTGAAATGTGTGTTCTCTTTAGAGACCACACATGGATCCACCAGTGTCATTGCAAGTGTGTTCATTTTACTAACAACAGCTAGAGTCATTACATGTGTGTTCTTTTCACATACCACATATGGATCCACCAGTGTCATTGCATGTGTGCTCTTTTCACAATCCACCTATGGATCCACCAGTGTCATTGCATGTGTGTTCTTTTTACTAACAACCAGAGTCATTGCATGTGTGTTCTTTTCACATACCACATATGGATCCACCAGTGTCATTGCATGTGTGTTCTTTTCACAATCCACCAATGGATCCACTAGTGGCATTGCATGTGTGCTCTTTTTACTAACAACAACTACATACATTGCATGTGTGTTATCTTCAGAGACCACGCATAGATCCACCAGTGTCATTGCATGTGTGTTCTTTTTACTAACTACAACCGGTGTCATTGAAATGTGTGTTCTCTTCAGAGACCACACATGGATCCACCAGTGTCATTGCATGTGTGTTCTAGTTACTAACAACAACCAGAGCCATTGCATGTGTGTTCTTTTCACATTCCACATATGGATCCACCAGTGTCGTTGCATGTGTGTTCTTTTCACAATCCACCTATGGATCCACCAGTGTAATTGCATGGGTGTTCTTTTTACTAACAACAACCAATGTCATTGAAATGTGTGTTCTCTTTAGAGACCACACATGGATCCACCAGTGTTGTTGCATGTTTGTTCTTGTTACTAACAACAACCAGAGTCATTGCATGTGTGTTCTTTTCACATACCACATATGGATCCACCAGTGTCATTGCATGTGTGTTCTTTTCAAAATCCACCTATGGATCCACCAATGTCATTGCATGTGTGCTCTTTTTACTAACAACAACAAGAGTCATTGCATGTGTGTTCTCTTTAGAGACCGCACATGGATCCACCTGTGTCATTGCATGTGTGTTCTTTCTACTAACAACCAGAGTCATTGAAATGTGTGTTCTCTTCAGAGACCACACATGGATCCACTAGTGTCATTGCATGTGCGTTCTTTTCCCTAACAACAACTGGAGTCATTGCATGTGTGTTCTTTTCACATACCACATATGGATCCACCAGTGTCATTGCATGTGTGTTCTTTTTACTAACAACAACCAGAGTCATTGCATGTGTGTTCTTTTCACATACCACATATGGATCCACTAGTGTCATTGAAATGTGTGTTCTCTTTAGAGACCACACATGGATCCACCAGTGTCATTGCAAGTGTGTTCTTTTTACTAACAACAACTGGAGTCATTACATGTGTGTTCTTTTCACATACCACATATGGATCCACTAGTGTCATTGCATGTGTTCTCTTTTCACAATCCACCTATGGATCCACCAGTGTCATTGCATGTGTGTTATATTTACTAACAACCAGAGTCATTGCATGTGTGTTCTTTTCACATACCACATATGGATCCACCAGTGTCATTGCATGTGTGTTCTTTTCACAATCCACCAATGGATCCACCAGTGGCATTGCATGTGTGCTCTTTATACTAACAACAACTAGATACATTGCATGTGTGTTATCTTCAGAGACCATGCATAGATCCCCAGTGTCATTGCATGTGTGTTCTTTTTACTAACTACAACCGGTGTCATTGAAATGTGTGTTCTCTTCAGAGACCACACATGGATCCACCAGTGTCATTGCATGTGTGTTCTAGTTACTAACAATAACCAGAGTCATTGCATGTGTGTTCTTTTCACATACCACATATCGATCCACCAGTATCATTGCATGTGTGTTCTTTTCACAATCCACGTATGGATCCACCAGTGTCATTGCATGTGTGTTCTTTTTACTAACAACAACCAATGTCATCAAAATGTGTGTTCTCTTCAGAGACCACACATGGATCCACCAGTGTCATTGCATGTTTGTTCTTGTTACTAACAACAACCAGAGTCATTGCATGTGTGTTCTTTTCACATACCACATATGGATCCACCAGTGTCATTGCATGTGTGTTCTTTTCACAATCCACCTATGGATCCACCAGTGTCATTGCATGTGTGCTCTTTTTACTAACAACAACCAGAGTCATTGCATGTGTGTTCTCTTCAGAGACCACATATGGATCCACCTGTGTCATTGCATGTGTGTTCTGTCTACTAACAACCAGAGTCATTGAAATGTGTGTTCTCTTCAGAGACCACACATGGATCCACTAGTGTCATTGCATGTGTGTTCTTTTTACATACCACATATGGATCCACCAGTGTCATTGCAAGTGTGCTCTTTTCACAATCCACCTATGGATCCACCAGTGTCATTGCATGTGTGTTCTTTTTACTAACAACAACCAGAGTCATTGCATGTGTGTTCTTTTCACATACCACATATGGATCCACTAGTGTCATTGAAATGTGTGTTCTCTTTAGAGACCACACATGGATCCACCAGTGTCATTGCAAGTGTGTTCTTTTTACTAACAACAACTAGAGTCATTACATGTGTGTTCTTTTCACATACCACATATGGATCCACTAGTGTCATTGCATGTGTGCTCTTTTCACAATCCACCTATGGATCCACCAGTGTCATTGCATGTGTGTTCTTTTTACTAACAACCAGAGTCATTGCATGTGTGTTCTTTTCACATACCACATATGGATCCACCAGTGTCATTGCATGTGTGTTCTTTTCACAATCCACCAATGGATCCACTAGTGGCATTGCATGTGTGCTCTTTTTACTAACAACAACTACATACATTGCATGTGTGTTATCTTCAGAGACCACGCATAGATCCACCAGTGTCATTGCATGTGTGTTCTTTTTACTAACTACAACCGGTGTCATTGAAATGTGTGTTCTCTTCAGAGACCACACATGGATCCACAATTGTCATTGCATGTGTGTTCTAGTTACTAACAACAACCAGAGGCATTGCATGTGTGTTCTTTTCACATTCCACATATGGATCCACTAGTGTCGTTGCATGTGTGTTCTTTTCACAATCCACCTATGGATCCACCAATGTAATTGCATGGGTGTTCTTTTTACTAACAACAACCAATGTCATTGAAATGTGTGTTCTCTTTAGAGACCACACATGGATCCACCAGTGTTGTTGCATGTTTGTTCTTGTTACTAACAACAACCAGAGTCATTGCATGTGTGTTCTTTTCACATACCACATATGGATCCACCAGTGTCATTGCATGTGTGTTCTTTTCACAATCCACCTATGGATCCACCAATGTCATTGCATGTGTGCTCTTTTTACTAACAACAACAAGAGTCATTGCATGTGTGTTCTCTTTAGAGACCGCACATGGATCCACCTGTGTCATTGCATGTGTGTTCTTTCTACTAACAACCAGAGTCATTGAAATGTGTGTTCTCTTCAGAGACCACACATGGATCCACTAGTGTCATTGCATGTGCGTTCTTTTCCCTAACAACAACTGGAGTCATTGCATGTGTGTTCTTTTCACATACCACATATGGATCCACCAGTGTCATTGCATGTGTGTTCTTTTTACTAACAACAACCAGAGTCATTGCATGTGTGTTCTTTTCACATACCACATATGGATCCACTAGTGTCATTGAAATGTGTGTTCTCTTTAGAGACCACACATGGATCCACCAGTGTCATTGCAAGTGTGTTCTTTTTACTAACAACAACTGGAGTCATTACATGTGTGTTCTTTTCACATACCACATATGGATCCACTAGTGTCATTGCATGTGTGCTCTTTTCACAATCCACCTATGGATCCACCAGTGTCATTGCATGTGTGTTATATTTACTAACAACCAGAGTCATTGCATGTGTGTTCTTTTCACATACCACATATGGATCCACCAGTGTCATTGCATGTGTGTTCTTTTCACAATCCACCAATGGATCCACCAGTGGCATTGCATGTGTGCTCTTTATACTAACAACAACTAGATACATTGCATGTGTGTTATCTTCAGAGACCATGCATAGATCCCCAGTGTCATTGCATGTGTGTTCTTTTTACTAACTACAACCGGTGTCATTGAAATGTGTGTTCTCTTGAGAGACCACACATGGATCCACCAGTGTCATTGCATGTGTGTTCTAGTTACTAACAATAACCAGAGTCATTGCATGTGTGTTCTTTTCACATACCACATATCGATCCACCAGTATCATTGCATGTGTGTTCTTTTCACAATCCACGTATGGATCCACCAGTGTCATTGCATGTGTGTTCTTTTTACTAACAACAACCAATGTCATCAAAATGTGTGTTCTCTTCAGAGACCACACATGGATCCACCAGTGTCATTGCATGTTTGTTCTTGTTACTAACAACAACCAGAGTCATTGCATGTGTGTTCTTTTCACATACCACATATGGATCCACCAGTGTCATTGCATGTGTGTTCTTTTCACAATCCACCTATGGATCCACCAGTGTCATTGCATGTGTGCTCTTTTTACTAACAACAACCAGAGTCATTGCATGTGTGTTCTCTTCAGAGACCACATATGGATCCACCTGTGTCATTGCATGTGTGTTCTGTCTACTAACAACCAGAGTCATTGAAATGTGTGTTCTCTTCAGAGACCACACATGGATCCACTAGTGTCATTGCTTGTGTGTTCTTTTTACATACCACATATGGATCCACCAGTGTCATTGCAAGTGTGCTCTTTTCACAATCCACCTATGGATCCACCAGTGTCATTGCATGTGTGTTCTTTTTACTAACAACAACCAGAGTCATTGCATGTGTGTTCTTTTCACATACCACATATGGATCCACTAGTGTCATTGAAATGTGTGTTCTCTTTAGAGACCACACATGGATCCACCAGTGTCATTGCAAGTGTGTTCTTTTTACTAACAACAACTAGAGTCATTACATGTGTGTTCTTTTCACATACCACATATGGATCCACTAGTGTCATTGCATGTGTGCTCTTTTCACAATCCACCTATGGATCCACCAGTGTCATTGCATGTGTGTTCTTTTTACTAACAACCAGAGTCATTGCATGTGTGTTCTTTTCACATACCACATATCGATCCACCAGTATCATTGCATGTGTGTTGTTTTCACAATCCACGTATGGATCCACCAGTGTCATTGCATGTGTGTTCTTTTTACTAACAACAACCAATGTCATCAAAATGTGTGTTCTCTTCAGAGACCACACATGGATCCACCAGTGTCATTGCATGTTTGTTCTTGTTACTAACAACAACCAGAGTCATTGCATGTGTGTTCTTTTCACATACCACATATGGATCCACCAGTGTCATTGCATGTGTGTTCTTTTCACAATCCACCTATGGATCCACCAGTGTCATTGCATGTGTGCTCTTTTTACTAACAACAACCAGAGTCATTGCATGTGTGTTCTCTTCAGAGACCACATATGGATCCACCTGTGTCATTGCATGTGTGTTCTGTCTACTAACAACCAGAGTCATTGAAATGTGTGTTCTCTTCAGAGACCACACATGGATCCACTAGTGTCATTGCTTGTGTGTTCTTTTTACATACCACATATGGATCCACCAGTGTCATTGCAAGTGTGCTCTTTTCACAATCCACCTATGGATCCACCAGTGTCATTGCATGTGTGTTCTTTTTACTAACAACAACCAGAGTCATTGCATGTGTGTTCTTTTCACATACCACATATGGATCCACTAGTGTCATTGAAATGTGTGTTCTCTTTAGAGACCACACATGGATCCACCAGTGTCATTGCAAGTGTGTTCTTTTTACTAACAACAACTAGAGTCATTACATGTGTGTTCTTTTCACATACCACATATGGATCCACTAGTGTCATTGCATGTGTGCTCTTTTCACAATCCACCTATGGATCCACCAGTGTCATTGCATGTGTGTTCTTTTTACTAACAACCAGAGTCATTGCATGTGTGTTCTTTTCACATACCACATATCGATCCACCAGTATCATTGCATGTGTGTTGTTTTCACAATCCACGTATGGATCCACCAGTGTCATTGCATGTGTGTTCTTTTTACTAACAACAACCAATGTCATCAAAATGTGTGTTCTCTTCAGAGACCACACATGGATCCACCAGTGTCATTGCATGTTTGTTCTTGTTACTAACAACAACCAGAGTCATTGCATGTGTGTTCTTTTCACATACCACATATGGATCCACCAGTGTCATTGCATGTGTGTTCTTTTCACAATCCACCTATGGATCCACCAGTGTCATTGCATGTGTGCTCTTTTTACTAACAACAACCAGAGTCATTGCATGTGTGTTCTCTTCAGAGACCACATATGGATCCACCTGTGTCATTGCATGTGTGTTCTGTCTACTAACAACCAGAGTCATTGAAATGTGTGTTCTCTTCAGAGACCACACATGGATCCACTAGTGTCATTGCTTGTGTGTTCTTTTTACATACCACATATGGATCCACCAGTGTCATTGCAAGTGTGCTCTTTTCACAATCCACCTATGGATCCACCAGTGTCATTGCATGTGTGTTCTTTTTACTAACAACAACCAGAGTCATTGCATGTGTGTTCTTTTCACATACCACATATGGATCCACTAGTGTCATTGAAATGTGTGTTCTCTTTAGAGACCACACATGGATCCACCAGTGTCATTGCAAGTGTGTTCTTTTTACTAACAACAACTAGAGTCATTACATGTGTGTTCTTTTCACATACCACATATGGATCCACTAGTGTCATTGCATGTGTGCTCTTTTCACAATCCACCTATGGATCCACCAGTGTCATTGCATGTGTGTTCTTTTTACTAACAACCAGAGTCATTGCATGTGTGTTCTTTTCACATACCACATATGGATCCACCAGTGTCATTGCATGTGTGTTCTTTTCACAATCCACCAATGGATCCACTAGTGGCATTGCATGTGTGCTCTTTTTACTAACAACAACTAGATACATTGCATGTGTGTTATCTTCAGAGACCACGCATAGATCCACCAGTGTCATTGCATGTGTGTTCTTTTTACTAACTACAACCGTTGTCATTGAAATGTGTGTTCTCTTTAGAGATCACACATGGATCCACCAGTGTCATTGCATGTGTGTTCTAGTTACTAACAACAACCAGAGTCATTGCATGTGTGTTCTTTTCACATTCCACATATGGATCCACCAGTGTCGTTGCATGTGTGTTCTTTTCACAATCCACCTATGGATCCACCAGTGTAATTGCATGGGTGTTCTTTTTACTAACAACAACCAATGTCATTGAAATGTGTGTTCTCTTTAGAGACCACACATGGATCCACCAGTGTTGTTGCATGTTTGTTCTTGTTACTAACAACAACCAGAGTCATTGCATGTGTGTTCTTTTCACATACCACATATGGATCCACCAGTGTCATTGCATGTGTGTTCTTTTCACAATCCACATATGGATCCACCTGTGTCATTGCATGTGTGTTCTTTCTACTAACAACCAGAGTCATTGAAATGTGTGTTCTCTTCAGAGACCACACATGGATCCACTAGTGTCATTGCATGTGTGTTCTTTTTACATACCACATTTGGATCCACCAGTGTCATTGCAAGTGTGCTCTTTTCACAATCAACCTATGGATCCACCAGTGTCATTGCATGTGTGTTCTTTTTACTAACAACCAGAGTCATTGCATGTGTGTTCTTTTCACATACCACATATGGATCCACTAGTGTCATTGAAATGTGTGTTCTCTTTAGAGACCACACATGGATCCACCAGTGTCATTGCAAGTGTGTTCTTTTTACTAACAACAACTAGAGTCATTACATGTGTGTTCTTTTCACATACCACATATGGATCCACCAGTGTCATTCATGTGTGCTCTTTTCACAATCCACCTATGGATCCACCAGTGTCATTGCATGTGTGTTCTTTTTACTAACAACCAGAGTCATTGCATGTGTGTTCTTTTCACATACCACATATGGATCCACCAGTGTCATTGCATGTGTGTTCTTTTCACAATCCACCAACGGATCCACTAGTGGCATTGCATGTGTGCTCTTTTTACTAACAACAACTAGATACATTGCATGTCTGTTATCTTCAGAGACCACGCATAGATCCACCAGTGTCATTGCATGTGTGTTCTTTTTACTAACTACAACCGTTGTCATTGAAATGTGTGTTCTCTTCGGAGACCACACATGGATCCACCAGTGTCATTGCATGTGTGTTCTATTTACTAACAACAACCAGAGTCATTGCATGTGTGTTCTTTTCACATTCCACATATGGATCCACCAGTGTCGTTGCATGTGTGTTCTTTTCACAATCCACCTATGGATCCACCAGTGTAATTGCATGGGTGTTCTTTTTACTAACAACAACCAATGTCATTGAAATGTGTGTTCTCTTTAGAGACCACACATGGATCCACCAGTGTTGTTGCATGTTTGTTCTTGTTACTAACAACAACCAGAGTCATTGCATGTGTGTTCTTTTCACATACCACATATGGATCCACCAGTGTCATTGCATGTGTGTTCTTTTCATAATCCACCTATGCATCCACCAATGTCATTGCATGTGTGCTCTTTTTACTAACAACAACCAGAGTCATTGCATGTGTGTTCTCTTTAGAGACCACACATGGATCCACCTGTGTCATTGCATGTGTGTTCTTTCTACTAACAACCAGAGTCATTGAAATGTGTGTTCTCTTCAGAGACCACACATGGATCCACTAGTGTCATTGCAGGTGAGTTCTTTTTACTAACAACAAGAGTCATTACATGTGTGTTCTTTTCACATACCACATATGGATCCACCAGTGTCATTGCATGTGTGTTCTTTTTACTAACAATAACTGGAGTCATTTCATGTGTGTTCTTTTCACATACCACATATGGATCCACCAGTGTCATTGCATGTGTGTTCTTTTCACAATCCACCTATGGATCCACCAGTGTCATTGCATGTGTGCTCTTTTTACTAACAGCAACCAGAGTCATTGCATGTGTGTTCTCCTCAGAGACCACATATGGATCCACCTGTGTCATTGCATGTGTGTTCTTTCTACTAACAACCAGAGTCATTGAAATGTGTGTTCTCTTCAGAGACCACACATGGATCCACTAGTGTCATTGCATGTGTGTTCTTTTTAAATACCACATATGGATCCACCAGTGTCATTGCAAGTGTGCTCTTTTCACAATCCACCTATGGATCCACCAGTGTCATTGCATGTGTGTTCTTTTTACTAACAACAACCAGAGTCATTGCATGTGTGTTCTTTTCACATACCACATATGGATCCACTAGTGTCATTGAAATGTGTGTTCTCTTTAGAGACCACACATGGATCCACCAGTGTCATTGCAAGTGTGTTCTTTTTACTAACAACAACTAGAGTCATTACATGTGTGTTCTTTTCACATACCACATATGGATCCACCAGTGTCATTGCATGTGTGCTCTTTTCACAATCCACCTATGGATCCACCAGTGTCATTGCATGTTTGTTCTTTTTACTAACAACCAGAGTCATTGCATGTGTGTTCTTTTCACATACCACATATGGATCCACCAGTGTCATTGCATGTGTGTTCTTTTCACAATCCACCAATGGATCCACTAGTGGCATTGCATGTGTGCTCTTTTTACTAACAACAACTAGATACATTGCATGTGTGTTATCTTCAGAGACCACGCATAGATCCACCAGTGTCATTGCATGTGTGTTCTTTTTACTAACTACAACCGGTGTCATTGAAATGTGTGTTCTCTTCAGAGACCACACATGGATCCACCAGTGTCATTGCATGTGTGTTCTAGTTACTAACAACAACCAGAGTCATTGCATGTGTGTTCTTTTCACATTCCACATATGGATCCACCAGTGTCGTTGCATGTGTGTTCTTTTCACAATCCACCTATGGATCCACCAGTGTAATTGCATAGGTGTTCTTTTTACTAACAACAACCAATGTCATTGAAATGTGTGTTCTCTTTAGAGACCACACATGGATCCACCAGTGTTGTTGCATGTTTGTTCTTGTTACTAACAACAACCAGAGTCATTGCATGTGTGTTCTTTTCACATACCACATATGGATCCACCAGTGTCATTGCATGGGTGTTCTTTTCACAATCCACCAATGGATCCACCAATGTCATTGCATGTGTGTTCTCTTTAGAGACCACACATGGATCCACCTGTGTCATTGCATGTGTGTTCTTTCTACTAACAACCAGAGTCATTGAAATGTGTGTTCTCTTCAGAGACCACACATGGATCCACTAGTGTCATTGCATGTGAGTTCTTTTTACTAACAACAAGAGTCATTACATGTGTGCTCTTTTTACTAACAACAACTAGATACATTGCATGTGTGTTATCTTCAGAGACCACGCATAGATCCCCAGTGTCATTGCATGTGTGTTCTTTTTACTAACTACAACCGGTGTCATTGAAATGTGTGTTCTCTTCAGAGACCACACGTGGATCCACTAGTGTCATTGCATGTGTGTTCTAGTTACTAACAACAACCAGAGTCATTGCATGTGTGTTCTTTTCACATACCACATATCGATCCACTAGTGTCATTGCATGTGTGTTCTTTTCACAATCCACGTATGGATCCACCAGTGTCATTGCATGTGTGTTCTTTTTACTAACAACAACCAATGTCATCAAAATGTGTGTTCTCTTCAGAGACCACACATGGATCCACCAGTGTCATTGCATGTTTGTTCTTGTTACTAACAACAACCAGAGTCATTGCATGTGTGTTCTTTTCACATACCACATATGGATCCACCAGTGTCATTGCATGTGTGTTCTTTTCACAATCCACCTATGGATCCACCAGTGTCATTGCATGTGTGCTCTTTTTACTAACAACAACCAGAGTCATTGCATGTGTGTTCTCTTCAGAGACCACATATGGATCCACCTGTGTCATTGCATGTGTGCTCTTTCTACTAACAACCAGAGTCATTGAAATGTGTGTTCTCTTTAGAGACCACACATGGATCCACTAGTGTCATTGCATGTGTGTTCTTTTTACATACCACATATGGATCCACCAGTGTCATTGCAAGTGTGCTCTTTTCACAATCCACCTATGGATCCACCAGTGTCATTGCATGTGTGTTCTTTTTACTAACAACAACCAGAGTCATTGCATGTGTGTTCTTTTCACATACCACATATGGATCCACTAGTGTCATTGAAATGTGTCTTCTCTTTAGAGACCACACATGGATCCACCAGTGTCATTGCAAGTGTGTTCTTTTTACTAACAACAACTAGAGTCATTACATGTGTGTTCTTTTCACATAACACATATGGATCCACCAGTGTCATTCATGTGTGCTCTTGTCACAATCCACCTATGGATCCACCAGTGTCATTGCATGTGTGTTCTTTTTACTAACAACCAGAGTCATTGTATGTGTGTTCTTTTCGCATACCACATATGGATCCACCAGTGTCATTGCATGTGTGTTCTTTTCACAATCCACCAATGGATCCACTAGTGGCATTGCATGTGTGCTATTTTTACTAACAACAACTAGATACATTGCATGTGTGTTATCTTCAGAGACCACGCATAGATCCACCAGTGTCATTGCATGTGTGTTGTTTTTACTAACTACAACCGTTGTCATTGAAATGTGTGTTCTCTTCAGATATCACACATGGATCCACCAGTGTCATTGCATGTGTGTTCTAGTTACTAACAACAACCAGAGTCATTGCATGTGTGTTCTTTTCACATTCCACATATGGATCCACCAGTGTCGTTGCATGTGTGTTCTTTTCACAATCCACCTATGGATCCACCAGTGTAATTGCATGGGTGTTCTTTTTACTAACAACAACCAATGTCATTGAAATGTGTGTTCTCTTTAGAGACCACACATGGATCCACCAGTGTTGTTGCATGTTTGTTCTTGTTACTAACAACAACCAGAGTCATCGCATGTGTGTTCTTTTCACATACCACATATGGATCCACCAGTGTCATTGCATGTGTGTTCTTTTCACAATCCACCTATGGATCCACCAATGTCATTGCATGTGTGCTCTTTTTACTAACAACAACCAGATTCATTGCATGTGTGTTCTCTTTAGAGACCACACATGGATCCACCTGTGTCATTGCATGTGTGTTCTTTCTACTAACAACCAGAGTCATTGAAATGTGTGTTCTCTTCAGAGACCACACATGGATCCACTAGTGTCATTGCATGTGAGTTCTTTTTACTAACAACAAGAGTCATTACATGTGTGTTCTTTTCACATACCACATATGGATCCACCAGTGTCATTGCATGTGTGTTCTTTTTACTAACAATAACTGGAGTCATTTCATGTGTGTTCTTTTCACATACCACATATGGATCCACCAGTGTCATTGCATGTGTGTTCTTTTCACAATCCACCTATGGATCCACCAGTGTCATTGCATGTGTGCTCTTTTTACTAACAGCAAGCAGAGTCATTGCATGTGTGTTCTCCTCAGAGACCACATATGGATCCACCTATGTCATTGCATGTGTGTTCTTTCTACTAACAACCAGAGTCATTGAAATGTGTGTTCTCTTCAGAGACCACACATGGATCCACTAGTGTCATTGCATGTGTGTTCTTTTTACATACCACATATGGATGCACCAGTGTCATTGCAAGTGTGCTCTTTTCACAATCCACCTATGGATCCACCAGTGTCATTGCATGTGTGTTCTTTTTACTAACAACAACCAGAGTCATTGCATGTGTGTTCTTTTCACATACCACATATGGATCCACTAGTGTCATTGAAATGTGTGTTCTCTTTAGAGACCACACATGGATCCACCAGTGTCATTGCAAGTGTGTTCTTTTTACTAACAACAACTGGAGTCATTACATGTGTGTTCTTTTCACATACCACATATGGATCCACCAGTGTCATTGCATGTGTGCTCTTTTCACAATCCACCTATGGATCCACCAGTGTCATTGCATGTGTGTTCTTTTTACTAACAACCGGAGTCATTGCATGTGTGTTCTTTTCACATACCACATATGGATCCACCAATGTCATTGCATGTGTGTTCTTTTCACAATCCACCAATGGATCCACTAGTGGCATTGCATGTGTGCTCTTTTTACTAACAACAACTAGATACATTGCATGTGTGTCATCTTCAGAGACAACGCATAGATCCACCAGTGTCATTGCATGTGTGTTCTTTTTACTAACTACAACCGGTGTCATTGAAATGTGTGTTCTCTTCAGAGACCACACATGGATCCACCAGTGTCATTGCATGTGTGTTCTAGTTACTAAGAACAACCAGAGTCATTGCATGTGTGTTCTTTTCACATTCCACATATGGATCCACCAGTGTCGTTGCATGTGTGTTCTTTTCACAATCCACCTATGGATCCACCAGTGTAATTGCATGGGTGTTCTTTTTACTAACAACAACCAATGTCATTGAAATGTGTGTTCTCTTTAGAGACCACACATGGATCCACCAGTGTTGTTGCATGTTTGTTCTTGTTACTAACAACAACCAGAGTCATTGCATGTGTGTTCTTTTCACATACCACATATGGATCCACCAGTGTCATTGCATGTGTGTTCTTTTCACAATCCACCTATGGATCCACCAATGTCATTGCATGTGTGCTCTTTTTACTAACAGCAACCAGAGTCATTGCATGTGTGTTCTCTTTAGAGACCACACATGGATCCACCTGTGTCATTGCATGTGTGTTCTTTCTACTAACAACCAGAGTCATTGAAATGTGTGTTCTCTTCAGAGACCACACATGGATCCACTAGTGTCATTGCATGTGAGTTCTTTTTACTAACAACAAGAGTCATTACATGTGTGTTCTTTTCACATACCACATATGGATCCACCAGTGTCATTGCATGTGTGTTCTTTTTACTAACAATAACTGGAGTCATTTCATGTGTGTTCTTTTCACATACCACATATGGATCCACCAGTGTCATTGCATGTGTGTTCTTTTCACAATCCACCTATGGATCCACCAGTGTCATTGCATGTGTGCTCTTTTTACTAACAGCAACCAGAGTCATTGCATGTGTGTTCTCCTCAGAGACCACATATGGTCCACCTATGTCATTGCATGTGTGTTCTTTTCACATACCACATATGGATCCACTAGTGTCACTGAAATGTGTTTTCTCTTTAGAGACCACACATGGATCCACCAGTATCATTGCAGGTGTGTTCTTTTTACTAACAACAACTGGAGTCATTACATGTGTGTTATTTTCACATACCACATATGGATCCACCAGTGCCATTGCATGTGTGCTCTTTTCACAATCCACCTATGGATCCACCAGTGTCATTGCATGTGTGTTCTATTTACTAACAACCAGAGTCATTGCATGTGTGCTCTTTTCACATACGACATATGGATCCACCAGTGCCATTGCATGTGTGTTCTTTTCACAATCCACCAATGGATCCACCAGTGGCATTGCATGTGTGCTCTTTTTACTAACAACAACTAGACACATTGCATGTGTGTTATCTTCAGAGACCACGAATAGATCCACTAGTGTCATTGCATGTGTGTTCTTTTTACTAACTACAACCGGTGTCATTGAAATGTGTGTTCTCTTCAGAGACCACACATGGATCCACTAGTGTCATTGCATGTGTGTTCTAGTTAATAACAACAAACAGTGTCATTGCATGTGTGTTCTTTTCACATACCACATATGGATCCACCAGTGTCGTTGCATGTGTGTTCTTTTCACAATCCACCTATGGATCCACCAGTGTCATTGCATGGGTGTTCTTTTTACTAACAACAACCAATGTCATTGAAATGTGTGTTCTCTTCAGATACCACACATGGATCCACCAGTGTCATTGCATGTTTGTTCTTGTTACTAACAACAACCAGATTCATTGCATGTGTGTTCTTTTCACATACCACATATGGATCCAATAGTGTCATTGCATGTGTGTTCTTTTCACAATCCACCTATGGATCCACCAATGTCATTGCATGTGTGCTCTTTTTACTAACAGCAACCAGAGTCATTGCATGTGTGTTCTCTTTAGAGACCACACATGGATCCACCTGTGTCATTGCATGTCTGTTCTTTCTACTAACAACCAGAGTCATTGAAATGTGTGTTCTCTTCAGAGACCACACATGGATCCACTAGTGTCATTGCATGTGAGTTCTTTTTACTAACAACAAGAGTCATTACATGTGTGTTCTTTTCACATACCACATATGGATCCACCAGTGTCATTGGATGTGTGTTATTTTTACTAACAATAACTGGAGTCATTTCATGTGTGTTCTTTTCACATACCACATATGGATCCACCAGTGTCATGGCAAGTGTGCTCTTTTCACAATCCACCTATGGATCCACCAGTGTCATTGCATGTGTGTTCTTTTTACTAACAACAACCAGAGTCATTGCATGTGTGTTCTTTTCACATACCACATATGGATCCACTTGTGTCATTGAAATGTGTTTTCTCTTTAGAGACCACACATGGATCCACCAGTATCATTGCAAGTGTGTTCTTTTTACTAACAACAACTGGAGTCATTACATGTGTGTTATTTTCACATACCACATATGGATCCACCAGTGCCATTGCATGTGTGCTCTTTTCACAATCCACCTATGGATCCACCAGTGTCATTGCATGTGTGTTCTATTTACTAACAACCAGAGTCATTGCATGTGTGCTCTTTTCACATACGACATATGGATCCACCAGTGCCATTGCATGTGTGTTCTTTTCACAATCCACCAATGGATCCACCAGTGGGATTGCATGTGTGCTCTTTTTACTAACAACAACTAGACACATTGCATGTGTGTTATCTTCAGAGACCACGAATAGATCCACCAGTGTCATTGCATGTGTGTTCTTTTTACTAACTACAACCGGTGTCATTGAAATGTGTGTTCTCTTCAGAGACCACACATGGATCCACTAGTGTCATTGCATGTTTGTTCTAGTTAATAACAACAACCAGTGTCATTGCATGTGTGTTCTTTTCACATACCACATATGGATCCACCAGTGTCGTTGCATGTGTGTTCTTTTCACAATCCACCTATGGATCCACCAGTGTCATTGCATGGGTGTTCTTTTTACTAACAACAACCAATGTCATTGAAATGTGTGTTCTCTTCAGAGACCACACATGGATCCACCAGTGTCATTGCATGTTTGTTCTTTTTACTAACAACAACCAGAGTCATTGCATGTGTGTTCTTTTCACATACCACATATGGATCCACTAGTGTCATTGAAATGTGTGTTCTCTTTAGAGACCACACATGGATCCACCAGTGTCATTGCAAGTGTGTTCTTTTTACTAACAACAACTGGAGTCATTACATGTGTGTTCTTTTCACATACCACATATGGCCACCAGTGTCATTGCATGTGTGCTCTTTTCACAATCCACCTATGGATCCACCAGTGTCATTGCATGTGTGTTCTTTTTACTAACAACCAGAGTCATTGCATGTGTGTTCTTTTCACATACCACATATGGATCCACCAGTGTCATTGCATGTGTGTTCTTTTCACAATCCACCAATGGATCCACTAGTGGCATTGCATGTGTGCTCTTTTTACTAACAACAACTAGATACATTGCATGTGTGTTACCTTCAGAGACCACGCATAGATCCACCAGTGTCATTTCATGTGTGTTCTTTTTACTAACTACAACCGGTGTCATTGAAATGTGTGTTCTCTTCAGAGACCACACATGGATCCACCAGTGTCATTGCATGTGTGTTCTAGTTACTAACAACAACCAGAGTCATTGCATGTGTGTTCTTTTCACATTCCACATATGGATCCACCAGTGTCGTTGCATGTGTGTTCTTTTCACAATCCACCTATGGATCCACCAATGTAATTGCATGGGTGTTCTTTTTACTAACAACAACCAATGTCATTGAAATGTGTGTTCTCTTTAGAGACCACACATGGATCCACCAGTGTTGTTGCATGTTTGTTCTTGTTACTAACAACAACCAGAGTCATTGCATGTGTGTTCTTTTCACATACCACATATGGATCCACCAGTGTCATTGCATGTGTGTTCTTTTCACAATCCACCTATGGATCCACCAATGTCATTGCATGTGTGCTCTTTTTACTAACAGCAACCAGAGTCATTGCATGTGTGTTCTATTTAGAGACCACACATCGATCCACCTGTGTCATTGCATGTCTGTTCTTTCTACTAACAACCAGAGTCATTGAAATGTGTGTTCTCTTCAGAGACCACACATGGATCCACTAGTGTCATTGCATGTGAGTTCTTTTTACTAACAACAAGAGTCATTACAAGTGTGTTCTTTTCACATACCACATATGGATCCACCAGTGTCATTGCATGTGTGTTCTTTTTACTAACAATAACTGGAGTCATTTCATGTGTGTTCTTTTCACATACCACATATGGATCCACCAGTGTCATGGCAAGTGTGCTCTTTTCACAATCCACCTATGGATCCACCAGTGTCATTGCATGTGTGTTCTTTTTACTAACAACAACCAGAGTCATTGCATGTGTGTTCTTTTCACATACCACATATGGATCCACTTGTGTCATTGAAATGTGTTTTCTCTTTAGAGACCACACATGGATCCACCAGTATCATTGCAGGTGTGTTCTTTTTACTAACAACAACTGGAGTCATTACATGTGTGTTATTTTCACATACCACATATGGATCCACCAGTGCCATTGCATATGTGCTCTTTTCACAATCCACCTATGGATCCACCAGTGTCATTGCATGTGTGTTCTATTTACTAACAACCAGAGTCATTGCATGTGTGCTATTTTCACATATGACATATGGATCCACCAGTGCCATTGCATGTGTGTTCATTTCACAATCCACCAATGAATCCACCAGTGGCATTGCATGTGTGATCTTTTTACTAACAACAACTAGACACATTGCATGTGTGTTATCTTCAGAGACCACGAATAGATCCACCAGTGTCATTGCATGTGTGTTCTTTTTACTAACTACAACCGGTGTCATTGAAATGTGTGTTCTCTTCAGAGACCACACATGGATCCACTAGTGTCATTGCATGTGTGTTCTAGTTAATAACAACAAACAGTGTCATTGCATGTGTGTTCTTTTCACATACCACATATGGATCCACCAGTGTCGTTGCATGTGTGTTCTTTTCACAATCCACCTATGGATCCACCAGTGTCATTGCATGGGTGTTCTTTTTACTAACAACAACCAATGTCATTGAAATGTGTGTTCTCTTCAGAGACCACACATGGATCCACCAGTGTCATTGCATGTTTGTTCTTGTTACTAACAACAACCAGAGTCATTGCATGTGTGTTCTTTTCACATACCACATATGGATCCAATAGTGTCATTGCATGTGTGTTCTTTTCACAATCCACCTATGGATCCACCAATGTCATTGCATGTGTGCTCTTTTTACTAACAACAACCAGAGTCATTGCATGTGTGTTCTCTTCAGAGACCACACATGGATCGACCTGTGTCATTGCATGTGTGTTCTTTCTACTAACAACCAGAGTCATTGAAATGTGTGTTCTCTTCAAAGACCACACATGGATCCACTAGTGTCATTGCATGTGTGTTCTTTTTACTAACAACAACCAGAGTCATTACATGTGTGTTCTTTTCACATACCACATATGGATCCACCAGTGTCATTGCATGTGTGTTCTTTTTACTAACAATAACTGGAGTCATTTCATGTGTGTTCTTTTCACATACCACATATGGATCCACCAGTGTCATTGCATGTGTGCTCTTTTCACAATCCACCTATGGATCCACCAGTGGCATTGCATGTGTGTTCTTTTTACTAACAACAACCAGAGTCATTGCATGTGTGTTCTTTTCACATACCATATATGGATCCACCAGTGTCATTGCATGTGTGTTCTTTTCACAATACACCTATGGATCCACCAGTGTCATTGAATGTGTGTTCTTTTGACTAACAACAACCAGAGTCATTGCATGTGTGTTCTTTTCACATACCACATATGGATCCACCAGTCTCATTGCATGTGTATTCTTTTTACTAATAACAACTGGAGGTGTTTCATGTGTGTTCTTTTCACTTACCACATATGGATCCACCAGTGTCATTGAAATGAGTGTTCTCTTCAGAGACCACACATGGATCCACCAGTGTCATTGCATGTGTGCTCTTTTTACTAACAACAACTAGAGTCATTGCATGTGTGTTCTTTTCACATACCACATATGGATCCACCAGTGTCATTGCATGTGTGCTCCTTTCACAATCCACCTATGGATCCACCAGTGTCATTGCATGTGTTTTCTTTTCCCTAACAACAACTGGAGTCATTGCATGTGTGTTCTTTTCACATACCACATATGGATCCACCAGTGTCATTGCATGTGTGTTCTTTTTACTAACAACAACCAGAGTCATGGCATGTGTGTTCTTTTCACATACCACATATGGATCCACTAGTGTCATTGAAATGTGTGTTCTCTTTAGAGACCACACATGGATCCACCAGTGTCATTGCAAGTGTGTTCTTTTTACTAACAACAACTGGAGTCATTACATGTGTGTTCTTTTCACATACCACATATGGATCCACCAGTGTCATTGCATGTGTGCTCTTTTCACAATCCACCTATGGATCCACCAGTGTCATTGCATGTGTGTTATATTTACTAACAACCGGAGTCATTGCATGTGTGTTCTTTTCACATACCACATATGGATCCACCAGTGTCATTGCATGTGTGTTCTTTTCACAATCACCAATGGATCCACCAGTGGCATTGCATGTGTGCTCTTTATACTAACAACAACTAGATACATTACATGTGTGTTATCTTCAGAGACCACGCATAGATACCCAGTGTCATTGCATGTGTGTTCTTTTTACTAACTACAACCAGTGTCATTGAAATGTGTGTTCTCTTCAGAGACCACACATGGATCCACCAGTGTCATTGCATGTGTGTTCTAGTTACTAACAACAACCAGAGTCATTGCATGTGTGTTCTTTTCACATACCACATATCGATCCACCAGTGTCGTTGCATGTGTGTTCTTTTCACAATCCACGTATGGATCCACCAGTGTCATTGCATGTGTGTTATTTTTACTAACAACAACTAATGTCATCAAAATGTGTGTTCTCTTCAGAGACCACACATGGATCCACCAGTGTCATTGCATGTTTGTTCTTGTTACTAACAACAACCAGAGTCATCGCATGTGTGTTCTTTTCACATACCACATATGGATCCACCAGTGTCATTGCATGTGTGTTCTTTTCACAATCCACCTATGGATCCACCAGTGTCATTGCATGTGTGCTCTTTTTACTAACAACAACCAGAGTCATTGCATGTGTGTTCTCTTCAGAGACCACATATGGATCCACCAGTGTCATTGCATGTGTGTTCTTTCTACTAACAACCAGAGTCATTGAAATGTGTGTTCTCTTCAGAGACCACACATGGATCCACTAGTGTCATTGCATGTGTGTTCTTTTTACTAACAACCAGAGTCATTACATGTGTGTTCTTTTCACATACCACATATGGATCCACCAGTGTCATTGCATGTGTGTTCTTTTCACATACCACATATGGATCCACCTGTGTCATTGCAAGTGTGCTCTTTTCACAATCCACCTATGGATCCACCAGTGTCATTGCATGTGTGTTCTTTTTACTAACAACAACCAGAGTCATTGCATGTGTGTTCTTTTCACATACCACATATGGATCCACTAGTGTCATTGAAATGTGTGTTCTCTTTAGAGACCACACAAGGATCCACCAGTGTCATTGCAAGTGTGTTCTTTTTACTAACAACAACTGGAGTCATTACATGTGTGTTCTTTTCACATACCACATATGGATCCACCAGTGTCATTGCATGTGTGCTCTTTTCACAATCCACCTATGGATCCACCAGTGTCATTGCATGTGTGTTCTATTTACTAACAACCAGAGTCATTGCATGTGTGTTCTTCTCACATACCACATATGGATCCACCAGTGTCATTGCATGTGTGTTCTTTTCACATTCCACCAATGGATCCACTAGTGGCATTGCATGTGTGCTCTTTTTACTAACAACAACTAGATACATTGCATGTGTGTTATCTTCAGAGACCGCGCATAGATCCACTAGTGTCATTGCATGTGTGTTCTTTTTACTAACTACAACCGGTGTCATTGAAATGTGTGTTCTCTTCAGAGACCACACATGGATCCACCAGTGTCATTGCATGTGTGTTCTTTTTACTCACAACAACCAAAGTCATTGCATGTGTGTTCTTTTCACATACCACATATGGATCCACCAGTGTCATTGCATGTGTGCTCTTTTTACTAACAACAACCAGAGTCATTGCATGTGTGTTCTCTTCAGAGACCACACATGAATCCACCAGTTTCATTTAATGTGTGTTCTTTTCACATACCACATATGGATCCACCAGTGTCACTGAATTGTGTGTTCTCTTCAGAGACCACACATGGATCCACCAGTGTCATTGCATGTGTGCTCTTTTTACTAACAACAACCAGAGTCATTGCATGTGTGTTCTCTTCAGAGACCACACATGGATCCACCTGTGTCATTGCATGTGTGTTCTTTCTACTAACAACTAGAGTCATTGAAATGTGTGTTCTCTTCAGAGACCACACATGGATCCACTAGTGTCATTGCATGTGTGTTCTTTTTACTAACAACAACCAGAGTCATTCATGTGTGTTCTTTTCACATACCACATATGGATCCACCAGTGTCATTGCATGTGTGTTCTTTTTACTAACAATAACTGGAGTCATTTCATGTGTGTTCTTTTTACATACCACATATGGATCCACCAGTGTCATTGCAAGTGTGCTCTTTTCACAATCCACCTATGGATCCACCAGTGTCATTGCATGTGTGTTCTTTTTACTAACAACAACCAGAGTCATTGCATGTGTGTTCTTTTCACATACCACATATGGATCCACTAGTTTCATTGAAATGTGTGTTCTCTTTAGAGACCACACATGGATCCACCAGTGTCATTGCAAGTGTGTTCTTTTTACTAACAACAACTGGAGTCATTACATGTGTGTTCTTTTCACAATCCACCTATGGATCCACCAGTGTCCTTGCATGTGTGTTCTATTTACTAACAACTAGAGTCATTGCATGTGTGTTCTCTTCAGCGACCACACATGGATCCACCAGTGTCATTGCATGTGTGTTCTAGTTACTAATAACAACCAGAGTCATTGCATGTGTGTTCTTTTCACATACCACATATGGATCCACCAGTGTCGTTGCATGTGTGTTCTTTTCACAATCCACCTATGGATCCACCAGTGTCATTGCATGTGTGTTCCTTTTACTAACAACAACCAATTTCATCGAAATGTGTGTTCTCTTCAGAGACCACACATGGATCCACCAGTGTCATTGCATGTTTGTTCTTGTTACTAACAACAACCAGACTCATTGCATGTGTGTTCTTTTCACATACCACATATGGATCCACCTGTGTCATTGCATGTGTGTTCTTTTCACAATCCACCTATGGATCCACCAGTGTCATTGCATGTGTGGTCTCTGTGTTCTCTTCAGAGACCACACATGGATCCACCTGTGTCATTGCATGTGTGTTCATTCTACTAACAACCAGAGTCATTGAAATGTGTGTTCTCTTCAGAGACCACACATGGATCCACTAGTGTCATTGCATGTGTGTTCTTTTTACTAACAACAACCAGAGTCATTACATGTGTGTTCTTTTCACATACCACATATGGATCCACCAGTGTCATTGCATGTGTGTTCTTTTTACTAACAATAACTGGAGTCATTTCATGTGTGTTCTTTTCACATACCACATATGGATCCACCAGTGTCATTGCAAGTGTGCTCTTTTCACAATCCACCTATGGATCCACCAGTGTCATTGCATGTGTGTTCTTTTTACTAACAACAACCAGAGTCATTACATGTGTGTTCTTTTCACATACCACATATGGATCCACCAGTGTCATTGCATGTGTGTTCTTTTTACTAACAATAACTGGAGTCATTTCATGTGTGTTCTTTTCACATACCACATATGGATCCACCAGTGTCATTGCAAGTGTGCCCTTTTCACAATCCACCTATGGATCCACCAGTGTCATTGCATGTGTGTTCTTTTTACTAACAACAACCAGAGTCATTGGATGTGTGTTCTTTTCACATACCACATATGGATCCACCAGTGTCATTGCATGTGTGCTCTTTTCACAATCCACCTATGGATCCACCAGTGTCATTGCATGTGTGTTCTTTTCACAATCCACCTATGGATCCACCAGTGTCATTGCATGTGTGCTCTTTTTACTAACAACAACCAGAGTCATTGCATGTGTGTTCTCTTCAGAGACCACATATGGATCCACCTGTGTCATTGCATGTGTGTTCTTTCTACTAACAACCAGAGTCATTGAAATGTGTGTTCTCTTGAGAGACCACACATGGATCCACTAGTGTCATTGCATGTGTGTTCTTTTTACTAACAACAACTAGAGTCATTACATGTGTGTTCTTTTCACATACCACATATGGATCCACCTGTGTCATTGCAAGTGTGCTCTTTTCGCAATCCACCTATGGATCCACCAGTGTCATTGCATGTGTGTTCTTTTTACTAACAACAACCAGAGTCATTGCATGTGTGTTCTTTTCACATACCACATATGGATCCACTAGTGTCATTGAAATGTGTGTTCTCTTTAGAGACCACACAAGGATCCACCAGTGTCATTGCAAGTGTGTTCTTTTTACTAACAACAACTGGAGTCATTACATGTGTTTTTCTTTTCACATACCACATATGGATCCACCAGTGTCATTGCATGTGTGCTCTTTTCACAATCCACCTATGGATCCACCAGTGTCATTGCATGTGTGTTCTATTTACTAACAACCAGAGTCATTGCATGTGTGTTCTTTTCACATACCACATATGGATCCACCAGTGTCATTGCATGTGTGTTCTTTTCACAATCCACCAATGGATCCACTAGTGGCATTGCATGTGTGCTATTTCTACTAACAACAACTAGATACATTGCATGTGTGTTATCTTCAGAGACCGCGCATAGATCCACTAGTGTCATTGCATGTGTGTTCTTTTTACTAACTACAACCGGTGTCATTGAAATGTGTGTTCTCTTCAGAGACCACACATGGATCCACCAGTGTCATTGCATGTGTGTTCTAGTTACTAACAACAACCAGAGTCATTGCATGTGTGTTCTTTTCACATACCACATATCGATCCACCAGTGTCGTTGTATGTGTGTTCTTTTCACAATCCACCTATGGATCCACCAGTGTCATTGCATGTGTGTTCTTTTCACATACCACATATGGATCCACCAGTGTCATTTCATGTGTGTTCTTTTTACTAACAATAACTGGAGTTATTTCATGTGTGTTCTTTTCACATACCACATATGGATCCACCAGTGTCATTGCAAGTGTGCTCTTTTCACAATCCACCTATGGATCAACCAGTGTCATTGCATGTGTGTTCTTTTTACTAACAACAACCAGAGTCATTGCATGTGTGTTCTTTTCACATACCACATATGGATCCACCAGTGTCATTGCATGTGTGCTCTTTTCACAATCCACCTATGTATCCACCAGTGTCATTGCATGTGTGTTATTTTTACAAACAACAACCAGATTCATTGCATGTGTGTTCTTTTCACATACCACATATGGATCCACCAGTATCATTGCATGTGTCTTCTTTTCACAATCCACCTATAGATCCACCAGTGTGATTGCATGTGTGCTCTTTTTACAAACAACAACCAGAGTCATTGCATGTGTGTTCTCTTCAGAGACCACACAAGAGACCACACATGGATCCACCAGTGTCATTGCATGTGTGTTCTTTTTACTAACAACAATCAGAGTCATTGAAATGTGTGTTCTCTTTAGAGACCACACATGGATCCACCAGTGTCATTGCATGTGTGTTCTTTTTACTAACAACAACCAGAGTGATTGCATGTGTGTTTTTCACATACCACATATGTTTCGACCAGTCTCATTGCATGTGTGTTCTTTTTACTAACAACAACTGGAGTCATTTCATGTGTGTTGTTTTCACATACCACATATGGATCCACCAGTGTCATTGAAATGTGTGTTCTCTTCAGAGACCACACATGGATCCACCAGTGTCATTGCATGTGTGTTCTTTTTACTAACAACAACGGGAGTCATTGCATGTGTGTTCTTTTCACATACCACATATGGATCCACCAGTGTCATTGCTTGTCTGCTCTTTTCACAATCCACCTATGGATCCACTAGTGTCAATGCATGTGTGTTCTTTTCACATACCACATATGGATCCACCAGTGTCATTGAAATGTGTGTTCTCTTTAGAGACCACACATGGATGCACCAGTGTCATTGCATGTGTGTTCTTTTTACTAACAACAACTGGAGTCATTGCATGTGTGTTCTTTTCACATACCACACATGGATCCACCAGTGTCATTGCATGTGTGTTGTTTTCACAATCCACCTATGGATCCACCAGTTTCATTGCATGTGTGTTCTTTTTACTCACAACAACCAGAGTCATTGCATGTGTGTTCTTTTGACATCCCACATATGGATCCACCATTGTCATTGCACGTGTGTTCTTTTCACAATCCACCTATGGATCAACCAGTGTCATTGCATGTGTGCTCTTTTTACTAACAATAACCAGAGTCATTGCATGTTTGTTCTCTTTAGAGACCACACATGGATCCACCAGTGTCATTGCATGTGTGTTCATTTTACTAAAAAAACCAGTGTTATTGAAATGTGTGTTCTCTTCAGAGACCACACATGGATCCACCAGTGTCATTGCATGTGTGTTCTTGTTACTAACAACAACCGGATTCATTGCATGTGTGTTCTTTTCACATACCACATATGGATCCACCAGTATCATTGCATGTGTGTTCTTTTCACAATCCACCTATGGATCCACCAGTGTCATTGCATGTGTGCTCTTTTTTACTAACAACAACCAGAGTCATTGCATGTGTGTTCTCTTCAGAGACCACACATGGATCCACCTGTGTCATTGCATGTTTGTTCTTTTTACTAACAACAAACACAGTCATTGAATTGTGTTTTCTCTTCAGAGACCACACATGGATCCACCAGTGTCATTGCATGTGTGTTCTTTTTACTAACTACAACCAGAGTCATTGCATGTGTGTTCTTTTCACATACCACATATGGATCCACCAGTTTCACTGCATGTGTGTTCTTTTTACTAACAACAGCTGGAGTCATTTCATGTGTGTTCTTTTCACATACCACATATGGATCCACCAGTGTCATTGAAATGAGTGTTCTCTTCAGAGACCACACATGGATCCACCAGTGTCATTGCATGTGTGTTCTTTTTACTAACAACAACTGGAGTCATTGCATGTGTGTTCTTTTCACATACCACATATCGATCCACCAGTGTCATTGCATGTGTGCTCTTTTCACAATCCACCAATGGATCCACCAGTGTCATTGCATGTGTGTTCTTTTCACATATCACATATGGATCCACTAGTGTCATTGAAATGTGTGTTTTCTTCAGAGACCACACATGGATCAACCAGTGTCATTACATGTGTGTTATTTTTACAAACATCAACTGGAGTCATTTCATGTGTGTTCTTTTCACATACCACATATGGATCCACCAGTATCATTGCATGTGTGATCTTTTCACAATCCACCTATTGATCCACCAGTGTCATTGCATGTGTGTTCTTTTCACATACCACATATGGATCCACCAGTGTCATTGAAATGTGTGTTCTCTTCAGAGACCACACATGGATCCACCAGTGTCATTGCATCTGTGTTCTTTTTACTAACAACAACCAAAGTCATTGCATGTGTGTTCTTTTCACATACCACATATGGATCCACCAGTGTCATTGCATGTGTGCTCTTTTTACTAACAACAACCAGAGTCATTGCATGTGTGTTCTCTTCAGAGACCACACATGAATCCACTAGTTTCATTTAATGTGTGTTCTTTTCACATACCACATATGGATCCACCAGTGTCAATGAATTGTGTGTTCTCTTCAGAGACCACACATGGATCCACCAGTGTCATTGCATGTGTGCTCTTTTTACTAACAACAACCAGAGTCATTGCATGTGTGTTCTCTTCAGAGACCACACATGGATCCACCTGTGTCATTGCATGTGTGTTCTTTCTACTAACAACTAGAGTCATTGAAATGTGTGTTCTCTTCAGAGACCACACATGGATCCACTAGTGTCATTGCATGTGTGTTCTTTTTACTAACAACAACCAGAGTCATTCATGTGTGTTCTTTTCACATACCACATATGGATCCACCAGTGTCATTGCATGTGTGTTCTTTTTACTAACAATAACTGGAGTCATTTCATGTGTGTTCTTTTTACATACCACATATGGATCCACCAGTGTCATTGCAAGTGTGCTCTTTTCACAATCCACCTATGGATCCACCAGTGTCATTGCATGTGTGTTCTTTTTACTAACAACAACCAGAGTCATTGCATGTGTGTTCTTTTCACATACCACATATGGATCCACTAGTTTCATTGAAATGTGTGTTCTCTTTAGAGACCACACATGGATCCACCAGTGTCATTGCAAGTGTGTTCTTTTCACAATCCACCTATGGATCCACCGGTGTCCTTGCATGTGTGTTCTATTTACTAACAACCAGAGTCATTGCATGTGTGCTCTTTTCACAATCCACCTATGGATCCACCAGTGTCATTGCATGTGTGTTATTTTTACAAACAACAACCAGAGTCATTGCATGTGTGTTCTTTTCACATACCACATATGGATCCACCAGTGTCGTTGCATGTGTGTTCTTTTCACAATCCACCTATGGATCCACCAGTGTCATTGCATGTGTGTTCTTTTTACTAACAACAACCAATTTCATCGAAATGTGTGTTCTCTTCAGAGACCACACATGGATCCACCAGTGTCATTGCATGTTTGTTCTTGTTACTAACAACAACCAGACTCATTGCATGTGTGTTCTTTTCACATACCACATATGGATCCACCGGTGTCATTGCATGTGTGTTCTTTTCACAATCCACCTATGGATCCACCAGTGTCATTGCATGTGTGGTCTCTGTGTTCTCTTCAGAGACCACACATGGATCCACCTGTGTCATTGCATGTGTGTTCATTCTACTAACAACCAGAGTCATTGAAATGTGTTCTCTCTTCAGAGACCACACATGGATCCACTAGTGTCATTGCATGTGTTTTCTTTTTACTAACAACAACCAGAGTCATTACATGTGTGTTCTTTTCACATACCACATATGGATCCACCAGTGTCATTGCATGTGTGTTCTTTTTACTAACAATAACTAGAGTCATTTCATGTGTGTTCTTTTCACATACCACATATGGATCCACCAGTGTCATTGCAAGTGTGCTCTTTTCACAGTCCACCTATGGATCCACCAGTGTCATTGCATGTGTGTTCTTTTTACTAACAACAACCAGAGTCATTACATGTGTGTTCTTTTCACATACCACATATGGATCCACCAGTGTCATTGCATGTGTGTTCTTTTTACTAACAATAACTGGAGTCATTTCATGTGTGTTCTTTTCACATACCACATATGGATCCACCAGTGTCATTGCAAGTGTGCTCTTTTCACAATCCACCTATGGATCCACCAGTGTCATTGCATGTGTGTTCTTTTTACTAAAAACAACCAGAGTCATTGCATGTGTGTTCTTTTCACATACCACATATGGATCCACCAGTGTCATTGCATGTGTGCTCTTTTCACAATCCACCTATGGATCCACCAGTGTCATTGCATGTGTGTTATTTTTACAAACAACAACCAGAATCATTGCATGTGTGTTCTTTTCACATACCACATATGGATCCACCAGTATCATTGCATGTGTCTTCTTTTCACAATCCACCTATAGATCCACCAGTGTCATTGCATGTGTGCCCTTTTTACAAACAACAACCAGAGTCATTGCATGTGTGTTCTCTTCACATACCACACATGGATCCACTTGTGTCATTGCATGTGTGTTCTTTTTACTAACAACAAACACAGTCATTGAAATGTGTTTTCTCTTCAGAGACCATACATGGATCCACCAATGTCATTGCATGTGTGTTCTTTTCACTAACAACAACCAAAGTCATTGCATGTGTGTTCTTTTCACATACCACATATGGATCCACCAGTTTCACTGCATGTGTGTTCTTTTTAATAACAATAGCTGGAGTCATTTCATGTGTGTTCTTTTCACATACCACATATGGATCCACTAGTGTCATTGAAATGAGTGTTCTCTTCAGAGACCACACATGGATCCACCAGTGTCATTGCATGTGTGTTATTTTTACAAACAACAACCAGAGTCATTGCATGTGTGTTCTTTTCACATACCACATATGGATCCACCAGTATCATTGCATGTGTCTTCTTTTCACAATCCACCTATAGATCCACCAGTGTCATTGCATGTGTGCTCTTTTTACAAACAACAACCAGAGTCATTGCATGTGTGTTCTCTTCACATACCACACATGGATCCACTTGTGTCATTGCATGTGTGTTCTTTTTACTAACAACAAACACAGTCATTGAAATGTGTTTTCTCTTCAGAGACCACACATGGATCCACCAATGTCATTGCATGTGTGTTCTTTTTACTAACAACAACCAAAGTCATTGCATGTGTGTTCTTTTCACATACCACATATGGATCCACCAGTTTCACTGCATGTGTGTTCTTTTTAATAACAATAGCTGGAGTCATTTCATGTGTGTTCTTTTCACATACCACATATGGATCCACTAGTGTCATTGAAATGAGTGTTCTCTTCAGAGACCACACATGGATCCACCAGTGTCATTGCATGTGTGTAGTTTTTACTAACAACAACTAGAGTCATTGCATGTGTGTTCTTTTCACATACCACATATCGATCCACCAGTGTCATTTCATGTGTGCTCTTTTCACAATCCACCTATGGATCCACCAGTGTCATTGCATGTGTGTTCTTTTCACATATCACATATGGATCCACTAGTGTCATTTAAATGTGTGTTCTCTTCAGAGACCACACATGGATCCACCAGTGTCATTGCATGTGTGTTCTTTTTACTAACATCAACTGGAGTCATTGCATGTGTGTTCTTTTCACATACCACATATGGATCCACCAGTATCATTGCATGTCTGCTCTTTTCACAATCCACCTATCGATCCACCAGTGTCATTGCATGTGTGTTCTTTTCACATACCACATATGGATCCACCAGTGTCATTGAAATGTGTGTTCTCTTTAGAGACCACACATGGATTCACCAGTGTCATTGCATGTGTGTTCTTTTTACTAACAACAACCAAAGTCATTGCATGTGTGTTCTTTTCACATACCACATATGAATCCACCAGCGTCATTGCATGTGTGTTCTTTTCACAATCCACCTATGGATCCACCAGTGTCATTGCATGTGTGCTCTTTTTACTAACAACAACCAGAGTCATTGCATGTGTGTTCTCTTCAGAGACCACACATGAATCCACGAGTGTCATTGCATGTGTGTTCTTTTTACTAAAAATAGCCAGTATCATTGAAATGTTTGTTCTCTTCAGAGATCACACATGGATCCACCAGTGTCATTGCATGTGTGTTCTTGTTACTAACAATAACCAGAGTCATTGCATGTGTGTTCTTTTCACATACCACATATGGATCCACCAGTGTCATTGCACGTGTGTTCTTTTCACAATCCACCTATGGATCCACCAGTGTCATTGCATGTGTGCTCTTTTTACTAACAACAACCAGAGTCATTGCATGTGTGTTCGCTTTAGAGACCACACATGGATCAGCATGTGTCATTGCATGTGTGTTCTTTTTACTAACAACAACCAGAGTCATTGCATGTGTGTTCTTTTCACATACACATATGGATCCACCAGTGTCATTACATGTGTGTTCTTTTCACAATCCACCTATGGATCCAGCAGTGTCATTGCATGTGTGCTCTTTTTACTAACAAAAACCAGAGTCATTGCATGTGTGTTCTTTTTACTAACAACAACAAGATTCATTGAAATGTGTGTTCTCTTCAGAGACCACACATGGATCCACCAGTGTCATTGCATGTGTGTTCTTTTTACTAACAACAACCAGAGTCATTGCATGTGTGTTCTTTTCACATACCACATATGGATCCACCAGTGTCATTGCATGTGTGTTCTTTTTACTAACAACAACTGGAGTCATTTAATGTGTGTTCTTTTCACATACCACATATGGATCCACTAGTGTCACTGAATTGTGTGTTCTCTTCAGAGACCATACATGGATCCACCAGTGTCATTGCATGTGTGCTCTTTTTACTAACAACAACTAGAGTCATTGCATGTGTGTTCTCTTTAGAGACCACACATGGATCCACCTGTGTCATTGCATGTGCGTTCTTTCTACTAACAACAAGAATCGTTGAAATGTGTGTTCTCTTCAGAGACCACACATGGATCCACTAGTGTCATTGCATGTGTGTTCTTTTTACTAACAACAACCAGAGTCATTACATGTGTGTTCTTTTCACATACCACATATGGATCCACCAGTGTCATTGCATGTGTGTTCTTTTTACTAACAATAACTGGAGTCATTTCATGTGTGTTCTTTTTACATACCACATATGGATCCACCAGTGTCATTGCAAGTGTGCTCTTTTCACAATCCACCTATGGATCCACCAGTGTCATTGCATGTGTGTTCTTTTTACTAACAACAACCAGAGTCATTGCATGTGTGTTCTTTTCACATACCACATATGGATCCACTAGTGTCATTGAAATGTGTGTTCTCTTTAGAGACCACACATGGATCCACCAGTGTCATTGCAAGTGTGTTCTTTTTACTAACAACAACTGGAGTCATTACATGTGTGTTCTTTTCACATACCACATATGGATCCACCAGTGTCATTGCATGTGTGCTATTTTCACACTCCACCTATGGATCCACCAGTGTCATTGCATGTGTGTTCTATTTACTAACAACCAGAGTCATTGCATGTGTGTTCTTTTCACACACCACATATGGATCCACCAGTGTCATTGCATGTGTGTTCTTTTCACAATCCACCAATGGATCCACCAGTGGCATTGCATGTGTGCTCTTTTTACTAACAACAACTAGATACATTGCATGTGTTATATGTTCAGAGACCACGCATAGATCCACCAGTGTCATTGCATGTGTGTTCTTTTTACTAACTACAACCGGTGTCATTGAAATGTGTGTTCTCTTCAGAGACCACACATGGATCCACTAGTGTCATTGCATGTGTGTTCTAGTTACTAACAACAACCAGAGTCATTGCATGTCTGTTCTTTTCACATACCACATATGGATCCACCAGTGTCATTGCATGTGTCTTCTTTTCACAATCCACCTATAGATCCACCAGTGTCATTGCATGTGTGCTCTTTTTACAAACAACAACTAGAGTCATTGCTTGTGTGTAATCTTCAGAGACCACACATGGATCCACCAGTGTCATTGCATGCGTGTTCTTTTTACTAACAACAATCAGAGTCATTGAAATGTGTGTTCTCTTTAGAGACCACACATGGATCCACCAGTGTCATTGCATGTGTGTTCTTTTTACTAACAACAACCAGAGTCATTGCATGTGTGTTTTTCACATACCACATATGAATCGACCAGTCTCATTGCATGTGTGTTCTTTTTACTAACAACAACTGGAGTCATTTCATGTGTGTTCTTTTCACATACCACATATGGATCCACCAGTGTCATTAACATGTGTGTTCTCTTCAGAGACCACACATGGATCCACCAGTGTTATTGCATGTGTGTTCTTTTTACTAACAACAACGGGAGTCATTGCATGTGTGTTCTTTTCACATACCACATATGGATCCACCAGTGTCATTGCATGTGTGCTCTTTTCACAATCCACCTATGGATCCACTAGTGTCAATGCATGTGTGTTCTATTCACATACCACATATGGATCTACCAGTGTCATTGAAATGTGTGTTCTCTTTAGAGACCACACATGGATGCACCAGTGTCATTGCATGTGTGTTGTTTTTACTAACAACAACTGGAGTCATTGCATGTGTGTTCTTTTCACATACCACATATGGATCCACCGGTGTCATTGCATGTGTGTTGTTTTCACAATCCACCTATGGATCCACCAGTTTCATTGCATGTGTGTTCTTTTTACTCACAACAACCAGAGTCATTGCATGTGTGTTCTTTTCACATCCCACATATGGATCCACCAGTGTCATTGCATGTGTGCTATTTTCACAATCCACATATGGATCCACCAGTGTCATTACATGTGTGTTCTTTTCACTAACAACAACTAGAGTCATTGCATGTGTGTTCTTTTCACATACCACATATGGATCCACCATTGTCATTGCACGTGTGTTCTTTTCACAATCCACCTATGGATCAACCAGTGTCATTGCATGTGTGCTCTTTTTACTAACAACAACCATAGTCATTGCATGTGTGTTCTCTTTAGAGACCACACATGGATCCACCAGTGTCATTTCATGTGTGTTCATTTTACTAAAAAAACCAGTGTTATTGAAATGTGTGTTCTCTTCAGAGACCACACATGGATCCACCAGTGTCATTGCATGTGTGTTCTTGTTACTAACAACAACCGGATTCATTGCATGTGTGTTCTTTTCACATACCACATATGGATCCACCAGTATCATTGCATGTGTGTTCTTTTCGCAATCCACCTATGGATCCACTAGTGTCATTGCAAGTGTGCTCTTTTCACAATCCACCTATGGATCCACCAGTGTCATTGCATGTGTGTTCTTTTTACTAATAACAACCAGAGTCATTGCATGTGTGTTCTTTTCACATACCACATATGGATCCACTAGTGTCATTGAAATGTGTGTTCTCTTTAGAGACCACACATGGATCCACCAGTGTCATTGCAAGTGTGTTCTTTTTACTAACAACAACTGGAGTCATTACATGTGTGTTCTTTTCACATACCACATATGGATCCACCAGTGTCATTGCATGTGTGATCTTTTCACAATCCACCTATGGATCCACCAGTGTCATTGCATGTGTGTTCTATTTACTAACAACCAGAGTCATTGCATGTGTGTTCTTTTCACATACCACATATGGATCCACCAGTGTCATTGCATGTGTGTTATTTTCACAATCCACCAATGGATCCACCAGTGGCATTGCATGTGTGCTCTTTTTACTAACAACAACTAGATACATTGCATGTGTTATATCTTCAGAGACCACACATAGATCCACCAGTGTCATTGCATGTGTGTTCTTTTTACTAACTACAACCGGTGTCATTGAAATGTGTGTTCTCTTTAGAGACCACACATGGATCCACCAGTGTCATTGCATGTGTGTTCTAGTTACTAACAACAACCAGAGTCATTGCATGTGTGTTCTTTTCACATACCACATATGGATCCACCAGTGTCGTTGCATGTGTGTTCTTTTCACAATCCACCTATGGATCCACCAGTGTCATTGCATGTGTGTTCTTTTCACATACCACATATGGATCCACCAGTGTCATTGCATGTGTGCTCTTTTCACAATCCACCTATGGATCCACCAGTGTCATTGCATGTGTGTTATTTTTACAAACAACAACCAGAGTCATTGCATGTGTGTTCTTTTCACATACCACATATGGATCCACCAGTGTCATTGCATGTATCTTCTTTTCACAATCCACCTATAGATCCACCAGTGTCATTGCATGTGTACTCTTTTTACAAACAACAACTAGAGTCATTGCATGTGTGTTCTCTTCAGAGACCACACATGGATCCACCAGTGTCATTGCATGTGTGTTCTTTTTACTAACAACAATCAGAGTCATTGAAATGTGTGTTCTCTTTAGAGACCACACATGGATCCACCAGTGTCATTGCATGTGTGTTCTTTTTACTAACAACAACCAAACTCATTGCATGTGTGTTTTTCACATACCACATATGAATCGACCAGTCTCATTGCATGTGTGTTCTTTTTACTAACAACAAGTGGAGTCATTTCATGTGTGTTCTTTAAACATACCACATATGGATCCACCAGTGTCATTAACATGTGTGTTCTCTTCAGAGACCACACATGGATCCACCAGTGTCATTGCATGTGTATTCTTTTTACTAACAACAACGCGAGTCATTGCATGTGTGTTCTTTTCACATACCACATATGGATCCACCAGTGTCATTGCATGTGTGCTCTTTTCACAATCCACCTATGGATCCACTAGTGTCAATGCATGTGTGTTCTTTTCACATACCACATATGGATCTACCAGTGTCATTGAAATGTGTGTTCTCTTTAGAGACCACACATGGATGCACCAGTGTCATTGCATGTGTGTTCTTTTACTAACAACAACTGGAGTCATTGCATGTGTGTTCTTTTCACATACCACATATGGATCCACCAGTGTCATTGCATGTGTGTTGTTTTCACAATCCACCTATGGATCCACCAGTTTCATTGCATGTGTGTTCTTTTTACTCACAACAACCAGAGTCATTGCATGTGTGTTCTTTTCACATCCCACATATGGATCCACCAGTGTCATTGCATGTGTGCTATTTTGACAATCCACATATGGATCCACCAGTGTCATTACATGTGTGTTCTTTTCACTAACAACAACTAGAGTCATTGCATGTTTGTTCTTTTCACATACCACATATGGATCCACCATTGTCATTGCACGTGTGTTCTTTTCACAATCCACCTATGGATCAACCAGTGTCATTGCATGTGTGCTCTTTTTACTAACAACAACCATAGTCATTGCATGTGTGTTCTCTTTAGAGACCACACATGGATCCACCAGTGTCATTTCATGTGTGTTCATTTTACTAAAAAAACCAGTGTTATTGAAATGTGTGTTCTCTTCAGAGACCACACATGGATCCACCAGTGTTATTGCATGTGTGTTCTTGTTACTAACAACAACCGGATTCATTGCATGTGTGTTCTTTTCACATACCACATATGGATCCACCAGTATCATTGCATGTGTGTTCTTTTCACAATCCACCTATGGATCCACCAGTGTCATTGCAAGTGTGCTCTTTTCACAATCCACCTATGGATACACTAGTGTCATTGCATGTGTGTTCTTTTTACTAACAACAACCAGAGTCATTGCATGTGTGTTCTTTTCACATACCACATATGGATCCACTAGTGTCATTGAAATGTGTGTTCTCTTTAGAGACCACACATGGATCCACCAGTGTCATTGCAAGTGTGTTCTTTTTACTAACAACAACTGGAGTCATTACATGTGTGTTCTTTTCACATACCACATATGGATCCACCAGTGTCATTGCATGTGTGCTCTTTTCACAATCCACCTATGGATCCACCAGTGTCATTGCATGTGTGTTCTATTTACTAACAACCAGAGTCATTGCATGTGTGTTCTTTTCACATACCACATATGGATCCACCAGTGTCATTGCATGTGTGTTATTTTCACAATCCACCAATGGATACACCAGTGGCATTGCATGTGTGCTCTTTTTACTAACAACAACTAGATACATTGCATGTGTTATATCTTCAGAGACCACGCATAGATCCACCAGTGTCATTGCATGTGTGTTCTTTTTACTAACTACAACCGGTGTCATTGAAATGTGTGTTCTCTTCAGAGACCACACATGGATCCACCAGTGTCATTGCATGTGTGTTCTAGTTACTAACAACAACCAGAGTCATTGCTTGTGTGTTCTTTTCACATACCACATATGGATCCACCAGTGTCGTTGCATGTGTGTTCTTTTCACAATCCACCTATGGATCCACCAGTGTCTTTGCATGTGTGTTCTTTTCACATACCACATATGGATCCACCGGTGTCATTGCATTTGTGCTCTTTTCACAATCCACCTATGGATCCACCAGTGTCATTGCATGTGTGTTATTTTTACAAACAACAACCAGAGTCATTGCATGTGTGTTCTTTTCACATACCACATATGGATCCACCAGTGTCATTGCATGTATCTTCTTTTCACAATCCACCTATAGATCCACCAGTGTCATTGCATGTGTACTCTTTTTACAAACAACAACTAGAGTCATTGCATGTCTGTTCTCTTCAGAGACCACACATGGATCCACCAGTGTCATTGCATGTGTGTTCTTTTTACTAACAACAATCAGAGTCATTGAAATGTGTGTTCTCTTTAGAGACCACACATGGATCCACCAGTGTCATTGCATGTGTGTTCTTTTTACTAACAACAACCAAACTCATTGCATGTGTGTTTTTCACATACCACATATGAATCGACCAGTGTCATTGCATGTGTGTTCTTTTTACTAACAACAACTGGAGTCATTTCATTTGTGTTCTTTAAACATACCACATATGGATCCACCAGTGTCATTAACATGTGTGTTCTCTTCAGAGACCACACATGGATCCACCAGTGTCATTGCATGTGTATTCTTTTTACTAACAACAATGCGAGTCATTGCATGTGTGTTCTTTTCACATACCACATATGGATCCACCAGTGTCATTGCATGTGTGCTCTTTTCACAATCCACCTATGGATCCACTAGTGTCAATGCATGTGTGTTCTTTTCACATACCACATATGGATCTATCAGTGTCATTGAAATGTGTGTTCTCTTTAGAGACCACACATGGATGCACCAGTGTCATTGCATGTGTGTTCTTTTTACTAACAACAACTGGAGTCATTGCATGTGTGTTCTTTTCACATACCACATTTGGATCCACCAATGTCATTGCATGTGTGTTGTTTTCTCAATCCACCTATGGATCCACCAGTTTCATTGCATGTGTGTTCTTTTTACTCACAACAACCAGAGTCATTGCATGTGTGTTCTTTTCACATCCCACATATGGATCCACCAGCCTCATTGCATGTGTGCTATTTTCATAATCCACATATGGATCCACTAGTGTCATTACATGTGTGTTCTTTTTACTAACAACAACTAGAGTCATTGCATGTGTGGTCTTTTCACATACCACATATGGATCCACCAATGTCATTGCACGTGTGTTCTTTTCACAATCCACCTATGGATCAACCACTGTCATTGCATGTGTGCTTTTTTTACTAACAACAACCAGAGTCATTGCATGTGTGTTCTCTTTAGAGACCACACATGGATCCACCAGTGTCATTTCATGTGTGTTCATTTTACTAAAAAAACCAGTGTTATTGAAATGTGTGTTCTCTTCAGAGACCACACATGGATCCACCAGTGTCATTGCATGTGTGTTCTTGTTACTAACAACAACCGGATTCATTGCATGTGTGTTCTTTTCACATACCACATATGGATCCACCAGTATCATTGCATGTGTGTTCTTTTCACAATCCACCTATGGATCCACCAGTGTCATTGCAAGTGTGCTCTTTTCACAATCCACCTATGGATCCACTAGTGTCATTGCATGTGTGTTCTTTTTACTAACAACAACCAGAGTCATTGCATGTGTGTTCTTTTCACATACCACATATGGATCCACTAGTGTCATTGAAATGTGTGTTCTCTTTAGAGACCACACATGGATCCACCAGTGTCATTGCAAGTGTGTTCTTTTTACTAACAACAACTGGAGTCATTACATGTGTGTTCTTTTCACATACCACATATGGATCCACCAGTGTCATTGCATGTGTGCTCTTTTCAAAATCCACCTATGGATCCACCAGTGTCATTGCATGTGTGTTCTATTTACTAACAACCAAAGTCATTGCATGTGTGTTCTTTTCACATACCACATATGGATCCACCAGTGTCATTGCATGTGTGTTCTTTTCACAATCCACCAATGGATCCACCAGTGGCATTGCATGTGTGCTCTTTTTACTAACAACAACTAGATACATTGCATGTGTTATATCTTCAGAGACCACGCATAGATTCACCAGTGTCATTGCATGTGTGTTCTTTTTACTAACTACAACCGGTATCATTGAAATGTGTGTTCTCTTCAGAGACCACAGATGGATCCACCCGTGTCATTGCATGTGTGTTCTAGTTACTAACAACAACCAGAGTCATTGCATGTGTGTTCTTTTCACATACCACATATGGATCCACCAGTGTCGTTGCATGTGTGTTCTTTTCACAATCCACCTATGGATCCACCGGTGTCATTGCATGTGTGTTCTTTTCACATACCACACATGGATCCACCAATGTCATTGCATGTGTGCTCTTTTCACAATCCACCTATGGATCCACCAGTGTCATTGCATGTTTGTTATTTTTACAAACAACAACCAGAGTCATTGCATGTGTGTTCTTTTCACATACCACATATGGATCCACCAGTGTCATTGCATGTGTATTCTTTTCACAATCCACCTATAGATCCACCAGTGTCATTGATGTGTGCTCTTTTTACAAACAACAACCAGAGTCATTGCATGTGTGTTCTCTTCAGAGACCACACATGGATCCACCAGTGTCATTGCATGTGTGTTCTTTTTACTAACAACAACCAGAGTCATTGCATGTGTGTTTTTCACATACCACATATGAATCGACCAGTCTCATTGCATGTGTGTTCTTTTTACTAACAACAACTGGAGTCATTTCATGTGTGTTCTTTTCACATACCACATAAGGATCCACCAGTGTCATTGAAATGTGTGTTCTCTTCAGAGACCACACATGGATCCACCAGTGTCATTGCATGTGTGTTCTTTTTACTAACAACAACGGGAGTCATTGCATGTGTGTTCTTTTCACATACCACACATGGATCCACCAGTGTCATTACATGTGTGTTCTTTTTACTAACAACAACTAGAGTCATTGCATGTGTGTTCTTTTCACATACCACATATGGATCCAACATTGTTATTGCACGTGTGTTCTTTTCACAATCCACCTATGGATCAACCAGTGTCATTGCATGTGTGCTCTTTTTACTAACAACAACCAGAGTCATTGCATGTGTGTTCTCTTTAGAGACCACACATGGATCCACCAGTGTCATTGCATGTGTGTTCATTTTACTAAAAAACCAGTGTTATTGAAATGTGTGTTCTCTTCAAAGACCACACATGGATCCACCAGTGTCATTGCATGTGTGTTCTTGTTACTAACAACAACCGGATTCATTGCATGTGTGTTCTTTTCACATACCACATATGGATCCACCAGTATCATTGCATGTGTGTTCTTTTCACAATCCACCTATGGATCCACCAGTGTCATTGCATGTGTGCTCTTTTTACTAACAACAACCAGAGTCATTGCATGTCTGTTCTCTTCAGAGACCACACATGGATCCACCTGTGTCATTGCATGTGTGTTCTTTTTACTAACAACAAACACAGTCATTGAAATGTGTTTTGTCTTCAGAGACCACACATGGATCCACCAGTGTCATTGCATGTGTGTTCTTTTTACTAACAACAACCTAGAGTCATTGCATGTGTGTTCTTTTCACATACCACATATGGATCCACCAGTTTCACTGCATGTGTGTTCTTTTTACTAACAATAGCTGGAGTCATTTCATGTGTGTTCTTTTCACATACCACATATGGATCCACCAGTGTCATTGAAATGAGTGTTCTCTTCAGAGACCACACATGGATCCACCAGTGTCATTGCATGTGTGTTCTTTTTACTAACAACAACTGGAGTCATTGCATGTGTGTTCTTTTCACATACCACATATCGATCCACTAGTGTCATTGAATGTGTGCTCTTTTCACAATCCACCTATGGATCCACCAGTGTCATTGCATGTGTGTTCTTTTCACATATCACATATGGATCCACTAGTGTCATTGAAATGTGTGTTCTCTTCAGAGACCACACATGGATCCACCAGTGTCATTGCATGTGTGTTCATTTTACTAACATCAACTAGAGTCATTGCATGTGTGTTCTTTTCACATACCACATATGGATCCACCAGTATCATTGCATGTGTGCTCTTTTCACAATCCACCTATCGATCTACCAGTGTCATTGCATGTGTGTTCTTTTCACATACCACATATGGATCCACCAGTGTCATTGAAATGTGTGTTCTCTTCAGAGACCACACATGGATCCACCACTGTCATTGCATGTGTGTTCTTTTTACTAACAACAACCAAAGTCATTGCATGTGCGTTCTTTTCACATACCACATATGGATCCACTAGTGTCATTGCATGTGTGTTCTTTTCACAATCCACCTATGGATCCACCAGTGTAATTGCATGTGTGCTCTTTTTACTAACAACAACCAGAGTCATTGCATGTGTGTTCTCTTCAGAGACCACACATGAATCCACGAGTGTCATTGCATGTGTGTTCTTTTTACTAAAAATAACCAGAGTCATTGCATGTGTGTTCTTTTCACATACCACATATGGATCCACCAGTGTCATTGCATGTGTCTTCTTTTCACAATCCACCTATAGATCCACCAGTGTCATTGCATGTGTGCTCTTTTTACAAACAACAACCAGAGTCATTGCATGTGTGTTCTCTTCAGAGACCACACATGGATCCACCAGTGTCATTGCATGTGTGTTCTTTTTACTAACAACAATCAGAGTCATTGAAAAGTGTGTCATCTTTAGAGACCACACATGGATCCACCAGTGTCATTGCATGTGTGTTCTTTTTACTAACAACAACCAGATTCATTGCATGTGTGTTTTTCACATACCACATATGAATCGACCAGTCTCATTGCATGTGTGTTCTTTTTACTAATAACAACTGGAGTCATTTCATGTGTTTTCTTTTCACATACCACATATGGATCCACAAGTGTCATTGAAATGTGTGTTCTCTTCAGAGACCACACATGGATCCACCAGTGTCATTGCATGTGTGTTCTTTTTACTAACAACAACGGGAGGCATTGCATGTGTGTTCTTTTCACATACCACATATGGATCCACCAGTGTCATTGCATGTGTGCTCATTTTACAATCCACGTATGGATCCACTAGCGTCAATGCATGTGTGTTCTTTTCACATACCACATATGGATCTACCAGTGTCATTGAAATGTGTGTTCTCTTTAGAGACCACACATGGATGCACCAGTGTCATTGCATGTGTGTTCTTTTTACTAACAACAACTGGAGTCATTGCATGTGTGTTATTTTCACATACCACATATGGATCCACCAGTGTCATTGCATGTGTGTTGTTTTCACAATCCACCTATGGATCCACCAGTTTCATTGCATGTGTGTTCTTTTTACTCACAACAACCAGAGTCATTGCATGTATGTTCTTTTCACATCCCACATATGGATCCACCAGTGTCATTGCATATGTGCTATTTTCACAATCCACGTATGGATCCACCAGTGTCATTACATGTGTGTTCTTTTTACTAACAACAACTAGAGTCATTGCATGTGTGTTCTTTTCACATACCACATATGGATCCACCATTGTCATTGCACGTGTGTTCTTTTCACAATCCACCTATGGATCAACCAGTGTCATTGCATGTGTGCTCTTTTTACTAACAACAACCAGAGTCATTGCATGTGTGTTCTCTTTAGAGACAACACATGGATCCACCAGTGTCATTGCATGTGTGTTCATTTTACTAAAAAAACCAGTGTCATTGAAATGTGTATTCTCTTCAGAGACCACACATGGATCCACCAGTGTCATTGCATGTGTGTTCTTGTCACTAACAACAACCGGATTCATTGCATGTGTGTTCTTTTCACATACCACATATGGATCCACCAGTATCATTGCATGTGTGTTCTTTTCACAATCCACCTATGGATCCACCAGTGTCATTGGATGTGTGCTCTTTTTACTAACAACAACCAGAGTCATTGCATGTGTGTTCTCTTCAGAGACCACACATGGATCCACCTATGTCATTGCATGTGTGTTCTTTTTACTAACAACAAACACAGTCATTGAAATGTGTTTTCTCTTCAGAGACCACACATGGATCCACCAGTGTCATTGCATGTGTGTTCTTTTTACTAACAACAACCAGAGTCATTACATGTGTGTTCTTTTCACATACCACATATGGATCCACCAGTTTCACTGCATGTGTGTTGTTTTTACTAACAATAGCTGGAGTCATTTCATGTGTGTTCTTTTCACATACCACATATGGATCCACCAGTGTCATTGAAATGATTGTTCTCTTCAGAGACCACACATGGATCCACCAGTGTCATTGCATGTGTGTTCTTTTTACTAACAACAACTGGAGTCATTGCATGTGTGTTCTTTTCACATACCACATATCGATCCACCAGTGTCATTGCATGTGTGCTCTTTTCACAATCCACCTATGGATCCACCAGTGTCATTGCATGTGTGTTCTTTTCACATATCACATATGGATCCACTAGTGTCATTGAAATGTGTGTTCTCTTCAGAGACCACACATGGATCCACCAGTGTAATTGCATGTGTGTTCTTTTTACTAACATCAACTGGAGTCATTGCATGTGTGTTCTTTTCACATACCACATATGGATCCACCAGTATCATTGCATGTGTGCTCTTTTCACAATCCACCTATCGATCCACCAGTGTCATTGCATGTGTGTTCTTTTCACATACCACATATGGATCCACCAGTGTCATTGAAATGTGTGTTCTCTTCAGAGACCACACATGGATCCACCAGTGTCATTGCATGTGTGTTCTTTTTAGTAACAACAACCAAAGTCATTGCATGTGTGTTCTTTTCACATACCACATATGGATCCACCAGTGTCATTGCATGTGTGTTCTTTTCACAATCCACCTATGGATCCACCAGTGTCATTGCATGTGTGCTCTTTTTACTAACAACAACCAGAGTCATTGCATGTGTGTTCTCTTTAGAGACCACACATGAATCCACTAGTGTCATTGCATGTGTGTTCTTTTTACTAAAAATAACCAGTATCATTAAAATGTTTGTTCTCTTTAGAGATCACACATGGATCCACCAGTGTCATTGCATGTGTGTTCTTGTTACTAACAATAACCAGAGTCATTGCATGTGTGTTCTTTTCACATACCACATATGGATCCACCAGTGTCATTGCATGTGTGTTCTTTTCACAATCCACCTATCGATCCACCAGTGTCATTGCATGTGTGCTCTTTTTACTAACAACAACCAGATTCATTGCATGTGTGTTCGCTCTAGAGACCACACATGGATCAACATGTGTCATTGCATGTGTGTTATTTTTACTAACAACAACCAGAGTCATTGCATGTGTGTTCTTTTAACATACACATATGGATCCACCAGTGTCATTGCATGTGTGTTCTTTTCACAATCCACCTATGGATCCACCAGTGTCATTGCATGTGTGCTCTTTTTACTAACAACCAGAGTCATTGCATGTGTGTTCTTTTTACTAACAACAACAAGATTCATTGAAATGTGTGTTCTCTTCAGAGACCACACATGGACCCACCAGTGTCATTGCATGTGTGTTCTTTTTACTAACAACAACCAGAGTCATTGCATGTGTGTTCTTTTCACATACCACATATGGATCCACCAGTGTCATTGCATGTGTGTTCTTTTTACTAACAATAATCAGAATCATTTAATGTGTGTTCTTTTCACATACCACATATGGATCCACCAGTGTCACTGAATTGCGTGTTTTCTTTAGAGACCTTACATGGATCCACAAGTGTCATTGCATGTGTGCTCTTTTTACTAACAACAACCAGAGTCATTGCATGTGTGTTCTCTTTAGAGACCACACATGGATCCACCTGTGTCATTGCATGTGCGTTCTTTCTACTAACAACAAGAATCATTGAAATGTGTGTTCTCTTCAGAGACCAGACATGGATCCACTAGTGTCATTGCATGTGTGTTCTTTTTACTAACAACAACCAGAGTCATTACATGTTTGTTCTTTTCACATACCACATATGGATCCACCAGTGTCATTGCATGTGTGTTCTTTTCACAATCCACCTATGGATCCACCAGTGTCATTGCATGTGTGCTCTTTTTACTAACAACAACCAGAGTCATTGCATGTGTGTTCGCTTCAGAGACCACACATGGATCAACATGTGTCATTGCATGTGTGTTCTTTTTACTAACAACATCGAGAGTCATTGCATGTGTGTTCTTTTCACATACACATATGGATCCACCAGTGTCATTGCATGTGTGTTCTTTTCACAATCCACCTATGGATCCACCAGTGTCATTGCATGTGTGCTCTTTTTACTAACAACAACCAGAGTCATTGCATGTGTGTTCTTTTTACTAACAACAACAAGATTCATTGAAATGTGTGTTCTCTTCAGAGACCACACATGGATCCATCAGTGTCATTGCATGTGTGTTCTTTTTACTAACAACAACCAGAGTCATTGCATGTGTGTTCTTTTCACATACCACATATGGATCCACCAGTGTCATTGCATGTGTGTTCTTTTTACTAACAACTAGAGTCATTTAATGTGTGTTCTTTTCACATACCACATATGGATCCACCAGTGTCACTGAATTGTGTGTTCTCTTCAGAGACCTTACATGGATCCACCAGTGTCATTGCATGTGTGCTCTTTTTACTAACAACAACCAGAGTCATTGCATGTGTGGTCTCTTAGAGACCACACATGGATCCACCTGTGTCATTGCATGTGCGTTCTTTCTACTAACAACAAGAATCATTGAAATGTGTGTTCTCTTCAGAGACCACACATGGATCCACTAGTGTCATTGCATGTGTGTTCTTTTTACTAATAACAACCAGAGTCATTACATGTGTGTTCTTTTCACATACCACATATGGATCCACCAGTGTCATTGCATGTGTGTTCTTTTTACTAACAATAACTGGAGTCATTTCATGTGTGTTCTTTTTACATACCACATATGGATCCACCAGTGTCATTTCAAGTGTGCTCTTTTCACAATCCATCTATGGATCCACCAGTGTCATTGCATGTGTGTTCTTTTTACTAACAACAACCAGAGTCATTGCATGTGTGTTCTTTTCACATACCACATATGGATCCACTAGTGTCATTGAAATGTGTGTTCTCTTTAGAGACAACACATGGATCCACCAGTGTCATTGCAAGTGTGTTCTTTTTACTAACAACAACTAGAGTCATTACATGTGTGTTCTTTTCACATACCACATATGGATCCACCAGTGTCATTGCATGTGTGCTCTTTTCACAATCCACCTATGGATCCACCAGTGTCATTGCATGTGTGTTCTATTTACTAACAACCAGAGTCATTGCATGTGTGTTCTTTTCACATACCACATATGGATCCACCAGTGTCATTGCATGTGTGTTCTTTTCATAATCCACCAATGAATCCACCAGTGGTATTGTATGTGTGCTCTTTTTACTAACAACAACTAGATACATTGCATGTGTGTTATCTTCAGAGACCACGCATAGATCCACTAGTGTCATTGCATGTGTGTTCTTTTTACTAACTACAACCGGTGTCATTGAAATGTGTGTTCTCTTCAGAGACCACACATGGATCCACCAGTGTCATTGCATGTGTGTTCTGGTTACTAACAACAACCAGAGTCATTGCATGTGTGTTCTTTTCACCTACCACATATGGATCCACCAGTGTCGTTGCATGTGTGTTCTTTTCATAATCCACCTATGGATCCACCAGTGTCATTGCATGTGTGTTCTTTTCACATACCACATATGGATCCACTAGTGTCATTGCATGTGTGCTCTTTTCACAATCCACCTATGGATCCACCAGTGTCATTGCATGTGTGTTATTTTTACAAACAACAACCAGAGTCATTGCATGTGTGTTCTTTTCACATACCACATATGGATCCACTAGTGTCATTGCATGTGTCTTATTTTCACAATCCACCTATAGATCCACCAGTGTCATTGCATGTGTGCTCTTTTTATAAACAACAACCAGAGTCATTGCATGTGTGTTCTCTTCAGAGACCACACATGGATCCACCAGTGTCATTGCATGTGTGTTCTTTTTACTAACAACAATCAGAGTCATTGAAATGTGTGTTCTCTTTAGAGACCACACATGGATCCACCAGTGTCATTGCATGTGTGTTCTTTTTACTAGCAACAACCAGAGTCATTGCATGTGTGTTTTTCACATACCACATATGAATCGACCAGTCTCATTGCGTGTGTGTTCTTTGTACTAACAACAACTGGAGTCATTTCATGTGTTTTCTTTTCACATACCACATATGGATCCACCAGTGTCATTGAAATGTGTGTTCTCTTCAGAGACCACACATGGCTCCACCAGTGTCATTGCATGTGTGTTCTTTTTACTAACAACAATGGGAGTCATTGCATGTGTGTTCTTTTCACATACCACATATGGATCCACCAGTGTCATTTCATGTGTGCTCTTTTCACAATCCACCTGTGGATCCACTAGTGTCAATGCATGTGTGTTCTTTTTACATACCACATATGGATCCACAAGTGTCATTGAAATGTGTGTTCTCTTTAGATACCCCACATGGATGCACCAGTGTCATTGCATGTGTGTTCTTTTTACTAACAACAACTGGAGTCATTGCATGTGTGTTCTTTTCACATACCACATATGGATCCACCAGTGTCATTGCATGTGTGTTGTTTTCACAATCCACCTATGGATCCACCAGTTTCATTGCATGTGCGTTCTTTTTACTCACAACAACCAGAGTCATTGCATGTGTGTTCTTTTCACATCCCACATATGGATCCACTAGTGTCATTGCATGTGTGCTATTTTCACAATCCACATATGGATCCACCAGTGTCATTACATGTGTGTTCTTTTTACTAACAACAACTAGAGTCATTGCATGTGTGTTCTTTTCACATACCACATATGGATCCACCATTGTCATTACACGTGTGTTCCTTTCACAATCCACCTATGGATCAACCAGTGTCATTGCATGTGTGCTCTTTTTACTAACAACAACCAGAGTCATTGCATCTGTGTTCTCTTTAGAGACCACACATGGATCCACCAGTGTCATTGCATGTGTGTTCATTTTACTAAAAAAACCAGTGTTATTGAAATGTGTGTTCTCTTCAGAGACCACACATGGATCCACCAGTGTCATTGCATGTGTGTTCTTGTTACTAACAACAACCGGATTCATTGCATGTGTGTTCTTTTCACATACCACATATGGATCCACCAGTATCATTGCATGTGCGTTCTTTTCACAATCCACCTATGGATCCACTAGTGTCATTGCATGTGTGCCCTTTTTACTAACAACAACCAGAGTCATTGCATGTGTGTTCTCTTCAGAGACCACACATGGATCCACCAGTGTCATTGCATGTGTGTTCTTTTTACTAAAAAAACCAGTGTTATTGAAATGTGTGTTCTCTTCAGAGACCACACAAGGATCCACCAGTGTCATTGCATGTGTGTTCTTATTACTAACAACAACCGGATTCATTGCATGTGTGTTCTTTTCACATACCACATATGGATCCACAAGTGTCATAGCATGTGTGCTCTTTTCACAATCCACCCATGGATCCACCAGTTTCATTGCATGTGTGTTCTTTTTACTCACAACAACCAGAGTCATTGCATGTTTGTTCTTTTCACATACCACATATGGATCTAGCAGTGTCATTGAAATGTGTGTTCTCTTTAGAGACCACACATGGATCCACCAGTGTCATTCCATGTGTGTTCTTTTTACTAACAACAACTGGAGTCATTGCATATGTGTTCTTTTCACATACCACATATGGATCCACCAGTGTCATTGCATGTGTGTTCTTTTTACTAACAACAACCAGAGTCATTGCATGTGTGGTCTCTTTAGAGACCACACATGGATCCACCTGTGTCATTGCATGTGCGTTCTTTCTACTAACAACAAGAATCATTGAAATGTGTGTTCTCTTCAGAGACCACACATGGATCCACTAGTGTCATTGCATGTGTGTTCTTTTTACTAATAACAACCAGAGTCATTACATGTTTGTTCTTTTCACATACCACATATGGATCCACCAGTGTCATTGCATGTGTGTTCTTTTTACTAACAATAACTGGAGTCATTTCATGTGTGTTCTTTTTACATACCACATATGGATCCACCAGTGTCATTGCAAGTGTGCTCTTTTCACAATCCATCTATGGATCCACCAGTGTCATTGCATGTGTGTTCTTTTTTCTAACAACAACCAGAGTCATTGCATGTGTGTTCTTTTCACATACCACATATGGATCCACTAGTGTCATTGAAATGTGTGTTCTCTTTAGAGACAACACATGGATCCACTAGTGTCATTGCAAGTGTGTTCTTTTTACTAACAACAACTAGAGTCATTACATGTGTGTTCTTTTCACATACCACATATGGATCCACCAGTGTCATTGCATGTGTGCTCTTTTCACAATCCACCTATGGATCCACCAGTGTCATTGCATGTGTGTTCTATTTACTAACAACCAGAGTCATTGCATGTGTGTTCTTTTCACATACCACATATGGATCCACCAGTGTCATTGCATGTGTGTTCTTTTCATAATCCACCAATGAATCCACCAGTGGTATTGCATGTGTGCTCTTTTTACTAACAACAACTAGATACATTGCATGTGTGTTATCTTCAGAGACCACGCATAGATCCACTAGTGTCATTGCATGTGTGTTCTTTTTACTAACTACAACCGGTGTCATTGAAATGTGTGTTCTCTTCAGAGACCACACATGGATCCACCAGTGTCATTGCATGTGTGTTCTAGTTACTAACAACAACCAGAGTCATTGCATGTGTGTTCTTTTCACCTACCACATATGGATCCACCAGTGTCGTTGCATGTGTGTTCTTTTCATAATCCACCTATGGATCCACCAGTGTCATTGCATGTGTGTTCTTTTCACATACCACATATGGATCCACCAGTGTCATTGCATGTGTGCTCTTTTCACAATCCACCTATGGATCCACCAGTGTCATTGCATGTGTGTTATTTTTACAAACAACAACCAGAGTCATTGCATGTGTGTTCTTTTCACATACCACATATGGATCCACTAGTGTCATTGCATGTGTCTTCTTTTCACAATCCACCTATAGATCCACCAGTGTCATTGCATGTGTGCTCTTTTTATAAACAACAACCAGAGTCATTGCATGTGTGTTCTCTTCAGAGACCACACATGGATCCACCAGTGTCATTGCATGTGTGTTCTTTTTACTAACAACAATCAGAGTCATTGAAATGTGTGTTCTCTTTAGAGACCACACATGGATCCACCAGTGTCATTGCATGTGTGTTCTTTTTACTAACAACAACCAGAGTCATTGCATGTGTGTTTTTCAGATACCACATATGAATCGACCAGTCTCATTGCGTGTGTGTTCTTTTTACTAACAACAACTGGAGTCATTTCATGTGTTTTCTTTTCACATACCACATATGGATCCACCAGTGTCATTGAAATGTGTGTTCTCTTCAGAGACCACACATGGCTCCACCAGTGTCATTGCATGTGTGTTCTTTTTACTAACAACAACGGGAGTCATTGCATGTGTGTTCTTTTCACATACCACATATGGATCCACTAGTGTCATTGCATGTGTGCTCTTTTCACAATCCACCTATGGATCCACTAGTGTCAATGCATGTGTGTTCTTTTCACATACCACATATGGATCCACCAGTGTCATTGAAATGTGTGTTCTCTTTAGAGACCACACATGGATGCACCAGTGTCATTGCATGTGTGTTCTTTTTACTAACAACAACTGGAGTCATTGCATGTGTGTTCTTTTCACATACCACATATGGATCCACCAGTGTCATTGCATGTGTGTTGTTTTCACAATCCACCTATGGATCCACCAGTTTCATTGCATGTGTGTTCTTTTTACTCACAACAACCAGAGTCATTGCATGTGTGTTCTTTTCACATCCCACATATGGATCCACCAGTGTCATTGCATGTGTGCTATTTTCACAATCCACATATGGATCCACCAGTGTCATTACATGTGTGTTCTTTTTACTAACAACAACTAGAGTCATTGCATGTGTGTTCTTTTCACATACCTCATATGGATCCACCATTGTCATTGCACGTGTGTTCTTTTCACAATCCACCTATTGATCAAGCAGTGTCATTGCATGTGTGCTATTTTTACTAACAACAACCAGAGTCATTGCATGTGTGTTCTCTTTAGAGACCACACATGGATCCACCAGTGTCATTGCATGTGTGTTCATTTTACTAAAAAACCAGTGTTATTGAAATGTGTGTTCTCTTCAGAGACCACACATGGATCCACCAGTGTCATTGCATGTGTGTTCTTGTTACTAACAACAACCGGATTCATTGCATGTGTTTTCTTTTCACATACCACATATGGATCCACCAGTATCATTGCATGTGCGTTCTTTTCGCAATCCACCTATGGATCCACCAGTGTTATTGCATGTGTGCTCTTTTTACTAACAACAACCAGAGTCATTGCATGTCTGTTCTCTTTAGAGACCACACATGGATCCACCTGTGTCATTGCAGGTGTGTTCTTTTTACTAACAACAAACACAGTCATTGAAATGTGTTTTCTCTTCAGAGACCACACATGGATCCACCAGTGTCATTGCATGTGTGTTCTTTTTACTAACAACAACCAGAGTCATTGCATGTGTGTTCTTTTCACATACCACATATGGATCCACCAGTTGCACTGCATGTGTGTTCTTTTTACTAACAATAGTTGGAGTCATATAATGTGTGTTCTTTTCACATACCACATATGGATCCACCAGTGTCATTGAAATGAGTGTTCTCTTCAGAGACCACACATGGATCCACTAGTGTCATTGCATGTGTGTTCTTTTTACTAACAACAACTGGAGTCATTGCATCTGTGTTCTTTTCACATACCACATATCGATCCACCAGTGTCATTGCATGTGGGCTCTTTTCACAATCCACCTATGGATCCACCAGTGTCATTGCATGTGTGTTCTTTTCACATATCACATATGGATCCACTAGTGTCATTGAAATGTGTGTTCTCTTCAGAGACCACACATGGATCCACTAGTGTCATTGCATGTGTGTTCTTTCTACTAACATCAACTGGAGTCATTGCATGTGTGTTCTTTTCACATACCACATATGGATCCACCAGTATCATTGCACGTGTGCTCTTTTCACAATCCACCTATCGATCCACCAGTGTCATTGCTTGTGTGTTCTTTTCACATACCACATATGGATCCACCAGTGTCATTGAAATGTGTGTTCTCTTCAGAGACCACACATGGATCCACCAGTGTCATTGCATGTGTTTTCTTTTTACTAACAACAACCAAAGTCATTGCATGTGTGTTCTTTTCACATACCACATATGGATCCACCAGTGTCATTGCATGTGTGTTCTTTTCACAATCCACCTATGGATCCACCAGTGTCATTGCATGTGTGCTCTTTTTACTAACAACAACCAGAGTCATTGCATGTGTGTTCTCTTCAGAGACCACACATGGATCCACCAGTGTCATTGCATGTGTGTTCTTTTTACTAACAACAATCAGAGTCATTGAAATGTGTGTTCTCTTTAGAGACCACACATGGATCCACCAGTGTCATTGCATGTGTGTTCATTTTACTAACAACAACCAGAGTCATTGCATGTGTGTTTTTCACATACCACATATGAATCGACCAGTCTCATTGCGTGTGTGTTCTTTTTACTAACAACAACTGGAGTCATTTCATGTGTTTTCTTTTCACATACCACATATGGATCCACCAGTGTCATTGAAATGTGTGTTCTCTTCAGAGACCACACATGGCTCCACCAGTGTCATTGCATGTGTGTTCTTTTTACTAACAACAACGGGAGTCATTGCATGTGTGTTCTTTTCACATACCACATATGGATCCACTAGTGTCATTGCATCTGTGCTCTTTTCACAATCCACCTATGGATCCACTAGTGTCAATGCATGTGTGTTCTTTTCACATACCACATATGGATCCACCAGTGTCATTGAAATGTGTGTTCTCTTTAGAGACCACACATGGATCCACCAGTGTCATTCCATGTGTGTTCTTTTTACTAAAAACAACTAGAGTCATTGCATGTGTGTTCTTTTCACATACCTCATATGGATCCACCATTGTCATTGCACGTGTGTTCTTTTCACAATCCACCTATTGATCAAGCAGTGTCATTGCATGTGTGCTCTTTTTACTAACAACAACCAGAGTCATTGCATGTGTGTTCTCTTTAGAGACCACACATGGATCCACCAGTGTCATTGCATGTGTGTTCATTTTACTAAAAAAACCAGTGTTATTGAAATGTGTGTTCTCTTCAGAGACCACACATGGATCCACCAGTGTCATTGCATGTGTGTTCTTGTTACTAACAACAACCGGATTCATTGCATGTGTTTTCTTTTCACATACCACATACGGATCCACCAGTATCATTGCATGTGCGTTCTTTTCACAATCCACATATGGATCCACCAGTGTCATTGCATGTGTGCTCTTTTTACTAACAACAACCAGAGTCATTGCATGTGTGTTCTCTTCAGAGACCACATATGGATCCACCAGTGTCATTGCATGTGTGTTCTTTTTACTAACAACAATCAGAGTCATTGAAATGTGTGTTCTCTTTAGAGACCACACATGGATCCACTAGTGTCATTGCATGTGTGTTCATTTTACTAACAACAACCAGAGTCATTGCATGTGTGTTTTTCACATACCACATATGAATCGACCAGTCTCATTGCGTGTGTGTTCTTTTTACTAACAACAACTGGAGTCATTTCATGTGTTTTCTTTTCACATACCACATATGGATCCACCAGTGTCATTGAAATGTGTGTTCTCTTCAGAGACCACACATGGCTCCACCAGTGTCATTGCATGTGTGTTCTTTTTACTAACAACAACGGGAGTCATTGCATGTGTGTTCTTTTCACATACCACATATGGATCCACTAGTGTCATTGCATCTGTGCTCTTTTCACAATCCACCTATGGATCCACTAGTGTCAATGCATGTGTGTTCTTTTCACATACCACATATGGATCCACCAGTGTCATTGAAATGTGTGTTCTCTTTAGAGACCACACATGGATCCACCAGTGTCATTCCATGTGTGTTCTTTTTACTAAAAACAACTAGAGTCATTGCATGTGTGTTCTTTTCACATACCTCATATGGATCCACCATTGTCATTGCACGTGTGTTCTTTTCACAATCCACCTATTGATCAAGCAGTGTCATTGCATGTGTGCTCTTTTTACTAACAACAACCAGAGTCATTGCATGTGTGTTCTCTTTAGAGACCACACATGGATCCACCAGTGTCATTGCATGTGTGTTCATTTTACTAAAAAAACCAGTGTTATTGAAATGTGTGTTCTCTTCAGAGACCACACATGGATCCACCAGTGTCATTGCATGTGTGTTCTTGTTACTAACAACAACCGGATTCATTGCATGTGTTTTCTTTTCACATACCACATACGGATCCACCAGTATCATTGCATGTGCGTTCTTTTCACAATCCACATATGGATCCACCAGTGTCATTGCATGTGTGCTCTTTTTACTAACAACAACCAGAGTCATTGCATGTCTGTTCTCTTTAGAGACCACACATGGATCCACCTGTGTCATTGCAGGTGTGTTCTTTTTACTAACAACAAACACAGTCATTGAAATGTGTTTTCTCTTCAGAGACCACACATGGATCCACCAGTGTCATTGCATGTGTGTTCTTTTTACTAACAACAACCAGAGTCATTGCATGTGTGTTCTTTTCACATACCACATATGGATCCACCAGTTGCACTGCATGTGTGTTCTTTTTACTAACAATAGTTGGAGTCATATAATGTGTGTTCTTTTCACATACCACATATGGATCCACTAGTGTCATTGAAATGAGTGTTCTCTTCAGAGACCACACATGGATCCACTAGTGTCATTGCATGTGTGTTCTTTTTACTAACAACAACTGGAGTCATTGCATCTGTGTTCTTTTCACATACCACATATGGATCCACCAGTATCATTGCATGTGTGCTCTTTTCACAATCCACCTATCGATCCACCAGTGTCATTGCTTGTGTGTTCTTTTCACATACCACATATGGATCCACCAGTGTCATTGAAATGTGTGTTCTCTTCAGAGACCACACATGGATCCACCAGTGTCATTGCATGTGTTTTCTTTTTACTAACAACAACCAAAGTCATTGCATGTGTGTTCTTTTCACATACCACATATGGATCCACCAGTGTCATTGCATGTGTGTTCTTTTCACAATCCACCTATGGATCCACCAGTGTCATTGCATGTGTGCTCTTTTTACTAACAACAACTAGAGTCATTGCATGTGTGTTCTCTTCAGACACCACACATGAATCCACGAGTGTCATTGCATGTGTGTTCTTTTTACTAAAAATAACCAGTATCATTGCAATGTTTGTTCTCTTCAGAGATCACACATGGATCCACCAGTGTCATTGCATGTGTGTTCTTGTTACTAACAATAACCAGAGTCATTGCATTTGTGTTATTTTCACATACCACATATGGATCCACCAGTGTCATTGCATGTGTGTTCTTTTCACAATCCACCTATGGATCCACCAGTGTCATTGCATGTGTGCTCTTTTTACTAACAACAACCAGAGTCATTGCATGTGTGTTCGCTTCAGAGACCACACATGGATCAACATGTGTCATTGCATGTGTGTTCTTTTTACTAACAACAACTAGAGTCATTGCATGTGTGTTCTTTTTACTAACAACAACTAGAGTCATTGCATGTGTGTTCTTTTCACATACACATATGGATCCACCAGTGTCATTGCATGTGTGTTCTTTTCACAATCCACCTATGGATCCACCAGTGTCATTGCATGTGTGCTCTTTTTACTAACAACAACCAGAGTCATTGCATGTGTGTTCTTTTTACTAACAACAACAAGATTCATTGAAATGTGTGTTCTGTTCAGAGACCACACCTGGATCCACCAGTGTCATTGCATGTGTGTTCTTTTTACTACCAACAACCAGAGTCATTGCATGTGTGTTCTTTTCACATACCACATATGGATCGACCAGTGTCATTGCATGTGTGTTCTTTTTACTAACAACAACGGGAGTCATTTAATATGTGTTCTTTTCACATACCACATATGGATCCACCAGTGTCACTGAATTGTGTGTTCTCTTCAGAGACCATACATGGATCCACCAGTGTCATTGCATGCGTGCTCTTTTTACTAACAACAACTAGAGTCATTGCATGTGTGTTCTCTTTAGAGACCACACATGGATCCACCTGTGTCATTGCATGTGCGTTCTTTCTACTAACAACAAGAATCATTGAAATGTGTTGTCAGGATCCCAACCTTTAAATAGGTAGAAGGTAAGGTAGAATCCCCTGTGTTTACAATGCTAGTCCCTGGATCAATAGCTAGCATCCACAGTTTAGATGTAGTATCAAGAAACAAAGGTCATAATATAACTTTATAACCAGGAGTAACATAATTTTTATTACATCAATACATAGCTCATTAGGCTATTACATTACATTGCAGCGGAATAACTATAGTCATGGGTCCTTCATCTTCAAAGTGCCACAGGCAGATGTTGGTTGTAGACTTTGTAATCCTAATCAATCAATCTTCACTAAAATCAATCAAACCTGCAACATTACAAGTTACAGCCACAAGGGTCAATACATTTGAATTGTATTGGCAAGTGATACTATAGTAGTATAGTGGAGTCTATCATCTATATGCATTTGGCTAAGTGGAGTTGAGGCTTGCATTGCTCAAAATAGATTTTTCCTTAACATTTTGAAAACACTAAGTTTTTGCTTTGACAAAATATTTTCAAAAAGCTTCTCCCAATCAAAGATTTGAAGATCCTTCAAGGCATCTCTCCATCAAAGATTTGAAGTTTTGACAAAATCATTTTTCCTCAATCAAAGATTTCAAGATCCTTGTACCAAGCCATCTCTCAATCAAAGATTTGAAGTTTTGACAAAAACATTTTTCCTCAATCAAAGATTTCAAGATCCTTGTACCAAGCCATCTCTCAATCAAAGATTTGAAGTTTTGACAAAAACATTTTTCCTCAATCAAAGATTGGAGATCCTTTAACAAGCCATCTCTCAATCAAAGATTTGAGGAATTCAAACAACCCTTGTTCACCCACCAGTTTTACTTAGAATTTGAATGATGAGATTCTTGATTGCTTCCATGTCTTGATGCTCAAATTGTCCTTTACCAGGGACATGGCTAAGTACTTAGATTTTACACTCTGCAGAGGTGGTGCACTTTCCCCACAAGACTTGGTTTCCCAAGACATGATCTTTCAGAAGCCTTCCCTTAGACCAACATGGACGCGTTCCCACCTATCAAACACTACCACCCACTGTCCATTTGGCTAAGTTCTTGCAACCTATATGATCATGGCAGAGCCCATATTGCCAAGTGGTTGCACTTGAAGCTTCTCAACATTTGACATCTCAAATCTCTTTGTTCCTGGGTGGCCATCCACAAGTGAGATACACAAGGTAAACCATAGACATGGGCCTTGTGAACCACTCAACCAAAAACCACCAAGCAAGTCCCTTTCCACCCAGGTGATTCATTAACTTAGTTGTTTTATTAATCAAAAACATAAGTCCTCAGACTTGGAGATTTTTCCATAGTGTGAATATATTTTCCACCCATGTTTTCTATTAGCTAGGCTAAGCTTGATAGTAATAGGATTCTTAACTCAGGAAAATCCTACTAAGGATTCATCTACTAGGTTTTCCTATAGCAAGATCTATACTTAGCAAAATCCATGCAAGTTTTACTTAGAGAAAACACTAATGCATAGTGAAAATAATGGGACAAAAGATATGAAGCATCACTTGAATTTTTGGTAGAGGATATAGGTTCACTCCTTGATCTTGCTAGTCTCACACTTCACTACAAGTCAATCAAGCAAACACAATTCAATTCACATTCCAAACCAAAGTCAAACAAACAATTTTTCACACACAAAGTAATGGGATCTAAGTCATGCATAAGCATGCAAAGGTTGGTTCTATTGTAAGGATGGTCTCCACTAGGCTTCTAAACTTTGTAGGTTCCAATTTGGTCATTTACCAAAATGGCAAAGTCATTTGCAAAAGGTTTCACTATAAAAACCATTTTCAAAACAAAGTATCATTTTATGTGGTGTAGAAATATTTTTACTAGGGCATTAACCTATAGGGTTCACCAAATGAGTTGCTATTGCAAAACTTGGTGTTTGGGTCAGTAGGTTTGGTCCAAACCATTTTCTCAAAGTTTTACTCAAAACCATTTTCATAAACAAAACAATAGTTTTATTTAGCTAGAAATGGACTAAACTAATTAATCCATTCTAAACTTTTCCAAATTCATTTTCCAAAACAAGGGTTGGTTCCTAGGGTCAGTAAGGTCACAACAAACCATTTTGCAAAGGTTTTAACCCCAAAATCATTTTTAAACAATTTTTCTACTCTAAACAAGCACACAAAAGAATCTGCAAAAACAAGCAAGCTAACAGATACTATTTTCTAAACCAAGGGTAGGGTTGGCTAGGGCTTGTTCTCCTGAATCCAACGACATAAAATTTGTAATTTTTGGACGTGTGGATTCAAAGTTATGGATTTTACAAAACTGAACATCAATTAAATCAATTCTGTTTTAAATCCAACCAGCAGAGACACGTGTCTTATTCTAATTCGTTGGTACCAGTTCGCACGGATCAGTCGTTGTGGAGCGTTGGATCAAGTTCGATTGTGCGACGCAGGACTCGTACCTCTTCGCGGTTAAGTGATCTATGCTAATCGTTAGATCCAGATCGGACGGTGCTGAGCACACTTGCCAAGTAGTGGCAGAGCTAGCGGCGGCAGACGATGGCGCGGGTTCTGGCGGCGAGGTTGCTGGCGACACAGGGAACTAGAGGGGGAGAGGGGTAGCTCACCAGGTTCTCTGCGCCTTGCTGATTCTCAACGTTTTCTTGTCTAACGAAGGGGCGCACGGGTTCCTAGGGAATTGCTCACCGGAGTTGAGAACGGCGACGGACGGCTCTGTCCGCGGTTGAAGACGACGCTATAGATCAAGAGAAGACAGACCGAGGGCAGGGTTAGACGCAGGAGATCATGGCGGAGCTGTGAGCGTGAACGAGAAGGGTCGGGGTAGTCTGATTTACCAGAGAGGTTCCGCCGGAGTAGAGACAGACGGCGGCGGTGAGTCGAGGTCGACGAAGCCGAGCTTCCAGAGTGCGCGGGAGCTAGCTGAGGCTATGGGCAGATGCGCAAGGTGCTGGAGAGCATGCTCGCGTGCAGAGGTAGGCGAGAGGCGGCGGGGTGTGGCCGGAATCGAGAGGGAGACTCGTCGGAGACAGCGGTGGTGCAGAGGAAATTGGCGACAGCCTAGGGGCAGAGAGGAGGAGTGGTCTGGGGAAAAATGACGAGGAGGGAGAGGCGATTTATCCTGCGTGGTCATGGGGCTGATTCAATGCTGGATTAAGGCGTATTACGCCGGAGTTAATTTTGCCTCCAACGGCCGGCGAGGGGGAAGGCGTGGTCAGCGGGTGGGGAAGAAGAACAGGAGGGAGTGGATCTACCTGTCAGCGATAGAAAAGGAAAGGGGGTTGGGTCCACCAATCAGTGAGGGTGTGGGTTTCTTTCGCGGTGAATAACGGTTCGCTTCGTGAGAGAGAGAGAGAGAGGAGGGGTCCACCGGTCATACTCAGTGCGGGTAAGTTCCTGAGTGCGGAAAAAATGGTTCGGGGGAGAGGGTGAAACGACGAACAGTGATGTGGGCCTACCTGGCAGTGAGGGGGAGAGTGTGGGGTTTGGGGCCACCTGTCAGCTTCTATGTGGTGCGGTTTTAAGTGAGAAATGTTTCGTGGAGGGGGAGAAAGACTGGGCTGGACTGGGCCTTAGTGGGCTGGCTTGCCTTCTCCTATTTTTTTTTCTGTCTGCTTTCTTTTTCCTTTTCTATTCTAATTTATGTTTTGAATTTTCATTCAATTATTCAAGCAATCAAACCATTCAAACAATTCAAACAATCACTCAACTTTGTACTTTGAATTTGGTTTTGTTTATCAACATAATCCAAATCTCAAAATAATTTAATATTTTTATTTATTTTAGGATCCATTTAATAATTAAATAAAATGGATCTTTAGTTTATTAATAAAAATAGGGTTTGATTTAATTAATAAAAATTTTGCAAAATATTTTATTTTCCTTTATTAAATGTTTTATCTTTTTAAATCCCTTTAGGATTATTAGTTCACCAATTGGTATGGGTTTTTGGTAAGGGCTTTATTAGCTTTGGAAATTCAATTTCCTTATCTTATTATATTCATAAGATTTTATTTATGGTTCCAATTTGAGTGAAACCAACTTCTATGGTCTTTCTTGATCCTTTGTGAATATTTGTTGAACAATTTTGGTATGGATCAAATCCATGGATTTGGAGATAACTTGGAAATGGTTTTTATTCCATTAGGGCTTAGGGTTTTGGATTTATTTTCCAAGTGTTCAAATTTCCAGATACATTCACTTAGGAATGCATTTCTCATGATTTGGATTTGTTGAATTCAAACTTTAACCAAAGTTTGTTCAGGATGGGATTTTAAGTTTCCTTTTAGAAACAAAAGTTTCTTTTCACCCTGATTTTCAACAAAAAATTATTTTGTTTATTTATTTTTCAAATTACAAGATCTGGAAAATCTTGGGATGTGACATGTGTGTTCTCTTCAGAGACCACACATGGATCCACTAGTGTCATTGCATGTGTGTTCTTTTTACTAACAACAACCAGAGTCATTACATGTGTGTTCTTTTCACATACCACATATGGATCAACCAGTGTCATTGCATGTGTGTTCTTTTTACTAACAATCACTGGAGTCATTTCATGTGTGTTCTTTTTACATACCACATATGGATCCACCAGTGTCATTGCAAGTGTGCTCTTTTCACAATCCACCTATGGATCCACCAGTGTCATTGCATGTGTGTTCTTTTTACTAACAACAACCAGAGTCATTGCATGTGTGTTCTTTTCACATACCACATATGGATCCACTAGTGTCATTGAAATGTGTGTTCTCTTTAGAGACCACACATGGATCCACCAGTGTCATTGCAAGTGTGTTCTTTTTACTAACAACAACTGGAGTCATTACATGTGTGTTCTTTAAACATACCACATATGGCTCCACCAGTGTCATTGCATGTGTGCTCTTTTCACAATCCACCTATGGATCCACCAGTGTCATTGCATGTGTGTTCTATTTACTAACAACCAGAGTCATTGCATGTGTGTTCTTTTCACATACCACATATGGATCCACCAGTGTCATTGCATGTGTGTTCTTTTCACAATCCACCAATGGATCCACCAGTGGCAATGCATGTGTGCTCTTTTTACTAACAACAACTAGATACATTGCATGTGTGTTATCTTCAGAGACCATGCATAGATCCACCAGTGTCATTGCATGTGTGTTCTTTTTACTAACTACAACTGGTGTCATTGAAATGTGTGTTCTCTTCAGAGACCACAAATGGATCCACCAGTGTCATTGCATGTGTGTTCTAGTTACTAACAACAACCAGAGTCATGGCATGTGTGTTCTTTTGACATACCACATATGGATCCACCAGTGTCGTTGCATGTGTGTTCTTTTCACAATCCACCTATGGATCCACCAGTGTCATTGCATGTGTGTTCTTTTTACTAACAACAACCAATGTCATCGAAATGTGTGTTCTCTTCAGAGACCACACATGGATCCACCAGTGTCATTGCATGTTTGTTCTTGTTACTAACAACAACCAGAGTCATTGCATGTGTGTTCTTTTCACATAACACATATGGATCCACCAGCGTCATTGCATATGTGCTCTTTTTACTAACAACAACCAGAGTCATTGCATGTGTGTTCTCTTCAGAGACCACACATGGATCCACATGTGTCATTGCATGTGTGTTCTTTCTACTAACAACCAGAGTCATTGAAATGTGTGTTCTCTTCAGAGACCACACGTGTATCCACTAGTGTCATTGCATGTGTGTTCTTTTTACTAACAACAACCAGAGTCATTACATGTGTGTTGTTTTCACATACCACATATGGATCTACCAATGTCATTGCATGTGTGTTCTTTTTACTAACAATAACTGGAGTCATTTCATGTGTGTTCTTTTCACATACCACATATGGATCCACTAGTGCCATTTCAAGTGTGATCTTTTCACAATCCACCTATGGATCCACCAGTGTCATTGCATGTGTGTTCTTTTTACTAACAACTACCAGAGTCATTGCATGTGTGTTCTTTTCACATACCACATATGGATCCACCAGTGTCATTGCATGTGTGCTCTTTTCACAATCCACCTATGGATCCACCAGTGTCATTGCATGTGTGTTATTTTTACAAACAACAACCAGAGTCATTGCATGTGTGTTCTTTTCACATACCACATATGGATCCACCAGTGTCATTGCATGTGTCTTCTTTTCACAATCCACCTATAGATCCACAAGTGTCATTGCATGTGTTCTCTTTTTACAAACAACAACCAGAGTCATTGCATGTGTGTTCTCTTCAGAGACCACACATGGATCCACCAGTGTCATTGCATGTGTGTTCTTTTTACTAACAATAATCAGAGTCATTGAAATGTGTGTTCTCTTTAGAGACCACACATGGATCCACCAGTGTCATTGCATGTGTGTTCTTTTTACTAACAACAACCACAGTCATTGCATGTGTGTTTTTCACATACCACATATGGATCGACCAGTCTCATTGCATGTGTGTTCTTTTTACTAACAACAACTGGAGTCATTTCATGTGTGTTCTTTTCACATACCACATATGGATCCACCAGTGTCATTGAAATGTGTGTTCTCTTCAGAGACCACACAAGGATCCACCCGTGTCATTGCATGTGTGTTCTTTTTACTAACAACAACGGGAGTCATTGCATGTGTGTTCTTTTCACATACCACATATGGATCCACCAGTGTCATTGCATGTGTGCTCTTTTCACAATCCACCTATGGATCCACTAGTGTCAATGCATGTGTGTTCTTTTCACATACCACATATGGATCCACCAGTGTCATTGAAATGTGTGTTCTCTTTAGAGACCACACATGGATACACCAGTGTCATTGCATGTGTGTTCTTTTTACTAACAACAACTAGAGTCATTGCATGTGTGTTCTTTTCACATACGACATATAGATCCACCAGTGTCATTGCATGTGTGTTGTTTTCACAATCCACCTATGGATCCACCAGTTTCATTGCATGTGTGTTCTTTTTACTCACAACAACCAGAGTCATTGCATGTGTGTTCTTTTCACATACCACATATGGATCCACCAGTGTCATTGCATGTGTGCTATTTTCACAATCCACATATGGATCCACCAGTGTCAATACATTTGTGTTCTTTTTACTCAACAACTAGAGTCATTGCATGTGTGTTCTTTTCACATACCACATATGGATCCACCATTGTCATTGCACATGTGTTCTTTTCACAATCCACCTATGGATCAACCAGTGTCATTGCATGTGTGCCCTTTTTAGTAACAACAACCAGAGTCATTGCATGTCACTTCTCTTTAGAGACCACACATGGATCCACCAGTGGCATTGTATGTGTGTTCAGTTTACTAAAAAAACCAGTGTTATTGAAATGTGTGTTCTCTTGAGAGACCACACATGGATCCACCAGTGTCATTGCATGTGTGTTCTTGTTACTAACAACAACCGGATTCATTGCATGTGTGTTCTTTTCACATACCACATATGGATCCACCAGTATCATTGCATGTGTGTTCTTTTCATAATCCACCTATGGATCCACCAGTGTCATTGCATGTGTGCTCTTTTTACTAACAACAACCAGAGTCATTGCATGTGTGTTCTCTTCAGAGACCACACATGGATCCACCTGTGTCATTGCATGTGTTTTCTTTTTACTAACAACAAACACAGTCATTGATATGTGTTTTCTCTTCAGAGACCACACATGGATCCACCAGTGTCACTGCATGTGTGTTCTTTTTACTAACAACAACCAGAGTCATTGCATGTGTGTTCTTTTCACATACCACATATAGATCCACCAGTTTCACTGCATGTGTGTTCTTTTTACTAACAATAGCTGGAGTCATTTCATGTGTGTTCTTTTCACATACCACATATGGATCCACCAATGTCATTGAAATGAGTGTTCTCTTCAGAGACCACACATGGATCCACCAGTGTCATTGCATGTGTGTTCTTTTTACTAACAACAACCAGAGTCATTGCATGTGTGTTCTTTTCACATACCACATATCGATCCACCAGTGTCATTGCATGTGTCCTCTTTTCACAATCCAACTATGGATCCACCAGTGTCATTGCATGTGTGTTATTTTTACAAACAACAACCAGAGTCATTGCATGTGTGTTCTTTTCACATACCACATATGGATCCCTAGTGTCATTGCATGTGTCTTCTTTTCACAATCCACCTATAGATCCACCAGTGTCATTGCATGTGTTCTCTTTTTACAAACAACAACCAGAGTCATTGCATGTGTGTTCTCTTCAGAGACCACACATGGATCCACCAGTGTCATTGCATGTGTGTTCTTTTTACTAACAATAATCAGAGTTATTGAAATGTGTGTTCTCTTCAGAGACCACACATGGATCCACCAGTGTCATTGCATGTGTGTTCCTTTTACTAACAACAACCAGAGTCATTGCATGTGTGTTTTTCACATACCACATATGGATCGACTAGTCTCATTGCATGTGTGTTCTTTTTACTAACAACAACTAGAGTCATTTCATGTGTGTTCTTTTCACATACCACATATGGATCCACCAGTGTCATTGAAATGTGTGTTCTCTTCAGAGACCACACAAGGATCCACCAGTGTCATTGCATGTGGGTTCTTTTTACTAACAACAACGGGAGTCATTGCATGTGTGTTCTTTTCACATACCACATATGGATCCACCAGTGTCATTGCATGTGTGCTCTTTTCACAATCCACCTATGGATCCACTAGTGTCAATGCATGTGTGTTCTTTTCACATACCACATATGGATCCACCAGTGTTATTGAAATGTGTGTTCTCTTTAGAGACCACACATGGATGCACCAGTGTCATTGCATGTGTGTTCTTTTTACTAACAACAACTGGAGTCATTGCATGTGTGTTCTTTTCACATACCACATATGGATCCACCAGTGTCATTGCATGTGTGTTGTTTTCACAATCCACCTATGGATCCACCAGTTTCATTGCATGTGTGTTCTTTTTACTCACAACAACCAGAGTCATTGCATGTGTGTTCTTTTCACATCCCACATATGGATCCAGCAGTGTCATTGCATGTGTGCTATTTTCACAATCCACATATGGATCCACCAGTGTCAATACATGTGTGTTCTTTTTACTAACAACAACCAGAGTCATTGCATGTGTGTTCTTTTCACATACCACATATGGATCCACCATTGTCATTGCACGTGTGTTCTTTTCACAATCCACCTATGGATCCACTAGTGTCATTGCATGTGTGCCCTTTTTACTAACAACAACCAGAGTCATTGCATGTGTGTTCTCTTCAGAGACCACACATGGATCCACCAGTGTCATTGCATGTGTGTTCTTGTTACTAACAACAACCGGATTCATTGCATGTGTGTTCTTTTCACATACCACATATGGATCCACCAGTGTCATAACATGTGTGCTCTTTTCACAATCCACCCATGGATCCACCAGTTTCATTGCATGTGTGTTCTTTTTACTCACAACAACCAGAGTCATTGCATGTTTGTTCTTTTCACATACCACATATGGATCTAGCAGTGTCATTGAAATGTGTGTTCTCTTCAGAGACCACACATGGATCCACCAGTGTCATTCCATGTGTGTTCTTTTTACTAACAACAACTGGAGTCATTGCATGTGTGTTCTTTTCACATACCACATATGGATCCACCAGTGTCATTGCATGTGTGCTCCTTTCACAATCCACCTATGGATCCACCAGTGTCATTGCATGTGTGTTCTTTTTACTAACAACAACCAGAGTAATTGCATGTGTGTTTTTTCATATACGACATATGGATGCACTAGTGTCATTGCATGTGTGTTCTTTTCACAATCCACCTATGGATCCACCAGTGACATTGCATGCGTGATCCTTTTACTAACAACAACTAGAGTCATTGCATGTGTGTTCTCTTCAGAGACCACACATGGATCCACTAGTATTATTCCATGTGTGTTCTTTTTACTAACAACAACCAGTGTCATTGAAATGTGTGTTCTCTTTAGAGACCATACATGGATCCACCAGTGTCATTGCATGTGTGTTCTTGTTACTAGAAAAAACAACCAGAGTCATTGCATGTGTGTTCTTTTCACATATCACATATGGAGCCACCAGTGTCATTATATGTGTGTTCTTTTCACAATCCACCTATTGAGCCACTAGTGTCATTGCATGTGTGCTCTTTTTACTAACAACAACCCGAGTCATTGCATGTGTGTTATCTTCAGAGACCACACATGGATCCACCAGTGTCATTGCATGTGTGTTCTTTTTACTAACAACAACCATAGTCATTGCATGTGTGTTCTTTTCACATACCACATATGGATCAACCAGTCTCATTGCATGTGTGTTCTTTTTACTAACAACAACGGGAGTCATTGCATGTGTGTTCTTTTCACATACCACATATGGATCCACCAGTGTCATTGCTTGTGTGCTCTTTTCACAATCCACCTATGGATCCACTAGTGTCAATGCATGTGTGTTCTTTTCACATACCACATATGGATCCACTAGTGTCATTGAAATGTGTATTCTCTTTAGAGACCACACATGGATGCACCAGTGTCATTGCATGTGTGTTCTTTTTACTAACAACAACTGGAGTCATTGCATGTGTGTTCTTTTCACATACCACATATGGATCCACCAGTGTCATTGCATGTGTGTTGTTTTCACAATCCACCTATGGATCCACCACTTTCATTGCATGTGTGTTCTTTTTACTCACAACAACCAGAGTCATTGCATGTGTGTTCTTTTCACATCCCACATATGGATCCACCAGTGTCATTGCATGTGTGCTATTTTCACAATCCACATATGGATCCACCAGTGTCATTACATGTGTGTTCTTTTTACTAACAACAACTAGAGTCATTGCATGTGTGTTCTTTTCACATACCACATATGGATCCACCATTGTCATTGCACGTGTGTTCTTTTCACAATCCACCTATGGATCAACCAGTGTCATTGCATGTGTGCTCTTTTTACTAACAACAACCAGAGTCATTGCATGTGTGTTCTCTTTAGAGACCACACATGGATCCACCAGTGTCATTGCATGTGTGTTCATTTTACTAAAAAAACCAGTGTTATTGAAATGTGTGTTCTCTTTAGAGACCACACATGGATCCACCAGTGTCATTGCATGTGTGTTCTTGTTACTAACAACAACCGGATTCATTGCATGTGTGTTCTTTTCACATACCACATATGGATCCACCAGTATCATTGCATGTGTGTTCTTTTCACAATCCACCTATGGATCCACCAGTGTCATTGCATGTGTGCTCTTTTTACTAACAACAACCAGAGTCATTGCATGTGTGTTCTCTTCAGAGACCACACATGGATCCACCTGTGTCATTGCATGTGTGTTCTTTTTACTAACAACAAACACAGTCATTGAAATGTGTTTTCTCTTCAGAGACCACACATGGATCCACCAGTGTCATTGCATGTTTGTTCTTTTTATAACAACAACCAGAGTCATTGCATTTGTGTTCTTTTCACATACCACATATGGATCCACCAGTTTCACTGCATGTGTGTTCTTTTTACTAACAATAGCTGGAGTCATTTCATGTGTGTTCTTTTCACATACCACATATGGATCCACCAATGTCATTGAAATGAGTGTTCTCTTCAGCGACAACACATGGATCCACTAGTGTCATTGCATGTGTGTTCCTTTTACTAACAATAACCAGAGTCATTGCATGTGTGTTTTTCACATACCACATATGGATCGACCAGTCTCATTGCATGTGTGTTCTTTTTACTAACAACAACTGGAGTCATTTCATGTGTGTTCTTTTCACATACCACATATGGATCCACCAGTGTCATTGAAATGTGTGTTCTCTTCAGAGACAACACAAGGATCCACCAGTGTCATTGCATGTGTGTTCTTTTTACTAACAACAACGGGAGTCATTGCATGTGTGTTCTTTTCACATACCACATATGGATCCACCAGTGTCATTGCATGTGTGCTCTTTTCACAATCCACCTATGGATCCACTAGTGTCAATGCATGTGTGTTCTTTTCACATACCACATATGGATCCACCAGTGTCATTGAAATGTGTGTTCTCTTTAGAGACCACACATGGATGCACCAATGTCATTGCATGTGTGTTCTTTTTACTAACAACAACTGGAGTCATTGCATGTGTGTTATTTTCACATACCACGTATGGATCCACCAGTGTCATTGCATGTGTGTTGTTTTCACAATCCACCTATGGATCCACCAATTTCATTGCATGTGTGTTCTTTTTACTCACAACAACCAGAGTCATTGCATGTGTGTTCTTTTCACATCCCACATATGGATCCACCAGTGTCATTGCATGTGTGCTATTTTCACAATCCACATATGGATCCACCAGTGTCAATACATGTGTGTTCTTTTTACTAACAACAACTAGAGTCATTGCATGTGTGTTCTTTTCACATACCACATATGGATCCACCATTGTCATTGCACGTGTGTTCTTTTCACAATCCACCTATGGATCCACCAGTGTCATTGCATGTGTGCCCTTGTTACTAACAACAACCAGAGTCATTGCATGTGTGTTCTCTTCAGAGACCACACATGGATCCACCAGTGTCATTGCATGTGTGTTCTTTTTACTAAAAAAACCAGTGTTATTGAAATTTGTGTTCTCTTCAGAGACCACACATGAATCCACCAGTGTCATTGCATGTGTGTTCTTGTTACTAACAACAACCGGATTCATTGCATGTGTGTTCTTTTCACATACCACATATGGATCCACCAGTGTCATAGCATGTGTGCTCTTTTCACAATCCACCCATGGATCCACCAGTTTCATTGCATGTGTGTTCTTTTTACTCACAACAACCAGAGTCATTGCATATGGATCCACCAGTGTCATTGCATGTGTGTTCTTTTTACTAACAACAACCCGAGTCATTGCATGTGTGTTATCTTCAGAGACCACACATGGATCCACCAGTGTCATTGCATGTGTGTTCTTTTTACTAACAACAACCATAGTCATTGCATGTGTGTTCTTTTCACATACCACATATGGATCAACCAGTCTCATTGCATGTGTGTTCTTTTTACTAACAACAACAGGAGTCATTGCATGTGTGTTCTTTTCACATACCACATATGGATCCACCAGTGTCATTGCTTTTCACAATCCACCTACGGATCCACTAGTGTCAATGCATGTGTGTTCTTTTCAAATACCACATATGGATCCACCAGTGTCATTGAAATGTGTGTTCTCTTTAGAGACCACACATGGATACACCAGTGTCATTGCATGTGTGTTCTTTTTACTAACAACAACTGGAGTCATTGCATGTGTGTTCTTTTCACATACCACATATGGATCCACAAGTGTCATTGCATGTGTGTTGTTTTCACAATCCACCTATGGATCCACCAGTTTCATTGCATGTGTGTACTTTTTACTCACAACAACCAGAGTCATTGCATGTGTGTTCTTTTCACATCCCACATATGGATCCACCAGTGTCATTGCATGTGTGCTATTTTCACAATCCACATATGGATCCACCAGTGTCATTACATGTGTGTTCTTTTTACTAACAACAACTAGAGTCATTGCATGTGTGTTCTTTTCACATACCACATATGGATCCACCATTGTCATTGCACGTGTGTTCTTTTCACAATCCACCTATGGATCAACCAGTGTCATTGCATGTGTGCTCTTTTTACTAACAACAACCAGATTCATTGCATGTGTGTTCTCTTTAGAGACCACACATGGATCCACCAGTGTCATTGCATGTGTGTTCATTTTACTAAAAAAACCAGTGTTATTGAAATGTGTGGTCTCTTCAGAGACCACACATGGATCCACCAGTGTCATTGCAGGTGTGTTCTTGTTACTAACAACAACTGGATTCATTGCATGTGTGTTCTTTTCACATACCACATATGTATCCACCAGTATCATTGCATTTGTGTTCTTTTCACAATCCACCTATGGATCCACCAGTGTCATTGCATGTGTGCTCTTTTTACTAACAACAACCAGAGTCATTGCATGTGTGTTCTCTTCAGAGACCACACATGGATCCACCTGTGTCATTGCATGTGTGTTCTTTTTACTAACAACAAACACAGTCATTGAAATGTGTTTTCTCTTCAGAGACCACAAATGGATCCACCAGTGTCATTGCATGTGTGTTCTTTTTATAACAACAACCAGAGTCATTACATTTGTGTTCTTTTCACATACCACATATGGATCCACCAGTGTCATTGCATGTGTGTTCTTTTTACTAACAACAACTGGAGTCATTGGATGTGTGTTCTTTTCACATACCACATATCGATCCACAAGTGTCATTGCATGTGTGCTCTATTCACAATCCACCTATGGATCCACCAGTGTCATTGCATGTGTGTTCTTTTCACATATCACATATGGATCCACTAGTGTCATTGAAATTTGTGTTCTCTTCAGAGACCACACATGGATCCACCAGTGTCATTGCATGTGTGTTCTTTTTAGTAACATCAACTGGAGTCATTGCATGTGTGTTCTTTTCACATACCACATATGGATCCACCAGTATCATTGCATGTGTGCTCTTTTCAGAATCCACCTATTGATCCACCAGTGTCATTGCATGTGTGTTCTTTTCACATACCACATATGGATCCACCAGTGTCATTGAAATATGTGTTATCTTCAGAGACCACACATGGATCCACAAGTGTCATTGCATGTGTGTTCTTTTTACTAACAACAACCAAAGTCATTGCATGTGTGTTCTTTTCACATACCACATATGGATCCACCAGTGTCATTGCATGTGTGTTCTTTTCACAATCCACCTATGGATCCACCAGTGTCATTGCATGTGTGCTCTTTTTACTAACAACAACCAAAGTCATTGCATGTGTGTTCTCTTCAGAGACCACACATGAATCCACCATTGTCATTGCATGTGTGTTCTTTTTACTAAAAATAACCAGTATAATTGAAATGTTTGTTCTCTTCAGAGATCACACACGGATCCACCAGTGTCATTGCATGTGTGTTATTGTTACTAACAATAACCAGAGTCATTGCATGTGTGTTCTTTTCACAAACCACATATGGATCCACCAGTGTCATTGCATGTGTGTTCTTTTCACAATCCTCCTATGGATCCACCAGTGTCATTGCATGTGTGCTCTTTTTACTAACAACAACCAGAGTCATTGCATGTGTGTTCGGTTCAGAGACCACACATGGATCAACATGTGTCATGGCATGTGTGTTCTTTTTACTAACAACAACCAGAGTCATTGCATGTGTGTTCTTTTCACATACACATATGGATCCACCAGTGTCATTGCATGTGTGTTCTTTTCACAATCCACCTATGGATCCACCAGTGTCATTTCATGTGTGCTCTTTTTACTAACAACAACCAGAGTCATTGCATGTGTGTTCTTTTTTACTAATAACAACAAGATTCATTGAAATGTGTGTTCTCTTCATGGACCACACATGGATCCACCAGTGTCATTGCATGTGTGTTCTTTTTACTAACAACAACCAGAGTCATTGCATGTGTGTTCTTTTCACATACCACATATGGATCCACCAGTGTCATTGCATGTGTGTTCTTTTTACTAACAACAACTGGAGTCATTTAATGTGTGTTCTTTTCACATACCACATATGGATCCACCAGTGTCACTTAATTGTGTGTTCTCTTCAGAGACCACACATGGATCCACCAGTGTCATTGCATGTGTGTTCTTTTTACTAACAACAACTGGAGTCATTGCATGTGTGTTCTTTTCACATACCTTATATGGATCCACAAGTGTCATTGCATGTGTGCTCTTTTCACAATCCACCTACGGATTCACCGGTGTCATTGCATGTGTGTTCTTTTCACATACCACATATGGATCCACCAGTGTCATTGAAATGTGTCTTCTCTTGAGAGACCACACCTGGATCCACCAGTGTCATTGCATGTGTGTTCTTTTTACTAACAACATCTGGAGTCATTGCATGTGTGTTCTTTTCACATACCACATATGGATCCACCAGTGGTATTGCATGTGTGCTCTTTTCACAATCCACCCATGGATCCACCAGTTTCATTGCATGTGTGTTCTTTTTACTCACAACAACAAGAGTCATTGCATGTTTGTTCTTTTCACATACCACATATGGATCCACCAGTGTCATTGAAACGTGTGTTCTCTTCAGAGACCACACATGGATCCACCAGTGTCATTCCATGTGTGTTCTTTTTACTAACAACAACTGGAGTCATTGCATGTGTGTTCTTTTCACATACCAGATATGGATCCACCAGTGTCATTGCATGTGTGCTCCTTTCACAATCCACCTATGGATCCACCAGTGTCATTGCATGTGTGTTCTTTTTACTAACAACAACCAGAGTAATTGCATGATTGTTATTTTCACATACCACATATGGATCCACCAGTGTCATTGCATGTGTGTTCTTTTCACAATCCACCTATGGATCCACCAGTGCATTGCATGTGTGATCTTTTTACTAACAACAAATAGAGTCATTGCGTGTGTGTTCTCTTTAGATACCACACATGGATCCACTAGTGTCATTCCATGTGTTTTCTTTTTACTAACAACAACTAGTGTCATTGAAATGTGTGTTCTCTTCACAGAGCGTACATGGATCCACCAGTGTCATTGCATGTGTGTTCTTGTTACTAACAACAACCAGAGTCATTACATGTGTATTCTTTTCACATAACATATATGGATCCACCAGTGTCATTACATGTGTGTTCTTTTCACAATTCACATATGGATCCACCAGTGTCATTGCATGAGTGCTCTTTTTACTAACAACGACCAGAGTCATTGCATGTGTGTTATCTTCAGAGACCACACATGGATCCACCAGTGTCATTGTATGTGTGTTCTTTTTACTAACAACAACCAGAGTCATTGAAATGTGTGTTCTCTTCAGAGACCACACATGGATCCACCAGTGTCATTGCATGTGTGTTCTTTTTACTAACAACAACCAGAGTCATTGCATGTGTGCTCTTTTCACATACCACATATGGATCCACCAGTGTCATACCATGTGTTCTCTTTTCACAATCCACCCATGGATCCACCAGTTTCATTGCATGTGTCTTCTTTTTACTAACAACAACTGGAGTCATTTAATGTGTGTGCTTTTCACATACCACATATGGATCCACCAGTGTCACTTAATTGTGTGTTCTCTTCAGAGACCACACATGGATCCACCAGTGTCATTGCATGTGTGTTCTTTTTACTAACAACAACTGGAGTCATTGCATGTGTGTTCTTTTCACATACCTTATATGGATCCACAAGTGTCATTGCATGTGTGCTCTTTTCACAATCCACCTATGGATTCACCGGTGTCATTGCATGTGTGTTCTTTTCACATACCACATATGGATCCACCAGTGTCATTGAAATGTGTCTTCTCTTCAGAGACCACACATGGATCCACCAGTGTCATTGCATGTGTGTTCTTTTTACTAACAACATCTGCAGTCATTGCATGTGTGTTCTTTTCACATACCACATATGGACCCACCAGTGGCATTGCATGTGTGCTCTTTTCACAATCCACCCATGGATCCACCAGTTTCATTGCATGAGTGTTCTTTTTACTCACAACAACAAGAGTCATTGCATGTTTGTTCTTTTCACATACCACATATGGATCCACCAGTGTCATCGAAACGTGTGTTCTCTTCAGAGACCACACATGGATCCACCAGTTTCATTGCATGTGTGTTCTTTTTACTCACAACAACCAGAGTCATTGCATGTTTGTTCTTTTCACATACCACATATGGATCCAGCAATGTCATTGAAATGTGTGTTCTCTTTAGAGACCACACATGGATCCACCAGTGTCATTCCATGTGTGTTCTTTTTACTAACAACAACCAGAGTCATTGCATGTGTGCTCTTTTCACATACCACATATGGATCCACCAGTGTCATAGCATGTGTGCTCTTTTCACAATCCACCCATGGATCCACCAGTTTCATTGCATGTGTGTTCTTTTTACTCACAACAACCAGAGTCATTGCATGTTTGTTCTTTTCACATACCACATATGGATCTAGCAGTGTCATTGAAATTTGTGTTCTCTTCAGAGACCACACATGGATCCACCAGTGTCATTCCATGTGTGTTCTTTTTACTAACAACAACTGGAGTCATTGCATGTGTGTTCTTTTCACATACCAGATATGGATCCACCAGTGTCATTGCATGTGTGCTCCTTTCACAATCCACCTATGGATCCACCAGTGTCATTGCATGTGTGTTCTTTTTACTAACAACAAGCAGAGTAATTGCATGATTGTTCTTTTCACATACCACATATGGATCCACCAGTGTCATTGCATGTGTGTTCTTTTCACAATCCACCTATCGATCCACCAGTGCATTGCATGTGTGATCTTTTTACTAACAACAAATAGAGTCATTGCATGTGTGTTCTCTTTAGATACCACACATGGATCCACTAGTGTCATTCCATGTGTGTTCTTTTTACTAACAACAACTAGTGTCATTGAAATGTGTGTTCTCTTCAGAGAGCATACATGGATCCACCAGTGTCATTGCATGTGTGTTCTTGTTACTAACAACAACCAGAGTCATTGCATGTGTATTCTTTTCACATAACATATATGGATCCACTAGTGTCATTACATGTGTGTTCTTTTCACAATCCACATATGGATCCACCAGTGTCATTGCATGAGTGATCTTTTTACTAACAACGACCAGAGTCATTGCATGTGTGTTATCTTCAGAGACCACACATGGATCCACCAGTGTCATTTCATGTGTGTTCTTTTTACTAACAACAACCAGAGTCATTGAAATGTGTGTTCTCTTCAGAGACCACACATGGATCCACCAGTGTCATTGCATGTGTGTTCTTTTTACTAACAACAACCAGAGTCATTGCATGTGTGCTCTTTTCACATACCACATATGGATCCACCAGTGTCATAGCATGTGTGCTCTTTTCACAATCCACCCATGGATCCACCAGTTTCATTGCATGTGTGTTCTTTTTACTCACAACAACCAGAGTCATTGCATGTTTGTTCTTTTCACATACCACATATGGATCTAGCAGTGTCATTGAAATGTGAGTTCTCTTCAGAGACCACACATGGATCCACCAGTGTCATTCCATGTGTGTTCTTTTTACTAACAACAACTGGAGTCATTGCATGTGTGCTCTTTTCACATACCACATATGGATCCACCAGTGTCATTGCATGTGTGCTCCTTTCACAATCCACCTATGGATCCACTAGTGTCATTGCATGTGTGTTCTTTTTACTAACAACAACCAGAGTAATTGCATGTGTGTTCTTTTCATATACGACATATGGATGCACAAGTGTCATTGCATGTGTGTTCTTTTCACAATCCACCTATGGATCCACCAGTGTCATTGCATGCATGATCCTTTTACTAACAACAACCAGAGTCATTGCATGTGTGTTCTCTTCAGAGACCACACATGGATCCACTAGTATTATTCCATGTGTGTTCTTTTTACTAACAACAACCAGTGTCAATGAAATGTGTGTTCTCATTAGAGACCATACATGGATCCGCCTATGTCATTGCATGTGTGTTCTTGTTACTAGAAAACAACCAGAGTCATTGCATGTGTGTTCTTTTCACATACCAATATGGAGCCACCAGTGTCATTATATGTGTGTTCTTTTCACAATCCACCTATGGATCCACTAGTGTCATTGCATGTGTGCTCTTTTTACTAACAACAACCCGAGTCATTGCATGTGTGTTATCTTCAGAGACCACACATGGATCCACCAGTGTCATTGCATGTGTGTTCTTTTTACTAACAACAACCATAGTCATTGCATGTGTGTTCTTTTCACATACCACATATGGATCAACCAGTCTCATTGCACGTGTGTTCGTTTTACTAACAACAACTGGAGTCACTTCATGTGTGTTCTTTTCACATACGACATATGGATCCACCAGTGTCATTGAAATGTGTGTTCTCTTCAGAGACCACACATGGATCCACCAATGTCATTCCATGTGTGTTCTTTTTACTAACAACAACGAGAGTCATTGCATGTGTGTTCTTTTCACATACCACATATGGATCCACCAGTGTCATTGCATGTGTGTTGTTTTCACAATCCACCTATGGATCCACCAGTGTCATTGCATGTGTGTTCTTTTTACTCACAACAACCATAGTCATTGCATGTGTGTTCTTTTCACATACCACATATGGATCCACTAGTGTCATTGGATGTGTGCTCTTTTCACAATCCACATATGGATCCACCAGTGTCATTAAATGTGTGTTCTTTTTACTAACAACAACTAGAGTCGTTGCATGTGTGTTCTTTTCACATACCACATATGGATCCACCAGTGTCATTGCATGTGTGTTCTCTTTAAAGACCACACATGGATCCACCAGTCTCATTGCAAGTGTGTTCATTTTACTAAAAAACCAGTGTTATTGAAATGTGTGTTCTCTTCAGAGACCACACATGGATCCACGAGTGTCATTGCATGTGTGTTCTTGTTACTAACAACAACCGGAGTCATTGCATGTGTTTTCTTTTCACATACCACATATGGATCCACCAGTATCATTGCATGTGTGTTCTTTTCACAATCCACCAGTTTCATTGCATGTGTGCTCTTTTTAGTAACAACAACCAGAGTTATTGCATGTGTGTTCTCTTTAGAGACCACGCATGGATCCAACTGTGCCATTGCATGTGTGTTCTTTTTACTAACAACAAACAGAGTCATTGAAATGTGTGTTCTCTTCAGAGACCACACATGGATCCACCAGTGTCATTGCATGTGTGTTCTTTTTACTAACAACAACCAGAGTCATTGCATGTGTGTTCTTGTCACATACCACAAATGGATCCACCAGTTTCACTGCACGTGTGTTCTTTTTACTAACAACAGCTGGAGTCATTGCATGTGTGCTCTTTTCACATACCACATATGGATCCACCAGTGTCACTGAAATGCGTGTTCTCTTCAGAGACCACACATGGATCCAGCAGTGTCATTGCATTTGTGTTCTTTTTACTAACAACAAGTAGAGTCATTGCATTTGTGTTCTTTTCACACACAACATATCGATCCACCAGTGTCATTGCATGTGTGCTCTTTTCACAATCCACCTATGGATCCACCAGTGTCATTGCATGTGTGTTCTTTTCACATACCACATATGGATCCACCAGTGTCATTGAAATGTGTGTTCTCTTTACTAACAACAAACAGAGTCATTGAAATGTGTGTTCTCTTCAGAGACCACACATGGATCCACCAGTGTCATTGCATTTGTGTTCTTTTTACTAACAAGAACCAGAGTAATTGCATGTGTGTTCTTTTCACATACCACATATGGATCCACCAGTTTCACTGCATGTGTGTTCTTTTTACTAACAACAGCTGGAGTCATTTCATGTGTTCTCTTTTCACAATCCACCTATGGATCCACCAGTGTCATTGCATGTGTGTTCTTTTCACATACCACATATGGATCCACCAGTGTCATTGAAATGTGTGTTCTCTTCAGAGACCACACATGGATCCACCTCTGTCATTGCATGTGTGTTCTTTTTACTAACAACAAATAGAGTCATTGAAATGTGTGTTCTCTTCAGAGACCACACATGGATCCACCAGTGTCATTGCATATGTGTTCTTTTTACTAACAACAACCAGAGTCATTGCATGTGTGTTCTTTTCACATACCACATATGGATCCACCAGTTTCACTGCATGTGTGTTCTTTTTACTAACAACAGCTGGAGTCATTTCATGTGTGTTCTTTTCACATACCACATATGGATCCACCAGTGTCAATGAAATAAGTGTTCTCTTCAGAGACCACACATGGATCCAGCAGTGTCATTGCATGTGTGTTCTTTTTACTCACAACAACCAGAGTCATTGCATGTTTGTTCTTTTCACATACCACATATGGATCCAGCAATGTCATTGAAATGTGTGTTCTCTTTAGAGACCACACATGGATCCACCAGTGTCATTCCATGTGTGTTCTTTTTACTAACAACAACCAGAGTCATTGCATGTCTGCTCTTTTCACATACCACATATGGATCCACCAGTGTCATAGCATGTGTGCTCTTTTCACAATCCACCCATGGATCCACCAGTTTCATTGCATGTGTGTTCTTTTTACTCACAACAACCAGAGTCATTGCATGTTTGTTCTTTTCACATACCACATATGGATCTAGCAGTGTCATTGAAATTTGTGTTCTCTTCAGAGACCACACATGGATCCACCAGTGTCATTCCATGTGTGTTCTTTTTACTAACAACAACTGGAGTCATTGCATGTGTGTTCTTTTCACATACCAGATATGGATCCACCAGTGTCATTGCATGTGTGCTCCTTTCACAATCCACCTATGGATCCACCAGTGTCATTGCATGTGTGTTCTTTTTACTAACAACAACCAGAGTAATTGCATGATTGTTCTTTTCACATACCACATATGGATCCACCAGTGTCATTGCATGTGTGTTCTTTTCACAATCCACCTATCGATCCACCAGTGCATTGCATGTGTGATCTTTTTACTAACAACAAATAGAGTCATTGCATGTGTGTTCTCTTTAGATACCACACATGGATCCACTAGTGTCATTCCATGTGTGTTCTTTTTACTAACAACAACTAGTGTCATTGAAATGTGTGTTCTCTTCAGAGAGCATACATGGATCCACCAGTGTCATTGCATGTGTGTTCTTGTTACTAACAACAACCAGAGTCATTGCATGTGTATTCTTTTCACATAACATATATGGATCCACCAGTGTCATTACATGTGTGTTCTTTTCACAATCCACATATGGATCCACCAGTGTCATTGAATGAGTGATCTTTTTACTAACAACGACCAGAGTCATTGCATGTGTGTTATCTTCAGAGACCACACATGGATCCACCAGTGTCATTTCATGTGTGTTCTTTTTACTAACAACAACCAGAGTCATTGAAATGTGTGTTCTCTTCAGAGACCACACATGGATCCACCAGTGTCATTGCATGTGTGTTCTTTTTACTAACAACAACCAGAGTCATTGCATGTGTGCTCTTTTCACATACCACATATGGATCCACCAGTGTCATAGCATGTGTGCTCTTTTCACAATCCACCCATGGATCCACCAGTTTCATTGCATGTGTGTTCTTTTTACTCACAACAACCAGAGTCATTGCATGTTTGTTCTTTTCACATACCACATATGGATCTAGCAGTGTCATTGAAATGTGAGTTCTCTTCAGAGACCACACATGGATCCACCAGTGTCATTCCATGTGTGTTCTTTTTACTAACAACAACTGGAGTCATTGCATGTGTGCTCTTTTCACATACCACATATGGATCCACCAGTGTCATTGCATGTGTGCTCCTTTCACAATCCACCTATGGATCCACTAGTGTCATTGCATGTGTGTTCTTTTTACTAACAACAACCAGAGTAATTGCATGTGTGTTCTTTTCATATACGACATATGGATGCACAAGTGTCATTGCATGTGTGTTCTTTTCACAATCCACCTATGGATCCACCAGTGTCATTGCATGCATGATCCTTTTACTAACAACAACCAGAGTCATTGCATGTGTGTTCTCTTCAGAGACCACACATGGATCCACTAGTATTATTCCATGTGTGTTCTTTTTACTAACAACAACCAGTGTCAATGAAATGTGTGTTCTCATTAGAGACCATACGTGGATCCGCCTATGTCATTGCATGTGTGTTCTTGTTACTAGAAAACAACCAGAGTCATTGCATGTGTGTTCTTTTCACATACCAATATGGAGCCACCAGTGTCATTATATGTGTGTTCTTTTCACAATCCACCTATGGATCCACTAGTGTCATTGCATGTGTGCTCTTTTTACTAACAACAACCCGAGTCATTGCATGTGTGTTATCTTCAGAGACCACACATGGATCCACCAGTGTCATTGCATGTGTGTTCTTTTTACTAACAACAACCATAGTCATTGCATGTGTGTTCTTTTCACATACCACATATGGATCAACCAGTCTCATTGCACGTGTGTTCTTTTTACTAACAACAACTGGAGTCACTTCATGTGTGTTCTTTTCACATACGACATATGGATCCACCAGTGTCATTGAAATGTGTGTTCTCTTCAGAGACCACACATGGATCCACCAATGTCATTCCATGTGTGTTCTTTTTACTAACAACAACGAGAGTCATTGCATGTGTGTTCTTTTCACATACCACATATGGATCCACCAGTGTCATTGCATGTGTGTTGTTTTCACAATCCACCTATGGATCCACCAGTGTCATTGCATGTGTGTTCTTTTTACTCACAACAACCATAGTCATTGCATGTGTGTTCTTTTCACATACCACATATGGATCCACTAGTGTCATTGGATGTGTGCTCTTTTCACAATCCACATATGGATCCACCAGTGTCATTAAATGTGTGTTCTTTTTACTAACAACAACTAGAATCGTTGCATGTGTGTTCTTTTCACATACCACATATGGATCCACCAGTGTCATTGCATGTGTGTTCTCTTTAAAGACCACACATGGATCCACCAGTCTCATTGCAAGTGTGTTCATTTTACTAAAAAACCAGTGTTATTGAAATGTGTGTTCTCTTCAGAGACCACACATGGATCCACGAGTGTCATTGCATGTGTGTTCTTGTTACTAACAACAACCGGAGTCATTGCATGTGTGTTCTTTTCACATACCACATATGGATCCACCAGTATCATTGCATGTGTGTTCTTTTCACAATCCACCAGTTTCATTGCATGTGTGCTCTTTTTAGTAACAACAACCAGAGTTATTGCATGTGTGTTCTCTTCAGAGACCACGCATGGATCCACCTGTGCCATTGCATGTTTGTTCTTTTTACTAACAACAAACAGAGTCATTGAAATGTGTGTTCTCTTCAGAGACCACACATGGATCCACCAGTGTCATTGCATGTGTGTTCTTTTTACTAACAACAACCAGAGTCATTGCATGTGTGTTCTTGTCACATACCACAAATGGATCCACCAGTTTCACTGCACGTGTGTTCTTTTTACTAACAACAGCTGGAGTCATTGCATGTGTGTTCTTTTCACATACCACACATGGATCCACCAGTGTCACTGAAATGCGTGTTCTCTTCAGAGACCACACATGGATCCAGCAGTGTCATTGCATTTGTGTTCTTTTTACTAACAACAAGTAGAGTCATTGCATTTGTGTTCTTTTCACACACAACATATCGATCCACCAGTGTCATTGCATGTGTGCTCTTTTCACAATCCACCTATGGATCCACCAGTGTCATTGCATGTGTGTTCTTTTCACATACCACATATGGATCCACCAGTGTCATTGAAATGTGTGTTCTCTTTACTAACAACAAACAGAGTCATTGAAATGTGTGTTCTCTTCAGAGACCACACATGGATCCACCAGTGTCATTGCATTTGTGTTCTTTTTACTAACAACAACCAGAGTAATTGCATGTGTGTTCTTTTCACATACCACATATGGATCCACCAGTTTCACTACATGTGTGTTCTTTTTACTAACAACAGCTGGAGTCATTTCATGTGTTCTCTTTTCACAATCCACCTATGGATCCACCAGTGTCATTGCATGTGTGTTCTTTTCACATACCACATATGGATCCACCAGTGTCATTGAAATGTGTGTTCTCTTCAGAGACCACACATGGATCCACCTCTGTCATTGCATGTGTGTTCTTTTTACTAACAACAAATAGAGTCATTGAAATGTGTGTTCTCTTCAGAGACCACACATGGATCCACCAGTGTCATTGCATATGTGTTCTTTTTACTAACAACAACCAGAGTCATTGCATGTGTGTTCTTTTCACATACCACATATGGATCCACCAGTTTCACTGCATGTGTGTTCTTTTTACTAACAACAGCTGGAGTCATTTCATGTGTGTTCTTTTCACATACCACATATGGATCCACCAGTGTCAATGAAATAAGTGTTCTCTTCAGAGACCACACATGGATCCAGCAGTGTCATTGCATGTGTGTTCTTTTTACTAACAACAACTAGAGTCATTGCATGTGTGTTCTTTTCACATACCACATATCGATCCACCAGTGTCATTGCATGTGTGCTATTTTCACAATCCACCTATGGATCCACCAGTGTCGTTGCATGTGTGTTCTTTTCACATATCACATATGGATCGACTAGTGTTATTGAAATGTGTGTTCTCTTCAGAGACCACACATGGATCCACCAGTTTCATTGCATGTGTGTTCTTTTTACTAACATCAACTGGAGTCATTGCATGTGTGTTCTTTTCACATACCACATATGGATCCACCAGTGTCATTGCATGTGTTCTCTTTTCACAATCCACCTATGGATCAAACAGTGTCATTGCATGTGTGTTCTTTCAACATACCACATATGGATCCACCAGTGTCATTGAAATGTGTGTTCTCTTCAGAGACCACACATGGATCCACCTCTGTCGTTGCATGTGTGTTCTTTTTACTAACAACAAACAGAGTCATTGAGATGTGTGTTCCCTTCAGAGACCACACATGGATCCACCAGTGTCATTGCATATGTGTTCTTTTTACTAACAACAACTAGAGTCATTGCATGTGTGTTCTTTTCACATACCACATATGGATCCACCAGTTTCACTGCATGTGTATTCTTTTTACTAACAACAGCTGGAGTCATTTCATGTGTGTTCTTTTCACATACCACATATGGATCCACCAGTGTCATTGAAATGTGTGTTCTCTTCAGAGACCACACATGGATCCACCAGTGTCATTGCATGTGTGTTCTTTTTACTAACAACAACGAAAGGCATTGCATGTGTGTTCTTTTCACATACCACATATGGATCCACCAGTGTCATTACATGTGTGTTCTTTTCACAATCCACCTATGGATCCACCAGTGTCATTGCATGTGTGCTCTTTTTACTAACAACAACCAGAGTCATTGCATGTGTGTTCTCTTCAGAGACCACACATGAATCCACCAGTGTCATTGCATGTGTGTTCTTTTTTACTAAAAACAACCAGTATCATTGAAATGTTTGTTTTCTTCAGAGATCACATATGGATCCGCCAGTGTCATTGCATGTGTGTTCTTTTTACTAACAACAACTGGAGTCATTTAATGTGTGTTCTTTTCACATGCCACATATGGATCCACCAGGGTCACTGAATTGTGTGTTCTCCTCAGAGACCACACATGGATCCACCAGTGTCATTATGTGTGTGTTCTTTTTACTAACAACAACTGGAGTCATTGCATGTGTGTTATTTTCACATACCTTATATGGATCCACAAGTGTCATTGCATGTGTTCTCTTTTCACAATCCACCAATGGATTCACCGGTGTCATTGCATGTGTGTTCTTTTCACATACCACATATAGATACACCAGTGTCATTGAAATGTGTCTTCTCTTCAGAGACCACACATGGATCCACCAGTGTCATCGCATGTGTGTTCTTTTTACTAACAACATCCTGAGTCATTGCATGTGTGTTCTTTTCACATACCACATATGGATGCACCAGTGGCATTGCATGTGTGCTCTTTTCATAATCCACCCATGGATCCACGAGTTTCATTGCATGTGTGTTTTTTTACTCACAACAACCAGAGTCATTGCATGTTTGTTCTTTTCACATACCACATATGGATCCACCAGTGTCATTGAAATGTGTGTTCTCTTCAGATACCACACATGGATCCACCAGTGTCATTCCATGTCTGTTCTTTTTACTAACAACAACTGGAGTCATTGCATGTGTGTTCTGTTCACACACCACATATCGATCCACCAGTGTCATTGCATGTGTGCTCTTTTCACAATCCACCTATGGATCCACCAGTGTCATTGCATGTGTGTTCTTTTCACATATCACATATGGATCCACTAGTGTCATTGAAATGTGTGTTCTCTTCAGAGGCCACACATGGATCCACCAGTGTCATTCCATGCCTGTTCTTTTTACTAACAACAACTGGAGTCATTGCATGTGTGTTATTTTCACACACCACATATCGATCCACCAGTGTCGTTGCATGTGTGCTCTTTTCACAATCCACCTATGGATCCACCAGTGTCATTGCATGTGTGTTCTTTTCACATATCACATATGGATCCACTAGTGTCATTGAAATGTGTGTTCTCTTCAGAGACCACACATGGATCCACCAGTGTCATTGCATGTGTTTTATTTTTACTAACATCAACTGGAGTCATTGCATGTGTGTTCTTTTCACATACCACATATGGATCCACCAGTGTCATTGCATGTGTGCTCTTTTCACAATCCACCTATGGATCCACCAGTGTCATTGCATGTGTGTTCTTTTCACATACCACATATGGATCCACCAGTGTCATTGCATGTGTTCTCTTTTCACAATCCACCTATGGATCCACCAGTGTCATTGCATGTGTGTTCTTTTCACATACCACATATGGATCCACCAGTGTCTTTGAAATGTGTGTTCTCTTTAGAGACCACACATGGATCCACCTCTATCATTGCATGTGTGTTCTTTTTACTAACAACAAACAGAGTCATTGAAATGTGTGTTCTCTTCAGAGACACACATGGATCCACCAGTGTCATTGCATATGTGTTCTTTTTACTAACAACAACTAGAGTCATTGCATGTGTGTTCTTTTCACATACCACATATGGATCCACCAGTTTCACTGCATGTGTGTTCTTTTTACTAACAACAGCTGGAGTCATTTCATGTGTGTTCTTTTCACATACAACATATGGATCCACCAGTGTCATTGAAATAAGTGTTCTCTTCAGAGACCACACATGGATCCAGCAGTGTCATTGCATGTGTGTTCTTTTTTACTAACAACAACTAGAGTCATTGCATGTGTGTTCTTTTCACATACCACATATGGATCCACCAGTTTCACTGCATGTGTGTTCTTTTTACTAACAACAGCCAGAGTCATTGCATGTTTGTTCTTTTCACATACCACATATGGATCCACCAGTGTCATTGAAATGTGTGTTCTCTTCAGAGACCACACATGGATCCACCAGTGTCATTCCATGTCTGTTCTTTTTACTAAAAACAACTAGAGTCATTGCTTGTGTGTTCTTTTCACACACCACATATCGATCCACCAGTGTCATTGCATGTGTGCTGTTTTCACAATCCACCTATGGATCCACCAGTGTCATTGCATGTGTGTTCTTTTCACATATCACATATGGATCCACTAGTGTCATTGAAATGTGTGTTCTCTTCAGAGACCACACATGGATCCACCAGTGTCATTGCATCTGTGTTCCTTTTACTAACATCAACTGGAGTCATTGCATGTGTGTTCTTTTCACATACCACATATGGATCCACCAGTGTCATTACATGTGTTCTCTTTTCACAATCCACCTATGGATCCACCAGTGTCATTGCATGTGTGTTCTTTCAACATACCACATATGGATCCACCAGTGTCATTGAAATGTGTGTTCTCTTCAGAGACCACACATGGATCCACCTCTGTCGTTGCATGTGTGTTCTTTTTACTAACAACAAACAGAGTCATTGAGATGTGTGTTCCCTTCAGAGACCACACATGGATCCACCAGTGTCATTGCATATGTGTTCTTTTTACTAACAACAACTAGAGTCATTGCATGTGTGTTCTTTTCACATACCACATATGGATCCACCAGTTTCACTGCATGTGTATTCTTTTTACTAACAACAGCTGGAGTCATTTCATGTGTGTTCTTTTCACATACCACATATGGATCCACCAGTGTCATTGAAATGTGTGTTCTCTTCAGAGACCACACATGGATCCACCAGTGTCATTGCATGTGTGTTCTTTTTACTAACAACAACGAAAGGCATTGCATGTGTGTTCTTTTCACATACCACATATGGATCCACCAGTGTCATTACATGTGTGTTCTTTTCACAATCCACCTATGGATCCACCAGTGTCATTGCATGTGTGCTCTTTTTACTAACAACAACCAGAGTCATTGCATGTGTGTTCTCTTCAGAGACCACACATGAATCCACCAGTGTCATTGCATGTGTGTTCTTTTTTACTAAAAACAACCAGTATCATTGAAATGTTTGTTTTCTTCAGAGATCACATATGGATCCGCCAGTGTCATTGCATGTGTGTTCTTTTTACAAACAACAACTGGAGTCATTTAATGTGTGTTCTTTTCACATGCCACATATGGATCCACCAGGGTCACTGAATTGTGTGTTCTCCTCAGAGACCACACATGGATCCACCAGTGTCATTATGTGTGTGTTCTTTTTACTAACAACAACTGGAGTCATTGCATGTGTGTTATTTTCACATACCTTATATGGATCCACAAGTGTCATTGCATGTGTTCTCTTTTCACAATCCACCAATGGATTCACCGGTGTCATTGCATGTGTGTTCTTTTCACATACCACATATAGATACACCAGTGTCATTGAAATGTGTCTTCTCTTCAGAGACCACACATGGATCCACCAGTGTCATCGCATGTGTGTTCTTTTTACTAACAACATCCTGAGTCATTGCATGTGTGTTCTTTTCACATACCACATATGGATGCACCAGTGGCATTGCATGTGTGCTCTTTTCATAATCCACCCATGGATCCACGAGTTTCATTGCATGTGTGTTCTTTTTACTCACAACAACCAGAGTCATTGCATGTTTGTTCTTTTCACATACCACATATGGATCCACCAGTGTCATTGAAATGTGTGTTCTCTTCAGATACCACACATGGATCCACCAGTGTCATTCCATGTCTGTTCTTTTTACTAACAACAACTGGAGTCATTGCATGTGTGTTCTGTTCACACACCACATATCGATCCACCAGTGTCATTGCATGTGTGCTCTTTTCACAATCCACCTATGGATCCACCAGTGTCATTGCATGTGTGTTCTTTTCACATATCACATATGGATCCACTAGTGTCATTGAAATGTGTGTTCTCTTCAGAGGCCACACATGGATCCACCAGTGTCATTCCATGCCTGTTCTTTTTACTAACAACAACTGGAGTCATTGCATGTGTGTTATTTTCACACACCACATATCGATCCACCAGTGTCGTTGCATGTGTGCTCTTTTCACAATCCACCTATGGATCCACCAGTGTCATTGCATGTGTGTTCTTTTCACATATCACATATGGATCCACTAGTGTCATTGAAATGTGTGTTCTCTTCAGAGACCACACATGGATCCACCAGTGTCATTGCATGTGTTTTATTTTTACTAACATCAACTGGAGTCATTGCATGTGTGTTCTTTTCACATACCACATATGGATCCACCAGTGTCATTGCATGTGTGCTCTTTTCACAATCCACCTATGGATCCACCAGTGTCATTGCATGTGTGTTCTTTTCACATACCACATATGGATCCACCAGTGTCATTGCATGTGTTATCTTTTCACAATCCACCTATGGGTCCACCAGTGTCATTGCATGTGTGTTCTTTTCACATACCACATATGGATCCACCAGTGTCTTTGAAATGTGTGTTCTCTTTAGAGACCACACATGGATCCACCTCTATCATTGCATGTGTGTTCTTTTTACTAACAACAAACAGAGTCATTGAAATGTGTGTTCTCTTCAGAGACCACACATGGATCCACCAGTGTCATTGCATATGTGTTCTTTTTACTAACAACAACTAGAGTCATTGCATGTGTGTTCTTTTCACATACCACATATGGATCCACCAGTTTCACTGCATGTGTGTTCTTTTTACTAACAACAGCTGGAGTCATTTCATGTGTGTTCTTTTCACATACAACATATGGATCCACCAGTGTCATTGAAATAAGTGTTCTCTTCAGAGACCACACATGGATCCAGCAGTGTCATTGCATGTGTGTTCTTTTTTACTAACAACAACTAGAGTCATTGCATGTGTGTTCTTTTCACATACCACATATGGATCCACCAGTTTCACTGCATGTGTGTTCTTTTTACTAACAACAGCCAGAGTCATTGCATGTTTGTTCTTTTCACATACCACATATGGATCCACCAGTGTCATTGAAATGTGTGTTCTCTTCAGAGACCACACATGGATCCACCAGTGTCATTCCATGTCTGTTCTTTTTACTAAAAACAACTAGAGTCATTGCTTGTGTGTTCTTTTCACACACCACATATCGATCCACCAGTGTCATTGCATGTGTGCTCTTTTCACAATCCACCTATGGATCCACCAGTGTCATTGCATGTGTGTTCTTTTCACATATCACATATGGATCCACTAGTGTCATTGAAATGTGTGTTCTCTTCAGAGACCACACATGGATCCACCAGTGTCATTGCATCTGTGTTCCTTTTACTAACATCAACTGGAGTCATTGCATGTGTGTTCTTTTCACATACCACATATGGATCCACCAGTGTCATTACATGTGTTCTCTTTTCACAATCCACCTATGGATCCACCAGTGTCATTGCATGTGTGTTCTTTTCACATACCACATATGGATCCACCAGTGTCATTGAAATGTGTGTTCTCTTCAGAGACCACACATGGATCCACCTCTATCATTGCATGTGTGTTCTTTTTACTAACAACAAACAGAGTCATTGAAATGTGTGTTCTCTTCAGAGACCACACATGGATCCACCAGTGTCATTGCATATGTGTTCTTTTTACTAACAACAACCAGAGTCATTGCATGTGTGTTCTTTTCACATACCACATATGGATCCACCAGTTTCAAGGCATGTGTGTTCTTTTTACTAACAACAGCTGGAGTCATTTCATGTGTGTTCTTTTCACATACAACATATGGATCCACCAGTGTCATTGAAATAAGTGTTCTCTTCAGAGACCACACATGGATCCAACAGTGTCATTGCATGTGTGTTCTTTTTTACTAACAACAACTAGAGTCATTGCATGTGTGTTCTTTTCACATACCACATATCGATCCACCAGTGTCATTGCATGTGTGCTCTTTTCACAATCCACCTATGGATCCACCAGTGTCATTGCATGTGTGTTCTTTTCATATACCTTATATGGATCCACAAGTGTCATTGCATGTGTGCTCTTTTCACAATCCACCTATGGATTCACTGGTGTCATTGCATGTGTGTTCTTTTCACATACCACATATGGATCCACCAATGTCATTGAAATGTGTCTTCTCTTCAGAGACCACACATGGATCCACCAGTGTCATTGCATGTGTTTTATTTTTACTAACAACTTCTGGAGTCATTGCATGTGTGTTCTTTTCACATCCCACATATGGATCCACCAGTGGCATTGCATGTGTGCTCTTTTTACAATCCACCCATGGATCGACCGGTTTCATTGCATGTGTGTTCTTTTTACTCACAACAACCAGAGTCATTGCATGTTTGTTCTTTTCACATACCTCATATGGATCTAGCAGTGTCATTGAAATGTGAGTTCTCTTCAGAGACCACACAAGGATCCACTATGTGTGTTCTTTTTACTAATAACAACTGGAGTCATTGCATGTGTGTTCTTTTCACATACCACATATGGATCCACTAGTGTCATTGGATGTGTGCTCTTTTCACAATCCACATATGGATCCACCAGTGTCATTAAATGTGTGTTCTTTTTACTAACAACAACTAGAGTCGTTGCATGTGTGTTCTTTTCACATACCACATATGGATCCACCAGTGTCATTGCATGTGTGTTCTCTTTAAAGACCACACATGGATCCACCAGTCTCATTGCAAGTGTGTTCATTTTACTAAAAAAACCAGTGTTATTGAAATGTGTGTTCTCTTCAGAGACCACACATGGATCCACGAGTGTCATTGCATGTGTGTTCTTGTTACTAACAACAACCGGAGTCATTGCATGTGTTTTCTTTTCACATACCACATATGGATCCACCAGTATCATTGCATGTGTGTTCTTTTCACAATCCACCAGTTTCATTGCATGTGTGCTCTTTTTAGTAACAACAACCAGAGTTATTGCATGTGTGTTCTCTTCAGAGACCACGCATGGATCCACCTGTGCCATTGCATGTGTGTTCTTTTTACTAACAACAAACAGAGTCATTGAAATGTGTGTTCTCTTCAGAGACCACACATGGATCCACCAGTGTCATTGCATGTGTGTTCTTTTTACTAACAACAACCAGAATTATTGCATGTGTGTTCTTGTCACATACCACAAATGGATCCACCAGTTTCACTGCACGTGTGTTCTTTTTACTAACAACAGCTGGAGTCATTGCATGTGTGCTCTTTTCACATACCACATATGGATCCACCAGTGTCACTGAAATGCGTGTTCTCTTCAGAGACCACACATGGATCCAGCAGTGTCATTGCATTTGTGTTCTTTTTACTAACAACAAGTAGAGTCATTGCATTTGTGTTCTTTTCACACACAACATATCGATCCACCAGTGTCATTGCATGTGTGCTCTTTTCACAATCCACCTATGGATCCACCAGTGTCATTGCATGTGTGTTCTTTTCACATACCACATATGGATCCACCAGTGTCATTGAAATGTGTGTTCTCTTTACTAACAACAAACAGAGTCATTGAAATGTGTGTTCTCTTCAGAGACCACACATGGATCCACCAGTGTCATTGCATTTGTGTTCTTTTTACTAACAACAACCAGAGTAATTGCATGTGTGTTCTTTTCACATACCACATATGGATCCACCAGTTTCACTGCATGTGTGTTCTTTTTACTAACAACAGCTGGAGTCATTTCATGTGTTCTCTTTTCACAATCCACCTATGGATCCACCAGTGTCATTGCATGTGTGTTCTTTTCACATACCACATATGGATCCACCAGTGTCATTGAAATGTGTGTTCTCTTCAGAGACCACACATGGATCCACCTCTGTCATTGCATGTGTGTTCTTTTTACTAACAACAAATAGAGTCATTGAAATGTGTGTTCTCTTCAGAGACCACACATGGATCCACCAGTGTCATTGCATATGTGTTCTTTTTACTAACAACAACCAGAGTCATTGCATGTGTGTTCTTTTCACATACCACATATGGATCCACCAGTTTCACTGCATGTGTGTTCTTTTTACTAACAACAGCTGGAGTCATTTCATGTGTGTTCTTTTCACATACCACATATGGATCCACCAGTGTCAATGAAATAAGTGTTCTCTTCAGAGACCACACATGGATCCAGCAGTGTCATTGCATGTGTGTTCTTTTTACTCACAACAACCAGAGTCATTGCATGTTTGTTCTTTTCACATACCACATATGGATCCAGCAATGTCATTGAAATGTGTGTTCTCTTTAGAGACCACACATGGATCCACCAGTGTCATTCCATGTGTGTTCTTTTTACTAACAACAACCAGAGTCATTGCATGTCTGCTCTTTTCACATACCACATATGGATCCACCAGTGTCATAGCATGTGTGCTCTTTTCACAATCCACCCATGGATCCACCAGTTTCATTGCATGTGTGTTCTTTTTACTCACAACAACCAGAGTCATTGCATGTTTGTTCTTTTCACATACCACATATGGATCTAGCAGTGTCATTGAAATTTGTGTTCTCTTCAGAGACCACACATGGATCCACCAGTGTCATTCCATGTGTGTTCTTTTTACTAACAACAACTGGAGTCATTGCATGTGTGTTCTTTTCACATACCAGATATGGATCCACCAGTGTCATTGCATGTGTGCTCCTTTCACAATCCACCTATGGATCCACCAGTGTCATTGCATGTGTGTTCTTTTTACTAACAACAACCAGAGTAATTGCATGATTGTTCTTTTCACATACCACATATGGATCCACCAGTGTCATTGCATGTGTGTTCTTTTCACAATCCACCTATCGATCCACCAGTGCATTGCATGTGTGTTCTTTTTACTAACAACAAATAGAGTCATTGCATGTGTGTTCTCTTTAGATACCACACATGGATCCACTAGTGTCACTCCATGTGTGTTCTTTTTACTAACAACAACTAGTGTCATTGAAATGTGTGTTCTCTTCAGAGAGCATACATGGATCCACCAGTGTCATTGCATGTGTGTTCTTGTTACTAACAACAACCAGAGTCATTGCATGTGTATTCTTTTCACATAACATATATGGATCCACCAGTGTCATTACATGTGTGTTCTTTTCACAATCCACATATGGATCCACCAGTGTCATTGCATGAGTGATCTTTTTACTAACAACGACCAGAGTCATTGCATGTGTGTTATCTTCAGAGACCACACATGGATCCACCAGTGTCATTTCATGTGTGTTCTTTTTACTAACAACAACCAGAGTCATTGAAATGTGTGTTCTCTTCAGAGACCACACATGGATCCACCAGTGTCATTGCATGTGTGTTCTTTTTACTAACAACAACCAGAGTCATTGCATGTGTGCTCTTTTCACATACCACATATGGATCCACCAGTGTCATAGCATGTGTGCTCTTTTCACAATCCACCCATGGATCCACCAGTTTCATTGCATGTGTGTTCTTTTTACTCACAACAACCAGAGTCATTGCATGTTTGTTCTTTTCACATACCACATATGGATCTAGCAGTGTCATTGAAATGTGAGTTCTCTTCAGAGACCACACATGGATCCACCAGTGTCATTCCATGTGTGTTCTTTTTACTAACAACAACTGGAGTCATTGCATGTGTGCTATTTTCACATACCACATATGGATCCACCAGTGTCATTGCATGTGTGCTCCTTTCACAATCCACCTATGGATCCACTAGTGTCATTGCATGTGTGTTCTTTTTACTAACAACAACCAGAGTAATTGCATGTGTGTTCTTTTCATATACGACATATGGATGCACAAGTGTCATTGCATGTGTGTTCTTTTCACAATCCACCTATGGATCCACCAGTGTCATTGCATGCATGATCCTTTTACTAACAACAACCAGAGTCATTGCATGTGTGTTCTCTTCAGAGACCACACATGGATCCACTAGTATTATTCCATGTGTGTTCTTTTTACTAACAACAACCAGTGTCAATGAAATGTGTGTTCTCATTAGAGACCATACATGGATCCGCCTATGTCATTGCATGTGTGTTCTTGTTACTAGAAAACAACCAGAGTCATTGCATGTGTGTTCTTTTCACATACCAATATGGAGCCACCAGTGTCATTATATGTGTGTTCTTTTCACAATCCACCTATGGATCCACTAGTGTCATTGCATGTGTGCTCTTTTTACTAACAACAACCCGAGTCATTGCATGTGTGTTATCTTCAGAGACCACACATGGATCCACCAGTGTCATTGCATGTGTGTTCTTTTTACTAACAACAACCATAGTCATTGCATGTGTGTTCTTTTCACATACCACATATGGATCAACCAGTCTCATTGCACGTGTGTTCTTTTTACTAACAACAACTGGAGTCACTTCATGTGTGTTCTTTTCACATACGACATATGGATCCACCAGTGTCATTGAAATGTGTGTTCTCTTCAGAGACCGCACATGGATCCACCAATGTCATTCCATGTGTGTTCTTTTTACTAACAACAACGAGAGTCATTGCATGTGTGTTCTTTTCACATACCACATATGGATCCACCAGTGTCATTGCATGTGTGTTGTTTTCACAATCCACCTATGGATCCACCAGTGTCATTGCATGTGTGTTCTTTTTACTCACAACAACCATAGTCATTGCATGTGTGTTCTTTTCACATACCACATATGGATCCACTAGTGTCATTGGATGTGTGCTCTTTTCACAATCCACATATGGATCCACCAGTGTCATTAAATGTGTGTTCTTTTTACTAACAACAACTAGAGTCGTTGCATGTGTGTTCTTTTCACATACCACATATGGATCCACCAGTGTCATTGCATGTGTGTTCTCTTTAAAGACCACACATGGATCCACCAGTCTCATTGCAAGTGTGTTCATTTTACTAAAAAAACCAGTGTTATTGAAATGTGTGTTCTCTTCAGAGACCACACATGGATCCACGAGTGTCATTGCATGTGTGTTCTTGTTACTAACAACAACCGGAGTCATTGCATGTGTGTTCTTTTCACATACCACATATGGATCCACCAGTATCATTGCATGTGTGTTCTTTTCACAATCCACCAGTTTCATTGCATGTGTGCTCTTTTTAGTAACAACAACCAGAGTTATTGCATGTGTGTTCTCTTCAGAGACCACGCATGGATCCACCTGTGCCATTGCATGTGTGTTCTTTTTACTAACAACAAACAGAGTCATTGAAATGTGTGTTCTCTTCAGAGACCACACATGGATCCACCAGTGTCATTGCATGTGTGTTCTTTTTACTAACAACAACCAGAGTCATTGCATGTGTGTTCTTGTCACATACCACAAATGGATCCACCAGTTTCACGGCACGTGTGTTCTTTTTACTAACAACAGCTGGAGTCATTGCATGTGTGTTCTTTTCACATACCACACATGGATCCACCAGTGTCACTGAAATGCGTGTTCTCTTCAGAGACCACACATGGATCCAGCAGTGTCATTGCATTTGTGTTCTTTTTACTAACAACAAGTAGAGTCATTGCATTTGTGTTCTTTTCACACACAACATATCGATCCACCAGTGTCATTGCATGTGTGCTCTTTTCACAATCCACCTATGGATCCACCAGTGTCATTGCATGTGTGTTCTTTTCACATACCACATATGGATCCACCAGTGTCATTGAAATGTGTGTTCTCTTTACTAACAACAAACAGAGTCATTGAAATGTGTGTTCTCTTCAGAGACCACACATGGATCCACCAGTGTCATTGCATTTGTGTTCTTTTTACTAACAACAACCAGAGTAATTGCATGTGTGTTCTTTTCACATACCACATATGGATCCACCAGTTTCACTGCATGTGTGTTCTTTTTACTAACAACAGCTGGAGTCATTTCATGTGTTCTCTTTTCACAATCCACCTATGGATCCACCAGTGTCATTGCATGTGTGTTCTTTTCACATACCACATATGGATCCACCAGTGTCATTGAAATGTGTGTTCTCTTCAGAGACCACACATGGATCCACCTCTGTCATTGCATGTGTGTTCTTTTTACTAACAACAAATAGAGTCATTGAAATGTGTGTTCTCTTCAGAGACCACACATGGATCCACCAGTGTCATTGCATATGTGTTCTTTTTACTAACAACAACCAGAGTCATTGCATGTGTGTTCTTTTCACATACCACATATGGATCCACCAGTTTCACTGCATGTGTGTTCTTTTTACTAACAACAGCTGGAGTCATTTCATGTGTGTTCTTTTCACATACCACATATGGATCCACCAGTGTCAATGAAATAAGTGTTCTCTTCAGAGACCACACATGGATCCAGCAGTGTCATTGCATGTGTGTTCTTTTTACTAACAACAACTAGAGTCATTGCATGTGTGTTCTTTTCACATACCACATATCGATCCACCAGTGTCATTGCATGTGTGCTATTTTCACAATCCACCTATGGATCCACCAGTGTCGTTGCATGTGTGTTCTTTTCACATATCACATATGGATCGACTAGTGTTATTGAAATGTGTGTTCTCTTCAGAGACCACACATGGATCCACCAGTTTCATTGCATGTGTGTTCTTTTTACTAACATCAACTGGAGTCATTGCATGTGTGTTCTTTTCACATACCACATATGGATCCACCAGTGTCATTGCATGTGTTCTCTTTTCACAATCCACCTATGGATCCACCAGTGTCATTGCATGTGTGTTCTTTCAACATACCACATATGGATCCACCAGTGTCATTGAAATGTGTGTTCTCTTCAGAGACCACACATGGATCCACCTCTGTCGTTGCATGTGTGTTCTTTTTACTAACAACAAACAGAGTCATTGAGATGTGTGTTCCCTTCAGAGACCACACATGGATCCACCAGTGTCATTGCATATGTGTTCTTTTTACTAACAACAACCAGAGTCATTGCATGTGTGTTCTTTTCACATACCACATATGGATCCACCAGTTTCACTGCATGTGTATTCTTTTTACTAACAACAGCTGGAGTCATTTCATGTGTGTTCTTTTCACATACCACATATGGATCCACCAGTGTCATTGAAATGTGTGTTCTCTTCAGAGACCACACATGGATCCAGCAGTGTCATTGCATGTGTGTTCTTTTTACTAACAACAACGAAAGGCATTGCATGTGTGTTCTTTTCACATACCACATATGGATCCACCAGTGTCATTACATGTGTGTTCTTTTCACAATCCACCTATGGATCCACCAGTGTCATTGCATGTGTGCTCTTTTTACTAACAACAACCAGAGTCATTGCATGTGTGTTCTCTTCAGAGACCACACATGAATCCACCAGTGTCATTGCATGTGTGTTCTTTTTTACTAAAAACAACCAGTATCATTGAAATGTTTGTTTTCTTCAGAGATCACATATGGATCCGCCAGTGTCATTGCATGTGTGTTCTTTTTACTAACAACAACTGGAGTCATTTAATGTGTGTTCTTTTCACATGCCACATATGGATCCACCAGGGTCACTGAATTGTGTGTTCTCCTCAGAGACCACACATGGATCCACCAGTGTCATTATGTGTGTGTTCTTTTTACTAACAACAACTGGAGTCATTGCATGTGTGTTATTTTCACATACCTTATATGGATCCACAAGTGTCATTGCATGTGTTCTCTTTTCACAATCCACCAATGGATTCACCGGTGTCATTGCATGTGTGTTCTTTTCACATACCACATATAGATACACCAGTGTCATTGAAATGTGTCTTCTCTTCAGAGACCACACATGGATCCACCAGTGTCATCGCATGTGTGTTCTTTTTACTAACAACATCCTGAGTCATTGCATGTGTGTTCTTTTCACATACCACATATGGATGCACCAGTGGCATTGCATGTGTGCTCTTTTCATAATCCACCCATGGATCGACGAGTTTCATTGCATGTGTGTTCTTTTTACTCACAACAACCAGAGTCATTGCATGTTTGTTCTTTTCACATACCACATATGGATCCACCAGTGTCATTGAAATGTGTGTTCTCTTCAGATACCACACATGGATCCACCAGTGTCATTCCATGTCTGTTCTTTTTACTAACAACAACTGGAGTCATTGCATGTGTGTTCTGTTCACACACCACATATCGATCCACCAGTGTCATTGCATGTGTGCTCTTTTCACAATCCACCTATGGATCCACCAGTGTCATTGCATGTGTGTTCTTTTCACATATCACATATGGATCCACTAGTGTCATTGAAATGTGTGTTCTCTTCAGAGGCCACACATGGATCCACCAGGGTCATTCCATGCCTGTTCTTTTTACTAACAACAACTGGAGTCATTGCATGTGTGTTATTTTCACACACCACATATCGATCCACCAGTGTCGTTGCATGTGTGCTCTTTTCACAATCCACCTATGGATCCACCAGTGTCATTGCATGTGTGTTCTTTTCACATATCACATATGGATCCACTAGTGTCATTGAAATGTGTGTTCTCTTCAGAGACCACACATGGATCCACCAGTGTCATTGCATGTGTTTTATTTTTACTAACATCAACTGGAGTCATTGCATGTGTGTTCTTTTCACATACCACATATGGATCCACCAGTGTCATTGCATGTGTGCTCTTTTCACAATCCACCTATGGATCCACCAGTGTCATTGCATGTGTGTTCTTTTCACATACCACATATGGATCCACCAGTGTCATTGCATGTGTTCTCTTTTCACAATCCACCTATGGATCCACCAGTGTCATTGCATGTGTGTTCTTTTCACATACCACATATGGATCCACCAGTGTCTTTGAAATGTGTGTTCTCTTTAGAGACCACACATGGATCCACCTCTATCATTGCATGTGTGTTCTTTTTACTAACAACAAACAGAGTCATTGAAATGTGTGTTCTCTTCAGAGACCACACATGGATCCACCAGTGTCATTGCATATGTGTTCTTTTTACTAACAACAACTAGAGTCATTGCATGTGTGTTCTTTTCACATACCACATATGGATCCACCAGTTTCACTGCATGTGTGTTCTTTTTACTAACAACAGCTGGAGTCATTTCATGTGTGTTCTTTTCACATACAACATATGGATCCACCAGTGTCATTGAAATAAGTGTTCTCTTCAGAGACCACACATGGATCCAGCAGTGTCATTGCATGTGTGTTCTTTTTTACTAACAAGAACTAGAGTCATTGCATGAGTGTTCTTTTCACATACCACATATGGATCCACCAGTTTCACTGCATGTGTGTTCTTTTTACTAACAACAGCCAGAGTCATTGCATGTTTGTTCTTTTCACATACCACATATGGATCCACCAGTGTCATTGAAATGTGTGTTCTCTTCAGAGACCACACATGGATCCACCAGTGTCATTCCATGTCTGTTCTTTTTACTAAAAACAACTAGAGTCATTGCTTGTGTGTTCTTTTCACACACCACATATCGATCCACCAGTGTCATTGCATGTGTGCTCTTTTCACAATCCACCTATGGATCCACCAGTGTCATTGCATGTGTGTTCTTTTCACATATCACATATGGATCCACTAGTGTCATTGAAATGTGTGTTCTCTTCAGAGACCACACATGGATCCACCAGTGTCATTGCATCTGTGTTCCTTTTACTAACATCAACTGGAGTCATTGCATGTGTGTTCTTTTCACATACCACATATGGATCCACCAGTGTCATTACATGTGTTCTCTTTTCACAATCCACCTATGGATCCACCAGTGTCATTGCATGTGTGTTCTTTTCACATACCACATATGGATCCACCAGTGTCATTGAAATGTGTGTTCTCTTCAGAGACCACACATGGATCCACCTCTATCATTGCATGTGTGTTCTTTTTACTAACAACAAGCAGAGTCATTGAAATGTGTGTTCTCTTCAGAGACCACACGTGGATCCACCAGTGTCATTGCATATGTGTTCTTTTTACTAACAACAACCAGAGTCATTGCATGTGTGTTCTTTTCACATACCACATATGGATCCACCAGTTTCAAGGCATGTGTGTTCTTTTTACTAACAACAGCTGGAGTCATTTCATGTGTGTTCTTTTCACATACAACATATGGATCCACCAGTGTCATTGAAATAAGTGTTCTCTTCAGAGACCACACATGGATCCAACAGTGTCATTGCATGTGTGTTCTTTTTTACTAACAACAACTAGGGTCATTGCATGTGTGTTCTTTTCACATACCACATATCGATCCACCAGTGTCATTGCATGTGTGCTCTTTTCACAATCCACCTATGGATCCACCAGTGTCATTGCATGTGTGTTCTTTTCACATACCTTATATGGATCCACAAGTGTCATTGCATGTGTGCTCTTTTCACAATCCATCTATGGATTCACCGGTGTCATTGCATGTGTGTTCTTTTCACATACCACATATGGATCCACCAATGTCATTGAAATGTGTCTTCTCTTCAGAGACCACACATGGATCCACCAGTGTCATTGCATGTGTTTTATTTTTACTAACAACTTCTAGAGTCATTGCATGTGTGTTCTTTTCACATCCCACATATGGATCCACCAGTGGCATTGCATGTGTGCTCTTTTTACAATCCACCCATGGATCGACCGGTTTCATTGCATGTGTGTTCTTTTTACTCACAACAACCAGAGTCATTGCATGTTTGTTCTTTTCACATACCACATATGGATCTAGCAGTGTCGTTGAAATGTGAGTTCTCTTCAGAGACCACACAAGGATCCACTATGTGTGTTCTTTTTACTAATAACAACTGGAGTCATTGCATGTGTGTTCTTTTCACATACCACATATGGATCCACCAGTGTCATTGCATGTGTGCTCCTTTCAGAATTCACGTATGGATCCACCAGTGTCATTGCATGTGTGTTCTTTTTACTAACAACCAGAGTAATTGCATGTGTGTTCTTTTCACATACCACATATGGATCCACCAGTGTCATTGCATGTGTGTTCTTTTCACAATCCACCTATGGATCCACCAGTGCATTGCATGTGTGATCTTTTTACTAACAACAACCAGATTCATTGCATGTGTGTTCTCTTTAGAGACCACACATGGATCCACTAGTGTCATTCCATGTGTGTTCTTTTTACTAACAAGATGTAGTGTCATTTAAATGTGTGTTCTCTTCAGAGAACATACATGGATCCACAAGTGTCATTGCATGTGTGTTCTTGTTACTAACAACAACCAGAGTCATTGCATGTGTGTTCTTTTCACATAACATATATGGATCCACCAGTGTCATTACATGTGTCTTCTTTTCACAATCCACCTATGGATCCACCAGTGTCATTGCATGTGTGCTCTTTTTACTAACAACGACCAGAGTCATTGCATGTGTGTTATCTTCAGAGACCACACATGGATCCACCAGTGTTCTTTTTACTAACAACAACCAGAGTCATTGAAATGTGTGTTCTCTTCAGAGACCACACATGGATCCAGCAATGTCATTGCATGTGTGTTCTTTTGTACTAACAACAACTAGAGTCATTGCATGTGTGTTCTTTTCACATACCACATATCGATCCACCAGTGTCATTGCATGTGTGCTCTTTTCACAATCCACCTATGGATCCACCAGTGTCATTGCATGTGTGTTCTTTTCACATACCTTATATGGATCCACAAGTGTCATTGCATGTGTGCTCTTTTCACAATCCACCTATGGATTCACCGGTGTCATTGCATGTGTGTTCTTTTCACATACCACATATGGATCCACCAATGTCATTGAAATGTGTCTTCTCTTCAGAGACCACACATGGATCCACCAGTGTCACTGCATGTGTGTTCTTTTTACTAACAACTTCTGGAGTCATTGCATGTGTGTTCTTTTCACATCCCACATATGGATCCACCAGTGGCATTGCATGTGTGCTCTTTTCACAATCCACCCATGGATCGACCGGTTTCATTGCATGTGTGTTCTTTTTACTCACAACAACCAGAGTCATTGCATGTTTGTTCTTTTCACATACCACATATGGATCCACCAGTGTCATTGAAATGTGTGCTCTCTTCAGAGACCACACAAGGATCCACCAGTGTCATTCCATGTGTCTTCTTTTTACTAATAACAACTGGAGTCATTGCATGTGTGTTCTTTTCACATACCACATATGGATCCACCAGTGTAATTGCATGCGTGCTCCTTTCACAATCCACGTATGGATCCACCAGTGTCATTGCATGTGTGTTATTTTTACTAACAACCAGAGTAATTGCATGTGTGTTCTTTTCAAATACCACATATGGATCCACCAGTGTCATTGCATGTGTGTTCTTTTCACAATCCACCTATGGATCCACCAGTGCATTGCATGTGTGATCTTTTTACTAACAACAACCAGATTCATTGCATGTGTGTTCTCTTTAGAGACCACACATGGATCCACTAGTGTCATTCCATGTGTGTTCTTTTTACTAACAAGAAGTAGTGTCATTTAAATGTGTGTTCTCTTCAGAGAACATACATGGATCCACAAGTGTCATTGCATGTGTGTTCTTGTTACTAACAACAACCAGAGTCATTGCATGTGTGTTCTTTTCACATAACATATATGGATCCACCAGTGTCATTACATGTGTCTTCTTTTCACAATCCACCTATGGATCCACCAGTGTCATTGCATGTGTGCTCTTTTTACTAACAACGACCAGAGTCATTGCATGTGTGTTATCTTCAGAGACCACACATGGATCCACCAGTGTTCTTTTTACTAACAACAACCAGAGTCATTGAAATGTGTGTTCTCTTCAGAGACCACACGTGGATCCACTAGTGTTATTGCATGTGTGTTCTTTTTATTAACAACAACCAGAGTCATTGCATGTGTGTTCTTTTCACATACCACATATTGATCCACCAGTGTCATTGAATGTGTGCTCTTTTCACAATCCACCCATGGATCCACCAGTTTCATTGCATGTGTGTTCTTTTTACTCACAACAACCAGAGTCATTGCATGTTTGTCCTTTTCACATACCACATATGGATCTACCAGTGTCATTGAAATGTGTGTTCTCTTCAGAGACCACACATGGATCCACCAGTGTCATTCCATGTGTGTTCTTTTTACTAATAACAACTGGACTCATTGCATGTGTGTTCTTTTCACATACCACATATTGATCCACCAGTGTCATTGCATGTGTGCTCTTTTCACAATCCACCCATGGATCCACCAGTTTCATTGCATGTGTGTTCTTTTTACTAACAACCAGAGTAATTGCATGTGTGTTCTTTTCACATACCACATATGGATCCACCAGTGTCATTGCATGTGTGTTCTTTTCACAATCCACCTATGGATCCACCAGTGCATTGCATGTGTGATCTTTTTACTAACAACAACCAGATTCATTGCATGTGTGTTCTCTTTAGAGACCACACATGGATCCACTAGTGTCATTCCATGTGTGTTCTTTTTACTAACAAGATGTAGTGTCATTTAAATGTGTGTTCTCTTCAGAGAACATACATGGATCCACAAGTGTCATTGCATGTGTGTTCTTGTTACTAACAACAACCAGAGTCATTGCATGTGTGTTCTTTTCACATAACATATATGGATCCACCAGTGTCATTACATGTGTCTTCTTTTCACAATCCACCTATGGATCCACCAGTGTCATTGCATGTGTGCTCTTTTTACTAACAACGACCAGAGTCATTGCATGTGTGTTATCTTCAGAGACCACACATGGATCCACCAGTGTTCTTTTTACTAACAACAACCAGAGTCATTGAAATGTGTGTTCTCTTCAGAGACCACACATGGATCCAGCAATGTCATTGCATGTGTGTTCTTTTGTACTAACAACAACTAGAGTCATTGCATGTGTGTTCTTTTCACATACCACATATCGATCCACCAGTGTCATTGCATGTGTGCTCTTTTCATAATCCACCTATGGATCCACCAGTGTCATTGCATGTGTGTTCTTTTCACATACCTTATATGGATCCACAAGTGTCATTGCATGTGTGCTCTTTTCACAATCCACCTATGGATTCACCGGTGTCATTGCATGTGTGTTCTTTTCACATACCACATATGGATCCACCAATGTCATTGAAATGTGTCTTCTCTTCAGAGACCACACATGGATCCACCAGTGTCACTGCATGTGTGTTCTTTTTACTAACAACTTCTGGAGTCATTGCATGTGTGTTCTTTTCACATCCCACATATGGATCCACCAGTGGCATTGCATGTGTGCTCTTTTCACAATCCACCCATGGATCGACCGGTTTCATTGCATGTGTGTTCTTTTTACTCACAACAACCAGAGTCATTGCATGTTTGTTCTTTTCACATACCACATATGGATCCACCAGTGTCATTGAAATGTGTGCTCTCTTCAGAGACCACACAAGGATCCACCAGTGTCATTCCATGTGTGTTCTTTTTACTAATAACAACTGGAGTCATTGCATGTGTGTTCTTTTCACATACCACATATGGATCCACCAGTGTAATTGCATGCGTGCTCCTTTCACAATCCACGTATGGATCCACCAGTGTCATTGCATGTGTGTTATTTTTACTAACAACCAGAGTAATTGCATGTGTGTTCTTTTCAAATACCACATATGGATCCACCAGTGTCATTGCATGTGTGTTCTTTTCACAATCCACCTATGGATCCACCAGTGCATTGCATGTGTGATCTTTTTACTAACAACAACCAGATTCATTGCATGTGTGTTCTCTTTAGAGACCACACATGGATCCACTAGTGTCATTCCATGTGTGTTCTTTTTACTAACAAGAAGTAGTGTCATTTAAATGTGTGTTCTCTTCAGAGAACATACATGGATCCACAAGTGTCATTGCATGTGTGTTCTTGTTACTAACAACAACCAGAGTCATTGCATGTGTGTTCTTTTCACATAACATATATGGATCCACCAGTGTCATTACATGTGTCTTCTTTTCACAATCCACCTATGGATCCACCAGTGTCATTGCATGTGTGCTCTTTTTACTAACAACGACCAGAGTCATTGCATGTGTGTTATCTTCAGAGACCACACATGGATCCACCAGTGTTCTTTTTACTAACAACAACCAGAGTCATTGAAATGTGTGTTCTCTTCAGAGACCACACGTGGATCCACTAGTGTTATTGCATGTGTGTTCTTTTTATTAACAACAACCAGAGTCATTGCATGTGTGTTCTTTTCACATACCACATATTGATCCACCAGTGTCATTGAATGTGTGCTCTTTTCACAATCCACCCATGGATCCACCAGTTTCATTGCATGTGTGTTCTTTTTACTCACAACAACCAGAGTCATTGCATGTTTGTCCTTTTCACATACCACATATGGATCTACCAGTGTCATTGAAATGTGTGTTCTCTTCAGAGACCACACATGGATCCACCAGTGTCATTCCATGTGTGTTCTTTTTACTAACAACAACTGGACTCATTGCATGTGTGTTCTTTTCACATACCACATATTGATCCACCAGTGTCATTGCATGTGTGCTCTTTTCACAATCCACCCATGGATCCACCAGTTTCATTGCATGTGTGTTCTTTTTACTAACAACCAGAGTAATTGCATGTGTGTTCTTTTCACATACCACATATGGATCCACCAGTGTCATTGCATGTGTGTTCTTTTCACAATCCACCTATGGATCCACCAGTGCATTGCATGTGTGATCTTTTTACTAACAACAACCAGATTCATTGCATGTGTGTTCTCTTTAGAGACCACACATGGATCCACTAGTGTCATTCCATGTGTGTTCTTTTTACTAACAAGATGTAGTGTCATTTAAATGTGTGTTCTCTTCAGAGAACATACATGGATCCACAAGTGTCATTGCATGTGTGTTCTTGTTACTAACAACAACCAGAGTCATTGCATGTGTGTTCTTTTCACATAACATATATGGATCCACCAGTGTCATTACATGTGTCTTCTTTTCACAATCCACCTATGGATCCACCAGTGTCATTGCATGTGTGCTCTTTTTACTAACAACGACCAGAGTCATTGCATGTGTGTTATCTTCAGAGACCACACATGGATCCACCAGTGTTCTTTTTACTAACAACAACCAGAGTCATTGAAATGTGTGTTCTCTTCAGAGACCACACATGGATCCAGCAATGTCATTGCATGTGTGTTCTTTTGTACTAACAACAACTAGAGTCATTGCATGTGTGTTCTTTTCACATACCACATATCGATCCACCAGTGTCATTGCATGTGTGCTCTTTTCACAATCCACCTATGGATCCACCAGTGTCATTGCATGTGTGTTCTTTTCACATACCTTATATGGATCCACAAGTGTCATTGCATGTGTGCTCTTTTCACAATCCACCTATGGATTCACCGGTGTCATTGCATGTGTGTTCTTTTCACATACCACATATGGATCCACCAATGTCATTGAAATGTGTCTTCTCTTCAGAGACCACACATGGATCCACCAGTGTCACTGCATGTGTGTTCTTTTTACTAACAACTTCTGGAGTCATTGCATGTGTGTTCTTTTCACATCCCACATATGGATCCACCAGTGGCATTGCATGTGTGCTCTTTTCACAATCCACCCATGGATCGACCGGTTTCATTGCATGTGTGTTCTTTTTACTCACAACAACCAGAGTCATTGCATGTTTGTTCTTTTCACATACCACATATGGATCCACCAGTGTCATTGAAATGTGTGCTCTCTTCAGAGACCACACAAGGATCCACCAGTGTCATTCCATGTGTGTTCTTTTTACTAATAACAACTGGAGTCATTGCATGTGTGTTCTTTTCACATACCACATATGGATCCACCAGTGTAATTGCATGCGTGCTCCTTTCACAATCCACGTATGGATCCACCAGTGTCATTGCATGTGTGTTATTTTTACTAACAACCAGAGTAATTGCATGTGTGTTCTTTTCAAATACCACATATGGATCCACCAGTGTCATTGCATGTGTGTTCTTTTCACAATCCACCTATGGATCCACCAGTGCATTGCATGTGTGATCTTTTTACTAACAACAACCAGATTCATTGCATGTGTGTTCTCTTTAGAGACCACACATGGATCCACTAGTGTCATTCCATGTGTGTTCTTTTTACTAACAAGAAGTAGTGTCATTTAAATGTGTGTTCTCTTCAGAGAACATACATGGATCCACAAGTGTCATTGCATGTGTGTTCTTGTTACTAACAACAACCAGAGTCATTGCATGTGTGTTCTTTTCACATAACATATATGGATCCACCAGTGTCATTACATGTGTCTTCTTTTCACAATCCACCTATGGATCCACCAGTGTCATTGCATGTGTGCTCTTTTTACTAACAACGACCAGAGTCATTGCATGTGTGTTATCTTCAGAGACCACACATGGATCCACCAGTGTTCTTTTTACTAACAACAACCAGAGTCATTGAAATGTGTGTTCTCTTCAGAGACCACACGTGGATCCACTAGTGTTATTGCATGTGTGTTCTTTTTATTAACAACAACCAGAGTCATTGCATGTGTGTTCTTTTCACATACCACATATTGATCCACCAGTGTCATTGAATGTGTGCTCTTTTCACAATCCACCCATGGATCCACCAGTTTCATTGCATGTGTGTTCTTTTTACTCACAACAACCAGAGTCATTGCATGTTTGTCCTTTTCACATACCACATATGGATCTACCAGTGTCATTGAAATGTGTGTTCTCTTCAGAGACCACACATGGATCCACCAGTGTCATTCCATGTGTGTTCTTTTTACTAACAACAACTGGACTCATTGCATGTGTGTTCTTTTCACATACCACATATTGATCCACCAGTGTCATTGCATGTGTGCTCTTTTCACAATCCACCCATGGATCCACCAGTTTCATTGCATGTGTGTTCTTTTTACTCACAACAACCAGAGTCATTGCATGTTTGTTCTTTTCACATACCACATATGGATCTACCAGTGTCATTGAAATGTGTGTTCTCTTCAGAGACCAATCATGGATCCACCAGTGTCATTCCATGTGTGTTCTTTTTACTAACAACAACTGGAGTCATTGCATGTGTATTCTTTTCACATACCACATATGGATCCACCAGTGTCATTGCGTGTGTGCTCCTTTCAGAATCCACCTATGGATCCACCAGTGTCGTTGCATGTGTGTTCTTTTTACTAACAACAATCAGAGTAATTGCATGTGTGTTCTTTTCACATACCACATATGGATGCACTAGTGTCATTGCATGTGTGTTGTTTTCACAATCCACCTATGGATCCACCAGTGTCATTGCATGCGTGATCCTTTTACTAACAACAACCAGAGTCATTGCACGTGTGTTCTCTTCATAGACCACACATGGAACCACTAGTATCATTCCATCTGTGTTCTTTTTACTAACAACAACCAGTGTCATTAAAATGTGTGTTCTCTTCAGAGACCATACATGGATCCACCAGTGTCATTGCATGTGTGTTCTTGTTACTAACAACAACCAGAGTCATTGCATGTGTGTTCTTTTCACATACCACATATGGATCCACTAGTGTCATTACATGTGTGTTCTTTTCACAATCCACCTATGGATCCACCAGTGTCATTGCATGTGTGCTCTTTTTACTAACAACAACCAGAGTCATTGCATGTGTGTTATCTTTAGAGACCATACATGGATCCACCAGTGTCATTGCATGTGTGTTCTTTTTACTAACAACAACCAGAGTCATTGCATGTGTGTTCTTTTCACATACCACATATGGATCGACTAGTCTCATTGCATGTGTGTTCTTTTTACTAACATCAACTGGAGTCATTGCATGTATGTTCTTTTCACATACCACATATAGATCCACCAGTGTCATTGAAATGTGTGTTCTCTACAGAGACGACACATGGATCCACCAGTGTCATTGCATGTGTGTTCTTTTTACTAACAACAACGGGAGTCATTGCATGTATGTTCTTTTCACATACCACATATGGATCCACCAGTGTCAATGCATCTGTGCTCTTTTCACAATCCACCTATGGATCCACCAGTGTCATTGCATGTGTGTTCTTATCACATACCACATATGGATCCACCAGTGTCATTGAAATGTGTGTTCTCTTTAGAGACCACACATGGATGCACCAGTGTCATTGCATGTGTGTTCTTTTTACTAACAACAACTGGAGTCATTGCATGTGTGTTCTTTTCACATACCACATATGGATCCACTAGTGTCATTGCATGTGTGCTCTTTTCACAGTCCACACACGGATCCACAACTGTCATTGCATGTGTGCTCTTTTCACAATCCACCCATGGATCCACCAGTTTCATTGCATGTGTGTTCTTTTTACTCACAACAACCAGAGTCATTGCATGTTTGTTCTTTTCACATACCACATATGGATCTACCAGTGTCATTGAAATGTGTGTTCTCTTCAGAGACCACACATGGATCCACCAGTGTCATTCCATGTGTGTTCTTTTTACTAACAACAACTGGAGTCATTGCATGTGTGTTCTTTTCACATATCACATATGGATCCACCAGTGTCATTGCATGTGTGCTCCTTTCACAATCCACCTATGGATGCACCAGTGTCATTGCATGTGTGTTCTTTTTCCTAACAACAACCAGAGTAATTGCATGTGTGTTCTTTTCACATACCACATATGGATGCACTAGTGTCATTGCATGTGTGTTCTTTTCACAATCCACCTATGGATCCACCAGTGTCATTGCATGCGTGATCCTTTTACTAACAACAACCAGAGTCATTGCATGTGTGTTCTCTTCATAGACCACACATGGATCCACTAGTATCATTCCATGTGTGTTCTTTTTACTAACAACAACCAGTGTCATTGAAATGTGTCTTCTCTTCAGAGACCACACATGGATCCACCAGTGTCATTCCATGTGTGTTCTTTTTACTAACAACAACTGGAGTCATTGCTTGTGTGTTCTTTTCACACAACACATATCGATCCACCAGTGTCATTGCATGTGTGCTCTTTTCACAATCCACCTATGGATCCACCAGTGTCATTGCATGTGTGTTCTTTTCACATATCACATATGGATCCACTAGTGTCATTGAAATGTGTGTTCTCTTCAGAGACCACACATGGATCCACTAGTGTCATTGCATGTGTGTTCTTTTTACTAACATCAACTAGAGTCATTGCATGTGTGTTCTTTTCACATACCACATATGGATCCACCAGAGTCATTGCATGTGTTCTCTTTTCATAATCCACCTATGGATCCACCAGTGTCATTGCATGTGTGTTCTTTTCACATACCACATATGGATCCACCAGTGTCATTGAAATGTGTGTTCTCTTCAGAGACCACACATGGATCCACCTCTGTCATTGCATGTGTGTTCTTTTTACTAACAACAAACAGAGTCATTGAAATGTGTGTTCTCTTCAGAGACCACACATGGATCCACCAGTGTCATTGCATATGTGTTATTTTTACTAACAACAACCAGAGTCATTGCATGTGTGTTCTTTTCACATACCACATATGGATCCACCAGTTTCACTGCATGTGTGTTCTTTTTACTAACAACAGCTGGAGTCATTTCATGTGTGTTCTTTTCACATACCACATATGGATCCACCAGTGTCATTGAAATAAGTGTTTTTTCAGAGACCACACATGGATCCAGCAGTGTCATTGCATGTGTGTTCTTTTTACTAACAACAACTAGAGTCATTGCATGTGTGTTAATTTCACATACCACATATCGATCCACCAGTGTCATTCCATGTGTGCTCTTTTCACAATCCACCTATGGATCCACCAGTGTCATTGCATGTGTGTTCTTTTCACATATCACATATGGATCCACTAGTGTCATTGAAATGTGTGTTCTCTTCAGAGACCACACATGGATCCACCAGTGTCATTGCATGTGTGTTCTTTTTACTAGCATCAACTGGAGTCATTGCATGTGTGTTCTTTTCACATACCACATATGGATCCACCAGTGTCATTGCATGTGTTCTCTTTTCACAATCCACCTATGGATCCACCAGTGTCATTGCATGTGTGTTCTTTTCACATACCACATATGGATCCACCAGTGTCATTGAAATGTGTGTTCTCTTCAGAGACCACACATGGATCCACCTCTGTCATTGCATGTGTGTTCTTTTTACTAACAACAAACAGAGTCATTGAAATGTGTGTTCTCTTCAGAGACCACACATGGATCCACCAGTGTCATTGCATATGTGTTCTTTTTACTAACAACAATCAGACTCATTGCATGTGTGTTCTTTTCACATACCACATATGGATCCACAGTGTCATTGAAATAAGTGTTCTCTTCAGAGACCACACATGGATCCAGCAGTGTCATTGCATGTGTGTTCTTCTTACTAACAACAACTAGAGTCATTGCATGTGTGTTCTTTTCACATACCACATATCGATCCACCAGTGTCATTGCATGTGTGCTCTTTTCACAATCCACCTATGGATCCACCAGTGTCATTGCATGTGTGTTCTTTTCACATATGACATATGGATCCACTAGTGTCATTGAAATGTGTGTTCTCTTTAGAGACCACACATGGATCCACCAGTGTCATTGCATGTGTGTTCTTTTTACTAACTTCAACTGGAGTCATTGCATGTGTGTTCTTTTCACAGACCACATATGGATCCACCAGTGTCGTTGCAAGTGTGCTCTTTTCACAATCCACCTATGGATCCACCAGTGTCATTGCATGTGTGTTCTTTTCACATACCACATATGGATCCACCAGTGTCATTGAAATGTGTGTTCTCTTCAGAGACCACACATGGATCCACCACTGTCATTGCATGTGTGTTCTTTTTACTAACAACAACCAAAGTCATTGCATGTGTGTTCTTTTCACACTCCACATATCGATCCACCATTGTCATTGCATGTGTGCTCTTTTCACAATCCACCTATGGATCCACCAGTGTCATTGCATGTGTGTTCTTTTCACATATCACATATGGATCCACTAGTGTCATTGAAATGTGTGTTCTCTTCAGAGACCAAACATGGATCCACCAGTGTCATTGCATGTGTGTTCTTTTTACTAACATCAACTGGAGTCATTGCATGTGTGTTCTTTTCACATACCAGATATGGATCCACCAGTGTCATTGCATGTGTGCTGTTTTCACAATCCACCTATGGATCCACCTGTGTCATTGCATGTGTGTTCTTTTCACATACCACATATGGATCCACCAGTGTCATTGAAATGTGTGTTCTCTTCAGAGACCACACATGGATCCATCTCTGTCATTGCATGTGTGTTCTTTTTACTAACAACAAACAGAGTCATTGAAATGTGTGTTCTCTTCAGAGACCACACATGGATCCACCAGTGTCATTGCATGTGTGTTCTTTTTACTAACAACAACCAGAGTCATTGCATGTGTGTTCTTTTCACATAACACATATGGATCCACCAGTTTCACTACATGTGTGTCATTTTTACTAACAACAGCTAGAGTCATTTCATGTGTGTTCTTTTCACATACCACATATGGATCCACCAGTGTCATTGAAATAAGTGTTCTCTTCAGAGACCACACATGGATCCAGCAGTGTCATGCATGTGTGTTCTTTTTACTAACAACAACTAGAGTCATTGCATGTGTGTTCTTTTCACATACCACATATCGATCCACCAGTGTCATTGCATGTGTGCTCTTTTCACAATCCACCTATGGATCCACCAGTGTCATTGCATGTGTGTTCTTTTCACATATCACATATGGATCCACTAGTGTCATTGAAATGTGTGTTCTCTTCAGAGACCACACATGGATCCACCAGTGTCATTGCATGTGTGTTCTTTTTACTAACATCAACTGGAGTCATTGCATGTGTGTTCTTTTCACATACCACATATGGATCCACCAGTGTCATTGCAAGTGTGCTCTTTTCACAATCCACCTATGGATCCACCAGTGTCATTGCATGTGTGTTCTTTTCACATACCACATATGGATCCACCAGTGTCATTGAAATGTGTGCTCTCTTCAGAGACCACACAAGGATCCACCAGTGTCATTCCATGTGTGTTCTTTTTACTAATAACAACTGGAGTCATTGCATGTGTGTTCTTTTCACATACCACATATGGATCCACCAGTGTAATTGCATGCGTGCTCCTTTCACAATCCACGTATGGATCCACCAGTGTCATTGCATGTGTGTTCTTTTTACTAACAACCAGAGTAATTGCATGTGTGTTCTTTTCAAATACCACATATGGATCCACCAGTGTCATTGCATGTGTGTTCTTTTCACAATCCACCTATGGATCCACCAGTGCATTGCATGTGTGATCTTTTTACTAACAACAACCAGATTCATTGCATGTGTGTTCTCTTTAGAGACCACACATGGATCCACTAGTGTCATTCCATGTGTGTTCTTTTTACTAACAAGAAGTAGTGTCATTTAAATGTGTGTTCTCTTCAGAGAACATACATGGATCCACAAGTGTCATTGCATGTGTGTTCTTGTTACTAACAACAACCAGAGTCATTGCATGTGTGTTCTTTTCACATAACATATATGGATCCACCAGTGTCATTACATGTGTCTTCTTTTCACAATCCACCTATGGATCCACCAGTGTCATTGCATGTGTGCTCTTTTTACTAACAACGACCAGAGTCATTGCATGTGTGTTATCTTCAGAGACCACACATGGATCCACCAGTGTTCTTTTTACTAACAACAACCAGAGTCATTGAAATGTGTGTTCTCTTCAGAGACCACACGTGGATCCACTAGTGTTATTGCATGTGTGTTCTTTTTATTAACAACAACCAGAGTCATTGCATGTGTGTTCTTTTCACATACCACATATTGATCCACCAGTGTCATTGAATGTGTGCTCTTTTCACAATCCACCCATGGATCCACCAGTTTCATTGCATGTGTGTTCTTTTTACTCACAACAACCAGAGTCATTGCATGTTTGTCCTTTTCACATACCACATATGGATCTACCAGTGTCATTGAAATGTGTGTTCTCTTCAGAGACCACACATGGATCCACCAGTGTCATTCCATGTGTGTTCTTTTTACTAACAACAACTGGACTCATTGCATGTGTGTTCTTTTCACATACCACATATTGATCCACCAGTGTCATTGCATGTGTGCTCTTTTCACAATCCACCCATGGATCCACCAGTTTCATTGCATGTGTGTTCTTTTTACTCACAACAACCAGAGTCATTGCATGTTTGTTCTTTTCACATACCACATATGGATCTACCAGTGTCATTGAAATGTGTGTTCTCTTCAGAGACCAATCATGGATCCACCAGTGTCATTCCATGTGTGTTCTTTTTACTAACAACAACTGGAGTCATTGCATGTGTATTCTTTTCACATACCACATATGGATCCACCAGTGTCATTGCATGTGTGCTCCTTTCAGAATCCACCTATGGATCCACCAGTGTCGTTGCATGTGTGTTCTTTTTACTAACAACAATTAGAGTAATTGCATGTGTGTTCTTTTCACATACCACATATGGATGCACTAGTGTCATTGCATGTGTGTTGTTTTCACAATCCACCTATGGATCCACCAGTGTCATTGCATGCGTGATCCTTTTACTAACAACAACCAGAGTCATTGCACGTGTGTTCTCTTCATAGACCACACATGGAACCACTAGTATCATTCCATCTGTGTTCTTTTTACTAACAACAACCAGTGTCATTAAAATGTGTGTTCTCTTCAGAGACCATACATGGATCCACCAGTGTCATTGCATGTGTGTTCTTGTTACTAACAACAACCAGAGTCATTGCATGTGTGTTCTTTTCACATACCACATATGGATCCACTAGTGTCATTACATGTGTGTTCTTTTCACAATCCACCTATGGATCCACCAGTGTCATTGCATGTGTGCTCTTTTTACTAACAACAACCAGAGTCATTGCATGTGTGTTATCTTTAGAGACCATACATGGATCCACCAGTGTCATTGCATGTGTGTTCTTTTTACTAACAACAACCAGAGTCATTGCATGTGTGTTCTTTTCACATACCACATATGGATCGACTAGTCTCATTGCATGTGTGTTCTTTTTACTAACATCAACTGGAGTCATTGCATGTGTGTTCTTTTCACATACCACATATGGATCCACCAGTGTCATTGAAATGTGTGTTCTCTACAGAGACGACACATGGATCCACCAGTGTCATTGCATGTGTGTTCTTTTTACTAACAACAACGGGAGTCATTGCATGTATGTTCTTTTCACATACCACATATGGATCCACCAGTGTCAATGCATCTGTGCTCTTTTCACAATCCACCTATGGATCCACCAGTGTCATTGCATGTGTGTTCTTATCACATACCACATATGGATCCACCAGTGTCATTGAAATGTGTGTTCTCTTTAGAGACCACACATGGATGCACCAGTGTCATTGCATGTGTGTTCTTTTTACTAACAACAACTGGAGTCATTGCATGTGTGTTCTTTTCACATACCACATATGGATCCACTAGTGTCATTGCATGTGTGCTCTTTTCACAGTCCACACACGGATCCACAACTGTCATTGCATGTGTGCTCTTTTCACAATCCACCCATGGATCCACCAGTTTCATTGCATGTGTGTTCTTTTTACTCACAACAACCAGAGTCATTGCATGTTTGTTCTTTTCACATACCACATATGGATCTACCAGTGTCATTGAAATGTGTGTTCTCTTCAGAGACCACACATGGATCCACCAGTGTCATTCCATGTGTGTTCTTTTTACTAACAACAACTGGAGTCATTGCATGTGTGTTCTTTTCACATATCACATATGGATCCACCAGTGTCATTGCATGTGTGCTCCTTTCACAATCCACCTATGGATGCACCAGTGTCATTGCATGTGTGTTCTTTTTCCTAACAACAACCAGAGTAATTGCATGTGTGTTCTTTTCACATACCACATATGGATGCACTAGTGTCATTGCATGTGTGTTCTTTTCACAATCCACCTATGGATCCACCAGTGTCATTGCATGCGTGATCCTTTTACTAACAACAACCAGAGTCATTGCATGTGTGTTCTCTTCATAGACCACACATGGATCCACTAGTATCATTCCATGTGTGTTCTTTTTACTAACAATAACCAGTGTCATTGAAATGTGTCTTCTCTTCAGAGACCACACATGGATCCACCAGTGTCATTCCATGTGTGTTCTTTTTACTAACAACAACTGGAGTCATTGCTTGTGTGTTCTTTTCACACAACACATATCGATCCACCAGTGTCATTGCATGTGTGCTCTTTTCACAATCCACCTATGGATCCACCAGTGTCATTGCATGTGTGTTCTTTTCACATATCACATATGGATCCACTAGTGTCATTGAAATGTGTGTTCTCTTAAGAGACCACACATGGATCCACTAGTGTCATTGCATGTGTGTTCTTTTTACTAACATCAACTGGAGTCATTGCATGTGTGTTCTTTTCACATACCACATATGGATCCACCAGTGTCATTGCATGTGTTCTCTTTTCATAATCCACCTATGGATCCACCAGTGTCATTGCATGTGTGTTCTTTTCACATACCACATATGGATCCACCAGTGTCATTGAAATGTGTGTTTTCTTTAGAGACCACACATGGATCCACCTCTGTCATTGCATGTGTGTTCTTTTTACTAACAACAAACAGAGTCATTGAAATGTGTGTTCTCTTCAGAGACCACACATGGATCCACCAGTGTCATTGCATATGTGTTATTTTTACTAACAACAACCAGAGTCATTGCATGTGTGTTCTTTTCACATACCACATATGGATCCACCAGTTTCACTGCATGTGTGTTCTTTTTACTAACAACAGCTGGAGTCATTTCATGTGTGTTCTTTTCACATACCACATATGGATCCACCAGTGTCATTGAAATAAGTGTTTTTTCAGAGACCACACATGGATCCAGCAGTGTCATTGCATGTGTGTTCTTTTTACTAACAACAACTAGAGTCATTGCATGTGTGTTAATTTCACATACCACATATCGATCCACCAGTGTCATTCCATGTGTGCTCTTTTCACAATCCACCTATGGATCCACCAGTGTCATTGCATGTGTGTTCTTTTCACATATCACATATGGATCCACTAGTGTCATTGAAATGTGTGTTCTCTTCAGAGACCACACATGGATCCACCAGTGTCATTGCATGTGTGTTCTTTTTACTAGCATCAACTGGAGTCATTGCATGTGTGTTCTTTTCACATACCACATATGGATCCACCAGTGTCATTGCATGTGTTCTCTTTTCACAATCCACCTATGGATCCACCAGTGTCATTGCATGTGTGTTCTTTTCACATACCACATATGGATCCACCAGTGTCATTGAAATGTGTGTTCTCTTCAGAGAGCACACATGGATCCACCTCTGTCATTGCATGTGTGTTCTTTTTACTGACAACAAACAGAGTCATTGAAATGTGTGTTCTCTTCAGAGACCACACATGGATCCACCAGTGTCATTGCATATGTGTTCTTTTTACTAACAACAATCAGACTCATTGCATGTGTGTTCTTTTCACATACCACATATGGATCCACAGTGTCATTGAAATAAGTGTTCTCTTCAGAGACCACACATGGATCCAGCAGTGTCATTGCATGTGTGTTCTTCTTACTAACAACAACTAGAGTCATTGCATGTGTGTTCTTTTCACATACCACATATCGATCCACCAGTGTCATTGCATGTGTGCTCTTTTCACAATCCACCTATGGATCCACCAGTGTCATTGCATGTGTGTTCTTTTCACATATCACATATGGATCCACTAGTGTCATTGAAATGTGTGTTCTCTTTAGAGACCACACATGGATCCACCAGTGTCATTGCATGTGTGTTCTTTTTACTAACTTCAACTGGAGTCATTGCATGTGTGTTCTTTTCACAGACCACATATGGATCCACCAGTGTCGTTGCAAGTGTGCTCTTTTCACAATCCACCTATGGATCCACCAGTGTCATTGCATGTGTGTTCTTTTCACATACCACATATGGATCCACCAGTGTCATTGAAATGTGTGTTCTCTTCAGAGACCACACATGGATCCACCACTGTCATTGCATGTGTGTTCTTTTTACTAACAACAACCAAAGTCATTGCATGTGTGTTCTTTTCACACTCCACATATCGATCCACCAGTGTCATTGCATGTGTGCTCTTTTCACAATCCACCTATGGATCCACCAGTGTCATTGCATGTGTGTTCTTTTCACATATCACATATGGATCCACTAGTGTCATTGAAATGTGTGTTCTCTTCAGAGACCAAACATGGATCCACCAGTGTCATTGCATGTGTGTTCTTTTTACTAACATCAACTGGAGTCATTGCATGTGTGTTCTTTTCACATACCAGATATGGATCCACCAGTGTCATTGCATGTGTGCTGTTTTCACAATCCACCTATGGATCCACCTGTGTCATTGCATGTGTGTTCTTTTCACATACCACATATGGATCCACCAGTGTCATTGAAATGTGTGTTCTCTTCAGAGACCACACATGGATCCACCTCTGTCATTGCATGTGTGTTCTTTTTACTAACAACAAACAGAGTCATTGAAATGTGTGTTCTCTTCAGAGACCACACATGGATCCACCAGTGTCATTTCATGTGTGTTCTTTTTACTAACAACAACCAGAGTCATTGCATGTGTGTTCTTTTCACATAACACATATGGATCCACCAGTTTCACTACATGTGTGTTCTTTTTACTAACAACAGCTAGAGTCATTTCATGTGTGTTCTTTTCACATACCACATATGGATCCACCAGTGTCATTGAAATAAGTGTTCTCTTCAGAGACCACACATGGATCCAGCACTGTCATTGCATGTGTGTTCTTTTTACTAACAACAACTAGAGTCATTGCATGTGTGTTCTTTTCACATACCACATATCGATCCACCAGTGTCATTGCATGTGTGCTCTTTTAACAATCCACCTATGGATCCACCAGTGTCATTGCATGTGTGTTCTTTTCACATATCACATATGGATCCACTAGTGTCATTGAAATGTGTGTTCTCTTCAGAGACCACACATGGATCCACCAGTGTCATTGCATGTGTGTTCTTTTTACTAACATCAACTGGAGTCATTGCATGTGTGTTCTTTTCACATACCACATATGGATCCACCAGTGTCATTGCAAGTGTGCTCTTTTCACAATCCACCTATGGATCCACCAGTGTCATTGCATGTGTGTTCTTTTCACATACCACATATGGATCCACCAGTGTCATTGAAATGTGTGTTCTCTTCAGAGACCACACATGGATCCACCACTGTCATTGCATGTGTGTTCTTTTTACTAACAACAACCAAAGTCATTGCATGTGTGTTCTTTTCACACTCCACATATCGATCCACCAGTGTCATTGCATGTGTGCTCTTTTCACAATCCACCTATGGATCCACCAGTGTCATTGCATGTGTGTTCTTTTCACATATCACATATGGATCCACTAGTGTCATTGAAATGTGTGTTCTCTTCAGAGACCAAACATGGATCCACCAGTGTCATTGCATGTGTGTTCTTTTTACTAACATCAACTGGAGTCATTGCATGTGTGTTCTTTTCACATACCACATATGGATCCACCAGTGTCATTGCATGTGTGCTGTTTTCACAATCCACCTATGGATCCACCTGTGTCATTGCATGTGTGTTCTTTTCACATACCACATATGGATCCACCAGTGTCATTGAAATGTGTGTTCTCTTCAGAGACCACACATGGATCCACCTCTGTCATTGCATGTGTGTTCTTTTTACTAACAACAAACAGAGTCATTGAAATGTGTGTTCTCTTCAGAGACCACACATGGATCCACCAGTGTCATTGCATGTGTGTTCTTTTTACTAACAACAACCAGAGTCATTGCATGTGTGTTCTTTTCACATAACACATATGGATCCACCAGTTTCACTACATGTGTGTCATTTTTACTAACAACAGCTAGAGTCATTTCATGTGTGTTCTTTTCACATACCACATATGGATCCACCAGTGTCATTGAAATAAGTGTTCTCTTCAGAGACCACACATGGATCCAGCAGTGTCATTGCATGTGTGTTCTTTTTACTAACAACAACTAGAGTCATTGCATGTGTGTTCTTTTCACATACCACATATCGATCCACCAGTGTCATTGCATGTGTGCTCTTTTCACAATCCACCTATGGATCCACCAGTGTCATTACATGTGTGTTCTTTTCACATATCACATATGGATCCACTAGTGTCATTGAAATGTGTGTTCTCTTCAGAGACCACACATGGATCCACCAGTGTCATTGCATGTGTGTTCTTTTTACTAACATCAACTGGAGTCATTGCATGTGTGTTCTTTTCACATACCACATATGGATCCACCAGTGTCATTGCAAGTGTGCTCTTTTCACAATCCACCTATGGATCCACCAGTGTCATTGCATGTGTGTTCTTTTCACATACCACATATGGATCCACCAGTGTCATTGAAATGTGTGTTCTCTTCAGAGACCACACATGGATCCACCACTGTCATTGCATGTGTGTTCTTTTTACTAACAACAACCAAAGTCATTGCATGTATGTTCTTTTCACATACCACATATGGATCCACCAGTGTCATTCCATGTGTGTTCTTTTCACAATCCACCTATGGATCCACCAGTGTCATTGCATGTGTGCTCTTTTTACTAACAACAACCAGAGTCATTGCATGTGTGTTCTCTTCAGAGACCACACATGAATCCACTAGTGTCATTGCATGTGTGTTCTTTTTACTAAAAACAACCAGCATCATTGAAATGTTTGTTTTCTTCAGAGATCACACATGGATCCACCAGTGTCATTGCATGTGTGTTCTTTTTACTAACAACAACTAGAGTCATTTAATGTGTGTTCTTTTCACATACCACATATGGATCCACCAGTGTCACTGAATTGTGGGTTCTCTTCAGAGACCACACATGGATCCACCAGTGTCATTGCATGTGTGTTCTTTTTACTAACAACAATTGGAGTCAGTGCATGTGTGTTCTTTTCACATACCTTATATGGATCCACAAGTGTCATTGCATGTGTGCTCTTTTCACAATCCACCTATGGATTCACCGGTGTCATTGCATGTGTGTTCTTTTCACATACCACATATGGATCCACCAATGTCATTGAAATGTGTCTTCTCTTCAGAGACCACACATGGATCCACCAGTGTCATTGCATGTGTGTTCTTTTTACTAACAACTTCTGGAGTCATTGCATGTGTGTTCTTTTCACATCCCACATATGGATCCACCAGTGGCATTGCATGTGTGCTCTTTTCATAATCCACCCATGGATCGACCGGTTTCATTGCATGTGTGTTCTTTTTACTCACAACAACCAGAGTCATTGCATGTTTGTTCTTTTCACATACCACATATGGATCCACCAGTGTCACTGAAATGTGTGGTCTCTTCAGAGACCACACATGGATCCACCAGTGTCATCCCATGTGTGTTCTTTTTACTAATAACAACTGGAGTCATTGCATGTGTGTTCTTTTCACATACCACATATGGATCCACCAGTGTCATTGCATGTGTGCTCCTTTCACAATCCACGTATGGATCCACCAGTGTCATTGCATGTGTGTTCTTTTTACTAACAACCAGAGTAATTGCATGTGTGTTCTTTTCACATACCACATATGGATCCACCAGTGTCATTGCATGTGTGTTCTTTTCACAATCCACCTATGGATCCACCAGAGAATTGCATGTGTGATATTTTTACTAACAACAACCAGATTCATTGCATGTGTGTTCTCTTTAGAGACCACACATGGATCCACTAGTGTCATTCCATGTGTGTTCTTTTTACTAACAAGAACTAGTGTCATTTAAATATGTGTTCTCTTCAGAGAACATACATGGATCCACAAGTGTCATTGCATGTGTGTTCTTGTTACTAACAACAACCAGAGTCATTGCATGTGTGTTCTTTTCACATAACATATATGGATCCACCAGTGTCATTACATGTGTCTTCTTTTCACAATCCACCTATGGATCCACCAGTGTCATTGCATGTGTGCTCTTTTTACTAACAACGACCAGAGTCATTGCATGTGTGTTATCTTCAGAGACCACACATGGATCCACCAGTGTTCTTTTTACTAACAACAACCAGAGTCATTGAAATGTGTGTTCTCTTCAGAGACCACACATGGATCCAGCAGTGTCATTGCATATGTGTTCTTTTTACTAACAACAACCAGAGTCATTGCATGTGTGTTCTTTTCACATACCACATATGGATCCACCAGTTTCACTGCATGTGTGTTCTTTTTACTAACAACAGCTGGAGTCATTTCATGTGTGTTCTTTTCACATACCACATATGGATCCACCAGTGTCATTGAAATAAGTGTTCTCTTCAGAGACCACACATGGATCCAGTAGTGTCATTGCATGTGTGTTCTTTTTACTAACAACAACTAGAGTCATTGCATGTGTGTTCTTTTCACATACCACATATCGATCCACCAGTGTCATTGCATGTGTGCTCTTTTCACAATCCACCTATGGATCCACCAGTGTCATTGCATGTGTGTTATTTTCACATATCACATATGGATCCACTAGTGTCATTGAAATGTGTGTTCTCTTCAGAGACCACACATGGATCCACCAGTGTCATTGCATGTGTGTTCTTTCTACTAACATCAACTGGAGTCATTGCATGTGTGTTCTTTTCACATACCACATATGGATCCACCAGTGTCATTGCATGTGTTCTCCTTGCACAATCCACCTATGGATCCACCAGTGTCATTGCATGTGTGTTCTTTTCACATACCACATATGGATCCACCAGTGTCATTGAAATGTGTGTTCTCTTCAGAGACCACACATGGATCCACCTCTGTCATTGCATGTTTGTTCTATTTACTAACAACAAACAGAGTCATTGAAATGTGTGTTCTCTTCAGACACCACACATGGATCCACCAGTGTCATTGCATATGTGTTCTTTTTACTAACAACAACCAGAGTCATTGCATGTGTGTTCTTTTCACATACCACATATGGATCCACCAGTTTCACTGCATGTGTGTTCTTTTTACTAACAATAGCTGGAGTCATTTCATGTGTGTTCTTTTCACATACCACATATGGATCCACCAGTGTCATTGAAATAAGTGTTCTCTTTAGAGACCACACATGGATCCAGCAGTGTCATTGCATGTGTGTTCTTTTTACTAACAACAACTAGAGTCATTGCATGTGTGTTCTTTTCACATACCACATATCGATCCACCAGTGTCATTGCATGTGTGCTCTTTTCACAATCCACCTACGGATCCACCAGTGTCATTGCATGTGTGTTCTTTTCACATATCACATATGGATCCACTAGTGTCATTGAAATTTGTGTTCTCTTCAGAGACCACACATGGATCCACCAGTGTCATTGCATGTGTGTTCTTTTTACTAACATCAACTGGAGTCATTGCATGTGTGTTCTTTTCACATACCAGATATGGATCCACCAGTGTCATTGCAAGTGTGCTCTTTTCACAATCCACCTATGGATCCACCAGTGTCATTGCATGTGTGTTCTTTTCACATACCACATATGGATCCACCAGTGTCATTGAAATGTGTGTTCTCTTCAGAGACCACACATGGATCCACCACTGTCATTGCATGTGTGTTCTTTTTACTAACAACAACCAAAGTCATTGCATGTGTGTTCTTTTCACACACCACATATCGATCCACCAGTGTCATTGCATGTGTGCTCTTTTTACAATCCACCTATGGATCCACCAGTGTCATTGCATGTGTGTTCTTTTCACATATCACATATGGATCCACTAGTGTCATTGAAATGTGTGTTCTCTTCAGAGACCACACATGGATCCACCAGTGTCATTGCATGTGTGTTCTTTTTACTAACATCAACTGGATTCATTGCATGTGTGTTCTTTTCACATACCACATATGGATCCACCAGTGTCATTGCATGTGTGCTGTTTTCACAATCCACCTATGGATCCACCTGTGTCATTGCATGTGTGTTCTTTTCACATACCACATATGGATCCACCAGTGTCATTGAAATGTGTGTTCTCTTCAGAGACCACACATGGATCCACCAGTGTCATTGCATGTGTGTGCTTTTTACTAACAACAACCAGAGTCATTGCATGTGTGTTCTTTTCACATACCACATATGGATCCACCAGTTTCACTGCATGTGTGTTCTTTTTACTAACAATAGCTAGAGTCATTTCATGTGTGTTCTTTTCACATACCACATATGGATCCACCAGTGTCATTGAAATAAGTGTTCTCTTCAGAGACCACACATGGATCCGGCAGTGTCATTGCATGTGTGTTCTTTTTACTAACAACAACTAGAGTCATTGCATGTGTGTTCTTTTCACATACCACATATCGATCCACCAGTGTCATTGCATGTGTGCTCTTTTCACAATCCACCTACGGATCCACCAGTGTCATTGCATGTGTGTTCTTTTCACATATCACATATGGATCCACTAGTGTCATTTAAATGTGTGTTCTCTTCAGAGACCACACATGGATCCACCAGTGTCATTGCATGTGTGTTCTTTTTACTAACATCAACTGGAGTCATTGCATGTGTGTTCTTTTCACATACCACATATGGATCCACCAGTGTCATTGCAAGTGTGCTCTTTTCACAATCCACCTATGGATCCACCAGTGTCATTGCATGTGTGTTCTTTTCACATACCACATATGGATCCACCAGTGTCATTGAAATGTGTGTTCTCTTCAGAGACCACACATGGATCCACCACTGTCATTGCATATGTGTTCTTTTTACTAACAACAACCAAAGTCATTGCATGTGTGTTCTTTTCACATACCACATATGGATCCACCAGTGTCATTGCATGTGTGTTCTTTTCACAATCCACCTATGGATCCACCAGTGTCATTGCATGGGTGCTCTTTTTACTAACAGCAACCAGAGTCATTGCATGTCTGTTCACTTCAGAGACCACACATGAATCCACTAGTGTCATTGCATGTGTGTTCTTTTTACTAAAAACAACTAGTATCATTGAAATGTTTGTTTTCTTCAGAGATCACACATGGATCCACCAGTGTCATTGCATGGGTGTTCTTTTTACTAACAACAACTAGAGTCATTTAATGTGTGTTCTTTTCACATACCACATATGGAGCCACCAGTGTCACTGAATTGTGGGTTCTCTTCAGAGACCACACATGGATCCACCAGTGTCATTGCATGTGTGTTCTCTTTAGTAACCACAACTGGAGTCATTGCATGTGTGTTCTTTTCACATACCTTATATGGATCCACAAGTGTCATTGCATGTGTGCTCTTTTCATAATCCACCTATGGATTCACCGGTGTCATTGCATGTGTGTTCTTTTCACATACCACATATGGATCCACCAATGTCATTGAAATGTGTCTTCTCTTTAGAGACCACACATGGATCCACCAGTGTCATTGCATGTGTGTTCTTTTTACTAACAACAACCAGAGTCATTGCATGTGTGTTATTTTCACATACCACATATGGATCCACCAGTGGCATTGCATGTGTGCTCTTTTCACAATCCACCCATGGATCGACCGGTTTCATTGCATGTGTGTTCTTTTTACTCACAACAACCAGAGTCATTGCATGTTTGTTCTTTTCACATACCACATATGGATCCACCAGTGTCATTGAAATGTGTGCTCTCTTCAGAGACCACACATGGATCCACCAGTGTCATTCCATGTGTGTTCTTTTTACTAATAACAACTGGAGTCATTGCATGTGTGTTCTTTTCACATACCACATATGGATCCACCAGTGTCATTGCATGTGTGCTCCTTTCACAATCCACGTATGGATCCACCAGTGTCATTGCATGTGTGTTCTTTTCACTAACAACCAGAGTAATTGCATGTGTGTTCTTTTCACACACCACATATGGATCCACCAGTGTCATTGCATGTGTGTTCTTTTCACAATCCACCTATGGATCCACCAGTGTATTGCATGTGTGATCTTTTTACTAACAACAACCAGATTCATTGCATGTGTGTTCTCTTTAGAGACCACACATGGATCCACTAGTGTTATTCCATGTGGGTGTTCTTTTTACTAACAAGAACTAGTGTCATTTAAATGTGTGTTCTCTTCAGAGAACATACATGGATCCACAAGTGTCGTTGCATGTGTGTTCTTGTTACTAACAACAACCAGAGTCATTGCATGTGTGTTCTTTTCACATAACATATATGGATCCCCTAGTGTCATTACATGTGTCTTCTTTTCACAATCCACCTATGGATCCACCAGTGTCATTGCATGTGTGCTCTTTTTACTAACAACGACCAGAGTCATTGCATGTGTGTTATCTTCAGAGACCACACATGGATCCACCAGTGTTCTTTTTAGTAACAACAACCAGAGTCATTGAAATGTGTGTTCTCTTCAGAGACCACACATGGATCCACCAGTTTCATTGCATGTGTGTTCTTTTTACTAACATCAACCAGAGTCATTGCATGTGTGTTCTTTTCACATACCACATATTGATCCACCAGTGTCATTGCATGTGTGCTCTTTTCACAATCCACCCATGGATCCACCAGTTTCATTGCATGTGTGTTCTTTTTACTCCTAACAACTAGAGTCATTGCATGTTTGTTCTTTTCACATACCACATATGGATCTACCAGTGTCATTGAAATGTGTGTTCTCTTCAGAGACCACACATGGATCCACCAGTGTCATTCCATGTGTGTTCTTTTTACTAACAACAACTGGACTCATTGCATGTGTGTTCTTTTCACATACCACATATTGATCCACCAGTGTCATTGCATGTGTGCTCTTTTCACAATCCACCCATGGATCCACCAGTTTCATTGCATGTGTGTTCTTTTTACTCACAACAACCAGAGTCATTGCATGTTTGTTCTTTTCACATACCACATATGGATCTACCAGTGTCATTGAAATGTGTGTTCTCTACAGAGACCACAAATGGATGCACCAGTGTCATTCCATGTGTGTTCTTTTTACTAACAACAACTGGAGTCATTGCATGTGTATTCTTTTCACATACCACATATCGATCCACTAGTGTCATTGCATGTGTGCTCCTTTCAGAATCCACCTATGGATCCACCAGTGTCATTGCATGTGTGTTCTTTTTACTAACAACAACAAGAGTAATTGCATGTGTGTTCTTTTCACATACCACATATGGATGCACTAGTGTCATTGCATGTGTGTTGTTTTCACAATCCACCTATGGATCCACCAGTGTCATTGCATGCGTGATCCTTTTACTAACAACAACCAGAGTCATTGCATGTGTGTTCTCTTCATAGACCACACATGGAACCACTAGTATCATTCCATCTGTGTTCTTTTTACTAACAACAACCAGTGTCATTAAAATGTGTGTTCTCTTTAGAGACCATACATGGATCCACCAGTGTCATTGCATGTGTGTTCTTGTTACTAACAACAACCAGAGTCATTGCAAGTGTGTTCTTTTCACATACCACATATGGATCCACTAGTGTCATTAAATGTGTGTTCTTTTCACAATCCACCTATGGATCCACCAGTGTCATTGCATGTGTGCTCTTTTTACTAACAACAACCAGAGTCATTGCATGTGTGTTATCTTTAGAGACCATACATGGATCCACCAGTGTCATTGCATGTGTGTTCTTTTTACTAACAACAACCAGAGTCATTGCATGTGTGTTCTTTTCACATACCACATATTGATCGACCAGTCTCATTGCACGTGTGTTCTTTTTACTAACATCAACTGGAGTCATTGCATTTGTGTTCTTTTCAGATACCACATATGGATCCACCAGTGTCATTGAAATGTGTGTTCTCTACTGAGACGACACATGGATCCACCAGTGTCATTGCATGTGTGTTCTTTTTACTAACAACAACGGGAGTCATTGCATGTGTGTTCTTTTCACATACCACATATGGATCCACCAGTGTCAATGCATGTGTGCTCTTTTCACAATCCACCTATGGATCCACAAGTGTCATTGCATGTCTGTTCTTATCACATACCACATATGGATCCACCAGTGTCATTGAAATGTGTGTTCTCTTATCACATACCACACATGGATGCACCAGTGTCATTGCATGTGTGTTCTTTTTACTAACAACAACTGGAGTCATTGCATGTGTGTTCTTTTCACATACCACATATAGATCCACTAGTTTCATTGCATGTGTGCTCTTTTCACAATCCACACACGGATCCCCCAATGTCATTGCATGTGTGCTCTTTTCACAATCCACCCATGGATCCACCAGTTTCATTGCATGTGTGTTCTTTTTACTCACAACAACCAGAGTCATTGCATGTTTGTTCTTTTCACATACCACATATGGATCTACCAGTGTCATTGAAATGTGTGTTCTCTTCAGAGACCACACATGGATCCACCAGTGTCATTCCATGTGTGTTCTTTTTACTAACAACAACTGGAGTCATTGCATGTGTGTTCTTTTCACATACCACATATGGATCCACCAGTGTCATTGCATATGTGCTCCTTTCACAATCCACCTATGGATGCACCAGTGTCATTGCATGTGTGTTCTTTTTACTAACAACAACCAGAGTAATTGCATGTGTGTTCTTTTCACATACCGCATATGGATGCACTAGTGTCATTGCATGTGTGTTCTTTTCACAATCCACCTATGGATCCACTAGTGTCATTGCATGCGTGATCCTTTTACTAACAACAACCAGAGTCATTGCATGTGTGTTCTCTTCATAGACCACACATGGATCCACTAGTATCATTCCATGTGTGTTCTTTTTACTAACAACAACCAGTGTCATTGAAATGTGTGTTCTCTTCAGAGACCATACATGGATCCACCAGTGTCATTGCATGTGTGTTCTTGTTACTAACAACAACCAGAGTCATTGCATGTGTGTTCTTTTCACATACCACATATGGATCCACCAGTGTCATTACATGTGTGTTCTTTTCACAATCCACCTATGGATCCACCAGTGTCATTGCATGTGTGCTCTTTTTACTAACAACAACCAGAGTCATTGCATGTGTGTTATCTTCACAGACCATACATGGATCCACCAGTGTCATTGCATGTGTGTTCTTTTTACTAACAACAACCAGAGTCATTGTATGTGTGTTCTTTTCACATACCACATATGGATCGACCAGTCTCATTGCATGTGTGTTCTTTTTACTAACAACAACTGGAGTCATTTCATGTGTGTTCTTTTCACATACCACATATGGATCCACTAGTGTCATTGAAATGTGTGTTCTCTTTAGAGACCACACATGGATGCACCAGTGTCATTGCATGTGTGTTCTTTTTACTAACAACAACTGGAGTCATTCCATGTGTGTTCTTTTCACATACCACATATGTATCCACTAGTGTCATTGCATGTGTGCTCTTTTCACAATCCACACACGGATCCACCAGTGTCATTACACGTGTGTTCTTTTTACTAACAACAACCAGAGTCATTGCATGTGTGTTCTTTTCACATACCATATATGGATCCACCAGTGTCATTGCATGTGTGTTCCTTTCACAATCCACCTATGGATCCACCAGTGTCATTGCATGTGTGCTCTTTTTACTAGCAACAACCAGAGTCATTGCATGTGTGTTCTCTTTAAAGACCACACATGGATCCACCAGTGTCATTGCAAATGTGTTCTTTTTACTAAAAAAACCAGTGTTATTGAAATGTGTGTTCTCTTCAGAGACCACACATGGATCCACCAGTGTCATTGCATGTGTGTTCTTGTTACTAACAACAACCGGAGTCATTGCATGTGTGTTATTTTCACATACCACATATGGATCGACCAGTATCATTGCATGTGTGTTCTTTTCACAATCCACCTATGGATCCACCAGTGTCATTGCATGTGTGTTCTTTTCACATACCTTATATGGATCCACCAGTGTCATTGAAATGTGTGTTCTCTTTAGAGACCACACATGGATCCACCAGTGTCATTGCATGCGTGTTCTTTTTACTAACAACAACTAGAGTCATTGCTTGTGCGTTCTTTTCACATACCACATATGGATCCACCAGTGTCATTGCATGTGTGTTGTTTTCACGATCCACCTATGGATCCACTAGTGTCATTGCATGTGTGTTCTTTTTACTCACAACAACCAGAGTCATTGCATGTGTGTTCTTTTGACAATCCACATATGGATCCACTAGTGTCATTGCATGTGTGTTCTTTTAACTAACAATAACCAGAGTCATTGCATGTGTGTTCTTTTCACATACCACATATGGATCCACCAGTGTCATTGCATGTGTGTTCCTTTCACAATCCACCTATGGATCCACTAGTGTCATTGCATGTGTGCTCTTTTTACTAACAACAACCAGAGTCATTGCATGTGTGTTCTCTTTAAAGACCACACATGGATCCACCAGTGTCATTGCAAGTGTGTTCTTTTTACTAAAAAAACCAGTGTTATTGAAATGTGCGTTCTCTTCAGAGACCACACATGGATCCACCAGTGTCATTGCATGTGTGTTCTTGTTACTAACAACAACCGGAGTCATTGGATGTGTGTTCTTTTCACATACCACATATGGATGCACTAGTGTCATTGCATGTGTGTTCTTTTCACAATCCACCTATGGATCCACCAGTGTCATTGCATGCGTGATCCTTTTACTAACAACAACCAGAGTCATTGCATGTGTGTTCTCTTCATAGACCACACATGGATCCACTAGTATCATTCCATGTGTGTTCTTTTTACTAACAACAACCAGTGTCATTGAAATGTGTGTTCTCTTCAGAGACCATACATGGATCCACCAGTGTCATTGCATGTGTGTTCTTGTTACTAACAACAACCAGAGTTATTGCATGTGTGTTCTTTTCACATACCACATATGGATCCACCAGTGTCATTACATGTGTGTTCTTTTCACAATCCACCTATGGATCCACTAGTGTCATTGCATGTGTGCTCTTTTTACTAACAACAACCAGAGTCATTGCATGTGTGTTATCTTCACAGACCATACATGGATCCACCAGTGTCATTGCATGTGTGTTCTTTTTACTAACAACAACCACACACGGATCCACCAGTGTCATTACACGTGTGTTCTTTTTTCTAACAACAACCAGAGTCATTGCATGTGTGTTCTTTTCACATACCACATATGGATCCACCAGTGTCATTGCATGTGTGTTCCTTTCACAATCCACCTATGGATCCACTAGTGTCATTGCATGTGTGCTCTTTTTACTAACAACAACCAGAGTCATTGCATGTGTGTTCTCTTTAAAGACCACACATGGATCCACCAGTGTCATTGCAAGTGTGTTCTTTTTACTAAAAAAACCAGTGTTATTGAAATGTGTGTTCTCTTCAGAGACCACACATGGATCCACCAGTGTCATTGCATGTGTGTTCTTGTTACTAACAACAACCGGAGTCATTGGATGTGTGTTCTTTTCACATACCACATATGGATGCACTAGTGTCATTGCATGTGTGTTCTTTTCACAATCCACCTATGGATCCACCAGTGTCATTGCATGCGTGATCCTTTTACTAACAACAACCAGAGTCATTGCATGTGTGTTCTCTTCATAGACCACACATGGATCCACTAGTATCATTCCATGTGTGTTCTTTTTACTAACAACAACCAGTGTCATTGAAATGTGTGTTCTCTTCAGAGACCATACATGGATCCACCAGTGTCATTGCATGTGTGTTCTTGTTACTAACAACAACCAGAGTCATTGCATGTGTGTTCTTTTCACATACCACATATGGATCCACCAGTGTCATTACATGTGTGTTCTTTTCACAATCCACCTATGGATCCACTAGTGTCATTGCATGTGTGCTCTTTTTACTAACAACAACCAGAGTCATTGCATGTGTGTTATCTTCACAGACCATACATGGATCCACCAGTGTCATTGCATGTGTGTTCTTTTTACTAACAACAACCACACATGGATCCACCAGTGTCATTACACGTGTGTTCTTTTTTCTAACAACAACCAGAGTCATTGCATGTGTGTTCTTTTCACATACCACATATGGATCCACCAGTGTCATTGCATGTGTGTTCCTTTCACAATCCACCTATGGATCCACCAGTGTCATTGCATGTGTGCTCTTTTTACTAGCAACAACGAGAGTCATTGCATGTGTGTTCTCTTTAATGACCACACATGGATCCACCCGTGTCATTGCAAATGTGTTCTTTTTACTAAAAAAACCAGTGTTATTGAAATGTGTGTTCTCTTCAGAGACCACACATGGATCCACCAGTGGCATTGCATGTGTGTTCTTGTTACTAACAACAACCGGAGTCATTGCATGTGTGTTATTTTCACATACCACATATGGATCCACCAGTATCATTGCATGTGTGTTCTTTTCACAATCCACCTATGGATCCACCAGTGTCATTGCATGTGTGTTCTTTTCACATACCATATATGGATCCACCAGTGTCATTGAAATGTGCGTTCTCTTTAGAGACCACACATGGATCCACCAGTGTCATTGCATGCGTGTTCTTTTTACTAACAACAACTAGAGTCATTGCTTGTGTGTTCTTTTCACATACCACATATGGATCCACCAGTGTCATTGCATGTGTGTTGTTTTCACGATCCACCTATGGATCCACCAGTGTCATTGCATGTGTGTTCTTACTCATCACAACAACCAGAGTCATTGCATGTGTATTCTTTTGACAATCCACATATGGATCCACTAGTGTCATTGCATGTGTGTTCTTTTTACTAACAATAACCAGAGTCATTGCATGTGTGTTCTTTTCACATACCACATATGGATCCACCAGTGTCATTGCATGTGTGTTCCTTTCACAATCCACCTATGGATCCACCAGTGTCTCTGCATGTGTGCTCTTTTTACTAACAACAACCAGAGTCATTGCATGTGTGTTCTCTTTAAAGACCACACATGGATCCACCAGTGTCATTGCAAGTGTGTTCTTTTTACTAAAAAAACCAGTGTTATTGAAATGTGTCTTCTCTTCAGAGACCACACATGGATCCACCAGTGTCATTGCATGTGTGTTCTTGTTACTAACAACAACCGGAGTCATTGGATGTGTGTTCTTTTCACATACCACATATGGATCCACCAGTATCATTGCATGTGTGTTCTTTTCACAATTAACCTATGGATCCACCAGTGTCATTGCATGTGTGCTCTTTTTAGTAACAACCAGAGTCATTCCATGTGTGTTCTCTTCAAAGACCACACATGGATCCACTTGTGTCATTGCATGTGTTTTCTTTTTACTAACAACAAACAGAGTCATTGAAATGTGTGTTCTCTTCAGAGACCACACATGGATCCACCAGTGTCATTGCATATGTGTTCATTTTACTAACAACAACCAGAGTCATTGCATGTGTGTTCATTTCGCATACCACATATGGATCCACCAGTTTCACTGCATGTGTGTTCTTTTTACTAACAACAGCTGGAGTCATTTCATGTGTGTTCTTTTCATATACCACATATGGATCCACCAGTGTCATTGAAATGAGTGTTCTCTTTAGAGACCACACATGGATCCAGCAGTGTCATTGCATGTGTGTTCTTTTTACTAACAACAACTAGAGTCATTGCATGTGTGTTCTTTTCACATACCACATATCGATCCACCAGTGTCATTGCATGTGTGCTCTTTTCACAATCCACCTATGGATGCACCAGTGTCATTCCATGTGTGTTCTTTTCACATATCACATATGGATCCACTAGTGTCATTGAAATGTGTGTTCTCTTCAGAGACGACACATGGATCCACCAGTTTCATTGCATGTGTGTTCTTTTTACTAACATCAACTGGAGTCATTGCATGTGTGTTATTTTCACATACCACATATGGATCCACCAGTATCATTGCATGTGTGTTCTTTTCACAATCCACCTATGGATCCACCAGTGTCATTGCATGTGTTTTCTTTTCACATACCATATATGGATCCACCAGTGTCATTGAAATGTGTGTTCTCTTTAGAGACCACACATGGATCCACCAGTGTCATTGCATGCGTGTTCTTTTTACTAACAACAACTACAGTCATTGCTTGTGTGTTCTTTTCAGATACACAAATGGATCCACCAGTGTCATTGCATGTGTGTTGTTTTCACGATCCACCTATGGATCCACCAGTGTCATTGCATGTGTGTTATTTTTACTCACAACAACCAGAGTCATTGCATGTGTGTTCTTTTGACAATCCACATACGGATCGACTAGTGTCATTGCATGTGTGTTCTTTTTACTAACAATAACTAGTGTCATTCCATGTGTGTTCTTTTCACATACCACATATGGATCCACCAGTGTCATTGCATGTGTGTTCCTTTCACAATCCACCTATGGATCCACCAGTGTCATTGCATGTGTGCTCTTTATACTAACAACAACCAGAGTCATTGCATGTGTGTTCTCTTTAAAGACCACACATGGATCCACCAGTGTCATTGCATGTGTGTTCTTTTTACTAAAAAACCAGTGTTATTGAAATGTATGTTCTCTTCATAGACCACACATGGATCCACCAATGTCATTGCATGTGTGTTCTTGTTAATAACAACAACCAAAGTCATTGCATGTGTGTTCTTTTCACATACCACATATGGATCCACCGGTATCATTGGATGTGTGTTCTTTTCAAAATTAACCTATGGATCCACCAGTGTCATTGCATGTGTGCTCTTTTTAGTAAAAACAACCAGAGTCATTCCATGTGTGTTCTCTTCAGAGACCACACATGGATCCACTTGTGTCATTGCATGTGTTTTCTTTTTACTAACAACAAACAGAGTCATTGAAATGTGTGTTCTCTTCAGAGACCACACATGGATCCACTAGTGTCATTGCATGTGTGTTCTTTTTACTAACAACCAGAGTCATTGCATGTGTGTTCATTTCGCATACCACATATGGATCCACCAGTTTCACTGCATGTGTGTTCTTTTTACTAACAACAGCTGGAGTCATTTCATGTGTGTTGTTTTCACATACCACATATGGATCCACCAGTGTCATTGAAATAAGTGTTCTCTTCAGAGACCACACATGGATCCAGCAGTGTCATTGCATGTGTGTTCTTTTTACTAACAACAACTAGAGTCATTGCATGTGTGTTCTTTTCACATACCACATATCGATCCACCAGTGTCATTGCATGTGTGCTCTTTTCACAATCCACCTATGGATCCACCAGTGTCATTCCATGTGTGTTCTTTGCACATATCACATATGGATCCACTTGTGTCATTGAAATGTGTGTTCTCTTCAGAGACCACACATGGATCCACCAGTTTCATTGCATGTGTGTTCTTTTTACTAACATCAATTGGAGTCATTGCATGTGTGTTCTTTTCACATACCACATATGGATCCACCAGTGTCATTGCATGTGTGCTCTTTTCACAATCCACCTATGGATCCACCAGTGTCATTGCATGTGTGTTCTTTTCACATACCACATATGGATCCACCAGTGTCATTGAAATGTGTGTTCTCTTCAGAGACCACACATGGATCCACCAGTGTCATTGCATGTGTGTTCTTTTTACTAACAACAACCAAAGTCATTGCATGTGTGTTCTTTTCACATACCACATATGGATCCACCAGTGTCATTGCATGTGTGTTCTTTTCATAATCCACCTATGGATCCACCAGTGTCATTGCATGTGTGCTCTTTTTACTAACAACAACCAGAGTCATTGCATGTGTGTTCTCTTCAGAGACCACACATGAATCCACCAGTGTCATTGCATGTGTGTTCTTTTTACTAAAAACAACCAGTATCATTGAAATGTTTGTTTTCTTCAGAGATCACACATGGATCCACCAGTGTCATTGCATGTGTGTTGTTGTTACTAAAAATAACCAGAGTGATTGCATGTGTGTTCTTTTCACATACCACATATGGATCCACCAGTGTCATTGCATGTGTGTTCTTTTCACAATCCACCTATGGATCCACCAGTGTCATTCCATGTGTTCTCTTTTTACTAACAACAACCAGAGTCAATGCATGTGTGTTCTCTTCAGAGACCACACATGGATCCACCTGTGTCATTGCATGTGTGTTCTTTTACTAACAACAACAAGAGTCATTGCATGTGTGTTCTTTTCACATACCACCTATGGATCCACCAGTGTCATTGCATGTGTGTTCATTTCACAATCCACCTATCGATCCACCAGTGTCATTGCATGTGTGATCTTTTTACTAACAACAACCAGAGTCATTGCATGTGTGTTCTCTTCAGATACCACACATGGATCCACCTCTGTCATTGCATGTGTGTTCTTTTTACTAACAACAACTAGAGTCATTGAAATGTGTGTTCTCTTCAGAGACCACACATGGATCCATCAGTGTCATTGCATGTTTGTTCTTTTTACTAACAACAACCAGAGTCATTGCAAGTGTGTTCTTTTCACATACCAGATATGGATCCACCAGTGTCATTGCATGTGTGTTTTTTTACTAACAACAACTGGAGTCATTTCATGTGTGTTCTTTTCACATACCACATATGGATCCACCGGTGTCACTGAATTGTGTGTTCTCTTCAGAGACCACACATGGATCCACCAGTGTCATTTCATGTGTGTTCTTTTTACATACCTTATATGGATCCACAAGTGTCATTGCATGTGTGCTCTTTTCACAATCCACCTATGGATTCACCAGTGTCATTGCATGTGTGTTCTTTTCACATACCACATATGGATCCACCAGTGTCATTGAAATGTGTCTTCTCTTCACAGACCACACATGGATCCACCAGTGTCATTGCATGTGTGTTCTTTTTTACTAACAACATCTGGAGTCATTGCAAGTGTGTTCTTTTCACATAGCACATATGGATCCACCAGTGGCATTGCATGTGTGCTCTTTTCACAATCCACCCATGGATCCACCAGTTTCATTGCATGTGCGTTCTTTTTACTCACAACAACCAGAGTCATTGCATGTTTGTTCTTTTCACATACCACATATGGATCCACCAGTGCCATTGAAATGTGTGTTCTCTTCAGAGACCACATATGGATCCACCAGTGTCATTCCATGTGTGTTCTTTTTACTAACAACAACTGGAGTCATTGCATGTGTGTTCTTATCACATACCACATATGGATCCACCAGTGTCATTGCATGTGTGCTCCTTTCACAATCCACCTATGGATCCACCAGTGTCATTACATGTGTGTTCTTTTTACTAACAACAACCAGAGTAATTGCATGTGTGTTGTATTCACATACCACATATGGATCCACCAGTGTCATTGCAAGTGTGTTCTTTTCACAATCCACCTATGCATCCAACAGTGTCATTGCATGTGTGATCTTTTTACTAACAACAACCAGAGTCATTGCATGTGTGATCTTTTTACTAACAACAACCAGAGTCATTGCATGTGTGTTCTCTTCAGAGACCACACATGTATCCACTAGTGTCATTCCATGTGTGTTCTTTTTACTAACAACAACCAGTGTCATTGAAATGTGTGTTCTCTTCAGAGAGCATACATGGATCCACCAGTGTCATTACATGTGTGTTCTTGTTACTAACAACCAGAGTCATTGCATGTGTGTTCTTTTCACATAACACATATGGATCCACCAGTGTGATTGCATGTGTGTTCTTTTTACTCACAACAACCAGAGTCATTGCATGTGTGTTCTTTTGACAATCCACATATGGATCGACTAGTGTCATTGCATGTGTGTTCTTTTTACTAACAATAACTAGTGTCATTGCATGTGTGTTCTTTTCACATACCACATATGGATCCACCAGTGTCATTGCATGTGTGTTCCTTTCACAATCCACCTATGGATCCACCAGTGTCATTGCATGTGTGCTCTTTATACTAACAACAACCAGAGTCATTGCATGTGTGTTCTCTTTAGAGACCACACATGGATCCACCAGTGTCATTTCATGTGTGTTCTTTTTACTAAAAAAACCAGTGTTATTGAAATGTATGTTCTCTTCATAGACCACACATGGATCCACCAGTGTCATTGCATGTGTGTTCTTGTTAATAACAACAAACAAAGTCATTGTATGTGTGTTCTTTTCAAATACCACATATGGATCCACCGGTATCATTGCATGTGTGTTCTTTTCAAAATTAACCTATGGATCCACCAGTGTCATTGCATGTGTGCTCTTTTTAGTAACAACAACCAGAGTCATTCCATGTGTGTTCTCTTCAGAGACCACACATGGATCCACCTGTGTCATTGCAGTTCTTTTTACTAACAACAAACAGAGTCATTGAAATGTGTGTTCTCTTCACATACCACATATGGATCCACCAGTGTCATTGAAATGAGTGTTCTCTTCAGAGACCACACATGGATCCAGCAATGTCATTGCATGTGTGTTCTTTTTACTAACAACAACTAGAGTCGTTGCATGTGTGTTCTTTTCACATACCACATATCGATCCACCAGTGTCATTGCATGTGTGCTCTTTTCACAATCCACCTATGGATCCACCAGTGTCATTCCATGTGTGTTCTTTTCACATATCACATATGGATCCACTTGTGTCACTGAAATGTGTGTTCTCTTCAGAGACCATACATGGATCCACCAGTGTCATTGCATGTGTGTTGTATTCACATACCACATATGGATCCACCGGTGTCATTGCAAGTGTGTTCTTTTCACAATCCACCTATGCATCCAACAGTGTCATTGCATGTGTGATCTTTTTACTGACAACAACCAGAGTCATTGCATGTGTGTTCTCTTCAGAGACCACACATGTATCCACTAGTGTCATTCCATGTGTGTTCTTTTTACTAACAACAACCAGTGTCATTGAAATGTGTGTTCTCTTCAGAGAGCATACATGGATCCACCAGTGTCATTACATGTGTGTTCTTGTTCCTAACAACCAGAGTCATTGCATGTGTGTTCTTTTCACATAACACATATGGATCCACCAGTGTCATTGCATGTGTGTTCTTTTTACTCACAACAACCAGAGTCATTGCATGTGTGTTCTTTTGACAATCCACATATGGATCGACTAGTGTCATTGCATGTGTGTTCTTTTTAATAACAATAACTAGTGTCATTGCATGTGTGTTCTTTTCACATACCACATATGGATCCACCAGTGTCATTGCATGTGTGTTCCTTTCACAATCCACCTATGGATCCACCAGTGTCATTGCATGTGTGCTCTTTATACTAACAACAACCAGAGTCATTGCATGTGTGTTCTCTTTAGAGACCACACATGGATCCACCAGTGTCATTTCATGTGTGTTCTTTTTACTAAAAAAACCAGTGTTATTGAAATGTATGTTCTCTTCATAGACCACACATGGATCCACCAGTGTCATTGCATGTGTGTTCTTGTTAATAACAACAAACGAAGTCATTGCATGTGTGTTCTTTTCAAATACCACATATGGATCCACCGGTATCATTGCATGTGTGTTCTTTTCAAAATTAACCTATGGATCCACCAGTGTCATTGCATGTGTGCTCTTTTTAGTAACAACAACCAGAGTCATTCCATGTGTGTTCTCTTCAGAGACCACACATGGATCCACCTGTGTCATTGCAGTTCTTTTTACTAACAACAAACAGAGTCATTGAAATGTGTGTTCTCTTCAGAGACCACACATGGATCCACTAGTGTCATTGCATGTGTGTTCTTTTTACTAACAACAACCAGAGTCATTGCATGTGTGTTCATTTCGCATACCACATATGGATCCACCAGTTTCACTGCATGTGTGTTCTTTTTACTAACAACAGCTGGAGTCATTTCATGTGTGTTCTTTTCACATACCACATATGGATCCACCAGTGTCATTGAAATGACTGTTCTCTTCAGAGACCACACATGGATCCAGCAGTGTCATTGCATGTGTGTTCTTTTTACTAACAACAACTAGAGTCATTGCATTTGTGTTCTTTTCACATACCACATATCGATCCACCAGTGTCATTGCATGTGTGCTCTTTTCACAATCCACCTATGGATCCACCAGTGTCATTCCATGTGTGTTCTTTTCACATATCACATATGGATCCACTTGTGTCATTGAAATGTGTGTTCTCTTTAGAGACCACACATGGATCCACCAGTTTCATTGCATGTGTGTTCTTTTTACTAACATCAATTGGAGTCATTGCATGTGTGTTCTTTTCACATACTACATATGGATCCACCAGTGTCATTGCATGTGTGCTCTTTTCACAATCCACCTATGGATCCACCGGTGTCATTGCATGTTTGTTGTTTTCACATACCACATATGGATCCACCAGTGTCATTGAAATGTGTGTTCTCTTCAGAGACCACACATGGATCCACCAGTGTCATTGCATGTGTGTTCTTTTTACTAACAACAACCAAAGTCATTGCATGTGTGTTCTTTTCACATACCACATATGGATCCACCAGTGTCATTGCATGTGTGTTCTTTTCATAATCCACCTATGGATCCACCAGTGTCATTTCATGTGTGATCTTTTTACTAACAACAACCAGAGTCATTGCATGTGTGTTCTCTTCAGAGACCACACATGAATCCACCAGTGTCATTGCATGTGTGTTCTTTTTACAAAAAACAACCAGTATCATTGAAATGTTTGTTTTCTTCAGAGATCACACATGGATCCACCAGTGTCATTGCATGTGTGTTGTTGTTACTAAAAATAACCAGAGTGATTGCATGTGTGTTCTTTTCACATACCACATATGGATCCACCAGTGTCATTGCATGTGTGTTCTTTTCACAATCCACCTATGGATCCACCAGTGTCATTCCATGTGTGCTCTTTTTACTAACAACAACCAGAGTCAATGCATGTGTGTTCTCTTCAGAGACCACACATGGATCCACCTGTGTCATTGCATGTGTGTTCTTTTTACTAACAACAACAAGAGTCATTGCATGTGTGTTCTTTTCACATACCACCTATGGATCCACCAGTGTCATTGCATGTGTGTTCTTTTCACAATCCACCTATCGATCCACCAGTGTCATTGCATGTGTGATCTTTTTACTAACAACAACCAGAGTCATTGCATGTGTGTTCTCTTCAGATACCACATATGGATCCACCAGTGTCATTGAAATGTGTCTTCTCTTCACAGACCACACATGGATCCACCAGTGTCATTGCATGTGTGTTCTTTTTACTAACAACATCTGGAGTCATTGCATGTGTGTTCTTTTCACGTAGCACATATGGATCCACCAGTGGCATTACATGTGTGCTCTTTTCACAATCCACCCATGGATCCACCAGTTTCATTGCATGTGCGTTCTTTTTACTCACAACAACCAGAGTCATTGCATGTTTGTTCTTTTCACATACCACATATGGATCCACCAGTGCCATTGAAATGTGTGTTCTCTTCAGAGACCACATATGGATCCACCAGTGTCATTCCATGTGTGTTCTTTTTACTAACAACAACTGGAGTCATTGCATGTGTGTTCTTTTCACATACCACATATGGATCCACCAGTGTCATTGCATGTGTGCTCCTTTCACAATCCACCTATGGATCCACCAGTGTCATTGCATGTGTGTTCTATTTACTAACAACAACCAGAGTAATTGCATGTGTGTTGTATTCACATACCACATATGGATCCACCAGTGTCATTGCAAGTGTGTTATTTTCACAATCCACCTATGCATCCAACAGTGTCATTGCATGTGTGATCTTTTTACTGACAACAACCAGAGTCATTGCATGTGTGTTCTCTTCAGAGACCACACATGTATCCACTAGTGTCATTCCATGTGTGTTCTTTTTACTAACAACAACCAGTGTCATTGAAATGTGTGTTCTCTTCAGAGAGCATACATGGATCCACCAGTGTCATTACATGTGTGTTCTTGTTACTAACAACCAGAGTCATTGCATGTGTGTTCTTTTCACATAACACATATGGATCCACCAGTGTCTTTGCATGTGTGTTATTTTTACTCACAACAACCAGAGTCATTGCATGTGTGTTCTTTTGACAATCCACATATGGATCGACTAGTGTCATTGCATGTGTGTTCTTTTTACTAACAATAACTAGTGTCATTGCATGTGTGTTCTTTTCACATACCACATATGGATCCACCAGTGTCATTGCATGTGTGTTCCTTTCACAATCCACCTATGGATCCACCAGTGTCATTGCATGTGTGCTCTTTATACTAACAACAACCAGAGTCATTGCATGTGCGTTCTCTTTAATGACCACACATGGATCCACCAGTGTCATTGCATGTGTGTTCTTTTTACTAAAAAAACCAGTGTTATTGAAATGTATGTTCTCTTCATAGACCACACATGGATCCACCAGTGTCATTGCATGTGTGTTCTTGTTAATAACAACAACCGAAGTCATTGCATGTGTGTTCTGTTCACATACCACATATGGATCCACCGGTATCATTGCATGTGGGTTCTTTCCAAAATTAACCTATGGATCCACCAGTGTCATTGCATGTGTGCTCTTTTTAGTAACAACAACCAGAGTCATTCCATGTGTGTTCTCTTCAGAGACCACACATGGATCCACCTGTGTCATTGCATGTGTTTTCTTTTTACTAACAACAAACAGAGTCATTGAAATGTGTGTTATCTTCAGCGACCACACAAGGATCCACTAGTGTCATTGCATGTGTGTTCTTTTTACTAACAACAACCAGAGTCATTGCATGTGTGTTCATTTCGCATACCACATATGGATCCACCAGTTTCACTGCATGTGTGTTCTTTTTACTAACAACAGCTGGAGTCATTTCATGTGTGTTCTTTTCACATACCACATATGGATCCACCAGTGTCATTGAAATGAGTGTTCTCTTCAGAGACCACACATGGATCCAGCAGTGTCATTGCATGTGTGTTCTTTTTACTAACAACAACTAGAGTCGTTGCATGTGTGTTCTTTTCACATACCACATATCGATCCACCAGTGTCATTGCATGTGTGCTCTTTTCACAATCCACCTATGGATCCACCAGTGTCATTCCATGTGTGTTCTTTTCACATATCACATATGGATCCACTTGTGTCACTGAAATGTGTGTTCTCTTCAGAGACCATACATGGATCCACCAGTGTCATTGCATGTGTGTTGTATTCACATACCACATATGGATCCACCGGTGTCATTGCAAGTGTGTTCTTTTCACAATCCACCTATGCATCCAACAGTGTCATTGCATGTGTGATCTTTTTACTGACAACAACCAGAGTCATTGCATGTGTGTTCTCTTCAGAGACCACACATGTATCCACTAGTGTCATTCCATGTGTGTTCTTTTTACTAACAACAACCAGTGTCATTGAAATGTGTGTTCTCTTCAGAGAGCATACATGGATCCACCAGTGTCATTACATGTGTGTTCTTGTTCCTAACAACCAGAGTCATTGCATGTGTGTTCTTTTCACATAACACATATGGATCCACCAGTGTCATTGCATGTGTGTTCTTTTTACTCACAACAACCAGAGTCATTGCATGTGTGTTCTTTTGACAATCCACATATGGATCGACTAGTGTCATTGCATGTGTGTTCTTTTTAATAACAATAACTAGTGTCATTGCATGTGTGTTCTTTTCACATACCACATATGGATCCACCAGTGTCATTGCATGTGTGTTCCTTTCACAATCCACCTATGGATCCACCAGTGTCATTGCATGTGTGCTCTTTATACTAACAACAACCAGAGTCATTGCATGTGTGTTCTCTTTAGAGACCACACATGGATCCACCAGTGTCATTTCATGTGTGTTCTTTTTACTAAAAAAACCAGTGTTATTGAAATGTATGTTCTCTTCATAGACCACACATGGATCCACCAGTGTCATTGCATGTGTGTTCTTGTTAATAACAACAAACGAAGTCATTGCATGTGTGTTCTTTTCAAATACCACATATGGATCCACCGGTATCATTGCATGTGTGTTCTTTTCAAAATTAACCTATGGATCCACCAGTGTCATTGCATGTGTGCTCTTTTTAGTAACAACAACCAGAGTCATTCCATGTGTGTTCTCTTCAGAGACCACACATGGATCCACCTGTGTCATTGCAGTTCTTTTTACTAACAACAAACAGAGTCATTGAAATGTGTGTTCTCTTCAGAGACCACACATGGATCCACTAGTGTCATTGCATGTGTGTTCTTTTTACTAACAACAACCAGAGTCATTGCATGTGTGTTCATTTCGCATACCACATATGGATCCACCAGTTTCACTGCATGTGTGTTCTTTTTACTAACAACAGCTGGAGTCATTTCATGTGTGTTCTTTTCACATACCACATATGGATCCACCAGTGTCATTGAAATGACTGTTCTCTTCAGAGACCACACATGGATCCAGCAGTGTCATTGCATGTGTGTTCTTTTTACTAACAACAACTAGAGTCATTGCATTTGTGTTCTTTTCACATACCACATATCGATCCACCTGTGTCATTGCATGTGTGCTCTTTTCACAATCCACCTATGGATCCACCAGTGTCATTCCATGTGTGTTCTTTTCACATATCACATATGGATCCACTTGTGTCATTGAAATGTGTGTTCTCTTTAGAGACCACACATGGATCCACCAGTTTCATTGCATGTGTGTTCTTTTTACTAACATCAATTGGAGTCATTGCATGTGTGTTCTTTTCACATACTACATATGGATCCACCAGTGTCATTGCATGTGTGCTCTTTTCACAATCCACCTATGGATCCACCGGTGTCATTGCATGTTTGTTGTTTTCACATACCACATATGGATCCACCAGTGTCATTGAAATGTGTGTTCTCTTCAGAGACCACACATGGATCCACCAGTGTCATTGCATGTGTGTTCTTTTTACTAACAACAACCAAAGTCATTGCATGTGTGTTCTTTTCACATACCACATATGGATCCACCAGTGTCATTGCATGTGTGTTCTTTTCATAATCCACCTATGGATCCACCAGTGTCATTTCATGTGTGCTCTTTTTACTAACAACAACCAGAGTCATTGCATGTGTGTTCTCTTCAGAGACCACACATGAATCCACCAGTGTCATTGCATGTGTGTTCTTTTTACAAAAAACAACCAGTATCATTGAAATGTTTGTTTTCTTCAGAGATCACACATGGATCCACCAGTGTCATTGCATGTGTGTTGTTGTTACTAAAAATAACCAGAGTGATTGCATGTGTGTTCTTTTCACATACCACATATGGATCCACCAGTGTCATTGCATGTGTGTTCTTTTCACAATCCACCTATGGATCCACCAGTGTCATTCCATGTGTGCTCTTTTTACTAACAACAACCAGAGTCAATGCATGTTTGTTCTCTTCAGAGACCACACATGGATCCACCTGTGTCATTGCATGTGTGTTCTTTTTACTAACAACAACAAGAGTCATTGCATGTGTGTTCTTTTCACATACCACCTATGGATCCACCAGTGTCATTGCATGTGTGTTCTTTTCACAATCCACCTATCGATCCACCAGTGTCATTGCATGTGTGATCTTTTTACTAACAACAACCAGAGTCATTGCATGTGTGTTCTCTTCAGATACCACATATGGATCCACCAGTGTCATTGAAATGTGTCTTCTCTTCACAGACCACACATGGATCCACCAGTGTCATTGCATGTGTGTTCTTTTTACTAACAACATCTGGAGTCATTGCATGTGTGTTCTTTTCACATAGCACATATGGATCCACCAGTGGCATTGCATGTGTGCTCTTTTCACAATCCACCCATGGATCCACCAGTTTCATTGCATGTGCGTTCTTTTTACTCACAACAACCAGAGTCATTGCATGTTTGTTCTTTTCACATACCACATATGGATCCACCAGTGCCATTGAAATGTGTGTTCTCTTCAGAGACCACATATGGATCCACCAGTGTCATTCCATGTGTGTTCTTTTTACTAACAACAACTGGAGTCATTGCATGTGTGTTCTTTTCACATACCACATATGGATCCACCAGTGTCATTGCATGTGTGCTCCTTTCACAATCCACCTATGGATCCACCAGTGTCATTGCATGTGTGTTCTTTTTACTAACAACAACCAGAGTAATTGCATGTGTGTTGTATTCACATACCACATATGGATCCACCAGTGTCATTGCAAGTGTGTTCTTTTCACAATCCACCTATGCATCCAACAGTGTCATTGCATGTGTGATCTTTTTACTGACAACAACCAGAGTCATTGCATGTGTGTTCTCTTCAGAGACCACACATGTATCCACTAGTGTCATTCCATGTGTGTTCTTTTTACTAACAACAACCAGTGTCATTGAAATGTGTGTTCTCTTCAGAGAGCATACATGGATCCACCAGTGTCATTACATGTGTGTTCTTGTTACTAACAACCAGAGTCATTGCATGTGTTATCTTTTCACATAACACATATGGATCCACCAGTGTCATTGCATGTGTGTTCTTTTTACTCACAACAACCAGAGTCATTGCATGTGTGTTCTTTTGACAATCCACATATGGATCGACTAGTGTCATTGCATGTGTGTTCTTTTTACTAACAATAACTAGTGTCATTGCATGTGTGTTCTTTTCACATACCAAATATGGATCCACCAGTGTCATTGCATGTGTGTTCCTTTCACAATCCACCTATGGATCCACCAGTGTCATTGCATGTGTGCTCTTTATACTAACAACAACCAGAGTCATTCCATGTGTGTTCTCTTTAAAGACCACACATGGATCCACCAGTGTCATTGCATGTGTGTTCTTTTTACTAAAAAAACCAGTGTTATTGAAATGTATGTTCTCTTCATAGACCACACATGGATCCACCAGTGTCATTGCATGTGTGTTCTTGTTAATAACAACAACCGAAGTCATTGCATGTGTGTTCTTTTCACATACCACATATGGATCCACCGGTATCATTGCATGTGTGTTCTTTCCAAAATTAACCTATGGATCCACCAGTGTCATTGCATGTGTGCTCTTTTTAGTAACAACAACCAGAGTTATTCCATGTGTGTTCTCTTCAGAGACCACACATGGATCCACCTGTGTCATTGCATGTGTTTTCTTTTTACTAACAACAAACAGAGTCATTGAAATGTGTGTTATCTTCAGAGACCACACAAGGATCCACGAGTGTCATTGCATGTGTGTTCTTTTTACTAACAACAACCAGAGTCATTGCATGTGTGTTCATTTCGCATACCACATATGGATCCACCAGTTTCACTGCATGTGTGTTCTTTTTACTAACAACAGCTGGAGTCATTTCATGTGTGTTCTTTTCACATACCACATATGGATCCACCAGTGTCATTGAAATGAGTGTTCTCTTCAGAGACCACACATGGATCCAGCAGTGTCATTGCATGTGTGTTCTTTTTACTAACAACAACTAGAGTCGTTGCATGTGTGTTCTTTTCACATACCACATATCGATCCACCAGTGTCATTGCATGTGTGCTCTTTTCACAATCCACCTATGGATCCACCAGTGTCATTCCATGTGTGTTCTTTTCACATATCACATATGGATCCACTTGTGTCACTGAAATGTGTGTTCTCTTCAGAGACCATACATGGATCCACCAGTTTCATTGCATGTGTGTTCTTTTTACTAACATCAATTGGAGTCATTGCATGTGTGTTCTTTTCACATACTACATATGGATCCACCAGTGTCATTGCATGTGTGCTCTTTTCACAATCCACCTATGGATCCACCAGTGTCATTGCATGTGTGTTCTTTTCACATACCACATATGGATCCACCAGTGTCATTGAAATGTGTGTTCTCTTCAGAGACCACACATGGATCCACTAGTGTCATTGCATGTGTGTTCTTTTTACTAACAACAACCAAAGTCATTGCATGTGTGTTCTTTTCACATACCACATATGGATCCACCAGTGTCATTGCATGTGTGTTCTTTTGATAATCCACCTATGGATCCACCAGTGTCATTGCATGTGTGCTCTTTTTAGTAACAACAACCAGAGTCATTGCATGTGTGTTCTCTTCAGAGACCACACATGAATCCACCAGTGTCATTGCATGTGTGTTCTTTTTACTAAAAACAACCAGTATCATTGAAATGTTTGTTTTCTTCAGAGATCACACATGGATCCACCAGTGTCATTGCATGTGTGTTGCTGTTACTAAAAATAACCAGAGTGATTGCATGTGTGTTCTTTTCACATACCACATATGGATCCACCAGTGTCATTGCATGTGTGTTCTTTTCACAATCCACCTATGGATCCACCAGTGTCATTCCATGTGTGCTCTTTTTACTAACAACAACCAGAGTCAATGCATGTGTGTTCTCTTCAGAGACCACACATGGATCCACCTGTGTCATTGCATGTGTGTTCTTTTTACTAACAACAACAAGAGTCATTGCATGTGTGTTCTTTTCACATACCACCTATGGATCCACCAGTGTCATTGCATGTGTGTTCTTTTCACAATCCACCTATCGATCCACCAGTGTCATTGCATGTGTGATCTTTTTACTAACAACAACCAGAGTCATTGCATGTGTGTTCTCTTCAGATACCACACATGGATCCACCTGTGTCATTGCATGTGTGTTCTTTTTACTAACAACAACTAGAGTCATTGAAATGTGTGTTCTCTTCAGAGACCACACATGGATCCATCAGTGACATTGCATGTTTGTTCTTTTTACTAACAACTACTAGAGTCATTGCAAGTGTGTTCTTTTCACATACCAGATATGGATCCACCAGTGTCATTGCATGTGTGTTTTTTACTAACAACAACTGGAGTCATTTCATGTGTGTTCTTTTCACATACCACATATGGATCCACCAGTGTCACTAAATTGTGTGTTCTCTTCAGAGACCACACATGGATCCACCAGTGTCATTTCATGTGTGTTCTTTTTACATACCTTATATGGATCCACAAGTGTCATTGCATGTGTGCTCTTTTCACAATCCACCTATGGATTCACCAGTGTCATTGCATGTGTGTTCTTTTCACATACCACATATGGATCCACCAGTGTCATTGAAATGTGTCTTCTCTTCACAGACCACACATGGATCCACCAGTGTCATTGCATGTGTCTTCTTTTTACTAACAACATCTGGAGTCATTGCAGGTGTGTTCTTTTCACATAGCACATATGGATCCACCAGTGGCATTGCATGTGTGCTCTTTTCACAATCCACCCATGGATCCACCAGTTTCATTGCATGTGCGTTCTTTTTACTCACAACAACCAGAGTCATTGCATGTTTGTTCTTTTCACATACCACATATGGATCCACCAGTGCCATTGCATGTGTGTTCTTTTTACTAACAACAACTGGAGTCATTGCATGTGTGTTCTTTTCACATACCACATATGGATCCACCAGTGTCATTGCATGTGTGCTCCTTTCACAATCCACCTATTGATCCACCAGTGCCATTGCATGTGTGTTCTTTTTACTAACAACAACCAGAGTAATTGCATGTGTGTTGTATTCACATACCACATATGGATCCACCAGTGTCATTGCAAGTGTGTTCTTTTCACAATCCACCTATGCATCCAACAGTGTCATTGCATGTGTGATCTTTTTACTGACAACAACCAGAGTCATTGCATGTGTGTTCTCTTCAGAGACCACACATGTATCCACTAGTGTAATTCCATGTGTGTTCTTTTTACTAACAACAACCAGTGTCATTGTGTAAGATCCCTCCTTTGTAAAGGAAAAGATCCCTGTGATTGCAATGCTAGTCCCTGGATCAATGCTAGCATCCACAGTTTAAGATGAAGTACACAGATACAAAGGTCGTTTATTACAGTCATTCCAGAGATAAAACATAGTCTTTTACAACTCATGGCCAAAGGCCTAATACAAGAGTTTATGGAATATGTAAATAAACATAAGTCTTCATCTTCATGTGCCACAGGCATGCATGTTGAGTGTAGACTCATGACTCCTAATCATCATCAGAGTAACCTGCAACATCATAAGTTACAGCCACAAGGGTCAATACTTTGGAATAGTATTGGCAAGTGATACCTTAGTATATTTTAAGTGGACTATAATACTATATGCATTTGGCTGGTGGAGCTTAGGCTTGCATTGCTCAAAATAGATTTTTCCTTAACTTTTGAAAACACTAAGTTTTTGTAAGGCATAAAACACCCAAGGCATCTACCAATCAAAGACTGAAGATCCACTCAGGGCATCTACCAATCAATGACTGAAGATCCTTTTAACCCTTGTTCACCCACAAGTTTTATTTAGAAATTGGAGTGATGAGATTCTTGAAGTTTCCATGTCTTGATGCTCAAATTGTCCTTTACCAGGGACATGGCTAAGTACTTAGGTTTTACACTCTGCAGAGGTGGTGCACTTTACCCACAAGCCTTGGTTTCCCAAGACATGATCCTTCAGTAGCCTTTCCTTAGTCAAATGGACGCGCTCCAACCTATCATCCCATCTACCACCCACTGTCCAAAAGACTAAGTTCTAGCATCCTAAGATCATGGCAGAGCCCATATTACCAAGTGGTTGCACTTGAAGCTTCTCAACATTAGACATCTCAAATCTCTTTGTTTCCTGGGTGGCCATCCACAAGTGAGATACACAAGCCAAGTCCATGGCCTTGTGAACCACTCAACATAAGCCATTCCTTCCATTCCACCCAGGTGGTTCATTAACTTAGTTGTTTTATTTTACAAAAACATAAGTCCTTAGACTTAGAAATTTTCCATAGTGAATAGATAAACCACCCTTGTTTTCTAGTAGCTAGGCTAAGCATGTTAGTAATAGGAATCTTGTCTTAGGTAATTTTTCACTAAGGTTTCACCTAATAGGTTTTCCCAAGAATAGCTTGTACTTAGCAAAAACCATGCAAGTCCTATACTTAGAAAATATTACTAATGCATAAATAAAATATAGGAATGGAATATTCATGATGATATCACTTGCCTTGGTAGTGTGGAGAGTAGCACTCGTCACAATCACAATCACTAGCAAAATCTACACACAAAGTTATAGCACACAATTACACTCAAATATATACAAACAAAATATTATGAATGCATGCATGCATGAATCTACCAAGTGATGATTTTTGAAAACTCAACCAAGCAAGTGCATGAATACAGAAATTTAGCAAGTCACTAGTTTACCATCTAAACAAAATTTAACCCTAAACAAAAATACTAAACTAAATCTATACTTAAAAAGGCCTCAAACAAGTCTCTGCAATTTTAGCACATCTAATGGTTACTATTTGCTAAACAAATTGGATAGGCAGAAAGGTCTTGTTTTTCTGAATCCAACGGTATAAAGTTTGCAAAATTCCAACGTGGAAATCAAAAGATATAGGCATTTGAAATCTGGATCAAAATCTGTTTTTAAATTCTATTTTCAGATCAGCTCCTAGCCACGCGTCATGATCCTATTCGCCCGTACCGGTTCGTCTGGATCGAGCGATACAGACCGCTGGATCTAAATGAAATCTGGCGGCTCAGATCGCGTACCGCTTCGGGGTTAAGTGGATCTATCCTAGCGCTACGATGCAGATCTAACGGTTGTTATTGACCTGGCCAGAAACTGGCGGCGGAGCGGCGGCTACCGGCGGCGGAACTGTCGGTCGATGACGTTGCCGACGATGCAGGAGGTAAGTGAGATCGAGGAGTAGCTCACCGGGCTCAGGAGGTCACGGCGAAGATCGTCGTACTTGCAGTTGGTCAAGGGGTGCTCGGGGCTGTCCTAGATTGCTCGCCGGAGTTGCTGTGGGCGGCGGTTGCGTCGGGTGGTCGTCGTGGACGTCGCTGTGAATCACCCCGAGGCAAGGCGAGGACACGGTTAGATTCGCAGAGTCGAGACAGAGCTATGTGCGTGAACTAGAAAGTGCGGGGTGGTCTGGACTTACCACTGGAGTTCGCCGGAGTTCGTGCAGACGTCGGAGGCGACTAGTCGACGATGTTGCCGGAGCTACGGTCCATGCGAGAGCAAACGAAACGTGTTAAAAGAAGCGCAGAGGCTCACTGAATCAGTTTGCAAGATCGAGAGGTAGAGAGGAGCTCTAGACTCACCGGAATTCGCCGGCGCAGTCGTCGGAGACGGCGGGGCTACAGAGAGCAATACACGCAGCCTGGTGGCGCTCTGGGTTCGGGGTTTGAGGGAGAAGAGAGAGGAGACAGAGGGGATTCTTATAGCCTGGTCACGAGCGAGAATTACTCGGCCAATAAATCGAATTGACGCCGTGAATTAAACACAGAAACGCCCGCGTTGATTTGGGGATGAACGGGTCGTGCGGGTGGAGACGACGGTGACGTGGAGAAGGCCCGCTTGTCAGCGTGGTACGCGGAGTGCAGGTGGGGTCGGGCTGTCAGCGTCTGTCTGCGTGTGCTCGCGCGTGTGAGAAGTAAAAGGAGATCCCCGGGTGGGCTTGCTGGGCTTCATTCGCTGCTGGGCCAGATTCTGGCCGCTCGGCCCTTTCCCTTTCTTTCAGCTTTTTCTTTTTCTAATTCCATTTTCTGGTATGAATTTGATATGAATTCAAATCCTTTTGAATTCAAACTGCTTTGGGAATTTTTGCAGGGTTCTGTGGGTTCAAAAACGAGTCATATGACCATGTGATTACTAGCAAGGCTTGGTCAAGCTTGGGTCTTTGAAATAAACAGAGACTTTGTCTCTTTGTCTCTAGTTTGAAATAGGTTTTAGAAAATATTTCTAAATTGAATTTTTGGGTTTAAATGTTACTCCTAACCTTTCCAACCATGGAGGCAAGCAAACAAGATCATGGACAATCAAATCTCAAAGGGTGATGGCCAATTGAGATAAATTGCCCACATGAAATCATAGCCAAAGTTTGTGTTTCTAAATGATTTTGAGAAAAACCCTAAATGGATGAATGATGCAAAGATGATATGAATGAGTTTTGAAACATGATTTTTAGGGATGTTACAATCTAACCCCCTTAAGATGAATCTCGCCCTCGAGATTCGGATTGGCTAGCAAATAGGTGTGGGTGGTCTTTCCGAAGATCATCTTCTCTTTCCCATGTTGCTTCTTCCTCGGAATGATGATTCCATTGTACTTTGCAAAACTTGATAGTCTTTGTTCTTGTGACTCTTTCTGTGGTCTCAAGAATCTTGACAGGCTTTTCTTCATAGGTGAGATCACTTTCTAGTTGAACTTCCTCCAAAGGTATGGTATCCTTCAAAGATGTTTCTTCCATTTCTGGGTGACATTTCTTAAGTTGGCTTACATGAAAAACATTATGGACTGCTGATAGAGGTGCTGGTAATTCAATTTCATATGCAACTTCTCCCTTGCGACTTAGAATGTTAAATGGTCCAACATATCTTGGTGCCAACTTTCCTTTGACTCCAAATCTTTTCACTCCACGAAGTGGTGATACTCTAAGATAAGCTTTATCCCCAACTTCGTAGGTGATTTCCCTACGCTTAACATCTGCGTAGCTTTTCTGTCGAGACTGTGCTATCTTCAATCTGTCTCTAACCAATTTGACCTTTTCTTCGGCGTCTTTGATAAGATCTGGTCCAAACAAACTTCTTTCTCCCACACCATTGCATAGCAATGGGGTGGTACACTTTCTTCCGTATAGAAACTCAAATGGTGCCATCCCAATACTAGTTTGGTGACTGTTGTTGTAAGAGAACTCTGCGTAAGGCAGACTTTCATCCCAACTTGCTCCATAGTCTAGGGCACATGCCCTCAACATGTCTTCAAGAATTTGATTAGTCCTTTCTGTTTGTCCATCAGTTTCAGGATGAAAAGCAGTGCTGAATTCCAATCTCGTCCCTAAAGATTCATGAAGTTGTCTCCAAAAGTGAGAAGTGAACTGAGTTCCTCTATCAGACACAATACTCTTAGGTACACCGTGAAGGCATACAATTCTGCTCATGTAGATTTTGGCTAACTTGGCACTAGTATAAGTTGTCTTTACGGGTATAAAATGAGCCACTTTAGTTAGGCAATCTACTACTACCCATATGGAATCATACCCTGACCTGGTCCTTGGTAATCCAGTAATGAAATCCATACCAATATTTTCCCACTTCCACTCAGGAATAGGCATTGGTTGAAGCAAACCTGCTGGTTTCTGATGCTCCGCTTTCACTCTACTACACACATCACACAAAGCAATATGTTCGGCGATGTCCCTTTTAAGATTGTTCCACCAAAATCTTTCTTTCATATCCATGTACATTTTGGTGTTTCCCGGGTGAATAGAATACGGAGAGTTATGGGCTTCTTGCAGAATCAGTTTCCGCAATTCCGGATCTTGTGGTACACAAATACGTTTCTCGTGCCATAAAGTACCTTGTTCGTCCATCTGGAAACTTTTAGCTTTTCCTTGGCTAATCCTTTCCTTAATCTCTTCGATTTCTTTATCCGTCTTTTGAGCTTCTTTAATCTTATCCAACAGAGTGGGTTGAACATCCAAAGACATAAGATGTCCTTCTGGCGCAATCTCCAACCTGAGTTCCTTGAATTGCTTACACAAATCATCTGGCAATTCACCTTTGGTAAGACCATTTACAAACGCTTTACGACTTAGAGCATCTGCTACTACATTTGCTTTACCGGGGTGGTATTGCAAACTCAAGTCGTAATCCTTGATAAGTTCTAGCCATCTCCTTTGTCTCATATTGATTTCCTTCTGGGTGAAGATATACTTCAAACTCTTATGATCGGTGAATACTTCACAACGTTTTCCCAAAAGGTAATGTCTCCATGTTTTGAGTGCATGGACAACAGCGGCTAACTCTAAATCATGAGTAGGATAATTTACTTCATGAGTTTTGAGTTGTCTCGAGGCATAAGCCACAACTTTTCCGCCTTGCATAAGTACGGCTCCTAATCCTTGATGCGAAGCATCACAATACACTTGGAAATCCTTTTCCAAATCTGGTAGGCACAGTACTGGTGCTGACACCAGTCTCTTCTTTAATTCTTGAAAGCTGAGTTCACATCCCTCAGACCAAGCAAATTTCTTTTCTTTCTTTAACAATTCTGTCATTGGTTTAGCAACCTTAGAAAAGTTTTCAATGAATCTTCTGTAGTAACCTGCTAAACCAAGGAAACTACGAACCTCTTTTACATTCCTAGGTGATTCCCATTCTGTCACAGCTGAGACTTTAGCAGGATCAAATGCTACACCATCCTTTGTCATAACATGACCAAGAAATCCAACTTCCTCTACCCAAAACTCACACTTGCTGAATTTGGCATAAAGCTTATGTTCCCTTAGTTTCTCAAGTATCAAGCGTAGATGTCTTTCATGCTCTTCTTTGCTCTTGGAGTAGACTAAGATGTCATCGATGAAAACGACAACAAACTTGTCGAGAAATTCCATGAACACTTTGTTCATCATATTCATGAAGTATGCTGGAGCGTTGGTTAATCCAAAAGGCATCACCGTGTACTCATACAATCCATACCTTGTGGTGAAGGCTGTTTTAGGTATGTCTTGCTCTCTTATCTTGAGTTGAAAATAGCCTGACCGAAGATCAATCTTCGAGAACACACAAGCTCCTTCTAGCTGATCAAACAAGTCATTGATTCTTGGCAAAGGATATTTGTTCTTGATGGTTACCTCGTTGAGAGAACGGTAATCTATACATAATCTTTGAGTTCTATCTCTCTTTTCTACGAACAAAACTGGAGCTCCCCAAGATGAAGAACTTGGCTGGATGAATCCTTTCTGCAATTGTTCTCCAAGTTGTTTCTTGAGTTCCTTAAGTTCGTCAACTGACATTTTATAAGGCCTCTTTGCCCTTGGTCCAGAACCTGGTACCAAATCTATTATAAACTCCACATCTCTATCTGGTGGCATTCCTGGTAACTCTTCCGGGAACACATCCGGATACTCACACACAATTGGCACTGTGTCCATGCTAACCCCCTTAAGAGAATTCAGCTTACTCCCTTTAGATCTAAAGTTGGACTTGAATATTATCCTCTTACCTTCAGGGGTTGTGAGTGAAATTGTACGATTTGCACAATCTAGTACTCCCTCATATTTAGCCATCCAATCCATTCCCAAAATTACATCCAATCCTTGGGAATTTAGGATTATTAGGTTTACTGGAAACTTATGTTTTCCGATCTCTATGACTAGATCCCGGCATCCAAGACTCACTATCATATCTCCTCCCGGAGAGCTAACTTTTATCGGACACCCAATGTTTTCAGATGTGAACCCGTTTCTATCAACAAATGCTTTTGATATGAATGAATGAGATGCACCAGTATCAAAGAGTACAAATGCTGAGATGGAATTGATTCTGAACTTACCAGCAACAGCATCAGGCTCTTCATAGACCTCCTCCACATTGATGTGGTTAACCTGTCCTTTCTGAAAAGGATTTGGCTTGATAGGTCCTTCAATTTTCTTCTCAGGACACTCATTAGCATAATGCCCCAGCTTCTTGCATTTGTAGCACTCAACCTGACTGATGTCCGTCTTAGGCTGACTTCTACTTCCACTTCCACCTCCACTATGGTGGCTCTTATATCCACTCTTGTGGTTCTTGTACTTATCATTGTCATGACTGCGATGATGCTTGTTGTCATGACGGTTGTGATTGTGGTGTTTGTTAAACTTCTCATGCTTGTGGGATCCTGAGCTGACACTATCATCATAGTGAGATCGTTTATGAGATGATCCCGAGCTGTGCTTGTCGGAGTGTTTCCTCTTCTTACTCTCGACTTGCTTCATTTTATTCTCCACAATAACAGCCTTGTCACACAGCGACTGGTAAGTTGGAACATACGCCACAGACAGCTGCAGATTTAGCTCATCATTCAAGCGTTCTAGAAACTTTTCCTTCCTTTTGGCATCAGTGTCAACCTCATCCGGTGCATAGCGCGCCAGATTGTTGAACTCTTCAATATATTCAGCCACGCTGTGGTGGCGCTGCTTCAGGTTGTGAAACTCCTTCTTTTTCAGGCTCATCATTCCTGGTGAGATATGAGTAGTACGAAATCCATCTTCAAAAATAGCCCAAGTCACCTCATCAATAGGCGTGGTAATCTGGAAGTTGTCCCACCATGCGGCGGCTGGTCCTTCCAACAGATGTGCTGCGAACCTGACCTTTTCAGCATCTGTGCATCCCACGGTCACTAAGTCCTTGTTCACAGAACGTAGCCAATCATTGGCCACCATGGGATCAGTCGTTCCCGAAAACTTAGCTGGCCTCAGACGCAGAAATCTGGTGAGCATATCAAAACCTGGAGGGTTGTTGTTGTTATTGTTGTTATTGTTGTTGTTGTTATTGGGGTTGTTGTTGTTCTGGTTCTGGATGAACGTCGTCATCATTTGCATAAGCTGTGTCTGCGCATTCATCATTTGTTGCATTTCCGGGGTAATGTTGGGGTTGGGGTTGGTGTTTGCGCGACGGGGAGGCATCTGTGGTTTATTCATATAGAGATAAGAATGAGATACCCTTACATGATTTATGCACAATACACACATTGCATGCAACACAAGGATAAAGCTCAACAACAAGATATCAAAAAGTCTCAAAGCAAATACACACATGTGGCAAGCCATCCACATGTCGAATGGTCCAAACATTAAGTTCACAAATAACAAGTGCGGTAAATAAAGATAACTGAGTAGTCAAATCTACTCGTCGGCATCAATCTCCTCCTCGACAAAGGTAAGACCTGCGTTTTCCATTGCGGTCTTGTTCTCCTCGATGGTAGTGGTCAACGAGTTGATCTTGGCCTTGAGAGCCCTCTTCTGGGAACGAAGCCTCTCAATCACTGTCTGCTGCTGCTCTAACTCGAAGTCCTTGGACTGCAGTTCCTCGGTCATATCACGAATCCTCTTGTTCCTATCCTGGACACGCTTCTCTTGACTCTTGAACTTACGGTCTTGGGTCTCGAACTTTGCCTCCATCTCCTTGACTATCTCGTCCTGCTGCGCGAAGAGCTTGTCCTTCTCGCGAAGCTGCACCTGGAGCTCGTCATTACTAAGCATGACGTTGGTCCTATCGGTATCCACGTGCCTAATAAGAGTCTCTAAGTCCTGGAGGTACAGGCGTATCGGCTCTGCTGTGACCCTCGAGTCGTCCTCAAAGTCAATGGACTCTCCGTCATCATCACGCCTTCCGAAGGCGTGGAAGTGAGTGCCTCTAACCTGTCGGGAGTGACGGCCTAACAATCGTCCTATCAGATCCTGCATGACAACCTCCATGCCTCTCTCCCTGTCATCGTGCATAAGCTTGAAGACGATGGCCTCCGTAGTAGGCTCAGTCTGGCGTCCTGGCTGGTTCACCTTGAAGCCCCAAAGGTCCTTCCTCTCAAACTTGGTGAGTGGGTGCACCGTAATGATAGGAAGAGGGAGATCGAGTAAAGTACTAAGCTCTACGATACGAGGACCAAAACGGGTAGCCTGGAACTCCTCAACAGTGCTGATGGCAATAGGCATCTATTTATAAGATTGAAAAAGTTAGAACAACACAATTTAAGATAGCAAGGCAACATTCAAACACATTCTTGGAACACACAAATCAATCAAGTCATGCATACAAAAATTCAATACATCAACCAAGGTTCAAACTTATTTTTAAGGTATCATTTGGAAAATAAGGTGATAGATGGTGGTCCAACTAACGAAGTGCGTTTACAGACCTATCTCACTGGATCTGGTGGCTAACACAATGTTCCTAGTGGCAATCACCCTATCTTGTTCACATGCTTCTATCACTAAGTCTATAATATCTCCTCTTAAGGATTGGTTGGTGACTTCCAACTCTTGGGTATGTTCTTTCTCTTTCTCTAAGTCTTTTTGGAGGTTGAGCATCTTGCACTTGACTCTAGCACTTAGTTCCTTGATAGTCTTCCAAGCTGCTTCTTTTGCTGACTCAAAGAATGTGGTGTGCATAAAAGTGTTGGTGTACATGCAGAAGCCCTTTTCTTTGTGGTTGTCTTCCTTATTCTTGTATAAGTGAAGTTGCACCCACCAATACTCCACTCCATCCTCCATCACTGGAAAGCCCTTGTACACAGCTGCACCATGTACTCCCATGGTCTCCATGAGGTCCTTGAGAATCTTGGGAAACTCAGTCTCACACTCCAAGGTCATGGTCATGAGTGGTCCTTTCTTCACGGCTTCATTGACGGAGTTCATCTACAAATAGAGATGAGAGTAAGAAGATTAGAAAAGTTTACGAGAAGAATAGACAAGTGTAGAAGAAGTTAAAATTTTCCTTAGTGGTTTCCAATCCTAGGGTCATAATCCAACATGCAACACAGTGCTCTGATACCATCTGTAAGATCCCTCCTTTGTAAAGGAAAAGATCCCTGTGATTGCAATGCTAGTCCCTGGATCAATGCTAGCATCCACAGTTTACGATGAAGTACACAGATACAAAGGTCGTTTATTACAGTCATTCCAGAGATAAAACATAGTCTTTTACAACTCATGGCCAAAGGCCTAATACAAGAGTTTATGGAATATGTAAATAAACATAAGTCTTCATCTTCATGTGCCACAGGCATGCATGTTGAGTGTAGACTCATGACTCCTAATCATCATCAGAGTAACCTGCAACATCATAAGTTACAGCCACAAGGGTCAATACTTTGGAATAGTATTGGCAAGTGATACCTTAGTATATTTTAAGTGGACTATAATACTATATGCATTTGGCTGGTGGAGCTTAGGCTTGCATTGCTCAAAATAGATTTTTCCTTAACTTTTGAAAACACTAAGTTTTTGTAAGGCATAAAACACCCAAGGCATCTACCAATCAAAGACTGAAGATCCACTCAGGGCATCTACCAATCAATGACTGAAGATCCTTTTAACCCTTGTTCACCCACAAGTTTTATTTAGAAATTGGAGTGATGAGATTCTTGAAGTTTCCATGTCTTGATGCTCAAATTGTCCTTTACCAGGGACATGGCTAAGTACTTAGGTTTTACACTCTGCAGAGGTGGTGCACTTTACCCACAAGCCTTGGTTTCCCAAGACATGATCCTTCAGTAGCCTTTCCTTAGTCAAATGGACGCGCTCCAACCTATCATCCCATCTACCACCCACTGTCCAAAAGACTAAGTTCTAGCATCCTAAGATCATGGCAGAGCCCATATTACCAAGTGGTTGCACTTGAAGCTTCTCAACATTAGACATCTCAAATCTCTTTGTTTCCTGGGTGGCCATCCACAAGTGAGATACACAAGCCAAGTCCATGGCCTTGTGAACCACTCAACATAAGCCATTCCTTCCATTCCACCCAGGTGGTTCATTAACTTAGTTGTTTTATTTTACAAAAACATAAGTCCTTAGACTTAGAAATTTTCCATAGTGAATAGATAAACCACCCTTGTTTTCTAGTAGCTAGGCTAAGCATGTTAGTAATAGGAATCTTGTCTTAGGTAATTTTTCACTAAGGTTTCACCTAATAGGTTTTCCCAAGAATAGCTTGTACTTAGCAAAAACCATGCAAGTCCTATACTTAGAAAATATTACTAATGCATAAATAAAATATAGGAATGGAATATTCATGATGATATCACTTGCCTTGGTAGTGTGGAGAGTAGCACTCGTCACAATCACAATCACTAGCAAAATCTACACACAAAGTTATAGCACACAATTACACTCAAATATATACAAACAAAATATTATGAATGCATGCATGCATGAATCTACCAAGTGATGATTTTTGAAAACTCAACCAAGCAAGTGCATGAATACAGAAATTTAGCAAGTCACTAGTTTACCATCTAAACAAAATTTAACCCTAAACAAAAATACTAAACTAAATCTATACTTAAAAAGGCCTCAAACAAGTCTCTGCAATTTTAGCACATCTAATGGTTACTATTTGCTAAACAAATTGGATAGGCAGAAAGGTCTTGTTTTTCTGAATCCAACGGTATAAAGTTTGCAAAATTCCAACGTGGAAATCAAAAGATATAGGCATTTGAAATCTGGATCAAAATCTGTTTTTAAATTCTATTTTCAGATCAGCTCCTAGCCACGCGTCATGATCCTATTCGCCCGTACCGGTTCGTCTGGATCGAGCGATACAGACCGCTGGATCTAAATGAAATCTGGCGGCTCAGATCGCGTACCGCTTCGGGGTTAAGTGGATCTATCCTAGCGCTACGATGCAGATCTAACGGTTGTTATTGACCTGGCCAGAAACTGGCGGCGGAGCGGCGGCTACCGGCGGCGGAACTGTCGGTCGATGACGTTGCCGATGATGCAGGAGGTAAGTGAGATCGAGGAGTAGCTCACCGGGCTCAGGAGGTCACAGCGAAGCTCGTCGTACTTGCAGTTGGTCAAGGGGTGCTCGGGGCTGTCCTAGATTGCTCGCCGGAGTTGCTGTGGGCGGCGGTTGCGTCGGGTGGTCGTCGTGGACGTCGCTGTGAATCACCCCGAGGCAAGGCGAGGACACGGTTAGATTCGCAGAGTCGAGACAGAGCTATGTGCGTGAACTAGAAAGTGCGGGGTGGTCTGGACTTACCACTGGAGTTCGCCGGAGTTCGTGCAGACGTCGGAGGCGACTAGTCGACGATGTTGCCGGAGCTACGGTCCATGCGAGAGCGAACAAAACGTGTTAAAAGAAGCGCAGAGGCTCACTGAATCAGTTTGCAAGATCGAGAGGCAGAGAGGAGCTCTGGACTCACCGGAATTCGCCGGTGCAGTCGTCGGAGACGGCGGGGCTACAGAGAGCAATACACGCAGCCTGGTGGCGCTCTGGGTTCGGGGTTTGAGGGAGAAGAGAGAGGAGACAGAGGGGATTCTTATAGCCTGGTCACGAGCGAGAATTACTCGGCCAATAAATCGAATTGACGCCGTGAATTAAACACAGAAACGCCCGCGTTGATTTGGGGATGAACGGGTCGTGCGGGTGGAGACGACGGTGACATGGAGAAGGCCCGCTTGTTAGCGTGGTACGCGGAGTGCAGGTGGGGTCGGGCTGTCAGCGTCTGTCTGCGTGTGCTCGCGCGTGTGAGAAGTAAAAGGAGATCCCCGGGTGGGCTTGCTGGGCTTCATTCGCTGCTGGGCCAGATTCTGGCCGCTCGGCCCTTTCCCTTTCTTTAAGCTTTTTCTTTTTCTAATTCCATTTTCTGGTATGAATTTGATATGAATTCAAATCCTTTTGAATTCAAACTGCTTTGGGAATTTTTGCAGGGTTCTGTGGGTTCAAAAACGAGTCATATGACCATGTGATTACTAGCAAGGCTTGGTCAAGCTTGGGTCTTTGAAATAAACAGAGACTTTGTCTCTTTGTCTCTAGTTTGAAATAGGTTTTAGAAAATATTTCTAAATTGAAGTCTTGGGTTTAAATGTTACTCCTAACCTTTCCAACCATGGAGGCAAGCAAACAAGATCATGGACAATCAAATCTCAAAGGGTGATGGCCAATTGAGATAAATTGCCCACATGAAATCATAGCCAAAGTTTGTGTTTCTAAATGATTTTGAGAAAAACCCTAAATGGATGAATGATGCAAAGATGATATGAATGAGTTTTGAAACATGATTTTTAGGGATGTTACAATCTAACCCCCTTAAGATGAATCTCGCCCTCGAGATTCGGATTGGCTAGCAAATAGGTGTGGGTGGTCTTTCCGAAGATCATCTTCTCTTTCCCATGTTGCTTCTTCTTCGGAATGATGATTCCATTGTACTTTGCAAAACTTGATAGTCTTTGTTCTTGTGACTCTTTCTGTGGTCTCAAGAATCTTGACAGGCTTTTCTTCATAGGTGAGATCACTTTCTAGTTGAACTTCCTCCAAAGGTATGGTATCCTTCAAAGATGTTTCTTCCATTTCTGGGTGACATTTCTTAAGTTGGCTTACATGAAAAACATTATGGACTGCTGATAGAGGTGCTGGTAATTCAATTTCATATGCAACTTCTCCCTTGCGACTTAGAATGTTAAATGGTCCAACATATCTTGGTGCCAACTTTCCTTTGACTCCAAATCTTTTCACTCCACGAAGTGGTGATACTCTAAGATAAGCTTTATCCCCAACTTCGTAGGTGATTTCCCTACGCTTAACATCTGCGTAGCTTTTCTGTCGAGACTGTGCTATCTTCAATCTGTCTCTAACCAATTTGACCTTTTCTTCGGCGTCTTTGATAAGATCTGGTCCAAACAAACTTCTTTCTCCCACACCATTCCATAGCAATGGGGTGGTACACTTTCTTCCGTATAGAAACTCAAATGGTGCCATCCCAATACTAGTTTGGTGACTGTTGTTGTAAGAGAACTCTGCGTAAGGCAGACTTTCATCCCAACTTGCTCCATAGTCTAGGGCACATGCCCTCAACATGTCTTCAAGAATTTGATTAGTCCTTTCTGTTTGTCCATCAGTTTCAGGATGAAAAGCAGTGCTGAATTCCAATCTTGTCCCTAAAGATTCATGAAGTTGTCTCCAAAAGTGAGAAGTGAACTGAGTTCCTCTATCAGACACAATACTCTTAGGTACACCGTGAAGGCATACAATTCTGCTCATGTAGATTTTGGCTAACTTGGCACTAGTATAAGTTGTCTTTACGGGTATAAAATGAGCCACTTTAGTTAGGCAATCTACTACTACCCATATGGAATCATACCCTGACCTGGTCCTTGGTAATCCAGTAATGAAATCCATACCAATATTTTCCCACTTCCACTCAGGAATAGGCATTGGTTGAAGCAAACCTGCTGGTTTCTGATGCTCCGCTTTCACTCTACTACACACATCACACAAAGCAATATGTTCGGCGATGTCCCTTTTAAGATTGTTCCGCCAAAATCTTTCTTTCATATCCATGTACATTTTGGTGTTTCCCGGGTGAATAGAATACGGAGAGTTATGGGCTTCTTGCAGAATCAGTTTCCGCAATTCCGGATCTTGTGGTACACAAATACGTTTCTCGTGCCATAAAGTACCTTGTTTGTCCATATGAAAACTTTTAGCTTTTCCTTGGCTAATCCTTTCCTTAATCTCTTCGATTTCTTTATCCGTCTTTTGAGCTTCTTTAATCTTATCCAACAGAGTGGGTTGAACATCCAAAGACATAAGATGTCCTTCTGGCACAATCTCCAACCTGAGTTCCTTGAATTGCTTACACAAATCATCTGGCAATTCACCTTTGGTAAGACCATTTACAAACGCTTTACGACTTAGATCATCTGCTACTACATTTGCTTTACCGGGGTGGTATTGCAAACTCAAGTCGTAATCCTTGATAAGTTCTAGCCATCTCCTTTGTCTCATATTGATTTCCTTCTGGGTGAAGATATACTTCAAACTCTTATGATCGGTGAATACTTCACAACGTTTTCCCAAAAGGTAATGTCTCCATGTTTTGAGTGCATGGACAACAGCGGCTAACTCTAAATCATGAGTAGGATAATTTACTTCATGAGTTTTGAGTTGTCTCGAGGCATAAGCCACAACTTTTCCGCCTTGCATAAGTACGGCTCCTAATCCTTGATGCGAAGCATCACAATACACTTGGAAATCCTTTTCCAAATCTGGTAGGCACAGTACTGGTGCTGACACCAGTCTCTTCTTTAATTCTTGAAAGCTGAGTTCACATCCCTCAGACCAAGCAAATTTCTTTTCTTTCTTTAACAATTCTGTCATTGGTTTAGCAACCTTAGAAAAGTTTTCAATGAATCTTCTGTAGTAACCTGCTAAACCAAGGAAACTACGAACCTCTTTTACATTCCTAGGTGATTCCCATTCTGTCACAGCTGAGACTTTAGCAGGATCAACTGCTACACCATCCTTTGTCATAACATGACCAAGAAATCCAACTTCCTCTAACCAAAACTCACACTTGCTGAATTTGGCATAAAGCTTATGTTCCCTTAGTTTCTCAAGTATCAAGCGTAGATGTCTTTCATGCTCTTCTTTGCTCTTGGAGTAGACTAAGATGTCATCGATGAAAACGACAACAAACTTGTCGAGAAATTCCATGAACACTTTGTTCATCATATTCATGAAGTATGCTGGAGCGTTGGTTAATCCAAAAGGCATCACCGTGTACTCATACAATCCATACCTTGTGGTGAAGGCTGTTTTAGGTATGTCTTGCTCTCTTATCTTGAGTTGAAAATAGCCTGACCGAAGATCAATCTTCGAGAACACACAAGCTCCTTCTAGCTGATCAAACAAGTCATTGATTCTTGGCAAAGGATATTTGTTCTTGATGGTTACCTCGTTGAGAGAACGGTAATCTATACATAATCTTTGAGTTCTATCTCTCTTTTCTACGAACAAAACTGGAGCTCCCCAAGATGAAGAACTTGGCTGGATGAATCCTTTCTGCAATTGTTCTCCAAGTTGTTTCTTGAGTTCCTTAAGTTCGTCAACTGACATTTTATAAGGCCTCTTTGCCCTTGGTCCAGAACCTGGTACCAAATCTATTATAAACTCCACATCTCTATCTGGTGGCATTCCTGGTAACTCTTCCGGGAACACATCCGGATACTCACACACAATTGGCACTGTGTCCATGCTAACCCCCTTAAGAGAATTCAGCTTACTCCCTTTAGATCTAAAGTTGGACTTGAATATTATCCTCTTACCTTCAGGGGTTGTGAGTGAAATTGTACGATTTGCACAATCTAGTACTCCCTCATATTTAGCCATCCAATCCATTCCCAAAATTACATCCAATCCTTGGGAATTTAGGATTATTAGGTTTACTGGAAACTTATGTTTTCCGATCTCTATGACTAGATCCCGGCATCCAAGACTCACTATCATATCTCCTCCCGGAGAGCTAACTTTTATCGGACACCCAATGTTTTCAGATGTGAACCCGTTTCTATCAACAAATGCTTTTGATATGAATGAATGAGATGCACCAGTATCAAAGAGTACAAATGCTGAGATGGAATTGATTCTGAACTTACCAGCAACAGCATCAGGCTCTTCATAGACCTCCTCCACATTGATGTGGTTAACCTGTCCTTTCTGAAAAGGATTTGGCTTGATAGGTCCTTCAATTTTCTTCTCAGGACACTCATTAGCATAATGCCCCAGCTTCTTGCATTTGTAGCACTCAACCTGACTGATGTCCGTCTTAGGCTGACTTCTACTTCCACTTCCACCTCCACTTTAGAGACCATACATGGATCCACCAGTGTCATTGCATGTGTGTTCTTGTTACTAACAACAACCGGAGTCATTGCATGTGTGTTCTTTTCACATACCACATATGGATCCACCAGTGTCATTGCATGTGTGTTGTTTTCACAATCCACCTATGGATCCACCAGCTTCATTGCATGTGTGTTCTTTTTACTCACAACAACTAGAGTCATTGCATGTGTGTTCTTTTCACATACCACATATGGATCCACTAGTGTCATTGCATGTGTGCTCTTTTCACAATCCACATATGGATCCACCTGTGTCATTACATGTGTGTTCTTTTTACTAACAACAACAAGAGTCATTGCATGTGTGTTCTTTTCACATACCACATATGGATCCACCAGTGTCATTGCACGTGTGTTCTTTTCAGAATCCACCTATGGATCCACCAGTGTCATTGCATGTGTGCTCTTTTTACTAACAAGAACCCGAGTCATTGCATGTGTGTTCTCTTTAGAGACCACACATGGATCCACTAGTGTCATTGCATGTGTGTTCTTTTTACTAGAAAAACCTGTGTTATTGAAATGTGTGTTGTCTTCAGAGACCACACATGGATCCAACAATGTCATTTCATGTTTGTTCTTGTTACTAACAACAACCGGAGTCATTGCATGTGTGTTCTTTTCACATACCACATATGGATCCACCGGTATCATTGCATGTGTGTTCTTTTCACAATCCACCTATGGATCCACCAGTGTCATTGCATGTGTGCTCTTTTTAGTAACAACAACCAGAGTCATTGCATGTGTGTTCTCTTCAGAGACCACACATGGATCCACCTGTGTCATTGCATGTGTGTTCTTTTTACTAACAACAAACAGAGTCATTGAAATGTGTGTTCTCTTCAGAGAGCACAAATGGATCCACCAGTGTCATTACATGTGTGTTCTTTTTTCTAACAACAACCAGAGTCATTGCATGTGTGTTCTTTTCACATACCACATATGGATCCACCAGTTTCACTGCATGTGTGTTCTTTTTACTAACAACAGCTAGAGTCATTTCATGTGTGTTCTTTTCACATACCACATATGGATCCACCAGTGTCATTGAAATGAGTGTTCTCTTCACAGACCACACATGGATCCACCAGTGTCATTGCATGTGTGTTCTTTTTAGTAACAACAACTGGAGTCATTGCATGTGTGTTCTTTTCACATACCACATATCGATCCACCAGTGTCATTGCATGTGTGCTCTTTTCATAATCCACCTACGGATCCACCAGTGTCATTGCATGTGTGTTCTTTTCACATATCACATCTGGATCCACTAGTGTCATTGAAATGTGTGTTCTCTTTAGAGACCACACATGGATCCACCAGTGTCATTGCATGTGTGTTCTTTTTACTAACTTCAACTGAAGTCATTGCATGTGTGTTCTTTTCACATACCACATATGGATCCACCAGTGTCATTGCATGTGTGCTCTTTTCACAATCCACCTATTGATCCACCAGTGTCATTGCATGTGTGTTCTTTTCACATACCACATATCGATCCACCAGTGTCATTGAAATGTGTGTTCTCTTCAAAGACCACACATGGATCCACCAGTGTCATTGCATGTGTGTTCTTTTTACTAACAACAACCAGAGTCATTGCATGTGTGTTCTCTTTAGAGACCACACATGGATCCACCAGTGTCATTGCAATTGTGTTCTTTTTACTAAAAAAACCAGTGTTATTGAAATGTGTGTTCTCCTCAGAGGCCACACATGGATCCACCAGTGTCATTGCATGTGTGTTCTTGTTACTAACAACAACCGGAGTCATTGCATGTGTGTTCTTTTCACATACCACATATAGATCCACCAGTACCATTGCATGTGTGTTCTTTTCACAATCCACCTATGGATCCACCAATGTCATTGCATGTGTGCTCTTTTTAGTAACAACAACCAGAGTCATTGCATGTGTGTTCTCTTCAGAGACCACACATGGATCCACCTGTGTCATTGCATGTGTGTTCTTTTTACTAACAACAAACAGAGTCATTGAAATGTGTGTTCTCTTCAGAGACCACACATGGATCCACCAGTGTCATTGCATGTGTGTTCTTTTTACTAACAACAACCAGAGTCATTGCATGTGTGTTCTTTTCACATACCACATATGGATCCACCAGTTTCACTGCATGTGTGTTCTTTTTACTAACAACAGCTGGAGTCATTTCATGTGTGTTCTTTTCACATACCACATATGGATCCACCAGTGTCATTGAAATGAGTGTTCTCTTCAAAGACCACACATGGATCCACCAGTGTCATTGCATGTGTGTTCTTTTTACTAACAACAACTGGAGTCATTGCATTTGTGCTCTTTTCACAATACACCTATGGATCCACCAGTGTCATTGCATGTGTGCTCTTTTCACAATACACCTATGGATCCACCAGTGTCATTGCATGTGTGTTCTTTTCACATATCACATATGGATCCACTAGTGTCATTGAAATGTGTGTTCTCTTCAGAGACCACACATGGATCCACCAGTGTCATTGCATGTGTGTTCTTTTTACTAACTAAAACTGGAGTCATTGCATGTGTGTTCTTTTCACATACCACATATGGATCCACCAGTGTCATTGCATGTGTGCTCTTTTCACAATCCACCTATTGATCCACCAGTGTCATTGCATGTGTGTTCTTTTCACATACCACATATGGATTCACTAGTGTCATTGCACGTGTGTTCTTTTCACAATCCACCTATGGATCCACCAGTGTCATTGCATGTGTGCTCTTTTTACTAACAAGAACCAGAGTCATTGCATGTGTGTTCTCTTTAGAGACCACACATGGATCCACCAGTGTCATTGCATGTGTGTTCTTTTTACTAAAAAAACCAGTGTTATTGAAATGTGTGTTCTCTTCAGAGACCACACATGGATCCACTAGTGTCATTGCATGTGTGTTCTTGTTACTAACAACAACCGGAGTCATTGCATGTGTGTTCTTTTCACATACCACATAAGGATCCACCAGTATCATTGCATGTGTGTTCTTTTCACAATCCACCTATGGATCCACCAGTGTCATTGCATGTGTGCTCTTTTTAGTAACAACAACTAGAGTCATTGCATGTGTGTTCTCTTCAGAGACCACACATGGATCCACCTGTGTCATTGCATGTGTGTTCTTTTTACTAACAACAAACAGAGTCATTGAAATGTGTGTTCTCTTCAGAGACCACACCTGGATCCACTAGTGTCATTGCATGTGTGTTCTTTTTACTAACAACAACCAGAGTCATTGCATGTGTGTTCTTTTCACATACCACATATGGATCCACCAGTTTCACTGCATGTGTGTTCTTTTTACTAACAACAAGTAGAGTCATTGCATGTGTGTTCTTTTCACATACCACATATCGATCCACCAGTGTCATTGCATGTGTGCTCTTTTCATAATCCACATATGGATCCACCAGTGTCATTGCATGTGTGTTCTTTTCACATATCACATATGGATCCACTAGTGTCATTGAAATGTGTGTTCTCTTCAGAGACCACACATGGATCCACCAGTGTCATTGCATGTGTGTTATTTTTACTAACTTCAACTGGAGTCATTGCATGTGTGTTCTTTTCACATACCACATATGGATCCACCAGTGTCATTGCATGTGTGCTCTTTTCACAATCCACCTATTGATCCACCAGTGTCATTACATGTGTGTTCTTTTCACATACCACATATGGATCCACCAGTGTCATTGAAATGTGTGTTCTCTTCAGAGACCACACATGGATCCACCAGTGTCATTGCATGTGTGTTCTTTTTACTAACAACCAGAGACATTGCATGTGTGTTCTCTTTAGAGACCACACATGGATACACCAGTGTCATTGCAAGTGTGTTCTTTTTACTAAAAAAACCAGTGTTATTGAAATGTGTGTTCTCGTCAGAGACCACACATGGATCCACCAGTGTCATTGCATGTGTGTTCTTGTTACTAACAACAAACGGAGTCATTGCATGTGTGTTCTTTTCACATACCACATATGGATCCACCAGTATCATTGCATGTGTGTTCTTTTCACAATCCACCTATGGATCCACCACTTTCATTGCATGTGTGCTCTTTTCACATACCACATATGGATCCACCAGTGTCATTGCATGTGTGCTCTTTTCACAATCCAGCTATTGATCCACCAGTGTCATTGCATGTGTGTTCTTTTCACATACCACATATGGATCCACCAGTGTCATTGAAATATGTGTTCTCTTTAGAGACCACACATGGATCCACCAGTGTCATTGCATGTGTGTTCTTTTTACTAACAACAACCAGAGTCATTGCATGTGTGTTCTCTTTAGAGAGCAGACATGGATCCACCAGTGTCATTGCAACTGTGTTCTTTTTACTAAAAACCAGTGTGATTGAAATGTGTGTTCTCATCAGAGACCACACATGGATCCACCAGTGTCATTGCATGTGTTCTCTTTTCACAATCCACCTACGGATCCACCAGTGTCATTGCATGTGTGTTCTTTTCACATACCATATATGGATCCACCAGTGTCATTGAAATGTGTGTTCTCTTCAGAGACCACACATGGATCAACCAGTGTCATTGCATTTGTGTTCTTTTTACTAACAACAACCAGAGTCATTGCATGTGTGTTCTCTTTAGAGAGCACACATGGATCCACCAGTGTCATTGCAAGTGTGTTCTTTTTACTAAAAAACCAGTGTTATTGAAATGTGTGTTCTCGTCAGAGACCACACATGGATCCACCAGTGTCATTGCATGTGTGTTCTTGTTACTAACAACAACCGGAGTCATTGCATGTGTGTTCTTTTCACATACCACATATAGATCCACCAGTATCATTGCATGTGTGTTCTTTTCACAATCCACCTATGGATCCACCAATGTCATTGCATGTGTGCTCTTTTTAGTAACAACAACCAGAGTCATTGCATGTGTGTTCTCTTCAGAGACCACACATGGATCCACCTGTGTCATTGCAGGTGTGTTCTTTTTACTAACAACAAATAGAGTCATTGAAATGTGTGTTCTCTTCAGAGACCACACATGGATCCACCAGTGTCATTGCATGTGTGTTCTTTTCACATATCACATATGGATCCACTAGTGTCATTGAAATGTGTGTTCTCTTCAGAGACCACACATGGATCCACCAGTGTCATTGCATGTGTGTTCTTTTTACTAACTAAAACTGGAGTCATTGCATGGGTGTTCTTTTCACATACCACATATGGATCCACCAGTTTCATCGCATGTGTGCTCTTTTCACAATCCACCTATTGATCCACCAGTGTCATTGCATGTGTGTTCTTTTCACATACCACATATGGATTCACTAGTGTCATTGCACGTGTGTTCTTTTCACAATCCACCTATGGATCCACCAGTGTCATTGCATGTGTGCTCTTTTTACTAACAAGAACCAGAGTCATTGCATGTGTGTTCTCTTTAGAGACCACACATGGATCCACCAGTGTCATTGCATGTGTGTTCTTTTTACTAAAAAACCCAGTGTTATTGAAATGTGTGTTCTCTTCAGAGACCACACATGGATCCACCAGTGTCATTGCATGTGTGTTCTTGTTACTAACAACAACCGGAGTCATTGCATGTGTGTTCTTTTCACATACCACATATGTATCCACCAGTATCATTGCATGTGTGTTCTTTTCACAATCCACCTATGGATCCACCAGTGTCATTGCATGAGTGCTCTTTTTAGTAACAACAACTAGAGTCATTGCATGTGTGTTCTCTTCAGAGACCACATATGGATCCACCTGTGTCATTGCATGTGTGTTCTTTTTACTAACAACAAACAGAGTCATTGAAATGTGTGTTCTCTTCAGAGACCACACATGGATCCACCAGTGTCATTGCATGTGCGTTCTTTTTACTAACAACAACTAGAGTCATTGCATGTGTGTTCTTTTCACATACCACATATGGATCCACCAGTTTCACTGCATGTGTGTTCTGTTTACTAACAACAGCTGGAGTCATTTCATGTGTGTTCTTTTCACATACCACATATGGATCCACCAGTGTCATTGAAATGTGTGTTCTCTTCAGAGACCACACATGGATCCACCAGTGTCATTGCATGTATGTTCTTTTTACTAACTTCAACTGGAGTCATTGCATGTGTGTTCTTTTCACATACCACATATGGATCCACCAGTGTCATTGCATGTGTGCTCTTTTCACAATCCACCTATTGATCCACCAGTGTCATTACATGTGTGTTCTTTTCACATACCACATATGGATCCACCAGTGTCATTGAAATGAGTGTTCTCTTCACAGACCACACATGGATCCACCAGTGTCATTGCATGTGTGTTCTTTTTAGTAACAACAACTGGAGTCATTGCATGTGTGTTCTTTTCACATACCACATATCGATCCACCAGTGTCATTGCATGTGTGCTCTTTTCATAATCCACCTACGGATCCACCAGTGTCATTGCATGTGTGTTCTTTTCACATATCACATCTGGATCCACTAGTGTCATTGAAATGTGTGTTCTCTTCAGAGACCACACATGGATCCACCAGTGTCATTGCATGTGTGTTCTTTTTACTAACTTCAACTGAAGTCATTGCATGTGTGTTCTTTTCACATACCACATATGGATCCACCAGTGTCATTGCATGTGTGCTCTTTTCACAATCCACCTATTGATCCACCAGTGTCATTGCATGTGTGTTCTTTTCACATACCACATATCGATCCACCAGTGTCATTGAAATGTGTGTTCTCTTCAAAGACCACACATGGATCCACCAGTGTCATTGCATGTGTGTTCTTTTTACTAACAACAACCAGAGTCATTGCATGTGTGTTCTCTTTAGAGACCACACATGGATCCACCAGTGTCATTGCAATTGTGTTCTTTTTACTAAAAAAACCAGTGTTATTGAAATGTGTGTTCTCGTCAGAGGCCACACATGGATCCACCAGTGTCATTGCTTGTGTGTTCTTGTTACTAACAACAACCGGAGTCATTGCATGTGTGTTCTTTTCACATACCACATATAGATCCACCAGTACCATTGCATGTGTGTTCTTTTCACAATCCACCTATGGATCCACCAATGTCATTGCATGTGTGCTCTTTTTAGTAACAACAACCAGAGTCATTGCATGTGTGTTCTCTTCAGAGACCACACATGGATCCACCTGTGTCATTGCATGTGTGTTCTTTTTACTAACAACAAACAGAGTCATTGAAATGTGTGTTCTCTTCAGAGACCACACATGGATCCACCAGTGTCATTGCATGTGTGTTCTTTTTACTAACAACAACCAGAGTCATTGCATGTGTGTTCTTTTCACATACCACATATGGATCCACCAGTTTCACTGCATGTGTGTTCTTTTTACTAACAACAGCTGGAGTCATTTCATGTGTGTTCTTTTCACATACCACATATGGATCCACCAGTGTCATTGAAATGAGTGTTCTCTTCAAAGACCACACATGGATCCACCAGTGTCATTGCATGTGTGTTCTTTTTACTAACAACAACTGGAGTCATTGCATTTGTGCTCTTTTCACAATACACCTATGGATCCACCAGTGTCATTGCATGTGTGCTCTTTTCACAATACACCTATGGATACACCAGTGTCATTGCATGTGTGTTCTTTTCACATATCACATATGGATCCACTAGTGTCATTGAAATGTGTGTTCTCTTCAGAGACCACACATGGATCCACCAGTGTCATTGCATGTGTGTTCTTTTTACTAACTAAAACTGGAGTCATTGCATGTGTGTTCTTTTCACATACCACATATGGATCCACCAGTGTCATTGCATGTGTGCTCTTTTCACAATCCACCTATTGATCCACCAGTGTCATTGCATGTGTGTTCTTTTCACATACCACATATGGATCCACCAGTGTCATTGCATGTGTGCTCTTTTCACAATCCACCTATTGATCCACCAGTGTCATTACATGTGTGTTCTTTTCACATACCACATATGGATCCACCAGTGTCATTGAAATGAGTGTTCTCTTCACAGACCACACATGGATCCACCAGTGTCATTGCATGTGTGTTCTTTTTAGTAACAACAACTGGAGTCATTGCATGTGTGTTCTTTTCACATACCACATATCGATCCACCAGTGTCATTGCATGTGTGCTCTTTTCATAATCCACCTACGGATCCACCAGTGTCATTGCATGTGTGTTCTTTTCACATATCACATCTGGATCCACTAGTGTCATTGAAATGTGTGTTCTCTTCAGAGACCACACATGGATCCACCAGTGTCATTGCATGTGTGTTCTTTTTACTAACTTCAACTGAAGTCATTGCATGTGTGTTCTTTTCACATACCACATATGGATCCACCAGTGTCATTGCATGTGTGCTCTTTTCACAATCCACCTATTGATCCACCAGTGTCATTGCATGTGTGTTCTTTTCACATACCACATATCGATCCACCAGTGTCATTGAAATGTGTGTTCTCTTCAAAGACCACACATGGATCCACCAGTGTCATTGCATGTGTGTTCTTTTTACTAACAACAACCAGAGTCATTGCATGTGTGTTCTCTTTAGAGACCACACATGGATCCACCAGTGTCATTGCAATTGTGTTCTTTTTACTAAAAAAACCAGTGTTATTGAAATGTGTGTTCTCGTCAGAGGCCACACATGGATCCACCAGTGTCATTGCTTGTGTGTTCTTGTTACTAACAACAACCGGAGTCATTGCATGTGTGTTCTTTTCACATACCACATATAGATCCACCAGTACCATTGCATGTGTGTTCTTTTCACAATCCACCTATGGATCCACCAATGTCATTGCATGTGTGCTCTTTTTAGTAACAACAACCAGAGTCATTGCATGTGTGTTCTCTTCAGAGACCACACATGGATCCACCTGTGTCATTGCATGTGTGTTCTTTTTACTAACAACAAACAGAGTCATTGAAATGTGTGTTCTCTTCAGAGACCACACATGGATCCACCAGTGTCATTGCATGTGTGTTCTTTTTACTAACAACAACCAGAGTCATTGCATGTGTGTTCTTTTCACATACCACATATGGATCCACCAGTTTCACTGCATGTGTGTTCTTTTTACTAACAACAGCTGGAGTCATTTCATGTGTGTTCTTTTCACATACCACATATGGATCCACCAGTGTCATTGAAATGAGTGTTCTCTTCAAAGACCACACATGGATCCACCAGTGTCATTGCATGTGTGTTCTTTTTACTAACAACAACTGGAGTCATTGCATTTGTGCTCTTTTCACAATACACCTATGGATCCACCAGTGTCATTGCATGTGTGCTCTTTTCACAATACACCTATGGATACACCAGTGTCATTGCATGTGTGTTCTTTTCACATATCACATATGGATCCACTAGTGTCATTGAAATGTGTGTTCTCTTCAGAGACCACACATGGATCCACCAGTGTCATTGCATGTGTGTTCTTTTTACTAACTAAAACTGGAGTCATTGCATGTGTGTTCTTTTCACATACCACATATGGATCCACCAGTGTCATTGCATGTGTGCTCTTTTCACAATCCACCTATTGATCCACCAGTGTCATTGCATGTGTGTTCTTTTCACATACCACATATGGATTCACTAGTGTCATTGCACGTGTGTTCTTTTCACAATCCACCTATGGATCCACCAGTGTCATTGCATGTGTGCTCTTTTTACTAACAAGAACCAGAGTCATTGCATGTGTGTTCTCTTTAGAGACCACACATGGATCCACCAGTGTCATTGCCTGTGTGTTCTTTTTACTAAAAAAACCAGTGTTATTGAAATGTGTGTTCTCTTCAGAGACCACACATGGATCTACCAGTGTCATTGCATGTGTGTTCTTGTTACTAACAACAACCGGAGTCATTGCATGTGTGTTCTTTTCACATACCACATATGGATCCACCAGTATCATTGCATGTGTGTTCTTTTCACAATCCACCTATGGATCCACCAGTGTCATTGCATGTGTGCTCTTTTTAGTAACAACAACTAGAGTCATTGCATGTGTGTTCTCTTCAGAGACCACACATGGATCCACCTGTGTCATTGCATGTGTGTTCTTTTTACTAACAACAAACAGAGTCATTGAAATGTGTGTTCTCTTCAGAGACCACACCTGGATCCACTAGTGTCATTGCATGTGTGTTCTTTTTACTAACAACAACCAGAGTCATTGCATGTGTGTTCTTTTCACATACCACATATGGATCCACCAGTTTCACTGCATGTGTGTTCTTTTTACTAACAACAACTAGAGTCATTGCATGTGTGTTCTTTTCACATACCACATATCGATCCACCAGTGTCATTGCATGTGTGCTCTTTTCACAATCCACATATCGATCCACCAGTGTCATTGCATGTGTGTTCTTTTCACATATCACATATGGATCCACTAGTGTCATTGAAATGTGTGTTCTCTTCAGAGACCACACATGGATCCACCAGTGTCATTGCATGTGTGTTATTTTTACTAACTTCAACTGGAGTCATTGCATGTGTGTTCTTTTCACATACCACATATGGATCCACCAGTGTCATTGCATGTGTGCTCTTTTCACAATCCACCTATTGATCCACCAGTGTCATTACATGTGTGTTCTTTTCACATACCACATATGGATCCACCAGTGTCATTGAAATGTGTGTTCTATTCAGAGACCACACATGGATCCACCAGTGTCATTGCATGTGTGTTCTTTTTACTAACAACCAGAGTCATTGCATGTGTGTTCTCTTTAGAGACCACACATGGATCCACCAGTGTCATTGCAAGTGTGTTCTTTTTACTAAAAAAAACAGTGTTATTGAAATGTGTGTTCTCGTCAGAGACCACACATGGATCCACCAGTGTCATTGCATGTGTGTTCTTGTTACTAACAACAACCGGAGTCATTGCATGTGTGTTCTTTTCACATACCACATATGGATCCACCAGTATCATTGCATGTGTGTTCTTTTCACAATCCACCTATGGATCCACCAGTGTCATTGCATGAGTGCTCTTTTTAGTAACAACAACTAGAGTCATTGCATGTGTGTTCTCTTCAGAGACCACATATGGATCCACCTGTGTCATTGCATGTGTGTTCTTTTTACTAACAACAAACAGAGTCATTGAAATGTGTGTTCTCTTCAGAGACCACACATGGATCCACCAGTGTCATTGCATGTGCGTTCTTTTTACTAACAACAACTAGAGTCATTGCATGTGTGTTCTTTTCACATACCATATATGGATCCACCAGTTTCACTGCATGTGTGTTCTGTTTACTAACAACAGCTGGAGTCATTTCATGTGTGTTCTTTTCACATACCACATATGGATCCACCAGTGTCATTGAAATGTGTGTTCTCTTCAGAGACCACACATGGATCCACCAGTGTCATTGCATGTATGTTCTTTTTACTAACTTCAACTGGAGTCATTGCATGTGTGTTCTTTTCACATACCACATATGGATCCACCAGTGTCATTGCATGTGTGCTCTTTTCACAATCCACCTATTGATCCACCAGTGTCATTACATGTGTGTTCTTTTCACATACCACATATGGATCCACCAGTGTCACTGAAATGAGTGTTCTCTTCACAGACCACACATGGATCCACCAGTGTCATTGCATGTGTGTTCTTTTTAGTAACAACAACTGGAGTCATTGCATGTGTGTTCTTTTCACATACCACATATCGATCCACCAGTGTCATTGCATGTGTGCTCTTTTCATAATCCACCTACGGATCCACCAGTGTCATTGCATGTGTGTTCTTTTCACATATCACATCTGGATCCACTAGTGTCATTGAAATGTGTGTTCTCTTCAGAGACCACACATGGATCCACCAGGGTCATTGCATGTGTGTTCTTTTTACTAACTTCAACTGAAGTCATTGCATGTGTGTTCTTTTCACATACCACATATGGATCCACCAGTGTCATTGCATGTGTGCTCTTTTCACAATCCACCTATTGATCCACCAGTGTCATTGCATGTGTGTTCTTTTCACATACCACATATCGATCCACCAGTGTCATTGAAATGTGTGTTCTCTTCAAAGACCACACATGGATCCACCAGTGTCATTGCATGTGTGTTCTTTTTACTAACAACAACCAGAGTCATTGCATGTGTGTTCTCTTTAGAGACCACACATGGATCCACCAGTGTCATTGCAATTGTGTTCTTTTTACTAAAAAAACCAGTGTTATTGAAATGTGTGTTCTCGTCAGAGGCCACACATGGATCCACCAGTGTCATTGCTTGTGTGTTCTTGTTACTAACAACAACCGGAGTCATTGCATGTGTGTTCTTTTCACATACCACATATAGATCCACCAGTACCATTGCATGTGTGTTCTTTTCACAATCCACCTATGGATCCACCAATGTCATTGCATGTGTGCTCTTTTTAGTAACAACAACCAGAGTCATTGCATGTGTGTTCTCTTCAGAGACCACACATGGATCCACCTGTGTCATTGCATGTGTGTTCTTTTTACTAACAACAAACAGAGTCATTGAAATGTGTGTTCTCTTCAGAGACCACACATGGATCCACCAGTGTCATTGCATGTGTGTTCTTTTTTCTAACAACAACCAGAGTCATTGCATGTGTGTTCTTTTCACATACCACATATGGATCCACCAGTTTCACTGCATGTGTGTTCTTTTTACTAACAACAGCTGGAGTCATTTCATGTGTGTTCTTTTCACATACCACATATGGATCCACCAGTGTCATTGAAATGAGTGTTCTCTTCAAAGACCACACATGGATCCACCAGTGTCATTGCATGTGTGTTCTTTTTACTAACAACAACTGGAGTCATTGCATTTGTGCTCTTTTCACAATACACCTATGGATCCACTAGTGTCATTGCATGTGTGCTCTTTTCACAATACACCTATGGATCCACCAGTGTCATTGCATGTGTGTTCTTTTCACATATCACATATGGATCCACTAGTGTCATTGAAATGTGTGTTCTCTTCAGAGACCACACATGGATCCACCAGTGTCATTGCATGTGTGTTCTTTTTACTAACTAAAACTGGAGTCATTGCATGTGTGTTCTTTTCACATACCACATATGGATCCACCAGTGTCATTGCATGTGTGCTCTTTTCACAATCCACCTATTGATCCACCAGTGTCATTGCATGTGTGTTCTTTTCACATACCACATATGGATTCACTAGTGTCATTGCACGTGTGTTCTTTTCACAATCCACCTATGGATCCACCAGTGTCATTGCATGTGTGTTCTCTTTAGAGACCACACATGGATCCACCAGTGTCATTGCATGTGTGTTCTTTTTACTAAAAAAACCAGTGTTATTGAAATGTGTGTTCTCTTCAGAGACCACACATGGATCTACCAGTGTCATTGCATGTGTGTTCTTGTTACTAACAACAACCGGAGTCATTGCATGTGTGTTCTTTTCACATACCACATATGGATCCACCAGTATCATTGCATGTGTGTTCTTTTCACAATCCACCTATGGATCCACCAGTGTCATTGCATGTGTGCTCTTTTTAGTAACAACAACTAGAGTCATTGCATGTGTGTTCTCTTCAGAGACCACACATGGATCCACCTGTGTCATTGCATGTGTTTTCTTTTTACTAACAACAAACAGAGTCATTGAAATGTGTGTTCTCTTCAGAGACCACACCTGGATCCACTAGTGTCATTGCATGTGTGTTCTTTTTACTAACAACACCCAGAGTCATTGCATGTGTGTTCTTTTCACATACCACATATGGATCCACCAGTTTCACTGCATGTGTGTTCTTTTTACTAACAACAACTAGAGTCATTGCATGTGTGTTCTTTTCACATACCACATATCGATCCACCAGTGTCATTGCATGTGTGCTCTTTTCACAATCCACATATGGATCCACCAGTGTCATTGCATGTGTGTTCTTTTCACATATCACATATGGATCCACTAGTGTCATTGAAATGTGTGTTCTCTTCAGAGACCACACATGGATCCACCAGTGTCATTGCATGTGTGTTATTTTTACTAACTTCAACTGGAGTCATTGCATGTGTGTTCTTTTCACATACCACATATGGATCCACCAGTGTCATTGCATGTGTGCTCTTTTCACAATCCACCTATTGATCCACCAGTGTCATTACATGTGTGTTCTTTTCACATACCACATATGGATCCACCAGTGTCATTGAAATGTGTGTTCTCTTTAGAGACCACACATGGATCCACCAGTGTCATTGCATGTGTGTTCTTTTTACTAACAACCAGAGTCATTGCATGTGTGTTCTCTTTAGAGACCACACATGGATCCACCAGTGTCATTGCAAGTGTGTTCTTTTTACTAAAAAAACCAGTGTTATTGAAATGTGTGTTCTCGTCAGAGACCACACATGGATCCACCAGTGTCATTGCATGTGTGTTCTTGTTACTAACAACAACCGGAGTCATTGCATGTGTGTTCTTTTCACATACCACATATGGATCCACCAGTATCATTGCATGTGTGTTCTTTTCACAATCCACCTATGGATCCACCACTTTCATTGCATGTGTGCTCTTTTCACATACCACATATGGATCCACCAGTGTCATTGCATGTGTGCTCTTTTCACAATCCAGCTATTGATCCACCAGTGTCATTGCATGTGTGTTCTTTTCACATACCACATATGGATCCACCAGTGTCATTGAAATATGTGTTCTCTTTAGAGACCACACATGGATCCACCAGTGTCATTGCATGTGTGTTCTTTTTACTAACAACAACCAGAGTCATTGCATGTGTGTTCTCTTTAGAGAGCAGACATGGATCCACCAGTGTCATTGCAATTGTGTTCTTTTTACTAAAAAACCAGTGTTATTGAAATGTGTGTTCTCATCAGAGACCACACATGGATCCACCAGTGTCATTGCATGTGTTCTCTTTTCACAATCCACCTACGGATCCACCAGTGTCATTGCATGTGTGTTCTTTTCACATACCATATATGGATCCACCAGTGTCATTGAAATGTGTGTTCTCTTCAGAGACCACACATGGATCAACCAGTGTCATTGCATGTGTGTTCTTTTTACTAACAACAACCAGAGTCATTGCATGTGTGTTCTGTTTAGAGAGCACACATGGATCCACCAGTGTCATTGCAAGTGTGTTCTTTTTACTAAAAAACCAGTGTTATTGAAATGTGTGTTCTCGTCAGAGACCACACATGGATCCACCAGTGTCATTGCATGTGTGTTCTTGTTACTAACAACAACCGGAGTCATTGCATGTGTGTTCTTTTCACATACCACATATAGATCCACCAGTATCATTGCATGTGTGTTCTTTTCACAATCCACCTATGGATCCACCAATGTCATTGCATGTGTGCTCTTTTTAGTAACAACAACCAGACTCATTGCATGTGTGTTCTCTTCAGAGACCACACATGGATCCACCTGTGTCATTGCAGGTGTGTTCTTTTTACTAACAACAAATAGAGTCATTGAAATGTGTGTTCTCTTCAGAGACCACACATGGATCCACCAGTGTCATTGCATGTGTGTTATTTTCACATATCACGTATGGATCCACTAGTGTCATTGAAATGTGTGTTCTCTTTAGAGACCACACATGGATCCACCAGTGTCATTGCATGTGTGTTCTTTTTACTAACTAAAACTGGAGTCATTGCATGGGTGTTCTTTTCACATACCACATATGGATCCACCAGTTTCATCGCATGTGTGCTCTTTTCACAATCCACCTATTGATCCACCAGTGTCATTGCATGTGTGTTCTTTTCACATACCACATATGGATTCACTAGTGTCATTGCACGTGTGTTCTTTTCACAATCCACCTATGGATCCACCAGTGTCATTGCATGTGTGCTCTTTTTACTAACAAGAACCAGAGTCATTGCATGTGTGTTCTCTTTAGAGACCACACATGGATCCACCAGTGTCATTGCATGTGTGTTCTTTTTACTAAAAAACCCAGTGTTATTGAAATGTGTGTTCTCTTCAGAGTCCACACATGGATCCACCAGTGTCATTGCATGTGTGTTCTTGTTACTAACAACAACCGGAGTCATTGCATGTGTGTTCTTTTCACATACCACATATGGATCCACCAGTATCATTGCATGTGTGTTCTTTTCACAATCCACCTATGGATCCACCAGTGTCATTGCATGAGTGCTCTTTTTAGTAACAACAACCAGAGTCATTGCATGTGTGTTCTCTTCAGAGACCACACATGGATCCACCTGTGTCATTGCATGTGTGTTCTTTTTACTAACAACAAACAGAGTCATTGAAATGTGTGTTCTCTTCAGAGACCACACATGGATCCACCAGTGTCATTGCATGTGTGTTCTTTTTACTAACAACAACCAGAGTCATTGCATGTGTGTTCTTTTCACATACCACATATGGATCCACCAGTTTCACTGCATGTGTGTTCTTTTTACTAACAACAGCTGGAGTCATTTCATGTGTGTTCTTTTCACATACCACATATGGATCCACCAGTGTCATTGAAATGAGTGTTCTCTTCAAAGACCACACATGGATCCACCAGTGTCATTGCATGTGTGTTCTTTTTACTAACAACAACTGGAGTCATTGAATTTGTGCTCTTTTCACAATACACCTATGGATCCACCAGTGTCATTGCATGTGTGCTCTTTTCACAATACACCTATGGATCCACCAGTGTCATTGCATGTGTGTTCTTTTCACATATCACATATGGATCCACTAGTGTCATTGAAATGTGTGTTCTCTTCAGAGACCACGCATGGATCCACCAGTGTCATTGCATGTGTGTTCTTTTTACTAACTAAAACTGGAGTCATTGCATGTGTGTTCTTTTCACATACCACATATGGATCCACCAGTGTCATTGCATGTGTGCTCTTTTCACAATCCACCTATTGATCCACCAGTGTCATTGCATGTGTGTTCTTTTCACATACCACATATGGATTCACTAGTGTCATTGCACGTGTGTTCTTTTCACAATCCACCTATGGATCCACCAGTGTCATTGCATGTGTGCTCTTTTTACTAACAAGAACCAGAGTCATTGCATGTGTGTTCTCTTTAGAGACCACACATGGATCCACCAGTGTCATTGCATGTGTGTTCTTTTTACTAAAAAAACCAGTGTTATTGAAATGTGTGTTCTCTTCAGAGACCACACATGGATCTACCAGTGTCATTGCATGTGTGTTCTTGTTACTAACAACAACCGGAGTCATTGCATGTGTGTTCTTTTCACATACCACATATGGATCCACCAGTATCATTGCATGTGTGTTCTTTTCACAATCCACCTATGGATCCACCAGTGTCATTGCATGTGTGCTCTTTTTAGTAACAACAACTAGAGTCATTGCATGTGTGTTCTCTTCAGAGACCACACATGGATCCACCTGTGTCATTGCATGTGTGTTCTTTTTACTAACAACAAACAGAGTCATTGAAATGTGTGTTCTCTTCAGAGACCACACCTGGATCCACTAGTGTCATTGCATGTGTGTTCTTTTTACTAACAACACCCAGAGTCATTGCATGTGTGTTCTTTTCACATACCACATATGGATCCACCAGTTTCACTGCATGTGTGTTCTTTTTACTAACAACACTAGAGTCATTGCATGTGTGTTCTTTTCACATACCACATATCGATCCACCAGTGTCATTGCATGTGTGCTCTTTTCACAATCCACATATGGATCCACCAGTGTCATTGCATGTGTGTTCTTTTCACATATCACATATGGATCCACTAGTGTCATTGAAATGTGTGTTCTCTTCAGAGACCACACATGGATCCAGCAGTGTCATTGCATGTGTGTTATTTTTACTAACTTCAACTGGAGTCATTGCATGTGTGTTCTTTTCACATACCACATATGGATCCACCAGTGTCATTGCATGTGTGCTCTTTTCACAATCCACCTATTGATCCACCAGTGTCATTACATGTGTGTTCTTTTCACATACCACATATGGATCCACCAGTGTCATTGAAATGTGTGTTCTCTTCAGAGACCACACATGGATCCACCAGTGTCATTGCATGTGTGTTCTTTTTACTAACAACCAGAGTCATTGCATGTGTGTTCTCTTTAGAGACCACACATGGATCCACCAGTGTCATTGCAAGTGTGTTCTTTTTACTAAAAAAACCAGTGTTATTGAAATGTGTGTTCTCGTCAGAGACCACACATGGATCCACCAGTGTCATTGCATGTGTGTTCTTGTTACTAACAACAACCGGAGTCATTGCATGTGTGTTCTTTTCACATACCACATATGGATCCACCAGTATCATTGCATGTGTGTTCTTTTCACAATCCACCTATGGATCCACCACTTTCATTGCATGTGTGCTCTTTTCACATACCACATATGGATCCACCAGTGTCATTGCATGTGTGCTCTTTTCACAATCCAGCTATTGATCCACCAGTGTCATTGCATGTGTGTTCTTTTCACATACCACATATGGATCCACCAGTGTCATTGAAATATGTGTTCTCTTTAGAGACCACACATGGATCCACCAGTGTCATTGCATGTGTGTTCTTTTTACTAACAACAACCAGAGTCATTGCATGTGTGTTCTCTTTAGAGAGCAGACATGGATCCACCAGTGTCATTGCAACTGTGTTCTTTTTACTAAAAAACCAGTGTTATTGAAATGTGTGTTCTCATCAGATACCACACATGGATCCACCAGTGTCATTGCATGTGTTCTCTTTTCACAATCCACCTACGGATCCACCAGTGTCATTGCATGTGTGTTCTTTTCACATACCATATATGGATCCACCAGTGTCATTGAAATGTGTGTTCTCTTCAGAGACCACACATGGATCAACCAGTGTCATTGCATGTGTGTTCTTTTTACTAACAACAACCAGAGTCATTGCATGTGTGTTCTGTTTAGAGAGCACACATGGATCCACCAGTGTCATTGCAAGTGTGTTCTTTTTACTAAAAAACCAGTGTTATTGAAATGTGTGTTCTCGTCAGAGACCACACATGGATCCACCAGTGTCATTGCATGTGTGTTCTTGTTACTAACAACAACCGGAGTCATTGCATGTGTGTTCTTTTCACATACCACATATAGATCCACCAGTATCATTGCATGTGTGTTCTTTTCACAATCCACCTATGGATCCACCAATGTCATTGCATGTGTGCTCTTTTTAGTAACAACAACCAGACTCATTGCATGTGTGTTCTCTTCAGAGACCACACATGGATCCACCTGTGTCATTGCAGGTGTGTTCTTTTTACTAACAACAAATAGAGTCATTGAAATGTGTGTTCTCTTCAGAGACCACACATGGATCCACCAGTGTCATTGCATGTGTGTTCTTTTCACATATCACGTATGGATCCACTAGTGTCATTGAAATGTGTGTTCTCTTTAGAGACCACACATGGATCCACCAGTGTCATTCCATGTGTGTTCTTTTTACTAACTAAAACTGGAGTCATTGCATGGGTGTTCTTTTCACATACCACATATGGATCCACCAGTTTCATCGCATGTGTGCTCTTTTCACAATCCACCTATTGATCCACCAGTGTCATTGCATGTGTGTTCTTTTCACATACCACATATGGATTCACTAGTGTCATTGCACGTGTGTTCTTTTCACAATCCACCTATGGATCCACCAGTGTCATTGCATGTGTGCTCTTTTTACTAACAAGAACCAGAGTCATTGCATGTGTGTTCTCTTTAGAGACCACACATGGATCCACCAGTGTCATTGCATGTGTGTTCTTTTTACTAAAAAACCCAGTGTTATTGAAATGTGTGTTCTCTTCAGAGACCACACATGGATCCACCAGTGTCATTGCATGTGTGTTCTTGTTACTAACAACAACCGGAGTCATTGCATGTGTGTTCTTTTCACATACCACATATGGATCCACCAGTATCATTGCATGTTTGTTCTTTTCACAATCCACCTATGGATCCACCAGTGTCATTGCATGAGTGCTCTTTTTAGTAACAACAACTAGAGTCATTGCATGTGTGTTCTCTTCAGAGACCACATATGGATCCACCTGTGTCATTGCATGTGTGTTCTTTTTACTAACAACAAACAGAGTCATTGAAATGTGTGTTCTCTTCAGAGAACACACCTGGATCCACTAGTGTCATTGCATGTGTGTTCTTTTTACTAACAACAACCAGAGTCATTGCATGTGTGTTCTTTTCACATACCACATATGGATCCACCAGTTTCACTGCATGTGTGTTCTTTTTACTAACAACAACTAGAGTCATTGCATGTGTGTTCTTTTCACGTACCACATATCGATCCACCAGTGTCATTGCATGTGTGCTCTTTTCACAATCCACATATGGATCCACCAGTGTCATTGCATGTGTGTTCTTTTCACATATCACATATGGATCCACTAGTGTCATTGAAATGTGTGTTCTCTTCAGAGACCACACATGGATCCACCAGTGTCATTGCATGTGTGTTATTTTTACTAACTTCAACTGGAGTCATTGCATGTGTGTTCTTTTCACATACCACATATGGATCCACCAGTGTCATTGCATGTGTGCTCTTTTCACAATCCACCTATTGATCCACCAGTGTCATTACATGTGTGTTCTTTTCACATACCACATATGGATCCACCAGTGTCATTGAAATGTGTGTTCTCTTCAGAGACCACACATGGATCCACCAGTGTCATTGCATGTGTGTTCTTTTTACTAACAACCAGAGTCATTGCATGTGTGTTCTCTTTAGAGACCACACATGGATCCACCAGTGTCATTGCAAGTGTGTTCTTTTTACTAAAAAACCCAGTGTTATTGAAATGTGTGTTCTCGTCAGAGACCACACATGGATCCACCAGTGTCATTGCATGTGTGTTCTTGTTACTAACAACAACCGGAGTCATTGCATGTGTGTTCTTTTCACATACCACATATGGATCCACCAGTATCATTGCATCTGTGTTCTTTTCACAATCCACCTATGGATCCACCACTTTCATTGCATGTGTGCTCTTTTCACATACCACATATGGATCCACCAGTGTCATTGCATGTGTGCTCTTTTCACAATCCATCTATTGATCCACCAGTGTCATTGCATGTGTGTTCTTTTCACATACCACATATGGATCCACCAGTGTCATTGAAATATGTGTTCTCTTTAGAGACCACACATGGATCCACCAGTGTCATTGCATGTGTGTTCTTTTTACTAACAACAACCAGAGTCATTGCATGTGTGTTCTCTTTAGAGAGCAGACATGGATCCACCAGTGTCATTGCAACTGTGTTCTTTTTACTAAAAAACCAGTGTTATTGAAATGTGTGTTCTCATCAGAGACCACACATGGATCCACCAGTGTCATTGCATGTGTTCTCTTTTCACAATCCACCTACGGATCCACCAGTGTCATTGCATGTGTGTTCTTTTCACATACCATATATGGATCCACCAGTGTCATTGAAATGTGTGTTCTCTTCAGAGACCACACATGGATCAACCAGTGTCATTGCATGTGTGTTCTTTTTACTAACAACAACCAGAGTCATTGCATGTGTGTTCTCTTTAGAGAGCACACATGGATCCACCAGTGTCATTGCAAGTGTGTTCTTTTTACTAAAAAACCAGTGTTATTGAAATGTGTGTTCTCGTCAGAGACCACACATGGATCCACCAGTGTCATTGCATGTGTGTTCTTGTTACTAACAACAACCGGAGTCATTGCATGTGTGTTCTTTTCACATACCACATATAGATCCACCAGTATCATTGCATGTGTGTTCTTTTCACAATCCACCTATGGATCCACCAATGTCATTGCATGTGTGCTCTTTTTAGTAACAACAACCAGAGTCATTGCATGTGTGTTCTCTTCAGAGACCACACATGGATCCACCTGTGTCATTGCAGGTGTGTTCTTTTTACTAACAACAAATAGAGTCATTGAAATGTGTGTTCTCTTCAGAGACCACACATGGATCCACCAGTGTCATTGCATGTGTGTTCTTTTCACATATCACGTATGGATCCACTAGTGTCATTGAAATGTGTGTTCTCTTCAGAGACCACACATGGATCCACCAGTGTCATTGCATGTGTGTTCTTTTTACTAACTAAAACTGGAGTCATTGCATGGGTGTTCTTTTCACATACCACATATGGATCCACCAGTTTCATCGCATGTGTGCTCTTTTCACAATCCACCTATTGATCCACCAGTATCATTGCATGTGTGTTCTTTTCACATACCACATATGGATTCACTAGTGTCATTGCACGTGTGTTCTTTTCACAATCCACCTATGGATCCACCAGTGTCATTGCATGTGTGCTCTTTTTACTAACAAGAACCAGAGTCATTGCATGTGTGTTCTCTTTAGAGACCACACATGGATCCACCAGTGTCATTGCATGTGTGTTCTTTTTACTAAAAAACCCAGTGTTATTGAAATGTGTGTTCTCTTCAGAGACCACACATGGATCCACCAGTGTCATTGCATGTGTGTTCTTGTTACTAACAACAACCGGAGTCATTGCATGTGTGTTCTTTTCACATACCACATATGGATCCACCAGTATCATTGCATGTGTGTTCTTTTCACAATCCACCTATGGATCCACTAGTGTCATTGCATGAGTGCTCTTTTTAGTAACAACAACTAGAGTCATTGCATGTGTGTTCTCTTCAGAGACCACATATGGATCCACCTGTGTCATTGCATGTGTGTTCTTTTTACTAACAACAAACAGAGTCATTGAAATGTGTGTTCTCTTCAAAGACCACACATGGATCCACCAGTGTCATTGCATGTGCGTTCTTTTTACTAACAACAACTAGAGTCATTGCATGTGTGTTCTTTTCACATACCACATATGGATCCACCAGTTTCACTGCATGTGTGTTCTGTTTACTAACAACAGCTGGAGTCATTTCATGTGTGTTCTTTTCACATACCACATATGGATCCACCAGTGTCATTGAAATGAGTGTTCTCTTCAGAGACCACACACGGATCCACCAATGTCATTGCATGTGTGTTCTTTTTACTAACAACAACTGGAGTCATTACGTGTGTGTTCTTTTCACATACCACATATCGATCCACCAGTGTCATTGCATGTGTGCTCTTTTCACAATCCACCTATGGATCCACCAGTGTCATTGCATGTGTGTTCTTTTCACATATCACATATGGATCCACTAGTGTCATTGAAATGTGTGTTCTCTTCAGAGACCACACATGGATCCACCAGTGTCATTGCATGTATGTTCTTTTTACTAACTTCAACTGGAGTCATTGCATGTGTGTTCTTTTCACATACCACATATGGATCCACCAGTGTCATTGCATGTGTGCTCTTTTCACAATCCACCTATTGATCCACCAGTGTCATTACATGTGTGTTCTTTTCACATACCACATATGGATCCACCAGTGTCATTGAAATGTGTGTTCTCTTCAGACATCACACATGGATCCACCAGTGTCATTGCATGTGTGTTCTTTTTACTAACAACCAGAGTCATTGCATGTGTGTTCTCTTTAGAGACCACACATGGATCCACCAGTGTCATTGCAAGTGTGTTCTTTTTACTAAAAAAACGAGTGTTATTGAAATGTGTGTTCTCGTCAGAGACCACACATGGATCCACCAGTGTCATTGCATGTGTGTTCTTGTTACTAACAACAACCGGAGTCATTGCATGTGTGTTCTTTTCACATACCACATATGGATCCACCAGTATCATTGCATGTGTGTTCTTTTCACAATCCACCTATGGATCCACCACTTTCATTGCATGTGTGCTCTTTTCACATACCACATATGGATCCACCAGTGTCATTGCATGTGTGCTCTTTTCACAATCCACCTATTGATCCACCAGTGTCATTGCATGTGTGTTCTTTTCACATACCACATATGGATCCACCAGTGTCATTGAAATGTGTGTTCTCTTCAGAGACCACACATGGATCCACCAGTGTCATTGCATGTGTGTTCTTTTTACTAACAACAACCAGAGTCATTGCATGTGTGTTCTCTTTAGAGACCACACATGGATCCACCAGTGTCATTGCAAGTGTGTTCTTTTTACTAAAAAAACAGTGTTATTGAAATGTGTGTTCTCGTCAGAGACCACACATGGATCCACCAGTGTCATTGCATGTGTGTTCTTATTACTAACAACAACCGGAGTCATTGCATGTGTGTTCTTTTCACATACCACATATGGATCCATCAGTATCATTGCATGTGTGTTCTTTTCACAATCCACCTATGGATCCACCACTTTCATTGCATGTGTGCTCTTTTCACATACCACATATGGATCCACCAGTGTCATTGCATGTGTGCTCTTTTCACAATCCACCTATTGATCCACCAGTGTCATTGCATGTGTGTTCTTTTCACATACCACATATGGATCCACCAGTGTCATTGAAATGTGTGTTCTCTTCAGAGACCACACATGGATCCACCAGTGTCATTGCATGTGTGTTCTTTTTACTAACAACAACCAGAGTCATTGCATGTGTGTTCTCTTTAGAGAGCACACATGGATCCACCAGTGTCATTGCAAGTGTGTTCTTTTTACTAAAAAACCAGTGTTATTGAAATGTGTGTTCTCGTCAGAGACCACACATGGATCCACCAGTGTCATTGCATGTGTGTTCTTGTTACTAACAACAACCGGAGTCATTGCATGTGTGTTGTTTTCACATACCACATATAGATCCACCAGTATCATTGCATGTGTGTTCTTTTCACAATCCACCTATGGATCCACCAATGTCATTGCATGTGTGCTCTTTTTAGTAACAACAACCAGAGTCATTGCATGTGTGTTCTCTTCAGAGACCACACATGGATCCACCTGTGTCATTGCATGTGTGTTCTTTTTACTAACAACAAATAGCGTCATTGAAATGTGTGTTCTCTTCAGAGACCACACATGGATCCACCAGTGTCATTGCATGTGTGTTCTTTTCACATATCGCATATGGATCCACTAGTGTCATTGAAATGTGTGTTCTCTTCAGAGACCACACATGGATCCACCAGTGTCATTGAAAGTGTGTTCTTTTTACTAACTAAAACTGGAGTCATTGCATGTGTGTTCTTTTCACATACCACATATGGATCCACCAGTGTCATCGCATATGTGCTCTTTTCACAATCCACCTATTGATCCACCAGTGTCATTGCATGTGTGTTCTTTTCACATACCACATATGGATTCACTAGTGTCATTGCACGTGTGTTCTTTTCACAATCCACCTATGGATCCACCAGTGTCATTGCATGTGTGCTCTTTTTACTAACAAGAACCAGAGTCATTGCATGTGTGTTCTCTTTAGAGACCACACATGGATCCACCAGTGTCATTGCATGTGTGTTCTTTTTACTAAAAAAACCAGTGTTATTGAAATATGTGTTCTCTTCAGAGACCACACATGGATCCACCAGTGTTATTGCATGTGTGTTCTTGTTACTAACAACAACCGGAGTCATTGCATGTGTGTTATTTTCACATACCACATATGGATCCACCAGTATCATTGCATGTGTGTTCTTTTCACAATCCACCTATGGATCCACCAGTGTCATTGCATGTGTGCTCTTTTTAGTAACAACAACTAGAGTCATTGCATGTGTGTTCTCTTCAGACACCACACATGGATCCACCTGTGTCATTTCATGTGTGTTCTTTTTACTAACAACAAACAGAGTCATTGAAATGTGTGTTCTCTTCAGAGACCACACATGGATCCACCAGTGTCATTGCATGTGCGTTCTTTTTACTAACAACAGCTAGAGTCATTGCATGTGTGTTCTTTTCACATACCACATATGGATCCACCAGTTTCACTGCATGTGTGTTCTTTTTACTAACAACAGCTGGAGTCATTTCATGTGTGTTCTTTTCACATACCACATATGGATCCACCAGTGTCATTGAAATGAGTGTTCTCTTCAGAGACCACACATGGATCCACCAGTGTCATTGCATGTGTGTTCTTTTTACTAACAACAACTGGAGTCATTGCGTGTGTGTTCTTTTCACATACCACATATCGATCCACCAGTGTCATTGCATGTGTGCTCTTTTCACAATCCACCTATGGATCCACCAGTGTCATTGCATGTGTGTTCTTTTCACATATCACATATGGATCCACTAGTGTCATTGAAATGTGTGTTCTCTTCAGATACCACACATGGATCCACCAGTGCCATTGCATGTATGTTCTTTTTACTAACTTCAACTGGACTCATTGCATGTGTGTTCTTTTCACATACCACATATGGATCCACCAGTGTCATTGCATGTGTGCTCTTTTCACAATCCACCTATTGATCCACCAGTGTCATTACATGTGTGTTCTTTTCACATACCACATATGGATCCACCAGTGTTATTGAAATGTGTGTTCTCTTCAGAGACCACACATGGATCCACCAGTGTCATTGCATGTGTGTTCTTTTTACTAACAACAACCACAGTCATTGCATGTGTGTTCTCTTTAGAGACCACGCATGAATCCACCAGTGTCATTGCAAGTGTGTTCTTTTTACTAAAAAAACCAGTGTTATTGAAATGTGTGTTCTCGTCAGAGACCACACATGGATCCACCAGTGTCATTGCATGTGTGTTCTTGTTACTAACAACAACCGGAGTCATTGCATGTGTGTTCTTTTCACATGCCACATATGGATCCACCAGTATCATTGCATGTGTGTTCTTTTCACAATCCACCTATGGATCCACCACTTTCATTGCATGTGTGCTCTTTTCACAAACCACATATGGATCCACCAGTGTCATTGCATGTGTGCTCTTTTCACAATCCACCTATTGATCCACCAGTGTCATTGCATGTGTGTTCTTTTCACATACCACATATGGATCCACCAGTGTCATTGAAATGTGTGTTCTCTTCAGAGACCACACATGGATCCACCAGTGTCATTGCATTATTGTTCTTTTTACTAACAACAACCAGAGTCATTGCATGTGTGTTCTCTTTAGAGACCACACATGGATCCACCAGTGTCATTGCAAGTGTGTTCATTTTACTAAAAAAACCAGTGTTATTGAAATGTGTGTTCTCGTCAGAGACCACACATGGATCCACCAGTGTCATCGCATGTGTGTTCTTTTTACTAACTAAAACTGGAGTCGTTGCATGTGTGTTCTTTTGACATACCACATATGGATCCACCAGTGTCATTGCATGTGTGCTCTTTTCACAATCCACCTATTGATCCACCAGTGTCATTGCATGTGTGTTCTTTTCACATACTACACATGGATTCACTAGTGTCATTGCACGTGTGTTCTTTTCACAATCCACCTATGGATCCACCAGTGTCATTGCATGTGTGCTCTTTTTACTAACAAGAACCAGAGTCATTGCATGTGTGTTCTCTTTAGAGACCACACATGGATCCACCAGTGTCATTGCAAGTGTGTTCTTTTTACTAAAAAAACAGTGTTATTGAAACTTGTGTTCTCGTCAGAGACCACACATGGATCCACCAGTGTCATTGCATGTGTGTTCTTATTACTAACAACAACCGGAGTCATTGCATGTGTGTTCTTTTCACAATCCACCTATGGATCCACCACTTTCATTGCATGTGTGCTCTTTTCACATACCACATATGGATCCACCAGTGTCATTGCATGTGTGCTCTTTTCACAATCCACCTATTGATCCACCAGTGTCATTGCATGTGTGTTCTTTCCACATACCACATATGGATCCACCAGTGTCATTGAAATGTGTGTTCTCTTCATAGACCACACATGGATCCACCAGTGTCATTGCATGTGTGTTCTTTTTACTAACAACAACCAGAGTCATTGCATGTGTGTTCTCTTTAGAGAGCACACATGGATCCACCAGTGTCATTGCAAGTGTGTTCTTTTTACTAAAAAACCAGTGTTATTGAAATGTGTGTTCTCGTCAGAGACCACACATGGATCCACCAGTGTCATTGCATGTGTGTTCTTGTTACTAACAACAACCGGAGTCATTGCATGTGTGTTCTTTTCACATACCACATATAGATCCACCAGTATCATTGCATGTGTGTTCTTTTCACAATCCACCTATGGATCCACCAATGTCATTGCATGTGTGCTCTTTTTAGTAACAACAACCAGAGTCATTGCATCTGTGTTCTCTTCAGAGACCACACATGGATCCACCTGTGTCATTGCATGTGTGTTCTTTTTACTAACAACAAATAGAGTCATTGAAATGTGTGTTCTCTTCAGAGACCACACATGGATCCACCAGTGTCATTGCATGTGTGTTCTTTTCACATATAACATATGGATCCACTAGTGTCATTGAAATGTGTGTTCTCTTCAGAGACCACACATGGATCCACTAGTGTCATTGCATGTGTGTTCTTTTTACTAACTAAAACTGGAGTCATTGCATGTGTGTTCTTTTCACATACCACATATGGATCCACCAGTGTCATCGCATGTGTGCTCTTTTCACAATCCACCTATTGATCCACCAGTGTCATTGCATGTGTGTTCTTGTCACATACCACATATGGATTCACTAGTGTCATTGCACGTGTGTTCTTTTCACAATCCACCTATGGATCCACCAGTGTCATTGCATGTGTGCTCTTTTTACTAACAAGAACCAGAGTCATTGCATGTGTGTTCTCTTTAGAGACCACACATGGATCCACCAGTGTCATTGCATGTGTGTTCTTTTTACTAAAAAAACCAGTGTTATTGAAATGTGTGTTCTCTTCAGAGACCACACATGGATCCACCAGTGTCATTGCATGTGTGTTCTTGTTACTAACAACAACCGGAGTCATTGCATGTGTGTTCTTTTCACATTCCACATATGGATCCACCAGTATCATTGCATGTGTGTTCTTTTCACAATCCACCTATGGATCCACCAGTGTCATTGCATGTGTGCTCTTTTTAGTAACAACAACTAGAGTCATTGCATCTGTGTTCTCTTCAGACACCACACATGGATCCACCTGTGTCATTTCATGTGTGTTCTTTTTACTAACAACAAACTGAGTCATTGAAATGTGTGTTCTCTTCAGAGACCACACATGGATCCACCAGTGTCATTGCATGTGCGTTCTTTTTACTAACAACAGCTAGAGTCATTGCATGTGTATTCTTTTCACATACCACATATGGATCCACCAGTTTTACTGCATGTGTGTTCTTTTTACTAACAACAGCTGGAGTCATTTCATGTGTGTTCTTTTCACATACCACATATGGATCCACCAGTGTCATTGAAATGAGTGTTCTCTTCACAGACCACACATGGATCCACCAGTGTCATTGCATGTGTGTTCTTTTTACTAACAACAACTGGAGTCATTGCATGTGTGTTCTTTTCACATACCACATATCGATCCACCAGTGTCATTGCATGTGTGCTCTTTTCACAATCCACCTATGGATCCACCAGTGTCATTGCATGTGTGTTCTTTTCACATATCACATATGGATCCACTAGTGTCCTTGAAATGTGTGTTCTCTTCAGATACCACACATGGATCCACCAGTGCCATTGCATGTATGTTCTTTTTACTAACTTCAACTGGAGTCATTGCATGTGTGTTCTTTTCACATACCACATATGGATCCACCAGTGTCATTGCATGTGTGCTCTTTTCACAATCCACCTATTGATCCACCAGTGTCATTGCATGTGTGTTCTTTTCACATACTACACATGGATTCACTAGTGTCATTGCACGTGTGTTCTTTTCACAATCCACCTATGGATCCACCAGTGTCATTGCATGTGTGCTCTTTTTACTAACAAGAACCAGAGTCATTGCATGTGTGTTCTCTTTAGAGACCACACATGGATCCACCAGTGTCATTGCAAGTGTGTTCTTTTTACTAAAAAAACAGTGTTATTGAAACTTGTGTTCTCGTCAGAGACCACACATGGATCCACCAGTGTCATTGCATGTGTGTTCTTATTACTAACAACAACCGGAGTCATTGCATGTGTGTTCTTTTCACAATCCACCTATGGATCCACCACTTTCATTGCATGTGTGCTCTTTTCACATACCACATATGGATCCACCAGTGTCATTGCATGTGTGCTCTTTTCACAATCCACCTATTGATCCACCAGCGTCATTGCATGTGTGTTCTTTCCACATACCACATATGGATCCACCAGTGTCATTGAAATGTGTGTTCTCTTCATAGACCACACATGGATCCACCAGTGTCATTGCATGTGTGTTCTTTTTACTAACAACAACCAGAGTCATTGCATGTGTGTTCTCTTTAGAGAGCACACATGGATCCACCAGTGTCATTGCAAGTGTGTTCTTTTTACTAAAAAACCAGTGTTATTGAAATGTGTGTTCTCGTCAGAGACCACACATGGATCCACCAGTGTCATTGCATGTGTGTTCTTGTTACTAACAACAACCGGAGTCATTGCATGTGTGTTCTTTTCACATACCACATATAGATCCACCAGTATCATTGCATGTGTGTTCTTTTCACAATCCACCTATGGATCCACCAATGTCATTGCATGTGTGCTCTTTTTAGTAACAACAACCAGAGTCATTGCATCTGTGTTCTCTTCAGAGACCACACATGGATCCACCTGTGTCATTGCATGTGTGTTCTTTTTACTAACAACAAATAGAGTCATTGAAATGTGTGTTCTCTTCAGAGACCACACATGGATCCACCAGTGTCATTGCATGTGTGTTCTTTTCACATATAACATATGGATCCACTAGTGTCATTGAAATGTGTGTTCTCTTCAGAGACCACACATGGATCCACTAGTGTCATTGCATGTGTGTTCTTTTTACTAACTAAAACTGGAGTCATTGCATGTGTGTTCTTTTCACATACCACATATGGATCCACCAGTGTCATCGCATGTGTGCTCTTTTCACAATCCACCTATTGATCCACCAGTGTCATTGCATGTGTGTTCTTGTCACATACCACATATGGATTCACTAGTGTCATTGCACGTGTGTTCTTTTCACAATCCACCTATGGATCCACCAGTGTCATTGCATGTGTGCTCTTTTTACTAACAAGAACCAGAGTCATTGCATGTGTGTTCTCTTTAGAGACCACACATGGATCCACCAGTGTCATTGCATGTGTGTTCTTTTTACTAAAAAAACCAGTGTTATTGAAATGTGTGTTCTCTTCAGAGACCACACATGGATCCACCAGTGTCATTGCATGTGTGTTCTTGTTACTAACAACAACCGGAGTCATTGCATGTGTGTTCTTTTCACATTCCACATATGGATCCACCAGTATCATTGCATGTGTGTTCTTTTCACAATCCACCTATGGATCCACCAGTGTCATTGCATGTGTGCTCTTTTTAGTAACAACAACTAGAGTCATTGCATCTGTGTTCTCTTCAGACACCACACATGGATCCACCTGTGTCATTTCATGTGTGTTCTTTTTACTAACAACAAACTGAGTCATTGAAATGTGTGTTCTCTTCAGAGACCACACATGGATCCACCAGTGTCATTGCATGTGCGTTCTTTTTACTAACAACAGCTAGAGTCATTGCATGTGTATTCTTTTCACATACCACATATGGATCCACCAGTTTTACTGCATGTGTGTTCTTTTTACTAACAACAGCTGGAGTCATTTCATGTGTGTTCTTTTCACATACCACATATGGATCCACCAGTGTCATTGAAATGAGTGTTCTCTTCACAGACCACACATGGATCCACCAGTGTCATTGCATGTGTGTTCTTTTTACTAACAACAACTGGAGTCATTGCATGTGTGTTCTTTTCACATACCACATATCGATCCACCAGTGTCATTGCATGTGTGCTCTTTTCACAATCCACCTATGGATCCACCAGTGTCATTGCATGTGTGTTCTTTTCACATATCACATATGGATCCACTAGTGTCCTTGAAATGTGTGTTCTCTTCAGATACCACACATGGATCCACCAGTGCCATTGCATGTATGTTCTTTTTACTAACTTCAACTGGAGTCATTGCATGTGTGTTCTTTTCACATACCACATATGGATCCAACAGTGTCATTGCATGTGTGCTCTTTTCACAATCCACCTATTGATCCACCAGTGTCATTACATGTGTGTTCTTTTCACATACCACATATGGATCCACCAGTGTTATTGAAATGTGTGTTCTCTTCAGAGACCACACATGGATCCACCAGTGTCATTGCATGTGTGTTTTTTTTACTACCAACAACCAGAGTCATTGCATGGGTGTTCTCTTTAGAGACCACGCATGAATCCACCAGTGTCATTGCAAGTGTGTTCTTTTTACTAAAAAAACCAGTGTTATTGAAATGTGTGTTCTCGTCAGAGACCACACATGGATCCACCAGTGTCATTGCATGTGTGTTCTTGTTACTAACAACAACCGGAGTCATTGCATGTGTGTTCTTTTCACATGCCACATATGGATCCACTAGTATCATTGCATGTGTGTTCTTTTCACAGTCCACCTATGGATCCACCACTTTCATTGCATGTGTGCTCTTTTCACAAACCACATATGAATCCACCAGTGTCATTGCATGTGTGCTCTTTTCACAATCCACCTATTGATCCACCAGTGTCATTGCATGTGTGTTCTTTTCACATACCACATATGGATCCACCAGTGTCATTGAAATGTGTGTTCTCTTCAGAGACCACACATGGATCCACCAGTGTCATTGCATGTGTGTTCTTTTTACTAACAACAACCAGAGTCATTGCATGTGTGTTCTCTTTAGAGACCACACATGGATCCACCAGTGTCATTGCAAGTGTGTTCATTTTACTAAAAAAACCAGTGTTATTGAAATGTGTGTTCTCGTCAGAGACCACACATGGATCCACCAGTGTCATCGCATGTGTGTTCTTTTTACTAACTAAAACTGGAGTCGTTGCATGTGTGTTCTTTTGACATACCACATATGGATCCACCAGTGTCATTGCATGTGTGCTCTTTTCACAATCCACCTATTGATCCACCAGTGTCATTGCATGTGTGTTCTTTTCACATACTACACATGGATTCACTAGTGTCATTGCACGTGTGTTCTTTTCACAATCCACCTATGGATCCACCAGTGTCATTGCATGTGTGCTCTTTTTACTAACAAGAACCAGAGTCATTGCATGTGTGTTCTCTTTAGAGACCACACATGGATCCACCAGTGTCATTGCAAGTGTGTTCTTTTTACTAAAAAAACAGTGTTATTGAAACTTGTGTTCTCGTCAGAGACCACACATGGATCCACCAGTGTCATTGCATGTGTGTTCTTATTACTAACAACAACCGGAGTCATTGCATGTGTGTTCTTTTCACAATCCACCTATGGATCCACCACTTTCATTGCATGTGTGCTCTTTTCACATACCACATATGGATCCACCAGTGTCATTGCATGTGTGCTCTTTTCACAATCCACCTATTGATCCACCAGTGTCATTGCATGTGTGTTCTTTCCACATACCACATATGGATCCACCAGTGTCATTGAAATGTGTGTTCTCTTCATAGACCACACATGGATCCACCAGTGTCATTGCATGTGTGTTCTTTTTACTAACAACAACCAGAGTCATTGCATGTGTGTTCTCTTTAGAGAGCACACATGGATCCACCAGTGTCATTGCAAGTGTGTTCTTTTTACTAAAAAACCAGTGTTATTGAAATGTGTGTTCTCGTCAGAGACCACACATGGATCCACCAGTGTCATTGCATGTGTGTTCTTGTTACTAACAACAACCGGAGTCATTGCATGTGTGTTCTTTTCACATACCACATATAGATCCACCAGTATCATTGCATGTGTGTTCTTTTCACAATCCACCTATGGATCCACCAATGTCATTGCATGTGTGCTCTTTTTAGTAACAACAACCAGAGTCATTGCATCTGTGTTCTCTTCAGAGACCACACATGGATCCACCTGTGTCATTGCATGTGTGTTCTTTTTACTAACAACAAATAGAGTCATTGAAATGTGTGTTCTCTTCAGAGACCACACATGGATCCACCAGTGTCATTGCATGTGTGTTCTTTTCACATATAACATATGGATCCACTAGTGTCATTGAAATGTGTGTTCTCTTCAGAGACCACACATGGATCCACTAGTGTCATTGCATGTGTGTTCTTTTTACTAACTAAAACTGGAGTCATTGCATGTGTGTTCTTTTCACATACCACATATGGATCCACCAGTGTCATCGCATGTGTGCTCTTTTCACAATCCACCTATTGATCCACCAGTGTCATTGCATGTGTGTTCTTGTCACATACCACATATGGATTCACTAGTGTCATTGCACGTGTGTTCTTTTCACAATCCACCTATGGGTCCACCAGTGTCATTGCATGTGTGCTCTTTTTACTAACAAGAACCAGAGTCATTGCATGTGTGTTCTCTTTAGAGACCACACATGGATCCACCAGTGTCATTGCATGTGTGTTCTTTTTACTAAAAAAACCAGTGTTATTGAAATGTGTGTTCTCTTCAGAGACCACACATGGATCCACCAGTGTCATTGCATGTGTGTTCTTGTTACTAACAACAACCGGAGTCATTGCATGTGTGTTCTTTTCACATTCCACATATGGATCCACCAGTATCATTGCATGTGTGTTCTTTTCACAATCCACCTATGGATCCACCAGTGTCATTGCATGTGTGCTCTTTTTAGTAACAACAACTAGAGTCATTGCATCTGTGTTCTCTTCAGACACCACACATGGATCCACCTGTGTCATTTCATGTGTGTTCTTTTTACTAACAACAAACAGAGTCATTGAAATGTGTGTTCTCTTCAGAGACCACACATGGATCCACCAGTGTCATTGCATGTGCGTTCTTTTTACTAACAACAGCTAGAGTCATTGCATGTGTATTCTTTTCACATACCACATATGGATCCACCAGTTTTACTGCATGTGTGTTCTTTTTACTAACAACAGCTGGAGTCATTTCATGTGTGTTCTTTTCACATACCACATATGGATCCACCAGTGTCATTGAAATGAGTGTTCTCTTCACAGACCACACATGGATCCACCAGTGTCATTGCATGTGTGTTCTTTTTACTAACAACAACTGGAGTCATTGCATGTGTGTTCTTTTCACATACCACATATCGATCCACTAGTGTCATTGCATGTGTGCTCTTTTCACAATCCACCTATGGATCCACCAGTGTCATTGCATGTGTGTTCTTTTCACATATCACATATGGATCCACTAGTGTCCTTGAAATGTGTGTTCTCTTCAGATACCACACATGGATCCACCAGTGCCATTGCATGTATGTTCTTTTTACTAACTTCAACTGGAGTCATTGCATGTGTGTTCTTTTCACATACCACATATGGATCCAACAGTGTCATTGCATGTGTGCTCTTTTCACAATCCACCTATTGATCCACCAGTGTCATTACATGTGTGTTCTTTTCACATACCACATATGGATCCACCAGTGTTATTGAAATGTGTGTTCTCTTCAGAGACCACACATGGATCCACCAGTGTCATTGCATGTGTGTTTTTTTTACTACCAACAACCAGAGTCATTGCATGGGTGTTCTCTTTAGAGACCACGCATGAATCCACCAGTGTCATTGCAAGTGTGTTCTTTTTACTAAAAAAACCAGTGTTATTGAAATGTGTGTTCTCGTTAGAGACCACACATGGATCCACCAGTGTCATTGCATGTGTGTTCTTGTTACTAACAACAACCGGAGTCATTGCATGTGTGTTCTTTTCACATGCCACATATGGATCCACTAGTATCATTGCATGTGTGTTCTTTTCACAGTCCACCTATGGATCCACCACTTTCATTGCATGTGTGCTCTTTTCACAAACCACATATGAATCCACCAGTGTCATTGCATGTGTGCTCTTTTCACAATCCACCTATTGATCCACCAGTGTCATTGCATGTGTGTTCTTTTCACATACCACATATGGATCCACCAGTGTCATTGAAATGTGTGTTCTCTTCAGAGACCACACATGGATCCACCAGTGTCATTGCATGTGTGTTCTTTTTACTAACAACAACCAGAGTCATTGCATGTGTGTTCTCTTTAGAGACCACACATGGATCCACCAGTGTCATTGCAAGTGTGTTCATTTTACTAAAAAAACCAGTGTTATTGAAATGTGTGTTCTCGTCAGAGACCACACATGGATCCACCAGTGTCATCGCATGTGTGTTCTTTTTACTAACTAAAACTGGAGTCGTTGCATGTGTGTTCTTTTGACATACCACATATGGATCCACCAGTGTCATTGCATGTGTGCTCTTTTCACAATCCACCTATTGATCCACCAGTGTCATTGCATGTGTGTTCTTTTCACATACTACACATGGATTCACTAGTGTCATTGCACGTGTGTTCTTTTCACAATCCACCTATGGATCCACCAGTGTCATTGCATGTGTGCTCTTTTTACTAACAAGAACCAGAGTCATTGCATGTGTGTTCTCTTTAGAGACCACACATGGATCTACCAGTGTCATTGCAAGTGTGTTCTTTTTACTAAAAAAACAGTGTTATTGAAACTTGTGTTCTCGTCAGAGACCACACATGGATCCACCAGTGTCATTGCATGTGTGTTCTTATTACTAACAACAACCGGAGTCATTGCATGTGTGTTCTTTTCACAATCCACCTATGGATCCACCACTTTCATTGCATGTGTGCTCTTTTCACATACCACATATGGATCCACCAGTGTCATTGCATGTGTGCTCTTTTCACAATCCACCTATTGATCCACCAGTGTCATTGCATGTGTGTTCTTTCCACATACCACATATGGATCCACCAGTGTCATTGAAATGTGTGTTCTCTTCATAGACCACACATGGATCCACCAGTGTCATTGCATGTGTGTTCTTTTTACTAACAACAACCAGAGTCATTGCATGTGTGTTCTCTTTAGAGAGCACACATGGATCCACCAGTGTCATTGCAAGTGTGTTCTTTTTACTAAAAAACCAGTGTTATTGAAATGTGTGTTCTCGTCAGAGACCACACATGGATCCACCAGTGTCATTGCATGTGTGTTCTTGTTACTAACAACAACCGGAGTCATTGCATGTGTGTTCTTTTCACATACCACATATAGATCCACCAGTATCATTGCATGTGTGTTCTTTTCACAATCCACCTATGGATCCACCAATGTCATTGCATGTGTGCTCTTTTTAGTAACAACAACCAGAGTCATTGCATCTGTGTTCTCTTCAGAGACCACACATGGATCCACCTGTGTCATTGCATGTGTGTTCTTTTTACTAACAACAAATAGAGTCATTGAAATGTGTGTTCTCTTCAGAGACCACACATGGATCCACCAGTGTCATTGCATGTGTGTTCTTTTCACATATAACATATGGATCCACTAGTGTCATTGAAATGTGTGTTCTCTTCAGAGACCACACATGGATCCACCAGTGTCATTGCATGTGTGTTCTTTTTACTAACTAAAACTGGAGTCATTGCATGTGTGTTCTTTTCACATACCACATATGGATCCACCAGTGTCATCGCATGTGTGCTATTTTCACAATCCACCTATTGATCCACCAGTGTCATTGCATGTGTGTTCTTGTCACATACCACATATGGATTCACTAGTGTCATTGCACGTGTGTTCTTTTCACAATCCACCTATGGGTCCACCAGTGTCATTGCATGTGTGCTCTTTTTACTAACAAGAACCAGAGTCATTGCATGTGTGTTCTCTTTAGAGACCACACACGGATCCACCAGTGTCATTGCATGTGTGTTCTTTTTACTAAAAAAACCAGTGTTATTGAAATGTGTGTTCTCTTCAGAGACCACACATGGATCCACCAGTGTCATTGCATGTGTGTTCTTGTTACTAACAACAACCGGAGTCATTGCATGTGTGTTCTTTTCACATTCCACATATGGATCCACCAGTATCATTGCATGTGTGTTCTTTTCACAATCCACCTATGGATCCACCAGTGTCATTGCATGTGTGCTCTTTTTAGTAACAACAACTAGAGTCATTGCATCTGTGTTCTCTTCAGACACCACACATGGATCCACCTGTGTCATTTCATGTGTGTTCTTTTTACTAACAACAAACAGAGTCATTGAAATGTGTGTTCTCTTCAGAGACCACACATGGATCCACCAGTGTCATTGCATGTGCGTTCTTTTTACTAACAACAGCTAGAGTCATTGCATGTGTATTCTTTTCACATATCACATATGGATCCACCAGTTTTACTGCATGTGTGTTCTTTTTACTAACAACAGCTGGAGTCATTTCATGTGTGTTCTTTTCACATACCACATATGGATCCACCAGTGTCATTGAAATGAGTGTTCTCTTCAGAGACCACACATGGATCCACCAGTGTCATTGCATGTGTGTTCTTTTTACTAACAACAACTGGAGTCATTGCATGTGTGTTCTTTTCACATACCACATATCGATCCACCAGTGTCATTGCATGTGTGCTCTTTTCACAATCCACCTATGGATCCACCAGTGTCATTGCATGTGTGTTCTTTTCACATATCACATATGGATCCACTAGTGTCCTTGAAATGTGTGTTCTCTTCAGATACCACACATGGATCCACCAGTGCCATTGCATGTATGTTCTTTTTACTAACTTCAACTGGAGTCATTGCATGTGTGTTCTTTTCACATACCACATATGGATCCAACAGTGTCATTGCATGTGTGCTCTTTTCACAATCCACCTATTGATCCACCAGTGTCATTACATGTGTGTTCTTTTCACATACCACATATGGATCCACCAGTGTTATTGAAATGTGTGTTCTCTTCAGAGACCACACATGGATCCACCAGTGTCATTGCATGTGTGTTTTTTTTACTACCAACAACCAGAGTCATTGCATGGGTGTTCTCTTTAGAGACCACGCATGAATCCACCAGTGTCATTGCAAGTGTGTTCTTTTTACTAAAAAAACCAGTGTTATTGAAATGTGTGTTCTCGTCAGAGACCACACATGGATCCACCAGTGTCATTGCATGTGTGTTCTTGTTACTAACAACAACCGGAGTCATTGCATGTGTGTTCTTTTCACATGCCACATATGGATCCACTAGTATCATTGCATGTGTGTTCTTTTCACAGTCCACCTATGGATCCACCACTTTCATTGCATGTGTGCTCTTTTCACAAACCACATATGAATCCACCAGTGTCATTGCATGTGTGCTCTTTTCACAATCCACCTATTGATCCACCAGTGTCATTGCATGTGTGTTCTTTTCACATACCACATATGGATCCACCAGTGTCATTGAAATGTGTGTTCTTGTTACTAACAACAACCGGAGTCATTGCATGTGTGTTCTTTTCACATGCCACATATGGATCCACCAGTATCATTGCATGTGTGTTCTTTTCACAATCCACCTATGGATCCACCACTTTCATTGCATGTGTGCTCTTTTCACAAACCACATATGAATCCACCAGTGTCATTGCATGTGTGCTCTTTTCACAATCCACCTATTGATCCACCAGTGTCATTGCATGTGTGTTCTTTTCACATACCACATATGGATCCACCAGTGTCATTGAAATGTGTGTTCTCTTTAGAGACCACACATGGATCCACCAGTGTCATTGCATGTGTGTTCTTTTTACTAACAACAACCAGAGTCATTGCATGTGTGTTCTCTTTAGAGACCACACATGGATCCACCAGTGTCATTGCAAGTGTGTTCTTTTTACTAAAAAAACCAGTGTTATTGAAATGTGTGTTCTCGTCAGAGACCACACATGGATCCACCAGTGTCATTGCATGTGTGTTCTTTTTACTAACAACAACCGGAGTCATTGCATGTGTGTTCTTTTCACATACCACATATGGATCCACCAGTATCATTGCATGTGTGTTCTTTTCACAATCCACCTATGGATCCACCACTTTCATTGCATGTGTGCTCTTTTCACAAACCACATATGGATCCACCAGTGTCATTGCATGTGTGCTCTTTTCACAATCCACCTATTGATCCACCAGTGTCATTTCATGTGTGTTCTTTTCACATACCACATATGGATCCACCAGTGTCAATGAAATGAGTGTTCTCTTCAGAGACCACACATGGATCCACCAGTGTCATTGCATGTGTGTTCTTTTTACTAACAACAACTGGAGTCATTGCGTGTGTGTTCTTTTCACATACCACATATCGATCCACCAGTGTCATTGCATGTGTGCTCTTTTCACAATCCACCTATGGATCCACCAGTGTCATTGCATGTGTGTTCTTTTCACATATCACATATGGATCCACTAGTGTCATTGAAATGTGTGTTCTCTTCAGATACCACACATGGATCCACCAGTGCCATTGCATGTATGTTCTTTTTACTAACTTCAACTGGAGTCATTGCATGTGTGTTCTTTTCACATACCACATATGGATCCACCAGTGTCATTGCATGTGTGCTCTTTTCACAATCCACCTATTGATCCACCAGTGTCATTACATGTGTGTTCTTTTCACATACCACATATGGATCCACCAGTGTTATTGAAATGTGTGTTCTCTTCAGAGACCACACAAGGATCCACCAGTGTCATTGCATGTGTGTCCTTTTTACTAACAACAACCAGAGTCATTGCATGGGTGTTCTCTTTAGAGACCACGCATGAATCCACCAGCGTCATTGCAAGTGTGTTCTTTTTACTAAAAAAAACCAGTGTTATTGAAATGTGTGTTCTCATCAGAGACCACACATGGATCCACCAGTGTCATTGCATGTGTGTTCTTGTTACTAACAACAACCTGTGTGTTCTTTTCACATGCCACATATGGATCCACCAGTATCATTGCATGTGTGTTCTTTTCACAATCCACCTATGGATCCACCACTTCCATTGCATGTGTGCTCTTTTCACAAACCACATATGGATCCACCAATGTCATTGCATGTGTTCTATTTTCACAATCCACCTATTGATCCACCAGTGTCATTGCATGTGTGTTCTTTTCACATACCACATATGGATCCACCAGTGTCATTGAAATGTGTGTTTTCTTCAGAGACCACACATGGATCCACCAGTGTCATTGCATGTGTGTTCTTTTTACTAACAACAACCAGAGTCATTGCATGTGTGTTCTCTTTAGAGACCACACATGGATCCACCAGTGTCATTGCAAGTGTGTTCTTTTTACTAAAAAAACCAGTGTTATTGAAATGTGTGTTCTCGTCAGAGACCACACATGGATCCACCAGTGTCATTGCATGTGTGTTCTTTTTACTAACAACAACCGGAGTCATTGCATGTGTGTTCTTTTCACATACCACATATGGATCCACCAGTATCATTGCATGTGTGTTCTTTTCACAATCCACCTATGGATCCACCACTTTCATTGCATGTGTGCTCTTTTCACAAACCACATATGGATCCACCAGTGTCATTGCATGTGTGCTCTTTTCACAATCCACCTATTGATCCACCAGTGTCATTTCATGTGTGTTCTTTTCACATACCACATATGGATCCACCAGTGTCAATGAAATGAGTGTTCTCTTCAGAGACCACACATGGATCCACCAGTGTCATTGCATGTGTGTTCTTTTTACTAACAACAACTGGAGTCATTGCGTGTGTGTTCTTTTCACATACCACATATCGATCCACCAGTGTCATTGCATGTGTGCTCTTTTCACAATCCACCTATGGATCCACCAGTGTCATTGCATGTGTGTTCTTTTCACATATCACATATGGATCCACTAGTGTCATTGAAATGTGTGTTCTCTTCAGATACCACACATGGATCCACCAGTGCCATTGCATGTATGTTCTTTTTACTAACTTCAACTGGAGTCATTGCATGTGTGTTCTTTTCACATACCACATATGGATCCACCAGTGTCATTGCATGTGTGCTCTTTTCACAATCCACCTATTGATCCACCAGTGTCATTACATGTGTGTTCTTTTCACATACCACATATGGATCCACCAGTGTTATTGAAATGTGTGTTCTCTTCAGAGACCACACAAGGATCCACCAGTGTCATTGCATGTGTGTCCTTTTTACTAACAACAACCAGAGTCATTGCATGGGTGTTCTCTTTAGAGACCACGCATGAATCCACCAGCGTCATTGCAAGTGTGTTCTTTTTACTAAAAAAAACCAGTGTTATTGAAATGTGTGTTCTCATCAGAGACCACACATGGATCCACCAGTGTCATTGCATGTGTGTTCTTGTTACTAACAACAACCTGTGTGTTCTTTTCACATGCCACATATGGATCCACCAGTATCATTGCATGTGTGTTCTTTTCACAATCCACCTATGGATCCACCACTTCCATTGCATGTGTGCTCTTTTCACAAACCACATATGGATCCACCAATGTCATTGCATGTGTTCTCTTTTCACAATCCACCTATTGATCCACCAGTGTCATTGCATGTGTGTTCTTTTCACATACCACATATGGATCCACCAGTGTCATTGAAATGTGTGTTTTCTTCAGAGACCACACATGGATCCACCAGTGTCATTGCATGTGTGTTCTTTTTACTAACAACAACCAGAGTCATTGCATGTGTGTTCCCTTTAGAGACCACACATGGATCCACCAGTGTCATTGCAAGTGTGTTCTTTTTACTAAAAAAACCAGTGTTATTGAAATGTGTGTTCTACAGAGACCACACATGGATCCACCAGTGTCATTGCATGTGTGTTCTTATTACTAACAACAACCGGAGTCATTGCATGTGTGTTCTTTTCACATACCACATATGGATCCACCAGTATCATTGCATGTGTGTTCTTTTCACAATCCACCTATGGATCCACCACTTTCATTGCCTGTGTGCTCTTTTCACATACCACATATGGATCCACCAGTGTCATTGCATGTGTGCTCTTTTCACAATCCACCTATTGATCCACCAGTGTCATTGCATGTGTGTTCTTTTCACATACCACATATGGATCCACCAGTGTCATTGAAATGTGTGTTCTCTTCAGAGACCACACATGGATCCACCAGTGTCATTGCATGTGTGTTCTTTTTACTAACAACAACCATAGTCATTGCATGTGTGTTCTCTTTATAGAGCACACATGGATCCACCAGTGTCATTGCAAGTGTGTTCTTTTTACTAAAAAACCAGTGTTATTGAAATGTGTGTTCTCGTCAGAGACCACACATGGATCCACCAGTGTCATTGCATGTGTGTTCTTGTTACTAACAACAACCGGAGTCATTGCATGTGTGTTCTTTTCATATACCACATATAGATCCACCAGTATCATTGCATGTGTGTTCTTTTCACAATCCACCTATGGATCCACCAATGTCATTGCATGTGTGCTCTTTTTAGTAACAACAACCAGAGTCATTGCATGTGTGTTCTCTTCAGAGACCACACATGGATCCACCTGTGTCATTGCATGTGTGTTCTTTTTACTAACAACAAATAGAGTCATTGAAATGTGTGTTCTCTTCAGAGACCACACATGGATCCACCAGTGTCATTGCATGTGTGTTCTTTTCACATATCACATATGGATCCACTAGTGTCATTGAAATGTGTGTTCTCTTCAGAGACCACACATGGATCCACCAGTGTCATTGCATGTGTGTTCTTTTTACTAACTAAAACTGGAGTCATTGCATGTGTGTTCTTTTCACATACCACATATGGATCCACCAGTGTCATCGCATGTGTGCTCTTTTCACAATCCACCTATTGATCCACCAGTGTCATTGCATGTGTGTTCTTTTCACATACCACATATGGATTCACTAGTGTCATTGCACGTGTGTTCTTTTCACAATCCACCTATGGATCCACCAGTGTCATTGCATGTGTGCTCTTTTCACAATCCACCTATTGATCCACCAGTGTCATTGCATGTGTGTTCTTTTCACATACCACATATGGATCCACCAGTGTCATTGAAATGTGTGTTCTCTTCAGAGACCACACATGGATCCACCAGTGTCATTGCATGTGTGTTCTTTTCACTAACAACAACCAGAGTCATTGCATGTGTGTTCTCTTTAGAGACCACACATGGATCCACCAGTGTCATTGCAAGTGTGTTCTTTTTACTAAAAAAACCAGTGTTATTGAAATGTGTGTTCTCGTCAGAGACCACACATGGATCCACCAGTGTCATTGCATGTGTGTTCTTATTACTAACAACAACCAGAGTCATTGTATGTGTGTTCTTTTCACATACCACATATGGATCCACCAGTATCATTGCATGTGTGTTCTTTTCACAATCCACCTATGGATCCACCACTTTCATTGCATGTGTGCTCTTTTCACAAACCACATATGGATCCACCAGTGTCATTGCATGTGTGCTCTTTTCACAATCCACCTATTGATCCACCAGTGTCATTTCATGTGTGTTCTTTTCACATACCACATATGGATCCACCAGTGTCATTGAAATGAGTGTTCTCTTCAGAGACCACACATGGATCCACCAGTGTCATTGCATGTGTGTTCTTTTTACTAACAACAACTGGAGTCATTGCGTGTGTGTTCTTTTCACATACCACATATCGATCCACCAGTGTCATTGCATGTGTGCTCTTTTCACAATCCACCTATGGATCCACCAGTGTCATTGCATGTGTGTTCTTTTCACATATCACATATGGATCCACTAGTGTCATTGAAATGTGTGTTCTCTTCAGATACCACACATGGATCCACCAGTTCCATTGCATGTATGTTCTTTTTACTAACTTCAACTGGAGTCATTGCATGTGTGTTCTTTTCACATACCACATATGGATCCACCAGTGTCATTGCATGTGTGCTCTTTTCACAATCCACCTATTGATCCACCAGTGTCATTACATGTGTGTTCTTTTCACATACCACATATGGATCCACCAGTGTTATTGAAATGTGTGTTCTCTTCAGAGACCACACATGGATCCACCAGTGTCATTGCATGTGTGTTCTTTTTACTAACAACAACCAGAGTCATTGCACGGGTGTTCTCTTTAGAGACCACGCATGAATCCACCAGTGTCATTGCAAGTGTGTTCTTTTTACTAAAAAAACCAGTGTTATTGAAATGTGTGTTCTTGTTAGAGACCACACATGGATCCACCAGTGTCATTGCATGTGTGTTCTTGTTACTAACAACAACCGGAGTCATTGCATGTGTGTTCTTTTCACATGCCACATATGGATCCACCAGTATCATTGCATGTGTGTTCTTTTCACAATCCACCTATGGATCCACCACTTCCATTTCATGTGTGCTCTTTTCACAAACCACATATGGATCCACCAGTGTCATTGCATGTGTGCTCTTTTCACAATCCACCTATTGATCCACCAGTGTCATTGCATGTGTGTTCTTTTCACATACCACATATGGATCCACCAGTGTCATTGAAATGTGTGTTCTCTTCAGAGACCACACATGGATCCACCAGTGTCATTGCATGTGTGTTCTTTTTACTAACAACAACCAGAGTCATTGCATGTGTGTTCTCTTTAGAGACCACACATGGATCCACCAGTGTCATTGCAAGTGTGTTCTTTTTACTAAAAAAACCAGTGTTATTGAAATGTGTGTTCTCGTCAGAGACCACACATGGATCCACCAGTGTCATTGCATGTGTGTTCTTATTACTAACAACAACCGGAGTCATTGCATGTGTGTTCTTTTCACATACCACATATGGATCCACCAGTATCATTGCATGTGTGTTCTTTTCACAATCCACCTATGGATCCACCACTTTCATTGCATGTGTGCTCTTTTCACATACCACATATGGATCCACCAGTGTCATTGCATGTGTGCTCTTTTCACAATCCAGCTATTGATCCACGAGTGTCATTGCATGTGTGTTCTTTTCACATACCACATATGGATCCACCAGTGTCATTGAAATGTGTGTTCTCTTCAGAGACCACACATGGATCCACCAGTGTCATTGCATGTGTGTTCTTTTTACTAACAACAACCATAGTCATTGCATGTGTGTTCTCTTTAGAGAGCACACATGGATCCACCAGTGTCATTGCAAGTGTGTTCTTTTTACTAAAAAACCAGTGTTATTGAAATGTGTGTTCTCGTCAGAGACCACACATGGATCCACCAGTGTCATTGCATGTGTGTTCTTGTTACTAACAACAACCGGAGTCATTGCATGTGTGTTCTTTTCACATACCACATATGGATTCACTAGTGTCATTGCACGTGTGTTCTTTTCACAATCCACCTATGGATCCACCAGTGTCATTGCATGTGTGCTCTTTTCACAATCCACCTATTGTTCCACCAGTGTCATTGCATGTGTGTTCTTTTCACATACCACATATGGATCCACCAGTGTCATTGAAATGTGTGTTCTCTTCAGAGACCACACATGGATCCACCAGTGTCATTGCATGTGTGTTCTTTTTACTAACAACAACCAGAGTCATTGCATGTGTGTTCTCTTTAGAGACCACACATGGATCCACCAGTGTCATTGCAAGTGTGTTCTTTTTACTAAAAAAACCAGTGTTATTGAAATGTGTGTTCTCGTCAGAGACCACACATGGATCCACCAGTGTCATTGCATGTGTGTTCTTATTACTAACAACAACCGGAGTCATTACATGTGTGTTCTCTTCACATACCACATATGGATCCACCAGTATCATTGCATGTGTGTTCTTTTCACAATCCACCTATGGATCCACCACTTTCATTGCATGTGTGCTCTTTTCACATACCACATATAGATCCACCAGTGTCATTGCATGTGTGCTCTTTTCACAATCCAGCTATTGATCCACCAGTGTCATTGCATGTGTGTTCTTTTGACATACCACATATGGATCCACCAGTGTCATTGAAATGTGTGTTCTCTTCAGAGACCACACATGGATCCACCAGTGTCATTGCATGTGTGTTCTTTTTACTAACAACAACCATAGTCATTGCATGTGTGTTCTCTTTAGAGAGCACACATGGATCCACCAGTGTCATTGCAAGTGTGTTCTTTTTACTAAAAAACCAGTGTTATTGAAATGTGTGTTCTCATCAGAGACCACACATGGATCCACCAGTGTCATTGCATGTGTGTTCTTGTTACTAACAACAACCGGAGTCATTGCATGTGTGTTCTTTTCACATACCAAATATAGATCCACCAGTATCATTGCATGTGTGTTCTTTTCACAATCCACCTATGGATCCACCAATGTCATTGCATGTGTGCTCTTTTTAGTAACAACAACCAGAGTCATTGCATGTGTGTTCTCTTCAGAGACCACACATGGATCCACCTGTGTCATCGCATGTGTGTTCTTTTTACTAACAACAAATAGAGTCATTGAAATGTGTGTTCTCTTCAGAGACCACACATGGATCCACCAGTGTCATTGCATGTGTGTTCTTTTCACATATCACATATGGATCCACTAGTGTCATTGAAATGTGTGTTCTCTTCAGAGACCACACATGGATCCACCAGTGTCATTGCATGTGTGTTCTTTTTTTACTAACTAAAACTGGAGTCATTGCATGTGTGTTCTTTTCACATACCACATATGGATCCACCAGTGTCATCGCATGTGTGCTCTTTTCACAATCCACCTATTGATCCACCAGTGTCATTGCATGTGTGTTCTTTTCACATACCACATATGGATTCACTAGTGTCATTGCACGTGTGTTCTTTTCACAATCCACCTATGGATCCACCAGTGTCATTGTATGTGTGCTCTTTTCACAATCCACCTATTGATCCACCAGTGTCATTGCATGTGTGTTCTTTTCACATACCACATATGGATCCACCAGTGTCATTGAAATGTGTGTTCTCTTCAGAGACCACACATGGATCCACCAGTGTCATTGCATGTGTGCTCTTTTCACAATCCACCTATTGATCCACCAGTGTCATTGCATGTGTGTTCTTTTCACATACCACATATGGATCCACCAGTGTCATTGAAATGTGTGTTCTCTTCAGAGACCACACATGGATCCACTAGTGTCATTGCATGTGTGTTCTTTTTACTAACAACAACCAGAGTCATTGCATGTGTGTTCTCTTTAGAGACCACACATGGATCCACCAGTGTCATTGCAAGTGTGTTCTTTTTACTAAAAAAACCAGTGTGATTGAAATGTGTGTTCTCGTCAGAGACCACACATGGATCCACCAGTGTCATTGCATGTGTGTTCTTATTACTAACAACAACCAGAGTCATTGCATGTGTGTTCTTTTCACATACCACATATGGATCCACCAGTATCATTGCATGTGTGTTCTTTTCACAATCCACCTATGGATCCACCACTTTCATTGCATGTGTGCTCTTTTCACAAACCACATATGGATCCACTAGTGTCATTGCATGTGTGCTCTTTTCACAATCCACCTATTGATCCACCAGTGTCATTTCATGTGTGTTCTTTTCACATACCACATATGGATCCACCAGTGTCATTGAAATGAGTGTTCTCTTCAGAGACCACACATGGATCCACCAGTGTCATTGCATGTGTGTTCTTTTTACTAACAACAACTGGAGTCATTGCGTGTGTGTTCTTTTCACATACCACATATCGATCCACCAGTGTCATTGCATGTGTGCTCTTTTCACAATCCACCTATGGATCCACCAGTGTCATTGCATGTGTGTTCTTTTCACATATCACATATGGATCCACTAGTGTCATTGAAATGTGTGTTCTCTTCAGATACCACACATGGATCCACCAGTGCCATTGCATGTATGTTCTTTTTACTAACTTCAACTGGAGTAGTTGCATGTGTGTTCTTTTCACATACCACATATGGATCCACCAGTGTCATTGCATGTGTGCTCTTTTCACAATCCACCTATTGATCCACCAGTGTCATTACATGTGTGTTCTTTTCACATACCACATATGGATCCACCAGTGTTATTGAAATGTGTGTTCTCTTCAGAGACCACACATGGATCCACCAGTGTCATTGCATGTGTGTTCTTTTTACTAACAACAACCAGAGTCATTGCACGGGTGTTCTCTTTAGAGACCACGCATGAATCCACTAGTGTCATTGCAAGTGTGTTCTTTTTACTAAAAAAACCAGTGTTATTGAAATGTGTGTTCTCGTTAGAGACCACACATGGATCCACCAGTGTCATTGCATGTGTGTTCTTGTTACTAACAACAACCGGAGTCATTGCATGTGTGTTCTTTTCACATGCCACATATGGATCCACCAGTATCATTGCATGTGTGTTCTTTTCACAATCCACCTATGGATCCACCACTTCCATTGGATGTGTGCTCTTTTCACAAACCACATATGGATCCACCAGTGTCATTGCATGTGTGCTCTTTTCACAATCCACCTATTGATCCACCAGTGTCATTGCATGTGTGTTCTTTTCACATACCACATATGGATCCACCAGTGTCATTGAAATGTGTGTTCTCTTCAGAGACCACACATGGATCCACCAGTGTCATTGCATGTGTGTTCTTTTTACTAACAACAATCAGAGTCATTGCATGTGTGTTCTCTTTAGAGACCACACATGAATCCACCAGTGTCATTGCAAGTGTGTTCTTTTTACTAAAAAAAAACCAGTGTTATTGAAATGTATGTTCTCGTCAGAGACCACACATGGATCCACCAGTGTCATTGCATGTGTGTTCTTGTTACTAACAACAACCGGAGTCATTGCATGTGTGTTCTTTTCACATACCACATATGGATCCACCAGTATCATTGCATGTGTGTTCATTTCACAATCCACCTATGGATCCACCACTTTCATTGCATGTGCGCTCTTTTCACATACCACATATGGATCCACCAGTGTCATTGCATGTGTGCTCTTTTCACAATCCACCTATTGATCCACCAGTGTCATTGCATGTGTGTTCTTTTCACATACCACATATGGATCCACCAGTGTCATTGAAATGTGTGTTCTCTTCAGAGACCACACATGGATCCACCAGTGTCATTGCATGTGTGTTCTTTTTACTAACAACAACCAGAGTCATTGCATGTGTGTTCTCTTTAGAGACGACACATGGATCCACCAGTGTCATTGCAAGTGTGTTCTTTTTACCAAAAAACCAGTGTTATTGAAATGTGTGTTCTCGTCAGAGACCACACATGGATCCACCAGTGTCATTGCATGTGTGTTCTTGTTACTAACAACAACCGTTGTCATTGCATGTGTGTTATTTTCATATACCACATATAGATCCACCAGTATCATTGCATGTGTGTTCTTTTCACAATCCACCTATGGATCCACCAATGTCATTGCATGTGTGCTCCTTTTAGTAACAACAACCAGAGTCATTGCATGTGTGTTCTCTTCAGAGACCACACATGGATCCACCTGTGTCATTGCATGTGTGTTCTTTTTACTAACAACAAATAGAGTCATTGAAATGTGTGTTCTCTTTAGAGACCACACATGGATCCACCAGTGTCATTGCATGTGTGTTCTTTTCACATATCACATATGGATCCACTAGTGTCATTGAAATGTGTGTTCTCTTCAGAGACCACACATGGATCCACCAGTGTTATTGCATGTGTGTTCTTTTTACTAACTAAAACTGGAGTCATTGCATGTGTGTTCTTTTGACATACCACATATGGATCCACCAGTGTCATTGCATGTGTGCTCTTTTCACAATCCACCTATTGATCCACCAGTGTCATTGCATGTGTGTGCTTTTCACATACCACATATGGATTCACTAGTGTCATTGCATGTGTGTTCTTTTTACAATCCACCTATGGATCCACCAGTGTCATTGCATGTGTGCTCTTTTTACTAACAAGAACCAGAGTCATTGCATGTGTGTTCTCTTCAGAGACCACACATGGATCCACCTGTGTCATTGCATGTGTGTTCTTTTTACTAACAACAAATAGAGTCATTGAAATGTGTGTTCTCTTCAGAGACCACACATGGATCCACAAGTGTCATTGCATGTGTGTTCTTTTCACATATCACATATGGATCCACTAGTGTCATTGAAATGTGTGTTCTCTTCAGAGACCACACATGGATCCACCAGTGTCATTGCATGTGTGTTCTTGTTACTAACAACAACCGGAGTCATTCATGTGTGTTCTTTTCACATACCACATATGGATCCACCAGTATCATTGCATGTGTGTTCTTTTCACAATCCACCTATGGATCCACCACTTTCATTGCATGTGTGCTCTTTTCACATACCACATATGGATCCACCAGTGTGATTGCATGTGTGCTCTTTTCACAATCCACCTATTGATCCACCAGTGTCATTGCATGTGTGTTCTTTTCACATACCATATATGGATCCACCAGTGTCATTGAAATGTGTGTTCTCTTTAGAGACCACACATGGATCCACCAGTGTCATTGCATGTGTGTTCTTTTTACTAACAACAACCAGAGTCATTGCATGTGTGTTCTCTTTAGAGACCACACATGGATCCACCAGTGTCATTGCAAGTGTGTTCTTTTAAAAAACCAATGTTATTGAAATGTGTGTTCTCGTCAGAGACCACAGATGGATCCACCAGTGTCATTCCATGTGTGTTCTTGTTACTAACAACAACCGGAGTCATTGCATGTGTGTTCTTTTCACATACAACATATGGATCCACCAGTATCATTGCATGTGTGTTCTTTTCACATACCACATATGGATCCACCAGTATCATTGCATGTGTGTTCTTTTCACAATCCACCTATGGATCCACCACTTTCATTGGATGTGTGCTCTTTTCACATACCACATATGGATCCACCAGTGTCATTGCATGTGTGCTCTTTTCACAATCCACCTATTGATCCACCAGTGTCATTGCATGTGTGTTCTTTTCACATACCACGTATGGATCCACCAGTGTCATTGAAATGTGTGTTCTCTTCAGAGACCACACATGGATCCACCAGTGTCATTGCATGTGTGTTCTTTTTACTAACAACAATCAGAGTCATTGCATGTGTGTTCTCTTTAGAGACCACACATGAATCCACCAGTGTCATTGCAAGTGTGTTCTTTTTACTAAAAAAACCAGTGTTATCGAAATGTGTGTTCTCGTCAGAGACCACACATGGATCCACCAGTGTCATTGCATGTGTGTTCTTGTTACTAACAACAACCGGAGTCATTGCATGTGTGTTCTTTTCACATACCACATATGGATCCACCAGTATCATTGCATGTGTGTTCATTTCACAATCCACCAATGGATCCACCACTTTCATTGCATGTGTGCTCTTTTCACATACCACATATGGATCCACCAGTGTCATTGCATGTGTGCTCTTTTCACAATCCACCTATTGATCCACCAGTGTCATTGCATGTGTGTTCTTTTCACATACCACATATGGATCCACCAGTGTCATTGAAATGTGTGTTCTCTTCAGATACCACACATGGATCCACCAGTGTCATTGCATGTGAGTTCTTTTTACTAACAACAACCAGAGTCATTGCATGTGTGTTCTCTTTAGAGACCACACATGGATCCACCAGTGTCATTGCAAGTGTGTTCTTTTTACTAAAAAACCAGTGTTATTGAAATGTGTGTTCTCGTCAGAGACCACACATGGATCCACTAGTGTCATTGCATGTGTGTTCTTGTTACTAACAACAACCGTTGTCATTGCATGTGTGTTCTTTTCATATACCACATATAGATCCACCAGTATCATTGCATGTGTGTTCTTTTCACAATCCACCTATGGATCCACCAATGTCATTGCATGTGTGCTCTTTTTAGTAACAACAACCAGAGTCATTGCATGTGTGTTCTCTTAAGAGACCACACATGGATCCACCTGTGTCATTGCATGTGTGTTCTTTTTACTAACAACAAATAGAGTCATTGAAATGTGTGTTCTCTTCAGAGACCACACATGGATCCACCAGTGTCATTGCATGTGTGTTCTTTTCACATATCACATATGGATCCACTAGTGTCATTGAAATGTGTGTTCTCTTCAGAGACCACACATGGATCCACCAGTGTCATTGCATGTGTGTTCTTTTTACTAACTAAAACTGGAGTCATTGCATGTGTGTTCTTTTGACATACCACATATGGATCCACCAGTGTCATTGCATGTGTGCTCTTTTCACAATCCACCTATTGATCCACTAGTGTCATTGCATGTGTGTTCTTTTCACATACCACATATGGATTCACTAGTGTCATTGCACGTGTGTTCTTTTCACAATCCACCTATGGATCCACCAGTGTCATTGCATGTGTGCTCTTTTTACTAACAAGAACCAGAGTCATTGCATGTGTGATCTCTTCAGAGACCACACATGGATCCACCTGTGTCATTGCATGTGTGTTCTTTTTACTAACAACAAATAGAGTCATTGAAATGTGTGTTCTCTTCAGAGACCACACATGGATCCACCAGTGTCATTGCATGTGTGTTCTTTTTACTAACAACAACCAGAGTCATTGCATGTGTGTTCTCTTTAGAGACCACGCATGAATCCACCAGTGTCATTGCAAGTGTGTTCTTTTTATTAAAAAAACCAGTGTTATTGAAATGTGTGTTCTCGTCAGAGACCACACATGGATCCACCAGTGTCATTGCATGTGTGTTCTTGTTACTAACAACAACCGGAGTCATTGCATGTGTGTTCTTTTCACATACCACATATGGATCCACCAGTATCATTGCATGTGTGTTCTTTTCACAATCCACCTATGGATCCACCACTTTCATTGCATGTGTGCTCTTTTCACATACCACATATGGATCCACCAGTGTCATTGCATGTGTGCTCTTTTCACAATCCACCTATTGATCCACCAGTGTCATTGCATGTGTGTTCTTTTCACATACCACGTATGGATCCACCAGTGTCATTGAAATGTGTGTTCTCTTCAGAGACCACACATGGATCCACCAGTGTCATTGCATGTGTGTTCTTTTTACTAACAACAATCAGAGTCATTGCATGTGTGTTCTCTTTAGAGACCACACATGAATCCACCAGTGTCATTGCAAGTGTGTTCTTTTTACTAAAAAAAACCAGTGTTATTGAAATGTGTGTTCTCGTCAGAGACCACACATGGATCCACCAGTGTCATTGCATGTGTGTTCTTGTTACTAACAACAACCGGAGTCATTGCATGTGTGTTCTTTTCACACACCACATATGGATCCACCAGTATCATTGCATGTGTGTTCATTTCACAATCCACCTATGGATCCACCACTTTCATTGCATGTGTGCTCTTTTCACATACCACATATGGATCCACCAGTGTCATTGCATGTGTGCTCTTTTCACAATCCACCTATTGATCCACCAGTGTCATTGCATGTGTGTTTTTTTCACATACCACATATGGATCCACCAGTGTCATTGAAATGTGTGTTCTCTTCAGAGACCACACATGGATCCACCAGTGTCATTGCATGTGTGTTCTTTTTACTAACAACAACCAGAGTCATTGCATGTGTGTTCTCTTTAGAGACCACACATGGATCCACCAGTGTCATTGCAAGTGTGTTCTTTTTACTAAAAAACCAGTGTTATTGAAATGTGTGTTCTCGTCAGAGACCACACATGGATCCACCAGTGTCATTGCATGTGTGTTCTTGTTACTAACAACAACCGTTGTCATGGCATGTGTGTTCTTTTCATATACCACATATAGATCCACCAGTATCATTGCATGTGTGTTCTTTTCACAATCCACCTATGGATCCACCAATGTCATTGCATGTGTGCTCTTTTTAGTAACAACAACCAGAGTCATTGCATGTGTGTTCTCTTCAGAGACCACACATGGATCCACCTGTGTCATTGCATGTGTGTTCTTTTTACTAACAACAAATAGAGTCATTGAAATGTGTGTTCTCTTCAGAGACCACACATGGATCCACCAGTGTCATTGCATGTGTGTTCTTTTCACATATCACATATGGATCCACTAGTGTCATTGAAATGTGTGTTCTCTTCAGAGACCACACATGGATCCACCAGTGTCATTGCATGTGTGTTATTTTTACTAACTAAAACTGGAGTCATTGCATGTGTGTTCTTTTGACATACCACATATGGATCCACCAGTGTCATTGCATGTGTGCTCTTTTCACAATCCACCTATTGATCCACCAGTGTCATTGCATGTGTGTTCTTTTCACATACCACATATGGATTCACTAGTGTCATTGCACGTGTGTTCTTTTCACAATCCACCTATGGATCCACCAGTGTCATTGCATGTGTGCTCTTTTTACTAACAAGAACCAGAGTCATTGCAGGTGTGTTCTCTTCAGAGACCACACATCGATCCACCTGTGTCATTGCATGTGTGTTCTTTTTACTAACAACAAATAGAGTCATTGAAATGTGTGTTCTCTTCAGAGACCACACATGGATCCACCAGTGTCATTGCAAGTGTGTTCTTGTTACTAACAACAGCTGGAGTCGTTGCATGTGTGTTCTTTTCACATACCACATATGGATCCACCAGTATCATTGCATGTGTGTTCTTTTCACAATCCACCTATGGATCCACCAGTGTCATTGCATGTGTGCTCTTTTTAGTAACAACAACTAGAGTCATTGCATGTGTGTTCTCTTCAGAGACCACACATGGATCCACCTGTGTCATTGCATGTGTGTTCTTTTTACTAACAACAAACAGAGTCATTGAAATGTGTGTTCTCTTCAGAGACCACACATGGATCCACCAGTGTCATTGCATGTGTGTTCTTTTTACTAACAACAACCAGAGTCATTGCATGTGTGTTCTCTTTAGAGAGCACACATGGATCCACCAGTGTCATTGCAAGTGTGTTCTTTTTACTAACAACAGCTGGAGTCGTTTCATGTGTGTTCTTTTCACATACCACATATCGATCCACCAGTGTCATTGAAATGAGTGTTCTCTTCAGAGACCACACATGGATCCACCAGTGTCATTGCATGTGTGTTCTTTTTACTAAGAACAACTGGAGTCATTGCATGTGTGCTCTTTTCACATACCACATATCGATCCACCAGTGTCATTGCATGTGTGCTCTTTTCACAATCCACCTATGGATCCACCAGTGTCATGGCATGTGTGTTCTTTTCACATATCACATATGGATCCACTAGTGTCATTGAAATGTGTGTTCTCTTCAGACACCACACATGGATCCACCAGTGTCATTGCATGTGTGTTCTTTTTACTAACAACAATCAGAGTCATTGCACGTGTGTTCTCTTTAGAGACCACACATGAATCCACCAGTGTCATTGCAAGTGTGTTCTTTTTACTAAAAAAACCAGTGTTATTGAAATGTGTGTTCTCATCAGAGACCACACATGGATCCACCAGTGTCATTGCATGTGTGTTCTTGTTACTAACAACAACCGAAGTCATTGCCTGTGTGTTCTTTTCACATACCACATATGGATCCACCAGTATCATTGCATGTGTGTTCAATTCACAGTCCACCTATGGATCCACCACTTTCATTGCATGTGTGCTCTTTTCACATACCACATATGGATCCACCAGTGTCATTGCATGTGTGCTCTTTTCACAATCCACCTATTGATCCACCAGTGTCATTGCATGTGTGTTCTTTTCACATACCACATATGGATCCACCAGTGTCATTGAAATGTGTGTTCTCTTCAGAGACCACACATGGATCCACCAGTGTCATTGCATGTGTGTTCTTTTTACTAACAACAACCAGAGTTATTGCATGTGTGTTCTCTTTAGAGACCACACATGGATCCACCAGTGTCATTGCAAGTGTGTTCTTTTTACTAAAAAACCAGTGTTATTGAAATGTGTGTTCTCGTCAGAGACCACACATGGATCCACCAGTGTCATTGCATGTGTGTTCTTTTTACTAACAACAACCAGAGTCATTGCATGTGTGTTCTCTTTAGAGACCACTCATGGATCCACCAGTGTCATTGCAAGTGTGTTCTTTTTACTAAAAAACCAGTGTTATTGAAATGTGTGTTCTCGTCAGAGACCACACATGGATCCACCAGTGTCATTGCATGTGTGTTCTTGTTACTAACAACAACCGTTGTCATGGCATGTGTGTTCTTTTCATATACCACATATAGATCCACCAGTATCATTGCATGTGTGTTCTTTTCACAATCCACCTATGGATCCACCAATGTCATTGCATGTGTGCTCTTTTTAGTAACAACAACCAGAGTCATTGCATGTGTGTTCTCTTCAGAGACCACACATGGATCCACCTGTGTCATTGCATGTGTGTTCTTTTTACTAACAACAAATAGAGTCATTGAAATGTGTGTTCTCTTCAGAGACCACACATGGATCCACCAGTGTCATTGCATGTGTGTTCTTTTCACATATCACATATGGATCCACTAGTGTCATTGAAATGTGTGTTCTCTTCAGAGACCACACATGGATCCACCAGTGTCATTGCATGTGTGTTCTTTTTACTAACTAAAACTGGAGTCATTGCATGTGTGTTCTTTTGACATACCACATATGGATCCACCAGTGTCATTGCATGTGTGCTCTTTTCACAATCCACCTATTGATCCACCAGTGTCATTGCATGTGTGTTCTTTTCACATACCACATATGGATTCACTAGTGTCATTGCACGTGTGTTCTTTTCACAATCCACCTATGGATCCACCAGTGTCATTGCATGTGTGCTCTTTTTACTAACAAGAACCAGAGTCATTGCAGGTGTGTTCTCTTCAGAGACCACACATGGATCCACCTGTGTCATTGCATGTGTGTTCTTTTTACTAACAACAAATAGAGTCATTGAAATGTGTGTTCTCTTCAGAGACCACACATGGAAATACCAGTGTCATTGCAAGTGTGTTCTTGTTACTAACAACAGCTGGAGTCGTTGCATGTGTGTTCTTTTCACATACCACATATGGATCCACCAGTATCATTGCATGTGTGTTCTTTTCACAATCCACCTATGGATCCACCAGTGTCATTGCATGTGTGCTCTTTTTAGTAACAACAACTAGAGTCATTGCATGTGTGTTCTCTTCAGAGACCACACATGGATCCACCTGTGTCATTGCATGTGTGTTCTTTTTACTAACAACAAACAGAGTCATTGAAATGTGTGTTCTCTTCAGAGACCACACATGGATCCACTAGTGTCATTGCATGTGTGTTCTTTTTACTAACAACAACCAGAGTCATTGCATGTGTGTTCTCTTTAGAGAGCACACATGGATCCACCAGTGTCATTGCAAGTGTGTTCTTTTTACTAACAACAGCTGGAGTCGTTTCATGTGTGTTCTTTTCACATACCACATATCGATCCACCAGTGTCATTGAAATGAGTGTTCTCTTCAGAGACCACACATGGATCCACCAGTGTCATTGCATGTGTGTTCTTTTTACTAAGAACAACTGGAGTCATTGCATGTGTGTTCTTTTCACATACCACATATCGATCCACCAGTGTCATTGCATGTGTGCTCTTTTCACAATCCACCTATGGATCCACCAGTGTCATGGCATGTGTGTTCTTTTCACATATCACATATGGATCCACTAGTGTCATTGAAATGTGTGTTCTCTTCAGACACCACACATGGATCCACCAGTGTCATTGCATGTGTGTTCTTTTCACATACCATATATGGATCCACCAGTGTCATTGAAATGTGTGTTCTCTTTAGAGACCACACATGGATCCACCAGTGTCATTGCATGTGTGTTCTTTTTACTAACAACAACCAGAGTCATTGCATGTGTGTTCTCTTTAGAGACCACACATGGATCCACCAGTGTCATTGCAAGTGTGTTCTTTTTACTAAAAAAACCAATGTTATTGAAATGTGTGTTCTCGTCAGAGACCACAGATGGATCCACCAGTGTCATTCCATGTGTGTTCTTGTTACTAACAACAACCGGAGTCATTGCATGTGTGTTCTTTTCACATACAACATATGGATCCACCAGTATCATTGCATGTGTGTTCTTTTCACATACCACATATGGATCCACCAGTATCATTGCATGTGTGTTCTTTTCACAATCCACCTATGGATCCACCACTTTCATTGGATGTGTGCTCTTTTCACATACCACATATGGATCCACCAGTGTCATTGCATGTGTGCTCTTTTCACAATCCACCTATTGATCCACCAGTGTCATTGCATGTGTGTTCTTTTCACATACCACGTATGGATCCACCAGTGTCATTGAAATGTGTGTTCTCTTCAGAGACCACACATGGATCCACCAGTGTCATTGCATGTGTGTTCTTTTTACTAACAACAATCAGAGTCATTGCATGTGTGTTCTCTTTAGAGACCACACATGAATCCACCAGTGTCATTGCAAGTGTGTTCTTTTTACTAAAAAAAAGTGTTATTGAAATATGTGTTCTCGTCAGAGACCACACATGGATCCACCAGTGTCATTGCATGTGTGTTCTTGTTACTAACAACAACCGAAGTCATTGCCTGTGTGTTCTTTTCACATACCACATATGGATCCACCAGTATCATTGCATGTGTGTTCATTTCACAGTCCACCTATGGATCCACCACTTTCATTGCATGTGTGCTCTTTTCACATACCACATATGGATCCACCAGTGTCATTGCATGTGTGCTCTTTTCACAATCCACCTATTGATCCACCAGTGTCATTGCATGTGTGTTCTTTTCACATACCACATATGGATCCACCAGTGTCATTGAAATGTGTGTTCTCTTCAGAGACCACACATGGATCCACCAGTGTCATTGCATGTGTGTTCTTTTTACTAACAACAACCAGAGTTATTGCATGTGTGTTCTCTTTAGAGACCACACATGGATCCACCAGTGTCATTGCAAGTGTGTTCTTTTTACTAAAAAACCAGTGTTATTGAAATGTGTGTTCTCGTCAGAGACCACACATGGATCCACCAGTGTCATTGCATGTGTGTTCTTGTTACTAACAACAACCGGAGTCATTGCATGTGTGTTCTTTTCATATACCACATATAGATCCACCAGTATCATTGCATGTGTGTTCTTTTCACAATCCACCTATGGATCCACCAATGTCATTGCATGTGTGCTCTTTTTATTAACAACAACCAGAGTCATTGCATGTGTGTTCTCTCCAGAGACCACACATGGATCCACCTGTGTCATCGCACGTGTGTTCTTTTTACTAACAACAAATAGAGTCATCGAAATGTGTGTTCTCTTCAGAGACCACACATGGATCCACCAGTGTCATTGCATGTGTGTTCTTTTCACATATCACATATGGATCCACTAGTGTCATTGAAATGCGTGTTCTCTTCAGAGACCACACATGGATCCACCAGTGTCATTGCATGTGTGTTCTTTTTACTAACTAAAACTGGAGTCATTGCATGTGTGTTCTTTTGACATACAACATATGGATCCACCAGTGTCATTGCATGTGTGCTCTTTTCACAATCCACCTATTGATCCACCAGTGTCATTGCATGTGTGTTCTTTTCACATACCACATATGGATTCACTAGTGTCATTGCACGTGTGTTCTTTTCACAATCCACCTATGGATCCACCAGTGTCATTGCATGTGTGCTCTTTTTACTAACAAGAACTAGAGTCATTGCATGTGTGTTCTCTTTAGAGACCACACATGGATCCACCAGTGTCATTGCATGTGTGTTCTTTTTACTAAAAAAACCAGTGTTATTGAAATGTGTGTTCTCTTTAGAGACCACACATGGATCCACCAGTGTCATTGCATGTGTGTTCTTGTTAGTAACAACAACCGGAGTCATTGCATGTGTGTTCTTTTCACATACCACATATGGATCCACCAGTATCATTGCATGTGTGTTCTTTTCACAATCCACCTATGGATCCACCAGTGTCATTGCATGTGTGCTCTTTTTAGTAACAACAACTAGAGTCATTGCATGTGTGTTCTCTTCAGAGACCACACATGGATCCACCTGTGTCATTGCATGTGTGTTCTTTTTACTAACAACAAACAGAGTCATTGAAATGTGTGTTCTCTTCAGAGACCACACATGGATCCACCAGTGTCATTGCATGTGTGTTCTTTTTACTAACAACAACCAGAGTCATTGCATGTGTGTTCTTTTCACATACCACATATGGATCCACCAGTTTCACTGCATGTGTGTTCTTTTTACTAACAACAGCTGGAGTCGTTTCATGTGTGTTCTTTTCACATAACACATATGGATCCACCAGTGTCATTGAAATGAGTGTTCTCTTCAGAGACCACACATGGATCCACCAGTGTCATTGCATGTGTGTTCTTTTTACTAACAACAACTGGAGTCATTGCATGTGTGTTCTTTTCACATACCACATATCGATCCACTAGTGTCATTGCATGTGTGCTCTTTTCACAATCCACCTATGGATCCACCAGTGTCATTGCATGTGTGTTCTTTTCACATATCACATATGGATCCACTAGTGTCATTGAAATGTGTGTTCTCTTCAGAGACCACACATGGATCCACCAGTGTCATTGCATGTATGTTCTTTTTACTAACTTCAACTAGAGTCATTGAATGTGTGTTCTTTTCACATACCACATATGGATCCACCAGTGTCATTGCATGTGTGCTCTTTTCACAATCCACCTATTGATCCACCAGTGTCATTACATGTGTGTTCTTTTCACATACCACATATGGATCCACTAGTGTCATTGAAATGTGTGTTCTCTTCAGAGACCACACATGGATCCACCAGTGTCATTGCATGTGTGTTCTTTTTACTAACAACAATCAGAGTCATTGCATGTGTGTTCTCTTTAGAGACCACACATGAATCCACCAGTGTCATTGCAAGTGTGTTCTTTTTACTAAAAAAACCAGTGTTATTGAAATGTGTGTTCTCGTTAGAGACCACACATGGATCCACCAGTGTCATTGCATGTGTGTTCTTGTTACTAACAACAACCGGAGTCATTGCATGTGTGTTCTTTTCACATACCACATATGGATCCACCAGTATCATTGCATGTGTGTTCATTTCACAATCCACCTATGGATCCACCACTTTCATTGCATGTGTGCTCTTTTCACATACCACATATGGATCCACCAGTGTCATTGCATGTGTGCTCTTTTCACAATCCACCTATTGATCCACCAGTGTCATTGCATGTGTGTTCTTTTCACATACCACATATGGATCCACCAGTGTCATTGAAATGTGTGTTCTCTTCAGAGACCACACATGGATCCACCAGTGTCATTGCATGTGTGTTCTTTTTACTAACAACAACCAGAGTCATTGCATGTGTGTTCTCTTTAGAGACCACACATGGATCCACCAGTGTCATTGCAAGTGTGTTCTTTTTACTAAAAAACCAGTGTTATTGAAATGTGTGTTCTCGTCAGAGACCACACATGGATCCACCAGTGTCATTGCATGTGTGTTCTTGTTACTAACAACAACCGGAGTCATTGCATGTGTGTTCTTTTCATATACCACATATAGATCCACCAGTATCATTGCATGTGTGTTCTTTTCACAATCCACCTATGGATCCACCAATGTCATTGCATGTGTGCTCTTTTTAGTAACAACAACCAGAGTCATTGCATGTGTGTTCTCTTCAGAGACCACACATGGATCCACCTGTGTCATTGCATGTGTGTTCTTTTTACTAACAACAAATAGAGTCATTGAAATGTGTGTTCTCTTCAGAGACCACACATGGATCCACCAGTGTCATTGCATGTGTGTTCTTTTCACATATCACATATGGATCCACTAGTGTCATTGAAATGTGTGTTCTCTTCAGAGACCACACATGGATCCACCAGTGTCATTGCATGTGTGTTCTTTTTACTAACTAAAACTGGAGTCATTGCATGTGTGTTGTTTTGACATACCACATATGGATCCACCAGTGTCATTGCAGGTGTGCTCTTTTCACAATCCACCTATTGATCCACCAGTGTCATTGCATGTGTGTTCTTTTCACATACCACATATGGATTCACTAGTGTCATTGCACGTGTGTTCTTTTCACAATCCACCTATGGATCCACCAGTGTCATTGCATGTGTGCTCTTTTTACTAACAAGAACCAGAGTCATTGCATGTGTGTTCTCTTTAGAGACCACACATGGATCCACCAGTGTCATTGCATGTGTGTTCTTTTTACTAAAAAAAACCAGTGTTATTGAAATGTGTGTTCTCTTCAGAGACCACACATGGATCCACCAGTGTCATTGCATGTGTGTTCTTGTTACTAACAACAACCGGAGTCATTGCATGTGTGTTCTTTTCACATACCACATATGGATCCACCAGTATCATTGCATGTGTGTTCTTTTCACAATCCACCTATGGATCCACCAGTGTCATTGCATGCGTGCTCTTTTTAGTAACAACAACTAGAGTCATTGCATGTGTGTTCTCTTCAGAGACCACACATGGATCGACCTGTGTCATTGCATGTGTGTTCTTTTTACTAACAACAAACAGAGTCATTGAAATGTGTGTTCTCTTCAGAGACCACACATGGATCCACCAGTTTCACTGCATGTGTGTTCTTTTTACTAACAACAGCTGGAGTCGTTTCATGTGTGTTCTTTTCACATACCACATATGGATCCACCGGTGTCATTGAAATGAGTGTTCTCTTTAGAGACCACACATGGATCCACCAGTGTCATTGCATGTGTGTTCTTTTTACTAACAACAACTGGAGTCATTTCATGTGTGTTCTTTTCACATACCACATATCGATCCACCAGTGTGATTGCATGTGTGCTCTTTTCACAATCCACCTATGGATCCACCAGTGTCATTGCATGTGTGTTCTTTTCACATATCACATATGGATCCACTAGTGTCATTGAAATGTGTGTTCTCTTCAGAGACCACACATGGATCCACCAGTGTCATTGCATGTATGTTCTTTTTACTAACTTCAACTGGAGTCATTGCATGTGTGTTCTTTTCACATACCACATATGGATCCACCAGTGTCATTGAAATGTGTGTTCTCTTCAGAGACCACACATGGATCCACCAGTGTCATTGCATGTGTGTTCTTTTTACTAACAACAACCAGAGTCATTGCATGTGTGTTCTCTTTAGAGACCACACATGGATCCACCAGTGTCATTGCAAGTGTGTTCTTTTTACTAAAAAACCAGTGTTATTGAAATGTGTGTTCTCGTCAGAGACCACACATGGATCCACCAGTGTCATTGCATGTGTGTTCTTTTCTCAATCCACCTATGGATCCGCCAGTGTCATTGCATGCGTGCTCTTTTTAGTAACAACAACTAGAGTCATTGCATGTGTGTTCTCTTCAGAGACCACACATGGATCGACCTGTGTCATTGCATGTGTGTTCTTTTTACTAACAACAAACAGAGTCATTGAAATGTGTGTTCTCTTTAGAGACCACACATGGATCCACCAGTGTCATTGCATGTGTGTTCTTTTTACTAACAACAACCAGAGTCATTGCATGTGTGTTCTTTTCACATACCACATATGGATCCACCAGTTTCACTGCATGTGTGTTCTTTTTACTAACAACAGCTGGAGTCGTTTCATGTGTGTTCTTTTCACATACCACATATGGATCCACCAGTGTCATTGAAATGAGTGTTCTCTTTAGAGACCACACATGGATCCACCAGTGTCATTGCATGTGTGTTCTTTTTACTAACAACAACTGGAGTCATTGCATGTGTGTTCTTTTCACATACCACATATCGATCCACCAGTGTGATTGCATGTGTGCTCTTTTCACAATCCACCTATGGATCCACCAGTGTCCTTGCATGTGTGTTCTTTTCACATATCACATATGGATCCACTAGTGTCATTGAAATGTGTGTTCTCTTCAGAGACCACACATGGATCCACCAGTGTCATTGCATGTATGTTCTTTTTACTAACTTCAACTGGAGTCATTGCATGTGTGTTCTTTTCACATACCACATATGGATCCACCAGTGTCATTGCATGTGTGCTCTTTTCACAATCCACCTATTGATCCACCAGTGTCATTACATGTGTGTTCTTCTCACATACCACATATGGATCCACCAGTGTCATTGAAATGTGTGTTCTCTTCAGAGACCACACATGGATCCACCAGTGTCATTGCATGTGTGTTCTTTTTACTAACAACAATCAGAGTCATTGCATGTGTGTTCTCTTTAGAGCCACACATGAATCCACCAGTGTCATTGCAAGTGTGTTCTTTTTACTAAAAAAACCAGTGTTATTGAAATGTGTGTTCTCGTCAGAGACCACACATGGATCCACCAGTGTCATTGCATGTGTGTTCTTGTTAGTAACAACAACCGGAGTCATTGCATGTGTGTTCTTTTCACATACCACATATGGATCCACCAGTATCATTGCATGTGTGTTCATTTCACAATCCACCCACGGATCCACCACTTTCATTGCATGTGTGCTCTTTTCACATACCACATATGGATCCACCAGTGTCATTGCATGTGTGCTCTTTTCACAATCCACCTATTGATCCACCAGTGTCATTGCATGTGTGTTCTTTTCACATACCACATATGGATCCACCAGTGTCATTGAAATGTGTGTTCTCTTCAGAGACCACACATGGATCCACCAGTGTCATTGCATGTGTGTTCTTTTTACTAACAACAACCAGAGTCATTGCATGTGTGTTCTCTTTAGAGACCACACATGGATCCACCAGTGTCATTGCAAGTGTGTTCTTTTTACTAAAAAACCAGTGTTATTGAAATGTGTGTTCTCGTCAGAGACCACACATGGATCCACCAGTGTCATTGCATGTGTGTTCATGTTACTAACAACAACCGGAGTCATTGCATGTGTGTTCTTTTCATATACCACATATAGATCCACCAGTATCATTGCATGTGTGTTCTTTTCACAATCCACCTATGGATCCACCAATGTCATTGCATGTGTGCTCTTTTTAGTAACAACAACCAGAGTCATTGCATGTGTGTTCTCTTCAGAGACCACACATGGATCCACCTGTGTCATTGCATGTGTGTTCTTTTTACTAACAACAAATAGAGTCATTGAAATGTGTGTTCTCTTCAGAGACCACACATGGATCCACCAGTGTCATTGCATGTGTGTTCTTTTCACATATCACATATGGATCCACTAGTGTCATTGAAATGTGTGTTCTCTTCAGAGACCACACATGGATCCACCAGTGTCATTGCATGTGTGTTCTTTTTACTAACTAAAACTGGAGTCATTGCATGTGTGTTCTTTTGACATACCACATATGGATCCACCAGTGTCATTGCATGTGTGCTCTTTTCACAATCCACCTATTGATCCACCAGTGTCATTGCATGTGTGTTCTTTTCACATACCACATATGGATTCACTAGTGTCATTGCACGTGTGTTCTTTTCACAATCCACCTATGGATCCACCAGTGTCATTGCATGTGTGCTCTTTTTACTAACAAGAACCAGAGTCATTGCATGTGTGTTCTCTTTAGAGACCACACATGGATCCACCAGTGTCATTCCATGTGTGTTCTTTTTACTAAAAAAAACCAGTGTTATTGAAATGTGTGTTCTCTTCAGAGACCACACATGGATCCACCAGTGTCATTGCATGTGTGTTCTTGTTACTAACAACAACCGGAGTCATTGCATGTGTGTTCTTTTCACATACCGCATATGGATCCACCAGTATCATTGCATGTGTGTTCTTTTCACAATCCACCTATGGATCCACAAGTGTCATTGCATGTGTGCTATTTTTAGTAACAACAACTAGAGTCATTGCATGTGTGTTCTCTTCAGAGACCACACATGGATCCACCTGTGTCATTGCATGTGTGTTCTTTTTACTAACAACAAACAGAGTCATTGAAATGTGTGTTCTCTTCAGAGACCACACATGGATCCACTAGTGTCATTGCATGTGTGTTCTTTTTACTAACAACAACCAGAGTCATTGCATGTGTGTTCTCTTTAGAGAGCACACATGGATCCACCAGCGTCATTGCAAGTGTGTTCTTTTTACTAACAACAGCTGGAGTCGTTTCATGTGTGTTCTTTTCACATATCACATATGGATCCACCAGTGTCATTGAAATGTGTGTTCTCTTCAGAGACCACACATGGATCCACCAGTGTCATTGCATGTGTGTTCTTTTTACTAACCACAACCACAGTCATTGCATGTGTGTTCTTTTCACATACCACATATGGATCCACTAGTGTCATTGCATGTGTGTTCTTTTCACAATCCACCTATGGATCCACCAGTGTCATTGCATGTGTGCTCTTTTTACTAACAACAACTGGAGTCATTGCATGTGTGTTCTCTTCAGAGACCACACATGAATCCACCGGTGTCATTGCATGTGTGTTCTTTTTACTAAAAATAACCAGTATCATTGAAATGTTTGTTCTCTTCAGAGATCACACATGGATCCACCAGTGTCATTGCATGTGTGTTCTTGTTACTAACAATAACCAGAGTCATTGCATTTGTGTTCTTTTCACATACCACATATGGATCCACTAGTGTCATTGAATGTGTGTTCTTTTCACAATCCACCTATAGATCCACCAGTGTCATTGCATGTGTGCTCTTTTTACTAACAACGACCAGAGTCATTGCATGTGTGTTCGCTTTAGAGACCACACATGGATCCACATGTCTCATTGCATGTGTCTTCTTTTTACTAACAACAACCAGAGTCATTGCATGTGTTTTTTTCACATACCACATATGGATCCACTAGTGTCATTGCATGTCTGTTCTTTTCACAATCCACCTATGGATCCACCAGTGTCATTGCATGTGTGCTCTTTTTACTAACAACAACCAGAGTCATTGCATGTGTGTTCTTTTTACTAACAACAACCAGAGTCATTGAAATGTGTGTTCTCTTCAGAGACCACACATGGATCCACCAGTGTCATTGCATGTGTGTTCTTTTTACTAACAACAACCAGAGTCATTGCATGTGTGTTCTTTTCACATACCACATATGGATCCACCAGTGTCATTGCATGTGTATTCTTTTTACTAACAACAACTGGAGTCATTTAATGTGTGTTCTTTTCACATACCACATATGGATCCACCAGTGTCACTGAATTGTGTGTTCTCTTCAGAGACCACACATGGATCCACCAGTGTCATTGCATGTGTGTTCTTTTTACTAACAACTGGAGTCATTGCATGAGTGTTCTTTTCACATACCTTATATGGATCCACAAGTGTCATTGCATGTGTGCTCTTTTCACAATCCACCTATGGATTCACCGGTGTCATTGCATGTGTGTTCTTTTCACATACCACATATGGAACCACCAGTGTCATTGAAATGTGTCTTCTCTTCAGAGACCACACATGGATCCACCAGTGTCATTGCATGTGTGTTCTTTTTACTAACAACATCTAGAGTCATTGCATGTGTGTTCTTTTCACATACTACATATGGATCCACCAGTGGCATTGCATGTGTGCTCTTTTCACAATCCACCCATGGATCCACCAGTTTCATTGCATGTGTGTTCTTTTTACTCACAACAACCAGAGTCATTGCATGTTTGTTCTTTTCACATACCACATATGGATCCACCAGTGTCATTGAAATGTGTGTTCTCTTCAGAGACCACACATGGATCCATCAGTGTCATTCCATGTGTGTTCTTTTTACTAACAACAACTAGAGTCATTGCATGTGTGTTCTTTTCACATACCACATATGGAAACACCAGTGTCATTGCATGTGTGCTCCTTTCACAATCCACCTATGGATCCACCAGTGTCATTGCATTTGTGTTCTTTTTACTAACAACAACTAGAGTAATTGCATGTGTGTTCTTTTCACATACCACATATGGATCCACCAGTGTCATTGCATGTGTGTTCTTTTCACATACCACATGTGGATCCACCAGTGTCATTGCATGTGTGTTCTTTTCACAATCCGCATATGGATCCACCAGTGTCATTGCATGTGTGATCTTTTTACTAACAACAACCAGAGTCATTGCATGTGTGTTATCTTTAGAGACCACACATGGATCCACTAGTGTCATTCCATGTGTGTTGTTTTTACTAACAACAACTAGTGTCATTGAAATGTTTGTTCTCTTGAGAGAGCATACATGGATCCACCAGTGTCATTGCATGTGTGTTCTTGTTACTAACAACAACCAGAGTCATTGCATGTGTGTTCTTTTCACATAACATATATGGATCCACCAGTGTCATTACATGTGTGTTATTTTCACAATCCACCTATGGATCCACCAGTGTCATTGCATGTGTCCTATTTTTACTAACAACGACCAGAATCATTGCATGTGTGTTATCTTCAGAGACCACACATGGATCCACCAGTGTCATTGCATGTGTGTTCTTTTTACTAACAACAACCAGAGTCATTGAAATGTGTGTTCTCTTCAGAGACCACACATCGATCCACCAGTGTCATTGCATGTGTGTTCTTTTTACTAACAACAACCAGAGTCATTGCATGTGTGTTCTTTTCACATACCACATATGGATCCACCAGTGTCATTGCATGTGTGCTCTTTTCACAATCCACCCTTGCATCCACCAGTTTCATTGCATGTTTGTTCTTTTTACTCACAGCAACCAGAGTCATTGCATGTTTGTTCTTTTCACATACCACATATGGATCTACCAGTGTCATTGAAATGTGTGTTCTCTTCAGAGACCACACACGGATCCACCAGTGTCATTCCATGTGTGTTCTTTTTACTAACAACAACTGGAGTCATTGCATGTGTGTTCTTTTCACATACCACATATGGATCCACCAGTGTCATTGCATGTGTGCTCCTTTCACAATCCACCTATGGATCCACCAGTGTCATTGCATGTGTGTTCTTTTTACTAACAACAACCAGAGTAATTGCATGTGTGTTATTTTCACATACCACATATGGATGCACCAGTGTCATTGCATGTGTGTTCTTTTCACAATCCACCTATGGATCCACCAGTGTCATTGCATGCGTGATCCTTTTACTAACAACAGCCAGAGTTATTGCATGTGTGTTCTCTTCAGAGACCACACATGGATCCACTAGTATCATTCCATGTGTGTTATTTTTACTAACAACAACCAGTGTCATTGAAATGTGTTTTCTCTTCAGAGACCATACATGGATCCACCAGTGTCATGGCACGTGTGTTCTTGTTACTAACAACATCCAGAGTCATTGCATGTGTGTTCTTTTCACATACCACATATGGATCCACCAATGTCATTACATGTGTGTTCTTTTCACAATCCACCTATGGATCCACCAGTGTCATTGCATGTGTGCTCTTTTTACTAACAACAACCAGAGTCATTGCATGTGTGTTATCTTCAGAGACCATACATGGATCGACCAGTGTCATTGCATGTGTGTTCTTTTTACTAACAACAACCAGAGTCATTGAAATGTGTGTTCTCTTCAGAGACCACACATGGATCCACCAGTGTCATTGCATGTGTGTTCTTTTTACTAACAACAACCAGAGTCATGCATGTGTGTTCTTTTTACTAACAACAACCAGAGTCATGCATGTGTGTTCTTTTCACATACCACATATGGATCGACCAGTCTCATTGCATGTGTGTTCTTTTTACTAACAACAACTGGAGTCATTTCCCGTGTGTTCTTTTCACATACCACATATGAATCCACCAGTGTCATTGAAATGTGTGTTCTCTTCAGAGACCACACATGGATCCACCAATGTCATTGCATGTTTGTTCTTTTTACTAACAACAACGGGAGTCATTGCATGTGTGTTCTTTTCACATACCACATATGGATGCACCAGTGTCATTGCATGTGTGTTCTTTTCACAATCCACCTATGGATCCACCAGTGTCATTGCATGCGTGATCCTTTTACTAACAACAGCCAGAGTTATTGCATGTGTGTTCTCTTCAGAGACCACACATGGATCCACTAGTATCATTCCATGTGTGTTATTTTTACTAACAACAACCAGTGTCATTGAAATGTGTGTTCTCTTCAGAGACCATACATGGATCCACCAGTGTCATGGCACGTGTGTTCTTGTTACTAACAACATCCAGAGTCATTGCATGTGTGTTCTTTTCACATGCCACATATGGATCCACCAATGTCATTACATGTGTGTTCTTTTCACAATCCACCTATGGATCCACCAGTGTCATTGCATGTGTGTTCTTTTTACTAACAACAACCAGAGTCATTGCATGTGTGTTATCTTCAGAGACCATACATGGATCGACCAGTGTCATTGCATGTGTGTTCTTTTTACTAACAACAACCAGAGTCATTGAAATGTGTGTTCTCTTCAGAGACCACACATGGATCCACCAGTGTCATTGCATGTGTGTTCTTTTTACTAACAACAACCAGAGTCATGCATGTGTGTTCTTTTCACATACCACATATGGATCGACCAGTCTCATTGCATGTGTGTTCTTTTTACTAACAACAACTGGAGTCATTTCCTGTGTGTTCTTTTCACATACCACATATGAATCCACCAGTGTCATTGAAATGTGTGTTCTCTTCAGAGACCACACATGGATCCACCAATGTCATTGCATGTGTGTTCTTTTTACTAACAACAACGGGAGTCATTGCATGTGTGTTCTTTTCACATACCACATATGGATCCACCAGTGTCATTGCATGTGTGCTCTTTTCACAATCCACCTATGGATCCACCAGTGTCATTGCATGTGTGTTCTTTTCACATACCACATATGGATCCACCAGTGTCATTGAAATGTGTGTTCTCTCTAGAGACCACACATGGATGCACTAGTGTCATTGCATGTGTGTTCTTTTTACTAACAACAACTAGAGTCACTGCATGTGTGTTCTTTTCACATACCACATATGGATCCACCAGTGTCATTGCATGTGCGTTGTTTTCACAATCCACCCATGGATCCACCAGTGTCATTGCATGTGTGTTCTTTTTACTCACAACAACCAGAGTCATTGCATGTGTGTTCTTTTCACATACCACATATGGATCCACTAGTGTTATTGCATGTGTGCTCTTTTCACAATCCACATATGGATCCACCAGTGTCATTACATGTGTGTTCTTTTTACTAACAACAAGTAGAGTCATTACATGTGTGTTCTTTTCACATACCACATATGGATCCACTAGTGTCATTGCATGTGTGCTCTTTTCACAATCCACATATGGATCCACCAGTGTCATTACATGTGTGTTCTTTTTACTAACAACAACTAGTGTCATTGAAATGTTTGTTCTCTTGAGAGAGCATACATGGATCCACAAGTGTCGTTGCATGTGTGTTCTTGTTACTAACAACAATGTTGGGGAGGTAACCCCGGATAGGGTAAGGATGGGGAAAGACGAAAGGATTATTCCCCGTCCAGTTTCCGAGTTATATTCTAAGCTGGCCGAGTCTTGTAAAGGTCGGCCGAGATAAGGAAAGGCAAGACCTCAGTAGTGATGGCAAGGCATTACCCGACCGAGATACGACGTAAGCCGGCCGGGTTGGCCCGAATGATCTTAATGCAGGTGAAGGACAGGCCGAGTTACGCGAGGAAGGGCCGAATGATACGAAGCTTGCAGGAGAAGGAGAAACCGAAAGTCAAACCCTAGTCGCGGAATCTAAGCAGAGCCAAGAGCTAAAGACAAGTGTGCAGAACGATAAAGGGGCAGAAGGAGGTCACGGAGGTGACAGTTCTGGAGCCCGAGGCAAGCAGGAGGGGCCCCCTAGAATCTTACCGCAGTGGGAAGGGCGACATGGAAAGAGGAGTGCCGAACTACTATATCGGGTCAAGCATATTCCTCGAATATGCTTGCCATGTCAGCCCTGGAAGAACCCAGGGCTCTCCTTTATAAGGGGAGGCTTAGACCCTGAGGAAGGGATCGACTGATTCTTGGTGCCGTTAGGCTAGTAAAGTTCTCTCTTTCTCCTTGTATACAGCTCAAGGAGCACTTGTCGCCCAAGGAAGGAGAAATAAAGATCTTTCCATTAGCTTTCTGTGTGTAGAATCAACTACATCTTCCCTCCCCAGATCCCACTAGCATCCATTGGCCCCAAACTTTAGCCTACCCATGGCATCTGCCGTGCCACCACCACGACAGTTGGCGCCCACCGTGGGGCCAGCAGCGGTGCTAGATGGAGTTATGATCTAGACGGGAAACTTCATCAAGACGGGCGAGCGCGTGGTTTCTGGCTTGGTCCAGAGATTTGGTGTCTGTGACTACGTCAGCGACAATGCAGGGAGCTTCAGGGGGAAAACTCCCCCGCGTAATGGCGTCTTCATCAGCCTGGGCGAGCACGAGGTCTACGTCGGCGTCGACATCTCCAGTGTTTATCCTCACAAAGTTGTTGTTGTAGGAGATCCGCCTCTTAACGCTGCGAGCCGTCCGCCCAGAGCACATCCTACGGGCAGCGTCGAGGTAATGGTCGCAGCCAGAGTGCAGACTGGAGCAGCAGCTGCCGGGTCAAGCAGAGAACCCGCCGCCGGTGTACAGGGCGCACCCAGGCAGACCGCACCACTACCCACCGAGGTAATCCCGCCTGCGACCAACCCGACAGAGGTGCAAGACACCACCCCAAAGGCACCAAGGGTAAGAGGACCACCTCTGGAAAGGCCAGAGAACATTCTTTAGGCGACCATAGAAAACTTGACTACGCCTGTAGCGCCGATACTTGATCCGGCAAATGCTCAGGCAGAGTTGGAAGAAACCAGGCAAAAGGTGCTGGTAGAGGCCAAAAAGGTGTCAGCCTTGCGGGAGTCCTTAAACAGGACCCTGCGAGAATATGCCAAAGCTAATAAGCTTGACGTCGCACCCGAACGGGTGGACGAGTTAAGGTTGAGAGGGAAGAACCTCATGGATGATATCAACAAAGAGCATGATGCTCATAAAGCAGAATCAGAGGATTTGGGTTTGCCGAGGTACAGTACCCCGGCAAAGAACCTAAGAGCGGCAAATGCCGCAGCATTAGAGTTAAAAGGGTTAACTGGCGAAGCCCGGCAGAAACAGCAAGAAAGAGTGAACGAGCGGGTGCGCATCGCGAACCAGCAAAACGAAGAAATGCTGAGAGCAAACCCGGCGAGACCGGTGGCCTCGCGAATGGTTCATTCAGCAGGAGCAGCACCTGCCTTGTCTGTGGCAGTAGCATCTTCACCCGGAAATAATGCTCGAAGAGACAAAGCAGTAACCTCGGGAAAGAGGAACAAGCAGATTGTCCCATATGATCCGGCAATGTCCGGAAAGGCAAATGAGAACAGAGGCAATGCAAGCCGAGGTAACAGTGGGGAGAGGAACCACGGCCGTGTGGAAAAAGATGGCGGAAGCCGAGGCAACGGAGATCTCGGCAGAAGAGAACCCGCGAGAGGCAATCATGAGAACAATACCCCGGTCGAAGTAAGGAGAGAACTGCCACTCAACCCGCAACCGAGGCATGAACCCCGGCAGGAAAGAGAAACGAGGCCAGCTCGCCACAATCAAATTAATGAGAGATACAATGATGGTTATTCCGAAATGGAATATGCGATCCATGGCGGAAACAACCACTATGGAATACAAGACAGAGTTCTGTACAGAGATTTGCCGTCAAATGATGCAAGAGTGAAGCTAGACCGGCTATACAGGTCTGAGTTATTGGAAGAACGGGGTCCACCAGGGCCGACATGCTTTGGACCACGTATCATGGGCGAGCCACCTGTGCCGAACTTTTAGCTAGCAAGGGGCACGAAAACATATAATGGGAGTACCAAACCACGAGACTGGTTGATTGACTATGCCACTGCTGTAAAAATAGCGGGTGGGAACTTACGATGGGCAGTACGGTATGTACCACAAATGCTGGAAGGACCAGCTAGGGTGTGGCTGAATAATCTACCAGCCGGCAGTATCAACTGTTGGCTAGATTTTGAGGAAATGTTTGTCAGCAACTTTACTAGCACATACAAGAGGCCAAACAGGCCACAACAGTTAGCCATGTGCAAGCAGAGGCCGAATGAAACAGATAGAGAGTTTTTAACTCGGTGGTGCAACCTGAGAAACTCATGTGAAGGAGTCATAGAATCGCAGGCAATAGCTTGGTTTGCACAAGGATGCCGTTATGGCAGCGTATTGTGGCAACGTCTGCAAAGAGATATGCCGACCACACTGGCAGAAACTATCAGAATAGCGGACTCCTACGCATTAGGAGACCCAACGCAGCCAGAATTAATGTCGGCGGATCATCGCGAGCAGCAGGACCATTATGCAAGAGATTTGCCCGGGTCATCTAGGCGCGGTGATTTCAGAGGAAGAAGAAGAGAGGAAAGGCCGGATTATAGATATAATTCGGCCCAAGTGGCGGCAGTAGCGCAAGACCCGCCGAGTCACGGAGCAACTCAACGGCAGAAGAATGGTCCTCAGCAGTGGACACCAAGAAATGAAGGAAAAAGGCAGTGGACCCCAGAACAAAAGAAACAGTGGCAGGAGAGGCCGAAGTACACGTTCGAATCCATGTTAGATCAGCCGTGCAAATTTCACACGTCAAACCCATCCAGGCCAGCCAACCATACCACCCGCCAATGTGCATGGATGAAAAATGCAATGGGGAACCCCGTAGGGGTTCAGGCACCCCATCAAGTACATCAGCAGCATCAGCCACAGTTGACTGGAGCAAATGCACAGCAACTGATGTTACCGCCCCCTCCCCCGAGATACGATAATTCGGATCGGAGAGACGCGGTGCATCCAGTGATGAACCAAGTCCAGGATGGAAGGACAAATCCGGCGAATACCGGACACAATGATTACAGAGAACATCATCAATCCTATTGCGTGTTCACAACGGAACAGCAAGACAAGCAAAGCGTGCAGCGCCGGCATATGGAGGTGAATGCAGTTATGCCGGCAGTACCAAGATATATGCCTTGGTCGGATCAGGAGATAACTTGGAGCATAAAGGATCAACCTAAGATAATGCCGAGTCCCGGATCATATGCACTCGTGTTGGATCCGACATTTGTGGGACCGAGCATCAATGTGAAATTCTCAAAGGTACTCATAGACAATGGAAGCAATATCAATATCATGTACAAGGATACCATGCATAAACTCAGAATATCGCAGAACATGTTGCAATCAATGAGGACCACTTTCCATGTAATAGTGCCAGGGCTTTCATGTGAACCCATTGGTAAGGTCCGAGTGGATGTGTTATTCGGCACAAGAGATAACTGTAGAGCAGAAAATTTAGAGTTTGAAGTGGTGGATCTAGAGAGCTGTTATCATGCTCTACTCGGACGGCTAGCATTGGCCAAATTCATGGGCAGTTGTCATATAAGTTATCTGAAAATGAAGCTACCCGGACCACAAGGAGTGATAACTATAGCAGGGGATTACAAGAAATCAATGGAGTGTGCATCAGCCGGGTCAAATTTGGCCGAATCATTGGTTATAGCAAGAGAAAAAAGAAGGATTCAGGAGGTAGCAGCCCTCGCTCAGTCGGCACATCTGAACATGCCGGCACTAGCCAACCCGCATGGCAGTGTCTCTTTTCAGCCGACTAGAGAAACGAAAAAGTTTCAGATAGATGAGCAATTCCCGGAGCGTACTGTTACTATTGGTGCAGGCCTGGACGCTAAATAGGAAAGCGAGCTCACCAACTTCCTCCGTGAGAATCGGGACATATTTGCATGGTCGACTCAGGATCTGCAAGGTGTTCCGAGGGAGTTGGCTGAGCACTCTTTGAATGTAAGGCCAGGAGCAAGGCCGGTGAAGCAACCTCTCCGCCGCTTCGCCGAAGACAGGAGAAAAATAATAGGAGATGAAATAGCTCGGCTCCTCGCAGCCGGGTTCATCATGGAGGTGCTGTACCCGGATTGGTTGTCAAATCCGGTGCTAGTAGAAAAGAAGAAAGATGATCCCAATGTAGCCATTGTATGGCGAATGTGTATCGATTACACGAACCTGAACAAAGCGTGTCCAAAAGATCCTTTTCCATTGCCTAGAATAGACCAAGTCATTGATTCGACCGCTGGTTGTGAGTTATTATCATTTGTAGACGCGTACTCTGGTTTCCACTAGATACCGTTAAATCCGGCCGATCAAATAAAGACTGCATTTATTACCCTGTACGGGGCTTATTGCTATCGCACAATGCCATTCGGCCTGCGAAATGCAGGAGCAACATATCAGAGATGCATGCAAAAATGTCTACACGATCAAATAGGAAAAAATGTACAAGTACATGTAGATGACGTGGTCATTAAAACCATGGAAAGCAAAACGTTACTAGAGGATATACGGCAGACTTTCGCGAACTTGAGAAGGTTCCGAATGAAGCTTAATCCGGACAAGTGCACGTTTGGCGTGCCGGCAGGAAAATTACTCGGTTTTCTTGTATCTAGCCGAGGTATAGAGGCCAACCCAACCAAGATAAAGGCGGTAGAAAGAATGGAGTTACCGAGGTGTCTAAATGACGTACAAAAGTTCACAGGTTGTTTAGCCTCGCTTAGCAGATTTGTATGTCGGCTGGGAGAGAAGGCATTACCACTCTATCAACTGATGAAGAAATCAGATAAGTTCATTTGGACTCCACAAGCAGACAGTGCATTTCATGAATTGAAAAAGATGTTGGTCACAGCGCCTGTCTTAGCTTCTCCATTGTCAAAAGAGGCTATGCTACTCTACATAGCAGCCACTAACAGAGTAGTGAGTGTTGTAGTCGTAGTGGAACGACTCGAAGATGGTAAGTCGGTACAAAGGCCGGTGTATTATTTAAGTGAGGTGTTATCCACTTCAAAGCAGAATTACCCACATTATCAGAAGATGGCTTATGGAGTATATGTCGGCGAAAAAGCTTAAACATTACTTCGAAGAGCATCCCATCAAAGTGATCTGTGAGGCGCCCATAGCCGACATATTGAGCAACAAAGACGCAAGTGGCCGAATAGCGAAATGGGCAATCGAGTTGTTGCCATACGCTCCACAATTTGATAGGAGAGACGCAATCAAATCTCAAGCAGTCACCGACTTCTTCGTAGACTGGGCCGAAGTGCAGTATGAGCCACCATTACCAGATCCAAATTATTGGACGATGCATTTCGATGGTTCCAAACTAAGACATGGTTTGGGGGCAGGAATAGTGTTAACCTTGCCTAAAAAAGGTCAGCTGAAATATGTGCTACAAATACATTTTGCCGCGTCTAATAATGTAGCCGAGTATGAAGCACTAGTCCATGGATTGAAAGTAGCAAAAGAGATCGGCATACGCCGAATCTTATGCTATGTGGACTCGGACCTAGTAGTACAGCAAGTCTCAGGCAATTGGGATGCATTAGATGCTAATATGGCTTTATACAGATTTCATGTGCAAAAGATCAGTGGATACTTTGAAGGATGTGAATTTCACCACATACCTCGGGCAGAAAATGATGCCGCAGACACGTTGTCAAAGCTCGGATCAACCCGGCAGTCAATTCCACCGGGTATTGCCCTGGAACACCTCAGAAAACCATCAATAATCCCTTCACCAGAATCCGAATCTATCTTTATTCCGGCTAATTCGGCAGCAGACAATGTGCCGATGGAAGTAGACCAGCAATATAACTCGGACCCCAAGAGGAGGACAGCAGAAGTAAGCACAATCATAGAGAAAGCCGAGATGGATATGTCGGCAGAAAACATGGAAATAGACAATGAGAGTACACCAGAAAAAGTCACACCGCCATGGGCGAAACCCATATTCTGTTACCTTAAAGACTCGATATTGCCGGATAATGAAGTATTAGCTAGACAAACTGTAAGGAGAGCAAAAGCTTATACAATCATAAACAATGAACTATATAAAAGAAGCGTCACAAGCGTGTTGCAGAGATGTGTGAGTTCGGCAGAAGGTAAGGAGATCCTCCTAGATATACATCAAGGAGAATGTGGACACCATGCTTCATCTCGTGCCTTAGTAGCCAAAGCGTTCAGGCATGGATTTTATTGGCCAACGGCGTTAAAAGAAGCCAAAGAGTTGGTTGAGAAATGCAATGGTTGTCAGAGATATGCAACCAAAATACATATACCATCGGCCGAGTTAAAAACAATACCCATCACTTGGCCATTTTCTGTGTGGGGTTTAGATATGGTGGGACCATTTAAGCTGGCGCGAGGTGGAATGACCCACATACTGGTTATGGTGGACAAGTTCACGAAATGGATTGAGGTGAAACCGATAAAAAAATACGATGGGCCCACAGCAGTGAAATTTCTCAAAGATATTATCTTAAGATATGGGTATCCGCACAGTATTATTACAGATAATGGCACAAACTTTGCAGAAGGAGCTTTTGCCAGATTTTGCAGAGAGAAACACATAAGACTAGATATTGCCTCTGTGGATCACCCAGCATCTAATGGGCAAGTGGAAAGGTCCAATGGACTAGTACTATCAGGAATAAAACCACGACTTGTCGAACCATTACAAAGGTCGGCAGGATGTTGGATTGAGGAACTCCAAGCCGTACTATGGAGCCTCAGGACTACTCCGAATAGATCAACAGGTTATACACCATTCTTTCTGGTATACGGGGCAGAGGTCGTCCTTCCAGCCGACATAATACATGACTCGCCAAGAGTTACTCAGTATACAACCTCGGAGGCAAACGAGATAGCTCGGCAAGATACTGTAGACCTGCTAGAAGAAGCCAGAGAACTGGCCCTATCACGATCAGCTATTTATCAGCAGAACTTGCGCCGATATCACAGCAGGAAGGTGAAGGATACTGTTTGACCAAGGGTATTCAAAGAAGGAGATCTAGTCCTCCGACTGGTACAACGCACGGCCGGCATGCACAAGCTGTCACCTCCATGGGAGGGACCATTCATCGTGAGCAAAGCGTTGCATAACGATGCCTATTATCTAATCGATGCTCAATCTCCCGGAAGGAACAAGGCAGACAAAGCTGGCGAAGAAACGAAGCGGCCATGGAATGTAGCCTTGCTTCGCCCATTTTACTCATAGCATGATGTCTCAAGGTCAAACACCAATGATGTATTGAACCTCGGCATCCAGAGCAGTGACGCGGGGACTGCCATATGTTATTTCAATTCTGTGTTATGTATTTGAACCTCGGCACCCAGAGCAGCGACTCAGGGACTGCTATATGTTATTTCAATTCCGTGTTATGTATTTGAACCTCGGCACCCAGAGCAGCGACTCGGGGACTGCCATATGTTATTTCAATTCCCTGTTATGTATTTGAACCTCGGCACCCAGGGTAGTGACTCGGGGACTGCCGTATGTTGTTTCAAATTTCATCTTATGTATTAAACCTCGGCATCTAGAGCAGTGACTCGGGGACTGCCGTATGCTGCCCGAAACTTTGGTTGAGCACTAAAACTCGATACCCTGAGTAGCACCTCGGCATTGGTCCTATATTATTTCTAAGATTTGGCTTACATACGAGACTTCGGCGAGATAGACAGTGATTCGGGGACTCCCATACATCGTTCTGAAGTAACAATCAACCTTCGATACAAGAAAGGGGTAACACTTCAACACCACGAATCAGAGCCGATCAATCTGGTATGATATTCGAAGCTCACACCTAGACTACTCGGCTAAACCACGAGAATACAAAGACAAGGATGCATCTTAAAAACAGGAAATCACGAGTCATCAAAGCAAGAATTCGGACGAAAATCCAACTTAAACAAAATTATAACAGATACAAACTCATATGTCGCAGCAGTACATGGCAAAAGAAGTTCAGGGCATACAGAAAACGGACAAATGTGTCGCGTACATCATACGCCCGGCATGCCAGGGTTAAGAAATAACTTAAACGTTTTGAGCTGAAGAGGCAGCGACTTGGTCAGGCGTTGGGCACTCCGACGTAGGAGGAACTTCGACCGAGGTTGCCTCGCCTTCCATAGACCCAGGTGCAACTTCAGTCAAAGCCCGAGGCTACTCACGAGCTTCAGTTTGTGCAGTTGAATGCCCAGTACCTTTGGAGGAGGACCGCGCATCGCCGTCACTGTCCGAGCTTGAGCTAGAGCTACCAGATGTGGCCGAGTCATCCTCACCCTCCTCTTGCCCAGCTGAATTGTTATCCGAGGCATCCTCAACTATGACCTCATCATCCGGGTTTGGAAGGAAACTCGGACCTTCATTCCAGGTGTGCACATCGGCATACTCAATAAGCTGTAAGGCGCGAGCTTGCCGAAGAGCAACAAAAGTGGGATCCTCAACCCAACGAGAACCAGTGCGCAGATTTCTCAGGATATCAAGAGAGATGTCTTCGTACCATGACATAATAACAGTGAGAGCCATATCAGCGCCAGCTCGTCCGGCTGATTCCCTCCAAAGACTTAGTTGCCTCTCGGATGCCATCAGTCTTTTCACCAGTAATTCGACCTCATTGATATCAGGGGTCCCAGAAGTGTTCGGCCAAAGAACATGGTAAGCTCGAATAGCTGCCTGCACCAAATCCCGGCCCATAATCTTCATTGGACCAACTGCAGCACCAACAGCAACCAGGAAATCCTCCATTGAATACTCCGAGTCAGCGGTAACAGGGACACCTCGGCGCACACGAGCTGCAAGAACTGCTTTAGAGCTCACAGGCTTAGCCTCGGGAAAGTGATCTGCGCAAAGCACGAATGTGTCAGGTGGCAGTAGGGACAAAGAGAAAAATATAATTCGGCCGTGATAAGAAGCTTACGGTGAATATAACTCATCATTATCTGGAGGTCTTTGGCCCAATCGGTCTTGCTCTTCTCAAAACAAGCAATTGCCTCGCTCATTCCCTGAATTTTCAGTTCGGCAGTTTCGAGGAGTTCTTTGTTCTTCTGCAGCTCAAAAGCTAGCCGATTTTTCTCCTCGGAGAATTCCTGATCGACCTTTTCTAGTTCGGATTTCTGTGAGATCTTAAGAGCATCCACCTCAGCCTGCAGGCGAACTATTTCATCATCTTTTTCTTGCAGCTGTGCCGAATGAGTAGCGCTTTGTTCTAAAAAATGCAGCATCATGTCAGGGATGGGCGTGCAATCTTGGTGAGATGCTGCAAAGGTTTGCAACTCGGCTTTACCAAAGCCGAATGAAATAAAGAAAGTTTAGCACACATGTTAAAAGGAAAAAGGTGTAAGATAAAAGGGAAACTAACCTTCCAAGCTCTTGAATTTCTTCTCAAGACGAATGTTAAGGTTATTGATATTACCTGTTCACCCAACAAAAAAAAAGTGAGCCGACATCTCGTAGATAAATCGATAAAAAAGTCGAGAATAACGAGAAGGAACTATAGACTTACCAGCCTTTTTTACCACAGGAAGGATTTTCTCATACTTTTCTTCAAGTTTGCGGTGCGAAAAAAGCAACCTCTGAAATTCGGCAGTCCGCCGGTCATGGGCAACCTGAACAATGGAGCAAAATGATAAATGAACATTTTAAGCTAAACTAGATCCGAGTCAAGCAGAACTTACCTCGGATCTAGGTGGCTAGATATTCGAATCTAAACCAGATCCGAGTCAAGCAAAACTTACCACGGATCTAGGTGGCTGCATATTCGAAGCTAAACCAGATCCGAGTCAAGCAGAACTTACCTCGGATCTAGGTGGCTGGATATTCGAAGCTAAACCAGATCCGAGTCAAGTAGAACTTACCTCAGATCTAGGTGGCTGGATATTCGAAGCTAAACTAGATCCGAGTCAAGCAAAACTTACCTCGGATCTAGGTGGCTGGAAATTCGAATCTAAACCAGATCCGAGTCAAGCAAAACTTACCTCGGATCTAGGTGGCTGGATATTCGAAGCTAAACCAGATCCGAGTCAAGCAAAACTTACCTCGGATCTAGGTGGATGGAAATTCGAATCTAAACCAGATCCAAGTCAAGCAAAACTTACCTCGGATCTAGGTGGCTGGATATTTCAGGTTCGACTCAGAAGAAAGGCAAGCAAACTATAAGGCAAATCTAGACGGATATAAAATTCTAACACTAGAGACAAAGATAGATTAAGTAAAGCATTATTAAACTTCCAAGCATATAACAAGTTATTTCCTTGCAAGTTTCGGGGACTGGAGCATATAGTAACATCTGAAGAACTAATCTAAAACTCTGCAAAACAGCGATTACCTCATTCATCTTGTTAGTATCAAGGATGAACTTGGCAGCTTGATCGAAACGGCCACTGATGTCGGAAAGCTGAAAGGGCTGACTGATTGGATTACCCTCAAACTGATCAGCAGCATTCCAATTATTAGCATACTCCACCAGCGAGCCGAGGCTGTTCCCACTAGCCGTCCGAGTTAAGACTTTACCCCGAACATGTCGTGTAACCATTGTGGCCGCAGGGCTTTTATGAAGAGCAAGCTGGGTGCTAGCAGCCGAGGTAACGGAGGCTTTGGTAGGCGCAGTTACTTTGCGCAGAACGTCGGCAATACTCGGTTGAGAAGAGCCGACAAGTCCTTTCTGGGAAGAGGAGGCCTTGCTGGCAACTGTTTTTCTTGCCTTAGAAGAGGCATCAGCAGGAGCCGATACCTTGGTAATGGGAACGGTGTCTTTAGGAGCAGCAGGAGTAACGGTCGCAGAAGGCGCCGAGATAACGACCTCTTCGGCCGGGGCTGGGGTTGCTGTAGAGACCGCTGGGGCGGATGGAGGCTCAATAGAGGAGCTCGGACCCACAGAGGGGGCAGCAGGTTCGACGTAAATCTCGGAGGGGAGAGTGGAATCAATGTTGACAAAAGAAGTATCAGGCACGTCGCGACGAGGGGGTGACTGATTCGGAGCTGAAGGAGAGGCAGCACGAGCAGGACTGGGAATCCTAGTATCTTCAACGGGCGGAGGAGACGGCTGCCGAATCGGGCGGCTAGTCATGCTAGGACCGCCGGGCTTAATAGAAAGCGGAGCACTGCGAAAACAAGAAAGAAAAATGGGTGTCAGGATAAAACACAGAAAGAGAGAAACAAGAAATACCAGCAAAAGGAACTTACCCTGCGACCCCAGGCATGGTCTTGCGCCTGGGGAGATTCGGAGCGGATTTCTTCATTCGTTTCTTGGGGGCCGCCTCTGAGGCACTAGCAGGAGCCCCGCGTTTCCCCTAGGTAACAGGGGGTCGGGAAGCAATAGGCTCGGCGTCGTGAACCTGACCGGCCGGATTAGCTGGGAAAGTAGAAGCCGGAAATGCATAAGAAATAGGCATTGCGGCAACTACCTCAAGAACTTGGATCTCGTCCGAATCACCTTCCTCCTCGTGGGCCGAGGTCTTGCCACGAGCTAGAGCCGGGGCAGGATCCGACTTAGGGACGAACTCTTCCGAGTCCAGCTCACCAGTATCCGGGGTGCTCCGGTCCGCAGGCCACGGAAGCAGCAAAACCTCAGCATCCTCATTCTTCTGTTCTGCGAACCTCTGCAAGACAAGAGAAAAGAAAATCAGCGAAAACCGTTGCAAAAGAAATTGAGTAGCAGAGCGTTATTGGTTAAACTTACTTCGGGAGGCGGATGATCGCGGGTGAAAGGCTTCAACCCCCAATCCCAATCCTCGGGCATCTCCGTCTTGAAGATAGCTCGGACACGCTTATGGATAAGATAGTTATCCAGTTCCACGGTCGAAAATCGGTTAGGGTCAAGAGGACCGCTCATGTAGCACAGTTTGTGAGTCCGCCTCTGGAATGGGCAGATTCGGCTGCTGATAAAGGTAGCCATCAGATCTTCGCCGCATAACCCGGCACGGATCAGCTCTTTGAGCCGAATCTCAAAGGCCTCGGCCAAGGCATGGCTCTTCCTCGGATTATAAGTCCAATTCACCTTAGAAGGCGGACCAATGGAGAAGGCAGGGAGCCGAATCTTGTCCTCCGTCCCTCTGTTCTTGACGTAAAAGAAGGATTTGTGCCACTTCTTGCACGACTCTAACCCGGTGACACGAGGAAATACTGACTTTCTCCGAGGTGTAATGGACGCAGCCCCACATTGAGTAAGCAGTTTCTCGGAAGGGTGCAGAGACTTGTCAGGGATTACCTTAGAGCGAATCTGGAAGAACTTCGACCAGACATGCACAGACGGCCATAGGTCGAAGTATCCCTCCGAGGCGGAGATAAAAGCAGAAAGAGAAGCGATGGCATTTGCAGGAAGATGATGCGGCTGAAGGCCGAAGTAGTCGAGAAACTCTCTAGCAAAATCGCTGAGAGGAAGACCAAAGCCGCGTGCGAAATGTGACATAAAAACTACGTACTCGCCCTCCCTAATGTCTGGAGAAGACTCGCTGCCGGGTAAGCGACAGGAGACCTCGGCGGGAATCCTCCGAGTTCGGATAAGCCATTCGATCTCGCGGCAGGTAACGGAGGAACCTTGCCACGAGCCTCGCTCAGGCCCAGAGCCAGCATCGTCATCCTCTACCAGGGCACCACTAAAAGAGCTAGACATGGGTTTGCCGAAAAAATCGACGGAGGAAGAACTGGCGGTGGAGGAAGGTTTAGAGCCACGAGGCCCCGTCGCAATTTTGAACGAGAACGACGGAGGAGGAGCAGAGAAACCGCCGCACGAATACGAAACCAAGACAGAGAAATCTAGGGTAGGGCCTAGGCAACGGAGCCGGAGAGAACTCACCGGCAACGACGCCAAAGCTAGCGAACACGGAGGAGGCAGACGGAGCGACGCGGCGGAGTCCTCGCCGTCAGAAGTTCTGATGAACGCACGGCGGCAGAGCTGGGAGCAGGCGCGGGAGCGAGAGGAAGAAGAAGGGCGCAGGAGAACGAGAAGGGGAAAGTGAATCCCCGACGCCGCGCCCCCACTTTATAGCCTAGCCGTGAGCAAGGTAGTGGGATCGTGGGTGTGGCAGTGGGCAGCACGGATCGTGTGCGCAGCATGACCACGCATCGCTGAGCGGAACCGCACCGAAGGCCACACAATTGACCAAGGAGCTCACGATCCCCAACGAGAACAGCGCACGAGGCGTCGCAGCAACGGCGCGACAGGCGCGGCAGTAACTGTAGCTTGTCAGTAAATACTGTAGAGGAACGAAAAACTAGAGAAACAATGATGAGGATGACACGTGGGACGAGGCGTGCACTAGTAAATACGGTGTTACCACGAGCGGGCAGAAGATAACTCGGAAAGAATGCATAATGTGTATCATGAAACTGATATGACCCGGCCGAGGTTATCGGCGAGACCATATCAGCTTCGGGGACTAATGTTGGGGAGGTAACCCCGGATAGGGTAAGGACGGGGAAAGACGAAAGGATTATTCCCCGTCCAGTTTTCGAGTTATATTCTAAGCTGGCCGAGTCTTGTAAAGGTCGGCCGAGATAAGGAAAGGCAAGACCTCAGTAGTGATGGCAAGGCATTACCCGGCCGAGATACGGCGTAAGCCGGCCGGGTTGGCCCGAATGATCTTAATGCAGGTGAAGGACAGGCCGAGTTACGCGAGGAAGGGCCGAATGATACGAAGCTTCCAGGAGAAGGACAAAACCCAAAGTCAAACCCTAGTCGCGGAATCTTAGCAGAGCCAAGAGCTAAAGACAAGTGTGCAGAACGACAGAGGGGCAGAAGGAGGTCATGGAGGTGACAGTTCTGGATCCCGAGGCAAGCAGGAGGGGCCCTCTGGAATCTTACCGCAGTGGGAAGGGCGACAGGGAAAGAGGACCGCCGAACTACTATATCAGGACAAGCATATTCCTCGAATATGCTTGCCACGTCAGCCCTAGAAGAACCCAGGGCTCTCCTTTATAAGGGGAGGCTTAGACCCTGAGGAAGGGATCGACTGATTCTTGGTGCCGTTAGGCTGGTAAAGTTCTCTCTTTCTCCTTGTATATAGCTCAAGGAGCACATGTAGCCCAAGGAAGGAGAAATAAAGATCTTTGCATTAGCTTTCTGTGTGTAGAATCAACTACATCTTCCCTCCCTAGATCCCACTAGCATCCATTGGCCCCAAACTTTAGCCTACCCATGGCATCTGCCGTGCCACCACCACGACAAATAACCAGAGTCATTGCATGTGTGTTCTTTTCACATAACATATATGGATCCACCAGTGTCATTACATGTGTGTTCTTTTCACAATCCACCTATGGATCCACCAGTGTCATTGCATGTGTGCTCTTTTTACTAACAATGACCAGAATCATTGCATGTGTGTTATCTTCAGAGACCACACATGGATCCACCAGTGTCATTGCATGTGTGTTCTTTTTACTAACAACAACCAGAGTCATTGCATGTGTGTTCTTTTCACATACCACATATGGATCCACCAGTGTCATTGCATGTGTGCTCTTTTCACGATCCACCCATGGATCCACCAGTTTCATTGCATGTGTGTTCTTTTTACTCACAACAACCAGAGTCATTGCATGTTTGTTCTTTTCACATACCACATATGGATCTACCAGTGTCATTGAAATGTGTGTTCTCTTCAGAGACCACACACGGATTCACCAGTGTCATTCCATGTGTGTTCTTTTTACTAACAACAACTGGAGTCATTGCATGTGTGTTCTTTTCACATACCACATATGGATCCACTAGTGTCATTGCATGTGTGCTCCTTTCACAATCCACCTATGGATCCACCAGTGTCATTGCATGTGTATTTTTTTACTAACAACAACTAGAGTAATTGCATGTGTGTTCTTTTCACATACCACATATGGAAGCACCAGTGTCATTGCATGTGTGTTCTTTTCACAATCCACCTATGGATCCACCAGTGTCATTGCATCCGTGATCCTTTTACTAACAACAACCAGAGTCACTGTGTGTGTGTTCTCTTCAGAGACCACACATGGATCCACTAGTATCATTCCATGTGTGTTCTTTTTACTAACAACAACCAGTGTCATGGAAATGTGTGTTCTCTTTAGAGACCATACATGGATCCACCAGTGTCATTGCATGTGTGTTCTTATTACCAACAACAACCAGAGTCATTGCATGTGTGTTCTTTTCACATACCACATATGGATCCACCAGTGTCATTACATGAGTGTTCTTTTCACAATCCACCTATGGATCCACCAGTGTCATTGCATGTGTGCTCTTTTTACTAACAACAACTAGAGTCATTGCATGTGTGTTATCTTCAGAGACCATACATGGATCAACCAATGTCATTGCATGTGTGTTCTTTTTACTAACAACAACCAGAGTCATTGAAATGTGTGTTCTCTTTAGAGACCACACATGGATCCACCAGTGTCATTGCATGTGTGTTCTTTTCACATACCACATATGGATCGACCAGTCTCATTGCATGTTTATTCTTTTTACTAACAACAACTGGAGTCATTTCATGTGTGTTCTTTTCACATACCACATATGGATCCACCAGTGTCATTGAAATGTGTGTTCTCTTCAGAGACCACACATGGATCCACCAATGTCATTGCATGTGTGTTCTTTTTACTAACAACAACGGGAGTCATTGCATGTGTGTTCTTTTCACATACCACATATGGATCCACCAGTGTCATTGCATGTGTGCTCTTTTCACAATCCACCCTTGGATCCACTAGTTTCATTGGATGTGTGTTCTTTTGACTCACAGCAACCAGAGTCATTGCATGTTTGTTCTTTTCACATACCACATATGGATCTACCAGTGTCATTGAAATGTGTGTTCTCTTTAGAGACCACACACGGATCCACCAGTGTCATTCCATGTGTGTTCTTTTTACTAACAACAACTAGAGTCATTGCATGTGTGTTCTTTTCACATACCACATATGGATCCACCAGTGTCATTGCATGTGTGCTCCTTTCACAATCCACCTATGGATCCACCAGTGTCATTGCATGCGTGTTCTTTTTACTAATAACAACCAGAGTAATTGCATGTGTGTTCTTTTCACATACCACATATGGATGCACCAGTGTCATTGCATGTGTGTTCTTTTCACAATCCACCTATGGATCCACCAGTGTCATTGCATGTGTAATCCTTTTACTAACAACAGCCAGAGTCATTGCATGTGTCTTCTCTTCATAGACCACACATGGATCCACTAATATCATTCCATGTGTGTCCTTTTTACTAACAACAACCAATGTCATTAAATGTGTGTTCTCTTCAGAGACCATACATGGATCCACTAGTGTCATTGCACATGTGTTCTTGTTACTAACAACAACCAGAGTCATTGCATGTGTGTTCTTTTTACAGACCACATATGGATCCACCAGTGTCATTACATGTGTGTTCTTTTCACAATCCACCTATGGATCCACCAGTGTCATTGCATGCGTGATCCTTTTACTAACAACGGCCAGAGTCATTGCATGTGTGTTCTCTTCAGAGACCACACATGGATCCACCAGTGTCATTGCATGTGTGTGCTTTTTACTAACAATAACCAGAGTCATTGCATGTGTGTTCTTTTCACATACCACATATGGATCCACCAGTGTCATTGCATGTGTGTTCTTTTTACTAACAACAACCAGAGTCATTACATGTGTGTTCTTTTCACATACCACATATGGATCGACCAGTCTCATTGCATGTTTATTCTTTTTACTAACAACAACTGGAGTCATTTCATGTGTGTTCTTTTCACATACCACATATGGATCCACCAGTGTCATTGAAATGTGTGTTCTCCTCAGAGACCACACATGGATCCACCAATGTCATTGCATGTGTGTTCTTTTTACTAACAACAACGGGAGTCATTGCATGTGTGTTCTTTTCACATACCACATATGGATCCACCGGTGTCATTGCATGTGTGCTCTTTTCACAATCCACCCTTGGATCCACTAGTTTCATTGCATGTGTGTTCTTTTTACTCACAGCAACCAGAGTCATTGCATGTTTGTTCTTTTCACAGACCACATATGGATCTACCAGTGTCATTGAAATGTGTGTTCTCTTTAGAGACCACACACGGATCCACCAGTGTCATTCCATGTTTGTTCTTTTTACTAACAACAACTGGAGTCATTGCATGTGTGTTCTTTTCACATACCACATATGGATCCACCAGTGTCATTGCATGTGTGCTCCTTTCACAATCCACCTATGGATCCACCAGTGTCATTGCATGCGTGTTCTTTTTACTAACAACAACCAGAGTAATTGCATGTGTGTTCTTTCCACATACCACATATGAATGCACCAGTGTCATTGCATGTGTGTTCTTTTCACAATCCACCTATGGATCCACCAGTGTCATTGCATGCGTAATCCTTTTGCTAACAACAGCCAGAGTCATTGCATGTGTCTTCTCTTCATAGACCACACATGGATCCACAAATATCATTCCATGTGTGTCCTTTTTACTAACAACAACCAGTGTCATTAAATGTGTGTTCTCTTCAGAGACCATACATGGATCCACTAGTGTCATTGCACATGTGTTCTTGTTACTAACAACAACCAGAGTCATTACATGTTTGTTCTTTTTACAGACCACATATGGATCCACCAGTGTCATTACATGTGTGTTCTTTTCACAATCCACCTATGGATCCACCAGTGTCATTGCATGCGTGATCCTTTTACTAACAACAGCCAGAGTCATTGCATGTGTGTTCTCTTCAGAGACCACACATGGATCCACCAGTGTCATTGTATGTGTGTGCTTTTTACTAACAACAACTAGAGTTATTGCATGTGTGTTCTTTTCACATACCACATATGGATCCACCAGTGTCATTGCATGTGTGCTCTTTTTTACTAACAACGACCAGAATCATTGCATGTGTGTTATCTTCAGAGACCACACATGGATCCACCAGTGTCATTGCATGTGTGTTCTTTTTACTAACAACAACCAGAGTCATTGCATGTGTGTTCTTTTCACATACCACATATGGATCCACCAGTGTCATTGCATGTGTGCTCTTTTCACAATCCACCCATGGATCCACCAGTTTCATTGCATGTGTGTTCTTTTTACTCACAACAACCAGAGTCATTGCATGTTTGTTCTTTTCACATACCACATATGGATCTACCAGTGTCATTGAAATGTGTGTTCTCTTCAGAGACCACACACGGATCCACCAGTGTCATTCCATGTGTGTTCTTTTTACTAACAACAACTGGAGTCATTGCATGTGCGTTCTTTTCACATACAACATATGGATCCACTAGTGTCATTGCATGTGTGTTCCTTTCACAATCCACCTATGGATCCACCAGTGTCATTGCATGTGTGTTCTTTTTACTAACAACAACTAGAGTAATTGCATGTGTGTTCTTTTCACATACCACATATGGATGCACCAGTGTTATTGCATGTGTGATCTTTTCACAATCCACCTATGGATCCACCAGTGTCATTGCATGCGTGATCCTTTTACTAACAACAACCAGAGTCATTGTATGTGTGTTCTCTTCAGAGACCACAGATGGATCCACTAGTATCATTCCATGTGTGTTCTTTTTACTAACAACAACCAGTGTCATGGAAATGTGTGTTCTCTTTAGAGACCATACATGGATCCACCAGTGTCATTGCATGCGTGTTCTTGTTACCATTAACAACCAGAGTCATTGCATGTGTGTTATTTTCACATACCACATATGGATCCACCTGTGTCATTACATGTGTGTTCTTTTCACAATCCACCTATGGATCCACCAGTGTCATTGCATGTGTGCTCTTTTTACTAACAACAACCAGAGTCATTGCATGTGTGTTATCTTCAGAGACCATACATGGATAGACCAATGTCATTGCATGTGTGTTCTTTTTACTAACAACAACCAGAGTCATTGAAATGTGTTTTCTCTTTAGAGACTACACATGGATCCACCAGTGTCATTGCATGTGTGTTCTTTTTACTAACAACAACCAGAGTCATTGCATGTGTGTTCTTTTCACATACCACATATGGATCGACCAGTCTCATTGCATGTGTGTTCTTTTTACTAACAACAAGTGGAGTCATTTCATGTGTGTTCTTTTCACATACCACATATGGATCCACCAGTGTCATTGAAATGTGTGTTCTCTTCAGAGACCACACATGGATCCACCAATGTCATTGCATGTGTGTTCTTTTTACTAACAACAACGGGAGTCATTGCATGTGTGTTCTTTTCACATACCACATATGGATCCACCAGTGTCATTGCATGTGTGCTATTTTCACAATCCACCCTTGGATCCACTAGTTTCATTGCATGTGTGTTCTTTTTACTCACACCAACCAGAGTCATTGCATGTTTGTTCTTTTCACATACCACATATGGATCTACCAGTGTCATTGAAATGTGTGTTCTCTTTAGAGACCACACACGGATCCACCAGTGTCATTCCATGTGTGTTCTTTTTACTAACAACAACTGGAGTCATTGCATGTGTGTTCTTTTCACAAACCACATATGGATCCACCAGTGTCATTGCATGTGTGCTCCTTTCACGATCCACCTATGGATCCACCAGTGTCATTGCATGTATGTTCTTTTTACTAACAACAACCAGAGTAATTGCATGTGTGTTCTTTTCACATACCACATATGGATGCACCAGTGTCATTGCATGTGTGTTCTTTTCACAATCCACCTATGGATCCAACAGTGTCATTGCATGCGTAATCCTTTTACTAACAACAGCCAGAGTCATTGCATTTGTGTTCTCTTCAGAGACCACACATGGATCCACTAGTATCATTCCATGTGTGTTCTTTTTACTAACAACAACCAGTGTCATTGAAATGTGTGTTCTCTTCAGAGACCATACATGGATCCACCAGTGTCATTGCACATGTGTTCTTGTTACTAACAACAACCAGAGTCATTGCATGTGTGTTGTTTTTACAGACCACATATGGATCCACCAGTGTCATTACATGTGTGTTCTTTTCACAATCCACCTATGGATCCGCCAGTGTCATTGCATGCCTGATCCTTTTACTAACAACAGCCAGAGTCATTGCATGTGTGTTCTCTTCAGAGACCACACATGGATCCACTAGTATCATTCCATGTCTATTCTTTTTACTAACAACAACCAGTGTCATTGAAATGTGTGTTCTCTTCAGAGACCATACATGGATCCACCAGTGTCATTGCATGTGTGTTCTTGTTACCAACAACAACCAGAGTCATTGCATGTGTGTTCTTTTCACATACCACATATGGATCCACCAGTGTCATTACATGTGTGTTCTTTTCACAATCCACCTATGGATCCACCAGTGTCATTGCATGTGTGCTCTTTTTACTAACAACAACTAGAGTCATTGCATGTGTGTTTTCTTCAGAGAAAATACATGGATCGACCAATGTCATTGCATGTGTGTTCTTTTTACTAACAACAACCAGTGTCATTGAAATGTGTGTTCTCTTTAGAGACCATATATGGATCCACCAGTGTCATTGCACGTGTGTTCTTGTTACTAACAACAACCAGAGTCATTGCATGTGTGTTCTTTTCACATACCACATATGGATCCACCAGTGTCATTACATGTGTGTTCTTTTCACAATCCACCTATGGATCCACCAGTGTCATTGCATGTGTGCTCTTTTTACTAACAACAACCAGAGTCATTCCATGTGTTTATCTTCAGAGACCATACATGGATCAACCAGTGTCATTGCATGTGTGTTCTTTTTACTAACAACAACTAGAGTCATTGAAATGTGTGTTCTCTTCAGAGACCACACATGGATCCACCAGTGTCATTGCATGTGTGTTCTTTTGACTAACAACAACCAGAGTCATTGCATGCGTGTTCTTTTCACATACCGCATATGGATCGACCAGTGTCATTGCATGTGTGTTCTTTTTACTAACAACAACTGGAGTCATTTCATGTGTGTTCTTTTCACATACCACATATGGATCCACCAGTGTCATTGAAATGTGTGTTCTCTTCAGAGACCACACATGGATCCACCAATGTCATTGCATGTGTGTTCTTTTTACTAACAACAACGGGAGTCATTGCATGTGTGTTCTTTTCACATACCAGATATGGATCCACCAGTGTCATTGCATGTGTGCTCTTTTCACAATCCACCTATGGATCCACCAGTGTCATTGCATGTGTGTTCTTTTCACATACCACCTATGGATCCACCAGTGTCATTGCATGTGTGCTCTTTTTACTAACAACCACCAGAATCATTGCATGTGTGTTATCTTCAGAGACCACACATGGATCCACCAGTGTCATTGCATGTGTGTTCTTTTTACTAACAACAACCAGAGTCATTGAAATGTGTGTTCTCTTTAGAGACCACACATGGATCCACCAGTGTCATTGCATGTGTGTTCTTTTTACTAACAACAACTAGAGTCATTGCATGTGTGTTCTTTTCACATACCACATATGGATCCACCAGTGTCATTTCATGTGTGCTCTTTTCACAATCCACCCATGGATCCACCAGTTTCATTGCATGTGTGTCCTTTTTACTCACAACAACCAGAGTCATTGCATGTTTGTTCTTTTCACATACCACATATGGATCTACCAGTGTCATTGAAATGTGTGTTCTCTTCAGAGACCACACACGGATCCACTAGTGTCATTCCATGTGTGTTCTTTTTACTAACAACAACTGGAGTCATTGCATGTGTGTTCTTTTCACATACCACATATGGATCCACTAGTGTCATTGCATGTGTGCTCCTTTCAGAATCCACCTATGGATCCACCAGTGTCATTGCATGTGTGTTCTTTTTACTAACAACCAGAGTAATTGCATGTGTGTTCTTTTCACATACCACATATGGATGCACCAGTGTCATTGCATGTGTGTTCTTTTAACAATCCACCTATGGATCCACCAGTGTCATTGCATGCGTGATCCTTTTACTAACAACAACCAGAGTCATTGTATGTGTGTTCTCTTCAGAGACCACACATGGATCCACTAGTATCATTCCATGTGTGATCTTTTTACTAACAACAACCAGTGTCATGGAAATGTGTGTTCTCTTTAGAGACCATACATGGATCCACCAGTGTCATTGCATGTGTGTTCTTGTTACCAACAACAACCAGAGTCATTGCATGTGTGTTCTTTTCACATACCACATATGGATCCACCAGTGTCATTACATGTGTTCTCTTTTCACAATCCACCTATGGATCCACCAGTGTCATTGCATGTGTGCTCTTTTTACTAACAACAACTAGAGTCATTGCATGTGTGTTATCTTCAGAGAAAATACATGGATCGACCAATGTCATTGCATGTGTGTTCTTTTTACTAAAAACAACCAGTGTCATTGAAATGTGTGTTCTCTTTAGAGACCATACATGGATCCACCAGTGTCATTGGACGTGTGTTCTTGTTACTAACAACAACCAGAGTCATTGCATGTGTGTTCTTTTCACATACCACATATGGATCCACCAGTGTCATTAAATGTGTGTTCTTTTCACAATCCACCTATGGATCCACTAGTGTCATTGCATGTGTGCTCTTTTTACTAACAACAACCAGAGTCATTGCATGTGTGTTATCTTCAGAGACCATACATGGATCGACCAGTGTCATTGCATGTGTGTTCTTTTTACTAACAACAACTAGAGTCATTGAAATGTGTGTTCTCTTCAGAGACCACACATGGATCCACCAGTGTCATTGCATGTGTGTTCTTTTTACTAACAACAACCAGAGTCATTGCATGTGTGTTCTTTTCACATACCACATATGGATCGACCAGTGTCATTGCATGTGTGTTCTTTTTACTAACAACAACTGGAGTCATTTCATGTGTGTTCTTTTCACATACCACATATGGATCCACTAGTGTCATTGAAATGTGTGTTCTCTTCCGAGACCACACATGGATCCACCAATGTCATTGCATGTGTGTTCTTTTTACTAACAACAACGGGAGTCATTGCATGTGTGTTCTTTTCACATACCACATATGGATCCACCAGTGTCATTGCATGTGTGCTCTTTTCACAATCCACCTATGGATCCACCAGTGTCATTGCATGTGTGTTCTTTTCACATACCACATATGGATCCACCAGTGTCATTGCATGTGTGCTCTTTTTACTAACAACGACCAGAATCATTGCATGTGTGTTATCTTCAGAGACCACACATGGATCCACCAGTGTCATTGCATGTGTGTTCTTTTTACTAACAACAACCAGCGTCATTGAAATGTGTGTTCTCTTCAGAGACTACACATGGATCCACCAGTGTCATTGCATGTGTGTTCTTTTTACAAACAACAACTAGAGTCACTGCATGTGTGTTCTTTTCACATACCACATATGGATCCACCAGTGTCATTGCATGTGTGTTGTTTTCACAATCCACCTATGGATCCACCAGTGTCATTGCATGTGTGTTCTTTTTACTCACAACAACCAGAGTCATTGCATGTGTGTTCTTTTCACATACCACATATGGATCCACTAGTGTCATTGCATGTGTGCTCTTTTCACAATCCACATATGGATCCACCAGTGTCATTACATGTGTGTTCTTTTTACTAACAACAACTACTATCATTGAAATGTTTGTTCTCTTGAGAGAGCATACATGGACCCACCAGTGTCATTGCATGTGTGTTCTTGTTACTAACAACAACCAGAGTCATTGCATGTGTGTTCTTTTCACATAACATATATGGATCCACCAGTGTCATTACATGTGTGTTCTTTTCACAATCCACCTATGGATCCACCAGTGTCATTGCATGTGTGCTCTTTTTACTAACAACGACCAGAATCATTGCATGTGTGTTATCTTCAGAGACCACACATGGATCCACCAGTGTCATTGCATGTGTGTTCTTTTTACTAACAACAACCAGAGTCATTGAAATGTGTATTCTCTTCAGAGACCACATATGGATCCACCAGTGTCATTGCATGTGTTCTCTTTTCACAATCCACCCATGGATCCACCAGTTTCATTGCATGTGTGTTCTTTTTACTCACAACAACCAGAGTCATTGCATGTTTGTTCTTTTCACATACCACATATGGATCTACCAGTGTCATTGAAATGTGTGTTCTCTTCAGAGACCACACACGGATCCACCAGTGTCATTCCATGTGTGTTATTTTTACTAACAACAACTGGAGTCATGGCATGTGTGTTCTTTTCACATACCACATATGGATCCACTAGTGTCATTACATGTGTGCTCCTTTCACAATCCACCTATGGATCCACCAGTGTCATTGCATGTGTGTTCTTTTTACTAACAACAACCAGAGTAATTGCATGTGTGTTCTTTTCACATACCACATATGGATGCACCAGTGTCATTGCATGTGTGTTCTTTTCACAATCCACCTATGGATCCACCAGTGTAATTGCATGCGTGATCCTTTTACTATCAACAACCAAAGTCATTGTATGTGTGGTCTCTTCAGAGACCACACATGGATCCACTAGTATCATTCCATGTGTGTTCTTTTTACTAACAACAACCAGTGTCATGGAAATGTGTGTTCTCTTTAGAGACCATACATGGATCCACCAGTGTCATTGCATGTGTGTTCTTGTTACCAACAACAACCAGAGTCATTGCATGTGTGTTCTTTTCACATACCACATATGGATCCACCAGTGTCATTACATGTGTGTTCTTTTCACAATCCACCTATGGATCCACCAGTGTCATTGCATGTGTGCTCTTTTTACTAACAACAACTAGAGTCATTGCATGTGTGTTATCTTCAGAGACCATACATGGATCGACCAATGTCATTGCACGTGTGTTCTTTTTACTAACAACAACCAGAGTCATTGAAATGTGTGTTCTCTTTAGAGACCACACATGGATCCACCAGTGTCATTGCATGTGTGTTCTTTTTACTAACAACAACCAGAGACATTGCATGTGTGTTCTTTTCACATACCACATGTGGATCGACCAGTCTCATTGCATGTGTGTTCTTTTTACTAACAACAAGTGGAGTCATTTCATGTGTGTTCTTTTCACATACCACATATGGATCCACCAGTGTCATTGAAATGTGTGTTCTCTTCAGAGACCACACATGGATCCACCAGTGTCATTGCATGTGAGTTCTTTTTACTAACAACAATGGGAGTCATTGCATGTGTGTTCTTTTCACATACCACATATGGATCCACCAGTGTCATTGCATGTGTGCTCTTTTCACAATCCACCCTTGGATCCACCAGTTTCATTGCATGTGTGTTCTTTTTACTCACAGCAACCAGAGTCATTGCATGTTTGTTCTTTTCACATACCACATATGGATCTACCAGTGTCATTGAAATGTGTGTTCTCTTTAGAGACCACACACGGATCCACCAGTGTCATTCCATGTGTGTTGTTTTTACTAACAACAACTGGAGTCATTGCATGTGTGTTCTTTTCACATACCACATATGGATCCACTAGTGTCATTGCATGTGTGCTCCTTTCACAATCCACCTATGGATCCACCAGTGTCATTGCATGTGTGTTCTTTTTACTAACAACAACCAGAGTAATTGCATGTGTGTTCTTTTCACATACCACATATGGATGCACCGGTGTCATTGCATGTGTGTTCTTTTCACAATCCACCTATGGATCCACCAGTGTCATTGCATGCGTGATCCTTTTACTAACAACAGCCAGAGTCATTGCATGTGTGTTCTCTTCAGAGACCACACATGGATCCACCAGTGTCATTGCATGTGTGTTCTTTTTACTAACAACAACCAGCGTCATTGAAATGTGTGTTCTCTTCAGAGACTACACATGGATCCACCAGTGTCATTGCATGTGTGTTCTTTTTACAAACAACAACTAGAGTCACTGCATGTGTGTTCTTTTCACATACCACATATGGATCCACCAGTGTCATTGCATGTGTGTTGTTTTCACAATCCACCTATGGATCCACCAGTGTCATTGCATGTGTGTTCTTTTTACTCACAACAACCAGAGTCATTGCATGTGTGTTCTTTTCACATACCACATATGGATCCACTAGTGTCATTGCATGTGTGCTCTTTTCACAATCCACATATGGATCCACCAGTGTCATTACATGTGTGTTCTTTTTACTAACAACAACTACTATCATTGAAATGTTTGTTCTCTTGAGAGAGCATACATGGACCCACCAGTGTCATTGCATGTGTGTTCTTGTTACTAACAACAACCAGAGTCATTGCATGTGTGTTCTTTTCACATAACATATATGGATCCACCAGTGTCATTACATGTGTGTTCTTTTCACAATCCACCTATGGATCCACCAGTGTCATTGCATGTGTGCTCTTTTTACTAACAACGACCAGAATCATTGCATGTGTGTTATCTTCAGAGACCACACATGGATCCACCAGTGTCATTGCATGTGTGTTCTTTTTACTAACAACAACCAGAGTCATTGAAATGTGTATTCTCTTCAGAGACCACATATGGATCCACCAGTGTCATTGCATGTGTTCTCTTTTCACAATCCACCCATGGATCCACCAGTTTCATTGCATGTGTGTTCTTTTTACTCACAACAACCAGAGTCATTGCATGTTTGTTCTTTTCACATACCACATATGGATCTACCAGTGTCATTGAAATGTGTGTTCTCTTCAGAGACCACACACGGATCCACCAGTGTCATTCCATGTGTGTTATTTTTACTAACAACAACTGGAGTCATGGCATGTGTGTTCTTTTCACATACCACATATGGATCCACTAGTGTCATTACATGTGTGCTCCTTTCACAATCCACCTATGGATCCACCAGTGTCATTGCATGTGTGTTCTTTTTACTAACAACAACCAGAGTAATTGCATGTGTGTTCTTTTCACATACCACATATGGATGCACCAGTGTCATTGCATGTGTGTTCTTTTCACAATCCACCTATGGATCCACCAGTGTAATTGCATGCGTGATCCTTTTACTATCAACAACCAAAGTCATTGTATGTGTGGTCTCTTCAGAGACCACACATGGATCCACTAGTATCATTCCATGTGTGTTCTTTTTACTAACAACAACCAGTGTCATGGAAATGTGTGTTCTCTTTAGAGACCATACATGGATCCACCAGTGTCATTGCATGTGTGTTCTTGTTACCAACAACAACCAGAGTCATTGCATGTGTGTTCTTTTCACATACCACATATGGATCCACCAGTGTCATTACATGTGTGTTCTTTTCACAATCCACCTATGGATCCACCAGTGTCATTGCATGTGTGCTCTTTTTACTAACAACAACTAGAGTCATTGCATGTGTGTTATCTTCAGAGACCATACATGGATCGACCAATGTCATTGCACGTGTGTTCTTTTTACTAACAACAACCAGAGTCATTGAAATGTGTGTTCTCTTTAGAGACCACACATGGATCCACCAGTGTCATTGCATGTGTGTTCTTTTTACTAACAACAACCAGAGACATTGCATGTGTGTTCTTTTCACATACCACATGTGGATCGACCAGTCTCATTGCATGTGTGTTCTTTTTACTAACAACAAGTGGAGTCATTTCATGTGTGTTCTTTTCACATACCACATATGGATCCACCAGTGTCATTGAAATGTGTGTTCTCTTCAGAGACCACACATGGATCCACCAGTGTCATTGCATGTGAGTTCTTTTTACTAACAACAATGGGAGTCATTGCATGTGTGTTCTTTTCACATACCACATATGGATCCACCAGTGTCATTGCATGTGTGCTCTTTTCACAATCCACCCTTGGATCCACCAGTTTCATTGCATGTGTGTTCTTTTTACTCACAGCAACCAGAGTCATTGCATGTTTGTTCTTTTCACATACCACATATGGATCTACCAGTGTCATTGAAATGTGTGTTCTCTTTAGAGACCACACACGGATCCACCAGTGTCATTCCATGTGTGTTGTTTTTACTAACAACAACTGGAGTCATTGCATGTGTGTTCTTTTCACATACCACATATGGATCCACCAGTGTCATTGCATGTGTGCTCCTTTCACAATCCACCTATGGATCCACCAGTGTCATTGCATGTGTGTTCTTTTTACTAACAACAACCAGAGTAATTGCATGTGTGTTCTTTTCACATACCACATATGGATGCACCGGTGTCATTGCATGTGTGTTCTTTTCACAATCCACCTATGGATCCACCAGTGTCATTGCATGCGTGATCCTTTTACTAACAACAGCCAGAGTCATTGCATGTGTGTTCTCTTCAGAGACCACACATGGATCCACTAGTATCATTCCATGTGTGTTCTTTTTACTAACAACAACCAGTGTCATTGAAATGTGTGTTCTCTTTAGAGACCACACATGGATGCACCAGTGTCATTGCATGTGTGTTCTTTTTACTAACAACAACTAGAGTCATTGCATGTGTGTTCTTTTCACATACCACATATGGATCCACCAGTGTCATTCCATGTGTGTTGTTTTCACAATCCACCTATGGATCCACCAGTGTCATTGCATGTGTGTTCTTTTTACTCACAACAACCAGAGTCAGTGCATGTGTGTTCTTTTCACATACCACATATGGATCCACTAGTGTCATTGCATGTGTGCTCTTTTCACAATCCACATATGGATCCACCAGTGTCATTACATGTGTGTTCTTTTTACTAACAACAACTAGTGTCATTGAAATGTTTGTTCTCTTGAGAGAGCATACATGGATCCACCAGTGTCATTGCATGTGTGTTCTTGTTACTAACAATAACCAGAGTCATTGCATGTGTGTTCTTTTCACATAACATATATGGATCCACCAGTGTCATTACATGTGTGTTCTTTTCACAATCCACCTATGGATCCACCAGTGTCATTGCATGTGTGTTCTTTTTACTAACAACAACCAGAGTAATTGCATGTGTGTTATTTTCACATACCACATATGGATCTACGAGTGTCATTGAAATGTGTGTTCTCTTCAGAGACCACACACGGATCCACCAGTGTCATTCCTGTTGGAGATATGCCCTAGAGGCAATAATAAATATAGTTATTATTATATATCTTTGTGTTTATGATAAATGTTTGCATTCATGCTATAATAGTATTAACAAGGAAACCATTAATACTTGTGTGATTTGTAAACTTAATTTGAAGTCCCTAGTATAGCCTCTATACTTCACTAGCTTGTTGGTTGATTGATGATGTGGTTTCTTTGTCATTAACATTGAGATGTTATCAACAACAAGATCATATCGTTAGGAGAATGATATGGTGGACATACTCCTATAGACAAGCGTAGCATAAAGATCAAGTCATTTCAATAGTTCAATTGCTATATGCTTTCTGATACATAGTAACCTAATTCCTTCGACCATGAGATCATGCATATCACCTTTACTGGATGGATGCTTTGATGTCATCAAACACCACACCGTAACAGGGTGGCTATAAAGGTGGCATTGAGTGTTCGGAAAGTATTGGTTGAAACACATGGATCAAGAGTGGGATTTGTCCATCCACATGACGGATAGATATTCTCTGGGCCCTCTCGGTGAAATGTCATCCAATTAGCTTGCAAGCATGTGACTTGGTCACAAGGGATCACATATCACGGGAACGAGAAAAGAGTACTTATCAGTAACGAGGATGAACTAGGTATGCAGAGATACCGACGATCATAACCTCGGATAAGTAACATATCGTGAGACAAAGGGAAATTGGTATCGTATGTAAGTGGTTCATTCGATCGCAAAGTAATCGTAGAAATATGTGGGAGCCATATGAATTTCCAGATTCCTCTATTGGTTATTGTTCGGAGAAGTGTCTCGATCATGTCCGCATAATTCACGAACCGTAGGGAGACACACTTAAGGATTCGACGTTGTTTGAGTAGTTATGGTATTATGAGAAAGAGACCGAATGTTGTTCGGAGTCTCGGATGGGATCCGGGATATCACGAGGTGATCCGGAATGGTCCGGAGAATAAGATTCATATAAGGAAAGTCCCGTTTCGGAGTTCGGGAATGATTCCGGTGTTTTCATCGGGGATATTCTAGAAGGTTCCGGATTGTCCGGCACTCCGGGGGGGAAGGGGTACATGAATGTGTCATTACATATTGGAATGATTGCATCATGTACTAAGTATTCTTGCTGTCCCAAATAAAGGGTTTATTTAAATCCTAAATTGAAAAGTCAAACGGCTAGTTTGAAAGTCAAACGGCAATTTTGGGAAGTGGGAAGAGAGGAGGATTGGTGGAGGCCGAATTGGAGGAGGGTTCCTCCCTTGGCCGGCGCCCCACCAAGCCGACTTGGGGAGGGTCTCTCCTCCCCTTGGCCGGCCAGCCCTCCCACCTATATAAGGAGGGGCAGGGCTCCCCTCCTAGACACACAAGTTTCCTATCCTCTAAACTAAACCCTAGATCTAGACCCCGGTTTAGAGCTATTCGGTTTAGAGCCTTCTAATTGGTTTAGAGCCCTCTAATTGGTGTGTCTAATTACTAGACCACTAATAGCCTCTCTCATAAGCTCCACCATACTCGCACCGGCTTAAGGCGAAGCCCTGCGGGATCTCCCCTCTACCTCCGGTACCACGCCGTTGTGCTGCCGGAATCGCGAGGAGAGTGCTACAACCTCCGCTGCCTGCTGGAACAAGGGAGAGGAAGGTCTTCGTCGAGTACCGAACGTGTGACCGACTGCGGGAACGCTGCGGGAACGCGGCGCCGGAAGGATCGTCTACGCGATCTTGAGATCGGAAAGAGTACGACTACATCACCCACGAGAATCTGCTCTCGTTAAACACTTTGGAATCTTCGAGGGTGAGTTATTCCATCGACTCGTTGCTACAATCTAGTAGATAGATCTTGGCTTGTTTGTTTGTATGCGATAGAAAATTTTTGTTTTCCATGCTACGAACCCCAACAGTGGTATCAGAGCCGTGTCTATATGTAGATCTGTTGCACGAGTAGAACACAATGGTCATTGTGGGTGTTGATGCTTTTATTGTAGATTGCTTTTTGTGTACTTTGCATCTTGCGGTATGTTGGGATGAAGCGGCCCGGGCTAACCTTACATGACATCGTTCATGAGACTTGCTCCACGCTTGACATGCAACTCGTTTTGCATAAGTGGCTTTGCGGGTGCCTGTTTCTCCTAGCATAGTAAAGATCCAATTTACAACGGGTGATCAACAATGCTAGTATCAATGTTGTGGTTCTTGTTCGTAAGTTAGAACGACACTTATGGAAAGCCCCAAACCACGTAAAATATGCAAAGAAAGTAGAAGCGTCTAACTTTGTTTTGCAGGGGTGTGCAGTGATGTGATATGGCCATGATTGTGATTATATTTGATGTATGCAATGTTCCTTATTGTAAGTTGGCAACCGGCAGGAGCCATATGGTTGTCTTTAATTTCTGTTAAGACCTGCGAGTCTATTCAAAATAGTTGTAATAGTTGAAGCTGGTGGACGACAACCATGAAGAAGCGTCATTGACCTTGATGCTATGCCGGTGATGATGGAGATCATATTCGTGCTTGAAGATGGAGATCGGAAGCACAAAGAAGAAAGGCCATATCATATCACATATTATGAATTGCATGTGATGTTAATCCTTTATGCATCTTGTATTGCTTAGTAGACGACGGTAGCATTATAAGATGATCCCTCATGCACATAAATTTCAAGTTCTAGAGTGTTCACCCTTAGTATGCACCGTTGCCAAAGCTTGCTGCTTCGAAGCACCACGTGATGATCGGGTGTCTTTGATTCCGCGGGTGAATACAACGTAAGCAAGCCAGATTTGCTTATGCGGAAGCTAAGGTTTGATCTTGACGAGCCTAGCATGTACAGACATGGCCTCAGGAACACGGATCGCCGAAAGGCAAAGCATGAATCATATAGTAGATATGATGAACATGATGATTGTTCGCCATTAAAACTATATCAGCTCTCGTGATGATCGGTGTTGATGTAGTGGATTTGGTTCGTGTGATCACTAAAACAATGTGAGGGATGTTGTTTTGAGTGGGAGTTCACCTAGTTTAATTTCATTAATTAATTTGAACTCAATTTGTCATAAACTTAGTCTAAACTATTGCAAATATGTTGTAGATCAATGGCAGCCCCTACCATCAATTTTAATGCGTTCCTAGAGAAAGAAAAGTTGAAAAACAATGGAAGCAACTTCGCGGATTGGTTCCGCAATTTGAGGATTGTCCTCACAGCTGGTAATTTGACCTATGTGCTGGATGCACCGCTGGGTGACCCACCTGCAGCTGATGCTCCCGATGAAGTAAAGAATGTTTACCTCGCTCGGAAGAATCAGTACTCCATAGTTCAGTGTGCTATCTTGTATGGTTTAGAATCGGAGCTTCAGAAAAGGTTTGAATAGTCAGATCCATATGATATTGTCGAGGATCTCAAATTAATTTTTGAGACTCATGCGGCAATTGAAAGTTATGAAGCTTCTGAAAAGTTCTTTAACTGCAAGATGGAAGAGGGCAGCTCCGTCAGTGAGCATGTGCTTAAGATGTCTGGGCACGCAAATAAACTTCAAAGCTTGGGTATAGTGATTCCTAATGCTTTGGGGATTTACCGTGTCCTCCAATCACTACCACCAAGTTACAAGAACTTTGTGATGAACTACAACATGCAGAACATGAACAAAGAGTTGCCAGAACTATTTGCTATGTTAAAGTCTGCAGAAGTGGAGATCAAGAAAGAGCACCAAGTGTTGATGGTCAATAAGACCACCAAATTCAAGAAAGGCAAGTCTAAGCAGAAGGGACACTTCAAGAAGGGTGGTAAGAAAGTTACCACGCCGACGAAGAAGACCAAGGCTGGACCTAAACCTGAAACTGAGTGCTTTTACTGCAAGGGAGAAGGTCACTGGAAGCGGAATTGCCCAAGGTACTTGGCGGATTTGAAGAACGGCAACATCAAGAAGAAAGGTATATCTGATATACATGTTATTGATGTGTATCTCACTAGTACTCGTAGTAGTGCCTGGGTATTTGATACTGGTTCGGTTGCTCATATTTGTAACTCGAAACAGGAGCTGCAGAATAAACGGAAGCTAGTGAAGAACGAGGTGACGATGCGCGTAGGAAACGGATCAAAGGTTGATGTGATCGCGGTCGGCACGCTACCTCTTCATCTACCATCGGGATTAGTTTTATACTTAAATAATTGTTATTTGGTGCCTACGTTAAGCATGAACATTATATCAGGATCTTGTTTATTGCGAGACAGTTACTTGTTTAAATCCGAGAATAATGGTTGTTCGATTTATATGAGTAATGTGTTTTATGCACATGCACCTTTGATAGATGGTCTATTCATATTGAATCTCGATAGTAGAAATACACATATTAATAACATTGAGGCTAAACGTTTGAAATCAAGCGATAATTTGACCTATATGTGGCACTGTCGTCTTGGTCACATTGGAGTGAAGCGTATGAAGAAACTCCATTCCGATGGACTTCTTGAATCACTTGATTTTGAATCACTTGAAAGATGCGAAGCATGTCTGATGGGTAAAATGACTAAGACTCCATTTTCTGGTATGATGGAGCGAGCTACAGACTTATTGGAAATCATACATACCGATGTGTGTGGTCCAATGAGTGTAGCATCGCGAAGTGGTTATCGTTATGTTCTTACCTTCACGGATGACTTGAGTAGATATGGGTATATCTATTTCATGAAACATAAGTCCGAAACTTTCGAGAAGTTTAAGGAGTTTCAAAGTGAGGTAGAGAATCAACGTAACAAGAAGATTAAATTTCTACGTTCTGATCGTGGAGGTGAATATCTAAGTTACGAGTTTGGCGAGCATTTAAAGAAGTGCGGAATACTTTCACAATTGACACCGCCGGGAACACCACAGCGTAATGGTGTGTCTGAACGTCGTAATCGAACTCTCTTAGATATGGTTCGTTCTATGATGTCACTTACAGATTTACCGCTATCATTTTGGGGTTATGCATTAGAAACAGCCGCATTCACTTTAAATAGGGCACCATCTAAATCCGTTGAAACGACACCGTATGAATTATGGTTTGGGAAGAAACCTAAATTGTCGTTCCTTAAAGTTTGGGGATGCGAAGCCTATGTAAAGAAGTTACAGCCGGACAAGCTTGAACCCAAAGCGGAAAAATGCGTCTTCATAGGATACCCGAAGGAAACTATTGGGTATACCTTCTATCATAGATCCGAAGGCAAAATCTTTGTTGCCAAGAATGGATCCTTTCTAGAGAAGGAATTTCTCTCGAAAGAAGTGACTGGAAGGAAAGTAGAACTCGATGAGGTTGTCGAACCTTCTCTCGAAATTGCGAGTAGCGCAGCACCGGAAGAAGTTCCTGTGGTGCCTGCACCAATAAGAGAGGAAGCTAATGATGGTGATCATGAAACTTCGGTTGAAGTTGCTACAGAGCCTCGGAGGTCAACGAGAACTCGTACCACTCCAGATTGGTATGATTCCGTTATGAATGTCATGTTGGTGGACAACACCGATGACCCCGAGACATATGAGGAAGCGATGATGAGCCCAGATTCCAATAAATGGCAAGAAGCCATGAAATCCGAGATTGGATCCATGTACGAAAGCCAAGTATGGACTTTGGTGGACTTACCGGATGGCCGGAAGGCTGTCGAGAACAAATGGATTTTCAAGAAGAAAACAGATGCTGATGGTAATGTTACTGTCTATAAAGCTCGACTTGTCGCAAAAGGGTTTCGACAAATTCAAGGAGTTGACTACGATGAGACTTTCTCACCGGTAGCGAAGCTAAAGTCTGTGAGGATTATATTAGCAATCGCTGCATATTATGATTATGAGATATGGCAGATGGATGTCAAAACAGCATTCCTCAATGGAGACATTGATGAAGAGTTGTATATGATACAACCCAAAGGTTTTGTCGATCCTAAAGATGCTAACAAGGTATGCAAGCTTCAACGGTCCATCTATGGATTGAAGCAAGCATCCCGAAGTTGGAATCAACGTTTTGATAAGGTAATCAAAAGTTTTGGTTTTGTACAAACTTATGGAGAAGCTTGTATTTACAAGAAAGTGAGTGGGAGCTCTGTAGCATTCTTAATACTGTATGTGGATGACATATTGTTGATTGGGAATGATGTAGACCTTCTTAATAGTGTCAAAGAGTATTTGAATAATAGTTTTTCAATGAAGGATCTTGGCGAAGCAGCTTACATATTAGGCATAAAGATTTATAGAGATAGATCGAAACGCCAAATATCATTGTCACAAAGTACATATTTGGACAAAGTTCTAAAGAAGTTTGGAATGGAAGAAAGCAAGAAAGGGTTCTTGCCCATGTTGCCCAATACGACCTTGAGTAAAACTCAAAGTCCGACATCGGCAGAAGATAGAGAAAGGATGAGTAAGACTCCCTATGCCTCAGCCATAGGATCTCTAATGTATGCCATGCTATGTACTAGACCCGACATCGCATATGCTGTTAGTTTAACTAGCAGATATCAAAGTGATCCAGGAGTGGATCATTGGACAGCGGTCAAAAACATCCTTAAGTACTTGAGAAGAACTAAGGATATGGTTCTTTCTTATGGAGGTGATGAACAGCTCGTTGTTAATGGTTACACCGATGCTAGTTGGAACACCGATCCAGATGATTCTAAATCACAATCTGGATACGTATTTATTTTGAATGGTGCAGCAGTTAGCTGGAGGAGTGCAAAGCAAAGCGTTGTGGCGAGATCTTCAACTGAATCGGAATACATGGCTGCTTCGGAGGCTTCACAAGAAGCGATATGGATGAAAGAGTTCATTACAGAGCTGGGTGTGGTTCCTAGTGCGCTGGACCCAATGTCTATCTACTGTGATAACATGGGCGCCATAGCCAATGCGCAAGAACCAAGGTCACACAAGAAGCTGAAGCATATCAAGCTGCGTTTTCACACTATTCGAGAACATATCCAGGATGGGGATATAAAGATTTGCAAAGTACACACAGATCTGAATGTGGCGGATCCGTTGACTAAACCTCTCCCGAGGGCAAAACATGACCAACACCAAACTGCCATGGGTGTTCGGTATATTACCATGTAATCTAGATTAGATGACTCTAGTGCAAGTGGGAGACTGTTGGAGATATGCCCTAGAGGCAATAATAAATATAGTTATTATTATATATCTTTGTGTTTATGATAAATGTTTGCATTCATGCTATAATAGTATTAACAAGGAAACCATTAATACTTGTGTGATTTGTAAACTTAATTTGAAGTCCCTAGTATAGCCTCTATACTTCACTAGCTTGTTGGTTGATTGATGATGTGGTTTATTTGTCATTAACATTGAGATGTTATCAACAACAAGATCATATCGTTAGGAGAATGATATGGTGGACATACTCCTATAGACAAGCGTAGCATAAAGATCAAGTCATTTCAATAGTTCAATTGCTATATGCTTTCTGATACATAGTAACCTAATTCCTTCGACCATGAGATCATGCATATCACCTTTACTGGATGGATGCTTTGATGTCATCAAACACCACACCGTAACAGGGTGGCTATAAAGGTGGCATTGAGTGTTCGGAAAGTATTGGTTGAAACACATGGATCAAGAGTGGGATTTGTCCATCCACATGACGGATAGATATTCTCTGGGCCCTCTCGGTGAAATGTCATCCAATTAGCTTGCAAGCATGTGACTTGGTCACAAGGGATCACATATCACGGGAACGAGAAAAGAGTACTTATCAGTAACGAGGATGAACTAGGTATGCAGAGATACCGACGATCATAACCTCGGATAAGTAACATATCGTGAGACAAAGGGAAATTGGTATCGTATGTAAGTGGTTCATTCGATCGCAAAGTAATCGTAGAAATATGTGGGAGCCATATGAATTTCCAGATTCCTCTATTGGTTATTGTTCGGAGAAGTGTCTCGATCATGTCCGCATAATTCACGAACCGTAGGGAGACACACTTAAGGATTCGACGTTGTTTGAGTAGTTATGGTATTATGAGAAAGAGACCGAATGTTGTTCGGAGTCTCGGATGGGATCCGGGATATCACGAGGTGATCCGGAATGGTCCGGAGAATAAGATTCATATAAGGAAAGTCCCGTTTCGGAGTTCGGGAATGATTCCGGTGTTTTCATCGGGGATATTCTAGAAGGTTCCGGATTGTCCGGCACTCCGGGGGGGAAGGGGTACATGAATGTGTCATTACATATTGGAATGATTGCATCATGTACTAAGTATTCTTGCTGTCCCAAATAAAGGGTTTATTTAAATCCTAAATTGAAAAGTCAAACGGCTAGTTTGAAAGTCAAACGGCAATTTTGGGAAGTGGGAAGAGAGGAGGATTGGTGGAGGCCGAATTGGAGGAGGGTTCCTCCCTTGGCCGGCGCCCCACCAAGCCGACTTGGGGAGGGTCTCTCCTCCCCTTGGCCGGCCAGCCCTCCCACCTATATAAGGAGGGGCAGGGCTCCCCTCCTAGACACACAAGTTTCCTATCCTCTAAACTAAACCCTAGATCTAGACCCCGGTTTAGAGCTATTCGGTTTAGAGCCTTCTAATTGGTTTAGAGCCCTCTAATTGGTGTGTCTAATTACTAGACCACTAATAGCCTCTCTCATAAGCTCCACCATACTCGCACCGGCTTAAGGCGAAGCCCTGCGGGATCTCCCCTCTACCTCCGGTACCACGCCGTTGTGCTGCCGGAATCGCGAGGAGAGTGCTACAACCTCCGCTGCCTGCTGGAACAAGGGAGAGGAAGGTCTTCGTCGAGTACCGAACGTGTGACCGACTGCGGGAACGCTGCGGGAACGCGGCGCCGGAAGGATCGTCTACGCGATCTTGAGATCGGAAAGAGTACGACTACATCACCCACGAGAATCTGCTCTCGTTAAACACTTTGGAATCTTCGAGGGTGAGTTATTCCATCGACTCGTTGCTACAATCTAGTAGATAGATCTTGGCTTGTTTGTTTGTATGCGATAGAAAATTTTTGTTTTCCATGCTACGAACCCCAACAGTGGTATCAGAGCCGTGTCTATATGTAGATCTGTTGCACGAGTAGAACACAATGGTCATTGTGGGTGTTGATGCTTTTATTGTAGATTGCTTTTTGTGTACTTTGCATCTTGCGGTATGTTGGGATGAAGCGGCCCGGGCTAACCTTACATGACATCGTTCATGAGACTTGCTCCACGCTTGACATGCAACTCGTTTTGCATAAGTGGCTTTGCGGGTGCCTGTTTCTCCTAGCATAGTAAAGATCCAATTTACAACGGGTGATCAACAATGCTAGTATCAATGTTGTGGTTCTTGTTCGTAAGTTAGAACGACACTTATGGAAAGCCCCAAACCACGTAAAATATGCAAAGAAAGTAGAAGCGTCTAACTTTGTTTTGCAGGGGTGTGCAGTGATGTGATATGGCCATGATTGTGATTATATTTGATGTATGCAATGTTCCTTATTGTAAGTTGGCAACCGGCAGGAGCCATATGGTTGTCTTTAATTTCTGTTAAGACCTGCGAGTCTATTCAAAATAGTTGTAATAGTTGAAGCTGGTGGACGACAACCATGAAGAAGCGTCATTGACCTTGATGCTATGCCGGTGATGATGGAGATCATATTCGTGCTTGAAGATGGAGATCGGAAGCACAAAGAAGAAAGGCCATATCATATCACATATTATGAATTGCATGTGATGTTAATCCTTTATGTGATGTCTGCTCTTTTTACTAATAACAACCAGAGTCATTGCATGTGTGTTATCTTCAGAGACCATTCATGGATCGACCAATGTCATTGCATGTGTGTTCTTTTTACTAACAACAACCAGAGTCATTGAAATGTGTGTTCTCTTTAGAGACAACACATGGATCCACCAGTGTCATTGCATGTGTGTTCTTTTTACTAACAACAACCAGAGTCATTGCATGTGTGTTCTTTTCACATATAACATATGGATCGACCAGTCTCATTGCATGTATGTTCTTTTTACTAACAACAACTGGAGTCATTTTATGTGTGTTCTTTTCACATACCACATATGGATGCACCAGTTGACATGGTTATACCCTACGGGTACGTAACTTCAGCATACGTGGTCTAGCCCAAGGAAGGCCCACGGCCAATATACGCCAGCCCATGAAGATTTTTGGGTGGCCCAGGCCCATGACGCCTTCGGATCCTTGAAGAACAAGACTAGAGTTTCAATACAACTTGTAACCTACTCGTATCGGTACCCGAGACCTAGCCTCCCCATATATAAAGGCTAGGAGGGTCCAACGAGGATGAAACCCAACAACGATTACACCCTGTGATTACGACATACACACCTCCACGCCAGATCGAATCTGCGCACCCTGTAACTTTCGGTTCCGCCGCAATAAAAGAGCAGACAAGCAGGAGTAGGGTTTTCCCTCCGGGGGCCTGAACCTGGGTAAATCCCGTGTCCCCTGGTTGCTTGTCTGTTAACCGTGCCACGATCTCCAGCATCCCCATCTTCTCCAAAACCCAAGTCCATAACAATGGGCATTGACGAGTTGAAACCTCGTCAATTGGCGCCGTCTGTGGGAATTGGGGCTGCTGATTGTGCGGTCGTGACGGTTCCGACCCGATCGATCTACAACTCCTCGGCGACGGAGAATCACCTCCTCTTCGGCGCTATCGACTTCACCGCCCACTCGCCGGCCACCATGAAGGATTTCGAGCCCGTAGGCGACGGAATCGAAATTCTGTTCGGGAGCTTCTGCTTCCAGGTGGGACAAGCTGGCACCCTCCGCCTCCCCGAAAGGACGCTCGTGCCGCCGATCAGGCCCGCTTCGTGGGCTCCACACCCCGTGCTACGCACGTCACCATCAACAGATGAGTTCTACAGTAGCAGCTGCTGCAACTCCGATTTGTGCGATCCACCTTCGGATGAAGGGACCTACGGTTCCGAATCCGAAAGCTGCGGCAGCAGCCAACCAATCTGCAGGCGCTATCTGTGCGCCGCAATCATCCAAACCGACGAAGACACGCCTAACCCGCCGCCCAACCCCAACCCGCAGGGCGGAAACGGCGAAAACGGGGAAAACAGGGGCCACCTCATCCAACTTAGCAAAGAAGGATGGGCTGAAGCACGCCGCGCCGTCGCAGGCGAAATAGTCCTACCTCTGGACTCCCCATGTGACCTGCTGATGGCATACCACTACCTCCTCATCGAGGAGCACAAGAAGCAAGTCAAGATGCAGGAGACGCTCGATAAACGCAAGAAAGCAGCCTCTGAGTCCAGTGCACGACGAGCTGCGCTCTCCGCCATGGGACCCGGCTCCAGCACAAACGGAAATCAGGGAAACAAGCACCACTCTCGGGTGGAAAACATGGACCCGAAGGAGCGGCATGACGTGACCCGAACCCTCCACACATCGTTCATGGATATGGACGCCGACGGCAACATCACCCCGAAGACACCACAAGCCGCGATCATGGCAGCCACTGCATATCTTGTGGCTCACCCACCTCCGGAGGGCGACCCGAAAAGGGCCATGCATAGGTCCGCACTCACCAGACTAGGACTAATCGGAGCTGCGCTCCATGAAGATGCTCCTACGGAGCCGAAGAAGAAAGCTCCGGCCAGGCGCGACCGGAGCCCCACTCCCTCATCCGAAGATGAAGAAGAACACGACCTTCCTCGAAGGAAGAAGAGCTCGCACCACCACAAACACGACTACGACGCCAGAGACAAGCTTACACAGCGCAAGATCGACAAAGCACGCGCCAAACGCGCATGATCATCCGAATCTGAGATGGATGAAGACGAAGGAGAACTCTGCGGGGCTCGATGCTTCAGCAGATCCGTCCGGCGAACACAGATGCCACACAACTTTAAGCTTCCTTCGGATACTCCGAAGTTCAACGGCACGCAAGATCCAAAGTCCTGGCTCAGCGACCATCTGTCATCCGTCAAGCTTCACGGAGGCAACAAAGAAACCGCCATGCAATGCCTTCAGCTGCAGCTGACAGGCGCGGCGCGGGTCTGGCTCAGCAGCCTATCATCAGGATCCATCCGAAGCTGGGAGGAGCTCGCTTATAGCTTCATCCGAAACTTCAAAGGCACCAGCAAAAGGCCCGCCTCAATCGAAGAGCTGCGAGCCTGCACTCAGAGAACGGGTGAATCTATTCGCTCGTACATACTACGCTGGTCTATGACCAAGAACTCCGCAGCACACATCTCCGAAGAGCGGGCCATCGACGCCTTCAGGGATGGCGTCAAACGCCCAGACTTCAAGGAGAAACTTGGACGCGTAAAGCCCAAGACACTCGACCAGCTCATGGAAATCGCCAACAGTTGGGCAGATGGCGAAGATTGCATCCAGCGGGCGCAATCAGATGAAGAAGACGACTATGGCCGAAGACGCGAACGCCGCAGCAAGAGGAGACCGCGCGTCTACGAGGACCGCGACGGACCCGACATGGTCGCAGCCGGCTACGCCGACCGCCGTAACAACAACAGCCGCAGCAGTGGAGGATATCGCAGCGGAAACTTCCGCGACAACGGACGACCAACGCAGTCGTGGCAACGCCGCGACCGCGACAACGGACCTTCAGCACTCGACAAACTTTCGGGTCCATGCACCATCCACTTCTACATCGACAAACAATATGGCAAAAAGAAAGCTAGCCACATGCTCAAGGACTGCCGCGAGTTCCAGAAACTCAGCGAAAGCATGGTACAGATGAGGCAACAAGCTCCAATTCTTGCGTTCGGAAACGCACTTGCGCCAGGCGAAATAGCACACGGAGCTCCTCCACCGCCGCCTATTGGAGGCCCACATCAAGCAGTCGCACCAGCGCAAAACAACGCCGGGGTCGCTTAACCCCCACCAAATGGAGCACTCAATATGATACAGAAGGGACGTCCCACAAACAGGGTGCAGAAGAAAATCACCCGACAAATCAACATGGCCGTGACAACTCCGCCTGCAATCCCTGAGTACCTCAGCGGATCGGAGTCCTGCATCACATTCACCCGCGCGGATCACCCTTGCCAGATCCCTCGCCCAGGTCATGCTGCCCTGGTGCTGGAGGCGCAGATCGGAGGCTTCGAGATGAGTCGCGTCTTCATGGACGGCGGCAGCGGCATAAACCTAATATTCGCAAGCACTCTAGCAGCTATGCGGATCCCGCAACGCAGCCTGGAACAATCAGACACAACGTTCCACGGCATTGTCCCAGGGAAGGGCATCTTCCCCCTGGGCAAAATAGGGCTCGACGTCATCTTCGGGACACCGGACAACTTTCGGCAGGAGCGCCTAGAATTCGAAGTGGTGGACTGGCCGTCGCAATACCACGCCATCCTGGGACGCGTAGCATTCGCAAGGTTCCTGGCCGTCCCACACTACGCATACCTACTACTCAAGATGCCAGGACCAAGGGGCGTCATCACAGTCCACGGGAGCTTCACCCGATCGGACCAATGCGATAGGGATTTCAACAAAATCTCCCAGTCCTTCGGCATGCAAGACGAGCTTGTAAGGCTCCGTGAAGCGGCAGACAATGGGCTACCCCCAGTCACCAAGCAGAACGCACCTGATATGTCTTTCGACTCCACCATCAACACCAAAAAAGTACAGGTCCATCCAACGGATGCCTCCAAGACGGCGCTAATCGCCAACGACCTCAACACCGCATAGGAAAGCGCGCTCGTCGAATTCCTCCGTGAGCACTGGGAAATCTTCGCCTGGTGTCCTGCGGACATGCCAGGAGTTCCCAGGGAATTCGCCGAGCACGCACTCAATGTCTTCCCAGACACCAAGCCAGTCAAACAGTCCATCCGAAGACTGTCGGAGCCACGAGCCAAAGCTATCGGCAAAGAGATCAACAGATTACTCGCAGCAGACTTCATCCGGGAAATCAAGGAAAGCGAGTGGCTGGCAAACACAGTGATGGTCCCGAAGAAGGACACGGACATCCTGCGGATGTGCGTAGACTTCACGTCACTGAACAAACACTGCCCTAAGGACCACTTCCCTCTCCCTCGGATCGACCAGATCATCGATTCGACTGCAGGTTGTGAGAAACTCTCCTTCCTCGACGCCTACTCAGGCTATAACCAGATTCGACTCAAGGTCGAAGATCAAGAGAAAACGGCGTTCATCACACCGTTCGGAGTATACTGCTACAACACAATGCCCTTCAGGCTAAAGAACGCGGGTGCCACGTACCAGCGATGCATGCAGGCCTGCCTCAAGGACCAGAGCTGTCGCAACGTCCAAGTCTATGTCGACGACATAGTCATCAAAACTAAGGTGGCAAGAACACTTATCGACGATCTCTGCGAGACGTTCGACAACCTTGATCGCTACAGGATCAAGCTCAATCCAGAAAAGTGCGCCTTCGGCGTCCCCTCAGGTCAGCTGCTCGGATACTTCATCTCTCAACGAGGGATCGAAGCGAACCCGAAGAAAATCAAAGCTATCATGACAATGGAGAAGCCGAAAAACCTGAAGGGCGTTCAGCAGCTCGCAGGGCGAGTAGCGGCACTAAGCAGGTTCATCAGCCGCATGGGCGAGAAGGCCCTACCATTTTACCAACTGCTGCGCAAAGCAGACAAGTTCGAGTGGACACTAGAAGCCAACGACGCATTCGAAAACCTCAAGCGGCTCCTCTCCACCTCGCCCGTTTTGGTCACGCCAAAAGAGCGCGAGCCCCTGTTGCTGTACATAGCAGCCACACACCAGGTGGTCAGCACAGTACTCGTGGTCGAACGACCCGAAGAAGGCAAGACCCATGGGGTACAACGCCCAATTTACTACCTCAGCGAGGTTCTCACTCCAACAAAACAGCGGTACCCGCACTACCAGAAGCTGGCCTACGGCGTGTTCATGACGGCTCGACGACTGAGCCACTACTTCCAGGAGCATCAGGTGATGGTCGTCAACGAGGCACCCCTAAACAGCATCCTGAACAATCCAGAGGCCACAGGACGCGTGGCCCTGTGGGGCATCGAACTATCACCACTGGACATCATCTATGAGAAGCGACACGCAATCAAATCTCAAGTCCTTCCGGACTTCCTGGTGCACTGGATGGAGCTGCAGCTGCTTGACACCCCAGACATGTCGCAATCCTGGACAATGCATTTTGACGGCTCCAAACGCGAAGCCGGAGCAGGGGCAGGAGTCATACTGACCTCCCTGCAAGGTGACAAGATGAAGTACGTCCTTCGGATGAAATTCAGAGCCTCCAACAACGAGGCCGAATACGAGGCCCTCATCCATGGCATGCGGATGGCAAAAATATGCGGCGCAACGCGCCTGGTCATCTACGGTGACTCCAACCTTGTCGTCCAGCAGACGATGAATGAGTGCGACGCACATGCCGAAAACATGATCGCGTACCACGCACTATACAACGCACTCGAAGGAGAATTCGACGGCTACGAACTTCGGCACGTCGGAAGAGAGAGCAACGAGGAGGCCGATAGACTCGCCAACATCGGCTCCACTTGTGCAAAAGTACCACCAGGTGTGTTCCTCGAACAGATCTGCGTGCCATCCATCAAGCGGAAATTCCCCAAGGGATCACCCGAAGAAGCAGAACACTCGGGGGCTACGCTACCCGAAGGTCAGGAAGGACCCAAAAAGTTGGATACCGAAGTCGCCATGGTCAACCTGATGCAGGTCATGGCAGTCGAAGAAACCTGGACACGTCCATACCTCCAGTTCCTGCTAAACGGAAACTTACCAGACAACCCGATAGATGCCCGGCGCATATCTCGTCGGTCAAAAGCCTTCACCATCATCAACGGCGAACTGTACAAACGCAGCATTACATGCGTCCTACAACGGTGTGTCACCATCAGCGATGGCAAGACCATACTCCAAGATATCCACGAGGGCATCTGCGGCCACCACGCAGGCAGCCGCTCCCTTGTCGCCAAAGCTCTACGAGCAGGATTCTATTGGCCAACGGCCATGAGCGACGCAAAGGACATCGTCCGAAGATGCAACGGGTGCCAACGGTTCGCCGACAAACCGCACGCACCTGGGTCCGAACTCCGACCCATACCCATAGCTTGGCCTTTTGCTCAATGGGGCCTTGACATGATCGGCAAATTGCCAAAATCCTCGAAGGGAGGACACGTCTTCCTCTTGGTCGCAGTCGACAAATTCACCAAGTGGATCGAGGCCATACCAGTCACCAACCAGAAGGGCAAAACCGCCGTCAAGTTCTTCGAATCCATAGTCTACAGGTTCGGCGTACCGCACAGCATCATCACCGATAACGGATCAAACTTCATCTCCGAAGAATTCCAGGACTTCTGCGAAGGCCTCAGTATCAATATCACGTACGCCTCAGTGGCGCACCCGCAAACAAACGGGCAAGTGGAAAAGACCAACGGCCTAATCGGCGCTGGCATCAAGAAACGCCTCATGAGCTCACTCGAGCACAAAGCTGGCAACTGGACGAAAGAGCTACCGTCTGTCCTTTGGAGCTTACGAACTACGCCAAACAGCTCCACCGGCTACACACCGTTCTTCATGGTACACGGAGCTGAGGCTGTGCTACCAGCCGAAGTACGTCACCAGGCTCCACGAGTCGTCGCTTACAGCGAGGCCGAATCCACGGCTGCAATCGAAGACGCCGTCGACACACTCGACGAAGCACGGGATATAGCAGCAGCTAGATCCGTGGTGTACCAGCAAAGTCTCCGCAACTATCACAGCCGCCGGCTGCGCCCCAGGTCTTTCGTCGAAGGAGACCTCGTCTTGCGACTCAAGCAAAAGCGACCGAACAAACTCGATTCGCCATGGGAAGGACCCTATGTCATCACCGAAGTCATCCCAGGTGGCGCCTATCGCCTCAAGTACGTGGAGTCTGGAGTCGCATACTCCAACCCATGGAACATCTCGCACCTGCGACGATTCTACCCATAGCAATGGGCAATGTACCCCTTTTACTTTCAGTAAGGCTTACGGCCAAGGCTACTCAGCCGAACCATGTACCTCCTCCATTATGCTACAAATAAAGCTAAGTGTCTCGCTCCCAACCTTCGGTTGACTATTTCTCTGCAACTTTGTTACATGCTACTAACGCACTCGGGGGCTCCCCCCACCTCACGATTTCATCGACTGAGGACAAAACGCGCTCGGGGGCTCCCCCCACCTCACGATTTCATCGACTGAGGACAACACATGTACACCTGAGTAGCTGACCACGTCAGGCTAACGAAAAGGGCACATACTAAATCAAAGCACTGCGTGCTCGCTAACAAGCAAACCTTTACACCAAAGGGCACATACACGCTGTTTACTTTACACCTGAGTATCCGCAATATACAAATTTTACATCTATCTGTTTATTTTCAGGTTCTACCTATTCTGCAGAATAGCCTGAGCACGCTGCTCAAACAAATCTACAATCTGTTCGGCATACTGCCTTACAGCCGCGTAATGCGGACGCATATTCCACTCGCCACCAACTGGCCGAGGAGGTGGCCCAGACGCCACAGCAGCCAAATCTACATCAGGGCGATGCACCCTCACAAGAGACAAGGCAGCCTTCACCCCTGCGACAAGCTGCTGCCGCACCAGCTCCTTGACATTGCTGGCACTCCGAAAGTTCGCCAGAAGACCTGCAAGGGTCATTGGCGCGCCATCCAATGGAAACATGACGTGCAACACCGAGAACAGCGATGTCTTCACCTGGCGGAGCACCCGCGAAACCTGGAAGACGCGATCCTGCACCGTCGCCAGAACCATGGCACGATCGCGATCCACCCAAAATAAGCCACCGGCTTCCATGTCCTGTTGAGTCAAACAATTGACTCGAACAGCAATGCGCTCCTTTTCTTCCTTCGGAGCGAGATTCGCACCTGCGACAACAGCACAGAACAAGAGTAAGGCCAGCAGGCTCACCCGAAGAACTAAGCTACGGCACGAAAGAAGGATCAACTTACACTGCAGCTGCTCGGACAGCCGACCCAGCTCTGCCATCAAGTATTCCTCTCTGGCTGCACTACGGTCTGCTTTGGACGTCCAAACGTCAGCACGACCGCGTAGCCCAAGCAAATCCCTCTCCAAGCTGCGCACGCGATCCCGCAGAAAAGCGAGCTGCGAGGAATCATCCAACGATGCTCGCAAGGGCCTTTCGGATGAAGTACCAACTGGGTCAACACCCGAAGGAACCTAAAGCAGAAGAAAAAGAAGGCACACAGACACTCAGCCAAAGATAAAGCCCAACTCGGAGGAGTTCATTAAATAAGGCCACTGCGTGGCTCAAGAATGGTGCTACAAAAGATATTTACAGCAAAAGTAAACTACATACTACCCTACATCTTCTATGCCTAAGGCGTAGGACACCGAGTCGCCTCAGAGCCAGACTGCCTAGCTTTGGCCTCGCCCTGCTGCCGCAGCGCGTACTCAGACAACAAGTCAATGAGCTTGGGCCCATATCGTCTGCAGCGAGCGGAGTAAGCAGCGAAGGCTACCTCTGATCCATCCGCAGCCGTCGACATCCGAGAAGTGATCTGGGGCAAGTCCAGCTCCGCCCCAGCCGCCATGGCCATCGCCAGCCCGACGGACGCGCCGATGCCCTTCTGTTTGCGCTTGTACGCTGCAGGCGCTTCGGCTGACAGAGCCTCTGCCAGAGCACCCACATCTTCAAGGGTTGCGCCCTTCGGGAAGAGCTCCTGGTAGAAGCGACCAAGGACCTCCTTTGCCTTGGCAAGGGAGTTGACGATGGTGCTGCAGCGGTCTTCGACCGCCACAGTGGCATCATCCAGAGCACTCCCGTGCTCCAGAGCGCCACGGTCAAACTTGATGCCTGCGACATCTGAGACAAAACAGAAGAAAACATGAAGAATAGCAACATAGAAGAGGACCCGAAGAAAAAGAAGCAAGTACAAAAGCTAGCACTCACCCGAAATAGCCTTGGCAGCAGCCATGAGCTTCTCCGCTACTCCTACCTCACGACCTGCGGCTTCCTGCTGCAGACGCTCTTTCGCTTCGGCTGCCTTTGACAGCTCCAGCTCAAGGCGCTCTTTCGCCTCAGCGGCAGCTTCGGCCATCTGCTCCAATTGGCCAAGGCTCTTCTTCAGAGCATCAACCTCACGAAGAGAGTCATTATGCTCCTCTGCATTCACAACAAGCCAGTGTCAACAAACAGGACAAGGATAAACAAAAAAGTACTACAAGGCAGACGAATACCTTGCAGCTGCTGCAGTTTCACCTCCAGGGTCAGGTGCTCCTCCACCAGCCGCTTGGCCTCTCGGACACAAGGCTGCAGGAAAAAGCAATAGCAGTAAGAGCATGATTTGGGGGCTCCGCCCAAAACAAAGAAGCAAACACAACATCAGCACACGAAGACGCCTGGGGACTCCCCCCGTGACATGAAGCAGAAAAACTTACGTGCTCCGAAGGCGAACCCGCAGGCCCGCCTGCGAAATTCTGAGGCGCAACCACCAGCCTCTCCTGCACAAGAGGAACTGGTGCAGCACCACCCGACGTCGCCACCGTCTGCGGAGGCGGCGACGCAATGTTTGACTCCCCCATCATCTCGCGCGCTCCATCACTAGAGCCGTCGGAGGATTGCCTACATACGAACCAATCAACACAGGCGCAAAAATAACAAGTGAGCAAAAGACAACAGTGGCAACAAGCACACTTACGAGCCCAACGCGCTCAGGTCAAAGATAGGAGAAGCCCTCCGGGCCCTCTTCTCCTCTTCCTTCTTCTCCTCCTTCTTCTCTTCCTTCTTCCGCTTTGCTGGCGGGTGCGGAGCAACAGCTCGCACAGGAACGGCAGGAATAGGAGAAGACGAACCCCCCTGAACATCATCATGACGCTCAAGACCCCGAGGATTCCTGGGAGTCGGAGGAGTCGAGGCATCCGAAGACTCGCTCGAGCTCCGTGATCGCTTACTCGAATGGTCTTCACTCGATTCGTCGGCATCCTCCGCCGGAGATCGCGCCGAAGGAAGCTCGGACACGGAATCCACCACTTCATTATCTGGGGCATTCGGATACCTTTCGGGCAATGGTGGCGCCATGCCTGGCACTTTGAAGCTCTACAAGATGAGAAGAAACTTTGTTAGCAAACAAAGGACACAAGTACACAACTAACTAAAACATAAGGGAAGCACTACGTGCGCAAATCTACACCTTTGGCACGGCCAACGTCGACGAAAAGGGAGGAGTCAGCGACTTCCCCGGGATTTTTTCGTCGGCCTTGAACTTCAACAGCACGCGAAGATCCTTGTCAAGGTCCACCTCGGAGACCTTTTCACTCGAAACCCTCGTCGGATCATGGCGCCCAGAGTACAGGAACATCGGGTGCGCTCTAGCCTGGAGCGGCTGCACCCGACGCTCAAGAAACACCCGGATAATGTCGACACCGTTCACCTCCTTCTTAGGAATCAATTGGAGCTCCTCCACCCGACGGTACAAGGCCTCTATCTCCGCCACCTCACCGTCTAAGATCTGATTTTTCCAGGACCTCTTCTTCACAATTAACTGGGAGGGGTCAAAAGGAACGAGACCAAAATCTTGCCCAGGCAGCACGGAGTCACGGATGTAAAACCATTTCCTCCGCCAGTACTGGACAGATTCGGACATGGAGAAGGAAAATAATTGGACATCGGGACTAAGAGAGATGATGAAACCCCCAATGGGATACACACCATCCGAACCAGACTGCCTCCTCACGGAATACAGCTTCCGGAAGAGGCCAAAGTGCGGCTCAATGCCAAGCCAACACTCGCAAAGCGTGATAAAACACGCAATGTGGAGAAGGGAGTTGGGAGACAAATGATGGAGTTGAACCCCATAGAAAAAGAGCAGTCCACGAAGGAAGTCATGGACTGGATACGCAAACCCACGCAAAACAAAGGCGACAAACATAACCCGATACCCAGATGGGGGACGGGGGATTACCTCACTACTGGGGAGTCTCACGGCCGTCATGTCCTGCGGAATCAGGCTCCGCTCGCGCAGCTTGCGGAGATCGCTCTCCCGCGTCTCTGATCGCCGCCAGCCACCATCGGTGACACGAGCAACGGCGGCGCTGGTTCCCACTGCAGGCGAAGACTTCTTTGGCTTCCCCATGGTGCTACGGCGGTGGTGTCGTTGCCAACGACGAAGACAAAGGAAATGCGAAAGGAACTCTCAGCACGCAGCAAGAATCGCTCGAGCACAAGGAGGCAGTAAAACGCAAGAACTGGTGCGGTGAAAACAAACCACGATTTTCACCATGGATTATAACAGCAAAGACGACGCACGCTGACCGTCCATCAAGAAGACCTAACGCCAATGGCAGATCTGGCCGTACACGTGTCAGCACCAAAACGAACCGTCGTTCCCAGGACGTCCACTACGCGCGGAAATCGAGGAAACGCCGTAATCATCTCCACGCCGCGCGTGACCGGTCAATTCAAAATCAGGAAGTGGGACCCACGCATCGTCCAGTCAAGTCATCGCTGGCGCAGCAGACGCTTGAGGTCATTGATCGTCAGCACTGACATCATCAATAGCTATACTAGCAATAACTTCGGCTCCATAGCTAAAAGTACTCACTCGAATCTACGATTCGACTAAATACTTGGGGGCTACTCCTATCAGGAGCGCTGGTCACGCACCCGATGTACTTTCGGGTCAGCGGTACGCCCACGAGATTTTCCTACTACCGTTGCATGATACAAGACTCGAGTCTCTGCCCGAGTCTACGACTCCGCCAGACACTCGGGGGCTACTCCAAACTGGAGCGATGGCCGTTCACACACAAGAGCTTCGAGTCCTACGTCGAGTCCACGACTCCACTACGGACTCGGGGGCTACTCCCATAGGGAGGAAGGATTTCAGCATCCGAAAATTTTCGAGTCCGACGGACTAAACAACTGAGCAATGCTTGCACTAAAAGTCTCCGCTCGAGTCTACGACTCGAACAGACACTCGGGGGCTACTCCCATAGGGAGCGCTGGTCGCGCACCCTATGAAATCTTCGACTGCGATCTTCCGGATCCGCATGCAAAAACTTTTCGGCAACTCTACCCCAATTAATGCTAAGTGAGTAACATCCTCCTTGGCCACCCGAAACACCTCCGCGGTGATAAACATTCGGATGCTGCGTCTGCGACGCAAAGATAAGACCTACAGATATCATCTGATGGCCTGGCAACGCACCTGACTGCGCTCTGCTAGTATGAATCCGTACCAGCAGGTACGATGAAAAATCCCGACGGACGTGTTGGGTACATCATTTAAAAACACTGGAATTCCACTCCTGTAAGTCCTCCGTGGCCTGAGTCAAATTACGCCAGCATATGTTCCGGGTTCGAGTCGAGGGACTCGCACCTCAAGAAGATCGTGTTGTTTTGTCCTAAGACGATTAACTGACCCTGATCCGTCGGGTGAGTCAGGCACACGCATCAACAATCCCTACACATTCTCTTGAAAGACAGAGTCACACCCGAAGGATTGAAGAGTCCTAAGCCGAATCTACGATTCGACTAAACACTCGGGGGCTACTGACATGGTTATACACTACGGGTACGTAACTTCAGCATACCTGGTCCAGCCCAAGGAAGGCCCACGGCCAATATACGCCAGCCCATGAAGATTTTTGGGTGGCCCAGGCCCATGACGCCTTCGGATCCTTGAAGAACAAGACTAGAGTTTCAATACAACTTGTAACCTACTCGTATCGGTACCCGAGACCTAGCCTCCCCATATATAAAGGCTAGGAGGGTCCAACGAGGATGAAACCCAACAACGATTACACCCTGTGATTACGACATACACACCTCCATGCCAGATTGAATCTGCGCACCCTGTAACTTTCGGTTCCGCCGCAATAAAAGAGCAGACAAGCAGGAGTAGGGTTTTCCCTCCGGGGGCCTGAACCTGGGTAAATCCCGTGTCCCCTGGTTGCTTGTCTGTTAACCGTGCCACGATCTCCAGCATCCCCATCTTCTCCAAAACCCAAGTCCATAACAATGGGCATTGACGAGTTGAAACCTCGTCAATTGGCGCCGTCTGTGGGAATTGGGGCTGCTGATTGTGCGGTCGTGACGGTTCCGACCCGATCGATCTACAACTCCTCGGCGACGGAGAATCACCTCCTCTTCGGCGCTATCGACTTCACCGCCCACTCGCCGGCCACCATGAAGGATTTCGAGCCCGTAGGCGACGGACTCGAAATTCTGTTCGGGAGCTTCTGCTTCCAGGTGGGACAAGCTGGCACCCTCCGCCTCCCCGAACGGACGCCCGTGCCGCCGATCAGGCCCGCTTCGTGGGCTCCACACCCCGTGCTACGCACGTCACCATCAACAGATGAGTTCTACAGCAGCAGCTGCTGCAACTCCGATCTGTGTGATCCACCTTCGGATGAAGGGACCTACGGTTCCGAATCCGAAAGCTGCGGTAGCAGCCAACCAATCTGCAGGCGCTATCTGTGTGCCGCAATCATCCAAACCGACGAAGACACGCCTAACCCGCCGCCCAACCCCAACCCGCAGGGCGGAAACAGCGAAAACGGGGAAAACAGGGGCCACCTCATCCAACTTAGCAAAGAAGGATGGGCCGAAGCACGCCGCGCCATCGCAGGCGAAATAGTCCTACCTCTGGACTCCCCATGTGACCTGCTGATGGCATACCACTACCTCCTCATCGAGGAGCACAAGAAGCAAGTCAAGATGCAGGAGACGCTCGATAAACGCAAAAAAGCAGCCTCTGAGTCCAGTGCGCGACGAGCTGCGCTCTCCGCCATGGGACCCGGCTCCAGCACAAACGGAAATCAGGGAAACAAGCACCACTCTCGGGTGGAAAACATGGACCCGAAGGAGCGGCGTGACGTGACCCGAACCCTCCACACATCGTTCATGGATATGGACGCCGACGGCAACATCACCCCGAAGACGCCACAAGCCGCGATCATGGCAGCCACTACATGTGTGTTCTTTTTACTAACAACAACGGGAGTCATTGCATGTGTGTTCTTTTTACATACCACATATGGATCCACCAGTGTCATTACATGTGTGTTGTTTTCACAATCCACCTATGGATCCACCAGTGTCATTGCATGTGTGCTCTTTTTACTAACAACAACCAGAGTCATTGCATGTGTGTTATCTTAAGAGACCATACATGGATCGACCAGTGTCATTGCATGTGTGTTCTTTTTACTAACAACAACCAGAGTCATTGAAATGTGTGTTCTCTTCAGAGACCACACATGGATCCACCAGTGTCATTGCATGTGTGTTCTTTTTACTAACAACAACCAGAGTCATTGCATATGTGTTCTTTTCACATACCACATATGGATCGACTAGTCTCATTGCATGTGTGTTCTTTTTACTAACAACAACTGGAGTCATTTCATGTGTGTTCTTTTCACATACCACATATGGATCCACCAGTGTCATTGAAATGTGTGTTCTCTTCAGAGACCACACATGGATCCACCAATGTCATTGCATGTGTGTTCTTTTTACTAACAACAACGGGAGTCATTGCATGTGTGTTCTTTTCACATACCACATATGGATACACCAGAGTCATTGAAATGTGTGTTCTCTTTAGAGACCACACATGGATGCACCAGTGTCATTGCATGTGTGTTCTTTTTACTAACAACAACTGGAGTCACTGCATGTGTGTTCTTTTCACATACCACATATGGATCCACCAGTGTCATTGCATGTGTGTTGTTTTCACAGTCCACCTATGGATCCACCAGTGTCATTGCATGTGTGTTCTTTTTACTCACAACAACCAGAGTCATTGCATGTGTGTTCTTTTCACATACCACATATGGATCCACTAGTGTCATTGCATGTGTGCTCTTTTTACTCACAGCAACCAGAGTCATTGCATGTTTGTTCTTTTCACATGCCACATATGGATCTACCAGTGTCATTGAAATGTGTGTTCTCTTTAGAGACCACACATGGATCCACCAGTGTCATTACATGTGTGTTATTTTTACTAACAACAACTGGAGTCATTGCATGTGTGTTCTTTTCACATACCACATATGGATCCACCAGTGTCATTGCATGTGTGCTCCTTTCACAATCCACCTATGGATCCACCAGTGTCATTGCATGTGTGTTCTTTTTACTAACAACAACCAGAGTAATTGCATGTGTGTTCTTTTTACAGACCACATATGGATCCACCAGTGTCATTACATGTGTGTTCTTTTCACAATCCACCTATGGATCCAGCAGTGTCATTGCATGCGTGATCCTTTTACTAACAACAGCGAGAGTCATTGCATGTGTGTTCTCTTCAGAGACCACACATGGATCCACTAGTATCATTCCATGTGTGTTCTTTTTACTAACAACAACCAGTGTCATTGAAATGTGTGTTCTCTTCAGAGACCATACATGGATCCACCAGTGTGATTGCACGTGTGTTATTGTTACTAACAACAACCAGAGTCATTGCATGTGTGTTCTTTTCACATACCACATATGGATCCACCAGTGTCATTACATGTGTGTTCTTTTCACAATCCACCTATGGATCCACCAGTGTCATTGCATGTGTGCTCTTTTTACTAACAACAACCAGAGTCATTGCATGTGTGTTATTTTCAGAGACCATACATGGATCGACCAGTGTCATTGCATGTGCGTTCTTTTTACTAACAACAATCAGAGTCATTGAAATGTGTGTTCTCTTTAGAGACCACACATGGATCCACCAGCGTCATTGCATGTGTGTTCTTTTTACTAACAACAACCAGAGTCATTGCATGTGTGTTCTTTTCACATACCACATATGGATCGACCAGTCTCATTGCATGTGTGCTCCTTTCACAATCCACCTATGGATCCACCAGTGTCATTGCATGTGCGTTCTTTTTACTAACAACAACCAGAGTAATTGCATGTGTGTTCTTTTCACATACCACATATGGATGCACCAGTGTCATTGCATGTGTGTTCTTTTCACAATCCACCTATGGATCCAACAGTGTCATTGCATGCGTGATCCTTTTACTAACAACAACCAGAGTCATTGCATGTGTGTTCTCTTCAGAGACCACACATGGATCCACTAGTATCATTCCATGTGTGTTCTTTTTACTAACAACAACCAGTGTCATTGAAATGTGTGTTCTCTTTAGAGACTATACATGGATCCACCAGTGTCATTGCATGTGTGTTCTTGTTACTAACAACAACTAGAGTCCTTGCATGTGTGTTCTTTTCACATACCACATATGGATCCACCAGTGTCATTGCATGTGTGTTCTTTTCACAATCCACCTATGGATCCATCAGTGTCATTGCATGTGTGCTCTTTTTACTAACACCAACTAGAGTCATTGCATGTGTGTTATCTTCAGAGACCATACATGGATCGACCAATGTCATTGCATGTGTGTTCTTTTTACTAACAACCAGAGTCATTGAAATGTGTGTTCTCTTCAAAGACCACACATGGATCCACCAGTGTCATTACATGTGTGTTCTTTTTACTACTAACAACCAGAGTCATTGCATGTGTGTTCTTTTCACATACCACATATGGATCGACCAGTCTCATTGCATGTGTGTTCTTTTTACTAACAACAACTGGAGTCATTTCATGTGTGTTCTTTTTACATACCACATATGGATCCTCCAGTGTCATTGAAATGTGTGTTCTCTTCAGAGACCACACATGGATCCACCAATGTCTTTGCATGTGTGTTCTTTTTACTAACAACAACGGGAGTCATTGCATGTGTGTTCTTTTCACATACCACATATCGATCCACCAGTGTCATTGCATGTGTGCTCTTTTCACAATCCACCTATGGATCCACCAGTGTCATTGCACGTGTGTTCTTTTCACATACCACATATGGATCCACCAGTGTCATTGAAATGTGTGTTCTCTTTAGAGACCACACATGGATGCACCAGTGTCATTGCATGTGTGTTCTTTTTACTAACAACAACTGGAGTCACTGCATGTGTGTTCTTTTCACATACCACATATGGATCCACCAGTGTCATTGCATGTGTGTTGTTTTCACAGTCCACCTATGGATCCACCAGTGTCATTGCATGTGTGTTCTTTTTACTCACAACAACCAGAGTCATTGCATGTGTGTTCTTTTCACATACCACATATGGATCCACTAGTGTCATTGCATGTGTGCTCTTTTTACTCACAGCAACCAGAGTCATTGCATGTTTGTTCTTTTCACATGCCACATATGGATCTACCAGTGTCATTGAAATGTGTGTTCTCTTTAGAGACCACACATGGATCCACCAGTGTCATTACATGTGTGTTATTTTTACTAACAACAACTGGAGTCATTGCATGTGTGTTCTTTTCACATACCACATATGGATCCACCAGTGTCATTGCATGTGTGCTCCTTTCACAATCCACCTATGGATCCACCAGTGTCATTGCATGTGTGTTCTTTTTACTAACAACAACCAGAGTAATTGCATGTTTGTTCTTTTTACAGACCACATATGGATCCACCAGTGTCATTACATGTGTGTTCTTTTCACAATCCACCTATGGATCCAGCAGTGTCATTGCATGCGTGATCCTTTTACTAACAACAGCGAGAGTCATTGCATGTGTGTTCTCTTCAGAGACCACACATGGATCCACTAGTATCATTCCATGTGTGTTCTTTTTACTAACAACAACCAGTGTCATTGAAATGTGTGTTCTCTTAAGAGACCATACATGGATCCACCAGTGTGATTGCACGTGTGTTATTGTTACTAACAACAACCAGAGTCATTGCATGTGTGTTCTTTTCACATACCACATATGGATCCACCAGTGTCATTACATGTGTGTTCTTTTCACAATCCACCTATGGATCCACCAGTGTCATTGCATGTGTGCTCTTTTTACTAACAACAACCAGAGTCATTGCATGTGTGTTATTTTCAGAGACCATACATGGATCGACCAGTGTCATTGCATGTGCGTTCTTTTTACTAACAACAATCAGAGTCATTGAAATGTGTGTTCTCTTTAGAGACCACACATGGATCCACCAGTGTCATTGCATGTGTGTTCTTTTTACTAACAACAACCAGAGTCATTGCATGTGTGTTCTTTTCACATACCACATATGGATCGACCAGTCTCATTGCATGTGTGCTCCTTTCACAATCCACCGATCCGTATCCACCAGTGTCATTGCATGTGCGTTCTTTTTACTAACAACAACCAGAGTAATTGCATGTGTGTTCTTTTCACATACCACATATGGATGCACCAGTGTCATTGCATGTGTGTTCTTTTCACAATCCACCTATGGATCCAACAGTGTCATTGCATGCGTGATCCTCTTACTAACAACAACCAGAGTCATTGCATGTGTGTTCTCTTCAGAGACCACACATGGATCCACTAGTATCATTCCATGTGTGTTCTTTTTACTAACAACAACCAGTGTCATTGAAATGTGTGTTCTCTTTAGAGACTATACATGGATCCACCAGTGTCATTGCATGTGTGTTCTTGTTACTAACAACAACTAGAGTCCTTGCATGTGTGTTCTTTTCACATACCACATATGGATCCACCAGTGTCATTGCATGTGTGTTCTTTTCACAATCCACCTATGGATCCATCAGTGTCATTGCATGTGTGCTCTTTTTACTAACACCAACTAGAGTCATTGCATGTGTGTTATCTTCAGAGACCATACATGGATCGACCAATGTCATTGCATGTGTGTTCTTTTTACTAACAACCAGAGTCATTGAAATGTGTGTTCTCTTCAAAGACCACACATGGATCCACCAGTGTCATTACATGTGTGTTCTTTTTACTACTAACAACCAGAGTCATTGCATGTGTGTTCTTTTCACATACCACATATGGATCGACCAGTCTCATTGCATGTGTGTTCTTTTTACTAACAACAACTGGAGTCATTTCATGTGTGTTCTTTTTACATACCACATATGGATCCTCCAGTGTCATTGAAATGTGTGTTCTCTTCAGAGAGCACACATGGATCCACCAATGTCTTTGCATGTGTGTTCTTTTTACTAACAACAACGGGAGTCATTGCATGTGTGTTCTTTTCACATACCACATATCGATCCACCAGTGTCATTGCATGTGTGCTCTTTTCACAATCCACCTATGGATCCACCAGTGTCATTGCACGTGTGTTCTTTTCACATACCACATATGGATCCACCAGTGTCATTGAAATGTGTGTTCTCTTTAGAGATCACACATGGATGCACCAGTGTCATTGCATGTGTGTTCTTTTTACTAACAACAACTGGAGTCATTGCATGTGTGTTCTTTTCACATACCACATATGGATCCACCAGTGTCATTGCATGTGTGTTGTTTTCACAATCCACCTATGGATCCACCAGTGTCATTGCATGTGTGTTCTTTTTAATCACAACAACCAGAGTCAGTGCATGTGTGTTCTTTTCACATACCACATATGGATCGACCAGTCTCATTGCATGTGTGTTCTTTTTACTAACAACAACTGGAGTCATTTCATGTGTGTTCTTTTTACATACCACATATGGATCCTCCAGTGTCATTGAAATGTGTGTTCTCTTCAGAGACCACACATGTATCCACCAATGTCTTTGCATGGGTGTTCTTTTTACTAACAACAACGGGAGTCATTGCATGTGTGTTCTTTTCACATACCACATATCGATCCACCAGTGTCATTGCATGTGTGCTCTTTTCACAATCCACTTATGGATCCACTAGTGTCATTGCACGTGTGTTCTTTTCACATACCACATATGGATCCACCAGTGTCATTGAAATGTGTGTTCTCTTTAGAGACCACACATGGATGCACCAGTGTCATTGCATGTGTGTTCTTTTTACTAACAACAACCAGAGTCATTGCATGTGTGTTATTTTCACATACCACATATGGATCCACCAGTGTCATTACATGTGTGTTCTTTTCACAATCCACCTATGGATCCACCAGTGTCATTGCATGTGTGCTCTTTTTACTAACAACAACCAGAGTCATTGCATGTGTGTTATTTTCAGAGACCATACATGGATCGACCAGTGTCATTGCATGTGCGTTCTTTTTACTAACAACAATCAGAGTCATTGAAATGTGTGTTCTCTTTAGAGACCACACATGGATCCACCAGTGTCATTGCATGTGTGTTCTTTTTACTAACAACAACCAGAGTCATTGCATGTGTGTTCTTTTCACATACCACATATGGATCGACCAGTCTCATTGCATGTGTGCTCCTTTCACAATCCACCTATGGATCCACCAGTGTCATTGCATGTGCGTTCTTTTTACTAACAACAACCAGAGTAATTGCATGTGTGTTCTTTTCACATACCACATATGGATGCACCAGTGTCATTGCATGTGTGTTCTTTTCACAATCCACCTTTGGATCCACCAGTGTCATTGCATGCGTGATCCTTTTACTAACAACAACCAGAGTCATTGCATGTGTGTTCTCTTCAGAGACCACACATGGATCCACTAGTATCATTCCATGTGTGTTCTTTTTACTAACAACAACCAGTGTCATTGAAATGTGTGTTCTCTTTAGAGACTATACATGGATCCACCAGTGTCATTGCATGTGTGTTCTTGTTACTAACAACAACTAGAGTCCTTGCATGTGTGTTCTTTTCACATACCACATATGGATCCACCAGTGTCATTGCATGTGTGTTCTTTTCACAATCCACCTATGGATCCATCAGTGTCATTGCATGTGTGCTCTTTTTACTAACACCAACCAGAGTCATTGCATGTGTGTTATCTTCAGATACCATACATGGATCGACCAATGTCATTGCATGTGTGTTCTTTTTACTAACAACCAGAGTCATTGAAATGTGTGTTCTCTTCAAAGACCACACATGGATCCACCAGTGTCATTACATGTGTGTTCTTTTTACTACTAACAACCAGAGTCATTGCATGTGTGTTCTTTTCACATACCACATGTGGATCGACCAGTCTCATTGCATGTGTGTTCTTTTTACTAACAACAACTGGAGTCATTTCATGTGTGTTCTTTTTACATACCACATATGGATCCTCCAGTGTCATTGAAATGTGTGTTCTCTTCAGAGACCACACATGGATCCACCAATGTCTTTGCATGTGTGTTCTTTTTACTAACAACAACGGGAGTCATTGCATGTGTGTTCTTTTCACATACCACATATCGATCCACCAGTGTCATTGCATGTGTGCTCTTTTCACAATCCACCTATGGATCCACCAGTGTCATTGCACGTGTGTTCTTTTCACATACCACATATGGATCCACCAGTGTCATTGAAATGTGTGTTCTCTTTAGAGACCACACATGGATGCACCAGTGTCATTGCATGTGTGTTCTTTTTACTAACAACAACTGGAGTCATTGCATGTGTGTTCTTTTCACATACCACATATGGATCCACCAGTGTCATTGCATGTGTGTTGTTTTCACAATCCACCTATGGATCCACCAGTGTCATTGCATGTGTGTTCTTTTTAATCACAACAACCAGAGTCAGTGCATGTGTGTTCTTTTCACATACCACATATGGATCCACTAGTGTCATTACATGTGTGCTCTTTTCACAATCCACATATGGATCCACCAGTGTCATTACATGTGTGTTCTTTTTACTAACAACAACTAGTTTCATTGAAATGTTTGTTCTCTTGAGAGAGCATACATGGATCCACCAGTGTCATTGCATGTGTGTTCTTGTTACTAACAACAACCAGAGTCATTGCATGTGTGTTCTTTTCACATAACATATATGGATCCACCAGTGTCATTACATGTGTGTTCTTTTCACAATCCACCTATGGATCCACCAGTGTCATTGCATGTGTGTTCTTTTTACTAACAACAACCAGAGTAATTGCATGTGTGTTCTTTTCACATACCACATATGGATCTACCAGTGTCATTGAAATGTGTGTTCTCTTCAGAGACCACACACGGATCCACCAGTGTCATTCCATGTGTGTTCTTTTTACTAACAACAACTGGAGTCATTGCATGTGTGTTCTTTTCACATACCACATATGGATCCACCAGTGTCATTGCATGTGTGCTCCTTTCACAATCCACCTATGGATCCACCAGTGTCATTGGATGTGTGTTCTTTTTACTAACAACAACCAGAGTAATTGCATGTGTGTTCTTTTCACATACCACATATGGATGCACCAGTGTCATTGCATGTGTGTTCTTTTCGCAATCCACCTATGGATCCACCAGTGTCATTGCATGCGTGATCCTTTTACTAACAACAACCAGAGTCATTGCATGTGTGTTATTTTCAGAGACCATACATGGATCGACCAGTGTCATTGCATGTGCGTTCTTTTTACTAACAATAATCAGAGTCATTGAAATGTGTGTTCTCTTTAGAGACCACACATGGATCCACCAGTGTCATTGCATGTGTGTTCTTTTTACTAACATAAACTAGAGTCATTGCATGTGTGTTCTTTTCACATACCACATATGGATCGACCAGTCTCATTGCATGTGTGCTCCTTTCACAATCCACCTATGGATCCACCAGTGTCATTGCATGTGCGTTCTTTTTACTAACAACAACCAGAGTAATTGCATGTGTGTTCTTTTCACATACCACATATGGATGCACCAGTGTCATTGCATGTGTGTTCTTTTCACAATCCACCTATGGATCCACCAGTGTCATTGCATGCGTCATCCTTTTACTAACAACAACCAGAGTCATTGCATGTGTGTTCTCTTCAGAGACCACACATGGATCCACTAGTATCATTCCATGTGTGTTCTTTTTACTAACAACCAGTGTCATTGAAATGTGTGTTCTCTTTAGAGACCATACATGGATCCACCAGTGTCATTGCATGTGTGTTATTGTAACTAACAACAACTAGAGTCCTTGCATGTGTGTTCTTTTCACAGACCACATATGGATCCACCAGTGTCATTACATGTGTGTTCTTTTCACAATCCACCTATGGATCCATCAGTGTCATTGCATGTGTGCTCTTTTTACTAACAACAACCAGAGTCATTGCATGTGTGTTATCTTCAGAGACCATACATGGATCGACCAATGTCATTGCATGTGTGTTCTTTTTACTAACAACCAGAGAAATTGAAATGTGTGTTCTCTTCAGAGACCACACATGGATCCACCAGTGTCATTGCATGTGTGTTCTTTTTACTACTAACAACCAGAGTCATTGCATGTGTGTTCTTTTCACATACCACATATGGATCGACCAGTCTCATTGCATGTGTGTTCTTTTTACTAACAACAACTGGAGTCATTTCATGTGTGTTCTTTTCACATACCACATATGGATCCACCAGTGTCATTGAAATGTGTGTTCTCTTCAGAGACCACACATGGATCCACCAATGTCTTTGCATGTGTGTTCTTTTTACTAACAACAACGGGAGTCATTGCATGTGTGTTCTTTTCACATACCACATATCGATCCTCCAGTGTCATTGCATGTGTGCTCTTTTCACAATCCACCTATGGATCCACCAGTGTCATTGCATGTGTGTTCTTTTCACATACCACATATGGATCCACCAGTGTCATTGAAATGTGTGTTCTCTTTAGAGACCACACATGGATCCACCAATGTCATTGCATGTGTGTTCTTTTTACTAACAACAACTGGAGTCATTGCATGTGTGTTCTTTTCACATACCACATATGGATCCACCAGTGTCATTGCATGTGTGTTGTTTTCACAATCCGCCTATGGATCCACCAGTGTCATTGCATGTGTGTTCTTTTTACTCACAACAACCAGAGTCCGTGCATGTGTGTTCTTTTCACATACCACATATGGATCCACTAGTGTCATTGCATGTGTGCTCTTTTCACAATCCACATATGGATCCACCAGTGTCATTACATGTCTGTTCTTTTTACTAAGAACAACTAGTGTCATTGAAATGTTTGTTCTCTTTAGAGAGCATACATGGATCCACCAGTGTCATTGCATGTGTGTTCTTGTTACTAACAACAACCAGAGTCATTGCATGTGTGTTCTTTTCACATAACATATATGGATCCACCAGTGTCATTACATGTGTGTTCTTTTCACAATCCACCTATGGATCCACCAGTGTCATTGCATGTGTGTTCTTTTTACTAACAACAACCAGAGTAATTGCATGTGTGTTCTTTTCACATACCACCTATGGATCTACCAGTGTCATTGAAATGTGTGTTCTCTTCAGAGACCACACACGGATCCACCAGTGTCATTCCATGTGTGTTCTTTTTACTAACAACAACTGGAGTCATTGCATGTGTGTTCTTTTCACATACCACATATGGATCGACCAGTCTCATTGCATGTGTGCTCCTTTCACAATCCACCTATGGATCCACCAGTGTCATTGCATGTGCGTTCTTTTTACTAACAACAACCAGAGTAACTGCATGTGTGTTCTTTTCACATACCACATATGAATGCACCAGTGTCATTGCATGTGTGTTCTTTTCACAATCCACCTATGGATCCACCAGTGTCATTGCATGCGTGATCCTTTTACTAACAACAACGAGAGTCATTGCATGTGTGTTCTCTTCAGAGACCACACATGGATCCACTAGTATCATTCCATGTGTGTTCTTTTTACTAACAACAACCAGTGTCATTGAAATGTGTGTTCTCTTTAGAGACCATACATGGATCCACCAGTGTCATTGCATGTGTGTTCTTGTTACTAACAACAACTAGAGTCCTTGCATGTGTGTTCTTTTCACAGACCACATATGGATCCACCAGTGTCATTACATGTGTGTTCTTTTCACAATCCACCTATGGATCCATCAGTGTCATTGCATGTGTGCTCTTTTTACTAACAACAACCAGAGTCATTGCATGTGTGTTATCTTCAGAGACCATACATGGATCGACCAATGTCATTGCATGTGTGTTCTTTTTACTAACAACCAGAGTCATTGAAATGTGTGTTCTCTTCAGAGACCACACATGGATCCACCAGTGTCATTGCATGTGTGTTCTTTTTACTACTAACAACCAGAGTCATTGCATGTGTGTTCTTTTCACATACCACATATGGATCGACCAGTCTCATTGCATGTGTGTTCTTTTTACTAACAACAACTGGAGTCATTTCATGTGTGTTCTTTTCACATACCACATATGGATCCACCAGTGTCATTGAAATGTGTGTTCTCTTCAGAGACCACACATGGATCCACCAATGTCTTTGCATGTGTGTTCTTTTTACTAACAACAACGGGAGTCATTGCATGTGTGTTCTTTTCACATACCACATATCGATCCTCCAGTGTCATTGCATGTGTGCTCTTTTCACAATCCACCTATGGATCCACCAGTGTCATTGCATGTGTGTTCTTTTCACATACCACATATGGATCCACCAGTGTCATTGAAATGTGTGTTCTCTTTAGAGACCACACATGGATGCACCAGTGTCATTGCATGTGTGTTCTTTTTACTAACAACAACTGAAGTCATTGCATGTGTGTTCTTTTCACATACCACATATGGATCCACCAGTGTCATTGCATGTGTGTTGTTTTCACAATCCGCCTATGGATCCACCAGTGTCATTGCATGTGTGTTCTTTTTACTCACAACAACCAGAGTCCGTGCATGTGTGTTCTTTTCACATACCACATATGGATCCACTAGTGTCATTGCATGTGTGCTCTTTTCACAATCCACATATGGATCCACCAGTGTCATTACATGTGTGTTCTTTTTACTAAGAACAACTAGTGTCATTGAAATGTTTGTTCTCTTCAGAGAGCATACATGGATCCACCAGTGTCATTGCATGTGTGTTCTTGTTACTAACAACAACCAGAGTCATTGCATGTGTGTTCTTTTCACATAACATATATGGATCCACCAGTGTCATTACATGTGTGTTCTTTTCACAATCCACCTATGGATCCACCAGTGTCATTGCATGTGTGTTCTTTTTACTAACAACAACCAGAGTAATTGCATGTGTGTTCTTTTCACATACCACATATGGATCTACCAGTGTCATTGAAATGTGTGTTCTCTTCAGAGACCACACACGGATCCACCAGTGTCATTCCATGTGTGTTATTTTTACTAACAACAACTGGAGTCATTGCATGTGTGTTCTTTTCACATACCACATATGGATCCACCAGTGTCATTGCATGTGTGCTACTTTCACAATCCACCTATGGATCCACCAGTGTCATTGGATGTGTGTTCTTTTTACTAACAACAACCAGAGTAATTGCATGTGTGTTCTTTTCACATACCACATATGGATGCACCAGTGTCATTGCATGTGTGTTCTTTTCGCAATCCACCTATGGATCTACCAGTGTCATTGCATGCGTGATCCTTTTACTAACAACAACCAGAGTCATTGCATGTGTGTTCTCTTTAGAGACCACACATGGATCCACTAGTATCATTCCATGTGTGTTCTTTTTACTAACAACAACCAGTGTCATTGAAATGTGTGTTCTCTTTAGAGACCATACATGGATCCACCAGTGTCATTGCATGTGTGTTCTTGTTACTAACAACAACTAGAGTCATTGCATGGTTGTTCTTTTCACATACCACATATGGATCCACCAGTGTCATTTCATGTGTGTTCTTTTCACAATCCACCTATGGATCCATCAGTGTCATTGCATGTCTGCTCTTTTTACTAATAACAACCAGAGTCATTGCATGTGTGTTATCTTCAGAGACCATACATGGATCGACCAATGTCATTGCATGTGTGTTCTTTTTACTAACAACAACCAGAGTCATTGAAATGTGTGTTCTCTTCAGAGACAACACATGGATCCACCAGTGTCATTGCATGTGTGTTCTTTTTACTAACAACAACCAGAGTAATTGCATGTGTGTTCTTTTCACATACCACATATGGATGCACCAGTGTCATTGCATGTGTGTTCTTTTCGCAATCCACCTATGGATCCACCAGTGTCATTGCATGCGTGATCCTTTTACTAACAACAACCAGAGTCATTGCATGTGTGTTCTCTTCAGAGACCACACATGGATCCACTAGTATCATTCCATGTGTGTTCTTTTTACTAACAACAACCAGTGTCATTGAAATGTGTGTTCTCTTTAGAGACCATACATGGATCCACCAGTGTCATTGCATGTGTGTTCTTGTTACTAACAACAACTAGAGTCATTGCATGGTTGTTCTTTTCACATACCACATATGGATCCACCAGTGTCATTTCATGTGTGTTCTTTTCACAATCCACCTATGGATCCATCAGTGTCATTGCATGTCTGCTCTTTTTACTAATAACAACCAGAGTCATTGCATGTGTGTTATCTTCAGAGACCATTCATGGATCGACCAATGTCATTGCATGTGTGTTCTTTTTACTAACAACAACCAGAGTCATTGAAATGTGTGTTCTCTTCAGAGACAACACATGGATCCACCAGTGTCATTGCATGTGTGTTCTTTTTACTAACAACAACCAGAGTCATTGCATGTGTGTTCTTTTCACATACCACATATGGATCGACCAGTCTCATTGCATGTGTGTTCTTTTTACTAACAACAACTGGAGTCATTTCATGTGTGATCTTTTCACATACCACATATGGATCCACCAGTGTCATTGAAATGTGTGTTCTCTTCAAAGACCACACATGGATCCACCAATGTCTTTGCATGTGTGTTCTTTTTACTAACAACAACGGGAGTCATTGCATGTGTGTTCTTTTCACATACCACATATCGATCCACCAGTGTCATTCATTGTGTGCTCTTTTCACAATCTACCTATGGATCCACCAGTGTCATTGCATGTGTGTTCTTTCCACATACCACATATGGATCCACCAGTGTCATTGAAATGTGTGTTCTCTTTAGAGACCACACATGGATGCACCAGTGTCATTGCATGTGTGTTCTTTTTACTAACAACAACTGGAGTCATAGCATGTGTGTTCTTTTCACATACCACATATGGATCCACCAGTGTCATTGCATGTGTGTTGTTTTCACAATCCACCTATGGATCCACCAGTGTCATTGCATGTGTGTTCTTTTTACTCACAACAACCGGAGTTAGTGCATGTGTGTTCTTTTCACATACCACATATGGATCCACTAGTGTCATTGCATGTGTGCTCTTTTCACAATCCACATATGGATCCACCAGTGTCATTACATGTGTGTTCTTTTTACTAAGAACAACCAGAGTCATTGCATGTGTGTTCTTTTCACATACCACATATGGATCAACTAGTGTCATTGCATGTGTGCTCTTTTCACAATCCACATATGTATCCACCACTGTCATTGCATGTGTGTTATTATTACTAACAACAACCGGAGTCATTGCATCTGTGTTCTTTTCACATACGACATATGGATCCACTAGTGTCATTGCATGTGTGCTCTTTTCACAATCCACATATGGATCCACCAGTGTCATTGCATGTGTGTTCTTTTTACTCACAACAACCAGAGTCCGTGCATGTGTGTTCTTTTCACATACCACATATGGATCCACTAGTGTCATTGCATGTGTGCTCTTTTCACAATCCACATATGGATCCACCAGTGTCATTACATGTGTGTTCTTTTTACTAAGAACAACTAGTGTCATTGAAATGTTTGTTCTCTTCAGAGAGCATACATGGATCCACCAGTGTCATTGCATGTGTGTTCTTGTTACTAACAACAACCAGAGTCATTGCATGTGTGTTCTTTTCACATAACATATATGGATCCACCAGTGTCATTACATGTGTGTTCTTTTCACAATCCACCTATCGATCCACCAGTGTCATTGCATGTGTGTTCTTTTTACTAACAACAACCAGAGTAATTGCATGTGTGTTCTTTTCACATACCACATATGGATCTACCAGTGTCATTGAAATGTGTGTTCTCTTCAGAGACCACACACGGATCCACCAGTGTCATTCCATGTGTGTTATTTTTACTAACAACAACTGGAGTCATTGCATGTGTGTTCTTTTCACATACCACATATGGATCCACCAGTGTCATTGCATGTGTGCTACTTTCACAATCCACCTATGGATCCACCAGTGTCATTGGATGTGTGTTCTTTTTACTAACAACAACCAGAGTAATTGCATGTGTGTTCTTTTCACATACCACATATGGATGCACCAGTGTCATTGCATGTGTGTTCTTTTCGCAATCCACCTATGGATCTACCAGTGTCATTGCATGCGTGATCCTTTTACTAACAACAACCAGAGTCATTGCATGTGTGTTCTCTTTAGAGACCACACATGGATCCACTAGTATCATTCCATGTGTGTTCTTTTTACTAACAACAACTAGTGTCATTGAAATGTGTGTTCTCTTTAGAGACCATACATGGATCCACCAGTGTCATTGCATGTGTGTTCTTTTTACTAACAACAACTAGTGTCATTGAAATGTTTATTCTCTTGAGAGAGCATACATGGATCCACCAGTGTCATTGCATGTGTGTTCTTGTTACTAACAACAACCAGAGTCATTGCATGTGTGTTCTTTTCACATAACATATATGGATCCACCCGTGTCATTACATGTGTGTTCTTTTCACAATCCACCTATGGATCCACCAGTGTCATTGCATGTGTGTTCTTTTTACTAACAACAACCAGAGTAATTGCATGTGTGTTCTTTTCACATACCACATATGGATCTACCAGTTTCATTGAAATGTGTGTTCTCTTCAGAGATCACACACGGATCCACCAGTGTCATTCCATGTGTGTTCTTTTTACTAACAACAACTGGAGCCATTGCATGTGTGCTCCTTTCACAATCCACCTATGGATCCACCAGTGTCATTGCATGTGTGTTCTTTTTACTAACAACAACCGGAGTAATTGCATGTGTGTTCTTTTCACATACCACATATGGATGCACCAGTGTCATTGCATGTGTGTTGTTTTCACAAACCACCTATGGATCCACCAGTGTCATTGCATGCGTGATCCTTTTACTAACAACAACCAGAGTCATTGCATGTGTGTTCTCTTTATAGACCACACATGGATCCACTAGTATCATTCCATGTGTGTTCTTTTTACTAACAACAACCAGTGTCATTGAAATGTGTGTTCTCTTTAGAGACCATACATGGATCCACCAGTGTCATTGCATGTGTGTTCTTGTTACTAACAACAACTAGAGTCATTGCATGTGTGTTCTTTTCACATACCACATATGCATCCACCAGTGTCATTACATGTGTGTTCTTTTCACAATCCACCTATGGATCCATCAGTGTCATTGCATGTGTGCTCTTTTTACTAACAACAACCAGAGTCATTGCATGTGTGTTATCTTCAGAGACCATACATGGATCGACCAATGTCATTGCATGTGTGTTCTTTTTACTAACAACAACTAGAGTCATTGAAATGTGTGTTCTCTTCAGAGACCACACATGGATCCACCAGTGTCATTGCATGTGTGTTCTTTTTACTAACAACGACCAGAGTCATTGCATGTGTGTTCTTTTCACATACCACATATGGATCGACCAGTCTCATTGCATGTGTGTTCTTTTTACTAACAACAACTGGAGTCATTTCATGTGTGTTCTTTTCACATACCACATATGGATCCACCAGTGTCATTGAAATGTGTGTTCTCTTCAAAGACCACACATGGATCCACCAATGTCTTTGCATGTGTGTTCTTTTTACTAACAACAACGGGAGTCATTGTATGTGTGTTCTTTTCACATACCACATATGGATCCACCAGTGTCATTGCATGTGTGCTCTTTTCACAATCCACCTATGGATCCACCAGTGTCATTGCATGTGTGTTCTTTTCACATACCACATATGGATCCACCAGTGTCATTGAAATGTGTGTTCTCTTTAGAGACCACACATGGATGCACCAGTGTCATTGCATGTGTGTTCTTTTTACTAACAACAACTGGAGTCATTGCATGTGTGTTCTTTTCACATACCACATATGGATCCACCAGTGTCATTGCATGTGTGTTGTTTTCACAATCCACCTATGGATCCACCAGTGTCATTGCATGTGTGTTCTTTTTACTAACAACAACCGGAGTAATTGCATGTGTGTTCTTTTCACATACCACATATGGATGCACCAGTGTCATTGCATGTGTGTTGTTTTCACAAACCACCTATGGATCCACCAGTGTCATTGCATGCGTGATCCTTTTACTAACAACAACCAGAGTCATTGCATGTGTGTTCTCTTCAGAGACCACACATGGATCCACTAGTATCATTCCATGTGTGTTCTTTTTACTAACAACAACCAGTGTCATTGAAATGTGTGTTCTCTTTAGAGACCATACATGGATCCACCAGTGTCATTGCATGTGTGTTCTTGTTACTAACAACAACTAGAGTCATTGCATGTGTGTTCTTTTCACATACCACATATGGATCCACCAGTGTCATTACATGTGTGTTCTTTTCACAATCCACCTATGGATCCATCAGTGTCATTGCATGTGTGCTCTTTTTACTAACAACAACCAGAGTCATTGCATGTGTGTTATCTTCAGAGACCATACATGGATCGACCAATGTCATTGCATGTGTGTTCTTTTTACTAACAACAACTAGAGTCATTGAAATGTGTGTTCTCTTCAGAGACCACACATGGATCCACCAGTGTCATTGCATGTGTGTTCTTTTTACTAACAACGACCAGAGTCATTGCATGTGTGTTCTTTTCACATACCACATATGGATCGACCAGTCTCATTGCATGTGTGTTCTTTTTACTAACAACAACTGGAGTCATTTCATGTGTGTTCTTTTCACATACCACATATGGATCCACCAGTGTAATTGAAATGTGTGTTCTCTTCAAAGACCACACATGGATCCACCAATGTCTTTGCATGTGTGTTCTTTTTACTAACAACAACGGGAGTCATTGTATGTGTGTTCTTTTCACATACCACATATGGATCCACCAGTGTCATTGCATGTGTGCTCTTTTCACAATCCACCTATGGATCCACCAGTGTCATTGCATGTGTGTTCTTTTCACATACCACATATGGATCCACCAGTGTCATTGAAATGTGTGTTCTCTTTAGAGACCACACATGGATGCACCAGTGTCATTGCATGTGTGTTCTTTTTACTAACAACAACTGGAGTCATAGCATGTGTGTTCTTTTCACATACCACATATGGATCCACCAGTGTCATTGCATGTGTGTTGTTTTCACAATCCACCTATGGATCCACCAGTGTCATTGCATGTGTGTTCTTTTTACTCACAACAACCGGAGTTAGTGCATGTGTGTTCTTTTCACATACCACATATGGATCCACTAGTGTCATTGCATGTGTGCTCTTTTCACAATCCACATATGGATCCACCAGTGTCATTACATGTGTGTTCTTTTTACTAAGAACAACAGGAGTCATTGCATGTGTGTTCTTTTCACATACCACATATGGATCAACTAGTGTCATTGCATGTGTGCTCTTTTCACAATCCACATATGGATCCACCACTGTCATTGCATGTGTGTTATTATTACTAACAACAACCGGAGTCATTGCATCTGTGTTCTTTTCACATACGACATATGGATCCACTAGTGTCATTGCATGTGTGCTCTTTTCACAATCCACATATGGATCCACCAGTGTCATTACATGTGTGTTCTTTTTACTAACAACAACTAGTGTCATTGAAATGTTTATTCTCTTGAGAGAGCATACATGGATCCACCAGTGTCAATGCATGTGTGTTCTTGTTACTAACAACAACCAGAGTCATTGCATGTGTGTTCTTTTCACATAACATATATGGATCCACCCGTGTCATTACATGTGTGTTCTTTTCACAATCCACCTATGGATCCACCAGTGTCATTGCATGTGTGTTCTTTTTACTAACAACAACCAGAGTAATTGCATGTGTGTTCTTTTCACATACCACATATGGATCTACCAGTGTCATTGAAATGTGTGTTCTCTTCAGAGATCACACACGGATCCACCAGTGTCATTCCATGTGTGTTCTTTTTACTAACAACAACTGGAGCCATTGCATGTGTGCTCCTTTCACAATCCACCTATGGATCCACCAGTGTCATTGCATGTGTGTTCTTTTTACTAACAACAACCGGAGTAATTGCATGTGTGTTCTTTTCACATACCACATATGGATGCACCAGTGTCATTGCATGTGTGTTGTTTTCACAAACCACCTATGGATCCACCAGTGTCATTGCATGCGTGATCCTTTTCGTAACAACAACCAGAGTCATTGCATGTGTGTTCTCTTTATAGACCACACATGGATCCACTAGTATCATTCCATGTGTGTTCTTTTTACTAACAACAACCAGTGTCATTGAAATGTGTGTTCTCTTTAGAGACCATACATGGATCCACCAGTGTCATTGCATGTGTGTTCTTGTTACTAACAACAACTAGAGTCATTGCATGTGTGTTCTTTTCACATACCACATATGGATCCACCAGTGTCATTACATGTGTGTTCTTTTCACAATCCACCTATGGATCCATCAGTGTCATTGCATGTGTGCTCTTTTTACTAACAACAACCAGAGTCATTGCATGTGTGTTATCTTCAGAGACCATACATGGATCGACCAATGTCATTGCATGTGTGTAATTTTTACTAACAACAACTAGAGTCATTGAAATGTGTGTTCTCTTCAGAGACCACACATGGATCCACCAGTGTCATTGCATGTGTGTTCTTTTTACTAACAACGACCAGAGTCATTGCATGTGTGTTCTTTTCACATACCACATATGGATCGACCAGTCTCATTGCATGTGTGTTCTTTTTACTAACAACAACTGGAGTCATTTCATGTGTGTTCTTTTCACATACCACATATGGATCCACCAGTGTCATTGAAATGTGTGTTCTCTTCAAAGACAACACATGGATCCACCAATGTCTTTGCATGTGTGTTCTTTTTACTAACAACAACGGGAGTCATTGTATGTGTGTTCTTTTCACATACCACATATGGATCCACCAGTGTCATTGCATGTGTGCTCTTTTCACAATCCACCTATGGATCCACCAGTGTCATTGCATGTGTGTTCTTTTCACATACCACATATGGATCCACCAGTGTCATTGAAATGTGTGTTCTCTTTAGAGACCACACATGGATGCACCAGTGTCATTGCATGTGTGTTCTTTTTACTAACAACAACTGGAGTCATTGCATGTGTGTTCTTTTCACATACCACATATGGATCCACCAGTGTCATTGCATGTGTGTTGTTTTCACAATCCACCTATGGATCCACCAGTGTCATTGCATGTGTGTTCTTTTTACTAACAACAACCGGAGTAATTGCATGTGTGTTCTTTTCACATACCACATATGTCTGCACCAGTGTCATTGCATGTGTGTTGTTTTCACAAACCACCTATGGATCCACCAGTGTCATTGCATGCGTGATCCTTTTACTAACAACAACCAGAGTCATTGCATGTGTGTTCTCTTCAGAGACCACACATGGATCCACTAGTATCATTCCATGTGTGTTCTTTTTACTAACAACAACCAGTGTCATTGAAATGTGTGTTCTCTTTAGAGACCATACATGGATCCACCAGTGTCATTGCATGTGTGTTCTTGTTACTAACAACAACTAGAGTCATTGCATGTGTGTTCTTTTCAGATACCACATATGGATCCACCAGTGTCATTACATGTGTGTTCTTTTCACAATCGACCTATGGATCCATCAGTGTCATTGCATGTGTGCTCTTTTTACTAACAACAACCAGAGTCATTGCATGTGTGTTATCTTCAGAGACCATACATGGATCGACCAATGTCATTGCATGTGTGTTCTTTTTACTAACAACAACTAGAGTCATTGAAATGTGTGTTCTCTTCAGAGACCACACATGGATCCACCAGTGTCATTGCATGTGTGTTCTTTTTACTAACAACGACCAGAGTCATTGCATGTGTGTTCTTTTCACATACCACATATGGATCGACCAGTCTCATTGCATGTGTGTTCTTTTTACTAACAACAACTGGAGTCATTTCATGTGTGTTCTTTTCACATACCACATATGGATCCACCAGTGTCATTGAAATGTGTGTTCTCTTCAAAGACCACACATGGATCCACCAATGTCTTTGCATGTGTGTTCTTTTTACTAACAACAACGGGAGTCATTGTATGTGTGTTCTTTTCACATACCACATATGGATCCACCAGTGTCATTGCATGTGTGCTCTTTTCACAATCCACCTATGGATCCACCAGTGTCATTGCATGTGTGTTCTTTTCACATACCACATATGGATCCACCAGTGTCATTGAAATGTGTGTTCTCTTTAGAGACCACACATGGATGCACCAGTGTCATTGCATGTGTGTTCTTTTTACTAACAACAACTGGAGTCATTGCATGTGTGTTCTTTTCACATACCACATATGGATCCACCAGTGTCATTGCATGTGTGTTGTTTTCACAATCCACCTATGGATCCACCAGTGTCATTGCATGTGTGTTCTTTTTACTAACAACAACCGGAGTAATTGCATGTGTGTTCTTTTCACATACCACATATGGATGCACCAGTGTCATTGCATGTGTGTTGTTTTCACAAACCACCTATGGATCCACCAGTGTCATTGCATGCGTGATCCTTTTACTAACAACAACCAGAGTCATTGCATGTGTGTTCTCTTCAGAGACCACACATGGATCCACTAGTATCATTCCATGTGTGTTCTTTTTACTAACAACAACCAGTGTCATTGAAATGTGTGTTCTCTTTAGAGACCATACATGGATCCACCAGTGTCATTGCATGTGTGTTCTTGTTACTAACAACAACTAGAGTCATTGCATGTGTGTTCTTTTCACATACCACATATGGATCCACCAGTGTCATTACATGTGTGTTCTTTTCACAATCCACCTATGGATCCATCAGTGTCATTGCATGTGTGCTCTTTTTACTAACAACAACCAGAGTCATTGCATGTGTGTTATCTTCAGAGACCATACATGGATCGACCAATGTCATTGCATGTGTGTTCTTTTTACTAACAACAACTAGAGTCATTGAAATGTGTGTTCTCTTCAGAGACCACACATGGATCCACCAGTGTCATTGCATGTGTGTTCTTTTTACTAACAACGACCAGAGTCATTGCATGTGTGTTCTTTTCACATACCACATATGGATCGACCAGTCTCATTGCATGTGTGTTCTTTTTACTAACAACAACTGGAGTCATTTCATGTGTGTTCTTTTCACATACCACATATGGATCCACCAGTGTAATTGAAATGTGTGTTCTCTTCAAAGACCACACATGGATCCACCAATGTCTTTGCATGTGTGTTCTTTTTACTAACAACAACGGGAGTCATTGTATGTGTGTTCTTTTCACATACCACATATGGATCCACCAGTGTCATTGCATGTGTGCTCTTTTTACAATCCACCTATGGATCCACCAGTGTCATTGCATGTGTGTTCTTTTCACATACCACATATGGATCCACCAGTGTCATTGAAATGTGTGTTCTCTTTAGAGACCACACATGGATGCACCAGTGTCATTGCATGTGTGTTCTTTTTACTAACAACAACTGGAGTCATTGCATGTGTGTTCTTTTCACATACCACATATGGATCCACCAGTGTCATTGCATGTGTGTTGTTTTCACAATCCACCTATGGATCCACCAGTGTCATTGCATGTGTGTTCTTTTTACTCACAACAACCAGAGTCAGTGCATGTGTGTTCTTTTCACATACCACATATGGATCCACTAGTGTCATTGCATGTGTGCTCTTTTCACAATCCACATATGGATCCACCAGTGTCATTACATGTGTGTTCTTTTTACTAACAACAACCAGAGTCATTGCATGTGTGTTCTTTTCACATACCACATATGGATCCACCAGTGTCATTGCATGTGTGTTCCTTTCACAATCCACCTATGGATCCACCAATGTCATTGCATGTGTGCTCTTTTTACTAACAACAACCAGAGTCATTGCATGTGTGTTCTCTTTAGAGACCACACATGGATCCGCCAGTGCATTGCAAGTTTGTTCTTTTTACTAAAAAAACTAGTGTTATTGAAATGTGTGTTCTCTTCAGAGACCACACATGGATCCACCACTGTCATTGCATGTGTGTTATTATTACTAACAACAACCGGAGTCATTGCATCTGGGTTCTTTTCACATACCACATATGGATCCACCAGTATCATTGCATGTGTGTTCTTTTCACAATCCACCTATGGATCCACCAGTGTCATTGCATGTGTGCTCTTTTTAGTAACAACAACCAGAATCATTGCATGTGTGTTCTCTTCAGAGACCACACATGGATCCACATGTGTCATTGCATGTGTGTTCTTTTCACATACCACATATGGATCCACCAGTGTCATTACATGTGTGTTCTTTTCACAATCCACCTATGGATCCATCAGTGTCATTGCATGTGTGCTCTTTTTACTAACAACAACCAGAGTCATTGCATGTGTGTTATCTTCAGAGACCATACATGGATCGACCAATGTCATTGCATGTGTGTTCTTTTTACTAACAACAACTAGAGTCATTGAAATGTGTGTTCTCTTCAGAGACCACACATGGATCCACCAGTGTCATTGCATGTGTGTTCTTTTTACTAACAACGACCAGAGTCATTGCATGTGTGTTCTTTTCACATACCACATATGGATCGACCAGTCTCATTGCATGTGTGTTCTTTTTACTAACAACAACTGGAGTCATTTCATGTGTGTTCTTTTCACATACCACATATGGATCCACCAGTGTAATTGAAATGTGTGTTCTCTTCAAAGACCACACATGGATCCACCAATGTCTTTGCATGTGTTCTTTTTACTAACAACAACGGGAGTCATTGTATGTGTGTTCTTTTCACATACCACATATGGATCCACCAGTGTCATTGCATGTGTGCTCTTTTCACAATCCACCTATGGATCCACCAGTGTCATTGCATGTGTGTTCTTTTCACATACCACATATGGATCCACCAGTGTCATTGAAATGTGTGTTCTCTTTAGAGACCACACATGGATGCACCAGTGTCATTGCATGTGTGTTCTTTTTACTAACAACAACTGGAGTCATTGCATGTGTGTTCTTTTCACATACCACATATGGATCCACCAGTGTCATTGCATGTGTGTTGTTTTCACAATCCACCTATGGATCCACCAGTGTCATTGCATGTGTGTTCTTTTTACTCACAACAACCAGAGTCAGTGCATGTGTGTTCTTTTCACATACCACATATGGATCCACTAGTGTCATTGCATGTGTGCTCTTTTCACAATCCACATATGGATCCACCAGTGTCATTACATGTGTGTTCTTTTTACTAACAACAACCAGAGTCATTGCATGTGTGTTCTTTTCACATACCACATATGGATCCACCAGTGTCATTGCATGTGTGTTCCTTTCACAATCCACCTATGGATCCACCAGTGTCATTGCATGTGTGCTCTTTTTACTAACAACAACCAGAGTCATTGCATGTGTGTTCTCTTTAGAGACCACACATGGATCCGCCAGTGCATTGCAAGTTTGTTCTTTTTACTAAAAAAACTAGTGTTATTGAAATGTGTGTTCTCTTCAGAGACCACACATGGATCCACCACTGTCATTGCATGTGTGTTATTATTACTAACAACAACCGGAGTCATTGCATCTGGGTTCTTTTCACATACCACATATGGATCCACCAGTATCATTGCATGTGTGTTCTTTTCACAATCCACCTATGGATCCACCAGTGTCATTGCATGTGTGCTCTTTTTAGTAACAACAACCAGAATCATTGCATGTGTGTTCTCTTCAGAGACCACACATGGATCCACATGTGTCATTGCATGTGTGTTCTTTTTACTAACAACAAACTGTGCATTGAAATGTGTGTTCTCTTCAGAGACCACACATGGATCCACCAGTGTCATTACATGTGTGTTCTTTTTACTAACAACAACCAGAGTCATTCATGTGTGTTCTTTTCACATACCACATATGGATCCACCAGTTTCACTACATGTGTGTTCTTTTTACTAACAACAGCTAGAGTCATTTCATGTGTGTTCTTTTCACATACCACATATGGATCCACCAGTGTCATTGAAATGAGTGTTCTCTTCAGAGACCACACATGGATTCAGTAGTGTCATTGCATTTGTGTTCTTTTTACTAACAACAACTAGAGTCATTGCATGTGTGTTCTTTTTACTAACAACAACTGGAGTAATTGCATGTGTGTTCTTTTCACATACCACATATGGATGCACCAGTGTCATTGCATGTGTGTTGTTTTCACAAACCACCTATGGATCCACCAGTGTCATTGCATGCGTGATCCTTTTCGTAACAACAACCAGAGTCATTGCATGTGTGTTCTCTTTATAGACCACACATGGATCCACTAGTATCATTCCATGTGTGTTCTTTTTACTAACAACAACCAGTGTCATTGAAATGTGTGTTCTCTTTAGAGACCATACATGGATCCACCAGTGTCATTGCATGTGTGTTCTTGTTACTAACAACAACTAGAGTCATTGCATGTGTGTTCTTTTCACATACCACATATGGATCCACCAGTGTCATTACATGTGTGTTCTTTTCACAATCCACCTATGGATCCATCAGTGTCATTGCATGTGTGCTCTTTTTACTAACAACAACCAGAGTCATTGCATGTGTGTTATCTTCAGAGACCATACATGGATCGACCAATGTCATTGCATGTGTGTAATTTTTACTAACAACAACTAGAGTCATTGAAATGTGTGTTCTCTTCAGAGACCACACATGGATCCACCAGTGTCATTGCATGTGTGTTCTTTTTACTAACAACGACCAGAGTCATTGCATGTGTGTTCTTTTCACATACCACATATGGATCGACCAGTCTCATTGCATGTGTGTTCTTTTTACTAACAACAACTGGAGTCATTTCATGTGTGTTCTTTTCACATACCACATATGGATCCACCAGTGTCATTGAAATGTGTGTTCTCTTCAAAGACAACACATGGATCCACCAATGTCTTTGCATGTGTGTTCTTTTTACTAACAACAACGGGAGTCATTGTATGTGTGTTCTTTTCACATACCACATATGGATCCACCAGTGTCATTGCATGTGTGCTCTTTTCACAATCCACCTATGGATCCACCAGTGTCATTGCATGTGTGTTCTTTTCACATACCACATATGGATCCACCAGTGTCATTGAAATGTGTGTTCTCTTTAGAGACCACACATGGATGCACCAGTGTCATTGCATGTGTGTTCTTTTTACTAACAACAACTGGAGTCATTGCATGTGTGTTCTTTTCACATACCACATATGGATCCACCAGTGTCATTGCATGTGTGTTGTTTTCACAATCCACCTATGGATCCACCAGTGTCATTGCATGTGTGTTCTTTTTACTAACAACAACTGGAGTAATTGCATGTGTGTTCTTTTCACATACCACATATGTCTGCACCAGTGTCATTGCATGTGTGTTGTTTTCACAAACCACCTATGGATCCACCTGTGTCATTGCATGCGTGATCCTTTTACTAACAACAACCAGAGTCATTGCATGTGTGTTCTCTTCAGAGACCACACATGGATCCACTAGTATCATTCCATGTGTGTTCTTTTTACTAACAACAACCAGTGTCATTGAAATGTGTGTTCTCTTTAGAGACCATACATGGATCCACCAGTGTCATTGCATGTGTGTTCTTGTTACTAACAACAACTAGAGTCATTGCATGTGTGTTCTTTTCAGATACCACATATGGATCCACCAGTGTCATTACATGTGTGTTCTTTTCACAATCGACCTATGGATCCATCAGTGTCATTGCATGTGTGCTCTTTTTACTAACAACAACCAGAGTCATTGCATGTGTGTTATCTTCAGAGACCATACATGGATCGACCAATGTCATTGCATGTGTGTTCTTTTTACTAACAACAACTAGAGTCATTGAAATGTGTGTTCTCTTCAGAGACCACACATGGATCCACCAGTGTCATTGCATGTGTGTTCTTTTTACTAACAACGACCAGAGTCATTGCATGTGTGTTCTTTTCACATACCACATATGGATCGACCAGTCTCATTGCATGTGTGTTCTTTTTACTAACAACAACTGGAGTCATTTCATGTGTGTTCTTTTCACATACCACATATGGATCCACCAGTGTCATTGAAATGTGTGTTCTCTTCAAAGACCACACATGGATCCACCAATGTCTTTCCATGTGTGTTCTTTTTACTAACAACAACGGGAGTCATTGTATGTGTGTTCTTTTCACATACCACATATGGATCCACCAGTGTCATTGCATGTGTGCTCTTTTCACAATCCACCTATGGATCCACCAGTGTCATTGCATGTGTGTTCTTTTCACATACCACATATGGATCCACCAGTGTCATTGAAATGTGTGTTCTCTTTAGAGACCACACATGGATGCACCAGTGTCATTGCATGTGTGTTCTTTTTACTAACAACAACTGGAGTCATTGCATGTGTGTTCTTTTCACATACCACATATGGATCCACCAGTGTCATTGCATGTGTGTTGTTTTCACAATCCACCTATGGATCCACCAGTGTCATTGCATGTGTGTTCTTTTTACTAACAACAACCGGAGTAATTGCATGTGTGTTCTTTTCACATACCACATATGGATGCACCAGTGTCATTGCATGTGTGTTGTTTTCACAAACCACCTATGGATCCACCAGTGTCATTGCATGCGTGATCCTTTTACTAACAACAACCAGAGTCATTGCATGTGTGTTCTCTTCAGAGACCACACATGGATCCACTAGTATCATTCCATGTGTGTTCTTTTTACTAACAACAACCAGTGTCATTGAAATGTGTGTTCTCTTTAGAGACCATACATGGATCCACCAGTGTCATTGCATGTGTGTTCTTGTTACTAACAACAACTAGAGTCATTGCATGTGTGTTCTTTTCACATACCACATATGGATCCACCAGTGTCATTACATGTGTGTTCTTTTCACAATCCACCTATGGATCCATCAGTGTCATTGCATGTGTGCTCTTTTTACTAACAATAACCAGAGTCATTGCATGTGTGTTATCTTCAGAGACCATACATGGATCGACCAATGTCATTGCATGTGTGTTCTTTTTACTAACAACAACTAGAGTCATTGAAATGTGTGTTCTCTTCAGAGACCACACATGGATCCACCAGTGTCATTGCATGTGTGTTCTTTTTACTAACAACGACCAGAGTCATTGCATGTGTGTTCTTTTCACATACCACATATGGATCGACCAGTCTCATTGCATGTGTGTTCTTTTTACTAACAACAACTGGAGTCATTTCATGTGTGTTCTTTTCACATACCACATATGGATCCACCAGTGTAATTGAAATGTGTGTTCTCTTCAAAGACCACACATGGATCCACCAATGTCTTTGCATGTGTGTTCTTTTTACTAACAACAACGGGAGTCATTGTATGTGTGTTCTTTTCACATACCACATATGGATCCACCAGTGTCATTGCATGTGTGCTCTTTTCACAATCCACCTATGGATCCACCAGTGTCATTGCATGTGTGTTCTTTTCACATACCACATATGGATCCACCAGTGTCATTGAAATGTGTGTTCTCTTTAGAGACCACACATGGATGCACCAGTGTCATTGCATGTGTGTTCTTTTTACTAACAACAACTGGAGTCATTGCATGTGTGTTCTTTTCACATACCACATATGGATCCACCAGTGTCATTGCATGTGTGTTGTTTTCACAATCCACCTATGGATCCACCAGTGTCATTGCATGTGTGTTCTTTTTACTCACAACAACCAGAGTCAGTGCATGTGTGTTCTTTTCACATACCACATATGGATCCACTAGTGTCATTGCATGTGTGCTCTTTTCACAATCCACATATGGATCCACCAGTGTCATTACATGTGTGTTCTTTTTACTAACAACAACCAGAGTCATTGCATGTGTGTTCTTTTCACATACCACATATGGATCCACCAGTGTCATTGCATGTGTGTTCCTTTCACAATCCACCTATGGATCCACCAGTGTCATTGCATGTGTGCTCTTTTTACTAACAACAACCAGAGTCATTGCATGTGTGTTCTCTTTAGAGACCACACATGGATCCGCCAGTGCATTGCAAGTTTGTTCTTTTTACTAAAAAAACTAGTGTTATTGAAATGTGTGTTCTCTTCAGAGACCACACATGGATCCACCACTGTCATTGCATGTGTGTTATTATTACTAACAACAACCGGAGTCATTGCATCTGGGTTCTTTTCACATACCACATATGGATCCACCAGTATCATTGCATGTGTGTTCTTTTCACAATCCACCTATGGATCCACCAGTGTCATTGCATGTGTGCTCTTTTTAGTAACAACAACCAGAATCATTGCATGTGTGTTCTCTTCAGAGACCACACATGGATCCACATGTGTCATTGCATGTGTGTTCTTTTCACATACCACATATGGATCCACCAGTGTCATTACATGTGTGTTCTTTTCACAATCCACCTATGGATCCATCAGTGTCATTGCATGTGTGCTCTTTTTACTAACAACAACCAGAGTCATTGCATGTGTGTTATCTTCAGAGACCATACATGGATCGACCAATGTCATTGCATGTGTGTTCTTTTTACTAACAACAACTAGAGTCATTGAAATGTGTGTTCTCTTCAGAGACCACACATGGATCCACCAGTGTCATTGCATGTGTGTTCTTTTTACTAACAACGACCAGAGTCATTGCATGTGTGTTCTTTTCACATACCACATATGGATCGACCAGTCTCATTGCATGTGTGTTCTTTTTACTAACAACAACTGGAGTCATTTCATGTGTGTTCTTTTCACATACCACATATGGATCCACCAGTGTAATTGAAATGTGTGTTCTCTTCAAAGACCACACATGGATCCACCAATGTCTTTGCATGTGTTCTTTTTACTAACAACAACGGGAGTCATTGTATGTGTGTTCTTTTCACATACCACATATGGATCCACCAGTGTCATTGCATGTGTGCTCTTTTCACAATCCACCTATGGATCCACCAGTGTCATTGCATGTGTGTTCTTTTCACATACCACATATGGATCCACCAGTGTCATTGAAATGTGTGTTCTCTTTAGAGACCACACATGGATGCACCAGTGTCATTGCATGTGTGTTCTTTTTACTAACAACAACTGGAGTCATTGCATGTGTGTTCTTTTCACATACCACATATGGATCCACCAGTGTCATTGCATGTGTGTTGTTTTCACAATCCACCTATGGATCCACCAGTGTCATTGCATGTGTGTTCTTTTTACTCACAACAACCAGAGTCAGTGCATGTGTGTTCTTTTCACATACCACATATGGATCCACTAGTGTCATTGCATGTGTGCTCTTTTCACAATCCACATATGGATCCACCAGTGTCATTACATGTGTGTTCTTTTTACTAACAACAACCAGAGTCATTGCATGTGTGTTCTTTTCACATACCACATATGGATCCACCAGTGTCATTGCATGTGTGTTCCTTTCACAATCCACCTATGGATCCACCAGTGTCATTGCATGTGTGCTCTTTTTACTAACAACAACCAGAGTCATTGCATGTGTGTTCTCTTTAGAGACCACACATGGATCCGCCAGTGCATTGCAAGTTTGTTCTTTTTACTAAAAAAACTAGTGTTATTGAAATGTGTGTTCTCTTCAGAGACCACACATGGATCCACCACTGTCATTGCATGTGTGTTATTATTACTAACAACAACCGGAGTCATTGCATCTGGGTTCTTTTCACATACCACATATGGATCCACCAGTATCATTGCATGTGTGTTCTTTTCACAATCCACCTATGGATCCACCAGTGTCATTGCATGTGTGCTCTTTTTAGTAACAACAACCAGAATCATTGCATGTGTGTTCTCTTCAGAGACCACACATGGATCCACATGTGTCATTGCATGTGTGTTCTTTTTACTAACAACAATCTGTGCATTGAAATGTGTGTTCTCTTCAGAGACCACACATGGATCCACCAGTGTCATTACATGTGTGTTCTTTTTACTAACAACAACCAGAGTCATTCATGTGTGTTCTTTTCACATACCACATATGGATCCACCAGTTTCACTACATGTGTGTTCTTTTTACTAACAACAGCTAGAGTCATTTCATGTGTGTTCTTTTCACATACCACATATGGATCCACCAGTGTCATTGAAATGAGTGTTCTCTTCAGAGACCACACATGGATTCAGTAGTGTCATTGCATTTGTGTTCTTTTTACTAACAACAACTAGAGTCATTGCATGTGTGTTCTTTTCACATACCACATATCGATCCACCAGTGTCGTTGCATGTGTGCTCTTTTCGCAATCCACCTATGGATCCACCAGTGTCATTGCATGTGTGTTCTTTTTACTAACAACAACCAGCGTCATTGCATGTGTGTTCTCTTCAGAGACCACACATGAATCCACCAGTGTCATTGCATGTGTGTTCTTTTCACATACCACCTATGGATCCACCATTGTCATTGAAATGTGTGTTCTCTTCAGAGACCACACATGGATCCACTAGTGTCATTCCATGTGTGTTCTTTTTATTAACAACAACTGGAGTCATTGCATGTGTGTTCTTTTCACATACCACATATGGATCCACCGGTGTCATTGCATGTGTGCTCCTTTCACAATCCACCTATGGATCCACCAGTGTCATTGCATGTGTGTTCTTTTTACCAACAACAACCAGCGTCATTGCATGTGTGTTCTCTTCAGAGGCCACACATGAATCCACCAGTGTCATTGCATGTGTGTTCTTTTTACTAAAAACAACCAGTATCATTGAAATGTTTGTTTTCTTCAGAGATCACACATGGATCCACCAGTGTCATTGCATGTGTGTTCTTGTTACTAACAATAACCAGAGTCATTGCATGTGTGTTCTTTTCACATACCACATATGGATCCACCAGTGTCATTGCATCTGTGTTCTTTTCACAATACACCTATGGATCCACCAGTGTCATTGTATGTGTGCTCATTTTACTAACAACAACCAGAGTCATTGCATGTGTGTTCTCTTCAGAGACGACACATGGATCCACCTGTGTAATTGCATGTGTGTTCTTTTTACTAACAATTACCAGAGTCATTGCATGTGTGTTCTTTTCACATACCACATATGGATCCACCAGTGTCATTGCATGTGTGTTCTTTTCACAATCCACCTATGGATCCACTAGTGTCATTGCATGTGTGCTCATTTTACTAACAACAACCAGAGTCATTGCATGTGTGTTCTCTTCAAATACCACACATGGATCCACCTGTGTCATTGCATGTGTGTTCTTCTTACTAACAACAACCAGAGTCATTGAAATGCCTGTTCTCTTCAGAGACCAGACATGGATCCACCAGTGTCATTGCATGTGTGTTCTTTTTACTAACAACAACCAGAGTCATTGCATGTGTTCATTTCACATACCACATATGGATCCACCAGTGTCATTGCATCTATGTTCTTTTTACTAACAACAACTGGAGTCATTTCATGTGTGTTCTTTTCACATACCACATATGGATCCACCAATGTCACTGAATTGTGTGTTCTCTTCAGAGACCACACATGGATCCACTAGTGTCATTGCATGTGTGTTCTTTTTACTAACAACAACTGGAGTCATTGCATCTGCGTTCTTTTCACATACCTTATATGGATCCACAAGTGTCATTTGATGTGTGCTCTTTTCACAATCCACCTATGGATCCACCAGTGTCATTGCATGTGTGCTCTTTTTACTAACAACGACCAGAGTCATTGCATGTGTCTTATCTTCAGAGACCACACATGGATCCACAAGTGTCATTGCATGTGTGTTCTTTTCACATACCACATATGGATCCACTAGTGGCATTGCATGTGTGCTCTTTTCACAATCCACCCATGGATCCACCAGTTTCATTGCATGTGCGTTCTTTTTACTCACAACAACCGGAGTCATTGCATGTTTGTTCTTTTCACATACCACATATGGATCCACCAGTGTCATTGAAATGTGTGTTCTCTTCAGAGACCACACATGGATCCACTAGTGTCATTCCATGTGTGTTCTTTTTTAGTAACAACAACTGGAGTCATTGCATGTGTGTTCTTTTCACATACCACATATGGATCCACCAGTGTCATTGCATGTGTGCTCCTTTCACAATCCACCTATGGATCCACCAGTGTCATTGCATGGGTGTTCTTTTTACTAACAACAACCAGAGTAATTGCATGTGCGTTCTTTTCACATACCACATATGGATGCACCAGTGTCATTGCATGTGTGTTCTTTTCACAATCCACCTATGGATCCACCAGTGTCATTGCATGCGTGATCCTTTTACTAACAACAGCCAGAGTCATTGCATGTGTGTTCTCTTCAGAGACCACACATGGATCCACTAGTATCATTCCATGTGTGTTGTTTTTACTAACAACAACCAGTGTCATTGAAATGTGTGTTCTCTTCAGAGACCATACATGGATCCACCAGTGTCATTGCACATGTGTTCTTGTTACTAACAACAACCAGAGTCATTGCATGTGTGTTCTTTTTACATACCACATATGGATCCACCAGTGTCATTACATGTGTGTTGTTTTCACAATCCACCTATGGATCCACCAGTGTCATTGCATGTGTGCTCTTTTGACTAACAACAACCAGAGTCATTGCATGTGTGTTCTCTTTAGAGACCACACATGAATCCACCAGTGACATTGCATGTGTGTTCTTTTTACTAAAAACAACCAGTATCATTGAAATGTTTGTTTTCTTCAGAGATCACACATGGATCCACCAGTGTCATTGCATGTGTGTTCTTTTCACAATCCACCTATGGATCCACCAGTTTCATTGCATGTGCGCTCATTTTACTAACAACAACCAGAGTCATTGCATGTGTGTTCTCTTCAGAGACCACACATGGATCCACCTGTGTAATTGCATGTGTGTTCTTTTTACTAACAACAACCAGACTAATTGCATGTGTGTTCTTTTCACATACCACATATGGATCCACCAGTGTCATTGCATGTGTGTTCTTTTCACAATCCACCTATGGATCCACCAGTGTCGTTGCATGTGTCCTCTTTTTACTAACAACAACCAGAGTCATTGCATGTGTGTTCTCTTCAGATACCACACATGGATCCACCTGTGTCATTGCATGTGTGTTCTTTTTACTAACAACAACCAGAGTCATTGAAATGTCTGTTCTCTTCAGAGACCACACATGGATCCACCAGTGTCATTGCATGTGTGTTCTTTTTACTAACAACAACTGGAGTCATTTCATGTGTGTTCTTTTCACATACCACATATGGATCCACCAGTGTCACTGAATTGTGTGTTCTCTTCAGAGACCACACTTGGATCCACCAGTGTCATTGCATGTATGTTATTTTTACTAACAACAAATGGAGTCATTGCATCTGCGTTCTTTTCACATACCTTATATGGATCCACAAGTATCATTGCATGTGTGCTCTTTTCACAATCCACCTATGGATTCACCAGTGTCATTGCATGTGTGTTCTTTTCACATACCACATATGGATCCACCGGTGTCATTGAAATGTGTCTTCCCTTCAGAGACCACACATGGATCCACCAGTGTCATTGCATGTGTGTTCTTTTTACTAACAACATCTGGAGTCATTGCATGTTTGTTCTTTTCACATACCACATATGGATCCACCAGTGTCATGGAAATGTGTGTTCTCTTCAGAGACCACACATGGATCCACTAGTGTCATTCCATGTGTGTTCTTTTTACTAACAACAACTGGAGTCATTGCATGTGTGTTCTTTTCACATACCACATATGGATCCACCAGTGTCATGGAAATGTGTGTTCTCTTCAGAGACCACACATGGATCCACTAGTGTCATTCCATGTGTGTTCTTTTTACTAACAACAACTGGAGTCATTGCATGTGTGTTATTTTCACATACCACATATGGATCCACCAGTGTCATTACATGTGTGCTCCTTTCACAATCCACCTATGGATCCACCAGTGTCATTGCATGTGTGTTCTTTTTACTAACAACAACCAGAGTAATTGCATGTGTGTTCTTTTCACATACCACATATGGATCCACCAGTGTCATTGCAAGTGTGTTCTTTTCAAAATCCACCTATGCATCCACCAGTGTCATTGCATGTGTGATCTTTTTACTAACAACAACCAGAGTCATTGCATGTGTGTTCTCTTCAGAGACCACACATGGATCCACTAGTGTCATTCCATGTGTGTTCTTTTTACTAACAACAACCAGTGTCATTGAAATGTGTGTTCTCTTTAGAGAGCATACATGGATCCACCAGTGTCATTACATGTGTGTTCTCGTTACTAACAACAACTAGAGTCATTGCATGTGTGTTCTTTTCACATAACACATATGGATCCACTAGTGTCATTACATGTGTGTTCGTTTCACAATCCACCTATGGATCCACCAGTGTCATTGCATGTGTGCTCTTTTTACTAACAACGACCAGAGTCATTGCATGTGTGTTATCTTCAGAGACCACACATGGATCCACCAGTGTCATTGCATGTGTGTTATTTTTACTAACAACAACCAGAGTCATTGAAATGTGTGTTCTCTTCAGAGACCACACATGGATCCACCAGTGTCATTGCATGTGTGTTCTTTTTACTAACAACAACCAGAGTCATTGCATGTGTGTTCTTTTCACATACCACATATGGATCCACCAGTGTCATTGCATGTGTGCTATTTTCACAATCCACCCATGGATCCACCAGTTTCATTCCATGTGTGTTCTTTTTACTCACAACAACCAGAGTCATTGCATGTTTGTTCTTTTCACATACCACATATGGATCCACCAGTGTCATTGAAATGTGTGTTATCTTCAGAGAACACACATGGATCCACCAGTTTCATTCTATGTGTGTTCTTTTTACTAACAACAACCAGAGTAATTGCATGTGTGTTCTTTTCACATACCACATATGGATCCACCAGTGTCATTGCATGTGTGTTCTTTTCACAGTCCACCTATTGATCCACCATGTGTCATTGCATGTGTGTTCTTTTTACTAACAACAACCAGAGTCATTGCATGTGTGTTCTCTTCAGCGACCACACATGGATCCACTAGTATCATTCCATGTGTGTTATTTTAAGTAACAACAACCAGTTTTATTAAATGTGTGTTCTCTTCAGAGACCATACATGGATCCACCAGTGTCATTGCATGTGTGTTCTTGTTACTAACAACAACCAGAGTCATTGCATGTGTGTTCTTTTCACATACCACATATGGATCCACCAGTGTCATTACATGTGTGTTCTTTTCACAATCCACCTATGGATCCACCAGTGTCATTGCATGTGTGCTCTTTTTACTAACAACAACCAGACTCATTGCGTGTGTGTTATCTTTGGAGACCACACATGGATCCACCAGTGTCATTGCATGTGGGTTCTTTTTAGTAACAACAACTAGAGCCATTGAAATGTGTGTTCTCTTCAGAGACCACACATGGATCCACCAGTGTCATTGCATGTGTGTTCTTTTTACTAACAACAACCAGAGTCATTGGATGTGTTCATTTCACATACCACATATGGATCCACCAGTGTCATTGCATGTGTGTTCTTTTTACTAACAACAACTGGAGTCATTTCATGTGTGTTCTTTTCACATACCACATATGGATCCACCAGTGTCACTGAATTGTGTGTTATCTTCAGAGACCACACTTGGATCCACCAGTGTCATTGCATGTATGTTCTTTTTACTAACAACAAATGGAGTCATTGCATCTGTGTTCTTTTCACATACCTTATATGGATCCACAAGTGTCATTGCATGTGTGCTCTTTTCACAATCCACCTACGGATTCACCAATGTCATTGCATGTGTGTTCTTTTCACATACCACATATGGATACACCGGTGTCATTGAAATGTGTCTTCTCTTCAGAGACCACACATGGATCCACCAGTGTCATTGCATGTGTGTTCTTTTTACTAACAACATCTGGAGTCATTGCATGTTTGTTCTTTTCACATACCACATATGGATCCACCAGTGTCATGGAAATGTGTGTTCTCTTCAGAGACCACACATGGATCCACTAGTGTCATTCCATGTGTGTTCTTTTTACTTACAACAACTGGAGTCATTGCATGTGTGTTCTTTTCACATACCACATATGGATCCACCAGTGTCATGGAAATGTGTGTTCTCTTCAGAGACCACACATGGATCCACTAGTGTCATTCCATGTGTGTTCTTTTTACTAACAACAACTGGAGTCATTGCATGTGTGTTCTTTTCACATACCACATATGGATCCACCAGTGTCATTACATGTGTGCTCCTTTCACAATCCTCCTATGGATCCACCAGTGTCATTGCATGTGTGTTCTTTTTACTAACAACAACCAGAGTAATTGCATGTGTGTTCTTTTCACATACCACATATGGATCCACCAGTGTCATTGCAAGTGTGTTCTTTTCAAAATCCACCTATGCATCCACCAGTGTCATTGCATGTGTGATCTTTTTACTAACAACAACCAGAGTCATTGCATGTTTGTCAAATGCTGAGGTGAGTTTTTTGACCATATATTAGCCATATGCGCCACTGAAATTTGAGACTTCTGTGGCGCATTTTGAAATGCGCCACTGAAGTTAGTTATCAGTGGCGAGGTATCAGTGGCGACTAACCTATGCGCGATGGATGGTCAAAAAAGGTGCACCACAAAAGAGTTGTTTCCTAGTAGTGTCGTTGTCGAAGTTACTGACGACGTACCCGACGAACCCGTGGCAGCCTTTTGTTCGCGTCAAGGGGGTGGCGCTGGTTCTTCATCAGGGCCTGTGGAGTAAACAATGTAATTGTCCAAGTTGTGATGCAAGCCAAGTGGCGAATGCTGTAAGATATTTTTGCAATATGTGCCAAGGGGATTCGATCGACTCGTATTGCGACTAGGAATGTGTGGTGTGTTTTGTTTATGCATTGTTTTGATTGAGCGAGTCCCCGAGCGCGTCCGCCCTTTAATGGGGTATAACTCGATTGTATACTTTTGTGTATTGTTTTATTTATGCATTGTTTTTATCCCTCGCGTCTTCTGAGTGGCGAGTCCCCGGGCGCGAGTAGGACTGACTTATAAGCGAGTCCCCGAGCGTGGTGCTCGACCATATAGGTCATGCTCCTGTTGCAGGTTGTGAGTTCGTTGTTTGTAACGCGTCTCCTTCCTTGGCCCGGAGAGCCAGTCGCTTGGCGAGTCCTAGGCAGCTCTCTTACTTGGTGTGTTCCCGAGCCGCGCGGTGGCTCCCGTTTTGCGGAGTCCCCGTGCGTGGTACTTAACCGTTTGAGTCGCTTTGCACGAGGGTGGGAGGGACAGGTCGCTGTGAGAAGCGTGTACCGGTTGTCTTGGCCCGGTGGGCCAGTCGGGCTAGGCGACTCCAATGGCGGCTCCTGGTTGGCGTTTTTGGTGGACGACCCAAGGCCCGAATTTTTCCGGTGCCCTTGTGCCACACTACTTAGCCGTGCCAGTCGCTCGACCAGAGGTTGACTTCCGTAAGTAGCGCATTGCTAGTATGTACGAGTGCGAGTGGCACAAGAATATGGCGAGTGGACACAATTTGTGCGATCCGTATGAATTTCATTATACATTCCGATGGAGTACAATGTGAGGTTCTAAGGAGGTTTACATTCCATGGCCTCCCGACCTCCAGTTGGCCGTCATCCCGTATGTCAATGAGGTAGTAGGCATCATTACCGAGGACTCGGGCTATGGCGAACGGCCCCTCCCATGGGGGGGAGAGTTTGTGCATGCCCTTCTTGTCTTGGGCCAGTCGCAGGACCAGGTCGCCTTCCTAGAAGGTGCGGGTTTGCACTTGACGGCTGTGGTAGCGGCGGAGTCCTTGCTGGTATATGGTGGTGCGGGAGCGAGCCAGGTTGCGTGCCTTGTCGAGTTGATCGATGCTGTCTTGGCGGGCAACCTCGTTGGCCGCCTCGACATAGTTGGCGACTCGAGGTGAGTCATGCTCCAGGTCGGTTGGCATTACGGCCTCGGCGCCATACACCATGAAGAAGGGCGTGAACCCGGTTGAGCAGTTGACGGAGGTGCGAATCCCCCATATCACAGAGGGGAGCTCGTCGACCCAGCATCCTGGGGTGCGCTCGAGGGGCACCTGGAGTCGCGGCTTGAGCCCATGGAGGACGCTCTGGTTGGCGCGTTCTGCTTGGCCATTCGACTCCGGGTGAGCGACCGATGCGAGGTCGAGTCGGATGCCATGTTCTTCACAGAATTCCGCCATGGACCCCTTGGCAAAGTTGGGGTCGTTGTCTGTTATAATGTTGTGCGCGTAGTCGTACCGGTAGATGAGTTCGCGTAGGAACTTGGTGGCCGTCTTGCCGTCGCACTTTTTTATCGGTTTGGCCTCGACCCATTTGGTGAACTTGTCGACTGTGACCAGGAGGTGAGTGAAGCCAGACGGGCCTTCTTGAACAGGCCTACCATGTCCATACCCCATACGGCGAATAGCCACGTGATGGGGATGGTCTTGAGTGACGAGCCAGGGAGGTGCATCTGGTTGGTGTACTTCTGGCACCCGACGCATCGTTGGACGATGTTGGTGGCGTCAGCGTGTGCGGTGAGCCAGTAGAAACCATGTCACATGGCCTTGGCGACTAGCGACTTGGCGCCGGCGTGATGGCCGCAGTCGCCAGCGTGAATGTCCTGGAGGATCTTGCGGCATTCTTCTGGCTGTACGCAACGCTGGAACACGCCGGTCACGCTGCGCTTGTGGAGCTCGCTGTTGATGATGACGAACGATTTGCAGTAGCGCACGATCATTCGCGCCTCTGTCTCATTGCTCGGTAGAAGTTTGTGTTCCAGGAAGGCGATGTATGGTGTTGTCCAGTCGCTAGGTTCCACAATCATGGCCACTAAGGCCGGTTCTGGTTACAGTGGGATCCCGACGTCAATCTCTTTTTGTGGACTGACCGATGGTTTGTGGATGATGTCGAGGAAGACGCCTACTGGTGGCGCTTGTCAGGTCGATCCGATGCGGGAGAGGGCGTCTGCCTCCTCGTTTTTGCGCCTGTCGATTCATTCGACGGAGTAGCCATCGAAGTGTCCCCCCAACTGGTCGACAACTTGGCGGTACATGATCATTGTTGGGGAGACGGTATCGCATGTCCCGGCGACTTGGCCGGCGACTAGGTCGGAGTCGCCATAGCATCGTAGGCGGTTGCCGTTCATCTCCTTAGAGGCTCTCATGCCGTGGAGGAGAGCATCATATTCTTCCATGTTGTTGGTGCATGGCTTGAAGTTGAGGTGGAGTACGTGAGCTTATCTCCTTTGGGGGAGGTCAGGATGACCCCAGCCCCTGCGCCGTCGGCGTTCTTGGAGCCGTCGAAATGGACCAATCAGTAGTGGAGGTACGGGAGCTTCTCTAGCTGCTGTGCTTCTTCCCAGTCTGCAAGGAAATCGGCCAGGGCTTGTGATTTGATCGTTTTGCGGGGATCGTATTTGATGTTGTGGACACCGATTTCGATAGCCCACTTGGCGACTCGCCCAGTCGCCTCGCGATTGCGTATGATGTCCTGCAGGGGCGCGGAGGAGACCACCGTGATTGGGTGCTCCTGGAAGTAGTGTGGGAGTCGCCGATGTGCTCGGAATACCGCGTACACCAGTTTTTGGTATTGCGGGTAGCGCTGTCGTGAGTCCGTTAAGACTTCGCTGATATAGTAGACGGGGCGCTGTATGGGGCGCTCCTTGCCCTCTTCCGGTCGTTCGACGACCATCACGGCGCTGACGACTCGAGTAGAGGCCGCGATGTAAACGAGCATTGGATCTTTGTCGAGTGGCACGGCGAGTAGTGGTGCCGCGAGTAACACTTCTTTGAGCGCTTTGAGTGCGTCGTCAGCCTCCGCGTCCAATTGGAACATGGGGTTCTTGCGCATCAGTCGGTAGAGGGGCATTGCCTTCTCGCCTAGTCGGGGGATGAAGCGACTGAGGGCCGCGACTCGCCCTGCCAACTTCTGGACGTCGCGCAGGCACTCGGGTTTCCCGAGTCGCGCGATGGTGTCGATCTTGGTGGGGTTGGCTTCGATGCCTCGCTTGGAGACTACATAACCCAGGAGTTGTCCGGTGGGGACGCCAAAGGTGCATTTTCCGGGGTTCAGCTTGATGTTGTATGTCGTGACGCTAAAGGCCGAGTCACCATGGATAGGCTAAAGGTGGGGACTAATATGCGCTAGGGGAATCCAGGGAGGGATAGTAGAGTGATTCTCCACACAGAAGTTTGTATTGCTATCTCTTCAAGCTTACAAGTGCTCCTTGAGCTGTATTGGCGAGAGGAGGAAGAAGGAGCTCTCTTACTCTTTCCTAGATCTCCTAGCCCTAAGGAATCACCAAAACAACAAGTGCTCAACCAACTAGAATTCTGCCAACCCCTTCTACCAGAATCCTACCCCCCCTTATATAGAGGTGGTTCGGTCCTGGCCTAGGGCATACGTGGAGGCATATTCCTAAGAATATGCCCCCTCCCAAAGTGGTAACCCGACCGGGGTGCTTTTCCCCCGCGTCACACATGCTTTAGCAACGTAGCCTCTGCGGCGCCCGCGTCAGCCGACGTGAGCGTCGTCACCCTTGTCGGCCAGGACCCGGTGGTCCTTCCCTTGCTTTATTCGCTCATCCAGTATGCACCGGAACTTCTTTTTTGACCAGAGAGATTCCTTCCTTCTCCTAGAAGCTAAGCGAGGATCCGGATCATAGTAGATCCGGCTACACCTGTTCCTGCATATAAGTTAGACAAGCATTTCCGACTTACTCCTTAAGTCGGATGAGACAACGTTAGGCGACCCCCCTGGTCTGGGTTACTCCGTGATCCGGCCTGCCTTGAGGTGACTCGGCCAGCATCCGCTTTGACCTTGTCGAAACCTCGGCTAACTCGGCCCTTATACCCCGGAGTGACCCTACTCGGGGGTATCCCCCCAACATTAGTCCCTGAAGCTGGTAAGGTCTTAGCTGCCTTGGCCGCTAAGGCCACATCAGGTTCATTTATGTTCGAGCCTCGGACGTTTAATTTTGAGTTAGCTCCTTATCTCGGATTATATGGATTTACGTTCCCTTCGCACGTTCCAAGTTTTCACTTGCCGGCCAGGTCACCACTTTGGCTCGGATCCCATGGTTATCATGGTTTGATCCGGGCCCCGTTTTCTTCTCTCATACGCCAACCCACGTGGAGGCTAATCATTACCTCGTCTTATTTTAAGGGCCTGCACAGTAACTGCCGCAGTAATTGTCAGTTTCACTGTGCGCGGGTCGCGTCACGCCTGCCTCCTCGTTTACCGCAACAGCACGTCGCGTCATGGGATCACTTCCATTCTGTGGCCCCCTGTGTGGCTTTTCTCTGATAGGTTGATGCCGGTGATACACGGCCACACCGTGTCGCTCATCGGTGCAACGCAATCCCACTCATCGATCACTGGGGGCAGTTAAATAGGGGAGGGGCGCGTTCCTTAGTGTTTTTCCACCTCTGTGCCCCTTCGCCCACTGCGTTTTCCCCTTCGTCTTCCCTGTGACCACGCCGCCGCCGGTGCTTTCCAGCAGCAACGCGTCCGCCGCACCTCCCTGTGCCTCCGCACCGCAGCCACCGCTGCGCAAATGCTGAGCCACGAGTCCTCGCCAATCTAGGCCATAGATCCCCGACGCCCCTAGCTCCAGCAAGGACAGCGGATACAAGATGACTGAGGAGGAGCTCGTCGTCGCCGAGCAGGAGATGGAGGAGGACGCCGGCGCGACGGACCGCGGCGCGTGGGCCGGTTCGTGGGTCTGTCAAGACGACATTGACTGGCTCTACCAGACCAGGCGCATTCCTGCCAGCGTCGCCGCTCGTCTCCCCTCCTCGGAACTGGCCCCCTCACCCAATCCGGGTGAGTTCGTTGTATTCCTATCCCATTTTCAACGGGGATTTGGCCTTCCTGTGAGCGACTTCTTCCGGGATTGGGTGAGGACGTACCACCTGCAGCCGCACCATCTCCCAGCAAACGCCATCACCTCTCTTTCCGCCTTTGCGTCTACGATCGAGGGCTACACCGGATTATGGCCCACGAAGGAGTTGTGGATCCGGTTCTTCAGCCTCCGTCACAACATTGTCCCCAATATCCACGTTGAGTCGGAGGACAAGCAGCTCACTCAGTTCGGAGCTGCCTCCATCTCGCCCCGGAGATTTTCAATCTTTCCCCGGGTCACCGGGCTTGACTCCTGTAAAGGATGGGCCCGGACCTTCTTCTACGTCCGGAACAAGGGTACCGAAGAATTGATTCGGTTGCTGCCCTACGCCCCAGGCCTACCTGACACGGATTTCTGGGAGGAGGTCCCCAAGAAACCTACAGCTCTGGCCAACCAAGTTAACAAGAGGTTCGCGGAGCTAAAGAAGCTCGAATTGCGCAACGAAGATGCTATGATCACGTTCATGCGCAACCGAATCTCTCCCCTCCAGCAGCACACCCACAAGTTGTGCCACATGAGCTTCGGTCGCGGCCCCAACCGAACCTCCTCCTTTGAACTGAGCAACACAGAGATCTTTCGCCGGGTCAAGGCTCTTTTCACTACCCACAAGGATTTCTCCGCCGAATGGACGTGGGGAATCGAGCATTACTGCCGTGACAGGATCCCTCCCGCGGTAAACTTCACGGGGTAAACTTATTTCGGATCAAGTATGTGTCAGTTTTTGTCATATTTTTACTCTGCTCTTTGTGCTTTTTCTCAGCTGTTTCTTCAGCAAACTCTCGAGGATGGCACGGATCCGACCCTTAAGTGGGCGCCGGAACGAGAGATCCCGGACGAGGAGGAGCCAGACCAGGAGATGTTCCTCCCTATGACCGACGCCACCAAACATCCCAGCGGTAAATTCTCTTCTCTTAGAGATTGGCCCGATGATGAGGATGACTCGGATATCGACGTGATTGAACCCTTTGAGGATGTCCCTCTTTCTTTTGCCTTTCCGGCATCAGCTAACCCCGGTGGGCATATCCACGAGGATCCTCCACTTGCCACGGGCGAGCCGGTTCCGGTGGAGCCGAAGAAGAAGAACGGATCCGCGTCAAGTTCTTCCTCCGAACCTTCTCAGCCCACAAAAAGGCAAAAGAAGGCCGGAGACAAGACTGCCTCCAAGCGGGCAGGCAAAGCCCCGGCACGGAGGGCTCGGAAACCCAAGGAGGCCGAGACCTCGGATGCGTAAGTCATTTTTCACTGCGCAACCCACTTTTCCTTGCACCGGGGTAATTTCACTCCTGACATCATTCTCTTTTGCAGGCCTCCTGTGGAGGTCCCTCAGAGCGGATCGAGCATCTCTTCTCCCCTTCGGTCTGGCCCTTCTCCTCCTCGTGACGACGAGTCATGCCCGCTGAGCCCTATTCCGGAGGGCTCTGCGGCTGCTCCGGGTTTCACAGTACCTCATCAAGAGGAACGCGACCTCGGAACGGGAGGGGTCGGTTCGGCTGAGGCGACGGCGTCCACCACTTCGGCATTGCTGCAACCAGCAACCTCCAAGTCTACCGCAACACCAGCACCAGCAGCAGCTCCAGTACCAGCTACCGAGCCAGCACCTGCCCCGGCACCAAGGAAACCAACAACAGCTCCAGTGCCCAGTTCCTCTACCTCTTCTGAGTCATCTCAGCCTAGGCGAGGGACCATTCCAGCAGCTTCCAAAGGGAAATCCACCGTGGTTACTTCTTCCCAGCAAGCTAAAGGCAAGAAGGCTCCGGATACTACCAGGTCTACATCCGTCGAGGCCGGGCAGCGAACTCTGTCGTCGATGCTTCCGAAGAAATCACCAGCAGCGACGGATCTTCCTGCCGAGCCAACCGATGCGTAGCAGATGGTTCTGCACACCAGCCCAGCCCTTGCCCTAATTGAGAGGAAGGAAGCTCATGCGAAGGGCCTGGTGGCACCCCACATGCCCACTGGCGAACGGTACCCTCCGAGCCTTATCGAGTTCATCATGAAGCGGAACAAGGCGGAGTTTGTCTACAACGACGATCTCCCGGAAAAGTTCGGCCCCGCAGAATTAACCTCGCGGGGCGAATGATGGAGGTATGTCGTTTCTCCTTTACCTGCTGTAGATAATAACCATTAGTCCCCGAGCCTCCGATGGAGTAGCTTGTTACTCGGCCAGATGCTCATTAGAAAACTAATATAGCTGCATGTAAACTTCAAATGTGCACACACCTAGAGCCGGGTTAAGTTCCACTTGGCCCGGATCTTACACGCTTCGAATATGCACACACCTAGAGCCGGGTTAAGTTCCACTTGGCCCGGATCTCACACACTTCGAATATGCACACACCTAGAGCCGGGTTAAGTTCCACTTGGCCCGGATCTTGCACACTTCGAATATGCACAAACCTAGAGCCGGGTTAAGTTCTGCTTGGCCCGGATCTTGTACACTTCGAATATGCACACACCTAGAGACGGGTTAAGTTCCGCTTGGCCTGGATCTTGTACACTTCGAATATGCACACACCTAGAGCCGGGTTAAGTTCCGCTTGGCCTAGATCTTGTACACTTCGAATATGCGCCAAGCTAACTTTACACTTCTGTACTTCTTTCAGGTAACCACCAATCGCCGGAGCGCCGAATTTCAACGCCTGCTTGATACCCACAAGATCCTTCGCGCAAAACATGTTGCACTTGGTGCAGAACATGGAAAGAGGGGTAATTTTCTCCCTCGGCGCCTCTCCGTTTTTCTTTACTTGTTTCCGTCGGACTAATCTCCTCATTTGGTTTTTGCAGCTGGGGTGGAGGCTGAGAATAAAATTATGCGGAAGAACTTGGAGGAAATCCGGGGTATGTCCTTTTTTGTTCGACCTTGTTGTGTTTTCCATTTATTCTTCTCCTTGGCTCAGCAAACATTCACTCCTTGTCTTTGCCGGGTCAACATACTATTTCCGCATCGCTTGAGGATAGTGTGCCCGTGCCTGATATGATGCTGCATTTTCTCGAACAAGCAGGGCAGCATCAGGCCGAGCTGAAGAAGAAGAATGATGAGCTTGCTCTCCTTCGGACCAAGGACGACGAGATAGCCAAGCTCAAGGCTGGGATGTGGAAGATGAAGGCCCAACACAAAACCTAGCTCAAAAAAGTTGGCCAGGACTTCACAGAAGAGCGTGAGCGCCTTACTCTCCAAATCTCCAAGGACCTGGACCTACTCAGAGAGTCCGACCTCCAGCTTGGGTCGGCTAACGCTGAGCTTGAGCAGTTGCACAAAAGACGCGATGCCTGCATCAAGGAGTTGACCCGGATCCATAGCCATATTTCTCGTAAGTTCCTCCCCCTTGTCCGACATAACTCTCTGGGTTACCTCATATGTCTTTTCTTTACTTTCTCCCTTTGCCTTGTTTCTAGACCACTTTCCAGAGTTTACTGCGATTGCCAGCGCTGTTGTTGCCAAGTTTCACCGAGAGAGGGGTACTCCCCTTGCTCCTGATGGTGAGAACATTCCCTTGGACATGGAGGACCTATTGGTCAGCTTGTCCTCTCGCGTAGAGACCATCAAGAACTATGGCAAGGATATCCTCGATGTTGCAGTGCGCATCTTCAATACGTTCTGGCCCGGAGAGAGTAGCCCGGAGACTATTGCAACTCTCGTTGAGAAATTAATGGAAGTTGAGACCCAGCTTGACCTCTGGAGAGAATCTGTCGGTCGCGCTGCAGCTGACACCATCCTTCATCATATTCTCACGTGGTACGATAAGATCGACCTTAGCCTCCTCACACGCTGGCACACCGGATCCAGATGGACCGATGATCTAGAGTGGGTAGCTCGGCGCCTACAGCCTCGTTGAATATTCTCCAATTCATGACTGGATTGAAGGGCCGAGCTTCCTGGAGTCTGCTGGGGACGAGCAAAATGAGAATGTTGAAGATGGGTCGGACGAGGATAGGGAAGATGATGCTTATGATATTGAAGACATCGACGACGACGCCGAACATGCTCCTCCTGCTGCTCCTTAGTTCTAAAAAACTCGAAAATTTATCAGATCCCCGGTATGCCGGGTGCAATTGTATGTTGGATATGTGATATTTTGCTACTACGTTTTTAATGCCGGATTAACTTGGGCGTAGTCCCCGAGTTTCATTTTCTTGTTCGTTCAATTCTTTGGGTCGGTCCGTGTCTACCTTGATTTGGTTTTACGACTTACGAATCCGAGCTTCAAAAAATTGTCTTAACAATACTTAGAAACTTTGAGGCTTGGCTCAAAATAATTCAGCATAATAACTTGAAAATAAATACAGGGTTAGTCCAAAAAAACAAATGTTAGCTTGAATAAATTCGTTTCCTTGGTCGTTTTTTCATGTGCTACGCAATTCCAAACTTGTTCCCTTTCTTGCCATGAAGCCAATTCTTGTTGGATAGCAGCAAGTCGAAGGGTTGGATTTTTGGTGCTCACACATTACTAATCCGGGTTAAGTAGAACGACCTATTCCAGCTACCGCATAAGAAATTACGATAAACATCATTAAGGCAGTCCCCGAGTTACTACTCGAGGCGCTGCTATTTCATTGATAAGCTCATTGCCGATATACATACCGACATATGAGATGACTCGGATACATACACTTCTTAGCTAAGTGTAGAAGGGACGAATTAGTGCTACATTCCATGGTCGCTTGGATTCCTCTCCGGACATGTCCGCCTTGTTCTTTTCCTGTGGTTTTGCATCTATAAGATAGTAAGAATCATTGTGCAATGCTTTGCTCACAATGAATGGCCCTTCCCATGGGGGGGATAACTTATGCATGCCAGTAGTACGTTGTACCAACCGGAGCACTAGATCGCCTTCCCGGAAGACTCAGGGGCACACTTTCCGGCTATGATAGCGTCGGAGGTTTTGCTGATATATGGCGGATCTGGACAGTGCCAGTACTCTTGCTTCTTCTAGCAGATCAACATCATTTTGCCGGGCCTCTTGCACTTCGGCTTCTGTGTATTGGGTGACCCTAGGCGAATCATGCTCTATGTCGGCTGGTAATACAGCTTCTGCCCCATATACCAGAAAGAATGGCGTATAGCCTGTTGATCGATTCAGAGTTGTTCTTAAGCTCCATAGTACCGCTGGTAGTTCTTCTATCCAGCACCCCGCTGATCTTTGCAGCGGCTCAATGAGCTGGGGTTTTATCCCGGATAATACTAATCTGTTGGATCTTTCCACTTGTCCGTTCTATGCGGGGTGGGCTACCGAGGCGACATCGAGTCGGATCTTCTTATCTCGGCAGAAGCGCGCAAATGCTCCTTCCACAAAATTTGTTCCATTATCAGTTATAATACTGTGTGGATAACCATATCTCAAGATGATGTCTTTGAGAAATGTCACGGCCGTAGCTCCATCACATTTTCTTATAGGTTTCACTTCAATCCATTTTGTAAACATGTCCACCATGACCAAAATGTGTGTGATGTTTCCTCTCGCCGGTTTGAACGGGCCAACCATATCCAAGCACCATACAGCAAATGGCCACGTAATTGGTATGGTCTTGAGTTTCGACATAGGCATATGTGTCTTGGTGGCGTACCTCTGACAACCATTGCATTTTTTCACTAGATCTTCTGCTTGTTCCAAGGCACTTGGCCAGTAGAATCCATGTCGGAATGCCTTTGCCACCAAGGCTCGGGATGAGGCATTATGCCCACATTCCCCTTGGTGTATATCTCGGAGGATGTCAAGCCCTTCTTCCGGGTCAACGCATCGTTGGAGGACATTAGTTACACTGTGTTTGTATAACTCGGAATTGATGATTGTGTATGCTTTTGCTCTCCTCTGAGTTTGCCTGGCTAATACCTCCTCAGTGGGTAACGTTCCATCTTTCAGGAATTGGAATATAGGCAGCGCCCAAGCTGGTATGGCTCGTGGAGGGAATATCTCCTCATCAATTTCCATCTGATCCATCGGCATAACTTCAGCCAGATCACGCTGAGCAGTCCCCGGGTCTAGCGAGGTAGTCCTCGGGTTTGCCGAGGCAGTCCCCGGGTTTGCTGACGTAGTCCCCAGGTCTCGCGTACCACCTCCCATGTCAATGTCCATGGGCTCAGCTCCGGATTCCGTATTTTCCGGGACATAGATCGAGTCGGTTCCTGGGGACGGCCTGATAGATGGTTTTCTGAGGTGTTCCAATGCTACACCCGGTGGAATCGCCTGTCTGGTCGATCCGAGTTTTGACAACATGTCGGCAGCCTCGTTTTCCGCCCGGGGTACATGGTGAAATTCACACCCCTCGAAGTAACCAGATATCTTCTGCACGTGAAATTTGTATAGTGCCATGTTCGGGTCCAGGGCGTCCCACACTCCGGACACTTGCTGCACCACCAGATCCAATTCTCCAAAGCATATTATCCGACGTATGCCAATCTCCTTTGCCACTTTGAGCCCATGCACAAGAGCCTCATACTTAGCGACATTGTTCGATGCCGCGAAATGGATCTGCAATACGTACTTTAGCTGATCCTTCTTTGGCGAGGTAAGCACAACCCCGACGCCTAATCCGGTTTTGGTTTTCGACCCGTCAAAGTGCATCCTCCAGTAATTCGGATCTGGTGGCGGTGGTTCGTATTGTACCTCGGCCCAATCCACAAAAAAGTCCGCCACAGCCTGAGATTTGATCGCTTCTCTTCTGTCGTATTGGGGCGCATAAGGGGCTAGCTCAATTGCCCATTTTGCGATTCTGCCACTCGCATCCTTGTTACCCATTATCTCGGATATGGGAGCTTCACATATTACTTTGATGGGGTGCTCCTCAAAGTAGTGCTTTAACTTCTTCGCCGCCATATAGACACCGTATGCCACCTTTTGAAAGTGTGGGTAGTTCTGTTTCGAGGCAGACAACACCTCGCTCAGGTAATACACTGGCCTCTGTACCGACTTACCCTCTTCATTGCGCTCCACTACGATTACTGCACTTACAACTCGGTTGGTTGCGGCTACGTAGAGCAACATTGGCTCCTTCGATAGTGGGGAGGCTAACACTGGCGCGGTGGCCAATATCTTTTTTAAGTGAGCAAAGGCTTCATCGGCCTGTGGCGTCCATACGAACTTATCCGACTTTTTCATGAGTTGGTAGAGAGGCAGTGCCTTTTCCCCCAACCGACATACAAACCGACTCAACGACGCCAGGCATCCAGTGAACTTTTGGACATCGTTAAGACACTTCGGCAGCTCCATCCGTTCGATGGCTCGGATTTTAATTGGATTAACTTCGATACCTTGGCAGGAGACGAGAAATCCAAGTAACTTTCCAGCCGGGACACCGAAGGTACATTTTTCCGGGTTAAGCTTCATCCGGAACCTTCTCAAGTTCGCGAATGTTTGCTTTATGTCGTCAAGGAGCGTTGCGCTTTCCATGGTCTTGATAACCACATCATGCATGTATACTTGTATGTTTTGACCTATTTGGTCATGCAAACATTTTTGCATACATCTTTGGTACGTTGCACCTGCATTACGTAAACCAAACGGCATAGTGCGATAGCAGTAAGCCCCCTACGGGGTAATAAACGCTGTTTTTATTTGATCATCCGGGTTCAGAGGTATCTGGTGGAAACCAGAATATGCATCAATGAATGACAGTAGTTCGCATCCTACGGTTGAGTCTATGACCTGATCTATCCTCGGTAGTGGAAATGGATCTTTTGGACACGCCTTGTTCAGGTTCGTGTAATCGATACACATGCACCAAACCACTGCCATGTTCGGATCGTCCTTCTTCTTCTCTACCAGCACCGGATTAGAGAGCCAATCCGGATACAGTACCTCCATGATAAATCTTGCTGCCAGTAACTGAGCTATCTCGTCTCCAATGACGTTTCTCCTATCCTCGGCGAAGCGGCGGAGAGGTTGCTTCACCGGCCTTGCTCCGGGTCTTACGTTCAAAGAGTGCTCGGCCAACTCCCTCGGAACACCTTGCAAGTCCTTTGTAGACCAAGCAAAAATATCCCGATTCTCACGGAGGAAGTTGACGAGCTCGCTTTCCTATTTGTCAGTTAACCCGGCACCCATTGTTACGGTGCGCTCCGGAAACATGTCATCAACTGGAATCTTCTTGGTGTCCTTTGCAGCTTGAAATGAAATGCTGCCATGCGGGTTACTTAATGCCGGCATATATTGCTGCGCGGACTGAGCTAATGTCGTCACCTCTTGGATTTTTCTTTTCTCTTGCGCAATCACGAGTGACTCGGCTAGGTTAGACCCGGCTGAAGCACACTCCATGGAATGTCGGAAATCTCCAGCAATGGTAATCGCTCCATTTGGCCCGGGCAACTTCATCTTCAGATAACTGATGTGACAGCTTGCCATGAATTTGTTCAATGCTGGTCTTCCGAGTAACGCATGATATGCACATTCCAAGTTCACCACTTCAAACTCCAGATTTTCAGTTCGGCAGTTATCCCTCGTTCCGAATAGCACGTCGACCCGGACTTTGCCTATGGGCTCACACGAAATGCCTGGTACAATGCCATGGAAAGTTGTTCTCGTAGCCTGGAGCATGTTCTCCGAGATTCCCAACTTGCGCATCGTATCCGCATACATGATGTTAATGCTACTGCCATTATCAATCAAAACCTTGGAGAACCTCACGTTGATGTTCGGTCCAATGAATGTCGGATCTAGCACTAGTGCGTACGAACCTGGGCTCGGCATAAGTTTAGGATGATCTTTGATGTTCCAGGTGATTTCCTGGTCCAACCAAGGCATGTACCTCATCACTGCGGGCATGACCGCATTGACCTCCATATGTCGGCGCTGCAAGCTATTTCTATCTATTTCCTCGGTCGTGAACACACAATAACTCTGGTGATGTTCCCTCTACTTGTTCCTTCCCTCGTTTCCGGGGTACCTCTGATCCGGTTGTTGCTGATTTTCCACCTGATGCACTGCATCCCTTCTTTCATTGTTGTCATACCTCGGCGGAGGGGGAGGCAACATTAGCTGTTGCGTGTTTGCTCCGGAGAGCAGTTGCTGCCGGGGTAACTCCTGCCGAGGTTGATCATTCCGGGGTGCCTGAGCATTCCCCGAACAACCTTGCTCTATCTTCCGCATCCACTCACATTGCCTCGTTGTGTGACCCGCCGGGCTATTCGGATTTGGCGTGTGAAACTTACACGGCTGGTCCAGCATCGACTCATAGGTATACCTCGGACGGTCTTTCTTTTCATGCCACTGTTTCTTTTGCTCTGGAGTCCATGTCTTCTTGCCATCATTTCTTGGAGTCCATTGCCCTCCAGTTCTCTGGCGTTGGTTACTCCCTCCTCCGGATTGATCTTGATTCACTACGGCAACTTGTTGCGAACCGTAGCGATGGTCCGGTCTGTCATCTCTCCTTTTTCCTCTGTAATCATTCCTCCAGGATGACCTGGCTCCATCCCTCTGATAGTATTCCTTGTTTGACTCGCTTGACGCGAGCCTCGGTTGAGTCGGATCGCCCAGTGCATATGAATCAGCAATCCGGATCATCTCTGCGAGTGTAACTGGCATTTTCCTCTCCAGCTTCATCCACAGCTCGCTGCCATATCTGCACCCTTGCGCAAACCATGCTATGGCATGCGACTCTATGACACCTTCACACGAGTTTCTCACGGTACACCACCGGGTCAAGAATTCACGATCCGTCTCATTGGGTCTTTGCTTGCACATTGCCAGGGTCTACGGTCTATTCGGCCTCTGGTATGTGCTTGAGAAGTTGCTGATAAACATTTCTTCAAAATCTATCCAGCAGTTGATGCTTCCAGGTGGTAAATTATTCAGCCATACTCTGGCCGGGCCTTCCAACATCTGGGGCACGTAACGCACAGCCCATCTCAAGTTGCCAGTTGCAATTTTCACTGCCGTAGCGTAGTTTATCAGCCAATCCTCTGGCTTGGTACTGCCATCATACGTCTTCGTGCCCCTGGGTAACTGGAAGTTTGGTACCGGCGGTTCCTTCATGATCCGGGGTCCAAAGCACGCTGGACCTGGAGGACCATGACACTCGATCTGTTCCGACCTGTACAGGTGATCCAGTTTTAACCTAGCGTCATCGGGCATCAAATCCCTGCTCCCCAATCTAGACCCTATCACGTGATAGTCTGGTCTGGGGTACCCTGTGTTCACCATCTCCGAATCACCGTCATTGTATCGGTTTTGCTCTCGTTGCACATCTTTCTGCTGCATACCTCGGCCGGCGCTTTTCTCTTGCCTCGGTATATTCCACCCCTGCGGTTGTCCTGCTCCTGCGGAGTTGCGCTGTTCGGCATTGCTGTTGGCAGCGTTCCCTTGACCGGCATTGCCTTGGTCGTGATTACCTTGGCCAGCTTCACCTCGGCTCACACTCCGTCGATCATCATTTTTCCGCATCTCTTTTTCTTTTCCCACACGCGTTGGGTTGTACGGGACGATCTGTTTGTTTCGTCTGGCCGAGGTTACTACCTCTTCTCTCCTTGGACCGCCATGAGGCGATGATGCGGCTCCAGCGGATTTCTCCGGGTTACCCATCATCGAATGGACGATCTTGGAAGCCCCATCTCTCTCCGGGTTAGCTCTCAACAGCTCCTCGTTCTGCCTGTTCGCGATCCGAACCAGCTCGTTAACCCTGTCTTGTTGTCTTTGACGGGCCTCACCCGTCAGACCTTCTAGCTCGGATGCAGCCGCATCTGCTGCTCTAAGGTTTTTCGCCGGGGCACTATACTTTGGCAACCCCACAGACAGATAGTTTTCCGACCCTTCTGCTCCATCATCACCTTCTCTGTTCATCTCACTTATGAGATTTTTCCCTTTTACCCTCACTGCATCAACCTTGTTTGCCTTTGCATACTCACGCAGCGTCATGTTCAGCGACTGCTGAGCCACGGCTATTTTCTTTGTGCCCTCAAGTATCTTCTGCCGAGTTTCCTCTAGCTCGGCCTGTGCCTGAGTCGGATCTATCACTGCTGCTACCGGTTTAGCCAAGCTATCCATAGCTTCCCTCAGTATGTTCTCAGGCCTCTCTAGTGGAGGTCCTCTACCTTTCCTCGGTGCCTTAGGTGTTACTTCCGGGTCTGGTGCCGGATCCTTGCTTGCGCCTGCACCTGTCGCGGTCATCATCACCTCCGCATGGTCTGGGGAGCGAGCGATACGGGCCCCGCGAGCCACAGTGATGGGTGGTTCCCCCGCATCGACGACGCGACTCGGATGAACGCACGAGACATCCACTACAACGTAGACCTTGTGCGCGCCGAGCTTGACGAAGAGGCCGTTGCGCGGAAGCGGGCACGTGCCGAAGCAGCCAGCGTTGTCGCTGACGAAATCCAGCGCTCCAAAGCGCTGAACGAGCCTGGAGACGATGCGTTCGCCGGTGTCGATGAAGTTTCCCGTCCGGATCTTCACCCCTGCTAGCGCTGCTAGCCCCACGGTGGGCGCCAACTGTCGTGGTGGTGTCACAACAGATGCCATGGATAGGCTAAAGGTGGGGACTAATATGCGCTAGGGGAATCCAGGGAGGGATAGTACAGTGATTCTCCACACAGAAGTTTGTATTGCTATCTCTTCAAGATTACAAGTGCTCCTTGAGCTGTATTGGCGAGAGGAGGAAGAAGGAGCTCTCTTACTCTTGCCTAGATCTCCCAGCCCTAAGGAATCACCAAAACAACAAGTGCTCAACCAACTAGAATTCTGCCAACCCCTTCTACCAGAACCCTAACCCCCCTTATATAGAGGTGGTTCGGTCCTGGCCTAGGGCATACGTGGAGGCATATTCCTAAGAATATGCCCCCTCCCAAAGTGGTAACCCAACCGGGATGCTTTTCCCCTGCGTCACACATGCTTTAGCGACGTAGCCTCTGCGGCGCCCGTGTCAGCCGACGTGAGCATCGTCACCCTTGTCGGCCATGACTCGGTGGCCCTGCCCTTGCTTTATTCGCTCATCCAGTACGCACCGGACCTTCTTTTTTGACCAGAGAGATTCCTTCCTTCTCCTAGAAGCTAAGCGAGGATCCAGATCATAGTAGATCCGGCTACACCTGTTCCTGCATATAAGTTAGACAAGCATTTCCGACTTACTCCTTAAGTCGGATGAGACAACGTTAGGCGACCCCCCTGGTCCGGGTTACTCCGTTATCCGGCCTGCCTTGAGGTGACTCAGCCAGCATCCGCTTTGACCTTGCCGAACCTCGGCTAACTCGGCCCTTATACCCCGGAGTGACCCTACCCGGGGGTATCCCCCAACATTGTACCTTCGCAAGTTTGCGAAGGTTTCGGCTAGGTCGGCGAGCAGGTCGTCCTGGCGGGTGGATTTTACCACCACGTTGTCGATGTAGACGTGAATGTTGCGGCCAATTTGGCTCGCTAGACACTCCTACATGCACCTCTGGTATGTGGCGCCTGCGTTCTTGAGGCCGAACGTCATGGCCGTGTAGCAGAATGCGCCGAATGGCGTAATGAACGCCGTCTTCTCCTCGTCTTCGACCGCCATCTTGATCTGGTTATAACCAGAGTAAGCATCGAGAAAGCACAGCGACTCTGATCCCGCGGTCAAGTCAATGATCTGATCGATGTGCGGTAGGACGAACTCCTCCTTCGGGCAGCCGCTGTTGAGGTTGGTGTAGTCGATGCACATTCTCCATGTGTTGTTCTTTTTTAGAACCAGGACTGGGTTTGCCAGCCACATGGTGTACTTGATTGTCCGGATGAAGCCTACGGCTAGCAGGCGCTGAACTTCTTCGGCGATTGCTCGATGGCGCTCTTCATTGAAGGGCCGTAGCGACTGCTTTACTGGTCGCACTTTGGGGTCGGCATTGAGTTTGTGTGCAGCGAGTTCCCTCGGGACACCTGGCATGTCAGATGGATTCCATGCGAAGATGTCGTGGTTCTCACGGAGGAACCCAATGAGCGCGCTTTCCTATGCGGGGCTCATGTGCGCCCCAATGGTGACCGTCTGGCTGGAGTCGCCTAGGACGAGCTCGACGGTGCGGGTGTGCGTGGTTGCCCCGAACGTGGAGTTCGCGGCGGTTGGTTTCTTCAGGATGGTGGGGTCATCCTTGTTGATGTTGCCCGCGTATTTCGCGAGCTCCTCCGCGTGGTCGGTCTCCGTGGTGATGGCGGTGTTGGCGAGCTCGACGCCTTTGTCCTCGCATTCCACGGCCATGTCAGGGTCGCCGTGGACGGTGATGATGCTGCTTGGCCCGGGGAGCTTCATCATGTTATAGGCATAGTGTGGGGTCGCCATGAACTTTGCGAATGCCTGGCGGTCCAGGACGCAGTGGTAGGGGCTGCGGAAGTTCACCAGCTCGAACACGATTCTCTCCGTGCGGTAGTTCGCTGGAGTGCCGAAGGTGACTGGCAGCGTCACTTTCCTGATCGGGTACGCCTTCCGACCAGGGACGATGCCGTGGAAGGTCGTCAGTGTTGGCTCAATGGCTTCTTCTAGGAGCTAGAGCCTTTTGAACGTGTCGAGGTACAAGATGTTGATGGAGCTCCCGCCATCCATTAGTGTCTTGGGCAGCCAGTAGTCGGCCACCTTGGGCCTGACTACCAAGGCGACTCGCCCTGAGTATTCGAACCTTGGCGCATGGTCTTGGAGACTCCAGGTGATGCTCTGCTCGGACCAGTTTAGGAAGCGAGGGATGTCGACCTGTGTCACCGTATTGACGGCGACCGCGTGGGCGAGCACCTTCTTCTCGCGCTTAGTGCCCAGTCCGGTGAAGGTGTGTAGCGAGCCGACGGCGGTGCCGAAGCCGCCGCTGTTCCCGTTGTCCTGAGGTGGGTTGTTGTTTGGGTCCTCCCTTGCTCGTCTCGCCTTCTCAATCTCTTTGAGAGATTGGCAATCGGCGGTGGTGTGGGTGGCGGGTTTTCCCTCCCTGCTATGGTAGATGCAGGGATGATTGAGCAGGGCAGCGGGGTTGAATTTCGGCCTCGTCGTGTTGTTGGCGCGGTAGTTCCCGTTGTCGCGGAAGTTTCCTCCGTCACGGCGGTAGTTCTTGGGGTCGCGCTGGCCGTAGCCGGCGTTGGCGACGAAGTCGACTCGCCCGTCCGTGCGACGTTTGCCGGTGATGCGGGTGTTGCTGTAGCGCATGTCGCGTAGGCGCCCGCTGTCATGGATTCTAGTGCGGCGTCTTCCTCCGGACTCGTCGTCGGAGTCTTGGTTGGGGTCCTCCTCCGCATAGCGCTTGGCAATCTCGAGCGGGGTGGCCGCTTGATGCCGCCCTTCTTGCTGATGAGCGGGAGTACATCCTCCCCCGCGGGTCGACTCCCGCGGCTTGTTGCTCGACGGCCCTGACGAGTAGGGCCTTGGAGTACTAGATCTGTAGCGCGCCGTCGCCTTGGACGTCAAGGTTGGTGATCGCGGCGTCGGCCGCGACGACATTGTCCATCGGGGTGGAGTATAATGGTAGCCCATTGGCGTCACGGGCTTGAGGCGAGATGATGATCGCAGTTGGTCCGGCGGAGGCGTGCGGCCCATGGGTGGTGGAGGGGCCCCGGTTGCCGGTGCGCCAGGTGGTGGTCTCGCGGGGTTGCTTCCGCCTAGTGGTGCATTCTCGCAGTATTCGCGCTCGGCGGCACGCGCGGGGTCGCTTTCGTCGTTGAAGTTCAGGACGCGGCCCTTGACGTTGGAGTTCAGGCTGGTCCTGATGCAGCGCTGGTGATAGAGCGACAGCTCCCGCGCCGTCTCTCATTCGAGGCGGTATTTCTCGCGCTCGGCGAGTTTGTTGCGTTGCGCCTCCGCGAGCCACAGGCGGGCTTGCTCCACCTTCGTGACTGTCATAGTCGGCGGGTCGGAGTGGCAAACGGATCTGGCGGTGCGGCCGTGCTGCCCGCCATGTAAATCGCATTGAAGCGATTAGATCTGGCGCGAAAATCCTCGGGGGACTCCGAGCCGGAATCGGAGTCGAAGATCCCCAGGATGGAGGGGTCCTCGAAGTCCTCGGGGTTGGAGACTCGCGTGATGGAGTCCTCCCATGATGCGGTGGTGATGGATCCGTCGACCGATGCAAGGGTCGCGGAGTCGGCGTCGTTGTTTAGGGCGTCGTCATTGGTGGCGATGTTAGTCTCGACCGCGTCGCTGGCGTCCGAGTCGTACTCGGTGACGAGTCTCCTGATGGAGCGGACCAGCTCCTCTGAAAGCAGATCGCGGTGTGGCGGCGATCCGCCAATGATCACCGTTGCAGCTGGGTCGATCGCGCCGATGAAGCCGACGAAGAGGTTGATGGAGCCGACCGGCATCACCACGCCGTGAGTGACCGGACGTGATGCCGGGATGTAGCTGCTGGGCAGGATCTGTAAGATCCCGCCGATGGCGATCATGCGACCGGTGGCGAGCGGCCGATCGATCGGCGAGTAGGGTCTCGCCGCAGAACTCAGGCCAGTCCCGCTATGTGTGTTCTTTGCATGTGTAGCTGGGCAGGTTCTTTTCACATACCACATATGGATCCACCAGTGTCATTGCATGTGTGTTCTTTTCACAATCCACCTATGGATCCACCAGTGTCATTACATGTGTGATCTTTTTACAAACAACAACCAGAGTCATTGCATGTGTGTTCTCTTCAGAGACCACACATGGATCCACCAGTGTCATTGCATGTGTGTTATTTTTACTAACAACAACCAGAGTCATTGAAATGTGTGTTCTCTTCAGAGACCACACATGGATCCACCAGTGTCATTGCATGTGTGTTCTTTTTACTAACAACAACTGGAGTCATTTCATGTGTGTCCTTTTCACATACCACATATGGATCCAGTAGTTTCATTGCATGTGTGCCATTTTTACTAACAACAACCAGAGTCATTGCATGTGTGTTCTCTTCAAAGACCACACATGGATCCACTAGTGTTATTGCATGTGTGCTCTTTTTACTAACAACAACCAGAGTCATTGCATGTGTGTTCTTTTCAGAGACCACACATGGATCTACCAGTGTCATTGCATGTGTGTTCTTTTTACTAACAACAACCAGAGTCATTGAAATGTGTGTTCTCTTAGAGACCACACATGGATCCACCAGTGCCATTGAAATGTGTGTTCTCTTCAAAGACCACACGTGGATCCACCAGTGTCATTGCATGTGTGTTCTTTTTACTAACAACAACTGGAGTCATCTCATGACTATTCTGTTCACATACCACATATGGATCCACCAGTGTCATTGAAATGTGTGTTCTTCTCATTAACCACAGCTAGAGTCATTGGATGTGTGTTCTCTTCAGAGACCACATATTTATCCACCAGTGTCATTGAAATGTGTATTATTTTCAACTACAGCCGTTGGCCACAAACAATCGGGACACAGAGCTAACCAACAACCACTCTAGGCTTCTAGAAGACGTGATCCCCAATTGTTAGGCGTCGTTGGATCGGGGTGCGTGGATGATAAGGATGTCCTTCGCGAGGGCGATCCGCGAGAAGTCTATTCTACGAACTGATTGGCAGTGGCAATGACGCTGGGTCTATGTCCTTGCCCTTATCCTCTTAACCTCGGGGCCGAAGATCAGATCGTGTTCCTTCATCGCCATGGAGAGGGAGAGGCCCAAACTCAGCTTGCACGAGGCTCAGATGTTCGCCCACTATGACATACTGGCGCCGCCATTCGCGAGGCTTCCAGCCGGCTTCGAGCTCAGCTACGATGGGGTTCCTGTCGCACTGCTCTTGTGCGACAATGCATTGACGAGGCAGATCGATGAGCACCGCCGCCAGCTCTCTAAGTGGAAGAGGGCAATGGCGCGGTACTCGCGCACGAGCGCGTACTAGCGAAAGCTGTTTAAGAAGGAGCGGGCTGTGTTGATTGATGTTGGGGGGATACCCCCGGGTAGGGTCACGCTGGGGTATAGAGGCCGAGTTAGCCGAGGTTCGGCAAGGCCAAAGCGAATGCGGGCCGGGTTACCTCAAGGCAGGCCGAATCACGGGGTAACCCAGACCAGGGGCGTCCGCCTAACTAAGTCTCAACCGACTTAAGCAGTAAGTCGGAAATGCCTATCTAACTTGTATGCAAGAACGGGTGTGGCCAGATCAGCTATGATCCGGGTCACATCTAGCTTCTAGGAGAAGGAAGGAATCTCGCTGGTCAAAAGAACCCTCGATACGCACTGCCTGAGCGAAGCAGACAAGGGCAGGACCACCGAGGCATGGCTGACAAGGGTGATGACGACCATGTCGGCTGACGCGGGCGCCGCAGAGGCTCACGTAGCCTCTGCATGTGTGACACGGGGGAAAAGCACCCCGTTCGGCTTACTACTTTGGGAGAAGGCATATTCTTAGGAATATGCCTCCACGTATGCCCTAAGTGGAGACCTAGCTCCCCCTATATAAGGAGGGCTAGGGCCTCTGTAGAAGGGGTTCCGCTACTCTGATTTGGTGAGGGTTTAGGAGTGATCTGTGTGTGAGAGTAAGAGAGCTTCTTCTTCCTCCTCTCGCCAATATAGCTCTAGGAGCACTTGTAATATTGGAAGCAAAGCGAATATAAACTTCTGTGTGGAGAATCACTTCACTATCCCTCCCTGGATTCCCCTAGCGTGTATTAGTCCCCACCTTTAGCCTATCCATGGCATCTGCCATGACACCACCACGACAGTTAGCGCCCACCGTGGGGCTAGCGGCGCTAGCAGGGGTGAAGATCCGGACGGGAAATCTCATCGGCACCAACGAACGCATCGTCTCCGGGCTCGTTCAGTGCTTTGGAGCGCTGGACTTCGTCAACGACAATGCTGGTTGCTTCGACACGCGCCCACTTCTGCGCAACGGCCTCTTTGTCAAGTTGGGTGCGCACAAGGTCTGCGTTGCTGTGGATGTATCATGCGTTCATCCGCAGCACGTCATCGAGGCAGGGGAGCCACCCTTTAGCGTGGTTCACGGGCTGCGTATCACTCGCTCCCCGGACCGTGCTGAGGTGATGATGACTGCGCCAGGTGCAGGCGCAAGCAAGGATCCAGCACCGGATCCGGAGGTAACACCTAAGGCACCGAGGAAAGGTAGAGGACCTCCACTAGAGAGGCTTGAAAATGTACTGAGAGAAGCTATGGATAGCTTGGAAAACCCAGTAGCAGCAGTGGTACATCCGGCTCAGGCACAGGCCGAGCTAGAGGAAACTAGGCAGAAAATTCTAGAGGGAGCGAAAAAGATTGTTGTGGCTCAGCAGTCGTTGAACATGACGCTGCGTGAGTATGCAAAGGCAAATAAAGTAGATGCTGTAAAAGTGAAGGGGAGAAATCTCATGAGTGAAATGAACAAAGAGGGTGACAGTCGGATTGAGGAGTTAGAAAACTGTTTGTCCGTGGGGCTGCCGAAGTACAGTACCCCGGCGAAAAACCTCAGAGCAGCGGATGCAGGTGCATCCGAGCTAGAGGGTCTGACGGGTGAAGCCCGTCAGAGACAACAAGATCGGGTCAATGAGTTGGTTCGGATCACGAACAGGCAAAATGAGGCACTGCTTAGGGCAAACCCGGAGAGAGCTGGGGCCTCCAAGATCATTCATTCGGCGGTGGGTAATCCGGAGAAATCCGCTGGAGCCGCATCGTCTCCCCGTGGTGGTCCTAGGAGAGAGGAGGTAGTAACCTCGGCCAGGAGAAACAAGCAGATTGTTCTGTATGACCCGACAAGGGCAGGAAAAGCAAAAAAGGTACAAAGAAACGACGATCGACGAAGTGTAAGCTGAGGTAACCGTGACCAAGGCAATGCCGGTCAAGGAAACGCTGTTAACGACAATGTCGGACAACGCAACTCTGCAGGACAACCGCAGCAGCGGAATATACCAAGGCAAGAGCAAAGTGCCGGCCAAGGTATGCGATGCACCACGAGAGTGAGACTGCTATAACGATGGAGATTCGGAAATGGTAAATGCAGGATACCCGAGGCCGGACTATCATGTGATAGGGTCGAGATTGGGAAGCAGGGATTTGATGCCGGATGATGCCAGGTTGAAACTGGATCGACTGTATAGGTCGGAGCAGATTGAAAGTCAAGGTCCTCCGGGTCCTGCGTGTTTTGGACCCCGGATCATGAAAGAGCCACCAGTACCTAACTTCCAGTTACCCAGAGGCACGAAGACGTATGACGACAGCACTAAGCCGAAGGATTGGTTGATAAATTATGCTACGGCTGTGAAAATTGCTACAGGTAACTTGCGATGGGTTGTGAGATACGTATCCCAGATGTTGGAGGGGCCAGCAAGGGTATGGTTGAACAATTTGCCGCCCGGAAGTATTAACTGCTGGATCGATTTTGAGGAAGTGTTCATCAGCAATTTCTCGAGTATGTATCAGAGGCCAAATAGGCCACAGACCCTAGCTATGTGCAAGCAAAGACCGAATGAGACGGACCGGGAGTTTTTGACCCGGTGGTGTACCGTGAGAAACTCGTGTGAGGGTGTGATAGAGTCACAGGCCATAGCATGGTTTGCGCAAGGATGCAGATATGCAAGCGAGCTGTGGCAAAAGTTGCAAAGGAAAATGCCAACTACGTTGGCAGAGATGATCCGGATTGCTGATTCGTATGCTTTGGGTGATCCGACTCAACCTAGGCTCGTGTCCAACGAGTCGAATGAGGAGTACTACCAGAGAGATGGAGCCGGATCATCCCGGAGGAATGATTACAGAGGTAAAAGGAGAGATGATAGACCGGATCACTGATACAGTTCGCAACAAGTTGCAGCTGTGAATCAAGATCAGCCAGGAACAGGGAGCAATCAGCGTTAGAAAACTGGAGGGAAACAATGGACACCAAGGAATGATGGAAAGAAAACTTGGACGCCGGAACAGAAGAAACAGTGGCAAGAAAAGAAGGACCGTCCGAGATATACTTACGAATCGATGTTGGATCAGCCGTGTAAGTTTCACACGCCAAATCCGAGTAACCCAGCGGGTCATACAACGAGGCAATGTGAATGGATGCGTAAGATAGAACAAGGTGGTTCGGGGAATGCTCAGGCACCCCGGAATGATCAACCTCAGCAGGAGTTACCCCGGCAGCAATTTCTCTCCGGAGCGAACACGCAACAGCTACTATTGCCTCCCCCTCCGCCGAGGTATGATAACCATGAGAGAAGGGATTCGGTGCATCAAGTAGAAAACCAGCATCAACCGGATCAGAGATACCCCGGAAATGAGGGGAGAAATGAGTACAGGGAGCATCATCAGAGTTACTATGTGTTTACCACCGAGGAAACAGATAGGAAGAGCTTGCAGCGCCAACATATGGAGGTCAATGCGGTAATGCTAGCGGTGACGAGGTATATGCCTTGGTCGGACCAAGAAATTACTTGGAACATCAAAGATCATCCCAAGCTTATGCCGAGTCCTGGTTCATATGCATTAGTGCTGGACCCGAAATTCATTGGGCCTAACATCAATGTGAGGTTCTCCAAGGTACTGATTGACAATGGCATTAGCATTAACATCATGTATGCAGATACAATGCGCAAGTTGGGTATCTCGGAGAACATGCTCCAGGCTACAAGGACAACTTTCCATGGTATTGTACCAGGCATTTCTTGTGAGCCCATAGGCAAAGTCTGGGTTGACGTGTTATTCGGCACGAGAGATAATTGCCGAACTGAGAATCTAGAGTTCGAAGAGGTGAACTTGGAAAGTGTGTATCACGTGTTACTTGGAAGACCAGGATTGAACAAGTTCATGGCAAGCTGCCACATCAGTTATCTGAAGATGAAGTTGCCCGAGCCAAATGGAGTGATTACCATTGATAGAGATTTCCGACGTTCCATTGAGTGTGCCTCAACCGGGTCTAACCTAGCCAAGTCACTCATTATTGCGCAAGAGAAAAGAAAAATCCAAGAGGTGGCAGCATTAGCTCAGTCCGCGTAGCAGTATATGTCGGTGCTGAGTAACCCGCATGGTAGCGTTTCGTTCCAAGCCGCAAAGGATACTAAGAAAGTGCCTGTTGATGATATGTTCCCAGAGCGCACCGTAACAATTGGTGCCGGGTTGAATGATAAATAGGAAAGCGATCTCGTCAACTTCCTCCGTGAGAATCGGGATATTTTTGCTTGGTCTACACAGGACTTGCAAGGTGTTCCGAGGGAGTTGGCCGAGCACTCTTTGAACATGAGACCCGGAGCAAGGCCGGTGAAGCAACCACTCTGCCGCTTCGCCGAGGATAGGAGAAAAGTCATTGGAGACGAGATAGCTCGGTTGCTAGCAGCAGGATTTATCATGGAAGTACTCTATCCGGATTGGCTCTCTAATCCGGTGCTAGTGGAAAAGAAGAAGGATGACCCGAACGTGGTAGTAGTTTGGCGTATGTGTATCGATTACACGAACCTGAACAAGGCGTGTCCAAAAGATCCATTTCCACTGCCGAGGATAGATCAGGTCATAGACTCAACCACGGGATGTGAACTGTTGTCATTCATTGATGCATATTCTGGTTTCCACCAGATACCTCTGAATCCGGATGATCAAATAAAGACCGCATTTATCACCCCGTATGGGGCTTATTGCTATCGCACCATGCCGTTTGGTTTACATAATGCAGGTGCAACGTACCAAAGATGTATGCAAAAATGTTTGCACGACCAAATAGGTCAAAATGTACAAGTGTATGTGGATGATGTGGTTATCAAGACCAAGGAAAGAAAAACGCTCCTTGACGACATCAGGCAGACATTTGCAAACTTAAGAAGGTTCTGAATGAAGCTTAACCCGGAAAAATGTACCTTCGGCGTCCCGGCTGGAAAATTACTCGGATTTCTCATCTCCACCGAGGTATCGAAGTTAATCCAACTAAGATCCAGGCCATTAAACGAATGGAGCTGCCGAAGTGTCTTAACGATGTATAGAAGTTCACTGGGTGCCTAGCATCATTAAGTCGGTTTGTATGTCGGTTGGGAGAAAAGGCATTGCCTCTCTACCAACTCATGAAAAATTCGGATAAGTTCGTTTGGACGCCACAGGACGATGAAGCCTTTGCCCACTTAAAGAAGATGTTAGGCACTGCACCAGTGTTAGCCTCTCCACTATCAAAGGAGTCAATGTTGCTCTACATAGCCGCAACCAACCGAGTTGTAAGTGCAGTGATTGTGGTAGAGCGCGACGAAGAGGGTAAGTCGGTGCAGAGGCCAGTGTATTACTTGAGCGAGGTATTATCTGCCTCAAAGCAGAACTACCCACACTTTCAAAAGGTGGCATATGGTGTCTATATGGCAGCAAAGAAGTTAAAGCATTACTTTGAGGAGCACCCCATCAAAGTAATATGTGAAGCTCCCATATCCGAGATAATGGGTAACAAGGATGCAAGTGGTCGAATCGCAAAATGGGCAATCGAACTAGCTCCTTATGCGCCACAATATGACAGAAGAGAAGCAATTAAGTCTTAGGATGTGGCGGACTTTTTTGTGGACTGGACCGAGGTACAATACGAACCACCGCCACGAGATCCGAACTACTGGAGGATGCATTTTGACGGGTCAAAAACAAAAACCGGGCTAGGTGCCAGAGTTGTGCTTACCTCGCCAAAGAAGGACCAGCTGAAATATGTGCTGCAAATCCATTTAGCGGCATCGAACAATGTCGCTGAGTATGAAGCACTTGTGCATGGGCTCAAAGTGGCAAAAGAGATTGGGATATGTCGGATACTATGCTTTGGCGACTCGGATTTGGTAATACAGCAAGTGTCGAGGTTGTGGGATGCCCTGGATCCAAACATGGCTCTGTACAGATTTCATGTGCAGAAGATATCTGGTTACTTTGAGGGGTGTGAATTTCACCATGTACCCTGAGTGGAAAATGAGGCTGCCGACATGCTGTCAAAGCTCGGATCAACCCGACAAGCAATTCCACCGGCTGTAGCATTGGAACACCTCAGAAAACCATCTATCATGCCGTCCCCAGAAACTGACTCAATCTATGTCCCGGAAAATACGGAATCTGGAGCTGAGCCCATGGACATTAACATGGGAGGTGGTGCGCGAAACCCGGGGACTGCATCAGCAAACCCGGGGACTGCCTCAGCGAACCTGGGGACTGCATCGCAGGACCCGGGGACTGCTCAGCGTGATCCGGTTGAAGATATGCCGGTGGATCAGATGGAAATTGATGAGGATGTGTTCCCTGTGCGAGCAATACCAGCTTGGGCACTGCCTATATTTCAATTCTTGAAAGATGGAACGTTACCCACTGAGGAGGTGTTATCCAGGCAAACTCAGAGGAGAGCAAAGGCATACACAATTATCAATTCCGAGCTGTACAAACGCAGTGTGACTAATGTCTTCCAGCGGTGCGTTGACCCGGAAGAAGGGCTTGACATCCTCCGAGATATACATCAAGGGGAGTGCGGGCATCATGCCTCGTCCCGAGCCTTGGTGGCAAAAGCATTCCGGCAGAAGATCTAGTGAGAAAATGCAATGGTTTTCAGAGGTATGCTACCAAGACACATATGCCAATGTCGGAGCTCAAGACCATACCAATTACATGGCCATTTGCCGTATGGTGCTTGGATATGGTTGGCCCCTTTAAACCAGCAAGGGGAAATATGACTCACATCTTGGTCATGGTGGATAAGTTTACAAAATGGATTGAAGTGAAGCCTATAAGAAAGTGTGATGGAGCTACGGCCGTAACATTTCTCAAAGAAATTATCTTGAGATACAGTTATCCTCACAGTATCATAACTGATAATGGCACAAATTTTGCTGAAGGAGCATTTGCGTGATTCTGTCGAGATAAGAAGATCCGGCTGGACGTTGCCTCGGTAGCCCACCCTGCATCGAACAGACAGGTGGAAAGATCCAATGGATTAGTTTTATTTGGGATAAAACCCCGGCTCATTGAGCCGCTACAAAGATCAGCAGGGTGCTGGATAGAAGAACTACCAGCGGTACTGTGGAGTTTAAGAACAACTCCGAATCGATCAACAGACTATACGCCATTTTTCTGGTATATGGGGCAGAAGCTGTATTACCAGCCGACATAGAGCATGATTCGCCTAGAGTCACCCAATACACAGAAGCCGAAGTGCAAGAAGCCCGGCAGAATGATGTTGATCTGCTGGAAGAAGCGAGAGAATTGGCATTGTCCAGATCCGCCATATATCAGCAAAATCTCCGACGCTATCATAGCCAAAAAGTAAGCCTCCGAGTCTTCCAGGAAGGCGATCTGGTGCTCCAGTTGGTACAAAATACTGCTGGCATGCATAAATTATCCCCCCATGGGAAGGGCCATTCATCGTGAGCAAGGCATCGCACAATGACTCTTATCATCTTATAGATGCAAAGCCACAGGAAAAGAACAAGGCGGACAGGTCCGGTGAGGAATCTAAGCGTCCATGGAATGCAGCTCTACTTCGTCCTTTTTACAATTAGCAAAGAAGTGTATGTATCCGAGTCTTCTCATGTGTCGGTATGTATGCCGGCAATGAGCTTATCAATGAAGTGTTGGCACCTCGAGCAGTAACTCGGGGACTACCTCAATAATATTTGTTGTCTTTTGTGCGTTAGCTGGAATAAGTTGTTCTGCTTAACTCGGATTAGTAATGTGTGAGCACCAAGAACCCAACTCTTCGACTTGCTGCTGTCCAACAAGAATTGGCTTCATGGCAAGCAAGAGAACAAGTTTGGAATTGCGTAGCACATGAAAAATGACTAAGGAAAAGAACTTAATCGAGCCGATGTTTGTTTTTCGTACTAACCTTGTATTTACTTTCAAATTATTATGCTGAATTATTTTGAGCTAAGCCTAAAAGTTTCCAAGTATTGTTAAAAAAAAATTGAAGCTCAGATTCGTAAGTCGTAAAACCGAATCAAGGTAGACACGAACCGAGCCAGAAGATTGGACGAACAAGAAAGTGAAACTCGGGGACTACACCCAAGTTAATCCGGCATACAAACTTAGTAGCAAAATATCACATGAGTACGAGATACAATTCCACCCGGCATACCGGGGATCTGATAAGTTTTCAAGTGTTTTTACTTAAGGAGCAGCAGGAGGAGGAAGTTCGGCGTCATCTTCACCTTCTTCGATATCCGAGGCATCGTCCTCTCCATCATCGTCCGAACCATCTTCAACATTTTCGACCTCTTCGTCACCAGCGGCTTCCAGGAAGCTCAGACCCTCAGACCCTCAGTCCATTCATGAATGGGAGCATATTTAATAAGGCTATGGGCGCAAGCCTGGCGCCGAGCTACCCATTCCGGGTCATTGGTCCACTTGGATCCGGTGCGCAGGCGCGTGAGGAGGCTGAGATCGATCTTCTCATACCACGTGAGTATGTGGTGAAGAACGGTCTCAGCTGCAGCACATCCAGCAGACTCTCTCCAAAGGTCGAGCTGGGTCTCGATCTCCGTCAACTTTCCAGCAAGGATTGTGATTCTCTCCGGAGTGTCCTCGCCAGGCCAGAACGTGTTGAAGACTCGGACTGAAACGTCGAGGAGATCCTTGCTGTAGTTCTTGATGATTTCCACACGAGATGACAGGCTGACCAACAGGTCCTCCATGTCATAGGGAATGTCCTCACCATCAGGAGCGACGGGAGTACCCCTCTCTTCGGTGGAAATTGGCAACAGCGGCGCTCGCAATGGGAGTACCCTCTGGAAATTTGCCTAAAAACAGAACAAGAGAAGCAAGTAATGAAAAGACATGAGAGATAACCCAGAGAAATATGCCGGAGAAGGAAAAGAAACTTACGTTAAATGTGGCTGTGGATCCGGGTCAACTCATTGATGCAATTATCGCGTCTTTGGCGGAGCTGTACCAGTTCAGCGTTCGCCGACTCGAGTTTGACGTCGGCCTCTTGGAGAAGTTTGTGAACCTTAGCAATTTGGAGACTGAGGCGCTCGCGCTCTTCGGTGTAGTCTTCGCCAGCCTCTTCAAGCTCGGTTTGGTGATGTGCCTTCATCTTCTTCATTTCTGCCTTTAACTTGGCAATCTCATCATTCTTGGATCGGAGGAGGGCAAGCTCATCGTCTTTCTTTTTGAGCTCGGCCTGATGCTGCCCTGCTTGTTCGAGAAAATGCAGCATCATGTCAGGCACGGGCACACTATCTTCAAGAGATGCTGAAATAGCGTGTTGACCCGGCAGAGCCGAGGTATGAATGTTTGCAGCGCCAAGAAGAAAAGGAGATGGAAAGCAAAGCAGGGTCGGACAAAAGTAGCTTACCCTTAATCTGATCCAGAATTTTCCTCATGAGCTTGTTCTCAGCCTCCACCCCAGCTACGAAAACCGAATGACGGATTAGTTCTGCAGAAAAAGATGAAGGAAAACAGAAAAATGTGAAGAAGGGAACTTACCCCTTTTCTCATGCTCAGCGAGATGTGCATTGTGCTTTGTGAGCAACATCTTGTGGGTATCCAGGAGACGCTGGAACTCAGCACTCCGGCGGTTGGTGGTCACCTGAAAAAATTACAAAAATTTGGCTTAAGCCTTGTGCATGTTCTAAGTGTACAAGATCCAGGCCAAGTGGAACTTAATCCGGCTCTAGGTGTGTGCATATTCGAAGTGTGCAAGATCCGGGCCAAGTGGAACTTAACCCGACTCTAGGTGTGTGCATATTCGAAGTGTACAAGATCCGGGCCAAGTGGAACTTAACCCGGCTCGAGGTGTGTGCATATTCGAAGTGTACAAGATCCGGGCCAAGTGGAACTTAACCCGGCTCTAGGTGTGTGCATATTTGAAGTGTACAAGATCCAGGCCAAGTGGAACTTAACTTGGCTCTAGGTGTGTGCATATTCGAAGTGTACAAGATCCGGGCCAAGTGGAACTTAACCCGGCTCTAGGTGTGTGCATATTCGAAGTGTACAAGATCCGGGCCAAGTGGAACTTAACCCGGCTCTAGGTGTGTGCATATTCGAAGTGTACAAGACGGCCAAGTGGAACTTAACCCGGCTCTAGGTGTCTGCATATTCGAAGTGTACAAGATCTTGGCCAAGTGGAACTTAACCCGGCTCTAGGTGTGTGCATAATTGAAGTTGTAAGGGAGCTATGTTAGTTTTCTAAGGAGCATCCGGCCAAGTAACAAGTTACTCCCCTGGAGGCTCGGGGACTAATGGTTATATCGCTAGTGCATGCTAAGGAAAAGGTGAAGTAACGTACCTCCATCATCCGGCCCGCGAGGTTAATCGCCTTAGCGGCTGTGTTCATCTGAGCAGCGAACTCAGCGGGATCGAATTTCTCAGGGAGATCGTCGTTATAGACGAACTCTGCCTTGTTCCAGTTGTTCATAAACTCGATCAAGGTCGGAGGATATTGTAGCATCCCATATGTCTAACATATGTAATGCTACATGGTTTAGTAATATAATGGCTACTTCCTACATATAATTGTTGCATCATAATTATATCATGCTCATGTCATTATGCCACCTTGCATTTGAGCATCATATAAAACCCTTTTCATTTGGTTCTTCTCTCATATGCATTATTGATTATTTTTGCCTCTTGATATATTGTATTTGGTTCTTGATAAATGCTTGATGCCCAAGTTGAGTTGGGGGCATATCTTTTATTAACTCCACCACCTTTCTTGTCACCACCCCATAATTCTACCATTCCAATATATGTGAGCTTAGCATTTTTATTTGGGTTTACCTCTAGCTCATGTGGGGTGGGATGGATTCAATTCTAATTTCTTTTGCTTGGTCTTTATTTTCCTCAGTTTTGGTAATGCATGGGAATCATGCCATGTTATATTATTATTGTTTTCACAAAAATAAAACATGGCATTAATGCCCATGCATGGGCCATGCAAATTAACACCATCCTCTTGATTTGGGATTTGCTTGTATTTTTGGAAGTGTGGCATGGTCCTCTGAGATTCAATTCAAGGTGGCCATACTTTTGCTTCCACCATCAAACCATACCCCTCTATCCTTATCCAACATCTATCTAGGCATGATCTTGGGGGAATCATTCTCACATAAACCACCATCTCATGCTTTATTCATGTGGGCTCATCACAAAACCCTCTCACCATTTTTCCCCTCTTCCCACTCTCCATCCCACTACCACATGCTAGTGGGATCTTGGGACTCATACTCTAAAAACTCTAAACCCCCTCTCTAATCTACCTACCTACCCTCTCTCTTTATTTTTGCCTCAAACCCTAAACCTCTCTCTTCTTCTTAAAAACCTAACCCTAGCTACCTACTCCACCTTGGCTCCTCCTTGCCGAGACCCCCTGTCCCTCTAATCCTCTCTCTAACCTAATCAGCTACCACCACCTAGCTACCCATCTACCCCCACTCCTAACCCGAGCCCCACTAAACCCTAGCCGAAGCTACACCCGAGCCTCCCCTCTCCTCTCTTTCTCTCTCACTGCCGGGCCTGTCCCACCTGAGCCTACCCTCCTGGGTCGTCCCTTGGCCCGCCTTGTAGCCTCCACCCTACCTGCTTGGCCGCTCACGTCGTGCACGTGAGAGAAGGAGGAGGAAAAGGTGGACGAAGCCACCTTTACCTCTACCCCGCGCCCACACGGCACCTTTCCTCTCCCTATCTGTTTATTCCCTTCCCCACGCCTCCTCTACCTCGCCCAGATCCACCCCGGACCGCTGCGCCGATCCCTTCCTCCCTGCTTCTCTTCTCCAAATCCGGCGAGCACCATCGGCTTCTCCTCCACCTCCTCGTATAAGCCGGTGGCGTGGAGCTGTGGTCGTCGGGGAAGCCCAGCGTGCACCCCTGCATCGGCCAGTACACGCAAGCGAGGTGGGGAAGCCCCGGAACTACCACTGTACCGTGGCCACGGGCGTCTGCATGTCGGCACGTCGCACAAAAGCTTACCTAGACCCCGCGCGCCTATCTGTCACCATCCCTTACCCAGCCGCAATGGCTCCATACCGCGGAACGCGCGCCCTGCGTCGCGGGTTCGACCCCCGCGCCGCGCTCTGTCGCGGTCGAGCATCGATTTGTCCGCAGTTGCAGAGAAGAACAACAGTACGGGCCTGTGGTAACTTTGCAAATAGCCCCCCTTTTATCTCTCGCTCAACCCGCGGTACTCGCGACCCCACCTATCGGCCGCCCTAGCGATCTTGCAGAAAAGCCCCCCAGTTCTTCCAGCCTCAACCCGCACTTCCTCACCGCGCCACGTGGTCAGCCCTCCACCTCTCTCTGTCAAGTGGGCCTGTGAGCCAGCGGGTCCCACCTGTCAGTCTCACGGGCTGGGTACCCCCGCGATGCAAAATCTCTCTGCGCGCTGTGTCGCCCAGTCAACAACTGGCCCACCTGTCGGTGGCTTTGGCTAGCACTGGGCTAGGTGACAAAAGTTTTCTGGTTTTCTGTCTTATAAAACAATTTCAGAAAATGTTTTAATATGAATTTAAATCTATTTTAAATATCTTTTGAATTATAATTCCAAATGATACAAATGATATATGTTTTTGAATCAGAAAAATGTGAGGAATTCAAAAATGCCATTCAAAATATTATTTGAGCACTTTAATTTTCGAGATGATTAAAATTACAATAAAATGCCCTTTTTCTTATTTAATTAATAACTTTAGTTTTATAACTCCAAATTTGACAAATAATATGTTAAAATTGATCAGCGCGTCGAGCATGTTCTAACTATGCATTCCATGTTCTGAATTGAAGCATGCATCATATAAATATTAAGTGTAAAGCAAGTGTTATGAGAGCAAAACATGACTAAAACTTAATGAAATGCTTTACTCTTGTACCCCACACCTCACCCATGCCATGCTACTTTATTACCATGTAAATTGTGCATCATTCATCATGGCATGCTTGTTTTGCTTGTCGCATTTCAATACATATTCTTGTGCACTTTATTTATGTTGGCCTTGTTTGTTTGGTTCTTCCTCGAATAGACGCTGAGCAGGGGATATATCAGGAATCCTAGGAGCACTACCCAGATCCTTCTCTCGCTTAAACTGAGTTGCCAGGCAAGCACTACCACATGCTTGCATACATATAGTACCTATTGCCTCTATCTTATTCTTGCATCATTGAGTCGCGATTGCATTAAATTGAATCCCAAGTACTGCATAGCCTTTACTTTTAAACCCCACTGAAGCTTGTTCCTCCATCCCATGAGCCATTACTACAGGAGTTGTTTTTGCCATGCGGGTCGTAGAACAGCATGTGTAGGGTATGTGAGTGTCTGATGGATAACGAGGTACCTAAACAACGTAACCTGAGTAGTAATGGGATAACTAATGAAAGTGGCACCGGTGAGCAATATCTGATATTTGGTTCTTCATGCTCACTTGTGTCCCGTACGACCCCGAGTACTTGATTCCTGTTCCCTGACTATTCGCACTATCCACATCCGGGAGGCCTTATGGACCCCCCTGAGCTAGAGCTTGATTCACTCTTATTTCTTGGGGCCACAAAGTAGTTTCGGGCTTTATTACTATCCTGTACTTATACCATGCTTTACTGCTTTATTTAAGATTGTGCGAGGAGCACCTGTACTGTTTAGGATTGCGGAGTGTTTTCGTGGTATTGACAAGCCCAGTCACACTTTCGGGCTCCTAGTCGTTTACAGCCATTGGAGCAAACCTTGGGTCCGTCTCGGAGCCGGCCAACTTTGTTGCGGGTAGCTTAATGGGGTGGCCCCCTGAAATATTTCTGAATCCTGTGATCGCTTTGTCGTGAATGCCTCGTTGGGTTCTGATTTGGTTTTTCCGAGGTTGATCGAGTGTGTGTTTCTATTTGTGCACCCCTGCAGGGTAAATCTTTCTGAAAGCCGTGTCCACGGTTATGGATGACTTGGAGCACAGTTTCTCGATCATAGACAAGTATAACTAAAGTACCGCTTTTAAACTGACTAAGTACCTGACTAGTAAATAGTGCAACACTCATCGATTGGTTAATAAAACTGCCAACGGATGGGGGGGTTGTTCGTCCGCTTTCTCGTTGGTAAGCGAGAAGGAGGATGGATTTGTTAATTATGCTGTTATAACTGTTGTTACTAATTAACGGACATCCGTCTATCATTGGTTAGGCGGATGGTTAGCGAGTATCTATAGAATTGTTAGTTATTATCTTTTGCTGCAATTGCGTCACCCCAGGTTGTGTCCCCTTTAGAGGCATAAAGACTTGCTGAGTACCCCTAGAGTCTCACACGATAAATTGTTTGATTCAGAAGAACAGGTGTACTCGCAAGATGGATACTGGGTGGAGGAGACGGATGATGTTGACAACGATCACTCGGTGTAGAGATTCCGGGAATGGGGATCCATGAGATCTGTGGGCGGGATGTGTTTATTTATGTGGCATCTTATGCCGATTTGCTTCTTATACATACTCGGATCTTGTTTTCCGCTTCCGCCTGATACTCTGATGTTTGATGTATGAGGGGATATCCTAAACTATTATACCTATCTAGGATATTTGGATCTTTGTAACTACCTTGGTGAATTACGCTCTTAGTTAGAAGCCTGGATGAGCGGAAATGGTTAAAATAGTACGGTGGGGCCAAATGCCAGTCACAGGTAGACCTTTCGGCTGTCCTAACCATTTCCAAACATCAGGACAAGAACGAGCGGCCTAATCGGCAGGCGAAAGGATCAACTACATACACAAATGAGTATGTATGAAAGCCACATACAACAGTCCTCAGAGCCATTCCATCTAAAAGAAATAGAAATATTGCAACGCCATACGGCAAGATCCAAATATCCTAGATAGATATAACAGTTTAGGATATCTCCTCATACATCAAACATCAGAGTATCAGGCAGAAGCAGAAAACAAGATCCGAGTACGGATAAGAAGCAAATCGGCATAAGATGCCCCATAAATAAACACATTCCGCCCACAGATCTCACGGATCCCCGTTCCCGGAATCTCTACACCGAGTGATCGTTGCCAACATCGTCCGTCTCCTCCACCCAGTATCCATCTTGCGAGTATACCTGTTCATCTGAATCAAACAATTTATCATGTGAGACCCTAGGGGTACTCAGCAAGTCTTTATGCCTCTAAAGGGGACACAACCTGGGGTGACGCAATTGCAACAAAAGATAATCCCTAACAATTCTATAGATACTCGCTAACCATCCGCCTAACCAAAGATAGACGGATGTCCGTGAATTAATAACAACAGCTATAACAGTAATATTAACAAATCCATCCTCCTCCTCGCTTACCAACGAGGAAGCGGACGAACAGCCCCCCATCCGTTGAGAGTTTTATTATCCATTCCATGAGTGTTGCACTATTTACTAGTCAGGTACTTAGTCAAATTAAAAGCGGTACTTTAGTTATACTTGTCTATGATCGAGAAATTGTGCTCCAAGTCGTCCATAACCGCGGACACGGCTTTCAGAAAGATTTACCCTGCAGGGGTGCACAAATAGCAACACACACTCGATCAACCTCGGAAAAACCAAATCAAAACCCAACGAGGCATTCACGATAAAGCGATCATAGGATTCAGAAATGTTTCAGGGGGCCACCCCACTAAGCTACCCGCAACGAAGTTGGCCGGCTCCGGAACGGACCCAGGGTTTGTGTGGACGGCGGTAAACGACTGGGAACCCGAAAATGTGACTAGGCTTGTCGATACAGCGAAACCGTGTCACGGTCCTAAACAGTACAGGTGCTCCACGCACAATCTTAAATGAAGCAGTAAAGCATGGCATAATTACAGGATAGTAATAAAGCCCCAAACTACTTTTTGGCTCCAAGAAATAAGAATGAATCAAGCTCTGGCTCAGGGGGGTCCATAAGGCCTCCCGGATGTGGATAGTGCGAATAGTCAAGGAACATGAATCAAGTACTCGGGTTCCTACGGGACACAAGTGAGCATGAAGAACCAAATAGCAGATATTGCTCACTGGTGCCACTTTCATTAGTTATCCCATTACTACTCAGGTTAAGTTGTTTAGGTACCTCGTTATCCATCAGACACTCACATACCCTACACATGTTGTTCTACGGCCCGCATGGCTCAAACAACTCCTGTAGTAATGGCTCATGGGATGGAGGAACAAGCTTCGGTCGGGTTTAAAAGTAAAGGCTATGCGGTACTTGGGATTCAGTTTAATGCAATCGCGACTCAATGATGCAAGAATAAGAGAGAGGCAATAGGTACTATATGTATGCAAGCATGTGGTAGTGCTTGCCTGGCAGCTCAGTTGAAGCGAGGGACGGATCTGGGTAGTGCTCCTGGGATTCCTGATATATCCCCTGCTCAGCGTCTATTCGAAGAAGAACCAAACAAACAAGGGCCAACATAAATAGAGTGCACAAGCATATGAATTAAAATGCGACAAGCAAACAATTATGCCATGATGAATGATGCACAATTTGCATGGCAATAATGTAGCATGGCATGGGTGAGGTGTGGGGTACAAGATTAAAGCATTCCATTAAGTTTTTAGCCCGGTTTGGTCTCATATAAGTTGCTGTAACCTTTATATTTATATGATGCATGCTGCAATTCAGAACATGGAATTCATAGATAGAACAGGCTCATCGTGTTGATCGATTTAGACATATTATTTGTCTAATTCGGAGTTATAAAACTAAAGTTATTAATTAATTAAGAAAAAGGGCATTTTATTGTAATTTTAATTACCTCGAAATTTTAAAGTGCTCAAATAATATTTTGAATGGCATATTTGAAATTCTCACATTTTTCTGATTCAAAAACATATATCATATGTATTATTTGGAATTATATTTCAACAGTTATTTAAAAACAGATTTGAATTTGAATTTAAACAATTTTGAAAAAGGTTTTAATTAAACAGCAAGCAGAAACCATTTTGTACTCACACAGATCTAGCCACAGACACCGCCAAGTGGGTCCGGGCTGATCTGGCGGTAACAGGCGCACCGAAGGGTTTTCTGTACCGCGGCCTTAGCTAGCCCAGGTCGCTGACCGGTGGGTCTGTCGGTGGGGCCGGGCCCACATGACAGCGAGAGGGGAGGGTCAGCCACATGTCACGGCGAAGGGAGCGCGGGTTGAGGCTGGAAGAACTAGGGGGGCTTAACTGCAAAACGGACGGAGAGGCTGACGGTGGGGCTCGATGGTACCGCGGGTTGAGGCGAAGAAAAAGAAAGGGGGTATATGGAAAAAGGCCAACAGACCCCTGTTTCTCTTCCTGCAAACACGCGGATAGGTCGGTGCGCGACCGACGCAGGGCGTGGCGCGTGGGGTTCGAACTCGCGTCGCGGGCGCGTGCGCTGCGGGTGGTAGCCAGTGCGGCTGGTTACGGGATGGTGACAGAGGAGCGGCGGGCGGCTAGATGTGGTTCTGCGCGGCGCGGGAGCGAGCCAACGAAGTGGCCGACGGCGCGTGCAGCGTGTTTGACGAAAAGTACGACGGATCTAGACGACGACAACAAGGCGAAGGTTGTCAGGGAGGGAGAGGGTCGTACCGCGGAGAGATCGGTGCGGTCGGATCGTGCAGGGGGGCGACGAAGGGGCGAGGACGCAGACGGCCGGTGCAGCTAGGGTTTGCATCGGGCGGCGCTAGTGCTGGCGGCTGTGGCGCTCCTCCTCCGTGTCGGCGTGTACAGAGAGCGGTAGGGAGGTCTCCTTGGTCTCCCAGACCACCTCCAAGACGCGCACGCCGGCCGGAACGACGAGACGCAGGGGTAGACGATGGTGACTGGCGGCAAGACCTGGCGACGGTGAAGAGGAAGGGGAGGAGAGGCAGGGCTCTGGGCGGATCTGGGAGAGGCAGAGGAGCCGTGGGGTGAAGGGTAAAGCGAGGGAGAGAGGCGAGGTAGCGTGTGGGCACGGGGTAGGGAAAAGTGGCTTCGGCCCTTTTCTTCTTCTCCTCGAGCACGTTGTCGAGCTGGGGCTCGACCTGGGCAGCCAGGGCAGGGCAGGTAAGGCTGCCAGGTGGGAACGGCGTGGCGGTGGGGCTACCCGGCAGGTAGAGAGAAGAGAGAGGGTAGGGAGCTCGGGTGTAACTTAGCCTAGTGTTAGGAGGAGCTCGGGTCAGCTAGGGCTTGGCTAGGAGGGGGGTAGATGGGGTGTGGGACCAGGGAGAGGGGGTAGCCAGGTGGGGTTATCATGGTAGAGAGAGGGAGAGGTGAGAGAGGTGTGGTTAGGGTTGGCTTAGAACTAGGGTTAGAAGAAAAGAGAGGAAACTAGAGTTAGGGTTTAGATGAGGTGTTAGGTTTTAGGAGAGAGGATTAGAGAGAGAGGGTGATGTGGTGGTAGGGTTTGAATCATGACCAAAGCATGAGGCGACAAGAGTGAGGAGAGAGGGGTGGAGATGACCCACAAAGAATGGAACCAATAAACCCAAGAGGAGAACAAAAGGTTAAAGGTGGTGATGCTCTTGCATGGCCCATGCAAAAATAATAAATGCCATGTATTATCCTTGTGAAAACAATAATGATGATATGGCATTATTCTTATGCATTCCCAAGAAGTGGAATAAAGCCAAGCAAAAGAATTTATAGGATTAGATCCACCCCACCCACATGAGCTAGAGAATAAATTCAAAAGAAAGAACTACAAGCTCATGGTTTAATGGGATGGTGGAATTATAAGGTGGTGACAAAGAGAGGTGGTGGAATTGGAATAAAAGATATGCCCCCAACTCAACTTGGGCATTTAAACAATATATCAATAACCAAATACAATATCAAGAGGCAAATACAATTAACAATGCATATGAGAGAAGAACCAAATCAAAAGGGTTTTATATGATGCTCAAATGCAAGGTGGCATGACGACATGAGCATGATATCATTATGATGCAACAATTATATATAGGAAGTAGCATATATATAGACTAGGCTAGTAGCATTGCAATTGTTAGACAATTGGGATGCTACAACTCTCCCCCACTAAACAAGAATCTCGCCCCGAGATTCCTAGGAAAAAGAAAACAACACAAGGAGAGGCGGGTGTTCGAACGAAGGTGACCCTCACGTTCCCAAGTTGATGAACCATGGAATGGTGCGACCACTACACCTTGCAAAACTTGCTAGACTTGTTGCGAGTCTTGCGTTTTGCTTCAAGAACAACGGGTTAGAAGAATTGTAGGATTGTCATGAGACAAGAAGGATAGGATGGACATAGCTTCGGTTTTCTCAAGAAACATGATAAAAGAATAGAACCACTTGTGAAATAAAGGACAAGATGATGTATCATGGATAAAGAAAGACACATCATTAAGATTAAAGATTTATCGATACTAGAGAGGATGAAAACTTTGTCTCGCTGGAAGAAAAGAGCTAGATTGGAGAGGTTTTGAACCACTATGACAATAGCATCGTATCTTCTCTCGGATTTGAGAAATGAAGTACGGAAATAATATTGCCTTCAAACAATAGAGTCCCTTGATATCAACAGAAAGATTTAGTTAGACATCGTCGGATAAGATTCTTGTTGCAACGGTAAGAACCAAGGATCACGCAATTGAGGTGCGCGGATATAACTTCCAGAGATGGATGTGAAGCTAGATCATGGTGGAATCCTGAGACGCAACGAATATGGAGGATCTGGAGTTTATTGTAGAGATACTTATTGCTTTCTTTAGCCTTGAGGCTAACGCAATAGATTTGCGGCTGATGGCCTCAACCATAATTGGCTTTACCACAGAAAAAGAATTGATGAAACAAAGAGAGAGATAGTTTCCTTTCATCTTGTTTGGGGATGTCGAGCATCGGTAGAATCACAAGGACAGAAAAGAGTTTGCGTTTGTTCCCACCGGATAATTGATGATTTGCTCCCTCTAGAATAGACAGACCACCAACAAGAGATTATTGATTACTTTCTTCGAGAGAGCACTCCGGAAAAACAAGGACGGAAGTAAAAGTATCAAGGAGTAAAGGCCACTTCTAACTTCCGTGGAATTAGTGAAATCACATAAATTCACCAATTCAATGTACAAGAGCGAATGATAAGAGTAGTGGTATGGTAGCTACTCCATCCCGCACTCAAAGCATTACTCCGCACATGAATAAGAAAACCATGCAACCCAACTACCGAAACAGACTGAAGGTATTGACAATAACTCATGGAACTTCGTTAGAAAACAAGGATAGATGCAAACGATTCGCCGGATTCATAGATAGATAAAGATGATGTTGTCGTCATGTCGGAAGTACCAAGCCACCGGAAAGATATGAAGGAAGATTACGGAGAACAACTGCAAGATTCAACGGCTACAGAAAAGATAGCACCAACTTGAACGGAAGGAATACAAGATCTGGAAGGTCTTCATGGCCTCCGGTGGATTGAGCATAGACGATAGAGCGAGAGGGTTTCAAGAGATTACTTGACGAGACTGAGGTGAAAGAACTCCATGTTCTTCTTGAAATGATTGAGAAAGATTTAGCAGTCTTGAGGAAAATCTTTAGCGAAACGACGATGATAACTTGCCAACAAGGAAAACTCCGGGTTTGATTGAAGATGGAAGCTGGAATTAACAATGGACTTGCTGATTCCAGAATTGAAGCGATCTATTTAGCAGAAGGATGTGGCCGAGATAGGTGACTTCAAAAAGTCAGAATTCTCACTTTGAGACTTTGCACACAGGCAGTGCTCACGAAGCTTGAGAGAAAGAGACACAGATGATCTTCCATGTCCTTCCATTGATATCGAATAGGCAAGCATATTATCAACATATACCCCCATGGATTAACAGGATATTTCTAGAATATCAAGTTCAAGAGGCGGGAGAAACAAACAAATGCTCGAAAAACTTTCTGAGCTCAATGCTCTTTGAAAGATCAACGTTACGAGTAAGGATTCATGTTGGAAAGATGCACTGGTAGAATAGATTATCTGGTCCTTCGGAAGAGAACAGGAAATGCCAAACTGGTTCACATTGTCGATCGGATCACCGGTTACAAAGATAAATAGATCTTGGATAAAGAAAAGATGATAGATCATACCTTAAGCAAAGCTATCAGATACGAAAAGATGCAATTCCCTCGTCTCAAAGAGAATTTTGCAGATATGGAGTTCAAAAAGATGTGCAGCATGATGAACAGATGATAGACCGCCGTAGTGCCTTGAGAAACTCCGGATTGCCAAAGATGCTCGAATATGCATAGATATGATCACGGTGTACTCAAAATCATAGGAGATAACCGTCACCATTTGGAGGATAGTGTTGATAGCATTTTCCATATTCCACTCATGATAAGTGTCCTATAGCTATGCCGAGAACCAAATTACAATCACCAGCATCGGATCGACACATGTTATGTAATTAGCCCAAGAGAATTGGAGATGAAAAATAAAACTCTAGGATTAAGCGCCGGTGACAAAAGAATGAGTTAGCATGGACATGCTGATAAAAGGGAGATAGATAATGTTTCACACACGACTGAAAAGGAGTGTGGAAACACAGATGTATCAAAGAAAATTGTTCCGCATTTTTCGGCATTAAAATACCAATAGATGCGCAAAATCACTTATCAGGTAGAGATTAGCAACTCCACATTCTGTGAAAGCATGCTGGAAGTAAGAACACCCTTAAGAAGATGGCACCGGTTAACAAGGAGTCGGATAGATCGCGCCGGTTTTCAAAAGCCTATCAGTATGGAATGTACCAACAGTTGATAACCAAAGGCAGATTGTGATAACAAATTGGATGCAACAGATAGACAAGGAATTACACACACACGCACACACACACACACACTTTCTATGGTACTACGGAAACCCAGAACACGTGAATCCTAGTTTGAATTTTTAGAAGAGGATTGAAAACGTTACACTTCCTTACCAGAAAAGGGTGGGTGGGTGGGTAAGAAGAAAAATGGAAGCAGTCCTACTCTCACGTTGTTGTTTTTCCCTAGTATACAGAACTACCAAAAATATTTGCTAAACTGACAACGACCATTTGGCTGAGACCCTGAAGGGCGGGATGGCTCTGATACCAATTGTAACTACCTCGGTGAATTAGCTCTTAGTTACAAGCCTGAATGAGCGGAAATGGTTAAAATTGTACGGTGGGGCCAAATGCCACTCATAGGTAGACCTTTCGGCCGTCCTAACCATTTCCAAACATCGGGACAACAACGAGCGACGTAATCGGCAGGCGAAGGGATCAACTACATACACAAATGAGTATGTATGCAAGCCACATACAACAGTCCTCAGAGCCATTCCATCTAAAAGAAATAGAAATATTGCAACGCCATACGGCAAGATCCAAATATCCTAGATAGATATAATAGTTTAGGATATCTCCTCATACATCAAACATCAGAGTATCAGGCGGAAGCAGAAAACAAGATCCGAGTACGGATAAGAAGCAAATCGGCATAAGATGCCCCATAAATAAACACATCCCGCCCACAGATCTCACGGATCCCCGTTCCCGGAATCTCTACCGAGTGATCGTTGCCAACATCGTCCGTCTCCTCCACCCAGTATCCATCTTGCGAGTATACATGTTCATCTGAATCAAACAATTTATCGTGTGAGACCCTAGGGGTACTCAGCAAGTCTTTATGCCTCTAAAGGGGACACAACCTGGGGTGACGCAATTGCAGCAAAAGATAATCCCTAACAATTCTATAGATACTCGCTAACCATCCGCCTAACCAAAGATAGACGGATGTCCGTGAATTAATAACAACAGTTATAACAGTAATATTAATAGATCCATCCTCCTCCTCGCTTACCAACGAGGAAGCGGACGAATAGCCCCCCATCCGTTGGCAGTTTTATTATCCATTCCATGAGTGTTGCACTATTTACTAGTCAGGTACTTAGTCAAATTAAAAGCGGTACTTTAGTTATACTTGTCTATGATCGAGAAACTGTGCTCCAAGTCGTCCATAACCGCGGACACGGCTTTCAGAAAGATTTACCCTGCAGGGGTGCACAAATAGCAACACACACTCGATCAACCTCGGAAAAACCAAATCAAAACCCAACGAGGCATTCACGACAAAGCGATCACAGGATTCAGAAATGTTTCAGGGGGCCACCCCACTAAGCTACCCGCAACGAAGTTGGCCGGCTCCGGAACGGACCCAGGGTTTGTGTGGACGGCGGTAAACGACTGGGAACCCGAAAATGTGACTAGGCTTGTCGATACAGCGAAAACGTGTCACGGTCCTAAACAGTACAGGTGCTCCACGCACAATCTTAAATAAAGCAGTAAAGCATGGCATAAGTACAGGATAGTAATAAAGCCCCAAACTACTTTGTGGCCCCAAGAAATAAGAATGAATCAAGCTCTGGCTCAGGGGGGTCCATAAGGCCTCCCGGATGTGGATAATGCGAATAGTCAAGGAACAGGAATCAAGTACTCGGGGTCCTACGGGACACAAGTGAGCATGAAGAACCAAATAGCAGATATTGCTCACCGGTGCCACTTTCATTAGTTATCCCATTACTACTCAGGTTAAGTTGTTTAGGTACCTCGTTATCCATCAGACACTCACATACCCTACACATGCTGTTCTATGACCCGCATGGCTCAAACAACTCCTGTAGTAATGGCTCATGGGATGGAGGAACAAGCTTCGGTGGGGTTTAAAAGTAAAGGCTATGCGGTACTTGGGATTCAGTTTAATGCAATCGCGACTCAATGATGCAAGAATAAGAGAGAGGCAATAGGTACTATATGTATGCAAGCATGTGGTAGTGCTTGCCTGGCAGCTCAGTTGAAGCGAGGGACGGATCTGGGTAGTGCTCCTGGGATTCCTGATATATCCCCTGCTCAGCGTCTATTCGAAGAAGAACCAAACAAACAAGGGCCAACATAAATAGAGTGCACAAGCATATGAATTAAAATGCGACAAGCAAACAATTATGCCATGATGAATGATGCACAATTTGCATGGCAATAATGTAGCATGGCATGGGTGAGGTGTGGGGTACAAGATTAAAGTATTCCATTAAGTTTTTAGCCCGGTTTGCTCTCATATAAGTTGCTGTAACCTTTATATTTATATGATGCATGCTGCAATTCAGAACATGGAATTCATAGATAGAACAGGCTCATCGCGCTGATCGATTTAGACATATTATTTGTCTAATTCGGAGTTATAAAACTAAAGTTATTAATTAATTAAGAAAAAGGGCATTTTATTGTAATTTTAATTACCTTGAAATTTTAAAGTGCTGAAATAATATTTTGAATGGCATATTTGAAATTCTCACATTTTTCTGATTCAAAAACATATATCATATGTATTATTTGGAATTATATTTCAACAGTTATTTAAAAACAGATTTGAATTTGAATTTAAACAATTTTGAAAAAGGTTTTAATTAAACAGCAAGCAGAAACCATTTTGTACTCACACAGATCTAGCCACAGACACCGCCAAGTGGGTCTGGGCTGATCTGGCGGTAACAGGCGCACCGAAGGGTTTTATGTACCGCGGCCTTAGCTAGCCCAGGTCGCTGACCGGTGGGTCCGTCGGTGGGGCCGGGCCCACATGACAGCGAGAGGGGAGGGTCAGCCACGTGTCGCGGCGAAGGGAGCGCGGGTTGAGGCTGGAAGAACTAGGGGGGCTTAACTGCAAAACGGACGGAGAGGCTGACGATGGGGCTCGGTGGTACCGCGGGTTGAGGCGAAGAAAAAGAAAGGGGGTATATGGAAAAAGGCCAACAGACCCCTGTTTCTCTTCCTGCAAACGCGCGGACAGGTCGGTGCGCGACCGACGCGGAGCGCGGCGTGCGGGGTTCGAACTTGCATCGCGGGCGCGCGCGCTGCGGGTGGTAGCCAGTGCGGTTGGTTACGGGATGGTGATAGAGGAGCGGCGGGTGGCTAGATGTGGTTCTGCACAACGCGGGAGCGAGCCAACAAAGTGGCCGACGGCGCGTGCAGCGTGTTCGACGAAAAGAACGACGAATCTAGACGGCGACAGCAAGACGGAGGTTGTCAGGGAGGGAGAGGGTCGTACCGCGGAGAGATCGGTGCGGTTGGATCGTGCAAGGGGGCGACGGAGGGGCGAGGACGCAGATGGCCAGCGCGGCTAGGGTTTGCATCGGGCGGCGCTGGTGTTGGTGGCTGTGGCGCTCCTCCTCCGCGTCGGCGTGTATAGGGAGCAGCAGGGAGGTCTCCTTGGTCTCCCAGACCACCTCCAAGACGCGCATGCCGGCCGGAACGACAAGACGCAGGGGTAGACGGTGGTGACTGGTGGCAAGACCTGGCGACGGTGAAGAGGAAGGGGAGGAGAGGCAGGGCTCTGGGCGGATCTGGGAGAGGCAGAGGAGCCGTGGGGTGGAGGGTAAAGCGAGGGAGAGAGGTGAGGTAGCGGGTGGGCACGGGGTAGGGAAAAGTGGCTTCGGCCCTTTTCTTCTTCTCCTCGAGCACGTGGTCGAGCTGGGGCTCGACCTAGGCAGCCAGGGCAGGGCCGGTAAGGCTACCAGGTGGGGATGGCGTGGCGGTGGGGCTACCCGGCAGGTAGAGAGAAGAGAGAGGGTAGGGAGCTCGGGTGTAACTTAGTCTAGTGTTAGGAGGAGCTCGGGTCAGCTAGGGCTTGGCTAGGAGGGGGTATATGGGGTGTGGGACTAGGAAGAGGGGGTAGCCAGGTGGGGTCATCATGGTAGAGAGAGGGAGAGGTGAGAGAGGTGTGGTTAGGGTTGGCTTAGAACTAGGGTTAGAAGAAAAGAGAGGAAACTAGAGTTAGGGTTTAGATGAGGTGTTAGGTTTTAGGAGAGAGGATTAGAGAGAGAGGGTGATGTGGTGGTAGGGTTTGAATCATGACCAAAGCATGAGGCGACAAGAGTGAGGAGAGAGGGGTGGAGATGACCCACAAAGAAAGGAACCAATAAACCCAAGAGGAGAACAAAAGGTTAAAGGTGGTGATGCTCTTGCATGGCCCATGCAAAAATAATAAATGCCATGTATTATCCTTGTGAAAACAATAATGATGATATGGCATTATTCTTATGCATTCCCAAGAAGTGGAATAAAGCCAAGCAAAAGAATTTATAGGATTAGATCCACCCCACCCACATGAGCTAGAGAATAAATTCAAAAGAAAGAACTACAAGCTCATGGTTTAATGGGATGGTGGAATTATAAGGTGGTGACAAAGAGAGGTGGTGGAATTGGAATAAAAGATATGCCCCCAACTCAACTTGGGCATTTAAACAATATATCAATAACCAAATACAATATCAAGAGGCAAATACAATTAACAATGCATATGAGAGAAGAACCAAATCAAAAGGGTTTTATATGATGCTCAAATGCAAGGTGGCATGACGACATGAGAATGATATCATTATGATGCAACAATTATATATAGGAAGTAGCATATATATAGACTAGGCTAGTAGCATTGCAATTGTTAGACAATTGGGATGCTACAATCTTGCCGTATGGCGTTGCAATATTTCTATTTCTTTTAGATGGAATGGCTCTGAGGACTGTTGTATGTGGCTTGCATACATACTCACTTGTGTATGTAGTTGATCCCTTCGCCTGCCGATTACGCCGCTCATTCTTGTCCCGATGTTCTGAAAGTGGTTAGGACGGCCGAAAGGTCTACCTATGAGTGGCCCCTGGGCCCGACCGTACTATTTTAACCACTTTCGCTCATCCAGGCATGTAACTAAGAGCGTAATTCACCGAGGTAGTTACAATTGGTATCAGAGCCATCCCGTCCTTCAGGGTCTCAGCCAAATGGTCGTTGTCAGTCTAGCAAATATTTTTGGTAGTTATGTATACTAGGGAAAAACAAAACGTGAGAGTAGGACTGCTTCCATTTTTCTTCTTACCCACCCAACCACCCTTTTTCTGGTAAGGAAGTGTAATGTTTTCAATCCTCTTCTAAAATTCAAACTAGGATTCACGTGTTCTGGTTTCCGTAGTACCATAGGTTGTGTGTGTGTGTGAATTCCTTGTCTATCTGTTGCATCCAACATGTTATCACTATCTTCCTTTTGGTTATCAACTATTGGTACATTCCATACCGACAGGCTTTTGCAAACCGGCGTGATCTATCTGATTTGTTGTATACCGACGCAATCTGTCTTACTCTTTGTTATCCGACGTTATCTTGTTTGGGGTGTTCGTTTCCGTAGTTACTAATCTGTAGGTTCATCTTAAGAAGAAGGTGTTGGGATATGTGTTTTCCTTATTCATGTGCGGAGTAATGATTTGAGTGCGGGATGGAGTCGCGACCATACCACTACTTTTATCATTCGCTCTTGTATATTGAATTGGTAGAGTTACTAATCTTGATTCGTTAAGTGGTTTTGCGCATATAGTGGTATTTTAATGCCGAAATTTGCGGAAAATTTTTCTTTGTTAGCTTGTGTACCACACTCCTTGTTCAGTCGTGTGCGATATACTTAATATCATCTAGGTGCTTTGAACTTTGTTGATATTTTAATATCATCTTAGTAATTTGTATCCTTTAAATCTTGGTTAATTCCATCTTGGTACTATTTTGGATTATTATTATTCTCCATTATGGTACTAACTTGTGTTTTATATCAATCATAGGATGGCACCACCACGCCGTTCTGAGGAGGACATACCACCTGAACTGGGGGCTGCGTTGACAAGTATTGCTAATGCCTTGGGTACAATACAGCAGAACCAGCAGCGTTTTGAAGAAAGTGTCAGGAGGAATGAGTTTGTTCCGCTACCTCCACCTCCCAAGAGAGGAGATATCAAAAGCTTCCTGAAGTTCAACCCGCACCACTTTGAGGTGTCTGATCAGCCACTTGATGCAGATGATTGGTTGCGTGAGATGTCAAGGTTACTGGTGACTGCTGATGTTCCTGAGCAAGAATGGGTAAAATGTGCCACTCACCTTCTGAAGGGAGATGCAGCTCTGTGGTGGGAGAATTACCTCAAGGCAAACTACACTGGTTTTCAGCCTACTTGGGAACAATTCACGGGGGCTTTCAAAGAGCAATATCTGTCAGAAATTGTCATGGAGAGGATGAAGGAAGTGTTTCTCAACCTCAAGCAGGGCAATGACAATGTCAATACCTATATCAGAAACTTCATGAACCTTTCTCGGTATGGTGGCGATGAGATCTCTGATGACAAGAAGAAGCAAAAGAGGTTCAGACAAGGGCTCAATGCATCGATTAAATATGCAATCACACATGCAAGGCCGACGTCTTTTCTGGAACTCCAACATACAGCTCTGCAGGAAGAAGCAAGTAGGCAAGTGTTTGAGGAGTCAAACAAACACAACCGTGATGCAGCAAGCTCTTTAGCTATGTCAGCTCCTTCTAAGCGTCGTGTCTGGGTTCCTAACACCCCACCGTCGCTCCCGGCTCCACCAAGACCTTCAAGCTACGCGGCAAGGCCACCAAAATCCTTCACTGCTGCTCCCAGGGGCTACAACCACAACTACCCTGGAGCGCCTGGCGGAGTCCCTGGCTACGTTGCTCCACGTCCACCTGGTGCTTGTTACACTTGTGGGAACACTGGACATCAACACTGGAACTATCCATTGAACAACAAAGCTCTTCCTCCACCACATCCTAGACCTGCGGCAAGTTCTTCTATGGTTCGTGCACCTCCACCGCGGGCTCTCAACATCAACACCAAGCTCGGGTCTACTGTTGCTCGTGCCAACTGTGTCAACGTCGCTCAAGCTGAGCATGCACCTAGAGTTGTGATGGGTATGCTTCCTGTTAACTCAGTTCCTGCACGAGTTTTGTTTAATTCTGGTGCATCGCATTCTTTTATCTCCACAAGTTTTGCTGATGTGAATGGGTTACCTATGGATCCTCTCCTGAAGCGGTTAATGGTCCTTTCTCCTGGAGCAACAATGGCATCTTCTAAAATCAGCCATGGCAATCAAATTGAGATTGGTGGTTCTTTGTTCCCGGCTTCCTTAATTATTCTGGGCAACTCTAAAATTGATATTATCTTGGGCATGGATTGGTTAACAGCAAATGCAGCTGTGATTGATTGTGCTGAACGCTTGGTTTCTCTGAAAATTCCTGAAGGCCGTATAGTCTATTCTCCAAGTCTGACTCCTGCAATTCAGCTTTTCTCTTTGGTGGCTCTAAATGATGATGCTATGGAAGCTATTCAGAGTGTTCCGATGGTCTGTGAGTTCCCAGATGTCTTTCCTGAAGAGTTGCCAGGTATGCCTCCGGATCGTGAGGTCGAGTTTGTGATTGAGCTTGAACCTGGTACTGCTCCTATCTCCAAGCGGCCTTATAAAATGGGTCCTGCTGAGTTGGCTGAACTCAAACGTCAGCTTGATGAACAAGAGAAGTTGGGTTTCATTCAGCATAGTACTTCTTCTTGGGGTAGCCCAACCATCTTTGTGAAGAAGAGAGACAAGACTGATAGACTTTGTGTTGACTATCGGGCTCTCAATGCTAAAACAATCAAGAATAAATATCCCCTTCCACGGATTAATGATCTCTTCGATCAGCTAGCTGGAGCTGTGGTATTCTCTAAGCTTGACTTGAGAAGTGGATATCATCAAATCAAGATTCACAAGGACGATGTTCCCAAAACAATTTTCACCACCCGCTATGGCCTGTATGAGTACACGGTCATGTCTTTCAGTCTCACCAACGCACCTGCCACCTTCTCGAGGCTTATGAACTCGGTTTTCATGGAGTATCTTGATAAGTTCGTTGTGGTCTATCTGGATGACATCTGTCACATCCCAAGATTTTCCAAATCTTGTAATGTGAAAAATAAAATGAATAAAATAAAACTTTGTTGATTTTCAGGGCCAGAAGAAACTTTTGAATCCAATTGGGAATCTTCAAACCTGTTTTGAATCAAATAAATCCTAAAGGGATTTATAAAGATAAACATTTATTAAAGGAAATTAAAATGTTTTGGAATTACTATTTTGGATCTTTAAAATAAAGAGATTTGGTTTTCAAAAGAAAGAGGTGGATTTATAAATAAAGATTATTTTATAAAGCCAAATTAAACCTTGGACAATATTTTGAAATAAAATGTTTTGTTTTGATTAAAATAGTAGAGGTTTATTTAAAATAAAATAATAAGGATTTAAATATCCAAGTTTTATTAATAAAGGTTTTACTATTTCCAAAACATCAAAACTTATTTATTTATTTAAAATAAGTTTTCCAAGTATTTTATATTCTCAAAATAAAACCTATTGAAGTGTTTTGGTTTTAATCTAGATTTTCAAAATAAAGATTTAATAAAGCAATCCTATATGGATTATTATCTAAAGTCCATTTTATTTAAATATTAATGGACCCTAAAATAAAAGGTTATTTTTGTTTTAAAACAAGTTTTCCAAATATCTTTTATTTTCAAATGAAACCTACTATTTGGTTTTGAAAATATTTGAATTTGAAATGGAAATTTTATTAAATAAATCAAACCCTATTTGATTAAATAACTAAAGGGCTATTTTATTTAATTATTAAATAGATCCTAAAAGTGAATAAAAATATTATTTTATTTTGAGATTTGGTTTATGTTGATAAACAGAACCAAATTCAAAGTACAAAGTTGAGTGATTGTTTGAATTGTTTGAATGGTTTGAATGTTTGAATAATTGTTTGAATTTCAAAACAGAAAAATAGAAATAGAAAAGGAAAAAGAATTTAGACAGAAAAAAAATAGAGCAGCCCACCCTTTGGCCCAACTAACCCAACAGCAGCCCACCTAGCCCACCTCCTCTTTTCCCCGAACCGTTTTTCCTCACTCAGGAACTTACCCGCAGAGAGAATGACCAGTGGACCCTCCCCCTCCTTTCTTTTCCCACTGCCAGGTAGACCCCACTTTACTGTTCATCACCCCCACCCCACGACCTGTTCTTCCTCCCTCGCCGGCCGTTGCAGGCTTTGATTTCGCGGCATCAATTCGCCTTAACACGGCCACCTTAACTCGCAGTGACCATGCCCCTTTAAACGCATGTGACTCCTCTCCGTTTTCCCTCTGTTTCCTCCCCCAAGCACGCCCCCAGGCCGCCCCAATTCCTCCCCGAGCACCCTCTGCTCCGACGAGGTCCAGTACCGATTCTGGCGACTCGACACCGCCACGAGCCTCCCTGAGCATGCTGGAAGCTTCCCCACTCCTAGACGCATCTCCCAGCACCCTCCTCTCAACCGCGGGCGCCCCAGAGCGTCGGCTACGACAAGCTCCGAACGACGCCGCCGTCTACAGCCTCTCCGACGACCTTCCCAGGTAAGCACTGACCGCCCCGCGTTGTCTTGATCACGCAAACATCCTTGCTTTGGCCTTGCGCAGCTAACCGAGTCCTCCCTTTGTCTTCTCGTGGACCACAGCACAGCCCACGACGACCACATGACACACCCGACGCTGTCCTCTACTCCGGCGAGCAATCGCAGCTGTACCTGAGCGCCCTTGCCACATCGACCACACGACGAGCTCCCCCAGCCTTTTGCGAATCTGGTGAGCCTACTCTCTCCCTCTCTCGCTTCCTATTTCTCCAGCGCCGCCGCTGTCTGACCGTCGCCGCCGCGCACCATCGTTGAGCACCGCTAGTTCTTGGCCAGGCAATAGGAGCCGCTCGATCTAGATCGGGCGAGCACGATAGATTCATTTAACCGCGAAGGGGTACTAGCTCTGTGCCACACGATAGGGTTAGATCCAACGCACTGCAGCGTGATCCGGCCGAACCGTTACCAGCGAATGACGACATGACGCGTGTCGCCTGTTCTGTTTAAAAACAGATTTGAAAACAGAATTATTTGCAAACTTCAAACCCTTGTAACTTTGGATCCACACGTCCAAAAATTACAAATTTTATGTCGTTGGATTCAGGAGAGCAAGCCCTAGCCAGCTCTGCCCTTAGTTTAGAAAATAGTATCTATTAGCTTGCTTGTTTTTGCAGATTCTTTTGTGAGCTTGTTTAGAGTATAAAAATTGTTTAAAAATGCTTTTAGGGTTAAAACCTTTGCAAAATGGATTGTTGTGACCTTACTGACCTTAGGAACCAACCCATGTTTTGGAAAATGAATTTGGTAAATTTAGGATGGAAAACTTGATTTAGCCCATTTCTAGCCAAATGGAAATAAAGATTTCTGGTTATGAAAATACTTTTGTAAAGAAAACTTTGGGAAAATATTTTGGACCAAACCTACTGACCCTAGGAAACACTTTGTGGACTCAAAAATGTATTTGGTGAAATAAAAATATGATTCTTTGATTTAAAACCATTTCTAGTCAAATAGAAATGTGGTTTATTATTTAAAATTGATTTTGAAGGGAAAACCTTTGAGAAATGTTTTGTTTCAAACTCTCTAAACCCAAACACCAAGTTTTGTGATTTGAAAACATATTGGGTGAACCCTATAGGTTAATGCCTTAGTAAAAATATTTTTACACCACATAAAATGATACTTTGTTTTGAAAATGGTTTTGTAGTGAAACCTTTTGCAAATGACTTTGCCACTTTACAAAATGACCATTAGGTGTTTTCAAATGTCTATTACCCATTAGGAATCACTTTTTCAAACAAAACAAAGCTTGGCATGCTTGCATGCATTACTTTGACTTTGTCATTCTATGTGTTGTTTTGCTTGATTGGTAGATTGAGTTGTACCTTGCTTGATTGAATTGTAGTGACTTGAAGAGTGTGATTGTTGCAAGGACAAGAATTGAACCTATACCCTCTACCAAAAAGGCAAGTGATGCTTCATATCTTTTGTCCCATTACTTTCACTATGCATTAGTGCTTTCTCTAAGTAAAACTTGCATGGATTTTATTTTGCTAAGTATAGACCTTACTATAGGAAAACCTAGTAGATGAATCCTTAGTAGGATTTTCCTAAGTTAAGAATCCTATTACTATCAAGCTTATCCTAGCTAATAGAAAACATGGGTGGACTATATATTCACACTATTGAAAAATTCCTAAGTCTAAGGACTTGTGTTTTTGTTTAATAAAACAACTAAGTTAATGAATCACCTGGGTGGAATGGTAATTACTTGGTGGTTTTTGGTTGAGTGGTTCACAAGGCCATGGACTTGGCTTGTGTATCTCACTTGTGGATGGCCACCCAGGAACAAAGAGATTTGAGATGTCAAATGTTGAGAAGCTTCAAGTGCAACCACTTGGCAATATGGGCTCTGCCATGATCATATAGGTTGCAAGAACTTAGCCATATGGACAGTGGGTGGTAGTGTTTGATAGGTTGGAGCGCGTCCATTTTGGTCTAAGGGAAACCTTCTGAAAGATCTTGTCTTGGGAAACCAAGTCTTGTGGGGAAAGTGCACCACCTCTGCAGAGTGTAGAATCTAAGTACTTAGCCATGTCCCTGGTAAAGGACAATTTGAGCATCAAGACATGGAAGCAATCAAGGATCTCATCATTCAAATTTCTAAGTTAAAACTTGTGGTTTGAACAAGGGTTGTTTGAAATCTTCAATCTTTGATGGAGAGATGCCTTGGAAAGGGATCTTCAAATCTTTGATTGGGAAAAATGATTTTGCCAAGCAAAACTTAGTATTTTCAAATGTTAAGGAAAAATCTATTTTGAGCAATGCAAGCCTCAACTCCACTTAGCCAAATGCATATAGATGATAGACTCCACTATACTACCATAGTATCACTTGCCAATACAATTCAAATGTATTGACCCTTTGTGGCTGTAACTTGTAATGTTGCAGGTTTGATTGATTTTAGTGAAGATTGTTTGATTAGGATTGCAAAGTCTACAACCAACACCTGCCTGTGGCACTTTGAAGATGAAGGACCCCATGCTTATAGTTATTCCGCTGCAATGTATTGTAATAGCCCAATGAGCTATGTAAGATGTAATAAAATTATGTTATTCCTGGTTATAAAGTTATATTATGACCTTTGTTTCTTGATATTACATCTTAACTGTGGATGCTAGCTATTGATCCAGGGACTAGCATTGCAAACACAGGGGATTCTACCTTACCTTATATTTTAACAAGGTTGGGTCAGATTCCTAACCCTACAAGATGGTATCAGAGCATTGTGTTGCCTGTAGGATTTGTAAACCTAGGATTGGACAAAAACCCTTAGAAAAATAGGAGTTGTATTTGTTCAAAACTTATTTACAAAAACACTTGTAAACTCTTTCCTCAACCATTTTGGTTTCAACTCTACTTCTCTTCTATTTTCAACTTGATGGAAAAGCCTACCCCATGGCCCAAGACTACACCATGTGCAAAGGACTTCCTCAACACTTCCAACTCTAATGACTTCAACTTCTTCAACTCTTATGACTTCAACATCTTCAGCATGTACACTAAGGACTTCCAACTTGGATATCACTAAAGACTACAAGTGAGACAAGAAATGTTATTCAAGACTTGAAGACTAAGGAAAAACAACTTAGAAGGAACCATGACCACCTTTGAAGATTTGTGACCAAGATTCAAGAAGTTTTTCCAAGGAAACCATGATTTCATGCAAGGAGAACCAACCAAAGAAGGAAGGAAAGATCACAAGTGAACCATATAGATGGACCACCATATTTAGTTTAAGTCAAACCCACCAACTTATGTGGTGTAACTAAAATATTTTTGGTTGCCTAAGTATATGTTTGCAAACTTGTTGTTGAGTAGAATGTTTGATTGTGATTGTTTGCACATTGCTTGAGTGAATTGTGATGTGTGAGATTAGAATTAATTCCTTAGAACTCTTTTTGTCTATTCTAATCCCAACCCAACCCAAACAGATGACTTCTCCAAGAAACTCCAACATCAAGGATGGTGACAACAACCATAACCAAGAGATGCACATGAAAGAACTCATAGCAACCCAAAGCCAGTTGAGCCAAGAGACAACTCAGTTTTTAGCCAACAACAATGGACTAGACCCAGCCATACAAAGGATTTTGAAACTTCAATCCCAATTGTTGCAAGGATTGATTACTCAAATGATCAACATGAGAGAAAACTTTTCCCAAGGAGCTAATGACAACAAGGATGACAAAGATGCTAATCTAGAAGAAACCCAAGCATACAATACTTGTGAAGACAAGGATCATGCATCCAAGAAGCATGAAGATCAATGCCCCAAGAAGAGAGAAAGATCTCCCACTCATGAAGAACATGAACTAGAAGAACTCCTAGCTTTGGAGAGACCCAAAAAGAAGAAGAAGAAATGCCCCAACACTAGCAAGAAGGATATTACACAAGTGCAATGTTTCAATTGCAAAGAGATGGGACATTATGCCAATGAATGCCCAGAAAAGAAGAAGAACCAAGGAAACAAACAAGAGGCAATGACACCAAAGGAAAAGAAAGATATCAGCCAAGTGATATGTTTCAACTGCAAGAACCCAGGACACTATGCAAGCAACTGTCTAGAAAAGATGAAGAACAAGTTGAACAAGCATATGGAGAATCTCAACCTTGGCCCATGAGTCAAGTGAGGAAATAAAGGACACTATGCAGAAGGATTGCCCAGAGAAGTTTCCCCAGATCCCAAGCAAGCCGACATGTAGTTTAGTTGGAAAATTTTTAAGGGTGGTAGTACCCTAGTTGTTTTGAGCCTGCTTGTAACCCTAGCCTCCCAAATCTCAGGACGAGATTTAGTTTAAGGGTGGTAGTCTTGTCACATCCCAAGATTTTCCAAATCTTGTAATGTGAAAAATAAAATGAATAAAATAAAACTTTGTTGATTTTCAGGGCCAGAAGAAACTTTTGAATCCAATTGGGAATCTTCAAACCTGTTTTGAATCAAATAAATCCTAAAGGGATTTATAAAGATAAACATTTATTAAAGGAAATTAAAATGTTTTGGAATTACTATTTTGGATCTTTAAAATAAAGAGATTTGGTTTTCAAAAGAAAGAGGTGGATTTATAAATAAAGATTATTTTATAAAGCCAAATTAAACCTTGGCCAATATTTTGAAATAAAATGTTTTGTTTTGATTAAAATAGTAGAGGTTTATTTAAAATAAAATAATAAGGATTTAAATATCCAAGTTTTATTAATAAAGGTTTTACTATTTCCAAAACATCAAAACTTATTTATTTATTTAAAATAAGTTTTCCAAGTATTTTATATTCTCAAAATAAAACCTATTGAAGTGTTTTGGTTTTAATCTAGATTTTCAAAATAAAGATTTAATAAAGCAATCCTATATGGATTATTATCTAAAGTCCATTTTATTTAAATATTAATGGACCCTAAAATAAAAGGTTATTTTTGTTTTAAAACAAGTTTTCCAAATATCTTTTATTTTCAAATAAAACCTACTGTTTGGTTTTGAAAATATTTGAATTTCAAATGGAAATTTTATTAAATAAATCAAACCCTATTTGATTAAATAACGAAAGGGCTATTTTATTTAATTATTAAATAGATCCTAAAAATGAATAAAAATATTATTTTATTTTGAGATTTGGTTTATGTTGATAAACATAACCAAATTCAAAGTACAAAGTTGAGTGATTGTTTGAATTGTTTGAATGGTTTGAATGTTTGAATAATTGTTTGAATTTCAAAACAGAAAAATAGAAATAGAAAAGGAAAAAGAATTTAGACAGAAAAAAATAGAGCAGCCCACCCTTTGGCCCAACTAACCCAACAGCAGCCCACCTAGCCCACCTCCTCTTTTCCCCGAACCGTTTTTCCTCACTCAGGAACTTACCCGCAGAGAGAATGACCAGTGGACCCTCCCCCTCCTTTCTTTTCCCACTGCCAGGTAGACCCCGCTTTACTGTTCATCACCCCCACCCCACGACATGTTCTTCCTCCCTCGCCGGCCGTTGCAGGCTTTGATTTCGCGGCATCAATTCGCCTTAACACGGCCACCTTAACTCGCAGTGACCATGCCCCTTTAAACGCCTGTGACTCCTCTCCGTTTTCCCTCTGTTTCCTCCCCCAAGCACGCCCCCAGGCCGCCCCAATTCCTCCCCGAGCACCCTCTGCTTCGATGAGGTCCAGTACCGATTCCGGCGACTCGACACCGCCCCGAGCCTCCCTGAGCACGCTGGCAGCTTCCCCACTCCTAGACGCATCTCCCAGCACCCTCCTCTCAACCGCGGGCGCCCCAGAGCGTCGGCTACGACAAGCTCCGAACGACGCCGCCGTCTGCAGCCTCTCCGACGACCTTCCCAGGTAAGCACTGATCGCCCCGCGTTGTCTCGATCACGCAAACATCCTTGCTTTGGCCTTGCGCAGCTAACCGAGTCCTCCCTTTGTCTTCTCATGGACCACAGCACAGCCCACGACGACCACCTGACGCACCCGACGCTGTCCTCTACTCCGGCGAGCAATCGCAGCTGTACCTGAGCGCCCTTGCCACATCGACCACACGACGAGCTCCCCCAGCCTTTTGCGAATCTGGTGAGCCTACTCTCTCCCTCTCTTGCTTCCTATTTCGCCAGCGCCGCCGCTGTCTGACCGTCGTCGCCGCGCACCACCGTTGAGCACCGCCAGTTCTTGGCCAGGCAATAGGAGCCGCTCGATCTAGATCGGGCGAGCACGATAGATTCATTTAACCGCGAAGGGGTACTAGCTCTGTGTCGCACGATAGGGTTAGATCCAACGCACCGCAGCGTGATCCGGCCGAACCGTTACCAGCGAATGACGACATGACGCGTGTCGCCTGTTTTGTTTAAAAACATATTTGAAAACAGAATTATTTGCAAACTTCAAACCCTTGTAACTTTGGATCCACACGTCCAAAACTTACAAATTTTATGTTGTTGGATTCAGGAGAGCAAGCCCTAGCCAGCCCTGCCCTTAGTTTAGAAAATAGTATCTGTTAGCTTGCTTGTTTTTGCAGATTCTTTTGTGAGCTTGTTTAGAGTATAAAAATTGTTTAAAAATGCTTTTATGGTTAAAACCTTTGCAAAATGGATTGTTGTGACCTTACTGACCTTAGGAACCAACCCATGTTTTGGAAAATGAATTTGGTAAAGTTTAGGATGGAAAACTTGATTTAGCCCATTTCTAGCCAAATGGAAATAAAGATTTCTAGTTATGAAAATACTTTTGTAAAGAAAACTTTGGGAAAATATTTTGGACCAAACCTACTGACCCTAGGAAACACTTTGTGGACTCAAAAATGTATTTGGTGAAATAAAAATATGATTCTTTGATTTAAACCCATTTCTAGTCAAATAAAAATGTGGTTTATTATTTAAAATTGATTTTGAAGGGAAAACCTTTGAGAAATGTTTTGTTTTAAACTCTCTAAACCCAAACACCAAGTTTTGTGATTTGAAAACATATTGGGTGAACCCTATAGGTTAATGCCTTAGTAAAAATATTTTTACACCACATAAAATGATACTTTGTTTTGAAAATGGTTTTGTAGTGAAACCTTTTGCATTTGACTTTGCCACTTTACAAAATGACCATTAGGTGTTTTCAAATATCTATGACCCATTAGGAATCACTTTTTCAAACAATACAAAGCTTGGCATGCTTGCATGCATTACTTTGACTTTGTCATTCGATGTGTTGTTTTGCTTGATTGGTAGATTGAGTTGTACCTTGCTTGATTGAATTGTAGTGACTTGAAGAGTGTGATTGTTGCAAGGACAAGAAGTGAACCTATACCCTCTACCAAAAAGGCAAGTGATGCTTCATATCTTTTGTCCCATTACTTTCACTATGCATTAGTGCTTTCTCTAAGTAAAACTTGCATGGATTTTATTTTGCTAAGTATAGACCTTACTATAGGAAAACCTAGTAGATGAATCCTTAGTAGGATTTTCCTAAGTTAAGAATCCTATTACTATCAAGCTTAGCCTAGCTAATAGAAAACATGGGTGGACTATATATTCACACTATTGAAAAATTCCTAAGTCTAAGGACTTGTGTTTTTGTTTAATAAAACAACTAAGTTAATGAATCACCTGGGTGGAATGGTAATTGCTTGGTGGTTTTTGGTTGAGTGGTTCACAAGGCCATGGACTTGGCTTGTGTATCTCACTTGTGGATGGCCACCCAGGAACAAAGAGATTTGAGATGTCAAATGTTGAGAAGCTTCAAGTGCAACCACTTGGCAATATGGGCTCTGCCATGATCATATAGGTTGCAAGAACTTAGCCATATGGACAGTGGGTGGTAGTGTTTGATAGGTTGGAGCGCGTCCATTTTGGTCTAAGGGAAAGCTTCTGAAAGATTTTGTCTTGGGAAACCAAGTCTTGTGGGGAAAGTGCACCACCTCTGCAGGGTGTAGAATCTAAGTACTTAGCCATGTCCCTGGTAAAGGACAATTTGAGCATCAAGACATGGAAGCAATCAAGGATCTCATCATTCAAATTTCTAAGTTAAAACTTGTGGTTTGAACAAGGGTTGTTTGAAATCTTCAATCTTTGATGGAGAGATGCCTTGGAAAAGGATCTTCAAATCTTTGATTGGGAAAAATGATTTTGCCAAGCAAAACTTAGTATTTTCAAATGTTAAGGAAAAATCTATTTTGAGCAATGCAAGCCTCAACTCCACTTAGCCAAATGCATATAGATGATAGACTCCACTATACTACCATGGTATCACTTGCCAATACAATTCAAATGTATTGACCCTTTGTGGCTGTAACTTGTAATGTTGCAGGTTTGATTGATTTTAGTGAAGATTGTTTGATTAGGATTGCAAAGTCTACAACCAACACCTGCCTGTGGCACTTTGAAGATGAAGGACCCCATGCTTATAGTTATTCTGCTGCAATGTATTGTAATAGCCCAATGAGCTATGTAAGATGTAATAAAATTATGTTATTCCTGGTTATAAAGTTATATTATGACCTTTGTTTCTTGATACTACATCTTAACTATGGATGCTAGCTATTGATCCAGGGACTAGCATTGCAAACACAGGGGATTCTACCTTACCTTATATTTTAACAAGGTTGGGTCAGATTCCTAACCCTACAACATCCTAGTCTATTCTAAGTCAAAGGAAGAACATGAAGAACACCATCAGTGTGTCCTAAACAAGCTTTGTGAGAACCGCCTGTATGCAAAGTTCTCCAAATGTGAGTTTTGGCTGCCTCAAGTCACCTACCTTGGTCACGTCATCTCTGCCAAGGGCATTGCCGTCAACCCAGAAACTGTAAAGACAATTGTTGACTGGCTTCCACCAAAAATTTCAAAGAAGTCCGGAGTTTCCTTGGTTTGGCTAGTTACTGCCGATGCTTCGTTCAGAATTTCTCGAAGATTGCGAAGCCTCTTACCGATCTCCTCAAGAAAGGCAAGAAATACCTTTGGACTCCTGCATGTCAAGCAAGCTTTGAAACACTCAAAGAGAAGCTCACTTCCAAACCAGTCTTGATTCCTCCAGATACATCAAAGCCTTTCCAGATATTCTGTGACGCCTCTTTGCAAGGATTGGGTGCGGTCCTTATGCAAGAAAAACAAGTTGTTGCTTATGCCTCTCGATAGTTGAAGACGCATGAGATCAACTATCCTACACATGACCTCGAACTCGCAGTAGTGGCCTTCGCTTTGAAAATATGGAGACACTACATGCTTGGCAACCGTTGTGAAATCTTTTCTAATCACAAGAGTCTGAAGTATATCTTCACATAGCCTGATCTCAACCTTCGTCAGAGGAGGTGGATTGAAGCAATCAATGATTTTGATTTGACCGTCAACTACACTCCGGGCAAAGCTAATGTCATGGCTGATGCTCTCAGCCGCAAAGCTTATGTCAGCAACCTCATGGTGGAAGAACAACAGCCTCTCTTGTGTGAGGAATTCCGTCAGCTCAACCTTGAAATTGTGGATCAAGGATATCTTCTGAATCTTCTGGCAACCCCTCTCTTGGAAGAAAAGATTCGTGCTAGTCAGCGAGGTGATTCTTACGCCAAAAACATAATCTCCAACATTCAACTGCCAAGATATGAGTCCTTCCACGTCGATGATCAAGGAGCTCTATTCTTTGAAAACCGGATGTTCGTTCCGAACGACCGGGGATTGAGAGAGCAACTTCTTAAGGAGGCGCATGATTCTGTTCTTTCTATTCACCCTGGCAGCACTAAGATGTACATGGACTTGAAAACACAATATTGGTGGCCTAGGTTGAAACGATATTGTTCCAACTATGTCTCGGAGTGTGATGTCTGCCGCAGAGTTAAAGCTGTCCATCAGAAACCTTCCGGTCTTCTACAGCCATTGAAACCTCCGGAATGGAAATGGGAGAAAGTAGAGATGGACTTCATCACTGGTTTTCCAAGGTCGCAGAAGGGCAATAATGCAATCTTTGTTGTCATCGACAGGCTTTCCAAAGTGGCTCACTTCTTTCCAGTCAAGGAAACAATTTCAGCAATTCAGTTGGCTGAGCTCTATATCAACAGAATTGTCTCTCTGTATGGGGTTCCTCTTGAGATCAGTTCAGACCGTGGAAGCATCTTCACTTCCAAGTTCTGGGGAAGTTTCCAAAATGCTTTGGGAACAAAATTGAACTTCAGCACAGCTTACCACCCTCAGTCGCAAGGACAAGTTGAAAGGATCAATCAGATTCTGGAAGATATGCTTCGTGCTTGCGTCATCTCTTCCGGCATGAAGTGGGAAGAATGTCTTCCTTATGCTGAATTCTCTTACAACAACAGCTTCCAGAAAAGTCTAAAGATGGCACCATTTGAGGCTCTCTATGGTCGCAAATGCAGAACTCCGATTGGTTGGTCGGGCGCAGGTGAAAGAACATTGTTTGGCCCTGACATTGTAACTCAAGCGAAGGAGAAGGTTCACATCATTCTTGAAAATCTGAAGGTTGCTCAAAGTCGCCAGAAGAGCAACTATGACAGAAAGCACATGGACATGGAGTATGTCCCTGGTGATCTCGTTTACCTTCGTGTCACTCCCATGAGAGGCACACACCGCTTTGGTATCAAAGGAAAGCTGGCTCCTAGATACATCGGCCCTTTCAAAATTCGTGGAAGAAGAGGAGAAGTTGCTTATGCTCTTGAGCTTCCTGAAAAACTCAAAGTCCATGATGTTTTCCATATCTCTCAACTCAAGAAGTGCTTCAAGGATCCCGGCAGGACCGTGGACCATGAGCTTATCAATCTCCAAGAAGACCTGTCTTATCAAGAACACCCCATAAAAATCCTTGAAGTCGCAGAAAGAAGGACTCGCAACAAGTCCATCAAGTTCTGCAAGGTGTAGTGGTCGCACCATTCCGTTGATGAAGCCACCTGGGCACGTGAAGATGAGCTCCGTGCCAAGTATCCTACCCTCTTCGTGTCTTCTTCTTCTTCCTAGAATCTCGGAGCGAGATTCCTGTTTAGTGGGGGAGAGTTGTAGCATCCCATCTGTCTAACATATGTAATGCTACATGGTTTAGTAATATAATGGCTACTTCCTACATATAATTGTTGCATCATAATTATATCATGATCATGTCATTATGCCACCTTGCATTTGAGCATCATATAAAACCCTTTTCATTTGGTTCTTCTCTCATATGCATTATTGATTATTTTTGCCTCTTGATATATTGTATTTGGTTCTTGATAAATGCTTGATTCCCAAGTTGAGTTGGGGGCATATCTTTTATTAACTCCACCACCTTTCTTGTCACCACCCCATAATTCTACCATTCCAATATATGTGAGCTTAGCATTTTTATTTGGGTTTACCTCTAGCTCATGTGGGGTGGGATGGATTCAATTCTAATTTCTTTTGCTTGGTCTTTATTTTCCTCAGTTTTGGTAATGCATGGGAATCATGCCATGTTATATTATTATTGTTTTCACAAAAATAAAACATGGCATTAATGCCCATGCATGGGCCATGCAAATTAACACCATCCTCTTGATTTGGGATTTGCTTGTATTTTTGGAAGTGTGGCATGGTCCTCTGAGATTCAATTCAAGGTGGCCATACTTTTTCTTCCACCATCAAACCATACCCCTCTCTCCTTATCCAACATCTATCTAGGCATGATCTTGGGGGAATCATTCTCACATAAACCACCATCTCATGCTTTATTCATGTGGGCTCATCACAAAACCCTCTCACCATTTCCCCCCCTCTTCTCACTCTCCATCCCACTACCACATGCTGGTGGGATCTTGGGACTCATACTCTAAAAACTCTAAACCCCCTCTCTAATCTACCTACATACCCTCTCTCTTTATTTTTGCCTCAAACCCTAAACCTCTCTCTTCTTCTTAAAAACCTAACCCTAGCTACCTACTCCACCTTGGCTCCTCCTTGCCGAGACCCCCTGTCCCTCTAATCCTCTCTCTAACCTAATCAGCTACCACCACCTAGCTACCCATCTACCCCCACTCCTAACCCGGGCCCCACTAAACCCTAGCCGAAGCTACACCCGAGCCTCCCCTCTCCTCTCTTTCTCTCTCACTGCCGGGCCTGTCCCACCTGAGCCTACCCTCCTGGGTCGCCCCTTGGCCCGCCTTGTAGCCTCCACCCTACCTGCCTGGCCTCTCACGTCGTGCACATGAGAGAAGGAGGAGGAAAAGGTGGCCGAAGCCACCTTTACCTCTACCCCGCACCCACACGGCACCTCTCCTCTCCCTCTCTGTTTATTCCCTTCCCCACGCCTCCTCTACCTTGCCCAGATCCACCCCGGACCGTTGCGCCGATCCCTTCCTCCCCTGCTTCTCTTCTCCAAATCCGGCGAGCACCGTTGGCTTCTCCTCCACCTCCTCGTATAAGCCGGTGGCATGGAGCTGTGGTCGTCGGGGAAGCCCAGCGTGCACCCCTGCATCGGCCAGTACACGCAAGCAAGGTGGGGAAGCCCCGGAACTGCCACAATACCGCAACGCCACCGAAACCCTAGCCAAACCGGGCGTCTGCATCGTCGATGATCTGCTGCGCCCCGTCCCGATCCAACCCCACCGACGACCCCGCGGTGAGCCCGTGACCCTCTCTGACATCCTCTCTATCTCCGGCACGGCCTGGTCTCGCCGGGCGTTTCACCGAACGCTCTCGATGCGCCGTGGCCGCGGGCGTCTGCATGTCGGCGTGTCACACAAAAGCTTACCTAGACCCCGCGCGCCTATCTGTCACCATCCCTTACCCAGCCGCACTGGCTCCACACCGCGGAATGCGCGCCCCGCATCGCGGGTTCGACCCCCGCGCCGTGCTCTGTCGCGATCGAGCACCGATCTGTCCACAGTTGCAGAGAAGAACAACAGTACGGGCCTGTGGTAACTTTGCAAATAGCCCCCTCTTTTATCTCTCGCTCAACCCGCGGTACTCGCGACCCCACCTGTCGGCCGCCCTAGAGATCTTGCAGAAAAGCCCCCAGTTCTTCCAGCCTCAACCCGCACTTCCTCACCGCGCCATGTGGTCAGCCCTCCACCTCTCTCTGTCAAGTGGGCCTACGAGCCAGCGGGTCCCACCTGTCAGTCTCAAGGGCTGGGTACTCCTGCGGTGCAAAATCTCTCTGCGCGCTGTGTCGCCCAGTCAGCAGCTGGCCCACCTGTCGGTGGCTTTGGCTAGCACTAGGCTAGGTGACAAAAGTTTTCTGGTTTTCCGTCTTATAAAAACAATTTCAGAAAATGTTTTAATATGAATTTAAATCTGTTTTAAATATCTTTTGAATTATAATTCCAAATGATACAAATGATATATGTTTTTGAATCAGAAAAATGTGAGGAATTCAAAAATTCCATTCAAAATATTATTTGAGCACTTTAATTTTCGAGATGATTAAAATTACAATAAATGCCCTTTTTCTTAATTAATTAATAACTTTAGTTTTATAACTCCAAATTTGACAAATAATATGTCTAAATCGATCAGCGCATCGAGCCCGTTCTAACTATGCGTTCCATGTTCTGAATTGCAGCATGCATCATATAAATATAAAGTGTACAACAAGTGTTATGAGAGCAAAACGTGACTAAACCTTAATGAAATGCTTTACTCTTGTACCCCACACGTCACCCATGCCATGCTACTTTATTACCATGTAAGCACTACCACATGCTTGCATACATATAGTACCTATTGCCTCTATCTTATTCTTGCATCATTGAGTCGCGATTGCATTAAATTGAATCCCAAGTACTGCATATCCTTTACTTTTAAACCCCACCGAAGCTTGTTCCTCCATCCCATGAGCCATTACTACAGGAGTTGTTTGAGCCATGCGGGTCGTAGAATAGCATGTGTAGGGTATGTGAGTGTCTGATGGATAACGAGGTACCTAAACAACGTAACCTGAGTAGTAATGGGATAACTAATGAAAGTGGCACCGGTGAGAAATATCTGCTATTTGGTTCTTCATGCTCACTTGTGTCCCGTAGGACCCCGAGTACTTGATTCCTGTTCCTTGACTATTCGCACTATCCACATCCGGGAGGCCTTATGGACCCCCCCCTGAGCCAGAGCTTGATTCACTCTTATTTCTTGGGACCACAAAGTAGTTTGGGGCTTTATTACTATCCTCTACTTATACCATGCTTTACTGCTTTATTTAAGATTGTGCGAGGAGCACCTGTACTGTTTAGGATTGCGGAGTGTTTTCGCGGTATCGACAAGTCCAGTTACACTTTCGGGTTCCCAGTCGTTTACAGCCATTGGCGCAAACCTTGGGTCCGTCTCGGAGCCGGCCAACTTTGTTGCGGGTAGCTTAATGGGGTGGGCCCTTGAAATATTTCTGAATCCTGTGATCGCTTTGTCGTGAATGCCTCGTTGGGTTTTGATTTGGTTTTTCCGAGGTTGATCGAGTGTGTGTTGGTATTTGTGCACCCCTGCAAGGTAAATCTTTCTGAAAGCCGTGTCCGCAGTTATGGACGACTTGGAGCACAGCTTCTCGATCATAGACAAGTATAACTAAAGTACCGCTTTTAAACTGACTAAGTACGTGACTAGTAAATAGTGCAACACTCATGGATTGATTAATAAAACTGCCAACGGATGGGGGGTTGTTCGTTCGCTTTCTTGTTGGTAAGCGAGAAGGAGGATGGATCTGTTAATTATGCTATTATAACTGTTGTTACTAATTAATGGACATCCGTCTATCATTGGTTAGGCGGATGGTTAGCGAGTATCTATAGAATTGTTAGTTATTATCTTTTGCTGCAATTGCGTCACCCTAGGTTGTGTCCCCTTTAGAGGCATAAAGACTTGCTGAGTACCCCTAGGGTCTCACACGATAAATTGTTTGATTCAGATGAACAGGTGTACTCGCAAGATGGATATTGGGTGGAGGAGACGGATGATGTTGGCAACGATCACTCGGTGTAGAGATTCCGGGAACGGGGATCCGTGAGATCTATGGGCGGGATGTGTTTATTTATGTGGCATCTTATGCCGATTTGCTTCTTATCCGTACTCGGATCTTGTTTTCCGCTTCCGCCTGATACTCTGATATTTGATGTATGAGGGGATATCCTAAACTATTATACCTATCTAGGATATTTGGATCTTGCCGTATGGCGTTGCAATATTTCTATTTCTTTTAGATGGAATGGCTCGAAGGACTGTTGTATGTGGCTTGCATACATACTCACTTGTGTATGTAGTTGATCCCTTCGCCTGCCGATTACGCCGCTCGTTCTTGTCCCGATGTTATGAAAGTGGTTAGGACGGCCGAAAGGTCTACCTGTGAGTGGCCCCTAGGCCCCACCGTACTATTTTAACCACTTTCGCTCATCCAGGCATGTAACTAAGAGCGTAATTCACCGAGGTAGTTACAGATATCGCTCACCGCTGAGCGTGTGGGGCGCCACCAAGCCCTTCGCATGTGCCTCTCTCCTCTCAACCTGAGCAAGGGTCGAACTCGTGTGCAGAACATGTTGATGCGCACTAGTTGGCTCGGCAGGGGCATCCTTCGGTGCTGGAGCCTTCTGGGAAAGCATGGACGCAAGAGTGCGCTGTCCAGACCCGGTGGACGTTGCCCTGGTGACGTCAGGGGTTTGCTTGCCTTTGGCTTGCTGAGAGGAGGAAGTGGTTGCGGCAGATTTTGCCTTAGGAGCTGCCTAAGTACTTCCTCGCCGAGACTGAGAAGACTCGGACAAGGCGGAGGAGCTTGGCGCTGGTGCCCTTGTTGCTGGAGCTGGTGCTGCTGTTGAAGTCTTTGCTGCCGGGGTTGGTGCTAGTGCTGGTGCTGGTGCAGAGGTAGTCTCGGTAGTTGCTGGTTGTGGTGGAGCCGAAGTGGTGGATGCCGCTGCCTCGGATGGGTCCGTCTCTCCCGCTCTGGGGTTGCCCCCCTCTTGACGAGGTGGGCTGGAACCCGGAGCAGCTGCAGAACCCTCTGGAATAGGGCTCAGCGGGCGTGACTCGTTGTCACGAGGGGGAGAAAGGCTAGGTCATAGCGGTGAAGAGATGCTAGATCCGCTCTGGGGAACATCCTCCACAGCACTACCAAATCAAATAATGCCAAAAGAAAGACTAAAACAATGCAAGGAAGAATAAGTTGCAGAGGGAAAAGAGGCTTACGCATCCGAGGTCAGGGGCTCCTTGGGTTTCCGAGCCCTTCATGCTGGGGCCTTGCCTGCTGGCTTGGAAGCAGTTTTGTCTCCGGAATTCTTTCTCCTTTTGGAGGACTGAGAAGGTCCGGAGGAGGAACTTGATCAGCTCCGCGCCTCTTCTTCGGCGCTGCCGGAACAGGTTCACCCATGGCAAGGGGAGGGTCCTCATGGATCTGCCCACCGGGGTTAGCTGATGCCAGAAAAGCATAAGAAAGGGGGACATCGTCAACAGCTTCCATCACCTCAATATCCGAGTCATCCTCATCGCCGGGCCAATCTGTAATAGAAGAGAGTTTACCGGTGGGTCGCTTGGTCGCGTCGGACATTGGGAGGAACATCTCCTGGTCCGGTTCTTCCTCATCCGAGCTCTTTCGGTCGGGCGCCCACTTAAGGGTCTGATCGGTGCCGCCCTCGAGGGTCTGCTGAAGGAATTGCTGAGGAAAAGAATGAACAACTGAGTCAAAAATGCAACAATGACCGACATATAATTAGTCCGGAGTAAGTGTGCGCCACGAAGCTTACCACGGGAGGAAGCCTATCACGGCAATAATTCTCAATTCCCAACGTCCACTCCGCGGAGAAATCCTTGTGGGTGGTGAAGAGAGCCTTAACCCGGCGATAGATCTCCGTGTTGCTCAGTTCAAAGGATGAGGTCCGGTTGGGGTCGCGGCCGAAGCTCATGTGACACACCTTGTGAGTGCGTTGCTGGAGGGGAGAGATTCGGTTGCGCACGAACATGATCATAGCATCCTCGTTGCGTAATTCGAGCTTCTTCAGCTCCGCGAACCTCTTGTTGACCTGGTTGGCCAAGGCCGTGGGCTTCTTGGGGATGATGTCCCACAATTCCAGGTTAGGTGGACCCGGAGTATAGGGAAGCAGCCGGATTAAGTCTTCGGTGCCCGTATTCCGAACATAAAAGAAAGTTCGGGCCCATCCTTTGCAGGAGTCCAGCCCGGTGACCCGGGGGAAAACGGAAAACCTCTGGGGTGAGATGGACGCTGCTCCGAATTGAGTGAGCTGCTTGTCCTCCGAATCAAGTTGGATGTTCGGGATGACATTGCGACGAAGGCCAAAAAACCGGATCCATAGCTCCTTTGTGGGCCATAATCCGGCGTAGCCCTCGATCGTAGAGGCAAAAGCAGAAAGAGAAGTGATTGTGTTGGCAGGAAGGTGGTGCGGCTGGAGTTCATAAGTGCTAAGCCAATCCCGGAAGAAGTCGCTGACCGACAAACCGAACCCCCGCTGGAAGTGGGACAAGAACACGATGTACTCACCCGGATTGGGTGAGGGGGCCAGTTCGGCGGAGGCGAGGCGAGCGGCGACACCGGCGGGGATGCGTCTAGTGCGGTAGAGCCAATCTAGGTCATCTTGGCAGACCCAGGACCTGGCCCACGCACCACGGTCCGCCGCCCCGGTGTCCTCCTCCATCTCTTGCTCGGCGACGACGAGCTCCTCCTCCGTCATCTGGTGCTCGCTTCCCTCACTGGCTCTAGCGGCGGCGGGAGGCAGAGGCCTAGACTGGCAGTGACCCGTGGTGAGGGAGGTGCGTAGCGGTGGCGGCAACGCAGAGGTGTGGGGAAGTAGTGCGGCAGCGACGCTGTTTCTTAGAAGAACTGGCGGCGGCGCGGTTGCAAGGAAGACGAAGAAGAAGAAGAGCAAAGGGCAGAGGGGCGCAGTAAGGGAAAAAAACCTAAGGGACGCGCCCTTCCCCTATTTAACCACTCCCTCAAGGGAAAAGTGGGATCACGTCCTGCGAATATGCCACATGGAGTGGCCGTGTATAGCCCACCTCGGCCAATCAGCAGGGAGCCACACGGAAGGCCACAGGGTGGGTATGATCCCATGACGTGACGCATTGATGCGGTAAACGAGGAGGTAGGCGTGACGTGACCCACGCATAGTGATAACTGACGATTACTGCGGCAGTTACTGTGTTGGGCCTTAAAATGAGACAACATAATGATTAGCCTCCACGTGGGTTGGCGTACGAGAGAAGGAAGCAAGACCGGGATAGGACCGTGGTAACCCGGCCAGCAAGTGAAAACTTGAAATGTGCAGAGGGAAAGTAAAACCATGAGATCGGAGTTGAAGTGGTAACCCGGCCAGCAAGTGAAAACTTGGAATGGGCAAAGGGAAAGTAAAACCATGAGGTCCGAGTTAAGGTGGTAACCCGGCCAGCAAGTGAAAACTTGAAACGCGCCAAGGGAACGTAAAACCATACAATCCGAGATAAGGAGGTATCTCGGAATTAGCGTCCAAAGCTCAAACATAATTGAACCTGATGTGGCATTAGCGGCCAAGGCAGCTAAGACCGCATCAGCTTCGGGGACTAATGTTGGGGGGATACCCCCGGGTAGGGTCACGCCGGGGTATAGAGGCCGAGTTAGCCGAGGTTCGGCAAGGCCAAAGCGAATGCGGGCCGGGTCACCTCAAGGCAGGCCGAATCATGGGGTAACCCGGACCAGGGGGCGTCCGCCTAACTAAGTCTCAACCAACTTAAGCAGTAAGTCGGAAATGCCTATATAACTTGTATGCAGGAACGTGTGTGGCCGGATCAGCTATGATCCGGGTCACATCTAGCTTCTAGGAGAAGGAAGGAATCTCGCTGGTCAAAAGAAGCCTCGATACGCACTGCCTGAGCAAAGCAGACAAGGGCAGGACCACCGAGGCGTGGCCGACAAGGGTGACGATGCCCATGTGACGCGGGCGCCGTAGAGGCTCACGTAGCCTCTGCATGTGTGACGCGGGGGGAAAGCACCCCGGTCGGCTTACTACTTTGGGAGAAGGCTCCACGTATGCCCTAAGTGGAGACCTAGCTCCCCCTATATAAGGAGGGCTAGGGCCTCTGTAGAAGGGGTTCCGCTACTCTGATTTGGTGAGGGTTTAGGAGTGATCTATGTGTGAGAGTAAGAGAGCTTCTTCTTCCTCCTCACGCCAATACAGCTCTAGGAGCACTTGTAATCTTGGAAGCAAAGCGAATATAAACTTCTGTGTGGAGAATCACTTCACTATCCCTCCCTGGATTCCCCTAGCTTGTATTAGTCCCCACCTTTAGCCTATCCATGGCATCTGTCGTGACACCACCACGACAATTGAGCTGTGTGGAACCCACCGGCGGGTGATCCACCTGGATCTGCGCAAACCCAAAGGGAGGCAACGCTTCTGGGCAGTGCCTAGGCGTACGACCTCCACGGTTATCGATGCAGCACGCCGTGAAGAATCCATGAGGAGGAGGAACGCTGTCGGGAACGTCGACATCGATTCCGACACGTAGGAGGCTGGCGGCGACACGGACAACATTGTCAATGATGGAGACTGCGGGAGCGTCATAGTCGATTAGGGCCACTTAAGCATAAATTAAATCTATGTACGGTATCTTAATGCGCTCTTTGGATCTGGGTCACTTGAGTCATGGTCGATTATCCTCGTAATCTATATATGTTGGCCATGTTTTAGTTGTCTTTGTCTTTGAAACTAGTCGATCAAAACTCGTCTGATCCTGAAAATAAAGTTTGCACGTTCCTGGCATATCTGATGGGACAATATGCTGACTCTGCTCCCAGCACTTGATGGCACAACCATAATTTGAAGTGCGCCAGAGGAGAAGGGATCGAGCGTGTTGTAATAGTGTACTACTCCTGTACAGATATAACTGACTTAGTTTTTTTAGATATTTAATAAATGTGTCTATACCCAAAACATGTCTAGATACATGTTTTAGGTTTCTCTATCTTTCAAACTAATCAAAAGTCGTCAAATTCTGAACAAACAAAGTCATTGCATTCACATCTGATGGGATAATACGCTGACTCTGCTACTTGATGGCAAAGCTCTAATTGATCCTTAATCTTGTTTAACAAATATTTTAGATACCATGATCCATTTGAGTGTTTTAGTATTGCATATTACTTGTTGTATTTACATATTGTTTGACACACTCTCACAAGCCTTAATCAGAAGCACAAGTGTGAAGCTGGTATAAAAGTGAAACACATTCCAAAGAACTCATCACAAACTCCAAACCCTAGACCAATTACGACTATTCCGAGGAATCACATTTATCAAATTGCATTACATTACTTATGCACCGTTGCATCTTGCTTCTTTAAACATTAGTCCTGACCGGCCCAATGATGTTGTTTACAGAATTTGGATCTTCTATTGTCTTGAAGACTGTGAGTGCATAATCTTGCAATCACAAAAGGCAAGTTCACAACTTGCTCATGTCCTTTGATTATTTTCTATCAAATGCTTGTAACTCAAATGTTGTCATCACCTGCATTTCAAAAAGGTCAGAAAACACTATTTTCATAATAATTTGATTATGGATTATTTACCAGATGGTAATAATCTATTGATACAGTTCCAGTGGTAAAGGAACATAATATCTAGGACTTAACAACCAATGTCGCCAGTGATTCTAGTGTCGTATATTACGCGTTAACTATGAGATTTGGAATGGGACAGAGAAGTCAGTTGTATCTTCTTCCTTTCATATGGAGGCAAGATGACCTTATCGTGACGCTGGGATTCCTTGTGTGGATCCAGCATATGGGTGCGCACCCTTAGGCCCCACGATTTTGATATCTAGATTATCTATGAGCGGTTGCCGAAGGTATAGTCGGACCTTTATGGATCTTGCTAGGGGCATAACCGACTCATAGAGTCTTCGGGAACTCATCAGGGTTGTAGCTTGCCCGAAAGGGGGCTTAACGGAGGTGTAGTCAGCCCCGAAGGATCGTGTAGACATATGGGATCGCAGAGAGGGCAGTGATTGGCTTGGATCAGCTACTGGGCCCCACATCAAGGAATTGTGGACGGGAATAAGCTGCCCGGTTATGCAACAAGGAGTTGGTCTCTCATGAGTAAAGTAACACACCTCTGCAGAGTGTAAGAACTGTGACATGTTACTCCCTATTCCGGGAAGGAGCTACGAACGCGGCAGGAAAGGAACCCCATGAAGGTTCTTGTCAACCTGTGAAGGCTGTCGGACATAGTTTTTAGAATAAAAGCAACCTTTGAAGAAATGTTTATGAAAACCTGCATTGCCTACGACCTTTGGTTTGTGGCTGTAGAGATAGTGCATCATATACTCGTTTTTAGTGAACTTGCTGAGTACGCTCGTACTCAACCGTACCTTCTTAACCCTTGCTAGGTTTTAAGCCGTTGAAGACGACGTCAACATCAATTTCTGCTCAAGAAACCATCATCGACAGCTCAAGTTCTTCAATAAAATCTATGAAGTCAAAATATACATTAGCTGAAGTGAAGACAAAGTCTCTATTTAGATAGGAGTAGATACTCTAGCCATAAAACCTACTTCTGTAGAGCATTGCATTAGTAGCAATTGCAAGCCTTTTGGTTTAGATATTAGTCCTTTTAGCCAGATAGTTCGAAGTTGTTATTTCTGGTTCTTCTTTGTAAGAAGTTATTTTCCTCCTCTTTAACCTAGAGTGTTCTCTGGATCTTTTATAAAGAGTCGAGTTGTAATCTATAATCATGTTTTGGACCTGCTGTGTTTCTGTTGTACCACTCTGAGGGATGTAATACTAGTGAACGGTGTTTCATTGCTATGTCAAGGACTATAGTGTACTACATCATGCAGTGGTATGCCAGGGTCACCGCACTAGGGCAATGTGTTGTTGTAGAGACTGGATGTTATTGGTATTTTGTGATATATATACTTCTTTAAAAAAAACTAGAGAAAATTGCGTTGCCAAAAGGCACTGCCAGGTAACACGACGACGAGGTAGAGGGTCCAAAAGTCGAGCGCCTTTTCGGTAAAATCTGGGCAGGTTCCTCCAAGATTTTGGCTTTTGTTGGCTCGTCGTTCCTTCACTTTTGACAGCGGGTGCTGCGGTTTGCTCATGCGTGCAAGCACTGGTAGAATAGTGACAGCTGATTTGCCATAGAATAGGTCAGAAGGAGATGTATTTTGGCTCACTCTGCAAATAAATCTATTATGAAAAACCATCAAAAATAAATGTTAAAATGTTAAAAATTCTGAATAATTTTTTTGCGTGTACATGCATATACTCTGTGTTCGCATACAAGTTTTTGAGAGAAAATAATTTTATGTGGCTTGTGTAAAGAAGAAAAAAGAAAGTTCGTAAATAATCATGTTGGACATTCGAAATTTATCTTTTTACATGAGATGCAAAAAATATTCTCCCCGACCCGAAAACTTGTATTCAAACATAGAATGTCCGGTTATACAAGTGAATATCTTTTCTGATTTTTTGGACATTTTAAAATATGTTTTTCAAACGATAGGTTCATTTGCGCTCAGAGCCGATTTGTATTTCAGTCAGAATAGTTGATATTGTCGTGTTTTGGATCTTAATGCTTCAACCTTTATGGCCATCTCAAACGGGTCGTAGATAAAGTTGAGGCACCGGAGGGAGTAGCAGTAGTAACACAAAATGTATTTTGGTACTAGGTCTTGACCCCATCGTCTCGAGCTGCCACAACTGAAAAACCCGACTAACAAACCACCATGAAAATGAAGCCGGAGGCGAGGTCCGCTTCCCCTGCATGCAGGTTCAAAAGCTGCATCCGCTGTAGCCTGTAGTTGCATTGCAGCAATGTGCAGCCTGCTCCTCTCTGCAGCTGTGGGCTGTGGCTGCATCACAAGCAGCTGGCCGGCGGCTGCCTCCAGAGTCCCCCTTGCTGTTGCGGTGGTGGCTGCAAGATTCTTCAAAGATTGCATCCAGAGGCGACGTAAACTGGACGCCATGGAAACTTTCTGGTGTACGCAAGCACGTCCGTTCGCCGCGGTGGGGGCGTGCCCGCGCCCTGTTCGGCAGAATTCCCCACCGAGGTCCCTGGCGCCGGAGTCCGGTCGGCCATGGCTGCCTTCCCTGTACAGTGCAAAGAGGGGGCGTCATGCTGCGGCAGCCCACTTGCCTGGGTGAATGGTGGTGGGTCTCGAGGGGTTGCGTCCGTGCTAAGCGAGAACCGTCAGGCTGTCCATGGTCCAGCCATGGCCAGGCCGTTTTGCTGGGGGATGCTGTGCCTGTGCCATCTTAGGGAAGGCTCGACGGCTCTCCCTTTCACTTGGTCAATGATTTTGTTCTTACACTGGAACAAAAGGTGCAATGCCATGGGAGAAAGACATGGCCATCGTGCAGCTACAAAACTGAACTGATAATATCTGTGCGTCAACTGCTGGATCATGAGTTGCTTGAGTGGATTTCTCTCAAAATGGGAGACGCGGCACCATTACCGATGTATTACGGATGATTGGTGGAGACAGGGGCAGGCTGGTTCAACATGGGTGGGTCAGGCAGACAACTTCAACATGGTGAGCATAGCCCCAGCCGTTGGGTCCAGCACGAACTGGCCGTTCTAAACAGAGGAGCATGTGCATGGGTTTACTTGCATGGCCAGGAGTTGTCTCACCAATGGTCAATGGAGGAATCCACTGGTAAGTGTGTGCTGAAACCTGAAACCTCGTCAGCTTTGCACATTTGCACGTACACAGTTGTCAGTTGATAAATCTATATGATTCAGAGAGTGGCAGAGATGATATTTTTTTGCTCAACTGTTGTTTGTGGTTTCGATTAGTGGAAAATGGGAAAGTGGAAGAGGCTACTTCTATGAATAGCAGATGATGTCAAAAACTCTTTTGTTTTCCTTATGTCATGCCCTTCTAGTGGTTTAGTCGATAATTGAAGAAGACTGGAACATATCTTGTTAGCCTGCACTCGTGCTACATTTTTTTTTTCTGAAAAGGGGAAGCCCCAGCCTCTACATGGATGGCTGCACATGGAGTTGTAAGAACAACTCCGTCGTATGTCAATTGCACAGACGGCTATGGTTAATGGAGCACCCCCATCTGCCCATTTGCATTGTCATCCATATCATCAGAGATATCTAAGATCAAGGTTCGTAACAAAAGACAATCACTCATGTTGTTCCCTTAATAGAACTTCCCAAGGATATCGGTTGAGTTTCTAGCATACAGTTTGAGTTCCCAATAGGTTAGGGTTACACATTTGAAAGTTGGTTTCAGACTTTCAGGATATTTCGCTCATTAGCAATTCATATTGTTATATTAGGATATTAGTAAATTTTCATGACCATTCCATGGAGGATTGCTGCTGGAATATTATGTACTTCTTAAGGCTATCAGATAATCTCATCTGATTTGCTTTAGGCGTGCCTTTCAAAACGGAGGTTCTTACATTAGATTTGCTTTGTTTGGTAAAAATGGCGCCAATGTCTGGGGTAGGGTGTTATTGAAGATCTGCTACGTATCCTTGGAGCATGTAAATGTTCTAGTGCTAAGATAAACCAGGTAAATATCTTTGCAGTTTTCAGGTTTTCTGTAATTGATCTTTAACCTTTACTTTGTAGTAACATGCCCCTATCATGAAACATTGTTGTCGGTCCATATAAAACAATATCTGAGTAAAATAATTCATGTTACGAGAAATGAACTAAGTTGGATATGCAACTATTCTTGTAATTAGTACTATGAAAAACAGCGGTATCAGAAGACACACCTCTGAATTTCTCTTTATATGTCTCTGGTCAAAACATACTCATTCAGGTGCCTTAAATTGCTGTTTAATGGTCCTCTATCTATAGCATTCTATTCTGTTACATCTGTTCCTTAGCTCTCATTCTTCTCTCCTCTGCATCTACCTCTTCATTTTAACTCTGAAATGATTTTATATCTGGTCCCTCTTTAGTCATTACTACAATAAACTTCTAAAGCCTGCATTGTCCTATTTATGATTCTGTTCGCACCTACTTCTACTACATCCACACGATCACCTTGCAATGATTCTCATTAACTCCTGACTAGCACTTCTGGCGGCTATTTCAGAGAAACATCGGTCCAATAGGACATTCATTCTTACCTAATTTCTTCCGCTAGGCCTCAAATATACATTGCCTCTAGTTAATAGAAGCTGCTAGTGAGTTGAAATTCCCCCTATTCTCGCATTTTTATACCGCAAGGTGATACAGGAGCCAGGGGATGACAACCAGCACATCTGCAGCATCCTCAAATATCTTCTGTTCATGAATGATGCACTTAAACACTGATACAGCTGGATTTCATCCGCAAGGCGTTTAGCAGGGGTGGTGATGAAGCTCACCATGGCACCACCTTTGGCAAGGAGATGGAACCGTGCCAATCGGGAGGATGCTGTGGCAGGCCTTGGGCCACGAATGCCACCAATATATTCTGCAATCAGTCGAGTGTCATCTCACACTTGAGTCCAGCTTAATTCCTAGCTGTATTGTTTATATAAGAGGGGCCAACTTTTTTGTGCAAATTAACTTCAAACAAGCAGCTGTGGATCCTTTGGAAGCTCCGTGCCCTGTCGTCTGAAGGTAATACTGAAGATGTGAACAGCAACTGCATTAACAGGGGTAGTTCTCACAGTAACAGCAACTGCACGTCTCGTGCACAATAATTAATTCCGTTCTAGGCAGGAGATGAAATACAAATACTCCTTCACGGCTACGCAAGAGCTACGGTACAGCTTCGTGCACGCACCGTACATATCTTCTACTTAAATAAATAAAGCACCTCTGAGTACTATATATATCACCTTGGTTCCAGTGAACAATACAAACCAAAGCGTACGCACTACTACGAGTGGTAAGCAATTCAGAAGAGGACCTGATCAAACATGGCCATCCTGAGGGCTTCACTCCTTGCCATCCTCGGCTGCCTCTGCTTCTTTAGTTCTGTTCTTGCAGCTCGAGAGCTGAACGATGAGTTGTCCATGGTCGCAAGGCACGAGAGTTGGATGGTGCAGTACGGACCGCGTGTACAAGGATGCTGCAGAGAAGGCGCAGCGGTTTGAGATATTCAAGGCTAATGCTCGATTCATCGAGTCCTTCAACGCTGAGGGCCGCAAGTTCTGGCTCAATGTCAACCAATTTGCGGACCTTACCAATGATGAGTTCAGGACAACCAAGACAAACAAGGGGTTTATTCCAAACAAGGACAAGATTTCTACAGGGTTCAGGTATGAGAATTTGAGCCTTGATGCACTCCCAGCGACGGTCGACTGGAGGACAAAGGGTGCGGTCACTCCTGTCAAAGATCAAGGCCAGTGTGGTAAGTACATTTAGGCTACAAGTGAATTACTCACATATGCAACTTTTTTATCAGAATGATGTGTATAGTTGCATATGTCACAATAAAATCATTTGCAGGTTGTTGCTGGGCTTTTTCTGCTATTGCTGCAACGGAGGGCATTGTCAAGATAAGTACTGGCAATCTTATCTCACTCTCAGAGCAAGAATTGGTGGATTGTGATGTCCATGGCGAGGACCAGGGCTGCGAAGGTGGTCTCATGGACGATGCATTCAAGTTCATTATCAAGAATGGAGGCCTCACTAAGGAGTCAAGCTATCCATATTCCGCAGCAGACGGAAAGTGCAAGAGTGGATCTAGTAGTGTTGCAACAATTAAGAGCTACGAGGATGTGCCTACCAATGATGAGGGTGCCCTCATGAAGGCAGTGGCAAGCCAACCCATGTCAGTTGCCGTTGACGGAGGCGACATGACATTCCAGTTCTACTCCGGTGGCGTGATGACTGGTTCCTGTGGTACTGATTTGGATCATGGGATTGCAACCATTGGTTATGGAACGACTAGTGATGGTACAAAGTATTGGTTACTGAAGAATTCTTGGGGAACATCATGGGGCGAGAATGGATTTTTAAGAATGGAAAAGGACATTGCTGACAAGAAGGATATGTGTGGCCTTGCCATGGAGCCCTCCTATCCCACGGCTTAGTTAGACCACAAAAGGCCACATATTCACACACATACACAAGATTGAATAAATACATGTCTCTTATTATAGTGTTGTATATATGTCCATACCATACGTATGTGCTTGTAAATTGTGCTATGCAAACTCATTATATGTGTCTTCACTTTTATACAACTCATGATCCATGACTATTATGCAACTATGTTGAATTTAGTATGATGAATGAAGAATATATTGTGGTTATATTTGTGGTAGCTAAGAAGTTCTAAGAATAGTATGGTTGGATAAAACATTTAGAAGATATTTGTAGTGCCTTCTGGTCTGCTATATAAGGAACTTCATGAAAAACTTGTCTTAGTGGGAGCTGTATTTTGCGCAGAAATGATTGGAAGGTTGGATATATAGCTAGTGAACTGCAAACAAGTGCTAAAAAATGTTAGTTCTCTAGTGGTTCATAATGTCACTTGCTTGTGAATGAGAAAATGATAGAGCAGAACAAGGTTATGCTAGCTATCTTAAATGTAAAACGATAATTAGTAGCTCTTTTTTCGCAAAATAAATAAATTACTATTACCATCTGTAAGATAATATAAGGATGACTATAGGGCTAATATGGACAATTTGCTTTTCGAAACAAGGAAATAATAATATTGCAGTTAAAGCACATATCAAAATTAGGAAAGGTATAGCAATACTAAATAATAAAAAGTTAGTTTGCATTTTGTGTTACATGGAGTTGTAGGAATTGACTGCATAAGAGCATCTCCAGCTACGAGCCCCAAACGATGTCCGACAACAACTCCAATTCAGTCATTTGGGGAGTGTCGGCACGAGTGCCTGCCTTCAAGGCGCCCCTCTCCCCAGCCGCGAGCCCCAAAGATGACTCCCTATGCGATTTTCAAATTGTTTTTGGAAAATTCTAATGAAAACACAAATAAAGTCTTGGCCATCGAAAATCCTGGGCAGCTAATCGCCGCCAAGTCCAGCCGCATATTACAGTACCCAAATGCATAGTATGATACTACTCGATGATGGATGCCGCCTCTTCTTCCGTCGATTTCGGTGAGGTTTGTGTCATCGTCTCTTCTGATAGTGGTGTCACCTCTCCCAATGGTGGTGTTGGTGGCGGCCTCATCCTGATGCCCATTTCTAGCAGGGTGTCATTGCGGATCTTGCCATGCGCCACACTCACCTCCTCATCAAACATTGATGTGCCGGCCATCAAGAGAGAGAAGTCCTTCTTCCTCTTCTCCACCGCCACTCTCAATGTCTCGAGCTTGATCTTCTTGTTCGCAATATGCCCTAGAGGCAATAATAAAATTGTTATTATCATATTTCCATTGTTCTTGATAAGTGTTTATTTTTCATGCTATAATTGTATTAACCAGAAACTCAAGTACATGTGTGGATATCTTCTATATCTAGATAGCAAGCTCCACTACATGATTTCTCTGCAATTCTGTGAAGCCACGTCACCCTAAAATTCTTAGCAAGGCTGGAGTTCATTTTCCTGCCATAATGTGTTGTTGCGCCTCCTTAACTAATACCTTGGCCATTGCATCATCGCATACTCCCGTCGCCTCATATTCCCTCCATTAATCCCTCCCAGCTTTTTTTTGACAGAAGGCACCGCGTGCCCGACCTTAAGTTAATAAAGCCCCACAAACAACAGAGTACAGGAGGATTACTGCTGACCAAGTCAGCTTACAAGTTTTGGCACAAACAACAAAAGCTGAAACATAAAGTCTGGTAAGCCACTACACTAGCAAACTTATAGAGCCGAAAAACAAACGGCAGGCAATCACGACAAGCTACGGAACAGGAACTAAGGGGTAGTAGTGGTGGTTCTTCTTGCATAAGCCTCCCTGGAAGAAGTAGTTGCATGTGTGAACGTCTCCGCGAACACCTTCTTAAGCCGCGGGATCATCTCGTCCAGACGCCGTAACGTCTCGTCCTTTTGGAGTGGCCGCCAGAGCTGCAAGGTGATAATAGTTTTAAAAACAGGGTCAAGTTGACGGGGAAGATGGATTTGATGGTAAATTTGTTACGAATTGTCCAAATAGACCAACACTAGTAAATCTGAAACTGGATTTCTAAAATCCACGGGCTTTCGATTTGAAATAAATTGGACACAACTGGATTGAGCTCCGTTGGGTTTGGACAGGAACCGGACATCAGGTCCAACGATAGTGGACAAGTATGGACATCAAAAGTTGAATACTCCGGTATCCATTGGACCTCAACACGATGCCACAATGAGAACATGTTCTCTGTCGATCTGTTGCCTCTGCCTCCGTGAATCCCTGCGCCTCATCCATCGCCGGGAACCCCCTCCGCTGCCGCAGCCATCTCCTCCCCCTTTACCACACAACCCTTTATCGTTCTGAAAATAGTACTTCCTCTGATTCAAATTAGTTGACTCAGATTTTTTTGCAGGTAGTTGACTCAGATTTGTCTAGATTCGAATGTATTTAGACTTATTTTAGTGCTAGATACATCCGGATCTAGACAAAACCAAGTCAATTAATTTGTATTGGAGAGAGTACTATAAAAATAGCTTCGGAATGCGCGTGTTTCAATATGAATTCAACGGTACTAATTTTACATAATATAATCAAATTTTAATTGTTCTATTTATTTGGTCAAACTTTGTTTTAAAATATGTATGCCTTATTCCTCGAAACGGAGGTAGTAGTAATTTCCAAAGATTGATCGATCGGGTGGACCTTGCATGACATGGGTACGAGGCTAACCCCAACAACCCCCGCATTTCGGACACCGAATCCGTCCTATTCAATCCGTTTGCGCGGATGGAGGATCGGTCGTCCGGGCTGAGCCCGTTTGCGGTGGCATGTGACCCAACGATAACTCGCCCGCAAAAAAAAGTACAGGAGAAAAAAGGAAGTGGCAGAAAATATTTATACAAATTATAACTAAAATACCAATGGTCAAAATATTCACACAAAAAAACTGATATTATGGGTGCCCGTGGCGTGGAGGGGAACCAGCGGTGCTGCTGGCCGGCCGACGCTGGTCCTGCTAGCGCCGCCTACTTGTCGTCGTCGTTGTCGATGACGATGAAAACCTGGGGTGGTGGCCACGTGCCGCTCGGGGCCAGAGCGCGGGTGGTGCCGGGGGCATCTGAGCCTATGCGGCCACCCAGGACTCGTACAGGGCCTGAGTGGTGTCGTCCCACTGCTTCTCCTCCTCCAACTGCGACGTGAGGATGGCGGCCTGGATCTCCTCCTCCTCGATCATCGATCGGGGCTACGATTTTGGGGTTTTACCTAAGTGGACTGGGGGAGTGGAGTGTGGTGTGGATGGGAACGATGTGGCCCCTCCCGCTGGGACACCGCCAGGTGGGCCCCGTCGAAGCCTCGGGAGGACACGGCCGAACGTGTTGGGTCGTGAGCTGTGTGCCACCGGACCGGTCCGGACCCACGCGCTGTCGTCTGCGGGGGCGTTGGAGTTGGCACGAGGACTGTGCTGGTGCCATTCAAAAAAAAAGGACTGTGATGGTGCGAGCAAAGAGAGCGCGAGGTCGTCTGGTACTGTGGTGTGGAGGTGGTAGCTTCGTGCGTGCGTGCGTGCCTGTTTTTTTAAGGTGCGTGCGTGCCTGCTTTTTGGTGTGCCTGGGAAGGTAGGGAGGGCAGTGTCTCTTCAACAGTCTCTCTTCAACGATTAAGGTCCATTTGGATCTTGGATATCCAATTTTAGAATCGCTTTGGACTGGATGGATTTGGACCTTGGGGTACGAAGCTTGGACTTGGACATGGATGGGAGCGCGTTTAGGTGGATATCTGTTGGACATTTCTTATTTGGATTTGGACACTAATCCAATTCCAGGTTTAAGTACTGGGCAGCAAAAAATGTCCAAAAGATCCTGGCCTTTCCCTGAAATCCCTCGATGATAGCGCACCATTCCAACCGTGAGCTCGGATTCCAGGAAAAACCAAACACCTCTCTGCACCCACTCTAGAAAAACCTCGCAAGGATGCACTGGAATAAAATATGGTCGATATTCTCATCCTCCCCACACAGGGAACACTTCCCCGTAGAAGGCCCCCGTCTCTTGAGGATTTGGTCATTGGAAGGTAATCTTCCTGGGAGCAACTGCCAAAGGAAGATTTTAAATTTCAGCAGCATGCTCAGCTTCCAGATATGTTCAGAGACGCTAAACGTTGGGCCCTTGGACAATTCCTTGTACATGGATTTTGTTGAGTAAATCCCAGAGTTCTCCAGCTTCCAGAACACTCTGTCAGGGCTCGCAGTTGGGCTGGCTAGAGCCAGTTCTTCCATAAGAACCCCCCACTGCTCTAACTCTTCAGGACCAAACGACCTTCGAAACGACGGCGACCAAGCCGTGCCATCATAAGACCGAGCTATCACCAACTCAGGCTCCGCAGAGATGGCGAAAAGCCTAGGGAACCTCACACTGAGGGTTTCCTCACCAATCCAAAGATCACTCCAGAATTTCTCCTTGGAATTGACTCCAGGGATGAATTAGGCTCCAAGTTTGAAAAGGTTTTTAATTTTGCAAGTGTCACGTAGATGCAAAAGAAACGGGTGAGGGATACCAAATGGTGGGCATGCTTGGTTTTAAGTACCCAGCACAATTACGATGAGGCTATTCACATCACCTATCTCAATATTCTGCACCTTTCCTTGAAATCCCACGCTCCATATTCTATGTTCTATTTTCTGCAGTCTCCAACGACTAATATTGTCATGGCGGTGTTGCTTAGAATTCACATTCTTTCCTTTCTCATGCATCTTTCCGTAAAAAAGCAGATTGGAAAGAGAGGTGTGGCAAGCAGATTATAATAAAAAGCATGAATAATCGCTTGTGATCCTCACCAGACGAGAAGATTGCTGCAGTGCAGACTATGATCCGCTCTTCACTCCCCAAACACCTTTTTTATCTTATTTCATTTTATTTTCGATTTATGCATATGAATAGGAGATTAACACTCCATACTTACAGATTCATCTCATGTTGGATAAAATTATGATGTCAATTAGGGCACAACTTCCATTTCGGTGAAGGCTACATTATCTTTTCCTTCCCTTCCTGTTTCATAGTGTTTATTACAGATTAGAACACGTGATATATATCATTTTGTTTTACTTTCAGGAATATTTTCTGTTTATGCTGGATCAATATGAGTTATGATAAGGTTGCCTTCTAGAGAGAAAATCTTCATTACAACTCATATTCCAATTATGATCATCTTATATGTACAACATCAGGTATCAATTGCAATACAGGCTATGTTCAAGGAAAATATTTTGAGGGTGGTTCGTGTGTCTCAAAGCACTGCATATTATTTGTTCAAGTAGCTTCTTGAGGAGCTCAGCTGGGATGACGTCACAGAAATATCAAGAGCAGAAACATGGAGCAGTTGATCCGTGCTTAATTAACATTGCAAACAAATATTTCTCACATAACCGCGAACTCGATATCAACAACTTTAGACATGTCTTATGTGTTTCAGATTTGAGCCCTAAAGTTGATGGCAACAATGACTACCGATAAGCAAAGAGTTGCTATACATACACACCATGAATTAATCTTTAGTATTCTGATTGTTATGAATGTATTAATTGAGCCTATGGTATACTCTTATTAAAGATATTCCAAAAAATTCCCATTTGTTGTCAACCCCTAAATTATCTACATTTTTTCAACGCAATACAATGTCGTATATAGATAACCAAATATCCCGCTGCAACATGCATGGTGTCATCTAGTATAAACAACAAGGAGTCCCTAGTAAGCCTCTAGTAGACTAGCTCATTAATTAAGAGACGGTTAAGGTTTCCTAACCATGGACTTGTAATCTTACTTAGTAACGAGGTCATATCATTAGAAGAAGAATATGATGGACATAACCAAATTAAGCGTAGCATTTGATCGTCACTTCTGCTATAGCTTTTACATATGTCCAGTATTGTTTCCTTAGACTATGAGATTATGTTACTCCCAGGTACCGGAGGAATGCTTTGTGGACATCAAACTTCACTTCGTTATTGGGTGATTATAAATGTGTTATTCAGGTATCTTCGATGGTTTTTTATTGGGTGGCATGTATCAAGAGTGGGATTTGTCACTCCATGTGATGGAGAGATATCTCTGGGCCCTCTCAGTAGTGTAGCATTCTAAAGCTTGCAAGCATATGGCTAAGGAGTTTAGTCATGTGTATCCTACATCATGGAATGAGTAAAGAGACTTACCTGTAACGAGATTGAACTAGGTATGGGGATACCAATGATCAAATCTCGGTCATATAATATATCGCATGGCAAAGGAAATCAGATACCAGATTAATTGAATCCTAGATATCGTGGTTCAATCGATAAAAGAACTTTGTTAGATATGTGGGAACCAACATGAGCATCCTTGTTCCGCTGTTGGTTATTGATCGGACATGTGTCTCGATCATGTCCACATGTTCTCGAACCCATAGGTCACACACTTAAGGTTTAATGTCACTAGGTTTCGTCGAGATAAATAGATGGTGTTATCGAATATTGATTCAGATTCTCAGATGGGATCCTTGATATCATGAGGAACTCCGGAATGGTCCGAAAACAGAGAATAAATATATGCATAATTGGTTTTGGTTCCGGAATAATGTTTAGGATTATATCGAAATTGTTCCAGAATGATCTAGAAGCTTCTAGAAGATTTCGGGGTGGGTCCCACCCATCCGAAAGGACACTTGGGCCAGAGTGGGAGGGGGGGCAACCTACATGGGCTAGGGAAACACAACTCCTAGGCCCATGCGCCTCCAAAGGGTAATACCCTAGCCACCACTTTGGGGGAGACTTGGGGGCAAGTTTGCCCCCCTCCCTTGGCCGTCAGCCCTAGATGGGCTTGGAAGGGCGGCCGCACCCCCCCACACACACACATATAATAGGAGTGGCAGGGGTGGGGGCGTAGCCCCTAACACATAACCTTGGACTCTGCCTCCCTCTCCCTCCCTCTCTTCTGTTGGAGATATGCCCAAGAGGCAATAATAAAGTGGTTATTATTATATCTTTATGTTTATGATAAATGTTTACATCCCATGCTATAATTGTATTAACCGGAAACATTAATACTTGTGTGTTTTGTAAACATAAAAGAGTCCCTAGTAAGCCTCTTGTTGAACTAGCTTGTTGATTAATAGATGATCATGGTTTCCTGATCATGGACATTGGATGTCGTTAATAACAAGATCATATCATTAGGAGAATGATGTGATGGACACACACCCATAAGTAAGCGTAGCATAAGATCAAGCCATTAAGTTCGTATTGCTATAAGCTTTCAAATGCATAGTAACCTAATCCTTCGACCATGAGGTTATGTTAATCACCATCACCGGATGGGTACTTTGATGACATCAAACACCGCTTCCTAACTGGGTGGTTATAAAGGTGTCATTGGGTATTCTGAAAGTATGTGTTGAAGCGCATGGACCAAGATTGGAATTTTTCCATCCATATGACGGATAGATATGCTCTGGGCCCTCTCGGTGGAATGTCATCTAGTTAGCTTGCAAGCATGTGACTAGATCACAAGGGATGACATAACACGGAACGAGTAAAGAGTACTTATCAGTAACGAGGTTGAACTAGGTATGGAGATACCGACGATCAAACCTCGGATAAGTATAGTATCGTGTGACAAAGGGAATTGGTTTCGTATGTTAATGGTTCTATCGATCACGAAGTCATCGTTGAGTATGTGGGAGCCGTTATGGATCTCCAGATCCCGCTGATGGTTATTGATAGGAGAAGTGTCTCCATCATGTCTGCATATTCACGAACCGTAGGGTGACACACTTAAGGATCGAAGTTGTTTTAAGTAGATATGGAATATGCATTGGAGACCGAATGTTGTTCGGAGTCTCGGATTGGATCGGGGACATCACGAGGAGATCCGGAATGGTCCGGAGAATAAGATTCATATATTGGGGATCATTTTCTAAGTTAGGAAATGTTCCGGAGTGTTTGTATGGAGATTCTAGAAGGTTTCGAAATGTTCTGGAAGGTTCTAGAAGAGTTCTTGGTGTTTGCTTGAAAACCAAGAAAGGGTCAAAGGAAACCTTGTGGGGCTAGACACGGATTCGTGGGGGAGGAGGACTCCTCCCCCCTTCCCAACCCGCCGGCCCAAGGAGGAGGGGAGTCCTACTAGGACTCCCCCTCCCCAGGCGCGCCTCCCTCCTTTAAATAGAAGGGAGGGGGCGCCCCCTCCTACACCTCTCTCATAACAAGCTCTAGCCGCCGCCTCTCTCCTCTACCTTCGCTCTGCTCCGGCTTAGACGAAGCCCTGCAAAATTCTCTCCTCCACCACCACCTCCACACCGTCGTGCTGCTGGGATTCCGTGGAGAAGATCTACTACCTCCGCTGCTCGCTGGAACGGGGAGAGGAAGGTCTGCTTCGACTCCGCACGTGTGACCGATTGCGGAAGCGCTGCCGGAACGCGGCGCCGGAAGGATCGTCCACTCGATCTTGAGATCAGCAAGTGATCGACTACATCAACCACGAGATCCGTTCTCGAACAAGGATTTGGAAACTACGAGGGTTAGTACCGATCTATCTCGTTGCACATGTCTAATAGATTAGATCTTGGCTTTTATCTAGATTAGATCTGGGTTTTGTTCGTTCTTGCGGTAGAATTTTTTTGTTTTACATGCTACGAACCCATCAGTGGTATTAGAGCCATATCTATGCGTAGATCTGTTGCACGAGTAGGCTGTGGGCGTTGGTGCTCGTGTCGTCTTTTGCTGTGTGTACTTTGCATCTTGCGGTATGGTGGGATGAAGCGGCTCGAGCTAACATTACATGTCATCGCACATGAGACTTGCTCCACGCTTGACGTGTAACTTGCTTTGCACAAGTGGATTCGCGGGTGTCTGTCTCTCCCATCATAGTAAAGATCCAATCTACACTTTGCACTTGATAGCACTTGTATCAACGTTGTGGTTCAGTTTCGTAGGTAAGACCCGTTCGAAAACCCCAAGCCACGTAAAACATGCAAAGAAAATTAGAGGCGTTTAACTTGTTTTTGCAGGGTTTTTGTGATGTGATATGGCCATCATGTGATTGTGATTATATTTGATGTATGCAATGATCCTTGTTGTAATATGGCAACCAGCAGGAGCCTAATGGTTGTCTTTAGTTCTGTTAAGACCTGCGTGTCTATTCATCTTGTAATAGCTTTATTCCAAGTAGTTGTAATAGTTGCTAGTGATGATGAACAACCATGGAGCAGCACCACTGACCTTGACGCAATGTTGGTGATGATGGAGATCATGTTCGTGCTTTGGAGATGGAGATCAAAGGCATAAGAAGAAAGGGCCATATCATATCACACTAATTATGAATTGCCTGTGATGTTAATCCTTTATGCATCTTGTATTGCTTAGATCGCGACGGTAGCATTATAAGATGATCCCTCTCACAAAATATCAAGTAATAAAGTGTTCGTCCTTAGTAGGCACCGTTGCTAAGACTCGTCGTTTCGAAGCATCTCGTGATGATCAGGTGTGATAGATTCTACGTGTGCATACAACGGGTGCAAGCCAGATTTGCACATGCGGATACTAAGGTTAACCTTGACGAGCCTAGCATGTACAGACATGGTCTCGGAACACGGAATACCGAAAGGTAAAGCATGGGTCATATGGATGATATGATGAACATGTTGATTGTTCGCCATTGAAACTACATCATCTCACGTGATGATTGGACTTGGTGTAGTGGATTTGGTTCGTGTAATCACTAAAACAAATCGAGGGATGTTGTTTTGAGTGGGAGTTCATATAGTAATATGATTAAGTTGAACACAATTTATCATAAATAAAATCAAAGTAAATTTGCATAGTTTGTTGTAGTCATTGGCATCCGTTTACCACCTTATGCTTAGTTATAGTTGAGATAGTAGAACTATAGAAATTCTGGATATTTGCTTTACGAACTGGTATCGTATTGTTTTGAGTGTCAATCTAAAGTTTAAGTTCTGTTGCAAACTTTCAGCAAACTCCGTTTACTCTATGAAGTTTAATAAACAGTATTAAATCAAGAGTAACAATTCCAGTGTTAGTATCTAATGTATCGTGTTTGCCTCCATGATTCTTGATACTCAAAAGATTCTTTTTAATATCAAGTTTATCTAAGAGCTGAAAGCAATGTTTTCAGAAACCATCATATGTGAAAGGTATTGCGATATCTAAAACAATGTGTTGGTTACAACATGATAGAGTATATGTCCTCATATTTGATGAGAATTTGTGAAGGTTGGAGACACTAGTCGTCCTAATCCTCCAAAAGGTTTTGGAAAAGAAACATTATACTCGCAATTCACCTTTATAAGCTATAGCAGCTTGATCATGAAAGTTGTCATGATAAGGATAAAAAAAAGATGTAAGTAAAATGTTTACTACACTAAAAGATTACTAAAGAATGGAACTTTGAAAGAATGCCAAACATTTGATGAAGGTGATCCACTTCAAAGTGCAAGTCCAAAGGTATTAGTATATGACTATACACACTTTGTGCTATGTGTCATGTGAATGACACTACTATTGATGTTGATAGATTCTTTTAAAAGAAAAGGAATTGTTGAAAGAGAATCTATAAAGTATTTGGCAGAAAAGAAAAGATTGGAGATGTCCAACTTAGGTATATGGAAGATACATGTTATGGTTGTATTCCTTGCTTGTTAAACAATGTGGTTCTGCAGTATTGGATACCGAATTGGTTGGTATGAAGTGTCATACAGGACAACACAATTCATGAACTACAATGGCCTAAGTAACTAGCAAGAGAATATGTGATGATGTTCATCGAAAACAAACAAAGGGTTGTTGTGTTGCTCGTTAACATCAAAGCTTGCCTTCAAGATTTGTTTCAATAATTGTTATTTTGATCAGGTATTATGACGACGAAAAAGGTTGTTCAAATAATTACCGTATTCCATAATAGATGGATGATATACAAGTCTGGTTGGAGAAATAACGACCATAAAACTAATGCTAAAATGTCGCAAGACAAATGATTGAAAGATCACTTGCGAAGTGACATCGCCGTTTAAATTACATTGAAAGGGATACATGAAGAAACTCCATGTTGATGGATTTTTGGAGTCTTTGATATTTGATCAAATGACGCTTGTGATACTTTCCTGGAGATAATTAAAACTCTATTCGTAGGCCAAAAGAGGAACAGACGACTAACTGATTGGAATTTGTACATATTGATGTATGTAGTCCATTATGTGTAGTCATGGGCGATGGATTTCAACTTCATATGCTTTCTCCGAAGATTTGAGTAAGTATATGTATATACTTACTCAATAAGGAAGAAGTATGAAACATTTGAAAATGTTCAAAGACTTTCAAGATGAAGTGGAAAATTATTGTAACAAGAAAATAAAAAGTTTATGATTGGATCATAAAGATGTTTGAGTTACAAGTTTAGCAAAACACCTAAGATTTGAGGAATCGTTCCATGGATTTACATTTCCCAAAACACCATAGGAGTATGGAGTGTTCAAGATATGTAATGAAACCTTGTTTAACATGGTAAGATCAAAGGTGTCATTTATAAAACTGCCATTATATTTTAAAGATTAAAGCTTTAGTGACTACCGCTTTTACATTGAAAAGAGCTCCATCGTGATCCATTGAAATGACACCATATAAGTCATGGTTTGGGATAAAACCCAGGTTGTCCTTTCTTAAATTTTTGGTATGCTAGGCATAAGTAAAGTATTTACAACCAAAATCGGATGAGCATGTCTTTTAGGTTATTTTGAATAACCATTGGGTATTCCTCCATAACACCGAAGACAAAAGTGTTTGTCGCTTAGAATGTCGAGTTTCTTAAGAAGGAATTTTTGGTGAAAAGTCAAGTGGGAGGACAATATAACTTTGGCAAGGTTGTTGAACCTTGGCTAATATGTGCTGAGTTGCACAGCATCGGTAAGTGTCTCGGAGGCAGCAACAATGCTCATGGCTCACGTGCCTCAAAGGTTGTGGTCACGGAGATCTAAGTTCCTATTGGACCTAGTAGGTCGGGTAAGTAATCAAATGCCAAGATTTGAGAGTTAAATCATTGTTGTTTGACAATGATGAACCGACTACATGCAAAGAAGCAATGATGGGCCCTGACTTTGTTAAGTGGCTTGAAGCCATAAAATCCGTGATAATTCCATACACGAGAAATCAAGCTTTGAATTTGAAAGACCCTCTGGAAAGGTGTAAGACCTTACAGTCGTATATGGATCTATAAAGAAATAGACATGGATGTTTCACATCTATGAAATAGTCGACATGTCAGAAAGAGTTTACGACAATGTTCAAGGAATTGACTATGATAAGATTTGATCTTTCATAGCGATATTTAGTCTGGACGGATTAATGTAGCAACCACTACATATATTTTGGTATATGGTAGTTGAACAAACAAAACAAGTTCTTCTAATAGAATGGTTACCTAGGACGTGTACATGACACGATCCAAAGGGTTTTGTTAATTCAAAGGATGCTAAAAGAGTATGCAAAACTTCAATGGTTGAAGTGAGCATCGCGGAGTTAGAATCTTCACCGTGATGAAACCGTTAAAAGGTTTAATTTCATCAGAGACGATGAAGATGTTTGCATTTTGCAAGAAATTAAGTGGGAGCACTAAGACATATTTCTAATACATTATGTGAAAGACATATTGTTGATTAGAAATGATGTATCTTTTATTGACACATGTTAAGAATTTCATTTCGATGAAAGACTTAGGCATAACCCAAGAATTAGGCATCAATGTCTATATGGATAGATTGAGGCGCTAATATGGTTTTGCCAAATGTACATAGATAAGATGTTGAATGAGTTCAATATGGAAACAACATGAAAGGTTCTTGACGCACGAAAAGGACTGAATCAAAATTCAAGTGTGTTGACACGAGATTCAAGTGTTTTGACACTTGGTGAAATCACAAGAATATTTTGATCAATCATTCTATGAGATGTACACATCCAGATATGTCCTATGCTCTAAATATTATGAGCATATACCAGAATGACTCATAAGATGATCATTGGACAATAGTAGGGATATTCCTATGATCTTTGGAAGAACTAAGAATATATTATTTATATAGTGGTGACAAATAGTTCATTGTAAATTGTTGCATTGATACTAGTTTTGTCACAAATTAAGTTTATCTCAATTTAAACTATGGGTGGCACAATGTAATGGAAAGGAAGTTCCATAACGAATTTGGTTGAGTACCAAAGTTAAAACATTATGACAGATACTACAACAAAAGGCTAGGTATATGACTGCTATTGTAGCAGCAAATGAGGGCATTTGCGTCAAGTAGTTTGTTATCAAACTAGGTGTGGTTCATAGCGGGATAATACTATGAAGATACATTGTATGACAATTGTATCAACATGATTTAATCACAAGGAACTAAAGGTCTCACCAAAGGACCAAATTTATACAATGCCATCTCATTGGAGAATGATTAATGCGTAGAGACGCAAGAAAATGCAAATACACACGGACCTGGAAGTGTCAGATCCGAAGATTATGTTTACCACTAGCAATAGTGTCTATACAACATCAGAAAGCCATAGGTGTTGAATGCACAAATTTTTAACTATATTATTGACTCTAGTGCAAGTGGGAGACTGTTGGAGATATGCCCAAGAGGCAATAATAAAGTGGTTATTATTATATCTTTATGTTTATGATAAATGTTTACATCCCATGCTATAATTGTATTAACCGGAAACATTAATACTTGTGTGTTTTGTAAACATAAAAGAGTCCCTAGTAAGCCTCTTGTTGAACTAGCTTGTTGATTAATAGATGATCATGGTTTCCTGATCATGGACATTGGATGTCATTAATAACAAGATCATATCATTAGGAGAATGATGTGATGGACACACACCCATAAGTAAGCGTAGCATAAGATCAAGTCATTAAGTTCGTATTGCTATAAGCTTTCAAATGCATAGTAACCTAATCCTTCGACCATGAGGTTATGTTAATCACCATCACCGGATGGGTACTTTGATGACATCAAACACCGCTTCCTAACTGGGTGGTTATAAAGGTGTCATTGGGTATTCTGAAAGTATGTGTTGAAGCGCATGGACCAAGATTGGAATTTTTCCATCCATATGACGGATAGATATGCTCTGGGCCCTCTCAGTGGAATGTCATCTAGTTAGCTTGCAAGCATGTGACTAGATCACAAGGGATGACATAACACGGAACGAGTAAAGAGTACTTATCAGTAACGAGGTTGAACTAGGTATGGAGATACCGACGATCAAACCTCGGATAAGTATAGTATCGTGTGACAAAGGGAATTGGTTTCGTATGTTAATGGTTCTATCGATCACGAAGTCATCGTTGAGTATGTGGGAGCCGTTATGGATCTCCAGATCCCGCTGATGGTTATTGATAGGAGAAGTGTCTCCATCATGTCTACATATTCACGAATTGTAGGGTGACACACTTAAGGATCGAAGTTGTTTGAAGTAGATATGGAATATGCGTTGGAGACCGAATGTTGTTCGGAGTCTCGGATTGGATCCGGGACATCACGAGGAGATCCGGAATGGTCCGGAGAATAAGATTCATATATTGGGGATCATTTTCTAAGTTAGGAAATGTTCTGGAGTGTTTGTATGGAGATTCTAGAAGGTTTCGGAATGTTCTGGAAGGTTCTAGAAGAGTTCTTGGTGTTTGCTTGAAAACCAAGAAAGGGTCAAAGGAAACCTTGTGGGGCTAGACATGGATTCGTGGGGGAGGAGGACTCCTCCCCCCTTCCCAACCCGCCGGCCCAAGGAGGAGGGGAGTCCTACTAGGACTCCCCCTCCCCAGGCGCGCCTCCCTCCTTTAAATAGAAGGGAGGGGCGCCCCCTCCTACACCTCTCTCATAACAAGCTCTAGCCGCCGCCTCTCTCCTCTACCTTCGCTCTGCTCCGGCTTAGGCGAAGCCCTGCAGAATTCTCTCCTCCACCACCACCACCACACCGTCGTGCTGCTGGGATTCCGTGGAGAAGATCTACTACCTCCGCTGCTCGCTGGAACGGGGAGAGGATGGTCTGCTTCGACTCCGCACGTGTGACCGATTGCGGAAGCGCTGCCGGAACGCGGCGCCGGAAGGATCGTCCACTTGATCTTGAGATCGGCAAGTGATCGACTACATCAACCACGAGATCCGTTCTCGAACAAGGCTTTGGAAACTACGAGGGTTAGTACCGATCTATCTCGTTGCACATGTCTAATAGATTAGATCTTGGCTTTTATCTAGATTAGATCTGGGTTTTGTTCGTTCTTGCGGTAGAATTTTTTTGTTTTACATGCTACGAACCCATCATCTTCTCCACGTACTGTAGGCACTTGGTGAAGCCCTACAATAAATACACCATACCTCTGGCGTCACGCCATCATGATGCTAGGATCTCGAGGAGCTCTTCTCCAGCGCTCGTGGGATCAAGGAGGAGGATACGACACCACACCAGATGTGTGGATACTGTGGAGGTGTTGTCGGACCATAGGACTTCATCGGATTGATCTGACATGAGTACGACTCCATCAACAATGATCTTAGATCGTAACGCTTTGGATATTCAAGGATATGTAGATCCAATCTATCCTCTCTCTACTTGCATCTAGTAGATAGATCCTTTGGATTTATTCCGCATATGCGTAGGAAAATTTGTTTTCGGTGCTACGAATCCCATTAGTGGTATCAGAGCCTAGAGATATGCTTATATGCTTTGTACGAGTAGAACACAACAATGTTGTGGGTGTTGATGATCTTGTTGTTACTCTCCGATGTGCACTAGTTTATATTGCAGGATAGTTTGATGAAGCGGCCTAGACCAACTTTACGCGTATTCTTACGCGAGACCGGTTCCACGCTCAACATGCAACTTGTATTGCATAAGTGGCTAACGGGTGTCAGTTTATCTTTCTGTAGTTAATGTAACTCTTTTAATGGAGGGCTTGAAAGGGTGTAGTAGAGACGACTTGGTTATCACCGTTGTGGTCATGTGTAAGTAAGAATGGTTCTTCCTATGTGTAAGACCCATGGCCACGTAAAACATGCAACAACAAAGTAGATGACGTCTAACTTTTTTGCGAGGGCATGTGATGTGATATGGCCAAGATATGTTGTGATATATGTGATGTATTAGATGATCATGTTTTGTAATATTCACGACTTGCATGTCGTTGAGTTTGGCTAGCAGGAGCCACACTGGTTGTCTTTATATTTATTGTATGGCTTGCGTGCCAGTGTTTAAACGCCATGTAATTGTTTTTACTTTATCACTAGTGTAGACATAGTAGTCAAAGCAATGGTTGGTGGAAGCAATCATGCTCATGGAACCAAGGATTTAATGATGTGCTGGTGATGATGGTGATCATGTCATGCTTTGGATATGGAGATCAAAGACACAAGAAGAAAATGCCATATCATGTAACATTATATTTGCATATGATGTTTATCCTTTTTATGCATCTTATATTTCTTTGATGTGATCGTGACAGTAGCATTATAAGATGATCTCTCACTTAATATCAAGATAATAAAGTGGTATCCCTTAGTATGCACCGTTGTAAAAGTTTGTCATTATGAAGCACCACGCGACGATCGGGTCTGATAATCTCTCGTTCATATACAACAGGTGTAAGCTAGATTTAGACACATATATGGCATCAGAACACAAGAACCGAAAGGTAAAACATGATTCATATGGAAGATATGATCAACATGTTGATGTTTACCATTGAAGCTACATCATCTCACGTGATGATCGGACTTGGTGTAGTGGATTGGGATCATGTAATCACTAAACAACTATGATGGATGTTGAGTTTAGTGGGAGTTCATTAATAATATGATTAACTTGAACTATTATTAACTAAATCAAAGTGAATTTGCATAGTTTTTAATAGTCATTGGCATTCATTTACTACCTTACGCTTAGCTATATCTGAGATAATAGAACTATATAGTTCTGGATTTTTTACTTTACAAATTGGTATAGTTTTGAGTGTCACTTTAAATTTTATTGTCCTATTGCAAACTTTCAGCAAACCTCACTCAGTCCATGGAACTTAATAAGTAGTATTAAATAGAGAGTAACAATTCCAGCATTAGTATCTAAGCATCATGCTTGTCTCCATGATCCTTGATATTCAAAAGTTGTTTTAGATAACAAGGTTATCTAGGAGCTAGAAGAATTGTTTCAAAAACCATCATGTGTGGAAGATATTGTGAGATCTGAAACAATGTTTGTTTGGAATGTGATAGAGTATAATTTAGTGAGACACATGTTCTCATATTGTATGAGAATTTGCGAAGGTTGGAGAGGCTAGGCATCTCGATCTCCCAAAAGCTTTTGGGAACTAACATTCTACTTATGGTTTGCCCTTATGAGCTATAGTATCTTGATCATGAAAGTTATCATGATAGGATGGATAAAAGATATAGGTAAAATGTTTACTACATTAAAACATTACTAAAGAATGGAATTTGGAAGAGAACCCAACATTTGATGATGGTGATCCACCTCAAAGTGCATGTCCAAGGGTATTAGTGTTTGACTAACACTCTTTGGACTATGTGTCATGTGTATGGCGCCACTATTGATGTTGACAGATTCTTCTAAAAGGAAAGGAAATACTGAAAGAGGATCTGAAAACATATTTGGTATAAAAGGAAAAGAAAAGACTGAAAATGTCCAGCTCAGGTATATAGATGATATACTTTTTATGGATGTATGCATTGCTTGTTAAACAATGTGGTTCTTGGGTATTGGATACTAGATTGGTTGGTATGAAGTGTCATATAGAAAACACAATACAAGAACTACAATGGCCTAATTAACTAGCAAAATAATATGGGATGATGCTCATCGAAAACTGAAGGGGTTCATAGTAGAAGACGATAATTTTTCTGTTGGGTCCGCAACATAGAAAACAAAAAATTTCCTACGGTGTGAACTACACACCAAGATCTATCTACTAGGTACAAAGCAACGGGTGGACATACATCCAACGAGAACTTACCCTCGTAGACAACGAGCTTTGTTAACGAGTAGGAACTTGTGGTTGATGTAGTCGTACACTTGCCGATCTCAAGATCGTGAGGAAGTTCGAGCGCTGCAACTCAGCAGCGCATCCGCACTCACACACACGTTCAAGACACCGGACAACCTCCACCTCCTCGCTCCAGCGATCCAGCGGAAGCAGCAACTCCTTCCAGACGAAATGCCACCAGGAACATGTATCTCGCTAATCCGAGACCATGGGGGAATAATTCTAGAGGGGGAGAGAGATCCTTCACAAGGAGGTGTGTGGATGAAGGGGGGAATGGGTGGCCTTTTATAGGAGGAGGGGGGGTGCCCCCTCTCTCCATGGCTGGCGCATGGGGGGTGACCCCTCAACTCCCCCATTCATGTGGTGGTAACTCATCCACATTAAAATGCCTCTTCACATTCCCTTTTAAAGTCTCCACTTTAAATGCATTAAATTTCTCCAAATTTAATGCTCTCTCATTTAATAAAACTCTTTTTATTAAATTTATTCAGAATTTTGTGAATTACTTTAATTAACAAACATTCACATATAGCCCCTTGCAATATTTCAATATCACATGCAGAACCACCTTCTGCAATTTCACCCGAAACAATTTCCAGTTTCTATTGAAACAATTCCTGCGCTTTGCAATTCTTTCGTCTGAAACATATGTGCTCCAAAATGGTGTCCGGTAACTCTTAAGTGTGCCACCCTACGGTTCGCGAATAATGGAGACATGATCGAGACCCTTCTCCGATCAATAATCAGCAGCGGGACCTGGAGATCCGTACTAACTCCTACACATTCAACGATGACTCCTGTGATCGTGAGAACCTTTAACGCTTGTAACTAAATCCCTTTGTCTCTCGATATATTACATGTCCGAGATTCGATCATCTGTATCTCCATACCTAGTTTGATCTCATTACCGACATGCACTCTTTTCTCGTTCCCGTGATATAACATTCTAGTGATCACATCACTTGCTTGCAAGCTATCCTAATGTGATATCACCGAGAGGGCCCAGAGTATATCTATCCGTCATCTGGATTGAAAAATTCCACTCTTGATCGATGAGCCTCAACATAACACCTTCGTAGTACTGAATCCATCTTTATAGTCACCCTGTTACAGTGTGATGTTTGATGTTATCAAGATACTCTTCCGGTGTTAGAATTTAACATGATCTCATGGTCTAAGGATAAAGATTACTTCGTATGATGTTATAGCAATATAAACATAATGACTTGATCGTAATGCTATACTTCGGATGAATGTTCATCACATCATTCCACCAATGGTGTGACCTTGTTATTAACAACATCCAATGTCCATTATCAGGAAACATTGATCATCCTGTTAATCAACAAGCTAGTCTATCAGAGAGGCATGACTAGGAACCCTTTTTGTTTATTAAACACACATGTATTGATGTTTCCAAATCAATACATTTCTAGCATGTAAAATAAACATCTATAATGTATAAGGAATATATAATAACAACTTTATTATTGCCTCTCAGGGCATATTTTCTTCAGTCTCCCACTTGGATCAGCTACTGGGCCCCACATCAAGGAATTGTGGACGGGAATAAGTTGCCCAGTTATGCAACAAGGAGTTGGTCTCTCATGAGTAAAGTAACACACCTCTGCAGAGTGTAAGAACTGTGACATGTTACTCCCTGTTCCGGGAAGGAGCTACGAACGCGGCAGGAAAGGAACCCCAAGAAGGTTCTTGTCAACCTGTGAAGGCTGTCGGACATAGTTTTTAGAATAAAAGCAACCTTTGAAGAAATGTTTATGAAAACCTGCATTGCCTACGACCTTTGATTTGTGGCTGTAGAGATAGTGCATCATATACTCGTTTTTAGTGAACTTGCTGAGTACGCTCGTACTCAACCGTACCTTCTTAACCCTTGCTAGGTTTTAAGCCGTTGAAGACGACGTCAACATCAATTTCTGCTCAAGAAACCATCATCGACAGCTCAAGTTCTTCAATAAAATCTATGAAGTCAAAATATACATTAGCTGAAGTGAAGACAAAGTCTCTATTTAGATAGGAGTAGATACTCTAGCCATAAAACCTACTTCTGTAGAGCATTGCATTAGTAGCAATTGCAAGCCTTTTGGTTTAGATATTAGTCCTTTTAGCCAGATAGTTCGAAGTTGTTATTTCTGGTTCTTCTTTGTAAGAAGTTATTTTCCTCCTCTTTAACCTAGAGTGTTCTCTGGATCTTTTATATGTCTAAATCGATCAGCGCATCGAGCCCGTTCTAACTATGCGTTCCATGTTCTGAATTGCAGCATGCATCATATAAATATAAAGTGTACAACAAGTGTTATGAGAGCAAAACGTGACTAAACCTTAATGAAATGCTTTACTCTTGTACCCCACACGTCACCCATGCCATGCTACTTTATTACCATGTAAGCACTACCACATGCTTGCATACATATAGTACCTATTGCCTCTATCTTATTCTTGCATCATTGAGTCGCGATTGCATTAAATTGAATCCCAAGTACTGCATATCCTTTACTTTTAAACCCCACCGAAGCTTGTTCCTCCATCCCATGAGCCATTACTACAGGAGTTGTTTGAGCCATGCGGGTCGTAGAATAGCATGTGTAGGGTATGTGAGTGTCTGATGGATAACGAGGTACCTAAACAACGTAACCTGAGTAGTAATGGGATAACTAATGAAAGTGGCACCGGTGAGAAATATCTGCTATTTGGTTCTTCATGCTCACTTGTGTCCCGTAGGACCCCGAGTACTTGATTCCTGTTCCTTGACTATTCGCACTATCCACATCCGGGAGGCCTTATGGACCCCCCCCTAAGCCAGAGCTTGATTCACTCTTATTTCTTGGGACCACAAAGTAGTTTGGGGCTTTATTACTATCCTCTACTTATACCATGCTTTACTGCTTTATTTAAGATTGTGCGAGGAGCACCTGTACTGTTTAGGATTGCGGAGTGTTTTCGCGGTATCGACAAGTCCAGTTACACTTTCGGGTTCCCAGTCGTTTACAGCCATTGGCGCAAACCTTGGGTCCGTCTCGGAGCCGGCCAACTTTGTTGCGGGTAGCTTAATGGGGTGGGCCCTTGAAATATTTCTGAATCCTGTGATCGCTTTGTCGTGAATGCCTCGTTGGGTTTTGATTTGGTTTTTCCGAGGTTGATCGAGTGTGTGTTGGTATTTGTGCACCCCTGCAAGGTAAATCTTTCTGAAAGCCGTGTCCGCAGTTATGGACGACTTGGAGCACAGCTTCTCGATCATAGACAAGTATAACTAAAGTACCGCTTTTAAACTGACTAAGTACGTGACTAGTAAATAGTGCAACACTCATGGATTGATTAATAAAACTGCCAACGGATGGGGGGTTGTTCGTTCGCTTTCTTGTTGGTAAGCGAGAAGGAGGATGGATCTGTTAATTATGCTATTATAACTGTTGTTACTAATTAATGGACATCCGTCTATCATTGGTTAGGCGGATGGTTAGCGAGTATCTATAGAATTGTTAGTTATTATCTTTTGCTGCAATTGCGTCACCCTAGGTTGTGTCCCCTTTAGAGGCATAAAGACTTGCTGAGTACCCCTAGGGTCTCACACGATAAATTGTTTGATTCAGATGAACAGGTGTACTCGCAAGATGGATATTGGGTGGAGGAGACGGATGATGTTGGCAACGATCACTCGGTGTAGAGATTCCGGGAACGGGGATCCGTGAGATCTATGGGCGGGATGTGTTTATTTATGTGGCATCTTATGCCGATTTGCTTCTTATCCGTACTCGGATCTTGTTTTCCGCTTCCGCCTGATACTCTGATATTTGATGTATGAGGGGATATCCTAAACTATTATACCTATCTAGGATATTTGGATCTTGCCGTATGGCGTTGCAATATTTCTATTTCTTTTAGATGGAATGGCTCGAAGGACTGTTGTATGTGGCTTGCATACATACTCACTTGTGTATGTAGTTGATCCCTTCGCCTGCCGATTACGCCGCTCGTTCTTGTCCTGATGTTATGAAAGTGGTTAGGACGGCCGAAAGGTCTACCTGTGAGTGGCCCCTAGGCTCCACCGTACTATTTTAACCACTTTCTCTCATCCAGGCATGTAACTAAGAGCGTAATTCACCGAGGTAGTTACAGATATCGCTCACCGCTGAGCGTGTGGGGCGCCACCAAGCCCTTCGCATGTGCCTCTCTCCTCTCAACCTGAGCAAGGGTCGAACTCGTGTGCAGAACATGTTGATGCGCACTAGTTGGCTCGGCAGGGGCATCCTTCGGTGCTGGAGCCTTCTGGGAAAGCATGGACGCAAGAGTGCGCTGTCCAGACCCGGTGGACGTTGCCCTGGTGACGTCAGGGGTTTGCTTGCCTTTGGCTTGCTGAGAGGAGGAAGTGGTTGCGGCAGATTTTGCCTTAGGAGCTGCCTAAGTACTTCCTCGCCGAGACTGAGAAGACTCGGACAAGGCGGAGGAGCTTGGCGCTGGTGCCCTTGTTGCTGGAGCTGGTGCTGCTGTTGAAGTCTTTGCTGCCGGGGTTGGTGCTAGTGCTGGTGCTGGTGCAGAGGTAGTCTCAGTAGTTGCTGGTTGTGGTGGAGCCGAAGTGGTGGATGCCGCTGCCTCGGATGGGTCCGTCTCTCCCGCTCTGGGGTTGCCCCCCTCTTGACGAGGTGGGCTGGAACCCGGAGCAGCTGCAGAACCCTCTGGAATAGGGCTCAGCGGGCGTGACTCGTTGTCACGAGGGGGAGAAAGGCTAGGTCATAGCGGTGAAGAGATGCTAGATCCGCTCTGGGGAACATCCTCCACAGCACTGCCAAATCAAATAATGCCAAAAGAAAGACTAAAACAATGCAAGGAAGAATAAGTTGCAGAGGGAAAAGAGGCTTACGCATCCGAGGTCAGGGGCTCCTTGGGTTTCCGAGCCCTTCATGCTGGGGCCTTGCCTGCTGGCTTGGAAGCAGTTTTGTCTCCGGAATTCTTTCGCCTTTTGGAGGACTGAGAAGGTCCGGGGAGGAACTTGATCAGCTCCGCGCCTCTTCTTCGGCGCTGCCGGAACAGGTTCACCCATGGCAAGGGGAGGGTCCTCATGGATCTGCCCACCGGGGTTAGCTGATGCCAGAAAAGCATAAGAAAGGGGGACATCGTCAACAGCTTCCATCACCTCAATATCCGAGTCATCCTCATCGCCGGGCCAATCTGTAATAGAAGAGAGTTTACCGGTGGGTCGCTTGGTCGCGTCGGACATTGGGAGGAACATCTCCTGGTCCGGTTCTTCCTCATCCGAGCTCTTTCGGTCGGGCGCCCACTTAAGGGTCTGATCGGTGCCGCCCTCGAGGGTCTGCTGAAGGAATTGCTGAGGAAAAGAATGAACAACTGAGTCAAAAATGCAACAATGACCGACATATAATTAGTCCGGAGTAAGTGTGCGCCACGAAGCTTACCACGGGAGGAAGCCTATCACGGCAATAATTCTCAATTCCCAACGTCCACTCCGCGGAGAAATCCTTGTGGGTGGTGAAGAGAGCCTTAACCCGGCGATAGATCTCCGTGTTGCTCAGTTCAAAGGATGAGGTCCGGTTGGGGTCGCGGCCGAAGCTCATGTGACACACCTTGTGAGTGCGTTGCTGGAGGGGAGAGATTCGGTTGCGCACGAACATGATCATAGCATCCTCGTTGCGTAATTCGAGCTTCTTCAGCTCCGCGAACCTCTTGTTGACCTGGTTGGCCAAGGCCGTGGGCTTCTTGGGGATGATGTCCCACAATTCCAGGTTAGGTGGACCCGGAGTATAGGGAAGCAGCCGGATTAAGTCTTCGGTGCCCGTATTCCGAACATAAAAGAAAGTTCGGGCCCATCCTTTGCAGGAGTCCAGCCCGGTGACCCGGGGGAAAACGGAAAACCTCTGGGGTGAGATGGACGCTGCTCCGAATTGAGTGAGCTGCTTGTCCTCCGAATCAAGTTGGATGTTCGGGATGACATTGCGACGAAGGCCAAAAAACCGGATCCATAGCTCCTTTGTGGGCCATAATCCGGCGTAGCCCTCGATCGTAGAGGCAAAAGCAGAAAGAGAAGTGATTGTGTTGGCAGGAAGGTGGTGCGGCTGGAGTTCATAAGTGCTAAGCCAATCCCGGAAGAAGTCGCTGACCGACAAACCGAACCCCCGCTGGAAGTGGGACAAGAACACGATGTACTCACCCGGATTGGGTGAGGGGGCCAGTTCGGCGGAGGCGAGGCGAGCGGCGACACCGGCGGGGATGCGTCTAGTGCGGTAGAGCCAATCTAGGTCATCTTGGCAGACCCAGGACCTGGCCCACGCACCACGGTCCGCCGCCCCGGTGTCCTCCTCCATCTCTTGCTCGGCGACGACGAGCTCCTCCTCCGTCATCTGGTGCTCGCTTCCCTCACTGGCTCTAGCGGCGGCGGGAGGCAGAGGCCTAGACTGGCAGTGACCCGTGGTGAGGGAGGTGCGTAGCGGTGGCGGCAACGCAGAGGTGTGGGGAAGTAGTGCGGCAGCGACGCTGTTTCTTAGAAGAACTGGCGGCGGCGCGGTTGCAAGGAAGACGAAGAAGAAGAAGAGCAAAGGGCAGAGGGGCGCAGTAAGGGAAAAAAACCTAAGGGACGCGCCCTTCCCCTATTTAACCACTCCCTCAAGGGAAAAGTGGGATCACGTCCTGCGAATATGCCACATGGAGTGGCCGTGTATAGCCCACCTCGGCCAATCAGCAGGGAGCCACACGGAAGGCCACAGGGTGGGTATGATCCCATGACGTGACGCATTGATGCGGTAAACGAGGAGGTAGGCGTGACGTGACCCACGCATAGTGATAACTGACGATTACTGCGGCAGTTACTGTGTTGGGCCTTAAAATGAGACAACATAATGATTAGCCTCCACGTGGGTTGGCGTACGAGAGAAGGAAGCAAGACCGGGATAGGACCGTGGTAACCCGGCCAGCAAGTGAAAACTTGAAATGTGCAGAGGGAAAGTAAAACCATGAGATCGGAGTTGAAGTGGTAACCCGGCCAGCAAGTGAAAACTTGGAATGGGCAAAGGGAAAGTAAAACCATGAGGTCCGAGTTAAGGTGGTAACCCGGCCAGCAAGTGAAAACTTGAAACGCGCCAAGGGAACGTAAAACCATACAATCCGAGATAAGGAGGTATCTCGGAATTAGCGTCCAAAGCTCAAACATAATTGAACCTGATGTGGCATTAGCGGCCAAGGCAGCTAAGACCGCATCAGCTTCGGGGACTAATGTTGGGGGGATACCCCCGGGTAGGGTCACGCCGGGGTATAGAGGCCGAGTTAGCCGAGGTTCGGCAAGGCCAAAGCGAATGCGGGCCGGGTCACCTCAAGGCAGGCCGAATCATGGGGTAACCCGGACCAGGGGGCGTCCGCCTAACTAAGTCTCAACCAACTTAAGCAGTAAGTCGGAAATGCCTATATAACTTGTATGCAGGAACGTGTGTGGCCGGATCAGCTATGATCCGGGTCACATCTAGCTTCTAGGAGAAGGAAGGAATCTCGCTGGTCAAAAGAAGCCTCGATACGCACTGCCTGAGCAAAGCAGACAAGGGCAGGACCACCGAGGCGTGGCCGACAAGGGTGACGATGCCCATGTGACGCGGGCGCCGTAGAGGCTCACGTAGCCTCTGCATGTGTGACGCGGGGGGAAAGCACCCCGGTCGGCTTACTACTTTGGGAGAAGGCTCCACGTATGCCCTAAGTGGAGACCTAGCTCCCCCTATATAAGGAGGGCTAGGGCCTCTGTAGAAGGGGTTCCGCTACTCTGATTTGGTGAGGGTTTAGGAGTGATCTATGTGTGAGAGTAAGAGAGCTTCTTCTTCCTCCTCACGCCAATACAGCTCTAGGAGCACTTGTAATCTTGGAAGCAAAGCGAATATAAACTTCTGTGTGGAGAATCACTTCACTATCCCTCCCTGGATTCCCCTAGCTTGTATTAGTCCCCACCTTTAGCCTATCCATGGCATCTGTCGTGACACCACCACGACAATTGAGCTGTGTGGAACCCACCGGCGGGTGATCCACCTGGATCTGCGCAAACCCAAAGGGAGGCAACGCTTCTGGGCAGTGCCTAGGCGTACGACCTCCACGGTTATCGATGCAGCACGCCGTGAAGAATCCATGAGGAGGAGGAACGCTGTCGGGAACGTCGACATCGATTCCGACACGTAGGAGGCTGGCGGCGACACGGACAACATTGTCAATGATGGAGACTGCGGGAGCGTCATAGTCGATTAGGGCCACTTAAGCATAAATTAAATCTATGTACGGTATCTTAATGCGCTCTTTGGATCTGGGTCACTTGAGTCATGGTCGATTATCCTCGTAATCTATATATGTTGGCCATGTTTTAGTTGTCTTTGTCTTTGAAACTAGTCGATCAAAACTCGTCTGATCCTGAAAATAAAGTTTGCACGTTCCTGGCATATCTGATGGGACAATATGCTGACTCTGCTCCCAGCACTTGATGGCACAACCATAATTTGAAGTGCGCCAGAGGAGAAGGGATCGAGCGTGTTGTAATAGTGTACTACTCCTGTACAGATATAACTGACTTAGTTTTTTTAGATATTTAATAAATGTGTCTATACCCAAAACATGTCTAGATACATGTTTTAGGTTTCTCTATCTTTCAAACTAATCAAAAGTCGTCAAATTCTGAACAAACAAAGTCATTGCATTCACATCTGATGGGATAATACGCTGACTCTGCTACTTGATGGCAAAGCTCTAATTGATCCTTAATCTTGTTTAACAAATATTTTAGATACCATGATCCATTTGAGTGTTTTAGTATTGCATATTACTTGTTGTATTTACATATTGTTTGACACACTCTCACAAGCCTTAATCAGAAGCACAAGTGTGAAGCTGGTATAAAAGTGAAACACATTCCAAAGAACTCATCACAAACTCCAAACCCTAGACCAATTACGACTATTCCGAGGAATCACATTTATCAAATTGCATTACATTACTTATGCACCGTTGCATCTTGCTTCTTTAAACATTAGTCCTGACCGGCCCAATGATGTTGTTTACAGAATTTGGATCTTCTATTGTCTTGAAGACTGTGAGTGCATAATCCTGCAATCACAAAAGGCAAGTTCACAACTTGCTCATGTCCTTTGATTATTTTCTATCAAATGCTTGTAACTCAAATGTTGTCATCACCTGCATTTCAAAAAGGTCAGAAAACACTATTTTCATAATAATTTGATTATGGATTATTTACCAGATGGTAATAATCTATTGATACAGTTCCAGTGGTAAAGGAACATAATATCTAGGACTTAACAACCAATGTCGCCAGTGATTCTAGTGCCGTATATTACGCGTTAACTATGAGATTTGGAATGGGACAGAGAAGTCAGTTGTATCTTCTTCCTTTCATATGGAGGCAAGATGACCTTATCGTGACGCTGGGATTCCTTGTGTGGATCCAGCATATGGGTACGCACCCTTAGGCCCCACGATTTTGATATCTAGATTATCTATGAGCGGTTGCCGAAGGTATAGTCGGACCTTTATGGATCTTGCTAGGGGCATAACCGACTCATAGAGTCTTCGGGAACTCATCAGGGTTGTAGCTTGCCCGAAAGGGGGCTTAACGGAGGTGTAGTCAGCCCCGAAGGATCGTGTAGACATATGGGATCGCAGAGAGGGCAGTGATTGGCTTGGATCAGCTACTGGGCCCCACATCAAGGAATTGTGGACGGGAATAAGCTGCCCGGTTATGCAACAAGGAGTTGGTCTCTCATGAGTAAAGTAACACACCTCTGCAGAGTGTAAGAACTGTGACATGTTACTCCCTATTCCGGGAAGGAGCTACGAACGCGGCAGGAAAGGAACCCCATGAAGGTTCTTGTCAACCTGTGAAGGCTGTCGGACATAGTTTTTAGAATAAAAGCAACCTTTGAAGAAATGTTTATGAAAACCTGCATTGCCTACGACCTTTGGTTTGTGGCTGTAGAGATAGTGCATCATATACTCGTTTTTAGTGAACTTGCTGAGTACGCTCGTACTCAACCGTACCTTCTTAACCCTTGCTAGGTTTTAAGCCGTTGAAGACGACGTCAACATCAATTTCTGCTCAAGAAACCATCATCGACAGCTCAAGTTCTTCAATAAAATCTATGAAGTCAAAATATACATTAGCTGAAGTGAAGACAAAGTCTCTATTTAGATAGGAGTAGATACTCTAGCCATAAAACCTACTTCTGTAGAGCATTGCATTAGTAGCAATTGCAAGCCTTTTGGTTTAGATATTAGTCCTTTTAGCCAGATAGTTCGAAGTTGTTATTTCTGGTTCTTCTTTGTAAGAAGTTATTTTCCTCCTCTTTAACCTAGAGTGTTCTCTGGATCTTTTATAAAGAGTCGAGTTGTAATCTATAATTATGTTTTGGACCTGCTGTGTTTCTGTTGTACCACTCTGAGGGATGTAATACTAGTGAACGGTGTTTCATTGCTATGTCAAGGACTATAGTGTACTACATCATGCAGTGGTATGCCAGGGTCACCGCACTAGGGCAATGTGTTGTTGTAGAGACTGGATGTTATTGGTATTTTGTGATATATATACTTCTTTAAAAAAAACTAGAGAAAATTGCGTTGCCAAAAGGCACTGCCAGGTAACACGACGACGAGGTAGAGGGTCCAAAAGTCGAGCGCCTTTTCGGTAAAATCTGGGCAGGTTCCTCCAAGATTTTGGCTTTTGTTGGCTCGTCGTTCCTTCACTTTTGACAGCGGGTGCTGCGGTTTGCTCATACGTGCAAGCACTGGTAGAATAGTGACAGCTGATTTGCCATAGAATAGGTCAGAAGGAGATGTATTTTGGCTCACTCTGCAAATAAATCTATTATGAAAAACCATCAAAAATAAATGTTAAAATGTTAAAAATTCTGAATAATTTTTTTGCGTGTACATGCATATACTCTGTGTTCGCATACAAGTTTTTGAGAGAAAATAATTTTATGTGGCTTGTGTAAAGAAGAAAAAAGAAAGTTCGTAAATAATCATGTTGGACATTCGAAATTTATCTTTTTACATGAGATGCAAAAAATATTCTCCCCGACCCGAAAACTTGTATTCAAACATAGAATGTCCGGTTATACAAGTGAATATCTTTTCTGATTTTTTGGACATTTTAAAATATGTTTTTCAAACGATAGGTTCATTTGCGCTCAGAGCCGATTTGTATTTCAGTCAGAATAGTTGATATTGTCGTGTTTTGGATCTTAATGCTTCAACCTTTATGGCCATCTCAAACGGGTCGTAGATAAAGTTGAGGCACCGGAGGGAGTAGCAGTAGTAACACAAAATGTATTTTGGTACTAGGTCTTGACCCCATCGTCTCGAGCTGCCACAACTGAAAAACCCGACTAACAAACCACCATGAAAATGAAGCCGGAGGCGAGGTCCGCTTCCCCTGCATGCAGGTTCAAAAGCTGCATCCGCTGTAGCCTGTAGTTGCATTGCAGCAATGTGCAGCCTGCTCCTCTCTGCAGCTGTGGGCTGTGGCTGCATCACAAGCAGCTGGCCGGCGGCTGCCTCCAGAGTCCCCCTTGCTGTTGCGGTGGTGGCTGCAAGATTCTTCAAAGATTGCATCCAGAGGCGACGTAAACTGGACGCCATGGAAACTTTCTGGTGTACGCAAGCACGTCCGTTCGCCGCGGTGGGGGCGTGCCCGCGCCCTGTTCGGCAGAATTCCCCACCGAGGTCCCTGGCGCCGGAGTCCGGTCGGCCATGGCTGCCTTCCCTGTACAGTGCAAAGAGGGGGCGTCATGCTGCGGCAGCCCACTTGCCTGGGTGAATGGTGGTGGGTCTCGAGGGGTTGCGTCCGTGCTAAGCGAGAACCGTCAGGCTGTCCATGGTCCAGCCATGGCCAGGCCGTTTTGCTGGGGGATGCTGTGCCTGTGCCATCTTAGGGAAGGCTCGACGGCTCTCCCTTTCACTTGGTCAATGATTTTGTTCTTACACTGGAACAAAAGGTGCAATGCCATGGGAGAAAGACATGGCCATCGTGCAGCTACAAAACTGAACTGATAATATCTGTGCGTCAACTGCTGGATCATGAGTTGCTTGAGTGGATTTCTCTCAAAATGGGAGACGCGGCACCATTACCGATGTATTACGGATGATTGGTGGAGACAGGGGCAGGCTGGTTCAACATGGGTGGGTCAGGCAGACAACTTCAACATGGTGAGCATAGCCCCAGCCGTTGGGTCCAGCACGAACTGGCCGTTCTAAACAGAGGAGCATGTGCATGGGTTTACTTGCATGGCCAGGAGTTGTCTCACCAATGGTCAATGGAGGAATCCACTGGTAAGTGTGTGCTGAAACCTGAAACCTCGTCAGCTTTGCACATTTGCACGTACACAGTTGTCAGTTGATAAATCTATATGATTCAGAGAGTGGCAGAGATGATATTTTTTTGCTCAACTGTTGTTTGTGGTTTCGATTAGTGGCAAATGGGAAAGTGGAAGAGGCTACTTCTATGAATAGCAGATGATGTCAAAAACTCTTTTGTTTTCCTTATGTCATGCCCTTCTAGTGGTTTAGTCGATAATTGAAGAAGACTGGAACATATCTTGTTAGCCTGCACTCGTGCTACATTTTTTTTTTCTGAAAAGGGGAAGCCCCAGCCTCTACATCGATTGCTGCACATGGAGTTGTAAGAACAACTCCGTCGTATGTCAATTGCACAGACGGCTATGGTTAATGGAGCACCCCCATCTGCCCATTTGCATTGTCATCCATATCATCAGAGATATCTAAGATCAAGGTTCGTAACAAAAGACAATCACTCATGTTGTTCCCTTAATAGAACTTCCCAAGGATATCGGTTGAGTTTCTAGCATACAGTTTGAGTTCCCAATAGGTTAGGGTTACACATTTGAAAGTTGGTTTCAGACTTTCAGGATATTTCGCTCATTAGCAATTCATATTGTTATATTAGGATATTAGTAAATTTTCATGACCATTCCATGGAGGATTGCTGCTGGAATATTATGTACTTCTTAAGGCTATCAGATAATCTCATCTGATTTGCTTTAGGCGTGCCTTTCAAAACGGAGGTTCTTACATTAGATTTGCTTTGTTTGGTAAAAATGGCGCCAATGTCTGGGGTAGGGTGTTATTGAAGATCTGCTACGTATCCTTGGAGCATGTAAATGTTCTAGTGCTAAGATAAACCAGGTAAATATCTTTGCAGTTTTCAGGTTTTCTGTAATTGATCTTTAACCTTTACTTTGTAGTAACATGCCCCTATCATGAAACATTGTTGTCGGTCCATATAAAACAATATCTGAGTAAAATAATTCATGTTACGAGAAATGAACTAAGTTGGATATGCAACTATTCTTGTAATTAGTACTATGAAAAACAGCGGTATCAGAAGACACACCTCTGAATTTCTCTTTATATGTCTCTGGTCAAAACATACTCATTCAGGTGCCTTAAATTGCTGTTTAATGGTCCTCTATCTATAGCATTCTATTCTGTTACATCTGTTCCTTAGCTCTCATTCTTCTCTCCTCTGCATCTACCTCTTCATTTTAACTCTGAAATGATTTTATATCTGGTCCCTCTTTAGTCATTACTACAATAAACTTCTAAAGCCTGCATTGTCCTATTTATGATTCTGTTCGCACCTACTTCTACTACATCCACACGATCACCTTGCAATGATTCTCATTAACTCCTGACTAGCACTTCTGGCGGCTATTTCAGAGAAACATCGGTCCAATAGGACATTCATTCTTACCTAATTTCTTCCGCTAGGCCTCAAATATACATTGCCTCTAGTTAATAGAAGCTGCTAGTGAGTTGAAATTCCCCCTATTCTCGCATTTTTATACCGCAAGGTGATACAGGAGCCAGGGGATGACAACCAGCACATCTGCAGCATCCTCAAATATCTTCTGTTCATGAATGATGCACTTAAACACTGATACAGCTGGATTTCATCCGCAAGGCGTTTAGCAGGGGTGGTGATGAAGCTCACCATGGCACCACCTTTGGCAAGGAGATGGAACCGTGCCAATCGGGAGGATGCTGTGGCAGGCCTTGGGCCACGAATGCCACCAATATATTCTGCAATCAGTCGAGTGTCATCTCACACTTGAGTCCAGCTTAATTCCTAGCTGTATTGTTTATATAAGAGGGGCCAACTTTTTTGTGCAAATTAACTTCAAACAAGCAGCTGTGGATCCTTTGGAAGCTCCGTGCCCTGTCGTCTGAAGGTAATACTGAAGATGTGAACAGCAACTGCATTAACAGGGGTAGTTCTCACAGTAACAGCAACTGCACGTCTCGTGCACAATAATTAATTCCGTTCTAGGCAGGAGATGAAATACAAATACTCCTTCACGGCTACGCAAGAGCTACGGTACAGCTTCGTGCACGCACCGTACATATCTTCTACTTAAATAAATAAAGCACCTCTGAGTACTATATATATCACCTTGGTTCCAGTGAACAATACAAACCAAAGCGTACGCACTACTACGAGTGGTAAGCAATTCAGAAGAGGACCTGATCAAACATGGCCATCCTGAGGGCTTCACTCCTTGCCATCCTCGGCTGCCTCTGCTTCTTTAGTTCTGTTCTTGCAGCTCGAGAGCTGAACGATGAGTTGTCCATGGTCGCAAGGCACGAGAGTTGGATGGTGCAGTACGGACCGCGTGTACAAGGATGCTGCAGAGAAGGCGCAGCGGTTTGAGATATTCAAGGCTAATGCTCGATTCATCGAGTCCTTCAACGCTGAGGGCCGCAAGTTCTGGCTCAATGTCAACCAATTTGCGGACCTTACCAATGATGAGTTCAGGACAACCAAGACAAACAAGGGGTTTATTCCAAACAAGGACAAGATTTCTACAGGGTTCAGGTATGAGAATTTGAGCCTTGATGCACTCCCAGCGACGGTCGACTGGAGGACAAAGGGTGCGGTCACTCCTGTCAAAGATCAAGGCCAGTGTGGTAAGTACATTTAGGCTACAAGTGAATTACTCACATATGCAACTTTTTTATCAGAATGATGTGTATAGTTGCATATGTCACAATAAAATCATTTGCAGGTTGTTGCTGGGCTTTTTCTGCTATTGCTGCAACGGAGGGCATTGTCAAGATAAGTACTGGCAATCTTATCTCACTCTCAGAGCAAGAATTGGTGGATTGTGATGTCCATGGCGAGGACCAGGGCTGCGAAGGTGGTCTCATGGACGATGCATTCAAGTTCATTATCAAGAATGGAGGCCTCACTAAGGAGTCAAGCTATCCATATTCCGCAGCAGACGGAAAGTGCAAGAGTGGATCTAGTAGTGTTGCAACAATTAAGAGCTACGAGGATGTGCCTACCAATGATGAGGGTGCCCTCATGAAGGCAGTGGCAAGCCAACCCATGTCAGTTGCCGTTGACGGAGGCGACATGACATTCCAGTTCTACTCCGGTGGCGTGATGACTGGTTCCTGTGGTACTGATTTGGATCATGGGATTGCAACCATTGGTTATGGAACGACTAGTGATGGTACAAAGTATTGGTTACTGAAGAATTCTTGGGGAACATCATGGGGCGAGAATGGATTTTTAAGAATGGAAAAGGACATTGCTGACAAGAAGGATATGTGTGGCCTTGCCATGGAGCCCTCCTATCCCACGGCTTAGTTAGACCACAAAAGGCCACATATTCACACACATACACAAGATTGAATAAATACATGTCTCTTATTATAGTGTTGTATATATGTCCATACCATACGTATGTGCTTGTAAATTGTGCTATGCAAACTCATTATATGTGTCTTCACTTTTATACAACTCATGATCCATGACTATTATGCAACTATGTTGAATTTAGTATGATGAATGAAGAATATATTGTGGTTATATTTGTGGTAGCTAAGAAGTTCTAAGAATAGTATGGTTGGATAAAACATTTAGAAGATATTTGTAGTGCCTTCTGGTCTGCTATATAAGGAACTTCATGAAAAACTTGTCTTAGTGGGAGCTGTATTTTGCGCAGAAATGATTGGAAGGTTGGATATATAGCTAGTGAACTGCAAACAAGTGCTAAAAAATGTTAGTTCTCTAGTGGTTCATAATGTCACTTGCTTGTGAATGAGAAAATGATAGAGCAGAACAAGGTTATGCTAGCTATCTTAAATGTAAAACGATAATTAGTAGCTCTTTTTTCGCAAAATAAATAAATTACTATTACCATCTGTAAGATAATATAAGGATGACTATAGGGCTAATATGGACAATTTGCTTTTCGAAACAAGGAAATAATAATATTGCAGTTAAAGCACATATCAAAATTAGGAAAGGTATAGCAATACTAAATAATAAAAAGTTAGTTTGCATTTTGTGTTACATGGAGTTGTAGGAATTGACTGCATAAGAGCATCTCCAGCTACGAGCCCCAAACGATGTCCGACAACAACTCCAATTCAGTCATTTGGGGAGTGTCGGCACGAGTGCCTGCCTTCAAGGCGCCCCTCTCCCCAGCCGCGAGCCCCAAAGATGACTCCCTATGCGATTTTCAAATTGTTTTTGGAAAATTCTAATGAAAACACAAATAAAGTCTTGGCCATCGAAAATCCTGGGCAGCTAATCGCCGCCAAGTCCAGCCGCATATTACAGTACCCAAATGCATAGTATGATACTACTCGATGATGGATGCCGCCTCTTCTTCCGTCGATTTCGGTGAGGTTTGTGTCATCGTCTCTTCTGATAGTGGTGTCACCTCTCCCAATGGTGGTGTTGGTGGCGGCCTCATCCTGATGCCCATTTCTAGCAGGGTGTCATTGCGGATCTTGCCATGCGCCACACTCACCTCCTCATCAAACATTGATGTGCCGACCATCAAGAGAGAGAAGTCCTTCTTCCTCTTCTCCACCGCCACTCTCAATGTCTCGAGCTTGATCTTCTTGTTCGCAATATGCCCTAGAGGCAATAATAAAATTGTTATTATCATATTTCCATTGTTCTTGATAACTGTTTATTTTTCATGCTATAATTGTATTAACCAGAAACTCAAGTACATGTGTGGATATCTTCTATATCTAGATAGCAAGCTCCACTACATGATTTCTCTGCAATTCTGTGAAGCCACGTCACCCTAAAATTCTTAGCAAGGCTGGAGTTCATTTTCCTGCCATAATGTGTTGTTGCGCCTCCTTAACTAATACCTTGGCCATTGCATCATCGCATACTCCCGTCGCCTCATATTCCCTCCATTAATCCCTCCCAGCTTTTTTTTGACAGAAGGCACCGCGTGCCCGACCTTAAGTTAATAAAGCCCCACAAACAACAGAGTACAGGAGGATTACTGCTGACCAAGTCAGCTTACAAGTTTTGGCACAAACAACAAAAGCTGAAACATAAAGTCTGGTAAGCCACTACACTAGCAAACTTATAGAGCCGAAAAACAAACGGCAGGCAATCACGACAAGCTACGGAACAGGAACTAAGGGGTAGTAGTGGTGGTTCTTCTTGCATAAGCCTCCCTGGAAGAAGTAGTTGCATGTGTGAACGTCTCCGCGAACACCTTCTTAAGCCGCGCGATCATCTCGTCCAGACGCCGTAACGTCTCGTCCTTTTGGAGTGGCCGCCAGAGCTGCAAGGTGATAATAGTTTTAAAAACAGGGTCAAGTTAACGGGGAAGATGGATTTGATGGTAAATTTGTTACGAATTGTCCAAATAGACCAACACTAGTAAATCTGAAACTGGATTTCTAAAATCCACGGGCTTTCGATTTGAAATAAATTGGACACAACTGGATTGAGCTCCGTTGGGTTTGGACAGGAACCGGACATCAGGTCCATCGATAGTGGACAAGTATGGACATCAAAAGTTGAATACTCCGGTATCCATTGGACCTCAACACGATGCCACAATGAGAACATGTTCTCTGTCGATCTGTTGCCTCTGCCTCCGTGAATCCCTGCGCCTCATCCATCGCCGGGAACCCCCTCCGCTGCCGCAGCCATCTCCTCCCCCTTTACCACACAACCCTTTATCGTTCTGAAAATAGTACTTCCTCTGATTCAAATTAGTTGACTCAGATTTTTTTGCAGGTAGTTGACTCAGATTTGTCTAGATTCGAATGTATTTAGACTTATTTTAGTGCTAGATACATCCGGATCTAGACAAAACCAAGTCAATTAATTTGTATTGGAGAGAGTACTATAAAAATAGCTTCGGAATGCGCGTGTTTCAATATGAATTCAACGGTACTAATTTTACATAATGTAATCAAATTTTAATTGCTCTATTTATTTGGTCAAACTTTGTTTTAAAATATGTATGCCTTATTCCTCGAAACGGAGGTAGTAGTAATTTCCAAAGATTGATCGATCGGGTGGACCTTGCATGACATGGGTACGAGGCTAACCCCAACAACCCCCGCATTTCGGACACCGAATCCGTCCTATTCAATCCGTTTGCGCGGATGGAGGATCGGTCGTCCGGGCTGAGCCCGTTTGCGGTGGCATGTGACCCAACGATAACTCGCCCGCAAAAAAAAGTACAGGAGAAAAAAGGAAGTGGCAGAAAATATTTATACAAATTATAACTAAAATACCAATGGTCAAAATATTCACACAAAAAAACTGATATTATGGGTGCCCGTGGCGTGGAGGGGAACCAGCGGTGCTGCTGGCCGGCCGACGCTGGTCCTGCTAGCGCCGCCTACTTGTCGTCGTCGTTGTCGATGACGATGAAAACCTGGGGTGGTGGCCACGTGCCGCTCGGGGCCAGAGCGCGGGTGGTGCCGGGGGCATCTGAGCCTATGCGGCCACCCAGGACTCGTACAAGGCCTGAGTGGTGTCGTCCCACTGCTTCTCCTCCTCCAACTGCGACGTGAGGATGGCGGCCTGGATCTCCTCCTCCTCGATCATCGATCGGGGCTACGATTTTGGGGTTTTACCTAAGTGGACTGGGGGAGTGGAGTGTGGTGTGGATGGGAACGATGTGGCCCCTCCCGCTGGGACACCGCCAGGTGGGCCCCGTCGAAGCCTCGGGAGGACACGGCCGAACGTGTTGGGTCGTGAGCTGTGTGCCACCGGACCGGTCCGGACCCACGCGCTGTCGTCTGCGGGGGCGTTGGAGTTGGCACGAGGACTGTGCTGGTGCCATTCAAAAAAAAAGGACTGTGATGGTGCGAGCAAAGAGAGCGCGAGGTCGTCTGGTACTGTGGTGTGGAGGTGGTAGCTTCGTGCGTGCGTGCGTGCGTGCCTGTTTTTTTAAGGTGCGTGCGTGCCTGCTTTTTGGTGTGCCTGGGAAGGTAGGGAGGGCAGTGTCTCTTCAACAGTCTCTCTTCAACGATTAAGGTCCATTTGGATCTTGGATATCCAATTTTAGAATCGCTTTGGACTGGATGGATTTGGACCTTGGGGTACGAAGCTTGGACTTGGACATGGATGGGAGCGCGTTTAGGTGGATATCTGTTGGACATTTCTTATTTGGATTTGGACACTAATCCAATTCCAGGTTTAAGTACTGGGCAGCAAAAAATGTCCAAAAGATCCTGGCCTTTCCCTGAAATCCCTCGATGATAGCGCACCATTCCAACCGTGAGCTCGGATTCCAGGAAAAACCAAACACCTCTCTGCACCCACTCTAGAAAAACCTCGCAAGGATGCACTGGAATAAAATATGGTCGATATTCTCATCCTCCCCACACAGGGAACACTTCCCCGTAGAAGGCCCCCGTCTCTTGAGGATTTGGTCATTGGAAGGTAATCTTCCTGGGAGCAACTGCCAAAGGAAGATTTTAAATTTCAGCAGCATGCTCAGCTTCCAGATATGTTCAGAGACGCTAAACGTTGGGCCCTTGGACAATTCCTTGTACATGGATTTTGTTGAGTAAATCCCAGAGTTCTCCAGCTTCCAGAACACTCTGTCAGGGCTCGCAGTTGGGCTGGCTAGAGCCAGTTCTTCCATAAGAACCCCCCACTGCTCTAACTCTTCAGGACCAAACGACCTTCGAAACGACGGCGACCAAGCCGTGCCATCATAAGACCGAGCTATCACCAACTCAGGCTCCGCAGAGATGGCGAAAAGCCTAGGGAACCTCACACTGAGGGTTTCCTCACCAATCCAAAGATCACTCCAGAATTTCTCCTTGGAATTGACTCCAGGGATGAATTAGGCTCCAAGTTTGAAAAGGTTTTTAATTTTGCAAGTGTCACGTAGATGCAAAAGAAACGGGTGAGGGATACCAAATGGTGGGCATGCTTGGTTTTAAGTACCCAGCACAATTACGATGAGGCTATTCACATCACCTATCTCAATATTCTGCACCTTTCCTTGAAATCCCACGCTCCATATTCTATGTTCTATTTTCTGCAGTCTCCAACGACTAATATTGTCATGGCGGTGTTGCTTAGAATTCACATTCTTTCCTTTCTCATGCATCTTTCCGTAAAAAAGCAGATTGGAAAGAGAGGTGTGGCAAGCAGATTATAATAAAAAGCATGAATAATCGCTTGTGATCCTCACCAGACGAGAAGATTGCTGCAGTGCAGACTATGATCCGCTCTTCACTCCCCAAACACCTTTTTTATCTTATTTCATTTTATTTTCGATTTATGCATATGAATAGGAGATTAACACTCCATACTTACAGATTCATCTCATGTTGGATAAAATTATGATGTCAATTAGGGCACAACTTCCATTTCGGTGAAGGCTACATTATCTTTTCCTTCCCTTCCTGTTTCATAGTGTTTATTACAGATTAGAACACGTGATATATATCATTTTGTTTTACTTTCAGGAATATTTTCTGTTTATGCTGGATCAATATGAGTTATGATAAGGTTGCCTTCTAGAGAGAAAATCTTCATTACAACTCATATTCCAATTATGATCATATTATATGTACAACATCAGGTATCAATTGCAATACAGGCTATGTTCAAGGAAAATATTTTGAGGGTGGTTCGTGTGTCTCAAAGCACTGCATATTATTTGTTCAAGTAGCTTCTTGAGGAGCTCAGCTGGGATGACGTCACAGAAATATCAAGAGCAGAAACATGGAGCAGTTGATCCGTGCTTAATTAACATTGCAAACAAATATTTCTCACATAACCGCGAGCTCGATATCAACAACTTTAGACATGTCTTATGTGTTTCAGATTTGAGCCCTAAAGTTGATGGCAACAATGACTACCGATAAGCAAAGAGTTGCTATACATACACACCATGAATTAATCTTTAGTATTCTGATTGTTATGAATGTATTAATTGAGCCTATGGTATATTCTTATTAAAGATATTCCAAAAAATTCCCATTTGTTGTCAACCCCTAAATTATCTACATTTTTTCAACGCAATACAATGTCGTATATAGATAACCAAATATCCCGCTGCAACATGCATGGTGTCATCTAGTATAAACAACAAGGAGTCCCTAGTAAGCCTCTAGTAGACTAGCTCATTAATTAAGAGACGGTTAAGGTTTCCTAACCATGGACTTGTAATCTTACTTAGTAACGAGGTCATATCATTAGAAGAAGAATATGATGGACATAACCAAATTAAGCGTAGCATTTGATCGTCACTTCTGCTATAGCTTTTACATATGTCCAGTATTGTTTCCTTAGACTATGAGATTATGTTACTCCCAGGTACCGGAGGAATGCTTTGTGGACATCAAACTTCACTTCGTTATTGGGTGATTATAAATGTGTTATTCAGGTATCTTCGATGGTTTTTTATTGGGTGGCATGTATCAAGAGTGGGATTTGTCACTCCATGTGATGGAGAGATATCTCTGGGCCCTCTCAGTAGTGTAGCATTCTAAAGCTTGCAAGCATATGGCTAAGGAGTTTAGTCATGTGTATCCTACATCATGGAATGAGTAAAGAGACTTACCTGTAACGAGATTGAACTAGGTATGGGGATACCAATGATCGAATCTCGGTCATATAATATATCGCATGGCAAAGGAAATCAGATACCAGATTAATTGAATCCTAGATATCGTGGTTCAATCGATAAAAGAACTTTGTTAGATATGTGGGAACCAACATGAGCGTCCTTGTTCCGCTGTTGGTTATTGATCGGACATGTGTCTCGATCATGTCCACATGTTCTCGAACCCGTAGGTCACACACTTAAGGTTTAATGTCACTAGGTTTCGTCGAGATAAATAGATGGTGTTATCGAATATTGATTCAGATTCTCAGATGGGATCCTTGATATCATGAGGAACTCCGAAATGGTCCGAAAACAGAGAATAAATATATGCATAATTGGTTTTGGTTCCGGAATAATGTTTGGGATTATATCGAAATTGTTCCAGAATGATCTAGAAGCTTCTAGAAGGTTTCGGGGTGGGTCCCACCCATCCGAAAGGACACTTGGGCCAGAGTGGGAGGGGGGGCAACCTACATGGGCTAGGGAAACACAACTCCTAGGCCCATGCGCCTCCAAAGGGTAATACCCTAGCCACCACTTTGGGGGAGACTTGGGGGCAAGTTTGCCCCCCTCCCTTGGCCGTCAGCCCTAGATGGGCTTGGAAGGGCGGCCGCACACCCCCCCACACACACATATAATAGGAGTGGCAGGGGTGGGGGCGTAGCCCCTAACACATAACCTTGGACTCTGCCTCCCTCTCCCTCCCTCTCTTCTGTTGGAGATATGCCCAAGAGGCAATAATAAAGTGGTTATTATTATATCTTTATGTTTATGATAAATGTTTACATCCCATGCTATAATTGTATTAACCGGAAACATTAATACTTGTGTGTTTTGTAAACATAAAAGAGTCCCTAGTAAGCCTCTTATTGAACTAGCTTGTTGATTAATAGATGATCATGGTTTCCTGATCATGGACATTGGATGTCGTTAATAACAAGATCATATCATTAGGAGAATGATGTGATGGACACACACCCATAAGTAAGCGTAGCATAAGATCAAGTCATTAAGTTCGTATTGCTATAAGCTTTCAAATGCATAGTAACCTAATCCTTCGACCATGAGGTTATGTTAATCACCATCACCGGATGGGTACTTTGATGACATCAAACACCGCTTCCTAACTGGGTGGTTATAAAGGTGTCATTGGGTATTCTGAAAGTATGTGTTGAAGCGCATGGACCAAGATTGGAATTTTTCCATCCATATGACGGATAGATATGCTCTGGGCCCTCTCGGTGGAATGTCATCTAGTTAGCTTGCAAGCATGTGACTAGATCACAAGGGATGACATAACACGGAACGAGTAAAGAGTACTTATCAGTAACGAGGTTGAACTAGGTATGGAGATACCGACGATCAAACCTCGGATAAGTATAGTATCGTGTGACAAAGGGAATTGGTTTCGTATGTTAATGGTTCTATCGATCATGAAGTCATCGTTGAGTATGTGGGAGCCGTTATGGATCTCCAGATCCCGCTGATGGTTATTGATAGGAGAAGTGTCTCCATCATGTCTGCATATTCACGAACCGTAGGGTGACACACTTAAGGATCGAATTTGTTTTAAGTAGATATGGAATATGCGTTGGAGACCGAATGTTGTTCGGAGTCTCGGATTGGATCCGGGACATCACGAGGAGATCCGGAATGGTCCGGAGAATAAGATTCATATATTGGGGATCATTTTCTAAGTTAGGAAATGTTCTGGAGTGTTTGTATGGAGATTCTAGAAGGTTTCGAAATGTTCTGGAAGGTTCTAGAAGAGTTCTTGGTGTTTGCTTGAAAACCAAGAAAGGGTCAAAGGAAACCTTGTGGGGCTAGACACGGATTCGTGGGGGAGGAGGACTCCTCCCCCCTTCCCAACCCGCCGGCCCAAGGAGGAGGGGAGTCCTACTAGGACTCCCCCTCCCCAGGCACGCCTCCCTCCTTTAAATAGAAGGGAGGGGGCGCCCCCTCCTACATCTCTCTCATAACAAGCTCTAGCCGCCGCCTCTCTCCTCTACCTTCGCTCTGCTCCGGCTTAGACGAAGCCCTGCAAAATTCTCTCCTCCACCACCACCACCACACCTGCTGGGATTCCGTGGAGAAGATCTACTACCTCCGCTGCTCGCTGGAACGGGGAGAGGAAGGTCTGCTTCGACTCCGCACGTGTGACCGATTGCGGAAGCGCTGCCGGAACGCGGCGCCGGAAGGATCGTCCACTCGATCTTGAGATCAGCAAGTGATCGACTACATCAACCACGAGATCCGTTCTCGAACAAGGCTTTGGAAACTACGAGGGTTAGTACCGATCTATCTCGTTGCACATGTCTAATAGATTAGATCTTGGCTTTTATCTAGATTAGATCTGGGTTTTGTTCGTTCTTGCGGTAGAATTTTTTGTTTTACATGCTACGAACCCATCAGTGGTATTAGAGCCATATCTATGCGTAGATCTGTTGCACGAGTAGAACACAATGATGCTGTGGGCGTTGGTGCTCGTGTCGTCTTTTGCTGTGTGTACTTTGCATCTTGCGGTATGGTGGGATGAAGCGGCTCGAGCTAACATTACATGTCATCGCACATGAGACTTGCTCCACGCTTGACGTGTAACTTGCTTTGCACAAGTGGCTTCGCGGGTGTCTGTCTCTCCCATCATAGTAAAGATCCAATCTACACTTTGCACTTGATAGCACTTGTATCAACGTTGTGGTTCAGTTTCGTCGGTAAGACCCGTTCGAAAACCCCAAGCCACGTAAAACATGCAAAGAAAATTAGAGGCGTTTAACTTGTTTTTGCAGGGTTTTTGTGATGTGATATGGCCATCATGTGATTGTGATTATATTTGATGTATGCAATGATCCTTGTTGTAATATGGCAACCAGCAGGAGCCTAATGGTTGTCTTTAGTTCTGTTAAGACCTGCGTGTCTATTCATCTTGTAATAGCTTTATTCCAAGTAGTTGTAATAGTTGCTAGTGAAGATGAACAACCATGGAGCAGCACCACTGACCTTGACGCAATGCTGGTGATGATGGAGATCATGTCCGTGCTTTGGAGATGGAGATCAAAGGCATAAGAAGAAAGGGCCATATCATATCACACTAATTATGAATTGCTTGTGATGTTAATCCTTTATGCATCTTGTATTGCTTAGATCGCGACGGTAGCATTATAAGATGATCCCTCTCACAAAATATCAAGTAATAAAGTGTTCGTCCTTAGTAGGCACCGTTGCTAAGACTCGTCGTTTCGAAGCATCTCGTGATGATCAGGTGTGATAGATTCTACGTGTGCATACAACGGGTGCAAGCCAGATTTGCACATGCGGATACTAAGGTTAACCTTGACGAGCCTAGCATGTACAGACATGGTCTCGGAACACGGAATACCGAAAGGTAAAGCATGGGTCATATGGATGATATGATGAACATGTTGATTGTTCGCCATTGAAACTACATCATCTCACGTGATGATCGGACTTGGTGTAGTGGATTTGGTTCGTGTAATCACTAAAACAAATCGAGGGATGTTGTTTTGAGTGGGAGTTCATATAGTAATATGATTAAGTTGAACACAATTTATCATAAATAAAATCAAAGTAAATTTGCATAGTTTGTTGTAGTCATTGGCATCCGTTTACCACCTTATGCTTAGTTATAGTTGAGATAGTAGAACTATAGAAATTCTGGATATTTGCTTTACGAACTGGTATCGTATTGTTTTGAGTGTCAATCTAAAGTTTAAGTTCTGTTGCAAACTTTCAGCAAACTCCGTTTACTCTGTGAAGTTTAATAAACAGTATTAAATCAAGAGTAACAATTCCAGTGTTAGTATCTAATGTATCGTGTTTGCCTCCATGATTCTTGATACTCAAAAGATTCTTTTTAATATCAAGTTTATCTAAGAGCTGAAAGCAATGTTTTCAGAAACCATCATATGTGAAAGGTATTGCGATATCTAAAACAATGTGTTGGTTACAACATGATAGAGTATATGTCCTCATATTTGATGAGAATTTGTGAAGGTTGGAGACACTAGTCGTCCTAATCCTCCAAAAGGTTTTGGAAAAGAAACATTATACTCGCAATTCACCTTTATAAGCTATAGCAGCTTGATCATGAAAGTTGTCATGATAAGGATAAAAAAAAGATGTAAGTAAAATGTTTACTACACTAAAAGATTACTAAAGAATGGAACTTTGAAAGAATGCCAAACATTTGATGAAGGTGATCCACTTCAAAGTGCAAGTCCAAAGGTATTAGTATATGACTATACACACTTTGTACTATGTGTCATGTGAATGACACTACTATTGATGTTGATAGATTCTTTTAAAAGAAAAGGAATTGTTGAAAGAGAATCTATAAAATATTTGGCAGAAAAGAAAAGATTGGAGATGTCCAACTTAGGTATATGGAAGATACATGTTATGGTTGTATTCCTTGCTTGTTAAACAATGTGGTTCTGCAGTATTGGATACCGAATTGGTTGGTATGAAGTGTCATACAGGACAACACAATTCATGAACTACAATGGCCTAAGTAACTAGCAAGAGAATATGTGATGATGTTCATCGAAAACAAACAAAGGGTTGTTGTGTTGCTCGTTAACATCAAAGCTTGCCTTCAAGATTTGTTTCAATAATTGTTATTTTGATCAGGTATTATGACGACGAAAAAGGTTGTTCAAATAATTACCGTATTCCATAATAGATGGATGATATACAAGTCTGGTTGGAGAAATAACGACCATAAAACTAATGCTAAAATGTCGCAAGACAAATGATTGAAAGATCACTTGCGAAGTGACATCGCCGTTTAAATTACATTGAAAGGGATACATGAAGAAACTCCATGTTGATGGATTTTTGGAGTCTTTGATATTTGATCAAATGACGCTTGTGATACTTTCCTGGAGATAATTAAAACTCTATTCGTAGGCCAAAAGAGGAACAGACGACTAACTGATTGGAATTTGTACATATTGATGTATGTAGTCCATTATGTGTAGTCATGGGCGATGGATTTCAACTTCATATGCTTTCTCCGAAGATTTGAGTAAGTATATGTATATACTTACTCAATAAGGAAGAAGTATGAAACATTTGAAAATGTTCAAAGACTTTCAAGATGAAGTGGAAAATTATTGTAACAAGAAAATAAAAAGTTTATGATTGGATCATAAAGATGTTTGAGTTACAAGTTTAGCAAAACACCTAAGATTTGAGGAATCGTTCCATGGATTTACATTTCCCAAAACACCATAGGAGTATGGAGTGTTCAAGACATGTAATGAAACCTTGTTTAACATGGTAAGATCAAAGGTGTCATTTATAAAACTGCCATTATATTTTAAAGATTAAAGCTTTAGTGACTACCGCTTTTACATTGAAAAGAGCTCCATCGTGATCCGTTGAAATGACACCATATAAGTCATGGTTTGGGATAAAACCCAGGTTGTCCTTTCTTAAATTTTTGGTATGCTAGGCATAAGTAAAGTATTTACAACCAAAATCGGATGAGCATGTCTTTGTAGGTTATTTTGAATAACCATTGGGTATTCCTCCATAACACCGAAGACAAAAGTGTTTGTCGCTTAGAATGTCGAGTTTCTTAAGAAGGAATTTTTGGTGAAAAGTCAAGTGGGAGGACAATAGAACTTTGGCAAGGTTGTTGAACCTTGGCTAATATGTGCTGAGTTGCACAGCATCGGTAAGTGTCCCGGAGGCAGCAACAATGCTCATGGCTCACGCGCCTCAAAGGTTGTGGTCACAGAGATCTAAGTTCCTATTGGACCTAGTAGGTCGGGTAAGTAATCAAATGCCAAGATTTGAGAGTTAAATCATTGTTGTTTGACAATGATGAACCGACTACATGCAAAGAAGCAATGATGGGCCCTGACTTTGTTAAGTGGCTTGAAGCCATAAAATCCGTGATAATTCCATACACGAGAAATCAAGCTTTGAATTTGAAAGACCCTCTGGAAAGGTGTAAGACCTTACAGTCGTATATGGATCTATAAAGAAATAGACATGGATGTTTCACATCTATGAAATAGTCGACATGTCAGAAAGAGTTTACGACAATGTTCAAGGAATTGACTATGATAAGATTTGATCTTTCATAGCGATATTTAGTCTGGACGGATTAATGTAGCAACCACTACATATATTTTGGTATATGGTAGTTGAACAAACAAAACAAGTTCTTCTAATAGAATGGTTACCTAGGACGTGTACATGACACGATCCAAAGGGTTTTGTTAATTCAAAGGATGCTAAAAGAGTATGCAAAACTTCAATGGTTGAAGTGAGCATCGCGGAGTTGGAATCTTGACCGTGATGAAACCGTTAAAAAGTTTAATTTCATCAGAGACGATGAAGATGTTTGCATTTTGCAAGAAATTAAGTGGGAGCACTAAGACATATTTCTAATACATTATGTGAAAGACATATTGTTGATTAGAAATGATGTATCTTTTATTGACACAGGTTAAGAATTTCATTTCGATGAAAGACTTAGGCATAACCCAAGAATTAGGCATCAATGTCTATATGGATAGATTGAGGCGCTAATATGGTTTTGCCAAATGTACATAGATAAGATGTTGAATGAGTTCAATATGGAAACAACATGAAAGGTTCTTGACGCACGAAAAGGACTGAATCAAAATTCAAGTGTGTTGACACGAGATTCAAGTGTTTTGACACTTGGTGAAATCACAAGAATATTTTGATCAATCATTCTATGAGATGTACACATCCAGATATGTCTTATGCTCTAAATATTATGAGCATATACCAGAATGACTCATAAGATGATCATTGGACAATAGTAGGGATATTCCTATGATCTTTGGAAGAACTAAGAATATATTATTTATATAGTGGTGACAAATAGTTCATTGTAAATTGTTGCATTGATACTAGTTTTGTCACAAATTAAGTTTATCTCAATTTAAACTATGGGTGGCACAATGTAATGGAAAGGAAGTTCCATAACGAATTTGGTTGAGTACCAAAGTTAAAACATTGTGACAGATACTACAACAAAAGGCTAGGTATATGACTGCTATTGTAGCAGCAAATGAGGGCATTTGCGTCAAGTAGTTTGTTATCAAACTAGGTGTGGTTCATAGCGGGATAATACTATGAAGATACATTGTATGACAATTGTATCAACATGATTTAATCCCAAGGAACTAAAGGTCTCACCAAAGGACCAAATTTATACAATGCCATCTCATTGGAGAATGATTAATGCGTAGAGACGCAAGAAAATGCAAATACACACGGACCTGGAAGTGTCAGATCCGAAGATTATGTTTACCACTAGGAATAGTGTCTATACAACATCAGAAAGCCATAGGTGTTGAATGCACAAATTTTTAACTATATTATTGACTCTAGTGCAAGTGGGAGACTGTTGGAGATATGCCCAAGAGGCAATAATAAAGTGGTTATTATTATATCTTTATGTTTATGATAAATGTTTACATCCCATGCTATAATTGTATTAACCGGAAACATTAATACTTGTGTGTTTTGTAAACATAAAAGAGTCCCTAGTAAGCCTCTTGTTGAACTAGCTTGTTGATTAATAGATGATCATGGTTTCCTGATCATGGACATTGGATGTCGTTAATAACAAGATCATATCATTAGGAGAATGATGTGATGGACACACACCCATAAGTAAGCGTAGCATAAGATCAAGTCATTAAGTTCGTATTGCTATAAGCTTTCAAATGCATAGTAACCTAATCCTTCGACCATGAGGTTATGTTAATCACCATCACCGGATGGGTACTTTGATGACATCAAACACCGCTTCCTAACTGGGTGGTTATAAAGGTGTCATTGGGTATTCTGAAAGTATGTGTTGAAGCGCATGGACCAAGATTGGAATTTTTCCATCCATATGACGGATAGATATGCTCTGGGCCCTCTCGGTGGAATGTCATCTAGTTAGCTTGCAAGCATGTGACTAGATCACAAGGGATGACATAACACGGAACGAGTAAAGAGTACTTATCAGTAACGAGGTTGAACTAGGTATGGAGATACCGACGATCAAACCTCGGATAAGTATAGTATCGTGTGACAAAGGGAATTGGTTTCGTATGTTAATGGTTCTATCGATCACGAAGTCATCGTTGAGTATGTGGGAGCCGTTATGGATCTCCAGATCCCGCTGATGGTTATTGATAGGAGAAGTGTCTCCATCATGTCTACATATTCACGAATCGTAGGGTGACACACTTAAGGATCGAAGTTGTTTGAAGTAGATATGGAATATGCGTTGGAGACCGAATGTTGTTCGGAGTCTCGGATTGGATCCGGGACATCACGAGGAGATCCGGAATGGTCCGGAGAATAAGATTCATATATTGGGGGTCATTTTCTAAGTTAGGAAATGTTCCGGAGTGTTTGTATGGAGATTCTAGAAGGTTTCGGAATGTTCTGGAAGGTTCTAGAAGAGTTCTTGGTGTTTGCTTGAAAACCAAGAAAGGGTCAAAGGAAACCTTGTGGGGCTAGACATGGATTCGTGGGGGAGGAGGACTCCTCCCCCCTTCCCAACCCGTCGGCCCAAGGAGGAGGGGAGTCCTACTAGGACTCCCCCTCCCCAGGCGCGCCTCCCTCCTTTAAATTGAAGGGAGGGGCGCCCCCTCCTACACCTCTCTCATAACAAGCTCTAGCCGCCGCCTCTCTCCTCTACCTTCGCTCTGCTCCGGCTTAGGCGAAGCCCTGCAGAATTCTCTCCTCCACCACCACCACCACACCGTCGTGCTGCTGGGATTCCGTGGAGAAGATCTACTACCTCCGCTGCTCGCTGGAACGGGGAGAGGATGGTCTGCTTCGACTCCGCACGTGTGACCGATTGCGGAAGCGCTGCCGGAACGCGGCGCCGGAAGGATCGTCCACTCGATCTTGAGATCGGCAAGTGATCGACTACATCAACCACGAGATCCGTTCTCGAACAAGGCTTTGGAAACTACGAGGGTTAGTACCGATCTATCTCGTTGCACATGTCTAATAGATTAGATCTTGGCTTTTATCTAGATTAGATCTGGGTTTTGTTCGTTCTTGCGGTAGAATTTTTTTGTTTTACATGCTACGAACCCTTCATCTTCTCCACGTACTGTAGGCACTTGGTGAAGCCCTACAATAAATACACCATACCTCTGGCGTCACGCCATCATGATGCTAGGATCTCGAGGAGCTCTTCTCCAGCGCTCGTGGGATGAAGGAGGAGGATACGACACCACACCAGATGTGTGGATACTGTGGAGGTGTTGTCGGACCATAGGACTTCATCGGATTGATCTGACATGAGTATGACTCCATCAACAATGATCTTAGATCGTAACGCTTTGGATATTCAAGGATATGTAGATCCAATCTATCCTCTCTCTACTTGCATCTAGTAGATAGATCATTTGGATTTATTCCGCATATGCGTAGGAAAATTTGTTTTCGGTGCTACGAATCCCATTAGTGGTATCAGAGCCTAGAGATATGCTTATATGCTTTGTACGAGTAGAACACAACAATGTTGTGGGTGTTGATGATCTTGTTGTTACTCTCCGATGTGCACTAGTTTACATTGCAGGATAGTTTGATGAAGCGGCCTAGACCAACTTTACGCGTATTCTTACGCGAGACCGGTTCCACGCTCAACATGCAACTTGTATTGCATAAGTGGCTAACGGGTGTCAGTTTATCTTTCTGTAGTTAATGTAACTCTTTTAATGGAGGGCTTGAAAGGGTGTAGTAGAGACGACTTGGTTATCACCGTTGTGGTCATGCGTAAGTAAGAATGGTTCTTCCTATGTGTAAGACCCATGGCCACGTAAAACATGCAACAACAAAGTAGATGACGTCTAACTTTTTTGCGAGGGCATGTGATGTGATATGGCCAAGATATGTTGTGATATATGTGATGTATTACATGATCATGTTTTGTAATATTCATGACTTGCATGTCGTTGAGTTTGGCTAGCAGGAGCCACACTGGTTGTCTTTATATTTATTGTATGGCTTGCGTGCCAGTGTTTAAACGCCATGTAATTGTTTTTACTTTATCACTAGTGTAGACATAGTAGTCAAAGCAATGGTTGGTGGAAGCAATCATGCTCATGGAACCAAGGATTTAATGATGTGCTGGTGATGATGGTGATCATGTCATGCTTTGGATATGGAGATCAAAGACACAAGAAGAAAATGCCATATCATGTAACATTATATTTGCATATGATGTTTATCCTTTTTATGCATCTTATATTTCTTTGATGTGATCGTGACAGTAGCATTATAAGATGATCTCTCACTTAATATCAAGATAATAAAGTGGTATCCCTTAGTATGCACCGTTGTAAAAGTTTGTCATTATGAAGCACCACGCGACGATCGGGTCTGATAATCTCTCGTTCATATACAACAGGTGTAAGCTAGATTTAGACACAGATATGGCATCAGAACACAAGAACCGAAAGGTAAAACATGATTCATATGGAAGATATGATCAACATGTTGATGTTTACCATTGAAGCTACATCATCTCACGTGATGATCGGACTTGGTGTAGTGGATTTGGATCATGTAATCACTAAACAACTATGATGGATGTTGAGTTTAGTGGGAGTTCATTAATAATATGATTAACTTGAACTATTATTAACTAAATCAAAGTGAATTTGCATAGTTTTTAATAGTCATTGGCATTCATTTACTACCTTACGCTTAGCTATATCTGAGATAATAGAACTATATAGTTCTGGATTTTTTACTTTACAAATTGGTATAGTTTTGAGTGTCACTTTAAATTTTATTGTCCTATTGCAAACTTTCAGCAAACCTCACTCAGTCCATGGAATTTAATAAGTAGTATTAAATAGAGAGTAACAATTCCAGCATTAGTATCTAAGCATCATGCTTGTCTCCATGATCCTTGATATTCAAAAGTTGTTTTAGATAACAAGGTTATCTAGGAGCTAGAAGAATTGTTTCAGAAACCATCATGTGTGGAAGATATTGTGAGATCTGAAACAATGTTTGTTTGGAATGTGATAGAGTATAATTTAGTGAGACACATGTTCTCATATTGTATGAGAATTTGCGAAGGTTGGAGAGGCTAGGCATATCGATCTCCCAAAAGCTTTTGGGAACTAACATTCTACTTATGGTTTGCCCTTATGAGCTATAGTATCTTGATCATGAAAGTTATCATGATAGGATGGATAAAAGATATAGGTAAAATGTTTACTACATTAAAACATTACTAAAGAATGGAATTTGGAAGAGAACCCAACATTTGATGATGGTGATCCACCTCAAAGTGCATGTCCAAGGGTATTAGTGTTTGACTAACACTCTTTGGACTATGTGTCATGTGTATGGCGCCACTATTGATGTTGACAGATTCTTCTAAAAGTAAAGGAAATACTGAAAGAGGATCTGAAAACATATTTGGTATAAAAGGAAAAGAAAAGACTGAAAATGTCCAGCTCAGGTATATAGATGATATACTTTTTATGGATGTATGCATTGCTTGTTAAACAATGTGGTTCTTGGGTATTGGATACTAGATTGGTTGGTATGAAGTGTCATATAGAAAACACAATACAAGAACTACAATGGCCTAATTAACTAGCAAAATAATATGGGATGATGCTCATCGGAAACTGAAGGGGTTCATAGTAGAAGACGATAATTTTTCTGTTGGGTCCGCAACATAGAAAACAAAAAATTTCCTACGGTGTGAACTACACACCAAGATCTATCTACTAGGTACAAAGCAACGGGTGGACATACATCCAACAAGAACTTACCCTCGTAGACAACGAGCTTTGTTAACGAGTAGGAACTTATGGTTGATGTAGTCGTACACTTGCCGATCTCAAGATCGTGAGGAAGTTCGAGCGCTGCAACTCAGCAGCGCATCCGCACTCGCACACACGTTCAAGCCACCGGACAACCTCCACCTCCTCGCTCCAGCGATCCAGCGGAAGCAGCAACTCCTTCCAGACGAAATGCCACCAGGAACATGTATCTCGCTAATCCGAGACCATGGGGGAATAATTCTAGAGGGGGAGAGAGATCCTTCACAAGGAGGTGTGTGGATGAAGGGGGAATGGGTGGCCTTTTATAGGAGGAGGGGGGTGCCCCCTCTCTCCATGGCTGGCGCATGGGGGGGGTGACCCCTCAACTCCCCCATTCATGTGGTGGTAACTCATCCACATTAAAATGCCTCTTCACATTCCCTTTTAAAGTCTCCACTTTAAATGCATTAAATTTCTCCAAATTTAATGCTCTCTCATTTAATAAAACTCTTTTTATTAAATTTATTCAGAATTTCGTGAATTACTTTAATTAACAAACATTCACATATAGCCCCTTGCAATATTTCAATATCACATGCAGAACCACCTTCTGCAATTTCACCTGAAACAATTTCCAGTTTCTATTGAAACAATTCCTGCGCTTTGCAATTCTTTCGTCTGAAACATATGTGCTCCAAAATGGTGTCCGGTAACTCTTAAGTGTGCCACCCTACGGTTCACGAATAATGGAGACATGATCGAGACCCTTCTCCGATCAATAATCAGCAGCGGGACCTGGAGATCCGTACTAACTCCTACACATTCAACGATGACTCCTGTGATCGTGAGAACCTTTAACGCTTGTAACTAAATCCCTTTGTCTCTCGATATATTACATGTCCGAGATTCGATCATCGGTATCTCCATACCTAGTTTGATCTCGTTACCGACATGCACTCTTTTCTCGTTCCCGTGATATAACATTCTAGTGATCACATCACTTGCTTGCAAGCTATCCTAATGTGATATCACCGAGAGGGCCCAGAGTATATCTATCCGTCATCTGGATTGAAAAATTCCACTCTTGATCCATGAGCCTCAACATAACACCTTCATAGTACTGAATCCATCTTTATAGTCACCCTGTTACAGTGTGATGTTTGATGTTATCAAGATACTCTTCCGGTGTTAGAATTTAACATGATCTCATGGTCTAAGGATAAATATTACTTCGTATGATGTTATAGCAATATAAACATAATGACTTGATCGTAATGCTATACTTCGGATGAATGTTCATCACATCATTCCACCAATGGTGTGACCTTGTTATTAACAACATCCAATGTCCATTATCAGGAAACCTTGATCATCCTGTTAATCAACAAGCTAGTCTATCAGAGAGGCATGACTAGGAACCCTTTTTGTTTATTAACCACACATGTATTGATGTTTCCAAATCAATACATTTCTAGCATGTAAAATAAACATCTATAATGTATAAGGAATATATAATAACAACTTTATTATTGCCTCTCAGGGCATATTTCCTTCAGTCTCCCACTTGCACTAGAGACAATAATCTAGTTCACATAGTGATAAATCTAACACCCATGGAGTTCTGGTGTTGATCATGTTTTGCCCTAGGGAGAACTTTAGTCAATGGATCTGCTACATTCAGGTCCGTGTGTACTTTACAAATCTTTATATCTCCATCCTTGATATGCTCGCGGATGGAGTGAAACCGGCGCTTAATATGTTTGGAATTCTTGTGAGACCTTGGTTCCTTTGCGTTGGCTATGGCTCCATTGTTATCACAATAGATCACCATCAGGTCCAACGCACTGGGAACCACACCCAGTTCCGTAATGAACTCTTTCATCCAAACTGCTTCCTGCGCCGCTTCTGAAGCAGCAACATATTCCGCCTCCGTTGTTGATCCAGCCACCACAGGTTGTTTGGAACTCCTCCAACTAACTGCTGCTCCGTTCAAGAGAAATACGTATCCGGATTGAGACTTAGAGTCATTCGGATCGGTGTCAAAGCTAGCATCGACATAACACTTAGCGACTAGCTCTTCTTCACCTCCGTATATGAGAAACATATCCTTAGTTCTTCTCAAGTACTTGAGGATGTTCTTTACCGCTATCTAGTGTTCCAAACTTGGATCAGATTGGTACCTACTAGTCAAACTAATAGCATGTGCCACATCCGGTCTTGTACATAGCATGGCATACATAATAGAGCCTATGGCCGAGGCATAGGGGATCTTATCCATCATCTCTCTTTCTTCCGCCGTAGCCGGACTTTGAGTCTTACTTAATGTCTTGCCTTGCAACATAGGTAAGAACCCCTTCTTACTTTCGTCCATATTAAACTTCTTTAATATCTTATCAAGGTATGTACTCTGCGATAGCCCAATTAGGCGCCTTGATCTATCTCTATAGATTTTAATGCCTAATATATATGACGCTTCACCAAGGTCTTTCATCGAAAATTTGCTGTTTAGATAACTTTTAACACTGTTTAAAAGATCTATATCATTTCCAATCAATAATATGTCATCCACATATAATATCAGAAATGCCACATTGCTCCCACTCACTTTCTTGTAAATACAAGCCTCTCCATATGTTTGGACAAATCCAAACTCTTTGATCACCTCATCAAAGCGGAGATTCCAACTTCGCGATGCTTGCTTCAGCCCATAGATGGATCGTTGAAGTTTGCACACCTTATTAGCATCCTTAGGATCGACAAAACCCTTAGGTTGTATCATATACAACTCTTCTTCAATCTTACCATTGAGGAACGCAGTTTTGACATCCATCTGCCATATTTCATAATCGAAATATGCAGCAATTGCTAACATAATCCTAACCGATTTAAGCATCGCTACGGGAGAGAATGTCTCATCGTAGTCAACTCCTTGAATTTGTCCAAACCCCTTTGCGACAAGTCGAGCCTTATAGATGGTCACATCACCATCAGCATCAGTTTTCCTTTTGAAAATTCATTTATTCTCAACAGCCTTTCGGTCGTGAGGTAAGTCCACCAAGTTCCAAACTTGGTTCTCATTAATGGATTCCATCTCGGATTTCATGGCTTCTAGCCATTTGCTAGAATCCGGGCTCATCATCGCTCCTTCATACGTCACAGGGTCATCCATTTCATGAACCATGAAATTCACAACAGGATTGCCGTACAGTTCAGGAGATGCACGTGTCCTGCTTGACCTGTGAGGTTCGGTAGTGTCCTCTTTCGGAGTTTCATGATCATTATCATTAGCTCTCTCTTCATCAGGTGAAGTCAATTCCGAAACAACTTCCGATGCTGCGCCACTCGCCATTCCATGAATAGAAGGTTCAATAACCTCTTCGAGTTCTACCTTCCGACTACTCACAACTTTCGTGAGAAACTCCTTCTCCAGAAAGGATCCATTCTTGGCAACAAAAACCTTGCCCTCGGATCTGTGATAGAAGGTATACCCAATTGTTTTCTTAGGTTATCCTATGAATACGCATTTTTCCGCTTTGGGTTCAAGTTTATCCGGTTGAAGTTTCTTCACATAAACATCGCATCCCCAAACCTTAAGAAATGACAGCTTAGTTTGTTTCCAAACCATAATTCAAATGGTGTCGTTTCAACGGATTTAGATGGTGCCCGATTTAAAGTGAATGCAGCTGTTTTCAGTGCATAACCCCAAAATGACAGAGGTAAGTCAGCCAGAGACATCATAGATCGAACCATATCCAATAAGGTACGATTACGACGTTCCAACACACCATTACGTTGTGGTGTTCCGGCAGGCGTGAGTTGTGAAACTATTCCACACTCTTTCATGTATGTGCTAAACTCGTAACTTAGATACTCTCCTCCACGGTCAGACCGTAGAAATTTGATCTTTCTATTACGATGATTTTCCACTTCATTCTAAAATTCCTTGAACTTTTCAAAAGTTTCAGACTTGTGTTTCATCAAATAGATATACCCGTATCTACTCAAATCATCCGTGAAAGTAACAAAATAATGATATCCACCTCGCGCCGACACACTCATTGGTCCACACACATCAGTATGTATGATTTCCAATATATCTGTCGCCCGTTCCATTGAACCAGAAAACGGAGTTCTAGTCATCTTGCCCATAAGGCATGGCTCACATGTATCAAATGATTCAAAATCAAGTGATTCCAAAAGTCCATCAGAATGGAGTTTCTTCATGCGTTTAACGCCAATATGACCTAGACGGCAGTGCCATATATATGTAGACATATCATCATCAAGTTTAATCTTTTTAGCATTAACATTATGAATGTGCGTAATATTACTATCGAGATCCAATAGAAATAAAACATTCAACATAGGTGCATGACCATAAAAGATATCATTCTTATAAATCGAACAACCATTGTTCTCAAATTTAAAGGAATGACCACTTTGCATCAAACACGATCCAGATACAATGTTCATGCTTAGTGCAGGCACCAAATAACAATTATTTAGGTTTATAACTAATCCCGATGGCAAATGGAGAGGTAGCGTCCCGACGGCGATCACATCAACTCTTGATCCATTGCCGACCCGCATCCTGACCTCATCCCTTGCTAGTTGTCGCTTGTTCCGTAGCCCCTGAACCGAGTTACATATATTAGCAACCGATCCGGTATCAAATACCCAGGTGCTACTGCGAGTACTAGTCAAGTACACATCAATACCATGTATATCACATATACCTTTGTTTGCCTTGCTGGACTTCTTGTCCGCCAAATACTTGGGGCAGTTGCGCTTCCAATGGCCAGTCCCCTTGCAATAGTAGCACTCGGTGTCAGACTTAGGGCCAGCCCGGGGTTTCTTTTCAGGCGTGGCAACAGACTTGCCACCCTTCTTTCCCTTGTGCTTGCCTTTCTTGTCCTTCTTGAAACTGGTGGTCCTATTGATCATCAACACTTGATGTTCTTTCCTAATCTCCACTTCTGCAGTCTTAAGCATTGACAGAAGCTCGGGAAGAGACTTCTTCATGCCCTGCATATTATAGTTCATCACGAAGCTCTTGTAGCTAGGTGGCAGAGATTGGAGAACACGATGTCTGCCTAAGTCAATGGGAATCGTTATTCCCAAGGACACAAGCTTATCGGCGTACCCAGACATTTTGAGTACGTGCTCACTAACGGAGCTGTTTTCCTCCATCATGCAGCTAAAGAACTTTTCTGTAGCATTATAACTCTTTACAGCAGCATGGGTATCGAAAATCATTTTCAATTCTCCCATGGTATCAAAGGCATTGCCATTTTCGAAACGCTTTCGAAGTTCTGGCTCTAGCCCATACAGTATGCCGCAATGAACTAAGTTGTGGTCCTCCTGACGAGTCACATAGACATTCTTTTCCTTGTCAGGGGCATCAGGAGCTGGTGGGGGGCCTAGCGGCGAATCTAGCACATATTGCTTTTGTGCAACAGTGAGGAGAATCCTCAAATTCATAGCCCAGTTGGTGAAGTTGCTACCATTCGCATTAAGTTTCTCTTTCTCCATGAACACATTGAAATTAAAAGCAGGTGGTGCCATCTACAATAGAATTTGTAAAGTTTATTTAGACTAGGTTTATGATAGATTGAGTTCAACTAATCCAAATTACTAATGAACTCCCACTCAAAAACGACATCCCTCGTGTCCTTTTGGTGATTACATGAACCAAATCCACTATACCAAGTCCGATCATCACGTAGGTTGATATAGCTTCAAAGGCGAGCATCTATATGGGCATCATATCAACCATATGACTCATGCTTAACCTTTCGTACCGTGTTTCGAGGCCATGTCTACATGCTAGGCTCGCCAAGTAAGAACCTTAGTATTCACGTGTGTAAAACTGTCTTACACCCGTTCCTATGAAAGCGTAGATTCGAGTACACCCGATCATCACGTGATGTCTCGAAACACGATCCATAGAACGGTGCATACTCAAGGAAGAACACATTTTTATATTGATATCTAAATGAGGGATCATCTTATAATGCTACCAGACGCGCCAAACTAGCAGTATAAGATGCTAACATCTAATGTGTAAAGTGAGATGATATGGTCCATGCATTTGATCTCTATCACTTGCATCGTGGTATGATCTCTATCATTCCTTTGTGTGTAAGGCCAAGGTCTATGGAACTTACACGTTGAGTGTGTTGTAAGAGTATCCACCATACATCTACTTACGACAATACCATATCAACACACTAGCCCAACAACGATCTAAACTAGACGCCTCTAATTTATCAATTGCAAGTTTTACGTGGCTTAGGGCTTTCGGAGATAGAACCGTTCTTACCTACGAACATGAACCACAACGAGGATAACTAAGTTATTAGCAACTCGTTGTAAATCAGATATTGACTATAGTAGGAGAGACAGACACCCGCCAGCCACTTATGCAAAACAAGTTGCATGTCAGTCGTGGAACCGGTCTCATGTACGATGACATGTAAGGTTGGTCCGGGCCGCTTCATCCCACTATGCCACCAATATGCACAATACATAGAAGATGCAATAACATGATCAGCATCGCCCACATATCAACCATATGTGTACTACTCGTGCTAAGCACCTACGCATAGATCAGGCTCTGATACCACTGTTGGGTCCACAGCATAGAAAACAAAAAAATTCCTACGGTGTGAACTACACGCCAAGATCTATCTACTAGGTACAAAGCAACAGGTGGACATACATCCAACGAGAACTTACCCTCGTAGACAACAAGCTTTGTTAACGAGTAGGAACTCGTGGTTGATGTAGTCGTACACTTGCCGATCTCAAGATCGTGAGGAAGTCCGAGCTCCGCAACTCAGCAGCGCATCCGCACTCGCACACACGTTCAAGCCACTGGACAACCTCCACCTCCTCGCTCCAGCGATCCAGCGGAAGCAGCAACTCCTTCCAGACGAAATGCCACCGAGAACATGTATCTCGCTAATCCGAGACCATGGGGGAATAATTCTAGAGGGGGAGAGAGATCCTTCACAAGGAGGTGTGTGGATGAAGGAGGGAATGGGTGGCCTTTTATAGGAGGAGGGGGGGGTGCCCCCTCTCTCCATGGCCGGCGCATGGGGGGTGACCCCTCACCTCCCCCATTCATGTGTTGGTAACCCCTCCACATTAAAATGCCTCTTCACATTCCCTTTTAAAGTCTCCACTTTAAATGCATTAAATTTCTCCAAATTTAATGCTCTCTCATTTAATAAAACTCTTTTTATTAAATTTATTAAGAATTTTGTTAATTACTTTAATTAACAAACATTCACATATATCCCCTTGCAATATTTCAATATCACATGCAGAACCACCTTCTGCAATTTCACCCGAAACAATTTTCGGTTTCTATTGAAACAATTCCTGCGCTTTGCAATTCTTTCGTCTAAAACATATATGCTCCAAAATGGTGTGCGATAACTCTTAAGTTTTCCACCCTACGGTTCGTGAATAATGCAGACATGATCGAGACCCTTCTCCGATCAATAATCAGAAGCGGGACCTGGAGATCCGTACTGACTCCTACACATTCAACGATGACTCTTGTGATCGTGAGAACCTTTAACGCTTGTAACTAAATCCCTTTGTATCTTGTTATATTACATGTCCGAGATTCGATCATCGGTATCTCCATACCTAGTTTGATCTCGTTACCGACATGCACTCTTTTCTCGTTCCCATGATATAACATTCTAGTGATCATATCACTTGCTTGCAAGCTATCCTAATGTGATATCACCGAGAGGGCCCAGAGTATATCTATCCGTCATCTGGATTGAAAAATTCCACTGTTGATCCATGAGCCTCAACATAACACCTTCGTATTACTGAACCCATCTTTATAGTCACCCTGTTACGGTGTGACGTTTGATGTTATCAAGATACTCTTACAGTGTTAGCAATTAACATGATCTCATGGTCTAAGGATAAAGATTACTTCGTATGATGTTATAGCAATATAAACATAATGACTTGATCGTAATGCTATACTTCGGATGAATGTTCATCACATCATTCCACCAATGGTGTGACCTTGTTATTAACAACATCCAATGTCCATGATCAGGAAACCTTGATCATCCTGTTAATCAACAAGCTAGTCTATAAGAGAGGCATGACTAAGAACCCTTTTTGTTTATTAAACACACATGTATTGATGTTTCCGAATCAATACATTTCTAGCATGTAAAATAAACATCTATCATGTATAAGTAATATATAATAACAACTTTATTATTGCCTCTCAGGGCATATTTCCTTCATTTTCTAACTAGCACAACATCAAATGCCAGGATCTATCTAGGAGTAATATTGTAATGGAGAGAGTTTCGGTAACATACCCTTATAGACCAAAAGCACATAAAGTTCATGCACAACATCAATGATATAGTCGTACTTGTAGCTGACCACAAGGTCGTGTTTTTCCTCGCATGCTAATTCAGGTGCCACAAGTGGCATCACCCCCGTGGTCTCGCAAACTTTTGTTGTTTTACGACGACCTCCGTTGATGAGGGGTAACCTCGGCAATGCCCATGGTGATGGATTTAGGTTTTTGCGGAAAAGAGAACGCTGGAGATTTTATCGGATGTCAGGCAAAGAAAGGAGTCGAAGTCACCCGAATACTTGATGAATAACACTATTACAGGTTGCTTGGGGTTTTTTTTGGGTACCTCCTCATAGGCTTCTCCCGCCCTATATATAATAGGCCAGGTCTCAAAGCCGTATATGGATAGATTACAAATTTACGATTACAACTCCAACACAACATCGATTCATATTTGCTTTCCTAATACAACTAAGGCTTTCACCGGTTGCTTCTTTGGGCCATCATCTTGAATATTTATGGGTTGTGACCCTTTTATACAGTCAGGGTAGTAGATCATAAGCACCCGAGTAACTGTACCTATGTCAGTAGCCCCCGAGACTCTACTTGAATCATGGATTCTAGTTGAGTCTCAAAGTCATTTTCTTTCTTTGTATTGTTTTTATGTTTTTTTAGCTTTTATAGGGATTTGGTACAACTAGTCTGATGCTTCTGATGGATCGGGAATCAGTTAATTGCGCCTGGGCAAAAACAATATTGACCTACATCAAATTCAAATCCCCAGGCTTGAACTCGAAATTATAATTGGTGTAATTCAGTTCAAGCCGCTAAGGTCTTACCGAATACTGAATCCCAGTTCTATTTTATCGGGTACCCAATGCGTCCATCAGGATTTTTCATCGTAGCGTTGATACAGATATTTTACTGGCAGAGTGCATTCTTGTGCGATTAGCAGGCCACACAGGATGAATCCCGGGGTCTTATCTTCATGTCTTGGACACGGCATTCGGAATTTTATCGCCTCGGGTGTGATCCGAGAATTATTGATTTTTGTTGGCTGCCTTGTTTGGCGGTTGGAATTGCGGAAGTTTTCTTATTTCTGTAGACGCTCCTGATAGGAGTAACTGTTGAAGGATAATTATCTATCTTTGTCAGGTGCACATTAGCGCTCCTGATAGGAGTAGCCCCCAAGGCTATGTTATGATGTATTCATCGGAACATAGGCTCGAAAACTTGTACTGTGTTTAGGGCATCCGTGTTTCTTTAAATTGTTGTCGGGTGCGCGGACAACACTACCGATAGGAGTAACCCCCGAGGCTACAGTCGAGATATTTGTATTCGATTGTAGTCTCAATTTCTTTCATGGAGGAATTTACTTTGACTCCAAATTTTTATTTTCTGTGGGTCTCTGTCCCTTTTACATATCCGCAGCTTTCTTTACAACTTGCATTGTATGACATCAGTGATGAAGAATTTTCATCGTTGATTCCTAGAAGACACGTCTTGATGGGACATGTCGAACGTGTGACCATGCAACAGTAATAATGACGCGTGGGTGGTGTGTTCAACGGAGTTTTCTGACTGCATGTCCCCTTTTCCATGCGAAGATCGAGGCGTCGTGCGAGGTTCTCCCTTTTTTACCGCAGTAATAACTGCCTAAGATTTTTTCCTTTATGGAATCCTTAGAAACTTGTCACCATCGTGTGTGTTTCTGACGATTCGATTTTACATCGAACGGTCTGAGATGTGTGCCTTGTCTCTTTATAAAGGGAAGGAGATTTCTTTTACTGCTTTTTACCCCTTCTTCGCTAGCTTCATCTTATTCCTTGCGGCCTTGCCTTCCTCTGTCTTTCTCGCCTATTCCGGTTGTTCTTCCACGTGCTAGTGCTGCTCCTCCACCACCATGGGCAAGAGCATGGTGGGGACTTCCGCCACGGCCGCCAAGGCCACTAGAAAGAGGGCTATCGGATGGGCCCCTTCAAAGTGCACTATGCGGGAGTTGGGTGAGGCGCAGAACTCTGGCCATCTGGAGGAGGGCACCTTGAAGCTCCCTGGGGATGAAGCTTCTCCAATCCCCGAATCAGGCTGGAGGGTAATGTTTCTCTCCTTTCTATTCCATGGCCTTTCTCTCCCTATCCACGAATTCCTTTGCGGTCTCCTTTTTGTCTATGGCGTGCAGCTGTATCAACTCATGCCCAACTCTATCCTTCACGTTGCTTGCTTCGTTACTCGTTGTGAATGCTTCCTCGGGATCCATCCTCATTGGGGCCTGTGGAAGTATTTCTTCTATGTTCGTCGGAATGCCACTGACACAATCGTTCATGACGTCGGTGGCACTATTTTTTCTATTCGCGACGATGTCGACTATTTTGATTTTAAGATCACTGATTCTATCAAAGGGTGGAAAACCAAGTGGTTTTACATCAAGGGTCAGACGGTCGAGGGTCAATCTTTCTGCTTAGCCCCCTTTGATCCAAAAAAGCCTTGTCAAAAACTTGATTCTTGGGATCATCATCCCACTCCTGAAGAATTGACAGAGATTGAACCCCTTCTTGCCTGTATTGTCAAACTACGCCATGAGGTTGGCAAGGAATTTTCGAGACTCCAAATCCTGGCATATTTTCTGCGTATCCGTGTGCAGCGTCTCTAGGCAAGGCTTGCTAGTATGTGGGCGTATACTGGCAAGAAGGACCCAATGAGGATTTCACCGGATGATCTTGCCCTCAAGGATTATAAAAAAAGGGTTTGGAACTTCACCATGCTGACCAAAAAGGTCTCGGTTCCATCCACTTGCCATGTAGAGCCATTTTGCAAGAAGAACCGACTTCCAGAGGTAAATTTCCCATAGCTTGTTATTCTGATTTTTGCTTTTGTTCTTCAATTATTATCCTCCTTTTTGATTATGGATATTTTGTCGTATATGATTATGATCATCTATCCTCCCTATCTCCTCTCCCCGAAAGCGGCGAGCTCCCAGCCAATCCTTCTGCATCCGATGAGCTTCCTATGACTGGGACTGCTGCTGATGAGGAGATGGAGATGACAGTCACAGAATCTTCATCGAGGACGCGGTCTCTTTCGTCGGCTTGTTCTAAAAAAATTTGCGTGGCGCCCGTTGGCAAGAAAAGAAAATGTCCGGACGTAGCGGAGACGATTGAAGACTCGGATGACTCCACTGGCTCAAAGCCTCTATGTGTCGTCCCAGTTTCGTCAGCTCTTCCTGAGATGAATCTATTTCGCCTTACACAGAACGTTTCTTCGTAAGTACTTACTGCCCTTTCATTGTGGATGAGAATGTTGTTTTGAGTTTTTTGCGTTTGCTTTTGTAGTGGTGATTACGGGGAAGATCCTCCCCTATCTCATCCTGATACATCTATTGCCCCTCCTTCTGCAAGATCTCCGCAGCTATCCATGGACCCAAAGGATTTGCATGCATCTCATGCGGGTCAAATTATCCATAAAGATGTTGCCACTTTGCTGAAACTACCGCTGTAGAAAAGAATAAAATCGGCTGGTAAAGGCGTGGTGATATCTGAAATCCCTGTCAAGGTGGATATGCAAGATGTAAGTGTATCTGTGCTTTGAATTTGGCCATGGCTTCTCCTTTGGTTGTCTTCCCTAATGTTCTTCTTTGCAGCCTGTGATGCGTGAGATGGTTGATATGGCCTCTCACTTTATCAAGATCCGTAATGAAGCCGAAGGTATGAAAGGTATATTTTCATATTTTATGACTTTGCACTCTTTCACATCCCTCCCTTTTTCTGAGTTTTTGTATTGCTCTCTAATTGTTCAGCCACTATCAAAGAGTACGAGGTCATCCGGGATGAAGCGATGAAGTGTGCCGATGATCTGGAGCCTAAACTTCGGGTTACCGAGAAAGCTTTGGAGGGGGCCAAGTAGAAAGCTATCGCTGATGCTAAAGATAAGGCCAAACAAGCTGCCACCTGAGATGAAAATCTTCAGAAGTGCTTGGAGACCCTCAATGCTTCCTTAACTCGTGAGTTTTCTGTTGTCAAGGAAGAATTTTTGTTTTAGTCCCCGCTTAGTTTTTCGCCTCTTTGTTCTTATCCCCCTTTTTTGTATGTGAAGAGCTAACATGCCAAAATTTATTGCTGGATGAAGATTAGAAAGTTGATCCTTTATCGGATGTTAGAATTTTGGAGGCTAATAGCGTTCATGGGCGCAACCTCCTTGTCCGGCCACACCGTGCTTTCAAAAGCCTACATGCCAAAGTTTTTCTATCGAAGGAAGTGACAGCCGACTTGAATGACCTCGTCGCTGTCTTTGGTGCTGATCCAGGCCCCCTTGTTGGCTATAGCATGACGCAGTCGAAGAGTGGCGCGAAGACTTCGATGTCACTGGCAATGGCTCATGGCAAGAAGGTCGACTAGCAGAAGGTTAACTCCTCTGTCCCAGTCACTTCCGAAGGCCAAGAAGCTGATTTTAAGCCTTTCATTAAGGGGATCAAAAAGTATTCTTGACTGCTTTTGGGCATAGGCTCGGGTCAGGATAAATCAGCTGCCCCTTCTTCCACTGGTGCCCCTTCATCAGCTGATGCCCCTGTTAATCCTGCGACTGGTGCTCCATCTGCCAGTGTGACCTTGTCTGTACAAAAGAGTGTGCCGTAGATTTACTTTGCAGTTTTTTGTGTCTTTTGTGCTATTATTGTAATGAACTTTGTCTTATCTTGATGTTGAGCGCTTCCTTTTGAAGAGGAAATTTTTTTGTACACATGCACATGAGTTGCCCTTTGTATGCTGAAGGCTCTGTATTTTTCATGTGCTCTGCCAGATATTGAGTGATTCGGTGGCTTCCACTGTGCCTGCCTAGATGTCGGATGCAATCACATCTTCATCTGGATTAGGGGCAACCGAGACTACCATGGTACACGTAGTAGACCCGTTGTTGTATGCTGAGAAAATTGAGCAGGTGAAGAAACTTGAAGGAAAACTTTGGGTTGCTCAATCAATGGTGAATGTTGCTTAGTCAAAAACGCGCTAGGCTCTTGATCGTGAAGCATACTTTTTGGAGGAGATTTCTGGGATAAGTGAGAAGATGTTGTATAAGTCCCTCGCATTATTTTGTGTTGCTCCCATTTGCGGGATGTCAATTTTTCCTCCTCCTTGTTTTGTAGGCATTCGATTGTGTGAGAGGGAGGAAACCCAACGTACACACAATCGAATTCAAGCTCTTGTGTTGGCTTCGCAATATTCCAAAACAGATTTTTGGATTGACCACCGCCGTGCTTACACTGTGGCTTTGCTTCAAGATCATGTTTCAGAGGTGGAGCAGTTTGCCGAGTTCTGCCATAAATCGTTGGCCATTGTATATAATGCCATGTTTCCCCGGGATCCTCGGCCCAGACCCTAGCTGATCTGCTGGCGAAATTTGGATAGGGTGAGAGGATCCATCATTTTGTAAAGCTCCATCTTCTGGCGGGTGCCAAACTTGCACTTTCTTGGGTGCATTCCCATCATCCGATGTTGGACTTGGATGCCATATCGTCGAGGCTGCCTCCCCCTCCTGGCGGTGGTCTTGTTGATATGGCGCCTAATTATGCTGCCGCCTGTAGTCCTGCAATTAAGGATCGTCCAGAGGTGCCTAGAGGCAGACGAGGATTTTTTATAAACTTCGATGTTTGACTATAATTCTTCATTTTGTACCTTTGTACTATAGAAAAAATATTGTGTAATGCCATTGTATTTGCTAAGAAGGTCGTTTGTTAATACGAGATCTTGATTATTTGAGCAGGACACCCTTTATTGGCATGTTATATAGGACCCAATGACTTCGCGAGCTTGGCATAATTGTCGAAGCCCCCGTGTACTGAATTGCATGGGTCTTGAAACCTCATTGTGGCAAACTTTTATTTATTTATCATCAAATACTAAGGGATACATTGTTTGGCGTGTTCGCCTAGCCGTTGGCCTTATTGAAAAGAAATGCATCAGAGTAAATAATTTTCCTAAAAACTTCGGCTTCTGTCTTGAGGTGCTCCATCACGCTCCGTGTTGGTTTGAGGGGGGTTTCATCTTTTCGACTGGAAGCGCCACGTCTGCACGACGGACTAGAGAGAAAATTAGTTGGTTTATTGAGTTGCTTGTACTTGGGAAATCGACGCATACGCATAGGTCGTCACCTTTTTTGGAGATGAGTATTGGGTTGGCTAGCCATGTTGCTTTTGTTATCTCCATGATGCTCCATGTATTTGTGAGGTGAGGAGTTTGCTCTCCAATGGCCTTGATTCGTCGGGTGGATTGTTCGTTGACTGCTATGTTTGATTTCGCTGGGTGCTCATCGGGTTCCTTTTGGGCTTCTTGTGTGTCGTTGCAATTTTCAATAATTTCCCAACTCTCATGGGGACACCGACGAGCGCGCCTTCCTATGCGGGACCTGAAGTGGAGGCCAGATAGGTCGTTTTTGCAGGTGCGTGGTGCACCTGATTTTTCGAGGTCTCCTCATGGAGGACGTGTCCCTTAGATAGTAGTTCTGTATCTGCTATTTTCAGCTGCCCAAGTTCTATCTCCATCCCGAAGGATTCTGATATTTTGTTAAATTCTCGATCATAGCTATCCGAGCGGTTGAAGCTTCCTCTCACCGTTATGACCCCATTGGGGACTGGCATCTTTATCACCAGGTATGCATAGTGGGGTACTGCCATGAATCTAGCGAAGGCTGGTCGTCCCAGGATCGCGTGGTACTGAGATGGCCAGTCCATGACTTCGAACTCCAGTTTTTCGTGCATGAAGTTGTTCCTTGATTCGAATACTACGTCGAGGTGGATTTTTCTCAGAGGAGTTTTGGCTTTTCCTGGAACTATCCCGTGGAAAGTTGTATTTGTAGGCGCGAGATTTGTCAAGGGCTAATTCATTGCTCGTAGAGTTTTGACATAGATGAGGTTGATGTTGCTCCCTGCGTCTAGAAAAACTTTGGTCATGTCGAACCCGCCGATTTGTGCTTCTACTATTAGTGCTGATTGACCCAGTCGAGGACCTAAAGTGGACGATCAGCTCTACTGAAGGTAATTTTTTGTTCTGGCCAGTGGAGGTACTCGGGTGTAGGGGTGATGTTGTTACTGCCATGTTCACTTGCCTGGTAATCAGATTCTGTGTCCTATTAGAGGGTCGTCCTTTCTAGATCATCGACATTGCTCCTTTTGATCTAGGATATTTGTCTTCTTGGTGTATTGTGTTCTGCGGCTGCCCAACCGGCCGATGCCCCGATGGTGGTGGTGGTGCACCGACGGCCAAAGAGCCAGCTGTAGTAGTGTAACATCGGTTTGTTGCTTCGGTTGCCCTTGCATTGCAAAGCTCCTACATCTTTAAAAATGTTCGGCAATCCTTCAGGAGGTGATTGGACCGCCTTTTCCCTGTTGAGTCGACATAGAAGTGCATATTGTAGGGTCCTTCTAGCATTTGCCCTGCAGACATCGGTGGGTCTCAAGTTTTTGGCTGATATCGTTGCTGTGACTAGCTTCCTCCACCATCGTCCCTACCACTGCGATACCCATTGTTGTAGTCGTCGCTTGTTCTGTTGTCCTCTCCAGAAAAACCGGCTTCAACGTAACTTGGTCCGTTGTATCCATTGCTATTCAGCCGTATTTTGTCATTATTGCGTCCGTCCCTGTCTTCTTCACGTAAACAGGCTCTTTTATTGTGGAGCACGTCTTCCCCATTGTGATATCGTCTCTGGCATCGTTTCGCAGCTCTGGCCCTGAGAAGTGGGCTCGATGTGGCGACCGCGATCATCGAGTGTGACCCACTTGCGGAGGGCTACTGCGACAGCGTGGGGATCTGTCGGGTTGTCGCGTGATTCCTTGTTCTTCCTGCGCGAGAGATGCCCCCACCATGCTAAGGTTTATCAAAGCAAAATGGTGGAGTGTTGATCGTCAGGTGCTGGTCGGGTTGTAAGTATGTAAGTCTGTGCAGCTAGAATTGTGGCTTGGGCTGTTTTTGCTTTGATGTCTCCTATTGGATATACTGTCATGAATGCCTGATCGAGTTCTCGTGTCATCTTGTTTCTTTCCGCTTCGGGGATATTTTGCAGCCGTGAGGCTCCTCTCCTTGGCTTTGCTCTTCCAGTTACACTTCCTGAACCTCGGGTAGAACTTAGCTGGGCCCACCGAAGGCTGGATTCGTTAGCTAGTTTTTTCCTTTCATCGAGCTGTCTCTGCATCCTTAGCATGTCTCTTTTTTGTGATGCAACAGGTATTGGTATGCCAGTAGATCTTCGCGTGTGGCGTATGCTGTCATTGGGACTATCCCGAAATTTCTGCTCTTGCTTTTTGCCATGCTTCGGCTAGTAGCCGGAGGTTTTGCTGCTCGCCTCCACGTGGTTCTTCTCTCCTCGATGTTATGTTATTGTTCGCCAGGTCTCTGTGATTTCCTTCGTTTCCATGATCTCCTGCATTATCATATGACAAGATATCATCGGGGTCAAAAATAGGGTTACTGTTGGAGTCTTCCTGAGTTGAAGTGTCTTTGATAATTACGCACACTTGGTGCTGAGTTGCGTATGAACTGGTGACGTCATCGTCAGAATTGAGGGAGACACTATCCGGGGGATCGGTGAAGTCCGGGAGTTTCTACTCTGGGTAAATTTCAGCCATCCTAATTCCCAAGTCGATGCTTTCGTCACTTTCTTCAGGTTCCACGTTTGTCAGGCTTGATTCGTGTGGCGTGGTTGGCTGGTGGTCTGATCCAAAGGAGAGATTGTCATAGAGACCATCAAGATCCCCTAGATCTACCATGATTTCCTTGTTTTCTTCGTCTACATTGTGACTTTTGCAGAAGATCCGACGGATGATGCAGCTATCGCCGTAGGCGCAATTTTTCCGATTGACAGTCCTGATGATATCAGAACCAAGGGGTAGGATTCTTCGGGATAGTCTACTTGGAAACGAAAACTTCCGATGATGAGATCGGATCCGCCATTGGCGGGAGCCGAAACATGGGTGGGCAAGCGTGGTGCTGCTTCTGTTGGATTGTTACTTGAAGAAAAGGGGTCCACCGAATTCATGACTCCAGCGTTCAGGTTTCCCATAGACGGAGCCAATTGACGAGGGGTAACCTCGGCAATGCCCATGGTGATGGACTTAGGGTTTTGCTAAAAATAGAATGCTGGGGATTTCGTCAAATGTCAGGCAAACAAGGGAGTTGAAGTCGCCTGAATACTTGATGAATAACACTATTACAAGTTGCTTGGGGTTTTTTCGGTACCTCCTCTTAGGCTTCTCCTACGCTATATATAAAGGCCGGGTCTCAAAGTCGTATGCGGATATATTACAGATGTACGACTACAACTCCAACACAACGCCGGTTCATATTTCCTTTCCTAATACAACTAAAGCTTTCACCGGTTGCTTCTTTGGGACATCATCTTGAATCTTTATGCGTCGTGAGACTTTTATACAGTTAGGGTAGCAGATCATGAGAACCCGAGTAACCATACCTATGTCATCCGTGCTCCCTAATCCAACCAGGATTGCGGAAGTAGACCTTCTAGAACTAGGGATCCAACAACGTGATGGCGTGTTGAACTTGCATCGTCTACCACGCGCACACGTGTGCAGTTCTTCTTGGAAGTACATGATACGTCCAAAATGTATCTACTTTCCCGAACACTTTTGCTATTGTTTCTCCTCTAAACTTGTGTGATTTGGATGCAACTAACATGGACTGATGCTGTTTTCAGCAGAATTGCCCCGGTGTCTACTTTTTGTGCAGAAAATCAACTATCAGGAAAAATCCCGGAAAATATGCCGAAAATCCTATTTCACCAGAAGACTCTAGGAGCCAGAATACGAGATGGAGGGGGGATGGGCCTAGGCCACACCACCTGGCCGCGGGGGCAAGCCCAGGCCATGCCAGGGGGTGGTCTGGCCGCCCCAGACTCCCCCTCGGTCTCCCTCTTCGCCTATAAGTTACCTTCTGACCTAAAAACCCAGGGGGGTTCGACACTTTTCCAGAATGAGTTCTGCTTCGCCGCCACGACCAGATTCCACGAAACAGCACCAGAAACTCTGTTCCGCAACCCTGCTGGGACGGGGAATTGGAGGAGATCATCGCCATCATCATCACCATTTTTTCTCCATCGACCATCCATGTTTCCCCCATCTATGAGTGAGTAATCCCCCGTTGTAGGCTATGGGGATGGTAGGGATTGGATGAGATTGTTCATGTAATGGCATCAGATTGTTAGGGCATGGTGCCTAGTATCTTTTATTAGTGCTTTATGACTTTGTTGCGACTTGTTGTGCTTAATGCTTGTCACTAGGGCCCGAGTGCCATGATTTCAGATCTAAACATGTTATTGATTCATTATGATAGTATTGTTTATGGTCTTATCTGCAAGTTGTATACACACGTTGTTGTCTGGAACCAATGGCCCCGAAGTGACAGAAATCAGGATAACCAGAGGGAATGGCTTTGATGTGAGGATCACATGTGTTCACAGAGTGTTAATGCGTTGCTCCGGTGCTCTATTAAAAGGAGCACCTTAATTGCCAATAGTTCCCTTGAGGCCCCGCTGCAAACGGGCTGGCAAGACAAAAGATGTTGTGCAAGTTCTCATTGCGAGCATGTATGACTATATATGGAACACATGCCTAGGATTATCTAGTACTTGGATGCTTTATCTTATTTATCTGCAATTGCTCTATGTTCTGATTGCTATGTGAATTGTCTTGTCCATGCAACGCCCGTCCATCCATCCCTATGCCTACCGCACTCGAATCCTACTGTTTACTGCTATTGTTACTACTGCCTTTACTTTACTGCTACTGCTACTTTACTATTCCTACTACAAAACTATTGCTACTGATTAACTGCTGTGCGCAAGATTGTTTCCAGGTGCAGCTGAATTGACAACTCAGTTGTTAAGGCTTATAAATATTCTTTGGCTCCCCTTATGTCGAATCAATAAATTGGGTTTCACTTCCCTCGAAAACAATGCGATACACCCCCTATACTTGTGGGTCATCAAGACTATTTTCTGGCGCCGTTGCCGGGGAGCATAGCTTTATTTATCAAGTTCACTTGGATTCTCTATTGTTCGTTGCTATCCATCCATCATGGGTAAGTCTCGTGATGGCAAGGTTCCTATTTTACCATCCTCTATTGCTCTTGATTCACCATCTGTTATGAGTAAGCTCGTTACACCACCACATACACATGCTACACACACTGCTACTACTGCTGAATCTGAAACTTCTGATGCTTATGATGCTACTTCTACTGTGCTTGATAAGAGTGGTTCATTAGGTCCTTTCCTAGATGCTACGATTGCTAGAACTATAGCTGGAAATACTGAAACTCCTAATGAAGACACTACTACACCTGTTAGTTCACCTGAGTCTAGTGAGAGTTATGATATTGAAGATGGTTATGTTGAGATGACCGATGAATTTATCAAAGAATGTAAAAACACCCATGATAGGAGCGCTGCTAAGAGTCTCCTTGAGAGGCGTACTATTAGACCCAAATTGTCTCCTATTGCTAAGTTTGCTGCTTCTACCATAAACATTATAGATGAAGATTATGACTTCTCTCTCGATCTATCTTACATAGCTATTGTTGAGAAAGAACCTTTTTGTGGGACTAAGAATGAAAGTGCGGTAGCACATATGAATGAACTTTCTACCATGAGTGGCTTGTTTTCTGATGATATTAAGATGCGTACTTACTTTGTTGCTAAGATTTTCCCCTTTTCACTGAAAGGAGAAGCTAAAACTTGGTTTAGTAATTTACCTCCTGGATCTATTGATAGCCCTGATTGCTTGATTAGTACTTTCCTACAGAAATATTTTCCTCCTAGTGCTAGACATGCTATTTTGCAGGAACTTTTTGATTTTAAACATGGAGAAAAAGAGGTATTGCCTGAATCTTGGGCAAGGTTTTGTGCTTTGATTCATGCACAGGCTGGAAGTCCATTACCTAAGAAAGAGCTTCTTGATATATTTTATAATGGACTAACCGAAGAATCTAGGACATACCTAGATAGTTGTGGTGATTGAGTTTTCAGGAATAGTAGTCCCAAGGAAGCTGAGGAATTAATGGCTAAAATAAGCAAGAACTATGAAGATTGGACTCCTCCTGAACAAGCTATACCCGAAGTAATTGTACCTGAACCTATACTAGTGCCTATTCCATCACCAAAGAAGAGGGGAGTTATTGAATTAAATGATGAAGTAATGAAGGAAGCTAAGAAATGTCTTAAGGAGAAGGGTATTAAAGCTGCAGATGTCAAGAATTTACCTCCTATAGAAGAATTATGTAAGCCTATCCCCTACTCATCCACTATTGAGGTACACTCTCTCCAACACTTTGATGAAGGTGATATCCCTTACTCTAAACCTCCTGATCAATGCTTAGAAGAATTCGATATCTTTATTGTTAAGCAAGATAATTTTAATAAAAGGGTGCAAAATCATCTAATGGAAAACACTAGAGATATTGTTGAGTTGAAAGATATTGTGGAAAGAACCTCTAATGATGTTAAAATGATTGTTAAACACTTTCAAATGGTTCAAACTCAAATAGATCAACTCGTTAAAGTGCAAAAAGACTTGCTAGTTAATGCTGCTAAAGAAAAACATGCTTATGAAATTAGAACTAGAAGTGGAGCTGCTACTCAGGATCCTCTATATCCTGAGGGGCATCCCAAAAGAATTGAGCAGGATTCTCAACAAGCTGAAAATAGTGGCTCTACTCGTAAGAAAAGGAAAAAAGAAACATAAAACTGTTGTAGAACCCTCTGAACCTGCTATAGATCCTAATAGTATATCCATCTCTGATGCTGAAACTGAAAGTGGTAAGGAAGAAAATGAAGTTCCTAATGAAGAAAAAGTTGAAGAAGAACCTAAAAACCACACTAAGAATACTAAATACACTAAAGAAGATTTTGTTGCTAAGAAACATGGTAGTGAAAGAGAACCTTGGGTCCAAAAATCTATGCCTTTCCCTGATAAGAAACACAGGTCAAAGGAAGATGAACACTATAATAAGTTTTGTGAGTGGATGAAACCTTTATTCCTGCAAATTCCTTTGACTGGTGCTATTAAATTGCCTCCTTACTCAAAGTATATGAAGGATATTGTCTCGAATAAAAGGAAGATCCCTAATGAAGAAATCTCTACTTTGCTTGCTAATTATTCCTTTAATGGTAAGGTTCCGAAGAAACTTGGAGACCCTGGGATTCGAACCATCCCTTGCTCTATTAAGAACAGTTATGTTAGAACTGCTTTGTGTGATTTGGGAGCTGGAGTTAGTGTTATGCCTTTCTCTCTCTATAAGAGGCTTCAAGTTAAAAAACTGATACCAACTGATATATCTTTGCAAATGGCTGATAAATCTACCACTATTCCTGTTGGTATATATGAGGATGTACCTGTTCAAGTGGCTCATAATTGCTTGATATTAACTGATTTTGTTGTGCTTGAAATGCCTGAAGATGATAATATGTCTATTATTCTTGGGAGACCTTTTCTTAATACTACAGGAGTTGTTATTAATTGTAATCAAGGAAAGGTGACTTTCAATGTGAATGACAAGGAACATACTATATATTTCCCCAAGACGATTGAAAGGACTTATGGTTTGATTTGAATTGAACATGTTGAGGGCATTCAAGTTGGAGAAATATATTGTCCCATACCAAGAGAAAAATTTGAAAGTATTATGATTGGGACAATTGCTATCAAGGTTGAGGTAACATAATCATTAGTGGAATACAAAGTTTTGTCTCATATGAAATTGTTTTGGTAACAAGACCTGATCAACCTTGTTAACAAAAGGATTTCGTTGAACAAAACAATGTTTTCACTATAATTATCTCTGTTTACTTCTATTCTATCCATTTTAGTTTTTGTTTTTGTTTAGTTTTCTTTGTTGTTAGTTGCTTGCATGTTAGAGTGTCTTAGAACTTCTGTAGTTCTAGCCTTGTTTTGTCATTGCATCATTTCCAAAAAAAAATCTGTCTGTCAGAAAATCATTCTTCTATACCTGAAAAATGCCCAAAAATAAAGTGTCTCGAAAAATTCCAGAAAATTCATATTAAATTTTTACATGAAAAAAGGGGCAGAGGAGTACCTGGGAGGTGCCAGGGGGACCCACCAGGCAGGCTCACCACCTAGTGGCGCGGCTGCCCTGGGTGGCGCCATGCCATGGTGTGGGCCACCCCTGGCCCTCCACTAACTCTCTCACCTGCCACTTTCTTCTCTCTCCCGAGTAAGCTCCAGTTCATAGCTCAAAATTGCGTTCTTGCTGTGCTTGCTCTCGATTTTTTCGATCTCCTTGCTCAGCCCATCTTTCTTGCTGAAATTTGGAGCATTTGTTCCTTGGTATGTGACTCCTCCCCTTGTCCAAGTAGATTTGTGTTTAGTGGATTATATATTGAGTATTTTGCTGCTATAGGTGACAGGTTTTGAGAGCTTGTAAGCTTGTTTGATGCTTAATGATATAGTTTTGATGCATGTTTAGGCCTCTTACAAGTCCCTATGAGTAGAATCCTTCATTATATTTACTTTGCAATCACTTGTTTAATAGGTGTTTAAATTTCAGAATAGAAGATGAGAGCACCACCTAAATCAACATGAACTATGGGTGCCTAAGATCATGAAGGTCCACCGGGAGGAGGAAGTTTTTCCTTCCATTTATCCTTGTTCTGAGTTCATGAGAGCTGCGGGAATTCTCCAAGATTTCCACACTTTGGTTTCTAATGTAGGGTTGGAGCACTTTTTGGAAGATGAGCCTTGTCAATTTGTGAAGCTAACCATGTCTATGGTGCATGAATTTCAATTTAGACTCTTTGCCTAACCCCATGGTCCACTATAAAATTTACAATATTGCCGTCGACCTTTCTCTTGATGATTTTTGTGTAGTTATTAAGGTACCTCAATGGGGATCATGTAGAAGGATTAAGGAGCAACCTGAACCACTCATGGATTTATACGTAGAAATTTGCCAAGGGAGCAGCTTCTCGAAGGAGAATGGAAAAATCCGTAACATTCATCTCCCCTCCATTCGTTACTTTGCCTACTTTGTTGCCAAGTGTATTCTTGCTAGGAAAACTGCCAATAAATTATCTCCGTATGATCTAGCATTTATCTCTGCCGCTCTTAAACGAGATAGTTCTTACAACTTAGGTGCTTTGATAGCTTTCCGTCTTGCTGCTAACCATGAGAAAGGTAGAATTTGTGGAGGCCTCATTGTTTCTCGTTTACTAGCATTACATGGTTTAGTGCCACATCATCTAGACCTACAGTTTCCCATAGAAAGGCTTGATCTTAATTCCATGATACAACATAAATTTGTTTCGTCGTGGGCTAGTGTGAGTGAGTTGTCTTATGAAATAACCTTTCTCAAAGCTGGTTGGAGAAAGAGCAAGTCCGAGCGTGTTGTTCTTTTGCCTGCACCTGCTTTAACCTTGATAACATGGAAGGATGGTCCCTCACTGAGGAGGAGCTTGACACGTACTTGGGGGAGCTCTCCCAACAGGAACATGACACTAGAAGGGAGGTCACGGATGATTCGGTCCAACCCTCGAATGAGGGAGAGTCTTCATATCAGCAGCCTGCCTATGATAGGGGAGCTTCTTCTTCTTCCCACGGGCCCAACTACGACCATTCTTATCATGATCCGCCTGCTTGGAACCCTTATTCGTACATGGATTGATACCCACTTAGGCAAAAGCCTAAGCTTGGGGAGAGGTACGCCGACACCACACTCAACTCCATATCATTTTGCGTCGGTACTTTGTATATTCATGTTTCGTTATCTTTTTAGTTTTTCGTTCTTTCTTTGTTTTTGCTTTCTAAAACACAAAAGACCAAAAATATTTCTGTTGTTTCTCTTTGGTTTGTTTCTTCTTCTTTTGCCTTGGTTTGCTTTTCCCTTTTTGCTTTGTTTGAACTATACAAAGAACCCAAAAAGATTTTTCTTTGTTTGTTTTTCCTTTTTGGTTCTTGCTTTAAAAAAATCGAAAACACCAAAAATATTTGTTGTTCTTCTCTAGCTTTGTGAGTTTGTTGCAGGGTTCAACAGTCCTTAGTGGATATTGGTTTCATATTATTATTCAAGCCACACAAGTGAAGAGCAATAATGAGGATTAATGACAACTTGAGGCATGGTAAGAGGCTGGTAACGAACTCTATTTGTTTTCATTTTTTGTACATATACTCATAACTATGGGCATGATTAGTCTGTTCGTGTAAGTTGTATGTTATCTTTGGATGCTTAGTAGTTCTTGCTTTCGTATGATTAGCTCCAGCTTGCTAATAGTTTGTAGCATGTCTTATGAATGTTTGCTTGCATTATTCTATTCATAAGTTGGTAAGACACCGTGGTATTCTCCTCTGAATGTTTCATTTGAATTGACTTGGCACATGCTCATGCATGCATATGACTGTAATAATCAGTTAAGCCTCGATGAATTATTTTGCCTTGGGGATCTTGAATCACTTTCATGCCATGATTAGTCCTGTTTTGTTGCAAGCATGATTATGACAGCTATTGCTCTCTCGTTTATCGCTCCCTTACTATTGCTAGCCTTCACTTACACTGAGATTTACTCAAGTTTCCAACTCCCTAAACAAAATATTTCCAAAGTGTCCACCTTACCTACCTATTAGCATCATTTGCTACTTCCGTGCATATTCAATATGCCTTGTTTTCTTCCGAATAAAATGTTTTCTTGTTATGAGAAAGTTAGTTAGTAAAGCTCTCACGAACTTGATGGCACAATTTATTTTCTGCACTTAATAAACCTGAACCATTGTGACTGTCCATGAAAGTTATATACTTGCAAATTATAGGCCGGGGATTAGCAGAACCGTGCTGTCACGGGGCCGCTTCATAGATATCATTATGGTTACGCTGCAGGTTTCCACCATGTCAGCATGGATTAGACCAGCGGCCCAGGCGTTTCTCTAACACACATACATAACTCCATGGACTTACAAGCTCCCCTTTTATTTCACACCGACGACATCCACAAACAAAATAACAAGGTATCAACTGGGTATATATTTACAAGTGTTGAAAGCGTTCCCCGTGACAGCATGGTTCTGCTAATCCCCAGCCTATAATTAGCAAGCATATAACTTTCATGGAGAGTTCACAATGGTTCAGGTTTATTAAGTGTAGGAAATAAAGTGTGCCATCAAGTTCGTGAGAGCTTTACTAACTAACTTTCTCATAACAATCAACCATTTTATTCAGAAGAAAACAAGGCATATTGAATATGCGTGGAAGTAGCAAATGATGCTAATAGGTAGGTATGGTGGACACTTTGGTAATATTTGGTTTAAGGGAGTTGGAAACTTGAGTAAAACATACTCAGTGTAAGTGAAGGCTAGCAATAGTAAGGGAGCGACAAATGAGAGAGCAATAATGGCCATAATCATGCAGAGCGACAAAACATCATTAATCAAAGCATAAAGTGATACTACAAGTTGAAAACTAAAGGATCATAAAGGCTTATGGTGACTTGGGATAGTCATAACATGGTGTGAACATGTGCCAAGTCAACCCAAATAAAGCATCAAAGGAGAATACCACTATACTATGCTTTAATATGCTAAAACAACGCATGATTCATCCAAGGCAAATTAAGAAATCTCAATTGTTTATAACAAGTCATGCTACAGCAATGAATACTAAGCATAAAGCCAAAACAATATCAAGCATGGCATGACAAAGCATAGGCCATAGTCAAAAACAAGCTCTCTTTACCACTTAAACATGAGCTTTCCTACTCTTTTCCAAACCAAACCAAACTATTTGAACACCAATATATGAAACAATAAAACCAAAATGAAAACGAAAAAAGAAGACGCTCCAAGAACAACACAACTGTGCATGAAACAATAAAATGAAGCGTTTGGAAGAAACCTGGGATTTTTATTGATGAAGAAGGGGATGCCTTGGGCATCCCCAAGCTTTGACGCTTGTAGTTCTTGGATATTTCTTGGGGTGATACGCGTGGCATCCCCAAGCTTGAGCTTTAGTCCATCCTTCATCTCATTACTCATTCCTTCCATACACCTGAAAATTTTCCTTCATACAAAACTTGACACAATCTTTATTAGCAACATTAGTGCACTCAAGATAAATAAGTCTTAAGATTCAGTTCTAACACCAAATAAACTTCCATTAGAACACTAGCTACTGTATAACTTCCCTCAAAAAGCTCAATTTCCCAAAAGAACTAAAAAAGGAACCAACAAGAAGCAAATGCAGAAAATGGCAGAAATCTGTCAAAACAGACCAGCAGGTAAAGACGAATTTTTTCGAAGACCTTCTGTTGCTCAAATCAAAAAGTGTTGAACTAACGAAAGTTAGATGACAACCTGGGGCATAAGCACAACAATTCAGGCCTCATAAAGACGTTCAGAGATTTTACACGAATTTTTACGGTGAAGCACAGAAATCTGTTTCAGGACAGCAACTTTTCCAATCATTACTTCACTCTTATTAGAGGTTACTCTTGGCACAAAAAGCAAATAAAAAGGATAAGGAGAGGTTATTACTTCCAAGACTCATCTAAAACTTTTGGGTTATCTCCCAATAAGTACTTTTCTTTAACGCCTTTAAGTTAGGCATAAGCAAAAACTAAAATGGATAGAATAGAAGTAAGTGGAGATAATCAAGGTGAAAACATTGTTTTGTTCAATAAAATCCTTTTATTAGCAAGGTTGATCAGGTCTTGTTACCAAAACAATTTCATATGAGACAAAACTTTGTATTCCACTAATGATTTTGTTACCTCAACCTTGATAGCAATGGTCCCAATCATAATAGTTTCAAATTGTTCTCTTGGTATGGGACAATATATTTCTCCAACTTGAATGTCCTCAACATGTTCAATTGAATTCAAGACATAAGTCCTTTCAATCTTCTTGGGGAAATAGACAATATGTTTCTTGTCATTAACATTGAAGGTCACCTTCCCTTGCTTATAATTAATAACAGCTCCTGCAGTATTTAAGAAAAGGTCTCTCAAGAATAATAGACATAATATCATCTTCAGGCATAAAAGTTTGAGAGGATGCTCTCATAAGAAATATGAGTTGAAGTAAAAGAGAGCATCAAGAAGCAAATTCAAAACGCATTTAAGTCTAACCCACTTTCTATGCATAGGAATCATGTATGCAAATAAATTCGCAAAGAACAAAGTGACAGGCATAGGAAGATAAAACAAGAGTAACTTCAAAACTTTCAGCACATAGAGAGGTGTTTCAATACCATGAAAACTTCTACAACCATATTTTCCTCTCTCATAATAATTTTCAGTAGCCTCATGAATAAACTCAACAATATAACTATCACATAAAGCGTGCTCTTCATGATCTACAAGCACTAGAGCTTTATTATAAACATTTTCAAAAGAAACCTCAGGAACATAACATTCATTCTCCTTTAGTAAGCATGGGGGACAATCAAATAATGTAAGGGATAAAGAGTTACTCTCATTAGAAGGTAGGCATGGGTAGCTAATCCATTCTTCCTCCTTTTGTTCATCACTCTCCTCCTCTTTTTCATCTAATGAGATTTCAGGGTCATCAATTTCCTCTTCCATAGGATCCTGCAAGGCATTAGTCTCTTCCATTTGTGGAAAGCATCTATTAAAATATTTAAGAATATAGCCATTTTCATCCTTGTAATTATCAAAGCAAAATTTAAGTATACCATAAACCTCATACTTATAAGGTGAATCATCAATATTTTCAAGAAAACTAGCAAGTTCAAATGCACCCTTCCAAGCAATAAATTCCTCAATTTGTTCCACCTCATAAAGGTCATAATTTCCCTTAACATAGGAAGATATGGTATCATTATCATTATACTCACATTGAAAAGGGAGGTGTTTGTACCTCCTACAGCAACAAGATTTATCAAGGCAATAAGTAACATTATAAGTAGAGAACACATTTCTAGCAATGGTATACAATCTATCAATTTGTCCCCATAAGTGTTTCCCTTTTTGTGACAAGCGGTGTTCCTTATAATAATATTTTTGATCTTCCGTGAACCCACCTTGCCAATAAGATTCAGTTTCAAAGAAACCAACCATTGACAACAAGCATGATAAAGCAAGACAATAACATACCAACGAAAATAACATCTAGAGTAGGAACCAATTTTTTTTTGTATTTTTGATAAAGAAACAAGCAAACAAGGAGAATATAAACTTAGCTTGAACAATAGTGACTCCAAGTGGACTTGATAAATAAATCTATGCTCCCCGGCAATGGTGCCAGAAAATAGTCTTGATGACCCACAAGTATAGGGGGTGTATCGCAGTATTTTCGAGGGAAGTGAAACCCAGTTTATTGATTCGACACAAGGGGAGCCAAAGAATATTTATAAGCCTTAACAACCGAGTTGTCAATTCAGCTGCACCTGGAAAAAAAATCTTGCTCACAACAGTTTATCAGTAGCAATAGTTTTGTAGTAGGAATAGCAAAGTAACAACAGTAGTAAAGAAAAGACAGTAGTAACAAAAGCAGTAAATAGTGGGATTCGAGTGCGGTAGGCATAGGGATGGATGGACGGGCGTTGCATGGACAAGACAATTCACATAGCAATTAGAACAAAGGGCAATTGCAGATAAATAAGATAAAGCATCCAAGTGCTAGACAATCCTAGGCATGTGTTCCATATATAGTCATACGTGCTCGCAATGAGAACTTGCACAACATCTTTTGTCCTGCCAGCCCGTTTGCAGCGGGGCCTCTAGGGAACTACTGGCAATTAAGGTGCTCCTTTTAATAGAGCACTGGAGCAAAGCATTAACACTCCGTGAACACATGTGATCCTCACATCAAAGCCATTCCCTTCCGGTTATCCCGATTTCTGTCACTTCGGGGCCATAGGTTCCAGACAACAATGTGTGTATACAACTTGTAGATAAGACCAAAAACAATACTATCATAATGAATCAATAACATGTTCAGATCTGAAATCATGGCACTCGGGCCCTAGTGACAAGCATTAAGCACAACAAGTCACAACAAAGTCATAAAGCACTAATAAAAGATACTAGGCACCATGCCCTAACAATCTGATGCCATTACATGAACGATCTTATCCAATCCCTACCATCCCCATAGCCTACAGCGGAGGATTACTCACTCATAGATGGGGGAAATATGGATGGTCGATGGAGAAGCGATGGTGATGATGATGGCGATGATCTCCTCCAATTCCCCGTCCCGGCAGGGTGCCAGAACGGAGTTTCTGGTGCTGTTTTGTGAAATCTGGTGGTGGCGGCAGACCGGAACTCCTTTTGGAAAAACATCGACCCCCCCGGAGTTTTTAGGTCAGAAGGCTTCTTATAGGCGAAGAGGGAGAACGAGGGGGTGCCTGGGGCCACCACCCCATGCCCTGACGCGGCCAGGCCCTGCCCGCCCCTGGGGGGTGGGGTGTGGCCAGCCCTTGGCCCTCCTCCGTCTCGTATTCTGGCTCCTAGAGTCTTCTGGAAAAATAGGCACTTTGGCTTTTGTCCCGTCCAATTCCGAGAATATTCATTTTCTGACTTTCCTGGAACCAAAAACAACAGAAAATAGGCTGCTGGCACTATGGCTCTTGTTAATAGGTTAGTCCAAGAAATCATATGAAAAGTACTCCAAAGTGTGGACAAAACACAAGAAAGTGGATAAGACCAAGCATGGAGCATCAAAAATTATAGATACATTTGCAATTTATCAAGGCGCGGTGGAGGCGCGAGGTCGGAGAGGCGCGGGCGAGGGCGAGGGTGGAGAGGACGAGCCCGGGTTGGAGAGGCGTGACGGTGAGGGTCGTCAGGGGATGCGCGGGTCATCGAGGGAGGCGGCGCAAGGTTGGGTCGGGACAGGGAGGGCGAGGGCGGGGTAGGGTGGCGCGGGCGGGTCAGGGCCGGGGCGGTGCACCGCAGGCGCGGTGATTTGGGGGATGGGGGCGAGCGGGAGTGGTTGGAATGGAGAGAGGGGAGGGTGGGAGGCGCCTAACGTTAAGTCCTCGAAATTTTGGATGTCATAGTGACAACGTCTACAATTTATTAGACGCCACCACTACACCATAGTTGCAGCGTTCAAATGTGCTGAATGCCTAGGCTATATTGGTCCTGACTCACATGTGGTCCCCACGTAATGTCGGCATTCTCTATCTCTTGAATTCCATGACTAGGTTGCAGTGGCGGCGTTCGCCTTTTCCCGAATGCCGCGACTATTTTTCCTTGTAGTAGTGTTGCCCATTTTGTTTTAGACGCCACTAGAAAAATGACGGCTATGAGCCTTTTCCCACGAGTGAAACGTTGAGTCCAATTACCTTTGTTACTTTGATACATGCCTTGTCCAAGATCTGATCATCGGTATCATGATACCTTGTTCAATCTCATTACCGACAAGTGTTGCTTTATTCGTTCCCCTGATATTCCATCACCGATCTAGTTAGAAGCTGCACAAGTTATGGATGTCATCTTACTGAATGGGACCGGTGTATCTTAATGTCACATGGGAGAACAAATCCTGATCTCAACATATCCCTCTGGAATACCCAATTTACACTTTTCGGATCACCTTGTTACTGTGCGACGGTTGATGCAATATAAGAAGTCTCAAGTGATAGTGATTAGATATGATCTCACGGTCAAAGAAAGAGGATACAACACTTCTAATTATTGCAACGATAAACTTGTGACTTGATCATGTTGCAATACTTATATTGGGTAATGCCCATCACATCATTCACCAATGATATGAATTCATTGTCAATTGGCATAAATTCTCTATGATCAGGAAACCTTGATCATCAGTTGCCCAATACACTAGTTGAATAGAGGCTACTAGGAACCTTTGGTTTTTTACATACCACACGTGTATCAATATTTCGGATTGACACACTTATAACATGGTGTAAAACTATTATGAACTAATGAAATATAATAATAAACATCTTTGTTATTTGCCTCTAGGGCATATTCACAACAGTCTGCCAATTGCACTAGAGTACAAATAATCTATCTACATTTTTTACTAATCATAAACCATATCATATATGTGTTTATCGATCATGCTTGCTCATGGAGAAATGTTCCTGTCTATGATTTCTATTATCAGATCCATATGTTCTTTGCAAATTGTTAATGTCACCTAATTTGACATTTTCCTTTTATCACATAACTTGAAGTTTATGTTTGGCGAGAGAGTGAGATTTTATTTTCAAGCGTTTAACATGATAGTTGTTCAGTCAAGTGTACTTTCGTTGTTAGTCATGTAAACTAGAAACATACTCAGTTGAAGTCGAACTTCCTTAGCCATAACAATTATGCTTGCCACTTCAGAATTAGCCTCATAATTATATATCTATGTAGACTATATCGACAATGCATATCATGCAACCTCGATACCTAAACATGTTCCTTTAAACTTAAAGATAAACTTAACTCTGCTTCCATGATTTACTCAGAATCACTTTGAAATATGTTCTTACAAACTAAGAACTTGTTCCTATAACCAAAAACTTGGGTCACATTATGTCGAGTATACAATTTGGTTATATGGAAGAACCTATAACCAATTCATAGGGGCTGAAGATCATCTCTTTTTCTTATCTTTTGGGTATTGTTGTAGTACCAAGATTAGTTCAATGCTTATCCTAGTTTGACAAGTAAGATTTTTTTTGCTTGTTCTATTATGAAATTCTTCATAATCTTATCTAGGACATTTTGAACTCTTTCAGAATCTAATCCAGGAAGCAGTTCGACACTAATGTCTATTAAACGTATCAATATGTCTTGATAGATTTCCATGTTTAATAATTTGTTCAACTTTATCCATCAACTATTTACTAACTTCAATAACAATTAATATCAAATACATCATTCACCATATGTCATCCACATATATAAGAATATTGTCACACACCCACTCAAATATGTCATCCACATATGAGATCTAGTGATTTCACTTAGCTCTAACTCAAGTATGTCATCCACCCATTCGATTAGGAAAGATATTCAGCTCCCACTCAATTTCATGTAAGTGCAGGTACTCTCGATACTTTGGTAATTCCAAAATTCCTTGATCATCCATCAACTTGAGAATTCCAACTATGAGACACAAGCATCCATACGGTTTACAAAAACAGCTTATTGTACCAATTAAAACCGTTTCTTCAATCTCGATATTGAAGAACACACAATCTTGACAACCTACCACCAATTATCAATCATAGTAATTTTTGGTGTAAACCCGATAGACTTTAAGCATTGCTACATATCATAGTCATCTTCGAATTTTGCCAAAATGTACTTTGTGAAAAATCGAGCTTTTATCTGTTCTTTTAAGTTTCATTTCTTCCTTTATAACTTTGCAGTTATTTGGAAATATCAAGTAACATTTTACTTTTTCTATCTTAAATTTAACTTAACACGGGATTTTGTGACTCTACAGTCATTTCTTGTACTTAGGTCCATCATTCTTCTTTGTAGTTTGTAGGTATGTATTGTTCCATTAACATGATAAGTGAATCAATAATATAATTCCTCCTATATTTAGCAAAAGTATTAGCCGAAACATCATGGTCATCATCACTAGTTTCTCCACGTCTACTTGTAGAGTTTATCTCGTAGAACACATTCCGTTGTGTTACTCGACATTCTGAGGCAAGGTCAAATAACCTTGTTTTCTACTTTCACTTTCTTCCATTAACATTTTCTTCGAGAAACATTTTCTTGAAAACATATGTTGGGAAACAACATGTTTGCCATTTTTGTTCCAATTGTGGAAGATGTATTCATAGTCACCTAAGAATACCGTACAAATCTTTATATATATTCTTCATGACTTCGAATTATCGAAATCTCTAGAAACTCGAACATCCCATAACTCTTATGGTGTTGTTTCCACGAATCTTTAGATTTTGCTTATACTTAAAGTGAGTGTTTGCCAATTAATCTATACATCTAATTTCTAACTGTAACCCAATAAGAGATAATTTCTATACCATATGTATCTAATACAATATTATTATAATATTTAGACATATCAAAACACTTTGAAATGTCCAACCAGCATAATTTGTGAAGACATCTTCCACAGGTCCTTATGCCAAAACTTTAACTCAAATACTTGTCTCTTTTGATCAAATCATAGAGACTTTGATATCTTTGTTAACTCAATGCTCATGTTCATTCTAAAATTCATCGAACAACTCAAATAGTTCTAGGCTCATGTTTTATTAAGCAAATACACATATTCACTTAAGTCGACAATGAAGCTAACAAAATAATGATATCCACTACTTTGCTAACTTACAATCATCATGCATGATATTCAACAATTCAATCTGCAATCTGTTTTATCAGAACATGGTGTTTCAATCATTTCACTTAATGAGACATGGTTTGCTTAAGTCCAAATATCAAGTATCTAAATACTTCATGTTTTGTCAAAATGAAACTACCATACTAACTTAAACAATAATGTTACCTTAAGGTAAAGTCATTATTAAGTTTGAGTATCTTTTAGCACTTTTTGTTGTTTTATAAATGCTTAGACTACTATCGTATAAATAAATACAAGAATAACTTACTCATAACAACAATCTGACCATAAAATAAATCATTCATAGAAATAGAATAACTGACTTGTATCTCATTTATATGAATAACCATCTCGCCAAATGCAAGATACACTAATAAGGTTCACACATTTAATGATTACAAAGATTTTATTCAAATCCTTAAACTAATCCAAATGATAGATGTCAAGGGAGAATGTCATCAGCCATCAACATGTCATTGGCGCATCATCCCTTCCAACATGCTCTCAAGCAGAAGGTCATGTTTTCACAAAACAAAATAAGCATCAAATACTTAGTAAACTGCATAAGTGTTTGTAGGAACACATTTATAACTTGTATATCAAATATATACCTGCTTCATCAATGACATCCCCTGCAATGGGTTTCTTAGTTCTGATCTTAGCCATGAACTCATGAAAGGCATATAATATCCCTCTCACGACATAGCCAGTGACGACATCTTTGTAGCTAGAAGGAAGTGAACACAACACCCCATCTATGCAAAGGTGTTCGTCAGGTGGTAGCCAATGATATCAATAATACGTCCATGAATCTCTTCCATGATGTCCAAGTACCTTCTTCCTCCTCTCTCCAATACAGCTCGAGGAGCACTTGTAATCTGTGAAGTGAATCAAATACAAACCTTCTGTGTGAGGAATCACCTCACTATCCCTCCCTGGATTCCCCTAGTGCTATTAGTCCCCACCTTTAGCCTATCCATGGCATCTGCCGTGACACCACCATGACAGTTGGCGCCCACCGTGGGGCAAGCGGCGCTAGCAGGGGTCAAGATCCAGATGGGAAACCTCATCGGCACCGGCGAACGCGTCGTCTCCGAGCTCGTTCAGTGCTTTGGAGCGCTGGACTTTGTCAGCGACAACGCTGGCTGCTTTGGCACACGCCCACTTCCGCGCAACGGCCTCTTCGTCAAGCTCGGTGCGCACAAAGTCTATGTTGCTATCAATGTGTCGTGCGTTCATCCGCGGCATGTCGTCGAGGCAGGGGAGCCACCCCTTAGCGTGGTTCAGGGGGTGCGTATCACTCGCTCCCCGGACCGTGCTGAGGTGATGATGACTGCGCCAGGCGTGGGCGCAAGCAAGGATCCGGCACCAGATCCAGAGGTAACACCTAAGGCACCGAGGAAAGGTAGAGGTCATCCACTAGAGAGGCCTGAGAATGTACTGAGAGAAGCTATGGATAGTTTGGCAAACCCGGTAGCAGCAGTGGTAGATCCGGCTCAGGCACAGGCCGAGCTAGAGGAAACTAGGCAAAAAATTCTAGAGGGAATGAAAAAGATAGCTGCGGCTCAGCAGTCGTTGAACATGACGCTGCGTGAGTATGCAAAGGCAAATAAAGTAGATGCTGTAAAAGTGAAGGGGAGAAATCTCATGAGTGAAATGAACAAAGAGGGCGATACTAGGATTGAGGAGTCAGAGAACTGTTTGTCCGTGGGGCTACCGAAGTATAGTACCCCGGCGAAAAACCTCAGAGCAGCGGATGCAGCTGTGTCCGAGTTAAAGGGTCTAACGGGTGAAGCCCGTCAGAGACAACAAGATAGGGTCAATGAGTTGGTTCGGATCGCGAACAGGCAAAATGAGGAATTGCTCAGGGCTAACCCGGAGAGAGCTGGGGCCTCCAAGATCATTCATTCGGCGGTGGGTAACCCAGATAAATCCGCTGGAGCCGCATCGTCTCCTCATGGTGATCCTAGGAGAGAAGAGGTAGTAACCTCGGCTAGAAGAAACAAACAGATCGTTCCGTATGACCCGACAAGGGCAGGAAAGGCAAAAGAAGTACAGAGAAACGATGATCGACGAAGGATGAGCCGAGGTGAAGCTGGCTGAGGTAACCGCGACCAAGGCAATCCCGGTCAAGGAAACGCTGTAAATGGCAATGTCGGACACCGCAACTCGGCAGGACAACCTCTGCAGCGGAATATACCAAGGCAAGACCAGAGTGCCGGACGAGGTATGCAACAGAGAGGTGCACCACGAGAGCAAGACCGGTATAACGATGGAGATTCGGAAATGGTGAATGCAGGATACCCTAGGCCGGACTATCATGTGATAGGGTCGAGATTGGGAAGCAGGGATCTGATGCCTAATGACGCCAGGTTGAAACTGGATCGACTGTATAGGTCAGAGCAGATTGAAAGTCAGGGTCCTCCGGGTCCTGCGTGTTTTGGACCCCAGATCATGAAGGATCCACCGGTACCTAACTTCCAGTTACCCAGAGGCACAAAGACGTATGACGACAGTACTAAGCCGGAGGATTGGTTGATAAACTATGCTACAGCTGTGAAAAATTCTACAGGCAACTTGCGATGGGCTGTGAGATACGTACCCCAGATGTTGGAGGGTCCAACAAGGGTATGGTTAAACAATTTGCCGCCCGGAAGTATTAACTGCTGGATCGATTTTGAGGAAATGTTTATCAGCAATTTCTCAAGTACGTATCAGAGGCCAAATAGGCCATAGACCTTAGCTATGTGTAAGCAGAGACCGGACGAGACAGACCGGGAGTTTATAACCCGGTGGTGTACCGTGAGGAACTCGTGTGAGGGTGTGATAGAGTCGCAGGCCATAGCATGGTTTGCGCAGGGGTGCAGGTACGCAAGGGAGCTGTGGCAGAAGTTGCAAATGAAAATGCCAACCACTTTGGCAGAAATGATCCGGATTGCTGATTCGTATGCTTTGGGTGATCCGACTCAACCCAGGCTCGTGTCAAACGAGTCAAAAGAGGAGTGCTACCAGAGAGATGGAGCCAAATCATCCCGGAGGAATGATTACAGAGGTAAAAGAAGAGATGACAGACCGGATACCCGGTACAGTTTGCAACAAGTTGCAGCTGTGAATCAAGATCAACCCGGAGCAGGGAACAATCAACGTCAGAAAACTGGAGGGGATGATCAACCTTGGTAGGAGTTACCCCGGCAGCAATTGCTCTGCGGAGCGAACACGCAATAGTTAATGTTGCCTCCCCCTCCGCCGAGGTATGATAACCATGAGAGAAGGGATGCAGTGCCTCAAGTAGAAAACCAGCATCAGGCGGATCAGAGGTACACCGGGAATGAGGGGAGGAATGAGTACAAGGAGCATCATCAGAGTTACTGTGTGTTTACCACTGAGGAAACCGATAGAAAGAGCTTGCAGCGCCGACATATGGAGGTCAATGCGGTAATGCCAGCAGTGACGAGGTATATGCCTTGGTCAGACCAGGAAATTACCTGGAACATCAAAGATCGTCCCAAGATTATGCCGAGTCCTGGTTCATATGCGTTAGTGCTGGACCCGACATTCATTGGGCCTAACATCAGTGTGAGGTTCTCCAAGGTACTGATTGACAATGGCAGTAGCATTAACATCATGTATGCAGATACAATGCGCAAATTGGGTATCTCAGAGAACATGCTCCAAGCTACAAGGACAACTTCCCATGGCATTGTGCTAGGCATCTCTTGTGAGCCAATAGGAAAAGTCCGGGTTGACGTATTGTTCAGCACGAGAGATAACTACCGAACTGAGAATTTGGAGTTTGAAGTGGTGAACTTGGAAAGTGCGTATCACGCGTTACTCGGAAGACCAGCACTGAACAAGTTCATGGCAAGCTGCCACATCAGTTATCTGAAGATGAAGTTGCCCGGGCCAAATGGAGTGATTACCATTGTTGGGGATTTCCGACGTTCCATCGAGTGTGCGTCGGCCGGGTCTAACCTAGACGAGTCACTCATGATTGCGCAAGAGAAAAGAAAAATCTAGGAGGCAGCGACATTGGCTCAGTCCGTGCAGCAGCATATGCCGGCACTGAGTAACCCGCATGGAAGTGTCTCATTCCAAGCCACGAAAGATACCAAGAAGGTGCCTGTTGATGATATGTTCTCGGAGCGCAGCGTAACAATTGGTGCCGGGTTAAATGATAAATAGGAAAGCGAGCTCGTCAACTTCCTCCATGAGAATCGGGATATTTTTGCTTAGTCCACACAGGACTTGCAAGGTGTTCCGAGGGAGTTGGCCGAGCATTCGTTGAACGTGAGACCCGGAGCAAGGCCGGTGAAGCAACCTCTCCGCCGCTTCGCCGAGGATAGGAGAAAAGTCATTGGAGATGAAATAGCTCGGTTACTGGCAGCAGGATTTATCATGGAAGTACTTTACCCGGATTGGCTATCTAATCCGGTGCTGGTGGAAAAGAAGAAAGATGATCCGAACATGGTAGTGGTTTGGTGTATGTGTATCGATTACACAAACCTGAACAAGGCGTGTCCAAAAGATCCATTTCCACTGCCAAGGATAGATCAGGTCATAGACTCGACTGCTAGATGTGAACTCTTGTCATTCATTGATGCATATTCTGGTTTCCACCAGATACCTCTGAATCCGGATGATCAAATAAAGACTGCATTTATCACCCCGTATGGGGCTTATTGCTATCGCACCATGCCGTTTGGTTTACGTAATGCAGGGGCAACGTACCAAAGATGTATGCAGAAATGTTTGCACGACCAAATAGGTCAAAATGTACAAGTGTATGTGGATGATGTGGTTATGAAGACCAAGGAAAGCAAAATGCTCCTTGACGATATCAGGCAGACATTCGCGAACTTAAGAAGGTTCCGGATGAAGCTTAACCCGGAAAAATGTACCTTCGGTGTCCCGACTGGAAAATTACTCGGATTTCTTGTATCCAGCGAGGTATTGAAGTTAATCCAACTAAGATCCAGGCCATTGAGTGAATGGAACTGCCGAAGTGTCTTAATGATGTCCAGAAGTTCACTGGTTGCCTGGCATCGTTAAGTCGGTTTGTATGTTGGTTGGGAGAAAAGGCGTTGCCTCTCTACCAACTCATGAAAAAGTCGGATAAGTTCGTTTGGACGCCGCAGGCCAATGAAGCCTTTGCCCACTTAAAGAAGATGTTAGCCACCGCACCAGCGTTAGCCTCTCCACTATCAAAGGAGCCAATGTTGCTCTACATAGCCGCAACCAACCGAGTTGTAAGTGCGGTGATTGTGGTAGAGCGAGACGAAGAGGGTGAGTCGGTGCAAAGGCCAGTGTATTATCTGAGCGAGGTATTATCTGCCTCAAAGTAGAATTACCCACACTATCAAAAGGTGGCCTACGGTGTCTATATGGCAGCTAAGAAGTTGAAGCATTACTTTGAGGAGCATCCCATCAAAGTAATATGTGAAGCTCCCATATCTGAGATAATGAGTAACAAGGATGCGAGTGGTAGGATTGCTAAATGGGCAATTGAACTAGCTCCCTATGCACCACAATATGACAGAAGAGAGGCAATCAAGTCTCAGGCTGTGGCCGACTTTTTTGTGGACTGGGCCGAGGTACAATACAAACCACTGCTACCAGATCCAAACTACTGGAGGATGCACTTTGACGGGTCAAAAACAAAAATCAGGCTAGCTGCCAGAGTTGTACTTACCTCGCCAACGAAGGACCAGCTGAAATATGTGCTGCAGATCCATTTCGCGGCATCAAACAATGTAGCTGAATATGAAGCACTTGTCCATGGGCTCAAAGTGGCAAAAGAAATTGGGATACGTCGGATCCAATGCTTTGGCGACTCGGATTTGGTAGTTCAGCAAGTGTCGGGGCTGTGGGACGCTCTTGATCCAAACATGGCATTATACAGATTCCATGTGTAGAAAATATCTGGTTAATTCGAGGGATGTGAATTTCGTCATGTACCCCGGGTGGAAAATGAGGCTGCCGACATGTTGTCGAAGCTCGGATCAACCCGACAAGCAATTCCACTGGGTGTAGCATTAGAGCACCTCAGAAAACCATCTATCAGACCGTCCCCAAAAACCGACTCAATCTATGTTCCGGAGGATACAGAATCCGGAGCTGTGCCCATGGACGTTGACATGGGAGGCGGTACGCAAAACCTGGGGACTGCCTCAGCAAACCCGGGGCTGCCTCAGCAAACCCGGGGACTGCCTCGCAGAACTCGGGGACTGCTCAGTGTGATCCGGTTGAAGTTATGCCGGTGGATCAGATGGAAATTGACGAGGATGTGTTCCCTATGCGAGCAATACCAGCTTGGGCACTACCTATATTTCAATTCCTGAAAGATGGAACGTTACCCACTAAGGAGGTGCTATCCAGCCAAACTCAGAGGAGAGCAAAGGCATACACAATCATCAATTCCGAGCTATACAAAAGGAGTGTGACCAATGTCCTCCAGCGATGCGTTGACCCAGAAGAAGGGATTGACATCCTCCGAGATATACATCAAGGGGAGTGCGGGCATCATGCCTCGTCCCGAGCCTTGGTGGCAAAAGCTTTCCGGCATGGATTCTACTGGCCAAGTGCCTTAGAACAAGCAGAAGATCTGGTGAGAAAATGCAATGGTTGTCAGAGGTATGCTACCAAGACACATATGCCTATGTCGGAAGTCAAGACCATACCAATCACATGGCCATTTGCCGTATGGTGTTTGGATATGGTTGGCCCGTTCAAACCAGCAAGGGGGAATATGACTCACATTTTGGTCATGGTGGATAAGTTTACAAAATGGATCAAAGTGAAGCCAATAAGAAAGTGTGATGGAGCTACGGCCGTGACATTTCTCAAAGACATCATCTTGAGATACGGTTATCCTCACAGTATCATAACGGATAATGGCACAAATTTTGTTGAAGGAGCATTTGCGCAATTCTGCCGGGATAAGAAGATCCGACTGGACATTGCCTTGGTAGCTCATCCCGCATCGAATGGACAAGTGGAAAGATCCAACGGATTAGTACTGTCTGGGATAAAACCCTGGCTCATTGAGCCGCTGCAAAGATCAGCGGGGTGCTGGATAGAAGAACTACCAGCGGTACTGTGGAGTTTAAGAACAACTCCGAATCGATCAACAGGCTATACGCCATTTTTTCTGGTATATGGGGCAGAAGCTGTATTACCAGCCGACATAGAGCATGACTCGCCTAGGGTCACCCAATACACAGAAGCCGAAGTGCAAGAATCCCGGCAAAATGATGTTGATCTGCTGGAAGAAGCGAGAGAATTGGCATTGTCCAGATCTGCCATATATCAGCAAAATCTCCGACGCTATCATAGCCGGAAAGTAAGCCCCCGAGTTTTCCGGGAAGGCGATCTGGTGCTCCGGTTGGTACAACATACTTCTGGCATGCATAAGTTATCCCCCCCATGGGAAGGGCCATTCATCGTGAGCAAAGCACTACACAATGATTCTTATTATCTTATCGATGCAAAGCCGCAGGAAAAGAACCAGGCGGACAGGTCTGGCGAGGAATCTAAGCGTCCATGGAATGTAGCTCTACTTCTTCCTTTCTACACTTAGCAGAGAAGTGTATGTATCCGAGTATTCTCATATGTCGGTATGTATGCCGGCAATGAGCTTATCAATGAAATGTTGGCACCTCGAGCAGTAACTCGGGGACTGCCTTAATAATATTTGTTGTCTTGTATTATTTGTGCATCAGCTGGAGTAAGCTGTTCTACTTAACTCGGATTAGTAGTGTGTGAGCACCAAAAACCCAACTCTTCGACTTGCTGCTATCCAACAAGATTTGGCTTCATGGCAAGCAAGAGAACAAGTTTGGAATTGCATAGCACCTGAAAAACGACTAAGGAAAAGAACTTAATCGAGCCGACGTTGGTTTTTCGAACTAACCTTGTATTTTCTTTCAAATTATTATGCTAAATTATTTTGAGCTAAGCCTAAAGTTTCCAAGTATTGTTAAGACAATTTTTGAAGCTCGGATTCGTAAGTCGTAAAACCAAATCAAGGTAGACACGAGCCGAGCCAGAAGATTGGATGAACGAGAAAATGAAACTCGGGGACTACGCCCAAGTTAATCCGGCATAAAAAACTTAGTAGCAAAATATCACATGTGTATTGGATATAATTCCACCCGGCATACCGGGGATCTGATAAATTTTGAAGTGTTTTCACTCAAGGAGCAGCAGCAGGAGGAAGTTCGACATCATCTTCGCTGTCTTCGATGTCGGAGGCATCGCCCTCTTCATCCTCATCCGAGCCGTCTTCAACATTCTCGGCATTTTCATCACCAGCGGCTTCCAGGAAGCACGGTCCCTTAGTCCATTCATGAATGGGAGCATATTCGATGAGGCTATGGGTGCAAGCCTAGCGCCGAGCTACCCACTCCGGGTCACTGGTCCATTTGGATCCGGTGTGCATGCGCGGTAAGAGGTTGAGGTCGATCTTCTCGTACCACGTAAGTACTAATGGAGAAAAGTCTCAGCTGCGGCACGTCCAGCGGACTCCCTCCAAAGGTCGAGATATGTCTCGATTTCCATCAACTTTTTAGCAAGAGTTGCGGTTCCCTCCGGAGTGTCTTCGGCGGGCCAAAACATGTTGAAGATTCGGACTGCAACGTCAAGGAGATACTTGCCATATTTCTTGATGATTTCCAAGCGAGATGACAAGCTGACCAACAGGTCCTCCATGTCATAGGGAATGTCTTCACCGTCAGGATCAACGGGAGTACCCCTATCTCGGCGGAAATTAGCAACAGCGGCGCTCGCAATGGCAGTGCCCTCTGGAAATTTGCCTAAAAACGAGACAAGAGAAGCAGGTAATGAAAAGACATGTGAAGTAACCCGGAGACATATGCCGGATAAGGGAAAGGAACTTACGTAACATGGGGTTGTGGATCCGGGTCAATTCCTTGGTACAGTCGTCGCGTCTTTTGCGGAGTTGCACAAGTTTAGTGTTTGCTGACTCAAGCTTGACGTCGGCCTCCTGGAGAAGTTCTCGGTCCTTGGCAATTTGGAGATTGAGGCGCTCGCGCTCTTCAGTATAGTCCTGGCTAGCCTTTTCAAGCTCGTATTGGTGCTACGCTTTCAATTTCTTCATCTCTTCTTTGAGCTTGGCGATCTCATCATCCTTGGTTCGGAGGAGGGAAAGCTCATCGTCTTTCTTTTTGAGCTCGGCCTGATGCTGCCCTGCTTGTTCGAGAAAATGCAGCACCATATCAGGCACGGGCATACTATCTTCCAGCGATACTAAAATAGTTTGTTAACCCGGCAAAGCCGAGGTATGAATGTTTACCGAGCCAAGGAGAAAAGGAGATAGAAAGCAAAGCAAGGTCGCGCAAAAGTAACTTACCCTTGATCTGCTCAAGCTTCTTCCTCATTATGATATTCTCAGCTTCCACCCCAGCTGCGAAAACCGAATGATGGATTAGTTCAGCAGAAAAAGATGAAGGAAAATAGAAAAATGTGAACAAGAGAACTTACGCCTTTTCTCGTGCTCAGCGAGATGTGCATTATGCTTTGCGAGCAGCATTTTGTGAGTGTCCAGGAGATGCTGAAACTCAGCGCTCCGGCGGTTGGTGGTCACCTGAAAAGAGTACAAAAATATAGCTTAAGCCTTGTGCATATTCGAAGTGTACAAGATCCAGGCCAAGTGGAACTTAACCCGGCTCTAGGTGTGTGCATATTCGAAGTGTACAAGATCCAGGCCAAGTGGAACTTAACCCGGCTCTAGGTGTGTGCATATTCGAAGTGTACAAGATCCGGGCCAAGTGGAACTTAACCCGACTCTAGGTGTGTGCATATTCGAAGTGTACAAGATCCGGGCCAAGTGGAACTGAACCCGGCTCTAGGTGTGTGCATATTCGAAGTGTACAAGATCCGGGCCAAGTGGAACTTAACCCAGCTCTAGGTGTGTGCATATTCAAAGTGTACAAGATCCGGGCCAAGCGGAACTTAACCCGGATCTAGGTGTGTGCATATTCAAAGTGTACAAGATCCGGGCCAAGCGGAACTTAACCCGGCTCTAGGTGTGTGCATATTCGAAGTGTACAAGATCCGGGCCAAGTGGAACTGAACCCGGCTCTAGGTGTGTGCATATTTGAAATTGTTAAGGAGCTACGTTAGTTTTCTAAGGAGCATCCGGCCGAGTAACAAGTTACTCCCCCGGAGGCTCGGGGACTAATGGTTATATCACTAATATATACAGCATGCTAAGGAAAAGGTGAAGTAACATATCTCCATCATCTGACATGCAAGGTTAATCGCCTTAGTGGCTGTGTTCATCTAAGCAGAAAACTCGGCGGGACCGAACTTCTTCGGGAGATCGTCGTTGTAGACGAACTCGGCCTTGTTCTAGTTGTTCATGAACTCGATCAAGGTCGGAGGACATCCTTCACCGCTGAGCATGTGGGGCGCCACCAAGCCCTTGGCATGTGCTTCCGTCCTCTCAACCTGAGCAAGGGCCGGGCTGGTGTGCAGGACAAGTTGATGCGCATTAGCTGGCTCGGCAGGGCCGTCCTTCGGTGTTGGAGGCTTCTTGGAAAGCATGGATGCGAGAGTGCGCTGTCAAGCCTTGAAGGATGCTTCCCTGGTGGCGTCAGGCGCCTTTTTGCCTTTGGGCTACTAAGAGGAGGAAGTGGTTGCAGCAGATTTACCCTTGGGAGCTGCCTGGGTGCTTTCTCGCCGAGACTGAGAACACTCGGACGAGGCGGAGGGGCTTGGCGTCGTTGCCACTGCTCTCGGTGCTGCTGCTGCTGCTTTTGCTGCTAGTGCTGGAGTTGGTGCTGGTGCTGGTGCTGTTTTCTTCTTTGCAGGAGGTACTGAAGTAGACTCGGTAGTAGCCGGTTGCGGTGGAGCCGAAGTGGTGGATGCCGCTGCCTCGGCTGGGCCAGTCTCCTCCGCTCCAAGGTTGCCCCCCTCTTGACGAGGTGGGATGGAACCCGGAGCAGTCGCTGAACCCTCCGGAATAGGGCTCAACGGGCGTGAATTGTCGCCACGAGGGGGAGAAGGGCTAAGTCGGAGCGGCGAAGCGATGCTAGATCCACTCTAGGGGACCTCCACCGCAGCCCTGCCGAATCAAATAATGTTAGATGAGAAACTATAACAATGCAAGAACAAGTAAATGGTAGAGGGAAAAAGAGGCTTACGCATCTGAGGTCAAGGGCTCCTTGGGCTTCCGAGCCCTTCGTGCTGGGGCCTTGGTTGCAGGCTTGGAGGCAGTCTTATCCCTGGACTTCTTTCGCCTTTTGGCTGGCTGAGAAGGTCCGGAGGATGAAGTGGATGCGGCTTCCCTTTTCTTCTTCGGTGCAACCGGAACAGGATCACCCACGGCAAGGGGAGGGTCCTCATGGATCTGCCCACCGGGGTTAGCTGGTGTCGGAAAAGCATAAGAAAGGGGGACAACGTCAAATGCTTCCATCACCTCAACATCCGAGTCATCTTCATCATCGGGCTAATCTCTAATGGAAGAGAGTTTACCGGTGGGTCGCTTGGTCGCGTCGGCCATTGGGATGAACATCTCCTGATCCGGTTCTTCGTCGTCCGAGGTCTCCCGGTCAGGCGCACATTTGAGGGTGGGATCGGTGCCATCCTCGATAGTTTGCTGAAGGAATTGCTAAAGGAAAGAAAAGACGACAGAGTTAAAGATACAGCAGCGACCGACATAAGATCTGATTCGGAGAAAGTGTGTGGAATGAAGCTTACCACGGGAGGAAGCCTATCCCGACAATAGTGCTCAATTCCCCACGTCCACTCAGAGGAGAAGTCCTTGTGGGTGGTGAAGAGGGCCTTGACCCGGTGACAGATTTCTATGTTGCTTAGCTCGAAAGACGAGGTCCGGTTGGGGTCACGGCCCCAGCTCATGTGGCACACCTTGTGAGTGCGTTTCTAGAGAGGGGAGATCCGGTTGCGGACGAATGTGATCATGGCGTCCTCGTTGCGCAACCCGAGCTCCTTCAGCTCCACGAACCTTTTGTTGACCTGGTTGGCCAAGACGGTGGGCTTCTTGGGGACAATGTCCCACAACTCCGGGTTAGGAGGACCCAGAGCATAGGGGCGAAGCTGGATCAGGTCTTCAGTGCCGTCGTTCCGAACATAAAAGAAGGTCCGGGCCCATCCTTTGCAGGAGTCCAGCCTGGTAACCCGGGGAAAGACGGAGAGCCTCTGGGGAGAAATGGACGCAGCGCCGAACTGCGTAAGTTGTTTGTCCTCCATCTCTAGATCGACATTCGGAATTACATTATGACGAAGGCCAAAGAACCGGATCCATAGCTCCTTTGTGGGCCATAATCCGGCATAGCCTTCAATCGTGGAGGCGAATGCAGAGAGGGAGATGTGATGGCATTGGCAGGAAGGTGGTGCGGCTGGAGTTCGTAAGTGTTCAACCAATCATGGAAAAAATCGCTAACTGGCAAACCGAATCCCTGCTAGAAGTGTGACAGAAACACCACAAACTCACCCGGATTGGGTGAGGGGGCAAGTTCGGCGGAGGCGAGGCGTGCAATGACGCCTGCGGGGATGCGCCTGGTGCGGTAGAGCCAATCCAGGTCATCCTGGCAGACCTAGGATCCAGCCCACGCACTGCGTTCCGCCGTCGCAGCGTCTTCCTCCATCTCCTGCTCGGTGACGGCGAGCTCTTCTTCTGTCATCTCGAGTTCGTTGCCCTCACTGGCGCTAGCGGCAGTGGGGGGTAGCGTCCTAGACTGACAGCGACCCGTGGCGGAGGAGGTGTGCAGCAGCGGTGGCGACGCAGGTGCATATGGAAGCAGTGCGGTGGCGGCATTGCTACTCATACGCGGTGGCGGCGGCGCTGTCGCGGGAGAAGACGAAGAAGAAGAACTAGTGGCAGAGGGGCGTGGAAGTGGGAAAAGACCCAAGGAGCACACCCCTCCCCTATTTAACCGCTCCATCGAGGAGGAAGTGAGATCGCGTTATGCAGATATGCCACACGGTGTGGCCGTGTATAAACCAGATGGACCAATCAGCGAAGAGCCACACGGAGGACCACAGGGTGTAGCAGATCCCATGATGCGACACATTGATGCAGTTAACGAGGAGGCAGGCCAGACGTGACGTGCGCTACAGTGATAACTGACAATTACTGCAGCGGTTACTATGGTTGGCCCTTAAAATGAGGCAACCTAATGATTAGCCTCCACGTGGGGAAGCGTACAAGAGAAGGAAAGATAACCCGGATGAGATTATGGTAACCCAGCCAGCAAGTAAAAACTTGAAACGTGCCAAGGGAAAGTAAACCCATGAGATCCGAGATAAGAGGTAACTCGGAGAAGGAGCACAAAGCTCGGTGAAATTGAACCTGCTGTGGCCTTAGCGGCTAAGGCAACTAAGACCGCACCAGCTTCGGGGACTAATGTTGGGGGGATACCCCCGGGTAGGGTCATGCCGGGGTATAAAGGTCGAGTTAGCCGAGGTACGGCAGGGTCAAAGCGAATGCTGGCCGAGTTACCTCAAGGCAGGCCGAATCTCGGGGTAACCCGGACCAGGGGATGTCCACCTAACTGAGTCTCATCCGACTTAAGTCGTAAGTCGGATAGATGAACCTAACTTGTATGCAGGAACAGGTGTGACCGGATCAACTACGATCCGGGTCATAGCAAGCTTTTAGGAGAAGGAAGGTATCTCGCTGGTCAAAAGTAACCCCGGTACGCACAGCATGAGCGAAGTGGACAGGGGCAGGACCACCGAGGCATGGCCGACAAAGGTGACGATGCCGATGTCGGCTAACGCAGGCGCCGCAGAGGCTCACGTAGCCTCTGCATGGATGACACGGGGGAAAAGCGACCCGGTCGGTTTGCTATTTTGGGAGGGGGCATATTTCCTGGAATATGCCTCCACGTATGCCCTAAGTGGAGACCTAGCAACTCCTATATAAGGAGGGCTAGGGCCTCTGTAGAAGGGGTTGGTCTCAATTGGGTAGAGCTTACTGGATTGATCTCTATAGACTAGTTGTGACTTGGTTCCTAAGGGCTAGCTAGCGGAGAGAGTAAGAGAGTACCTTCTTCCTCCTCTCTCCAATACAGCTCGAGGAGCACTTGTAATCTGTGAAGTGAATCAAATACAAACCTTCTGTGTGAGGAATCACCTCACTATCCCTCCCTGGATTCCCCTAGTGCTATTAGTCCCCACGTTTAGCCTATCCATGGCATCTGTCGTGACACCACCACGACACAACAACGTGACGACGTGCTGAAGTTGCATCTTCTCCCACGCACACAGTTCTTCTTGGAACCACACTAGCGCAAGAGACAACGAGAGAGAGATTCTCTAAGGAAACTTCCTTAGAGAATATGGTGTTGTGTTGTGTCTTTTCCCTCCGATAGGCCCCTTTTGAGTCACTCCGAACCACTTCGGATCTTAGCGGAATGATTCCGGTTCTCTCACGGAACACTTCTGTTATTCTCATCTCTTTCTTCCTATTATCCCAATAATTACAAATCGATCTCCAATGCGCCATAAAACCCTTAAGTGTGTTACCCTACAGTTTGGGAACATCATAGACATGATCGAGACACCTCTCATATAAATGATCATTAGTGGGACCAGGATGCCCATAATGAATCCTATGCATTCCATGATATTAATGTCATTTGAACCTTTAACATTGAGTCCAATTCCCTTTGTTACTTTGATAGATGCCTTGTTCGACATCTACATAGGTATCATGATACCTTGTTCAATCTCGTTATTGACAAGTGTTGCTTTACTCATTCTCGTGATATTCCATCTTGTGACCTAGTCACACGTTGTGTAGCTTATGGATGTAATCTCACTGAGTGGGCCCGGTGTATCTTCCCGTCATGCAAGAGAACAAATCCCGATCTTGATACATACGCCTCGACATATCCCTCTAGAATACCCAATGTACAATTTACGATCACCCTGTTACGGTATGACGGTTGATGCAATCTAAGCAGCCTCGGGTGATACTGATTATATATGATTTCACAGTCAAAGGAGAAGGATACAATGCTTATAATTATTGCAACGGTGAAATTGTGACTTGATTGTGTCACAATACTTATATTGGGTAATGTCCATCACATCATTCACCAATGATAGGACATCATTATCAATTGGCATAAATGCTCCATGATCAGAAAACCATGATCATCAGTTGCCCAATGAACTAGTTGAATAGAGGCTACTAGGGACCTTTGGTTGTTTACATACCACAGGTGTATCAATGTTTCCGATTGACACAGTTATAGAATGGTATGAAATTATTATGAACCAATGAAATATGATAATAAACATCTTTATTATTTTCCTCTAGGGCATATTTCGAACAAAAATAAATAAAGTGTTATTGTGTTTCTCGTTGAAACCAAACCTAGGCCTCATGTTTTGTTTTCATAATTTTTATTTTGTTCTAGCATTATGAGAACAATGGTTGTTCAAATTATACTGTATTCATAGAAGATGGATGGACACTTATAAATCTTGTTGGAGAAATCATATCCATAACACTGATGCTAAAAATATCGCATGATAAATCTTGTTAGAGTGATACGGCTATTTAAATCATATTGGAAATAAAACATGAGGAAACTCTATGTTGATCGAATTTTTGAGTCATTTGATTTTGAATCAAATTGACGCTTGTGAGAATTTCCTGGAGATGATTAAAACTCCGTTCATAGGCCAAAGAATAACGTACATAGGCCAAAGAATAACGTACGACTAACTTGTTCGAGATCATACATGTTGATTTATGTAGTCCATCATGTATAGCCGTGTGTGGTGGATCTTTTCAACTTCATATATGTGAGATCCTGGCGCATGGCTTAATAGGATTGACATGATGCCCATATCAACAAGTTGTAACTTCTTTTCCGGAAGCTCATCTGAGAAGAACTCTAAGGTTAAGCACGCTTGACATAGAGAAATTTGAGGATGGGTGACCGACCGGCAAGTGGGCCCCAGGTGCGCACGAGTGAGGACAAAGTGCATAGAAAAGACTAGGTGTTGGTCTATGGGGCCAAGCTAGAGATCCTAGTAAGCTGCCAGGGGTGATAGCCCAGGCATAGAGAGTCCGGGGCGTTACAATATACTTTTACTGAAGACTTGAGTAGAAATATGTGTATATTTACTTAATGAGGAAGAAGTATGAAACATTTGAAAAATGTTCAAAGACTGTCAAGAAGTGAAAAATCATTGTAATAAAGAAAATAAAGAATCTATGATTGGATCATAGATAAATATATTTGATTTACATGTTTGGCAAACACCTAAGAGTGGAGGAATTGTTCCATAGACTTACATTTTTTGAAACACCGTAGGAGTATGAAGTGTTCGAGATATATAATCAGAACTTGTTTTACATGATAAGATCAAAGGTGTCATTTATAAAACTTCCATTGTGTTTTAAGGATTAAGCTTTACAGACTACCTCTTTTACTGAGCGCCATCATGATCCATTGAAATGACACCATATGAGTGCCAAGTTGTTTTTTCTTAAAATTTTGGTATAAGTAAAATGTGTACAACCAAAGTCGGATAAGCACGTTTTTGTAGGTTATCCCAAAGAAGCAGTTTGGTATTCCTCCATAACACTAAAGACAAAAGTGTTCATCGTTTAGACTGTCAAGTTTCATGAGAAGGAACTTTTCGTGAAAAGTTAAGTGGGAGGACAGTAGAACTTTGATTAGGTTGTTGAACCTAACAAACATGTGATGAGTAGCGCAGTGCTAGTAAGTGTCCTTGAAGATGTCAATGTGCATGGATTCCGTGCCTCAAAGGTTGTGGTCACGAAGATCTAAGTTCCTATTGAACCACGTAGGTCGAGTAATAATTTAATAATAAGATTTGAAAATGAATCATTGTTGTTTGACAATGATGAACCAACTACATGGAAAGAAGTGATCATGGGCCCCAACTCCGTCAAATGGATAGAAGCCATAAAATTCGTGATAGTTCCCATATACAAGAAACCAAGTTTCTACTTGGAAGCCTCTGGAAGGCATGAAGCATATCGACCATATTTTGACTTACAAAGAAATAGACATGGATGTTTCACATCTACGAAATAGTTGACATATCATAAAGGAGTTTACGATTATGTTCAAGGAGTTGACTACGACAAGATTTGATATTTCATAGTGATATTTAATTTGGACAGATTATGTAGCAACCACTAAATATGTCAATTTTGGTATATGGTAGTTGAACAAACAGAACAACATCCTTTTAATAAAATGGTTACCTAAGATGTGTATAAGACATGGTTCAAAGGGTTTTGTTAATTCAAAGGATGCTAAAAAGGCATGTTAACTTCAATGGTTGAAGTAAATAACGTGGAGTTGGAATCTTCACCACAGTGAAATTGTTAAAAGGTTTAGCTTCATCGGAAATGATGAAGATGCTTACATTTGCAAGAAATTAAGTGGGATCGCTAAGAAATATTTATAATACATTATGTAGAAGACATATTGTTGATTGTAAATGATGTATCTTTGATTGACACAGATTAAGAATTTCATAAAAAATAGATTTCAATGAAAGACTTGGGAAAAACTGGGATATTAGGCCTCCATGTTTACATGGATTTATTGAGGCATTGATATAGTTCTGCCAGAAGTACATAGATGAAATCTTTAATGAGATAAATATGGAAACAATGAGAAATATTCTTGCCGCATGGATGAGGTTGAAAAAAGAGTCAAGTGTGCTGACACTTGGTGAGTAAAGTCACATGAATGATTTGATCAATCATGTATACCGTGATATATACATATGCTATAATTGTTATGAGCATATACCAAAGTGACTCATAAGGTAACCATTGGATGATATTAAGGATATTCTTATGTTCTTCATAAGATCTAAAAGTATATTATGTATGTAGAGGTGACAAATAATTTATTGTAAAGTGTTACATTGGTACTAGTTTTGTCATAAGATGCAAATTAATTTATCTCAATTTAGGCTATGGGTTAAGGTGGCACAATGTCATGGAAGAAAGTTCCATGGTGGATTTGGATAAATTCCAAAGTTGAGACATTGTGACGGATACTACAATGAAGGCTGATATATGACTATTGTAGTAGCATCAAATGAGACATTTATCTCAAGAAGTTTGTTCTTAAACTAGGTTTAGTTCCAAGCGGGCTGGTACTATAAAGATCTATTATACGACAGTAGTGTCAACATGTTTTTAGATCAAGTAACTAAGGTCTCACCAAAGGACCAAATCTATGTAATACCATCTCATTATAGAATGAGTGACGTGTAGAGACGAAAAGACATGCAAATACACACAGACCTAAAAGTGTTAGTTCTGGATATTAGGTTTACCACAAGCAACATGTATGGATAACACCAGAATGTCAGAGGTGTTGAATGCAGAAGTATCAACCAGATTATTGACTCTAGTGCAAGTGGGAGACTGTTGGAAATATTCTCTAGATGCAATAATAAAGTTGTTATTATCATATTTCCGTTGTTCTTGATAAGTGTTTATTGTCCATGCTATAATTGTATTAACTGGAAACTGGAATACATATGCGGATATATAAATAACCAGGAGTCCCTAGTAAGCCTCTACTAGACTAGATCATTGATTAAGAGATAGTTAAGGTTTCCCAACCATGGACTTGTAATGTCACTTATTAGTAATGATATGTCATATCATTAGAATAATGATATGATGGATAGACCCAAACTAAGCATAGCATTTGGTAATCACTAAGTTTATTTTCTATAGCTTTTACATATGTAAAGTATTGTTTCCTTAGACCATGAGATTATGTTACTCCCGGGTACCGGAGGAATGCTTTGTGGACATCAAACTGTTGGAAATATGCCCTAGAGTCAAATAGTAGTAAGGACTATTATCATATTTCATATAGTTTATGATTAAGTTTTACATCGTTCTATAAATGTATTGAGTGGAAACATCAATACACGTGTGATATACAAACAACCAGGGGTTCCCAGTGAAACTCTAGTCACTGGTTCATTGGTCAACGGGTGATCAAGTTTCCTGATCATGTGGCATTTATGCCAGTTGGAAATGAGGTCATCTCATTCTGAGAATGAGATGATGAACCAATACCCAACCTAAACATCATGACCCGATCATGTCACGAAGTTCAAGTTACGATGATTAGAAATGGATCCTCGTAGACTATTCCTTAGACCGTGAGGCTATATCAATCACTGTCTCCCGAGAGTGCTTAGATAGCATTAAACGCCATCTGGTAATACGGTAGTTATAAAGGTGTGTTCAGGTACTCGGAGGAATCCGTAGAGGCAATATATGTCAAGAGCGGGATTTGTCCGTCCATGTGACAGGAAGATACTCAAGGGCCCACTCGGAGAAGTTATATCCAATAGCTGCGCATCGTGTGATTTGATCACAGGGATATCACTTGTCAGAACGAGTCAAGTAGCATTGTTCAGTAACGATATTGAACCCGACATGGTGATGTCATTGATCATATCTCGGGCAATGCAAGTATCGAGAGACAAAGGGAATAAGACATGACTGTCCCGGTTCAAACGACAAAAGATCTTCGTGGAACGCATAGGGGTCACATGGCCATCCATGTCCCTCTGTCGATCATTGGTGCGGGAGTGTCCTGACCATGTCTGGAGTGTTCCTGAACCGTGGGGTATCATGCTTAAGGGCTTGATGATGCTTAGAGAGTGTTTATAGGATCGGGAGAATCACCGAAGAAAAGAAGGGAGAAAACCAGAAGGGTTTCGATAAGTCCGGAGGATGTCCGGAGTGGAAGGTGTTCCATAGCCCGGAGATTGAATAATGTGTGAATGAATGTTAAATGTTGATTTAATTATTTATTCATAATTATTTAATAAATAGAAAATCAATTAAAGGTCAAAAAGGCTTAATGGGCCAATTTCCGGAGGGAGAGGGCCCATTAGGGGAAAGAAGAGAGGGAGAGGGGCCAAGGGGGAGGCCGGCTGGGCCTAGCCCCCTCGTGCGGGCCCACTAGGTGGCCGGTGGCCACCTCCTCTCCCCTCCTCTCCTTTAGTACCACCCCGGGATTTTGAGGGAAGGTGTACCCCCTCCTCCCCCTATATATAGTGGGGTATTTGGCCTAGATAAATACACCAATAATCAATAAAGGTCTCCCCACTTTTGGGAGGACCTCTAATTGATATTTTCTCTCTCCCCCTCTCTCTCTCGTGACCGTGGTCCCAAGTCTGGACTGCGTGAACGAGAGACATCTTCACCGCGGAGCGCTGTCGCGCTGCGGGATTCGGATCCGGGAGCTCTACTTCCACAACTGCTGCTGGATCGGGGAAGCAGGAGTCATCGTCAGGCACCAGACGTGTGTAACTCCCCACGAGGTGTCGCACTTGAGGCACTCAAGTCATTGGAGCCAAGGAGCGCAAGGACTTCATCACGACCTTGAGGTCGGCTTTGGCTCGTCTACATCAACCACGCTCTCCTGAGCGTTGACAACGCTTTTCGGTATTCAAGGGTAAGTTCACGAAAAGCCCCTCCTATTACTGTATTACTAATAGATAGGTCCTAGCAGCTTCAGGGGTTCAGGGGCGTAGAGTAAAATTTATTGTTTTCATACGCGGATCCCCAACAGTGGTATCAGAGCCAGGTCTATGCGTAGTAATGCTAGTACGGGTAGAACACACGAGATGTAGCATCTGGGCGTTGATCTTTTAGTTGTTACCCTCCCACGTGTACTTGTGTATACCGCAGTAATGCTTGATGAAGCGGCCCCCAACCGACTTTACGCGTTCATTCATGAGACTGGTCCATGCTTGACATACGGCTTGTACCGTATAAAGTGTCTTAGGGGGGTGTCTGACTGTCTCGCATTAGCTGGTATACCATTTGCAATGGAGGGCCCCGAAAGGGGTGTAGTATAGACAACTACTTGATCAGCGTTGTGCTGAAAGTTCGTAGGTAAGAACGGTTCTTGTGCGAAAGCCCATTCAGCCACATAAAACATGCAAAGGTAAAGTAGAGGCGTCTAACGTTGTTTTGCAGGGGGTGTTGCTTTGTGATATGGTTGTGGCATAGGTAAAGTGATTACCTTTTGTTACGTAGTAGTAGATAGTCACGGAGGTGACGGACTACCACGCCGGAATGACACCTGTACCCTGGTGTCTACGACGTCGGAACCCGGTGACGGCGGATGGAGATCACGACGTGAAGGACCATATCACATAGCATTTACATTCAATTTTTTGTTTGTATGTCTTATTGTGTGCTAGTATTAGATACTAGATGGTAGCCTAATAAGACGATCCCTGTTAAAATTACCAACAATTATGTTCCCCCTTAGTGTGCACCACCAAGAAAGTTCTTCGGTATGAGGCGATCCAGGGTTACAGGCCTAGGTGTCAAACATATCTACGTTCGCATACAGTGGGTGTAAGCCATGTTGCACAGCAAATACAATAAGGTTGAGTTGGTGAGCCTAGCACGCCACAGAAGCGTTCGGAACACAGATGGTCGAAAGATCGGGCACGAGTCTCATGAATGATGTGACCGATGTTTAGCGTCCACCTTTGAACCCACATTGATGGCCATGATCAATCGGGGGAGATGTGGCTGATAGGGGTCGCGTTATCACTAGGAACCCTCACTGGGGATAGGTGTTTCTGAGTGGAGTTATTATTAACTCATTTAATTATAAACTTAGTCTAAATTCCTTTTGCAATTATAAATGTAGATGGGACCTTTCGTGTTGACAATTGAATGGTTAGAAGGAGAGAAGCTCAGATTAGATGGATCGAACTTCTCCATTTGGGTTGCTAGTCTCCATGTTCTCCTTAGCGAGAACGACATGGTCGACTACATACTCGACGGGATGGATTTGGATCAGCCCACGGACCTTGAGACCCCAGAGGAGAGGAAAGAACGCTATCTCCGTCGTGAGATGGCCTCCTATATTTCAGTGGACGAGCTGTGGCCTTTCGTGGGTGATGTCAACCCTCGTTCAGTAATGCTACAGCTTAGGACACATTTCGTGGAGCAGACACGCATTTGGGAGCATGAGCTGATGGGAGACTTCCTCTCCATTAATATGGAGGAGAACTCATCACTGGATGACCACTTGGAGCACATGCATGATGTGTACATGAGGCCTGCATACTTCCTGGACGTCTGGATTACAGGCTCTTTTTCAAACGCCGTTGTGTTGTGGTCCCTACCACCAAGCTAGCAAGCACAAGTCAGGACTTGTGTAATGAGGGGCGACGCGGAAACAATGGAGTTCCACCGGTTCATGACACATCTCAGGAATGTGTTGGTTGAACCAGATGTCGCTCAGGTCGTCAACGACAAAGGTATATATTTGATATACAGTTTTATAAATGTTATAATCTTGCAAACACATTTGCAGTGTTAAATACGTTTGATACTTGTTATGTTTTGCTGAAAACAGGTCCTTCTGCATAGAGGTGCTTGCTGGAGAGGAGGTGACGTTGCGTGTTGATGGCAAGCATGATGATGATGGCCGACGACACTCTCCCTCGACATTTATCATTTAGTTTATGTTTAGGATGATTAATGTAATCAAGAGGTTGTGAACTTCTTTAGTGTGTCTCACACTTCGTGAGACGGTTATTCATATGAGTTTGTAACAAACAGTTGTTCTGCTTTTATGTATGATTTCTATTCGTGTTCATATCTTGTTCGATTATGTGTGAATTATCCTTGTTGTTTGAAACTAATTGATAATACATGAACATTTGTAAAACATTGAAAATGCCTTGTTTAAAAATACCCAACTTAAATGATATATTCATTAATGAATGAAACCATTGTTTAAATTCAAAGTTATGTGATAATATGTGAAATTCATTCGATTTCTTTTCACATATAAATCATGCCTAAGTTCGGAAAAATAACTTGAACACCGTGTATTACTTGAATACAAAGTGTTTAAAGAATTGTTAAAAGTTAATACATATCCGATGTATTGTGTTTTAACAAAAATGGTAATTATCATTAAATAATTGTTTAAATGTGTAAAGTAGTTTACCAGAGGAAACATGAATATCAAACTATTTGATTTGATCAAAATGTTTCATCAATAAAAGGGTATAAATATAAAAGAGAATCAAATTGCTATGATTTGATCAATAGTAATGAAATTCAACTTTATAAGAGTGGCATAAAAGAAATTGTGGAATGCAAAGCATTTTGAAACATCAAAATGCAAAGCATCACAATGTGATATTAGATATCAAAGGGGTTGAATAGAAGGCACCAAATAAATTGTTATAGTGTACATGTAGAGACCATTAGCTTAGAAATAGTTAGCACTCAATTAGAATGTAGTGAACCATTTGAATTCGTGAAAGTTTTGGGGTTATTTGATATAACCAAAACAATAGCGAATAAGTCCTTGTAGAGTATTCATTGGAAAACTTTGAATACGAAAATCCATAGATAAACCAAAAGAGAAGCAAAACTTGTATTGCTTGGATTTTGGTACATTCTTGAGAAAGTTCACTTTTTGTGATATCTCTCAATTATGGGGCAAATGGGAAATAGTGTAAAACACGATGAGGATTCAAAACCCTGCATCAGAGTGTTGAGAAGTGCAACGGACAACGTTCCTGAATGATTCTCTTCACAGAAGGAAAGAATCAATGAAATTGATCATTGTGTTTTCCCCACTAGTGTTTTCACTACATGAAGTAGGATTCAAAATGTAAATCCATATCTTGTATGGAGACATTTGTGAATCACTTGTCATGATTTTTGGAATATGACATACCTACGAACTACAAAGGAAATAATGGTAAACTAAATTATGAGAAATCCTAGAAGCAAAATTCCCTTGAGATTAGAAAGCAATTCGTTGCTGAATCTCACAAGTAAAAGGGGTTACTTGGAATTTTCCCAAATGACTGCAAAGCCATAGTGGAAAAGGGGGTGAATGACAAAAGCACAATTTGTCAAGTATTGGATAAATTCAAATGTGCTAAATGTCTAGTGGATTTAAAACTAGTAAAGTACTAGTATCTCATAGTAAATCTCCAAGTTTGATATTTGATCAAAGGATTTTGAAGTTATTCAAAATAGTAAGGAGATATGCAATTTGCATAAAATTGAGTGGGAGCTACAAAGGTCTTCCTGAAACAATATGTGATTGACATATTTTTAAGTGGGAGCAATATAAGTTTCAAATTCAAATATGTGGGAACATATTCTGAGTGGGAGCTTATAGGGGTAATTCTTAAGTATGTTAAGAATAAAATCACAAATACTTATAAATAACGATTTATAAGATGTAGAAGTTGATAATAGGTGTTTTATGATATTATGTAGTATTCCTTAAGGGATTCTGAAAGGGGTTTCAGAATAGAAGTTAATTAAGGAACTGATCCTTAATAACTCAAATTAGGAATAGTATTAAGTTTAACATCAATGGTTAAAACAAAATAAAAGGATGATCATCATCCACTATGTTGAGACATAGGTTCTTTCTTAGAAAACCATGATGATAACTTAGCATAATATGTGATCCAATTAAGGAACGTTTGAAAGTGATTAAGTTCAAATCACAGAACGTTGAGCTAAGTTTGTCCGCAGTATCTAGTAGAGAACTGTAGACATGTTTTCCAAATCCATAAAGGATGAGATATCTTAAAGCATAAAGGGTTATGTTATAAGGGAATATGTTGGAAACTCCTTAGATACCAATTAAATTCAAGTAGGAAGCGAGGTGAACAAAACATCCAAAGTTGCACAGAGTGCACTAGTGTTTCGATGAATACATTTATAATAATAGATAAGGGTACCATCTAAAGTGTTGTATAATGTTATGGCGGGGCTAGTTCGCTTTTAACGTAGAATGATGTATCCCAGGGCACAATGCCCATGAGAAAGCCCTCGAGGTTGATCTAACGTCACTGTAGGCTCCTGGAATCAGGCCTCGTTCTGCTGCCATAGCGACGATGCATTCACATAGATGCTATCATGTGATGATAAAGTATTAATGTCAATCAAGGTGACATTAGTAAGTTGCAAAGGATTTGGGACTATAAAGTACATACCCAATACTCAACCTCTTCCATGAGCAAGCACGTTTAGGGTACCGGACATATGGTGCCAATGATTGAGAACAAATGCAGCTAGTGTATTTGTACTCTAGTGCAAGTGGGAGACTGTTGGAAATATGCCCTAGAGTCAAATAGTAGTAAGGACTATTATCATATTTCATATAGTTTATGATTAAGTTTTATATCATGTTATAATTGTATTGAGTGGAAACATCAATACACGTGTGATATACAAACAACTAGGGGTTCCCAGTGAAACTCTAGTCACTGGTTCATTGGTCAACGGACGATCAAGTTTCCTGATCATGTGGCATTTATGCCAGTTGGAAATGAGGTCATCTCATTCTAAGAATGAGATGATGAACCAATACCCAACCTAAACATCATGACCCGATCATGTCACGAAGTTCAAGTTATGATGATTAGAAATGGATCCTCGTAGACTATTCCATAGACCGTGAGGCTATATCAATCAATGTCTCCTGAGAGTGCTTAGATAGCATCAAACGCCATCTGGTAATACGGTGGTTATAAAGGTGTGTTTAGGTACTCAGAGGAAACCGTAGAGGCAATATATTTCAAGAGCGGGATTTGTCTGTCCATGTGATGGGAAGATACTCAAGGGCCCACTCGAAGAAGTTATATCCAATAGCTGTGCAGCGTGTGATTTGATCACGGGGATATCACTTGTCGGAACGAGTCAAGTAGCATTGTTCAGTAACAAGATTGAACACGACATGATGATGTCATTGATCAGATCTCGGGCAATGCAAGTATCGAGTGACAAAGGGAATAAGACACGACTGTCCTGGTTCAAACGACAAAAGATCTTCATGGAACGCACAGGGGTCACATGGCCATCCAGGTCCCTCTGTCGATCATTGGTGCGGGAGTGTCCCGACCATGTCTGGAGTGTTCCCTAACCGTGGGGTATCACGCTTAAGGGCTTGATGATGCTTAGAGAGTGTTTATAGGATCAGTAGAATCACCGAAGAAAAGAAGGGAGAAAATCGGAAGGGTTTCGTTAAGTTCGGAGGATGTCCGGAGTGGAGGTGGAAGGTGTTCCATAGCCACGGAGATTGAATAATGTGTGAATGAATATTAAATGTTGATTTAATCATTTATTCATAATTATTTAATAAAGAGAAAATCAACTAAAGGTCAAAAAGGCTTAATGGGCCAATTTCCGGAGGGAGAGGGCCCATTAGGGGAAAGGAGAAAGGGAGAGGGGCCAAGGGGGAGGCCGGCTGGGCCTAGCCCCCCCTGCACGGGGCCCACTAGGTGGACGGCGGCCACCTTCTCCCCCTCCTCTCCTTTAGTCCCACCCTGGGACTTTGAGGGAGGGTGTACCCTCTCCTCCCCCTATATATAGTGGGGTATTTGGCCTAGATAAATACACCAATAACCAATAAAGGTCTCCCCACTTTTGGAAGGACCTCTAATTGATATTTTCTCTCCCCCCTCTATCTCTCATGACCGTGGTCCCATGTCTGGACTGTGCGAGCGAGAGACATCTTCATCGCGAAGCGCCGTCGCGCTACGGGATTCGGATCCGGGAGCTCTACTTCCGCAACTGCTGCTGGATCGGGGAAGCGGGAGTCATCGTCAGGCACTGGACATGTGTAACTCCCCGCGAGGTGTCGCACTTGAGGCACTCAAGTCGTTGGAGCCAAGGAGCACAAGGACTTCATCATGACCTTGAGGTCGCCTTCGGCTCGTCTACATCAACCATGCTCTCCTGAGCATTGACAGCGCTTTTCGGTCTTCAAGGGTAAGTTCGCGAAAAGCCCCTCCCATTACTGTATAACTAATAGATAGGTCCTGGCAGCTTCAGGGGTTCAGGGGCATAGAGTAAAATTTATTGTTTTCATACGCGGAACCCCAACACAAACATCCCTTTGTTACTAGGTGATTATAAAGGTGTTTTTTCGGTATCTCTAATGGCGTTTTGTTGGGTGACATGTATCAAGAGTGGTATTAGTCGCTCCATGTGATGGAGAGATATATCTGGGCCCTCTCGGTAGTGTAGCATCCTAAATCTTGCAAGCGTATGGATAATGAGTTTAGTCATGGGGATCCTACATCATGGAACGAGTAAAGATACTTGCCACTAATGAGATTGAACTAGGTATGGGGATACCGGCAATCGAATCAAAGGCATGTAATATATCACATGACATAGGGAATATGATACCGGATTAATTGAATCCTCGACATCCTGATTCAACCGATAAAAGAACTTCGTTGGATATATATGTGAGAACCAACGTGAGCATCTCGGTTCTACTGTTGGTTATTGATTGGAGAGGTCTCTCGATCATGTCCACATGTTCTCGAACACGTAGGGTCACACGCTTAAGGTTTCATGTGGCTAGGTTTCGTCGAGAGAAATAGATGGTGTTATCTAATATTGATTTGGAGTCTTGCCAGAATGGTCTAGAGACAAAAAAAAGTATACTCATGGTTGGCTTTGGTTCTAGAATAATCTTTGGGATTATATTGGAATTGTTCTAGAATGATCTAGAAGCTTCTATAAGGTTCCGGGGTGGGTTCCACCCATCTGAAAGGACACATGGGCTAGAGTAGGGGCACCCAGCCTACATGGGCTAGGGAACCACAACCCCAATGCCCATGCACCTCCATAGGGTAAAACCCTAGCCGCCACTTTGGGGAAGACTTGTGGGGCAAGTTAGCCCCCTCCCTTGGCTGTTGTCCCTAGATGGGCTTGGAGGGGAGGCCCAGGAACCTCCCCCACGCATATAAAAGGAGGGGCAGGAGTGGGGGCGCAGCCCCTGACGACAACCCTGGCCATCGCCTCCCTCTCCTTCCCTCTCTACTCCATGTACTGCATCCGCTTGGCTAAGCCCTACATAAAATACACCATACCTCCTACGGCACACCATCGTGCTGCCACAATCTCGAGAAGCTCTTCTCGATCTCCCATGGGATCGATGAGGAGGATCCTACACTACACCAGACGTGTGGATACTACGGAGGTGCTGCTAGACCACATGACTTCATCGGATTAATCTGACACGAGTAGAATCATCAACAATGATCTTATATCGTAACGCTTTGTATCTTCAAGGGTATATAGACCCAATATATCCTCTCATTACTTGCATCTAGTAGATAGATCCTTAGGATTTATTCCACATATGTGTAGGAAATTTTGGTTTTCTATGCTATGAATCCCATCACTTCTTGCTTGCTTAAACAAAATATTGGCCCACCTTGAGCTTGCTTCTTGCCGCGGTAGGAGCAAGATTGACAATATCCCAGCGAGGCACTTGTCGATCGACAATTGCACCATGTCTAATGCTGCAACCGCTATGACGGTCACTGTTGGGGATATACTTTCCGGGTATACCCACTGTGACTCGCTGACCAGGGTGGCCCACTTCAGGTTAGAGATATGCTTCACGGGCGGCCTAGTCAGAGATAAGATGGGGGTATGTCTGGCTACGGGAAGGCCCAAAAGACTTAATGACTTAGGCCTATAGGAATACTTGTAGTCCTAGATGTACTATGTAGCTAATTCTGTATTGTAGCTGGATAGGACTCTCCTGTAACCTTAGGACCAGATATCTATATAAGTCGTTCTAGGAATCGTCCTTTAGGGCACGACGCAATAACAACCACAACTTGTACATGTTAAACCTCTCCTGTAATCTGTACTTCTAGCTCTGCCGATATACTGGATTGCTAGAAGGAGTAGGGTCCGTCCACCATAGTCAGATCTGAACCTGAGTAAACTTGTGTGCTCACTGCCTCAGAGAACCTGTCAACACCCGGATTTTTAATCCCAGATGCCTGTTATGCCATACATCACAATCCCAGGATTACCATTTTTGCGAGACATAACAGATTGGATATCACAGTACATCATCCATTAAAAACCATAATAAGGTCTTACACAAATAAAGGATCTCATGATCCAGTCTTAGTACAAACAAGTAGCAGAATAAATAGCGTAGCGGTGGGCTCCATCTTCAGTGTCACAAGCAATGCTGACAATGGGAGATGATCCTAGTTATCGTAGCCGTCTTGCTGTCCTTCTTCCGGATAGTCCTCCTCATAGTCTGGCCACGGGAATATCCAGGGACAAAGCCATGAGTACTCTTTAAGTACTCACAAAACTATCACTAACAAGTAAAGTAGTTATAGTAGGAATGCTAAGTTCTATGTTTATTTGTAAAGTTAAGTTTGAAACCTAAGCTGAGTTCAGAAACAAAGAAAGATAAAATAAAGTTTGAAATCACCTAAGTGGGAACTTAGTTGTCATAGTCACAACCATGTTGTGGTCAAGTCATGTCACAATTCATTTCATAAGTCATTTTGAAAACATCTGACAATGGAACAGTATGGCCACTCCAACTGTCCATAACCGCGGATGTGGCTATTCGAATTGTTTGACACTCTGCAGAGGTGGTACACTTTCACATAACCCTGAATCATCATACTTAGTATGCAGATAATCAAACATAACCTTTCTTTTACACACTCTAGTATAAGCACCTCTCCTATGAGCTTGGCCTCCAGCCATGGCCATCTGCCATCCTGGGCACTGCATAGGTGGACAACATTGAGAGGTAGCCTCAGCTCAAACCTCTCCCGCGAGGGAACTCATACTAATGCATATAAACTTCCGGCCAAGCCTTACCCAATTCAGGTATTGTGGTTGTACGGTAAAATTGGAATGGTATCGCATCCGAACCCAACCATTAGTTTTTATAAAAGGGCTAAGGCTCGTGCCTCAACATTTTCATCATCATCATAAACCAATTGTGTTTCTCAACACATGTCAAAACATCTCAATAGAATGACTCATCATTCCAAGGTTTTCATTAGTCATTTTCACCAAGTATTCCCCTCTAAAGTGATCAAGTTTTTGGTTTAGCTATAATTACTAAGTTAAGAGTGTTCACTAAGGTGGGATGCTAATCTCAATATCATGCCATAGAATGACATCTAATTCTAACTAGATAGGCCAAGTTTTATACTCTTTATGCAATCTATACACAAAGGAACTTTGGTAAAGTAAAAGAAAGTAAGGCTTGTAAGAAAACTTGAGATGGGTATAAATCAAAAAGGTATAACCAAAGCAAGCCTAAGGCATCTTGCTTGGGTTATAATTGCATCTAGTGATCGCTTGCAAGTTTTAGCTTGCCAATAATAGCTTGCATAGTTTGTAAACTTGTAAGTGTTAGCTTGCCTTGATTGGTGCAGTGGTTGAAATTCTCCTCTTCTTCTTCGGGGTAGAACTCCTCCTCTTCGTAGACTTGGTCGGTACTATCGTCTATAAATACATACGGAAATACACAATCACCAAACAATACTTAACTAGTCTATTTAGCACACTAAGGCACATACTTGATGATCTAGTATCATCACATTCATCACAAGATTTGAATGAACTAGTTTCATTTATTTTATTTGAGAAAAGTAATTTCTAATCATTGAAAAATAACTAAGATTTAATATTCTCCAATTAAAATATGGGATCATGTGGACACATGTCATCACCACATATTCTAATGCATGGGAATGTGATTGAAATGTTGGATCACATTTTAATAAGTTTAAGTTTAATATTTAAATGATTTAAAGTGACTAGAAATGCCTGTATAGCATTATTTTGGTGCTAGTCCAAAGTCACTGCATGCAAACTTAAATATTATTACATATTCAGATAGGTATTGTCAAATGTGATTTTTGAGAGTTGGAATTAACTCAAAAGATATTATGGTTGATTTTTGAAAAATGTTTGAATGTGGAAAAGTCTCTGTCTTGTTATTTTTGCTATAGGTGATCTATAACTCTAATTGATTTAAATCCAACAGGCTTGGATAGAGATATAAATTCTCTTTCCAAAAAAAATAGAATCATTCAATTTGGTTAGGTAAATCTTTCTGAAATTATTTTCAAACTAGTGGACAGAAACTAGATTAAGTCTAAATAGGAAAATCTAAATTTGAATTCTAGGGCTAGCGCGGGAACACTAACGGGCCGGCCCAGTTTCACTCCGCGGTGCAGAGAACAGCTGACAGGAGGGTCCCGCATGTCAGCGATTCTTCTAATGCGAAGCGGTACGGGGCAATGTGGGTCGCACGATTAGAACTACGATCGACAGCTGTGACTCGGCGTCGATGACGGACAGGTCACCAGCGAGACAGAACCCTAACGGCTCGGTGGGGGTGCAGTGGGGGCATACCAGGGCTCTAGCTAGTGTGGAAATGGGGGCAATCGAACAAGGAGTCGACGACGGACTCAAGCGAGGTCGTGGCAGCTCCTGGGGTGGACCAAATCTTCGGGCCCCTTTGTTCTCTGCTATGGCAAACTCTGGCGCAATTCCGGCGAACGGCTGCTCGAGCGGCTCCGGCTAATGGTGGGGAAGGATCAGTGGTGAGAGGGGAGATGAGTGGTGTGAGGAATTGGTGTTGGAGAGGGCTCCTTATATAGGCTCGACGAGGAGACCGTGCGGGCAACGGTGAGCTCATCGGTGACGACTGTACAGGGTGCTAGAGGTATGGGCAGAGTAGGCGGACGGTGGCTTGCCTCCTAGCGGTTAGCTACGGCATGATGGCGATGCTAGGGGCGGTGGCATGCAGTCAGGAAAGGCTGGCGCTCTATGCGGCAAAGGCGGTGCTCGACGCGTTTCACGGTGGCTGCTGGTCGCGCGGCAGGAAGAGGGCGTGTCTGGGGAGGTGATGGGGTTATGGCGGAGCGGCGCACGCGAGTTGAAGGCAAGGTGCGGCTTGTGCAGGCTTATCGAGGATGGTGCTCTGGCGTGAGCTGGGCACGGCGCAGAGGCGGTGGGCGCGAGCTGTCCTTGGTGCTCCAGGGGCTGGCAACGCTCAAGGAAGGGACCGTGGGCGGCGGTAGGGTTTGGCGGAGCTAGAGGGCATGTTGGATTGGCGTTGCGCGGTCGCTGGCGCGTTCCCCGCGTTTGGCCAGCGACAACCATATTTGGGCGCCACACCACTGTTGTTAGCGGTGAAGGGGGAGCTACTCTGGGCTGGGGTAGATGCTAGGGGTACAGGGGATTAAGTGGGATACTGATGACCCACAAGTATAGGGGGTGTATTGCAGTATTTTCGAGGGAAGTGAAACCCAATTTATTGATTCGACATAAGGGGAGCCAAAGAATATTTATAAGACTTTACAACTGAGTTGTCAATTCAGCTGCACCTGGAAACAATCTTGCTCACAACAGTTTATCAGTAGCAACAGTTATGTAGTAGGAATAGTAAAGTAGCAACAGTAGTAAGGCAAAGACAGTAGTAACAAAAGAAGTAAACAGTAGAATTCGAGTGTGGTAGGCATAGCGATGGATGGACGGGCGTTGCATGGACAAGACAATTCACATAGCAATCAGAACATAGGGCAATTGCAGATAAATAAGATAAAGCATCCAAGTACTAGACAATCCTAGGCATGTGTTCCATATATAGTCATACGTGCTCGCAATGAGAACTTGCACAACATCTTTTGTCCTGCCAGCCCGTTTGCAGCGGGGCCTCTAGGGAACTACTGGCAATTAAGGTGCTCCTTTTAATAGAGCACCGGCGCAAAGCATTAACACTCCATGAACACATGTGATCCTCATATCAAAGCCTTTCCCTTCCGGTTATCCCGATTTCTGTCACTTCGGGGCCATAGGTTCCGGACAACAACGTGTGTATACAACTTGCAGATAAGACCAAGAACAATACTATCATAATGAATCAATAACATGTTCAGATCTGAAATCATGGCACTCGGGCTCTAGTGACAAGCATTAAGCACAACAAGTCGCAACAAAGTCATAAAGCACTAATAAAAGATACTAGGCACCATGCCCTAACAATCTGATGCCATTACATGAACGATCTCATCCAATCCCTACCATCCCCATAGCCTACAGCGGGGGATTACTCACTCATAGATGGGGGAAACATGGATGGTTGATGGAGAAGCGATGGTGATGATGATGGCGATGATCTCCTCCAATTCCCCGTCCCGGCAGGGTGCCAGAACGGAGTTTATGGTGCTGTTTCATGGAATATGGTGGTGGCGGCGGAGCGGAACTCCTTCTGGAAAAACGTCGAACCCCCCAAAGTTTTTAGGTCAGAAGGCTCCTTATAGGCGAAAAGAGAGACCGAGGGGGTGCCTTGGGGGCCCACACCACCCCCTGGCGCGGCCTGGCTTGGCCCGCGCCACCAGGTGGTGTGGCCACCCCCCGGCTCTTCTCCGTCTCGTATTCTGGCTCCTGGAGTCTTCGGGTGAAATAGGATTTTTGGCATATTTTCTGGGATTTTTCCTGATAGTTCGTTTTCTGCACAAAAAGTAGACACCAAGGCAATTCTACTGAAAATAGCATCAGTCCGCATTAGTTGCATCCAAATCACACAAGTTTAGAGGAGAAACAATAGCAAAAGTGTTCGGGAAAGTAGATACGTTTTGGACGTATCAAATCCCCCCCAAGCTTAGCTTATTGCTTGTCCTCAAGCAATTGAGTTGAAAACTGAGTGCGATAAAAGAACTTTCACGAACACATTTGCTTCATATGATGTAAATATTCTCAGCAATGTGATCAACTACTTGGACAATTCATAATAAAGAGTATGCAACCAAGTCTACTTAATAGTTATTGCAAGCTATGAATAGATTCCAACTCAAGAATAATAAGTAGCATGAGGCACAAACATAAGCAACATTACAATGCTCATAGAAAGGTATGATAGAGTGGTATCTCGCTTGCCTTTGATTATGAATATAAAGGCACCTCTGAAGTTCAAGTGATGACTAGAAATAAAGATATCAAGGATACAAGCATCAAAGTCATAACACAAATAATCAAGTAATGGAACAAACACAAAGAATGACAACTATGCTCTCAAGTAGGTGCTCAGAGAATAAATGGAGACTCAACAAGAAAAGGTTTTAAATAATTTGAAAGGCTTCCAAATGCTGAAAGTATGGTACTCGTTAGCTTTGAGCTCTCATTGCCCCTATCATAAGCATCTTTAATGTGGTTAAGGTGAAAGTGACACAACTAAGAGGATATGCTTGACAAGTTATAAATCGAAGTCTCAAGCCCCTTACTTACGAAGACCGATCCTCATTCTACTCAACTTCAGTCACAAGTAAGCTCTTGTCATTGTAAGTATATACGTATCATAGAGAACCGCCAACGGGGTACCCCTTGCACATGACACGGGAGCTATCCCATAATCAAAATAACAAGGCAAGCAGACAATGAGCATCTCGGCGATCTTTTTATTTACTATGTGCATAGATTTTTATTGAGGATGCTTCATAGAATGCTCATTATGTTTATGCTGCAAGTTTCCACCATGATTAGGCATGGCTTAGGCTAGCGGCCTAGGCGTTTCTCTAACATACATACAAACTCCATGATCTTACAAGTTCCACTTTTATTTCACACTGCCGGGATCCATAAGCAAAAGAACATGATATCAACTAGGTACAAAGTACCTATGAAGCGTTGAAAGTGGTCCCTATGATACATGGTTCTGCTAACTTCAACTCATAAAGCGCAAGCATATGCGCAACAAAGAAGGACGCAATGGTTCAGGTTTATTAAGTTCAAGAAAATAAAGTGTGCCATCAAGTTCGTGAGAGCTTTACTAACTAACTTTCTCATAACAAGCAAACATTTTTTTCGGAAGAAAACAAGGCATATTGAATATGCACGGAGATAGCAAATGATGCTAATGGGTAGGTATGGTGGACACTTTGGAAATATTTGGTTTAGGGAGTTGGGAACTTGAGTAAAACATACTCAGTGAAATTGAAGGCTAGCAATAGTAAGGGAGCGACAAACGAGAGAGCAATAGCTGTCATTATCATGCTTGCAACAAAACAGGACTACTCATGGCATGAAAGTGATTCAAGATCCTCAAGGCAAAATAATTCATCAAGGCTTAACTGATTATCACAGTCATGTGCATGCGTGAGCATGTGCCAAGTCAATTCAAATGAAACATTCAGAGGAGGATACCACGGTGTCATACCAATTTATGAATAGAGTAATGCAAGCAAACATTCATAAGACATGCTACAAACTATTAGCGAGCTAGAGCTAATCATAAGAAAGCAAGAACTATTAAGCATCCAAATAAAACATACACTCTACATGAACGGACTAAGCATGCCCACAGTGATGAGTATATGTACAAAAATGAAAACAAATAGAGTTTGTTACCAGCCTCTTACCACGCCTCAAGTTGTCATTGATCCTCATTATTGCTCTTCACTTGTGTGGCTTGAATAATAATATGAAACCAATATCCACTGAGGACTGCCTAACCCTGAAGCAAACTCGCAAAAACCAAAGAAGAACGACAAATATTTTTGGTGTTTTCGATTTTTAAACAAGAACCAAAAGGGAAAAACAAACAAAGCAAAATCTTTTTGGGTTTTTCGAGTAGTTCAAACAAAGAAAAAAGGGAAAAGCAAACCAAGGAAAAAAGAAGAAGCAAACCAAAGAGAAACAACAAAAATATTTTTGGTCTTTTTGTGTTTTTAGAAAGCAAAAGCAAAGAAGAACGAAAACTAAAAAGAGAACGAAAACATGAATATACAAAGTATCGACGCAACATGATATGAAGATGAGTGGGTGTCGGCGTACCTCCCCCTAGGCTTAGGCTTTTGGCCTAAGTGCGTATCAATCCATATACGAATAGGGGTTCCAAGTGGGCGGATCTTGGTAAGAATGGTCGTAGCTAGGCCCATGAGAAGAAGAGGAAGATCCCCAATCATAAGTGGGTTGTTGATATGAAGAGTCTCCCTCATTCGAGGGCTGGACCGAATCATCCGTGACCTCCCTTCTAGTGTCCTGCTTTTGTTGGGAGAGCTCTCCCAAGTACGTGTCAAGCTCCTCCTCAGTGAGGACCATCCTTCCCAGTTATCAAGGTTAAACAAAACAGGTGCAGGCAAAAGAACAACACACTCGGACTTGCTCTTTCTCCAACCAGCTTTGAGAAAGGTTATTTCATAAGATAACTCACTCAAACTAGCCCACGAGGAAATAAATTTATGTTGTATCAGGGAATTAAAATCAAGCCTCTCTATGGGAAACTGTAGGTCTAGATGATGAGGCACTAAACCATGCAATGCTAGCAAACGAGAAGCAATGAGGCCTCCACAAATTCCACCTTTCTCACGGTTAGCAGCAAGACGGAAAGCTATCAAAGAACCCAAGTTGTAAGACCTATCTCGTCTAAGAGCAGCAAAGATAAATGCTAAATCAAATGAAGATAACTTATTGGCAGTTTTCCTAGCAAGAACACACTTGGCAATAAAGTAGGCAAAGTAGTGAATGGAGGGAAGATGAATGTTACGGATTTTTCCACTCTCCTTCGAGAAGCTACTCCCTTGACAAATTTCTACATATAAATCCATGAGTGGTTCCGGTCTCTCTTTAATCTTCCTACATGATCCCCATTGAGGTACCTTAATAGCTGCACAAAAATCATCAAGAGAAAGGTTGACAGCAATGTTGTAAATTTTGTAATGGACCATGGGGTTAGGTAAAGAGTGACTAAATTGGAAATCCTGCACCACAGACATGGTTAGCTTCACAAATTGACAAGGCTCGTCTTCCAAAAAGTGCTCTAACCCTGCATTAGAAACCAAAGTGTGGAAATCTTGTAGAATTCCTGCAGCTCTCGTGAACTCAGGGCATGGATAAATGGAGGGAAAAACTTCCTCCTCCCGGTGGACCTTCATGACCTCAGGCACCCAAAGCTCATGTTGGTTTAGGTGGTGTTCACTCGTCTTCTATTCTGAAATTTAAACACCTATTAAACAAGTGATTGCAAAGTAAATATAATGAAGGATTCTACTCATAGGGACTTGCAAGAGGCCTAAACATGCATCAAAACTATATCTCTAAGCATCAAACAAGCTTACAAGCTCTCATAACAAGTCACCTACAGTAGCAAAATACTCAACATATAATCCACTAAACACAAATCTACTTGGACAAGGGGAGCAGTCACATACCAGGGAACAATTGCTCCAAATTTCAGCAAGAAAGATGGGCTGAGCAAGGAGATCAAAAAAAATGAGAGCAAGCACAGCAAGAACGCGATTTTGAGCTATGAATTGGAGCTTACTCGGGAGGGAGAAGAAAGTGGCAGGTGAGAGAGTTGGTGGGGGGCCAGGGGTGGCCCACACCAGGGCATGGTGCCACCCAAGGCTGGCAGCGCCACCATGTGGTGTGCCTTCCTGGTGGGCCCCCTGGTACCTCCCAGGTACTCCTCTGCCCCTTTTTTCACGTAAAAATTTAATATGAATTTTCTGGAATTTTTCGAGACACTTTATTTTTGGGCATTTTTCAGAAATAGAAGAATGATTTTTCTGACAGACAGATTTTTTTTCTTTTTGAAACATGATGCAAAGACAAAACAAGGCTAGAACTATAGAAGTTCTAGAATGCAAGCAACTAACAACACAAAGAAAACTAAATGGAACCAAAAACTAAAATGAAAAGGATAGAAATAAATGGAGATAATCATAATGAAAACATTGTTTTGTTCAATGGAATCAATGTTAGCAAGGTTGATCAAGTCTTGCTACCAAAACAATTGCATATGAGACAAAACTTTGTACTCCACTAATGATTATGTTACCTTAACCTTGATAGAAATGGTCCCAATCATAATAGTTTCAAATTTTTCTCTTGGTATGGGACAATATATTTCTCCAACTTGAATTCCTTCAACATGTTCAATTGAATTCAAACCATAAGTCCTTTCAATCTTCTTGGGGAAATAGACAGTATGTTCATTGTCATTAACATTGAAGGTCACCTTTCCTTGATTACAATTAATAACAGCTCCTGCAGTATTAAGAAAAGGTCTTCCAAGAATAATAGACATATTATCATCTTCAGGCATTTCAAGCACAACAAAATCAGTTAATATCAAGCAATTGTGAGCCACCTGAACAGGTACATCCTCACATATACCCACAGGAATGGTGGTAGATTTATTAGCCATTTGCAAAGATATATCAGTTGGTATCAATTTTTCAAGCTGAAGCCGAGAGAGAAAGGCATAACATTAACTCCAGCTCCCAGATCACACAAAGCAGTTCTAACATAACTGTTTTTAATAGAGCAAGGGATAGTTGGAATCCCTGGGTCTGCAAATTTCTTAGGAACCTTACCATTGAAGGAATAATTAGCAAGCAAAGTAGAAATTTCTTCATTATGGATCTTCCTTTTATTCGAGACAATGTCCTTCATATACTTTGAGTAAGGAGGAAATTTAATAGCATCAATCAAAGGAATTTGCAAGAATAAAGGCTTCATCCACTCACAAAACTTATTATAGTGTTCATCTTCCTTTGACTTATGTTTCTTATCAGGGAATGGCATAGGTTTTTGGACCCAAGGCTCTCTTTCACTACCATGTTTCTTAGCAATAAAATCTTCTTTGGTATATTTAGTATTCTTAGTATGGTTTTCAGGTTCTTCTTCAACTTTTTCTTCATTAGGAACAACATTTTCTTCATTACCACTTTCAGTTTCAGCATCAGATATAGATATACTATTAGGATCTATAGCAGGTTCAGAGGGTTCTACAACAGTTTTATGTTTCTTTTTCCTTTTCTTACGAGTAGAACCACCATTTTCAGCTTGTTGAGAATCCTGCTCAATTCTTTTGTGATGCCCCTCAGGATATAGAGGATCCTGGGTAGCAGCTCCACTTCTAGTTCTAATTTCATAAGCATGTTTTTCTTTAGCAGCATTAACTAGCAAGTCGTTTTGCACTTTAACGAGTTGATCTATTTGAGTTTGAACCATTTGAAAATGTTTAACAATCATTTTAACATCATTAGAGGTTCTTTCTACAATATCTTTCAACTCAACAATAGCTCTAGTGTTTTCCATTAGATGCTTTTGCACCCTTTTATTAAAGTTATCTTGCTTAACAATAAAGATATCAAATTCTTCTAAGCATTGATCAGGAGGTTTCGAGTAAGGGATATCACCTTCATCAAAGTGTTGGAGAGAGTGTACCTCAATAGTGGATGAGTAGGGAATAGGCTTACATAATTCTTCTATAGGAGGTAAATTCTTGACATCTGCAGCTTTAATTCCCTTCTCCTTAAGACATTTCTTAGCTTCCTTCATCACTTCATCATTTAATTCAATAACTCCCCTCTTCTTTGATGTTGGAATAGGCATAGGAATAGATGGTTCAGGTACAATTACTTCAGGTATAGCTTGTTTAGGAGGAGTCCAATCTTCGTAATTCTTGCTTATTTTAGCCATTAATTCCTCAGCTTCCTTTGGAGTCCTATTCCTGAAAACACAATCAGCACAATTATCTAGGTATGTCCTAGATTCCTTGGTTAGTCCATTATAACATATATCAAGAAGCTCATTCTTAGGTAAAGGACTTCCAGCCTGTGCATGAATCAAAGCACAAAACCTTGTGCAAGATTCGGGCAATACCTCTATTTCTCCTTGTTTAAAATCAAAAAGTTCCTGCAAAATAGCATGTCTAGCACTGGGAGGAAAATATTTCTGCAAGAAATACTAATCAAGCACTCAGGGCTATCAATAGATCCAGGAGGTACATTACTAAACCAAGTTTTATCTTCTCCTTTCAGTGAAAAGGGAAAAATCTTAGCAACAAAGTAAGTACGCATCTTAATATCATCAGAAAACAAGCCACTCATGGTAGAAAGTTCATTCATATGTGCTACCGCACTTTCATTCTTAGTCCCACAAAAAGGTTCTTTCTCGACAATAGCTATGTAAGATAGATCGAGAGAGAAATCATAATCTTCATCTATAATGTTTATGGGAGAAGCAACAAACTTAGCAGCAGGATATAATTTCGGTCTAATAGTACGCCTCTCAAGGAGACTCTTAGCAGCGCTCCTATCATGGGTGTTCTTACATTCTTTCATAAACTCATCGGTCATCTCAACATAACCATCTTTAATATCATAACTCTCACTAGACTCAGGTGAGCTAACAGGTGTGGTAGTGTCTTCATTAGGAGTTTCGGTATTTCCAGCTATAGTTCTAGCAATCGTAGCATCTAGGAAAGGACCTAATGAACCACTCTTATCGAGCACAGTAGAAGCAGCATCATAAGCATCAGAAGTTTCAGATTCAGCAGTAGTAGAAGTGTGTGTAGCATTTGTATGTGGTGCTGTAAGGAACTTACTCAAAACAGACGGTGAATCAAGAGCAGCAGAGGTGTTCAGAACCATACCTCTTCTTGTAGTGGATGGTAAAATAGGAACCTTGCCATCACGAGACTTACCCATGATGGATGGATAGCAGCGAACAATAGAGAATCCAAGTGAACTTGATAAATAAAGCTATGCTCCCCAGCAACGGCGCCAGAAAATAGTCTTGATGACCCACAAGTATAGGGGGTGTATCGCAGTATTTTCGAGGGAAGTGAAACCCAATTTATTGATTCGACACAAGGGGAGCCAAAGAATATTTATAAGCCTTAAAAACTGAGTTGTCAATTCAACTACACCTGGAAACAATCTTGCTCACAGCAGTTTATCAGTAGCAACAGTTTTGTAGTAGGAATAGTAAAGTAGCAACAGTAGTAACAAAAGCAGTAACAGTGGGATTCGAGTGCGGTAGGCATAGGGATGGATGGACGGGCGTTGCATGGACAAGACAATTCACATAGCAATCCCATGTTGAGAAAGCTTTTCTTCTTCCAATTCTTCTTCATTCAATTCAGTTCAAAAAAATATATATACAATTGGTACTCAAAATACTTCAATTGGTATGCGCAAGAAATAGGCCAATTCGACAGCTGAGAACATAGGGCAATTGCAGATAAATAAGATAAAGCATCCAAGTACTAGATAATCCTAGGCATGTTTTCCATATATAGTCATACGTGCTCGCAATGAGAACTTGCCCGTTTGCAGCGGAGCCTCTAGGGAACTACTGGCAATTAAGGTGCTCCTTTTAATAGAGCACCGGAGCAAAGCATTAACACTCCGTGAACACATGTGATCCTCACATCAAAGCCTTTCCCTTCCGGTTATCCCGATTTCTGTCACTTCGGGGCCATAGGTTCCGGACAACAACGTGTGTATACAACTTGCAGATAAGACCAAGAACAATACTATCATAATGAATCAATAACATGTTCAGATCTGAAATCATGGCACTCGGGCCCTACTGACAAGCTTTAAGCACAACAAGTCGCAACAAAGTCATAAAGCACTAATAAAAGATATTAGGCACCATGCCCTAACAATCTGATGCCATTACATTAACAATCTCATCCAATCCCTACCATCCCCATAGCCTACAGCGGGGGATTACTCACTCATAGATGGGGGAAACATGGATGGTCGATGGAGAAGCGATGGTGATGATGATGGCGATGATCTCCTCTAATTCCCCATCCCGGCAGGGTGCCAGAACGGAGTTTCTGGTGCTGCTTCGTTGAATCTGGTGGTGGTGGCAGAGCGGAACTCCTTCTAGAAAAACGTCGAACCCCCCAAAGTTTTTAGGTCAGAAGGCTCCTTATAGGCGAAGAGAGAGACCGAGGGGGTGCCTGGGGGGCCCACACCACCCCCTGGCGCGGCCTGGCCTGGCCCGTGCCACCAGGTGGTGTGGCCACCCCCCAGCTCTTCTCCGTCTCGTATTCTGGCTCCTCGAGTCTTCGGGTGAAATAGGATTTTTGGCATATTTTCCGGGATTTTTCCTGATAGTTGGTTTTGTGCACAAAAAGTAGACACCAAGTCAATTTTGCTGAAAATAGTGTCAGTCCGCATTAGTTGCATCCAAATCACACAAGTTTAGAGGAGAAACAATAGCAAAAGTGTTCGGGAAAGTAGATACGTTTTGGACGTATCAGAGACCAAATTGGTCGATGATCACTGTGGAAATAGTGAAGCTAATCTAGTTGTGGTTCAGTGCCTGCCATGTGTTCGACAGAATGGCCGTAAGAAGAAGAGTTTTGAATTTTGGATTCAAAATTTTTGAGTGTTCTCCACTTAAGCTTGAGATTCTATGCTTGTTTGGAAAGGTCCAGGGGAATTCATTTGACTGATTTTTGAAAAGGTGTGATCTATGCATATGAAATGGATTCCATTTTCAAATACCATTTAAAATTAGTGTTTAACTGTTTTTGTAAGATTTCAAAGTGGGCCTTGGTAGATCATTACTTGTACTAGCAAGGGGTGCAAAGATTTATAAATGTTGTTGTTGGACTTTGAGTTCTAGGAACACCTAAAGTGACCTAGTGGATTAAAATGGCAAAAATGACCATTTGCCTTCATTAATTCTAAATGATTTCTTTTTCTTTGGATTTTGCTTGGGAATGATCTAGATGATGTGGCATTCACCTTAGAATCATTTTACAACCATTAGAACAAACAAACATGGCAATTTCAAACAATTCCATATTAATGCAACACACATATGCATGCTTAATTGTTTTAATAATAAAAAGTTTTTGTTAACCCTAAATTGGGTGATTTGGATCTTGATTAACCTTGATAAAAGTTTTGGGATGTTACAGAACCATACTTCTCACACCCCACCTTTTCCTGCGCCTCGAGGACCCCCTCATGGCGTACTTGTCTTCAATCCGATGACAGTCGCCTTGGACTTCTTGTTGATGATGGGGTGTAGGATAGAGGCCACCACGGGGGTGTCCACATCAATGAAATTGACTTTGACACCCTTCTTAAGTTTACGACACACAAGCTTCCATTTGTCGTGGTCAGCGAGCTTTGTGTAGCAATGCATGCACTTGAAATCCTCCTCCTTGTTGGGCTCTTTGAACAATTGACACGCCTTCACCAATGGATTGTCCAAGTTCGATCCACTGTAAGGTCTAAAGTGGACATTCTCAAGGAATTCATGATGAATGTGTTGGCATTGATGTTGACTAAAACCCCACTGGTTTGATATCCCCTTTTGGCTCCTCTTCATGCACATGATGGTATACTCGGGGTTGAGAACCTTTCCTTCATCAAACGCATCCTGGATTGTCTTCCAGTAGGTGCCACTAGTTTTATTGTTGTCGCTTGTGGGATGAAAAGAGACAGAAGCCCATGCATCACACAAACACTTGTCCTCGAGGCTTTTCCACAAGGGCCCTCGGTTCCCAGTCCTTGGCATGCCTTGTTCCTCCTCTGTACCATAATCATTATACTCCTCTTCCCCATCCTCATCCTCCTCCTCTTAAATTGCATGTTATGTGCCATCGACATTGACATTGATCATGTCATTCATGATGGTCCTATCATAGGCCTATGCACACAAACACGAGGAGTGTGCTAAGCAATCGATTAGGGGAGCACACATAACACAAAGGCTCTAGTTAGGGGATCACACCAAACATAAATGTGTTGATCACATAGCTGCATTTTGTCTCACACCTGGTCAGCGTCTGGCTGAGAGCACCAAACAATCTATGGCCAGAAAAATCGCCGGGAGCAATTTGTCATCGTGGCTGCTAAGCCACAAACGAATCATCTTAGGTATCATTGAGATTGATGTTGTTTGCGAAGCTAGGACTGGAGCTTGAGATCTTAGGCTCTAATACCATGTCAAACTTCAAGCACTAGCCAACACAACCTAACAGTCCAAACTAAAGGAAAAGGGATACGCAATCCACTTATACACCTCAATAGATGTCAGCATCGCGGCAGTCATTGATGCTTAGGGAAAATAGAGTGTTCGGGTTGAAACCACCATGCCCACTCTCTTCGAGCTGAGGGGAGAACCTTGTTCTCGAGACAGGGGTCACCCTTGTTCCTATAAGTAGCCCGACGTCGATGGAGACCCATCCTGCAAGGTGGAGTCGTAGTTACATGGAATGCGGATTTGGTGTTCCCCTGACTACCACTCCCCATGCTAAACCCTTGTCCTATCACATGGCTCACCGCTGCCACAGTATTCTTCTTCTCCTTGCGGTGCCCACACATTGTGTTCATCCCTGGCAACTTCCACCGCATTCAGGCATCCATCCACTCCAACTCCGGTATCCCCTCAGTATTGACCTTCGGTGCGGGCTTCTTGAAAGTCCCATCCTACCCCTTGTTGAGCCCCTTCACCTTTGGTACTTTTGGAGGCATGGCGGTGATGGCATGGCTTGGCGAACAAGGAATGCAGCGGCGATGGATCTGTGGGAGAGAGGCAGGAAACTAGAGTGGAGGGGCGGAAGAAATGAATTGGAGTAAGGGGAAGAAAAGTCAAATAGGAACGCAGCGACATCAATGTGTAGCTGCCAGGGCTGGGGCACGCGGTGCGCATGTTCTGTCCAACATGCCTAGTGGCTCGGGGTAAGGCTGGGCAGGCCAGACAGCCTATTTGTCCATGCTAGATAGAACGCAGCCTTGGGGAACACGGATGGGCATGATTTCATGTCCAACACACCCAATAGCCGCCTAGGGAGCTCTTTAGGGCCCGTGGCTGATGAATATTGTTATTCGTGCACTCATTTAGCCATTTCACAATGCCTTCTAAGATACATCTAAGATACATTTTTTCTTCAGTGCACACCCGTGGAGAAAACAGAACATCGGGGAAACACTTGGACGGCTCGGATACGCGTGGAGGTTTCTTAATCGGGGGGGAGGGCACGATCATCATTCAGTAATTGTCAGAGTTGATATGAAAAAGGAGCCATAGAAGCCTGTGTGGAAGCCCGTATGGCCCGTTCTGCAACGTGTATTACACATGTATACATGTGAGCTACCGAAGCGTCAGCTTCCATAAGTAGCAAAGTCGGCCAGTGGACTGCATTCCAACCACTTCAAAAAATCCCCAAGTCAGGAAGCAGACCCTATCTAGCTGTCTCTCGATGCATGCTCGATCGTAGCGACCATCCATGGAGAAGGCGGAAGCGGAGAAGGGGAAGCAGGTGGCGATGGCTAACGACCAGGCGGAGAAGGGGAAGCAGGTGGTGGCAGCCGATGACCACGTGGAGAAGGGGAAGTAGGTGGTGGATGTAGAGGGCGGAAATGGGAGCTCTGGCTAGAATTGCCCGGCCGTCTACTCTGGCGTGGCTCAATCGAAGCGGAAGTTCATGACGGAGGTGTAGATCCGGCGGAAGAAGAAGAACCTTGAGAATAGGCTGCGTCAGGAGAGGAAGGCGAGAGGGGAGAAGATCTATTTGCCTGTTGGCGTTAGTACCTTCCGCAAGTCCAACACCGAGGAGGTAAGTCTAGATCTCACTCCTAGTGTTCTTGCTGCCGACGTCTGCCTTGCTGTGTTCTTTCTAGGGTTAGATGCGCCTAGGGTTAGATTAGCTACTGATGTGTTCTTCCTTGTGCCAGAAATATAATTGATTTATGGGTTCATCTTGCGACCTCTCTGAGATTGTCAATTTTGGCAATGTGACCATGGATAGTTCAAGTTCATATTAGATGTTACTTTCTATTTTTTTAGTATTTTAGCAATGCTAGTTTGTGAATTTGAGTGTAATAGTTAATGAAAAGACATCGGAATATTTCATTACCACTGATGCATTTATCCAATGCGATCTATTTCACTACGGCCCAATGTAACATAGCAATATGTTGGGTAGTAATTTAGACAATTTAACTGATGGTTGCATAATTTTTTTAGGGAACAACTCATGTACCATAGCAATCTGTACCAGGTGCTTATCAATATATTACTACTGTTGTGTAGCATGTATTTTGGTGTCACTTGCTTTTGTTATGAATTTTGTTCATTAGCATCATTGATCAGTTTATATTGAGCTTAATAAACATAGTCTATGTACTCCCAGTTAGTGTGTGAACCTTGGTCCTTTGCTAGTCTTTTGAAATGCTTGTCTGACAAAGAACACATGGTTCTATTACATTCATGATAGTTGATAAATTCAATATATATAGAAAATTTAAGAAGGAGTTATTATGGTGCTACTGAAAGCTTGTGTTTTGTATTTGCAAAATATTGCAAATATAGCAAACATTTATGTATTTGCAGTTCTGGTTATAGTATTGCTAGTAATATGTTGCTGTTATCTTGCTTCATAGGTTTTTTTGTTGCACTACTGCTTTCAGCACCTGTTTTTGTTCTGCTCCAGACATAAGTTGGTAGTTAATTTTGTTGTGATCTAGCTTAATATTAATATGTGTGATACATCAATCTGCTTGATAGGCTTATCTTTTTTGTTGCACTAATGCTTTCAGTAGATGTTTTGTTTTGCTCCACACATATGGTTTGTAGATAATGCTGCTATGACCTAACTTAATACATGTGACATATCAATTGTTCGATTATAATTTTTAAGTGCTCAATTAAAAAGAAATTGTCCTGAGTTTCCCATCATGTAATATGTGGCACATATAGTCGGATTTGACAGAGAAATTATTGTATGTATTATTTCATTTCACATTTTTCTACAGGAGTCAGACGGTGTCTGTAGTGACGTGGAGGATAGGGACCGCAAGAGCCATGCTATGTTGAAGAAGCTCAAGGCTGGTGACTGATGTCTGCAAGTGCACAGATCGTTTATAGCTAGTTTCGAAGTATAGATATTGATCCCACAGGGAGCCCAAAGGTAAGTGTTTATGAGTGAAATCTCTATCACACCCAAAGTTGTCACAGGCCTTCGAGTGAATTGACTGCAAGTGTAAAATTGAGAATGGAATTTGGATTAAACTAGTTGTATTTAAATAAAACTAAAATGTAAACTTTAGAAATAAAAAGCATAAAAGTAAAAATGATTCGGTTGTTTGTTGTTTTTTGCAGATGGCAAAAGAGGCGCGTGGAGAAACGGTTCATGGTGATAGAGACTATGCCAGGTGGATGAATGTTAAGTGTAACAATTATAACCTTATAAGTATATGTGTAGGCGAGCAACCCATAATTAGCCAGAACTGCTCTTGGTAGATTTTGTCCCAACTTCAATAATCCTACTAGTCTGTTACCAAAACCATGGTCAGACACTAGACGATTAAGACCCTTCAGGTTGCTTAGCAATTAAGCTCCTTGGATCGGACTAATGCAATAAACACGGTAGTTCCTCGTTATCCCTGAGTCTACTAGTTTTCCATTGATATCCCCGTGTCACTCGGGGGTCGCCGTCTGCTAGGGAACAAGATCCTATCTATGTAGAACAAATCATCATGTTGGTTGGGCCCTTAATTGGACAACAAGCATTAGGCATTCCATAGATAGTTAAGCACACATAATATAGTAATTAAAATCAATCACAAACTAATGGAAAATATATGGAGGCACATCACACCAATCCCTTACATCTCCCACGCCCAAGGAACTTACTCACAAATGAGAGAAGAAAGCATCATCGATATAATTAAATAAAGGGAGTTCTTCTTGATATTACCATGGAGAACCACAATAAGAATAGAAAAGTAACCCAACACAATTCAAGATAGGAAGAAACAATCTCAAACCCTAGTCTTGCAAGGTGAATATCTCTCTCTCTCTCTCAAGTACAAGTAATGGCTATGGGGGTGTGTTGGCTAGGAGGTCGAAGATCGCGGAGCAAGATGAAGAACGTCTTCCCCTTCTTCTCCGGATCTCTTCTTTCTCCTTTATGGATGGGATGGCGGCTAATGTGTTGTGTTTTCGTTCCTGGCCTCTTCATGGAAGTTGTCCCTTTTGACAAGACGGAGGCGGCGGCAGCTATACGGCCGAAAAATGTTCCCATCGTATAGTTGATCGTTAAAGCCTCTATATGCTTCCCTCGATTGCTTCCAAAGAGAGACTTTCTTGTTTTCGCCTGAATATTGTGTTTCTCTATTTAAAACCTTCTGTTGATGTTCAGAACCTGAAACACACATTAAAATCCAAGTTTTCTTTGCTACTGAATTATTAGAGTTAGGTAAATCTAGAAAACAATCAAATCCAGGAGAAAACCATCAATAAAAACCATCAAAAATGTGTCAATTCTCACAACTATCAACTCCCCCAAGCTTAGATGTTGCTCGCCCTCGAGTGACAAGGAAATAAGGAAGAATAGCGGGGATTTGAGACTGAAATAAAAGAACTTACAACCTTGAATTGGTGTCAAATTCTTTTCTTCACAATCCCTGCAATCTTAAACATGATCATACAAGTATTCACAAGATTGCACTAAGTCGACTTCCTAACAACGTATATCTTGCTAGCAAATAAATCATATGCCCGAGCAAGTGTCAAAAGTTTAGCTAGGAAAGTTAGAAAAATTCTTTTGGTGTCTCTCGCTATTGAGAGATGAAAACTTTTTGCTCTTGTTTCTTTAATCAATTAAGAGTACTCAAGTTGGCACCAAAACATTCAATTTAAGAACAACTCATCTATTCCCATGTCAAAATTTCAAGACTCTCAAAGCACCTTTTTCCTTTCCTTGCTTTTCAAAAACTTTAACTCTTTCATAGAGAAATCATGCCACTGTTTTTAACATGTTAATTGGGACTGTGTTGTGCACTCATGACCATGCCAATAAATAATTGTTGAGCAATAATGGGTCAGAGGAGTACCATAACTTCACTTGGAACGTGAAACCATGAGGGGACTAAAATTTTACCCGTCATAGCATTGCTTCTACAGACATTTACATAACTCAATAGCCGAAATCAAGTGGTTTCCCACATTTTGATCGTTCATTAGCCAGCGGAGTTAATAGTTCCCCATGGAGCACGACAGTGTTGTAATGACATGCGTAAAGCAATATCTTATGGTAATTATTAGAAAAATCAGTGGCATAATCTCTACTACTTCGAAGCATCCATTTATCAAACAATTTCATTCAAGTGTACTATCGAGTCTACTTATATTAAGCTCAAATGGGATGGAGTAGTTATAAAATCAAATTCTTTAGGCTAAACATGGACTCAAGTCATCTTTTGGATTCTTTTTCTTGTTGTAAAAATGTATGAAATATTTTTAACCAAGTTCATTGCTCATTGTTTCAAAGCTAAAAAGGAGACACTAGCAAAGGAATAGAATTTATAGGATAACAAGCTAAGTGGGGAGTGACTCCAGTGTAAGAGAGTAAATAATTGTAGGATCAATTTAAGGTTGCAGAAAAGGTGATGAAAGGAATGTGATACCTCCTCTTTCTTGCTTCGTTCCTGTATTTGAGTTGAGCCCCCTCTATATTTCCATATTGCCAAGTCACCTGAAATTGAGAAATCTCCGAGAGGAACAAAGAAATGAACTTGCAACAAAAGTTACAACTAATTTTTTATATTTTTGGTTTAGGAATGCAAACTGAAAGTAAACATGCAATTTTGAAGAAATAAAATAAATGAAAAGAAGAAATAAAAATATGAATGCAAGGTTTGGAGGTTTTCAAACCTCCCCCAAGCTTAGGCTATTGCCAGGCTCAGTTGTTGCCATCATTCGGCGGCTGGTGCGGATACTGCTGGTAGTAGTTGGGGAAGTTAGTCATGAAGTGACTAAAGTTTTGAGTTAAGGAACTCACATCTTCATTCACCCTTATAGAGTGTGGTTAATCTCCCCTGTGGTCATCATAGAAGGAGGCAAGGAACTTATAGGTAAGCTCGGTGTAGGTGTCGTGGCTTGTGTAGCCGAGTACTGTTAGCCCAACCTTGTTACACATGAGGTCGAAGTCCGCCTTCAACCCCGCTGTGGTGAGAAAGTTATGGCCGGCCCAACATGTTGGCAGCACCCTCCTTGATGAAATTGTGGCCAACTTGGGATTGAGCTCGGTCCTTTTCCCCAAGATCTCACCACGTTGGCGCTTGCTCTTGTGAAAAATATTACCGATTTTTTTCATCTTGATGCACTGAAAAATTTCACCATAAAACCTTAGGCATATAGTTTCTACATGATATACGAAAGATTCTACGTGGAAAAATTTAATCCTAACGTGAGAAATTAAGACGAAAAGCTAAATAAGCTTGAGTTCATCCACTAGATCAATGTGAGAGTTTCAACCATGGAAATCTGAAAATAAAGCATGGATAGGGAGAGAAACATACCGATCTATTGATTCCCCCACTCAAATGAACAAAATCCGCGAAGAATCAAGAGTTCTAGGTGGGTTTTGAGAGGTTTGGAGAGAGAATATGAGAGAAACAGTGAGGAGGGAGAAGAAACCTAGCTGCCCCGGCGCGATTTTGTGGTAGCGCTAAACTATACAGCCACAACTATACGAGCGGGATATGTTGTTCCCGCCGTATAGTTTCGGCGGTGCCGCCAATTAGGGTTTCTTTATCCAGAACACAGCTATACGGACACAACAATACAGCCGGATCATATTGATCCTGCCGTATAGTTGGTTGTTAAACCGTATATACCCTCGAGATAAATTTTCTAAAACAGCCATCGATACCTATACTGCCGGAACTATACGACCGGAATTTTTATTCCTGCTGTATAGTTGGTCGTTAATCCGTCAGTACATTTGAGAAGAAATTGCACGAAGGCGTCAATATCTATATGACTGGAGCTATACAGCCGGAATTTTTATTCCTGCTATATAGTTGGTCGTTAAATTCTTTGTTCCTTCGAAAGAAAAATTGTTGATGGCAAAGATATCTATACGGCCAGAATTTTTTATTCCCGTCGTATAGTTGGTCGTTAAACCACTAGTAGTCATCAAAAAAGTTCTATTTCTTCGAGAATACCTTCTTATCCCGAAACTTAGCGAAACACCTTGTTTTTTACAGAAAAATGATAGTAGAAACTGTCGACCAAAATTAGCATATGAAGAGTATAATTTTAGTATAACCTAATTTCTTCTCCTTAAATGGAGATTTACTTTTTGGTCTGAACTAAATGGTGGAGCTAGTCTTTGTAGGTAAAGCTCAAACTTAATTTTTATACTTATGCTACACTCATTCAATCGATATTTCTACTGCTTTTTGATAGATGCATCTTCACGGGCGCGCTTTCGCAAGAATGTCTGTGAAAAAGTTGTAGGAATGCGATGAACTTTTTATTCTTTAATTTAATTTATTGACATGATGGGTTGACTCCTATTAAGCCTTTTATTAAGAAATGGTTGAATAACTCAACCCCTTCTCTATTCTCGAATTCTTACCTTGGGTTGCCCCTTATCAGAGGCACTTACCACATGAACTCATTTTGCCTATGGAATATATCTTTCTCCTGCTTCTTGCTTCTTTGGAAAATACCGGATGATCTTAGCATCATAAACATTGAAGATTATTTTTCCCTCGGCACAATAAACTGATGCTCCTGCAGTACTAAGGAAAGGTCTTCCAAGTATTATGGATAATTTTTCATCTTCTAGCATCTCAAGAATAATAAAATCAGTGGGAATAACATGCTCATCTATTCTAAGTAGAACATCCTCAATCATACCAATGGGTTGTTTAGTGGACTTGTCAGCCATCTGTAAAGTGATAGTAGTAGGGGAATACTCCCCTAATCCTAACCTTTTATAGAGGGAATATGTCATTACACTAACTCTTGCACCTAAATCACACAAGACATTTTGAATATCAGTTTTTCCAATTGAGCATGAAATAGTTGGTATTCTGGGGTCTCCTGATTTAGACAATAGCTTCCCATTAGCAGGATAACTAGTCACCATGGCAACGGTTTCAGTTGTTTCTTTCTTTCTACTAAGAATATCACAAAGGAACTTAGAATAGGTAGGAACTTTGATTGCATCCGCAAATGAAATTTCTAGACGAAGGTCACCAAGTGCCTTTGTAAAAGAATCATAGATTACCTGATCTAGTGCTTTCTTTTTTCGATCTGGATAAGTAAGCTTTTGCTCAACTTTATTATTCTTGTCTTTTACCTTTTGTGGGGGGTCAGGCTCTTTTGTTGCTTTCTTTTGTTATTGCTTATCGCTTTTCTTCTTTTCTACTAGAACAACTTCATCTTCATTGCTTATCTATTTTTCTTCTCTTGGATCAACCGTCCTTGCATCAGCGTCATAACGGTCATCCTTTGCATCATCTTGGTCCTCCTTGGTTTGATCTTGTGTTTCTTGAGCAGTTTCATCTTGAGGATCCACCAGTGTATCATCTTCTTGGATTGCTTTGAGTAAGGCTTTTTCCTTTTGCTCTTTTTCAGCTTCATATTCTGGTGGTCCTAATGGTCCTGCAATAACTGCACCTCTTCTTGTAACAACATTAGTAGAAATAGGAATATCTATATCATCTCGAAGAAAATTTTGATAACCAGATGCTATTTGTTCACACTGGGTTTCAATCATACTAAGATACTTGTGAAATAATTTTATTTCTTGGATAATCTCATCATAATTTTCTGTGAGTTCTGCCAAAATATTTTTATTTTTTTGAAAGTGCTTATGCAGGTTATTATGAGATTTTGCTTGTCGATGTTTTAATTCTTGAAAAACTTTCCTAGTTTCACCTTCTTTAGTTAAAACTTGTAAAAATTCTACTTTGTTTTCCTTAACAAAATCAGAAGGTATACCTTTTTCTTTCATTGTTTTGCATACTTTAGGCATAAGATCAGGAGTTATCCGAAGTATCCCTTTTTGTAGCTTAGTGCCGAAATCAGGATTATATAAAGAATCATTCTTAGACCTAGTAGACATCAATTCCAAACATTCTTTAATAGTTAAACTATTTATCGATCCTCCTGCTGAGAAGTTAAGCAACTCTCTACATTGAGTATTAAGACTGTGGTAAAATAAATGGCAAATAGTTGATTCAGAATAGCCATGATTAGGAATACTATTGATCATTCCAAAGAATCTTCCTAGGCTTGTGGGTAGTTTTCTCCCACGTTCTGACTAAAGTTGCCTATATTCTTTCTTATTTCAGTTACCTTTTTAAAAGGATTAAACTTGTTTATGAATTTAACAATGCAGTTTTCCCAACATTTAATGTAATGGCGAGGGAGAGAATATAACAAGTCTAGAGCCTTACCTTTAAGAGTCCAACAAAATAATTTTAGACGAGAGAAGTCTCTTGGCAAACCTTTTGGTCCAAGTGATGTTATCACATCGTTAAACTATCTAAGATGTCTTCCTGGGTCTTCATCTTCCCTTCCAATGAAAGCTTATTCCTGCAAAATTTTAATATTTCCACCATCAAATCAATATTCTCTAACTCCAGAATTAGGGAATTCTATTGGTTGTTTAAGAAATTCAGAACTTGGAGCATTATATTCTCTGAGAGTTTTCTCAGGTTTCTTGGGTGTTGTCCTGTAAATAGACATGATTTCCATAATATCACTCAGGTTTTCAACTTTAAGTTTATTCGATCTTAAAAGTTTTTCAATAATTTCCTCGCGCCTCTGAGCAAGCACGTGCTCAATATAATTTGGTAAATAGGTCCTACCAGAGCGTGTAGACCCTTTGTCTCCTAGGGAGAACATTTTGTTGTAGTAACACCTGAAATGTCAAGAGATAAACACTTAGCGCTTAGCTCCCCGGCAACGGCGCCAGAAAATAGCTTGATGTTTGCAAGTGCACAGATCACTTGTAGCTAGTTTCAAAGTATAGATATCGATCCCACAGGGAGCCCAAAGGTAAGTGTTTATGAGTGAAGTCTCTATCACACCCAAAGTTGTCACAGGTCTTCGAGTGAATTGACTACAAGTGTAAAAATGAGAATGGAATTTGGATTAAACTAGTTGTATTTAAATAAAACTAAAATGTAAACTTCAGAAATAAAAGGCATAAAAGTAAAGAACGGTTCGATTTTTTGTTGTTTTCTGCAGATGGTGAAAGAGGCACGGGGAGATACAGTTCATGGTGATAGAGACTGTGCTAGGTGGACGAATGTTAAGTTTAACAATTATAATCTTATAAGTATATGTGTAGGTGAGCAACCCATAATTAGCCGAACTCCTCTTGGTAGATTTTGTCCCAACTTTAATAATCCTACTAGTCTGTTACCAAAACCATGGTCAGACACTAGACGATTGAGACCCTTCAGGTTGCTTAGCAATCAAGCTCCTTGGATCAGACTAATGCAATAAGCACAGTGGTTCCTCGTTATCCTCAAGTCTACTAGTTCACTCGGGGGTCGCCGATCTGCTAGCGAACAAGATCCTATCTATGTAGCATGTTGTCTAGGCCCTTAATTAGACAACAAGCATTATGCATCCCACAGATAGTCAAGCACACATAATATAGTAATTAAAATAAATCACAAACTAATGGAAATATATGGAGGCACATCACATCTCACCAATCCCTTACATCTCCCATACCCAAGGAACTTACTCACACATGAGAGAAGAAAGACTCATCTATATAATTAAATAAATGGAGTTATTCTCGATATTACCATGGAGATCCACAATAAGAATGAAAAGTAACCCAACACAATTCAAGATAGGAAGAAACAATTTCAAACCCTAGTCTTGCAAGGTGAAGATCTCTCTCTCTCTCTCAAGTAAAAGTAATGGCTATGGGGGTGTGTTGGCTAGGAGGTCGAAGATCGTGGAGCGAGATGAAGAACATCTTCCCCTTCTTCTCCAGATCTATTATTTCTCCTTTCTGGATGGGATGGCGGCTGATGTGTTGTGTTTTTGTTCCTGGCCTCTTCATGGAAGTTGTCCCTTTTGACAAGACAGAGGCGGCGGCAGACATACGGCTGGAAAAATGTTCCCGTTGTATAGTTGCTCGTTATAGCCTCGGTATGCTTCCCTCGATTGCTTCCAAAGAGAGACTTGCTTGTTTTCGCTCGAATATTGTGTTTCTCTAGTTAAAACCTTCTATTGACGTTCATAACCTGAAACACACATTAAAAACCAAGTTTTCTTTGCTACCGAAGTATTAGTGTTAGGTAAATCTAGAAAACGATCAAATCTGGGAGAAAACCATCAATAAAAACCATAAAAAATGTGTCAAATCTCACAGCTATCAGTGACATCCCCTATTTTCTTGGACCAGAGGAGTACAAGTTCCCGTGGTGCTTTTGGAAGGAGATGCCAAAGGATCACCTAGGCATGCTGCAGGATGCTAACTACTATGGAGCTGGCAGCCATGTGGCGCCTCGCAAAAACCACTACTAGAAAATCGCGTTATTTTTTTGTGCATTGCATCATCATGACCGCATGCTCATGTCATCATGACACATTGCATTTGAGCATCGTCATCATCTTGCATGGTTTGTTTAAAAACTATTTTCGAAAAGTCTGTTTTTGTTTTCTAAACGCTCCGTCTTTATTCAAACACAAAACCCGGGTCTCCGGAATATTTTGTTTTGTCTGCCAACGGTTTGCAAAGGCCTCATTTTTTATAAATAAAATATTTAATTATTTTTAGGAGGCAGCCCGCCAGGCCCGAAAGCCCAGCTGGCCACCTCCAGATAAAATCCTAGCTACCCCAAATCTTTTCCTACCTAATCCTAATCTACCCATCCCCAGCCACATCACCCCGGCCAATCACCACCCGCCACCTCACCACTTCCTCCACCCCATCCACTCCTAACCTGCCACCTCACCCTAATCCCATCCAACCACCCAGATCCCCACCCCACCGCCGCCGCTGTGCGTGCACACCACGCTCACTAGTCACCCCCACTCGACACACACATAGCACGCACACCACACAGCGTCGCACCTGGCCCCACTCCCCGGCCCACACACGCACACACACGCAGCTGCACACGCACACACACCCGCGCGCACCAACCGCACGCTCCCCACCCCTTGGTCGGCCGCCAGCCTGGCCCCACTCCCGTTCGATCCCCATCGTCCAGCCGCAACTCCCTCGACCCCCGCTCACGAGCCCCCGTTCCCCCACCCTCCTCTCGACTTCTTCCTCCCTCTCGTCTGGATCCCCGCCGCCAGGGCTGCATCGCCCGCCTCCGGCCTTCCCTCCCTCTCCTCTGCTCGACAACCACCGCCCGCCCCGTCCTTCGTTCCTTCACCAACTCGCCCGACGCCGCCCCGCCGCCACTTTTGCCCTGCCTCCTGTGCGTGACCGCGCGGTACCCCGCCGCCAACCGCCAGCCTCGCCTCGTCGCTCGGCTCCCGCATCACCGACCTCTGCCGCACCTCCTCCTCTGCGTGCCCTCGCCACCCGCGAGACCACGAGCTCCGCCGGCTGGCCTTCCCGCACGGCACCTCTACCAGCGAACCCCGCGGCCTCCCTGTCGTGTCATTCCTCGCTGGTCGACGTCACCGTCGGTCCCACGCTTCCTCGACGCCCCCTCTTCCCCAGGCAGCGGCGACCCCGCCGTGTTCCTCGAGCTTCGTCGGTCGCCACCTGCGGACCGCTCTCTGCTGCGGCTTCTCTCCTCCCAGCCCGACCCCGCCAACCACCCCGCGCCGGCCTCCTTTGCATCTGTGTCGCGCCTCTCGCTACCGAGCTCGCTGCCAGGAACCATCCCTGTTTTCCTCGTCTCGAACAAGTTCTATGCGGCCCGGCCAGGCCCTTGTTCTGTCGTCTGCCATGTCTATACGCCGGTGGATATGCTAAGTTGGTTGTGCTATTTTGAAGCGTTGACGAAAAGGTTTGGAGATAGGGATGTGGTGGTGCTGATACAGTGTCGATTTGGTTCGGTGTTGACGTGGACCATTATCACCAATTTTCGTCATGTCTGATGCAAGTGTTTCCACGATGGTCTCCGCAAGGCCTTCCTCGGATTCATTTCCGCAAATTCAAGACATTCCTCTAAGATCACCCTACACCCGTAGGCTATGTGACCGGAGACGTCGCGCCCCCGTGATAACCACCAACAAGATCTTCATCACGAACGGCAAGATCGGCCACATGGAACCGAAGACGTCGAGCCCTCCTTCACAGATCCTGAAGACCGAACCCAAACCTCCCGAACCCCAAGATCGTCGGACCCCGATGTGTGACCCCTTTTCCGAGACCAATACTTTTATAATATATAATATATACTTGTTGCATATTATATTGGTCATGCATGCATACATGTTTGTGGAAGTTTGGGGTTATTTGGGAGATTCACCTAAATTAAATATGGAGGCCATATGCGGGCGAAGATAGTCTAATATTGGCTCCATTTAAATTTGTGTAGCGAACCGATGCTATGTTTTGCCATGTTAAGACAACATTTAAATTGCGGGGGTATCTAAATAACATGAACCTATTAATTAGTTGTCGGGACCCCGGTTCCGCTTAATATTGCCTAATTGCATCGCATCTCGCCATGCCATACATCATACATGCATCATGCCCGATCTTTTGCCGCAGTATTAAATAGTGCATCCGCTGTTTCTGCTAGTGCCTTGCTTCTTCACGGATTAGGCCGATGAGTTGATGTGAGCTTCGTCCCGATCTTCGAATGAACCTTCGGCAATGTTTTTCAGGCGAGCATTCTCCCCCTTTCTACCTATTTTATCTTTCTAGTCTTTATTTCTTCCTTTTGATCTATTGCTATCTGTGTTGCGATGCTCTAGTTTCCGTACCTGTGATATCCCTTGCAGCCTTATATTGCCTTGGACACATCCTATTGCCTGTTGATTGGTAGGTAGTTGGACTTGCGCGTCATAGTCGCTTGCTCAAGTGCTGTTGCGTGTCGTCAAGTACCACAGTTGTTGGAGTAATGCCGCATGTTTAATGTTGGAGATGATCAAGACTTTAATTATTGTTTAATAACTAAAATTGAAAGTAGGTAAATGCAGAGGCACCGGTGGGTAATAGACAATATTTGGTTTTTAACCGCTCACTGGTGTCCCGTAGGACCCCGAGTTCTTGACACCTGTTCCGAGATCGAGCGCGCTAACCACAGGTGGGGTGTGTGGGCACCCCCATCGATTTACTACCTGATTCCAAGTACTGTACTGGGGGCCACAAAGTAGTTTGGGGCTTTATTACTATCCTGTACTTATGCCATGCTTTACTGCTTTATTTAAGATTATGCGTGGAGCACCTGTACTGTTTAGGATTGCGGAGTGTTTTCGCGGTATCGACAAGCCCAGTCACACTTTCGGGTTCCCAGTCGTTTATAGCCACTGACGCAAACCCTGGGTCCGTTCCGGAGCCGGCCAACTTCGTTGCGGGTAGCTTAGTGGGGTGGCCCCCATGTACTTACTTTGGGTCTGGGAAACGTCATGACTTAGGCCCCGCCGACATACCGATGGGTGTATGTTAACTGATCTGGCAAAAAGGGTCGAAGTGCGTGTGGAAACTTTGGTGCACCCCTGCAGGGTTAAATCTTTTCGAGAAGCCGTGTCCGCGGTTATGGACGACTTGGAGCACAGTTCTCGATCATAGACAACTATAAATAAAGTTTACTGTTATAATTTGACTTGTATCCGATATGACTAGTAATCAGCTCCACTACAACGGAATGGCTAAATAAAAGTACCAACAACTGCTGGGTTTTGGGATATCTCATGCCAATTGCATCTGACTAGTAAGTGTTGCAACTACAACGGAATGGTTAACTAAAAGTGCCCACTGCTTATTATATCAGGATGACTATCTATACCTGACTAGTAATTGCTGCAACGATAACTGAATAAATAAAAAATTGCCAACTGTGTGAGTTCCTCGGTTGACTTCCTCGTTTGGTCTCGAGGGGGAAACACCAGGATGGGTATGTTTGGTGGTAGTATCAGGTTGGTTCCGAATAGGTCTTTCTTACCCCTCTCCGATAGCCGCTAGTTGTATCGAGTCTCTATAGATTGTTTAGTGCATGCCGCGCTGCCGCTCAGTCCACTATACCTATGTAGGCGAGGACCGCCGAATTCTAGTCTCGCCGTGTACTGGCCTCAGTACTGACCGCTCTCTTTTTCCTTTGCCCTTTGTCGGCACCCCTTTTGTTTAAGCAGGTTTTGAGATCGACGTCGTTAGCAGGGTTACCCTTCCGGCTTGGCCTGGGCAGGGTTATGGACGCCATTGGTTATTCTTCAGGGCTCTTAGCTCGATTTGCTTCTTGTCCGTAGTCGGATGATTTATCGTTTTCAAGGTGATTTGGATCTTTGTATTGTATATATGTATTCTTGACTCTTTGAGTCGCTATTGTATATATATGTTTTGTGGGTTCCATCGAGGACTATTGTGTAATGATATTACTTCATTTTCCACCCGCACGCAAGTGCCTGGTGGGCACCTTTGAATCGTTTCTATGCGGGTTTGGCGGGAAGCGCTGAAACTTGCATAGGGCCGATTCTGAGGGTGTTACAGAGTGGTATCAGAGCTCAGCAGTTGCGATACCCCACAAGTCCAGCCTGTAGGATAACCTAGCTAACGGCCGAAGTAGAGTGTCAAAACTATTTTTGCAAAATCGGTTGGATAGTTCTGATTAGGTCTGATTTTACTCCTTACCCCTCTGCTGCTCTCCTCTCACCTCTGCGTGTTTTGAATCCGCTCTCTTCTCTCTCTTCGAGTCCAGGATTTCTCGTGGTTGGGTTCCATCGTACCTTCAGGGTTTCGCTTCCTCCTTTGGTAACGGTGTTTCTACATCTGGTCTTCATGCTATCCGAGGAATCCTTCGTCTGGTGGATTTCTCTTTGTTCCTTCTCGTGCCTTCCGGTGTTTTCCGACGCGACGACATCGTCTACGCCAGATCCGATGCAGAGCCTGCATCACTCCTTTGTTTCTGAACCTCGATTGTCGAGATCTTCAGTCTGATTCCGAGAATGGTTGCACGCTTTTCTACTGATTGTGCGGAGTAATAGTTTGGGTGCGTGATGGATTGGCCCCCATGCCGACTACCCCTTCTATTCGCTTTTGTACATTGAAGTGGATGAGAATGCATCGGTTCCCTCTTTCTATCGAAGCTAGAGGTGGCTTTATTTGTTGATACCTCTACCTTCGACCTTTTGTTCCCAGAGTGTTCTCTCGACGATCACGGACAACGACCTCTTGTTAGTGGTGTCGCGAGGATCTACACGAAGCGAGAAGACGCAGATCACCGACCTTCCTTCCGGTACCATGAGGCGGATCTCGAGGGCGCGATCCATTGTTAGTGGTGTCGAATTGTGGCGCCCCGCAAAAACCACTACTAGAAAATCGCGTTATTTTTTTTGTGCATTGCATCATCATGACCACATGCTCATGTCATCATGCCACATTGCATTTGAGCATCGTCATCATCTTGCATGGTTTGTTTAAAAACTATTTTCGAAAAGTCTATTTTTGTTTTCTAAACGCTCTGTCTTTATTCAAACACAAAACCCGGGTCTCCGGAATATTTTGTTTTGTCTGCCAACGGTTTGCAAAGGCCTCATTTTTTATAAATAAAATATTTAATTATTTTTAGGAGGCAGCCCGCCAGGCCCGAAAGCCCAGCTGGCCACCTCCAGATAAAATCCTAGCTACCCCAAATCTTTTCCTACCTAATCCTAATCTACCCATCCCCAGCCACATCACCCCGGCCAATCACCACCCGCCACCTCACCACTTCCTCCTGTAGGGGTTCGTAGCATGGAAAACAAAAATTTTCTATCGCATACAAACAAACAAGCCAAGATCTATCTATTAGATTGTAGCAACGAGTCGATGGAAAAACTCACCCTCGAAGATTCCAAAGTGTTTAACGAGAGCAGATTCTCGTGGGTGATGTAGTCGTACTCTTTCCGATCTCAAGATCGCGTAGACGATCCTTCCGGCGCCGCGTTCCCGCAGCGCTCCCGCAGTCGGTCACACGTTCGGTACTCGACGAAGACCTTCCTCTCCCTTGTTCCAGCAGGCAGCGGAGGTTGTAGCACTCTCCTCGCGATTCCGGCAGCACAACGGCGTGGTACCGGAGGTAGAGGGGAAATCCCGCAGGGCTTCGCCTTAAGCCGGTGCGAGTATGGTGGAGCTTATGAGAGAGGCTATTAGTGGTCTAGTAATTAGACACACCAATTAGAGGGCTCTAAACCAATTAGAAGGCTCTAAACCGAATAGCTCTAAACCGGGGTCTAGATCTAGGGTTTAGTTTAGAGGATAGGAAACTTGTGTGTCTAGGAGGGGAGCCCTGCCCCTCCTTATATAGGTGGGAGGGGTGGGCGCGCCAGGGGAGGGAGGGAGTCCCTCCCCAACTCGGCCTTGGGCTGGGCGCCGGCCTGGAGGAGTCCAACTCCTCCTCCAGGTTGGTTCCAACTCCTCTTGCTTGTTTCCCACAGTTTCTTGTTTTGGCAGTTTGACTTTCAAACTGGACATTTGACTTTTCTGTTTTAGGATTCAATTTAATCCTATATTTGGGACAGCAAGAACACTTAGTACATGATGCAATCATTCCAATATGTAATGACACATTCATGTACCCCTTCCCCCCCCGGAGTGCCGGACAATCCGGAACCTTCTAGAATATCCCCGATGAAAACACCGGAATCATTCCCGAACTCCGAAACGGGACTTTCCTTATATGAATCTTATTCTCCGGACCATTCCGGATCACCTCGTGATATCCCGGATCCCATCCGAGACTCCGAACAACATTCGGTCTCTTTCTCATAATACCATAACTACTCAAACAACGTCGAATCCTTAAGTGTGTCTCCCTACGGTTCGTGAATTATGCGGACATGATCGAGACACTTCTCCGAACAATAACCAATAGAGGAATCTGGAAATTCATATGGCTCCCACATATTTCTACGATTACTTTGCGATCGAATGAACCACTTACATACGATACCAATTTCCCTTTGTCTCACGATATGTTACTTATCCGAGGTTATGATCGTCGGTATCTCTGCATACCTAGTTCATCCTCGTTACTGATAAGTACTCTTTTCTCGTTCCCGTGATATGTGATCCCTTGTGACCAAGTCACATGCTTGCAAGCTAATTGGATGACATTTCACCGAGAGGGCCCAGAGAATATCTATCCGTCATGTGGATGGACAAATCCCACTCTTGATCCATGTGTTTCAACCAATACTTTCCGAACACTCAATGCCACCTTTATAGCCACCCTGTTACGGTGTGGTGTTTGATGACATCAAAGCATCCATCCAGCAAAGGTGATATGCATGATCTCATGGTCGAAGGAATTAGGTTACTATGTATCAGAAAGCATATAGCAATTGAACTATTGAAATGACTTGATCTTTATGCTACGCTTGTCTATAGGAGTATGTCCACCATATCATTCTCCTAACGATATGATCTTGTTGTTGATAACATCTCAATGTTCATGACAAAGAAACCACATCATCAATCAACCAACAAGCTAGTGAAGTATAGAGGCTATACTAGGGACTTCAAATTAAGTTTACAAATCACACAAGTATTAATGGTTTCCTTGTTAATACTATTATAGCATGAATGCAAACATTTATCATAAACACAAAGATATATAATAATAACTATATTTATTATTGCCTCTAGGGCATATCTCCAACAGTCTCCCACTTGCACTAGAGTCATCTAATCTAGATTACATGGTAATATACCGAACACCCATGGCAGTTTGGTGTTGGTCATGTTTTGCCCTCGGGAGAGGTTTAGTCAACGGATCCGCCACATTCAGATCTGTGTGTACTTTGCAAATCTTTATATCCCCATCCTGGATATGTTCTCGAATAGCGTGAAAACGTAGCTTGATATGCTTCAGCTTCTTGTGTGACCTTGGTTCTTGCGCATTGGCTATGGCGCCCATGTTATCACAGTAGATAGACATTGGGTCCAGCGCACTAGGAACCACACCCAGCTCTGTAATGAACTCTTTCATCCATATCGCTTCTTGTGAAGCCTCCGAAGCAGCCATGTATTCCGATTCAGTTGAAGATCTCGCCACAACGCTTTGCTTTGCACTCCTCCAGCTAACTGCTGCACCATTCAAAATAAATACGTATCCAGATTGTGATTTAGAATCATCTGGATCGGTGTTCCAACTAGCATCGGTGTAACCATTAACAACGAGCTGTTCATCACCTCCATAAGAAAGAACCATATCCTTAGTTCTTCTCAAGTACTTAAGGATGTTTTTGACCGCTGTCCAATGATCCACTCCTGGATCACTTTGATATCTGCTAGTTAAACTAACAGCATATGCGATGTCGGGTCTAGTACATAGCATGGCATACATTAGAGATCCTATGGCTGAGGCATAGGGAGTCTTACTCATCCTTTCTCTATCTTCTGCCGATGTCGGACTTTGAGTTTTACTCAAGGTCGTATTGGGCAACATGGGCAAGAACCCTTTCTTGCTTTCTTCCATTCCAAACTTCTTTAGAACTTTGTCCAAATATGTACTCTGTGACAATGATATTTGGCGTTTCAATCTATCTCTATAAATCTTTATGCCTAATATGTAAGCTGCTTCGCCAAGATCCTTCATTGAAAAACTATTATTCAAATATTCCTTGACACTATTAAGAAGGTCTACATCATTCCCAATCAACAATATGTCATCCACATACAGTATTAAGAATGCTACAGAGCTCCCACTCACTTTCTTGTAAATACAAGCTTCTCCATAAGTTTGTATAAAACCAAAACTTTTGATTACCTTATCAAAACGTTGATTCCAACTTCGGGATGCTTGCTTCAATCCATAGATGGACCGTTGAAGCTTGCATACCTTGTTAGCATCTTTAGGATCGACAAAACCTTTGGGTTGTATCATATACAACTCTTCATCAATGTCTCCATTGAGGAATGCTGTTTTGACATCCATCTGCCATATCTCATAATCATAATATGCAGCGATTGCTAACATAATCCTCACAGACTTTAGCTTCGCTACCGGTGAGAAAGTCTCATCGTAGTCAACTCCTTGAATTTGTCGAAACCCTTTTGCGACAAGTCGAGCTTTATAGACAGTAACATTACCATCAGCATCTGTTTTCTTCTTGAAAATCCATTTGTTCTCGACAGCCTTCCGGCCATCCGGTAAGTCCACCAAAGTCCATACTTGGTTTTCGTACATGGATCCAATCTCGGATTTCATGGCTTCTTGCCATTTATTGGAATCTGGGCTCATCATCGCTTCCTCATATGTCTCGGGGTCATCGGTGTTGTCCACCAACATGACATTCATAACGGAATCATACCAATCTGGAGTGGTACGAGTTCTCGTTGACCTCCGAGGCTCTGTAGCAACTTCAACCGAAGTTTCATGATCACTATCATTAGCTTCCTCTCTTATTGGTGCATGCACCACAGGAACTTCTTCCGGTGCTGCGCTACTCGCAATTTCGAGAGAAGGTTCGACAACCTCGTCGAGTTCTACTTTCCTTCCAGTCACTTCTTTCGAGAGAAATTCCTTCTCTAGAAAGGATCCATTCTTGGCAACAAAGATTTTGCCTTCGGATCTATGATAGAAGGTATACCCAATAGTTTCCTTCGGGTATCCTATGAAGACGCATTTTTCCGCTTTGGGTTCAAGCTTGTCCGGCTGTAACTTCTTTACATAGGCTTCGCATCCCCAAACTTTAAGGAACGACAATTTAGGTTTCTTCCCAAACCATAATTCATACGGTGTCGTTTCAACGGATTTAGATGGTGCCCTATTTAAAGTGAATGCGGCTGTTTCTAATGCATAACCCCAAAATGATAGCGGTAAATCTGTAAGTGACATCATAGAACGAACCATATCTAAGAGAGTTCGATTACGACGTTCAGACACACCATTACGCTGTGGTGTTCCCGGCGGTGTCAATTGTGAAAGTATTCCGCACTTCTTTAAATGCTCGCCAAACTCGTAACTTAGATATTCACCTCCACGATCAGAACGTAGAAATTTAATCTTCTTGTTACGTTGATTCTCTACCTCACTTTGAAACTCCTTAAACTTCTCGAAAGTTTCGGACTTATGTTTCATGAAATAGATATACCCATATCTACTCAAGTCATCCGTGAAGGTAAGAACATAACGATAACCACTGCGCGATGCTACACTCATTGGACCACACACATCGGTATGTATGATTTCCAATAAGTCTGTAGCTCGCTCCATTATACTAGAAAATGGAGTCTTAGTCATTTTACCCATCAGACATGCTTCGCATCTTTCAAGTGATTCAAAATCAAGTGATTCAAGAAGTCCATCGGAATGGAGTTTCTTCATACGCTTCACTCCAATGTGACCAAGACGACAGTGCCACATATAGGTCAAATTATCGCTTGATTTCAAGCGTTTAGCCTCAATGTTATTAATATGTGTATTTCTACTATCGAGATTCAATATGAATAGACCATCTATCAAAGGTGCATGTGCATAAAACACATTACTCATATAAATCGAACAACCATTATTCTCGGATTTAAACAAGTAACTGTCTCGCAATAAACAAGATCCTGATATAATGTTCATGCTTAATGCAGGCACCAAATAACAATTATTTAAGTATAAAACTAATCCCGATGGTAGATGAAGAGGTAGCGTGCCGACCGCGATCACATCAACCTTTGATCCGTTTCCTACGCGCATCGTCACCTCGTTCTTCACTAGCTTCCGTTTATTCTGCAGCTCCTGTTTCGAGTTACAAATATGAGCAACCGAACCAGTATCAAATACCCAGGCACTACTACGAGTACTAGTGAGATACACATCAATAACATGTATATCAGATATACCTTTCTTCTTGATGTTGCCGTTCTTCAAATCCGCCAAGTACCTTGGGCAATTCCGCTTCCAGTGACCTTCTCCCTTGCAGTAAAAGCACTCAGTTTCAGGTTTAGGTCCAGCCTTGGTCTTCTTCGTCGGCGTGGTAACTTTCTTACCACCCTTCTTGAAGTGTCCCTTTTGCTTAGACTTGCCTTTCTTGAATTTGGTGGTCTTATTGACCATCAACACTTGGTGCTCTTTCTTGATCTCCACTTCTGCAGATTTTAACATAGCAAATAGTTCTGGCAACTCTTTGTTCATGTTCTGCATGTTGTAGTTCATCACAAAGTTCTTGTAACTTGGTGGTAGTGATTGGAGGATGCGGTAAACTCCCAAAGTATTAGGAATCACTATACCCAAACTTTGAAGTTTATTTGCGTGCCCAGACATCTTAAGCACATGCTCACTGACGGAGCTACCCTCTTCCATCTTGCAGTTAAAGAACTTTTCAGAAGCTTCATAACTTTCAATTGCCGCATGAGTCTCAAAGATTAATTTGAGATCCTCGACAATATCATATGGATCTGACTCTTCAAACCTTTTCTGAAGCTCCGATTCTAAACCATACAAGATAGCACACTGAACTATGGAGTACTGATTCTTCCGAGCAAGGTAAACATTCTTTACTTCATCGGTAGCATCAGCTGCAGGTGGGTCACCTAGCGGTGCATCCAGCACATAGGTCAAATTACCAGCTGTGAGGACAATCCTCAAATTGCGGAACCAATCCGCGAAGTTGCTTCCATTGTTTTTCAACTTTTCTTTCTCTAGGAACGCATTAAAATTGATGGTAGGGGCTGCCATTGATCTACAACATATTTGCAATAGTTTAGACTAAGATTATGACAAATTGAGTTCAAATTAATTAATGAAATTAAACTAGGTGAACTCCCACTCAAAACAACATCCCTCACATTGTTTTAGTGATCACATGAACCAAATCCACTACATCAACACCGATCATCACGAGAGCTGATATAGTTTTAATGGCGAACAATCATCATGTTCATCATATCTACTATATGATTCATGCTTTGCCTTTCGGCGATCCGTGTTCCTGAGGCCATGTCTGTACATGCTAGGCTCGTCAAGATCAAACCTTAGCTTCCGCATAAGCAAATCTGGCTTGCTTACGTTGTATTCACCCGCGGAATCAAAGACACCCGATCATCACGTGGTGCTTCGAAGCAGCAAGCTTTGGCAACGGTGCATACTAAGGGTGAACACTCTAGAACTTGAAATTTATGTGCATGAGGGATCATCTTATAATGCTACCGTCGTCTACTAAGCAATACAAGATGCATAAAGGATTAACATCACATGCAATTCATAATATGTGATATGATATGGCCTTTCTTCTTTGTGCTTCCGATCTCCATCTTCAAGCACGAACATGATCTCCATCATCACCGGCATAGCATCAAGGTCAATGACGCTTCTCCATGGTTGTCGTCCACCAGCTTCAACTATTACAACTATTTTGAATAGACACGCAGGTCTTAACAGAAATTAAAGACAACCATATGGCTCCTGCCGGTTGCCAACTTACAATAAGGAACATTGCATACATCAAATATAATCACAATCATGGCCATATCACATCACTGCACACCCCTGCAAAACAAAGTTAGATGCTTCTACTTTCTTTGCATATTTTACGTGGTTTGGGGCTTTCCATAAGTGTCGTTCTAACTTACGAACAAGAACCACAACATTGATACTAGCATTGTTGATCACCCGTTGTAAATTGGATCTTTACTATGCTAGGAGAAACAGGCACCCGCAAAGCCACTTATGCAAAACGAGTTGCATGTCAAGCGTGGAGCAAGTCTCATGAACGATGTCATGTAAGGTTAGCCCGGGCCGCTTCATCCCAACATACCGCAAGATGCAAAGTACACAAAAAGCAATCTACAATAAAAGCATCAACGCCCACAATGACCATTGTGTTCTACTCGTGCAACAGATCTACATATAGACACGGCTCTGATACCACTGTAGGGGTTCGTAGCATGGAAAACAAAAATTTTCTATCGCATACAAACAAACAAGCCAAGATCTATCTATTAGATTGTAGCAACGAGTCGATGGAAAAACTCACCCTCGAAGATTCCAAAGTGTTTAACGAGAGCAGATTCTCGTGGGTGATGTAGTCGTACTCTTTCCGATCTCAAGATCGCGTAGACGATCCTTCCGGCGCCGCGTTCCCGCAGCGCTCCCGCAGTCGGTCACACGTTCGGTACTCGACGAAGACCTTCCTCTCCCTTGTTCCAGCAGGCAGCGGAGGTTGTAGCACTCTCCTCGCGATTCCGGCAGCACAACGGCGTGGTACCGGAGGTAGAGGGGAAATCCCGCAGGGCTTCGCCTTAAGCCGGTGCGAGTATGGTGGAGCTTATGAGAGAGGCTATTAGTGGTCTAGTAATTAGACACACCAATTAGAGGGCTCTAAACCAATTAGAAGGCTCTAAACCGAATAGCTCTAAACCGGGGTCTAGATCTAGGGTTTAGTTTAGAGGATAGGAAACTTGTGTGTCTAGGAGGGGAGCCCTGCCCCTCCTTATATAGGTGGGAGGGGTGGGCGCGCCAGGGGAGGGAGGGAGTCCCTCCCCAACTCGGCCTTGGGCTGGGCGCCGGCCTGGAGGAGTCCAACTCCTCCTCCAGGTTGGTTCCAACTCCTCTTGCTTGTTTCCCACAGTTTCTTGTTTTGGCAGTTTGACTTTCAAACTGGACATTTGACTTTTCTGTTTTAGGATTCAATTTAATCCTATATTTGGGACAGCAAGAACACTTAGTACATGATGCAATCATTCCAATATGTAATGACACATTCATGTACCCCTTCCCCCTCCGGAGTGCCGGACAATCCGGAACCTTCTAGAATATCCCCGATGAAAACACCGGAATCATTCCCGAACTCCGAAACGGGACTTTCCTTATATGAATCTTATTCTCCGGACCATTCCGGATCACCTCGTGATATCCCGGATCCCATCCGAGACTCCGAACAACATTCGGTCTCTTTCTCATAATACCATAACTACTCAAACAACGTCGAATCCTTAAGTGTGTCTCCCTACGGTTCGTGAATTATGCGGACATGATCGAGACACTTCTCCGAACAATAACCAATAGAGGAATCTGGAAATTCATATGGCTCCCACATATTTCTACGATTACTTTGCGATCGAATGAACCACTTACATACGATACCAATTTCCCTTTGTCTCACGATATGTTACTTATCCGAGGTTATGATCGTCGGTATCTCTGCATACCTAGTTCATCCTCGTTACTGATAAGTACTCTTTTCTCGTTCCCGTGATATGTGATCCCTTGTGACCAAGTCACATGCTTGCAAGCTAATTGGATGACATTTCACCGAGAGGGCCCAGAGAATATCTATCCGTCATGTGGATGGACAAATCCCACTCTTGATCCATGTGTTTCAACCAATACTTTCCGAACACTCAATGCCACCTTTATAGCCACCCTGTTACGGTGTGGTGTTTGATGACATCAAAGCATCCATCCAGCAAAGGTGATATGCATGATCTCATGGTCGAAGGAATTAGGTTACTATGTATCAGAAAGCATATAGCAATTGAACTATTGAAATGACTTGATCTTTATGCTACGCTTGTCTATAGGAGTATGTCCACCATATCATTCTCCTAACGATATGATCTTGTTGTTGATAACATCTCAATGTTCATGACAAAGAAACCACATCATCAATCAACCAACAAGCTAGTGAAGTATAGAGGCTATACTAGGGACTTCAAATTAAGTTTACAAATCACACAAGTATTAATGGTTTCCTTGTTAATACTATTATAGCATGAATGCAAACATTTATCATAAACACAAAGATATATAATAATAACTATATTTATTATTGCCTCTAGGGCATATCTCCAACACCTCCACCCCATCCACTCCTAACCTGCCACCTCACCCTAATCCCATCCAACCACCCAGATCCCCACCCCACCGTCGCCGCTATGCGTGCACACCACGCTCACCAGTCACCCCCACTCGACACACACATAGCACGCACACCACACAGCGTCGCACCTGGCCCCACTCCCCGTCCCACACACGCACACACACGCAGCTGCACACGCACACACACCCACGCGCACCAACCGCACGCTCCCCACCCCTTGGTCGGCCGCCAGCCTGGCCCCACTCCCGTTCGATCCCCATCGTCCAGCCGCAACTCCCTCGACCCCTGCTCACGAGCCCCCGTTCCTCCACCCTCCTCTCGACTTCTTCCTCCCTCTCGTCTGGATCCCCGCCGCCAGGGCTGCATCGCCCGCCTCCGGCCTTCCCTCCCTCTCCTCTGCTCGACAACCACTGCCCGCCCCGTCCTTCGTTCCTTCACCAACTCGCCCGACGCCGCCTCGCCGCCACTTTTGCCCTGCCTCCTGTGCGTGACCGCGCGGTACCCCGCCGCCAACCGCCAGCCTCGCCTCGTCGCTCGGCTCCCGCATCACCGACCTCTGCCGCACCTCCTCCTCTGCGCGCCCTCGCCACCCGCGAGACCACGAGCTCCGCCGGCTGGCCTTCCCGCACGGCACCTCTGCCAGCGAACCCCGCGGCCTCCCTGTCGTGTCATTCCTTGCTGGTCGACGTCACCGTCGGTCCCACGCTTCCTCGACGCCCCCTCTTCCCCAGGCAGCGGCGACCCCGCCGTGTTCCTCGAGCTTCGTCGGTCGCCACCTGCGGACCGCTCTCTGCTGCGGCTTCTCTCCTCCCCAGCCCGACCCCGCCAACCACCCCGCGCCGGCCTCCTTTGCATCTGTGTCGCGCCTCTCGCTACCGAGCTCGCTGCCAGGAACCATCCCTGTTTTCCTCGTCTCGAACAAGTTCTATGCGGCCCGGCCAGGCCCTTGTTCTGTCGTCTGCCATGTCTATACGCCGGTGGATATGCTAAGTTGGTTGTGCTATTTTGAAGCGTTGACGAAAAGGTTTGGAGATAGGGATGTGGTGGTGCTGATACAGTGTCGATTTGGTTCGGTGTTGACGTGGACCATTATCACCAATTTTCGTCATGTCTGATGCAAGTGTTTCCACGATGGTCTCCGCAAGGCCTTCCTTGGATTCATTTCCGCAAATTCAAGACCTTCCTCTAAGATCACCCTACACCCGTAGGCTATGTGACCGGAGACGTCGCGCCCCCGTGATAACCACCAACAAGATCTTCATCACGAACGGCAAGATCGGCCACATGGAACCGAAGACGTCGAGCCCTCCTTCACAGATCCTGAAGACCGAACCCAAACCTCCCGAACCCCAAGATCATCGGACCCCGATGTGTGACCCCTTTTCCGAGACCAATACTTTTATAATATATAATATATACTTGTTGCATATTATATTGGTCATGCATGCATACATGTTTGTGGAAGTTTGGGGTTATTTGAGAGATTCACCTAAATTAAATATGGAGGCCATATGCGGGCGAAGCTAGTCTAATATTGGATCCATTTAAATTTGTGTAGCGAACCGATGCTATGTTTTGCCATGTTAAGACAACATTTAAATTGCGGGGTATCTAAATAACATGAACCTATTAATTAGTTGTCGGGACCCCGGTTCCGCTTAATATTGCCTAATTGCATCGCATCTCGCCATGCCATACATCATACATGCATCATGCCCGATCTTTTGCCGCAGTATTAAATAGTGCATCCGGTGTTTCTGCTAGTGCCTTGCTTCTTCACGGATTAGGCCGATGAGTTGATGTGAGCTTCGTCCCGATCTTCGGATGAACCTTCGGCAATGTTTTTCAGGCGAGCATTCTCCCCCTTTCTACCTATTTTATCTTTCTAGTCTTTATTTCTTCCTTTTGATCTATTGCTATCTGTGTTGCGATGCTCTAGTTTCCATACCCGTGATATCCCTTGCAGCCTTATATTGCCTTGGACACATCCTATTGCCTGTTGATTCGTAGGTAGTTGGACTTGCGCGTCGTAGTCGCTTGCTCAAGTGCTGTTGCGTGTTGTCAAGTACCACAGTTGTTGGAGTAATGCCGCATGTTTAATGTTGGAGATGATCAAGACTTTAATTATTGTTTAATAACTAAAATTGAAAGTAGGTAAATGCAGAGGCACCGGTGGGTAATAGACAATATTTGGTTTTTAACCGCTCACTGGTGTCCCGTAGGACCCCGAGTTCTTGACACCTGTTCCGAGATCGAGCGCGCTAACCACAGGTGGGGTGTGTGGGCACCCCCATCGATTTAGTACCTGATTCCAAGTACTGTACTGGGGGCCACAAAGTTGTTTGGGGATTTATTACTATCCTGTACTTATGCCATGCTTTACTTCTTTATTTAAGATTGTGCGTGGAGCACCTGTACTGTTTAGGATTGCGGAGTGTTTTCGCGGTATCGACAAGCCCAGTCACACTTTCAGGTTCCCAGTCGTTTACAGCCACTGACGCAAACCCTGGGTCCGTTCCGGAGCCGGCCAACTTCGTTGCGGGTAGCTTAGTGGGGTGGCCCCCATGTACTTACTTTGGGTCTGGGAAACGTCATGACTTAGGCCCCGCCGACATACCGATGGGTGTATGTTAACTGATCTGGCAAAAAGGGTCGAAGTGCGTGTGGAAACTTTGGTGCACCCCTGCAGGGTTAAATCTTTTCGAGAAGCCGTGTCCGCGGTTATGGACGACTTGGAGCACAGTTCTCGATCATAGACAACTATAACTAAAGTTTACTGTTATAATTTGACTTGTATCCGATATGACTAGTAATCAGCTCCACTACAACGGAATGGCTAAATAAAAGTACCAACAACTGCTAGGTTTTGGGATATCTCATGCCAATTGCATCTGACTAGTAAGTGTTGCAACTACAACGGAATGGTTAACTAAAAGTGCCCACTGCTTATTATATCAGGATGACTATCTATACCTGACTAGTAATTGCTGCAACGATAACTGAATAAATAAAAAATTGCCAACTGTGTGAGTTCCTCGGTTGACTTCCTCGTTTGGTCTCGAGGGGGAAACACCAGGATGGGTATGTTTGGTGGTAGTATTAGGTTGGTTCCGAATAGGTCTTTCTTACCCCTCTCCGATAGCCACTAGTTGTATCGAGTCTCTATAGGTTGTTTAGTGCATGCCGCGCTGCCGCTCAGTCCACTATACCTATGTAGGCGAGGACCGCTGAATTCTAGTCTCGCCGTGTACTGGCCTCAGTACTGACCGCTCTCTTTTTCCTTTGCCCTTTGTCGGCACCCCTTTTGTTTAAGCAGGTTTTGAGATCGACGTCGTTAGCAGGGTTACCCTTCCGGCTTGGCCTGGGCAGGGTTATGGACGCCATTGGTTATTCTTCAGGGCTCTTAGCTCGATTTGCTTCTTGTCCGTAGTCGGATGATGTATCGTTTTCAAGGTGATTTGGATCTTTGTATTGTATATATGTATTCTTGACTCTTTGAGTCGCTGTTGTATATATATATGTTTTGTGGGTTCCATCGAGGACTATTGTGTAATGATATTACTTCATTTTCCACCCGCACGCAAGTGCCTGGTGGGCACCTTTGAATCGTTTCTATGCGGGTTTGGCGGGAAGCGCTGAAACTTGCATAGGGCCGATTCTGAGGGTGTTACAAGCCAGAAGCATCCGGCACACCTGAAGGCCAAACACACCGCTTATGGTGTGTTCCTGCTGAAGCACCTTCCCCAGCTGTAGAGGAAGTTGGATGATGTTTCATGAAGTAGATTGTGTGTCTCTGTGTCGGTATGGTTGTGTTAAGTTTGGACTATCCCTATCTATGTTGTGTTGAACTTGAACCTAATGAGTGCCTCTGGTTGAACTCTAATGGCTTAGTGTTTGAACAATCAAGTGTTTATGTCTAAGAAAATTTTGTGAAGCCATGCAGTCATCTTGGGCCTCCTGCTCACGGAGACATGCGATGGCACTAAGGTCATTTCCCCATTAAGGTGAAGGTGAATACACGAGTTTAAACTTTCACTCCTCTGGTTGCTTTTCATACCTAGCCAGAACCCTTCTGAAAGATACGCGGTGGCCCATAATCTCTTCTTCGTATACATCCTCTTAAGCCAATTTTTAGTTTTGGGTGACATCCACTTCCTAACAAAAGAGTGCCATCGTTGCTCGAATACTTGCTCCGAGGTGGTGTAATAATTTAGAGTCCTAAACTCGTCTAGTGACTTGTTAGGTAGGATCATATCCATATTCTTTTGAATGTGGAAGCTGCAAATATGTTGGCATACATCAGTAAATACTTAATCCACAACATTGCTCATCGTGGCATCCGCATTCGTGATTACAGCCTTTGGCTTCTGCTGGCACATTGCTTTCAGGAAACTCTAGAGCAGCTAGACATATTTTCTTCGGTCTCGTTTGATAGGATGGCCCACCCAAATACCATTGTTTTACGGTGATTATTCCAACCGACAAAAGGAACAAATGGCATTCTATACTTATTCATCTTGTATGTGTTGTCAAACACAACAACATCGTCATAGTCCTGGTAGTCCCAACATGATTGAGAATCGCACCAGAACAAGTGGTGCAGGTGGCCTTGATCATCTAGCTTTGCTAATCAAGGATCGCATGATGAGATGCTTCCTAACCCCTATGTTTCCGAGTGATAATATCTTAGCTCTTTGGGATTCGTTGATCTTCCTGTGGGACCAAAGAAATGGGACTTCATCCGGTCTTGCTAACACATGATTGTGAGTGTCATTGATGAGTCCAAAATTGATGCATATTTAAGTATATAAATTATTTATATTGTCACTCCTTACATGCTACATCTATCTATAACTATGCCTATTATGTATGATTAGTAGTTCTCATTCATTTTCACATGGGCTTTGCACAACTGGTAGTTTTATTAGTATTTGATTACCCTTTTCGTGTCTTTTATTTGTGTGTAGGTGCTATGGAGAATCATGGATAAAAGGAGCAAAGAAGATTCAATATGGAGGAGTTGCAGGCATCAGACTTAGCCATTTGAGGGAAGGAAGAAGTGAGTTTTTCTATCAACTCCAAATGAATATGCAAGGCCATGGTGTTGTATCCCTTATCCATATGAATCCAACGAGCCAAAGAACACATCCATCGGAGTCCGTATGAAAAAATGGCAGCCAAAATACTACGGAGTACCGAAGGGATAACGACCACTGGTACGGGCGGAGCCCGGCCGTACCGCCCTTCGACAGCTTCGTTTCGTCAAATGGAACAACATTTGTGAAGACCCAATGGGCATGTTCAGCCCTAGCTCCGTCAGTTCGTGAAACCGACCTCCAGATGCCTATTTAAAGAGGGGAAACCCTAGATGAAAGGAGAGAGTCCACACACGTCATAGGGGTGGAGCCCTACCGCTCCGCCGCCCACAAGATCTACATCACCATAGCCCTCAAGGGAGAGAGTACACTTGCATCTTCAAGGGCTACACATCGATCTTCATTGCCATCTTCGTCAACATCGTCTTCACATCAATCCCCTTTGTTTACTTTGTTGTAGTCCAATCTCTATTGTGGATTTGCACTTGTATTCAATTGATTCTTCATATTGCATCCATACAATTGTCATGATGTTGATCCCCTTCATGTATGAGTAGTTTCCTTGTTCTTGTGGAGAGATGGTGAAACCCTAGTATTATTATGCATTGAAATAAATATGATCTATTACTTGTGTACAAAGATCCATTGATCTATGAATTGTGTTTGATCTCCCTCTTTAGATGGTATGTGTAGTCGGCCACATATCATTTTCCCTTGGGACTAAAGGGAGGGAGAAATCCTTTGGACGTGTCTTGGAAGCGTGCCCGTAATTCCCCGTGACAGATTGGCGCCGGCTCATAACCTAAATGGTCAAAGGAGGATTTACGAGGGACTCCATAAGCTAATTACGATATCCACAGGGAAACCCTTAATTGCGGTGGTTTGTATGGGTGACTACTCTCAAACATCGCAGTGGTTATTTAGAGTTGACCTCACTCTTGGCACAACAAAGTGGCTTCCTACGAGCATTGTAGTGAACATCTTATTATGGAGCACTCTCCACACATGTCATTAAATAAGGAATAGGTTATTCTAATCATTCATAATTATTTCATGCTAGTGGTGAATCCTACACTCCTTGAGAACCCCTCAATCATATTACACAACACTTCGTAGATACTTTCTTGCTTTAGTTTAATTTTGTTATTTACTTTGTTCTTGTTTACTTTGGCACTTAATCAAACACACTCTTTACACATCCTTTACTTGGAATTAAAGATAACTTAAACGTACTCACTAGTTAATTGTAATGAGGGGAATAAAGACCTTTACCAATAGCTCTGTGTGGGTTCAATATCTTTACTTCGAAACTGGCTACAATTGGTCTATACACTTATAGTCATCAAGCTATTTTCTGGCGCCGTTGCCGGGGAGCTAAGCGCTTTTGGTCTTTGTCTTTAGTTGTTAATTTATTGTTGCTGTACTAAAAGTTATTAACGAGTTTCAAGTTATTTATGTTTATTACTTTTTACTGCTTTTACTTATTTGAAAAGAACAAAAAATTATAGAACCAAAAACCCATAAAAATTTATAAAACAGAAAGTATAAAAACATTTGCTACTAATCATGTCTTTCGAGATTGTTATGTTTGAATAGATGAGTTCGCAATACAAGAGAAGAAAGTTGGAACTTTCAGATATTATATGACGAGGGAAAAGGTATTAGAATAATGGGTGAGTTGGTTGAAAGTATATTCATCCAAATTATGTACCTCGTACAATTTCACTTGTGAATGCTGCGGTTCCAAAGATCATTTTATTTATAAATGTAAGAATAATACCTTTGATATCAAATTAGCGCTTTATAATGGGAATTGCGAATTCTTTGCTAATGTAGAGGTTTATGAGAGAGTACTTTTTACCGGTTGTTGTGAGTTTCTAGCTCGCATGAGTGATATAAAAAGAGAAGATGAAGTACTCGATAATATCTATGGAATAGTATACCTTATATACTCTTATTGTATTGATAACTTTTGTGATAATGCATTAGTGATTGCTCACAAGCGGATAGCTGCGGAAGAGACTAACCTTTTGCAGGACTCACGGAAGAAAGAAGAAGAGGATATACACCGTAGAGAAGATACTACTACAGCTGGTATGGGTTTGTTTAACTTGTATGACCTGCTAGATGGTTGTGCAAAATCATTTTGTAATTCATATCTTGAGATTTGTGATAAATGTATGGCAGTTGGCCACCTTAGTTTTCAATATTCCATTACTCTTGAAGAATTCCTAGTATCTTACACTAGAGTTGAAGTCTTAGAGTATTTGGTTTATAAAGGTGTCCATGATCCACTCTCAAAAGATTTAATTATGAGAAAGAGTAGTGATAGTATGCTTCTTATGCAACTTCCCAACTTGTTACCAAATTTACAATCTTATTGCCAAGAACATCTTAGTGATAATCCAATTGTGGTAGAGAGTAAGGCATGGTCTAAAACCGTAGTGCCCAAAGATAACCATTTGCATGAACCAAAAGATAAAGAGGAGGAACAATAAAAAGGTGAGGTTGACAAAGATTGGAACATTATAAATACTACATTTGTTTATGATGCCTCTCTCTCTAGTAATGATTCTTATAATGCTAAAACTGATTGTAATTTATCTGCGGAGGCCTTGTGCCTAGACACTCATGAGGAGAGCATTACTAATGATGAGCTAGAGATATAACCTTGCTATGAATCTTTCGATGCTAATATGCAGGGACCTAATTTACTCCTTGTTGCAAAGAAAGAATATTATGAAGTGTTCCCCTACAATGGTAACCAAGATAAAAGTTCAATAGTTATATTTCAACCTATAATGCTCTCGTTGCATCTACATAAGGAGGCATGTTCACCACGCTTGGTGCATACATTCTCACTTGTAAGCGAGAACTTATTTATATATATGATGTCGATGCACCGCAAGAGGGTACGACTTCGATCACACTCTACTATGAGATGCTCCAACCCTTTGCTATAGGTAAGTACAATCACACCTTGAATTAATATCCCCTGGGATCTAGGTGGATGATTTAATGGAGCCTCTAAGCCTGGCTATATGGCTTTAAAGAAAGCACTTCCCTGGAGGCAACCCGGAAGTTTTTAGGTGTCTTTCTTAATTTTGTGTCTTTAGTTTAATTGCATTCATGTTGCATTGGTACTTGTATATATGCATGATTTACTACTAAAGTTGGCTTGGAACTGTTTTCGACTGAAGCTCACGGTGAGCTTAACGAGCAGCAGTACGGGCAGACATGTCCATACCGCGCGCCCGTACCACTCATGTGACAATTCGGAAGAAGTAGGAAATTCTCCAGGAAGTTGACATCATGCTTAACGAGCATTGGTATGGTCGGACGCGTCCGTACCGTACGCCCGTACCGACCTCGTTATCAGGCAAATAAAACAGGAAGAGGACACTGAAGTTTTAACGACCACCCGTACGGGTGCACCGCGCCCGTACCACCCGGTCGTACCAACTTCGTCGGGAGCCTTAAAGAGAGAGAGAGAGAGAGAGAGAGAGAGAGAGAGAGAGAGAGAGAGAGAGAGAGAGAGAGAGAGAGAGAGAGAGAGAGAGAGAGAGAGAGAGAGAGAGAGAGAGAGAGAGAGAGAGAGAGAGAGAGAGAGAGAGAGAGAGAAGACAAGGTGCAGTACGGGCGGAGCCCGTCCGTACCACGCGCCCGTACCAAGGAGCAGCATCGCGTGGTAAGGGCAGGGACGAGTACAAAAAAAGGTTATAGCCCCTCCAATATTTTTATTTTGACAATTTCAGGTCAGTGGGTTACCTTCTACATGTCCCTTTATACTTCATTTTATTTTACCTACCTTCGAAACTTCCTAGCCTATAATTCTCTGTAGTGTTTCGTGTTTCTTTTATTTTCTTCTCATGGTTGGGTGAACAAACTCCGTTCGTACACCGAATCGTTTCCTTTTACTTTGTTTATTATTTTCACAGGGACTTGAACCTTGTGTGATGACGTGAATGGTTTGTGTCAACCGTGTAAATACTTGCACAAGCCACTTGGTTGTTTCAACTCAACCCTTCAACAAGGAAGTATTCGTTGAACCAAATGTCCATGTCCATCAAAAGTGAGGTTATTCGTACCTAAACGGTAAAGTTTGTCACCCTTTATTTGTTCAAGCTTGGGGAGGTAACCACTTCTCATACTCTCTTTTGATAACTCTATTTTATCGTTTCTTATGATAATCTATTCAAGTTTGGTTCTTACAAAAGTTCTACCTTGAGGAAGTTACTTCTGTATTTGTAGAGTCTTGTGCAATGTTCTTGTTTGATGAAACTATTTATGCAATCACGTATCCACTATTTTTGAATGCTTGCTTAGGTAAGTTGTGTTTCATGTTTGTATAATGGATGCACTTGCTTTTTTTGGGATTCATAAGAGTTGAGTTAGAGCTTGATGTACGTTGTTAATATCTTTATTCGGCTTGAGAAGAATATTGTGATCCTCTAAAAATGCATTGTCATAATTTCTACATGTAAAACCTTTGTCTCCCACTTTTTAAGTTTGAATTGTTTATCTTAGATTGGTTGATTTGTGAAGATTCCGTGCTTGTGGGAGTAATTCAAAATAGTTAGAGTAAAGCTTTTTATTGGTATGATGATTAGTTGTGGAAACTTTTTCTCTAGTTCTTTTAGCTAACTGAGTCTTGCCTTGGAAATAATATTTCCAAACAAGTACAACAAGAAAAAGTCTGAAATTTATGACTTGTTTGATGAATTATTGTCTTGAGAGTATACCCTTTGATGATACTTAACCCCATAGATATTTTGATAGTCTTGAAGACACTCATGAAAGGAATTGTTTGATTGAAATAAAGTCTAGTGGTAATTGCGATGCATGCCAAAGCTAACCTTGTGGATCAAACCAAGGTACTAGATCAAAAAAGGGAGAAATAATTGAGACAACTTTATTCTATGTCTCTAATGCACACTTTTGGGATGCCAACAACTCCGCTAGCTTTTGAAAGATCTATGGTATAACCCCGGATTTCGGCTATGAGTTATTGACATGAGTGGCATATGTGTCCATATATGGGAAAAAGTATTGGTACTCTCAAATGTTGTGCAAACACTTGCAAAATAAATATTTAGCGATCCTTGAAAAAAAAGATATATATGAGGATCCACATAGCAAGTCCTTGGCATGGTCTCATTACTACTTTAGGAATTTTTCTTGGAAAACAATGATTGGATTGGAAGTGTTTTTGATAGACTTGATTTATTGATGTGGATAAGACACTTCATTGTTATACTACTTGGGACATGAAACTCTCTTACTCAATTTTGCTATTAAAACATCCTAGTGTTCCTTGGCAAGCTGAGAGTTAACTAGAAGAATTGGATTGATTGTTGCATTTCTAGTTATTTATACTTACATTAAACTCTACTTTGATTGTCCTGATTTACCTAAGCTTGCATAGTATTCTTGACATCTCTCTAACTTTGATGAGCTTTACAAATGGATGAAGTGTTGAACGCATATGACTGCCAATCATAAGTGAATTCATATTCCCGTTAAAGCCCTTACTATAAAAAAGTAAGGAGATACAAAACTTATTAAAAGGCTCAATAAGAGGATCACAAGTTTGTTTTCAAGCTAGATTCACTTTTTGACATGGAGCTTTGAAGTTTTAATTGATCTTTTATGGATTGACATAACTAAGCTTGTGTTGCCTTGTATGAAAATATCCTTTCTTACTTTGAGCTTGCGGGGAAAATAAGGATGTAAAGCATTAATCTTCTACGTATGGTATTATATTTTTGTTTCAATTTTTGCCTCATTCATGTTATCAACTCGTGCCTCATGAACATTATGACCTTGTTCATAAGCCACTTTATTGCTCAGGACGAGCAAGAGTCTAGCTTGGGGAAGTTAATGAGTCCAAAATTTATGCATATTTAAGTATATAAATTATTTATATTGTCACTCATTACATGCTACATCTATCTATAACTATGCCTATTATGTATGATTACTAGTTCTCATTCATTTTCACATGGGCTTTGCACAACTAGTAGTTTTATTAGGATTTTATTACCTTTTTCTTGTCTTTGATTTGTGTGTAGGTTCTATGGAGAATCATGGATAAAAGGAGCAAAGAAGATTCAATATGGAGGAGTTGCAGGCACCAGACTTAGCCATTTGAGAGGAGGAAGAACTAAGTTTCTCCACCAACTCCAAATGAATATCCAAGTCCATGGTGTTGTATCCCTCGTCCATACGAATCCAACGAGCCAAAGAACACCTCAATCAGAGTCTGTATGAAGAAATGGCGGCCAAAATACTACAAAGTATCGCAGGGATAACGACCACTGGTACGGGCGGAGCCCGCCCGTACCGTACGGCCGTAACACCCTCTGACGGCTTTGTTTCAACAAACAGAACAACATTTGTGAAGACCCAATGGGCATATTCGGCCCCTAGCTCCGTTGGTTCACGAAACCGACCTCCAGATGCCTATTTAAAGAGGGGAACCCTAGATGAAAGGAGATAGTCCACACACGCCATAGGGGCGGAGCCCTACCACTTAGCTTCCTCCATAGCCGCCGCCCACAAGATCTACATCACCATAGCCCTCAAGGGAGAGAGAGGACACTTGCACCTTGAAGGGCCACGCATCGATCTTCATCGCCATCTTCATCAACATCGTGTTCACATCAATCCCCTTTGTTTACTTTGTTGTAGTCCAATCTCTATTGTGGATTTGCACTTGTATTCAATTGTATCTTCATATTGCATCCATACAATTTCCATGATGTTGACCCCCTTCATGTATGAGTAGTTGCCTTTTTCTTGAGAGAGATGGTGAAACCCTAGTATTATTATGCATTGAAATAAAGATGATTTATTACTTGTGTACAAAGATCCATTGATCTATGAATTATGTTTGATCTCTCTCTTTAATTTTTATGTGTATTTGGCCGCATATCATTTGCCCTTGGGACTAAGGGAGGGAGAAATCCTTTGGACATATCTTGGAAGCGTATTCGGAATGCCTCGTGACAGATTGGCACCGGCTCGTAACCTACACGGTCAAAGGAGGATTAAAGAGGGACTCCCTAAGCTAATTACGATATCCGCGGCGAAACTCTTAATTGTGGTGGTTTGTATGGGTGACTGCTCTCAAACATCGCATTGGTTATTTATAGGTGACCTCACTCTTGGCTCAACACATAATTGTAGTGAACATCTTATTATGGAGCTCTCTCCACACATGTCATTACATAAGGCATAGGTTATTCTAGTCATTTCATAATTATTCCATGCTAGTGGTGAATCATACACTTCTTGAGAACCCCTCAATCATATTATACAACACTTTATAGATACTCTCTTACTTTAGTTTACTTTTGTTATTTACTTTATTCTTGTTTACTTTCGCACTTAATCAAACACACTCTTTACACACCCTTTACTTGGAATTAAAGATAACTTATAAGTACTCTCTAGTGAAAAGTAACGAGGGCATAAAGACCTTTACCAATAGCTCTTTGTGGGTTCGATATCTTTACTTCGAAACTAGCTATAATTGGTCTATGCACTTGCAGTCATCAGTCATCAAAACTCTGAATGATCCAAAGACTAGTTTTTCCATCAAACTTCACCACCATACGTGCCTTGCACTTGCACCTAGACTCAGGTCTGAGCCTATGTTTTTGGCCTTACATTGTCGGTAACTTCCTGGCACGTTTCCCTTACCTCCAACATATAAAACGCCTAAGATGAACAACTCCATCATCAAACCGCCTCGCTTGGTGCTTCCTAATATCAAACCCATGATCTTTGGCATATCTGTTGTCGAAACAATATGATGATGCTTATCTAACAAATGTCATTTCCATTATATTGCAGTACAATTCTTGCTTATCGTCAGGATACCCAGTGTCATTGCTACATTTATTTGAATTTTCAGTCTGACTACCTGGTGCCTCCTGCAAATTCAAAACCTTTCCATTACAACTATAGTTATATGCATGTCAGTTCGTTGATTGCTAAAAAAGGCCGAGAAATAATACCTCACTCGTGTCAATGAACATATCCGCATTTGGTGCATCTTAATCATCATCAAAATTACCCATCTCCAAGTCTGATTCACCAAAATAGTCATACTCCATACCGGAGTCATTTACCTGAACAATTTAGCAATATTTAGTAACCTTTATACAATTGCATCATCCGGTGCATGACATATAAAATTTAACACCACTACACATACCTCACTATCGACAAACATGTTCGTTTCTTCATGGTTGTTAAGGCCATTATGAAAATCGTCGTCATAGACAATCTAAACAAAACAAGCCATGAGATATCATATATTATTTAATTTAACATAAAAATATCAAAGAAGAAGCTAATGTGTCCTCACATCAAACTCATCTTCGCTCCAGCCGTCTTCGGGATGCATATTGGTGGAAATGGAATCATCATTACCGACATACCCGCTTTCATCATCGTTCATACTAGATCTAGAATCCTCCGTCTCCTCTATGATTGTGTCACATTGTTAGAACCACCAATGCTACGTGTGTCTAAGAATTACTAGAGAGGAAGCATGATTATGGGATCAACTTACATAGATCGGAAGATGCAGCCGACGATTTAGATTAGAAACCCTACTGACGAAGATGCCGAGTCGCTGATGCATCTTCTTTCGCGGATCTGCGGCGGCGGACGCGGGGTAGATCGGCGGCGCCGAGGCGAAGCAGATCCGCGAGGTACGAGCAACGAAGTTTTACCAGGCGACTGAGAAGAGAGAGCTTCAGTTCCGCCCAATAATGGTGCATGCATGGACGTGGAAGCTAATCGCGGTGATTAGCTTTCTATGTGGGACCTATGTGGGGTCATGCAGTACGGCGCCATCAGTCCATGTATACTTATACGAGACTATACTGGGTTCGGATATGAGTTCCGCCTGGACCAGAAAAAAAGGGGCCAACAAAACACGCGGACGAAAATGCTCCTAGCAGTTCGGATTTTCTCGTAATCGAGGGTGCGCACTGAAGCACTCCTCTCTAAGATATTGGTCCACAACTCAAACAATCACTCATTTTGCCATTTCACGAATAAGGTGTAGTGTTGTGCATGCATGATCTGTCATCTAGAATCTCCAAGATCCAAATTGATCGCTTCTTTTCTGAATAGGTTACTGTTACACATAAGGAAGTTGATTTCAGGATATTTCGTTTTTAATAATTCATACAGTTATATTAGGATATTAAGTAAATCTAACTGATTTTAAGTAATTTTTTCATGAGCATCCAATACAGGACTGTTGCTGAAATAATGAAATATTATGAACTACCAAGGTTATCAGACAATATCATATGATATGTTTTAGGCACGCCTTTTAGGACGGAGGTTTTGACATTATATTTGCTTTCTCTCGTAACAAATGGTGTCAGATATCTGAAACAGGGTATTCTAAACGATCTGCACAAATGCATAGAGCCCATCAATGTTCTAGTATTTCTTAGCTAAACCAGGTAAATATACTTGTACTTTTCTGGTTTTCTATATTTGAAGTGACATTCCACCCATTGTTGTCGGTCTTCTTTTAGGTTTTGACAAGATGCAAGTATTTACAGGAATACTAGGAGCTACTAATAGTATCAACTGCACGAATCACATATGAAATAATATGGGAGTACAATATGTTATATTACAAAGAAATGAGCCGAGTTGGATACACGACTATGCTTGTAGTGAGTAATACGATCTGACTCATGGGGAAAAAAGGGTATCAGAAGACACATCACTGAATTTATGTAGATATCTGGTCAAAACATACTCAATTATGTGCCTTTACATTGTTGTGTAATGTTCCTTAGATCTCATTCTTCTCTCCTCTGCATTTTCCTCTTCACCCATTAATTTTAACTTTTAACTCGCCTTTGATACCACAAGCTCATCAAAGAGCAAAAGGAGGAACAATCAGCTCATTTCATTTGTAACAGCCTCAAATATCTTCTGTCCATGATTGATACACCTTGAACACTGATACAGCTGGATTCATCCGCAACGCATTTAGCCGGGGCGGTGATGAAGCTCACCATGACACCAACTTTGGCAAGGCAATGAAACATGTCAATCATGAGAATGGTGTGTCAGCCTCCAATATATTCTGCATCATATCTCGGTAGCTCGTGCCCCTATTGTTTCGTCTTCTGATAAACTAGTACTCGCTAATTTTTTTTAAATAATACATTTTTTTATTCATTTTCACAAATAATACGCAAATTTAGCAATTTTCATTTCTGTCCGTCCGTCGTCCGTTCAACGGACGACAGAGCTCCTTCGTTGGTTGCGCGGACGACAGATGGGTTCGTCCTTTGAGCAGACGATACAGGTCGGTCGTCTCTTGAAGAGACGACATGATCTGTCGTCCTTTGAGCAGCCGATGCCCCAGTGCTCCCGCCGCTAAATAATCGTCCGCTCCTCGGCAATCCTTCGCGCCGATTTTTCCCGCTGGTACTCCCCGCCATTTTTTCCCGACGTTACTCCCCGCAAATTTTTCACGCCAGTAATCCCCGCCCTTTGTTCCCGCCACGACTTCCCGCCCTCTTTTTCCCGCCACGACTTCCCGCCTTTTTTTCCCGCCTATTCGGTTTGGTGCCTCTATAAATTCGGGCAACGGGATGTATCCTTTAACCCAGTTCATCTCTTCCTCCTCTTACTCTCTCATTTCCCTCTCTCCTTTTTCTTTCGCATTTTCCTCCACTCCTCTCCACTATGACCGACGCGTCTCCCTGACCTGTAGATATGTCCATTGGGCTTTTCTTCATAGCCAGAACTGTTGAGATAGGCGATAAACCAGCCGACTGGGATACGTTGGTATCGAACCATGATGCTCTCGTTATACTTGGTAAGTCACTTCATCGAAGAGGGTGGAAACTGAAGACCCCAAGTCAGGTACGAGCAGAGCTTCTCAGGATCAAGGCAAGGTGGGACAAGCTCACCTTCAAGTGTGAAGCTCGCATGATGGAGGTGGCTAATGCACCTTGGTCCTGGATAGAAGATAGCGAAGATGGGGATGATATCTTCATGCCGCCACCCATTGGAAGCAAGGCAAGAGCTGAGTGGGACAAGAGGCAGGAGAAGAAGAAAGAGCAGGCCAAGAAGAGTCAAGCTGACATGACGGAGCAAGTTGTGGCACCTAGGGCCTGGATAGAAGAGAGCGAAGATGAGGATAATATCTTCATGCCGCCACCCGTTGGAAGCAAGGCGAGAGCTGAGTGGGACAAGAGGCAGGAGAAGAAGAAAGCGCAGGCCAAGAAGAGCAAGTGCGAGGGATCGTCCAAGGGAAAGGGTGAGGCATCATCGAAGGGAAAGGAAAAGGCATCATGCTAGGGATAGATAGGACTCTTATTTATGTACTGCAAGTTATGTTGAACTATGTTGCAAGTTATATTGAGTAGTTTGTCGAATAAAATCATGAAATAATAGAATGATGTCTCATACATAGATAGGTAAATGACTGATACATAAGTAGATATCACTGGTGTCGACGACGAGGTGGCGGAGGCCTCGGTGTACTCTATCCATATCTGTGGGGTGGCATCACATCACGGCGAGGTGCAGTTGACCCTTCACCTTGATCCTATGTATCCTGTGTGGGGATAGGTGGTGGAGTACCTGGCTGATACTGGCCAAACCAGTCTACCTGCTCGTGCTGTGTCTGCTGATCACGGTCGTCAGTACTGTCCCATGTAACGGAGTCTCCTGCTAGTGTATAAGAAATTAAGTACCGAACAATGTCTTACTGCATCTAACAATAGTAGGAAGGGACACGCTTACCATGAGGATGAGATTGTGGTCGATAAGCGAAGTCCATGTAGGGGATCTGCTGCTGCTGCCACTGTTCGAAAGTAATCTGGTTCTGCTGCCACTGGTCGATATTAAACTGCGATTGCTGCCACGGGTCAGAAGTAAACTGTGATTGCTGCCACCCCGAGCCTCCAGCCTGGTCTGGAGGTGGTGCTCTCGGCGGCGCCTGCTGTGAGAGTCGTGGACGAGGCCCGTGGCGGAGTGGTGGAGAAATATGCTCCTCGTGCCCTCCCGAGCCTCCAGCATGGTCTGGAGAAGGTGGCTGCTCCATCGAGTGACGCGGTGGGCGCTGCTGCGTGGATCGACATGGGGCACGCTCCTCCACCGAGTGACGCGGTGGGCGTTGTGCTTCTCGGTGTTGAACGACGTCTGAGACGCTGGTGCACGTGATGGCCGTGTAGATACGCCGCAGCTTCTCCTCGACCCGCCGGGCAAAGGACTGAGCCTGCTGACGAGGCACAAGAGGAACGTTCGAAAGCGATCGTCCGTACTGAGCCACCTCAGTCTGTAGCTTCCACGTCATATCGGCCTGCATTTGTCTCATAGTTAGGTATGCACTACATAGACACTCATGTTGATTATGCTCTAAATAAAGTACTTACCGCTGACTGTCTGGACTCCAGTGTTGACTGGCTAGGGTATATCTCATCGTCATGTGCGTGTGGAATGGGATGTAGCCGTGTCATCGACATGTACCTCTGTAGGTATCCGTGGAATAGCTCCATATCAAACGGGCCAGCGTGCCACACTTGTGTTGGTGCATTCTGCCACTCGTTGACGTAAATCCCCACCCGTTGGAGCCATTGAGTGGCGGTCTTGCTACTTTTCCGAGAGTACCTGTCATTAGAATTTGTTAGACCATCATTAAAGAACATATATGAAGTATAAGATGTATTCCTTATGTACATATATTTACTTACACGTGCACGACATCTGGAAGGGGAACATCCGGACGCGGGGATCTACCATCTGGCAAAGACCAAACTGTCGCATGACCCTCTGTTGAGACATCTCCTCAACTTGGCAATCAAAGATGATCTTCGATGTAGTCAGCCAGTACTCTCGATCTCTAGTGCACATAATGGATAACCCGCTGGGATATCGTGCGTGTCGTGTCTGCAGGGTGTACGGCTCCCAAATCACGACATCCTCTTTCAGTGTGTCGAACTGCTCGCTGAACGATGGATAGCATCTAACGACTTGCTCTCCCGCGAAACGACACTGCATGACAAAATAGTTGTTAGTAACTTTCATATTGTAGTACCAGAAGTGCAATTTATTAAGACATTACACTGACCTTGCGACGGGTCCAGTGAGTGCCAAATGTAGGCAAATCAATTTGCTCTTCGTCGAACAGCAGGTCAGAGTGGTAGACAATTATTTCATGTTCCTGGTTGCCGACTATTTGGTTGACACTTACATCTGGACGGCCGATAGGGAACCTCTCCCACGACCACAGTTGTAGCAACAATGGGCATCCTAGCAAGGCAGAACTGTCCTTGGTTAACTGGCAAGCATTGCACATACCTCGGTACGTAGCTGCTAAGACAGCTGAACCCCAACTCCACTGTGTGCATTCTTCCTGGCACGTCGCCTCCGCGATCCCTCTAGCAAAATGAATGTATCGCGCACTAATGGTCGACACGTGGTTCTCAGTGAACATCACCTTCCCGAGCAGCCACATAAGGTATGCCTCCAGGCTGCGTGTAATCTATGGGGCAGTCATCGGAGTGGCCGGGAACCTAAACCTCTGTATCTGCATTGGCAAATAGAACAATTTTCAGTACATGATACTTCTCCAACAAAATAGAACAAATAAATGAAACACACATGATACTGCTCCAACCATCCAAATTTTGGCCCATGATTGTCATGGTCAAAGGCCAGAGCTCCATCACGGATGCCAAAGAATCGTTGGGCCATGTCTTGGGCCCAATTTGCCGGTGGATCCACTGGGCCTATGGGCACGCCAGCCAACGGAAGTCCCAGCAAGTACGAGACGTCCTGAAGGGTAGGAGCCATCTCTCCCCATCGAAAATGGAAAGTGTGAGTCTCGGGCCTCCATCGATCCACCAAGCACGTGAGCAAAGACGAATCGTACTGTAAGCGACTAGTCTGGAACCCAAGTTGTCGCCCTTCTATCTCCTCCATACGAGTGGCCTCAACCAAACGAACGAATGGTAAGAGCCCAGCCCACTTCAATCTACATAAGAAGAAAGCAGAACAGTTTAGTCACATTGGCCCATAAATATCCCAACAGCAAGAGAAATAAATGTCACATGCCTCTGAAGCCAATCAGGATGTATGCACCAGTTCGAAATGGGAGTGCGAGTCACTAGGTGCTTCAAGGACCCCGGGTTAGCATCCAGTACCGTCGATCGGTGCTTTCTATCTATGTCAGCATTCAGCAAAGATCCCGCCATCTGCACATTAGTTCCACACATATTGCAAATTTAAGACATAGTTCCACACATATTACAAATTTAAGACATAGTTCCGCACATATTACAAATTTAAGACATAGTTCCACACATATTACAAATTTAAGACATAGTTCCACACATATTACAAATTTAAGACATAGTTCCACACATATTACAAATTTAAGACATAATTCCACACGTCTAGGTTCTTCCTCTGCCTCTTCTTCCTCTGCCTCTTCTTCCTCGGCTGCCACGTCCACGAGGAGCAGCTCCACCAGTCCCAAAGATGTGACAACTGGTGTCTATATGACCAAATTGATTACACAGAAAACATTGCCTAGTAGGGCCTCCGGCTTCAGATTCATCCATATCATTACGGATGCGGACACATTGTCGCCTTCCTCTTCCTGTCCTCATCAGTACAGGATCTGGGATGTAAACCCTTTCACCTGGATTTACTTTATTGAAATTTCCCCATGCCCTATATCCCATCATCTCGCCTGTCCACGTATTGACCACCGCGTCCTTAAGGAAATAAGGAGACACAAACGAGATCGCATCCATACCCATCAGCCCGCATGCAGCTAGTACATGAGAGCAAGGCAGATGCAACAGCTTGGGTTTATTGCACGTGCACTCACACGTTGGCCAGACTTCGTTCCCTATCCTCACCTCCTGTGTCTTTACCTCTTCTCCTGTTCCAATCCGGTTGGAAGGGAGGCGTACCTCGAACCTTCTTTCCTGATTACCGATGGCGATGACATGCATGGACCGAGCCTTCTCCATCTTGGCATCCATGTAATGCATGATCTTTGAACAATACCTCATGTTTGGGTTGTTCATGATATGCATCTGAGCCATCTGGAGTCTGTCTCTGAAATACTTCAGAGTTCCGGTGAAAATACACTCCACAATGGCTGTTAATGGTAGAGCCCTACTTCCTCTCAAGACAAAGTTGTAAGTTTCAGCCAGATTTGTAGTCATGACGCCAAACCTAGCACCATGAGTGTCATGCAGCAGAGACCACCTCTCTACAGGCTCGTGTTGTATCCATTCCTGAAAATTTTTAATCCTTCTGCCAGGCCTTCTCCTAGTACCAGGTTGGTCAAATCCTGGCAAGTCACAAAGGGCAATGGGTTCTTCCTCCGGTGGTGCTGCTCCTGTTGTTGCCTGTGCAGCTAACGCCGCTGCATGAGCCGCGACCGCTGCTGCTCTAGCTGCTCTCCTCTGAGTCACATGTTTTTTAGTGAAGTCATCAAGATAGCCACGACACTTGATATACTTCCACTCTTGGTTCTGCTTGCAAAGCTTCTTGAATAGGTTCATAAGAGCTTTGTTCCTGAACTGTGAGAAAAAATTGGCCCCTAGATGCCGCATGCACCAACGATTCTGCATGTCCAGCCATGGAGTTACTTCATCAGGAGTGGGCTGTGTGAGCTTCTTTATCGCGCTTAGTATACCTGGATGCCTATCATGAAGCACGCATACATTCGGTGTATCTCTCACAATTGCTATCTTCAGCTGCCTGAAAAACCATACCCAACTCTCGGTGTTCTCGCTCTCCACGAAAGCAAAAGCAAGTGGAACCACTTTGATTGTTTCCATCTTGGCCTATGGCAGTCAATATCTGACCCCTATACTTGTCAATGAGAAATGTACCATCCACACAGATGACTGGTCGACAGTGAGTGAAAGCTTCTATGCATATAGCAAATGAGAAGAACACTCGATGAAGTACCCTCAAATTAGGTTCATGTGGCAATGTAAAGTGTTGGATGTCCACGTAGGTGCCTGGATTCCTAGCCTGTAGTGTCTGGAGCATCCTAACAACACAGTCATACCCGTCTCGAAACGAACCAAACCTTGCCTCCAGTGCCCTTTGCTTAGTCCTCCAAGCCTTTCCGTATGAAATATTGTAGCGGAATCTGACAAAAACTTTGTTAATGATAGCTTTCACCCCCATGGCTTTGCCCTCCACTATCTCTGTGTACAACAGTCTAGCCAGGAGGGTTGACGTGAGGTTACGATGGTCCTGAAGGACACTTTCAAGTGTGCATGTGTGCATCACAACATCGGTGACCTTCCAGTTTGTGTCATACCTAGGGACATGGGCATGCACCCTTGCAGGACATCCAGCTTCCTCGCAAACCAATGTCAAATATTGTTGTGATGACACCTTCGTTTTCATGACCCGTTGTATGGACATTGACCACTCAACAATTGCTTCCTGCAAATGTCTCTTGCTAGGATATAATGCACCCAGAGAGATGCTGTTCGCGTGATAATGCCACGCCGAATCATGCCCATCGTGCACAGTCATTGCTGCTGTGTTGTCATTATTCCATGATGCCGGAATAGGTTGGCCGATCTCTTCTTGATCAGACTCGCCAGAATCATCAGCCGTATCACTGTTGCCTTCTGAGTCTTCGGCTTCCATTTGATGTTGCAACAAACCATCATATATCTCGTCCTCATCAGCTTCGCCACTGAATATGTCTTCCCCTAATCCTTCACCACCGTCCTCTGATACATAACCATCACCCCCGGTGTGTGCATAGCTACTGTGACCTGATTCATATCCGCCGCCACCCTCTTGGCCCTAACTACTCTGGCTATGATCATAACTACCTCTAGCATGACCGGTCTGACTACTCTGGCCATGATCATAACTACCTCCAGCATGATCGGTCTGACTACTCTGGCCATGATCATAACTACCTCCAGCATGACCGGTCTGACTACTATGGTCATGATCATACCCATCCTCTTTCACCACAGGTAACACTAAGAGACTGGGCTTAACTTCTCTTTTCTGGCAAGCTTGCACAAATTTGACCCATTTCTGTTGCGCTTCTATTGGCCTTAAATAAAAATTAGGGGTTTGCCTTGACTTAGTCCATAAAGCATGCACACCGACAGTATGGGTAGGAGGGAGCCCTAAACGAACACATAACCAATCATTCAACTGAGTAACGGGCACTGTTTCAGGATTCTGAAGCACTTCATCCATAAATCTAAACTCGCTCAAATCAACTCCGTGCTGGTTTATTCTGACAGAACCAGGACCATACAAGAACCTAAACACTACATTATTTGACATGATTTTCGACCTAAAAAATACCAAAAATTGTCAAAAACAGGTACATTGACACATAATACTCTACAAATACCTATGAACATACACACATGACTGCAATAAGCAAGAAATTAGGGTTTACCCTTGAAGCGTGCGAAGTCCTGCCGTGCAGCTGCCTCAGGTCAACGGATCAGCACCTCCACCATGCACCTTCCTCAAGTCCCAGCACCAGCCTCCACCATGGCCATTGCTCAACAAGAACACCACCAGATCCCTCCACCAAAACGCCTCAAATCACTACACCAGGCTATTCCATTAGTAGATCGGGACTCTACTAGCTTGCTAATGTGTCAAAGCAGCGAGTTTGGATAGAAATCTAGGCTACAAATCGGTGCAACGGCTGAAAAAATGAGAGCAAGCGAGAGGAAGAAGAGCTAGAGAGGAGCTAGCAGAAGCGCGAGCTGGAAATGAGAGCAAGCAGACGACGGGCACGGGCGAGCTAATATAGCTGGGGCGCGTCGTCCCTTCAAAGGACGAAACGGGCGTCGTCCCTTGAACAGCCGACGCGGCTGACCCCTGTCACCCCGACAGCGCGCGTAGTCCGTTGAACCGCCGACGAGGCCGACCCCTGCCACCCGACACGTTGGTCGTCTTTTGAAGAAAAGAAGACAACTTGGTCGTCTTTTCAACAAAAGACGACATGTTGGTCGTCTCCTCAAGCGACGAACGCGCTCTGTCGTCCGTTGAACGGACGACGGATCGACAGATTTGAAATTTGCCAAATTTGCGTATTATTTGTGAAAATGAATAAAGAAAATGTATTATTTTAAAAAAATTAGCCTAGTACTCCCTCCGTTTAGAAGACGTTTTAGCTTTGTGAAATAAATATATCTAGACATCTTTCAGTGTATAGATTCACTCCGAACCATCCAAACCTATACACTAAAAAACGTTAGATACATTTCATTCATAAAGCTAAAACGTCTTATATTTCTGAACGGAGGGAGTAGTATCTCCCATTAAATCACCATTTATTTCTTTTAGTGTCGTTATGTATCGATTATACAAGAGGGGCCAACGTTTTTTTGTGTGTGTGAAAATTAATTTCAAACATGCAGCTGTGCTTCCTTGAAGCTTCCTTATAGCCCTGTATATAATATAACTCCTGCATTAACAGGGGTCATTCTCACAGTTACAGAAACTGCACGTCTCATGCACAATAATTAGTTCTGTTTCTCTCAAAAAAAAAATTAGTTCTGTTATACGCCGCAGATGGAATACTCCTTCACGACTACGCAGGAGCTAAAGCCCCTTTCCACACAGTACAGATTCGTGCACGCACTGTAACTTTCTCTTGCTTAAATAAAATAAAGCACTTGTGAGTACTATATATATCACCCAGTTCCATTGAACAACGCAAACCAAAGCGTACTCAGCACTAAGAGCGGCAAGCAATTCAGAAGAGGGCCTGATCAAATACAGCCATCCCGAGGGCTTCGCTCCTTGCCATCCTCGTCTGCCTCTGCTTCTTTAGTTCCGTCCTCGCAACTCGAGTGCTGACCGATGACTTCTCCATGGTCGCAAGGCACGAGTTGGATGGTGCAGATGGTCGCGTGTACAAAAGTGTGTTAAGAGTATGTATACATCTATAGACTAGAGATAGATTAGGACTCTACATCTTATACTCTAAGTCTCCACCTACCCACATGTAACTCTGTATAAACCCCATAAGGGTCATTGCAATACAACAGAAATATTAGGTTGTTTCACCACTTCCGCATGGTATCAGAGCGATTAGCCTCACGACGCCGATCCTAGGTTGTTCCACCACTTCCGCATAGCGCCGCCCCCGGGGAGATTAATCTTCTCCTCGGGACGCGGCACCCGGTCTCTCGATCAAAGATCGGATCGGTTCTTAGATTTAGGTATGTTCTTTAGATTAGTTTTGATACAATTTAGAAATTCCAATCTCTAGTGTTTTTAGATTAAGATCGATTTTCTTTTAGCTACAAATAGTCCACACACGATCCCTCGGCTCCTGGTGGAAAAGTGGAGCTTCACAGCAAAGCGGTCCACGGCGATCTGATCTAGAACGACGGCGCCGCGCACGTGCAAGCGCAGGCATCTACGTCGATCTCCGACCGGCGGCGTGCCTTTCTTCAGCGTGGCCGCGTGTCCGTCTCACGCGCCACCGCCAAATCTGGGGCTCACGGGCGGGTGAAACAGATCCATCAACGATGTGCCGTTAGCTGCTTTATCAAATTCCATGCAGCCATGCACCAGGCTGTTGGGGCTGCCCTCCGGCAACCCCTTTTCCTCCTCTCACACTCGCACGAACGAAGGCAGAAGACGGAGTGGAGACAACACAGTTTTTCCGGCCGGCGCACGAACACCGCCGTGGACGCACCGACACCCTAATATATTTCTTTCTGTTGGCTCAAGAAACGAACGAACTAGATACATGGTGCTTATAAGGACCTGGACTACGCGCCGCTGAGAGCAACAAACTCCAGCCTTATCTCATGCGCACCTACGCACGATCCGCATGAACCGGCCGTCCACCGAGCTGATCGCAAGCCACCATCTCCGCTACTGCCTACACACGCACCTAACAACCTGGAACGTACCAAGATCAGAATTATACTAACAAACTCCTCCTAATTCTGAACTAGTGGTCATGCATGGGACAACGCCATACATCGTCGCAGCCACCATCTTCTTCTTTGCGGGCGACACACGCCTGACTTTCCTCTTCTCCGGCGACACACGCCGTCTTCTCCATCCCCGGCGACCTATGCCGGTTCGGCGACACACGCCAAGCACCCTCCAGCGACAAACGCCGGAAGGATGTAGCCAAACTCGAGCACGCACTCGAGCACATCGGCGACATACTCTTCGGCGACGAACGCCGTTTCCCGACCGCTGCGCCACGGCCGCCGTGGCCTCCACGCCGCCGTGCCGTGCCGCGCCTCCGCAGGGTCTGCTCCACCACGCAAGACATCCGCTGCCTTCTCGCCGCACCGCCACGCATTGCCTACGCAGCCTTCATGCTCGTCGCACGTACGACGCCGCCGCCACGGACTCGACCTGACGCACATACGCCGGTCACCATCATCATGGACTCGACCTGACACACACACGCCGGTCCTCCTTCACCTCGGGCGACAAACGCTGAGCTCTTTCGCCGGCGACACACGGCAAACGTTCCGGCCGCACTCAGGCACGACCATCCTGGACGCCGCTGCATGTCGTCGCCGTGCCTATGCATCCACCGCACGGATGGCGTCACAATGCGGGCCGCCACCGTGCTCACCGCGGACTCGCCGCGCCATAGCCCTGAGCCGCGAGGCTCTGATACCAAATGTTGGGGCTGCCCTCCGGCAGCCCCTTTTCCTCCTCTCACACTCGCACGAACAAAGGTAGAAGACGGAGTGGAGACAACACAGTTTTCCCGGCCGGCGCATGAACGCCGCCGTGGGCGCACCGACACCCTAATATATTTCTTTCTGTTGGCTCAAAAAACGAACGAACTAGATACATGGTGCTTATAAGGACCTGGACTACGCGCCGCTGAGAGCAACAAACTCCAGCCTTATCTCATGCGCACCTACGCACGATCCGCATGAACCGGCCGTCCACCGAGCTGATCGCAAGCCACCATCTCCGCTACTGCCTACACACGCACCTAACAACCTGGAACGTACCAAGATCAGAATTATACTAACACAGGCGACATCGTGCCCTGCCCTGCATTTCATGCATGCACGGGACTCCAAGCACAAGAATACAAGCAAGGTATGCGATGCACCATCAGATCTCCTGTACTTTCAGCTGCGACGTGGAGCCGGTCCGGGCAAAACTGCACCAACTCTGAACCCGAGGACACTAATCCGACATCCACGACAAGCTATGTCTTCAAGATCTTTACCGAGCCGAACATCACAAGATCTGCAGTCCTTCCATGTGACTACATCGATCCGAACATCTACGTCAAGCTGTACAACTACACCAAGATCTTTATCGAGTTTTACATCGCCAACAAAAATCATCGCCAAGGTCTACATCACGTGGTCTAAACCGCCGCCGCCGCCACATCTCGGCGTTCTGCTAGGGCGATCACATAATCGCCTCGCTCGCCTGGTCAAAAACCCGCTGCCGCCGCCGATCCTAAGCAATACGCCGCCGCCGCCATAAAAACCTTGCCGCCGCCGCTTGCCTTGTGCCCCGGCCACCGCCTCAAAAACCCTACAACCAAAAACCTGCTGCCACAGCAGATCTCTGCCGCCGTCGCACAAAACCCTAAAACCCTACGACATAAACCGCGCAATTTTTTGCGCCTCCGGCGCAGCTATAATGACCACGACAACCTCGACCACGGCTATATCACGACCGGCTACCTCGACATCGACATCAAGAACAACGTCTACAGCAACTCAAGAACTCCAGTCAGCAGCGTTCGCATCGTCACTTGCATCCACGCCACTCCCGCTGTGACTGCGGAAGGGAAGAGAGGCACCACAAGGGGACGCAGTCACCGCCCCTAGGTGCCAATGTCCACGCAGGTGATGATGACAAGGAGGTAAAGACGACGAAAGCGCAAGACTTCAAATCCAGTCGCAAGCGTCCGCTTCACTCCCGCTCCGACTGAGGGGGATGTTAGAGTATGTATACGTGTATAGGCTAGAGATAGACTAGGACTCTACATCTTGTACTCCAAGTCTCCACCTACCCCCGTGTAACTCTATATAAACCCCCACAAGGGTCATTGCAATACAACAGAAATATTAGGGATTTAATATTTTCCACAAGGTGCTGCTGATAAGGCACAGAGGTTTGAGATATTCAAGGCCAATGCTCGATTCATCGAGTCGTTCAATGCTGAGGGACACAAGTTCTAGCTAAAAATCAACCAATTTACGGACCTTAGCAATGATGAGTTCAAGACAACCAATACTAACAATGGGTTTATTTCAAACAAGGTGAAGGTTCCTACAGGGTTCATGTATGAAAATTTGAGCATTGATGCACTCCCAGCAACAACAGTGGACTGGAGGACAAAGGGAGCGGTCACTCCCGTCAATGATCAAGGGCAGTGTGGTAAGTACACTTGGGCTACAAGTGAACTAGTTACACATTAATCTTTCACATAAGAATGATGTGTATAATGGCATATGTCACAACAAAATCTTTTGCTGGTTGTTGCTGGGATTTTTCTGTTGTTGCTGCAACATAGGGCATTGTCAAGATAAGTACTGGCAATCTTATCTCGCTCTCAGAGCAAGAACCGGTGGATTGTGATGTCCATGGTGAGGACCAGGGCTGTGAGGGTGGTCTCATGGACGATGCATTCAAGTTCATTATCAAGAATGGAGGCCTCACTAAGGAGTCAAGCTATCCATATTCCGCAGCGGATGGCAAGTGCAAGAGTGGATCTAGCAGTGTTATAACAATTAAGAGCTATGAGGATGTGCCTACCAATGATGTGGGTGCACTCATGAAGGCAGTGGCAAGCCAACTCGTGTCAGTAGCCGTGGACGGAGGCGACATGACATTCTAGTTCTATTCCGGTGGTGTGATGAACGGTTCATGTGGTACCGATTTGGATCATGGGATTGCAGCCATCGGTTATGGAACGACTAGTGATGGTACAAAGTATTGGTTGCTGAAAAATTCTTGGGGCACGACATGAGGTGAGAATGGATTTTTAAGAATGAAAAAGGACATTGCTGACAAGAAGGGCATGTGCGGCCTTGCCATGGAGCCCTCCTACCCCACGGCTTAGTTAGACTATAAAATATCACATATTCACACACATACACATGATTGAATAAATACATGTCTCCTTTTTTAGTCTTGTATACATGTCCATATGTACTATATGCTTGTAAATTGTGTTATGCAAACTCATTATATATGTATGTACACTTTTTATACAACTCATGAGCCATGACTACTACACAACTATGATGAATGCAGTAAGATCGATGAAGACTATTGTAGTAGCTAAAAAGTTCCAAAAAAATAGTACTGTTGGATAGAAGTTTTAAAAAATGTTGTTATCCTGGTATGCATAAGGAATTTCAGGAAAAGCTTGTGCTACCAGAAGCAGTATCCTGAGCAAGATCTGCTGACAATTTCTTAAAAATGTTAGTTCTATGGTGGTTCATAAAGTTATTTGCTTATGTGAAAGGGAAAATGATAGAGGAGAACATGGTTATGCTATCTTAAATCTAAAATAGGAATTATGATATCAAGTATATATACATGCTATACATTATATTTTGTTCATAACGTGTATACAACTAGCTGAATAGCACCATTGTAGAGGGCGGTATGGCATGAAGGACTAGTTATTTAGATGATTCTCTATCCAGAACCAGAAGTCATTTATTCATCTCGTGAGTACTTGTGTTTAAACTGTAGAATCATACTCTCAAGTAAGTTCCAATCTTCTATGTTTAGAACAGAAACGCGTTCGGACGGACAGTTTATTTGATCATTATGATCGAGTCGTCAGCTGATTATTCATAAAACATACTAGTACCCTGATAGAGAAATACCTATCGGGGTATACCCATGAAGTGGAGTCGTCAGCTGGATCGAGCCGACTGAAGCCAAGCCCAGAGCGGGTCGACTCGTCGAATACGGTGACTTACGTATACTAGAACCAAACGCCTCGCCGACTAGAGGTCTAAGATAGCGACTCCAATAAAAAGCTCATTAGCACATTTGTAAACCGTAACTGGCTGCATATATAAAGCCACCAGGGGACCCCTTCGGGGATCTCTCCTACGTCATATTAGATCTAGTCTCTCTCCGCCTACAGCGGCTCCCATATAAACCAATCTATGATCATATACTGGATTGATAGCAGGATGTAGCGATCCTCCACCAAGAGGACGTGAACCTGGGTACATCGTGTGTCAATCTCGTTCTTGGATTCTCCTACATCGTCTTGCCATTTCTTCTATGTAAACTATCATGTAGTATCCGCCGTGCTCAATACCACGACAGTTGGTGCCCACCGTGGGGCAAGCGGTGCTTAGAGGTGATGATCCAGGCGGAATCCTTAAATTTGTTTGCGTGTGATCAAGAAAAAGCTTGTGGCGGCTGATGACTTTCTAATCTGATCTCATGTTTTTGTCTCATTAATTATTTTAATAATTGATTAATTTGGATCTAATGATTTGCCTCCGTGTTGTTGATATGCAACGTTCCGGATATTAATTCTGAGATGCAAGATCGGATTGTTCGGATTGAAACAATCCGTTTTGTCCGGCGGGACCCCTCATGCCATGATGGATTCTCTATTCAAATCATGTCTCTTTCATTCAATTATTTATTTGATCTAACCTCGCGAGTGCAGCTGACATATACTTGTATGGCTTGGAGGATTGGGTCATAGGAGCAAAGTTGAATCAGACTATATCTCCATGGTATGTTATGTTAGCAAGGCCCTGCGAGCAGGCGTTTTCGTGTTGTACCTATGGAATTTTCCGGCTGCGACTACTCCAGCGCCTCGACGGCAACCGCGACACCACGGACGATAGACATTGTACAAGCTGCACCAGATTAATTTCCGATGAGTCAATTTCGTTTCTCTCGTTAATTGCTCTGCTATTTGACTATTTTATTTGATATAATATACACGAACAGGCACACGCGAATCTTTTTGGAGATTAATCCATGAATGCAGAATTGGATAGTCTAGCTACTTCCGGCAGCCGACAATTAAGCTGGAGCGATGATGTATTACATCCGCGGCGGTGTTTGTTTTACACGCCATCATCGGCTCAGCCCTCGCAGACTCGTCACATTGCAGACTCGTCATCACAGACTCGACATCGCGGATTCGGCCCTCGCGAACTCGCCCCTCGCGAACTATCCGCACTCGAGGATTCGCCCGTCGGCCTCGCCATCGTGACCTCGCCTGCCGCGGACTCGCCGCACTCGAAGACCGCCCGCTGCGGACTTTCCATCCGGGACTCGCCGCTGCGGATCCACCACGGTCGGGGACTCGCCATTGTGGAATCTGCATGCTCGGGGGACTCGACTCGCTAGTCGTGACTCGCGCCTCACGGCTCTCCATGCTCGGGAACACGCCGCCCACATCTCCACGCTCGGGGACTCGCCGCCCACGCGGATTCTCCACGCTCGGGGACTCGCCGCCCACGCGGATTCTCCACGCTCGGGGACTCGCTGTCCAAGCGGATTCTCCACGCTCGGGGACTCGCCGCCCACGCGGATTATCCATGCTCGGGGACTCACCGCCCTCGCGGATTCTCCACAGTCGGAGACTCTCCATCGCAGACTCGTCATCATCACGGACCCGCTATCATCGTGGACTCGCCACATTCGGGGACTCTCCTCACGCATACTCGCCATCATCGTGGACACGCCATGCTCGGGGACTCGCCACCACGGGCTCGCCCTCGCGGACTCGCCATCGCGCTCTCACCCTCGCGGGCTCGCCATCGCGGACAACCTCTCGTGCACTCGTCATGTTAGGGACTCGCCCTCCGCGAACTCTCGTGTCGCGTACTCACCATTCTACCGGCTAAACGCTGCACGACTTCGCCAGAACGCGACCTCCGTCTGCCACGTCGACCCCGTGTCCGCCGCGTCGACTTCGCCATAGCGCGACCTTCGTCTGCCGCGTCGACTTCGCCATAGCGCGACCTCCGTCCGCCGCGTCGACTTCGCCATAGCGCGACCTCCGTCCGCCGCGTCGACTTCGCCATAGCGCGACCTCCTTCCGCCGCGTCGACTTTGCCATAGCGTGACCTCCGTCCGCCGCGTCGACCTCGTGTCCGCCGCGTCGACTTCGCCATAGCGAGACCTCTGTCCGCCGTGTCGACCCCTTGTCCGCCGCATCGACTTTGCCATAGCGCAACCTCTATCCGCCGCGTCGACCCAGTGTCTGCCGCGTCGACTTCGCCATAGCGCGACCTCCGTTCGCCGCGTCAACTCCGCCAAAGCGTGGCTATACTTTCGCTACGTCGAATGCGTACGCCGTGCCTGCTAAGGGCCCCTCGTCATACGAGTATGAGTCGCCAGAGAGGGTCACATGCCACGCTGCATGGACTCACCACTGGGCGTCTCTTCCCTCCGGGAAATATCAATTCGCCTTTGTCAATCTTTAAAAGAGCGACTCACAATGGCCAAGCAGTACGGACGAGGACTCGCAAACCGAGCCTCGGATCGTCCACGAAAAACGCTAACCGGGAGCCATCATTAGATTCGCCTAGCTCGACTGACCTTCCGAGCCAAGACAAATGACAATGCTACACAAACAGCACCATGTCCTCCTTAACCTTAGATAGTGCGACTCGCACGGCCAAGTACTACGGACGAGGACTCGCAAACCGAGCCTCGGATCGTTCAGGAAGAACGCCCAACCGAGAGCCATCTTTGGAGTCGCCATGCGACTGGCCCCCCAAGCCAAGATGAGAGACTCGCTAACAAAAACAACGCAATCAATCCCTACCATCATCAGGTGAGCGACCCGCTTGACACGGACTCGCCACGCTCGCGGACTCGCTCAAACGCGGACTCGCACTCGCAGACTCGCTCAAACACGGACTCGCCACGCTTGGAACTCTCCCCTTGCAGACTTGCCCTCGTGGACTCGCCATCTCGGAGTTTCCATGGTCGGGGACTCGCCGCCGCGGATTCGCCATGCTCAGGGACTCTCCCTTGAGGACTCGCCATCACGGAGTTTCCACGCTCTGGGACTCGCCTTCGCGGATTCGCCATGCTCGGGGACTAGCCGTCGCGTACTCGCCATCGCGGACTCGCCCCTCGCGGAATCGTGTGCGCTGACTCAGCGACTTCATCATCAGCGACTTGGCGGCCTCCACGTCTACTATCCGTCAGCCTCTGCTTCTACAACAGCAAGATAACAAGGCTCCGGTCAAACTCCTCCAAGGGCGACTCCGTCCAACGGCGACTCGTCAGGCGCGTCGACTCGCCTTGGCGAGTGATCTACTTTATAAGTTATTTCTTTGTTTCAGGAGCTCTCCAGCGACTCTCCATCGACTCCACCCTGGAATCAACTGCGCCTATTTGACGTCTTGAAGTCATCGCTGAGTCCCTGACGCGCTCGGGGTCTACTGATGGGGGAATACCAATCGGGGTATACCCATGAAGCGGAATCGCCAGCTGGATCGAGCCGATTGAAGTCAAGCCCAGAGCAGGTCCACTCGTCGAATACGGTGACTGACGTATACTGGACCCAAACGCCTCGCCGACTGGAGGCCCAAGATAGCGACTCCAATACAAAGCTCATTAGCACACTTGTAAACCCTAACTGGCTGCATATATAAAGCCACCAGGGGCACCCCTTCGGGGGATCTCTCCTACGTCATATTATATCTAGTCTCTCTCTCCGCCTACGACGGCTCCCATGTAAACCAATCTATTATCATATACTAAATTGACAGCAGGATGTAGCGATCCTCCACCGAGGGGACGTGAAGCTGGGTACATCGTGTGCCAATCTCGCTCCCGGATTCTCCTACATCGCCTTGCCCTTTCCTCTACGTAAGCTACCTTGTAGCATCTTTCGTGGTCAATACCACGACATACCCCCTCCGATCCATTCTCAGATTTGTCTAGATTCCATACATCCGAATCTAGACAAATCTGAAAACATTAATTTAGATGGAAGGGAGTACTATAATAATTTATTCGTGCAGAATAATAAGTTAGAACAATGGGCCAACAAACCAATTAGTGAGCAAAAGCGTCAAACACTCAAAGTTGACAGAAACTATATAAAAATGCAATGGTAAAATAACACGCAAATAGGCAGGCTTTTAACCTGTCCTCTTCAATCCTAAAATGGTTCAACACGCAAGGTTAAAAAAGGTGTATCCTTGCTAACTGAACCATCAGTAAGAATTCCCGAACTCAATTTTCCTTTGTTGATCTTCTCTGAATCATTGCTGCTCTAATGTTCTGCTGGGTCCAGTAGAAGATTTGCTTAAGCATGTCTAGCAGAGTAAGGATGCATTAAATGATCCATCTACATTTTGAGTTCTCCCGATGTTTTAAGTAGCGGGAGCTGTCAACCATGAGCAATTGGTGAAGAAGAGGATTCTTCACTTAAGTTTTTTAAAATTTCTTGACTTCAATCTTTGAAGTTTCTGATTTAGCAGGTGGGCAACCTGCTCTACTGAGCTGTCTTAGGAAAACATCGACACATGGGTCAAACAGTTAGCAGGAAGGAGTCAGATACTTAGACTTTTGTACGGGCAGTTAGACCTTTCTGCGGATGATACATGTATGCTCATAGGTCAATGGAGAAAACTTGGTAATTGGTTATTAAACCATGATACGAGCTATCAAGAGAATCTTGGATAGCTTGTCCAAGAATGTGTACAAACGAGTGGCATATTTTCAGAGCAGAGAAATTATGACAATTATTTCGTCCACTGTTCTTTGGTTGTTTGGACTTTTCTCATGCATCATATATATACTTTCTCCGAATTAGATGTTGCAAATTTTCCTAGAATCCTAGATTCGTATGTATATAAACAAACACCGGGCCCGACATTAATTGTTGCACATGGTCTTTTTACTAGTACTAAATTCAATCATTCAAAGGTTAGATATTCATGGATAGACAGAGAGATGCTGAAAGTTCAGAATATGATCAGTCCTCTTTCAAAAGAAATCCAAACCAGATACAGATACAGAATGTTAGCTCAATACTACTCTCTCCGTTTAGAAATATAAGATGTTTTAGGTTTGTGAATTAAATCTATCTAGACGTCTTTTAGTGTATAGGTTCGTAGATATTTAAAATGAACCTATACACTAGACGGCGTCTAGATACATTCTTTTTATAAAGCTAAAATATTTTATATTTCTAAATGAAGCGAGTACAATTTGGATTGTGCACTAGCAACATCTATCGCCTTTATTGCTTTCACTCCGAAGATACCAGATTTTGCATAGTGCTACGAATGATGGGCAGGCAGCAGGTGAACGCTTGTGAGTGGTGCCTGTCATCTTGGGCGTCCTGCACGGCCAGCAGTGCCGATTGCCAGGTTCCTGTGCCACCAACTTAACGCGCTTCTGGAAGGCAGTAACTTTATGGACTTTCAGTGTCCACCCATGCATGTGCGGCATCGAAGCCGTGGCCAACTGCCACTACAGGAAAGGCGACTAGCGCAGACTGCAGGACCCATCGGCATAGCCCTGTATCCCGTCGGCAAAGGCTAGGGTAGCCGTCGGTCTAGTACCGTCGGCGTACAGTCGTAGACGTAGCCAAGCAACCCGTCTACGTATAAACTGCCGTCGGCGTATAGACTAGACCGACGGTTAAACGAATCCATCGGCGCAGGCCCGTGGGGCCCACTAGACGGCCGTTAGCTCCAGCAGCTATACGCCGACGGCAATGCCGTCAGCTCAGGTAGACTCACTGGCCACCTAGAACCATACGCCGACAGCAATGTCGTTGGCCCAAGTGGGCTCGTTGGGCCGCTGAAGTGGCATAGCCGTCGGCCTAAGTATAAACTATGCCATATGGGAATTTCTAATGCTATCGGCGTATAAGCTACCAGTTTTTGTTGTTTTTCCCTATTTTGGTTCATTCCCTGCAGATTTCAAATTCTCCCAGCCCCACAATAATAACCCCAGATTTCAGAAAGAGTATACAACACATGCACATCGACACAAACATAAGATCATCATCATCAAAATATCATAGGTACATCACCCACATAGGTACATCATAGGTAGATCATCCACATAGCTAGTATCGATACAAAAGTAATAAGTTCCCTACAAATCCCGAGAGCTAGAGAGATCCATGTCTCCCCGCGTGAAGTCAGGCGTAGGACGACGTGGAGCAGCCGTCGTCGAACCAGCACCGGAAGAAGGAGGAGTAGAACCACCACCACCACCGGTAGAAGGAGCAGTACCACCATCAAGAAAAGCACCACCGGAAGCACCAGGAGAACCACGGCCGGTATGAACCGATGTCATCGTGCGCAAGAAAGTCGATGAGGTGACTGCTCGACCAAAGTGTACAATGGTGGATCATCCCGCTGCCTACACGTTTGAGCCAGAGTTAGCAACCACCAAGACACAGTTGCATGGTAACGACGGAGTTGGCAAATAACTTACCGGGGTCCCTGAGTAGAAGGTCAAAGCGAATTCGTCCTTCGATGGGAAGATTGGCTGCAACCCCGGCCTAGCTGGTCATGGCGGTAGCAAATCCTGCTCTCCAGTGGCATAAAACTTTTCGTCAGCCTGCAAAAAATTTAGATGTCAAGCATTGCAGAAACTAGATGATTCCCCGCGCGTTGCTGCGGGAATTGTGGAAGTTGAAACCAAGCATAAGATATGCACATAAAGACAGTAGATGGTTAAACAAACATCAATATATAGAGAATCGGTAATATTGACTCATAAAAAGAAAGGTACAATGTATAGAATGGTGACTGAGGTATGTGAAAATAGCTCCATATAAGAATTCAAATAGATATATCAAATTTCTTTTAGAAGGATCGTGAGATGGCAAATGATGGTTAAAGCTATGAGACTTCCCTCTGCCTTTGTATTAATGAGGAAGAACAACATCGAGTCATATAGAGAAAAACATGAAAACAACATTAAAATTCAAAGAAGCTCATATGTACATTGACTTGTACTCACTCTGTCCTAAAATGTAAGACGCCTAAGGATTAGTCAAAAGTCAAAGTTAAACTTTGACCAAGTATTTAGAAAAAAATAAAAACATCTACAATATTAAATGAACGTATTAGGTATTGTAAATGTTTGCATTTTTGTGTATAAATTTGGTCAAACTTTAAAAACATTGACTTTGGTTAATCCTTATGCGCCTTATATTTTGGGGCAGAGGGAGTACAATTTTGTACAGATGGACATACACCTATTTCAGCTTTTGTTGATGATGCATCTTGGAAACCTTGATTCTCTAGCATTCGTTTTTGAGAATCAAGTCCATGATAGTTTTAGAGCAGTAGTTTAAACAAAAAAATAAGAAGAATGTTTCAGCTATTTTATGCGAAGCAATAAAATTATATACAACATTAGAGTACCATTTAACAATGGCACAGCGGAAAAAAGGGAGCTCAATAATCAATGCATAAATTTATTGTACGTTTGCGCTTGTTTTGATTGTAACAGTTCGATACAATTAAATAGTATATTTAGATGCAAAAAATAATATAAGATAGGACACTGCATTTGAAAATATGAAAACAACGACCGAGCTTCAAAAGTTGTATCCTTTGTTTTTGGTAATCAAATTGGTAGCAGCAAAAATCTCATGATTAATATCTTCAAAGCTGAAAAATAGAGCACAATTATACTGCAACTTGAACGTTGTTTAAGGAAAAAATGAGTAACAGATCATCCTAGACCCTTGTAGCCTGCGGGCATCTAGACATGCATATTGAACACATAATTAAATGAATTAGAATAGCCTTGATCCTGCTGAATTGATTAAGAAAAATCAAAGGAATTGACAATAACACATGAGAACAGAATAGCATTGAATATATTATTTCTTGTAGACAAATGAGAAATCAGATGAGCATTCCTCTAGCTAAATAGGATACATGTTCCCTGCTACCTCTGAAAGGACTACCTGCAATTAACTGTACCGAACGTACTCAGTATTTCACACATTATTATCCAAGTACAGAGAAAGATGTTATGAGACTAAAAAGTTCTTATCTGAAGGGATCTCTTTTCTGCAATGGAAAACAATAAGCCGAGCTGATCCGACTCGGATGAGATCGGGAATGCACCTTATAATGTTCTCGTTTATTGACTCGAGAAGCCTGATGGTGATTTTGAGGCAAGTACATGTGAGCGCTATCCCTAAGCTATGAACCTCTCACGGTAACAGAAAGTAGTGAATGCCTACCATGAGGGCTGACTGGATTTTCAGAACATTCAGGGTTATCCATGTTTGCAAACATCACACACAAAAAAGAAGCCCGCAGTGTTATTTTGGAAATTCCAGGGAAGCAAATTCTTTGTAACAATAATTTTCAGGGGAGATTCAAAACCCCGAAGGGAACATGTAACAAATTGATTTCGGTGGAGATTCGAAGGGAACAAATACATGTGACCAAGAAGAGTAAGAAAATAGAAGATGCATGTGCAGATGTGCTGATTATGTAAACAAAAAAGTGAGATGAGAATTTGTGTACTAATGAAAGTAGGTTGACGTGATAATCTTCTTCCTGGTTGCTTGAGCGAACAGATCCAATTGAAATCCAAGTAATTGGGGTGGGCTTGAGGGAGCAGGAGACACAATCCAATGAAAATACATGCAAATCGCGTGGTAGGTAAAGCGCCGAGCAGATGTGCAGCCGGAGCTCAACCTAACGCATTGTCAAACATGAGAGATGTGATAATAAAAAATAGAAATGGAGAAGGAAAATCTGAAGCAGACAGCTACCAAAGTGGAGGATGGTGCCAGAAATGGCGTCGCGAGCAGGTTGTGGACGGGGACACAGGTCGCTTTTAAAACATGGAGGCACGGCCACGGAGTTCAACCAGTCAGTTTCTTGCGTATTTGTAGGGTAATGATGATGAATCGTGGGCTGCATCTGGCGGTTTCACTTCAGGAGCATTTGTGTCGAGGAGACATTAGGTCGCATAGAATTTGTTGCCGTGAAGGCGGAGGTCAGGGCGGCGGACGGCACTACAGGAAGACGAACAGATGAGAGCTGATGACCTACATAGACTAAGCAAGGAAAGCCCATGTACCTATGTCCAGGCCATGTATTATGACGGGAAGAACAGCCCATGTCGAGACAATCCGGGAGAGCGGGCGTTTGAGCGAGCGACCAAGACGCGATGCATCGTGCGATGCAGCGCTAGACAAATAAAAGGTGACGTGGACGCACGAGAATGCAGCAAAATCAGGTAGTGAGGGACTCCTATTTAGATATAGAAGATAAAGGTTTAAACTAGGAAAAGTGGGACTTGTCATCTTTTGCAAAAATAAATGTTGAAACTTACAGCATCTCGACACTCTGCCCACTCCTCGTAGGCCTCTCGGGCCTGCTTCCACGCCTCAAGCAACACCGCATGTTCCATATAAGCGGTCTTGTAGGCCGCGTACAAAGTAGGCTACAATTTCAAAAGTAATGAATCTCGTCAACTTAGCCACTCGGGAACAAATGTCGGAAAGAGGATGGAAATAAGAAAAACTTACATCGGTGTTCGCTTGGGAAGGCCGTCGAGGAGGCGGAATAGCGGGGTCGTCGGCGGTAAGGATAGCCTTGACACGCGTAAGGCTCAAAGCAGGAGTTCGCGGGGTCACCCTATCGAGAACCTTCAAACGGTCATGCTCCCGGCCGCACCCCGCCACGACCAACGCTCTCACATCGGTCTCCTCATACCTAGGGTCTTCCACCTCCGGATGAAAACCACTGAACGCCTCGAGGTAGTTAGTACCATCCACCTCGGCAGTGTAGTAGAAGTCGAGAAGCGAGGGGTGAGGCTGGGATAGATCGGGCCTCTTCATCTTCATCCTTTCCTAGACTTCATAGTCGGAAACAGGCCTCCCTAGCCGTGCCTCCTGCATCGCCAAAGAAATGTTATGCATATTAAGTAGGAACATGAGGGGAAATAAATGCAGGGTGTTGCATGTATATGCATATCATTTTGGCCTTGAAGCAATCATGGTTGAGGTTTCCCGCATAATGTGTCCCCCGGAGCCGCGGTTTGCCTTGTTCCACTCTCCCAAGGCGCTGAACTCGAGGTCTTCCCCGCGCCACCTCGCCGCCAACGCCGCCCATGCGTCATGCTTACCATCGGCTCATGCGGGCATAACCTGAAAAATTAATACTTATTTGAAGAACAGATAATGCAATTGCAACTTAGAAACAACATAGAATCTCATTGACAATTTACTTACCCCGGCGTAATCTTCCTCGAACAATTTTGGTTGTTCCTTCGCATTCACATGCTTCGGCGCCTTCTTACCCAACTTCTGGAAGCTGTATAGATTGGTGGTGTTATGCTTCTGATTGTAGAACTGTTGTCGTGTCAACCTCATACAATCCCCCCGCAAAGTCTTGTCTGCCCTGTCCTGCTCCTCTAGAAGTACCCTATGGAATCTCTTCAATCATGCATAAAAAAATTATGAGAGTCATGAGTTAGCATGGTGGGGTCATCAACTATGAACAGAACTCGAAAAGTTTGCCTTACCTTAAACTTGGTGATCACGGCATCAGAAGCTTTCCCATAGCCCGGGTATTCTGTGACCTCATAGTGTGCCCAATGCGTGGCTATCTTCTTCTTGACGTTGGGGACGGGATTGTAGAAGCCCGGCCAAAACTTCCTAATTAGAGCTCCAACTAAGGTGTTAGGAGCACGGGTACCCAGAGGAAATGTCCAATTGCTGCATAATAATCAAACATTAGTACATGCCAAATTTTTATGACCAAAATGAAATTACATGCCACTTACTCAATACCGTGAGGCGTAATGATGGTTTCTCCTCCTCGGAATGCGGTTCATATTTTTCTTCAGGGACACCTGATTCCCCACGAATCTTTGGCTTCTTCGGCAGCACAGACGGCCCCAACTCCTGGTCTCGAGAACCCCCTCCTAGTCTCGAGACTCCCCTCCTGGTCTTGAGACCCCCCTCCGAGTCTCGAGACTCCCCCTCCTTGTTAAGAGACTCTGAGTAAGCAGACTGGAAAGCCACGTCGCTAGAAGCGGACGGTAGGTCACTCAGAAGGCGTACACCTCGTCCTCCACCTCGTCCTCCCTTCGGGGGAAGTCCCCCTCCTCCCTCACCTCGTCCTGCACCTCCTCCTCTCTCACTACCGTCAGTGTAACACGGGTTTGGAATGGGTGATCTTCCACTTTTGGTAACCTTCTTATGCTTCATCACCTTAAGAAAATAGGACGATGATTCCTTGCCCTGGATCATATTGGTCAATCACCTATATTGAGAAGAGATAAACAATTAAGCATAAAGACATGATCCAATTAAGGAGAATAAAGACGCAATGCAATTAAGGACATAATTAAGGACATGATACGGTTGATGCGTGTCAAATGCGGAATAATTTTTACTCGCCTTTAGCCAAAGGAACTCAAGTAGGTGCCGACACACTAGGCATGGCCACTTACCAGCTGTACGCCATCCGCATAATAGGGCGTACCCGGGCATGTCGTGCATGGAATAGAGAAACCAAACTTTCATGTAGAAGTTTTTCTTTGATGAACGGTCGTATGTCAATGTCCCGTGGTGCCAAGAGTGGTTCAGATCTTCCACAAGCGGCTGCATATAGACACTCAAATTCTTCCTCGGGTATTCATGCCCTGGAATGATCAGCGACAGGAATATGGTCTTCCTTTGCATTAGGGATCCAGGAGGGAGATTGATCGGAATAACAAATGTGTGCCAGCAGCTGTACGAGGCAATCGACGTACCATATAGATTGAATCCATCAGTTGTTATCGCAATTTAGACCTTCTGAGCCTCTGCTGCCTCATCAGGTGGTCTCAATCAAAGTTCTGTCATGCCTTACCATCAGATGGATGTCCCATCTTTACCCGTCCATGCTCGTCCTCGTATCTCTTCACCGTCTTGTGCCATGTCATTTGTGTGGCAGACTCCTTGGTCATGTAAAGCCGCTGGATTCTTTTTATGAACGGGAGATAACGAAGAATCTTCATAGTGACTTTTGACTGTGTCATCTGACCATCGGCTTCCTTTACGTCTTCATACCTAGATGCCCTACACTTTCTATAGTACTTGCCATCCGCAAACTGTTTCCAAAACAAGAGGCAGCCTTTTGGACAACAATCTATCTTTTCGTATTCCATGTTGAGTGCTCATATTATTTTCTTCAATTCGTACATGGTTTTAGGCAGACAATGCCCTTCAGGCAACATGTTACCATATGTTTGCAGATGATCTTCAAAGCATGAACGGGCGTTGCCGTACTAGATATTTTTAGTTAGTACTTCCGAGATGGCATCGAGCTGAGAAATCTTTGAACCCTCGTACAAAGGCCTTTTAGCCGAGGCCATCATATCATAGCAGGCCTTCGCGCTTAGATCTAGTTCCTCTGGTTCACGTGGTTCTTCCGGTTCTGGTGGTTCCTCTGGTTCACATGAAGGTGGCGAATCTAGCATGTCGATATCACGGAGATCATCTAGCAAGTTTCCAATCCCATCGCTCTCATTGCCATTGATCCGCTACCGCATCACCTCACCTCTGTCACGGTCGTGCTGAGTAAAGTCAATCATCGTGACGAAGTCCGGCATATACCCAGATTTCAAAAGGTGTTTTTTCGTATCATCCTTGGACTGACGATGATGCTTATTGCAACGAGCGCAAGGGCAAGTTGGAAGAAGTCCTGCCCTTGAACCACGCGCTAACTCCTTCACTAAGATATCGGTCTTCCATACCCACTCCTCTATTTTGTCAACAACACTAGTACGGCCACTATACATCCACCCATTATTAGCCATCCTGTGCTTTATGGAGAGCCAAACTAAAATGGCATTTCATATCAAATAATAGTATAAAACTAAATGCATCATATTTTTATTTCTCTACTGGACAATACGCATGACCTACATCCCTAATAGGTATAGAGGTTACTAGCAGCCGCCGGATCCGTAGATTGAGTATGTTCTCCATTCTCTACCCCGGTCCGAGACAAAATTTCGGCAGCACCTCTCCGCTGCTCTCCTGATACACGTCTCGGCAAAAAGCCGAGAGGAGGTGCATCCGGAGAACAACAGGGAGGCGCTGCCGGAATCCTAACTCGTACCAGATCAGAACATGGAAATCATACCCAACTACACATCGGCCAACTATTCCGTAAATACCGCAAGCGTTACGGTTGATAATATGCTGACCTCTAATGCATATTTATCCGCGCAACGCTTGTGGATGGGAAATGACACCTAGGTGGCGCGACTTGATGTGGAAATGGAATCTAGTAACATAATAAATGTGCGGGAGGAAACGGAGTTCCATCTCACCCTCGGGGGCTCCGAGACGATGGGGGCTCTGAGATGACAGGGGCTCCAAGAAACCTACACGAAGAAATATAATATGTGTGACAATATGTGTGATACAATTTTTTTTGCATATACGCGACAAACACAAGTAGGCCTAGTGCAAAAAAATCAAAAAAATGTAACCCTAGTGCATATACGTGACAAACACAAGTAGGCCTAGTCCAATTAACATGTACTCCAATTATGTGACAAACCCTAGTGCAAAACCCTAGTGCAAAATTCCTTTTTGCATATGTGTGACAAATCCTAGTGCAAAAATCTAATTACCATGCACTCCAATTAACATGTACTATTTTTTCCAATTAAAATTTACTCCAATTAACATCTAATTAACCCTAGTGCAAAAATCCTATTCTAATTAACCCTAGTGAGAAAAAAAATCAAAAAATCACCTTTTATGTAGACGATAGCTCGGGGAGGGGATGGCGGCTCGTGGAGGTGGGCGGGCGAGGCGGCAGCATGCGGAAGGGTGGCCGGATGTGGAGGAGGGCGGCCGGACGGACGGGCAACAACGCGGGGCCGGGTAGCAGCACGGGGCCAGGCGACAGCTCGGTGGAGGAGCTCGGGGAGGGGATGGCGGCTCACGGAGCTGGGTGGGCGAGGCGGCAGCGTGGGGGAGGGAAGCCGGAGTTGGAGGGAGGGCGGCCGGATGAGCGGCAGCGCGCGACCGCGTGGCAGCTCGGTAGAGGAGCTCGGGGCGCGGCAGCAGCGCGGGACCGGAGCGCGTGGCAGCGTGGGGCTGGGCGGTAGCGTGGCGAGGGAGCTCGGGCGCAGTGGAGGAGCTCAGCAGCGCGGTGGAGGAGCACGCGAGAGGTGGGCGGCAGCCTGTGGTGGAGGATGAATGGGTGGAGGAGCACACGAGAGACAGGCTCGACCAAGCCCGACTCGCCTTATCCACGGGAGGGCTAGGCTGACGGCATTGCCATTGGCGTAGGTAGTATCCAAAAAATGGCAATGATAGGCCGACGTCAAAGCCATCAGCGTAGCTCGTTAGAAAAAAATGGCACAGATAGGCGACGGCAATTCCGTCGGTATAGATCATTTAAAAAAAGTTTGATCATTTTTTTATTATATTACATTGACAAACTTCTATCTATATTTTTTGTGGTTATATTATGCAAAATTTGGAGTCATCCTGGTGCTTGTTTCCCAAGCAAACCCTAGATGTAGCATTCTCCGACAAAACCCTAATCCGAGGGCCCCGCAGGTCTACCCCCTAAGAATTATCCATACGAGGGCTGGCCAACGTACTTTTCTGGTGGTTTAGGTTTTATTAGGTCCTAACTTCATGAACAACCAAGGCTAGGCCCAAGGTTCCCCCAGTTTGCCTTGGTTTGAACCGCAGTGGGAGTTTCCTCCTGCAGGTCTAGCACATTTCTCTAAGTGCTATCGCATAGACCGTACATGGTCACACCCGGGAGATAGGTTTTCCATCTAGGAGCAATCCACCACCCTTGTGCATGCATGCTAGGTCCACATGCATGTTCTCGGGGTTTCCCGAATGTCGGGCGGTTCTTTTCTGATGAAACCCTAACCCGAGGGCCCCACGGGTCTACCCCCGTAGCATTCTCCGTACGAGGGCTGGCCAATATACTTTTCTGGTTGTTTAGGTTTGCTTAGGTCATAACTACATGGAATGCCGAGGCTAGGCCCAAGGTTCCACCAGTTTGCCTCTATTTGAACCGCAGCGTGAGTTTTCTCCTGTAGGTGCAACACACTTCTCTAAGTGCTATCGCACGCAGGGCCGGCCCTGAGGGGGGTCTGGAGGGGCGGCCTCCCCGGGCGCAAATTTTTTGAGGGCCCCTCCCCATCTTGCTTCATATATGGCCTAGTATAGATCCTCCCAAAAATAGTAGTAGTTTAGAGTTTTCTATTGAGCTAGATTAGGCCTTTTAGTTTTATACTCTAGACAAAACAAACGTACCTAGAGGCCAGGAGTCCAGGTAGAGTGATCGGATTATATTGGTCATTGCCTCATCGTTGATTGCATCGATCATGCGACTATGCGAGTCTGGTTCGGCTGTTCGCCTCGCCTGTGCCTAAACTCTTCACCTAATCATATTTCATCTCATCTCTCCATCCACATGTTATCGGCCCGTCGCCCGTCGCCTCTCCCTACCTCTCCTCTAGCTCACAAGGACAGGTCGTTCAGGTGCTGCAGGTCTGATTCCAGTCTGCTGTCTACATGAAAGTTGGAACTCGAAAGGTATCAAAACATCTTTCGCCAATCAAACTTGGGTTAGGTACCATTAGTTTATGCCCTCATTATACTTCTGATTAATATTTTTTCTTCTTATTTTTAGTGAGGTTAATTAGTTATGGTGCCTGATTCCGGTACTAAGAAAAGAAAAAAAGAGGCACTTTGAGGAATCCATATGAGTTGGCATTGGTTTTTGTGGGGGAACAGAGTAATGTTGATCTAGATGATGATATCGGTATAGAGGACAATGCTGACATCGACCCGGATGATGACAATGTGAGTGATCATGAGCATGTATTTAATTCATCTCCTACAGAATCTTCTAGTGTTGATGAGAAACCAGTTAATGTAGACATTTATGATACGGAAAATTGGGTTAATCTTGATAACAAAGAAAGGGACACATTAATCGTGAAGAGGTCTATTAGATAAGAAAATATTACTTTTCCTCTAGATGGTACTACCTTGAGAAATTTTTCATATGGAGATTTTTTAGTTTGCCAAATGATAGGATTATTATCCTAATATTTCTATCGCTTATCGGATCTTATTTACTATGTATGTGACTATTGCACCAAGAAGTTATTGGACGAGATTCATATTGATTCAATTGTCGCCTATTTTTCTTCTAGGAATACACGGAGAAAGTTTTAAGGTAATATATAAACATTGTTATTTGTATATAAATATTACAACTGAATATTACTGAAATATTTATTTTCATCCCTTCATATATTTATATATAAAAAATTTAGCCAGGGACCTAAAATTTTAGTTTCGCGCCGGGCCCTCGAAATCCCAAGACCGGCCCTGATCGCATGCACCGTACACAGTCATACCCGGGAGAAAGGTTTTTCATCTAGGAGCAATTCACCACCCTTGTGCATTCATGCTAGGGCCACGTGCATGTTCTCGAGGTTTCCCGAACGCCGAGCGGTCCTTTTCCAACGAAACCCTAATCTAAGGGCCACGTAGGTCTACCCCGTAGCATTCTTCGTACGAGGGCTGGCCAATGTACTTTCTGGTGGTTTAGGTTTTCTTAGGTTATAACTACATGGACAACCAAGGCTAGGCCCAAGGTTCCACCGGTTTGCCTCCATTTGAACCGCAGCGGGAGTTTCCTCCTGCAGGTCCAGCATACTTCTCTAAGTGTTATCGCATGCACCATAGACGGTCACACCCAGGAGCGAGGTTTTCCATCTAGGAGAAATCCACCACCTTTGTGCATGCATGCTAGGGCCACATGCATGTTCTTGGGGTTTTCCCGGACGTCGGGCGGTCCTTTTCCGACAAAACCCTAATCCGAGGGCCCCATAGGTCTACCCCCGTAGAATTCTCCGTACGAGGGCTAGGCAATGTACTTTTCTGGTGGTTTAGGTTTGCTTAGATCATAACTACATGTAAAACCAAGGCTATGAGCAAGGTTCCACCGGTTTTCCTCCATTTGAACTTCAGCGGGAGTTTCCTCCTGTAGGTCCATCACACTTCTCTAAGTGCTATCGCATGCACCATAGACGGTCACACTCGAGAGCTAGGTTTTCCATCTAGGAACAATCCACCACCCTTGTGCATGCATGCTAGGGCCACATGCATGTTCTCAGGGTTTCCCGGATGTCGGGCGGTCCTTTTCTGATGAAACCCTAATCCAAGGGCCCCGCGGGTCTACTCCCGTAGCATTCTCCATACGAGGGATGGACAATGTACTTTTCTGGTGGTTTAGGTTTTCTTAGGTCATAACTACATGGAAAAGAAAGGCTAGTGATGTCTGCAAGAGGACAGATCTATTGTAGCTAGTTTCTAAGTATAGATATCGATCCCACAGGGAGCCCAAAGGTAAATGTTTATGGGTGAAGTCTCTATCACACACGAAGTTGTCATAGGTCTTCGAGTGAATTGACTACAAGTGTTAAAATAGAAATGGGGTTTTGATTAAATGAAATGTGTTTAAATAGAACTAAAATGTAAACTTTAGAAATATAATGCATAAAAGTAAAGAATGACTTGGTTGTTTGTTGTTTCCTGCAGATGGCAAAAGAAGGCGAGGTGATAGTGACTGTGCCAGGTGGACGAATGATAAATGTAACAATTATAATCTTATAAATATATGTGCAGGCGAGCAACCCATAATTAGCCAGAACTCCTCTTGGTAGATTTAATTCCAACTTCAATAATCCTACTAGTTTGTTACCAAAACCATGGTCAGACACTAGACGATTAAGACCCTTCATGTCGCTTAGCGATTAAGCTCCTTGGATTGGACTAATGCAATAAGAACAGTGGTTCCTCATTATCCTTGAGTCTACTAGTTTTCCATTGACATCCCCGTCTCACCAGGGGGTCACCGGTCCACTAGCGAACAAGATCTTATCTATGTAGAATAGAGCATCATGTTGTCTGGGCCCTTAATTGGACAACAAACATTAGGCATCCCACAGATAGTCAAGCACACATAATATAATAATTAGAATAAATCACAAACTAATGGAAAATATATGAAGGCACATCACATCTCACCAATCCCCTACATCTCCCACACCCAAGGAAATTACTGACACATGAGAGAAGAATGGATCATCAATATAATCAAATAAAGGGAATTCGTCTTTGTATTATCGTGGAGATCCACAATAAGAATAGAAAAATATCCAACACAATTCAAGATGGGAAGAAACAATCTCAAACCCTAGTCTTGCAAGGTGGAGATCCCTCTCTCTCTTTCTCAAGTACAAGTAGTGGCTATGGGGTGTATTGGCTAGGAGGTTGAAGATCGTGGAGTGAGATGAAGAATGTCTTCCCCTTCTTCTCTAGATCTCTTCTTTATTCCTTCTGATGGTATGCGGTTGCTGTGTTGTGTTTTCGTCCTCCTTCCCTTCATGGAAGTTGTCCCTTTTGACAAGACAGAGGTGACGGCAACTATACGGCAGTAACTATATGGCCAGAAAAATATTCCTGTTATATAGTTGCTCGTTAAAGCTTCTGTGAGATCCCCTCGCGTGCTTCCAAAGTGAGATTTGCTTGTTTTCTCCATAATATTGTGTTTCTCTTGTTAAAACCTTCTGTTGACATTTAGAACCTGAAAGACACATTAAAAACCATGTTTTCTTCGCTACCGAAGTATTAGCGTTAGGTAAAACCAGAAAACGATCAAATCCAGGAGAAAACCATCAATAAAAGCCATAAAAATGTGTCGAATCTCATAGCTATCAACTCCCCCAAGCTTAGATGTTTCTTTCCCTCAAGTGACAAGGAAATAAGGAAGAATAGCGGAGATTTGAGACCGAAAATAAAGGAACACACAAGTTTGAATTGGTGTCAAATTCTTTTCTTCACAATCCCTGCAATCTTAAATATGATCATACAAGTATTCACAAGATTGCACTGAGTCCACTTTCTAAGCACGTATATCTTGTTAGAAAATAAATCATATGCCCAAGCAAGTGTCAAAAGTTGAGCTAGGAAAGTGAGACAAATTCTTTTGGTCCTCTCTTTGTTGAGAGATGAAAACTTTTTGTTCTTGTTTGTTTAACCAATTAAGAGCGCTCAAGTTGGCATCAAAACATTTAATTTAAGAACAACTCATCTACTCCCCTGTCAAAATTTCAAGACTATCAAAGAACATCTTTCTTTTCTTTTGCCTTTCAAAATTTTTAGCTCTTTCATAGAGAAATCATGCCACTATTTTTATCATGCTTAATTGGGTTGTGTTGTGCACTCGTGACCATGCCAATAAATAATTGTTGAGCAATAATGGGCTAGAGGAGTACTACAACTTCACTTGGAACGTGAAACCATGAGGAGACTAAAAAATTTACCCGTCATAGCATTGTTGCTACACACGTTTACATAACTCGATAGCCGAAATCAAGTGGTTTCCCACATTTAGATCATTCGTTGGCCAGCGGAGTTAATAGTTACCCATGGAGCACGATAGATTTGTAATGACACATGTAAAGCAATATCTTACGATAATTATTAGAAAAAGTAGTGGCATAATTTCTACTACTTCTAAGCATCCATTTTATCAAATAATTTCAATCAAGGATACTATCAAGTCTATTTATATTAAGCTCAAATGGGATGGAGTAGTTCTAAAATTAAATTCTTCGGGCTAAACATGGATTCAAGTCATCTTCAGATGCTTTTTCTTGTTTTAAAAATGTAGGAAGTATTTTTAACCAAGTCCATTGCTCATTGTTTCAAAGCTAAAAAGGAGACACTGGCTAAGGAATATAATTTATAGGATAACAAGCTAAGTGGGGAGTGACTCCAGTGCAAGCGAGTAAATAATTGTAGGATCAATTTAAGGTTGCAGAAAGGATGATGAAAGGAATGTGATACCTCTTCTTACTTGCTTCATTCTTGTATTTAAATCAAACCCCCTCTATGTTTCCCTATTGCCAAGTCACCTGAAATTAAGAAATCTACGAGAGAAACAAAGAAACGAACTTGCACATAAAGTTACAACTTTTTTTTGTATTTTTGGTTTAGACATGCAGAGCTGAAAATAAACATGCAAATTTTGAAGAAATAAAATAAATCAAAAGAAGAAATAAAAACATGAATGCAAAGTTTGGAGGTTTTCAAACCTTCCCCAAGCTTAGGCTATTGCCAAGCTCAATTGTTGCCGTCATTTGGCGGCTGGTGCAGAAACTACTGGTAGTAGTCGGGGAAGTGGGTCATGAAGTGATTGAAGTTGTGAGTCAAAGTATTCACATCTTCCTGAAGAGTGTGGTCGATCTCCCTAACGCGCTGGTTGAGCTTTTGGAACTCTTGATAGGGGACGTAGTTGTACCCCTGTCGTGGCTGGTAGGGCCACGGGTCCCAAGCTCCCCCTTGCTGCTGTCCCTTCCAAGCATGGTTGTGTCCCTGCTCTTCCTCCTGCTCCTGGTCCTCATCATCCTTCTGCTCTCCTTCTTCATCTTCCTCTTCCTCGGGTTGGAGCTCGGCCATGATCTCCGTCACTTGGTCCTTGGTGAGGATCCAAGTGTCCTTCTCCACAATCGAGAAGGCTTGGGGGCAAGGCAACTGAACTTGCTCACCCTGTGCATCACCAAGATAATTGAATTGATATGCTCGAAGCCTTCGGTTAGCATGGTAAATACCAAGGAAGCCACAAGCAGTTAAATACTTGACGTCCATGAGTTTGGAGCCGTCAATAGGTTCCATAACTGGTAGTACAATATTTAATGCATAGGCAAGGTGGGTGATACGTCCAAAACGTATCTACTTTCCCGAACACTTTTGCTATTGTTTCTCCTCTAAAATTGTGTGATTTGGATGCAACTAACACGGACTGATGATGTTTTCAGCAGAATTGCCTTGGTGTCTACTTTTTGTGCAGAAAATCAACTATCAGGAAAAATCCCGGAAAATATGCCGAAAATCATATTTCAGCAGAAGACTCCCGGAGCCAGAATACGAGACGGAGGGGGGCTGGGCCCAGGCCACACCACTTGGCCGAGTGGGCAAGCCCAGGCCACGCGGGCAAGCCCAGGCCATGCCAGGGGGTGGTATGGCCACACCAGACTGCCCCTCAGTCTCCCTCTTCGCCTATAAGTTGCCTTCTGACCTAAAAACTCAGGGGGGTCGAAGTTTTTCTAGAAGGAGTTCCGCTCCGCCGCCACCACCAAATTCCACGAAATAGCACCAGAAACTCCGTTCTGTGTCGTTGTATTGGGAACGGCAGTACCTGAGGAGGTTAGATAGAGGTGTGGGGACTAGCAGGGAAGCTATCGACGGTGTCCGCAGGCGGATTGGATACGAGCGAGCATAGCGGGACGCAAGAAGTACCCAGGTTCGGGGCCCTCGTGGTGAGGTAAAGCCCCTACTTCTGCCTGATCTGTCTATGTGGGATATACGGACTACAAGTGCTCCTAGAGCTGTATTCTCTAGCTACTGCCTTAAATGCACTGAGACCAACCCTTTCTACTCAGGCCTTGCCTCTCCTTATATAGGCAGAGAGGCAAAGGTCTCGCTGGCTAGTCCGACTGGCAGGCCCCACAGGCGGGTCCCAGCCGACTAGTCATCTACAGTACCCAATATGGCTTGTCTTGTCGGTGTATGAGCAGTATGGCTGTCATAGGTACAGTGGACGCTGTGCGAGCCCGTCGTCAGCACAGACCACTGTTCCAGCGTCACCCACGCAAAGTCTTCGGTATGGGAAGGTGGTTGCCCGTCTTGTCATCGTACAGGGCGTACCATGCACTGATAGGCACGCCGTCCTGTCTCTCTGATTGGGTCCGGCTACGTCGTCGTAACCGGCTGTCTCTTGCTGATCCGGCTACTGGGTGATAGCCGGCCCATCCTGTCCTATCCGGCTGCATCTGGTCAGCCGGCCGCGATCCGTCTGTCCTGTTTCTTATTTGGATGGGGTACCCGGGGATCATCCCCCTGACACTAGCCCCCGAGCACGTGTGGATTCCGCCCTTAGGCGAAATGTGCGTGCGCTCCCTCTTGCTTTTCGAATTTTCATCCGGCTGAGCTTGGCGGTTGCGCTACCCGTGACGTCAGTGCTGACGCCGGCCACGTGCGCACGCGCCATCATTGCTCTGCGGCGAGCAGTGTAACGTCCCGTCGCACGTCGCCTCGGGAAACTGCTGTCCGGCGCTTCGGTTTTCGCTCCAGGATCTTCTGCGCATCCTGCCCTGGCACACGGGATCTAGGCAGCGGTTGGGGTGTGGGTTGCCCGGATGCGCGCCATGTGGCCCCACCGACGGTTGCCCTTCCGGTCCTTTAAAGGGACGCCGCGGGGGAGGCAGTTCTTTTCCTTCGCTCCCCCGCTGCAATCTCCTTCTCCTTCGCGTGCTCTTGCTCCTGCGTTCTTGCCCTCTGCACCGCTCGCTCGCCGTCGTCGACGCTACGGGCCACCGTCACTCTTCCGTTGCCATTCCTCTCCCTCAGCCGAAAATGGCCGCCGACCGTGGAGCCTGGTGCGGCTCCTCCGTCACCGAGGACCAAATCGCGAAGTACCGCGCGACCCGCATCCTCCCGCCGGCGGAGGAGGTGGCGGTGCGGTTGGCGCTGGTGGGGAAAGTGTCGCTGCATCCGGCGGAGGGGGAGTGCGTGATCTTCCTCTCGCACCTGGTGCGCTGGTTCGCGCTGCCGCTGCATCCCTTCTTCCTCACGTTTCTGGCCTTCTTCGACCTCCGCCTCCACCACCTCGGCGCCAACGCCATCGGAACGCTGGCGCACTTCGTGGCGTTCTGCGAGAGTTATCTCGAGATCCAGCCGGATCTCGGGCTCTTCTGCCGGCTCTTCCGAGTTCAGCCGCTGGTACAGTACACGAAGGGGCCGCTAGTCGTGTGCGGCGGCGCCTCCATATACTCCCGCTCCCAATCCGGCTACCCGAAGTTCTTGCTCCAGGAAACGGTACGGCTGTGGCAGCAGTCGTACTTCTACGTCAAGAACGTCACCAACGTCGACCGGATAAACCTGTCGGCCTTCCAAGACATCGAGTCCAGCCGGCAAACTGGGATCTGAAGATCCACGGCGACAAGGCGGAGACGGACGCGATGCTGGCACGCATGCGCTCCCTTGTCACCTGCCAGCTAACCGGTCGGGACATCACTCTTAGCTGGATGTTCCGGCTGATGATGCTGCTGCAGCAGCGGGGCGCACAAGATGTGCTACTACTCCGGCCGGCTGGACCCAACCTGGCTGTCGCGCCGTGATCCCCGCTACCACAACTTGAAGGAGTGGTTCTGGATGATCAGCAAGGAGCGTCTGCCGGAGAACTGGAAGTTCAGTCTGGCGCAATAGCCGAGAGAACCACGCGCCCTGGGTTAGTTCTCGTAGCCGGAAATTTTGCTTATTCCTTCTGTGTTATCTCCTTGTTCTGTCTGATTGATTTCTTGCATTCGGCAGATCTTCGTCTGCATCCGTCGCGAGGAGGGCGAGGCTCCCCTCGAGGTATTCACGCCAGACTTGCCCGAGCCGCGCTCGGCGGTCCGGCGAGGAATCGGATAGGGACGGCGACGCCTTCCCCAGCCGGAACGACGAGACGGCCGCCGACCCACACGCAGAGGTGCACGAGGAGGAGGAGGCCAGGCCGACCGCGGATCCGATGATGTGCTCTGCGACGGACGGCGAAGCGGGCGGGAGCGGCTCCAGCCGCTCGGGCTCCCGCCGGCTGCCAAGAGGAGCCGGTCCAGCACCTTGCCGCCGAGCCGTCTTGGCCGGAAGAAAGGGCCGCCCCCGGTCGTGCCGGGGTACGTTTTTCCTCTCCCCCCTATCTTTTGGTGCCTTCTGTCTATTTGTCTTCCTTCTTGTATTTCTGACTTTGGCTTATTTTGCTTTTGCCTTTTCCTCCTTCTTCTTAGCGCGTTGGTTTCTTTCGGAGCCGCGAGCCCGGCTCGGGCGCCAACCGGGTCGCCGCCCCGCGCCCCGACTGAGCCAACCGGCGCCTCTCCTTCTTCTGAGGCTGAGTCGGCTGCCTCCACCCAGACAGAGGGTCCCCATCCGGAAGCGGATCACTCCCAGCCGGAAGGTTCCTCCGCGGGCGCGCGGGGGGCTGCTGGCAAGGAGCTCGTCGTTGTTGGCAACGACAACTCCGAAGAGGAGCTCGGGGAGGAGTGGCAAACAGCGGTGGTCGCGGCGAAGGAGTCCTTGGCCGTCAATGCCGTGGACGACGACGCCTCCTCCGCTGCTTCACTGTCGGATCTTGCCGCCACGCTCGAGCTGGCGGTGAAGGATATCCGGCTGCTTGAGGCCACAGCCGGCGGGAACCAGACCCTGGAGCAGAAGCTTGTTGCCGCCAACGGGATCTCCCAGAGTAAGTTCGCTTTATTCGTCTTGCTCTTTTTTTTACTGATAGCCAGTTTTGTTGCAGCCATCCTCGTGTGCGCTCAGCGCGAGATCGATCGCTTGAAGAAAGTGAACGACCGGCTGAGCAGGTCCAACTCCACTCTGCGGCTGCAGAACAAGGATTGGCACGTGCGAGTAGACGGTTTGGAGGCCACCATCAAGGAGCGCGACGCCTCGCTCGCTAGCCGGGCCGAAGCCTTCTCCCTTCTCGAGGCCCAGAACAAGGACCAAGAGAAGGAGATAAAACGGCTAACGGTCAAGGAGAAGGCGCTAGTGGAGGAGCTGATGCAGGTTGGCCACACTGCCAAGGGTGAGTTCTTTCTTCCGTCTTCTTTTCTTTCCGGATCCGGTAGCCGGATCTGACTCCTCTTTTCTGACAGCTTTTTACCCCAGCATAGACCTGCTGGCCTACAACCGGCTGCAGGAGAACTGGCCGGGAGCGCAGCCGATGGCTCAGGAGCTCGTCGTCCTTGTTGGCGAGGAAGCTGCGAAGCTTTGTCAGGCGGCACGGGACGTCTTCTCCTTCGTGTGGCCGGAGGCTCCGGTTCCGGAGACGATGGCGCAGCTGGCGGCGAAGGTGGGAGAGGTGCCGGCTGCGGTGGACTAGCTGCGGGACCTAGCGGCGCGAGCCAGAGCGGAGATGGCTCTGGCACTGATGCTCTCCTGGTACAAGGATGCCCGCGTCGAGAAGATCGATGGGGGCTTCCGTGCCGAAGCCGATCTTGCCGCCATCCGCCAAGCCCATCCGGAGCTTCGCGGGTCCGCCATCAAGATCGCCGACTACGTGGACCCTGACGAGGTGCTCACCGACTCGGAGTCCGTCGGTACTCCTGATGTGGAGGCCCCGCCGCCACCGCCTGCCAGCGCCGGAGCCGGATCGTGCACTGCGGCTCCTCCTCCGCCCCAACCTCTGCCGGCCAAGAACTCCACCACGACAAAGGCCCTGCCGTTTAGCTACTGCCCCGGGATGCCGGGTGTAATTGTCTTATGTTATGTATTTTTTGAACCTTGTTTGCTTGTGCCGGCCGTCTTTGACACCGGGTAACTTCTGAGAGCTTCGTCTCTTTTTTTTCATTATTGTTGAAACTCTTGAATCTTGTGCGTTGAACTTTCCTTTTGCGTATTTTGCCCGACTAACTTCGTCCGGCTACACACCTTTAGCCGGGCGACCTGCACCTCCAGTGGGGGCGCGCTAGCGCACCCACTGGGTGTAGCCCCCGAGATTCAGAGTAGCTGGCGTAGCCAGGTGCTTCGAATCTTTCTTATTTCTGCCAAGTCTTTTAACTTTATCCAGCTAGCCTCGCCCCAGTCGGCCGCTTTCGTCGGTTGGACGTCTTGAGCCTGGGGAACTAACATTCTAGTGGGGGCGCGCGAGCGCACCCACTGGGTGTAGCCCCCGAGATTCGGAGTAGCTGGCGTAGCCAGGTGCTTAAAATCTTTCTTATTTTTGCCAAGTCTTTTAACTTTATCCGGCTGGCCTCGCCCCAGTTGTCCGCTTTCGTCGGCTGGACGCCTTCAGCCGGGGGAACTAACATTCCAGTGGGGGCGCGCGAGCGCACCCACTGGGTGTAGCCCCCGAGATTCGGAGTAGCTGGCATAGCCAGGTGCTTCGAATCTTTCTTGTCTTTTCTTGCTCCCACCCTTGCCCTCACCTGGGCTCCGAACGGCCGGCTAAACGCCCTTAGCCGGTCAGGAACTACAAGATTCCACTGGGGGGCGCGCGAGCACACCCAGTGGGTGTAGCCCCCGAGATTCGGAGTGCTTGATGAAGGCAAGGACTTCGAATCTTCTTTCCTTCTCTTGAATTCCGACTCGAAGTAGTCTGACAAGAATGCACATATGCATACACATACATCTCCACAGGTTAATAGGTTAGTCTGTCAAATCGTAGCCGGAAAACGGCTTGTTTTTTTTTGAAAACTGGCTTGCTCCTTTCTAGACACTTAGTCGCCTTCTCGTGTGTTCTGCTGTTTTCAGTGCGTCCTTGTCGGGCAGCCGAGTTGCGGTCTGCAGCCGGAATCGAAGGGAGATGACAGTACATTATGCACGGTACTAGCGGCTTAGCAGCTAGATTGGTTCGAGCTAGTTGCGGGGTCGGGACGCCTGATCTGTCGCACCTCTTCCATGTTTTTCGTGTGGGATGCCTCGGGCTTTTTCTCTTGCTAGCCGGACAGCCGGGTTGCGGTCTGTAGCTGAGACGAAGAGTGGGCCTCTGACATCATCGCACACTATTCAGCCGGTTTGTTTGACTTAACAGGCCGGGCCAGCCGGCGAGCCCCCGGGTAAGGGTTGCCGGAGCCGGAAAATTTGGACCGAAAAACAGGTGCACACACATTTCTAGAAGGAGCCCCCGAGATTCTCGTGGGAGTCCGCATTTTCATTCATGGGGTTTTCGGGATACATACACTGCCTGGCGACTAGGTGTAAAACGGGCGCAGCAGGGCCGCGTTCCAAGGACGTTCGGTCTCCTCGTCCGATTTGTCCCTCTTGTTCTTGCGCGGCTGCTGTGCGTCAATGAGGTATAGGAGTCGTTGGGCAGCGCCCGACTGATGATGAAGGGGCCCTCCCAGGGTGGTGATAGCTTGTGCATGCCCTTCGTGTCTTGCACCAGCCGAAGAACCAGGTCGCCCTCGCGGAATGCGACTGGGCGAATCCGGCTTGAATGGTAGCGACGTAGTCGCTGTTGGTACAGGGCAGATCTGGACAGGGCCAGCTCGCGGGCCTCCTCCAGGAGATCCACCCCGTCCTCCCGCGCCTCCTTGTTGGCTTTCTCGTCGTAGAGAAGCTTGCGAGGGGAGTCAAATTCGATGTCGGCGGAGAGGACGGCCTCCGATCCGTAGACCAGAAAGAATGGCGTGTAGCCAGTTGACCTATTCGGTGTGGTGCAGAGGCTCCACAGCACAGCCGGAAGTTCTTCGATCCAACATCCAGGTGACCGCTCCAACGGCTCGATGAGACGTGGTTTGATGCCGGCTAGCACCAAGTCGTTTGCTCGTTCGACTTGCCTGTTGGACTGTGGGTGTGCGACGGAGGCGAGGTCCAGCCGGATGCCCTTGTTGCTACAGAACCGGGTGAAGGCCCCCTTGGCGAAGTTCGTGCCGTTGTCGGTGATGATGTTGTTGGGGTAGCCGAAGCGGTTGATGATGTCGGTGAAGAAGGTAACAACCGTCGCTCCATCCAGCTTCCGGATAGGCTTGGCCTCGATGCCCATTTTGTGAACTTGTCCACCGCTACCAGCAGGTGGGTCATTCCTGCATGGGCTCGCTTGAAGGGCCCGACCATGTCGAGGCCCCAAACTGCAAAAGGCCAGGTGATCGGTATGGTCTTGAGTACCGAGGTTGGCATGTGCCTGAGTTGCCCGAAGCGCTAGCACCCGTTGCACGCGCGGACCAGCTGCTCGGCATCCTCGAGGGAGGTGGGCCAATAGAAACCATGGCGAAACGCCTTGGCGACTATCGCCCTTGACGAAGCGTGGTGCCCACACTCACCCTGGTAGATGTCCTTGAGTAGCCGGTAGCCTTCTACATCGACACATCTTTGGAAGATACCGGATACACTGTGCTTGTACAGCTCGCCGTTTATGATGGTGTATGTATGCGCGCGGCGTCGGATTTGCCTGGCCTCTACCTCGTCGTCCGGGAGCTCTCCGTTTGCGATGTAGTTCATGAAAGGCTGTGCCCAGGATGGCACTTCCCGGATGACGAGGACGCTCCTGTCCTCCGGCTAACGGGTGTCGGGGGGTCGTCCGGGTGGAATATCTGGGATGGCAGCCCCCGAGCCACTAGGCGAGCCGGCAGCCCTCGGGTCTTGCGAGCCGGAGGGCACTGCCTAACCAGAATTGGTGCGGGTTTTCTTCTTTGGTGGTTCTGCCGGCTCCGTTTCTGCTGCTCCGGCCGCCGAAACGCTTCCCGCCTAGACGATGGAGTCTGATTCTGGCGACGGGTTGATGGATGGCTTGCACAGATGCTCCAAGGAGACCCCTGGCAGGATGGCCTGCCTGGTGGATCCTATCTTGGAGAGCACATCGGCTGCCTCATTGTTGGTGCGGGGGACGTGATGAAATTCGTACCTGTCGAAGGAGGCACTGAGCTTCTGGATGTGGAACCGGTAGAGAGCCATGTTTGCATCTCTGACGTCCCATTCCCCGGACACCTGTTGCACCACCAAGTCTGAATCACCGAAGCACAGGATCCGGTTGACACCGACCTCCTTGGCCAGCCGGAGCCCGTGCGCCAGTGCCTCGTATTCGGCTACGTTGTTGGAGGCCTTGAAGTGGATCTGCAGCACGTACTCCAGCCGGTCTCCCTTGGGCGAGGTGAGCACGATGCCGGCTCCCAAGCCCCCGAGCATCTTCGACCCGTTGAAGTGCATCCGCCAGTGGTCTGAATCCGGAACCGGTGGGAGATACTGGGTCTCGGCCCAGTCGACGAGGAAGTCCGCCAACGCCTATGACTTGATAGTGAGCCAGGGCTTGTACTGGATGGAGTAGGCGGCGAGCTCGATGGCCCACTTGGCGACTCGGCCGGTGGCGTCCTTGTTGCCGATGATTTCCGACAGGGGTGCAGTGCACACGACCTTGATCGGGTGCTCCTGGAAGTAGTGCTTGAGCTTCTTGCATGCCAGGTACACACCGTAGCACATCTTTTGGTAGTGGGGGTAGTTCTGCTTGGAGGAGGAGAGAACCTCGCTGAGGTAGTAAACGGGTCTCTGAACCGTCTGAGCCTTGCCTTCCTCGGGGCACTCCACCACCAGCACGACGCTGACGACCCGGCTGGTGGCTGCTATATAGAGCAACATCGGCTCCTTACTAGCCGGCGTGGCTAGTGCTGTAGATAGCATATGCTTGAGGTCATGAAACATGGTGTCGGCCTGCGAAGTCCAGGAGAACTTGTCCGTCTTCTTCATCAGTTGGTATAACGGGAGTGCCTTCTCTCCCAGCCGGCTGACGAAACGACTGAGGGAAGCCAGACATCCGGTGAACTTCTGGACTCCAAGCAGGTTCTTGGGTGGCTGCATCCTCTTGATGGCCGCGATCTTCTCCAGATTCGCCTCGATACCTCGCTGTGACACGAGGAAACCGAGTAGCTGACCGCATGGTACTCCGAAGACGCACTTCTCTGGATTTAGCTTCATCTGGTACTGGCAGAGGTTGCCGAATGTTTCTCTCAGATCCTCGAGGAGGGTGCACTTTTCCTTGGTCTTGATGACTACGTCATCCACGTAAGCGTGCATGTTTCGGCCTATCTGCGAGTGCAAGCATTTCTGCATACATCGCTGATAGGTGGCGCCTGCGTTCTTTAGGCCGAAAGGCATGGTTACATAGCAGAAAGCCCCGTAGGGGGTGATAAATGATGTCTTAATCTGATCAGCGGGGTTTAGCCGGATCTGATTGTACCTGGAATAACAATCTAGAAAGGACAACAAATCACAGCCGGCCGTGGAATCGATGACTTGATCATACGGGGCAAGGCGAAGGGGTCTTTCAGGCACGCCTTGTTCAGGCTGGTGTAGTCGATACACATGCGCCAGGTCTTGTTCTTCTTCAACACCAAGACTGGGTTCGCCAGCCAGTCTGGGTGGTACACTTCCATGATGAACCCGGCTGCAAGGAGCCGGGTGATCTCGTCACCGATTATCTTTCTCTTCTCCTCTGCAAACCGGCGCAGAGGTTGCTTGACCGGCTTGGCATCCGGACGCACGTGAAGTCAGTGCTCGACGAACTCCCTCGGCACACCCGGCATGTATTTGGGAGACCATGCAAAGATGTCCCGATTCTCACGGAGGAAGTCGACGAGTGCGCCTTCCTGTTTGCTGTCCAAGCCGGCACCAATGGTGACGAACTTAGTCGGATCGGAGGGGTCGAGCAGGATCCTCTTCGTCTCCTTTGCCGGCTGGAAAGCTCCTTCTCCAGCCGGTTTGCTACTAGACGGAATGTCCTGCTAGGCCATGGCCACATTGCGCATGATCGCGCGTTTTTCCTCGGCTATGATGAGGGCCTCTGCCAGTTTGGAACCGGCTGAGGCGCACTCCATCGATCGCCTGAAGCAGCCGGCGACGGTTATCACGCCATGGGGCCCCGGCATCTTCGTCTTGAGGTATGCGTAGTGGGGGATGGCCATGAACTTGGCGAGGGCGGGGCGCCCGAGGAGAGCATGGTAGGAGCTCGTTAGATTTACCACTTCAAACCAGATTGGTTCGCGGCAGAAGTTCTCCTCGGTCCCGAAGATGACGTCCAGCTGGATTTTCCCCAGCGGAGCGCAGGCTGGCCCCGGCAGTACGTCGTGGAACGTCGTGGTAGTCGGGCGCAGGTCGCTTTCGCGAATGCCCAACTTCTCCAGCGAGGACTGGCAGAGGAGGTTGAGGCTGCTGCCTCCGTCGATGAGGACGCGCGAGAATCGGCAGGTGCGCGCGTTGGAGACGATGAGGGGGTCGAGCACCATGGCGTAGCCCCCGGGAGTCGGCAGATGCTCAGGCTGATCTGCCCGGCTCCAGGTGATGGGGGTTTCTGACCAGTTCAGGTACTGGGGGACTGGAGACACGATGGCGTTGACCTCCATGGAGCGTCGCCTGCGGCTGTGCTTGTCGTCCTGCTCCGTCTCGAAGATGTGGTAGGCAGCGTGCGGCTGGGGGTAGCCGTTGTTGTTGCCGCCGTTTCCATCATTACCGGCTCCCCTAGCAGGTGGTGGGGGTCCACCCGGTGGTGGAGGCGGGAGACGAGGCTGGTTGCCCTGGTCCTTTAGCTGGCGGTCTAGCTGCAGTTCCGGGTGGTGTGCATAGCCGGTTTGAAGGGACTGCTATGCCACTTGCACGGGCTGTCAATCATCTGATCGAAGGTGAGCCGGGGCTTCTGCCTCCTTGCATCATTAGCCGGTGCGTCGGGCGCACCCTCCACAGCATTGACCTGCCGCGCGTGGTAGCGAGGCTTTTGTTGTCCGGCCTGGCGGTCCCCATGGGACCGGTTGTCGTTGCCATGGCGTTTGGAGGATCCGGCTTCACTAGCCGGATTGTTCGGACGGTTGCGAGCCAGCTCCGTGGGAGTCGGACGGCCATCCACATTCACTCAGAGGGGCTTCTTCATGGCGGCATCCGCCATGGAGTACTGGTCCGCGACCGTCATGAGCTCCGCCATGGTTTTCGGCTCGTCACACAGTAGCCGGTGGCGAAGCATGGTGCCCTCTCTGCATCCTTCGATGAAGAAGCTGATGGCTTGGCTCTCCAGGATGCCCTTGCAAGTGTTGCGGAGCTCCGTCCACTTGGCGAGGTACTCGTGGTCGCCCTGGACGCACAAGGCCAGGTCGCGCGGGCGCCCTGGATGTTTGTACGTGCCGTTGAAGTTGCGGACGAACACCTTCTCAAAGTCAGGCCAGGCATTGATGCTGTTAGGCGCAAGGCTATTGAGCCATGTCCTTGCCGACCTAGTTAGCATGAGAGGGACGTAGCGCACAACTGTGCGCTTGTTCCCATGGGCGATGCCGACTGCCGTAGCGTAGTCGGTCAGCCAATCTTCTAGCTTCATGCTGCTATCGTACTTGGGGGTGTCCCTGGGCAGGGAGAATTTATCCGGAAACGGCTCGTTCCGGATGCGGGGTCCGAAACAAACCGGACCGGTAGAATCTTCCTCCTCCGTGACGCGCGCTTGAGCGAGGAGCTCGATACGGTCGCGGGCATCCGGACAATCCGGGTTGGGCGCTCCCACCCGGCCCGAGAGACGGGAACCGGCTGGTCTGTGCGCTCCGGCTGGTGGTGGGGGAGGTGGCGGGTTGCTGTTCACCGTCTGCTCTGGCGCGGCTGGCCCCTGTTGCCCGAGTTGCGGCGCCTGCTGTGGGCCCTGGGCGGCTGAGGGGAGGATGCCTGCTGGGTGTCACGCGGCGCGCCCCTGCTGTTGGCAGGTAGCTTGCTCCCTCTGGAGTAGCTAAGGTCCTCCTGTGTGTGCCGGTTGGCGCCGGCCTGCTCGTCCGCGACGCGGAGGAGCTCCTGCACGCGAGCGTGCTGGCGGGCTCGCTCCTCGCCCTCCAGGCTGGGTAGTTCTTCTGCTGCGGCTCGCGCCGCGCGCAGGTTCTTGATGGGCGTGCTATAGGTGGGCCGTGTGAGGGCAGGCGCGGGATCCGGTTCCCCGTCCTTCTCCATCCTACCGCCCAGCTCACCGCCCCGATGCCGTACCTGGCCACGCCGGCTCGGCTCTGCGGTAGCCGGAGTGAGGCCGTGCGCGCGGTCGTACTCGCGCCTAGCGATCTCGAGTTGCTTGCGGGCTGCTGCCAGTTCCATGGCCTCCTGGAGGAGGATCTGTCTCTCCATGGTAAAGTTGGCCTCCGCTTCCTCCGGGTTGTCCCCGAGGTTAACCGGCGTCAGGAGCCGATCAATGGCATCCTCCACCGGGTTCCGAGGTTGCGGGGGAGCGAAAGTTCCGACCTCGTCCGCGCCTCGCTCCCGCGGCTGGCAGGGATGCGAGCTGGATCCGGCCATCATGAACTCTACGCCGCGAGGTGCGGCGGAGGTGCCGCCGTCTGAGCACGGAAGCCCCGCGACAGAGATGATTTCCCTAGGGAAACGCTCCGGGACGGTGGTGACGTAGATGGGAAGATCGCCAAATCGCAGGACGGTGCCGTTCGCTGGGAAGGAAGTTCCGAAGCAGGAGGCGTTGTCGATGATGCAGTCGAACTTGCCGAGCGTGAGCACCAGGCCGGAGGCCACGCGCTCACCGGCTGAAGTGCGGGGTCCCGTGCGGAACGTGACTCCTGTCAAAGCCATTTGCCCCACGGTGGGCGCCAACTGTCATTGTATTGGGAACGGCAGTACCTGAGGAGGTTAGATAGAGGTGTGGGGACTAGCAAGGAAGCTATCGACGGCGTCCGCAGGCGATATTGGATACGAGCGAGCGTAGAGGGACGCAAGAAGTACCCAGGTTCGGGGGCCTCGTGGTGAGGTAAAGCCCCTACTCCTGCCTGATCTGTCTATGTGGGATATACGGACTACAAGTGCTCCTGGAGCTGTATTCTCTAGCTACTGCCTTAAATGCACTGAGACCAGCCCTTTCTACTCAGGCCTTGCCTCTCCTTATATAGGCAGAGAGGCAAAGGTCTCGCTGGCTAGTCCGACTGGTGGGCCCCATAGGCGGGTCCAGCCGACTAGTCATCTACAGTACCCAGTATGGCTTGTCTTGTCGGAGTATGAGCGGTATGGCTGTCATAGGTACAGTGGACGCCGTGCGAGCCCGTCGTCAGCACAGGCCACTGTTCCAGCGTCACCCACGCAAAGTCTTCGGTATGGGCAGGTGGTTGCTCATCTTGTCATCGTACAGGGCGTACCGTGCACTGATAGGCACGTCGTCCTGTCTCTGTGATTGGGTCTGGCTACGTCATCGTAACCGGTTGTCTCTTGCTGATCCGGCTACTGGGTGATAGCCGGCCCGTCCTATCCTGTCCGGCTGCATCTGGTCAGCCGACCGCGATCCGTCTGTCCTGTTTCTTATTCAGATGGGGTACCCGGGGATCATCCCCCTGACATTCTGGCACCCTACCGGGATGGGGAATTGGAGGAGATCATAGCCATCATCATCACCAACGCTTCTCCATCGACCATCCATGTTTCCCCCATCTATGAGTGAGTAATCCCGCACTGTAGGCTATGGGGATGGTAGGGATTGGATGAGATTGTTAATGTAATGGCATCAGATTGTTAGGGCATGGTGCCTACTATCTTTTATTAGTGCTTTATGACTTTGTTGCGACTTGTTATGCTTAATGCTTGTCACTAGGGCCCGAGTGCCATGATTTCAGATCTGAACATGTTATTGATTCATTGTGATAGTATTGTTTATGGTCTTATCTACAAGTTGTATACACACGTTGTTGTCCGGAACAAATGGCCCCGAAGTGACAGAAATCGGGATAACCAGAGGGAATGGCTTTGATGTGAGGATCACATGTGTTCACGGAGTGTTAATGCTTTGCTCCGGTGCTCTATTAAAAGGAGCACCTTAATTGCCAGTAGTTCCCTTGAGGCCCCGCTGCAAACGGGCTGGCAGGACAAAAGATGTTGTGCAAGTTCTCATTGCGAGCATGTATGACTATATATGGAACACATGCCTAGGATTATCTAGTACTTGGATGGTTTATCTTATTTATCTGCAATTGCCCTATGTTCTGATTGCTATGTGAATTGTCTTGTCCATGCAACGCCCGTCCATCCATCCCTATGCCTACCGCACTCGAATCCTACTGTTACTGCTATTGTTACTGTTGTATTTACTTTACTACTGCTGCTACTTTACTATTCCTACTACAAAACTGTTGCTACTAATAAACTGCTGTGAGCAAGATTGTTTCTAGGTGCAGCTGAATTGACAACTCAGTTGTTAAGGCTTATAAATATTCTTTGGCTCCCCTTGTGTCGAATCAATAAATTAGGTTTCACTTCCCTCGAAAATACTGCGATACACCCCCTATACTTGTGGGTCATCAAGACTATTTTCTGGCACCGTTGTCGGGGAGCATAGCTTTATTTATCAAGTTCACTTGGATTCTCTAATGTTCGCTGCTATCCATCCATCATGGGTAAGTCTCGTGATGGCAAGTTTCCTATTTTACCATCCACTACAAGAAGAGGTACGATTATGAACACCTCTGCTGCTCTTGATTCACCATCTGTTATAAGTAAGCTCGTTACACCACCACATACACATGCTACACACACTGCTACTATTGCTGAATCTGAAACTTCTGATGCTTATGATGCTTCTTCTACTGTGCTTGATAAGAGTGGTTCATTAGGTCCTTTCCTAGATGCTACGATTGCTAGAACTATAGCTGGAAATACTGAAACTCCTAATGAAGACACTACCACACCTGTCAGTTCACCTGAGTCTAGTGAGAGTTATGATATTGAAGATGGTTATGATGAGATGACCGATGAATTTATTAAAGAATGTAAAAACACCCATGATAGGAGTGTTGCTAAGAGTCTCCTTGAGAGGTGTACTATTAGACCCAAATTGTCTCCTATTGCTAAGGTTGCTGCTTCTCCCATAAACATTAAAGATAAATATTATGATTTCTCTCTCGATCTATCTTACATAGCTATTGTTGAGAAAGAACCTTTTTGTGGGACTAAGAATGAAAGTGCGGTAGCATATATGAATGAACTTTCTACCATGAGTGGCTTGTTTTCTGATGATATTAAGATGCGTACTTACTTTGTTGCTAAGATTTTCCCCTTTTCACTGAAAAGGAGAAGCTAAGACTTGGTTTAGTAATCTACCTCCTGGATCTATTGATAGCCCTGATTGCTTGATTAGTACTTTCCTGCAGAAATATTTTCCTCCTACTGCTAGACATGCTATTTTGCAGGAACTTTTTGATTTTAAACAGGGAGAAAAAGAGGTATTGCCTGAATCTTGGGCAAGGTTTTGTGCTTTGATTCATGCACAAGTTGGAAGTCCATTACCTAAGATTGAGCTTCTTGATATATTTTATAATGGACTAACCGAGGAATCTAGGACATACCTAGATAGTTGTGCTGATTGTGTTTTCAGGAATAGGACTCCTAAGGAAGCTGAGGAATTAATGGCTAAAATAAGCAAGAACTATGAAGATTGGAATCCTCCTGAACAAGCTACACCTGAAGTAATTGTACCTGAACCTACTATTCCGGTGCCTATTCCAACACCAAAGAAGAGGGGAGTTATTGAATTAAATGATGAAGTGATGAAGGAAGCTAAGCAATGTCTTAAGGAGAAGGGAATTAAAGCTGCAGATGTCAAGAATTTACCTCCTATAGAAGAATTATGTAAGCCTATTCCCTACTCATCCACTATCGAGGTACACTATCTCCAACACTTTGATGAAGGTGATATCCCTTACTCTAAACCTCCTGATCAATGCTTAGAAGAATTTGATATCTTTATTGTTAAGCAAGATAATTTTAATAAAAGGGTGCAAAATCATCTAATGGAAAACATTAGAGCTATTGTTGAGTTGAAATATATTGTGGAAAGAACCTCTAATGATGTTAAAATGATTGTTAAACACTTTCAAATGGTTCAAACTCAAATAGATCAACTCGTTAAAGTGCAAAAAGACTTGCTAGTTAATGCTGCTAAAGAAAAACATGCTTATGAAGTTAGGACTAGAAGTGGTTCTGCTACCTAGGATCCTCTTTATCCCGAGGGGCATCCCAAAAGAATTGAGCAGGATTCTCAACAAGCTGAAAATAGTGGCTCTACTCATAAGAAAAGGAAAAAAGAAACATAAAACTGTTGTAGAACCCTGAGAACCTGATATAGATCCTAATAGTACATCTGTCTCTGATGCTGAAACTGAAAGTGGTAATGAAGAAAATGAAGTTCCTAATGAAGAAAAAGTTGAAAAAGAACATGAAAACCACACTAAGAATACTAAATACACCAAAGAAGATTTTATTGCTAAGAAACATGGTAGTGAAAGAGAGCCTTGGGTCCAAAAACCTATGCCTTTTCCTGATAAGAAACACAAGTCAAAGGAAGATGAACACTATAATAAGTTTTGTGAGTGGATGAAACCTTTATTCCTGCAAATTCCTTTGACTGATGCTATTAAATTGCCTCCTTACTCAAAGTATATGAAGGATATTGTCTCGAATAAAAGGAAGATCCCTAATGAAGAAATTTCTACTTTGCTTTCTAATTATTCCTTTAATGGTAAGGTTCCAAAGAAACTTAGAGACCCAGGGATTCCAACTATCCCTTGCTCTATTAAGAACAGTTATGTTAGAACTGCTTTGTGTGATTTGGGAGCTGGAGTTAGTGTTATGCCTTTCTCTCTCTATAAGAGACTTCAACTAGAAAAATTAATACCAACTGATATATCTTTGCAAATGGCTGATAAATCTACCACTATTCATGTTGGTATATGTGAGGATGTACCTGTTCAAGTGGCTCATAATTGCTTGATATTAACTGATTTTGTTGTGCTTGAAATGCCTGAAGATGATAATATGTCCATTATTCTTGGGAGACCTTTTCTTAATACTGCAGGAGCTGTTATTAATTGTAATCAAGGAAAGGTTACTTTCAATGTTAATGACAAGGAACATACTGTCTATTTCCCCAAGAAGATTGAAAGGACTTATGGTTTGAATTCAATTGAACATGTTGAGGGCATTCAAGTTGGATAAATATATTGTCCCATACCAAGAGAAAAATTTGAAACTATTATGATTGGGACCATTGCTATCAAGGTTGAGGTAACATAATCATTAGTGGAATTCAAAGTTTTGTCTCATATGAAATTGTTTTGGCAACAAGACCTGATCAACCTTGTTAACAAAAGGGTTTCATTGAACAAAACAATGTTTTCACCATGATTATCTTCGCTTACTTCAATTCTATCCATTTTAGTTTTTGCTCTCATTTAGTTTTCTTTTTGTTGTTAGTTGCTTGATTGTTAGAGTGTCTTAGAACTTCTGTAGCTTTTGCTTTGTTTTGCATTGCATCATTTCCAAAAAAATCTGTATGTCAGAAAATCATTCTTTTATACCTGAAAATTTCCCAAAAATAAAGTGTCTCGAAAAATTCTAGAAAATTCATATTAAATTTTTACGTGAAAAAAGGGGCAGAGGAGTGCCTAGGAGGTACTAGGGGACCCACCAGGCAGGCACACCACCTGGTGGCGTGGCCTGCCTTGGGTGGCGCCATTCCTTGGTGTGGGACACCCCTGGCCCTCCACTAACTCTCTCACCTACCACTTTCTTCTCTTTCCCGAGCAAGCTCCAGTTCATTGCTCAAAATTGCGTTCTTGCTATGCTTGCTCTCGATTTTTTCGATCTCCTTGCTTAGCCCATCTTTCTTGCTGAAATTTGGAGCAATTGTTCCTTGGTATGTGACTCCTCCCCTTGTCCAAGTAGATTTGTGTTTAGTGGATTATATATTGAGTATTTTACTGCTATAGGTGACAGGTTATGAGAGCTTGTAAGCTTGTTTGATGCTTAGAGATATAGTTTTGATGCATGTTTAGGCCTCTTACAAGTCCCTATGAGTAGAATCCTTCATTATATTTACTTTGCAATCACTTGTTTAATAGGTGTTTAAATTTCAGAATACCAAGCATGAACAACCATACCTTTGGAGAGATATTTGAGAGTGATGCACCTAGGAGGTCGAGGCCCTCAAGATCAGCCTCTCAATTTAGGCCATCATACAACGAAGACCTCATTGCAACTCGTATTGGTAATGAAAGGGATGATGGGGATGCTCACTCATCCACTTTTCCTTGTTTTACTTTCTTACAAGCTGCAGGAATTCTTGATGATTTCTTGCTATTGATTGAGAGGGTTGGTTTGACCTCATATATGCAAGATGAGAGTGAGCAATACGCTTTGCTTACCAAAACCTTTGTTGAGAGCTTCATGTTTACTAATACGCCCTATCAGTCAAATGTCTCTTTCAAAATTTATAATCTGCCCTTTACCATGCCATTGGAAAGATTTTGCAGTATTGTAGGTGTAAGCATGACAGGGACTGTGCAGAAAATTCAAGGGCGACCCGCTGATTTGCTGGAGCTTTACCGAGGGGTGACCAATGATGATGACTGCGTGGCGCAACACGGAAAGATAAGAAACATCCAACTCCCTACTTTCAGATACTTTGCATATTATCTTGCTACTAGCATACTTGTTAGGGAGAACACAAGTAATATCTCCAACTACCATTTAGCTTTCCTTGCTGCTGCGCTTAACAATGATACTCGGTACAATCTTGGCTCGCTTATTGCTCGCCGCCTAGCTGCTAGGGGGCCTATCTATGGGGTCATCATTGCCTCGTGTATGGTCAATGCATTAGGCCTTTTAGTGGACCCCAATGATACTGTACTGGCACCACAAAGGCTTGACCTTGTTGCTATGAAAACTCATCACTTTGTCACTGATGCTTCTGATTTGGACAATCTAGTATATAGGATGCTGTTTACTGATGGGGATGAGAGGGAGATCCCTTTGCCGCAGCCTTCTTTGTTTAGTGTTCACAGGAGACCGTGGTCGTGCTCCAAGGAGGACGTGGACGAGAAGCTTCGCTTACTGGGTTTCCACGAGCAGGATCAGGAGGATGTGCCCTCCTACGATTATTCGAGCTGGTCATACCATGGTGACACTACAACCTAGGCCAGCTTGGGATTGATACCCACTTAGGCCAAAATCCTAAGCTTGGGGGAAGGTACGCCGACACCGCACTCATCTCCATATCATGTTGCATCGGTACTTTGTATATTCATGTTTCGTTCTCTTTTTAGTTTTCGTTCTTTCTTTGCTTTTGCTTTCTAAAACACAAAAAGACCAAAAATATTTCTGTTGTTTCTCTTTGGTTTCCTTTTTTTTCTTTTTGCCTTGGTTTGCTTTTCCCTTTTGCTTTGTTTGAACTATTCAAAAACCCAAAAAGATTTTGCTTTGCTTGTTTTTCCTCTTTGGCTCTTGTTTTAAAAAACCGAAAACACCAAAAATATTTGTCGTTCTTCTTTGATTTTGTGAGTTTGCTACAGGGTTCAGCAGTCCTCAGTGGATTTTGGTTTCATATTATTATTCAAGCCACACAAGTGAAGAGCAATAATGAGGATTAATGACAACTTGAGGCGTGGTAAGAGGCTGGTAACGAACTCTATTTGTTTTCATTTTTTTACATATACTCATCATTGTGGGCGTGCTTGGTCTGTTCGTGTAAGGTGTATGTTATCTTTGGATGCTTAGTAATTCTTGCTTTCGTATGATTAGTTCCAGCTTGCTAATAGTTTGTAGCATGTTTTAGGAATATTTGCTTACATTACTCTACTCATAATTTGGTATGACACCATGGTATCCTCCTCTAAATGTTTCATTTGAATTGACTTGGCACATGCTTACGCATGCACATGACTGTAATAATCAGTTGAGCCTTGATGAATTATTTTGCCTTGAGGATCTTGAATCACTTTCATGCCATGATTAGTCCTGTTTTGTTGCAAGCATGATTATGACAGCTATTGCTATCTCGTTCGTCGCTCCCTTACTATTTCTAGCCTTCACTTACACTGAGTATGTTTTACTCAAGTTTCCAACTCCCTTAACCAATTATTTCCAAAGTGTCCACCATACCTACCTATTAGCATCATTTGCTACTTCCGCGCATATTCAATATGCCTTGTTTTCTTCCGAATAAAATGTTTGCTTGTTATGAGAAAGTTAGTTACTAAAGCTCTCACAAACTTGATGGCACACTTTATTTTCTTGCATTTAATAAACCTGAACCATTGCGGCCTTCTTTGTTGCGTATATGCTTGCACTTTATAAGTCGAAGTTAGCAGAACCATGTTTCATGGGGAACGTTTTCAACATTTCATTGGTACTTAGTATCTAGTTGATATCATGTTCTTTTGCTTATGGATCCCGGCGGTGTGAAATAAAAGTGGAACTTGTAAGATCATGGAGTTTGTATGTATGTTAGAGAAATGCCTGGGCCGCTAGCCTAAGCCATGCCTAATCATGGTGGAAACTTGCAGCATAACCATAATGAACATTCTATGAAGCATCCTCAATAAAAATATATGCACATAGTAAATAAAAAGATCGCTGAGATGCTCATTGTCTGCTTGCCTTGTCATTTTGATTATGGGATAGCTCTTGTGTCATGTGCAAGGGGTACCCCGTTGGCGGTTCTCTATGATACGTATATACTTACAATGACAAGAGCTTACTTGTGACTGAAGTTGAGTAGCATGAGGATCAGTCTTCGTAAGTAAGGGGCATGAGACTTCAATTTATAACTTGTCAAGCATATCCTCTTAGTTGTGTCACTTTAACCATAACCATTTAAAGATGCTTATGATAGGGCAATGAGAGCTCAAAGCTAACGAGTACCATACTTTCAGCATTTGGAAGCCTTTCAAACTATTCAAAACCTTTTCTTTTACTTGTTGAGTCTCCACATATTCTTTGAGCACCTTCTTGAGAGAATAGTTGTCATTCTTTGTGCTTGTCTCAAAACTTGATTATTTGTGTTATGACTTTGATGTTTGTATCTTTGATATCTTTACTTCTAGTCTTCACCTGAACTTCAGAGGTACCTTAAATCAAAGGCAAGCAAGATACCACTCTATCATACCTTTTTATGAGCATTATAATGTTGCTTATGTTTATGCCTCATGCTACTTATTATTTTTGAGTTTGAATCTCTTCATAGCTTGCAATGCCGATTAAGTAAACTTAGTTGCATACTCCTTATTATGAACTGTCTAAATAGTTGATCACATTGTTGAGAACATATACATCATATGAAGCAAATGTGTTCGTGAAAGTTCTTTTATCGCACTCAGTTTTCAACTGAATTGCTTGAGGACAAGCAATAAGCTAAGCTTGGGGGGAGTTGATACGTCCAAAACGTATCTACTTTCCCGAACTCTTTTGCTATTGTTTCTCCTCTAAACTTGTGTGATTTGGATGCAACTAACGCGGACTGACGTTGTTTTCAGCAGAATTGCCTTGGTGTCTACTTTTTGTGCAGAAAATCAACTATCAAGAAAAATCCCGGAAAATATGCCAAAAATCCTATTTCACCAGAAGACTCCTGGAGCCAGAATACGAGACGGAGGGGGCTGGGCCCAGGCCAGACCACCTGGCCGCGCGGGCAAACCTAGGTCGCGCCAGGGGGCGGTCTGGCCGCCCCAGACTGCCGCTCGGTCTCCCTCTTCGCCTATAAGTTACCTTCTGACCTAAAAACTCAGGGGGGTTCGACGTTTTTCCAGAAGGAGTTCCGCTCCGCCGCCACCACTAGATTCCACGAAACAGCACCAGAAACTCCGTTCTGGCACCCTGCCGGGACGGGGAATTGGAGGAGATCATCGCCAGCATCATCACCATCGCTTCTCCATCGACCATACATGTTTCCCCCATCTATGAGTGAGTGATCCCCCGCTGTAGGCTATGGGGATGGTAGGGATTGGATGAGATTGTTCATGTAATGGCATCAGATTGTTAGGGCATGGTGCCTAGTATCTTTTATTAGTGTTTTATGCCTTTGTTGCGACTTGTTATGCTTAATGCTTGTCACTAGGGCCCGAGTGCCATGATTTCAGATCTGAACATGTTATTGATTCATTATGATAGTATTTTTTCTGGTCTTATCTACAAGTTGTATACACACGTTGTTGTCCGGAACAAATGGACCCGAAGTGACAAAAATCGGGATAACCGGAGGGAATGGCTTTGATGTGAGGATCACATGTGTTCACAGAGTGTTAATGCTTTGCTCCGGTGCTCTATTAAAAGGAGCACCTTAATTGCCAGTAGTTCCCTTGAGGCCCCGCTGCAAACGGGCTGGCAGGACAAAAGATGTTGTGCAAGTTCTCATTGCGAGCATGTATGACTATATATGGAACACATGCCTAGGATTATCTAGTACTTGGATGCTTTATCTTATTTATCTGCAATTGCCCTATGTTCTGATTGCTATGTGAATTGTCTTATCCATGCAACGCCCGTCCATCCATCCCTATGCCTACCGCACTCGAATCATATCGTTACTGCTATTGTTACTGCTGTCTTTACTTTACTACTGCTGCTACTTTACTATTCCTACTACAAAACTGTTGCTACTGATAAACTGCTGTGAGCAAGATTGTTTCCAGGTGCAGCTGAATTGACAACTCAGTTGTTAAGGCTTATAAATATTCTTTGGCTCCTCTTGTGTCGAATCAATAAATTGGGTTTCACTTCCCTCGAAAATACGGCGATACAATCCCTATACTTGTGGGTCATCAGTGGGTTACCAATCCACCAATGCGAATATCACCTTTGGTCTTGTTTCTTTGGTGGCAAAAGTGCTGGATGAGTAGAGCTGCAGGACTGGGGCTTTGCGGTGAAGTGGGGAAGAGAGCCTTGGTGATCATTGCCATGTCTGCATTAGCCATGAAGCATGTGTCACCTCTTCCCAGTAGTGTGTTGGTGAGGAACAAAGCATAGTAGCGGATGGTTGGGTTCTGAATGGTGGATATCTTCTTCTGATAAAAGTATCTCCCACCATTAACAGAAATAACCTCTCAAGTCTCTCCACTTGTGGCGCTATAGAGGTTAGTAACAGTGGGCTCCCCAGTATAAGGGAAGCTGGAAGCATTGCAAAATTGTTCGAAACTTATGTCATAGTGCTGTCGGTTCATGGTGAAGCTTATCGTGCACATATTACCTTTCTGCATGTGGTCGTCATCGAAGGAGGCAAGGAACTCATGGGTAAGCTCGGCGTAGGTATCGTGGCTTGCGAAGCCAAGTACCGCCAACCCTGCCATGATGCACATGAGGTCGAAATCCTCCTTCAACCCTGCTGCGGCAAGAAAGTTGTTTTCGGACCAACGTGTGGGTAGCACCCTCCTCGATGAGACCATGTCCAACTTGAAGTTGCACGGGGATCGGGACCCCGAGATCGAGCCCTCATCCTGTTTGCGCTTGCTCGAGCAAAAGAGGTTATCGATTTTGTTCATCGTGATGCACTGAAAATTTTCACCATAAAAGCTTAGGCATATAGTTTCTACATGATATATGAATGATTCTACATGGAAAAGTTCAATCCTGACGTGAGAAATTAATAGGAAAAACAAAATAAGCTTGAGTTCATCCACTAGATCAATGTGAGAGTTTCAACCATGGAAATCTGAAAATAAAGCATGGATAGGTAGAGAAACATATCAATCTATTGATTCCCCTACTCAAACGAACGAAATGCGCGAAGAATCAAGAGTTCTACATGGATTTTGAGAGGTTTCGAGAGAGAATATGAGACAAATAATGAGGAGAGGAGGAAGACCTAGCCGCCCCGGTGCAATTTTATGGTCGCACCAAACTATACAGCCGGAACTATACGGGCGGGTGATGTTGTTCCGCCCGTATAGTTGCGGCGGCGCCGCCAACTAGGGTTTCTTTATATAGAAAATAGCTATACAGATGCAACTATACGGACGGATCACAATGATCCCTCCGTATAGTTGGTCGTTAAACTGTCTATCTCTCGAGATAAATTTCTAAAACTAGCATCGATATCTATACGACTGGAACTATACGGACGGATTTTTTATTCCTGCCGTATAGTTGGTCGTTAAACTCTCAGTACCTTTGGGATAAATTTCTACGAAGGTATCGATATCTACACGACCGGAGCTATATGGCCAGAATTTTTATTCCCGCCGTATAGTTGGTCGTTAAACTCTTTGTGCCTTTGGGATGACTTTTTATGAAGGCATCGATATCTATACGTCCGGAATTTTTATTTCCGCCGTATAGTTGGTCATTAAACTCTTAGTACCTTTCAGAAAATTTTGTACGAAGGCATCGATATCTATATGACCGGAGCTATACGTCCGGAATTTTTATTCCCGTCATATAGTTGGTCGTTAAATTCTCTGTGTCTTCGAGGAAAATTTGTTGGTGACAAAGATATATATACGACCAGAACTATACGACTAGAATTTTTATTCCCGCTGTATAGTTGGTCGTTAAATCACCAGTAATCATCAAAAAAATTCTGTTTCTTCGAGGATACCTTCTTATCCCAAAACTTAGCGAAATACCTTATTTTTAACAGAAAAATGATAGAAAAAACTGTCGACCAACATAAGTGTATTAAAACCAAAATTTTAGCTTCTGTAAATGGAAAACTCAAACTTTTATTCTTATTATTATTCTATACTTATTCAATCGATGTTTCTACTAGTTTTTGATAGCTGCATCTTCACGGGCGCGCTTTCGCAAGAATGTCTATGAAAAAGTGGTAGGAATGCGATGAACTTCTTATTCTCTAATCTACTTAATTGACGAGATGGGTTGACTCCCATTAAGCATTTATTAAGAATGGTTGAGTAATTCAACCTCTTCTCGAATTCTTACCTTCGGTTGCCCCTTATCAAAGGCACTTACCACATGAACTTGTTTTGCCGGTGGAACATATCTTTCTCCTGCTTCTAGCTTCTTTGGAAAATACCGGATGATTTTAGCATCATAAACATTGAAGATTATCTTTCCTTCAGCACAATCTACTGATGCACCTGCAGTACTAAGGAAAGGTCTTCCAAGTATTATAGATAATTTTTCATCTTCTGGCATTTCAAGAATAATAAAATCAATGGGAATAACATGCTCATCTATTCTAAGTAAAACATCATCGATCATACCAACGAGTTGTTTAGTGGACTTGTCAGCCATCTGTAAAGTGATAGTAGTAGGAGAATACTCCCCTAATCCTAGCCTTTTATAGAGGCAGTATGGCATTACACTAACTCCTGCTCCTAGATCACACAAGGCATTATGAATATCAGTTTTACCTATTGAGCATGAAACATTTGGTATTCCGGGATCTCCAGACTTAGACAACAACTTGCCATTAGCAGGATAGCTAGTTACCATGGCAACATTTTCAGTTATTTCTTTCTTTCTATTAAGAATATCACGGAGGAATTTACTATAAGTAGGAACTTTGATTGCATCCACAAATGGAATTTCCAGACGAAGATCACTAAGTGCCTTTGTGAAAGAATTATAAATTACCTGATCCGGTGCTTTCTTTTTTCGATCTGGATAAGGAAGATTTTTCTCACCTAACTTACTCTTGTCTTTTACCTTTTGTGGGGGGTCAGGCTCTTTGGTTGCTTTCTTTTGTTGTTGCCTATGGATTTTGTTATTTTCTACTACAACAACTTCATCTTCCTTGCTTATTTCTTTATCTTCTCTTGGATCAACTGTCTCTGCATCAGAGTCATAATGGTCATCTTGTGCATCATTTTGGTCCTCCTTGGTTTGATCTTGTGTTTTAGTTTCATCTTGAGGATCCACCAATGTATCATCTCCTTAACTTGATTCGAGCAAGGCTTTATCCTTTCCCTCTTTTTTAGCTTCATATTCCGGTGGTCCTAAGAGTCCTGTAACAACTGCACCCCTTCTTGTGACAACATTAGTAGAAACAGGAATATTTTTATCTTCACAAAGAAAAATTTGATAACCAGATGCTATTTGTTCACACTGGGTTTCAATCATACTAAGATACTTGTGAAATAATTTTATTTCTTGGCCAATCTCATCATAATTCTTTGTGAGTTCCGCCAAAATCTTTTTGTGTTTTTCGAAACGCTTATGCAAGTTATTATGATATTTTGCTTATCGATGTTTTAATCCTTGAAAAACTTTTCTAGTTTCATCCTCTTCAGTTAAAACTTGTAACAAATCTACTTTATTTTCCTTAACAAGTTCACAAGGTATACCTTTTTCTTTCATAGTTTTGCGTACCTCAGGCATAATATCAAGAGTTATCTGAAGTATCCCTTTTTTCGGTTTAGTGCCAAAATCAGGATTATATAAAGAATCATTCTTAGCCCTAGTAGACATCAATTCCAAACATTCTTGTAATAGTTAAAGTATTTATTGATCCTCCTGCTGAGAAGTCAAGCAACTCTCTACATTGAGTATTAAGACCATGGTAAAATAAATGGCAAATTGTTAGTTCAGAATAGCCATGATTAGGAATACTATTGATCATTCCAGAGAATCTTTCCCAGGCTTGTGGGTAGTTTTCTCCCATGTTCTGACTAAAGTTGCCTGTGTTCTTTCTTAGTTCAGGTACCTTTTTAAAAGGATTAAACCTATTTATGAATTTAATAATGCAGTTTTCCCAACATTTAATGTAATGGCGAGGGAGAGAATATAACCAGTCTAGAGCTTTACCTTTAAGAGACCATCAAAATAATTTAAGATGAGAGAAGTCTCTTGGAAAAACTTTTGGTCCAAGCGATGTTATCACATCATCGAACTCTCTAATATGCCTTTCTGGGTCTCATCTTCCCTTCAATTGAAAGCTTTCTCTTGCAAAATTTTAATAATTCCACCATCAAATCGATATTCTCTAACTCCAGGATTAGGGAACTCTATTGGTTGTTAAGAAATTCAGAACTTGGAGCATTGTATTCCCTGAGAGTTTTCCTAGGTTTCATAAGAGTTGTCACGTAAGTAGACATTATTTCCATAATATCACTCAGGTTTTCAACTTCAACTTTATTTTATCTTAAAAGTTTTTCAATAATTTCTTCGCGCCTCTGAAAAGGCATGCACTCGATATAATCCGGCAGGTAGGTCCTACTAGAGCGTGTAGACCCTTTGTCTCCTAAGGAGAACATTTTGTAGTTGCAACACCTAAAATGTCAAAAGACAAAAACTTAGCGCTTAGCTCCCCGGCAACAGTGCCAGAAAATAGCTTGATGTCTACAAGAGAACATATCGGTTGTAGCTAGTTTTGAAGTATAGATATCGATCCCACAGGGAGCCCAAAGGTAAATGTTTATGGGTGAAGTCTCCGTCACACCCGATGTTGTCACAGGTCTTTGAGTGAATTGACTACAAGTGTTGAAATAGGAATGGGGTTTTGATTAAATGAGATATGTTCAAATAGAACTAAAATGTAAAATTCAAAAATATAAAGCATAAAAGTAAAGAATGACTTGGTTGTTTATTGTTTCCTACAGATGACAAAAGAAGGCGCGGGGAGATTCAGTTCATGGTGATAGTGACTGTGCCAGGTGGACAAATGATAAATGTAACAATTATATTCTTATAAATATATGTGCGAGCAACCCATAATTAGCCGAAACTCCTCTTGGTATATTTCGTTCCAACTTCAATAATCCTACTAGCCTGTTACCAAAACCATGGTCAGACACTAGATGATTAAGACCCTTTAGATCGCTTAGTGATTAAGCTCCTTGGATTGGACTAATGCAATAAGAACAGTGGTTCCTCATTATCCTCGAGTCTACTCGTTTTCCATTGATATCCCCATGTAACCCGGGGGTCGCCGGTCCACTAGCGAACAAGATCTTATCTATCTAGAACAAAGCATCATGTTGTCAGGGCCCTTAATTAGACAACAAGCATTAGACATCCCGTAGATAGTCAAGCACACATAATATAATAATTAGAATCAATCACAAACTAATAGAAAATATATGAAGGCACATCAGATCTCACCAATCCCCTACATCTCCCACACCCAAGGGATTTACTCACACATGAGAGAAGAACGGATCATCAATATAATCAAATAAAGGGAATTCGTCTTTGTATTACCATGGAGTCCACATTAAGAATAGAAAAATATCCAACACAATTCAAGATGGAAAGAAACAATCTCAAACCCTAGTCTTGCAAGGTGGAGATCCCTCTCTCTCTCAAGTATAAGTAGTGGCTATGAGGGTGTATTGGCTAGGAGGTCGAAGATCGTGGAGCGAGATGAAGAACGTCTTTCCCTTCTTCTCCGAATCTCTTCTTTCTCCCTTCTGGATAGTATGGCGGCTGCGATGTTGTGTTTTCGTCCTCCTTCCCTTCATGGAAGTTGTCCCTTTTGACAAGACAGAGGTGGAGGCAACTATACGGCGGGAACTATACGGCCGAAAAAATATTCCCGCCGTATAATTGCTTGTTAAAGCTTCTGTGAGGTCTCCTCACGTGCTTCCAAAGTGAGACTTGCTTGTTTTCTCCAGAATATTGTGTTTCTCTTGTTAAACCTTCTGTTGACATTCAGAACCTGAAACACACATTAAAAACAAAGTTTTCTTTGCTACCGAAGTATTAGCGTTAGGTAAAACTATAAAACAATCAAATCCAGGAGAAAACCATCAATAAAAGCCATAAAAAATGTGTCGAATCTCACAGCTATCTGCTAGGCCCAAGGTTCCACTGGTTTTCCTCCGTTTGAACCGCAGCGGGAGTTTCCTCCTACAGGTCCACCACACTTCTCTAATTGCTATCGCATGCACCGTAGAGGTCACACCAGGGAGCTAGGTTTTCTATCTATGAGCAATCCGCAGCGGTAGTCACCGTTTGACCCATAGCTTGGCCCAAGAAACCAAGGCTCAGCCCAAGAAAACCAAGGCTCAGCCCAAGAAAACCAACGCTCGGCCCAAGTATATATGGTGGTTTAGGTTTGTTTAGGTTAAATACTCCCGCCTCCTCTCTCACTCCACTCCGCTCGCCGCCGCCACTCTCCTCCCACCCGCGCCTCCTCCTCCTCCTCCTCTCGTCCGCCTCCTCCTCCTTCTCCTGCCTCGTCCACCTCCTCCTACCCAAAGCCTCCGCCGCCCCCGCCGGCGCCACCGCCCGCCGAAGTCGCTGCCACTTGGATCCCCTCGCTTGCCCGAAGCCGCCGCCCGCCGTCGCCGCCACAGGTAATCTCCATGCCACTCAAATTTGTACTACAAATTTGATTTTATTTCAATTCGTTTACATCAATTTGGAGCAACCACACACTTAGGAGTTTGTTATTTCGATCAAATGCATACTTTAGGATGCCCAACCCGCATCCTCGTTGTCAACTCAGTGGCAATGAAGGAGGACTGCTGGGCTCCGTCGGGAATGTTCGAGACTAGGCTCCGCCAGGCTAGCACTGGGAGGTGCTACCTTCCAGGACGCGTAGGTTGGTGAGGAATCCGGGTATCGTCGTCGATTCAGAGCTTCTTTGGTGGCAGTCACATGGTCCTCTAGCGGTGCAAAGGGAGCCGGCCCCCGAGCAGGTGGTACAGAGGCGTGTCAGGGAGGATGATGAGCACGTCCGCCGCTATATGGCTATTTTGGAGGTTAGGTTCTCCAATACCTAGCAGGTTCTTCGGGGATCTCATCCCAACTATGCTCCTGTGATGGTTCCTCCTCTTTGGGTGGTCACCGCCCACGGCTCAGTAGCCGGAAGTCGGCGTCCAGTTTGATTGAGCGAGATGTATTAGTAATATTATCGAGATGTATTAGTCGAGAACTTAATAAGATAACTAATATCTTAATTGTGAATGCTGAATATGATTCTAATATAACTTATTGTGCTACTGGTATGATGTTATTGCTTCTGGATGCTGCAGATAAAGTAATTATACATGTAGTGTGCCCCCTCAACGCGTGTTCGCGTCGTTATTCTATGTGGGTGGCGGGATACCAAAGATTCGCGTGGTTATTTTACAATCATCAAGTTATTTATAAATTACATGTACATTAAAATTGTAGTGGAAATAAATAAATCAACTATATGAATTTTATGGTTTAGGAAAAAAGGAAAATAAACATGGCGCGCCTCGTGCTGGTGCCGCTCCTCGCGCAGGGCCACGTGATCCCCATGATGGACATGGCGCGCCTCATCGCCGGCCACGGCGGCGCGCGCGTCACGGTCGTCCTGACACCGGTCCACGCGGTCCGCAGCAGGGCTGTCCTGGAGCACGCCTGCCGCGCGGGGCTCGCCATCGACTTCGCCGAGCTCGAGTTCCCAGGGCCGTCTGTGGGGTTCCCCCACGGCTGTGAGAGCTTCGACATGATCACGGACTTCTCCCATATGGCGCTTTTCTACGAGGCCGTGTGGCTGCTCGCCGGCCCGCTCGAGTCGTACCTCCGGGCGCTGCCGCGGCTGCCCGACTGCCTCGTCGCCGACTCGATGAGCCCGTGGACGGCCGACGCCGCGCGGCGGCTGGGCGTCCCTCGGCTCGTCTTCCACTTCTCGTCGACGTTCTTCCTTCTGGTGGTGCATAACGTGGACAAGCACGGTCTGCATGACCGCGTGGCCGACGTCCTCGAGCCGTTCGAGGTGCCGGACTTCCCCGTGCGCGCCGTGGTGACCAGAGCGACGTCGCTCGGGGTACTCCAGCTTCCGGGGTTCGAGAGGTACCGGCGCGACATTCTGGACGCCGAGGCCAGCGCCGACGGCCTGGTCATCAACGCGTGCGCGGCCTTCGAGGACGCATTCATCGAGCGGTACGGCGAGGCCCTCGGCAAGAAGGTTTGGGCGGTCGGGCCGCTCTGCCTCCTGGCCTCCGATGCCAAGACGATGTCCGGGAGAGGCAACAGCGCAGCCGCCGACGCCGGCCACGTCGTCTCGTGGCTCGACGCCAAACCGCAGCGGTCGGTGCTCTACGTTAGCTTCGGGAGCATCACCCGCCTGCTGCCGCCGCAGGTCGCGGAGCTTGCCGCTGGCCTGGAGGCGTCGAACCGGCCGTTCATCTGGGTGGCGAAGGAGACCGACGGCCTCGACTCCGGCTTCGACGGTCGAGTGGCGGACCGCGGCCTCGTCATCCGCGGGTGGGCGCCGCAGATGACCATCCTGTCGCACCCTTCGGTCGGAGGATTCCTCACGCACTGCGGCTGGAACTCGACGCTGGAATCCCTCTCGCAGGGCGTGCCGCTCCTTACCTGGCCGCATTTCGCCGACCAGTTCCTGAACGAGGCACTCGTCGTGGACGTGTTCCGCGCAGGCGTCCGTGCCGGCATCAAGGCGCCACTAATTCACCCTGACGTGACGACATTTCAGGTCGGGAGGGAGGACGTGAAGAAAGCGGTAGTGGAGCTAATGGATGAGGGGGCAGCGATGCGGTCGAGGGCGATGGAGCTCGCCGCGAAGGCGAGGGACGCGATGTCATCAGCAGGGTCGTCGGACGTGGACGTGGCGGACATGGTTCGCCATGTTGCCGAACTTTTTTTTTCTTTTTTTTTTTTGAACTTCGCCATGTTGCCGAACTCACACCAAGGAAGGAGGACCAGTAACTCTTGAGAAGAGCACAGCTCTCGCCGGCCCAGGATTTTTTTTTAAAACACAGTACAAACGCAGACACTCACAATGCATACATACACTCACCCCTATAAACACACACACGCACACTCTACCCCTATGAGCACTTCCGAGAGACTGAGCCAGCGGGTCTTGAAATTGACGAAGTCACCACAGGCGCCTCGCTATCGACGAGAACGTCGCCTCCCACTGAAAGAATATTCCACCTTTATAAGACACCAAAGCGTCAAACCTAGGGTTTTGAACTCTGGTGGACTGGGGGTACCATTGTCCTCCTAACCATCCAACCACGGGTTACTCCCTCCGTTCACAATTATTTTGTTCTGGGTTTAGTTAAAGTCAAACTTTCTAAAATTTGACTAACAATATAAGAAAAAACATCAACATCCGTGATTCTAAATGCATATAATATGAAAATATGGTTTATGACAATTCTAATACAATAGTTTTTATATTGTTAATATTGATATTTTTTCTAAATATGTGGTCAAAGTTTACAAAATTTGACTTTGACTAAACCAATAATTGTGAATGGAGTGGGTAGTAGTTTTCTTATTAGACGCGCCTAGCGCTCGGTTGACCAAAATTTTCCTTAGATCTCGATCGAGCGACGTCACCCCTATCGATTGACGTCACCCTCCTCGGTTGTCCGATTGACCCCGGCTGTTTTGCCTTTGTTTGTGTTGTGGGCATTTTTAACTGTAATTGGGCTTGTTAGTTATGATTTTGGGTTTGCTATTTAATTTTTGTTGGGCTTATACTGAGAGAAAGCCCAAGCAAGATCCAGGGTAGGGACTAGGCCGAAAGTAATAGATAAGTAAAAAGAATCATTTTGGGGTGGCTCTCAGCGACACGTCCGACTCACGCCGCCTGGGACACCGTTGACATGGGCCGGCCCATGGTTATGTTTCGGTTGCTATTTCTGGTTCCACCCCTTGGTTTCACATAGGTACGTGCCTCGATCGTTCCTTCCTAGGCCTGGATAGTTAATTCATTCTATTGTTCAGATGGTTCGTTGGCTCACACCGCTAGCTAGCACGAACCGTTTCCAAACCTCAAACCAACCTTATATTTTTTTAAATATTTATGGAGATTTTTCAGAAATCATGAAAAATATTAGAAAAACATGTTTTTTTTGCAAAAAGCATAAATAATTTTTTCGAAATTCATGAATAATTTGTTAAAAAAAATCCTGACCATTTTAAAAAAATCATAAACTAATTCTAGAACTTCATGATCCAATTTTTAAAAATCTGAACCAATTTTGGAAACTCATGAACAATTTTCTAAAAAGCATGAATAAAATTTTAATATCATGAACGAGTTTTAAAAATCACGAATAATATTTTAATGTCATGAACAATTTCCTAAATCATTAATATATTTTTAAACCAATTTTGAAAAATATGGACCAATTTCAAAAAAAGTCATGAACCATTTTCGAAAATCATAAACCAATTTAGTAAAACATGAACCAATTTCATAGATTCATAAACCAAATTCAAAAACCATGAACCAAAAATTGGAACTTGACCCAAATTTCAAAAATCATGAACCAATTTTAGAAATCATGAACCAAAATTCGGAAAAACATAATATTTTTTAAAAAATAATGAACATCTTTTAAAAAAATATGTTTTTAAAAAATATAAACAAAAAAGAAACAAAAAAGAAAACCAAAAAAGGGAAACAGATAAAAAGAAAAGTAAAACGTAAAAGAAAAGGCCTAACGCGAACTGGGCCGGCCCAACTGGGATTCTGCCCTATGCGGCACTAGCTGCCCGTGCCGCCTATGGGCGGCAAATAGCATTTCCGATCATTTTCCGCAAAACTGTACAATCTTCTTTCTCCACGCAAAAAATGCGGGACTCCCTCCTCTCCCGTCATCTCTTCCAGCTAAAACCAGATCTAGAACCCCCTCCCCTCGAGGCACCCATGACGAATTGACAAAAGAAGAAAGAAGACATGGATTCGGGATGCAGTAGTAACCAAGGTAAGTTATCTCCTTGTCCCACGATTCTCTTTCTCCTTAAAAATCTCAAGAGTTGGTTGAGATTTTGTTCATTTTCCTGTGTAAAGAAAAGTTCTTTTCGTACAAGCATGTATCTCGTAAATGATGAAAAAATAGACAAAATAATTAGTCAATTGATAAAACATACTGAACTACAAAACATATATTTATTTCTATAAATTATTTTCATTTCTATGAAGATTCTATAGTAGGGACACATGTAACAGACATCTTCTAGTAAAAAAATTCCATGATAATCTTGAAAAAGGGTGATAAGATACTCTTAATCATTTATTTCAGGCTTTATTTTTTTATTATGTAGATTCCAGCATCAAATAATAAAGAAAATTCTCTCAAACATTAGACTACCAGCTATAGTTTGCAATCAATCCAGGTATTATGTTACTAGTAGTAGGAATAAGAAAATCATGTAAACATGTTAAAAATAATTAACCTTGTGCATAAAAAATCTTATGCCTAATTGTTGTTGCACTCATGACATTTTGCAGGGTGGTTATGCTTCCAGTTCAAGTGCAGATAGTTTTATTCCTCAGGGAAGTGGGTTCTCAAAATATTTGCAGGTAGGAAAAAAATATAAACTCACAACAAATAATTTCATTGATATTTTTTTGATTCAGATTCCTAAATGTGGACTACTGCAGCAGATGGCTCATTCTAGTGTGCAATATTCAGAAGTCAAATGCAGAACAACTATTTGAACAACGGTACTAGCCAATGGTAGGTAAAATTTTTGTTGAGTGCTTTCTTTCCATCTTTCCATCCTTGTATGTTATAAAGGAATGATAAGTAAAATTTTCAATTATATTATTTTTAACATGAATATGCAAGTTTCTTGGTTGGAAGTATGTTTGACTTCTCTAATATCTCATTCACACAAATGATGCATGTTGTTGTAGAACAAAGTTTTAGTTAGGAATAAATTAACAGCCTGAACAAAGGGCTCCCCGAACAAAAGGATACTGAGCGAATGATTCTAAAAATGTAGTAAGAATGTTTTATTTGTTAAAAATTAAAAACATTAATTTATTGTTTTATATTCTAATAACTATTTTTATGCTGGTTCAACTATAGATCGGGAACTTTGAGGTTGACTGTACAAATGCAAAAGCAATTCCAAAAATTGAAGATCATTGCCAATACCAACACAATTTAGAACAAATTGGAGAGAAAAATGAACAATCAGACATCTTGGTAGAGCATTGTGAAGAACAAAATAGTGATGATAAAAATGTACCAACAATTTTTATTTGGCACAAATGAGGACAACCTTATTGATGCGGTGTCATCTGATGAAGAAACTTGTCCTCCAGAGGATGTTAAAGATGAATTTGAAAATAATCCAATTGAAGATGTGCTAAAAATGAGAATGAAGAAGTTGGGCAGCTTACTCCAAATGACATTAGGATATTATTGGAGCATCACAACATCGAAGCAGCTCGAACTTGCAGCCAAGAAGCACATAGTCGTCATGTTCCTACCATGAACATGATATTTGACACAGATAATGTTGCTTATTCATTCTACAATTAATATGGTTTGATTTGTGGGTTCTCAGACAAGAAATCAACTATATACAATAGTCGTAGTAGTGTGGAGAAACTAACAACTAGGAGAACTTATCAGTGCAACAGTGATGGTAAACCAGTTGATGCAAAAGAGTTGGAAAGAATGAAAAATCAGAAACAATAGAGAAATAATGAAAGAACTAGAACAACTTCTCCAGAAAAAACAAGGAGAAGAAAAAGAAATCACATGGAACATACATGATGTTTAGCAAAAATGACTATGTCTCTAAGGGATGGAAAATGGGTTGTAAAAGGTCTTGAACTAGAGTACAATCATGGCCCGAGTACCGAAGATGAGACGGAGTTTCCAAGATCACACAAGCAGATGACTAGTGATGGAAAACTATTGATCCGCACATTTACCTCTGTCAAAATGGACACAAGAAAATAATGGCAATCTTGACATATCTAAGAGGTGGTAAACCAAAAAATGTGCCTTATGACAAGACGAATGTTAGTAATGTAAGGAAAGATATAAGGAATGAGAACAATACAAGTGATATGGCACAAGTTCTAGAATATTTCAGGAAGAGACAAGATGTGGACCAAATGTTCTTTTAGGATTTCAAACTTGGTAAGGGTGATAAGGTAGAAAACTTTTTTCTGGTCTGACAATTACTCAAAGTGAATGTATGACTTGTATGGTGATTGTCTTAGTTTTGACACAACTTACAAAACAAATAGGTATAACCTAACCTTCGCACCATTTGTTGGAGTTAGAGGTCATCGTCAGAACTGTCTATTTGTATGTGCAATTCCAAACAATGAACAGATTGATTCATTTATTTGGTTGTTCCAAACTTTCCACAAATGCATGGGAGGCAAAGCTCCAATTACAATTATCACATACCAAGATGTTTGATGTCTATAGCAATACATTTTGTTTCCCTGACTCCATTCATAGGAATTGTTTTTGGCATGTTTCATCCAAAGCGGAACAGAAGTGTGGAAGACGTTTTAGTAAGATTCCATTTTTCCACGCAGACTTCGGTGATATTCTATGGAATTCTTTGACAATGTAAGAGTTTGAAAGTTTTTAGCAAGAAATGGTATTGAAATACAATGTTGGGCATCTGAAGTTTCTAAAAACAATGTGGGACGACATGGAGAAATTTGTGCATGCGTACTTCAAGACAGCCTTCTTCCCTTTCATAGTTTCCATTGCCATTGCTGTCATTTATATTTTCTGCAATTTAATATTACAAAAATACTTTCTTTACTTGCAAACACAAACAAAACACAGAAAATATCATATCATTGTCTTTATTTTACTTTCATATTTTATTATGGTTTTCCTTTACTTATTATTATTGTTATTTCATATTAGTAATATGAAACCTTATGCTTGATAACCACACGGAAGAGTTGGGGACACAAGGAAAAAACTTTGTTTTGTACATTGCTTGAAGAGGAGGAGAAAACATCCCTTGATCAGTAATACATATCACATGCCCCCTACAAAATAAAGTTAGACAACTCTATTTTATCTTTGCATATCTTACGTGGCTGTTTGGGCTTGCACACAAGAACTGTTTCTTACCTACAAACTTCTAACCACAACACGGATTGAATAGTTGTCGCTTTAAATCCCCTTCCAGGGCCGTCATTTGTAAATGTTGTATCAACTAATGTAAGAGAGACAGACACCCGCTAGCCACTTATATAATACAAGTCATATGTTGAGCGTGGAACCAGTCTTGCAAAGGCTTACGCGTAAGGTCGATTCGGGACCTAAACGAAGTCCAATGGAGCTGAGATTCTGGGAAAACCGATATTTTGGAAAGACGGTGATCTGGAGTGCTTGGACCCCACGAGAGAGGCCTAGAGGTCCAATAGAGCCCAGGTGTCATGGCCTACCCTAGTGCACGCGCCACATGGTGCCTTTTGGCCCTCGGTTGTCCGATTAACTTCAATCTTTCGCCCACCGACTTGGTTTGACCTAAAAACGGCTATAAAAAGAGTCCCCTAGGGCATCCTCGAGGAGAACGCCGCAGAAACACAGAAACACCAAAAACTAGTCAGAACTAGCGAAGATTGGAGGGGGGAACTCCACCAAAACCGTCGTCAGAGGGATCTCTACCTTCTCCAACATCTCCAACTTCATCACCATGATTAAGAGGGAGTAGTCCACCTCTAGAATATGGGTTTGTGGCAGTAGCTTGATCTCTCTCTCTCTCTTGTTCTTAATAGATCTAGTACCATATGAGTTGCCCAACATGATTATGGTCATATATGTAATTCCTATGTGGTGGATCTTTATTCTATGATTTGATATATGATATTGGAATCTATCTATGTGTAAGATGTATTGATAGATGCACATGATGTACCCTATTCTTAATTGCTTGTTTTGATCCAACTTATATGCAAGGCCGTGTGGGAGGAGTGTGTATTAGATGGAGTAACATGGTGGTAGTGATTGAATAGTGACAGCAAATTCGAGATCTACTATGGCTTTTACCTTTCTTTTGTTACCTCACTAGGGATTAAGTGAATTCATGTGCTATAATTATCGTGTGACAGCTTGATAATCTTGTTTGGTCAAGGTAGCACATTTGTTGTTCAAACACCATGTCAAAATAACTAAGGCTATGCTCTATTAATTCTTAATTCTAAATTGCTTGGAGTTTTCCTTTTCTAGAGGAGTGTAAGAGAGATATGTTGCATCATCTCTATGTTAGGACATGATGCCCATATGAATGCTTATCAAACACATAGTGAAGTTCCACCAATATTATATTGATGATGAATTATTTTATGTCCACTTCAACTAAAAAGAGAGTAGACAAGTGAACCCATGAACCCCGGTCCAACTTTTATCATAAGAAACAACCTTCCAACACTACTACTATCATTTAACTTTGCTGCAATTTAATATTAAGAAACACAAAAATACTTTCTTTACTTGAAAACACAAACAAAACACAAAAAGACCTTTCTATTATGGCATTTACTTTACTTTCATATTTTATTACTATTTTACTTTTTTTTATTGTTATTTCATATTACTAACACGAAACCTTGTGCTTGACAACCACACGGTGGAGTTGGGGACACAAGGCAAACAATTTCTTTTGAAGATTGCTTGAGAGGAGAAGAAAAATATACTGTTCGTCAATTCCTCGAGAGTTCGGTATAAACCCTCGAGTCTCCCTTGTGGGGGAAAAGAGTCTTACTACAACACTCTACACTTGTAGTCCCGACAAGTTGGTAGACATGGAGTTGTTTCCATCAGTAATGTTGTGGAAGGTGAAGGAATCATGCCGAGTTGTTTCCATCAAGTTGCCTAGGACTATGAGTGTCTCATATAGTCTGAAGGTGGCCTAGGAATTGTTAACCTTGCTCTCCAGAAAAAATGTATGTTTCTCAAGGTGATCCATGGTCTATTAGCTGGGTGAGACATCCCTAGAATTGTTGGGTTCATCCGAGTTACCTTTGCGACCGACCCAGGAAAGCTACCTCCACATGGAAGTGCTTCTAGACTTTACTCCTGATATATCGCTCCATTACCAAGGTATGTACCGAGGATGGGTGCTCGATCTCTCTTTGGCACGATGTGTGGTCCCTTCTTGGTATCCTATCGTCTACCCTGCCTATAGCCTTCTCGCATTGTCATGCCCATTTCACCACTATTTTCAACACCCTCAAGTGGGTCCGTCGATGTCCCTCTCCTCCATAGGGTTTCAACGATATCCACGAGTGAGATACAGTATGTACATGCCGCCCTCTTGAGGATCACACTCACCCCGTCCCCTGACCTGCACACCGTCTCCCTTGGGGCTTCTTCAGAGTTTGTTACCGGGGATGTCAACTGGGCTCTTTGTGCCTCTGATGTTGTTGTCCCCCTTCAAGATTGTTAACTAGGAATGCTTTGCGCCCGTCAAAGTTCGAGTATTATTATGGATCCTTTGTCTCCATAAAACCAGGTATCGCATGCCGCTCTACCGTCTTGAGTGTAATCCCTCTCTAGACTATCTGTTCTCCACGGGCCAGCAAGAAGACCTTGCGCACTTGTTTGTTTGCTGCCCCCGCCTCCATACCGTCTGGTCCGCAACATACCCCACGATGATTCTCCCTGATAATGCCGATGCCCCTCCCTCCCTCCTAGCCTTGCCATCATTCTTCCACCTTTGCATGTCAAGGAACACAAAACCATCATTCCACCCTGTCGTCCATTTGGAAATCTCGCAATTGCATGGTGTTTGACACTGATCTGCTCTCTACAAGTCGGATCCTCGCCATGTTGACCCAACATTTGTGTCTTTTGTTGGTTCGTGCTCCCCCTCTTGTCGACACTAGCGCTAAGGTATCGTTGTGTTCTTTTTTTATCCAGGTTTTTCCACTCCTCCCCTCTTGCCAATATAAAGAAGTTCCTACGGTTGTATTGCCGGCCTTCGGAATAGACTGCTTGGTTACAAGCTTGCCATGATGCCTCATGTAATGTTACTCATTTTTGCAATGAAAATTGAGTTCAAGTGGGTGATCGCTCCTGTTGATTCCTCAAAAAAATATTGAAGTGCTTAGAGATATACCCGCACAAAAAACGTGCTTCGAGATATAGTAAGAACTCAAGGGCACGTTTGGTAGCCTGCAGATGGTCTAGCCAGGCCCGAGGGCAAAGGAAATTGTCTAATTAGTTTCCCGCATGCCATTTTGGCCTGCATGAGTCCAAACCTCAAAGCACCCCTCAGCCAGGCCCATAGATAACGCCTGATTCGACCGTTTCCCTAGAGCCAGCCTTGATGCATGCAAAATGGGAATGCGGCGATGGAGCTTGTGCATGCATGGAGATGTCAGGAGGCCGCGCATGACCGCAAAATTACAGCAGGAGAAATTCGATCACCGCCCTCCTGCTCCCCTCCCTATTTACAGCCGGTGGTGTTCCTCCCCCAAAATCCGAATCCACCATTCAACCTCTCTATCGAAATTTACACTCATCAGATCTAGATCAATGTTGTTCGATTCTTCTGCCTCCAGCATAAAGACGCTGGTCCGACCATCTTCGCCGACGAGCACGGTGTCAGTTGGCTATCCTTCTTCACCTTGGATCCCGTCGACGGCAGTCCTTTTGGCTACTCCGGCGAAGGCGGACACAGTGACCATGTTGTCAGCAAAGTCGGCCAAGGCGACGGTGGTGGAAACTCCATCGACCGTGGAAACGGTCACCATACCTATTGGGGAATGCACTATGGAAAACAAAAAATCTAGCGCATAACCAAGGTCCAATGCGAGGAAGGAGGTAACAAATCATACCCTCGAAGATCGAGCTAGTGGAAGTTTGTCGATGACAAGCTTGGTCATGTGTCGATCCTCACAACAAGACTTAGCGAGTCACGAGGAGATGTATTATCCCACAGACGTCTCCGATGATCTTGTGCTCCAAGTGTCGCACTTCCACCGGTATCCACACGTGCAACAAAAACGGCATTGCGTTGATGCGAGATCAAGAACTCGTGTATGAAGCGGGAACGTGTCGATGAAGATCCAGCAACACCCCGTCTAATGGGCCACGTAGAGATAAACAAAAACCTTTTCTCCTACATGGTGCTCCAAAGATCCAGCTCAGGTGATAGGCCACGAGATTTACCACTAGACGCGTAGGTGCGGATGATGAAGCGCGTCAGTTGATGCCGTGCCTAATGATCCCCATACAGCACGTCCAGATCCCCACGGACCTCCTTGTCTCCAGCGCCGCACGTGCAACGCCCCTACCGGTATCCACACATACAAGAAGGAAGCTCCAGGCAGAGGACTGCTAGATCATGTCTAGCCCGAAATGGGAGTCGAGAAAGTGATGGCTAGGTCAGGGACAATCCCTTGTCACTCCACTTATATACACTCCTATTTGGGCTCAACGCTTGAGGCCCATCTAGGCCGTACCCCAATATCCACATGGATCGAATCCACATGGGCTCCTTACCCTTAAGTGTGTGACCCTGTAGGTTTACGTACACCTGGACACGACACGAGTCACCACTCCGAGTCGATAGTTGGTAGCAACCTCTAGCAAGACATGCCAACTCCCAAGTGCCGTAAAGTCAGAAGACAAACCTTTCTCAATGTGACTTTTGTCCAAGTTCCTTTGCCTCACGATATATCTTGTAAATCTATAGGCGAGTTGTTGCCATCCCTTTAATAGTTGGACTCTCTCTTCTCATTTCGTGATATATGATTCACTGGACTAACACTTAGAACAACTCCTTGGTTAACACTTAACCAAGTCGCGCATGGCTATGCTTCCGAATCATATCACACGAGAGGGCCTAGAGAATATCTCTCCATTACAGAAGGGCAAATCCCATCTTGGTAATCCATGTCACGCAACTTGCTTCACAAAAAACCCGAACCCTACCTTTATAACTGCCCATTTACGGAACAGCGTTTGATAGGACCTAAGCTGGTGATTCACAACTCGGATCATGCGATCACCTCAGGTCGAAGGATTCCATTGCTTGAGACTACAAATGACAACATGCTTGTTGCATCTCAACTGTGGGTCAGTCCGATTCGCTAAACTCTTTAGACGAATCAGTGTAAGTCAGAATAGCATCTCCATGACCATGATAAGTGGAACCGAGTCATCAGCCGACTTTCACATTAGTCTAAGTTGTGTGTCCGGCACAACCTCAACGACCAAGGACAATTAGTATGAACAACATGAATATATAGTTCCACAATCGAATCACACATTCAATGATACATATCAGTAGTTCATACATGGACAATAACTTTATGAATACATTGGGAATAACATCATACATGATTGCCTCTAGGGCATATTCCCAACAGTCTCCCACTTGCACTAGAGTCAATCATCTGACATCACATGTGTAGGCATCAATGGGGCTTGTTCGTCTGCGGTACCAAAGTTGGCAGGCCAGCGCATGGCGGTACCTAAGTTGCCTGAAATTACCGCGTTTCGAAAAGTTGGGCCGCCAACTACTGAGAGGGGCCATTTCGAGGAAAACTCATCTCACCCCTGCCAAATTCAAACATTCCGTTAAACTGCCCCGTGAAGTAGATGGTCGGGACCCTCATGTCGGTCATCTGTCCATGACGCGGGCGCCAACGCGGCAACCTCTTAGGAAAATCGAGCAGCTAAGTGGTTGGATGCGTTGACCAATTTCACAAATCCATTCCCAGCTTTCCCCTAGCACCGGCGGCGTCGGAATCCACCCTCCAGGCAGGACGATCCCTTCGGACATTTGACTTCTGGCGCCAAGTTGTTGCGCCCAGTTGCTGATCCCGAGCTCCAATGGCGCATGCCGTAGCCGCCATTGCAAGGCTCTAGCCCGCCTCCGCCACTGACGAGCCGAGCAGCTCGAAGGATGGCAGATCCTACTATCAAGAAAGAAGAAGTTCTGTCTACAAGCGGGTGATCTACCCTTGTCTTTGCTATTTGCACTAGTTACAACTACTAGCTGGCTACTGAACCTCAAATTGTTTGTTAGCCCAACGCTGACAAACATATTTTGTCCATAGTTTTCTGTCAAGTGGGATCTGCGTGGACCCCCCTTACCTGGTTACGGTAGTCCTCTACAGGTACGACTCTAAGGGCAAGTGGTATGGAAGCCATTGTTTCATGATGGAAGAAGCGTCTGCGCAGATCTGCACTATATCTGGTATGGTTGCTGCTCTGCGTAATCATGTTGAATTATGGCCGAAGCAGACAGCAAAGTTCAGCTTCATGGATGAACGTGACATCATGGTTCCTATAACGTATGACAGTCAGCTAATTGGGTTGATGAAAAGGTATGCTTCGGCTGCCATGTTTGACCTGAAATGTCATGTACTGGATGTGGAAGCTGCTGCAACTGGGAGTCGCCCTTCTATTCTTGGACAGGGTGGTTGCTCGAACCCAATTAGCTCCTGGTAAGGAAATGTCTCTTGGGGTTCGCATGTTTGTGCTGAATTGTAATTTTTGTTTTATTTACTCTGTAGATATTGGGCAGTTATGCAACAGTCTTGTTTCTTTGACAGGAAGCGCCGCAAGGTTAAAAACATGACTGCCGGGTCAATCATTTTGCTGCCCGAAGAAATTAAAAACAAGTGGAAAGATATCATTTTGCTGCCCGAAGAAATTAAAAACGAGTGGAAACATGATGCTGGACATGATTCTGGTGCCCGTTGTCCTGGCGATGCAGAGTACGTGAAGCTAAAAAAATTGGCATTGAGGAAGAGGAAGAAGGCAGGAAATGAAGAAGCCATTGAACGTGAAGGCTTGGCACCCAAGCTACGGAAGAAGGTTGCTGGCAATGAAGATGCATAGTAATATGTTGAACTTGAACCTATATATGTAATTCTATTAAATTCTGATCGCTCTGCGTGTGGCACGTTGCTGGGCGAAACAATCTACCAATGTTCTCTGAGTAAAATATACCGCGACTTAGGGTTTGGAAACGCCCGAGTCAGTAGTTGAATCCAAAATTGTGATTGTGCCACTGCTATCTGAAAACAAGGATCCACCGGTTCCACGATTGCTGAGGGGCAGGAGGTCTCCAAATACGACGGAATGTAAGTGACACATAAATAAATTATTTAAGATGCCACACTCCATGAAGCAACAACTTATTTCAGATACTGCACAACGACGTGGCAACAAAAACAACAATGTTCTCACCGATAATGCCTAGATGAGGAGGAAATGGGTACCACTTTCTGGACTAATCTTGAGCCTGTCTATCTCATCGCCTCTCTGCTCCTGCATCCCCTGCATCTGGCGAAGCTCCTGGATCTCCAGTAACCGGGTGTACGTGCTTCCACTTTATAAATTGTGGTTGTGCCATTTGCATGCGGCACAATTCACGTAGATTACGTTTAAACAAACCACCAATGTCAGAATACACTAGTAGAAAAGGTGTCTTTGGTCCACGGTCACGTTCCCAATCCGGGACAGAGATCTAAATCGAGGCAGAAATTGATCTAAATCACAAATTCTTCCACAAATTAATCGAGACAGAGATCTAAATCTAGGCATTTCATTACTTCAACCACAAATTCTTCTAAACAAAGATGCGATTTCACATCCTACATCAATTCAACCACTAGTCAATAATTTCACTTCCGCTGCCACTGTCCTCCGAGTCGCCGGCTTCCTCGTCGCTATCGGACGGAACATCCATGATGTCCGCATTGTTCGCGAGACGGAGCACCTCTTCGCGTCGAGCAGCGGCGATGATGGTGTACTTGGTCCGTCCAGGGACGGACCAGAACCTCTCCCGCCCTTCTCGGTTGTGGAGATCCTGGTGCACCACGCGCCCGTCAACGATGCGGTTGCCAATCTTGGCCTTCCGCTCCTTCTTGAACAGCGCCGGCCAGTATGGGCTGGCCGCCGCGTACCGGGGCAGTGCCCTCTTCCACATGGGCATCTGGCGGCGGCGCGCCGCGATTTCGCTCTCCATCTCGGCTCGGCCAGGTAGCGGAGCCACCGGCACCCCCGCAGAGCTGATGCGCCATCCATGGGGCACCTTCGCGGCTGGCGGCGCGAGGATGTCGAAGTTCACGAACATCACCGCCTTGTACAAGTTCAGATCGGGCATCTCCATGGCGGCACGGTGGAGATTGGAGAGGACGAGGGGATGGACGACGAAGCGACACGCTGTGGCGCCTCCTATTTGTACACGAGGACGACGAAGCGATGGTCAGACAAAAGAAGTAATGCGGGGTCAGACAAAAGAAGTAATGCGGGGCCAGAGCAACTTTTTTCCTCCTTGGAATCCGGGACGAATAGTTCAGACCTCTAGGTCAACAAGTACAAATCTTACAACTTAAAAAGTCACGGAGCTTAAGCTAAATAGAACTAGTTATCACACATCTCCTTGATCTTCCTAATCTTGGCCCGATGCGCATCTTCCTACGAGAGCAAGGATCGAATTGTCTGCTCCTTCCTTTTAGCATCTTCCTTGCATAGTTTCAATCGTTTCTCTGCATTTTTCCTCATGCACTTGTCAATACTTGTAGTTGTGGACTGCAGGACTTTGGCCTGGTGGAGATCAATCCTTGCTTGAGTCAGTTCTTGCTCTGCTTTAGCCTTCAGGGCCAACGCCATGTCCCTCTCCTTCTCGACTTTGATAACCTTGTCTTGCAACCACCTGAGATCTCGCTTATACTTGGTCGTGTCAACTGGTTCCCATAGCTTTGTTTCAACACTGTCAAGAAGTGAGCCGAATATGGATTCTTTCTACTCGACAGTCATTTCCCATAGTTTGTCCAGCGTTTTCTGCATCGATTTGGGCCACTCTAGATCTACCCATTTGACAACACCGCAACTTCCGCTTTGCATCATTACACGATGTCCTTGACACCGTAGAAACCTCCTGCCTGCGTTTCGTCCTTCGAAGGCTACAAATTTAGCGGGCACATATCCATGTTTACATACCAGAGGACTATCTTCATCCTCTAAACCATGATAGTCGGAGTCATACATTGTCTGGTTGGCCTAACACATCATACGCGCATGAGTAAACATATTAGATCTAGCTCAAAAAATAGATAACTGGCCACAGATGATAGAAATAGAGATGAGACGACTCACATCAAAATCACCGTCTCTGTCGTCACGACGCGTTTCCTCGCCATCTCCCCTTAAACCCATGGCGAGAGGGGAGGGGGGGTGGCTACCGAAGAGGGGATTGGGATCGAGGCGGCGTCGGCTTGCGGCTACGGCAGGATGGTAGTGAAGTGGGGAAAGTGGCTTCGAGGGTAAGGAAGAGAAGTACGGGGAGGAAGAGAAGTAATGGGGACATGACACTGGGATGTGGCCCACTGAACTCGTGAGACATGACACTCGCAACAGGGGAGCACCCGGTGTTGCCAGTTTGTCTAGAGCAAGCATGGCCAATCATGCCGCAGAACATCCTACTCGCGGATCGCTCTCACAAAGACCATCCCAATCGTCCAAGCGCCCCAATCGAACGGTATGTAACAATCGTCAAGCAAAACAACTATGTTAGGGCGTGCCTTCTAGAAGACTCGGTCTAACGTCTATCCATGCAATGACACTAGTGTATCCATGTGCGGTTTGTGAAAAGAAGAGACATGCAATCACACTAGGTGGATCCATATGTGGTTTATGGAAGTAAGAGACATGCAATGACTCTAGATGTGATTCATGAAAAGAACTGACATGCAGTGACACTGGGTGTGGTTCATGAAAAGAACAAACATGCAATGACACTGGTGGATCCTTATGTGGTTCATGAAAAGAACAGACATGCAATGACACTAGTGGATCCTTATGTGGTTCATGAAAAGAACAGACATGCAATGACACTGGTGGATCCTTATGTGGTTCATGAAAAGAACACACATCCAATGACACTGGTGGATCCTTATGTGGTTCATGAAAAGAACAGACATGCGGTGACACCGGGTGTGGTTCATGAAAAGAACAGACATGCAATGACACTAGGTGTGGTTCATGAAAAGAATAGACATCCAATGACTCTAGCTGTGGTTCATGAAAAGAACTCACATGCAATGACACTGGGTGTGGTTCATGAAAAGAATAGACATGCAATGACACTGCTGGATCCTTATGTGGTTTGTTTAGAGGAACAGACATGCAATGACACCGGTGGATCCACATGTGGTTCATGATAAGAACACACATCCAATGACACTGGTAGATCCTTATGTGGTTCATGAAAACAACAGACATGCAGTGACACCAGGTGTGGTTCATGAAAAGAACAGACATGCAATGACACTAGGTATTGTTCATGAAAAGAATAGACATCCAATGACTCTAGCTGTGGTTCATGAAAAGAACGCACATGCAATGACACTGGGTGTGGTTCATGAAAAGAATAGACATGCAATGACACTGGTGGATCCTTATGTGTGGTTCATGAAAAGAACATACATGCAATGACACTGGTGGATCCTTATGTGGTTTGTTTAGAGGAATAAACATGCAATGACACTGGTGGATCCATGTGTGGTTCATGAGAAGAACACACATCCAATGACACTGGTGGATCCTTATGTGGTTTGTTTAGAGGAACAGACATGCAATCACACTAGGTGGATCCATATGTGGTTTATGGAAGTAACATACATGCAATGACTCTAGCTGTGATTCATGAAAAGAACATACATGCAATGACACTGGTCGATCCTTATGTGTGGTTCATGAAAAGAACAGACATGCAATGACACTGGTGGATCCATATGTGGTTTGTCAGGACAACACACATGCAATGCCATTGGGTGTGGTTCATGAAAAGAACAGACATGCAATGACACTGGTAGATCCTTATGTGATTCATGAAAAGAACACACATGCAATGACACTGGGTGTGGTTCATGAAAAGAACACACATGCAATGACACTGGTGGATCCTTATGTGTGGTTCATGAAAAGAACAGACATACAATGACACTAGTGGATCCATATGTGGTTTGTCAGGAGAACACACATGCAATGACATTGGGTGTGGTTCATGAAAAGAACAAACATGCAATGACACTAGTAGATCCTTATGTGGTTCATGAAAAGAACAGACATGCAATGGCATTGGTGTGGTTCATGAAAAGAACAGACATGCAATGACACTGGTGGATCCTTATGTGTGGTCCATGAAAAGAACAGACATGCAATGACACTAGTGGATCCATATGTGGTTTGTCAGGAGAACACGCATGCAATGACATTGGGTGTGGTTCATGACAAGAACAGACATGCAATGACACTGGTAGAACCTTATGTGGTTCATGAAAAGAACAGACATGCAATGACATTGGGTGTGGTTCATGAAAAGAACAGACATGCAATGACACTGGTGGATCCTTATGTGTGGTTCATGAAAAGAACAGACATGCAATGACACTGGTGGATCCTTATGTGGTTTGTTTAGAAGAACACACATGCAATGACACTGGGTGTGGTCCATGAAAAGAATAGACATGCAATGACACTGGTAGATCCTTATGTGGTTTATGGAAGTAACAGACATGAAATGACTCTAGCTGTGATTCATGAAAAGAACATACATGCAATAACACTGGTGGATCCATGTGTGGTTCATGAAAAGAACAGACATGCAATGACACTAGTGGATCCTTATGTGTGGTTCATGAAAAGAATAAACATGCAATGACACAGGTGGATCCATATGTGGTTTGTCAGGAGAACACACATGCAATGACATTGGGTGTGGTTCATGAAAAGAACAGACATACAATGACACTGGTAGATCCTTATGTGGTTCATGAAGAGAACACACATGCTATGACACTGGGTGTGGTTCATTAAATGAACAGACATGCAATGACACTGGTGGATCCATATGTGGTTTGTCAGGAGAACACACATGCAATGACATTGGGTGTAGTTCATAAAAAGAACAGGCATGCAATGACACTGGTAGATCCTTATGTGGTTCATGAAAAGAATAGACATGCAATGACACTGGTGGATCCATATGTGGTTTGTCAGGAGAACACACATGCAATGACATTGGGTGTGGTTCATGAAAAGAACAGACATGGAATGACACTGGTAGATCCTTATGTGGTTCATGAAAAGAAAACACATGCAATGACACTGGGTGTGGTTCATGAAAAGAACAGACATGCAATGACACTAGTGGATCCATATGTGGTTTGTCAGGAGAACACACATGCAATGACATTGGGTGTGGTTCATGAAAAGAACATACATGCAATGACACTGGTAGATCCTTATGCGGTTCATGAAAAGAAGAGACATGCAATGACATTGGGTGTGGTTCATGAAAAGAACAGACATGCAATGACACTGGTGGATCCTTATGCATGGTTCATGAAATGAACAGACATGCATTAACACTGGTGGATCCATGTGTGGTTCATGATAAGAACAGACATGCAATGACACTGGTAGATCCTTATGTGGTTCATGAAAAGAAGAGACATGCAATGACATTCGGTGTGGTTCATGAAAAGAACAGACATGCAATAACACTGGTGGATCCTTATGTGTGGTTCACTAAAAGAACAGACATGCAATGACACTGGTGGATCCTTATGTGGTTTGTTTAGAAGAACACACATGCAATGACACTAGGTGTGGTTCATGAAAAGAACAGACATGCAATGACACTAGTAGATCCTTATGTGGTTTGTTTAGAGGAACACACATGCAATGACATTGGGTGTGGTTCATGAAAAGAACAGATATGCAATGACACTCGTGGATCCTTATGTGTGGTTCATGAAAAGAACAGACATGCAATGCCACTGGTGGATCCTTATGTGGTTTGTTTAGAAGAACACACATGCAGTGACATAGGGTGTGGTTCATAAAAAGAACACACATCCAATGACACTGCTGGATCCTTATGTGGTTTGTTTAGAGGAACAGACATGCAATGACACCGGTGGATCCACGTGTGGTTCATGAGAAGAACACACATCCAATGACACTGGTAGATCCTTATGTGGTTCATGAAAACAACATACATGCAGTGACACCAGGTGTCGTTCATGAAAAGAACAGACATGCAATGACACTGGGTGTTGTTCATGAAAAGAATAGACATCCAATGACTGTAGCTATGGTTCATGAAAAGAACACACATGCAATGACACTGGGTGTGGTTCATGAAAATAATAGACATGCAATGACACTGGTGGATCCTTATGTGTGGTTCATGAAAAGAACATACATGCAATGACACTGGTGGATCCTTATGTGGTTTGTTTAGAGGAACAAACATGCAATGACACTGGTGGATCCATGTGTGGTTCATGAGAAGAACACACATCCAATGACACTGGTGGATCCTTATGTGGTTTGTTTAGAGGAACAGACATGCAATCACACTAGGTGGATCCATATGTGGTTTATGGAAGTAACAGACATGCAATGACTCTAGCTGTGATTCATGAAAAGAACATACATGCAATGACACTGGTCGATCCTTATGTGTGGTTCATGCAAAGAACAGACATGCAATGACACTGGTGGATCCATATGTGGTTTGTCAGGAGAACACACATGCAATGACATTGGGTGTGGTTCATGAAAAGAACAGACATGCAATGACACTGGTAGATCCTTATGTGGTTCATGAAAAGAACACACATGCAATGACACTGGGTGTGGTTCATGAAAAGAACATACATGCAATGACACTGGTGGATCCTTATGTGTGGTTCATGAAAAGAACAGACATACAATGACACTGGTGGATCCATATGTGGTTTGTCAGGAGAACACACATGCAATGACATTGGGTGTGGTTCATGAAAAGAACAAACATGCAATGACACTTCTAGATCCTTATGTGGTTCATGAAAAGAACATACATGCAATGACATTGGGTGTGGTTCATGAAAAGAACAGACATACAATGACACTAGTGGATCCATATGTGGTTTGTCAGGAGAACACACATGCAATGACATTGGGTGTGGTTCATGAGAAGAACAGACATGCAATGACACTGGTAGATCCTTATGTGGTTCATCAAAAGAACAGACATGCAATGACATTGGGTGTGGTTCATGAAAAGAAGAGACATGCAATGACACTGGTGGATCCTTATGTGTGGTTCATGAAAAGAACAAACATGCAATAACACTGGTGGATCCATATGTGGTTTGTCAAGAGAACACACATGCAATGACATTGGGTGTGGTTCATGAAAAGAACAGACATGCAATGTCACTTGTAGATCCTTATGTGGTTTATGGAAGTAACAGACATGAAATGACTCTAGCTGTGATTAATGAAAAGAACATACATGCAATGACACTGGTGGATCCATGTGTGGTTCATGAAAAGAACAGACATGCAATGACACTAGTGGATCCTTATGTGTGGTTCATGAAAAGAATAGACATGCAATGACACTGGTGGATCAATATGTGGTTTGTCAGGAGAACACACATGCAATGACATTGGGTGTGGTTCATGAAAAGAACAGACATGCAATGACACTGGTAGATCCTTATGTGGTTCATGAAAAGAACACACATGCAATGACACTGGGTGTGGTTCATGAAAAGAACACACATGCAATGACACTGGTGCATCCTTATGTGTGGTTTACGAAAAGAACAGACATGCAATGACACTGGTGGATCCATATGTGGTTTGTCAGGAGAACACACATGCAATGACACTGGTGGATCCATATGTGGTTTGTCAGGAGAACACACATGCAATGACATTGGGTGTGGTTCATAAAAAGAACAGGCATGCAATGACACTGGTAGATCCTTATGTGGTTCATGAAAAGAACAGACATGCAATGACATTGGGTGTGGTTCATGAAAAGAACAAACATGCAATGACACTGGTGGATCCTTATGTGTGGTTCATGAAAAGAACATACATGCAATGACACTGGTGGATCCATATGTGGTTTTGTCAGAAGAACACACATGCAATGACATTGGGTGTGGTTCATGAAAATAACAGACATGCAATGACACTGGTAGATCCTTATGTGGTTCATGAAAAGAACACACATGCAATGACACTGGGTGTCGTTCATGAAAAGAACAGACATGCAATGACACTGGTGGATCCTTATGTGTGGTTCATGAAATGAACAGACATGTAATGACACTGGTGGATCCATATGTGGTTTGTTAGGAGAACACACATGCAATGACATTGGGTGTGGTTCATGAAAAGAACAGATATGCAATGACACTGGTAGATCCTTATGTGGTTCATGAAAAGAATAGACATGCAATGACATTGGGTGTGGTTCATGAAAAGAACAGACATGCAATGACACTGGTGGATCCTTATGTGGTTTGTTTAGAGGAACACACATGCAATGACATTGGGTGTGGTTTATGAAAACAACAGACATGCAATGACACTGGTAGATCCTTATGTGGTTCATGAAAAGAACACACATGCAATGACACTAGGTGTGGTTCATGAAAAGAACAGACATGCAATGACACTGGTGGATCCTTATGTGGTTTTGTTTAGAAGAACACACATGCAATGACACTGGGTCTGGTTCATGAAAAGAACACACATCCAATGACATTGGTGGATCCTTATGTGGTTTGTTTAGAGGAACACAGATGCAATGACATTGGGTGGATCCACGTGTGGTTCATGAGAAGAGCACACATCCAATGACACTAGTAGATCCTTATGTGATTCATGAAAATAACAGACATGCAGTAACACCAGGTGTGGTTCATGAAAAGAACAGACATGCAATGACACTAGGTGTGGTTCATGAAAAGAATAGACATCCAATGACTCTAGTTGTGGTTCATGAAAAGAACACACATGCAATGACACTTGGTGTGGTTCATGAAAAGGACAGACATGCAATGACACTGGTGGATCCTTATGTGTGGTTCATGAAAAGAACACACATGCAATGACACTGGTGGATCCATATGTGGTTTGTCACGAAAACACACATGCAATGACATTGGGTGTGGTTCATGAAAAGAACAGACATGCACTGACACTAGTAGATCCTTATGTGGTTCATGAAAAGAACAGACATGCAATGACATTGGGTGTGGTTCATGAAAAGAACAGACATGCAATGACACTGGTGGATCCTTATGTGTGGTTCATGAAAAGAACAGACATGCAATGCCACTGGTGGATCCTTATGTGGTCTGTTTAGAAGAGCACACATGCAATAACACTATGTGTGGTTCATGAAAAGAACAGACATGCAATGACACTGGTAGATCCTTATGTGGTTTGTTTAGAGGAACACACATGCAATGACATTGGGTGTGGTTCACTAAAAGAACAGACATGCAATGACACTCGTGGATCCTTATGTGTGGTTCATGAAAAGAACAGACATGCAATGACACTGGTGGATCCTTATGTGGTTTGTTTAGAAGAACACGCATGCAATGACACTGGGTGTGGTTCATGAAAACAGCACACATCCAATGACACTAGTGGATCCTTATCTGGTTTGTTTAGAGGAACAAACATGCAATGACACCGGTGGATCCACGTGTGGTTCATGAGAAGAACAAACATCCAATGACACTGGTAGATCCTTATGTGGTTCATGAAAAGAACAGACATGCAGTGACACCAGGTGTGGTTCATGAAAAGAACAAACATGCAATGACACTCGTGGATCCTTATGTGTGGTTCATGAAAAGAACAGACATGCAATGACACTGGTGGATCCATATGTGGTTTGTCAGGAGAACACGCATGCAATGACATTGGGTGTGGTTCATGAAAAGAACAGACATGCAATGACACTGGTAGATCCTTATGTGGTTCATGAAGAGAACACACATGCTATGACACTGGGTGTGGTTCATGAAAAGAACATACATGCAATGACACTGGTGGATCCTTATGTGGTTTGTTTAGAGGAATAAACATGCAATGACACTGGTGGATCCATGTGTGGTTCATGAGAAGAACACACATCCAATGACACTGGTGGATCCTTATGTGGTTTGTTTAGAGGAACAGACATGCAATCACACTAGGTGGATCCATATGTGGTTTATGGAAGTAACATACATGCAATGACTCTAGCTGTGATTCATGAAAAGAACATACATGCAATGACACTGGTCGATCCTTATGTGTGGTTCATGAAAAGAACAGACATGCAATGACACTGGTGGATCCATATGTGGTTTGTCAGGAGAACACACATGCAATGACATTGGGTGTGGTTCATGAAAAGAACAGACATGCAATGACACTGGTAGATCCTTATGTGATTCATGAAAAGAACACACATGCAATGACACTGGGAGTGGTTCATGAAAAGAACACACATGCAATGACACTGGTGGATCCTTAAGTGTGGTTCATGAAAAGAACAGACATACAATGACACTAGTGGATCCATATGTGGTTTGTCAGGAGAACACACATGCAATGTCATTGGGTGTGGTTCAGAAAAAAACAAACATGCAATGACACTAGTAGATCCTTATGTGGTTCATGAAAAGAACAGACATGCAATGGCATTGGTGTGGTTCATGAAAAGAACAGACATGCAATGACACTGGTGGATCCTTATGTGTGGTCCATGAAAAGAACAGACATGCAATGACACTAGTGGATCCATATGTGGTTTGTCAGGAGAACACGCATGCAATGACATTGGGTGTGGTTCATGACAAGAACAGACATGCAATGACACTGGTAGATCCTTATGTGGTTCATGAAAAGAACAGACATGCAATGACATTGGGTGTGGTTCATGAAAAGAACAGACATGCAATGACACTGGTAGATCCTTATGTGTGGTTCATGAAAAGAACAGACATGCAATGACACTGGTGGATCCTTATGTGGTTTGTTTAGAAGAACACACATGCAATGACACTGGGTGTGGTCCATGAAAAGAATAGACATGCAATGACACTGGTAGATCCTTATGTGGTTTATGGAAGTAACAGACATGAAATGACTCTAGCTGTGATTCATGAAAAGAACATACATGTAATAACACTGGTGGATCCATGTGTGGTTCATGAAAAGAACAGACATGCAATGACACTAGTGGATCCATATGTGTGGTTCATGAAAAGAATAGACATGCAATGACACAGGTGGATCCATATGTGGTTTGTCAGGAGAACACACATGCAATGACATTGGGTGTGGTTCATGAAAAGAACAGACATGCAATGACACTGGTAGATCCTTATGTGGTTCATGAAGAGAACACACATGCTATGACACTAGGTGTGGTTCATTAAATGAACAGACATGCAATGACACTGGTGGATCCTTATGTGTGGTTTAGGAAAAGAACAGACATGCAATGACACTGGTGGATCCATATGTGGTTTGTCAGGAGAACACACATGCAATGACATTGGGTGTGGTTCATAAAAAGAACAGGCATGCAATGACACTGGTAGATCCTTATGTGGTTCATGAAAAGAATAGACATGCAATGACACTGGTGGATCCATATGTGGTTTGTCAGGAGAACACACATGCAATGACATTGGGTGTGGTTCATGAAAAGAACAGACATGGAATGACACTGGTAGATCCTTATGTGGTTCATGAAAAGAAAACACATGCAATGACACTGGGTGTGGTTCATGAAAAGAACAGACATGCAATGACACTAGTGGATCCATATGTGGTTTGTCAGGAGAACACACATGCAATGACATTGGGTGTGGTTCATGAAAAGAACATACATGCAATGACACTGGTAGATCCTTATGCGGTTCATGAAAAGAAGAGACATGCCATGACATTGGGTGTGGTTCATGAAAAGAACAGACATGCAATGACACTGGTGGATCCTTATGTGTGGTTCATGAAATGAACAGACATGCATTGACACTGGTGGATCCATGTGTGGTTCATGATAAGAACAGACATGCAATGACACTGGTAGATCCTTATGTGGTTCATGAAAAGAAGAGGCATGCAATGACATTCGGTGTGGTTCATGAAAAGAACAGACATGCAATAACACTGGTGGATCCTTATGTGTGGTTCACTAAAAGAACAGACATGCAATGACACTGGTGGATCCTTATGTGGTTTGTTTAGAAGAACACACATGCAATGACACTGGGTGTGGTTCATGAAAAGAACAGACATGCAATGACACTAGTAGATCCTTATGTGGTTTGTTTAGAGGAACACACATGCAATGACATTGGGTGTGGTTCATGAAAAGAACAGACATGCAATGACACTCGTGGATCCTTATGTGTGGTTCATGAAAAGAACAGACATGCAATGACACTGGTGGATCCTTATGTGGTTTGTTTAGAAGAACACACATGCAGTGACACAGGGTGTGGTTCATAAAAGGAACACACATCCAATGACACTGCTGGATCCTTATGTGGTTTGTTTAGAGGAACAGACATGCAATGACACCGGTGGATCCACGTGTGGTTCATGAGAAGAACACACATCCAATGACACTGGTAGATCCTTATGTGGTTCATGAAAACAACATACATGCAGTGACACCAGGTGTGGTTCATGAAAAGAACAGACATGCAATGACACTGGGTGTTGTTCATGAAAAGAATAGACATCCAATGACTGTATCTATGGTTCATGAAAAGAACACACATGCAATGACACTGGGTGTGGTTCATGAAAATAATAGACATGCAATGACACTGGTGGATCCTTATGTGTGGTTCATGGAAAGAACATACATGCAATGACACTGGTGGATCCTTATGTGGTTTGTTTAGAGGAACAAACATGCAATGACACTGGTGGATCCATGTGTGGTTCATGAGAAGAACACACATCCAATGACACTGGTGGATCCTTATGTGGTTTGTTTAGAGGAACAGACATGCAATCACACTAGGTGGATCCATATGTGGTTTATGGAAGTAACAGACATGCAATGACTCTAGCTGTGATTCATGAAAAGAACATACATGCAATGACACTGGTCGATCCTTATGTGTGGTTCATGAAAAGAACAGACATGCAATGACACTGGTGGATCCATATGTGGTTTGTCAGGAGAACACACATGCAATGACATTGGGTGTGGTTCATGAAAAGAACAGACATGCAATGACACTGGTAGATCCTTATGTGGTTCATGAAAAGAACACACATGCAATGACACTGGGTGTGGTTCATGAAAAGAACAGACATGCAATGACACTGGTGGATCCTTATGTGTGGTTCATGAAAAGAACAGACATACAATGACACTGGTGGATCCATATGTGGTTTGTCAGGAGAACACACATGCAATGACATTGGGTGTGGTTCATGAAAAGAACAAACATGCAATGACACTGCTAGATCCTTATGTGGTTCATGAAAAGAACATACATGCAATGGCATTGGGTGTGGTTCATGAAAAGAACAGACATACAATGACACTGGTGGATCCATATGTGGTTTGTCAGGAGAACACACATGCAATGACATTGGGTGTGGTTCATGAGAAGAACAGACATGCAATGACACTGGTAGATCCTTATGTGGTTCATCAAAAGAACAGACATGCAATGACATTGGGTGTGGTTCATGAAAAGAAGAGACATGCAATGACACTGGTGGATCCTTATGTGTGGTTCATGAAAAGAACAAACATGCAATAACACTGGTGGATCCATATGTGGTTTGTCAAGAGAACGCACATGCAATGACATTGGGTGTGGTTCATGAAAAGAACAGACATGCAATGTCACTTGTAGATCCTTATGTGGTTTATGGAAGTAACAGACATGAAATGACTCTAGATGTGATTAATGAAAAGAACATACATGCCATGACACTGGTGGATCCATGTGTGGTTCATGAAAAGAACAGACATGCAATGACACTAGTGGATCCTTATGTGTGGTTCATGAAAAGAATAGACATGCAATGACACTGGTGGATCCATATGTGGTTTGTCAGGAGAACACACATGCAATGACATTGGGTGTGGTTCATGAAAAGAACAGACATGCAATGACACTGGTAGATCCTTATGTGGTTCATGAAAAGAACACACATGCAATGACACTGGGTGTGGTTCATGAAAAGAACACACATGCAATGACACTGGTGCATCCTTATGTGTGGTTTACGAAAAGAACAGACATGCAATGACACTGGTGGATCCATATGTGGTTTGTCAGGAGAACACACATGCAATGACACTGGTGGATCCATATGTGGTTTGTCAGGAGAACACACATGCAATGACATTGGGTGTGGTTCATAAAAAGAACAGGCATGCAATGACACTGGTAGATCCTTATGTGGTTCATGAAAAGAACAGACATGCAATGACATTGGGTGTGGTTCATGAAAAGAACAAACATGCAATGACACTGGTGGATCCTTATGTGTGGTCCATGAAAAGAACATACATGCAATGACACTGGTGGATCCATATGTGGTTTTGTCAGGAGAACACACATGCAATGACATTGGGTGTGGTTCATGAAAATAACAGACATGCAATGACACTAGTAGATCCTTATGTGGTTCATGAAAAGAACACACATGCAATGACACTGGGTGTCGTTCATGAAAAGAACAGACATGCAATGACACTGGTGGATCCTTATGTGTGGTTCATGAAATGAACAGACATGTAATGACACTGGTGGATCCATATGTGGTTTGTTAGGAGAACACACATGCAATGACATTGGGTGTGGTTCATGAAAAGAACAGATATGCAATGACACTGGTAGATCCTTATGTGGTTCATGAAAAGAACAGACATGCAATGACATTGGGTGTGGTTCATGAAAAGAACAGACATTCAATGACACTGGTGGATCCTTATGTGGTTTATTTAGAGGAACACACATGCAATGACATTGGGTGTGGTTCATGAAAAGAACAGACATGCAATGACACTGGTAGATCCTTATGTGGTTCATGAAAAGAACACACATGCAATGACACTAGGTGTGGTTCATGAAAAGAACAGACATGCAATGACACTGGTGGATCCTTATGTGGTTTTGTTTAGAAGAACACACATGCAATGACACTGGGTCTGGTTCATGAAAAGAACACACATCCAATGACATTGGTGGATCCTTATGTGGTTTGTTTAGAGGAACACAGATGCAATGACATTGGTTGGATCCACGTGTGGTTCATGAGAAGAACACACATCCAATGACACTAGTAGATCCTTATGTGATTCATGAAAAGAACAGACATGCAGTGACACCAGGTGTGGTTCATGAAAAGAACAGACATGCAATGACACTAGGTGTGGTTCATGAAAAGAATAGACATCCAATGACTCTAGTTGTGGTTCATGAAAAGAACACACATGCAATGACACTTGGTGTGGTTCATGAAAAGGACAGACATGCAATGACACTGGTGGATCCTTATGTGTGGTTCATGAAAAGAACACACATGCAATGACACTGGTGGATCCATATGTGGTTTGTCACGAAAACACACATGCAATGACATTGGGTGTGGTTCATGAAAAGAAAAGACATGCACTGACACTAGTAGATCCTTATGTGGTTCATGAAAAGAACAGACATGCAATGACATTGGGTGTGGTTCATGAAAAGAACACACATGCAATGACACTGGTGGATCCTTATGTGTGGTTCATGAAAAGAACAGACATGCAATGCCACTGGTGGATCCTTATGTGGTCTGTTTAGAAGAGCACACATGCAATAACACTATGTGTGGTTCATGAAAAGAACAGACATGCAATGACACCGGTAGATCCTTATGTGGTTTGTTTAGAGGAACACACATGCAATGACATTGGGTGTGGTTCATGAAAAGAACAGACATGCAATGACACTTGTGGATCCTTATGTGTGGTTCATGAAAAGAACAGACATGCAATGACACTGGTGGATCCTTATGTGTGGTTCATGAAAAGAACAGACATGCAATGACACTGGTGGATCCTTATGTGGTTTGTTTAGAAGAACACACATGCAGTGACACAGGGTGTGGTTCATAAAAAGAACACACATCCAATGACACTGCTGGATCCTTATGTGGTTTGTTTAGAGGAACAGACATGCAATGACACCGGTGGATCCACGTGTGGTTCATGAGAAGAACACACATCCAATGACACTGGTAGATCCTTATGTGGTTCATGAAAACAACATACATGCAGTGACACCAGGTGTGGTTCATGAAAAGAATAGACATGCAATGACACTGGGTGTTGTTCATGAAAAGAATAGACATCCAATGACTGTAGCTATGGTTCATGAAAAGAACACACATGCAATGACACTGGGTGTGGTTCATGAAAATAATAGACATGCAATGACACTGGTGGATCCTTATGTGTGGTTCATGGAAAGAACATACATGCAATGACACTGGTGGATCCTTATGTGGTTTGTTTAGAGGAACAAACATGCAATGACACTGGTGGATCCATGTGTGGTTCATGAGAAGAACACACATCCAATGACACTGGTGGATCCTTATGTGGTTTGTTTAGAGGAACAGACATGCAATCACACTAGGTGGATCCATATGTGGTTTATGGAAGTAACAGACATGCAATGACTCTAGCTGTGATTCATGAAAAGAACATACATGCAATGACACTGGTCGATCCTTATGTGTGGTTCATGAAAAGAACAGACATGCAATGACACTGGTGGATCCATATGTGGTTTGTCAGGAGAACACACATGCAATGACATTGGGTGTGGTTCATGAAAAGAACAGACATGCAATGACACTGGTAGATCCTTATGTGGTTCATGAAAAGAACACACATGCAATGACACTGGGTGTGGTTCATGAAAAGAACAGACATGCAATGACACTGGTGGATCCTTATGTGTGGTTCATGAAAAGAACAGACATACAATGACACTGGTGGATCCATATGTGGTTTGTCAGGAGAACACACATGCAATGACATTGGGTGTGGTTCATGAAAAGAACAAACATGCAATGACACTGCTAGATCCTTATGTGGTTCATGAAAAGAACATACATGCAATGGCATTGGGTGTGGTTCATGAAAAGAACAGACATACAATGACACTGGTGGATCCATATGTGGTTTGTCAGGAGAACACACATGCAATGACATTGGGTGTGGTTCATGAGAAGAACAGACATGCAATGACACTGGTAGATCCTTATGTGGTTCATCAAAAGAACAGACATGCAATGACATTGGGTGTGGTTCATGAAAAGAAGAGACATGCAATGACACTAGTGGATCCTTATGTGTGGTTCATGAAAAGAACAAACATGCAATAACACTGGTGGATCCATATGTGGTTTGTCAAGAGAACGCACATGCAATGACATTGGGTGTGGTTCATGAAAAGAACAGACATGCAATGTCACTTGTAGATCCTTATGTGGTTTATGGAAGTAACAGACATGAAATGACTCTAGATGTGATTAATGAAAAGAACATACATGCAATGACACTGGTGGATCCATGTGTGGTTCATGAAAAGAACAGACATGCAATGACACTAGTGGATCCTTATGTGTGGTTCATGAAAAGAATAGACATGCAATGACACTGGTGGATCCATATGTGGTTTGTCAGGAGAACACACATGCAATGACATTGGGTGTGGTTCATGAAAAGAACAGACATGCAATGACACTGGTAGATCCTTATGTGGTTCATGAAAAGAACACACATGCAATGACACTGGGTGTGGTTCATGAAAAGAACACACATGCAATGACACTGGTGCATCCTTATGTGTGGTTTACGAAAAGAACAGACATGCAATGACACTGGTGGATCCATATGTGGTTTGTCAGGAGAACACACATGCAATGACACTGGTGGATCCATATGTGGTTTGTCAGGAGAACACACATGCAATGACATTGGGTGTGGTTCATAAAAAGAACAGGCATGCAATGACACTGGTAGATCCTTATGTGGTTCATGAAAAGAACAGACATGCAATGACATTGGGTGTGGTTCATGAAAAGAACAAACATGCAATGACACTGGTGGATCCTTATGTGTGGTCCATGAAAAGAACATACATGCAATGACACTGGTGGATCCATATGTGTTTTTGTCAGGAGAACACACATGCAATGACATTGGGTGTGGTTCATGAAAATAACAGACATGCAATGACACTGGTAGATCCTTATGTGGTTCATGAAAAGAACACACATGCAATGACACTGGGTGTCGTTCATGAAAAGAACAGACATGCAATGACACTGGTGGATCCTTATGTGTGGTTCATGAAATGAACAGACATGTAATGACACTGGTGGATCCATATGTGGTTTGTTAGGAGAACACACATGCAATGACATTGGGTGTGGTTCATGAAAAGAACAGATATGCAATGACACTGGTAGATCCTTATGTGGTTCATGAAAAGAACAGACATGCAATGACATTGGGTGTGGTTCATGAAAAGAACAGACATGCAATGACACTGGTGGATCCTTATGTGGTTTATTTAGAGGAACACACATGCAATGACATTGGGTGTGGTTCATGAAAAGAACAGACATGCAATGACACTGGTAGATCCTTATGTGGTTCATAAAAAGAACACACATGCAATGACACTAGGTGTGGTTCATGAAAAGAACAGACATGCAATGACACTGGTGGATCCTTATGTGGTTTTGTTTAGAAGAACACACATGCAATGACACTGGGTCTGGTTCATGAAAATAACACACATCCAATGACATTGGTGGATCCTTATGTGGTTTGTTTAGAGGAACACAGATGCAATGACATTGGGTGGATCCACGTGTGGTTCATGAGAAGAACACACATCCAATGACACTAGTAGATCCTTATGTGATTCATGAAAAGAACAGACATGCAGTGACACCAGGTGTGGTTCATGAAAAGAACAGACATGCAATGACACTAGGTGTGGTTCATGAAAAGAATAGACATCCAATGACTCTAGTTGTGGTTCATGAAAAGAACACACATGCAATGACACTTGGTGTGGTTCATGAAAAGGACAGACATGCAATGGCACTGGTGGATCCTTATGTGTGGTTCATGAAAAGAACACACATGCAATGACACTGGTGGATCCATATGTGGTTTGTCACGAAAACACACATGCAATGACATTGGGTGTGGTTCATGAAAAGAACAGACATGCAATGACACTGGTAGATCCTTATGTGGTTCATGAAAAGAACACAGATGCAATGACATTGGGTGTGGTTCATGAAAAGAACAGACATGCAATGACACTAGGGGATCCTTATGTGTGGTTCATGAAAAGAACAAACATACAATGACACTGGTGGATTCATATGTGGTTTGTCAGGAGAACACACATGCAATGACATTGGGTGTGGTTCATGAAAAGAACAAACATGCAATGACACTGCTAGATCCTTATGTGGTTCATGAAAAGAACATACATGCAATGGCATTGGCTGTGGTTCATGAAAAGAACAGACATACAATGACACTGGTGGATCCATATGTGGTTTGTCAGGAGAACACACATGCAATGACATTGGGTGTGGTTCATGACAAGAACATACATGCAATGACACTGGTAGATCCTTATGTGGTTCATCAAAAGAACAGACATGCAATGATATTGGGTGTGGTTCATGAAAAGAAGAGACATGCAATGACACTGGTGGATCCTTATGTGTGGTTCATGAAAAGAACAAACATGCAATAACACTGGTGGATCCATATGTGGTTTGTCAAGAGAACACACATGCAATGACATTGGGTGTGGTTCATGAAAAGAACAGACATGCAATGACACTGGTAGATCCTTATGTGGTTTATGGAAGTAACAGACATGAAATGACTCTAGCTGTGATTAATGAAAAGAACATACATGCACTGACACTGGTGGATCCATGTGTGGTTCATGAAAAGAATAGACATGCAATGACACTAGTGGATCCTTATGTGTGGTTCATGAAAAGAATAGACATGCAATGACACTAGTGGATCCATATGTGGTTTGTCAGGAGAACACACATGCAATGACATTGGGTGTGGTTCATGAAAAGAACAGACATGCAATGACACTGGTAGATCCTTATGTGGTTCATGAAAAGAACACACATGGTATGACACTGGGTCTGGTTCATGAAAAGAACACACATGCAATGACACTGTTGCATCCTTATGTGTGGTTCACGAAAAGAACAGACATGCAATGACACTGGTGGATCCATATGTGGTTTGTCAGGAAAACACACATGCAATGACATTGGGTGTGGTTCATAAAAAGAACAGGCATGCAATGACACTGGTAGATCCTTATGTGGTTCATGAAAAGAACAGACATGCAATGACATTGGGTGTGGTTCATGAAAAGAACAAACATGCAATGACACTGGTGGATCCTTATGTGTGGTTCATGAAAAGAACATACATGCAATGACACTGGTGGATCCATATGTGGTTTTGTCAGGAGAACACACATGCAATGACATGGGTGTGGTTCATGAAAAGAACACACATGCAATGACACTGGGTGTGGTTCATGAAAAGATAAGACATGCAATGACACTGGTGGATCCTTATGTGTGGTTCATGAAATGAACAGACATGTAATGACACTGGTGGATCCATATGTGGTTTGTTAGGAGAACACACATGCAATGACATTGGGTGTGGTTCATGAAAAGAACAGATATGCAATGACACTGGTAGATCCTTATGTGGTTCATGAAGAGAACAGACATGCAATGACATTGGGTGTGGTTCATGAAAAGAACAGACATGCAATGACACTGGTGGATCCTTATGTGGTTTGTTTAGAGGAACACACATGCAATGACATTGGGTGTGGTTCATGAAAAGAACAGACATGCAATGACACTGGTAGATCCTTATGTGGTTCATGAAAAGAACACACATGCAATGACACTAGGTGTGGTTCATGAAAAGAACAAACATGCAATGACACTGGTGGATCCTTATGTGGTTTTGTTTAGAAGAACACACATGCAATGACACTGGGTCTGGTTCATGAAAAGAACACACATCCAATGACATTGGTGGATCCTTATGTGGTTTGTTTAGAGGAACACAGATGCAATGACATTGGGTGGATCCACGTGTGGTTCATGAGAAGAACACACATCCAATGACACTAGTAGATCCTTATGTGATTCATGAAAAGAACAGACATGCAGTGACACCAGGTGTGGTTCATGAAAAGAACAGACATGCAATGACACTAGGTGTGGTTCATGAAAAGAATAGACATCCAATGACTCTAGTTGTGGTTCATGAAAAGAACACACATGCAATGACACTTGGTGTGGTTCATGAAAAGGACAGACATGCAATGACACTGGTGGATCCTTATGTGTGGTTCATGAAAAGAACACACATGCAATGACACTGGTGGATCCATATGTGGTTTGTCACGAAAACACACATGCAATGACATTGGGTGTGGTTCATGAAAAGAACAGACATGCACTGACACTAGTAGATCCTTATGTGGTTCATGAAAAGAACAGACATGCAATGACATTGGGTGTGGTTCATGAAAAGAACAGACATGCAATGACACTGGTGGATCCTTATGTGTGGTTCATGAAAAGAACAGACATGCAATGCCACTGGTGGATCCTTATGTGGTCTGTTTAGAAGAGCACACATGCAATAACACTATGTGTGGTTCATGAAAAGAACAGACATGCAATGACACCGGTAGATCCTTATGTGGTTTGTTTAGAGGAACACACATGCAATGACATTGGGTGTGGTTCATGAAAAGAACAGACATGCAATGACACTTGTGGATCCTTATGTGTGGTTCATGAAAAGAACAGACATGCAATGACACTGGTGGATCCTTATGTGGTTTGTTTAGAAGAACACACATGCAATGACACTGGGTGTGGTTCATGAAAACAGCACACATCCAATGACACTAGTGGATCCTTATCTGGTTTGTTTAGAGGAACAAACATGCAATGACACCGGTGGATCCACGTGTGGTTCATGAGAAGAACAAACATCCAATGACACTGGTAGATCCTTATGTGGTTCATGAAAAGAACATACATGCAGTGACACCAGGTGTGGTTCATGAAAAGAACAGACATGCAATGACACTCGTGGATCCTTATGTGTGGTTCATGAAAAGAACAGACATGCAATGACACTGGTGGATCCATATGTGGTTTGTCAGGAGAACACACATGCAATGACATTGGGTGTGGTTCATGAAAAGAACATACATGCAATGACACTGGTAGATCCTTATGCGGTTCATGAAAAGAAGAGACATGCAATGACATTGGGTGTGGTTCATGAAAAGAACAGACATGCAATGACACTGGTGGATCCTTATGTGTGGTTCATGAAATGAACAGACATGCAATGACACTGGTGGATCCATGTGTGGTTCATGAAAAGAACAGACATGCAATGACACTGGTAGATCCTTATGTGGTTCATGAAAAGAAGAGACATGCAATGACATTCGGTGTGGTTCATGAAAAGAACAGACATGCAATACCACTGGTGGATCCTTATGTGTGGTTCACTAAAAGAACAGACATGCAATGACACTGGTGGATCCTTATGTGGTTTGTTTAGAAGAACACACATGCAATGACACTGGGTGTGGTTCATGAAAAGAACAGACATGCAATGACACTAGTAGATCCTTATGTGGTTTGTTTAGAGGAACACACATGCAATGACATTGGGTTTTGTTCATGAAAAGAACAGACATGCAATGACACTCGTGGATCCTTATGTGTGGTTCATGAAAAGAACAGACATGCAATGACACTGGTGGATCCTTATGTGGTTTGTTTAGAAGAACACACATGCAGTGACACTGGGTGTGGTTCATAAAAAGAACACACATCCAATGACACTGCTGGATCCTTATGTGGTTTGTTTAGAGGAACAGACATACAATGACACCGGTGGATCCACGTGTGGTTCATGAGAAGAACACACATCCAATGACACTGGTAGATCCTTATGTGGTTCATGAAAACAACATACATGCAGTGACACCAGGTGTGGTTCATGAAAAGAACAGACATGCAATGACACTTGGTGTTGTTCATGAAAAGAATAGACATCCAATGACTGTAGCTGTGGTTCATGAAAAGAACACACATGCAATGACACTTGGTGTGGTTCATGAAAATAATAGACATGCAATGACACTGGTGGATCCTTATGTGTGGTTCATGAAAAGAACATACATGCAATGACACTGGTGGATCCTTATGTGGTTTGTTTAGAGGAACAAACATGCAATGACACAGGTGGATCCATGTGTGGTTCATGAGAAGAACACACATCCAATGACACTGGTGGATCCTTATGTGGTTTTTTTGAGGAACAGACATGCAATCACACTAGGTGGATACATATGTGGTTTATGGAAGTAACGGACATGCAATGACTCTAGCTGTGATTCATGAAAAGAACATACATGCAATGACACTGGTCGATCCTTATGTGTGGTTCATGAAAAGAACAGACATGCAATGACACAGGTGGATCCATATGTGGTTTGTCAGAAGAACACACATGCAATGACACTGGGTGTGGTTCATGAAAAGAACAGACATGCAATGACACTAGGGGATCCTTATGTGTGGTTCATGAAAAGAACAGACATACAATGACACTGGTGGATTCATATGTGGTTTGTCAGGAGAACACACATGCAATTACATTGGGTGTGGTTCATGAAAAGAACAAACATGCAATGACACTGCTAGATCCTTATGTGGTTCATGAAAAGAACATACATGCAATGGCATTGGCTGTGGTTCATGAAAAGAACAGACATACAATGACACTAGTGGATCCATATGTGGTTTGTCAGGAGAACACACATGCAATGACATTGGGTGTGGTTCATGACAAGAACAGACATGCAATGACACTGGTAGATCCTTATGTGGTTCATCAAAAGAACAGACATGCAATGACATTGGGTGTGGTTCATGAAAAGAAGAGACATGCAATGACACTGGTGGATCCTTATGTGTGGTTCATGAAAAGAACAAACATGCAATAACACTGGTGGATCCATATGTGGTTTGTCAAGAGAACACACATGCAATGACATTGGGTGTGGTTCATGAAAAGAACAGACATGCAATGACACTGGTAGATCCTTATGTGGTTTATGGAAGTAACAGACATGAAATGACTCTAGCTGTGATTAATGAAAAGAACATACATGCACTGACACTGGTGGATCCATGTGTGGTTCATGAAAAGAATAGACATGCAATGACACTAGTGGATCCTTATGTGTGGTTCATGAAAAGAATAGACATGCAATGACACTAGTGGATCCATATGTGGTTTGTCAGGAGAACACACATGCAATGACATTGGGTGTGGTTCATGAAAAGAACAGACATGCAATGACACTGGTAGATCCTTATGTGGTTCATGAAAAGAACACACATGGTATGACACTGGGTCTGGTTCATGAAAAGAACACACATGCAATGACACTGTTGCATCCTTATGTGTGGTTCAGGAAAAGAACAGACATGCAATGACACTGGTGGATCCATATGTGGTTTGTCAGGAAAACACACATGCAATGACATTGGGTGTGGTTCATAAAAAGAACAGGCATGCAATGACACTGGTAGATCCTTATGTGGTTCATGAAAAGAACAGACATGCAATGACATTGGGTGTAGTTCATGAAAAGAACAAACATGCAATGACACTGGTGGATCCTTATGTGTGGTTCATGAAAAGAAGATACATGCAATGACACTGGTGGATCCATATGTGGTTTGTCAGGAGAACACACATGTAATGACATTGGGTGTGGTTCATGAAAATAACAGACATGCAATCACACTAAGTGGATCCATATGTGGTTTATGGAAGTAACAGACATGCAATGACTCTAGCTGTGATTCATGAAAAGAACATACATGCAATGACACTGGTCGATCCTTATGTGTGGTTCATGAAAAGAACAGACATGCAATGACACTGGTGGATCCATATGTGGTTTGTCAGGACAACACACATGCAATGACATTGGGTGTGGTTCATGAAAAGGACAGACATGCAATGACACTGGTAGATCCTTATGTGGTTCATGAAAAGAACACACATGCAATGACACTGGGTGTGGTTCATGAAAAGAACAGACAAGCAATGACACTGGTGGATCCTTATGTGTGGTTAATGAAAAGAACAGACATACAATGACACTGGTGGATCCATATGAGGTTTGTTAGGAGAACACACATGCAATGACATTGTGTGTGGTTCATGAAAAGAATAAACATGCAAAGACACTGGTAGATCCTTATGTGGTTCATGAAAAGAACATACATGCAATGGAATTGGGTGTCGTTCATGAAAAGAACAGACATGCAATGACACTGGTGGATCCTTATGTGTGGTCCATGAAAAGAACAGACATGCAATGACACTGGTGGATCCATATGTGGTTTGTCAGGAGAACACACATGCAATGACATTGGGTGAGGTTCATGACAAGAAAAGACATGCAATGACACTGGTAGATCCTTATGTGGTTCATGAAAAGAACAGACATGCAATGACACTGGTGGATCCTTATGTGTGGTTCATGAAAAGAACAGACATGCAATAACACTGGTGGATCCATATGTGGTTTGTCAGGAGAACACACATGCAATGACATTGGGTGTGGTTCATGAAAAGAACAGACATGCAATGACACTGGTAGATCCTTATGTGGTTTATGGAAGTAACATACATGAAATGACTCTAGCTGTGATTCATGAAAAGAACATACATGTAATGACACTGATGGATCCATGTGTGGTTCATGAAAAGAACAGACATGCAATGACACTAGTGGATCCTTATGTGTGGTTCATGAAAAGAATAGATATGCAATGACACTGGTGGATCCATATGTGGTTTGTCTGGAGAACACACATGCAATGACATTGGGTGTGGTTCATGAAAAGAACAGACATGCAATGACACTGGTAGATCCTTATGTGGTTCATGAAAAGAACACACATGCTATGACACTGGGTGTGCTTCATGAAAAGAACAGACATGCAATGACACTGGTGGATCCTTATGTGTGGTTCAGGAAAAGAACAGACATGCAATGACACTGGTGGATCCATATGTGGTTTGTCAGGAGAACACACATGCAATGACATTGGGTGTGGTTCATGACAAGAACAGACATGCAATGACACTGGTAGATCCTTATGTGGTTCATCAAAAGAACAGACATGCAATGACATTGGGTGTGGTTCATGAAAAGAAGAGACATGCAATGACACTGGTGGATCCTTATGTGTGGTTCATGAAAAGAACAAACATGCAATAACACTGGTGGATCCATATGTGGTTTGTCAAGAGAACACACATGCAATGAAATTGGGTGTGGTTCATGAAAAGAACAGACATGCAATGACACTGGTAGATCCTTATGTGGTTTATGGAAGTAACAGACATGAAATGACTCTAGCTGTGATTAATGAAAAGAACATACATGCACTGACACTGGTGGCTCCATGTGTGGCTCATGAAAAGAATAGACATGCAATGACACTAGTGGATCCTTATGTGTGGTTCATGAAAAGAATAGACATGCAATGACACTAGTGGATCCATATGTGGTTTGTCAGGAGAACACACATGCAATGACATTGGGTGTGGTTCATGAAAAGAACAGACATGCAATGACACTGGTAGATCCTTATGTGGTTCATGAAAAGAACACACATGGTATGACACTGGGTCTGGTTCATGAAAAGAACACACATGCAATGACACTGGTGCATCCTTATGTGTGGTTTAGGAAAAGAACGGACATGCAATGACACTGGTGGATCCATATGTGGTTTGTCAGGAAAACACACATGCAATGACATTGGGTGTGGTTCATAAAAAGAACAGGCATGCAATGACACTGGTAGATCCTTATGTGGTTCATGAAAAGAACAGACATGCAATGACATTGGGTGTAGTTCATGAAAAGAACAGACATGCAATGACACTGGTGGATCCTTATGTGTGGTTCATGAAAAGAAGAGACATGCAATGACACTGGTGGATCCATATGTGGTTTGTCAGGAGAACACACATGTAATGACATTGGGTGTGGTTCATGAAAATAACAGACATGCAATCACACTAAGTGGATCCATATGTGGTTTATGGAAGTAACAGACATGCAATGACTCTAGCTGTGATTCATGAAAAGAACATACATGCAATGACACTGGTCGATCCTTATGTGTGGTTCATGAAAAGAACAGACATGCAATGACACTGGTGGATCCATATGTGGTTTGTCAGGACAACACAGATGCAATGACATTGGGTGTGGTTCATGAAAAGGACAGACATGCAATGACATTGGTAGATCCTTATGTGGTTCATGAAAAGAACACACATGCAATGACACTGGGTGTGGTTCATGAAAAGAACAGACAAGCAATGACACTGGTGGATCCTTATGTGTGGTTCATGAAAAGAACAGACATACAATGACACTGGTGGATCCATATGAGGTTTGTCAGGAGAACACACATGCAATGACATTGTGTGTGGTTCATGAAAAGAATAAACATGCAAAGACACTGGTAGATCCTTATGTGGTTCATGAAAAGAACATACATGCAATGGAATTGGGTGTCGTTCATGAAAAGAACAGACATGCAATGACACTGGTGGATCCTTATGTGTGGTCCATGAAAAGAACAGACATGCAATGACACTGGTGGATCCATATGTGGTCTGTCAGGAGAACACACATGCAATGACATTGGGTGTGGTTCATGACAAGAAAAGACATGCAATGACACTGGTAGATCCTTATGTGGTTCATGAAAAGAACAGACATGCAATGACACTGGTGGATCCTTATGTGTGGTTCATGAAAAGAACAGACATGCAATAACACTAGTGGATCCATATGTGGTTTGTCAGGAGAACACACATGCAATGACATTGGGTGTGGTTCATGAAAAGAACAGACATGCAATGACACTGGTAGATCCTTATGTGGTTTATGGAAGTAACATACATGAAATGACTCTAGCTGTGATTCATGAAAAGAACATACATGTAATGACACTGGTGGATCCATGTGTGGTTCATGAAAAGAACAGACATGCAATGACACTAGTGGATCCTTATGTGTGGTTCATGAAAAGAATAGATATGCAATGACACTGGTGGATCCATATGTGGTTTGTCTGGAGAAGACACATGCAATGACATTGGGTGTGGTTCATGAAAAGAACAGACATGCAATGACACTGGTAGATCCTTATGTGGTTCATGAAAAGAACACACATGCTATGACACTGGGTGTGCTTCATGAAAAGAACAGACATGCAATGACACTGGTGGATCCTTATGTGTGGTTCAGGAAAAGAAAAGACATGCAATGACACTAGTGGATCCATATTTGGTTTGTCAGGAGAACACACATGCAATGACATTGGGTGTGGTTCATAAAAAGAATAGGCATGCAATGACACTGGTAGATCCTTATGTGATTCATGAAAAGAACAGACATGCAATGACATTGGGTGTGGTTCATGAAAAGAACATACATGCAATGACACTGGTCGATCCTTATGTGTGGTTCATGAAATGAACAGATATGCAATGACACTGGTGGATCCATATGTGGTTTGTTAGGAGAACACACATGCAATGACATTGGGTGTGGTTCATGAAAAGAACAGATATGTAATGACACTCGTAGATCCTTATGTGGTTCATGAAAAGAACAGACATGCAATGACATTGGGTGTGGTTCATGAAAAGAACAGACATGCAATGGCATTGGGTGTGGTTCATGAAAAGAACAGACATGCAATGACACTGGTGGATCCTTATGTGTGGTCCATGAAAAGAACAGACATGCAATGACACTGGTGGATCCATATGTGGTTTGTCAGGAGAACACACATGCAATGACATTGGGTGTGGTTCATGACAAGAAAAGACATGCAATGACACTGGTAGATCCTTATGTGGGTCATGAAAAGAACAGACATGCAATGACACTGCTGGATCCTTATGTGTGGTTCATGAAAAGAACAGACATGCAATAACACTGGTGGATCCATATGTGGTTTGTCAGGAGAACACACATGCAATGACATTGGGTGTGGTTCATGAAAAGAACAGACATGCAGTGACACTGGTAGATCCTTATGTGGTTTATGGAAGTAACAGACATGAAATGACTCTAGCTATGATTCATGAAAAGAACATACATGTAATGACACTGGTGGATCCATGTGTGGTTCATGAAAAGAACAGACATGCAATGACACTAGTGGATCCTTATGTGTGGTTCATGAAAAGAATAGACATGCAATGACACTGGTGGATCCATATGTGGTTTGTTAGGAGAACACACATGCAATGACATTGGGTGTGGTTCATGAAAAGAACAGACATGCAATGACACTGGTAGATCCTTATGTGGTTCATGAAAAGAACACACATGCTATGACACTGGGTGTGCTTCATGAAAAGAACAGACATGCAATGACACTGGTGGATCCTTATGTGTGGTTCAGGAAAAGAACAGACATGCAATGACACTGGTGGATCCATATGTGCTTTGTCAGGAGAACACACATGCAATGACATAGGGTGTGGTTTATAAAAAGAATAGGCATGCAATGACACTGGTAGATCTTTATGTGGTTCATGAAAAGAACAGACATGCAATGACATTGGGTGTGGTTCATGAAAAGAACAGACATGCAATGACACTGGTGGATCCTTCTGTGTGGTTCATGAAAAGAACAGACATGCAATGACACTGGTGGATACTTCTGTGTGGTTCATGAAAAGAACATACATGCAATGACACTAGTGGATCCATATGTGGTTTGTCAGGAGAACACACATGCAATGACATTGGGTGTCGTTCATGAAAAGAATAGACATACAATGACACTGGTAGATCCTTATGTGGTTCATGAAAAGAACACACATGCAATGACACTGGGTGTGGCTCATGAAAAGAACACACATGCAATGACACTGGTGGATCCTTATGTGTGGTTCATGAAAAGAACAGACATGCAATGACACTAGTGGATCCATATGTGGTTTGTCAGGAGAACACACATGCAATGACATTCGGTGTGGTTCATGAAAAGAACAGACATGCAATGACACTGGTAGATCCTTATGTGTGGTTCATGAAAAGAACAGACGTGCAATGACATTGGGTGTGGTTCATGAAAAGAACAGACATGCAATGACACTGGTGGATCCTTATGTGTGGTTCATGAAAAGAACAGACATGCAATGACACTGGTGGATCCATATGTGGTTTGTTAGGAGAACACACATGTGATGACATTGGGTGTGGTTCATGAAAAGAACGAACATGCAATGACACTGGTTGTGGTTCATGAAAAGAATAGACATGCAATGACACTGGTGGATCCTTATGTGTGGTTCATGAAAAGAACATTCATGCAATGACACTGGTGGATCCTTATGTGGTTTTTTTAGAGGAACAAACATGCAATGACACTGGTGGATCCATGTGTGGTTCATGAGAAGAACACACATCCAATGACACTGGTGGATCCTTATGTGGTTTGTTTAGAGGAACAAACATGCAATCACACTAAGTGGATCCATATGTGGTTTATGGAAGTAACAGACATGCCATGACTCTAGATATGATTCATGAAAAGAACATACATGCAATGACACTGGTGGATCCATGTGTGGTTCATGAAAAGAACATACATGCAATGACACTGGTGGAACCTTATGTGTGGTTCATGAAAAGAACAGACATGCAATGACACTGGTGGATCCATATGTGGTTTGTCAGGAAAACGCACATGCAATGACATTGGGTGTGGTTCATGAAAAGAATAGACATGCAATGACACTGGTAGATCCTTATGTGGTTCATGAAAAGAACACACATGCAATAACACTGGGTGTGGTTCATGAAAATCACAGACATGCAATGACACTGGGTGTTGTTCATGAAAAGAATAGATATCCAATGACTCTAGCTATGGTTCATGAAAAGAACGCACATGCAATGACACTGGGTGTGGTTCATGAAAAGAATAGACATGCAATGACACTGGTGGATCCTTATGTGTGGTTCATGAAAAGAACATAGATGCAATGACACTGGTGGATCCTTATGTGGTTTGTTTAGAGGAACAAACATGCAATGACACTGGTGGATCCATGTGTGGTTCATGAGAAGAACACACATCCAATGACACTGGTGGATCCTTATGTGGTTTGTTTAGAGGAACAGACATGCAATCACACTAGGTGGATCCATATGTGGTTTATGGAAGTAACAGACATGCAATGACTCTAGCAGTGATTCATGAAAAGAACATACATGCAATGACACTGGTCGATCCTTATGTGTGGTTCATGAAAAGATCAGACATGCAATGACATTGGTGGATCCATATGTGGTTTGTCAGGACAACACACATGCAATGACATTGGGTGTGGTTCATGAAAAGAACAGACATGCAATGACACTGGTAGATCCTTATGTGGTTCATGAAAAGAACACACATGCAGTGACACTGGGTGTGGTTCATGAAAAGAACAGACAAGCAATGACACTGGTGGAACCTTATGTGTGGTTCATTAAAAGAACAGACATACAATGACACTGGTGGATCCATATGAGGTTTGTCAGGAGAACACACATGCAATGACATTAGGTGTGGTTCATGAAAAGAATAAACATGGAAAGACACTGGTAGATCCTTATGTGGTTCATGAAAAGAACAGACATGCAATGGCATTGGGTGTGGTTCATGAAAAGAACAGACATGCAATGACATTGGTGGATCCTTATGTGTGGTCCATGAAAAGAACAGACATGCAATGACACTTGGGGATCCATATGTGGTTTGTCAGGAGAACACACATGCAATGACATTGGTTGTGGTTCATGACAAGAAAAGACATGCAATGACACTGGTAGATCCTTATGTGGTTCATGAAAAGAACAGACATGCAATGACACTGGTGGATCCTTATGTGTGGTTCATTAAAAGAACAGACATGCAATAACACTGGTGGATCCATATGTGGTTTGTCAGGAGAACACACATGCAATGGCATTGGGTGTGGTTCATGAAAAGAACAGACATGCAATGACACTGGTAGATCCTTATGTTGTTTATGGAAGTAACAGACATGAAATGACTCTAGCTGTGATTCATGAAAAGAACATACATGTAATGACACTGGTGGATCCATGTGTGGTTCATGAAAAGAACAGACATGCAATGACACTAGTGGATCCTTATATGTGGTTCATGAAAAGAATAGATATGCAATAACACTGGTGGATCCATATGTGGTTTGTTAGGAGAACACACATGCAATGACATTGGGTGTGGTTCTTGAAAAGAACAGACATGCAATGACACTGGTAGATCCTTATGTGGTTCATGAAAAGAACACACATGCTATGACACTGGGTGTGCTTCATGAAAAGAACAGACATGCAATGACACTGGTGGATCCTTATGTGTGGTTCAGGAAAAGAACAGACATGCAATGACACTGGTGGATCCATATGTGGTTTGTAAGGAGAACACACATGCAATGACATTGGGTGTGGTTCATAAAAAGAATAGGCATGCAATGACACTGGTAGATCCTTATGTGGTTCATGAAAAGAACAGACATGCAATGACATTGGGTGTGGTTCATGAAAAGAACAGACATGCAATGACACTGGTGGATCCTTATGTGTGGTTCATGAAAAGAATAGACATTCAATGACACTGGTGGATCTATATGTGGTTTGTCAGGAGAACACACATGCAATGACATTGGGTGTGGTTCATGAAAAGAACAGACATGCAATGACACTGGTAGATCCTTATGTGGTTAATGAAAAGAACACACATGCAATGACACTGGGTGTGGTTCATGAAAAGAACAGACATGCAATGACACTGATGGATCCTTATGTGTGGTTCATGAAAAGAACAGACATGCAATGACACTGGTGGATCCATATGTGGTTTGTCAGGAGAACACACATGCAATGACATTGGGTGTGGTTCATGAAAAGAACATACATGCAATGACACTGGTAGATCCTTATGTGGTTCATGAAAAGAACAGACATGCAATGACATTGGGTGTGGTTCATGAAAAGAACAGACGTGCAATGACACTGGTGGATCCTTATGTGTGGTTCATGAAATGAACAGACATGCAATGACACTGGTGGATCCATATGTGGTTTGTTAGGAGAACACACATGCAATGACATTGGGTGTGGTTCATGAAAAGAAAAGATATGTAATGACACTGGTAGATCCTTATGTGGTTCATGAAAAGAACAGACATGCAATGACATTGGGTGTGGTTCATGAAAAGAACAGACATGCAATGGCATTGGGTGTGGTTCATGAAAAGAACAGACATGCAATGACACTGGTGGATCCTTATGTGTGGTCCATGAAAAGAATAGACATGCAATGACACAGGTGGATCCATATGTGGTTTGTCAGGAGAACACACATGCAATGACATTGGGTGTGGTTCATGACAAGAAAAGACATGCAATGACACTGGTAGATCCTTATGTGGTTCATGAAAAGAACAGACATGCAATGACACTGGTGGATCCTTATGTGTGGTTCATGAAAAAACAGACATGCAATAACACTGGTGGATCCATATGTGGTTTGTCAGGAGAACACACATGAAATGACATTGGGTCTGGTTCATGAAAAGAACAGACATGCAATGACACTGGTAGATCCTTATGTGGTTTGTGGAATTAACACACATGAAATGACTCTAGCTGTGATTCATGAAAAGAACATACATGTAATGACACTGGTGGATCCATGTGTGGTTCATGAAAAGAACAGACATGCAATGACACTAGTGGATCCTTATGTGTGGTTCATGAAAAGAATAGACATGCAATGATACTGGTGGATCCATATGTGGTTTGTCAGGAGAACACACATGCAATGACATTGGGTGTGGTTCATGAAAAGAACAGACATGCAATGACACTGGTAGATCTTTATGTGGTTCATGAAAAGAACACACATGCTATGACACTGGGTGTGCTTCATGAAAAGAACAGACATGCAATGACACTGGTGGATCCTTATGTGTGGTTCAGGAAAAGAACAGACATGCAATGACACTGGTGGATCCATATGTGGTTTGTCAGGAGAACACACATGCAATGACATTGGGTGTGGTTCATAAAAAGAATAGGCATGCAATGACACTGGTAGATCCTCATGTGGTTCATGAAAAGAACAGACATGCAATGACATTGGGTGTGGTTCATGAAAAGAACAGACATGCAATGACACTGGTGGATCCTTATGTGTGGTTCATGAAAAGAACATACATTCAATGACACTGGTGGATCCATATGTGGTTTGTCAGGAGAACACACATGCAATGCCATTGGGTGTGGTTCATGAAAAGAATAGACATGCAATGACATTGGTAGATCCTTATGTGGTTAATGAAAAGAACACACATGCAATGACACTGGGTGTGGTTCATGAAAAGAACAGACATGCAATGACACTGGTGGATCCTTATGTGTGGTTCATGAAAAGAACAGACATGCAATGACACTGGTGGATCCATATGTGGTTTGTCAGGAGAACACACATGCAATGACATTGGGTGTGGTTCATGAAAAGAACATACATGCAATGACACTGTAGATTCTTATGTGGTTCATGAAAAGAACAGACATGCAATGACATTGGGTGTGGTTCATGAAAAGAACAGACATGCAATGACACAGGTGGATCCTTATGTGTGGTTCATGAAATAAACAGACATGCAATGGCACTGGTGAATCCATATGTGGTTTGTTAGGAGAACACACATGCAATGACATTGGGTGTGGTTCATGAAAAGAACAGATATGCAATGACACTGGTAGATCCTTATGTGGTTGATGAAAAGAACAGACATGCAATGACATTGGGTGTGGTTCATGAAAAGAACAAACATGCAATGACACTGGTGGATCCTTATGTGTGGTTCATGAAAAGAATAGACATGCAATGACACTGGTGGAGCCTTATGTGGTTTGTTTAGAAGAACACACATGCAATGACACTGGGTGTGGTTCATGAAAAGAACAGACATGCAATGACACTGGTGGATCCTTATGTGGTCTATTTGGAAGAGCACACATGCAATAACACTATGTGTGGTTCATGAAAAGAACAGACATGCAATGACACTGGTAGATCCTTATGTGGTTTGTTTAGAGGAACACACATGCAATGAAATTGTGTGTGGTTCATGAAAAGAATAGACATGAAATGACACTCGTGGATCCTTATGTGTGGTTCATGAAAAGAACAGACATGCAAAGAAACTGGTGGATCCTTATGTGGTTTGTTTAGAAGAACACACATGCAATGACACTGGGTGTGGTTAATGAAAAGAGCACACATCCAATGACACTAGTGGATCCTTATGTGGTTTGTTTAGAGGAACAGACATGCAATGACACCGGTGGATCCACGTGTGGTTCATGAGAAGAACACACATCCAATGACACTGGTAGATCCTTATGTGGTTCATGAAAAGAACAGACATGCAGTGACACCGGGTGTGGTTCATGAAAAGAACAGACATGCAATGACACTCGTGGATCCTTATGTGTGGTTCATGAAAAGAACAGAAATGCAATGACACTGGTGGATCCTTATGTGGTTTATTTAGAAGAACACACATGCAATGACACTGAGTGTGGTTCATGAAAAGAACACACATCCAATGACACTGGTGGATCCTTATGTGGTTTGTTTGGAAGAACAAACATGCAATGACACTAGGTGTGGTTCATGAAAATAACACACATCCAATGACACCGGTGGATCCTTATGTGGTTTGTTTAGAGGAACACACATGCAACGACATTGGATGGATCCACGTGTGGTTCATGAGAAGAACACACATCCACTGACACTGGTAGATCCTTATGTGATTCATGAAAAGAACAAACATGCAGTGACATCGGGTGTGGTTCATGAAAAGCACAGACATGTAATCACACTGGGTGTGGTTCATGAAAAGAATAGACATCCAATGACTCTAGCTGTGGTTCATGAAAAGAACACACATGCAATGACACTGGGTGTGGTTCATGAAAAGAATATACATGCAATGACACTAGTGGATCCTTATGTGTGGTTCATGAAAAGAACATACATGCAATGACACTGGTGGATCCATATGTGGTTTGTCAGGAGAACACACATGCAATGATATTGGGTGTGGTTCATGAAAAGAACAGACATACAATGACACTGGTAGATCCTTATGTGGTTCATGAAAAGAACACACATGTAATGACACTGGGTGTGGTTCATGAAAAGAATAGACATGCAATGACACTAGTGGATCCTTATGTGTGGTTCATGAAAAGAACATACATGCAATGACACTGGTGGATCCATATGTGGTTTGTCAGGAGAACACACATGCAATGATATTGGGTGTGGTTCATGAAAAGAACAGACATACAATGACACTGGTAGATCCTTATGTGGTTCATGAAAAGAACACACATGCAATGACACTGGGTGTGGTTCATGAAAAGAACACACATGCAATGACACTGGTGGATCCTTATGTGTGGTTCATGAAAAGAACAGACATGCAATGACACTGGTGGATCCATATGTGGTTTGTCAGGAGAACACACATGCAATGACATTCGGTGTGTTTCATGAAAAGAACAGACATGCAATGACACTGGTAGATCCTTATGTGTGGTTCATGAAAAGAACAGACATGCAATGACATTGGGTGTGGTTCATGAAAAGAACAGACATGCAATGACACTGGTGGATCCTTATGTGTGGTTCATGAAAAGAACAGACATGCAATGACACTGGTGGATCCATATGTGGTTTGTTAGGAGAACACACATGCAATGATATTGGGTGTGGTTCATGAAAAGAACAAACATGCAATGACACTGGTTTTGGTTCATGAAAAGAATAGACATGCAATGACACTGGTGGATCCTTATGTGTGGTTCATGAAAAGAACATACATGCAATGACACTGGTGGATCCTTATGTGGTTTGTTTAGAGGAACAAACATGCAATGACACTGGTGGATCCATGTGTGGTTCATGAGAAGAACACACATCCAATGACACTGGTGCATCCTTATGTGGTTTGTTTAGAGGAACAGACATGCAATCACACTAGGTGGATCCATATGTGGTTTATGGAAGTAACAGACATGCAATGACTCTAGCTGTGATTCATGAAAAGAACATACATGCAATGACACTGGTGGATCCATGTGTGGTTCATGAAAAGAACATACATGCAATGACACTGGTGGATCCTTATGTGTGGTTCATGAAAAGAATAGACATGCAATGACACTGGTGGATCCATATGTGGTTTGTCAGGAGAACGCACATGCAATGACATTGGGTGTGGTTCATGAAAAGAACAGACATGCAATGACACTGGTAGATCCTTATGTGGTTCATGAAAAGAACACACATGCAATGACACTGGGTGTGGTTCATGAAAAGAACAGACATGCAATGACACTCTTGGATCCTTATGTGTGGTTCATGAAAAGAACAAACATGCAATGACACCGGTGGATCCATATGTGGTTTGTCAAGAGAACACACATGCAATGACACTAGTGGATCCATGTGTGGTTCATGGGAAGAACACACATCCAATGACACTGGTGGACTCTAGCTGTGGTTTGTTTAGAATAACACACATGCAATGACACTGGTGGATCCATGTGTGGTTTATGAGAAGAACACACATCCAATGAACTCTAGTGGATCTATCTTGGCATAATTTGATGTATTCCACGATGTATTTCATTGTACAAGAGACTTTCCATTTTTATACTACTCAGTTTTGCTTTTGGTTTTATGTGGTACTACTTAGTTTTGCCCCCTCTCTATCTTTCGTAGAAGCCCAAACATGTGCTCACCCTGTCTGCTACTCCCTGATTGGTTGTCACAGTTGTCACACAGATCGTGTGCACCAACCGTTGATTCTGTGCGATCCAACGATGATCGTTGCACACGTCGTGCCCTTCACAGTACATCGTGAGACAACACAGACGTCTCCCTCAGCGAGACTTCTACAGGAAGGAACATGATGCCGTCCATGGAAAAAGTCGTCGAGCGGTCATGTCAAGTTTAATCAAGTCTGAAAAGCCTACTACTGCTACTACAACTCATGCACAGGGCAACGGGGTCATCGAGTGCACGGTTGTCGACGAGACGCTGCAATTTATTGCCACTTGATTTTAATCAGACATATCCCATTTTTACGCAGTGCTCTCAATCTCACTTTCAACTGGGCCCTACCGCTATTAACTTCCATGAGTCAAGGCCCCCCTTGAGTAGATCTAACGTTGCTAGAAATTAGTTCCGTGCCACTTGCATGCAGTGGAATCGAGGTCTGCCATGAGCGTGTTTTCAATGCAGCTCTAAAGTGGAGACCGTGGCTGTTTCAAAAAAAAGGGAACCGAAAAAAAGGGTGGAGATCGTGGTAGCCCCTCGCCCCCCGCCCACCACACGTATCCACTCGAGTATTACGAACGGTCCGGTGTTTATAACCCTCCTCGACCTTCTTCTTCCATGAGCTCGTGTCATTTCCCCCAGTCTGTCTAGTCCCAAGACCCCAATCTACACCTGCCACGCGTGCCGAAGGTCCCTCGTTTGCACTACCTCCTTCCCTTGGTGCGCCATGAAGCGTACGCGTGGAGACGATCCCGAGGTGAAGCCAGTTGAAGGCACATCAGCAGATGGCTCGATCGCCGCCAAGCAAGCGGAGGCGTCTTCTTCGGGCATGAACGCCGCTTGTCGCCGCGTCATCGAGGGTGCGAACTCATCCGTCCAGCCAGTAGCCGTCGCTGCCGAGCAGTAGGTGGTAGCCGTCGCCGCCGAGCAGTAGGTGGTAGCCTTTGCCGCCGAGCAATAGTTGGTAGCCGTCGCCGCCGAGCAGCAAGTGGTAGCCATCGCCGCCGAGAAGCAGGTAGTAGCCATCACCGCCGAGTAGCAGGTGGCCAACAACGTCGTGGCCGACAATGTCGTGGTGCCAGCGGCAGATCTGGATGGGGGGCAGGTGGCAGGCGGAAGCAATCCGGTGATCTACTTCGACGACCCCATCGCCGTTCAAGAAATCTTCGACGCAATCGCGGAGAATGATGAGTTCGAGGAGGAGGTACCTGATGAGGAGTCCGAGGTACTACATTGCTAGCTTCTCTAGTCGTAGCCGTAGTTTTCACTGTTCATACATAGGATTTGCTCAATCATGTACAGATTATTTTGCTCTTGAAGTAGGGTAGTATATATATGATTCGATCGGTTGATTGATGCATCTGCCATCTAGTCACAAAACCCCAATCCGTCTAGTCACAAAACCCCAATCTGCTCATCTGCCATCTAGTTGAGTTTGCTAGTTGAGTGTTGATTTCGATACACAACAGGCCTATAACATTACATTTCTATTCCTTACTGAGCCCAATGATTCAATTTTTCCCCAAAATAGTGCAAGGGCATCTGATGGTCTCGTTTTCTTAGGGATGGTTAGTGGCCCTGAGGCAGCAATGCAGATAAACAATATAGGTTGTGCTGTTGGTATTTTGGTTCTCTGACTCCATCGCTGAAAAAAATGTGGCCCTAATTTTTTCTCTCATATGGAACCTAAATATATAATATTTGTATTGTTTCTGATCTATGAATGCGTTGTATGATGCATTTGTATATCCCTGAATATTGTTTTGTACGATTACATTTCAATTTCTTATTGTGGCCAATGATTTAAATTTGCCCCAAAGAGAGGCAGACACATTGGTGTCAAATTTTTACAGGGATGAGTGAGCGAACATGGGGCCATGTACAAGATCAATATAAGCTGTGCAATTGTTACTTGGTTCACTTACGCCATATTTGTAGAAACTTATGAGGCTGCAATCTTTATTCTACATTCATAGAACTATGATATTTGAATTATCTATTCCATGCATTCATAGTGTATAAGAATTACATTTTAGTTTGTCACCGAGGTCTATGATTGAAATTTTCCCCAAAAGAGTTGAAGGGGAGACACGTATGATGGTGTCGTGTTTTAGGGATGGGTTGGTGAACCTGAGGCAGCAATGCACACAAACAATATAGGCTGTTGGTACTTTGGTTCCCCAACTCCATCTCTGAAACAAATTATGAGGCCCTTGATTTATTCTCAAATGGAACTACATATATGATCCTTGAATTGTTTCTGATCTTTTAATGATTGGTATAATGCATATGTATATGAATGGTTTTGATCATCAGTATTTTTAACATGTACCTGAAGATTAATTGTTTGGTTATTTATTTATAATTACAATATTTGGGCTTGTTTTTATACCTGACTATGTATATCCCTGAATAATGTTTTGTATGATTACATTTCAATTCCTTATTGTGGCCAATGATTCAAATTTTCCCCAAAAGAGAGGTAGACACATTGGTGTCAGATGTTTTCAGGGACGAGCTAGTGAACCTGAGGCGATGTACAAGAACAATATAGGCTGTGCAATTGTTACTTGGTTCACTTATGCCGTCCCTGTAGAAACTTATGAAGCCTTAATCTTTATTCTACATTCATAGAACTATGATATTCAAATTACCTATTCCATGCATTCAGTGTATAAGAATTACATTTTAGTTTGTCACCGAGGCCGATGATTGAAATTTTCCCCAAAAGAGTTCAAGGGGAGACACGTATGACGGTGTCGTGTTTAGGGATGGGTTGGTGAACCTGAGGCAGCGATGCACACAAACAATATAAGTTGTGCTGTTGGTACTTTGGTTCTCCAACTCCATCTCTGAAACAAATTTTGAGGCCCTAGATTTATTCTCATATGGAACTACATATATGATCCTTGAATTGTTTCTGATCTTTTAATGATTGGTATGATGCATATGTATATGAATGGTTTTGATCATAAGTATTTTTAACATGCACCTGAAGATTAATTGTTTGGTTTTTTATTTATAATTACAATATTTAGGCTTGTTTTTGTACCTGACTATGTATATCCCTGAATAATGTTTTGTACGATTACATTTCAATTTCTTATTGTGGCCAATGATTCAAATTTGCCCCAAAAGAGAGGCAGACACATTGGTGTCAGATTTTTCCAGGGACGCGTTAGTGAACCTGGGGCGATGTACAACAACAATATAGGCTGTGCAATTGTTACTTGGTTCACTCACGCCGTCCCTTAATAAACTTATGAGGCCACAATCTTTATTCTACATTCATCGAACTATGATATTCGAATTATCTATTCCATGCATTCATAGTGTATAAGAATTACATTTTAGTTTGTCACCGAGGCTGATGATTGAAATTAGCCCCAAAAGAGTTCAAGGGGAGACACATATGATGGTGTCGTGTTTTAGGGATGAGTTGGTGAACCTGAGGCAGTAATGCACACAAACAATATAGGTTGTGCTGTTGGTACTTTGGTTCGCCAACTCCATCTCTGAAACAAATTATGAGGCCCTAGATTTATTCTCATATGGAACTACATATATGATCCTTGAATTGTTTCTGATCTTTTAATGATTGGTATGATGCATTTGTATATGAATGGTTTTAATCATAAGTATTTTTAACATACACCTGAATATTAATTGTTTGGTTTTTTATTTATAATTACAATATTGAGGCTTGTTTTTGTACCTGACTATGTATATCCCTAAATAATGTTTTGTACGATTACATTTCAATTTCTTATTGTGGCCAATGATTCAAATTGGTCCCAAAAGTGGTGTCAGATTTTTTCAGGGATGAGTTAGTGAACTTGGGGCGATGTACAACAACATTATAGGTTGTGCAATTGTTACTTGGTTCGCTGACTCCATCCCTGAAGAAACTTATGAGGCTGCAATCTTTATCCTACATTCACTCTGATGCAATTATTTGTCATTGTGTTGAGATGAAATGATATATGAACCGATCAAACTATTGCTGAGATGCTTTATCTTTGATATCTACGGATATATTGTCTTACATATACATCTTGTCAATTCTTGAGTTGTAATACAATTCAATCATATGTGTGAGTTCTAAGTTATGTTCTTAAAAATCAACAGGAGGATGATGATGAAGTGGACGATAGCAAGGTATCCAGGGACAACAAGAGCCGCTACGTGCTGAGGCGGTTACGATGTGGGCTAATCCGTTTCCACCGTAGGGGGAGACTATTTTGCCAATTCTGTGGCAGAGCAATCAACGTGGACCTCAACAGCATGATCCAGCACGCAGAGGGCATTAGCAGAGGTGGAGGCAGAAGCCATAGGCCGATTACCTTGGCGCGACACGCAACCTACGGCAAATTCCTTCGGGAGTATGTCAGGACTGGCCTGTATCCCATCGACTAGGCTATCGCTGCCACCTGCTGATAAACCCCTGCCCTGCTAGGCGTCTCCCTGTCCCGGCCTCTTGCTGCAGCCCCTGCTTTTATTTTGTTCTAGTCAATTATTACCTATGTGTGGCATGTAAGACAATATATCCGTGGTGTCTCTAGTGAACCTTCTATATTAATCTACTCCTTTATATGGAGTGCCTTAAAGTTTCTAGTGTTCAATTATATTTACTGATCATGCTCATGCACACTACAAAATATTTCTAGTGCTCTATTATATTTTAATTGTCAAGAAATACATCAACAAGTTAAATTGGTCAAAATTTTGTATTAAAGTAACTAAATTTATCACACACATAATAAACTAGGAACTAAAATCTAGTTCAAATGCAGAATGTATCACCACAACTTGTTGTCGTCCTTGACTTGCTTCCCCTTCAGCCGCTTGATGTCGCCACCGTCCCAAGATCCCTGCTCGTCCTGGAACCGCTTTCTGTCCTCCTCGCGCTTCTTTTCCTGGGCTAGCTTGCAACCAGGGCATAGCTCTCTCGCGAAAAACCCCACCTTAACCATCCCATATTTCATGGTAATGAGCTTACTGTACAACTCGTACGCCATGTAGGCATCTCTGGCTGCACACTCGAGGCGCACCTGGCTCATCGCCATGATTGAGTCGCTTCAATTTCTTCAGTTTTTCATAGGATTTATCGATGATTTCCGCTGCCAGATCACCCATGCCATCCTTCACTGGGTATGATTTGATCTTGTACAGATTTTGGATGTCGATGTGGTGCCCCTCTAGGATTTTTATCAACGCACGAGAAAGCATAATTGTGTCATTTGTGATATCCACGCTAGTGAAAGTTATCCCTTTCCTACACAAGAACTCGACCAGAGCCGGACAACGCATCTCAGTTGGTTTACTCCTGCACTTAGATGGTTCTAGGGATGTAAGGAAACAAGGGATGCAGAAGTGGTGATCTCAAATTTAAATTTCACATACCTGCAGAAGTGGTAAACGAGGACCTCCTCATGTATGGCGATTTGCACGACAACGATCTATTATGGAGGATTTTTTCGCTTATTTACACGGGTGTACTCCAAGTCTAGCCCCACAAACTTGTGCTTCTCTTTCTCAAGCAATTGCTCAAACCTGCGAGAGTTGTCTCCACAGTCGCTTCATCATTTGTGTACACCACTGTCAAAGTCGTGGTGCCATGGGCAGGGACAAAGTGGGTCTCTATTGTGCGTTTCCCATCGTCCATGCCTGCAAGGAAATGGGTGAAAGGAAATGCCTGCAAGGAACTGCCTGCGAGAGGAAGAAGAAGATGAACTGACGGTTCCAGAACAGAGGAAGAAGTGCCCAGGAAAAACTGCAGAGGAATGACTGAGGAAGAGGAATGACTGCAGAAGAAACGTGGTAACTGCAACTTTTGGTTCGAGAACTCACCGTGGTTACGTGGAGATCGTGGCAGTGCCGCCGGTTCAACACGTGGGGCCAGTTCCTGCGAGAATATGAAATTAGCTGTGCATTTTTCTATGCGAGAAATTGAGAGAAGTCATTTATATTTTGTCTTTCATAATTAAACACAATGAAGTTGGTACATCCCAAGAGATTTGAACAAAAGAGATTTGCTAGTTTAACATACAACAATACTTACAGGCCCAACATGGCAGAACTTGGAGAGCCCCAGAACTTGAGCTACCATAGAGACCTTGGAGAGGTGGCAGAGTTGGTGCGGCAAACACGGCGACGGCGAGCTCGGATTCTAGAGGAGGAAAACAGAACCGAGCATGGTCGACAAGGTGATAGTTCTCACCGGGAACCAATTCTCGTCCCCGACCATGCCATGGGTGCGTCCATGGTGAGGGCGAGCTCCGACTCGGGATGGGGAGGAGAGTGGGGCCGAGCAGCTTCGTCACTTCCCAGCTCTATGCCATGGCCGCGACCACAGATTGCCGCTCCGGGGAAGAAGACGCATAATGGATGCAGGCGCCAATGCCGCAAGCCTACAGGGAGGAGAGCTGGGCCGAGCAGGTTCGTCCATGTCCCAGCTCCGCGCCATGGCTGCAACGCCCCATAGATTGCCGCTCCGGGGAAGAAGAAGACGCGTAATGGATGCAGGCGCCAACGCTGCAAGCCTAATTGGCACCTAAGTGACGGGAGCGACAGGAGCGACATAACGGCGAGAACTGACAGGGGGGCCCAACTTGACGACCGTTAGCCTAATTTTTTGTATTGAAACGTAAAGTTGAATTCGTGTCGAAAAAGACCCTCTGAGTATTTGGCACACCAACTATAGTCACCATGGATGATTTCAGGGAACTCGGGTACCGCGTTGCCTGGACACCCCAACTTTCGGGACACAAAATGATATTCTCCATCTAATGCCTATAGCTCTCAGGTGTGCCTCATGCTTTGGCTGTGGTAGCGGCTTTGTCAACGGATCCGCAATATTTCCATCCGTGTGTACCTTGCATAACTTGATATCACCTTGATCCACGAACTGACGAATTAGGTTGTACCGCATGAGTATATTTTTGTTGTTCTGGTGTTGTCTAGGTTCCTTGGCTTGTGCGATAGCACCATTGTTGTCACAATACACGTCTAATGGATTGGATGAGCCCTGAACCACACCTAGATCCATCAGGAAATTCCTCATCCAAACAGCTTCTTTTGCCGCCTCCGAGGCAGCAATATACTCAGCCTCTATCATAGACGCGGGCACTGTCTCTTGCTTGGAACTCTTCCAGCTCACAGCCCCTCTATTTATCACAAACACATATCCGGATTGCGAATGATAATCATCTGAGTCAGTGAGATAACTAGCATCTGTGTAACCCCTTACACTGAGTTCATCCTCACCTCCGTAAACCAGGAACATATCCTTAGTCCTTCTCAAGTACTTGAGGATATTTTTAGCTGCTGCCCAATGGATCTCTCCAGGGTTAGCCTGGTATCTGCTCACAACACTTAGAGCATAGGAAACATCCGACCTAGTAAAAAGCATAGCGTACATGATGGATCCGAGTGCAGAAGCATACGGAATCACACTCATCCGACTTTGCTCATCAGTTGTCGAAGGACACTGAGTCTTGCTATGTTTTACGCCATGGGACGTCGGTAAGAACCCCTTCTTAGACGATTCCATGTTGAACTTCTTCAACACTTTGTCCAAATATGTACTCTGGCTCAATCCAATGAGCCGCCTTGATCTATATCTATAGATCCGGATTCCTAGTATGTAAGTCTCCTCACCTAAGTCTTTCATCGAAAAACTCTTTTCCAACAATTCCTTGGTTTCTTGCAACATCTGGACATCATTTCCAATCAGTAATATGTCATCCACATATAAGATCAGAAAGTTTACTTTGCTCCCACTAAACTTCTTGTATAAACAAGAATCATGGTCACTCTTGATGAAGCCAAACGATTTGACTACCTCATCAAAGCGAATATTCCAACTCCGAGATGCTTGCTTCAACCCATAAATGGATTTCCGAAGCTTGCATACCTTGTCAGCATTAGTCGGATCGACAAAACCCTTGGGTTGTATCATATACACGTCCTCGGTTAAATTTTCATTAAGGAAAGCCGTCTCGACTTCCATATGCCATATCTCATAGTCGAAATAGGCTGCTATAGCTAACATGATCCGAATTGACTTAAGCATCGCCACAGGTGAGAAAGTTTCATCATAGTCAACTCCTTGAACCTATCGGAACCCCTTCGTGACAAGCCGTGCTTTATAGACAGAAATATTTCCATCCATATCAGTTTTCTTCTTAAAGACCCATTTGCACTCGACAGGTCTTGCACCGTCTAGCAGATCAACCAAGTTCCAAACTTGATTTTCATCCATGCACTTTAAATCTCATGGCTCCAAGCCACGACTTAGAATCAGAACCCACCATCGCTTCTGAATAAGTTACCGGCTCATCACTGTCCAACAGTAATACATCACGAACACTTCGCAATCTTTCCGATCTTTGCAGTGTAGGTGCAGCTGTCGGCTCAGCTACCACGACTGGCTCAACCTCCAAGCCTTTCACCAAATCGGTACTGACCGGTTCCTCTCGAACTTCTTCGAGCCGCACCGTACTCCCACTGACTTTCCGACTGAGAAACTCTTTCTCAAGGAAGACACTGTTTCGAGCGACAAACACTTTGCCTTCTTCTCGGTTGTAGAAGTAGTAACCCAAGGTTCCCTTGGATACCCAACGAAAATGCACTTATCCGACTTGGCTATAAGCTTGTATGATTGAAGTCGCTTGACAAATGCTTCACAACCCCAAATCTTAAGAAAAGACAAACTCGGCTTCTTGCCAGTCCACATCTCATGCGGTGTCTTCTCGATCGACTTTGATGGTACTCTGTTTAGTGTGAACGCAGCAGTTTCTAGACAATAACCCCAAAATGATAAAGGCATATCTATCCGACTCATCATTGATCATACCATGTCCAACAAGGTCCGATTCCTCCTTTCCGACACACCGTTTCTCTGCGACGTTCCTGGAGGAGTGAGTTGGGGAACAATTCCCCAACTCTTTAGATGGTCATCAAACTCATGGCTCATGTACTCTCCTCCTCGGTCTGACCGAAGAAACTTTATTTTCTTGCCGAGTTGATTATGTACCTCATTCTGGAATTCCTTGAAATTTTCAAAGGCTTCCGACTTATGTTTCATCAAGTAGATATATCCATACCTACTCAAATCATCAGTGAAGGTAATGAAGTACTCATAACCACCTCTGGCTGTCGTGCTCATCGGGCCACATACATCACTATGTATTAGTCCCAATAAGTTGGATGCCCTTTCACAACTCTTTGCAAAAGGTGTCTTGGTCATCTTGCCGAGTAGGCAGGATTCACATGTTGGGTCCGCAGCATAGAAAACAAAATTTTTCCTACGATGAGAACTATACGCCAAGATATATCTACTAGATACAGAGCAACGGGTGGACATACATCCATGGATAACTTACCCTCGAAGACAACGAGTTTTGTTAACGAGTAGTAACTCGTGGTTGATGTAGTCGTACACTTGCCGATCTCAAGATCGTGAGGAAGTCCGAGCGCCGCAACTCAGCAGCGCATCCGCACTCGCACACACGTTCAAGCCACCGGACAACCTCCACCTCCTCGCTCCAGCGATCCAGCGGAAGCAGCAACTCCTTCCAGACGAAATTCCATCGGGAACATGTATCTCGCTAATCCGAGACCATGGGGGAATAATTCTAGAGGGGGAGAGAGATCCTTCACAAGGAGGTGTTAGGATGAAGGAGGGAATGGGTGGCCTTTTATAGGAGGAGGGGGGGTGCCCCCTCTCTCCATGGCCGGCGCATGGGGGGTGACCCCTCACCTCCCCCATTCATGTGGTGGTAACCCCTCCACATTAAAATGCCTCTTCACATTCCCTTTTAAAGTCTCCACTTTAAATGCATTAAATTTCCCCAAATTTAATGCTCTCTCATTTAATAAAACTCTTTTTATTAAACTTATTCAGAATTTTGTGAATTACTTTAATTAACAAACATTCACATATAGCCCCTTGCAATATTTCAATATCACATGCAGAACCACCTTCTGCAATTTCACCCGAATCAATTTCCGGTTTCTATTGAAACAATTCTTGCGCTTTGCAATTCTTTCGTCTGAAACATATGTGCTCCAAAATGGTGTCCGGTAACTCTTAAGTGTGCCACCCTACGGTTCGCGAATAATGCAGACATGATCGAGACCCTTCTCCGATCAATAATCAGCAGCGGGACCTGGAGATCCGTACTGACTCCTACACATTCAACGATGACTCCTGTGATCGTGTGAACCTTTAACGCTTGTAACTAAATCCCTTTGTCTCTCGATATATTACATGTCCGAGATTCGATCATCGGTATCTCCATACCTAGTTTGATCTCGTTACCGACATGCACTCTTTTCTCGTTCCCGTGATATAACATTCTAGTGATCACATCACTTGCTTGCAAGCTATCCTAATGTGATATCACCGAGAGGGCCCAGAGTATATCTATCCGCCATCTGGATTGACAAATTCCACTCTTGATCCATGAGCCTCAACATAACACCTTCGTAGTACTGAACCCATCTTTATAGTCACCCTGTTACGGTGTGACGTTTGATGTTATCAAGATACTCTTCTGGTGTTAGCAATTAACATGATCTCATGGTCTAAGGATAAAGATTACTTCGTATGTTGTTATAGCAATATAAAAATAATGACTTGATCGTAATGCTATACTTCGGATGAATGTTCATCACATCATTTCACAAATGCTGTGACCTTGTTATTAACAACATCCAATATCCATGATCAGGAAACCTTGATCATCTTGTTAATCAACAAGCTAGTCTATAAGAGAGGCATAACTAGGAACCCTTTTTGTTTATTAAACACACATGTATTGATGTTTCCTATAAATACAATTATAGCACGCAAAATAAACATCTATCATATACAAGGAATACATAATAACAACTTTATTATTGCCTCCCAGGGCATATTTCCTTTAGTCTCCCACTTGCACTTGAGACAATAATCTAGTTTATATAGTGATAAATCTAACACCCATGGAGTTCTGGTGTTGATCATGTTTTTCCCTAGGGAGTACTTTAGTCAATGGATCTGCTACATTCAGGTTCGTGTGCACTTTACAAACCTTTATATCTCCATCCTTGACATGCTCGCGGATGGAGTGAAACCGGCGCTTAATATGCTTGGAATTCTTGTGAGACCTTGGTTCCTTGGCGTTGGCTATGGCTCCATTATTGTCACAATAGATCACCATTGGGTCCAACGCACTAGGAACCACACCTAGTTCCGTTATGAACTCCTTCATCCAAACCGCTTCCTGCGCTGCTTCTGAAGCAGCAACATATTCCGCCTCCGTCGTTGATCCAGCCACCACAGGTTGTTTGGAGCTCCTCCAACTAACTGCTGCTCCGTTCAAGAGAAATACGTATCCGTATTGAGACTTAGAGTCATCCGGATCAGTGTCAAAGCTAGCATCAACATAACACTTAGCGACTAGCTCTTCTTCACCTCCGTATACAAGAAACATATCCTTAGTTCTTCTCAAGTACTTAAGGATATTCTTGACCGCTATCCAGTGTTCCGAACCTGGATCAGATTGGTACCTACTAGTAAAACGAATAGCATGTGCCACATCCGGTCTTGTACATAGCATGACATACATTATAGAGACTATGGCTGAGGCATAGGGGATCTTATCCATTATCTCTCTTTCTTCCGCCGTAGCCGGACTTTGAGTCTTACTCAATGTCTTGCCTTGCAACATAGGTAAGTACCCCTTCTTACTTCCGTCCATATTAAACTTCTTTAATATCTTATCAAGGTATGTACTCTGCGATAGTCCAATTAGGCGTCTTGATCTATCTCTATAGATTTTAATGCCTAATATATATGAAGCTTCACCAAAGTCCTTCATCGAAAATTTGCTATTTAGATAACTTTTAACACTGTTTAAAAGATCTATATCATTTCCAATCAATAATATGTCATCCACATATAATATCAGAAATGCCACATTGCTCCCACTCACTTTCTTGTAAATACAAGCCTCTCCATAAGTTTGGACAAATCCAAACTCTTTGATCACCTCATCAAAGCGGAGATTCCAACTCCGGGATGCTTGCTTCAGTCCATAGATGGATCGCTGAAGTTTGCACACCTTATCAGCATCCTTAGGATCAACAAAACCCTTAGGTTGTATCATATACAACTCTTCTTCAATATTACCATTGAGGAACGCAGTTTTGACATCCATCTGCCATATTTCATAATCGAAATATGCAGCAATTGCTAACATAATCCTAACCGACTTAAGCATCGCTATGGGAGAGAATGTCTCATCATAGTCAACTCCTTGAATTTGTCGAAACCCCTTTGCGAAAAGTCGAGCCTTATAGATGGTTACATTACCATCAACATCGGTTTTTATTTTGAAAATCCATTTATTCTCAACGGCCTTTCGATCGTGAGGTAAGTTCACCAAGGTCCAAACCTGGTTTTCGTACATGGATTCCATCTCGGATTTCATGGCTTCTAGCCATTTGTTGGAATCAGGGCTCATCATCGCTTCTTCATATGTCGCAGGGTCATATATTTCATCAATCATGAAATCATAACAGGATTGCCGTACAGTTCAGGAGCTGCACGTGTCCTGCTTGACCTGCGAGGTTCGGTAGTGTCCTCTTTCGGAGTTTCATGATCAATATCATTAGCTCTCTCTTCATTAGGTGAAGTCAACTCCGAAACAACTTCTGGAGCTACGCTACTCGCCATTTTATGAAGAGAAGGTTCAATAACCTCTTCGAGTTCTACCTTCCTACTACTCACACCTTTCGCGAGAAACTCCTTCTCAAGAAAGGATCCATTCTTGGCAACAAAGACCTTGCCCTCGGATCTGTGATAGAAGGTATACCCAATCATTTCCTTAGGGTATCCTATGAAGACGCATTTTTCCGCTTTGGGTTCGAGTTTATCTGGTTGAAGTTTCTTCACATAAACATCGCATCCCCAAACTTTAAGAAATGACAACTTAGGTTTGTTTCCAAACCATAATTCATACAGTGTCTTTTCAACGGATTTAGATGGTGCCCTATTTAAAGTGAATGCAGCGGTTTCCAGTGCATAACCCCAAAATGACAGTGGCAAGTCAGTCAGAGACATCATAGATCGAACCATATCCAATAAAGTACGATTATGACGTTCTGACACACCATTACGTTGTGGTGTTCCGGCAGGCGTGAGTTGTGAAACTATTCCACAGTCTTTCATATGTGTGCTAAACTCGTAACTAAGATACTCTCCTCCACGGTCGGACCGTAGAAATTTGATCTTTCTGTTACGATGATTTTCCACTTCATTCTGAAATTCTTTGAACCTTTCAAAGGTTTTAGACTTATGTTTCATCAAATAGATATACCCGTATCTACTCAAATCATCCGTGAAAGTAACAAAATAACGATATCCACCTCGCGCCCCGACACACTCATTGGTCCACACACATCAGTATGTATGATTTCCAATAAATCTGTTGCCCGTTCCATTGAACCGGAAAACGACGTTCTAGTCATCTTGCCCATAAGGCATGGCTCACATGTATCAAATGATTCAAAATCAAGTGATTCCAAAAGTCCATCAGAATGGAGTTTCTTCATGCATTAACACCAATATGACCTAGACGACAGTGCCACATATATGTAGATATATCATTATCAAGTTTAATCCTTTTAGCATCAACATTATGAATATGCGTAATACTACTATCGAGATCCAACAGAAATAAACCATTCAACGCAGGTGCATTAAAGATATTATTCATATAAATCGAACAACCATTGTTTTCAGACTTAAATGAATAACCACTTTGCATCAAACACGATCCGGATACAATGTTCATGCTCAGTGCAGGCACCAAATAACAATTATTCAGGTTTATAACTAATCCCGACGGCATATGGAGAGGCAGCGTTCTGACGGCGATCACATCAACTCTTGATCCATTGCCGACCCGCATCGGGACCTCATCCCTTGCTAGTTGTCGCTTGTTCCACAGCCCCTGAACCGAGTTACATATATTAGCAACCGATCCCGTATCAAATACCCAGGTGCTAATGCGAGTACTAGTCAAGTACACATCAATAACATGTATATCACATATACCTTTGTTTGCCTTGTCGGCCTTCTTGTCCACCAAATACTTGGGGCAGTTGCGCTTCCAATGGCCAGTCCCCTTGCAATAGTAGCACTCGGTGTCAGACTTAGGGCCAGCTCGGGGTTTCTTTTCAGGCGCGGCAACAGATTTGCCCCCCTTCTTTCCCTTCTACTTGCTTTTCTTGTCCTTCTTGAAACCGGTGGTCTTATTGATCATCAACACTTGATGTTCTTTCCTAATCTCCACTTCTGCAGTCTTAAGCATTGACAGAAGCCCGGTAAGAGACTTCTTCATGCCCTGCATATTATAGTTCATCACGAAGCTCTTGTAGCTAGGTGGCAGAGATTGGAGAACACGATGTATGCCTAAGTCAATGGGAATCGTTATTCCCATGGACACAAGCTTATCGGCGTACCCAGACATTTTGAGTACATGCTCACTAACGGAGTTGTTCTCTTCCATCATGCAGCTAAAGAACTTTTCAGAAGCATTATAACTCTCTACGGCAGCATGGGTATCTAAAATCATTTTCAATTCTCCCATGGTATCAAAGACATTGCCATTTTCGAAACGTTTTCGAAGTTCTGGCTCTAGCCCATACAGTATGCCGCAATGAACTAAGTTGTGGTCCTCCTGACGAGTTATATAGACGTTCTTTTCCTCGTCAGGGGCATCAGGAGCTGGTGGGGGGCCTAGCGGCGCCTCTAGCACATATTGCTTTTGTGCAGCAGTGAGGAGAATCCTCAAATTCATAGCCCAGTTGGTGAAGTTGCTACCATTCGCAGCAAGCTTCTCTTTCTCCATGAACACATTGAAATTAAAAGCAGGTGGTGCCATCTACAATAGAGTTTGTAAAATATATTTAGACTAAGTTTATGATAGATTGAGTTCAACTAATCCAAATTACTAATGAATTCCCACTCAAAAATGACATCCCTCGTATCCTTTTGGTGATTACATGAACCAAATCCACTACACCAAGTCCGATCATCACGTGAGTCGGTGTAGCTTCAAAGGCGAGCATCTAGATGGGCATCATATCAACTATATGACTCATGCTTAACCTTTCGGTCCGTGTTCCGAGGCCATGTCTGTACATGCTAGGCTCGTCAAGTAAGAACCTTAGTATTTGCGTGTGTAAAACTGTCTTACACCCGTTGTATGAAAGCGTAGAGTCGAGAACACCCGATCATCACGTGATGCCTCAAAACACGATCCACAAAACGGTGCATACTTAAGGAAGAACACATTTTATCTTGATATCTAAATGAGGGATCATCTGATAATGCTACCAAAAGCGCCAAACTAGCAATATAAGATGCTAATGTGTGAAGTGAGGTGATATGGTCCATGCATTTGATCTCTATCATTTGCATCGTGGTATGATCTCTATAATTCCTTTGTGTGGAAGGCCAAGGTCTATGGAACTTACACGTTAAGTGAGTTGTAAGAGTATCTATCATACATCTACTTACAACAATACCATATCAATACACTAGCCCAACAACGATCTAAACTAGACGCCTCTAATTTATCAATTGCAAGTTTTACATGGCTTAGGGCTTTCGGAGATAGAACCGGTCTTACCTACGAACATGAACCACAGCGAGGATAACCAAGTTATTAGCAACTCGTTGTAAATAAGATATTGACTATAGTAGGAGAGACATACACCCGCTAGCCACTAATGCAAAACTAGTTGCATGTCAGTCGTGGAACCGGTCTCATGTACGATGACATGTAAGGTTGGTCCGGGCCGCTTCATCCCACTATGCCACCAATATCCAAAGTACATAGAAGATGCAATAACATGATCATCATCGCCCACATATAAACATATGTGTACTACCCGTGCAAAGCACCTACGCATAGATCCGGCTCTAATACTACTGTTGGGTCTGTAGCATAGAAAACAAAAAAATTCCTACGATGAGAACTATACGCCAAGATCTATCTACTAGATACAGAGCAACGGGTGGACATACATCCATGGAGAACTTACCCTCGAAGACAACGAGTTTTGCTAACGAGTAGGAACTCGTGGTTGATGTAGTCGTACACTTGCCGATCTCAAGATCGTGAGGAAGTCCGAGCGCCGCAACTCAGCAGCACATCCGCACTCGCACACACGTTCAAGCCACCGGACAACCTCCACCTCCTCGCTCCAGCGATCCAGCGGAAGCAGCAACTCCTTCCAGACGAAATGCCACCGGGAACATGTATCTCGCTAATCCGAGACCATGGGGGAATAATTCTAGAGGGGGAGAGAGATCCTTCACAAGGAGGTGTTAGGATGAAGGAGGGAATGGGTGACCTTTTATAGGAGGAGGGGGGGTGCCCCCTCTCTCCATGGCCGGCGCATGGGGGGGTGACCCCTCACCTCCCCCATTCATGTGGTGGTAACCCCTCCACATTAAAATGCCTCTTCACATTCCCTTTTAAAGTCTCCACTTTAAATGCATTAAATTTCCCCAAATTTAATGCTCTCTCATTTAATAGAACTCTTTTTATTAAATTTATTCAGAATTTTGTTAATTACTTTAATTAACAAACATTCACATATAGCCCCTTGCAATATTTCAATATCACATGCAAAACCACCTTCTGCAATTTCACCCGAAACAATTTCCGGTTTCTATTGAAACAATTCCTGCGCTTCGCAATTCTTTCATCTGAAACATATGTGCTCCAAAATGGTGTCCGGTAACTCTTAAGTGTGCCACCCTACAGTTCGTGAATAATGCAGACATGATCGAGACCCTTCTCCGATCAATAATCAGCAGCGGGACCTGGAGATCCGTACTGACTCCTACACATTCAACGATGACTCTTGTGATCGTGAGAACCTTTAACGCTTGTAACTAAATCCCTCTGTCTCTCGATATATTACATGTCCGAGATTCGATCATCGGTATCTCCATACCTAGTTTGATCTCGTTACCGACATGCACTCTTTTCTCGTTCCCGTGATATAACATTCTAGTGATCACATCACTTGCTTGCAAGCTATCCTAATGTGATATCATCGAGAGGGCCCAGAGTATATCTATCCGTCATCTGGATTGACAAATTCCACTCTTGATCCATGAGCCTCAACATAACACCTTCGTAGTACTGAACCCATCTTTATAGTCACCATGTTACGGTGTGACGTTTGATGTTATCAAGATACTCTTCCGGTGTTAGCAATTAACATGATCTCATGGTCTAAGGATAAATATTACTTCGTATGATGTTATAGAAATATAAACATAATGACTTGATCGTAATGCTATACTTCGGATGAATGTTCATCACATCATTTCACAGATGCCGTGACCTTGTTATTAACAACATCCAATGTCCATGATTAGGAAACCTTGATCATCTTGTTAATCAACAAGCTAGTCTATAAGAGAGGCATAACTATGAACCCTTTTTGTTTATTAAACGCACATGTATTGATGTTTCCTATCAATACAATTATAGCATGCAAAATAAACATCTATCATATACAAGGAATACATAATAACAACTTTATTATTGCCTCTCAGGGCATATTTCCTTCATCACATGTCTCGAACGACTCCAAGTCGAACGAAGTTAGGAGTCCATCATCATGGAGCTTCTTCATGCGTTTCCAACTTATATGACCAAGCCGACAGTGCCAAAAGTAAGTTATATTCAGATCATTTGGTTTCAACCTTTTCACATTTATATTATAGACAGATTTACCATCAAGATTCAAAATAAATAACCCGTCCTGGACGGGTGCAAAGCCGTGAAATATATCATTCAAATACAAAGAACAACCATTATTCTTAATATTCGACTCATAGCCTTGTTTCATCAAGCATGAGGCAGAAATAATGTTTCGACTAAGCACTGGAACATAATAACAATTATTCAGATCCATTAAGAATCCAGAAGGTAAATGAAGTTGCATCGTGCCGACTTCCAACACAGCGACTCTCGCTTTGTTGCCGACTCGAATGTCAACCTCACCTCTCGCCACGCTCCTAGTTCTTACCAGTCCCTACAACGAGTTGCACATGTGAATAACTGATCCAGTATCATATACCCAAGAACTACCAGGTTCATCGGCAAGATAAATGTCTATAACATTGCAAACAAGCGTACCTGAGCCGGAAGTCACACCTCCACTCTTGGCTTTGTCAGCCAGATACTTGCTGCAATTCCTCTTCCAGTGGCCATCCGCCTTGCAATAGAAGCAAGTGGATCTGGCTGTAGGAGATGGCTTAGTCCCTAAGGAAGCACTTTGGACCGGGTCCTCGGCCTTACCTCCTGACTTTGCCTTCTTCTTCTTAGTCCAAGAACTCTTCTTGAATTTAGCCTTATTCTGCACCATCAACACTTGAGTGGCGCCTTTTTTGAGATCCGCCTCAGCCTGCTTAAGCATCCCATGTAATTCAGTGAGCTTCTTATCTATACCATGCATATGGTAGTTCGATATGAACTGACCATACGCACTGGGAAGAGAGTTGAGAATTATGTCCATGATACGCTGCTAACATATCCATAATTTTTGATTTTCCATGCTTGGTTTTTATCTACTTTCTTATGTTCTGTCCACACTTTGGAGTATTTTTTATACACTTTCTTGGACTAACCTATTAACAAGATGCCACAGTGCCAGCTGCCTGTTTTCTGCTGTTTTTGGTTCCAGGAAAGTCAGAAAATGAATATTCTCAGAATTGGACGGGACAAAATCCAAAGTCAGTTTTTCACCGAGGGGGACACGAAGCCAGAATACAAGACGGGGAGGGGCCAGAGGGCCGCCACACCACCTGGCCGCATGGCCAGGCCTGGACCACGCCAGGGGTGTGATGACCCACAAATATAGGGGTGTATCGCAGTATTTTCGATAAGTAAGAGTGTCGAACCCAACAAGGAGCAGAAGGTGCTGGCTAGTGGTATGGATCAGGAATTCTCTACAAATACTTAGCAAAAGGATTTTTAGGGGTTTTTGATAAAGCAAGTAAACAAAGTACGAGTAAATAAAATACAATAAGAATAAATGCAGCAAGTGGCCCAATCCTTTATGCAGCAAAGGACAAGCCAGTTGTATTACTTAAGATGACCAAACGTTCTCGAGGACACATGGGAAGACTGTCAAGTGCTTTCGCTTCATATAGTTGATTAATCTTCTTTAGCTTGCTAAGTGTTGTGTGGGTGAACCTGTGCTAATGTACCGACCTTCCTAGGACTAATACATACTTGTTATTATACCCTTGCAAACATCTATAAGTAGAAGAAAGTAATTAAGGTAGAAACCTAACCACATCTTTAAACTCTAAGACCCTTACGTCCCTTGTGCAATGGTTTCCTAACGGGGGTTCAGGTTTCTATCACTCTGGCAACCCCTACGATTAGTAGCCAAATACACAATGCATTCCCCTAGGCCCATATAGGTGAAGTGTCATGTAGTCGACGTTCACATGACACTACTAGAAGAAGTACACCACAACTTAAATATCAAACTATTGAATCTTTCTCAACACAACTCCACTACTAACAACATGACTTCTCCCATGTCCTCAAGAACAAAACGAACTACTCACAAGACATCATATGGATCAGGATCAGAGATGGAATAATGATGTATAACAATCGGAACATAAACAATAATTCAATGGTTCACTTGATGGCATCAACTACAAAGAGTAATCAACACCGGGAAAGTTTCCCCTATGAACTATGCAAGATTCAACACAATTGTTACAGCAATATGGAGATGGTGATGAGGGTGCTGATGGTGGTGGTGGTGATGATGATGATCCCGATGAAGTCCAGCTTGATGGTGGTGGTGATGGCGATGATCTCCCCTCTCCGGGAAGGAACTCCCCCCGTAGAAATCTGTCTGTCGGAGAGATCTTTCTCTCTCGGTGTTTTCCACCCCGCAGAGGCGGCGGAATCTTTCTGTGGTCGCTCCCCGAGTCTTAGGGTTTCGGGAGGATAGTATACGCCAGAGGGGAGTACCAGGGTGGCCACACCACCTGGTGGTGCGGCCTAGGCTGGAAAAATAGGATTTTCCATGTATTTTCCCGGATTTTCTGATCTGCGAGAAATTTTTCCTCCAAACAGCACCTTTTCCATTAGAATCCTGACTGCAGCGGTCCATGCTCCAAAAGTCATCAACCATGCAAAAACAGATGAAATAACATAAGTATCACCTCTCAATACGAAATATATCAATGAATAACAGTGAATTATGACATAGAATAGTGATGCAAAATGGACGTATCAACTCCCCCCAAGCTTAGACTTCGCTTGTCCCCAAGCGAAACTGAGCTCAATAAACATGACCTCAGGTTTATGGAGTGAAGAGTCGATAAAAGAATATAGACAAGAAGCATCACATTCATCAAATACGTAGATCATAACAGAAGACAACTCACTATTATATAACTCAACTTGCAATGAGTAAAGGAAACACAATAAACATCAAGATAAGAGAAATGTGCAAAACAAGGAACATAAGAAACATGATCGAATAAATCATCATATGAATGAATGAAACACAACAACTCAAAATACTTGCTAAGATAGAAAGGAGTAGGTTTATTGACTCAGCTACAAAGTAAAAGAAAGGCCCTTCGCAGAGGGAAGTAGGGATTGCAAGTCTCATAAAGAGCTCCCAAAAATTATGATACTTACTAGCTTTCAGCTCTCATTGCCCCTATCATAGGCATCTTTAGGTGATTAAGGTTAAAGTGATCAAATATGAGGATATACATTGACAAGTTGTAAATTGAGAATCCCATGTCCCTTGAATACGAGGGCCGCTCCTCATGCTACTCAAGTTTAGTCACCGGTAAGTTCTTGTCATCGTAAGCATATGTGTATCATAGAGAACCGCCAACAGGGTACCCCTTGCCCGATGATACGGAAGAATCCCCATATCAAAATGACAAGGCAAGCAGACAACAAGCATCTCAGCAATCTTCTTATTTACCATGGGAATATGGTGCTTTTTTCTCTCTTTCCTCTTTTCATAATATCTCTTTTTTTCTTTTTCTCTTTTCTCAATCTCTAACTCTTTTTTTATAAGAAGAATGCTTCATAGATGTTCGTTATGGTTACGCTGCAGGTTTCCACCATGTCAGCATGGATTAGACTAGCGGCCCAGGCGTTTCTCTAACACACATGCATAACTCCATGGACTTACAAGATCCCCTTTCATTTCACACCGACGACATCCATAGACAAAAGAACATGATATCAACTAGGTACAAAGTACCAGTGCAATGTTGAAAGCGTCCCCCATGACAGCATGGTTCTGCTAATTCACAACTTACAAAGCGCAAGCATATACGTAACATAGGTGAGCACAATGGTTCAAGTTTATTAAGTGCAAGAAAGTAAAGCGTGCCATCAAGTTCGTGAGAGCTTTAATCACTAATTTTCACATAACAAGTTTAATTTGGGAGGTAGATAAAACAAGAATTTACTTAGATAGCAATAGTGCTAATAGGTAGGTATGGTGGAAACAAATGGCAAAGGTTTTGGTTTAAAGGAGTGGATGCACGAGAAGAATTCCCTCTTAGTACAAGTTTTTGGCTAGCAAGGCTGGGTAGCAAGTACAAGAGTTGAAGGAAACAAACAAACATACAAGTGATAAAGACAAACATGCAATCTTCCTTGGAAGAACAAAAGATCTTAACTAGAGAATACTAAACTTATGAGCAAATCAAGAAAGAAAGATGATGAAATTATTTTTCTTTAGAGTACTTTTATCTTTTTCATTCAACTCTCAAAAATAGTGTTGCTACTGACCGAGCCAGGTTTGCCAAAACCAACTAAATTAACTCAATGATCCCAAAGTGCTACCAATACTAACAACAAGATCAATCATATAACCACAAATTGAAAACTAATATAAGGTATGCAAAAGAGTGAATGATAGAACTTCTCATTAGTAATCCATAACGGCTACTCACACCAAGGGATACATATCTAACGAGAGAGGGGACACTTCCATAATGCAAACCATCCTACATAATAACTTCTCTATTCATGATATGACTCTACTAATAAGGTAAAAAGATAGAAGATAGTGATGTGATACCGCGGCACTCCCCCAAGCTTGGAACAAACCAAGGGGATGCCAAACCTGATGACAAATTACTCCTTTGGTGGTGGTGGTATTCTCTCGATGAGTTCTTTGATCAGTTTCCCCAAGTCCTCGATCTCGAAGGTGAGATTACGAATCAGCTGTGAGTTTTTGTCAATGCGGCTCATGATCATGTCGGGTTGAGAATTCTAGCTCTTGCTATTCTTTCCCCACTCTTCCTCCTTGAAGTCTTCTTTTCCTGCATGGCTAGAACGAGGCAAATCCCAATTGGAGGGTAATTTCCCCTTTGGCATATTCTGGTATTGATGCTCATGGATAAGGGTATGGAAAGGATTCTTGGTGCATGGAGGAAGTGACCGTGGAGCCAAGCAGTGACGAGGAGCTTTCCCCCTAGTTTGCATCCGTGCAGTCCTTCTAACCCTGGCAGGTTTTGTCACCACTCCAATGCTTGCAATGGTAGTGCTGGTGTGCAGATGTTGGCCTTGCTCCTCTTCACCTTCACTCTTGATCTCCTTCTCCTTCCCGGGGTCTTGGAGGTCTTCCTCCATAGGCTCCTTCCCTTTATCCTTGGCGGACACCATTGTGCTTCTAAGCTTTCAAGAATAGTTCCTGGCAGAAACAGATCGAAACAAAAACACGACGAAAACATGATATACGAACCTCGGGAGATTCGGGGGGTTATATATTATGAAGTTTAATAATAAAAGGAAGGTACTGGGCAAAAACGAGTCGGAGGCGGAGTTCGGGGTGGACTCACCACCTGGTGGCGCGGCCAGGGGAGGGCCCGCGCCATAGGGTGGTGTGAGCCACCCTGGCTCCGTTTCCGTCCCTTTTTCGCATCGTAACTTTCCTTATTGACTAAAAACTGCAAAAATATAGTTGGATAGTATTTTCGCGGAACTTTTCTTACCAAAACTGTTACCTATTTGGAAACAGACTCTGCATGTCTCTGAATTTGGTATCTAGTAGATTTTTCCGGAGTCACCAATTGAATAATATCAATATCTTCATCTTCATACACTTATTACTTCAGTCATAAAACCCTTCTCTTCCTTATTACACCATTATCTCCACTTCCTGGAAATTTCTTTCACACAGTTCTCATTAGCAACATTAGTATAAATGAAGTGATAAAACCTTTTGAGTCCAACTTCAACTGAAAACCATCAAAACATAATCTACTGAAGCAACTCCTTCCGAAAACCCAAAAAGAATTCAAAAAGGAAATCGAATAAAGAAGCAAATGCAAAAGTGGCAAATTCTGTCAAAACAGACCAGCATGTAAAGATCAATTTTTTCGAAAATCTTCTGTTGCTCAAATCAAAAAGTGCAAAACTAACGAAAGTTAAATAACAACCTGGGGCAGAAGAAAAAAAAATTACAGCTCAATCCGACATACAGAGATCTCTCACGGATTTTTATGGTGAAGCACAAAAAATCTATTTCGGGACAGGAACTTCCCCAAATATTACTTCTCTCTCATTAGAGGTTGATCTTGACACAAAAACCAAACAAAACAGATAAGGAGCGGTTATTACCGAAGTAATAACTTCCAAGAATCAAAAAAACAAAAAACAAACTGAAGGCAAAAACAAATTGGGTTGTCTCCCAAAAAGCTCTTTCTTTATAGCCATTAAGATGGGCATGATGATTTTGAAAATGCTCAATCAGGAATATGGATTGAAGTGAAAGAGAGCATTAAGAAGCAAAAACACACACAAATTTTAAGTCTAACCCACTTCCTATGCAAGGGGATTTTGTAAACAAACAATTTGTTGAAACCAGAGGCTACAAGCATAGGAAGGCAAAAGAAGTGCAAGATAAAAACTTTCAGCATAAAACGAGGAAACTTGATATTATTGAGATGCATAAGAACACTTTTCCCTCTCTCATAGTAACTTTCAGTATCATGCATAAACTTAACAATATAACTATCACAAGGTCCATCATAGCAATGATCGCTTATTCTAACAGAAAACACATGAATACTAGCTCTCATAACACTACTATGTGAAACAATATTAGAGGTATCCTTACAAAGGATAGTGTGTCCCTCTTCTTCATATTTAGTAACAAAGTCTTTCACATTTGCTATTATAGGTTCATCAACCATTTGTTTACCAGGTTCAACATCTTCATTCATACTTTCATCAACCATACTAGCTATCATAGAATGTTCCTTTATCTTAACTGGGAAAGGCTTTTTCTCAATGTAAGGTTTAGGTAAGACATGATTTGTAGTATAAACTTCAGTATTTCTTGCAGGAACACTCTTAGCAACATCTTTATAAGGTTCATGATACTTATTCCACTTCTTTTTAGGTACTTCAATATAGGAAGCAAAAGCCTTAAAATAAGAAGCAATAGCTTGAGAGTCTAGACCATAAGCATTTTTAATATTTTGAAAGTCATCAGTTCCCATAAAAGATTCAATGCATTCATAATCATAATTTATACCTGACTTTCTACCTTTGTAATTCTCCCAAGCTTCAACATTGTCTTGAATACGGTCCAGAAGATCCCATTTAGCTTCTTCTTCCATGCGAGTGAACGATCCAGCACAAGAAGCATCCAATAAATCCTTATCATGAAGAGGGAGCCTTGCATAAAAGTTACTGATAATAATATTGTTGGGGAGCTCATGAATGGGACATTTGAGCATTAGTAACTTTAATCTCCCCCAATCTTGGGCTTTACTCTCTCCATCAAGAGGCCAAACGTTGTATATTTGATTCTGATCTTTATGAATCTCACTAAGAGGATAAAACTTTGAATTAAAGAGAGGTACTATTTCCTCCCATTCCAGAGCTTGACCATTCTTCAGCAGCTTATACCATTCTTCAGCTCTTCCTTTTAGTGATAATGAGAATAACTTCTTCTTAACTTGATCTGTAGTAATACCTGCACACTTGAACAACCCGCATAATTCGTGTATAAAGAGTAAATGGTCACCAGGATGGACAGTTCCATCCCCAACATAATAGTTATCCATAACACGATCAATAATTCTTGTAGGTATTTTGAAAGCATCATTCTCAACAGGTGGTGGCTTATCTACTACCTTAGTAGTGGTAGTAGCATTACCAAATAAGAAACTCAACGAATTATCCATAACGAATATAAAGCAACTAGCAGAAGTAAACAATACTCATAGTAGAAGTTTCCTTTACCAGTTCCACTCTCCAATAGCGCTTCACTCCCCGGCAACGGAGCCAGAAAATAGTCTTGATGACCCACAAGTATAGGGGTGTATCGCATTATTTTCGATAAGTAAGAGTGTCGAACCCAACGAGGAGCAGAAGGTGCTGGCTAGTGGTATCGATCAGCAATTCTCTACAAATACTTAGCAAACTGATTTTTAGGGTTTTTTTGATAAAGCAAGTAAACAAAGTACGAGTAAATAAAAGACAATAAGAATAAATGCAGCAAGTAGCCCAACCCTTTATGCAGCAAAGGACAAGCCGGTTGTATTACTTAAGATGACCAAACGTTCTCGAGGACACATGGGAAGACTTTTAAGTGCTTTCGCTTCATATAGTTGATTAATCTTGTTTAGCTTGCTAAGTGTTGTGTGTGTGAACCTATGATAATGTACCGACCTTCCTAGGACTAATATATACTTGTGATTATACCCCTTGCAAACATCCGTAAGTACAAGAAAGTAATTAAGGTAGAAACCTAACCACAGCTTTAAACTCTAAGACCCTTACGTCCCTTGTGTAATGGTTTCCTAACGGGGGTTCAGGTTTCTGTCACTCCGGCAACCCCTACGATTAGTAGCCAAATACACAATGCATTCCCCTAGGACCATATAGGTGAAGTATCATGTAGTCAGCGTTCACATGACACCACTAGAAGAAGTACACCACAACTTAAATATCAAACTATTGAATCTTTCTCAACACAACTCCACTACTAACAACATGACTTCTCCCATGTCCTCAAGAACAAAATGAACTAATCACAAGACATCATATGGATCATGATCAGAGATGGAATAATGAAGTATAACAATCTGAACATAAACAATAATTCAATGGTTCACTCAATGGCATCAACTACAAAGAGTAATCAACACCGGGAAAGTTTCCCCTATGAACTATGCAAGATTCAACACAATTGTTACAGCAATATGGAGATGGTGATGAGGGTGCTGATGGTGATGATGGTGGTGGTGATGATGATGATCCCGATGAAGTCCAGCTTGATGGTGGTGGTGATGGCGATGATCTCCCCTCTCCGGGAAGGAATTCCCCCGACAGAAATCTGTCTGCCGGAGAGATCTTTCTCTCTCGGTGTTTTCCGTCCCATAGAAGTGGCAGAATATTTATGTGGTCGCTCCCGGAGTCTTAGGGTTTCGGGAGGATAATATACGCCAGAGGGGAGTGCCAGGGGTGGACCAGGGTGGCCACACCACCTGGTGGCGTGACTTAGGCTGGCCCGCGCCAGGGGGTGGTGTGGGCCCCCTGTGGCCCATATCTAGCCCCCCTTCTGGCTTCCTTCGTCTTCTGGAAAAATAGGATTTTCCATGTATTTTCCTAGATTTTCTGATCTTCACGAATTTTGCCTCCAAACAGCACCTTTTCCATCAGAATCCTGACTGCAGCAGTCCGTGCTCCAAAAGTCATCAACCATGCAAAAACAGATGAAATAACATAAGTATCACCTCTCAATACGAAATATATCAATGAATAACAGTGAATTATGACATAGAATAGTGATGCAAAATGGACGTATCAGGGTTGTGTGGCCGCCTAGGGCACCCCTTGGCCTCCCCTTTCGCCTATAAGATGCCTCCGATACAGAAAATCTAAGGACCCGATCAAAATTCCACGAAAGAGTCTGTAGCCGCCGTCATCTCCATCCCTAGATCGGGAGGGATCTGAAGCTCTTCCCGGCACCCTGCTGAAGGGGAGAATTCTCCCTGGAGGCCTTCTTCATCACAATGCAAGGCTCCGGTGTGATGCGTGAGTAGTTTATCCTTGGACTACGGATCCATGTAGTATCTAGATGGTTGGTTCTTCTCCTTTGTGCTACCATGTTTAGATCTTGTGAGCTCTGTTCATGATCAAGATCATCTATTTGTAATCCTACATGTCATGTTTGCGGGGATCCGATGGATATTGAGATGCTATTTCAGATTGATTATTGATTCTATCATGTCTTTGTTATTTGTGATATTGCATGCTCTCCGTTGTTAGTAGATATCTTGGCCGATTAGATGCTCGCAACTCCAAGAGGGAGTATTTATGCTTGATAGTGGGTTCATGCCTCTAGTAATCCGGGGAAGTGACAGAAATCTCTAAGGTATTAGATGTGCTGTTGCTACTAGGGAGAAAACAACAATCCTTTGTTCATAGAACAATCGTATTGTTTACTTTACACGCAATGCTTAATGCAATTATCTGTTGCTTGCAAGCTAATATTGGAGGGGGTTCGAATGATAACCTGAATGTGGATTATTAGTCATAGATGCAGTTGAATTACGGTCTATGTGTAATGTTGTAATGCCCAATCAAATCTCATAGGAGTCAAGATGATTAGTATATGCATGTATGGTTTCTCGATGTTTGTCAATTGCCCCGCTGTAATTTGTTCACCCAACATGTCATCTATCTTAAGGAGAACCACCACTAATGAACTATGGACCCCGGTCCTTTCTTTTACCATCAATCTACAACTGTTTACTACTTTCTGTTAAATTTCTGCAAGCTTTTACTTTCTTCCACACAATATATTTAATCCTTTGTTTTCAGCAAAACCGGTGAGATTTACAACCTCACTGTAAGTTGGGGGCAAAGTTCCGTGGTTGTGTTGTGCAGGATTCCAAGTTGGCAACAACACCTTGGAGGTGTTTCCTTGATCCTACTGGTTCGATAACCTTGGTTTCATAACTGAGGGAAAACTTGCTGCTGTGCTCATCATACCTTCCTCTTGGGGTTCCCCAACGAGCTCGATATATTTTGGGCCATCAGTCCATAGCGAACTCTTCGCTAATGGGGTAGCCCAGCCTTTCTGGAGACTGCATGTAACCAACCATCTTGATCACATGCGGACTCAGTGGATCACCATCCTTAAGCTTGTAGCTCAACAAAACACGAGAGACTTGATACCTCTCAGTCTTCGCCTGAGCCTGGAACATACTTTTGAGGCTTTCGATCATATCGTAGGCCTCAACATTCTCGAACTGTTGCTGCAAGTCCGGTTCCATGTGAGAAAGCATAAGACAACTAATCTCCGTAGACTCATCACATGTCCTACGGTAGGCATTTGTGGCTGTGACACTCGCATTCTCATTCGGCTCATCTAGAAGTGGGTTGTCTAGGACATGGTCCCTCTTTTCTTACTTGAGAACAATTCTTAGATTACGAGAGCAGTTGGTGAAGTTACTTCCATTTAGCTTATATTTCTTTAAGATGGTTCTCAATGCAAAATTGGAAATCTGAGGGAGACTGCTAGGTGCCATTGATCTACAATAGAAAAATATGCAAAACACTTAAGACACGCATCCATAAAAGAGCAAGCATATTAAAGATTTTAATACTTATGCTCCCACTAGAACCAACACCCCTCCGATGGTTACTTAGTGATTCAGGACCCTAAATAAGCAAGCCGACTAGTGAGATTTAGCATCACCGCTAGCCGTCAAGTGATCTAGGTCGACAACTCCTTGTCAATCGCATCTCATACGACTCCTATTGGATGGGTGGCATCACATGCCCCGGCTCCCATCCGACCTTTCCTCGATTCCCATAACCGTTGTGATAGACCCGTCTAGATTACCGAGTGCTTCCGCTGTAAGATTTTGACTCGAACCCACCTAGTCGGAAAGAATTGATAGCACCTAAATTTTATGAGCCCACTACCAGAAATGTCCGACTTGTGATGGTGCAGCACTTGCGGGGAAACCGACTAGACCTTCTTTGAGGGATTACTTTCTACCAACTATCTAATAGAGGTAAAACAGAGACATAACAATAACATAAAATAAAGCAATTATAATGTGAAATGGTATGGCTCTCTTCATGACGATCTCCATCTCCACAAACTCTATAATCCGACTCGTGTCAACTCTTGTCATGTGCCGCCTTACACCATGTATCCGACCTGTACATCGACTTGCATGCCTTACGGATTCTCGCCGCGATGGTGCAAGGCCATGGCATGGAGGTGGATCCCGCCGCAATTTCCAAGGCGATGCCCGTCGGCGCAGATTGCCAATAGGTAGTGTTTGCTCCCTTCGTTACTGGTTGTGGTAAATATGGGCCGCAACTCATCAATACAGTCGCTAAATACTCCGAGGAGCTACAGCGAGCGAAGAATGCAGCGAAGGCTGCGGCATCAGGGGCTGGCACTAGAAAGTCTGTGACATCGGAGACCGCCACGGATTCAACAAGGCCCCTGAAGTCCAAGTCGAAGTCGAAGAAGCAGGCTGCTCCTTAGTACCTATTCTGTAATAGTTGTAGTTTTATTTTTGTGTTGAAACCATACTTTTGTGGGAGTATCCCTGTCGAGACTTTGCTCTTTCTGAATGCATTCGAGCCTTTTAGCATTGTACTTCTTGGTCCCTTATTTAGCTCTTGCTTGGTTTATTATAGGGTATGTCGAGTGGTCCCTCGAGTGATCCTCATGATCCTCCACCCACCGATGAAACTTTGGCGCAACCGCACTCAAAGGTGGATGAGTTGTCCCTACTTTTGCGACTGCACGATCGCATTAAGCAACTGGAGCGTGAGTTACCCATCCTCCGTGGTAGCGCATATGTATGGAAGTCGAAGGCGGAGAAGGCTACCGCCCGCGAGCAGTATCTATTGGAGGCGGTGACACAGCTGAGTGAACAATTCAAATGTTAGCTTTCTGCCCTCTTATCTTTTCTTTTAGTCAGTCACGACGATGCCTTGTGTTCATACTTTGCCCTTTTGCTTGGCGTAGTTGTCAATGCCCGTCATCTGTAGGATGAGAAGGACCGGATTGCTGTTCGAATGAATGATCTGACCCAGGAGCACCTACAGGCGAGTGGGTACTTCTGGGTGGACCACGATCGTGCGATCGTGCTTGCGACCCTGTAGAATCGTGCTTCTCGAGTACTTCACTTTTTGAAGAAGGCGCAGTCATGCCTTAGGCATATCTACCAAATAATGTTTCTGTTGGACGTCGTCCCTTCAAGCTTGTTGGCTCTGCTAGCGAAGTTCCAGGATTTGAGTGCGGTTCGCGAGTGTGTGCAACAGCAGTTAGTAGCAGGTGCCAAGGCTGCGTTGTCGCTGGTGCGACTGCATAGGTCAGATGTAGATGTTGCGGCTGTTGCCGCTGGGCCGCCACCTCCGCCAGAGGGTATGACCTAGGACATGGTTCCGCACTACTAAGCGGTTGATCGCCCAACAGAAGAAGTTGTCGGCTTCTTTGAGGAACAAACGAACGTTCTCCTGTTGCAGCAGTAGCATGATTTGTATCCTGCACATAGTTGTACAAGTGTTGTAAAGTTGATATGAATATGTTGGATGTAATTAATACTCGTTGATATGTGAATCGCTTTGCTAGCTTTTATATTTTGCGAGTGTATTTGCACTCTACAGTTCCTTTTTGTTAGCCTGACTTATGTTATCTCAGCACCTTGCCAACCTATCAGGTGCGTTGCAACTGGGTTGGTGTTTATCAAGGGTTCGATTGTTGTTGTGTCAGCTACTCGGGATACTGCTATTCATAGAACGAGAGTGTAAAGGGTGGCGCAGCCCCCGAGTAATCGATTTGTAGGAAAATTAGGAAAACATAGAGTTTTGGGGCACTTAGCTTTATTTATTTGAAGGATAGTACGAGGTACAATGTGTGGATAAGTAGCCTGGCTGAATAGCCTTATTTGTAAATGTAAAAACGACTAGGGGTAGAAGCGACGCAGCTGTACGACCTTCCAGGGGTTGGAGTATGCGACTCCTGTCTTGAAATCTTTAAGGCGATAGGCGCCACCTGGGATTACTTCTGTAATCACGTAAGGTCCCTCCCAAGGAGACTCGATCTTGAGGTGTCCTTGTTGTTTGAGCTGTAGGACCAGGTCTCCTTTGACGAAGGATCTTGGGCGTAGCCTTCTGCCGTGGTAGTTGCGGAGGCTTTGCTGGTAGATCGTTGATCTCTCCGCTGCAATTTCTTGCGCCTCGTCAAGAAGGTCGACAGAGTCTTCGAGTGCAAGAGTTGACTCCTGCTCGTTGTAGGAGACCACGCGCGGGGCTTTGTAGCGTACTTCTGCGAGTAGCACCGCTTCAGCACCATGCACCATGTAGAACGGGGAATATCCCGTAGCGCTGTTTGGAGTTGTGCGCAAGCTCCAGAGTACGGATTGCAGCTCGTCTGGCCAACATCCGACGGCTTGTTCGAGTGGCCAGAGGATTCGCTTCTTGATTCCGCCACAGACGAGGCCATTGGCCTTTTCGACTTGACCGTGGGTCTGCGGGTGAGCCACCGAGGCGTAGCTTATGTTGATTCCCAGGTTTTCATAGAATTCCTGGAACTCCTTGGAGGTGAAGTTCGTCCCATTGTCCGTGATGATGCTGTGTGGTACTCCAAAGTGGTAGACAATGGACTCGAAGAACTTGACAGTGCGGGCTCCTGATTGATTTGTCACCGGCATGGCCTCAATCCACTTGGTGAATTTGTCGACTACGACCAGGGGGTAGACGTAGCCTCCTCGCGAGGATTTCGGGAGCTTGCCGACCATGTCGAGCCCCCATTGCATGAAGGGCCAAGCCAATGGTATTGGCCGGAGTTCCGTGCCAGGTGTGTGCGGTTTGTCCACAAATCGCTGGCAAGCGTTGTAGCGCTGGACGATGTCCTTGGCGTCGCGCATGGCCGTGGGCTAGTAGAATCCGGCTCGTAGAGCTTTGGTGACGAGGGCGTGACTGCCAGCATGGTGCCCGCAAGTGCCTTCATGGATGTCGAGGAGGACGGCCCTTCCGTCCCAGTTGGAGACGCATATTTGGAGCACTCCTGTGATGCTACGCTTGTACAGTTCGCCATTCATGACGGCGAATCCTTGGATCATCGCGTGATGTGTCGCTCGTCAGTCGGATCATCTAGCAGCCTCTTGCTGAGTAGATATGTGATGTAGGGTTGCGTCCAAGATTGCTCTATCATCATGATGCTCATTGGTCCTTCGAGTCCTGTATCAAACTCCGGGTCGTCGAGTGCTATTGGCTCATTGGGTGGTGTAGCCCCCGAGTCCGTTGATGCGCTTGCTTTCTTCTCTGGAGCCTTTGGCTTGATGGAGCATTCGCAAATGCGCTCGAAAAATACTCCAGGTGGTATGGGGGCGCAGGTGGAGCCAATGTTGGCGAGTGTGTCCACTTCTTTGTTGCTTTCACGGGCCACGTGCCGCAGCTCACAACCGTCTAAGTCCCCTTCGAGTGTGTCGTAGAGGTCACGATAGGTGCTCATGTTATCACTCAGTGCGTCGCACACATGCATCGTTTGGTTGACCACCAACTTGGAGTCACCGTAGATGATGAGCCTCTTGGCGCCGCAGGCGTTCGTCATCCGCATCCCATGGATTAGAGCCTCGTACTCAGCTTCATTGTTGGAGGCAGTGACCTACATTCGCAGAATGTATTTCAGCTTGTCTCCCTGGGGCGATGTCAGTATGACACCTGCGCCAGCTCCGTCCTTTTGTTTGGACCCATCGAAGTGCATTGTCCAGAGATAGGACATATCTGGTTTTCGGGGAGCTAGTTTTCCATCCAGAGCAGGAGGAAATCAGGGAGGACTTACGATTTGATCGCGTCGCGCTTTTCATATGTGATGTCTCGTGGAGACAGTTCGATTCCCTAGAGCGCAATTCTCCCGGTGGCATCAGGGTTATTCAGGATGTGCCCGAGCGGGGCGTCATTGACCACCACGATTGGGTGCTCCTGGAAGTAGTGGCGCAGTCGCCTGGATGTCATGAAGATGTCGTACGCCAGTTTCTGGTAGTGCGGATATCGCTGTTTTGTTTGCGTGAGCACCTCGCTGAGGTAGTAGACTAGGTGCTGGACCCTGTGGACCTTGTTTTCTTCGGCTCGTTCCACCACAAGCACCATGCTGACCACCTGGTTGGTGGCGGAGATGTAGAGAAACATAGGCTCCTTTTCACGTGGAGTCACCAGTACTGGAGAGGTGGATAGTAGACATTTGAGGTCTTCGAATGCTTCTTGTGCCTCGTCTGTCCACTCGAACTTGTCAGTTTTGCAGAGAAGTTGGTAGAAGGGCAGTGCCTTTTCGCCCATTCGACTGATGAATCGACTGAGCGCTGCGATTCACCCAGCCAACTGCTGGACGCCTCTGACGTTTTTTGGCTTCTCCATGGCCAGTATGGCCTTTATTTTCTTCGGGTTTGCTTTCATCCCTCTCGTGGAGATGAGATACCCAAGTAATTGCCCACATGGTACGCCGAAGGCGCATTTGTCCGGATTGAGCTTGATCCGGTAACGGTCGAGGTTGGCGAAGGTCTCGCGTAGATCATCGATTAGCGAGGCTTCCTCTTTTGTTTTGATGACGATGTCATCAACGTAGACTTGGATGTTGTGACCAAGTTGATTCTTGAGGAACGCCTGCATGCACCGCTGATAGGTTGCTCCTGCGTTTTTTAGCCCGAAAGGCATCGTGTTGTAGCAGAACACACCAAAGGGCGTTGTAAACGCCATTTTTTCTTGGTATTCCTCCTTCATTCGTATCTGATTGTAGCCTGAGTAGGCATTGAGGAAGCAGGGACGCTCACATCATGCGGTGGAGTCGCTGATTTGGTTGATTCGTGGCAGCGGGAAGTGATCCTTTGGGCAGTGCTTATTCAAGGAGGTGAAGTCCACGCACATCCGCAGGATATCGGTGTCTTTTTTGGGCACAAGCACTGTGTTAGAAATCCAAGTGCTTTCCTTGATCTCGCGTATGAATTTTGCATCGAGGAGTCTGTTGATCTCCATTCCGACAGCTTTTGCTCTTGGTTCAGACAGTCGTCGAATTGTTTGCTTGACTAGCCCTGTGTCTGGATTTATGTTGAGTGAGTGCTCGACGAATTCCCTGGGAACTCCTGGCATGTCTGCTGGACACCAGGCGAAGATCTCCCAGTGCGCACAGAGGAATTCGACGAGCACGAGTTCCTATGCAGAACTCAAGTTGTTGGCGATGAGGGCCGTCTTTGTGGGGTCCATTGGGTGGACCTGGACTTTCTTCGTGTGTACCGATGAGTCGAAGGACAGGTCAGGTGAACTTGGCCTACTCAGGGGAGGCAGACTGTTGTCTGTTGACTCCTTCAATCTTGTGGGTTCCTCCTGCATGTTGAAGGACTGGGAGACTCTGTTGAATTCCCTATCGCAGCTGTCGGACCTCTCGAAGTTGCCGTTGATTGTGCTTATGCCGTTTGGACCCGGCATCTTCATCTGCAGGTAGGCATAGTGTGGCACTGCCATGAACCTTGCGAACGCGACATGTTCGAGGATGCAGTGATATTATGAAGGCCAGTCGACGACCTCAAAGTCGATGCGCTCTCGCCAAAAGTTTTGCAGCGTGCAGAAGATGACGTCGAGGTTGATTTTGCCCAGGGGATATATGCCTTTCCCTGGGACGATGCCGTGGAACGTCATGTCTGAAACTTCCAGGCACGTCAGAGGGATCCTCATCGCCCGCAAGGTACTCGCGAACATGAGGTTAATGCCACTACCGCCATCCATGAAGACGCAAGTCATGTTGAAACCCCCAATCTACGCCTCGAGTACGAGGGGATAGTGGCATGGACGAGGAACTTGGCGCGGGTGGTCACGCCTGTCGAAGGTGATGCAGGAGTCGCTTCCACTGAGGTACTCAGTGGTGGAAGGTGGAGAGTTTATCGCCAAGTTGACTTGGCGAGTGATGGCCTTCTGCACTCGATTTGAGGGACGCCCTTTTTGGATCATCCACATGTTTCCCACGGCTCGTGGGTATGGTTCGCCTCCGTGATGCTGGACCGGTGCGACCACGGGTGGTGGTGGTCCGGGCTGTGGTGGAGGAGCTCCATGTGCCACAGCGCCTGGGGAGGCTCCATAGCCCCTGTTGACTGCGTCGCGATTCATTCGTGTCAGACCTTCATGGAGTTTGAGGAACTCGTGGTAGTCCTTGAGAAGGTGGCTATATTTCTTCTTGCCATCATGCTTGTCGATGTAGAAGTGCACGTTGCATGGCCCGGACAGTTTGTCCTCGATAGATGTTGTGGGTGCCTCTTCGCGATTGCGGCGCTGCCACACCTGCGTGGTTTTTCTGCTATCACGGTATCCACCACTGCGGTATCCGCTGTTGCGGTTACCGTCGCATTTGTCGGCGTAGCCGGCTGCGACCATATTGACCTCGTCACGGTCATCGTAGATGCGCATTCGACGTTTGCTTCGTCGTCATCGTCGAAGTAGGTACGGTTTTTCACCGAGTCTTCTCCGTCAGCCCACCGGTTCACGATTTCCATCAGGTGATCGATCGTTTTGGGCTTCGAGCGGCCCAGCTCCTCCCTGATCTCTATACAGAGAACGCCGCCGTTGAATACGTCAATTGCGTGGTCCTCCGAGATGTTTTCTGCAGAGTTCTTCATGATGGACCATCTCTGGATGTACGAGCGTAGCGATTCGCTCGACCTTTGCTGGCAGCTTCTCAGCTCTTCGATTGATGCGGGCCTTTTGTAGGTGCCCTTGAAATTGCGCACGAAGCTGTAGACCAGCTCTTCCTAGCTGTGAATGGATCCGCGCGGGAGATTGTTGAGCCATGCGCAAGCGGCGCCCTACAACTGTAGCTGCAAGCATTGCATGACCGTGCTTCGACTCCTGCCATGTAGTCTGACGGAGGAGGTGTGGTCCTCCAACCATATTTTCGGGTCCTGTAGACCGTCAAATTTTGGGTTCTCTGATGGTAGCTTGAATCCTTTAGGCATTCGCTTCTGCCTGATGGCCCTGCTAAAGCATCTGGCACCGTAGAGCTCAGTCTCGTCCTCTTCTGAGTCAGTCGAGCAAGCGCGTCTTGCCCTTGATTTGTCGATTTTGTGCTGCGTGAGGTCATCGCGCGCATCTTAGTCGCGATCGTGACGCCATGAGCGGTGACGCCGAGACAGATCATGGCTATCATCGCTGGATGAAGGCGAGGAGTAATGTTTTGCCAGAGCCTTGCTTTTCTTTGGCTCTAGCGCAGGATCTTTGTCGAGGGCTGCCTCGACTATCCCCAAGCTCATGATTGTAGATCGGTGCATGGCAGCTCGTGGATCTCCAGCTGGCGGCTGGTTATTGAGGAGATACATGGTGGCCGCCGTTACCGCGGCTTGCGGCGTCTTCGGGAGCATGTTGCTCATTGTATCCACCGTCATGGAGCCGAAGTCGAGGACTTTCGTGGCTTCCACGGCTCCTCCTCGGTGAGGTGGGATAGTCGAGATCTTCTCTTGTTGGCCAGGTACTCGTTGCCTTTGGAGGAGGATCCTCCGTGGGAGGAGAGCCCGGCTCGCCGAAGGCTTGATTCGTCTGCCGCCTTTTTACACACTTCGAGTTGCGCGATTGCATGTAGCTAGCGTCTGTATTCCTCCTTCAGTAGCCAATGGTAGCCCATCAGCATGTCTTGCGGGGAGTTGAGGGGCAGAGGATTGCCTCGCAGAGCTTCTTGATAGCGGGCCCACTCGTTGTCGTTGAGCTTGATCACCACGCCCTCTCCAGTGTGTTCATTCACGATGGTCGGCGGTTCTCCTGCCGCTCCATTGTTGACGGGCGTGCCGTTGCCACCGTTGGTGGGGCCGCCGTTGGGAATACTGCCGTTGGGTGGTCCAGTGCCGTTGGGCATGCTGCCATTGGGCGGTCCGGTGCTAGACCCGGTGCCAACATTTCCGCGATTGGCGGTAGTGTCGTCTGTGTTGATGACTGCGCACATGAAGTGGTTGGGGAAGCTGTTGCTCCCGCAACTTTTAGAACCAGAGCCATAGGCTCTGTCTTCAGTGGCCAGGTCACCCAGATCAGATCCGTGACTGCTGTCGCTGTCCGTGCTCCCAGCTGTTGATGAGGCGTTAAGCTCGCTGAGGGTGCCAATTAGTGGCGGAAACCACGATGCTGGAGAAATCACGGGTGCCGTCGGCTGGTCAGGCATGCGAAGCGTGCCCATCTGACCAACCTGGAAGTGGAAGCTCCCAATCACCAGACTGATTCCATCACCCACGGACTTGAAAGCCGGGTGAGTGGCCGGCATGTGGATGGTGAAGTCGAACGGGCCGAAGAGCTGGTGAATCTTCGCTGTTGTGGAGTTGTAGATCCCGGTTGATGGGGCTGAAGAAGCCACGACATCAGCACTCCCAATTCCCACAGACGACGCAAATTGACGAGGGTTTAACTCGTCAATGCCCATTGTTATGGACTTGGGTTTTGGAGAAGGAGGGAGTGCTGGGGGCATCAGTGGGCTAGAAAACAAGCACACAGGGACGCAAGTTTTACCTAGGTTCAGGCCTCGTAGAGGTCCCTACTCCTGCTTGTCTGCTCTTGGAATTAACGAAGGAATCAAAGATTACAGGGGCGCAGATGCAATCTGGCGAGAGTTGTGCAAAATAGGGTTGTGTGTGTGTCCTCCTCGCCGCCCCTCCTAGCCTTTATATAGATAGGCTAGGTCTCGGGTAGCAGGTCGAGTCGGTTACAGGTTAGGGTTTTCCCTTTTAACTTTCTATCTTAAGATTCTTCTTGTCTCGCAAGCAATCGAGAGTCCATGGGCCACTCGAATTCTCCACTAGGCCTTGGCAACGCCGTGGGCTTCTGCCGTATCTAGATCGTATATACCAAACTTGAGTACCTGTAGGGTATACCCATGTCACCTAGACATGACACGAGTCACCACTCCGAGTCGATAGTTGGTAGCGACCCTCTAGCAAGACGTGCCAACTCCCAAGCGCCGTAAAGTCAGAAGACAAACCTTTCTCAATGTGACTTTTGTCCAAGTCCCTTTTCCTCACGATATATCTTGTCAAGCTATAGGCGAGCTGTTGCCATCCCTTTAATAGCTCGACTCTCTCTTCTCGTTCCGTGATATATGATTCACTAGACTAACACTTAGTCCAACTCCTTGGTTAACACTTAACCAAGTCGCGCATGGCCATGCTTCCGAATCATATCACATGAGAGGGCCCAGAGAATATCTCTCCATTATAGAGGGGCAAATCCCATCTTGGTAATCCATGTCATGCAACTTGCTTCACAAACAACCCGAACCCTACCTTTATAACTGCCCATTTATGGAACAGCATTTGATAGGACCTAAGCTGGCGATTCACAACTCGGATCATGCGATCACCTCAGGTCGAAGGATTCCATTGCTTGAGACTACAAATGACAACACGCTCGTTGCATCTCAACTGTGGGTCAGTCCGATTCGCTAAACTCTTTAGCCGAATCAGTGTAAGTCGGAATAGCATCTCCATGCCCATGACAAGTGGAACCAAGTCATCAGCCGACTTTCACATTAGTCTAAGTTGTGTGTCCGGCACAACCTCAACGACCAAGGACAATTAGTATGAACAACATGAATATATAGTTCCACAATCGAATCCCACATTCAATGATACATATCAGTAGTTCATACATGGACAATAACTTTATGAATACATTGGGAATAACATCATACATGATTGCCTCTAGGGCATATTCCCAACAGTCTCCCACTTGCACTAGAGTCAATCATCTGACATCACATGTCTAGGCATCTAATGCCCATAGCTCTCCGGTGCGTCTCATGCTTTGGTTGTGGTAGTGGCTTTGTCAACGGATCCGCAATATTTGCATCCGTGTGTACCTTGCATAACTTGATATCACCTTGATCCACGAACTGGCGAATCAGGTGGTACCGCATGAGTATATGTTTGTTCTTCTGGTGTTGTCTAGGTTCCTTGGCTTGTGCGATAGCACCATTGTTGTCACAATACACGTCTAACGGATTGGACGAGCCCTGAACCACACCAAGATCCATGAGGAAATTCCGCATCCAAACATCTTTTTTTGCCGCCTCCGAGGCAGCAATATACCTAGCCTCTGTCCTAGACGCGGACACCATCTCTTGCCTAGAACTCTTCTAGCTCACAGCCCCTCTGTTTATCACAAACACATATCCGGATTGCGAACAAGAATCATCCGAGTCAGTGAGATAACTCGCATCCGTGTAACCCCTTACACTAAGTTCATCCTCACCTCCATGCCCATGACAAGTGGAATCGTGTCATCAGCTAAATTTCACATTAGTCTAAGTTGTGTGTCCGGCATAACCTCAACGACCAAGGATAATTAGTATGAACAACATGAATATATAGTTCCACAATCGAATCACACATTCAATGATACATATCAGTAGTTCATACATGGACAATAACTTTATGAATACATTGGGAATAACATCATACATGATTGTCATCCGGCTAGATTGAATCTAGACGGGGTAGAAGACGAGCGGGTGGAAAACAAAGTAATACAATTACACAATAGTCCATGATGGAACCCACAAGAACATAAATATAGCAATGACTCAAAGAGTCAATAATACAGATATACAATACAAAGATCCAAATCACCTTGAAAACGATACAACATCCGAGTACGGATAAGATGCAAATTGGACTAAGAGTCCTGAAGAATAACCAATGGCGTCCATAACCCTGCCAAGGCCAAGCCAGAAGGATAACCTTGCTACCATCGTCGAGTTTATACGTATTAAAACAAAAGGGGTGCCAACAAAAGGAAAAGGAAAAAGGAGAGTGGTCAGTACTTAGGCTAGTACACGGCAAGTCTAGAATTCGGCGGCTCTCACCTACATATGTATGGTGGACTGAAACGGCAGCGAAGCATGAACTAAAAAACCTATAGAGACTTGGTACGACTACTAGCTCTCAGAGAGGGATAAGAAAGACCTATTCGGAACCAACCTGATACTGACAACAAACATACCCATCCTGGTATTTTCTCCTCGAGACCAAATGAGGAAGTCATCCCGAGGAACTCACACAGTTGGCAATTTTATTCATTCATTTCATGGTGGTTATCCAACTTACTAGTCATATCAGATCCACGCCAAATTATAACAGTAATTCTTTAGTTATAGTTGTCCATGATCGAGAAACTATGCTCCAAGTCGTACATAATCACAGACACGACTTTTTGAAAAGATTTAACCCTGCAGGGGTGCACCAAAGTATCCACATGCATTTCAACCCTTGTTGTCAGATCCGATATGTGCAATATCATGAAACATACACCCAACGGTATGTCGATGGGTCTTCGGACACGAAGTTTCCTAGACCCAAAGCAAGTACATGGGGGCCACCCCACTAAGCTACCCGCCACGAAGTTGGCCATCTCCGATATGGACCCCGGTGTGTGGCGACGGTTGTAAACGACTAGGAACCCAAAAGTGTGACTGGGCTTGTTGATACAGCAAAAATGTGGCACGGGGTTCCTAAACAGTATAGGCGCTCCACACATAGTAGTAAATAAAGCAATAAAGCATGGCATAATTATAGGATAGTAATAAAGCCCCAAACTAGTTTGTATCCCCCAGTACAGTACTTTGAAATCAGGTAGTAAGATGATGGGGGATCCCACACACCCCACCTATGGTTAGCACGCTCGATCTCGGAACAAGTGTCAAGAACTCGGGTCCTAGGTGGACGAAAGTGGGCGGGTAAAACCAAATAACATCTATTACCCACTGGTGCCTCTACATTATATCTATTTCTAGCATTTTAATTAACAAGTAGTAATTAAAGCCATGATCATCTCCACCATTAAGCATGTGGCAACCTCCCAACAACTATGGAACATCGACGATGCGCCGCAACACCTAAGAAAGCGACTATGACTCGCAACGTCGACTGTCTATCAAACAACAGGAAATAGGAGGTGTCCAAGGCAATATAGGCTACAAGGGCTATAAATGGTACGAAAAACTAAAGCATCACGACACATATAGCAATAGATCAACAAGAGGAAGTAAAGACTATAAATGCAAAATAGGTAGAAAAGGGGGGAATACTCGCCTGGGAAACACTACCGAAGATACATCCGAAGAACTTGTCGAATCTCACCACATCTCATCGTTCTATCCGGGAAGAAGAAAAGCACTATAAGAAACACCGGATGCACTATTTAATACTACGGCAAAAGACTGGGCATGTTCATGATATGATGCATGACATGACAAAGGTGCGATGCAACTAGGCAATATTAAGCAGAATCGGGGTCCTGACAATTAATTAGAAGGTTCATGTTGTTTAGTTACCCCGCAATTTAAATGTTGTATTAACAAGGCAAAACATGGCATCGGTTCGCTACACAAATTTAAATGGAGCCAATATAAGACTAGAATAGCCCGCATATGGTCTCCATATTAAATTATGAGGTGGATCGACAAAGTACCCCGAACAAATAAACATGTATGTGAGTATTGGTGAATTAATATGCAACAAGTTTATATTTCATTTATAAAAATAGGGGTCTTGAAAAGGGAATCACATTAGGGTTTAGCACTGATGGTCTTGGGGTTCGACGGGGTTTAGTTTGGTCTCCGGATCCTCGGGATCGGGGCTTCAGAGTCTCGGCCATCAGATCTGTGGAAGAGGTCGTGGCGTTCCATGTAGAAGAACTCAGGGTACAACATCAGATCGGTCTCGGAATCTAGGATGGAGAGCTTGTTGTCCGGGAGGTAGATCTTCGAGTCCGGATCCGTGAGGGAGAGATGGAATTCCGTGGAGGAGAGGGTTGGACTCCTTGGTTCCTTGTCGATGACGTTGTCATCCGGGAAGAAGAACTTGGGTTTACGGCACCGTGTACTTGTGTTCGCCTTCTAACATTGATCATCACCCTCTCTTCAACATCACCACCATTACCAGGTACACTACAAAACACATGGCACATAGATGATTCGGGCTTGCGTGGCGTGGGGTTGGCAGGCCGCAGTGAGGTAGAGAGGTGACGAGGTCGACGGGGGCCGACATGGAGCTCCGGACGGCACAAGGACGCGGCTCCACACGAGGAGGCAGGGTGGCTCGGGGGCAGAGGTGCTGCCGGGAGGCGGATGCCCCTGGCTGCTACGGGAGGAGACGCGGTGATGATGTGGTACCAAGATCGAAGACGGTAGTGGCAGGGTCACGCTGGCGGTGGTGAAGAGGGATGGGCTCATGGCGGTGCCGAGCAGTGTTGCGGGAGTGATCCGTGCACGTGGTGGTGGGAGTAGATGGGGTCGAGTGAGAGAACGGCGATGGGTAATTATGATGATTTGCGGGAGAAAGGTAGCTTCAGGCTTGGGTTGCGTGTGTTGGTCGGGGTGGGGCCAGCCGTGGGGTCAGGAATTCCGTGTGGAGCTAGGGATCCGAGGCGAGGTGGTCGCGGTCGGCAGACTAGGGGTGGGGCCGTGTGCGGGAATCAGGGATAGGAATATGCGGACTGGGTGGTGGTTTCGCTCAGGGCTGGGTCGTGTGTACAACATCGATCACGGCAGGTGGTATACGCGTGCGTGTAGAGGTGCATGTGTGGAACGGGCGTCCGGTGTGCCGTTGGGAATGGGTCATTGTGTGTGTGTGTGTGTTTTAGTGCGTGCAGCGCGTGCGGGTGAGTGCGGTGGCGGCAGAGGTAGGTGTGTGGTGTGTCTGGTGTGGCGTGTGGCGGTGAGTGTGCGTGTTGGGGTTAGGGAAATCTAGGGTTAGGGTTTAGGCCAACATGGTGGTAGGTGGCTGTGGGCTAGGCTTTTCGGCCTGGCCGGCGGCTGCCTCCCCTGATCAAAAACTATTTATTTAAACTTGTTTGTTTTATTTTATAAAAGACTTCTATAAATATTTTTTTAGATAAACAAAATATTTGGAAGTGACCAGGGTTTACATTTGAAATAGCGAGGGGAATATCTAGAAAACAAAGATAGCTTTTGGGAAATAGTTTTAGGCAAATATATGCATGATGTCATGATGATGCTCAAATACAATGTGGCAAGATGACATGAGCATGCGATCATGATGATGCACCAAAATAAAAGGGATTTCTATTTTCGTGCCCGCGGTTCATTAGTTGTACTCAGTTTTTCCCAGACGCTTAGCTTTTCCTTACTTTTCCCCTCCCTCTATTCTGAAACCCTCATAGGCGCTCAGACGGAGGGATGCCGTCAGGTCAAAGGCTTGATCGTTACATGCTGACCGGTGGGACCGCGTTGGGGCGGGTCGTGCGTTGAGCGTTACATTACGTGATACCTTTGTTCCGGATTACGGATGTAGTATACACTACAAGAAAAGTTTCCTTCCGCAACGACTTGGCCCGACGGTCGTCGTACAAGGCGCGTCTTCCGCGACGAAATTCTCGGCTCGGCCGTGGATGATGGAAATTTTTTTTTTCCAGTTTCGCGGCCCTCTACTATGACGGATCTGCTAAAAACATGAAGAAAGCTCGGCCAGCGCGTGGCAGAAGCAAGATTTTCATTTCCTCGCGCGATGTTGACACGCCGAAGTCTTTTGATGCGTGTGGATCGCGAACGTCAGTGTCTCTAGCAGACCATACTTTTAGGTCACGCCTCCCTGATTTGAACTCGATAACGTAGTTCGAGGCGTGTGCCGTTTAGTCAGGCTGCTAGGTCCCACATGTCAGCCTCTCATTAGATGGATCGTGTGGATGATGGAATTTTTTTCCTTCGCTCGTGCTACCCTGGTCCGAAGTTGATAGCGCTGCTCGATGCATCTATTGTCTAATCAACCTCCTGGGACCCACATGTCATCCTCTCATTAGAAGAAACATGTGTATGATGGATTTTTTTCCTTCGCTGGCGCTACCCCGTTCCGAGTTGATAGTGCTGCTCGATGCATCTACCGTTTAACCAACCTCTTGAGCCCCACATGTCATCCTCTCATTAGAAGAAACATGTGTATGATGGATTTTTTCCTTCACTCGCGCTAACCGTTTAATCACGATGCTGGGCCCCACATGTCATCCTGTCATTAGAAGAAACGTGTGTATGATGGTTTTTTACCCTCTGTAGTGTCTTCGTCTTCTGAACTTGATAGCTTTGCTCGCTGCATCAGCCGTTTATTCAGGCTGGTAGATCCCTTATGTCAGCCTCACATTAGAAGAATTGTGGGTATGATGGAATTTTTCTTATCTAGTGCTACCATGTTCCGAACTAGATAGCATTGCTCGACGAATCTGCCGTTTGCTCACGTTGCTGGGTCCCCCATTTCAGTCTCTCATTAAAAGAAACGTGTACATGCTGAACTTTTTCTCGGTCGCGCCTCCCTGTTTCGAACTGGCTATGTTGCTCTATGCACTATCTCTATAAGGTCGCGCTGCTAGGTCCCACATATCAGCCTCTCTGTAAATGAAACGTGCGTGTGATGGACTTTTTATTGGCCATGTCCGCTGTTTTGACCTTGGCAACTTGCTGGGTCCCAGATGTCAACCACCTATGTGTAGGAAATGTGTCTATGCTGGGTCCTAGCTGCCAGCCTCTATTTGAAAGAAACGTGTGTATGTTGGACTATTTTTTGGGTCCCAGATGTCAGCCTCAGAGTACAAAAAATGCTCAGAAAGGCCGAATTAAAAAGATTATGGGCTAACTCGGGGCGGATGCCCTATTCGTCATGGCTTATATTCCATGGGCTCACTCGTAAATTGGATGGGCTACGGTCGGTGGCCACAAGACCACGAAGAGGCCGAATTAGAAGGTATTGGGCTATGCTTGGGGCTGATAGGCTAATTTCATGGGCTATACTTGGGCCTGCTGGGTCCAACATGTCAGCTTCTTTGTAAGTGCAACGTGTATATGATGGACTTTTTTTTTCGGCCGCGTCCGCTGTTTTCACCGTGGCAGCCGTGTATGGTCTTACTGCTGGGGCCCTTATGTCCGCCTCTCTAGCATGTTCTGGCTTGTGGGTCCCTGATGCAGCCTTGTATGTTCTGTCTGGTTGGTCCTCGATGCGAACCTCTCTATACAAGTATTTAAACTTTTTTCGAACCCACCCTCAAAACAAACTCTAGGGACGCTGCATGCTGGTGGGTCCGTGATGTCATCCTCTCCGTAATGTGATATTGCTAGGAGAAAAAAATGTAAACCCAAGATACACACACACAAAGGCGATTCGAACAAAAGACCTTCAAATCAAATAAACGTAAACTGAGTGCAAAATACAACAAAGATATATCATTAAAATTTTATTAGTACTAGAACTTATGTATTAGTCTTCTTAAAATATTTTGTATGTCTATGTTTATCTCTTTTAAAATATAAAAGGGCAGCGCTCCTGGCATCTCAATTTATAAAATGCCACATAATGGGGTATTTTCTTAAAAACATGGGTAGGTAGAGTTTTTATTATTATGAGAGGTGGGGGGAAATGCCCAAAAGACCGAATTAAAAGGAGTTTGTCTATTGATCTACGTGGGTTATATTCCATGGAATATACTCCATGGGATTCATTCTCAAATTTCACTGGGTTGTGCTCAGCAGTCCGCTAACCCGTAAAAGGCCGAACTAATATGTTCTCGGCTATGCTGTATGGGCTTCTTTCTAAAATTTCGCTGAGCTGTGGTCAGCAATACCTGACCCCTAAAAGACTAAATTAAAATGTTCTGGGCTAAAGAGGGGTTGAATGAGCTACTCCCTCCGATCCAAATTAATGTTCTCAGATTTGGCTAGATTGGGACGTATCTAGCACTAAAACATGACTAGATATGTCAGAATCTAGACAAATGTAAGAACATTAATTTGGATCGGAGGGAGTACTAGATTTCTTCTCCTGGTTAATAAAAATTGCATTGTGATGTGCTCTGCCGGATTCGAAACAAAGACCTCAGCGAGGGCGGGGGAAAAGCGATAATTCTTTTTGGCAGATATTCTTGTCAAAATTCAGCAGTATAGAATAAGGTAGAAAAATTATAAGCAGATTCGACGTTAATATTCGGGAGCACTTGACCAATTCAGCAGCCTTTCAAAAGTGACCAATGCAGCAATATAGACAATGAAATACAATACCAGTACATCATTATTAGTTGCACAAATGCTTTAGTAATAGCAACGAACATTTGAGAGATTCAGTAGCTTTCCTGCTTGAAATTCAATAGCAGTACAGAGAGAATCAGTTCTTGTTCCAGCTAAAAAAACCTTGGCCCACGATCAGTTTGGCCTGTTCTCCTAATACACTCAATCATTGGAGAAAGCAAAACTGACGATCAAGTCTGCTTTTTTGTGCATGCCTTCTTCTCACATCAATGCAAAGCACGGTCAAGATTATGAGTTTATGACAAGGCCAAGTTACAAAAGAAAAGCAAAACCATCTACTGCACTTGATCTAAACAAGTAGCAGTACATCAGTATTAGTTCTATAAAATGCCAAGTTCCAAAAGAAAAGCAAGACCATGTACTGCACTTGGTCTAAACAAGTAGTAGTACATCAGTATTAGTTCTATAAAATGCCAAGTTCTAAAAGAAAAGCAAGATAATCTGCTGCACTTGATCTAAACAAGTATACGTACATCACAGTTAGTTCTATAAAATATTGTATTATACGTACTAATAGTAATAACAGAACATTTGATAAATTCAGTAGCATTTAAAAGATTCAGCAGTACAGAATATGACCAAAAAAATATCGACAAATTCCCAGCTCATATTCAGCAGCACTTGACAGACTCCTAGTTCATATTCAGCAACACTTGACAGATTCAGCATCATTTCAAATTGATCGAATTAGCAGTACACAGACAATAATTGACAGATTCAGCAATGCACACATTAAAATTCAATAGATGTAGCTAGGTCTGATTCAAAAGTAAAGCGAGACCATATTCTGCACTTCATCGGTCGATCTAAACAAGCGCCAGTACATAGTTATTATTGCAAAATAGATTAGCAGAGGAAGAACTCCATAGAAAATACTCAGAACTACCTTAAGCTAGGAACCACGTCTCTCAAAATGATAAGTACCAGTACATACAGTAGGTATTACTACAAAATACATTAGCAGTAGTTGAACTCCATAAAAATACTCCTAAGAACAACTACTAAGAACAGGTAGTAAGTCTTTCTAACAGTTCAAATACTCCAACAAACATTAAGATGTGTTTATCTCACTCATGAATCCTGTTAATCCGAAGACAGTATTCTAGGATGAACACCGACGGTTGACGAGCGACCAGGTGCGACATCAGCACCGGCATGAGCCACTATAGCTCTTCGAACGGGATGCCGTCGGGCGACGCGGTGCTCTCTGGCATGCATAGCCCAAATTTTTTTATCCTTCTCCCCTCAATCATAGTCGACGACCAAAACTTCACCATGTACTGTAGTGACAAGCATGCCGTCGACCTGATGCATAGGACGGATACGACGTGTAACGTTTGGCATGTAACAAATCGCACCGCGAACACATTACCATCGTCTCCAGATCCGATGATATCTACTGTCTATAGGCCTGTTGCCGGCAGAAGCTTAGAGGAGTACCTGCGTGTTTTGCCATAGCGGAAACTGCGCACCCTCATCGAGTGAGCTTCACAGAGGTGGGCGAGGAGCGCCGCCAGCGAGGCGGCGAAAATGTAGCCATCTTTCATGTAGTTTCAAGGGTTGTGGACCTGACGGTACGTGACCAATGTCCCGCAACCGTCGTTGGGGTATCTGCTACCTTTTCTGCTGGTGACTCGGAGGTTCAACTCCTTGGAGCATGCGGCCAGCCGGACGGTGCTGGTAGTGTCCATATGCACAGCGATCTCGTTGAACATGTCGGCGCCGCCGTTTCTCCATCCACCGTACCACCGATAAGGCCCCGAATCCGCCACCGCGTCCCGATAGTTTGGGGGCGAGGCGGATCAATGTATGACTGTTGGGAGGTTTTGGAGGAGAGGGGTGGCGGCCTGGAAGGACCGATGCTGTAGGCGAGATGGCGAGGAAAATGAGTGATGCGCACGTTGGATACGATACCAAATACTGCCGGAGATGGGGAAGACGGTATGGCTCTTTGAACGAGGAGTTTTTTGCGTGTTCCTTCGTCGTTCTTCTGCTGCATGGCACAACTGCATCGAGGAGACTTTAATTATTAGCTAGCTAGTGTAGCACTCCAACGCTATCTAGTACTACTGTAGTAGCATCGAGGAAACTTTACTAGTAGTAATTAGCTAGCTAGTCTAGCACGCCAACGATGTCTAGTAGAATGAATGTCATATCATCACAATATAAAATTGTACTACTCCATAAAGTAGTAATAGGTAAAGCTAAGAAAATAATTACATTTTCGAGCCACTTTCATAAAGTATCGGGTGTATATTTGGTTCTTGTACTTGTGCATAGCGTTCATTGTGCTAAAGTCTAGTACAGTATCAATAGAATCTCCTACTTCCTCTGTTTCAAAATATAAGATGGTTTAGCTTTTGTGAAAAAATGTATCTAGACATCTTTTACTACACACTAAAAGTAGTGTGTAGGTTCGGAGTGAACCACACACTAAAAGTCATCTAGATACATTCATTTCGCACAAGTTAAAACATTTTATATTATGGAATGGAGTGAGTAGATGCTAGAATGGAAAAGAAGATTCGAGGGTTAGCAATGTTAGAATTTGCTAGTCTTGATACAATGGTTAATGTTGAAAGTTAACCGTACACTATATAGTGGTAAGATAAGATAAGATAAATCTTTAAAAAATATGGTCTTGTCATATCAGCTTAACCAAAGACTAGTGCATGAAGCTATAATCATTCAAGCCAAGGTTGTTTTCATAGAGTACGACCCTTACACAAGCATTGAGGTGATTGTTCAAGTGTATGGAATTTGGTTCGTAACATCCCGTTGATGCTAAAATTTCCAAAATTTCTAAAAGAACTCTAGAATCGGTGGACTAAAGTGCATTATGCTAAAGGTCCAAAAAAATATAGTCAAGTTCATACGAGTAAATAAACATAGTACCAATACAAGGACATGTTTCAAAAGAGAGGAGACCAACAAGTTGAAAGCCAATGACTTCAGACAACCAAACAAAATAAACAGTTCAACATGGTCCAGAACTATTTCTCTACTTGTAGTACCAACTATTACATATGGATTGCATCATTATGTACTGTGGTACCATGTTTTGTTTCTTAGTTAAGCATGAGGCTGGTTCCAATCGACAGCGTTCGCGAAGGTTGGTACGAACCAAAGTCAATGCTTCACCGTTCCTGTCCAGAAGCGAGGGTTACTAATTCCCTCAAGGACATTGATTTCAGAAGTAACACCACGGTCTTCACCACTAAGACTGGAGCAGCATAATTCAGGTTGCGCCTCTTTGGAAAGCCATGCTGCAGTTGGTAAGATGTAGACACCGTTTCTTCTCATTAGATAACCTGACATAAGATCTGCACCACCTACGTGTGATGGCTCTGTGTATGGCGCCAGAAAAGTGCTGGTGCGGTGTTGATGTAGAGATCGTTGGGAACCCCAAGAAGAAGATATGATGAGCACAGCAGCAAGTTTCCCTCAGTTATGAAACCAAGGTTTAATCGAACCAGTAGGAGCAAGGAAACACCCCAAAGGTGTTACTAGTTGAGCTTTGGTAGGGCGTACTACCGGTGCTAGTAGCAACATGCAGACCTGCACAACACAACCACAGAAATTTGTCCCCAACTTGTGATGAGGTTGTCAATCTCACCGTGTTTTGCAGAAAACAAAGGATTAAACGTATCGAATGGAAAGAAGTAAAAGTTTGCAGAAAGTAAAAACAAAGAAGTAAATAGCTTATAGATTGAATGTAAAAGACAAGGACCGCGATCCATAGTTCACTAGAGGTGGCTCTCCTTAAGATAGATAACATGCTGGGTGAAAAAATTACAGCGGGGCAATTGTCAAACATCGAGAAAGCAATACATGCATATACTAATCATCTTGACTCCTTTGGAACTTGATTGGGAATTACAACATTATACATAGACCGCCATCCAACTGCATCTATGACTAATAATCCACCTTCAGGTTATCATCCAAACCCCCTCCAGTATTAAGTTGCAATCAACAGATTATTGCTTTACGAACTGCGTGTAAAGTAAACAATATGATTGTTCTATGAACAAAGGATTGTTGTTTTCTCCCTAGTAGCAACAACACATCTAGTACCTTAGAGATTTCTGTCACTTCCCCAGATTACCAGAGGCATGAACCCACAATCGAGCATAAATACTAACTCTTGGAGTTGCTAGCATCTACGTGGCCAAGATAGCTACTAACAATGGAAAGCATGCAAGATCACAAATAACAAAGACATGATAGAATCAATAATCAATAATCAATCTGAAATAGCATCTCAATATCCATCGGATCCCCGCACACACAACATGCAGAATTACAAATAGATGATCTTGATCATGAATGGAGATCACAAGATCTAGACATGAAAGCACAAAGGAGGAGAACCCGCCATCTATCTACTACATGGATCCGTAGTCCAAGGATGAACTACTCACACATCACACCGGAGGCTTGCATGGTGATGAAGAAGGCCTCCAGGGTGAATTCCTCTCTCCGACAGAGTGCCGGGAAGAGCTTCAGATCCCTCTCGATCTAGGGATGAAGATGACGGTGGCTATAGACTCTTTCGTGGATTTTTGATCGGGCCCTTAGGGTTTTCATCCCGAGGGCATCTTATAGTCGGAAGGGGAGACCGAGGGGGTGCTAGGGCTAGCCTCACCACCCCCTAGCGTGGGTCAGGCTGGGCCACGTGGCCAGGTGGTGTGGTTGCCCCCTGGCCCCTCTCCGTCTCGTACTCTGGCATCTGATGACTTCCGGACAAATAGGCACTTTGGCTTTTGTCCCGTCCAATTCCGAGAATATTCATTTTCTGACTTTCCTGGAACCAAAAACAGCAGAAAACAGGCAGCTGGCACTGTGGCTCTTATTAATAGGTTAGTCCAAGAAATCATATGAAAAGTACTCCAAAGTTGGAACAAAACACAAGAAAGTGGATCAAACCAAGCATGGAACATCAAAAATTATAGATACATTTGCAATGTATCAACATCCCCAAGCTTAAATCATGCTCGTCCTCGAGTAGGTAAGTGATAAAAAGAAAGAATAATTTTTGAGGTGACATGCACCATCAAAGACTTGACCAAAGTATTTGTAAAACATTCAAAGCTGGGATCATAGTACTTCAATCATAACATGAAAGACAAAGTTCTAGCAATAAGCAAAGAAACTATGATGCAACATGAAAAGTCACAAACAAAATATTCATGAATAACAATGCTTTGCAAGACGTTTGTTTGTTTCACATAAAGAAAACATAGCATAAAGGTATCCAGCTTGTCCCTCAATAGAGTAGCAAATATAAATGCATAGGACACCTTCAAAGTTCATAAGAGTGACTAGATACAATAGTTTCAAGCAAGCAATAACAAGTTATGCATCAATCAACTAGTCTTGGGACAATGCACATAGAACTAAGAATGGCCACTATGCTCTCAAAGTAGTGCATAAAGGTAGAAGGTGGAGACTCAATATAATGGTGGAAGAAAGGCCTTTTTATAAAAGGAAGTAGGGATTCAAGTCTCATAAAGAGCTTCCAAAAATTATGGTACTTATAGCTTTCAGCTCTCATTGCCCCTATCATAAGCATCTTGAAGTGATTAAGGTTAAAGTGAACAAACTATGGTGTACATGCTTGATGAAGTATAAGTCAGAAATCTCATGTCCCTTGTATACGAGGGTCGCTCCTCATGCTACTCAAGTTTAGTCACTGGTAAGTTCTTGTCATTGTAAGTATATGTGTATCATAGAGAACCGCCAACGGGGTACCCATTGCCCGATGATACGGAAGAATCCCCATATCAAAATGACAAGGCAAGCAGACAACGAGTATCTCAGCAATCTTCTTATTTACCTTGGGAGTATGGTGCTTTTTTCTCTCTTTCCTCTTTTCATAGTATCTCTTTTTTTCTCAATATAGGACTCTTTTTTTATAAGAAGAATGCTTCATAGACAGCTCATTATGGTTACGCTGCAGGTTTCCACCATGTCAGCATGGATTAGACCTGCGACCCAGGCGTTTTCTAACACATATACATAACTCCATGGACTTACAAGCTCCCCTTTCATTTCACACCGACGACATCCATATACAAAAGAGCATGATGTCAACTAGGTACAAGTACCAAGTGCAATGTTGAAAGCGTTCCCCATAAAGCATGGTTCTGCTAATTCCCAACAAATAAGTGCAAGCATATACAACATAGAAGACACAATGGTTCAAGTTTATTAAAGGCAAGAAAAGTAAATTGTGCCATCAAGTTCGTGAGAGCTTTAATCACTAGTTTTCTCATAACAAGTTTAATTTCGAAGGTAAACAAAAGCATGAATATACTTGGAATAGCATAAGCTAGTAGGTAGGTATGGTGGACTCTTTGGAATAACTTGGTTTAGGGAGTTGGATGCATGAGTGGAACTCATACTTGGTGTTGGAGGCTAGCAAAAGACTGAGAGCAACAAACTAAGAGAGCAATAATGGCCATAATCATGCAGAGCGACAAAACATCATTGATCAAAGCATAAAGTGATACTATAAGTTGAAAACTAAAGGATCATAAAGGCTATGGTGACTTGAGATAGTCATAACATGGTGTGAGCATGCACCAAGTCAACCCAAATAAAGCATCATAGGAGAATACCACTATACTATGCTTTAATATGCTAAAACAACGCATGATTCATCCAAGGCACATTAAGAAATCTCAATTGTTTATAAAAAGTCATGCTACAGCAAAGAATACTAAGCATAAAGCCAAAACAATATCAAGCATGGCATGACAGAGCATAGGCCACAGTCAAAAACAAGCTCTTTTTACCACATAAGCATGAACTTTCCTACTCTTTTCCAAACCAAACCAAACTATTCGCAAACCAATGTATGAAAGAGGGGGTCCAACCAATTTATTCAGCAAACTAAGAAAACCAAGCAAACGAAAACCAAAACAAAAACAAAAAAGAAGATGCTCCAAGAACAACACAACTGTGCATGAAACAATAAAAATGAAGCGTTTGGAAGAAACCTGGGATTTTTATTGATGAAGAAGGGGAATGCCTTGGGCATCCCCAAGCTTTGACGCTTGTATATCTTGGATATTTCTTGGGGTGACACGCGTGGCATCCCCAATCTTGAGCTTTAGTCCATCCTTCATCTCATTACTCATTCCTTCCATACACCTGAAAATTTTCCTTCATACAAAACTTCACACAATCTTTATTAGCAACATTAGTGCACTCAAGATAAATAAGTCTTAAGGTTCAGTTCTATAACCAAATAAACTTCCATTAGAACACTAGCTACTGTAGCACTTCCCTCAAAAAGCTCAATTCCTCAAAATAAATAAAAAAGGAACCAACAAGAAGCAAATGCAGAAAATGGCAGAAATCTGTCAAAATAGACCAGCAGGTAAATACGAATTTTTTCGAAGACCTTCTGTTGCTCAAATCAAAAAGTGTTGAACTAACGAAAGTTAGATAACAACCTGGGTCAGAAGCACAAAAATTTACGCCTGAAAAAGAGGTTCAAAGATTTTACACGAATTTTTACGGTGAAGCACAAAAATCTGTTTCGGGACAGCAACTTTCCCAATCATTACTTCTCTCTCATTAGAGGTTACTCTTGGCACAAAAAGCAAATAAAAAGGATAAGGAGAGGTTATTACAGAGGTAATAACTTCCAAGACTCATCTAAAACTTTTGGGTTATCTCCCAATAAGTACTTTTCTTTAACGCCTTTAAGTTAGGCATAGGAAGCAAAGAAAGAATCAAGTGTTCTCAAATGAAGAAGCATTAAGATCAATACCAGAAATATTTTCAACAAGGCAAGGTATATCATCCAAATAAGTTCGAGAGGATACTCTCTCAATGCTCTTAGGTTCAGTATTCTCATCAAAAGGGTTTGCAGAAACAATCCAATCAAGATTCTTTTCTATGGCATCATGTATTGCTACTAGTTTAAAGGGTATTGTTTTCCTAGGTTCCTCCCCATTAGGTTCGGTTTTGTTCATCTTTTCTCGTGTACCAACAACATTTACTCATGAGCCTGGCATATTGAAACGTTCAAAGACTTTTCTAGCTTCCTTGGCAACATCATAGAACTCCTTAAACAAAGTTTCTAGAATAAAATCCCTCTTTTCAGGGTCCTCAATTTCTTTAAGCTTAAGAAACATTATTTGCATTAAGGGGTTGAGGTTAACAAACCTATCTTCTAACATGTGAATTAAAGAAGCTGTAGCAAACTCATAGTGTGGAGCAAGTTCTGCAAGGGATCTATCCTTAGTATCCTCATGTTTACTAACATGATTAAAGAATTCTTCAATGTTATCTTTCCCAATTATAGAACCACTACCAATTGGAAGATCTTTCAGGGTGAATTTGGGGATCAACATGGTGAGCTAAGGAAGAGGTGACAACTAAAGGAGACTTAAGTTTTTTGTGTTTTCAAATAAGAAAGCAAACTAGTAAAACTAATTTTTTTGTGTTTTTGATAAAGAAACAAGCAAACAAAGTAAAAAGAAACTAAGCAAAACAAAAATAACAAAGTAAAGAGATTGGTTATGAGGGACTCCCCTTGTGAAGATGTCCTTGACTCCCTGGCAACGGCGCCAGAAAAATGCTTGATGACTCTGTGTATGCAGAAAAGTGCTGGTGCGGTGTTGATGTAGAGCTTGTTGGGAACCCCAAGTGGAAGGTATGATGAGCACAGCAGCAAATTTCCCTCAGTTATGAAACCAAGGTTTAATCGAACTAGTAGGAGCAAGGAAACACCCCAAAGGTGTTACTAGCTGAGCTTTGGCAGGGCTCACTACCGGTGCTAGTAGCAATGTGGAGACCTGCACAACACAACCACAGAACTTTGTCCCCAACTTGCGATGAGGTTGTCAATCTCGCCGTGTTTTGCGGAAAACAAAGGATTAAACGTATCGAATGGAAAGAAGTAACAGTTTGCAGAAAGTAAACACAAAGAAGTAAACAGTTTATAGATTGAATGTAAAAGACAAGGACCGTGATCCATAGTTCACTAGAGGTGGCTCTCCTTAAGATAGATAACATGCTGGGTGAACTAATTACAGTGGGGCGATTGGCAAACATCGAGAAAGCAATACATGCATATACTAATCATCTTGACTCCTTTGGAACTTGATTGGGCATTACAACATAATACATAGACCGCCATCCAACTGCATCTATGACTAATAATCCACCTTCAGGTTATCATCCAAACCCCCTCCAGTATTAAGTTGCAAGCAACAGATTATTGCTTTACGAACTACGTGTAAAGTAAACAATATGATTGTTCTATGAACAAAGGATTGTTGTTTTCTCCCTAGTAGCAACATCACATCTAGTACCTTAGAGATTTCTGTCACTTCCCAAGATTACCAGAGGCATGAACCCACTATCGAGCATAAATACTAACTCTTGGAGTTGCTAGCATCTACTTGGCCAAGATGGCTACTAACAACGGAAAGCATGCAAGATCTTAAATAACAAAGACATGATAGAATAAATAATCAATCTGTAATAGCATCTCAATATCCATCGGATCCTCGCAAACACAACATGCAGAATTACAAATAGATGATCTTAATCATGAACGGAGCTCACAAGATCTAGACATGAAAGCACAAAGGAGGAGAACCATCCATCTAGCTACTACATGGATCCGTAGTCCAACGATGAACTACTCACACATCACATCAGAGGCTTGCATGGTGATGAAGAAGGCCTCCAGGGTGAATTCCCCTCTCCGGCAGGGTGTTGGGAAGAGATTCAGATCGTTCCCGATCTAGGGATGGAGATGACGGCGGCTATAGACTCTTTCATGGATTTTTGATCGGGCCCTTAGGGTTTTCGTCCCGAGGGCATCTTATAGTCGGACGGGGAGACCGAGGGTGTGCCAGGGCTGGCCTCACCACCCCCTGGCGTGGGCCAGGCTGGGCCGCACGGCCAGGTGGTGTGGTGGCCCCTGGCCCCTCTCCATCTCGTACTCTGGCATCTGATGACTTCCGGAAAAATAGGCACTCTGGCTTTTGTCCCGTCCAATTCCGAGAATATTCATTTTCTGACTTTCCTAGAACGAAAAACAGCAGAAAACAGGCAGCTGGCACTGTGGCTCTTGTTAATAGGTTAGTCCAAGAAATCATATGAAAAGTACTCCAAAGTTGGAACAAAACACAAGAAAGTGGATAAAACCAAGCATGGAACATCAAAAATTATAGATACATTTGCAATGTATCAACGTGCATGATAATCGAATAGTTCACTGCAAGGAAAAGAGAATATGATCCAAGATGAGCAATCCTTTCCCATGGATTAGCTTGATCAACCTGACCAGTGTTCATTGAGAACACCAAGCAGCCAAACCCGGAAGTATAAGTGGAGATAGTGCGACCGCAGTGTACAACACGAGGATAAGCAACACCATTACGATGGCGGCAATGATAAGTAAGACAACTGGGATCATAAGAAGCGCCAAGCGTACATATATGAAGAAGTCTAGAACCATCTACAGATCTTGCTAACCACCAAAAAACGAAAAAGTAGGCGTGCTCGTCTCCAGTAGCATTAAGAAATGAATCCACCAACTCATCCACGGCAGCTGATCACGCCAAGACCAGCGCAGGACCTTGAAAAGGTAGCAGAATGCGTTAACTTATGATTCCGGCAGCATGATATAGTGAATCCTACTAAAAAATTTCCTTCCAATTGAATTGCATGCAAAGTAGCTTGAACATAGGAAAAACAACTACGGCCTAGAATCGTACAAAGGAAACAAAGCATTATATAATAGGGAAATTTCCTAGAGAATGGACTCATATTTTTTTTGAACAAGACGGGCAATTTTTGGCTCGTTTTGTCTAAAAAGGAAAAGATAATTGACCGGTTCATTTGCAGGGGAACTTGCCAAAAACCCGTGCAAATGAAGAAAACGTAGGATAGGAAAGACACAGGATTTTACATTTGCATATCCATTTATACTCCTGCAGGATTATGGTTGTGTTGGATTACATTGCACAGAAAAACCATTGAATGGATTCTTTTCAGGAGCTTCAAGTATATCTTAAATTCCTATCGAATGAACTAAAAGACATCCGAAAAAATCTACTGTGCATAATTCAATCCAATGAATCAAACAACTGCTATAAGAAAAAATCCTACGAAAAAACTATGATTCGTACAATTCATAGTCTAAAATAACTACTCGTATTTTCATTTAAACGAAACACTCCCTATGTCAATTCAGTACAATAGCTTGGGCACATGAGTAATTAAGCCAATGCAATACATATGAAGGAATAATTACGAGGATGCAGAGGATCCCAAACATGAACGTTGCCATATAGAGCTGTGGCGAACACCAGTCCGTCGTGGGTAATTCCATCATTGTAACTGTAAGGGCTCAGGGTGTGGTTAAGAGGAAGTGGAAGAACTGTCCATCCATCATCACCACCCTGAAGGATGGCAATTTTGACATTGAAGACTGCAACAAGAGAGAAATCTTTATATCTCCCAGTAGCTGGTTGGAACTTGGCAATAGCAATCTTCTGCATTATAGTTGGAAGATTAATATCCAACAAGAATGTGGTTGGCTGGTAGGTTGCTTGGGATGAAAATGCTGGGAGAGGAATATTGCGACGAGTGTACACGTTGCAAAGCTCCAACTTGCCTCTGAAGCTAGCTATGGCAATCCAATCTCCATTGGCGCCTACCCACTGCATTGGAGGAGAACATGTCCAGCGGCAATAGCTTGCACGGGAGGCTATCAATTTTGAAGTAATGTAAGAAATCTAGCAGTCCCTTCATCAGGGGGAATGAAGAACACATGGGTGGCCAAATGGCATTGAAGCATCTAGAGTTGCACTAGATTTCGCTGATTCAAGAAAAAGTTTGGACAAACCGATTAGGCTGGCGACGGTGATGATGTCGCGTAGGGTTATGAGTTCTTCAAAGGGGCCTTCGGTAAACATGTCGTGAAAAAGCTCAGAATCATGCTCACTGTTCTTGCTCGTTGACGCCATCGCAAGGCAGCGTCTGTATTTCATTAATTGGGGTTTCAGAAGAGAGGGGGAATCGAGGGTCGCAACTGCCTGAGTGAGACGAGGAAGAGAATCTGAAAGCGGCATATGGCGGCAGTAGCGGCGCGTGGTGCGGAAGGGGAAGACGCCGGGAAGAGAAGGGGAAGACACTCTGGAGGGGGCGGGGGAATAGGCAAGGGGTAAAAGATGGATTAATCAACACGAGCATGCGCTCCTCAACTGCATTTCGAAGAGATAGTGACCCACCGACTCCCTACTCCCTAGTACTAGTAGACGTCTAGACGGTCGGAGTAGTTAATTTGGAGGAGACTATGACTGTCCTGACTCTACTAGACGCCTAGGGTACGAGTTATACTGGACGAGCTCTGTAGTATTTTACTTGCATGGACGAGCTTTGTTTTTCTTTTTTCACGGAACGAGATCTGTATTAGGGCATCCACTATGTTGTCCATAAGCAAAAAGTAGTCCTTATGGATGACCACATACATAGTAGAGCTTCACCTAAGCTTGTGTCTTGTCCATAAGCAATATAAAATTATTTACTCTCTCCTCTCTCTCTTGCAGCTGTATACTTTTTGCAGACATATGGGTCCTAGCTTATAGATAAGTTTATTTTATCAGCCACAGCGTTGATGTTGCGAAATCTGACAAACAACACTATTTAGCATGGGAGGCAAATTTGGCATTAGCTCCACAACGTTTGTCTTGCCAAATATCTGCATAGTGGGCCCTTACAAAGAATAAACCAACATAGTAAAGGGTGTTCTCTCTTCCCATCGCACGAGAGAGAATCAGTGCACTGCCACATGATCAGGTAGAGTAGTACTTGGAATTTGGCATCAGCGCATGGAGTTGGTCCGATTCCCTAGTTTCTCAGATTTGGAACTAACCCTACAACGTATGGAACTAGTTCGAAAAGCCAAATATCTATTTTGGAACTAGATTTGGCTATACATTGTGGGTGCCCAGGGCATCCACTATGTTGTCTACCCACAAGACAAAAAGTAGTCCATAAGCCTATCCATATACATAGTAGAGGTTCACTTTAGTGGAATTTCCTTAAGGGTGACCTATAAGATTATGGGTTGTCCATAAGCAATAAACAATTATTTTACTTTCTCCTCTCTCTCTTGCATGTGTGTATTTTTAACAAACAAGTGGGTCCTAGCGTAAGGTTAACTCGACCTTATACATTGTACTAGCTATTTCTATAAGCTATGTGGGTCCCATCTTATGGCCAAAGTTCACCTTATACATAGGTGATCTTATAGCTACTTCCACAAGCTGTGTGGGACCCACCTTATGGCAAAAGTTCACATAGGGCATCCACTATGTTTTCCATAAGGGTGTCCACAAGCAAAAGGTAGTCCTTATGGATGACCACATATATATATACATAGTAGAGCTTCACCTTAAGGAAATGTGCTTAAGGGTGACCCATACAATACTATAGAAGAAAAGCTAGAGAAGTCATAGGACACTAACTTTCCTTCTTCCAAACAATACAATATTAAGGCCTAAATGTCGTAAAATTAATTTGTACTACCTCCACCCTAGAGCTTATTAATTAAGGCTTATATTTTTGTACATGTGTCTTTCCACGTGTACATGTGTGGCCATGTGTACATGTATTTGTGTGTGTCTGTGTACGCGTGTGTGGTGTGCGGCCATGTACATGTATACGCGTAGCTGTTTGCGCGTGTGTGTGGCCAAGTATCTGCAGGCGTGTACATATACATTTCTATATACATGATATGTTTTAGTATGAGTATATATATGAGAGCGAGATGTGCTACAAACATATAATCCCTTTGACCCATATTTGTTGGTTTAGATTCATCTAGATACGGATGTATCTAATCAAGTTTTAGTGCTAGATACATATGTATATATCTACAGTATGTTCTATTGTGTTGTATGTATGACATACATGCCCCACCCGCTAGCACACACAAAAAATATATTACGTTTTCTATATCTTATCTTATCTTACCATCTTATCTTATATTACCACTATATAGTGTACGGATAACTTTGAATATTGACTGTTGGATCAAGACTCGCGAATCCCAACATTTCCAGCCGTTGGATCCTCTTTTCCATTCTAGCATCTAGAAGATTCTATTGATAGTCTTCAGCATAATGAATGCTATGCACAAACCTCAAAACACACTTCTCCATCATACTAGAATCTTCTCCCTCGTAGCTAATAATCGTTGACTTATGCATGATCTTATCTTATCTTACCACTATATAGTGTATGAATAACTTTCAATGTTGTCCGTTGGATCAAGATTCGTGAATCCAGCATTTCTAGTCGTTGGATCTTCTTTTCCATTCTAGCATCTAGAAGATTCTATTGATATATAGTCTTCGTCATAATGAATGCTATGCACAAACCTCAAAACACACTTCTCCATCATAGGAGAATCTTCTCCCTTGTTTCTCTAGACCATGTTATCAAAAATCTTTGACTTCTACGTGATATACAAAGTATAAGGACCAAATATACACCCATACTTCTTATCTTAAAATAGTTCTCTATCATTCTAGAATCTTTCAGACATTTCTATAGACCATGTTACCAAAATTGGAAGTATTAGGTATAGCTAACAAACATTTACTTCTACATTGACTTCAACATGATACAAAGTACAAGAACCAAATATACACCCATACTTTATAGATGTCCATCAAATTCAAAACCTTTTGAGCTTAACCTATTATATAATCATATCTTACCACTATATATATGGTGTACAAATAACTTTGAACTTTGACCGTTGGATCAAGACTGGCAAAGCCCAACACTGCTAAATAGAATTAAGTTGGACCTTCAATCCATTCTAGCATCTGGAAGATTCTCTCTTGATGTTCTTTAGTGCACTGAATATTATGCACAAACTTCAAAACACACTTCTCGGTAATTCTAGAATCATCTTCGTCATTTATCTAGAGCATGTCAAGTACTAGGTAACTAATAGTAGGCTGATTTCTACATGATACAAAGTACAAAGAACCAAATACACACTTGGTACTTTATGGATGTAGCTCTTATTTATAATAGGTAAAGTACAAAAATTTATAAATTTGATTAACATATATATATAACACTAGTAAATTACACATGCCCTGCACGTGAGACTCAGATAATATACATCTGACACATATAATCACTATATAAAATTATAATACAGGTAAAGCAGAAAAATATATAAATTTGATCAACATCTATAAAAAGTATGGGTGTATATTTGGTTCTTGTACTTTGTATAGTATATATATACATATATATATCATGTAGAAGTCATCGATTATTAGCTATCTAAAACTTGAAATTTTTGGTAACATGGTTAAGAGAAATGAGGGAGAAGATTCTAGAATGTTGGAGAAGTGTGTTTTGAGTTTTGTGCATAGCATTCATTGTGATGAAGACTATCAATAGAATCTTCTAGATGCTAGAATGGAAAAGAAGATCCAATGGCTAGAAATGTTGGGATTCACGAGTCTTGATCTAACGGTCAATATTCAAAGTTATTCGTACATTATATAGTGGTAAGATAAGATAAGAAGTATGGGTGTATATTTGGTTCTTGTACTTTGTATCATCATGTAGAAGTCAAAGATTATTAGCTACCTGACACTTGAAATTTTTGGTAACATGGTCAAGATAAACGAGGGAGAAGATTCTAGTATGATGGAGAAGTGTGTTTTGAGGTTTGTGCATAGCATTCATTATGCTGAAGACTATCAATAGAATCTTCTAGATGCTAGGGGCTTGTTTGATTCGTAGGATAGGAAAAGCATAGGAATAGGAAAAACATAGGATTACAATGTCATGCCCACTTTAATCCTATAGCAACCCATATATATATGCAAGAAAGTTTGTTTGATTCTAGCGAAGGAAAAAAAGGATTCTAAGAAAGAGGTTTGGGCGTGGATCGATGTTATATTTCCTATGCAATCTAGTGCAAAGGATTCCCTAGGAAAATTTCCTATAGGAATCAATAATCATACAAATCAAACAACCATTATAGAAAAAATTCTTATGGGATTTAATCCTATAAATTTCCCATGTAAATCCTTTCAATCAAACATGATGGCCTAGAATGGAAAAGAAGATCCAATGGCTGGAAATGTTGGGATTCACGTGTCTTGATCGGACGGTCAACATTAAAAGTTATTCGTACACTATATAAAAAAAGTGGTAAGATAATGGAAAGATGAGATAGTGGTAAGATATACTACTCTTGTTGCTCCATGTCACACCTCGAGAAGAAGAAGCACACACACACATAGAGAGACTCACAAAGATTGCTCTTGAAGTTATACTATGAAACTATTTTGAAGGTGTACACTGTGGGTCAATATCTTGAAAATCGTCAAGATTTCTGAATGACTCAATATCTTGATATATATGAATTTGCATGCTGGCAACTCTTACATAGATTTATAAATGAAAGGATATCAAGGAAAATGAATAAACGAAAAGGGTCTGCATGACATCCTCTCGTTTGCAGTACCAGCCATGAAAAATGGTAAACATGAGATTTCAAACATTCGAAAAAGTCGTAGTCACATTAGATATGGCCTGAACACTCGAGGGTTTCTTGAGCGGAATGAAAGATTAGGTCATGGCCATATATACATCATAGTTCATGATAATGTTTGTAACATCCCAATTTGTAACCTAATTAGTTGTCTAGACTGCAAAAATCAGGGGGAACAAAAACTTTTTCTTGTTAAGTGTTGTAGTGTCCATGGTCATGGACGGGTTGGACAAACTTCTGTAGAGTGTAAGTCTATTCGAATAGCCGTGTCCATGGTCATGGACGGGTTGGACAAACTTCTATAGAGCGGTGCTGGTTTTTTTTCAAAAAGGATTTCGGAAAAGAAATGGCTTTGGAAATGTTTTGACCATGGGATGGTCGGAAAGGATACCTGTTTTGACCATGGGATGGTCAGAAAGGAATGAAAGGAGTTTGGTCATGGGATGACCGGAAGGAGGAACAAATGGGTGACCCAGTCCTAATGTTTTCTAAAACTTTTCAAAAATGTTTCCAAAATGCTTTACAAAAGTTTTCAACAAAGATATGTAGATGCTATATCTACAAGAGAAACTATTTGAGAAAAGAACCTCTCTTGGAGCCCTCCTACTACCACAGCCATAATGCATATCCTCTTGTTATTATTGTTATCTTAAGGTGGTTTGCGAGTACATTCAAAGTACTCACTGACATTGTCCCTGGCTATTAACTTGGTCAGATATCAAGAAGAAGGTGACGTTGACGACTATGCGAGCTAAGGCGTTCTCCCAGTCAGTTGCATGTAGGTTAAGGCATGGATCAGGCTCTACGCTTGATGAAGTTCCGCTGATGATTATTGATGTAGCCATTATGGCATCTATGTAAGTCTTGTAATTCGGTATGTCTCGGATGTTGTAATGATACTTGTCGGTTATGTTCCACGGCTCACTGATCATGGGAACATGGTGTATGCATAACAGGGACTTCTCGGATAATTAATCCGGGGGCCCCAAAGACTTGGTATCAGAGCCATCCTGACTATAGGAGAACCTTAGTTAGAATGGTCGTTACACAAGAACCTTATTTTGAAAACCTCGGCTTTCGAAAACTAGTTTCCCAATGAGTTTCCAAAAGCCCTACTTCTTCTCTTACTCTAAGTAAATGCTTTCGAAAATGGTTTCCTCTAACTCTCGCCCAAACTTCAAACCTACGGATTTTAAATAACTAGGATCTAGAACCCGGTGAAGACAACGAGAACAAGATGAGGACAAGCAACTACCAGCAACACAAGGAGACTACAATATCGCTCTACCTGCGGAATCCTCACAATCAGAAGACATCGGGTTGTTCACTATCAAGAAGCGTCCAAGATACGACGAAGGCTTCATCTGCAAGATAGTGACTCCGACTCAAAGAAAGACGATATCTAGGATCAATAGTCCTAAGAATAGGATTCCCCTACCTCGCGAGTAGTTAACTCCTTGGTCCCTAGCGTTGACCTTGTTTGCTTGCCTAAGTGCATCCTATGTGGCTTGATGTGTGCTGTCTGCCAGACATTGCGATTCTCTCCTTCTATTCGCCTTGATTGTATGTTATGGTTTCTGTGACCTCTGTAACAGTGTGACTCGAGGAGCGATAACCCACCTAGTAACTCAGGAAACCCCTGTGATAGATGTCGGTAATGAGACCTAGACTAACCTCGAGAGTTTATGAGAGGAAAAGCATCGCAAGAACCAGGAGTTCGACATCGTCAAGTCAGAATCAACTCAAAGATTTCACCTCAGCAGGACGACATACCTCGTCAAACTCACCTTGCAAGACTCGTCAATAGCACCACACTCCCTTGTTCCTCGGTCTACTACAGCTAGAATCCCGTTGAAGCCGGAAGTCTATCACCGAAGGATCCTCAATATCCACAAGAAACCACTTGATAAGTCAACCAAGACAAGAGGTGAAGACCTAACCACGCTGACCTTCGGTATATTAGACCTTCCAACCACCTCAGGAGACTAACTATTATAGTCGACCCTACTCAAAACGATAGAAGTTCCTCCCTAGAAGTCAGAAGTGCCCCTGAATCTAGATTCTAAGGAAGCGTGAAGATAACGAGTCCACTCCGCCATCAAGCAGAAGCAATGCAAGAAATTCAAGTGGAGACCGCTTACCCGACGCTGACTGCTTCAACCCTGTCTAACTACTAGCAGGAAGAATCGTAAACCACCAATTTACCTTGAGCTAACCCCTTAAGGGCTGCGTTAGGAAACTACCCTGCCAAGGTTGGTACAGTAGGGCATCGCTCGAAGACCTCAGCTCAAGATTCAGGAAAGCTATATCCTTCCTCTAACAGCAAGTCAGCCTTCCAAGACTGAAGATCCAAACACTTCCTGATGAACCTTAGAGAAGCTCTAAGGTGGAAAGACTACGCCTTTCCACTCAATCTCCAGAAGCCTATCTACCGGAAGATACTTCAGAAAAGATCCCCAGATTCGATATCTTTTTGCCAAGTAGCAACTCACAGTTCATCAGAGGAGAAACGAACTAAGGATTCTTCAAAATCCCTTTGCTACTTCAGCTGAAGACCACCCTAAGGGACCGCAGATTCACCAACCCCGTTCGTTCTAAATAGTTTGGATGATCCGCTAATTCAACTACTTCGATAGGCTTAGTACGAATAAAGTAGTATGTAAGCCTCATAACCGCCTAGTTTGTGGATGTCATCAGAAGATTGTGATATCCACCTAACATCATCCGACGACTCCAAGAAGGAAGGATTGTGTTAACTTCAAATCACCCTAGTTTAACCCTAAGGGGGAAAGACTGTGTCTTTCCCACAAAGTAGAATAACCCCCCCGCCAGAAGCAATCCAGCAGCTAGACCCAAAGACGTAAACTAGGATACGATAATACCTTAAGAGAGGTACACCAGGCCATAGATTCTATCCTCCGACGAGTACCCCGTGAAGTTCAGTATCGAGATAGTCTGTCCAGCCTAAGCCCTCGAGGTATCGAGCCCCGACGAAAAAGAAGGTCACTCCTCATAGTCCCGAGTAAACCCTGCTCAACACGTGCATCCCAAACGATTGAAGTTCAACCCCACCGTTGCAGTGACCCTGTTCAAAGACAAAGCAGGCAAGTTAGTACACGAGAAACACCTAACACTAACTCTAACACAACATCCCCTAACCTTACTCTCCTGAATCTCAGGACGAGACGAGATTCTTTTAAGGGGGAAAGGTCTGTAACATCCCAATTTTAGCAACCCTGATTAGTTGTCTAGACTACAAAAATTAGGGGGAACAAAAACTTTTCTTGTTAAGTGTTGCAGTGTTTGCTTGTTGATTGTCTGTGCTTATGCTTCTAATTGTATAGCTTATGATATACTCCTTACCTCACCATCAGTTGACAAAAGCTATTTAACAAAACTATCCTGGATCATTTTCCATATTCTCAAATGTTCTGGCATTCCAAAACATGAGCCAAGATGCTTATGTAACCAAAACTATTTTAGTAGCTTCTATTGACAAAACTATGGAGATATATATAAATATAATCTCCTTATGTTCCCAAGATAGAACCTTCAACTACTCCTACCTCTAGGATTCTCAAAACCTTGTATAAAACTTTTGAATTCTACTCTTGGTAGGGATACCAAGGACTCTTACCTTATTCAAACTCTAACATTTCAAAATTGCCCATATTTACCTCAAGCTAAGCTTGATGGTAACCCTAGTAGTAGTTGATTTGTTTGTAAGATGGGTTGCCTTGATCTTATGTTTGACTTGATTGCTTAGAAGTAGTATGAGCTACTCTAGGATTTCAGCCTATAGGATCAAGAAACTTCAAAATCCCCAAACCCTAAGAAACAATGCAATATGGATCTGATATCTAGCCACTAGGTGATCATCTAAAACCCTTAACCAGATCAATTCTGCAGTGATCCATTCTAGAAGCTTCCAAGTCAATGAAGATCAATATCAAGCATGGATCCCTTCTACTCAATCTACTATTCAACCTCATCCACTTGATGATGCTTTGGTACCTTGCAACCCATCAAAATCATCACCACCCACATTCTAGTCAAAAACCCTAAATTGGCCAAATTTGGCTAAGTCTGGAATCTGTTCCCAACATCACCTTTTTGAATGCCTCCCTCTCTCAACCCTTGAGAATTTTTGAAAATGCATTTGAACCATCTTGTTAAAAATCCTAAGGACTACCACAGCCCACTCTTTCCCTTGGTTAGATCATCCTCCGACCCACTTGTTCTTGATGGTTTTGCAGGCAAGAAAATAACTATTCCTGCAAATCTAGTCATCATGCCTACTTTGATAGAAGCTCACACCACCATCCCACCTTCTCTAGACCAACTCTTTGCATGGTTGTGTTCCACTCATATAGGTATATCAACATCTACTTCACTTGTTATAAGTGGATCTCTGTGCTCCTTAAACCCACATGGTTTATAAGGCATCATGACTCATTTGGTATGGCAGCCTTATTTTCAACAAAGTTTGCCATCACTTCTAGACATCCTCAAATGTAACCAATCCAAACTCCTTTTGCCATGATCATCTATATGGCTTGTTCTAACTATCCATCTATCCCTTGCATCAAGGTGAGCTTTGAGCTCCAAGATCCAACAAGGTTTTGGTGGTATGAAAATAACATCAGCCTAGATCCTCAACTCTTTGTTTTTCCATCTAATTCAAGTTGGATTTCCAATTACAAAGGTTGCAAATGATTTCTACACCTTGTATAGATCATATACCTTTATCATCAAGATTTTTATAAAATATTATCCATAATTATCATGGCCCCAAATCTATTTAATTCCTTTAATAGACAAAATCCCCAAAACTTCATCCACAATGGAAAGTTTGGTTTTTGCCAAAACACTTCCTCAAATTTTGGCTCAATTGAGATCCATATATCATACCCTAACTTCCAACTTAAAAAATAAATATTTCTGAAGGGTTTTATTATTTCTTTTTGCCCATTTTCTTCAATGGCTGAAATGGGATAATAATTGTTTTAAAACTTTTATCTTCCAATAAATCATGGTAAAATTCCCCTAAGTGTGTATTCACATTTGAGATCATCTCAACTCAAAAACCCACCTTGTCCAATGCAAAAATATCAAATGAACTCCAAGATTTCACTTCTGCAGTTTCTGAATAAATGGATTTAAGTGGACTTCTAATCTTCTGAAAAATCCCAAACAAATCCTAGAGATGCATATTAACCCTACCCACCTACCAGTACCATCTTCCCACCTTGTCCTATGCAAAATTTTGAACTCTCTTCACAAACACCATTTTGATAAAAAAGTGCAAACAACTCAAAACATGAGCTAAAATGAAGCAAATCTTTATCAAAGTCTTACCACCACTCTCCACAGCAACCAACACTCCTCCCTAGTCGAGGCCACTGTTGCATTGCACCCCTTTTGTCCTTTAGCTATTGGAGCAAGTGAGAGAGAGAGAGAATAAATCAATGCCATATCTTGTAAAATCTTCACAGCAGCTGTAGCATGCCCCTTCCTCTCTCTTGCCAATCCTAGACCCCACCTCCATTCCCTCTGCACCACTAAAAGCTCCCCTAGCTACCCATAGCTTCCCCTCCCTCTCCTTTTCTTTATTCACCTGAAGTAAAGAAGGAGAAGAAAATCTAGCAGCCTATGACCTCTCTAGCCCTCCCCTACTCTCAAGTGGCCCCACACCATCCTCTCCACCGCCTCCCTCGACGAATCAGAAGCACAGCCCCCTCTCCAGCTCGAGCCTAAGCCCGGTGCACCATAGACAACCCTCTCCCTAGAATATAGGGCCTCGGGCCACCCCGGCACCCCTACCTCGGCTCATTTCCTCCCCTTCCCTTCCACTGCACACCACCCAGAACCACTCCTCCCCATCCACTCTATCCTGGCCGGGATAAAGGAGAGAAGAATTATCGGCCATTTTCATGTTTTGAGGTCTAGATCTTCCTCACTTGCTCTTTCCTCTCTACATGTGGCCTCCTAGTACTCCCTGACCTCTTCTGCATCTAATCCTACCATCGTTTACTCCCAGGTCGAACTCTCACGACACCCACAATAAACTCTAGTGAGCTCAGTTCGGTAACTGTCACGCGAGCCTCCCCTCTGTCGCCAAAACCCTCGCTGCCGCCCTTCGTTGGGATCCATGGCGAGCGTCGCCTCGTCCTCCTCCACCTCGCTGCAGAAGGCCCTCAGGTGAGCTCCGGAACAACCTCTGTAGCCCTTAGGGTTTGCTCTCCCGCGCGCCGCCGCGACAAGGAAGACAAGCGGGAGCCGTAGATTGGCTTCTAATCCAACGGCTGTCATCGCCCGATACCCGTTCGACTGGCAAGCCTCGCTAATGGGCAGGCCCTCTCTCTCGCTTTCGAACGCGTCTCCCACGCACTAGCAAGCTGGGCCGGCCCTATACTGCGTGAAATCCGGCCCACCAACCCCTTCCTCCGTTCTCCTTTTCTTTTTATTTTAGATTTGTCTACAAACTGCTTGGTTTAATTCATTTTAAAAATGCAAACCAACACCAAGTGCCTAGATCTAAATTTTCTTAGATACATGTATGTTTTCCCTAACACACTGTACCCTTGGTTAGCTCAGTTAATGTACACATTAAATATATAAAAATCAATTTCAAGAAACTATCTAAAACACTCCTTAAATCCTACTGGTGGTTTTACAAATCCAAATGGAATGGATCCTTTTTGAACTGCAAGGTATTGATCATACCTACAATCTAAACTTGGTCCTAGGTCAAATGGAACCTTGGTTCATTTGTAGCAAAAATAACAAAATACATGCAGTTAGGACTTTAGAAAATTCCCTAGGCATATCTACAACACCTATTAGGATAATTCCAAATACCAGAGAAGTGGACCATCAATACCTATCCAAAACTAGGAGATAAGGATTTATTGACCCTCTGTTGAATTTTAGTGAATTAAATACTTCTGTAAGGGGTATTATCACTAAATAAAACACTCCAGGAGTTTGCCAACTCCAAAAAGAGTGAATCAAATTCCTATGGAAAGGTATTCTAAATTCCTACCATGTGCCCTTAGAATCAAATCAAAATATTCTGTAGATTTAATCTGGTGAAAAAAGACAAGTTGTCTATAGAACTGCCTTTGGGAATTTCCTGAGGGCATTCTAGTCATTATTCTGGCATGATTCCAACTATCAGTGAACAAGTACATCAATCCTTACCTAACCACCCAAGGAAATAGTTTTTGGAGCTCCAGAACTTTTCTAGAGATTTATTCCCTAAAACTAGAAGTTAACTCACTAGGAAAATCATAACTATTTAAAGTAAAGTGATAAAATAGTGAAACCACTTTTGTTGGTTTCATTTTCTCAACATCTACCTGTAGGTATCATTTTTGTACAATGGTATTGATACATTGCAAATGTATCTATAATTTTTGATGTTCCATGCTTGGTTTTATCCACTTTCTTGTGTTTTGTCCACACTTTGGAGTACTTTTCATATGATTTCTTGGACTAAACTATTAACAAGAGCCATAGTGCCAGCTGTCTGTTTTCTATTGTTTATGGTTCCAGGAAAGTCAGAAAATGAATATTCTTGGAATTGGATGGGACAAAAGCCAAAGTGCCTATTTTTCCGGAAGTCATCAGATGCCAGAATACGAGACGGAGAGGGGCCAGAGGCCGGCCACACCACCTGGCCGCACGACCAGGCTTGGCCCGCGCTAGGGGATGGTGTGGTGGACCCTGGCACCCCCTCGGCCTCCCCTTCCAACTATAAGATGCCCTCGGGATGAAAACCCTAAGGGCCCGATCAAAAATCCACAAAAGAGTCTGTAGCCGTCGTCATCTCCATCCCCAGATCGGGAGGGATCTGAAGCTCTTCCAGGCACGCTACCAGAGAGGGGAATTCACCCTGGAGGCCTTCTTCATCACCATGCAAGCCTCCGGTGTGATGCATGAGTAGTTCATCCTTGGACTATGGATCCATGTAGTAGCTAGATGGCTGGTTCTCCTCCTTTGTGCTTTCATGTCTAGATCTTGTCAGCTCCGTTCATGATCAAGATCATCTATTTGTAATTCTACATGTTGTGTTTGCGGGGATCCGATGGATATTGAGATGCTATTTCAGATTGATTATTGATTCTATCATGTCTTTGTTATTTGTGATCTTGCATGCTTTCCGTTGTTAGTAGCTATCTTGGCCAAGTAGATGCTAGCAACTCCAAGAGTTAGTATTTATGCTCGATAGTGGGTTCATGCCTCTGGTAATCTGGGGAAGTGACAGAAATATCTAACGTACTAGCTGTGTTGTTGCTACTAGGGAGAAAACAACAATCCTTTGTTCATAGAACAATCGTATTGTTTACTTTACACGAAGTTCGTAAAGAAATAATCTGTTGCTTGCAACTTAGTACTGGAGGGGGTTCGGATGATAACCTAAAGGTGGATTATCAGTCATAGATGCAGTTGGATGGCGGTATATGTATAATGTTGTAATGCCCAATCAAGTCTCAGAGGAGTCAAGATGATTAGTATATGCATGTATTGCTTTCTCGATGTTTGTCAATTGCCCCGCTGTAATTCGTTCACCCAGCATGTTATCTATCTTAAGGGGAGCCACCTCTAGTGAACTATGGATCCCGGTCCTTTTCTTTACATTCAATCTACAATCTTTTACTGCTTTGTGCTTACTTTCTGCAAACTATTACTTCTTTCCATTCGATACGTTTAATCCTTTGTTTTCAGCGAAACACGGTGAGATTGACAACCTCATCGCAAGTTGGGGACAAAGTTCTGTGCTTGTGTTGTGCAGGTCTCCATGTTGCTACTAGCACCGGTAGTGCGGCCTGCCAAGGCTCAGCTAGCAACACCTTTGGGGTGTTTCCTTGCTCCTACTGGTTCGATTAAACCTTGGTTTCATAAGTAAGGGAAACTTGCTGCTGTGCTCATCATACCTTCCTCTTGGGGTTCCCAATGAGCTCTACATCAACCATGCTCTAGCATTTTTCTAGCGCCATACATAGAGCCATCAAGCTTTTTTCTGGCGCCGTTGCCGGGGAGTCAAGGACATCTTCACAAGGGGAGTCCCTCATAACCAATCTCTTTACTTTGTTATTTTTGTTTTGCTTAGTTTCTTTTTGCTTTGTTTGCTTGTTTCTTTATCAAAAACACAAAAAAATAGCTTTACTAGTTTGCTTTCTTATTTGAAAACACAAAAAATGACTACTCTTGAAAACACTAAGTTGTGTGACTTCAGTAGCACCAACAACAATGATTTTATGAGCACACCTATTGCTCCACTTGTGCCTGAAGATACTTTCTTTGAGATAAAACCTGCTTTGCTCAATCTTGTTATGAGAGAACAATTTTCTGGTATTGGTAATGAAGATGCTGCTTCCCATCTAAATAACTTTGTTGAACTTTGTGAGATGCAAAAGCATAGGGATGTAGATGGTGATATTATTAAGCTGAAATTGTTTCCTTTCTCTTTGAGAGGAAAATCTAAAGAATGGTTGAATTCCTTAACTAGGAATAGTATTGATTCTTGGACTAAGTGCAAAGATGATTTTATTGGAAAATACTATCCTCCTGCTAAGATTATATCTATGAGAAGTGAAATAATGAAGTTTAAACAATATGATAATGAGCATGTTGCTCAAGCTTGGGAAAGAATGAAATCTTTGGTAAAGAATTGTCCCACTCATGGACTGACTGCTTGGATGATCATCCAAACTTTTTATGCAGGATTGAACTATTCTTTAAGGAACCTATTGGATTCTGCTGCTGGAGGTACCTTTATGGCCATTACTTTGGGTGCTGCAACAAAACTTCTGGACAATATGATGGTTAATTATTCTGAATGGCATACTAAGAGAGCTCCACAAGGTAAGAAGGTAAATTCTGTTGAGGAAACCTCCTCCTTGAGTGATAAGATTGATATTATTATGTCTATGCTTGTTAATGGGAAAGCCCATATTGATCCAAATAATGTTCCCTTAGCCTCTTTGGTTGCTCAACAAGAGCAAGTTGATGTGAATTTCATAAGAAATAATAATTTTGGCAACAATGTTTATGGTAATAACAATTATAGGCCCTGCCCTCTTAATAATACTTATGGCTATAATGGTAAACCTGGATTACCTAGTGAAGGAAGAATTCTAGAAGTTGAAAGAGCCACTAAAAACTTCATGCAAATGCAATATGAGCAAAATAAACTCTTTACTAAAACTATGGAGGAACAATCTACCATCTTGAAGAACATTAGCCATCAACTTGAGAGTCTAAATAGGGAAATTCCTAGTTTACAATTGAAACTCTCTAATGCTGAAAGGAATATATCATCTCTATCTGAAGCTCAATCTTCATTGATTAATAAAATGGCTGCTAAACCTGAAACTAATGAGAATACCTTTGCAGCTACTAATGCCATACAAGTAAGAATTGATGAAAATGTTAGACTATTAGCTGAATTACATGCTAAGTGGGAAACAGAAGATGAAATTGCTAGAAACATTAGTGTTTCTACTATTACCACCACTAGTGTTGAGGCTAGTAATAGTTCTACCACTTTAGATGATAAACTTGATTTTTATATTGATGGTTGCAATATCTCTGAAGTTATTAAGTTCCTACAAAAGCTTGCTAAAAGTCCTAATGTTAGTGCTATGAACATGGCCTTTACAAAACACATTACTGATGCTCTCATAAAGATTAAAGAAGAAAAGATGAAACATAAAGCTTCTATTCCTATAAAACAAGAAGATGGTTGGGAACCCATCATTAATATGAAAGTGAATGACTTTGATTTCAAAGATTTATGTGATCTCTATAGTAGTGTTTCTATTATGCCTAGAAGGATTTATGATATGCTTGATTTGCCTCCACTTGAAGATTGTTATTTGAATGTCCCACTTGATGATAATGCTAAAAAGAAACTCATGGGGAGTCTTAATGATGTTCTTATTATGGTTAACAATGCCTATGTCCCTGTTGATTTCTATGTTTTGTATGTTGAATACAATGCTTCTTATCCTATTACTTTGGGAAGACATTTTCTTAGAACTATTGGTGCCATTATTGATATGAAAGAAGGTACCATTAAATATCAACTCCCACTCAAGAAAGGTATAGAAAACTTCCCTAAGAAGAGATAGAAGATTTCTTTTGCTTCTCCCATGAAAACAAAATTTGGTCTTAATGCTTCTTCATTTGAGAACACTTCATTCTTTTTCTTGCTTCTTATGCCTAACTTAAAGGCGTTAAAGAAAAGTACTTATTGGGAGATAACCCAAAAGTTTTAGATGAGTCTTGGAAGTTATGACCTCTGTAATAACCTCTCCTTATCCTTTTTATTTTGCTTTTTTTCCCAAGAGTAACCTCTATTGAGAGAGAAGTAATGATTGGGAAAGTTGCTATCCCGAAACAGATTTGTGTGCTTCACCATAAAAATTCGTGTAAAATCTCTAAACGTCTTTTTGAGGCGTGAATTTTTGTGCTTCTGCCCCAGGTTGTTATCTAACTTTCGTTAGCTCAATACTTTTTTATTTGAGCAACATAAGGTCTTTGAAAAAATTCGTCTTTACCTGCTGGTCTATTTTGACAGATTTCTGCCATTTTCTGCATTTGCTTCTTGTTGGTTCCTTTTTGAGTTCTTTTGGGGAATTGATCTTTTTGAGGGAAGTGCTACAGTATATAGTGTTCTAATGGAAGTTTATTTGGTGTTAGAACTGAACCTTAAGACTTATTTATCTTGAGTGCACTAATGTTGCTAATAAAGATTGTGTGAAGTTTTGTATGAAGGAAAAATTTCAGGTGTTTGGAAGGAATGAGTAATGAAATGAAGGATGGTCTAAAGATCAAGCTTAGGGATTCCACGCGTGTCACCCCAAGAAATATGCAAGAAGTACAAGCGTCAAAGCTTGGGGATGCCCAAGGTATCCCCTTCTTCATCAATAAAAATCCCAGGTTTCTTCCAAACGCTTCATTTTTATTGTTTCATGCACAGTTGTGTTGTTCTTGGAGCGTCTTCTTTTTCGTTTTCGTTTTGGTTTTTAGTTTTCTTGGTTTGCTTAGTTTGCTGAATAAATTGGTTGGACGCCCTCTTTCATACATTGGTTTTCAAATTGTTTGGTTTGGTTTGGAAAAGAGTAGGAAAGTTCATACTTATGTGGTAAAAAGAGCTTGTTTTTGACTGTGGCCTATGCTTTGTCATGCCATGCTTGATATTGTTTTGGCTTTATGCTTAGTATTCTTTGATGTAGCATGACTTGTTATAAACAATTGAGATTGCTTAATGTGCCTTGGATGAATCATGCGTTGTTTTAGCATATTAAAGCATAGTATAGTGGTATCCTCCTTTGATGCTTTATTTGGGTTGACTTGGCGCATGCTCACACCATGTTATGACTATCTCAAGTCACCATAGCCTTTATGATCCTTTAGTTTTCAACTTGTAGTATCACTTTATGCTTTGATCAATGATGTTTTGTCGCTCTGCATGATTATGGCCATTATTGCTCTCTTAGTTTGTCGCTCCCAGTCTTTTGCTAGCCTCCACAACCAAGTATGAGTTCCACTCATGCATCCAACTCCCTAAACCAAGTTATTCCAAAGAGTCCACCATACCTACCTACTAGCGTATGCTATTCCATGTATATTCATGCTTTTGTTTACCTTCCAAATTAAACTTGTTATGAGAAAACTAGTGATTAAAGCTCTCACGAACTTGATGGCACACTTTAGTTTTTTGCTTCTAATAAACTTGAACCATTGGGTCCTTCTTTGTTGTGTATATGCTTGCGCTTTATAAGTTGAAATTAGCAGAACCATGTTTCATGGGGAACGCTTTCAACATTGCACTTGTACTTTGTACCCCGTTGATATTATGTTCTTTTGCTTACGGATCCCGACGGTGTGAAATAAAAGTGGAACTTGTAAGATCATGGAGTTTGTATGTGTGTTAGAGAAACGCCTAGGCCGCTAGCCTAAGCCATGCCTAATCATGGTGGAAACTTGCAGCATCACCATAGTGAGCACTCTATGAAGCATCCTCAATAAAAACCTATGCAAAAACCAAATAAAAAGATCGCTGAGATGCTCATTGTCTGCTTGCCTTGTCATTTTGATTATGGGAAAGCTCCTGTATCATGTGCAAGGGGTACCCCGTTGGCCGTTCTTAATGATACACATGTACTTACAATGACAAGATCTTACTCGTGACTGAAGTTGAGTAGCATGAGGTTCGGTCTTCGTAAGTAAGGGGCATGAGATTTTGGTTTATAACTTGTCAAGCATATCCTCTTAGTTGTGTCACTATAACCTTAATCACCTTAAAGATGCTTATGATAGGGGCAATGAGAGCTAAAAGCTATAAGTACCATAATTTTTCGAAGCTCTTTATGAGACTTGAATCCCTACTTCCTTTTATAAAGGCCTTTCTTCCACCATTATATTGAGTCTCCATCTTCTACCTTTATGCACCTACTTTGAGAGCATAGTGGCCATTCTTAGTTCTATGTGAATTGTCCCAAGACTAGTTTATTGATGCATAACTTGATATTGCTTGTTTTAAACTTTTGTATCTAGTCACTCTTATGAACGTTGAAGGTGTCCTATGCATTCATATTTGCTACTCTATTGAGGGACAAGCTAAATACTAGTATGCTATGCTTTCTTTATGTGAAACAAACAAACGTCTTGCAAAGCATTGTTATTCATGAATATTTTGTTTGTGCCTTTTCATGTTGCATCAAAGTTTCTTTGTCTTATTGCTAGAACTTTGTCTTTCATGTTATGATTGAAGTACTATCCCAGCTTTGAATGTTTTACAAATACTTTGACCAAGTCTTTGATGGTGCATGTCACCTCAAAAATTATTCTTTCTTTTTATCACTTACCTACTCGAGGACGAGCATGAGTTAATCTTGGGGATGTTGATACATTGCAAATGTATCTATAATTTTTGATGTTCCATGCTTGGTTTTATCCACTTTCTTGTGTTTTGTCCACACTTTGGAGTACTTTTCATATGATTTCTTGGACTAACCTATTAACAAGAGCCATAGTGCCAGCTGCCTGTTTTCTATTGTTTTTGGTTCCAGAAAAGTCAGAAAATGAATATTCTCAGAATTGGATGGGACAAAATCCAAAGTGCCTATATTTCCGGAAGTCATCAGATGCCAGAATACGAGACAGAGAGGGGCCAGAGGCCGGCCACACCACCTGGCCGTGCTGCTAGGCTTGGACCGTGCCAGGGGGTGGTGTCGTGGCCCCTGGCACCCCCTCGGCCTCCCCTTCTGACTATAAGAAGCCCTCGGGATGAGAACCCTAAGGGCCCGATCAAAAATCCACGAAAGAGTCTGTAGTCGCCGTCATCTCCATCCCTAAATTGGGAGGGATCTGAAGCTCTTCTCGGCACCCTGCCGGAGAGGAGAATTCACCCTGGAGGCCTTCCTCATCACCATGCAAGCCTCCGGTGTGATGCGTGAGTAGTTCATCCTTGGACTACGGATCCATGTAGTAGCTAGATGGCTGGTTCTCCTCCTTTGTGCTTTCATGTCTAGATCTTGTGAGCTCCGTTCATGATCAAGATCATCTATTTGTAATTCTGCATGTTGTGTTTGCGGGGATCCAATGGATATTGAGATGCTATTTCAGATTGATTATTGATTCTATCATGTCTTTGTTATTTGCGATCTTGCATGCTTTCCGTTGTTAGTAGCTATCTTGGCCAATTAGATGCTAGCAACTCCAAGAGTTAGTATTTATGCTCGATAGTGGGTTCATGCCTCTGGTAATCTGGGGAAGTGACAGAAATCTCTAAGGTACTAGATTTGTTGTTTCTACTAGGGAGAAAACAACAATCCTTTGTTAATGGAACAATCGTATTGTTTACTTTACACGCAGTTCCTAAAGCAATAATCTGTTGCTTGCAACTTAATACTGGAGGGGGTTCGGATGATAACCTGAAGGTGGATTATTAGTCATAGATGCAGTTGGATGGCGGTCTATGTATAATGTTGTAATGCCCAATCAAGTCTCAAAGGAGTCAAGATGATTAGTATATGCATGTATTGCTTTCTTGATGTTTGTCAATTGCCCCGCTGTAATTTGTTCACCCAGCATGTTATCTATCTTAAGGAGAGCCAACTCTAGTGAACTATGGATCCTGGTCCTTTTCTTTACATTCAATCTACAATGTTTTACTGCTTTGTGTTTACTAGTTCTTTCCATTCGATACGTTTAATCCTTTGTTTTAAGCAAAACACGATGAGATTGACAACCTCATCGCAAGTTGGGGACAAAGTTCTGTGGTTGTGTTGTGCAGGTCTCCACGTTGCTACTAGCACCGATAGTGCGCCCTGCCAAGGCTCAGCTAGCAACACCTTTGGGGTGTTTCCTTGCTCCGACTGGTTCGATTAAACCTTGGTTTCATAACTGAGGGAAACTTGCTGCTGTGCTCATCATACCTTCCTCTTGGGGTTCCCAACGAGCTCTACATCAACCATGCTCCAGCATTTTTCTGGCGCCATACACTGAGCCATCAGGTATCATACAGAATATGTCCTTGGTCCAAAACCCCCTCTTAGGTAGTTCCTCGACAATAAACCCTAAGGGGTGTTCATCCCCTTCTCCAAGGCCATCTCAACCTCCTAAATCCAAACCTCTCTAAAACTACTGAACCTTAATTGAAGATTATTCAATTGCTTGTTTGCTTAGTGGTATTGGTGATTGTATGCCTTGTATTGATTGTGCCCTTTTGTTTGTTTGCATGTGTTCCCTATCGACGATAGTTGTGATTATATCGGAGAGCAGAAGAAGATGGTTATTATTGTATATTATTGGGTATTCTAAGAAAAATTCCAGGGACATATTGCCATATCGCTGATCATCAGGCAAGCCACCTTCTTGCTTATAAGCCTTGTCCTACTGTTTTACTTATGCATGTTTTATCTATTGTTTATTACAAATTGCACTGTTTTACTATATGTTGATGAATATATGGTAGTGGTTTGGCTCCTCCGAACTACTACTCTATTGTACTACTAAGTGCAACCCCCTTGATGACACCTACTTGCCCCTAGTATGGTAGATGGTGCAATACACCATACCCTTTGGAGACCCCCGATTTAGTCGAAGCAAAGATAGAGGATGGGAAGACCCCGGAAAAAGTTTTACCAAATGTTTTATGATAAAACCTTGGTGAGGTGGGACCTCCCAAGAGATGTTGAGAAAGAAAAAGGTTTTGTTTTACAAAATGCTGAAGGAAAGGTCGAGGAAAAAGGTTTACAAAAATGCACCTGGTTCTTTGCAGTTTAGCTGTAAAAACTTAACCCGTGCAACCACATTACTCTGGAATGGGACAGGGATAGATTTGATGTTTGTCTATTCTAGTATAAGCTGCCTCGCAACTACTACAGGGGATGAAACTCCCTAGAGGACAAACGGTCCATGTGGGACATCGACCGGGAGAAGGAACGAAGGGTCTGCCGGCCTCCACGCGTTACTATGAGCCCCTCATTGAAAGCGCACACTCGGAAAGTGGAAAAAGCGCTCCGGTTGGTCCTCGGTACCTGATGACCCGGTGTTGAGGGGAAAACACTCATAGGGTAGGCACTTATACTGGAGTAGGCATTCGGAGAGTCTAGATCGGTTACTTGACCCACAATCGGTGTAGATCAGGGTAGTGTACCCAGATGGTGTGGGTAAAGTGTACAACATCTGCAGAGTGTAAATCTATTCGAATAGCCATGTCCACGGTCATGGACGGGTTGGAAAAGCTTCTCTAGAGCGGTGCTGGTTTTGTTTTCAAAAAGGATTTCGGAAAAGAAATGGCTTTGGAAATGTTTTGACCATGGGATGGTCGGAAAGGATACCTGTTTTGACAATGGGATGGTCACAAAGGAATGAAAGGAGTTTGGTCATGGGATGACCGGAAAGAGGAACAAATGGGTGACCCAGTCCTAATGTTTTTCAAAACTTTTCAAAAAGGTTTCCAAAATGCTTTACAAAAGTTTTTAACAAATATATGTAGATGCTATATCTACAAGAGAAACTATTTGAGAAAAGAACATCTCTTGGAGCCCTCCTACTACCACAGCCATAATGCATATCCTCTTGTTATTATTGTTATCTTAAGGTGGTTTGCGAGTACATTCAAAGTACTCACTGGCATTGTCCCTGGCTATTAACTTGGTCAGATATCAAGAAGAAGGTGACGTTGACGACTATGCTAGCTAGGGCGTTCTCCCAATCAGTTACCTATAGGTTAAGGCATGGATCGGGCTCTACGCTTGATGAAGTTCTGCTGATGATTATTTATGTATCCATTATGGCATCTATGTAAGTCTTGTAATTCGGTATGTCTCGGATGTTGTAATGATACTTGTCGGTTATGTTCTACGGCTCACTGATCATGGGAACATGGTGTATGCATAACAGGGACTTCTCGGATAATTAATCCGGGGGCCCCACAATGTTCCCATATTTGGTAGATGGGTGTGTCTTGCCATGGTATACAATAATGCTGGGGTGGTAGTTTCGAACTAGTACTAGGAAAAACATGTTCAAATTTCTGAGTTGTATCTTTAAGGTCCGTGTTGTAAAAGTATAGGTCCCAGATGTATTTTGGTTTTCTTTTTGGACCACTATGTAATTAATCCGGGGGCCCCACAGACTTGGTATCAGAGCCATCCTGACTGTAGGAGAACCTTAGTTAGCATGGTCGTTAGACAGGAACCTTATTTTGAAAACCCTGGCTTTCGAAAACTAGTTTCCCAATGAGTTTCCAAAAGCCCTACTTCTTCTCTTACTCTAAGTAAGTGCTTTCGAAAATGTTTTCCTCTAACTCTCACCCAAACTTCAGACCTACAGATTTTAAATAACTAGGATCTAGAACCCGGTGAAGACAATGAGAACAAGATGAGGACAAGCAACTACCAGCAAACACAAGGAGACTACAATATCGCTCTACCCGCAGAATCCTCACAATCAGAAGACATCGGGTGTTGAACTATCAAGAAGCGTCCAAGATACGACGAAGGCTTCATCTGCAAGATAGTGACTCCGACTCGAAGAAAGACGATATCTAGGATCAATAGTCCTAAGAATAGGATTCCCCTACCTCGCGAGTAGTTAAATCCTTGGTCCCTAGCGTTGATCGTGTTTGCTTGCCTAAGTGCATCCTGTGTGGCTTGATGTGTGCTGTCTGCCGGACATTGCGATTCTCTCGCTCTGTTCGCCTTGATTGTATGGTATGGTTTGCTGTGACCTCTGTAACAGTGTGACTCGAGGAGCGATAACCCACCTAGTAACTCAGGAAACCCCTATGATAGATGTCGGTAATGAGACCCAGACTAACCTCGAGAGTTTATGAGAGGAAAAGCATCACAAGAACCAGGAGTTCGACATCGTCAAGTCAGAATCAACTCAAAGATTTCACCTCAACAGGACGGCATACCTCGTCAAACTCACCTCGCAAGACTCGTTAATAGCACCACACTCCCTTGTTCCTCAGTCTACTACAGCTAGAATCCCGTTGAAGCCGGAAGTCTATCACCGAAGGATCCTCAATATCCACAAGAAACCACTTGATAAGTCAACCAAGACAAGAGGTGAAGACCTAACCACGCTGACCTTCGGTATATTAGACCTTCCAACCACCTCAGGAGACTAACTATTATAGTCGACCCTACTCAAAACGACAGAAGTTCCTCCCTAGAAGTCAGAAGTACCTCTGAATCTGGATTCTAAGGAAGTGTGAAGATAACGAGTCCACTCCGCCATCAAGCAGAAGCAACGCAAGAAATTTAAGTGGAGACTGCTTACCCGATGCTGACTGCTTCAACCCTGTCTAACTACTAGCAGGAAGAGTCGTAAACCACCAATTTACCCTGAGCTAACCCCTTAAGGGCTGCGTTAGGAAACTACCCCGCCAAGGTTGGTACAGTAGGGCGTCGCTCGAAGACCTCAGCTCAAGATCCAGGAAAGCTATATCCTTCCGCTAACAGCAAGTCAGCCTTCCAAGACTGAAGATCCAAACACTTCCTGATGAACCTTAGAGAAGCTCTAAGGTGGAAAGACTATGTCTTTCCACTCAATCTCCAGAAGACTGTCTACCGGAAGATACTTCAGAAAAGATCCCCAGATTCGATGTCTTTTTGCCAAGTAGCAACTCGTGGTTCATCAGAGGAGAAACGAACTAAGGATTCTACGAAATCCCTTTGCTACTTCAGCTGAAGACCACCCTAAGGGACCGCAGATTCACCAACCCCGTTAGTTCTAAACAGTTTGGATGATCCGCTAATTCAACTACTTCGATAGGCTTAGTACGAATAAAGTAGTATGTAAGCCTCATACCCCCTAGTTTGCGGACGTCATCGGAAGGTTCCAACTCCGAGCAGAAGATTGTGATATCCACCTAACATCATCCGACGACTCCAAGAAGGAAGGATTGTCTTAACTTCGAGTTACCCTAGTTTAACCCTAAGGATGTCTTTCCCACAAAGTAGAATAACACCCCCCCTACCAGAAGCAATCCAGCAGCTAGACCCAAAGACATAAACTAGGATACGATAATCCCTTAAGAGAGGTACACCAGGCCATAGATTCTATCCTCTGAAGAATACCTCACGAAGTTCAGTATCGAGATAGTCTGTCCATCCTAAGCCCTCGAGGTATCGAGCCCCGACGAAAAAGAAGGTCACTCCTCACAGTCCCGAGTAAAGCCTGCTCAACACATGCATCCCAAACGATTGAAGTTCAACCCCACCGTTGCAGTGACCCTATTCAAAGACAAAGCAGGCAAGTTAGTACACGAGAAACACCTGACACTAACTCCAACACAACATCCCCTAACCTTACTCTCCCGAATCTCGAGACGAGATTCATTTAAGGGGGAAAGGTCTGTAACATCCCAATTTTAGCAACCCTGATTAGTTGTCCAGACTGCAAAAATCAGGGGGAAAAAAACTTTTCTTGGTAAGTGTTGCAGTGTTTGCTTGTTGATTGTCTGTTGATTTTCTGTGCTTATGCTTCTGATTGCATAGCTTATGATATACTCCTTAACTCACCATCAGTTGACAAAAGCTATTTAACAAAACTATCCTAGGTCATTTTCCATATTCTCAAATGTTCTGGCATTCCAAAACATGAGCCAAGATTCTTATGTAACCAAAACTATTTTAGTAGCTTCTATTGACAAAACTATGGAGAGATATATAATATAATCTCCTTATGTTCCCAAGACAGAACCTTCAACTACTCCTACCTCTAGGATTCTCAAAAGCTTGTATAAAACTTTTGAATTCTACTCTTGGTAGGGATGCCAAGGACTCTTACCTTATTCAAACTCTAAACTTTCAAAATTGCCCATCCTTACCTCAAGCTAAGCTTGATGGTAACCCTAGTAGTAGTTGATTTGTTTGTAAGATGGGTTGCCTTGATCTGATGTTTGACTTGATTGCTTAGAAGTAGTATGAGCTACTCTAGGAGTTCATCCTATAGGATCAAGAAAATTTAAAATCCCCAAACCCTAAGCAAGAATGCAAGATGGATCTGATCTCTAGCCACTAGGTGATCATCTAAAACCCTTAACCAGATCAATTCTGCAGTGATCCATTCTAGAAGCTTCCAGGTCAATGAAGATCAATAGCAAGCATGGATCCCTTCTACTCAATATACTCTTCAACGTCATCCACTTGATGATGCCTTGCTACCTTGCAACCCATCAAAATCATCACCACCCACATTTTAGTCAAAAACCCTAAATTGGCCAAATTTGGCTAAGTCTAGAATCTGTTCCCAACATCACCTTTTTGAATGCCTCCCTCTCTCAACCCTTGAGCATTTTTGAAAATGCATTTGAACCATCTTGTTAACCATCCTAAGGAATACCAAGGCCCACTATTGACCTTGGTTAGATCATCCTCCAACCCACTTGTTCTTGATGGTTTTGTAGGCAAGAAAATAACTATTCATGCAAATCTAGTCATCATGCCTACTTTGATAGAAGCTCACACCACCATACCAACTTCTCTGGACCAAATCTTTGCATGGTTGTGTTCCACTAATATAGGTATATCAACATCTACTTCACTTGTTCCAAGTGCATCTCTGTGCTCCTTAAACCCACATGGTTTATAAGGCATCATGACTCATCTGGTATGGCAGCCTTATTTTCAACAAAGTTTGCCATCACTTGTAGACCACCTCAAGTGTAACCAATCCAAAATCCTTCTGCCATGATCATCTATATGACTTGGTCTAACTATCTATCTATCCCTTGCATCAAGGTGATCTTTGAGCTCCAACATCCAACAAGGTTTTGGTGGTATGAAAATAACTTCAGCCTAGATCCTCAACTCTTTGTTTTTCCATCTAATTCAAGTTGGATTTCCAATTACCAAGGTTGCAAATGATTTCTACACCTTGTCTAGATCATATACCTTTATCATAAAGATTTATAAAATATTATCCACAATTATCATGGCCCCAAATCTATTTAATTCCTTTAATAGATAAAATCCCCAAAACTTCATCCACAATGGAAAGTTTGGTTTTTTCCAAAACACTTCCTTAACTTTTGGCTCAATTGAGATCCATATATCATACCCTAACTTCCAACTTCAAAAATAAATTTTTTTGAAGGGTTTTATTATTTCTTTTTGCCCATTTTCTTAAATGGGTGAAATGGAATAATAATTGTTTTAAATACTTTTATCTTCCAATAAATCTTGGGAAAATTCCCCTAAGTGTGTATTCACATTTGGGATCATCTCAACTCAAGAACCCACCTTGTCCAATGCAAAAATATCAAATGAACTCCAAGATTTCACTTCTGCAATTTCTGAATAAATGGATTTAAGTGGACTTCTAATCTTCTGAAAAATCCCAAATAAATCCTAGAGAGGCATATTAACCCTACCCACGTACCAGTACCATCTTCCCACCTTGTCCTATGCAAAATTTTGAACTCTCTTCACAAACACCATTTTGATAAAAAAGTGCAAACAACTCAAAACATGAGCTAAAATGAAGCAAATCTTTATCAAAGTCTTACCACCACTCTACACATCAACCAACACTCCTCCCTAGTCGAGGCCACTGTTGCATTGCACCCCTTTTGTCCTTTAGCTATTGGAGCAAGTGAGAGAGAAAGAGAATAAATCAATGCCATATCTTGTAAAATCTTCACAGCAGCTGCAGCACACCCCTTCCTCTCTCTTGCCAATCCTAGACGCCACCTTCCTTCCCTCTGCACCACTAAAAGCTCCCCTAGCTACCCATAGCTTCCCCTCCCTCTCCTTTTCTTTATTCACCCGAAGTAAAGAAGGAGAAGAAAAGCTAGCAGCCTATGACCTCTCCAGCCCTCGCCTGCTGTCAAGTGGCCTCACACTATCCTCTCCACCGCCTCCCTTGATGAATCAGAAGCACAACCCCCTCTTCAGCTCGAGACTAAGCCCGGTGCACCATAGACAACCCTCTCCCTGGAATATAAGGCCTCGGGCCACCCATACCTCGGCTCATTTTCTCCCCTTCCCTTCCACTGCACACCACCGAGAACCCCTCCTCCCCATCTGCTCTATCCTGGTCGGGATAAAGGAGAGAAGAACTCTCAGCCATTTTCAAGTTTTGAGGTCTAGATCTCCCTCCCCTGCTCTTTCCTCTCTGCATGTGGCCTCCTAGTACTCCCCGACCTCTTCTGCATCTAATCCTACCATTGTTTACTCCAAGGTCGAACTCTCACGACACCCACGACGAACTCCGGCGAGCTCGGTTCGGTAACCGTCACGCGAGACTCCCCTCTGACGCCAAAACCCTCGCTGCCGCCCTTCGTTGGGATCCCCGACGAGCGTCACCTCGTCCGCCTCCACCTCGCCGCAAAAGGCCCTCAGGTGAGCTCCGGAACAACCTCTGTAGCCCTTAGGGTTTTCTCTCCCGTGTGCCGTCGCGACGAGGAAGACAAGCGGGAGCCATCGATTGGCTTCTAATCCAGCGACTGTCATCGCCTGATACCCATTCGACTGGCAAGCCTTGCTGACGGGCGGGCCCTCTCTCTCGCTTTCGAACGCGTCTCCTGCGCGCCGGCAAGCTGGGCCAGCCCTGCACCGCACGAAATCCGGCCCACCAACCCCTTCATCCGTTCTCCTTTTCTTTTTATTTCAGATCTATCTACAAACTGCTTAGTTCAATTCATTTTCAAAATGCAAACCAGCACCAAGTGCCTAGATCAAAATTTTCCTAGATACATGTATGTTTTCCCAAACACACAGTACCCTTGGTTAGCTCAGTTAATGTATACATTAAATATATAAAAATCAATTTCCAGAAACTATCTAAAACACTCCTTAAATCCTACTGGTGGTTTTACAACTCCAAATGGAATGGATCCTTTTTGAACTGCAAGGTATTGGTCATACCTACAATCTAAACTTGGTCCTAGGTCAAATGGAACCTTGGTTCATTTGTAGCAAAAATAACAAATACATGCAGTTAGGTCTTTAGAAAATTCCCTAGGCATATCTACAGCACCTATTAGGCTAATTCCAACTCCCGGAGAAGTGGACCATCAATACCTATCCAAGCCCAGGAGATAAGGATTTATTGACCCTCTATTGAATTTTAGTGAATGAAATACTTCTATAAGGGGTATTATCACTAAATAAAACACTCCAGGAGTTTGACAACTCCAAAAAGAGTGAATCCAATTCCTATAGCAAGGTATTCTAAATTCCAACCATGTTCCCTTGGAATAAAATCAAAAGCTTTTGTAGATTTAATCATGTGAAAAAGACCAGTTGTCTACAAAACTGCCTTTGGGAATTTCCTGAGGGCATTATGGTCATTATTTTGGCATGATTATAGCTCTCAGTGAACAAGTACATAAATCCTTACCTAACCACCCAAGGAAATAATTTTTGGAGCTCCAGAACTTTTATGGTGATTTATTCCCTAAAACTAGAAGTTAACTCACTAGGAAAATCATAACTATTTAAAGTAAAGTGATAAAATAGTGAAACCACTTTTGTTGGTTTCATTTTATCAGCATCTACCTGTAGGTATCATTTTTATACAATGGTATCATGCAGAATATGTCCTTGGTCCAAAACCCCCTCTTAGGTACTTCCTCGACAATAAACCCTAAGGGGTGTTCATCCCCTTCTACAAGGCCATCTCAACCTTCTAAATCCAATCCTCTCTAAAGAAACTGAACCTTAATTGAAGATTATTCAATTGCTTGTTTGCTGAGTGGTATTGGTGATTGTATGCCTTTTATTGATTGTGCCCTTTTGTTTGTTTGCATGTGTTCCCTATCGACGATAGTTGCGATTATATCGGAGAGCAGAAGAAGATGGTTATTATTGTATATTATTGGGTATTCTAAGAAGAATTCTCGGGACATATTTCCATATCGCTGATCATCAGGCAAGCCACCTTCTTGCTCATCAGCCTTGTCCTACTGTTTTACTTATGCATGTTTTATCTACTGTTTATTAAAAATTGCACGGTTTTACTATATGTTGATGAATATATGGTAGTGGTTTGGCTCCTCCGAACTACTACTCTATTGTACTACTAACTGCAACCCCCTTGAAGCCACCTACTTGCCCCTAGTATGGTAGATGGTGCAATACACCATACCCTTTGGAGACTAATGGCTCTGTATATGGCGGTAGAAAAATGCTGGAGCAGTGTTGATGTAGAGCTCGATGGGAACCCCAAGAGGAAGGTATCATGAGCTGATGGCTCAATGCACGGTGCCCAGAAAAGTGCTTGGTGCGTGGTGTTGATGTAGAGCTCGTTGGGAACCCTAAGAGGAAGGTATGATGAGCACAGCAGCAAGTTTCCCTCAGTTATGAAACCAAGGTTTAATCGAACCAGTAGGAGCAAGGAAACACCTCAAAGGTGTTACTAGCTGAGCTTTGGCAGGACGCACTACCGGTGCTAGTAGCAACGTGGAGACCTGCACAACACAACCACAAAACTTTGTCCCCAACTTGCGATGAGGTTGTCAATCTCACCGTGTTTTGCGGAAAACAAAGGATTAAACGTATCGAATGGAAAGAAGTAAAAGTTTGCAGAAAGTAAACACAAAGCAGTAAAAGATTGTAGATTGTATGTAAAATAAAGGACCAGGATCCATACTTCACTAGAGGTGGCTCTCCTTAGATAGATAACATGCTAGGTGAACAAATTACAGCGGGGCAGTTGACAAACACCGAGAAAGCAATAAACGCATATACTAATCATCTTGACTCCTTTGAGACTTGATTGGGCAATACAACATAATACATAGACCGCCATCCAACTGCATCTATGACTAATAATCCACCTTCAGGTTATCATTCGAACTCCCTCCAGTATTAAGTTGCAAGCAACAGATTATTGCTTTACGAACTGCGTGTAAGGTAAACAATATAATTGTTCTATGAACAAAAGATCGTTGTTTTCTCCCTAGTGGCAATAGCACATCTAGTACCTTAGAGATTTCTGTCACTTCCCCAGATTACCAGAGGCATGAACCCACTATCGAGCATAAATACTAACTCTTGGAGTTGCTAGCATCTACTTGGCCAAGATAGCTACTCACAACGGAAAGCATGCAAGATCTCAAATAACAAAGACATGATAGAATCAATAATCAATCTGAAATAGCATCTCAATATCCATCGGATCCCCGCAAACACAACATGTATGAATTACAAGTAGATGATCTTGATCATGAACGGAGCTCACAAGATCTAAACATGAAAGCACAAAGGAGGAGAAACCAGCCATCTAGCTACTACATGGATCCGTAGTCCAAGGATGAACTACTCACGCATCACACCGGAGGCTTGCATGGTGATGAAGAAGGCCTCCAGGGTGAATTCCCCTCTCCGGCAGGGTGCCGGGAAGAGCTTCAGATCCCCCCGATCTAGGGATGGAGATGACGGCGGCTACAGACTCTTTCATGGATTTTTGGTCGGGTACCTAGGGTTTTCGTCCCGAGGGCAACTTATAGGCGGAAGGAGAGGCCGAGGGGGTGCTGGGGTCGGCCAGATCACCCCCTGGCGCGAGCCAGGCCTGGCCGCGCGGCTAGGTGTTGTGGCCGGCCCCTAGCCCTTCCCTGTCTCGTATTCTGGCACTTGATCCCTTCCGGAAAAATAGGCACTTTGGCTTTTGTCCTGTCCAATTCCGAGAATATTCATTTTCTGACTTTTCTGGAACCAAAAACAACAGAAAACAGGTAGCTGGCACTGTGGCTCTTGTTAATAGGTTAGTCCAAGAAATCATAATAAAAGTACTCCAAAGTTGGAACAAAACACAGGAAAGTGGATAAAACCAAGCATGGAACATAAAAAATTATAGATACATTTCCAATGTATCAACATCCCCAAGCTTAACTCCTGCTCGTCCTCGAGTAGGTAAGTGATAAAAAGAATAATTTTTGAGGTGACATGCACCATAAAAAACTTGATCAAAGTATTTGCAAAACTCAAAGCTGGGATCAAAGTACTTCAATCATAACATGAAAGACAAAGTTCTAGCAATAAGCAAAGGAACTAAGATGCAACATGAAAAGGCACAAACAAAAGATTCATGAATAACATGCTTTGCAAGACGTTTGTTTGTTTCACATAAAGAAAACATAGCATAAAGGTATCCATCTTGTCTCTCAATAGAGTAGCAAATATAAATGCATGGGACACCTTCAAAGTTCATAAGAGTGACTAGATACAATAGTTTCAAGCAAGCAATAACAAGTTATGCATCAATCAACTAGTCTTGGGATAATGCACATAGAACTAAGAATGGCCACTATGCTCTCAAAGTAGTGCATAAAGTAGAAGGTGGAGACTTAATATAATGGTGGAAGAAAGGCCTTTTGTAAAAGGAAGTAGGGATTCATGTCTCATAAAGAGCTTCCAAAAATTATGGTACTTGTAGCTTTCAGCTCTCATTGCCCCTATCATAAGCATCTTGAAGGTGATTAAGGTTAAAGTGACACAACTAAGAGGATATGCTTGACAAGTTATAAATCGAAATCTCATGGCCCTTACTTACGAAGACCGATCCTCATGCTACTCAACTTTAGTCACGAGTAAGCTCTTGTCATTGTAAGTATATGTGTATCATTAAGAACCGCCAACGGGGTACCCCTTGCACATGATACGGGAGCTTTCCCATAATCAAAATGACAAGGCAAGCAGACAATGAGCATCTCAGTGATCTTTTTATTTGCTATTTGCATAGGTTTTTATTGAGTATGCTTCATAGAGTGCTCACTATGGTGATGCTGCATGTTTCCACCATGATTAGGCATGGCTTAGGCTAGCGGCCCAGGCGTTTCTCTAACACACATACAAACTCCATGATCATACAAGTTTCACATTTATTTCACACCGCCGGGATCCGTAAGCAAAAGAACATGATATCAACGGGGTACAAAGTACAAGTGCAATGTTGAAAGTGTTCCCCATGAAACATGGTTCTCCTAATTTCAACTTATAAAGCACAAGCATATACGCAACAAAGAAGAACCCAATGGTTCAAGTTTATTAGAGGCAATAAAGTAAAGTGTGCCATCAAGTTCGTGAGAGCTTTAATCACTAGTTTTCTCATAACAAGTGCAAGGTAGACAAAAGCATGAATATACTTGGAATAGCATAAGCTAGTAGGTAGGTATGGTGGACTCTTTGGAAAAACTTGGTTTAGGGAGTTGGATGCATCAGTGGAACTCATATTTTGTGGTGGAGGCTAGCAAAAGACTGGGAGCGACAAACTAAGAGAGCAATAATGGCCATAATCATGCAGAGCGACAAAACATCATTGATCAAAGCATAAAGTGATACTACAAGTTGAAAAATAAAGGATCATAAAGGCTATGGTGACTTGTGGAAGTCATAACATGGTGTGAGCATGTGCCGAGTCAAACCAAATAAAGCATCAAAAGAGAATACCACTATACTATGCTTTAATATGCTAAAACAACGCATGATTCATCCAAGGCACATTAAGAAATATCAATTGTTTATAACAAGTCATGCTACAGCAAAGAATACTAAGCATAAAGCCAAAACAATATCAAGCATGGCATGACAAAGCATAGCCACAGTCAAAAACGAGCTCTTTTTACCACAAAAGTATGAACTTTCCTACTCTTTTCCAAACCAAACCAAACTATTTGCAAACCAATGTATGAAATAGGGGGTCCAACCAACTTATTCAGAAAACTAAGAAAACCAAGCAAACTAAAAACCAAAACGAAAACGAAAAAGAAGACGCTCGAAGAAAAACACAACAGTGCATGAAACAATAAAAATGAAGCGTTTGGAAGAAACCTGGGATTTTTATTGATGAAGAAGGGGATGCCTTGGGCATCCCCAAGCTTTGAAGCTTGTACTTCTTGGATATTTCTTGGGGTGACACGCGTGGCATCCCCAAGCTTGAGATTTAGTCCATCCTTCATCTCATTACTCATTCCTTCCATACACCTGAAATTTTTCCTTCATACAAAACTTCACACAATCTAATTAGCAACATTAGTGCACTTAAAATAAATAAGTCTCAAGGTTCAGTTATAACAGCAAATAAACTTCCATTAGAACACTAGCTAATGTAGCACCTCCCTCAAAAAGCTCAATTCCCCAAAGGAACTCAAGAAGGAACCAACAAGAAGCAAATGCAGAAAATGGCAGAAATCTGTCAAAACAGAGCAGTAGGTAAAGAAGAATTTTTTCTAAGACCTTCTGTTGCTCAAATCACAAAGTGTTGAACTAACTAAAGTTAGATAACAACCTGGGGCAGAAGCACAAAAAATTACAGCTCAATCCGACATACAGAACTCTCTCAGTAATTTTTGCGGTGAAGCACAGAAATCTGTTTCAGGACAGCAACTTTCCCAATCATTACTTCAGTCTCGTTAGAGGTTACTCTTGGCACAAAAAGCAAATAAAAAGGATAAGGAGAGGTTATTACAGAGGTAATAACTTCCAAGACTCATCTAAAACTCTTGGGTTATCTCCCAACAAGTACTTTTCTTTAACGCCTTTAAGTTAGGCATAAGAAGCAAAGAAAGAATCAAGTGTTCTCAAATGAAGAAGCATTAAGATCAATACCAGAAATATTTTCAACAAGGCAAGGTATTTCATCCAAATAAGTTCTAGAGGATCCTCTCTCAGTGCTCTTAGGTTCACTATTCTCATCAAAAGGGTTTGCAGGAACAATCCAATCAAGATTCTTTTCTATGGCATCATGTATTGCTACTAGTTTGAAGGGTATTGGTATCTTAGGTTCCTCCCCATTAGGTTCGGTTTTGTTCATCTTTTCTCGTATACCAACCACATCTACACATGAGCCTAGCATATTGAAACGTTCAAAAACTTTTCTAGCTTCTTTGGCAATATCATAGAACTCCTTAAACAAAGTTTCTAGAATAAAATTCCTCTTTTCAGGGTCTTCAATTTCTTTAAGCTTAAGAAACATTACTTGCATTAAGGGGTTGAGGTTAACAAACCTAGCTTCTAACATGTGAATTAAAGAAGTTGTAGCAATCTCATAATTTGGAGCAAGTTGTACAAGGGATCTATCCTCAGTATCTTCATGTTTGCTAACATGATTAAAGAATTCTTCAATATTGTCTTTTCCAATTATAGAACCACTACCAATTGGAAGGTCTTTCAAGGTGAAAGTAGGGATCAACATTGTGAGCTAAGGAAAAGGTGACAACTAAAGGAGACTTAGTTTTTTGGATTTTTTGAAGAACAAAACAAGCAAACAAAGCAAAAAGAAGCTAAGCAAGACAAAAACAACAAAGTAAAGAGATTGGTTATGAGAGACTCCCCTTGTGAAGATGTCCTTGACTCCCCGGCAGCGGCGCCAGAAAATCGCTTGATGGCTCAATGCACGGTGCCTAGAAAAGTGCTTGGCGCATGGTGTTGATGTAGAGCTCGTTGGGACCCCAAGAGGAAGGTATGATGAGCACAGCAGCAAGTTTCCCTCAACTATGAAACCAAGGTTTAATCGAACCAGTAGGAGCAAGGAAACACCTCAAAGGTGTTACTAGCTGAGCTTTGGCAGGGCACACTACCGGTGCTAGTAGCAACGTGGAGACCTGCACAACACAACCACAGAACTTTGTCCCCAACTTGCGATGAGGTTGTCAATCTCACCGTGTTTTGTGGAAACCAAAGGATTAAACGTATCGAATGGAAATAAGTAAAATTTTACAGAAAGTAAACACAAAGCAGTAAAAGATTGTAGATTGTATGTAAAGTAAAGGACCGGGATCCATAGTTCACTAGAGGTGGCTCTCCTTAGATAGATAACATGCTGGGTGAACAAATTACAGCGGGGCAATTGAAAAACACCGAGAAAGCAATACATGCATATACTAATCATCTTGACTCCTTTGGGCCTTGATTGGGCAATACAACATAATACATAGACCGCCATCCAACTGCATCTATGACTAATAATCCACCTTCAGGTTATCATCCGAACCCCCTCCAGTATTAAGTTGGAAGTAACAGATTATTGCTTTACGAACTGCGTGTAAGGTAAACAATACAATTGTTCTATGAACAAAAGATCGTTGTTTTCTCCCTAGTGGCAACAACACATCTAGTACCTTAGAGATTTCTGTCACTTCCCCAGATTACTAGAGGCATGAACCCACTATCGAGCATAAATACTAACTCTTGGAGTTGCTAGCATCTACTTGGCCAAGATAGCTACTAACAATGGAAATCTTGCAACATCTCAAATAACAAAGACATGATAGAATCAATAATGAATCTGAAATAACATCTCAATATCCATCGGATCCCCGCAAACACAACATGTATGAATTACAAATAGATGATCTTGATCATGAACGGAGCTCACAAGATCTAAACATGAAAGCACAAAGGAGGAGAAACCAGCCATCTAGCTACTACATAGATCCGTAGTCCAAGGATGAACTACTCACGCATCACACCGGAGGCTTACATGGTGATGAAGAAGGCCTCCAGGGTGAATTCCCCTCTCTGGTAGGGTGCCAGGAAGAGCTTCAGATCCCCCCCGATCTAGGGATGGAGATGACGGTGGCTATAGACTCTTTCGTGGATTTTTGATCGGGTACCTAGGGTTTTCGTCCTGAGGGCAACTTATAGGCGGGAGGAGAGGCCGAGGGGGTGCTGGGGTCGGCCAGACCACCCTTGGCGCGGGCCAGGCCTGGCCGCATGTCCAGGTGTTGTGGTCAGCCCCCAGCCCTTCTCCGTCTCGTATTCTGGCACTCGATCCCTACTAGAAAAATAGGCACTTTGGCTTTTGTCCCGTCCAATTCCAAGAATATTCATTTTCTGACTTTTCTGCAACCAAAAACAACAGAAAACAGGCAGCTAGCATTGTGGCTCTTGTTAATAGGTTAGTCCAAGAAATCATAATAAAAGTACTCCAAAGTTGGAACAAAACACAAGAAAGTGGATAAAACCAAGCATGGAACATCAAAAATTATAGATACATTTGCAATGTATCATGAGCACAGTAGCAAGTTTCCCTTAGTATGAAACCAAGGTTTAATCGAACCAGTAGGAGCAAGGAAACACCCCAGAGGTGTTACTAGCTGAGCTTCGGCAGGGCGCACTACCGGTCCTAGTAGCAACGTGGAGACCTACACAACACAACCATAGAACTTTGTCCCCAACTTGCGATGAGGTTGTCAATCTCACCGTGTTTTGTGGAAAACAAAGGATTAAACGTATCGAATGAAAAGAAGTAATAGTTTGCAGAAAGTAAACACAAAGAAGTAAACAGTTTGTATATTGAAGGTAAAAGACAAGGACCGGGATCCATAGTTCACTAGAGGTGGCTCTCCTTAAGATAGATAACATGCTGGGCGAACAAATTACAGCGGGGCAATTGACAAACATCGAGAAAGCAATACATACATATATTAATCATCTTGACTCCTTTGAGACTTGATTGGGCATTACAACATAATACATAGACCACCATCCAACCTCATCTATGACTAATAATCCACCTTCAGGTTATCATCTGAACCCCCTCCAGTATTAAGTTGCAAGCAACAGATTATTGCTTTACGAACTGCGTGTAAAGTAAACAATATGATTGTTCTATGAACAAAGGATTGTTCTTTTCTCCCTAGTAGCAACAACACATCTAGTACCTTAGAGATTTCTGTCACTTCCCCAGATTACCAGAGGCATGAACCCACTATCGATCATAAATACTAACTCTTGGATTTGGTAGCATCTACTTAGCCAAGATAGCTACTAACAACGGATAGCATGCAAGATCATAAATAACAAAGACATGATAGAATCAATAATCAATCTGAAATAGCATCTCAATATCCATCGGATCCTCGCAAACACAACATGCAGAATTACAAATAGATGATCTTGATCATGAACGGAGCTCACAAGATCTATACATGAAAGCACAAGGGAGGAAAACCAGCCATCTAGCTACTACATGGATCCGTAGTCCAAGGATGAACTACTCACGCATCACACCAGAGGCTTGCATGGTGATGAAGAGGGACTCCAGGGTGAATTCCCCTCTCCGACAGGGTGCCGAGAAGAGCTTCAGATCCCTCCCGCTCTAGGGATGGAGATGATGGCGGCTACAGACTCTTTCATAGATTTTTGATCGGGCACTTAGGGTTTTCCTCCCGAGGGCATCTTATAGGCGGAAGGGGAGGCCGAGGGGGTGCCAGGGCTGGCCTCACCACCCCCTGACACGGGCCAGGCTGGGCCGCGCGGCCAGGTGGTGTGGTGGCCCCCTGGCCCCTCTCCGTCTCGTACTCTAGCATCTGATGACTTCTGGAAAAATAGGCACTTTGGCTTTTGTCCCGTCCAATTCCGAGAATATTTATTTTCTGTCTTTCCTAGAACCAAAAACAGCAGAAAACAGGCAACTGGCACTGTGGCTCTTGTTAATAGGTTAGTACAAGAAATCATATGAAAAGTACTCCAAAGTTGGAACAAAACACAAGAAAGTGGATAAAACCAAGCATGGAACATCAAAAACTATAGATACATTTGCAATGTATCAGAGACCCCCGATTTAGCCGAAGCAAAGCTAGAGGATGGGAAGACCCCAGAAAAAGTTTTACCAAATGTTTTATGATAAAACCTTGGTGAGATGGGACCTCCCATGAGATGTTGAGAAAGAAAAAGGTTTTGTTTTACAAAATGCTGAAGGAAAGGTGGAGGAAAAAGGTTTACAAAAACGCACCCGGTTCTTTGCAGTTTATCTCTAACAACTTAACCCGTGTAACCACATTACTCTAGAATGGGACAGGGCTGGATTTGATGTTTGTCTATTCTGGTATAAGCTGCCTCACAACTACTATAGGGGATGAAACTCCCTAGAGGGTGGGCCTTCTCTGGACAAACGGTCCATGTGGGACATCGACCGGGAGAAGGAACGAAGGGTCTGCCGGCCTCCACGCGTTACTATGAGCCCCTCATTGAAAGCGCACACTCGAAAAGTGGAAAACATGCTCCGGTTGGTCCTCGGTACCCGACGTCCCGGTGTTGAGGGGAACAACACTCATAGGGTAGGCACTTATACTGGAGTGGGCATCCGGAGAGTCTTGATCGGTTACTCGACCCACGATCGGTGTAGATCAGGGTAGTGTACCCAGATGGTGTGGGTAAAGTGTATAACCTCTGCAGAGTGTAAATCTATTCGAAAAGCCGTGTCCACGGTCATGGACGGGTTGGACAAACTTCTGTAGAGCGGTGCTGGTTTTGTTTTCAAAAGGGATTTCGGAAAAGAAATGGCTTTGGAAATGTTTTGACCATGGGATGGTCAGAAAGGATACCTGTTTTGACAATGGGATGGTCAGAAAGGAATGAAAGGAGTTTGGTCATGGGATGACCGGAAGGAGGAACAAATGGGTGACCCAGTCCTAATGTTTTCCAAAACTTTTCAAAAAGGTTTCCAAAATGCTTTACAAAAGTTTTCAACAAATATATGTAGATGCTATATCTATAAGAGAAACTATTTGAGAAAAGAACCTCTCTTGGAGCCCTCCTACTACCACAGCCATAATGCATATCCTCTTGTTATTATTCTTATCTTAAGGTGGTTTGCGAGTACATTCAAAGTACTCACTGGCATTGTCCTTGGCTATTAACTTGGTCAGATATCAAGAAGAAGGTGACGTTGACGACTATGCGAGCTAGGGCGTTCTCCCAATCAGTTGCCTATAGGTTAAGGCATGGATCGGGCTCTACGCTTGATGAAGTTCCGCTGATGATTATTTATGTAGCCATTATGGCATCTATGTAAGTCTTGTAATTCGGTATGTCTCAGATGTTGTAATGATACTTGTCGGTTATGTTCCACGGCTCACTGGTCATGGGAACATGGTGTATGCATAACAGGGACTTCTCGGATAATTAATCCGGGGGGCCCATAATGTTCCCATATTTGGTAGATGGGTGTGTCTTGCCATGGTATACAATAATGCTGGGGTGGTAGTTTCGAACTAGTACTAGGAAAAACATGTTCAAATTTCTGAGTTGTATCTTTAAGGTCCGTGTTGTAAAAGTATAGGTCCCAGATGTATTTTGGTTTTCTTTTTGGACCACTATGTAATTTTCATGCCCACCATTGGATTTTAACGCGCACGTTCTTGGTACTTCAAGGCAGATTCCTCGTTAGAAAGAAAAAGTTCCCAGTGAGCGGAATTATTTTGCGCACAAATATTTTGGATTTGAATGCCCCAGACCCAATTTTCAGAAGAAGAAGGACTATTATGCAAAACTTGAGTAGTCTATACTTCTACTGAACCAGGGGCACTAGAAAATTAACCCCAAAGCTGCCAAAGAAAAAACGGAAGAAAACGAAGAGCAAGAAGAGATTATTAAAGGGAGGCAGCGCGAGAGCAACGAAGGAGTTGAAGGCGGTGCGATGTCAGAGTAAAGCTAGTTTGACGGGTTTCTGACACGAGGTACAAGTACCTACTACTAGTAGCACAATAGTACTAGTAGTACTACTATGTTTTCTCTCTCCTTCGCTGTCTCTCACCATCCATCCTCTCTCCCCCTCTTGTGCAGTGCCCCACGCGCACCGGCCGGCTGACCTCTCCCTCGTCCCACTATGTCGCGATGCACACGTGTGCCTTGGTATGGTCGCGCTGTGTGTGTGTGTGTGGCTTGTATTTTCCTTTTTTTCTTTAGAAGAGTCTCTAGCCTGTTTTAAATTGGATACATAGCACCAATCCTGACTGTTGGGCTATAAGATCCAATGGTTCAGAGCAGCTGGATTCGTGTTGAACAGTACCTAGAGAAAACTCCACCATGTTCTAGGACCATCATACTGTAAGTCTTGTTAGAGAAAAATGCATACATTAAGTTTATTAATAATAACTATCTTCTTTTCCATTCTACCATCTAGAAGATTCTATTGATAGTCTTCATCACAATAAATTATAAAATTACTATATAAAATTGATATCTTCGATTGACAGTCTGATATATCATCACTATATAAAATTATAATTGGTAAAGCACAATAAATTATAAATTTGATCAACATCTATAAAGTATGGGTGTCTATTTGGTCATTGTACTTTGCATGTCATTATGCTGAAGACTATCAATAGAATCTTCTAGATGCTAGAATGGAAAAGAAGATCAAATAGCTAGAAATGTTGGGATTCGTGAGTCTTGATCCAATGGTCAATATTCAAAGTTATTCGTACACTATATAGTGGTAAGAGGTAAGATAAGTTATCTCTATCTCTACTACTATAATGGAGCAGTTTTGAATTGGATCCATAGCACTAATCCTGATCGTTGGGCTGTTAGATCCAATGGTTCAGAGAAGCTGGTTTCGTGTTTAATAGTACCTAGAGAAAACTCCACCATGCATGTTCTAGAACCATCATGCCACCACCCCCATAATTTCTTAGCAGAGTAGGCTGTAAATAGTACAGACCTAGAGAAAACTCCACCATATTCTAGAACCATCATGTCACCACCCCCAAAATCCATAAATTAAGTATATTAATAATAACTATCAACACATATTGAGAATACAACCTACTGTGCTATGAATTTTTGGGGGTCGTGACATGCATGATGGTTCTAGAACATGGAGGAGTTTGCTCTAGGTACTATTCAACACGAATCCAGCTGCTTTGATCCATTAGATCTAACAGCCCAACGGTCAGGTATGGTGCTATCGATCCAATTCAAAACTTCTCTATTCTTATCTTATCTTATCTTATCTAACCACTATATAGTGTACGAATAACTTTGAACATTGACCGTTGGATCAAGACTCACGAATCCCAACATTTCTAGCCGTTGGATCTTCTTTTCCATTCTAGCATCTAGAAGATTCTATTTTTTGAACGGTCTAGAAGATTCTATTGATAGTCTTCATCACAATGAATGCTATGCACAAAAATCAAAACACACTTCTCCATCATTCTAGAATCTTCTCCCTCGTTTCTCTAGACCATGTTAGCAAAAATTTCATGTTTTAGATCTTCACTGCTATAATGGAGCAGTTTTGATTGGATCCATAGTACCAATCCTGACTGTTGGGTTGTTAGATCCAATGATTCAGAGCAGCCGGATTCATGTTGAATAGTACCTAGAGCAAACTCCACCATGTTCTCTAGAACCATCATGTCATCACCCCCAAAATTTCATAACACAGTAGGTTGTATTCTCAATATGTGTATATAGTTATTATTAATAGACTTAATTTATGCATTTTTTCTCTATTGTATGAAATGTGATTTAACAAACATTAAGTTGTTGTTAACCAATAGTCTTTATAGAGAAAAAATCCATATATTAAGTATATTAATAATAACTATCTACACATATTGAGAATACAACCTACTATGCTATGAAATGTTGGGGGTGGTGACATGCTGATGGTTCTAGAACATGGTGGCGTTTGCTCTATAGGTACTATTCAACATGAATCTAACTGCTCTGAACCATTGGATCTAACAGCCAAACATTTTATATGAAATGTGATTTAACAAACATTAAGTTGTTACTAACCAATAGTTTGTTTAGAGAAAAAGGCATACTTTAAGTCTATTAATAATAACTATCTACACATAATGAGAATACAACCTGTTGTGCTATGAAATTTTGGGGGTGGTGACATGATGGTTCTAGAACATGGTGGCATTTTCTCTAGGCCGGTACTATTCAACACGAATCAAGCTACTCTGAACCATTGGATCTAACAGGCCAACGGTCAGGATGGTGCTATGGATCCAATTCATTCAAAACTACTCCACTATCTTATCTTATGTTACCACTATATAGTGTACGAGTAACTTTGAATATTGACTGTTGGATCGAGACTCGCGAATCCGAACATTTCCAGCCATTATTGGATCTTCTTTTCCATTTTAGCATCTAGAAGATTCTATTGATAGTCTTGAACACAATGAATGCACTATGCATAAACCTCTCAAAACACACTTCTCTATCATACTAGAATCCTCTCCCTCGTTTCTCTAGACCATGTTACCAAAAATTTCAAGTGTTAGGTAGCTAATAATCTTTGACTTCTACACATGATGATACAAAGTAGAAGAACCAAATATACACCAATACTTTATAGATGTTGATCAAATTTATATTTTTCCACTTTACCTATTATAATTTTAAGTGATGATATGTTAGACGTCTATTATCTGAACCTCACGTGCAACTTACTAGTAGTAGTAGAGAGAATACAACCTACTGTGCTATGAAATTTTGGGGGTGGTGCATTATGGTTCTAGAACATGCCGGAGTTTTCTCTAGGTACTATTCAACACGAATCCAGCTGCTTTGAACCATTGGATCTAACAGCCCAATGGTCAGGATTGGTGCTATGGATCCAATTCAAAACTGCTCTATTCTTATCTTATTTTATCTTATCTTACCACTATATAGTGTACGAATAACTTTGAACATTAACCGTTAGATCAAGACTCGCGAATCCCAACATTTCTAGTCGTTGGATCTTCTTTTCCATTCTAGCATCTAGAAGATTCTATTTTTTTGAACGGTCGAGAATATTCTATTGATAGTCTTCATCACAATGAATGTTATGCACAAAACTCAAAACACACTTCTCCATCATTCTAGAGTATTCTCCCTAGCTCGTTTCTCTAGACCATGTGTTACTGAAAATTTCATGTTTTAGTAGATAGCTAATAATCGTTGACTTCTACATGATCTTACCACTATATAGTGTACGAAAAACTTTGAATATTGACCGTTGGATCAAGACTAGAAAATCCCAACATTTCCAGACGTTGGATCTTCTTTTCCATTCTAGCATCTAGAAGATTCTATTCATAGTATTCATCACAATGAATGCTATGCACAAAACTCAAAACACACTTCTCCATCATTCTAGAATCTTATCCCTCGTTTCTCTAGACAATTTTACCAAAATTTTAAAGTTTTACATAGCTAATAATCGTTGACTTCTACATGATATGCAAAGTACAAGAACAAAATATACACCTGAGAAGATTATTCTACTCCCTCCGATCCAAATTATTGTTCTCAGATTTGTCTAGATTCGGTTGTATCTAGTCATGTTTTAGTGTTAGATACATCCAAATCTAGACAAATCTGAGAACAATAATTTGGATCGAAGGGAGTAGAATGATGGAGTAGTGTTTTTTGAGGTTTGTGCATTGCATTCATTATGCCAAAGACGTACTATCCATAATATATTCTAGTAGAGATGCTAGCTAGTAGAATGGAAAGGGAGATCCAACGACTAGCAATGTTGGGATTCACGAGTCTTGATCCAACAATCAATATATTCGAAGTTATTCGTACACTGTATAGTGGTAATATAAGCTAAGATAAATAATAGTATTTTCTAGAGATGATGCTACAATGGAACAGTAGATCCAACGGCTGGCAATGTTGGGATTCGCGAGTTTTGATCCAACCGATCAATATTAAAAGTTATTTGCAAAAAATATAGTGGTAAGATACGATAAGAAAGACTATCAATTGTATCTACTAGATGCCAGAATGGAAAAGAAGATCCAACCAGTTTGCAATGTTGGGATTCATGAGTCTTGATGCAACGGTCAAAATTCTAAGTTATTCGTACACTATAGTGGGTAAATAATGTACTATCCATAGTGTATCTTCTATTTAGATACTAGCTAGAATGGACTAGTAAAAGGCACGTGCCACACACGTATATATTGTATGAAATATGATTTAGCAAACATTAAGTTGTTATTATTAACCAATAGTCTTGTTAGAGAAAAAGGGCATACATTAAGTCTAATAGTAAAAGCCATGAGCCACACAAGTATATACTGTATGAAATGTGATTTAGCAAACATCAAGTTGTTATTATTAACCAATTGTCTTGTTATAGAAACAAGCCATACATTAAGTATACTATTAAAAGACATGAGCCGCACATGTATATGCTGAATGAAATGTGATTTAGCAAACATTAAGTTGTTATTATTAACTAATAGTCCTGTTAGAGAAAAAGGCATACATTAATTCTATTAATAATAACTATCTACACACATTGAGAATACAACCTACTGTGCTATGGTTTTTTTGGGGGGGGGAGGTTACATGGTGGAGTATGCTCTATGAGTACTGCTCAACACGAATCCAGCTACTCTGAACCATTGGATCTAACAGCCCAGTCGTCAGGAGTGGTGCTACTAATAATAACTATCTACACATATTCAGAATATAGCCTACTCTGCTATGAAATTTAGGAAGGGGGTGTTGACATGATGGTTCTAGAACATGGTGGAGTTTGCTCTAGGTACGTACTAGCTGTTCAACACAAATCCAGCTGCTCTGAACCATTGGATCTAACATCCCAACGGTCAGGATTTGTGTTATGGATCCAATTCAAAACTTCTCTATTATAGTAATAGAAGAAAATAAGATAACACTGTATAGTGTACGATACAAATAACTTTGATCTTTGACCGTTGGATCTAGACTCGTGAATCCCAACATTGCTAATTAACCGTTGGATCTTCTATCCATTCTACTCCCTCTGTCTAGAAATATAAGACATTTTAGCTTTGTGAAATGAATGTATCTAGATGTCTTTTAGTCTATAGGCCGACATCTAGATACATTCGTTTTATAAAGGTAAAATGTCTTATACTTGTGAACGAGGGAGCAGCATCTAGAAGATTCTATTGTTAATCTTCAGCACAATGAACGCTATGCACAAATCTCAAAACACACTTTTCAATAATTCTAGAATCTTCTCTAGAGCACGTGGAGTATTAGGTAGGAGTAGCTAGGTTGATTTCTACATGATATAGTACAAAGTAGAAGAACCAAATATACACCCGATACTTTATGGACGTGGCTTGAAATTAAAATTATTTTTTGAGCTTCACCTATCCCGTGCAAGGCACATCATCTTTATAGTGGATGTCCAGACCATGTTGGGGGTGACAACTGCTCCTGGCTGTCTCTTCGATTTCTGCACCAAGTACTGTATCTAAATGGAAATGGTTTTTTTACTCGCGTGGAGACTAGGAGGCCACCTCTCACGGACTCGACCTTCTTCCTCCTCCTCTTTGCAACTGTAGCTCTTCTCTGCCAGATTACTTTGCTCGTTTTCATTCCTTTTGGCTGTGCTATTTCACCCACATGACCAGGAACAAGTCCCGCCACAGAAGGGCTCGTGCCGTGACGGTGAAGCTGGCAGAAGAGAAGAAGTCGGCTTGCCGTTCTACCATTATGTTTCTACCGGTATCAAGCGATGCGACAGTCAAAGGGTCCCAGTCGAATCCCTCGGCTGCAGGCGAGAGGTCTTCAACTCAAGGTTCTTCGAAGCCGTGGCAACCAGGGACAGATACCTTCAGGTAAATCTCCGTTCTTGCGCAACTTTCCATGTCTTTGACCGTTTCTTGATTTATCGTTTACCTAAAAAAACACGTTCTTCCTCAATGGTGTTTTTAGGTCTGGCGGTCTTCGAATTCCATCAGCACTCCTTCCTGCAGAATCATCTTCACCATCGCCGATGGAGACTGATACCTTCAGGTAAATCTCTGTGCTTGGGCAACTTTCCATGTCTTTGACTGTTTCTTGATTCGCTCATTTCCCTATTAGTACATTTATTCTCAATGTTGTTTTAGGTCGGGCGGACTTCGCATTCCCGCGGCACTCCTGCCTGCAGAATCATCTTCACCATCGTTGATGGAGGCCAATCGGTATAGCCGCAAGGTAAGAAATCATTCGAATTGTGATTCCGTGTCTCTCTTCCTTGATAGTTCTCTGGGTACGCTTCTAAATTTACGCTCCATGTTCATCTTACAGAATATTGGCTTCGAGATCGAGTTTATGGTAAAAAGGTGATGGGTGGTTTCTGCGTCAAGACAACAGACAGAAGCGCCCTCGTCAACGAGTGCACTAGACTTTACTCCAAACTCGCCGCTAACAAGGTCGGGCTTAGCCTCCTCAGGAATCTCGCCATGGAATACTTGATTGAGCGTGACGAGCTGAAGTGGCAGAACATTGGCATGATGGAGATGCTGGGCATAAGCTTCGAATAGATCCAGGACCTCGAGGACCAGAGGGACAAACTCCTGGCCGAGCTGGCAAAGCTGGCAAAGCTGAAGCGTGAAACTATCGTCGATCTCCATCAGTGAGCCGGCACATGGAATACCTTAGTTAGTAATCCATCTGTTTTCACAATATAAGCCTATTTACAGAGCTAAAACAGCTTACAAAAAAGGCTTATATATTATGGAACAGAGGGACTAGTTGATGATCGGATATATAGATTGCAATATTGCGCCAGTAAATTGAAAAACCTTTATTACTAGTATGAATGTATGATCGTGTACTTGCTGGTAAAATATTTGGTTATTTGGTGAATGTGATATGCATCAGCATCACCAGCCACAATGTTGCCAGAGCCAATTTTGGGTGTGATTATCTTTTCTACTGTACTATAGTAGTAATTAGTAGTTAGTATCGCTTCCGTGTAGAGCGGTAGCTACCTTTCCGTCATTGTCATGCTGCATCTCACCAACTTCACTTGCTCAGAGCCTCCATTCTTCTTTACTCCAAAAAAAGAGCCTCCATTCTTCCGCCATCTTCAGTTTTGGTCCTGCTGATGGCAGTGGTAGCGGTATCCCATTGATGATGACTTTAGATCAGGACCCCAACTTTGTCTCTGTACAGCTGCAGTGTAGTATAATCATTGCGCCAATGCTTACAGGGGAAGGAAGAGGTAACTGTTGGGGATCCCTCCTGAACATATGTACACTCTCCACAATTTATACATTGAAGGGATAACCACTTTTATAGCCATTTAAAAGAGTTTCGGGTGATTTTGTAAAATCAATTTGACCTTTAGCTTTATGTGTGCTATTTGGTCGACAATTAGAAAACACTATTTAGTTATTTAGTAGTAGTATATAGATTCTTCCAATTTTTGACTAACTTGTGACATCTATTTTGATACGAAGGGAGTAGGATGATGCGTTAGCTACAGACATGGCAGTTATTCTGCATAGTGTCAACCTGGTGGGATAATTCTCTCCTGAGGAGTGAGGCCTACACATTAAAAGGTGTCTAGATATATTCGTTTCACAAAGCTAAAACATCTTATATTTTGGAATAGAGGGAGTACATAGGATCTAATAAAGAGGGGAGAGAGGTACATATATGAGTAAAAAATGAGAGTTGTAAGAACAAGATGATGAATGAATATTCTATCAATGGTCTCCCAACAATTTGTCATCCTGTTACGGAAAAATACAACAAATCCATGAAAAATGAAAAAAAAACGTGTGTATTAGTTTTTTATATGACAACGACTATGCCCCTTGTGCCCAGGCACACACCCAGAAAATATGTGGTATTTCTTGGACCGACTCAACTGCAGCGAGTCCATCGCAAAAAGAAAAACGAAACTATAGAAAAAGGAAACGATGTCGTGAAACTAGGTCGAACTTTCTTATATTATCTTATTACTACTATATAGTGTACGAATAACTTTGAAGGTTGACCGTTGGATGAAGACTGGCAAAACGCAACATATCTAACCTCTGGATCTTTACCATTCTAGCATCTAGAAGATTCAATGGATAGTCTTTAGCACAATGAACGCTATGCTAAAACTTCAAAATACAATTCTCCACCATTCTAGAATCTTCTCTGTCATTTCTCTAAGCATGTTACAATTTTTTTGAGTATTATTATGTACCAAGAACCAAGTATACACCTAATAATTTATGGATATGATGTGGCTCAAAATTCTTTAATAGTCTTTTGAGCTTTACCTATTATAATTTTATAAGTCATGACATGTCTTACTTTCCATGTCATAGCTAGAGATGACATGATAGTCTTTTATTTGAGTCTCACACTTGTTTTTTTGAAATGGGGATACCTCAGCCTATGCACTCAAAGGATGCACAAATCTCTTTTATTAAAAACCAAGTACCGAGTACAGTTTACGGGTCAGATAAGGTTGATACAAACACCAACCATATGAACAAAGTTAAATGTCTCACAAGAGAAAGCACATATCTCACGTGCAAAGTATTATGCAAATACTTACTTCAAGAACATAGTTTGACCGTAAATCTGGTCAATAATATATAATTATATTTAATAATTTTTAACCAATTTATTTATATTCGAAAGACGATTCCAATGGTACAATTATTGTGACATACTCCCTCTGTTTCAAATTACTCCACACGCACGCTTATCTAGGTGGGCTAGTATTCTCTTATTTTTTATTCAAAAAATTTCCGACATTTTTTAAATAGCTAGTACACATTTCATACTATCTAGTTCAAAAATTCTAGGATTTTTTTGAATAAAAAATAAGGGAGTACTAGCCCACCTAGATAAGAGTGCGCGCGGAGTAATTTGAAACAGAGGGAGTACAATTTATAATTTGGTGACCAAATTTATGGTTAAATTATTTTCTCCGAGTACGTATTTGTCTAATGAAACGGAATGGAGGTAGTATACAAAATTCCTAAGCAAATCCTTTGAATCAAATGGACCCTAGAGTAGGAGTGCTTGAAGCAGAGGCCCTGCTCGTGACTACGCATAGCTTTTTGCAGTAGGGACACACGGAGTCTGCACCTGGGAAAGGCTGCTGGTGCGTTCATACCCCCCACCGCATTCGATGCACTTCCTCTATCTGGGCTCCTGGCTAGTGTAGCAATAATCATAGAGTAGAGATCGCCAAAAATTTTGGCGGGTTCATCTCATTCTAAACTGAGATCACCAAAATTTGAATGACATTGGCGGGTTTTTCTTTGAACTACCCGGCGCGACGCAATTCAAAAGTTCCGAACCTACCACCGGCGCCCTTGTAATACATATAAAACACGCTGTATCCCACATCTCTCACTCGACCTCAGAGCCGGAGAATCTCCCACGAACGTGGCCTCGCACCGCCGTCCCTCCCCACCACCACTTCCTCCTCACCAGGTACCGTTGTGACCGAAGGCACCACTCCCTTGTTTAGCAAGACGGAGCGGCTTCCCCATGCCGACGACCGCGCTGGAGCGTGCATAGCGTCACCGGAAAACACGGTACGGTCGCTGCAAAGTCCCATCTGCTTCATGGACTCCCTAGTCTCCGGCACCGGAGAGATGGGCAAATGACGCGCTGCCCCTTTCGACCACACCAACGCGAAGCGTAAACTCGTCTCCTCCCCATATGAATGTTGTTGCACACTTTATGCTTCCTTTTGTTATGCACCTTATTACTATTCAAAGTACTTCGCCGTTTGTTGTAGTGTACTTCATCCTTAGATTGAGGCAAGATAGGATACAATAATCATCATGTAATACAAACTAATACATGATCCCATCTTATGATAAATAACATGCACAAACGCTACATGGCTAGGTCGAAGCCCTTACCCCAGGAAAATTACTCACACATAGAGATGTTCTCAACAATCACAAACATTGTCATGGAAATCATGAGATTGATAGAAAATAGTATTACAATGTCACCAATTGAAGAAGAGATCTACTATTACAAGTGATGGAATATGGCTATGGTGGTGGAGAAGGATTTGGAGATTAGATCTAAGTCTATTCCTCCGGCGACTGATGATCTTGGGCAGGGACTCTCTAGGGATCTTTTCTCGTTGCCCGAGGCTTCTTTATATAGGGGTCCCTTCATGAAAGTTGTTCTTTTTGACCTAGCGGCGTTGATGGAAACTATACGACTAGAACTATACGGCCAGAATTTTGTTCCGATCGTATAGTTGGTTGTTAAAGCGCCTGCCTCCGGACCACGACTCCTAGTTTCTTGTTGTTGTTGGAAATCTCGTATCTTTGACTTTAATGTAGTGATTCCCATCATCAAACATCATTATCTACGCAGGAAAAAATGGAAGGAAAGAATTGCATACCCCTTTGAATATTAGGCATTAGTGGCAGGGTTTAGAGAGATATTTCATCAAAAATATGAATAATATCTAGTTTAAATGTGGACATAGATGGCTATATTTTAGAGCCATCATTACGTCACCTCGACCATTACATGATGACAGGTGGAGACGCATTGGGACGGGTCTTGCATACATGGTGATGGGTGGGGCCGCATGGAGACATGTCGGACCGGCCATTCTCACTCACCCAAAGAATTCATTTTCCCCGAGCCTAGAATAGCTCCCACACTTCCCCTCCGCTCCCCCGCCATCATGCCCTCCTACCTTATGTCGTCCTCGGCCACCGAGCTGCCCCTCCCCTAGCCACGGAGCCCACTCCACCTCTGACTCTGCTCCGACCCCTGCTATATCTACCCCTTTCATGGAACAGTATGCAATGCCGGCTGGTGTACCGGTCCTCCCCGTCGAGCGCGGAGAAGATTGGGTGGAATTGGAGGTAAGCATCCTTTCCCTTTGTGGATTGATTATAGGAAGTAATTGAGCGTGAATCGGTGGTGCTCAACTAACTGTCTTGCTTTTCGAATAGGATTGATCTAGCGCTGGCATTTCGGCTGGCGGTTAGACTAGATACTAGCGTAATTCGTGGTTGTGAATAGTATCTCTCTGGAATTTACTTCCCAGTGGTGGTTGCAAACTCCATAACTCTCAGAGATTTGAAAGATAAAATCTATTCTAAATTCCCCTAGAGCAATGGCGATTCAGTTGATTTGCAATATTTCAACATTAGCGAGCAAAGATTGCTCCCACTAACTAGCGAAGCTGATCTGGTAATGCTTTTCTCTTTGAATGTTGTTGAACATTTTGGTCGAATTCTTCACCATGTGTAACCTAAAGTTGAACATACAGGAAAGAGGGTTAAAGCATCATCTGGTGGTCAGGCATCATCAGGTGGTCAGGCATCATGTGTCTCTGCGGTCCCTGCTAATAGTGTGCGCCCCGCGCTCCCTGTAGGTCCACAGCAGTACCATCTGTATGCACTGCGAGTGTAAGCCAAATTGCTCGTGCGGCCGATGTGGAGGACGAAGCAGATCCTGACGAGGGAGAGCCTCCACTAGATGATGAGGATGAGTTGATGTTTCCTAAATTGGTAGATAGATTCGATAAACAGGCACTAGAGGATCAATACACGGAGGAAATGGCCCATGGTGCCAGATTTGATGACACTGATGATCAAGAGAACGAGGAGAACAATGAAAGTCATGTTTTAGCCGAGTACGACGGTGAGGACTTGCCAGTAATTAAGTGGGACAAGAACGATCCTAAGATTTCAGAAGGCACCATATTTGAAATGATGCGGGACTATCGTAATGCCCTTACTACATATTGCATCCACACCAATAATGATTATGATGTTATTAAGAGTGAGCCAGCAAGGTTCACAGTAAAGTGCCCATACAAGAGGTGTAGGTGGACGATGCATGCATCCACTATGCCCAGGAGTAGTTTGGTTCAGGTATTACAAACAGTTGTGTATTTTAGATCATTGTGTAGAGTTTGTTAACTGTACCTGACATTTTCATTATGTTTCAGATAAAAATTAACCGGTTCAAACATTCTTGTCCACCTCAAGGGGGACACCCAAAGGACAAAACAAAACTAGCAAAGACTAGGTGGTTGGAAGATGCAATCATGGATTGGATGAGAACAAACCCATCACTTGGTGCAACAACGCTCATAAAAGAAGTTCCTCAAAAGTATAATATTATAGTACTGATGGCCCAAAATATATCGAGCTCGTTGGGGAACCCCAAGAGGAAGGTATGATGAGCACAGCAGCAAGTTTTCCCTCGATACGAAACCAAGGTTATCAATCCAGTAGGAGCAAGGAAACACCCCAAAGGTGTAGCTAGCTGAACGTTGGCAGGGCGCACTACCGGGGCCAGCAGCAACATGGAGACCTGCACAACACGACCACAGAACATTGCCACCAACTTGCGATGAGGTTGTCAATCTCACCGGTTTTGCTGAAAACAAAGGATTAAACGTATCGAATGGAAGGAAGTAATAGTTTGCAGAAAGTAAACACAAAGCAGTTAAAAGTTTATAGATTGAATGTAAAAGAAAGGACCGGGATCCATAGTTCACTAGAGGCGGCTCTCCTTAAGATAGATAACATGCTAGGTGAACAAATTACAGCAGGGCAATTCACAAACATCGAGAAAGCAATACATGCATGTACTAATCATCTTGACTCCTTTGGAACTTGATTGGGCATTACAACATTATACATAGACCGCCATCCAACTGCATCTATGACTAATAATCCACCTTCAGGTTATCATCTGAACCCCCTCCAGTATTAAGTTGCAAGCAACAGATTATTTCTTTAGAATTGCGTGTAATGTAAACAATACGATTGTTCTATGAACAAAGGATTGTTGTTTTCTCCCTAGTAGCAACAACACATCTAGTACCTTAGAGATTTCTATCACTTCCCCAGATTACCAGAGGCATGAACCCACTATCGAGCATAAATACTAACTCTTGGAGTTGCTAGAATCTACTTGGCCAAGATAGCTACTAACAACGGAAAGCATGCAAGATCACAAATAACAAAGACATGATAGAATCAATAATCAATCTGAAATAGCATCTCAATATCCATCGGATCCCCGCAAACACAACATGCAGAATTACAAATAGATGATCTTGATCATGAACGGAGCTCACAAGATCTTGACATGAAAGCACAAAGGAGGAGGACCAGCCATCTAGCTACTACATGGATCCATAGTCCAAGGATGAACTACTCACGCCTCACACCGGAGGCTTGCATGATGATTAAGAAGGCCTCCAGGGTGAATTCCCCTCTCCGGCAGGGTGCCGGGAAGAGCTTCAGATCCCTCCCGATCTAGGGATAGAGATGACGGTGGCTACAGACTCTTTCGTGGATTTTTGATCGGGTACTTAGGGTTTTCGTCCCGAGGGCATCTTATAGGCGGAAGGAGAGGCCGAGGGGGTGCTGGGGTCGGCTAGACCACCCCCTAGCACGGTTCAGGCCTGGCCGTGCGGCCAGGTGGTGTGGCCGGCCCCTAGCCCTTCTCCGTCTCTTATTCTGGCATCTGATGACTTCCGAAAAAATAGGCACTTTGGCTTTTGTCCCGTCCAATTCCGAGAATATTCATTTTCTGACTTCCTGGAACCAAAAACAGCAGAAAATAGGCAGCTGGCACTGTGGATCTTGTTAATAGGTTAGTCCAAGAAATCATATGAAAAGTACTCCAAAGTGTGGACAAAACACAAGAAAGTGGATAAAACCAAGCATGGAACATCAAAAATTATAGATACATTTGCAATGTATCAAGTACCTTACATGAGAATGTTCTATGCAAAGGAAATGGCTCTTGATAGGATAAATGGTCCATGGAATGCAAGTTTTCAGTTGCTTTACAGCTTCAAAGCTGAAGTGGAGATGGCTAGTCTAGGCAGTGTTGTACAGATAGACAGACATAAAGTTCAGTACAAAATAAGAGGGACAACAAAGGAGAATGAGTGATTTAGAAGGGCTTTTGTTTGTTTCAAAGCTTGTTGGCAAGGCTTTCTGGATGGTTGCAGGCTTTATTTGGCTGTGGATGCAACAACTCTTTATGGCAGATTTAAAGGACAGCTAGTAGATGCTACTTCAGTTGATGGCCACAATTGGATGTTCCCTGTTGCTTTTGGAGTTTTGGAGATTGAGTCAAAGGAAAGTTGGACTTTGTTTCTGGAGAATCTGCGTGACCTTATAGGTCATCCACCAGGACTTACTATCCACACAGACGCTTGCAAAGGCTTGGAGAAAGCTGTAAAAGCAGTATTCCCCGGAGTGGAGCATAGGGAATATATGCGACCCTTAGTGCCGAATTTTACAAAGAAATTCAAGGGTAAAGTTTATACTAACAACCCATGGCCAGCTTCATACACATGCAATTTGAGGAAGCATCTGTATCATTTGGAAGTGTTGTGTAAATAAAAACCTACGATGAAGGAGTACTTGGATGCACATCATGGTATGGTGTGGTCAAGAAGCCAATTCAATGAAATTTGCAAGGTAGACTATGTAACAAGTAACCTTGTAGACAGTTTCAATGCAAAGGTCAAGTCACTGAAAGGGCTTATACTGTGGCAAATATTTGATAAGATTAGGCAGATGATCATGATAAAGATCGATTTGCATCAAAAAAATTGCATCAACAATATATGCTAGCCATCTCATCCTCCCATATTTTTTGAAGGCTTTGCATGCCAGGGCAAAACAATTGAAGATGAAATGCATTAGAAGAGGAATGGAGGCTGAGGTAACATACACTAACATGAAAGATAGGCAATGGAGATATCCAGTGAGTTTGGTTGATAGGACATGCCATTGCAGGAAATGGTAGCTCCGTGGGAAACCCTACATACCTGCATTGTTTTTCATGGGTGTTCTAGGAGGTGAAGGGGGTGAAGTTGATCAGTACGTGTCGGAGTATTTCTCCGTTGCCAAATTTAGGGCAGCATATGCTCAGAATGTTCCAGCCTTGTTGGGAAAAAACCAATGGATGGAAGTGGAACCAGGCTTCAAGCTATACCCTCCAATTTTTACTAGACCAGCAGGTAGGCCAAGGAAGAATAGGATGAGAGCTAGTGCAGAGGGTGGTGCACCACCTCGATGATGTAAGTGCAAATGTTGTGGGATCCTAGGGCACATTTCTAGGCTTTGTAAAAATGCAGTGGACCTAGCTTATGAAATAGATGATCAGGCGTGAGCAGCAAATGCAGATGAGAATGAAATATTTGAACGAGAGGATAATGAAACAATGAATACATTGCAGATTGAACAAACGGATCAAGAGGAGATTGAACCAAATGCAGATGAGATTGAACCAAATGCAGAGGAGATTGAACCAATGGATCTAGAGGAGATTGAACCAAATGCAGGGGAGATTGAACCAATGGATCGAGAGGAGACTGAACCAAAAGCAGGGGAGATTGAACCAATGGATCGAGAGGAGTTCAAACCCATGGATCAAGACATTGGAAGCACAGTTCAAAAGTAAATGAATTACACAAGAGGATATTGAAGAAATGATGCCAATGCATTTTGAGCCGTATGAACCAATGGATCGAAACGTGATTGAACCAATTGTACGATAGACTAAAGCACTTTATTCATTGGATGTAGAGGAAAAAACAAAGGGAACAAACGGAAGAAGCTGATGGTGGACTCCGCGAATATTCCAGCTAGGATCACCCGGAGCAAGGTGGTGAACCCAGCAAAAAACACTAGGAGCAAGAAAAAAATGAATTTGAATTATTAATTTGAATTTGTATGATGAATTTGAACTACTGTCAATGTTTGTATTGGATTCGAACTAGTGTGACGCTCCCAAGTTTATATGCTGGATAATCCCATAATGTATGTGTTATTGCAAGTTTCTATGGTCATCCACCTAGTTGCTTAGCACTACTTAGTTTTTCCCTCGACATGTGGTTAACACATGGGGTTTAGCTAGTTCATAGCTTAAACCATAGGAAACGTTGACCAATTGATCCAAAATTTGGCAAACTTGTGTATCTTGGATTGATTTACCATGTGAAATTGGAAATTTTGGATTTACTTGTAATCAGCCACTGTTTTCTTTTCTAAGTGATTAAATTCAAAAAATGTTTTAGGGTTAGTTTAATTCAAAAAAAAGTCAAAACATAGTGCAACCTTCGCATGGAGTCTTGTTATGTTACCTACATCCTAGCTTGAATAATAAAGGAAAAGGAAATAAAGAGAAATGGACTTATCTCCTAAACCACTTCTTAAACCCTTCTTGGAATGAGCTACTAGCTATGAAGATGCATGGCTTTCTACTCAATCAACCTCCAAAATAACCCATCCCAAAACATACTTTGTCTAAATGAGGCTAAATTTGGAACACTTGTGTATCTTTGAGTCGCAAACAATATAATGTCGGCCCAGATGGATTACATTGTTCAAATAACACATTTTCCATTTGTTATGCCAAAATCTTGAATTTCCCTTAGTCATTTTTTTATCTGAGTGACATTGTTTTCCTTAGCTCTACTCAATTTTCCCCTTCCACTAAAGTTTTCCTAAGTTTTCCCCTCCCGCTAAAGTTTTCCTCACTTTTCCCCTCGCTCAGTTTTCCCCTCGCTCTGATTGGTCGAGATGTATGTCACATGGGTCTTGGCCAACCACCATTAGATACATCATGATCTGACGGGCTAGAGGTCTGTCTCTCTCTCTCTCTCTTGATGGGCACACCTAACCTTGTATGGCGAGGAGAGCCCGATAGGCTGGATGTCTCTCTGATACGTTGCTAACGTATCCATAATTTTTTATGTTCCATGCTTGGTTTTTATCTACTTTCTTATGTTTTGTCCACACTTTGGAGTACTTTTCATATGATTTCTTGGACTAACCTATTAACAAGTGCGACAGTGCCAGTTGCCTGTTTTCTGCTGTTTTTGGTTCCAGGAAAGTCAGAAAATCAATATTCTCGAAATTGGACCGGACAAAAGCCAAAGTCAATATTTTACCAGAAGACTCACGGAGCCAGAAGACAAGACGGAGAGGGGCCATAGGGCGGCCACACCATGTTGTGGCGCGGGCTAGCCCTGGTCGTGCCACCAGGTGGTGTGGGCCCCCTGGCTACCCACCGACCTTGCCTCTCCGCCTATAAGATGCCTCCCGATGCAAAAACCCTAAATCATCAAGCCTCCATCCACGAAAAGTTCCGCAGCGCCGCCGCCACCGAAGGGGAGATTTGGGGGACAGAAAGTCTCTGTTCCGGCACCCTGCCAGGACGGGGAAGTGCCCCCGGAGCCATCTCCATCGATCTCCACCGCCATCTCCATCACCATTGTTGATTCCCATGATGAGGAGGGAGTAGTTCTCTCTCGAGGCTAAGGGTTCTACCGGTATCTATGTGTTCATCTCTCTCTATGCGTGATCTTATTGAGATCATGAGCTCGTAATCTAAAGATCTACCATGCTACTCAAGTGCTTTAATAGATCTCTTCTCTCCCTATGTGTGTGAAGTTGACAGTGTGCACACCATGGTGGCACTTAGGCTAGAGATTTCAAATACTTGTTATGAGTTATATTTGGAGTTGGATGTCTTTATGAAATTGTGGTGTTTGTTGGATCCATCTAGCGCTCAAGGTGACAGTGTGGGGTTATCTAGATGGGTAAAGCAAACTTTGAGGAGTGTTGTTATAGCCCTACCATGGATTAGAGTGTTCAACTGAAGAGTAGTTAAGAGTAGTATCATAAAGAGAAGATATTTATATGAGAGTGTTCACTAGTGAAAGTATGATCCCTAGGCCTTGTTTCTAAACATTGAAACACCGTTTGCAATTAGATCTGTTACATGTTTGCTTGCTTCCGTCTTTATTTCAGTTTGCCTTTAGTCTCTTCCATGCCATCAAGCTATTTTCTAGCACCGTTGTCTTATATCCATACCACTTGTATTTTACTATCTCTTCGCCGGACTAGTGCACCTATACACCTGACAAGTGTATTGGGTGTGTTGGGGACACAAGAGACTTCTTGTATCTTGATTGTAGGGTTGCTTGAGAATGGATACCTTTGACCACTTCCTCCCTGAGTTTGATAAACCTTGGGTGATCCACTTATAGAAAAACTTGCTGCTGTTCTACAAACCTCTGCACTTGGAGGCCTAACAACTGTCTACAAGAATAGAAGTGTGTAGACATCATTCTCCCTCCCTTTCCCTGTCGCACGTATACGAGCCGCATCAACTAGCGCTCAGTTTGGCTACGCTCTGATTGGTCGAGATGTATGTCACACGGATCTTGGCCAACCACCGTTGGATACATCATGATTTGACGGGTTGGAGGTCTCTCTCTCCCGTTGGGCTACGAAGAGGAGAGCCCGGCGGGCTGGATGTCTCTCCCTCCCTTTCCCAGTCGCATGTATACCAACTGCATCTTCCTCCCCTCCTATCGACGTACGATGGAGCGACTGTCCGAACGGCGTGCAGCGGCACGGATCTAAGCATGGCGGTCAGAACGGTGTGCGGCAGCACAGACCTAAGTGTGGCGGCCAGAATGTCTTGCAGCGGCGCGAACCTACGCGTGGGGGTCAAAACGGCTTGCGGTGCTACGTATCTAAGCATGGCGGCTAGAACAGCGTGCGGTGGCGAGGATCTAAGCGTGGCGGCTGGAACAGCGTGTGGCGGTGAGGATCTAACCATCTGAAATTTCTGTCTCTATCTGTCTCACTTCCGTTCACATCCTCAGATCCGTTGCTGATGAAAGACACCGATGGAAGCCATCATCCGTAGGATCTGTGCGACGGCGGACATGCCAACAGTGGTCATCGATGCAAAGATGATTGAATCCATCATCCGCAACATCACCGCAACGGCGCAGATCAAGCCCTCGTGAACCGAAGTTGTGGGAGGCAGGCCGCTTCCGCAGCTGGCACGTCGAGGTGCACTTCGACGGTGAAGGCTAGATTTACCTCGTGGCCAGATGGGAGCACTTTGCCCGTACTTCTAGGAGTACATATACAGTGGGGAGGGCGGCTAGCTCACCATCCACTTAAAATTGGGACAAATTTGAGCCCAATTTGAACCAAAATCCCGTGACTTAAAATATATGTATGATTTGAATAAATTTGATATGTATTTGAGCCATGAGACCGGTGGATATGCTCTAAAGCTGATTCATAAGTAGTAGTACTTGCTTTGACAATCTCCATTGGGCTTGTATAAATTTGATCGAAATATATATGATTTGAATCAATGATATGTATTTGAGCTATGAGGACGGTGGATATGCTCTAAAGCTGATTCATAAGTAGTACTCCCTCCGACCCAAATTAGTTGATTTAGATTTATCTGGATTCGATTGTATCTTGACAAATTTGAGTCAAATAACTTGGATTGACAATCTTAGCCACTAATTTGGAATGGGAAATGGATGCTGCCGCCAACGCTGCAAGTCTACATGGCAGCCATGATGGTAGCAACAGAGCAATCACAACTTATAGGCCCCAACTTGACCCTCTAGGAATTTTTCACGCCAACTATGGGCAGCTAGATCCAATGGCAAGAAAATCGGGCCCCGTAATGCATTCTCTCGACAACTTTGGGACCTCTACGTCCAACGAAAAGCAACTCAGGCCCCGCAATGCATTCTCCCGACAACTTTGGGATCGCTAGATCCAATGGCAAGCAACTCGGGACCCGCAATGCATTCTCTCGACAACTTTGGGACCGCAAAGTGACTAAATTAGCAGGAACTCACAACCATCCATTGAATAACAATTCTACTCTCTAAATTAGCTATCTATTCAACTAATCATTACACGTGCCACCCTTCACCACAACTGCATACTGTAACTACTAGGACGCGGATGACAACACTAAAACTACCCACATGAATCTACTATTCTCCTCCCCCCTTCACTTGAAGTTCATGTTTTAGATTTTCTACCACTTGATCAGATACGGCAAGATCAGCCTCAAGTGTCAAAATCTCTTTGCGAATAAGATCTAAATTCTTCCTCAACAGTATGCTTCAGCTCAAATATCAATAGGTTTTTACGGGCCAATTCATCACCTAACTTGGCAACCATCTCCTCCAAATGCATCCTCTGGCTAGACCACAGGGTTGATTCATCTTGGTATGCAATGTACCATGGATCATTGGCCTGCATAGCACACTATAACAATCCCAAAACAAACCCAATTGAAATCAATCTAATAGGCCATGGCATCACTTCAAATTCAATGATAGTACAAATAGAAGGAGCTGCATGTACTTCCGATGTGGTAGGAGAAGGAGAATGTGGAAATGACATGATCGATTTCCCACCCTCGACGGTGTACCTGCTACGATCAGACATTGAGGACTATTTTGCACCTGCAATATCGAGAAAATTACAGAACCGAATCAATTAGGGTGGGCGCAGCAGGAGCAAAGGTCTTACCAAGAACTACTAGCAATTTCTATGACTGTTCATCGAGCTATGGCGACAGAACCAAATCCCGGTCGTCGTGGGTGGCGGACCTGCTTGCGGTTGGTACTACCTCAATGTATAATGCATGCAGACGAAATAGGTGCTGCAGCCGTGGTTGAGGTGCAGCGCGGTAGTCCGTCCGATACCGCCGTAGGACGGATCTAGCGATGCGCTGACACGCTAACGATGGTTGCTTTGTCCGCTGGTGGGATAGGAGCTGCTCGGGGATGGGATCTCGAAGCGGATGAGAGAGAGCTGACGTGTCATACACGACCCCACTTGTCAATTTTTGCATATCTGCCAAACTTTTTTTTTTAAATTTGCATATTGGCCACATGACCAATACATGTCAGTGACACACAAATTGGCAAATATGCAAGTTGCAAAGTAAAACGTGGCAAATATGCAAATCCCCCCTCCAGCCCCACATGACGGCCCCACCGGTCATTGGCTACGATGACCCCACAGAACGACCCCATCGTTCATTGGCTACGATGCCCCCACAGAACGGCCACAAGTCAGCGAGAGATGGATGGCTAGTCCCCCGTGTATCTTGGCACCACCCGTTAGCATGTAACGGTCGAGGTGACGTAATGTAATGCTCAACGCACGACCCGCCCCAACGCGGTCCCACCTGTCAGCATGTAACGGTCAGGCCTTTGACCTGTCGGCATCTCACCGTCCGAGCGCCTGTGAGGGTTTTAGAATAGAGGGAGGGGAAAAGTGAGGAAAAGCTAACCAGCTGGGGAAACTGAGTACAACTAACAAACCAGGGGCATGAAAATAGAAATCCCAAATAAAAACAACAAGCGATTTTCTAGTTGTGGTTTTACCGGGGTGCTACAGGCGGCGATGGCGGCTTGGGGCTGAGGATCCTTGGATACTTGTGTGTGTTGTGCCCTTTCCATCTCCTCTCATATATAGGTGGCATCTCCCCTCCCAACAGGAGAGTAGGAGTAGGACTCCGTGTCCTACATGGATCCAACCAATGCCTCCTAGCAACAATGAGAGAGAGTAGACGAGGAGTAGTTGGACTCTGTTACGAAGTCCTCCCTCTCCTCTCCTCCAAACCGACTTGGAGAGTCGGAGTCTGGGGAGGACTCCTCCCATCCCCACTGCCTCACCCGCCCCGCCCCCACCCGCTGGCCATGGGGGTAGCCCTGGCCATTTCGGCCAGGGACTCCTTCCCCCACCGCCGCGCGCGCGTGTGGACCAGTGGGCCCATGGGACCCACTGAGATAATAAATAATAATATTTTTTTTAATATAAATACTTATTCTAAAGTGTTCCGAATTAAATTTCGGACACCTCCAAATTAATTCACAACCTTCCTAAAATATTCCCAGCATCCTCTTTTAATGTCCGGAACAATTTGTCCACTCTCGATGATATCCCGGACACCTCTAGAATATTCCGAAACACTTTGAAACACCTTTTCGGGATTTATTCATTTAACTATCTTATTCGCACTCATGTTTTAGAATACCGAAAACATCTTAAGTGTGTGAAAGGATAGATATGTATTCTAGAGGGGGGTGAATAGGCAATTTCAAAACTATTACGGTTTTGTCTTGATAGAATGCGGAATTAAACTAACATTTATTTTACAAGCACAAAACCTAAAAATACTAGGCTCAACTAAGTGCACCAACAAGAAGTTAAGCTAAGCAAGATAGCACAAGATAAATATATCACAAGTGATAAGCAAGATATAAGTAATTCAAACTCGATGGCTATCATAAGGAATGTAAGCTTGGGTATAGACATAACTGAGGTACGCGGAGACGAAGATGTATTCCTGTGTTTCCCTTACAAGTAAGGTACATGAGGTTAGAGAGGTATGGGATTCCAAGAAGGATTTCCCAACACTATGAAGGCTCACCTTCTTTTTTGAGTCTATTCCACGAAGGAATAGGATCTTTCCTTATGGCTAACTTTTCCTCCACTCCGGAGATGGCAAGCTCCACAAACACGTCACAAGCTCCACGAAGGAGAAGCCCGAGTCTCTTCACAATCTTCCACGCAACCCAAATGTCTATGATTGTACAATATTTCTAAAAAAACACGCAACCCAGATGTCTCCAGTGTGTGAGAATCTATTTTGACTCGTAATTGTAGGTTGTGATCATAATGATATTCGTGTCGATGACGACCATTAATGGGAAATCTAGTGATTGCCATCCATAGTCGTTTCCAACATTCAACAGCTGACTACTCGCTTGCTTTATGTTTGAAAATTTGAATGTTCCGTTCTTTACAATTTTTTATTTATTTTTATTAGTAGTAGAAGTCACCTTGTTGATTGCAACAAATTTACTAGCAGTACCACAAAATGTATTTTGGTAGGTCTTGACCATATCGTCTCGAGCTTCCACAACTAAAAACCCGACGAGGAGCATATCCACTTAGGGCCCTAAAGGCCCCCAAGCGGCTATGGGGTGGTGTGGGGGGCACCCAAAATCACGCTCATGTCGGCCACAATTCCAAAATAGCGTCACACGGCCCATTTAGTACGCTCTCAAGCTTAACCCAACCCACGGGGATAGGGGAGACGGGGACGCTAGACTGACGTGTTTTGGCAGGAAAGAGGGCGAGGATAAGGTGCGCGAAGCGGTTACCTGTCGTAGGCCACCCTAGTCAGCGCCAACGTAACGGCTGGTCTGTCTTCCTTCCCACTGACCGTGTCGCGCATTAATGGCATTGCTCGCCACGGCAGGCTTTGCATCAATGGTAGGAGAGCAGGGGACCCGTCCCGTCACCATGTCGTGCCTTCCAGAGGCATCACGCACCTTATTTTCCCACCTCGACGCCTCCTTTTCCCGATAACGGATGTCGGTCATCGGCCGCTATAAAAGAGGACTTCCCTCACCGTCGTTTCATCATCTCCTTTCTCACCACCATCTTGTCTCCTCCTTCTTCCCCTTCTTCCCCTAGCCCATCCCAACCCCGAGCGCATACAGAGGTTCAACAGAGATGGTGCTACCGCAAATGGCTCTGCTCGTCCACAGGCATAGATGCCGTGGGAGTCGGGTTACCGAGTTCCGCTGGGCATGCGCTGTCCAACAAACTGGGTGTTGAGCACCAGCGTCCTGCTGGTCCTGCCCGTGCCAGTTGAAGTGGCGTGCACAACAGCCATCTACGAGCATTACTTGGGCATCTTCACGCTGGAGGAGAGGAACTATCCCCAATGGCACCCCGACAATAACCGCACGTGGTAAACGTTCTTCGTGAGGCAGTGGGAGGACCACATCGACATGTACGACGGCCCCGACCATACACCATTAAACACAACAGCGAAGGCCGACGTCAGTGGTTGAGTGCCCTAGGCAGGACACTCGCATGGGTGCTCTACCACATCGCTAGCGGGAACAACCTACCCCTGATGATGCCACCAGCGTAGCCATGGCAGTTGCGCCAGTGTTGGAGCCGCGCCATCAGGTGTCCAGTTTGTCGAGGTCTTTATCGTTGGTGGCACGACACTCTCCCTACTCCATGTCGTCGCCCCGCTTCTCTACGCCTCTTGTCCCATTGAAGGAAAAGTACGAGGAGAGCCCACCCCTACTTCGTAGGCGCTCAGCATCGTCCTCAGGGACCGCCCTGCGCCACGTGATCCTTCCCCTTCCCATGCCCGCCTTCGCCTTGCCAATCCCAAGCGCAAGGTAAAGAAGGAGTGGACGCTCCCGTCGGAGTACAAGGTCGTCGCCCTCCATCTCAAGATCGACGAGGACCCGGAGGAGTTCTCGGGCTAGCACGTGGTGGAGCACGTCTCCTTCGACTCCGTGCCTGCTGCGAGAGACGAGTTCGCAGATGCGTGATCTGCGGCGGAGTGCCGGCGCGAGCCTCTTCATCAACCTGGAGGGCGGGGATGAGGTGGCACGGTGATGCTGGCCAGTGATGTAGTAGCCGCCTGACGCCGAAGCAGGAGCCACCTAGCGACTCCGACTCTGACAACAACGACTACGCTGTGTCGATGTACCATCCCCTCGGTCTCAGCCGCTGTGGCAGCTGGTAGCTCGCGCCCTGCAGTTTCTTTTGTTTTGTCTTTATATTTTGTAAAATATGTTTGAACTAACATTGAACTCGCCGTTTGTGTTTGAAATTACCAAATTTCAAGTAGTAGTTTAAACTGTTTTAAAATTTTGTTTGCGGGCATGGTTGGAAGACGGCGCCTCCCATTACACTGTCCATGACGGTGCCCCCATACGGCTTAAAAAACTACTACACTGGACACTTTATTGGGGTAGAGTGGAGATTCTCTAACAGACCATCGTGAAAATGAAGCCGGAGGTGAGGTCCTCTAATCAGGCTTTCGCCTCGCTTTATAAATAAAGCATACATGTGAGACCGCTGCTGGACCAGACAGCACATCACCCAAAGGAACAAACACCATAGGATACAAGGCACTGGGAGAACCCAAGCCCAACACGAAAAGCAAGAAGAAATAAAAGAAGAAGAAAGCCGAGAACGGCGGTGTGCCGAAAACGGAAACAACTCGCAAACGGTGCACCCTCCAGCAAAGTACCACCACACATCCCGCAATCCAAAGCGCCTACGTACCAAAATAGCACCTCCAAGAAGGGGGTGACGACGGCGACACTGCTATCCGGCCAAGACCTAGGGTTTCCCCCGGTATGCGGCGGGGGTGGGGGAGAGAGACCTCCAACACACTTCAAGAAGGAAGGTGACACCCTCAGGCATCACCGTGCCAGTGTCAACAGACAAGGATTTCTCCCGACCCCTCCAGAACCACCCTCCCGAGCACTTTGTAAAGATCCACCACTCATGTCACCCATGAGCACGCGTCATCCCGGTCTTGAAGTCGCCACCGCCGTCACACCGAGAGACATGGAGCAAAGTCGGTAGGCCGAAAGAGTGGGGACTTCGGCGAGGGTCGGTCTGTCAACAGCACGCGGGAGAGAACTACCTCCACCACCAGCAGGTGGTAACCGACCGGATGTAGCAGCAAGACAAACTAGGCCCTCTGGCCCGACCGAGCCCGCGGAGGCTCGTGAAGTCCTACCGCCGAACACGCAGCAGGGGTGCCACCGAACACGCCAACCGCCACCCCAGGCCCAACTCCTCCTTCCACCAGGGGATCTGCCTCCACGGCAAATCCTAGCCGCCGAGCAATAGCACCATCGCCACAGAGCTCTGATACATTGCAAATGTATCTATAATTTTTGATGCTCCATGCTTAGTTTTATCCACTTTCTTGTGTTTTTCCACACTTTGGAGTACTTTTCATATGATTTCTTGGACAAACCTATTAACAAGAGCCACAGTGCCAGCTGCATGTTTTCTGCTGTTTTTGGTTCCAGGAAAGTCAGAAAATGAATATTCTCGGAATTGGACAGGACAAAAGCCAAAGTGCCTATTTTTTCGGAAGTCATCAGATGCCAGAATACGAGATGGAGAAGGGCCAGAGGGCGGCCACACCACCTGGCCGCGTGGCCAGGCTTGGCCCGCGCCAGGGGGTGGTGTGGCCAGCCCAGGCACCCCCTCGGCCTCTCCTTCCGCCTATATATTGCCCTCGGGACGAAAACCCTAAGTACCCGATCAAAAATCCATGAAAGAGTCTATAGCCGCCGTCATCTCCATCCCTAGATCGGGAGGGATCTGAAGCTCTTCCGGCACCCTTACGGAGAGGGGAAGTCACCCTGGAGGCCTTCTTCATCACCATGCAAGCCTCCGGTGTGATGCGTGAGTAGTTCATCCTTGTACTACGGATCCATCTAGTAGCTAGATGGCTGGTTCTCCTCCTTTGTGCTTTCATGTTTAGATCTTGTGAGCTCTGTTCATGATCAAGATCATCTATTTGTAATTCTGCATGTTGTGTTTGCGGGGATCCGATGGATATTGAGATGCTATTTCAGATTGATTATTGATTCTATCATGTCTTTGTTATTTGTGATCTTGCATGCTTTCCGTTGTTAGTAGCTATCTTGTCCAAGTAGATGCTAGCAACTCCAAGAGTTAGTATTTATGCTCGATAGTGGGTTCATGCCTCTAGTAATCTGGGGAAGTGACAGAAATCTCTAAGGTACTAGATGTGCTGTTGCTACTAGGGAGAAAACAACAATCCTTTGTTCATAGAACAATCATATTGTTTACTTTACACGCAATTCATAAAGCAATAATCTGTTGCTTGCAACTTAATACTCGAGGGGGTTCGGATGATAACCTGAAGGTGGATTATTAGTCATAGATGCAGTTGGATGGCGGTCTATGTATAGTGTTGTAATGCCCAATCAAGTCTCAAAGGAGTCAAGATGATTAGTATATGCATGTATTGCTTTCTCGATGTTTGTCAATTGCCCCGCTGTAATTTGTTCACCCAGAATGTTATCTATCTAAGGAGAGCCACCTCTAGTGAACTATGGATCCCGGTCCTTTTTCTCTTACATAAAATCTACAAACTGTTTACTACTTTGTGTTTACTTTCTGCAAACTATTACTTATTTCCATTCGATATGTTTAATCCTTTGTTTTCAGCAAAACACGGTGAGATTGACAACCTCATCACAAGTTGGGGACAGAGTTCTGTGGTTGTGTTGTGCAGGTCTCCACGTTGCTACTAGCACCGGTAGTGCGCCCTGCCAAGGCTCAGCCAGCAACACCTTTGGGGTGTTTCCTTGCTCCTACCGGTTCGATTAAACCTTGGTTTCATAACTGAGGGAAACTTGCTATTGTGCTCATCATACCTTCCTCTTGGGGTTCCCAACGAGCTCTACATCAACACTGAGCCATCAAGCAGTTTTCTGGCGCCGTCGCCGGGGAGTCAAGGACATCTTCACAAGGGGAGTCCCTCATAACCAATCTCTTTACTTTGTTATTTTTGTTTTGCTTAGTTTCTTTTTGCTTTGTTTGCTTGTTTATTTATCAAAAACACAAAAAAATTAGTTTTACTAGTTTGCGTTGTTTATCAAAAACACAAAAAAATTAAGTCTCCTTTAGTTGTCACCTCTTCCTTAGCTCACCATGTTGATCCCCAAATTCATCCTGAAAGACCTTTCAATTGGTAGTGGTTCTATAATTGGGAAAGATAATATTGAAGAATTCTTTAATCATGTTAGTAAACATGAGGATACTGAGGATAGATCCCTTGCAGAACTTGCTCAAAATTATGAGATTGCTGCAGCTTATTTAATTCATATGTTAGAAGCTAGGTTTGTTAACCTCAACCCCTTAATACAAGTAATGTTTCTTAAGCTTAAAGAAATTGAGGGCCCTAAAAAGAGGGATTTTATTATAGAAACTTTGTTTAAGGAGTTCTATGATGTTGCCAAGGAAGCTAGGAAAGTCCTTGAATGTTTCAATATGCTAGGCTCATGTGTAGATGTTGTTGGTACACGAGAAAAGATGAACAAAACCGAACCTAATGAGGAGGAACCTAAGATACCAATACCATTTAAACTAGCAGCAATACATGAAGCCATAGAAAAGAATCTTGATTGGATTGTTCCTGAAAACCCTTTTGATGAAAATACTGAACCTAAGAGCATTGAGAGAGGATCCTCTAGAACTTATTTGGATGATATACCTTGCCTTGTTGAAGATATTTCTGGTATTAATTTTAATGCTTCTTCATTTGAGAACACTTGATTCTTTCTTGCTTCTTATGCCTAACTTAAAGGCGTTAAAGAAAAGTACTTATTGGGAGATAACCCAAAAGTTTTAGATGAGTCTTGGAAGTTATTACTTCAGTAATAACTGCTCCTTATTCTTTTTATTTGCTTTTTGTGCCAAGAGTAACCTCTAATGAGAGAGAAGAAATGATTGGGAAAGTTGCTGTCCCGAAACAGATTTTTGTGCTTCACCGTAAAAATTCGTGTAAAATCTCTGAACGTCTTTTTGAGGCATGAATTTTTGAGCCTCTGTCCCAGGTTGTTATCTAACTTTTGTTAGTTCAACACTTTTTGATTTGAGCAACAGAAGGTCTTTGAAACAATTCGTCTTTACCTGCTGGTCTGTTTTGACAGATTTCTGCCATTTTCTGCACTTGCTTCTTGTTGGTTCCTTTTTGAGTTCTTTTGGGGAATTGAGATTTTTGAGGGAAGTGCTACAGTAGCTAGTGTTTATTAGGTGTTGGAACTGAACCTTAAGACCTTTTATCTTGAGTGCACTAATGTTGCTAATAAAGATTGGGTGAAGTTTTGTATGAAGGAATAATTTCAGGTGTATGGAAGGAATGAGTAATGATATGAAGGATGGACTAAATCTCAAGCTTGGGGATGCCGCGCATGTTACCCCTAGAAATATCCAAGAAGTACAAGCGTCAAAGCTTGGGGATGCCCAAGGCATTCCCCTCTTCATCAATAAAAATCCCAGGTTTCTTCCAAACGCTTCATTTTTATTGTTTCATGCACAATTGTGTTGTTTTTGGAGCGTCTTATTTTTCATTTTCATTTTGGTTTTTCATTTTCTTTGGTTTTCTTAGTTTTCTGAATAAATTGGTTGGACCCCCTCTCTCATACATTGGTTTGCAAATAGTTTGGTTTGGTTTGGAAAAGAGTAGGAAAGTTCATGCTTATGTGGTAAAAAGAGCTCGTTTTTGACTGTGGCCTATGCTTTGTCATGCCATGCTTGATATTGTTTTGGATTTATGCTTAGTATTTTTTTTGTAGAATGACTTGTTATAAACAATTGAGATTTCTTAATGTGCCTTGGATGAATCATGCGTTGTTTTAGCATATTAAAGCATAGTATAGTGGTATTCTCCTTTGATGCTTTTTTTGGGTTGACTTGGCGCATGCTCACACCATGTTATGACTCTCAAGTCACCATAAGCCTTTATGATCCTTTAGTTTTCAACTTGTAGTATCACTTTATGCTTTTGTCAATGAAGTTTTGTCGCTCTGCATGATTATGGCCGTTATTGCTCTCTTAGTTTGTCGCTCCCAGTCTTTTGCTAGCCTCCACAACCAAGTATGAGTTCCACTCATGCATCCAACTCCCTAAACCAAGTTATTCCAAAGAGTCCACCATACCTACCTACTAGCTTATGCTATTCCAAGTATATTCATGCTTTTGTTTACCTTCCAAATTAAACTTGTAATGAGAAAACTAGTGATTAAAGCTCTCATGAACTTGATGGCACACTTTACTTTTCTTGCCCTTAATAAACTTGAACCATTGTGTCATCTATGTTGTATATGCTTGCACTTATTTGTTGGGAATTAGCAGAACCATGCTTTCATGGGGAACTCTTTCAACATTGCACTTGGTACTTGTACCTAGTTGATATCATGCTCATTTGTATATGGATGTCGTCGGTGTGAAATGAAAGGGGAGCCTGTAAGTCCATGGAGTTATGTATATGTGTTAGAGAAACGCCTGGGCCGCTGGTCTAATCCATCCTGACATGGTGGAAACCTGCAGCGTAACCATAATGAGATGTCTATGAAGCATTCTTCTTATAAAAAAAGAGTCCTATATTGAGAAAAAAGAGAAAAGGAAAAAAAGAGATTATGATAAGAGGAAAGAGAGAAAAAAGCACCATATTCCCATGGTAAATAAGAAGATTGCTGAGATGCTCGTTGTCTTCTTGCCTTGTCATTTTGATATGGAAATCCTTCCGTATCGTCGGGCAAGAGGTACCCCGCTGGCGGTTCTCTATGATACACATGTACTTACAATGACAAGAACTTACAGGTGACTAAACTTGAGAAGCATGAGGAGTGACCCTCGTATACAAGGGACATGAGATTTCTAACTTATACTTCATCAAGCATGTACACCATAGTTTGTTCACTTTAGCCTTATTCACTTCAAGATGCGTATGATAGGGGCAATGAGAGCTGAAAGCTATAAGTACCATAATTTTTGGAAGCTCCTTATGAGACTTGAATCCCTACTTCCTTCTATGAAGGCCTTTCTTCCACCATTATATTGAGTCTCCACCCTCTACCTTTATGCACCTACTTTGAGAGCATAGTGCCATTCGAAGTTCTATGTGCATTGTCCCAAGACTAGTTGATTTATGCATAACTTGATATTGCTTGTTTTAAACTATTTGTATCTAGTCACTCTTATGAACTTTGAAGGTGTCCTATGCATTTATATTGGCTACTCTATGAGGGACAAGCTGAATATTATTATGCTATGTTTTCTTTATGTGAAACAAACAAACGTCTTGCAAAGCATTGTTATTCATGAATCTTTTGTTTGTGTCTTTTCATGTTGCATCATAGTTTCTTTGTCTTATTGCTAGAAATTTGTCTTTCATGTTATGATTGAAGTACTATGATCCCATCTTAGAATGTTTTACAAATACTTTGATCAAGTCTTTGATGGTGCATGTCACCTCAAAAATTATTCTTTCTTTTTATCACTTACCTACTCGAGGACGAGCAGGAGTTAAGCTTGGGGATGTTGATACATTGCAAATGTATCTATAACTTTTGATGCTCCATGCTTGGTTTTATCCACTTTATTGTGTTTTGTCCACACTTTGGAGTACTTTTCATATGATTTCTTGGACTAACCTATTAACAAGAGCCACAGTGCCAGCTGCTTGTTTTCTGCTGTTTTTGGTTCTAGGAAAGTCGGAAAATGAATATTCTCGGAATTGTATGGGACAAAAGCCAAAGTGCCTATTTTTCCGGAAGTCATCAGATGCCAGAATATGAGACGGAGAAGGGCCAGAGGGCTGCCACACCACCTGGCCGCACGGCCAGGCTTGGCCCGCACCGGGGGGTGGTGTGGCCAGCCCAGGCACCCCCTCGGCCTCTCCTTCCGCCTATATATTGCCCTCGGGACGAAAACCCTAAGTACCCGATCAAAAATCCACGAAAGAGTCTATAGCCGCCGTCATCTCCATCCCTAGATCGGGAGAGATCTGAAGCTCTTCCCGGCACACTGCCAAAGAGGGGAATAAACCCTGGAGGCTTTCTTCATTACCATGCAAGCCTCCGGTGTGATGCGTGAGTAGTTCATCCTTGGACAACGGATCCAGGTAGTAGCTAGATGGCTGGTTCTCCTCCTTTGTGCTTTCATGTTTAGATCTTGTGAGCTCCGTTCATGATCAAGATCATCTATTTGTAATTCTACATGTTGTGTTTGCGAGGATCCGGTGGATATTGAGATCCTATTTCAGATTGATTATTGATTCTATCATGTCTTTGTTATTTGTCATCTTGCATGCTTTCTGTTGTTAGTAGCTATCTTGGCCAGGTAGATGCTAGCAACTCCAAGAGTTAGTATTTATGCTCGATAGTGGGTCCATGCCTCTGGTAATCTGGGGAAGTGACAGAAATCTCTAAGGTGCTAGATGTGCTGTTTCTACTAGGGAGAAAACAACAATACTTTGTTCATAGAACAATCGTATTGTTTACTTTACATGCAATTCGTAAAGCAATAATCTGTTGCTTGCAACTTAATACTGGAGGGGGTTCGGATGATAACCTGAAGGTGGATTATTAGTCATAGATGCAGTTGGATGGCGGTCTATCTATAATGTTGTAATGCCAATCAAGTCTCAAAGGAGTCAAGATGATTAGTATATGCATGTATTGCTTTCTCGATGTTTGTCAATTGCCCCGCTGTAATTTGTTCACCCAGCATGTTATCTATATAAGGAGAGCCACCTCTAGTGAACTATGGATCCCGGTCCTTTTTCTCTTACATACAATCTACAAATTGTTTACTGCTTTGTGTTTACTTTCTGCAAACTATTACTTCTTTACATTCGATATGTTTAATCCTTTATTTTCAGCAAAACACGGTGAGATTGACAACCTCATCGCAAGTTGGGGACAGAGTTCTGTGGTTGTGTTGTGCAGGTCTCCACGTTGCTACTAGCACCGGTAGTGCGCCCTGCCAAGGCTCAGCTAGCAACACCTTTGGGGTGTTTCCTTGCTCTTACTGGTTCGATTAAACCTTGGTTTCATAACTAAGGGAAACTTTCTGCTATGCTCATCATACCTTCCTCTTGGGGTTCCCAACGAGCTCTACATCAACACTGAGCCATCAACAACCTCATCGCAAGTTGGGGACAGAGTTCTTTGGTTGTGTTGTGCAGGTCTCCATGTTGCTACTAGCACCGGTAGTGTGCCCTGCCAAGGCTCAGCTAGCAACACCTTTGGGGTGTTTCCTTGCTTCTACTTGTTCAATTAAACCTTGGTTTCATAACTGAGGGAAACATGATGTTGTGCTCATCATACCTTCCTCTTGGGATTCCCAACGAGCTCTACATCAACACCGAGCCATCAAGCATTTTTCTGGCGCCATTGCCGGGGAGTTAAGGACATCTTCACAAGGGGAGTCCATCATAACCAATCTCTTTACTTTGTTATTTTTGTTTTGCTTAGTTTCTTTTTGCTTTGTTTGCTTGTTTCTTCATCAAAAACACAAAAAAATTAGTTTTACTAGTTTGCTTTCTTATTTGAAAACCCAAAAAAATGACTACTCTTGAAAACACTAAGTTGTGTGACTTCACTAGCACCAACAACAATGATTTTATGAGCACACCTATTGCTCCACCTGTGCCTGAAGATACTTTCTTTGAGATAAAACCTGCTTTACTCAATCTTGTTATGAGAGACCAATTTTCTGGTATTGGTAATGAAGATGCTGCTGCCCATCTAAATAACTTTGTTGAACTTTGTGAGATGCAAAAGCATAGGGATATAGATGGTGATATTATTAAGCTGAAATTGTTTCCTTTCTCTTTGAGAGGAAAAGCTAAATAATGGTTGAATTCCTTAACTAGGAATAGTATTTATTCTTGGACTAAGTGCAGGATGCTTTCATTGGAAAATACTATCCACCTGCTAAGATTATATCTATGAGAAGTGAAATAATGAAGTTTAAACAATCTGATAATGAACATGTTGCTCAAGCTTGGGAAAGAATGAAATCTTTGGTAAAGAATTGTCCCACTCATGGACTGACTGCTTGGATGATCATCCAAACTTTTTATGCAGGATTGAACTATTCTTCGAGGAACCTATTGGATTCTGCGGCTGGAGGTACCTTTATGACCATCACTTTGGGTGCTGCAACAAAACTTCTGGACAATATGATGGTTAATTATTCTGAATGGCATACTAAGAGAGCTCCACAAGGTAGGAAGGTAAATTTTGTTGAGGAAACTTCCTCCTTGAGTGATAAGATTGATATTATTATGTATATGCTTGTTAATGGGAAAGCCCATATTGATCCAAATAATGTTCCTTTAGCCTCTTTGGTTGCTCAAGAAGAGCAAGTTGATGTGAACTTCATAAGAAATAATAATTTTGGCAATAATGCTTATAGGAGTAATTTTGGTAACAACAATTATAAGCCACATCCTCCCAACAATGGTAATGCTTATGGAAATTCTTACAACAATAATAGGAGTGCTCCCTCTAAAGTTGAAGTTATGCTTAAAGAGTTTATTAGTAAACAAACTGCTTTCAATAAAACTATTGAGGAAAAACGCTCTAATGCTGAAAGAAATATAGCATCTTTGGCTGAAGCTCAATCTTCTTTGAATAAAATGGCTGCTAAACCTGAAACTAATGATAATCCCTTTGCAGCTACTAATGTTATACAAGTAAGAATTGATGAAAATGTTAGACTATTAGTTGAATTACATGCTAAGTGGGAAAGAGAAGATGAAATTGCTAGGAACATTAGTGTTTCTACTATCACCACCACTAGTGTTGAGGCTAGTAATAGTTCTACTACTTTAGATGATAATTTTGATTTTGATTTTCATCTTGATGGTTGCAATATCTCTGAAGTTATTAAGTTCCTACAAAAGCTTGCTAAAAGTCCTAATGCTAGTGCTATGAACATGGCCTTTACAAAACACATTACTGATGCTCTCATAAAGATTAAAGAAGAAAAGATGAAACATAAAGCTTCTATTCCTATAAAACAAGAAGATGGTTGGGAACCCATCATTAATATGAAAGTGAATGACTTTTATTTCAAAGCTTTATGTGATCTTAATAGTAGTGTTTCTATTATGCCTAGAAGGATTTATGATATGCTTGATTTGCCTCCACTTGAAGATTGTTATTTGAATGTCCCACTTGATGATAATGCTAAAAAGAAACTCATGGGGAGTCTTAATTATGTTCTTATTATGTTTAACAATGCCTATGTCCCCGTTGATTTCTATGTTTTGGATGTTGAATGCAATGCTTCTTGTCCTATTACTTTGGGAAGACCTTTTCTTAGAACTGTTGGTGCCATTATTGATATGAAAGAAGACACCATTAAATATCAACTCCCACTCAAGAAAGGTATAGAACACTTCCCTAAGAAGAGAGAGAATATTTCTTTTGCCTCTCCTATAAAAACAAAATTTGGTCTTAATGCTTCTTCATTTGAGATCACTTGATTCTTTCTTGCTTCTTATGCCTAACTTAAAGGCGTTAAAGAAAAGTACTTATTGGTAGATAAACCAAAATTTTAGATGAGTCTTGGAAGTTATTACTTCAGTAATAACCGCTCCTTATCCTTTTTATTTGCTTTTTGTGCCAAGAGTAACCTCTAATGAGAGAGAAGTAATGATTGGGAAAGTTGTTGTCCCGAAACAGATTTCTGTGCTTCACCGTAAAAATTTGTGTAAAATCTCTGAACGTCTTTTTGAGACGTGAATTTTTCTGCTTCTGCCCCAGGTTGTTGTCTAACTTTCGTTAGTTCAACACTTTTTTATTTGAGCAACACAAGGTCTTCGAAAAAATTTATCTTTACCTGCTGGTCTGTTTTGATAGATTTCTGCCATTTTCTGCATTTGCTTCTTGTTGGTTCCTCTTTGAGTTCTTTTGGGGAATTGAGATTTTTGAGGGAAGTGCTACAGTAGATAGTGTTTATTTGGTGTTGGAACTGAACCTTAAGACCTTTTATATTGAGTGCACTAATGTTGCTAATAAAGATTGTGTGAAGTTTTGTATGAAGAAAAAATTTCAGGTGTATGGAAGGAATGAGTAATGAGATGAAGGATGGACTAAAGCTCAAGCTTGGGGATGCCACGCGTGTCATCCCAAGAAATATCCAAGAAGTACAAGCGTCAAAGCTTGGGGATGCCCAAGGCATCCCCCTCCTCATCAATAAAAATCCCAGGTTTCTTCCAAACGCTTCATTTTTATTGTTTCATGCACAGTTGTGTTGTTCTTGGAGCGTCTTCTTTTTCGTTTTGGTTTTGGTTTTTCGTTTGCTTCTGTTTGCTTAGTTTTCTGAATAAATTGGTTGGACCCCCTCTTTCATACATTGGTTTGCAAATAGTTTGGTTTGGTTTGGAAAAGAGTAGGAAAGTTCATGCTTATGTGGTAAAAAGAGCTCGTTTTTTACTGTGGCCTATGCTTTGTCATGCCATGCTTGATATTGTTTTGGATTTATGCTTAGTATTATTTGTTGTAGCATGACTTGTTATAAACAATTGAGATTGCTTAATGTGCCTTGGATGAATCATGCGTTGTTTTAGCATATTAAAGCATAGTATAGTGGTATTCTCCTTTGATGCTTTATTTGGGTTGACTTGGCGCATGCTCACGCCATGTTATGACTATCTCAAGTCACCATAGCCTTTATGATCCTTTAGTTTTCAACTTGTAGTATCACTTTATGCTTTGATCAATGATGTTTTGTCGCTCTGCATGATTATGGCCATTATTGCTCTCTTAGTTTGTCGCTCCCAGTCTTTTGCTAGCCTCCACAACCAAGTATGAGTTCCACTCATGCATCCAACTCCCTAAACCAGGTTATTCCAAAGAGTCCACCATACCTACCTACTAGCTTATGCTATTCCAAGTATATTCATGTTTTTGTTTACGTTCCGAATTAAACTTGTTATGAGAAAACTAGTGATTAAAGCTCTCACGAACTTGATGGCACACTTTAATTTTCTTGCCCTTAATAAACTTGAACCATTGTGTCGTCTATGTTGTATTTGCTTGCACTTATTTGTTGGGAATTAGCAGAACCATGCTTTCATGGGGAACGCTTTCAACATTGCACTTGGTACTTGTACCTAGTTGATATCATGGTCTTTTGTATATGGATGTCGTCGGTGTGAAATGAAAGGGGAGCTTGTAAGTCCATGGAGTTATGTATATGTGTTAGAGAAATGCCTGGGTCGCTGGTCTAATCCATGCTGACATGGTGGAAACCTGCTGCGTAACCATAATTAGTTGTCTATAAAGCATTCTTCTTATAAAAAAAGAGTCCTATATTGAGAAAGAAAAAAAGAGAAAAGAGAAAAAAAAGAGAGATACTATGAAAAGAGGAAAGAGAGAAAAAGCACCATATTCCCATGGTAAATAATAAGAATGCTGAGATGCTCGTTGTCTGCTTGCCTTGTCATTTTGATATGGGGATTCTTCCGTATCATCAGGCCAGGGGTACCCCGTTGGCGGTTCTCTATGATACACATGTACTTATGATGACAAGAACTTACCGGTGACTAAACTTGAGTAGCATGAGGAGCGGCCCTCGTATACAAGGAACATGAGATTTCTGACTTATACTTCGTCAAACATGTACGCCATAGTTTGTTCAATTTAACCTTAATCACTTCAAGATGCTTATGATAGGGGCAATGAGAGCTAAAAGCTATTAAGTACCATAATTTTTGGAAGCTCTTTATGAGACTTGAATCCCTACTTCCTTCTATGAAGGCCTTTCTTCCACCATTATATTGAGTCTCCACCTTCTATCTTTATGCACCTACTTTGAGAGCATAGTGGCCATTCTTAGTTTTATGTGCATTATCCCAAGACTAGTTGATTGATGCATAACTTGATATTGCTTGTTTTAAACTATTTGTATCTAGTCACTCTTATGAAGTTTGAAGGTGTCCTATGCATTTATATTTGCTACTCTATGAGGGACAAGCTGAATGCTATTATGCTATGTTTTCTTTATGTGAAACAAACAAACGTCTTGCAAAGCATTGTTATTCATGAATCTTTTGTTTGTGCCTTTTCATGTTGCATCATAGTTTCTTTGTCTTATTGCTAGAACTTTGTCTTTCATGTTATGATTGAAGTACTATGATCCCAGCTTTGAATGTTTTACAAATACTTTGATCAAGTCTTTGATGGTGCATGTCACCTCAAAAATTATTCTTTCTTTTTATCACTTACCTACTCGAGGACGAGCAGGAGTTAAGCTTGAGGATGTTGATACATTGCAAATGTATCTATAATTTTTGATGCTCCATGCTTAGTTTTATCCACTTTCTTGTGTTTTGTCCACACTTTGGAGTACTTTTCATATGATTTCTTGGACTAACCTATTAACAAGAGCCACAGTGCCAACTGCCTATTTTCTGCTGTTTTTGGTTCCAGGAAAGTCAGAAAATGAATATTCTCGGAATTGGAAGGGACAAAAGCCAAAGTGCCTACGAGACGGAGAGGGGACAGGGGCCACCACACCACCTGGCCGCGTGGCCTAGCCTGGCCCGTGCCAGGGGGTGGTGTGGCCGCCTCCGGCACCCCCTCGGCCTCCCCTTCCGCCTATAAGATTCCCTCAGGACGAAAACCCTAAGGACCCGATCAAAAATCCATGAAAGAGTCGTTGTCATATCCATCCCTAGATTGGGAGGGATCTGAAGCTCTTCCCGGCACCCTACCGGAGAGGGAAATTCACCCTGGAGGCCTTCTTCATCACCATGCAAGCCTCCGGTGTGATGCGTGAGTAGTTCATCCTTGGACTACGGATCCATCTAGTAGCTAGATGGCTGGTTCTCCTCCTTTGTGCTTTCATGTTTAGATCTTGTGAGCTCCGTTCATGATCAAGATCATCTATTTATAATTCTGCATGTTGCGTTTGCGGGGATCCGATGGATATTGAGATGCTATTTCAGATTGATTATTGATTATATCATGTCTTTGTTATTTGTGATCTTGCATGCTTTCCGTTGTTAGTAGCTATCTTGGCCAAGTAGATGCTAGCAACTCCAAGAGTTAGTATTTATGCTCGATAGTGGGTTCATGCCTCTGGTAATCTGGTGAAGTGACAGAAATCTCTAAGGTACGAGATGTGCTGTTGCTACTAGGGAGAAAACAACAATCCTTTGTTCATAGAACAATCATATTATTTACATTACACGCAATTCGTAAAGCAATAATCTGTTGCTTGCAACTTACTACTGGAGGGGGTTCGGATGATAACCTGAAGGTGGATTATTAGTCATAGATGCAGTTGGATGGCGGTCTATGTATAATGCCCAATCAAGTTCCAAAGGAGTCAAGATGGTTAGTATATGCATGTATTGCTTTCTTGATGTTTGTCAATTGCCCTGCTGTAATTTGTTCACCCAGCATGTTATCTATCTGAAGGAGAGCCACCTCTAGTGAACTATGGATCCCGGTCCATTTTCTTTACATACAATCTATAAACTGTTTACTGCTTTGTGTTTACTTTATGCAAACTTTTACTTATTTCCATTCGATACGTTTAATCCTTTGTTTTCAGCAAAACACGGTGAGATTGACAACCTCATCGCAAGTTGGGGACAGAGTTATGTGGTTGTGTTGTGCAGGTCTCCACGTTGCTACTAGCACCGGTAGTGCGCCCTGCCAAGGCTCAGCTAGAAACACCTTTGGGGTGTTTCCTTGCTCCTACTGGTTCGATTAAACCTTGGTTTCATAACTAAGGGAAACTTGATGGTGTGCTCATCATACCTTCCTCTTGGGGTTCCCAACGAGCTCTACATCAACACCGAGCCATCAAGCTCCTCCTGGCCTGCCGGACCGCCACTGGTCTGGGGATCTCACGTCACCTCCCGGAGCCTCCTCTGACAGAGGGAAGTCGAAGCCGTCCACCTTCTGAGGCTGCCGCCCCAGCGTCCACCGAGCCAGACTCACACCCACTGAGCCAGGAACGTTGCGTGACCTGCAAGGTGGGGGTAGGTTTGGTTGATATAGGATGGCGGACGTGGCACAGCCGCGTGGAGGAGATCAACCTCCACCACCAATGGCGGTTGCCGTCCGGACGCGGTAGCAGAGACACACCAGGTCTCAGGCCTGGTCGGACCCAAAAAAGGGCCCGTAAATTCTCTGCCGCCACGCTGCTACAGCGCAGCCGCAGCCGCCGACACTGTCCTGCACGCCCCACACCGCTGCCCCTCCTCCAGAAGGTGCCAGCATCACGACAGGCCCGCCCTAGGCCCAGATCAGGCCCAAGTGGGCCCAGATCTGAGCAAGCCGAAGCTTCCCGAGGACGCAGGCCCGCGATGCTCCACCCTGCCAGCACCCCGCGCCGCCACCGTGGCCCCCGGATGCTGAGCCCCTGACCCTCCTGCAGCGTCCGCCGAGTCAGGACCACCATCGCACCACAGCGCCCCCGCTGCCAATCACTGCAGAGGATGCCGACCGTGGCTCGCGCTGCACCCAGCCTGCGCCGCCTGGAGAGAGCACCTGCCGCCACCTCCGAGACGTGCCCCCGCTGCCCGTCGTATGCCGCGCCGCCGCTGCGAGATTCGCCCTCGTGCCGCCGCGCCATGGCCCCGAACGGGCGAGCCACGCTCAGGCCCAGAGGAGCTTCGCTGCGGCCACACTACTAGGAAACATGCTATAGGTGAACCCCTATTCTGTGGCGTACGGAATGCCATGCGCCACAAAAACTAATTTTTGTGGCGTACGGGCACAGATGCGCCACAGAAAGCGCCACTTCTATGGCGCATCCGTGCCCGTGCGCCACAGAATTCCAGAGGGACCCACTCCAATCATTGCCGCTGGCCAGGCAGCCAACTTCTGTGGCGCATCTGGGCCAGTGCGCCACAGAAATGTGGCTTTTCTGTGGCGCATAACACCACGTGCGCCACAGAAAAGTGCACTTCTGTGGCGCACTGGCCCAAATGCGCCACAGGATTTGCGCACATGGCCCAATATCTATGGCATCTCCCACCTTCTCCTACCCACTCCATCCCCTTCTCCTACATACCTCTAGCTAGCTCGACCCCCTTCTCTCTCCTAGGCCATTTTGCTCATATTTTGCTTTATTTTGTGTGTTTAACCTAGATTTGTTGGTATATATTTGGTGAGGGTGAGCCTCTCCATAATCTCCTCCTCTACCACATCTCACCGACCACGTTCTCGTCCGGGATCTACTAGGTGAGTATAGCTTGGAGAGACATGCATATGCATGTTTTGGCGTGGCGGTGTGTATGTATGTTTGTTGTAGGGGAAGAGCTTGTCGCGCGCGGGCGTTTTGCGCGACCGGATTCGTATGGTGATACGATGCTTATGCTAGGCAAGAAGCTTTTTGGCGTGGCGCATGCATATTTGGATATGTGCGAATATTCTTTTTGTTGTTGCTTGTGCCGGCGTGGTGCATGGATGTTTGCTGAAATGTTGATTCATTTCTGTTTCGGCAAATTTTTGCACCACCCATATGTCCTAGTTTTAGGGGAGGTCATGCCAAACTTTTCCGGCGACCATGCATATGCATGCATGTGTGTGTGTCGTTCTGTGGGTGTGTGTGCACACGCATGTTGCGGTATTAATAAACATACTTTCTCGCAGGCAATAATTAACCATGGTTCTCGCGATGGACTCCGGTCGAATCGCTAGATACAAGGAAGACGCGAAGGCAGACATGATTCAGTGGAACATGCGCCAGATAAGATGCCCCTGTCGATCATGCAAACTCGATAGGTGGATCGACCCTGATTCCGGAATACTGGAGCAGCACCTGCTCAGACGCGGTTTCTTCGAGCCGACAGCAAATGGTGCGGGTGAAGACGAGGGCGGGCGGCGAGAAGACGAAGAGTCTCCCGGACAAGACCATAATAATGATGAAGGAGATGCCAGCGGAGAAGATCATCATGATGAAGAAGATGGATCTGCGGACACGGAGATCCCTCGATCGGCCTTTCAGGACATTCATGTTCAAGAACTGCTCCACAAGTAGACGAGCAACGCCAGGGCTGCTGAAAGGGAGAAAGCCAAGCTGGCACAAATGAAGAAAGACGGGATGACTCCGTTGTTTCCTGGATGCCGGCCCCAGGATACACGCTTGCAAGTAACGCTTGATGCTCTGGAGCTGAAGTCGAATAACAAATGGACCGACACTAGCTTCAGCGAGAACATGGAATTCTGGCACGACCGTCTTCCGGAGGGGAACACATTGCCACGTAGTATCGAGGAGGCCAAGAAAGTCGTGTGACCTCTTGACCTACCTCACAAGAGATACCACGCCTGCATCAACGATTGCATAATGTATCGGGACGAGTATGAGAACAGCACAACATGTCCGAAGTGCGGCCACGGGCGGTACAAGGTTGGGAAAAAGAAGGTTCCTCGAAAGGTGGTATGGTACTTTCCTATCACTCCCCGTCTGCAGCGGTATTACGTGAACCCTAAGGAAGCAAAGCTCATGCAATGGCACACGGAAAGGGAGAAGCCCGAAGAGGATCCGGAGAAGGGCTATATCCTGACACACCCTGCAGACGCCACCCAGTGGCAAGCATTGGACCTCGCCTTCCCGCAGAAGTTCGGGGACGACGCAAGGAACGTCAGGCTGGGTATGAGCACCGATGGACTCAATCCGTTTGGCAACCAGAGTAGCACGCATAGCACCTGGCCCGTGTTTGTATGGCCTTACAACCTTCCCCCGTGGTTGTGCACGAAGCAGAAGTACATACACATGTGTATTCTCATTCAGGGGCCGAAACAACCAGGTGTCGACATACATCTGTATCTCGGGCTCCTGAAAGAGGAGTTAGAATTGTTGTGGAATAATCCACCCTGTACGTGGGACGCCTACAAGGAAGATTATTTTGATATAAGAGTCGCGTTGCTCATGACGGTGCACGACTATCCTGGTTACGCATATGTAGCTTGCCAGGTCGGCCACGGATTCTGCGGCTGTGTCAGGTGCATGGATAATACCCCGCATCTCCAGCTACCAAGGGATCCCGGGTCTTTGAAAACCGTGTTTCCAGGTGCTCGAAGGTGGCTTCGCTTGGATCACGCGTGGAGGAAACATGGTGATCTGTTCAATGGTAAAGAGGAGCCTGACAGAGCCCCGCTGCCGAGGAGTGGCGTAGAAATCGACGAGCTTTTGGAAAATTGGGAGGAGTGCCCTTCGCCAGGAAAAATGAAGCGATCGAGGGCGGTAGAGCCGTTACTGGGTGTATGGAAAGCCAGGTCTGTTTTCCACGACTTGGAGTACTGGAAGTACCTCCACACGCCACATTCCCTCGATGTCATGCACATTACGAAGAACATTACGGAGAGTCTGCTTGGCACTCTTTGCAATTCGGAAAAGGGCAAGGATGGGGCGAAAGCAAGATACGACCTGAAATATCTTGGCATTAGGAAAGAACTACAAGCCCCCAGTAGTGGTGATGAAGCCGACGATGATGATGATGATCAGACGGAAGGGACTCAACGTCTCCGCAAAAGGGCTAAGAAGAACTCTGTGGTGCTTCCAGATGCATGCTACACGCTTAGTCCGGAGGAGCTCGATTAGTTTTTCAGGTGCCTCCTAGGAGTCAAAGTTCCTCACGGTTACTCATCGAAGATAAGCAGATATCTCGACGCAGCAAAGAAGAGGTTCACCGGGATGAAGTCTCACGACTGTCACGTGCTGATGACGCAGATACTACCCGTCGCGATCCGAGGGATAATGGATGAGCACGTACGTGATATGCTATTTGGCCTGTGCAACTTTTTCGACGTCATCACCAGGAAGTTGATCGGCGTGAGGCAGCTCCAAAGGCTACAGGAAGAGATCGTGGTGATACTATGCGAGCTCGAAATTTACTTCCCGCCCACATTTTATGATATTTGCGTGCATCTATGTCTCCATGTCGTTGATGACATCAAGCATCTCGGCCCAACGTTCCTGCACAACATGATGCCGTTCGAAAGGCAGAACGGTGTCATGAAAGGATACGTTCGCAGCAGGTCCCGTCCAGACGCAAGCATGGCCAAGGGCTTCCTAACATACAAGTGCATCACCTTCTGCCAGGATTATATAACGAGCGAGGACGAGGATGTTGGTCTGCCAACCAGGACACACCTCGGTAGGCTCGCTGGAGAGGGTCACCATGAGGGGTCCCGCTCACTCCATGTCGGCATCGAGAATCGACGCGACGACTTTGACAGGGCTCACCGGGTCGTGCTACAACACTTGACATTGATCGAACCTTGGGTGAATGAGCACAAACGCGTAGTCGAGCAGAGTAACATCGACCTGGGCCGAACGAGGAAGAATGGAGACATAACCAGAGAGCACAACTCGAGCTTCGGCCGCTGGTTCAAGAAAACACAAGAGCTTCTCGCAAAGACCATAACACCGTCTATGGAAGAAGAAAAACTCATATTTGCCTTATCACGGGGCCCCGGGCAAAACATAAAGACCTATCAAGCGTATGACATCAACGGTTACAGATTCGGCACCGAGGAAAAGGACAAGAATAGCGAATACCAAAACTCAGGAGTAACTATGCTATCTTTCGCCGATGACGAGGCTACTATCAAGGAACGGTACTTCGGAAGGATCGAGGAGATTTGGGAGCTCAACTACTGTGGAGAGACGGTGCCAATGTTCCGTGTGAGATGGGCCAAGAACGTCGAAAAAGAAGGCTGGTATTTCACCACCATGGTTATACCCGATGCCAAGTCAAAGAACGCATCCGCGAAAAATGAGCCATGGGTACTCGCCAGCCAAGTTGACCAATGCTTCTTCATCGCCGACCCGTCAAGACCTAGCCGTGTTGTCGTGAGGAGGGGCAAGAGGAGCATCATCGGAATGCAAGGAGACGCCAACAAGGAAGACTTGGATAAGTACGGTGATCCGAAGATCGAGGAGGAATTCGACAAGCACTTTGACATGCCTACTACTAGTAAAGTAAGAAGGAAGACCTCCCTACCCACCAAAGGTTGTCCGTTCACGCGAAGAAATCTCAAGGTGGTTGGCATAAAGTATTCAACCGCCAACAAGAAGGGCAAGAAGATTGCGAAGAGACGCTAAAGCTAGCTAGCTTGGAACCGGGACGAAGAAAGACTTTTTTGTGTATCACATGTGTGTCTATGTGAGAGAACAAGCATATATGTATGTGAGTGATATTTAAGGATATGGAAATAGAAAATCCCTAGTGTTTTCTTTCATTAAATGTAATTAACTAAAATAATTTTAAAAAAGTTAGAAAAATGTGGGCCAACTAGGATTCGAACCTAGCCACCCCAGGTTCCAGGTTAACAGCAGCAAACCACTGGGTTAGTTCTCTGTTGTTGTCAATATAGCAGTGACTTTCTTTTTATTTAATCTAGTCAAAGAATTCTGTGGCGCATCTATTGGTGGGATGCGTCACAGAAATCTACAATTCTGTGGCGCATCTGTTGGTTGGATGCGCCATAAAATGTTTACACTTAGCAAAAAAACGACACCACTCCCTTCCCCTCCCCCTCTATCGACATTGCAACTCTCGATCTGTCGTGTCATCCCACGCCGCCGTCCCCCTCCCACGCTGCCGTCCCCCTCCCGCGCTGCACCGGAGGAGCACCGGAGCGGCCGACCACGCCGTCTACGCCGCCACCGAAGGAAGAGCACCACGCCAGGAGGAGGAGGCCCGCACCAGGAGGAGGCCCACGCCGTCGACCTCGCGCCCGCACCCGTGCAGGAGAGAGGAGGAGGAGGCCCACGCCGTCGACCTCGTGCCCGCAGCCGGAGCACCAGCCGGTAAGGCCCCCTCCCCCTTCCTCCTCCCCCTCCTCCTACTCGTTGGCTAGGGTTCTTTAGGGTAGATTAGGTGATATGATTTCATTGAGTACAGCCATTCAGTACAAGATTTGGGACCTCCATTCAGTACAGCCATTCAGTACAAGATTTGATTTCAACAAAACAACACAAGTATCATTCCACAAGCAGTTCAAGTCTCAGTTCTTATTATGGTTCTAAAATATTCTTCTATTTAGTATTGATTTCATTGTAAATGATTTAAACGTAAGTAATGATTTATTTTACTACTATTTTGAGAAGGATTGTTGCATAGTGGAACAAGGGGACAAAATGTTCCAAGGGGACTAAATCTGAATAGAAGCCTGACATGTTTTGAAAGGTTAAGAAACTAAAGATTATGAACAAATTACACTTGGTTTTACTTGGTCCTAGGAAATAAAATAAGAACAACACTTGATTTTACTTGGTCCTAGGAAATAAAAAATCCATAGATGTACCATAGTGCAGAAATACTTGGATTTTGATCTCATGGCTATTTTAATCTCTATGATTAATAGCTATTCAGTTGTCATATGTTGCTCTCACTTGCACATGACCTATATTCATGCATGTTGTCTTAGTGGTTGAAGGACTCTAAATTTGTAATGTATTATTATTTATACATGAGTTAGCATATGAAGTCTCTTTGTTGTACACTTCCCTCACTCAAACAAGTAACCAGATTACTCAAAGACAAAGCAATCAGATTTATTAAATGCTTATAGTAATAAGTTTCTCATTATAATTCCTTGGTCTTTTGGGATTTGCCATTATTACCAATGCCTCTGTTTTTTACTAGAGATTTTCTTAAGAGTATTGTATTTTGTGCACTGATAGTTGCTGATCTTTGGGTCCTAGCTTATTCATATAAGGAAAATTGAATATGTGTGTATGTTGTGATCTTATTCATGTACTGCAACCCCAGAAAGCATTGTGTTCCAGGAGATCAAGTCTCTTATTGGCATTGTCCTGAATAAAAGGTTGGCAGTAGATGAGTCATCGCATTTCATATACAAATCTAGTAGTTGTTTTCTGATTATACATCTTGTATCTATTCATGACCTGGGGTGCTACTGAGCACCATATGTGGTGATATATATATGTTGGGGGGGATATGTTTTTGCAGGGATTTCATTGAGTCCCATTTCTCCCGGAATGTTGATTAACTTCCGTTTTGGTTGAGAAATGTGCACTCCTATGTAGTAGAAAAAATAGCAAAGGTCATGCCGAAATTTTGAATTTTTGGGCATGACCTTTGCTAATTATTCTACTACCTAGGAGTGCCCATTTCTCAACCAAAACAGAAGTTAATCAACATTCTGGGAGAAATGGGACTGTACTATATTTTTTTGCCTTTTGTGCTAACTTTTTGCCTCATTATATAAAGCGCAAATAAACATGTCGGGAAACGCGGATGAGCCCGGCACTTCTAAGCACATGAGCATTGAAGAACAAGCGAGAGAGCACAACAAGTCATTCTAGAACGAGGAGATGGAGGAGGCGGAGGCCGCCGCCGGAGCTGCTGGTTATGAGGGTGGCCGGGAGGAAGCCGCCGATGATTATGAGGGTGGCCGGGAGGAAACCACCGATGATTACGGCACCACCGATGGCCGGGAGGACGACGACACCACCGATGGCGGCGACCATGACGCAAGTGGTAGCGGCACCAATCCGACCGCCGGGAAGAAGGCGGCGAGGCCAAGGAGGCCCCGGAAGGCGCAAGTGCTCGCCAACGTCACAGACGAGTTCACTTCTGTCTCGGAATCTGGCCTACCATTAGAGCCGAAGAAGGCGGCCTCCGGGTTCAGCATGCAAATAGGGTGCATCGTCCGGGAGAGTGTTTCAATCAACACTAAGGACATCAGAAGCCCGGAGAATACGGCTATACTCCAAACCATGCTCGATAAGCTTCACCAAAGATACAAGTTCCCGGACGAGGACTCCAAAAAAAGGGCGGAAGCTAATGCCATCACGAAGATGAGCACCGCCTTGAGCAGCTGGAGATTCCGGGTGAAGAAGAAGATTAACAAGGGTGACAGTTGGGAGAAGATAAGTAAGGAAGAGCCGCATTTCCCTAGAGAAGACTTCGATGCATTGAAGGAGTCCTTCAACACGGAGGTGGCTCGAGAATGGACCGCCTGGGGGAGGGAAATGCAAGAGCTGAACATAGGTAAGCACCATCTCGGGAGCGGTGGCTACCGAGGAAAACAACCGATTTGGGAGAAGGAGGACAATGAGTATATACGTCTGGGAAAAGACAACCCGTGGTACAAAATAACGGACGTACAGACGAGGAACTATGTCCGGTCCCGCTACTTCCTCGACTGGAGACCGGGGAATTTGTTACCAACGATCCGACCGTGAAGACCTTCGAGGAAAAGCTGGTAAGGAATTTCATTACCGATTATATCTCGAGTTGATCTAATTAGATAAGGAGACAAAATTCTAATTGGGTTCACCTTAATTTCCTTTTCCCGAAGGACGAAGCGTTGAAGGATTTGGCTAAGAACCCGCAGTCGTCCGAGGGGTCTACAGAGCCGTGGGACACGGCTTTCAACCGGGCGACGAACGCAATGAAGAAAAGGAAGTTAGATCTCCCGCCGACGTCAGCTGTCCATGTGTCCGACTTTGGTTTGAACATGAAGGTACGGGACTACTACGATTCGGACGCCAAGTCCAAAAAGGCGAGGAGGGTGACGGGCGCGGCACGCACCGAGGTTGAGTAGCTGAAGAAGCAGGTGGAGGACCTACAATAGGTCAAAGCGCAGTTGCCCGACATAGTGGCGTCCCAGGTCAACGAGACGATAAAGTCGTTGATCCCCCCTAATTTGTGGGAGGGGATAAGTGCTTGGAATGCGAGAGGTCAACAGGGGCCGATACACGTGCCCGCCTGCACCGGCAGCAACTCGAGCAGGAACAGGCCCGCCTCACCGAAACTCGTGACCCCACAGCCCAACGCCGCCAGGCCGCAGCCGCTCCTCCAGTTGGACGCACCCGACCAGCCGGCCGAGGATGATAGGGCGGCGATGCACGGTGATGCACCCGAGCAGCCGAAGATTGATAGGCCGCCCGCCGCCCTTGTCTCCACATTAGCCGAGCTCGACGCCATCATAGTGGTAACTAATTAGTTAGTCTGCGCGTAGTTTTTTTAACTATGCCTTTGATGACTGTCATCTCATCATCCCAAACATGTTTTGACTCAGGACACGCCTTGCGTAGTGCTGCATAGCGTGGTGCCCGGCGGCGAGTTGAAGGAGGTTGTGGCGGGCCAGGTGATTCGCCCAAAGAGCACGGAGGTTATGCACAACGTTAAAATGGGCAAAGACATCATGAGGGTCAGTTTGACTTACATAGTGCCGGAGTACCGCGACATCCTCCCGCCCTTTAACCCTCCGGGAGCCGAGGACAACACTCCCCTCCACGAATGCACCAATTGGGTCATGCCATGGCCGAAGTCCCAGATTCGTCTTGGGGGGCGGGGGATCTTGTGGGGCCAAAGCTTCCCGCAGGCGGCACCTCGGTCCGCCGGCCCATGCCCATCCGGCCCTCGGCGAAGCGCGCCCCAAAGGAACCGGCGGTCGCCGCTGCTACCACCACCCAGAAGAAGCTTAAGGTACCGCCGGTCGTCGTCACCCGGGAGGAACCGGTTCTCGTCGCCAACACCAACCGCAACCAAGAACTGTTGGGACGAAAACTGTTACCGCGCCGACCATCCAAAACCAAGGCCGTTGCACCTCAACCGCCGGCATTGCAACCGCTGCCAGTAACTAAGGACGTTGACATGGCACCACTTGATCATGATGACGGCCACTACCATGACAATGATGACCACAACTATGACAATGATCAGGATGAGGATGTCGGCGTCGATGCCTACATCAACACTGGCGCCTGCAGCAAGGATGTGTATATGCCTCCTATTGAGGTTGATGAAGAAGCCTTCCGTGGTCACGACGATGAACCTAGGCGTCCCAATGCAGTACCCTTGCAGCGCCAGCTAGTCTTCAAGGTTTTATCTCAGGAAGAAGACACGCCTCCGGAGGCCGGCGATGCAGCTATACAGAAACCGGCTACCATTTTCAGCCCTACCACGCTGAAAAAGACGGTCAACGAGGTAGGGGTAGCACCCCCAGAACAAGCTGACAAGAAGAAGGCCAGGAAGAGGAAACCTAAAACTGCCCCGGGTGCCTCTATGAGCCAGCCAGCTCAGAAGATACGGCATGACAGCGTGATACCACCCCGTCCGGATGGCTTGACGCGAGTTCATGAAGCTGGGAAACCGATACTACCTCCTGATCTGCTACGCTTGGCAAGTGGATCAATGCACTCTTTGCATAGTCATATCTTATATGTTGAGCAAACCCTTCTCAAGGAGAAAGATCCAACTTACCCGGTGTGCGTCGTCAACGTGCCAGAGGACCCAGACTTTGTCCATGAGGAACCCGCAAGTCTGTTCCTCATAGCGTACGAGGACGTCTTCAAACTGTTTCACCTCAGACGGCTAGACTATAACTTGGTCTGCCTATTCTCGATCAATCAACAGTTGAAGATCAAGAGAGAGTTACTCCCGCAAGTCGCGGTAGCGGATCCCTACTACATGCACGACAGCCAGCTGGTGGAAGGATCAGCGACACGGACCCGGGCGGTGGAGTACCTTCAGAATTTCATGCTCAGATACAAAGAGAACACCATTCTTCTGTCCGTCTTTCGCGAGTAAGCACACACATCTGTTCGTCGCCGTCGTAACTAATGCTTTCTTGTAGATTTCTTTCATTGCTTATCCTTTCCAACATTCGTTTCAATTGTGTTGAGCATGGACTACTACTCTGTAACCATCGCCATTTACCCGATGTATTCAGTAGCCCAGTATTTTGACTTGTCGAATACCACGTACAAGAAAAACTGGGCCAGAATAAAAGCTGTTCTCGATGATGCTATGGAGGGATACTTCCAAAAGGGAGGCACCTTCGTAAAGAAAGGGGAATTTGTCAAGACGGATAAAAGACACGGGTTCAAGCACGTGACCGAGTTCCCCTGCATCAAGTAGCCGGCTGGCAGCGTGAGGGATAGCTTCTACGCCCTCCATCACCTTCACGGGTTGGTCCGGGATGCAGAGCAGATCAAGTGCCCAGACACTGTTCGAGAGTGGTCTGCAAGATATATAGGGGAAATCAGCGATGCTGATCTTAGAGAACACTTCAATCGCATCCAAAGGAAGTTATCGGAGATAATCAAGGAAGATGTCGAAACCATGGGGGGTGCTTAAACGTACGCCGGAAGCCGTCTAAGAGGGCGATCAAAAAACTCCTAGATGCGCAGGGTGATCGAAGGACGTGGACGACGAAAGACTGCTACAAACCGTTTCCGGCGCCGTCCGGCAAGTAGGCTCATTGATCATGGACACATGTGTGTATTGTGTCGTGTTCCCAGGTGTCGTGAACTATAATTGCTTTGTAATAATTTGTATCGACGGATGTGTGTGTGTGTGTTTTGTCGTATTTTATCGTTGAACTTGCTTCTGTGATATCGATGCAATATGTCTTATATGTTGCATTATGCACTAATATATGCCTTGTGTCTATAGAGATGATGTACTACGTGGTGTTCGAGGGTCGGGTTCCAGGGATCTACGAGGAGTGGAAGGACTATAAGAAACAGGTGCACAAGTTCAGCGGCAACTGCTACAAAGGATACGCGACTAGAGAGGAGGCGGAGGCCAAGTGGAGGAACTACCGGTCGAGGAAGAACAAAAACAAGATGAAGACCGCGGTCGTGCTCATGCTCTTGCTCAGCATCGTCGCGGCTCTACTATATTTCATCATAGTGTAGGCGGCGGTGACCACTTTATTTGTAACTTTAGATGATGAACTAATTTATACTTGTGTAAAAATGTGGCACTTATGACTATATGCATGCATGTATGTTGGGATCTAATATTTGATGACATAGTAATGTATATGTTTGCATCTACTGTTTGTCCAGATTATTATTTACTATCTATATATAAATCCTGTATATGCACTGTATTCTGGGTTGTGTTAGAAATTAAAAAAATACCGAAAAAACATTCTGTAGCGCATCTTCTAACGTTTCTGTGGCGCACAACATTTTGTGGCGCATGTGTGCACATGCGCCACAGAAAGCACACTTCTGTGACGCACGGGAGCACATGCGCCACAGAAAGCCCAAAGTCTGTGGCGCACGTGCGCCACAGAATTACCAATTTAGTGGCACAAATTCTATGGCGCACAAGGCATACGCCACAGAAACCAATTTACATGCGCCACAAATAAGGATTTCCCTAGTAGTGCCACCCCCACGCGTGAGAGGGCGAGGAGACCCTGCCGCCAACGGCCCCGACCGAGCTTCGCCCGACAGTGCCCTTCTGGCGCCATTGAAGGGGGAGGAGAATGGGGAGGAGGCCGCGAGCAGACGAGGTGGAGGAGATCCCCCGTCCGCCGCGCGGTGGCGGCGCGGGAGGGGGAGAGCGGCTAGGGTTTCTTCCCACCACCACCACCGTTGGCGACGACTTGGAGGCGAGGTCCGCCTCCCCTTTATGCACGTTCAAAAGCTGCATCCGCTGTAGCCTGTAGCTGCATTGCAGCAATCTGCATCCAGCCTTGTCCCCTTCCCCTGCTGCATGCCTGCTCCTCTCTGCGCAGCTGTGGGCTGTGGCTGCATCACAAGCAGCAGCTGGCCGGCGGCTGCCTCCAGAGTCCCCCTTGATGTTGCGGTGGTGGCCGCAAGATTCTTCAAAGATTGCGTCTAGAGGCGACGTAAGCTGGACGCCAAGGAAACTTTCTGGTGTACTCCATGCAAGAACGTCCGTTCGATGCGGTAGGGGCGTGCCCGCGCCCTGTTCGGCAGAGTTCCCCACAGAGGTTCCTGGCGCCGGAGTCCGGTCGGCCATGGCTGCCTGCCCTGTACAGTGCAAAGCGGGGGCGTCGTGCTGCGGCAGCCCGCTTGCCTTGGTGGTGGGTCTCGAGGGGTTGCGTCCATGCTAAGCGAGAACCGTCAGGCTGTCCCCGTCCAGCCATGGCCAGGCCGTTTTGCTGGGGGATGTTGTGCCTGTGCCATCTTAGGGAAGGCTCGACGGCTCTCCCTTTCACTTGGTCAGTGATTTTGTTCTTACACTAGAACAAAAGGCGCGCAGTGCCATGGGAGAAAGACATGGCCATCGTGAAGCTGCAGAAACGAACTGATAATATCTATGCATCAACTGCTGGATCATGAGTTTTTGGAGTGGATTTCTCTAAAACTGGAGATGAGGCGCCATTATCGATGTATTCCGGATGATTGGTGGACACAGGGGCAGGCCGCAGGCTGGTTCAACATGGGTGGGTCAGGCAGACAACTTCAACATGGTGAGCGCAACCCCAGCCATCGGGTCCAGCACGAACTAGCCGTTCTTAACAGAGGAGCATGTGCAAGGGTTTACTTGCATGGCCAGGAGTTGTCTCACTGATGGTCAATGGGGGAATCTACTGGTAAGTGTATGCTGAAACCTGAAACCTCGTCAGCTTTGCACATTTGCACGTACACAGTTGTCAGTTGATAAATCTATATGATTCAGAGAGTGGCAGAGATGATATTTTTTTGCTCAAATGTTGTTTGTGGTTTAGATTAGTGGCAAATGGGAAAGTGGAAGAGGCTACTTCTATGAATAGCAGATGATGTCAGAAACTCTTTTGTTTTCCTTATGTCATGTCTTTCGAGTGGTTTAGTCGATAATTGAAGACTGGAATATATCTTGTTAGCCTGCACTCGTGCTACTTTTTTTTTCTGGAAAGGGGAAGCCCCAGTCTCTGTTAGAAACAGTAAGCACGATCGATTCCGGTACGGCGTCCCGTGTGTTCTGGACGTACGTATACGTCTACGTCTCCGAGTAGGTTTAGAACTCCACGTTAAGTAGGTTAGCTGATCGCTCGTTGCTACGTGTATAAAACTAGCCTAACGTGTAATCTTGTGATCTACCCGAGAGACAGAAGAAATACAAAGAAAGAATTTGAGGCTCGACACGAGCCTCTGGCACATCGTGTTTTTTTCTGTGTTGATACGTACGTGAAGCTAGCTCAGCTAGGAAACGATCAAGGAGCCTGTTTGACTGCTTAGCTTGTACGTGAACCTCTCGGCGTCTTGTTCTTCCCGTGTTCGTCTCGTCAGTGTTGCCGTTCATCGCTGCTCACACCGGAAAGTACTCGGTGTGGGGCCAATTTCTAGCAATTGGTATCAGAGCCAAGGTCGTCGTGCGTGAACTATTGAAAGTACTAGGAGGTCATGATGATGGTGAAGTTTGGCGAGAGCTCGGCGTCGGCACCGGTGACGGAGACGGTGGGGGCGGCTTTGTATTCGCGCCTCGATCGCAAGGACTACGGGCTATGGGCACTCAACATGGAGGTGGCCATGGAGGCTCAGGAGGTTTGGGAGGCCGTCGATCCAGGAGGCGACGAGTACGTCAAGGGTGGCACGAAGTACCGGAAGGATCGCCAAGCGTTAACGGCGCTCTATTCTATAGTGCCGAAGGACATGATGCAGCACCTCGTCGGAAAGAAATCGACGAAGGATGCATGGGAGACGATCAAGATCTTGCACCAAGGTCATGCCCGCGTGAAGGAAGCACATCTTCAAACTTTGACGAAAAGCTATGAAGATCTGAAAATGGAGGAGAGCGAGACGGTTGATCAGTTTGCCGCCCGTTTCGTTACCCTCGTCAATGCAATCAGGGGATATGGCGAGAGATTAGACGAGGTCAAGAACGTCAGAAGGTTCCTGCGTGCGGCACCGGCGCGCTACAAGCAGATCGTCACATCGATCGAACAATGTATCGACCTGAATACATTAACAGTTGAGGATCTCGTCGGAAGATTTAAGGCACACGACGAGAGAATCCGGATCAGCTTTGGTGATCCAGAACAGGTTGAGCACCTGATGCTAACGAAGCAGCAGTGGATGACTCTTCTGAAAGAAAAGCAAGAAGGCTCCACGAGCGGCAAGGAGAAGCAACGCCCAGCGAAAAAGTACATCGCGGGGCAGGAGGACGAAGATGACACCCCGCCGCGGAGGAAGTTTGACATAAAGAAAGTAAGGTCTCATAACTGCGGCGAGCTCGGTCACTTCAAGGCTGATTGCCGGAAATCATCAAAGGAAAAGGAGAGGGCTCTCATCGCCTAGGAAGGAGATGATGGACCGATGATGCTGATGCTCGAAGTAACTGAGCTGAAGGATGAGGAGGATCCTCCATCACCGGCTACGGAGATTGTGGCAGAACTGGATCACGATCTACCCTGTGTGGATCACGAGGAACGGAGTGCCCTGTTTTCATGTGAAGCCACGTTTGAGGCAAGTGAAGCCTCGGGACTAGTTCATGGTGATCTATGCGTTGGAATTTCACCCGCAACTCCGTCCGACAATAAGTTCTTCATGCTTATGGTGGATGATCATAGTAAATACATGTGGATTGTGTTGCTGAAAAGTAAGGATCAAGCTGAACAAGCATTCGAGAAGATCAAGGAAGCCGAAGAGTTCAAGGTGGAGGCGAAGATAAGAGTCCTACGCATTGATCAGGGGGGTGAGTTGCATCAAACTGTGTTGACCATGGCACGGAGCATGATAAAGAGTAAAGGCTTGCCAGGAAAATTCTGGGTTGAGCCAGTTAATACGGCTGTGTATTTGCTGAACATGGAGCCAATATTGAGTGGAGTTGGTATAACGCCGTACGAAGCATGGTACGGATGGAAACCCTCGGTTGATCATCTTTGCACTTTTGGGTGCGTGGCGCATGTCAAGACGGAGTCCGACCATAAGAGTAAATTGGCGGAGCAGAGGACTCCAATGATCATGACGGGCTATGAAAGCTCAAAGGACTACCGCTTGTGCAATCCTTATACCAATAAGGTGGTTGTCAGGGGCGACGTAATCTTTGAGAAAGGCGAGTCATGGAATTGGGGATCCAACGAACCGGGATATCCAACTTTTCACGTCACGTGGGATCTTGAGTATGAAGAAAATATGGATCGACCAAGCTTATCCTTGTCAGCAAGTTTGAGCCCAGAAAACGTTGAAGGCCTAGGGGTGCTTCAGGTTTGGACACCGGGCCAGAAGCACTAGGGATTTTCCTAGAAGACAAAGAGTTTGAAGAAAAGGCTAGTCCGTGGCTAGAAGATACGGAACTGGAAGGGTGCACAAATGCATGTGCAGCGATACCTGCACTTGTTTGCCCAGCAAACAGGCCAGCAAGGCTTGAAGACGATGGTCCAAGAGTGTGGACTGGTGGCCAGACAGATGGAAGAGACCCAACAATTAGGGTGCAGATCCATCAAGAGGCTTTTCACGTGGTATAGAGAAGCTAGAAGGAAACATGCCAGAAAGGGATTCAAAAGGAAAAGACAAATCTCTACAGGTAGGCAACCAGTGTCTTGCTACTCCGGACGAGCCAGAAGATGGTGTTGGTCAGGAGCAGGTAAAAGTCAGAATTGCTAGTCACGATCTAGCTTTGCTAGTCAACCAACGTGATCTAGCTCCTACATATTTGTTCTATTGCATCCAAGAGTACTGGCAAGCAGAAGATCAAATATGCGAAGCATTGATGAGAAAGTACTTCATCGAACCAAGTATATTGTCTCAAGGCGCAGACAAAAAGGACTGTCGGCGTAAAGGCGTGGAGAAGGGCGCGGACAAAAAGGACTGTCGGCGTGAATCCATGGAGAAGCCGACAAAAGAAAAGTCGGTGACATGGATGCTGAGGAAGGGGGCGGCGAAAGCAATGCCGTGGATGACGCCCACGATGAGCAGCTGGCGTATTTGGGATCCAGGTAGAGGTGAAACACACGTCGTGCTTCAGGAGTGATTGTTAGAAACGGTAAGCACGATCGATTTCGGTACGGCGTCCCGTGTGTTCTGAACGTACGTATACGTCTACGTCTCCGAGTAGGTTTAGAACTCCACGTTGAGTAGGTTAGCTGATCGCTCGTTGCTACGTGTATAAAACTAGCCTAACGTGTAATCTTGTGATCTACCCGAGAGACAGAAGAAATACAAAGAAAGAATTTGAGGCTCGACACGAGCCTCTGGCACATCGTGTTTTTTCTGTGTTGATACATACGTGAAGCTAGCTCAGCTAGGAAACGATCAAGGAGCATGTTTGTCTGCTTAGCTTGTACGTGAACCTCTCGGCGTCTTGTTCTTCCCGTGTTCGTCTCGTCAGTGTTGCCGTTCATCGCTGCTCACACTGGAAAGTACTCGGTGTGGGGCCAATTTCTAACAGTCTCTACATAGATTGCTGCACTTGTTCTATATGGAGTTGTAGGAACAATGGAGCACCCCCATCTGCCCATTTGCGTTGTCATCCATATCATCAGAGATATCAAAGATCAAGGTTCGTAACAAAACACAGTCACTCATGTCGTTCCCTTAATAGAACTTCCCAAGGATATCGGTTGAGTTTCCAGCATACAGTTTGAGTTCCCAATAGGTTACGGTTACACATTTGAAAGTTGGTTTCAGACTTTTAGGATATTTCGCTCATTAACAATTCATATTGTTATATTAGGATATTAATAAATTTTCATGACCATTCCATGGAGGATTGCTGCTGGAATATTATGTACTTCCTAAGGTTATCAGATAATCTCATCTGATTTGCTTTAGGCGTGCCTTTCAAAACGGAGGTTCTTACATTAGATTTGCTTTGTTTGGTAAAAATGGCGCCAATATCTAGTGCTTAGATAAACCAGGTAAATATCCTTGGAGCTTGTAAATGTTCTAGTGCTTAGATAAACCAGGTAAATATCTTTGCAGCTTTCAGGTTTTCTGTAATTGATCTTTAACCTTTACTTTGTAGTAGCATGCCCCTATCATGAAACATTGTTGTCGGTCCATATAAAACAATATCCGAGTAAAATAATTCATGTTATGAGAAATGAACTAAGTTGGATATGCAACTATTCTTATAATCAGTACTATGAAAAACAGCGGTATCAGAAGACACACCTCTGAATTTATCTTTATATGTCTCTGGTCAAAACATACTCATTCAGGTGCCTTAAATTGCTGTATAATGGTCCTCTATCTATAGCATTCTATTCTGTTACATCTGTTCCTTAGCTCTCATTCTTCTCTCCTCTGCATCTACCTCTTCATTTTAACACTGAAAGGATTTTCTATCTGGTCCCTCTTTAGTCATTAGTACATAAACTTCTAAAGCCTGCATTGTCCTATTTATGATTCTGTTCGCACCTACTTCTACTACATCCACACGATCACCTTGCAATGATTCTCATGAACTCCTGACTAGCACTTCTGGCTGCTATTTCAGAGAAACACCGGTCCATAGGACATTCATTCTTACCTAATTTCTTCCACTAGGCCTCAAATATACATTGCCTCTGGTTAATAGAAGCTGCTAGTGAGTTGAAATTCCCCTTATTCTCGCATTTTGATACCGCAAGGTGATGCAGGTGCCAGGGGAGGACAGCCAGCACATGTGCAGCATCCTCAAATATCTTCTGTTCATGAATAATACACTTAAACACTTATACAGCTGGATTTTATCAGCAGGGCATTTAGCTGGGGTGGTGATGAAACCCACCATGCCAACTTTGGCAAGGAGCTGGAACCATGCCAATCACTAGGATGGTGTGGCAGTCCTTGGGCCACGAATGCAACCCATATATTCTGCAATCAGTCTGAGTGTCATCTCCGTATTTCGTCCCTATTGTGTCGTCTTCAGATAAACTAGTCTTATTCCCATAAATCACCATCTAATCCTATGTAATAATCATTGCTTTTAGTGTCGTTATATATGTGCCACAAATTAATACCCAGATACACCTGAGCAAGTCGGTGGGTGTCTCTCACACTTGAGTCCAGCTTAATTCCTAGCTGTATTGATTATACAAGAGGGGTCAACATTTTGTGCAAATTAAGTTCAAACAAGCAGCTGTGGATACTTTGGAAGCTCCGTGCCCTGTCGTCTGAAGGAGATACTGAAGAGGGGTCGTTCTCACAGTTACAGAAACTGCACGTCTTATGCACAATACTTAATTTTGTTATACGCAGCAGATGAAATACTCCTCCACGGCTACGCAGGAGCAGTATAGCTTCGTGCACGCACCGTACCTTCTTAAATAAAATAAGGCACCCGTGAGTACTATATATATCACCTAGTTCCACTGAACAATGCAAACCAAAGCGTACTCAGTACTACGAGGGATAAGCAATTTAGAAGAGGGCCTGATCAAACATGGCAACCCCGAGGGCTTCGCTCCTTGCCATCCTCGGCTACCTCTGCTTATTTAGTTCTGTTCATGCAGCTCGAGAGCTAAACGGTGACTTGTCCATGGTCGCAAGGCACGAGAGTTGGATGGTACAATATGGTCATGTGTACAAGGATGCTGCTGAGAAGGCGCAGAGGTTCGAGATATTCAAGGCCAATGCTCGATTCGTCGAGTTGTTCAATGCTGAGGGTCCAATTTGCGGACCTTAGCAATGATGAGTTCAGGGCAGCCAAGACTAACAAGGGGTTTATTCCAAATAAGGCCAAGATTTCGACAGGGTTCAGGTATGAAAATTTGAGCCTTGATGCGATCCCGGCAACGATGGACCGGAGGACGAAGGGTGCGGTCACTCCCATCAAAGATCAAGGCCAGTGTGGTAAGTACATTTAGGCTACAAGTGAATTACTTACATATGAATCTTCGATGTTAGAATGGTGTTCATAATTGCATATGTTGCAACAAAATCATTTGCAGGTTGTTGCTGGGCCTTTTCTGCTGTTGCTGCAACAGAGGGCATTGTCAAGATAAGTACGGGCAATCTTATCTCGCTCTCGGAGCAAGAACTGGTGGATTGTGATGTCCACGGTGAGGACCAGGGCTACGAGGGTGGTCTCATGGACGATGCATTCAAGTTCATTATTAAGAATGGAGGCCTCACTAAGGAGTCAAGCTATCCATATTCCGCAGCGGATGGCAAGTGCAAGAGTGGATCTAGCAGTGCTGCAACAATTAAGAGCTATGAGGATGTGCCTACCAATGACGAGGGTGCGCTCATGAAGGCAGTGGCAAGCCAACCCGTGTCAGTAGCTGTGGATGGGGGCGACATGACATTCCAATTCTACTCCGGTGGCGTTATGACCGGTTCCTGTGGTACTGATTTGGACCATGGTATTGCAGCCATCGGTTATGGCACGACCAGTGATGGTACAAAGTATTGGCTGCTGAAGAATTCTTGGGGCACAACATGGGGCGAGAACGGATTTTTAAGAATGGAAAAGGACATTGCTGACAAGAAGGGCATGTGTGGCCTTGCCATGGAGCCCTCCTATCCCACGGCTTTGTTTGACCACAAAATGCCACATATTTACACACATACACTAGATCGAATAAATAAATGTCTCTTATTCTAGTGTTGTATATATGCCCATACCATACGTATATGATTGTAAATTGTTCTATGAAAACTCATTATATGTGTCTACACTTTTATACAACTCATGAGTCATGACTATTGTGCAGCTATGTCGAATGTAGTATGATCAATGAAGAATATATTTTTGTTATATTTGTGGTATCTAAGAAGTTCCCAAAATGGTATTGTTGTATGTAAAATTTAAAAGATAAATGTTGTTATCCAGGTGTCTTCTGGTATGCATATATAAGGAACTTCAGTAAAAACTTGCGCAAGCAGAAGCTGTATTTTGTGCATAAATGATTTGAAAGATGGGATATATAGCTAGTGAACTGCAGACAATTCCTAAAAAATGTTAGTTCACTCGTGGTTCATAAACTCATTTGCATGTGAATGAGAAAATGAAAGAGCAGAACATGGTTATGCTAGCTATCTTAAATGTAACTTTGTCGCAAATGAAATACGGTTACCTCTTATAAGATAATATTGTGAACTAATATGTACAATTTGCTTTTGCAAACAAGGAAATAAATAATATTGCAGTTAAAGTCGTAGCACATCACCAAATCTGGAAAGGTATAGCACTACCAAGTAATATCTAGTTCGCCTGCAATTTGTGCTACATGGAGTTGTAGGAATGACTCCATAAGACGACTATTGTTATTTACCATTTGACATTGCCTTCCATATAATCAGAAACATCTAAGATATTGGTTCACAACACAAACAATCAGTCATTTTTCCATTTCAAAAATAAGGTTGAGTTTTCTGCATACATGATATGTCACCTGGAATCTCCAAGATCCAAATTGACCCCTTCTTTTCTCAGTAGGTTACTGTTAGTCTGTTACACATGTGAACGGATATTTTGTTAATTTATTAGTTATATTAGGATATCAAATATATCTTTCATGAGCATCCTATACATGATTGTTGCTGAAATATTGTGAACTTCCAAGGTTATCAGATAATATCATATGATCTGTTTTAGGCTCGCCTTTCAGGATGGAGGTTCTGACATTAGATTTGCTTTTCTAGTAAGAAATGGTGCTAGATAGCTGAAGCCGGGTGTTCTAAACGATCTGCACAAATGCATGAGCTCATTCTATTGCTTAGCTAAACCAGGTTTGCAGTTTTCATGTTTTCTATATTTGATATTAAACCTTGATTTTCGGGTGACATGCCATCATTGTTGTCTGTCTTATTTTTAGCTTTTGACAAGATGCAAGTATTTATAGGAATATTTGGAGACTACTGATACTATCAACTACAAGAATGACATAGGAAACAATATCAGAGTACAATATTTTTTTTCCGAAAGGAAGTTGAGACCCCGGACTCTGCATCGAAGAGATGCAACGGCCTTTATTTGCGTTTATACAATAAAGAACTAATAAGAGCATACATCAAACAATCCGAAACCACCACACAACACCTACGAATCCAACAATGGAAGGAGAAAATGCTATCAAGGCCTTATATGCCCTAAAAACACCAACAACACCCCACCGGCTAGGTACTGGGGGCATCACCGAGTCACCCTAGGGCGAGTCAGGAGCACTCATCCAGACCAGTAGACCCTCCGCGAGCACCTTATGCCCTCGCTACAGCAACCATCACCAGTGCAGAGATTTGCATAGCCCTTGTCAGGCCTATCATCGACACTGCCACAACGCCAGACAGGGCATCCACCCTGCGCAAGTCCATCTAGCCACATCCATCACCGAGACCCCACTGCGCCACTCCACCGAGATTCGTTGTCATCGACGCGGAAGATGTACACCGCACCACCTCTTCCTCCTCCATCCAGTAAATGCTACAAAACAATGCGCCCACGAGGGAGGGCGACACCAGAGCGACGCCATCGTCCGATCCGGTAAACCCAGACCTGGGGTTTCTCCCGGAGCAGCACGAGCGAGTATACGTTGAATGCAGTAGCAATGCCTTCAACAAGGTAACGTCATGAATACGCCGCCATCGCCCACCAAGACCGGAGTACGGGATCAGTTTTCACCAGCGGCCGTGCCTCCCCAATCGCCACCGGTGCTAGTTGTTGGGTGAAACACCACAAACAACCAGGCCGACCACCTCCAGCAGAGAAATAGGCCACCACCGCCATGTCTGGGGATAACACCCAAGGCTTCCTCGTGCTACGGGGATGAACAAAGATCATCTCCATGCGTCGTTGTCCAACGACAAGGTGCTACAAGGGCGTTGGAGTGGATGTCACGGCCCGCCCGAACCCATTTGGGCCTAGATCAAGGCCCGCCTGCACCGCTACCACCACCTGCTGGCCACCTGCACCACCCACCACTCCAGCTCGCCGTGACGCGCCGGCCGCCGCCAACCCGCATAACTTTCATTGAAGAAGAGCGAGTGGACATCGTCACCGTGGTCCAGAACTTGGCCGGGGGAGATCTGCCGCCGCCGCGCAACCAGGGCTTTGCCCGGTGACGTTCCTGGTGGCGGCGAGAGGAGGGGAGAGTCGTGGGGTGGTCGAGAGGAGGGCAGGCGGCAGCCGCCTGGTGCGGCCCGGCGTGGCTGCACAGGATCGGAAGGGGAGCAATAATCGGAGTACAATATGTTATGCAAAGAAATGAACCAAGTTGGATACACAACTATGCTTGTAGTGAGTAATATGATCCACTCATGAGAAAAAAGCGGGTATCAGAATGCACATCACTGAATTTCTCTTGATATGTGATCAAAACATACTCAATCATGCGCACACCTCAATTCCTATCTGTATCGATTATACAAGAACGGTTAGTGTTTTTTTTGTGCAAATTAACTTCAAACATGAAGCTGTGATTCCTTTGTAAGCTCCGTTATAGCCCTGTAATATAAAAGGAGATACTGAAGATGTGAACTCAGGTCGTTCTCACAGTTGCAGCAACTGCACGTCTCATTCACACCTCTTTTCACACAGGAGAAATACTCCTGCACGCCTCTTTTCACACAGGACAGCTTCATGCACGCACCGTACCTATCTCCTACTTAAATAAATAAAGCACCTGTGAGTGCTATATATGTCACCTAGTTTTCCATTGAGCAATACAAATTAAAGCGTACTGACTACTAAGAGTTGAAAGAAATTCAGAAGAGGGCCAGATCAAACATGGCCATCCCGAGGGCTTCGCTCCTTGCCATCCTCGGCTGCCTCTGCTTCTTTAGTTCTGTCCTCGCAGCTCGAGAGATGACCAATGATTTGTCCATGGTCACAAGGCACGAGAGATGGATGGTGCAATATGGTCGCGTGTGTACAAGGAAGCTGCTGAAAAGGTGCAGAGGTTTGAGATATTCAAGGCCAATGCTCGATTCATCGAGTCGTTCAATGCTGAGGGACACAAGTTCTGGATCAACATCAACCAATTTGCGGACCTTAGCAATGATGAGTTCAAGACAACCAAGACTAACAAGGGGTTTATTCCAAATAAGGCCAAGATTTCGACGGGGTTCAGGTATGAGAATTTGAGCCTTGATGCACTCCCGGCGACGGTCGACTGGAGGACGGAGGGTGCGGTCACTCCCGTCAAAGATCAAGGACAGTGTGGTAAGTACATTTAGGCTAAAACAGAATTACTTACGTATGAATCTTCGGCGTTAGGATGGTGTACATAATTGCATATGTTGCAACAAAATCATTTGTAGGTTGTTGCTGGGCTTTTTCTGCTGTTGCTGCAATAGAGGGCATTGTCAAGGTAAGTACTAGAAACCTTATCTAGCTCTCGGAGCAAGAACTGGTGGATTGTGACGTCCATGGCGAGGACCAGGGCTACGAGGGTGGTCTCATGGATGATGCATTCAAGTTCATTATCAAGAATGGAGGCCTCACTAAGGAGTCAAGCTATTCATATTCTGCAGCGGACGACAAGTGCCAGAGTGGATCTAGTAGTGCTGCAACAATTAAGAGCTATGAGGATGCGCCTACCAATGATGAGGGTGCCCTCATGAAGGCAGTGGCAAGCCAACCCGTCTCAGTAGCCATGGACGGAGGCAACATGACATTCCAGTTCTACTCCGGTGGTGTGATGACCGGTTCCTGTGGTACCGATTTGGATCATGGGATTGCAGCCATCGGTTATGGAATGACTAGTATGGTACAAAATATTGGTTGCTGAAGAATTCTTGAGGCACATCATGGGGCGAGAATGGATTTTTAAGAATAGAAAAGGATATTGCTGACAAGAAGGGCATGTGCGGCCTTGCCCTGGAGCCCTCCTACCCCACGGCTTAGGTAGACCACAAAATGCCACATATTCGCACACATACACACGATTGAATAAATACATGTCTCTTTTCTAGTGTTGTATATATGTCCATATGTACTATATATGCTTGTAAATTGTGTTATGCAAACTCATTATATATGTATGTACACTTTTTATACAATTCATGAATCATGACTACTACGCAATTACGTTGAATGCAGTAAGATCGATGAAGAATATTGTGGTATCTAAGAAGATCCAAAAAAAATAGTATTGTTGGATGGAGGTTTTAAAAAAATGTTGTTATCCTGGTATGCATAAGGAATTTCAGGAAAAACTTGTGCTACCAGAAGCAGTATCCTGAGCAAGATCTGCTGACAATTTTTAAAAAATGTTAGTTCTATGGTGGTTCATAAAGTTATTTGCTTGTGAAAGGGAAAATGATAGAGGAGAACATGGTTATGCTATTTAAATCTAAAACAAGAATTATGATATCAAGTATATATACATGCTATACATTATATTTTGTTCATAACGTGTATACAACTAACCGAATCAGCACCATTGTAGAGGACGGTATGATATGAAGGGCTAATTATTTAGCTGCTTCTCTATCCAGAACCAGAAGTCATTCATTCATCTCGTGAGTACTTGTGTTTAAATTGTGGAATCGTACTCTCAAGTAAGTTCCAATCTTCTATGTTTAGAATAGAAATGTGTTATGACGGACAGTTTACATGACAACTGACAAATTTGTCACTATGATAGAGTCGTCAGCTGATTATTCATAGAACATATACTACTCTCTCCGTCTCAAAATAGATGTCGCAAATCGTCTAAATTTGGATGTATCAAGTACTAAATAGTGTCTAAAATTCTAAATACATCTAAGTTTAGATAAATTTGAGGCATATATTTTAAGACGGAGGGAGTACCGATAATTTCTTCGTGCATCGTGCAGAATAATAGATTAGAACAATGAGCCAACAAACCTATTAGTGAATAAAAGGGTCAAGCACTCAAAGTTGACAAAAACCATATAAAAATGCAAGGGTAAAATAATGAACAAATAGGCAGGTGTTTAACCTGTCAGCTTCAATCCTAAAATGGTTCAACACGCAAGGTTAAAAAAGGTATATCCGTGCTAACTGAACCATCAATAAGAATTCATGAAGTGAATTATCCTTTGTTTATACCTATAAAGATGTTAATTTTCTCTGAATCATTGCCGCTCTAACGTCTTGTTGATCTTCTCTGGTATTAAATGATCCAGTGTCATTCTCGATTTAAGTAGCGGGAACTGAGAGGAAAGGACCCCGCGTGTCGCACTCTAGGATGACACCACGTGCCACCAGAGCTCCTCACGCCGCCATTGTTGTGGGCCTCGCCGCAGCGACGGCGAGCCCAGCCGCCGAAGGTGGTCTAGGGATGGTGGACGCCGGAGTTGGCCGCCATGACTGCTGGGGCGGAGATGGCCGGCTCGTCGATGACCAGCGACTAGGGCGGCGCCCCTGGTTGGAGTGGTGCCAGAGGTCCTTCCCGGCAGCGCCATGACCGGCGGTGGAGGTGAAGGGCTAGGTCGTGTGGGGTTGGAAACCCTAGATCTTCCGATCTGGGTCTCTCCTGTGCCGCCTCCCCGTTCCTCTTCGCTGCTGGTAGAGCCGGATCCGGTGGGGGTCGACGCTACTCTGTTGTCACCTTTCTCGTTGCTGGCGTAGCCACAGGGCTGCTAGTAGGTTTTGGTGCGGCGGATCTTGCAGGTTGCCGGTGGGTGGCATGGGGTTTGCTGGCTCGGCTTGAATAAAGGAAGCAGTCCTAGGATCCCTCTTATGCCATGAAGAAGATCTTCTTGATGTATGCCGTCATTGATCTAGCCGGAGTGTAGAGTTTTGGAAGACTCCGCCGACGAACTCCAAAGGACGACATGCCTGGAGATTGCCGGATCGGATGGGATTTGATCGCGCGCAAACATATTTCTTCTGGCCGTTCATTTTCAGAGGGAGCGATGCAAAGCCCTGCAGTTTGTTGCCATCGCGGAGCATGTCTTTAGTACCATGGTGAACTCAGTCATGGAGAATGTTATGAAAGTCGAGATCTTAGGACTAGTGGGGTGGTTCAATTCATGGTGGCGATGAGGTTTTTGGCTTGGTGATTCGTGACTTGGAGCAGCGGCATCCGTAAGTGGAGACGATAGCATAAGAGAAATTCAAAGTCTAAACTTGCAGGATAAAACCCAAGATCTGACCTTAATTGGTTGTGCCTGACAATGGTCTTGTTGAGGCATTGTTTTCTGAGCGCGAACTACCTTCTGGGTGGAAACCTATGATCTACGATCAGGACGATGACAACGCTTGTGCACTATTCTCTTTTTGGAGGTGTTGATTTTGTAGAAGATTGATTTCTGGTGCTGTCTTGGTGATGTTTGGTCCGCTCCTACAAGAAATAAATCACTATAGAGGGACTTTTTATGCAATTCTTCTTTCTGCTGGGCCCATCCTTATTGTCGCTGTGGCACTGCGTTGTTCTAGAGACTGAATATAATTGGTATCTTTGAAATATTAATATTTTTTTTATAAAAATAGGTAGCGGGAGCTGTCAACCACGAGCAAAAATATTGGCGAAGAGGAGGATTCTTCTTTTAAGCTTTTTCTTTAAATTTTTTTACCTCAAGCTTTTTAGTAGGTGCCTAGGTGGGCAACCTGCTCTACTAAGCTATCTTAGGAAAACATCGACACATAGGTCAAACAGTCAGCAGGAAGGAGTTGCATACGTGGACATTTGCACTGGCTGTTAGACCTTGCTGCCGATGATACATGTCACTGTCTGCTCATAGGTCAATGGAAAAAAACTAGGTAACTGGTTATTTAACCTTGATACGAGCTATCAAGAGAATCTTGGATAAATTGTTAAAGAATGTGTACAAAGGAGTGGCATGTTATCAAAGATAGTTCTTTTGATGTTTGGAATTTTTTTAAAGTAAGATCACATAAATTGAGCAACACGACGCCTCGTTAAAAACCCTTCAGTCTCCTTAGATATCCTGGTAGGAAAAAGAGTGTGTAAGAAACCTGTTGCCCCGAAGTTTACATAGTGTTCTTACAATCTAATGTGACCAGGTCCCGAACACACTCAAGAACTGAGTCACAAATAAGACCTGAAGACCCAGATTTACCAACATATGCTAAAACATGCGCAACACCATTACAAACCCGCTCTGCCTTTGATATCAAGATATCTTTGTAAACCTTCAATAGTTCTCGGGCCTCCAGAATCGTTGTCTAGGACGTCGACTCATCCACCTCCTTGTTTGTGATAGCCTGGACCACACGGACACAATCTGACTCCAGTATAGCAGGCCAGCGGCGAAGAGAGATTAGGTGGCAAAGCCCCTCGAGACAAGCAATAACCTCGACTTCCTCAGCGCTACCACAAAACGGTATGAACTTCCACTCATAGAGGAGGGGCCGACCTTGGTGATCTCGGATGGTGATGCCTACACCTGCATTTTTAGAGGTATGTTGGGGGATACCCCCGGGTAAGATAACGCCGGGGTATAAGGGCCGAGTTAGCCGGGGTACGGCGTGGTCAAAGCAAGTGCTGACTGGGTCATCTCAAGGCAGGCCGAACCACAGAGTGACCCGGCCCATGGAGCGTCTTCTTGACTATAGTCCGGCCGGCATAAAATAAATGTCGGCCATGTTTATCTATCTGTTTTGCATGTAACTTGATAGCCGGATTAGCCACAAGCTAGCCGGACTATCTTATGGCTTCCAAGAGAAGGAATCCCCCGCTGGTCAAAAGGTGGCTTTATTAGTTGTAGCATGAGCGAAGCAAAGTAAAGAAGAAGACCAGCGGGTCAGGGGCGACCAAGGTGACGCGAGCAAAGCCGGGTGACGTGGCCCGCGTCTGGTGACGCTTAAAGACAAAGATTACGCTGTGGGTTATGTCCAAAGCCCGGACAAGCCGTTAAAGAGAATAAAAAAGCATCTAGCCTTAGGCGAGGGCCCTAATATTGTAACCCGGGCTCCCCTATATAAGGGGCACCGGGGCCTTCATAGAGAGGGATCGATCATTTTTCTCTGTCTAAGGAAGAACTCTAGAGATAGTTGGTAGGGAGTAAGAGACATAGTCTCCTTCTTACAGAGAGCTTGAAGAGTGTTTGTAAACACCATTGATAGAGAGAATACAAGAACATCTGTGTGTGGAATCACCATGTTCTCGCTCTCTGGATTCTCCTACCACTCATTGGCCCCATCTTTAGCCTATCCATGGCATCTGCCGTGCCCCCACCACGACAAGGTAGAATCCCAACCCGCATCAACATCTATTATATATTAAAAGTACATTACGGGCTCACCAAAAAAAAGAGAAATACTCTAGAAAATCTCACAAAAATCAGTAACATCCGGTCGTTTATTTTGTAGACTATAAGTTAACCACCATCAGATTAGACTAGACTAATAATTACCCACCACTGCCATTATAATGGCCATAACGCTTCACCCCTACGGTTTGCCTTTAAATTAGGTCACCTTCCTCCTCCATATCAGAAAATATTATTTAGGTGCGCCGCCGCCATGCACGGCCATGCCTGTGTGTATCGTCGTGTCCTTGGCGCCAAGCTAGCAAATACCGCGGTCAGAACTAGGGAACTTGAGAAAGTCTTGCCACGAGCGGCCGAGCGAGGTCGCCATGTTGGATAGAGAGCACCGATAATAATACAACATCGCTGCCTTTAGGCTTGGACCAGCTGTACGTGATTGGAGGGATCTTCCATGTTTCAGATTTCAGATTGGTGAATAATCAAGATGGACTAGCTAGAACAAGGGCCATATATACGAACGATGCGGTGATTGACTTATACAGACTTGCTATCTGCGCTCAGCTGCATTCATCTTTATTCATCTGTCTACACGGAAGCGGCGCGATGGCGTGGTAATTCGACGGCATCGGCCAACATGTCGCCATGTTGGGATCAACCAGGTCAGTCTTTCTTCACACTCCGTAGGTGCTAGGTTTGATTGTTACTTTGTTAGTAAATACTAGCAGTGATGTACTCTCTTTATTCGGAAATAAGTGACTCAGTTTTGTCTAGACGTATCTAGAGTTCTAGACAAATTTTAGTGCATAGGTAATTCTATATTTAGCAAAATTAGAGTCACCTATCACTTATTTCCAAAAAGAGGTTCTAATACTCTCTTTGTATTAAATTAGTTGTCTTACTCTAAAAAAAAATAGTTGCCTTAGATTGTCTACATACTGAAGTATAGAGACGAAGGGAATAGTATTTTTTTGAACCAACCAGATTTACCACGTATGTGTCCATCTACGTGCATCAGATTAGTTGCACACACATACATGCTTCATCTTTTAGATCTAAAACTGTAGAGCAAATACCGACAATATTTATATAGTATACCTAAATTAGTCTCCGTACAAAAGCAGTGGAATTATACATCCACACGTGAGCCAAGTCAAACATATTTCTTATAACGATTAATTAATTGTACTATAAAACTAAAATATTATAATGACCTCCGTCTCCCATTACTTATGGTATCATGGTGATATCTGTCGAAGTAGAGAAGCCATCAACGTATTGATTTGTACATAATTATGTTTGGTAAAATGCTTTATAGTCATGCTGCCCCCTCCGTCGATGACGTCACCGAAGTGCCCGGATGTTTGGGATTAAGAGAAGTTAAGCAACGTAGAGAAATATCAACTATTCGGTCCTCAAGGAAGGATATGAAGATGTGTACTTGATTGATTTGTAAGTAATTCGGGATATGAAGATGCATACTTGATTGATTTGTGAGTAATTCGTATGCACACGACTGGTCTTTTCAACAATTCTTAATTGACGTATTCCAATGTTGTTGACCATTTGATTTGTCCCATAGGTAATTAGTCAATAAATATGTCTGTTATAACTATTTTCCATGAATTTACTTTTTATCTAATGACAAATCATAGATTTAGTTGGCAGTATATCTTTATGCTGCTTACAACTTTTCCAATATTTCTTTCCGATATCAAAGTACACTTCAGACCCTCTACTGAGCCTGATGCATGCTACCAGCGCCCATGGATATCACTACTACATTGTGGTTAAAACTGGTCTATGCACCCAACTGGTATTTTTAACAATTCTTAATTGATGTATTCCAATGTTGTTGACCAATTAATTGATCACAAAGGTAATTAGTCAATAAATATGTGTTTAATAATCTATTCTTCATGAAATTGACTGTTTTATCTAATGACAAATCATAGATTTAATTGGCAGTATATCTTTATGTTGCTTACAACTCTTCAAATATTTCTTCCCGATATCAAAGTACACTCTGTATCCTCTACTATGCCTATGCATGCTACCCGTGTCCCTGGATGAGTATTACATTGTGGATAAAACTCTTGGTTGCCTTCAATGCTAATATTTGAATTTTAAAAATGAACCTGCTTATAGTGATTTGGGGACAAGAAGAAAAAGTATGAGTATTATGATTGGGAAGTTTGTTACAAATGTTTATTAAAATGGTTAATACATTATGTAGCTTTAATTTGTTTTTCAAAAAATTGTTACCGGATGATTTTTGGGTCATGGACATGAATTTGTTACGTTTTAAAGAAGCTATTTTAGAGACTAAGAATCTGGACAATTTGGTAGAATAGTTTCACTTGAAAGTCATCAGCTTTGTACCTAGATTCCTGGTACAAGAGTTACGTTTAAGCCCATCTTTTCTTATGATAATACAAAATAGCAAGATAACTGATTGCAATTAGTTTATGGTTTCATGAAATTAGTTGGTTGTAAGATATCTTTAACTTGAAATTAGTTTGTTGTAAGATATATTTAATTTAAAATAATTGACTTAATTATGCTAGACATGATTGTTATGGACAATATGATAGGACTACTATGGTCTACAAAAGCACTTAGAAATATGCATCAGCATTCTGATGAAAATAATCCAAAAAATCCAAACAAGCTTTCCACACTTTAAGCTTATGGTGTCTTACAATATATATCACGTGAGAACTTCACATGAATAATATAGGGTGAATGGTGAATACGTGCATTCCTATATTGTAATGTACAACGCAATCACCTTTTTTTTTCTATCCACTGATCTCTATTTAATTTGTCTATGAGTACTTAAATTTGTTAGGCATGAATGGGGCGGGGGGCCTAACAATACCAAAGCTATGAACAAAAGGTAGAGTGGTCATGAATAAAATTTAGACTTGCAACTAATTAACCAGTAAAGACCTTTACCACGATATATTGGTTTTTCAACAAATATAGAAATGGCTAATAGTTGTATAATTTTTAAGCTAAAAATATCAAGTATCATTTGGATGTTATGAAATAATGTTTATATAATAGATGTGCTCATACCAACATCTGGGAACTGAACAAAAAAGTCATAGCTGACCAAACAATTCAACATAGGACAAAATCAAAAGGAAACAGAGAGAACATGTGCCAACTCATAATGTTGTCACCGAGTCCAAGCACTAACAGTCGCCAGTGCCGTCCAGAGGTGTGAACTCAAAATTGCATGCCCAGTCTTACGGTCATCATTAGGTTGCAAGGTGTCTGGCCTACAGAAGAACCTCAAATTTCAGTCCTGGGCAAGGGAGAACAGCGATTCCGTGCGATTTGATTTTTTGGGGCGGCCCCAACATGCAAATTTTGATGAAGCGTCGGAGAAAAAATAGTTGTTGGTGTAACAACGAGCAATATGGGAATGAGTGTGTGTGAAACTCTAGAGTAAGAGAAAATATTATTCTTTATTTTAAATTGTGAAGCAAGTACGAAAATGATGTTGTCATGGCTATATTTGCTCCGTTGTATAGTTGATTTTTGTTTAATTTATATGTGCATGCTCTCTCACATATAAGTATGAGTATACTTAGCATGTATTCCAACTTTCTGCACCCAAGTTAAAAAAGTGTTTTTATACCTTTTTGGATGGAAGAATTTTAACATGTTTCGGTCAACTAGCTAATTCTCCGTCTAATTTTGTTTTTGTAATTTCTCCGTTCGACTAAGATAATGACCATGATATAATAATTTATATATCAATTGAGAAAAAGATGGATACAACCTCTAACAAGTCGGTTGATTTTTTAAACCGAACCAGTCAACTGAAAACTAAGAATCTCAATTCCATATTTTAATTATAATTAAAAATAAAAACTAAATAACAAATAAAATAAAGTAAATAGCGATAGCAAGATTAAGATCCATTGGTGTAGTACTAACATATTAGTATTTTACAAGAAATTAAGAATTATATTGTGAAGGTACTATATATAATGAAAGGATATTCTCAGTTAAATATTACAAGACTTAGGTTTCAAATGCAAAATTTACATTTTTATGTAAACAATTATGATTAAGTTATCTTAGTAATGTTTATGAAATAGTACAAATAAATAGTGTGCCAAAACATTCAGTTGGTTGTTCTTACGAATATGTACTCTTAATTAATAAAAGACATAGAAGGGAGAAAAACATAGTAAATAACCTAAACTAGCTACTGCGCGGGCCCCTGGGCTAGTTAGATTTAATAGTACCTGCGTTAGGGGGAAACCAAGATGTCGTGCTGCTCACAGCCCCTTCACCACCCGTGTCAGAGCGGTGGTAATTCACCAGTTACGGGATAGACACAGAAACCGAAGCCTTCCCATCGCCATGCACAATATTGTTCCGGTGCTGCCAGACACGCCACAACATAAAGATGATTTTGGGCCTCTTTTCCTTCGCTGCATTACCTAGGAGCTGAAATAATCATTCCTTCTGATTACACCTGAAAGCCACCTCATTCGGAAGGTTCCAATGCCCCCGCAGTTCCTCCCGAAGAGCACGCACCATAGTGCATGTGACGAGTGCATGATGAGCGTCCTCGACCTCGCATGCACAAATAGTACATATAGGATCCACCGACCGAATGCGTCGGCAGAGATTTTGCCGAACTCCAAGCAAGTCTGAAGCAACCTACCACGCAAATATTCTTAGCTTCGGTGGAACATTTGATTTCCAGACAAGGTCCCATATTTTCCTTTCTCCATCGGCTTCCATCGAGCTGGATTGGCCTCCATTAAGCTCTAAAAGCTTCGGTAGTATACGAATATGATAAGCTGATCGAACACTGAATAGGCCATTGTGCTCACCCGACCAAGCAACAAAGTCATCAGTTGGGTGAGGTGCCAGCTTGATATTTAGAATTACTTCCACATCATGGGGAAAGCAACATGCACGTACAACAACCTCGTCCCACGACCTGTTTTCATGATTAATTAGTTCCGACACCCATTTACGTCGTGATGAACCTTTCTTCCCATCTACCTGAAGTGCTCCCGGTCTTGGAAGCCAATTGTCCCAGAATATTTTGACCTTTGAGCCGGTACCGACATATGTTAATGCTTTGCACTTTTTTTAAGGATCATATATACCAACATATATGTATGTTTGGTTAAAAGATAAGAGACGGAGAGTTAATGCTTTGACTGGATCCTAGAAAAAAGATTCTTTACATATATGTAAGGCTAATCGGGACGCGGCACTAGGTTTGGGCGCTGCGATGTGGTCCTGCGGCTGTGGCGTGGACGCACGACCCTCCATTGATGACGTGGTGGCGGCACGCCTCCGACGTGCTAGAAGTCGTGAGGCCATCTGGCGGAGACTTCGGGCGACGTGGGTTGCCTTCACTGTCGGCCGAGCCTTCGGGCTGTCGGTGAGGTTTGGGGAAGCCGGTCCAGATGGAGGCCAGCGGGTGGCATGGGGGCAGCCGGCTTGTTCTAATGAAGGTGGTGGCCCTAGGATTCGTCTCACGTCAATACGTCGTTCTGCTTGATGACTGTCTTCATTGATCTTGCCAGAGTGCCGAGTTTTGAAAGGCTCCATCGACGAACTCCACCGGACGAATCTTGCATGGAGATTGTCGGATCGGATGGGATTTGATCGCACACAACCATATTTTTCTGACCGTTTGGTTTCAGAGAGAGTGAGGCGAAGCTTTGCATTCAGTTGCCATCATAGGACATGTATTTAGTTTCATGGTAAAGTTGTTGTGCAGAGAATTTCATGGAAGCCAAGACCTGACGTCTAGTAATAGTGGTTCTAGTCCTGGTGGCGACGAGGAATTGGCTTGTTGATTCGTGAATTCACTACTAGGAAAAAGCTCATAGGTGCAACCATGTTAGTGGCTCTCCCAAAAAAGGGGAACACTACTACTATTAGTGGTAGCGTTCGATATAGCCACACGCTACCACTATATATTACTGGCAGCGTTCCGATAAATACGATGAAAGATCACGGATGTCACCTAGAGGGAGGGGTGAGTAGGCGGTTTAAAACATTTACGAGATGTGCTTAACAAAGGCGGAATAAAACTATGTTTTCATTTGTCAAGCACAAAGCCTAGATATACTAAGGTTCACCTATGTGCACCAACAACTTATGCTAAGCAAGACAAGCAACAATGCGATGGAAAGATAGATTACTTCAAGCACGAAGGCTATCGCAATGTAAAGTGCATAAGTAAAGATCTCGGGTATAGAGATAACCGAGGCACGTGGGGACGACGATATTTTACCGAGTTCCTTCCAACAAGGGAGTACATCTCCTTGGAGGGGTGGGTGGTACTAAGACCACCAACGCCACAAGAGGACTCACCTTATTCTCCCGAGCACCCACCACATGGCAAGCACCCGTTCCACTATGGGACACTTAAGGGCGGTCACCAAACCCGTACAAGATTGGGACAATCTCCACAACTTAATTGGAGGCTCCCAATAATCGCCACCAAGGCCTCAATCTTAGAGAGAGCTTCACAACTTAATTGAAGGCCCCAAGAACACGCCACAAAGGACACACAACCGTCTAGGGTTACAGGAACCCAAGAGGGACAAGCTTCTTGATTTCACCAAGCAAATCCTCCGGGAAGGACTCAAATCGATGCACCTAATGCAAATGGCAAGAACACCACAAAGATGCTCCAATCTTCCACTCTCAAGTTCCAACAAAGCTACTAAAGCTATTGGGGGAACAAGAGAGGAATAATCAAAGGGGAACACAAAATCCCCCAAGATTTAGATCCCAAAGATTCACTCACAAAGAGATGAATTGGTTTGGTCAAAAAGTAGATCTAGATCTCCACAATCTTCTTCTCAAATATGGGCAAGAATCATTGGAGGGGAAGAAAGAAATAAATCTCGAGAGTGGTTAGAACAATGGGGAAAAGCTTGAGAAAAAGGGAGAAGAAGCCACCCTAGAAAAAAGAGAGAGAGCTATAAATAGAGGCCCAGATTTTCTTCCCGTTCAGGGCATTTTTAGGCCTGAGCCGGTAGTACCGGAATTTGGGCCAGTACTACCGGTCCTAGGCCTGGCGATGCGAGCAAGCAGCACAGAGTGAGCGAGGCGGGCGCGACCCAGAGAGAGAGGCGGCGGCAGGAGATTGTTGGGCTAGCGCTAGGGAAGTGAACCAGCAGATGGTGTGGCCACCCTGGCCTACTCCAGGCCCCCCCCTTTGGCGTATATTATCCCCTCGAAACCCTAACACCTGGAGAGCGACCACAGAAAGATTCCGCCGCCTCTGTAGGGCGGAAAACTACAGAGAGAGAAAGATCCCTCCGGCAGATAGAATTCTGCTGGGGAAATTCCTTCCCGGAGAGGGAAGATCGTCGCCCTCAACACCACCATCAAGCTGGACTTCATCGGTATCATCATCATCATTACCACCATCATATCCACCAGCACCATCATCACCACTCCATACCACTATAACAACTGGGTTGAATCTTGCATAGTTCTTAGGGGAAACTTTCCCGATGTTGATTACTCCTTGTAGATGATGCTATTGAGTGAACCATTGAATTATCGTTTATGTTTAGATTGTTGCATATCATTATATCATCTCTGATCTTGATCCATATGATGTCTTGTGAGTATTTCGTTTAGTTCTTGAGGACATGGGAGAAGTCATGTTGTTAGTAGTGGAGTTGTGTTGAGAAAGATTCAATGGTTTGATATTTAAGTTGTGGTGTATTTCTTCTAGTGGTGTCATGTGAACGTCGACTACATGACACTTCACCTATATGGGCCTAGGGGAATGCATTGTGTATTTGGCTACTAATCGTAGGGGTTGCTAGAGTGACAGAAACCCGAACCCCCGCTAGGAAACCTTTGCACAAGGGATATCAGGGTTTTAGAGTTTAAAGCTGTGGTTAGGTTTCTACCTTAATTACTTTCTTGTACTTGCGGATGCTTGCAAGGGGTATAATCACAAGTATGTATTAGTCCTAGGAAGGTCGGTACATTAGCACAGGTTCACCCACACAACACTTAGCAAACTAAAAAATATTAATCAACTATATGAAGCGAAAGCACTTGACGATATTCCCGTGTGTCCTCGAGAACGTTTGGTCATCTTAAGTAATATAACCGGCTTGTCCTTTGCTAAAGAAAGGATTGTTCCACTTGCTGCATTTATTCTTATTGTCTTTTATTTACACGCACTTTATTGTGCATTATCAAAAACCCAGAATATGCCCCGAGAGGCAATAATAATGTTGTTATTATCATATTCCAAGTATATGATAGTTTTTGATTTTGCATGCTATAATTGTATTGATTGGAAACATTAATACATGTGTATTTAATAAACAAATAGAGGGTTCCTAGTTATGCCTCTCTTATAGATCATGTATTTACTAGAAGGTGTTATGTAGAGGCTCATGCATCAAGAGTGGAATTTGTCCATCCCGATGACGGATAGATATGCTCTGGGCCCTTTCGGTGATATCACATTGAGATAGCTTGCAAGCAAATGATGTGATCACTAGAATGTTATATCACGGAAACGAGAAAAGATTGCATGTCAGTAACGAGATCAAATTAGGTATGGAGATACCGATGATCGAATCTCGGACATGTAATATATAGCGAGACAAATGGATTTAGTTACTAGCGTTAAAGGTTCTCACGATCACAGAAGTCATCGTTGAATGTGTGGGAGTCAATATGGATCTCCAGGTCCTGCTACTGGTTATTAATCAGAGAAGGGTCTCGATCATGTCTGCATTATTCGCGAACCATAGGGTGACACATTTAAGGGATACTGACACCATTTGAAGCAAATGTGTTGTAGAAAAAATAATTGCAAAGCACTAGAATTATTTCAATGGACACCGGAATTGTTTCAGGTGACATTGCTGAAATTGGTTCTGCATGTGATATTGTAATATTGCAGAGGATTCTATGTGACTGTTTGTTAATTAAAGTAATTAACAAAATTCTGAATAAAATAAAGAAAGAGTTTTATTAAATGAGAGTTGCATTAAATTTGGTGAAAACTTAATGCATGTGAGTGGGAGTATGAGTGGAGCCATGTTTATGTGCATGGAGGAAGAGGTGGGGGCACCTCCTTTGGCCACCGGCCATGAAGAGGGGCTGCCCCCCTCTCCTCCTCTCATACTACACCTCCTCGTGAAGGATCTCTCTCCCCCTCTAAAATTATTCCCCTATGGTCTCGGATTAGCGAGATACATGTTCCCGGTGGCTTTTCATCTGGAAGGAGTTTCTGCTTCCGCTGCATCGCTGGAGCGAGGAGGCGGAGGTTGTTCGGTGGACCGGACGTGTGTGCGATCACGTATGTGCTGCTAAGTTGCAGTGCTAGACTTCCTCTCGATCCTGAGATCGGCAAGCGTACGACTACATCATCCACGAGTCCAACCTCGTAACACTTTGTCGGTCTTCAAGGGTATGTTTTCTATGGATGTATATCCACCCATTTCTTGTATCTAGGTAGATAGATCTTGGTGCTTAGTAGTTGTCATCGTAGGAATTTTTTTGTTTTCTATGTTGCGAACCCGACCGTGGTATTAGAGCCTGATCTATGTGTAGATGCTTTGCACGGGTAGAACACATAAGAGTATGTGGGCGATGATGATCATGTTATTGCTTCTTATTTGTATTTTTGATATTGGTGGCATAGTTGGATGAAGCGACCCGAACTAACTTTACATGTCCTCGCACATGAGACATGTTCCACGCTTGACATGCAACTAGTTTTGCATAAGTGGCTAGCGGGTGTCTGTTTCTCCTACTATAGTTAATATCTGATTTACAACGAGTTGCTAATAATTTGGTTATCATCATTGTGGTTCCATGTTCGTAGGTAAGACCGGTTCAATCTTCGAAATCCCTAAGCCACGTAAAAACATGCAATTGTTAAATTAGAGGCGTTGATACGTTGCTAATGTATCTATAATTTTTGACGTTCCATGCTTATTTTTATCTACTTTCATATGTTTTGTCCACACTTTGGAGTATTTTTATACACTTCCTTGAACTAACCTATTAACAAGATGCCACAGTGCCAACTGCCTATTTTCTGCTGTTTTTGGTTCCAAGAAAGTTAGAAAATGAATATTCTCGGAATTGGACGGGACAAAAGCCAAAGTCAATATTTCACCGAGGGGGACACGGAGCCAGAAGACGAGACGGAGAGGGGCCAGAGGCCAGCCACGCGGCCAGGCCTGGCCCGTGCCAGAGGGTGGTGTGGCCACCTAGGGCACCCCCTCGGCCTCCCCTTTCGCCTATAAGATGCCTCCGATACAGAAACCCTAAGTACCCGATCAAAAATTTCACGAAAGTGTCTGTAGACGCTGCCATCTCCATCCCTAGATCGGGAGGGATCTAAAGCTCTTCCCAGCACCCTGCCGGAGGGGAGAATTCACCCTGGAGGCCTTCGTCATCACCATGCAAGCCTCCGGTGTGATGCGTTGTTTAGTTCATTGTTGGACTACGGGTCCATGTAGTAGCTAGATGGTTGGTTCTTCTCCTTTGTGCTACCATGTCTAGATCTTGTGAGCTCCGTTCATGATCAAGATCATCCATTTGTAGTCATACATGTTGTGTTTGCGGGGATCCGATAGATATTGAGATGCTATTTTAGATTGATTATTGATTCTATCATGTCTTTGGTATTTGTGATCTTGCATGCTCTCCGTTGTTAGTAGCTATCTTGGCCGAATAGATGCTAGGAACTCCGAGTATTTATGCTCGATAGTGGGTTCATGCCTCTAGGAATCTAGGGAAGTGACAGAAATCTCTATGGTACTAGATGTGTTGTTTCTACTAGGGAGAAAACAACAATACTTTGTTCATAGAACAATCGTATTGTTTACTTTACACACAATGCTTAATGCAATTAACCGTTTCTTGCAACTTAATACTGGAGCAGAAGGTGCTGGCTAGTGGTATGGATCAGGAATTCTCTTCAAATACTTAGCAAACAGATTTTTAGGGTTTTTTGATAAAGCAAGTAAACAAAGTACGAGTAAATAAAAGACAATAAGAATAAATGCAGCAAGCAGCCCAATCCTTTATGCAGCAAAGGACAAGCCGGTTGTATTACTTAAAATGACCAAATGTTCTCGAGGACACATGGAAAGACTGTCAAGTGCTTTCGCTTCATATAGTTGATTAATCTTCTTTATCTTGCTAATTGTTGTGTGGGTGAACCTGTGCTAATGTACCGACCTTCCTAGGACTAATACATACTTGTGATTATACCCCTTGCAAACATCCATAAGTACAATAAAGTAATTAAGGTAGAAACCTAACCACGGCTTTAAACTCTAAGACCCTTACGTCCCTTGTGCAATGGTTTCCTAACGGGGGTTCAGGTTTCTGTCACTCCGGCAACCCCTACAATTAGTAGCCAAATGCACAATACATTCCCCTAGGCCCATATAGGTGAAGTGTCATGTAGTCGACGTTCACATGACACCACTAGAAGAAGTACACCACAACTTAAATATCAAACTATTGAATCTTTCTCAACACAACTCCACTACTAACAACATGACTTCTCCCATGTCCTCAAGAACAAAACGAACTACTCACAAGACATCATATGGATCATGATCAGAGATGGAATAATGATGTATAACAATCTGAACATAAACAATAATTCAATGGTTCACTCAATAGCATCAACTACAAAGAGTAATCAACTCCGGGAAAGTTTCCCCTATGAACTATGCAAGATTCAACACAATTGTTACAGCAATATGGAGATGGTGATGAGGGTGCTGATGGTGATGATGGTAGTGATGATGATGATGATGATCCCGATGAAGTCTAGCTTGATGGTGGTGGTGATGGCGACGATCTCCCCTCTCCGGGAAGGAATTCCCCCGGCAGAAATCTGTCTGCCGGAGAGATCTTTCTCTCTCGATGTTTTTCGCCCCACATAGGCCGCGGAATCTTTCTGTGGTCGCTCCCCGAGTCTTAGGGTTTCGGAAGGATAATATACGCCAGAGGGGAGTGCTCGGGGTGGACCAGGGTGGCCACACCACCTGGTGGCGCGGCCTAGGCTGGCCCACGCCAGGGGGTGGTGTGGGCCCCCTCTGGCCCATCTCCAGCCCCCCTTCTGGCTTCCTTCGTCTTCTGGAAAAATAGGATTTTCCATGTATTTTCCCGGATTTTCTGATCTTCGCGAATTTTGCCTCCAAACAGCACATTTTCCATCAGAATCCTGACTGCAGCGGTCCATGCTCCAAAAGTCATCAACCATGCAAAAACAGATGAAATAACATAAGTATCATCTCTCAATACGAAATATATCAATGAATAATAGTGAATGATGACATAGAATAGTGATGCAAAATGGACGTATCAACTCCCCCAAGCTTAGACTTCGCTTGTCCCCAAGCGAAACTGAGCTCAATAAACATGACCTCGGGTTTATGGAGTGAAGAGTCGATAAAAGAATACAGACAAGAAGCATCACATTCATCAAATACATAGATCATAATAGAAGACAACTCACTATTATATAACTCAACTTGCAATGACTAAAGGAAACACAATAAAGATACATAAAGTAAATCATAATTGGTAATGGCAAACTTAGCTCTTGGTCGAAGAATAGTTGATAATTTGCTGGAGTTCACAAATAACTGGTTTTCAATGATAGCTTTCAAAGTAGTAAACATCAAGATAAGAGCAATGTGCAAAACAAGGAACATAAGAAACATGATCGAATAAATCATCATATGAATGAATGAAACACAACAACTCAAAATACTTGCTAAGATATAAGGGAGTAGGTTTACTGACTCAGCTACAAAGTAAAAGAAAGGCCCTTCGCAGAGGGAAGCAGGGATTGCAAGTCTCATAAAGAGCTCCCAAAAATTATGATACTTACTAGCTTTCAGCAATCTTTAGGTGATTAAGGTTAAAGTGATCAAATATGAGGATATGCATTGACAAGTTGTAAATTGAGAATCTCATGTCCCTTGAATACGAGGGCCGCTCCTCATGCTACTCAAGTTTGGTCACCGGTAAGTTCTTGGCATCGTAAGCATATGTGTATCATAGAGAACCGCCAACGGGGTACCCCTTGCCCGATGATACGGAAGAATCCCCATATCAAAATGACAAGGCAAGTAGACAACAAACATCTCAACAATCTTCTTATTTACCATGGGAATATGGTGCTTTTTTCTCTCTTTCCTATTTTCATAATCTCTTTTTTTCTTTTTATCTTTTTTCTCAATATCAGACTCTCTTTTTTTATAAGAAGAATGCTTCATAGATGCTCGTTATGGTTACGCTGCAGGTTTCCACCATGTCAGCATGGATTAGACCAGCGGCCCTGGCGTTTCTCTAACACACATGCATAACTCCATGGACTTACAAGCTCCCCTTTCATTTCACACCGACGACATCCATAGACAAAAGAACATGATATCAACTAGGTACAAAGTACCAGTGCAATGTTGAAAGCGTTCCCCATGACAGCATGGTTCTGCTAATTCACAACTTACAAAGCGCAAGCATATACGCAACTGTGGTGAGCACAATGGTTCAAGTTTATTAAGTGCAAGAAAGTAAAGTGTGCCATCAAGTTCGTGAGAGCTTTAATCACTAATTTTCACATAACAAGTTTAATTTGGGAGGTAGATAAAATAAGAATTTACTTGGAATAGCAATAGTGCTAATAGGTAGGTATGGTAGACACAAATGGCAAAGGTTTTGGTTTGAGGGAGGTGGATGCACGAGAAGAATTCCCTCTCAGTACAGGTTTTTGGCTAGCAAGGTTGGGTGGCAAGTACAAGAGTTGAAGGAAACAAACAAACATACAAGTGATAAAGACAAACATGCAATCTTCCTTGGAAGCACAAAAGATCTTAACTAGAGAATACTAGACTTATGAGCAAATCAAGAAAGAAAGATGATGAAATTATTTTTCTTTAGAGTACTTTTATCTTTTTCATTCAACTCTCAAAAATAGTGTTGCTACTGACCGAGCCAGGTTTGCCAAAACCAACTAAATTAACTCAATGATCCCATAGTGCTACCAATACTAACAACAAGATCAATCATATAACCATGAATTGAAAACTAAAATAAGTTATGCAAAAGAGTAAATGATAGAACTTCTCATTAATATTCACTACAACAAAAACCTACCATAGAGGCATTCTTCTTGAGACACTCCTTATTTTGTCTCTTTAAAAATCAAGTAGAGACATTTTGTATCTTGTAGAGACAATATTTGAGACACTTAAGGATGTGTCTCAAATATAGAGACATCAGTTAAGACATTTTTTTGAAGGAATAGGATTTTCATTCTAGAGACAAATTTTGAGGCATTCTAAATTGTCACAAAAAGTTATATACAGGCAATCATTGAGACACATTGTAAAATGTCTTTACATTTTATGTAAAGACACTATTTGAGGCATTTTGCTTGTTGTCTAGAGACATTTGTTTTATGTTTTAGCCCTAATGTGCTATATTCAAAAGAAATTCATTCTAGATGTAAACAAGATCTTGTGTAAGGTTGAGATGGTTAGAGTAATATGTCTTTATCATCAAGGTCAAGAGTTCAAGGATTGCTTTTGACATATTTTTATGGTATTTTTTACTCTACATGTAGAGACATAATATAATGCTACTTTGTTGTGTCTTATAAGAAGTATAGACATTATTACTAGTGTCCTTATCCCATAGGGACACTACCCATAGCAACACTTTTGAGACAATGTGTAAAATGCCTCTAAAAGTATGTAAAGACAATAAAAGTGTCTCTATATGACCAAACTAGTGCCTCTATGGGCCAGATCTCTTGTAGTGATTCCATAACGGCAACTCACACCAAGGGATACATATCTAACGAGAGATGGGACACTTCCATAAGGCAAACCATCCTACATAATAACTTCTCTATTCATGATATGACTCTACTAATAAGGTAAAAAGATAGAAGATAGTGATGTGATACCGCGACACTCCCCCAAGCTTGGAACAAACGAAGGGGATGCCAAACCTGATGATGAATTACTCCTTTGGTGGTGGTGGTGTTCTCTCATCATCATCCGACTTCCAGGGTAAGGGTTTCCCATCAACAAAGGACATCGTGGTCTCCAGCATCCTGAAACTTGCAGCAACACGTATGCGTTTAAACCTAACCTCATACTCACAGCTTTGATTCTGAACGTCGTAGAGCTGTGCTTGCAGTTTGTTGGTTGTTTGGCGGAGTGAGAGGACTTCATCCTTGAGCTCAGCTGTCTCCTCTTTATGCCCGGTGATAAGTTCGAAACAAATCTTATGGATGATATCCACTTCGCATTCCGCCATCTTGTTGTACCTAAAGACTTCTTGCTCCAGCGCTTCCATCCTGTCCTCCAGACTTCCTTCACCTTTAGGGCATCGAACCTCTTTTATCCAGAGTTCCCCATCTTCAAGCAACAACTCCTTGGGATGAATCTTCAACTCCCTCATGTATGGGTTGATGATATCCTCTAAAGAATCTTCCTTAGTTGATCCAGAGGACGACATTGTAGCTCCAAATCTAGGACTCTACCTGTCTGAAACAGATTGAAACGAAAACACAACAAAAACACGATATACGAACCTCGGGGGATCCGGGGGGTTATATATTACGAAGTTTCATGACAAAAGGAAGGTACTGGGAGAAAACGGGTTGGAGACGGAGTCTAGGGTGGCCACACCACCTGGTGGCGCAGCCAAGGGTGGGCCTGCGCCACAGGGTGGTGTGAGCCACCATGGCTCCGTTTCCGCCCCTCTTTCGCTTCATAGCTTTTCTTATTGACTAAAAACTGCAAAAATATAGCTGGATAGTATTTTCGTGGAACTTTTCTTACCAGAACTGTTACCTATTTGAAAGCGTACTCTGCAGGTCTCTGAATTTGGTCCTTGATAATTTTTTCTGGAGTTATAACTTGAAAGGAATCAACATCTTCGTTATAAGAATCCCCAGCAATATAGTGTTTGAGTCGTTGCCCATTCACTACTTGTGTGGTATTATCTTTTAAAGAAGAAATTTTTATTGCTCCTGAACGGTATACTTCTTCAATAATGAAGGGTCCTTCCCATTTTGACAGTAGCTTTCCTGCAAAAAATCTGAGACGAGACCTATACAATAGAACTTTCTCACCAACATGAAATTCTCTCTTAAGTATTCGCTTGTCATGCCATCTTTTAACTTTTTCCTTAAAGAGCCTAGCATTTTCATAGGCTTCACTCCTCCATTCATCTAAAGAACTTAAGTCAAATAATCTTTTCTCACCAGCGAGCTTACAATCTCTATTTAGCTCTTTAACTGCCTAGTAAGCTTTATGTTCTAATTCTAAAGGTAGGTGACCAGCTTTCCCATAAACCATTTTATAAGGAGACATCCCCATAGGATTTTTGAAGGCAGTTCTATAAGCCCATAAAGCGTCATTCAACTTTTTAGCCCAGTTTTTTATAGATCTATTAACAGTCTTTTGCAAGATGGATTTAATTTCTCTATTTGATAACTCTACTTGCCCGCTAGTTTGGGGTGATAGGCTGAAGAAATTCTATGATTAACATCATATTTAGCAAGGGTCTTTCTAAAAACACCATGAATGAAATGAGAACCCCCATCAGTCATGAGATACCTAGGCACTCCAAACCTAGGAAAGATAACATCCTTAAGCATTTTTAGAGAAGTTTCCCCGTCAGCACTCTTCGTAGGAATGGCTTCTACCCACTTAATAACATAATCGACGACAACAAGAATATGAGTATAACCTTTCGAGGGAGGGAAAGGACCCATAAATTCAAATCCCCAGCAATCAAAGGGTTCAATAACTAGAGAGTAGTTCATAGGCATTTCATTGCGTCTAGAAATATTACCAACACGCTGACATTCATCACAAGATAAAACAATTTTTCTTGCATCTTTAAAAAGGGTAGGCCAGTAGAAACCTGATTGTAGCACCTTTTGTGTAGTTCTATCTCCTGCATGATGTCCTCCATAAGCACTACCATGACATTTACGCAATATCTCCTTTTTTTTCATATTCTAGAACACATATTCACATAATACCATCCACTCCTTCTTTGTATAAGCGTGGGTCATCCCAAAAATAATGCCTCGAATCATAGAAGAACTTCCTTCTTTGCTGAGCTGTAAAAGTTGGAGGCAAATACTTGGAGATAATAAAGTTAGCATAATCAGCGTACCAAGGGCTCCCTCGCGAGCTTACCCCTACTGCAGCTAATTGCTCATTTGGGAAACTATCATTAACAGGCATAGGGTCAAAAGAGATGTTTTCCAATTGAGATAAATTATCAGCTACAGGGTTTTCAGCACCTTTCCTATCTACTATATGTAGATCAAACTCTTGTAAAAGAAGCACCCATCTAATAACCCTAGGCTTAGCGTCCTTCTTCGTCATAAGGTATTCAATAGCAGCATGATCAATATGAATGGTGACTTCTGAGTCTACAATATAGGGTCTAAACTTATCACAAGCAAAAATGACAGCTAGAAATCCCTTTTCAGTAGTAGCATAATTTCTTTGAGCAGCGTCTAAAGTCTTACTAGCATAACGAATAACATTTAACTTTTTATCAATTCGTTGCCCAAGGACAACACCTACAGCAAAATCACTAGCATCACACATTATTTCAAAGGGTAAACTCCAATTAGGTGGTTGGACAATAGGGGCTATAGTTAAAGCCTTCTTAAGAGTTTCAAAATCTCCCTTACAATCATCATAAAAAACAAAGGGTACATCTTTTTGAAGAAGATTAGTGAGGGGTTTTGATATCCTAGAAAAGTCCTTAATAAACCTTCTATAGAAACCAGCATGACCAAGGATACTACGAATACCTTTGATGTCTCTTGGGCATGGCATCTTCTCAATTGCCTGAACCTTAGCTCTATCAACTTCTATACCTCTTTCAGAAACTTTATGCCCAAGGACAATCCCTTCATTAACCATGAAATGGCATTCCTCCCAATTAAGAACAAGATTAGTTTCTTCACATCTCTGCAAAACTTTATCAAGGTTGTGCAGACAATTATCAAAAGAAGTTCCATAGACATAAAAGTCATCAATGAACACTTCTACAATTTCCTCACAAAAACCATGAAAGATAGCAGACATGCACCTTTGAAAAGTAGCAGGAGCATTACATAAACCAAAAGGCATACGTCTATAAGCATAAGTTCCATAAGGGCAAGTAAAAGTAGTTTTTTCTTGATCTTCTTGTTTAACAGCAATTTGAGAGAAACCAGAATAACCATCAAGAAAACAAAAATGGGTCTTTTTAGACAACCTTTCCAACATTTGATCAATAAAAGGAAGCGGGTAGTGATCTTTCTTAGTAACTTTATTGACTTTTCTAAAATCGATGCACATCCTATAGACTACTACTATTCTTTGAGGAATAAGCTCATCATTATCATTAGGAACAACGATAATACCTCCTTTTTTAGGAACACAATGAACAGGACTAACCCATTCACTGTCAGCAATAGGGTAAATGATATCAGCATCAAGGAGTTTCAATACCTCATTCCTTACCACTTCCTTCATCTTAGGATTTAAACGTCTTTGGTGTTCCACTACTGGCTTCGCATTTGGTTCTATGTTGATAGAGTGTTGACATATAGTAGGTGAAATCCCTTTTAAATCATCTAGAGTGTAGCCCATAGCTCCTCGGTGTTTCTTCAAAACCTCCAACAACCTTTCTTCTTCCTTTCCTGAAAGTTTAGAGCTAATAATAACAGGATATATCTTTTTATCATCAATATAAGCATATTTAAGATCATCAGGGAGAGGTTTTAGATCGAAGACCGGATCCTTTTTAGGTGGCAACATGGTACCCAAGTCTTCTATAGGCAAGTTATGCTTAAGCATCTTAGGCTGATCACGAAGAATCTTGTCAATCTCATTCCTTTCTTCCATGAAGATTTCACTTTCATGATCTTCCATAAATTGCTGCAGAGCATTGTTAGGAGCAAGAGAAATAGAAGCAAGTTGTTCAACTCTAAAATCCTCATTACGGGTTTCCTCTTCACAAGGCTCTTTAGAGAATTTCGAGAAATTAAACTCATAAGCCTCCCCATCAAACTTAGTCAAAATTTTCTCCCTTTTGCAATCTATAATAGCTCCACAAGTACTCAAGAAAGGTCTACCAAAAATAATAGGATAAGTTTTACTAGAATCTGAACCAAGTACTAGAAAATTAGCACGGTACTTAATATTACCACAAAGGACTTCCACGTCTCGTACAATACCAATTGGAGAGATGGTCTCTCTATTAGCAAGGTGAATAACCACATCAATCTCTTCCAATTCACAGGGACTGATTTCATGCATAATTTCTCTATAAAGCTCATAAGGAATAGCACTGGAACTTGCACCAATATCACATAAACCATAATAGCAATGATCACCAATTCTAACAGAAAGCACACGACACTAGCTTTTTTAGTTCTATTAGGATGTGAAACAATATTAGAAGCATCCTCACAAAAGACTATGTGTCCACCTTCTATGCTTTTAGTGAAAAGGTCTTTCACAATTGCTACCATAGGTTCAACGTTTATTTGTTCATTAGGTTTTACAGTTCTCTTTCCACTTTTGGTGATTACATTAGTTATCATAGGATGATCCTTTACCTTATCTGGGAAAGGAATCTTCTCAATATAAGGTTCAGGTAAAATGGGATCAATAGTGCAATACTCAGCATTCCCAACAGGAACACAGTCAACAATATCTTTATAAGATTCATGGTACTTGTTCCATCCCCTTTTTGGAATTTCAATATAAGAAGCAAAAGCCCTAAAGCAATTCGTAATAACTTGTAAATCAAGACCATAAGCATTTCTAATATTTTGAAAGTCATCAGTTCCCATAAAAGATTCAATGCATTCATAATCATAATTTATACCTGACTTTCTACCTTTGTCATTCTCCCAAGCTTCAGCATTGTCTTGAATACGGTCCAGAAGATCCCATTTAGCTTCTTCTTCCATGCGAGTGAACGAACCAGCACAAGAAGCATCCAATAAATCCTTGTCATGTAGAGGGAGCCTTGAATAAAAGTTATTGATAATAATATTGTTGGGGAGCTCATGAATGGGACATTTGAGCATTAGTAACTTCAATCTCCCTCAAGCTTGGCTGTACTCTCTCCATCAAGAGGCGAAAAGTTGTATATTTGATTCTGATCTTTATGAATCTCACCAGGAGGATAAAACTTTGAATAAAAGAGAGGTACTATTTCCTCCCATTCCAGAGCTTGACCATTCTTCAGCAGCTTATACCATTCCTCAGCTCTTCCTTTCAGTGATAATGAGAATAACTTCTTCTTAACTTGATCTGTAGTAATACCTGCACACTTGAACAACCCGCATAATTCGTGTATAAAGAGTAAATGATCACCAGGATGGACAGTTCCATCCCCAACATAATAGTTATCCATAACACGATCAATAATTCTTGTAGATATTTTGAAAGCATCGTTCTCAGCAGGTGGTGGTTTATCTATTACCTTAGCAGTGGTAGTAGCATTACCAAATAAGAAACTCAGCGGATTATCCATAACGAAAATAAAACAACTAGCAGAAGTAAACAATACTCATAGTAGAAGTTTCCTTTACCAGTTCCACTCTCCAATAGCGCTTCACTCCCCGGTAACGGCGCCGGAAAATAGTCTTGATGACCCACAAGTATAGGGGGTGTATCGCAGTATTTTCGATAAGTAAGAGTGTCGAACCCAACGAGGAGCAGAAGGTGCTGGCTAGTGGTATGGATCAGGCATTCTCTGCAAATACTTAGCAAACGGATTTTTAGGGGTTTTTGATAAAGCAAGTAAACAAAGTACGAGTAAATAAAAGACAATAAGAATAAATGCAGCAAGTGTCCCAATCCTTTATGCAGCAAAGGACAAGCCGGTTGTATTACTTAAGATGACCAAACGTTCTCGAGGACACATGGGAAGACTGTCAAGTGCTTTCGCTTCATATAGTTGATTAATCTTCTTTATCTTGCTAATTGTTGTGTGGGTGAACCTGTGCTAATGTACCGACCTTCCTAGGACTAATACATACTTGTGATGATACCCCTTGCAAACATCCGTAAGTAAAGAAAGTAATTAAGGTAGAAACCTAACCACAACTTTAAACTCTAAGACCCTTACGTCCCTTGTGCAATGGTTTCCTAACGGGGGTTCAGGTTTCTGTCACTCCGGCAACCCCTACAATTAGTAGCCAAATACACAATGCATTCCCCTAGGCCCATATAGGTGAAGTGTCATGTAGTCGACGTTCACATGATACCACTAGAAGAAGTACACCACAACTTAAATATCAAACTATTGAATCTTTCTCAACACAACTCCACTACTAACAACATGACTTCTCCCATGTCCTCAAGAACAAAACGAACTACTCACAAGACATCATATGGATCATGATCAGAGATGGAATAATGATGTATATCAATCTGAACATAAACAATAATTCAATGGTTCACTCAATAGCATCAACTACAAAGAGTAATCAACACCGGGAAAGTTTCCCCTATGAACTATGCAAGATTCAACACAATTGTTACAGCAATATGGAGATGGTGATGAGGGTGCTGATGGTGATGATGGTAGTGATGATGATGATGATCCCGATGAAGTCTAGCTTGATGGTGGTGGTGATGGCGACGATCTCCCCTCTCCGGGAACGAATTCCCCCGGCAGAAATTTGTCTGCCGGAGAAATCTTTCTCTCTTAGTGTTTTCCGCCCCGCAGAGGCGGCGGAATCTTTCTGTGGTCGCTCCCCGAGTCTTAGGGTTTCGGAAGGATAATATACGCCAGAGGGGAGTGCCAGGGGTGGACCAGGGTGGCCACACCACCTAGTGGCGCGACCTAGGCTGGCCCGCGCCAGGGGGTGGTGTGGGCCCCCTGTGGCCCATCTACGGGCCCCCTTCTGGCTTCCTCCGTCTTCTGGAAAAATAGGATTTTCCATGTATTTTCCCGGATTTTCTGATCTTCGCGAATTTTGCCTCCAAACAACACCTTTTCCATCAGAATCCTGACTGCAGCGGTCCATGCTCCAAAAGTCATCAACCATGCAGAAACAGATGAAATAACATAAGTATCACCTCTCAATACGAAATATATCAATGAATAACAGTGAATTATGACATAGAATAGTGATGCAAAATGGACGTATCACGGTCCTTTGTTTTACCATCAATCTACAACTATTTAATGTTTTCTGTTTACTTTCTTCAAGCTATTACTATCTTCCACACAATACGTTTAATCCTTTGTTTTCAGCAAAACCTGTGAGATTAACAACCTCACTTTAAGTTGGGAGCAAAGTTCTATGGTTGTGTTGTGCAGGATTCCAAGTTGGAAACAACACCTTGGAGGTGTTTCCTTACTCCTACTGGTTTGATAACGTTGGTTTCATAACTGAGGGAAAACTTGCTATTGTGCTCATCATACGTTCCTCTTGGGGTTCCCCAACAAGCTTGATATATTTTGGGCCATCAAGCTATTTTTCTGGCGCCATTGCCGAGGAGTCAAGGACATCTTCAGAAGGGGAGTCCCTCACAACCAATCTCTTTACTTTGTTTTTTTGTTTATCTTAGTTTATTTTTGCTTTGTTTGCTTGTTCTTTTTTTATCAAAAATATAAAAAATTTAGTTCCTACTATAGTTGTTATTTTCGTTGGTCTGTTATTGTCTTGCTTTATCATGCTTTCTATCAATGGTTGGTTTCTTTGAAACTGAATCTAATTGTCAAGGTGGCTTCATGGAAGAACAAACATATTATTATAAGGAACACTGCTTGTGACAAAAAGGGAAACACTTACGAGAACAAATTGATAAATTATATACCATTGCTAGAAAAGTGTTCTCTACTTATAATGTTACTTATTGCTTTGATAAATCTTGTTGCTGTAAGAGGAATAAACGCCTCCCTTTTCAATGTGAGTATAATGATGATGTTACCATATCTTCTTATGTTAAGGGAAATTATGACTTTTATGATGTGGAACAAATTGAAGAATTTATTGCTTGGAAGGGTGCATTCGAACTAGCTTATTTGCTTGAAAATACTGATGATGCACCTTATAAATATGAGGTTTATGATATACTTAAATTTTTCTTTGATAATTACAAGGAATAAAATGGCTATATTCTTGAATATCTTAATAGATGCTCTCCACCAGCGGAAGAGACTAATGCCTTGCAGGATCCTATGGAAGAAGAAAATGCTAAAACGTGAAGCTCATTAGATGAAAAAGAGGAGGAGAGTGATGAACAAAAGGAGGAAGAATGGATTAGCTACCCATGCCTACCTTCTAATGAGAGTAACTCTTTATCCCTTATATTATTTGATTGTCCCCCATGCTTACCAAAGGAGGATGAATGTTATGCTCATGTTATCTGTGATAATCCTTTATTTGTGCCTAACTTCGAAATGCATTGTACTAAAGATTTTTTCTTAGAAAATGTTTATGATAAAGCTCTAGATGATGGTCCTATATTGAATGATCAGTCATCTTGTTATAGAATTGTTAAAAGTGGGTTTGAAGGTTTTAGTCCCACTATTTTTGAGCTTGATAAAAATTATGTGTTTGTAGATCATGAAAAGCATACTTTATGTGATAGTTATATTGTTGAGTTTATTTATGAGGCTACTGGAAATTATTATGAGAGAGGAAAATATGGTTGTAGAAGTTTTCATGGTACTGAAACACCTCTCTATGTGCTGAAAGTTTTGAAGTTGCTCTTGTTTTATCTACCCATTCTTATTACTATGTGCTTCTTTGATTTATTTTCTTACAAGATTCCTATGCATAGGAAGTGGGTTAGACTTAAATGTGTTTTGAATTTGCTTCTTGATGCTCTCTTTTACTTCAATTCATATTTCTTATCTGAGCATCTTCGAAATTATCAAGCCTAACTTAAAGGCGTTAAAGAAAAGTACTTTTGGGAGATAACTGTTGGGTCCGCAACATAGACAACAAAAAATTTCTATGGTGTGAACTACACACCAAGATCTATCTACTAGGTAAAAAGCAACGGGTGGACATACATCCAACGAGAACTTATCCTCGTAGACAACGAGCTTTGTTAACGAGTAGGAACTCGTGGTTGATGTAGTCGTACACTTGCCGATCTAAAGATCGTGAGGAAGTCCGAGCGCCGCAACTCAGCAGCGCATCCACACTCGCACACACGTTCAAGCCACCGGACAACCTCCACCTCCTCGCTCGAGCGATCCAGCGGAAGCAGCAACTCCTTCCAGACGAAATGCCACCGGCAACATGTATCTCGCTAATCCGAGACCATGGGGGAATAATTCTAGAGGGGGAGAGAGATCCTTCACAAGGAGGTGTGTGGATGAAGGAGGGAATGGGTGGCCTTTTATAGGAGGATGGGGGTGCCCCCTCTCTCCATGGCCGGCGCATGGGGGTGACCCCTCACCTCCCCCATTCATGTGGTGGTAACCCCTCCACATTAAAATGCCTCTTCACATTCCCTTTTAAAGTCTCCACTTTAAATGCATTAAATTTCTCCAAATTTAATGCTCTCTCATTTAAAAAAACTCTTTTTATTAAATTTATTCAGAATTTTGTTAATTACTTTAATTAACAAACATTCACATATAGCCCCTTGCAATATTTCAATATCACATGCAGAACCACCTTCTGCAATTTCACCCGAAACAATTTCCGGTTTCTATTGAAACAATTCCTGCGCTTTGCAATTCTTTCGTCTGAAACATATGTGCTCCAAAATGGTTTCCGGTAACTCTTAAGTGTGCCACCCTACGGTTCGCGAATAATGCAGACATGATCGAGACACTTCTCTGATCAATAATCAGAAGCGGGACCTGGAGATCCGTACTGACTCCTACACATTCAACGATGACTCCTGTGATCATGAGAACCTTTAACGCCTGTAACTAAATCCCTTTGTCTCTCGATATATTACATGTCCGAGATTCAATCATCGATATCTCCATACCTAGTTTGATCTCGTTACTGACATGCACTCTTTTCTCGTTCTCGTGATATAACATTCTAGTGATCACATCACTTGCTTGCAAGCTATCCTAATGTGATATCACCGAGAGGGCCTAGTGTATATCTATCCGTCATCTGGATTGACAAATTCCACTCTTGATCCATGAGCCTCAACATAACACCTTCGTAGTACTGAACCCATCTTTATAGTCACCCTGTTACAATGTGACGTTTGATGTTATCAAGATACTCTTCCGGTGTTAGCAATTAACATGATCTAATGGTCTAAGGATAAAGATTACTTCGTATGATGTTATAGCAATATAAACATAAGGACTTGATCATAATGCTATACTTCGGATGAATGTTCATCACATCATTCCACCAATGGTGTGACCTTGTTATTAACAACATCCAATGTCCATGATCAGGAAACCTTGATCATCCTGTTAATCAACAAGCTAGTCTATAAGAGAGGCATGACTAGGAACCCTTTTTGTTTATTAAACACACATGTATTGATGTTTCCGAATCAATACATTTCTAGCATGTTAAATAAACATCTATCATATATAAGGAATATATAATAACAACTTTATTATTGCCTCTCAGGGCATATTTCCTTCAGTCTCCCACTTGCACTAGAGACAATAATCTAGTTCACATAGTGATAAATCTAACACCCATGGAGTTCTGGTGTTGATCAAGTTTTACCCTAGGGAGATCTTTAGTCAACGGATCTGCTACATTTAGGTTCGTGTGTACTTTACAAATCTTTATATCTCCATCTTTGACATGCTCGCGGATGGAGTGAAACCGGCGCTTAATATATTTGGAATTCTTGCGAGACCTTGGTTCCTTTGCGTTGGCTATGGCTCCATTGTTGTCACAATAGATCACCATCGGGTCCAACGCACTGGGAACCACACCCAGTTCCGTAATGAACTCTTTCATCCAAACTGCTTCCTGCGCCGCTTCTGAAGCAGCAACATATTCCGCCTCCGTTGTTGATCTAGCCACCACAGGTTGTTTGGAACTCCTCCAACTAACTTCTGCTCCGTTCAAGAGAAATACGTATCCGGATTGAGACTTAGAGTCATCCGGATCGGTGTCAAAGCTAGCATCGACATAACACTTAGCGACTAGCTCTTCTTCACCTCCGTATATGAGAAACATATCCTTAGTTCTTCTCAAGTACTTGAGGATGTTCTTTACCGCTATCCAGTGTTCTGAACCTGGATCAGATTGGTACCTACTAGTCAAACTAATAGCATGTGCCACATCCGGTCTTGTACATAGCATGGCATACATAATAGAGCCTATGGCCGAGGCATAGGGGATCTTATCCATCATCTCTCTTTCTTCCGCCGTAGCCGGACTTTGAGTCTTACTCAATGTCTTGCCCTTCAACATAGGTAAGAACCCCTTCTTACTTTCGTCCATATTAAACTTCTTTAATATCTTATCAAGGTATGTACTCTGCGATAGCCCAATTAGGCGCCTTGATCTATCTCTATAGATTTTAATGCCTAATATATATGACGCTTCACCAAGGTCTTTCATCGAAAATTTGTTGTTTAGATAACTTTTAACACTGTTTAAAAGATCTATATCATTTCCAATCAATAATATGTCATCCACATATAATATCAGAAATGCCACATTGCTCCCACTCACTTTCTTGTAAATACAAGCCTCTCCATAAGTTTGGAAAAATCCAAACTCTTTGATCACCTCATCAAAGCGGAGATTCCAACTTCGTGATGCTTGCTTCAGTCCATAGATGGATCGCTGAAGTTTGCACACCTTATTAGCATCCTTAGGATCGACAAAACCCTTAGGTTGTATCATATACAACTCTTCTTCAATCTTACCATTGACGAACGCAGTTTTGACATCCATCTGCCATATTTCATAATCGAAATATGCAGCAATTGCTAACATAATCCTAACCGATTTAAGCATCGCTACGGGAGAGAATGTCTCATCGTAGTCAACTCCTTGAATTTGTCGAAACCCCTTTGCGACAAGTCGAGCCTTATAGATGGTCACATTACCATCCGCATCAGTTTTCCTTTTGAAAATCCATTTATTCTCAACGGCCTTTCGGTCATGAGGTAAGTCCACCAAGTTCCAAACTTGGTTCTCATACATGGATTCCATCTCGGATTTCATGGCTTCTAGCCATTTGTTGGAATCCGGGCTCACCATCGCTTCTTCATACGTCGCAGGGTCATCCATTTCATCAACCATGAAATTCACAACAGGATTGCCGTACAGTTCAGGAGCTGCACGTGTCCTGCTTGACCTGCGAGCTTCGGTAGTGTCCTCTTTCGGAGTTTCATGATCATTATCATTAGCTCTCTCTTCATCAGGTGAAGTCAACTCCGAAACAACTTCCGGTGCTACGCCACTCGCCATTCCATGAAGAGAAGGTTCAATAACCTCTTCGAGTTCTACCTTCCGACTACTCACACCTTTCACGAGAAACTCCTTCTCAAGAAAGGATCCATTCTTGGCAACAAAAACCTTGCCCTCGGATCTGTGATAGAAGGTATACCCAATTGTTTCCTTAGGGTATCCTATGAAGACGCATTTTTCCGCTTTGGGTTCGAGTTTATCCGGTTGAAGTTTCTTCACATAAACATCGCATCCCCAAACCTTAAGAAATGACAGCTTAGGTTTGTTTCCAAACCATAATTCATACGGTGTCGTTTCAACGGATTTAGATGGTGCCCGATTTAAAGTGAATGCAGCTGTTTCCAGTGCATAACCTCAAAATGACAGAGGTAAGTCAGTCAGAGACATCATAGATTGAACAATATCCAATAATGTACGATTATGACGTTCCGACACACCATTACGTTGTGGTGTTCCGGCAGGCGTGAGTTGTGAAACTATTCCACACTCTTTCATGTGTGTGCTAAACTCGTAACTTAGATACTCTTCTCCACGGTCAGACCGTAGAAACTTGATCTTTTTATTACGATGATTTTCCACTTCATTCTGAAATTCCTTGAACTTTTCAAAAGTTTCAGACTTGTGTTTCATCAAATAGATATACCCATATCTACTTAAATCATCCGTGAAAGTAACAAAATAACGATATCCACCTCGCGCCGACACACTCATTGGTCCACACACATCAGTATGTATGATCTCCAATAGATTTGTCGCCCGTTCCATTGAACCGGAAAACGGCGTTCTAGTCATCTTGCCCATAAGGCATGGCTCACATGTATCAAATGATTCAAAATCAAGTGATTCCAAAAGTCCATCAGAATGGAGTTTCTTCATGCGTTTAACGCCAATATGACCTAGACGGTAGTGCCACATATATGTAGACATATCATCATCAAGTTTAATCTTTTTAGCATTAACATTATGAATGTGCATAATATTACTATCGAGATCCAATAGAAATAAACCATTCAACATAGGTGCATGACCAAAAAAGATATCATTCTTATAAATCGAACAACCATTGTTCTCAGATTTAAAGGAATGACCACTTTGCATCAAACATGATCCAGATACAATGTTCATGCTCAGTGCAGGCACCAAATAACAATTATTTAGGTTTATAACTAATCTCGATGGCAAATGGAGAGGTAGCGTCCCGACGGCGATCACATCAACTCTTGATCCATTGCCGACCCGCATCCTGACCTCATCCCTTGCTAGTTGTCGCTTGTTCCGTAGCCCCTGAACCGAGTTACATATATTAGCAACTGATCCGGTATCAAATACCCAGCTGCTACTGCGAGTACTAGTCAAGTACACATCAATAACATGTATATCACATATACCTTTGTTTGCCTTGCTGGACTTCTTGTCCGCCAAATACTTGGGGCAGTTGTGCTTCCAATGGCCAGTCCCCTTGCAATAGTAGCACTCGGTGTTAGACTTAGGGCCAGCCCGGGGTTTCTTTTCAGGCGTGGCAACAAACTTTCCACCCTTCTTTCCCTTGTGCTTGCCTTTCTTGTCCTTCTTGAAACCGGTGGTCCTATTGATCATCAACACTTGATGTTCTTTCCTAATCTCCACTTCTGTAGTCTTAAGCATTGATAGAAGCTCGGGAAGAGACTTCTTCATGCCCTGCATATTAACATCACGAAGCTCTTGTAGCTAGGTGGCAGAGATTGGAGAACACGATGTATGCCTCAGTCAATGGGAATCGTTATTCCCAAGGACACAAGCTTATCGGCGTACCCAGACATTTTGAGTACGTGCTCACTAACGGAGCTGTTTTCCTCCATCATGCAGCTAAAGAACTTTTCTGTAGCATTATAACTCTCTACGGAAGCATGGGTATCGAAAATCATTTTCAATTCTCCCATGGTATCAAAGGCATTGCCATTTTCGAAACGCTTTCGAAGTTCTGGCTCTAGCCCATACAGTATGCCGTAATGAACTAAGTTGTGGTCCTCATGACGAGTCACATAGACATTCTTTTCCTCGTCAGGGGCATCAGGAGCTGGTGGGGGCCCTAGCGGCGCATCTAGCACATATTGCTTTTGTGCAGCAGTGAGGAGAATCCTCAAATTCATAGCCCAGTTGGTGAAGTTGCTACCATACGCAACAAGTTTCTCTTTCTCCATGAATACATTGAAATTAAAAGCAAGTGGTGCCATCTACAACAGAACTTGTAAAGTTTATTTTGACTAAGTTTATGATAGATTGAGTTCAACTAATCCAAATTACTAATGAACTCCCACTCAAAAACGACATCCCTCGTGTCCTTTTGGTGATTACATGAACCAAATCCACTATACCAAGTCCGATCATCACGTGAGTTGATATAGCTTCAAACGTGAGCATCTATATGGGCATCATATCACCCATATGACTCATGCTTAACCTTTCGGTCCATGTTCCGAGGCCATGTCTGTACATGCTAGGCTCGCCAAGTAAGAACCTTAGTATTCGCGTGTGTAAAACTGTCTTACACCCGTTCCTATGAAAGCGTAGATTCGAGTACACCCGATCATCATGTGATGTCTCGAAACACGATCCATAGAACGGTGCATACTCACGGAAGAACACATTTTTATCTTGATATCTAAAAGAGGGATCATCTTATAATGCTATCAAACGCGCCAAACTAGCAGTATAAGATGCTAACATCTAATGTGTAAAGTGAGATGATATGGTCCATGAATTTGATCTCTATCACTTGCATCGTGGTATGATCTCTATCATTCCTTTGTGTGTCAGGCCAAGGTCTATGGAACTTACACATTGAGTGTGTTGTAAGAGTATCCACCATACATCTACTTACAACAATACCATATCAACACACTAGCCCAGCAACGATCTAAACTAGACGCCTCTAATTTATCAATTGCAAGTTTTACGTGGCTTAGGGCTTTCGGAGATAGAACCATTCTTACCTACGAACATGAAACACAACGAGGATAACTAAGTTATTAGCAACTCGTTGTAAATCAGATATTGACTATAGTAGGAGAGACAAACACCCGCCAGCCACTTATGCAAAACAAGTTGCATGTCAGTTGTGGAACCGGTCTCATGTACGATGACATGTAATGTTGGTCCGGGCCGCTACATCCCACTATGCCACCAATATCCAAAATACATAGAAGATGCAATGACATGATCATCATCGCCCACATATCAACCATATGTGTACTACCCATGCTAAGCACCTACGCATAGATCAGGCTCTGATACCACTGTTGGGTCTGTTGCATAGAAAACAAAAAAATTCCTACGGTATGAACTACACGTCAAGATCTATCTACTAGGTACAAAGCAACGGGTGGACATAAATCCAACGAGAACTTACCCTCGTAGACAACAAGCTTTGTTAACGAGTAGGAACTCGTGGTTGATGTAGTCGTACACTTGCCGATCTCAAGATCATGAGGAAGTCCGAGCGCTGCAACTTAGCAGCACATCCGAATTCGCACACATGTTCAAGCCACCGGACAACCTCCACCTCCTCGCTCCAGCGATCCAGCAGAAGAAGCAACTCCTTCCAGACGAAATGCCACCGGGAACATGTATCTCGCTAATCCGAGACCATGGGGGAATAATTCTAGAGGGGGAGAGAGATCCTTCACAAGGAGGTGTGTGGATGAAGGAGGGAATGGGTGGCCTTTTATAGGAGGAGGGGGGTGCCCCCTCTCTCCATGGCCGGCGCATGGGGGGTGACCCCTCACCTCCCTCATTCATGTGGTGGTAACCCCTCCACATTAAAATGCCTCTTCACATTCCCTTTTAAAGTCTCCACTTTAAATGCATTAAATTTCTCCAAATTTAATGCTCTCTCATTTAATAAAACTCTTTTTATTAAATTTATTCAGAATTTTGTTAATTACTTTAATTAACAAACATTCACATATAGCCCCATGCAATATTTCAATATCACATGCAGAACCACCTTTTGCAATTTCACCCGAAACAATTTCCGGTTTCTATTGAAACAATTCTTGCGGTTTGCAATTCTTTCGTCTAAAACATATGTGCTCCAAAATGGTGTCCGGTAACTCTTAAGTGTGCCACCCTACGGTTCACGAATAATGCAGACATGATCGAGACCCTTCTCCGATCAATAATCAGCAGCGGGACCTGGAGATCCGTACTGACTCCTACACATTCAACAATGACTCCTGTGATCGTGAGAACCTTTAATGCTTGTAACTAAATCCCTTTGTCTCTCGATATATTACATGTCCGAGGTTCGATCATCGGTATCTCCATACCTAGTTTGATCTCGTTACCGACATGCACTCTTTTCTTGTTCCCGTGATATAACATTCTAGTGATCGCATCACTTGCTTGCAAGCTATCCTAATGTGATATCACCGAGAGGGCCTAGAGTATATCTATCCGTCATCTGGATTGACAAATTCCACTCTTGATCCATGAGCCTCAACATAACACCTTCGTAGTACTGAACCCATCTTTATAGTCACCCTGTTACGGTGTGACGTTTGATGTTATCAAGATACTCTTCCGATGTTAGCAATTAACATGATCTCATAGTCTAAGGATAAAGATTACTTCGTATGATGTTATAGCAATATAAACATAATGACTTGATCGTAATGCTATACTTCGGATGAATGTTCATCACATCATTCCACCAATGGTGTGACCTTGTTATTAACAACATTCAATGTCCATGATCAGGAAACCTTGATCATCCTGTTAATCAACAAGCTAGTCTATAAGAGAGGCACGACTAGGAATCCTTTTTGTTTATTAAACACACATGTATTGATGTTTCCGAATCAATACATTTCTAGCATGTAAAATAAACATCTATCATATATACGGAATATATAATAACAACTTTATTATTGCCTCTCAGGGCATATTTCCTTCAATAACCCAATAGTTTTCTTGAGTCTTGGAAGTTATTGCTTCAGTAATAACCTCTCCTTATCATTTTTGTGTGCTTTTTGTGCCAAGAGTAACCTCTAATGAGAGAGAAGTAATGCTTGGGAAAGTTGTTGTCCCGAAACAGATTTTGTGCTTCACTGTAAAAATTCGTGTAAAATCTCTGTACGTCGGTTCGAGCTGTGATTTTTTGTGATTCTTCCCCAGGTTGTTATCCAACTTTAGTTAGTTCAACACTTTTCGATTTGAGCAACATAAGGTCTTCTAAAAAATTGGTTTTTACCTGCTGGTCTGTTTTGACAGTTTTCTGCCATTATTTGCATTTACTTCTTGTTGATTCCTTTTTGGGTTCTTTTTGGGGAATTGAGCTCTTTGAGGGAAGTGCTACAGTAGCTTGTGTTTTAATGGAAGTTTTATTGGTGTTTAAACTGAACCCAAAAGACTTATTATCATGAGTACACTAATGTTGCTAATAAAGATTGTGTGAAGTTTTGTATGAAGGAAAAATTTCAGGTGTAAGGAAAGAGTGATGTAATGAGATGAAGAATAGACTAAAGCTCAAACTTGGGGATGCCACCCGTCTCACCCCAAGAAATATCCAAGAAGTACAAGCATCAAAGCTTGGGGATGCCCAAGGCATCCCATTCTTCATCAATAAAAATCTCAGGTTTCTTCCAAACACTTCATTTTTATTGTTTTATGCATAGTTGTGTTGTTCTTGGAGCGTCTTCGTTTTTGTTTTTGGTTTTCGTTTGCTTGGTTTGCTTAGTTTTCTTGAATAAATTGGTTGGACCCCCTCATTCATACATTAGTTTTCAAATAGGTTGGTTTGGATTGGAAAAGAGTAGGAAAATTTCATGCTTAAGTGGTAAAAAGGAGTTTGTTTTTTACTGTGGCCTATGCTTTGTCATGTCATGCTTGATATTGTTTTGTCTTTATTCTTAGTGATTTTTGCTGTAGCATGACATGTTATAAACAATTGAGATTACTTAATGTGCCTTGAAAGAATCATGCGTTGTTTTAGCATATTAAAGCATACTATTGTGGTATTCTCCTTTGATGCTTTATTTGGGTTGACTTTGCGCATGCTCACACCATGTTATGACTATCCCAAGTCACCATAGCCTTTATGATCCTTTAGTTTTCGACTTGTAATATCACTTTATGCTTTAATTAATGATGTTTTGTTGCTTTGCATGATTTTGGCCATTATTGCTCTCTTAGTTGGTCGCTCCTAGTCTTTTGCTAGCCTCCATAACCAAGTATGAGTTCCACTCATGCATCCAACTCCAAATAAAACCAAGTTATCCCAAAGAGTCCACCGTATCTACCTATTAGAATTTGCTATTCCAAGTATATTCATGTTTTTATCTACCTTCTGAATTAAATTTGTTATGTGAAAACTAGTGATTAAAGCTCTCACGAACTTGATGGCACAGTTTATTTTCTTGCACTTAATAATCTTGAACCATTGTGTCCATCTTTGTTGCGTATATTCTTGCGCTTTATGAGTTGAAGTTAGCAGAACCATGTATCATGGGAACGCTTTCAACATTGCACTTATTATTCCATTGATATCATGATTCTTTTGCTTATGGATCCCAGCGGTGTGAAATAAAAGGGGAACTTGTAAGATCATGGAGTTTGTATGTGTGTTAGAGAAATGCCTGGGCCGCTAGCCTAAGTCATGCCTAATCATGGTGGAAACTTGCAGCATAACCATAATGAGCACTCTATGAAGCATCCTCAATAAAAACCTATGCAAATAGCAAATAAAAAGATCGCTAAGATGCTCATTGTCTACTTGCCTTGTCATTTTGATTATGGTATAGCTCCTGTATCATGTGCAAGGGGTACCCCATTGGTGGTTCTATATGATACATATGTACTTACAATGACAATAGCTTACTTGTGACTAAATTTGAGTAGCATGAGGTTCGGTACTCGTAAGTAAGGGGCATGAGATTTCAACTTATAACTTGTCAAGCATATCCTCTTAGTTGAGTCACTTTAACCTTAATCACTTAAAGATGCTTATGATAGGGGCAATGAGAGCTGAAAGCTAATAAGTACCATAATTTTTGGAAGCTCTTTATGAGACTTGAATCCCTGCTTCCTTCTATGAAGGCCCTTCTTTTACTTTTATGTTAAGTATCCATCTTCTATCTTTATACACCTAGTGAGAGAGCATAGTGTCCATTCTTAGTTTAATGTGCATTGTCCCAAGACTTGTTGATTGATGCATTGAAGGGAATATGCCCGAGAGGCAATAATAAAGTGGTTATTATCTTATTCCATGTTTATGATAAATGTTTATTTTGCATGCTATAATTGTATTGATCGGAAACATCAATGCATGTGTGTTTAATAAACAAAAATGGTTCCTAGTTATGCCTCTCTTATAGACTAGCTTGTTGATTAACATGATGATCAAGGTTTCCTGATCATGGACATTGGATGTTGTTAATAACAAGGTCACACCATTGGTAGAATGATGTGATGAACATTCATCCAAAGTATAGCATTACGATCAGTCATTATGTTTATATTGCTATAACACCATACGAAGTAATCTTAGTCCTTAAACCATGAGATCATGTTAATTGCTAACACCGAAAGAGTATGTTGATAACATCAAACGTCACACCGTAACAGGGTGACTATAAAGGTGGGTTCAGTGCTACGAAGGTGTTATGTTGAGGCTCATGGATCAAGAGTGGGATTTGTCCATCCCGATGACGGATAGATATACTCTGGGCCCTCTCGGTGATATCACATTGAAATAGCTTGCAAGCAAGTGATGTGATCACTAGAATGTTATATCACGGGAATGAGAAAAGAGTGCATGTCGGTAACGAGATCAAACTAGGTATGGAGATACCGATGATGGAATCTCGGACATGTAATATATCATGGGACAAAGGGATTTAGTTACTAGCGTTAAAGGTTCTCACGATCACAGAAGTCATCGTTGAATGTGTAGGAGTCAGTATGGATCTCCAGGTCCCGCTTCTGATTATTGATCTGAGAGGGGTCTCGATCATGTCTGCATTATTCGCGAACCGTAGGGTGACACACTTAAGGGATACCAACACCATTTGGAGCAAATATGTTTCAGATAAAGATTTAAGAAAGCGCTGGAATTATTTCAATAGACACCGAAACTGTTTCGGGTGAAATTGCTGAAATCGGTTCTGTATGTAATATTGAAATGTTGCAGGGGGTTTTATGTGAATGTTTGTTAATTAAAGTAATTAACAAAATTATGAATAAAACTAATAAAAGAGTTTTATTAAATGAGAGAGCATTAAATTTGGAGAAATTTAATGCATTTAAAGTGGAGACTTTAAAAGAGAATGTGAAGGGGCAAATTTATGTGGAGGGAGTTACCACCACATGAATGGAGGAGGTGAAGGGTCACCTCCTCCATGCGCCGGCCATGAAGGAGGGGTACCCTCCCCTCCTCCTATAAAAGGCCCCCCTCTCTTCACTTCTCACTCACACCTCCTTGTGAAGGATCTCTCTCCCCCTCTAGTATTATTCCCCCATGGTCTCGGATTAGCGAGATACATGTTCCCGGTGGCTTTATCTGGAAAGGAGTTGCTGCTTCCGCTGCTTTGCTAGAGCGAGGGACGGAGGTTGTCGGGTTACCGGACGTGTGTGCAATCACGGATGCACCGCTGCTTTGCGATGCTGGACTTGGACGTGCTGGAGCCGGACCTGCTGGACTTCATCATGATCTTGAGATCGGCAAGTGTACGACTACATCAACCACGAGTTCCTACTTGTTAACAAAGCTTGTTGTCTATGAGGGTAAGTTCTGTTTGGATGTATGTCCACCCGTTGCTTTGTACCTAGTATATAGATCTTGGCGTGTAGTTCACACCGTAGGAAATTTTTTGTTTTCTATGCTGTGGACCCAACAATGGTATCAGAGCCTGATCTATGCGTAGGTGCTTAGCACAGGTAGTACACATATGTTGATATGTGGGCGATGATGATCATGTTATTGCATCTTCTATGTATTTTGGATATTGGTGGCATAGTGGGATGAAGCGGCCCGGACCAACCTTACATGTCATCGTACATGAGACCGGTTCCACGACTGACATGCAACTTGTTTTGCATAAGTGGCTGGCGGGTGTCTGTCTCTCCTACTATAGTCAATATCTGATTTACAACGAGTTGCTAATAACTTGGTTATCCTCGTTGTGGTTCATGTTCGTAGGTAAGAACGGCTCTATCTTCGAAAGCCCTAAGCCACGTAAAACTTGCAATTGATAAATTAGAGGCGTCTAGTTTAGATCGTTGCTGGGCTAGTGTATTGATATGGTATTGTTGTAAGTAGATGTATGACATACACTCTTACAACACACTCAACGTGTAAGTTCCATAGACCTTGGCCTTACACACAAAGTAATGATAGAGATCATACCATGATGCAAGTGATAGAGATCAAATGCATGGACCATATCATCTCACTTAACACATTAGATGTTAGCATCTTATACTGCTAGTTTGGTGCTTTCTGTAGCATTGTAAGATGATCCCTCTTTTAGATATCAAGATAAAAATGTGTTCTTCCTTAAGTATGCACCGTTCTATGGATCGTGTTTCGAGACATCACGTGATGATCGGGTTTTCTCAATTCTACGCTTTCATGCAACGGGTGTAAGACAGTTTTACACACGCGAATACTAAGGTTCTTACTTGGCGAGCCTAGAATGTACATACATGGCCTCGGAACACAGACCGAAAGGTTAAGCATGAGTCACATAGTTGATGTGATGACCATATTGATGCTCGCCTTTGAAGCTACACCGACTCACGTGATGATCGGACTTGGTGTAGTGGATTTGGTGCATGTAATCACCAAAAAGGCACGAGGGATGTCGTTTTTGAGTGGGAGTGCATTTCTAATTTGGATTAGTCGAACTCAATTTGTCATAAACTAAATCAAAGTGAATTTGCATAATTTGTTGTAGTCATTGGCATCTGTTCACTACCTTATGCTTAGTTTTTATTTGAGATAATAGAACTATAGAATTCTGGATATTTACTTTACGAACTGATATCGTATTGTTTTGAATGTCAATTTAAATTTTATAAGTCCTATTGCAAACTTTCAGCAAACTCTATTTACTCCATGAAGTTTAATAAGTAGTATTAAATCAAGAGTAAGAATTCCAATGTTAGTATCTAAAGTATCATGTTTGCCTCCATGATTATTGATATTCAAAAAGTTGTTTTAATATCAAGATTATATTGGAGCTGAAAATTGTTTCAGAAACCATCATGTGTGAAAGATATTATGATATCTGAAACAATGTTTTTGGTTGCATTATGATAGAGTATAATTTAGCAAAATACATGTTCTCATATTGTATGAGAATTTGTGAAGGATGGAGATGTTAGGCATCCGAATCTACCAAAAAGGTTTTGGGAACTGATATTATACTCGTGATTCTTCCTTATAGGCTATAGTAGCTTGATCATGAAAGTTGTCATGATAAGGATGAATAGAAGCTGTAAGTAAAATGTTTACTACACTAATAGATTACTAAAGAATGGATTTTTGAAAGAACACCAAACATTTGATGATGGTGATCCACTTCAAAGTGCAAGTCCAAAGGTATTAGTATTTGACTATATACGCTTTGTACTATGTGTCATGTGAATGACACCACTATTGATGTTGATAGATTCTTTTAAAAGAAAAGGAATTGCTAAAAGAGAATCTATAAAATATTTGGCAGAAAATATAAGGTTGGAGATGTCCAACTTAGGTATATAAAAGATATACATGTTATGGTTGTATTCCTTGCTTGTTAAACAATGTGGTTCTTAGGTATTGGATACCGGTACTGGATACCGAATTGGTTGGTATGAAGTGTCATACAGGACAACGCAATTCATGAACTACAATGGACTAAGTAACTAGCAAGAGAATAAGTGATGATGATCATCGAAAACAAATAAAGTGTTATTGTGTTTTTCATTGTCATCAAACCAAGCCTTCAAGATTTGTTTAAATAATTTTTATTTTGTTCCGGTATCATGAGAACAATGGCTGTTCAAATAATTACCGTATTCCATAAAGGATGGATGAACTTTTACAAGTCTAGTTGGAAAAATCACATCCATAAACACTATTGCTAAAATGTCGCAAGACAAATGATTGAAAGATCACTTATGAAGTGACATCGCTGTTTAAATTATATTGAAAAGAAAACATGAAGAAACTCCATGTTGATGGATTTTTGGAGTCTTTGATTTTGATCAATTGACGCATGTGAGACTTTCCTCGAGATAATTGAAACTCCGTCCATAGGCCAGAGAGGAACGGATGACTAGCTTATTGGAAATTGTGCATGATGATGTGCATAGTCCATTATGTGTAGCCATATGCGATGGATCTTTTTGCTTCATATGCTTTCTCCAAAAATTTGAGTGAATATATATGTATATTTACTTAATAAGGAAGAAGTATGAAACATTTGAAAATTGTTCAAAGACTTTCAAGATGAAGTGGAAAATCATTGTAACAAGAAAATAAAGAGTTTATGATTCGATCATAAAGGAAGATATTTGAGTTACATGTTTAGCAAAAACACCTAAGACTTGAGGAATTGTTCCATGATTTGTGTTTCTCGATAAACCATAGGAGTATGGCATATTTGAGAGATAAAATCAAACCATGTTTGACATGGTAAGATCAAGGGTGTCATTTATAAAACTGCCATTATGTTTTAAGGATTGAAGCTTTAGAGACTACCGCTTTTACACTGAAAAGAGCACCATCGTGATCCGTTGAAATGACACCATATGAGTTATGGTTTGGGATAAAACCCGAATTGTCTTTTCTTAAATTTTGGTATGCTATGCATAAGTAAAATGTTTACAACCAAAGTCGGATAAGCACGTATTTATAGGTTATCCCAAAGAATTTGTTGGGAATTTCTCCATAACACCGAGGACAAAAGAGTTTGTCGCTTGGAACGTCAAGTTTCTTGAGAAGGAACTTTTCATGAAAAGTTAAGTGGGAGGACAATAGAACTTTGATAGGGTTGTTGAACCTTAGCTATATGTGCTAAGTAGCGCAGCGCCGGAAAGTGTCCCGGTGGCGGCCACAATGCTCATGGCTCTCGTGATTACAAAAGGTGTGATCTCGAAGATTAGAGTTCCTATAGAACCGTGTGGGTTGGTAAGAATCAAATAGTAAGATTTGATAAGCAAGTCGTTATTGTTTTGACAATGATGAACCGACTACATGCAAATAAGCGATGATGGGCCCTGACTCCATAAAATGACTAGAAGTCATAGAATCCGTGTTAGTATCCATACACGAGAAATCAAGTTTCTGAACTTGGAAGACCCTCCGGAAAGGCGTGAAGCCTATCGGTCATGTTTGGATCTATAAAGAAATAAGACATGGATGTTTAACATCTATGAAATAGTCGACATGTCGGAAAGAAGTTTACGACAATGTTCAAGGAATTGACTATGACAAGATTTGATCTTTCATAGCGATATATAGTCTTGACGGATTAATGTAGCAACCACTACATATAATTTGGTATATGGTAGTTGAATAAACAAAACAAAGTTCTTCTAATAGAACGGTAACCTAGGACATGTACATGACATGGTCTGAAGGGTTTTGTTAATTCAAAGGGTGCTAAAAGGGCATGTAAACTTCAATAGTTGAAGTAAGCATAGCGGAGTTGGAATCTTCACCATGATGAAACTTTTAAAAGAGTTTAAATTCATCGGAGATGATGAAGATGCTTGCATTTGCAAGAAATTAAGTGGGAGCGCTGAGACATATTTCTAATACATTATGTAGAGGACACATTGTTGATTGGAAATGATGTATCTTGTATTGACACAAGTTAAGGATTTCATTAAAATAAGATTTCGATGAAAGACTTGGGCAAACCCAGAATATTAGGCATCAATATCTATATGGATAGATTAAGGCGCTAATATGGTTGTGCCAGACATACATATATAAGATATTGAAAGGGTTCAATATGGAAACAACAAGAAAGGTTCTTGCTGCATGGAAAGGATTGTATCAAAATTCAAGTGTTTCAACACTTGGTGAGTAAAATCACATGAAGATTTTGATCGATTATACCATGATATGTATATATCCAGAATGTCCTATGCTCTAAATTTTATGAGCATATACCAGAATGATTCATAAGATGATCATTGGACAATAGTAAATATATTCTTATGAGCTTTGGAAGAACTAAGAATATATCATGTATAAGTGACAAATAGTTAAAGGTAGTTCATTGTAAAGTGTTACATTGATACTAGTTTTGTCACAAGATACAAATTAAATTTATCTCAATTTAAACTATGGGTGGCACAATATAATGGAAAGGATGTTCCATGATGGATTTGGATGAGTTCCAAAGTTGAGATATTGTGACGGATACTACAACAAAAGGCTAAGTATATGACTGCTATAGTAGCAGCATAGGAGGGCATTTGTGTTAAGTAGTTTGTTATCAAACTAGGTGTGGTTCAAAGTGGGCTAATACTATGAAGATATATTGTGTGACAATAATATCAACATATTTTGAGCCGAACGAACTAAAGGTCTCACCAAAGGACCAAATTTATACAATGCCATCTCATTTGAGAATGAGTGATGCGTAGAGACGCAAAGACATGCAAATACACACAGACCTGAAATTGTCAGATCCGGAGATTATGTTAACCACTAGCAATAGCGTATATGCAACACCAGAAAGCCATAGGTGTTCAATACACAAAGTTTTTCAAAATAGATTATTGACTCTAGTGCAAGTGGGAGACTGAAGGGAATATGCCCGAGAGGCAATAATAAAGTGGTTATTATCTTATTCCATGTTTATCATAAATGTTTATTTTGCATGCTATAATTGTATTGATCGGAAACATCAATACATGTGTGTTTAATAAACAAAAATGGTTCCTAGTTATGCCTCTCTTATAGACTAGCTTGTTGATTAACATGATGATCAAGGTTTCCTGATCATGGACATTGGATGTTGTTAATAACAAGGTCACACCATTGGTGGAATGATGTGATGAACATTCATCCGAAGTATAGCATTACGATCAGTCATTATGTTTATATTTCTATAACATCATACGAAGTAATCTTAGTCCTTAAACCATGAGATCATGTTAATTGCTAACACCGGAAGAGTATCTTGATAACATCAAATGTCACACCGTAACAGGGTGACTATAAAGGTGGGTTCAGTGCTACGAAGGTGTTATGTTGTGGCTCATGGATCAAGAGTGGAATTTGTCCATCCCGATGACGGATAGATATACTCTGGGCCCTCTCGGTGATATCACATTGAAATAACTTGCAAGCAAGTGATGTGATCACTAGAATGTTATATCACGGGAACGAGAAAAGAGTGCATGTCGGTAACGAGATTAAACTAGGTATGGAGATACCGATGATGGAATCTCGGACATGTAATATATCATGGGACAAAGGGATTTAGTTACTAGCGTTAAAGGTTCTCACGATCACAGAAGTCATTGTTGAATGTGTAGGAGTCAGTATGGATCTCCAGGTCTCGCTTCTGATTATTGATCTGAGAGGGGTCTCAATCATGTCTGCATTATTCGCGAACCGTAGGCTGACACACTTATGGGATACCAACACCATTTGGAGAAAATATGTTTCAGATAAAGATTTAAGAAAGCACTGGAATTATTTCAATAGACACCAAAACTGTTTCGGGTGAAATTGCTGAAATTGGTTCTGCATTTAATATTGAAATGTTGCAGGGGGTTTTATGTGAATGTTTGTTAATTAAAGTAATTAACAAAATTATGAATAAAACTAATAAAAGAGTTTTATTAAATTAGAGAGCATTAAATTTGGAGAAATTTAATGCATTTAAAGTGGAGACTTTAAAAGAGAATGTGAAGGGGCAAATTTATGTGGAGGGAGTTACCACCACATGAATGGAGGAGGTGAAGGTCACCTCCTCGATGCGCCGGCCATGAAGGAGGGGTACCCTCCCCTCCTCCTATAAAAGTCCCCCCTCTCCTCACTTCTCACTCACACCTCCTTGTGAAGGATCTCTCTCCCCCTCTAGTATTATTCCCCCATGGTCTCGGATTAGCGAGATACATGTTCCCGGTGGCTTTATCTGGAAAGGAGTTGCTGCTTCCGCTGCTTTGCTGGAGCGAGGGACAGAGGTTGTCGGGGTACCAGACGTGTGTGCGATCACGGATGCACCGCTGCTTTGCGGTGCTAGACTTGGACGTGCTGGAGCCGGACCTGCTGGACTTCATCACGATCTTGAGATCGGCAATTGTACGACTACATCAACCACGAGTTCCTACTCGTTAACAAAGCTCGTTGTCTACGAGGGTAAGTTCTCTTTGGATGTATGTCCACCCGTTGCTTTCTACCTAGTAGATAGATCTTGGCATGTAGTTCAAACCATAGGAATTTTTTTGTTTTCTATGCTGCGGACCCAACATGCATAACTTTGATATTGCTTGTTCTTAAACTATTTGTATCTAGTCACCCTTATGAACTTTGAAGGTGTCCTATGCATTTATGTTTTGCTACTCTATGAGGGACAAGCTGAATACCATTCTCATTATGCTTTCTTTATGTGAAACAAACAAACGTCTTGCAAAGGATTTTTATTCATGAATCTTTTGTTTGTGCCTTTTCATGTTACAACATAGTTGCTATGTCTTATTGTTAGAACTATATCTTTCATGCTATGTTGAAGTACTATGATCCCATGTACCAATGTTTTACAAATACTTTGATCAAGTTTATGATGGTGCATGTCACCTCAAAAATTATTGTTTCTTTTTATCACTTACCTACTCGAGGACGAGCAGGAGTTAAGCTTGGGGATGTTGATACGTTGATACGTATCTATAATTTTTGATGTTCCATGCTTGTTTTATATGTACTTTCTTATGTTTTGTCCACACTTTGGAGTATATTTATACACTTTCTTGGACTAACGTATTAACAAGATGCCACAGTGCCAGCTGCCTGTTTTCTGCTATTTTTGGTTCCAGGAAAGACAAAAAATGAATATTCTCGGAATTGGACGGGACAAAAGCCAAAGTCAATATTTCACCAAGCGGGACACGGAGCCAGAAGACGAGATAGAGAGGGGCCAGAGTCCGGCCACACCACCTGGCCACGCGGCCAGACCTGGCCCGCGCCAGGGGGTGGTGTGGCCGCCTAGGGAACCCCATCGGCCTCCCGTTTCGCCTATAAGATGCCTCCAATATAGAAACCCTAAGTACCCAATCAAAAATTCCATGAAAGAGTCTATAGCCGCCGTCATCTCCATCCCTAGATCAGGATGGATCTGAAGCTCTTCTCGGCACCCTGTCGGAGGGGAGAATTCACCCTGGAGGCCTTCTTCATCACCATGCAAGCCTTCGGTGTGATGCGTGAGTAGTTCATCCTTGGACTACGGGTCCATGTCGTAGCTAGATGGTTGGTTCTTCTCCTTTGTCCTACCATGTCTAGATCTTGTGAGCTCCGTTCATGATCAAGATCATCTATTTGTAATCATACATGTTGTGTTTGTGGGGATCCGATGGATATTGAGATGCTATTTCAGATTGATTGTTGATTCTATCATGTCTTTGTTATTTGTGATCTTGCATGCTCTCCGTTGTTAGTAGCTATCTTGGCCGAGTAGATGCTAGCAACTCCAAGAGGGAGTATTTATGCTCGATAGTGGGTTCATGCCTCTAGGAATCCGGGGAAGTGACAGAAATCTCTAAGGTACTAGATGTGTTGTTTCTACTAGGGAGAAAACAACAATACTTTGTTCATAGAACAATCGTATTGTTTACTTTACACACAATGCTTAATGCAATTAACCGTTGCTTGCAACTTAATACTGGAGCAGAAGGTGCTGGCTAGTGGTATGGATAGTGATGAAGAAGGCCACATGATAGTGATCAAGTGCAAGAACCATATCATTTCACTTTATGCATATGATGTTTTCATCTTATATTGCCTGAGTTGCACTTTAGTAGCATTATAAGATGTTCCCTCATTTAGATATCAAGATAAAATGTGTTCTTCCTTAAGAATGCACCGTTAAGAAAGTTCTTCGTTTCAAGACATCACATGATGATCACGTGTTTTTGACTCTACGCTTTCATACAACGGGTGTAAGATAGTTTTACACATGCGAGTACTAAGGTTCTTACTTGGCGAGCCTAGCATGTACCAACATGGCCTCGGAACACGGATTGAAAGGTTAAGCATGAGTCATATGGTTGATATGATCCCATATACACTACAAGAAAAGTTGGCTTTTACAATAGACGATTTTCGTGGTTGAAGGCCCGTTTTTCGTGGCTAAAAAGTATTCTACGACGGATGCCCATCGTGGTAAAAGCCCCGTCACAAAAGAATCTACCACAGTTTTTTCTTGACCAAGGCGGATTGCACCCTTCAGCCACGAAAACTTGTTCTGTCATAGATCTGTTCACCAGCCGTGTTGACTGCTGACGTCATGCAAAATGCCACATGGCAAACACCATTAACGACCAGTTACTGCCGTTAACAGCCACGAAAACCATGGTAGAAGCCAGGCCCAGCCAAGTCTTGCTCATAATTAAGTGGGCTGGCCCATAAAGAGAGCCCAATAAGATTACGGCCCGTTACTGTTTTGTCCGACAATGTTTGAAATGAGCCCAAAGATGTGGCTAGCAGCAGCCCGCGAATGTCAGGCCCGTTACTGTTTCGGCCTACAGAAGCCCACACTTTTTGAATACTGTGCGACCCGTTAACAGGCTGCGTCAAGTAGGCCCGATACTGTTAAAGCCCACGGTCAGCCCGTCACTGTTCTCATAGCTCGTCATGGGCCGCCTACGAATGACCCACTTTTGAGAAAGTCCGATACTATTCTAGCCTTTTACTATTCTGGCTCGTTACTATTCTGGCTTTCTACTATTCATGTTCGTTACTATTGTGGTCCTTTATAGTTCTGGCCCGTTACTGTGCTGGTTGCTCTGTTCTGACCTTTTACTATTCAGGCCTGTTACTATTCTGGCCTGTTAGTATTCTGGCTTGTTACTTTGCTGGATTGCCACTGTTCTGGTCTGCTGGTGTTTTAGCCTGCTACTGTTTGGCCTATTACTGTTTTGGCATGTTACTTTTTTGGCCCGTTACTGTTCCGGTCTGTTACTGTTTTGGCATGTTGCTGTTTTAGCCAGTTACCGTTGCTGTTTTGGTCCGTTACTGTTTTGTCATGCTACTGTTTTGGCCACTTACCGTTACTGTTTCGGTAATTCTGAAACCTGATCGACCTGGCTGGCGCAGTTATGGTACCGCCATGCGTGGACGGTGTCAACTAAATGCCTACATGGCCTATGTGAGTTATCTAGATATTACATCAGCTGCAAACTTCTTAAAAATATTACAAAATATGAACAAAAGGGAAATAAAATTCAACACTTCAGTTGCGAATCAAGTTGATAGCAGAGTCCTCAATTTGCTTTCTCAATCCATCAACGGCATCTCCCTTTGAGTGTGACAGCTACATTGGAAAACCACCTGAGATATGATCTTGTAGTCCCCTCTTTAATGGCGATAGCAATTATTGCAGTCTGAAACTAACTAATAGCAAGTTAATACAGCAAAGAAGACAAATTACTCATAGCTAATAATGAAGGAATTATAACTACATAATACAAACTTGTAGAGCAGGAATACAAACCATGAATGAACTATATAGTAGAGGATAGTTATGTCGTTGCCTAGGACGAACCAGAACCAGATACAAGATATAATGGTGTGGCTTGTGAACCTGTAGAACAGGACAAACAAGCATTAGACAAGTATGCCAACAATGAAATGAGCAATCAAACAAAGTGTTTCTTAAAATTTCAGTATAAACTAGTCAGGTCATTTTAGCAAATATATATGGAAGCAGTGGTATCTCCTGGAATGCAAGAGACATTAGGTGACTCGGAATTTGCGGTTAGCTACACAATGGCATGCAGTTACTGTAATAGCTAAGAATGAACCACATAGAAATTATAACCGCATCATACCAGAACTTGTTGAGCAGGAATGGAAAACATGAATGAACTATACAGTAAAGAATAATTATGTCGTTGATTAGGACGAACCAGCACCAGATGCAGAAAATATATAATGGCATCGCTGGTGGACCTATAGGCTGTGCAAACCAACATGTTTAGTGTTGCCTTTTTGAGCTCTACGCAAAGAAAACGAAAATAGTCAGTGTTGCAGCTTTTGAAAAACCAGATGGCAACAACAAAATTATAATCGAACTAGTACAAAGAGTTGAACGGGTACCATAGGATAGCAGAACGATGTCAGGGAGGAAATAATAGCAGGAACTTAGCTCAGGAATAACCAGATAGAGTCAGTAACTGTGTAGCAGGGAATCCACACCAATATTTTCCACTGACATTACATTTTGCAAGAACTACACAATAGCAGGCATTTACTGGTGTATGGAGCAGCTAAGATAAGAACATGTACATGAAACAATAACAGACATGTGCATGACTTGATATTTGTAGAGCAGCGAATTCAAAACAACATGTCTAATGACCTTGTATGTACTAGCACGAAGAACATGCGTGCCTAGTGACTTGTAATGTACTAGCACGATTACAAAAATGCAGTTCACTGCGACAGGCTTGAATTTGCTATACCGCTGACAAACCAAAAACGGGTTGGAGATCTGGTTACCTTGGTCGGAGAGGCGTCTAAGAATCGTCGGTAGCGTGCGAGTGACGTCCAGGTCACCGAGGGTGCTGTGTTTGTGGTGGCTGTTGGCATCGGGGAAGCAGATCTTGGGCGGTCGATGTCGGTGCAGTCAAAGGCGACGACCATGTGGCTGGTCTAGAGCAGTGGACATGGAACTTGTTGAATTAGATCTTGTCTGGTGTACAACGGTGAAGCTGCTCCGATACGGTTGGGTAGCTTTCGGTGGTGGGGAAGCAGAGCGTGGGCGGTCGACAAGACCATAGGCGAGGTCAGTGAGACCACAGCTCTGGTGGAGTGGCAGAGAGACCCGATGAACTAGATCCGATGGGGTGGGCATCGATGAAGCGGCTTCGGCAGACGTGGAATTGCCGCCAGGCGGTGCGCGCGATGGTCGTGGAGGTGAGGGCGTGTGAGAGAAGCCTGGGATTTTGGGAGGGCCAGCTGGAAAAACTGCGGGAATCGGGTCTATGGAGGTGAACAGAAAAATAATTACGATCGTGCCCCCAAGCTACCGACTTTAGCGTGCCATAGGACATCGAAACAATGGGTAGAAAAGGAATTTTAACATCAAAAGTTTTTGAAATAGAGGGGCGCGAAATTCTTCAAAGTCGGTCTCTGGTTTTGCCGCTCGATTGAGATTTTGAATTTGGCTAATAATAGAAAAATGGTAATCCCCCGGTGGGAGATTTTGCCTCAAAGTTTTTGAAATGATGGGCGGGAAATGCTTCAAGGTCAGTCTGTGATTTTGCCGCTCGACCGAGATTTTGAATTTGGCTACCGGACAAATAATAATAGAAAAATTATTCTCCACGGTGGGAGATTTTGCCTCAAAGTTTTCGAAACGGCGGGGCGGGAAATGCTTCAAGGTTATGGCACGGTAAACGTCTATAACTTTTGCATACGATGTCAGAAAAAAATCTTTAACCTATCAAAATGATCGTCTCGAAATTCCCTACTCGAATTCAAAGACCTATGGTCGTTCTGGATTTTACAGAATCCCCAAATTCGAAGAGTAAAAAGTTATTTAGGGTAAAAAAAATTACTACAAAAAAATAAAAAGGGGGAGAAACTTCTGTAGCGCATTTCCCCCATATGCGCCACAGAAGTCTTGGGCGGGATTCGAAATTTGAATCCCGCCAGCGCCCTTCTCCCTCCCTTTTTTCTTTTTTCTCCCCCTCCCCACTTCTTCTCGATTCTCCTCCCTCCTCCTTCTCCACTCTCTGGCAACCTCCTCCTCCTCCTCCACCACCACCACCAACTCTGGCGACCACCTCCTCCTTCTCCACCACCAACTCCGGCGACCTCCAGTGACTTCCTCCTCCTCCACCACCAACTTTGGCGACCTCCTTCTCCTACTCTTCCACCACCAACTCCGGCGACCTCCTCCTCCACCACCAACTCCGGCAACCTCCTCCTCCTCCACCACCAACTCCGGCAACCTCCTCCTAGCCCTCCTCCACCACCACCACCACCACCACCACCACCAACTCCGGCCAAATCTAGATCTGGCCCAGGGTTTTTTTTGAAATTTGAAAAAAACTTCTGTGGCGCATATTGGCCATATGCGCCACAAAAGTTTGAGATCTGGCCCGCCTTTTTTTTGAACTATGGAAAAAAACTTCTGTGGCGCATATTGGCCATATGCGCTTTGATATGCGTCGTAGAAGATAGTTATCAGTGGCGACTAAGATATGCGCCACAGATAGTGAAAAAAGGTGCGCTACTGATAAGGGGTTTCCTAGTAGTGTTTGTTCCCTCAAAAGCCGATACGTCTTTGTTTATCTTCAATCAGGCTGGTGTCTAAGTGTTCATGATGGTCTATGTGGATGATATTGTTATTGTTGGATCTACCTCTGTGGCAGTTGAAGGTCTGGTTCGTTCCCTCTCGGACACTTTTCCTATCAAAGATTTGGGCACTCTATAATACTTCCTTGGATTGGAAGCGTCGTACAATTCAGAGGGCATGACACTTATGCAGCGCAAATATGCGCTTGATTTGTTGCATCGGGTAAACATGGAGAATTGTAACCCCACTTCCACTCCTATGGTCACAACCGAGCGGCTTGCTCGAGATACAGGTGCCCTGCTCGGAACAAAAGATTCTTTCCGGTATCGCAGTGTTGTTGGTAGCCTGCAGTACTTAACTCTCACTCGCCCGGATATTTCCTTTGCAGTGAATAAGGTATGCCAATTCCTCTCTCAACCAACTGAAGTTTATTGGGAGGCTGTCAAACGTATTCTGCGTTATGTGAAAGGGACATTGGATACTGGTCTGCGCATTCGCAAGTCATCATAGCAGAATATTAGCATATTCACTGATGCCGATTGGGCTGGATGTGTTGATGATAGACGCTCTACGAGTGGTTTTGCAGTTTTCGTGGGTCCGAATCTTGTTTCATGGAGTTGGAAGAAGCAGCCCACGGTTTCGAGGTCCAACACCGAGGCGGAATACAAGGCACTTGCAAATGGAGCAGGTGAAGCTATGTGGGTCAGTTCTTTCCTTGCAGAACTAGGTGTTTCCCAATAGCAGACTCCAGTTTTATGGTGTGATAATCTAGGGGCAACTTACCTCATGGCGAATCCAGTCTTTCACGCTCGAACCAAGCATATCTAGATTGATTTTCATTTTGTGCGAGAGCAAGTTGCTGATGGCGCTTTGGAGGTGAGGTTTATCTCTTCTAGTGATCAGTTGGCTGATGTCTTCACCAAGCTAGCTACACGGCAGATGTTAGACCGTTTTAGAACCAATCTAAATCTTGTGAGTAATAGCGGTTTAGATTGAGGGGGAGTGCTAAGAATCGGTCACCGTGTCGTATACGTGTTGTATTATGTAAACGTATACGCACTTGTTTGTACATCTTCCAAGTATATAAATAGAAGAGGTGGAGCCACGTTGCCTACCACGAAATCCTAATCAGTGTTTTTATTTGGGTGTTCTAAAAGTTCCGCACAAATGCGTAGAACTCATCGGTGTTCTATTTCTTAGCTAAACAAGGTACGTAAATATATTTGTAGTTTTCAGGTTTTCTATACTTGATAGTAAACCTTTATTTGGAGTGACATTCCATCTATTGTTGTCAGCCTTCTTTTTGGTTTTGACAAGATGCAAGTATTTACATGAATACTAGGCGAGCTACTAATAGTATCAAGTGCACGAATGACATATGAAATAATACGAGAGTACAATATGTCATGTTACAAAGAAATGAGCCGAGTTGGATACACGACTATGCTTGTAGTGAGTAGTACGATCTGACTCATGAGAAAAAAAGACATCAGAAGGCACATCACTGAATTTCTGTAGATAAGTGGTTAAAACATACTCCCTCTGTTTCAAAATATAATATGTTTTAGTTTTGTGAAGCAAATGTATCTAAATGTCTTTTAGTGTATAATTTGGAGTGAACCTAAACACTAAAAGAGTCTAGATACATTTACTTCACAAAGCTAAAATATCTTCTATTTTGAAATATGGAGGGAGTACTCAGTTATGTGCCTTTACATTGTTGTGTAATCTCCCTCCATATGTAGCATTTCTATCATGTTACATTTGTTCCCTAGGTCTCATTCTTCTCTCCTCTGCATTTGACTCTTCACCCATTAATTTTATCTTTTAACTCGCCTTTGATACCACAAATCACCATCTAATCCTATGTACCCAGATACACCTAAGCAAGTCGGTGGGTGTCTCTCACACTTGAGTCCAGCTTAATTCCTAGCTGTATTGATTATACAGGAGGGGTCAATATTTTGTGCAAATTAAGTTCAAACAAGCAGCTGTAGATACTTTGGAAGCTCCGTGCCCTGTCGTCTGAAGGAGATACTGAAGAGGGGTCGTTCTCACAGTTACAGAAACTGCACGTCTTATGCACAATACTTAATTCTGTTATACGCAGCAGATGAAATACTCCTCCACGGCTACGCAGGAGCAGTATAGCTTCGTGCACGCACCGTACCTTCTTAAATAAAATAAGGCACCCGTGAGTACTATATATATCACCTAGTTCCACTGAACAATGCAAACCAAAGCGTACACAGTACTACGAGGGATAAGCAATTCAGAAGAGGGCCTGATCAAACATGGCAACCCCGAGGGCTTCGCTCCTTGCCATCCTCGGCTGCCTCTGCTTATTTAGTTCGGTTCTTGCAGCTCGAGAGCTAAACGGTGACTTGTCCATGGTCGCAAGGCACGAGAGTTGGATGGTACAATATGGTCGTGTGTACAAGGATGCTGCTGAGAAGGCGCAGAGGTTCGAGATATTCAAGGCCAATGCTCAATTCGTCGAGTCGTTCAATGCTGAGGATCACAAGTTTTGGCTCAACATCAACCAATTTGCGGACCTTAGCAATGATGAGTTCAGGGAAGCCAATACTAACAAGGGGTTTATTCTAAATAAGGCCAAGATTTCGACAGGGTTCAGGTATGAAAATTTGAGCCTTGATGCGATCCCGGCAACGATGGACTGGAGGACGAAAGGTGCGGTCACTCCCATCAAAGATCAAGGCCAGTGTGGTAAGTACATTTAGGTTACAAGTGAATTACTTACATATGAATCTTCGATGTTAGAATGGTGTACATAATTGCATGTGTTGCAACAAAATCATTTGCAGGTTGTTGCTAGGCCTTTTCTGCTGTTGCTGCAACAGAGGGCATTGTCAAGGTAAGTACTGGCAATCTTATCTCGCTCTCGGAGCAAGAACTGGTGGATTGTGATGTCCACGGTGAGGACCAGGGCTGCGAGGGTGATCTCATGGATGATGCATTCAAGTTCATTATCAAGAATGGAGGCCTCACTAAGGTGTCAAGCTATCCATATTCCGCAGTGGATGGCAAGTGCAAGAGTGGATCTAGCAGTGCTGCAACAATTAAGAGCTATGAGGATGTGCCTACCAATGACGAGGGTGCGCTCATGAAGGAAGTGGCAAGCCTACCCGTGTCAGTAGCTGTGGATGGGGGCGACATGACATTCCAATTCTACTCTGGTGGCGTTATGACCGGTTCCTGTGGTACTGATTTGGACCATGGTATTGCAGCCATCGGTTATGGCACGACCAGTGATGGTACAAAGTATTGGCTGCTAAAGAATTCTTGGGGCACAACAGGGGGCGAGAACGGATTTTTAAGAATGGAAAAGGACATTGCTGACAAGAAGGGCATGTGTGTGTTGGGTCCGCAGCATAGAAAACAAAAATTTCCCTACGGTGTGAACTACACGCCAAGATCTATCTACTAGGTATAAAGCAACGGGTGGACATACATCCAACAAGAACTTACCCTCGTAGACAACGAGCTTTGTTAATGAGTAGGAACTCGTGGTTGATGTAGTCGTACACTTGCCGATCTCAAGATCGTGATGAACTCGCAAAGCAGCGGTGCATCCGTGATCGCACACACGTCCGGTACCCCGACAACCTCCGTCCCTTGCTCCAGCAAAGCAGCGGAAGCAGTAACTCCTTTTCAGATAAAGCCACCGGGAACATGTATCTCGCTAATCCGAGACCATGGGGAAATAATACTAGAGGGAGAGAGAGATCCTTCACAAGGAGGTGTGTGTGAGAAGTGAGGAGGGGGTGGCCTTTTATAGGAGGAGGGGGTGCCCCTCCTTCATGGCCAGCGCATGGAGGCGGTGACCCTTCACCTTCCCCATTCATGTGGTGGTAACCCCTGCATATTAAAATGCCCATTCACATTCTCTTTTAAAGTCTTCACTTTAAATGCATTAAATTTCTTCAAATTTAATGCTCTCTCATTCAATAAAACTCTTTTATTATTTTTATTCAGAATTTTGTTAATTACTTTAATTAACAAACATTCACATAAAACCCCCTGCAATATTTCAATATTACATGCAGAACCAATTTCAGCAAATTCAACCGAAACAGTTTCGGTGTCTATTGAAATAATTTCAGCGCTTTCTTAAATCTTTATCTAAAACATATTTGCTCCAAATGGTGTCGGTATCCCTTAAGTGTGTCACCCTAGGGTTCGTGAATAATGCAGACATGATCGAGACCCCTCTCCGATCAATAATTAGCAGCAGGACCTGGAGCTCCATACTGACTCCTACACATTCAACGATGACTTCTGTGATCGTGAGAACCTTTAACGCTAGTAACTAAGTCCCTTTGTCTCGCGATATATTACATGTCCGAGATTCGATCATCGGTATCTCCATACCTAGTTTGATCTTGTTACCGACATGCACTCTTTTCTCGTTCCCGTGATATAACATTCTAGTGATCACATCACTTGCTTGCAATCTATTTCAATGTGATATTACCAAGAGGGCCCAGAGTATATCTATCCGTCATCGGGATGGGCAAATCCCACTCTTGATCCATGAGCCTCAACATAACACCTTCGTAGCACTGAACCCACCTTTATAGTCACCCAGTTACGGTGTGACGTTTGATGTTATCAAGATACTCTTCCGGTGTTAGCAATTAACATGATCTCATGAGTCTAAGGATAAAGATTACTTCGTATGATATTATAGCAATATAAACATAATGACTTTGATCGTAATGCTATACTTCCGATGAATGTTCATCACATCATTCCACCAATGGTGTGACCTTGTTATTAACATCTAATATCCATGATCAGGAAACCTTGATCATCTTGTTAATCAACAAGCTAGTCTATAAGAGAGGCATAACTAGAAACCCTTTTTGTTTATTAAACACACATGTATTGATGTTTCCGATCAATACAATTCTAGCATGTAAAATAAACATTTATCATAAACATGGAATAAGATAATAACCACTTTATTATTGCCGCTTGGGCATATTCCCTTCAGTATGGCCTTGCCATGGAGCCCTCCTATCCCACGGCTTAGTTTGACCACAAAATGCCACATATTTACACACATACACTAGATGGAATAAATAAATGTCTCTTATTCTAGTGTTGTATGTATGCCCATACCATACGTATATGATTGTAAATTGTTCTATGAAAACTCATTATATGTGTCTACACTTTTATACAACTCATGAGTCATGACTATTGTGCATCTATGTCGGATGTAGTATGATCAATGAAGAATATATTTTTGTTATATTTGTGGTATCTAAGAAGTTCCCAAAATGGTATTGTTGTATGTAAAATTTAAAAGATAAATGTTGTTATCCAGGTGTCTTCTGGTATGCATATATAAGGAACTTCAGGAAAAACTTGTGCAAGCAGAAGCTATATTTTGTGCATAAATGATTTGAAAGATGGGATATATAGCCAGTGAACTGAAGACAATTACTAAAAAATGTTAGTTCACTCGTGGTTCATAAAATCATTTGCATGTGAATGAGAAAATGAAAGAGCAGAACATGGTTATGCTAGCTATCTTAAATGTAAAGCAATAATTAGTAGCTCTTTGTCGCAAACGAAATAAATTACGGTTACCTCTTATAAGATAATATTGTGAACTGATATGTACATTTTGCTTTTGCAAACAAGGAAATAAATAATATTGCAGTTAAAGTCGTAGCACATCACCAAATCTGGAAAGGTATAGCACTACCAAGTAATATCTAGTTCGCCTGCAATTTGTGCTACATGGAGTTGTAGGAATGACTCCATAAGACGACTATTGTTATTTCCCATTTGACATTGCCTTCCATATAATCAGGAACATCTAAGATATTGGTTCACAACACAAACAATCAGTCATTTTTCCATTTCAAAAATAAGGTTGAGTTTTCTGCATACATGATATGTCACCTGGAATCTCCAAGATCCAAATTGACCCCTTCTTTTCTCAGTAGGTTACTGTTAGTCTGTTACACATGTGAAAGGATATTTTGTTAATTTATTAGTTATATTAGGATATCAAATATATCTTTCATGACCATCCTATACATGATTGTTGCTGAAATATTGTGAACTTCCAAGGTTATCAGATAATATCATATGATCTGTTTTAGGCTCGCCTTTCAGGATGGAGGTTCTGACATTAGATTTGCTTTTCTAGTAAGAAATGGTGCTAGATAGCTGAAGCCGGGTGTTCTAAACGATCTGCACAAATGCATGAGCTCATTCTATTGCTTAGCTAAACCAGGTTTGCAGTTTTCATGTTTTCTATATTTGATATTAAACCTTGATTTTGCGGTGACATGCCATCATTGTTGTCTGTCTTATTTTGAGCTTTTGACAAGATGCAAGTATTTATAGGAATATTTGGAGACTACAGATACTATCAACTGCAAGAATGACATAGGAAAGAATATCAGAGTACAATATTTTTTTTCGAAAGGAAGTTGAGACCCCCGGACTCTACATCGAAGAGATGCAACAACCTTTATTTACGTTTATACAACAAAGAACTCCTAAGACCATACATCAAACAACCCGAAACCACCACACAACACCTACGAATCCAACAATGGAAGGAGAAAATGCTATCAAGGCCTTATATGCCCTAAAAACACCAACAACACCCCACCGGCTAGGTACTGGGGGCATCACCGAGTCACCCTAGGGCGAGTCAGGAGCACTCATCCGGACCAGTAGACCCTCCGCGAGCACCTTATGCCCTCGCTACAGCAACCGTCACCAGTGCAGAGATTTGCATAGCCCTTGTCAGGCCTATCATCGACACTGCCACAACGCCAGACAGGGCATCCACCCTGCGCAAGTCCATCCAGCCACATCCATCACCGAGACCCCACTGCGCCACTCCACCGAGATTCGTTGTCATCGACGCGGAAGATGTACACCGCACCACCTCTTCCTCCTCCGTCTAGTAAATGCTACAAAACAATGCGCCCATGAGGGAGGGCGACACTAGAGCGACGCCATCGTCCGATCCGGCAAACCCAGACCTAGGGTTTCTCCCGGAGCAGCACGAGCGAGTATACGATGACTGCAGTAGCAATGCCTTCAACAAGGTAACGTCACGAATACGCCGCCATCGCCCACCAAGACCGGAGTACGGGATCAGTTTTCACCAGCGGCCGTGCCTCCCCAATCGCCACCGGTGCTAGTTGTTGGGTGAAACACCACAAACAACCAGGCCGACCACCTCCAGCAGAGAAGTAGGCCGCCACCGCCATGTCTGGGGCTAACACCCAAGGCTTCCTCGTGCTACGGGGATGAACAAAGATCATCTCCATGCGTCGTTGTCCAACGACAAGGTGCTACAAGGGCGTTGGAGTGGATGTCTCAGCCCGCCCGAACCCATTTGGGCCCAGATCAAGGCCCGCCTGCACCGCTGCCACCACCTGCTGGCCACCTGCGCCACCCACCACTCCAGCTCGCCGTGACGCGCCGGCCGCCGCCAACCCACATAACTTTCATTGAAGAAGAGCGAGTGGACACCATCACCGTGGTCCAGAACTTGGCCGGGGGAGATCTGCCGCCGCCGCGCAACCAGGGCTTTGCCCGGTGACGTTCCTGGTGGCAGCGAGAGGAGGGGAGAGTCGTGGGGTGGTCGAGAGGAGGGCCGGCGGCAGCCGCCTGGTGCGGCCCGGCGTGGCTGCACGGGATCGGAAGGGGAGCAATAATCGGAGTACAGTATGTTATGCAAAGAAATGAACCAAGTTGGATACACAACTATGCTTGTAGTGAGTAATATGATCCCCTCATGAGAAAAAAACGGGTATCAGAATGCACATCACTGAATTTCTCTTGATATGTGATCAAAACATACTCAATCATGCGCACACCTCAATTCCTATCTGTATCGATTATACAAGAACGGTTAGTGTTTTTTTTGTGCAAATTAACTTCAAACATGAAGCTGTGATTCCTTTGGAAGCTCCGTTATAGCCCTGTAATATAAAAGGAGATACTGAAGATGTGAACTCAGGTCGTTCTCACGGTTGCAGCAACTGCACGTCTCATTCACGCCTCTTTTCACACAGGAGAAATACTCCTGCACGCCTCTTTTCACACAGTACAGCTTCATGCACGACCGTACCTATCTCCTACTTAAATAAATAAAGCACCTGTGACTGCTATATATGTCACCTAGTTTTCCATTGAGCAATACAAATTAAAGCGTACTGACTACTAAGAGTTGAAAGAAATTCAGAAGAGGGCCAGATCAAACATGGCCATCCCGAGGGCTTCGCTCCTTGCCATCCTCGGCTGCCTCTGCTTCTTTAGTTCTGTCCTCGCAGCTCGTGAGCTGACCAATGATTTGTCCATGGTCACAAGGCACGAGAGATGGATGGTGCAATATGGTCACGTGTACAAGGATGCTGCTGAAATGGCGCAGAGGTTTGAGATATTCAAGGCCAATGCTTGATTCATCGAGTCGTTCAATGCTGAGGGACACAAGTTTTGGCTCAACATCAACCAATTTGCGGACCTTAGCAATGATGAGGTCAACGCAACCAAGACTAACAAGGGGTTTATTCCAAATAAGGCCAAGATTTCGACGGGGTTCAGGTATGAGAATTTGAGCCTTGATGCACTCCTGGCGACGGTCGACTGGAGGACGAAGGGTGCGGTCACTCCCGTCAAAGATCAAGGACAGTGTGGTAAGTACATTTAGGCTAAGACAGAATTACTTACGTATGAATCTTCGGCGTTAGAATGGTGTACATAATTGCATATGTTGCAACAAAATCATTTGTAGGTTGTTGCTGGGCTTTTTCTGCTGTTGCTGCAACAGAGGGCATTGTCAAGATAAGTACTGGAAACCTTATCTAGCTCTCGGAGCAAGAACTGGTGGATTGTGACGTCCACGGCGAGGACCAGGGCTACGAGGGTGGTCTCATGGATGATGCATTCAAGTTCATTATCAAGAATGGAGGCCTCACTAAGGAGTCAAGCTATCCATATTCTGCAGCGGACGACAAGTGCCAGAGTGGATCTATTAGTGCTGCAACAATTAAGAGCTATGAGGATGTGCCTACCAATGATGAGGGTGCCCTCATGAAGGCAGTGGCAAGCCAACCCGTCTTAGTAGCCATGGACGGAGGCGACATGACATTCCAGTTCTACTCCGATGGTGTGATGACCGGTTCCTGTGGTACCGATTTGGATCATGGGATTGCAGCCATCGGTTATGGAATGACTAGTATGGTACAAAATATTGGTTGCTGAAGAATTCATGAGGCACATCATGGGGCGAGAATGGATATTTAAGAATAAAAAAGGATATTGCTGACAAGAAGGGCATGTGCGGCCTTGCCCTGGAGCCCTCCTACCCCACGGCTTAGGTAGACCACAAAATGCCACATATTCGCACACATACACACGATTGAATAAATACATGTCTCTTTTCTAGTGTTGTATATATGTCCATATGTACTATATATGCTTGTAAGTTGTGTTATGCAAACTCATTATATATGTATGTACACTTTTTATACAATTCATGAATCATGACTACTACGCAATTACGTTGAATGCACTAAGATCGATGAAGAATATTGTGGTATCTAAGAAGATCCAAAAGTTGGTATATTTGGATGGATGTTTTAAAAAAATAATGTCATCCTGGTATGCATAAGGAATTTCAGGAAAAACTTGTGCTACCAGAAGCAGTATCAGCAAGATCTGCAGACAATTTCTTAAAAATGTTAGTTCTCCGTTGTTCATCAAGTTATTTGCTTGTGAATGGGTAAATGATAGAGCAGAACATGGTTGTACTAAAACAAGAATTAGGATATCAAGTATATATACATGCTATACATTATATTTTATTCATAACGTGTATACCATACAACTTACTGAATGAGCACCATTGTAGAGGGCAGTATGATATCAAGGACTAGTTATTTAGCCGCTTCTCTACCAAGAAGTCATTAATTCATCTCGTGAGTACTTGAGTTTAAACCGTGGAATCGTACTCTAAGGTAAGTTCCAATCTTCTATGTTTAGAACAGAAATGCATTCGGACAGAAAGTTTACCTGACAACTGATAAATTTGTCACTATGATCGAGTCGTCAACTGATTATTCATAAAACATACTAGGTGGATGTGCGCTTCGTCACGCCGCCTACAGTCTATTTGGAAGAGTGTGGTAGGTGTGTTGTACTTATTGTTGGTAACACATTTTATTTTGTTTGTGTTACCATAAATAAATATATGAGCATATACGCGGTTGAGTATTTTAAATGGTGGACAAATGTGTTATTTACATGTTAGATATGTCCAAAACTGAGAGATCTGACCTTAAACGCAAGAAGTGGGCCATTATTACATATTGAAGCTCATAAGCAACATATGGATACAAGTGTTTTTTTAAGTAAACAAAAAGATACATCGAGCAAACTTCAAACAAAAATACACCAAGCAATATACCAAGTTCAGTACCACAAGAAACTGCATCTTACATGATCAAGGTAAAAAACTAATAATGTCAAAACAAACTAACTTATGAATCACACAGTAACCTTATTCGACTGTCTCAAAATCGATGCTTGTAACTATTTGGATTGCAGAGCTCTAAGGGAAGAAACAACTTTCTATTCAACACTTATAAGTGGCTGGAATATTAAATGATTAGTTTAGTCAATATAGACAACCAGATTACATATACTAATTCTACGTAGGAGTTATACTTTATATATTCCAAATTATTCATTGGTTCAATAAAATTTAAAAGAGAAGGTATAGCTGAAAGTTGCCACGAATCTTTACATAAAAGCAAGATGAAATATGTAATCAAGTTTGATAATTTCTGTACATCAAAAATAAAAAATAAAGTTATGATATTTCTTTTGGACCCACTTAGTCGATGGAACTCGTTTGTTCATTAATTATAGAGCATGCCCCAAATCAAGGGTACTGAAATTTTGCTAACTCGTGTAGAAATTATAGATAAACATAGAACATGTATCAATTTACACAAGTATCTCATGTATTCTCAAGATATGCTAATATATTTAAAAAAATCAGTTGCAGAGCCTAAGGGGGACCAAAATTAGCTTATTCTGCTTTGTTTCTAGAATACATACGTGTTAATTATTGAAGTGACATGAAACGTGACCATTTATTGCAAGGTGTGACCATTTATCGCCCTGTTAGTGCTCCACGCTTTCTGTTCAACGATTGTTTTGTTTGGTTACTGTAGATTCTTGGTTCTGGCCAATCGTCTTGCACCGTGTTATCGCATGCCTCACGGGCCTTCTCATTTTCAATTCATTTGTTTCCGCCATCCATCCCTGATTTTTCCAGTCAAAGTGGTGAGGATGATGCAACATCTTTGTGTAATCCCGCATAGAAGCGTCTCTACCCGCACCGCCCCCTCTCTATCACCCCACCATCCCATGCATTGACCTCCTCCTTATCTTCCTTACCACCGGCAAAGCGTGGCGGCAGACGGGTGCGCGAGGTTGGGGGGCGATGTTGAATAGGTACTGGGAAGGTTCGAGGCGGGAAAGAAAAGGCGGACGACGCTGGATGCGGGAGTTAGATAGGATGCGGTGGCCTCGTGAGTGGAGGGGGCGGAGGGAGCAGAGGTGAGAGGGAGAGCTCGGGAGCGGAGTGGACGTCGCACGTTGCTGGGGAAGACGTAGGAGGGGTTGGGATGGGCAGGAGCTCACGACTCAGGAGCTCGGTTGGAGGGGAACGAGATCGATATGGGGGTGGGGTGGGGGTGGGGACAGAAGGGACTAACTCGTAAGACTTTGGTAAACACCTGAAACTGCACGCTTGAGATGAGTTAGAGTGAAAAACAGATGATCAGAAACGCGCGTGCGGACAGATAGCCTCAGATGGCTCGCTTTTTCTCAGGCTTAATCTATAGTATAATACTACTCCTTCTGTCTAAAATAGATGTCGCAAATTGTCTAAATTTAGATGTATCTAGTACTAGAATGTCAAGACTCTAAATACATCTAAGTTTGCATAAATTTGATACATCTATTTTAAGACACTGGAAGTACTAATAATTTGTTCGTGCATCATGTAGAATAATGGGTTAAAAAATGAGCCAACAAACATATTAGTGAATAAAAAGGTCAAGCACTCAAAGTTGACAAAAACCATATAAAAATGCAAGGGTAAAATAAGGCGCAAATAGGCAGGCGGTTAACCTGTACCCTTCAATCCTAAAATGGTTCAACGCGCAAGGTTAAAAAAGGTGTATCCGTGCTAACTGAACCATCAATAAGAATTCGCGAAGTGAATTTTCCTCTATTTATACCTATATAAAGATGTTGATCTTCTCCAAATCATTGCCGCTCTATCTGTCGTGTTGATCTTCTCTGGTATTAAATGATCCAATGTCATTTTGAGTTCCCACGATTTAAGTAGCGGGAACTAAGAGGAAAAGGACCCCCCCCCCCCCCCCCCCCGTGTGTCGCATCCTAGGGTGACACCGCACGCCACCAGAGCTCCTCATTCCACCATTGTTGTTGGCCTCGCCGCGGTGACGGCTGGCCCACCTGCCGAAGGTGGTCTGGGGATGGTGGACGCCGGAGTTGGCCGCCATGACTGCTAGGGTGGAGATGGCTGGCTCGTCGACGACCAACGACTAGGGCGGCACCCTTGGTTGGGGTGGTGGCAGAGGTCCCTCCCGGCGGCGCCATGACCGGCGGTGGAGGTGCAGAGCTAGGCCGTGTGGTGTTGAAAACCCTAGACCTTCCAATCTAGGTCTCTCTTGTGCCGCCTCCTGGTCCTCTTTGCTGCTAGTAGGGCCGGATCCAGTGGGGGTCGGCGCTACTCTGCCGACACCTCTCTCATTGTTGGCGTAGCCACATGACTGCTGGTAGGGTTTGGTGCGGCGGATCTTGCCGGTTGCCGGCGGGTGGCGTGGGGTTTGCTGCCTCGGCTTGAATAAAGGAAGCAGTCCTAGGATTCCTCTCACACCATGGCGAAGATCTTCTCGATGTCTGTCGTCATTGATCTAGCCGGAGTGTAGAGTTTCGGAAGACTTCGCCAATGAACTCCAAAGGACGACATGCCTAGAGATGGTGTTTTATTGGGTGACATGTATCAACAGTGAGATGTGTCACTCCATGTGATGGAGAAATATATCAACAGTGAGATGTGTCACTCCATGTCACTCGCCCCCTGGAATTCATAGCCGCCGGCTAGGAAGGGGTAGAGACGAGGGGGAAGGAAGGGAGGAAACGAACTGGGGCACTGGGATTGTCGTGGGTCGTCGTGCAGGGTGAGAAAAAGGCGCGGAATCTCCATTTGGCAGTGGCAGGGAGTCGGAGGTCGCCGGAATTGTCAAGCCAGAAGGGGCGGATGGTGACAAGGGAGAGCTGAGAGCAGCGATTTCTAAAATCTGCGGCGAGTGCAGAAATATACCTGATCCCCACGATAGGAAACAGAGCGCGCACGATGGCGAGCAAGAAAATGGTCGCAACTGGCAGCAGGCTACAGTCTACAAGATGTCCTGTATTTCTGTCCACCGCCCACAGGAACCCCGTCGGCGAGCTCTCACACGGCGTCCTGTCTGAACTCTTGGTCGACATGTCGTCTCGTCTCTCACACCCGATGGATTTTTTTTTTTTAAATCACACCTGATGGATTATGTTCATTTTGCAGAGCATGGAAAAAAATACGAACGGTTACGTGACTTATGGGTGACATGGTGGGTAATATTTCTAAAATTATAGGGACAAAATCGTCCGAAAAAACAGAACCCATAAGAAACACTTCGTACTTTATTATTATGTATAGATTACCCGGGTACTCATGATTCGTTGCCTTGGCTGCATAAAGGCTCACGGCTCATAAAGTTTCAAGATGATGGACCAAGAAATATCCGATGAAAGCCTTAGTTGTATTAGGAAAGGAAATACGAACCAAAGATATGTTGGTATTGTAATCATACATATGTAACCTATCTGCATACGGCTTTGAGACCCAGCCTATTATATATAGGATGGGAGAAGCCTATGAGAGGATAACCGCCCCCCCCCCCCCCCCAAGCAATCTGTAATAGAGTTGTTCATCAAGTAATCAGGTGACTTCGACTCCCTTATTTTCCTGACATCCGACGAAATCCTCAGTGTTCTATTTTCCGCAAAATCCTAAGTCCATAACCATGGGCATTGCCAAGGTTACCCCTCATCAATTGGTGCTGTTTGTGGGAAACCTGAACGTTGGAGTCATGGATTTGGTGGACACCTCTTCATCAAGCAACAATCCAACGGAAGCGGCACCATGCCCGTTCACCCCTATTTCGGTATGCGCCAATGGCAGATCCGATCTCATCATCAGAAGTTTTCACTTCCAAGTAAAGGATCCCGAAGAATCGCACCCCTCGGCTATGATCTCATCAGAGCCGTCGGTCGAAAAAACTGCACTTATGGCGACAACCGCGTCATTCGACGGATCATCCACAAAAATCACGCTGCGGGACGAAGCAGCTGAAGAAGACGAAGAAAATGCAGCAGATCTAGGGGATCTTGATGGTCTTTATGACGATCTCTCCTCCAGATCAGAACCAATCACGCCACAAGGATCAAGCTCGGTAACACAGAATCCGAGGAAGCAGGAGAAAGTAGCGACTTCGGAATTAGAAAAGCTGAAATCTACCCAGAACAGAAACTACTAGACTTCCCTGGTCTCCTAGACAGTGTCTCCTCCGGATCTAAAAACGACGTCACCAGCCCATACATAACACGCCACCAAGTGTGTGTGATCATCGGGGAACCTTTGGCATAGCATGATTCTAACAGTAACCCTATTCTAAACCCCGACAATATTCTATCAAATGACAATGCAGGGAATCACATCAACGAAGATAACCTCGAAAACGACAGAGACCCGACAAAAACCCGCATAATTGATACATCCATTTTGCATCACTATTCTATGTCTTAGTTCACTATTATTCATTGATATATTTCATACTGAGAGGTGATACTTATGTTATTTCATCTATTTTTGCATGGTTGATGACTTTTGGAGCATGAACCGCTGCAGTCAGGATTCTGATGGAAAAGGTGTTGTTTGGAGGCAAAATTCGCGAAGATCAGAAAATCCGGAAAGATATACGGAAAATCCTATTTTTTCAGAAGACTAAGGATGCCAAAAGATGGAGTGGAGATGGGCCACAGGGGGCCCACACCACCCCATGGCGTGGGCAGGCCTAGGCCACGCCAGGAGGTGGTGTGGCCACCCTGGCCCACTCCAGCCTCTCCCCTCTGGCGTATATCAACCTCCCGAAACCCTAAGACTCGGGGAGCGACCACAGAAAAATTCCGCCGCCTCTGTGGGGCGGAAAACACCGAGAGAGAAAGATCTCTCCGGCAGACAGATTTGTGCCGGGGGAATTCCTTCCCGGAGAGGGGAGATCGTCGCCATCAACACCACCATCAAGATGGACTTCATCAGGATCATCATCATCACCACCATCATCACCATTAGCACCCTCATCACCATCTCCATATTGTTGTAACAATTGGTTGAATCTTGCTATAGTTCATAGGGGAAACTTTCCCAGTGTTGATTACTCTTTGTAGTTGATGCTATTGAGTGAACCATTGAATTATTGTTTATGTTCAGATTGTTATACATCATTATTTCATCTCTGATCATGATCCATATGATGTCTTGTGAGTAGTTCATTTTGTTCTTGAGGACATGGGAGAAATTTTGTTGTTAGTAGTGGAGTTGTGTTGAGAAAGATTCAATAGATTGTTATTTAAGTTGTGGTGTACTTCTTCTAGTGGTGTCATGTGACGACTACATGACACTTCACCTATATGGGCCTAGGGGAATGCATTGTGTATTTGGCTACTAATCGTAGGGGTTACCGGAGTGACAGAAATCTGAACCCCCGTTAGGAAACCATTGCACAAGGGACGTAAGGGTCTTAGAGTTTAAAGTTGTGGTTAGGTTTCTACTTAATTGCTTTCTTGTACTTACGGATGTTTGCAAGGGGTATAATCACAAGTATGTATTAGTCTTGGATGGGACGGTACATTAGCAAAGGTTCACCCACACAACACTTAGCAAGCTAAAGAAGATTAATCAACTATATGAAGCAAAAGCACTTGACAGTCTTCCCATGTGTCCTCGAGAACGTTTGGTCATCTTAGGTAATACAACCGGCTTGTCCTTTGCTACATAAAGGATTGGGCCACTTCCTGCATTCATTCCTACTGTCTTTTATTTTAATCGTACTTTGTTTACTTGCTTTATCAAAAACCCCTAAAAACCCGTTTGCTAAGTATTTGCAGAGAATTCCTGATCCATACCACTAGCCAGCACCTTCTGCTCCTCGTTGGGTTCGACACTCTTACTTATTGAAAATACTGCGATACACCCCCTATACTTGTGGGTCATTAAGACTATTTTCTGGCGCCGTTGCCGGGGAGTGAAGCGCTATTGGAGAGTGGAACTGGTAAAGGAAACTTCTACTGTGAGTATTGTTTACTTCTGTTAGTTGCTTTATTTTCGTTATGGATAATTCGCCGAGTTTCTTATTTGGTAATGCTACTACCACTGCTAAGGTAGTAGATAAGCCACCACCTGCTGAGAATGATGTTTTCAAAATACCTACAAAAATTATTGATCGTGTTATGGACAACTACTATGTTGGGGATGGAACTGTCTATCCCGGTGATCATTTACTCTTTATACACGAATTATGCGGGTTGTTCAAGTGTGCAGGTATTACTACAGATCAAGTTAAGAGGAAGTTATTCTCATTATCACTGAAAGGAAGAGCTGAGGAATGGTATAAGCTGCTGAAGAATGGTCAAGCTCTGGAATGGGAGGAAATAGTGCCTCTCTTTTATTCAAAGTTTCATCCTCCTAGTGAGATTCATAAAGATCGGAATCAAATATACAACTTTTGGCCTCTTGATGGAGAGAGTACAGCTCAAGCTTGGGGGAGATTGAAGTTACTAATGCTCAAATGTCCCATTCATGAGCTCCCCAACAATATTATTATCAATAACTTTTATGCAAGGCTCCCTCTACATGATAAGGATTTATTGGATGCTTCTTGTGCTGGATCATTCACTCGCATGGAAGAAGAAGCTAAATGGGATCTTCTGGACCATATTCAAGATAATGCTGAAGCTTGGGAGAATGACAAAGGTAGAAAGTCAGGTATAAATTATGATTATGAATGCATTGAATCTTTTATGGGAACTGATGCCTTTCAAAATATTAGTAATGCTTATGGTCTTGATTTGCAAGTTATTACGAATTTCTTTAGAGCTTTTGCTTCTTATATTGAAATTCCAAAAAGGTGATGGAATAAGTACCATGCACCTTATAAAGATATTTTTGACCGTGTCCCTGTTGGGAGCACTGAGTGTTGCATTATTGATCATATCTTACCTGAACCTTATATCGAGAAGATTCCCTTCCCAGATAAGGTAAAGGATCATCCTATGATAACTAATGTAATCACTAAAAGTGAAAAGAGAACTCTAAAACCTGATGAACAAATAAACATTGAACCTGTTGTAGCAATTGTGAAAGACCTTGTCATTAAAAGCATAGAAGATGAGCACATAGTCTTCTGTGAGGATGCTTCTAATATTGTTTCACATCCTAATAGAACTAAAAAGGCTAGTGTTCCTGTGTTTTCTGATAGAATTGGTGATCATTGCTATTATGGTTTATGTGATATTGGTGCAAGTTCCAGTGCTATTCCTTATGAGCTTTACAGAAAAATTATGCATGAAATTAGTCCCTGCGAGTTGGAAGAAATTGATGTGGTTATCCACCTTGCTAATAGAGAGACCATCTCTCCAATTGGTATCGTACGAGATGTGGAAGTCCTTTGTGGTAAGATCAAGTATCCTGCTGATTTTCTAGTACTTGGTTCAGCTGCTAGTAAAACTTATCCTATCATTTTTGGTAGACTTTTCTTGAGTACTTGTGGAGCTATTATTGATTGTAAGAGGGAGAAAATCTTGAGTAAGTTTGACGGGGAATCTTATGAGTTTAATTTTTTGAAATTTACTAAAGAACCTTGCGAAGAGGAAACCCATAATGAGGATTTTAGAGTTGAACAACTTGCTTCTATCTGTCTTGCTCCTAGCAATGCTTTGCAGCAATTTATGGAAGATCACGAAAGTGAGATCTTCATGGAAGAAAGGAATGAGATTGACGAGATCCTCCGTCGTCAACCTAGGTTGCTTAAGCATGACTTGCCTGTAGAAGACTTAGGTACCACTTTGCCACCTAAAAAGGATCCAGTCTTTGATCTAAAAGCTCTCCCTGGTGATCTTAAATATGCTTATATTGATGATAAAAAGATATATCCTGTTATTATTAGCTCTAAACTTTCAGGAAAGGAAGATGAAAGGTTGTTGGAGGTTTTGAAGAAACACCGAGGAGCTATGGGCTACACTCTGGATGATTTAAAAGGGATTTCACCTACTATATGTCAACACTCTATCAACATAGAACCAGATGCGAAGCCAGCAGTGGAACACCAAAGATGTTTAAATCCTAAGATGAAGGAAGTGGTAAGGAATGAGGTATTGAAACTCCTTGATGCTGGTATTATTTACCCTATTACTGATAGTGAATGGGTTAGTCCTGTTCATTGTGTTCCTAAAAAGGGAGGTATTACCGTTGTCCCTAATGATAATGATGAGCTTATTCCTCAAAGAATAGTGGTAGGCTATAGGATGTGCATCGATTTTAGGAAAGTCAATAAAGTTACTAAGAAAGATCACTACCCGCTTCCTTTTATTGATCAAATGTTGGAAAGGTTGTCTAAAAAGACCCATTTTTGTTTTCTTGATGGTTATTCTGGTTTCTCTCAAATTGCTGTTAAACAACAAGATCAAGAAAAAACTACTTTTACTTGCCCTTATAGAACTTATGCTTATAGACGTATGCCTTTTGGTTTATGTAATGCTCCTGCTAGTTTCCAAAGGTGCATGTCTGCTATCTTTCATGGTTTTTGTGAGGAAATTGTAGAAGTGTTCATGGATGACTTTTCTGTCTATGGAACTTCTTTTGATAATTGTCTACACAACCTTGATAAAGTTTTGCAGAGATGTGAGGAAACTAATCTTGTTCTTAATTGGGAGAAATGCCACTTCATGGTTAATGAAGGGATTGTTCTTGGGCATAAGGTTTCTGAAAGAGGCATAAAAGTTGATAGAGCTAAGGTTGAGGCAATTGAGAAGATGCCATGTCCAAGAGACATCAAAGGTATTTGTAGTATCCTTGGTCATGCTGGTTTCTATAGGAGGTTTATTAAAGACTTCTCTAGGATATCAAAACCTCTCACTAATCTTCTTCAAAAAGATGTACCCCTCGTTTTTGATGATGATTGTAGGGAAGCTTTTGAAACTCTTAAGAAGGCTTTAACTATAGCCCCTATTGTTCAACCACCTGATTGGAGTTTACCCTTTGAAATAATGTGTGATGCTAGTGATTTTGCTGTAGGGGATGTCCTTGGGCAACGTATTGATAAAAAGTTAAATGTTATCCATTATGCTAGTAAGACCCTAGACGCCGCTCAAAGGAATTATGCCACTACTGAAAAGGAATTTCTAGCTGTTGTTTTTGCCTGTGATAAGTTTAGGCCCTATATTGTGGACTCAAAAGTAACCATTCATATTGATCATGTTGCTATTAAATATCTTATGACGAAGAAGGATGCTAAGCCTAGGCTTATTAGATGGGTACTACTTTTACAAGAGTTTGATCTACACATAGTAGGTAGTAGGGGTGCCGAAAACCCTGTAGCTGATAATTTATCTTGTTTGGAAAACATCTCTTTTGACCCTATGCCTGTTAATGATAGTTTCCCTAATGAACAGTTAGCCGCAGTAGGGGTGAGCTCGCGAGGAAGCCCTTGGTATGCTGATTATGCTAACTTTATTGTCTCCAAGTATTTGCCTCCAAATTTTATAGCTCAGCAAAGAAGAAAGTTCTTCTATGATTTGAGGCATTATTTTTGGGATGACCCACACTTATACAAAGAAGGAGTTGATGGTATTATGCGAAGATGTGTTCCAGAATATGAACAAAAGGAGATATTGCGTAAATGTCATGGTACTGCCTATGGAGGACATCATGCAGGAGATAGAACTGCACAAAAAGGTACTACAATCAGGTTTCTACTGGCCTACCCTTTTTAAATATGCAAGAAAATTTGTCCTATCTTGTGATGAATGTCAGCGTGTTGGTAATATTTCTAGACGCAATGAAATGCCTATGAACTACTCTCTAGTTGTTGAACCTTTTGATTGTTGGGGATTTGACTTTATGGGTCCTTTCCCTCCTTCAAAAGGCTACACTCATATTCTTGTTGCCGTTGATTATGTTACTAAGTGGGTAGAAGCTATTCCTACAAAGAGTGCCGACGGAGAGACTTCTCTAAAAATGCTTAAGGATGTTATCTTTCCTAGGTTTGGGGTGCCTAGGTATCTCATGACTGATGGGGGTTATTATTTCATTCATGGTAGCTTTAGGAAGACCCTTGCTAAATATGATGTTAATCATAGAATTGCTTCATCTTATCTCCCCCAAACTAGCGGGCAAGTAGAGTTATCAAATAGAGAAATTAAATCTATCTTGCAAAAGACTGTTATTAGGTCTAGGAAAAACTGGGCTAAGAAGTTGAATGATGCTTTATGGGCTTATAGAACTGCTTACAAAAATCCTATGGGAATGTCTCCTTATATAATGGTTTATGGGAAAGCTTGTCACCTACCCTTAGAATTAGAACACAAAGCTTACTGGGCAGTGAAAGAACTAAATAGAGATTGTAAGATCGCTGGTGAGAAAAGATTATTTGACTTAAGTTCTTTAGATGAATGGAGGAGTGAAGCCTATGAGAATGCTAGGCTCTTTAAAGAAAAAGTTAAAAGATGGCATGATAAGCGAATACTTAAGAGAGAATTTCATGTTGGTGAGAAAGTTCTATTGTATAGGTCTCGTCTCAGATTTTTTGCAGGTAAGCTACTATCAAAATGGGAAGGACCTTTCATCATTGAAGAAGTATACCGTTCAGGAGCAATAAAAATTTCTTCTCTAAAAGATAATACTACACAAGTAGTGAATGGAAAGCGACTCAAACACTATATTGCTGGAGATTCTTACAATGAAGATGTTGATGCCTTTCAAGTTATAACTCCAGAGAAATTCATTGAGGACCAAATTCAGAGACCTGCAGAGTCTGTTTTCATCTAGGTAACAGTTCTGGTAAGAAAAGTTCCATGAAAATACTATCCAAATATATTTTTGCAGTTTTTAGTCAATAAGGAAAGTTACGAAGCAAAAAAGGGACAGGAACAGAGCCGGGGTGGCTCACGCCACCCTATGGCGCGGTCCCACCCTTGGCCGCGCCACCAGGTGGTGAGGCCACCTAGGACTCCGCCTCCGACTTGTTTTCTCCCAGTACCTTCCTTTTGATAGGAAACTTCATAATATATAACCCCCGGATCCCCCGAGATCCGTATATTGTGTTTTCGTCGTGTTTTTGTTTCGATCTGTTTCTGCCAGGACATACACTTTGAAGGCTTAGAAGCACAATGGTGTCTGCCAAGGATAAAGGAAAGGATCCCATGGAGGAGGATCTTCAAGACCCCAAGCAGAGGCTAGTACATTTAGTCTCTTGCCCTGCATCAATGGAAGCCCTACGAGTCACTAAGGAGTTCTGCGATAAGTACCAGGACTTGAAGAGGAAGGTGGACATGCTTCAATGGGGGAATAATAGGCTTCGCAAGATGCTGGAAGATTTCCTCACGTCAACTAAGAGGATAATACCACCACCACCGAAGGAGTAATTCGTCATCAGGTTTGGCATCCCCTTGGTTTGTTCCAAGCTTGGGGGAGTGCCGTGGTATCACATCACTATCTTCTATCTTTCTACCTTTTTAGTAGAGTCATATCATGAATAGAGGAGTTATTATGTAGTATGGTTTGCATTATGGAAGTGTCCCCTCTCTCGTTAGATATGTATCCCTTGGTGTGAGTTACCGTTATGGAATATTAATGAGAAGTTCTATCATTCACTCTTTTGCATAGCTTATATTAGTTTTCAATTCGTGGTTATATGATTGATCTTGTTGTTAGTATTGGTATCACTTTGGGATCATTGAGTTAATTTAGTTGGTTTTGGCAAACCTGGCTCGGTCAGTAGCAACACTATTTTTGAGAGTTGAATGAAAAAGATAGAAGTACTCTAGAGAAAAATAATTTCATCATCTTTCTTTCTTGATTTGCTAATAAGTTTAGTATTCTCTAGTTAAGATCTTTTGTGCTTCCAAAGAAGATTGCATGTTTGTCTTTATCACTTGTATGTTTGTTTGTTTCCTTCAACTCTTATACTTGCTTCCCAGCCTTGCTAGCAAAAAACCTGTACTAAGAGGGTATTCTTCTCGTGCATCCACCTCCTTTAAACCAAAACCTTTGCCATTTGTGTCCACCATACCTACCTAGTAGCATTATTGCTATTCCAAGTAAATTCTTGTTTTATCTACCTCCCAAATTAAACTTGTTATGTGAAAATTAGTGATTAAAGCTCTCACGAACTTGATGGCACACTTTACTTTCTTGCACTTAATAAACTTTAACCATTGTGCTCACCTATGTTGCGTATATGCTTGCGCTTTGTAAGTTGTGAATTAGCAGAACCATGTTGTCATGGGGAACGCTTTCAACATTGCACTGGTACTTTGTACCAAGTTGATATCATGTTCTTTTGTCTATGGATGTCGTCGGTGTGAAATGAAAGGGGAGCTTGTAAGTCCATGGAGTTATGCATGTGTGTTAGAGAAACGCCTGGGCCGCTGGTCTAATCCATGCTGACATGGTGGAAACCTGCAGCGTAACCATAACGAGTATCTATGAAGTATTCTTCTTATAAAAAAAGAGAGATAGAGATTGAGAAAAAAGAGAAAAAGAAAAAAAGAGATATTATGAAAAGAGGAAAGAGAGAAAAAAGCACCATATTCCCATGGTAAATAAGAAGATTGCTGAGATGCTTGTTGTTTGCTTGCCTTGTCATTTGATGTGGGGATTCTTCCGTATCATCGGGCAAGGGGTACCCCGTTGGCGGTTCTCTATGATACACATATGCTTACGATGACAAGAACTTACCGGTGACTGAACTTGAGTAGCATGAGGAGCGGCCCTCATATTCAAGGGACATGGGATTCTCAATTTACAACTTGTCAATGCATATCCTCATTTTTGATCACTTTAACCTTAATCACCTAAAGATGCCTATGATAGGGGCAATGAGAGCTGAAAGCTAGTAAGTATCATAATTTTTGGGAGCTCTTTATGAGACTTGCAATCCCTACTTCCCTCTTTGAAGGGCCTTTCTTTCACTTTATAGTTGAGTTAGTAAACCTATTCCCTTCTATCTCAGCAAGTATTTTGAGTTGTTGTGTTTCATTCATTCATATGATGATTTATTCAATCATGTTTCTTATGTTCCTTGTTTAGCACATTGCTCTTATCCTGATGTTTACTACTATGAAAGCTTTCATTGAAAAACCAGTTATTTGTGAACTCCAGCAAGTTATCAACTATTCTTCGACCAACAGCTAAGTTTGCCATTACCAATTATGATTCACTTTATGTATATTTATTGTGTTTCCTTTACTTATTACAAGTTGAGTTATATAATAGTGAGTTGTCTTCTATTATGATCTATGTATTTGATGAATGTGTTGCTTCTTGTCCGTATTCTTTTATCGACTCTTCACTCCAAAAACCTAAGGCCATGTTTATTGAGCTCAGTTTCGCTTAAGGACAAGCGAAGTCTAAGCTTGGGGGGAGTTGATACGTCCATTTTGCATCACTATTATATGTATTAATTCACTATTATTCATTGATATATTTCATACTGAGAGGTGATACTTATGTTATTTCATCTATTTTTGCATGGTTCATGACTTTTGGAGCATGGACCGCTGCAGTCAGGATTCTGATGGAAAAGGTGTTGTTTGGAGGCAAAATTCGCGAAGATCAGAAAATCCGGAAAGATATACGGAAAATCCTATTTTTTCAGAAGACTAAGGATGCCAAAAGATGGAGTGGAGATGGGCCACAGGGGGCCCACACCACCCCATGGCGTGGGCAGGCCTAGGCCACGCCAGGAGGTGGTGTGGCCACCCTGGCCCACTCCAGCCTCTCCCCTCTGGCGTATATCAACCTCCCGAAACCCTAAGACTCGGGGAGCGACCACAGAAAAATTCCGCCGCCTCTGTGGGGCGGAAAACACCGAGAGAGAAAGATCTCTCCGGTAGACAGATTTGTGCCGGGGGAATTCCTTCCCGGTGAGGGGAGCTCGTCGCCATCAACACCACCATCAAGATGGACTTCATCAGGATCATCATCATCATCATCACCACCATCATCACCATTAGCACCCTCATCACCATCTCCATATTGCTGTAACAATTGGTTGAATCTTGCTATAGTTCATAGGGGAAACTTTCCCGGTGTTGATTACTCTTTGTAGTTGATGCTATTGAGTGAACCATTGAATTATTGTTTATGTTCAGATTGTTATACATCATTATTCCATCTCTGATCATGATCAATATGATGTCTTGTGAGTAGTTCATTTTGTTCTTGAGGACATGGGAGAAGTCTTATTGTTAGTAGTGGAGTTGTGTTGAGAAAGATTCAATAGATTGTTATTTAAGTTGTGGTGTACTTCTTCTAGTGGTGTCATGTGAACGTCGACTACATGACACTTCACCTATATGGGCCTAGGGGAATGCATTGTGTATTTGGATACTAATCGTAGGGGTTACCGGAGTGACAGAAACCTGAACCCCCGTTAGGAAACCATTGCACAAGGGACGTAAGGGTCTTAGAGTTTAAAGCTGTGGTTAGGTTTCTACCTAAATTACTTTCTTGTACTTACGGATGTTTGCAAGGGGTATAATCACAAGTATGTATTAGTCTTGGATGGGGCGGTACATTAGCACAGGTTCAGCCACACAAAACTTATCAAGCTAAAGAAGATTAATCAACTATATGAAGCAAAAGCACTTGACAGTCTTCCCATGTGTCCTCAAGAACGTTTGGTCATCTTAAGTAATACAACCGGCTTGTCATTTGCTACATAAAGGATTGGGCCCCTTGCTGCATTCATTCCTACTGTCTTTTATTTTACTCGTACTTTGTTTACTTGCTTTATCGAAAACCCCTAAAAATCCGTTTGCTAAGTATTTGCAGAGAATTCCTGATCCATACCACTAGCCAGCACCTTCTGCTCCTCGTTGGGTTTGACACTCTTATCGAAAATACTGCGATACACCCCCTATACTTGTGGGTCATCAATAATCCAAGGAGGAGGAGAACCACGCGGAGGAGAGATGCGAACTCTTCGATTTCCAGCGGAAGCATGGCAAATAAGCAAGGGAAGAAATCTCGGGTGCAGTACCAATGACAACCGATGCCTCACACGAAGTGACGAGGGTTTAACTCATCAATACCCATTGTTATGGACTTGGGTTTTGGAGAACGAGGGAGCGCTGGAGACATATATCGGCTAGCAAACAAGCACATAGGGGACAAAGATTTACCCAGGTTTAGGCCTCATAGAGGTCCCTACTCCTGCTTGTCTTCTCGTGGAATTATTGAAGGAACCGAAGGTTACAATGGTGCGCAGATGCAATCTGGCGAGGGTTGTGGAAACTAGGGTTGCGTGTGTCCTCCTCGCCGCCCCCTCCTAGCCCTTATATAGATAGGCTAGGTCTTGGGTAGCAGGTCGAGTCGGTTACAAATTAGGGTTTTCCCCTTCAAACTTTCTATCTTTAGCTTCTTCTTGTTCTTCAAGCAATCGAGAGTCCGTAGGTTACTCGAGTCCTTCATTTGGTCCTAGGCGACACCGTGGGCCTGTACGTACTTAGGCCGTATATACCAAGATCGAGTACCTGTAGGGTATACCCATGTCAGTAGCCCCCGAGTGTCTAGTGGAATCGCAGATTCGACTGGGGACTTTTGAAGTCTTTCGAGTGTATGAATGAGTATATTTCGACTGCTTTATTTGTGTCATAGGGATTGTCGATGTACGTGCCTGATATAACCGAAGTATCGGTATTAGTTAACCACCTTAGGGTGAAACAATGCAATCTACTCGAACTCGAGTCCCCAGACTCGAATCTGGAAAAGTGCTGGTGTAATTCGACTCAAGCCGCGAAGGTCTTACATGAGTCGAATTCCAGTTATATGGGTGTGAGCACTCGACGCGTCTGTCAAGGCATGTTCATCGTACCTGTAGGCACGGATACATTTCTGGTAGTGCCCAGCTAATGCGTTGCCAGGCCTTATTCAGGTCTTACCTTCACGCTGTAAGCACGACATCCGAAATTTATCATCGCGGAGACGATTCGGGTGACCCAGGAGACGCAGTCTCTTTGTAGGGGAAAATTATGAGGCGGTGTAGCCATGAGCTTCGAGTGTGGATGTTATCAACACACAGTTTTTTGTACAAATATTCATAGGTGCACGACCAACGCTCCCTATGGGAGTAGCTCCCGAGTGCCTGGTTGAGTCGAAGACTCAAGGAGGGACTAAAGAAATTTTGCGACTGCTGTCATCTTTTGCTTGCTTGTTTCAGTCGAATTTGTTTCTGGCGCTCCCTATGGGAGTAACCCATGTCCATAGTCGAACCGTTATTCGAGTGGTTGGGTTTACCTTTGACTGCCCATGTTCCTGCAAAAAGAAAATAAAAATCATAGGGTGCGCGACCAGCGCTCCCTATGGGAGTAGCCCCCGAGTGCTTGGTGGAGTCGAAGACTCGAGCAAGGACTAAAGTAGTTGAAGCCCTCTGCTGCATAGCTTTGATGACGTCAGTGCTGACGATTTCATGACCTTAGCTGCCCACGTGAGCGAGTTTGACGGGACGTGACGAGTAGTGGGTCCCATTTTCTGACTTTGATTTGACTGGGCGTGCGTAATCTTTTATTTTAACTGCGTGACGAGTAATGGGAGTAGTGGAGGGACGGTTCACGCTTCCACTTCTCCACGTGTCCAACATGATGTTTGCCACGCGTCCAGCATGGTTTTTCTGAGCCGTTGGATTGCATCTTCTAGGGGTTAAGTTGCGGTGCTGCGACGGTAATTTTCTTATCTGCTCTCGTTCATCCTTCACTTCCATCGCCATTGCTGCTGCTCCTCTGCTTTTCTCTGCGCCCGTTTCTTTCGTGACGCTGGACTAGCTTCGCTCATTTTCGAGCTACTTCCTTTGCTTGCATCACCGCCGCGCAATAGGGAAGAAGAAGGGAGGCGCTGCTGCTGAATCCGCGGCCACCGTTGCCGCGGCGAAGAAGAAGGGCGGCTCCGCCGCTGTGGGCACCAACACCGCCGCCGGCGGGAAGAAGAAGGCCACAGGCACTCGCGTCACGAATGGTGCGTGGCGCCCCTCCATCATCAAGTCGTCGGATCTCCGCCTTCTTCATCAAGACGGAGTGCTATCCGGCGCAGTCGCCGACGCGCGCGTCCCTGGCGGTGAGACAATTCCTGTTCCTCCCGCTGGTTTCCGAGTGATGTTTTTAGCATTCATCATTCATGGTCTCTCCTTGCCTCTTCACCCATTCTTTAGGGGCCTCCTTTGTTTCTACGGGCTTCAGCTCCATCAGCTGTCCCCAAATTCGATTCTCGATATCTCTTGTTTCATCACTCTCTACGAGTGCTGGCTCAGAATCGAGCCGCACTTCGGCCTCTTCAAGTGCCTCTTCAAATTGAAGCGCCAATCTGCGTCTGGCTCTTTAGTCTATGATGTAGGTGGTTGCGGAATCCACGTCGACCCATCCGCCACCTACTTCGACATCAAGCTCACGGTGTCTGTCCAAGGATGGAGGGACAAATGGTTCTACATCCGCGATGAGAAGGCTAACGGTGAGCACTTCGGACTCGCGCCTTTCGATCCCGCGACGCCGTGCAGGAGGATGCGCTCCTGGAAGAATGTACTCATGCCTGGCGAGTCCGCGGAGACAGATGTGCTGTACCAGCGCGTGTGCGACCTCGAGAGTCGCATTGGCAAAGAGGAGGGAGGCTGCACCCTCATTTGCACTTGGCTGCGCCGTCGCGTCCAGCCCCTGCAAGCCAAAGTCCACCCCATGTTTAAGTGGGCTGGCGCTGATGATGCCACTCGCGTGTCTGCCGATGGCATGTCCGCGAGTGAGATGGACAAGAGGGTTCGACTGGTCACCAAGTACACCGCCAAGGATGTGCTCCCCAGTGAGCCAGTTGTTCCTCCATTTGATGCTTCGAACCCTCCTCCTGAGGTATAGTTGTGCTACGTAGTAGCTAAATTTGTCGATTGTTTCTCTGTTGTTTACTTGCTGTGTGCTGAATGTGTTGTCTGTGTGCAGGATTGGGCGGTGTCACCTTGTATGCCCCCTCTACCTGAGGGGATTATCCCTCGTGAAGCTTTGGAAGAGGACGAGTCGGAGTCGACCGTCCCTTCTCATGCGGAGGAGGAAGCCCCCGAGTCCGGTAGTACGGATACTCGCAAGCGTTCGCACAACGAGGATTCTGATGCGTCGTCTCCTTCGACTCCGGAAGGTACGGGTGTTGGTGCAGAGTCGCCAATTCTAGCCATTCCTGTGAGCGCCGTGGCAGCATCTTCTCGCAAGAAAATGCGATTGCCCAAGGAGTCTTCGTCAGAGTCGGGGGGAGCCACTTTTGACTTTCACAAGTTTGATTGGTAAGTTTTCTAGTCGATTTGCTCTTCTCTGTTTATGCTCTTGATGGCTCGTCTTTGGGTTTGCCCTATCTTGATATGGTTTTTGTCTTGCAGTCAAGAGGCGTCGTCATCTTCTGGGGACGTCCAATTTTTGAAGGAATCAGGAGTCGCGACCTCAAGGGCGAAGGAAGAGGTCGAGCGCGCTCCTTCCCCTCCATTGGCGGCCCACTCCGGGCATAATTCTTCCAGTTCTCCTCATGCGGGGGAGCATCGAATGGTTGCCCGGGTGAGGGTACAGCAGACATCTTCGGAGTCATTGGAGGACCATGTAAGTGTAGTTTTTCTCCTTTTTGGTGTTGCGGTCGATGTTATCTATTGCCTCTGCTGATCCCTTTTTGTGCGATAGCTCCCTGTGAAAGAAGCCGCGCACTTGGCAGAGCAAGTGCTTGCGATGGGTCGCCAGCATGCAATGCTGGAGACGCGTCATCGCGTGGTTGAAAGTGAGTGTCTTGAACTTCTTCTTCTTCTTTGTCTCCTTTTTAATACGGTCGACTGATAGTCAATCCCTTTCTGTTTGTAGCCAAACATAACGCTCTCCTGCGCAATGCTGCCACCATGGAAAAGACCCTCGCCGCGGCTGTGAAGGGTCACGACAAAGAAATCGCGGTGCATGACGAGGCGCAAAGGCGCGAAGAGGATCTGCGTGCCTCCTTTGTAGCCAGGGAGAAGTTGTTCAAGGAACAACTACTCTCAATTGCCAAGGCTCTCTCAGGTACTTTGCTTGTGGATATTGTTATCCTTCTCTGCTTCGAATGTTTTTGCCGGTGGCAATGATGCTTTTTTCCATGTGTGGATTTATGTACAGATGCTGGCGATTTGAGCTTTGACCTATAGGCCCTTCGTCATGATGACGCACTGTCAGCAGTCGAAGACCGCAGCATCGCCGTGCAGGACACGCTCTCCAAGGCTAAAAGCATACTCAGTCGCCTTCAGGAGGAGCTGATGCCCAAGGCGGAGCTAGTCGAGAATATAGACGAGCTGGTGGAGTCACTCGCTGGAGGTGTGCCTACCAGCTTCAATAACTCGCTCCGCTCGGCCGGCGCGTCCATGTCACTTGCCATGGTGCAGGCCCACGGAGTCGAGATTGACCCTGCCGCGGTGTCGAAGGCGATGCCTGTTAGCACAGACGGTCAGCAGGTAGTCTTCGCTCCTTTCGCGACTGCCTATGGCAAATATGGGCCTCAGTTGATAAATACTGTTGCAAAGTATTCTGAGGATCTACATCGCGCCAAGAAGGCGGCGAAAGCGGCGGCATCAGGGGCTGGCGGAAAGTCAGTGGCATCTGACACTGCCACAGACTCGATGAAGCCCCCGAGGCCGTCGAAGTCAAAGAAGCCAGCTGCTCCTTAGTTAGCTTTTGTAATAGTTAATTAGCTTATGTCCTTTTGTTTAAGAACGTGCCTGCTGGCGAGTGTATCTGCTGATACTTTTGCTGGTCTTGAATGCATTTAATTCATTTGTCATTGTGTTGACTTGGTCGTTTTATTTGCTTCTATCTTGACTTGTGGTAGGGTACATCGAGTGATCCTTTGAGGGAAACTCAGGACTCGCCGACTCTTGATGATACTGTGGTACCGCCGCGTTCTAGAGTAGATGAGCTGTCGCTACTTTCGCGACTGCGTGACCGCGTGAAGCAGCTGGAGCGTGACTTGTCCGTGCTCCGCGGTAACGCGGATGTATGGAAGTCGAAGGCGGAAAAAGTCGCCGCCCAAGAGCAGTATCTGCTTGGCGAGGTGACACAGCTGGGTGACCAATTCAAGTGTTAGTTTGCCTGCTCTCATCTTCTTCTTGTTGTCGCTCGCAATTGTATGTTGTACTTATGCTGCTGTTGTTGCTTCGTGTAGTTGTCAGCACGTGTCATCCGCAGGAGGAGAAGGATAGAATTGCCATTCGCATGCATGATCTCACCCAGGAACAACTTCAAGAGAGTGGATACTTCTGGGTGGATCATGAAGAACATTAATCGGGCGATGTTTCCGCTGGATGATACTCCATCAAGCTTGCTGGCCCTCCTTGCCAAGTTTCAAGACCTGATCGTGGTTCGCGAGTGCGTGAGGCAATAGTTGGTGGCTGGTGCCAAGGCTGCTCTATCAATGGTGCGACTGCACAGGCCTGACGTGGATGTTGCGGCAATTGCATCTGTGCCGCCTACACCATCGGCAGGTTCTGCCTGGAATATGGTGCCGCACTACCAGGCGGTGGATCGCCCAGCAGAAGAGATCGTCGACCTCTTCGAGGAACAGACCAACGTTCTCCTGCTGCAGTAGTAGCCTAGTTTGTATCCTGCACATAAGTGTACTTGTGTTGTAAAGTTCGTATAAATGTTGTGTATAATTTATTGTCAAATATGTATAAAGAGCTTTGTTAGCATGAAGTGCGTTGCACTATGCGAGTCCCTTTCGTTAGCCTGGTCATGCTTTTATCTCTGTCCCTTGTCAACCTGTCAGATGCGTTGCAGCTAGGTTGATGTTTGTGTCAAGGGTTTCGATTGATGTACCGGCTACTCAGGATATCGCGTTTTGGTTCGTAGAACAGATGTATATAGGGTGGCGCAGCCCCCGAGTAGATAAATTGGAAAAGTAAAGGAAAACACAGAGTTTTAGGGCACTTAGCTTTATTTATTCGAAGAATAGTGCGAGGTACAATGTGTGGCTAAGTAGCCTTGGCTGAGTAGCCTTATTTGCAATGTAAAAAGTAAAGAGCGACTAAGGGTAGAAGCGTCGCAGTTATGCGACGTTCTAGGGATTGGAGTATGCGACTCCTGTCTCTAAATCTTGAAGGCGATAGGCGCCACCTGGGATTATTTCTGTAATCACGTACGGCCCTTCCCAAGGGGACTCGAGCTTGAGATGCCCCTGCTGCTTCAGTCGTAGGACCAGGTCGCCTTCGACGAAGGATCCGGGGCGAAGCCTCCTACTGTGGTAGTTGCGCAGGTTCTGTTCGTAGATCGTGGATCTTTCCGCGGCGATTTCCCTTGCCTCATCAAGGAGGTCGATGGAGTCTTCGAGTGCGAGGGATGAATCTTGCTCGCTGTAAGCGACCACGCGCGGCGCCTTGTACCGTACTTCGGCGGGTAGCACTGCTTCGGCTCCGTGCACCATGAAGAATGGCGTGTAGCTCGTGGCGTTGTTTGGAGTTGTGCGTAGGCTCCAGAGTACGGATGGCAGTTCGTCCGGTCAGCAACCCGCGGCTTGTTCGAGTGGCCGGAGGAGTCGCTTCTTGATGCCGCCACAGACAAGCCCATTTGCTTTTTCCACCTGACCGTTGGTCTGTGGATGCACTACTGAGGCGTAGCTGATGTTGATACCTAGGTTCTCACAGAATTCTTGGAAGTCCTTGGATGTGAAGTTTGTCCCGTTGTCGGTGATGATGATGTGCGGCACTCCGAAGCGGTAGACGATGGACTCAAAGAACTTGACTGCGCTATGTCCTGATTGGTTGGTCATTGGCATGGCCTCAATCCACTTGGTGAATTTGTCGACTGCGACCAAGAGGTAGATGTAGCCTCCTCGTGAGGACCTTGGGAGTTTGCCGACCATATCGATTCCCCATTGCACGAAGGGCCAGGCCAACAGAATTGGCCGGAGTTCTGCGCCAGGTGCGTGCGGCTTGTCCGCGAATCGTTGGCATGCGTTGCACTTCTGGACGATGTCCTTGGCGTCGCGCATGGCCGTAGGCGAGTAGAACCCAGCTCGCAGAGCTTTGGCCACGAGGGCACGACTGCCAGCGTGGTGCCCGCAGGTCCCTTCATGGATATTGAGGAGAACAGCTCTTCCGTCGGCCGTGGAGACACATCGTTGCAGTACTCCTGTGATGCTCCGTTTATACAGTTCGTCATTGATAACAGCGAATGCCTTGGATCCCCGTGCGATGTGTCGTGCATCAGTCGGATCGTCCGGTAACCTTTTGCTGAGGAGATATGTGATGTACGGTTTAGTCCAGGATTGCTCAATCATCATGACGCTCATTGGTCCCTCGAGTTCTATGTCCATCTCCAAGTCATCGAGTGCCATTGGCTCATTGGGCGGCGTAGCCCCCGAGTCCGTTGTTGCACTTGTTTTGTTCTCTGCGGCCTTTGGCTTGATGGAGCGTTCGCAGATGCGCTCGAGAAATAGCCCAGGTGGTATGGGGGCGCAGGTAGAGCCTATGTTGGCGAGTGCGTCCGCCTCTTCGTTGCTTTCGCGACCTACGTGCCGCAGCTCTCAACCGTCGAAGTCTCCTTCGAGTGTGTCGTAGAGGTCGCGATACATGATCATGTTGTCGTTCAGTGCGTCGCACTCATGCATCGTTTGGTTGACGACCAACTTAGAGTCGTCGTATATGATGAGCCTCTTGGCGCCGCAAGCTTTTGCCATCCTCATCCCGTGCAACAGGGCCTCGTATTCAGCCTCGTTGTTGGAGGCTGTGAACTGCATTCGCAGGATGTACTTCAGCTTGTCCCCTTGAGGTGATGTCAGTATGACACCTGCGCCTGCTCCGTCATTCCGCTTGGACCTGTCGAAGTGCATTGTCCACAGGTAGGACATGTCTGGTTTGTCCGGGAGCTGGTTCTCCATCCAGTACATGAGGAAGTCAGGGAGAACTTGCGACTTGATTGCGTCGCGCTTTTCGTATGTGATGTCTCGTGGAGACAGTTCTACTCCCCAAAGCGCGACTCGTCCCGTGGCATTGAGGTTATTGAGGATATGCCCCAACGGGGCGTCGTTGACCACCATGATTGGGTGTTCCTGGAAGTAATGGCACAGTCGCTGGGCGGTCATGAAGACACCGTACGCCAGCTTCTGGTAGTGCGGGTACCGCTGTTTTGTTGGCGTGAGGACCTCGCTGAGGTAGTATACTGGGCGTTGCACGCCGTGGACCTTGTGTTCCTCAGCTCGCTCGACGACGAGCACTGTGCTGACCACCTGGTTGGTGGCTGAAATATATAGCAACAGTGGTTCCCTTTCTCTTGGGGTCACCAGCACTGGCAAAGTGGATAGCAGGCACTTTAGATCTTTGAATGCTTCTTGCGCTTCGTTGGTCCACTCGAATTTTTCAGCTTTGCGGAGGAGCTGGTAGAAGGGCAACGCTTTTTCACCCATCCGGCTGATGAATCGGCTGAGGGCCGCGATTCGCCCAGCCAGCTGCTGGACGCCCCTTATGTTTTTCGGCTTCTCCATGGCCAGTATGGCTTTTATTTTCTTCAGGTTTGCCTCGATTCCCCTCGCGGAAATGAGATACCTGAGTAGTTACCCAGATGGTACACCGAAGGCGCATTTGTACAGATTGAGCTTGATCCGGTAGCGATCGAGGTTGGCGAAGGTTTCGCGCAAATCGTCGATTAGGGAGGCGTCCTCCTTGGTCTTGATTACTATGTCGTCGACATAGACTTGAATGTTGCGACCCAGTTGTTCCTTGAGGCAAGCCTGCATGCACCGCTGGTAGGTGGCTCCCGCGTTCTTTAGCCCGAAGGGCATTGTGTTGTAGCAGAACACACCGAAGGGCGTTGTAAACGATGTTTTCTCTTAATCTTCCTCCTTCATTCGAATCTGATTATAGCCTGAGTAGGCGTCGAGGAAACAGAGGCGCTCACATCCCGCAGTGGAGTCGATGATTTAGTCGATGCGCAACAACGGGAAGTGATCCTTTGGGCATTGCTTGTTCAGAGAGGTGAACTCCACGCACATCCGCATGATAACCGTGTTGGCGAGCCAAGTGTTTTCCTTGATCTCGCGTATGAACTTGGCTTCGAGGAGTCTGTTGATATCCATTCCAACTGCCTGCGCTCGTGGCTCAGATAATCGTCGAACTATTTGCTTGACTGGCCTTGCGTCGGGGTTGACGTTGAGTGCGTGCTCGGCGAATTCCCTGGGAACTCCTGGCATGTCCGCAGGACACCAGGCGAAAATTTCCCAGTGCTCACGGAGGAATTCGACGAGCGCGAGTTCCTATGCGGGACTCAAGTTGTTGGCAATGAGGGTCGTCTTGGCGGGATCCGATGGGTGGACCTGCACTTTCTTCGTGTGGACCGATGAGTCGAAGGAGAGATCAGGTGAGCTTGGCCGGCTCAAGGGAGGCAGACTGTTGTCTGTCGTCTCCTTTAGTCTCGCGAGTTCCTCCTGCATGCCGAAGGACTGGGAAATTCTATTGAATTCCCTATCGCAACTGTCAGATCGCTCGAAGCTCCCGTTGATCATGATGACGCCATTGGGACCTAGCATTTTAATCTGCAGGTAGGCGTAGTGGGGCACTGCCATGAACCTAGCGAACGCGACACGCCCGAGGATGCAGTGGTACTGTGAGGGCCAGTCGACGACCTCAAAGTCGATGCGCTCGCGCCGGAAGTTCTTCGGCGTGCCGAAGATGACGTCAAGGTTGATTTTTCCTAGGGGGTATATGCCTTTACCTGGGACGATGCCGTGGAATGTTGTGTCCGAGGCCTCCAGGCAAGTTGGGGGGATCCTCACTGCTCGCAAGGTACTCACGAATATAAGGTTGGTGCCACTTCCGCCATCCATGAAGACGTGGCTCATGTCGAAGCCTCCGATTTGCGCCTCGAGTACGAGGGGGCAATGGCCTGGACGGGGTACCTGAGGCGGATGGTCGCGTTTGTCGAAGGTGATGCAGGACTCGCTTCCATTGAGATACTCAGTGGTGGATGGTGGCGAGTGTGTGGTCAAGTTGACTTGGCGAGTGATGGCCTTCTGCACCCTATTGGAGGGGCGTCCCTTTTGGATCATCATGGTGCCCATGGCTCGTGGGTACGGTTCGCCTCCATGGTGCTGGTCCGGTGCGGCTGCGTTCGGGGGTGGCCCAGGTGGAGGTGGCGGAGCACCATGTGCCACGGCGCCTGGAGCGGCTCCGTAGCCTCTTTCGACTGCATTGCGGTTCATCCGAACCAGTCCCTCATGTAGCTTGAGGAACTCGTGGAAATCCTTGAGGAGGTGGCTGGACTTCTTCTTGCCATCATGCTTGTCGATGTAGAAGTGCACCGTACATGGCCCAGACAGTTTGTCCTCAATGGAGCTCGCGGGTGCCTCGTCGCGAGTGCGGCGTTGCCACACTTGTGTGGTTTTCCCGGAGTCACGGTATCCGCCGCTACGGTATCTGTTGTTACGGTTATCGTCACGTCTTTCGGTGTAGCCAGCCGCGACCATGTTGACGTCGTCGCGGTCATCGTAACTGCGCATGCGACGCTTGCCTCGGCAATCGCGTCTGCGCTCGAGCTCCGCCTCCTCGTCAGAGTGAACACAATTCTTCACTGAATCTTCTCCATCGGCCCACCGATTTGCGATCTCCATCAGGCGGTCGATGGTCTTGGGCTTTGAGCGGCCCAGCTCCTCTCTGAGTTCTAAGCGGCGGACGCCACCGTCGAATGCGTCAATCGCGCGATCCTCCGAGATGTTTTCTGCGGAGTTCTTGATGATGGACCACCTTTGGATGTAGGAGCACAGTGATTCGCCAGATCTTTACTGGCAGCATCTCACTCTTGGATTGATGCGGCCCGCTTGTATGTGCCCTTAAAGTTGCGCACGAAGCTGTAAACCAGCTCGTCCCAACTGCGAATGGATCCGAGTGGGAGGTTGTTGAGCCATGCTCAGGTGGCGCCCTGCAGCTGTAGCTGCAAGCATTGCATGGCCGTGCTTCGACTGCCTCCGTGGAGCCTGACAGAGGAGATGTGGTCCTCCAGCCAGATCTTCGGGTCCTGTAGGCCGTCAAACTTCGGGTTCTCCGCCGGAAGGTTAAACCCTTTAGGCATTCGTTTCTGCCTAATGGATCTGCTGAAGCATCTGGTGCCGCAGAGCTCCACATCTTCCTCTTCTGAGTCAGTCGACCGAGCATGTCGTGCTCTTGATTTGTCGATCTTGCGCTGCGTGATGTCATCACGTGCGTCGTAGTCGTGGTCGTGTCATCGTGAGCGGCGACGTCGAGACAAGTCATGACTGTCATCGCTAGATGAGGGCGAGGAGTAACGCTTTGCTAGTGCTTTGCCCTTCTTTGGTTCCGGTGTCGGCTCCTTGTCGAGGGCGGCCTCGATTAATCCCAAGCCCGTGATCGTAGATCGGTGCATGGCGGCTCGGGGGTCCCCAGCTGGTGGCTGGTTGTTTAGGAGGTACATGGTGGCCGCTATCACCACAGCCTGCGGCGTCTTGGGGACCACATTGCCCCTTCTGTCGACTGTCATAGAGCCGAAGTAGAGGACCTTTGCGGCCTCTATGCATTCCTGCTCGGTGATATGGGCCATCCGAGATTGCCTCTTCTTGGCGAGGTACTCGTTTCCCTTTGAGGAGGATCCTCCGTAGGAGGAGAGCCCAGCACGACGAAGGCTCGACTCGTCTGCCACCTTTTTGCGCGCCTCGAGTTGCGCGATTGTTTGTACTTGGCGCTTGAATTCTTCCTTCAGGAGCCAGTGATAGCCCATCAGCAGCTGTTGCGGGGATCCGAAGGGTAGAGGGGTGCCTCGCAGGGCCTCGCGGCAGCGAGCCATTCTTGCTCGTTGAGCTTGATCACGACGGGTTCGCCGGTTTGCTCATTTACTATGGTTGGAGGTTCGAATGCTCCTCCGTTGTCAACAGGGGTGCGATTGCCACCGTTACCGCCGTTGCCGACATTGCCACTGTTGTCGCCGTTAGGCGCGTCGGTTTTGTTGCCGCGATTGCCGCCGTTGTCGTGGTTGGCAGAGGTGTCGCCTGCGTTGATGACGGTGCACATGAAGTGATTGGGGAAGCTGCTGCTTCCACAACTCTCAGATCCAGAACCGTAGGTTCCATCATCAGTGGCCAGATTGCTCAGATCAGAGTCGCGACTGCTGTCGCTGACGGTGTTCTCGACTGCCGTCGGGGCGTTGAGCTTGCTGAGGGTGCCGATCGATGGAGGAAACCATGATGCTGGGGCAATCGATGGTGCCGTCGGCTGATCAGGCATGCGAAGCGTGCCCATCTGACCGACTTGGAAGCAAAAGCTCCCTATCGCCAGGCTAATTCCATCGCCTACGGACCTGAAGGCCGGTTGAGTGGCCGGCGTGTGGACGGTGAAGTCGAATGCGCCGAAGAGCAGGAAAATCTCCGCTGTTGCGGAGTTGTAGATCGCGGTTGATGGGGCCGAAGAAGCCGCAACATCAGCACTCCCAATTCCCACAGACGGCGCCAATTGACGAGGGTTTAACTCATCAATGCCCATTGTTATGGACTTGGGTTTTGGAGAAGGAGGGAGCGCTAGAGACATCTATCGGCTAGCAAACAAGCACACACGGGACAAAGATTTACCCAGGTTCAGGCCTCGTAGAGGTCCCTACTCCTGCTTGTCTTCTCGTGGAATTATCGAAGGAACCGAAGGTTACAATGGTGTGCAGATGCAATCTGGCAAGGGTTCTGGAAACTAGGGTTGCATGTGTCCTCCTCGCCGCCCCCTCCTAGCCCTTATATATATAGGCTAGATCTCGGGTAGCAGGTCGAGTCGGTTACAAATTAGGGTTTTCCCCTTCAAACTTTCTATCTTTAGCTTCTTCTTGTTCTTCAAGCAATCGAGAGTCCATAGGTTACTCGAGTCCTTCATTTGGGCCTAGGCGACACCGTGGGCCTGTACGTACTTAGGCCGTATATACCAAGTTCGAGTACCTGTAGGGTATACCCATGTCACGAAGATTTACTAGCATACCAACACCTGCTTCACCACAAAAAGGGAGATTTGCTAAGGATGCAAAGACAACTCGACGAAAGAAAAAGACTAACCGATGAATCCAGCCTAAGACGGACACAACTAAGCTCTACCTGAGGATCAGGAAGCATAACGGGGGAGCACCACCAAGAAGAGGAGCATCACAGCCGCAGAACATCCCCGAAGTTGAAAGAAACAAACTGACTCGAGATCTTGACCTGTCGTTCATGATAGTAGATCTAACAGGATACATCACAGCCAAAATAGCCCAAGCAGCAATCGTAGTCGCACATACCTATCTACTCACAACCCAACCTACATCCGATGATCCACGAGAAGCTCTCCATCATTTAGCTCTAATGAACCTTAGCATGGTGGAAGCAACCCTCACACAAGCAGAACAGGGAGGCACACATCAGCCGGACAGATCCCCACGCCGTCGTAGCAGCCCTCGGCTGGTGGGGCACTCCCGAAGATCTCAGTCAACACATTGGGTGCACTTTTCAGGGCCCGAGCCATGAAACAGCACAAGAAACGAGAACACGCATCGCAGACACGATAGGACAGGGGACGAAGGCCGCAACCGAAGATACTACAATAGATATAGCAAAGACGACCATGAGCTATGCGGAGCTAGCTGCTTCATCCAGCGGATTCGCAAGAGCAAAGTACCTAAATACTTCAAACTCCCACATGACCGTCAAAAATACGATGGGCTATAGGAACCCGAAGCTTGGCTAGCAGATTATTTAGCCACCATCAAGTTACATGGAGGCTCCATAGGCACCGCAATGTAAAGCCTACAGCTACACTTAACCGGTGTCGCACGGTCATGGCTTATCCAATTACCCGAAGATTCCATTAGCAGCTGGAATGACCTTGAGGACAAATTCATCCAACATTTTCACTCCACATTCAAACAACCCGCATCTCTGGAGCAACTGCGAGCGTGCAAACAGAAACCTGGGGAGTCAATAAGAGCCTTTATTCAGTGATGGAATATAATCAAGAACTCAGCTGAAGCCATATCCGACAAAAGGGCAATCAACACCTTCAATGACGGCCTCCGCCGCCGAGAATTTGTAGAAGAACTGGGAAGGGTCAAACCCAAAACAATGTTGCAGCTGATGGACATAGCAAACTGCTGGGCTGATGGAGAAGACGTACTACACAACAAACAAACACGCTCACCCGAAGAAGATAGGGACAAATGCAATAGTGACATAAGACGAAGGAATAACGACAGGCACACAGACCAAGCTATGTGGTAGCTAGTTTCTCGAGAGAGGATAATTATAGAAATAACAACCATAACAGGGCCCGTGGAAGCCAATCAGCACAACGATACCAACCAAGAGCTCGGGACCCACCCATGTCTGCGATGCAAATGCTGGAGGGACCCTATAATATGCACTTTTACGTCGACTCAACGGGCAAAAGATGATCCAACCATCTCATGAAAGACTGACGAACGTTTTTAAAGATGCAAGAGTTATGCAACACAAAAGCAACCGAAGCAGCAAGCAGAGGATACACCACTATGCCTGGCACGTTAGCCATCGGCGCCCCACCACCAACACCGGTAAACCCGCTAGCAAGACAGCCACCAAACACAAGAAATCAAGGGAACGAGTATCCTAGGTCAAAGGGAGCAATGTCAATGATTCAGAAAGGGCGCCCATCCAATAGGATCCAAAAGCTAATTACAAGACAAGTCAACATGGACGAGATAGATCCACCAGCCACACCCGAGTATCTCCATTGGTCAGAACAAGAAATTATATTCAACAGAGCTAATCACCCACTTCGAGTACCACGACTAGGCCATTCAGCATTAATAGTAGAAGCACAAGTGGGAGGATTCGAAATGAGCAAAGTCTTTATGGATGTGGGAAGCAGCATAAATCTGATTTATGCCAAAACACTAAGAGCAATGAATTACTCATTGGCAAATCTAGCACCAACAAAAACATCCTTCAACGGCATTGTACTAGGTAAAGCTGAAATCCCCTTAGGTAATGTATTTCTTGATGTTATTTTTGGTTCTAAGGAAAATTTCAGGCGGGAAAAGCTCAAGTTTGAAGTCATGGACTGGCCATCATAGTATCACACGATCCTGGGACGACCAGCTTTCCCACGATTCATGTTAGTCCCGCATTATGCATATCTAGTTATGAAAATGCTAGCAACAAAAGGAGTCATACGGTCAAGGGAAGCTTCACACGATCCGACAATTGTGATCGGGAGTTCAATAAAATCTCTAAATCATTTGGGATGGCAATAGAATTTGAACAGGTAAAAATGGCAGCAACCGCAGAACCTCTGGCGATAGCATGTGTCAATCCCGACCAAGATTTTGACACCGCAAAAGATACAAAGGAAGTACAGATCCATCCGACCGACCTGAAGAAAACCACATTTGTGGCCTCAAATCTTGATCCCACATAGGAAAGCACGCTCATCGAGTTCCTCCGTGAGCACTGGGAGATCTTCGCATGGCTACCTTCTGACATGCCGGGAATTCCCAGGTAACTCGCTGAGCATGCATTGAATTTGTACCCCAAGGCGAAGCCAGTAAAATAGTCACTTCGTCACTTCACAGAACCAAAACATAAGGCCATTGGAAAGGAGCTCCATCGCCTCGTTGATGCCGAATTCATCAAAGAATTAAAGAAAGCAGAGTAGGTTGCAAACCCAATATGCGTCCCAAAGAAAAATACAAAAGAACTACGGATGTGCATTGATTTCACTACGATGAACAAACATTGTCCAAAGGATCACTTCCCACTACCACGAATCGATCAAATAATCGATGCAACTACGAGGTGCGAACGTCTTTCCTTTATGGACGTGTATTCAGGATACCATGAAATTCGGATGAAGGAGGAAGATCGGGAGAAAACAACATTTATCACGACATATGGTGTATTCTGCTATACAACAATGCCCTTTGGCCTAAAAACGCTAGGGCAATATATCAATGGATGATGCAGAATTGCCTAGGAAATCAAATCAGCACAAACGTGCAAGTATATGTTTACGATGTTATAGTTACAACAAATCAAGGGTCTTCACTTATCAAGGATCTCCAAGAAACATTCGAGAACCTTGACAAAATTTGCATCAAACTTAACCTGACGAAGTGTTCATTTAGAGTACCAGCAGGGCAACTCCTCGGATACCTCGTATCAGCAAGAGGAATCGAAGCCAATCCCAAGAAAATATAGGCGATCTTAACAATGGAGAAACCAATGAACCTTCGGGGAGTACAGCCGCTGGCTAGGCAAGTCGGAACACTCAGCAGTTTTATTGCTCGTTTAGGAGAAAAATCACTACCATTCTACGTGCTCATGAGGAAATATAATAAATTTGAATGGACAGAAGAAGCTCAGTGTGCCTTTGAAGATCTCAAAAGAATACTTTCAACATCTCACGTCATTGTGTCTCCATGCGAGAAAGAGGCATTACTTCTTGACATTGCCACCACAAATCAAGTGGTCAGCACGGTTTTGATCGTAGAGCGACCCGAAGAAGGGAAAACCCACGGTGTCCAGAGGCCAGTTTACTTCTTGAGAGAAGTTCTCTCGCCATCAAAACAAAGGTACCCACATTATCAGAAGTTATCATATGGACTATTTATGACAGCACGGAAATTGCACCACTATTTTTTAGAACACCCGATCATAGTGGTCAACGAAGCACCCCTATCCAATATCCTAAATAACCCAGAAGCAATTGGACGTGTCTCTCTCTAGGGCATTGAGCTTTCCCCTCGACATATCATGTACAGGAAGCGCAAATCAATCAAATCACAAGTTCTGCCCGATTTCATCACTGAATGGACTGAACTACAATGCGCGGGCCCGCCAGACCTTTCTAGCGCATGGACAATGTACTTTGATGGATCAAAAAGAATGGAAGGAGAAGGGGAATGAGTCATACTAGTATCACCACAAGGCGATAAAATGCGTTATATACTTTGAATGAGCTTCACAAATGCGTTTATAACGAAGCTGAGCACGAAGCCTTGTTGCACGGTATGCATATGGCTAAAGCTTGTGCTGTAACTCGCCTTAAGATATTCGATGACTCCAATATTGTATCAGAACAAGAAATGAACAAGTACGACGCTGTCAGTGATAATATGGTTGCCTACCATGATCTGTATAGCATTATGGAGGCTCAGTTTGATGGATGCGAAGTATCGCATATAGGAAGAGAAAGCAATGAAGAAGCCGACAATCTAGCAAACATCGGGTCCTTGTTCCTACCAGTGCTACCTGGTTTTTTTGGGAGGAAATAACTGAGCGCCCTATCAAAGCCAAGAGAGTTTCTGAGGTCATAGTGCCCAAGACAGGGAAAAAGTTTAAGCCACGAAAGGACTCGGAGAATCACTCGAAGATCATAGAAGAAGAACTAGAAATTGTTGAGGTAATGATAGTAGAGCCTACATGGATGTAGCCATACTAGCATATATGACTAGAGGAGAGCTACCCGAAGATGTGACAGAAGCTCGGTGAATCACTCAAAGATCAAAAGCCTTCAGAATCTGCAGAGGGGAGTTATATAAAAGAATATTTCGGGAGTGCTACAACGATGTGTCACACCCGATGAAGGAAAAGTTATACTTATGGATATAGATGAAGGAGTATGTGGCCATCATGCTAGTAGCCGAGCAATTGCCGCCAAAGCGTTTAGGGAAGGATTATATTGGTTTACAATAGTATAAGATGCAAAGGATATAGTTAGACCATGTGAGGCCTGTCAGTGATTCGCAACAAAACCTGGTGCACCCGCCGCTGAGTTAAATCCCATACCTCTTGCATGGCCTTTCGCTCAGTGGGGACTCGATATGGTGGGTAAACTTCACAAATCATCTCTGGGAGGATGATGACTGCAAGTGCACAGATCGTTTGTAGCTAGTTTCGAAATAAAGACATCGATCCCACAGGGAGCAAGAGTCTGAAGTCTAATAACCCTTGAAATAAATATTACAATAGAAATGCTAAATAAAGTTCTAAGTGACAAGATAAAATGCGAGTATTGCGTAAAAAGGTGTTTTTGGGTTTTTGGTATAAGAGCAACAACAAGTAAAGTAAAACACTGAACACAGAAAGTAAGTATCGCGTATGTAAGAGAGATTGGAACTGCAATAGGGAAAAAGCATTCTCAGGGAATAGCGGATACACCACTAGCATTATAAGGAGCTAAGGTAAATATTATTATCACGAACATTCTCAACTATATGTGTGTGTGGGAGGAACTTCGTATTTGGACAAATAGGCAGCAATTGCTGCTCACATCATACTCATAACCACATCAGTCAGCAATCGACATCAATCGAATTACTGCGCTATTAAGGGACTTAATCCCATAGGAAGTATCCCATGGCAAGGATAGCGTTCCGTGAGTTTCCTCGGTTCCCAAGTTGATACGTAAGGGGTGCCAACAGCTTTATAATCACTGTAAGTGCTAACACACCTCCGTCTATCAACAAGTAGTTCCCTCCATCAAGTCCCCATGAGAGGTAAATATTGATAGGCCGACTTCTCTCAACATCAAGATGAAGACAATCTAACACATGGTCACAGCGATGAATATCATAATATACTTTATCTTATTTCAATCTTATACTAGGGTTTCTCCATATCCCCAAGAACAAATGATCTACTTAGACATGGATGCCATCAACATCATGGCAATAATAATGGAATCTATCATAGATGAATAGTACTTGTATAAATCCATAACGAGTATGGAAATTGCAACAAGATCTAGACAATATGTAGATGGGATGGATGGAGATGGCGGTGATGCAGCGGTTGATGATGAAGATCGATGCCTTAGCCTCCCGGATCGGCGCAGGGCGAAGATGGATCCCCGGTGGATGAGTTCCCCCTCTAGATGCCTTCCGGAGGTGAGGCTTCGGCGATTTTTGGGTGCTCTGTATGTTGTCTCCCCGATTCAGTTGCACGGGGTGAAACTATTTGAGGAGGCGGAGGCAGCGCCAACTATACTGCGGGAACTATACGGCCGAAAATTTTATTCCCGCCATATAGTTGGTCGTTAAATCGTCTGTGTGCCTTGTTCGCTTCGGGTTTTCTTCTTGTGTTATTGATATTTTCCAAATAAGCGATTTATGTTTTTTGGCTCCTTCTATCCTCAGTACAACTGCTCCAAGAATTGTGTCCATTTTATCCATCATCTATCCCGATCCTGGTGAAAACAGACACAAAATGTGCGCGCGAACACCGTATACCAAGATCCTACATCTACAATGCAAAATAATAATATGAAACATGATGTAAATATGCACTCATTAGAGGACATGTCTTTTTGCTCGTAGCAGTCGACAAATTTACTAAATGGACTGAATCAATGCCTGTTACCAGCCAGGACAGAACTTCAGCTGTGAATTTTATCAAATCCATAGTCTTCCGGTTCGGCGTGCCAAACAGCATCATCACTGATAATGGAACTAACTTTACGTCTCAATGATTTCAAGGAATACTGCGAGGAAATGGGTATAAAAGTAAGCTATGCCGCCTCAGTAGCCCACCCACAAACTAATGGACAAGTGGAAAAAGCCAATGGCCTAGTAATATCTAGCCTCAAGAAAATATTACTAGCATCACTTGACAGGGAAAAAGGAGCATGGGTAGATGAGTTACCATCAGTTTTGTGGAGCTTACATACTACTCTAAACAATTTGACACAAGAAACACCTTTCTTTCTGGTCCACGGTGCTGAAGTTGTTCTTCCAGTCGAAGTATCACATGAATCACCATAGGTAGCTATATATGATGAAGAAGCATCAAGAGAAGCACTTGAAGACGATGTTGATGAAGCCCGCGACACCGCCCTACAAAGAGCTACAATATACCAGCAAAACTTGCGCAACTACCATAGTCGACGGTTGCGACCTAGGTCCTTCATCATAGGGGGCCTAGTTCTTCGCCTCAAACAAGATGGCCACCGTAAATTAGAATCTCCTTGGGAAGGACCTTACATTGTTACAGAAGTAATTTCCTAAGCAGCATGTCAGCTATAAGACAAGAAGAACATGAGTCAAATATTCCAATCCGTGGAACGTCGCACAACTACGGTGTTTTTATGCTTAGAATTTATGTTTTTCTCACAGTATTTATAATAAGGCCTATGGCCCGGCTTCTTATCCAAAATATCCAATGGCTAGGCGGCAATATGCCAAAATAATGTATCATCGGCTTTGAAATATAGATAAAAGATAAGTTCTTCATACTCTGAGTTTTTATTTATACCCTTCTTTTTCTAACGAAACAGGGGATATCTATTTCTATATGAATATTGTTCTAAGAAAACTAACAAACAATTATGATCCTATGTCTAGATACATGCATCTGAACGTAGCATCGGGGCTACTCCCATCAGGAGCAATGGTGCGCAGCCGATATGAATTAAATTATGCATACCAAATCAAGGCAATCGTCACTCAAACCTATGGGTTTTACTTTGGTGTATCCTCAAAAAGTTACTCCCATCGGGAGATTCTATAAATTATTAAAACAAAAAGTCTGATAAATTTAAGAAATTCTAGCAGCCAAACAAGGCAGTCGATAAAATTATACAAAAATCTCGGATCGCACTCAATGCGATAAATTCCGAATGTCATGTCCAAAAACATGAAGGTAAGACCCCCGGGATTTGTCTTGTGTGGCCTGATAATCGCACAAGAATATGCTCTTCCTGTAAAATATTCGTATCAACGATATAATGAAAAATCTCGACGGACGCGTTGGGTACTCGATAAAATAAGAACTGGAATTCAGTATTCGGTAAGACCTCAGTGGCTTGAAGTGAATTACACCAGATAGAATTGCAAGTTCAGTCCTGGGGACCTGAATTTGATGTAGGTCAATAGTGCTTTTATCCCTGGAGCAATTAACTGATTTCCGATCCGTCAGATGCATCGGGCCTATTGGACCAAATCCCTATAAAACTGAAAACAATAGAAACAACACAAAACAAAGAAACACTAAAAAATATCTTTGAGACTCGATCCAAATCTACGATTCAGGTAGAGTCTCGGGGGCTACTGACATAGGTACGATTACTCGGGTACTCATGATTCGTTGTCCTGGCTGCATAAAGGCTCATGACCCATGAAGATTCAATATGATGGTCCAAGAAGTATCCGATGAAAGCCTTAGTTGTATTAGGAAAGGAAATACGAACCGACGATATGTTGGGTAATCATACATATGTAACCTATCCGCATACGGCTTTGAGACCCGGTCTATTATATATATAGGATGGGAGAAGCCTATGAGAGGATAACAGTAAACCCCCAAGCAATTTGTAATAGAGCTGTTCATCAAGTAATCAGGCGACTTCGACTCCCTTGTTTGCCTGATATCTAACGAAATCCCCAGCATTCTCTTTTCCGCAAAACCCTAAGTCCATAACTATGGGCATTGCCGAGGTTACCCCTCGTCACTCTCCCTCCCTCTCTTCTCCATGTACTGCATCCGCTTGGCGAAGCGCTGCATAAAATACACAGTACCTCCTATGTCACACTGTCATGCTGCCGGGATCTCAAGAAGCTCTTCTTGATCTCTCGTGGGATCGATGAGGAGGATCCTACACCATACTTGACGTGTGGATACTGTTGAGGTGTTGCCACACCATAGGACTTCATCGCCTTAATCCAACGCGAGTACGACTCCATCAACAATGATCTTAGATCGTAATGCTTTGGATCTTTAAGGGTATGTAGAGCCAATATGTCCTCTCGTTACTTGCATCTAGTAGATAGATCCTCAGGATTTATTCTGCATCACTTCTTGCTTGCTTCTACAAGATATTGGCCCACCTTGAGCCTTCTTATTGCCCGACAGGAGCAAGATTGATGAGATCTCGGCGAGGCACTTGTCGATCACCAATTGCACCTCATCTGATGATGCAACCGCTACGATAGTTCGCCTTCGACTTGTCGATGATGGGACGTATGATAGAAGCCACCATGGGGGTATCCACATCAATGACATTAACTTTGACACCCTTCTTGAGTTGACGACACATGAGCTTCTACTTGTCGTGGTTAGAGAGATTTGTGTAGCATGTACTTGAAATCCTCCTCCTTGTTGCGCTCTTTGAACAACACGCGCCTTCACCAATGGATTGTCCAAGTTCGAGCCGCTGTCGGGTCTAAAGTGGACATTCTCAAGGAGTCCACAAAATGTGTTGGCATCGATGTTGAACAAAACCCTACCGATTCAATATCGCCTTTTGGCTCCTCTTCATGCACATGATGGTGTACTCGGGGTTGAGAACCTTGCATTCATCAAACTCATCCTTGAATATCTTCGAGTAGGCGCCACTAGTTTTATTATTATCGGTGATGGGATGAAGAGAGATAGAAGTCCATGCTTCGCACAAACACTTGTCCTCGAGGCTTTTCCACAAGGGACCTAGGTTCCCAATCCTTGGCTTGCCTTGTTCCTACTCTGAAGCGTAATCATTGTCCTCATCTTACCCATCCTCATCCCCATCCTCCTCTTCAAATGCATGTTAGGTGCCACCGACATTGTCATTGATCATGTCATTCATGAGGGTCCTATCATCGGTCTATGCACACAAACACAAGGCGTGTGCTAAGCAATTGATTAGGGGAGCACACATAACACAAATGCTCTAGTTAGGGGAGCACACTAAACATATATGTGTTGATCACATACCTGCATTTTGTTGAACATCTGGTCGGCATCTAGGCCGGGAGCACCAAACAATCTACGGCTGACAAAATTGTCGGGAGCAGTTTGCCATCGTGGCTGCTGAGCCACCGGCGAATCAGTGTAGGTATCATTGAGGTTGATGTTGTTTGTGAAGCTAGGACGCGAACATGAGACCTTAGGCTCTGATACCATGTCAGGCTTCATGCACTAGCAAACGCAACAAAAAGTCCAAACTAATGGAAAAGGGCTAGGCAATCCACTTATACACTTCAATAGATGTCAGCATGACGACAGTCGTTGATGCTCGGGGAAAAGAGGGTGTTCGGGTCGAAACCACCATGCTCACTCTCTTCGAGCTCGGGGAGAACCTTGTTATAGAGAGCGGTTTCACCCTTGTTCCTAGAAGTATCCCGACGATGACGGTGACCCACTCTACGTGGTGGATTCATAGTTGCACGGAATGCCGACGTGGTGCTCCCCTGACTACCACTCCTCATGTTGAACCCTTGGCTTATCACATGGTTCCCCGCTCCATAGTCTCCTTCTTCTCCTTGCGGTGCCCACACATTGTGTTCGTCCCTGGCGAACTTCTGTTGCATGTAGGCATCCACCCACACCAACTCCGGCATCCCCTTTGTATTGACATTCGGTGGAGGGCTTCTTGAAAGTCCCATCCCGCCCCTTGTTGAGCCCCTTCACCATTGGTACTTTCGGAGGCATGGAGGCAATGGCGTGGCTTGGCGAACAGGGAACGTAGTGGCGGTGGCTCTGTGGATGAGGGGCAGGAAACTAGGGCGACGGGGTGGAAGAAATGAATTGGAGTAAGGGAAAGGAAAGTCAAATAGGAAGGCAACGACGTCAATGTGTAGCTATCAGGGCTGGAGCACGCGGTGGCGCGTTCTGTCCAGCATGCCCAGTGGCTCGGGGTCAGGCTGGGCGAGCTGGACAACCTATTGGGCCACGCTGGACAGAACGCAGCCTTGGGCAACGCGGTTGGGCGTGATTTCGTGTCCGACGCGCCCAACAACCTCTTAGGGAGCCCTTTAGGGCTCGCGCGGCTGACGACTGTTGTTATTCATGCAGTCATTTAGCCATTTCACATTGCCTTCCATGTAATCAGAGACATCTAAGACACTGGTGCACAACACAAATAATCACTCATTTTTCCCTTTGACAAATAAGGGTGTAGTGTTGTGCATACATGATCTGTCATCTAGAATCTCCAAGATCCAAATTGATCCCTTCTTCTGAATAGGTTACTGTTACACATGCGAAAGTTGATTTCAGGATATTCCGTTTTTAATAATGCATACGGTTATATTAGGATATTAAGTAAATATAAGGGATTTTAGGTATTTTTTTGTGAGCGTCGTTGCTGAAATATTATGAACTGCCAAGGTTATCAGATAATATCATATGATCTGTTTTAGGCACGTCTTTCAAGACGGAGGTTCTGACAATTGCTTTGCTGTTAAGAAATGGTGCCAGGTAGCTGAAGTGGGGTGTGTTAAGAATCGGTCATCGGGTCGTATACGTGTTTTATTATGTAAACATATATGCACTTGTTTGTATATCTGCCAAGTATATAAATAGAAGAGATGGAGGCACGTTGCCTACCACGAAACCCTAATCAGTGTTTTTATCTGGGTGTTCTAAAAGTTCAGCACAAATGCATAGAACTCATCGGTGTTCTATTTCTTAGCTAAACAAGGTACGTAAATATATTTGTAGTTTTCAGGTTTTCTATACTTGATAGTAAACCTTTATTTGGAGTCACTACGGGAGAAGCTTAATACGCCGACGGCCGGGTCCCGTCGGCGTAGGCCCTAAATGCCGTCGGCGTAGGCTGGCCCGACGGCTGCCGTCGGCGTATGGCCGTCGGCGTACTGCCCCGTAGGCGTAGCCTCTTCTCCCGTCGGCGTAGAAAAGCCGTCGGCGTATATAGCTACGCCGACGGCAAAGCCGTTGGCGTAGACCATATGGGGCCCACCTAGATGACTAACGGCCGTTTGGCTACGCCGACGGCTTTACCGTCGGCCTAGATTTTTTTGAATTTTTTTTTTCAAAAAAAAATTTTTTCAAATTTTTTTTAACTTTTTTTAACATTTTTGTATTGTTTAACTTGTTAATCTCACATGGACATTTTTAATTCTAAGTATACTTAGTCTCAAGTCAAATTGCACAATTAGTCAAACTTTCCAACCGGTCACCCATCCTAATACTACTCCAGCCCCAGCACGCTTAACTTCTTCGTTCCTTCCACATGAGCTTCTGACAAACAAACTAGAACTTGTTGTGAATATTATCATATCAAACCTATTAACCATTACACTATAATGTTAGACATATTTTTTTTTACATTTCATACAATTTTTTGAGTAAACAACAATAAATAAGTAATAATAATCTTGAATTCAAATAAAAATAAAATAAATTTTATTTATTTTGCTTTTTTATTTAAATTTGAATAATTCATATCTACAAATCCGTAAATCACAATTCGACAAATAATATATCCAAATCGATCAGAAAAATAAGAGGAATCCAAATATGACATCCCTATCATCTATTTAATTATATATCGTAAATTTTAAATATTAGACCAACTGAAACTATGTCAAGATTCATGAAACACCCCGCTTTTGGCACTCGAAAAATAAAAAATGGCTTTTTGGTGCGACGAAAAGGAAAACTTTCTCCTGCAACATTGTTCGCCATCCCATGATATACACGAGTGCATAATATGGGCATATTAGCGCAAACTATATCGCGATTCTAGCAATAACATTGGTCATTTGACGTGAAATCCAGAAAACCTCGATTGAGATAGGCCATTTTGTGAAGGTTTTTTTAAGACTCAATGAATATACCAAGTCTGGTATTTTTCCATGGAACTATGTCATATAATATGACACCACGCGAAGGTTTTGCATTGTTTCGATCGTTTTTTAATTTTTTATGCACATTTCAAACTATCATTAAACTTCCTAAATCGAGGGGCATGATGATTCTTAGCTCGGGGACGAGTCTCACTAAACTTGCATTAGATCTCTGATGAAATAGCATATTGTGAACCTAAAAATGATTTTTACAAAAAATCATGAGCAATATATCATGTACCTGTAGTTCAAATCTAACTCATTTCCTACCGATTCAGCAGGAATTTGTCTTTTTCACGAGAGGTGAACGGAAAGGTTTGAGATTCCTAGGTTAGGAAATTGTCCATTCAATATGGTCTAGTATTTTTGAAAAATGTGGTATTATCATTTTGAAACTTTCATTTGGTGGTTGCTTCACAAAAACACCCTGTTTTTTGCACTCGGAAAATGAAAAATGGCTTTTCGGTGCGACGAAAATGAAAACTTCCTCCTGCAACATTGTTCACCATCCCATGATACACATGTGTGCACAATATGGACACATTATCTCAAACTATACCATGATTATAGCAATAACATTGGTCATTTGACCTGAAATCCAGAAAACCTCGATTGAGATAGGCCATTTTATGAAGGGTTTTTTAAGACTCAATGAATATACCAAGTCTGGTATTTTTCCATGGAACTATGTCATATAATACGACACCACGCGAAGGTTTTGAATTGTTTCGATCGTTTTTTAATTTTTTATGCACATTTCAAACTATCATTAAACTTCCTAAATCGAGGGGCATGATAATTCTTAGCTCGGGGACGAGTCTCACTAAACTTGCATTAGATCTCTGATGAAATAGCATATTGTGAACCTAAAAATGATTTTTACAAAAAATCATGAGCAATATATCATGTACCTGTAGTTCAAATCTAACTCATTTCCTACCGATTCAGCAGGAATTTGTCTTTTTCACGAGAGGTGAACGGAAAGGTTTGAGATTCCTAGGTTGGGAAATTTTCCATTCAATATGGTCTAGTATTTTTGAAAAATGTGGTATTATCATTTTGAAACTTTCATTTGGTGGTTGCTTTACAAAAACACCCCGTTTTTTGCACTCGGAAAATGAAAAATGGCTTTTCGGTGCGACGAAAATGAAAACTTCCTCCTGCAACATTGTTCACCATCCCATGATACACATGTGTGCACAATATAGACACATTATCTCAAACTATACCACGATTATAGCAATAACATTGGTCATTTGACCTGAAATCCAGAAAACCTCGATTGAGATAGGCCATTTTATGAAGGGTTTTTTAAGACTCAATGAATATACCAAGTCTGGTATTTTTCCATGGAACTATGTCATATAATACGACACCACGCGAAGGTTTTGAATTGTTTCGATCGTTTTTTAATTTTTTATGCACATTTCAAACTATCATTAAACTTCCTAAATCGAGGGGCATGATAATTCTTAGCTCGGGGACGAGTCTCACTAAACTTGCATTAGATCTCTGATGAAATAGCATATTGTGAACCTAAAAATGATTTTTACAAAAAATCATGAGCAATATATCATGTACCTGTAGTTCAAATCTAACTCATTTCCTACCGATTCAGCAGGAATTTGTCTTTTTCACGAGAGGTGAACGGAAAGGTTTGAGATTCCTAGGTTGGGAAATTGTCCATTCAATATGGTCTAGTATTTTTGAAAAATGTGGTATTATCATTTTGAAACTTTCATTTGGTGGTTGCTTTACAAAAACACCCCGTTTTTTGCACTCGGAAAATGAAAAATGGCTTTTCGGTGCGACGAAAATGAAAACTTCCTCCTGCAACATTGTTCACCATCCCATGATACACATGTGTGCACAATATGGACACATTATCTCAAACTATACCACGATTATAGCAATAACATTGGTCATTTGACCTGAAATCCAGAAAACCTCGATTGAGATAGGCCATTTTGTGAAGGTTTTTTTAAGACTCAATGAATATACCAACTCTGGTATTTTTCCATGGAACTATGTCATATAATATGACACCACGCGAAGGTTTTGCATTGTTTCGATCGTTTTTTAATTTTTTATGCACATTTCAAACTATCATTAAACTTCCTAAATCGAGGGGCATGATGATTCTTAGCTCGGGGACGAGTCTCACTAAACTTGCATTAGATCTCTGATGAAATAGCATATTGTGAACCTAAAAATGATTTTTATAAAAAATCATGAGCAATATATCATGTACCTGTAGTTCAAATCTAACTCATTTCCTGCCGATTCAGCAGAAATTTGTCTTTTTCACGAGAGGTGAACGGAAAGGTTTGAGATTCCTAGGTTGGGAAATTGTCCATTCAATATGGTCTAGTATTTTTGAAAAATGTGGTATTATCATTTTGAAACTTTCTTTTGGTGGTTGCTTTACAAAAACACCACGTTTTTTGCACTCGGAAAATAAAAAATATGTTATACGAACGTATTTGTATTTTTTATGTATTTTTTTGAATAAAAATATATAATATTTGAGTTTATATAGATATATCTTATTTTTCTGCAAATTTTGATATATTATATGTATTTTTCTGAATTTAAATGATTTAGTTATGATTTTTCTAAGATTAATATGGTAAAAAAAGAAAAATAGCTACGCCGACGGCTTTGCCGGCCGTCGGCGTAGACTTGACGCCTTGCTCTGCGTTAGCCTAATGGGCTACGCCGACGGTCATGTTTACGCCGACGGCGGCCGTCGGCCTATTTATTCTACGCCGACGGCAAAACTGGGCCGACGGCCCGTCAATCTACGCCGACGGCCCCGACATTTTGCCGTCGGCGTATAAAAAGGCCGTCGGCCTATTTAGTTATTCCCGTAGTGAGTGACATTCCATCTATTGTTGTCAGCCTTCTTTTTGGTTTTGACAAGATGCAAATATTTACAGGAATACTAGGCGAGCTACTAATAGTATCAACTGCAGGAATGACATATGAAATAATACGAGAGTACAATATGTCATGTTACAAAGAAATGAGCCGAGTTGGATACACGACTATGCTTGTAGTGAGTAGTACGATCTGACTCATGAGAAAAAAAGACATCAGAAGGCACATCACTGAATTTCTGTACATAAGTGGTTAAAACATACTCCCTCTGTTTCAAAATATAATATGTTTTAGTTTTGTGAAGCAAATGTATCTAAATGTCTTTTAGTGTATAATTTGGAGTGAACCTAGACACTAAAAGAGTCCAGATACATTTACTTCACAAAGCTAAAATATCTTCTATTTTGAAATGGAGGGAGTACTCAGTTATGTGCCTTTACATTGTTGTGTAATCTCCCTCCATATGTAGCATTTCTATCATGTTACATTTGTTCCCTAGGTCTCATTATTGTCGCGGGCGTGCGGCAGCCTGCTGTAAGTGCTTGGCAGCCTACCACGGGCGCTTGGCAGCCTGCCCCGGCTGCCTCCCATGCCGCGCATGTTCGCTCTGCCACGAGTTTGTCCGCCTCTCTCGCCGCGGCCCCCTCGTCGCCTGCGACTGGCCCGTCGCCCGCCGCATCTCCCACCACGTTTGCTGAGGACGATTCCTCGCCACGTTCGGCTACTACACCGACTCCGCCACTTTCACCGCCTCCAGTCCATTGACCGCACCCTCTGCCTCCGCCACCATCACATTGCATTCTTATGCGTGCGAAGACAGGCATGGTGCAGTGCAACCAAATACCATCTTTAATCTTCATGTTTAGGGGTTATCTCCTCTCCTAAAGACGTACCGTGGAGCGCTCAAGGACCCTAATTGGCATGCAGTGATGGTTGATGAGTACATTGCACCTAGTTGATCCACCTCGCAATGCAAATATTGTCACAGGCAAGTGTATCTTTTGTCACAAGTTAAAGTCTGATGGTTCTCTTCATACAAGGCATGGTGGGTCTTGCGAGGATTCACGCAACGTGAAGGTATTGATTTTGATAAAACTTTCAGTCTGGTTGTTAAACCCGCCAAGATACGGAGAGTTCTGTCACTTGCTATTTCCAGTGATTGGCCTATTTATCAACTGGATGTCAAGAATGTTTTCCTCAACGACAAACTTGATGAGACGGTTTATGCTCGACAGCCCTCAGGTTTCATTGATCCCGATTCTCCCGAGAAGGTGTGCCACCTAAACAAATCCTTGTATGGGTTGAACAGGCTCCACGGGCATGATTTCAGCGGTTTGCCTCCTATATTGCATCTCTTGGGTTTCTAAGTGCCAAGACTGACAGCTCATTGTTCGTCTATGTCGTGGCTCCGATATGGCTTATCTCATGCTCTATATGGATGACATAATTTTGACTGTGTCTTCCTCGACACTGCTGCACAGTTTGATTGCTTCACTCCGTTCTAAGTTCACCATGACAGACATGGGTGATTTACATTACTTTTTGGGCATCTTCGTCAAGCTCAGCAAGCACTATCTCTTTCTCTCGCACGAGAACTATGCTATGGATCTCCTTGACCGCACTGGTATGTTACAATGCAAGTCTATCTCCACACCAGTTGATACATCTTCTAAGTTTGAAGCTCAGTCAAGTGATCCCGTGGCTGATCCTACAGAGTATCGCAGTATTGTAGGAGGTCTCCAGTACCTCACTTTTACTCGGCCTGATATCTCCTATGCATCACAGCAGATATGTATTCATATGCATGATCCACGGGCTAATCACTTGCTCCTTGTGAAGCGTGTTCTATGCTACATCCGTGGCACCACCGACTATGGTCTCACTTTGTATCAACGCACCTCGAACAAACTGATGCCCTACTCTGACGCTGACAGGGCAGGTTGTCCCGACACTCGACGGTCTACTTCTACTATTTTGTGTTCCTCAACGCAAATCTGGTGTCTTGGTCGGCCAAGCGACACGTATGTTGAGTATCGGGCAGTAGCAAATGTGGTGGCCGAAATGTCTTGGCTACGACAACTACTTCAGGAGCTTCATCGACCGGTGCCTGATACTTCCGTCGTCTTATGTGATAATGTGAGTTTAGTTTACATGACACAGAATCCAGTGCATCATCAGCACGCTAAACATGTGGAAACTGATCTACACTTCGTTAGAGATCGCGTGACAACTTGCGAGGTCAGGGTTCTACATGTTCCTAGTTTATCCCAGTTCGCGGACATCTTCACCAAAGGATTACCGTTGTCTCTCTTCTTAGATTTTTGGGACAGTCCTAATATTCTTCGGACGCCCATTTTCGACTGAGGGAGGGTGTTAGAATATGTGACCGTATCGTGTTGATATAGGTATACGGTCATATTGTTTATTCTTTTATATAATGAGTAATACAAGGCACCACTACGTGTGGTTTCCCCTATCTTACACATGCTTTATTAATTTTATTCAACAAAATACTAATGAAGAAAATACATAAAAAACCTGAAGCCTCCACACAACACCCAACCAGACAATGGGTAAAAGTCATGTCAACAAGGCCTTATGCCCTGTGAACAATGAAATCCCTCCACTATCTAAGAACCGGGAACATAACGCCTTCTACGCGAAACGGGAGCGCTCATCCGGTTTAGCAGACTCTTTACGAGCACCTCATGTACACGTTTCAAAAGCTGTCATCGCCATTGGACCACCGAGCAATCCTCACGGTTAAGATCTGCATAAACTTCATCATTCCTGCCTACGACGCCACCATGACACCAGACAGCACCTCCGCCCTATGTGAGTACAACATGGCACGTCTAATACCGAAATACCGTTGCGCCATGCCACCAATTATCGTTGTCGATGACGCAAACCGATCCACCTCCAAGCCCATCTAGCCAACACCAGCTTCAAAACCAACGCCCATGGGGGAAAACGACGCCACACACCACCATCGGCTGATCTAGGAGACCCAGATCTAGGGTTTTCCCCGGAGCTTCCTGGACTAGGAGACGATAATCGACCACAACAAAGAAGCTCCTAGACGATGCCTGCATGGAGGGTATGTTCATATGAAAGTAGTGTACGTGCTGTAACGCATGCTTTTGGTGCAAACCAAAGCTCATCGGGTGCAACAGGAAATTTTTTTGAGAAGGACTGAGATGCCTGATAACTCCAAATTATGAAAGTAGAGCACCTTTTACCGAGGATTATGCTTCATATGAAAGTAGTGTACCTTTGACCGAGGATTTTTCATTGGTTTTCACTTGGTTTTATCGATTTTTATTTTTCAACTAATGCTAATAACGCGAATAAGTTAAACATTGTATTTTTATGTGATTTTTAGTAAATTGGAACAAAACAAGCAAATCTCTAATATCGAGGCTCTAGAAGTGTTAACGAGCATCGGTACGGAAGGATCTTACCCGTAAAGCCAATAATAGATCATGTGCAGTTAAGCTAGATATGATGAAGGCTTAAGATTGTGTCGAATGGCCGTTCCTAGAAACTATAATGCTTAATCTGGGTTTTTCTACCTCGATGGTTCAGTTGATCATGAAGTGTGTGACTTTAGCAAGGTTCTCAGTGAAACTGAATTGAGAATTGCTGCACTTTTTAGTCCTTCAAGAGGAGATCCAATGTCTCCATATCTATTTTTGATGTGTGTGGAAGGCTTGTCGGCTCTATTGAACAATTACAGTTTGAGTTTTGTTGACAAAGGAGTCCGACTTTGTAACAGATATCTGTGGACTACCTTCAGGCGGTGGAGGTAGTTCCCTCCCGTGTGCTGATGTATTGCCGACCCTCGCCAAAAATTCCTCCTTGTTGGTCTTACCAGCCTCGTATCGTGGGTCACGGTGGGATGGCAGCGGCTACCTCAAGACCGTGGGGGCGTGAGCCTGTGGGTGGCTAGCTTGGTGGAGAAGTACAAAGTGGCCAGGAGTGTGGTTTTTGGAGGGGTCGGGAGAAATCCTTTTCATATTGACACCGACACGGTGACGCCTGCGGGTGTCATAGTCCTTCCTTAAGGGCGTCAAGTGTACCTCTTCCCCACCTCCCATTGCGTTTCGGGGGAAACCCTCTAGGGTATTGGTCGATGCCTCTAGGGCTCGCCCGGTATCATGTATATATAGATGATTTTACAAGTTGTACAAGGGTAGGACTACAATACAATTCTAACACGCATACGACATGGACTCTGAACGGTACACATCGTTTATCACGCGACGCTTTGGACTGGTAGACGAGTGGTGGTTCTTCTCCTGAGGGCATAACGGTTGCGGGTTATCTTTGTTTTTATCGATCCGTCGCTGTTGGCTTTGTTTTATTTTCTTTCTTCTTGTTCTTTTTGGGCGTGGCTTGTTCTGTTTTGCCCCAGCATTGTTCGCAACTTTGTATCGGGTGGTTGTTGTATTAATATAGCCGGGCGTAAAGCCTGTTTTGAGAAGGATGTGGATCGTATCCTATAGATTTCCCTTTGACAGTCAGTTGGGTTGCCTGGGCTCATGAAAGATCAGACCTTTATTATGTCAGGTCTGTGTACCGTGCATTGGTTTCAGAGAAGATATAAAGAGAGGAGGTGCAGAGGGGTGGATCTACCACATCTGCTGCGAATGATGATCTCAAATGGAGGAAATTATGGAAGCTTGATTTTCAACCGAGGGTATTTTGGTGGAGAATTCTCAAAGCCATTTTGCCGGATTATGCAACTCTCTCCAGGCGACATATCAGAGAACAAAGTACCTTCCCAGTTTGTCTTTCAACATCAGTCTTTAATGCACGCCCTGGTTGAGTGCTCGCATGCGCGCAACTGTTTTGGTCTGCGGCAAAAGAGAACCTCGATCACAAACTACCACGGTTACATCCGACAACATGGGCTGAGAACATCCTCAGCGGGGGTTCTTTCAGCAATCTAGATGACGATTTCAGCTCCTCCAGATCCCTGCTCTGCTCCCGTGCGGCGCCGCTGCGCACGCACCGAGGCGCCAGCATCCTCCCACTCAAGCCCTCCCCCGCCTCCCTCTCCCTTCCGCCACATTCGGCGATGATGCTAGGGAAATGCTCGGGCGGCGTGGGGGCGGCGGTTATTTTCCTCATGCGTCGGGTCTCCGGTGGATGTGGCGGCCAACTCGATGGACTCCTGGTGGTAAGGCGGCGGGCCTGCAGCCGCAGCCTATAGCTCGGCAGATCGTAGGGGTGATGGGAGGCGGCTCGTTCTTGGCATGGCTTCAATGCGGCATCTCTCAACCCTTGTACGCCCTCTGATCTGGCCGTCTTCAGAGGCCGTCCGGCGTTGATGCTCTTGATCTTTCTCCGCATCATGAGGACACTCAAGGTGGTGACCTTGAGCGTGGAGGTGGTGATCATCTCATCCGTCGGAAGTGGTCAGCCCGAGGATGGTTTGAAGGATCTCGCGATCCTTCATCGAGTCCCGGCTGTGAGTCAGGGTGACCTAGTTACTGATGAAAATCGAGCCGGCTTTGGTCCTGGCGGGCGATGGCGGTGTTTCTACGCTGTTACCTTGATGAAGGCATCATCATGCAACTATTGTCGACCCACTCGTGCTGCTCCGCCAAGGGAAACCCTAGAATTTGGCTTTCGAATCGGGCGATGGCGGAGCTGTGGTGCCGCGTTCTCTCTTGGAAGCATCGTTTGTGGAGCAGCGCCGAATGACAGAGGATAGAGGTGGAGCGGCTTTGTCTTGCACGGAGCTTCGGCGATGATGTCAAGTCATGACTGACCGATAGGTGATACACTGAGTCAGTCCTAGTCGGCATGTGCTATGCACTACAGATCCTCCGGAGACTTGAAATTGTGTTGGCGAGGAGAGGGGGGAACCAGAATGATAGGCGAGAGGGAGGCGAAGATGGCAAGAACGGGTCGCGGTTGACATCGAGAGGTCGAGGGAGGCAGCACTTGGGATGTACGCTAAGATGAAGAAGGACCAAATCACACGATATTTTCCACCTTTTTTTGTCTTCTACTGATCGTCCCCGTTACTAGTGGCGTCTAGGTTTACCAGCATGACACTAGTATTGCATATAGGAACACACCACTATTATTTAATTTTTCAAACTTCTTACTTTATAGATATGCCCGGTTACTAGTGGTGCAGTAGTATCTACTGATACTAGTCCGTCTGTTTAGAAATATATATAAGATGTTTTAGGTTTAGAAATATATAAGATGCTTTAGATTTATAAAATAAATGTATATAGATTTTTTAGTGTGTAGATTCATTTAAACCTACATACTAAAAGATGTTTAGATACATTAGCTTCACTAACCTAAAACATCTTATATTTCCAAACGGGGGAGTATGTTATGAATAAATCTGGTTAAATATTAGTAACATGTAAATATAATGCCACTAATGAGTAAGCTGCTAGCGTGCGCCGCGCGCGCACACCCCTTTCCCGCCAAAACAGTCAAGAGTAATTTACGTCCAATTAAATGTGGATCCCACATATCAACGGCTTGTCCACCACTTCCTATACACGCCACCGGTAGTTGTTCACGGGTGACCGTACCGATGTTAGACACCAGTGGTGTGATGCTATGATAGCATTGCCACTCGTTAGTACTACTACCTTTGATCTAAATAAATGTTGTGGTTTTGAACTAGAGTTAGTTTAAAACTGTGACACTTATTTAGGATCGAAAGGAGTAGTTATAAAATGGCGGGCGACCGGTGGGCAAACCTTAGCCCCGCCGCCGTGCTCCCAACCTCTCTCCCCCCTTCCCGCCGTCGCCGGCGGCCGCCGCAGGGCAAAGCCCCTGCGGTGGCGATGCCGGTGGGCCCCTCTGCTTCGGCGCGACCTCGATCTGGCATGAGATCAGGCGGCGGCGACGAGATTCTCGGTGGCATGGTGCTCGATTGGGGTCGGCTGAGCGCTGGCGGCGGTGGTTTTCAACGGCGCCGGCGTGCACATGTCGTGGTGCGGGCGCTCCCCCCGTCGGTGCTGGCAGGCATGGGGCTGTGCGTTGGCGGCGGCGCGGCATGGGTCCTGGCGGCGGAGCACGGCTTGGGTCAGCGGGAGCTGGGCGAGGGCAAGGCCGGCGCCGACTGTGCTGACCAGCGGCAGCACCCTGGTCGTAGCAGTGCCGCGGCGGGGGTGATCTGGGCCCGATCTGGACCGGATCTGGGCATGCGGGCTTGCAGGGCCTACGGCCTGATCCGGACCGGATCTAGGTTGACCGGCCCTGCTGTGAAATCCGGTCAGCGACCACCTCAGGGTGGATGGGGGTTGTCCCCTCTACTGGGCTGCTGCGCGCCCGGTGCGGCTATAGTCTGGTGTGCTTGCCTCCTCGACCATTCTGGTGGTCCTGCCGTATGAGGCTTGTCGGGGCTTGGGCTCGTGTGCGGGGATGCCGGGGTGGCGGCCCCGGAAGGTGGTTTTCTCGGGCGCTCCTTCGGCGGTGGCGGCTCCGGGAGGTGGCATGCGCTGCCATGTTCTTCTTGCGGCGGTGTTCTTCGGCAGGCGGCGTCCCGGTGGTGATCTGGATGGCGGCGGGGCGAGGGCGCTGCTGATTGGCGGCGGTGGTGACAGAGACGAGCTTGGTTGTTGGCTCCAAACCCTAGCTCTGGACCCGTTGGCCAGCTTGGGTCTGGGCGGGCTAGCTCGCCCTCAGGTCGCCCCATGGTTGGTAAGGGGAAGGCTTCGGGACAGGGGGAGCGACGATGCCAATGTGTCTGCTGCAGCGCGGCGGTGGGGGCTTCACGGGCCCATCCTGGGCTCGGTCGGGCTTAGTTGGCCTGGTATGCTCCTGCTGCTGCTTCCGGTCTGCTACCGCCTTGGCGGTGGAGGTCGATCCCCCCCCCCCCCCACGCGGTAGCGGTGCCGCTGCCCCTGCCCTTGGTGGGTTCCTCGAGCCGGCCAACCTCGTGGTGTTTGCCATGGTGAGACCCCAATGAACACTGCAAGACCGTTTGGGCGCATGTTGGCGGACGACGAGTTGGTGGAGTGCCAGGATTGGCTGGGGTTTGGGCCTTTGGGGGTCGGGAGAAATCTCTGCCGACATGGCTGGCGCCGGCGCGGCGACATCTGCGGGTGCCTCCTTCCTTCTTGAAGGGCGCCGGATGTACCCTCTTCTCACTCCCCTGCGTGTACCGGGAGAAATCCTAGGAGAAATCCGGGCAGCAGCGTCGTCAGCGTCGTTCCCCTTCTTGAAGGTGTTGCTTGGTACACGGTAATCCGGAGGCATAGGATAGTGGTGGGACTGATTCGGTGGGCGCGGCGGTTATGTGTCCTTGTCGGTGGTCGATCCAATGTTGGCGTGCATTTCTTCTCTTTCTTTCTTTTGTATTTTCTCATGGGCGTTTGCTTGTGCTGTTCAGCCCCAGTAGTGTTCGGTCTTCCTTTAGGCGATATGCTGTCTGGACCAGCAGCGGTCTCACATGTGTGCTTTACTTATAAAGCGGGGCAAAAGCCTGATTCGAGAGAGTACTTATAAATAGTTTTCTACGAGTGTGCATTGCAAAATACGTCAATATAATTTAGTGGTGGAGCCAAAACAATTATCTAGGGTGTGCACACTTTTTTTGGTGATATCACTTTTTTGGCGATTTCCCTTGTGTAATACAAACTTTTACTAAATGAACAACATAATTATCTCAATAAAGCCTTGCAATAGTAGAGTTAAACAAAATAGGTTTTGTTTTTGCGAAAAAAGTATCAGTTCAAATAAACATAAACTAATTGGCAAGATGAAATACTTGCATGGCTCTGACCTTTGTATCCCGCCGGTCGAAATTCGGAAAGAAATTATGTATTTTAGGGGTTTGGCAATGGAAAAAACTAAGATTCTTTCGATAATAGCTATACCATCGAGGGACCAGCGACCAAAGACACATGTGTTCCTTTGCTCTATGAGCATAGGGAAGCTATTATCTCCCATATGGTTGACTCCAGCAAGCTATTATAGTGATCAGCGTGGGCCATTATCTCATAGGCTGGCTAAGTTGACTTGATCCCCAAAAAATTACCAGAATTCTGGGTGGCCCAAGGCACACTGTGCTCACTCGCTAGCTCCGCCCATGATATAATTGTATGATATAACTAATAACTAAGAAACTAAAGTTCAATAGAGTGAGATGATTTGGACCTCAGGCTCAAGTGCGCATGAATTTTCCTAAATCTTGGAAGTCGTATTAAAATACTTTCTAAAAAATATAAAATATTTTTTTAGGTATATATATAAATATATATTGGGGGACACGCTATTTTACCCAAGTGAAAAGAAAAGTTATTCTACATCCACCTTGTTTCTTACAAACCATACATGATTTGTACATCACTTAAATTTTTCTTGAGAAGAACATGAGAAATTATATACATGATTGTGATCTTCTTTGTAATTTTGTGATTTTAATGTTGTAATGACTCATGTATTGTGTCTCATAAGTCTTTTTTGTTGTTGTGACTCAATATGGACGTAATTTTTTGTATTCCAAACATATATAAAAATATGCTTTGCCTAATCTGCTGGTACATTGGTCATATCCAAGTGTGAAACTTCAAGATTTACCTTCAAAAATATAAAAATCTAGTCTCACTGGAGCCTCGGATCCAAAATGTATTTTCAAAATTTAGCATTGTTATATATATATATATATACCTTTTTGTGCCAAATTCTAATTTCTTGGCAAGCAATTAATGAAAAATATACCGATATTTGTTATCTTTTTGACATTTATAAGATGACCCAATATTCACATTGGACAAATCTATGTTAGAAATGGTGAAAGGCGTATTTTCATGTAATAACTTGTTTTTATGCCAAGGTGCAAAATAGTGTTTCTTAGACCATGAAAAAGGGTGTCACGAGGGAATCAACACGTGCAATTTATTCATATGATTGGTTTAGACACCAAGATGAACAATAACTAAAGACCTAAGGGTGCCTCATGCATATTATAAAAAATTTAATGTCATTGCAAAGTAATCAAGGGAATATCTAATTTGAATTATTTAATGTAACGAAATTTTGCTTATGTAGTGCCATCGACATGGGCTGATTTCCTCTAAAAAAACATGGGCGGATTAGAGAGGGGATGGGTGATATATATGTACCTCTTATCCTTGAGAAAATCCTTGAGTTGATTACTAAGCTGCGGAACATCCAAGTGTTCCAAGATTGCTGCACCCTTTCCACACTCAGTGAGAATGTTCTTCAAAAGTATTTTCACATCAGCATTCGGACCCACTGTAATAAATGCTCTAGGACGGTACTTTGTTTGTAGCTTGTCATACACTGCCTTGGCAAGTGCACTCTTGCCCAGTCCTCCCATCCCAAAGATGGATAATATCTTGAGTGATTGCTTTGGTACATCATCATCTTCCTCAAATAGCTTTATTAGCTCATCTATTGGTGCTTCGATGCCAATGAGTTGTTCTTTATCTTTGTGTATAGCCGAAGTCCAAAAGTAGGTGTTAGCTACAGCATTCTCAATATCGGAGTTATACCCCTTCCCCTTTTTAGCCATAGCCTGAACTTTCCTCTTGATGTCTGTGATCACATCACCAATCTGATTGTTTCCATTCTCCAAGACATGCGCCAGGAAGCCATCCACCATATCCTCTATGTGATAAGATAGGTCCCGGACTTCTTCAACCCAAATCCTGGCCTCATCAATATTTTCAAGATTGAGGAGGTCTAGGTGCATCTTCACCAGCTGTTGTGAGAAAGACTCGATATCTTCCTTCATGCTCTTCTCTAGGTTATAGTCCTCCGTGACGAGCTTTCCAAGCTTGTCAAGTAGGCTTCCCATAGCCCCCCTCGCGACATCCACTGCTCTGTATCTCTCATTATCTATGTACCTCATGTTGAAAGAATAATGGCGTGAGATGATTTCTCTTTTAGGATGCAGGCTACCAAGTTCTATCTGTCTGGAAGCAGTCTCATATACAACCATCAAACTCACTTCATCAACAACTTTACCAGCCTCTTCATGGAACATGCTTTCCCTTATATCCTCATTTCTAAGACCCTCCCTGCATTTTGTGCTCTGCACGATGAACTTATCAGCATGGTCATGCTCAAGAACATCTCGTGCTTGCACAGTTATCGTCACAACATACATGGATTGTGGGTGCACAATGCCTTGGGCTGGCTGTGCGCTGTACCGTGCGCTTGGCAGTTGGATGTTGAAGGCAATGCATGTACATGTACTATTAGTTAGCTCAACTGAGCATGATATCGTATCCTTCAGCTCAGAAGTTAGCCGTATCTCGAGCGGCTCAATCTTAAGCATGTCATCTTCATCCAAACAAGGGCTTATCTGCGCGATAAAAGAGCTAAATGTGTTTAGATGATGATGTATATGTAATCCATCCATTTTATCAGTTGCATTTGTATGAAAGAAAAAAATACAACTTATTTAAAACTTAGCTTAATATGTACATACTGTCAAAACAGATAAAAACATGTACATTTAAAGAGGACGGAAAAATTGATGATGAAGGCAGTTCATGTCAATGAAGTGTTATGTTGGGTTAAGATATGGTAGAAGGTATACATTAGTGATTCATAAATTCTAAGATCGCATGAAAACAAGATTACATACCCAAACCCATCAAACAATGATGGCATGTCGTTCCTACTCTTGGAAACCAACTAGAGAACCAAGAGTAGCAATGTGATTGTGGCCTCAAAGACGAGAGCAACTATTGAGGAGGACCACATTGATAGTACTGATGCCGCCAAGAGTAACAAAAGACATACATATGTCATGGTAAAAAATACTTGCCAGCAAAATACATAGACGAAAGTGGTGGGTTGAGTAATAGTGGGGACAATAGGAACTGTGCAAAACAAATACTCCCTTCGATCCAAATTAATTGACCCAGATTTCTTTATATTCGGATGTATATGGCACTAAAATATGTTTAGATGTATCCAAAATTAGACAAATCTGAGTTAATTAATTTGAATCGGAAAGAGTACCGTATTTGAACCCCACCGTGATACAATAAGTTTGACTATATACTTATACACTTTTTCTTCGGTGATCCTCCCTATCCAAATTTTAAACACAACAACTGAACAAAAGATGAGATCGCTCGGTACACCATCATAACTAAAGGCATAATGGTCTTTAACGAATTATTAATTCATCACTAACGAAAAATTAATTCCAATTTAGCATGTATAAACCCGCGTGTATCCATATACGTATGGAATCTGTATGTCTGTGGTGCGCCCTTCCTTCTCGCTCATATTTCTTGGTGGCTCCGTCCTTGCAGCGGCGAGCGACAGCACACCATCGGCACTGCTGGCGGAGAGTGGTAGTCGCCTCCTATAAGTATCGTGCGTCGTTATCGCTAGAGGCATCGAGTGATGCGAATTTGATCCTCTTATTGCACGCGCAGTAGTTTATAATTGAGCTAGCTACGGCTGGCAAGTTCGGCCTCCGTGTTTCGTAGAGCGACCATGTCCTTATCCTCACCTGCGTCTATCTATCAGTGCACTTATGTCTAGGACAGCAGGTCGTATAAGAGAAGCTCTAACGGTGACGGTAAAAAACACGAAAACTGTAAAAAAATCCGGCGCGTTTACAGGTCCGAGCGTTTTCGTTCTCTCTAGCAATGACTGTAAATCAGTCCGGCCCGTGAAATCATTTACGGTGGCCCGTTAACTTCCCAACATGACCGGTAAAAGTAGAGGGCGCACGAGCGGTTGAGGGTCCAAACCCGTTCTCACTCCCTCCCAACCATAGTGTCGCCGCCGCCAGCTCCAACTCCAGCGAGCAACCGCGAGCGTTCCACCGCAATATCCGCGCTTGTCATGCCGCCACTTTGGAGTCGGGGGAGGGTGCATCGGAGGAGGGGGTGACGGTGGCCGAACTCCTCCTCTCTGTAGCGGCAAGATCACCGAGGATGAGCGGCGGAAGATAGTCCTCTTGAAGGACGTGAAGAAGAGGGCGGCGAAGAAGTGGACCAACCGTAGGATGCATCCGCCGGTGTCGCTCGCCCGCTAGGCCGTGCTGATGGAGCGCTACCAGTTGCCGTCCCCGGAGCACGTGCCGACGACTCACATGTATGCGCACACCGGTGAGCCCTCCTTTGGAGAGGGGAGCTCTCGTGCCGCTCCTCCATCCCTCCCCACCTCCGGCTCCAACTCCGATGACTGGAGCTCGCTGTCCCCCACACGAGCAGCCGTCATCGTCCCCGCCGACTATGCCAACGACTCCGACGAGGAGCATCTCGCGTCAGGGGCGGAGGACCTTGTGTGGCAAGCTATGGCGCCCGCCATAGCTTGATTCTGGCGCTTCTAGACCCAAATAGTGCTTTAGTGGTATGTCCCATTTGCCTTATGTCTTCTCTTTCCATCTATTTTGCGTTGCATAAACTAGTTTTGAAGTAAATATTTTCATGTTTCTTTGATAGGTCAAGTATATATGTGTAATAAATTTATAGTAAACTATTGTCTTAAGTTCCATTTAATTACAGAGGTAATTTTTATCTTAGTTATGTACGAACAAGCATATTATAGTTAAATGCAATGTTGATTATGAATTATCGTATACTTTATAAGCATTATATTTAGTAAAGAAAATATTGTGGTGCTGCTAGTTTCGCCACACCAAAAAAATACTTTCGTTCTCCGCCACTGTCTCGCGTTTCAAATGTTGTCCCGCGAGTCCGAGCTCTCGTGCGAGGCGGAGATCGTCTGCGAGAAGGTGGAGCGGTGCCAGGCCGTGGAGCTCGTCAAGCGTGCTTGTCTCCAGTGATAGGGAGGTGGCGCGCACCACCGTCGTCAAGCTCAAGATGGCCGACCTCATCGACCTCTTCGAAGAGTGAAGCTCCCGCACCCGGGCCGCCGCGCCGGAGCTCCAATTGTATAGAACGCCACCATGCTCCTCCCCTATGTAATACGCAGTCGTAGCGCTGCTTTTCTTCCTACTTTTGCTGAATATGTAATTATCTGAACCGTGTTCGTCATCGAATTTTGCCGTGAGTACAAAATTTTAAATTTTAAATTTCGTTTTACACCGTTTTCCATCGACAGATTCCAAACCTGTAAAATGCGAGTACAGTCCACTGTATCGTATGTTTATAGTTCGAGTTTTTACGGTCAGTGTTGGAGCTGCTCTAAGAATGTGTGGGTATAGACGTGGGTATTACGGGTTTGACTATGGATCTAAGCAGCCGATATAATTATTAGGAAATTAGAGATTAATTAATGGTGAAAGACCAGATTGTCCACATCAGTTTGCGAGAGGGATAAGCAGTGAAGCAGGCCATGCTTATAATGTAGATCCCATATATTGTACCTATTTCTCGGTAGTAGTACTAGCGTCTAACTAAGTTATCCTCCTCCCGCAACACTCCCGACCCCTCCCGCACCCGCGCGGCGGAGCCGCGCCGCACCGGGCGGCCTCCCCTCTCGGCCGAGCCCTCCCTCCTGTGGTCTCTTCTTCCCGCCGCCGTCGCCCGGTTCGTTGCCAGGCAAAGACCTAGGGGCGTGGCGGCGGCAGCGTCATCCCTGATCGCGATCTGGCGGGAAGGAGGCAGCGTTCGTCTCGGCTAGTTTGGCAGTGGTGTTGCGGCGAGCGGCGGCCCGGTGATCCTCGGCCCAGATGGCGGCAGGCGGCGGCAGGGATCTGGGCCAAGCCGCGATCTGTCTCCGTACGTTGGCCTCGACGTCGGCGCCCAGGCGACCCGGGCCTTGTCTGTGACACTAGGGCGCTTGGGGCATCTTCCCCGACATGGTGGTGGTGGCCTCCTTCTCCGTCAGAATGGTTGGCCAGGTGGTCTTGCCGTCTTGCGGCGGATCCTGCTAGTTTCCGGCGGGTGGCGTGGGGACTGCTGGCTCGGTTTCAATAAAGGAGGTGGTCATGTATCCCTCTTAATCCAAGACGATGATCTACCGGATGTTGGTCTCCATTGATCTTGTTTCTGTGTCGTGATCCGGAAGGTTCCGCCGGCGAACTCCATAAGTGCTATCATGCCGTGAGTTTGCTGGAAGGATTGAATTCGGTCGTATGCACCCATGTTTTACCCTGACCGTTTGGTTTCAGAGGGTGTGCTTTGAAGCTTTGTTGGATGTTATATCATGGGGCATGTTCTCGTTCCATGGTGCTGACGGAGAAAGTCATGGAGACCGAGATCTCAGGACAGACAATGGTGGTTCAAGTCTGGGTGGTGATGAGAAATTGGCTATGTGACTTGTAAATTGGAGTAGTGGCATGCAAGTGGGGGCGACTACACAGGAGAGGTTCATGGTCCTACCTTTCAGGGTGAAAACCCAGGGTCTGGCCTTAATTGGTTGTGCCTGGCAATGGCCTTGTTGAAGGTATTGTTTTGAGAGCGAACTTTTTTCAGGGTGAAAAACCTAGATCTTTGATCGGGCGATGACGGTGTTTGTGCACTGTTTCCTTCTTGGAGGTGTCATTTTTGGAGAAGCTGGACTTCTGGTGTTGTTTTGGTGGTGGTAGTACTGTTGTTTCAATGAATGAGTCACTATAGCGGGATTTTTGTTTTTTGTAATTTTTCTTCTTTTTGGCTGTGTGCATCCATGTGGCCGCTAGGGCAATGCGTTGTTGCAGAGGCTAGGTATAATTGGTATCATCTGATATTCATATATGCTCCTTTCCAAAAAAATATTGTACCTATTTCTCTATCTAACCTGGTTTTAATTTCTGTTGGATTTTGTTGGACTGGTGTCGGCTCTGTGCATTCTAGTTATACAGAGGCCAGGTGTAATACTTGCTCTAAGTAATAAAAGCGCTCTTTATCGAAAGAAATCTAACCTAGTGACACGACCAAAGTATCTCACAAAGTTGGATAATAAGTGAATTCTGAAAAATTAATCGTATATGCAATTAGTTAAGGAGGTTGAGCTGTCAACTAGTGGACCAAAAAAATACAGACTATTGCGTGAAAAAGAGTTAAACTTGGCATCAAATACCAAAGTACAGCATATAACAATGATAATGGATGTAGAGAAAAGAATGAATATCTGGCCTAGCGGAATTTTGTGGGCCTTGGCCCACTTAGCCCAAGAAATCCTGAAATCATAAAGTTCCATCTACTATGGCAACAAGGGTATACGAAGGGGAGTATGTTTACTCCCACATTGCTAGAGGGGAGAGTTGGAGTCATCGATAAAGGAAATTCTTCTACCTCCACTAAGTGGTTGACAGTAAACTCACTCCCACAATAATAAAATAAATTAAACCATGTTATATATTTTCTACTAGTAGCCGAACTAACTCGCCACTTTTGGGATACGATAATTAACCTACTAGGGTAATTTAGGTTATCTATGATTGTTTTCAAACACAACTTTGGGAATGTGATAACTAACCCACTAAGGAAAAAATTGACAACCTATGTATGTTATCCCTGAACCAAATTAACACAAACTTTAGAGATGACTAAGTTTCACCCATTATGATCACTCGGTTCTAAAAAATGTTGCTTCATCTTTTGGCTTCAAATGATGAATCTATTTCCGTTGGTTGATTACAGTACAAGGTACCTCAAAGTAGCTATCTTACCAGGCTAATGTGCTCATCCTTGCTTTCTGGTTTACTCAGAAATTCAATAATCTTCGTTATAGAAGGTCTTTGTTCCGGGTTTTTTGCCTTGCAAAGAACTGCTATTTGAATGCATCTGGTTACTTGCTGTATTTGTAGCAACGTGGGTGGTTTATTCCACCTATCTCTCCACCTTCGAAGTACCTACATTTAACAAACATTAAATAATTATCTCTGAATCTAGCCGACAATTCTTAGTTCAAAAGTAGACTTTAGTCTTACAGCCAGTGCTATATATCCAGAAACATGTCATATGTAAATTAGGCATGACATTCAAAAGCACAATATACATATTAAATTGCGAACAAAGATGCATGCTTATTCTAAGAAGTGAGAGATATCACTCTTACGTGATTTATGTCTGGGATTCCCTTGCGCCCCGTCACTAGTTCTATGATTATGACACCTAAGATATATATGTCACACTTGAATGTAGTTTTTCCATTTTCTCATATTCTGGAGCTACATATCCCCTGTAATAAAATATGATAGTATAATGCATTATGACACAAGTAAATGTGGGGATGTTCAGTTATAGGTTCTTGTGATGCATAGCTTACAATGTTCCGTAACGTTGACCCATAGTGTGCGAGTATTTGTTTGGTCTTGAAAGACCAAAATCCGTGATTTTTGGAACCATATAGTATTCATCTTGATGATGCAGTAAAATATTTGCTGGTTTAAGGTCCATATGAATAGTATCTTTTCCTCATGAAGATAACATAGGCCCTTGCAAATCCCGAAGATTATTTGATAACACGTTTCCCATTCAAGTCCTCTTAACTCATCTGTGGAAGAGTACATATATACATAAAGAGACCAAGGAGTTATGTTAGACTTCCCGAAAGATCAATTGGTTTTTCGTATCAAGGTTCTTGAATTAAAAATGAGAGTTTACTTAGAAAATGGTTGTTTAAATTATTGAAGAGGGAGGATGTATGGTAGGAGCTATTGCATAATAAATATCTTCATGATAAATCTATATCTCAAGTTTAAGCAAAACCAATAGATTCACATTTTTGGAAAGGTCCGATGATGGTTAAAGATGAGTTCTTCAGTAAAGGATTTTTTAAGTGGGAGATGGTTTATCAACTCACTTCTAGAAAGATGTGTATCTTGGTGATAAACCTTTACTCTAGTACCCTTCATTATATAATATTGCACAACGAAAAAAGTTATTGTTGCAAATGTTCTTGCGCAAATCCCGCTGAATATTGGTTTTAGAAGAGCTTTGTCTGGTTGCATTTGTGTCAGCATTTAATGTTGGTACACCTCTTGAAGAACCTTGTAAATTTGTTTGGAAGTTAACTACTACATTTGTTTTCACAATGATATCTATTTATTTGGCTTTACAGAATGGTCACACCGTCTTCTTGCGAAAATACTTGTGGAAACTAAGGATCCCACTCAAAATTAAGATGTTTATGAGGCTCGTTAATAATAAAGTTTTATTAACTAAGGATAATCTTGCAAAAAAGAACTATAATGGGAGTCGGAAGTGTTTTTTCTATGACTCATTGGATAATCTTGCAAAAAAGAACTTTAGGCATGCAGAAGATGCATCTATTTTAAGGTGCATTTACATTGTCAAGCAGAAGATGTTTTTGTTTTGCCGTATGTAGAATTCCATATATAACCTACTTACCTGAAATGTTTTATAACATACTTATCTACCTAAATGCTAACTTCGTAGTTCGTTTGCTGTAAATCTCAACTGGCACATATAAAGACAGAGTGACATGTTCAGATTGAAGGGAGTAGTAGACATTCAGTTCCTAATTCTACTTAGGAATCGAAGTCTTCATAAAAATTTAAAAAGTTTCATTTACACACGGACTACTGGTAATAAGCCAGTAGAGATTCAATTACTGGTGATTGAATACTATGCTTCATATGACGTGTCAGCAATCCCATCCTATCATCAACCAATATTTAAGGGATGCCAACACTGTCAAAGAGAAAAAATAACTAATGTGCAAAGTAGTATGAATATTTTGTATCTTGTTTCTGTAATAACACTTAAGCAAAGCCCCCCTTCATTTCACTGATACTCTTGTGCTTGTGCAAACCTGAACCTGTTTTACAATTAAACAAATGGGGAAGTCCCCATTTGAGTAGTGTGGATTCCTATTTCAGTGGATGATCATGAACTTTAACGGAGGCAGTTTCATGAGCAGTAGCAGCAGCGGTGCCGGAGACCTCCAGCTCGATGTGCTCTACCTGGAAAAGCACTTCTCCGACTTACCATGTCCAATTAGTGCTGGCTATATCAGGAGGACGCCCATGAGTTGACCAAACGGCCATGTAATGGCAAACTCCCAACTATTTTTCTTACGTTCTTCTCAACTCTCGAGGTAAGACAAAATTTACGCGACGTAAAAATAATATACAGTTCTAAAGATAGAGGGTGGATGCGTCAAATAGCCCTACCCTGAGACATGTTATACCCATTCTTTATATACACATATTTTTATGGCCTACTTGAGAGAGATATGCAAGAAGAAAAGAGAAATTGGTTCTAGAGATACAAAATATGGAAACAAGAAACTAGTGGTGTCTTGCTTACTATCATATGGACATGGTGTTATTTAACATTTTTTAGTGTGAGCAATATTATTTTACAAATATACAGTCAAAAAATCAATGGTTGGTTTGGCTAGCTGTCATCTCAAATTATTTTTCTCTCAAAAAAATATCAAGTTATTTTTGCATTGTTATATTTGTACTAATGGCCATATGAAATTAATATCTTTGTTTTTAAGGCCCACGCTTAAATCCCTCGGCATTCATCTTATTTTCTATGCGAGAAATATCCATGAGCATTTGATGTTGCGAGGGGCGATTATCACGTTGTGGGTTTCTAAAACAACAATGCTACAGTTACGGAATCCATTTTGGAAATGAAAGGAGAGTGATGAAAGGGAATTAAAGTCATTTAATCACGGGAGAGTAATCAGCCCGTAATCGCCTAGAGTTGATCAATTGATTGATCGATTCATCCCTTGCCGTGGGTTGCCACTGTGCTAGCCACCATTTCTAGCAGATAAAACTACTTCTCCTATTTCTAGCCAAGGCCATTGTTCTCTCCACTGACACTGTCTCGGTGTAGGCGTGCTAGCACCTCTGTTTCAGCACCACGTACATTGTGCACTGCTATACATAGACAAGCGGTAGGAATTGGTAATTCAAAGCCAACGATCTCATTTTCTTCAGGATTACAATATACCCAGTCTGATGATTTTTTTTCTAAGAAACACAAGTCTGAATAATGATTGCATTCATGAATAAGGTTGGGTGGATCAATTTACTACTCCCTCCGACCGAAATTAATTAACTTTGATTTGTCTAGATTCGGATGTATCTAGCACTAAAGCATGTCTAGATACATCTGAATCTAGACAAATCCGAGTCAATTAATTTAGATCGGAGGGAGTATGTAGAAGTGGTATATATGTATATCTCATACATAATTTTGTCTGACATGGTTTGTAGGCATAGATCTATATTTAATTAAATAAAAATAATGCTTTAATTCATTGCCAAACATATATTAAAGTGAGAAGGTACATGTGTTATCTCTTCATGAACAGATATGGCTAACGTGTTCAATTTTCGAAATGGCGCAACCACTGCTATGATTACACTCAAGAGCGAAGATGGATCAAGTTCTTCCGGAACTTCCTCGGTGAAATACATCTTCTAATATTTGATACATAGTCCTCACCGGAGCGTGTTAAGAAAATGGGCCAAGTTGCTTGTGGGCCCAGAATAATAAATAATAAGTTGAGGGGTCTGCTCATAATCCAGTTGTCATTGGAATTGGTCAGTGTTTTCTTACCGTCGTATCAACTCTCATTTATTTTGTGACGGACGTTCTCAATAAGAATATTGTAAGTTTGTGTCTTTTTATTATTTATTGTTATTATTGCTCGATTGATGTCTATTGGAGTGAACCTCGATGATCTTAGTGAGTTTAAATAAAACTGTTTGGGTAAATTGTAAAATATCCAATGCTTGAAATATGTTGATGTGATTTTTGGAATTATTTGCTCATGGTCGTCAAGGTAAAAATTCGAGAACATGGTGAAAAATATAGATGGTACCAGTAAAATAAAGAAGTATAGAAAAGAGCTGCATGAAATTGGAATAAGATGGTACCAGTAATATGTTTATCGAGACTGCCATTGCTGATGTACTCAAAACAGAGTAATCTTTCTCTTACACTGGCCAAATTCAGTTCTCCTGTCCCAGCCTTTTATATCAGCTTTTGATATGTAGTAGAACAGAAGCCAAGAAACCGGACTATATTTTGATGATTAGTTTTCATGAGGCTGCTGATCTCGCGTAGAAATGCCTGGTCATCGATTGTGTATACGGTCACATCAATCCTCTTCACAGCAACAATAACTTCTCCGTGTTCACCCTGTTGGAGTTGGTCAGCGTTTATCAGTACCAACACAGATACTACTACTCTGCTTCTACCGTATTGAAGAGATATGCTGGACTCCAGATCTTTAAAAGTAACTTTATACTAGCTAGTACTAGACGTACCTTGTAAACCTCTCCAAATCCTCCCTGACCAATTTTGTTCTCTCTGGAGAAATTTTTCGTCATCTCTATTAGCAGTGCTAATGGTAGATCCGCCGGGTCCTCTTCTCCGTTAAGTCTACGCTCCAGCACACTCCCGTCCTCCATTCTACTACTATACATGTACAAGGTGTCAGTATTCAGAACTCACAAAGGTTTGCTAGCAGAAATTTGTGGCAAGGGAAATACGTACCTCTGGAGATTTTAGCCCTGTATGTACTATGTGGAAGCACAAACACTGGAACTGCATCGCCATATATAGTAGGATTCAATATATAGCACATTAAACAAGATACATCCATCTCCAAAGACGTACTGTTCTTAATTAAATACAGTAATCACGACCGCTAGCTCTCGACGTAAGGAGATCAACTTACCTCTGCTAGCTAGGAGCGAAGAACACTGGCCAGGAAAGAATCAAACCTTTCGAGAGTCCCCCTTTATGTGTGATGATGCATCCTTTCGACAATATTACTAGCTAGTTGAAGCAGGCCTTGCACATATGAATGCTTCAGGAGGCGACGACCTGCAAGTAAGGACAAGTCAAGGGTCGCCAACACCGCATGTGAGTTGTCCAATAATTCAAGCTAGATTCAATGCTCCTACGTAGTCAAATTAAGTAATGCATGGAGCATTTATTTCCAAGCATCCAGTGTTCAAACTCGGAAGAAAACAAATGCCCACCTAGAATTAAAAAATTACACACCTGGTTTGATTTATGAGATAAGACCAATGACGAGATGATAAGAACATGTCGCTAACCGCATGTGAGCTGTCCAATAATTCAAGCTAGATTCAATGCATGTGATTTTAGTCTCATCTATGAGTATGATTGGATTAGCCTTTTTTTTGCCTATAATATAGTGCAATGGGTTAGCCCATTGAAATAGCTAAGATACAACATATCTCTCTCTTCAACAAGTGACATGCCACATAAGCAAAGTTCCTAGGATATCGCGCTAAGAGACACCCATTGTGAAAGGTCTAAGGCTGATCATAGTGGTAGTATCATAACTCTCTTTATAACTCTCCAAGACACTTCATTAATCTATGCATGCACCAATAGTTTTACATGCATGAGACAAGTGAGGGGAAAAGAAGAATATGCATTGGAGAAGAGACACTAATACTCCCTCTGTTAGGCTGGTCCTAGTGCTAGTATCATAAGGTGTATCATGCATGCCAACTTGGCAAAAATCTGATGTGGCGCTATAATTAATGAAGAGAGAGATGGTTAGTGTATCATAGGTAGATACCGTATCATAGCACGTAAAGCTAGAAATCATAATGACAAGTAAATCTTGTACACATATTTTACATAGAGATTCTACAAATCAATAAATATACCACTACTATGATACTACTATATGATACAATGCACTAGAGACATAGTATCATGCACTAGTATCATATGCATGATACTACCACTAGGACCAGCCTTAGGGATTCTAAGGTTTATGGACCACTTTGATAGAATTAAGAAAATCAATAACTCACTCTCTTCATTACTACATGCACCAATAGTTATACATGCATGAGAGAAGAGAAAGAAAAAAGAAGACCATGCATTGGATGAGAGATGATAATAAATGAGAAAGGACTTGTAATTCCTAACATTTTAAAAAAACTCTTAGGCCTTATAATCTCTAACGGAGGGAGTAAATGAGATAGCCCTTATAATCTCCAACAAAATAAAAAGCTCTTAGCCCTTATATAAGCATGGCTATAAGCAAGTTCTAGGTAGTAGATAAGACCAATGAGAGAAAGTTCAATAATATAGCCAACCGCTGGCTATAAGCAAGTGATAGGTCACCTATAGGTCACCTATCACTAGTAGAAAATGGTCTCTAGTCTCGGTTGGGGACAACCTCCAACCGAGACTACGAAATCAGGACTAGAGGTCCCGTCCTTTAATACCATCTATCCTATAAATCGGGACTAAAAGGCCCTCCACGTGGCCTCGGTAATCGCTGGGGCTGGAGGACCTTTAGTCTGTTTGGTATCACTCCATGTGGCGTGAGCTCGGCATGGCAGCGGGTTCTACCGCGGCAGTGTTTTGGGGCAGTCGGCTGCCGCGGCAGGAGGTGGCAACGGGTTCTGCCGCTGCAGCATTTTGGGGCGGATTTTATGCCGCGACAGGAAGATGTGCCGGAACAAAAGGCGGTCGATCGAAGATGGTATCTAGGGTTAGTGTCGGTGGATCGATAGAGAAGGGAGGTTTGGCGTAGGGAAAGTTGGACTCATCAAAAGTGACATGACGAGAGATGATATATATACAATTTCTCTTATGAGCATACATATATATCCTATATTTAATTACATAGACATCATTAGTTGAAATAGTGTTCTCCGGTTTCAGATATGAATTTCGTAAGCAAAAATCCCGCCAATTTCTCTTGAATTGCTAGTACACGGTCCTTTGGTAGGAGCTTCTCCTGCATATCTTAGATCCTTAAAGAAGGAGATCAATATGAATATATCAATCATCAGAAAAAATCTGAATGAAACTCAACACAATTGATGGTCATAAAATAAAATTGTGAATTTATTGTTCACGTACTTGAAATCATTTTATATCCATGCGCCACTCACTGATCTACAAGCGAAGGAACTCGCAAACGTAGTATCTTTTGGGTTCGCATCATAGAAAACAAAAACAATTCTACAATGGGAACTACTAAGCACCAAGATCTATCTACTAGATACAAGCAACGGGTGGATATACATTCATAAAGAACATACCCTTATAAACCGACAAAGTTTAACAAGGTTGTACTCGTGGATGATATAATCGAACGCTTGCCGATCTCAAGATCGAGAAGAAGTCCAGCGCCACAAATCAGCAGCGCATCCGTGATCGCACACACGTTCAAGCCACCGAACAACCTCCGCCTCCTGGCTCTAGCGATGCAGCGGAAACAGCAACTCCTTCCAGATGAAAATCCACCAGGAACATGTATCTCGCTAGTCTGAGACCATGGGGGAATAATTTTAAAGGGGGAGAGAGATCCTTCACGAGGAGATGAGAGCGAGAGAGAGGGAGAGGGGGGCTTTATATAGGAGGAGGGGGCACCCCAAGGGGTGTGGCCGACTCCATTGGGGATACCCTACCTCTTCCTCCATTCATGTGAGTGGAGCTCCCACTCACAAAATGTCCCTCCATTTTCTCCACTCAAAATTCCCATTAAATTTCCACCAAATTTAATATAATATCTCATTAAATAAAACTCCTTTTATTTATTCAGAATTTTTTCAATTACATTAGTTAACAAACATTCACATAAAACCACTTGCTACTATTCAATTTCACATGTAGAAACAATTTTAGCAATTTCACCCGAAACAATTCCGGTGTCTAGTGAAATAATTCTTGTGCTTTGTAATTCTTTCTTCTAGAACATATTTGCTCCAAATGGTGTCAGTATCCCTTAAGCGTGTCACCCTACGGTTCACGAATAATGTGGACATGATCGAGACCCCTCTCGGATCAATAATCAGAAGCGGGACCTGGAGATCCATACTGACTCCCACACATTCAATGATGACTTCTTGTGATCGTGAGAACCTTTTACGCTAGTAACTTAATTCCTTTGTCTCGCGATATATTACATGTCCGAGATTTGATCATCGGTATCTCCATACCTAGTTTGATCTTGTTACCGACATGTACTCTTTTCTCGTTCCCGTCGTATAACATTCTAGTGATCACATCACTTGCTTGCAAGCTAACTAATGTGATATCACCAAGAGGGCCAAGAGTATATCTATCCGTCATCGGGATGAACAAATTCCACTGTTTATCCATGAGCCTCTACATAACACCTTCGTAGCACTGAACACCATTATAGTCACCATGTTACGGTGTGACGTTTGATATTATCAAGATACTCTTCCAGTGTTAGTGATTGACATGATCTCATGGTATAATGATTAGGATTACTTCGTATGATGTTATATCAATATAAACACAATGACTTTGATCATAATGCTATACTTTGGATAAATGTTTATCACATCATTCCAACAATTTTGTGACCTTGTTATTAACAACATCCAATGTCCATGATCAGGAAACCTTTGATCATCTTGTTTATCAACGAGCTAGTTTATAAGAGAGGCATAACTAGGAACTTTCCATATTTTTATTAAACACGTATGTAATAACGTTTCCGTATTAATACAATTATAGCATGCAAAATAAACATCTATCATATACTTGGAATACATATAATAATAACTTTATTATTTCCTCTCAGGGCATATTCCCTTCAGTATCCACATAAATTAGTCCCTTATGCACTACTACAAACTCGCTACTTAGAGACATCAATTTCTCATAGGCCTCAGATGGTTTCTCGTTCTGGCTCAAGTGCATAGCTTCTAAAGCACACCACCTGAGCCGGTTTTTCTTTGCGGCTCTAAGATACTCGACCTTAGACGGTGCAAAAAGGCAAACATCTCTAACATCTACAAGCTGGATACGGGCAATATTTATGATCGCTTGCAAGAACTCTTCAACCTCATACGGCCTATACTATGAACCGTCTCAAATAGTAAGGTGGCCTGAGTCAGATTCTAACAAAGACCGTCTCTCAAACTAGTGTGCCTCGAAGCTGCTTTTTCAAGTGACCGTCTCCAATATGTGTAGATCATTTTAAATAGTAGCATGCTAATTCGAACTCGATCATAGCTGACATGATACATAATCATGATTCAGCAGCCAGATAGACAAATTAACTCAAGAACTTATAGCAGCCACTCAAAAGAAGATCATTATATTAACAGTTAACATTAACCCAATAGTTGGTGAAATCCATACATATTTAGCCATTACACTATGGCAGTGCATACAATGTGGAGTCCATACATCGAAGGAGCATAATTAGTACTCGAGTAGTAATGGGCATCCCCGTGGAAGTTTCTGAACCAGAATATATACCTCTCCATTATCTATTTCATCAAAGATAAATAGGACAATGTTATCTTGCTTTAAGTCGAAGATTCTCATAACCTTCTCACATCCATTCTTCAAGATGGCATTTTACCCACCAGCGCCCATCTTCATCGTAACAATCTTTAGCTTCTTGCTTATCATTTGCCAACATGGACATCAATTGGTTTATCAAGGCGATTCTTTAGATATTTTCTTGTGAACTTAGCTCCAAAAGTTTGCACAAATACAAATAGTTGAAGAATTAGCATTTCATTACTGGAAGTATTTAAATATCAAAGGGTAGCTTTGTTGATCACGTGTTCAAGACTATACCATCTTACCAGCTTGCACTTCTTTTGCAGGATAGATTAATAGGGCAACCTGTAGACGTATTACTTGATTTTTGGTGAAAAAACAGGGTCACACCAGTCTAAAAGGAATTCTACATGATCTTGTTTCAGATACATGTCGTTTCCAAAAAGGCTCTAGTTGTCAAAATCGGTGTTCCCCTTATGTTGATCCCTGATGCAATAACACATACAAATTTCAATGCGGTGGAATATTCCTGTGTCTACAGTCTAAACACATACAAATTCAAAACAGATGACTGGAATTTTGATATTCTTTGATACCTCTAAGCTCAAGCATCTTAGTGGGCTCTTCTGATGACTGGAATTCAAAGCTGCCAGAGCTAATGGTAACACTATCATCGATACAGAGCACTATTGCAAGATTACTGCAGGTTCCTATCTGTTAAATAGATACAAACATTGAGCATTTTAATAAAATCAAATATAACAATGAAGTAGACTAAAAACAGAAACAAAGTTCTTGTTATCGTACATTAATAAAAATCATATACAACCAAAGAATTTGAAATTCATCAAATAAACAAGATGCAAGCAGACTAATGAAGTGACAATTAAATCCATATTTCTAGAAGGGCAGCGAACAATGAGGAATCAATAAAAAATTGCATATTTTGAGATGTATACAAGGGAAAAGAGGTGGGATAGATGCCGGGGGAGGCTCTCTCGATGCAGCCATCATGTCTCTGCATCTCGAAAACCCTGAACCCTAAATTCGACAAGTAAAATGGCAAATTCCATGTGAAAATTCCTAAATCGAAGCTCTACATTAGGGTTTTGGGGGTTTGATTTTCACGCATACCTACCTGGACGATGAAGGGGTCCTCGGAGGTGAGGGAGAGAGAGTCCGCACCATAGGGGACCGGAGGCGGCAGGGAGGAGAGACAAGGGACCGAAGGCGACGGTGGTGGAGGGTGTCGGCAGTGCCGGCGGTGCACAGTGGAGGTCAAGTACTAACCTCAGCGAGCGGGGAATGAAAAATGTGGCACAGATCAGAAATATTTTCAGATCTTGCCGCCAAGTACTAACCTCGGACGGTTGCAAACAGAAAACGTCTCTAACAACATCCGAATTCCATATTTGGCCGCCAAGTAATTCCTCGGGCGGCTAGAAATTATAACCGTCTCTAATTTTAAAAGGACTAGTTCAAATTTCATTTCCTATGGGAAACTTTGTTCGTTTGTAGGTTATATTTACACAAAGGAAGTAATTGAGGGAGAGAATAGGCTCATTAAGATCGAAAGATTTGGAAGATGAGATTGGTGGCCTAGAGCACTTATCATACAACGTTAAATGGCTAATTAAGATGAATTCTGTCCAAAACATAGTGATAAATCTAACACCCATGGAGTTCTGGTGTTGATCATGTTTTGCCCTAGGGAGAATTTTAGTCGACGGATCTGCTACATTGAGATCTGCGTGTACTTTACAAATCTTTATATCCCCGTCCTTGACATGTTCGTGGATGGAGTGAAACCGGCGCTTAATATGCTTGAAATTCTTGTGAGACCTTGGTTCCTTGGCATTGGCTATGGCTCCATTTTGCCACAATATATCACCATTGGGTCCAATGCACTAGGAACCACACCTTGTTCGGTTATGAACTCCTTCATCCAAATCACTTCCTGAGCTGCTTCCGAAGCAGCAACATATTCGTCCTCCGTTGTTGATCCTGCCAGCACCTGTTGTTTGGAACTCCTCCAACTAAGTGTTGCTCTGTTCATGAGAAATAGGTATCCGGATTGAGACTTAGAGTCATCCGGATCGGTGTCCAAGCTAGCATCAACATAACATTTAGCGAGGAGCTCTTCTTCACCTCCGTACATGAGAAACATTTCCTTAGTTCTTCTTAAGTACTTAAGGATATTCTTGACTTCTATACAGTGTTCCGAACCTAGATCAGATTGGTATCTACTAGTCAAACTAATAGCATGTGCCACATCCGGTCTTATACATAGCATGGAGTACATGATAGAGCATATGGCTGAAGCATAGGGGATCTTGTCCATTATCTCTCTTTCTTCCGGCGTAGCCGGACTTTGAGTCTTACTCCATGTCTTGCCTTGCAATATAGGTAAGAACCCCTTCTTACTTTCGTCCATTTTAAACTTCTTTAAAATCTTATCAAGGTATGTACTCTGTAGCCCTATCATGTGTCTTGATCTATCTCTATAGATCTTTATGCCTAATATGTATGACGCTTCACCTAGGTCCTTCATCGAAAATTTTCTATTTAGATAACTTTTAACACTGTTTAAAATATATATATCATTTACAATAAGTAATATTTCATCCACATATAATATTAGAAATGCCACATTGCTCCCACTCACTTTCTTGTAAATACAAGCCTCTCCATAAGTTTGGACAAATCCAAACTCTTTGATCTCTTCATCAAAGTGGAGATTCCAACTTCGGGATGCTTGATTCAGTCCATAGATGGATCGCTGAAGCGTTCATACCTTGTCAGCATCCTTAGGATTGACAAAAACCTTTGGTTGTTTCATATCAACTCTTCTTCAATGTTTCCATTAAGGAACGTAGTTTTGACATCCATTTGCCATATCTTATAATCAAAATATGCAACAATAGCTAACATAAACTGACTTTAGCATCGCTACGGGAGAGAATGTCTCATCGTAGTCAACTCCTTGAATTTTTCAAAACCCCTTTGCGATAAGTCAAGCTTTATGGATGGTTACATTACCATCAATATCAGTTTTTATTTTGAAAATCAATTTGTTCTCCATGGCCTTTCGATCGTGAGGTAAGTCCACCAAAGGTCCAAACCTGGTTTTCGTACATGGATTCCATCTCGGATTTCATGGCTTCTAGCCATTTGTTGGAATCCGGGCTCATCATCGCTTCTTCATACGTCGCAGGGTCATCTATTTCATCAACCATGAAATTCATAACAGGATTTCTGTAAAGTTTATGAGTTGTACGTGTCTTGCTTGACCTGCGAGGTTCGGTAGTATTTTCTTTCGGAGTTTCATGATCATTATCATTAGTTCTCTCTTCATTCAGTGAAGTTAACTCCGGAACAACTTCCGGCGCTACGCTACTCGCCGTTTTATGAAGAGAAGGTTCAATAACATCTTCGAGTTCTACCTTACGACTACACGCACCTTTGCAAGAAACTCTTTCTCTAGAAAGGATCAATTATTGGCAATGAAAACGTTGACCTCGGATCTGTGATAAAAGGAATACCCAATAGTTTTCTTAGGGTATCCTATGAAGACACATTTTTCCACTTTGGGTTCGAGTTTATCAGGCTGAAGTTTCTTGACATAAATATTGCATCCCCAAACTTTAAGAAATAAAAGCTTAGGTTTGTTTCCAAACCATAATTCATACGGTGTCTTTTCAACGAATTTAGATGGTGCCCGATTTAAAGAAAATGCAGCAGTTTCTAGTACATAACCCCAAAATGACAGTGGCAAGTCAGTCAGAGACATCATAGATCGAACCATATCTAATAAAGTACGATTACAATGTTCCAACACACCATTACGTTGTGGTGTTTCGGCAGGTGTGAGTTGTGAAACTATTCCACATTCTTTCATATGTGCGCTAAACTCGTAACTTAGATACTCACCTCCATAGTTAGACCGCAAAAATTTGGTTTTTTCTATTACGATCATTTTTCCACTTCACTTTGTAATTCCTTGAACTTTTAAAAGGTTTCAGACTTGTGTTTCATCAAATAGATATATATGTATCTACTCAAATCATCCGTGAAAGTAGCAAAATAACAATATCCACCTCACGCTGACACACTCATTGGATCACATACATCAGTATGTATGATTTCCAATAAATCTGTCGCCCGTTCCATTGAACCGAAAACTGCGTTCTGGTCATCTTTCCCATAAGGCATGGCTCACATGTATCAAATGATTCAAAATCAAGTGATTCAAAAAGTCCATCTGAATGGAGTTTCTTCATGCGTTTAACGCCAATATGACCTAGACGGTAGTGCCACATATATGCAGACATATCATCATCAAGTTTAATCCTTTTAGCATCGACATTATGAATATGTGTAACATTATTATCGAGATCCAGTAGAAATAAACCATTCATCACAGGTGCATGACCATGAAAGATATCATTCATATAAATCGAACAACCATTGTTTTCGGATTTAAATGAATAACCACTTCGCATCAAACACGATCGGGATACAATGTTCATGCTCAGTGCAGACACCAAATAACAATTATTCTGGTTTATAACTAATCATGATGGTTAGTGGAAAGGCAGCGTTCCAACGGCGATCACATCAACTTTTGATCCATTGCCAACACGGATCGTGACCTCACCCCTTGATAGCGGTCGCTTGTTCCGCAGCCCCTGATTCGAGTTACATATATTAGCAACCGATCAAGTATCAAATACCCAGGTGCTACTACGAGTACTAGTCAAGTACACATCAATAACATGTATATCATATATACCTTTATTTGCCTTGTCGGCTTTCTTGTCTGTCAAATACTTGGGGCAGTTGCGCTTCCAATGGCCAGTCCCCTTACAATAATAGAACTCAGTATCATACTTAGGGCCGGCTCAAGATTTCTTTTCAGGCGCGGCAACAGATTTGCCGCCCTTCCTTCCCTTTTGTTTACCCTTCTTGTCTTTCTTAAAACCGGTGGTCTTATTGATCATCAACACTTGATGTTCTTTCTTGATCTCCATATCTGCAGTCTTAAGCATTGACAGAAGCTCGGGGAGAGACTTCTTCATGCCCTTCATGTTATAGTTCATCATGAAGCTCTTGTAGATAGGTGGGAGAGATTGGAGAACATGATGTATGCCTAAGTCAATGGTAATCGTTATTCCCAAGGACACAAGCTTATCGGCATATCCAGACATTTTGAGTACATGCTCACTAACGGAGTTGTTCTCTTCCATCATGCAGCTGAAGAACTTTTCAGAAGCACTATAACTCTCTACGGCAGCATGGGTATCAAAAATCATTTTCAATTCACCCATTGTATCAAAGGCATTGCAGTTTTTGAAACGCTTTCGAAGTTCTGGCTCTAGCCCATATAGTATGCCGCAATGAACTAAGTTGTAGTCCTCCTGACGAGTCAAATAGACGTTCTTTTCTTCGTCAGGGGCATCATCAAGTAGTGGGGAGCCTAGCGGCGCCTCTAGCACATATTACTTTTGTGCAGTAGTGAGGAGAATCCTCAAATTCATGGCCCAGTCGATAAAGTTGCTATTATTCGATGCAAGTTTCTCTTTCTCCATGAACACATTGAAATTAAAAGCAGGTGGTGCCATCTACAATAGAATTTGTAAAGTTTATACTAAGTTTATGATAGATCGAGTTTAACTAATCCAGATTATGAATGAACACCCACTCAAAAACAACATCCCTCGTGTCTTTTTGGTGATTACATGAACCAAATCCACTACACTAAGTCCGATCATCACGTTTGTCGGTGTAGTTTCAAAGGTGAGCATCTATATGGGCATCATATCAAATATATGACTCATGCTTAACCTTTTGGTCCGTGTTCTGAGACCATTTTTGTACAATGATGGAAACTACTAAGCACCAAGATCCATCTACTAGATACAAGCAACGGGTGGATATACATCCATAGAGAACATTGATGAGTGCATGATTGCATCATGTTTTAGATTATTATTTTGCATTGTAGATGTAGGATCTAGATATTTTACGGTGTTCGCACGCACTTTTTATGTCTATTTTCACCAGGATCGGGACAGATGATGGATCCGATGGACACAATTCTTGGATCAGTTATATTGGAATGAAAAGGAGCCAAAAACTATATAAATTGCTTATTTGGGAAATATTAATAATACCAGAAGAAAACCCGAAGCGAGCAAAGGAGACAGAAGGTTTAACGACCAACTATAAGGGCCTCCACCATATAGTTGCGGCTATATAGTTGGCGCCGCCTCTGCCTCCTCAAATAGTTTCACCCCGTGCAACTGGATCGGAGAGACGACATACAGAACACCCAGAAATTGCCGAAACCTAACCTTCAGAAGGCATCTGGAGGGGGAACTCATCCATCAGGGATCCATCTTCGCCCTACGCAGATTCAGGAGGCTAAGGCATTGATCTTCATCATCAACCGCTGCATCACCACCATCTCCATCCATCTCATCTACATCTTGTCTAGATCTTGTTATAATTTCCGTACTCGTTGTGGATTTATACAAGTACTATTCATGTATGATAGGTTCAATTACTTTTTCCATGGTGTTGATTGCCTCCCTCTCTGAGTAGATCATTAGTTCTTGGGAGATGGAGAAACCCTAGTATGAGATTGGAATAAGATAAAGTTTATTATGATATTCATCGCTATGACCATGTGTTAGATTGTCTATATCTTGATGTTGGGAGAAGTCGACCTCTCAATATTTGCCTCCTGTGGGGACTTGATATAGGGAACTAATTGTTGGTAGACGGAGGGATGTTAGCACTTACAGTGACTATAAAGCTTTTGGCACCCCTTACGTATCAACTTGGCAATCGAGGAAACTCGCAAAACACTATCCATGCTATGGGATACATCTTGCAGGATTATGTCCCTTAATAGCGTAGTAATTAAATTGATGTTGATTGCTGTCTGATGTGGTTATGAGGATGATTTAAGCAGTGGTTGCTGCCTCTTTTTCTAAATACGGAGTTCCTACCACACATACATAGATGAGAATGTTCATGATAATAATCTTTACCTTAGCCCTTTATAATGCTAGTGGTGAATACGCTAATCCCTGAGAACGCTTTTTCCCACTGAAGTTTCAAATCTCTTTTACATACGTGATACTTATTTTCTGTATTTAGTTTTATTTACTTTACTCATTGTTCTCTTATACCAAAAACATAAAACACTTTTTTACGCAATACTCGCATTTTATCTTGTCACTCAGAACTTTATTTAGCATTTCTAGTTTAAGGATTTATTTTAAGATTTCTTAGACTTCAGACTCCTCCTCCCTATGGATCGATATCTTTATTTCGAAACTAGCTACAATCGATCTGTGCACTTGTAGTCATCAAACATACCTTTGTAGACCGACAAAGTTTAACGAGGTTTTACTCATAGATGATGTAGTCGAACGCTTGCCGATCTCAAGATCGAGAAGAAGTCCAACGCTGCAAATCAGCAGCGCATCTGTGATCACAAACACGTTCATGTAGGGTTTCGTTGCATGGAAAACAAAAAATTTCTATCGCATACAAACAAACAAGCCAAGATCTATCTACTAGATTGTAGCAACGAGTCGATGGAATAACTCACCCTCGAAGATTCCAAAGTGTTTAACGAGAGCGGATTCTCGTGGGTGATGTAGTCGTACTCTTCCCGATCTCAAGATCGTGTAGACGATCCTTCCGGCGCTGCGTTCCGACAGCGCTCCCGCAGTCGGTCACACGTTCGGTACTCGACGAAGACCTTCCTCTCCCTTGTTCCAGCAGGCAGCGGAGGTTGTAGCACTCTCCTCGCGATTCCGGCAGCACAACGGCGTGGTACCGGAAGTAGAGGGGAGATCTCGCAGGGCTTCGCCTTAAGCCGGAGAGAGTATGGTGGAGTATGAGAGAGTCCCTCGATGATCTAGGGTTTAGACACGCCGAGGAGGGGGCTAGGCCTACGGCTAGGGTTTGACCTAGGCGGCGGCGGTTTGCCCTAGGGCGGCGGTGGCAGCAGCAGGTGGTGGCACCGGCGGCTAGGGTTTAGAGGTGGAGGAGTTGTGTGTTGGGAGGGGCAGCCCTGCCCCTCCCTTTATAGGTGGGAGGCACGGCCAAGGGGAGGGGAGTCCCTCCCCAACTCGTCTTGGAGGTGGGCCGGCGTTGGGAGGAGGAACTCCTCCCCCAACTCGTTTCCAACTCCCTCTCCACTTCCCAAAATAGCCGTTTGACTTTCAAATTGGCGTTTGACTTTTTCAAACTAGGATTTGAATAAACCCTCTATTTTGTTCAGCGATGACACCTAGTACATGATGCAATCATACCAACTTGATATAACACATTCATGTACCCTTCCCCTCCGGAGTGCCGGACATTCCGGAACCTTCTAGAACATTCCCGATGAAAACACCGGAACCATTCTCCAACCCCGAAACAGGACTTTCCTTATATGAATCTTATTCTCCGGACCATTCCGGATCTCCTCGTGATATCCCGGATCCTATCCGAGACTCTGAACAATATTCGGTCTCTTACTTATCATTCCATAACTACTCAAACAACGTCGAATCCTTAAGTGTGTCTCCCTACGGTTCGTGAATTATGCGGACATGATCGAGACACTTCTCCGATCAATAACCAATAGAGGAATCTGGAAATTCATATGGCTCCCACATATTTCTACGATTACTTTGCGATCGAATGAACCACTTACATATAATACCAATTTCCCTTTGTCTCACGATAGTTTACTTATCCGAGGTTATGATCGTCGGTATCTCTGCATACCTAGTTCAACCTCGTTACCGATAAGTACTCTTTTCTTGTTCCCGTGATATGTGATCCCTTGTGAGCCAGTCACATGCTTGCAAGCTAATTGGATGACATTCCACCGAGAGGGCCCAGAGTATATCTATCCGTCATATGGATGGACAAATCCCACTCTTGATCCATGTGTCTCAACCAATACTTTCCGAACACTCAATGCCACCTTTATAGCCACCCAGTTACGGTGTGGTGTTTGATGTCATCAAAGCATCCTTCCGGTGAAGGTGATATGCATGATCTCATGGTCGAAGGAATTAGGTTACTATGTATCAGAAAGCATATAGCAATTGAACTATTAAAATGACTTGATCTTTATGCTACGCTTGTCTATAGGAGTATGTCCACCATATCATTCTCCTAACGATATGATCTTGTTGTTAATAACATCTCAATGTTCATGATAGGGAAACCACAATCATTTATTAACCAACAAGCTAGTATTATAAAGAGGCTTTACTAGGGACTCTATTTAGTTTACAAATCACACAAGTATTAATGTTTCCTTGTTAATACTATTATAGCATGAATGTAAACATTTATCATAAACACAAAGATATAATAATAACTACATTTATTATTGCCTCTAGGTCATATCTCCAATAGTCTCCCACTTGCACTAGAGTCATCTAATCTAGATTACATGGTAATATACCGAACACCCATGGCAGTTTGGTGTTGGTCATGTTTTGCACTCGGGAGAGGTTTAGTCAACCGATCCGCCACATTCATATCTGTGTGTACTTTGCAAATATTTATGTCCCCATCTTGGACATGTTCTCGAATAGCGTGAAAACGTAGCTTGATGTGCTTCAGCTTCTTGTGTGACCTTGGTTATTGCGCATTGGCTATGGCCCCCATGTTATCACAGTAGATAGACATTGGGTCCAGCGCACTAGGAACCACACCCAGCTCTGTAATGAACTCTTTCATCCATATCGCTTCTTGTGAAGCCTCCGAAGCAGCCATGTATTCCGATTCAGTTGAAGATCTCGCCACAACGCTTTGCTTTGCACTCCTCCAGCTAACTGCTGCACCATTCAAAATAAATACGTATCCAGATTGTGATTTAGAATCATCCGGATCGGTGTTCCAACTAGCATCGGTGTAACCATTAACAACGAGCTGTTCATCACCTCCATAAGAAAGAACCATATCCTTAGTTCTTCTCAAGTACTTAAGGATGTTTTTGACCGCTGTCCAATGATCCACTCCTGGATCACTTTGATATCTGCTAGTTAAACTAACAGCATATGCAATGTCGGGTCTAGTACATAGCATGGCATACATTAGAAATCCTATGGCTGAGGCATAGGGAGTCTTACTCATCCTTTCTCTATCTTCTGCCGATGTTGGACTTTGAGTTTTACTCAAGGTCGTATTGGGCAACATGGGCAAGAACCCTTTCTTGCTATCTTCCATTCCAAACTTCTTTAGAACTTTGTCCAAATATGTACTCTGTGACAATGATATTTGGCGTTTCGATCTATCTCTATAAATCTTTATGCCTAATATGTAAGCTGCTTCGCCAAGATCTTTCATTGAAAAACTATTATTCGAATATTCCTTGACACTATTAAGAAGGTCTACATCATTCCCAATCAACAATATGTCATCTACATACAGTATTAAGAATGCTACAGAGCTCCCACTCACTTTCTTGTAAATACAAGCTTCTCCATAAGTTTGTATAAAACCAAAACTTTTGATTACCTTATCAAAATGTTGATTCCAACTTCGGGATGCTTGCTTCAATCCATAGATGGACCGTTGAAGTTTGCATACCTTGTTAGCATCTTTAGGATCGACAAAACCTTTGGGTTGCATCATATACAACTCTTCATCAATGTCTCCATTGAGGAACGCTGTTTTGACATCCATCTGCCATATTTCATAATCGTAATATGCAGCGATTGCTAACATAATCCTGACAGACTTTAGCTTCGCTACCGGTAAGAAAGTCTCATCGTAGTCAACTCCTTGAATTTGTCGAAACCCTTTTGCGACTAGTCGAGCTTTATAGACAGTAACATTACCATCAGCATCTGTTTTCTTCTTGAAAATCCATTTGTTCTTGACAGCCTTCCGGCCATCCGGTAAGTCCACCAAAGTCCATACTTGGTTTTCGTACATGGATCCAATCTCGGATTTCATGTCTTCTTGCCATTTATTCGAATCTGGGCTCATCATCGCTTCCTCATATGTCTCAGGGTTATCGGTGTTATCCACCAACATGACATTCATAACGGGATCATACCAATCAGGAGTGGTACGAGTTCTCGTTGACCTGCGAGGCTCTGTAGCAATTACAACCAAAGTTTCATGATCATTATCATTAGCTTCCTCTCTTATTGGTGCAGGCACCACAGGAACTTCTTCCGGTGCTGCGCTACTCGCAAGTTCGAGAGAAGGTTCAACAACCTCATCGAGTTCTACTTTCCTTCCAGTCACTTCTTTCGAGAGAAATTCCTTCTCTAGAAAGGATCCATTCTTGGCAACGAAGATTTTGCCTTCGGATCTATGATAGAAGGTATACCCAATAGTTTCCTTCGGGTATCCTATGAAGACGCATTTTTCCGCTTTGGGTTCAAGCTTGTCCGGTTGTAACTTCTTTACATAGGCTTCGCAACCCCAAACTTTAAGGAACGACAATTTAGGTTTCTTCCCAAACCATAATTCATACGGTGTCGTTTCCACGGATTTAGATGGTGCCCTATTTAAAGTGAATGCGGCTATTTCTAATGCATAACCCCAAAATGATAGCGGTAAATCTGTAAGTGACATCATAGAACGAACCATATCTAAGAGAGTTCGATTACGATGTTCGGACACACCATTACGCTGTGGTGTTCTCGGCGGTGTCAATTGTGAAAGTATCCCGCATTTCTTCAAATGCTCGCCAAACTCGTAACTCAGATATTCACCTCCACGATCAGAACGTAGAAATTTAGTCTTCTTGTTACGTTGATTCTCTACCTCACTCTGAAATTACTTAAACTTCTCGAAAGTATCGGACTTATGTTTCATGAAATAGATATACCCATATCTACTCAAGTCATCCGTGAAGGTAAGAACATAACAATAACCACCGCGCGACGCTACACTCATTGGACCACACACATCGGTATGTATGATTTCCAATAAGTCCGTAGCTCGCTCCATCATACCAGAAAATGGAGTCTTAGTCATTTTACCCATCAGACATGCTTCGCATATTTCAAGTGATTCAAAATCAAGTGATTCAAGAAGTCCATCGGAATGGAGTTTCTTCATACGCTTCACTCCAATGTGACCAAGACGACAGTGCCACATATAGGTCGAGTTATCGCTCGATTTCAAACGTTTAGCCTCAATGTTATTAATATGTGTATTTCCACTATCGAGATTCAACAAGAATAGACCATCTATCAAAGGTGCATGTGCATAAAACATATTACTCATATAAATCGAACAACCATTATTCTCGGATTTAAACAAGTAACCATCTCGCAATAAACAAGATCCTGATATAATGTTCATGCTTAACGCAGGCACCAAATAACAATTATTTAAGTATAAAACTAATCCCGATGGTAGATGAAGGGGTAGCGTGCCGACCGCGATCACATCAACCTTTGATCCGTTTCCAACGCGCATCGTCACCTCGTTCTTCGCTAGCTTCCGTTTATTCTGCAGCACCTGTTTCGAGTTATAAATATGAGCAACCGAACCAGTATCAAATACCCAGGCACTACTACGAGTACTAGTGAGATACACATCAATAACATGTATATCGGATATACCTTTCTTCTTGATGTTGCCGTTCTTCAAATCCGCCAAGTACTTTGGGCAATTCCGCTTCCAGTGACCTTCTCCCTTGCAGTAAAAGCACTCAGTATCAGGCTTAGGTCCAGCTTTGGTCTTCTTCGTTGGCGCGGTAACTTTCTTACCACCCTTCTTGAAGTGTCCCTTTTGCTTAGACTTGCCTTTCTTGAATTTGGTGGTAGTATTGACCAACAACACTTGGTGCTCTTTCTTGATCTCCACTTCTGCAGATTTTAACATGGCGAAGAGTTCTGGCAACATCTTGTTCGTGTTCTGCATGTTGTAGTTCATCACAAAGTTCTTGTAACTTGGTGGTAGTGATTAGAGGACACGGTAAATCCCCAAAGCATTAGGAATCACTATACCCAAGCTTTGAAGTTTGTTTGCGTGCCCAGACATCTTAAGCACATGCTCACTGATGGAGCTGCCCTCTTCCATCTTGCAGTTAAAGAACTTTTCAGAAGCCTCATAGCTCTCAATTACCGCATGAGTCTCAAAGATCAATTTGAGATCACGGACAATATCATGTGGGCCTGAATTCTCAAACCTTTTCTGGAGCTCCGATTCTAAACCATACAAGATAGCACACTGAACTGTGGAGTACTGAGTCTTTCGAGTGAGGTAAACATTCTTTACTTCATCGGTAGCAGTAGCTGCAGGTGGGTCACCCAGCGGTGCATCCAGCACATAGGTCAAATTACCAGCTGTGAGGACAATCCTCAAATTGCGGAACCAATCCGCGAAGTTGCTTCCATTGTTTTTCAACTTTTCTTCCTCTAGGAACGCATTAAAATTGATGGTAGGGGCTGCCACTGATCTACAACATATTTGCAATAGTTTAGACTAAGTTTATGACAAATTGAGTTCTAATTAATAGTAAAATTAATCTAGGTGAACTCCCACTCAAAACAACATCCCTCACATTGTTTTAGTGATCACACGAACCAAATCCACCACATCAAAACCGATCATCACGAGAGTTGATGTAGCTTCAATGGCGAACAATCGACATGTTCATCATATCTACTATATGACTCATGCTTTACCTTTCGGTGATCCGTGTTTTGAGACCATGTCTGTACATGCTAGGCTCGTCAAGATCAAACCTTAGCTTCCGCAAGAGCAAATCTGGCTTGCTCACGTTGTATACACTTGCGGAATCTAACACACCCGATCATCACGTGGTGCTTCGAAACAACAAGCTTTAGCAACGGTGCTAACTAAGGGTGAACACTTTATGACTTGAAATTTATGTGCATGAGGGATCATCTTATAATGCTACCGTTGTTTACTAAGCAATACAAGATGCATAAAGGATTAACATCACATGCAATTCATAATATGTGATATGATATGGCCTTTCTTCTTTGTGCTTACGATCTCCATCTTCAACCACGAACATGATATCCATCATCACCGACATTGCATCAAGGTCCATGACGCTGCTCCATGGTTGTCGTCCATCGGCTTCAACTATTACAACTACTTTGAATAGACACGCGGGTCTTTACAGAATTTAAAGACAACCATATGGCTCCTGCCGGTTGCCAACTTACAATAAGGAACATTGCATACATCATATATAATCACAATCATGGCCATATCACATCACAGCACACCCCTGCAAAACAAAGTTAGACGCCTCTACTTTCTTTGCATGTTTTACGTGGTTTGGGGCTTTCAATAAGTGTCGTTCTAACTTACGAACAAGAACCACAACGTTGATACTAGTATTGACAATCACCCGTTGTAAATTGAATCTTAACTATGCTGGGAGAAACAGGCACCCGCAAAGCCACTTATGCAATACAAGTTGCATGTCAAGCGTGAAGCAAGTCTCATGAACGATGTCATGTAAGGTTAGCCCGGGCCGCTTCATCACAACATCCCGCAAGATGCAAAGTACACAAGAAGCAATCGACAATAAAAGCATCAACGCCCACAATGACCATTGTGTTCTACTCGTGCAACAGATCTACATATCGACACGGCTCTGATACCACTGTAGGGTTTCGTAGCATGGAAAACAAAAAAATTCTATCGCATACAAACAAACAAGCCAAGATCTATCTACTAGATTGTAGCAACGAGTCGATGGAATAACTCACCCTCGAAGATTCCAAAGTGTTTAACGAGAGCGGATTCTCGTGGGTGATGTAGTCGTACTCTTCCCGATCTCAAGATCGCGTAGACGATCCTTCCGGCGCTGTGTTCCGGCAGCGCTCCCGCAGTCGGTCACACATTCGGTACTCGATGAAGACCTTCCTCTCCCTTGTTCCAGCAGGCAGCGTACGTTGTAGCACTCTCCTCGCGATTCCGGCAGCACGACGACGTGGTACCGGAAGTAGAGGGGAGATCTCGCAGGGCTTCGCCTTAAGACGGAGTGAGTATGGTGGAGTATGAGAGAGTCCCTCGATGATCTAGGGTTTAGACACGCCGAGGAGGGGGCTAGGCCGGCGGCTAGGGTTTGACCTAGGCGGCAGCGGCGGTTTGCCCTAGGGCGGCGGCGGCAGCAGCAGGTGGTGGCGCCGGCGGCTAGGGTTTAGAGGTGGAGGAGTTGTGTGTTGGGAGGGGCAGCCCTGCCCCTCCCTTTATAGGTGGGAGGCGCGGCCAAGGGGAGGGGAGTCCCTCCCCAACTCGGCTTGGAGGTGAGCCGGCGGTGGGAGGAGGAACTCCTCCCCCAACTCGGTTTCGAACTCCCTCTCCACTTCCCAAAATAGCCGTTTGACTTTCAAATTGGCGTTTGACTTTTTCAAACTAGGATTTGAATAAACCCTCTATTTTGTTCAGCGATGACACCTAGTACATGATGCAATCATACCAACTTGATATAATACATTCCTGTACCCTTCCCCTCCAGAGTGCCGGACATTCCGGAACCTTCTAGAACATTCCCGATGAAAACACCGGAACCATTCTCCAACCCCGAAACAGGACTTTCCTTATATGAATCTTATTCTCTGGACCATTTCGGATCTCCTCGTGATATCCCGGATCCTATCCGAGACTCCGAACAACATTCGTTTTCTTACTCATCATTCCATAACTACTCAAACAACGTCGAATCCTTAAGTGTGTCTCCCTACGGTTCGTGAATTATGCGGACATGATCGAGACACTTCTCCGATCAATAACCAATAGAGGAATCTGGAAATTCATATGGCTCCCACATATTTCTACGATTACTTTGCGATCGAATGAACCACTTACATACGATACCAATTTCCCTTTGTCTCACGATAGTTTACTTATCCGAGGTTATGATCGTCGGTATCTCTGCATACCTAGTTCAACCTCGTTACCGATAAGTACTCTTTTCTCGTTCCCGTGATATCTGATCCCTTGTGAGCCAGTCACATGCTTGCAAGCTAATTGGATGACATTCCACCGAGAGGGCCTAGAGTATATCTATCCGTCATATGGATGGACAAATCCCACTCTTGATCCATGTGTCTCAAACAATACTTTCCGAACACTCAATGCCACCTTTATAGCCACCCAGTTACGGTGTGGTGTTTGATGTCATCAAAGCATCCTTCCGGTGAAGGTGATATGCATGATCTCATGGTCGAAGGAATTAGGTTACTATGTATCAGAAAGCATATAGCAATTGAACTATTAAAATGACTTGATCTTTATGCTACGCTTGTCTATAGGAGTATGTCCACCATATCATTCTCCTAACGATATGATCTTGTTGTTAATAACATCTCAATGTTCATGATAGGGAAACCACAATCATTTATTAACCAACAAGCTAGTATTATAAAGAGGCTTTACTAGGGACTCTATTTAGTTTACAAATCACACAAGTATTAATGTTTCCTTGTTAATACTATTATAGCATGAATGTAAACATTTATCATAAACACACAGATATAATAATAACTACATTTATTATTGCCTCTAGGGCATATCTCCAACAGTTCAAGCCACTGAACAACCTTTGCCTCCTCGCTCCAGCGATGCAGCAGAAGCAGCAACTCCTTCCATACGAAAATCCACCGGGAACATGTATCTCGCTAGTCCGAGACCATGGGGGAATTATTCTAGAGGGGGAGAGCGATCCTACACGAGGAGGTGTGACTGAGAGAGGGGGGCTTTATATAGGAGGAGGGGGCACCCCAAGGGATGTGGCCGGCGCCATGGGGGCTGCCCCCACCTCTTCCTCCATTCATGTGAGTGGAGCTCTCACTCACAAAATGTCCCTCCATTTTCTCCAATCAAAATCCCACACAAAATTCCTATTAAATTTCCACCAAATTTAATGTAATCTCTCATTAAATAAAACTCCTTTTATTTATTTATTCAGAATTTTTCAATTACATTAATTAACAAACATGCACATAAACCCCTTGCTACTATTCAATTTCACATGCAGAAACAATTTCAGCAATTTCACCCGAAATAATTTCGGTGTCTAGTGAAATAATTCATGCGCTTTGTAATTCTTTTGTCTAGAACATATTTTCTCCAAATGGTGTCGGTATCCCTTAAGTGTGTCGCCCTACAGTTCGCGAATAATGCGGACATGATCGAGACCCCTCTTGGATCAATAATTAGAAGTGGGACTTGGAGATCCATATTGACTCCCAAACATTCAACGATGATTTCTTGTGATCGTGAGAACTTTTGATGCTAGTAACTTAATCCCTTTGTATCACGATATATTACATGTCCGAGATTCGATCATCGTTATCTCCATACCTAGTTTGATCTCGTTACTGACTGATGAGTGCAAGTGCACAGATTGTTTGTAGCTAGTTTTGAAGTTCAGATATCGATCCCACAGGGAGCCCAAAGGTAAATGTATATTGCTGAAGTCTTTGTCACACCCGAAGTTGTCACAAGTCTTCGAAGGAATTGACTGCAAGTGTTGAGAATAAGAATAGAATTTGGGTGTAAATGGAAGTAATTAAATAAATCTAAAATGGAAACTTCAGAAAAAATCATCAAAAATTAAAGGACGATTTGTTTGTTGTTTTCTGCAGATGACAAAATAGGCACGGGGAGTTTCAGTTCATGGTGATAGTGAATGTGCCTGGTGGATGAGTGATAAGTGTAACAATTATAATCTTATAAGTATGTGTGTAGGCAAGCAACCCATAATTAGCTGGAACTCCTCTTGGTAGATTTCATCCCAACTTCAATAATCCTACTAGCTTGTTTACCACAACCATGGCCAGTCGCTAGACGATTAAGATCCTTCAGGTTTCTTAGCAATTAAGATCCTTGGATCGGACTAATGCAATAACCTCGGTGGTTTCCCCTTATCCTCAAGTCAAACTAGTTTCCCATTGATATCCCCGTGTCACTCGAGGGTCGCCGGTCTGCTAGCAAACAATATTCTATCTATGTAGAACAAAGCATCAAGTTGTATGGGCCCTTAATTGGACAACAGGCATTAAGCATCCCACAAATAGTCAAGTAAACATACTAGAGTAATTAGAATTAACCACAAACTTGATGGAAATTATGTAGGCACATCACATCTCACCAATCCCCTACATCTCCCACGCCCAAGGGAACTTACTCACACATGAGATAAGAAAGCATCGTCGATATAATTAAATAAAGGGAGTTCTTCGCAATATTACCGTGGAGATCCACAATAAGAAATATAAACAAATCCAACACAATTGAAGATAGGAAGAACAATCTAAAACCCTAATCTTGCAAAGTGGAGATCTCTCTCTCTCTCTCTCAAGTACAAGTAATGGCTATGGAGGTGTGGTGGCTAGGAGATCAAAGATCGTGGAGCAAGATGAAGAACGTTGATGGCTCGGTTGATGTGGAGCCTGTTGGGAACCCCAAGAGCAAGGTTTGATGAGCACAGCAAAAAAAATTCCCTTAGTTATGGAACCAAGGTTATCGAACCAATAGGAGAAATAAACCACTTCTGAAGGTGTTGCTAGCAACGTGGAACCTGCACACAACACAACCAAAATACTTTGACCCAACTTATCAGTGAGTTTGTCAAGATCACTGGTTTTGATAAAAACAAAGGATTAAACGTACAGTGTGGAAGAAAGTAAATGCTTGTAGTAATTGTAGAAAGTAAACGGTAAACATTAGATGGAATATTAGTGGGAAGGAATGGACCAGGGTCCATAGTTCACTAGAGGTGTTTCTCCATAAGATAAATAACATGCTGGGTGAACAAATTACAGCTGGGCAATTGACAAATAGAGAATGCATAACAATGCATGTGCATGACATGATGATCACTATGAGATTCACTTGGGCATTACAACATGATACATAGACCGTAATCAAAATGCATCTATGACTAATAATCCACCTTCGGGATATCATCCGAACAACCCTCGGGTATTAAGTTGCAAGCAACAGATAATTGCATTAAGCAAAGTGTGTAATGTAAACAATACAATTGCCCTTGGACAAAGGATTGTTGTTTTCTCCCTAGTAGCAACAACACATCTACAATCTTAGAAGTTTCTATCACTCTCCCAGATTACTAGAGGCATGAACCTACTATCGAGCATAAATACTCCCTCTTGGAGTCACAAGCAAATACTTGGCTAGACTAACTACTAGAAATGGAGAGCATGCAAGATCACAAATAACATAGACATGATAGAACAATAATCAATCTAACATAATACTCAATGTTCATCGGATCCCAGCAAACACAACATGTATCATTACAATAAGATGATCTTGATCATGATAGGCAGCTCACAAGATCTAAACATGATGGAACAAATAGGACAAACAACCATCTAGCTACTGCTATGAACCCGTAGTCCAAGGATGAACTACTCACACATCACTCTGGAGGCAGGAATGGTGATGATGAAGACCTCCGGGATGATCTCCCCCTCTCTGGCAGGGTGCTAGGAAGAGCTTCAGATCCCTCCCAATCTAGGGATGGCGATGGTGTCAGCTATGGACTTTTTCATGGAATTCTGATCGGGTCCTTAGGGTTTTCTTCTCGGGGGGATTATATAGGCCGAGAGGCGAGGTCGGTGGATTCGCGAGGAGGCCACACCCTACGGCAGCGTGCCCCTGGCCTGGATGTGGCCGCCCTGGGGTGTGCCTCCCCTGGCCTCCGGACTTTGTCTCTTAAAAATAGGAAGGTTGGCTTTTGTTTCGTCCAATTCCATAAATATTTATTTACTAGCTTTTCTGAAATACAAAAACAGCAGAAAACAGGAAACTGGCTCTATGACACTTGTTAATATGTTAGTTCTAGAAAATTCATAAAAATGCCACAAAGTGTAGACAAAAATATAAGATAATTGGTGCAAAAAAAGCATGGAGCATAAAAAATTAAAGATATGTTTGCAACATATCAAACGTCTTCCCCTTCTTCTCCAGATCCCTTCTGGATGGTGTGGCGGCTCGTGTGTTCTGTTTTCGACCTTGGCATCTTCACGAAAGTTGTCCCTTTTAATAAGACGAAGGAGATGGCAACTATACGGCAGCGGCCCATATAGTTGGTCGTTAAACTTGTAGTGAATTCTACTTGATTGCTACCAAAAAGGACTTGCTTGTTTTCGCCTGAATATTGTGTTTTTGCTGTTAAATCCCTCCGTTGGCGTAAAGAACCTGAAAACACACATTAAAAACCAAGTTTTCTTCGCTGCCAAAGTATTAACGTTAGGTAAAGCCGGAAAACCATCAAATCCAAATGAAAACCGTTAATAGAAGCCATAAAAATGTGTAGAATCTCACAGCTATCAACTCCCCCAAGCTTAGGTGTTGCTCGTCCTCGAGTGACAAGGAAATAAGAAAGGATAGCAGAGATTCGAAACTGAAATAAAAAAACTTACAAGCTTGAATTGGTGTCAAATTCTTTTCTTCATGTTTCCTGCAATCATACAAGTATTCACAAGATTGCACCGAGTTCACTTCCTAATCACGCATATATTGCTAGCAAATAAATCATATGCACGAGCGAGTGTCGAGAGTTTATCTAGGAAAGTGAAACAAATCTTTTTGGTCTCTCTCTCTTATTGAGAGATGAAAACGTTTTGCTCTTGTTCCTTTAATCAATTAAGAATACTCAAGTTTGCACCAAGAACATTTTATTTAATAACAACTCATCTAATCCCACGTCAAAATTTCAAGACTCTCAAAGCACCTTTTTTCCTTTCCTTGTTTTTCAAAAACTTCAACTCTTTTTATAGAGAAATCATGCCACTGTTTTTAACATATTAATTGGGGTTGTGTTGCACACTCGTGACCATGCCAATAGATAATTGTTGAGAAATAGTGGGTCAAGGAGTACTACAACTTCACTTAGAACATAAAACCACGAGGAGACTAAATTTTTTACACGTCATAGCTTTGCAGCTACAGACGTTTACATAACTCATAGCCAAAATCAAGTGGTTTCTCACATTTTAGATCGTTCGTTGGCTAGCGGAGTTAATAGTTCCCCATGGAGTACGACAGTATTTGTAGTGACACGCGTAAAGCAATATCCTACTATATATATTACAAAAAGCAGAGGCATAATCTCTACTACTTCATAGTATCCATTTTATCAGACAATTTCATTCAAGGGTGCTATCGAGTCTATTTACATTAAGCTCAATGGGGTTGAGTAGTTTCTAAAATCAAATCCTTTGGGCTAAACATGGACTCAAGTCATCTCTTGGATGCTTTTTCTTGTTGTAAAAATGTCGGAAAATATTTAAACCATGTTTATTGCTCATTGTTTTAAAGCTAAAAGAGGACATTTGCACATAGGTAGTCGAAGTCCCCCTTCAACCCGGTTGAATTGAGGAAGCCATTGTTGGCCCATCGTGTGGGCAGCACCTTCCTTGCCGGAACCATGGCATATTGTTGTCGAGCTCATCCCGGAGCCCCGAGCCCTCACCACGTTGGCGCTTCCCCTTGCGAAAAAGGCTACCGATCTTGTTCATCTTGATGCACTGAGAAATTTCAATATAAAACCTTAGGCATATAGTTTTTACATGATATATGAGCGATTCTACGTGGAGGAATTCAATCCTAACGTGAGAAATTAAAGTATAAAATCAATCAAGCATGAGTTCATCCACTAATTCAATGAGAAGATTTCAACCATGTAATTCTGAAAATAAAGCATGGATAGGGAGAGAAACATACCGATCTATCGATTCCCCCACTCAAACGAACGAAATCCGCGAAGAATTGAGAGTTCTTGAGAGGTTTTGAGAGGTTTTGAGAGAGAGGTTGAGAGAAATAATGAGGGGAGAAAGAAGATGGCCCTTCCCTGACCTGTTTAAGTGGTCGGACCAAACTATATGGCGAGAACTATACGGTCGGGCCGGGTAGCTCCTGCCGTATAGTTGTGGTGGCGGCGAGGGTTAGGGTTTCCCTTCGCCAGATCACAATTATACGGTCACAACTATACGGCCAGACCATATGGTCCCACCGTATAGTTGGTCGTCAACCTTTCTGTATCCAAATCCCAAGTTTTAAGAATTTTGTCGATAACTATACGGTCGCAACTATATGGCGGGAATTTTTATTCCAGGCGTATAGTTTGTCGCTAAACCTTTTGTAGCATGCTTTTTCACAAAAAAAATTAGAGATGCATTTTTTATATTTGGACAATAATATTGAGCTAGTTTCTATAGATAAAACTCGAACTTTATTTTCTACTCTAAATCTATGCTTGTTTCGTCGGTATTTCTGCTACTTTTTGACAGTTGCATTTTTACGGGCGTGCTTCCACAAAAATTTCTATGAATAAGTTGTAAGAATGCGATGAACAACTTTATTATTTAATTTCGATTTGTTTTGTTGATAGAATGGGTTGACTCCCATTAAGCATTTTACTAAGAATGGTTGAATATTTCAACCCATTTTTTGTTCTAGAATTCATACTTTCGGTTGCCCTTTCTCAAAGGCACTTACCACATGAACTTGTTTTGCTGGTGGAACATACCTCTCTCCTGCTTCTAATTTCTTTGGAAAATACTGGCTTATTTCAGCATCATAAACATTGAAGATTATTTTTCCCTACAACACAATCAACTGATGCTCCTGCAGTACTAAGAAAAGGTCTTCCAAGTATTATAGATAATATTTCATCCTCCAGCATTTCGAGAAAAATAAAATCAGTGGGAATAACATGCTCAGCTATTCTAAGTAGGACATCCTCAATCATACCAACAGGTTGTTTAGTGAATTTATCAGCCATCTGTAAAGTGATAGAAGTGGGGGAGTATTCCACTAATCCTAGCTTTTTATAGAGGCATTATGGCATTACACTAACTCTTGCACCTAAATAACATAAAGCATTATGAATATCAATTTTGCCTATTGAACATGAAATGGTTGGTATACAGGGATCTCCTGACTTAGATAATAATCTCCCATTAGCGGGGTAACTAGTCACCATGGCAATAGTTTCAGTTATCTCTTTCTTTCTATTAAGAATATCACGAAGGAATTTAGCATAATCAGGCACTTTTATTGCATCCGCAAATGGAATTTCTAGACAAAATTTATTAAGTATCTTTGTGAAAGTATCATAAATTACTGGATCCGGTGCTTTCTTTTTGCAATCTGGAAATAGAAGTTTCTTACCTTTGTCTTTTAACTTTTGTGGAGGATCAGGCTCTTTATTAGTTTTCTTTTGCTGTCGCTCATCGTTTTTCTTTCTCTATTGCAACAACTTCATCTTCTTTGCTTGTGTCTTTTCCTTCTTCTAGATCAACAGTTTCTACATCGGAATTATAATTGTCATACTATGCATCGTTCTTCTCCTCCAAGGTTTGATCTTGTGTGTTTTGAGCAGTCTCATCTTGAGGATCCACCAATGTATCATCTTCCTGACTCGCTTTAAGTAAGGCTTTTTCCTTTCGATATTTTTTAGCCTCATATTCCGGTGTTCATAATGGTCCTTTTACAATTGCACCTCTTCTTGTAACAACATTAGTAGAAACAGGAATATTTATATCATCATGATGAAAATTTTGATAACCAGACACTATTTGTTCACATTGAGTTTCAATCATACTGAGATACTTGTTGAATAATTTTATTTCTTGGCCAATTTCCTCATAATTTTCTGTAAGTTCTACCAAAATCTTTTTATGTTTTTGAAATTGCTTATGCAAGTTATTATAAGACTTTGTCTGTCGATGTTTCAATTCTTGAAAAAAATTCTAGTTTCATCTTCTTTAGTTAAAACTTGTAATAAATCTACTTTGTTTTTCTTGACAAGCTCCGAAGGTATACCTTTTTCTTTGATGACTTTATGCACTTCAGGCATAAGATCAGGATTTACACAAAGTATTCCCTTTTCCGGATTAGTGCCAAAATTAGGATTATATAAAGAATCATTCTTAGCCATAGTAGCCATTAATTCCAAACATGCTTTAATAGTTAAGGTATTTATCGATCCTCCTGCCGATGAATCTAGCAATTCTATGAATTGGGTATTAAGACTATGGTAAAATAAGTGGCAAACAGTTGTCTCAGAATAGCCATGATTAGGGATACTATTGATCATTCCAAAAAATCTTTCCCACGCTTGTTGATAGTTTTCTCCCACGTTTTGACTAAAATTGCCTATATTCTTTCTAAGTTCTGTTACCTTTGCAAAAGGATTAAACCTATTTATGAATTTGATGATGCATTTTCCCAACATTTAATATAATGGCTAGGGAGAGATTATAACCAGTCTAGAGCTTTACCATTGAGAGACCAACGAAATAATTTGAGACGAGAGAATTCTCTTGGAAAACCTTTTGGTCCAAGTGATGTTATCACATCGTCGAACAATCTAAGATGCCTTCCTAGGTCCTCATCTTCCCTTCCACTGAAAGCCTTTTCCTGCAAAATTTTAATAATTTCACTATCAAATCAATATTCCCTAACTCCAGGATTAGGAAGTTCTATAGGTTGTTTAAGAAATGCAGAGTTTGGAGCACTATATTCTCTGAGAGTCTTCTCAAGTTTCTTGGGTGTTATCCTATGAATGGACATTATTTCCATGAAGTCACTGAGGTTGTCAACTTCAACTCTGTTTGATCTCAAAAGTTTTTCAACAATTTCCTTGTGCCTTTGAGTAGGCACTCGTTCAAAATAATCTAGTAGATAAGTCCTACCAGAGCGTGTAGACCCTTTGTCTCCTAAGGAGAACATCTTGTAACTGTAACACCTGAAATGTCAAGAGAAAAACACTTAGCGCTTAGCTCCCTAGGAACGACCCCAGAATATATCTTGATGAATGCAAGTGCACATATCGTTTGTAGCTAGTTTCGAAGTTTAGATATCGATCCCTGATGACCCACAAGTATAGGAGGATCGCAATAGTCTTTGAGGTTAGTAAAGCCCAATTTATTGATTCGACACAAGGGGAGCCAAAGAATATTTATAAGACTTAACAACTGAGTTGTCAGTTCAGCTGCACCTGGAAATAGTCTTGCTCAAAGTAGTTTATCAGTAGCAACAGTTTTGTAGTAGCAATAGCAAAGTAACAACAGTAGTAAAATAAAGGCAGTAGTTACAATTGTGGTAAACAGCAGGATTTGAGTGTAGTAGGCATATGGATGGATGGACGGGCGTTGCATGGATAAGACTATTCATGTAATATCAAGATCAAGGGCATTTGCAGATAAATAAGATAAAGCATCCAAGTACTAAATAATCATAGGCATGTGTTCCATATATAGTCATACGTGTTCTCAATGAGAACTTGCACAACATCTTTTGTCCTGCCAGCCCATTGCAGCAGAGCCTCAAGGGGATCTACTGGCAATTAAGGTAATCATTTTAATAAAGTACCGGAGCAAAGCATTAACACTCCATGAACACATGTGATCCTCATATCACAGCCATCCCCTCCGGTTATCCCGATTTCTGTCACTTCGGGGCCTCGGGTTCCGGACAATGATATGTGTAAACAACTTGCAGGTAAGATCACAAACAATAATATTATCATGAATCAATAACATGTTCAGATCTGAGATCATGGCACTCGGGCCCTAGTGACAAGCATTAAGCATAACAAGTTGCCACAATGTCAAAAAGCACTAACAATATATACTAGGCACCATGCCCTAACAATCTTATCCAATTACATGATAGATCTTATCCAATCCCTACCATCCCCATAGCCTACAGCGCGAGATTACTCACTCATGGATGGGGGACACATGGATGGTTAATGGAGAGGTGTTGGTGATGATGATGGCAGTGATCTTCTCCAATTCCTCGTCCCGGCAGGGTGCCAGAACAGAGTTTCTGGTTCCGAATCGCAGTTTCTGGTGGTGGCGGTGCAACAGAACTCTATCTAGAAAATTATTAAACCCCCCTGTGTTTTTTAGGTCAAAGGTCTTATGTAGGCAGAAGAAGAGGTCGAGGGGGTGCCCGAGGTGGCCACACCAACCCCTGGCGCGGCCTGGCCTGGCCCGCGCCACCAGGTAGTGTGGGCCCCTCGTGGCCCTTCTCCGTCTCGTCCTCTGGCTCCGTGAGTCTTCTGGTAAAATAGGAGTTTTGCGATATTTTCCGGGATTTTTCTTAAAAGTTGATTTCCTGCACAGAAACGAGACACCAAAGCAATTCTGCTAAACACAACGCCAGTCCGTGTTAGTTGTATCCAAATTACACAAATTAGAGGAGAAACAATATCAAAAGGACGTATCAACCCCCCCCCCCCCCAAGCTTATCTTATTGCTTGTCCTCAAGCAATTCAGTTGAAAACTGAGTGCGATAAAAGAAACTTTCACGAACACATTTGCTTCATAAGATGTATATATTCTCAGCATGTGATCAAATACTTCGGCAATTCATAATAAGGAGTATGCAACTAAGTCTACTCAATAGTCATGCAAGCTATGAAGAGATTCCAACAAAATAATGATAAGCAACATGAAACATAAGCATAAGCAATATTATAATGCTCATAAGAAGGTATGATAAAGTGGTATCTCGCTTGCCTTTGATTGTGGAGCAAGACATAAATGCCAAGGCACCTCTGAAGTTCAAGTGAAGACTAGAAGTAAACATATCAAAGATACAAGCATCAAAGTTATGTCACAATTAACCGTGTTCTGGGACAAGCACAGTACACTAAGAATGACAGCTATGCTCTCAGGAAGGTGCTCATAGAATAAATGGTGACTCAACAAGGAAGTGAAAGGTTTTGAAAAGTTTGAAAGGTTTCCAAATGTTGAAAGCATGGTACTCATTAGCTTTGAGCTCTCATTTCCCCTATCATAAGCATCTTTAAAATGGTTAAGGTTAAAGTGAGGTCAACTACGAGTTATATGCTTGACAGATCATAAACTGAAAATCTCATGTCCCTTGAGTACGAGGGTCGTTCCTCATGCTACTCAACTTTAGTCACCGGTAAGTTCTTTTCATTGTAAGTGTATGTGTATTATAGAGAACCACCAACGGGGGTACCCCTTGCCCCATGATACAGGAGCTATCCCATATCAAAATGACATGGTAACATACAATGAGCATCTCAGCAATTTTTTTATTTTCTATTTGCATAGATTTTTATTGAGGATGCTTCCCAGATTGCTCACTATTGTTATGCTGCAAGTTTCCACCATGATTAGGCATGGCTTAGGCTAGCAGCCCAGGGGTTCTCTAACACATATACATAACTCCATGGACTTACAAGCTCCCCTTTTTATTTCACACCACCAACATCCGTAAACAAAAGAGCATGATATCAACTGGATTAGATTTACAGGTGTTGAATGCGTTCCCCATGACAGCATGGTTCTGCTAACTTCGAGACTATAATTTTCAAGCATATAACTTTCATGGACAGTCACAATGGTTCAGGTTCATTAAGTGCAAGAAAATAAAGTGTGCCATCAAGTTCGTGAGAGCTTTACTAACTAACTTTCTCATAAAAAGCAACATTTTATTTGGAAGAAAACAAGGCATAATAAATATGCACGGAATAGCAATGATGCTAATAGGTAGATATGATGGACACTTTTTGACAATTTTGGTTTTGGAGAGTTGGATGCACGAGTAGAGCTCATACTCAGTGCAAGTAAAGGCTAGCAAAAAAAGGGAGCGACAATCGAGAGAGCAGTAACTGTCATAATCATGCTTGCAACAAAACAAAATTAATTATGGCATAAAAGTGACACAAGAACTCTGAGACGAAATAAATCATCGAGGCTTAACTGACTTTTGTTCATTCATATGCATGCGTGAGCATGTGCCAAGTCGATTCAAATGAAACATTCAGAGGAGGATACCATAATGTCATAACAATTTATGAATAGAGCAATGCAAGCAAACATTTATATGACATGCTACAAACTATTAGCAAGTTGGAACTAATCATAAGAGAGCAAGAACTATTAAGTATCCAATAAATAACATACACCCTACATGAACAGACTAAGGGCCTGTTTGTTTGGGCTGTGGCTGGCAAGCTGCTGTGTAGGAAAAGCTGTTGTTTTGTGTTTTGATGTTTGTCTACTTGACTGGCTGTCTAGCTGTATGATGAAGAATTGTCTGAAATACCCTCGGAGTTTCAAAAACTATATAATTGCCGGTCGAAATGTATAAACATATGTCACTACAAAATTTGATAAATACACAACAATAAACTCACCAAAATTATTGATCAGATATAACATTATCCTAAATTACCATCCATACAATTACACTTGTATAATTACCATCAATAAATTGCACAGGGTAGCTGATTTACATCACCACCACCGACCAAACAGTGGGAAACAACGTTGTGAGCAAGCGACCAGGTAAAAAACAACGGTTAGCAAGAAGCAATGGAGAAGACGGGCGACTGCATTTATGCGTACTAGCAGATCCATACTAGAATAATCGAAATAAACAATTCCTAGGCAGTGAGATATGGGCACGATCGGTTCTGGGCATGATGGGATGACAAGCGTACCGGTTCAAAAGTTCAACGGGAGCGAGATGGGATCAACTCAGTCTGGGTGGCATTCTTCCGTAATTACTATAAACGAGATAGGCAAATGCATATAATGATTCGATGGTAAGTCAAAAGCTGTGGAAAGCACCTCAATAGGTGCTTTCCATCGGTAGTGTAATCGGCAGATTGGCTTCGGCCAAAGCCAGTAGAGAAGCTAACGTGTTTGGCTGGTTTTGCTGGCTTATATTTGTGGAAAGCCAAAAAAAAAGCTCAAACAAACACCCCCTAAGCATGCCCACAATGATGAGCATATGTAGAAAAATGAAAATAGATAGAGTTTATAGCAGCCTCTTACCACACCTCGAGTTGTCATAAATCATTATTGCCTTTCACTTATGTGGCTTGAATAATAATATAAAACCAAACTCCAAAGGAGTCACTCAGGACCGCTGAACCCTACAAGAAACTTTACAAACCAGAGAAGAACAACAAATATTTTTGGGTTTTTGAATTTTTTAAAGAACAAGAGCTGAAGGCAAAAGCAAACAAAGCAAAATCTTTTTGCATTTTTCTTAAAAAAACAAAGCTAAAAGACAAAGAAAGAAACAAAGAGAAGCAACGAAAATATTTTTGGTCTTTTTGTGTTTTGGAAAGCAGAAACAAAAACTAAAATGAAAGCGAAACATGGATATGCAAAGCACCGACTGAACATGATATGTAGATGAGTGTGATGTCGGTATACCTCCCCCCAAGCTTAGGCTTTTAGCGTAAGTGGAGATCAATCAAAACGCGGGTAGTAAATCTAATCCGGTGGATCATCGTAAGAATGATCATAATCAGGCCCTCGTGATGAAGAAGAAGAAGAAGAAGAAGAAGAAGAAGAAGAAGAAGAAGAAGCGCCCCAATCATAAGAGGGTTACTGGTATATAGACTCCCTCATGTTGGAGGGCTGAACCGAATTATCGTCGGCTTCCTCTCCGACATTCTCCTCTGACGAGGTTTAATCTCGTCAATGACCATTGTTATGAGATTGGGTTTTGGAGAAGGTGGGGGTGCTGGAGATCGCGGAACGGTTAACTGACAAGCAACCAGGGGACACGAGATTTACCCAGGTTCAGGCCCCCGGAGGGAAAATCCTACTCCTGCTTGTCTGCTCTTGATTACGGTGGAACCAAAGGTTACAGGGGTGCGCAGATGCAATCTGGCGTGGAGGTGTGTATGCGGTGGAAAGGATTGGTGGATTTGTAGATCTGTTGTGGTCTAGTCTATAGGGGGTGCCCTCCTCGTTGGCCCCTTCTAGCCTTTATATATGGGGAGGCTAGGTCTCAGGTACCGATACGAGTAGGTTACAAGTTGTATTCAAACTCTAGTCTTGAGCTTTCCTTGTCTTGTGCGCTTGGGAGTCCGTGTCCATATGGGCTTCATAGCAGCCGAAACGTCGTAGGCGTCATGGACCCTGGTAGGTCGTCGAGTGGGTCTTCCGTCGGGTTGGACCAGGTAGGCTAACATCAGGCACCCGTAGGGTATATCCATGTCAGTAGCCCTCGAGTGTCCATCTGAAACATAGATTCGGGTGGAGACTTAGTTGTATTGAACCTTGCATTTGGATATCGGAGTCAAAAGTTGTGTCGAGTGCGAAGCACTTCACCCGAAAGTTTGTCGGGTCAGCTGAATTTGTTCGGTTTGTTGTAGAGGGGTCGACATTATGGATGTAGTCAACATAATGGACGATAGGGTGCGCGACCAGCGCTCCCTATGAGAGTATCCCCCGAGTGTCTGTTCGAGTCGTAGACACGAGCAGAAACTTATAGTCGTTGGTTGCGTGATACAGTGATCCGGAAGTTCTTTGAATGACCTTGCAGATGCCCTGATTGCCCTCATTTTTTCGAGTGCGCGACCAGCGCTCCCTATGGGAGTAGCCTCCGAGTCCTCGGTCGACTCGTTGATTGGAGTGAGGAATCGAAGCGTGCCACTCGAAGATCTTCTGTATGCGCGACCAGCGCTCTAGTTTGGAGTAGCCCCCGAGTGTCTAGTGGAGTCATAGACTCGGGGAGAGACTCGAGTCTTGTATCATGTAGTTGTAGCCGACAATATCGTGGGCATACCACTCACTTGGAAGTACATCGGATGCGCGACCAGCGCTCCTGATAGGAGTAGCCCCCGAGTGTCTATTCGAGTCGCAAAATCGAGTGGAGACTCATGTGAGGAGAAACCACTGACCCGAAAGTGCATCGAGTCAGCGTATCATGCATAAGGAGCCAGGAATCAACGATGCAGTCGGAGTTGACGTAGCGAAATCATGCGGCGTTTAGCCGGAAGGACTCGATGTTGCGGATGAAGTCGACGTCGTTTCTTTTATCGGGTGCGCGCCCAGCGCAGCTTTTGTCGATGATTGATGTGGTCATCCGAGGAATACGTTGACTCGGGTCTTGCTGTTAGTCGACTCCGTTGGAGGACTCGATACAATAGCGCGATGTAGTCCGGCGTCCTTGTAGGCTGCAGAAAACATAAAGAATTGTGAAGTACTTGTACCTTGTAAAGAATATTTGCCTGCCGACTTCTAAAGTAAGATTCTGGTGCCAATCGAGTCGACACTTTTGCACTGTATGCTAGGCCTTTTCGTTATCCTGATTACCCTTAGTCTCAGTACCTTGCCGAGGCACTCGGAGTTTAAGGATTCGACGGTCAGGCAGAATCAGCTACTCGGGCTGTCGAGTATGAGGTGCTCGAGTGCGTGGAGCCGATGGCACATTAGGTTACTCGAAGAGGGCGCAGCCCCCGAGTGTTTCGAGTGTGAGTTAAAAAAGAAATCATCTCTAAGTAGAGGGAAACTTAGCTTCGTTGGTTGTCGTGGGGAAGTTGACGCGGCGGACTGCAGTCATAGCAGCGACGGGTTCATAGGATCGGTGCCGGCAGCGAGTTCCGCATCCGAAGATTGTCGCAATCGAAGACCACACTGGGTCGTCGTATCCGAAGAATGTATCGGGTCATCCGTTCGAAGAATGCAGCGGATCACCGCAGCCGAAGGCCACACAGTTTGTCGGAGCCGAAGACCGCAGCGGGTTGCTGGAGCCGAAGACCGCAGCGGGTTGCTGGAGCCGAAGGCCGCGGCTGGTCGTCGAAGCGGAGGGAGCCCCCGAGCCCCCGAGTTGTTGGAGCCGAAGATCGTAGAGGATGACCGAAGTTGAAGAAGCCGCCGAGTTGTGGTTGCTGAAGTCAGGCCAGTTGCCGCAATCGAAGATCGCGTCGGATCGTCGCATCCGAAAGATACAACGGGTCACGCGGCCAAAGATCGCAGCAGATCGTCGGGCAGAGTGGGCGTAGCCCGCGGGTGTAGAGCCAGCATGGTCGATGGAGCCGTCGGGGCGGATCTGTGGTAGAGGCCGATGAAGCCATGCGGTGAACGTGGAGTCGACCGTCGAATTTGATGTCGACGTTGTTGCGAGTCAGCCCGCGTAGCCCGGTGATGAATCTTGTCCATGTCTTGTTCTTCCAAATATTGATGCGTGCATGGCTGCTAGCCGGAAAATTTCTTTCAACTAATCGGTGCTCTTTGCAGTAAGAAGCTAGCTTTTTTTCATGTCCTTTGAGCTTGACCGTCAAAGGATCTGATTGCTGTTGTCGGTGGAGGGCAGTAATATCACGTATTGAATTTGGTCTTCACCTGTGTGGATAAAAATCAATGAGATCTCGATACACGTGCTCTCACGTTGGCTGCTAGCAGTGTTCTCCGTATTGCTTGAAATATTTCTTTCGGTGCGATGCTGCAGCTAAATCGAGCGTTTCGCTTCCTTTCTTCTGACAAGAATTTCCAGCATAGAATACTTTTCTTTCCGTATACTGTGTCTTGTGCCTGATTTTTTATTTCTTTCAATTGCCCGCACGTGGAGACGTAGACGCTACCAATTCTGATTTGTGCAGGAAAACATCGACTCCTGGTTACTCCATCTGTTAGGGATTATAAGGCCTATGGACCATTTTGATAGGATTAAGAAAAGCAATAACTCATCCTTTTAATTACTACATGCACCAATAGTTATACATGCATGAGAGAAGAGAAAGAAAAAGAAGACCATGCATTAGATGAGAGATGGTAATAAATGAGAAAGAACTTATAATTTCTAACATTTTAAAAAAACTCTTAGGCCTTATAATCCCTAAGACTAGTCACAATGGGGAGTATCATATAGTAGTATCATGCATATGATACTAGTATATGATACCATCTCCACAATGCATAGTATCATATAGTAGTATCATAGTCTTGGTGTATTTATTGTTTTGTAGAATCTCAATGTAAAATTGTGGACAAGATTTGTTTGGGATTATTTTTTCTAGTTTTATGTGCTATGATACCGTATCTACCTATGATACCAACACAATCTCTTTCATCATTAATTGCTATGACACATAAACATTTTGCATGCATGTGGTGCATGATACCACCTATGATACCCCCATTGGGGCTTGTCTAACGGAGGGAGTACAAGCGAAGCGGGTTTCGTCTGCGTCGTCGGGTGGGTGTGCTATTCCGCACTGAACGACTAATGGAATATTTTCTCGGGAGTCTAGTCGCCACAGAAGAGGTGCCCTCGTATTGGTGTCGATCTAGTGCCACAGATCGTATCATCCGCGACCGCCGCTGAAATCGTCTTGATCGGATCCATCTTTGAGCCCATGATCGTGCAGCACCGATTTCTTCATATCTTGAGCGAGATTGATCCCTTAAGATTGTCTAATCGTAGATCGCAGGGTTGATGGGACCGTCACGATCGCATAATCAGCACCCCCGTTTCCCACAGACGGCGCCAATTGACGAGGTTTAATCTTGTCAATGCCCATTGTTATGAGCTTGGGTTTTGGAGAAGGTGGGGGTGCTGGAGATCGCGGAACGGTTAACAGACAAGCAACCAGGGGACACGAGATTTACCCAGGTTCGGGCCCCCGGAGGGAAAACCCTACTCCTGCTTGTCTGCTCTTGATTACGGTGGAACCGAAGGTTACAGGGGTGCGTAGATGCAATCTGGCGTGGAGGTGTGTATGCGGTGGAAAGGATTGGTGGATCTGTAGATCTGTTGTGGTCTAGTCTATCGGGGGTGCCCTCCTCGTTGGCCCCTCCTAGCCTTTATATATGGGGAGGCTAGGTCTCAGGTACCGATACAAGTAGGTTACAAGTTGTATTCAAACTCTAGTCTTGAGCTTTCCTTGTCTTGTGCGCTTGGGAGTCCGTGTCCATATGAGCTTCATAGCAGCCGAAACATCGTAGGCGTCATGGACCCTGGTAGGTCGTCGAGTGGGACTTTCGTCGGGCTGGACCAGGTAGGCTAACATCAGGCACCCGTAGGGTATATCCATGTCATCCTCTTGCTGGGAGAGCTCTGTCATGTCTGTGTCGAGTTCTTCCTCCGTGAGTGACCATCCTTTCCTGGTATCAAGGTTAAGCAAAGCAGGTGCAGGCAAAGGGACTACTTTCTCATACTTACCCCTCTCCAACCTCTCTTGAGAAAGGTTATTTCATAAAATAACTCGCTCAAACTAGACCAAGAAGAAACAAATTTATGTTGTATCATGGAATTAAGATCAAGCATCTCTATGGGAAACTGAAAGTCTGAAAGATGAGGCGCTAAACCATGCAAAGCTAATAAATGAGAGGCAATGAGGCGTCCACAAATTCCACCTTTCTCGCGGTTAGCAGCAAGACGGAAAGCTATCAAAGCACCCCAAGTTATAAGTCCTATCCCGATTCAATGCAGCTGAGATAACAGCTAGATCATAGGAAGATAATTTACTAGCAGTCTTCCTAGCAAAAACACACTTGGCAATGAAATAGACACAATATCAAACGGATGGGAGATGAATATTCCGAATTTTACCACTCTCCTTTGAGAACCTGCTTCCTTGGCAAATTTCTGCATACAAATCCATGAGTGGCGTGGGCTGCTCCCTAATCCTCTCACATGAACCCCACTATGGTACTTTGATAGCTGCACAAAAATCATTAAAAGGGTGATTGACAGATATATTGTAAATTTTGTAGTGAACCATGGGGTTAGGCAAACACCAACTAAATCAAAAATCATGCACCACAGACATAGTCATCTTCACATATTGGTAAGGTTCATCTCCAACAAAATGTTCCAACCCTGCATTAGAAATTAGAGTCTGGAAATCTTGAAAAATCCCTACAACTCTCATGAATTCAGGGCATGGATAAATAGAAGGGAAAACTTCCTCCTCGCGGTGTACTTTCATAATCTCAGGTAGCCCTCATTCATGTTGATTCAGCTGGTATTCACTCACCTTTTTTTCTGAAATTTTTAGACAAACATCAAACCAAGTGATTTCCAAGCTAATAGATGATGGGGAATGATGGCAGCTCAGATCACTGTAGAGCTTCGTTGGGAGTCCCCAAGAGGAAGGTGTGATGAGAATAGCAGCAAGTCTTCCCTCAGTAAGAAACCAAGGTTATCGAACCAGTAGGAGGAAGGAAACAACTCAAAGGTGTTGCTAGCAACTTGGAAACCTGCACAACACAAACTCAAGACTTTGCCCCAACGAACAGTGAGGATGTCAATCTCACCGGTTTGCTGAAAACAAAGGATTAAGTGTATGATGTGGAAGGTAATGGTGGTTTGCAGAAAGGTAAACAGTAACAGTGGAAGATGTATCAATGGTAAAGATTGGACTGGGGTCCATAGTTCAGTAGAGGTGCTCTCCTTAAGATAAACAAACATGGCATGCTGGGTAAACAAATTACAGCAGGGCAATTGACAAGACTGAGCAAGGCATAACAATGCAATACTAGACATTCATTATCCTATGAGATTCGATTAGGCAATACAAAAATATACATAGACCGCCATCCAACTGCATCTATCACTAGTAATCCACCTTCAGGTTATCATCCGAACCCCCTACAGTATCAAGTTGCAAGCAATGGATAACTTCTTTAAGCGAAGTGTGTAAGGTAAACAATCCACTTGTTCCATGAACAAGAGACCGTTGTTTTCTCCCTAGTAGCAACAGCACATCTACAACCTTAGAGATTTCTGTCACTTCCATTAGATTAATAGAGGCATGAACCACTATCGAGCATAAATACCCCCTCTTGGAGTCACTAGCATCTACTTGGCCAAGATAGCTGTCTACGCACTTTTATTCTTGTAGACAGTTGTTGGGACTCCAAGTGCAGAGGTTTGTAGAACAGCAGCAAGTTTCCCTTAAGTGGATTACCCAAGGTTTATCGAACTCAGGGAGGAAGTGGTCAAAGGTATCCCTCTCAATCAACCCTGCAATCAAGATACAAGAAGTCTCTTGTGTCCCCAACACACCCAATACACTTGTCAGGTGTATAGGTGCACTAGTTCGGCGAAGAGATAGTGAAATACAAGTGGTATGGATGATTATAAGTGGTAACGGTGCCAGAAAAGAGCTTCTGACGGGGAGGAAAATACTAAAGGCAAACAGATGGAAGCAAGAAAACATGTAATAGATCTAGTTGCAAACGATGTTTCAATGCTTAGAAACAAGGCCTAGGGATCATACTTTCACTAGTTAACACTCTCTCATATAAATATATTCTCTTCATGATACTAATATTAACTACTCTCCGGTTGATGAACTCTAACCCATGGTAGGGCTACAAAAGCACACCTCAAAGTCCGCCTTTCCCAATCTAGATAACCCCACACTATCACCTTGAGCGCTAGATGGTTCCAACAAACACCATAATTTCATAAAGACATCCAACTCCAAATAAAACTCATGATAAATAAATATTTATGTAATCTAGCCTAAGTGCCACACATGGTGTGCACGCTGTCACTTTCACACATATGGGGAAAATCATATAGATCTATTAAAGCACGATGAGTATTTATGTAGACTCTAGCCTAAGTGCCACCACGGTGTGCACGCTGTCACTTTCACACACGTGGGGAGAGCCGGATATCTATTAAAGCACTTGAGTAGCAAGGTATATCTACTTGATTACAAAGCTCATGACCACAACAAGATCATGCATAGAGAGAGAGATGAACACATAGCTACCGGTAGAGACCTTAGCCTCGAGGAAGAACTACTCCCTCCTTATCATGGGAATCAGCAACGATGGTGGAGATGGTGGTGGAGATCAAAGAAGATGGATCCGGGGGCACTTCCCTGTCCCGACAGTGCGCCGGAACAGAGACTTTCTGTCCCCCGAATCTCCCCTTCAGTGGCGGTGGCGCTATGGAGGTTTTCGTGGATTTTTGGTCAATGATTTAGCGTTTTTAGGTCAGAGGATTCTTATAGGCAAAGAAGGCAAGGTCGGTGGAGGACCAGGGTCCCACACCCCCTGTGGGATCCACCAGGGATGGCCCGCTCCCACCTAGGGTGTGGCCACCCTGGTGTCCTCCTCCATCTCTGCTTCATGGTTCCGTGTCGTGTCGGGTAAAATATTGACTTTGGCTTTTGTCCCGTCCAATTCCGAGAATATTGATTTTATGCCTTTTTTGGAACCAAAAACAGAAGAAAACAGGCAACTAGCACTGTGGCATCTTATTAATAGGTTAGTATTATAAAACATATAAAAACACCTCAAAGTAGACAAAGCAAAGCAAAGTAGATACTAAACAAGCATGGAACATCAAAAATTATAGATACGTTTACGATGTATCAATAGCTACTAGAAACAGAGAGCATGCAAGATCACAAACAACACAGACATGATAGAATCAATAAGACAAAACCATTAATTAATCTAACGTAGTAATCTCAATATCCATCGGATCCCCACAAACACAACATACATGATTACAAATAAATGATCTTGATCATGAACGGAGCTCACAAGATCTAAACATGGTAGCACAAAGGAGAAGATACAACCATCTAGCTACTAGATGGACCTGTATTCCAAGGTGGAACTACTCACACTTCATACCGGAGGCTGGCATGATGAAGAAGAAGGCCTCCGGGATGATCTCCCCTCCGGCAGGGTGCTGGGAAGAACTTCAGACCCCCCTCCCCCTCCCCCGATCTAGGGACGATGGTGGCGGCGACTACGGACTTTTTCATGGAAGATTGATCGGGTATTTAGGGTTTTGGTATCGGGGGCTCTTTACAGGCGAAGAGGCAAGGCAGGGGGCAACCAGGGCAGATGCACCCCCTAGGAGCGGGCCCACCTAGGCTGCGCGCCCAGGGGGTGTGGCCCCCTGGTGGCTCTTCTCCGTCTCGTACTTTGGCTTCGTGTTCCCCACGGTAAAATATTGACCTTGGCTTTTGTCCCATCCAATTCCGAGAATATTGTTTTTCTGCCTTTTCTGGAACCAAAAATAGAAGAAAACAGGCAACTGGCACTGTGGCATCTTGTTAATAGGTTAGTACAAGAAAACATATAAAAACACCTCAAAGTGTAGACAAAGCAAAGCAAAGTAGATACTAAACAAGCATGGAACATCAAAAATTATAGATACAAAACAAGCATGGGTCACTCCAGGTACCTCTCTGCCCCTTTTTTGGCGTACAAATTTAATATGAATTTTTTGGAATTTTTTGGGAAACTTTATTTTTCGGCAATTATCAGGTAATGAAAATTTATTTTCTCGCAGAAAAAGATTTTAGAAAGATGCAAAAGCAAACCAAAGCTAAAACTACAGAAGTTCTAAGACACTCTAACAAGCAAGCAACTAGAAAACAAAGACGAACAAGACGAAGAGCAAAGATTGGAGTAGAGAAAGTAAAGGTGAGCAAGGATAATCATGGTGAAAACATTGTTTTGTTCATTAAAATCCCTTTGTTAACAAGGTTGATTGGGTCTTGTTGCCAAAACAATTTTATATGAAACAAAACTTTGCATTTCACTAAATGATTATGTTACCTCAATCTTGATAGCAATAGTCCCAATCATAATAGTTTCATAATTTTCTTGTGGTATGGGACAATATATTTCTCCAACTTTGATGCCCTCAAAATTTTCAATTGAATTTAGGCCATAACTCTTATCAATCTTATTGGGGAAATAGACAGTATGCTCTTTGTCATTAACATTAAAAGTTACCTTTCCTTGATTACAATTAATGACAGCACCTGCAGTATTAAGAAAAGGTCTCCCAAGAATAATAGACATATTATCATCTTTAGGCATTTCAAGCATAACAAAATCAGTTAATATCAAACAGTTATGAGCCACTTGAACAGGAACATCCTAGCATATACCAACAGGAATAGTAGTAGACTTATCAGCCATTTGTAAAGATATATCAGTTGGTGTCAATTTTTCCAGTTGAAGTCACTTGTAGAGAGAAAAAAGCATAACACTAACTCCTACTCTCAAATCACACAAAGCAGTTCTAACATAATTGTTTTTAATAGAGCAAGGAATAGTTGGAATCCCTGGGTCTCCAAGCTTTTTTGGAACCTTACCATTGAAGGAATAATTAGCAAGCAAAGTAGAAATTTCCTCATTAGGAATCTTCCTTTTATTAGAGACAATATCCTTCATATACTTTGAATAAGGAGGCAATTTAATAGCATCAGTCAAAGGAATTTTCAAAAATAAAGGTTTCATCCACTCACAAAACTTGTTATAGTGTTCTTCTTCCTTTGACTTGTGTTTCTTATCAGGAAAATGCATTGGTTTTTGAACCCCAAGGTTCTCTTTCACTACCATGTTTGTTAGCAACAAAATATTCCTTAGTGTACTTAGTATTCTTAGTGTGACTTTCAGGTTCCTCTTCAATTTCTTCCTTATCAGGAGCATCATTTTTATCATTGCCACTTTGAAAGGATCGTACGGGAACCTAGAGGGGTGAATAGGTGCTACTTCGAATTTTCTTCTTTTTCAAATTAAGGTTTGACAATAAGGTAAATTCTCTAGATAATGCAACTATGGTGAATTTACCTATATGACAATTATGCAAGAGCTACCACAACACAAAGTAGTAACGAGTAAGTAAGGTGCAGTAAAGGATAGAAGTAACCGAAAAATGGACGCGGAGACACAAGGATTTGTTTCCCATAGTTCCTTCCTTTTGAGGGGAAGTACGTCTACGTTTGGAGAGGGGGTGGTTTCAAATCACCAACGCCACGAAAGGCCTCCCTTGTTCTTCGATGAATCTCACCCCAATGGGATCGATTCACCTTCCACTATATCGGCAACCTTCAAGGTGGAAGCCGACACCGTTACAAGTTTGGGGCACACATCCACAACTTAATCGGAGGCTCCCAAATACAAGCAAGCTGTCAAAGCAATCAAAGACAAGCTTGTAAGAACCAAAACAAGAACTAGGGTTTCCAAGAAAACACTAGAGCAAAGGGGCCCTCAATGAAATGAGGGGGAAATGAAAATCTCTTTTGGTGAAGTAGTAGATCGGGGCCTCCTCCTTCGATTCTCCAAAGATCAAGGACTTTGGATGGTGGAATGAGGAAATCTTGAAGATTTGAGTGGCTCCAATGGTGGTCTTGACTTTAATGTGTTTGAGCACTTTGTCCCAAGGTAGGTGGAGGGGTATTTATACCCCTCCACAAAATCTGGCCGTTGGAGCATTTATTGAAGCGGTAGTACCGGAAGTTCAAGCGGTACTACCGGAGAACTCCGGTACTACCGGACCTGGTACCGGACCACCCTTTTTCAAACTGCATCAAGTCCTGCCCATAGCGGTACTACTATTGATGCTACCGTAAAGCGGTAGTACCGCAAGTGGCAACCGGTACTACCGGACATAGTGGAATCAGCAATTTTAGACGAACAAAAAGTCTCTGTCACGCTAGGTAGCAAAATGCGGTACTACCGCATTTTGCTACCGGAGCAGACAGAAGCTTTTTGCCAACGTACAAAAAGTCACTGCCCGGAGCGGTACTAAAATGCGGTACTACCGCATTTTAGTACCGGAGCAGGCAGAAGGTTTTGACAAGCTGTCAAAAAGCTTCTGTTGTGCTAGGTACTAAAATGCGGTACTACCGCTTTTTAGTACCTGGCGTGGCAGGGGCTTTTTGACAGTTAGTCACAGCCTTCTGTCTGGTCCGGTAGCAAAAAGCGGTACTACCGCTTTTTGGTACCGCACCAGGCAGTTTTGAACGTTGCAGATCTTTTTAATGTTCCTGCGACACACTTAGCAAATCATTAGTCCGATATGTGTGTTGTTATCAAACACCAAAATTACTAGGGATAGCAAATGCTCTTTCAATCTCCCCCTTTTTGGTGTTTGATGACAACACACATTTTGCAGGGAAATCTAGTGATGACAAGATGTAGATGGGGCTCCCCCTAGATATGTAGAAACAAGCCCCATACACTCTAACAAGCTACCTGGGAGTAGAAGTCGCACATAAAGCACACACCTTTGCTAAATGACATGTGATGACCAATAATGATTAGGAATGAGGAAGGTCGTCACATAGGATGGATCCAAACGAGAATAGCCATATTACACACAAGATGGATCCATACGATAACCACATAGTCTTACCGCATAACCACATAGTTCACACATAATAAGTCACACATAATAAGAGGCAAACAAATAAAGTTCACAAGCGAATAAAAACAATGGCAAGGACGAGCTTGTGACTTTTCCCTCGCAAATCCCGCATACCTAATGTGCAACTTCTCCCCCTTTGGCATCATGACGCCAAAAAGGGACAAGAGCAACACTAACGTCCCGGAGATCACTCATCATCATCATCAACCCAGTCTTCCCATGCATCATCATGAGGTGGCGGGGCACGGAAGGAGGAGGTGGCATCATCTTCCCAGTTGCTGTGCTTGGAGATCCATTGGTCTTCCGGGGTAATGTTGTTCTCGGAGCCCTTGGAAACGGTCAAGCCTTGAGCCTCCATCATTTCCTTCTGACGAGCACATGACTTCTTGGCATAGACATGGGCCTCGTACATGCGTTTCTGATTGTCCACTTGGAAGCAGAATATCTTCTTGAGTTTGGCCTCAAACCTCTTAGCCCAAGATGGCTGTGCGGAATGTCGGCGTGAGACCACAAATGCAGCAGCCTGCTGCGTACCAGCTGCATCACCTGACTCCTCCTCAACCGGGTTCCCATCCTCATCAACAATCTGACCATCCGCATTGCGTGGTTTGAGATGGGTCTTGATCAACAGATTCTTGTGGCGGTGAGTGGCAAGACAAAGAGAAGGCAAGTCACGGGAAATCACAGGGCACTTGCTAATGATGAGAGCCATGATGTATGGAGCAAAAGGAGGCACCCTCCTCTGAAAAGTGGCGCAGACCATTTCATTCCAAATAAAATCCATCACATCCATAGGTAGGCTAGAGTCACGGTGGTGATGGGTGGCCATCATAATATCTACCATGAAAGCATGTATCTCATCAACATTCCCAGCACGAGGGGCGACGGTCTCACGAAAGATGTGATGCAAGATGTCATATGTAGGGAGGAGCCCTTTGATCTTTCCAGGGATCCCACGCCCTCGGATGTATAGTGGGGCAAGCACATCTTTCTTCATGGGGCGATCATTGGCGTGGCACCGAAAGCCAACGGGAATGTCCTTGCCACGGTCTTCGTACCCGAGGATAGCCCCAAACTCAGCCAACGTTGCTTGCTTGACAACACCCTCGGTCATCCAGGTGAGAGTCCGAGTATCATTCTTGGCAAAGTGAACGGTTGCATAGAACTGAGCAATGAGCATTGGACCATAGTTGCACCGGAACTCCATAATGGGAAGCAAGCCAATGTTGGTGCAAATGTCAAGGGCCTCACCAAAGTAGTTCAGATTCTTCCTCACATGATTCATCTCGATCCATTTTTGAGGAACCACAATTTTGTCATCTTTCATGAGAATCTCATGGAACACCCGCTCCTGAAAATCCGTAAAGAAGAGGCTATTTTCTCGAGCATGAGAGCGAGCTGCCCCATATGGACTGACCACCCGCAGGGCATGAAATTCTGTCTCAGACAAATCAGACAGCAGCTTTGGCCCAGATGGCCCGGAACTGTGGCTCTTGCGAAGACCGGAAGGAGGAGGAGGTGGAGGAGCTTTACCACGACCAGCACTGTGCTTGACCCCCCCACCCCGACGACCACGAGTTGTTGGCAGTTTCAGACGGGCACTAGGTTGAGGCATGACCTCCTCTTCTGACTCAGTCTCTGATTCTGACTCATAGTCTTCGATCTCATACTGACCTTTGGAGCGCTTGCGCGATCCCCGGGAACCCCCAGCACCTGTGAAAGAACGAGGGAGATAGCATAGGGGTAAGGGCACAAGAACTTGAGACAAACCGAGAATGGAACTTGGTGTTTTTATAAAAAAATTGCTGCCAGTACAAGGCGGTAGTACCGGACCTGCACCAGCGGTAGTACTGCCAAGCGGTAGTACCGGAAAAAGATTCCCGGTACTACCGCCCGGCGACCACAGTGCAGATCTAGACTAGAAATTCATGTACGGGCAGTAAATTTGTTGTAAAACACGATTTCCATCGGACAAAGTGGTAGATCTGGTAGATAGCACACGATACAACCTCAAGAATGCACGTTTTAACCAAGAATCAAAGTTACCCTAGATTCAATGGAGAAAACGAGTGAGAAGATGAGGAGGGCGGTAGTAACGGTGTCCATGACGGTGGGGAAGAGGAAGGAGCCCGCAGGGAGGCCGGATTCGGTGTGGATCCGGGAGAAGGAGGGAAGGGCGAGGGTTCCTCCGGCGTCGTCTTGCTCCGGTGGTGGCGCTGGTGAGGAGTGGAGACAAGAGATGAATGAGGCACTGAGGGGTGCCTCTCCCCCGTCTCTAGTCTTAACTGACACGCACAAGCGGTACTACCGGTTCCATGGGCGGTAGTACCGCTGTGCGGTAGTACCGGAGGTACCAACCGGTAGTACCGCACCTGGGAAGTTTTCAGGCAGGACCCTGAAAACAAAACCAGAGGCGGTAGTACCGCTAGTAACATCCGGTAGTACCGGTTGGCGGTAGTACCGCATATGAGATCCGGTAGTACCGTGACCATCAGGACAGAGAGCCAAGATACATAACAGGGAAGGTTCTTGTGCAGAGTAGATGGGTTTTGTTGGGGTATAAGAATGGTATGGGTTTAGAGAGTCACACTGATATGGGCCAATGCACTCAAAAATTACAAAAAGAACATATGAAGAGCCAAATGTGAGTGCACGACCAAAGAAACAAAACCAACTAGAGGATGACCAACATGAGTAAGAACCAATTCAAAAAGTGACAAACACGAGTAAGCACATCAACCTCTCGATTGAGAGAGGGGGCGGTGGCCTAGGCCATCATATTTGAGTATACTCGGCTTGGCACCACGAAGATATATCTTGGGTCCATTACCGAAACTCATCATTAAGCTCACATATCACAAAATGATATTAAGAGGAATGATTTTGTTTAATTTGCACATAATGGGGGAGGGATGGTCCAATCAATTAGGACCGCACTCCCCCTATGTCCATGCCTACACCTAAACCAAATATGGGTCGAGTATTAGGTGAGAGTGCAAGATAGTCAAGTCAAGCTCCTTGAATCTACGATATTTAGTTCATTCCTCAAGTAGCAAAACCTTGCTTCATCAAGTGGCTTCGTGAAGATATCGGCAAGTTGATCTTTGGTAGACACATAGGATAGATCAATATCACCTCGAGCAACATGATCTCTAATGAAGTGGTGACGAATCTCAATATGCTTTGTCCTTGTGTGATCCACCGGGTTGTATGCAATTTTGATGGCACTTTCATTGTCACATAAAAGAGGCACTTTGTCACAATGGACACCGTAGTCCTTTAAAGTTTGCCTCATCCATAGCAATTGAGTGCAAGCACTAGCGGCAGCAACATACTCGGCTTCGGCGGTGGAGAGAGATATACAATTTTGCTTCTTAGAAGACCAACATACCAAGGACCTACCAAGGAATTGGCACGCCCCGGATGTTGATTTTCTATCATCCTTGTCCCCCGCCCAATCCGAATCCGTGTATCCACAAAGAGAAACGTTGAACCTCGAGGATACCAAAGACCATAAAATGGGGTATGAACTAAATATTGAAAGATTCTCTTGACCGCCATTAAATGGCTTTCCTTAGAAGCCGCTTGATATCTTGCACACACACCTACACTCAACACAATATTGGGTCTAGATGCACAAAGGTAAAGCAAAGAACCAATCATAGACCGGTATTAGGAGTAGGAGCCTTTGTAGATGATCCACATCTTTACCATTTGGATTTTGTTCTAGATGAGTCTTTGTAGCCATGGGAGTAGGAGCTCCATTCAAATCTTGCATTTTGAATCTCTTGAGCATATCTTGAGTATACTTGGCTTGATTGAAGAATGTTCCTCCTCTAACTTGCTTGATCTCAAAGCCAAGAAATACTTTCAACTCCTCCATCAAAGACATCCGGAACCTACTAGTCATAAGCTTTGAGAATTCATCATTAAAAGCTTTGTTAGATGAGGCAAAGATAATATCACCAACATATATTTGGCATACAAAAAGCTCCCCATTGACCCTCTTAGGAAAAAGAGTGGGATCGATTTTCCCAACCTCAAAGCCACGGTCAAACAATAACTCTCTAAGGTGCTCATACCACGTGCGTGTGGCTTGTTTGAGCTCATAGAGCGCCTTATCAAGTTTGTAGACATGGTTTCGGAAGTTGGGGTCCTCAAATCCCGGGGTTTGCTTAACATATACCAATTCATTTAAATGACCATAAAGAAATGTACTTTCTACATCCATTTGTTGCAACTTAAAGTTATGATGTGCCGCATAAGCAAGAAGGATACGGATGGACTCAAGGCGAGCCACGGGTGCATAAGTCTCTCCATATCAATGCCTTCAATTTGAGAATACCCTTGTGCAACCAATCTAGCCTTGTTCCTTACTATAATTCCATGCTCATCTTGCTTGTTCTTGAATATCCACTTTGTTCCAATAACATTGCGGCAATCTTTTGGATTCTCAACTAACTTCCACACTTTGTTTCTATCAAAGTTGTTGAGCCCTTTGTGCATAGCTTCTAACCAATCCGAATCTTCAAGAGCTTCCCACACTTTCTTTGGTTCAATCATGGAGATGTGTGCTTGGTGTTCACTGAACCTCTTCAATTGTGCTCTTGTGGAAATTCCTTTCCTTAGATCTCCAATAACATTTTGGAGGGTGTGGTCTCTTATTTCCAACATTCTTTCCTTTCTAGCTTCGCGACGAGCATGAATCTCCGTATTGTTTCTTGTAGGACCCTCTTCATCATTTTGATCCTCGTCTTGACCATCATCTTGACCTTGATCATCATTAGAATCATCCTCTTCATTGGGAGGCAAGGATTGACCTTGGTTTTGATCAAGTGCTCTTCTAGCATCAATTTGAGCTTGTCTAAAAACAGTTTGGATGGATCTTGCTTGACAAATTGACTTAGCACCACTTGACAACCCATCGAATGGACCAAGCTCCCTTTGACTAGAGTTCACACATTGATCATCATGTTGAGGGTCCACATCTTGTCTTTGGCTTGGGTCAATGTCCTCTTCGGTGGATGGAGCATGTTGAGGTTGTGGAGATGAGGGCTCCACTTGAGTGGGGCATAGTTCTTCTCGATCCGCCATAAGGGGTTCCTCAACGGGGCGGATATATCCCACACACATTCTTCCTATGGCATCCTGAGGCATTTCATCATCTGTATCACAAGCATCAACACGCCCCCCTTGGGGACCATCATATTCTTCGAAGGTCACACTACAAGATTCTATGACGGCTCCGGAGAGCTTATCATAGATTCTATAAGTGTGAGATTCGAGACCATAGCCAACAAAAATACCCTCTAATGCTTTAGACTCGAACTTAGACAAACGAACACCTTTGATGAGATAGAAACACTTACAACCAAACACCCGGAAATAAGATATGTTGGGCTTGTTACCGGTAAGTATCTCATATGGAGTCTTGTTGATTTTCTTGCGGAGGTAGAGTCGGTTTGAAGCATAGCAAGCGGTGGACATGGCTTTGGACCAAAAGTTGTATGGAGATTTAAACTCCGCCAACATGGTCCTGGCCATCTCAATAAGAGTCCGGTTCTTCCTCTCGGCCACACCATTTTTTTGAGGGGTGTATGCAGCGGAATATTGATGTTTAATCCCCTCATCACTAAGGAAATCATTCAAGGTGTAGTTCTTGAATTTGGTGTCGTTGTCACTTCTTATAATCAACACGGGAACATTGTATTACCGTTGAACCAAGTTGATGAAGTCGATAAAAGTCATTTGAGTCTCACTCTTCAACTTGAAGAAATAAACCCAAAGTATCTTGAAAAGTCGTCAACAATCACCAAACAATATTTCTTCCCACCAAGACTTGCATGAGATGGAGGACCAAATAGGTCCACATGGAGAAGTTCCAAGATCTTGTTAGACTTGATTTGGTTCGTGGGCTTGTGAGGAGCGTCATGCATCTTCCCTAGAACACATGCCCTGCAAACACGATCTTTGGCAAAGGAAACATTTTCTTTTAGTCCAACTATATGTCCCTCTTTATGGAGGCTTTACAAAGTTCTCATATTGACGTGGGCTAGTCGGCGATGCCATAACCAACCCACATCAGCCTTTCCGAATAAGCACATCGGAATGGTAGTGGTTTGCTTCGAAAAGTCCACCACATACAAGTCATGTTCGACATACCCAACAAAAGCGACCTTGAGAGACTTGCTCCACAAGAGGACCACAATATCTACATCAATGAAGACAGCAAAGCCCATCTTACTAAGAGCAAGGACAGAAAGTAAATTGTATCCAAGGGTCTCAGCAAGCATGACGTTCACGAGTGTAATGTCGTGAGCAACCACAACCTTGTCGAAACCCATTACCTTAGACTTGGATTTTACAGCATATGTCACGGTGATTTGATCATCATTAGGCTTTAGCTCCTTGACAATAGACGAGCTTCTGGTCATATGACATGTGCAACCACTATCAAGCACCCACTTTAACCCTCCGGAAGCGTATGTCTACAGGAGATCAAGCTAGTTTTTAGGTACCCATTTTTCAATGGGTCCTCTTTTGTTAGCAACAAGGGTCTTGGGAACCCAAATAGACCAAGAAATATATCCATCATAAGGACCAACATATTGTGCATACACATCACCATAGTAATCACGCATTAGAACATAGTGAGGGTTAGCACTTCCCGCAAAATCATCATGAGACATAGTTTTACCACTTGTGGTCTTACTCTCCACAATGGTCTTGTTGGTCACTTGTGCGGGCTTGGCCTTCTTATGTTGGAGATATGCCCAAGAGGCAATAATAAAGTGGTTATTATCATATCTTCATACTTATGATAAATGTTTATATACCATGCTATAATTGTATTAACAGGAAACATTAATACTTGTGTGATTTGTAAACATAAAAGAGTCCCTAGTAAAGCCTCTTGTTAAACTAGCTTGTTGGTTAATATATGATCATGGTTTCTTGATCATGAACATAGAGATGTTATTAACAACAGGGTCATATCATTAGGAGAATGATGTAATGGACATACTCCTATAGTTAAGCGTAGCATAAAGATCAAGTCATTTAATATAGTTCATTTGCTATAAGCTTTCTGATACATAGTAACCTAATTCCTTCGACCATGAGATCATGCTTATCACCATCACCGGAAGGATGCTTTGATGACATCAAACACCACACCATAACTGGGTGGCTATAAAGGTGGCATTGAGTGTTCGGAAAGTATGGGTTGAGACACATGGATCAAGAGTGGGATTCGTCCATCCATATGACGGATAGATATACTCTGGGCCCTCTCGGTGGAATGTCATCCAATTAGCTTGCAAGCATGTGACTGGCTCACAAGGGATCACATACCATGGGAACGAGAAAAGAGTACTTGTCGGTAACGAGGTTGAACTAGGTATGCAGAGATACCGACGATCAAAACCTCGGATAAGTAAACTATCGTGAGACAAAGGGAAATTGGTATCATATGTAAGTGGTTCATTCGATCGCAAAGTAATCGTAGAAATATGTGGGAGCCATATGAATTTCCAGATTCCTCTATTGGTTATTGATCGGAGAAGTGTCTCGATCATGTCCGCATAATTCACGAACCGTAGGGAGACACACTTAAGGATTCGACGTTGTTTGAGTAGTTATGGAATGATGAGTAAGAGACCGAATGTTGTTCGGAGTCTCGGATGGGATCCGGGATATCACGAGGAGATCCGGAATGGTCCGGAGAATAAGATTCATATAAGGAAAGTCCTGTTTCGGGGTTGGAGAATGGTTCCGGTGTTTTCATCTGGAATGTTCTAGAAGGTTCGGGAATGTCCGGCACTCCGGAGGGGAAGGGTACATGAATGTGTCATATCAAGTTTGAATTATTGCATCATGTACTAGGTGTCATCGCTGAACAAAATAAAGGGTTTAATCAAATCCTAGTTTGAAAAGTCAAACGCCAATTTGAAAAGTCAAACGGCTATTTTGTGAAGTGGAGGGGAAGGTGGAAACCGAGTTGGGGAGGAGTTCCTCCCTTCCACCGCCGGCCCACTTGGGATCCGAGTTGGGGAGGGACTCCCCTCCCCTTGGCCGGCGCCTCCCACATATAAAAGGAGGGGCAGGGCTGCCCCTCCTAGCACACAAGTTGCCCCCCTTCTAAACCCTAACCTAGCCGCCGCCCACCATAGCCGCCGCCTAGGGTTTCTCCCCTAGCCGCCGACTTGGGAAACCCTAAGCCCTAGCCGCTGGCCCTAGCACTTCCTCCTTGGTGTGTCTAAACCCTAGATCGCCAAGGAGCTCTCTCATAGTCCACCATACTCGCTCCGGCTTAAGGCGAAGCCCTGCGAGATCTCCCCTCTACTTCCGGTACCATGCCGTCGTGCTGCCGGAATCGCGAGGAGAGTGCTACAACCTCCGCTGCCTGCTGGAACAAGGGAGAGGAAGGTCTTCGTCGAGTACCGAACGTGTGACCGACTGCGGGAGCGCTGCCGGAACGCAGCGCCGGAAGGATCGTCTACGCGATCTTGAGATCGGGAAGAGTACGACTACATCACCCACGAGAATCCGCTCTCGTTAAACACTTTGGAATCTTCGAGGGTGAGTTATTCCATCGACTCGTGGCTATAATCTAGTAGATAGATCTTGGCTTGTTTGTTTGTATGCGATAGAAAATTTTGTTTTCCATGCTACGAAACCCTACAGTGGTATCAGAGTCGTGTCTATATGTAGATCTATTGCACGAGTAGAACACAATGGTCATTGTGGGCATTGATGCTTTTGTTGTCGATTGCTTCTTGTGTACTTTGCATCTTGCGGGATGGTGGGATGAAGCGGCCCGGGCTAACCTTACATGACATCGTTCATGAGACTTGCTCCACACTTGACATGCAACTTGTATTGCATAAGTGGCTTTGCGGGTGCCTGTTTCTCCCAACATAGTTAAGATTCAATTTACAACGGGTGATTGACAATACTAGTATCAATGTTGTGGTTCTTATTCGTAAGTTAGAACGACACTTATTGAAAGCCCCAAACCACGTAAAACATGCAAAGAAAATTAGAGGCGTCTAACTTTGCTTTGCAGGGGTGTGTTGTGATGTGATATGGCCATGATTGTGATTATATTTGATGTATGCAATGTTCCTTATTGTAAGTTGGCAACCGGCAAGAGCCATATGGTTGTCTTTAAATTCTGTTAAGACCCGCGTGTCTATTCAAAGTAGTTGTAGTAGTTGAAGCTAGTGGATGACAACCATGGAGCGGCATCATTGACCTTGATGCAATGCCGGTAATGATGGAGATCATGTTCGTGCTTGAAGATGGAGATCAGAAGCACAAAGAAGAAAGGCCATATCATATCACATATTATGAATTGCATGTGATGTTAATCCTTTTATGCATCTTGTATTGCTTAGTTCACGACGGTAGCATTATAAGATGATCCCTCAAGCACACAATTTCAAGTTTTAAAGTGTCCATCCTTAGTAAGCACCGTTGCTAAAGCTCGTTCTTTCGAAGCACCACGTGATGATCAGGTGTGTTAAATTCTGCGAGTGTATACAACGTGAGCAAGCCAGATTTGCTCATGCGGAAGCTAAGGTTTGATCTTGACGAGCCTAGCATGTACAGACATGGTCTCGGAACACAGATCACCGAAAGGTAAAGCATGAGTCATATAGTATATATGATGAACATGTTGATTGTTAGCCATTGAAGCTACATAAACTCTCGTGATGATCGGTTTTGATGTGGTGGATTTGGTTCGTGTGATCACTAAAACACTGTGAGGGATATTTTTTTGAGTGGGAGTTCAACAGCAATATGATTAAAAGTTGAACACTATTTATCATAAATTAAATCAAAGTGAATTTGCATAGCTGTTGTAGTCATTGGCATCCGTTTACCACCTTGCGCTTAGTTTTAATTGAGATGATAGAACTATAGAATTCTTGTTAGTTACTTTACGAACTGGTATCGTATTGTTTTGAAGTGTTAATGTAAAGTTTAAATGCCCTATTGCAAACTTTCAGTAAGTTCCGGTTGCTCCATGAAGTTTAATAATTGGTATTAAATCAAGAGTGACAATTCCAAGTGTTAGTGTATGAGTATCATGTTTGTCTCCATGATTCTTGATATTCAAAGGATTGTCTTAATATCAAGGTTATCTAGGATCTGAAAGAGTTGTTTCAGAAACCATGATGTGTGGAAGATATTGTGATATCTGAAACAAAGTTTTGGTTGCAACATGATAGAGTATAATATGGCAAAAGTCATGTTCTCATATTTGATGAGAATTTGCAAAAGGTTGGAGACACTAGTTGTCCTAAACCTCCAAAAGGTTTTGGAGAGCAACATTATACTCGTGATTCACCGTTATAAGCTAAAAGTAGCTTGATCATGGATGATTCCATGATAAGGGTGAATATTTGATGTAGGTAAAATGTTTACTACACCAAGAGATTACTAAAGAAAGGAATTTGAAAGAACACAAAACATTTGATGATGGTAATCTACTTCAAAGTGCAAGTCCAAAGACATTGGTATTTAACTATACATGCTTTGGATTATGTGTCATGTGTATGGATCCACTATTGATGTTGATAGATTCTTTCAAGCAGAAAAAGAAATACTGAAAGAGAATCTCATAAATATATGGTAGAAAAGAAAAGACTAGAATTGTTCAGTTTAGGTATATAAAGGATATACGTGTTATGGCTATATTCTTTGCTTGTTAAACAATGTGGTTCTTAAGTATTTGATACTGAATTTGTTGGTATGAATCGTCATACGAAACAACAGAATTCATGAACTACAATGGCCTAAGTAACTAGCAAAAGAATATGTGATGATGTTCATCGAGAACAAATAAAGGGTTATTGTGTTGCTCGTTAAAAGCTTGCCTTCAAGATTTGTTTTATCAGGTATTATGAGAACAAAAGGGTTGTTCAATTAATTGCCGTAATCCATAAAAATGGATGATTTACAAATCTCGTTGGAGAAATCACATCCATAAAACTAGTGCTAAAAATGTCGAAAGACAAAATAAAAGGATCACTTAGGAAGTGACATCGCCGTTTAAATTATATTGGAAAGAAGACATGGAGAAACTCCATATGAATGGAATTTTGGAGTCTTTTGATTTTTGATCAAATGACGCTTTTTAAACTTTCCGAGAGATAATTAAAACTTCGTTCATAGGCCAAAAGGGAACGAATGACTAGCTTATTGGAACTTGTACATATTGTTGTATGAAGTTCATTATGTGTAGTCAAGAGCGATGGATTTCAACTTCATATGCTTTCTCCGAAAATTTGAGTGAATATATGAATATTTACTTAATAAGGATGAAGTATGAAACATTTGAAAAGTTCAAAGATTTTCAAGATGAAGTGCAAAATCATTGTAACAAGAATATAAATAGTTTATGATAAGATCATAAAGGAAGATATTTGATTTACAAGTTTAGCATAATACCTAAGATTTAAGGAATCGTTCCGTGGATATGCATTTTTCGAAACACCATAAGAGTATGGAGCATTCGAGATTTGTAATTAAACCTTGTTTGACATGGTAAGATCAAAGGTGTAATTCATAAAACTGCCATTATATTTTAAAGATTAAAAGCTTTAGAGACTATAGTTTTCCCACTGAAAAGAGCTCCATCATAATCCGTTGAATTGACACCATATAAAGTTATGGTTTGGGATAAAACCCAAGTTGTCCTTTCTTAAACATTGGTATGCTATACATAAGAAAGATGTTTGCAACCAAAGTCGGATGAACCTGTCTTTGTATGTTATTTCGAATAACTGTTCCTCCATAACATCAGAGAGAAAAATGTTTGTCGCTTAAAACGTCAAGTTTCTTAGAGAAGGAATTTTTCATGAAAAGTTAAATGGGAGGACAATAGAACTTTGATAAGTTTAAAAGAACCTTAGCTATATGTGCAAAGTTGCGCAGCGCCAAAAATTGTTCCGGAGGCAGCAACAATGCTCATGGCTCACGTGCCTCAAAGGTTGTGGTCACGGAGATCTAAGTTCCTATTGAAACAAGTAGGTCGGGTAAACAATCAAATACCAAGATTTGAGAGTTAAATCATTATTTGACAATAATGATCTGACTACATGCAAAGAAGCGATGATGGGCCCTGACTCCGTCAAATGGCTTGAAGCCATAAAATCTGTGATAGTTCCATATACGAGAGATTAAGCTTTGAACTTGAAAGACCCTCTGGAAAGGTACAAGACCTTACAGTCGTATTTGGATCTATAAACAAATAGACATGGATGTTTCACATCTATGAAATAGTCGACATGTTGGAAAAGAGTTCACAACAATGTTCAAAGGTTGACTATGACAAGATTTGATCTTTCATAGCGATATTTAGTCTAGACGGATTAATGTAGCAACCACGACATATAATTTTGTTATGCGTTGAATAAACAAAACAAGTTCTTCTAATAGAATGGTTACCAAGGACGTGTGCATGACATGATCCGAAGGGTTTTGTTAATTCAAAGGATGCTAAAAGCATATGCAAATTTCAATGGTTGAAGTAAGCATCGCGGAGTTGGAATCTTCACTATGATGAAACTGTTAAAATAGTTTAATTTCATCAGAGACAATGAAGATGCTTGCATTTGCAAGAAATTAAGTGGGAGCGCTAAGACATGTTTCTAATACATTATGTGGAAGACATATTGTTGATTGTAAATGATGTATCTTTTATTAACACATATTAAGAATTTCATCCTGATGAAAGACTTAGGCAAAACCCAAATATTTGGCATCAATAGACGCTAATATGGTTGTGCCGAAAGTACATAGATGATGTATTGAATGAGTTCAATATAGAAACTACAAGAAAGGTCCTTGTCGCACAGAAAGGATTGAATGAGTTCAATGCTGATTATATATTCAAGTGTATTGACACTTGGTAAGTGAAACAAAGATTCAAGTATAGATTGATACTTGATCACAAAGAATATTTATATCAATCATACTGTGATATGTACAAATCCAGATATGTCCTATGCTCTAAATGTTATGAGCATATACCAGAATGATTCATAAGATGATTATTGGACGATAGTAAAGATATTCTTATGATCTTTTGGAAGAACTAAGAATATATTGTTTTGTAGAAGTGACAAATAGATGGTTAGTTCATTGTAAAAGTACTACATTGATACTAGTTTTGTCACGAAGTACAAATTAAGTTTATCTCAATCTAAACTGAGGGTGGCACAATGTGATGGAAAGTAAGTTCCATAATGGATTTGGATGAGTTCCAAAGTTAAGATATTGTGACAGATACTACAACAAAAGGCTAAGTATATAACTACTGTTATAGTAGCAAAAGAGGGCATTTGTGTCAAGTAGTTTGTTATCAAACTAGGTGTAGTTCACAGTAGGGATAATACTATGAAGTTATATTGTACGATAATATTATCAACATGTTTTAACCCCAAAGAACTAATGGTCACACCAAAGGACCAAATTTGTACAAAGCCATCTCATTAGAGAATGAGTGATGTGTAGAGACGCAAAGACATGCAATTACACACGGACCTAGAAGTGTCAGATCCGGAGATCAGTTAACCACTAGCAATCGTGTACATACAACACCAGAAAGCCATAGGTGTTGAATACACAAAGGTTTGAAACTAGATTATCGACTCTAGTGCAAGTGGGAGACTGTTGGAGATATGCCCAAGAGGCAATAATAAAGTGGTTATTATCATATATTCATACTTATGATAAATGTTTATATACCATGCTATAATTGTATTAACAGGAAACATTAATACTTGTGTGATTTGTAAACATAAAAGAGTCCCTAGTAAAGCCTCTTGTTAAACTAGCTTGTTGGTTAATATATGATCATGGTTTCCTGATCATGAACATAGAGATGTTATTAACAACAGGGTCATATCATTAGGAGAATGATGTAATGGACATACTCCTATAGATAAGCGTAGCATAAAGATCAAGTCATTTAATATAGTTCATTTGCTATAAGCTTTCTGATACATAGTAACCTAATTCCTTCAACCATGAGATCATGCTTATCACCATCACCGGAAGGATGCTTTGATGACATCAAACACCACACCGTAACTGGGTGGCTATAAAGGTGGCATTGAGTGTTCGGAAAGTATGGGTTGATACACATGGATCAAGAGTGGGATTTGTCCATCCATATGACGGATAGATATACTCTGGGCCCTCTCGGTGGAATGTCATCCAATTAGCTTGCAAGCATGTGACTGGCTCACGAGGGATCACATACCATGGGAACAAAAAAAGAGTACTTGTCGGTAACGAGGTTGAACTAGGTATGCAGAGATACCGACGATCAAAACCTCGGATAAGTAAACTATCGTGAGACAAAGGGAAATTGGTATCGTATGTAAGTGGTTCATTCGATCGCAAAGTAATCGTAGAAATATGTGGGAGCCATATGAATTTACAGATTCCTCTATTGGTTATTGATCGGAGAAGTGTCTCGATCATGTCCGCATAATTCACGAACCGTAGGGAGACACACTTAAGTATTCGACGTTGTTTGAGTAGTTATGGAATGATGAGTAAGAGACCGAATGTTGTTCGGAGTCTCGGATGGGATCCGGGATATCACGAGGAGATCCGGAATGGTCCGGAGAATAAGATTCATATAAGGAAAGTCCGGTTTCGGGGTTGGAGAATGGTTCCGGTGTTTTCATCGGGAATGTTCTAGAAGGTTCCGGAATGTCCGGCACTCCGGAGGGGAAGGGTACATGAATGTGCCATATCAAGTTTGAATGATTGCATCATGTACGAGGTGTCATCGCTGAACAAAATAAAGGGTTTAATCAAATCCTAGTTTGAAAAGTCAAACGCCAATTTGAAAAGTCAAACGGCTATTTTGTGAAGTGGAGGGGAAGGTGGAAACCGAGTTGGGTAGGAGTTCCTCCCCTCCACCACCGGCCCACTTGGGATCCGAGTTGGGGAGGGACTCCCCTCCCCTTGGCCGGCGCCTCCCACCTATAAAAGGAGGGGCAGGGCTGCCCCTCCTAGCACACAAGTTGCCCCCCTTCTAAACCCTAACCTAGCCACCGCCGCCCACCATAGCCGCCGCCTAGGGTTTCTCCCCTAGCCACCGACTTGGGCAACCCCAAGCCCTAGCCGCCGGCCCTAGCACTTCCTCCTTGGTGTGTCTAAACCCTAGATCGCCGAGGAGCTCTCTCATAGTCCACCATACTCGCTCCGGCTTAAGGCGAAGCCCTGCGAGATCTCCCCTCTACTTCCGGTACCACGCCGTCGTGCTGCCGGAATCGCGAGGAGAGTGCTACAACCTCCGCTGCCTGATGGAACAAGGGAGAGGAAGGTCTTCGTCGAGTACCGAACGTGTGACCGACTGCGGGAGCGCTGCCGGAACGCAGTGCCGGAAGGATCGTCTACGCGATCTTGAGATGGGGAAGAGTACGACTACATCACCCACGAGAATCCGCTCTCGTTAAACACTTTGGAATCTTCGAGGGTGAGTTATTCCATCGACTCGTTGCTACAATCTAGTAGATAGATCTTGGCTTGTTTGTTTGTATGCGATAGAAAATTTTGTTTTCCATGCTACGAAACCCTACATCTTCTTATTGTTCTTCTTTTTGGTTTTGGAAACATAACCAATGCCCCCTTTGTCACCACTACGCCTTTGATTGCTCAAAAGATCATCAATTGACTTGTTGCCTTGTGGAAATGTGGCCTTAGCAAGCTCCCCCTTCAACCTAGCATTCTCTTCAAGAATAGTTGTGCTACTAGATGGAATGAAGTTACTAGGTGAAGGTATATTGGCCAATTGAGTTTGAAGCGTTTCATGGGACTTTGTGAGAGACAAGAGTTTACCCTCCATGGCCTTGTGAGCCTTGTTGAGCAAACTAAAGTCCTCGGCAAGTTTTTCATGAACCACACCAAACTCAATCTTGTCCTTTTTAGCCCTTTTGTATTTAGCAATAGCATGATCACGCTCTTTGATGAGTTTGTTAACAATGATGTCACTGGTCTCATCAATCCCTTCAAGTTTTGACTCAAGGGACAACCTAGTCTCTTGTTCTTCTTCTAGAGCATTGCTTAAAGCCTCTAGTTCAATCATATGTTCATGCCCAAGTTTACATCTAACATCTAGAAGCTCTTGAGTATGGGAGAGTTGATCTAAGATGTTCCCAAAATGTAGTTTAGCATCACCTTCTAGGTTAGTCATGAACTCATCAAAGGCAATTAATTCCTTTTTAACATCAAGAGACATTTCATCATCAATTTCATCATTATCTAATTGAGTAGAGCGGAATGATGAGGATACCTCCGTTCCTCTTGCCATAAGGCAAGTGATGTTCTTGGTGGAAGAGTTCTCATTTGGAGAATCGAAGAGTGAGAGTGTCGGAGTAGAGGTGGTAGCTAGAGCAGCCACACCATGTGAAGTTTCTTCTTTCTCATCTTCATCATCTTCATTGTCGGAGGAGTATTCTTCATGAGTGATCAAGACAATTTCTCCCGACTTCTTGTTGACGGGATTATTTTTGATGAAGGGTTTCTTGTAAGGTGCCTTGAGAGTCTTCTTCAACACAAGCTTACCACCATTATCTTCTATCTTCTCATAGGGGCAGCTTGCCACAAAGTGATAGCGGTCACCACAATTGAAGCAAGTTCTCAACCTAGTGGTATTCTCTCTTTTCCCATTTGGATTGCTTCTTCGTTGCATTTCCATATTGGCCTTGGCGGGGTTCTTCCAAAAGTTCTTTGCATAGAAAGCCATATATTGACCATGAGCAATCTTGACTTCATCGGGATGGTCCATGGAGAGTCCTTCATCACTATCATCTTCATCTTCAAGGTCCACAACTTTGGCCTTCAAAGCAACATTGACCACATTGCTCGTACCGAGGGCACGAGCACGGGCATCTTTGGCATTCTTGGCGGCGACCTTAAAAGCGGCCATCTATTGCATAACTTCATTTGAGGTCATGAGATGGTAGTTTTGTCTTCCTTGTAAGCTCTTCAAGTCGATGGGCTCAAAAGGCATGAGTGCACTCACATATTTCCTTTTTATCCATGCATCATCCACATGCGAGGCACCCACATTTCTAAAAGCGGTGGCAGTGGTCTTGAGCCTTCGATACATGTCTTCGTGGTCTTCACCTTCTTTCATGTAGAAGCCTTCGGCCTCATTGCTTAGAGCATCAAATCGGTTCCTCCTCATACTCTCATTTCCAACAAACAACACAGTGAGAGCATCCCAAGCTTCCTTGGTAATGCTAAAGTGCTCAATGTGTGGATAATCCTTTGTCCCCATACCTTGTTGAATCATATGCAAAGCAGTGGCATTGAGTTGACTATTGACAATCTCTCTTCTTGTCAAGTTGGTTGGATCCCCAATAAAGAGTCCATGCTCGATGATGTTCCATAGTCCAATGCAAGAGCTGCGCACATGAGTTCTCATTAGTGATTGACATTGAGCAAAAGTAGCAGACTCTGAAAGCTTAGGTGGGTCACCCCTATTGTACACATGAGGGTGTGGGATGGGAGGATCGGGAGAGTACCAAGAATCACGGTGCTCACCCTTCCCCCCATCATGTTGTGTGGAGGAATTAGCGTGGTCTTGTTTACCCCCCACCATCATACCCTCGGGGGATACCAACGTATTCCCTTTAGGTAGAATGGATGGTTGATCCTCTTGAGGAGGTGGGGGTGGTGCGCCTTCTTTGTCTTTAAGAAGTTGCTCGAGCATCTTCTTGACTTCGTTGACCAAGGAAGAGCTCAATCTTGTTTCCAAGTTTTTGAGATCTTCCATGGTCACCGGTGTTGGCTCACTACCACCATCCCCTTCGTCGCTACCCATATTCTCTTAGGCGGTAAAGCCCGAATAAAGAGCCGAGGCTCTGATACCAATTGAAAGGATCGTATGGGCACCTAGAGGGGGGTGAATAGGTGCTACTTCAAATTTTCTTCTTTTTCAACTTAAGGTTTGACAATAAGGTAAATTCTCTAGATAATGCAACTATGGTGAATTTACCTATATGACAATTATGCAAGAGCTACCACAACACAAAGTAGTAACGAGTAAGTAAGGTGCGGTAAAGGATAGAAGTAACCGAAAAGTGGACACGGAGACACAAGGATTTGTTTCCCGTAGTTCCTTCCTTTTGAGGGGAAGTACGTCTACGTTTGGAGAGGGGGTGGTTTCAAACCACCAACGCCATGAAAGGCCTCCCTTGTTCTCCGATGAATCTCACCCCAATGGGATCGATTCACCTTCCACTATATCAGCAACCTTCAAGGTGGAAGCCGGCACCGTTACAAGTTTGGGGCACACATCCACAACTTAATCGGAGGCTCCAAATACAAGCAAGCTGTCAAAGCAATCAAAGACAAGCTTGTAAGAACCAAAACAAGAACTAGGGTTTCCAAGAAAACACTAGAGCAAAGGGGCCCTCAATGAAATGAGGGGGAAATGAAAATCTCTTTTGGTGAAGTAGTAGATCGGGGCCTCCTCCTTCGATTCTCCAAAGATCAAGGACTTTGGATGGTGGAATGAGGAGATCTTGAAGATTTGAGTGGCTCCAATGGTGGTCTTGACTTTAATGTGTTTGAGCACTTTGTCCCAAGGTAGGTGGAGGGGTATTTATACCCCTCCACAAAATCTGGCCGTTGGAGCATTTATTGAAGTGGTAGTACCGGAAGTTCAAGCGGTACTACCGGAGAACTCTGGTACTACCGGAACTGGTACCGGACCATCCTTTTTCAAACTGCATCAAGTCCTGCCCACAGCGGTACTACTATTGATGCTACCGTAAAGCGGTAGTACCGCAAGTGGCAACCGGTACTACCGGACGTAGTGGAATCAGCAGTTTTAGACGAACAAAAAGTCTCTGTCACGCTAGGTAGCAAAATGTGGTACTACCGCATTTTGCTACCGGAGCAGACAGAAGCTTTTTGCCAACGTACAAAAAGTCACTGCCCGGAGCGGTACTAAAATGCGGTACTACCGCATTTTAGTACCGGAGCAGGCAGAAGGTTTTGACAAGCTGTCAAAAAGCTTCTGTCGTGCTAGGTACTAAAATGCGGTACTACCGCTTTTTAGTACCTGGCGTGGTAGGGGCTTTTTGATAGTTAGTCACAGCCTTCTGCCTGGTCCGGTAGCAAAAAGCGGTACTACCGCTTTTTGGTACCGCGCCAGGCAGACAGTTTTTCAACGTTGCAGATCTTTTTAATGTTCCTGCGACACACTTAGCAAACCATTAGTCCGATATGTGTGTTGTTATCAAACACCAAAATTACTAGGGATAGCAAATGCTCTTTCACACTTTCAGTTTCAGCATCAGAGACAGATATACTATTAGGATCTATAGCAAGTTCAGAAGATTCTACAATTGTTTTATGTTTTTTCTTTCTCTTAGAAGAAGTTCCACTATTTTCAACTTGTTGAGAATCCTGCTCAATTATTTTAGGATGTCCTCAGGATATAAAGGATCCTGAGTGGAAGTACCACTCCTAGTTCTAATTTCATCAGTATGTTTTTCTCCAGAAGCATTAACTAGCAAATCTTTTTGTACTTTAGCAAGTTAATCAATTTGACTTTGAACCATTTGAAAATGTTTAATAAGGATTTTAACATCATTGGAGGTTCTTTCCACGATATCTTTCAACTCATTAATAGCTCTAGAGTTTTCCATTAAATGACTCTCACTTTCTTATTAAAATTATCTTGCTTAACAATAAAAGTATCAAATTCTTCTAAGTATTGATCAGGAGGATTAGAATAAGGAATATCACCTTCATCAAAATGTTGGAGAGAGTGTACCTCAATAGTGGATGAGTGGGAGATTGGCTTACATAGTTCTTCTATAGGAGGTAAATTCTTCACATCTTCAGATTTAATACCCTTCTCCTTAAGACATTTCTTAGCTTCTTTCATCACTTCATCATTTAGTTTAATCAGTCCCCTCTTCTTTGGTGTTGGTGTTGGGGTTGGCTCAGGCACAGTTGGTTCAGGTGTAGTTGTCTCAGGTGTAGCCCAATCATCATAATTCTTGCTTATTTTAGCCATTAATTCCTTAGCTTCGTTCTTTTCCTGAAAACACAATCAGCACAACTATCCAGGTATGTCCTAGATTCATCAGTTAGTCCATTATAATATATATCAAGAAGCTCATTTTTAGGTAATAGACATCCAGGATGCAAAATAGCATGTCGAGCACTAGGAGGGAAATATTTCTGAAAGAAAGTAGCAATCAAGCAATCAAGGCTATCAATGGATCCAGGAGGTAAATTATTAAACCAAGCTTTAGCCTCTCCTTTTAGTGAAAAAGAAAAAAATTAGCAACAAAGTAGGAGCGCATCTTAATATCATCAGAAAATAAACCACTCATAGTAGAGAGCTCAGTCATATGAGCCACAACACTTTCATTTTCAGTCCCACAAAAAGGTTCTTTCTCAACAATGGTTATATAGGATAAATCAAGAGAGAAATCATAATCTTTATCTTTAATGTTTAGCGGAGATGTTGCAAACTTAGCATCAGGAAATAGTTTGGGTCTAATAGTATGCCTTTCAATAAGACTCTTAATAGCACTAGCACCATGAGTGTTTCGACATTCTTCAATAAATTCATCAGTCATTTCAATATAACCATCATTAATATCATAGCTCTCTCTAGACTTGGGTGAACTAACAGGTGTAGTAGTGTCTTCATTAGGAGTTTCAGTGTTTCCCATTATAGTTCTAGCTATTGTAGCATCTAGGAAAGGACCTAATGAACCACTCTCAAGCATAGTAGAAGTAACATCACGAGCATCAAAAGCAATTTCAGATCCAGTAGTAGTAGCAGTATGTGTAGCATGTGTATGTGGTGGTGTAAGGAGCTTACTCATAACAGATGGTGAATCAAGAGCAGCAGAGGTGTTCAGGACTGTACCTCTTCTTGTAGTGGATGGTAATATAGGAACTTTTCCATCACGAGTTTTACCCATGATGAATGGATAGCAGTGAACAATAATAATTCCAAGTGAACTTTATAAATAAAACTATGCTCCCCTGCAACGGCGCCAGAAAAAAGTCTTGATGACCCACAAGTATAGGGGATCGAAACCGTCTTCGAGGGTAGCAAAGCCCAATTTATTGATTCGATACAAGGGGAGCCAAAGAATATTTATAAGCCTTAACAACTGAGTTGTCAGTTCAGCTGCACCTGGAAATAGTCCTGCTCATAGTAGTTTATCAGTAGCAATAGTTTTGTAGTAGCAATAGCAAAGTAACAGCATTAGTAAAATAAAGACAGTAGTAACAATTATGGTAAACAGCAGGATTTGAGTGCGGTAGGCATAGGGATGGATGGACGGGCGTTGCATGGACAAGACAATTCATGTAATATCAAGATCAAGGGCATTTGCAGATAAATAAGATAAAGCATCCAAGTACTAAATAATCATAGGCATGTGTTCCATATATAGTCATACGTTCTTACAATAAGAACTTGCATAACATCTTTTGTCCTTCAAGCCCGTTGCAGCGGGGCCTCAAGGGAATCTACTGGCAATTAAGGTAATCATTTTAATAAAGTACCGGAGCAAAGCATTAACACTACGTGAACACAAGTGATCCTCATATCACAGTGGGGCCTCGGGTTCCGGACAATTATATGTGTAAACAACTTGCAGGTAAGATCACAAACAATAATATTATCATGAATCAATAACATGTTCAGAACTGAGATCATGGCACTCGGGCCCTAGTGAAAAGCATTAAGCATAACAAGTTGCAACAATGACAAAAAACACTAACAATAGATACTAGGCAACATGCCCTAACAATCTTATGCAATTACATGATAGATCTCATCCAATCCCTAACATCCCCATAGCCTACATCGGGGGATTACTCACTCATGGATAGGGGAAACATGGATGGTTGATGGAGAGGCGTTGGTGATGACGATGGCGATGATCTTCTCCAATTCTCCGTCCCGGCAGGGTGCCAGAACGGAGTTTCTGGTTCCGAATCGCAGTTTCTGGTGGTGGCGGCGCAACGGAACTCTATCTAGAAAAACGTCGAACCCCTGTGTGTTTTAGGTCAGAGGGCTTATGTAGGCGGAAGGAGAGGTCAAGGGGGTGCCCGAGGTGGCCACACCACCCCATGGCGCGGACTGTCCTAGCCCGCGCCACCAGGTGGTGTGGGCCCCTCGTGGCCCTTCTCCGTCTCGTCTTCTGGCTCCGTGAGTCTTCTGGTAAAATAGGAGTTTTGCGATATTTTCCAGGATTTTTCCTGAAAGTTGATTTCCTGCACAAAAACAAGACACCAAAGCAATTTTGCTAAAAACAGTGTCAGTCCGTGTTATTTGTATCCAAATCACACAAATTAGAGGAGAAACAATACCAAAAGTGTTCGGGAAAGTAGATATGTTTTGGATGTATCAATCCCACAGGGAGCCCAAAGGTAAATGTTTATTGGTGAAGTCTCTGTCGCACCCGAAGTTGTCACAGGTCTTCGAGTGAATTGACTGCAAGTGCTGAGAATAAGAATGGAATTTGGCTATAAATGGAAGTACTTAAATAAAGCTAAAATGTAAACTTCGGAAATAAAAAGCATAAAAAGTAAAGGATGATTGTTTGTTCTTTTTTGCAGATGACAAAATAGGCGCGGAGAGTTTCAGTTCATGGTGATAGTGAATGTGCATGGTGGATGAGTGATAAGTGTAACAATTATAATCTTATAAGTATATGTGTAGGCGAGCAACCAATAATTAGTTGGAACTCCTCTTGGTAGATTTTATCCCAACTTTAATAATCCTACTAGCCTGTTTACGACAACCATGGTCAGTCGCTCGACGATTAAGATCATTCAGGTTGCTTAGCAATTAAGCTCCTTGGATCGGACTAATGCAATAAGCTTGGTGGTTCCCCGTTATCCTCGGGTCAAACTAGTTCCCATTGATATCCCTGTGTCACTCGAGGGTCGCCGGTCTGGTAGCAAATAAGATTCTATCTATGTAGAATAAAGCATCAAGTTGTCTGGGCCCTTAATTGGACAACGGGCATTAAGCATCCCACAGATAGTCAAGCACACATAATATAGTAATTAGAATTAACCACAAACTTGATGGAAATTATGTAGGCACATCACATCTCACAAATCCCCTACATCTCCCATGCCCAAGGGAACTTACTCACACATGAGAGAAGAAAGCATCATCGATATAATTAAATAAAGGGAGTTCTTCTCGATATTACCGTGGAGATCCACAATAAGAAATAGAAACAAATCAACACAATTCAAGATAGGAAGAACAATCTCAAACCCTAATCTTGCAAAGTGGAGATCTCTCTCTCTCTCTCTCTCTCTCAAGTACAAGTAATGGATATGGAGGTGTGGTGGCTAGGATATCGAAGATCGTGGAGCGAGATGAAGAACGTCTTACCCTTCTTCTCCGGATCCCTTCTCTCTCCCTTCTGGATGGTATGGCGGCTCGTGTGTTCTGTTTTCGACCTTGGCCTCTTCATGAAAGTTGTCCCTTTTAATAAGACGAAGGAGATGGCAACTATACGGAGGCGGCCCGTATAGTTGGTCGTTAAACTTGCAGAGAATTCTCCTCGATTGCTTCCAAAAAGTGACTTGCTTGTTTTCGCCTGAATATTTTTTTTGCTATTAAATCCCTCTATTGACGTACAGAACCTGAAACACACATTAAAAACAAAGTTTTCTTCGCTACCGAAGTATTAGCGTTAGGTATTGCTAGAAAACCATCGAATCCAAACGAAAACCATTGATAGAAGCCATCAAAAATGTGTATAATCTCACAACTATCACCGACATGTATTGTTTCCTCGTTCCCGTGATATAACATTCTAGTGATCACATTACTTTCTTGCAAGCTAACTAATGTTATATCACTGAGAGGGCCTAGAGTATATCTATTCGTCATCGGGATGGAAGAATTCCACTCTTGATCCATGAGCCTCTACATAACACCTTCGTAGCACTGAACCCACCTTTATAGTCAACCTGTTACAGTGTGACGTTTGATGTTATCAAGATACTCTTCCATTGTTAGTGATTGACATGATCTCATGGTCTAAGGATTAGGATTACTTCGTATGATGTTATAGCAGTATAAACACAATGACTTTGATCATAATGCTATACTTCGGATGAATGTTCATCACATCATTCCAACAATGTTGTGACCTCGTTATTAACAGCATCCAATGTCCATGATCAGGAAACTTTTGATCATCTTGTTAATCAACGAGCTAGTTTATAAGAGAGGCATAACTAGGAACTTTCCATTTGTTTATTAAACACACATGTATTAATGTTTCCGTATTAATACAATTATAGCATGCAAAATAAACATCTAGCATATACTTGAAATACATATAATAACAACTTTGTTATTGCCTCTTAGGGCATATTCCCTTCAGTATCCACATAAATTAGTCCCTTATGCACTAGTACAAACTCGCTACATAGAGACATCAATTTCCCATAGGCCTCAGACGGTTTCTCGTTCCAGCTCAAGCGCATAGCTTCTAAAGCACACCACCTGAGCCGGTTTTTCTTTGCTAAGATACTCAACCTCAAACGGTGCAAAAAGGCAAACGTGTCTAACATCTACGAGATGAAGACAGGCAATATTTATGATCGCTTTTAAGAACTCTTCAATCTCATACGGCCTATACTATGAACCGTCTCATATAGTACGGTGACCTGAGTCAGATTCTAACAAAGACCGTCTCTCAAACTAGTGTGCCTCGAAGCTGTTTTTTAAAGTGACCGTCTCCAATGTGTGTAGATCATTTTAAATAGTAGCATGCTAATTCGAACTCGATCATAGCTGACATGACACATAATCATGATTCATCGGCCAGATAGACCGATTAACTCAAGAACTTATAGCAGCCAGTCAAAAGAAGATCATTATATTAACAATTAACATTAACCCAATTGTTGGTGAAATCCATACATATTTAGCCATTACACTATGAAAGTGCATACAATATGGAGTCCATACATCAAAGGAGCATAATTAGTACTCGAGTAGTAATGGGCATCCCGGTGGAAGTTTCTGAAGAAGAATATATACCTCTCCATTATCTATTTCATCAAAGCTAAACAGGACAATGCTATCCTGCTTTAAGTTAAAGATTCTCATAACCTTCTCACATCCATTCTTCAAGATTTCATTTTACCCACCAATGCCCATATTCATCGTAACAATCTTTGGCTTCTTGCTCTTCATTTGCCAAACATGGACATCAATTGGTTCATCAAGGAGATTCTTTAGATATTTTCTTGTGAACTTAGCTCCAAAAGTTTGCGCAAATACAAATAGTTGAAGAATTAGCATTTCAATACTGGAAGTATTCAAATATCACAGGGTAGCTTTGTTGATCACGTGTTCAAGAATATAGCATCTTACCAGCTTGCACTTCTTTTGCACGACAGATGAATAGGGCAACCTGTAGACGTGGTACTTGATTTTTGGTGAAAAAACGGGTTCACACCAGTCTAAAAGGAATTCTACATGATCTTCTTTTAGATACATGTCGTTTCCAAAAAGGCTCTTCTTATCAAAATTGGTGTACCCCTTGTGTTGAGGCCATGATGCAATAACACATACAAATTTCAATGCGGTGGAATATTCTTGTGTCTACAGTCTAAACACATACAAATTCAAAACAGATAACTGGAATTTTGATATTCTTTGATACCTCTAAGTTCAAGCCTCTTAGTGGGCTCTTATGATGACTGGAATTGAAAACTGCCAGAGCTAATGGCAACACTATCATCGGTACATAGCACTATTGCAAGATCACTATAGGTTTCTATCTGTTAAATAGATGCAGAACTTGAGAATTTTAATACAATCAAATATAACAATGAAGTAGACTAAAAACAGAAACACATTTCTTGTTATCATACATTAATAAAAAGCATACACAACCAAAGAATTTGAAATTCATCGAATAAACAAGATGCAAGCAGACTAATGAAGTAACAATTAAATCCATATTGCTAGAAGGGCAACGAACAATGAGGAATCAATAAAAAAATTGCATATTTTGAGATGTATACAAGGGGAAAAGAGGTGGGACATATGTTGGGGGAGGCTCTCCCGATGCAGCCGTCGTGTGAATCTCGAAAACCCTAAACCCTAAATTCGACAAGTAAAATGGCAAATTCCATGTCAAAAATCCTAAATCGAAGCTCTACATTAGGATTTTGGGGGTTTGGTTTTCACGCATACCTACCTGGACGATGAAGGGGTCCTCGGAGGTGAGGGAGAGCATCCGCACCATAGGGGACCGGAGGCGGCAGGGAGGAGAGGCAGGGGACCGAAGGCGACGGTGGTGGAGGGTGTCGGCAGCGGAGGCGGTGCACAGTGTGGGTCAAGTACTAACCTCAGCGGGCGGGGAACGAAAAATGTGGCACAGATCAGAAATATTTTCAGATCTTGCCGCCAAGTACTAACCTCGGATGGTTGCGAACAGAAAACGTCTCTCACAACATCCGAATTCCATATTTTGCCGCCAAGTACTTCCGCAGGCGGCTGGAAATTATAACCGTCTCTAATTTTAAAAGGACTAGTTCAAATTTCATTTCCTATGGGAAACTTTGTTCGTTTGTAGGTTATATTTACACAAAGGAAGTAATTAAGGGAGAGAAGAGGCTCATTAAGATCAAAAGATTTGGAAGATTAGATCGGTGGCCTAGAGCACTTATCATACAGTGTTAAATGGCTAATTAAGATAAATTCTGTCCAAAACATAGAGATGAAACTAGCTAGGTATTGACAAAGTTGGTTCAGACAATAATCTAGCAAACAATATTATTAAGGTCACATGACGTACTCCTCCAAATATCACTCCTACGAGTCCAAGTCCAGCAGGGATGCCAAATCATTGATGATGTCGATGACGAACATCATATGTAGGTCCTTGCGTGTGGTGGTCAACCTCGTAGTGATGAGTATGGCTTGCCCAATCTGGAGACGATGCTCGGTTTGGAGGAAGTTAGTCCACTCTTCAGTGGTGAAGGAGATGCGGCCGTCAAAATATGTCTTGTACTTGGCGGTGCTGATGTCACCTCGTGCTCCAACGCGTACTCCAACCAAGCCATCATTAGGGATATGAAGATGATAAACCATGACCTTAGGTAATTTATACGATGCAAAGATAAGATGATCACTCGGTGTTACACGCGACCATTATCGCAAGTAGATCGATATGTATAGATTCGTTGACATGATATACTTACCATAAGGCACTTCTCGACATTCGTCTTCGTCAAGCATGTGACAAATGGCACCCCAATGATGGAATTACTTGGAGGGATGATTCGTTGGAGGTGATCTTTCTCACCGTCGGTAAGTTTTCATCTCTGGGAGATAATTGGTGATAACTAGTCTATAGGCGGTTCCTCATCTGTTTTCTCTTCTTCGTCATCTTCTTCCTCTTCGCCAACATTGTTTAGATAGATTACAGTTATCCTTGATTTGTCTCCTTGCAAGTAAAAGCACACCAACTGACCATCTCCAGTGAGATGGTTATCAGCAATGATCCGATGCCACCCTTCACCTCCCAATCGAGTCCTAGATGGCCCTTTTTGCACTTTAACCGTGTATGTCCGCCCACAAGCTCGAAATTGCACCGTATCTCCTGTGAGCTTATTGAAATGTGCCGTTGCATTGCATGGGACAATCTATGCACCAAAAGCACACATTAAATTAACGATTTTCATATGCTGGCAAGTATGAGATGAATTTAAATTATACGAGTGTCGGATAATATACCACTGATTTCTCGAAATAACCAAGTACGACATAACACTGAACAGTGAGCCAGTTGACAAGATTTCCTTGCAGTGAGTCTTGCAAAGATGGCACGTTTCCATATATCTTGTCACGGGGGAGGGGGTGGAGTGGGGGTGTCGGCGTCGGCGATGCGGGCGTCGTCGAGCAAGTTGGCATCGATGTGGGGCGGCGGCCTCGTTCTAGATTTAGGGGCGCGTGAGGGGGTAGAGCTAGATCTGGAAGAGAGGAAGCTGGCCTGTGGGGATTTCTCAATATTAAATGGAAGGGTGGATTCTGTAGGAGGCGACCCATAAAAATAACTGTCTCTACCGTAACAAAATATTCGGGTTCTCCGCATGTATTTGAACCCTGCGAGGTTTTGGTGATCCTAATATTTGAGAATTATTGAGAACAAAAAGGCAAACGAAGGTGGTTATACATGCGTACTAGTGTTAAATTAAGTCCTAAGACTGAATTAGGTTCACATGCATTGAATAAAATATATGGTATAGTACAAACCTTGGATTTTAACCTGGAAGGTATGAAAACTCCTAGTGTTCATGTGCTTGCTGCATAGAACTAAGGTGCAATTGTCTAGAAATCGACTAATTCTAATGTTTAATAACGTTGTGAGATCATTTGGTTGCGCAAATATGAATTTATCATCAATTTAAACTTTTTTCACCAATTTAAACTATTTTGCATGAGTTCCGTGTAGTCAAAACTCCGGATATATTCGGAAACAGAAAACAATTGATTAATGTTTCTCTAACAAATTCCGAAGGAAACAAATATGCATATATGTCTTATTACTCCTAAAATCTGAAGTAAACTCTTCAAGATATGCCTATTGATGTTTCTAATTCCTCAAACAATAAAAACTCAAATTCCTAGATAGCTACCAACCACCGAAACAATAGTTTTAGTTCACACGTAGGCATGCTAATTAACTGATAGTGAAGGACTTTGTAGATAGATTGAGCTTAAAACTACTGACCACAGCTTCACGAAAGGTAGGCTAGTTCAGGACGATGGTGAAAGACTCTAAAGTCCTGTTTGATGGCCGTAGTTATTCCTTGGCTGACTACATACACGATAGATTTTCATCACCGCAGCTTGGTTCTACGCACTAAAAAAAGAAAAGATCGAAGAAAAAATTCAGAATGAACTGGAAATCCTATTTTGTAGAGTACAGAGTGGGGAAAAATAGAGAAAGAAAACCTCATTTATACAGATCTAGAGAAGCGTCTGAACAATCTGCGTAACTCGAACTCTGTGTATGAACAAGTGCCTGTGTATTGTTAGACTAAATCTAGTGAAAGAAAGTAATCAAATAGAAAGAAGAGTAGAGAAGAAGGAGAACCTGTAGGCGGGAGTTCCTCCGCAATCTGCCTCTGGAACTGACCGTTGAGTACGTGCGCAAATTCAGTTTGCCCGGAGTGTAGATCTAGGAGGCGGCGCAAAACCCTAATCGCTCCGCCTGACCACTCTTAGAGGAGGTTCTTATTACCATCCGTCTGAGGTGTACTCGCGGGGATGCCCGTGACCTGGTGCCGTAACTAGGCATGTCATGCAACCAAATTGAGGTGGCTTGTAATAATAGCCAACTCACAGCTCCGAGTATTAGAAACGATCAATTTTTCTAACCGTCTAAGGCCATATTGAGGCGTTTTTTTATATTCGGCTCGCAGGGGTCTATTTTTTGAGTCTGCTACTGTAAACAACCGCTTCGAAGACCATTAAGGCGGTCTTCTTGTAATAACCGGCTGAGGGGTACAAACAAAGGCGGGTTTTTTCATACCTGGGAAAAACCGTCTAAGAGCACTGTATCTAAGTAGCGAGTTTATACTAGTGATGGCTACCTCGAGCACTTTATGAGAATAGAATTTAACAAAATAATAATCAAGCATGATAATGGTATTGAAACTAGAATTAAAGAAATGCGCAGACCTAGCTAGTACTACTTATCGGGATCGGATTAAATCGCAGCTCCTGATTTCATTGACCGACAAACTCCTTGAATACCGCTTCAAAACCCTACCTGGCAAAAAAATGAATAAAGGAGTTATTAATTACTTTATATTAGGAAATGAATGAAAGAGCCAGTATAGTGTGATAATGATTGAAATTACTTCTGGAGCATATCAGTCAGGCTGCTCTACTACTCAGTTTTTCTCTTTAATGGGTCCATGATATTTACTCTTCCAGCTTCAACTAGAATGGTTAACAGAATCCAATAAAAACTGCACACGTTTATATACGTCAGTATCTCTTTTATTCAGCAACTTTTCAAAACCCTTGTCAGATAGATCATTCTCCGCATTCCCTTGCAGCAATTCCAGTGTGATACCTAGTTTTTTCTTGCCATCTTTGCAATTCGGATACAACAATTTATTGTGATCCTCTAACATGCGCTCCAACTTCAACCTCTCATTTTCACTTTCTCAGTCTCTCTATGCATCAACAATGGCTTGATCAACATCATCAGTGGGCTCATGATCTGATGCCTCTTTTTACCTTTCCCCATTGCAGTATCACTATATTCAGGAGACCTAGGATAGTTATATCATCATCCTCTTCTTATTCATTGTCTTCCATTATAACCTCTCTTTCTCCGTGCTTGCTCTAACAATTATAGCCAGGCATGAAACCAGACCGAAATAGGTGGTTGTGAAGGATTTTTTAGGAAGAGTAATCCTTCTTATTCTTACAGACACCACATGGACAACACATAAAACCATTCCTCTTGTTTTCCTTGGGCACACCGAGAAAATAATGCAGGCCTTTAATGAAATCATCAGTGCGTCGGTCATCGTACATCCATTGCCGACTCATCTTAATTATATAAGTATATCAAAAACTATTACACAACATCATGAATATAGAAATGACCAAATTAATACAAGTTCATCATATTAAAACCAACGTAGAATAGTGACCAAATGTTATTATTGCAAAAAAAACTATGCACTAATTTAAAAACTTTCTACTCCATCTAGTTCCGGTTGGAGACACCAATATAGACAAAACATTTAGATTTTAGGGATGTGTAGATAATTATAGACTGAGTTTAGATTTATTTAATCGTGGGTGACAACACTATTCGGTGGGTGGCGGCACTATGTCATGGGTGAGTGGCAACACTATGCCATGAGTGGTGGCACTATGTCGTGAGTGGCGAGACTATTCGGTGGGTGGCGACACTGCCATGAATGGCGGAACTATGTCGTGGGTGGTGGCACTATTTCAATATTAGTGGTAGCACTATCCTTTTGGGGTGGCATCACAGATGTTGTGCTGCTTAATCTATAAATAGACAAGATGCATTCTTGTGAAATTATAAACTGCAAGATGGTACGAGAGGGACACCACTACGGCAAGCTTTCCGGAGATGTCTATAGGATCCCGTCCTCAGACATCTTCGAGAAGCTCGCCATAGAGGCACTTCCATATATATGAAATTTGTTAGCTCTGGGCCTATTGATCTAATGAGAAAGATTATGTTTTTTGCTAGCGTGTCTTCTTATGAAGCTTTTTTGAATTAATCCTATTTTTTACAATGTTGTGATTATTATTGTTTACTATGGTGCATATATATGTCTATGCATAATGATGATGTTATTTGTTTTAGGAGGTATGGCGCCATGCCATAAATGCAAAAGTGAATGCGACTCTTTGATGTTATCGGGGTTAGTATTTGGTGTTTATATCCATCTGGAATTTGAAGATGTTGTGGTTACTATTATTTTTTACTATGGTGTTTATATGCTTGTTGAGATCAAATTACATATATATATCAAATAAACTCCCACATAATTACTCCAAAATAAAAACTCACAGATCCCTCTACTTCTAGAGCATGAAATGAGCCAAACTAGCAATGACAGATGAAAGGATGAAGTTGCTATTCTTTTAGAACCCTTGGATAGATGGGACGCCGCCAAATCTTGATAAATCGTGTGAAAAATGAGGATGAACTCGAGATTAGGGAGGAAACAGAGGAGAAAGCAGCTTGAATGGAGTATGGCTTGGCTCAAAAGATGATATAGGAAGGACTTTAGTCCCGGTTAGTGTCTGCATTATATAAGTATATCAAAAATTATTACACAACATCATGAATAGAGAAATGACCAAATTAATACAAGTTCATCACATTAAAACCAAAGTAGAGTAGTGAGACCAAATGTTATTATTGCAAAAATTAAAAACTATACACTGATTTAAAAACTTTCTACTCCATAGTCATTTTGATCAATTACTAAAGTAAACCACATCTACACATATGCAAACTGAGAAGTTAATCTGATCTTGACTTTTCAAAAAAAAAAGTCTTAAGCTTTGGGACGGAGTTTTATCAATACATGGTCCACGTTTCATTTTCAGAGGGTGCCTAGAAGCATGTGTTAGAGTGGGCTCTTAGTTAACAGCCCGCTTACATTTTCTCTCCTCTTCTTTTCTCTTCTAATTCATCATAAATACAATATTTAAACTTTTATCGCCAGCTAACTCACCCGAACATGTCGCCAGAAAACAAATCAAGAGTCGCCGGCTGCATGCGAGCCACCTAATGTTTATGTTAAGTTAATAGGTGATGCCCAATTGCACATTCGGACCCTACTTCCGAAGGGCAAGTGGTATTCGTCTTAGGAGTATAATAATATTCCACACCCAAGGAGGAGCAGGAGACCAGAGATAGGCACCACTTGCCTCCCCTTAACAATCACGGCCAGACCCAGAGCAGATTGTACTTCGTCTTCCTGCCGCGGAACTCTTTGGCGACTCCGGAAAGGGATCAAGGTTAGCCAAGCTTCCGATTCCCCGGTGTTATTCAAAGGTTCTATCCATTTTTCATGTTTGGTGGTAGCTAGTTAATTAGTGATTTCTTGTTTAATTTAGATCTGAGCAGCTCCCATTGTTTTTAGATATTCGAAATCCTCAAAATCTGGATATTACATATATATACCTAGCATGAAAAATACCCGGTGTTCATTTTATGACTCACGGATGCTTCTCATCACTTTGAGTTGGGTGTCACGCACCATACGTATATGAAAGAAAATTGATTGTGTAGTCCAACTTGTAGCGCCCGCCATACGCACCATACGTATATGAAAGTAAATTATATGAAAGAAAAATCCACTCACTCGCCTCCCAACTTGTAGAGCCCGCCATGCACATCCATCTCTTGTGTAGGCGAAGCATCAAACACCTCGCAAGCTCACCAACGGTAATAAGGCTTAGGAGTGGGAATTATAGATATATATTTAGCATATATATATATATATGGTGTTCACAATATGTTTCTTCTCTGACCCGCGCCCTCACCAAGGAGCTGGCCAAGGTGAAGAGCGATGCCAAGTTTGCCTTGCAAGGCATCGTTGAGGTCGTCCTGCTGATGTCTTCGAAGGAGTTCCCGGCCGGGCAATCCAGATCTGTCGCAAGCTCCCTTGCCAGATGCCCTTTCCAGTACATGCGCTTTTTTTTTTGGAGTGAGTACATGCGCTTTAGAGGCACTCATCCCTAACTTCTCCTCATGGCTCAGCTCAGAACTCGAAAGGGAGGCCGCGAATCGTGCCTCGGAATGCGTGGCGATCGCGCTAGCAGGCGCTAGGCCGCGGTCCCATGACTATCTCTTAAGTATATTTTTGAAGTAGGCTTTCGTCCCGTTTTATAAATACATCTATACGGTCCTTCCCGCCAGGAGAGGGAGCTGACCGCATGGAGGGTTGGCACAATACAGCGGAGGCCTTTGTGAGGATCCAGAATTTCAACTCCAAAGAAGTTTAGGTCGATGAGACTATGGAGGATGACGATGGAGCGGAGGACCAGTAGGAGTTTTTGTAGATCTCCTTTCTCTCCCATGCGTGTAACGCTTCTCATGCCGTGTAACTCATGTTGGGCTCAAATTGCTGCATCCTTACGACGACTCTTGGAGCTCCTTTTGCTATTTTTTTGAGTCCCAAAGTCCCCTAATGTTTTCTTGTGTTAAAACCGTTCCTTAGTGTGCACCACGTTCTTCAGTATGAGTTTCCGTAATTAGAACTTCCCGCTGTCGTGACCTATGTCATGATCGGGTGTTTACGGATGAGAGATCTCTGTGCGGGGGGGACTTTCAAAGGTCTTTGTCGGGGTTAGCAGCTCGGGCTCGTGTGGGCATTTCCTCGTAAATCATTCGCCGTGGTAAGTAGCTCGGTCGTGTGCAAGTGTTTCACTCGTAAATATTTCGGAGGAAACGTAAGTAGCTCGGGTTTGCACGGGTATTTCGCTCCAAAATGTTCTCTTAGGGTCCCCATCCAATTGTCTTCGTGTTTAAGATGGGTGTGAGTTCCAGAGCTATTCAGTCTCGTGTGGAAGAATTTCCACCTCTGTCCCATTGGTGACGTTCCTTGGGACATTACCCCTTCATTGGATTACATCGAGTTTCGAGTTTTGGTCTTGGGAGGATCGCCTAAGTAATCCTCGTTGAAGTTCTCCATGTTCTAGTCGCCTTTGTTGGCAGTTTTTGGGCATACGGTATAGTTTGAGGATATTAGAGTGAGCATCGATCCTTCGACGGCCCCGTCGTTGCTCACGATATCCGCATACATGCATGTTCTCCGATAGTCGAACGTAACTAGGGGCGTCCAAGCCTATCTTAGGTGAACTGAATGGATCTTGAACAGTTGGAGCAGCTGGTTTTTGATCTGTTGGACCGAAGAGCACATAAGTCTTAGTTAGGGGATCAGGTCGTGCAGGGTAGTAACCGCGTGACCTCAAGACGTGTTCTCCTGGAGCACATGCGTAGCGCTGGTGCAGTTATCAAAAGACTTTTGGCTCGTCTCGAGTCCATCCTTGTGGGGGCTTCTTTTTTTATTTTTTTTCCTCTCTTTGTCATACTCTCTCATGCTATATGAGTAGGGCGTCGAGCGGGGCGGATTGCGGCACAACTTTTTCACTAATCCTTCTCTAATTTTACTAACTTTTGGGACCTTTTTTCCTATATTTGTTTTGCGGGTTGTTATGCGGGTGCCGCTTGCCACCCTATATATTATGAGAGAAACGCGCATAATATTCACTATGGTGAAGGACAGTTTTGTCTTCTAAAGTTAAAAATAGCGAGAAACAGAACGATGTAATGCCCGTACGTGATCGACCAAGTGTGGCTGACTTGTTTGGACAACCAAGTAGGAACAGTCATAAAATACCTGATTCTTGCGTGACACCAAAAGGCGCTTGGCCTCGGTTGGTCTGAGATGACTCTCTCTGAACCTCCCTGGTAGGGTTACGGTTTGGTTCTGATGATCAAGGCCGCGATGAATTGAGTTAGTTTTCTTTGTCACGATGAATTTACTCTCTCTCCTTTGGCCCCAAAGACGATCAAGGCCGCGATGAATTTACTCTCCTTTGGCCCTGAATGGTTGATAACTTTGGTCCTTTGAGCGCTTTCTCAAGCGTATCCACCAGATGAAGGTATAAGCTGGCCGGCCACGGGAGAAGGAGGTTCGTGCGGATTCCCGCGGGTGGTATGACCATGCTTCTGCCCCCACACTCCGTAAGGACTCACATAAGGCCAGGAGCGTCTAGCGAGGCGGAGGAGCAGCACTTCGCGCAATTTGTCCACCTTTGGGTCTAGGTCTTTCGCTTGTAATCCTTCTCCCCCGGGCACCCGGATTGATCTGTGCACTAGCCCTGTATCTGCCCTCCTCGCGGAGCTCACTGTGGTCGGGCACTCGCGACATCCCACCTAGGAGCATAAGGGGAAGACCCGATCCTCCTCAGGTGATCGGAGGTCACGAGGGGTTTCACCCTATCGCGCCGTAAATTTCACCTTGTGCGGACGTGTCGCAGGGATGTCGTACGCATGCCCCAGCACGATAACGTACTCCATGTTGTGTCAGCATCTTCCTTCACTTTCGTAGTGCCTTGGCCGGTGAGCCTAGGATGAACAGGAACTTATGGAATATCGGATTAGCTGTCAGGGTATCCTGACTGGCGAGCTGCCGGGTCGCTGCTTGTCGGGAGGAGGCTCGTCATCCTGACTCCTTAGACCAATCATTTTGCCTCCGGGCGATAATCGCTTTTCGGGCGCCGGAGCCCCCGTGTCCTAGCTTCGACCTCTATAGTGTTGGAGCCCGTCATTGTCGTATGTGGTCATCCTTGTAGTTGATCCGCTCTACATGACACAGGACCCCCGCCTGGGCGTGCCAACTGACGAAGGATAGTTTTCACAATCCCATGGCAGTCTCACTTCTAAAGATTAAAAGAGAGTTTATTTGTTCGGCTATCGGATCGGGTTAGCGGGTTTGGATCTCAAAGACAAAAGTATATGTGTGGTGGGGAGGATTCCCTCAGACTCATAAGGTGATCAATAGATCGTATAAAGTGTTTACAAGGAACTCATCTAGTTTATAACAATACCTGGTGAGTAGACGAATCTAGTGTATATGACTAAGTCTAATGGCTATGTCTCGGGCTAATATGCCGTGCCCTCTTCAGGTGAATGTTTTCCAGTATATATAGCCGTCGAAGTTGTAAGAGTCTTCCTTAGTCATGAAAGGTCTCATCTGCCTTGGTTGTTAAGTTGATCTGCGATCTCACTTGGATGTACATCCGGTCTTCAGAATTCTCAATAGAGCCGCCTTGCAGCCCAATCGATCAGGTCGGTTGAGAGATTTAGTATTTAGGCCTTCGGTCCGCGGTCGCAAAGGTCTGCGTGGGCAGTATTGCGGATTACGGCCCATGTATAGTACATGCCTAAATCCACCTATCACCGACACATGTAGATTCCAATGAATCTCATCGATCCCGTGTGACAATTTTATTGTTGCCAACCATTGTGACAGAGCGTTACATGATGCAAGTATGAGGCCAATTAAATCTCTTTTAAATGTCATGTTTGGTGGATAAGATTCCAAAACAACAGTATCATCCTTGTGACCAAAAATGTTTTATAGAGCTGGATATTATTCTCGGAGTGTAGCATTTCGTAGTCATTTATGCCTCCATAAAATGAATTTTCGAGCCATCTCTAATGGTAAAAGATCCAAAATGGAAGAAAACAATTCGTATCCATTGGAAACCAACCCAAAAGTGCAAGTCCCCAGGCTTCCAGTAAACTTGGGACAGCCCATTTGAGCCAATATATTTTCTTTCTTAGAAGGGTTTGCCATATAGTGTCTTCCGTAAGTAGCTAGAAAAGCCATTTATAGCTTTAATATCTTATTTTGTTCATCTTTTCAATGATGATATTCATAGCTCATTCTTGATTTCTCTCATCATATGTGAAATGATCTTTTTTTTTTGTAGCAGGAACAAGATCTAATATAAGCCTTCTGGGATGGATGATTCTTACGTTAGTGTTGCTTTTGAATACCGTAAGCTTCATGATATCACAGATGGTTTTTCCGAAGACAGAAAAATTGGCAGTGGTGGGTATGGAGTTGTTTACAAGGTATTCGTAATCACTATTATGTCCTATCTAGTTATTTCCAAATTCGATTATAAATCCGTGAACAGTATACTTATTAACATATGACTTGAACAGGGACTACATGATGGAAAAGAAATTGCAGTGAAGAAGCTTCGCCCCTTGGTAGGACTTAATGATGAGCCATTTGACAAAGAATTTGATACCCTCAGCAAGATCCACCATGAAAATGTCGTACACCTAATTGGTTACTGCTACGAATCACGGAGAAATTACATTAAACACAATCACGAAACAATTACCGCTATAGAAAGGGAGCGTATCCTCTGCTTCGAATATATGAAGGGAGGAAGCCTTGACAAACATATTACAGGTACAATCCATGGGTTGCTCCCCATTATGCTAGGATGATTCCTACATTAGTTTTACATGTGTATTTTTCTTCATTTGCAGATGAGACTTGTGTCCTCGATTGGCCCATATGCTACAAAATTATTAGAGGGACTTCTGATGGTTTAAATCACCTTCATAATTCACAGGACAGGCCTATTTTCCATCTGGATTTAAAACCTTCCAACATCCTACTGGACGAGAACTGGACTCCCAAAATTTCAGATCTTGGTTTATCCCGAATCGTGGCCACAACGAAAACCCATCGTACAGAGAGATTCAACATGCAAGGAACAATGTAAGTGATGCATCAAGTTTTAAGCAAGTTACTTGGTAACACATGAAATCATTGATTCTTTTGCATGGTCCTAACCGTATCTTATATAACGATTATATGATGCAGAGGGTACATGCCACCAGAATACATTGATAGTGCTGATATATCAAAGAAGTTTGACGTGTTCAGTTTGGGATCTATAATTATAAGAATACTGGATGGAATGGCGTTCAATTCCCGCTATTCTTATATGGATAGCCAACAATTTATTAAGCACGTAAGAAGAAATTGTCGGCAATATGTATTTGTTTTACAAATACTATAAAACTTTTAACTAATTTAATGTTCCAATTTTGCAGGTAATAGTAAACTGGGAGAAAAGGCTGCAGGGATCGTCGAGGTATAAGTCACACGAAAAAGACACAATACAAGTGAACAGGTGTCTTGAAATTGCATTAAGGTGTGTGGAGAAAGACCGAAATAAAAGGCCTTCTATAAAGGATATTGTCAATGAACTGGAAGAACTGGAAGCTCAGATTCAGAAAATGTCACTACGTTCCGATCAGCCAAAAGATCCAATTGGTGAGGTATTATTATTCCGATGACATAGTTGTTCTTCTTATCACCAACAGCATGTCTTTTCTTAGTAAACAAAATACAAAAGATCCGGTCTTAATTAGTTAGGTTCATATGTTCAATGGTCTTGGTAAAAAAAACACAATGCATAGTGTGTGCACACTTGATCTGATGTATCGACCTGCATTGATCCACCTAACAGATAAGTTCTGGCACCAGCCTTGTTGCTGTGGACCCAAGGGAACTGCGCTTCCTATTCGAGCCAAGGAAGGACATATCAACCTGCCTGCAACTTACAAACTTGACTGACAGATTCACTGGATTTCAGATCAAGACCAACCCAGCTAAGTACTACACACAACCAAACAAAGGAATTATGCCACCGTGTTCCGAGTGCTATATTTGTGTGACCTTGCGAGAACAGGATGGAGCACTGCAGAAAATGCAGTGCAACGACATCATCCTTGTGCATAGTGCTAATGTCTGCGAGGGCCTGAAAATCAATGAGATCACTGATGACTTATTCAAGGAAGGAAAGGTGGTAGATATGGTGAAATTGCCAATTGTTTACATTGCAATGGACCAATTCCAGAGCCCCGACGTCTAAGGTAAACTATCTACACTTGTATATGATTGATACATGCCAGCAATTTTCAAGCTTTAGTTCTATGCGGTCCAAGAGCAGCTTTGCCATGCCGTAGTTGTGTTTTGCTTTCTGTCAAAAAAAAGTAACATATCTAGAAATCTTTGAAAATATAAATTTAAAATACAATTGAAAGATAAGCTTTTTTTGGAAGCAAATGTTCGTATGAAGATAGGTTTGTTGGGCAGTAAATTTAGTGCTAGTGTTGACACGTATTTCCTTTTCAAAATTCTAGGTGATGAAGACCCTTTCATACTGTGTGAGGATCTAAGGTGATTTGCTGGGAGAAAGCATGTTTGTGACGCCACCATAGTTCCTTGTTTCATTATACTGCTATTTCTGCTATCCACATAGCAAATTTATTGTTTTATTTTATGAAAGTTTGTAAGATGGAGTTTGCAAAAAATAAAATATTAGGTGTATATGTGGCTTCTGAATAAGCCAAGCTAAATGCAAATTGCATGAGCACCCTGTTTATTATATTAGATAGTTGGTATTTGTTGGAAACTTTTAACTCAATATTTTAGGGATATTAATTTTTTCTGAAATTATTAGGCCATCGTAGATCAAAAAAATTCTGAATTATAAGTGTGTTGCCCTTGTTTTCCCATCAGCTCAAGTTTTTTGGATAGCTTGCTGGTGAAAGAACACATATGCCGCCTAAAGGGGGGAGTGAATAGGCGGTTTAAAACACATATGCCGCCTTGTGATATTTATATGTTTCAGCTAATTGCCGCGTACAGCTAACACCGTTGTTAACCAGCAGTTGTCTCATGCATATGGAGACGATGGTGATCATGATTAACGCCGGAACTTGCAGAGGAACTGCCAGAAGCCCAGAAGAGACATAGGTCATGATGTCTTCATTGTTCATGGTGTAGTCGTCATGATGCTGGTTTTTTAGACATAAACATGGAGATTAACTTTATTGATTCATGAGGATCACTTGAGGTAGGGGATCGAGCAACAAATACCTGAGGTAGGATCACCAGAAATAGTTTGAATGTTTGCAAGAAAATTTTATTAAGTGATTCTTAATTCATCAAGCATCCTTCAAGTTTTCAGGTTCAAATTTAATTTGTTCTAAGAGTGAAAAGATTAGATACGCCTTTTATGAATTGAAGTGTTTCTTAACTTAAGGGTGTGTTCGGTTCCGAAACCAAGTGGAATGGAATGGAACCATTCCGCACCTAGAGCCAATTCTTGTGTTAGGTTGTGGAATGGAACGGAACCGAGTGGTTCCTTGGAAGGGAATATTCCCCCCATATGCGGAATGCACCCATTCCACCGATTCAATGAAATGTGGTGGAACGGATGTTAATTAGCCACTGTTAATTACGAAGCACTCCAATAATCCAGCCAAAAAATAATTAGCCGTTGTTAATTACGATTTTGAGATTAAAAAGACCATTTGCCACTGTTAATTACGATTTTGAGATAAAATATTAAGTTTAACCTCATTTCATTCTAATCTCCAAATTTCCTCAACCGAACAAAAATAATGTTAATTGCGATTTTGAGATTAAAAAGGTTAATAGGCGATGTTAATTACTATGTTGAGATTAAAAGGCCATTTGTCACCGTTAGTTACGATATTGAGATAAAAGATGAAGTTTAACCTCGTTCCATTCTGCTCTCCAATTCCCCCAACCGGACAAAAAAGGAACCATTCCATTCCTCCCTTTTATCCAAATCGAACACAGGGACGGAACCATTCCATTCCTCTAGAATGGAACCATTCCATTCCATTCCGCTTGGTTCCAGAAACGAACACACCCTAAGTAGCTCTATGAGTTAGGGTCGCCATTGTAGGATTAGCCATTCTTCCTTGATAATAAGTATGCAATTCATGATATGCCCCTCCAGAAATGTTTACACTCATGGCTTGTCAAAGATTGTATGGTCCTTTTTTTCTTTCAAAAATAAGTTTCAGTACCTGATTAAGCCAAGCTAGCTAGTTACAAATATATCCATACCAGCAGTATAATAAATGTGAGCTATACGTTCGATCCTGATAATAGTTGTGAAGAAATGTTTCAGTACTTGATTAAGCCAAGCTAGCTAGTTATGAAGGACTGCCACCAAACATAGTTTTATGCAGAGGCTGGTATAAATTCATTGCTTGTATCGCTTGCTGCGACCTTAGGAGTAATAATATGAAGACGCCCTTCAGCAAGGAAAAACACAACCCTGATTTAACTTCAAACTTCTAGAATCCAGAATAAAGATGTCACTTTTTGAAAATCACATAACCATCCAAAAACATACACTACTGTCCACAAACAATGAAAAAGTTTGTTGAAACAGGTAAGTATGCACAAAAGTCAACACAATACTTCAACAAGAAAGGTAGAAGCACAAACGAACAGGCAATAGTACACACATACAGCAAAGTCGTAAGCTGCACGTCAAAGGTGAAGGTCCAGTTTGATCGGTAGTAAGAACAGGGAAGCTAAAGAACCAACAACTCACTCTAACAAACACACATACTCTGATGACCAAATGTGCCAAAGCAGATGCATATATGTTCATCAAGCAAGAGAGCAACATCAAAGCCGATTGGTTGAGAGCAGACAACGATACATCAAGATATACAAGGTCACATATATCAGCAGTTTAGCACAACAATTGTCTAGAGAAAAGGGAGCAGAACTGCCTGTCTCAGAAACTGAAAAGATAATTGTGGCAAAAATGGTTGCAAATGCTAGAACTTCGATGAAAAACAGATATAATATATGATCAGATTCTCAGACTGGAGACATGAAGCCTTTGGAAAAGACGTGTGCATGCATGTCACCCTCCTAATTCCTCATGGGGTGATGGCTAAATAAACTGGTGCTATATGTATATATGCTGCTATTGTTGTGGAATATGTACCTGCGCTGTGGCTTCAAAATTTGGAGCCTCCTATTTGCCGTAAAGAATTTCTCCTCAACTAAATTGTCAAACTAACTGATGTACATGCACTTTGTCCTGCATTGGAGAAGAGGCATATGGCCGAGGACCAGAAGATCGGGCAGAGTACAACCGTTCATGTCTCTTAAGATGATCAACACCGTGTCTTCTAATAGCATTTGGGTTAATACCTGCCTTGTGAGCAGCAACAACTCCAATAGCTTCCCAGTAGTTTTGAACTTTCAGCTGCGGAGAAAAAGAACGACATTGCTAAGGATTTCTTGCATACAAGAGTGCAAGGTGTCATAGAGATAGAACTTATAGAATGAGTATCAAGATATTATTACATACCGCTTCTATACTGAATTTGTCCGGGGTATCATCAAGCACCGTCTCATTTTCTTGAACAACAATGATCAAGGGCTGTACAATAACGAAAACCATTGCGTAAGTATGCAATATAACAATAAAGAATGTATAGCTACACTTGGTTCTGTGATTACTTTCCCACAATATAGTGCCATGCATCGATTAACTAATCCATGCTCTGTATATATAGTATATTAAAGTTGTAATTCAAGTGGGAAAATACATAATCAGTAATATGCACAATTGCAGAGAAGTCTACCTTGTTCTTTCTTGCAGTACGGGCAAAAGCAAGAGTACCATCACCTCCACATGCATCTTTTGGAATAATCACGCTATCAATATCACTAGCAACTATGCAGCCGTTCTCTAAGATCCCCTGCCTCCTTGTCACATACTGAGGAGCACTGCTTAACCCAGCAAGCACACAAGGTAGAAATGTATAACCAATCTGTTATAAAAATAGGTCAACAAGAGTCAATGAAGAAACAAGAGATAAAAATAATTAGCACTACCACCTACTGCTTAGTTTGACACTGGGATTCTGAAACTGTTGTTCATCACTAAGAATATCAGCTGTAAATATTTAACTCAATTTTCAGCAAGCAATTCAGACAAGGGCATTTGTATACCTCTTCTGCAGCAGATCTTGGAGACAATGATGGGCTGAGTGGTGGGGGTAACACCGCAGGAGCATGAGCAGCAGGGATTCTGAATTCTTTCACAATTAGGTGACTGATAATTGCTTCAACTCCTGCTAACAGATCAACTCCCTGCATAGATTGATATCACGATATGGCAGTCAATAAAAAAGAAGGATAATAATGGGGCAACATCAGATGAGTCGACCTATAAAATTTAACCTATATCAGATGAGTCAATCTATATATAGATACCAACTTGCAAAAGATATTTTAGACAAGTCAAACCTATAAAATTGACATATCAATCAAAGTCCCCAAACATAAAAAACAGAAGGATAATAATGGGGCAATATCAGAAACTGCAAGAACAAGTAAAGTATCATAAAACAAGAAAAATGAACAACTACTTGAGGAGACAACAAATACCTTCCCTTCGCGATAGCAATCGGAATCTTCAGGATCATCATCCGGAAAGCGCGCGACAACCGCCACAGCGTTCACGCCCAAATGGTTCACTAGCGCGTCAACTGCTCTCAATAGAGAACCAGAGTTCCCAACACTCCCCGTCGACTTCCCGCACTTGGGATCGAACCACGTCTTGATCTAAGCCGTAAATGGGAAGTTCATACATCACCCGCTGAAGATTAGTAAAGTGCCGATGAATTGTGTGGTGTCTAAACCGGTAACCACTACTTCAATAACAGAATGTGCACCTCCAGAGGAGCATCTGTGACAATGTACTCGACCACAGGGAGGCCGAGCGAGGCCCTCGCCGCATCGGCGGCCTGCAGGTGGCGGAGCCGGAGCTCCTCCTCGATTCCGGCGTCCAGCACCAGGCCTACCTAGGTTAAATCAGCGACAATGTGCCAAGTAAATCGTAGTAGCTCACAGGTGCTTCGAAGTAAATCATCAGCAAGGTCTTTTCGCTGACCTTGTTCTGGTGAACTGGTTGAAGAGCCCATGCGCCTTCTGCGAACCTGTCGAGGGCGTATCCCTCCACGTAAAGCGTATTGGGCATCGGCCAGTACAGCATCGCGGCGTTGAGCACCTAGAATGAGAGGTGCAGGATTCAGCCTTGGAGCAATCGAATTCCATGGGAACAATGGTAGCCTAGGAGATAGCTGCAGAGACTTACATTGGGGTGAGATATCACGCAGTCGGCGACGGCGGCGAGGGCGCGCGCCACGGGGAGGGCGTCGCCGGCGAAGCCCCCGACTGCCGCGCCGACGCCCGTGGGCACCACCAGGACGGACGTGTACGGCCTCCTGAAGCTCGGGGACCGCGCGTGGGCGGAGGGAGAGATATAATGGGCCCGCGCACGCCGCCGCCGTGGCGGAAGACGGGCGGGGAGGAACGGCCGCGCGAGGTGGAGCGCCATTGTTCAGCGGGCGAGAGCGCGGGGATGGGGAGGATAAGGTTGGACCACACGGGGCCGCCAGCCCGACCCACGAGTTGGTCGGCCCGTTCCACCCCTCGCCTGGGCCCTGCCACTCCACCCGTCTTTAAAAACAAAAGGGCATATATTATATTAAACGTGGTGATGCAAGAGCAAAGAAGCCATCTGCTCATCGGACTGCCCATCAGGTCCATCCTATTGTTGGTCATTTTTTTTACTCTAGCTTTCACTTGTCTGCATGCCTATAGATGGTCAATTTTAACCAGCGAGCCAGTGGGTGGTGGTTTTATATTGGGCACGTGATTTTTTTAAAAGCTTAGAAACACGTAGAAATTGATTATATTCATTGATTATCCTGTAATTTTAATTACATTTATTTACATCCGTAACTAGTGTTTTATCCCTTGGTCAGCTATCAAGACCGTCCTCTCTGAGAAATAAGGTGTGAAAAGGCTGGCTGCCAGAGAAGGGTGAGAGTGACTATATAAATCGTGACACCAAATAGTAAATATATATGCATTATGATCAGATATGTCACAAATGAAACCATCCACCAGTGCAATGCAATAGACACACTTTGCAACACGTCGTGCAGGCAAAGCGATGAAGCGCGCATATTTTGACCAATAAAATATATAATATATGTCTAAAAAATTATACCATTGGAAAACTATGTTTGAAGATGAATCTAATGGTATATTATACCATTGGAAAACTATGTTTGAAGATGAATCTAATGGTATAATTTTTTATGACATATTATGTAAAATTTGTTGATCAAAATTAATGATTAAAATTGTTTTTAAACTATGTGCATTTCTAATAAATCGGACCGTAGGGAGTAGCAGTTACACTAACCCCACCGGAACAACAGCGGAAGTCAACATCTCCAATAGTGACGCCTTTAAGAAGGAATCAGTGCACGACCACCATCGTCGTCCGATCAAAGATCATAGGTTTTCACTCTGAAAAAGTTTTCGCTTACAAAACAATGTCTTCAATAAGGTCATTGCCAGGCACAACCAATTAAGGACGGAAATTGGATTTTCGCCCTGCAAGGTAAGACAGTGAACTCCTTTGTGTTATCGCCCCCACTTTCCGATACCACTGCTACAATTCACGAATCACCACGGGCGCGTCACGGAGGCCATACCGGGTGCTGGCCCAGTCTTCTCAAAGTCCAAATTTTGTTCACTAGGGTATATGTGGTCCGGGCCCATCCGACCATCTGGTGAGTTATACGGCCCTCGTACGTACGTGTGCCTGCCCTCTGTCTCTTCTCCAGTTCTTCCGTCCCCAAAACTCCCAATGTCCAGGTCTTCCTTCTTCCCTCAAATCCCCATGGTCTAGCCCGCTATTTCTTCTCCTGCTGGTTCAAACTAGCAAAAATATTGGTCCATGTAACATCAAACGTTGAACCGAAAGCTGGAGCTCAAGCAATCTCAGACGTGATGGCCATAGCCCATGGGGATGGTGCCGTCTGCCGCCGTGGACACTGGTCGTAGAGCATCAGACTGAGCATGATATGGAAGAAAACAAGTCATGGAGTGTTTAATCCTCTTGCTATGTAGGCTGAAGCAATTAAAAAATCACCTTTATCCAAATTAATATTTTCAGATTTATCACTGACTAAATACGTCTGAATCTAGACAAACTTGAGAATATTAATTTCGATTTGAGGGAGTAGTTAAATTGTTGGATTCCTTGATGGCATATTTAATTTCTTGTCTGTTTATGTTGATTGGGATATTTGGAGTTTTTATTTCGGCTACACAAACACATTTATTCAAATGTTTTGCTCTATTTTGAGATAATTTGCTCTAATTTGGTATTTTATGAACAGAGTATGTATAACATCATTATATCTGTATACGTTAATCATTTGTCGATTTAAATGTTACATTTTTGCAAGATTTGTATATGGTTGTTTGGCATTACATGCAATTGGCCCTCCCTTAGTTTTGCGCCACGCTCCGCCACTGCGAATCACCACAAGCCAATTTCTCATTGCCACCATGACTTGACCCACCATAGCTAGACCATAAATTTTGGCTTCCATGACATTCTCCGCATACTGACTTTACCATGGAATTAAAGACATGTTTCACGATGGCAACAGACTGCAGAGTTTCGCCTCGCTCCTTCTGAAGCCAAACGGTTAGAAAAACAACGGTTGCGCATGACCGAATCCCACCTGCTCTAGCAATCTCCGGGCATGAATCGCTTATAGAAGTTCGCCAGTGGGGCTTTCCGAAACACAACACTGCCACCAGATCAATGAAAACAGGCTGAAGGTAGATCTTCATCTTAGCGTGCGAGAAACCCTAGGACTGTGCCCCTGCCAGCAGATGTGACCAGCGACGCCATCAACCGAGGAACAACCACCATCCCCTCGTTATATAAATATTACTCCATTCATTCCAAAATATAAAATGTTTTACCTTTTATGAAACGGATATATCTATGCGAGCTTTAGTGTGTAGGTTCGCTCCAAGACGTTTAGATAATTTTATTTCACAAAAGCTAAAATACTTTATTTTTTGGAACGGATGGAGTAGGATTAAACTGATCGCTCCCGCATAAAAATTTGGAGACCCGTTTTCCATGCATGGGAAGCAGAACCTTGATTCCGTAGTATCAACCCCCATATTGGTCACCTCAACTATACCTGGGCATGGGCAGCCCAGCCCGGCCAGCCCGAAAAAGCCCGACGGGCCGAGCTTTTTAGGCCCGTGGGCCGGTCCTGGGCTTTAGATCTGCAGCCCGTTGAGTCCACGGGCCGGGCTCAGGCTTGTGGAAAATGCAAAAATAAGAAGAGGCTTGACCCGCGGCCCGTCGGCCCGAACGTTTTTTGCACCTGGCGTGCCGGGCTCGGGCCTAATTTTGAAGCCCGGCGATCGGGCCTGGAAAATGTGTGGACGGGCTTTGTGCACACCCTCATCATCAGTATGCCCAGGTAACCGGTATACCTCCGACCAAATTAACATATTCTCTCCTTGTCTTTCCGCACACCCTCGTCATCAGTATCATCTCCTTTGCATCTCCAAAAAAATCAAGGTGACCGCGACACTCGGCTGCTTCTTCTTCCTTTTATTCCGCGCTACATTAGTCGTACCAAGGTGCCCCGATTGAGGCCCTGGCGAAACCGTAACCTGATACGTTTTGGTGTGTAGATACATTCAGATCTCAATAAACCCGAGTGTGTTATTTTCGGACGGAGGAAGTATTTATTTTGTTGATCACAGTATCGAAGGAGGTGGTATATATACTTGAGCGGCCTCTTGGGTGAACCATCTTTGACAAAACATTTACGATGACCTTTCTTTCCGTAAGAAGAGTGATGACAATTGCTCCGGACCACCAAAAATTGATAAGCATGTTTAATCTTTTATTTCCTAGCGAGACTGACTTAATCGGCGCTAAGCTAGCAGACAACATCCATGCCATGCCAAAGGTGATCAATCCATCACTAGCTAGCAAGCAAATCGACACATAGTACAAGCAGCTAGATCGTGAGGACATAATTAATGCGCATGGTGCAGGGTCCATATATATCTACAGAAGATGCGATATATGCCAATGTGGTGTTGATATCACGCCCCATCTCCAATTCAGCTAGCGTCGCACTCACTCCACTCACACCGGTCCGGTCCGGCCACCGGCGCAGCTGGTTTCTCTCACTTTAAAGGCCGCACACAAGTACTCCTACTATAGTACTGGCCATGCCAAAGATGGTAGTGTACTAGCTCGGTTACTTGCTGTTGTGGGTGGACATCACCATGAGGCAACACGTGCCCAAAACCAAGCCATCGCTGCTCGCTGTGTGGCTCGCCCATTCCGGATCAGCTGCTTCCGGGAGTGTCAAAAACCTTTCGTGTGTTCGAGGAGTGCGATCCTAATACACCTCGAGCCTAGACCTAGTGAAGAACCGGATCTTGTGGTATGGAAGGCGTGGAGTGTATGATGCGGGGACTGAAGTTATCGAAGAAGAAGGGGCTGAAGGTCGCAGGAGCAGATCCACTAGTGGAAAAAGGGCCTCTAATCCCGGACCGCAACGGGCTCTAGTCCCGGTTTTGGGCTCGGGACTGCGAAAACGGAACTAGAGGCCCCCCTCTAGTCCCGGCTCGCAACGGCCCGCGACTGATAACAGCCACGCGGCTGTTTCGGCGCCACGGGGGGTGGAAACCCTCTAGTCTCGGGCTGTAATACCACCCGGAACTAAAAGGTTTCCTGTCGCGGCAGAGAAACACCACATTTCTCTGCCGCGGCAGAGATTGTGTATTTCCTTTTTTTTTGCCATTTTGTTTCTTTTTCGTTTTGTGTTTCACTATAACAAACATATATTTCAGTATACATATTATACGCTACTACATACACACTACACGTCGATGCATTTATATAATTAATCGATCCCTTGCAAGCATACATATAATCAATCATATCAAAAGGAAGAAATGTTTTGAAATTACATGGTCATTGATGAATATATATATCATATGAGCTACATGGAGATGACTAAGGCAAATCGAGTTCCACGTCATCCGCATAATGCTCTCCATGTACATCAAGGACTTCCTTCATCATAAATCCTGCCAGCTCCTCTTGAATTGCTCTTATGCGCTGGTCTGGCTCTAGTTTCTCCCGCAAATCATAAATATAATGTGAGTCAACTTTCCGCTCACTGGTCAACTCTCGGATGTACTCGCAGACGTAGTATCCACATAAATGAGTTCCTGGTGGCTGCTGTAAACTCTTCGCCATTTTATAAGTTAGCTCCTCTTTGAATGGACCTGGTATTTTCTGTCTGAACCGTGTCCAACACCTGCTCGGCAAAGAAAATGAACAAAGGAGTTATTAGTTACTTGATATCAGGAAATGAATGAAAGAGGACGATATAATGCGATTGAAATTACTTATGGAGCATTGCTTTCATGTCGCTCCACTTCTCTTGGTCCCAACTTAATGAGTCATGGACTTCAACTAGGGAGTTGTCAACTTGAATGTTTAGCAAGATCCAGTGGAATCTGCGGACGTTTACATAAGCACACATGCATATATAGCTCATCGAGTAAGCAAAAATAAAATGTGTACAAGATATAAACACTCACTTGAAGTTGTAAGGAAATAGTATTTCCTTAACAAAATTATTCTCGGTTAAGAACCTGGACAGGTCTTCCTCCACGTCTTTGGGGTGATTATTTAACGTATATTCATTAATGATATATGGGTCAATGAACCCAACGTCGTATCTTCTAGCTCTTTTGCATTCAAGCATCTTCATTCTCCAGAATATAATATCATCATACAAAAGGATATATATAGTTAGGATAATATATTAAATGCAAAGAACGAGCTAAAGCTACAAACTTAATTATAGAAATAAATAACTTACAGACAGTAGCAACCAATGATAGATTTGTCGAGGACGTGCTGGTTGTATAACTGAAACAGTTCGGTCATTTGAACCTGTATCGAGTATGGTTTGAAGTGATGCTCCGTTCTAACGTCCACCGGAAACCAATCTTTTTGATGCTTTTTTTGTGCTTGCGACATGTACCATTCGTGCAGATTTCGCATATGTGTGGATAGACGCGTGAGCTCCTCATTACTGACTAGAGGCGCCCCTTGGACATACTGTCGTACTATCTGACCCACTGGCGTATCTTCATAGCCTAAATATTGACCAAGAGACATATTTGCTTCGTTAGCAAGTGCTTTGGCCTGCGATACAGTGATTCCCATAAGTGCAGCTCTATTACGGGCTCTAGGGTCCATTATTTGCATGTCCATATCCATTTCAGCTCTGAAGGCCTTGTCGAGGTCTGAAATGACTTTGAGCGGGGCGATCGATTGATTCTTCTGTGCTCCGAGCTGGGCAACTTGCTTCCCGCTTTTTGCACTTATGATTTTTTTCTTCTGTGCTTGCTTAATAATCTCCCGGTCATAGTCGGATTCCAGATTCATCGATATCTAGGATGGTTGCTCAAGAAAGGACTTAGCCCACTTTTTGGTTTTTTTGTTATATACCGGCTTTGGCTCACGCTTTTTGGGTGCAAAATGCGCCTTAACTTGGGCAGCCACATCCGCGTTAGTTTCCTCATCGGTCTTGTCATAAGGTCTCTTTGGAAGAGCCAGCGGGATATCGACTATCTTCGGCGTTTGACCTTTCTTCGATGTGGGGCACGAGGGACCGTCGAACTTCCGTTTCTTCGACGAGGTAGTAGTATTGCACGGAGGCGGAGGCGGAGATCGAGTTGATGTACTCCTGCTGCGGCGATCGTCAGCGGGGCGGGTGGACTTGGAGGTTGGCGATAATCGGGTTGGGGTGGACTTGGAGGTTGGCGATAATCGGGTTGGGGTGGACTTGGAGGTTGACGATATTCGATGCGGGGTGGATTTGGATTCCTTGGAGTCGGTGGCCTTGGCGCCGAGCCTGGAAACTTGATGTACTTCTTATTCCATAGAATGATGTTGCGCTTGACATCTCCTAGTTTCGTAAGGCCTTCAGGCGTAGCGATTTGAATCTCTAGGTCCGCAAAATCCTCCACTATGTCATCCACCGTGACACGAGCATAGCCTGGTGGAATCGGAAGTGAATGGTGGAGTGCTCTAGGTAGACAAGGTAAAGCAGTGCCGATCGCCACCTTGAAGGACAGGTTGTTCATTGGCTGATGTAGCTCACATTGTGCCATCTCTCTGACATCATCCACGGGGTAGTGAGGAGCCGCTGCATCATCCAGCAGTGCTTGATCATCAGCACGGACCTTCGTGGAAGCCATGTTGCTTCTCCGTTGGCTAAGATCCAATGCAGGATCATCAGACCGCGGGTGAGTTGACGATGGCGGCCTTTGGCTAATTTCATGCATGAGATTCTTCAGATCAGCTAGGTCCTGCTCTACCCTGTAGATCCGGTCTGCCTCCCGGTCCTTCTTTCTCTGACGGCTTCTGTAACTGGCATCGTACTGAGGAAACCCTTTCTTCCACAAGACACCGGCGCCTTTGCCTCGTGTTCGTCCTCCCTTTTCAGGATTCCCTAGGGCGCGTGTCAGCTCATCGTTCTCTCTCTCGGGACGGAACAATCCCAATTGAGCATCGTTCATTGCTTGAATAAGGTCTTGGGAGGGTTTTAGAATTTTATCATGAAATAATGTCTTCCCTGTTTCTGGGTCCAAGGATCCCCTGTGCCCGTACCACCAGTGCTTTGACCTCTCGGGCCATCCATCTGTACCAGGAGTGACGCCTCTAGCCCTCATATCCTTCTCCATAGTTTCCCACTTAGGGATGGCACTCTTGTAGCCACCTGTACCCATTTTATGATGGTATTTCTTGTTGGCAGCATTTAACGCGTTCTTTGCCGACTTTGCCTTTGCTTTATCAGATTTCTTGTACTGTAAAAAATCGGGCCACTGTTCTCTCAACTCGTTTACTCCTTTGAAGTCTGGAGTTTTCTTTTTCGCGACATATTTCGCGTATAAATTTTTCTTGTGGTTCCGGTACAGTTCAGCCATCTTGCTTAGTGCCCACTCCTTGACTTTCGCTCTATTTTCAAGCCCACCTGGCCTTGGGGTAATACCATCTACCTCAAATTCCTCATACTCTGCAGGTAGTATGAAATGCGCTATGAGCTTCTGCCAAAGGTCATCTTTGGCATCATCGGTGACATATCTGTTGGATTCTTCACCGGCTTTCTTTGACTTATTCCATTCTTCGATGGTGATCGGCAGGTTGTCCCTAACAAGCACCCCGCATTGATTTAGAAACATCCTCCAGTGCTTCTCTGGAGCAATCGGTTCACCATCATCATCTATTTCTTCGATGGTGAACCTCTGATTACCATCCAACTTTTTGTTCGGCCCTCGTTTCGTTCGAGCTGTCGATTGCTTCAATCCAGTGGGCTAAAACAAGAAGAGAGTGATTAATATATATCTAGATCAGTTAATGAATAGAGGTAACACGAGACTTTATATATATATATATGTACCTCGCCGGATCCTGTCGAGGGGCCATCATTATTGTTGTTATTTGTTTGCCCTTCGTCCATCTGGTCTTCCCCTTGGTAAATTTGGTTTTCCTCTAGTCCATCACCGGATGGATTCAGATATGAGGATATCTCTTCCTCGAGCAAAATATCTTCGGCGCTGGTAGTAATATTAAGAGGAATTTCACCTCTTATCATGCCCTGAAGAAAACCTTCACCGATGCGACCAGGATCTTCGGATGGATCCATGACTTAATTATCTATAACAAAAAGAGAGTTAAACAGGTTAGAAAAAACAATAATCCTAATAACTAAAACAATATAATCCTAATTATAATAATCCTAATATTATTTGTGCTAAAACAATAATCATAATAACTAAAACAAAAAAAATAACCCTACTCCTAATCCTAATTCTAATCTTAATAATCCTAATATTAAAACAATAATCCTAATACTAAAACAAAAAACCCTAATATAAAAAAACTATAGAAAAAAAACTATAACATTTCCTAATATTAATTATGGTAAAACCTTATATTATTTGTGCTAAAACAATAATCCTAATATTAATTGTGGTAAAACAATATAATCATAGCTAATAACTAAAACAAAAAAAATAACCCTAGCTAATTATAATTAAAAAATAATTAAAAAATAACCCTAGCTAATTATAATTAAAACAATAATTAAAAAAATAACCCTAGCTAATTATAATTAAAATAACCCTAGCTAACAATATAATCCTAATCCTAGCTAATTATAATTAAAACAATAATATAAAACAGATTTGTATTTAAAAAATACAAAGAGAAAAGGAAAAACAGAAAAAGAAAAAAATTGAAAAAAAATAGTAGCCCGATCCCAACCAGGCCGGCCCATCTCTCCCTCTCCCCTACCAGGCCAGCAGCCCAACACGGCCCACCTCGTCGGCCGTCCTTCCCCGTCCTCTGGCCAAAGCGTCGGCGTGGCGCGAGCGCGACGCCCTCGCCGGCCGTGTCCGTCGTCGATCCGCGCCGCCGCCGCCATGGAGAGCACGCCTCTCCCTCTCCCCTATCCTCTCATTCCCCCAGGCTCGCTCCCTCTCTCTCGTTTCCTTCCCTGGCCGGCCTAACCGTCGCAGAGGCGTCGTCGTTGCGGAGCGGCGGCACGACGGAGCGGCGCCATGTCCTGGAGAACCATCTCACCTGCGGAGCGGCGGTGACAAACGGAGCGGCGGCGGAGCGGCGGCGAAATCGGACAGCACCTCCCCTGTCTTCGCTTGTGCTTCGTCTTCATCTGTGCTTCGTCGTCGACGAGAAATGCGAAGTGTTGGGGCGCAGCACCTCCGCTGGCGCCAGAATATAAAGGGACAGACCTTTAGTCCCGGGCTAAGCCACAGCCCGCGACTATCCTTTAGTCGCGGGCAGTGGCTTAACCCGCGACTAAAGACCCCTCCTTTAGTCGCGGGCTAAGATACGGCCTGGGACTAAAGGGTTTTTTCGGCCGCTTCGTTTTCGCGCGCGCACTAACCCTTTACTCCCGGGTCCAGCCACGACCCGCGACTATTTTTTTTATTTTCTTTTTAATTCAAAACTAATATAAAAACTTTGAAAAATCATATCTTCTATTGTAATAATCCAAATAAAACAAATAATATGTCTATAATTATCAGAAAAATATAAAGAATTTTAATATAATATCCATTTATCTGTTTGCATCATTTATAAATTATTTCATTTGTAAATTTTCTTTTTTAATTCAAATCAAATATAAAAACTTTGAAAAATCATATCTTTTATTGTTATAATCCAAATAAAACAAATAATATGTCTATTATTATCAAAAAATATAAAGAATTTTAATATTATATCCATTTATCTGTTTGCGTCATTTATAAGTTATTTCATTTGTAAATTTTCTTTTTGTAATTCAAATCAAATATAAAAACTTTGATAAATCATATCTTTTATTGTAATAATCCAAATAAAACAAATAATATGTCTATTATTATTAGAAAAATATAAAGAATTTTAATATAATATCCATTTATCTGTTTGCATCATTTATAAATTATTTCATTTTTAAATTTTCTTTTTTAATTCAAATCAAATATAAAAACTTTGAAAAATCATATCTTTTATTGTAATAATCCAAATAAAACAAATCATATGTCTATTATTATCAAAAAAATATAAAGAATTTTAATATAATATCCATTTATTTGTTTGCATCATTTATAAGTTATTTCATTTGTAAATTTTCTTTTTTTAATTCAAATCAAATATAAAAACTTTGAAAAATCATATCTTTTATTGTAATAATCCAAATAAAACAAATAATATGTATATAATTATCAGAAAAATATAAAGTATTTTAATATAATATCCATTTATCTGTTTGCATCATTTATAAATTATTTCATTTGTAAATTTTCTTTTTTAATTCAAATCAAATATAAAAACTTTGAAAAATCATATCTTTTATTGTAATAATCCAAATAAAACAAATAATATGTCTATTATTATCAAAAAAATATAAAGAATTTTAATATAATATCCATTTATCTTTTTTCTCGCCCTTTCCTTTCTACGAGAGCTTTTAGTCCCGGATGTAGAAACAAACCGGGACTAAAGATATTTTCCGCCATTTCCCACCTCTTCCCGCCAAGTTTTCCCGCCCTTTCCTTTCTACGAGAGCTTTTAGTCCCGGATGTAGTCACAAACCGGGACCAAAGATATTTCCCGCCATTTCCCAAAGCTTCGCGCCAAGTTTTCCCGCCCTTTCCTTTCTACGAGAGCTTTTAGTCCCGGATGTAGTCACTAACCGGGACTAAAGATATTTCACGCCATTTCCCAAAGCTTCACGCCAAGTTTTCCCACCCTTTCCCTCTATATTTAGGGCGATCGTGCCATGGATATCCACACATCCACACCTTCCTCTCTTAGAACAATGGACAACGCCTACTGGGCCATTCTGACCCTCGAGGAGACCGAGGCGCTGTGCGCCTCCAACTACCCTTGTCCGCTGGGCTACCGGCCGCTCGCCGGCTGGATGCTGAGTGCTGGAGGGGTTCCTGTCCCTCCTGTCCCTCAAGGTTCCGCATGCCAGGCGGCCATCACAACCACTTCTACCACGAGCTCACGCCAGAGCAGCGGATGGATCCCTAGTGGGATCCCGACAACTACGACACCTGGAATGCCTTCTTCGCTAATAGGCAGGAAAGGGAGCTCGCCAGGTACGAGGGTGATGGCCCGCCACCGGTGAACCACAACGAAGCCGGCCGTCGTCTGTGGTGGGCGAACCGTACTATCATTGGAGTGATGCGCTACATCGCCAGGGGAGACCATCCTCGCCTACGGTGCCCACGAGTCCACCCGCCACAGGCCCCACACCGGCCCGGCGGTAGCGGCATCGTCTTCCAGGAGACCCCTCTCCCGCCCGCCATGAATCCGAGGCTGGAATGGCCCCTGGTATATGCCATGGATGGGCTGAGGATCCCCGGAGTGGCAGGTGACGATGACGATGATGATGACGATGACGATGAAGACCCTAAAGCTGCGTACTATAGGACTAGGCATGATTATGACTAAAGAGGGCGGATTTAGTCCTGAGTGTTAGCTAGTCCCGGTTTGTCCCAGTTTTTAATACTAATAAATGTCTTGAGTGTTACCTAATAAATAGAGGGAAATGCCTATATAAAGAGAGGGTTCATCTTTAGTCCCGGTTGGAGAAACCAACCCCGAGTGAAGGGATTACGGCAGACTGGGCCAGGCAACACTAATAATAGGAGTGAGTGTCAACATTATGTCGTGCAGCTTGTACCTTGTCCCGGATGGTGTCACCAACCGGGACTAAAGATGAACCTTTAGTCCCGGTTGGAGACACCAACCGGGACTAAAGATGAGTCAGCACTAATAATAGGGGTGAGTGTCGACATTATGTCGTGAGTGTCGACATTATGCCGAGCTGCTTGTACTATAAATAGGCATCCTTGTGAGTCCAGTCCTCCAGCCAGTTTGAGGCATCTCCAAGATGGTTTTCGAGAGCAGGGACACCACTACGGCCAGTTTCAGGGAGATGCCGACGGAGCCCAGTCCTCCGGCATCTCCGAGAAACTGGTCATAGAGGCACTCCCTAATATGTGAAATTAGTTAGCTCCCAGGCATATTGATCTAGTTAGAGAAGTTACAAGCTGCAAGATGGTTTTCGAGAGCAGGGACACCACTACGGCCAGTTTCAAGGAGATGCCGATGGAGCCCAGTCCTCCGGCATCTCCGAGAAACTGGTCATAGAGGCACTCCCTAATATGTGACATCACGCGTTTGGAGATCAGATCTTAATGGTAAGTATGAATCGGTACTAAAGGCCCTCCTTTAGTCCCGGTCCAGCCACAAAATGGGACTAACACACTCAAGATTGTTTGCAGACAACACTATAAAAATGGACACATGCATGGAACATCTTCACTCATAAAATGTTACAATTATTACATATCATTTCTTCGCGTGTGTTCCTTTCTGATCCCGTCGTATCCATGGAGCATCTTCATTCATTAACATGATGCTTGGGTCATCCTTCACCGCGAAGGGCGGAATTTCATGAAACTTATCACAATCTTCTGACATGTCTGTCTTGTCCTCCACTCCCATGATGTTTCTTTTTCCTGAAAGAACTATGTGGCGCTTTGGCTCATCGTCTGATGTATTCTTTTTCTTATATTTTTGTTTTCTAGGTTTGGTAGACATGTCCTTCACATAGAAAACCTGGGCCACATCATTGGCTAGGACGAATGGTTCGTATAAGTACCCAAGATTGTTGAGATCCAATGATGCCATTCCGTATTTCTTGTCTACCTCAACCCCTCCTCCCGTCAGCTTGACCCATTTGCACCGAAACAAGGGGACCTTAAAAGTAGGTCCATAGTCAAGTTCCCATATCTCCTCTATGTACCCATAATATGTGGTCTTTGACCCATTGTTGTCTATTGCATCAAAGCGGACACCACTGTTTTGGTTGGTGGTCTTTTTATCGGAAGCCCCCTCAATGCAATCGGAAACATTTGCGTCATAATCACATGGCAGTCATGAGACTTTAGGTTTTGGAACTTTTTTTCTGCCATATTTATTATCCCCTTTATATTCGACGAGAAGCCAGACGGGACCTTAATACTGCTTAGGCATTCAAAAAATATTTCCTTCTCTTGTTTGGTAAGAGCGTAGCTGGCATGACCTTGAAACCATTCTGGATGCAGGCCATCTGGGTCTTTCATACGTTGATGGTCCTTTCGTGCTTCCGGTGTATCTTTTGTCTTCCCATACACGCCCAAGAAGCCTAGCAGGTTCACGCAAAGATTCTTCGTCACATGCATCACATCGATTGCAGAGCGGACCTCTAAGAATTTCCAATATGGTAAGCTCCCAAAATATAGATTTCTTCTTCCACATGAGTGCGTGTCCTTCAGCGTCTTTCGGAACAGATTTTCCTCCAGGACCCTTTCCAAAGGTTACCAGTTGATCCAAATCTTTGACCATATCAAATATATCAGCACCAGTACGCTCCTTAGGCTTCATCTGGTGACATGCCAGACCGTTGAAATGCTTGCCTTTCTTTCTTAAGGGATGCTTGGCCAAAAGAAATCGACGATGCTCATTGTATACATTCTTCTTACAATGCTCCAAATATATACTTGCAGTCTCATCAGTGAAAACCTCATTCCATTCTAAGCTCTGAAACTCTAAAATTACACATTTCAATTTTTAGTAACTATGTGCCTAATCAAAATTTGTTACACATATATATCAAAATCCTTCTAGCTACTTCTATAGCATGCATGCATTTGATCCATATCTCTATACTTCTAGAGCATTATATAGAGCTAAAGTAGCAATAAGAGATGAAATAATGAAGTTCTAACCTTTTAAAGCTTTGGATTTAGGTGTTGCAAACTAAATCTTGACAAATCTTGAGAAAAAAAATGGCATGAACTCTCTTGCCTTCTTTGAGAAAAATGGCCACCATATGCTTTAGGGCAGCTGGCCAGGGAGCTGTATATATAGTGATGGACAATTAGTCCCGGGCCGTGATACGACCCGGGACTAATAGTCCCCGAAAAGAGCTGTTGCCCCGCTCCAGCTTATTAGTCCCGGGCCGTATTACAGACCGGGACTAATGCTCTGGTCCGGCCCGGGACTAATGCTTATGGCCATTTCTAGCCGTTGGAGGCCTCACGGACCGGGACTAGTGCTAGCACTAGTCGCGGTTCGTGACGGGCTGGGACTGCTGGGCTTGTTCTGATCGAACCGAAGATGATTTTTCCAGTAGTGATCTATGGAAGATGAAAGAGGTGTTGTCACAGGCGGTGGGGAAACTGATGTCAGAAAATACGGCCCATGCATCAGTAGTGGGACAAAAGTTGGGGAGAATTTGGTGCCCGATCCGAGGAATTGGGTGCAGGGAGTTGAGGGAGAATGTCTCGCTCAGGCAGGATTCGGGCTAGAAGCGTTCTACGGAGGAGGGTCCATGGTGGTTTGAGAAAGAACTATTGGTGGTTGAGAAATTTGATCCATGGAAGATGGTTGACGATTATGCTTTCAATACTATTCCGATCTAGGTGAGGATCTTTGGGATGCCGATTGGGCCGATGAACAGGTCTGTGGGAGAGGATATCGGTGATCTGGTGGGAGAAGCAGAAGGTGTCGATGCTGGCAATGATGATCTTGTACCGGGGAAGTTCTTGCGCGTAAAGGTACGCCTGGATATCACCAAGGCTCTAATGAGAGGAACTACTCTAGACATTGTAGATGATGAGGAGAACGAAGAAAAGAGAGAACTATGGTGTAGGTTTGAATATGAGAACCTCTCGGACTTTTGCTACAAGTGTGGTGTGATTGTTCATGGGGAGAAGGAATGTATGGTGAAACTTAACAAGGGAGAGAAACTTGAGTGGGGAGCCTAGCTACGTGCGGATTTGGAGGGGCGTAAGGGGGGCCTAATGGGGGTAGGAGTAGATGGAGTCAAGGACAGGGTAGTAGCAACTCAAGGGGCTATAGCTTCGGGAGAGGAGGACATCGGTCGGGAAGTGACAGTTTGTCATGGAGGAAGGATGGAGGAGAGGGGAGTGAAGAAAATTAAGGACCACAAGTTGATGAGGACGAAGTAAATAGCCCACAGAAAGTGGTGAAGGCAGCAACATCTACAGGGTCTCAAAAGAATATGTGTTTTGAAAAGGAGGCCATCTGGAAGTGGGTTGTCTAGAACATAGTCCATCTTTTCTTGTTTGAGAACAATTCTCAGATTACGATACAAGTTGGTGAAATTAGTTACATTAAGCTTATCTTTCTTTAGAATCATCCTCAACACAAGACTGGATAACTGAGGGAGACTACTATTAGGTGACATTGATCTATAACAGAAAATATGCAAAACACTTAAGACATGTATCCATAAAAGAGCAAGCGTATTAAACATTTTAATACTTATGCTCCCATAAGAAGCAACATCCCTCCGATGGTTACTAAGTGATTCATGATCCTAAATAAACAAGCCGACTAGTGATCTTTACAATCACCGCTAGTCATCAAGTGATCTAGGTAGGCAACTTCTTGACAGTTGCATATCATGCGATTGTTGTTGGTTGAGTGGAATCACATGCCCCGGCTCCGACCGACCTCTCCCCGATTCCCACAACTGTTGTGATAGACCCATCTAGTTTACTAGGTGCTTCCGCTGTAAGAATCCGACTTGAACCCACCTAATCGGGAAGAATCGATAGCACATCAAATTTATGAGTCCACTACAAAAAATGTCTGACTTGTGATGGTGCAGCACTTGCGGGGAGACCGACTAGACCTTCTTTGTGGGATTAAAGTTTACCAACTATCTAATAGAGGTAAAACTAGATACATAACAATAACACAAATAATTCAATTATAATGTAAAATGGTATGGCTCTCTTCATGGCGATCTTCATCTCCATGAACCTGATCGTCATGCCTTTGGCTACCGTGTCCTTCAAATCCTCCAAACATGCTACACTATCACAAAGGAACATACAAGAAGATGGCATCACATGCCGACACGTGGGTCGTTATACAATCACAGTGACATCCCATTGGCTCCAGCCAGCTGACAAACCCGTGATACGCATATCACGTATGGATTACACACATCACATGCACATAAGCCATACCATTTAAAACTTCATGTAAAAACGAGTTATAGATAGATACGATATCTACCGGCGTTGTGAAACTCGCAATGACATTTAAGGCGCTACGACAGGGCGAAGCCGGCAGTCCCTTCATTGATTAAAACACTTTTACCCAAGTCTGATCCATGTGCAGATCTGACCAATCTTATTGATCATCAGCACCTGATCTTCCATGCACTCCGAGTACGATTGATCCGAATCTTATACAAAACCGATCTATCTCATAGATCGATCACCAGAACCCCAAGTAGATCCAATCTACAACGTCATGCATATCACATATGCATAGACCAAAGGCCTAAAATCAAAAACATTCGCTTTGATACCACTGTTGGGCCACACATGGATAAACAAAAACTTTTACCCTAAGCGGGACTCCCAAGATCTAGCTTAGATAATAGACCATGAGATTAGCGCTAGACACGCAGATGCGAAACTTGATGTAGCGCGTCGATGCAGTGTTGTTCCCTGTGCAAATCTAGTCTGTATTCCAAACCATGGATTTCTTCATTACATCAAACATTTTTACCCAAATCCGATCCATGTGTAGATCTGACCAATCTCATTGATCATCCGCACCTGATCTTCCATGCACCCGAGTATGATTGATCCAATTAATCTTATACAAAACCGATCTATCTCATAGATTGACCACTGGTACCCTAAGTAAATCCAATCTACATCCTCATGCATATCACATATGCATAGATCAAGGGCCTAAAACCAGAAGCTTTCGTTTTGATACCACTATTGGGCCATGCAGAGACAAACAAAAACTTTTACCCTACACAGGACTCCCAAGATCTAGCTCATGTAATAGACCACGACATTTCCGCTACACGAGCAGATGCAGAACTTGATGTAGCGCGTCGATGCAGTGAAGATCCTTGTGCAAATGCAATTTGTATTCCAAACCATGGATTTCTTCATTGGATAAAATACTTTTACCCAAATCCGATCCCTGTGTAGATATGACCTATCTCATTGATCATCCGCACCTGATCTTTGATGTACCCCGAGTATGATTGATCTAATCAATCTTGTACAAAACCGATCTATCTCATAGATCGACCACTGGAACCCCAAGTAGATCCAATATACAACCTCATGCATATCACATATGCACATATCAAGGGCCTAAAACCAGAAGCTTTCGCTCTGATACCACTGTTGGGCCACACAGAGATAAACAAAAAGTTTTACCCTACGCGGGACTCCCAATATCTATCTCAGGTAATAGACCACGAGATTACCGTTAGATGCGCAGATGCGGAACTTGATGTAGCGCGTTGATGTAGTGTCGATCCCTATGCAGATCTGACCATTCTCATTGATCATCTACACCTGATCTTCCATGCACCTCGAGTACGATTGATCCAATCAATCTTGTACAAAACCGACCTATCTCATCGATCGATCACCAGAGCCCCATGTAGATCCAATATACAACCTCATGCATTTCACATGTGCATAGACCAAGGGCCTAAAACCAGAAGGTTTCGCTCTGATACTATTGTTGGGCCATGCAGAGATAAACAAAAACTTTTACCCTACGCGGGACTACCAAGATATAGCTTAGTTAATAGACCACGAGATTACCACTAGACGCGCATATGCGGAACTTGATGTAGAGTGTCGATGCAGATGTAGTGCTGATCGATCCCACGAACAGCTCCTCCAGATCTCATGAACTCCTTCGACTAATCCCCACGAACTCCTATGTCTCCAGCGTCGCACATGCAATGCCTATACCGGTATCTACACGCATAGGAAGGAGCGCAGGTAGGGGGTTGCTAGATCCTTACTGGCCTTTTACAGAACAATGTTTGATAGAACCTAAGCCGGCCGATCCACAACTCGAATTGTGTGATCACCTCGGGTCAAAGGATTCCATTATTTCTTGAGACTGCAATTGACAATATACTCGTTGCATCTCAACCGTGGGTCTGTCTGACTCTCTAAACACTTTAGCTGAATAAGTGTAAATCGGATTGGCATCACCATGCCCATGACAAGTGGAACCATGTCATCAGCCGACTTGCATATTGGTCTAAGTTGTATGTCTAGCACAACCTTAATGACCAAGAATAATATAGTATGAACAATCATGAGTAGATTGTTCCATAATCGAATCACATATTCAGTGATACATATATGATGTTCATACAAGGATAACTTGATTAATTTATGAATACATTGGGAATAACATCATATATGAGCACTATAGGAAAAGCGCGCTACGCCAAGGGCCAGGAACATACGCCGACGGCCAAATGTCAGCCCCCTCGGCGTAGGGTCCTTCCCAGCCGAGGCCAGTTGGCCAGCCCTCGGCACAGAAATGTCGTCGGCGTAGCCTAGCTAGGTCGAATGCGGCTCTGCATAGCTACGGACCTCGGCGTAGATACCGTGCACGGGGCAGCATTAAGGCTACAATGACGACATTCCCCTCGGCATAGGTTTCAAAGCTATGCCGACTGCAATGCCCCCGACATAGCTATTTTTTATTTTACCACATTAATCTTAGAAAAATCATAACTAAATCATTATAATTCAAAAACATACAAATAATATATAGAAATTTGCAAGAAATAAGATCTATCTATCTACACTCAAATATTACACATTTATAAATAAAAATTAAATAAAATATAAAAACATTACATATAGTTTAAAATGGGCATAAGAAATTCAAAAATGATCCAAACAATGCGAAACCTTTGTGTGGTGTCATATAATGTGACATAGTTGAAAGGGAAAATATAAAACTTGGTACATTGATTATGTCTCAAAAACACCTTCAGAAAATGACCTATCTCATTCTAGGTTTTCCGACTTTCGGTTGAAATGACCAATGTTATGGCTAGAATCAAGGCAAAGTTTGTGATAATGTGCCCATATTGTGCATGCATATGCATCATGGGATGGCGAACAATGGTGCATGAGGAAGTTTTCCTTTTCGTTGCACCAAAAAGTCATTTTCCATTTTTTGATCACAAAAAGCGGGGGATTTTGTGTAGCAGCCACCAAATGGCTTATTCAAAATGCTACCACCCCCATTTTTCAAAAATACTAAACCACCTTACATGGACAAGGTTCCAATAGGGGATCTCAAACCTTTCCATCAACCCCTGGTGAAAAAGATAGATTCCTACCGAATCGGTAGGAAGTGAGTCAGATATGAACTATATGTACATGATCTAATGCTCATGATTTTTTATAAAAAACATTTTTAGGTTTACAATATGCTATTTCATCAGAGATCCAATGCAAGTTTTGTAAGGCTCGTCCCGGAGCTAAGAATCTTCATGCCCGTCATTCAACAAAGTTCGACGATAGTTTGAAACGGGCATAAGAAAGTCAAAATCAATCAAAACAATGCCAAACATTCGCGTGGTGTCATCTAATGTGACATAGCTAGAAGGAAAAATATCAAACATGGTATATTGATTATGTATCAAAAAAACCTTCACAAAATGATCTGTCTCATTCGAGGTTTCCTGGCTTTTGGGTCAAATGACCAATGTTATGGCAAGAATCAAGTCATAGTTTGTGATAATGTGCCCATATTATGCATACATGTGCATCATGGGGTGGAGAACAATGTTGCAGGAGGAAGTTTTCCTTTTCTTTGCACCAAAAATCTATTTCCTGAGCGCAAAAAACAGGGGGTTTTATGAAGCAACCACCAAATGGATAATTCAAAAATGCTACCACCCTAATTTAAAAAAATACTAGGCCACCTTACATGGACATTATCCCAACAGGGGGATCTTAAACCTTTTCGTCTACCCTTGGTAAAAAGAAAAATTTCTGCCGAATTGGTAGGAAGTATGTAAGATATAAACTATAAGTACATGATTTGATGCTAATGATTTTTTACAAAAATCATTTTTAGGTTCACAATATGCTATTTCATCAGAGATCCAATGCAAGTTTAGCGAGGCTCAACCCCGAGCTAAAAATATTCATGCTCGTCATTTGACAAAGTTTGGCGATAGTTTGAAACAGGCATAAAAAATTTAAAAACGACCGAAACAATACGAAACCTTCGCGTAGTGTCATATAATATGACATAGTTGGAAGGAAAAATATTAAACTCGGTATATTGATTATGTCTTTAAAAACCTTCATAAAATGACCTATCTCATTCGAGGTTTCCTAGCTTTCGGGTCAAATGACCAATGTTATGACAACATCAAGGCATAGTTTATGATAATGTGCCCATATTGTTGATACGTCGGAAACGTATCTATAATTTTTGATGCTCCATGCTTGTTTAGTATCTACTTTGCTTTGCTTTGTCTACACTTTGAGGTGTTTTTATATATTTTCTGGAACTAACCTATTAACAAGTTGCCACCGTGCCAGTTGCCTGTTTTCTTCTATTTTTGGTTCCAGAAAGGCAGAAAACCAATATTCTCGGAATTGGACAGGACAAAAGCCAAAGTAAATATTTTACCGTGGGTGACACGAAGTCCAGAGGAGAGACAGGGAAGCAAACTAGGGCGGCCAGATCCTCCCTAGGCACGGGTGGGCCCACCCCACGCCTAGGTAGGGTGTAGGGCCCTGGCCGCCTCCTAGCCTCGCCTCTTCTCCTATAAGAAGCCCTGGATGCAGAAACCTAGGCACCCGATTAAAACTCCATAAAACCTTTTGTAGCCGCCGCCACTGTCGTCCCTATATCGGGGGGATCTGAAGTTCTTCCCGGCACCCTATCGGAGGGGAGATCATCCCGGAGGCCTACTTCTCTGGTATGATGCGTGAGTAGTTCCACCTTGGACTATGGGTCCATGTAGTAGCTAGATGGTTGTATCTCCTCCTTGTGCTTTCATGTATAGATCTTGTGAGCTCCGTTCATGATCAAGATCTAATCTATTTGTAATCATGCATGTTGTGTTTGCAGGGATCCGATGGATATTGAGATTACTATGTCAGATTGATTAATGGTTTTGTCTATTTGATACTATCATGTATGTGTTGTTTGTGATCTTGCATGCTCTCCGTTGTTAGTAGCTATCTTGGTTGAGTAGTTGCTAGTGACTCCAAGAGGGGGTATTTATGCTCGATAGTGGGTTCATGCCTCTAGTTTCCAAGGGAAGTGACAGAAATCTCTTCGGTTGTAGATGTGTTGTTGCTACTAGGGAGAAAACAACGGTCTCTTGTGTTGGAGTTATGCCCTAGAGGCAATAATAAATATAGTTATTATTATATCTTTGTGTTTATGATAAATGTTTACATTCATGCTATAATAGTATTAACAAGGAAACATTAATACTTGTGTGATTTGTAAACTAAAATAGAGTCCCTAGTAAAGCCTCTTTATAATACTAGCTTGTTGGTTAATAAATGATTGTGGTTTCCCTATCATGAACATTGAGATGTTATTAACAACAATATCATATCGTTAGGAGAATGATATGGTGGACATACTCCTATAGATAAGCGTAGCATAAAGATCAAGTCATTTTAATAGTTCAATTGCTATATGCTTTCTGATACATAGTAACCTAATTCCTTCGACCATGAGATCATGCATATCACCTTCACCGGAAGGATGATTTGATGACATCAAACACCACACCGTAACTAGATGGCTACAAAGGTGGCATTGAGTGTTCAGAAAGTATTGGTTGCACATGGATCAAGAGTGGGATTTGTCCATCCATATGACGGATAGATATACTCTAGGCCCTCTCGGTGGAATGTCATCCAATTAGCTTGCAAGCATGTGACTGGCTCACAAGGGATCACATATCACGGGAACGAGAAAAGAGTACTTATCAGTAACGAGGTTGAACTAGGTATGCAGAGATACTGACGATCATAACCTCGGATAAGTAAACTATCGTGAGACAAAGGGAAATTGGCATCGTATTAAGTGGTTCGTTCGATCGCAAAGTAATCGTAGAAATATGTAGGATCCATATGAATTTCCAGATTCCTCTATTGGTTATTGTTCGGAGAAGTGTCTCGATCATGTCCGCATAATTCATGAACCGTAGGGAGACACACTTAAGGATTCGACGTTGTTTGAGTAGTTATGGAATGATGAGTAAGAGACTGAATGTTGTTCGGAGTCTCGGATGGGATCTGGGATATCACGAGGAGATCCGGAATGGTTCGGAGAATAAGATTCATATAAGGAAAGTCCTGTTTCGGGGTTGGAGAATGATTCCGGTGTTTTCATCGGGAATGTTCTAGAAGGTTCCGGAATGTCCGGCACTCCGGAGGGGAAGGCTACATGAATGTGTCATAACAAGTTGGAATGATTGCATCATGTATTAGGTGTCATCACTGAACAAAATAAAGGTTAAATCAAATCCTAGTTTGAAAAGTCAAACGCCAATTTGAAAAGTCAAACGGCTATTTTGTAAGGTGGAGGGAGAGTAGGAAACCTACTTGGGGAGGAGTTCCCTCCCTCCACCGCCGGCCCACTTGGAGACCGAGTTGGGGAGGGACTCCCCTCCCCTTGGCGCGCCCCCTCCACCTATATAAGGAGGGGCAGGGCTGCCCCTCCAGACACACAACACCTCGCCCCGCAAACCCTAGCCCTAGCGCCGCCACCTCCTGCTGCCGCCGCCTAGGGAAAGCCGCCGCCGCCTAGGCAAACCCTAGCCGCCGGCCTTGCTCCTCCTTGGTGTGTCTAAACCCCATATCACCGAGTCTCTCTCTCATAGTCCACCATACTCGCTCCGGCTTAAGGCGAAGCCCTGCGAGATCTCCCCTCTACTTCCGGTACCACGTCGTTGTGCTGCCGGAATCGCGAGGAGAGTGCTACAACCTCAGTTGCCTGCTGGAACAAGGGAGAGGAAGGTCTTCGTCGAGTACCGAACGTGTGACCGACTGCGGAAGCGCTGCCGGAACGCAGCGCCGGAAGGATCGTCTACGCGATCTTGAGATCGGCAAGAGTACGACTACATCACCCACGAGAATCCGCTCTCATTAAACACTTTGGAATCTTCGAGGGTGAGTTATTCCATCGACTCGTTGCTACAATCTAGTAGATAGATCTTGGCTTGTTTGTTTGTATGCGGTAGAATTTTTTTGTTTTCCATGCTACGAAACCCTACAGTGGTATCAGAGCCGTGTCTATATGTAGATCTGTTGCACGAGTAGAACACAATGGTCATTGTGGGTGTTGATGCTTTGTTGTCGATTGCTTCTTGTGTACTTTGCATCTTGCGGGATGGTGGGATGAAGTGGCCCGGGCTAACCTTACATGACATCGTTCATGAGACTTGCTCCACGCTTGACATGCAACTTGTATTGCATAAGTGGCTTTGCGGGTGCCTGTTTCTCCCAACATAGTTAAGATTCAATTTACAACGGGTGATTGACAATACTAGTATCAATGTTGTGGTTCTTGTTCGTAAGTTAGAACGACACTTATTGAAAGCCCCAAACCACGTAAAACATGCAAAGAAAGTAGAGGCGTCTAACTTTGTTTTGCAGGGGTGTGCTGTGATGTGATATGGCCATGATTGTGATTATATTTGATGTATGCAATGTTCCTTATTGTAAGTTGGCAACCGGCAGGAGCCATATGGTTGTCTTTAATTTATGTTAAGACCCGAGTGTCTATTCAAAGTAGTTGTAATAGTTGAAGCTGGTGGACGACAACCATGGAGCAGCGTCATTGACCTTGATGCAATTCCGGTGATGATGGAGATCATGTTCGTGCTTGAAGATGGAGATCGGAAGCACAAAGAAGAAAGTCCATATCATATCACATATTATGAATTTCATGTGATGTTAATCCTTTATGCATCTTGTATTGCTTAGTTAACGACGGTAGCATTATAAGATGATCCCTCATGCACATGAATTTCAAGTCATAAAGTGTTCACCCTTAGTTAGCACTGTTGCTAAAGCTTGTTGTTTCGAAGCACCCCGTGATGATCAGGTGTGTTAGATTCAGCAAGTGTATACAACGTGAGCAAGCCAGATTTGCTCATGCGGAAGCTAAGGTTTGATCTTGACGAGCCTAGCATGTACAGACATGGTCTCGGAACACGGATCACCGAAAGGTAAAGCATGAATCATATAGTAGATATGATGAACATGTCGATTGTTCGCCATTGAAGCTACATCAACTCTCGTGATGATCGGTTTTGATGTGGTGGATTTGGTTCGTGTGATCACTAAAACAATGTGAGGGATATTGTTTTGAGTGGGAGTTCACCTAGATTAATTTAACTATTAATTAGATCTCAATTTGTCATAAACTTAGTCTAAACTATTGCAAATATGTTGTAGATCAATGGCGGCCCCTACCATCAATTTTAATGCGTTCCTAGAGAAAGAAAAGTTGAAAAACAATGGAAGCAACTTCGCGGATTGGTTCCGCAATTTGAGGATTGTCCTCAGTGCTGGTAATTTGACCTATGTGCTGGATGCACCGCTAGGTGACCCACCTGCAGCTACTGCTACCGATGAAGTAAAGAATGTTTACCTCGCTCGGAAGACTCAGTACTCCATAGTTCAGTGTGCTATCTTGTATGGTTTAGAACGGAGCTTCAGAAAAGGTTTGAGAATTCAGACCCACATGATATTGTCCGTGATCTCAAATTGATCTTTGAGACTCATGCGGCAATTGAGAGCTATGAGGCTTCTGAAAAGTTCTTTAACTGCAAGATGGAAGAGGGCAGCTCCGTCAGTGAGCATGTGCTTAAGATGTCTGGGCACGCAAACAAACTTCAAAGCTTGGGTATAGTGATTCCTAATGCTTTGGGGATTTATCGTGTCCTCCAATCACTACCACCAAGTTACAAGAAGTTTGTGATGAACTACAATATGCAAAACATGAACAAGCAGTTACTAGAACTCTTCGCCATGTTAAAATCTGCAGAAGTGGAGATCAAGAAAGAGCACCAAGTGTCGATGGTCAATAAGACCACCAAATTCAAGAAAGGCAAGTCTAAGCAAAAGGGACACTTCAAGAAGGGTGGTAAGAAAGTTACCGCGCCGACGAAGAAGACCAAGGCTGGACCTAAGCCTGATACTGAGTGTTTTTACTGCAAGGGAGAAGGTCACTAGAAGCGGAATTACCCAAAGTACTTGGCGGATTTGAAGAACGGCAACATCAAGAAGAAAGGTATATCCGATATACATGTTAGTGTATCTCACTAGTACTCATAGTAGTGCCTGGGTATTTGATACTGGTTCGGTTGCTCATATTTGTAACTCGAAACAAGTGCTGCAGAATAAACGGAAGCTAGTGAAGAACGAGGTGACGATGCGCGTGGGAAATGGATCAAAGGTTGATGCGATCGCGGTCGGCACGCTACCTCTTCATCTACCATCGGGATTAGTTTTATACTTAAATAATTGTTATTTGGTGCCTGCATTAAGCATGAACATTATATCGGGATCTTGTTTATTGCGAGACGGTTACTTGTTTAAGTCCGAGAATAATGGTTGTTCGATTTATATGAGTAATATGTTTTATGCACATGCACCTTTGATAGATGGTCTATTCTTATTGAATATCGATAGTGGAAATACACATATTAATAACATTGAGGATAAACGTTTGAAATCGAGCGATAACTTGACCTATATGTGGCACTGTCGTCTTGGTCACATTGGAGTGAAGCGTATGAAGAAACTCCATTTCGATGGACTTCTTGAATCACTTGATTTCGAATCACTTGAAAGATGCGAAGCATGTCTGATGGGTAAAATGACTAAGACTCCATTTCTGGTATGATGAAGCGAGCTACGGACTTATTGGAAATCATACATACCGATGTGTGTGGTCCAATGAGTGTAGCATCGCGCGGTGGTTATCGTTATGTTCTTACCTTCACGGATGACTTGAGTAGATATGGGTATATCTATTTCATGAAACATAAGTCCGAAACTTTCAAGAAGTTTAAGGAATTTCAAAGTGAGGTTGAGAATCAATGTAACAAGAAGATTAAATTTCTACGTTCTGATCGTGGAGGTGAATATCTAAGTTACGAGTTTGGCCAGCATTTGAAGAAATGCGGAATACTTTCACAATTGACACCACCGGGAACACCTCAGCGTAATGGTGTGTCCGAACGTCGTAATCGAACTCTCTTAGATATGGTTCGTTCTATGATGTCACTTACAGATTTACCGCTATCATTTTGGGGTTATGCATTAGAAATAGCCGCATTCACTTTAAATAAGACACCATCTAAATCCGTTGAAACGACACCGTATGAATTATGGTTTGGGAAGAAACCTAAATTGTCATTCCTTAAAGTTTGGGGTTGCGAAGCCTATGTAAAGAAGTTACAGCCGGACAAGCTTGAACCCAAAGCGGAAAAATGCGTATTCATAGGATACCCGAAGGAAACTATTGGGTATACCTTCTATCATAGATCCGAAGGCAAAATCTTCATTGCCAAGAATGGATCCTTTCTAGAGAAGGAATTTCTCTCGAAAGAAGTGACTGGAAGGAAAGTAGAACTTGACGAGGTTGTCGAACCTTCTCTCGAACTTGCGAGTAGCGCATCACCGGAAGAAGTTCCTGTGGTTCTTGCACCAATAAGAGAGGAAGCTAATGATGATGATCATGAAACTTCGGTTGTAGTTGCTACAGAGCCTCGCAGGTCAACGAGAACTCGTACCACTCCTGAGTGGTATGATCCCGTTATGAGTGTCATGTTGGTGGATAACACCGATGACCCTGCGACGTATGAGGAAGCAATGATGAGCCCAGATTCCAATAAATGGCAAGAAGCCATGAAATCCGAGATTGGATCCATGTACGAAAACCAAGTATGGACTTTGGTGGACTTACCGAATGGCCGGAAGGCTGTTGAGAACAAATGGATTTTCAAGAAGAAAACAGATGCTGATGGTAATGTTACTGTCTATAAAGCTCGACTTGTCGCAAAAGGGTTTCGACAAATTCAAGGAGTTGACTACGATGAGACTTTCTCACCGGTAGCGAAGCTAAAGTCTGTGAGGATTATGTTAGCAATCGCTGCATATTATGATTATGAGATATGGCAGATGGATGTCAAAACAGCATTCCTCAATGGAGACATTGATGAAGAGTTGTATATGATGCAACCCAAAGGTTTTGTCGATCCTAAAGATGCTAACAAGGTATGCAAACTTCAACGATCCATCTATGGATTGAAGCAAGCATCCCGAAGTTGGAATCAACATTTTGATAAGGTAATCAAAAGTTTTGGATTTATACAAACTTATGGAGAAGCTTGTATTTACAAGAAAGTGAGTGGGAGCTCTGTAGCATTCTTAATACTATATGTAGATGACATATTGTTGATTGGGAATGATGTAGACCTTCTTAATAGTGTCAAGGAATATTTGAATAATAGTTTTTCAATGAAAGATCTTGGCGAAGCAGCATATTAGGCATAAAGATTTATGAGATAGATCGAGACGCCTAATATCATTGTCACAAAGTACATATTTGGACAAAGTTCTAAAGAGGTTTGGAATGGAAGATAGCAAGAAAGGGTTCTTTCCCATGTTGCCCAATACGACCTTGAGTAAAACTCAAAGTCCGACAACGGCAGAAGATAGAGAAAGGATGAGTAAAACTCCCTATGCCTCAGCCATAGGATCTCTAATGTACGCCAATCTATGTACTAGACCCGACATTGCATATGTTGTTAGTTTAACTAGCAGATATCAAAGTGATCCAGGAGTGGATCATTGGACAGCGGTCAAAAACATCCTTAAGTACTTGAGAAGAACTAAGGATATGGTTCTTTCTTATGGAGGTGATGAACAGCTCGTTGTTAATGGTTACACCGATGCTAGTTGGAACACCGATCCGGATGATTCTAAATCACAATCTGGATACGTATTTACTTTGAATGGTGCAGCAGTTAGCTGGAGGAGTGCAAAGCAAAGCGTTGTGGCGAGATCTTCAACTGAATCGGAATACATGGCTGCTTCGGAGGCTTCACAAGAAGCGATATGGATGAAAGAGTTCATTACAGAGCTCGGTGTGGTTCCTAGTGCGCTGGACCCAATGTCAATCTACTGTGATAACATGGGCGCCATAGCCAATGCGCAAGAACCAAGGTCACACAAGAAGCTAAAGCACATCAAGCTACGTTTTCACGCTATTCGAGAACATGTCCAAGATGGGGACATAAAGATTTGCAAAGTACACATAGATCTAAATGTGGCGGATCCGTTGACTAAACCTCTCCCGAGGGCAAAACATGACCAACACCAAACTGCCATGGGTGTTCGGTATATTACCATGTAATCTAGATTAGATGACTCTAGTGCAAGTGGGAGACTGTTGGAGATATGCCCTAGAAGCAATAATAAATATAGTTATTATTATATCTTTGTGTTTATGATAAATGTTTACATTCATGCTATAATAGTATTAACAAGGAAACATTAATACTTGTGTAATTTGTAAACTAAAATAGAGTCCCTAGTAAAGCCTCTTTATAATACTAGCTTGTTGGTTAATAAATGATTGTGGTTTCCCTATCATGAACATTGAGATGTTATTAACAACAAGATCATATCGTTAGGAGAATGATATGGTGGACATACTCCTATAGATAAGCGTAGCATAAATATCAAGTCATTTTAATAGTTCAATTGCTATATGCTTTCTTATACATAGTAACCTAATTCCTTCGACCATGAGATCATGCATATCACCTTCATCGGAAGGATGCTTTGATGACATCAAACACCACACCGTAACTGGGTGGCTATAAAGGTGGCATTGAGTGTTCGGAAAGTATTGGTTGAGACACATGGATCAAGAGTGGGATTTGTCCATCCATATGACGGATAGATATACTCTGGGCCCTCTCGGTGGAATGTCATCCAATTAGCTTCCAAGCATGTGACTGGATCATAAGGGATCACATATCACGGGAATGAGAAAAGAGTACTTATCAGTAACGAGGTTGAACTAGGTATGCAAAGATACCGACAATCATAACCTCGGATAAGTAAACTATCGTGAGACAAAGGGAAATTGGTATCGTATGTAAGTGGTTCATTCGATCGCAAAGTAATCGTAGAAATATGTGGGAGCCATATGAATTTCCAGATTCCTCTATTGGTTATTGTTCGGAGAAGTGTCTCGATCATGTCCGCATAATTCACGAACCGTAGGGAGACACACTTAAGGATTCGACGTTGTTTGAGTAGTTATGGAATGATGAGTAAGAGACCGAATGTTGTTCGGAGTCTCGGATGGGATCCGGGATATCACGAGGAGATCCGGAATGGTCCGGAGAATAAGATTCATATAAGGAAAGTCCTGCTTCGGGGTTGGAGCATGATTCCGGTGTTTTCATCGGGAATGTTCTAGAAGGTTCTGGAATGTACGACACTCCGGAGGGGAAGGGTACATGAATGTGTCATAACAAGTTGGAATGATTGCATCATGTACTAGGTGTCATCGCTGAACAAAATAAAGGGTTAAATCAAATCCTAGTTTGAAAAGTCAAACGCCAATTTGAAAAGTCAAACGGCTATTTTGTGAGGTGGAGGGACAGTAGGAAACCTACTTGGGGAGGAGTGCCCTCCCTCCACCGCCGATCCACTTAGATACCGAGTTGGGGAGGGACTCCCCTCCCCTTGGCACGCCCCCTCCACCTATATAAGGAGGGGCAGGGCTGCCCCTCCAGACACACAACACCTCGCCCCGCAAACCCTAGCCCCGGCGCCGCCACCTCCTGCTGCCGCCGCCTAGGCAAACCCTAGCCGCCGGCCTTGCTCCTCCTTGGTGCGTCTAAACCCTAGATCGCCAAGGCTCTCTCTCATAGTCCACCATACTCGCTCCGGCTTAAGGCGAAGCCCTGCGAGATCTCCCCTCTACTTCCGGTACCACGCCGTTGTGCTGCCGGAATCGCGAGGAGAGTGCTACAACCTCCGCTGCCTGCTGGAACAAGGGAGAGGAAGGTCTTCGTCGAGTACCGAACGTGTGACCGACTGTGGAAGCGCTGCCGGAACGCAGCGCCGGAAGGATCGTCTATGCGATCTTGAGATCGGCAAGAGTACGACTACATCACCCACGAGAATCCACTCTCGTTAAACACTTTGGAATCTTCGAGGGTGAGTTATTCCATCGACTCGTTGCTACAATCTAGTAGATAGATCTTGGCTTGTTTGTTTGTATGCGGTAGAATTTTTTTGTTTTCCGTGCTACGAAACCCTACATCTTGTTCATGGAACAAGTGGATTGTTTACCTTACACACTTTGCTTAAATCAGTTGTCAGTTGCTTGGAACTTAATACTGGAGGGGGGTTGGATGATAACCTGAAGGTGGACTTCTAGTCATAGATGCAGTTGGATGGCGGTCTATGTATATTGTTGTATTGCCCAATCGAATCTCATATGATCTCTTTGTCTGGTATTGCATTGTTATGCCTTGCTCAGTTCCTGTCAATTGCCCTACTGTAATTTGTTTACCCTTCATGCCATGTTGTTTATCTAAGGAGAGCACCTCTAGTGAACTATGGACACCGGTCCAATCTTTACCATTGATACATCTTCCACTGTTACTTGTTTACTTGCTGCAAACCATTACCTTCCACACCATACATTTAATCCTTTGTTACAGTAAACCGGTGAGCTTCACAACCTCACTAATTCGTTGGGGCAAAGTCTTGAGTCTGTGTTGTGCAGGTTTTCGTATTGCTTGCAACACCTGTGTGACGTTTCCTTCCTCCTGCTGGTTCGATAACCTCGGTTTCTTACTGAGGGAAAACTTGCTGCTTTTCAGTACTGCTTTTCATCCTCAAACTGATGGACAGACAGAAAGGACCAATCAGATTCTTGAAGACATGTTGAGAGCATGTGCCTTAGACTACGGAGCCAGTTGGGATGAAAGTCTGCCTTACGCAGAGTTTTCTTATAACAATAGCTATCAAGCCAGCATTGAGATGGCACCATTTGAGTTTCTCTACGGAAGAAAGTGTACCACCCCATTTCTATGGAATGGTGTGGGAGAAAGAAGTTTATTCGGGCCAGATCTTATCAAAGAAGCCGAAGAGAAGGTCAAGTTGGTTAAGGACAGATTGAAGATAGCACAGTCCCGATAGAAAAGCTACGCGGATCCTAAGCGTAGAGAAGTCACCTACGAAGTTGGTGATAGAGCCTATCTTAGAGTATCACCACTTCGTGGAGTGAAGAGATTCGGAGTCAAAGGAAAATTGGCACCAAGATATGTTGGACCATTCAAGATTCTGAGTCGCAAAGGAGAAGTTGCCTATGAAATTGAACTGCCAGACTCCCTGTCAGCTGTCCATAATGTGTTTCATGTGAGTCAACTTAAGAAATGTCATCCAGAAATGGAGGAAACTTCTTTGAAGGATACTATACCTTTAGAGGAGGTTCAATTGGAAAGTGATCTCACTTATGAAGAGAAGCCTATCAAGATTCTCAAGACTACAGAAAGAGTCACACGGACTAAGACTATCAAGTTCTGCAAAGTACAGTGGAACCATCATTCCGAAGAGGAAGCAACATGGGAAAGAGAAGATGATCTTCGGAAAGACCACCCTCACCTATTTGCTAGACAAACCGAATCTCGAGGGCGAGATTCACCTTAAGGGGGTTAGATTTGTAACATCCCTAAAATCATGGTTTCAAAGATTGCATATCATTCATGCATGCATATAGTTTTGAGATCAATTTCAAACCAATCCCAAGAAAACAGAAGCACATAGTGCTATCATTGTATGTGAGCAAACTTAAAATCAAATGACCATCCTCATTTGAGAGCTTAAGTGTTTTTAACCAAGATTGTTTGCCTCCTTGTTGTTTGGATTGAGTGTGGAGTTTGGGCAAAAATTTACAAAATAAAAATGGTTTCAAAACCATTTTTAAAACATTTACAAATCAAGTGCTATAGCACTGTTTATTTTATTTATTCAAGAAGAACCAAGCTTGAACAGAGAGACCACTTGGTTTTATACCCAAATTTGTGACTATTGCACACTGCAAAAATCCCAAAAAGATTTGAAATCAAATAGCTTTTGAATTCATTTGAAAATCAATTCAGAAAAAGAAAAGAGAAAGCAATAAGAAAAAGGCTGGCGCCAGGGTTTGAGCCCATCAACAGAAGCAACCCATCTAGCCCACCCGGGTCTCCCCTCTCTCTCTCACGCGCAGACGCACCCAACGAGTCGCTGACGCCAGGACCCCACTCCCTCTCTGTTCTATTCGCTGACAAGCGGGCCCTCTCCACGTCGACTCCTTCTTCCCCAAATCTCGCGCGCAGACGCCATCGCCGCTGGCCGTTGCTGCGTTGATTCCGCGGTGTAATTGCCATTGATTCACCGAGCGTTTCTTGTCGAGCCTCTGCCTACTTAAGCCCCTCTCTCTCGCGGCCATTTCCCCTCAACCAATTTTCTCTCCACGCCACCAGGCTGCTCGCAACTCGCCAAACACCGTCGCAGCTCCGACGATCTCCAGCAGCAAATTCCGGTGAGTCCCGACCATCCCTGTGCCTCTGATTCAAACGAGTATGTCCAAAAGGACCTCGTGCATCTTCTGATACCCTTGGCTTGCCTGCTAGTGACCCAGGACGCCGTCCTCGTTCGTTCCCACAAACGACAGAGCCGCCACTCAACTCCGACGATCGATTACGGTAAGCACAGCGCGCCCCTTGATCTCTCTCGCATATGAGGTTGTTCGCCACTGTCTTGCGCATCTCCTAAACCATCTGGTTCGTGCTAGGGCGATGCGGAACCTCGGCAATGACTCCGACAGCAACCACCTGACGCCGTGCACGACTCCAACGAGCTCCCTCAGCCTCTACAGCACGCCCCTTGACCAGCCACCGCCACCTTGAGCATCAGCATCACACGGCGAGCTTGGTAAGCCCCTTCTCCCTCTCCCGCGCGACCTAGAACACCAGCGCCGCCACTGACATACGCGCCGCCGCCTGTCGCCGCCGCCAGCACCGCCACTAGATGGTCAGGCTGCTCAGGAGCGTTGGATCCAGATCGTGTGGATAGGAAAGAACGCGAGCGAAGCGATAAGATAGAATCTGAGCCGCGCGATTAAGTTAGATCCTACGGAGCGGAAGCTCGATCCGACGCGAAGCGGTATCGGCCAGTAAGGTTAAGACGCGTGGCAAGGGTTTGGTTTAAAAACAGAATTTGAAATCTGATTTATATCCAAAATTGATTTAGCTATAACTTTTGATTCCCACGTTAGATTTTGGAAAATTTTATACCGTTGGAATCAGGAGAACAAGATCTTTCAGATTATACAATGTGTTTAATGATTTGCATCTGTTAAAATGGTTTCTTTTGCAAAAACATGTGTAAGGCTTATTTGAACATATGAATTGTTTAGGAAATTAATTTAGGGTTTTAAATTATTGTTGTGTGGCAAAGTTTTGACTTGTTTAGAATTCAGTACTTTGCACTTGCTTGGTTGAATTTCAAAAATCATCACTTAGCATTTTTGCATGCATGCATATATATTTTTGGTTTGTTTGTATATGTTGTGTGTAATTTGTTGCTACCATTCTTTGTGTAGACTTTGGTGCTAGTGATTGTGATTGTGAAGAGTGCTACTCTCCCAACTACCAAGGCAAGTGGTACTTCATGAATAATTCTACCCCTATATTTTATACTAAGCATTAGAAATATTTTGCCAAGTCTTGCATGTTGTTATTTTGACTATATGCCATGTTGGGAAATCCTAAGTAGTTGTAGAATTGCTAGGAAATTTCTAAGTTAAGTTACTACCTATGCCATGCTTAGCCTAGCTAGTATCAAACAAGGGTTGGTGAAATATACATGCTATGTTGAAAATATTTCTAAGTCTTTGGACTTTGATTTTGTTTAATAAAACAACTAAGTCAATGAAACACCTGGGTGGAAAGGGACTTGATTGGTGGTTTTGGTTGAGTGGTTACACAAGGACCATGGCTATGGTTTACCTTGTGTATCTCACTTGTGGAAAGCCACCCAGGAACAAAGGGATTTTAGAGGCCAAATGTTGAGAAGCTTCTAGTGCAACCACTTGGCAATATGGGCTCTGCCTGGATCACATAGGTTGCTAGAACTTAGCCATTTGGACAGTTGGTGGTAGTGGGAATGATAGGTTGGAGCGCGTCCATTTGGTCTAAGGGAAGGCTTCTGAAAGGTCCTGTCTTGGTGAATCCAAGTCTGGTGGGGAAAGTGCACAACCTCTGCAGATGGAAAAAATCTAAGTACTTAGCCAAGTCCATGGAAATGGACAACTTGAGCATCAAGACATGGAAGCTATCAAGAATCTCATCATTCCAACTTCTAAGTAAAAACTTATGGGTGAACAAGGGTGAAGGACCTCAATGTCTATTGGTGGTTCCTTGGGTAAGGTTTTGACAAAGAAAAACTTAGTAATTTCAACTAATAGGCAAAACCTATTTTGAGCAAAGCAAGCCAAGCTACACTTAGCCAAATATGCATATAGTAGCTAGTCCGCTTAAAATATACTAAGGTATCACTTGCCAATAATATTCCAAAGTATTGACCCACTGTGGTTGTAACTTGTGATGTTGCAGGTTACTCTGATGAGGATTAGGTGTCATGAGTGTACACTAAACATGTTTGCCTGTGGCACATGAAGATGAAGACTTATATTTATTTACTTATTCCAAACTCTTGTAATAGGCATGTGGCCTTTGAGATGTAAAGACTATGTTTATCTCTGGAATGGATGTAATAATGACCTTTGTATCTGTGTACTTCATCTTAAACTGTGGATGCTAGCAATGATTCAGGGACTAGCATTGCAATCACAGGGATCCTTTTTCCTTTATAAAGGAGGGATCTTACAGATGGTATCAGAGCACTGTGTTGCCTGTAGGATTATGACCCTAGGATTGGAAATCACTAAGGAAAATTTTTCAACAACTTCTACACTTGTCTATTCTTCTCGTAAACTTTTCTAATATTCTTTCTCATCTCTATTTATAGATGAATTCCATCAACGAAGCCGTAAGGAAAGGACCACTCATGACCATGAATTTGGAGTGTGAGACAGAGTTTCCCAAAGCTCTCAAGGACCTCATGGTGGCAATGGAAATACATGGTGCCGCTGTGTACAAAGGCTTTCCTGTGATGGATGAAGGAGTTGAGTACTGGTGGGTGCAACTTCACTTGTACAAAAACAAGGAAGACAACCACAAGGGAACAGGATTCTGCATGTACACCAACAGTGTGGTGCACACCACATTCTTTGAGTCAGCAAGAGATGCAACTTGGAAGACTATCAAAGAACTTAGTGCTAGAGTCAAGTGCAGAATGATCAACCTCCAAAAAGACTTAAAGAAAGAGAAGGAACATACCCAAGAGTTGGAAGCTACCAACCAAACCTTAAGAGGAGATATTATAGACTTACTGGTGGAGTCATGTGAGCAATATAGGTTGATTGCTTCTAGAAACATTGTGTTAGCCAACAGATCCAGTGAGATAGGATTGTAAACGTACTTTGTTAGTTGGACCACCACTTATCACCTTATTTTCCAAATGTTGCTTTAAAATAAGATTGAACCTTGTTGGATGAAATTATTTCATGTATGCATGACTTGTGTTTTGCCTTGTGTTGAAACTTAAATTGTGATGTTCTAACTTTTCTATCTTATAAATAGATGCCTACTGTTACCATCAACACTGTTGAGGAGTTCCAGGTTACTCGCTTTGGTCCTCGTATTGTTGAGCTTACCACTTTGCTCAATCTTCCTCTTCCCACCATCATGGTGCTTCCCCTCACCAAATTTGAGAGGAAAGACCTCTGGGGCTTCAAGGTCAACCAGCTCGGACGCCAGACAGAGCCTACCACGGAGGCCATCGTCTTCAAGCTCATGCATGATGACAGGGAGAGAGGCCTTGAGGTAGTGATGCAGGATCTGATAGGACGTCTGCTAGGGAGACACTCCCGACAGGTTAGAGGTACTCACTTCCACGTCTTCGGTAGACGTGATGAGGATGGAGAGTCCATTGACTTCGAGGACGATTCAAGGGACACAGCAGAGCCGATTCGTCTGTACCTCCAGGACTTAGAGTCTCTCATTAGGCACGTGGATACCGACAGGACCAACGTCATGCTCAGCAATGACGAACTTCAGGTGCAGCTTCGCGAGAAAGACAAGATATTCGCGGAGCAAGACGAGATAGTCAAGGAGATGGAGGCGAAGTTCGAGACCCAGGACAGAAAGTTCAAGAGTCAGGAGAAACGAGTCCAGGATAGGAACAAGAAGATCCGGGACATGACTGAAGAACTGCAGGCCAAGGACTTCAAGCTCGAGCATCAGCAAACGGTGATTGAGAGGCTTCGTTCCCAGAAGAGGGCTCTCAAAGCCAAGATAGAGACCTTGACCACCAATGTCGAGGAATACAAGACCGCAATGGAGAATGCAGGTCTTACCTTTGTCGAGGAGGAGGTTGATGCCGAGGACTAGATTTGACTACTCGTTTATCTTATATTACCGTACTTGTTATTTGAGAACTTGTTATTGACCATCCGACATGTGGATGGCTTGTTGTTTGTGTGTTTTACTTTACCAACTTGTTATCTGTTGTGAAACCTTTATCCTTTTGTTGCATGCTTTGTGATTGTTTACGTGATGTAATGTGCATAAAAGCATCTATGGGTATCTCATTCTTATCTCTATTGAACAAACCACAGATGCCTCCTCGTCGTGCAAACCCCAACCCCAACAACAACAACATCACTCCAGAAATGCAACAAATGATGACCGCTCAAACTCAGCTGATGCAGATGATGACGACGTTCATCCAGAATCAAAACAACAACAACAACAATAATAATAACAACAACAATAACAACAACAATAACAATAACAACAACAACCCACCGGGTTTTGATATGCTTACCAGGTTCCTGAGATTGAGGCCAGCAAAATTCTCTGGGACAGCTGATCCCATGGTGGACAATGATTGGCTACACTCAGTAAACAAGGACTTGGTAACCGTGGGCTGTACTGATGCCGAGAAAGTCAGATTTGCAGCACATTTGCTGGAAGGACCAGCCACCACTTGGTGGGATAACTTCCAGATCACCACTCCCATCGAAGATGTGACATGGGCTATCTTTGAGGATGGCTTTCGCACTGCTCATATCTCATCCGGAGTGATGAGTCTGAAAAAGAAAGAGTTCCATAATCTGAAGCAGCGCCACCGCAGCGTGGCTGAATATATTGAGGAGTTCAACAATCTGGCGCGTTATGCACCGGATGAAGTTGACACCGATGCTAAGAGAAAGGAAAAATTTCTTGAAGGCTTGAATGATGAGCTGAATCTGCAATTGTCTGTGGCATATGTTCCCACTTATCAGTCGCTCTGTAACAAGGCTGCTATTTTGGAGAACAAAATGAAGCAAGTTGAGAGTAGAAAGAGAAAGCACTCGGACAAGCACAGCTCGGGATCGTCTCACAAACGATCTCACTTTGATGACAGTGGAAGTTCAGGATCCCACAAGCATGGGAAATTCAACAAGAACAACAACCACAACTGTCATGACAACAAGCATCACCGTAGTCATGACAATGACAAGTACAAAAACCACAAGAGTGGACATAAGAACCACCATAATGGAAGTGGAAGTGGAAGTCAGCCTGTTAAGAGAGACATCAGTCAGGTTGAATGCTTCAAATGCAAGAAGATGGGGCATTATGCAAACGATTGCCCAGAAAAGAAAGTTGAAGGACCCAACAAGCCCAATCCTTTCCAGAAGGGACAGGTGAACCACATCAGTGTGGAGGAGGTCTATGAGGAGCCTGATGCTGTTGCTGGTAAGTTCAGACTCAATTCTATTCCAGCATTTGTTCTTTTTGATACTGGAGCATCGCATTCATTCATATCAAAAGCATTTGTTGATATAAATGGGTTTCCAACTAAAAACATTGGGTGTCCAATAAAAGTTAGTTCTCCGGGTGGAGATATGATAGTAAGTCTTGGATGCCGGGATCTAGTAATAGAGTTTGGAAAGCATAAATTTCCAGTGAGTCTGATAATCCTAGATTCCCAAGGACTGGAAGTAATATTGGGAATGGATTGGATGGCTAAGTATGAAGGAGTACTAGATTGTGCCAATCGTACTGTTGCACTCACAACCCCGGAAAGAAAAAGAATTAAATTCAAGTCCAACTTTGAATCCAAAGGAGGTAAGATAAATTCTCTTAAGGGGGTTAGCATGGACAGTGTGCCAATTGTGAGTGAGTATCCGGATGTGTTTCCGGAAGAATTACCGGGAATGCCACCAGATAGAGATGTGGAGTTTCTGATAGATTTGGTACCAGGGTCTGGACCAATAGCAAAAAGACCTTATAAGATGTCAGTGGATGAACTGAAAGAGATCAAGAAACAACTTGGAGAACAGTTGCAGAAAGGATTTATTCAACCAAGTTCTTCCTCTTGGGGAGCCCCAGTTTTGTTTGTGGAGAAGAAAGATAGAAGTCAAAGGTTATGCATAGATTACCGATCACTCAACGAGGTAACTATCAAGAACAAATATCCTTTGCCTAGAATCAATGACTTGTTTAATCAGCTTGAAGGAGCTTGGGTGTTCTCAAAGATTGATCTAAGGTCAGGCTACTTTCAACTCAAGATAAGAGAACAAGACATACCTAAGACAGCCTTCACTACAAGGTATGGACTGTATGAATACACTGTGATGCCATTTGGTTTGACCAATGCTCCAGCATACTTCATGAACATGATGAACAAGGTGTTCATGGAATTTCTAGACAAGTTTGTTGTTGTTTTCATCGATGACATTTTGATCTACTCCAAGAGCAAGGAAGAGCATGAAGGACATTTGCGTTTGATACTTGAGAAGTTAAGAGAGCATAAACTTTATGCTAAATTCAGCAAGTGTGAATTTTGGTTGAATGAAGTTGGTTTTCTTGGTCATGTTATGACAAAGGATGGTGTAGCAGTTGATCCTGCTAAAGTTTCAGCTGTGACTGAATGGGAATCTCCCAAGTCAGTGAAAGAAGTTTGTAGTTTCCTTGGCTTAGCAGGTTACTACAGAAGGTTCATTGAGAATTTCTCCAAGGTAGCTAAGCCTATGACTGCATTACTAAAGAAAGACAAGAAGTTTGCTTGGACTGAAGGTTGTGAACTCAGCTTTCAGGAATTGAAGAAGAGACTTGTGACAGCACCAGTCTTGTGTCTGCCAGATTTAGAAAAAGATTTCCAAGTGCATTGTGATGCATCTCATCAAGGTTTGGGTGCAGTACTTATGCAAGATGGTAAAGTAGTGGCTTATTCCTCGAGACAACTCAAAACTCATGAAGTGAACTACCCTACTCATGATTTAGAGTTTGCCTCTGTTGTCCATGCACTAAAAACATGGAGGCACTATCTTTTGGGAAAGCGTTGTGAAGTGTTCACAGATCACAAGAGTTTGAAGTACATCTTCACCCAGAAAGAGATTAATATGAGACAACGAAGATGGCTAGAACTCATCAAAGATTATGACTTAAGTTTGCAATACCACCCCGGTAAAGCAAATGTTGTAGCAGATGTTGTAAGTCGTAAGGTTTTTGTGAATGGCCTTACCAAAGGGGAACTGCCAGATGATTTGTGTGCCCAATTCAGAAAACTCAGATTGGAAATTGTGCCTAAAGGACATCTCATGTCTTTGGATGTTCAACCCACTTTATTGGACAAGATCAAAGAAGCTCAGAAAGTAGATAAAGAAATCGAAGAGATTAAATAAAAGATTGGCAAAGGAAAAGCCAAGGAGTTCCGTGAAGACGAACAGGGTACTTTATGGCATGGGAAACGTATCTGTGTTCCACAAGATCCGGAGCTTCTGAAACTGATTTTGCAAGAAGTACACAACTCACCGTATTCCATTCATCCGGGTAACACCAAAATGTACATGGACATGAAGGAACGATTTTGGTGGAATAATCTCAAGAAGGACATCGCCGAACATATTGCTTTGTGTGATGTATGTAGTAGAGTGAAGGCGGAACATCAGAAACCAGCCGGTTTGCTTCAACCACTACCTATTCCTGATTGGAAGTGGGACAAGATTGGTATGGATTTCATTACCGGACTACCAAGGACCTGGTCAGGGTACGATTCTATTTGGGTAGTAGTGGATCGCCTAACTAAAGTGGCTCATTTCATACCTGTGAAGACAACTTACACAAGTGCTAAGTTAGCCAAAATCTATATGATTAGAATTGTATGTCTACATGGAGTGCCCAAGAGTATTGTGTCTGATAGGGGAACTCAATTCACTTCTCATTTTTGGAGACAGCTACATGAATCATTGGGAACGAGATTGGGATTCAGTACTGCTTTTCATCCTCAAACTGATGGACAGACAGAAAGGACCAATCAGATTCTTGAAGACATGTTGAGAGCATGTGCCTTAGACTACGGAGCCAGTTGGGATGAAAGTCTGCCTTACGCAGAGTTTTCTTATAACAATAGCTATCAAGCCAGCATTGAGATGGCACCATTTGAGTTTCTCTACGGAAGAAAGTGTACCACCCCATTGCTATGGAATGGTGTGGGAGAAAGAAGTTTATTCGGGCCAGATCTTATCAAAGAAGCCGAAGAGAAGGTCAAGTTGGTTAAGGACAGATTGAAGATAGCACAGTCCCGACAGAAAAGCTACGCGGATCCTAAGCGTAGAGAAGTCACCTACGAAGTTGGTGATAGAGCCTATCTTAGAGGATCACCACTTCGTGGAGTGAAGAGATTCGGAGTCAAAGGAAAATTGGCACCAAGATATGTTGGACCATTCAAGATTCTGAGTCGCAAAGGAGAAGTTGCCTATGAAATTGAACTGCCAGACTCCCTGTCAGCTGTCCATAATGTGTTTCATGTGAGTCAACTTAAGAAATGTCATCCAGAAATGGAGGAAACTTCTTTGAAGGATACTATACCTTTAGAGGAGGTTCAATTGGAAAGTGATCTCACTTATGAAGAGAAGCCTATCAAGATTCTCGAGACTGCAGAAAGAGTCACACGGACTAAGACTATCAAGTTCTGCAAAGTACAGTGGAACACCCATTCCGAAGAGGAAGCAACATGGGAAAGAGAAGATGATCTTCGGAAAGACCACCCTCACCTATTTGCTAGACAAACCGAATCTTGAGGGCGAGATTCACCTTAAGGGGGTTAGATTTGTAACATCCCTAAAATCATGGTTTCAAAGATTGCATATCATTCATGCATGCATATAGTTTTGAGATCAATTTCAAACCAATCCCAAGAAAACAGAAGCACATAGTGCTATCATTGTATGTGAGCGAACTTAAAATCAAATGACCATCCTCATTTGAGAGCTTAAGTGTTTTTAACCAAGATTGTTTGCCTCCTTGTTGTTTGGATTGAGTGTGGAGTTTGGGCAAAATTTTACAAAATAAAAATGGTTTCAAAACCATTTTTAAAACATTTAAAAATCAAGTGCTATAGCACTGTTTATTTTGTTTATTCAAGAAGAACCAAGCTTGAACAGAGAGACCACTTGGTTTTATACCCAAATTTGTGACTATTGCACACTGCAAAAATCCCAAAAAGATTTGAAATCAAATAGCTTTTGAATTCATTTGAAAATCATTCCAGAAAATCAATTCAGAAAAAGAAAAGAGAAAGCAATAAGAAAAAGGCTGGCGCCAGGGTTTGAGCCCATCAACAGAAGCAGCCCATCTAGCCCACCCGGGTCTCCCCTCTCTCTCTCACGCGCAGACGCACCCAACGAGTCGCTGACGCCAGGACCCCACTCCCTCTCTGTTCTATTCGCTGACAAGCGGGCCCTCTCCACGTCGACTCCTTCTTCCCCAAATCTCGCGCGCAGACGCCTTCGCCGCTGGCCGTTGCTGCGTTGATTCCGCGGCGTAATTGCCATTGATTCACCGAGCGTTTCTTGTCGAGCCTCTGCCTACTTAAGCCCCTCTCTCTCGCGGCCATTTCCCCTCAACCAATTTTCTCTCCACGCCACCAGGCTGCTCGCAACTCGCCAAACACCTTCGCAGCTCCGACGATCTCCGGTAGCAAATTCCGGTGAGTCCCGACCACCCCTGTGCCTCTGATTCAAACGAGTATGTCCAGCAGGACCTCGTGCATGTTCTGATACCCTTGGCTTGCCTGCTAGTGACCCAGGACGCCGTCCCCATTCGTTCCCACAAACGACTGAGCCGCCACTCAACTCCGACGACCGATTACGGTAAGCACAGCGCGCCCCTTGATCTCTCTCGCATACGAGGTTGTTCGCCACTATCTTGCGCATCTCCTAAACCATCTGGTTCGTGCTAGGGCGACGCAGAACCTCGGCAATGACTCCGACAGCAACCACCTGACGCCATGCACGACTCCGACGAGCTCCCTCGGCCTCTACAGCACGCCCCTTGACCAGCCACCGCCACCTTGAGCATCAGCATCGCACGACGAGCTCGGTAAGCCCCTTCTCCCTCTCCCGCGCGATCTAGAACGCCAGCGCCGCCACTGATAGACGCGCCGCCGCCTATCGCCGCCGCCAGCGCCGCCACTAGATGGTCAGGCTGCTCAGGAGCGTTGGATCCAGATCGTGTGGATAGGAAAGAACGCGAGCGAAGCAGTAAGATAGAATCTGAGCCGCACGATTAAGTTAGATCCTACGGCGTGGAAGCTCGATCCGACGCGAAGCGGTATCGGCCAGTAAGGTTAATACGCGTGGCAAGGGTTTGGTTTAAAAACAGAATTTGAAATCTGATTTATATCCAAAATTTATTTAGCTATAACTTTTGATTCCCACGTTAGATTTTGGCAAATTTTATACCGTTGGAATCAGGAGAACAAGCTCTTTCAGATTATACAATGTGTTTAATGATTTGCATCTGTTAAAATGGTTTCTTTTGCAAAAACATGTGTAAGGCTTATTTGAACATATGAATTGTTTAGGAAATTAATTTAGGGTTTTAAATTATTGTTGTGTGGCAAAGTTTTGACTTGTTTAGAATTCAGTACTTTTCACTTGCTTGGTTGAATTTCAAAAATCATCACTTAGCATTTTTGCATGCATGCATATATATTTTTGGTTTGTTTGTATATGTTGTGGGTAATTTGTTGCTACTATTCTTTGTGTAGACTTTGGTGCTAGTGATTGTGATTGTGAAGAGTGCTACTCTCCCAACTACCAAGGCAAGTGGTACTTCATGAATAATTCTACCCCTATATTTTATACTAAGCATTAGAAATATTTTGCCAAGTCTTGCATGTTGTTATTTTGACTATATGCCATGTTGGGAAATCCTAAGTAGTTGTAGAATTGCTAGGAAATTTCTAAGTTAAGTTACTACCTATGCCATGCTTAGCCTAGCTAGTAGCAAACAAGGGTTGGTGAAATATACATGCTATGTTGAAAATATTTCTAAGTCTTTGAACTTCGATTTTGTTTAATAAAACAACTAAGTCAATGAAACACCTGGGTGGAAAGGGACTTGATTGGTGGTTTTGGTTGAGTGGTTACACAAGGCCCATGGCTATGGTTTACCTTGTGTATCTCACTTGTGGAAAGCCACCCAGGAACAAAGGGATTTTAGAGGCCAAGTGTTGAGAAGCTTCTAGTGCAACCACTTGGCAATATGGGCTCTGCCTGGATCACATAGGTTGCTAGAACTTAGCCATTTGGAAAGTTGGTGGTAGTGGGAATGATAGGTTGGAGCGCGTCCATTTGGTCTAAGGGAAGGCTTCTGAAAGGTCCTGTCTTGGTGAAACCAAGTCTGGTGGGGAAAGTGCACAACCTCTGCAGATGGAAAAAATCTAAGTACTTAGCCAAGTCCATGGAAATGGACAACTTGAGCATCAAGACATGTAAGCTATCAAGAATCTCATCATTCCAACTTATAAGTAAAAACTTGTGGGAGAACAAGGGTGAAGGACCTCAATGTCTATTGGTGGTTCCTTGGGTAAGGTTTTGACAAACAAAAACTTAGTAATTTCAACTAATAGGCAAAACCTATTTTGAGCAAAGCAAGCCAAGCTACACTTAGCCAAATATGCATATAGTAGCTAGTCCACTTAAAATATACTAAGGTATCACTTGCCAATACTATTCCAAAGTATTGACCCACTATGGCTGTAACTTGTGATGTTGCAGGTTACTCTGATGAGGATTAGGTGTCATGAGTCTACACTCAACATGTTTGCCTGTGGCACATGAAGATGAAGACTTATATTTATTTACTTATTCTAAACTCTTGTAATAGGCCTGTGGCCTTTGAGATGTAAAGACTATGTTTATCTCTGGAATGGATGTAATAATGACCTTTGTATCTGTGTACTTCATCTTAAACTGTGGATGCTAGCAATGATCCAAGGACTAGCATTGCAATCACAGGGATCCTTTTTCCTTTACAAAGGAGGGATCTTACAAGTTTGGTTTGCTTCCTCTATTCAAAAACACACAAAAAAATTAGTTCCTACTCTAGCTACTACTGCTATTGTTTTTGTTTGCCCACCTTTGCCAAAATGAACTCTGCCAAGAACACCAAGTTGTGTAACTTCACTAGCACAAAAAACAATGATTTCCTTAGCACTCCCATTGCTCCACCTACTCCTGATGCTACCTTTTATGAAATTAAGCCTGAATTGTTGAATCTTGTGATGAGAGAGCAATTTTGTGGTGCTAGTTCTGATGCTGCTGCTACCCATCTTAATAACTTTGTTGAACTTTGTGAGATGCATAAGTATAAGGATGTAGATGGAGATATTATTAAGCTTAAGCTGTTTCCTTTCTCCTTGATAGGAAAATCTAAAGAATGGTTGCTATCCTTGCCTAGAAATAGTATTGATTCTTGGACTAAGTGCAAAGATAATTTTATTGGAAAGTACTATCCTCCTGCTAAGATTATATCTATGAGAAGTGACATTATGAAATTTAAACAACTTGATAATTAACATGTTGCTCAAGCTTGAGAAAGAATGAAATATTTGGTTAAGAATTGTCCCACTCATGGACTCACTGCTTGGATGATTATACAGACTTTTATGCAGGTTTGAACTTCTCTTGAAGAAACCTGTTGGATTCAGCTGCTGGAGGTACCTTTATGGGCCTCACTTTGGATGCTGCAACAAATATCCTTGACAATATGATGGTTAATTACTCTGAATGGCATACGGAGAGAGCTCCACATGGTAAGAAGGTAAATTCCATTGAAGAAACCTCCTCTTTGAGTGATAAGATTGATGTTATTATGGCTATGCTTGTTAATGGGAAAGCGCCTCTAGGTCCTAATAGTGTTCCCTTAGCCTCTTTGGTTTCTCAAGAATAGCAAGTTGATGTGAACTTCATTATAAACAACAATTTCAACAACAATGCCTATAGAAATAATTTTGGTGGTAACAACAATTATAGGCCTTATCCTCCTACTAATGGCAATTCCTATGGAAAATCCTACAACAATGCTAGAAGTGCCCCCTCTGAACTTGAAGTCATGCTCAAAGACTTTATTAGTAAACAACCTGCTTTCAACAAGACTATGGAGGAAAAACTTTTAACTGTTGAGAAGAATATTTCCTCTTTGTCTGAAGCACAGTCCTCCTTGAGTCTTGGAACTTATTAGGAGATAACCCAAGAGTTTTCTTGAGTCTTGGAACTTATTACTTTTGTAATGACCTCTCCTTATCCTTTTTGTTTACTTTTTGTGCCAAGAATGACCTCTAATGAGAGGGAAGTAAGATTTGGGGAGTTGCTGTCCCAAAACAGATTTCTGTGCTCCACCATAAAAATTCATGAGGAGTCTCTATACCACGGATTGATCTTAAAATTTACTAATAAATCCCCTAGTGTTAGATAATTTTCATTAGTTCAACACTTTTTTATTTGAGCAACAGGAGATTTTCAAAAAAATCGATTTCTACCTGCTGGTCTATTTTGACAGATTTCTGCCATTATTTGCATTTGCTTCTTATTGATTCCTTTTTGAGTTCTCTTTAGGTGAATTGAGCTTTTTGAAGGAGTTGCTACATTATCTTGTGTTTTTAGTGAAAAGTTTTTCTGTTCCAAAGCTTTGCCTAAAGGTCTATTATCTTTTGAATACACTAATGTTGCTAATGAAGATTGTGTGAAGTTTTGTATGAAGGAAAAATTTCAGGTGTAAAGAGAGAATGATGTAATAAGATGAAGAATGGACAAAAGATCAATCTTGGGGATGCCACCCCGGTGTCACCCCAAGAAGTATCCAAGAGGTACAAGCATCAAAGCTTGGGGATGCCCAAGGCATCCCCTTCTTCATCAATAAAAAGCTCAGGTCTGTCTAGACACTTCATTTTTATTGTTTCATGCACAGTTGTGTTGTTCTTGGAGTGTCTTAGTTTTCGTTTGGTTTGTTTAGTTTGCTTGAATAAAGTAGTTTGGAACCCCGTTCTCGCTGTGTTGTTTCAAATAAGTTGCTTGGTGTTGGAAAGGAGTAGAAAGTTCTTGCTTGATAAGTGCAAGAGAAGCTTGCATTGACTGTGACTTAGACTTTATCATGACATGCTAGGTGTTGTTTTGACCTTATGCTTAGTGATTATTGTTGTAGCATGTCTTGTTCCAAACAATTGGGATTACTTAGTGTGTCTTGAAGAAATTATGCGTTGTTTTAGCATACAAAAGCATAGTATTGTGGTATTCTCCTTTGATGCTTTATTTGGATTAACTTGGCACATGCTCACACCATGTTATGACTATGAACAAGTCACCGTATCCTCTTTGATCATCTAGTCCTTGACTTGTAGTACCACTCTATGCTTTGATTACTAATGTTTTGTTGCTCTGCATGATTATGGCCATTATTGATCTCTTAGTTGGTTGCTCCCAGTCTTTTGCTAGCCTCCACTTGAATGAATAAGCTCTACTCATGCTTTCAACTCCCAAGAAACCAAGTTTATTCCAAAGTGTCCACTATAAACTCCTATGCATTGTGTGTTACACCATTTCAAGTATATTCTTGTTTTCAGCTATCTTCCAATTAAAAAGTATTTTGTTATCAGAAAACTTAGTGATTAAATCTCTCACAAATTTGATGGCGCACTTTATATTTCTTTCCCCTAATAAACTTGAACCATTGTGTCATCTATGTTGTATATTCTTGCACTTAAACGTTGGAATTAGCAGAACCGTGCTGTCATGGGGAATGTTTTCAACATTGCACTTGTACTTTGTACTCAGTTGATATCATGCTCTTTTGTCTATGGATGTCACCGGTGTGAACTAAAGAGGGAACTTGTAAGTCCATGGAGTATGTATTTTGTGTTAGGGAAACGCCTGGACCGCTAGCCTAAGCCATGCCTAATCATGGTGGAAACTTGCAGCATCACCATAGTGAGCTATCTATGAAGCATCCTCAATAAAAAGCTATGCATATAGTAAATAAAAAGATCGCTGAGATGCTTATTGTTTGCTTGCCTTGTCATTTTGATTATGGGATAGCTCATGTACCATGTGCAAGGGGTACCCCGTTAGCGATTCTCTATGATATGTATGTACTTACAATGACAAGAACTTAAAGGTGACTGAAGTTGAGTAGCATGAGGTGTGGCCCTCGTATTCAAGGGACTTGAGATTGCCAACTTATACTTTGTCAAGCATATACTCCATCTTTATTCACTTTAACCTTAATCACTTCAAGATGCTTATGATAGGGGAAATGAGGGCTGAAAGCTAACAAGTACCATAATTTTTGGAAGATCTTTTTGAAACTTGAAATCCCTGCTTCCCTATGAAGGGCCTTTCTTCCACTATTATTTGAGTCCCCACCTTCTACCTTTAGGCACCATTAAGAGAGCATAGTTGTCATTTTGTGCGCAGTGTCATAAAACTTATTGATTGATGCATATTGTGATATTACTTGTTCTTGTGCTACTTGTTTCTAGTCACCCTTGTGAACTTTGAAGGTGTCATATGCATCTATTTGCTACTTTATGAGGGACAAGCTGATTGCCACTATGCCATGTTTTTTGTTTGTGAAACAAACAAACGTTTTTCAATACATGTTATTCATAAACTTTGTTTATAGCCTTTCATGTTGCATGCATAGTTACTATGTCCTATTCTTAGAACTCCATGTTTCATGCACATGTTTAGAGTTCTTTGTTCCCATCTTTCAATGCTTGCAAATGGTTTGATCTTGGTTTTGATGGTGCATGTCACCTCAAAAATTATTCTTTTTATCACTTACCTACTCGAGGACGAGCAAGAGTTTTAAGCTTGGGGATGCTTGATTCGTCGGAAACGTATCTATAATTTTTGATGCTTCATGCTTGTTTAGTATCTACTTTGCTTTGCTTTGTCTACACTTTGAGGTGTTTTTATATCTTTTCTGGAACTAACCTATTAACAAGTTGCCACAGTGCCAGTTGCCTGTTTTCTTCTATTTTTGGTTCCAGAAAGGCAGAAAATCAATATTCTCGGAATTGGACGCGACAAAAGACAAAGTCAATATTTTACCATGGGTGACACGAAGTCCAGAGGAGAGACGGAGAAGCGAACCAGGGCAGCCAGATCCCCGCTAGGCGCGGGTGGGCCCACCCCACGCCTGGGCAGGTTATGGGGCCCCTGGCCGCCTCCCAGCCTCGCCTCTTCGCCTATAAGAAGCCCCCGATGCAGAAACCATAGGCACCCGATCAAAACTCCACGAAACCTTCTGTAGCCGCCGCCATTGTCGTCCCTAGATCGGGGGAATCTGAAGTTCTTCCCGGCACCCTGCCGGAGGGGAGATCATCTCGGAGGCCTTCTTCTCCATTATGATGCATGAGTAGTTCCACCTTAGACTATGCGTACATGTAGTAGCTAGATGGTTGTATCTTCTCCTTGTGCTTTCATGTATAGATCTTGTGAGCTCCGTTCATGATCAAGATCTAATCTATTTGTAATCATGCATGTTGTGTTTGTGGGGATCCGATGGATATTGAGATTATTATGTCAGTTTGGTTAATGGTTTTTTCTTTATGATTCTATCATGTCTGTGTTGTTTGTGATCTTGCATGCTCTCCGTTGTTAGTAGCTATCTTGGCCGAGTAGTTGCTAGTGACTCCAAGAGGGGGTATTTATGCTTGATAGTGGGTTCATGCCTCTAGTTTCAAGGGAAGTGACATAAATCTCTTCGGTTGTAGATGTGCTGTTGCTACTAGGGAGAAAACAACGATCTCTTGTTCATGGAACAAGTGGATTGTTTACCTTACACACTTTGCTTAAAGCAGGTGTCTGTTGCTTGCAACTTAATACTGGAGGGGGTTCGGATGATAACCTAAAGGTGGACTTCTAGTCATAGATGCAGTTGGATGGCGGTCTATGTATATTGTTGTATTGCCCAATCGAATCTCATAGGATCTTTTTGTCTGGTATTGCATTGTTATGTCTTGCTCAGTTTCTGTCAATTGCCCTGCTGTAATTTGTTTACCCTTCATTTCATGTTGTTTATCTAAAGAGAGCACGTCTAGTGAACTATGGACCCCGGTCCAATCTTTACCATTGATATATCTTCTACTATTACTTGTTTACTTGTTGCAAACCATTACCTTTCACACCATACGTTTAATCCTTTGTTACAACAAAAAGAAGGACAGTCGCCTTTGCATTTCAACTCGTAAGCTGTTCCAGGTAACCGTGAAGAATAGGCCGGTGAGTTTGAAAATCTCACTGATTCGTTGGAGCAAAGTCTTGAGTCTATGTTGTGCAGATTTCCGCGTTGCTTGCAACACCTGTGTGACGTTTCCTTTCTCCTGCTGGTTCGATAACCTTGGTTTTTACTGAGGGAAAACTTGCTGTTGTGCTGCTTCACACCCTGCTCTTGGGGTTCCCAACAGGCTCCACGTCAGCCATCAATTGTGCATTCATATGCATCATAGGATGGCGAACAATGTTGTAGGAGAGAGTTTTCCTTTTCGTCGCACCAAAAATCAATTTTCCATTTTTCGAGCGCCAAAAGCTGGGGGTTTTATGAAGCAACCACCAAATGGCTAATTCAAAATTCTACAATCCCATTTTTAAAAAATATTAGACCACCTTACATGGACAATGTCCCAACAGGAGAATCTCAAACCTTTAAGTCCACATCTAGTAAAAAGACAAATTCCTGTCAAATCGACACGAAGTGGGTCAGATATGAACTACAGGTACATGATCTGATGCTCATAATTTTTTACAAAAATCATTTTTATATTCATAATATGCTATTTCATCAGAGATATGGATGTCATATTTGGATTCCTCTCTTTTTTCTAATCAATTTGGATTATTTTAGATTTTCAAAATTTGAAAAGAAAAAGTTATTTTAATAATCATTTTTTATTAAAAAAATTAATTATTTCATATATGGATTCCTCACATTTTTATGATAATAATGGATACATTATTTGTCAAATTTCGATTTATAGATTTAAAGATATTAATTATGCCATATTATATGATAATAATGGCAAAAACTGAATAGAATATTATTTTTATTTCTTATTTTATTTTTATTGGAATTCAATATTATTATTATGTATTCATTGTTGTTTACTAACTGTTTGGAATTTTAAAAAATAAAGACGTGTGATATAATGGTATAAGAGTTAAGAGGATTGATATGGTAGTATTGACAATAAGATATAATTTGTTTTGCGGGAGAGTGGAGTATTGTGAGGGTGGGTGACCGGCCGAGAAGTTTGGCCAAAACTGCAATTTAACCTAAAATTAGTGTATTTAGTGTTAAAAATGTTCCCTATTTCCATGTTCGGGGTCGGGGGTATCGGACACGTGCTGAGGATTGGAGCCCCCGATCTTCAGGGATGCTCATCACGATCCCTTGACTTTTCCTTGCAAACTACAAGTCTCACGAGGCCGTAGTCCTATAGAACACACGTTGATTGTGTGGGCATTGATCCTATAGTTGTTACCCTCTCAAGTGTTTTTACTTATATCACGACACTGTTTGATGAAGCGTTCTTGACCGACCTTACACGAGACCGATTCTACGCTCAACATACGGCTTGTACCATATAAGTAGCGGGTGTTTGTCTCTCTTTCAGTAGTTGATATAGTATTTACAACAGAGGGCCCCGAAAGGGATGTAGTAGAGACAACTGCCTGATCCATGTTGTGATTGGAAGTTCATAGAAGAAACGATTCTCTCATGAAAGACCTATGGACACCTAAAACTTGTAAAAGATAAGATAAATACATCTAACTTGCTACCATCGCACGGCGGGCGGTGCTACTGAGGGTCGGCAACAGTGTTATGACCAGACGGCGGAGGTGCTACCAACATGGTCGACTCTCCTACAAAAAGGTAACTCTGCGAGCCCAACTCCCGTCGCTCGCCTCCTCAGGCGGCGGCGGTCAACCCACTTCCCTCCCCAGATCTCAGCCAGTGATTGGACTGGTTCCCTCTCCCTCCGTTGCTGCTCCGGTGGCTGGTGGGAGGGGGACCTTGTTCCTCCGTCTAGTAGTTAGGGTTAGGGTATTTTTGTCGTGGTGCGCCGTTGGGGTGGTGGGAGTGGCACCCGGACGAATAAATCTGCCTCATCTCTACTCCCACACCGGTGCTGATCTTCATGGTTGCGCCTCGGAGGTGATGGCAACGTTTGCTGTTTGGTCTTTTAGATCGGCAGCTTGGTCTTCTCGTCGTTCTTCAGATCTGGCGAGATTTGTTTCTGATTGAGTCGATGGCGCCCGTTGTTATCCCCGATGGCGCTGGCGGCCGGGACGAGGTGGTTTCTCTGGAGCAAGGATGTTGGTCTGGAGGTGGTGGATCTGGCTTTCTCTTTTGACTTCGTCGACGGGAGGCGACGGATCTTGGTCCAAGACAGCACGGGGACGTCCCCCGGTCGACATGCCACAGCGACATGTGCCTCGCTGCGTGCAGCAGGCCTGTTCATCGACTCACAAAGCCTCGTTGGCGATGGTGCTTTTTTGGATCTTGCAATTGTCGAGGCTCAACGTCTCTTTCGGCGTTCGTCTCGGCGGCGCTGGAGTTTGGCGAAGGCCGCTAGATTCGGTGGCTGCAATAAAATTTAGGGGTCGTTTTGTATTTCTCGATCTGTTAGTCTTTTATCTGCAGTGTTTTCAGGATAATCATTTTATTCCGGTCTGTCTTTTAGTGTTCACATGTGTTATTAATTTTCAGTTGTTAATTTTCAATTAATGAAATATGTGGTTGCTCAAAAAAAAAAAAAACTCTCCTACAGAAGACCGATGTAGAACAAGTGGTAATTCGTGCTGGTCAGTGGGCTTCGATGCCTATTTCCATGGTCGGGATGCGGGGGGTATTGGACACATGTCTACCGACCAGGGCATCGGAAGCCCCCTATCTTAAGGGACGCTCAGCACGATTCCTTGACTTTTCCTTGCAAACTACAAGTCTCACGAGGCTGCAGTCCTGTAGCACCTCTGTCGTCCCTCTCAGTGGCCTGGAACAACTTTCCATTATTTATACCCATCAATTCTCCTTTCCTCCTCAGCTAGCTAGCTCGACCAGGTCCATATAGCTCATTTCCAGGCCAGCGCCGCCGTTGGTAGCCTAGCTATCAAATGTTTTTGACACCAATATTCCAGCCGTGTCGCATACTTGCATATGTACTCGGTGACTCAGCAGCAGCTACGACCTGAGCTGAGTTGCTATATATAGACCTCAATGGAGAAGAAGACGCCGTCGTGGTTCCATGGGCAGACGGTGCCGGCGGCGCGCGTGGACGGCAAGACGGTGCGGCTGTTCCAGTGCCTCTTCTGCGACAAGACGTTCCTCAAGTCTCAGGCGCTCGGCGGCCACCAGAACGCGCACCGCAAGGACCGCGTCGGCTGCTTCAACGACCCCTACCGCGACGGTTCGTTATTCGGAGGCGCCACCCTGTTCGCGACAGCTGCCGCCGCGCGAATCTGCCACCTGCCCGTCCGTGTGCACTGACATCGCATCCCACGGCGGTGGCGCGCCGGCGTCGACGCCAGCCTCCGATGCCTGCAGGCTCGAGAGGTGGGGCGGCAGGGCTCCATGCTTCGCGGAGCGCACGCTGGTCCTGGGATCCGATGGCCGAGACGGCATGCTGGTAAGGTCGTCCGTGGCCAGCGGCGCCGACGAGACGCTGGACCTGGAGTTGCGCCTCTAGCTAGCGTCGCCTCCTACTGCAAAAGGTATTTACTATTCAAGCATGATATACGAGAAGACATGTGAGATCAGCGCTCATGGGATGTTGATTAGATTACTATCTTAAACAACTGTGTGTTTGATTAGCTGATCTCCTCTTCTATCGATGTATACATTCAGGGGATCAGAGTGTATAAAGTTCTATGAGATCACCGAACAGGTGCCATCGATCCCCAGTTATTGCACTCCATCAATGAATGTAATAGCTGCTCCATTTACAGTTGTACTCCGATCCATCAATGAATGAATGTAATAGCTGCTGCTCGATCTCGTCGAGTATCTTGTAGTATATATTGAGCCGTATGAATCAGCCACTGTTGCTGCTGCTTGTTGCCTGCTCTTTAATTTGTTTGTTGCGTTGCTCGCGCCGCGCAGTACCCGACGTATGGATGGACCGATCAAGCATACCCTATGATGCTTACTTTGGTAAAGCTCACTGCCCACTTGTTCTTCCTACCAGTCACACCACACCACGACACACCACCCACCAAATCTGAGGGGACACTCCGTACGATGTACTACAGTACACAGTACAATAGTAATGTCCAATGCGACAAAAGAAAATGCACAGCGGATTCCGTACGATGTACACTACTACCTACACAGTAGTAGTGGTGCAGGAAGATTAGGGCATCTGGAAGAACTTGTCTATAAGCTGGGACCCACATACCACACCACAAGCTTATTGATTACATCACAATGTATCTAGTTGAACTTGTCTACAAGCTGGCCCCACGTGTCAGATAAAATTGTACACATGCAAGAGAGAGGGGAGAAGATAAAATAATATTCTATTGCTTATGGACAACCCACAAGCTTGTAGGTCACCCTTAAGGTTTTGAGCTTATGGATAGCTTATTGATAGCCTCCACTATGTATGTGGAACTTCTTGTTGACTAATTTTTGCTTATGGATAGCCTTATTGCCAACATAGTGGATGCCCTTAGGGCCGACCCATACAGTCCATTTGAATCGCCCCCGGTCGATACACTACAGGAAATCGAGATTGTGTTGGGTGTTTTTTTGTTTGCGTGTATATATTTCGGATACTCGGCAAACAACTCTTTGTTGTGTATCATACCGTTGACACTCGGCAAAAAGGGCATTCACGGCAAAGTTGCCCCTTTGCCGAGTGTCCATCGGAAATACACTCGATAAAAATATACAAACACGGTAAAATCTTAAAAAACACTCGGTAAAACTTGGATATACGGCAACGTCGTGCCACACGTCCTGCCTACCCGTAGCCAACGGCGCAACTTAGGGCGTTAGGGTTTGCCGAGTGTCTTCAAACATATACACATCAAACTTTTGGCCTTTGCCGTGTATGTGGAGGCTTTGTTGTGTCTTAAACAGAAAACACTCGGCAAAGAGGTGCTTTGGCGTGTATCTTAATATTTACCGAGTGTAATATGTTTGATACACGATAAAATTAGTAGGAAATTTATATTTTTATCCCACTCATTTAGGGCACCTTTTCGTTGGCGTATCCGTGATGAAGTGATTATGTGACCATATTATGCACAATTATATGAACAATTTTCTAACCGGGGATCTCAAACATTTCCGTCTATTCCTAGCTAGTGGAAAAGAGAAATTCCTGTTGAATCGGTAGGAAGTGGGTCAGATATAAACTATAGGTACATGATATGATACTCATGATTTTTTTGCAAAAATCATTTTTAGGTTCACAATATGCTATTTCAACAGAGATCCACTTCAAGTTTATCAAGGCTTAGCCCCAAGCTAAGAATCTTTATGTCCGCCACTCGACAAAGTTTGACGATAGTTTAAAACAGTCATAAGAAATTCAACAACGATCCAAACAATATGAAACCTTCACGTGGTGTTATATTATGTGACATAGTTAGAAGGAAAAATATCAAACGTGGTCTAGGAAGTGAGTTAGATATGAACTATAGGTACATGATCTGATGCTCATGATTTTTTACAAAAATCATTTTTAGGTTCAAAATATGCTATTTTATCAGAGATCCACTTCAAGTTTATCGAGGCTCAGCCCCGAGCTAAGAATCTTCATTATCGTCGTTCGACAAAGTTTGACGATAGTTTAAAACGGGCATAAGAAATTAAAAATGATCCGAACAATGCGGAACCTTCGTATGGTGTCATATTATATGACATAGTTAGAAGAGAAAATATCAAACTTGGTATATTGATTATGTCTTAAAAAACCTTCACAAAATGACCTATCTCATTCGAGGTTTTCTGGCTTTCGGGTCAAATGACCAATGTTATGGCTAGAATCAAGACATAGTTTATGATAACATGTCCATATTATGCATACATGTGCATCATGGGATGGAAAATAATGTTGCAGTAGGAAGTTTTCCTTTTCTTCGCACAAAAAAATCCATTTTTCATTTTTCGAGTGCAAAAAATAGGCGGTTTTGTGAAGCAACCACAAAATGGCTAATTCAAAATGCTATCACCACATTTTTAAAAAATACTAAACCACCTTATATGAACAATTTCCTAAGGGGTATCTCAAACATTTCTGTCTATCCCTGATGAAAAAGACAAATTCCTGCCGAATTGGGAGGAAGTGGGTCAGATATGAACTATAGGTACATGATCTGATGCTCATGATTTTTTATAAAAATCATTTTTATGTTCACAATATGCTATTTCATCAGAGATCCACTTCAAGTTTATCGAGGCTTAGTCCCGAGCTAAGAATCTTCATGCTCGTCGTTCGACAAAGTTTGACGATAGTTTAAAACGTGCATAAGAAATTCAAAAACAATCCAAATAATGCGAAACCTTCGCGTGGTTTTATATTATGTGACATATTTAGAAAGAAAAATATCAAACTTGGTATATTGATGATGTCTCAAAAACCCTTCACAAAATGACCTGTCTCATTCGAGGTTTTCTCGCTTTCGGGTCAAATGACCAATGATATGGCTAGAATCAATGCATAGTTTGTCATAATGTGTTCATATTATGTATACATGTGTATCATGGGATGGCGAACAATGTTGCATGAGGAAGTTTTCCTTTTTGTTGCACCAATAAACCATTTTCCATTTTTCGAGCGCAAAAAACGGGCGATTTTGTGAAGCAATCACCAAATGGCTAATCAAAATGCTATCACCACATTTTTTAAAATAGTAAACCACCTTACATGAACAATTTCCTAACAGGAGGATCTCAAACATTTCCGTCTATCCCTGGTGAAAAAGACAAATTTCTGCCGAATCGATAGGAAGTGGGTTAGATATGAACTATAGGTACATGATCTGATGCTCTTGATTTTTTACAAAAATCATTTTTAGGTTCAAACTATGCTATTTCATCAGAGATACACTTCAAGTTTATCGAGGCTCAGTCCCGAGCTAAGAATATTCATGCCCGCTCTTTTTACCATAGTTTAAAATAGGTAGAATAAATTAAAAAATGATTCATTCGTGTTGCTTCATTTTATGTGATATAGTTGCAAGGAAAAATATCAAACTTGGTATATTGATTGCATCTCAAAAAAACCTTCTCAGAATTTGTCTTTTTCATGAGAGGTGGACGGAAAGATTTAAGATATCCCAGTTGGGATTATCCATGTAAGATGGTCTAGTATTTTTGAAAAATGCGTTGGTAGCATTTTGAAACTTTTATTTGATGGTTGCTTTACAAAAGACAAGTGCTAGGCGTCCCCCGGACGATGGGGGAGCTCCCATCTTCCTGTTTCCCGTGCTGACACGTGTCCATTTGCTGCAAAACATCTCGTGTTTTCTACATATGTCCTCGCTTTTGCTTCCGAAGCAAAAAAAAACGCTTCGTTTTAGAAATAGAATGTCTCGCCGAAGACCCGACCATGCAGCAAAAAAATGTACTAATGTAGCAAAACCGACTTCACCGGAGACATCGTCGGAAAAACTCTAGGTAGCAAAAATTGCCAACGGAGCAGCGCCGCAACGCCACCTATGGAGGAACCCTAGGCCATGGAGGTAGAGGAGCGGGCCTCTCGTCGTCGATGCCGGCAGCCTAGATGCAGAGGAGGAGCAGTAGGCTCGCCGGTTGTGCTGCGTGGAGGTCGCCGGGACGGAGGTCATCGGGGTGGAGGTCGCCAGAGACGGAGGCGGAGGTCGCCGGAGACGGAGGCGAAGGTCGCCGGGCACGCGCAGAGGAGATGGGCGAAGGGTGCTGGACGGCGAGCTCGCGCTGGACCGCGGAGTGGCGCACGAGGCCGTCGAGGAAGCCATGATCTGGTTGGGACAATGACCTCACCTTTTTTTCCTATCCGGAACACGTGCGTGGCGCGGAGCGAGCGACACGTACATCGTCCGGGGGATGTCCATCATTTTCCTTTACAAAACATCTCGTTTTTGTCACTCGAAAAATGAAAAAAATGGTTTTTGTCTAGTATTTTTGAAAAATAGGGTGGCACCATGTTGCAACTTTGATTTTTCTATTATAGTATATAAAATAACGAAATGCGAAAATTTCAGTTTTTTCTAAAAAAAATTAGTCTCGTATGAACATTTCAAAATGTTTTGAAAATATTTGCGGAGTGTTTTCATAAATACACTCGGCAAAGTCACATATCTGTTGCATTCTGATTGGTTGGCACGTGATTCTCGCGGATCGTGCCTCTGTGCCATCGGATCCTCCAAAATCCTACGGTCCATCTCTCTCCTATCCCTACTAGCCTCTCTCTCTCTCTATCTACTCCTAGCCAGCCACGAAAATATTGTAAACAAAATAATCTGGCAACCTTATCCACCTCTGGTCCCAACCGAACTCCCTCTCAACCACTCACCTCCAATCCTCCATCATCCAGATCGGTTTCTCTTGAGCCTCGCTGGAGACGACCGTCCGCTCGGCCGCTGTCTCCACCCCAACTCCTCCGCTCGGCCATCAAGTCCTCCACCAAGACCACCACCGCCACCCGCGAGCCTCACTGGAGACGACCGTCCGAAGCCAGGCCCTCCACCACCGTCAGAAGACCTTCGCCACCCGTAGAGCCTCACTGGAGACGACCACCGCCATTCCGCACTAGAGCCGACCTTCGCCTCCCAGTTGCAAGGAGGACAGCCGGACCACCGTGTCGCCTGTCTCCGTCGTCCTCGGCGCCCCGGCTCCGACAACTTCTCTCCGCGCTCAAGAGGAGGTCTCCGGCAAGGACCACGTGCACACCGTCGTGGTCGACGCCCGGCAGGCTGGTCGCCATTGCAGGGTTCTGAGCCCCCGCGCCGAGGAGGGAGGGTTCTGAGCCGATGGTCTTGGCATGCCGGCGAGGTCGACGCTGTCTCAGTCCACAGCGCCCAGGAGGCAGGGTTATGAGGGCACGACCGCGGGCACGCCGGCGAGGTAGACGCTGCTGGGCACTACCGCGCCCAGAAGGGAGGGCTCCAAGGCGATGACAACCGTGGGCACGCCGTCGTGGTCGAGGACGTCCGGCTGGGGCTCGTTCCGGCGGCGCCTGTCGCCGGCGACTTTTTTTTGTCACCATTCTAAACATTTGCCCAATGCCTAGTCAAACACTCGGCAAAGGGGCTTTCTAGCTTTTCTATTGTTGTGTTTTTTTAGCAAAGGAAAACATTATGCTGGTACCTCTAAAACACCCGGCAAAGCCATCTGCGCCGTTAACAGTTCCGGGATGTCGTCAAGCTTTTTTTACCGAGTTCCGTTGGGAGACACACGGCAAAGGATTCTTTACTGAGTATATGCATTCTGACACTCGGCAAAACCAGTTTACCGGCGCATTATTTGCTGTGTGTATTTTGCCGAGTGTTAATACACGGTAAATTTTTGCCGTGTGTATTTTAAGCTTCGCCGTGTATTTTTGATACCCAGCGAAAATTCGTTTTCCCATAGTGATATGGGTAGAGGGTCCCGCCAGCCACGCCCAGCGGCGCGACCCATTTGACCGCGCTGGGTGAGGCAATTTTTTTCAGATTTAAACACAAATGGTCCGCGCTAAAAACAGGCACAATTCGTACTTAATTTACATTCAAAATATAAAAAACAGAATTTAGCCTAATCCTAGCCCTAACTACCGATTTTCACGCGCCGGCGCCGCCTCTTCCATCTACGGGTCGAGGTCGATGTACTCCGACGGCGTCCAGAGGTTGGGTGACGGCAGGGCCGGAGCGGGAGCGGGCGCAAGCGGGTTGATCGCCGGCACAGGCCGCAGACCGTGCTGGAGGTGGGCTAGCTCCGTCCCCACCTCCCGCACGATCGGAGGCGTCCAAACTAGCAGCGGCGGCGGAGGCAACTGGGCGTTCGTCTCAGCCACCATGCAGGTGATATCGAGGGCCCCTCGTAGCCGCGCCACTAGGCTTCCTCCTCCTGCGCGCTGGCCGCGATGGCCTGCTCGGTGAAGGCGTCCTCGTCGTATCCCCACACCAGTACCTCGCAGTACTCCGGGGGCTGGTCCACGGCGACATGGTCCACCGCCTCTTTCTTGACAATGATGTCGTCGTCGTCGCCCTTGTCGTTGCCGTCCTCGCCATCGAGCTCGACGTCGGAGTGGTTTACGGCACTCTCCTCGTCCGAGTCAATGTCGGGGACAGGGTAGACCTCCCCGGCTGCAGGTCATGGCGGATGGTGGTGGCGCGGCGCACCTTGTGCTCCCAGTCGAGGAACTCCTTCCAGTAGGCCTTGCTCTGGTAGGCGACATCCCACCGTTGGGCCAGCGGGAGGCCCCTGATCCGGCGGCGGATCTCCTCCTCCAGCCCTTTGCCCTCCTTGGGAACGGGCGGCACCGGCATATAGTCCCGGTTGAGGTACCAGCCGGTGGGGAGGGACACGTCGTTGTGTCTGATGCCCCGTCCCTCCCTCTAGCGGAGCTCGCACTCCGCGATACGAAAGTACTGTCGATCGCGTCGCTCTCCCTCAGGCCACGGTGGCGGGCGAGCCTCCACACGGCGGCCCCAGAAATCCTCCAGCCGCGGCGGAGGCGGTAGGGACGTGCTGCGAAGGAAGGCCGGCAGCCGGCCGAAGCGCTAGCTGCTAGAGCCAGACGCCTCGTGGTCGTTCTTGCCCCTCCCTTTCTTCAGCCACGACGACGTCTTCATTGTTCGCGGTGGTGCTGGTGGCGGCGGTGGGCAGGGTTAAATAGCCCCTTCGCCCGCGAACACGTGCAGCTTCCCGCTCCTTCGCAATCAATGGTGGTGTGAGAAAGCAGGCGGTGCCTAGTGGGTCAGTGTGTCGTCGCGTCGCCATTGATGGTGTAGGCTGCCGCCGGTCAGCCTTCCGCCAGCCCTCTGAATTGCTACCACGGTTGCGTCTGAATCGGTGCCGCTGACCGCGTCTGAAATCAATGTCGTGGGTGGCTTGACGGGTGGGCCAGGGCACGTGCGGGCACGACTTCCGTGTTGTCCACGTGCGTCCGGGCCGACGCGATAAGGCTCGGATTAGATATATGGATGGGTCGAGCCGAACACGTTTCGCCAGATGGGTCACCCTGCTGGGGCGCCACGCCGGCAAAACGCTGCCGTGTTGAGAAGGACTCTCGGGTTGTGAAGGAGGAGAAAAAGCTGCAGATGTTGGGGAGCAGGAGAACCCTGTCCTGCCGCTGTACCACGACGAAGGCTCCTCCCCTCCTCGTACTCGGCCGGCTAGATCTCATCGGCCGACTAAAGCAAAATCAAATTGAAGGACTATCGTTCATACCTGCACAACGCCAATGAGCTTAGTGAATTAATTTTGTGCGATTTCTGACAAAATAGTCCCAAGTATTACACACAGGTGTACCTCCATGAACTGTTTGCGATGGCTCGACATACCTACAAGCGGTATATAGATCTGAAAATACCCCACATGTCTCCTATCTCCTTTTCCCACTCTGCTGCCTCGTCTTCTCTTCTCTCATCGACGGGAGACCAGTTGAAGATCGAAGCCGCTTCACCCCAGCTTCCTGCACATTAGATCAACTATGTGACCATCATGCTGATCGGTAGCACAAAGTTAATATCGTTGCTCCCTTTTCTGCTAGTCGTAGATCGTTCTTCGTACAAAAAAGACACCAGTATTTTTTGGTATTCGAGAGGATTGTATCCAGATGTAGATGAAGCACCTAGACATCCCTACAATATCTGTACCCAAATTTATGCGACTAATTAGTTATATTCTTGTTTTCACTCAAACGGTTAAATAGGGGTTTTCATTGTTTTTTATGATAATGTAGGGAATGTCCAAGTAGGGTGTTTGCATCTATATTTTGAGTGGTAGCGATGACGAACGTCATGTTGTGTGTAGAATACTCTTCAAAAAACAAAAAAAGACGCAATATACTTCATCATCGAGGTTTGTGTAATCATCCTTTGTTCACTTATATACTAGCTTAATTATGTTGGACTTAAGACTTAGTTCATATATGTATTATCCATGCTTGTGTATATATAGGCCCTAATTATGGCGGAGGGGAGGGCTTGAGCGTTAATGCTTATGGGGAAAAGACATAAAGATGACTAGTTCACAATTCAATCAGCTTAGAATGCGCATACCTACAGGCAACGCTGACTACGCCGAGGGCCGGAAGCCGTCGGCACAGCCTGACAGTGCCGTCGGCACAGGCTGTGCCGACGATGACCGTCGGTGTACTCCCCTCGGAGTACGACTGGCCGGCACAACTCTGTTGCCATCGGCACAGGCCCTCCCCCTCGGCATAGCCTCTACCAGCAGGCCCCGCATGTCAGGCAACGGCCGTTTTCATAACGGCCGCGTGAGATAGCTACGCCGATGGCCTGGCCATCGGCACAGGCCCAGCCCAGGAATCATCGGAGTCCGCCACGTCGTCCTCTACGCCGACGGCCGGGCCATCGGCATAGGCCCTCCCCAGCGCTGCCACGTGCCCGTCTACACCGACCGCCAGGCCATCGGCACAGGCCTGGCCTAGAGCTGCCATGTGGCCCGCTACGCCGACGACATTGCCGTCGGCACAGCCTTGCATCAGGCTGCAAGGCTGTGCCGACGGCAATGTCATTGGCGTAGCTGCTATCAGTTTTTTTTGCTGTTTTCATTTCGAAATCGATTTTAGCATCCAAAATATCAGAAAAATAATTTCAAATAAAATATCAAAGCAATCAACATGACATTGCAATATCCATCATCATCCAAACAACGGCATGATCATCCACAAAACATATTCGTTATCCATACACCATCATGACAAGTGCATACACATAGAAGATATGACAAGTGCATACACAACATCTAGCTCTAGCTCTAGCTCTAACCATGTCCATGATCATGATCCCAAACTCGGTGTATGTGTCGGTGTGTCAAGGAGCCCGAGGCTTCCCGTTCCGAGCTCAGGAGACGCTTGTCGGGCCATCTGGGAAGTAGAACCACTAGCGGAACCATCGGGCACCATGATACGAAGTTGTGCATCAACACGCGACGGACTAGGCGAGGCCGAGGCACGACCAAAGGGTCCAATATTCCTGGAGCATCCTGTGCCCTACATGTTTGAGCAAAAACTTAGCAACTTGCGAGGCATATGAAAGCGGTAACAAGTGGTTTGGCAAAGAACTTACCATGGTCCCTTCATAGTATGTGGCAGTGAAATCTTCCCTCGATAGGCAGCGAGGCGGCATCCTAGGATCAGGTGGCTGGTCACCTTCCACCGGAACCCGCTGTCCAGTGATAAAGTAGTGATTCATCGCCTACATGATAGTTATATGTCAGTCGTTGCAGGAACAAAGGTTCAAACTAGAGGAAGTGGGACTTATCATAATTGGAAAAATTAAAGTTTGAAACTTACAACCATCACTTTCCTAGTGTACGGATCGCACTCTGCTCTCAGTGCAATTCATGCATCATACTCCCTGTTATAATCTACTTGAAGGGCCTTGTAGGCATCATCGAAATGACGCTACAATTGCAAAAATAACGAATCTCGTCAGCTTAGCCATTTAGGATCAAATTGCGGAAAGAAGATGGAAATGAGAAACACTCACATCGACGGTGGAGGCAGTAGGCCGAGGACGAGGCGCGATAGAGGGGTGATCGGGGGTGAGGGTAGCCTTGACTCGTGTGAGGGTCATGGCAGGCTGGACCACCGCATCAAGAATGTTGAAACGGCCATGTGGCTTGCCGTGGCTCGCCATGATCAATGCAGTCTCATCGACCTCATGGTGCATGGGCTCATCCACCTCCGGATGCAAACCCTTGAGCTTCTCGCAGTAGAGGTCGAGCTTCTCCTTGGCGTTACTGAAGTACTGGGGAAGCCGGGGTTGAGGCTGCTCTAGGTCGGGATTATTCGTCTTCATCTTCTCCCTCATGACCAGGTCGGTAATAGGGCTATTAACCTCCCCCTCCATCTCCTCCTGCATCAGCAAAGAAATGTTAATTATGTGTGTCAACTAATAAAATTATGGGAAAAAATGCAGGTTGTTCCATCTATATATATACCAAGTGCTTCTTGAAGAGACCATGGTTGCGGCTTTCCGCACTGTGTGTTCCCATGTTGCCGTGGTTTTTCTTGTTCCGCTTACTCACTGAAGGGTTTCGCAGCATAGTAAATCAAAAAAATTCTACGGATGCGAATGGGGAAGCCAAGATCTAATCTAGGAGATGCAAACAACGAGGGGGGATAGATGAGATCTTCATACCCTTGAAGAAATCGCACAGCGGTACGTTCAACGGAACGTGGTTGATATAGTCCTACTAGCCTTCTCCTCCTCGCGATCCGATCCGATCCAACGCCGCATGTGGCGACGCCTCCGAGAGATGCACACGTACGGCACCTCGACGTCTCCTCCTTCCTCGGTCCAGCAAGTGGGGTGGAGAGATAGATTGGATCTACAACACGACGGCGTGGTGCAGAGGTGGAGAGTTTTTGCGGCAGGGCTTCGCCTACGCGCAGTCGGAGAGAGAGAGAGAGAGAGAGAGAGAGAGAGAGAGAGAGAGAGAGAGAGAGAGAGAGAGAGAGAGAGAGAGAGGAGGGTAGCAGGTAGGCGGCTAGGGTTTGAGGAGGTGTGTTGGGAGGGTGCGCCCCTGCCCTCTTTATATAGAGGACTGTCCGGCTTCCCTTGCCCCTCCTCCAAACCCTAGGGCCGGCGGCCACATGGGAGGAGTGGGGGGTAAGTTCCCCCCTTCTAGAAGCTCTCCCTAGGGTTTCCCCTAGGGCTTGGCCGACTAGGCCTATGGGGCCTTGTGCCCCTGGCCCAATGCGGCCAGGGCACTCCCTCGTAGGCCCACGCCCCCTCCCGACAAGTGGGGCCACGTTGGTCCCACTTCGGAAGCTTCTAGAACCTTCCGGTACAATACCGAACAATCCGAAACAATTCCGAAATCCAAAAACTGCTTTCCCTTATATGAATCTTATTCTCCGGACCATTCCGAAACCTCTCGTTACGTCCTGGATCTCATCCGAGACTCCGAACAAAAACTCATAAACCAATTATCCATTCTATCCTAGCGTCGAGACACGTTAAGTGTGTGACCCTACGGGTTCGAGAATATGCAGACATGATCTTCTATCAATAATCAACAGCGGGGTCTGGAAACCCATATTGACTCCCACCTATTCATCGATGATCATATCGGATGAACCATGATGCCAGGATTCAATTAATCCCATATATAATCCCTTCGTCACGCGATACTTTACTTGCCCGAGATTCGATCGTCGGTATTGGCATACCTAGTTCAATCTCGTTCGCAGCAAGTACTTTACTCGTTCCGTAATCCGATATCACTTTGTGATTAACCCCTTAACCACTTGTTTGCAAGCGGTGTTGATATCAATTACCGAGTGGGCCCGAAGTATATCTCTCCGACTTGGGAGGGACAAATCCCATCTCGATAAATACAACCCAACAAGTACTTTCCGATCACCTGAGAGACACCTTTATGATCACCCTTTCATATGATGACGTTTGATGACCTCAAAGCTTTCTTCCGATACCAGGAAGTTGCATTATCTCATGGTCTAAGGAATACAACATTTGACGTAAGAAAAGCTTCGCAAAGATGAACACGATGACACGATCTAATTGCTCTGCTTGATTTGGGTCTGTCCATCATATCATTCTCCCAATGACATGATCTCATTATTAATTGACAACTCATGTCTATGGTTAGGAAACCTTAACCATCATTAATCAATGAGCTAGTCCATAGAGGCATACTAGGGACACGGTGTTGTTCATAAACCACACAAGTATCAAAGTTTCCGCTTAATACAATTCTAGCATGGAATATAAACTTTATCATGAACAAGAATTATAATAATAACATCTTTATTATTGCCTCTAGGGCATAATTCCAACACTCACGGCCTCGAAGTCGGGATCTTCCCTGATCGACCTACTAGCCAGCACCTCAAAAGCGTCTTCTTTGTGTTCGCACCACATTGGCATAACCTAAAACCACAATACGCATTTCACGAACAGATAATGCAATAGCAACTTAGCATCTATGGACCTTCTCATTGACAATTTTCTTACCGTCATGAAATCAGCCACCGACATCTTTGGCTTGTGACCCCTCGCAATCTCATCCTTCTGTATCTTAAGGCCATGCTCACCTTGAAAGTGATTGATCAACGTATTATTGGTGTTGTACCATTGTTGTGTTGTCAACTTCGAATAAGCCTCAAGAAAAGTCTCATCCGCTGCCTCCTGATGCTCCGGTCTCACCTGATAGAAGACCTTCAATCATGCAAAAAATTATGGGAGTCATGAGATAGCACGATGGTGAGAAAAAAATTATGGGAGTCATGAGTTAGCACGATAGTGAGCAAAAGTATGCCTTACCCAAAAGCTGCTAATCACAGCATCAATAGCACTCGCGAAGCCCGGGCAATCGGTGGAGGCCTCATAGTCCGCCCAAAACTAGGCTAGCTTCCTCTGTCCGTGGGGACTGTAGTGTACAAGCCCGGCCAATACTTCCTAATCAAAGATCCAAGCACGCTGTTAGGGTGGCAAACACCTGCAGGTTTTAACCAATTGCTGCATAATAAACAAACATTAGCACATGCCAAATTGTTATGACCAAAAGCATGAGTTAGTCACTTACTATTTGCCGTAAGGCTCAATCGTAGGTCTCTCTCTTCCGGGCGAGGCTCCTTCTTAGGGACACGAGCCTCCCCACGAATCACCAACTTCTTCGGCGCCTCACCCTCCGGCGGCACCTCACCCTCTTGTGGCGTCTCAACCTCAACCTCCGCCTCCCCATCCGACATCCCCCCAACTCCTCGTCGGACTCTGACTGTGAAGCCACGGTGCCAGAAGCGGAGGGTAAGTCAAACAAACGGGCAAGACGCCGTGGGGGAGACAAGTCTAGATCCTCTGAATCGATTCCTGCACCTGCATTGATAAAGAGTAAACAATTTAGCATGAAGACATAAAAAATATAGACATAATTCATAAACAACGGGGGAGATGAGTATGTACCCGAGGCTGCACCTCCTCGTCCTCGTGCCGCACTTGGTCGTCCTCGCGGTGCACCTGGTCGTCCTCGTGGTGCACCTCCTCGTCCTCGTCCTCGTCCTCCTACCGCGGGAAGTTCTCCATGCGAGGGAGGTGGGTCCTCCAATCCCCTTCCTCCCGCTCCATCATAGCGCCGATTGGGACGAGGTACTCTTCTCCTTTGGGTAATCTTCTCTTGGCTCATCAACTTAAGAAGGGAGGCCGTTGATTCCTTGCTCCCCCGAGGCATTGGTCAATCACCTGCATTATAGACATGTTGAAATTAATAAGCATGTTGAAAATTAAATACTAAGCATAAATACATAATGCTATTAAGAAGCATGTTAAGAAGTAAATACTAAGCATAAAGACATAATGCAATTAAGAAGCATGTTGAGAAGTAAATACTAAGCATAAAGACATAAAAGACCCTCACCTCTAGTCATCACTATCATAAAGTACTTGGTTGTGGTGCATCGCGTTCTCATTTTCACTATCACTATCACGTGAGTAGTAAGGCTGGTCACATGGTGGAGGCTCATCATTGTTGAAATTCGCCTCATGAAACTTGTTGAGCATATCAATGTCCTTTAAATCCACCACTGTCTCACCACGAGTTTGTGCATCGTTCTCGAGGTCCTCATGACCCACTTGTATGTCAAAACCCCCAAAGTTCTCTTCCTCTTGATAGAAAATTCCCTCGTATGTCATAGGGTGAATGTTGACATAATCGTTGGCGTTGGGCCTGGGTAGCTTACCATGTGGTGATACCTGGAAGACGACTTCGCAACCCTGGAGTTCCTCTTTCTTGCATGGGTAGAGAAAGTAATAAACTTGCTTGGCTTGGTGAGCCACTATATAGACATCGGATTCGCAATAGGTGGTTGAAGTCCTAACTTCAACTAACCCAATGGAAGGGGTACTTCTCTGTCCATCGATGGGGTCGAACCAGCGGCATTTGAACACAACGAGCTTGAGTTTTATCCTTGTCTTGAACGTCAGCTCGTATTCGTCCTCTAATATCCCGTAGTAATCAACTCCATCGGTTCTTCCGGTGAAGACCCCAGTATTTATAGTTTTTGCATTAGGCCGATTGTTCTTGTGAAACTCTGTGTGGAAGCGGTACCCATTAACATCGTACTTCTGATACCTCATGATGCTACGGATACAACCCCGTGAAACACATCGAATATCATTCGTCATCTCAACGTTGCGATAAGCTCCCTGCAAGTCACATATTGCAAGGTAGGAGGGATATGTGTAATAATAGGGACAAGTCACGGATTGCAAGGAAAGATGGACATGTTAGAAATTACTTTGGCCCTGAACCAAGCCACTAAAATTTTCTTTCCAGGGGCACCATATTTGAGAAGAGTGTCCAGCTCCGTGACACTGACATCCCTCGTTTCCGACCACTGTTCATCCTTGAATTGGCTAAAAGGAGAAAACATGTATTAGACCGAAACCAAGTTACTAGTTGCAATAGGTAATTTGTTCATCAGTTTACCTCATGAAACTGATAAGTTCATGCTTCATGTTCATGAGCACATAGAACATTATGCCCTCCTTTTCTTCCGTCTTCAATAAGTACTCTTTTCCCGCACCGAACTTGCCACCGGGAGATTGAAAGAGTGCGATCTTGGGGTCTTCCTCCAACTCGTCAACATTGTACTGAGTGATCAGGTTATGTAGAGTGGGAACATCATCGGCATAGTACTTTGACGTGATGTCTGCTATCTCCCCGATCAGAGTTGCCTTAGCTATGCATGCTTTAATCTTACTTTTGTTTCCACATTTCATTCGAATATACTTAAACTCTCTGTCAATACAGAATTGCCAATGAAACTGCACTGGTCCAGCTAAAAGTACCTCGTTTGTGAGGTGCACAATGAGATGTGCCATCGGAGTAAAAAAGCCTGGCGGAAAGATCGTCTCCAACTTGCATATCAACTCTGGCACTAGTTCGTGTAGCCTCTCAATCAGCTCAGGAGATACCTGCTTAGCACATAGAGTGTGAAAGAAATGTCTCAACTCCGTGAGAACTCACCATACATGATCGGGGAGATACCCTCGAACCATCACCGGCATCAGCCGCTCAATCCATATATGATAGTCATGACTCTTTAGGTCGGTGACTTTTCCCGTCACAAGATTGACTCCCTTACTCATATTTGAACAATAATCATCAGGGAACATCACGACGTATTAGAGCCACCTGAATGACTCCTTCTTTTGGTCACTATCAAGGAAGAAGATGGCATGCGGCTTGAACCAATTTCTTCGATTGTGGTCAGGAGGATGCATGTGTTGTTTATTCCTATCACATAGCTTCTCAACATAGACCCTAGCCTTGACATTATCCTTTGACTTTCCAGGGATGTTGCAAATTGTGTGAAAGAGGGACTCTCCTACATTCTTTTCAGTGTGCATCACATAGATGTTATGGGGAAGTTCGAGGTCCTTGTAATACTCGAGATTCGTTATGGCTGCCTCGTGAGTCCAGTTGTGCTTTTTACCATATCCCTCAAATTGTGGGCCAGGAATCTCAGTACGCTTCAAAGCAAGTAGCTCGGCTTTAACTGCTACACCATCAAACGTTGGTATCGCTTTTTCTTCATTCACAACTACGCCCTTCACGAAGTTCTTTTTGTCTCGTCTGAACCGGTGCCCTCTTTTGAGGAAAGGTCGATTTTTGTCAAAGGCGACATACTTGCCACCCGCGGTTAGCCAAAAGAACTCAAGTTAGAGCCTGCAAACTGGGCAAGGCCACTTACCGGATGTACACCATTCACAAAATAGGGCGTAGCCGGCCATGTTGTGCCTGTAATATTGGTACCAAACTCTCACCAGGAAGTTTGTCTTAGATGCTCGGTCATACGTCAATGTCCCGTGGTGCCAAGAGTGGTTCAAATCATCAATAAGTGGCTGCATGTAGACACTCAAATTCTTCCCCAGGTATTCAGTCCCTAGAATGACAAGCGATAGGAATATGGTATTCCTTTGCATTAGGACTCCAGGAGGAAGATTGAGCGGAATAACAAACATGGGCTAGCAACTGTAAGAGGCGGTCGACATACCATATGGATTGAATCCATCGGTTGCTATCGCAATTCTGACATTCCGAGCCTCACTTGTGAATGCCTCGTGTTTTGCATCGAAGTTCTTCCATGCCTTACCATCAGATGGATGTCCCATAATTTCATGTCCGTGCTTGTCATGCCATCTCTTTTCTGTTTTGTGCCACTTCATCTGTGTGGCAGTCTCCTCGGTCATGTAAAGCCGCTGGATTCTTTTTATGAATGGGAGATAACGAAAAATCTTCACGGTGACATTTGTCTGTGTCATATGACCATCATGTCTCTTTCTATCATGATACCTAGAAGCCCCACACTTGCTGCAGTACTTGTCATCCTCAAACTATTTCCAAAACAAAAGATAGCCTGCTGGACAACAATCTATCTTTACATAATCCATGGTGAGCGTTTTCATGATTTTCCGGCATTCGTACATGCTTTTAGGTAGACAATGCCCTTCGGGCAACATGTTACCATTTGTAAACAAATTACGTTCAAAGCTTGCTCAGGTGGTGGCGTACTGGGACTTGTCGGCTAGTATTTGCGAGATAGCATCGAGCTGAAACACTTTCGCACCCGGATATAGAGGCCTCTTAGCCGAGGCCATCATATCAAGGAAGGCCTTCGCGGTTGCCTCTGGTTCCTCCGCTTCACCTGGTTCCTCCGGTTCCTCCTGTGGAGGTTGCGAATCTGGCATGTCGGCATTGCGGAAATCCTCTAGCAAGTTTATAATCCCATCGTCCTCAATACCATCGATCCACTGTCGCATCACCTCAGCTCTATCACGTCCATACTGAGAAAAGTCGACTGAAGGCTCGTAATCAAGCATATACCCATACTGCCAAAGGTGTTTACTCATATCATCCTTTGTCTAACGACGAAGCCTCATGCAATGAACGCAAGGACACCTTGGACGAACTACCTTTGAACTACGCGCTACCTCCTTCACCAGAAAATTGGTCTTCCATACCCACTCATATGTTATTTCAAGTGCACTAATACGATCATTACCAGCCATCCTCTGCTTCATCGGGAGCCACAATACAAATTCAACATTTCATATTAATTAATGGCATCAAACTAAATTCACAAATTTTATCGTTGTTATTCCATGCATACACCTAACATGTCTAATAGGAAAAGATATGTCCTAATCCCACCCGAGGATGTGTAGATTGCATACATTCTCCACGGTCAACCCTGAACCGAGACAAAATTTCAGCAGCACCTCCCCTCTGTTCTCCCGATACACGTCCCGGCAAAAATGCCGAGAGAATTGTGCATCCGAAGAACCACAGGGAGGCACCGCTGAAATCCTGTCTCGGTTCGGGGTAGATCGTGGAGAGCGTACCCAATCTACACATCCTCCGGCTGTCCAAAAATCATGGACAATCCGAAAGAGTTACATTTTTAAATATGCAATAGAATGCATATTTATTCGTGTAACCCTTTTGAATGGGAGACGCCTAGGTTTCGCGACTGACTTGGTAATCTAGACACACAAATAAATACCTAGGTACATTACAAGATGAGGGCAAGATTTATACCCTCTAAGCGCGAGCGAATAGTCAAGGAAGATCGAGTAGCGGAAGGGCGACCTCTCCAACCGTGACCTCTGGTCACGACCTCCGGTACGACAACCTCTCCAACGGGGCCTAGTGTCCACCGAAAAGTCTACAGATTGCAAACACAAATAAAATAAAATTAACCTATTTAGCTCACATAATTTATCTAACCTAACTAAAACTATCAATAAGAGTAGGCAGCCTTTAATGTATACTAAAGTATTCTCTTTAATTCCTACTGCTTGTTTGTAGGTAGAATTTGCTAGATGTAATTTTAACTCGGTGATTTCAAAAGAGCCAAGATTCAACTTATTAAAAGACTCTTTGTAATTGTTGAAACACTTGCACCTAAATCACAAAGTGCTGCTATCTCATTAGTCCCAATTTTAATCTTAATAGTAGGCTCAAATATATCATCAAGCTTAACAGGTATATCAAGCTTAATAGGTAATTTTTCAGCAATTTTCTTGTATTCTTCCTCAAGCTCATGTACCTTTATTGCTATCTGATTGACAAAGTGTTGATACATGGCTTCCTCATTTCCTTCACTTACTGGAATCTTGATATTGATCCTTTTTATAAGATCTTCAACGGTGTAATTTGGTGAAGGAGCATTTCTATAGTCAAGTTCTTTAGGCTCCTCCCTTTGGATTCTTATCATCGTGTGGTCTTCAAATGGATGGGGCTCAGCTTTATCTACAAATTTAGCTAGAATGAGAGTTTGACTCTCGGTTATCTTACCTAGCTGTGCCTCAACAATCCTCGTTCTTTCCTGGAGGGCCTACAAATCATTCCTGAAACTTACAACTTGGTTAGATAATTTACCAAGCATAGCATGATGGTTCTCCGTTATTTTAACTAGGATATTATTTTGATCATTTTGTGAGTCAATAAAAGATTTAAGAGTTTCTTGGAGACTACCATTACTTGATGCGATATTATTAGATTTACCTGCAGTACTAGAATAATGTTTCTAGAAATTTGAATTATAGTTCTTCTTCCAACAAGTGTTATAATCATTACGAGCTATGATGTCTATTTCTTCAATATTTGGTTCGGGAGTAGCTCTTACCTGGGTTTCTTTACCTTTGAAGGCTAATATGAGCTTATCCAACTTAGCATTAAGTTCTTCATTTTCTAGAGATGTGACAGAGTTTACCTTCTTTGTGGTTGATCTTTCCACATGCCTTTGGGCATGGTTGTCTTGCATATTGTCTAGTAGCAGCTTTGCTTTAGTAATTTGTTTACCCATAAATGTTCCTCCAGCTGCAATATCAAGCATAGACTTAGACACAGGGTTAAGAGCATTATAAAATAAATGGAGAATTAACCAATCTTCCACTAGTGAAAAAAAAGCATATAGTCCCGCTTTGTAAGGGCCTTTAGTCCCGATTTTGCACCCGGGACTGGGAAAATGGGACTAAAAGCCTCCTATCTCTAGTCCCGGTTTGTTACAACCCGGGACTAGAGGTCACCGCATGGTTGTTTTTATAGCGAAGGGACGAAGGACCTTTAGTCCCGGGTCGTAATACGGCCCTGGACTAAAGATCTTTTTTCAAATATTTTTTTTCGAATTTTTTCTTAAACTTTTGAATTGTTTGACTCGTAATCCTCTCACTTGGAACATTTTTAGCACTAAGTATATTTAATCTTAGGTCAAATTACACTTGTGGTAAACTTTCCAGTCGGTCACTCATCCTAGCACTACTCCACCCTCAGCACGCTTAATTTCTCTGTTCCATCAGGATGTCCTCGCGCGAAGCCCATTTATACCTTGTTATCAACACTACCATATCTATCCTATTAGCCCATATCAATATGCCATACATCTTTATTTTTTAAATTACAAACAACTATTTTAGTAAACAACAATAAATAAGTAAGAATAATATTTTAATCCAATGAAAGTAAAAAACTAAATAAAATAATATTGTATTCTTTTTTTGCCATGTATTCATTTAATATGGCATAAATAATATCTTTAAATCTGTAAATCGAAATTCGACAAATAATATATTCATAATTATCAGAAAAATGTGAGGAATCCAAATATGGAATAAATAAAATTGCAAAAATATAAAATTTTTAAATAACTTTATTTTCCTTTTCGAATTTTAAAATCTAAAATAATCCAAAACGGCCTAAGGCTGTTGAAATCGAACTCACAATTTTTTCCTCACATTTTGATAGGTTATAAATTTTTTTCGATATCGTACGCAAAAGTTATAGCCAATTTAAGTTTTCCTGCCGGGACACGCACCCCTTTAGTCCCGAGACGTATCATGATCCGGGACTAAAGGGTGTTGCCCGTGCCCGAACCCCTTTAGTCCCGGGTCGTATCACGACCCGGGACTAAAGGTCTGAAACGACCCAGAACTAGAGTTTCCTCGGGCTCCTAGCCACCGAAAACGGTACGAACCGGGACTAGTGCTCATACTAGTCCCGGCCCATAACAAATCGGGACTATTGTTAGACTCTAGATCGAACCGAAGACCCTTTTCTACTAGTGTTCCATCCCATGGCTAGGACAATTTCTCATGTATTCTTTCATTCTCTCCCATGCAAGCGCTAGTGGATCACACTCTTCCTGTCTAAAACAAGTAATATTAGATCTTAGTTGCATAATATTTGTAGGTGGAAAGAATTTAGTCATAAATAAAGATGTACATTCCACCCATCATGCAATAATATTTTTAGGAAAATATAGCAACCATTCTTTTGCTCTTCCTCTGAGAGAGAAAGGAAATAAACGCAACTTGACCGCATCAGGGTCAACATCTTTAATGCACATCATATCACATATTTTAGTGAAAATATTTAAGTGCATACCTGCGTCTTCAACAACAGAGCCTCCAAATTGATTCTATTGAACCAAACTTAAATAGTGGGGCTTAATTTCATAATCTTCGGCAGTAATTGCTGGCTGAGTAATAGAAGTACGCAAATAATCATTGTTGGGAGTTGGAAACTCCCCAAGCTTCTTTTCAGCCATATTTCCTATGTTTTTGGATTTTCTTAAATAAAAACTTATAATAGTAAAAACAAAAATTAAAAGATTAACCTTTTTTTTGGTTTTTCAAATAAATACTGAAAGAAAACTACAAAATTAAAAACAAGAATTAAAACTAGCAAGGTTCCTACTAACCTCACCAGGGTAGCTATTGCTTCCCCGGCAACGGCGCCAGAAAAAGGGTTGATACCTTCGATCCGGATTACGGATGTAGTATAGTTATTTTTCCCTAGTAGACCTAGGTTTATCTAATCCTCAGGAAGCAGAAAGCATAGTAAGGTTATTTAAACGAACCTTCGGGAGTTTTAGAATCCCTTCTGTGTTTTCACCGGACCAAGATTTTGTGATCTTTTTGTTGTTGTCCACGATGTAAAGAGAGAGGGCCTGGGGCTTTCGGTTTCACCAGTAGATGTGCAAAACATCTGATGGGAATAAAATATAATAATAAAGTATGCATGTAATTGTTAGAGCAAGATAATTATATGTGACAGTGCATCTATAATTGCTATTGCCTCCGCAACCGCGTGTAGCAATAACCTACTAGTCTCATCCATAGAAGAAAGAGAACTAATGATATGCATATCCCAAGTAAATCCCTCACATATAGCCGTACTACCCTTTCTGTCACTAGGGTTCCTATCCTGCAGATCAGTCGTTACTCACACTCCCTTTACTTGGATCCTCAGTGTCTTGGGTACCTGACAAGTCCTTAGATTGAGGCAAGAGAGGGTACAATAATCATCATTTTATACAAACTGATACATGATCCCATCTATGATAAATAACATGCACAAAAAGCTACATGGCTAGGCCGAAACCCTTAGCCCAAGGAGAATTACTCACACATAGAGATGAAATCAACAATCATAAACATTGTAATGGAAATCATGAGATTGATAATAATAGTCTTACAATGTCGGCAATCAGAGATGAGATCTACTATTACAAGTGGTGGAATATGGCTATTGTGGTGGAGAAGTGTTTGGAGATTAGATCTAGATATATTCCTCCAGCGTAGTGGCTTCTGGTGGCAGGGAGAGGTGAGATCGAAAAGAAGAGGTCGAGGCGAGGTTTTCTCGTCGCCCAAGGCATCTTTATATAGGGGTCCCTTAACGAAAGTTGTTCTGTTTGACCTAGCGATGTTGGTGCCAACTATACGGCTGGAACTATACGTCCGGAATAAAATTCCCGCTGTATAGTTGATACATCCAATTTGCATCACCATTCTATATCATAATTTGCCTCTATTCATTGATATATTTCATATTAAGAGGTGTTACTTATGTTATTTGATCTATTTTTGCATGTTGGATGATTCTTGGAGGATGAACTGCCGGAGTCAGGATTCTAATGGAAAAAGCGGTGTTTTGATGCAATTTCACAAAGATCATAAAAATACTAGAAAAACTACAGAAAATAATATTTTCCCAAAATACGAAGGATGCCATAAGGGGAGGCGGAGTGGGCCATAGGGGGCCCACACCCCCAGGCGCGAGCCACCCTGGGCCACTCCTATAGGGGGTGTGGCCGCGCTGGCCCACCTATAGCTCCGCTCTCTCGCCTATATCTTCTCCTCGAATCCCTAAACTTGGGAGAGCGACCACAGAAAGATTCCGCCGACTCTACGGGGCGGAAAACACCGAGAGAGAAAGTGCTCTCTAGCAGACAGATTTCTGCCGAGGAAATTCCTTCCCGGAGAGGGGAGATCGTCGCCATCAACACCATCGTCAAGCTAGACTCCATTGGGATCATCATCATCATCATCCACACCATCATATCCACCAGCACCATCGTCACCACTCCATCCTACTGTAACAATTTTGTTGAATCTTGCATAATTCTTAGGGGAAACTTTCCCGGTGTTGATTACTATTGTAGTTGATGCTTGTGAGTGGAACCATTGAATTTTTGTTTATGTTCAGATTGTTATCCATTATCATATAATCTCTGATATTGATCCATATGATGTCTCATGAGTAGTTCATTTAGTTCTTGAGGACATGGGAGAAGTCATGTTGTTAGTAGTGGATTTATGTTGAGGTATTATTCAATGGTTTAATATTTAAGTTGTGGTGCTATTCTTCTAGTGGTGTCATGTGAACATCGACTACATGATACTTCACCATTTACGGGCCTAGGGGAATGCATTGTGTATTTGGATACTAATTGTGGGGTTGCCGAAGTGACAGAAACCTGAACCCCCGTTAGGAAACCATTGTACAAGAGAGTGTAGGATCTTAGAGATTAAGGCTGTGGTTAGGTTTTTATCTTAATTGCTTTCTTGTAGTTGCGGATGCTTGCAAGGGGTTTAATCACAAGTATGTATTAGTCCAAGTAAGGTCGGTACATTAGCACAAGTTCACCCACACAACACTTATAAAACCAAAGAAGATTAATCAACTTTATGAAACGAAAGCACTTGACAGTATTCCCATGTGTCCTCGAGAATGTTTGGTACTCATTAGTATTATCACTGGCTTGTCCTTTGCTAAGAAAGGATTGGGCCACTGCTATAATTATTTGTTGTCTTATTTACTTGCACTTTATTTCCTTGCTTTATCAAAAAAAAACCTAAAAATCCGTTTGCTAAGTATTTAAAGAGGTTTCCTGCTCCATACCACTAGTCAACACCTTCTGCTCCTCGTTGGGATCGACACTCCTATTTATCGAAAGTACTACGATACACCCCCTATACTTGTGGGTCATCAAGACTATCTTCTGGCGCTGTTGCCGAGGAGTGAAGCGCTATTGAAGAGTTGAACTAGTAAAGGAAACTTCTACTGTGAGTATTGCTTTTTATTTCTGTTTGTTACTTTGTTTCCAATATGGATAACCCACTTGGTTTCCTATTTGGGAAAACTACTACCACTGTTAGGGTAGTAGATGAATCACCACCTGTTGAGATAGATCCTTTTAAGATACCTACAAGTATTGTTGATCGTGTTATGGATAATTACTATTTTGGGGATGGAACTGTCCATCCTGGTGATCACTTGCTTTTTATCCATGAATTATGCGGGTTGTTTAAGTGTGCAGGTATCACAACTGAACATGTGAAGAAGAAGTTACTCTCTATATCATTGAAAGGAAGAGCTGAATAATGGTATAAGCTGCCGAAGAATGGACAATCCATGGAATGGGAGGAAGTAGTACCTCTCTTTTATTCTAAATTTTATCCTCCTAGTGAGATTCATAAGGATAGGAATCAAATATATAACTTTTGGCCTCGTGGTGGAGAAAGTACAACTCAAGCTTGGGGGAGATTGAAGTTACTAATGCTTAAATGCCCTATTCATGAACTCCCTAACAATATTATTATTAACAAATTTTATGCAAGGCATTCTCTTCATGATAAAGATTTACTAGATGCTTCTTATGCTGGATCATTCACAGTATGAAGGAAGAAGATAAATGGGATCTTCTAGAACGTATTCAAGAGAACGCTGAAGCATGGTAGAATGACAAAGGAAGAAAGTCAGCTATACACTATGATTATAAATGCATTAAATCCTTTATGGGAACTGATGACTTCCATGATATTAGTACTCAGTATGGTCTTGATTCTCAAGTTCTTGAAAATTGTTTTAAGGCCTTTGCCTCTTATATTGAAATTCCCAAAAAGGAGTGGGACAAGTACCACGCACCTTATAAAGATATTGTTACCCATGTTCCTGCTAGTATTGAAGTTTGTATTGTTGATCCTATTTTGCCTGAACCTTATATTGAGAAACTCCTTTTCCTGCTAAGGTAAAGGGACATTCTATCATAGCTAATGTGGTTAGCAAAAGTGCAAACAAAACTGTGGAACCTGATGAGCAAATAAACATTGAACATGTAGTAGCCATGGTGAAAGATCTTGTCACTAAAAATATAGAGGATGAGCACATTGTCTTCTATGAAGACGCTTCTAATATTGTCTCTCGTCCTAGAAAAGCTAGAAAAACTAGTGTCCCTGTGCTTTCTGTGAGAATAGGTGATCATTGTTACTATGGTTTATGTGATATTGGTGCTAGTTCTAGTGATCATTGTTACTATGGTTTACAGGGAAATTATGCATGAAATTGGTACTTGTGAACTTTAGGACATAGATGTGGTTGTTCACCTTGCTAATAGAGAGACAGTCTATCCAATTGGCATTGTAAGAGATGTGGAGGTTCTTTGTGGTAAGATTAAATATCCTGCTGATTTCCTAGTACTTGGTTCAGAAGGTAGTAAAACTTGTCCTATTATCTTTGGTAGACCTTTATTGAATACTTGTGGGGCTATTATATATTGTAAGAAGGAGAAAGTTTTAACTAAGTTTGATGGAGAATCTTATGAGTTTAATTTTTCCAAATTTGCTAAAACTCCTTATGAAAATGAACTGTCTAATGAGGATTTCAGGGTTGAACAACTTTCTGCTATTTCTGTTGCTCCTAACAATGCCTTGCAACAGTATATGGAAGATCATGAAAGTGAGGTCTTCATGAAGGAAAGAAATGAGATTGATGAGGTTTTCCTTCGTCAACCTGAATTACTTAAGCATAACCTAAAGGGGACCCTATTTTCGATTTAAAACCTCTACCTGATGATCTTAAATATGCTTATCTAGATGATAAGAAAATATATCCTGTTATTACTAGTTCTAAACTTTCAAGGAAGGAAGAGGAAATATTATTGGAAACATTGAAGAAACACCGAGGAGCTATGGGGTATACTCTTGATGACCTAAAAGGGATTTCTCCCACTATATGTCAGCATGCTATTAATATAGAACCTGATGCAAAACCAGTTGTTGAACATCAACGCCATTTAAATCCTAAGATGAAGGATGTGGTAAGGAATGAGGTATTAAAACTCCTTGATGCTGGTATTATTTACCCTATTGCTGATAGTCAATGGGTTAGCCCGGTTAATTGTGTCCCAAAGAAAGGAGGAATAATTGTTGTGCCTAATGAAAATAATGAGCTTATACCTCAAAGAGTAGTGGTTGGTTATAGGATGTGCATTGATTTTAGAAAGGTTAATAAAGTTACTAAGAAAGATCATTATCCTCTGCCTTTTATTGATCAAATGCTAGAAAGGTTGTCTAAAAAGACTCACTTTAGTTTTCTTCATGGTTATTCTAGGTTCTCTCAAATTGCTGTGAGAGCATAAGACCAAGACAAAACCACTTTCACTTGTCCCTATGGAACTAATGCTTATAGGCATATGCCTTTTGGTTTACGTAATGCTCCTGCTACCTTTCAGAGATGTATGTCTGCTATCTTTCATTCTTTTGTGAAGAAATTGTGGAGGTTTTCATGGATGATTTCTCCGTCTATGGAACTTCTTTTGATAATTGTTTGCACAACCTTGATAAAGTTTTGCAGAGATGCAAAGAAACTAATCTTGTTCTTAATTGGGAGAAATTCCACTTCATGGTTAATGAAGGGATTTTTCTTGGACACAAAATTTCTGAAAGAGGTATTGAAGTAGACAAAGCCAAAATTGAAGCAATTGAGAATATGCCTTGCCCTAGAGATAGGTATTCGTAGTATCCTTGGTTACGCTGGTTTTTATAGGAGGTTTATTAAAGATTTCTCCAAAATTTCAAAGCCCCTTACTAATCTTCTTCAAAAAGATGTACCTTTTGTTTTTGATGATGATTGTAAGGAAGATTTTGAAACTTTGAAGAAAACTTTGACTATTGCTCCTGTTGTTCAACCACCTGATTGGAATTTACCCTTTGAAATTATGTGTGATGCTAGTGATTTTGTTGTGGGTGCTGTTCTTGGGCAACGAATAGATAAGAAGTTGAATGTTATTCATTATGCTAGCAAGACTCTAGATGCTGCTCAAAAGAATTATGCTACTACTGAAAAGGAGTTCTTAGCTATAATCTTTGCTTGTGATAAGTTTAGACCTTATATTGTTGATTCAAAGGTTACTATTTATACTAATCATGCTGCTATTAAGTACCTTATGACAAAGAAAGACGCTAAGCCTAGGCTTATTAGATGGGTGTTGCTTTTACAAGAGTTTGATCTGCATATTGTAGATAGGAAAGGTGCTGCAAATCCTGTTGCTGATAATTTATCTTGTTTGGAAAATATTTCTTTTGATCCTATGCCTGTTAATGATAGTTTTCCAAATGAACAGTTGGCTGCAATAAGGGTAAGCCAGCATGAGAGTCCTTGGTATGCTGATTATGCTAACTTTATTGTTTCCAAGTATTTGCCTCCAACCTTTACAGCTCAGCAAAGAATAAAATTCTTTTATTATCTAAGGCATTACTTTTGGGATGACCCACATTTATATAAAGAAGGAGTAGTTGGTATTATGCGGAGGTGTGTCCTAGAATATGAACAACAAGAGATATTGAGAAAATGTCATGGCAGTGCTTATGGAGAACATCATGCTGGGGATAGGACTGCACAAAAAGTTTTACAATCTGGTTTTTACTAGCCTACTCTTTTACAGGATGCAAGGAAGTATATTTTATCATGTGATGAATATCAAAGAGTTGGTAACATTTCTAGACGCAATGAAATGCCTATGAATTATTCTCTTGTTATTGAACCTTTTGATTATTGGGGATTTGACTTTATGGGTCCTTTTCCTCCTTCAAAAGGGTATACTCATATTCTTGTTACTGTTCATTATGTTACAAAGTGGGTAGAAGCCATACCTACAAATAGTGATGATGGTAAGACCTCTTTAAAAATGCTTAAAGATGTCATTTTTCCTAGATTTGGTGTGCCTAGATATCTCATGACTGATGGAGGTTCTCATTTTATTCATGGTGGTTTTAGAAAGACTCTTGCTAAGTATGATGTTAACCATAGAATTGGTTCAGCTTATCACCCCCAAACCAGTGGGCAAGTAGAACTTTCAAATAGAGAAATTCAATCTATCTTGCAAAAGACTATTAATAGATATAGGAAAAATTGGTCTAAAAAGTTGAATGACTCTATATGGGCTTGTAGAACTGCTTATAAAAATCCTATGGGAATGTCTCCTTACAAAATGGTTTATGGGAAAGCTTTTCACTTGCCTCTAGAATTAGAACACAAAGCTTACTAGGCAGTGAAAGAGCTGAATAGAGATTTTAAACTTGCTGGTGAGAAAAGATTGCTTGACTTGAGTACCTTAGATGAGTGGAGAAGTGAAGCTTATGAAAATGCTAGACTCTTTAAGGAAAAGGTAAAAAGGTGGCATGATAGGAGAATTCTCAAAAGGGAGTTGGTGAGAAAGTTCTTTTGTATAGGTCTCGTCTCAGATTTTTTGCAGGGAAACTAATCTCAAAATGGGAAGGACCTTTTGTTATCGAGGAGGTGTATCGTTAGGGGCCATCAAAATATCTTCTTTGAAGGACAACACTACACAGGTGGTGAATGGTCAAAGGCTCAAACATTATATTTCTGGAGATTCTTATAATGAAGATGTTGATATTATTCAAATGGTGACTCCGGAAGAATTTATCAGACACCAAACTCCAGAATCTGCAGAGTCCGTCTTTGAATAGGTAAAACTGGTGAAAATAGAAGGTTCTCAAAAAACCTTTTTCTTTATATTTTAGATGTTTTATTACATATGGAAGGTTATGAGACAAAAGAGAGGAGGAAACAGAGCCGATGTGGGCTACACCCACTAGTGGCGCGGGCCCCAGCTGGCCGCGCCACCAGGGGGTATGAGCCCCCTGGAGTCCGTCTCCACCTCGTTTTTCGCATAGTACCTTCCTTATGTCGTATAAATTCATAATATATAACCCCCCGGATCCCCTGAGGTTCGTATATCTTGTTCTCATCGTGTTTTCGTTTCGATCTGTTTCTATGAGGAATTTTCTCAAGTTTAGAGGAACCATGGTCTCCGCCAACGACAAGGGCAAGAAGCCCTTTGAATATGATCCTCAAAACCCCAAGGAGGAGGAGATCTTGGTTGGGGATGAAGAAGACGTGAAGGAGGATGAGCATCCGGACACCCGCGCTACCGTTGCAAGCATTGGAGTGATTTAAAACCCTACCAAGCTCAGGAGGACATCACGGATGTCTACAGGAGGGAAAACTTCTGCGTCATATCCTCTCTCCATGGTCACTTCCTTCACGCACCAGGAATCTCTTCCATACTCTTATACATGAGAAACAATACCAAAATATGCCCAAAGGGAGGTTGCCCTCTGTTTGGGATCTGCCTCGTTCTAACCATGCAGGGAAGGAACACTCTAAGAAGGATGAGTGGGGAAAGAATAACAAGGACTAGGATTCTCGGTCCGACATGATCATGAACCGCATTGAGCAAAATTCGGAGTTGATTCGTACTCTAACCTTCGAAATTGAGGATTCAAGGGAACTGATTGAAAAGCTTATCAAGAGAACACCACCACCACCGAAGGAGTAATTCGTCACCAGGTTTGGCATCCCCTTGGCTTGTTCCAAGCTTGGGGGAGTGCCACGGTATCACATCATTATCTTTTATCTTTTTTACCTTTTTAGTAGATTCATATATTGGGTAGAGAAGTTATCTTATAGGTTGGTTTGCATTATGTAAGTATCTCTCTTTTAGTTGGTTATCTATGTATCCCTTGGTGTGAGTGCCTTTATGGAATATTAATGAGAAGTCTCATCTTTTACATTTTGCACTTCTTATTTTAGTTTGTAATCTCTATTATATGATTGATCTTGTTGATCCGCATTGGTATCACTTTGGGAGCATCTAGTAGATCTAAATTGGTTTTGGAAAACCGAGATTTGGTCAAACATCCCAAAATTATTAAACTTGAATCATCAAACTCTAATCATCAAAATTAGGGTTAACAAAACAAAATCCAATTAAAAATATGAAAGCATTCATATGTGTGTGTATTAAAATTTGGATTCTTTTGAATTGCCATGGTTCTGTGTTTCTTTGCTTGTAAAATGATTCTTAGGTGAAATAAAAATCATATAAACAATCCCCAAACTTTTCCCAAAGACAAACAAGTCAAAACAAACAAATTAAGTGAATGGTCACTTTGGCCAAATTAACTCCCATGCCTACTTTGGCTATCTCTAACTTTCAGAACTTAACAGAAACATGTATGGATCTTTGAACCCCTTGATAGTACTCATAACAAGGTACCAAGGCCCACTTTGTGATCATGCAAAAAACATTTAAATGCTTAGTTTAAATGACAGTTTAAAATTGAATCTATTTCATATGGAAAGATCCCACTATTTCAAAAACCACTCAAACAAGCTCAATTTTCAAAACCCAAGCATCCACAGAATCCTCAACACATGCCTAGCACACCCACCAAAAATCTTTTCAAAATTCAAAACTTAAGTTCATGCGGCCATTTCATCAAACAGGTTGCAGATTCAAATCAACCAAATCAAAAACACTATGTTGAGCAGTGTTTTGGACCAACCTTGTTCCCTCTCTGGTTACACTAGCCTTAGTAGATCATCTAGCAACCTTAACTAATCTCTAGCACCACTATAAGCCAGCCATTGTCATCAATGGTGAGCAAGAAGAGAGCACCCATGTCACCCCAGTGTGGACACCAAGCTAGGAGAAGAACTAGCCGTGCCAACCTTGTCTAGCATGCAGCCCATGCCTCACCGCCCCCTCTCGACTAGCCCTAGCTCGAAGACAGCGACCCGAACCGCCAGGAACGCCGCTCCCGTGCCGCTATCGACCATGCCGACGCGCACCGCAGAGCACGCGCCGTTCCCACGCACCCCGACCACCTCAAGCCCTCGCCGCCCGCCAGCATGCACCCCACCGTCCTAGGAGACCAGACATGCTCGTTTCACCGCCAGTACCCCGCAGACACTGCTCACCGTCGAAGACGCCGCCTCTGCTGTGCAGAGCACCGCACGTTCCCGACCATTTGCCACCGCCCCTACACGCACATTTAAACCTTAGTGCATCGCCAGGAGACCTCCCGTCGATCGCCAACCTCGGCCATGCCTCTAGCTGCCCATAGCCGTGTCGCCACCGTCGCTTGCCCATCCCTCTCGGTCTCGCCGTCGAGCCTATAAAAGGAGACGTCCCCCACTCGATTTCTTCACACCATCTCACTCCCCTCACCTCACTGATCATTACACCCCTTAGCCGGAGCACGAGGAGCAGCAGCTCGCCGGAATTGCGCCGGAGCAGGCCGCCTCTAGAGAAGAAGGGAGCCGTTGATTTCGTACACCCCCGAAGCTGCTGCGACCACCCCTGAGTTTGCTGTCATCGACTTCGTCGTTTGCCCGCCTCGCCGTCGTCATTGGAGCCCCGGTATGCCCCCTATGCACCTCCACTGAGCCGCTAGGGTTCGAGATCGCTGGTGACATGTTCATCGTCGACGACGACCCTCAGCCGTCGATCTTCATTCTAATCCAACGCACCACATCGCCCCGTACCGCTTCGCGTTTAATGAGCCACTGACCAGTAGACCCCCCTGTCAGTTGCGCCCCGCGCTGCAGAGTGACACTCGGCCGACCCAATAACCCTTCCCGCGCAGCCCACTCGTTTGAATTTAGCTTTTTCTATTTATATTCAAACTCAGTTCTGTACCTAGTTTCAAAAATCAACCCATCTTGATTCAGTGAACCAAAATTCATGAAACCAATTTTGTTAGAAAGATATTGAAATGATGAATCCAAGCCCGTTGGATTCAAATCATTTGGATCTATAGATCAACCTTGGTAAAAATAACAAGGCAGGAGCTTTTCTGCATTCAAACATTTTTCAAATTTAAACCATAATAGCTTTTGAGTTGTTTCCAACTCTCAAAAATCATATTTGATCATACCTTTCAGTGTATATAAAAATATATGGGTTTACTTACAGAAAAAATGTTCAAGTAATAAAAGAATGCCACATAGGCATTTCTAGCCACTTTAATGATTTAAAATAAAAAGGTTAAACCTTATTAAATTGTGACACCACTTTAAATCACATTATCATGTACTAAAATATGTGGTGATGACATGTGCCAACATGATCCCATGTTTGAGTTGGAGAATATTAAATCTTAAGTAGTTTTTCAATGAGTAGAAATTACTTTTCTAAAACTAAAATACATAAGACAAATGCTTTAATCTTGTAATGTTAGTGATGATGCTAGATCATCTATAGAACCCCTTTGTGTGATGATTGAAAGTAGTTAAGTATTGTTTGGTGATTGTGTACCTCATATTTATTTATAGACGCTAGTACCGACCAAGGATACGAGGAGGAAGGAGGATACTACGAAGAAGAAGCCGAGGAGAACTTCAACCACTGCTCTGCTAAAGGCAAGCTAACACTTGCAATTATGATAGTTACATGACCTATGCAATGCACTAAGCATGCTTGGTTAGACATATTTGATGATACCCCCTCCTAGTTTTACTTGCAAGCTTTCTACTTTATTTCTTTATCAAAGCTATTTCTTAGAGTTTATTTAAGTGACTTGTAGATTCTAGGAAGATAACTGAAGGTTGCATAAAGAGCATTAAATTTGTCCTAAGCTAGATAATCTTGATGTCATCCTAAGGCATGAGATGGTACTTAGTTAAAACTCCACTTGTTTTACCACCCCTCATTAGTACTCACCCCCACTTGTAGATGCTAGTGCTAAGCATAAAACTTGATCAAATTTAGATGGGAATACTTGGTGGAAAATGGTTATGAAAACCTTAGAATGATGAGTCATTCTACTGAGATGTTTTGACATGTGTTTCCAAACACAAGATGATTTGGATGATGAAAATGTTAAGGCATGAGCCTTAGCCCTTTATAAAACTGATGGTTGTCTGGATGCGATACCATTCCAATTTTACCGTACAACCACAATACCCGAAAATTGGGTAGGGCTTGACTGGAAACTTATATACCTTAGTATGGGTTCCCTCATGGCCAAGGTCTGAGCTGAGGCTACCTTGTGAAGATTTTCCACCTATGTAGTACCCAAGATGACAGTTGGTCATGGTTGGGAGGCCAAACTCACAGGAGAGGTGCCTATACTAGGGCGTGTAATTGAAAGGTTAGGATTGATTATCCGCATACTGAGTATTGTGAATTTAGGATTTGTTCCTGATGGATGTATCGAATGTTGTGGTGAAAGTGTACAATCTCTGCAGAATGTCAAACTATTCGAATAGCCGTGTCCGCGGTTATGGACAGTTGGAGTGGCCATACTGTTCCCCCGTCAGATGTTTTCAAAATGATTTGTGAAATTAATTGAGAATTTGACTTGACCACAACAGAGTTGTGGCATGAGATACAAGTTCCCACTTAGGTGTTATAAAATTCAACTAGCTTTTCTTGCTTCTGAACTTAGTAGAGGTAAATCTGGCTTTTTGCAGAACAACCCTAGAGCTTAGTGTCCTACTACAAAAACCCCCTTCACTTGTTAGTATTAGTTTGCGAGTACTTAAAGAGTACTCATGGCTTTGTCCCTGGCTATTCCCGTGGCCAGACTATGAAGAAGAGTACCAGGATGATGGACCCTAGGAAGGTTACGACAACTAGGATCATCTCCCATCGTCAGCATTGCCTGTGACCCCGAAGATGGAGTTTCGCCTAAGCTACCTTTATTATTACGTAATTCCGCTGCTTGAGTTGTATTAAGAACTGGATCATGAGATCCTTATTTGTGTAAGACCTTATGTATGGTTTGTAATGGATGATGTACTGTGATATCCAAATCTGTTATGTCTCGCAAAAATGGTAATCCTGGGATTGCGATGTATGGCATAACAGGCATTTGGGATTAAAAATCCGGGTGTTGACAGTCAGTAGCAACACTTTTTGAGGTTTGGAAGGAAAAGAGAAAAGCACTTACAGGTATTTTGTATCATTTATTTTCTTTCTTGATTGGCTCATAAGCTTAGTATTCTTTATTTAAGATCTTTTGTGTCTTCAAGGAGGATTGCATGTTTGGCTTTATTACTTGTATGTTTGCTTGTTTCCTTCAACTCTTTTGCTTGCTACCCATCCTTGCTAGCCAAAAAATGTACTGAGAGAGAACACTTCTCATGCATCCAATCCTTTAAACCAAAACCTATGCCATTTGTGTCCACCATATCTACTTGTTAGCATTATTGCTATTCCAAGTAAATTCTCAAGCTTCATCTATCTTTCAAATTAAAAATTATTTTGTTACGTGAAAACTAGTTAGTAAAGCTCTCACGAACTTGATGGCACGCCTTATTTTCGTGCCCCTAATAAACTTGAACCATTGTGTCATCGAAGTTGTATATGCTTGCACCTATATGTTGGGATTAGCAGAACCGTGCTGTCATGGGGAACGCTTTCAACATTGTACATGTACATTGTACACAGTTGATATCATGCTCTTTTGTTTGCGGATGTCCTCGGTGTGAAATAAAAGGGGAGCTTTTAAGTCCATGGAGTTATGTATGTGTGTTAGAGAAACGACTGCGCCTCTAGCCTAAGCCATGCCTAATCATGGTGGAAACTTGCAGCATAACCATAGTGAGCAATATGTGAAGCATCCTCAATAAAAACCTATGCAAATAGCAAATAAAAAGATCGCTAAGATGCTCACTGTCTGCTTGCCTTGTCATTTTGATTATGGGATAGCTCCTGTATCATGTGCAAGGGATACCCCATTGGCAGTTCTCTATGATACGCACGTACTTACTACGACAAGAACTTACCAGTAACTAAAGTTGAGTAGCATGAGGAGCGGCCCTCGTACTCAAGGGACATGATATTGCCAACTTATATTTCGTCAAGCATATACTCCATCTTTGTTCACTTTAATCTTAATCACCTCAAGATGCTTATGATAGGGGCAATGAGAGCTCAAAGCTAGTAAGTACCATAATCTTTTGAAAGCTCTTTATGAACTTGAAATCCCTGCTTCCCTCTATGAAGGGCATTTCTTCTACTTCTAAGTTGAGTCAGTAAAGCTATTCCTCTCTATCTCCAGCAATCATTTGAGTTGTTGTGTTTCAAGCATTCATATGATGATTTATTCAATCATGTTCCTTATCTTCCTTGTTTGCACAAGACTCTTATCTAAATGAGTATTACTTTGAAAAGCCATCTTTGTGAAAAGCCTTTTATCTTTGAGCAAAGAATACTGTTGTTATAAATTTCTTTAAAAAGCTTTGTTTGAAAACTGTTTGCCAACTATTCTCTGACCAAGAACAAAGTTTGTCAATCCCAATTATGATTTATCTTTATGCATCTTTATTGTGACTCCCATACTTGTTGCAAGCTAAGTTATATAATGGTGAGTTGCTTTCTTCTATGAGTTGTGAATTGGTAAGTCTGATGCTTCTTGTCCGTATTCTTGTTATCGACACTTCACTCCATAAACTTGTGGACATGTTTACTGAGCTCAGTTATCGCTTGGGAACAAGCGAGGTCTAAGCTTGGGGGAGTTGATACGTCCAATTTGCATCACCATTCTATATCATAATTTTCCTCTATTCATTGATATATTTCATATTAAGAGGTGTTACTTATGTTTTTTCATCTGTTTTTGCATGTTGGATGATTCTTGGAGAATTAACTGCCGGAGTCAGGATTCTGATGGAAAAGGCGGTGTTTTGATGCAATTTCGTGAAGATCAGAAAATACCAGAAAAACTACAGAAAATAATATTTTCCCAGAAGACGAAGGATGCCAGAAGGGGAGGCGTAGTTGGGCCACAAGGGGCCCACACCCCCCCAGGCGCGGGCCACACTGGGCCGAGCATACAGGGGGTGTGGCCGCCCTAGCCCACCTCTAGCTCCGCCCTCTCACCTATATCTTCTCCTCGAAACCCTAAAGTCGGGGAGAGCGACCACAGAAAGATTCTGCCGCCTCTACGGGGCAGAAAACACCGAGAGAGAAAGAGCTCTCCGGTAGACAGATTTTTGTCGGGGAAATTCCTTCCCGGAGAGGGGAGATCGTCGCCATCAACACCATCGTCAAGCTAGACTTCATCGGCATCATCATCCACACCATCATCTCCACCAGCACCATCGTCACCACTCCATCCCGCTATAACAATTGTGTTGAATCTTGCATAGTTCTTAGGGGAAACTTTCCCCGTGTTGATTACTATTGTAGTTGATGCTTGTGAGTGGAACCATTGAATTTTTTTTGACCCCAAACTGTGAGGCAAACGCCCCACAGTAATTCATTACTCCAAGCAAAACAAAAGTTATTTACAAAAAGAAAACATGAAGTAAAACAACATGAAGACTAACTATATACAAAATTTCTAGAGAACACTAATGCAGATTTGCTATCCATGCCATAAGACTATCTCTGTACTTGTGTTTGATCCTGTGCTGTAAAAGAGTGATGTCATGGATAAACTGAGCTCTCCACGTGGCAAAAGATGGCCTTTCATTGTTGAAAATCTTCCCATTTCTAACCAGCCAAATGTTCCAGCATGCAGTTATTAAAACCTCCATAAAAATGGCTTTCCAAAATCCTTTTTAGCAACTGTAACAATCTGCTGCAAATCATTATAAGGCTGCCAAGTTATCTGTAAGTAGTTCCATACCCTAGCACTGAAATTACATTAAAAAATAGGTGGATTCTATCCTCATATGCTCTTAATGGACAAAGCTCACAGTGTACATCATCTGTAACATGCCAATGTCTTCTTTGTAGCAGATCTCTTGTATTTAACCTGTCTCTGAGCAACAGCCAAGCAAAGACTTTTGTTTTCATAATACAGCTAGACTTCCAGATCCAAGAAAAAACTTTTGGTGCTTGAATATGCTCATGAATAAACTTATAGAATTTTCCTGGAGTATACGTTTCACCCCATCAATAGCTCCAAACATCATTCTGTAAAGTTAAAGGGTTACTCTGCATCAAAAGTTTTAGCTCATCTAGCTCCTGATAAGCACCAGCCGAAAGTGGGAGGTAGAAAAGATTATGGATATCCTGAGCAGAGTAAATAGCAACAGCTGATAAGTTTTCATTCAAAACATATGAAAATAACCTTGGAAATCTATGCTTTAATGGCTGAATGATTCCCTATAAGGACCAATTGTCAGACCAGAATAGAAAAGTGTCACCTTTTCCCATTGTTACTGCTGCCACACCTCTGAAATTATCGACCTGTTTTAGCACATCACGCCACCAAAAAGAACCACATAGATTTTTAGCATGGGGAACCTTATCAGAATAATAAGAACTCCATACAAGCTTTACCCAAGGAATCCCCTTATTATTGTAAAACTTGTCAAAAATTTGATTAACAAGGCTGCATTTTTCTTTTGAAAATCAACCACACCAAGACTCCTTTGGCAAACGTACTAACTACCAAGCCGCCAATGACTGTTTTGGTTCATCATGCTTGTCTCTCCATATGTGGAACCATTGAATTATTGTTTATGTTCAGATTGTTATCCATTATCATATCATCTCTGATCTTGATCCATATGATGTCTCGTGAGTAGATTGTTTAGTTCTTGAGGACATGGGAGAAGTCATGTTGTTAGTAGTGGATTTGTGTTGAGGTATTATTCAATGGTATAATATTTAAGTTGTGGTGATATTCTTGAAGTGGTGTCATGTGAACGTCAACTACATGATACTTCATCATTTATGGGCCTAGGGGAATGCATTGTGTATTTGGCTACTAATTATGGGGTTGCCGGAGTGACAGAAACCTGAACCCTCATTAGGGAACCATTGCATAAGGGAGTGTAGGATCTCAGAGTTTAAGATTGTGGTTAGGTTTTTATCTTAATTGCTTCCTTGTAGTTGTGAATGCTTGCAAGGGGTTTAATGAAAAGTATGTATTAGTCCAAGTAAGGTTGGTACATTAGCACAGGTTCACCCACACAACACTTATATAACCAAAGAAGATTAATCAGCTTTATGAAACGAAAGCACTTGACAGTATTCCCATGTGTCCTCGAGAACGTTTGGTCCTCATTAGTATCATCACCGGCTTGTCCTTTGCTAAGAAAGAATTGGGCCACTACTGCAATTATTTGTTGTCTTATTTACTTGCACTTTATTTCCTTGCTTTATCAAAAAACCTCTAAAAATCTGTTTGCTAAATGTTTACAAAGATTTCCTGCTCCATACCACTAGTCAACACATTCTGCTCCTCGTTGGGATCGACACTCCTATTTATCGAAAGTACTACGATACACCCCCTATACTTGTGGGTCATCAATAGTTGGTCGTTAAAGGCATTGCCTCCGCTTTACGGCTCCAGGTTTCTTTGGTATGTTGGAAATCTCGTGTCTTTGACATTAATGTAGTGATTCCCATCATCAAACGTCATTATCTGTGCAAGGAAAAATAGAAATATAGGATTGCATACCCCTTCGATCATTAGGCATTAGTGGCAGAATTTAGAGAGATATTTCCAAAAATATATAAATAATATCTAGTTTAAATGTGGACGTGGATGGCTATATTTCATAGCCATCATACGTACGACACCATTAGTCTCGGGCCAATTGGGCTCATTTGTCCCGGCTTGAGATACAAACTGGGACTAATGGGTCTGGAGCCTGATACGTGCTGCGGGCACCCCCATTAGTCCCGGTTTGTATCTCAAACTGAGACAAATTGGTTGGCCCTATATTTATTATATGACCCCTCCTGTTTTTCCTGGTGGGAGGTGGTATAGGTTTGTGCTAGTCTTTTTGTTCATATGCACTAGAGGTGTTCGGTGAAATGCCTGTTAGAGCGATGCCACTTGAGTTCACACAATACAAACATTATATGAGGTGTCTGAGCCACACTTAAGTTTTCTCATCTTTGTTTCCAAGTGTCCTAAAAGGTTAGCAACTATATTCTCGTTTAGACCGCGTGGTACTAATTTTAGCATCGTGATTGCGTTTCATATATAGTTGTATGATGCATATGAGCCATCCATGGATATATGGTGGCCGACGGTCTACCGCTTTTAGATAAGGCGTGTGTTATTTTTGCCTTGTGGCCGAGGCGAACAAGTGGCGGCATGGTCTTATGTGTTGTCCATGTGTTAAATGCAGGAATGACAAAGCTCACACTTCCGCAAGAGTCATTCAGAGCCACCTTCTTCGGTCCAGTTTCATGTCCGGCTATAATGTTTGGATCAAAAATGGGGAAAGAGGGGTTATGATGGAAGACGGCGATTCAGAAGAGAATGATGATGACAACTACCGATATATGTTCCCTGAATACGCTGATACCGCAATGGAAGACAATGAAGAAGAAGGAGTTGAAGAATTGGCACCAGATGAGCCCGCTGATGATCTTGATCGGGTCATTTCTGATGCAAAGTGAGACTACGACACATAAAATGATAGGTTGCAGTTCGAATAGATGTCATAGGACCACAACAAATTGTTATACCCAACTAGTGGAGATGGATTTGTATTACTTATTCAAATTTTTGTACCTAGAATAATTATTTTATAAAACAGAAATGGATTTGTATTACTTATTCAAATTCAAGCACTTTTTATGTTGAAAGTTTAGTGAGATTCAAAATATGCAAAATATAATAGTTAATGCATTTTTTAATTGAAAATGGTAAAATGGTTAATAGTTTGACTAGTTAGAATAATTGTTTTATAAAACATAAAATGGATTTGTATTACTTTTTCAAATTCAAGAACTTTTTATATTGAAAGTTTAGTGAGATTCAAAAATATGCAAAACATAATAGTTAATGCATTTTTAATCAAAAATGTTAAAATGGTTAATAGATTGACTAGTTAGAATAATTATTTTATAAAACATAAAATGTATTTGTATTACTTATTCAAATTCAAGCGCTTTTTATATTGAAAGTTTAGTGATATTCAAAAATATGCAAAATATAATAGTTAATGCATTTTTTAATTAAAAATAGCAAAATGGTTAATAGCTTGACTAGTTAGAATAATTAGTTAATAAAACAAAAAATCGTTTTGGATTACTTATTCAAATTCAGGCACTTCTCATGTTGAAAGTTTTCTCGAATTTATAAGGTTTCAAAAACTATATAATTCAAATGTTTAAATGTTTTCAAATTGTGCCAGATTTGAAAAAACAGTACAGCGCGCTAGTTTTGGCCCAGGACGTGCAATTTTTGGGACTTTTGTCCCGACGCAACTCACCAGCCGGGACTAAGGCCTTTGTAGCGCGTGTTAGTGCCTGAAAAGCGCCCCCTTTAATCCTGGTGCGTGGCACCAGTCTGGACTAAAGACCTCCTTTAGTCCCGACAAGTGCCACGCACCCGGACTAAAGGTTGGGGAGGATATATATACTTGGCCTCTTCCCCGGTCAAATCCACTGACCGGGACATTAGAGGCCAATTGAAGACCACAACGCCACCAGGCTACCCAAAATCCCCGTGCCGGCCGCCACCGTCACCCTCCCCACTCCGGCCGCCACCACCACCCTCCCCACGCCTTCTCGCGCCCCTCCCCATGCCTCCCCGCGTCGGCCCGCCACCCTCTGTCGCCAGCAGCCATCGAGCTTCCCTGCGCCGGCCGCCACCGCCTCCCTGCAGATAGACGAGGAGGTTGCAAATCTTTGTTTTAGTTGCATTTTTAGAAAAATAAGAAATAGGAAATAGAAAATTAGGAAATAGGAAATAGAAAAATAGGACATAGAAATATTTTTTAGTTGCATTTTTAGTTGCAAATATATGTGTAGCAATATTTATAAGAAATAGAAATAGGGAAATAGAAAAGTTGGAAATAGAAATATTTTTTAGTTGCATTTTTAGTTGCGAATATATGTGTAGCAATATTTGAAAGAAATAGAAATAGAAATAACATTTTATTGTTACACAGGATTATTACATTTTTAGTTGCAAATATATTTTAGTTGTGTATTTTAGTGTAGAAAATAGGAAATAGAAAAATAGATGTGTAGCAATATTTTTATAGATGTGTATTTTAGTGTAGAACATTTTAAGTTGTGCATTTTTTAGTTGAATTTTAGTTGGAAATATATGTGTAGCAATATTTGTGTGCAAATATATGTGTAGCAATATTTGTGTTGCAATAGAAATATTGTGTGCAAAAATAGGATTTTTTGCAAATACAAATATTGTGTGCATTTTGCAAATATTGTGTGCAAATATATTTGCAAATATGATTTTTTTCTATGTTCAAATATTGTGTGCATTTTAAAATAATATTGTGTGCATCTCGCATTTTGCAGAAACTATGGATACAACTAGTCCAATCCGCAGAGACCTAGCACAAGAAGAAATTCTTGAGGATATAATCCACGACACTGATCCACTAAAATCTTCCTCGAGGTATCTGAACACATCCGGTGAGGTAGAGGAGGTTGACCGAAGAGAGGGAGAAGCCGTCGGCTCCGATAATGGAGAAGCCGATGGACCATTAACAAAGACTGGCGAGATATATATATATATATGATGTCCGGTGATCACTACATATATGATGTCCGGGAGGAGCTGTATATACCGAGTTGTATATATATTATATTGACGAATGTTTCTTCTCTTATACGTCCACATCAAGCAAGAATTTGAAACGAGTTACGGCCAAAAAGTTGGATGCGCGTTGATACGTCCAATTTGCATCACCATTCTATATCATAATTTGCTTCTATTCATTGATATATTTCATATTAAGAGGTGTTACTTATGTCTTTTCATCTGTTTTTGCATATTGGATGATTCTTGGAGGATGAACTGCCAGAGTCAGGATTCTGATGGAAAAAGAGGTGTTTTGATGCAATTTCACGAAGATCAGAAAATACCAGAAAAACTACAAAAAATAATATTTTCCCAGAAGACGAAGGATGCTAGAAGGGGGGGCGGAGTTTGTCCACAAGGGGCCCACAACCCCCAGGCGTGGGCCACCTTGGGCCACGCCTATAGGGGGTGTGGACACCCTGGCCCACCTCTGGCTCTGCCCTCTCGCCTATATCTTCTCCTCAAAACCCTAAAGTCAGGAGAGCGACCAAAGAAAGATTCCGCCGCCTTTGCACGACGGAAAACACCGAGAGAGAAAGAGCTCTCCGGCAGACAGATTTCTGCCGGGGAAATTCCTTTCCGGAGAGGGGAGATCATCGCCATCAACACCATCATCAAGCTAGAATTCATCGGGATCATCATCATCCACACCATCATCTCCACCAACACCATCATCACCACTCCATCCCGCTGTAACAATTGTGTGGAATCTTGCATAGTTCTTAGGGTAAACTTTCCCGATGTTGATTACTATTGTAGTTGAAGCTTGTGAGTGGAACCATTGAATTATTATTTATGTTCAGATTGTTATGCATTATCATATCATCTATGATCTTGATCCATATGATGTCTCCTGAGTAGTTCGTTTAGTTCTTGAGGACATGGGAGAAGTCATGTTGTTAGTAGTGGAATTGTGTTGATGTATTATTCAATGGTTTAATATTTAAGTTGTGGTGCTATTATTCTAGTGGTGTCATGTGAACATCGACTACATGATACTTCACAATTTATGGGCCTAGGGGAATGCATTGTGTATTTGGCTACTAATTGTGGGGTTGCCGGAGTGACAGAAACATGAACCCCCGTTAGGAAACCATTGCACAAGGGACTATCAGATCTTAGAGTTTAAGGTTGTGGTTAAGTTTATATCTTAATTGCTTTATTGTAGTTGCGGATGCTTGCAAGGGGTTTAATTACAAGTATGTATCAGTCCAAGTAAGGTCGGCACATTAGCACAGGTTCACCCACACAACACTTATAAAACCAAATAAGATTAATCAGCTATATGAAATGAAAGCACTTAACAGTATTCTCATGTGTCCTCGAGAACGTTTGGTCCTCATTAGTATTATCACCGGCTTGAACTTTGCTAAGAAAGAATTGGGCCACTTGCTGCAATTATTTGTTGTCTTTATTTAGTCGTGCTTTATTTCCTTGCTTTATCAGAAAACCACTAAAAATCCGTTTGCTAAGTATTTACAGAGATTTCCTGCTCCTTACCACTAGTCAACACCTTCTGCTCCTTGTTGGGATCGACACTCCTATTTATCGAAAGTACTATGATACACCCCTTATACTTGTGGGTCATCACGCGTACAAGTTATCCAATTACGGCGGTATCAACACTGGGTGAACCATTGGACCCCGAAAGGGCTAGAAATTTATTTGTACAACAATGCGGAGTTATGGTTAGTGATCACATCCCGATCACCATTCGAGAGTGGCATAAGCCAAAAGGGGTGGAAAAGAGTGAGTATGTCGCTAAAAGGTACAAAGAGGGTCTTTGGAATGACCTCATGGCACATTTCACCTTGCCAGAATATGAGGATGATGCCGACACAGCTGCATTGAGGAAGAAATTCAAGGAGTGGACTCTTAAGAAGATGGCCGAATTATTCCGGAACTGGAAGAAAGCATTATGGCTAAAGTATCAGAAGGACAAGACTGTTCCAAAATTCGAAGGCTAACTAGCAAAGCAGTAGCCTTACTGAGATGCATTTATGAAGTACAAGAAGTCAAAACCTGCTAAGAAAAAGTCAGAAAAACAAGAAAAATGCTGCAAAATAGAAATATCACCATCACCTGGGGCTACGCGACTGCCATGCCAAAGTGAGATAAAAAAGAGAAAGAGCTGCTTGCTAAAGGGCTCACTCCAGAACCAATACGTGAAGAATGGGATTTGATGGCAAGAAATTGGTTCCTTGGGCATGGGAGTGAGTATGACGATATTACAGGGGACCTTGTTTGCGGTGACAGGATTAGGATACCCAAGGAGACATGGCAGAGAGTGGTGAAAGAAATTAAAGAGGGGAAAACAAAGTTACGTCTCGATAGAGAGAAAGACTTGCTGACACAGGTCCTCGGGAATGACGAACACGGAGGACGAGTACGAGGCCTTGGCCCTGGGAGATTGGGTTTCCCAAAGGCAAAGGTACTTATAGAAGCCGAGCAAGAGCCAAGCAAATACATGAGGAGGAGCAGCGAGACATGTTCAACTAGTTGCAATTGACAAGAAGAAGCAGATTGATGAACTTAGAGGAGTAGCACGCCTGCAAGATCCCGCACTCGATATTATCACCGACCCATCTCATTAGAGAAGCAGCATGGCTGAATCATAGGTCCCGTATGATGATGCGCGGATGATAGATGGCGGTCCCGGCCACCCATGGATGGAATCAAGGAGCAGATACCTTGTGAGCTCCATCAGAAGGTGAAGAACATATCCCTGAATGTGGCAGTCGGAAGTGCTTTACCTTGTCCACCTGACACATGCTGGCATGGCCGTGAGATTCCAGCTGGCTATGATAAAGTCGGGGTGGATGAAATCGTAATGGGGTGGGACTCAATGGAGCTTGACATCCCTGGACCTGGACGTGTGAGGACACTCGGAGAAGTACTGGGTGGTATCATTCTATGGGACAAGAACAACATCAAGCTTTCAGGATCGGCGCCAAGGCCAACACTGCCTCTGAGTCGTCGCAGGTCACCTTTACGTCCATCACCTCCTAGAAGCCCACCCCATGACTAGGACCACCACAGCGCGAGTCCATCTCGATCTCCGCGGCAGGGTCAGTCGCTGTCTTTGCCACCCGCTAAGGACAATAAGAAGAAGCATGCTCCATCGACGAGTACTAACCGACGCAGCAGCCCAAAACGACAAATGTCGCCCCTCCCAAGAGTACCTCATAAGAATCTTCCCATCATACCTTATGATCATAATGACGAGGAAAACGCGGCGATCGCAAAGGCCCAATGTGATGCATATTTTCAAAATAATAAACCCGAACCCTCCCTGGTATACACCAAGAAGAAAAAAGCGTATGCACTTCATTTTCTAAACACAAAATCGCAATATGAGTTGCACCATAAGCCAGATGACTATCTACACACACTTCATAAGGAAGTGAAGAAGAGCAAATCAAGTAGAAGTGCAAGCGGGAGCAAATCAAGTAAAAGTGCAAGTGGTAAAATAAGGGATGTTCCCTAGCTTGGATAACAGGCCTAACAATCAATCCCACCCCTCAAGGTGTTATCCAAAGACGTCCCCCAGCTGCTGCGGCAGGATATGGAAGAAGCTACGAAGTGGGCGGCCAGTATGAATGTGAGTGTTGCCGAATTTCTAGGTTCCCGAGATGACAAGTTACCCAAGGCTGATGTAATCCCTAGATATGTCCCAGGGATGCCTTTGGTCAGCAAAGAGAAGTTGCAACAACTGCCAACACAAATGCAGAATTTCCATGAATGGTACTTGAGAGTCGCAAAGGGGACAGAACAATGATCGTGGCGAAAGTCCCACATGAGTACTACTTATGAGCCGAAGAGGTCCATGTTGAGTTTCTAGAACTGTTCCAGTTATACAATTTCGATGTCCTTGACAAATCTCTCATGATTTGTTATTGTCTGTAAGTTGTTGAATTCATTATCTACATATAAGTTGTTCAGTTTTTCAGTTGTTCAGTTCATTGCATGTAATTATCCCCATTATATCCTTTTATACTGTATTATTATGTAGAATGAAGATCTGGGAATGTAAAAGAAGGAGACTCTATGGTGCTGGGTTCATTCACCCAGATAAAGTACATATAGAGACGCTAACGGCTAAACCCAAGGAGACGCAGGAAAACCTTTCGAGATTTCTAACGGAGCAAAATTTCTATGACCACATACTGTTTTCTTACAATTTCAAATGCAGGTCTTACTCTGTTGTACACATTCACTTTTGCTTACTCAATGTTAAGTGTAATTGATGAATTACTGATATATATATATATATATATATATATATATATATATATATATAATGTGTGCAGGTTCCACTAGATTCTACTAGATATTCAACTTGATAAGAGAATAGTTGAAGGCGTGTACCCATTAAAGAGACACCTGGAAGAGTTCCATAGCATGCATGACATGCTCCAGAGATAATCTCTTTCGTTGATTTTCTGAGATATCAGGTAATGAATAACTCATTCATTCATTTTCTTTGGCTGGCAGGGTTTGCAACATGTTCAAGAGTGTAGTTACAGGTTCCTTTAGTGAGAAGCTGACGTTTACTCTGGTCTCAGTAAATAGTACGTGATATATCCGCGCATCTCTTTACTTCTAGTTTCAGTACAATTATGATGCTAGATTATTAATTTAATTGAATTCTATTCTCGTAAAGTGCGCGAGGCAGCCAACGGGGATGAATCTATGTGGATACTACGTTTGAAAGTTCATTCACATTTTACCACTGAGCACAAAGATTATAGAGTCGACATAAGCAAAACATTCATAGCATTATTTTATTACCATCACTTTTTGTTATCATAATTGATATTCATATTGATCTCCTTTTCTTATATAGTTTGAGAGCATGCGGGATGATCTCATACCAGAGAAACACGTACTAGGAATTGCAGATGAACTGGCGGGATTTTTGTTGAAAGAGATGGTAGATGATGCCGAAGAATTTAGTGTGAATAGACACTACTGATTATCCCGACCGTGTAATCGAATAGACGGGCTCTAGTCTCGGTAATTATGATCTACATATAACTATCAAAATTGTATATATTTGTATGTTCGATAGTAAGACAAGTTATCTTGTATATGCACATACGTGTACGGTATGTGATAGCGTATAAATATTTGAAAAATATTTTGAAATGAAAATAAAATAAATAAAAGAATATAAAATGAATTCTCTGCCGCGGTAGAGAAAGTATCCAAAATGCTGCCGAGGCAGAGAACCATTTGTCGCGGTCCGTAACGCCAACCAGGACTAATGGGGTGCACCCTATGCACGCCGCGATGAACACGTGGAGGACCATTTGTCTCGGCTAGTAACCGTGCCAGAACTAATGCGTGGGCCTTTAGTCCCGCTAGGCCAGTCTCGGTTTACCAACCGGGACAAAAGCCCCTTACGGGCCCTGGACTACATCCCGGTTCTCCACTAGTGTTGCTTTCCCATGATAGTTCCTCCTGCTGCAGTATCTGGCATAGATTTAGACATTGGGTTGACATTATAAAATAAATGTAGTATAATCTATTCTTCCGTTCCATGACTATGATAGTTCATTATGGCTTCTTTCATCCTTTCCCATGCAAGCGCTAGTGACTCGTGGTCTTCTTGTCTAACACTTGTAATGTTGGACCTTAGCTGTATAGTCTAAGATGGGGTAAAAATTAGTCATAAAGAGATTAGCGCATTCCTCCCAAGATGTAATAGTGCCTTTAAGCAAAGCTAGCAATGAGTCCTTAGACTTTTCTCTAAGAGAAAAAGGAAACAAACGCAATTTAACAGTATTTAGATCAACATCCTTAATACGCATCATGTCACAAATTTTAGTACAAACATTTAGGTGCAAACCTGAATCCCCAGAAGATGAGCCTCCAAATTAGTTTTGCTGAACCAAACTTTAAACATTAGGCTTAATTTCATATGCTTCCGCATCAACAACGGGCTAAGTAATAGGTGCAAGAATAAAATCATCAGTAGGATTAGCTTACTCCCCATGTTTCTTTTGAGCCATGTATCTTCTTTTTGGTATTTTTAAAGTAAAGGAAACAAATAAACAAGTAACTAATTTTTTTTGGTTTTAAAACAGATAACAAGAAAGTAAAACTAATAACAATAAATAAACTACAAACAAAAATAAAAATAAAAACAAGGTCTCTAGTGACCTCACCAGGATAGCGAATTGCTACCCCGGCAACAATGCCATAAAAAGGGTTAATACCTTTGATCCGGATTCACGGAGATAGTATAATAGTATTTTTTTCCTAGTAGACCTAGTTTTAATCAAACCTTGGTAAACAATGCTAAAATAAATTAAAAGGACACGTCTACAAGACTTTGTTTTTTCATTTTACCTTTGTTTACCAGACCGATCTAGTTTACTTTATACCGTCGGTTGATTCAATGGATGGAGATAGGCAAGGGTTGAAGATCCATCTGTAGCTTCACATCATATGAGATAAAAGATAATAATAGGCACAATCATGTGTAATATTTTAATAGAGATAATTTCTGTGGGCAGCACATCCTAATATACTAAAGACCCTACGAGTTATAGGCATAGTAAGAGCCTTTTGATCCTACCGGTTGCACCACGAAGCACCAGGCTACAAACAGTTATTAAGTGAAAAACACAGATCAAAGCATTAAGGAGAGATGTTGTTGTTGTTCCTCAAAGGGTTGCTCAGAGAAGACCGTATAGCCCTTTATGTCACTAGGTTTCCCGTGAGATCGCCGCTAGTCAAGTATCTCACCTCAAGCCTTTATCGATCTCGGAGGTCTTGGGTACCTACAAGTCCAAAGATCGAGGCAAGAGACAAAGAAACAAAAGAATACAAATTCCTTATTCAAACAATACACAATACTCCCATAAATTAGATGCACATGATCGCTGCGAGGTTTCTCCCCAACCCACAGCCCGTGAGGACAACTCACTCATAACAATAAGATCAAGGATAGAGAACATTGTGCAAAATATTTAAAATGAAATCAAATATTTTACAATGGTCGCCGAATCACATGGAGATATCAAGTACAAAGTAATGGCTATGGCTAATGGAGAGGATATAAGATGGAGGGGATGAACTATGGTGTGGATCTCCTTTGGTGGTGTTGTGATGCAATCTAGGGATGGCGGTCCTCTGCGTGGAGGTTAGGACCTCAAAATATATAGAAGTCTTCAAGAAAGTTGTAGGGTTTGATGAGACGTACCAGTAGTCGTTACGGCCCTGACGCTTGGTAATTGCTCCAGGATTACTTGGTCATGTGGACTTCCTCAAAATCTTCATTTATGACTCCTGATTTCGTATTAAAAAGCGTGATTTCCTACACAACACAATTCAAAGCAATGGTTTGCATATATTTGCAATAATTAGTCATTAGTGGCAAGACTAGAGAGATTCTTTGTCAATTGCTTGAATAAAAACAATATTTAAACACGGAAAAGGATGACTATTTTTGGAGCTATTTTTGTATATATTTGCGCACTTCTGGGCAGTTCGTGGCCGCACATTCGACTCCATCATCGCGGAGGCGTGCCGAGAAGAATTCCAGAGAAAGGCGAACGTCGTCGAAATCATTGAGATTCCTAAGAGCGGAAGTGACGCGGAGGACACAGGGTATGGTGGCGCAGCGGCGGACAGCGGAAGCCACGCGGAAGACGGTGAGCGGACACGGAGACGGATGGCGGGTCAAAGACGTACAGCGGAAGCGACATCGTCGATTAGGTTTTCATATTTTGTCCTTTGTTATTACTAATATCTACGATTAAACAGTTTGTCGTTGAATTGTGTGACCTAATTATTAATATCTATATCGAAATTTTGTTATATTTCAACTAATCTGTGATTCGATGTGAAAGTTGTGTGATTCCGGGTGAAATGTGTTTTGAGGTACAGCCGACAGGCCAGAACAAATACTGCAAACCTAACTCGTAAAAACGAATATTTAGTTTTATAGTATACTCTGCATACTATGCGGTATCTTTTCCACCCCATAGTTTTCTATACTGCAAACACGTTTCGCGGTTTACCGCATCTGCGTTTTTGCGTGCTAGAGATGCTCTAAAGAAATGCGTGGACAAAATCACATTCAAAGTTGACAGCATTGCCGTAGTGCGGTGTCGTACAATGACATATGTGGTGGCACCTGACCTGTCCCCCATGGTTAGCAACTAGACAGACACATGCATGCTAGCTGACCTGTAATGTACTCCGGTCCTCACCAATTATAGCAGGACCGGCCGGTCATGCATGCTTGGTCGGTGACCTGACTTGGTAAACGCAACCCAGAAATGCATTACTTCTTGGCGTTTTCCTGCATGAGGCTGGCTGCTGAATCGGTGACCAGGTCAACACATAAAGTGTATCTTTTTTTCCACTCGAGCATAAAATGGACTTCATTTTGTGCTGGATTTTGTAAAGGTCCCGGCAAATGTGGGGTTAGTGGAAAGCAATGCAGAAGTAGGGGCAGGGGCGGAGCCAGGATTTTAACATGAGAGGGCGAAGATTTTTTTTGACGGGGATAACACATCACATAAATCAAGTCAAGATACTCACATCAAAGCCTATCAATATAAATGTTTGGCTTTGCCACCATACAAAAACAAATTTCTACAAATTAAATTTAGAATGAAAGTGACTTGTAAAAAAATCTTCATTGAGTTAGTTTTTCTCCCAAAGATAATAGGTGCATAGAATATTAGAGAAACACAAATGCATTATCATATATGAAAGTAAACAATTAACCAAACTAACAAGTCGTAAACTTGTAATCCATATGAGAGACGACAAAAGGCTACAAGTACTAGTCTGTGTATACCTATCTTAAGGTCCGAGTGTGCTACTCCATGGACTTATGTCGTGAAACCACGACAAGAACTAATGTAGGATTAAGAACGTTGGCACCAGGGCGACGTGCCGGCACCACATCGGCCGCGACCTTCGCCTTCTCATGGGTCATGGCGTCTAGAAGACATCAATGAGCGTCGATGGAGACGTAGTTTGACCGTGAAAGAAGGAAGGAGCCCTAGGCTAATAGATCAATCAACGACACTTTGTCCGGCAAACTAACACACAGAAACATGAGAGTTTTTATTTTTTAACTCTCCACAGTAGCTTGATGGGCTACTTTTTTGAGGTTCCATTGAATACCTAGCTAGATGCACACATTAGACTTGTGCCTCTCAAAATAATTAAGTTATTAGGTGAGGTAATTAGTAGTACTCCCTCCGACCCATATTAGTTGACTCACATTTGTCTAAATTTAGATAAATCTAGACACTATTTAGTATATAGGTTCATCCAAATTTTGATAAATCAAAGTCAACTAATATGGATAGGAGGGAGTACATAATTATAGGGGGGACTGATGGTTAGGGGGGTCTAGCCCCTGCTAGCCCCCCCTTGGCTCCGCCCCTGAGTAGGGGCCTGAGTGGAGGACGTTGCATATGTCTAGAGACGTTTCTTTGTGCGTGTGGTGTGGCACCAAAAGCGTGACATGATGGGTACGTGGATATAAGATTCGCTCTACCAGTCAGAAATCTCTCCCAAGAAGAGTTTTTTTTATAATCAATACCATCTTATATACATAGTAGCAAGTAGTATATGGTAGAGATACATAATTTGACTCCACCGATTACAAAATAAAGTTTTAAAAAAACTAACAAATCTTTGAGGTCTTCAAACTCTTTCTTCTTCCACAACACAATCTTGTACTTCTCTGAATGCAACCAAAAATTGGCATATACCAAAGCACAATGTAAATATCAATGAGGGTTCTCCTATAATTTTAATTTGAGCCACAATGCCAAGACTATGTGCACGCTTGTAATCATTAAAGTAATCAAACAATATCAACAAGAGTACCAACACCAGTATTTCAGGGAATAGCAACCGATCACTAAAACATTGACTATTAGGCTAGAACCCTATGCTTATAAGCTGTTTAGCATCCAGTAGAATGCGTTCATTAAAAAAAGAAACATTATGGATGAGGTGCTTTATCTTCATGAATTACTTAATTGTGCTCATGTGAATAATCAGTGTGGGGTGATGCTCAAGATTTATTTTGAAAAGGCCTATGATAAAGTGAATTGGGATTTTTTGCTTGAATGTTTGCATATTAGAGATTTTAGTGATACCTTCTGTTCTTGGATCAAAAAAACTTTGTTGGAAGGCATTGTTAGTGTGAAGATCAATATTGATATGGGTCCCTATTTTACTAGTGCCAAAGGTGTGAGACAAGGGGATCCTCTTTCTCCCACTGTTTAATGCTGAGTGTCTAACTAAGATGGTTTTAAGAGCTCGGTAATGATTTTTTTTTTGCTGCTGAGTGTCTAAGGCATGACATGATGGGTACGTGGATATAAGATTTCTCTCTACTAGTCAGAAATCTCCCCCAAGAAGAGTTTTTTACAATCAATAACATCTTATATTCATAGTAGCAAATAGTATATGGTAGGGATACGTAATTTGACTCCAACGATTAAAAAATAAAATTTAAAAGAAAATAACAAATCTTTGAGGTCTTTAAACTCTTTCTTTTTCCACAACACAATCTTGTACTTCTCTGAAGGCAGCCGAAAACTAATATATACCAAAGCACAACCTGTAAATATCAATGAGAGTTCTCCTACAATTTTAATTTGAGCCGCAGTGCCAAAACTACGTGCACGCGCGCAACCATTAGTGTAATCAAACAACATCAGCAAAAGTACCAGCACCAATATTCTAAGGAAAATCAACCGAACAGTCTGATCCACGTCGTTGGCGAACCGAGAGTACGAATCACCATTTTCTAGGACGTAGCAGCCGGGACAGAAGTTGCGAGAATAATCCTCCTCGCGATAACCATGAGAAAAAATACAGAACCAATCTGGCGAAGCAAGATCTAAAAGACCGTACCTATAGAATCTTAATCTTTTAACACCATCATTGACACCGGGAAAGAGATCTCGTCGTTGAACGAAGGGCCGAAGATCACTTATTATAGACAATGCAATCTCCATTGAAGAAAACTGCTACCGAAACACTAATCTAATTTTTTGAAACACTACTTTTATTAAAACTCTACCCATAGATAGGATTTCCCACACCTCCCGAACCTATCTATGGAGAAGACGGAGTGGAGGCTATGACTATGTTAGAAGGAGGCGGCGGCTGAGAGGAAAAACTCACGGGTGTAAACCTTCCTGGTTGGGGCCTTAATTTGTTGGCAGGGAGGCAGCTCGTCCCCCAAGAAGAGCTATTAGTTAAAGATATTCAAGTTAACTACTTACTAGTAAAAACATGAGAGATTATGCGGGATGGGCTCGCCGTTGACACGATCTCGTACTTCCTCCGTTTAGTAATGCAAGACTTTATAGATATTTCAAAGTAGATTAAGATTCAGTCTAAAATAGACGAATCTCAATAATAAAAGATAGATGCATTTCCAAGAAAAGATAGAAAGGTGGGAGTGAAGGGTCACGGCAGGGCATGCTTCGTGGCTCCAGCCATAATCAAGGGCACAAGCAGCGCGAGAGTACGACAGAGACGGCAGATGATGTTTCGACCTTTTTTGAGATGGAAGAGAGATATACTCACTAATTAGTGGGGAGGGACGTACACAGGGTAGCTGTCCAGTGAGCATTCGTGCTTTGTCATTTTGGTCTCGGCCAGAGCATCATGCATGGCAGGAAGGGAAAGCAAGCAATGGGGCGGGTGATACTAGTCCATGCATGGAATCGTTGCTAGCTGCGGCATTGTTTCTACACGATCTCGTACTTCTTCGAATGCTACTAGCATTTTTATAGTAGCGGCCTTCAAACTATAGTACCACACGCCACTAATAATTTACCATTTTGTTTAAAAATTAAAAGTTCTGGACAACTTAATTGTGGCGTGCCGATTTGTGTAGACGCCACAAGTAAACTAGTTAAAACTGGCGTCCTATGTATATGCACGGGACTAAGAGTATCTTTGGCAGACGCGCTATATTAGCCGCGCACTAAAAAACGATCGGTATACATGACGCGGAGTAAAAAACCTCCCTTCAGCAGATGCTGTAAGCTGTGCGGCGCTGTAATATTTTTTGGGCGCGGGTCGTTTTGCACTATCCTGAGCGCTATACTTTAGGCTCCGACTGCAGCGTGCTCTATCGCTCCCCTCGCTTGTGAACACTACTGGAAAAACCATCTTCGGTTCGACGTGAACAACGCCAACAGCCCCGGCCTGTCACAGCCCACGATTAGTGGGAGCACTAGTCCCGGCCGTGAGGCCTCTAACGGCTAGAAACGGCCGTAGTCACTAGTTCCTGGATCTTTAGTCCACGGACCGGGACTAATGACCTGGAGCAGGCCAGCTGGCCTTTTCATGGACTATTAGTCCCGGGTCGTATCACGGCCCAGGACTAGTTGTCCACCACTATATATTTAGCTTCCTGTCCTGCTGCCCTAAAGCATATGGTGGCCATTTTTCTCAAAGAAGCAAGAGAGTTCATGCCATTTTTTCTCAAGATTTGTCAAGATTTAGTTTGCAACCCCTAAATCCAAAGCTTTAAAAGATTAGAACTTCATTCTTTCATCTCTTATTGCTACTTTAGCTCTATAATGCTCTAGAAGTATAGAGATATGGATCAATGCATGCATGCTCTAGAAGTAGAAGGATTTTGATATATATGTGTAACAAATTTTGATTAGGCACATAGTTACTGAAAATTGAAATGTGTAATTTTAGAGTTTCAGAGCTTAGAATGGAATGAGGTTTTCACTGATAGAACAATAATAAAAACTCCACATTTATCATGTTGATTGTTTTCTCCAATTCACAAATTGGTGCATGTAAATTTTTCAAAATTTAAAATTAATGCTCTAGAAGCTCTCAATATAACTTGTAGTAATTTTATCATGTTGTGTAATGGTTTTTGATATACTTTTACTATAATGCAGATGGTCCGGGAATGGATGTACGGTACTGACCGACGCTCTGGCGAGTTCATTAATGGCGTGCATGAATTCATCCGTGTTGCTGATGCAAACAAGCGAAATGGTTTTGTATTTTGTCCATGTAGTGGATGTAGGAATCAAAAAGATTACTCTGGCTCAAAAACCCTTCACAGCCACCTGTTGAAGTACGGCTTCATGCCCAGTTATAATTGTTGGACCAAGCACGAAAAGAGAGGGATTATAATGGAAGACAATGAAGAAGAGGAGGATGACAACTATCATAGTTTCCCTGAGTACGGAGATACTTCCATGGGGGATGCTGAAGGGGAGGATGAAGAAGAGACACATGATGAACCCGATGATGATCTTGGTCGGACAATTGCTGATGCACGAAGAGATTGTGAAACTGAAAAGGATAGGGAGAAGTTCAATCACATGTTAGAGGATCACAAAAAGTTGTTGTATCCGAATTGCAAAAATAGTCTGAAAAAGCTGGACAGCACACTGGAATTGCTGCGATGGAAGGTTGAGTGTGCTATACCTGACTCCTCATTTGAAAAGTTGCTGAAAATGATGAAGAATATGCTTCCAAAAGATAACGTATTGCCCGCCAGTACGTACGAAGCAAAGAAGGTTGTCTGCCCTCTAGGTTTAGAGGTTCAGAAGATACATGCATGCCCTAATGACTGCATCCTCTGCCGCGGTGAGGAGTATGAAAATTTATATGCATGCCCGGTATGCACTTCACTTTGGTATAAGATTAGACGAGATGACTCTGGTGACGTTGAGGGCGAGCCCCTCCAGAAGAGGGTTCCTTCCAAGGTGATGTGGTATGCTCCTATAATACCACAGTTGAAACGCTTATTCAGAAACAAAGAGCACGCCAAGTTGTTGCGATGGCATAAAGAGGAACGTAAGTCAGACGGGATGTTGAGACACCCGCTGATGGGTCGTAATGGAGAAAAAACGATAAAAAGTACCCAGACTTTGTAGATGACGCAAGGAATTTAAGGTTTGGTCTAAGTACAGATGGCATGAATCCCTTTGGGGAGTAGATCTCCAGTCACAACACCTGGCACGTGACTCTATGCATCTATAACCTTCCTCCTTGGTTGTGCATGAAGCGGAAGTTCATTATGATGCCAGTGTTGATCCAAGGTTTGAAGCAACCCAGCAACGACATTGATGTGTACCTAAGGCCATTAGTGGAAGAACCTTTACAGTTGTGGCACAAACCCGGCATACGCGTGTGGGATGAGCACAAGCAGGAAGAATTTAACCTCCGAGCATTGATTTTCGTAACAATCAATGATTGGCCTGCTCTTAGTAACCTTTCAGGACAGTCCAACAAGGGATACAATGCATGCACACACTGTTTAGATGAGGCTGAAAGTATATATTTGAAACATTGTAAGAAGAATGTATACAATGAGCATCGTCGATTTATTTTGGCCAAGCATCCCTTAAGAAAGAAAGACAAGCATTTCAACGGTCTAGCATGTCACCAGACGAAGCCTAAGGAGCGTACGGGTGCTGATATATTTGATATGGTCAAAGATTTGGATCAAATGGTAACCTTTGGAAAGGGTCCTGGCAAAAAATCTGTTCCGAAGGACGCTGAAGGACACGCACCCATGTGGAAGAAGGAATCTATATTTTGAGAGCTACCATATTGAAAATTATTAGAGGTCCGCTCTGCAATCGATGTGATGCATGTGATGAAGAATCTTTGCGTGAACCCGCTAGGCTTCTTAGGCGTTTATGGGAAGACAAAAGATACACTGTAAGCATGAAAGGACCATCAACGTATGAAAGACCCAGATGGCCTGCATCCAGAATGGTTTCAAGGTCATACCAGCTACGCTCTTACCAAACAAGAGAAGGAAATATTTTTTGAATGCCTAAGCAGTATTAAGGTCCCGTCTGGCTTCTCGTCGTATATAAAGGGAATAATAAATATGGTAGAAAAAAGTTCCAAAACCTAAAGTCTCATGACTGCCACGTGATTATGACGCAAATGCTTCTGATTGCATTGAGGGGGCTTCTACCAGATAATGTTCGAGTACCCATTGTGAAGCTATGTGAATTTCTCAATGCAATCTCTTAGAAGATAATCAATCCTGAAGATCTACCATGGTTACATAATGATGTGGTCCAATGTCTTGTCAGTTTTGAGTTGGTGTTCTCACCATCCTTCTTCAATATTATGACGCACCTGCTGGTTCACCTAGTCGAAGAGATTTCCATTCTCAGTCCTGTATTTCCACACAATATGTTTCCCTCTGAGAGGTTCATGGGAATCTTAAAGAAATATGTTCGTAACCGTGCTAGGCCAGAAGGAAGCATCTCCAAGGGCTATGGAACAGAAGAGGTCATTAAATTTTGTGTTGACTTTGTTCCTGACCTTAGGCCGAGTGGTCTTCCTCAATCGCGGTATGAGGGGAGACTGAGTGGAAAGGGTACTCTAGGAAGGTGATCAATAATATGTAGGGACGGACATTCTTACACCGAAGCACATTACACCGTTGTACAAAATTCTATCTTGGCAGCCCCATATATCGAGGAACACAAGAAAATCCTACGCTCCAACAACCCTGGAAAGCATGACTCTTGGATTAGAGATGAACACATGAAGAGTTTTGGCGGTTGGTTGCAACATCTCATCAAAAACAACACTCTTGGAGATCAGCTATACTTGTTGTCTAGGTCACCCATCTTCGATTATATCGACTTTCCAAGGGTACGAGATAAATGGGTATACATTTTACACGACAACCCAAGATAAAAAGAGCACCAACCAAAACAGTGGTGTCCGCTTTGATGCAACAGATAACAATGGGTCAAAGACCACATATTATGGTTACATAGAGGAGATATGGGAACTTGACTATGGACCTACTTTTAAGGTCCCCTTGTTTCGGTGCAAATGGGTCAAGATGACAGGAGGAGGGGTTGAGGTAGACAAGAAATACGGAATGACATCGTTGGATCTCAACAATCTTGGGTACTTAAACAATCCATTCGTCCTAGCCAATGATGTGGCTCAGGTTTTCTATGTGAAGGACATGTCTACCAAACCTAGAAAAAGAAAAAATAAGAAAAGAATACATCAGACGATGAGCCAAAGCGCCACATAGTTCTTTCAGGAAAAAGAAACATCGTGGGAGTGGAGAACAAGACAGACATGTCAGAAGATTGTGATAAGTTTCATGAAATTCCGCCCTTCGCGGTGAAGGATGACCCAAGCATCATGTTAATGAATGAAGATGCTCCATGGATACGACGGGATCAGAAAGGAACACACGCGAATAAATGATGTGTAATAATTGTAACATTTTATGAGTGAAGATGCTCCATGTGTCCATTTTTATAGTGTTGTCTGCAAACAATCTTGAGTGCGTTAGTCCCTTTTTTGGCTGGACCGGGACTAAAGGGGGGCCTTTAGTCCCGATTCATACTTACCATTAAGATCTGATCTCCAAACGCGTGAGGTCACATATTAGGGAGTGCCTCTATGACCAGTTTCTTGGAGATGACGGAGGACTGGGCTCCGGCGGCATCTCCCTGAAACTGGCCGTAGTGGTGTCCCTGCTCTCGAAAACCATCTTGGAGATGACTCAAACTAGCTGGAGGACTAGACTCATAAGGATGCCTATTTATAGTACAAGCAGCTCGGCATAATGTCGACACTCACGACATAATGTTGACACTCACCCCCTATTATTAGTGCTGACTCATGTTTTGTCTCGGTTGGTGTCTCCAACCGGGACTAAAGGTTCATTTTTAGTCCCGGTTGGTGACACCATCCGGGACAAGGTACAAGCCGCACGACATAATGTCGACACTCACCCCTATTATTAGTGCTGCCTGGCCTAGTCTGCCGCAATCCCTTCAGTCGCGGTTGGTTTCTCCAACCGGGACTAAAGATGAACCCTCTCTTTATAGGCAATTCCCTCTATTTATAGGCTGCTCGATCCAGCCTATCCGCCCTTTCCTCTATTTATAGGCCTTTTCCTCTAAATACAACATCTTCATATTTAGGTAACACTCAAGAAATTTATTAATATTAAAAATCGGGACTAGCTAACACTCAGGACTAAAGCCGCCCCCTTTAGTCATAATCATGCCTAGTCCTATAGTACGCAGCTTCAGGGTCTTCTTCGTCATCGTCATCATCATCGTCATCATCACCTGCCACTCTGGGGATCCTCAGCCCAGCCATGGCATATACCAGGGGCCACTCCGGCCTCGGATTCACGGCGGGCGGGGGAGGGGTCTTCTGGAAGACGATGCCACTACCACCGGGCGGGGGGGCTTCTTGTGGATCTGTGGCAGGTAGACTTGTGGGCACCGCAGGGGAGGATGGTCTCCCTCGGTGATGTAGTGCATCACTCTGATGATAGTACGGTTCGCCCACCATAGACAGCGGCCGGCTTCGTTGTGGTTCATCGGGGGCGGGCCATCACCCTCATACCTGGCGAGCTCCCTTTCCCGCCTATAAGCGAAGAAGGCATTCCGGGTGTCGTAGTTGTCGAGATCCCACTGGGTATCCATCTGCTGCTCTGGCGTGAGCTCGTGGTAGAAGTGGTTCGTGATGGCCGCCTGGCGTGCGGAACCTTGAGGGACAGGAGGGACAGGAACCCCTCCAGCTCTCAGCATGCAGCCGGCAGGCAGCCGGTAGCCCGGCGGACAAGGGTAGTTGGAGGCGCACAGCGCCTCGGTCTCCTCGAGGGTCAGAATGGCCCAATAGGCGTTGTCCATTGTTCTAAGAGAGGAAGGTCTGGATGTGTGGATAGCCATGGCACGATCGCCCAAGATATAGAGGGAAAGGGCGGAAAAACTTGGCGGGAAGCTTTGGGAAATGACGGGAAATATCTTTAGTCCCGGTTAGTGACTACAACCGGGACTAAAATCTCTCGTAAAAAGGAAAGGGTGGGAAAACTTGGCGAGAAGCGGTGGGAAATGGCAGGAAATATCTTTAGTCCCGGTTTGTGACTACAACCGGGACTAAATGGATATTATATAAAGATTCTTTATATTTTTCTAATAATAATAGACATATTATTTGTTTTATTTGGATTTTTACAATAAAAGATATGATTTTCCAAAATTTTATATTTGATTTGAATTAAAAAAGAAATTTATAAATGAAATAATTTATAAATGATTCCAACAGATATATGGATATTATATTAAGATTCTTTATATTTTTCTGATAATAATAGACATATTATTTGTTTTATTTGGATTTTTACAATAAAAGATATGATTTTCCACAGTTTTATATTTGATTTCAATTAAAAAAGAAATTTACAAATGAAATAATTTAAAAATGATGCAAACAGATATATGGATATTATATTAAGATTCTTTATATTTTTCTGATAATAATAGACATATTATTTGTTTTATTTGGATTTTTACAATAAAATATATGATTTTCCAAAGTTTTATATTTGATTTGAATTAAAAAAGAAAAATTACAAATGAAATAATTTATAAATGATGCAAACAGATATATGGATATTATATTAAGATTATTTATATTTTCTGATAATAATAGACATATTATTTGTTTTATTTGGATTTTTACAATAAAAGATATGATTTTCGAAAGTTTTATATTTGATTTGAATTAAAAAAAGAAAAATTTACAAATACAAATTTGTCCCGGGCCGAGGCTCGACACGGGACTAGAGGGTGCCTGTGCGCGTGAAAACGAAGCGGCCGATCCTCTAGTCCCGGGTGGTGGCTTAACCCGCGACTAAAGGGGGGTCTTTAGTCGCGGGTTAAGCCATCGCCCGGGACTAGAGACCCTCTAGTCCCGGGAGGTGGCTTGACCCGGGACTAAAGGGGTGACCCTTTATATACCACACGCCCGCCCCTGGCACGCCCACCTAGCACTTAGCTAGATTTGACGATGAAGATGAAGACGAGAAGGCGCCATCGACGCAGAGAACAGGGGAGGTGCTGCCCGGCCTATTCCCGCGTCGCCGCCCTTGTCTCCGGCCGCCCCGCCGTACCGCAGAGCCGCCGCACGCCGCATCGCCGAGCCTCCGCGCCGCCTTGACTTGTCACCGCCTTGCCGTACGTCTCGCGTCGTTCCGCACCGCCCCGCCGTGTCGCCGCCCCGCCGTGCCGCACTGCCTCGCCGCGTCGTTGTTCCTCCGGCCGCCCACCTTGCCGGAGGTAGTTATTTAATTATATAGTCTAGTATTATATATTTAGGTTTTTGTATAATTAGTCTAGTATTAATTAGTAGTATATTTAGGTTTTTGTAGTAATATTTATTATTATTATTCTTATAATTATTATTATTAGTAATATTTAGGTTTTGTATAAATGTTATTCTTAGTATTTATATTATTAGTATATTAGTAGGAAATGTTAGTACTTTTTATAGTTTTTTGTTATATTTTTTTCTATAGTTTTTTATAGTTTTTTTATAGTTAGGATTATTATAATTAGGATTATTAGGATTATTATAATTAGGTTTATTAGGGTTTTTTGTTATAGTTTTTTTTCTTTAGTTTTTTATATTAGGGTTTTTTTTTGTTTTAGTTATTAGGATTATTGTTTTACCACAAATAATATTAGGGTTTTTTGTTTTAGTTATTAGGATTATTGTTTTACCATAAGTAATATTAGGGTTTTTTGTTTTAGTTATTACGATTATTATTTTTACCATAAGTAATATTAGGGTTATTAATTAGGGTTATTGTTTTTTTGTTTTAGTTATTAAGATTATTGTTTTACCGCAAATAATATTAGGGTTATTTTTTTTGTTTTAGTTATTAGGGTTATTGTTTTTTATAACCTGTTTAACTCTCTTTTTGTTATAGATAATTAAGTCATGGATCCATCCGAAGATCCTGGTCGCATCGGTGAAGATTATCTTCAGGGCATGATAAGTGGTGAAATTCCTCTTAATATTACTACCGGCGAAGATATTTTGCTCAAGGAAGAGATATCCTCATATCTGAATCCATCCGGTGATGGACTAGAGGAAAACCTAATGTATCAAGGGGAAGACCGGATGGACGAAGGGCAAACAAATAATAACAATAATGATGGCCCCTCGATAGGATTCGGCGAGGTACATATATATAAAGCCTCGTGTTACCTCTATTCATTAACTGATCTAGATATATATTAATCACTCTCTCTTCTTATTTTAGCCCACCAGATCGAAGCAATCGACAGCTCGAACGAAATGAGGGCCGAACAAAAAGTTGGATGGTAATCAGAGGTTCACCATTGAAGAAATAGATGATGATGGTGAACCGATTGCTCCAGAAAAGCACCGGAGGATGTTTATAAATCAATGTGGGGTGCTTGTTAGGGACAACCTGCCGATCACCATCCAAGAATGGAATCAGTCAAAGAAACCCGGTGAAGAATCCAACAGCTATGTCACCGATGATGCCAAAGATGACCTTTGGCAGAAGCTCATAGCGCATTTCATACTACCTCCAGAGTATGAAGAATTTGAGGTAGATGGTATTACCCCAAGGCCGGGTGGGCTTGAAAATAGAGCGAAAGTAAAGGAGTGGGCTCTGAGCAAGATGGCTGAACTGTATCGGAACCACAAGAAAAGTTTATACGCGAAATATGTTGCGAAAATGAAAACTCCAGACTTCAAAGGAGTAAACGAGAAGTTGAGAGAACAGTACAAGCAATCTGATAAAGCAAAAGCAAAGTCGGCAAAGAACGCGTTAAATGCTGCCCAAAAGAAATGCCATCATAAAATGGGGACAGGTGGCTACAAGAGTGTCGTCCCTAAGTGGGAAACTATGGAGAAGAAAATGAGGGCTAGAAGCGTCACTCCTGGTACAGATGAATGGCCCGAGAGGTCAAAGCACTGGTGGTACAGGCACGGGGGATCGTTGGACCCAGAAACAGGGAAGACATTATTTCATGAAAAAATTCTAAAACCCTCCCAAGACCTTATTCAAGCAATGAACGATGCTCAATTGGGATTGTTCCGTCCCGAGAGAGAGAACGACGAGCTGACACGCGCCCTAGGGAATCCTGAAAAGGGAGGACGAACATGAGGCAAACGCGCCGGTGTCTCGTGGAAGAAAGGGTTTCCTCAGTACGATGCCAGTTATAGAAGTCGTCAGAGAAATAAGGACCGGGAGGTAGACCGGATATCCAGGGTAGAGCAGGACCTAGCTGATCTGAAGAACCTCATGCATGAAATTAGCCAAAGGCCGCCATCATCAACTCACCCGCGGGCTGATGATCCTGCATTGGATCTTAGCCAGCGGAGAAGCAGCGTGGCTTCTACGGAGGTCCGGGCTGATGATCAAGCACTGCTGGATGATGCACCGGCTCCTCACTACCCCATGGATGATGTCAGAGAGATGGAACAATGTGAGCTACATCAGCCAATGAACAACTTGTCCTTCAAGGTGGCGATCGATACTGCTTTACCTTGTCTACCTGGAGCACTCCACCATTCACTTCCGATTCCACCAGGCTATGCTCATGTCACGGTGGATGACATAGTGGAGGATTTTGCGGACCTAGAGATTGAAACCGCTACGCCTGAAGGCCTTACGAAACTAGGAGATGTCAAGGGCAACATAATTCTATGGAATAAGAAGTACATCAAGTTTCCAGGCTCGGCGCCAAGGCCATCGACTCCAAGGAATCCAAGTCCACCCCGCATCGAATATCGTCAACCTCCAAGTCCACCCCAACCCGATTATCGGCAACCTCCAAGTCCACTCTGCCCCGCTGACGATCGTCGCAGCAAGAGTACATCAACTCAATCTCCGCTTCCGCGCAATACTCGATCTCTGCCTCCGCCTCCGTGCAATACTACTACCTCATTGAAGAAACGGAAGTTCGATGCTCCCCCGCACCCCACATCAAAGAAAGGTCAAACAACAAAGATAGTCGACATTCCACCGGCTCTTCCAAAGAGACCTTATGACAAGACCGATGAGGAAACTAACGCGGATGTGGCTGCCTAAGTTAAGGCGCATTTTGCACCCAAAAAGCCTGAGCCAAAGACGGTATATGATAAAAAAACCAAAAAGTGGGCTAAGTCCTTTCTTGAGCAACCATCCCAGATATCGATGAATCTGGAATCAGACTATGACCGGGAGATTATTAAGCAAGCACAGAAGAAAAAAATCACAAGTGCAAAAAGCGGGAAGCAAGTTGCCTAGCTCGGAGCACAGAAGAATCAATTAGTCGCCGCTCTCAAAGTCATTTCAGACCTCGACAAGGCCTTCAGTGCTGAAATGGATATGGACATGCAAATAATGGACCCCAGAGCCCGTAATAATGCTGCACTAATGGGAATCACTGTATCGCAGGCCAAAGCACTTGCTACCGAAGTAAAAAATGTCTCTTGGTCAATATTTAGGCTATGAAGATACACCAGTGGGTCAGATAGTACGGAAGTATGTCCAAGGGGAGCCTCTAGTCAGTAATGAGGAGCTCGCGCGTCTATCCACACATACGCGAAATCTGCATGAATGGTATATGTCGCAAGCAAGAAAAAAGCATCAGAAAGATTGGTTTCCGGTGACCGTTAGAAAGGAGCATCACTTCAAACCATACTCGATACAGGTTCAAATGACTGAACTGTTTCAGTTATACAACCAGCACGCCCTCGACAAGTCTATCATTGGTTGCTACTGTCTGTAAGTGATTTATTTCTATAATTAAGTTTGTAGCTCAGCTTGTTCATTGCATTTAATATATTATCCTAACTATATATCCTTTTGTATGATATTATATTCTGCAGAACGAAGATGCTTGAATGCAAAAGAGCTAGAAGATACGACGTTGGATTCATTGACCCATATATCGTTAATGAATATACGTTAAAGAATCACCCCAAGGACGTGGAGGAAGACCTGTGCAGGTTCTTAACCGAGAATAATTTTGTTAAGGAAATACTATTTCCTTACAACTTCATGTGTGTGTTTATATCTTGTACATATTTTATCTTTGCTTACTCGATGAGCTATGCATGTATGCTTATGTAAACGTCCGCAGATTCCACTGGATCTTGCTAAACATTCAAGTTGACAACTCCCTAGTTGAAGTCCACGACTCATTAAGTTGGGACCAAGAGCAGTGGAGCGACATAAAAGCAATGCTCCATAAGTAATTTCAATCATTATCGCATTATATCGTCCTCTTTCATTCATTTCCTGATATCAAGTAACTAATAAATCCTTTGTTCATTTTCTTTGCCGAGCAGGTGTTGGACACGGTTCAGTCAGAAAATACCATGTCCATTCAAAGAGGAGCTAACTTATAAAATGGTGAAGAGTTTACAACAGCCACCGGGAACTCATTTATGTGGATACTACGTCTGCGAGTACATCCGCGAGTTGATTAGTGAGAGGAAAGTTGACTCACATTATATTTATGATTTGCGGGAGAAACTAGAGCCAGACCAGCGCATAAGAGCAATTCAAGAGGAGCTAGCGGAATTTATGATGAAGGAAGTCCTTGATGTACATGAAGAGCATTATGCGGATGACGTGGAACTCGATTTGCCTTAGTAATCTCCATGTAGCTAATATGATATATCTATATATATATTCATCAATGATCATGTAATTTCAAAACATTTCTTCCTTTTGATATATATATCATCAATGTATGCTTGCAAGGGATCGATTAATTATATAGATGCATCAACGTGTACTGTGTATGTAGTAGCGTAGAATATGTGTACTTAAATATATGTTTGAAGTTATAGTGAAACACAAAACAAAAAAGGAATGAAATGGCAAAAAAAAGGAAATACACAATCTCTGCCGCGGCAGAGAAACACACAATTCTCTGCCGCGGCAGGAAACCTTATAGTCCTGGGTGGTGTTACGGCCCGGGACTAGAGGGTTTCTGCCCCCCGCGGCGCTGAAATAGCCACGTGGCTGTTATTAGTCGCGGGCCGTAGCGAGCCGGGACTAGTGGGGGGGCCTCTAGTCCCATTTTCGCAGTCCCGGGCCCAAAACCGGGACTAGAGGCCTGTTTTCCACCAGTGGAAGAAAACCCGTGCTGAAATTTTCTCCCCTTCCCAGCGCCAAATCCTCCCCTCCGCGCGGCCGCCGGCGGAATTCCGGTGATGGACGCGCCCTCCAGCACCCCTCCAATGCCTCCCTACTCTGTTCCACATACCGCCGCCGCTGCCGCCTCAAACCCTATAGTTGCCCCAAAACCTAGCAACGCCACCGACGCCAGCAGCAGCGCTGCCTAAGCCCTCTTCGTCCCGCCGTGCCCGACGGTGCACACTAGTGTCGTCGCCGCGGAGGAGGCCGCCGTGCAGGCCACCGACAAGGCACGGCCGCCGACAAAGAGGAAGGTTCCCGTCTACAAGCGCCCGTCGGCCGCAGCGGGTGCCGACAAGCCGACATAGAAGAAGGTGAAGGCATCCGTAGCTAGGCGTGTGCAACAGCCTCCGTCGCCGGCTCCAAGGAGCAATCCACCACCGCCGCCATCCGCCGACCAAACCGGCGCGCACATGGTGTTCAATGAAATGCCGGAGAGATAAAACATTTCTTTTGAACGATTTTTAGTTTTAGATGCATACAATGCCGGAGAGCCATGAGTTTTATTGCAATGTAGAGTCGATTATGATGCTTTCATGGACGCAATGAATGTTGGTTCTTCGTTCATCCATGAAGATATTGTTGAAGAGGAAGAATATGAGGATGTCGACGAGGAAGGAGAGGGGTTGATTGAATCGCGCCATACCGGTCGGTCGGCAAACTACACCATAAAAGAGGACAAGTTTCTTTGCAAGACATGGTTGACAATTGGAATGGATCCAACAACCGGCTCCGACCAAACTAGAGAGACTTATTGGATGAGGATGAAGTAGTACTTCGATGCCAACAACACAAGTGGGAATGAGCGGAGCGTGCGTTCTCCTCGAAGTGTTATCAACACCGATTGTCAAAAGTGGGTGGGCGTGCAAGCAAATGTTGATGTTATTAACCCAAGTGGCATAAATGATGTCAATAGGGTAAACAATTATACTACTTTGTTGATCATCTATATGCATGGTTATTCTTCTATATGGCTCATATATTCTCTTTTGTTTGCTTTGTAGAACTCCATGGCTCAAGGTTTGTTTAGAGATGTGGGAAAAAAGAACAAGAAAGGCAACAAGATTCTTGGCAAGCAATTCACCATGCATCATTGTTATGAAGTGCTAGTGAATGAAGAAAAGTGGAAGACCCGTGGAAAATTGGATGCGGAAACCATGGCCGCCAATACAACCGATGATGCAATAATCATCGATGATGATGTCTCAAGTGATGAAGATAAGAAGAGAAGCTCCACTCCTCACTCGGTTACCAACACAAGGAGGAATGTGCTTGGTAGGAAGGCTGCCAAAGAGATGAAGGGAAAGAAGGCCGGGGATGATGATATAGCGATTGCTATGGATATGATTGCAAAAGCAAGGTTGCAATCAAATGAAGATAGGAAGGTGGCAAGAGACTTGGAGAAAAAGTCTATGAGTCTATTGAGGCTCGGAGAGCCGCTTTGGAGGAGAGGCTTGCCGCCAACGAGGAGAGGAAGTTGGCATTGGAGGAAAAGAAGCTCGCCAATGAGGAGCACCTACGCCTAGTGGAGTAAGAGAGGAAGCTCTTCTTGATGGACACTTCCAACTTGGATGAGAGGCAAAAGAAGTACATCAACCTTGCTCGCGACGAAGCGTTGGAACACACCCACGACCGACATGTTTGGAGGAGGCATGGCCATGTTTGGAGGAGGCATGGGAGGCATGGGGGGCAGGGGGAATGGTCGGCATGGGTGGCATGGCCGACATGGGAGAACCAAGATATGGAGGAGTCTTTGAAGGTACCATGGGAGCACCGGTGAGTGGTGTCTATGGAGCCATGGGAGCACCACCGGGAGGATTCGTGGCCTCTATGGATCCTTCTATTCCTCCATCAAGCCAAGGTGACATTCAAGAAGAAGAAGAAGAAGAAGCAAAAGATGAGGAGGAAGTGTGAGATTCTCTCTTGCATTTGTCATATGCAAATGCAATGTTGCACTTTGCGTCCATTTAATATGTTGTGTGTGTTTGTTGAACTATGTGATGATATTTGAACTATGGTAGATCAGTTCGTTGATGATTTATTTGAGTATTTGATCTTGTTGAATGCACAGCGCTGTGTGAATGTTGTTTCCAGCGCTCCTGCGCGCAGTAGTTTGGAGCGCCTAGTGGAGGACCCTTTTTTGCGGCCGCGCTCGCGCTGCGGCTTAGCGCCTCCGGTGGAGGAAAACAGTGCGCAGTGTGCTCTAAAATTATACAGCGTGGGCACAGCGACGTTTACAGCGCCGAAATATAGCGCGTTTGCTGGAGATGCTCTAGCTCATGACTGAACTGTAGCATGCAGTCCAACCAGACTTGCCTAGTGAGATGGCCCATAGAGCCCACATTCCCAACCGTCCATTTTACCTCTCTCACTACCTCTTCCTCCCACACACACACGTCCTCCTCTCATGCGCTTGCGCCCCCGTCCGACTAACTCCGGTTCTGCCACTGCCCGGATCAGGTCCGCTGCTTCTATATCCTTTGAGTCCCCGTGCCAATTTGTTTTTCAACATGCACATGTATGCCCCCATACACCCCGAAGTGCGAAAAACCCTAGCCAACAGCATGAGTTCGCTAGCGTGGTCTCTCTGCCGCCCAGTTTACCGGCCTGCTCGGCGTTGATGGTGACGCGGCTCGGGACTGCCGCGGCTTCTACTACGCCTTGTCCTCGTGCACGGGCCATGCGCAAGAGTGATCTCCATTCGGCCTTCGGTGACGGTCAAAGGGAAAGGGGTGGGGTTCTCCAGCACGCCGCGGTGCAGGAATGGAGGCGCAGATGAGCTGTTGACACTGGTAGAAAACATGCCTCTAGTCCCGGTTTTCGGGACGACCTCTAGTCTCGGTTGCACAATCGGGACTGCTAAATAGGGACTAGAGGTCCGACCTTTTGTCCCGGTTGGGCCTCCACGTGGTTCCACAAAGTGCGCTGGCTGAAGGACCTTTAGTCCCGGTTGTTATCACTAATAGGGACTAAAGGTGTTCAGCGGCGACAGCGTTTTGAGGCGATCGGCTGTCGCCGCAGGAGATGGGTTTTAGGGTTTTGTGTTTTCCTTCTCATTTTGTATTTTGTGTTTTGTGTTCAATTATTTTTCATTTTGTGTTTTTATTTCAAACAAGTTTTCGTATACATATTCTACGCTACTACATATTGTACACGTTGATGTATATATAATATAATTTCTCTTACGAGCATACATACATATATATACAATGAACATAATTATTTCTAGACAAAAAGAAGAAATGGCAAGCAATCGATATAGGTCCAAATACTTCTCTTTTCAAAATACCACGCAGTGAAAAGTCTATGTGACTTATATGCCTGTTCCAAAACTTGCACACTTCCATACAATGAGGGAGTAAAGAAAGTTAGTCTAAGTGGTTAAAATTGGGCATTGCATATCTTTAAATTTGAAATCCATGTAAATTGTATCGTGGCATATGCATGTAATGGTTGGGCATGTCCAATTCTATCTTCTACGAATTTAATTAGTTGAATTTTTCTTGTTCCCCGCTTTCTATGCTTTAAATAGTTGTTTGTGTTTTTTTTTGTTTTTTTTTGCTTTTCTCCTCTTTCTCACTTGCAACATGTGATCACTTCCATCCCAAATCATTTAGAAATAACTAACTATACTGAGCAACTGGAATAATAAAATGTGCAGCGATAATTTGACCTGCACAACAAGACTCAAAATTAGGTCAAGGTAAAAAAACATCAGCTGAATGGTGTTTGAGAACAAGGAAAGAATATGAGTAAAATGGTGGTTTAATAAAGACACTCATGAAATAGACTTTAGTCTAATATTGTTATGCGTCATACTATTAATACATAGCAACGGCCAATTTTCCTCGTAATAGCCTAAGTATAATATATCTTCGATTGTGTTTTATATGTATCGGAAAACTTCATGAACTGTATAGTCAGATCTACGGATCTACTGTACATGAACATACCTTCTCACTAAAACTACTTAACAGTCAAAACTTAATTAACGTTGTGTTGCCACACCAACTTGCCTAGTATATATAAAGGATAGAGAGATTCATGAGCTCTCTCAGCCCTCCATGTCCAAAGTACTATAGATGTTCAATTTTTGTTCAATCATTAGTTGCCAAGTGTTGCCCTGCTACATTTGTTTTTACCATTTCTCTATTTATAAATTTCCATAGATCCCCACTCTGAAAAGGTTATAAACGTTCAAAGGGTAGAATTGCCCCCATGCGTATTAGAGGAGGACACGCGAGGGTAGTCCGCCAACGGGCCCAAAAGAACTCACCCTAAACCACGTACATAGTGTTTCCACGACAGCGAACATGTGCAAGTGTTATATCCGAGTTGGACACTTACGTTTCCATGCTGCTTGCACAAAATACATGGGTACTGACGTGCTTCGGTCCTATACGGGCTTTGGCGGGCAGTACCTATGCAGTCTAATTTTTTTAATCTCGATCATATGCCCCCACACGCGAAGAGGTATCGGTCGATCCGAGCCGTCAATCTAATTTCTCTTTTTTTTTTGTTCTTTTGGGGGTCTATTGAATAGAAGTCTTAGTTTTAGAACTATAGTTTACTTTAGCTCTGTACTCTTTAATTTTAGAATCTTGAGTACGTAAGAGGCTGGGTATGATTAGTACTGAACTATTATACTGTTTTGTTGCTGGACGATTTCTTTAGCCGCTCAAATCCTTACTTTCTTAATATGCATGTCATTTTTCGATTGTTTTGCCGAACGACTATTTTGCATGCTATTAGTATGCTATAACATGCATAGTATTTGAAGAAGGGCCACGCTAAATTAAATAGCGCACTTTATTTTCCCTTGACGGTAATTCAATTTTATTATATTTTTTATTCTCGACACCAATTCAACCATCCGAAGTCCTGGCATTATCCCATCATGGAGTGTGACGTAACCACACCACATTTCCTAGTCTTTTTTTAGCGAGAAAGAATTAATCAGCGTTAGCAGACAACACTTATGCCATGATAGTAATAAAGATGACCGATCCAACACTTATGCGCATGGTGCAGGGTCCACACATACAGAGAGAATGATGCGATGCCATCATCTTTTGGTTGGGTCGTTGCTCGGTTACCTGCTGTGGTGGGTGGACATCACGATGAGGCAACACGTACCCAAAACCAACCCATCGCTGCTCGCTGTGTGGCTCACCCATTCCGGATCAGCTGCTTGCGGAGTGTCAAACATATTTATACTACTCACCTCTTCCTTCAGTAAACGTAAGACCTTCTAATTTTTTAAATAATGGTTATATCTACACACATGGTATTGTTTAGATTCATCAATTTTAGTTCGAATCTAGTGTATTTTGAAACATTTATATTTCAGTGGTCCTCCCTATCCAAATTTTAAACACAACACGATTGAGATCGCTCCATACCCCTTCATAACTAAGGGTATGATGGTTTTTAATGAATTATTAATTCCTATATATTGTTGGAATTTGGTGAGTATTAGGTTGTTGGCTCATAAGACAAATTATGAAATTCTCTTTGGCTTATTTGTACATGGCAGCAAGTGGCTGTGCTAGTTGTGTTAAATTTTAGTCCTACATTGCTAGCTGAGTGAGAGTTACACCTTCTTATATACTAGGTCGTTCTACCACTCACTAAGGTGTGAGAAGAAGAACCGCTCTCGCGCACTCCTACTCTGATGATGTCCGGCTTGCCTCGCGTCATCATGATGCACGCGCCCCGTGTTGCGGGAATCTCACCGATACGAGCTTTATTTTGCTGTTTAGGAAAATTAATCGTGGCTTAATTACATTACGAGTCATTAACGAACACGTTAATCAATCAACCAGTTTTAGATTTTCCGAATCGTGGGTTGTTACCGACTCGAACATGTGTTGTGCCCCACGACCTCCCCTGACTTGCACTATATAAGCGTTTATGATAAACCTAATCGGTACTTGGCACACGCGCCTACTTCCAGAACCTTGCACCGCCGTCTTCGTCTTCCTCATCCCGGCTTGCAGCGTGCACCGCAGATCGAGATAGTAGGCCTCCGGAACCTCACCTCTCGTGAACCTGTACGGGTGGGGGGCGATCAGGTTTTTGGGGAGCGCTCAAGCGCGACTACTGGCAACCACGACGTCCTTCAGCGACGAATTTCGAAACGACGACTTCTTCCCTGACGTCAGTGACCTTTTCGGCAACCTCAACATGAGTGACGCTACTGCTGCTACTGCCTTCACTGCACCGTATGTGATCTCAATCTATCTCTTTCATATTTTTCTAGACTTTCAGGTTCTAGCATCTGGTGTAGATGTAATAGGTTTATCTTGTATAGATGTAATCTTTTCATCTTCTTTGTTGATCTGCATGATTGATTTTGGTACTATTTGTAGTTTATTATTCGGATTAAGTCACATTGATTATTGCTTATATTTCCAACATATATAACTTATATAAACCCGTACATATCTGTATATGTATGTAATCTATATATCATGGGGTGTCCATCCTCGTCTCTCACGATTCATGGTGGCTTTGTGTTGGCGGCGAGCAATGGCACGCCCTCGCCACTGCTGACAGCGAGTAGTAGTTTTCTCCTATAAGTATGAACGTTGTTGTTGTTAAAGACATCGATCAAGACGATTTCGATAGTTTAGTTGCACATGTATTGGTTTATAATTGAGCTAGTGACGGCTGGAAAATTCAATACAAGGTGGAAGGAATGGGATGCGTGAAGAGAAAATGGCGCCATTGCCTCTGCCTTCGCATTATCAAAGCCGAGCTTCATCTTCATGGATATGTTCTTCAGTGTCACATGTAGCTCACAACCTATCTTTACCTCGACTTCATCCACACGGTAGCGAACCATCATTGCAACATCTATCACCAGTGCATTCTCGATCAACAGTGTATCATCAGCCTGGACCTCCGTGAAGCCACGCTGTTTTTCCGCTGAGATGGGTCGGTCGTACTGTCGAATGCAGGATCTCGTTGTCGGCTCAGTGCTTTAAGTTCATTAATCTACTCCTGTTTCTGCTCGATCATGGCTTGAAATTCCTCATTCTGTCATTCAACCTTCTCCAACTGCTCTGCCTCCTCCGTCAACTGCCGCTTCATTTTTCTTGATCGTCTTCTATAAGTGTCAATGTCCTGGGAAACCCAAGCTTTCATGAAAAAGAAGGTCCAAGGCCTCGTGTTCGTCCTTCCTTTTCAGGATTCCTAAGAGCCTTTGTCAGCTCATCATTCCCTCTATCGGGATGGAGCGTTCCCTCTTCAACCTCTTTCATCACTTTAAAAAGTGCATCCTTGGGTCCATCAATTTCTTTCTTTACACTAATGTCACTTGTTTGTGGGTCATACGATGCTCCATGACCAAGTAACCATTTTTTTGACCTTAAGGGACAATCCTGTGTAGCTGGAGTGATCTCTTTAGCATGTAGGGCGGCCTCAGTTTCTGCCCACTTAGGCATGACACTCTTGTAGCCACATGTCCCCATATTATTCTTTTCCCACCTTGCCTTATCTACTTTCTTGTAGTCCACAAATGCGGGACTACATGAACCGTGACTACACTAAAGGTCCATCTTTAGTCCCGATTGGACATACGAACCGGGACTAAAGGGTCTGGCTCGGGCCATAGCTTGTCGGAAACCATTTAGTCCCGGTTCGTGTCTCAAACCGGTCTAAAGGCCCCGTTCGAACCGAGACTAGCGGATGCCGTACCCTATGGCCGTTTCTACCCGTTGAAACTAGGGCACTAGTCTCGATTTATAACAAAACCGGGACTAATGCTCCGAACCAAATGCCTATTTTCTACTAGTGCGACTAAAACACAGCCACCTAGATTGGCCGAAGATGTGTCCAACGATCATCAGGATACGACTACACCCAGTAGCCATGATATCCCGCTGGTCTTGTGGCAATAGAAACACCCATTACTACACCCAAAGAGCCACCACGTGAATAACCTGCGAAAGATTAAAGTTTTTTACGTCGTTAAAGATAATATCATTTATGTATCTCCAAATAGACGAACATAAGGCTAAAATATCAATTCAAATTCTAGCCTTAGATGATTTATCAATGCTATTTAACCAATTATCAAACATATTTGTTACATTACTCTAGAGTAATAAATCATAAGCAAAATGAATAATACACCACAAAAGACAAGTCCAAGATATAAAGAAATACTCTATGGTTTCCAAACAGAAAACAACACTTAGTACACCCTACCAATTTTTTTTTGCCAGATTATTCATTTTTTGCTCTATGGCTTCGATGCCTCCTATACTCTGTTTTTTTCGTGGTCACGGGTGAGGCCCGGGAGGATCGGAAGCCTTGATCTTGGATTGGACGCTCAGCATGACCCCTTGACTTTTCGTTGCAAACTACAAGTCTCATCAGGCTGCAGTCCTGTAGCACCTCCTGTCGCTCTCGCTCACCTGGAAGAAATCTCCATTATTTATACCCATCAATTCTGCTCTCCTCGTCGGTCGACCAGCCGATTATAGGCCAGCGCCGCCGCGCGCGCTACCGTTCGTAGCCTAGCTATCAAATGCTTTGCCACCAATATTCCTTTGTCCCATACTTGCATATGTACTAGTAGGTGACACAGCAACGACAGCAAGGCAGCAGCTACCTGAGCTGAATTCGTATATAGACGACCTGGATGGAGGAGACGGCGTCGTGGTTCCATGCGCAGGCGGCCGTGCCGGCGGCGCTCGTGGACGGCAAGACGGTGCGGCTGTTCCAGTGCCTCTTCTGCGACAAGACGTTCCTCAAGTCTCAGGCGCTGGGCGGCCACCAGAACGCGCACCGCAAGGACCGCGCCGGCTGCTTCAGCGACCCCTACAGCGGAGGCGCCACCCTGTTCGCGGCAGCGCCGCCGCGCGGCTCTGCCTCCTGCCCGTCCATATGCGCTGACATCGCATCGCGCGGCGCGTCGACGCCAGCCTCCTCCGATACCCGCAGGCTCGACATGTGGGGCGGCAGGGCTCCCCGCTTCGCGGAGCGCACGCTGGTGCTGCTGGGATCCGATGGCCGAGACGGCGTGGTAAGGGCCTCCGTGGCCAGCCACCGCGCCGACGAGACGCTCGACCTAGAGTTGCGCCTCTAGCTAGCGTCGCCCGCTAGTGATGCAAAAAAGGTAATCAGTCAATGATACTTATATGAGAAGAGATATGTGATCAGCGTTCATGCATGAGATGTATGTAGCTCCCCGTGATACCAACTGTGTGTGTTTCATTACTAGTTGATCTCCTTGTGGATCAATGCAAACATTCAGGCTGCAGAAAATAAAATAATCTATGTCGGGGATCGGAGTGTATAAAATTCTACTAAATTAGCAAACAGTTAATATGAAACACACAGAGAGTGATATGCAAGGGGGAAACCGGCGGCCATGAATCTCCATGAATGTAATAGCAGCTAGCTGTATCGTCGTGTACAGCCAGTGTTGCTGCTCGCTTGTTCTTTAATCTCTCTTGTTGCGTCGACCCTCGCGCTGTACGACGCGTATGGATGGACCGATCAAGCATACCATATGATGCCTAATTTTGTAAAGCTCACAGGCCACTTGTTCTTCCTACCAGAGTCACACTCACACCACACCACACCACACCATCCACCTAATTTGAGGGGACACTCCGTCCACAGTAGAATCAATGTCCAATGCGACAAAACAAAATGCACAGCGGATTCCGTACGATATACAGTACATACACACTAGTGGTGCAGTGAATGAAGTGGAGGGACTCGGTTTGCAGTATCGTGCCGACCGTTAACCCCACCTGGTGCTCCGCCCATGCCCTTCTTCATGTTGGAACACCCCTGCCGACTGGCCGGTCCCAAGGCTGTTCCACACCGGAGAAGAAGACTAGAAGAAGACACACATAGTACAAAGTAGATGAAACAGGGAACAAAAGGAAACTTTATTGAAAACTCTCTCGGTAAACTCCCATACACAAATTGTTCCTCTATTTATAGGCTAAAGGGGGATACGATACCCACATAGGCCAACCCTAGCCTGGTAGAGGCCACACCGAGTGGGCCTCAATCGGCCCAGTTTCCCAACACTCCCTTGGGTATCTTATCTGTATAACCATGGCTTAAAACTCCAAAAAACCCAGTGGGAAAAATATGGAGAAATGCACACAGTATACTTCTTGCTATGTTGCACGAATTGCCTCATTAAAGACCTCATATGAGAAACTTCATAAAACTCACTAAGGGAAAAAGAGTACAATTCACCTAACTACAAAGTTAAGTACTCAATCATCGGGATCAAGATTTTAGCAATGAGTTTGTGAAGATTCTCCCCCTGAACCTTGCATCTCCCTAAGTCTTATCATGCCGATCCCTCAGACACATCTCTCGAAAGAAGACGCTGGCAATGATTTAGTGAACAAATCAGCGAGATTTTCACACGACTTAGTATGCAAGACTTTCACTTCGTTCATCTTTTGCAACTCATGTGCATAGAAGAACTTGGGGTTTATATGCTTTGTGAGGTTGCTCTTCACGTAACCCGTCTGGACTTGTGCAACACAAGCGGCATTATCTTCATAGATAATTGTTGGGGTTTGTATGGTGTTCAGTCCACATGGCATCTGGATGTGACTGACTACTCGTCGAAGCCATACACATTCTCGTGATACTTCATATAATGCTATGATTTCCGAGTGGTTTGTCGAAGTTGACACAAGAGTTTGCTTAGACGATTTCCAGGAATTGCCGTTCCACCACAAAGGAAAACATATCCAGTCCGCGACTTGGATGTATGCGGGTCCGAAAGGTACCCAGCATCTGCATAGCCTACAACAGATAGGTCTTGGTTCTTTTGGTAAAACAAGCCAAGGTCCTTTGTCCCTTGTATGTATCTAAAGATGTCCTTAACGCCTTTCCAATGCCTCTTGGTAGGCTCAGAACTGTACCTTGCAAGCAAATTGACGGCGAATGCAATATCCGGCCGTGTACAATTTGCGAGGTACATAAGTGCGCCAACTGCACTTAAGTAGGGGAATTCCGGTCCCAGAATTTTCTCCCCCTCTTCTTTAGGCCTGAACGGGTCCTTGTCTTGCTGCAAAGATCTTCCGACCATTGGGGTCTTAGAAGGATATGCCTTTTCAAACTCAAATCGTTCCAACACCTTCTGGGTGTAGGCCGACTGGTGAACTAGAATCCCAGCAGGGGAATGCTCAAGTTGCAGACCGAGGCAGAACTTGGTTTTGCCTAAGTCTTTCATCTCGAATTCCGACATTAGGTAGGAACTCGCTTCCTCAATATCGTCAGGTGTACCGATTATATTCAAATTGTCCACGTACACCGAGATAATACAGAAACCATCCTGGGATCTCCGTATAAAAACACATGGGCAATCTTCATTGCTCGCGTAGCCCTTCTGATGAAGGAAATCGCTTAAACGATTATACCACATCCTACCTGACTGTTTTAGTCCATACAATGACTTCTTAAGCTGAACACTGTATAAGCTCCTGTTTGCTCTATCCTGGTTCGGGATAGGGATACCTTCTGGTACTTTCATGTATATGTACGAATCCAAGTTACCATATAGGTAAGCGGTGACAACATCCATTAGTTTCATTTTTAAGTCCATGTTTACTGCCATTGAGATCAAGTATCTAAAGGTAATTCTATCCATGACTGGGGAGTAAGTTTCCTCAAAGTCGACACCTGGTCGCTGAGTGAAACCTTGAGCAACGAGCCTTGCTTTGTACCTTACTACTTCATTATTCTCGTTTCTCTTTCGGACAAAAACCCACTTATGGCCAACGGGGCGAATGTGGGGAGGAGTTAGACAAACTGGTCCAAATACCTCTCTTTTGTTTAATGATAATAATTCAGCAGTAATTGCCTTCTGCCAATCTTTACAATCCGATCTTTTCTTGCAATCACCGAGCGTGTTAGGCTCAGGGTCAAGATCTATGATTGAGGCAATTTTCTTGGCAAAATTAACGTCGACATTTGCCATGGCTCGGTTGTATGACTCGCCCGAATTAACATAGTTAATGGCCATTTCGTCATGGAGTGCATCAGGCACATCCTCTTGCTCCACCGGATTTCCCAATCCAGGAGCTAGGTCCTTTAGCTTTCCTGCTCCGATGTGTGCGCACACAACTTCGCTGGGTATTTCCGATATAGGAAAGTTCAAGTCTAGAATTTCGTGCACTGAAATATCCGTACTCGTGCCAGGTTTCAACTGGCTCCCCTCAACAGGGGCAGACTGTAATAAATCTCTCTTATCCTTTTTCTTCGGGCGTCCCGGGGTACTTGGGATTTGAGAAACCGGAATCCGCGTCCTCTTAGGCCTTGGAGCAGGAGCGGGTATACCATCATTTTTCTTTGGTATTTCAACCCTTTCCGGTGCATTGCGTGCATGCACATACGACTTTGTCACAGTCTTTAAATCACTAAAATGATCGGGCAGTTGATTCGCTAGGGAGTGCAAATCTAGTATCTTTTGGACTTCTCTATTAGTCTCAACAGTGCGCGGGTCATGAGCGTGGATCCCCGTGGCTTTCCACGTGATTTCTCGACTTTTGTCATCCAGGGGTTGATTACCTTCCCCCAAAGTCGGGAAAAGATCCTCATCAAAAATGCAGTCAGCAAAACGGGCCGTGTGACAGTCACCTGTCAAGGGGTCCAAGAACCTGATTATGGATACAGTCTCATAACCAACGTATATCCCCGACTTACGGAGCGGTCCCATTGCTGATTGTTGGGGTGGTGGTATAGGTACATATACCTGGCAGCCGAACCTACGTAGGTGGGAAATTTTCGGTGCCGACCCTTGCGCAAGTTGGATGGGAGAGTGGATATTGTAGGCCGATGGTCGAAAGTTGATGAGATTAGCGGCGTGTAACACCGCGTGTCCCCAACATGTAGTTGGTAAATTACAACCTTGAAGGAGTGGTCTGGCAATGAATTTAATTCTTTTAATCAATGCCTCCGCAAGTCCATTTTGAGTGTGGACATGCGGTACGGAGTGCTCAAGTTTGATTCCAGTTGCCATGCAATAATCATCGAATGCCTTTGAAGTAAATTCTCCGGCATTGTCCATTCGAATAGACTTTAATCGATAATCAGGGAATTTATTCCTTATTTGTATGATCTAGGAGATCAACTTTGCAAAAGCATGGTTCCTTGTTGACAGCAGGCAAACATTGGACCATTTAGAGGAAGCATCGATGAGCACCATGAAGTACCGAAACGGCCCTGAGAGGGGCTGAATTGGACCACATATATCCCCTTGAATGCGTTCCAAGAACGCGGGGAGTTCATCCTTCACCTTTAGGGGGACGGTCTAATGATCAATTTTCCCGTAGCGCATGCGGAGCACACGAAATCATCGGAATTCGGGAAATTTTTCACATTAACATTATGACCGTTCGAGTTGTTAATTATATTTCTCATCATCCTAAGACCGGGGTGGCCTAACCTATCATGCCAAACGCAGAATAGTTCGGAGCTTCTAAAGACAGTCTTAAGGGTAGTGTAAATAGGTGGTGCTACTATCTTAGTGTAGTACAGCTCAGTAGCTAATGAAGGGAGTCTTTCGACAACATGTTTACCATTTTCGTCGCGCTTGGTAATGAGTAGGAACTCCTTTCCATTCTCATCATCATCGGTTTCGACATGGAAACCATTTGCGCGGATGTATCTAAAACTTAAGAGAGTACGAGTCGACTCCGAATACAACAATGCCTCTTCAATGATCAGAGTTGTTCCATTTGGGAGTATGATAGTTGCTCTTCCGGAGCCAACTACATTCGGACCGCAGCCGGCGATCGTCATTATGTTACCAGGTTTTTTGGTAATGGACTCAAAATACTTTGTTTCTCGTAAGATGGTATTGGTGGTGCCGCTATCAGCAAGACACGTTTTCTCCATTTGGGCGCCACACTCGTTCTAAAATATAGTGCCTAATTAATATAATGGAGCGAGGAAGTTGCTACATCAAGTAAGTAAAACACATAGACATTTCAGAACATCACATAATCAAATAATCGAATAAATGAATGAAATAAATGTCATACAATCGCCGAAAATAAGTGTTATGCTCTCATAGAGCTTACAACCATATCGAAAAAAAATTGTATCTGATTATTGCGGAAAAAGGAATCATCTCAAAAAAAAGGAGCTCAGGTGAATTCTGCAAAGAAATCACCAAGCTCAGCCAGTATCTCAAGGTCAGTGGGCTTCTCTTCGTTGGCCATCATCATGGACAAGGGGCCTAGCTGAGGCGGCAGGGGCACAACGTGCTCAACCTCCATGGGCACAGCGGCGTCCGTGGGGACCGCCGAGGGTGCTGCCACTTGTGCTACGTCCTGCGCCACTATGGGCGCGACGTTCTGCACAGGCGCCTCTCCGGGTGCCAGTGGTGCCTCAACCTGGACAAGGTGCGCCTCGCGCGCCTTCTTGTTGGCCTTGAATGCGTCCACGACATGTTTAGGAGCCAAACACTGCCTGGAGAAGTGAGTCTTGGAGCCACAGCGAAAGCAGTCCTGGGGCCTCGCCTCCCCCTTGCCCGCCTTGCGTTGCTTGGCCGGGTTGGAGGAGTTGGGGCCCTTCTTGCCCTTCTTGCCTCTCTTCTTGTGGATGGGCTTGCGAACCTTGTAGGCACCAGCATTGGCCTCATGACTTGGGCCCCCTGCGAAGGGTTGCGCAGAGAAGTTCTTTTTCAGAACATTATCCTGCGCCTCGGCCACCTGGAGAGCATCAATAAGCGCTGCATATTCCGTGAATCCTTCCTAGCGAAAGTTTCGCGAGGACTGGATGTTGTCCGGATGGAATGTGGAGAGGGTTTTGTCTATCTTCTGCTGATCGGTGGTACTGGTCCCACATAGCTGAAGAATAGTACAAATACGGTGCAACCTGGAGTTGTACTCTCCCACCGTCTTGAAGTCCGCAAACCTCAGACGTATCCAATCTGCCTCCGCCTGTGGCTGAATGGTGTACTTCAGCCTAGAGAACCGCTTGTTGAGGGCGGTTCAGAGGGCAGAAGCACTCTGTTCTGCCATGTACTCGTTCTTGAGAGTCTCACACATGTGATGGCGGAGGAAGTGCAGGGCTTTGGCGTTATCCGCCGGGATGGTTTTGCTGGGGGGCCGTCGGGGTCCCCTCAATCAACGCATCCTTGATGCATCGGCCCTCGAGGACGATCTCAACGTCCGAGGCCCAAGTCAGGTAGTTAAGCCCATCCTGGGTCAACTCCGGGAACTCGCGGCTGACAATTCCGGTCATCTGCAATTTATGCAAAGTGTGTAAGATTACAGCAGGTAATCTGTTGCATAAATGCGATAATCAATACAATAATTCAAATATGACGGCGTTCCAAAATTTAATGTAAAAACGGTGCAAGCTATCTATGAGATACAAAGTATTAAAAACATGCGGTAATTAATAACTATAGTAAAACATAGTTCAAAAGCTTGTGTAAAAGCGGACCAAAAACAGAGCCAAAAACGGTCCAACCGCCCGCGATCGCGTGCTACCAAACGGCCAAGCTACCCTCGCCTCTGCGCGGCCGGCCCGCTCCAGACCGTCCCTGCCCGCGAAGCGGGGGAACGGAGCTAGCAGAGCTAGCTCCCGACTAGGGCGGCGGTGCCGGCAGCAGGCCGGACCGGCGGCGCGATTGGCGTGTGGGCGTGGTCGGCGAAGGTCGCAGGCACGAACGAAACAAAAAAAACGGTCCATAAAATGGACTACACGTGCGGGCCAAAATGCCTGGCCAAGTGGTACGGCCCACCCTCAACGGAAGCTGCTGCATGCTGCATGCGCGCGCCTGTTGCATGCGCGGCTTGGGCGAGCGGCAAGCAGCTGCTATGCGCGCGCGGTCAGCGGCGACCAGGCGACGACGGCGAGCGGCCGACGCGGCGGCTCGGCGGTGGCCGGCGGGGCGCCGCCAGCGCGCGGCGGGCCAGCGGCCGGCGGCAGCGTGGCTAGCAGCTGCTGCACGAGGCTGGCGGCCAGCACGCGGCGGCGTTGCCGGCCAGCGTGGCGCGGCAGAGCGCACGGGCGTACGCGGACGGTGGCAGCGTGGCGCCAGCGGCCAGCGCCAGCGGCGCGGCGGCGTGGCCGGCCAGCGAGGCTCGCGGCGGCGGCGCGGCAGCGGCCAGCGGGGCCTGCGGCGGCGCGGGGCCAGGGGCACGCGGCGGCGCGGCAGCGGCCAGCGGGGCCAGCGGCTGCGCGGCAGCGGCGGCGCGCGGCGTCGGCCTGGCAAGCGGCGGGTGCAGGCGCGAGCTGCAGCCATGGCGCGTGTGTACGAGCGGTTGCAACAAAAAATACAGGAAAAACTGTAGATAGATTCGATCTACTAATTAAAACGGACAAGATCAGTCCGATCTATTAAATTAAATTTAGATCGGCACAACAGGTGCACTGGTACAGTCAACAAGTTCCTGATCTGGGAGTGATTAAATCGACATTGGTCGGCGACAGCAGGTCAGCTCGACTCCCGGAAAGGAAAATCCGTACCCCAGATGGGATCTGATCTAAGATCTGAACGCAAATCTTGAAAGGAAAACGCGAGACGAATCCATTTTTGCGGTCAGATTTGTGTTACCTTCAACGAAAGCCTGCGTGATGCAGGCTCGACGGTGGCTTGACGGAGGCTCGACGGAGAGACACGTGCTGATAACGTGTTGGAACACCCCCTGCCAACTGGCCGGTCTCGAGGCTGTTCCACACCGGAGAAGAAGACTAGAAGAAGGCACACACAGTACAAAGTAGATGAAACAGGGAACAAAAGGGAACTTTATTGAAAACTCTCTCGGTAAACTCCCGTACACAGATTGTTCCTCTATTTATAGGCTAAAGGGGGATACGATACCCACATGGGCCAACCCTAGCCTGGTAGAGGCCACACCGAGTGGGCCTCTACCGGCCCAGTTTCCCAACACTTCAGTCAAGTTTTGAATGACTTTCTAGTCAGATCGTTCCTGCGTTTCGGATATTTAGTTTTATTCGAAGCTTTAGCCAAGGGTGCTTTTGAATCATGCACGCCGCAAGATCACCACCTGGTCTAGGATCACGCGGCGCGCAAGAGCTTCCCCGGTCCGTTTGCGGGGTGGAGAACAGGCCCGTTCGTGCTGGTCGGTGCCCCCAAAGGCATCTCGCCCACAAAAAAAGGTGTAGAAAAAATCGAGAGCACAAAAATAATTAACATATTACATAAACGGTCCTTGTCCTGGGTCCCCCGGTCACAAAATATACAAAAAATAAAAAGCCCTAACATTATGGGGTGCCTTGGCGTGGAAGGGAGGCGAGGCGGCGGGCATTGCTGCTGGCTGGTCGGTGCCCTGGTCCTGTGGCTTCGCCGCGTACTCCCCGTTGGCGGCGGTGGCGAGGTCGATGAAGACCTGCGGTGGGGGCCACACACCGTCCTGGGCCGGAGAGGGAGGCGGAGGCGATGTCGGAAGCGCGGGCGGCATCTGGGCCTGCGCATCCACCCAGGACTCGTGCAGTGCCTGGGTCACCCACAACCAGGACCTCCAGCTGTCCTTGGTCATCGTGGCGGCGAGGGAAGCTAATCGGCAGTGAGGGGGCTAGGGTTTTGGGGTTTGGAAGTGGGGACTAGAAGTGGGAGTGGAAGTGAAGTGGGCGAGTGGATGTGGATGGGGACAACCGCCCATTAAAAAGGACGCGGCCCCTCTCTCTAGGACACCGACAGGTGGGGCCCGAGGAAGACTCGACCGGAGCGCGTCGGACGAGGTCGACATCCAAGCCCCCGCAAACCAGCCGTAGGTTTTGGCCTGGTATGCGCCGAATCAGACCCTGCCACGTTGTCTAGTCCGTTTACGGAGGTACCGTTGGTCCTTGAATGCGCGGCATCCGAATTGCAGGGGGCGTTGCGTAGGGGTTCGTAGCATGGAAAACAAAAAAATTCTACCGCATATAAACAAACAAGCCAAGATCTATCTACTAGATTGTAGCAATGAGTCGACAGAGGAACTCACCCTCGAAGATTTCAAAGCATTTAACGAGAGCAGATTCTCGTGGGTGATGTAGTCGTACTCTTGCCGATCTCAAGATCGCGTAGACGATCCTTCCAGCGCTGCGTTCCGGCAGCGCTTCCGCAGTCGGTCACACGTTCGGTACTCGATGAAGACCTTCCTCTCCCTTGTTCCAGCAGGCAGCGGAGGTTGTAGCACTCTCCTCGTGATTCCGGCAGCACGACGGCGTGGTGTCGGAAGTAGAGGGTGTTGGAGATATGCCCAAGAGGCAATAATAAAATAGGTTATTATCATATCTTCATACTTATGATAAATGTTTACATACCATGCTATAATTGTATTAACCGGAAACATTAATACTTGTGTGATTTGTAAACTAAAATAAGAGTCCCTAGTAAAGCCTCTTGTTAAACTAGCTTGTTGGTTAATATATGATCATGGTTTCCTGATCATGAACATAGAGATGTTGTTAACAACAGGATCATATCATTAGGAGAATGATGTGATGGACATACTCCTATAGATAAGCGTAGCATAAAGATCAAGTCATTTCAATAGTTCAATTGCTATATGCTTTCTGATACATAGTAACCTAATTCCTTCGACCATGAGATCATGCATATCACCTTTACTGGATGGATGCTTTGATGTCATCAAACACCACACCGTAACAGGGTGGCTATAAAAGTGGCATTGAGTGTTCGGAAAGTATTGGTTGAAACACATGGATCAAGAGTGGGATTTGTCCATCCACATGACGGATAGATATACTCTGGGCCCTCTCGGTGAAATGTCATCCAATTAGCTTGCAAGCATGTGACATGGTCACAAGGGATCACATATCACGGGAACGAGAAAAGAGTACTTATCAGTAACGAGGTTGAACTAGGTATGCAGAGATACCGACGATCATAACCTCGGATAAGTAACATATCGTGAGACAAAGGGAAATTGGTATCGTATGTAAGTGGTTCATTCGATCGCAAAGTAATCGTAGAAATATGTGGGAGCCATATGAATTTCCAGATTCCTCTATTGGTTATTGATCGGAGAAGTGTCTCGATCATGTCCGCATAATTCACGAACCGTAGGGAGACACACTTAAGGATTCGACGTTGTTTGAGTAGTTATGGTATTATGAGAAAGAGACCGAATGTTGTTCGGAGTCTCGGATGGGATCCGGGATATCACGAGGTGATCCGGAATGGTCCGGAGAATAAGATTCATATAAGGAAAGTCCCGTTTCGGAGTTCGGGAATGATTCCGGTGTTTTCATCGGGGATATTCTAGAAGGTTCCGGATTGTCCGGCACTCCGGGGGGGGAGGGGTACATGAATGTGTCATTACATATTGGAATGATTGCATCATGTACTAAGTGTTCTTGCTGTCCCAAATATAGGATTAAATTGAATCCTAAAACAGAAAAGTCAAATGTCCAGTTTGAAAGTCAAACTGCCAAAAACAAGAAACTGTGGGAAACAAGCAAGAGGAGTTGGAGTCGACTTGGAGGAGGAGTTTCTCTCCTCCAAGCCGGCGGCCAGCCCTAGGCCGAGTTGGGGAGGGACTCCCTCCCTCCCCTGGCGCGCCAACCCCTCCCACCTATATAAGGAGGGGCAGGGCTCCCCTCCTATACACTACTAGTTCCTACCCTCTAAACTAAACCCTAGATCTAGACCCCGGTTTAGAGCTATTCGGTTTAGAGCCTTCTAATTGGTTTAGAGCCCTCTAATTGGTGTGTCTAATTACTAGACCACTAATAGCCTCTCTCATAAGCTCCACCATACTCGCACCGGCTTAAGGCGAAGCCCTGCGGGATCTCCCCTCTACTTCCGGTACCACGCCGTTGTGCTGCCGGAATCGCGAGGAGAGTGCTACAACCTCCGCTGCCTGCTGGAACAAGGGAGAGGAAGGTCTTCGTCGAGTACCGAACGTGTGACCGACTACGGGAGCGCTGCCGGAACGTGGCGCCGGAAGGATCGTCTACACGATCTTGAGATCGGAAAGAGTACGACTACATCACCCACGAGAATCTGCTCTCGTTAACCGCTTTGGAATCTTCGAGGGTAAGTTATTCCATCGACTCGTTGCTACAATCTAGTAGATAGATCTTGGCTTGTTTGTTTGTATGCGATAGAAAAATTTTGTTTTCCATGCTACGAACCCCTACAGTGGTATCAGAGCCGTGTCTATATGTAGATCTGTTGCACGAGTAGAACACAATGGTCATTGTGGGCGTTGATGCTTTTATTGTAGATTGCTTTTTGTGTACTTTGCATCTTGCGGTATGTTGGGATGAAGCGGCCCGGGCTAACCTTACATGACATCGTTCATGAGACTTGCTCCACGTTTGACATGCAACTTGTATTGCATAAGTGGCTTTGCGGGTGCCTGTTTCTCCTAGCATAGTTAAGATCCAATTTACAACGGGTAATCAACAATGCTAATATCAATGTTGTGGTTCTTGTTCGTAAGTTAGAACGACACTTATTGAAAGCCCCAAGCCACGTAAAATATGCAAAGAAAGTAGAGGCGTCTAACTTTGTTTTGCAGGGGTGTGCAGTGATGTGATATGGCCATGATTGTGATTATATTTGATGTATGCAATGTTCCTTATTGTAAGTTGGCAACCGGCAGGAGCCATATGGTTGTCTTTAATTTCTGTTAAGACCTGCGTGTCTATTCAAAATAGTTGTAATAGTTGATGCTGGTGGACGACAACCATGAAGAAGCATCATTGACCTTGATGCTATGCCGGTGATGATGGAGATCATGTTCGTGCTTGAAGATGGAGATCGAAAGCACAATGAAGAAAGGCCATATCATATCACATATTATGAATTGCATGTGATGTTAATCCTTTATGCATCTTGTATTGCTTAGTAGACGACGGTAGCATTATAAGATGATCCCTCAAGCACACAATTTCAAGTTCTTAAGTGTTCACCCTTAGTATGCACCGTTGCCAAAGCTTGTTGCTTCGAAGCACCACGTGATGATCGGGTGTCTTTGATTCCGCGGGTGAATACAACGTAAGCAAGCCAGATTTGCTTATGCGGTAGCTAAGGTTTGATCTTGACGAGCCTAGCATGTACAGACATGGCCTCAGGAACACGGATCACCGAAAGGTAAAGCATGAATCATATAGTAGATATGATGAACATGTCGATTGTTCGCCATTGAAACTATATCAACTCTCGTGATGATCGGTTTTGATGTGGTGGATTTGGTTCGTGTGATCACTAAAACAATGTGAGGGATATTGTTTTGAGTGGGAGTTCACCTAGATTAATTTAATTATTAATTAGAACTCAATTTATCATAAACTAAATCAAAGTGAATTTGCATAGTTGTTGTAGTCATTGGCATCCGTTTACCACCTTGCGCTTAGTTATAATTGAGATGATAGAACTATAGAATTCTGGTTAGATACTTTACGAACTGGTATCGTATTGTTTTAAGTGTTAATCTAAAGTTTAAAAGTCCTATTGCAAACTTTCAGTAAGTTCCGGTTACTCCATGAAGTTTAATAATTAGTATTAAATCAAGAGTAACAATTCCAATGTTAGTATATAAGTATCATGTTTGTCTCCATGATTCTTGATATTCAAAGGATTCTCTTAATATCAAGGTTATCTAGGATCTGAAAGAGTTGTTTCAGAAACCATGATGTGTGGAAGATATTGTGATATCTGAAACGAAGTTTTGGTTACAACATGACAGAGTATAATATGGCAAAAGTCATGTTCTCATATTTGATGAGAATTTACAAAAGGTTGGAGACACTAGTTGTCCTAATCGTCCAAAAGGATTTGGATAGCAACATTATACTCATAATTCATCGTTACAAGCTAAAAGTAGCTTGATCATGGAAGATTCCATGATAAGGGTGAATATTTGATGTAGGTAAAATGTTTACTACACCAAGAAATTACTAAAGAAAGGAATTTGAAAGAACACCAAACATTTGATGATGGTGATCTACTTCAAAGTGCAAGTCCAAAGACATTGGTATTTAACTATACACGCTTTGGATTATGTGTCATATGTATGACTCCACTATTGATATTGATAGATTCTTTCAAACAGAAAAGGAGATACTGAAAGAGAATCTCATAAATATATGGCAGAAAAGAAAAGACTGGAATTGTTCAGTTTAAGTATATAGATGATATACATGTTATGGTTATATTCTTTGCTTGTTAAACAATGTAGTTCTTAAGTATTTGATACTGAATTTGTTGGTGTGAATCGTCATACGAAACAACACAATTCATGAACTACAATGGCCTAAGTAACTAGCAAAAGAATATGTGATGATGTTCATCGAGAACAAATAAAGGGTTATTGTGTTGCTCGTTAAACATCAAAGCTTGCCTTCAAAGATTTGTTTTATCAGGTATTATGAGAACAAAAGGGTTGTTCAAATAATTGCCGTAATCCATAAAAGATGGATGATTCACAAATCTCGTTGGAGAAATCACATCCATAAAACTAGTGCTAAAAATGTCGAAAGACAAATTGATTGAAAGATCACTTAGGAAGTGACATCGCCGTTTAAATTATATTTGAAAGAAAACATGAAGAAACTCCATGTTGATGGAATTTTGGAGTCTTCTGATTTTTGATCAAATGACGCTTGTGAAACTTTCCTAGAGATAATTAAAACTTCGTTCATAGGCCAAAAGGGAACGAATGACTAGCTTATTGGAACTTGTACATATTGTTGTACGAAGTCCGTTATGTGTAGTCAAGAGCGATGGATTTCAACTTCATATGCTTTCTCCGAAAATTTGAGTGAATATATGAATATTTACTTAATAAGGATGAAGTATGAAACATTTGAAAAGTTCAAAGACTTTCAAGATGAAGTGCAAAATCATTGTAACAAGAATATAAACAGTTTATGATAAAGATCATAAAGGAAGATATTTGAGTTACAAAGTTTAGCATAATACCTAAGATTTAAGGAATCGTTCCGTGGATTTGCATTTCCCGAAACACCATAAGAGTATGGAGCGTTCGAGATATGTAATTAAACCTTGTTTGACATGGTAAGATCAAAGGTATAATTCATAAAACTGCCATTATATTTTAAAGATTAAAAGCTTTAGAGATTACCGTTTTTCCACTGAAAAGAGCTCCATCATAATCCGCTGAAATGACACCATATAAGGTTATGGTTTGGGATAAAACCCATGTAGTCCTTTCTTAAAACATTGGTATGCTATGCATAAGAAAGATGTTTGCAGCCAAAGTCGGATGAACCTGTCTTTGTATGTTATTTCGAATAACTGTTAAGTACTCCTCCATAACATCGGAGACAAAAGTGTTTTGTCACTTAAAACGTCAAGTTTCTTTAAGAAGGAATTCTTCGTGAAAAGTTAAGTGGGAGGACAATAGAAACTTTGATAAGGTTAAAAGAACCTTAGCTGTATGTGCAGAGTTGCGCAGCGCCGAAAAGTGTTTCGGAGGCAGCAACAATGCTCATGGTTCACGTACCTCAAAGGTTGTGGTCACGGAGATCCAAGTTCCTATTGAAACAAGTAGGTCGGATGAACAATCAAATACCAAGATTTGAGGGTTGAATCATTATTTGAGAATAATGAACCGACTACATGCAGAGAAGCGATGATGGGCCCTGACTCCGTAAAATGGCTTGAAGCCATAAAATCCGTGATAGTTCCATACACGAGAAATCAAGTTTTGAACTTGAAGGACCCTCGAGAAAGGTGTAAGACCTTATAGTTGTGTCTGGATCTATAAAGAAATAGACATGGATGTTTCACATCTATGAAATAGTCGACATGTTGGGAAAGAGTTCACAACAATGTTCAAAGGTTGACTATGACAAGATTTTTGATCTTTCATAGTGATATTTAGTCTAGACGGATTAATGTAGCAACCACTACATATAATTTGTTATATGGTAGTTGAATAAACAAAACAAGTTCTTCTAATAGAATCGTTACCTAGGACATGTGCATAACACGGTCCATAGGGTTTTGTTAATTCAAAGGATGCTAAAAGCATATGCAAACTTCAATGGTTAGAGTGAGCATAGCGGAGTTGGAATCTTCACTATGATGAAACTGTTAAGAGAGTTTAATTTCATCAGAGACAATGAAGGTGCTTGCGTTTGCAAGAAATTAAGTGGGAGCGCTAAGACATGTTTCTAATACATTATGTGGAAGACATATTGTTGATTGGAAATAATGTATCTTTTATTAACACATATTAAGAATTTCATCCCGATGAAAGACTTAGGCAAAACCCAAATATTTGGCATCATTAGACGCTAATATGGTTGTGCCAGAAGTACATAGACGAGATATTGAATGAATTCAATATAGAAACTACAAGAAAGGTTCTTGTTGCACAGAAAGGATTGAAAGAGTTCAATGTTGATGATATATTCAAGTGTATTGGCACTTGGTAAGTGAAACAAAGATTCAAGTATAGATTGATACTTGATGTATGAAATCACAAAGAGTATTTATATCAATCATACTGTGATATGTACAAATCCAGATATGTCCTATGCTCTAAATGTTGTGAGCATATACCAGAATGATTTGTAAGATGATCATTGGACAATAGTAAGGATATTCTTATGATCTTTTGAAAGAACTAAGAGTATATTATTTGTAGAAGTGACAAATAGATGGTTAGTTCATTGTAAAAGTACTACATTGATACTAGCTTTGTCACAAAGTACAAATTAAGTTTATCTCAATCTAAACTAAGGGTGGCACAATATAATGGAAAGTGAGTTCCATAATGGATTTGGATGATTTCCAAAGTTAAGACATTGTGACAGATACTACAACAAAAGGCTAAGTATATGACTGCTGTTATAGCAGCAAAAGAGGGAATTTGTGTCAAGAAGTTTGTTATCAAACTAGGTGTAGTTCACAGTGGGATAATACTATGAAGATATATTGTGCGACAATATTATCAACATGTTTTAACCCCAAAGAGCTAAAGGTCACACCGAAAGACCAAATTTATACAAAGCCATCTCATTAGAGAATGAGTGATGCGTAGAGACGCAAAGACATGCAATTACACACGGACCTGGAAGTGTCAGATCCGGAGATCAGTTGACCACTAGCAATAGTGTACATACAACACCGGAAAGTCATAGGTGTTGAATACACAAAGGTTTGAAACTAGATTATTGACTCTAGTGCAAGTGGGAGACTGTTGGAGATATGCCCAAGAGGCAATAATAAAATAGGTTATTATCATATCTTCATACTTATGATAAATGTTTACATACCATGCTATAATTGTATTAACCGGAAACATTAATACTTGTGTGATTTGTAAACTAAAATAAGAGTCCCTAGTAAAGCCTCTTGTTAAACTAGCTTGTTGGTTAATATATGATCATGGTTTCCTGATCATGAACATAGAGATGTTGTTAACAACAGGATCATATCATTAGGAGAATGATGTGATGGACATACTCCTATAGATAAGCGTAGCATAAAGATCAAGTCATTTCAATAGTTCAATTGCTATATGCTTTCTGATACATAGTAACCTAATTCCTTCGACCATGAGATCATGCATATCACCTTTACTGGATGGATGCTTTGATGTCATCAAACACCACACCGTAACAGGGTGGCTATAAAAGTGGCATTGAGTGTTCGGAAAGTATTGGTTGAAACACATGGATCAAGAGTGGGATTTGTCCATCCACATGACGGATAGATATACTCTGGGCCCTCTCGGTGAAATGTCATCCAATTAGCTTGCAAGCATGTGACATGGTCACAAGGGATCACATATCACGGGAACGAGAAAAGAGTACTTATCAGTAACGAGGTTGAACTAGGTATGCAGAGATACCGACGATCATAACCTCGGATAAGTAACATATCGTGAGACAAAGGGAAATTGGTATCGTATGTAAGTGGTTCATTCGATCGCAAAGTAATCGTAGAAATATGTGGGAGCCATATGAATTTCCAGATTCCTCTATTGGTTATTGATCGGAGAAGTGTCTCGATCATGTCCGCATAATTCACGAACCGTAGGGAGACACACTTAAGGATTCGACGTTGTTTGAGTAGTTATGGTATTATGAGAAAGAGACCGAATGTTGTTCGGAGTCTCGGATGGGATCCGGGATATCACGAGGTGATCCGGAATGGTCCGGAGAATAAGATTCATATAAGGAAAGTCCCGTTTCGGAGTTCGGGAATGATTCCGGTGTTTTCATCGGGGATATTCTAGAAGGTTCCGGATTGTCCGGCACTCCGGGGGGGGAGGGGTACATGAATGTGTCATTACATATTGGAATGATTGCATCATGTACTAAGTGTTCTTGCTGTCCCAAATATAGGATTAAATTGAATCCTAAAACAGAAAAGTCAAATGTCCAGTTTGAAAGTCAAACTGCCAAAAACAAGAAACTGTGGGAAACAAGCAAGAGGAGTTGGAGTCGACTTGGAGGAGGAGTTTCTCTCCTCCAAGCCGGCGGCCAGCCCTAGGCCGAGTTGGGGAGGGACTCCCTCCCTCCCCTGGCGCGCCAACCCCTCCCACCTATATAAGGAGGGGCAGGGCTCCCCTCCTATACACTACTAGTTCCTACCCTCTAAACTAAACCCTAGATCTAGACCCCGGTTTAGAGCTATTCGGTTTAGAGCCTTCTAATTGGTTTAGAGCCCTCTAATTGGTGTGTCTAATTACTAGACCACTAATAGCCTCTCTCATAAGCTCCACCATACTCGCACCGGCTTAAGGCGAAGCCCTGCGGGATCTCCCCTCTACTTCCGGTACCACGCCGTTGTGCTGCCGGAATCGCGAGGAGAGTGCTACAACCTCCGCTGCCTGCTGGAACAAGGGAGAGGAAGGTCTTCGTCGAGTACCGAACGTGTGACCGACTACGGGAGCGCTGCCGGAACGTGGCGCCGGAAGGATCGTCTACACGATCTTGAGATCGGAAAGAGTACGACTACATCACCCACGAGAATCTGCTCTCGTTAACCGCTTTGGAATCTTCGAGGGTAAGTTATTCCATCGACTCGTTGCTACAATCTAGTAGATAGATCTTGGCTTGTTTGTTTGTATGCGATAGAAAAATTTTGTTTTCCATGCTACGAACCCCTACAGAGGGGAGATCTCGCAGGGCTTCGCCTTAAGCCGGAGCGAGTATGGTGGACTATGAGAGAGGCCTTGGTGGTCTAGGGTTTAGAGGCACCAAGGGGAGAGGTGTAGCCGGCGGCTAGGGTTTGGGGAAACCCTAGTCGACGACTTGGGAGGGCCCTAGGCGGCGGCGACTTGGGAGGAGGCCGACGGCTTGGGGCTAGGGTTTGAGGTGAGTTGGGTGTAGGGAAGAGAGGGCACCCCTGCCCCTTCTTTTATAGGTGGGAGGGAGGCGGCTAGGAGGAGGGAGTCCTCCTCCAACTCCTCCTCCTTGGCCGGCAGGTGGGGGGAGTGGGACTTCCTCCCTAAGTAGGTTTCCTACTCTCCCTCCACCAAGCAAACTTGTCGTTTGACTTTTTCAAATTGGCGTTTGACTTTCAAACTAGGATTTGATTTCTCCCTTTATTTTTGCCCAGCCAAGTGACCTAGTACATGATGCAACCATTCCACATTGTCATGACACATTCATGTACCCTTCCCCTCCGGAGTGCTGGACCTTCTGGACCCTTCTAGAACATTCCCGGTGAAAACACCGGAATCATTCCCCAACTCCGAAATAGGACTTTCCTTATATGAATCCTATTCTCCGGACCATTCCGGATCTCCTTGTGATATCCCGGATCCCATCCGAGACTTCGAACAACATTCGGTCTCTTACTCATCATTCCATAACTAGTCAACAACATCGAATCCTTAAGTGTGTCTCCCTACGGTTCGTGAATTATGCGAACATGATCGAGACACTTCTCCGATCAATAACCAACAGAGGAATCTGGAAATTCATATGGCTCCCACATATTTCTACGATTACTTTGCGATCAAATGAACCACTTACATACGATACCAATTACCCTTTGTCTCACGATATTTTACTTATCCGAGGTTTTGATCGTCGATATCTCTACATACCTAGTTCAACCTCGTTACCGATAAGTACTCTTTTATCGTTCCCGTGATATGTGATCCCTTGTGAGCCAGTCACATGCTTGTAAGCTAATTGGATGACATTCCACCAAGAGGGCCCAGAGTATATCTATCTGTCATATGGATGGACAAATCCCACTCTTGATCCATGTGTTTCAACCCATACTTTCTGAACACTCAATGCCACCTTTATAGCCACCCAGTTACGGTGTGGTGTTTGATGTCATCAAAGCATCCTTCCGGTGATGGTGATAAGCATGATCTCATGGTCGAAGGAATTAGGTTACTATATATCAGAAAGCTTATAGCAAATGAACTATATTAAATGACTTGATCTTTATGCTACGCTTAACTATAGGAGTATGTCCATCACATCATTCTCCTAATGATATGACCCTGTTGTTAATAACATCTCTATGTTCATGATCAGGAAACCATGATCATATATTAACCAACAAGCTAGTTTAACAAGAGGCTTTACTAGGGACTCTTTTATGTTTACAAATCACACAAGTATTAATGTTTCCGATTAATACAATTATAGCATGTATGTAAATATTTATCATAAGCATGAAGATATGATAATAACCACTTTATTATTGCCTCTTGGGCATATCTCCAACAGTCTCGCACTTGCACTAGAGTCAATAATCTAGTTTCAACCTTTGTGTATTCAACACTTATGGCTTTCCGGTGTTGTATGTACACGATTGCTAGTGGTCAACTGATCTCCGGATCTGACACTTCTTGGTCCGTGTGTAATTGCATGTCTTTGCGTCTCTACGCATCACTCATTCTCTAATGAGATGGCTTTGTATAATTTTGGTCCTTTGGTGAGACCTTTAGTTCTTTGGGGTTAATACATGTTGATAATATTGTCGTACAATATATCTTCATAGTATTATCCCGCTGTGAACTACACCTAGTTTGATAACAAACTACTTGACACAAATGCCCTCTTTAGCTGCTATAATAGCAGTTATATACTTAGCCCTTTTGTTGTAGTATCTGTCACAATGTCTTAACTTTGGAACTCATCCAAATCCATTATGGAACTTACTTACCATTATATTGTGCCACCCTTAGTTTAGATTGAGATAAACTTAATTTGTACTTTGTGACAAAAACTAGTATCAATGTAGTATTTTTACAATGAACTAACCATCTATTAGTCACTTCTACAAAACAATATATTCTTAGTTCTTCCAAAATATCATAATAATATCCTTACTATCGTCCATTGATCATCTTATGAATCATTCTGGTATATGCTCATAACATTTAGAGCATAGGACATATCTGGATTTGTACATATCACAGTATGATTGATATAAATACTCTTTGTGATTTCATACATCAAGTATCAATCTATACTTGAATCTTTGTTTCACTTATTAAGTGTCAATACACTTGAATATATCATCAATATTGAACTCATTCAATCCCTTATGTGCGACAAGAATTTTTCTTGTAGTTTCTATATTGAATTCATTCAATATATCATCTATATACTTTCGGCACAACAATATTAGCGTCTCAATCTATCTATATAGATATTGATGCCAAATATTTGGGTTTTGCCTAAATCTTTCATCGGGATGAAATTCTTAATATGTGTTAATAAAAGATACATCATTTCCAATCAACAATATGTCTTCCACATAATGTATTAGAAATATGTCTTAGCGCTCCCACTTAATTTCTTGCAAATGCAAGCATCTTCATTGTCTCCGATAAAATTAAACTCTTTTAACAGTTTCATCATAGTGAAGATTCCAACTCCGCAATGCTCACTTCAACCATTGAAGTTAGCATATGCTTTTAGCATCCTTTGAAATAACAAAACCCTTTGGACCGTGTTATGCACACGTCCTAGGTAACAATTCTATTAGAAGAACTTTGTTTTGTTTATTCAACTACCACATAAGAAAATTATATGTAGTGGTTGCTACATTAATCCGTCTAGACTAAATATCGCTATGAAAGATCAAATCTTGTCATAGTCAACCTTTGAACATTGTTGTGAACTCTTTCCCAACATGTCGACTATTTCATAGATATGAAACATCCATGTTTATTTCTTTATAGATCCAAACACGACTGTAAGGTCTTACACCTTTATCGAGGGCCCTTCAAGTTTAAAGCTTGATTTCTCATGTATGGAACTATCACGGATTTTATGGCTTCAAGCCATTTTATGGAGTCAGGGCCCATCATCGCTTCTTTGCATGTAGTCGGATCATTATTGTCAAATAATGATTTAACTCTCAAATCTTGGTATTTGATGGTTTACCCGACCTACTTGTTTCAATAGAAAATTAGATCTCCGTGACCACAACCTTTGAGGCACGTGAGCCATGAGCATTGTTGCTACCTCCGGAACACTTTTCGGCGCTACGCAACTTTGCACATATATCTAAGGTTCTTTTAACCTTATCAAAGTTTTATTGTCCTCCCACTTATCTTTTCACGAAAAATTCCTTCTCAAAGAAACTTGACGTTCTAAGCGACAAACACTTTTGTCTCCGATGTTATGGAGGAATAGTTATTCAAAATAACATACAAAGACAGGTTCATCCGACTTTGGTTGCAAACATCTTTCTTATGCATAGCATGCCAATGTTTAAGAAAGGACAACTTGGGTTGAATCCCAAACCATAACTTTATATGGTGTCATTTCAGCGGATTATGATGAAGCTCTTTTCAGTGGAAAAACGGTAGTCTCTAAAGCTTTTAATCTTTAAAATATAATGGCAGTTTTATGAATTACACCTTTTATTTTACCATGTCAAACAAGGTTTTAATTACATATCTCGAATGCTCCATACTCTTATGGTGTTTCGGAAAATGCAAATCCACGTAACGATTCCTTAAATCTTAGGTATTATGCTAAACTTTGTAACTCAAATATCTTCCTTTATGATCTTATCATAAACTATTTATATTCTTGTTACAATGATTTTGTACTTCATCTTGAAAGTCTTTGAACTTTTCAAATGTTTCATAATTCATCCTTATTAAGTAAATATTCATATATTCACTCAAATTTTCGGAGAAAGCATATGAAGTTGAAATCCATCGCTCTTGACTACACATAATGGACTTCATACAACAATATGTACAAGTTCCAATAAGCTAGTCATTTGTTCCCTTTTGGCCTATGAACAAAGTTTTAATTATCTCTAGGAAAATTTTCACAAGCGTCATTTGATCAAAAATCAAAAGACTCCAAAATTCCATCCAGATGGAGTTTCTTCATGTTTTCTTTCCAATATAATTTAAACGGCGATGTCACTTCCAAAGTGATCTTGCAATCAATTTGTCTTTCAACATTTTTTAGCACTAGTTTTATGGATGTGATTTCTCCAACGAGATTTGTAAATCATCCATCTTTTATGGATTACGACAATTATTTGAACAACCCTTTTGTTCTCATAATACCTGATAAAACAAATCTTGAAGGCAAGCTTTGATGTTTAACGAGCAACACAATAGCCTTTTATTTGTTCTTGATCAACATTATCACATATTCTTTTGCTAGTTACTTAGGCTATTGCAGTTCATGAATTCTGTTGTTTCGTATGACGATTCATACTAACAAATTCAGTATCCAATACTTAAGAACCACATTATTTAACAAGCAAAGAATACATCCATAACACGTATATCATCTATATACTTAAGCTGAACAATTTTAGTCTTTTCTTTTCTGCCATATATTTATGAGATTCTCTTTCAGTATTTCCTTTTCTGTTTAAAAGAATCTATCAACATCAATAGTGGAGCCATACACATGACACATAGTCCAAAGCGTGTATAGTTAAATACCAATGTCTTTGGACTTGCACTTTGAAGTAGATCACCATCATCAAATGTTTGGTGTTCTTTCAAATTCCTTTCTTTAGTAATATCTTGATGTAGTAAACATTTTACCTACATCAAATATTCACCCTTCTCACGGAACTATTCATGATCAAGCTACTTTTATCTTATAACGGTGAATCGCGAGTATAATGTTGCTCTCCAAAACCTTTTGGAGGATTAGGACAACTAGTGTCTTCAACATTTTGTAAATTCTCATCAAATATGAGAACATAAACTTTGACATATTATACTCTATCATGTTGTAACCAAAACATCATTTCAGATATCGCAATATCTTCCATACATGATGGTTTCTAAAACAACTCTTTCAACTCCTAGATTACCTTGATATTGAAACTATCTTCCGAATATCAAGAATCATGGATATAAACATGATGCTTACATACTAACACTGGAATTGTTACTCTTGATTTAATACCAACTATTAAACTTCACGGAGTAATCGAAACTTACTGAAAGTTTGCAATGGGACTTTTAAACTTTAGATTAACACTTCAAAACAATACGATACCAGTTTGTAAAGTAACTAACCAGAATTCTATAGTTCTATCATCTCAATTATAACTAAGCGCAAGGTGGTAAATGGATGTCAATGACTACAACAATTATGCAAATTCACTTTGATTTAATTTATGATAAATAGTGTTCAACTTTTAATCATATTGCCGTTGAACTCCCACTCAAAACAATATCCCTCACATTGTTTTAGTGATCACACGAATCAAATCCCACATCAAAACCGATCATCACGAGAGTTGGTGTAGCTTCAATGGCGAAATCAACATGTTCATCATATCTACTATATGACTCATGCTTTACCTTTCGGTGATCCGTGTTCCGAGACCATGTCTGTACATGCTAGGCTCATCAAGATCAAACCTTAGCTTCCGCATGAGCAAATCTGGCTTGCTCACGTTGTATACACTCGTAGAATCTAACACACCTGATCATCACGTGGTGTTTCAAAACAACGAGCTTTAGCAACGGTGCTTACTAAGGATGAACACTTTAAAACTTGAATTTGTGTGCTTGAGGGATCATCTTATAATGCTACCGTCATGAACTAAGCAATACAAGATGCATAAAAGGATTAACATCACATGAAATTCATAATATGTGATATGATATGGCCTTTCTCCTTGTGCTTCCGATCTCCATCTTCAAGCACGAATATGATCTCCATCATCACTGGCATGGCGTCAAGGTCAATGGCGCCGCTTCATGGTTGTCGTCCACCAGCATCAACTATTACAACTACTTTGAATAATAGACACGTGGGTCTTAACGGAATTTAAAAGACAACCATATGGCTCCTGCCGGTTGCCTACTTACAATAAGGAACATTGCATACATCATATACAATCACAATGATGGCCATATCACATCACAGCGAGGAAATTGCATGTAGCACCAGCTGTTGGGGAAGTTGTTGCACAAAACCACAACAACGCATCTTTTTTGCACAAAACACCACCTTTTATTGTAATTGTTACACAGAACACAAAACTCATTGTTAAGTGGACTAATAGCCAATTAGTTAAGATGGGCTCAGTATTAGGAGGCAGATGGAGTCCAGCGTGGCTAGTCGCGCATGTCAGTTGGTCAAAGGCCATAGGCGTGCTGTTCCTACCCCACTGTTGATGTTGCCTGGTGCCGGGAGGCGTTCGTGGGCACATCGCCGGAGCTTGTCGTCGCGCACAAGACTGGTTGCTTGTTCTGTCGTTCGGGTAGGCGGACACCATGGAGGTATTCTTGGATACATTCGCGATGGTGCAGTCGGAAGTTGTTCGCTGCGTACCTACTCGACTGTTGTTTTAGTCTTCATTAGATATGTGCACATTACGTCATTCTTTCAGGAACTACAACTTTGGACTAGTTCCTACTAAGAGCATCTTCACTCGGCTTTCCATGATGTCGATCTCTGGGCGATTATTTGGTCCGGACGCCGAAAATTGATCCAGTCGCGTTCTTAGAACCCTGGTTTCGTCTGGGTTTGGGCCAACTTTGGTCCGGACTTCTCAGGTCATTCCTGTGTTGCTGCGAACGCCGGACGAAGCAAAAACGGGCGTGAGCCAGCTCTATCGGCGACTCTAGACCGAACTTCCGCCCTTTTCTTCTTCCCAAACGTTGGACGAAGCGAAAACAGGGGCTCGCCGAAGAGCAGGCGATAAGGGCGAAGCAGGAGGCGGCGTCCCGCGCGGTGATGGCGTGCTAGAGGTCGGTCATTCTATCGCCATACGCCGATGATCTCTAGTTCCTCATGGGCGGCGAGGACACGTCGACGATGAGCTCGCCGGTCAAGGCCTGGTACAAGGCGCGCCGCAACGCCATCCTCCAGGAGGACAACGCTGACATCACGCCAACTCCTGCTCCGAACACCACTGCTACTCGGAGCTCTGCTTCTACCTCCTCAACCAGTCGGCGTCCGCCGGCTAGACCCCTAATCCCGCCGCATCGGCCACGCCGGAGGACCCCATTCCCGTCGACGACTGATCGCCGAGCTTTTTATCTAGTTCTGTAATAATTTGTCGCCGAACTTGATGGGCGTACTTCTATCAAACATGTTTGGCCTAGTTTCCCCAGCGGGAACGATAAAATTTAAATTTTTTACTTTTTTTTGTTTCGCCTAGGAACACGAGTGGAAATGTCGGCGTTCTCGGGCCGGTGTGGGGATGCTCTAAGGCTTGAACTAATTACCAGCGAGCTTAGACGTAGAATCATTTCCCCCTCTTACCCATTGACGATGAAGTTAGCGAGGGAGATCAACATATATAATTGATCGAAAGGGGAGAGATTCCTGAAGGGGTCCCATCAGCCACACCCAGCGACATCAACCACGGCCGTAGGAACACGACGGCCCTAAACTTTGACCAGCAGCCACGTCCGAGATGCAACCAGTGGCGGCGTCGGGAATTTGCCCCTCGGTATTCACTTTGCTAATTTGGTATTAATTTTGCTAAAATCATCGCTATTTTGCTAAAAACCCTTGTTGTTTTGCCAAAAATTTAACTATTTTACTAAATTCTTTGGTATTCACTTGAATACCTAGGAATACCCCTAGGGCCGCCCCTGGATGCAACGCTGGACTCCACCTGTCTCCTGACAGTGGGCCCATCTTGACTAATTGGCTATTAGTCCACTTAACAATGAGTTTTGTATTTTGTGCAACAATTACGACAAAAGATGGTGTTTTGTGCAAAAAAGATACGTTGTTGTGGTTTTGTGCAACAACTTCCCCAACCACTGGTGTTACCTGCAATTTCCTCCATCACAGCACACCCTCTGCAAAACAAAGTTAGACGCCTCTAATTTTCTTTGCATGTTTTACGTGGTTTGGGGCTTTCAATAAGTGTCATTCAAACTTACGAACAAGAACCACAACATTGATACTAGTATTTTCAATCACCTGTTGTAAATTGAATCTTAACTATGTTGGGAGAAACAGGCACCCTCAAAGCCACTTATGCAATACAAGTTGCATGTCAAGCGTGGAGCAAGTCTCATGAACGATGTCATGTAAGGTTAGCCCGGGCCGCTTCATCCCACCATCTCGCAAGATGCAAAGTACACAAGAATCAATCGACAACAAAAGCATCAACGCCCACAATGACCATTGTGTTCTACTCGTGCAACAGATCTACATATAGACACGGCTCTGATACCACTGTAGGGGTTCGTAGCATGGAAAACAAAAAATTTCTACCGCATACAAACAAACAAGCCAAGATCTATCTACTAGATTGTAGCAACGAGTCGATAGAGGAACTCACCCTTGAAGATTTCAAAGCATTTAACGAGAGCAGATTCTCGTGGGTGATGTAGTCGTACTCTTGCCGATCTCAAGATCGCGTAGACAATCCTTCCGGCGCTGCGTTTCGGCAGCGCTTCCGCAGTCGGTCACACGTTCGGTACTCTATGAAGACCTTCCTCTCCCTTGTTCCAGCAGGCAGCGGAGGTTGTAGCACTCTCCTCGTGATTCCGGCAGCACGACGGCGTGGTGTCGGAAGTAGAGGGGAGATCTCGCAGGGCTTCGCCTTAAGCCGGAGCGAGTATGGTGGACTATGAGAGAGGCCTTGGTGGTCTAGGGTTTAGAGGCACCAAGGGGAGAGGTGTAGCCGGCGGTTAGGGTTTGGGGAAACCCTAGTCGGCGACTTGGGAGGGCCCTAAGCGGCGGCGACTTGGGAGGAGGCCGACGGCTTGGGGCTAGGGTTTGAGGTGAGTTGGGTGTAGGGAAGAGAGGGCACCCCTGCCCCTTCTTTTATAGGTGGGAGGGAGGCGGCTAGGAGGAGGGAGTCCTCCTCCAACTCCTCCTCCTTGGCCGGCGGGTGGAGGGAGTGGGACTTCCTCCCTAAGTAGGTTTCCTACTCTCCCTCCACCAAGCAAACTTGCCGTTTGACTTTTTCAAATTGGCGTTTGACTTTCAAACTAGGATTTGATTTCTCCCTTTATTTTTTCCCAGCCAAGTGACCTATTACATGATGCAACCATTCCACATTGTCATGACACATTCATGTACCCTTCCCCTCCGGAGTGCCGGACCTTCCGGACCCTTCTAGAACATTCCCGGTGAAAACACCGGAATCATTCCCCAACTCCGAAATAGGACTTTCCTTATATGAATCTTATTCTCCGGACCATTCCGGATCTCCTTGTGATATCCCGGATCCCATCCGAGACTCCGAACAACATTCGGTCTCTTACTCATCATTCCATAACTACTCAACAACATCGAATCCTTAAGTGTGTCTCCCTACGGTTCGTGAATTATGCGGACATGATCGAGACACTTCTCCGATCAATAACCAATAGAGGAATCTGGAAATTCATATGGCTCCCACATATTTCTACGATTACTTTGCGATCGAATGAACCACTTACATACGATACCAATTTCCCTTTGTCTCACGATATTTTACTTATCCGAGGTTTTGATCGTCGGTATCTCTGCATACCTAGTTCAACCTCGTTACCGATAAGTACTCTTTTCTCATTCCCGTGATATGTGATCCCTTGTGAGCCAGTCATATGCTTGCAAGCTAATTGGATGACATTCCACCGAGAGGGCCCAGAGTATATCTATATGTCATATGGATGGACAAATCCCACTCTTTATCCATGTGTTTCAACCCATACTTTCCGAACACTCAATGCCACCTTTATAGCCACCCAGTTACGGTGTGGTGTTTGATGTCATCAAAGCATCCTTCCGGTGATGGTAATAAGCATGATCTCATGGTCGAAGGAATTAGGTTACTATGTATCAGAAAGCTTATAGCAAATGAACTATATTAAATGATTTGATCTTTATGCTACGCTTAACTATAGGAGTATGTCCATCACATCATTCTTCGAATGATATGACCCTGTTGTTAATAATATCTCTATGTTCATGATCAAGAAACCATGATCATATATTAACCAACAAGCTAGTTTAACAAGAGGCTTTACTAGGGACTCTTTTATGTTTACAAATCACACAAGTATTAATGTTTCCGATTAATACAATTATAGCATGGTATATAAACATTTATCATAAGCATGAAGATATGATAATAACCACTTTATTATTGCCTTTTGGGCATATCTCCAACACTTTGGGAATGGCCTAAGAGCGTCTCCAATGTTTAAGTCATATGCAGGCCATAAGCTGGAACCCACAGCATGTACCATAGTGAATCAAAACTGCCACAATGCTTATGGACTAGTCGGATCTCAAGCTGGGCCCTCTTGCCATTATTTTGCCACTTTAAAACTCAAGTGTTGTCCCTGCGTGTTAATGTGAGGACTAGTCAAAACAAAAACTGATACATTGCTAGGAATGAGTAGACAAAGAAAATAGTTTTTTTTTACTGCTTGTGGCCGGGTCATACGGGTAAGGTCGACCTCAATGTTTTTCTTCTTATGGTCGATGCTCACAATGCTTAAATCTGCATAGGGTCTTGCTGGGCTTATTTCAATATTGGGGGGTGCCGTACGATGACATGTGTGGTGCCAAGGGACCTTGTCCCCCATGCATGGTTAGCAACACTTAGAACAAGATTAATAGAAGAGCCCGCGGTCGACTCCATACCCATTCCATGTCATCTAAAGCCTTCATAAAGCCAACAAGTACAATAGGCTAGCTCTTGAGCAGACTATTAGATAGACTTTAATTATGATTAAACTATATACTATATACTCTCTCTGTTCGGGATTATAGGTCCTACGCGCATACCTAGGTTTTTAATTTAACCAATAAAATATAACTTATATATTACAAAAGTTATACCATTAGAAAATATAACCTCTAAAGTTTCTAATGGTATAATTTTTATGCTATAATATTTATATTTTGTTGTTCAAAATAGTAACCTAGTTATCCGCACGGGACTTATAATCCCAAACGGAAGGAGTATATGCTATTGGGCGCTTTTTTCTCATGGCTTGTGCCGCAGCCGGCGGTAGTATAAGCACCCGCTTTTCTCTCTCCTATTTTCTCTCTCTTCCACTTAGTCTTTTAAATGACATGGCAAATCTTATAGTCAGCTCACTAGGCTTATTATACTTGCTCCTATAGTAGGGCCGGCTGGTCCTGGTATAGGCAAATGGTCCGTGACCTGACTTGGTAAACGCAACCTAGAAATGCACATCGTTTCTTGGCGTTTTCCTGGATGAGGTTGATTGCACGTGGAAGCGACACGTACACAAAACTGAAGTGGCTGGTGACCGCTGATCACCAAGTGAAAATAGACAAACGTTTGTGTTCTCTTTCGTATTTGACCAGCATCCCAGGACAAGATGGAAAGAGGCCATTTTATGAAATACTAATTTTGTAGGTTCGATCCATTCTGTGCTGAAGTTTGTAAACAGGGCCATTTTTGTCCATTATATTTTCAAGGTGATCGATCGGCTGCTGGTCCCGACAAAATGTGGGGGCAGTGCAATAACAAAGTAGGGGCCTGGGTTGGGGGCGCTGTATATGTCTAGTGACGTTTGTTTGTGCGTGTGGTGTGGCATCAAAAGCGTGACATATGACGGGTACGTGGGACTAATAAGATTCGGTCCACCAGTCATAAATCTCCCCGGAAATGAACTATCAGCTACTCCCTCCTTTTCAAAATATAAGATGTTTTAGCTTTATAAAACAAATGTATCTAGACTTATTTTAATACGTGGTTCATTCCGGTTTAGTGTGAATCTAGACACTAAAAGAAGGCTAGATACATTTTTTTCACAAACCTAAAACATCTTATATTTTGAAACGGAGAGAGTACTATAAAAGAATTCACGTTAACTACTTATTAGTATTTTCTCTGGTCCATATTAATATATAGTCTGAACTTTATGTAGATATGGATGCATTACTAGCGTAAATACTTAACTAGAAATATAAGAAGAATCGCTGCGGCCATTAATATGAACCCGAAGGGTGTAGTAAGAACATGGGAGATTATGCAGATGAAGCCCATATATAGCACGTGTCGCACCGGTGCCAGGTAATGGGGGCAGAATGGACAAAAATAACCCAAATTTGAAAGGATTTTACAAAATGACCCATCTGGAAAACAATTTCACTGGACTAACCCTTTTTGTAGCGCCTAACAGCTAGACGCTACACTCTACAGTGTAGCGCCTTTCAGCTAGGCGCTATGCCCCCTGCCAGCGTGGCACCGCCTGGCCCCTCCCTGGCCCCACCCCGCCGTGTGACGCCCAGGCGCTATGCCTGGGGCGAGTAACGCCCAGGCGCTACGCCTGTCTAATAGGCGCTATGCTTTAAAGTGTAGCGCCTATCAGACAGGCGCTACACTTTGAGACTTAACCTGTCGGGCGCAGCCCCCCTCCCCACCCCTCCCCATTCACTCCCAGCTCGACCCAAGCAAGGAGAACAACAAGGAGGCGCCCCCTTCTCCTCCCCTCAAATCTCTCACATTGGAAGCTTTATTTGGTGGATTTGTGCCTCTTCCCAGCTGCTAGAGGTACCCTCCCTCATTCCCCTCCATTTTGACCTTTGGAAATCTTTCATTTTGGTTGGACTTGGCTTGAAACCCTAGAAATTTGATTTGGAGAGAAATGTTAGGAAATTTGTTAGATTCATTGGCCAATGTTGGTTATAAAGATGTGTATGAAGCATTTAGTTAGGTTTAGGGTTGTTGAAATGAAATTGTTTGGTATATTGGAATGTTATGGCTAGGGTTAGGGTTTGCTTATGTAATAGAGGGTGTTCTTGTTAGCTTTATGGTTTGGTAATGTGTCTAGTATAGTTTTGTTTATCTTGTCATGGTTAGTTAATGAACATATTCTCCTATGTGTTAGGGATGGCAAGAATTGTTCATGTTCATCATGTGGACAAGGATGCCTTTTTGAAAGGCAACATAGAACCGGACCCGGATGAGCTAGATATTGTGTTTGAGCGTAGTCCCACCTATGCCGAGGTCTTGGAGAAAGTGAGGATTAAATTGAAATGGATGGACCCATGTGATGTTGTTGAGTTGGAAGGAAGACATAATGTGGGTTTTGGAGTGCATATCCGTTGGAAGACCATGCGTATCTTCTCCGAGGCTCGTTGGCTTGCATACAAGGAGGTGGTGGCCGAATCACTAGACAAGGCTCTTGAGCTATTTGCCACCAAGAAGGTTAATAGTTCATTGCCTTTGGACTTGAACCGCCGTGCTTCCCCATTGGATAGTAGGAGTCCTCCACCCGTGGAGCAAGAGCTATGGATTGAACCTCCTTTGAGCCAAACATTGAGCCCGATTTCAAGACACCAAGACGAAGTGTTGGAAGAGGACAATGATGATTGTGAGGGTGAAGATGATGATGATGTTGAACTCCATGAAAACAATGTTGGTGATTTGGAGAAATATATCACTCAACATGACATGGAACGTGAACTCCCGTATTCTCGAGGCTATGCTTCGGACTCGGATGATGATGGTCCCGAAGAAGAAGTTGACGAGGAGGGGTTCACGGCTAGAGAGGCCGAAATCCACCATACCGTATTGGGGCGGGACCATCGGGTGCCTTTGTTTCGTGATCTTAGTCTCACAGATGAAGCCACGGTTGATGGTGGCAAAGGCATAGTGCTTGGACCAAGGACAAGTTCTTACCGGGATGGCAATGAAGTGAATAATGGCTTTTGCAAAGGATCAAAGTTTAAGACCTTGTTGGAATTTAAGCAATGGATAAAGGACTTCTCGGTGAAGCATCATCGTCCTTACACGGTCGTGCACTCGGATATCAAGAAGCGTTACACGGTGAAGTGCGAGGCGGAAGGATGTCCTTGGATTGTGCGTGCTAGACCATTCAAGGGAGGTCCCGATTGGCACATATATAGTTGCGTATCAACTCACATGTGCCGAGGCCCGATGGTGGATGGCAAGGATGCAAAGCATGAGCACCAACAACTCACCTCCGAGTTCCTCGCTTATAGGCTTTCCAATGACATCGCGTCGTTTCCAATAATGAGCATCAAGCAGGTCATGGAGTTTGTGAAAGCCCTCTTTAACTATGAGGTGAAGTACGGGAAGGCATGGAAGGCTAAGCAAGCCGCATTCAAGATGTTGTACGGTGATTGGGAGGAATCTTATAACCGAATCCCAAGGTTGTTGGGAGCGATGGCCGATGCTAACCCGGGCATGGTTCATGTGGTTGAACCTTTGGGGAACAAGACAAGGATTGTAAACGGAAGAACCGTTCGAGTTTTTGGCCGTGCATTTTGGGCTTTCGAGCAATGTGTTCAGGCATTTGAACATTGTAGGCCGGTCATCTCCGTTGATGGCACCTTTTTGACCGGTCAATTCAAGGGCACTATCTTGATTGCAATAGCCAATGATGCCAACAACCAGTTGATTCCTTTGGCCTTTGCTTTGGTAGAGGTGGAAAACAGTGATAATTGGGAGTGGTTCTTCCATCTTTTAAGAACCAAGATATTAACCCCTCATAGGGAAATATGTGTCATCTCGGACCGTCATCAAGGAATTCTTAAAGCGGTGGACCAACATATTCCCGGGCATGCTCCGTTGCACCACCGTTGGTGCATGAGACACTTTTGTTCAAACTTCTATAGGGCATGCAAGAGCAAGGATTTGGCTGATGATCTACAAGATTGTTGCCTCGCTTTCACGGAACGTCGTTTCTCAAACTTGTACAACAAATTGCTCTTCAACAAAGAGCTCGATGCGGGTGGTCGAGAGTTTCTCGATAGGAGCATTGGAGAAAGAACAAAGTGGGCACGAGCATTCGATGATGGTGGCCGGAGGTATGGCCAAATGACAAGCAACATGGCAGAGGCCTTCAACAAGTTGCTCAAAGGTGTCCGTGCATTGCCCGTCACGGCAATAGTCCGTTATACATTCAACATGATGAATGGGTATTTTCTTAAATACTCAGAGGAAACGGACCGGCAGATTGCGGGGGACTACAAGAATAAGCACAAATACAAGTACCCACCTAAGGTTGATGATTGGATGCAATTTCATACAAAGAAAGCGGATGCCCAAGTTGTCACGGAGTATGACAATGACGAGCTAATTTACCAAGTTACGGAGCCTGGAGGTACAACGGCTGATGGTGTCCAACACGGAGGCCGAGCTTTCAAGGTCTCACTCAAGACTTGTGAGTGCACATGCAGAAGGCCATCATTGCTTCATCTTGGCTGCTCGCACTTGCTCGTCGCGTCTCGCCGGCGACATTTGGATTACAATAATCCGCTCACGGTGAGAGAGGCTGAGTTCTCCATTGAGACTACTAAGAATACATGGGCTCCTAGATTTCATCCATATTTGGACCAATCAAAATGGCCGGAGTACCATGGGATTCAACTATGGCCCGATCCGAAATGGAAAGTGATTAAACGTGGAAGACGCAAGACAAAACACTTTAGGAGCGACATGGATGGATGGGGCCGTGGTGGTGCTCGAGAAACGGGCAATGACCAATTCCAAGAGCCTCGTGAGAGAGCCCGGTGTGGAACATGCAATGGTGAAGGGCACAATGCAAGAAAGTGTTCTCAAAGGAAAAGAGCAAAAGGAAATGAAGCAAGCACTAGCCAACCAAGTGGTAGCCAACAAGTACCAAGCCAACCAAGAACTAGCCAACAAGTCCCAAGCCAACCAAGAACTAGCCAACAAGTCCCAAGCCAACCAAGAACTAGCCAACAAGCTCCAAGCCAACCAAGAACTAGCCAACAAGCTCCTAGACAACAAGCTCCTAGACAACAAATAGGTCGATCACTTGGGCTTAGAGGAGGAAGAGGGCGTGGCGGTTTTAACCCGTCTAGTATGTTAGGTTACTTGGCAGGACCAAATCCTTATGTTAATAGGTACGGATGGAATATTCATACTTGCACCCTTATGTTACTACCTACTATGCTTATTTCATTGAATCAATTATTGTTCACATTCATTGCATCCTTTACTAACTTGTAACTTTTGTTCTTATAATAGGTATGGCGACTCAACCCAACAAGGGCAATGATGGGGACGGTGTGAACTACTCGGCTATCTAGGAGAATGCTATGAAGGTGGTGGAAGAGAGGAAGAGGAAGGAGAAAGAAGAAGAGAAGAAGAGGAAGGAGGAAGAAGAAGAGAAGAAGAGGAAGGCATTTGAAGAGGTAGTTCAACTTGCTCGAGACTTGGCGAAGAAGAAGGACGAAGAGGACGAGAGAAAGAAGAAAAAGGAAGAGGAAGAAGAAAAGGGAGAAGGAAGAGGAAGAGAGGAAGAGGCAAAAGGAGAAGGAAGAGGAAGAGAGGAAGATGAGGGCCAATGCTAGGCCACCTTGCGCCGACCAAGAGGAAAGGCCACGAAAGGCGTTTCGTACTGACGAGGCCCATGGGAAGGAGGTTCCTATTTGTTGGTGTGGAACCGATTGCACTGTTAAGGAATCCCAAGACTACTTATCCGATAGTTGGGGAAAGAAGTTCTTCATGTGTGCCAACTACAACCGCTCTCCCGAGCGTAGCCGCAACCCATACGACAAGCCACGGGTATGCTCAAAGCTTTTTAGTTCTTCATGTGTCCCAAACTATTCCATAGCATATCCTCTAACATGCACTATTTTCTTATAGTCTCCCCCTCCAGTATGCAGGTACTACACTTGGATAGACCTTGAGCAACCTCAATCCAACAAGGCTATCCAAGAGATCGATTTTTTGCCATAAGAAGAAGTCGCTACCAAGAACGGCTGCGTGACGAGGACATGGCAAGGAAGCGCAAGGAACGTAATGACGAGATCCGCAGGAAAGAGGAGGAAGAGGAGCACAAAGCTAAGGAGGCTCGTGATGCGGAGAGGGAAAGGCTTCGTCAAGCGGTGTGGCGTTCCATGGAGGAAGAGGAAGAGAAGAAGAGGAAGGGCAAAGGACCTATGCTTTAGAATATGTAACCGGGAGCTCGCGTATGAACGATGGATGATGTGTGTGAACTTAGTGTGATGTCGAACTATTAGTATGTAAAGCCCCTTAAGGGCATGAACACCATGTTTGAGATGCTTCTATTTGAGTATGTCATGAACTGCTATCCCTCGTCTTTTATTTGCCTTGTGTAATGTTTTTCATGTTAAAGTCTCAGAACAGGGAAATGTTTGGTCTGAACACAGTTTCAAGGCATAGCGCCTAGCAGAACGGCGCTACACAAGCATAGCGCCTGTCTGCTAGGCGCTATGCTAGCAGATTTCGTCTGCCCCGAAACTAACAGAGAGCAAATTGAGAGTTGGCTAGCGGGGAAAACTCTAAGTCAGAGTGTAGCGCCTGTCTGATAGGCGCTATGCTCTGAGGTGTAGCTAGGCGCTATGCTAGCAGATTTCGTCTGCTCCAAAACTAACAGGAGCATACAGAGAGCAAACCGAGAGTTGGCTGGCAGGGAAAACTCTAAGTCAGAGTGTAGCGCCTGTCTGATAGGCGCTACACCTCAGAGCATAGCGCCTATCAGACAGGCGCTACACTCCTGAACTGCACTAGTTTCAAACAACATGTACTCAAACAACACTTGTTATACTAGTTTCAAACAACATATACTCAAACTGCACATATACTCAAATAACATCAACATAATCTCAAACAACATCAACAAATTGTCATACATCAACATAGTCTCAAACAACATCAACGTAGTGCCATACATGAACATAGTCTTAAACAACATCAACATAGTGCCATACATCAACCCATACATAGTCTCCAACCTAGTGCATCATCATCAACGTAGTGCCATACATGACCTACTTCCGTCCACGCGTCCTTGGGCCTCGGCCCCTCCTTGGAGGTATCTTCTTTGTCACCTCCTCTTCTTGCGACTCATCTTCATCATCATACTGTAGGTCTCTCGTCCTCCTAGTCTCTCTTGACCTCCGTGGCGGCTCGTCCTCGACAACATTGGCCTTTCCCTTATTACGGAAGTCGTCCGGCGTCCAGCGATTGAACTGTTTCCTTGGCTTCAGCTGGTATGCGGAACGAATCCGGTACTCCTCCTCAGTCTCATTCTCCATATGAGGCAGCTACATGTAAGATTGTATGGCTATGAGAAATGCATGGGAAACAGAAAGCACTAAATGCATGTAAGGTTGTCCCATACCTCATCTTTCGAACGAATCGCCGAAGTGTTGTCATCCTCAACATCATCCTGAAGATGGGCCGACGGATCAGTAGTCGACTTGGACCTAGAACCGGACGGGGTTGTGTACTCGGGATCGCGGCAATCTAGCACGTTAGATAAGCGACGCATCTTTTGGGCCGAGCGCTATAACAAATAACAACATAAGTCAAAACAAGAACATGCCTATCTTGAGGAAGTCTCGCATCCATACCTTAAGGAAGTCTCGTATCATGCCTTCTCCCTTTTTCCCCTTAGGGGCAGCAAAAAGAATCGCCTCGGCATCGTCGGCATATTTCTTTACCTCCGTTCTCTACAGAGTCAAGAACAAGAACATGTTAGGCAAGAAAGAGATGAGAGTGCAAGGAAAGTAATGCGAAGGCAACGATAACTTTACCGCAAAGTTGAGTGAGGAAGAAAGCGGGATGTCGGTCCCCTTCCTGACCTGCCAGTTGTACTGAGTGTAGGCAAGTTCATCAAACTGGACTGGCTCCTCCAATATTTCTTCCTCGTAGGACGGCGGGCAAATGGAGACACGGGTACTACCAAGAAACCAATGGATGTAGTTGTTAAATGCAACTGGGCAATGTGCTCTTCCACTATTCCATTCCATTCATCGAGCATTCTCCATACAAATGAGGAACTCCATGACGTGCCTCCTATGATGGTGATCCCAATTCTTGATCTTCCTCTGCCTCTTTCTGTCCAACCTGAACAACAACAAAGAACCATGTTAGTACCATCCAAAGCAATTGAGCACAAGTTCTCATGCTAACTAACCGATGAAGCTCCTTGTCGGTGTCCTTCCACACGGGAGGGTTGCACTGAAACAACCCGAACTGCCTCATCACCCGTTGTGGCATATGAAACTCAACCGCCCAATTGCAAATCAATGGGCAACACATGAGCCAGAGAGATTGTTCCTCCAAGCACTTCGGGTTAATATCAAACCCGGGAGCAATACCAAACTCGTTCCCACAACCATAAGGCTCCCACTCCACCTGCAACATATCACAAGAACATGTTTGGTATCGATTTTGACTTGTGAAGTAAATATTATGGATAGTGATGTATAGATAAACATCTACCTGCTCGGGCGTAATCGCATCAAACTCGTTCGTGTACTTGAGGTACATGGCATCAACATAGCTTGTCATCTCCGATACCACGTCCCACTTGTAAGCCCAAGTCGGCTGGCGTAGAGGGTTTCTATTATACGCTGGCCAAGGATGGTGGCCCACCTCTTTGGGACGACCAACTGGTAAGCGTTCCCAGCTCCATATCGAGAGAAGAACCATAGCACCACCTATTCCGGCATTTTTTCCTGCCCTCCGACAGGCATCGTCCAACTGCAAGTGAACAAAAACAAGGTCAGTGTAGCATATGTGTGGACTAGACATATACAAATGAATGTAGAGTGCACAGGTGATTACCTGCCGGTACAAGTAGGCAAGAGCCACCGAACCCCAGTTGATATTGCTATCCCAGTTTGCTAGTGCCTTGAGCCACATCAATTTTGCGATCCTACCTCCGCTGTCAGCAAACAAAGTCCTAGAAAGGACATACCACACGTACACATGAGCATGTGTCTCGATCACCTCAACCTCGGCGGGGTTCGGGCATTCCCTAAAGTTCTCCATGATCCACGCATATGTCGCGCCTGCTAGGACTCTATCTTTGCTCTTATCTTCAAGTTCTTCAGGAGCCATGCCAATAAGTAGATGCATCGCATTGCGCCACCCATCGGAATCTGTGCTCATACAGAGAGGCTCCCCCGCGATAGGAAGTCCAAAGATCATGGAAACATCCTGAAGAGTAGGAGTGATCTCGCCGGTCCGGAGGTGGAAAGTGTGCGTCTCCGGCCTCCACCGGTCGACAAGTGCGGTGATAGCAGCCGCGTTGAGGTTCGGCGTCGACCGGCTCACAAGCGTGATGAAAGGGAGGAGGCCTAGCCGCTTGATGTACTCAGTGTACCGCTCGTCGTACGGCATGTCATTCGAAGACGCGCCATGAGACCGAATCTTGAGGGGACGAAGCCTCTGCATACATACAAGATCGAACATTATGCTTTTTCCAACACAATTGAATCAATAGAAAAATAAAAGCAAAGAAGTTCAACCATGGTTTTATTACCATATGCTTCTCCGCCATCAAGTATGCCCGGTGTTGATGATCATAGTAATCCTCAAGTAGCCACACCATCCTACATATATATTCCAAACATCAATAAAATGTGTGTGGTATGTGGCCATTATTTCAATTTATACAATAAACTACAAAGAATATGGGAGCATATTATTCACACATCCATACAAATCCATATAAAACCATCACACACAATGCAAATCAACAACACACTTCCATTCCCCATCAAATACAACTAATACATAACTTCCAAATAACCAAAAACATACACAAATAGGTCATATTATGAATCCAACTAGACCTAGGGTTTGAGGATAATGTGCAAGATTCATTGGATGAAAGAGAGGGAAAAGGAGGGGATTACCTTGAGGGAGGGATAGGGAAGCAAATCCACGGTGAAATCCCTCAGATCTGTTGGATTTGAGGTGGGGATTTGAGAGAGGGGGAGAGAGGAACCGCCGGTTGTTCTTCTCTGTGTTCTTCCAGCGTCTGGGAGTGAATGGGTCGGGGTGGGAGGGGGGCTACGGGCTGCTGAGTATGTCTCAAAGTGTAGCGCCTGTCTGATAGGCGCTACACTTTAAAGCATAGCGCCTATCAGACAGGCGCTACACCTGAGGCATAGCGTCTGGGCGTTACTCGCTCCAGGCATAGCGCCTGAGCGTCACACGGCGTAGTGGGGCTAGGGAGGGGCCAGGCGGTGCCACGCTGGCAGGAGGCATAGCGCCTACAAAAAGGGTTAGTCCAGTGAAATTGTTTTTCAGATGGGTCATTTTGTGAAATCCTTTCGAATTTGGATTATTTTTGTCCATTCTGCCGGCAATGGGCTCGCCGTCGACAGATCTCGTACGGGCTTCCTCAGAGGCATGGGTCATGGCAATACATGCATGCTTCATCGTTCGTACTTCCTCCGTTTAAAAATATAAGATGTTTTAGGTTTGTAAAATAAATATATCTAAATATATTTTAGTGTGTAGGTTAAAATAAATCTACACACAAAAAGATATCTAGATAAATTAGATTTATAAACCTAAAACATTATTTTATATTTTCTAACGGAGGGAATACATGGTACAGGACCACAGCTATATATAATGAAGAGCACAAGCAGCTAGCGCGAGAGTACGACAGAGACGGCAGATCGATTCGACCTTTTTTGAGATGGAAGAGGTACTAGCTCCCTATTCAGTGGTAGCTATCCAGCGAGCATTCCTGCTTTGTCATTTTGGTCTCGGCCAGAACATCATGCATGGGGCTGCCTGATACTAGTAGTCGATGGAATCGTTGCTAGCTGCGGCATTGTTTGCCATAACTGTCATCTTCGTACGAGTAGAAAGCGAAAGGGTATCATCATCAATGAGGGACACTCGATCGTCAGCGGTGCAACAACCAATAATTGACACCCGCCCTTGTGCGTCTACTACTACATGCATGGACAGCATCGATCGAAAGCCACGGAACGAACAAGCAGTGGCCCCGCTCGTGTGTCCTTCGATCCCGAACATGATTTCTACTTAATCGTGCTACAGAAATCACAAGAATAAAGCCAAACAAATTGGAAGAACAGCGTACCCGAGGCCGTTCAACACCACCTCCACTTCCACACGTGTCGAGTCGGAGATTGAACTGCACCACCATCGCCCGTCGCCGCCCCCCTCGAGCTCATCGTCTCCATCTCTAACATCGGACCTCCCTCCTTGAAACAGGTTTCCGCCCCGTTATATTAATATAACAACCACACGGTACAATAACTTCACTGATGGGGCAAACATCACAAGCAGGCCGAAAAGAAGAAAACAAGAGAAAGAAAATGCCAACAACGCCAGATCAACAAGCGCTAATGACCCTCAATCGCTGCACCCTCCGGCGAAGTCCATCCATGCTCTTATGCTGTGAATCGCCGCATACCAAGCAACATCTGCAAAAGAAATTGTGACGATGACGGTGCTCCTGCCCGGACTGGTCCTAAGATTTCTGCTGATACACGGAGGAGAGTGGAGAAATGGTACACCCAACGCCCTTTAAGAAGGAAGGGCGACACCAGCAGGCATCACCGCATCGGTGCCAGCCAAGCCGTGAAGAATTTCTCCCGGCCATAAAAAGAATCACAAACCCAGACAATTCGTCACATTCTACCGACTTGCCGCGCACCAATATGCGCCACTATGGTCGTGCAGTCCTCCCGGAATGCGATGGACACTAATAGAAGTAATCGTGCATCGAGCCTTCTACCTCGTCGGTGAGTACCTACGAGGAGTAAGGATGGCAATTTTACCTATGGGTACGGGTACCGTACCCGTATGGGTAGAGTATGGGCACACTTTTATACCCATAGGTAATACTCATACCCTACCCGTTAAGTCATGGGTATGGGCATGGGTATAGACTTGTACCCATGGGTATACACATATCCTGCCCGTTTAAACTGATATGTCAAACTTATCTATAGAGTTTGAACCTATGCGGCCGAGAATCCTAGGGAGGAGTATGAGATTGCAACTTCTAAACTTTAATTTGATACTTTCATTTATTCGTCAACTATTAGTAAGTAGATATTGTTGTCTTTTTTTCAAACATGCTATTGATAAAAGTAAAACTTTGAATAATTTGTATACTACTATACCCGCCGGATACCCAATGGGTATGGGTACCCGCTGGGTATGAGTATGGGTAAAGTTTTATATCCGCGGGTACGGGTATGGGTAAGTTTTTATACCCATTGGTACGGGTATGGGTATGGTATTGCTCTACCCTGCCCATACGCTACCCATTGACATCCTTAACGAGGAGGAAGAATGCATCGAAAGCAGGGTGAGGTCTATGTCATAGGGGAGGGCCTAGAGCAGGCCGGAGGAAGCGGGGAGACAGTGTTGCCAGGGCAGCGACGTCCCTTCACTAGTATAAAACGGGCCTTTAGTCCCGGTTTCGTACCCGGGACTACGAATTCGGGACTAGAGGCCCATATCTCTAGTCCCGGTTTACTACGAACTCGGACTAGAGGCCACCACATGGCCACTTTCCGGAGTGGGGGAACGGAGGACCTTTAGTCCCGGTTCGTAATACGAACCGAGACTAGAGATTTTTTCGCATTTTTTTGAACTTTTTTCTTGAACTTTTGAATTGTTTGACTCGTTAATCTCTTACTTGGAACTTTTTAACATTAACTATAGTTAATCTTATGTCAAATTGCACTCATGGTCAAAAATTTCGGTCGGTCACTCATCCTAGCACTACTCCACCCTCATCACGCTTAACTTCTTTGTTCCATCAGGATGTCCTTGCACGAAGGATATTGTACCTTGTTGTCAAGACTACCATATCAATCGTATTAACTCATATAAATATGTCACGTGTCTTTATTTCTCAAAATTACAAACAACTATTTAAGAAAACAACAAATAAGTAATAATAATATTTTATTCCAATGAAAATAATAAACTAATTAAAATAATATTTTATTCTTTTTTCCATTTATTAATTTAATATGCATAACTAATATCTTTAAATCTGTAAATCGAAATTTGACAAATAATATATCCATTATAATCAAAAAAATGTGAAGAACCCAAATATGGAATAATTTTTTTTGCAAAAAAACTAGTTTTTAAATAACTTTTATTCCTTTTCGAATTTTAAAAATATAAAAGAATCCAAAATGGCCTAGGGCAGTTGAAACCAAATCAAAAAAAATTGCATGTTTTAATAGGTTGTACATTTTTTCGGACATCGTACATAAAAGTTATAGCTATTTGAATTTTTCATGACATTTTTTCGCAAAATATATCGAAATTCTTGTTTGTTAATTTTTGTAACAACTAAATCATTTAATATAACTATAGTTTGAAGGATTTTATTTTTTGGATTTTTTATATATTTGTGGCATGCTTTTAAAACTAGAAAAGACGATCTTGAAGGGTGGTGGGACAAAAATCTCCTGCCGCGGTAGGATTTTTGCTTGTTTTCCTGCCGTGGCAGAACGAGCCAAATTTTTTTTGCCAGATTTTTTATTCCCGGTTGAAGTCTCAAACCAGAACTAAAGGTCTATGTTTAGTCCTGGTTGGAGACACCAACCGGGACTAAAGGGTGTTTCTCGCGCCCGCACCCGCACCCGCCTCCACCCCTTTAGTCACGGGTTGTATCACGAGCCGGGACTAAAGGCTCGAAATGACCCAGAACTAGAGCTTCCCCGGCCTCGTAGCCATTGGAGACAGGACGAACCGGGACTAGTGCTCACACTAGTCCCAGCCCAAGACCCACCCGGGACTAGAGCAAGAATCTGCTCCAAAAACTGAAGCCCTTTTATCTACTAGTGCTTCGGGCCGTCTCAGCTCGACAAGGGCCGCCGACGCCTTCGATGTCACTAGTGAATAGAGGCAGATGTTTTAGAGAGGGAGCACTACAAGAAATGTATCCATTCACACCGATTTGTTCCGTTCGAGAGTCGTAGAAGGCGCATCTTTCCCGACGATTTTGTTCGCTCGATCATGGCCGATGGAAAACTTTTTCTGGTTTCGTGTCACTCTATTACGACGAAACCTCTAAAAACATGGACGAAACTTAACCTGTGTGTGGCAGAAGCAAGATTTTTGGTTCCTCGCGCGATGTTAACTCGCGAAGTCTTTTGAGGCATGTGGGTCCCAGATGTCGGTGTCTCTAGCGGACCATACTTTTCGGTCGTTCCTTCTTGATTTGAACTTGATAATGTTGCTCGATGCTTTTTCCGTTTAGTCGGGCCACTGGGTCCCCAATGTCAGCCGCTAATTAGAAGAATCATGTGTATGATAAAAAAATTATTTCTCTATCGCTATCCTGATCTGAACTTGATAGCGTTGCTCGATGCATCTGCCATTTCATCAGTATACTGGGTCCACTCCCTCCAAGCTTAGCTTATTGCTTGTCCTCAAGCAATTCAGTTGAAAACTGAGTGCGATAAAAGAAACTTTCACGAACACATTTTCTTCATAAGATGTACATATTCTCAGCATATGATCAAATACTTAAGCAATTCATAATAAGGAGTATGAAAGTAAGTCTACTTAATAGTTATGCAAGCTATGAAGAGATTCCAATACAATAATAATATGCAGCATGAAACATAAGCATATGTAACATTGTAATGCTCATAAGAAGGTAGGATAAAGTGGTATCTCACTTGCCTTTGATTGCGGAGCAAAACATAAATGTCAAGGCACCTCTGAAGTTCAAGTGAAGACTAGAAATAAAAATATCAAAGACACAAGCATCAAAGTTATGTCACAATTAACCGTGTTTTGCGACAAGAACATTACACTAAGAATGACAGCTATGCTCTTGGGAAAGTGCTCATAGAATAAATGGTGACTCAACATAGAAGTGAAAGGTTTTTTAAAGTTTGAAAGGCTTCCAAATGTTGAAAGTATGGTACTCATTAGCTTTGATCTCTCATTGCCCCTATCATAAGCATCTTTAAATGGTTAAGTTTAAAGTGAGGTCAACTACGAGTTATATGCTTGACAAATCATAAGCTAAAAATCTCATGTCCCTTGAGTACGAGGGTCGTTCCTCATGCTACTCAACTTTAGTCACCGGTAAGTTCTTGTCATTGTAAGTATATGTGTATCATAAAGAACCGCCAACGGGGTACCCCTTGCCCCATGACACAAGAGCTATCCCATATCAAAATGACAAGGAAACAGACAATGAGCATCTCAGCGATCTTTTTATTTGCTATTTGCATAGGTTCTTATTGAGGATGCTTCATAGAATGCTCATTATGGTTATGTTGCAAGTTTTCACCATGATTAGGCAAGGCCTGGGCTAGCCCTCCAGGCGTTTCTCTAACACATATACATAACTCTATGGACTTACAAGATCCCCTTTTATTTCACACCGATGACATCCATAAACAAAAGAGCATGATATCAACTATGTACAATGTACAAGTGCAATATTGAAAGCGTTCCTCATGACAACATGGTTCTGCTAACTCCTAGCCTATAATTTGCAAGCATATAACTACATATATCGTCACAATGGTTCAGGTTTATTAAGTGCAAGAAAATAAAGTGTGCCATCAAGTTCGTGAGAACTTTACTAACTAACTTTTGCATAACAAGCAAACATTTTATTTGGAAGAAAACAAGGCATAATAAATATGCACGAAATAGCAATGATGCTAATAGGTACATATGGTGGACACTTTTTGACAATTTTTGGTTTTGGGGAGTTGGATGCACGGGTAGAGCTCATACTCAGTGCAAATAAAGGCTAGCAATAGAAAGGGAGTGGCAATCGAGAGAGCAGTAATTGTCATAATCATACTTGCGACAAAAGAAAATTAATTATGGCATAAAAGTGATACAAGAACTCTTAAAATAAATATTCGAGGCTTAAGTGACTATTGTTCAGTCATATGCATGCGTGAGCATGTGTCGAGTCGATTCAAATGAAACATTCAGAGGATAATACCACAATGTCATACCAAGTTATGAATAGAACAATGCAAGCAAACATTTATATGACATGCTACAAACTATTAGCAAGTTGAAACTAATCATAAGAGAGTGAGAACTATTAAGCATCCATTAAATAACATACACCCTACTTGAACAGACTAAGCACGCCCACAATGATGAGTATATGTACAAAAATGAAAACAAATAGAGTTCATACAAGCCTCTTACCACACCTCGAGTTGTCATAAATCATCATTGCCTTTCACTTGTGTGGCTTGAATAATAATATGAAAACCAAACTCCAAAGGAGTCACTAAGGACTGCTGGACCCTGCAACGAACTTTATAACACCAGAGAAGAACAACAAATATTTTTGGGTTTTCGATTTTATAAAGCAAGAACTAAAGGAAAAAAGCAAACAAAGCAAAATATTTTTGGTTTTTTTCTGAATAACAAACCAAAGCTAAAAGATAAAGAAGCAAACACAGAGAAACAACAAAAATATTTTTGGTCTTTTCGTGTTTTGGAAAGCAGAAACAAAGCAAGAACAAAAACTAAAAAGAAAGAAAAACATGGATATGGAAAGTACCGATAGAACATGATATGTAGATGAGTGTGATGTCGGTATACCTCTCCCCAAGATTAGGCTTTTGGCCTAAGTGGAGATCAATCCTAACGCCGGTAGGAACTCCAAGCCAGTGGGTCGTCATAAGAATGATCATAATTAGGCCCTTGTGAAGAAGAAGAAGCACCCCAATCATACGTGGGCTGCTGGTATGAGGACTCCCCCATGTTGGAGGGCTATACTAAATTATCTTCAGCCTCCCCTCCAAAATTCTCCTCTTGCTAGGAGAGCCCCGCCATTTATGTGTCGAGTTCTTCCTCAGTGAGTGATCATCCTTCCCTGGTATCAAGGCTAAACAAAGCAGGTGCAGGTAGAAGGACTACTCGCTCAGACTTACCCCCTCTCCATCCACTCTTGAGAAAGGTTATTTCATAAGACAAATCGCTCAAACTAGCCCAAGAAGAAACAAATTTATGTTGTATCATGGAATTAAAATCAAGTCTCTCTATGAGAAATTGTAAGTCTGAGTGATGAGGTGTTAAGCCATGCAAAGCTAATAAACGGGAGGCAATGAGATCTCCACAAATTCCACCTTTCTCGCGGTTAGCAGCAAGATAGAAAGCTATCAAAGCACCCAAGTTATAAGTCCTATACCGTTTCAAAGCAGGTGAGTTAAAAGCTAGATCATATGAAGATAATTTACTAGCAGTCTTCCTAGCAAGAACACACTTGGCAATGAAATAGGCAAAATATTGAATGGATGGGAGATGAATATTTCGGATTTTACCACTCTCCTTTGAGAAGCTGCTCCCTTGGCAAATTTCCGCATATAAGTCCACAAGTGGTGTGGGCCGCTCCCTAATCCTCTCGCGTGAACCCTGCCGTGGCACTTTGATAGCTGCACAAAAATCATCAAAAGGGAGATCGACAGCTACATTGTAAATCTTGTAATGAACCATGGGGTTAGGCAAGGACCAACTAAATCGAAAATCCTTCACCATAGACATAGTAAATTTCACAAATTGGTAAGGTTCATCTCCCAGAAAATGCTTCAGTCCTGCATTAGAAATTAGAGTCTAGAAGTCTTGAAAAATTCATGCAGCCCTCATGAATCCGGAGCATGGATAAATGGAAGGAAAAACTTCCTCCTCACGAGGGACTTTCATGACCTCATGCACCCTCAGTTCATGTTGGTTGAGTTGGTGTTCATCCGTCTCCTTTTCTGAAATTTTAGACAAGCATTACAAAATGTAATTGCAAAGTGATTATATAATGAAAGGAACTACTATAGGGAACTTGCAAGAAGGCTAAAATGCATCAATATAAATTCTCAAAGAACAAGCATGCAATATCAAAAAAACAGTCACCTACAGTAGCAAAATACTCAAGATATAATCCACCAATCAAAAATCTATTTGTACAAGTGGAGGAGTCACATACCGGAGAGCAAGTGCCCCAAATTTCAACAACAAAGGTGGACTGAGCAAATACATCGAAAATCGCGAGCAAGAACAGCAAGAAATCGAGCTTTGAGAAATGTTCCTGTGTTTTATCGGGAGAGAGAAAGAAGCGGCAAGAGGGAGAGTAAGTGGAGGGCCAGGGGTGGCCCACACCAGGGCTAGGCGTGCCCCTGGTCTGGCCGCGCCACCAGGTGGTGTGCCTGCCTGGTGGGCCCCCCTAGGTCACTCCAGGTGCCTCTCTGACCTTTTTTGGCGTAAAAATTTAATATGAATTTTCTGAAATTTTCCGAGAAACTTTATTTTTGAGCAATTTCAGGTATTGACAAATGATTTTCTTGCAGAACGATGATTTTGGAATGATGCAAAAACAAACCTAAGCTAAAACTATAGAAGTTCTAAGACACTCTAAAATGGAACCAACTAGCAAAACAAATAGCAAAGATTGGGGTAGAGAAAATAAAAGTGAGCAAGGATAATCATGGTGAAAACTTTGTTTTGTTCATTAAAATTCCTTTGTTAACAAGGTTGATCAAGTCTTGTTACCAAAACAATTTTATACGAAACAAAACTTTGCATTTCACTAAATGATTATGTTACCTCAATCTTGATAGCAATAGTCCCAATCATAATAGTTTCAAAATCTTTTTGAGGTCTGGGACAATATATTTCTCCAACTTTGATGCCTTCAATATTTTCAATTGAATTTAGGCCATAACTCTTATCAATCTTCTTGGGGAAATAGATAGTATGATCCTTTCCATTAATATTAAAAGTTACCTTTCCTTGATTACAATTAATGACATCACCTGCGGTATTTAGAAAAGGTCTCCCAAAAATGATAAACATATTATTGTGTTCAGGCATTTCAAGCACAACAAAGTCAGTTAATATCAAACAGTTGTGAGCCACTTGAACAGGAACATCCTCACATATACCAACAGGAATAGTTGTAGACTTATCAGTCTTTTGCAAAGATATATCAGTTGGTATCAATTTTTCCAATTGAAGTCTCTTGTAGAGATAAAAAGGCATAACACTAACTCCTACTCGCAAATCACACAAAGTAGTTCTAACATAATTATTTTTAATAGAACAAGGAATAGTTGGAATCCCAGGGTCTCCAAGCTTCTTTGGAACCTTACCGTTGAAGGAGTTAGCAAGAAAAATGGAAATTTCCTAATTAGGAATCTTCCTTTTATTAGAGACAATATCCTTCATATACTTTGAATAAGGAAGAAATTTAATAGTATCAGTCAAAGGAATTTGCAAAAACAAAGGTTTCATCCACTCACAAAACTTATTATAGTGTTCTTCCTCCTTTGACTTGTGTTTCTTATCGGGAAAAGGCATTGGTTTTTGTACCCATGGTTCTCTTTCACTACCATGTTTATTAGCAACAAAATCTTCTTTAGTGTACTTTAGTATTATTAGTGTGTCTTTTAGGTTCTTCCTCAATTTCTTCTTTATCAGGAGCATCATTTTTATCATTACCACTTTCAGTTTCAGCATCAGAGATAGATATACTATTAGGATCTATAGCAGGTTCAGAGGATTTTACAAGTGTTTTATGTTTCTTTTTCTTTCTCTTAGAAGAAGTACCAATATTTTCAGCTTGTTGAGAATCCTGCTCAATTCTTTTACGATGTCCCTCAGGAGGGATCATGATTGGAAGCATCACTCCTAATTCTAAATTCATAAGCATGTTTTTCTCCAAAAGCATTAACTAGCAAATCTTTTTGTACTTCAGTAAGCTGATCAATTTGGGTTTGAACCATTTGGAAATGTTTAACAAGCATTTTAACATCATTGGAGGTTCTTTCCACAATATCCTTCAACTCATTAATAGCTCTAGAGTTTTCCATTAAATGATTATGCACTCTCTTATTAAAATTATCTTGCTTAACAATAAACATATCAAATTCCTCTAAGCATTGATCAGAAGGTTTAGAATAAGGAATATCACCTTTATCAAAATGTTGGAGAGAGTGTACCTCAATAGTGGATGAGTGGGAGATTGGCTTAGATAATACTTCTATAGGAGGTAAATTCTTCACATCTTCAGATTTAATACCCTTCTCCTTAAGACATTTCTTAGCTTCTTTCATCACTTCATCATTTAATTCAATCACTCCCCTCTTCTTTGGTGTAGGTGTTGGCGTTGGCTCAGGCACAATTGGCTCATGTGTAGTTGGCTCAGGTGTAGTCCAATCATCATAATTCTTGCTTATTTTAGCCATTAATTCCTCAGCTTCTTCTGGAGTTCTTTTCCTGAAAACACAATCAGCACAATTATCCATGTATGTCCTAGATTCATCAGTTAGTCTGTTATAGTATATATCAAGAAGCTCATTTTTAGGTATTGGACATACGGGCTGTGCATGAATTAAAGCATAAAACCTTGCCCATGATTCGGGCAATTTCTCCTTTTCTCCATGTTTAAAATCAAAAAATTCCTGCAAAATGGCATGTCGAGCACTAGGAGGGAAATATTTCTGAAAGAAAGTATCAATCAAGCAATCGGGGCTATCAATGGATCCAGGAGGTAAATTATTAAACCAAGCTTTAGCCTCTCCTTTCGATGAAAAAGGGAAAATTTTAGCAACAAAGTAGGTGTGCATCTTAATATCGTCAGAAAATAAGCCACTCATAGTAGAAATCTCAGTCATATGTGCCACGACACTTTCATTTTCAGTCCCACAAAAAGGTTCTTTCTCAACAATGGTTATGTAAGATAAATCAAGAGAAAAATCATAATCCTTATCTTTAATGTTTATGGGAGGTGTGGCAAACTTAGCATCTGGTAATAGTTTAGGTCTAATAGTCAGTCTTTCAAGAAGACTTTTAATAGCACTTGCACCATGAGTGTTTCAACATTCTTCAATAAATTCATCAGTTATTTCAATATAACCATCATTAATATCATAGCTCTCTCTAGTCTCAGGTTAACTAACAGGTGTAGTAATTTCTTCATTAGAAGTTTTAGTGTTTCCCATTATAGTTCTAGCAATTGTAGCATCTAGGAAAGTACCTAATGAACCACTCTCATCAAGCATAGTAGAAGTAGCATCATGAGTATCAGAAGCAATTTTAGATTCAGCACAAGTAGCAGTATGTGTAACATGTGTATGTGGTGGTGGTGTAAGGAGCTTACTCATAACAGATGGTGAATCAAGAGCAACAGAGGTATTCATGTATGTACCTCTTTTTGTAGTGGATGGTAATATAGGAACTTTTCCATCACGAGTTTTACCCATGATGAATGGATAGCAGCGAACAATAATAATCTCAAGTGAACTTTATAAATAAAGTTGTGCTCCCCGGCAAAGGCGCCAGAAAATAGTCTTGATGACCCATAAGTATAGGGGATCACAACAGTCTTAGAGGGAAGTAAAACCCAATTTATTAATTCGACATAAGGGGAGCCAAAGAATATTTATAAGCCTTAACAACTGAGTTGTCAATTCAGCTGCACTTGGAAATAGTCTTGCTCACAACAGTTTATCAGTAGAAATAGTTTTGTAGTAGCAATAACAAAATAACAACAGCAGTAAAATAAATGTTGTAGTAACAATTGTAGTAACTACATGATTAAAGTGTGGTAGGCATATGGATGGATGGACGTTGCATGGACAAGACTATTCATGTAACATCAAGATCAAGGGCATTTGCAGATAACTAAGATAAAGCATCCAAGTACTGAATAATCATAGGCATGTGTTATATATAGTCATACGTGCTCGCAATGAGAACTTGCACAATATTTTTTGTCATGAGAGCCTATTGCAGCGGGGCCTCAAGGGAATCTACTGGCAATTAAGTTGCTTCTTTTAATAGAGCACCGGAGCAAAGCATTAACACTTCGTGAACACACGTGATCCTCATATCACAACCATCCCCTCCAGTTATCCGATTTTTGTCACTTCAGGGCCTCGGGCTCCGAAGAATGATATGTGTGTACAACTTGCATATAAGATCACAAACAATAATATCACCATGAATCAATAACATGTTCAGATCTGAGATCATGGCAATCGGGCCCTATTGACAAGCATTAAGCATAACAAGTTGTAACAATATCAAAAAGCACTAACAATAGATACTAGGCACCACGCCCTAACAATCTTATGCAATTACATGATAGATCTCATCCAATACCTACCATCCACATAGCCTACAGCAGGGGATTACTCACTCATGGATGGGGGAATCATGGATGGTTGATGGAGAGCTGTCGATGATGATGGCGGCGATGATCTTCTCCAATTCCCCATCCCAGCAGGGTGCCAGAACAAAGTTTCTGGTTCCGAATCGCGGTTTCAAGTGGTGGCGGTGCAGCGGAACTCTTTTTGGAAAAACGTCGACCCCCCTCCGTTGTTTTTAGGTCAAAGGGCTTATGTAGGCGGAAGGAGAGGTCGAGGGGGAGGCTGAGGCGACCACACCACCCCCTAGCATGGCCTGGCATGGCCCGCGCCACCAGGTGGTGTGGGACCCTCGTGGCCCTTCTCCGTCTCATCTTCCGGCTCAAAGCATTAACACTTCGTGAACACACGTGATCCTCATATCACAGCCATCCCCTCCAGCTATACGATTTCTGTCACTTCAGGTCCTCGGGTTCTGGAGAATGATATGTGTGTACAAGTTGAAGATAAGATCACAAACAATAATATCATCATGAATCGATAACATGTTCAAATCTGAGATCATGGCACTCAGGCCCTATTGAAAAGCATTAAGCATAACAAGTTATAACAATATCCAAAGCACTAACAACAGATACTAGGCACCATGCCCTAACAATCTTATGCAATTACATGATAGATCTCATCTAATCCATACCAGCCACATAGCCTACAGCAGGGGATTACTCACTAAATGGATGGTTGATGGAGAGGCGTCGATGATGATGGCGGCGATGATCTTCTCCAATTCCCCGTCCCGGCAGGGTGCCTGAACGGAGTTTCTGGTTCCGAATCGCGGTTTCTAGTGGTGGCGGCGCAGCGGAACTTTTTCTGGAAAAATGTTGAACCCCTCGTTGTTTTTAGGTCAGAGGGCTTATGTAGACGGAAGAAGAGGTCGAGGGGGAGGCTGAGGCGGCCACAACCCGCCCCCCTAGCGCGGTCTGGCATGGCCCACGCCACCAGATGGTGTGGGCCCCTCGTGGCCCTTCTCCGTCTCATCTTCTGGCTCAGTGAGTCTTCTGATAAAATATGAGTTTTGCGATATTTTTCGAGATTTTTCCTGAAAGTTGACTTTCTGCACAAAAACGAGACATCAAAGCAATTCTGCTGAAAACAACGTCAGTTTGTGTTAGTTACATCCAAATCACACAAATTAGAGGAGAAACAATAGCAAAAGTGTTTGGGAAAGTAGATACGTTTTGGACGTATCAGGTCCCACATGTCATTCTATCATTAGAAAAAACGTATGCATTATGGGATTTTTTTCTTGGCTCGTGCGTCTCCGATTTGAACTTGATAACCTTACTCGATTTATTTATCGTTTAGTCCGGCTGCTAGGTCCCATATATCATCCTCACACTAAAAGAATCTTGTGTATTATAGTTTTTTTCGCTCGCTCTATCATGATTTAAACTTGAGAGCGTTGCTCGATGCATCAATCATTTAATCAGACTGTTAGGTCTTACATGTCATCCTTTTATTAGAAGAAACGTGTGCACTACGGGACGCGCGCGCTACGCCGAGGGCAAAAGGCCGTCGGCGTAGGCCAAAATGCCCTCGGCGTATGGTACGCCGAGGGCTGCCCTCGGCGTATGGTACGCCGAGGGCTGCCCTCGGCGTAGCCTCCTCGGCAAAGATCTCCCTCGGCGGAGCACTGTCAAGTCGTCGGCGTATCAAAATACCGTCGGTGTATGCTACACCGAGGGCTTTGCCGTCGGCATAGCCTGTCGACCGGTTGCAAAAATATTTTTTTTTTAAAATTTTTTTATTTTGAAAAAAATAATTTTTTTATATTTTTTCTCTTTTTTTTATTTTTTGAATTGTTTCACTTGTTAATCTCCTACTTTGAACATTTTTAATGCTAATTATACTTACTATTTGATTAAATTCCAGTATTAGTCAAACTTCCCAGCAGGTCACCCATCCTAATACTACTCCAGCTTCAGCACGCTTAACTTCCTCGTTCCTTCAGAATCTGTTTCCGCAAAGTAATTCATATATTGGTGTCAATACTATGATATCAATCCTATTAAATCTTATATCATCATGTCACATGTTTGTATTTTTTGAAATTACAAACAATTATTTAAGTAAATATTAATGAATAAGTAAAAATATTATTGAATTCAAATAAAAATATAATAATTTTATTTTTTTGTATTTTTCTATTTAATATAGAATAATTAATATCTTTAAATCTGTAAATCAAAATTCAACAAATAATATGTTTAAATTGATCAAAAAAATAAGAGGAATTCAAATATGATATCCATATCAACTAATCACAAACCCTCCATTTTTGAATTAGCTATTTGGTGGTTGCTTTAGAAAATCCCCTTTTTGCGCTCGGATAATGAAAAATGCCTTTTTGGTGCGATGAAAAGGAAAACTTGCATTGGATCTTTGATAAAATAGCATATTGTGAACCTAAAAATGATTTTTGTAAAAAAACATGAGCATCGGATCATGTACCTGTAGTTCATATCTGACCCACTTCCTGCCGATTCGGCAGGAATTTGTCTTTTTCAACAAAGGTGGACGGAAAGGTTTCCGATCCCCTGTTAGGACATTGTCCATATAAGGTGGTATAGTATTTTTGTAAAATGTGGTGGTAGTATTTTGAATTATCCATTTGGTGATTGCTTCACAAAACCGTCCGTTTTTTATGCTCGAAAAATAGAAAATGGCTTTTTGGTGCGACGAAAAGAAAAACTTCTTCCTGCAACATTATTCGCCATCCCATGATGCATGTTTATACATAATATGGGCACATTATTACAAACTATGCCTTGATTCTAGCCATAACATTGGTCATTTGACCCGAAAGCCAAGAAACCTCGAATGAGATAGGTCATTTTGTGAAGGTTTTTTTGAGACATAATTAATATATCAAGTTTGCTATTTTTCCTTATAACTATGTCACATAATATGACACCACGCGAAGCTTTCGCATTGTTTCGATCGTTTTTGAATTTTTTATGCCCGTTTTAAACTATCGTCAAACTTTGTCGAACGGCGGACATAAAGATTCTTAGCTCGGGGCCGAGCCTCGCTAAACTTTTATTAGATCTTTGATACAATAGCATATTGTGAACCTAAAAATTATTTTTGTAAAAAAACATGAGCATCGGATCATGTACCTGTAGTTCATATCTGACCCACTTCCTGCCGATTCGGCAGAAATTTGTCTTTTTCACCAAAGGTGGACGGAAAGGTTTCGGATCCCCCTGTTGGGACATTGTCCATATAAGGTGGTATAGTATTTTTGTAAAATATGGTGGTAGTATTTTGAATTAGCCATTTGGTGGTTGCTTCACAAAACCGTCCGTTTTTTATACTCGGAAAATAGAAAATGGCTTTTTGGTGTGACGAAAAGGAAAACTTCCTCCTGCAACATTGTTTCGCCATCCCATGATGCATGTGTATGCATAATATGGACACATTATCACAAACTATGCCTTGATTCTAGCCATACCATTGGTCATTTGACCCGAAAGCCAAGAAACCTCGAATGAGATAGGTCATTTTGTGAAGGTTTTTTTTGAGACATAATCAATATATCAAGTTTGCTATTTTTCCTTATAACTATGTCACATAATATGACACCACGCGAAGGTTTTGCATTGTTTCGATCGTTTTTGAATTTTTTATGCCCATTTTAAACTATCGTCAAACTTTGTCGAACGACGGACATAAAGATTCTTAGCTCGGGGCCGAGCCTCGCTAAACTTGCATTGGATCTTTGATAAAATAGCATATTGTGAACCTAAAAATAATTTTTGTAAAAAACATGAGCATCGGATCATGTACCTGTATTTCATATCTGACCCACTTCCTGCCGATTCGGCAGGAATTTGTCTTTTTCACCAAAGGTGGACAGAAAGGTTTCGGATCCCCCTGTCGGTACATTGTCCGTATAAGGTGGTATAGTATTTTTGTAAAATGTGGTGGTAGTATTTTAAATTAGCCATTTGGTGGTTGCTTCACAAAACTGGCCGTTTTTTATGCTCGAAAAATGGGAAATGGCTTTTTGGTGCGACGAAAAAGAAAACTTCCTCCTGCAACATTGTTCGCCATCCCATGATGCGATTCTAGCCATAACATTGGTCATTTGACCCGAAAGCCAAGAAACCTCGAATGAGATAGGTCATTTTGTAAACGTTTCTTTGAGACATAATCAATATACCAAGTTTGATATTTTTCCTTCTAACTATGTCACATAATATAACACCACGCGAAGGTTTCGCATTGTTTCGATCGTTTTTGAATTTTTTATGCCCGTTTTAAACTATATATAATGTTTTATGTTTTACTTAATTTTTATTTATAAATATGTAATATTTGAGTGTAGATAGATAGGTCTTATTTTTCTGCAAATTTTGATATATTATTTGTATTTTTCCGAATTAGAATGATTGAGTTATGATTTTTCAAAGTTTAATGAGATAAAATAAAAAATAGCTACGCCGAGGACAGCCGTCGGCGTAGCATAGAATATGCCGAGGGCAATTTTACGCCGACAGCTGCTTGGCGGGGCTAGCCTGGACGATTGCTACGCCGACGGCCCCGACGTTTGGCCGTCGGCGTAGCGACCCATTCCTGTAGTGGTGTGTTGAAATTTGTTTTCTCGGTAATGCCATATGCAAGGGGGAAATCATAGCAACTGGACCGTCGTACTATATATATTAAAAAGCATCTTGTACTGATCCGTATGAATCTGCCAGGGTTGCCGCTTGCCTGTTCTTTAATTTGTTGTTGCGTTGCTCGCGCAGTACGACGGACGGATGGACCGATCGAGCATACCCTACGATGCTTAGTTTGGTAAAGATAAACATGACTGGCCACTCGTTCTTCCTACCATTCACACCCCAGCGCACCACCTAATCTGAGGGTACATTCCGTACGATGTACAGTACACAGTAGAATGTCCAATGCAACAAAGGAAAATGCACAGTGGATTTCGTACGATGTACAGTACGTACACAGTAGTGGTTTCAGTGAAGTGGAGCGACTGGGTTTGTAGTGTCGTGCCGACGCCGCGCCATCCTTGGATTTCTACACACCGCAAGATCACCACTTGGTCCTGGATCATGGCGTGCGAGAGCTTCCTGGAGGATGACGGATCGTCCTAAGGTCTTGTTTGGTACTAGAGTATTTGTGGGAATTAGAGGGGATAATTTTCACTAAACCCCAAATTCGTAGTTGCTTTAAATAGTATGTTTGATTTTAGAGTATTTGATTGATTCAATCCCCCTTAATCCCTACTAATCCTCAAGTTCTGATGTATTTTTTTTCAAATCCAATACACTACTCCTACCTAGTGGATTAATGGGGATTGGGATTTTGTGAGGATTAGAGAGGTTTGGATGTAGGTAGGGTTTCACCCAATCCTCTTGAAGATTATCCCCTCTAAATTCCTACTAAGACACTAGTACTAAACAAGGCCTAAGAGGGGTGGCTGAGTCAGCGGAAATTGCCAAATCCGTTGAGGCGGAGGAACGACATGACCACGAGGGGTTGTGGGTTACGGCTCAAGATATACCACGACGCGTGAGGCGGACGAGGCGGTGGCCGTGCTAGAAGCCACCACCGACGTGGATCACGACGAGGACGACGACGTAGAACCGTTTGAAGACTTCGACGACAAGATCGACGTGCCGATGGTGCCCGACGAGTAGCGGGCTTTGGTCGCATCCTATCAGACCGCTGGCTGCGATGTGTTTGGCCACAAGTTCATGGCCACCGAGCATCAGGCCCTTACGGACATCCTTGGCAAGAGGTTTGAATTCTTGTGTTATTACACTTCACGGATTTTTTTTTTTGCAGATAGTTTGTTAGTTGTGTGCATATTTTATGACACAGAACCATCGTGTTTGCACTCTTTTAAAAATTGGATCGGCTTGATATTTTTTTTGTAAAAGAGTATATATTAATATTACAGGAATACCAATTACATCCAGCCTGTACAACAATCATGCCCTAGTGGCCTTACGAATGCACATAGTCTAGAAAAAAGAAAAAAGAATTATAAAAAAGAAAAGTTTCGCTACAGAGAACTATTCTTCAAAGCAACAACAATGACACCACCAGAACAACACCAGTAGTCCTTCACTCCAATAACAACGCCTTCAAGAAGAAAATAGTACACAAGCGTCGTCGTTGCCCGATCAAAGATCATAGGTTTTTATCCTGGAGAAAGTCTTCGCTCACAAAACAATGTTTTCAATAAGGCCATTGTCAGTCACAACCAGTTAAGGCCAGACCTTAGATTTTTACCCTACAAGGTAAGACCGGGAACTCCTCCTGTGTTGTCGCCTCCCACAATCAGTCGCTGCTGCGAGTCACAGATCATGGAGCCAGTTCGCCATCGCCACAAAGAGTCAAATCACCATCACTGCCCTCATATTTCCGCTTTTCTGACATTCTCTGCATCTGACTTCACCATGGCTCATAGAATGGCACTTGGTGGGAACAAACAATAGAGCTTTGCAACGCTCCCACTGAGACCAAACGGCCAGAAAAACAAGGTACGCACGACCGAATACCTTCCGATCTAGCAATCTCTAGGCCTGATGCGCCCATGGGAGTTCGCCGGCGGAGACTTCCAGAACTCGACACTCTAGCCAGATCAACAAGGATAAGCACCAAGCAAATCTTATTCTTTGCGCGGGAGGAACCCTAGGACCGCCTCCATTATTCGGGCCGAACCAGAAGTCCCCACACCGCTGGCGGCTACCGGCAATCGAAACGAGCGGGTCAGACATTAGCCCTCTCGAGCCCATGGCCAAACCTAGAGATTGAGCGGGACTCCAGGAGCAGCATCGCCGCAGGGCAGCCGCCAGGTCCACACCAGACCCCCTTCTGCTCTTTCGTGCCTCCCACCTGAGCCGCTAGCCTGCGTCGTAAGAGCGCCGCCGCCCGTAGCCCGGATCCACCGACGCAGCCCCAAGGTGTCTATCCCCCGCGCGAAGGATATCGGCGGAGGCCGCGCAAACTCGTCACCTTCGCTGGCCTGCTAGGGTTTTGAGGTCGCGGCCTGGAGTCGCCTCACGCGAGCGACCCGGGAGCGGCAACTCAGATGTGTTTTTTTCTAAAATATGAACCTTCAAATGTAGGGAGGAATTCACTTCCCCCGCCTCTGCACTAACTAGGGACGCACACAACAGTTAAGCATGAGTATCTGGATTTTTATAAGATAAATTGCATGAGTATTAGGATAGTCTGGTCCTTAAGTATAAATAAAAAACTAAATTCGCATCTGTGAGGATTTGAACCTAGGTGTTGGATTTGTATATCCATTTCCCTAACCAGTTGAGCTATGCTCACTTCCCTCATGTTTTGAACGAAAACTAAAGTGAGGTCTCACCTCATGTTTTTATCTGTTTGTGTCTACACTTTATGCGTGATACCCAGACGACACTTTAACCAGAGCTGGGCGTCCTTCGGAAGAGGCAAGGGTCAGTCACGGCAGTGCATGGTTCCTCGTTCGTACGTGGTACAGGTCCAGCTATAATCAAGAGCACAAGCGCGAGAGTACGACGACAGAGACGGCAGATGATTCGATGATGAAAGAGATAGTCCTTATTCAGTAGGCAGCAGGGACGTACACGGTAGCCCCATCCAGTGAGCATCATGCATGTGGCTGATACTAGTCGAATGGAATCGTTGCTTTGCTGCGGGGTTGTTTGTTTGTCCTCCGATAACTGTCATGTCCGTACGAGTAGAAAGAGAAAGGGTTTCAATCAGGACACTGGTCAGCGCTGCTGCGACAACCAATAATCGACGCCCACTACTGCATCCACAGCATCCCGATCCGGTCCTCTCGTGTGTCCTAGCGCATCGATACGATCTCCACGGAGCGGCGGTGTCTCTGTCGTCCATCGGACACTAATGGAGAAGGGATTTTTAGTCCCGGCCCGCGAGGGTCTCTCTCGGTTCGGTCATCGGCCAGGACTAATGGGACTTCACGTGATCGCCGTGGCGTGTGCGGGGTGTGTCTCTATTAGTTTCGGTTGGTGTTACGGACCGCGACTAGTTGTTCTCTGTAAAGATAGTATTTTTGCATTTTCTCTGCCACGATAGAGAATTCATTTTGTATTGTTTTTTAAATAGTTTTTAATATTTCTTCGCCATCACATATCATACACGTTCATGCATATATGAGATAACTTGTATTACGATATCGAGCATACAAATATATACAGTTTTGATAGTTATATGAAGATCACAATTACCGGGACTAGAGCCCGTCTATTCGATTACATGGAGATCGTAGCGCCTATTCACACTAAATTCTTCGGCATCGTCTACCGTCTTTTTGAAAATAAATCCCGCCAGCTCCTCCGCAAATTCCCATATCTCCTCTATGTATCCATAATATGTGTTCTTCTGCCCATTGTCATTTGTTGCATCAAAGCGAACAACACTGTTTTGGTTGGTGCTCTTTTTATTTTGGACGGTCGTGTAAAATATATTACCATTTATCTCGTACTTTTGGAAAGTATATATAGTCAAAGATGGTAACCTGGCCAACAAGTACAGCTGATCTCCAACAGTGGTGTTATTCATGAGATGTGTTTGCAACCAACTGCCGAAAGTAGCCTCGTGTTTCACTTTAATCCAGGAGTCAGACTTTCCCGAGTTTTCGGAGCATAGAATATTCTTGTGTTTCTTGATATACGGAGCCACCAAGGTGGAATTGTGTAGAACTGTGTAGTGTGCTTTACTGAAAGAATCTCCGTCCCTATATATTATTGCTTTCCTTTTTAGTGTGCCTTTTTCAGTCAGCCTCCCCTCATACCGAGATTCAGGAACACCAATCGGCTTAAGGTCAGGAAGAAAGTCAACACAAAACTCAACGATCTCCTCTATTCCATAGCCTTTGGAGATGCTTCCTTCTGGCCTAGCACGGTTATGAACATATCTCTTTAAGACTCCCATGAATCTCTCGAAGGGGAACATATTGTGTAGAAACACATGGCCGAGAATTCTAATCTCTTCGACTAGGTGAACTAGGAGGTGCGTCATAATATTGAAGAAGGATGGAAAGGAACAACAACTCGAAGCTGACCAAACATTGGACCATACCAATCTGTAACCCTGATAGACTTTCTAGATCGATTACCTTCTGAGAAATTGCATTGAGGAATGCACATACCTTCACAATGGCCAGTTGAACATTTTTCGGTAGAATTCCCCTCAATGCAACCGGAAGCAATTGCGTCATAAGCACATGGCAGTCATGAGACTTTAGATTTTTTTCTCTTCCATATTTACTATTCCCTTTATATTTGACGAGAAGCCAGATGGGGCTTGATGCTGAAAAGGACTTCAAAAAAGATTTCCTTCTCTTCCTTGGTAAGAGCGTAGATAGCATGCCCTTGAAACTTTTCTGGATGCTTGCCGTCTCGTCCTTTATGACGTTGTTGGTCCTCCGGTATTTTCGGGGTATCTTTTGACTTCCCATACAAGCCCAGGAAGCCTAGAATATTCACGCAAAGATTTTTCGTTAGGTGCATCACGTCGATTGGAGAGCGGACCTCATGGACTTCCCAATAGGATAGCTCCCAAAATATAGATTTCTTCTTCCACATGGGTGCGTGTCCGTCGGTGTCTTTCGGAACAGGTTGTCCTCCAGGACCCATTTCAAATATTACATTTAAATTCTTGACCATACCAAATACATCAGCACCAGTACAGGGGACATGCTTTGTCTAGGTGTCTGCCTTGCCATCGAAATGATTGCCTTTTTTCCTTAAGGGATGTCTAGGCGACGATTGTACATGTAAACATTCTTCCTACATTTATCCAGATATATAATTTCAGACTCATCTAAACAGTGTGTGCATGCATTATATTCCTTGTTCGTCTGTCCTGAGATGTTACTAAGAGCAGGACAATCATTGAAGAGAGGCCTTGAAGGTGGGTCTCGTTAAGAGGCTGGGAGATGGATACTATTCAGATATGGTAAGATCCGTTGATACCAACCAACTACAAATTGAAGCCGGTTTTCAGGACCCAGAGGCAGAGGTGCCGATGGTGAGTGAATTAATAGATCACCAAGTACCATGTTGGGATGAGGAGACACTGGAGGCAAATTTTATACTTGCAGATAGGCAAGCCATTCGGACTATTCCTATTGGCAGATTGAATGATGATTTCTAGTCTTGGAAATTGGAGAAGAGGGGACAATTTACTATCTGGTCTTGTTACAAAGCCTTGGCCCAGACAAGACAAGGTGATGCTCATGTGTCGAGTTCAGGGTTGGATGCTCAACGTTACTGGAAAGCATTATGGAAGATGGATGTCCCGCCTAAAATCCGTACCTTTTGGTGGTTGGTAATACAAGATTTCATTCCCCGTCGACAAGTACTGAATCAGAGACATATGGATGAGCTAGGATTTTGTAAAATGTGTGGAAATGAGCAGGAATCAATATTCCATGTTTTCTTTGATTGCAACTGGGCAAAACTCTTATGGCAGGAGATCAAGAAATGTCATCGATCAAAATCCTGATTCTATACCCCGGATCATGGGCTTCTGATCCGATCGACAATAAAACAGTGCCCATTGAATCGGCATGTGTGATCTTATGTGGCTGCTGGGTTGTGTGGACTGAGTGGTGTTAGATGTATATTTGTATATTGTAGTTTCCCCATATGTTAGGGGGCTTCCTGCATATTTGCACCTGTACATGTACTATATATTGTGGCCTTTGGCCCCCAGAGGAATACAAGTTGCATATTCCTGACATGGTATCCGAGCTAGGTTAGCCTCCTCCTACTCGCAACTTCGTCGCTGTAGCCGCCACCATCCCTGTCGCCGACGGTCTTGCCGTCGTTGCCGCCGCCGGTTGCCGCCTTGTTCCTGGCCGTCGTTGACCTTTTCGTCTCTAGATCGGCCTGCTCTAGATCGGATCGATCTGCATACAGCTGCACGATCTGCAACCTCGGATCGATCAGCCTGCAGCTGCACGATCTGCAACCTCCCGCCAACTCGAGCTGCACGATCTGCACGATCTGCACCCTCCCGTCGATCTGCCTGCAGCTGCACCCGATGGGCTTCCCTAGATCGACGGGCCCGTCACCTCCTGCGCTCTGCAACCGCCCGACGGGACTGCTCCCGTCACCATCTGCAACCGCTCGCCCCACCTGACGGGCTCGTCACCTCCTGCCGCGTCCTCCAGTCGCCGGCCCGCTTCCAGATCCGATCGAGTGCCTGGGCCAGAGCCTCTCCCCCGACACCTGAAGGTCCTCTCCCCCGAGCTCTTCCCTCCGTCGACCTCCAGCCGCCGGATCTCCGTCGTCGTCCGCTGCCACCGCCGGGAATTGATCCCTGGCGGTTTGAATTGGCTATCCCCGGCCCTTAGGCGTCCCCCTTGCTCCGGCTAGCCGGAATTTTGCCGGCCTCTGCCTGCCGGTGCGGATTGACCAGACCTGGTTAAAAAAAATAGAGAGAGATGTCTTCTTCATCGGGTTATGTTGCGATTCCTCATTGCCCGGTGATCTTCGATGGCGCGAATTACCCTAATTTCGCTGCCTTTATGCGCGTTCAAATGCGCGGTCTCCGTCTATGGGGTGTACTCTCCAGCGAGGTCTCTTGTCTGTCGTGCCCCCTGCTCCTGTGGCTCCTCTTCCGCCGACGCCGATTGTTCTCGGCGCTGATGCTTCTCAGGAGGCCAAGGATGCTGCTCAGAGTGCTGATGATAGTTCTGTTGCTGCTTATGACCTGAAGTTCAAGCAGTACTCTTATGATCTCGAGGCCTATCGCCACGCTCTGACTGCCTACACTCAGTGGGTCGATGAGGATGCTCGTGTTGCTGCTGTTCTCACCTCCAGTGTTCTGCCCCAGTATGCTGCAGAGTTCATGAGCTTCCTACTGTTGCCGCTCAGTGGGCACATCTTCGTCAGCGCTATCATCCATCTGGGGATGCTCGTTACCTATCCGTGGTTCGCCAGGAGCATGCTCTGCAGCAGGGTGATTCCACTATTGATGAGTTCTATATTCAGAGTGCTGCTATCTGGCATCAGCTTGATTCTGTTCGTACTGCTGTTTGTGGCACATGCTCGTGCTGCCAGATTGTGCGCTCGGATTTGGAGTTTCACCGCATCTATGAGTTTCTGTCTCGGCTCCGCCAGGAGTTTGAGCCCCGGCGTGCTCAGCTTAATGCTTGTGGTCGTCTTCCGCTCTCTAAGGTGTTGTCTGAGCTTCAGGCTGAGGAGACCCGTCTCTATGGTGCTGGTCTTCTTGCGGTTCCATCTGTGGTTGCTACTCGTGGTCCTCCTATACCGTCTGCTCCCTCGACTCAGCCACGGTCCTCTGTGCTGCCGCCGATACTACCCACTCCTACAGGTCAGGGTCAGCTTCAGCACCAGCAGTCTCGGGTCCGAATCAGCACCAGCAGCTCCGGGTCAGAGTCAGCACCAGCAGGCTCGTGGTCAGGGTCGCCGTGGTTCTCTTCGTCATTGCTCTTACTGCAACAGGGATGGCCACACTTGGGCCACCTGTTATACACGGGATCCCAGTTTACGTCAACAGCACCAGGCTCGTGGGCAGTCGGCTCCTTCCGGGTCTTCAGCAGTTGCTCTCTCTGATCAGGACATTATCAGGATTCTTCGCGGTCTGCTTGCTGCTACAGGCTCTTCTTCGACGGGCACTGCTGGTTCTGTGACTGATTCTTCCGGCACTGCGCGACCACCATCTTCTACACAGTCAGGTACGTCTCCGTGGTATCTGGATTCTGGAGCTTCCTTTCATATGACCTCTGAGTCTTCTTTTCTGTCTGCTCTTCGTTCTCTCCCTTCTCATGTCTGTGTTTTCACGGCTGATGGTACCTCTCTTCCTGTTTCTAGTCGGGGCACCTTTTCTACTTCTTGTTTTTTTGTTCCTGATATTTCTCATGTCCCTCCTCTTAATATGAATCTGTTTTCTGCTAGCCAGCTTACTAACTCTGGTTGTCGCGTCATTCTTGATGCTGATTCTTGTGTTGTCCAGGACCATCGCACACAGGCCCTGGTTGGAGCTGGCCCTCGCAGTCGTGACTCTTTAGGACTTTGCGAGTTAGACTGGCTTCGTGTTCCTTCCGCTGCCACTTCATCTGCCAGTTCTTCTCCGGTCGTCGCCTCTGCTACCAGCTCCTTTCAGTAGTGGCATCATCGTCTTGGTCACCTTTGTGACTCTCGCCTGTCGGCATTAGTTCATCGTGTTCTTCTGGGGTCTGTCTCAGGAGATGGGTCTTTATATTGTCAGGGCTGTAGGTTAGGTAAACAGATTCAGCTTCCCTATCCTACTAGCGCGTCTGTATCTCAGCGACCTTTTGATTTAGTTCATTCTGATGTTTGGGGTCCGGCTCCTTTCGCTTCGAAAGGGGGCCATCGCTACTATATTTTATTCATCGATGATTTTTCTCGGTACACTTGGTTGTATTTTATGCGCTCTCGTAGTGAAGTGCTCTCCATATATCAGCGTTTTGCAGCCATGGTCCATACTCAATATTCTACCCCCATTCGTGTGTTTCGTGCTGATTCTGCTGGTGAGTATATCTCCCAGATGTTGCGAGGTGTTCTTGCTGAGCAGGGTACCCTTGCTCAGTTCTCCTGTCCTGGCGCACATGCCCAGAATGGCGTTGCTGAGCGTAAGCATCGCCATCTTCTTGAGACCACTCGTGCCATGATGATCGATTCTTCTCTTCCGCCGCATTTCTGGGCTGAGGCTGTCGCTACGTCGGTTTACCTCATCAATATTCAGCCTTATGCCGCTCTGCATGGTGGCATCCCTCTTGAGCGCCTATCTGGACAGTCTCCAGACTACTCCATGCTTTGCTTGTTTGGTTGCTCCTTGCGAACACACCAATCTGACTGCTCAGTCTGTTGAGTGTGTCTTCCTTGGATATAGTGATGAGCATAAGGGCTATCGCTGTTGGGACCCCATTAGTCGTCGGATGCGTATCTCTCGTAATCTTACTTTTGATGAGACGCGTCCTTTCTATCCTCGTCCCACTGCTGGTACCTACCCGGTGGAAGATATCTCTTTTCTTCTCTTTCCTGACACACCTCCTTCTACTCCTATTGTGTCTTCTTCAGGATCTCCTTCCCCTGATGTCTCTCCTTCGACACCGTCCTTCTCTGCTCCGTCTAGTTCTCCTCGTTCTCCGGAGTCTTCCTCTGCTATTCCTTCTTCTTCACCGTCGTCTCCTGAGTCGTATTCCTCTGACAAGCTTCCCTCTACTCGTCCTATTCGTCAGCGTCGTGCCCCCAACCGTTACTCTCCGAGTCAGTATGGTCTTTTTGTTGCCTCCGAGCCGACTTCTTATCGGAATGTTGAGCATCATCCTGAATGGCAGCTGGCCATGGCTGAGGAGATTGCTGCGCTTGAGCGCACTGGCACCTGGGATCTTGTTTCTCCCCCTCCCGGTGTTCGTCTTATCACGTGTAAGTGGGTCCATAAGATTAAGACCCGCTCTGATGGATCTCTTGAGCGCTATAAAGCGCGTTTTGTGGCTCGTGGTTTTCAGCAGGAGCATGGTCGTGACTATGATGAGACCTTTGCTCCCGTGGCTCATATGACCACTGTGCGTACTCTTCTTGTTGTTGCTTCTGTTCGTCACTGGTATGTGTCCTAGCTTGATGTTCAGAACGCCTTTCTCAATGGTGAGTTGAGTGAGGAGGTTTATATGTAGCCTCCTCCTGGGTATTCTGTTCCCGAGGGGATGGTTTGTCGTCTTCGACGTTCTCTTTATGGCCTCAAACAGGCCCCTCGTGCCTTGTTTGAGCGCTTTGCTTCTGTCGTGACTGCTGCTGGTTTCTCCCCTAGTGCTTATGATCCAACGCTGTTTGTTCACACGTCTCCTCGTGGACGCACTCTTCTTCTTCTCTATGTTGATGATATGATCATTACTGGTGATGATTCTGAGTATATCGCCTTTGTTAAGGCTCGTCTTCGTGATTGGTTTCTTATGACTGATCTTGGTCCTCTTCGATACTTTTTTGGGATTGAGGTTTCTTCCACTTCTGATGGCTTTTATATCTCCCAAGAAAAGTATATTCAGGATCTTCTTGCTCGTGCTGCTCTTGGGGATGAGCCCACTGTTGAGACCCCTATGGAGCTTAATGTTAAGCTTCAACCTACTGATGGTGATCCTCTTCCTGATCCGATGCGTTATCGTCATCTTGTTGGGAGTCTTGTTTATCTTGCTGTCACTCGTCCTGACATCTCTTATCCTGTTCATATTCTGAGTTAGTTTGTTTCTGCTCCTACCACTGTTCACTATAGTCATCTTCTTCGTGTTCTTCGTTATCTTCGTGGTACGATCACTCGTCGCCTTTTCTTTCCTTATTCCAGCTCCCTCCAGCTCCAGTGCTATTCGGACGCTACGTGGGCGAGTGATCCTTCGGATCGCCGTTCACTTTCTGCTTACTGTGTGTTTTTTGGTGGTTCGCTCATTGCTTGGAAGACGAAGAAACAAACAGCGGTTTCCCGTTCGAGTGTTGAGGCTAAGTTGCATGCTATGACCTTGTTGACTGCTGAGGTGACCTAGTTACGGTGGTTACTTGCGGATTTTGGGGTCTCTATTACCACACCCACTCTGGTTTTGTCTGACAGTACAAGTGCTATTAGTGTTGCACGTGATCCGGTCAAGCATGAGCTTACCAAGCATATTGGTGTTGATGCTTTCTATACACGTGCTCAGGTGCAGGCTTAGGTTGTTGCGCTTCAGTATGTGCCTTCAGATTTACAGTTGACAGATTTCTTTACGAAGGCACAGACTAGAGCGCAGCATGATTTCTTACTCTTCAAACTCAGTGTTGTGGATCCACCGTGAGTTTGGGGTGGGGGGTGTTAGATGTATATTTATATATTATAGTTTCCCCATATATTAGGGGCCTTCTTGCATATTTGCACTTGTACCTGTACTATATATTGTGGCCTTTGGCCCCAGAGAAATATAAGTTGCATATTCCTGACAAGCGGAATGTCGTATGGCATGGTAATGGAGGAAGAACCATTTCAGATTCGGTGAGATGGGTCCTGGACACAACCTTTGATCTTTCTCGGATGGGAAAAAATAAATAAAAAAGAGAAACCTCCCAAATTTATTCCTACCTAGAAGAAACCGGTGGCCGAAGCTTTGAATATCAATGTGAACGCTGGTTTTCTAGCTGAAACTAGCCAGGGCACAACTGGGCTTGTGGTAAGAGACCATGAGGGCGCCTCCATCTAGGACAGGCCCTCTGGTATCAAGATGGGGCAAGTGCTTTGATCATGGAAGCTCAATCGGTGCGAGATGGTGTCCAACTAGCTCAGGAAATTGAAACCGATGCGCTGGAGGTCCTGAATATTTTGAAGGATCCTGAAGGAGTCAGATCTGAAATTGCTAGTATATGTCAAAAAAATAAGGAGCTTGGTGCGTTTTTAGCTAAAATTGAGTTCTCTTTTATAGGGAGATCTGCCAATGAGGCGGCTCACATGTGTGCTAAGAATGCTAGTAGAAAAGGTGTTCGTGGCTAAATTACACACCATCTTTCCTAGGTCAAATTTTGCTTAAGGATTATAATCCCACTATATAAGCAATAAACTCATTTACCTGCAAAAAAATGCGCGTACAAATACGGACGCACTTTCCGGAATGCATGTAGAACTTAGTGACGTGTGAGGCTAATTATTTTAAATAATACATTTTGTAAATAAATTTTACAAATCTATATCTATATCTATACCTAATAATAAAGCACGAAGTGTTTCTCCCGGTCCAACACTTTTTTGGATAGGTTTACCCTTCCAGCTGATATAATATTTCCCACCGATGCCACACTTAAGTAAAAAAAAACCAACGCCACCGATAAGTATCGTTCGGTGGGCCGAGTTGAGCCCGTCGCGTTCATCGGTGACCCCTCTCCGATCTACCCTTGCTCTTTGTATTGTACACGCCGTTGACCATGTTCTGATGGCGAGAAACCTAGGCCCTCGCCCGAGGGATCACGATTTGATGACCATGGCGAGCTAGATGCCTTCGAGAGGCTATTCGATCTAAGTGGTTCTCTAGATCGGTAGAACCGTACAATCTTGATCGACCACGCGAACATACTGCTCGGATGAAGTTGGTCGAGCCGCTGCGCCACCCCAATCTCTTCCAGACCCTCTTGGCACAGAGGGATTCTCACGTTCATGGACGAGCTTCGGCCACGCGCGCACAAGCCATGATCACCGACGCCACCAATTTCCCCAGCAGCCGGCTCTCCGGATATCGGTCGCATGCTTTTGCTAGATCCGATGCAATGGCACCAGCTTTTGATCTGTGCAGTACAAGTTGTGGTCTCCAGAGTCCAAATTATACACGTATCAAATTCTTCAGATTGTGGTCTCCAGAGTCCGAGAGATAAGCCAGGTCCGTGCACTTCATCCTGCATCACAATCGTTGATTTTGATTTGATTCGGGTTATTGGGCTACACTTCCACTACTATGTATTCTTTTTCATTCTTTTAACATGAATTTTCTAGCATAGCTTGTAAAGTTGTACTTACTCATCGCGTATGGGGGGCTTCAGTTTCAAAAAAGCAATTCAGTTGCTCTCTATACTATTTCTCAAAAAATGTTGCCTCTCTTTAATTTTTAATTTCAATTTTAACGTGGATCATTAGGACCCACACACCTCTCTTCGTTATTCCGCCCCACATGCACTTTCCTCGACCATCTTTGTAATACATGCACCCCTCTATGCCATCCTGCCTCGTGTACACCTCTATCATGGCTGTCATATACACCTCCCTCCATTGTCCGGACCCACAAACACCTCTCTCGATATGTCTTGTGGGCACAGGTTAGCAGATGGGTCACCCCACCTCTCCGGCCCCTTCCCCCTTTAACCAGTTTGATTCGTCAAACTAAACATCATCTAGAATTTTCTAAATTTAACAAAACTTTCCTATTTTTGTCTAAAAAAGCAAAGTTATCAGTAAATTAAATGGAAAAATAAAAAAAGCATCGACTAAACGGAGGGATTGTGATCTGATTTAAAAAAATTACCATCGGTATTAACAAAGACTAACTTGTTCCGTCGCAACGCGCGAACATTTTGCTAGTAATATATAAAATTACCAATTTTGAAAACTAGCGACCTAAACCCCGATGAGGATCTTTTGGAATAGGAAAATGATCCCAGTCCCCCGGACGATGCCATCGTCCTGTTTTTTCCGTGCGACACGTATGTGTCCCTGCGTGGCCAGAGAAACAACCCAACATCCCAGGGTCCCACCAATCTATCTTATCTCTTCTTCATCGATAGTTCTTCTCCCAAATCAATTTCCCATCGGTGCGTAGGAACCCACGCGCCGTGAGACAAAGCGCACCGCTGGGAGTCGACGATCTCCCAGACCTTATCCCTCACCATGGCCCCTGGGTCCCCATCTCCGGCGCCGGCCTCCCCCATCTCCGCATGTGCTCCGCCATGGCCCATAGCTCTGATCGCATAGGTCTATGCTGGCCGCGACCGTGGTGATGCTGCGAGCATGTACCGACCGCGCATGGTGGCGGTGGTGCCCGCGCCGGTGTTGGCGCTGCCCCACACCAATGGTACTGCCGGCGGCGTTGGTGGTGCTCCCCGCGTCGGAGACGGTGCTACTCTTCCCTCACGACGCTGCTACCGGTGAAGCCGTCAGCGCCCGGTGGTGGTGCTGCCCGTGCCGATGGTGGTGCTGGTGCGGCTATGTCAACTACTACAAGGGAGGCCGGGCTTTGCTACAACAGGAAGACGACCTTGCTACCGGCGGCAGGAGGCATTGCTACAGGGAGCGGTGGTTGGCGTTGCTGCGAGGGGCGAGGCAGCGCTGCTACATGGTCGAGGCGACGCTGCTACAAGCGGGTGCAGCCGCTGCTACACAGACGAGGCGGCGCTGCTACACGGGCGAGGTGGCGTTGCTACATGCGGGCGCTGCCGCTGCTACAACGTCGAGGTGTCGCTGCTGCTACACGGGTGTGGCGGCGTTGCTACATGCGGGCGTTGCCGCTGCTACAACGTCGAGGTGCCGCTGCTGCTACACGGGCGTGACGGCGTTGCTACATGCGGGCGCTGCCGCTGCTACAACGTCGAGGTGTCGCTGCTACAAGGTCGAGGTGCCGCCGCTACACCGGCGAGACGTCGTTGCTACACGGCTGAGGCGGCGCTGCTGCTACAAGGGGTCGACGACGTTGCTGCGAGGCCATAGCCGCCGGCCACTGGCTTATTTTCCGACGAGGAGACAATGCTGCCATTGGAGGCGAGCGAAGTGCTACCAAGGGGATGGAAGTGTTGTTGCCAGGGGGAAGGTGGAGGTGCTGCGACCTGCGAGCAAGGTGGTTCCAAGGGGGCCGCGGCCGCAGACATCGCCGGAGCTCGTCATCGTGCTCGCCTGAGCTACATCGCCTGAGCTACGTCAGGGGGCCAAGCTCACTGTCCATGGTGGTGACATAACGGTTGCTTCAGACGCGAGTTTTCTTTCAGGGAAAAAGGCAAAAGGGAGAGGTGCGTGCGGCTTTGCTCCTGCGTTGACCATGCGAGGGGACACGTGTCGTCCTCTCGATCAGGACGATGGGATGTTCTTATCGTCCGAGGGACGCTGAGCACGATCCTTTGGAATATGAGGCCCCGACTGGACTAGTCGGTATATAAGACGGGCCGAAAGAAACGGTTGACCGAGTGAGATGGAGCGCCATTATTCTTCGCCCGAGCTGCAAAAGTGGAGCGCGGAAGCACAGGAAAGGGCGAGGATAAGGTTGGACCGACCAGCTGTGCCAGCCCAGCCCATGAGTAAGTCAGCCCATCCGGTCGTTCCACCTGGGGCCCATTTTCCGAGCTGTCTTCCTCGCAAATATCCTACGACGACACCACAAGCCCACAATGATTACCTGGAAAAAAAAAGGACGTCGCGCCATGACGCAGATGCCTCTGTTTCTACTGGCAATTCCATCGCAAGTTCAACCTACGTGGGGCTTTGGGCCGAACGAAGGAACACGTGAATAGGGCTGTAAAAAATGTTCGGGCTTGATAAATTGTACGAGTTCGGTGCGTTAACAGCTCGGCTTGATTCGTCTCTCTAACAAACCAAGCTCGAGCCTGTTTTCGAGCTCGCGAGCTTAGTCGAGCCGAACTCAAACAGTTCGATAAAGCTCATGATTTTTGTACAGCCGCAAAAAATTGAGACTAATATTATTATTCCATCTATTGTAAGACCGATAAAATAATTATGCTGACATGTTGGCACTGTATTACTATTATATAAAACTCCAAGCCATTTCTGCTATTCCGTTTTTAAGCTTTACTTTTTTCTTGCTATGTAGCTGCATGTCGATGCACTAAAATTTTCTTACCGAGCTCAAGCCTACTTGAGCTTTGGTCGAGCCAAACTCGAGCTTAGATGTAGGCTCGAAGGTCAACCTAGGCTCGCTCGAGCTCAGCTCAAGCTTCTACCGAGCTCGAGCCGAGCCTAACAATGTTCGCTTGAGTTCGGCTCGTTGACAGCCCTACACATGGACAAGAACGGAGATGCCATCATCGAACGAAGAATATTCCCTACTCTTGTCATCGATCAATCACCGGCCCATACGGTCACCCTTGCAAACCCTATATATGGAGGCACAAGTCCTCGACCATGTATTATTATAAGTGTGCAGCACGATACAGCTTACAATCAAGCAACAATGGCTTCAGCCTCTCGCTCTATGCACTACGACTGCATTCTTCCGCTAGCTCTTCTTCTTCTTCTCGTTGCTCCTCGTCTCGGCAGCTCCACGTCCCGCTCGGCCTTACCTTCCGGTAAAGCGAACATTTTTCCATGCATGCTCCATAGTTTCTTTACTAGTTGCACATATATAATCCCTACGAACAAACCAAAACATCTTCCGTAGTGTCTTAATAACCACGCTGCAGTTGCACATGTAGTATGTGCAACTGTGCAATCCAAAGTTGAACTACTACTATATTGCTTATGCACATATATATGATGAGTTAGTGTACCCACGGTTCGGAGTTCATTTGATCGACGTTGTTGAATAATCGAGTGTCTGCATTTTCCAGGAGATGGTGGTGGAATAGCAAGACCGCTGCCCGGGGCAAACCCTTCCGGTGAAACACCACACCGCTAATGAATATGAAGTGATTTCGTGTATGCTTATTGTTTCTCGCTCCAATTAATTGTGTTTTGTTTCGTAGGGGATGGAGGTGGAATAGAAAGGCCACTACGTGGAGCGAATCCTTCCATTCCTACAGGTGAACCACTTTGTGTTAGTCCCTTCAACCGCAAGCATCCCTCATAGGCCCATAGTGTTCGTATCACATGCATACTTATGAGATATCCCGCAAAAAAAAACTACCATTATAGAGTGCAAGATAAAATTTCACCATCATATTGCTTATGCACACGTAACAAGTTAGTGTACCTACGGTTTGAATCCCATTAACATTGACTAACGTGTCTGCATTTTGTAGGAGATGGTGGTGGCATAGCAAGGCCGATGCCAGGAGTGAACCCTTCTAACGCTTCTAGTAAATTGCCTTATGCTGATATATTAAATTATTTTATTTATGTTTATATGTGTACCTGAGTCATTGTTGATTAACATGGTATTATGTAGGTGATGGTGGCGGAATTGAAAAGCCATTGCGTGGAGCGAACTCTTCCATTCCTACGGGTGAACTACCTTGCGCTAATCCCTTTAACGGAAGCACCACCCATAGTATCTTTATCATATGCATTCGTATTTATGGGATATGAGATATGCCCGCAAACGAAAAATAAGCTACAATTAATGAGGCAAGATAAAATTTCACTATCATATTGCTTATGCACAAATAACGAGCGAGCGTACACATATGGTTTGAATCCCATTCGAGTTCACTCACATGTCTACATTTTGTAGGAGATGGTGGTGGCATAGCAAGGCCGCTGCCGGGAGTGAACCCTTCTGGTAAATTACCTTATACTGATATATTAAAGTATTTTTTATGTTTATATGTGTATATCTGAGCCTTTATTGATTAACTTGGTATTATGTAGGTGATGGTGGCGGAATTGAAAAGCCGGGAGCAAATCCTTCAATTCCAACGGGTGAACTACCTTGCATTAAGTCCACAAACAAAATTGTTTCCCATAGTGTCTTGATCACATGCATACTTATGGCATATGCCCACAACAGAAATTTAAGCTACTACACTACTTAGTGCAAGATTAAATTCAACTACTATATGTTGTGTATGCACATGAAGCGAGTTTCCTTGAGTTTTTATGGACCCCCTGCGGTAGCTAGATTGTCTATGTTTATTAGGAGATGGTGGTGAAATAGCAACGACACTACCCTACATGAATTTGACCATCCTTTTTCAGTGAAGTACCTTCTATCTATACAGCCAAAAAAATAACACTCGGTATATCAACAATATGCACGGTCTACATTGCTTATTATTCACATTGAAAAAGTAAATTCCATCATGTTTTGATGTACTCCACATATTGAATTAATTACTTATTTATATATTTACTATTTAGGAGATGGCGGTGGAATAGCAAGACCTCTGCTTCCCGGGCCATCCATTCCCATTGGTAAAGTTCAGTGCATTAATCCCAACAAAAGAAATGTCTCCTTAATTAGGTGTCTTACCACATCCATAATACAGGTATCATACTGCATATGGAATAATCATGTATTCATGTCCACGTTGTTGCAGGAGGTAATGGAGATGGTGTATGATGTTCGTGTGCAGAAGACTTTGTTCGACCCCAATCACGGCTGAGCAAACCACAAGGACCAACTCATCAAACATATCTATGCATATCATGATTGTGTAATAAAGACATTATTGTATCTGGTGTTACTGACTTCAACAAATGTGCGCAAATGTAATAAGGGTACCGTAGGAAAGAGTCGCAGTTGTGAAATGTGGAGTGGAGTTATATATGCATGAGTAGAGTCGCAGTTGGTTGAACGCTGATCTAAGTTGATAAAAAGATCGGCGATGCTATATTAGATAATTAGAATTGATACTTTGAAGTTTTAGATGACTACTCCATCTGGTTGCTAATATAAGTTATATTGGCAAACTAAGTCATGCAACCTAGAAGGCTAGAACTTTTTTATTAAAGGGAGGAAATATACGGAAAATGACTTTGGCTCCCGAGCACTAGTGCTCTCTTCGTTTAAAAAAAATTAAAAACCATATTTTACATGTTTTAAAAATATCTGAAAAAAATTCCAAACACAATCAATATTGTATCCCACAAGCATGCAAAACTGTGCAAGTGAAATTCTTGCTCAACGTGGATCATTCCTGGTCCGAGGAGACGGCCGACTAGCCTGCTGCTCATTTTCTGTCCTGAAAACCGGATCAGCCCACCAACAGGTCTTCCGAGGCCCACTTGTCAGCCAGTTTGACCAACCTCTCACAACCCAACTGCCTCCTCGCCGTTCCCATCCCCTCCCCCTCCGCTGCCACTAGACCAGACGAGACGAAGCTTCGCCGGCCGCCATGTCGCCGCCGTCTCTGTGCGCCGCCACCTGCTCCACCCCTCTCCGCGCCGCCCCGCCCCCTCTCCTGAGGTTCCGCCGCCCCGCCGCCTCCTCCGTCTCCGCGTCGCGCGCGGCTGCCCCGTCCGTCTCCGACGACCGGGTCCTCCGCATCGCCGAGAAGCTGGAGGACTCGGCTGCCTCCTCCCCGCTCCTCGACCCGCTCCGCTCCGCCTCCGCGCTCTCCCTCCTCTCCACGCCCTGGCCCAACCGCAACAACGAGTCCTTCCGTTTCACCGACCTCTCCCACCTCCCCAACCGCGACGACCCCATCTCGCTCCCGACCCGGACCCCCGACCTGGCGCCGCCGCCATCCTCCGACGCCGAATTCCATATCCTCTTCTCCGACGGCCTCCTCATCTCGGCCTCCGGCCCCCACGTCGCCTCCCTCGCCGACATGCCCCCGGGCAGCGCCAGAGACCGAGCGGCCGCCGCCGTCGCTGCCTCCGCGCAGTTCTCCCACAGGGACATCTTCTACGACTTCAACGCCGTCGGCGTGAGCGACGTCGCGGTCGTGTACGTGCCCGAGGGGGCCAAGATGGCCGACAACCCGGTCCACATCATGTTCGGTTGCAGCGGCGGCGACGGTGCTAGCATGTTGATGTCGAACCCGAGGGTTCTGGTGATAGCCGAGAAGGGGGCGGAGGTGGCCATCGTGGAGGAGCATTTCGGGATTGAGGAAGGGGGCGGTGGCCTCTATTGGGCCAACCCGGTGGTGGACATTATCGTGGAGGAGGGTGCTAGAATGGTTCATTCCTATGTGCAGCGGCAGTCGTCCGCCGCAGCGCATACCAAGTGGACCACCGTTCAGCAGGTGCGACTGTCTTGTGCATTCATTTTCTTTGATTGTATAAGTTTCGCATTAATGTTGTGATACTGGTGGTGGTAGGAATTTGGTTGAGCTATATGATTGTTTGCACATCCAGCTAGGATCGTGATGTGTAATGATGAGAAACCTAAGTTGATCCAATTATGAAGAAAAATGGTTACACTTACTAAAGGATTGTAGGGAGCAGTAATCACATTAATATCTGACTGCTTGAGCTATATTAACATTTGGTTGTAGGTTTTGCATAAGGGCTTGTTCGGTTTCCCTTGGATTGCCCTGGTTTGACATGGATTGATGTGGTTTAAATCCCATCTAAGTCAAAATATCCTCTTATCCAATCCAATCCAATCCAATCCAATCCAACCTAGAGGTGGATTAACCGGACATAGCCTAAATGTTGTGATACTGGTGGTAGAAGTTTGGTTCAGCGATATGATTGTTTGCACACATCAGTGATGATGACAGTACCTAAGTGATTCAGTTATGCAGATAAATGATTAGACTAAATGATTGTAGGAAGCAGTAATCACATGAAACCTGACTGCTTGAGTTATATTGCTATTGCAGTTGCAACTAGTCATGTTTGCCACTGCTGTCTACTTTTCTCGTGGTTATCTATGGTATCAGGTGATTATGCTTGTTGTCGTAGTGTACGAGTAGGGTATAATATATATATCAAATAATTAGTCTGTTGGGATTGCTTTTAATTTTTAATATGAAGCCAAATAGATCCCTGCATACTTGCCTTTCGGAGTGATGGTTCTGTAGCTAGTAGCTTATTTTTGTTATCATGTGAGTGCTCTTCATAGGAAACTATACATTGCTTCCTGTGTTTCTAACTTCCTATTTAGTACTGAATACGTTGCTATTTGATTCGATTTGGAATACATGTGGTTAGCTTTATTCAGTTGATTGTATGGGCCGACGGACTGTAATAACGCCAATATCTGTTTGGTTGAGCATACTGAATTTGAAGTACTCATCTTCACATCTGTGGTGTTCTAGAGGTTATAGATATCAAGGTATTGTGTTTGCTGTCATAAGGTTGGAGTAGGAGCATAGAATATCGATCAGCAAGGAAGCCAGTGAAGTTTGCAGAGAACAGAAGAATGCCATGAAATCAATCTAGTAACACCAGGAGTTGCATGACCATTTCTTTAATAGTTAGAATTAACCATCTACGAAATCAGACAAATATCCTGCAAACTAAGCTTCCGGAGTAATGGCCAAATAGCTTATCTTGTTCTTCTTTTAGTGTTATTACTATGAAAATGGAAAGAGCTCACTGTATTCCTGTTCATTCAGAGTCAGTTGAGCTATATGATTGTTTGAAGATTCAGCTAGGACAGTCATCAGTAATGATGAGAGAAACTAAGTTGATTCAGTTATGAGGAAATAGTTACATTTGAATTGATGATTGTAGGAAGCAGTAATAACATTAATACCCGACCCGACTGCTTGGCTATATTGCTATCACAATTGCAAATAATCATGCTTGTGCTTGTTTCTACTGATCTAGCAGTTACCTATGGTATCGGTGATTATGCGTTGTAGTGTAAGCGAGTTAGTCCATTAAGTCAGTCTTATATAACACCAGATGCAGAAGGAGAATGGGATTGTTTATAAATTAGACAGGCCAGAAGGAAGACCCCCCCTGATTTTTTAATAAAGCTGGTGAGTCCTTGAACCCGGGTGAGTTGGATAAAAATTAACATGATCATTTGATTCTAGAAACATGGCAAATTTTGAATTAGCAACCAATGAAACCAGATAAATCCCCCGGAAGTTTACATTTAGGCCCCGTTTGGCATCAAAGTATTTTTAAAGTATCGAGGGAATACTTTGGTTTCTGAAAATATTGAAGTATTAAATACTTTGAGGTGTTTGTATCCAACAAATAATATGGTTTTAAACTGAAGTATTCTCCAAAACTGTGGTTTTTTTGAAGTATTTGGGAAAGAGGCCAGACCCTCTTTTTTCTAAAACTGAGAAAAGAGAACAGCTGAAGTATTGCTTTGCTAGGCACTAAAATACTATGGTGTTGATTTTAGGGTTTAGTTTCATTGTTCTCTAAGTGCTCTTACTATGAAATTGGACATAGACTGCTCTTTCCCTACTCATTATTGAATTAGTTGCTATATTTGATCCGATAGGAATTTACAAGGTCAAACTTCTTTGGTATTGTAGGGCGGCAGTAATCACATCTATATGCGATTCTTTGATCTATAGTGTATTGTGAAGTAATCATTATCACATCTGTGGTGTATTAGAAGTTATGATATCAGGGGTCTGGCTGCTGTCATAATATCAGAGTAGGACCTATTTTTTTAATAAGCAAGGAAACCAGTGGACTTCCCAGAAAACAAAGCTACTGAAATCAGGCTTAGTGACCACATGACACATGTGCAGTATGGGCATTTGTATAATGTTTTGAATTAACACATTCGGCAGATTGAACTTTTGGAGTAATTGTGACATAGCTTATCTTATTCTGTTTCAGTGTTATTCCTATGCAACTGGATGAATGGAAAGAGCTTACTGTGTTCTTGTTCATTGCTAAGTCAGTTGCAGGGTTGTACTTGTTCTTACAGTATATAAAGAGCAAGTTCTCCATCCTATTTTTCAATGCGTATGAAAATGGTGGCATGTAAAGAAATTTGTATTTAGTGTAAAGCTTATTTGAAAGAGAATAGTCAGTCTCATTTATTGTTCATTCTTTTCAGAATACATCTAGTACATATGAGTTTGTTGAGGTCAGCACTGGAGGAAGACTGGACAGGCACAATCTTCACATCCAGCAACTGGGACCTGAGACAGTCACGGATTTATCAACGTTTCACTTAACATCTCAGTATAAGCAGATCCATGATCTGCATAGCAGACTAATACTTGATCACCCAAGAGGTTATTCACGACAGCTCCACAAATTGATTGCTTGTGTTGAGGGAAAGGGTATCTTCGATGGAAATATTCAAGTTAACAGGTATTTAGTCAGACTGCTTTCATTTATTATTAACTTTTTGTTTCTGGTCATTTTGAAACAGCATTGTAGAAATTTTATCTGAGTTTGGAATACCATCTTGCAAATGTTAAGTAAATTCTTTGACTACCTGACTGCTGCTCTAAAACAACACTTTGTAAGATTAGTTTTTTTTGTTTCATGTTTATTACGTAGTAGTTTTAGATTTTAGATTAAAAAAAATGGTGCTCATGGAAAGTAACAAGTTAGCTAACAGAAGCATGTTTTGGTTGTTGTCTTTGTAGTCTTGTTGTTATAGCAGAAGAAAACATTTAAAGTACTACTCCCTCCGTTTACAAATATAAGATGTTTTAGGTTTGTGAATAAGATGTATCTAGACACCTTTTAGTGTCTAGATTCATTTGAACCCATACACTAAAAGATGTCTAGATACATCTACTTCACAAACCTAAAACATCTTATATTTCTAAACGGAGGGAGTACCTAATATTTTAGGAAATGTCTACTGTTATTGTGTTTCACGTATTGTGAAATTATCTGTACCAACCAACACGAGAAAATATGTATTTGTGGCTATTGACAGAGCTTATAGTTGTACCTGACTACCTGTATATTTCTCCTGGCCTTATCTTGTGTTTTTTTTTTGATTTGCAGGTATGCACAGCAAACTGATGCAGGGCAACAGACCAAGTGTCTTCTGCTCTCACCAAATGCTGTCGTAAATGTGAAGCCAAACCTTCAGATCATCGCCGACGATGTCAAATGCACACACGGAGCTGCCATTAGCGGAGACCTTGACCCAAATGAACTTTTCTACTTCCAAGCGAGAGGCGTGGATGTCAAAACAGCGACCGATGCCCTGCTTTTCTCGTTCGGAGCCCAAGTGATAAACCGCATCCCCTTCAAGCCCGTAGAGCAGAAGGCATTGGCACAGCTCAAAGAGCTGCTCACGCTGTCAAGACAGAGCACCGAGCTCGTTGAGGTAGCTCAGTAGCTCAACACATTTTGGTCTGAGGTTTGAGATTGACAAGAGTAGGGCCAAAACGGCTACTGTAGAAAGGTTCATCTGAAACAAAGGTGAGGAGGCACGGTAGCTACGCTGGTCAACTCGGAGGAGTAATACCACCCTAGCCACCACCCTAGCCTTTTCCATATATTCAGCTTATTATTTGTAAATCACTTGTCTATCCCCACCAAGAGACGAAATGCATGAAGCTTCTTCTGTAGATGTTCTTCGGGCAAATGTTGCATCAGAACTCAACTTTTGTACTTGTCAAAATTTTGTGTAAAGAAATGCGGATACGATGGATGGCTGGGTCGAGCGGCCTCTGGAATTTCTAATGTCTGAATACGTGTCCAACGAGGTATCTTCTTCCGCCTTGCCAGCTTGAATTTCTACTGTCTGAATACGGCGTCACTGGTAAGGTGTAACGGCAGCGTGCCATCGCACATGGCAGGTTTTAACCATACCAGTAGTGGACCGGCAGGCACACTAGACACCACTAGTGCAACGGAATAGCAGTGTGCTGGGATCCATGCCAACTAAAATTCCTAGTCAATTAGTGAAGTGATGGGATCCATGTGAACTAAAATTCCTAGTCAGTTAGAAAAGTGATGGGCCTGCTGGGCTAGCACATTTCAGTGCAATGTTTAGAAAATATGTGTTGCCAAAATTTAGAGAAAGCATATTCTTTTATTTCATCATAATTTAGCTGCTACACGTCACCTATGTATAATACATAGCAAAAGCTATAGAGAACGCCCAAATTATGAAATGGTTGCTTCCTCCCTCTGCGGGCATCTTGGACTTGCCTATCTCTTCACTCCCTGCATTGCTCTGCTTAGTTCCTAACGGCCTCTTAATGATCGTTTCCTAGAGCCTCGCAATTTCTTTATTTCTATCCCACACAACATTAACATGTTTGAGAGTCTTTACATCCTCATATTAATTCAGTGTCTAACATATCAACTCTTCTACTCATTTTCAAACATATGTACAAAACGAGCAATTGGTAGAAATACGTATCATGGTATATAGTTTGCTCGATCAATAAAAATAAGTAGTTTGAATGTCTTCACCAAGATTTTAAATACCATTGATCTATCAAATGTACTTGTTATTTAATTTGCGACCACATTATAGTAATATTTCTTTTACAGAATAATAATATTTTGAAGTCTTTCATGTGTTTGGACAAGTGGCGGAGCTTGACAAACATTGTCAAGAGGCGTGAAAACACTAATTATACTTTAACATTTAAAATTTAAGCATAAATATTAAAACATTTTACTTGTTTTATGGAGTAGGTGGCCATTGCCCTTCTTGACCCTAGGAAAAAGCTGTTGCAATTTAAATAGGATATCTTGGTGTTTGCTTTGTCCTAGAGTCCCAAAAATCTATGGACTGGTCCTTCGAGATACGAGGTCCTTGTGAAATTGCTGATTATACCAGAGGCGCATGAGGTGCTATAGAAGGGTGTGTCTCTTTCAACACAGCTGATGAAAAAAGACGGGAGCATAGCATGGAGTGTGCTCACAGAGTTCTGGACGGAGATGATCTTGCAGGTTGCATCATCAGAAAAACCCGACACCACGCGGAGGCCATTGCTGGAGAAGCCTAGCTTATAACGCCCCTTTGGGCATTGGTAATGCACGTCGGGTTTGGCCATACCCGTTCCCCTGCCACTGTCATTGAGCCAAGAAATCAAACTCCTTCAGACGAAGTGGTGAAGCTGGCGGTTACCCACTAAATTCTTTGCCTTGTCCAGGTTGGTTCGTACGTCTTCTCAAATTGGAAAATTGTGGCCCTCATTTGTCGTTATATAGAAAAACACGACACTAAGAAGCCACCTCCTATCATGCACATATGGGTTAGTATTGTGCCAAGACTCAGATGCATATTGATGAAGCATATGATGGACAAAATGAACCAATGCTCCATGTTGGTGCTGCAGCAAAGACCCCGCCCAACCATTTTTCTTGCTCATATTATGATTCTTCTCCATTTGGGTGATTAAAGTAAGAAGGTGAAAGTACACCAATGGTCAAGCCTGTGATCCTAAACACACTTATAAGAAACAATGGGGTCAAACACAGCGGGGGAGCCTTTTTGCCTCGATCATTACAATATAGAGGAACTTGATCCAGGATTGCATCGACAAAGGTGATGCTCACACCATACTCAAATGCAACATAGCCACAAGCTTAATAGAACTCAGACGTCCAAAGAGTGCACCTAGATACTTCTGACCATGAGATCACCACCACTCACCTCTCACGGTATTGTGCATACTAGGTGTCGCACATGCCCGAGCTACTTCCGGACGACGAAGGATGGTGCAAAAGATTTTACAAGGCAGTTAAGAAGAACTCACTGCATTTGTCAAAAAAACACCCACTGCATCCTCTCTCATGTTTGGAGCTTGACAGACATTGTCAAGAGGCCAAAAAGCGCTACTTTTGCTTTAACTTTGATTAATATTTAATATTTGAGCATAAATATTAAAATATATTTACGGTGTTTTTTGGGGTAGGGGGGCCATTGCCCTCCTTGACTCCAAGAAAGCTCTTGCAATTTAAATAGGTTACCTTGGTGTATGTGTTGCCCTAGGAATGCTCTTGTAATCTAAAAAAAGGTATCTTGGTGTTTGTGTTGCCATAGGACCGGCCCTGTTTCGAGATATGAGGTCCTTGTGAAATTACTAAGTATACCGGAGGCGCACGAGGTGCTGCAGAAAGATGCGTCTCTTGCAACCCAGATGGTGACGGAAGACGGGAGCATAGCATGGGGTGTGCTCGTCGAGTTATGGACAGAGATGATCTTGCAGGTTGGATCATCAAGGAAACCTAACAACCACGCAGAGGCCATCGCTGGAGGCATCGAGCTTACAACGCTCATGTGGGCATTGATAATGCACGCCAGGCATGGCCCTACCCCTACCTATGCCACCATCCTTGAGCCAAGCAATCAGGCTCCTTCCGCCAAAGTGGTGGTGCCCAATAGCGGATCCAAGAATATTTTAAAGCCCATGCAAACAGTAAAAAGGAAGACCTAAAATACAAGCTTTAGTCAAATTTTGATAAAAATAGGCTTTGCCGGCCGGCCAGAAGCCCGGGTAAGTGATCGGACTGGAGGGGCGCTCCGTCCGCCACTGGTGGTGCCTATTACCCACTAAATGCTTTGCCTTGTGCAGGTTGTTTTGTTCAATATAAGTCTGCTGTGGTTTTCACTCAATTTGTTGTGTTCTGTTGTTCCCTGCTTTGGCTGTGGAATGTGGTGGTGTGTTGTCTTGTAACCGAAACCGTGTGAACTTTATCCGTTATGATCATTCCACATGTATGCTACCTTCATTATTATTATTGTGTGATTTTAGCCTTACCAAGTTGAGTGATATTCGAATTTCCGGTGGAATCTTTTACATTCACGGTGACAAATCTTGCAACTTGTTGACACTAAACAGCTACTCTTCCTTATTGCAATGATTTCTGTATATTGGCATGATCTTGTCTTTGAGATTTTGATCAAAAATAGGTTGTATATCCGAGTGTCAGATATGCAGGTAGCATTGTCAGAATATAAACTTTCTTGCTAGCAGCTTTGTACTAATGAATAATCATCTAGCGCCGTCGACCCCAAAACAGTGACCGGCTCAAGAGATATCCAGCTTTTTACTATTCCCTCCGACTCGTATTAGTTGACTTGCATTTGTCAAAATATAGATGAACCTATATACTAAATAGTGTCTAGATTCATTCAAATCTAGACAAATTTAACTCAACTAATATGGGTCGAAGGGAGTAATGAATAATTATCTAGTGTCAAAACGGCGACCGATGCCCTGCTTTTCTCGTTCGGAGCCCATAGAGCAGAAGGCACTGGCACAGCTCAAAGACCTGCTCACGCTGTCAAGACATATATAGGACCGACTCAGGAGCTCGTCGAGGTAGCTCAACACATTTTGTTTGAGATTTGAGATGGACAAGAACAAGATTGGAGCCGAAACGCAAGAAAGATTCCCGTGAATTAAGGTGAGGAGACGCTGCAGCTACTCTGTGTTAGCGACACAGGTCTAGATGACTGTCACGTTAACAATTGTTGTAAACAAGATAAGGACAAAGGTTGTTAAGTTGTTAGTAACTTGTGTAACTCAGTCTGATCTAGATTATAAAGATCAGGCCGATCCCCTCTTCCTCTCCCTCGGTTGTAACAAACCTAGATGTAATCCTCTCGCCATGGTGGCATATATAACACGGAACCGATCCCGAGACAAAGGGTATCGTTAGCACAAATTTTCACATGGTATCAGAGCTAGCTCTTCTAAAAAACACATCCAATCTGGCTTTAGTAGCTTCATCATCCACCGCCGCCGCCATGAGCAATCCTCTCCCGAGCCAGGGGACTACGGAGAAGCTCACCCGCGAGAACCACTTCCTGTGGGAGACCCAGGTCCTCCCGGCGGTGCGCGGCAGGAACCTCATGGGGTTCCTCGACGGCTCGGCCAAGGCGCCAGCCAAGAGCGTCACCACTGACGGCAAGGAGGAGGCCAACCCCGACTACGACGCGTGGGTGCAAACAGACCAGCAGGTCCTATCCTACCTCCTCAACTCCCTCTCCAGGGAGATCATGGTGTCGTGCATCGGCATGAAAACGGCATCAGCGGTCTGGCTCGCGATCACATCGATGTTCGCCAGTCAGACCCACACTCGCATCGCCAACCTCCGCACCAAACTCGCCCAGACGATGAAGGAGGGGAAAACCACGTCGCAGTACTTCGCAGCGGTGAAGGCGATCATCGACGAGCTCGCTGCAGCGGGCCGCCCCATTGAAGAAGAGCAGGTGGAGTACCTGCTCGCGGGGCTCAACGATCCCTACAACCCTCTCTTCGCCGCGATCGGAGCCAACCCGACCATCAAGCTCACCATCAGCGATCTGTATGCCCAGGTAACTGCATACGATAACCACATGGAGATTTCTGGCAAGTGATCACGGAGAGGGATCTGTGAACTCAGCCGCGCGCGGACGCGGTGGACGTGGACGTGGCACTCCGCGTGGCCGCCATGGAGGTGGACGTGGTCATGGACGCGGTCAAGGCCGCGGAGGCGGCGGTCATCGTGGCGGCGGCCGCAATGGAGGCGGTGGCAAAGGCATCATCGTGTGCCAAATCTATGGCAAACCTGGCCACCCTGCATGGAAATGCTGGCACCGGTACTCTGATGACGAAGAAGAAGAAGAGAAGGAGGACAATTCTGCCTCCTACGGTGTCGACTCCAACTGGTACGGCGACACCGGCGCCACCAACCACATCACGGGAGAGCTTGCCAAGCTCACCGTGAAGGAGCAGTACAACGGACGCGAGAAGATTCACACGGCTAATGGAACAGGTATGGACATTAGACATGTTGGTCATGCATTTGTTGACTCCCCGTCTAAAAGATTACATCTTCGCAAAGTTCTACATGTTCCATCTTCTGCCAAAAATCTCATATCTATACATCGTCTTACATTAGACAATAACATCTATGTTGAATTCCATCCTTGGTATTTTTATGTGAAGGACCGAGTCAAGAAGAAGGTTCTGCTTAAGGATAGATGCATTCGAGGCCTCTATCTGTTGGTGTCATTGTCACCAAGTCAAAATAAACAAGCTCTTAGCGCCACCAAGCCTTCGGCTACACGGTGGCATGATCGATTAGGCCATCCCTCGTTTAAAAGTTCAATGAATTCTTAGAAATTTTCAGCTTTCATGTTCCAATGAGTCTAGAGTTGAGTCTGTTTGTGATTCATGCCAAAGAGCAAAAAGTCATCAACTTCCTTATCATAGATCCACCAGTGTGTCAACTGTGCCATTTGAACTTGTTTTCTCCGATGTTTAGGGAGCGGCACCCACCTCTGTTGGCCGTTTTTCATACTATGTAAGTTTCATTGATGACTTTAGCAAATTCTCATGGATCTTTCTTCTCAAGAAAAAATCGGAAGTCTTTCAAGTTTTCAAGAACTTCCAAAATTTCGTTGAACGACAATTTGATCCCAAGATTCTTGCCATACAAACTGACTGGGGTGGTGAGTATGAAAAACTCAGCCCATTTTTCACACAAATGGGTATCTCCCATCATGTTTCTTGCCCGCATGCTCATCAACAAAATGGGTCGGCAGAACGAAAGCATCGCCACATTGTAGAAGTAGGCCTTGCACTTTTTGCAAATGCATCAATGCCACTAAAATTTTGGGATGAAGCATTCATGACCGCTACATATCTCATTAATTTACTCCCTTCATCAGTCATTGAAAATGAAATTCCTCTAACTCGCCTCTTTAGAAAATCTCCTGACTATGACTCTCTTCGCGTGTTTGGTTGTGCCTGTTGGCCCAACCTTCGACCTTACAACAAACGAAAACTAGCATTCCGATCCAAACAATGCGTCTTTCTAGGCTATAGGCCCATGCACAAGGGTGTCAAGTGTCTAGATGTTTCTTCAGGTCGAGTCTACATCTCACGTGACGTTGTTTTTTATGAGGCAGTTTTTCCCTTTTCCAAACTCCATCCCAATGCTGGAGCTCTTCTTCGAAAAGAAATTCTCCTTCTACCTAAGTTCCTTCAAAATCCTTCGGCATTAGATCAAGGGGGGCAACATTGCAGTGATCTAACACCTAATGATCCTACTATTTTTGTTCCCCTAGCCCCTTCTCAAGTGCAGGAACAGGTCGCAGAAGAAAATTCGGCTGAAAACGCACCTTAAACGAGTGAAAACGGCGCTGAAGAAAACTCGGCAGAAAGCGCCAAAGGAACACGAGGATGATTCTCAGGAGATTTCCGAACCTGCGCCCTCGGGATCCAGCGCCTCGCGATCGCCCCCGGGATCTCCCTCGACTGTCGCGCACCAGGTCTCCGGCGGACAGCGGGCAAGCGGCGAGCAGCAGCCCGCCATGTCGTGTGACCCTTCAGAGTCGCAAGGGGCAAGCCAATCATGCGGCTCCACGCCAGGAGGGGCACGCGGCCGACCAGGTCCACCTGCGCGCGCTGCACCCACCGTGGTGTACACGCGGGCCCGCTCTCGATCAGCTGGCCCAACCAGTAGAACTCCCGCGCGTGGATGGTCGGCCGAACGCGGCGACGTGACGACGCAACGACACAAATCTCCTGCCACTGCCGCTGATTCGCCTGGTGTGCAGCAGGAGGTGGGATCTTCTGCGGAAATGGAGCCTGCAGCAGCTCCTGTGGCACATCTTCACCGAACACGAGCTACAATCGGTAAAATAGTGCCTAAAATCTACAAGGATGGTACAGTAAGATACGTTCTATCTGTTTCATCTAGTGAACCTATAAATTTACAATTAGCACTAGAAGATTTAAATTGGAAAAATGCTATGGATGATGAGTATAGGGCCTTAGTAGAAAACAAAACTTGGCACCTAGTACCTCATAGACAAGGAATTAATCTTATAGATTGCAAATGGATTTATAGGATTAAAAGAAAAGCTGATGGTTCCATTGATAGATATAAGGCTAGATTAGTAGCTAAAGGCTTTAAGCAAATATATGTCATAGATTATGAGGACACTTTTAGTCCTGTTGTTAAAGTTGCTACTATTAGACTTGTATTAGCTGTTTTAGTGTCAAAAGGGTGGAGCCTGAGGCAATTGGATGTGAAGAACGCGTTTCTTCATGGTGTTCTAGAAGAGAAAGTATACATGAAGCAACCACCTGGCTATGAGGATCAAAAGCACCATATCATGTGTGCAAATTGGAAAAGTCATTGTATGGACTCAAACAAGCACCAAGAGCATGGTTTGCCAAGCTGAGTACAAAGCTTCAGAATTTGGTTTTCTCCCATCAAAGGCTGATACATCTCTATTCATATATAACAAGTCAGGTATCACAATTTTTGTATTAGTCTATGTTGATGATATCATTGTCACTAGTTCCTCAAATAAGGCCATAGATGCACTTCTTCAATATTTGGGTGCAGCTTTTGCTTTAAAGGATCTCGGTGACTTACATTATTTTTTGGGCATTGAAGTTAAGAAAGTAAATGATCACTTGCTTCTAACTCAAGAAAAATAAGCATTGGACTTGTTAGCTAAAGTTGGGATGACAGATGCTAAGTCAGGGCCAACTCCATTATCAGCCTCTGAAAAATTATCAGCTGTTGAAGGAGATCCTCTTGGGCCGAGAGATGGTACCAACTACAGAAGTGTAGTAGGAGGACTGCAGTATTTAACTCTCACTAGACCGGATATTGCCTTCTCTGTTAACAAGGTATGCCAATTTTTACATGCACCCACCACTGTTCATTGGACTGCAGTTAAAAGAATATTGAGATATGTCAAAGGAACCACAAATCTTGGACTAACTTTCATAAAGTCCTCTTCAACTCTAGTCAGTGCTTTCTCAGATGCTGACTGGGCAAGTTGTGTAGATGACAGAAGATCTACAGGTGGATTTGCAGTTTACTTTGGTTCTAATCTCATTTCTTGGAGTGCTAGAAAACAGGCAACTGTGTCAAGGTCAAGTACAAAGGCATAATATAAAGCTTTAGCCAATGCAACAACTGAATTAATATGGATAGAATCCTTATTGGGAGAACTTGGTGTCAAAAGAAATCAAGTATCATGTCTATGGTGTGATAACATTGTTGGAGATATGCCCAAGAGGCAATAATAAAATAGGTTATTATCATATCTTCATACTTATGATAAATGTTTACATACCATGCTATAATTGTATTAACCGGAAACATTAATACTTGTGTGATTTGTAAACTAAAATAAGAGTCCCTAGTAAAGCCTCTTGTTAAACTAGCTTGTTGGTTAATATATGATCATGGTTTCCTGATCATGAACATAGAGATGTTATTAACAACAGGATCATATCGTTAGGAGAATGATGTGGTGGACATACTCCTATAGATAAGCGTAGCATAAAGATCAAGTCATTTCAATAGTTCAATTGCTATATGCTTTCTGATACATAGTAACCTAATTCCTTCGACCATGAGATCATGCATATCACCTTTACTGGATGGATGCTTTGATGTCATCAAACACCACACCGTAACAGGGTGGCTATAAAGGTGGCATTGATCGTTCGGAAAGTATTGGTTGAAACACATGGATCAAGAGTGGGATTTGTCCATCCACATGACGGATAGATATTCTCTGGGCCCTCTCGGTGAAATGTAATCCAATTAGCTTGCAAGCATGTGACTTGGTCACAAGGGATCACATATCACGGGAACGAGAAAAGAGTACTTATCAGTAACGAGGTTGAACTAGGTATGCAGAGATACCGACGATCATAACCTCGGATAAGTAACATATCGTGAGACAAAGGGAAATTGGTATCGTATGTAAGTGGTTCATTCGATCGCAAAGTAATCGTAGAAATATGTGGGAGCCATATGAATTTCCAGATTCCTCTATTGGTTATTGTTCGGAGAAGTGTCTCGATCATGTCTGCATAATTCACGAACCGTAGGGAGACACACTTAAGGATTCGATGTTGTTTGAGTAGTTATGGTATTATGAGAAAGAGACCGAATGTTGTTCGGAGTCTCGGATGGGATCCGGGATATCACGAGGTGATCCGGAATGGTCCGGAGAATAAGATTCATATAAGGAAAGTCCCGTTTCGGAGTTGGGGAATGGTTCCGGTGTTTTCATCGGGAACATTCTAGAAGGTCCCGGAATGTCCGGCACTCCGGAGGGGGAAGGGGTACATGAATGTGTCATTACATGTTGGAATGGTTGCATCATGTACTTAGTGTCATCGCTGTTCTAAATAAAGGATTAAATCAAATCCCAATTTGGAAAGTCAAACAGCAAGTTTGAAAGTCAAACTGCCAGTTTTGGAAGGTGGAAAGAGGAGGAGAAAAGGAGGCCGAGTTGGGGAGGGATTCCTCCTCCCCAAGCCGGCGCCCCACCTCAAGGCCGAGTTGGGGAGGGACTCCACTCCCTCCCCTTGCCGCCGGCCCTCCCACCTATAAGAGGAGGGGCAGGGCCTCCTCCTCTAGACACAACAACACAAGTTTCCTATCCTCTAAACTAAACCCTAGATCTAGACCCCGGTTTAGAGCTATTCGGTTTAGAGCCTTCTAATTGGTTTAGAGCCCTCTAATTGGTGTGTCTAATTACTAGACCACTAATAGCCTCTCTCATAAGCTCCACCATACTCGCACCGGCTTAAGGCGAAGCCCTGCGGGATCTCCCCTCTACCTCCGGTACCACGCCGTTGTGCTGCCGGAATCGCGAGGAGAGTGCTACAACCTCCGCTGCCTGCTGGAACAAGGGAGAGGAAGGTCTTCGTCGAGTACCGAACGTGTGACCGACTGCGGGAGCGCTGCTGGAACGTGGCGCTGGAAGGATCGTCTACGCGATCTTGAGATCGGAAAGAGTACGACTACATCACCCACGAGAATCTGCTCTCGTTAACCGCTTTGGAATCTTCGAGGGTGAGTTCCTCTATCGACTCGTTGCTACAATCTAGTAGATAGATCTTGGCTTGTTTGTTTGTATGCGATAGAAAAATTTTGTTTTCCATGCTACGAACCCCTACAGTGGTATCAGAGCCGTGTCTATATGTAGATCTGTTGCACGAGTAGAACACAATGGTCATTGTGGGCGTTGATGCTTTTATTGTAGATTGCCTTTTGTGTACTTTGCATCTTGCGGTATGTTGGGATGAAGCGGCCCGGGCTAACCTTACATGACATCGTTCATGAGACTTGCTCCACGCTTGACATGCAACTCGTATTGCATAAGTGGCTTTGCGGGTGCCTGTTTCTCCTAGCATAGTAAAGATCCGATTTACAACGGGTAATCAACAATGCTAGTATCAATGTTGTGGTTCTTGTTCGTAGGTTAGAACGACACTTATGGAAAGCCCCAAACCACGTAAAATATGCAAAGAAAGTAGAAGCGTCTAACTTTGTTTTGCAGGGGTGTGCAGTGATGTGATATGGCCATGATTGTGATTATATTTGATGTATGCAATGTTCCTTATTGTAAGTTGGCAACCGGCAGGAGCCATATGGTTGTCTTTAAATTCTGTTAAGACCTGCGTGTCTATTCAAAATAGTTGTAATAGTTGAAGCTGGTGGACGACAACCATGAAGAAGCGTCATTGACCTTGATGCTATGCCGGTGATGATGGAGATCATGTTCGTGCTTGAAGATGGAGATCGGAAGCACAAAGAAGAAAGGCCATATCATATCACATATTATGAATTGCATGTGATGTTAATCCTTTATGCATCTTGTATTGCTTAGTAGACGACGGTAGCATTATAAGATGATCCCTCATGCACATAAATTTCAAGTTCTAAAGTGTTCACCCTTAGTATGCACCGTTGCCAAAGCTTGTTGCTTCGAAGCACCACGTGATGATCGGGTGTCTTTGATTCCGCGGGTGAATACAACGTAAGCAAGCCAGATTTGCTTATGCGGTAGCTAAGGTTTGATCTTGACGAGCCTAGCATGTACAGACATGGCCTCAGGAACACGGATTACCGAAAGGTAGAGCATGAGTCATATAGTAGATATGATGAACATGTTGATTGTTCGCCGTTGAAGCCATATCAACTCTCGTGATGATCGGTTTTGATGTGGTGGATTTGGTTCGTGTGATCACTAAAACAATGTGAGGGATGTTGTTTTGAGTGGGAGTTCACCTAGATTAATTTAATTATTAATTAGAACTCAATTTATCATAAACTAAATCAAAGTGAATTTGCATAGTTGTTGTAGTCATTGGCATCCGTTTACCACCTTGCGCTTAGTTATAATTGAGATGATAGAACTATAGAATTCTGGTTAGTTACTTTACGAACTGGTATCGTATTGTTTTGAAGTGTTAATCTAAAGTTTAAAAGTCCTATTGCAAACTTTCAGTAAGTTCCGGTTACTCCATGAAGTTTAATAATTGGTATTAAATCAAGAGTAACAATTCCAAGTGTTAGTATATAAAGTATCATGTTTGTCTCCATGATTCTTGATATTCAAAGGATTGTCTTAATATCAAGGTTATCTAGGATCTGAAAGAGTTGTTTCAGAAACCATGATGTGTGGAAGATATTGTGATATCTGAAACGAAGTTTTGGTTGCAACATGATAGAGTATAATATGGCAAAAGTCATGTTCTCATATTTGATGAGAATTTGCAAAAGGTTGGAGACACTAGTTGTCCTAATCCTCCAAAAGGTTTTGGAAAGCAACATTATACTCATAATTCATCGTTATAAGCTAAAAGTAGCTTGATCTTGGACATTCCATGATAAGGTGAATATTTGATGTAGGTAAAATGTTTACTACACCAAGAGATTACTAAAGAAAGGAATTTGAAAGAACACCAAATATTTGATGATGGTGATCTACTTCAAAGTGCAAGTCCAAAGACATTGGTATTTAACTATACACGCTTTGGACTATGTGTCATATGTATGACCCCACTATTGATATTGATAGATTCTTTCAAACAGAAAAGGAAATATTGAAAGAGAATCTCATAAATATATGGCAGAAAAGAAAAGACTAGAATTGTTCAGTTTAAGTATATAGATGATATACATGTTGTGGCTATATTCTTTGCTTATTAAACAATGTGGTTCTCAAGTATTTGATACTGAATTTGTTGGTGTGAATCGTCATACGAAACAACACAATTCATGAACTACAATGGCCTAAGTAACTAGCAAAAGAATATGTGATGATGTTCATCGAGAACAAATAAAGGGTTATTGTGTTGCTCGTTAAACATCAAAGCTTGCCTTCAAAGATTTGTTTTATCAGGTATTATGAGAACAAAAGGGTTGTTCAAATAATTGCCGTAATCCATAAAAGATGGATGATTTACAAATCTCGTTGGAGAAATCACATCCATAAAACAAGTGCTAAAAATGTCGAAAGACAAATTGATTGAAAGATCACTTAGGAAGTGACATCGCCGTTTAAATTATATTGGAAAGATAACATGAAGAAACTCCATGTGGATGGAATTTTGGAGTCTTCTGATTTTTGATCAAATGACGCTTGTGAAACTTTCCTAGAGATAATTAAAACTTCGTTCATAGGCCAAAAGGGAACGAATGACTAGCTTATTGGAACTTGTACATATTGTTGTACGAAATCCATTATGTGTAGTCAAGAGCGATGGATTTCAACTTCATATGCTTTCTCCAAAAATTTGAGTGAATATATGAATATTTACTTAATAAGGATAAAGTATGAAACACTTGAAAAGTTCAAAGACTTTCAAGATGAAGTGCAAAATCATTGTAACAAGAATATAAACAGTTTATGATAAAGATCATAAAGGAAGATATTTGAGTTACAAGTTTAGCATAATACCTAAGATTTAAGGAATCGTTCCGTAGATTTGCATTTCCCGAAACACCATAAAAGTATGGAGCGTTCGAGATATGTAATTAAACCTTGTTTGACATGGTAAGATCAAAGGTATAATTCATAAAACTGCCATTGTATTTTAAAGATTAAAAGCTTTAGAGATTACCGTTTTTTCCACTGAAAAGAGCTCCATCATAAACCGCTGAAATGACACCATATAAGGTTATGGTTTGGGATAAAACCCAAGTAGTCCTTTCTTAAACATTGGTATGCTATGCATAAGAAAGATGTTTGCAACCAAAGTCGGATAAACCTGTCTTTGTATTACTGTTAAGTATTCCTCCATAACACCGGAGACAAAAGTGTTTGTCGCTTAGAACGTCAAGTTTCTTTGAGAAGGAATTTTTCGTGAAAAGTTAAGTGGGAGGACAATAGAACTTTGATAAGGTTAAAAGAACCTTAGCTATATGTGCAGAGTTGCGCAGCACCGAAAAGTGTTCCGGAGGCAGCAATAATGCTCATGGCTCACGTGCCTCAAAAGTTGTGGTCACGGAGGTCTAAGTTTCTATTGAAACAAGTAGGTCAAGTAAACAATCAAATACTAAGATTTGAGGGTTGAATCATTATTTGAGAATAATGAACGGACTACATGCAAAGAAGCAATGATGGGCCCTGACTCCGTCAAATGGCTTGAAGCCATAAAATCCGTGATAATTCCATACACGAGAAATCAAGGTTTGAACTTGAAGGACCCTCGAGAAAGGTGTAAGACCTTACAGTTGTGTTTGGATCTATAAAGAAATAGACATGGATGTTTCACATCTATAAGTCGACATGTTGGGAAAGAGTTCACAACAATGTTCAAAGATTGACTATGACAAGATTTGATCTTTCATAGCGATATTTAGTCTAGACGGATTAATGTAGCAACCACTACATATAATTTTGTTATGTGGTAGTTGAATAAACAAAACAAGTTCTTCTAATAGAATTGTTACCTAGGACGTGTGCATGACACGGTCCAAAGGGTTTTGTTAATTCAAAGGATGCTAAAAGCATATGCAAACTTCAATGGATGAAGTAAGCATAGCGGAGTTGGAATCTTCACTATGATGAAACTGTTAAAAGAGTTTAATTTCATCGGAGACAATGAAGATGCTTGCATTTGCAAGAAATTAAGTGGGAGCGCTAAGACATATTTCTAATACATTATGTGGAGGACATATTGTTGATTAGAAAAGATGTATCTTTTATTAACACATATTAAGAATTTCATCCTGATGAAAGACTTAGGCAAAACCCAAATATTTGGCATCAATAGATGCTAATATGGTTGTGCCAGAAGTACATAGACAAAGATATTGAATGAGTTCAATATAGAAACTACAAGAAAGGTTCTTGTCGCACAGAAAGGATTGAAAGAGTTCAATGTTGATGATATATTCAAGTGTATTGACATTTGGTAAGTGAAACAAAGATTCAAGTATAGATTGATACTTGATGTATGAAATCACAAAGAGTGTTTATATCAATCATACTGTGATATGTACAAATCCAGATATGTCCTATGCTCTAAATGTTGAGAGCATATACCAGAATGATTCGTAAGATGATCATTGGACAATAGTAAGGATATTCTTATGATCTTCTGAAAGAACTAAGAGTATAATATTTGTAGAAGTGACAAATAGATGGTTAGTTCATTGTAAAAGTACTACATTGATACTAGCTTTGTCACAAAGTACAAATTAAGTTTATCTCAATCTGAACTAAGGGTGGCACAATATAATGGAAAGTGAGTTCCATAATGGATTTGGATGATTTCCAAAGTTAAGACATTGTGACAGATACTACAACAAAAGGCTAAGTATATGACTGCTATTATAGCAGCAAAAGAGGGCATTTGTGTCAAGAAGTTTGTTATCAAACTAGGTGTAGTTCACAGTGGGATAATACTATGAAGATATATTGTGCGACAATATTATCAACATGTTTTAACCCCAAAAGAGCTAAAGGTCACACCGAAAGACCAAATTTATACAAAGCCATCTCATTAGAGAATGAGTGATGCGTAGAGACGCAAAGACATGCAATTACACACGGACCTAGAAGTGTCAGATCCGGAGATCAGTTGACCACTAGCAATCGTGTACATACAACACCGGAAAGCCATAGGTGTTGAATACACAAAGGTTTGAAACTAGATTATTGACTCTAGTGCAAGTGGGAGACTGTTGGAGATATGCCCAAGAGGCAATAATAAAATAGGTTATTATCATATCTTCATACTTATGATAAATGTTTACATACCATGCTATAATTGTATTAACCGGAAACATTAATACTTGTGTGATTTGTAAACTAAAATAAGAGTCCCTAGTAAAGCCTCTTGTTAAACTAGCTTGTTGGTTAATATATGATCATGGTTTCCTGATCATGAACATAGAGATGTTATTAACAACAGGATCATATCGTTAGGAGAATGATGTGGTGGACATACTCCTATAGATAAGCGTAGCATAAAGATCAAGTCATTTCAATAGTTCAATTGCTATATGCTTTCTGATACATAGTAACCTAATTCCTTCGACCATGAGATCATGCATATCACCTTTACTGGATGGATGCTTTGATGTCATCAAACACCACACCGTAACAGGGTGGCTATAAAGGTGGCATTGATCGTTCGGAAAGTATTGGTTGAAACACATGGATCAAGAGTGGGATTTGTCCATCCACATGACGGATAGATATTCTCTGGGCCCTCTCGGTGAAATGTCATCCAATTAGCTTGCAAGCATGTGACTTGGTCACAAGGGATCACATATCACGGGAACGAGAAAAGAGTACTTATCAGTAACGAGGTTGAACTAGGTATGCAGAGATACCGACGATCATAACCTCGGATAAGTAACATATCGTGAGACAAAGGGAAATTGGTATCGTATGTAAGTGGTTCATTCGATCGCAAAGTAATCGTAGAAATATGTGGGAGCCATATGAATTTCCAGATTCCTCTATTGGTTATTGTTCGGAGAAGTGTCTCGATCATGTCTGCATAATTCACGAACCGTAGGGAGACACACTTAAGGATTCGACGTTGTTTGAGTAGTTATGGTATTATGAGAAAGAGACCGAATGTTGTTCGGAGTCTCGGATGGGATCCGGGATATCACGAGGTGATCCGGAATGGTCCGGAGAATAAGATTCATATAAGGAAAGTCCCGTTTCGGAGTTGGGGAATGGTTCCGGTGTTTTCATCGGGAACATTCTAGAAGGTCCCGGAATGTCCGGCACTCCGGAGGGGGAAGGGGTACATGAATGTGTCATTACATGTTGGAATGGTTGCATCATGTACTTAGTGTCATCGCTGTTCTAAATAAAGGATTAAATCAAATCCCAATTTGGAAAGTCAAACAGCAAGTTTGAAAGTCAAACTGCCAGTTTTGGAAGGTGGAAAGAGGAGGAGAAAAGGAGGCCGAGTTGGGGAGGGATTCCTCCTCCCCAAGCCGGCGCCCCACCTCAAGGCCGAGTTGGGGAGGGACTCCACTCCCTCCCCTTGCCGCCGGCCCTCCCACCTATAAGAGGAGGGGCAGGGCCTCCTCCTCTAGACACAACAACACAAGTTTCCTATCCTCTAAACTAAACCCTAGATCTAGACCCCGGTTTAGAGCTATTCGGTTTAGAGCCTTCTAATTGGTTTAGAGCCCTCTAATTGGTGTGTCTAATTACTAGACCACTAATAGCCTCTCTCATAAGCTCCACCATACTCGCACCGGCTTAAGGCGAAGCCCTGCGGGATCTCCCCTCTACCTCCGGTACCACGCCGTTGTGCTGCCGGAATCGCGAGGAGAGTGCTACAACCTCCGCTGCCTGCTGGAACAAGGGAGAGGAAGGTCTTCGTCGAGTACCGAACGTGTGACCGACTGCGGGAGCGCTGCTGGAACGTGGCGCTGGAACGATCGTCTACGCGATCTTGAGATCGGAAAGAGTACGACTACATCACCCACGAGAATCTGCTCTCGTTAACCGCTTTGGAATCTTCGAGGGTGAGTTCCTCTATCGACTCGTTGCTACAATCTAGTAGATAGATCTTGGCTTGTTTGTTTGTATGCGATAGAAAAATTTTGTTTTCCATGCTACGAACCCCTACAAACATGGGATCCACATATCTTCCAGCTAACCCAGTTTTCCATGCCAGGACAAAACACATTGAAATCGATTTTCATTTTGTAAGAGAAAGAGTTGCAAACAAATTGCTTGAAATTCGGTTTATTCCATCGCAAAACCAGGTGGCTGATGGTTTCACAAAGGCCCTGCCTATTCGGCAGCTTGAGGAATTCAAACACAATCTCAACCTAGGAAAGGATGTGATTGAGGAGGGGTGTTAGCGACACATGTCTAGATGGCTGTCACATTAACAATTGTTGTAAACAAGATAAGGACAGAGGTTGTTAAGTTGTTAGTAACTTGTGTAAGTCGGTCTGATCTAGATTATAAAGATCAGGCCGATCCCCTCTTCCTCTCCCTCGGTTGTAACAAACCTAGATGTAATCCTCTCGCCATTGTGGCATATATAACACAGAACCGATCCCGAGACAAAGGGTATCGTTAGCACAAATTTTCACACTCTGGTCAATCACTCTAGCATTTTTTATATTTAGCTTATCATTTGTAAATCACTTTTTTACTCCTATCAAGAGAGAGAATGCATATCATGCTTCTTCGCTCGGAAAAAACGCATCTCTCCTCCCGGGTCGCTCGCTTGGCGGCCGCTCCGGAGGGTCACCATCTCCCTGCCCTAGGACCATCCCTCATGGCTACCTTGGCTGATGCCATCGTCGGCGCCTCTTATGGTGGCGGCGTGCAGCCGCCAAAGGCGCGGGGCAAGGAGGTGCACCAGGCGGACTCTCACTCGTGTGGAGGCGAAGCCTAATGGATATGCGGCGGCTGCGCCCTCGTTGGACGACGCAGGAGATGGGCAGCGGGATGCGGCGGTCTGGCCCGCGGTAGCACGGCGGCACAACGTTCGCCGGTGATCAGCCGGCCTTGTGCCGGCTCGATCTAGGCAGTGCGAGCCCAATCTGCGCGGGCCGCGGCTGTTGCAACCATGTGCGCCAATTTCCTGCTATGGTGGAGGTTCTTCTTCCTTCGTCGCCGTTGGGTGGCGGATCGCGGCGTGGGGCCAGCTCGTCCGCTTCGTGGAATAAAGGTGGCGGTCCTAGGATTCCTCTCCAAAAAGACATGGATCTACTTGTTGCTTGCCCTCTTTGATCTGGTCGGAGTGGCAAGTTCCGGAAGGCTTCGTCGGCAAACTCCCATTGGCGAATAATGCCTGGAGATTGCCGGATTGGAGGGATTCGATCGCGTGCAACCATGTTTTTCTGACCATTTGGTTTCAGAGGGAGCGAGGCGAAGCTCTACAGCATATTGCCATCATGGAACATGTATTTAATTCCATGGTGAAGTCAGTATGCAGTGAATGCCATGGAAGCCAAGTTTAGAGGAATACCAATGGTGGTTCGAGTCCTAGTGGCGATGTGGAATTGGCTTGGTGATTCGTGACTTGTAGAAGCGGCTTCGGAAAGTGGGGGCAGCAGCACAAGATACGTTCTCATTCTTATCTTGCATTTTGAAAATCCAAGGTCGGACCTTAATTGGTTGTGCCTGGCAATTTCCTTGTTGAAGACATTGTTTTGTAAGTGATGACTTTCTGTAGGGTTAAAACGTACGATCTTTGATCGGGCGACGACGAAGCTTGTGCACTGTTTCCTTCTTGAAGGCATCGCTATTGGAGAGGGTGGACTTCTAGTGTTGTTCTGGTGGTGTTAATGTCGCTGCTGCAAGAAATTGATCGCTATAGCAAGACTTTTCTTTTTTATAATTCTTCTTCTTTTATTCTGGGTTATGTGTTTCTGTAAGACCGCTAGCGCACGCGTTGTTGCAGAGGGAAGGTGTCATTAGTATCTCCATGATATTAATATATACTCCTTTCCAAAAAAAATATGATGCTTCTTCAATAGTATTAGATGTTTCTTCTTAGGGAAAATGTTGCACCAGAACCCAACTTGACTTTTTACTTGTCAAAATTTTCTGTAAAGAAAATATAGGTACAAGGTGACTATGCAGAGTATGGTGGACATGACATTACCTTGATGTCCTCTAGGAAGGAATGGTGCCACTCGAGGCGGCACCGCGTCAGGGTCAGACTAGCCGATAAGGATTTCTCATAACCCTTGTCCACAAAAAAACCTAGGCGCCACAGAGCACCACCACCTAGATTTGCCGCCCACCAGCATGAGCCACCACGATCTTGGTGTCACCATCACCAGTCTCTTTGAGATACTGGCATGCAACCTGTTGATGGCTCAGATATGTAGAGCTTGTTGGGAACCCCAAGAGGAAGGTATGATGAGCACAACAATAAGTTTCTCTTAGTTATGAAACCAAGGTTATCGAACCAGTAGGAGTAAGGAAAAAACTCCAAGGTGTTTCTAGCAACTTGGAACCTGCACAACACAACCATAGTACTTTGCATCAACTTACAGTGAGGTTGTCAATCTCACTGGTTTGCTGAAAACAAAGGACTAAACGTATAGTATGGAAGATAGTAATTGCTTGTAGTAAGTAAACACAAAACGGTAAACAATAGATGGTATATCAATGGTAATCAATGGACCGGGGTCCACCGTTCACTAGAGGTGTTCTCCATAAGATAAATAACATGCCGGGTGAACAAATTATAGCGGGGCAATTGATAGATTGAAATTGCATAACAATGCATATACTAGACATCTTATTGTAGGGGTTCGTAGCATGGAAAACAAAAAATTTCTACCGCATGCAAATAAACAAGCCAAGATCTATCTACTAGATTGTAGCAACGAGTCGATAGATGAACTCACCCTCGAAGATTCCAAAGCGGTTAACGAGAGCGGATTCTCGTGGGTGATATAGTCGTACTCTTGCCGATCTCAAGATCGTGTAGACGATCCTTTCGGCGCCGCGTTCCAGCAGCGCTCCCGCAGTCGGTCACACGTTTGGTACTCGATGAAGACCTTCCTCTCCATTGTTCCAGTAGGCAGCGGAGGTTGTAGCACTCTCCTCGTGATTCCGGCAGCACGACGGCGTGGTACCGGAAGTAGAGGGGAGATCTCGCAGGGCTTCGCCTTAAGCCGGAGCGAGTATGGTGGACTATGAGAGAGCCTTGGCGATCTAGGATTTAGAGGCACCAAGGAGAGAGAGCTAGGCCGGCGGCTAGGGCTTGGGAAAGCCCCAAGTCGAGGGCTAGGGTTTGCCCTAGGGCGGCGGCGGCTGCAGGAGGGCCGGCGGCTAGGGCTAGGGTTTTGGGTTATAGGTGGAGGGCACCAGCCAAGGGGGAGGGAGTCCTCCCCCAACTCGGCCTCCAAGGCCAGCGGTGGAGGGAGAGGAACTCCTCCCCAAGTAGGTTTCCTACTCTCCCTCCACCAAGCAAACTTGTCGTTTGACTTTTCAAATTGGCGTTTGACTTTTTCAAACTAGGATTTGATTTATCCCTTTATTTTGCTCAGCGATGACACCTAGTACATGATGCAACCATTCCAACTTGATATGACATATTCATGTACCCTTCCCCTCCGGAGTGCCAGACCTTCCGGAACGTTCTAGAACATTCCCGATGAAAACACCGGAACCATTCTCCAACCCCGAAACAGGACTTTCCTTATATGAATCTTATTCTCCGGACCATTCCGGATCTCCTCGTGATATCCCGGATCCCATCCGAGACTCCGAACAACATTCGGTCTCTTACTCATCATTCCATAACTACTCAACAACATCGAATCCTTAAGTGTGTCTCCCTACGGTTCGTGAATTATGCGGACATGATCGAGACACTTTTCCGATCAATACCAATAGAGGAATCTGGAAATTCATATGGTTCCAACATATTTCTACGATTACTTTGCGATCGAATGAACCACTTACATACGATACCAATTTCCCTTTGTCTCACGATAGTTTACTTATCCGAGGTTTTGATCGTCGGTATCTCTGCATACCTAGTTCAACCTCGTTACTGATAAGTACTCTTTTCTCGTTCCCGTGGTATGTGATCCCTTGTGAGCCAGTCACATGCTTGCAAGCTAATTGGATGACATTCCACCGAGAGGTCCCAGAGTATATCTATCCATCGTATGGATGGACAAATCCCACTCTTGATTCATGTGTCTCAACCCATACTTTCCAAACACTCAATGCCACCTTTATAGCCACCCAGTTACCATGTGGTGTTTGATGTCATCAAAGCATCCTTCCGGTGATGGTGATAAACATGATCTCATGGTCGAAGGAATTAGGTTACTACGTATCAGAAAGCATATAGCAATTGAACTATTTAAAATGACTTGATCTTTATGCTACGCTTATCTATAGGAGTATGTCCATCATACCATTCTCCTAATGATATGATCTTGTTGTTAATAACATCTCAATGTTCATGATAGGGAAACCACAATCATCTATTAACCAACAAGCTAGTATTATGAAGAGGCTTTACTAGGGACTCTTATTTAGTTTACAAATCACACAAGTATTAATGTTTCCTGGTTAATACTGTTATAGCATGAATGTAAACATTTATCATAAACACAAAGATATAATAATAACTATATTTATTACTGCCTCTAGGGCATATCTCCAACACTTAATTCCTACGAAATTTGTTTGGGCATTACAACATAATACATAGACTTTAATCTAACTACATCTATGACTAATAATCCACCTTCAGGTTATCATCCGAACCCCTTCCAGTTGCAAGCAATAGATAATTGCATTAAATAAAGTATGTAAAGTAAACAATACAATTGCCCTTAGACAAAGGATTGTTGTTTTCTCCCTAATAGCAACATCACATCTATAACCTTAGAGATTTTTGTCACTTCCCCAGATTACTAGAGGCATGAACCTACTATCGAGCATAAATACTCTCTCTTGGAGTTATAAGCATCTACTTGACCAAAGTATCTACTAGCAACGAAGAGCATGCAAGATCACAAATAACATAGACATGATAGAATCAATAATCAATCTGACATAGTACTCAATATTTATCGGATCCCCGCAAACACAACATGTAGCATTATAAATAGATGATCTTGATAATGAACAGAGCTTATAAGATCTAAACATGATATCACAAAGGAGGAGAAACAACCATCTAGCTACTGTATGGACCCATAGTTTAAGGATGAACTACTCACGCATCACTCTGGAGGCTGGCATGGTGATGAAGAAGACCTCCGGGATGATCTCTCCCCTTCGGCAGGGTGCCGGAAAGAGCTCCAGATCCCCCCAATCTAGGGACGATGGTGGTGGCGGCTATGGACTCTTTCGTGGATTTCTGATCGGGTGTTTAGGATTTCTGCATCGAGGTGCTTATATAGGCGAAGGGGTGAGGCCGGTTGAGGGCCAGGGGACCCACACCATGCCCTGGCGCGGCCTAGGGTGGGCCCGTGCCAGGGGGTGGTGTGGCCGCCCTGTGGCGCCTCTTCGTCCCCCCTCTGGACTCCATCTTCGCTCCGGTAAAATATTGATTTTCTCTTTTGTTCTGTACAATTTCAAGAATATTTCCTTACTAGCTTTTCTGAAACCAAAAACAGCAGAAAACAGGCAACTCACACTGCGACATCTTGTCAATAGGTTAGTTCCAGAAAATGTATAAAAATACCTCAAAGTGTAGACAAAACATAAGAAAGTTAATACAAAACAAGCATGTAGCATAAAAATTATAGATACGTTTACAACATATCACCTGTACGATGGAGGCACACGACATCGCTGGAATGAGGAACAACATCCTGACCGTAGCCACATAGGAGGGACCCACCTCCACCGCCGAGAGGTAGTCTTCGATCGGACAGAGCAGTGGCAGCACACCAGGCCTTAGTAGGCCCAGACGGGCCCGTAAAGTCCCTACTGTCCTACTGCAATAGGCTGGCCACAACGTCATTGTTCCTGTTCCTGAACTAGTCACCGCCGCCACTCCACGCAGCGTCCGGCCTGTCTGAGCCCATCTGAGGCCCGCCCGAACCCATCTAGGGTCAGGCCACCCAGACCTTGGTCGGGGGTCAGCCGGCGAGCACTGCCGCCTAGGTCCATGTCCCCGCCGAGCGAGACACCGCCTCCAGCATCCCCCGGGCCAGGGTCTTCTGACGAGCACCGTCGCTCTAGGAGAAGGCCCTGACCCACCTCCATGACGCGTGGAGAGAAGGTTCATCGCCGTCGGCTTTGACCTCTGCCGACGACGGCGATGAGGGGAGGAGGTTGAAGTGAGGGAGGTAGCTTAGGGTAGGAGGCCCCCGTTGCCTTGGGTAGGGTGGGTGTCGGCGGTAGGTGGGTTTTTTTCTCAACTGGAAGCTACAACTACATGTTATGCAAAACCTTGTCGACTATGCGTACCTATAGCACGAGTTTTTTTTTTTTTTTTTTTTGTGAACACCTATAGCACGAGTTGATGACCAAAATAGCACTTGACTGTTACCGAGAGCTAGATGGACGAGACTCCTAGCTTCCCCTTCTGTTATCTTCTGGCTGATTGTATAGCAAGCGTTTATGTTTGAATAAAACTCTTCAACTTACCACAAAAAACCAAAAAAAAAACGATGTCTCGGTGGAACGATTAATCACGTAGCATGTCAATTTTTTAAAATTTGACTTTGCTGGTATTCCTTGTTGAATAGAGCTCTCCCATTTTGCACGGATTGTGTAAATGTCTGAAATTTCCTTTGAATACGTGTCCGACTTAGGTACGTCTGGTCCTGTCCGTCCTTGCGCGCGGGTCTCTTTCTTCGATCAACAACATCCTGCGGTGAGAGATCCGCATAAGTAGAGACGTGCATGCGTGGGCTTTCCAATCGGAACCAAGCATATACGCAGAACAGATGGAACACGGAGATCTGGCGGCGCTCTTGCCGGAGGATGTCCTTGCCGACGTGCTCGGGCGTGTGGCGGCGCCGCGCTGGCTCGCCGTCTCCCACTGTGTCTGCAAGGCATGGCGAGCCATCGTCGACAGCAAGGGCCTCCTGCACACAGAGCTCCCGTTCACCGGCATCTTCCTCTCCTTCGACGAGCTTCCGTTTCCCGAGTTCTTCTCCCGACCCTTGTCACCATGCCGTCCCGCTATCAGCGGCAACCTTGACTTCCCACCCCCTGCAAACAAGGTCCATTCTATCAGTGACAACTATAGCATCCAGGATCACTGCAACGGGCTTCTCTTGGTCCATGTCTACCCGCCTAAACCCGACACGGAGAACTCCTACTACGTGGTTAACCCCGCCACACGGTGCTGGGATACTTTGCCGCCGTGCCCGCCCACAGGAATTGTCTGTCGTCGTGTCCATTACCATCCATTTGATCCCATGGCGTCATCACATTACCTAGTGTTTCAGATTCCTTATCTGTTTCGTCTTCTGGAACCTGATGACGAGATTGACCCCATAGAGGAGGCATCTGAATGGCCGCCATCTCTTTACAAGTTGTCTGTGTTCTCGTCGAGGACACGTCGTTGGGAGGAGAGGCCGTTTGTTCGAGAAGGTGACGCCGTTTGCACCCTGTTGACTATCCGTGAGCATTCTCGCGACAGCCGACTATCGTCGGTCTACTGGCGAGGATCTCTTTACGTGCCCTGCCAAACTAATTTTGTTATGAGGTACAGAATCTCTTCTTTCCGTCAATGTTTTTTAGTTTACTTTTCATGTTATTTACCCTAATTAAAGACACTCTCAATTCTATAGAGTTCTTAAGATTTTCCTTCAAACTATTTGCTTTCGTAGGATATCTTTGTCGGAGAGTAAGTACAGCGTGATCAGGCCACCGACGAGTATCGGAGTGCGTCCTTATCTAGGAAGGTCAGAGAATGGTGTGTACTTCGCGTCATTCGTTGGTTGTCACATTCAAATTTTCATCCTCAATGAATAATGTGGTGAGACAGAGTGGATGTTTAAGCATGACTATGACCTTAGTCCCGTGAAATTGCTCGGTGAGCAAGTCCAAGGACCCTGGATCTTAGAAGATGTTAACTATGACCTCTTTCATTCTATTCTTGGAGGAATCGACAAGAAAGAAGTTGATCAAGAAACATTTGAATGGGACTCGGACAATGGCGATTTTGACAACGATTTTAGGGATGTGGTTCAAGCATCCCAAGCTAGATATGGTCGTCACACTGATATACTTGGATTCCATCCATACAAAGAAATTCTCTTCTTCTCTAGGTCGAGTACCTACCAGTCGATTGCGAAGGGATTTGCCTATCATTTGAACAGCTTCAAGGTTGAAACCTTAGGCAGCATATATCCAGAGGATTACTGTCATTTCGACGACTCGGGCCTAGGTGATGAAAGGTGGGACATGGAATGCTTTCCATACACACCATGTTGTTGGATTGAAGAGATCGGTGGATCAATCTAGAAGATCATCTTAAACATGACCATGTAATTAAGCTCATTTTTTTCTTTGGATTGTTGTACGTGGCCAGGGCCACTAGTATGATTTATACTAGTATGATTTATATTTGATTTATTAATGATAGTAATATGCCTAGTTGTCAAGTAGCTTAGCTAGATTTTGCATCTGAATCTTGGATCTGTGCTTGAATCTCAAGCTTCTAGCTTATTCTTGCGCAAGAGATCTAGAGTGCTTCTTTAAGCTAGAAAGATGGTTTCGTTCAGCTCAAGTTACAGGAGCTACACGCTGTATCTGCATTATATTTGCAGGTTCACGAGGCAATGCAAGATCTGATGAGGAGCACAGCTGCTGCAACAGATTCTAGCTAGGAGAGCAATAACAACACGAACCTTCCGATGAGTGTGTAGTTGAGATAAAGTAGTACCAAGTCCACTTCACATATGTAGTTAAGAAAAAAATATCTAGTTGGACAAATTAACTAATTTCCGACTGCAAATATTGCTCGTTTTCCTTTCCAAGACATCCAGACAATTCTACAAAGGGGTTTTCAAACATCATTTCTCACCCGTACCAGCTGATTGAACTTTCTTGTCCTTTCATCTTGTCCAGACGGAACAGGCACACCGCTTTCTCTGGCCATCGTGACATCATCCCGGAAAACCCTAGCAGGAGGGTCTAGGTCCTCGTTAGGAGGCAACTCGTTGGTTTAAACGCATTTTATTGTTCCATCGCAGTATATATAGGCGTTTGACCATTAACAGTTTTCTCCCAAATAGCCTTCACCATCTCATAGAAACCATCACGAATCATCCATCCGAGTTCAAATTTCTTGGTCCTACCCTTGTGTGACTTTGAATTCCGAGAAGGGCATATATGGATATAACATCCTGGAAAGTGCCGGATATGAATTCTTGGCCTACACCATGGCTCTCCCTCACACTACTAAAGTTGGGGATTCTCAACTCATGCGATTTACCAACAACCACCGACATGTTATATGTTGACATGCTCATCATCTTTGGGCACATGCATGGAGCTGCGATTGGTGTGGAAGGAGTGCCTGTCGTTGCCGAATGGGAAGCGGGTAAATAGTGCACTTTAGCCGACAAAAACCAAGGTCGCTTCATGTGTGTTGATCAGGGATTGCGCGCTCCGCCACACTATTGAGATTATTGCACAGTGTGCGCGCGGGGTTGAAACCTAGCGATGTAGGTTTGTGTTCAGCTAGAAATTAGAAATCGGGTAAAGGAAAAACAATCTTTGTTTCGTACATTGAATAAAATTGCTGACTAAAATATCAATGTACAGATCGTACTATTTCTACTTGTTTCACCCTTTTTTTCTAGGACCGAGGAGACCCCTGTATGCCAAGCAATAGTAGTATCCGTTGTGTCGCACAAATTTGAAATCCAGAGGTGGGAAAAGCGTAAAGACGAGGGTCAAGCGGCCATAAATTCAGTCCCCCAGACTGCACCTTCTGCAATAACCCCCTCAGGCCACCGATCTTGCAGGTCCTCGCCCTCTTCCTCTGCTCCCTAGTCTAGATCTTCCATTGGATTGGGAACCTGGGGATGCGATATATGCCTGCTGCTGGAAACGGTTCTTTCTAATTTTGTTTCCAATTTGGTATAAAAAAATTAGAAATTCAGATAGAGGCTACAGGTTCAGATAGAGATTATAGACATGGTGCTCAGCTAAATTCAAATAAAGGCACATTGTAAATCACCCCTACGCACACATATCTTGCCATTGCAGCAAAGTGTTGGTCCGTGTCTTGATTTAAGTTCAGATAGAGATTTTGTTTTGTCAAAATGGAAGCTTTAGCTCTCTAAAGGAGTTTTTGTCATCATCCATCTTATTGTGCAGCCGTGTTCTAATAATCTTCATACTAGAGAATGCCCGTTCAGCACTCGCGGTAGAAACTGAAAGAGTAATGGGCAAACGGAGTAATCTGACTGTGCCCATGTGCGCCGTGCTTCTGCCCTGAACCCAACTGTCACTTCACCGGCTCAACCGCAGAGCTGCTCGACCATCTCACCCACACGGACAACTGGTCGTCAACTGAGTTTGAGTATGGACGACGTTTCGGCCTGCAGATCCAGGAAGGAATGCACGTTCTCCATACAAGGGAAGGTGGCCGCCTGTTCCTGGTAAAATTCACACGCTGGTGCCGCCTTTTTGGCAATGCAGCCTCTATTGTGTGCGTTCAACACCGCTAGTTGGCGTAAGCACCAATCTGTCGGATGTGGGACATGTTGTGTGCTACTTGAGAATTGTTTCCTCGGTTCATCACTTTGAATGTTTTATCCTTTTTTCAGCCAAAATGCTGCATCTTCGGATGTAGAGATTGTACCTAAGCTTTCTAGTTCACTGGTGCTAGAATTCCATGTTGCAATTTGAATCCATGGCTTATGTGCATGCTAAGAGCATCTCTAACCCACCCCTAAAAATTTAGATGGGTAAAAAGCTTCCTGTCCTCATATAGTCCTCGATCTAAATTTTGCGCCGCGGATCCGATCCCCAATAATTTAGAGTAAAAGTATTTTTTAACATAATTTGCAAAATTGAGCACATGGATACACGAAAACATACCACATAAAGTTTCCCAATTCATAAATATTGATAAATCAGTCATACAAAGTGATAGGATCATCCTAATTTGCTAAAATAGCACGTAAACACCATTATTTACTGTATTGCAGTGCATTGGAGCACATTACTAGCAAGGTCCACCTATTCATAACTGAAACTAATGACCAAGCATCTCCACTAGTTATTTTATTAAAATTGGCAATGTATTTTTTCTCAAAATTGTTGGAATGGTTGGTCGGCTCCAACAATTGTTTGATGCTGCCACGTGAAATACAAATCATTGTCCTCATCCTTTGACTATGTAGTTTTTTTAATAAAGAAATAAACAAGCCATATGCATCATTCTGATGCAGAGGCTGGGGCGATGCCTCCTTTTCGAAAAAAAAAACGAAGAATTATCATTTTCACATTAGGAAATTCACAACCTTTAAAACAAAAATGGCGATATACCGAACTAAGCTTGTTTCGTCGGCGCCAGGATGGGTAGGTGTCTGCGGGTGGTGCCGCTGCCGGAGCAGCTGCCGTAGCAAGCGGCAGGGCTCCCGCGAGCTCGACCGGGGAGTTTGCGGGTGCTGCGACGGAGGCTAGAGTACGAAGACATGCCGGCAGTGCTGGGCCGCGGGGATCCGGCCGTATATTGACCGGCAGCGATGCGTCGAATCAGGCGAAGTCGGGACGGATTTGTGGCCGAGGAAAGTAGCTTGTGCCGGCCGATTCTATTCTGGCGACATTGGCTAGCCGGAGAAGTTCAGAGGGTCGGGGTAGCCTTCTAGGCGTCGGTGGAGGCCGGATCCGGCAGACGGCGTTGGGGAGCGCAAGCTGGCCGGCGGCGAGAAGGGAGAAAAGATATAGGAGTCAACCTCGCAGCCGCGTATAAGTTGAAAACCGCGACTCCTAAAAATATTCTCCACTAAATACCGATACAGGATCGGTTCGGTGCGGCTTCAGCTTAGAGGAGTATATTTTCTCCTCTCACTACGGGACGCGCGTGCTACGCCGAGGGCAAAAGGCCGTCGGCGTAGGCCAAAATACCCTCGGCCTATGGTACGCCGAGGGCTGTCCTCGGCGTAGCCTCCTCGGCAAAGATCTCCCTCGGCGGAGCACACTCAAGCCGTCGGCGTATCGAAATGTTGTCGGCGTATGCTACGCCGAGGGCTTTGCCGTCGGCGTAGCGGCCGTCGGCATAGCCTGTCGGCCGGTTGCAAAAACATTTTTTTTTTGAAAAAAAATAATTTTTTTTATTTTTTTATTCTTTGAATTGTTTTACTTGTTAATCTCCTACTTTGAACATTTTTAACACTAATTATACTTAATATTTGATTAAATTCCAGTCTTAGTCAAACTTCCCAGCATGTCACCCATCCTAATACTACTCCAGCTTCAGCACGCTTAACTTCCTCGTTCCTTCAGAATCCGTTTCCGCAAAGTAATTCATACATTGGTGTCAATACTATGATATCAATCCTATTAACTCTTATATCATCATGTCACATGTTTGTATTTTTTGAAATTACAAACAATTATTTAACTAAATATTAATGAATAAGTAAAGATATTATTAAATTCAAATAAAATATAATAATTTTATTTTTTTATATTTTTCTATTTAATATAGAATAATTAATATCTTTAAATCTGTAAATCGAAATTCAACAAATAATATGTCTAAATTGATCAGAAAAATGAGAGGAATCCAAATATGATATCCATATCAACTAATCACAAACCCTCCATTTTTGAATTAGCTATTTGGTGGTTGCTTTTGAAATCCCCTTTTTGCGCTCGGATAATGAAAAATGCCTTTTTGGTGGGATGAAAAGGAAAACTTGCATTGTATCTTTGATAAAATAGCATATTATGAACCTAAAAAATATTTTTGTAAAAAAATATGAGCATCGGATCATGTACCTGTAGTTCATATCTGACCCACTTCCTACTGATTCGGCAGGAATTTGTGTTTTTCACCAAAGGTGGACGGAAAGGTTTCAGATCCCCCTGTTGGGACATTATCCATATAAGGTGGTATAGTATTTTTGTAAAATTTGGTGGTAGTATTTTGAATTAGCCATTTGGTGGTTGCTTCACAAAACCATCCGTTTTTTATGCTCGGAAAATAGAAAATGGCTTTTTGATGCGACGAAAAGGAAAACTTCCTCCTGCAACATTGTTCGCCATCCCATGATGCATGTGTATATATAATATGGGCACATTATCACAAACTATGCCTTGATTCTAGCCATAACATTGGTCATTTGACCTGAAAGCCAAGAAACCTCGAATGAGAAAGGTCATTTTGTGAAGGTTTTTTGAGACATATTCAATATATCAAGTTTGCTATTTTTCCTTATAACTATGTCACATAATATGACACCACGCGAAGGTTTCGCATTATTTCGATCGTTTTTGAAATTTTTATGCTTGTTTTAAACTATCGTCAAACTTTGTCGAACGGCGGACATAAAGATTCTTAGCTCGGGGCCGAGCCTCGCTAAACTTTCATTGGATCTTTGATAAAATAGCATATTGTGAACCTAAAAATGATTTTTGTAAAAAAACATGAGCAACGGATCATGTACCTGTAATTCATATCTGACCCACTTCCTACCGATTCGGCAGGAATTTGTCTTTTTCACCAAAGGTGGACGAAAAGGTTTCGGATCCCCCTGTTGGGACATTATCCATATAAGGTGGTATAGTATTTTTGTAAAATGTGGTGGTAGTATTTTGAATTAGCCATTTGGTGGTTGCTTCACAAAACTGTCCGTTTTTTATGCTCGGAAAATAGAAAATGGCTTTTTGGTGCGACGAAAAAGAAAACTTCCTCCTGCAACATTGTTCGCCATCCCATGATACATATGTATGCATAATATGGGCACATTATCACAAACTATCCCTTGATTCTAGCCATAACATTGGTCATTTGACCCGAAAGCCAAGAAACCTCGAATAAGATAGGTCATTTTGTGAAGGTTTTTTTAGACATAATCAATATATTAAGTTTGATATTTTTCCTTATAACTATGTCACATAATATGACACCACGCAAAGGTTTCGCATTGTTTCGGTCGTTTTTGAATTTTTTATGCCCGTTTTAAACTATCGTCAAACTTTGTCGAACGGCGGACATAAAGATTCTTAGCTCGGGGCCGAGCCTCGCTAAACTTTCATTAGATATTTGATAAAGTATCATATTGTGAACCTAAAAAAGATTTTTGTAAAAAAACATGAGCATCGGATCATGTACCTGTAGTTTATATCTGACCCACTTCCTACCGATTCGGCAGGAATTTGTCTTTTTCACCAAAGGTGGACGAAAAGGTTTCGGATCCCCCTGTTGGGACATTATCCATATAAGGTGGTATAGTATTTTTGTAAAATATGGTGGTAGTATTTTGAATTAGCCATTTGGTGGTTGCTTCACAAAACAGTCCATTTTTTATGCTCGGAAAATAGAAAATGGCTTTTTGGTGCGACGAAAAGGAAAACTTCCTCCTGCAACATTGTTCGCCATCCCATGATGCATGTGTATACATAATATGGGCACATTATCACAAACTATGCCTTGATTCTAGCCATAACATTGGTCATTTGACCCGAAAGCCAAGAAACCTCGAATGAGAAAGGTCATTTTGTGAAGGTTTTTTGAGACATATTCAATATATCAAGTTTGCTATTTTTCCTTATAACTATGTCACATAATATGACACCACGCGAATGTTTCATATTGTTTCGATCGTTTTTAAATTTTTTATGCCTGTTTTAAACTATCGTCAAACTTTGTCGAACGACGGACATAAAGATTCTTAGCTCGGGGCCGAGCCTCGCTAAACTTGCATTGGATCTTTGATAAAATATTATATTGTGAACCTAAAAATAATTTTTGTAAAAAAACATGAGGATCAGATCATGTACTTGTAGTTCATATCTGACCCACTTCCTACAGATTCGGCAGGAATTTGTCTTTTTCATCAAAGGTGGACGGAAAGGTTTCAGATCCCCTTGTTGGTACATTGTCCGTATAAGTTGGTATAGTATTTTTGTAAAATGTGGTGGTAGTATTTCAAATTAGCCATTTGGTGGTTGCTTCACAAAACCGTCTGTTTTTTATGCTCGGAAAATAGAAAATGGCTTTTTGGTGCGACGAAAAGGAAAACTTCCTCCTGCAATATTGTTCGCCATCCCATGATACATATGTATGCATAATATGGGCATATTATCACAAACTATCCCTTGATTCTAGCCATAACATTGGTCATTTGACCCGAAAGCCAAGAAACCTCGAATAAGATAGGTCATTTTGTGAAGGTTTTTTGAGACATAATCAATATATCAAGTTTGATATTTTTCCTTATAACTATGTCACATAATATGACACCACGCGAAGGTTTCGCATTGTTTCGATCGTTTTTGAATTTTTTATGCCCGTTTTAAACTATCGTCAAACTTTGTCGAACAGCGGACATAAAGATTCTTAGCTCGGGGCCGAGCCTCGCTAAAATTTTATTAGATCTTCGATAAAATAGCATATTGTGAACCTAAAAAAGATTTTTGTAAAAAAACATGAGCATCGGATCATGTACCTGTAGTTCATATCTGACCCACTTCCTACCGATTCGGCAGAAATTTGTCTTTTTCACCAAAGGTGGACGGAAAGGTTTCGGATCCCCCTGTTGGGACATTGTCCATATAAGGTGGTATAGTATTTTTGTAAAATATGGTGGTAGTATTTTGAATTAGGCATTTGGTGGTTGCTTCACAAAACAGTCTATTTTTTATGCTCGGAAAATAGAAAATGGCTTTTTAGTGCGACGAAAAGGAAAACTTCCTCCTACAACATTGTTCGCCATCCCATGATGCATGTGTATACATAATATGGGCACATTATCACAAACTATGCCTTGATTCTAGCCATAACATTGGTCATTTGACCCGAAAGCCAAGAAACCTCGAATGAGAAAGGTCATTTTGTGAAGGTTTTTTTGAGACATATTCAATATATCAAGTTTGCTATTTTTCCTTATAACTATGTCACATAATATGACACCACGCGAAGGTTTCGTATTGTTTCGATCGTTTTTGAATTTTTTATGCGGACATAAAGATTCTTAGCTCGGGGCCGAGCCTCGCTAAACTTGCATTGGATCTTTGATAAAATATTATATTGTGAACCTAAAAATAATTTTTTTTAAAAAACATGAGGATCAGATCATGTACTTGTAGTTCATATCTGACCCACTTTCTACCGATTCAGCAGGAATTTGTCTTTTTTACCAAAGGTGGACAGAAAGATTTCGGATCCCCTTGTTGGTACATTGTCCGTATAAGGTGATATAGTATTTTTGTAAAATGTGGTGGTAGTATTTTGAATTAGCCATTTGGTGGTTGCTTCACAAAATCGTTCGTTTTTTATGCTCGGAAAATGGGAAATGGCTTTTTTGTGCGACGAAAAGGAAAACTTCCTCCTGCAACATTGTTCGCCATCCCATGATGCATGTGTATGCACAATATGGGCACATTATCACAAACTATGCCTTGATTCTAGCCATAACATTGGTCATTTGACCCGAAAGCCAAGAAACCTCGAATGAGATAGGTCATTTTATGAAGGTTTCTTTGAGACATAATCAATATACCAAGTTTGATATTTTTCCTTCTAACTATGTCACATAATATAACACCACGCAAAGGTTTCGCATTGTTTCGATCGTTTTTAAAATTTTTATGCCCGTTTTAAACTATATATAATGTTTGATGTTTTACTTAATTTTTATTTATAAATGTGTAATATTTGAGTGTAGATAGATAGGTCTTATTTTTCTGCAAATTTTGATATATTATTTGTATTGTTCCGAATTAGAATGATTTAGTTATGATTTTTCAAAGTTTAATGAGATAAAATAAAAAATAGCTACGCCGAGAGCAGCCGTCGGCGTAGCATAGAATATGCCGAGGGCAATTTTACGCCGACGGCTGCTTGGCGGGGCTGGCCTGGACGATGGCTACGCCGACAGCCCCGACGTTTGGCCGTCGGCGTAGCGACCGGCCGTCGGCGTAGCTTCCCATTTCTGTAGTGTCTATAGCCGTTTTGGGATGGGTTGGAGACGCTCTAACTACCCGATTACAGTAACATGCTGCCAAAGCTATATTGTTATGTACTGCTCATTCTATAGCTTGGCTGCTGCTCTGAACTCGATGCGGTTTGCCAACTTCAGTATGCTGGACACGTTCTTTCTCGAGGTAGACTGCGCCGTTATGGACGCCATGCTCTCCCGTTTTGCTAAATATAGTAGAAAGACAAGTATCGTGCTAAACTCAATTTTTTCCCTTGCAAAGAAATACAACCATGTTTTTTTTTAAACGGGTTGTCGTGTAGCCTCTCGATACTCTCCTATTTGAATGCGTGTATAGCCCTGCCTTTGTATTCGATCGTGTACATGCAGCAGGTTTCTTTCTACGATCGACTTGATCCTGAGATACATATAGGCGAGCGTGCGTGCTCGTGCTAGCTAGCTTGCCAATTGGAGAGCAAAAAATATAGGAGTACGATTAAGCTAGATGGAACAGCTGGACGGTCACCGCGACCTGGCGGCGCTCCTGCCGGAGGACCTCCTGGCCGATGTGCTCTGCCGCGTTGTGGCACCACGCTCACTCGCCGTCTCTCGCTGCGTCTGCAAGGAAAATGGCGAGCCCTCATCGACAGCGAGGGCCTCCTGCACACAGATCTCCCGTTCACCGGCATCTTCCTCTCCTTCGACGAGAGCTCCCCTTTCCTGAGTTCTTCTCTCGGTCCCCGTCGTCATGCCGGCGGCCTGCAATCAGCGGCAATCTCGACTTCCTACCACCTGCAAATAAGGTTCATTCTATCAATGACAGATTTTGCATCCAGGATCACTGCAACGGACTCCTCTTGATCAACCTCTACGCGGTTCATCCTGGAGTGGATATACTATTGAATTGATATACTTGGATTTATTCCGCCCATGCATACAAACTGATTCTCTTCTTGTCTAGTTCAAGCACCTACGAGTCAAGTGGGATGGGATTCGCCTATCATTTGGACAGCTTCAAGATTGAAAGATTAGGTAGCTTATTATACCCAAAGGTTTGCCATCATTTCTTCGACCCGGGCCATGCTGGAGAAGATTGGGACATCGAATGCTTTCCATACACTCCATGTTGTTGGATCGGAGATACCCGTGGATCAATCTAAAAGCTCATCTCAAGCAGACCATATATGCTCATTTTTTTCTTTGGATTGTTGTGTGATGCTAGGGCCACAAGTATGACGATTTAACTTAATTTCTTATTAATAGGACTATACCTAGTTATCAAGCAACTCAGCTGGATTTTTCATTTAAATCACCATCTATGTTTGAATCTCAAGCTTCTATCAGTTTATATTGCGCGAGAGATCTCACGTGCTTATGGTAGTTTCACCACAAGTTACATGAGCTACAGATTAGGCTTTACCTGCCACTGCCCATCCGCATTATATTTGCAGGTTCATGACGCAATAATTCAAGACCAGATAAATAAACGGAGCGTAGGAGCTGCAACCGATTAATTATAGCTACGAGAGCATTGGATATCTCTCGTTTTCCTTTCCAGTAGAGCGAGACAACTCTCCTAAGAGGTTTTCAAAAATCAGTTCTCACTCAGACCAGACTGAACTTTCCGAAAAAATAGAGCGATTCCGGTTCAGCGTACACAAGAACTCTCTGTCTGCTTAGGTGTTCCTCTGCGATGAGTCGACATTTTTTTTTTGACAAAGTGATGGGTCGACATGCATCTGGCAGGTCGTGGATCCAAAATCCACACAACGCTTCTATATTCAACTCGACCAATGAGGCTTAGCACTACAACATACTGACTCTTTGCCGTGGACAAAAGAACACGGCAAAGGCCTTTTGAAATATGACAAAGGTTCTCCACGGCATGTTTTTTTAAATAAGACTCGGCAAAGCATTTGCCGTGTGTCTTACGTGTAGACACGGCAAAGTAAAGTGAGATGACGGTTCCCGCGGAGATGACGGTGTCTATTCTTTGCCGTTTGTCTTCTCGAGTTTTCTTTGCAAAAAATTACACGACAAAGAGGTTCTTTTTCAAAAAAAATTGAAAAAAAATCAATTGTTTTTCAAACTTTTTTAAATATTTTTTTACTTGTTAATCTCATATAGGATATTTTAACCCTTTATATGCTTAATATTAATATTAGGTTAAATTGTACTCATAATCAAACTTACCCTTCGGTCACCCATCTTAACACTACTCTAGCCATAGCACGCTTAACTTCTTCGTTTCTTTCGAATGAGCTTCTAAGAAAGAAATCATACCTTATCGATAATACTTTCATATCAATCCTATTAACTCTTGGACCATGATGTTACACATCTCAGTTTTAGATTCCAAAAAATTATTTAAGTAGACAACAATGAATAAGTAATAATAATCATGAACCCAATTAAAAAATTAGATGATTTTTTTGCCTTTTTTATTTAATATGGAATAATTCATATATTTAAATCCATAATTCCGAATTCGACAAATAAAATGTCTAAATCTATCAGAAAAATGTGAGGAATCCAAATATGACATCCATATAATCGTGTAAAAATAGGGTGATAGCATTTTGAATTAGTCATTTGGTGGTTGCTTCATAAAACCCCCCTTTTTTGCACACAGAAAATGGAAAATAGCTTTTTGGTACAACGAAAAGGAAAATTTCCTCCTGCAATATTGTTTTCCATCCCAGGATACACATTCATGCATAATATGGGCACATTATCACAAACTATGCCTTGATTCTAGCCATCACATTGGTCATTTGACTCGAAAGTCAGGAAATCTCGAATGAGATGGGTCTTTTTGTGAATGTTTTTTGAGACATAATTAATACACCAAGTTTGATATTTTCGTTCCAACTATATTACATAATATGACACCACACGAAGGTTTCACATTGTTTCGGTTATTTTTGAAATTCTTATGCATGTTTTAAACTATCGTCAAACTTCGTCGAACGGCGGGCAAGAAGATTTTTAGCTCGGGGCTGAGCCTCGCTAAACTTGCATTAGATCTCTAGTGAAATAGAATATTATGAATCTGAAAATGATTTTTGTAAAAAATCATGAGCATCAGATCATGTACCTGTAGTTCATATCTGACCCACTTCCTACTGATTCAGCGGGAATTTGTCTTTTTCACCTGGGGTGGATGGAAAGGTTTGAGATCCCCCTATTGGGACATTGTCCATGTAAGGTGGTATAGTATTTTTGAAAAATGGGGTGGTATCATTTTGAATTATCCATTTAGTGGTTGCTTCATAACCCCCCTCCCCCCATTTTTTGCGCTCGGAAAATGGAAAATGGTTGTTTGGTGCAATGAAAAGAAAAACTTCCTCCTATAATCATCATGCTCGCCATTAACACACAATGTCACCTCCTCTCTCGCAATCGGCTCTCATGCAGAAGGACCTGTTTTCATAAAACAGAATAAGTATCAGATAATTCAGTGCTGCAAATAAGTGTTTGCAAGATTATAACATTTATAAACTTTGTATATCATATATACCTTCGCCATCGACGACTTCTCCAGCAATGGGTTCAACCCTCATGTTTTTGAAGCATGATGCGAACTCATAGAATTCCAGCGATTATGCATCACCACTCATGATGCAGGTCCCGACATGTCCTTTGAAGCTAGGAGGAAGGGACCTAAGCAATACACCTATTGCAAAGGACTCAGTCATCCAATGGTTAAAGAAATGAATCAGTCTCATGTGCGCATCAAGTATGTGATCCAAGTGACTCTACAAATAAGTGTTTTCTTCCATCTTTATGGAAAGGAAGTTGACAAGGTTTGATCTTGTCAATGCCCATTGTTATGGACTTGGGTTTTGGAGAAGATGGGGATGCTGGAGATCGCGGAACGGTTAACAGACAAGCAACATGAGACACGAGGTTTACCCAGGTTCAGGCCCCCGGAGGGAAACCCTACTCCTGCTTGTATGCTCTTGATTATGGCGGAACCGAAGATTACAAGGGTAAGCAGATGCAATCTAGCGTGGGGGTACATATGCGGTGAGTTGAGGAGATCCTTCTCGCCGTGCCCTCCTGGCCTTTATATAGATAGCCAGGTCCCAGGCTTAGGTCGAGTCGGTTACAGATTAGGGTTTGTCCCCTTTGAAATTCTATCTATTCTAGTCTTGTTCCGCAAGGATCCGAAGACATCATGGGCTTGGGCCACCCTAAATCTCCGCAGGCCGCGTGTCTTGTCGTGGGCCTTCCCTTTGGCTAGATCAGGTATACCAATGTTGTGTACCCGTGGGGTATAACCATGTCAGTAGCCCTCGAGTGTTCAGTCGAATCGGAGATCCGACTGAGGACTCTTCAATCTTTCGAGTACAGTTGAGCCTGTTATTTTAAAGAGAAAATGTTTTAGTTCATAGGGATTGTTGATGCGTGTGCCTGACTCTCCCGACGGATCAGGGCCAGCTAACTGTCATAGGACAAAACAACACGATCTTCTTCAGACCCGAGTCCCCGGACTCGAATCCGGAATGAATGCTGGCGTAATTCGACTCAGGATGTTGAGGTCTTATAGGAGTCGAATCCCAGTGATTTTCAAGTGATGTACCCAACGCGTTCGTCGGGATTTTTCGTTGTGCCTATTGACACGGGAGTTTACTGGCAGAGCGCAGTCAGGTGCGTTACCAGGCCATTAGATGAGATCTGTAGGGCTTATCTTTGCATCGTAGACATAACATCCGAAATTTTATCACTGCGGAGGTGTTTCGGGTGGCTAAGGAGATTGCTTCTCACGTAGAATTGGTTTGGGAAAAGTTGCAAAAAAGATTTTGTCATGTTTGGTCCTAAAGGACCGCACTCGAAGAGTTCATAGGGTGCGCAGCCAGCGCTCCGTATGGGAGTAGCCCCCGAGTGTCTATTCGAGTCATAGACTCGAGCAGAGACTTCGGTTCATTTATTTTCAGCTTAGGTCCGAAGGACACAATTTTTTCGGATGCCGAACAAATCCTCCCTATGGGAGTAGCCCCCGAGTCCGTAGTGGAGTCGCAGACTCGACGTAGGACTCGAAGATAGCTACGATGTGTAGTACCTTAATCATATCTCAGGTGCACGGACAACGCTCCTGATAGGAGTAGCCCCCGATTAATTGCTCGAATCATAGATTCGAGTAAGTATGATTGATCAGCCGAAAATTTCCAGCCGTTGCTAGATTGATCTTGATGACGTCAGTGGTGACGATTGGTGATCTCAACCGTCTGCGATGGCAGAGATGACGCGACAGGATGACCGTGGGTCCCACCACCTAACTTGAAGTTGACTAGTCATGCATAGACGTGGCGAAAATTACGGCGTCTACTCGGTTTCCGTGCGTAGTGGACGGCGTGCTGGCGACGGTTTGTTGTTGTGCTGACACGTGTATGGTTAGATTGAGTATGCGCACTAGGGCTTCTGGATCAATGGCTCATGTGCGTCGTCTTTCTCCTTTTATACCGTAGGTAAACAATAGTTTTGTTTTACCCTTTCCCGTTTTCTCATCGCCATTGCCTCCATTTTCATGAGCACTGCTTCTCTCCACTGCACACTGGAATTTCTTCGTTCATTTCCCTCTTCTTTTCTCCACGCACACCGCCGCACTTGACGTCGCGCGATGGGCAAGTCAAAGAAGACCACCGCCGGAGCTAGTTCGAGCGCCGCCGCCGGCGGCAAGAAGATTGTTGCTGCTGCTGCCCGCATCACCGACGGTGGGTGGAGGCGCACGGAGATGCACGATGCTGATCTGCGCAAGCTGCGATACGCTGGGTTGATCCCCCAGAACAAGGAGGACGCCATCCTCCCTGGTGATGAGGACGAGCTTAACCAAACCCGCACCCGCAATCTTAGATCTTTCCCGCAACCCACACCCGCACATGGGTATAGATTTTTTCCCATACCCTCACCCGCCTAGGGTAAACAAACCTGCAGGTAATACCCACCCGTCTGTCCAAACAACTTAACAAGGCATTGTAATAACACAACATATAAAAATGATAGCATATATCTTCATTCATTCACAGTTTTAGCAAGCAAGCAAATATAAATTAAATAATGAAAATACATAGCCAAATATATGATATATATGAAGAAAACAAGTTACAACCAAACATAAGTTGCATATGAAGTACATAGTTCAAACAAGAATATTAGATTAACGGGAAATTAAGCGGTGGGCAATGGAATTAATGTGATTTCGGGAATTTCTGGGCAGCCGAGGGTGGTTTGTATTTAGTTTTTGGGATTTATTTTGGATAAAATGCTATGATAATAATGCCCCACATGTCATCTACAAATATATGGCGGGTAGGTGGGTATGTGGGTGCGGGTTTTGCCTTACCATACCCGCACCCGAAATACCCAACGGGTAAAGAATTTTTCCCATTTGCTTACCCATGGGTAAAAAATTTTTACCATACCCTTACCCTAATGGGTAAAAACCCGCAGGGTAAGCGGGTACCCATTGCCATCATTAGATGAGGTAATCCCCCGCCCACCCGAAGGGTTTTGGGTGATGTTGTTAGCCTTCGTCATCCGCGGTCTTTCCCTTCCTGCTCATGAATTCCTTCGTGGGCTTCTTTTTTGCTATGGGATTCAGTTGCATCATCTGTCTCCCAATTCTCTCCTTCATATCGCCTGCTTTATCACCCTTTGCGAGTGCTAGCTCGGTATCAAGCCAAACTTTGTCCTCTTTTGGAAGTTATACTCCTTGAATAGGCAGTCCGGTACCGGTGGAGTCTATCCGCTCGGCGGCTGCATCATTTACATCTGTTCTTCCATCCAATTCTTCTCCTTTTCCATCTGCGAGTCTACCCAGCAATGGCGTCAGAAGTGGTTTTACATCCGTGATGTTAAGCTGGACGGTCAGCACTTTGGGCTTGCCCCTTTCCACCCTACTCAGCAGATCATCCGAAAGAGATCATGGAAGAACCACATCCTGGAGGGTGAATCTGAAGAGATAGATGGGCTCTATCAGCGGGTGGAGGCTCTCCAGCTGGTGCCAGGCAAAGAGGTCAATGGTGTCGACATCATCCGCACCTTCCTCAAGCGCTGGGTGCAGCCACTCCAAGCGAGGGTGCACCCAATGTACCTCTACGCCGGCTCCAGCGATCCGACGAGGGTTTCATCCGAAGAATTGTCTTCGGGTGACCTGGATAGGGCCTTGCGGCCCCGGCTGAAGGCCAAGGCCGGCGAGGATCTCCCGGGGAAGTCGTTGACCTCTCCTTTTAGTGCCAAGAAAATCGTTCCTCAGGTGATGCTTGTTCGTGCGCATAGAGCATTTTCGAATGTTTGCTTGTTCAACTTGCGATGTTGTTGATCGTCTGTCATTATTTTGCAGGCCCTCAAGGTAGCTGGGATGGTGCCCCCTCTACCTGAATTTTTTTTGGAAGCACCAGACAATGAGGAGGTGGACTCTGATTTTGAGCTTCCTCTGGCGCAATATTCGAACCTGGAATCCCCCGAGCCAAGCGAAGGGCGGACCCGAAAGCGCTCCCGGAGGGAGTCTTCGGATGCGTCTACCCCGCCAACTCCGAGGGGTCCATCCTTCCTGGAACAACATGGTGAGGATGAAGGTTCCTCGTCCGCACCTATCCCTGTCGTGCCTATTCGGGCGATGGCTCCACAACCGTCGGCCAAGAAGAGGAAGAAGGCGGCCCCCGTCTTCAACTTGTCGGACATCAAGTCGTAAGTGATTTCACCTCTGTCTTTTCTTCTAAGTAATATGAGTTGTTGTTGATCAAAGCTTTACTTGCATCCATTCTTCGGAGGGGTCCCTTAACGGGGACACTCAGGAGGGTATAGCAGAGTAGAAGCCGACAGCTCCTCCCCGTCAGGTGGTGGCCAACTCTGAGGATGATGGCCCGAACCCCTCCAAGCGAGAAGCTCGGGCAGTCGTAGCTAAGAAGACTGCACGCAGAACTTCGGAGTTCACGCCTAAACACGTAAGTACTTTCTGTTTGACTTCTTGAGGGGGGAGCCCCCGAGCCTTTGTTGGGTGACCTGTTGGTCATTTTGCTCTTGCGGAGCGGAGCCCCCGAGCCCTTTCTGATGGTTTCTTCGTTTTTTGTTTATATTTATTTTTGTAGCCCTTTGTGCACAACACCAACCTCCTTATCCAGTAGCATCTGGTGCTGGAGGCTAAAATGCAGCAACTCCAAGGTATGTGATTTTACACCCTGTTTGTCTTCGTCTGCTCCAATGTTTTTCTAGTATTTGATTAGTTGTCTTATCATTTTGTAGATCAAAACAATGATGCGCTCCAAAGTCTGAATGCTCTCGAAAAGAGCCTTGGCTAGGCGGAGAAGAGGGCAGCTGATGCTGCTGAAGCCAAGGAGCGCCTGCAGAAGGAGGCTGCCGATGCTGCTGAAGCCAAGGAGCGCCTGCGGAAGGAGGCTGTTGATCGCGAAGAGCAGCTCGCTGCGGCGGCGGCTTCTCGCGAGAATAAGATGGCGGATAGGCTTATGGTTGCAGCCAAAGCCTTCTTTGGTGAGTTTCCCTTGACTTTTTTGGGTCTCGTGTTTTTCGACTTTGTCTTGTCTTGCTCTTATTCGAGTAATTTTCTTCTTTGGTTCAGATGCTTCGGGCATCACGTTTGATCATGGTGTGCTGGAGCATGGAGATGCGCTGGCCGATGCCACCGCGACAGTCGAAGATCACTACGGCACTGCTGCTGGCTCCTTGGCGCCGTTGCGGATGCTCTGTCAGAGGAAGCTTCGGTGGCGTATAAGCGCAAGTAGAAGGTAGCGTTCTACCTCCATGGGGTTGGCGATGGCGATGGCGTCCAGAGCGGAGCTGGACCTGCCGCACATAACGTCCCAGATGCTGACGGCTACAGATGGCTTAGAGGTAGCGTTCACCCTCTTTGCCTCTCGCTGTAAGCGCTATGGGCCTAAGCTTATCGATATTCAGGCTGAGTACGCCATGAAGCAGCAGGAGGAGGCCAAGAGCAGGCAGTCTGGATCCGAGGCCACTCCGGATGCGGGTGCTTATGCCCATGTGTTATAGCTAGGATAGTTATCCTTTTGCTTCCTTTTGTAACATCATGCTGATGGACGAGCTCGATTATGCCACGAGGTGGATTTTTTATGTGTATAAGTATCTTTTGAGCTGCTGTCAGAAGTGCTTGCGATGTTTACACTTGCCTATTTGTTTTTAGGGTCTTTCGGGTGAGGTTCCTGTTGTCACCCCGAATGCTCCTGAGCTGCGACCATCCTTGGATGATGCGTTGCAGTTGATTTTTCTGCATGATCGTGTCCGTGGCTTGGAAAAGGACGTCCTTGGCCTTCGAGGCCACGCAGATGTGTGGAAGTAGAAGCCTGAGCGAGCCACTGCCAGGGAGGAGTTCTTGATGGGGGATTTGCAGCAGATGAGCGAGCAACTGCAATGTGAGTCTCTGCGAGCCTGCTGTTCTTTCGAGTGTATCTCTATGTCTTTGCGCATTGCATGCTTGGTGCATATATCAATCTTGTTCCAAGGGAGGAGAAAGAGCGCGTCGTGATTCGGATGAATTGCCTAACGCAACAGGACTTGGAGGCCGGTGGATTCTTCTGGATGGATCGTTATCGAGCCATCGTTCTTGCGACGGTGCAAGATCGCGTGCACCAGGTACTTCGGGTGCTACGACAGGCAAGGACTTCTCTGGCCGCCATTTGGGCCGTCATGTTCCCTTTGGATTATGCGCCTTCCACCTTCTAGGGCCTTCTAGCGAAATTTCGAGACGTAGGACACGTTAGGGAGTTGGTGCGGCATCAGCTGGTTGCTGGGGTGAAAGCTGCCCTATTGCTTTTTCGGCTGCATCGCTGATACGTCAGAAACGTATCTATAATTTTTTATGTTCCATGCTTGTTTAGTATCTACTTTGATTTGCTTTGTCTACACTTTGAGATGTTTTTATATGTTTTCTGTAACTAACCTATTAACAAGTTGCCACAGTGCCAGTTTCCTGTTTTCTTCTGTTTTTGGTTCCAGAAAGGCAGAAAATCAATATTCTCGGAATTGGACAGGACAATAGCCAAAGTCAATATTTTACCATGGACAACACGAAGCCAGAGTACGAGACGGAGGAGGCTCACCAGGGGGCCACACCCTCTGGCGGCGCACACTAGGGCTGGCCGCGCCTAGGGGGTGCAGCCACCCTGGTGGCCCCCCTACCTTGCATCTTTGCCTATAAAGTCCCCCCGATGCCAAAACCCTAAGTACCCGATCAATATACCACGAAACCGTCTGTAGCCTCCGCCACCATCATCCCTAGATCGGGGGGGATCTGAAGTTCTTCCCGGCATCCTGCCGGAGGGGTGATCATCCTGGAGGCCTTCTTCTCCGGTATGAACTGTGAGTAGTTCCACCTTGGACTACGGTTCCATGTAGTAGTTGTTGGGCCACGCGGAGATAAAACAAAAAATTTCCTCTAACGTGGTGATCCCAAGATCTAGCTGAGGTAGAAGGCCACGAGGTTTACCACTAGACGCGCGGTTGCGGATTACTGATGAAGCGCGTCAGTTGATGCAGTGCAGTCCTCACGATCCGATCGTCCTGGTGCTGATCGCACAACACCTCTACTGGTATCCACACGTACAAGGAGGATCACCGGCGGCGAACTGCTAGGTTCGTTACGGCGATAGGACTGCTGTGGAGCTAGGGTTTCCAACACATGGAATGACCTAACCGAACAACCATTAACCTTTCTGGGTTACGGTGCTCCACTATATATAGGGAGTGAACGTGGGCTCTTCTCGCACGACCCATTCACTAAAGCCCATATAACACTAGTCACCGTGAGTCCAACTCACTAACTCAGACCTAATCCGGTTTAGGTCCAACCCAATCATATTACAGGTTCGGATCCAATCCGAACATGCTCCCGCTCTTAAGTGTGTGACCCCGCAGGCTCATGGCTACTTGGACACGATTGGAGTCCGACTCTCAATCGATCAGTCGGTAGCGGCTCCTAGCAGAACGTGTCGACTCCCAAGTACCAAAGAGTCATGATGACTTGCCTTTCCAATGCGACTTACGTCCAAGTCCCTTTTGCCTCGCGATATACCTTGTCAGACTATAGGCGAATATTTGTCATCCCTTAAATAGTCTGACTCTCTTCTCGATCCGAGATAAGTGATTCACCCGACTAACTCTTAGTCGATCGCCTCGGTTAACACTTAACCGAGTCTTGCATGGCCATGCTTTCTGAATCATATATCACGATAGGGCCCAGAGAATATCTCTCCAAGTGGAGGGGCAAAATCCCATCTTGGTTATTCACATCACACAGCTTGATTCTCAGTCAACCCGAACTCTGCCTTTGTAACTGCCCAGTTACGAATCAGCGTTTGATAGAAACTAAGTCGGTGATCCTCAACTTGGACTATGCAACAACCTCAGGTCTAAGGATTACATTGATTGAGATATACAAATGACAACTTGTTCGTTGTACCTCAATATGGGTCAATCTGACTCGCTAAACTCTTTAGCCGAATCTGTGTAAGTTGGAATAGCATCTCCATGCCCATGACAAGTGGAACCGAGTCATCAAGCCAACTTTCACATTGGTCTAAGTTGTGTGTCCAGCACAACCTCAATGACCAAGGATATTTAGTACAAACAACATGAATGCATAGTTCCACAACCGAATCACATATTCAATGATATACATCAGATGTTTATACAAGGACTACTTAATATCTTTACGAATACAATGGGAAATATCATCATACATGATTGCCTCTAGGGCATATTCCCAACAGTAGCTAGATGGTTGTATCTCCTCCTTGTGGTTTCATGTATAGATCTTGTGAGCTCCGTTCATGATCAAGATCTAATTTATTTGTAATCATGCAAGTTGTGTTTGCAGGGATCCGATGGATATTGAGATTACTATGTCAGATTGATTAATGGTTTTGTCTATTTGATTCTATCATGTCTGTATTGTTTGTGATCTTGCATGCTCTCCGTTGATTCTATCAAGATCTAACTTAATACTAGAGAGGGTTCGGATGATAACCTGAAGGTGGACTTCTAGTCATAAATGCAATTGGATGGCGGTCTATGTATATTCTTGTATTGCCCAATCGAATCTCATAGGATCTTTTTGTCTAGTATTGCATTGTTATGCCTTGCTCAGTTCCTGTCAATTGCCCTGCTGTAATTTGTTTACCCTTCATGCCATGTTGTTTATCTAAGGAGATCACCTCTAGTGAACTATGGACCCCGGTCGAATATTTACCATTGATATATCTTCCACTATTACTGTTTACTTGCTGCAAACCATCGTCACCTTCCACACCATATAGTTAATCCTTTGTTATAGCAAACCGATGAGATTGACAACCTCACTGATTCATTGGGGCAAAGTCTTGAATTTGTGTTGTGCAGGTCTCCACGTTGCTTGCAACACCTTTGAGTCGTTTCCTTCCTCCTACTGGTTCGATAACCTTGGTTTCTTACTGAGGGAAACTGCTGCTGTGCTCATCATATCTTGATCTTGGGGTCTTCCAACGAAGCGCCCACGTCAACACCGTGAGTGTCATCAAGCTTTTTTGGCGCCGTTGCCGGGGAGGCTAAGGACGTCTTCACAAGTGGAGTCCTCCTCAACCTTTCTCTTTACTTTGTTTTTAGTTTGCTTAGTTTCTTTTGCTTGGTTTTGTTTGCCTCTTTTTATCAAAAACTCCAAAAAATAGTTTATTTTGGATTGCTTTCTCTATTCAAAAACACAAAAAATTTAGTTCCTACTATAGTTGCTGGTCTGTTATTGCCTTGCCTTGTCATGCTTTCTATCAATGGATGGTTTCTTTGAAACTAGTTCTTATTGGCAAGGTGGGTTCACGGAAGAAGAAAAGTATTATTATAAGGAACACCGTTTGTCACAAAAAGGGAAACACTTATGGGAACAAATTGATAAATTGAATACTATTGCTAGAGAGGTGTGCTCTACTTATAATGTTACTTATTTATTTGATAAATCTTCTTGCTGTAGGAGGTATAAACACCTACCTTTTCAATGTGAGTATAATGATAATGTTACCATATCTTCTTATGTTAAAGGAAATTATGACTTTTATGATGTGGAGAAAATTGAAGAATTTATTGCTTTCAAGGGTGCATTTGAACTTGCCAGTTTGCTTGAAAATACTAATGATGCACCTTATGAATATGAGGTTTATGAGATGCTTAAATTTTGCTTTGATAATTACAAGGAAGAAAATGGCTATATTCTTGAATATTTTAATAGGTGTTTTCCACAAATGGAAGATACTAATGCCTTGCATGAGCCTATGGAAGAAGAAAATGCTGAAACCGAAAGCTCATTAGATGAAAAAGAGGAGGAGAGTGATGGTCAAGAGGAGGAAGAATGGATCTACCCATGCCTAACTTCTAATGACAGTAACTCTTTACCTCTTACATTATTTGATTCTCCCCCTTGCTTACCAAAGGAAGATGATTTTTATGTTCCTATGGATTCTTTTGAAATATCTGCTATGGGTAAAACTTGTGATAATAGTTAGGCTCCTGTTATCTATGATAATCCAATATTTGTGCCTAACTTTGAAATGCATGGTACAAAAGAGTTTTGCCTAGAAAGTGTTTATGATAAAGCTCTAGATGATGGTCCTATTTTGAATGATCAGTCTTCTTGTTATAAAATTGTTAAAGGTGGGTTTGAAGGTTTTAATCCCACTATTTTTGAGCTTGATAAAAATTATGTGTTTGTAGATCATGAAAAGCATGCTTTATGTGATAGTAATATTGTTGAGTTTATTCGTGATGCTACTGAAAGTTATTATGAGAGAGGGAAACATGGTTTTATGCATCTTAATAATATTAAGTTTCCCCTCTTTATGTTGAAAATCTTGAAGCTGCACTTGTTTTGCTTTCGTATGCTTGTTGCTTTGTGCTTTAATGACTTGTTTCTTTACAAGATTCATATGCGTAGGAAGTGGGTTAGACTTAAATGTGTTTTGTATTTGCTTCTTGATGCTCTCTTTTACTTCAATTCATATTTCTTATATGAGCATCTTCTCAAACTATCATGCCTAACTTAAAGGCATTAAAGAAAATTACTTGTTGGGAGATAACCCAAGAGTTTCCTTGAGTCTTGGAAGTTATTACTTCAGTAATGACCTCTCCTTATCCTTTTTGTTTGCTTTTTGTGCCAAGAATGACCTCTAATGAGAGGGAAGTTGTCGTGGTATTGCCGACAAGTGCTCCATGGAGGGGTCCTCACAGTGCGTGTTTAGAGACGTGGGGTAAGGCGGACGGTTGACGGGTACGAGGTAACACAGCTTACCTAGGTTCAGATCCCACAACGGTGGCGGAATCCTACTCCTGCTATAAATCACTATAAGGGCAATACGCCGAGTTACAGAGATAGGTTCGCTGTGCGAGGTTGTATGAAGTTGTTTATGATCGTGCCCTAAAGGCTCCCATAGGCCCGACTTATATAGTCGCCAGGTCCTAGGGTTACAGGGAAAAGTCCTAGCCGGACAGGGTACAGAGTCCTACACTGTCTATTACTAGTCTTGTGTATCTTGTACTCCAAGGCTCCGGGTACGTTGGTGATTCCACCGTAGCCTTCCTTTATCCAGCATGGGCCTCCCTTCTGGATCCATCTAACTGGGCCGCCCAGCAGGCCATAGGCCATGCTACCGACTATGGGCCACCCGGGTTATTCGGATAAGAGACATGCTATGAGGATACCCATAAAGCATATCCCCAACAGTAGCCCCCGGAGAACTCCGAGATCTTGCGCCGTCTTGCCTCTTCACGTGGAATGCTCCGTCTAGATGGATGTCGGCAAATCGTCAAGCAACATCTTGTAGTCCTCCCAAATAACCCTGCAAGGCTTTCTCCATCTTCGACTTGTAAGCCGGAGAAATGCTGAATCTTCCATCGTACTCTTCTGTAGTCGGATTGAATCCGTCCATGTCGGAATCTTCGATGTGACGGCTCATCTACCCATGTCATCTAGGAAGACGTAGGCTTAGGTCAGCGACGCCTCGTAACTCACACATGCACAAAACGCAATCATATCCGATTTTCCCATGCGAGCGATACGAACCGTTAGCGGCGACGGTCGGAGACGTGGCGAAATTTCCACGCACGTTTGCGAACACGTCGTCTACGCGGCAACCGTCCGATCAAGCCGCACGAATCTCGACGCCGAGGATGATAAATAGTGACCGTGGGGAATTTCCACTTTTTACCTCATTCTTCTCGCGTCATCTTCTTCCTCCAGCCGTGCGTCTCCTCGAACTCTCCGCGAGAAACCTCGAAAAAACCCTAGCTCCCATCTGCACCAGTCGCACCCAACCTTCACTCCATGGCTAGCAGCAGCACCTCCCCATCAGTGGCGGCGTCGAATGAAGCCACGGCGAAGCCACGGCAAAGCCGGCGAGCTCCATCTTTGTGCCCCCAGAGGGTTTGGTCATCCCCGCATCGGCGATGATCTAATCCACCGGCGGTGACCCAAATTTGGCGGCGCTAGAGCCACTGGAGGAGGAGCTAGACTCGCACAAGGGCGACTGACCCGGCTCGGACATCACCGACCGCGACATCCAAGAGATGGTCGCCGAAGGCTACCTCCCCATGATGGAGGGGCTCGCCTAGCGGGCGGCGCCGGCCGGCGAGGTGACACCTTCTCCCCAAGCCGGAGAAAAGGTCTACCTCAAAGCTCAGCTGGTACGCGGTGTTTCCCTGCCCATCTCCCACTTCTTCCTCTCCGTCTTAAACCACTATAGGGTCCAACCCCATAACCTTTCCCCCAATAGTATCTTAGTGATTAGCTACTTCGTAGCACTTTGCGAGGGATATCTAGGGATAAGGCCTAGGTTAGACCTTTTTGTGTATTTCTTCACCGTCAAACGTGAAGCCGGACATAGTAAGGAGGAGCTTAGGAACTGCGGCACCATAAGCTTCAAGATTCGACCTGGCCGGCGGTTCCCCGACATCGTCGGCCACGAGTCCTGCAAGAATTGGCAACGGACATACTTTTACGGCCCCGACATTCCTCTGGCGGGCGGAGAAGTAACGTACCCGGACTTCGTGGATGGAGCCGCCGCTGAAGTTTCCACGTGGAGATCCCAAGCCTCCCTTCCTTCCGACCTCGACGCTTCTCGCGCTATAAGGCGGATCGAATGGTTTGTAGAGATGGGTTTGACCGGCTTGGACCTAGCCATGTGCTGGTTCATCAGGCGAATCCAACCTCTGCAGCACCGCGAGAAGTACATGCACGAGTATACCAGCGACAGAAGGGATAGCCTCCGCATCTCCGTGGATAACTTCTCGAGCGACTCCATCAAGCTCCGCCTTAAGTACATCGTCAAGGTGAAGGATAAGAAGCGTGGCTTCACCATAACCTACGATATGTTCGTAGACGGAAAGTGCCCAAAGGTAGGTATTTATTTTCCGTATACAACATATGCTCCAGTTTTTCTGTCTTGCCAATACCATCTTATCTAACACGGTGATTTCTTACTTAACAGCTTAGCGATCTAGATGAGGGCAACCTGGCTGCCCAAATCTACGATCCAAAGATGAAGGAAGTCACGGTTGTGTCCGACGACGATGTCCCGTTGGCGCGAAAGCGGAAGAGCTCCACCTCTGACGCTGCCGACGGAGGCAAGAAAAAGAAGACGGAGGGTGGAGCCTCCAAGAAGACTACCGCCACCCTGGAGGAGGAAAAGAGAAAAGCCACCAGGATCTTTGCCAAAGCACCCCCCTAGTGTAAGCTTCTCATTCTCCGACATTGTTTATTTGTCTGTCTTGCTCCTGTACTTATGCATTTTGCACGTTTTAGGAAGAAAGCCACGACCAGCCTCAAGAAGACCTACAAAACATCGGGGGCTTCTCGAAATATCAAGGACATGCTGCATCGCGACGTCTCCCCCGCCATCACCCCTACCACTCCTGCCGTCAAACCCTCGTCTACCCCGACAAGCTCTCAAGCTAAGGAGGTATCAGGCCCTTCTGCCATGGAAGTGGATTCTGGCGCCTCTACCGAGCTTGCTGTTGTCGGCGAGCAGGCAACGCAGGAGAGTACCGCCCAACAAATGGCTGAAGCTCCGGCTAAGGATGCCATCGGTGGCGGCAAGGCGGCGGTGGAAGCTGGTACTTCTGCCGTTGGCGGAGCCCCCACACCCCAGAAAACCATAGTCTATCCGAAGATAGTATATCCGTTACTTACACCAGGTAGCACTGCTTTGGTCCCTGGTGCGGCGCCGACATCTCCGACGTGCGGTCTAGAGGAGCTCCACCGGCAAGCAGAAATCTTGCAAGGAAACAGCGAATACTTTGCCAAGCTGCTGGCCGAGAGTGCTACGAACCTCAAGATCATCGCACTTGTAAGTTTTCTTTGCTTTTTGCTTTTCATATGAGTATCCCACTGTAGCCCCCGAGGATGTAGACGGAAAAACCATAGGTTTTTGCATCTATATGCTCTAAGAGTGACCAAGTTAGAAAAAACTCTCACTGTAGCCCCCAAGCATTTAGATGGAATGAACTATTCCGACTAGATGCTTTAAGAGTAGAATACGCAGTGTTTATAAATTTCAATACTATAGCCCCCAAGCTTCTAGTTGCAACTAAATTAGTTCTGACTAGATGCTTAAAGAAAGCTAAGCATATGTCTGAGTTAAAAACTTTATACTGTAGCCCCCAAGCTTCTAGTTGTAACTAAATTAGTTCCGACTAGATGCTTAAAGAAAGCTAAGCATATTGTTAAGTCAAAAACTCTCGCTGTATCCCCCGAGCGTCTAGATGGAAAATATCCGACTAGATGCTCCAAGCAGACTAAACAACTTTTAACTTTGTTCTTTTCTCCACAGAACGAGAATGCTCGGAGGGGCATGGCCAATGATAAGTACCTGAAGATGCGTGCAGATCTAGAAGCTGAAAAGGGTAAAACTGCCTTCTTGAAGGAAATGCCCCTTCATGTGCACGGGCTTGTTTTCTAATGCGCATTCCGACTTGGTTTTGTGCCCATATTCTCCAAGTACTCACTGTGTACTTTACTTTCTCCGACTTGCAGAAACCATTGCCAAGGCCAAGGACATTGTCGAGCAGTCCAAGCACATCCAGCAGCTGGACAGCGAGAACAAGATCCTTAAGGAGGAGAGGAAAGAAATGCTGAAAATGCATGAGGATTCAATGAAGGCCCTGCAGGACTCCACCTCCGCGGAAATTAATCGCTTGAAGGAGGAGCTTGCGATTTTAAAAGATCAGAAGCAAGCTGTTGATGAGCAAAACCAACACCACAGTGAGGCGTTTAAGCTCCTCCAACAAGAGAAAGAATCCCTGGCGGACACCCTCTGGAAGGCTAAGGCCAGCATCTTCAGTAAGTTTCCTCCACCTTGTATTTCTGTAGTCTGGATACTTTGAATTTGTTGAACTCATGTGCTCCTTGTCGGAATTTGCAGCTCCTATGGGTTTAACCCGCTCGCCTCCTTCAGACAAGGAATGCATGGTTCTTGCCGGCAACTTTATCAACACCGCCATCACCCAGGACAAAGATATTGCCAATCCCCTCCAGATATATATCAAGGCCTCGGACTCCATGGCGAAGTACTCGGAGATTCTGCGTCGAGCCCCCGAGCGTGTCACAAGCTGGAAAGCTTCATGTGCACGGGCTGGCGCAAGGATGGCGCTGTGAATGGTGAAGTCACACTACGAAGGTGCCGACATCGACACAGTGACCTCTGGTATCCCCTACGTCAACAATGACGGCAAAGAGATTGACCACGAAGCCATCCTGTCGTCACTCGTGGGTTATGACACCAGAGTTGCCGAGTTGGTGGACATCGACGTCTTCGTGCCCATGAACACCATCGACAGCGTCAACCAAGATTCCTCTGAGTCCCACCACAGTGCCGACGTTGAGGGTGATTCTCCGGCTGGTGACGATGCTACTTCCAAGTCTCCTGCGCCAAAGCAATGAAAAACAATCTTTGTAATATTTGTTTCACCTTTGGTGTATGCGCGGAAAAAAACTTGGTGATGTAACTTGAGACGGAAAACAATGGTTGTTATGTCCTGCTACTTAAGAACTAATTTCCAGCATGTATATATTTTTTAAGCAAGTGTTGGCTTATCCATTACTTTGGTTCTTATGCTTGACTTTTCATGAGTCGGAAGACTCGTTGTCGGAACCATGCGCTTAGGTGATGATGCCCAATGGCACCGTCAATAACCCGAGCATAAAATCTCCAACAACAAGTGCCAAAAGTCACTACTCCAGAATCCACATAAAAACGACAAAGAACGTGTAGACCAGAAAACTTAAGCTAACGCCCGTAGGCGGAATTTTCACAAGTGCAAACGCAAGACTTGTGCATAAAGGTTTTACATGATCCAAAAATGAACACTAAAGGAGGTAAAAGACTCAGAAATATGAGTGAACCAGAGAGCTTTATTTCATTGATCATATAAGAGATATACAATTACATAAAAAATGCTAAGTGTAAAAAGGACGTAGTTGTGCTATGTTCCATGGCCGATCAAGCTCCGGGTAGTCATCATCCGGGTCGCGTCGCTTACGCTTATGATCCTCGTTGGGTCTATCCTTTAGTTCACGATTGTCAAAAAGGTAGTAAGACCCATTGAGCAGCGCCTTGCTTATGATGAACGGTCCTTCCCATGGTAGGGATAATTTTTGTGACTTCTTCTGCTTAAGTCGGAGCATCAAATCCCCCTCTTTAAACGAGCGATGTCGAACGCGGCGACTATGGTAGCTGTGTAGCTTCTGCTGGTAGATGGCAGATCTTTGGCATGCCAAAACACGCTCCTCCTTGATAAGGTCCACATCTAGGCGTCTAGATTCTTCAGCGTCATCCTCGTCGCAGGTGGCAACTCTTGGTGCATCGTGGAGGATGTCAGAAGGCAGGATGGCTTCTGCTCAATATACCATGAAGTAAGGGGTGTAGCCGGTGGATCTGTTGGGTGTAGTTCGTAAACTCCACAGCACAGATGGCAATTCTTTCTCCCAGGCTCCAGCTTCTCTATGTAGTGGTGCCTCAAGACGTGGCTTGATTCCCTGCAGAATTAATCCATTGTCTCGCTCAACCTGACCATTGGATTGTGGGTGTGCAACCGATGCAAGGTCAAGTCGGATGCCTTTCTCCCAGTAATAAGCCTCCACTTCTCCGAGTGACAAGTTGCTTCCGTTGTCGGTGATAATGCTATGTGGGAGACCAAATCTCACCACTAGATCCCGGACAAACCTAAGGGCAGTTGCCGCATCAAGCTTTCTAATGGGTTTAGCTTCTATCCACTTGGTGAATTTGTCAACTGCTACAAGCATATGCGTAAACCCACAAGGTGTCGTCTGTAACGGTCCCACCATGTCTAGCCCCCAGACTGCAAACGGCCAAGTTATTGGTATTGTTCGCAATTCTTTACCAGGAACATGTGGTTGTCAGGCATAATACTGGCATCCCATGCATGTCTCAACCTTCTTGTCGGCGTCCGCCTTCGCGGTCAGCCAGTAGAATCCTTTCCGGAAGGCTTTCGCGACCAACGATCGAGGAGCGGCGTGATGCCCGCAGTCTCCGAGATGGATTTCGCGCAGGGCGCCAACTGTCGTGGTATTGCCGACGAGTACGTCATGGAGGGGTCCTCACAGTGCGTGTTTAGAGACGTGGGGTAAGGCGGACGGTTGACGGGTACGGGGTAACACAGCTTACCCAGGTTCAGATCCCACAATGGTGGCGGAATCCTACTCCTGCTATAAATCACTATAAGGGCAATACGCCGAGTTACAGAGATAGGTTCGCTGTGTGAGGTTGTATGAAGTTGTTTATGATCGTGCCTTAAAGGCTCCCATAGGCCCGACTTATATAGTCGCCAGGTCCTAGGGTTACAGGGAAAAGTCCTAGCCGGACAGGGTACAGAGTCCTATATTGTCTATTACTAGTCTTGTGTATCTTGTACTCCAAGGCTCCGGGTACGTTGGTGACTCCACCATAGTCTTCCTTTATCCGGCATGGGCCTCCCTTCTAGATCCATCTAACTAGGCCGCCCAGCAGGCCATAGGCCATGCTACCAACTATGGGTCACCCGGGTTATCCGGATAAGAGACATGCTATGAGGATACCCATAAAGCATATCCCCAATAGAAGTAAGATTTGGAATGTTGCTGTCCCGAAACAGATTTTTGTCCTTCACCATAAACATTCGTGAGGAGTCACTGTAACTCGGATTGGGATGCAAATTTATGAATAAATCCCCCAGTATGTTAGCTAACTTTCGTTAGTTCAACACTTTTTGATTTGAGCAACAGAAGGTCTTCGAAAAAATCGGTTTCTACCTGCTGGTCTGTTTTGACAGATTTCTGCCATTATTTGCATTTGCTTATTGATTCCTTTTTTACTTCTCTTTTGAGGAATTGAGATTTTTGAAGGAGTTGCTATAGTAGCTTGTATTTTTTGTGAAATGTTTTTCTGTTCCAAAGTTAAGCCTAAAGGTCTATTATCTTTTACACTAATGTTGCTAATGAAGATTGTGTGAAGTTTTGTATGAAGGAAAAAATTTAGGTGTAGAGAGAGAATGATGTAATGAGATGAAGAATGGAAAAAAGCTCAAGCTTGGGGATGCCACCCCGGCATCACCAAAAGAAATATCTAAGAGGTACAAGCGTCAAAACTTGGGAATGCCCAAGGCATCCCCTTCTTCATCAATAAAAAGCTTAGGTCTGTCTAGACACTTCGTTTTTATTGTTTCATACACTTTTGTTTTGTTCTTGGAGTGTCTTAGTTTTCGTTTGCTTTGCTTAGTTTGTTTAGTTTGCTTGAATAAAGTAGTTTGGACCCCGTTCTTGCTGTGTTATTTCAAATAAGTTGATTGGTGTTGGAAAGGAGTAGAAAGTTCTTGCTTGAATAGTACAAGAGGAGCTTGCATTGACTGTGACTTAGACTTTAGCATGTCATGCTAGGTGTTGCTTTGACCTTATGCTTAGTGATTATTGTTGTAGCATGACTTGTTCCAAACAATTGGGATTGCTTAGTGTGCCTTGAAAGAATCATGCGTTGTTTTAGCATGTAGAAGCATAGTATTTTGGTATTCTCCTTTGGTGTTTTGTTTGGGTTGACTTGGCACATGCTCACACCATTTTATGACTATGAACAAGTCACTATAGCCTCTATGATCATTTAGTTCTTGACTTGTAGTACCACTGTATGCTTTGATTAGTAATGTTTTGTCGCTCTGCATGATTATGGCCATTATTGCTCTCTTAGTTGGTTGCTCCCAGTCTTTTGCTAGCCTTCACTTGTATGAGTAAGCTCTACTCATGCTTCCAACTCCCAAGAAACCAAGTTATTACAAAGTGTCTACTATAAATTCCTATGCATGGTGTGTTACACCATTCTAAGTATATTCTTGTTTTCAGCTATCTTCCAATTAAAAAGTATTTTGTTATGTGAAAACTTAGTGATTAAAGCCCTCACGAACTTGATGGCACACTTTATATTCTTTGCCCCTAATAAACTTGAACCATGTCTATGTTGTATATGCTTGCACTTATACGTTGGAATTAGCAGAACCATGCTGTCATGGGAACGTTTTCAACATTGCACTTGTACTTTGTACACAGTTGATATCATGCACTTTTGTCTATGGATGTCACCGGTGTGAAATAAAGAGGGATCTTGTAAGTACATGGAGTTATATATTTTGTGTTAGAGAAACGCCTGGGCCGCTAGCCTAAGCCATGCCTAATCATGGTGGAAACTTGCAGCATCACCATAATGAGCTCTCTGTGAAGCATCCTCAATAAAAATCTATGCAAATAGTAAATAAAAAGATCGCTGAGATGCTCATTGTCTGCTTGCCTTGTCATTTTGGTTATGGGAAAGCTCTTGTACCATGTGTAAGGGGTACCCTGTTGGCAGTTCTCTATGATACGCATGTACTTACTATGACAAGAACTTACATGTGACTAAAGTTGAGTAGCATGACGTGTGGCCCTCATATTCAAGGGACATGAGATTGCCAACTTATACTTTGTCAAGCATATACTCCATAGTTTGTTCACTTTAACCTTAATCACTTCAAGATGCTTATGATAGGGGCAATGAGGGCTGAAAGCTAACAAGTACCATAATTTTGGGAAGCTCTTTTTGAAACTTGAAATCCCTGCTTCCCTTTATGAAGGGCCCTTCTTCCACTATTATGTTGAATCTCCACCTTCTACCTTTAGGCACCATTAAGAGAGCATAGTTTCCATTCTTAGTTCTATGTACAGTGTCCCGAAACTTATTGATTGATGCATATTTGTGATATTACTTGTTCTTGTGCTATTTGTATCTAGTCAATCTTATGAACTTTGAAGGTGTCTGATGCATCTATTTGCTACTCTATGAGGGACAAGCTGATTGCCACTATGCCATGTTTTCTGTATGTGAAACAAACAAACGTTTTTCAATGCATGATATTCATGATCTTTGTTTGTAGCCTTTCATGTTGCATGCATAGTTACTTTGTCTAACTATTAGAACTCCATCTTTCATGCACATGTTTAGAGTTCTTTGATCACAGCTTTCAATGCATGCAAATGGTTTGATCTTGGTTTTGATGGTGCATGTCACCTCAAAAATTATTCTTTTATCACTTACCTACTCGAGGACGAGCAGGAGTTAAGCTTGGGGATGCTTGATACGTCGGAAACGTATCTATATTTTTTTATGTTCCATGCTTGTTTAGTATCTACTTTGTTTTGATTTGTCTGCACTTTGAGGTGTTTTTATATGTTTTCTGGAACTAACCTATAACAGATTGCCACAGTGCTCGTTGCCTATTTTCTTCTGTTTTTGGTTCCAGAAAGGCAGAAAACCAATATTCTCGGAATTGGACAGGACAAAAGCCAAAGTCAATATTTTACCGTGGGCATAACGAAGCCAGAGTACGAGACGGAGAAGGCTCGCCAGGGGGCCACACCCCCTGGAGGCGCGCCCTAGGGCTAGTCGCGCCTGGGGGTGCAGCCACCCTGGTGGCCCCCCTGTCTCGCCTCTTCGCCTATAAAGTCCCCCCGATGCCAAAACCCTAAGTACCTGATCAATATTCCACGAAACCGTCTGTAGTTGTCGCCACCATCATCCCTAGATCGGGGAGGATCTAAAGTTCTTTTCGGCACCCTACCGGAGGGGAGATCATCCCGGAGGCTTTCTTCTCCGGTATGAAGCGTGAGTAGTTCCACCTTGGACTACGGTTCCATGTAGTAGCTAGATGGTTGTATCTCCTCCTTGTGCTTTCATGTATAGATCTTGTGGGCTCCGTTCATGATCAAGATCTAATCTATTTGTAACCATTCATGTTGTGTTTGCGGGGATCCGATGGATATTGGGATTACTATGTCAGATTGATTAATGGTTTTGTCTATTTGATTCGATCATGTCTGTGTTGTTTGTGATATTGCATGCTCTCCGTTGTTAGTAGCTATCTTGGCCAAGTAGTTGCTAGTGACTTCAAGAGGGGGTATTTATGCTCGATAGTGGGTTTATGCCTCTAGTTTCCAAGGGAAGTGATAAAAATCTCTTCAGTTGTAGATGTGTTGTTGCCACTAGGAAGAAAACAACGGTCTCTTGTTCATGGAACAAGTGGATTGTTTACCTTACACACTTTTCTTAAAGCAGTTGTTTGTTGCTTGCAACTTAATACTAGAGGGGGTTCGGATGATAACCTGAAGGTGGACTTCTAGTCATAAATGCAATTGGATGGCGTCTATGTATATTGTTGTATTTCCCAATCGAATCTCATAGGATCTTTTTGTCTAGTATTGCATTGTTATGCCTTGCTCAGTTCCTGTCAATTGCCCTACTGTAATTTGTTTACCCTTCAGGCCATGTTGTTTATCTAAGGAGATCACCTCTAGTGAACTATGGACCCCGGTCCAATCTTTACCATTGATACATCTTCCACTGTTACTATTTACTTGTTGCAAACCATCATCACCTTCCATACCATACAGTTAATCCTTTGTTACAGCAAACCGGTGAGATTGAAAACCTCACTGATTTGTTGGGGCAAAGTCTTGAGTTTGTGTTGTGCAGGTCTCCATGTTGCTTGCAACACCTTTGAGTCGTTTCCTTCCTCGTACTGGTTCGATAACCTTGGTTTCTTACTGAGGGAAACTGCTGCTGTGCTCATCATACCTTGCTCTTGGGGTATTCCAACAAAGCGCCCACGTCAACACCGTGAGCGTCATCAATCGTCGTGATGTTAATCTCGCGTAGGTGGCGAATGTGCTTCCCCTTCGACCAGATGGCAGTCTATGGGACATGCGCCCGCATTATGCGGTTGTGAGGCAGCATGCTGAAGAGATCGTAGATCTATTCGAGCAGGGCGAATGTAATGCTCCAGAATAGGTAGATCCTATAAAGAAAGAGGTTGATGTAAAATTTGTATTTTATTCGAGTGGGCTTGTTGTGCCCTTTGTAAAGTTTATATGTACTAGCACGTAGTGATTTGTTATGTGCATGTCCTTTTTGTTAGCCTGACGTGATCAGCTACTCAGGTTGTATGCATTGTCCTCAGTCGACGAGGTCGTGAGGTGAGGCGTAGCCCCCGAGCGTGTTTTAGCGATAAGTAATGCAATGAAAAAGAAATTTTGGCCAAGGTACTTAGCTTTTATTCATAGCGTAACGAGGAGGTACATTGTTCGGCTGAGTAGCCTTATTGAAAGTAAAGAGGTATCTAGGGCTAGAAGCATCACAGACGTGCGACGTTCTAGGGGTTGGAGTATTCGACTCCTGATGCGATGTCCATGAGGCGGTAGGCGCCACCTGGGATGACTTCTGTGAGGATGTAGGGTCCTTTCCAGAGTGACCCGAGCTTCTTCGTCTACTCTTGCTTGAGTCGTATGACAAGGTCTCCTTCGACGAAGGACCTGGGGCATAGCCGACGGCTGTGGTAGTTGTGGAGACTTTGCTGGTAGACCGCTGAGCGGGCTGCGGCAATATCGCGTGCCTCGTCGAGTGTGTCAACGACATCTTCGAGTGCGGCCATTGATTCGGCTTCGCTGTAGGCGATGACCCGTGGGGCCTTGTGGCGTACCTTGGCAGCCAGTACTGCTTCAGCTTCGTGCACCATGAAGAAGGGCGTGAAGCTAGTTGAGATGTTCGGTGTTGTACGCAGGCTCCAGACGACGGAGGGTAGCTCCTCTGCCCAGGCTCCTGCAAGCCACTCAAGTGGGCATAGCAGGCGTTTCTTGATGCCGTTGCCTATGCGGTCGTTGTCCTTTTCGACCTGTCCGTTGGTCTGATGGTGCGCCATGGAGGCGTACAATATGTTGATCCCAAGTCCCTCGCATAAGTCTTGGAATTCCTTCGAGATGAAGTTCGAGCCGTTATCGGTGATGATCTTGTGCGACACGTCAAATTTGTAGACAATGGACTCGAAAAACTTGACGGCAGTTTTGCCGCTTTGGTTGGTGACGGGCATGACCTCGATCCACTTGGTGAACTTATCGACCTCGACAAGGAGGAAAACGTGGCCTCCTTTCGAGGACTTGGGCAGTTTACCGATCATGTCGAGGCCCCATTGGGAGAAGGGCCAGGCCAATGGTATGGGCCTTAGCTCGGATCCTGGTGCGTGTGGCTTATCCGCGTACCTCTAACAGGCGTTGCACCTTTGGACGATGTCGTTGGCGTTGTTCATGGCTGTTGGCCAGTAGAATCCAGCTCGTAGAGCTTTGGCCACTAGGGCGCGACTGCCTGCATGATGGCCGCAGATGCCTTCGTGGATTTCTTGGAGGATGGTTCTGTCATCACCGATGGTGACGCACCTTTGGAGTACACCCGAAATGTTGCGTTTGTACACCTCGCCATTGTGGATGGTGAAGGCCTTAGACCGGCGATATATGCACCGGGCATCTGACGGGTCATCGGGCAATTCATTGTTTATCAGGTACCGAAGGTACGGCTGTGTCCATGTCTCTTCAACCACCATGACCTGTATCAAGCTGACCAGATCGGCCTTGGTGTTGAACTTTTCGGGTCCTTCCTGTCCGTCGGGTGGTGCAGCCCCCGAGTGCTCTGCTTCTTCGATTGATCCCTTGGGGATTTTCCTTTTGATAGAGGGTAAACAGATTTTTTCGAGGAACACACCTGGTGGAACCCGTGCGCAGGTGGAGCCAACGTTGGCGAGTCTATCGGCTTCTTTGTTGCTTTCTCTTCCGATGTGCTGAAGCTCGCAGACGTCAAAGTCCCCGTCGAGTGAGTTGTAGAGCGTGCGGTACGCGATCATGTTAGTGCTGTGAGCGTCACACTCGTTCATCGTCTGCTGGACGAGAAAGTTTGAGTCATCGTAGATGACGAGGCGTGTTGCACCGCAAATCTTGGCCATCCGCATTCTATGTATGAGGGCCTCGTATTCGGCCTCGTTGTTGGAGGCGCGAAATTTCATCCGAAGGACATATTTCATCTTGTCGCCCTGAGGGGACGTCAGTATGACGCCAGCTCCTGCTCTAGCCTCACGCTTGGAGCCGTCGAAGTGCATCGTCCATGATTGCGTCATGTTCGGAGTGTCCGGTAGATGGAGTTCCATCTAGTGGATGAGGAAGTCTGGGAGGACCTGAGATTTGATGGCATTGCGCCGCTCGTAGACTATGTCTAGAGGAGACAACTCGATGCCCCACAGGGATACGCGTCCCATGGCTTCGGGATTGTTCAGGATGTTGGACAGTGGGGCCTCGTTGACGACCATGATCTGGTGCTCCTAGTAGATTGGGCGTTGTACCCCGTGGGTCTTGCCATCTTCGGGTCGTTCGACCATGAGCACGGTGCTTACCACCTGGTGCGTAGCTGCGATATATAGCAGCAAAGGCTCTCGCTCCTTTGGCGTGTCCATGATAGGCAAGGTGGAGAGAAGCCGCTTGAGGTCCTCGAATGCGTCGTCGGCTTCGGGTGTCCACTCGAACTTGTACGCTTTGCGCAGCAGCTGGTAAAATGGTAGGGCTTTTTCACCCATGCGACTGATGAATTTGCTCAGTGCTGCAATCCGCCCGGCTAGCTGCTGGACACCTTTGATATTCTTCGGCTGCTCCATGGCCAGTATGGCCCTGATTTTCTTCCAATTTGCCTCGATCCTCCATTGGGAGAAGAAGTAGCCGAGTAGTTGGCCAGATGGGACGCCGAAGGCGCACTTTTCTGGGTTCAGCTTGATCTTATAGTGATCAAGGTTATCAAACGTCTCGCGGAGATCGTCGATCAGTGTCTTGGCCTCCCTAGTCTTGATTACTATGTCGTCGACATGGACTTGAATGTTGCGACCGATCTGGTTTTTTAGGCACGCCTGCATGCACCTCTGGTATGTGGCACCTGCGTTCTTCAGCTCGAAGGGCATGCTGTTGTAGCAGAATACTCTGAACGGCGTAATGAACGTTGTTTTTAGGTTGGCGTGGTACTATGATGGCCAGGCCACCACTTTGAACTCCAGCCACTCGTGCCTGAATATTTTTCAGGTTGGCCGAAGATGATGTTGATCCATATCTTCCCAGGGGATATACACCCTTCTCTGGGACTATGCCGTGGAACATCGTGTCGGATTGCTCCAGGCTGCACAACGGGATTCGCATCGCCGCGAGTGTGCTGGCGAACATCAGATTGATGCCGCTGCCGCCATCCATGAAGCGCGGCTCATTTTGAACTCTCCGATCTGTGGCTCGAGCACCAGGGCAGCATGACCTGGGCGAGGGATCTGGTGTGGGTGATCCGAACGGTCGAACGTGATGCAGGACTCCGAGCCACTAAGGCACTCAGGGATGGATGGTGGGGAGGTCACCGCCAGACTGACTTGACGGGTGATCTTTTTCTGCACCATGTTTATTGGGCGGCCCTTCTGGATCATTAGGGCTCCCTTTGGTGGCGGGTATCCTCCTGTACTGTTGTTCGGCGCAGGTGGATCGCTGGATTCGACGGTCCAACGGATGGTGGTGGAGGAGCTCCGTGGGCGATGTCACCTGGTGCAGGTGCGGGCCCAAATCCAGGGGTCACGATCTGGCGTCGCATTTGGGTGAAACCCTCGCTGAGCTTTTGGAACTCACGGCAGTCCTTGAGCATGTGGCTCGCTTTTTCTTGCCATCCTGTTTGTCGATGTAGAAATGGATGGTGCAGGGACCGGACAACTTGTCGTATGCCGAGGGTTCGTCGTCACGGCTGCGACGTTGCCACGTCTGTGTGGGTCCTCCTCCTTCGCAGTAGTTTCCTCCGCGGTATCCGCTGCTGCGGTTGCCGTCGTTGCGTCGGCCGGCGTATCTAGCCGCGACCATGTCGACTCCATCGCGATCATCGTAGACGCGCGATCTTCATTTGCTAAAATGATCTCGCATGCGGTCGTAGTCGTCCTCATCATTCGAATGCATTCGGTGGAGGGAGTCTTCGCCATCTGCCCATCGGTTGGCGATGTCCATGAGGTGGTCGAGCGTCTTGGGCTTGACGCGCCCAAGTTCTTCCTTGAAGTCCGGGCGCTTGACACCATCCTTGAAGGCGTCGATTCTCCTTTCTTCGGATATGTGCGCGGCGGAGTTCTTAAGTGGGACCAGCATAGGATGTACGAGCGAATGGATTCGCCGGTACGTTGGGTGCAAGCTCGCAGCTCCTCGATCGAGGCTGGCCTCTTGCTAGTGCCCTTGAAGTTGCGGATGAAGCTGTATGCCAGCTCCTCCCACCTTCGGATGTAGCCGGAGGACAGGCTGCTAAGCTAGATCCGAGATGCGCCTGTCAGCTGCAGCTGAAGGCACTATAGGGCGGTGTTCCTGTTTCCGCCATGCAGCTTGACGGATGAGAGGTGATTGCTAAGCCAGGCCTTTGGGTCCTGCGTGCTGTCGAACTTCGGAGTGTCTGAAGGGAGCTTGAAATTTTTTGGCATTTGCGTTCCCGAACGGATCTGCTGAAGCATCTGGCTCCGCACAGCTCTCCATCGTCTTCCTCGTCGGATTCGGTTGAGCACGCGCGTTTAGCGTGTGCCTTGTCGATCTTGCGCTGGGTGATATCGTTGCGAGCGTCGTAATCGCTGCTGCGGTGCCGCGCTCTTGTGACGTCGAGGCAGATCGTGCTCGTCCTCGTCGGATGAGGGTGTAGGGCTACGGGTGAACTTAACCGCAGCTTTTTTCTTTCGCTCCGCAGGAGCCTCGTCATGGAGCGCAGCTCCGACGAGTATAAGACCATCTAGCGCGGACTTGTTCATAGCGCTCTCCGGGTCACCCACCGGAGGTGGATGGGACGCGAGGTATGTAGTGGTCGCCATGATCGCAGCCTGCGGTGTCTTCGGCATGAAGTTGCCGTTCACGTCCATCGTCATGAAGGATGTGTTGACGGCCCTGGTGACTTCGTGGCGCGCGGCGGGGTCCATGTGCTCTGTGCGGGAGCGATGCTTGTTGGCATTGTTTTCGTGCGAGCTGGAGCCGCCAGTGGCAGAGAGCGTAGCTCGCCGCGCACTAGAATCCGAAGCCGCCTGCTTGCGTTTGTCGAGCTCCTCCATTAACTTCACCTACCGGTTATGCTAGTTGATGATGAGGAGGTGATATGCCATCAGCAGATCCCGTGAAGCATTCACAGGTAGGATGATGTTGCCCGCCACGGCTTCTCGCACTTGACGCCATCCTTCCTCGTTGAGGTTGATCTTCTGGTAGGCGTTGGCGTCGCCTTCGTTGGGCCTGAGCGGCAGGTCTCCCCCGTTTCCTCCGTTCCCAGCTTGCTGGTTGAGAGGTGGGTTGGGGGTGGGTTTGGTGCACTTGATCCTGGTGGCAGTTTCGATTCGTTCTGGATGACCACGGCGCATAGGTAACACCCATGGACTGGATCGCTGCTCCGCAACTTTTGGATCCAGAACCATAGGTTCCTTCATCCGAGGGAGGGCCGCACAGATCTGAGTTGCAGCTGCTGCTGTCATCTGATTCGTTTGTCAGCGTCGACGCGCACAGCGCGCTAATGGGTGGGACCCATGAAGTGGGCCTGATGAATGGTGGTGGCACCCGCTCTGGGAGGCTGAGGGTGCCGGTCTGCCCCACCTGGAAGCAGAAGCTCCCGAACAGCATCTCGATCCCGTCGCCAACGGACTCGAAATCCCTCGAGGTGGCCGGCGAGTGGGCGGTGAAGTCGAAGGTGCCGAAGAGGAGGTGACTCTCCGTCGAGGATGATTTGTAGATCGCTCCGGATGGAACCGTCACGATCGCATAATCAGCATCCCCAGTTCCCACAGACGGCGCCAATTGATGAGGTTTGATCTCGTCAATGCCCATTGTTATGGACTTGTGTTTTGGATAAGATGGGGATGCTGGAGATCGCGGAACGGATAATAGAAAAGCAACGCGGGACACGAGGTTTACCCAGGTTCAGGCCCCCGGAGGGAAAACCCTACCCCTGCTTGTTTGCCCTTGATTTCGGCGGAACCGAAGATTACAAGGGTGCGCAGATGCAATCTGGCGTGGGGGTGCGTATGCGGTGAGTTGAGGAGATCCTTCTCGTCGTGCCCTCCTAGCCTTTATATAGACAGGCAGGTCCCGGGCTTAGGTCGATTCGGTTACAGATTAGGGTTTGTCCCCTTTGAAATTCTATCTACTCTAGTCTTGTTCCCCAAGGATCCGAAGACATCATGGGCTTGGGCCACCCAAAATCTCCGCAGGCCGCGTGTCTTGTCGTGGGCCTTCCCTTGGACTGGACCAGGTATACCAATGTTGTGTACCCGTGGGGTATAACCATGTCAGAATTCTTGAACAAGCTCGTACTTCCACATGCGCACATGGGTTATGAACTACTCCCTCCATCCCAAGGCTTAAGGCGTAAAAGTTTTTTCAAATTTTCACCAGAGATTAAGGCGTATAGTGTGCTTTCCTGTTTCTCCCAGAACTACCCCTCATTGCGATTTACATTGACCAAAAAATCAGGAGAGCAGAAGCGCTGGTATTGGCTATGCATGGCGCATGCGAGGCAATAAGCAGAAAACCAGGAGAGAAATTAATGCGAGCAGTTATCGCCATTGGTTGTGCATGCGAGAGAGATAAAAGGCATGCATGCCTTGGAGAGAAACGAGGAGGTAATTAACAGCGCGGGAGAGAAATTAAGGGAGCAGAGTCATGCATGCAGGGGCAAGACTGAAAATATGCCGATTTTTTCTCTCCACCGATGGCTAACTAAATAACTGCGCTGAGATTTTTATGCCTAAGGTTTGGGATGGAGGGAGTATGATCTTAGTTTACCAACCATGTCATGTGGTTCAAAGTCATCCACAAGCGAATGTAGTTCGTTCACCATGCCATCGCACGTTAACACTCGTATGAAGGGCGGACCTTTTTTTGACAAAAAAGGCGGTCTTCCCGCATACGTGGGGACTCGTATTCCTCTGGCTCATCGAAATCCATTGTGTAGCGAATGTAACCGGCAACTTTGTTCTTGGTAAGGAGGTCATTTAGGCGCACTAGCCAATCAGAGAAGTTGGATCCATCAAACTTGAGTTTCTCGGCAGCTAACCAATCGGTAATGTCAAAAGCAGCCTCGTGGCGAACCATGTTCTACAGTTAAATTTACAAATGTTTTAGACTAGGTTTATAAAAATAAGGGTTCAAACAACTCCACTAGAAAATATTATCCCCAGAGAATGTCTTAGTGATTACACGATCCTAATTCACTACATCACCCTGATCGTCACGGTCGGTGATATAGTTGCAAAGGTGGACGTCAACATGTTGATCACATATTCATGTGACTCGTGCTCGATCTTTCGATCATCCCATGTTCTAAGGTCATGTTTGTACATGCTAGGCTCGTCAATTCTAACTCGTGTGTATTGCAGCGCAACATGGCTTACACCCACCGTATGAACGCAACTATGTCTCACACCCGATTGTCACGGCCTGTCTCGTAACGAAGAACGTTATCTTTGGTGCACATATGAGTGAAACACTATCATTGGAATTAAGTTATTAGGGATCATCTTATTAATTCTACCGTCGAGTATCTAACACTTAGCACACAACAAGATATACATAACGTAATACATCAAATGTAAGTGCGATGCGATATGGTTCTTTGTGATGTGATCTCCATTCGGCGCCAGGGTGTCGGCGCCTTCGGTATGCAGCCCATCATAGTGATGACCGTTACTATGACTTAGCAAAAAAAGTAAACTATTTTACCTTGACTATGACCATATCACATGACAACGCCCATGTAAAAGAAAGTTGGACGCCTCTACTTTATCTTTGCATGTTTTACGTGGCTGTTCGGACTTTCGCGCAAGAATCGTTCTTACCTACAAACTTCAACCACAACACTGATTAGATAATTGTTTCTAATACACCCCATATGGGCCCTCCTGTATAAACACTATATCAACTATTGAGAGAGAGACAGACACCTACTAGCCACTTATATGGAACAAGACATATGTCGAGCGTGGAACCAGTCTCGTGTAAGAGTATGTGTAAGATCGCTCTGGCCGCTTCATCAATCAATACTGCGATATAAACAAGTATACATGGGAAGGTAAAAATTATAGAATCAATGCCCAGATGTTACAACTTGTGTGTTCTACCCGTACTAGTAGTACTACGGATAGATCGGCTCTGATACCACTATTGGTGTTCGAGGGCAGAAAACAAAAAAAATCCTATAAACGAAACACTAATTCTAGGATTTATCTACTAGTAATGCAGTAACGGGATAGGATACGGTATTCATACCTTTGAGAATCAAGCGCGCTTAACATACCGCGAGGAACATGGTTGATGAAGTCGTTCCGATGTTGACCTCAAGGTCACGAAGTCCAACGGCCCCGACAACTCCTAGCTAAAAGACGGCGTCGCCCGAGGGAGCCACACACGGTTACTCCCGCATCTTCCCAATCTAGCCAAAATTGCGAAAGTAGATCTCCCGGCTTCAAATCCCGCAGCACGATGGCGCACCACGGTGGAAAATTCCTCGCTCGCGTAGCCTTGACAAGGGGGCCACGGTCAAAAGAGAGAGAGAAGAGATAGACTACACAAGTCTTTTCTTTATTTTATAGTATCTTTTAATCCTCCTATAGACACCTCTATATATATAGGCGGAGGGAGGGGCTCCCTCCCCTTTAGGCGACCCATGTGAGATTAAAATAAAGGGAAAAGGGCAAATTTCCGAGCTGCAGCTGGCTGGGCCCCTGGGGCAACCCGGGTGGACCACCCAGGCCTCAGCCCAGCCCGGCAGTAGGTGGTGACCAGGCGGCCCGACACGCAGGTAGCCAGCTGGACCGGCTTTGTAGCCCACGTGCGCGTGCCCGCATAGCGGCAAAGTGGCCTGGGTAGGCCGGCCACCCCCGCGCCTCGCCAGGATCACGCGGAAACAGGGTGCCCATAGCCCTGTGCGGTGGCCAGCCGAGGAGGCAGCCGCCTGCCCGGGTGGGCCGGCGCGGCGACTGCGGCCCAGCAGCGCGCGATGCAGCTCTTTGCGTCCCGCCGTCCTAGGCGGCGCACACTATCTGCCGCTCGCTTGAGCTATTTAAAACAGCCCATTCCTTTTTCTTTTTCTGCGGTTTATTTTTAAGTAAAATCCCTCCGGGTTTTTTTCCTAATACGGATGATGCCTTTAAAAATCAGTATTTAAATTTTTTATAACATATTAATTCACAATTAAAACATAATAAATATATATTTAAATCATCATTTATCCAAAACTCCTTTCGGTCCCTTTTCTTTTATTCTTTCTCCGAACACTTTCGGATCTCTTCAGAACATTTCTGGTTTCTCTCTTCTCTTTTCTTCAGTGATTCCGAATATGTCAATAACGATCTCTGAGATTCGTCAAGCCCTTAAGCGTGTTACCCAAAAGTTCGGAAAAACTCCAGACATGGCCAAGACTCCTCTCTGACCAATAATCAACAGCGGGACATGGATGCCCATGATGACCACATGTGTATTCCATGAAACTTGTCGTTGAACCATTAACACTTTGTATTATTTCTTTTGTCTCTATGATAATGGTATTATCCGAGGCTTGATCAATGAGATCACCATGTCAGGTTCAACCTCGTTATCAACAATAGCTACTTTACTAGATATGATAAGTAATATCCCTCGTGACCTAGTCACACGATGCGTAGCTTATGGATATAACTTATCCGAGTGGGGCAGAGTATCTTCCGTCACGTAGATGGACAAATCCTGCTCTTGACATATTTGCCTCTACCTGTTTCTCGAAATACCCAATGTCATCCTTATGATCAGCGTTCCATCCAGTGACGTTAGGTGCCATTAAAGTATTCTCAAGATATAGTGATTATATATGGTCTCACGGTTTAAGGAATGAGTCACTACTTTTCCTAATCATCACAACTTGAACTCTGTGACATGATCGTGTATTAGATAGGGTATGTTCACCATCTTATTTTTTAATGAGATGACTCCATTGTCAATTGATGCCGAGGCACCAGCATGATCAGGAAAACTTGATCATCCGTTAACCAATAAAACAGTGACTAGAGTTTTATCGAAAACTCCTAGATATTTGTATTTCCATTCAACTAATACAGTTATAGCATAATATAAAACTTAATCATAAACTTTATAAAATATGCTAATAATCAATATTATTATTTGTCTCTAGCACATATTTCCTTCACTTTGCCCCCTCAACCTCACGATCATCAAGCATCAGTGGAGTAGCTTCCTCTTCCGTAATATCCAGCTTGCCCTGGGCTTTCCCCAGCTTGGATCCTTGCAGAACGCGGCGACAGCGCGCCGCCATTGCCAGGTGAAGCCGTCATACCGGCCTCAGAGATTCCCGGCCGTGCACCGTCTGCACCAGCAAGGACCTCACGATTTGGTATCCGCCAAGGGTGGGAAAGGGTGCTTAGGACCCTCCTGAGTCACCCCGAACGTAAATAGCAGATGGGGGGAGCAGCAACGTTATAGGGAACACAATAAATGCATGCCGCTCGTTCTTGTCTCAGGATCGCCATCTCTTTTCCAAAATTAGGACAAGTTCGCTCTTCTCCAAAATTAGCATCGCTCCAGCAACCTATATAAGCACACATGCATCTCGATCTGCACCATCACCAAATAAACCGTCGTCGTTCCCCGCTCTCTAAAGTGCTCGCTCGCTCCTCCATCCATTATAATAAAGAAAGGAAAGATGGCCTTAGTAATAAGGATCCTTCTCCCGCTCCTCCTCCTGGCCGCCGCGACGCCGGCGTCCCTCGCGGCCCTCGATGTGGTGCCGATGCTGGCCGGGAAGCCCCAGTACGCGACCTTCGTGAGGCTCCTCAAGGAGACAAAGGTCGCCGACGAGGTGAGCCGGCTCAAGACGGCGTCGCTGCTGGTGGTGCCGGAGAAGGCCGTGAAGCCCCTCCTGTCGCTGCCGCGCGACAAGCTGCGGACGGTCCTCCTGCACCACGTCCTCACCAAGTACTTCGACCCCATCCAGCTCGCCGAGATGAAGACCAAATTCGCCAAGCTGCAGTCGCTGCTCTCCAACACCAACAAGAACCTCGGCATCATCAACTACACCATGGAGAAGGACGGGCAGATGTACCTGCGGTCCCCTGGCGCAGACACCGAGGCCAAGCTCATCAAGGTCGTCGCCGCGCGCCCATTCTCCATCTCCATCATGGAGATCTCAGCGCCGCTCGTCTGCAAAGAGATCCTCGCTCTTAATAAGACCCCCGCCCCCAAGCCCAAGGCCAATTTCAAACTCATGTCTGCCGACACTGAAGGTGCCGCCGCATAAGTAATTGGGTTTTTTTATTAAGGTTGCGCGCAGCCTCCCGCCGCCATTCGTTCGGCTAATGCGCCACTAATTGGATGGAATTGTTCCTTTTTTTTCTTAACACTAGGCCTTTTTTTTTCGGCAACTCTCGCTTTGTAGCTATGTTTTTCTTCCCTAGTGCGTATGCACTTCAATCATCACTTTTTTAATGTACTTCTCTTTTCTCTTCCCAATGAAATGTGTACTTTTCTAATGCTCCTCTCTTTTTTTTTTGTCCAATTAAGCCAGAGAAAAATTCTATGGGGCAGCAGCCCATAGAAATTTGAAACATAAGAAAGAAAACATTTCTATGGGGCAGCAGCCTATGACAACCGCATTTTTGCATGACCGTCCTTCTAAATTTCCCTATGTATGTGTTGTCCATCCATGTTGGTCTGGGTGATGAGGACGCCTCATGTCTGCCGGCACTGAAGGTGCCGCCGCCGTGGCTTCCACCGCCGCATAAGTAATTGGGTTTTTTATTAAGGTGGCGCGCAGCCTCCCGCCGCCATTCGTTCGGCTAATGCGCCACTGATTCGATGGAATTGTTCCTTTTTTTTTATACATACACTAGGCTTTTTTTCGTCAACTCTCGCTTTGTAGCTACGTTTTTTTTCCTGCTGCGTATGCACTTCAATCACTTTTTTAATGTATGTACTTCTCTTGCCAATGAAATGTGTGCTTTTCTAGATGCTCCTCTCTCTTTTTTTTTGGTCCAATTTAGCCAGAGGTAAATTCTAGCCTATTGTCATTCAAAAACCGAAGAAAGGAAACATAAGAAAGAAAACATAAGAAATTTGAAACATAAGAAAGAAAACATTTCCATAAATTCTCAAAAAAAAAATATAAGAAGAGGAACTTCATGGCACAACCCCTAGACAATAATAAAAGTGTATAGACACATATGTTTCAGAAAAAGTTAAAACATCTTATAATTTGAAACGGAGAGTAGTGACACCTATGGCAACCTGGCAAGTATAAATCCTTTTGTGGATGGGCATCTCTAGCCCATTGTTAGGATCACAGGTGGTGCTTTCCTTCCGGCGCGAGTTTGATCCCGATGTGCCAAGTTGTTAAATTCCTTGGGTTGAGCCTCATGCCTCCCACCCTTCTTCTTAATAATACAAAGCCGCAGGGTTCCTCCCTTTGCTAGCTGGTCTGGTTAAGTATAAATCCTTTTAATATTTGACTAGTATAATTTAAACATTCCCATGTTGCACCGTCACTACTTCCTGCAAGAACAAAACTATCAATCAAATCCTGCAACCTACTAAACTGAAACTGAAGATCTATCTATGTTTTCAGTTTCCGTGGCAGGACAGCTTCCAAATCATATGCATGCCATGGTGTATTGTCTTCTTAATTTGTTGGGCATGTAATCTGTTCATCCTACCACAGCATGCAGAGTCTTGAACAAAGCGCCCAACAAGCTACTCCCTCCGTTTTAAAATATAAGATGTTTTAGATTTGTGAAAAAAATGTATCTACACTTATTTTAGTGTAAGATTCATTCCAAATTTGGTGAACCTATCTACTAAAAAAGTTTAAATCCATTTGCTTCACAAAGCTAAAACATCTTATATTTTAAAACGGAGGGAGTAGATCACGACAGCATGCATAAAGGTGTCCCGCCGAGTTACACTATCACGAGGCAGAGTACGTATATATCGGGCCAGCACGCATCGTGCTTCTGTCTTGAAGCTGGATGCCTCTAGGGCAAGGCCGGCTCCGAGGGATCGCGACCCTGGCATCGGACAGAGGCCCACGGCCGGAGGAGGCCCAAAAATTTGCACTCACGTGGGGTGGCGCTATTTGATACCTAGAGTGTAGAATAGTTATTCTATATCCACCCTCTATCTTTAGAACTGTATATTATTTTTACGTCATGTAAATTTCGTATTACTTCGTAGGTCGAGAAGAACATAAAAAGTTTTAGAAATGACATAATTTTTTTTTACATGCTGTAAAAAAATTCGACATAAAAGACATATTTTTGGTGTTTTTTACACTATAATGACTCATAAACTTTATTTTTGTGTCAAATTTTTTGGTTGTGATGAATATATGAACATAATTATTCGTATACAAAACATATTTTTTCAATCTAACAACGTAAAAATATGTTGGGTGCAAAATAACTATTCTACACCCTGGGTGTTGAATAAGGTAAAAACCTTATTCAGTAAGGCATCGATATATATATCGATGCCAGAAAGGCAAAAACCTGCTGGCTGCTGCCCACACGCGAGAAACCAGTAGGGCCCCGAAAACGTGAGGGTATACGCAAGGGTTACGACGCGTCACGCGAGCAGGAAATCGAAAAGGCTTACGAGTTACGACGCGTTACGACGCTGGCCGCATGTGCTACGATGCATCGCGAACTCACGATCTCCCTTCTCTTCTCTTCTCCTCGACTCTTCGGGAATCGGCCGGACTCCGCGCCTCGATCTCTAGCCTCTAGGGCCCTGCCTCCCTGACTCGATCGCAGATTCGCAGGTCATCTATCGCCTATCGGGGATCACCAATTCACCAGCGGCAGGCCCTGATTCTCACTCCTCAATCCTCATACGGCAGTCGCTAGTCGATGCAAACCATAGATGACAGGCCCTGATCTGCTGGTACTGGTATATTAAATCTCATCTTGAGTGTCTTTTGCCTTTTATTATTTTATTTCTGTTTTTAATTCTTTACATGATCATGCTATAGCCGATTCCTTCACAATTTTAGGTGATACGGCGCCAAGACAGATGTCTGGAGCTGAAAAAAGGAATAAATGAAAATGGGACACAAAAAGGTGCTTTAAAAAAGTATTTTCCGGCAGCAATAGTATCATTGGAATTATTTCTTATTTGAGGTAATCAAACTAGCAACAAAATACTACTTATTATATTTTGAGACTAAAATGTATGGTTGGATGTTAACTTTTATTTTGAAACTGCTAGTAGATACATATATGATATTTTTTCTTAATATGTCTATATATACATTAGCCTTCGGGCCCATGCCGTCGACTTTGCCTAGGGCCCTGAAAAACATAGAACCGGCCCTCCTCCAGGGTCGCGCACTCCTGGCTCATATTAGATTATTACCGATGATCACAACTGGCCATCCACCTTTTCACAAGCGGCCATCCACTGAGCCGAGGTACACTGTTAAGCTGACCTTGGATGTGCAAGAAGGAATACATGTTTTCCACAGCCGAGACGATGGCCTGCTTTTGCTTGTGAAATTCACACGGTGCCGCCTTTTGTCACAAAGATAAATTTCAGTGAGTTTTCATTGAAATTCATTGATTTTGGTAGATACCAAAATAGTTAGTTCTTAGTCAAAATATTTCAGCCCTTTCGGTAATACACATGGATCAAAAAATATTCAAAATAGTTTTTTAATATTATAAGGAATGCTGAGAGAAAATTTCGCTCCATAGACCGAAATTAAAACCAAAATCACTGAAATTCACTGGATTTCTAGATCAAAAGGGCCCACCCAGTCCCATTTTATATAAAATGAAATCAAGCCTGCCAATATCTTTTTAGTCAACGAATACCCAGGGAGACCTTAAACTACAATGACAGAAAACAAGAAAACAAAGGACACGACATAGACATGATTGCACACTCAACAAACATCTCTAGGAGCAGAAGGGGGAAACTAACTTTCCTAATCATGTGTTTCCACTTCGAAACGCTCGCAGATGTTGTAGAGCACAGCCCTGGTCTTCTCCACAGGCAGCAAACCCAGGATGGCGTCATAGGTGAGACCGCCATCACCAGAGCCACAAGGAGGAGTAGCTGGGGCGTCACAGGAAGCTTCAATCACCCCCACACCAACCTGCCATTTTCCTTGCACCAATTGTAAACCACATCCAGAAAAAGACCCACCTGGGAAAGTATGTCCTCTTTGAAAATAAGCATGTTTCATTAAAATCCAAGTTTGAGAGTCAAATATCAAAGCATTTCTCGATTTCCAAATACTCCACAGAACCGCAGCACATATAGCATTCAGAGTCCTATGCTTTTTATTTGAAATCCAAAACTTAGAGATACACAGGTAATCTTGACCAAGCTCCAGACCAAAGAAATGAGAAACAAACTCCCGGGTTGCAGTAGCTACAATACATCTAAAGAAAAGGTGATCAATGGACTCAGCTTCGGAATAGAACACACAGTCTGTAGGTTTGCCTAGTTCCCTTTTTTGCAGATTATCTCATGTCATCAGTTTGTTATTAGAGAGAAGCCAAATAAAAATCTGCACTCGAGGAGGGACATTCAGTGACCAAACAGTAGGAATGTACACATGTGTCATCCCTCTGAACTGAGAATCTTATAACAAGAGCTGGTAGAGTACTATCCACTAGAAGTATACTCCCAGATAAGAGAGTCACAATCAGAAGAAAAGAAAATACTAGTCGCAATCTGTAAAAATTCTAGCCATTGTTCATAGAGTTTAGGATTAAAGTTTCTACGGAATGTAAACCTAAGAGAACTGTCATCCCAAACATGTTTAACAGTGGCCATCTGCTCATTACAAATACAATATATTCCCCAAATTGAACAGACAAAGGGCAAATGCCAAACCAGACATCCTCCCAGAATCTGACCTTGGCACCATCTCCAAGGACCCATCTAGAACCAAACTGGACTGATCTAGCAGCCCAAAGAAAACCCTTAAAGAAGTTGGAGGAATTAGAGCTCCCATAACAGAAAATGTTAGGATTGTGAGTATTGTACTTAGCTTCAATGATGTTTTTCCATAGCTTATCCTCTCTGGCAGCAAGTCTTTTGAGCCAGGAAGCTAGCAAGCAAATGTTAACATCTCTAAGGCAAGAAACATCCAGCCACCCCCCCCCCCCCCCCCCCCCCTCCCCCCATGGTTTTTAGGCATGCACACTAGGTTCCGGTTAGCTAGATGTAATTTTCTCTTGTCTTTGGAATCGCTCCAGAGACAGTTAGCCATCTGCGAATTAATAAGGTCCAAAGCCCATTTAGAAAATTTAAAAAGAAAGCAAATAGACGGGATGCTAGCTAGGCAGGTCTTAATCAGGATAAGTCTAGCTGCATAAGAAAGGAGTTTCCCCTCCATCCTGGAATCCTTTGCAAGATTTTACCGAAATTCACTGGATTTCGGTGATTTCGGTAGGGGCCGGAATATTACCGGTACCGAAATCCGGAACCATGCATCTGACTGAAGCGTATGCAGCAAAAATTACCTCCGTATGCCACAGCTAATTGATCAGTGTGTGGAATTCTATGGAGGGCCTAAGTAACTTGATGCTCCTCTCGATCTTTTGCATGCAAGTTGATTGATATATGTAGAAAATAAATAATCACTGCTACATACTTCCTCCGAGTTTACTAAAAAGACTTATATTATAGAGAGGTAGCAGATGAGACGGACACAAAAGAATTGGAACAGATGTGCACACGATCATTTATGGCCGATGTGCGTACGATGGAGGCTCTGGCACCGTGAGATGGCCAAACAGTCCATACACACACGGATTAATTTAAAAGTCGGGCACAATTCATGTGGAAATTCGTCGTGTGTATAGCACGGTTCCAAAAGAATTGATGTGCAGACACGATATGCTACACCTGCTGATCTGTAACATAAGATGTTAGGCCAACCGATATATGAGTTAGTCGGTTGTAATAAACCCCGCGTCGCTCCCGTACGATGCGACTCGGGGCAACCCTAGCCGCCGTCGCCGGCGGGCTCCCCCCGCGCGACTCCCTCCGCCGCCGCTGCCGCAGGTCCCTCTCGCGGTGGCGGCGGGCGCCCTCGCCGCCGAAGGTTGGAGAGGGGGGCTGCCGTGGAGGCGTGATGGCGGGTCGGGGAGACGGCACGGCCTACTCTGGAGGTCGCGGGCGGCGCATGGTGGCTCGGCGGATGCGGTACGGGTGGTGTAGGGAGGGGCCTCGCTGCAACGACGACCATCTGCGGGTGCGCCGCGTGGGCTAGATCTAGGGCCATCTAGGCCAGGTCGGCCCTCGGCGGGGGCGCCGTGGTAGGCAGCGGTCAAGGCGTGGCGCTGGGATCTTGCTGGGCGGCTGCTCCGGCGCTGCTGAGGTGGTTCCCTGTTTGGCTCTCTTCCTTTTGCCTGCTCGATCCGTCCTCCGGAAACCGGCCGGCGGTGTGGGAATCGCTATGGCGGATCTAATAAAGGTGGTGGTCCTTTCATTTCTTTCGCATGAAGACGAAGATCTGCTTGATGTCTGCCCTCCTTGATCTGGTCTGGAGAGGCGGGTTCCGGAAGGCTCCGCCGACGAACTCCCATGGGCGTATCATGCCTGGAGATTGATGGATCGGAAGGTATTCGGCCGCGCGCACCTTGTTTTTCTAGCCGATTGGTTTCAGCGGGAGCGGTGCGAAGCTCTGTTGTTTGTTTCCACCAAGTGCCATGCTTTGAGCCATGGTGATGTCAGATGCGGAGAATGTCAGAAAAGCGGAAATTTGAGGGTAGCGATGGTGATTTTTGTTCTTGTGATGACGGAGATCTGGCTGCGTGATCTGAGACTCGTTGCAGCGACTGTTGGTGCGGGAAGATAACATAGGGGAGTTTCTAGCCTTATCTTGCAGGGTGAAAATCCAAGGTCTAGCCTTAGGTAGTTGTGCCTGGTAATGATCCTGTTGAAGACATTGTTTTGTGAGTAAGGACTTTCTTCATGATGAAAACCTATGGCCTTTGGTCGGGCAATGACAGCGCTTGGGCACTGTTTCCTTCTTAAAGGCGTTGTTATTGGAGTGGAGGACTACTGGTGTTGTTCTGATGGTGTCACTGTCGTTTCTTTGAGGATTAGTTCTCTATAGCGGGACTTTTCTTTTTTGTAATTTCTCTTTCTTTTTTCTGAGTTGTGTGCATCCGTAGAGCCGCTAGGGCATGCGTTGTTGCAGAGGCTAGGTGTAATTGATGTCCTTGTGATATTAATATATGCTCTTTTTCAAAAAAAATCTATATTATGGGGTAGAGGGAATAGACGTGTATTTAGTGAATTTGAGATGCTTCGAGGAATGAACTGCGTGTTTTCAGTGAAATACTTATCCTGGCAGACCATATGGATGAGTGGTCCAATAAATAAAAGTTGTTCTGGTAGTTTTTTTTTGAACTGGGTTCTAGTAGTTGTCAGTAAAGCTTAAAAGCAAAACAGAGTCTGAGTTTGTAACAGCCATATTCAGCATGATGGTAGATATAACTGTTCAAAATAAGGAAGCCATGAACGTGTTTTGGGGCGAAAAAAATGTTAAGCAAAGCTCGTTTGAAAAAAATCACACCCTGCGGAGCTACTGATGAGGGGCGTCAGAGCTTGTGCAGCGTATGCAAAATCCTATATCTAAGAATAGCTTTTTGGTGCTTGGCTCAAGTCTAAACTATGGACACGCTGAGTCTAGTGAAAAAGATTCTCTAGTTGAGTCTAGAACTAGACTCAAGCACAAGAGAATAAGGAACCAGCAGGACCAACCGATCAGAGTAATAGCCGTGGCTCCTTATTCTTCCGTGGTGGGCAAAGTGCACCAGATAAATTAGTTCTTTTTTCTTAGAAACGACCTGCATGCAAAGCTAAACGGTGAAGCTGTTTCGTTTCCTTAGACTCAGCCAGCTTTTCTCCTTAGATTGATCCACACGCTGTACATGCCCTCATTAGCTAATGACGAGCGTATGTGATTTCGGTAGCACTACAGTAATTAGGCGAGGCGTCGAGGGCCAGCTGCCTTTGGCACAGCCCCAAAATACCGCCTGCATAGCCCCCTCGGTATAGTGCCTTATCGGCATAGATGGTTTTGTCGTCAGCACACGAATGGCCGTCGGCATAGGCTGTGCCGACGACTTTGCCCTCGGCATAGCCTAACGGACGTTAGAATTTTCAAAAATAAATTCCCATCGGCACAACCCCAATAGCCACCTCGGCATAGTGTCCTGTCGGCATAGACGGTTGACGAGGTTCGATCTCGTCAATGCCCATTGTTATGGACTTAGGTTTTGAAGAAGATGGGGATGCTGGAGATTGCGGAACGGTTAACAGACAAGCAACACGGGAACACGAGGTTTACCCAGGTTCAGACCCCCGGAGGAAAAACCCTACTCTTGCTTGTCTGCTCTTGATTATGGCGGAACCAAAGATTACAGGGGTGCGCAGATGCAATCTGGCGTGAGGTCTGTATGAGGTGGGTATAAGGCCCTCATCGCCGTGTCCTCCTGTTCTTTATATAGATAGACAGGTCCCGGGCACAGGTCGAGTCAGTTACAGATTAGGGTTTGTCCCTTTCGAAAATCAATCTATTCTAGTCTTGTTCTCCAAGCATCTGAAGACGTCATGGGCTTTAGGCCACCCGAAATCTCCATAGGTCATGTATCTTGTCGTGGGCCTTCCCTAGACTGGTCCAGTTATACCAATGTCGTGTACCCATAGGGTATAACCATGTCAGTAGCCCCCGAGTGTTTAGTCGAATCATAGATTCGGCTGAGGACTTTTCAATCTTTCGGGTGCAGTTGGACCTGTTCGTAAGAAAAAATGATTTAGTTTGCAGGGATTGTTGATGCGTGTGCCTGAATCGCCTGACGGATCAGGGTCAGTTAATTGTCATTGGACAAAACAACACGATCTTCTTTAGACTCGAGTCCTTGGACTCGAATCTAGAACGAATGCTGGCATAATTCGACTCAGGCCGTTGAGGTCTTATAGGAATAGAATCCCAGTGGATTTCAAGTGATGTAACCAACGCGTCTCTCAGGATTTTTCGTTGTGCCTGTTGACACGGTATTTTACTGGCAGAGCGCAGTCAGGTGCGTTACCAGGCCATCAGATGATATCTGCAGGTCTTATCCTTGCGTCGCAGACACAGCATCCGAAATGTTATCACCGCGAAGGTGTTTCGGGTGGCCAAGGAGAATGCTTCTCACTTAGCGTTGGTTTGGGAAAAGTTGCCAAAAATATTTTGTATTTTAATCTGAAGGATTGCAGTCGAATAATTCATAGGGTGCATGGCCAGCGCGTCCTATGGGAGTAGCCCCCGAGTGTCTGTTCGAGTTGTAGACTCGAGCAGAGACTTTAGTTCAGCTATTTTAGCTTAAGGTCCAGAAAACACAATTTTTTGGATGCTTGACCAATCCTCCCAATGGGAGTAGCCCCCGAGTCCTTAGTGGAGTCGTAGACTCGACGTAGGACTCGAAGATAGTCGAGAGTTGTAGTTCCTTAATCATGTCTCAGGTGCGTGGCCAGTGCTCCTGATAGGAGTAGCCCCCGAATAGTTGTTTGAATCGTAGATTCGAGTAAGTACTTGATGTATCAGCCGAAGATTTCCAGTTGTTGCTCGATTGGTTTTGATGACGTCAGTGTTGACGCTCGGTGACCTCAACCATTTGCGGCACCAGAGGTGACGTGACAAGACGAATGTGGGCCCCACTTCATGACTTGGAGTTGACTGGTTATGCGCAATGTGGCGAGAATTATGGCGTTTCCTCGGTTTCCATGCATAGTGGACGGCGTGCTGGTGATGATTCGTTGTTGTGCTGACATGTGTATGGTTGGATTTAGCTTGCGCGCTAGGGCTTCTGGATGAACGGTTCATATTCGTCGCCTTCGTCCTTTAATACCGTGGGTAAACAGTGAATCTGTTTTACCCTTTGCCATTTGTTTTCTCACCATTGCCTCCATTTTCATGAACACTGCCTCTCTCGCGCGCACTGTAAGTTCTCCAGTCGTTTCCTTCTTCCGTCCTTCGCGCGCACCGCCGTCTTCGACGCCGCGCAATGGGCAAATCGAAGAAGACCTCTGCCGGAGTGGGTTCGAGCAATTCCGGCGACGGCAAGAAGGTTGCCGCTGCCACGCGCATCACTGACGGTGGGTGGAGGCGCACGGAGGGGCGCGACGCCGACCTGCGCAAACTGCGCGATGCGGGGTTGATCCCACAGAACAAGGAGGACGTGAAGCTTACTGGCGATGAGGTAATCCCCCGTCCACCCGTAGGGTTTCGGGTGATGTTTGTTGCCTTCGTTCTTCGTGGCCTTTCGCTCCCTGTCCATGGTTTTCTTCGTGGACTTCTTTTCTTTTACGGCATCCAACTTCATCATCTTTCTCCCAATTCTCTTCTCCATATCGCCTTCTTTATCACTTTCTGCGAGTGTTGGCTCGGTATCGAGCCCACTTTGGCCTCTTCCGGAAGCTCTATTCCGTGAAGAGGCAGTCTGGCACCGGCGGGGTCTATCCGCTCGGTGGATGCATCATCTCCATCCGATCTTCTGTTCTTTTCTTTTCCTTTTACATGTGCGAGTCCGTCCAATACTGGCAAAAGAAGTGGTTTTATATCCGCGACTCCACAGTGGACGGACAAGATTTTGGCCTCGCTCCCTTCGACTCCTCCCAGGAAATCATTCCGAAGAGATCCTGGAAGAACCACATCTTGGAGGGCGAGGTAGCAGAGGTGGAGGATCTCTACCGTCGGGTGGAGGTGCTCCAGATGGTTGCTAGGAAAGAGGTCAATGGTGTGGACATCATCCGCACCTTCCTCAAACGTCGGGTGCAGCCGCTCCAAGCGAGGGCGCATCCGATGTTTCTTTACACTGGTCGCAACGACCCGACGAGGGTATCAGCCGAGGAGCTGTCCAAGGGCAACCTCGATAGACCTATTCGGCCGCTGTTGAAGTTCAAAGCCGATGAGGATCTCCCGGGGAAATCCTTGATTGCCCCCTTCAGTGCTTCGAATGCAGTCCTTTAGGTGTAGAATTGCATCATGAGCGTTGCGCCTTTGTTCGAGTGATGTTTTCTTATGACTATTGTTACTAATCACGATCTTTGATGTCTTTGGTGTGAGGGAGCTCAAGGTATCTGGCATGATGCCCCCGCTGCCTGAGAAATTTTCGATTGCGCCGAACAACGAGGTAGTGGAATCTGAGTCCGAACTTCCTCCGGCGCAATCTCCAACCCAGGAAGCCCCCGAGCCAAGCGAGGGGCAGACCCGAAAGCGCTCCCGGAGCGAGTCTTCAGATGCGTCGACTCCGCCGACTCCTCGGGGCCTTCTTGGAGCAGCATGGTGAAGATGAAGGAGCTTCTTCTGCACCTTTCCATGTTGTGCCGCTTCGGGCGATGGCGCTGCAGCCACCGACCAAGAAGAAGAAGAAGGAGAAGGCGGCACCTGTCTTCAACTTGTCAGATATTGACTCGTAAGTTGTTCCGTATGCGCCTTGTTTTGTCATTTGTGTGTGTAATGTAGTTTGTTCTCTTAGTGGGGGCACTCAAGAGACCGTAGGGGAGTCGAAGCCGACGGATCCTCCCTCTCAGGTGGTGGCCAACTCTGAGGACGATGAGCCGAACCTCTCCAAGCGAGAGGCTAGGGTAGTTGTGACTCAGAAGACCGCACGCGAAACTTTGGAGTCCCCGCCTGAACACGTAAGTAGTTTGCACCTTTGTCTTGTAGGGGGATCCCCCGAGCCCTTTTTTGGATGACCTGTTGGTCGAGTTTTGCTCCTCCGGGGTGTAGCCCCCAAGCCCTTTCTGATGTTTTCTTGACTGCTTGTTTCTGATTCTTCTTGCAGCCCTTTGTGCATAGTGCGAACCTTCTTATCCAGCAGCATCTGGCACTGGAGGCCAGTGCAGCAGCTTCGAGGTACTCACCTTGTTTATTTCGTCTTTCACATGAATGACGCTTTTGTTGCTCATGTGTTTCTTGGTATTTTGCAGATGAAAACAATGCGGCTCTTCGTCATCTGGACGCTCTTAAAAAGAGCCTCGGTCGAGCGGAGAAGAAAGCTGCAGATGTTGTAGAGGCAAAGGAGCGCCTGCAAAAAGAGGTTGATGATGCTGCCAAAGCGAGGGAGCGCCTACAGAAGGAGGCCTCTGCCCGCGAGGAGAAGCTTGCTGCTGCGGCAGCCACTCGCGAGAAGGAGATGGCGGATAGGCTGATGGCTGCAGCCAAAGCCTTCTCCAGTGAGCTTCCTTTACTTGTTTTGGTCTTGTTCGGCAGCTCCTTGTTGTGTTCTTATTCGGGTCTTTTTCCTTCTTTGTCTCAGATGCTTCAGGCATCGCGTTTGATCGCGGTGCACTAGAGCATGGAAGTGCTCTAGATGATGCCACCGCAGCAGTCGAAGATCGCTGTGGTACTGTTGTTGGCTCTTTGGCGAAGGCCAAGGGAGTTCTCCGACGCTTCTACAGGGAGGTCATCCCCAAGGGCGCTGCTCTTGAGGATATCGACGCTCTGGCGGATGCCCTGTCGGAGGATGCTCCGGTGGCATACAAGCGCAAGAAGAAGGGCATCGGTGCTTCCATGGGGTTGGCGATGGCCATGGCATCCGGAGCCGAGCTGGATCTACCGCACATCACCTCCTAGATGCCAACGGCTGCCGATGGCTCAGAGGTAGCATTCGCTCTCTTCGCCTCTCGCTGTAAGCGTTACGGGCCAAAACTCATTGATCTGCTGGCGGAATATGCGGCAAAGCAGCAGGAGGAGGCCAAGAGCAGGCAATCTGGCTCTGAGGCCACTTCGGATGCGGGTGCCTAAGCCCAAGTGTTGTAGCTAGGATAGTTTATCTTTTTGCCTTTATAATGTAATCTTTTGTTGTTGAACAATCCCCACTTATGCCACGAGGTCGCTTTGATGTATATAAATTATGTTTCGATCTATCTCCAGGGATGTTTGTGATGTTCATGTCCTTACTTGTTTTCCTTTAGGGTCCTTCGGGTGAGACTCCTGGTGATATTTCGACTGTCCCTGAGCCACGACCATCCTTGGATGACGCATCGCAGCTCGCATTCCTTCGCGACCATGTCCGCAGCCTGGAGAAGGATGTCCTAGGCATTCGAGGCCACGTGGATGTGTGGAAGTCGAAGGCTGAACAAGCCACCGCCAGGGAGGAGTTTCTGATGGGGGAGTTGCGGCAGTTGAGTGAGCAACTGCAATGTGAGTCTTTGTGAACTGATGTTCTTTTTTGGATGCATCTTGTTTGTGTGTCATCTCATTATGTGCTTGCTGCAGGTGTCAATCTCGTTCCAAGGGAAGAGAAGGAGCGCGTTGCGGTTCGGATGAATTGTCTGACCTAGCAGGACTTGGAGGCTGGCGGCTTATTTTGGATGGATCGCGATCGAGTCGTCGTTCTTGCGATGATGCAGGATCACGTGCACCAGGTTTCTCGGGTGCTGAAGTAGGCGAAGACTTCCCTGGCGTCCATCCTGTTTGTCATGTTCCCCCTTGATGAGGCGCCTTCCACCCTTTGGGGTCTTTTGTCGAAGTTTCGAGAAGTGGGCCACATAAGGGAGTTGGTGCGGCATCAGCTGGTTGCAGGGGTGAAAGCTGCCCTTTCACTTGTTCGGATGCATCGTCGTGATGTCGATCTCGCGGCGGTGGCGACTGGGCCGCCTCTTCGACCAGATGGTAGCCTCTGGGATATGCGCCCGCATTATGCGGCTGTTAGGCAGTATGCCAAAGAGATCGTTGATATGTTCGAGCATCGGGAAAGTGTGATACTCCAGAATAGGTAGACCCTATAAAGAAATAGATAGATGTAAAACTTGTATGTATCTGAGTGGGCTTGTTGTGCCCTTTGTAAAGTATATTTGTATTAGCACGTCGTGCTTCGTTATGTACATGTCCTTTTCGTTAGCCTGACGTGGTCAGCTACTCAGGTTGTATGCATTATTCTCAGTCGACGAAGTCGTGAGGTGAGGCGTAGCCCCCGAGCGTGTTATAACGAAAAGTAATGCGAGGTAAAAGAAATTTCGAACGAGGAACTTAGCTTTTATTCGTATCATAACGAGGAGGTACATTTGTTCGGCTAAGTAGCCTTGGCTGAGTAGCCTTATTGAAAGTAAAGAGGTAGCTAGGGCTAGAAGCATCGCAGTTGTGTGACGTTCCATGGGTTGGAGTATTCGACTCCTGACTTGACGTCCATGAGGCGATAGGCACCACCTAGGATTACTTCGGTGATGATGTTGGGTCCTTCCCAGGGTGACTCGAGCTTTTTCGGCCGCTCTTGCTTGAGTCGTAGGACGAGGTCTCCTTCGACGAAGGACCTTGGGCGCAGCCGACGGCTGTGGTAGTTGCGGAGGCTCTGCTGGTAGACTGCTGAGCGAGCTGCGGCGATGTAGCGTGCTTCATCGAGTGTGTCGACGACGTCTTCGAGTGCGGCCGATGATTCAGCTTCGCTATAGGCAACGACCCGCGGGGCCTTGTGGCATATTTTTCCAGGTAGCACGGCTTCGAAATCCGTGCACCATAAAGAAGGGTGTGTAGCCAGTTGAACGGTTCGACGTTGTATGTAGGCTCCAGAGTATGGAGGGTAGTTCCTCCACCTAGGCTCCCGTGATCCTTTCGAGTGGGCATAGCAGGCGTTTCTTGATGTTGTTGCCTATGAGGCCGTTGGCCTTTTCAACCTGTCTGTTGGTCTGCGGGTGCGCCAAAAAGGCGTATGATATGTTGATGTCGAGGCCCTCGCAGAAGTCTTGGAATTCCTTCGAGATGAAGTTCGAGCCGTTGTTCGTGATGATGTTGTGTGGCACACTGAACTTGTACACTATGGACTCGAAGAACTTGACGGCAGTTTTGCCGCTTTGGTTGGTGACGGGCATGGCATCAATCCACTTGGTGAACTTGTCGACTGTGACCAGAAGGTACACGTGGCTTCCTTTCGATAATTTGGGCAGTTTATCGATCATGTCGAGGCCTCATTGGGCGAAGGGCCAGGCCAATGGTATGGGCCTTAGCTCGGATCCTGGTGTGTGTGGCTTGTCCGCGTACCTCCGGCAGACATTGCATCTTTGGACAATGTCCTTGGCATCATTCATGGCTGTTGGACAATAGAATCCAGCTCGCAGAGCTTTGGCGACTAGGGCGCGGCTGCCTGCATGATGGCCCCGGATGCCCTCGTGGATGTCTTGAAGGATGGTTTTGCCATCACCAATAGTGACGCACTATTGGAGCACACCCGAAATGATGTGCTTGTACAGCTCGCCATTGATGATGGTGAAGGCCTTGGACCGGCGAGATATGCGTCGGGCATCTGTCGGGTCATCGGGCAGCTCTTTGTTTATCAGGTACCGAAGGTATGGCTGTGTCCACGTCTCTTCGATCGCCATGACCTGTACCAGGCTGACTAGCTCGGCCTCGGTGTCGAGCTTTTCGGGTCCTTCGGGTGGCGCAGCCCCCGAGTGCTCTGCTTCTTTGGGTGATCCCTTGGGGAATTTCCTTTTGATAGAGGGTACACAAATTTGTTCGAGGAACACACCTGGTGGCACCCGTGCGTAGGTGGAGCCGATGTTGGCGAGTCTATCGGCTTCCTCGTTGCTTTCCCTTCCAACGTGCCTAAGCTCGCAGCCGTTGAAGTCTCCTTCGAGTAAGTTGTAGAGCGCGCGGTACGCGATCATGTTGGTGTTGTGTGTGTCGCACTTATTCACCGTCTGCTGGATGACAAGGTTCGAGTCACCGTAGATGATTAGGAGCGTTGCGCCGCAGATCTTAGCCATCCTCATGTCGTGGATGAGGGCCTCGTATTCGGCCTCGTTGTTGGAGGCGCGAAATTTCATCTGAAGGACGTATTTCATCTTGTCTCCTTGAGGGGACGTCAGTATGACGCCAGCTCCTGCTCCAGCCTCACGCTTGGAGCCGTCGAAGTGCATCGTCCATGATTGTGTCATGTCCGGAGTGTCCGGCAGCTGGAGCTCCATCCAGTGGACTAGGAAGTCAGGGAGGACCTGCGATTTGATGGCCTTGCACCGCTCGTAGACTATGTCTAGAGGGGATAACTCAATGCCCCATAGGGCTACATGTCCTGTTGCTTTGGGGTTGTTCAGGATGTTGGACAGTGGCGCCTCATTATTGACCATTATCTGGTGCTCCTGGAAGTAATGGCTCAGCCGACGAGCCGTCATGAATACGTTGTAGGCGAGCTTTTGGTAGTGAGGGTACCTCTGCTTTGTTGGAGTCAGTACCTCGCTGAGGTAGTAGATTGGGCATTGGACCCCATGGGTCTTGCCATCTTCGGGTCGTTCGACCATGAGTACGGTGCTTACCACTTGATGCGTGGTTGTGATGTATAGTAGCAGAGGCTCGCGCTCCTTTGGTGTGACCAGGATGGGCGAGGTGGAGAGCAGCCGCTTGAGATCCTCGAATGTGTTGTCTGCTTCGGGTGTCCACTCAAACTTGTCAGCTTTGCGTAGCAGCTGGTAGAAAGGCAGGGCCTTCTCACCCATGTGACTGATGAACCTGCTCAGTGACGCGATGCGCCCAGCTAGTTGCTGGACACCCTTGAGGTTTTTCGGCTTCTCCATGGTCAGTATGGTCTGGATTTTCTTCGGATTCACCTCGATCCCTCGCTGGGAGAAGTAGCCGAGTAATTGGCCAGATGGGACGCTGAAGGCGCATTTTTCTGGGTTTAGCTTGATCTTATAGTGATCAAGGTTATCGAACATCTCGTGGAGATCGTCGATCAGTGTCTTGGCTTCTCTGGTCTTGATTACTATGTCGTTGACATAGACTTGGATGTTGCGCCCGATCTAGTTTTTCAGGCATGCATGCATGCACCTCTGGTACATGGCACCTGCGTTCTTCAGCCCGAAGGGCATGGTATTATAGCAGAATACTCCGAACGGCGTGATGAACGCCATTTTATCCTGGTCTTCTACATTCAGTTGAATCTGGTTGTAGCCTGAGTAAGCGTCGAGGAAGGAGAGTTTCTCGCATCCTACAGTTAAATCGATGATCTGATCGATCTGCGGTAGAGGGAAGTGATCCTTAGGACAGTATTTGTTGAGTGACGTGAAGTCCACGCACATCCGCAGGATGTCCGTGTCCTTTTTGGGGACCAGCACAGTGTTGGCCAGCCACTCGCTCTCCTTGATTTCCCGGATGAAGTTGGCGTCGAGCAGTCTGTTGACTTCAATTCCAACGGCTTCGGCTCTTGGTTTAGACAATCGTCGGATATACTGTTTAAGGGCTTCGCGTCCGGAAACACGTTGAGTGTGTGCTCGGCGAATTCCCTGAGAACTCCTGGCATGTCCGCGGGACACCAGGCGAAGATTTTCTAGCGCTCACGGAGGAATTTGACGAGCGTGCTTTCCTATGCGGGGCTGAGGTCGTTGGCGATGAGCGCCGTCTTGGAGGCATCTGTTGGGTGGACCTGCACCTTCTTTGTGTTGACTATGGAGTCGAACGACATGTCGGGTGCGTTTTGCCTAGAGACTGGGGGTGCCCCGTTGTCTGTTACCTCTCGAAGCCTCGTGAGATCCTCCTGCATACCGAACGACTATGAGATTATGTTGAAGTCTCTGTCATAGTGATCGGATTAGGTGAAGCTTCCCTTGATGGTGATGACTCCCCTGGGTCCTGGCATCTTCAGTAGAAGGTACGCGTAGTGTGGTACTGCCAGGAATCTTGCGAATGCCACACGCCCGAGGATGGCGTGGTACTGTGATGGCCAGTCTACCACTTCGAACTCCAGCCGCTCGCGCCTGAAGTTTTCAGGTTGGCCAAATATGACGTCGAGTGATGACCCACAAGTGTAGGGGATCGCAACAGTCTTCGCGGGTAGTATTACCCAATTTATTGATTCGACACAAGGGGAGCCAAAGAATATTTGCAAGCCTTAACAACTGAGTTGTCAATTTAGCTGCACCTGTAAATAGTTCTTGCTCACAGAAGTTTATCAGTAGCAACAGTTTGGTAGTAGCAACAGCAAACAACAGCAGCAACAATAGCAATAGTGAAACAGTAGCAATAGTAACAGTAACGGTAATAGTAGGATTCGAGTGCGGTAGGCATAGTGATAGATGGACGGGTGTTGCATGGACGAGTCTAAACATGTAACTTCAAAGAACTAGGGCATTGCAGATAAATAATAACAAGCATCCAAGTACTAAACAATCCTAGGCATGTGCTCCAAATATAGTCATACGTGCTCGCAATGAGAACTTGCACAACATCTTCTGTCCAGCTAACCCGCGGCAGCGGGGCCTCTAGGAAACTACTGGCAATTAAGGTGCTCCTTTTAATAGAGCACCGGAGCAAAGCATTAACACTCCGTGAACACATGTGATCCTCACACCACAGCCATCCCCTCGAGTTGTCCCAATTATTATCACTTTGGGGCCTTTGAATCCGGACAATGATATGTGTACACAACTTGCAGATAACATCATAAACAATACTATCATAATGATTCAATAATAGGTTCAGATCTGAGATCATGGCACTCGGGCCCTAGTGACAAGCATTAAGCACAACAAGTTGCAACAAAGTCAAATAGCACTAATAGAGATACTAGGCACTATGCCCCTAACAATTCTTATTCGATTACATGATAGAACTCATCCAATCCCTACCATCCCCAAGCCTACAGCGGGGGATTACTCACTCATGGATGAGGGAAACATCGGTGGTTGATGGAGATGCGTTGGTGATGACGGTGGCGATGATCCTCTCCAAATTCCCCATCCCGGCAGGGTGCCAGAACGGAGTTTCTGGATCCGAATCTTGGTTTCTGGTGGCGGCGGCGGAGCGGAACTCTTTCTAGAAAACTATCGAACCCCCCTGAGTTTTTAGGTCAGAAGGCAACTTATAGACGCGGAGGGAGGCCGAGAAGCTGCCTGGGGTGGCCAAACCTCCCCTAGACGCGTGGTCAGTGGGCCCGCGCCTGGGGTGGGTCTGGGCCCCCCAGGCCTCCTATCTGTCTCCCCTTCTGGCTCCGTGGATCTTCTGGTGAAATATAATTTTGGAATATTTTCCAGGATTTTTCCTGATAGTTCGTTTTCTGCATAAAAACAAGACACCAAAGTAATTCTGGTGAAAATAGCGTCAATCCGTGTTAGTTGTATCCAAATCACACAAGTTTAGAGGAGAAACAATAGCAAAGTGTTCGAGAAAGTAGATACGTTTTGGACGTATCAACTCCCCCCAAGCTTAGCTTATTGCTTGTCCTCAAGCAATACAGTTGAAAAATGAGTGCGATAAAATAACTTTCACGAACACATTGCTTCATATGATGTAAATATTCTCAGCACAGGAGTAGATGCCTAGACAATTCATAATAAGAAGTATGCAACTAAGTCTACTCAATAATCATTGCAAGCTATGAAGAGAAACCAACTCAAATAATAATAAGTAGCATGAAACATAAACATAAGCAACATTGCAATGCTCATAATAAAGTATGATAGAGTGGTATCTCACTTGTCTTTGTTTGAAGAGAACAATATAAATGCCAAGGCACCTCTGAAGTTCACATGAAGACTAGAGATAAAGATATCAAAGATACAAGCATCAAAGTCATGACATAATTAACCAAGTTTTGAGACAAACACAAGAATGACAACTATGCTCTCAAGAAGATGTTCATAGAATAAGTGGTGACTTAACAAGGTTGTGAAAACGGTTTTGAAAGGTTTGAAAGGCTTCCAAATGCTGAAAGGAAGGTACTCATTAGCTTTGAGCTCTCATTGCCCCTATCATAAGCATCTTTATGTGGTTAAGGTGAAAGTGAGGTCCACTCTGAATTATATGCTTGACAGACCATATACTAAAAATCCTGAGTCCCTTGAGTGCGAGGGCCACTCCGCATACTACTCAACTTTTGGGTCCAGGCAAGTTCTTGTCATTGTAAGTATTTGCATATCATCGAGAACCGCCAATGGGATACCCCTTGCATATGGTACAGGAGCTTTCCCATAACCAAAATGACAAGGCAAGCAGACAATGAACATCTCAGCAATCTTTTTATTTACCATATGCATATTTTTTTATTGAGGATGCTTCATAGATGACTCACTATGGTGATGCTGCAAGTTTCCACCATAATTAGGCATGGCTTAGGCTAGCGGCCCAGGCGTTTCTCTAACACAGAATACAAACTCCATGGAATCACAAGTCCCCCTCTCATTTCGCATCGTTGATATCCGCAAACAAAAGAGCAAGGTATCAACTAGATATAAACATATCTAAAAGGTGTTGAAAGCGTTCCCCGTGACAGCATGGTGCTGCTGACTCCCAACATATAATTTGCAAGCATATAACTTTCATGGACTAGTCACAATGGTTTAGGATTATTAAGTGCACAGAATAAAGTGTGCCATCAAGTTCGTGAGAGATTTACTAACTAACTTTCTCAACACAGACAAACATTTTATTTTGGAAGAAAACACGGCATATAGAATATGCACTGAAGTAGCAAATGATGCTAATAGGTAGGTATGGTGGACACAGCTGGCAATATTGGTTTTGGGGAGTTGGAAGCATAGGTAGAGCAAATACTCAGTGCAAGTGAAGGCTAGCAATAGAGAGGGAGGGACAAACGAGAGAGCAATAGCTGTCATAATCATGCTTGCAACAAAACAAGACTAATTATGGCATGAAAGTGATACAAGAACTCTGAGGCAAAATAAATCATCGAGGCTTACTGACTATTGATTAGTCATGTGCATGCGTGAGCATGTGCCAAGTCGATTCACATGAACAGTCAGAGGAGGATACCACAATATCGTACCAAAGTATGAATAAAACAATGCAACATTCATATGACATGCTACAAACTATTAGCAAGCTGGAGCTAATCATAGACAAGCAAGAACTACTAAGCATCCATAATGACATACACCTTACACAAACAGGCTAAGAATGCTCACAATGATGAGTATATGTACAAAAATGAAAACAAATAGAGTTCGTTACCAGCCTCTTACCACTCCTCGAGTTGTCTTAATCTTTATTATTGCTCTTCACTTGTGTGACTTGAATGATAACATGAAAACCAATATCCACTGAGGACGGCTGAACCCTGCGAAGAACTCACAAAACCAAAGAAGAAGAACAAATATTTTTGGTGTTTTCGATTTTTTTAGAAACAAGCAAACAAAGAAAAACCAAAGAAAAACAAAGCAAACCAAACAAAGCAAAATATTTTTGGATTTTTCTTTTCTTTTAAGGAAAACCAAAGCAAAGAAACAAAGAAACAAACCAAGAGAAACAATGAAAATATTTTTGGTATTTTTGTGTTTTTGAGAAAGAGGCAACAAGAACCAAAAAGAAAGTGAAAACAATGGATATACAAAGAACCGACCAAACATGATATATATATATATATATATGTGTGTGATGTCGGTATACCTCCCCCCAAGCTTAGGCTTTTGGCCTAAGTGGGGCTCAATAGCGCGGGTAGTAATCCCAAACTGGTGGGTCATCATAGGATGATCATAGTCAGGCGCCTGCGATGAAGAAGATGACGCGCCCCAATAAAATGAGGGTTGCTGGTATGATGACTCTCCCAAGTTGGAGGGCTGAACCGAATTGTCTTTGGCATCCTCTTCAACATTCTCTTCTTGCTGGGAGAGTTCCCCCACATAAGCGTCAAGCTCCTCCTCCGTAAGTGACCATCCTTGCCTGTTATCAAAGTTAAACAAAACAGGTGCAGGCAAATAAACTATTTTCTCATTCCTACCCTTTCTCCGACCTTGTTGGGCAAAAGATATTTCATATGGTAAACTTCTCGCATTAGCCCCAAAAGAAACAAAACCATGTTGAATCATAGATTCAATATCAAGCCTCTCGATGGGGAACTGAAAATCTGAATAATGAGGCTCTAAACCATGGAAAGCTAGCAACCTAGAAGCAATGAGGCCTTCACAAATTCCACCCTTCTCACGGTTGGTGGTGAGACGGTGAGCTATCAAAGCACCCAAACTATAAGAACTATTCCTATTCAGAGCAGCTGCAATAAAAGCTAAATCAAAAGAAGACAACTTTCTAGCAGTCTTTCTAGCAAGAACACACTTGGTAATGAAATAGGCAAAGTATCTAATAGCTGGGAGCTAGATGTTCCGAATTTTACCACTTTCCTTTGAGAAGTCGAAACCTTGGCAAACCTCAGCATACAAATCAACAAGTGACTTGGGCCTCTCCTTGATCTTCTCACAAGATCCCCACTGAGGTACTCTAATTGCTGCACAAAAATCAGCAAAAGGCAGGTCGACGGGTATATTATATATTTTGTAATGGACCATGGGATTAGAAGTAGACCAAGTGAACTGGAAGTCCTGCACAAAATCCATGGTTAGCTTAACATATTGGATTGGTTCACCTTTAACAAAGTGCTCCAACCCTGCATTTGTAACCAACGTTTGGAAATCTTGGAGGATCCCCACAGCTCTCATAAATTCATGGCATGGATAAATGGAAGGAAAAACTGCCTCCTCACGATGAACCTTCATTGGCTCATGCACCATCAAGTCATATTGATTCAATGGATAAGCACTCATCTTCTTTGCTAAAATTTTAGACAACCATCAAACCAAGTGATTTCTAAGTTGATAAATGATGAGCAACTACTATAGGAACTTGCTAGAGGACTACACATGAATCAAGATAAAGTTTCTAAGCATAGAACAAGCATGCAAGCTCAAACAACCTATCACCTACAGTAGCAAAATACTCAAGATACAATCTACCAATCACAAATCTAATTGGACAAGTGGAGGAGGCACATACCAAGGGGCAATCCCTCCAAAAATCAACACTTGAGATGGGCTGAACAAGGAGATCGAAAATCGTGAGCAAGAACAGCAAGAACTCGATCTTGAGCAAGTTTTTCGGTGTTTTTCGGGAGAGAGAAAGAAGGTGGTTTTGAGGAGGCAACCTGGAGGGGCCCAGGTGGGCTAGACCCCCCCTAGGCGCCACCACTAGGTAGGCCGCGCCTACCATGGGTGTGGGGCCTAGGTGTGGACCCTGGGTCATCTCAGGTACCTCTCTGCCCCTTTTTTCGAGGAAAAATTTATTCTGAATTTTCTGGGATTTTTCGAGAAACTTTATTTTTGGCCAATTTTCAGGGTATTAAAATTTATTTTCTCGCAGAAACAGTTTTAGAAGAAGCAAAAGCAAACCAAAAGCCTAACTACAGGATCACTAAGAAACTCAAACAAGCAAACAACTAGCAAAACTAAAGCTAAAGCAAAGACTAGGAAGGAGAGAGGAAAAAAGAAAGCAAGTATAACCACAGTGGAAACATTATTTTGTTCATAAAAATCCTTTTGTTAACAAGGTTGATCAAGTCTTGTTAACAAACCAATCTTAAATGAGACAAAACTTTGTACTCGTCTAAGTGATTATGTTACCTCATACTTGATAGCAATGGTCGCAATCATAATAGTTTCAATATTTTCTTGTGGAATGGGACAATATATTTCTCCAACCTTGATGCCTTCAATATTTTCAATAGAATTCAGGCAATAACTTCTAACAACCTTCTTGGGGAAATAGACAGTGTGCTCTTTGTCATTAATATTGAATGTTACTTTTCCTTGATTACAATTGATGACAGCACCTGCAGTATTAAGAAAAGGTCTCCCAAGAATAATGGACATATTATCATCTTCAGGCATTTCAAGCACAACAAAATCAGTTAAGACCATGCAATTATGAGGTACTTGAACAGGAACATCCTCACATATACCAACAGGAATAGTAGTTGACTTATCAGCCATTTGCAAAACTATATCAGTTGGTATCAACTTTTCTAGCTGGAGCCTCTTGTAGAGAGAAAAAGGCATAACACTAACTCCAGCTCCCAAATCACATAAAGTAGTTCTAACATAATTATTCTTAATGGAGCAAGGAATAGTTGGTATACCAGGATCACCAAGTTTCTTTGGAACCTTACCATTGAAGGAGTAATTAGCAAGCAAAGTAGAAATCTCCTCATTAGGAATCTTCCTTTTATTAGAGACAATATCCTTCATATACTTTGAACAAGGAGGCAATTTAATAGCATCAGTCAAAGGAATTTGCAAGAATAGAGGCTTCATCCACTCACAAAACTTGTTGTAATGTTCTTCCTCCTTTGACTTGTGTTTCTTACCTGGAAAAGGCATAGGTTTCTGCACCCAAGGTTCTCTCTCTTTACCATGTTTATTAGCAATAAAATATTCCCTAGTGTACCTAGTGTTCTTAGTGTGTTTCTCAGGTTCTTCCTCAACTCCCTCCTTATCAGGAGACTCGTCAATATTACCGCTCTCAGTTTCAGCATCAGAGACAGATATACTATTAGGATCTACAGCAGGTTCAAGTGGTTCCTCAACTTCCTTATGTTTCTTTTGCTTTCTCTTACGAGGACTACCACTATCCTCACCTTGTTGGGAATCCTGCTCTATTCTTTTAGGGTGCCCTTCAGGATATAAAGGATCTTGAGTAGCTGCACCACTCCTAGTTTTAATTCCATAAGCATGTTTATTACCTGAAGCATTAACTAGCATATCCTTTTGTACCTTAGCAAGTTGATCAAGTTGGGTTTGAACCATTTGAAAGTGTTTACAAAGCATTTTAATATCATTAGAAGTTCTTTCCACAATATCTTTCAACTCATTGATAACCCTAGAGTTTTCCAATAAATGATTCTGAATATGATTATTAAAATGACCTTGTTTAACAATAAAAATGTCAAGTTCCTCTAAGCATCGATTAGGAGGCTTACTATAGGGAATATCACCTTCATCAAAGTGTTGGAGAGAGTGTGCCTCAATAGTAGATGAGTGGGGAATTGGCTTACATAATTCTTCTATAGGAGGTATATTCTTCACATCTTCGGATCTAATACCTTTCTCCTTTAGACACTTTTTAGCTTCCTTCATCACTTCATATTTAATGCAATAACTCCCCTCTTCTTTGTTGTTGGTGTTGGAACTGGTTCAGGAACAACTGGTTCAGGAGTAATAGGCTCAGGTGTATTCAGCTCAGTTGAAGTCCAATCATCATAATTCTTGCTTATCTTGTTCATTAATTCTTCAGCATCTATAGGAGTCCTTTTCCTGAAAACACAATCAGCAAAGCTATCTAGGTAGGTCCTAGAATCATCAGTTAGTCCATTATAATAAATATCAAGCAACTCATTCTTAGGTAGTGGACATCCAGGATATGCATGAATCAAGGAACATAATCTTTTCCATGACTCAGGCAATTTATCTTCTTCTTCCTGTTTAAAATCAAAAAGTCTCTGCAAAGCAGCATGTCTAGCACTGGGAGGAAAATATTTATGAAAGAAAGAAGCAACCAAGCAATCAGGGCTATCAGGGTTATCAATGGAACCAGGAGGTAATCTATTAAACCAAGCCCTAGCTTCTCCTTTTAGTGAAAAAGGGAAGATCTTAGCAACAAAGTACTTGCGCATCTTAAAATCATCAGAGAACAAAGCACTCATAGTAGAAAGCTCATTCATATGAGCCACATGACTCTCATTTTCAGTACCACAAAAAGGTTCTTTCTCAACAATATCTAAATAAGATAAATCAAGAGAGAAATCATAATCTTTATCTTTAATATCTATGGGAGAGGTGGCAAACTTAGGATCATGGGACTTCTTGGGTATAATAGTATGTCTAGCAAGGAGACTCTTAATAGCACTAGCACCATGTGTGTTTCGGCACTCTTCAACAAATTCATCAGTGAGCTCTATGTAACCATCATTAATATCAAAACTCTCACTAGACTCAGGTGAGCTAACAGGTGTAAGTGTATTCACTAGGAGTTTCGGTATTTCCAAGACTAGCCATAGTAGCATCTAGAAAAGGACCTAATGAACCACTCGCATGAAGCACAGTAGAAGTAACATCATGAGTATCAAAAGCAGTTTCAGATTCAGCAGTAGTAGCAGTGTGTGTAGCATGAGAATGTGGTGGTGGTGTGACAAGCTTACTTATAACAGACGGTGAATCAAGAGCAGCAGAGGTGTTTAGGACTGTACCTCTTCTTGTAGTGAATGGTAAAATAGGGAACTTTCCATCACGAGATTTCCCCATGATGAAAGGAGTAGCAGTGAACAATAATAGATCCAAGTGAACTTACAAATAAAGCTATGCTCCCCGGCAACGGCGCCAGAAAATAGTCTTGATGACCCACAAGTGTAGGGGATCGCAATAGTCTTCGCAGGTAGTATTACCCAATTTATTGATTCGATACAAGGGGAGCCAAAGGATACTTGCAAGCCTTAACAACTAAGTTGTCAATTCAGCTGCACCTAGAAATAGTTCTTGCTCACCAAAGTTTATCAGTGGCAACAGTTTGGTAGTAGCAACAGCAAAGCAACAGCAGTAGCAACAGCAATAGTGAAACAGTAGCAATAGTAACCGTAACGGTAACCGTAGATTCGAGTGCGGTAGGCATAGGGATGGATGGACGGGTGTTGCATGGACGAGTCTAAACATGTAACTTCAAAGAACTAGGGCATTGTAGATAAATAATAACAAGCATCCAAGTACTAAACAATCCTAGGCATGTGCTCCAAATATAGTCATACGTGCTCGCAATGAGAACTTGCACAACATCTTCTGTCCAGTCAGCCCGTGACAGCGGGGCCTCTAGGGAACTACTGGCAATTAAGGTGCTCCTTTTAATAGAGCACCGGAGCAAAGCATTAACACTCTGTGAACACATGTGATCCTCACACCACAGCCATCCCCTCCGGTTGTCCCAATTATTGTCACTTTGGGGCCTTTGGATCCGAACAATGATATGTGTACACAACTTGCAGATAAGATCATAAACAATACTATCATAATGATTCAATAATAGGTTCAGGTCTAAGATCATGGCACTCGGGCCCTAGTGACAAGCATTAAGCACAACAAGTTGCAACAAAGTCAAATAGAACTAATAGAGATACTAGGCACTATGCCCCTAACAATTCTTATTCGATTACATGATAGAACTCATCCAATCCCTACCATCCCCAAGCCTACAGCGGGAGATTGCTCACTCATGGATGAGGGAAACATTGGTGGTTGATGGAGATGCGTTGGTGATGACGATGGCGATGATCCTCTCCAAATTCCCTGTCCCGGCAGGGTGCCAGAACGGAGTTTCTGGATCTGAATCTTGGTTTCTGGTGGCGGCGGCGGAGCGGAACTCTTTCTAGAAAATTATCGAACCCCCTTGAGTTTTTAGGTTAGAAGGCAACTTATAGACGCGGAGGGAGGACGAGAAGCTGCCTAGGGTGGCCAAACCTCCCCCAGGCATGGGGTCAATGGGCCCGCGCCTAGGGTGGGTCTGGGCCCCCAGGCCTCCTCTCTGTCTCCCCTTCTGGCTCCGTGGATCTTCTGGTGAAAAGTAATTTTTGGCATATTTTCCGGGATTTTTCCTGATAGTTCATTTTCTGCACAAAAACAAGACACCAAAGTAATTCTGCTGAAAACAGGGTTAGTCCGTGTTAGTTGTATCCAAATCACACAAGTTTAGAGGAGAAACAATAGCAAAGTGTTCGAGAAAGTAGATACGTTTTGGACGTATCATCGAGCCATATCTTTCCGAGGGTATATATGCCCTTCCCTGGAACTATGACGTGGAACGTTGTGTCTGATTGTTCCATGCTGCACAGCGGGATCCGCATTGCTGTGAGGGTGCTAGCAAACATCAGGTTGATGCCGCTGCCGCCGCCCATGAAGACGTGGCTCATTTCAAACCCTCCGATCTGCTCCTCGAGCACCAGGGCAGCATGACCTGGGCGAGGGATCTGGCGGGGGTGATCCGAACGATCGAACATGATGTACGACTCCCAGCCACTGAGGTACTCAGGGATGGCAGGCGGAGTGGTCACAGCCAGGCTAACTTGGCGGGTGATCTTCTTTTTTACCCTGTTTGTTGGGCGCCCCTTCTGGATCATCAGGGACCTCTTTAGCGTCGGGTACCCTCCCATGCCGTTGTTTGGCGCGGGTGCGATTGCTGGATTCGAAGGTCCAATGGGTGGAGGTGGAGGAGCTCCATGGGCGATGTCACCTGGTGCCGATGTGGTTCCAAACCCAGGGTTTACGATCTGGCGTCCCATCTGGGTGAGGCCCTCGCTGAGCTTCTGAAACTCGCGGATGTCCTTTAGCATGTGGCTGGCCTTCTTCTTGTCGTCTTGTTTGTTGATGTAGAAGTGGATGGTGCAAGGACCAGACAACTTGTCGTATGCCGAGGGCTTGTCGTCGCGGTTGCGACGTTGCCACGTCGGTGTGGGTCGTCCTCCATCGCAGAAGTTGCCTCCGCGGTATCCGCTGCTGCGGTTGCTGTCGTTGTGGCGGTCGGCGTAGCCAGCCGCAACCATATCGACTCCATCGTGATCGTCGTAGACGCGCGATCTTCGCTTGCTGCGGCATTCTCGCCTGCGGCCGTAATCGTCCTCGCCATACGAATGCGTTCGGTGGAGGGAATCCTCGCCATCCGCCCATCGATTGGCGATGTCCATGAGGTGTTCAAGTGTCTTGGGCTTGACACGCCCAAGTTCTTCCTTGAAGTCCGGGCGCTTGACGCCATCTTTGAAGGAATCGATTGTTCTTTCCTCAGAGATATGTGCGGCGGAATTCTTGATGTTGGACCAACGCAGTATGTACGAGCGAATGGACTCGCCCGTTCGTTAGGTGCAGGCCCATAGTTCCTCGATCGAGGCTGGCCTCTTGCTGGTGCCCTTGAAGTTTTAGATGAAACTATACGCCATATCTTCCCAGCTTCGGATGGAACCTGAGGAGAGGCTGCTAAGCCAGATTCGAGCTGCGCCTGTCAGCTGCAGCTGAAGGTATCATAGGGCGGTGTTCCTGTTACCACCGTGCAGCTTGACGGATGAGAGGTGGTCGCTGAGCCAGGCCTTCGGGACCTGCGTCCCATTGAACTTCGGAGTTTCCGAAGGGAGCTTGAAATTTTTTGGCATCCGTGTTCGCCGAACAGATCTGCTGAAGCATCTGGCTCCGCATAGTTCTCCGTCGTCTTCCTCATAAGATTTGGTCGAACACGCGCGCTTGGCGCGTGCCTTGTCGATCTTGCGTTGGGTGAGGTCGTTTCGAGCGTCGTAGTCGCTGCAGTGGCGTCGCGGGCTCCTGCGACGTCGGGTTCGTTGGCTCCGTAGGAGCTTCATTGTGGAGCGTAGCTCCGACAAGTCCGAGGCATGCTAGCGCGGACTTGTGCATGGCACTCTTCGGGTCATCCGCCGGAGGCGGATGGGACGCGAGATAGGTGGTGGCTGCCATGATCGCATCCTGTGGCATTTTCGGCGTGACGTTGTCGTTGGCGTCCATCGCCATGAAGGACGTGTTGAGGGTTCTGGTGACCTCGCGTCGTGCGGCGGGGTCCATGTGCTCTATGCGAGAGCGATGTTTGTTGGCATGGTTGTCGTGCAAACTGGAGCCACCAGTGGCGGAGAGCGCAGCTCGCCGCGCGCTAGACTTCGCAGCCGCCTGCTTGCGTTTGTCGAGCTCCTCCTGCAGTTTTACCTGTTGGTTATGTTCGTTGATGAGGAGGTGGTAGACCATCAGCAGATCCCGTGAAGCATTCACAGGTAGGATGACGTTGCCTGCCACAGCTTCACGTGCCTGGCGCCATCCTTCCTCGCTGAGGTTGATCTTCTGGTAGGTGCCGGTGTCGCCCTCATTGGGCCTGAGCGGCGGATCTCCCCCGTTTCCTCCGTTCCCAGCTTGAGGGTTGGGAGGCGGATTTTGCGCATTCGAACCCAGTGGGAGCTCCGTTTCGTTCTGGATGACTATGGCGCACAAGTAGCGTCCGTGGACTGGATCGCTGCTGCCGCAGCTTTCGTATCCAGAACCGTAGGTTCCTTCATCCGAGGGAGGGCCGCACAGATCTGAGTTGCAGCTGCTGCTGTCATATGACTCATCTGTCAGCATCGACGTGCGTAGCGCGTAAATGGATGGGACCCACGAAGCGGGTCTGATGGATGGTGGTGGCCCCAGCTCTGGGAGGCGGAGAGTGTCGGTCTACCCCACCTGGAAGCAGAAGCTCCCGAACAGCATCTCGAATCCGTCGCCGACGGACTCGAAATCCCTCATGGTGGCTGGCGAGTGGGCGGTGAAGTCAAAAGTGCTGAAGAGGAGGTGGCTCTCCGTCGCTGAGGAATTGTAGATCGCTTCGGATGGAACCGTCACGATCGCACAATCAGCGCCCCCGATACCCACAGATGGCGCCAATTGACGAGGTTTGATCTCGTCAATGCCCATTATTATGGACTTGGGTTTTGGAGAATATGGGGATGCTGGAGATCGCGGAACGGTTAACAGACAAGCAACACGGAGACACGAGGTTTACCCAGGTTCAGGCCCCCGGAGGGAAAACCCTATTCCTGCTTGTCTGCTCTTGATTACGGCGGAACCGAAGATTACAGGGGTGCGCATATGCAATCTGGCGTGAGGTGTGTATGAGGTGAGTTGAAGGCCCTCCTCGTCGTGCCCTCCTAGCCTTTATATAGATAGGCAGGTCCCGAGCACAGGTCGAGTCGATTACAGATTAGGGTTTGTCCCTTTCAAAAATCTATCTATTCTAGTCTTGTTCTCCAAGCATTCGAAGACGTCATGGACTTTGGGCCACCCGAAATCTCCATAGGCCGTGTATCTTGTCGTGGGTCTTCCCTGGGCTGGACCAGGTATACCAATATCGTGTACCCGTAAGGTATAACCATGTCAACGGTTTTACCGTCGGCACAAGAATGGTCGTCGGTGTAGGTTGTGTCGACGGCTTTGCTCTCGGCATAGCCCCATTGGCACGGATGTTAGAATTTTTAGAAAAAAATCAATTTTTTCGAATTTATTTTACTTCTTTTTTCAAATTTTGGAATTGTTTGACTCTTTAATCTCTCACTTGGACCATTTTTAACTCTAAGTACACTTAATCACACTACTTTTGGTCAAACTTTCCTGATAGTCACCCATCCTCACATTACTCCACTCCCAACATGATTAACTTCTATGTTCCTTTTAACCTTTCGACCGCTCTTCCTCAAAACAAAAAATATAGCTTCTTGATAATACTACCATATCAATCCTATTAACCCTTATACCATTATGTCACACGTCTTTATTTTTTGAAATATCAGACAATTATTTAAGAAAACAACAATGAATAAGTAATAATAATTTTGAATCCAAAATTTGATATTTTTTCTTGCAACTATATCACATGATATGACATCACGCGAAGGTTTTACATTGTTTGGATCATTTTTGAATTTCTTATGCCCGTTTCAAACTATATGCAATATTTTTATGTTTTTTATAAATGTGTAATATTTGAGTGCGGTTAGATAGACCTTATTTTCTGCAAAGTTTTATATATTATTTATATTTTTCTAAATTAGAATAATTTAGTTATAATTTTTCTAAGATTAATATGGTAAAAGAGAAAATAGCTATGCCAAAGGCATTGCCGTCCGCATAGCTGTGAAACTAGCTGTGAAACCTATATTCGTTCATGTGCCGTGACATGGACCGGACTACGCCGACGGCCATTTCTATGCCGAGGGACACCTTCGGCCCAGCTAAAGCTACGCCACAACATAATCTATGCCAAGGGCTACCCTCGGCCAACTGGTGGGCTGACCCGAGAGAGTGTTGTGCCGACAACCCAAATATATGGCCCTCGGCACAGGTGCCCTAGCCGTCGGCACCTTTTAGTTTTCCTGTAGTGTAGGGGCTGAATATAATTTTTGGTTGACTATGTGACGACCTGAAGTCAACCAAAAGTAGAAGAATCTGCAAAGGAAGTGACACGTTGTGTAGATTGTCAATAAAGGTGCACCGTGTGCTTATAATTTCCACAATGATTTAGACTGCCTAAAACATCACCTCAGGCATCTGTTGGGCGTCAATTACCTCCACGTGACTGCACAGCTTGCCACTAATTTCCACGTTGAATCAGTCCAGACACTGAAAGGGCACCTAACTGGTCTTGCACGCTGCACAAGCTGGTCTCTACAGGCGTGTATCATGGCATCGCTATATAACACCACGCCTCATAACCTGGTCTCTACAAGCTGAAAAATTTCCTCGCGCAACACCTTCAGTCAGTCTCAACTTAGAGCTCTCGGGATGGAAGCGGTTCTTTCTGCAGCTGCAGGCGATCTCGTTAGCAGATTTTTCTCCTTTTTGATGAACATGTATTCAGAAGTCTCATGCTCAGAGGAGAAGCATGTGGAGAGGTTGCAACAGCTCCTGCTGAGAGCTCACACGGTTGTCGAGGAGGCGGATCGTCGGTACATCACCAACTCTGGTATGCTTCTACAACTGAAGACGCTATCTAGGACTATGTACCATGGTTATCATGCACTAGACACCTTCAAGTGTAACAAGCTAATCAAAGAAGGCTCCAAGGAACTGACGGTTACTCCATCATATCTTGGCACTCCCCTGAAGCGCTTCCGTGCAAATGGTGGTACAACAGCGCGTAAAGTTGGTACCAACTGCGAACTACAAGATGCCGTGGTAAAACTAGAAACTGTTATTTCAAATATGACAGAGTTTGTTATACTTTTGAGCGGATGTGAATCCATGATGTTTCGTGGACCCTATGACACCTATCTTTACGTCGACAACTTCATGTTCGGTCGTCAGACCGAGAAGCAACAAGTTATCAGTTTCTTGTTACAACACAACCCTCTTGTTGGGTCTCCACCTGTGCTTCCAATCATTGGTGGAAGCCTAGTCGGGAAGAAAACTTTAGTAAAACATGTGTGGAATGATGAGAAGGTCCGTAGTTCCTTCTCTTCAGTTTTGCACTTCAACGGAGATAACTTTCGCAGGATAGGCAATGAAAGCACATCAGGCAGAACATTGGTTGTTGTCACATTTGTTTCAGATGTCGATGATGAGGAGTGGAACTATTTCTACCGGGCAGTTACATCCATAAGCACAGGAAGTAAGGTTATAATCATAAGTAGGATGGTAAGTTTGGCGAGATATGGTACCGTAAATCCAATCCACTTAAGTAGATTACAAGATGAGGAGTACAGCTACCTCTTCAAGACACTAGCATTTGGAAGTGCACACGCAGAGGACCACCCGAAGCTAACACTTTTGATAGGAGAGTTTATCAAATTACTTGGAGGGTCATTTGTTGGAGCATATTCAGTTGCCAATATATTGAGGAAGGACCTAAGCCTTCATTTCTGGCTTAGCATGCTGAAAAGATACAAGAATGTGGCAAAAGTCAATTTATCCATGTTTGGTGAGCATCTGTCACTCCGTTTCAGAATAAGCTATCCAGTAGACTTCACCGACTTTCTGCCTTCTCCCGCTGCTCCGCTACACCTTATGCCTCCTCGAACTGAAGCGCACGTTTCCGAACGGAAACTACCCAAGATAAGGATTGAAGACATCATCGTAAACCCTTCCCTTCGTCCCAAGGGTGACTTTGATTTAGTGACATGGGAATCACGGATACCCCCTTATACCGAGTTCAGTTACCATGTCCCATCTTCGGCTCAACAGCATCCGACAACAACCCTGCGAAGGAAGCGTGATGCAACTTGAGAATTGTTTCCTCGGTTCAGCATGTGAGGCTACACCTGAACACGTTGAACTGTTTTTTAGATTCACAGGGAGAACACGTTGAACTATTGTAATAGTTTTCTCGTGTGCACCTTCGGATGTAGAGAGATTCTAATTCTAGTTACGTGTGAATTAGCTGCATTGGCCGGTGTTTGAATTCCTTGTTGCATGAAGCCATGTCTGATGTGCGTGCTACTGCTAGATTACAGCAACACACTGCCGAGCTATATTGTTATATGTAATAATGCCCAATCTTGCTTGGTTGCTGCTCTGAGATTAGCTTATGTAATGCGTTTGTTGTTCTTGTTCTGTGAATTAGAGTGGCTGCTTAAATATAGATGCTAATATTTCTCTGGTGGTCAGTCAGTACTAGTGAGTACAGGGTGAACCAAGTAGAGGTTGTCTTCTCCCCTGCAATTTCTCTGTTTCCTAAGTTTATCCAGAGAGAGCAGGCAAGGCTAACACGCTGTAGCCGACGATGTGGAACTTGTGCTCGGCACGGATGAACGACGATGGCCTAGCTGCGTGCCGTTGTCTCTTTTTGCGGTGGCGTGGCAGCCCGCAGTGGCTTCTACCATGGGACCCGACAATGGTAGCCATTCTACTAGCTAAGGACTGAAGTACGGGACCGGACAATTGTTGGACCCAACTTCGTCAGCTAAAGAATATATACTCACCACTAGAACAAAAACTTCGCCCAACAGCTGAAACTGAATGGTGTCTCACAGTAAAGATCAAACGGCTAAAAATGCTTCTTGCAGCGATGATCTCAGCAAGACGGGGGCTTTAACCAAGATTAGATCATGATGGCGTGTGCTGCCATCCCCATCCATTAGAACCACAGATTGTTAGCAATTGATGGGAATATACTTGGATTTGAACTCACGGCTTCATTAAATACCAAGAGTTTTGAAAAATAAAAAAAATTAACCATGGATATAGGGCATGAATAACCATAATTAGAACATGATTAAAGATGTACGAAGAAGCTACTCCGTTCGTGCATATTAGTTTTGGTCAAATACAAATTTTGCAAAGTTTACCCAAATAAAAAAATACCAACATCTAAAATGATAAATTAATATTATTACAATCATAATGAAATGTACCTTCATATTATGTATATTTGGTACTGCAGATGTTAATATTTTATCATATATACTTTTCAAACATTACAAAAATCTGACTTTGACCCAAACTGATATGGGGAGTAATATGAATGGACCGAGTATGTTGCATACTGCAGAACTCCTCCCTCATTTTAGGCTATTTTTTAATCAATTGAATTCTTACTCTTCGTAGTATACATTATTTTTGCCCACCCATATGTATGTTCGAAGAAGCATCGAGAAAGAAGCACCAGTAACTAAATAAAACAAGGCTATGTCGCACTTGTATACATGAAAGAAAAAAAAGGTAAGTAAAGTCAACCACATATATAATAGCAATACAAATAAACATGTGAAGTGAAAGTATATTAAAACTGAAAACAGAGCAGGAAAAATATATGTATTACCTCGATATTGCACTGCCATTAAAGGAGACTCTTCATATGAGCCTCAATAAAAATGTTCTCATGGCAAGGATTTGGATAGGTAAATTTGAAGGCCCTAGATGATCACCATGCAAAAATATAATATCCTCTTGTTGCCAGATTTGCTTAAGCTCTAAACCATGCTTGAAACCCAATGGCTTCAAAAAAATTGCCTCTCTGGCAGAAAAACAATTGTTGCGCACATGACAAGCAGTAAAGAGGAAAATACCTCAACCGAGAGTTGATCCAGAATTATTATGTGCCATTTTGGACCTGAATACAGCAGAACCGAGAACAGTGGTAGTTCTCAGCCTCTAAGCATAAACCATCCTCAAGTCAGCAAATCTTCGAAATTATGCTTCTTAGCTGAGCCATTATAGCGTAATATGCATTCTCATTGAAATCTTCGAAATTATGCTTCTTAGCTGAGCCATTATAACAAGCAAATCTTGAGAGCTCACCCTCCAGGAACGAGATCCGAAGGTGGTAATCTGCCGTACAAAAACAATATATGAACTGTTCTGACATCATCCGCTCGAGATGTCCATTAGGCATCACTCATCAGGACAACGAATCAGTAACACAATCCTCTTACAGGTTATTATTCCAGCATAAATGATCAATGTATCAACAATAAAAATCAGATGCTGCAGGTAAGGAAAGAGCTAGCAGAACTTGGGAGGAGAGGCAAACCCTTTCTGCTTTCTCTGATCAGCAGACAACAGCGAAGGACATGGAATGATGGAAACAAAAGAAAGGAGAAGGTCACCTAGGCCATGGTTAATTTGTATGTATAGGCTCAAACAAGGTTACATGAGCTGCAAAGCTTTATCTGCCGCTGCCACAGTAATTTGATTTGCAGGTTCAGCAAGCAATTTAAGCACACCAGCACGGCAGGGTCTAGCTATAGGTAATAACATGAGCACTGCAGGGTCTAGCTATAGGTAATAACATGAGCATACTGCTCCGTACATCGCAAATAACATATATGTTCAGATATCTAGTTCAGGTAAAATAACACTGAGTCTAGTTCAGATAATGTAGTTCAGGAAAGCATAAAGGACACAACCCCAGCCGGATTTTGGGCTCAGCGCTTCCTCTTGTTCTTGTTCGCCATCCACTGTTTCGCGGCGTACTCAATGGCTTCTTTTGATGTTGCTAGCCGGTTCGCCTTGTAGTTCCACAGCTCAGGTAAACCATAGATTTCTCCACCATGTTGTTTCGCATAAGACCTGTACTCGGTGATTCCATCCAGCGCTTTTGTAACTAAGCTGTAGATTTCCTCTCCATGCTCTTCCTTTAGTTCCTGGAGCTTCTCATTGTCTTTGGAGACGATTACCTGCACCGAAATTCATGCACCATTAGACAGGATGACACGCTGCTCACATGGGATGCTCAACGAGTGGTCTACCACAACGTTATGAAGCAAAAATCCACATGAATGTTGTAATGAACTTAAGATGATGCACATAGTACATTAGCTCTTTTATCACTATGCTGGTAGAAAATATAAAATTATCTTTTTTTTTGCTAAAACTGGGTTAAGGGTTACCATAAAAATTGCATGTGTACATTTAAGGAAAAATGGTTGATGCCTACCATTCTAGTTTTGTTTTTTGAAAAGGGGTATGGGCCCCGGCCTCTGCATCGACTGATGCATATACCTACCATTCTAGCTAAAAGGAAAATGTTATAGAAATCATGTGCACATTAAGGATGCCTACATTAAAGGTATGCAGAGAACAGATATCTTTGCACAATATTGTCAGTTTTTGGGTTACCATCCAAAATACATAGTAGGTGCAAAACAACATTGATGGTTTCTATAAAGATACATGATATTCTTGCCAACTATGCACATGTCCTAAATAGTCAGATTGTTCTACGGATCTTTATGGGTTATCATCTGGTAGCATTCTCTATAATGTTTTTTTTCCACCGTTTTATCACCATGCTAGTGAAAAATTAAAGGTGTTACATACTGCAAGGATTCCTCCATGTAAATTTATTGATGTCCTTCTCAAATTTAAATCTAATTAACTCTATGGTTAAACTGAAAGATATTTGATAGAACACTGCGAAATTCTTGAATTATTTGTATGCCCATGGAAATTGGCAACAACAAAATGTTTGTAACAACTACAAGTGCACCGTGAAATTGTTGACTAAAGACTAATACTGCTGTTTGAATTTATTTATTTTGTGTAAAAACAACTATAAATCAATTTGTACCGTGTTTTTCCCATGAACCATGGCAGACCAACTTTCAATCTGAGCCTCCCACTCTGAATAAAGAATGGTAGCTGTAACTTCTGCATCCTCATTTGACTGTTTTCTGCAAGCATTTACAAATGATTTTTTATCAAGCTTGCCAATTATTTTGATGCCTATATTTCCTCGGCCACTTGTAATATCCAGGAAGCCCTGCCATACAGACAACAAATCAAAACAATAATGATCTTCAGAAGTTACGAAAAGCACTAGGTCATCCTTGACAATATGACATAACATAATACTGGATAAGTACTAAATGATTGGGATAACTTACTTTTATTAGCTTCTCCCGAGCAGGTCGCAGCTCATTGGTGTGTTCTGTTTGCTTGGCAATCAGGGCCTGCTGGAGTGATTCTTTTTCTTCCTTATCGTCGTACTTGTCTTCTAGCATCCTGCGAAGTTCATCTATCTTCTTTTTCTTCTCCTTTTCTTCATAAGGCATAATCTCCAATACTTCTAATTCTCCCTGTAGCTGTTTAATTTCTATCTCAAGAGCCTGATTTTCAAGCATTAGCTTTTGTGACTCAAGATCGTTATGTAGAGCAAGCTTTGTCTCCCTCTGCAGTTTACACACAATAAGAAACTTGTAAAATTATCTTCCGGAAAACTTGCGTGCGTGAAACAATATACCAAGACCCAAACCTCGTGTTCTTCTACGAGATTCATAAATACATCATCGGCCTTAAGTTGCTCCTCTGTTGCCATCGTAGCATTTTTTCTTTCAACTTCGTGCTGTAATAAAAACAAACAGCCTGATATTAGTTATGCGTATAGTAAAGTTAAGGTGAATCACCTAGCAACACCCCCGCATTTTTTCACTAGCACCATGATATTCCTAAAAAGTAATATCCAGAAACAAGTTCCCAAGTTCTTCCATGTTGCCAAACCTTTTGCACTGTAGTAATTTAGAAAAAATCCTTAATTAAAATATATATATTACAGTTATGTAAAAGAAGTAGGCAACCATCCTGTCCAGAGAGAAAAAAGAGGACAAAGAAAAGGTTGCATAATTCTTTAATGGTTTTTTTTTATAATAGTAACAAATACATCGCACACCTTTTTCTTCTCTTGCTGAAGGATTACTCTGTCAAAGTCACTTTGCCCAGCTAGCTCATCAAGCTGCTTACATCTCGAGTCAAGCTCCTGCACCTTGTACTGCAATTCTGAACGGAGCTTTTGATTCTCATCTATGATCCCCTGTCTCTGTATATGATAATGCTGCTGCATCTCCCGAATTTCTAGTAAAAAAGTTCAGAAGGAGCCATTAAATAACAAAACGGTTTAGGAAAGCCACGATAACATAATGCATACATGCTAATGATTAGACCATGTAGGAACATATAAACAGAAAATAATCAAGAAACCTTCATTTTGAGACTCAATGAGCTTCTTCATATCCTCATCCGCCTTGGCAAGTAATTTGCTTCCCTCATCGAACTTGCATTCAGCTTCTTTCACATGTCTGTCCTTTACCTCAACCTGGCTATTTAACTGTGCTTCAAATTGTTCAATTTTAGATGCTTCTTGATTCTTACAATCAACAATGGTTTTAAGGTTACGGTACTTCCGCAACCAATTCCCTATGGGGCCATGGGATGTGTAATCTTCGGCTCTTGCAGCCCAACCAAACATCGCTTGCCCATGATACCTCTGCTCCTTCCAGTGCCTTTTGCCGCATCCTTGTGCCTCAAAGTGATTTTCGAAATCAATTGCATTTGTGTAACCACTCCAATCCATTTCAAACTTAACAATGGCACTCCCGGTATGGTTGCCGCGTATGTCCCAGAAAGGATTAACCTTGCGTGGGCGAAATTGCAGGAACTGGTCCCTCAAGTCGCATCCATTTTGTCCTACACGGCACCCGTTCTTCCATTCAGTAGGCACGTTAACAAGAACACCCGTCCATGGCCAGACGTACTTCTCATCATCATTGGGTTGACAAGGTTGATCATGCTCCATACCAATTAGCTGCGACTGCATGTCAGAGCCACCGACTTTGTGGTCTCTTTCTGAAGTAGAATGTGCGGCAAAAAGACGGGACCTGGAGGGTATATATAAAAATAGATAACATTAACATTTTCATTCAGTACTCAAACTCAACAAGGCCAGCATTTTGCAACACTAATCAAGAATAAATAAAAGAAAATCTGTATAGAGGGACAGTACATCCATTGCCATATATATCAGTGCATATGGCTTTGCTCACAGCAAACCAGCATTGTTCAGCTAATATAAGCGAGGAGGAGCACGACGTATCAAACATTCTTCATCTGGTTAGCATGTGTCATAAAGGAAGCTTCTATAGTTAGCTGTCAACACTGCTCGTTTGCGGTATTCCTTTTCTGACAATTATATTTATACCTATCCTTGTTCCCTTGTTTCCCTGTATGATATCTCTCACAATTTGGAAGACAAATATATAAAGCATCCTGATCTACCATTGGTCTAGAAAACCCCATTCACAAGGATAGATACAAGATCTGTTTCAGAGAATCTCAGAATAAACAAGTACTGGTAGTAACCCACGAGATGGTAAAATAAAATCGATTTGGTAAAAAAATGGTGTAAGCACTAGCCTGAATCCCAGCCTGATTAGCGCACGGATAAGAGAGGTTCTACTCTCTCGAAATAGGCTTTCGCCCCGCTATATTAATATAGCCAACACCGAATATCAACAAAACATGAACCGAAAGAAAATGTTGGGGCAGCAGCAAACACACGCCCAAAGAGAAAAAGAAGAAACAAAACAAGGACATAGGCGGATCGATTAAACGAAGGAAACCCGAAAGTGTTGCGCCCACCGGAGAATTTCCACCACGCTCCTATCCCTAGATCGCCAAGTGTCAAGCAACATCTTCAAGAAGGAGAGCGAGTACGCTGCTACCCGGACCAGGCTGGCCCTACTGTTTCCCCCGACACACAGAGGGAAGTGGGCAAAGGGTAGCCACGACGCCCTCCGGGAAGGAAAGGCACCACCCGAGGGCGGCACCGCGTCGGTGTCAGACGAGCCAACAAGGGTTACCAAAAAAAACCCTATCCACACACCCGGGCAACCCGTAGAACAAGAGCCACGCGAGAACGAGGCCTCGACACCACCAAACTCGTTGCCCACCAACATGCGCCACCACAGTCACGAAGCCGCCATCGTCGTCTTACCAAAGCAACGTCGCAAGGCCTGCACGACGGAGACAAACAGTAGTTTAAAGTTGGGACAGCGGGACTACAGCCACGCGGGAGGGAACTGCCTCCACCACCGGGCGGTAGTCGACCAGACGCGGCAGCAGGACACACCAGTCCCAGTTGAGTCCGGCCGGGCCTAGCAGGCCCGTGAAGCCCCCCGAAAGGGCACACGAGTCCCAAATGGGTCCAGCCAGGCCCAGATTTGGGCCTGCGAAGTCTGCTGCCCCGATGCATACCCAACACAAGCTACCCCTGCCACCGTCCGCAGTACAGGCTGCACGTCAAGCAAGGCCCGCCCCAGCTGAGAGCCGACGGGCCCAGATCTGGGCCGTATGGGCCCGGCCAGCGCCGCCCTGCAGCCGCCCGTCGACCAGCAGCGCCACGCCGCCCCGTCGCACCACAGGAACGCCACCACGCCGTCGCTTCCCAGCCTAGGCCGGACCACCGCCGCCCAGAAGGCACTGCCGCCGGAGAGAGAGGGCCCATACCATCTCAATGCAATCACAGGGCAGAAATTATCACACTATGCTTGTAACCTACAGAAGAAGCAGTAGGCGCGCGCTGTTTTACCAAAGAAATGAACACATTGGATGACGATGTGGTTCAAAAAACCCCAATCTGGTATCAAATCGAACTACGTGAGAGATGTAGTAGTTACTTGTTCGGTTGTTCCTGCCGCCGCCGCCGCCGCCGCCGCCAATAAGGAGGTTGACCGGCTGATCGACCCGAATCGCCGCCCTTACGCCAACCTGACGCCTCCTCCATCTTACCGCCGATCGCCGCCGCCTACCGTCAAACTTAAACTGGACCCATAGACTTCCGATCATTTACTAAAGCACTTAATGCTGCTCTGATTACGAGGCCACTCTCCATGAAAGCAGGCGCTCCCCAGTTGGATTTATTTCTGCCTTTAGTTCTTAGCTTATGAGTCTTGAAAATATCTAAATATGGAGTACTTGTAATTTTAAGTTTTTCTTATATTACCATATATACGATCAAAAGCCAAAAGCCATAGCCATATTTAGGCCCAGTTCTTTTGGGGCTTCTCCGAAAAACCGACCTCCTCCCAGCTTCCTACAAAAGCCGGTCTAAAAAAATTGTGAGGCTTCCAAAATAGTCAAGTCTAAACAAATTTAAAAGCCTCACAATTTTTTTGAACCGGCTTCTCCAGAAAGCTGGGGGTAGGGCAGCTTCTGGGGGAAGCCGTCAAAAGAACTGGGCCTTGCTTTTGTAATTTTACAATCCAGAATGCAAAACCTAGAAATAAGCCCAACCAAATAGTCCTTGCTGTGCCGTGCAATCTAGGTTTAGTTAAAATCAAACTTTCTAAATCTTGACCAAACATATACTCCTTTCATTCTGATTTTTAATGCAATGTACCTAGTTTAAGAAAAATAACTATTAATTTGGTCAACAAAGTATGAATTCGATGTTACAAAAGAATTTTCATTGGAGAACTTCTTTTGAATATAAACCTTTTTTTGAAATGGGGTTGGATCCCGGGCTCGGCATCCATGGATGCACATGGCCCTTTATTAAGAAGTATCAAGTGCGTACTTATTACAGCTTAAGGGTCAAAGAGGATTGATACAAACACCAACCATCTGAAAATGGCAAGAAGTCTGAAAGTGCAAAGCATACAGTAGCTAGACATCATTCAATCTACTAGTATGCTGCCATGAAGCCTGGTAGTAGATATCCTGTACGACCATCACCATACATTTGTATCAAGAAACCATCATTGTGCGTTGGTGCTCTGGGAGTAGAAAAGCCCAGAGTTGAATCCCAATAAGACGCCGATATAATAACCTACAAAAAAGATGAAACTCGGGCCTTGTTAAAAACAATATCATTGCGATATTTTCAAATGGACCAACATAAAGCCGATACACATATACGTATTCTAGCTTCGTTAATCCTATCCATCTCAGTCAACCAATTCTTAAACATATTAGGAATATTGGTCGAAGGTGGAAGATCATAAGTAAACAATGCGTAAGATAATTTTTGCAAAGGGGCATGAAAGGAATAAGTGTTCAATAGTTTCCTCTTCAACACAGAAACAATACTTCTTGCAAGCTTTCCAATTCTTTCTTGAAAGATTGTCTTTATTCAGCAAGACTTTTTTTTTTAAAAAAAAATCACATGAAGATTTTAATTTTTACTTTTGAATATAAACCTAATAGTATAATAGTTGTTAGACTATTACTTGCGTTACAAGTTGATCTAGCCAAGTCGGTTTGACTCCTATATAAACTCTTGTATTTGGTACATTCTATTATCAATGAATATCAATTTATCCTAGTTTACATGGTATCATACACCCGTTCCTAGGGCATGGCGATTCCACCATGCCATCCACCCCTCCGCCGCCACCACTGTTGGGCTACTTCGAGCAGAAAGCCACCGCCGCCAATTCTGTGGCTGCGGTGTCATCATCCTCCACCTCCTACCACCCTCTACCAATGATCCCCTTTGTCTCCTTCACCGATAAAATCTTAGATATTAGCCCCTTCATCCCAATTACTTTAGATCTAGGCGCTCACAACTACTACCATTGGCGCCATCTCTTTGACGTCCACCTTGGGCGATGCAATCTTCGTGATCATGTCACGCCCGACTCCGTTTCCCGCCCTCAAGGTCCCTAATGGGTTAAGGATGACCTAGCCATCATACAGTCGATCTATATGCGCGTCTTCACCGAGATTCTCAACCTTGTTCATGGTGACGCTGCCACGGCCACCGATCTCTGGGTGGCCCTATTTCAAGACAATGTTGACGCCCGCCCAAACAGCCTCCACATGGAGTTGTGGAAAACAATCCAAAGTGATGCACCGGTTGGCATATATTGTCAATGTCTCAAGGAATTTGCCGACAAACTATGCAAACTCAGTGACCCAGTCAAAGATCGCCAGCTCATCAACATCCTCCTCGTCGATCCCAGCATGCGCTTCAAGAAACAAGCCTCCTTCATCCTACTGATTCGGTTGTTCCCCTCCTTCATCGAGATGCGCTCGATGCTCCAATGGGCTGATCATGCTCAAGCACATAAGGAAACTCGCCCTCAAGTCTTCGCCACCGTCTCTTGGCCGCATGCCGCACCTACACTAGTTGTACCATCAACGCCTTCATCACCAGCGGGCTGGCGTCCTAGCCCTAATTATCGTGGGAAGAAACCGATCTATCGGCCTCCCACTCCATGCCATGTGGCCTCGACACCGACACTAGCGCCACCAAGTGCTCCGCCAGCTTCCTCTAGCTGGCATCCACCATAGGATCCCTGGATTAGGCTTGTCCAGGCATGGTATATGCCCTGGACTACCCCGTCTCCACCGGTGCTTGGAAGCCCGGCATACGCCCTCATACAGGTTCCCTAGGATTTCTACTCCCGCGCCAACCAACACATGTGTACCACGCTGCTCCGACGTATGCTGCTTATGTAAGGGTTCGCAGCAGAAAACAAAAAAATTCTAACTACGCGAACACTATAACCAAGATCTATTCTATGTAGGCATAAGTAACAAAGAAGGAAACGGTATTCATACCCTTAAAGACCGTGGTATGCCTTATGCAGGTAGGCATATGTTGATGAAGTCGAGCAACTCCTAGTGCCCCAACTTTGGCGCTCCCGAAGTTCTACACACGTTCGGTGTAGGCGACGTCTCCCGCACTCCGATCCAGCCGAGTTGCGGAAGAAGGAAGCCAGACCATCCAACACATGATGGTAGTGCGGAGGTGGAGAAACTAGTTCCCTCAAAGTCTCCTCCAATATTGCGGAGAGAAACCTCTAAGGGAAGAGAGAGAGAGAGAGAGAGAGAGAGAGAGAGAGAGAGAGAGAGAGAGAGAGTATTATGTGTCTAGAGGGGAGGGGGTGCCCCTCTATTTATAGTAGGAGGGGGAGGCGGCAAACCCTAGGGTGTGGTGTAGGGATCTCCCGATAGCCGCCGTCGGCCATAGTTGGGCCCCACAAGGGGTGCCCCCCTAGGTTTTGGCGCATGGCCCCTCCCTCCTTTTGGCGACTTGCCCCCTTTGGTTCTCCCCTCCTGGTGAGGCCCATTAGGCATGGGCTGACTCCAAAAATAAAATAAATATTATGTTTTAATATTAGTTCAAATAATTAATATAAAACACATATATTGTAATATCTTTCACTCCGGAACACCTTCCGGACCCCTCCGATCATCATGGGGTGTTATACAGAACTTTTCCGGTTTCTCTCTCTCATTTCTACCGTGGTGTCGGATTCAATCCCTAAGCGTCCCCACTCTTAAGTGTACCACCCTTCAGTTCGGAAACACTTCGGACATGACCGAGACCCCTATCGCGTCAATGATCATCAACAGGACCTGGATGCCTGTAATGACCACCCGTGTGTTTCACGAATCTCATCGCTTGAACCTTCAACGCCACATCCTACTCTCTTTGCCACTCAATACCTAGTTCATCCGAGATTTGATCTTTGGTATATCCATACCTAGTTCGATCTTGTTACCAATGGACTCATTTACTCGTTCCCGTGTCGTTGCATTCCATGACCTAGTCATACGCTTGCAAACTTTATTCACTACAAGAATATGGACGGTTCATTATGTTTTTTCACGACACGGCTAGAAAACATCATAGATTCTTGATGTTCTTAGCCATTTCGTCGCAAAGCGATCGAAGGCCCTCTGGCCCGGTAATCCATGACGTTCCACATTTTCGTCTAGCAAAATTCATCGTGGATTTCGTCCAGAACCTGAAGTCCAGTTAGGATTTTCTTCCCATACAAAAATTCGTCAACCCCTGTTGGAGTTCGAGGGCAGAAAAAATTCCTACGATCGAAACCCTAATGCCAGGATCTACCTACTAGTAATATAGTAATGGGCGGAGATACGGTATTCATACCTTTGAAGACCGAGTGCGGTTAATGTATCGCGACGAACGTGGATGAATAAGACGCCCTGACTCTAACCTCGAGGTCACGAAGCCTTGTGGCTCCGACAAATCCTAGCACCGAAAGCACGGTGCCTCCAGAGGGAGTCATACACATACGGTGATTGACGACGACCCCCACTTCTCTCCGATCCAGCCGAGATTGCGAAAGTAGATCTCTCGTTTGATTCCTTGTATAGGTCCAACCATAGATGCGAGTCGATAACAATAGAAAAATTTAGAAAATGTAGATACCACTAATTGATTCCCACCAAAGACAACCTTGTGAGGCAAAATTGTCATGGGAATAAAGAGTATGTATTTTATCATCAATGATGAGAAAATAAAAAAATTAATTTTTTCAATGCAATTTTGTTTGTTCTACATGGTCAACCATACAAGTAGCTTCTAACTTGTATCTACCCCGTGGTGTTGTTCAAAATTCTTATAAGGATGGGAACACTTGCTAGTATTTGGTTAATGTGATTATATAGAAATGATAAAGTGTTTAATCATAAAAATTCTTTTCTTATGCATGTTATCTACCGGTGCACCACGTTTATGGTCGTCTATACAGCGAGCAGAACATCGCGACCTATTTAGGTGTCTATACTGTTGGAGATTACAGCGAGAGATATTTTTATCCAACATGGATAACAGCATTATTTTTAGCTGTGTCTACCTTAGAAGTTTTACAATTGATCAACGATGATATGTATTTCACCTTTTTTTACTTTGGAACTCCGAACTTTGTTTCGGCTGTGTGGATTCTAGTTATCAGAAGCTAGGTGTAATACTTAAATCTTTTATATAATAAAGCGTTTTTATCAAAAAAAATTGGCCTAGTTCTTTGGGGGCTTCTCTGAGAAGCCGTCCTCCCCATAGCTTCTTGGCTAAGCAAGTTCGAAAAAATTGTGAAACTTTTAAGTTAGTTTAGTCTTTTGGAAGCCTTACAAAAATTTGAAACCAGCTTTCTCGTAACGCGAGGGGTTAAAATTTAACGGAGAAGCCGCCAAAAGAACTGGGCTTAATCAACTAGCATTTCACACATTAAAATTCTCATATGAAATTAAACCCAAACCTCACAACTTTTGTTGTCATGGCCTGACTTAACCTCGCAAATGGCAAGGCCAAACTATACAATCTCAATCGGTTTCTCAGTTATTGCAATCCAGCTTATGTAGATAGTTTGTACTACACTTCTATCCCTTGATACACATAGCTAACGCACAATCTTCATCGGCCTCATCATCTCATTGTCTTCATGGTCCAAAATCTGCATCAAATACATCCCAAATGTGCACCAAATCAATGACAGTTTCGATATAATAATGTCGAGAAAACATATAGACCTACTAGTTAAATTGAGCAAAAGTTTGCCCTTGATGCTTACATGGCAATGGTAGACGTAGCCCGGGCCGGCGGTGACGTCGAACGGGAAGCGGCCGCTCCTCCCCTCCCCGACTTCATCATCCTCCTCCTCCTCCAGCGGCCTGAACCTCACAAGCAGCGTGGTCACCGTGCTGGGCTTGACCTTGAACACGTTCTTCCACCCGCGCTCCTGCCGCGGCACGGCGTGCCTCCGCCCTCCGGCGAGGTGCTGCCGCATCCCGCACGCCTCCGCGTCGTTGCGGCCCCCCAGCCCTCCGCTGGCGCTACCCCTCATGCACTCCCTGAACTCGTCGACGCGCCGCAGCGACCGCTGCTCCAGGGCCGCGAACACCGCCAGGTGCACGTGCAGCGGGTGGTTGTCGTCGGTGAGGTTGATCACCTCCCACAGCTCCGAGGTCCCCTCCCGCGGCGTCTCCGTCACCGGGTCCGTGTACGCCAGCCCGTTCAGGTACAGGTGCGTCGGCTCGTCGGTGCCGTTCCTGGTGTACTCGTACATGGCGATCCGCCGCGTCAGCACCGCCTCCCGCGCGTCCGGTTTCGGGTACCGCGCCATCAGCGTCGCCGGCACCGTCGACGGGTCGCGCTCCGGCTCCCTCGCCACCACGAACTTCATCACCGCCACCGTGTCCGCCTTCTCGCCCGGGTCGCCGGGGTACGGGGCGGGCGCGTCGGACCGCAGCACCACGGCGCCGGCGGTTTCCGCGGTCTGGGCGAAGTCGATTACAACGTCGGCGATCTCCGACGGCGCCAGGAGGAACTCGTCGGTGACCACCGGCTTCGCGAGGTACACGGAGTCGGAGCCGACGTGCACGAACCTGAGGCCGCCGGAGAGCGAGAACCTGAAGAACCGCGCGTTGCTGGCGTTGAGGATGCGGAAGCGGTACCGGCGCCGCCTCACGCGGAGGAACGGCCATGCCTTCCCGTTAACCACGAGGACGGCCCCGAAGTACTCCGGCTGCCACTGCGGGTGGACCGTGGGGTTGTTCCCCGTGGCGTTCATGAAGAGCGCGCCGGCGCTGGTGAAGTCGCGGTCGAAGAGCACGAGGTTGCGGTCGAACTCCCCGCCGCCGGAGGGGATCCCGAGCCTGGCCTCGGCCGCCTGGTCGGACACGCGGTAGGTGCCGAGGAGGCCGGCGAGGATGTTGACGCGGGTGAGGCCCATGGCGTGGTCGTGGTACCAGAGGTTGCCCGGCGGCTGCTCGTTCGGGTACGTGTAGGCCGTGGAGGAGAAGTGGGGCCCGGTGGAGGCGAAGGCGGAGGTGAACCATGCCATGGAGTGGCCGTCGGAGGTGGACTGCTGCACGCCGCCGTGGAGGTGGACGACGGTGGGGACGCCGGCTCGGGGCCGCGCGGTGGCGAGCGAGCGGTCCCACGGGAGGAAGTGGCGTGGCGGGAGGTGGTTGGTCCACGTCACGCGCGTGGGGACGCCTCGCGAGGCCGCGATGGTGGGCCCGGGAACCGTGGCCGTCTCCTTGCTGGTGCCGTAGGCGAAGACCCTCGTCGCCGGCAGGTCGCGGTGGAATTTCTGCTCGATCGAACACGAGGGAGGAAAACACAAAACTTGTTTCAGACTGTCAAACTTCAAAATTCAAACGTATAAATTCAGAAAACAAATGTCACTCTTGTTTCCATTTCACTTTAGCCCCCTTATTCGCAAGTGCAAAGTACAAATTAAAGGGTATGTTGACCATCCAGCTACCAAAAGTTCGTTTTTTACTTCGGTTCAGAAAAAAATAGCAGAAACTCTGTCCATCGACATAGAGAAAAAGGAAATACTTGGGACTGTTCTTGTTCGATCAAAAACGCATATCTGAATCCGGAAACATGATTTCAGACTTGTCCAAGCTCAGAACTCGACCACAAATTTCACAAACATGCAACATATATTCGCTTCCTGCTCACTTGAACTCCGTTTAGAAATGCGTGGAGTCCAAAATCGTTTTATCTTACCCCCCTGTCTCAAAATAGATGTTGCAGGTTTATCAAAATTTGGATGAATTATTATATAGATTCGTCCAAATTTTGACAAATCCGCGACCTCTATTTTGAGACAGAAGGAGTACATAAATGTCTGCTATAGGTCGGTTGGTTGCGAAATTCGTAGGGTTTTATAGGGAATTATTCTTCTTCACAGCATCGAAATAGCAATGACGCGTTCAGGGTAGGATCTAGACGTTGCTGCCCACATCCATGCATGCAGAGAGAGAGAGAGATCATTCATCAGAGTGGTGCTGATGCTGATGTTGATTCCTAGTAGTGATCTGTGGTGAGTGGCATTGTTGGGACGGCGACAGATGACAATGCTGCCGAGAAAGTCAGCAAAAGCTGGCTACGGAAATCCATCCATAGAAAGAGCTGAAATGAATTGGATCGCCCCAAAAGCTCTGAATTATTGTCTGCCATTCGGCTCCAAAGGCGATAAGGTTGGCTGGGCCCATGAGCTAGACTGCCCACAAGAGTAAGCTGAATCTCGGGGCAGTTCACACCTACTGCTTTGTTAGCGCAAAGAAGAAGATCAAGCAGCACACCAAGAAGCAAAGCTCTGAATTGGAAGAGATCAGACCGAACCGGAACTAGAACTGGAAAGACTATATGTAGAAATAGAACCGGCGATTTCCTAAGTTTTATTTGGAGGAATGGGTTTTGGCTCGGATTATTGGCGCCCTATGGAAGGGAGGTCCCCCTCTTGCTTTCTCTTTGATGCAAACATCTGATCGATAGCCACTAGTGTGGCTTTTTTTTTTAATCTGGTGATGGTCCGATAATAATAATAAGCTTAACAGCAAAAACTATAGTGCTTTTTTGGGGATAGGACCCAAAAAGGACATGGTTTGTTCCTTTGTTATTTCGGCAAAGAGTCGGCATCTCTGAAACTAGTTAGTGATCTGGGTGGTTGCCGTCAGTGGAATAAGTTTTGTAGGGAGAAGCTTCTACTGCTGCTGCTGAGACTCTTACACAAATGCAACTCATAATTTGTCTTTTTTTTTTCTAAATATGTACGTAGTTTGATCTAAGCATGCATCATTGTTTTCTGACTGGACATGCATTACGATTTACGAGTGGCTAGTATCTGCACAGTGGACTTTTGAAAGAAACGGAAATTTTTCAGACATCTGAAGAAACGAGCACCGAACGGTGGTCACCTCCAAACAGATGACGTTACGGCCTCACGGCGCGGCAGCGTTGAAGAAAAATCCAAGCGCGCGCCGCCCATGAAGAAGAAGTAGTAGAAGAAGACGGAGAGGCCAAGAAAAGAGCCAAAATTTGGTACAGTGTGTGTGTCTACACTGACGTACGTACCCACGTGGTGTCGTACATGCCGACGGTGAGATCGCCGGCGACGAGCTGCCCGCCCTCCCCGACGCCGTACCCGCGCAGCACCGGCATCTCCGGCAGCTCGTCCACGAACTTCTCCAGCCGCCCCGCGTCCAGCACCCGGACGCCCCGCTTCTCCTCCCCCTCCTCTATCCCACCCTCCTCGGCGACCACCAAAGTCGCCGTCGCCGCCGCCAGAAGCACGACCATGCACGCGCCGAGAAACCTCCTCATCTCCATTGCCGCTACGCTAGCGGGCGAGCGCCGTCTTGGATTTCTCCGGCGCGCGCGCGAGACAGAGAGGGAGAGAGTTCTATCGGAGGACAGGGACAGTCGGCCTTGTGTTTGTCCCCTGGTTTTGGCTCTGCTGCTTCTCTTTCTCTATCCTCCCTTCTAAAGAGATTTTATTTATAGAAAGAAAAGGGGAAGAGACGGCACGAATATCTTTGGTCTCGCACCCCGATTTTATTGGCCTAGTAAAATTTTCACTTTCCTTGCGGATCGATGTGGCCTCTTCTTCTCCCTTGAAATTATGCCGATTTTTGGTTGCTTGTTTTGGAGCATGGAAAAGGTACTAGTAGCTTGGACTGATTCCATTTGAGATTCTGTTTTTTTTCTACTATACTATACTACTCAGTTGCACAAAATAAGGTCAAAAGTTAAAACTTGGCAAATAATTAATACTCCTTTAGTTTGACAAAAAAACAAGGCATATCAAAAGTTAGTTCAGTCAAAAAGGAAAAATAACTGAAACCGAAAACCGTTTCGCCTCGTCCGCATCGTCCCCGTGGGTGACCCCCACCTCGCTACCTCCCCCCATAGCCCCCTCCTCCGCCGCCGCTGGAGGGAGCTGCCGGCAAAGTCCGAGCAGTGCCGGCGACGGTGGCCCTCCCTTACCCGCACACTCAGGGCCCTACGCGATGCAGGCGCCTCGTGGTGGCGACGCATCATGACGACGGCGGCCCGGGGGTGGCGGCGGTGGGCACGCTCGGCGCGGAGCTACGAAGGGCGTTGGCGGACGGCAGGGTGCACAGCAGCAGTCGAGCCTCGCAGGCCTGATCTGAGCCTGGTGGGCTCAGGAGGTTGTGCACCGGTTCCTTGCTGTGGTGGCTGGGACCCTGATCAGGACCAGGCGGGCCCAGATCCGGTGGCCGGATGACATCCATAGTCATGGTTTGCGAGGTTGGACTTGCACGCAGCACGGTCGTGGTTGTCGTGCTCATCGGCTTCATGCCGCCTATGCTAGTCTTCGTGTGCCGACCTACCCCATCTATGCCAATGGACCCGTCATGGTGGTGCTTGCCGACCTATGGGCGCGAGATCATGGAAACCGAGGCGACGACCCTCGAAGGGTGGTCTGTGCGGATGACCCTCTGACGGAGGTGGCTCCGGGAGGTATCTTGTGGTGATGCTCCTCAGACCGGCGGTGGTCCAACAGGCCCGGGTGAACACAGGGGCGATGGCACTGCTGCTTGGCAGCAGGGATCTGCGGTGCTGGATCTTCTTGTAGGAGGAGTGGGGACTAGTGTTGAGGTTGGCGTGGACTGTAACACCCTTGCTGCAGTGCAGTGGAGGGGATTCACGCGCCCATTTGGGCTCGGATGGGCCAGTGAGGGTCTGGTTTGCCCCTGTCGCTGCATTTGGTCGGCTACAGTCGGAAGATGGTGGAGGAATTTCCCTCCTGCGTGTTGCTATACCGCCGACTCTCGCCGATCTTCCTCCTTTTCGGTCTTACCGGCCTCGCAACGTGGGTCGCGGTGACATGTCGGGGTTGACTGCAAGGCCGTGGTGGCGTATGCTAGTAGGCGGCCGAGCTTGGTGGAGCCTCCGAAGGGTCCGAGAGTGGTTTTTTTACGGGTCGGGAGAAATCCTTGTCGACTAGACATCAACGCGGTGATGCCCGCGGGTGTCACTGTCCTTCATGAAGGGCGTCGGATGTACCTCTTTCCAACCTCTTGTAGCGTACCGGGGGAAACCCTAGGAGTAGTCCGAGCAGCAACGACGTCATCGTCGCTTCCTTCTTGGAGGTGTTGCTTGGTACGTGACGCTTCGGAGTGCTAGGAGCGTGGTAGAAATTCTCCGGAGAGCGCAGCGGTTGCGGGTCATCCTTTACCAAAAGTTAATACTGTCTCCATTTTGACAATGCTTGTAGACTAAAATGAATATTTAGAATACCAAATTAATATTAATAGATTCGTAACAAAATACAGTTTCAAAGTGTATATTTTCTCAACTTGGCAATTATTGTCTTTTAACTAAATTTACAGGCCTTGTCGTATTGAATGGAGGGAGTATCTGTTCTGTGGGAATGAATGCCTTACTTTCTTCTAGGTTCCATCTCTTCTGATAATGATATAAAGTTTGGATTTTGGGGCCGCAAATCAACGTTGTGGAATGTTTCAAGAGTTAGTTGTTCATGCGCGCCTAGAACAAATTCCATCCAGCTTCCTTTTGGTTTGCATTACTCGTGCATTCGCTATTTTGTTAGCTTATTAAAAAATGGGGAATGGCAATAAATCTTGGCAAGAACCTATTTTTCTTACTTTTCTAGACAACAAAACAGAAAATAAGGGAACACCACAAATGAAAAGGGGATCTCTGCTGAAACATGGGAAATCACCCTGAATGTCTCATTGTGGTATTTTAGTACCATCAGCTACTGCCGGTACAAAATTCATCCAAACCAAAGCCCCTCGTCACACGAAGACCACGAGTGCAAGTGCAATATACTCACCACAGAAATTTGAAGTGCTATCCGTGTCAAGATGCAAGATAAAAAAAAATTGTGATTGGCACTAGCTGGTGTCGACGAGCATCTATCTGTGTACCTGTAAGCTGATGTGGAGCTTCCACTATAGCTACCCAATTTTGGCATCCAAGCAAACAGAAAGAGTTTTGTTGGCACTAACACAACGTGGTATGTGGCTTTTTCTTGCTGTTAATCCAGCGCTTAACGTCTCTGGATTTTTGTGGAACTGAAATATATTTGTACCCGTGTACGCTTATAATGCATTGCCCGAGACTTAGATCTATGCGTTTGGAGAACAATTTCCCAAGATTTGCTAGAGTTACCAGTGTGAACGCAGCTAGCTATGCATATTAAGAACAATTTCTAGTTTTGATTGGTCCGACAAATGCCTTTGATCTAGAAATTTTTCATATAGCAGCTGGCTAGAAGCCCTCTGGATTGGAGTTCACAATAGCAGGAAAGAAAAAACATGGTAGAAACTTTGAACCGGTTGTTTCAGATTACAGAATAGTCGAGAATCAATCAAACAGATAAAATAAGAGGCTTCTTCCACAAAAGACACTCTTGGTACTAGTTGAAAATCTTCACACAAACACATCAAATAAACTTTTGAGCACACTAAAAGGGGGCAGTAACTTCACAAGGGTATAAAAAGGAGACCATGTCCATCTATCTAGCTATCAAGTTCCCAGGTTCACATGGCCCCAGGCAGAGGCAAGGACCGTCCAAGCGAAAATACCATCCATTAGTTGGCTTTGCATTGCATCTCTATTCCAGCAATTTCTAGGCTTGATCCAGTCTTGCATGCTAACTAGCCCTTGTATAGCCCCCACAAGCTTAACAAAAACATAAACTGAGCAGGGCACCTCGATTCCACAGTTTGGAAGAGACATGATTCATTTGGAACCACATTTTCCAAATGTTAAGATAGAAACAACAAATGTTGAATGTACACTATATGAAAACAGTGGAGGTGAAGATTTATCATGTTTCTGTAAGCCAAAAGAGGATTAGAATACAACTCGGCTCAGCGTTCAGCTTTCTTGAACAGTTTCTGTTTTCCCAGCTTCTGTTTTCCCCAGGTGTTCGTACTGGCTGCAGTCTGCTCCAATGTCCTTCAAGGCTGTGATCAACCGTGGCAATATTTTCCCTAATGCAAGCTTGAAACCCATGGAGCAAGAGTACTCTTTGTTCCTCTCAGTAGAGCAGGCATCGTCATTGAGCGTGCCAACCACATCTCCTTGCAAGTAGGCCACACAAGCTTTGAGAATGTAGTGGCCACGCTTGCAAAAGTGGTTCTTCACAAAATCCTCAAAGTGCTGCAGCAACAGTACATGTAAACAATCACAACGTCAAAGTATTAAACGAAATTATGGCTAAGGTTCTATGCAAGAACAAGGTAAATCAATATCTTAGTCATTATGGTCCGTTAAATTATCATGAAAAATATATACTGATCCAGAATACATGCACGTGGGCTCACAACAGAGAATTAGAAAGGACAAACATAGTGTTCAGAAAATAGAAGCCTTTGTTAAATTAACTCCATAATGACAGTATGATACCTATGCACTGGTTATCAAGAGGGGAGGGGGGGTGAATTACCATAGGAGGCCGCCTCAAGATATACAACATGGATCTCAAGCTCAGCAGATATGTGTTTTCATTGTATGGCAGCGCATTCTTCTCCCCTTCAACAGTACCGACTTGCTTCTCATATCCAGCTTCATTGAAATAGGGCTTTTCATTGAGAACCAGCCCCTGAAGTGAAACTAGTACTTGGAGAATACTAGATGATGATGGATCCCATACTTCATTTCCTCTGCCAGACCAGGTTCCTAAGAGGCTTAAACAAACCTTGCCATCCACGTACAGGTTTGGATTTACACGCAAGCCGCCAGAATGATAGTAAGCCGACTACAGATTTGGCAACAGATGTAAACAACCGTAAGATTGAAGGCAGTGCCAGCAGAATAACAAGCTCTGGGCTCACTTACAATGTAAACTGAAAGAGGTAACGAAAATAAAGGCACAAAACAAAGCATAATGTGATTATGTAATCGTCCTACTTACTGGAGGGGCTTGTGGAAACTCGGGTGGAAGGTGGAAGTCAAAGAAGAATAGGCCATCTTGGTAAGGTGTGCCACTTGCTCCAATAATCACAGCTCTTATGAGATCCATACGATCTTCAAATACCCTGACATAAATATAATCTACAATTGCAGTAACAGAGCATCAGCAAAATCATATTATGCTTGCACCCTTTTTATTGTTGAATCATTCTATTGGATCAAGGGGAAACAGACCTGGTAGGTTCTTCTCAAGTATGCTCCATTCCTGCTGTACTTTTTTTACCCATTTTCTTCCACCAGTACCCTAGAACATTGTTTAGCCAAATTTGTAAGCAAGAAGGAAATACCAACAAACAGTAGACACAGAAACTTATAATAAACACGACTTTCAAAGTAAAACATGCGTTCAAGATGCAACACAAGACCGTAATATATGTAGGGATGTAAATAATAAATACACAGTAATGTAACAGAGCTTGCCTGTGCTATGTTTTCAAGGTAATGATGGTCTGGAGGGCACTGCAGAACATCAAAATGTTTCAAGCAATCAGAATCTGCAGGCTCGTCAGCCATAACAACATCTATGGACTTCTCAGCAGAAGAGTCATTTGTTGTCATAGCGGTGCATTCCGATGTTGTGATGCCGTTCTCATCCTCGATATTATCAGTGTCATCACCAGATTCTGAAACCTCATTAGACTGAGATTCAACTTCATCCATAGCATCTGAGTTTGACCCATCTAAATGCTTTTTACCTCGGGCGAAGAGCTCACTTGCAATTCGGGTTACAAAGCCAAAAGCAGCAGACAGTGGACCACTTGCGACAGAACTTTCCTCCTGAGAATCAAATGACCCAGTCTCCATTTGAATGCTATTCTCGGCTATATTTTGTGAATCATCCTGAAACAGAAAGCATCAGTCAATAAAGGAACAAAAGGAAGCTAAGAGGTGCTTGGAAGAGGAATGACTGGACCGGAAAAAAACGACAGCTTAGCAGTAGATAATACATTTGCAGAATCATCAGGCACGTCCATTTCATTGTCATCAACAGTCTCCCAGCTAGCAGCATCAGAGGCAGTTCCATCGTCTAGCGAGGCACCATCATCTTCTCGGCCAACAACATATATCTCATGAGGCCCAACCTGAAATAACAATACGAACTCATTAACAAAAATAGAGGTAGTGCATGGAGCAGGTTAGTTTCTACAAGTCCCAGGTAGAACAGTGAGAGGAACATGAGGAAAGCAAACAAAAATAAAGTTAGGATCATAGGATGGCAAGCCTCAACGGGGTGACAAGGCACAAGTTGATGATCAACAGTCCAGTAGCTATGGATACACTGAACTCATAACGTTAGTTCTTTCATGTACTAAATTATGGTACTTGCTGCATTAACAGCACATATGTAATACCTTTGACAGTGACCCATCACCCCAAATGACTTCAATCTCACCGTCTTGGAAACCCACTATATTGCCAACCCAAGAAAGGCCGGTAACTTCTGAACTAGATTCCTTCTGTGAAAGCTGTTCCTCTGCCCCAACATCGGAGGGCACTGTATTTGAAGCAGCCGATGCTTCTGCGGAATCTGCATTATTGTCCACTTCCATGGTAATGGTTGGTTCCAGAGGATGTGAAGCAGATGGCAAGCGAACAACCACATCTCCATAGCAATAATCATAGTCCGGGTGGGGATCAAGTTCATATGCACTAACAATCTCAGTAGATTCAATTTCCCTAGGGTCCTCTGAGTGCAGTGAAGGCTTAAACCATGATACAGATACAGTTCTGTCCTTTGCATTAACACTTCTAACAAGACCCGAGCGCCATGTTTCAGAAGATCCGTCAACATCATCAGATACCTTGTCCATAGCGTACTGCTCTGGGAACAACTCATGTTCGTTTGGACTCTGGATCGGGATCAGTGACGTGGAACTTACCCCATATTCTTTTGTCCCATCTTGCCATATGACATCAACCTTGGTATGTGTATCTGCGATCAGCAGCGCTTTTTCAAATATCTCTTCTCTTCTTTTTGTTCTTTTATGATCCTTTTTGATAAAAACTTTTCTAACCTTTTTTCTGTAAGTTGCATTATCCTGCACTCCCTCCTTCGGAGCGGTTGGTACACTAGTGCCTGATTCTGGTTCTTTGGCTACACATGTATTATCTCCATCAGAGATATTTGATTGATCAGCATGAAAATCACCCTGTTTCTGCCCGGGATTTGCATCTGTTTTACTATTTCCAGCCTGAACATCAATGGCGGATTCAGGAGTATCAGATGTTAGACACGAGTGCTCGGAATTTAGCTCTTTCACTTTTGAACAGTCCACTGAAGCAGCATTAGTACATGATGATGTGCATGTGTTAGGAAAACACCACTCAGTCAACTGCCAGTTTGCATATGAAAAACAAGACAGGAGAGTCAGATCCTTTGGGTTCTGTTCCTCAGGAGGAACAGATTCCTGATTTGTACCACAGTGTGCAGAAGCAATCCAATAAACGATGACTGCAGCAGTTTCCACCTTTGTGACAGTAGCATCAAGGCGAGTTGCTTTCCACACTCCATGAAGCCATCTGGATGTTTTGTACACAGACGAAGAGGCTGCTGTCACACGTTGTCCTGGATAAAAGGGGCATGCTGTATCTGGATGCAATGGCCCCGCTGCATGCTTTAGGCGCATCGGGTCTGCCCTGGAAACCTTGCAAACAGAACCATCATCAAACAACACAGTAACATTATCGAACACCTCGTCAACTCGACCAAGCCATAGGCCGTTGACAACATAATCACCCACATTGAATTCCCTGATGCGTCGCAAATCCTTGGCGGACACACCCTTAATGATTTCTCCATGAGCACCTTGCAAATCAACCAAGAGACTGACATGCGCAACGAGCCCCATCTGACCAGTTGGATCTTTGGAAGAAGCAACAATGTCTCCGTGAAGGAAGCTTCTGTCAACAACAGCCACACTGTCAATATCTTCTGTCTTCTCTGTTCCATCGATCCATAACACCCTAACCTTGTTATCGGGCAGAGAGCTCTGACTGTCAGCATCAGTTCCAGCACCAGCACCATCACCCTCAGCACCACCAGCGCCAGCAGCAACACCATTTTCAGTTTTACGAGAACTTCTACGCACATTCTCCTCGGTGTCAGTATCATCATCAGTGATGCTACCTTCAGAGTCATACTCGCCAGCTACTTCCATCACCAGACCACAGGCATCCGGCTGTGATTTCAAGCTAACGACATCTTCTCTGTACACAAACACGTCTGGTACTTCTTCAGGATCACCAGCAGCATCTGCAGACATCTGGTTGTCCTCAGTAGCATCTACAGAGCCATTCGGCAGGTCTTCCATTCTTGAACGAAGATATACAGGCCAATCCACCACGATTCTGAAGCCCTTGGTTTGACTGAAACACAGGGAATACATTCCAAAATTAACGACAAAGGGGCAAGCACAAGCTTTAGAAAATGCTGAGTTGGAAAAAAACATGGGCAATTCGGGACAACATGTCTAGCGCAATTAACAGCTTTCTGAAGCCCTGAGTTCAATTGAAACACAGGGCATATGTTCCAAAAATAACACCAAAGGGACAGGCACAAACTTAGAAATTGCAAGCTGAAAAAAAAACATGGGTAATTCCCTGTCTAGTTCAATTGACATTCAACCAGCGTGCACAAACTGCTTTGAAGTGAAGTGTGTGCTCGGTGCAAGCTCCACGAGGAAGTCATAGGACGCGTGTTGGTGCTCTATCAATTTTATTTTTGTTTTTGCTGGTAAGTAGTAGTCTATTGATCCAAGGGATGTGGTCTCTCTTTTTGTTAATCCATGATTACTGAAAAGAAGAATCTCAGAACAGCAGCACAAATCGCCGCAAGCCACGGGAACAGAGAAGAAACCTATGCAGAGCCGACGGGGATATGGCGGAACCGATAGCGCCGAGCTCGCAACCTCCGTTCTTCTTCTTCCTAGCGTGGAAAACCGATCTAGGCTACGGACCTATATGGGCAATTCCCTGTCTAGCTCAATTGACACTAAACCAGCGCATACAAACTGCTCTAAAGTGAAGTGCAAGCTGAACATAGCTCGAGGTTTAGTACAAAAAAGAATAACCCTCCGGTTGAACTTCCAAGGAACATTTCAGTAGAGTTGTGAGCACGCCTCCTCGCTGAGCACAGCGCGTCGCTACTACTCCATTAATCTTCCTGTTTTGCAGGCAAGTGTGACTAGTCTGTCAATCTAATGTGGTCTCTCTTTTTTGTTAATCCAAGATTATTAATTTTTTTTTTAAAAAAAAAGGGTATCTCGGAACAGCAGCACGAATCGCCGCATGGCAGGCCAGTTGACGGCATGGCACGGCAGGGGAAGAGAGAAGAAAGCGCGGGGCACGCAACCTCCGCTCTTCTTCTTCCTAGCGCGGGAGAATCGATCTAGGCTACGGACCTATATGGGGGCAGGAACCGATCAATTGGCGTCGACGCCTGGCCCCATCGGCCATCCGGCTCCGACCACCGCCAGCAGGACCACGCACGAATCGGGGCAAGGTGAATTACCAGCGGGCCGTGCAGGCGGGGAGAGAAACTCGGGCCGGCGCGCGGAGATCGGACACGGGGTGGGGGTGCAAGGAGAGAAGACCGGGAGCGGTGGGGAGGGAGGGGGAAGGGGGAGCTTGGGAGCGGGGCGACTGACCTGGGGCGATCGGGCGGGAAGGGAGATCGCGCGCGGGCCGCGGATCCCGCGGTGACGGCGGCGCGCGCCCGTGTGCCCTAGGGTGGGGAGATAGGGAGGTGGGGGAGGCGAGGTGCGGAGACGAGAGAGAGAGAGACGGGCAGACAAGGGCAGAGAAGAAGAAGAAGAAAAAAAGGATGGAATGGAAAGAAAGAGGTTGCGCAGCGCCAGGGCGGGCGCGGGGCACGATCTCCTCCTGTTCGATCGGTTCCCCTCCCGTCCCGTGTGGTGTGGCTCCCGCTCGGCTCGGCTCGGCTCGGCTCGGTCGGTGTGGGAGGAGGATCGTGCCGCCTGACGTGCGCTGATAACCTCCGGTGTGCACGTATCCATGCACGTCTTGATCGTGCCAACCCAATGCTAGGGTAACCGTTTTTAGATGTTAGAAAAATAAAGATGCTATATCATCATCTTGATTTTTTCCTTAATATAACAGTGAGTGCTCACGTGTACTTGATTTTTGATAGGTTGTGACATGTACCGCTATTGACGAGAACGCCGTCTCTCTCTCTCTGGTGAAAGAATCAAAGAACACACGCCATTGACAAGACACACACGATGCCACATCTATGGTTTTGTCCCCCTCCCAAGTTGTGACTTTGGTTCCGTGAATTCTCCACTACAAACTTAACCGACACCCCGCGAGACACGCGGGACGCCGAACCAACTTTCATTGTGAATTACCAGGACCAGAGAGTTCCTGCCATTCGCGCCGACTCTGTAGACGTAAAAGAGTGAGAGGCATGTGGGCTAGGGATGTCCCGAGGAGGTGCACCTTCTTTGGAGGCGCCGGTTTTGGCCGAGACGCGGCCTCGAGACTCTCGCCGGGCTTACTTGTCGTAGGTGTATCTGGCATCATCCTCTTCGTCTAGACATGAGCGTGGGTTAGTGTAACATCCCAGTATTAGAGTCTAGAAATAAGCTGAACCCATATGTGTGCATTGCATTCATGCATAGAAAATCCGAATAATTTTCGCGCTTTTAAACAAAACTTGTCAAAGTGATTGAAGCTTCTCTTAGCTCGATGGAATTGAAGTAGATCATCAAGTTAACTGCGATAAGTTTCAATAGGACCTTTGTTAAAACCTCATATTGGGTAAGAGAGATTTGATCTAAGGGTAGATCAAATGTACTATACGTTAAACCTCAATACAATGAGAATTATCTTTGATCATTAGGTGATCATGTTATAGTACTCATTATAATCATTCATAAGTACCAAGTTGAAGATATAAAACAAATAATAGGAATGTAACCACTATAACTTAATTCCATATGCATACATCCTAAGTATCATAGTAACGCCCAATCTTAAAAACTCCTTTGATGAGTTGGAGTTGGAAAGAGATTAAGTCAAGATCATCCACTATATAGATCTCTTTCTTCTATAGAATCTACATAGAACTTATTTCAATATCTGTTATTCATCAATGTTGGATAATTCCCCATTGATTCACAAATTCTTTAACTATTAATCTTTGATCTATCACTTGATCTTATTAGAACATCTACCTAAATCTTCTAATAAGGGCATAATCCATTAATCACCTTAATACAATATAAGATACTAAGAAGATAATTTCCAGACAATAAAAGGTAGGATTGATAAAGCCTGTTTAGCCAACTAAGAACTTCAGTAATAAATGATTAGAGTACTATCATGGTAATGTTTTGGCCACCAACATGGAATGCCTATGTTTAGTATAGGTAATACTGGTGGGTAGAACATGATTGGAACCTTAGTAGAGATAAGTGATCCTAGAATAGTCTTTGCAAACCACATAAATATAATTCAGGAATTGAAGTATAAGTCATGAGAGTTAAGTAAATATAGGCTGATATTATTTAATTAAAGCTAGTATAGCATAGAGTTTAGAAGTAGTGTTATTCATCTTAAAAGATAATCAACCTTAGAGAAAGATCAGTGGTGGAACATCAAGGAAGATTGTGAGTGAAGTTGAAGGAACTACTGGTAGGATGGAAGTTTATCCACAGTAGAATAGTAATACAACCAAGTAAGGATATGATAAAATTAGGAAATACTTTTGTATCAAACTCATTGGATTCATCAATGAGTTTAGAAGAATAAAAGGTGAATAAGAATGTTGGTGAGGTAAAGCTCATCATGTTAATCATGATGATGGATATGAAGAAGTATTCTATCTAGGAAAGGAAATCCTTAATTAGAGATCCAAGATTGTGAAATATAGTTATATGTTGTAAATCATTTCCTATTTAATCCTGGTAAGCAATCAACTCTAAAAATGAAATCAAACATAATATCCCTCTCATACTGTTGATCCATCATCTGATGCCTATAACACTTTATAGAAATATTTCCCCTATAACCAATTACATAAGCATATCTCTGTTAATTCCAACCATCATAACTATATGTGCTTAAGTATATTCACTTCTATAAAACACTCTAATTTCCAACTTCCTATTAAAAGGGAAGATTTCCTCAAATACTATATACATAAGGCAATATACTCAGCCATTAAATCTTAACTTTTAAAGGAATCTAAGCTTATACCAAATCCTAAAGTCAAGGGTAATACTCATAATTCAAAACCCTAAAATTCTTTGTTTAGCACATATATTGCTATTTTACAAATTAATGGGAGTAATAATTATCGTATCAATGTCTTTATATATTTCATGCATCAATTAATGGTATAAAATCATTATACTTATATATAAAGTTTCTATTCAAACTATGAGCTTACTAAGTTTATAAGCAAACAAGAATATATCATTCAATAATTCTCTAACTAAAATAAGTAGAGAAAAATAATAAGAAAAGTTTATATAAAATATTACCAAGGGGGGTCACATTAAGTAAATACAAGAAATACAAAAAGAGGATATAATAAGAAATTCGCAAATGAGACTAGATATATTTTTGTATTGTTGTAATATCCAGGAAACAAATTATACAAAAACAGATTCAAAATATAAATCAAATTCAAATCTGAATAAGAAAACAGAAAATAGAAAAAAGATAAAACAAAGAAAAAATCAAACCTGGTCGCTGTCGTGGTATTGCCGACGAGTATGCCATGGAAGGGTCCTCACAGTGCGTGTTTAGAGACGTGGGGTAAGGCGGACGGTTGACGGGTACGAGGTAACACAGCTTACCCAGGTTCAGATCCCACAACGGTGCGAAATCCTATTCCTGTTATAAATCACTATAAGGGCAATATGCCGAGTTACAGAGATAGGTTCGCTATGCGAGGTTGTGTGTATCGATCTATGATTGTATGAGATTGTGCCCTAAAGGCTCCCATAGGCCCGACTTATATAGTCTCCAGGTCCTAGGGTTACAGGAAAAATTCCTAGTCGGACAGGTTACAGAGTCCTACGCCGTCTATTACTAGTCTTATGTATCTTGCACTCCAAGGCTCCGGGTACGTTGGTGACTCCACCGTAGCCTTCCTTTATCCGGCATGGGCCTCCCTTCTGGATCCACCTAACTGGGTCGCCCAGCAGGCCATAGGCCATGCTAACGACTATGGGCCACCCGGGTTAGCCGGATAAGAGACATGCTATAAGGATACCCATATAGCATATCCCCAACAGTAGCCCCCGGAGAACTCCGAGATTTTGCACCGTCTTGCCTCTTCACGTGGAATGCTCCGTCTAGATGGATGTCGGCAGATCGTCAAGCAACATCTTGTAGTCCTCCCAAAGAACCCTGCAAGGTTTTCTCCGTCTTCGATTTGTAAGTCGGAGAAATGCCGAATCTTCCATCGTACTCTTCCGTAGTCGGATTAAATCCGTCCATGCCGGAATCTTCGATGTGACGGCTCATCTACCCGTGTCAGCTAGGACGACGTAGGCTTAGGTCAGCGACGCCTCGTAACTCACACATGCAGAGAACGCAATCATATCCGATTTTCCCGCGCGAGCGATACGAACCGTTGGCGGCGGCGGTTGGAGACATGGCGAAATTTCCGCGCACGCTCGCGAACACGTCGTCTACGCAGCAACCGTCCGATTAGCTGCACGAATCTTGACGCCGAGGATGATAAATAGTAACCGTGGGGAATTTTCCACTTTTTACCCCATTCTTCTCGTGTCGTCTTCTTCCTCCAGCCGCACGTCTCCTCGAGCTATCCGCGAGAAACCTTGAAAACCCTAGCTTCCATCTGCATCAGTCGCACCCGTCCATCACTCCATGGACAGCAGCAGCTCCTCCCCATCGATGGCGGCGTCGAGCGAAGCCGCGGCGAAGCCGGCGAGCTCCGTCGTCGTGCCCCCAGAGGGCTTGGTCATCCCCGCATCGGCGGTGATCGAGTCCACCGGCGGCGACCAAAATTTGGCGGCGCTAGAGCCACTGGAAGAAGAACCAGATTCGTATAAGGGTGACTTGCGTGGCTCGGACATCACCGACCGCGACATCCAGGAGATGGTCGCCGAAGGTTACCTCCCCGCGACGGAGGGGCTCGCCTGGCGGGCGGCGCCGGCCGGCGAGGTGACACCTTCTCCCCAAGCCGGAGAAAAGGTGTACCTCAAGGCTCAGCTGGTACGCGGCATTTCCCTGCCCATCTCCCACTTCTTCCTCTCCGTCTTGAACCACTACAAGGTCCAGCCCCATAAGCTCTCCCCCAATAGTATCTTAGTGCTTAGCAACTTCACGGCACTTTGCGAGGGTTGCCTAGGGATAAGGCCTAGGTTAGACTTGTTCGTGTACTTCTTCACCGTCAAACGTGAAGCCGGACATAGTAAGGAGGATCTTAGGAACTACGGCACCATAAGCTTCAAGATTCGACCTGGCCGGCAGTTCCCCGACATCGTCGGCCACGAGTCCTGCAAGAACTGGCAGCGGACGTACTTTTACGGCCCCGACATTCCTTTGGCAGGCTAAGAAGTGATGTACCCAGACTTCGTGGATGGAGCCGCCGCTGAAGTTTCTACATGGAGATCCCATGCCTCCCTTCCCTCCGACCTCGACGCTTCTTACGCAATAAGGCGGATCGAATGGTTCGTAGAGACGGGTTTGACCGGCTTGGACCTAGCCATGTGCTGGTTCATCAGGCGAATCCAACCTCCGCAGCACCGCGTGAAGTTCATGCACGAGTATACCAGTGATCGACGGGATACCCTCCGGATCTCCGTGGATAACTTCTTGAGCGACTCCATCAAGCTCCACCTAAAGGACATCGTCAAGGTGAAGGATAAGAAGCGTGGCTTCACCATCACCTACGACATGTTTGTAGAAGGCAAGTGCCCAAAGGTAGGTATTTATTTTCCGTGTACGACATATGCTCCAGTTTTTCCGTCTTGCCAATACCATCTAATCTAACACGGTGATTTCTCACTTAACAGCTTAGTGATCTAGATGAGGGCAACCTGGCTGCCCAAGTCTACGATCCAAAGATGAAGGAAGTCACGGTCGTGTCCGACGATGATGTCCCGTTGGCGCGAAAGCGGAAGAGCTCCACCTCTGACGCTGCCGACGGAGGCAAGAAGAAGAAGACGGAGGGTGGAGTCTCCAAGAAGACTACCGCCGCCCTGGACGCGGAAAAGAGAAAAGCCACCGGGATTTTTGCCAAAGCGCCCCCCCTAGTGTAAGCTTCTCATTCTCCGACATTGTCTATTTATCTGTCTTGTTCCTGTACTTATGCATTTTGCACGTCTCAGGAAGAAAGCCATGACCAGCATCAAGAAGACCTCCAAAACTTTGGGGGCTTCTAGAAATATCAAAGACATGCTGCATTGCGACGCCTCCCCCGCCATCGCCCCTGCTACCCCTGCCGTCAAGCCCTCGTCTGCCCCGACAAGCTCACAAGCTAAGGAGGAACCATGCCCTTCCGCCATGGAAGTGGACTCTGGCCCCTCTACCGAACTTGTTGTTGTCGGCTAGTAGGCAACATGGGAGAGCACCGCTCAACAAATGGCTGAAGCTCCGGCTAAGGATGCCATCGGTGGCGGCAAGGCGGTGGTGGAAGCTGGTGCCTCTGCCGAAGGCGGTGCCCTTGCTCCCTAGAAACCCTTTGAGTTTCCGAAGATAGTTTACCCGTCGCTCATGCCGAGTAACACAACTCTGGTTCCTGGAGGAGTATCGTCATCTCCGACGTGCGGTCTTGAGGAGCTTCTCCGACAAGCGGATATCTTGCAAGGAAATAACATCTCCTTTGGCAAACTGCTAGCCGAGAGCGCTACAAACCTCAAGATTATTGCACTTGTAAGTTTTACTTTGCCTTTTGCATTTCATATGAGTATCCCACTGTAGCCCCGAGAATGTAGACGGAAAACCATAGGTTTTGCATCTATATGCTCTAAGTGTAGGGTTTCGTAGCATGGAAAACTGAAATTTTCTATCGCATACAAACAAACAAGCCAAGATCTATCTACTAGATTGCAGCAACGAGTCGATGGAATAACTCACCCTCGAAGATTCCAAAGTGTTTAACGAGAGCGGATTCTCGTGGGTGATGTAGTCGTACTCTTCCCGATCTCAAGATCGCGTAGACGATCCTTCCGGCGCTACGTTCCAGCAGCGCTCCCGTAGTCGGTCACACGTTCGGTACTCGACGAAGACCTTCCTCTCCCTTGTTCCAGCAGGCAGCGGAGGTTGTAGCACTCTCCTCGTGATTCCGGCAGCACAACGGCGTGGTACCGGAAGTAGAGGGGAGATCTCGCAGGGCTTCGCCTTAAGCCAGAGCGAGTATGGTGGACTATGAGAGAGCTCCTTGGTGATCTAGGGTTTAGACACACCAAGGAGGAGGTGCTAGGGCGGCGGCTAGGGCTTGGGGCTGCCCAAGTCGGCGGCTAGGGGAGAAACCCTAGGCGGCGGCTATGGTGGGCGGCAGCGGCTAGGTTAGGGTTTAGAGGGGGCAACTTGTGTGCTAGGAGGGGCAGCCCTGCCCCTCCTTTTATAGGTGGGAGGCGCCGGCCAAGGGGAGGGGAGTCCCTCCCCAACTCGGATCCCAAGTGGGCTGGCGGTGGAGGGGAGGAACTCCTCCTCAAGTAGGTTTCCTACTTCCCCTCCACCTTCCAAAATAGCCGTTTGACTTTTCAAATTGGTGTTTGACTTTTCAAACTAGGATTTGATTAAACCCTTTATTTTGTTCAGCGATGACACCTAGTACATGATGCAATCATTCAAATTTGATATGACACATTCATGTACCCTTCCCCTCCGGAGTGCCGGACATTCCGGAACCTTCTAGAACATTCCCGATGAAAACACCGGAACCATTCTCCAACCCCGAAACATGACTTTCCTTATATGAATCTTATTCTCCGGACCATTCCGGATCTCCTCGTGATATCCCGGATCCCATCCGAGACTCCGAACAACATTCGGTCTCTCATTCCATAACTACTCAAACAACGTCGAATCCTTAAGTGTGTCTCCCTACGGTTCATGAATTATGCGGACATGATCGAGACACTTCTCCGAACAATAACCAATAGAGGAATCTAGAAATTCATATGGCTCCCACATATTTCTACGATTACTTTGCGATCGAATGAACCACTTACATACGATACCAATTTCCCTTTGTCTCACGATAGTTTACTTATCCGAGGTTATGATCGTCAGTATCTCTGCATACCTAGTTCAACCTCGTTACCGATAAGTACTCTTTTCTCGTTCCCGTGATATGTGATCCCTTGTGAGCCAGTCACATGCTTGCAAGCTAATTGGATGACATTCCACCGAGAGGGCCCAGAGTATATCTATCCGTCATATGGATGGACAAATCCCACTCTTGATCCATGTGTCTCAACCAATACTTTCCGAACACTTAATGCCACCTTTATAGACACCCAGTTACGGTGTGGTGTTTGATGTCATCAAAGCATCCTTCTGGTGAAGGTGATATGCATGATCTCATGGTCGAAGGAATTAGGTTACTATGTATCAGAAAGCATATAGCAATTGAACTATTAAAATGACTTGATCTTTATGCTACGCTTATCTATAGGAGTATGTCCACCATATCATTCTCCTAACGATATGATCTTGTTGTTAATAACATCTCAATGTTCATGATAGGGAAACCACAATCATTTATTAACCAACAAGCAAGTATTATAAAGAGGCTTTACTAGGGACTCTATTTTAGTTTACAAATCACACAAGTATTAATGTTTCCTTGTTAATACTATTATAGCATGAATGTAAACATTTATCATAAACACAAAGATATAATAATAACTATATTTATTATTGCCTATAGGGCATATCTCCAACAGTCTCCCACTTGCACTAGAGTCATCTAATCTAGATTACATGGTAATATACGGAACACCCATGGCAGTTTGGTGCTGGTCATGTTTTGCCCTCGGGAGAGGTTTAGTCAACGGATCCGCCACATTCAGATCTGTGTGTACTTTTCAAATCTTTATGTCCCCATCTTGGACATGTTCTCGAATAGCGTGAAAACGTAGCTTGATGTGCTTCGGATTCTTGTGTGACCTTGGTTCTTGCGCATTGGCTATGGCGCCCATGTTATCACAGTAGATAGACATTGGGTCCAGCGCACTAGGAACCACACCGAGCTCTGTAATGAACTCTTTCATCCATATCGCTTCTTGTGAAGCCTCCGAAGCAGCCATGTATTCCGATTTAGTTGAAGATCTCGCCACAACGCTTTGCTTTGCACTCCTCCAGCTAACTGCTGCACCATTCAAAGTAAATACGTATCCAGATTGTGATTTAGAATCATCCGGATCGGTGTTCCAACTAGCATCGGTGTAACCATTAACAACGAGCTGTTCATCACCTCCATAAGAAAGAACCATATCCTTAGTTCTTCTCAAGTACTTAAGGATGTTTTTGACCGCTGTCCAATGATCCACTCCTGGATCACTTTGATATCTGCTAGTTAAACTAACAGCATATGCAATGTCGGGTCTAGTACATAGCATGTCATACATTAGAGATCCTATGGCTGAGGCATAGGGAGTCTTACTCATCCTTTCTCTATCTTCTGCCGTTGTCGGACTTTGAGTTCTCAACGTCGTATTGGGCAACATGGGCAAGAACCCTTTCTTGCTATCTTCCATTCCAAACCTCTTTAGAACTTTGTCCAAATATGTACTTTGTGACAATGATATTAGGCGTCTCGATCTATCTCTATAAATCTTTATGCCTAATATGTAAGCTACTTCGCCAAGATCCTTCATTGAAAAACTATTATTCAAATATTCCTTGACACTATTAAGAAGGTCTACATCATTCCCAATCAACAATATGTCATCTACATATAGTATTAAGAATGCTACAGAGCTCCCACTCACTTTCTTGTAAATACAAGCTTCTCCATAAGTTTGTATAAAACCAAAACTTTTGATTACCTTATCAAAACGTTGATTCCAACTTCAGGATGCTTGCTTCAATCCATAAATGTATCTTTGAAGCTTGCATACCTTGTTAGCATCTTTAGGATCGACAAAACCTTTGGGTTACATCATATACAACTCTTCATCAATGTCTCCATTGAGGAATGTTGTTTTGACATCCATCTGCTATATCTCATAATCATAATATGCAGCGATTGCTAACATAATCCTCACAGACTTTAGCTTCGCTACAGGTGAGAAAGTCTCATCGTAGTCAACTCCTTGAATTTGTCGAAACCCTTTTGCGACAAGTCGAGCTTTATAGACAGTAACATTACCATCAGCATCTGTTTTCTTCTTAAAAATCCATTTGTTCTCGACAGCCTTACGGCCATCCGGTAAGTCCACCAAGGTCCATACATGGTTTTCGTACATGGATCCAATCTCGGATTTCATGGCTTCTTGCCATTTATTGGAATCTGGGCTCATCATCGCTTCCTCATACGTCGCAGTGTCATCGGTGTTGTCCACCAACATGATATTCATTATGGGATTATACCAATCAGGAGTGGTACGAATTCTCGTTGACCTGCGAGGCTCTGTAGTAACTTCAACAGAAGTTTCATGATCATCATCATTAGCTTCCTCTCTTATTGGTGCAGGCACCACAGGAACCACTTCCGGTGCTGCGCTACTCACAAGTTTGAGAGAAGGTTCGACAACCTCGTCGAGTTCTACTTTCCTTCCAGTCACTTCTTTCGAGAGAAATTCCTTCTCTAGAAAGGATCCATTCTTGGCAACGAAGATTTTGCCCTCGGATCTATGATAGAAGGTATACCCGATAGTTTTCCTTCGGGTATCCTATGAAGACGCATTTTTCCGCTTTGGGTTCAAGCTTGTCCGGCTGTAACTTCTTTACATAGGCTTCGCAACCCCAAACTTTAAGGAACGACAATTCAGATTTCTTCCCAAACCATAATTCATACGGTGTCGTTTCAACGGATTTATATGGTGCCCTATTTAAAGTGAATGCGGTTGTTTCTAATGCATAACCCCAAAATGATAGCGGTAAATCTGTAAGTGACATCATAGAACGAACCATATCTAAGAGAGTTCGATTACGACGTTCAGACACACCATTACGCTGTGGTGTTGCCGGCGGTGTCAATTGTGAAAGTATTCCGCATTTCTTTAAATGCTCGCCAAACTCGTAACTTAGATATTCACCTCCACGATCAGAACGTAGAAATTTAATCTTCTTGTTACGTTGATTCTCAACCTCACTTTGAAATTCCTTAAACTTCTCGAAAGTTTCGGACTTATGTTTCATGAAATAGATATACCCATATCTACTCAAGTCATCCGTGAAGGTAAGAACATAACGATAACCACCGCGCGATGCTACACTCATTGGACCACACACATCGGTATGTATGATTTCCAATAAGTCCGTAGCTCGCTCCATCATACCAGAAAATGGAGTCTTAGTCATTTTTCCCATCAGACATGCTTCGCATCTTTCAAGTGATTCAAAATCAAGTGATTCAAGAAGTCCATCGGAATGGAGTTTCTTCATACGCTTCACTCCAATGTGACCAAGACGACAGTGCCACATATAGGTCGAGTTATCGCTCGATTTCAAACGTTTAGCCTCAATGTTATTAATATGTGTATTTCCACTATCGAGATTCAATAAGAATAGACCATCTATCAAAGGTGCATGTGCATAAAACATATTACTCATATAAATCGAACAACCATTATTCTCGGACTTAAACAAGTAACCGTCTCGCAATAAACAAGATCCCGATATAATGTTCATGCTCAACGCAAGCACCAAATAACAATTATTTAAGTATAAAACTAATCCCGATGGTAGATGAAGAGGTAGCGTGCCGACCGCGATCACATCAACCTTTGATCCGTTTCCCACGCGCATCGTCACCTCGTTCTTCGCTAGCTTCCGTTTATTCTGCAGCACCTGTTTCGAGTTACAAATATGAGCAGCCGAACCAGTATCAAATACCCAGGCACTACTACGAGTACTAGTGAGATACACATCAATAACATGTATATCGGATATACCTTTCTTCTTGATGTTGCCGTTCTTCAAATCCGCCAAGTACTTTGGGCAATTCCGCTTCCAGTGACCTTCTCCCTTGCAGTAAAATCACTCAGTATCAGGCTTAGGTCCAGCCTTGGTCTTCTTCGTTGGCGCGGTAACTTTCTTACCACCCTTCTTGAAGTGTCCCTTTTGCTTAGACTTGCCTTTCTTGAATTTGGTGGTCTTATTGACCAACAACACTTGGTGATCTTTCTTGATCTCCACTTCTGCATATTTCAACATGGCGAAGAGTTCTAGCAACATCTTGTTCATGTTTTGCATGTTGTAGTTCATCACAAAGTTCTTGTAACTTGGTGGTAGTGATTGAAGGACACGGTAAATCCCCAAAGCATTAGGAATCACTATACCCAAGCTTTGAAGTTTGTTTGCGTGCCCAGACATCTTAAGCACATGCTCACTAACGGAGCTGCCTTCTTCCATCTTGCAGTTAAAGAACTTTTCAGAAGCCTCATAGCTCTCAATCGCTGCATGAGTCTCAAAGATCAATTTGAGATCACGGACAATATCATGTGGGTCTGAATTCTCAAACCTTTTCTGAAGCTCCGATTCTAAACCATACAAGATAGCACACTGAACTATGGAGTACTGAGTCTTCCGAGTGAGGTAAACATTCTTTACTTCATCGGTAGCAGTAGCTGCAGGTGGGTCACCCAGCGGTGCATCCAGCACATAGGTCAAATTACCAACTGTGAGGACAATCCTCAAATTGCGGAACCAATCCGCGAAGTTGCTTCCATTGTTTTTCAACTTTTCTTTCTCTAGGAACGCATTAAAATTGATGGTAGGGGCCGCCATTGATCTACAACATATTTGCTATAGTTTAGACTAAGTTTATGACAAATTGAGTTCTAATTACTAGTTAAATTAATCTAGGTGAACTCCCACTCAAAACAATATCCCTCACATTGTTTTAGTGATCACACAAACCAAATCCACCACATCAAAACCGATCATCATGAGAGTTGATGTAGCTTCAATGGCGAACAATCGACATGTTCATCATATCTACTATATGATTCATGCTTTACCTTTCGGTGATCCGTGTTCCGAGACCATGTCTGTACATGCTAGGCTCGTCAAGATCAAACCTTAGCTTCCGCATGAGCAAATCTGGCTTTCTCACGTTGTATACACTTGCGGAATCTAACACACCCGATCATCACGTGGTGCTTCGAAACAACAAGCTTTAGCAACGGTGCTTACTAAGGGTGAACACTTTAGGACTTGAAATTCATGTGCATGAGGGATCATCTTATAATGCTACCGTCGTTAACTAAGCAATACAAGATGCATAAAGGATTAACATCACATGCAATTCATAATATGTGATATGATATGGCCTTTCTTCTTTGTGCTTCCGATCTCCATCTTCAAGCACGAACATGATCTCCATCATCACCGGCATTGTATCAAGGTCAATGACGCCGCTTCATGGTTGTCGTCCACCAGCTTCAACTATTACAACTACTTTGAATAGACACGCGGGTCTTAACATAAATTAAAGACAACCATATGGCTCCTGCCGGTTGCCAACTTACAATAAGGAACATTGCATACATCAAATATAATCACAATCATGGCCATATCACATCACAGCACACCCCTGCAAAACAAAGTTAGACGCTTCTACTTTCTTTGCATGTTTTACGTGGTTTGGGGCTTTCAATAAGTGTTGTTCTAACTTACGAACAAGAACCACAACATTGATACTAGTATTGTCAATCACCCGTTGTAAATTGAATCTTAACTATGTTGGGAGAAACAGGCACCCGAAAAGCCACATATGCAATACAAGTTGCATGTCAAGCGTGGAGCAAGTCTCATGAACGATGTCATGTAAGGTTAGCCCAGGCCGCTTCATCCCACCATCCCGCAAGATGCAAAGAACACAAGAAGCAATCGACAATAAAAGCATCAACGCCCACAATGACCATTGTGTTCTACTCGTGCAACAGATCTACATATAGACACGGCTCTGATACCACTGTAGGGTTTCGTAGCATGGAAAACAGAAATTTTCTATCGCATACAAACAAACAAGCCAAGATCTATCTACTAGATTACAACAACGAGTCGATGGAATAACTCACCCTCGAAGATTCCAAAGTGTTTAACGAGAGCGGATTCTCATGGGTGATGTAGTCGTACTCTTCCCGATCTCAAGATCGCGTAGACGATCCTTCCGGCGCTGCGTTCCAGCAGCACTCCCGCAGTCGGTCACACGTTCGGTACTCGACGAAGACCTTCCTCTCCCTTGTTCCAGCAGGCAGTGGAGGTTGTAGCACTCTCCTCGTGATTCCGGCAGCACAACGGTGTGGTACCGGAAGTAGAGGGGAGATCTCGCAGGGCTTCGCCTTAAGCCGGAGCGAGTATGGTGGACTATGAGAGAGCTCCTCGGCGACCTAGGGTTTAGACACACCAAGGAGGAGGTGCTAGGGCCGGTGGCTAGGGCTTGGGGCTGCCCAAGTCGGCGGCTAGGGGAGAAACCCTAGGCGGCGGCTATGGTGGGCGGCGGCGGCTAGGTTAGGGTTTAGAGGGGGCAACTTGTGTGCTAGGAGGGGCAGCCCTGCCCCTCCTTTTATAGGTGGGAGGCACTGGCCAAGGGGAGGGGAGTCCCTCCCCAACTCGGATCCCAAGTGGGCCGGCGGTGGAGGGGAGGAACTCCTCCTCAAGTAGGTTTCCTACTTCCCCTCCACCTTCCAAAATAGTCGTTTGACTTTTCAAATTGGCGTTTGACTTTTCAAACTAGGATTTGATTAAACCCTTTATTTTGTTCAGCGATGACACCTAGTACATGATGTAATCATTCAAATTTGATATGACACATTCATGTACCCTTCCCCTTCGGAGTGCCAGACATTCCGGAACCTTCTAGAACATTCCCGATGAAAACACCGGAACCATTCTCCAACCCCGAAACAGGACTTTCCTTATATGAATCTTATTCTCCGGACCATTCCAGATCTCCTCGTGATATCCCGGATCCCATCCGAGACTCCGAACAACATTCTGTCTCTTATTCATCATTCCATAACTACTCAAACAACGTCGAATCCTTAAGTGTGTCTCCCTACGGTTCGTGAATTATGCGGACATGATCGAGACACTTCTCCGAACAATAACCAATAGAGGAATCTAGAAATTCATATGGCTCCCACATATTTCTACGATTACTTTGCGATCGGATGAACCACTTACATACGATACCAATTTCCCTTTGTCTCACGATAGTTTACTTATCCGAGGTTATGATCGTCGGTATCTCTGCATACCTAGTTCAACCTCGTTACCGATAAGTACTCTTTTCTCGTTCCCGTGATATGTGATCCCTTGTGAGCCAGTCACATGCTTGCAAGCTAATTGGATGACATTCCACCGAGAGGGCCCAGAGTATATCTATCCGTCATATGGATGGACAAATCCCACTCTTGATCCATGTGTCTCAACCAATACTTTCCGAACACTTAATGCCACCTTTATAGCCACCCAGTTACGGTGTGGTGTTTGATGTCATCAAAGCATCCTTCCGGTGAAGGTGATATGCATGATCTCATGGTCGAAGGAATTAGGTTACTATGTATCAGAAAGCATATAGCAATTGAACTATTAAAATGACTTGATCTTTATGCTACGCTTATCTATAGGAGTATGTCCACCATATCATTCTCCTAACGATATGATCTTGTTGTTAATAACATCTCAATGTTCATGATAGGGAAACCACAATCATTTATTAACCAACAAGCAAGTATTATAAAGAGGCTTTACTAGGGACTCTATTTTAGTTTACAAATCACACAAGTATTAATGTTTCCTTGTTAATACTATTATAGCATGAATGTAAACATTTATCATAAACACAAAGATATAATAATAACTATATTTATTATTGCCTCTAGGGCATATCTCCAACACTAAGAATGACTAAGTTAGAATAAACTCTCACTGTAGCCCCCAAGCATTTAGATGGAACAAACTATTCTGACTAGATGCTTTAAGAGTAGCATACGCAGTGTTTATAATTTTCAATACTGTAGCCCCCAAGCCTCTAGTTGTAACCGAATTAGTTCCGACCTGATGCTTAAAGAAAAGCTAAGCAGATTCCGAGTTAAAAACTTTATACTATAGCCCTCAAACTTCTAATCGAGAACTGAATTAGCTCCGACTAGATGCTTAAAGAAAAGCTAAGCATATTGCTAAGTTAAAAAACTCTCACTGTAGCCGCCGAGCGTCTAGGTGGAAAGTTTCCGACTAGATGCTCCAAGCAGACTAAACAACGGTTTAACTTTTTCCTTTTTTCCACAGAACAAGAATGCTCGGAGGGGCTTGGTCAATGACAAGTACCAGAAGATGCACGCAGATCTTGAAGCCGAAAAGGGTAAAACTGCCATCTTGAAGGAACAGATCATCAAAAACAAGAGTCTGTTTTCTTTTTGCGCATTTCCTTCTTGTTTCTGTGCCTTCATGCTCCGAGTACTCACTGTGTACTTTGTTTTCTCCGACTTGCAGAACATGTCGCCAAGGCTAAGGACATTGTCGAGCAGTCCAAGCACATCCAGCAGCTGGACAGCAAGAACAAGATCCTTAAGGAGGAGAGGAAGGAGATGCTGAAAATGCATGAGGATTCCATGAAGGCCCTGCAGGACTCCGCCTCCGCGGAAATCAATCGCTTTAAGGAGGAGCTTGCAATCTTAAAAGATCAAAAGCAAGCTGCTGATGAGCAAAACCAACGCCACAGCGAGGCATTTAAGCTCCTCCAACAAGAGAAAGAATCCCTGGCGGACATCCTCTGGCAGGCTAAGGCCAGCATCTTCAGTAGGTTTCCTCCGCCTTGTATTTCTGTAGTCTAGATACTTAGAATTTATTGAACTCATGCGCTCCTTGTCAGAATGTGCAGCTCCTATGGGTTTAACTCGCTCGCTTCCTTCGGACAAAGAATGCATGGTTCTTGCCGGCAACTTCATTAACACCGCCATCACCCAGGCCAAAGAGATTGCCAAGCCCCTCCAGATATACATCAAGGCCTCGGACTCCGTGACGAAGTACTTGGAGATTCTGCGTCGAGCCCCCGAGCATGCTACAAGCTGGAAAGCTTCATGTGCATGGGCTGGCGCAAGGATGGCGCTGTCAATGGTGAAGGCATACTACGAAGTTGCCGACATCGACACGGTGACCTCTGGTATCCCCAACGTTGACGATGACGGCAAAGAGATTGATCACGAAGCCATCTTGTCATCACTCGCGGGTTATGACACCAGAGTTGCCGAGTTGGTGGACATCGACGTCTTCATGCCCATGAACACCATCGACAGCGTCAACCAAGACTCCTCCGAGTCTCATCATAGTGCCGACGTTGAGGGTGATTCTCCGGCTGGTGACGATGCTGCTTCCAAGTCTCCTGCGCCCAAGGAATGAAAAACACTTTGTAATATTTGTTTCACCTTTGGTGTGTGCACGGAAAAAACTTGGTGATGTAACTTTAAGGCGGAAAACAATGGTTGTTATGTCCTGCTACTTAAGAACTAGTTTCCAGCATGTATATATTTTTAGCAAGTGTTGGCTTATCCATTACTTTGGTTCTTATGCTTGATTTTTCGTGAGTCGGAAGACTCGTTGTCGGAACCAAGCGCTTAGGTGATGATGCCCAATGGCACCGTCGATAACCTGAGCACAAAATCGCCGACAATAAGTGCCAAAAGTCACTACTCCAGAATCCACATAAAAACGACAAAGAACGTGTAGACCAGAAAACTTAAGCTAACGCCCGTAGGCGGAATTTTCACAAGTGCAATACTTGTGCATAAAGGTTTTACATGATCCAAAAATGAACACTAAAGGAGGTAAAAGACTCAGAAATATGAGTGAACCAAAGAGTTTTATTTCATTGATCATATAAGAGGTACACAATTAGATAAAAAATGCTAAGTGTAAAAAGGACGTAGCTGTGCTATGTTCCACGGCCGATCAAGCTCCGGGTAGTCATCATCCGGGTCACGTCGCTTACGCTTATGATCCTCATTGGGTCTATCCTTTAGTTTATGATTGTCAACAAGGTAGTAAGACCCATTGAGAAGCGCCTTGCTTATGATGAACGGTCCTTCCCATGGCGGGGATAATTTGTGTGACTTCTTCTGCTTAAGTCGGAGCACCAAATCCCCCTCTTTAAACGAGCGATGCCGAACGCGGCGACTATGGTAGCTGCATAGCTTCTGCTGGTAGATGGCGGATCTTTGGCATCCCAAAACACGCTCCTCCTCGAGAAGGTCCACATCTAGGCGTCTGGATTCTTCAGCATCATCCTCGTCGTAGGCGGCAACTCTTGGTGCATCGTGGAGGATGTCGAAAGGCAAGATGGCTTCTGCTCCATATACCATGAAGTAAGGGGTGTAGCCGGTGGATCTGTTGGGTGTAGTTCGTAAACTCCACAGCACAGATGACAATTCTTCCGCCCAGGCTCCAGCTGCTCTATGTAGCGGCGCCTCAAGACGTGGCTTGATTCCCTGCAGAATTAATCCATTGGCCCGCTCAACCTGACCATTGGATTGTGGGTGTGCCACAGATGCAAGGTCAAGTCGGATGCCTTTCTCCCAGCAATAAGCCTCCACTTCTCCGAGTGACAAGTTGCTTCCGTTGTCGGTGATGATGCTATGTGGGAGACCAAATCTCACCACTAGATCCCGGACAAACCTGAGGGCAGTTGCCCCATCAAGCTTTCTAATGGGTTTAGCTTCTATCCATTTGGTGAATTTGTCAACTGCTACAAGCAGATGCGTAAACCCACAAGGTGCCGTCTGTAACGGTCCCACCATGTCTAGCCCCCAGACTGCAAACGGCCAAGTTATTGGTATTGTTCGCAATTCTTCAGCAGGAACATGTGGTTATCGGGCATAATACTGGCATCCCGTGCATGTCTCAACCAGCTTGTCGGCGTCCGCCTTCGCGGTTAGCCAATATAATCCTTGCCGAAAGGCTTTCGCGACCAACGATCGGGGAGCGGCGTGATGCCCGCAATCTCCGAGATGGATTTCGCGCAGGATTTCCATACCTTCTAGCTGGGAAACACACTTTAGGTATAAACCAGTAGTGCTCCTTTTATAGAGTTTCCCATTGATTATGGTATAACCCTTTGCTCGTCGTACTATTTGCCGTCTTTCGACTTTGTTGTCGGGCAAAGTTTCGTGTTCGAGGTATTCCATGAACGGTTTTGTCCAAGCCGGAGGGACCTTGGTCACCATGTTGACGAAAGAGTCAGCTCTATCCGGGTTGTCGATGTCGGCCCCCTTCACGGATGGTGTGCGCAGGTGCTCTAGGAAAACTCCTGGTGGAATTCGCTTGCGCCCTGATCCAAGCTTAGAAAGCAGATCAGCCGCCTCGTTTTGTTCCCTAGGTACATACTTGACTTCATATCCTAAGAAGCTCTTGGCTATCTCGTCCAATTCGTCTCGATATGCCGCCATCATAGGGTTCCGCGCATTCCAGGTGCCAGCCACCTGCTGGGCAACCAAGTCGGAATCTCCATAGCAAACTATGCGCTTGATGCCAATATATTTGGCTACACGTAGTCCGTGAATGAGTGCTTCATACTCCGCCATGTTGTTTGTAGCCTCGAAGTGGATCTGCAGAACATAGTGTAGCTTGTCTCCTGTTGGTGACTGTAGCAATACACCAGCCCCCGAGCCATTGAGCAACCCAGTACTCTGGTTCTGGCAACGGAGTAGCGTCTAGCATCTCCGTCCAATCTGCAACAAAATCCGCCAAGGCTTGTGACTTGATAGCGTCGCATCTCTTGTAGGTGATCTCGAAGGCGGCAAGCTCAATGCCCCACTTCGCGACCCTTCCTGTAGCGTCGCTGTTATTGATAATGTCGGACAGTGGAGTCTTGCTCACCACTGTGATTGGGTGCTCCTGAAAGTAATGCCTCAACTTCCGAGAAGCAAGGAATACTCCATAAGCTATCTTTTGGTAGTGCGGGTAACGCTGCTTGGACTTTGTCAGGACCTCGCTTACGTAGTAAACTGGTCGTTAAACTCCGTGCTCATAGCCTGGTTCCTTTCGCTCTACCACGACGACGATGCTGATAACCCGGTTGGTTGCCGCCATGTAAATTAACAGGGGCTCTCCAGGCTCGGGTGCTACAAGGATGGGCGCTGAGGAAAGAATCTCCTTGAGCTACTTCAATGATGCATCTGCTTTGTCCGTCCACGTGAATTTGTCTGCCTTCTTTAGCAACTTGTACAGCAGCAAAGCCTTCTCTCCAAGTCGGCTGACGAACCGACTAACTGCTGCAACACAACCTGTTAGTCGTTAAATGTCCTTTAGGCATGTTGGACGGTTTATGTTTAAGATGGCCTTGATTTTCTCCGGGTTGACCTCGATTCCACGTTGGGAAACGATGAAGCCCAACAATTTGCCGGCTGGAACCCCGAAGACGCACTTCTTAGGGTTGAGCATCATGTTGTATTTCCGGAGATTATCAAAGGTTTCCTTTTAAGTTGGAGATTAAGTCGTTTGGCTTTTTAGACATCACCGCGATATCGTCCACGTAGGCATGAACGTTCCGACCAATTTGGTCGTGAAGGCAATGTTGCATTGTCCACTGGTAGGTAGCACCTGTGTTTTTCAGCCCAAAGGGCATCGTGACATAGCAAAACGTGTCGTATGGGGTAGTGAACGAAGTGGCCAATTGGTCCGACTTCCTCATCTTGATCTGGTGGTATCCTGAGTATGCATCGAGAAAACACAAAAGTTCCGAGCCAGCCGTCGAGTCAATGACTTGGTCAATGCGAGGCAAAGCAAACGGATCTTTGGGACATGCTTTGTTCAAGCCGGTGTAATCAACGCACATTCTTAATTCATTGGTTCCCTTTTTGGGGACAAGTACAGGATTGTCCACCCATTGGGTGTGAAGGACTTCTCGGATAAATCTAGCCTTAAGTAACCTAACTATCTCTTTGACAATGGCGCGTCTCTTCTCATCTCCAAAGCGTCGTAGAGGTTGTTTCACTGGTTTGCATTTTGGATCAATGTTTAAGCTGTGCTCGGCAAGTTCCCTAGGTACACCTTTCATGTCGGCAGGTTGCCAGGCAAAGATGTCCCTATTCTCACGGAGGAACTCGACGAGCGCGTTTTCCTATTTGGGATCCAGGTTCGTCCCAATGGTGACGGTCTTGGAGGCATCGCCTACCACAAGTTCCACCGGCTTGGTTTCGATGGCGTCCTTGAACGCAGGAGCGGAGTCGGAGATCTGCTTCTTCGACGCGGGCATCTCTGAGTCATTGACCTTGCTCTGGATCTCTTTGAATTCTTTGTTGTAGAGGACAGCTTCTGCAACGGCTGCTTCATTGATCTCGCAGTCCCTTGCCTTGGTAAAGCTTCCGGATACGATGATGACACCGTTTGGTCTGGGTATCTTGAGTTTGTTGTAGACGAAGCATGGCTTGGCCATGAACGTGTGGAATATGTCGCGGTCGAATATGACGTGGTACACGCTCTTGAAGGGGACTACCTCGAAGGTCATGCGCTCTTGGCGGTAATTATTAACATCGCCAAAGGTAACCTCAAGTGTAATGCACCCAAGGGACCGAGCCTCCAGACCAGGAACTACGCAGTGGAAGATGGTGTTGGTCCACCTTAGGTTTGCCTCCGTCAAGTTCATCTTATGCAGTGTATCCAGGTACATGATGTTGATGCTGCTTCCACTGTCCACCATGCACTTGGTGAACTCCACGCCGTCAATCAAGGGGTTGATGAACATGACGTACTGGTTCTCTGTGGGCACAAGGTCTGGGTGGTCCGTCCTGTCCCAAGTTATTGGAACTTCCGACCAGCACAGGTACTGGGGGACTGGAGGGAGAGTGGCCATCAGGATCCTCAGAGAGGTCTTCTGTTGTCGGACGGTGGGGGTGCCAAGGAAAGTGTGGTAGACTGGAGCCTTCTTTGCGAAGGGGTTCTTGCCCTTTTCGTCGCTCTTGGCGGCGTGCTTGGGGTCAACATCTTCGTCCATGTCACTTGAATCCTTGGACTCCTCCTCCTTCTTCTTCCCTTTGCCCTTGCCTAGCGGTCTGTTCTTCCGACTTTGCTTGTAGCCGGACTCTGGGTCTTCCTTGAGGTCGTTGACGAACTTGCAGTGTCGATTGGTATGGGTGGCCTTGCCGTTGGCGTCGAGGTGTACGAGGCACGGCATATCGCAGTACTCCTCGTAGGTTTGGGGAACACGGAGCGGCACCGAGGTGGTTTCACTTCCTCGTTGCTGCCCGCGGCCAGCTCCCCTTCCTCGACCATGTTGTCTGCCTTCTCCTCGTCCTGCAAAGGTCATAGCGACCATGTCGGTAGATTTCTTTTCTTCTGGAGCGGTTTTCCGCTTTGTACTGCTGTTCCTCCGAGCTTGGGGTTGGAATGGCCGTTGCCGGCAAAGAGCCACGAGCATCGTCGTCGGCAGCTGCGAACTCACTAGCTAACTGAATCATCTGATTCAAGTCAAGCTGGTGATTGTCCTGCAAGCACTTCAGCTTATGTCGGAGCAACGTGCCCCTTTCCAACCCATCGATGAAGGCGGCCATGGTGGTCTGAGCGTGCACTCCTGCACATGAATTCTTCATATCTAGCCATCGGGAGAGGTAGGCGCGAGATGTCTCATCTTTTTCTTGCATGCACCGCTGTAGATTGCCCACAGTGCAGGGACGCTTGTATGTACCCTCAAAGTTCTTGGTGAACGCTTCTTGCATGTCCAGCCAGTTATAGATAGATTTCTCCGGCAAGTCGTCGATCCATTGACGGGCCATGCCCGCCAACATTAACGGGAGGTACTTGACGGCGACATTGGGGTTGCCTCCGACAATCTCCACCGCGTTGCCGTAGTCCTGCAACCATGTGGCTGGCTTGGCGGTGCCGTCATAGGGCTTAATGGTCTTGTCAATCCGGAAACCTTTGGGGTAAGTTGCGGACCGTATTGCAGGTCCAAAGCAATGTGGTCCCAGGTATGGTCCTTCCCAGGCCTCGTGGATCTTATCGATCCGCGAACATGCATCGTATGGCTCCAGGTTCTTCTTCTTTTTGTCAACAAGGGATGGTCTGCGTGAACGACGCGGGCCCCTTCCGCCATGGTGACTGCAAAAGTCTATGTGCAGCCCACAACAGCCCAGCACCAGCCCAGGTTCTTTTCCTTCTGAGACTGACAAGTGGGGTCGAGAGAGGACCGCGGGTTGAGCTAAATAAAATGTCAGGGGGTTATCCGCAAAGCGATCATCGTCATCACCGTCACGCACACAGACAGCTCGCTGGCAGAGCTCGCCGCCGCTCGATGCCGTCATCGCCGTCATTGCGCCAAGATACTCGCCGCCGTTGCCAGGAGGGGATAAGAAGGCCACTGCGACGCATTGCTTCCATCCCTATCCCCAATCCCTCCTTATCCTCTCAGATACGAACGAGACCGAACCCTAGCTCACCGGAGCCACTCCTCGCCGTCGAACCACGTCTCCCCACACCATTCTGAGCCATCATGGAGAAGCGCGGTCCTCCATAGATCCTCTGGGTAGAAGCTTGCATCAAGGGGAGCACTGGAGCGGGTGAATTTGGTTGTTTCCCTTCGCAGTAGTTCATAGGAATCCTCGTCGGGAAGCTCGATTCCGACCGCGCCTGTCCTCGCCGACCACTCAATCATCATCAGGGTGAGTTCCTGAACTTCCCAGTAATGTTTAATCGTCGGATCTCGTTGTTAATCGTCGTTTCATCACATGCCACCGCCGGCCACCGTCGGAGCTCGTCGGAGCTGAAGCTCCGATGACCATTTCCGAGCGGCGCTGCCACTATTCGGTTCAGTAGGTTGCGCTGATTCGAACTAGACCTATTTCGCTTACGGGGGTGCCGTAGATCGTCGCCGGTGACCACTCATCGACGGCGGTGGTGGTGCTGATGCCATCCTTGCGTCATGATCGCACCACGTCAGCTAGTTTGACTGGTTTTTGCTAACGTGGCAAGTGACGTGGCCCAGGGCCCATATGTCATTGACTGGGGTAGATAACCAATCAGTAACAAATGTAATTCTTTTAACCTGAGAGCTGAGGTGGACAATGGCCCACAGATCAGTGACTGGGGCTAGCTCTGTTCGTGGTGTAAAAAGTATTTTTCTGTTAGGAAATGAATAAAGTGTTATAATCCAATTAATAATATTCTAGAAATCAAATAAATAATTAAATCTTGTTTAATTAATAACTTTTGATTTATAATTCAGAAAAATATGTATAATATATGAAAATTTTCAGAAAAATAAAATCTACTAGATTGTAGCAACGAGTCGATGGAAGAACTCACCCTCGAAGATTCCAAAGAGGTTAACGAGAGCAGATTCTCGTGGGTGATGTAGTCGTACTCTTGCCGATCTCAAGATCGCGTAGACGATCCTTCCGGCGCTGCGTTCCGGCAGTGCTTCCGCAGTCGGTCACACGTTCGGTACTCGATGAAGACCTTCCTCTCCCTTGTTCTAGCAGGCAGCGGAGGTTGTAGCACTCTCCTCGTGATTCCGGCAGCACGACGGCGTGGTGTCGGAAGTAAAGGGGAGATCTTGCAAGGCTTCACCTTAAGCAGGAGCGAGTATGGTGGAGCAAGAGAGGAGCCTTGGTGATCTAGGGTTTAGAAGCACCAAGGGGGTGGTGTAGCCGGCGGATAGGGTTTGGGGAAACCCTAGTCGGCGACTTGGGAGGAGCCCTAGGCGGCAGCGGCAGCACTTGGAGGTGGTGGCGTCGGCGACTTGGGGCTAGGGTTTTGGGTGTGAGGGGTAGGGGGCGCCCTACCCCTCCTTATATAGGTGGGAGGGAGGCGGTTGGGAGGAGGGAGTCCTCCTCCAACTCCTCCTCCTTGGTCGGCGGGTGGAGGGAGTGGGACTCCTACCCTAGGTAGGTTTCCTACTCTCCCTCCACCAAGCAAACTTCGGATTTGACTTTTCAAATTGGCGTTTGACTTTCAAACTTGGATTTGATTTCTCTCTTCATATTGCCCAGCCAAGTGACCTAGTACATGATGCAACCATTCCACATTGTCATGACACATCCATGTACCCTTCCCCTCCGGAGTGCCGGACCTTCCAGACCCTTCTAGAACATTCCTGGTGAAAACACCGGAATCATTTCTGAACTCCGAAACAGGACTTTCCTTATATGAATCTTATTCTCCGGACCATTCCGGATCTCCTCGTGATATCCCGGATCCCATCCAAGACTCCGAACAACATTCGGTCTCTTACTCATCATTCCATAACTATACAACAACATCGAATCCTTAAGTGTGTCTCCCTACGACTCGTGAATTATGCAGACATGACCGAGACACTTCTCCGATCAATAACCAATAGAGGAATCTGGAAATTCATATGGCTCCCACATATTTCTACGATTAATTTGCGATCGAATGAACCACTTACATACAATACCAATTTCCCTTTGTCTCACGATAGTTTACTTATCTGAGGTTTTGATCGTCGGTATCTCTGCATACCTAGTTCAACCTCGTTACCGTTAAGTACTCTTTTCTTGTTCCCGTGGTATGTGATCCCTTGTGAGCCAGTCACATGCTTGCAAGCTAATTGGATGACATTCCACCGAGAGGGCCCAGAGTATATCTATCCGTCATATGGATGGACAAATCCCACTCTTGATCCATGTGCCTCAACCCATACTTTCCGAACACTCAATGCCACATTTATAGCCACCCAGTTACGGTGTGGTGTTTGATATCATCAAAGCATCCTTCCGGTGATGGTGATTAGCATGATCTCATGGTCTAAGGAATTAGGTTACTATGTATCAGAAAGCTTATAGCAATTGAACTATTAAAATGACTTGATCTTTATGCTACGCTTATCTATAGGAGTATGTCCATCATACCATTCTCCTAATGATATGATCTCATTGTTAATAACATCTCAATGTTCATGATCGAGAAACCACGATCATCTATTAACCAACAAGCTAGTATTATTAAAGAGGCTTTACTAGGGACTCTAATTTAGTTTACAAATCACGCAAGTATTAATGTTTCTAGTTAATACTGTTATAGCATGAATGTAAACATTTATCATAAACACAAAGATATAATAATAACTACATTTATTATTGCCTCTAGGGCATATCTTCAACAATACTAAAATGATCACAAAAATAATATCTACATCATAAAAATGTAATATTATACTTTTGAATTAAATAAAAATTCAAATATTTTAATAACTCAAATTTAAACTTATTTACTTCATTTATAATTCACATAAAGATCAATAAAACTTATTAATATTCTTATAACGAGTCATATAAGTCTAATACATAGTATTAGTCTTAAATATTAATAATATAAAGCCATAATGGTTTAAAACATTATAAACATCTTTGTATTAAATTATCTTCAACTCTAAGTGAAGACTATATTCTCAAAGGATTCCAATACATAATATAAACCTTAAAGAACATTTTGTGAATAAATCAGATCCTTTCCATTTACTTTAAATTATCAAATTACAACAATTACCACAACACTATAGAAAGTTCAAAGGTAGTTAAGTGAAAATATATCTGGAATTATAAACTTTACTCACTTATCTATAAAAGGTAAATGATATTACTTTGTCATAGAATTAAGAAACCATTATCCCAAGTAAAAGAATAACCTTTCTTAAATAACTTAAAGAATACCTTTCAGATATACAAGATACCAATGTATAAGTACTATACTTTCAAAACGATCTATATTTTAAAGTTAACTTTAGTCTCCAAGAGTCTAAATACAATACCATACACATTGCTATATTTTTATAGTTAACTTTGGTTTGAAGTAATTAAAACTATAAAGCCACTCAAGCCAAACCATTTGAGCAAACAAATAACATCAAACACCACTAACTAACCACAAAGTTTGTTTAGACCTTAGAAGAGAAATCTTTTCTTCAAAGGTTATCCTTTTTGCCACTTTAAATAAGAACTCTTGTATAAGAAATCCTAACTAGTATGTCATAAGTATGTATACTTTATTCCTACATATGTGTCGTTTACATCCACTCATAAACTCCAATAAAAGTACAACTATGAAACCTATCTAAAAGGACCACACATTCCAAAGTAACCATTTTCAGAACCCAAACCCTAGGACAACGTTATTCCCGGGATTTGCGTTTAGAACGTGCATCACATTACTTATGCATAAAAGCATATTGCTTCTTTAAACATTAGTCCTTACCGGACCAATGATGCTGATTTCAGATTTTGGATCTTATATTGACTCGAAGACCGTGAGTGCATAATCTTGCAATCACAAAAGGCAAGTTCACACTTGCTCATGTCCTTTGTTTATTTTCTGTAAAGTATTTTACAAATCCAGTGTTGTCTTCACCTGCATTTGAAAAAGGTCCGAAAACACTATTTTCAATAATAATGAGGACTATTGATTACTGATCCAGGGTGATCAGCTAATCTATTAAATCTGATAGTTGGAATACCACTGTTCAGAACCATATCACCTAGGATTTAACAAACCATGTCGCCAGTGATTCTTGCGCCGTATATTACGCGTTGACCATGAGATTTGGAATGGGACGGAGAAGTCGACTGTATCTTCTTCCTCTCGCATGAAGCCGGATGTGCAGGTCGTGGCTGTTATCCTCATAGCGTGCATATTAATTGGTAACTCATAGAGGATATGCAGCATATGGGTGGAAACCTCATCGTCCCACGATAGTTCTGGCATCTAACGGTTTGTACAAACCATCGCCGTAATTCTTCATGTGGGCATGGTGTACACCAAGGAGGCATGCGGGGTCGCGAAGGGGGCAGTGATTGGCTTGGATCATCTTCTAGGCCCCACATCATGGAATTATGGACGGAAATAAGCTGTCCGGTTGTGTAACAAAGAGTTGATCTCTCATGGGTAAAGTAACGCACCTCTGCAGAGTGTAAGAACCTTTGAAGAAATGTTTATGAAAACTTGTATTGCCTACGACCTACGGTCTGTGGCTGTATATCTAGTGCATCAAACACTCTTTTTCTAGTGAATTTGCTGAGTACGCTCGTACTCAAAGTATCTTCTTAACCCTTGCTAGATTCTGAATCCATTAAGACGATGTCTACCTCAAGTCATGCTCCAGGAATCATCAAAAAGCTAAGGCTTTTCAGTGAAGTCAAGGAAATCAATATATTCATCAACTCAAGTGAAGACGGAAGTTATTGATTAGATAGGATTATAATCTCTAGCCAAAGAACCTATCTCTGTAGTACATTGCGATAGCAGCAATGCCAATTCCTTAGTTCAATACTAGTTTTAATAGTATAATAGTTTCGCGTTATTTATCTTTGATTCTTCTTCGCAAGAAGTTCTTTCTCTCTCTTTAACTTAGAGTGTTCTCTGGATCTTATGTAAAAGAGTGAGTTGTAACCTTTAAGCCATGTATTGGACCCGCTGTGTTTCTGTTGTGCCATTCTGAGGGATGTAATACTAGTGAACGGTTTTTTATTGGTGTTATGTCAACGACTATAGTATACTACATCATGCAGTGGTATGCTGGGTCACCGCAGTTAGTTTCACGGTCTCGTAGGATTTTAAATGCAAAATCGTTAGTGCGGACCGAGGATCCAGTCGGACGAAGGAGGCGTGGTAGTGGTACCGGCAGAAAACGTAACGCTCTCTCCTCTTTTTTAGATAGTAGAGACTTTGGAAGCAAACTTGTGCGTGATGACGGACCGAAGAGTGTCCATTAAAAAAATATGTAGATGTGTCTTGAACGAAACAAATATAGCAGACACAGTTTTCAAATACTAAGGTAAGAACTTGAAGAAAAAAATGGTAACCAGCGTCTCACAACAATCAATCACACTTCTTCCAGTGAAACGTCTACAACAACTAGACCACAGTTGAGGAATTGATGAAGACACTGATCAGTGATAATCTCCCTTAACAAAAGGTAGAAGGAGAAGAAAGATGGAGCATGCACGCTATATCCCGTGCATGCTAGAATTACTGGTTGTAGTTCACTAACCCCCAACAGGATGCTCTGTTTCAGTCTACAACTAAACCACGTGAGAGTGCCCCCGTTGAGAGTCGTCGGTAGCATCCAGATCCCGGCCTGATCCCAAATCTTCTTCGACGTGCGTCCAGCCGAAGAGGAGAGGGGAGAGGTGCACGACAACTTGTACATATTAGGTGTAGGTCTAGGTCAAGTTCTGCCCATGTGGCATTTCCCCTAGTGGTGGTCTGGAGCTTGGCGGCGATGTTCATCGCTCACTGATGCTTCTCCTCGAGCGTCGGCCATGGTGGCCGGAATTTATGGGGGGAGGATCTGGTGTTGTCTCCCTCAATAATCCCACTAGTGCTTCAGATCTGGCTTGTCTGGCCAGTTCTTCGACTCTTCTTGTGCACCATGGTGGTGGTGAAGAGGAGAAGAGGACGATGCTGGGCTGACTGGAGGTGTCTTAGACTGGCATCAACGACGACGATATTTCTTCTGCTACTGCAATGACCTCCTCTGCTCCTGGAGCTGCGGTGCTCCCTTCGAATCTTCTCCAGCGAGCTTTCAGGGTGGCTAGGGTGGTACTCCGGCATCGATTTGCTTCGCCGGAAATTTCCGAAGCCTCCTCCTTCAACCTCAGGCGGGAGGCCCTCTCGACCTTTGCCTGTTGTTGGCAAGCGCGCGGCTGGTGATGGTGGCAATAGCATCGTTGGCAAGGTCAGAGTTTGCACGGGGACTCGGTTGCGTTTTTGCTCTATCTTTTGAGGTCCTTTTTGCAAATTGGAAGGACATAGTTGTAATTTTGTTTTATTGTTAGTTCCTTCCTACAGTATTGTAACACTTTTGTCATATTAATGCCAGTTCTGGGACCTTCAGGTCCCCTATCCTTGTTCAAAGAAAACAAAACCAACCCCCAACATTACACACACACAAAAGAAGGAACAAATAGACCCTGTAAAGTCAACATGCCCACCACCACGTTCCTTAATGGAAGCAAGTACCAATCCTGCTACTTATTCTTTCCTTTGCCCCCATACAGGGAGAGAATCGTATGACGTGCAAATTCTGCTGGTGTATAAGGATCGAAAAGCAGGTAGCTGCAGTTTATATTTTCCGGCCGAAACTTTTTTTCTGTGGGGTATTTCGAGTTGAAACTTGTGTCTTGCTTCGTGCCAAGGTCAGTTTACAAGCAACATGAAACTACAGCATGATGCAGCTGGTTTATGCTGGAAGGTACATAGGGATACATAACAGAAGTGGTTAAATAGTGTTCTAACAAGCAAAAAAAAAAGAGGTATATGCGTATGATTCACAAAAACTCAAGCACAAAAATGTCAGTTATTAACAACCAGTCCAGGGAGTAGACACAAAAAAAACCACACCAGCATCCCTGTATTCTCAGCCGCTCACAAAATCAGAAGCATGGAAAGAATGACAGTAGAGTTCTTCCTGGAGTACAAGAAACAAAGGCAGAGAAAGACCCAAAAAAGTGGCGCCACAGCCTGTGGACAAACAGCGACCATATGGACAAACACAAACAACATTTATTTCGAGTGGTACTGAAGCCGTGCTAACTGATGACGAGCGCCTATTGCTGCGGCAGTTTCCAGACACGGACACATGCATCCTCACCGGCAGTCATCAGAGTATCGTTGTCAGCAAAGGCGAGCCCGTGGACTCCGCCGAGATGAGCTCCCTTCATGGTGATGCGGCTGGATGCTGGCTTGTCCACGTCGTATACGATTGCACACGTGTCTATTGAGCCTGTGGCAACCAGGCGGCTGTCGGGTGACCAGGCCAGGGAGTTTATCCGAGCTGTGTGGAACAACATGTTCTTCAGCTTTATCTGTTGAAGGAAGCAATATTAGGTGCAGTGTAACCACGTCGACTGACAAAGAGGGCAGGTTTCAGCTGGCTAAAGTATTTTAGGTAAAACAGTAGTGTCGACTGACACATAACGGCCATATAACACTCACGTCTCTATCCACGCACGAAGTGAAGCATAATATTTTCAGTAACCTGATGTCTAACAAACGGTATAAAATGGTAATCGTAAGGTATTTCAGATTCAATTTACCCTTTCACAATAGTAAAAAATACAAGGTTATGGTTATGACTTAAGAGATGTTACCAAGAGATAATATTGAACTATTAATATATTCATGAGCTTATTTACGACAAGAAACATCACTAGAGATTTCCGTAGAAAGGCAAACACAACTGTGGTATGTCGTAATTTCTACTTGAAAGCAGGTACGATCACCCAAAAATCACTACAAGCTATGTGCAAAATGGTCTTCTCAGCAGAGACATAATGGTCAACACACTGTTAACTGAAGGGAATGGCATATTCAGAACCAGAGAAACAAATTGGGGTATATTTAGAGTGAGAAATATTTTGAGGGCATATCTGGAACTAGAGTAATTATTAGGGGCAAAATCAGAAGAAAAAAATCAAGTAACCGGCAAGAGCTCTTCCTTTCAATTAGAATAAGAGAGTTTTACAAAGCTTTTACATGCGGCTTGAGAACAAAGAGGGGGAGGAAACCTAAGAAGTGCTTTAGGGACAAAGCTTTTGCAGTTTCTTGCCTTCCAGATGTTCCTAATCAGAAAAATTCTCAAAATTTACATGCTAAGATATCGTAATGCCTAAGAAGTTCTGGCGTAATAACAAGAAAGTCTAGAACTGAGCATAATAACAAGAAAGTCTAGCATTGACTATTGGGTAAGTACGGTTAAATAAACTATTGTGCAAGTAGAAAATGATCAAAGTTATGAAATAACAGTACCTCTCGAGTTGCCCGATCCCATGCAACAGCTTCCCTGTTGGTATCAGCAGAAGCAAACATGGAAACATCTGGCGAATAATGTATGGAAGTAATAGCACCACGGTGTTTCTCAAGTACCGCTTCTTCTGTAACAGTATCCCCACTGATAGAATAAATTCGCAGTTTCCCGTCTTGTGCACCCACGATAGCTTCAGTGCCATCAGGAGAAACAGCAGATGAAGTGATAGTATAACTAACTTTGGTTGTGGAAGTGACTGTTGTCTTGTGCAGCAATACAATCGCAGAATCTGTGGTAACCAATGCAAATTCAGGTTGTTGAGCTGCAATGTTTAAAGCATTTGGCTGACCTCCTACATCAACTGTCTCAGCATCTCCACACTGATTACCATTAAGAGGGATTCTAAAGACCTGTTTTCAAGGGAAAAAACATAAGTTCCTTATCATAACTGAGCCTAACCATTGTCCAAACAGAAAAAAGAAGTCCTTGAGAAGCTTAAGCCCAGTTGTTAATTTCATCGGTATTGAAAAAATAAAACTATATTAGCAAATACCAATAGAACAGATTTGCATTAGTATTTTTTGAGCAATTGCGGATTAGGAACCAATTGCTACACATGTAACACATCAAGGTAGAAACACAAACTTCAGATGTGTTACTAAACTTGCATTTTCAATCCAGCAACCAAGTAAAATGAACTAAAGCCCCACAATAGATACCATCTATATCCAATAATGAGACACATATATATTAGAATCTTATCACATTGCTGAGCTAATATGGGCTAAAGCTGCAAGACATGGTTCTTTTAGTAAGCCTATGATGTTAAGCTAAGCGTAGAGACGACCGCTGCATACTTAAACCTATACATACCATGAAGAGAAAGCAATCCCAATAAATACAAATTTGATTTACTCTGAGATATATTCTGATAACACTATGCATATGGCTCAACTGTAGCCATAGGTTTGCCGAGTTCTCACCTTGTTATCATACCCTGAGGTGATCAGCTCCTCTTCTGCTGCAACAAAGCATTTGATCTGGGTGTTGTTCTTACGAATCAACCTACCACCATATCCAACACCATGTATCCACCTTATGATGACACCATCATAGCTTGTAGATAGCATAGTTCTTGGGTTGCTTTGAGAAAAATATACCAGAGAACTGATAGTCTTCAAATGTCCTGCAAATGATACTGGCTCTTTGTCTGGATTGCTTGCCGAGAAGACATTGAATGTCCCACCAAGAGAGACTGTGACAAGATGATCATTCTGCCAGAGGCAACCCACAAGCATGTCATCCACACCACCTATACCACTACAAACCAGAGTTCTGTTCACTTTTCCACTTGCATCCTCCAGGATATCCCATATTTTCGCAGTTTTATCAGCAGAAACTGTTAAAACCTAAAGGTACGATCAACAAACAGATTGCCATTAGGAATAGACACATATGGCAAGCATAATTACTTAAAGCGAGACAAACTAATCAATCGGTAGCACAGATGCATTAATACAGCTGAAGCAACCTAGCTATAATTTAAATTATAGTTTCAGCTAGAGACAATAATGCATGTGCATCCTAGGTGCAGAAATCTTGTAAATACAGGATATATAGTTCTGGCTTTGCAGATATTTTATCAACAATATAGATAGATCATGCTTTATGATTAACAGCACTATGTTCTGTTAACTACGACATCTGAATATGTGGTTGGCTCTGTAATCGTGCCTACTAAATGAACTCCACAACAGACCAAGCCCGATCACGATGGAACAGAAGCTGGAGACATGAAGTATGTGTACAATAATTGATATCAGGGAACAACTCATATCAAAATTACTTGTGTACTGTCAGGACTCCAGCTAACAGCATATATGCTTCCAGTGTGACCGTCTTCACTGGATAGCTCTCCGATCTTGTCTCCAGTTTTGCCATCATATATTAAACCCTTCTTATCTGAACTCACTGTGATAAACTTGGTTCCATCAGGTGCATACCGGATACAGTTAACAAAGTTAGAGTGATCCCTGAAATTTAAAGGGAACAGACAATATGAAGTTGCCTAGGAGTGCAAGAAAGAAAATAAGTTACAAGATGATGCGTCAGTCCATAACAAATGAAAAACAAATAAATTATATGTGAAATATGGAGCCAACATGATTCCTACATAGCTGCACTCAGTGGGAAACCTCATGAGGGAGCAATATGTAGAATCTACATACTCCAATGCATATCATGCTCTGTCCCCGTACTTAAGCATAAGCTATTCAGCTGCCAAAAAATTTAAAGCTGCAACAAGCAAAATATAATTTCTACATAGTCCAAAGAGGAAACTAACAGCAAAAGAACTGTCTTCGTTGGTGACGAAAACATAGACTGTTCCTCAAATCATGGGCTCTGCAACTAGATTTAGGAGTATACAACAGAGACAACTTTACGCTTTAGCCTCGAATGTTCAGAACCAAACAGTTCAGATCAGCAAAATTCTTCAAGGGTAGAATTAAAAAACACGGGGAAATTAGGACTAGACATGGTACTGTACACAGGCACAAAAACAGCAGTGGATTTAATATATCACTTTTTTTGTTAATACATTCTCTATACAGAGGAAAATGGAAGGTTAATGCATGCACCCATTATGTGTATCGAGTAAAATATCTGACTTATGTGCAAAAAAGTTAGAAAGCAGAAGGATAAAGAAAACAAACCTTGAGGAACCGAAAAAACTACAAGAACACACATTGCAGTAAGTGTGTGAAAGTAACAGAACACAAATGGCAGAGTCCACTGCTGACCTTATGGAGTGCTTGAATTTGAATGGTGGTCCTTCATAATAGTTGGCCAGAAAATCTTCACCACATGTCACGATGCGAAATGGTCGAGTTGGCTTGAAGTCACAACTCAAAACTCTCTTCGAGTGTCCATCAAACTCACCGACGGTGCTGCCAGAGTCCCACCTACACATTTCAGAGAACTTAGCATAAGATTGCATGCCAGTAGCGAAAGAAAGCATAAGAGCTTCTGATAGAATGAACTTCTGAACGACATGTACCTTCCATGATAGCATGGCTGGTATGTTCATTCTTATGCTAACAAAAGATAAGTATGATCGTCAACCATTACCTAGAGATATTTTCTCAAGTTAAAACAAACAATGTCAATGGCGTTCTGCTATCCTAATCAAAATCTTCCACCCAAAAGACAGGGTCAGAGTATCCCCCTATTATTCCCATCATCATAGATCATCCCCAACTACCTGAAGTTGAAGGGAAATTCCACACAGAACACATTCATTATCAGATGAGTTCTTAGTTACACATCACAGCAAAAAATTGAGTTACCGGCCTTCTGAACATAGAAATTACAGGAAGAGAAGGTAGATCCTGGATCACTAATTAGAAAATTGAGCCTTAAAGTTTGAACAAATGTCAGTGACAAGCTATCCTTCCGATCTATGATAACGGAGAGGCGATTAGCCTATCATCTACGTACATCATAAATCGCCCCTGAATACACGCTTGAGACATAAATCTTCACCGAAACTACTCGTTAAACGGATTCTTAATGGCAGATCACTGATAACAAATCTTCCCCGAATCCTTGTACGAGACGAGACGAGACCGAGATCGATATGGAATGGGCAAGGAACATGGGGGGGGGGGGGGGGGGGTGGTGTTAACCGCTTACATGAAGGCGCGGACGAGGGATTTGCCCTTGCCGTCCCCGGAGACGACGATGCGCATGCCGTCGGCGGACCAGCGGAGGTCGTCGACGCGTCCGGAGATGGGGCGGAACTCGGCCTTGAGGGCGCGGTCGCCGTATCGGCCCCATACGCGGACGCATCCCGAGGCGTCGGCGGAGGCGACCCACTCGCCGTTGGGGGAGATGCGGGCGACGGTGGTCGGGTAGGCGTGGTCCGTGTAGGCCCATGCGTCGAGCGGCGCGTCGAGGCGGCGGAAGATGACGCTGCGGCCGGCGCAGTAGACGATGGTGTCCGTCTTGGGGTCGCCGCCCAGGAGGATCCCCCGGCCGCGCTCCGTCGCCGGCGAGCACGCGTACGTCTCGTGCAGCTTCGCCATTTTTGGGGTCGCTGCGTCCCGGTTTCTCTCTCTCTCTCTCTCTTCCCTCTGGTTTGATGATTGATCTGGGAGGGAGGAGAGGGGAGGGGGGCCGCGGCGAGTGGGACGGGAGTGGACGGTGGTTATACAGTTACGGCGTGGGGCGGGTCTGTGTACCAATGGAAATGGTGGCGTTCCGTAGGTGATTTTGCTATGCGGTTGACGAGCCGGGTCGGGAATAAAAGGGCCCCTTCCTTTAGTGAGAACAATGATGTGGTGTGCTGGAACAATGATGTCATGCGATCTGCGTCTTCTATCATTATAAGATTCAATTGGAAGTGTAGCATCATGGAAAGGACTAATGTTTAAAGATATCAATCTGTTGGGATGCATACTAATATATGAAATGTAAGTGTTCTAATCCCTCGGTACTGAATCCCATTTGATTTTGTTTACGGGTTGTCTTAGTGTTTGGTTTATGATTTCTTAGTGATTCGATTTAGGTTTAAGTTTACTTCACCCAGTAATTAGAGTTTAAGCATTTCATTACTCTTGTTCAAAGCATAGAACCACAATTATTTCAGAAGTCAAGGCATGTTTATTTGTAGCTAGCAATCCTATCTTAAGCATTATTCTAGTGGTATAATTATTCAAGGAAATAACTCATTTACTTTCTTTATTTTAGTAAAAAACAATAGCTTTTGAAGAAATTATCTTATGAGAACTTTTCAGTATTCATTTTATTTTACTTTTGACAATTATGGGTTCAAGGTAAAACAACTTAGTTGATTTTATTTTACTATCACATTTTATCTTGTTATTAAAGAAAGAGGTTATTTCATTCTATGTAATGAGAGTGTGGAATTTTATAATTCCTTTTATTTTTAATTCATAATTCATTCAAGCACTTTATAGTTGAAGAATCATTATTTATCAAATGATTTCTAGGTGAGAAATATTATTTTTAAGTGTTTGAAGGTTTTATAGAAGGTAATTCATTTTGACTTTCCTTTTTTAAGTACTTAAAACATAATGGAATTTATGAATCTCAGGAATTGAATTGGGAATTTATTTTCACTCATGAATGTAAAGTTCTTTTTATATTCCATTTAAACTATTACTTGGTCATTTTGTATTTTCCTTTAATTTTAGATTCAATGAAGTGTATGTAAAGGTTTTATTCTTTATTATTTTTTACTCCACGTAAGTGCCTTATATTATTGCATTAATGGATATATCTTATTTTTCTAAAAAAAAATGATGTGTTATTTGTATTTTTCTAAGGTGTAATCATTTTTTTGGAATTTGCTAAGTGGATAATGCTATATATACATGTAGATGACATTTTTCACTAAGTGGGGTCTGTGTTGAGTTAATGTCCGTGTGGTAAGTGAAATGTTTCTTACTGAAGTTGATTTAACCAGACAGAATGACATGCGGGTCAGGTACCACGCTGGTTGCTGACATAGATATACCCTACGGATGCACAACATTGGTATACCCGGTCCAGCCCAAGGAAGGCCCACGCGAGGACTTGAAGCCCAGGAAGATTTCAGGTGGCCCAAGCCCGTGATGGATTTGACTCCTTGGAGGACAAGTCTAGATTAGATAGAATTTCAAAGGGTTTCAACCCTAATCTGTAACCGACTCGACCTACCCCGGGACCTGGCTTATCTATATAAAGGCCAGGAGGGCACGGTGAGAAGGACAATCACCAACTCATACACACACCTCCACGCCAGATTGCATCTGTGCATCCCTATAACCTTCGGTTCCACCGTAATCAAGAACAGACAAGCAGGAGTAGGGTTTTCCCTCCGGGGGCCTGAACCTGGGTAAAGCTTGTGTCCCTGTGTTGATTGCCTGTTAACCATTCCGCGACTTCCAGCATCCCCATCTTCTCCAAAATCCAAGTCCATAACAATGGGCATTAACGAGTCGAACCCTCGTCAATTGACGCTGTCTGTGGGAAGCGGGGACGCTGATCATGCAGTTGTGATGGTCCCATCTAGAGCGATCTACGATTCCTCGGCAACAGAGAGTCACCTCTTCGGCGCCTTCGACTTCACCGCCCACTCACTGGCCACCCTGAAAGATTTCGAGTCCGTAGGCGATGGGCTTGAGATGTTGTTCGGGAGCTTCTACTTCCAGGTGGTACAGACCGGCACCCTCCGTATCCCAGAGCGGGTGCCACTTCCATCCATCAGGCCTGCTTCGTGGGTCCCACCCATCGACGCCCTGTGTACGTCGACGCTGACGGGCGATTCGGATGACAGCAACAACTGCAACTCCGATCTGTGCGATCCCCCTTCGGATGAAGGAACCTACGGTTTTGGATCTGAGAGTTGCGGCAGCAGCGACCTACTCCGTGAGTGCTACCTATGCGCCGTCTAACATGGTTATACCCTATGGGTACACGACCTTAGCTTACCTGGTCCAACACCAAGAACTCTGCGGCGCACATCTCTGAAGAGAGAGCAATCGACGCCTTCAAGGATGGCGTCAAACGTCAGGACTTCAAGGAAGAACTTGGGCGCGTCAAGCCCAAGACACTCGACCACCTCATGGACATCGCCAACAGATGGGCAGATGAGGACTCCGTCCACCGAGCACACTCGGAGGAGGAAGATGATTACGGTCGTAGACGCGAGCGCCGTAGCAAACGAAGATCGCATGTCTACGACGATCGCGACGGACCCGACATGGTCGCGGCTGGCTACGCCGACCGCTGCAGCGAGGGCAACCGCAACAGCGGCGGATACCGCGGAAACAACTTCCACGATGGAGGACGTCCGGCGCAATCGTGGCAACGCCGCAACCGCGATGACGAGCCGTCGGCATACGACAAATTGTCGGGACCATGTACCATCCACTTCTACATCGACAAGCAGGATGGAAAAAAGAAGGCAAGCCACATGCTCAAGGATTGCCGCGAGTTTTAGAAAGTCGACGAGAGCATGTCCCAGATGAGGCAGCAAGCCCCGAACCCTGGGTACGGGCACGCACCCGCACCAGGAGAGATCGCCCACGGAGCCCCTCCACCACCACCCATGGGACCTTCGAACCACCCAATCGCACCCACGCAGAACAACGGCGGAAACGGGTACCCCGCGCCAAAGGGATCACTGATGATCCAAAAGGGGCGACCAACAAACAGGGTGCAAAAGAAAATCACCCGCCAAGTCAACTTGGTTGTGACTGCTCCACCAGCCATTCCTGAGTACCTCAGCGGTTCGAAGTCCTGCATCACGTTTAGTCGTTTGGATCACCCCCGCCAGATCCCTCGCCTAGGTCATGCTGCCCTGGTGCTTGAGGCGCAGATCAGAGGGTTCGATATGAGCCGCATCTTCATGGACGGCGGCAGCGGCATCAACCTGATGTTCGCTAGCACCTTAGAAGCAATGCGGATCCCGCTGTGCAGCCTGGAACAATCCGACACAACGTTCCACGGCATCGTCCCAGGGAAGGGCATATTTCCCCTGGGAAAGATATGGCTCGACGTCATCTTCAGCCAGCCCGACAACTTTTGGTATGAGCGACTCGAGTTCGAAGTGGTGGACTGGTCATCACAATATCACGCCATCCTCGGGCGTGTGGCGTTCGCAAGGTTCCTGGCAGTACCGCATTATGCATACCTGCTACTCAAGATGCCAGGACCCAGGGGCACTGCGACAGGGACTTCAACAGAATCTCCCAGTCATTCGGCATGCAGGAGGAGATCATAAGGCTCCGGGAAGTGACGGACAATGGGGCACCCCCAGTTTCGAGACAAAATGCACCTGACATGTCGTTCGACTCAACAATCAACACGAAGAAGGTGCAGATCCACCCAACAGACGCCTCCAAGATAGCGCTGATCGCCAACGACCTCAGCCCCGCATAGGAAAGCGCGCTCGTCGAATTCCTCTGTGAGCGCTGAGAAATCTTCGCCTGGTGTCCTCCGGACATGCCAGGAGTTCCCAGGGAATTCGTCGAGCACGCACTCAATGTGTTCCCAGATACCAAGCCCGTCAAACAGTCCATCCGACGACTGTCCGAGCCACGGGCCAAAGCCATCGGAGTTGAGGTTAATAGACTACTCACCGCTGATTTCATCAGGGAGATCAAGGAAAGCGAGTGGCTAGCCAACATCGTGATGGTCCCTAAAAAGGACACAGACATCCTGCGGATGTGCGTAGACTTCACATCACTGAACAAGCACTGTCCGCAGGACCACTTCCCTATCTCTCAGATCGATCAGATTATCGATTTGACCGCGGGATGCGAGAATCTCTCCTTCCTTGATGCCTACTCAGGCTACAATCAGATTCGACTGAAGGTCAAAGACCAGGAGAAAACGTCGTTCATCACACCGTTCGGAGTGTTCTGCTACAATACAATGCCCTTCGGGCTGAAGAACGCAGGTGCTACGTACCAGCGGTGCATGCAGGCATGCCTGAAGAGCCAGATCGACCGCAATGTGCAAGTCTATGTCGACGACATAGTAATCAAGACAAGGGAGGCCAAGACACTAATCGACGATCTCCGCGAGATGTTCGACAACCTTGATCGCTACAAGATCAAGCTGAACCTAGAAAAGTGCGTCTTCGGCGTCCCATCTGGCCAACTGTTGGGCTACTTCATCTCCCAGAGAGGAATTGAGGCGAACCCGAAGAAAATCCGGGCCATACTGGCCATGGAGAAACCAAAGAACCTCAAAGGTATCCAACAACTCGTCGGGCGCATCGCGGCACTGAGCAGGTTCATCAGCCGCATGGGCGAAAAGTCCCTGCCTTTCTATCAGCTGCTGCGCAAGGCAGACAAATTCGAGTGGACGCCCGAAGCGGACGACGCATTCAAAGATCTGAAGCGACTGCTTTCCACCTCGCTCGTCCTGGTCACGCCGAAGGAACGCGAGCCCCTCCTGCTATACATATCAGCCACACACCAGGTGGTGAGCACTATGCTCGTGGTCAAGCGACCCGAAGATGGCAAGACCCATGGGTCCAACGACCAATCTACTACCTCAGCGAGGTATTGACGCAAACAAAGCAGAGGTACCCTCACTACCAGAAACTCGCCTACGGCGTGTTCATGACGACTCGTCGACTGAGCCACTACATCCAGGAGCATCAGGTGATAGTCGTCAACGAAGCACCCCTGAACAGCATCCTGAACAACCCGGAGGCCACAGGACGCGTGGCCCTGTGGGGAATCGAGTTGTCTCCCCTAGACATAATCTACGAGAAGCGCCATGCGATCAAGTCATAGGTCCTACCGGACTTCCTCGTCCACTAGATGGAGTTGCAGCTGCCCGACACCCTAGACATGACACAGTCATGGACGATGCACTTCGATGGCTCCAAGCGCGAGGCTGGAGCAGGAGCCGGGGTCATACTGACATCCCCGCAGGGCGACAAGATGAAGTACGTCCTCCGGATAAAATTTCGAGCTTCCAACAACGACGCCGAATACGAGGCCCTCATCCACGGCATGAGGATGGCCAAGATTTGCGGCGCAACGCGCCTAGTCATCTACGGTGACTCGAACCTCGTCGTCCAGCAAACGATGAACGAGTGTGATGCACACGCCGCAAACATGATCGCATACCGCACACTCTACAACAAGCTCGAAGGAGACTTTGACGGCTGCGAGCTTCGGCACGTTGGAAGAGAAAGCAACGAAGAAGCCGATAGGCTCGCCAATATCGGCTCCACCTGTGCACGGGTGCCACCAGGTGTGTTCCTCAAACAGATTTGTGTGCCATCCATCAAAAGGAAATTCCCCAAGGGATCACCCGAAGAAGCATAGCACTCGGGGGCTGCGCTACCCGAAGGACAGGAAGGACCCAAAAAGCTTGACATAGAGGTCGCAGTGGTCAACCTGATGTAGGTCATGGCAGTCGAAGAAACATGGACACAACCGTACCTCAGGTACCTGATAGACAAGGAACTGCCTGATGATCCGACAGATGCCCGACACATATCTCGCCGGTCCAAGGCCTTCACCATCATCAATGGTGAGCTGTACAAGCGCAACATTTAGGGTGTACTCCAAAGGTGCGTCACCATCGGTGACGACAAAACTATCCTCCAAGACATCCACGAGGGCATCTGCGGCCATCATGCGGGCAACCGCTCCCTCGTCGTCAAAGCTCTATGAGCTGGATTCTACTGGCCAACGGCCATGAACGATGCCAAGGACATCGTCCGAAGATGCAACGGGTGCCAGAGGTTCGCAGATAAACCGCACGCACCCAGACTGGAGCTCAGGCCCATAACTCTGGCCTGGCCCTTTGCCTAATGGGGCCTCGACATGATCGACAAACTTCCCAAGTACTCGAAAGGAGGCCATGTCTACCTCCTGGTCGCAGTCGACAAGTTCACCAAATGGATCGAAGCCATACCTGTTACAAACCAAACGGGTAAAGCAGCCGTGAAGTTCTTCGAATCCATAGTTTACAGGTTTGGCGTGCTGCACAACATCATCACCGACAACGGGTCGAACTTCATCTCCAAAGAATTCCAGGACTTCTGCGAGGGCCTCGGGATCAACATAACATACGCCTCCGTGGCGCACCCGCAAACGAACGGGCAGGTCGAAAATGCCAACGGCCTCGTCGGCGGCGGCATCAAGAAATGCCTAATGAGCCCGCTCGAGAGAGCCGCAGGAGCATGGACAGAGGATCTACCCTCCGTCCTTTGGATCCTGCGCACAACGCCAAACAACTCAACGGGCTACACGCCTTTCTTCATGGTGCACGGAGCTGAAGTCGTGCTACCTGCCGAATTACGACACAAGGCCCCATGGGTCGTCGCCTACAGTGAAGCCGGATCAACGTCCGCACTCGAAGACGCCATCGACACACTCGATGAGGCACACGATATCGCCGCATCACGATCGGCGATCTACCAATAGAACGTCCGCAACTATCACAGCCGTCGGCTGCAACCAAGGTTCTTCGTCGAAGGAGACCTAGTCTTACGACTCAAGCAAGAGCGACCGAAGAAGCTCGAGTCACCCTGGGAAGGACCCTACGTCGTCATCGAAGTCATCCCAGGTGGCGCCTATCGTCTCAAGCACGTGGAGTCTGGAGTCGCATACTCCAACCCATGGAACGTCGCACAACTGCAACGCTTCTACCCCTAGCTATTCCCCTTTACTTTCAATAAGGCTATTCAGCCAAGGCTACCCAGCCGAACAATGTACCCCCTCATTACGATATGAATAAAGCTAAGTGTCTCGCCCTAAATTTATCTCTTACTCACATCTCTTTATAAACACACTAGGAGGCTCCCCTCACCTCACGACTTTGTCGACTGAGGACAACGCATGTAAACCTAAGTAGCTGATTACGTCAGGCTAACGAAAAGGGCATGCACATAAACAAGCACCACGTGCTAATACAATCAACCTTTACAACAAAGGGCATGGCACGCCCAGTCGAACACATACAAGTTTTACATCTATCTTTTTTCAGGTCCTACCTATTATGAAGAATCACCTGCGCACGATGCTCAAAAAGATCTACAACTTGTTCGGCATACTGCCTTACATCCGCGTAGTGCGGACGCATGTCCCACATGCCACCATCTGGCCGAGGAGGCGGCCCAGCCGCAATGGCAGCAAGGTCCACGTCAGGGCGATGCAGCCGCACGAAGGAAAGCGCAGCCTTCACCCCCGCAACCAATTGGTGCTGCACCAGCTCCCTGACATGACACACGTCTCGAAACTTCGCCAGCAGACCCCAGAGAGTCGATGGCGCTTCATCAAGAGGAAACATGACGTGCAGCATCGACGCCAGTGAAGTTTTCACCTGCCGCAACACTCGCGATACCTGGTGAACACGATCCTGCACAGTCGCAAGGACCATGGCACGGTCGTGGTCCATCTAGAAAAGGCCGCCAGCCTCCATATCTTGCTGGGTCAAGCAATTGACTCGAACTGCAACACACTCCTTCTCCTCCTGAGGAACAAGGTTAGCACCTGCAAACACCTACAAAGTAAGATGACAAGCCAACAGGTGCATCCAAAAATGAGCAGCAGCTCGAAGAAACTCACATTGTAGCTCTTCGGCTAAACGCCACAACTCTCCCATCAAATACTCCTCTCTGGCAGCGCTTCGCTCTGCTTTCGATTTCCAAACGTCCGCATGACCTCGGATGCCAAGCAATTCCTTCTCAAGACTGCGGACGCAGTCATGAAGAAACACAAGCGGCGACGCATCATCCAAGGATGGTCGCGGCTGCGGAACAGGCTCAGTATCGACAGGGTCATCACCCGAAGGTCCCTAAAGGAAAAGATACAAGGATATGAACAAACACACGAATGGGCAAACAACTCGAGGATTCATTATATACAAAAGCCACTGCGTGGCACAAGGAGTTTCATAAATATATTACAACAAAAGACAACTACTACACTACAACTACAGGGCCTAAGCAGCTGCATCCTGAGTGGCCTTGGAGCCAGACTGTCTGCTCTTGGCCTCTCCCTGCTTCCTCACTGCGTACTCTGCCAGCAGGTCAATCAGCTTCAGCCTATAGCGTTTACAACGAGCAGCATAAAGGGCAAAATCTACCTCGGATCTGTCGGGAGCCGTCTGCATCTAGGAGGTGACCTGATGAAGATCCAGCTCCGCTCCAGACGCCATGGCCATTGCCAGCCCCATGGACGCGCTGATGCCCTTCTGCTTGCGCTTGTACGTCGCAGGCGCGTCGGCCGACAAGGCATCCGCCAATAATTCGACATCGTCCAGGGCAACGCCCTTAGGGACGAGCTCCTTGTAGAAGCGTCCAAGCACCTCCTTGGCCTTGGCAAGTGAGCCGACCACGGTGCTACAACGGTCTTCGACCGTCGCAGCGGCATCATCAAGAGCACTACCGTGCTCCAGGACACGGCGGTCAAACTCAATACCCGGCGGCATCTAGAAAACAAACAAGGGAACAGTAAAAAAACAAAGGTACGGAGCCAGGGCAGCCGAAACAAACCAAGCAGGCGAAACCACTCACCCGAAATAGCCTTGGCAGTAGCCATCAGCTTCTCGGCTACCTCCTTGTTGCGCGAGGCCTCGCGGTTTGTAGCCTCTTGCTGCAGGCGCTCCTTGGCCGCAGCTGCGTCGGCTAGCACCTGCTCAAGGCGCCCCTTTGCACCAACGACATCCTCAGCTACTTTTTCGGTTGCCCAAGGCTCTTTTTGAGAGCATCAAGCTCGCGGAGGGCAGTATTATTCTCATCTGCAAAAAGCAACAAGTACATGTGTGAGTATCATAAGAAAGCAAGAAGATGAAGAAGTAAAAGACCCAGTTTTGGGTGTACCTTGAAGACGCTGGAGGCTGGCCTCCAACGCCAGATGCTGATTTACTAGCTGGTTGGCGCCTTGCACAAAAGGCTGCGAGAAGAAGACGCTTATGAGGAAAAGGGCTCGGGGGCTGCGCCCAAGAAACGAGCAAAACAAATCGAGCATACGAAAATAGCGCTCGGGGGCTCCCCCAAGACGCGTGCAAAACAAAAGCAATAATCAGCATATCATACGAAAAATTCTTGGGGGCTCCCCCCACGGCAAATAATGAAAGCACTTACATGACCAGACGGCGACTCCGAAGGTCCAGCTGTAGTATTCTGGGAGACAATCACCCGAACCTCTTGCGGAGAAGGGTTCAGAGCAACGCCCCTAGAGGTGGCCACCATCTGCGATGGAGGAGGCGTCATCTTCGACTCTCCCACCATCTCCTGAGTGGCATCACTAAATGAGCCATCAGAGGAGTGGCTGCAAATAAAAAACATCAGGCAAAGGCAATCAAGCAGAAATGAAGGATAGCAAAAAGCAACCGAAAAGAACTTACGATTCCATATCGTTCGAATTGAAGACAGGCAAGGACCTCCTGCCCTTATTCTCTTCCTTCTTTCGCTTCGCCGGCGGCTGCGACGCTACAACCCGCATAGGAACGGCCGGAAAAGGAGAGGAAGAGCCACCATCACCTCCACTGTGACGCGCAAGGCACAACGGGTTCCTAGGCGTCGGCGGAGTTGAGGAATCCGACGATTCGCTCGAGCTCCGTGCGCGCTTTCGGGTCTGCTCCTCGCTCGACTCGGGGGCTTCTTCAGCTGGTGACTGTGTCGAAGGAAGCTCCGACATGGAGTCCACTACCTCATTGTCCGGCGCATCTGGAAAATGTTTGAGTAGTGGAGGCACCATGCCTTGGTACCTTGAACTCCTGCATAAAGAAAGCAAACTTTCAGCACAAACAAGCACAAGAAAAACATACTCGAAAATAGCGCTACGCACACGCCCCAGATCTACACCTGTGGAACCGGACGAGCGGCAGTAAACGAAGAAGTTAGCGATTTCCCCGGAAGGTCCTCCTCAGCTTTGTACTTCAGTACCGGCCGAAGGACTCTGTCAAGACCCCCTTGGAGAACTCCTCAGTCGAAACCCTAGTCGGATCACGGCGGCCAGAGTAAAGGAACATAGGTGCGCCCTAGCCTGAAGCGGCTGCACCCGACGTTTAAGGAAGGTGTGGATAATATCCACACCGTTCACCTCTTTATTCGGAATCACCTGGAGGTCTTCCACCCGACGATAGAGCTCCTCTATCTCCGCCACCTCACCATCCAAGATGTGGTTCTTCCAGGACCTCTTTGGCTGGATTTTCTGGGAGGGGTCGAAAGGAGCAAGGCCAAAATTTTGTCCGTCCACTGGGGAGTCGCGGATGTAAAACCATGGTCTCCGCCAGTACTAGACAGACTCGGACATAGAAAAAGAGAAGAAGAGAAAATTGGATTTAAGGGAAAGGATGCAGCCGCTGATGGGATAAACGCCATTGGAGCCAGATTGCCTCTTCACAGAATAGAGTTTTCGAAAAAGGCCAAAGTGCGGCTCGATACTGAGCCAGCACTCGCAGAAAGTGATGAAATAAGCGATGTGGATAAGGGAATTTGGTGACAGATGATGGAGTTGGATGCCATAGAAGAAAAGCAATCCACGGAGAAAATCATGAACTGGGAAAGAGGGGCCCCGAAGGACAAAAGCGACAAACATGAGCCGAAACCCAGCGAGTGGACGGGGAATTACCTCGTCGCCGAGAATCTTGACGGCCTTCTTGTCCTGCGGGATCAGACCCCGCTCATGAAGCTTGCGTAGGTCACCCTCGCGCGTCTCCGATCGCCGCCAACCACCATCGGTGACGCGAGTGGCGGCGGAACCTTTCTTGCCGCTGGCATCAGCGCTGGTGCCAACTACGGTGGAGGCCTTCTTTGACTTCCCATTGAAGTGCGACGACGGTGGCGCTGTGAGTGCAGAAGAGAAGATGGGAAGGATCGAAGAACTTCCAGTGCGCGCATAAGAAAACTCAAGAAGGTGGAAGCAGTGAAAGGCAAATGGTTGCGGTGAAAACAAACAAACTTTCCCCCCACAAATTATAAGGACAAAGACGACGGACAAAGACCGTTCATCGGGAAGCCCTAGAGACAACATCAAAATCCAACCGTCCACGCGTCAGCACAACAACAAACTGTCGCTCACACGCCGTCCACTACGCACGGAAACCGAGGTGATGCCGTAATTATCTCCACGCCACGTGTGACCAGTCAATTCAAAGTCAGAAGGTGGGACCCACGTTCGTCCAGTCATGTCATCAGACGCTTTAGGTCACCGATCGTCAGCACTGACGTCATCAAAGCTATACTAGCAACGGTGACAAATCTTCAGCTTCACAGCTAAAGTACTCACTCAAATCTACGATTCGAGTAACTACTCGGGGGTTACTCCTATTAGGAGCGTTGACCGCACACCCGAAGTATGATTAAGGTACTACACTGAACTATTTCTTCGAGTCCTACGTCGAATCTACGACTCCACTACAGACTCGGGGGCTACTACCATAGGGAGGATTGATTCAAGCATCCAAAAAAATTTGTGTCCTACGGAACTAAAGTAAGCAATAAGCTGAATTAAAGTCTCCACTCGAGTCTATGACTCGAACAGACACGCGGGGGCTACTCTCATAGGGAGCGCTGGTTGCGCATCCTATGAATTCTTCGACTGCGATCCTTCGGATCAGCATGCAATTTTTTTCCGGCAACTCTGCCCCAATTAAATGCTAAGTGAGCAGCATCCTCCTTCGCCACCCGAAACACTTCCGTGGTGATAAACATTGGATGTCGTGTCTACGACACAAAGATAAGACCTAAAGGTATCATCTGATGGCCTGACAACGCACACGACTGTGCTCTGCTAGTAAAAATCCGTGGCAGCAGGTGCGATTAAAAATCCCGATGGACGCGTTGGGTATATCATTTAAAATTTACTGGGATTCCACTCCTGTAAGTCCTCAAAGGCCTGAGTCGAATTATGCCAGCATATGTTCCTGGTTCGAGTCGAGGGACTCGAATCTGAAGAAGATCGTGTTGTTTTGTCCTAAGACAGTTAACTGACCCTGATCCCGTTGGGAGAGTCAGGCACACACATCAACAATCCCTACACACTCAAATCATTCTCTAGCAAATAGAGGTAGCTGCACCCGAAAGATTGAAGAGTCCTCAGCCGAATCTACGATTCGACTGAACACTCGGGGGCTACTGATATGGTTATACCCTATGGGTACATGACCTTAGCATACCTGGTCCAGCCCAAGGAAGGCCCACATGAATATGTGCCGGCCCATGAAGACTTTCGGGTGGCCTAGGCCCATGACACCTTTGGATCCTTGGAGAGCAAGACTAGAAAAGATAGAATATTCAAAGGGGCAAACCCTAAACTTGTAACCGACTCGATCTATGCCCGGGACCTGCCTATATCTATATAAAGGCTAGGAGGGCACGGCGAGGAGGCTCTCTCGCTTTTTCATAGACACCTCCACGCCAGATTGCATATGCGCACCCCTGTAACTTTCGGTTCCGCCGTAATCAAAGAGCATACAAGCATGAGTAGGGTTATCCCTTCGGGGGCCTGAACCTGGGTAAATCTCGTGTCCCCTGGTTGCTTGTCTATTAACCGTTCTGCGATCTCCAGCATCCCCATCTTCTCCAAAACCCAAGTCCATAGCAATGGGCATTGACGAGATCAAACCTCGTCACCGTCATCCACGGTGGCGACGTCAACAACAGAACCGATCCACCACTAGGTTCGGGTGTCATCCCTCCCAATCCCCCTCCCAACCCTCAGGTTGAGAACGAGGGAAACCCGGCTAACAGGGCGTCTAGAGCCACTAAGGGCGACAGTCGCGCCTACGACCAGATCAACCTCGACGAGGAAGGCTGGGAGGTCACAAGCGAAGCCGTGCGAGGCAATAAAATCCTACCTGTGGATGCCACCTGTGAATGGATGATGGCCTATCATTGTCTCCTGATCGATGAGCACAATCAATAGGTCAAGCTATAGGACGAGCTCGAAAAGCGCAAGCGAGCAACCGAAGAATCAAGCGCGCGGCGATCTACGCTCTCTACCGCTGGCGGTGGTCATAGATTCGGCTGAGGACTCTTCGATCCTTCGGGTGCAGCTATCTCTGTTTGTCTAGAGAATGATTTGAGTGTGTAGGGATTGTTGATGCGTGTGCCTGACTCTCCCGACGGATCAGGGTCAGTTAACTGTCTTAGGACAAAACAACACGATCTTTTTCAGATTCGAGTCCCTCGACTCGAACCCGGAACATATGCTGGCATAATTCGACTCAGGCCGCGGAGGACTTACAGGAGTGGAATTCCAGTGAATTTAAATGATGTACCCAACGCGTGCGTTGGGATTTTTCATCGCGCCTGTTGGCACGGATTCTTACTAGCAGAGCGTAGTCGTGTGCGTTACCAGGCCATCCGATGGTATCTGTAGGTATTCTCTTTGCGTCGCAGACGCATCATCCGAATGTTTATCACCGCGGAGGTATTTTGGGTGGCCAAGGAGGATGCTACTCACTTAGCATTAATTGGGGCAGAGTTGCCGAAAAGTTTGCATGCTGATCCGAAGGATCGCACTCGAAGAATTCATAGGGTGCGCGACCAGCGCTCCCTATGGGAGTAGCCCCCGGGTGTCTGTTCGAGTCGCAGACTCGAGCAGAGACTTTAATTCATTCGTTGTTTGGCTTTAGGTCCGTAGGACACAAATTGTTCGGATGCTTGAATCCATCCTCCCTATGGGAGTAGCCCCCGAGTCCGTAGTGGAGTTACAGACTCGACGTAGGACTCGAAGAATAGTTCAATGGTGTAGTGCTTTGTTCGTTTTTCGGGCGCGCGGCCAGCGCTCCTGATAGGAGTAGCCCCCGAGTAGTTAGTCGAATCGTAGATTTGAGTGAGTACTCTAAACTGTGTAGCCAAAGAATTGTAACCGTTGCTAGTATAGCTTTTGATGACGTCGGTGCTGACGGTGGGTGACCTCAAGCGTCTGCGGCGCCAGAGATGACGTAACTGGACGAACATGGGTCCCACCTTCTGACCTTGAGTTGAGCGGTCATACGCGGCGTGGAGATAATTACGGTGTCGCCTCAATTTCCGCGCGTAGTGGACAGCGTGTGAGCGACGGTTCGCTGCTGTGTTGGCACGTGGACGGCCAGATCTTGATGTTGTCTCTAGGTCTTCCCGATGGACGATCGTCGTTCGTCGTTCTCGTCCTTATAATCATTGGGGAAAAGTTAGTTTGTTTTCACTGCAGCCATTCTTGTTTCACTTCTCCCATCTTCTGTGAGCTTTCTCACTGCGCGCTAGAATTTCCCCGAGATTTTCCTTCCTTGATTCTGCATGCTCACCGCCGGCACCATCGCACTGCGATGGGGAAGCCCAAGAAGTCCTCCACTGCATTTGGTACCAGTGCTGCCACCGGTTGCAAGAAGGGTTCCGCCGCGACCCACGTCACTGATGGTGGCTGGCGGCGATCGGAGACGCGTGAGGGTGACCTCCACAAGATCCGTGAGCGTGGCCTGATCCCGCAGGATAGGGAGGCCATCAAACTTCCTGGCGAGGATGTAATTCCCCGTCCTCCCGCTGGGTTTCGAGTTATGTTCGTCGCCTTTGTCCTTCGGGGCCTTTCCTTCCCGATCCACGATTTTCTCTGTGGATTGCTTTTTCTCTATGGCATCCAGCTGCATCATCTTTCGCCAAACTCTCTTCTTCATGTCGCCTGTTTCATCATGTTCTGCGAGTGCTGGCTCGGTATCGAGCCGCACTTTAGCCTCTTCCAGAAACTTTATTCCTTGAAGAGGCAATCTGGTTCCGATGGTGTTTATCCCATTGGGGGTTGCATCATTTCCCTCAAATCCAATCTTCTTTTCTTCTCCTTTTCTATGTCTGAATCTATCCAGTACTGGCGGAGGCGATGGTTTTACATCCACGACTCCACGGTGGCTGGACAGGAATTTTGTCTTGCTCCTTTCGACCCCTCCCAGAAAATTGAGCCGAAGAGGTCCTGGAAGAACCAGATCTTGGATGGCGAGGTAGCGGAGATAGAGGCACTCTATCGTCGAGTGGAGGATCTTCAGCTGATTCCAGATAAGGAGGTGAACGGTGTGGATATCATCTGTACCTTTCTGAAATGTCGGGTGCAGCCGCTCCAGGCTAAGGCGCACCCGATGTTCCTTTATGCTGGTCGTCGTGATCCGACTAGGGTTTCGGCTAAGGAGTTCTCTAGGGGGATCTCGACGGGATTCTTCGCCCGCTGCTGAAATACAAGGCTGGAGAGGATATCCCGGGGAAGTCGTTGACTTCTCGGTTCTCTGCTTCTCGTCCGGTTCCGCAGGTGTAGATCTGGGGCGTGCGCGTAGCGCTATTTTTGATTGCATTTTCCTTGTACCTTTTTGTGCTGAAAATTTGTTTTCTTCTTGCGCAAGAATTCAAGGTGACAGGCATGTCGCCTCCATTGACCGAATTGTTCTCGGATGCACCGGACAATGAGGTGGTGGACTCCATGTCTGAACTTCCGTCAGCGCGATCGCCGGCCGAAGAGGCCATCGAGTCGAGCGAGGATCACACTCGCAAGAGGACACGAAGCTCCAGCGAGTCGTCAGATGCTTCGACTCCGCCGACGCCTAGAAACCCGTTGGGCCTTGAGCGACATAGTGGCGGTCATGGGGGCTCTTCCTCTCCTATTCTGGTTGTGCCCGTGCGGGCTGTGGCACCGCACCCGCCGGCGAAGCGGAAGAAGGAAGAGAAGAAGGAAGAGAAGAAAGAGGAGAAGAAGGGCGGGAGGATCCCACCTGTCTTCGACTTGAGCGATCTCGAATCGTAAGTTTTCTCAGTTGATTTTTTGCATTCTCTTGTCTGTTTGATTTGTACTTGGCTGATTTTTTATTTTGTAGCCACTCCAGCAACGGCTCCTTCAGCGATGGTGCTCGAGAGATGGTGGGGGAGTTGAAGGTTGTTCCTCCTCCTCCTCAAATGGTGGCCACCTCTGAGGGTGCTGCTCCGAATCCTTCTCCGCAGGAGGCTCGGGTGGTTGTCCCCTAGAAGACTTCGGCTGGACCTTCAGAGTTGCCGTCTGATCACGTAAGTTTCTTTGTTCTTGCCGCGGGAGGAGCCCCCGGGCGTTTTTTGGGTGATCTGCTGATCACTTTTTGTTTTTTGCTTCTTGTCTCGGGGGGAGCCCCCGAGTATCTGTAGGATGATCTGCTGATCGTTTTTCTTTGAGTCTCGGGGGGAGCCCCCGAGCGCTTTTCGTATGTGTAACTTGTTTTGCTCGTTCTTTGGGTGTAGCCCCCGAGCCTTTGTTTGACGGGTAGTATCTTTTGTAGCCTTTTGTGCACGGCGCCAACCGGTTGGTGCAGCAGCACCTGGCGTTGGAATCCAGCTTCAAGGTGCGTACATGAGTTGATCTTTTTGCTTCCTCTTATATTTCTTGTCCTGCGATATGATAAGTGTTCTGCTGATTGCAGAGGACAACAATACCACCCTCCGTGAGCTTGATGCTCTCAAAAAGAGCCTTGGGCGAGCGGAGAAGAAGGCCGAGGACACCATTGCTGCAAAAGGGCGCCTTGAGCAGGAGCTGACCAACACAGCTGCGGCTAAGGAGCGCCTGCAGCAGGAGGCGACGAACCGCGAGGAGCAACTCGCTACTGCCACAGCTTCACGCGAGAAGGAGGTAGCCGCCAAGCTGATGGCTGCTGCCAAGGCTATTTCGGGTGAGTTGCTTCGTCTTCCCTTTTCGGCTTCCTTGTCTTTCCTTGCTGTGCTTTTATTTATGTTGCCTCTTTTGTTTCTTTAGATGCCGTGGGCATCGAGTTTGATCGCGGTGCTCTGGAGCACGAAAGTGCTCTGGATGATGCCGATGCGGCGGTCGAAGACCGCTGCAGTACCGTGGTCGGCTTGCTTGCCAAAGCGAAGGAGGTTCTCAGGCGCTTCTACAAGGAGCTCGTCCCCAAGGGGGTCGCCCTCGAGGATGTCGATGCCTTGGCGGATGCGCTATCAACCGAAGCCCCTGCGATGTACAAGCGCAAGCAGAAAGGCATTGGTGCATCCGTCGGGCTGGCGATGGTCTTGGCGTCTGGAGCAGAGCTGGATCTTCATCAGGTCACCTCCCGGATGCCGACGGCTGCTGACGGATCCGAGGTAGCCTTCGCCCTCTATGCTGCCCGCTGTAAATGTTATGGGCTAAAGTTGATTGACTTGCTGGCTGAGTACGCGTTGAGGCAGCAGGGAGAGGCCAAGGGGAGGCAGTCCGGCTCCGAGGCTAGTCAGGATGCAACTTCTTAGGCCTTGTAGTTGTAGGATAGCTTTTGTTTCCTTTGTTGTAATTAATGTCTATGAACAGTCCTTGTGCCACGCAGTGGATTTTTGCTGCTCATAATGAATTTCCGAGTTCTGTGTTCCTTCGTCTGCTTGTTCATATCCTTGTCTTCTTTTACTCTAGGGGCCTTCAGGTGATGATCCCGTTGACACTTCGTTTGCACCACAGCCGCGGCCATCCCTGGATGGTGCGTTGCAACTTGTGTTTCTTCGAGACCGCATCCGTGGCCCTGAGAAAGAGTTGCTTGGGGTGCGTGGCCACGCCGATGTTTGGAAATCAAAGGCGGAGCTAGGCGCTGCCTGAGAGGAGTATTTGATGGGGGAGTTGTGTCGTTTGTCCGAACAACTTCAGTGTGAGTTATTCGAGCTGCTGCTCATTGTTTCGGATGCGCCTGTTGGCCTTTCATCTTACTTTTTGCGAGTACTGCAGGTGCTAACCGTGCTCCGAGGGAGGAAAAGGAGCGTGTTGTTGTTCGGATCAACTGCTTGACCCAGCAGGATATGGAGGCCGGCGGGTTCTTCTGGATGGACCGTGATCGTGCCATGGTCCTTGCGACGGTGCAGGATCGTGTCCACTAGGTGTCGCGGGTACTGTGTCAGGTGAAGTCTTCGTTGGCGTCGGTTCTGCATGTGATGTTTCCCCTGGATGAGGCACCGTCGACTCTCTCTGGCCTGCTGGCGAAGTTTTGAAATGTGCATCATGTCAGGGAACTGGTGAAATATCAGCTTGTCGCGGGGGTGAAGGCCGCGCTCTCTCTTGTGCGGTTACATCGTCCTGATGTAGATTTGTCTGTTGTGGCGGTTGGGCCGCCTCTTCAGCCGGATGGTGGCGAGTGGGATATGCGTCCACATTATGCGGCTGTAAGGCAATATACCGAACAAATTATAGATCTGTTTGAGCAGCGTGCACAGGCTATTCTTTAGAGTAGGTAGGACCTATAAAAAATATAGGTGTAAAATTTGTATATATTCGACTAGGCGTGTTGTGCCCTTTATTGTAAAGGTTTTGTTGTTGTTTAGCACGTAGTGCTTTGTTTGTATGCGTGTCCTTTTCGTTAGCCCGATGTGGTCAGCTGCTCAGGTGTACACGCGTTATCCTCAGTCGACGAAGTCGTGAGGTGGGGGGAGCCCCCGAGTGTGTTGTAATATGGAGTAAAATGCGGACAATAAACAAAATTTTGGGGCGAGACACTTAGCTTTATTCATATCGTAATGGAGGAGGTACATTGTTCGGCTGAGTAGCCTTGGATGAATAGCCTTATTGAAAATAAAAGTAGGGGGTAGCTAGGGGTAGAAGCCTCGCAGTTGTGCGACGTTCCACGGGTTGGAGTATGCGACGCCAGACTCTATGTGCTTGAGGCGATAGGCGCCACCTGGGATGACTTCGGTGATGATGTAGGGTCCTTCCCATGGTGACTCGAATTTCTTCGGTCGCTCTTGCTTGAGTCGCAAGACTAGGTCTCCTTCGACGAAGGACCTTGGGCGCAGCCGTCGGCTGTGCTAGTTGTGGAGGCTCTGTTGGTACACCGCTGATCGAGCTGCTGCTATATCACACGCCTCATCGAGTGTGTCGATGACGTCTTCGAGTGCGGCCGTCGATTCGGCTTCGCTGTAAGCGACGACCCATGGGGCCTTGTGGCGCACCTCTGCTGGTAGCACGGCTTCGGCTCCGTGCACCATGAAGAAAGGCGTGTAGCCAGTTGAGCTGTTTGGCGTTGTGCGCAGGCTCCACGGGACCGAGGGTAGCTCTTGTGTCCAGGCTCCTGCGAGTCGCTCAAGTGGGCTCATTAGGCGCTTCTTGATGCCAGCACCGACGAGGCCGTTGGCCTTTTCGACCTGCCCGTTCGTTTGCGGGTGCGCCACAGAGGCGTATGTGATGTTGATTCCGAGGTCTTCGCAGAAGTCCTGGAATTCTTTGGAGATGAAGTTTGACCCATTGTCGGTGATGATGTTGTGCGGCACGCCAAACCTGTAGAAAATGGATTCGAAGAACTTGACGGCCGTTTTGCCTTTTTGGTTAGTAACGGGCATAACCTCAATCCACTTGGTGAATTTATCGACTACGGCCAGGAGGTAGACGTGACCTCCTTTCGAGGACCTTGGCAGTTTGCCGATAATGTCAAGTCCCCATTGGGCGAAGGGCCAGGCCAGAGGTATGGGCCTGAGCTCTGATCCGAGCGCGTGCGGTTTGTCGGCGAACCTTTGGCACCCGTTGCATCTTCGGACGATGTCCTTGGCGTCGTTCATGTCAGTTGGCTAGTAGAATCCAGCTCGTAGAGCTTTGGCGACGAGGGAGCGGATGTCCGCATGTCGTGGTGGCAGCACAGCAGATGCCATGGGTAGGCTAAGTTTGGGGCCAATGGATGCTAGAGGGACCTGGGGAGGGAAGATGTAGTTAATTCTACACACAGAAGACTAAGGCAAAGATCTTTATTTCTTCTTCCTTGGGCTACAAGTGCTCCTTGAGCTGTATACAAGGAGAAAGGGAGAACTTTACTAGCCTAATGGTACTAGGAATGAGCCGATCCCTTCTTCAGGGTCCAATCCCCCCCTTATAAAGGAGAGCCTTGGGTTCCTTTAGGGATGACGTGGCAAGCATATTCGAGGAATATGCTTGTCCCAATATAGTAGTTCAACGCCTCTCTTTTCCTGTCGTTCCCCTAACGGCGGCAAGGTTGCAGAGGGCCCCTCCTGCACGCCTCGGGCTTCAGGACTGTCTCCTCCGTGACCTCTTCTGCCTCTCTGTCGCTCTGCGTCTTTGTCCGTAGTGCTTGGCTTCGCTCTGATTCTCCCTAGCCTGCAGCTAGGGTTTGACTTCAGCTTCTCCTTCTCCTGTAAGCTTCGTATCATTCGGCCCTGCCTCCCGTACTTCGGCATGTCCTTCATCTGTATTAAGATTCCTCGGGCTAACCCAGCCGACTTACGAAGTATCTCGGCCGGGTAACGTCTTGCCATTATTATGAGGGTCCTGCCCTTTCCTATCTCGGCCGACCTCTACATGATTCGGCCGGCTCACACCGTAACTCGGAAACTAGACGGGGAACACCCTTTCGTCTCTCCCGTCTTTACCCTATCCGGGGTTATCTCCCCAACATTAGTCCCCGAAGCTGGTATGGCCCCGCCAACGACCTCAGCCGTGTCGTATCAGTTTCATGACACACGTCCTGTATCGTTTCCGAGTTATCCCATGCTTGTTCGAGGTATTGTCGTATCTTCTCGTGTACGCCTCGTCCTACGTGTCATCCCCATCATTACCTCTCTAGTTTTTTGTTCCGCTACAGTACTTACTGACAGGCTAAAGTTACTACTGTGCCTGTCGCGCCGGTGCTGCGTCGCCTCATGCGCCGTTTCCGTTGGGGATCGTGATCTTCTCTGCTACCGTGTGGCCCTTGGTGTGGTTCCGCTCAACGACGTGTGGTCGCGCTGTGCACACGATCTACGCTGCCAACCGCCACACCACGATCCCACTACCTTGCTTGCTGCTAGGTTATAAAGTGGGGCGCGGCGCTTGGAGGATTCACTTTCCCCTTTTCGTTCGCCTGCGCCCTTCTTCTTCCTCTCACTTTCGTGCCCGCTTGCAGCTCCGCCGCCGCGCGTTCATCAGAACCTCTGACGGCAAGGACTCCGCCGCGTCGCTCCGTCTGCCTCGTCCGCGTTCGCTAGCTCCGGCGTTGTCGCCGATGAGTTCTTTCCGGCCGCGTCGCCTAGGCTTTCTCCTAGATTTCTCTGTCTCGATTTTGTATTCGTGTGGCGATTCCTCTGCTCCTACGCCGCCGTTCCTGTGCAAAATCACGACGGGGCCTCGTAGCTCTAAACTTTCCTCTGTCGCTAGTTCTTCCTCCGTCGATCTTTCCGGCGAACTCATGTCTAGCTCCTTTAGTGGTGCCCTGGTAGAGGATGACGATGCTGGCTCTGGGCCCGAGCGAGGCTCGTGGCAGGTCTCCTCCGTTACACGCCGCGAGATCGAGTGGCTTATCCGAACTCGGAGGATTCCCGCCGAGGTCTCATGTTGCTTACCCGGCAGCGAGTCCTCTCCGGATATTAGGGAGGGCGAGTACGTAATTTTTATGTCGCATTTCTCGCGCGGCTTTGGTCTCCCTCTTAGCGACTTTGCCAGAGAGTTTCTCGACTACTTCGGCCTTCAGCCGCATCATCTTCCTGCAAATGCCATCGCTTCTCTTTCTGCTTTTATCTCCGCCTCGGAGGGATACTTCGGCCTATGGCCGTCCGTGCACGTATGGTCGAAGTTCTTCCAGATTAGTTCTAACGTAGTCCCTGACAAGTCTCTGCACCCTTCCGAGAAACTGCTTACTCAGTGTGGGGCAGCGTCCATCACACCTCGGAGGAAGTCCGTATTTCCTCGTGTCACCGGGTTAGAGTCGTGCAAGAAATGGCACAAATCCTTCTTTTACGTCAAGAACAGAGGGACGGAGGACAAGATTCGGCTTCCTGCCTTCTCCATTGGTCCGCCCTCTAAGGTGAATTGGACTTATAATCCGAGGAAGAGTCATGCCTTGGCCGAGGCCTTTGAGATTCGGCTTAAAGAGCTGATCCGTGCCGGGTTATGCGGCGAAGATCTGATGGCTACCTTTATCAGTAGCCGAATCTGCCCATTCCAGAAACGGACTCACAAATTGTGCTACATGAGCGGTCCTTTTGACCCTAACCGAGTCTCGACCGTGGAGCTGGACAACTATCTTATCTATAAGCGTGTCCGAGCTATCTTCAAGACGGAGATGCATGAGGATTGGGCTTGGGGATTGAAACCGTTCACCCGCGATCGTCCGCCTCCCGAAGTAAGTTTAATCACTAACGCTTCGCTTTCCAACTGTTTCCGCAACTGTTTTCGCTAATTTTCCTCTTTCTTGTATTACAGAGGTTCACAGAACAGAAGGGCGAAGATGCCGAGGTTCTGTCACTCCCGTGGCCTGCGGACCGGAATACCCCGGACGTTGGGGAGCCAGACTCGGAAGAATTCGTTCCCAAATCGGACCTCGCCCCTGCTTGCGCTCGTGGCAAGACTTCGGCCCACGAGGAGGAAGGTGATTCGGATGAGGTCCAAGTTCTAGAGGTAGTTGCCGCAATGCCCATTTCTTATGCATTTCCGGCTTCTACTTTCCCAGCTAATCCGGTCGGTCAGGTTCACGACGCCGAGCCTATTGCTTCCCGGCCCCCTGTTACCTTGGGGAAGCGTGGGGCTCCTGCGAGTGCCTCTGAGGCGGTCCCCAAGAAACGAACAAAGAAATCCGCTCCGAATCCTCCCAGGCGTAAGACCATGCCTGGAGTCGCAGGGTAAGTTCCTTTTGCTCGTATTTCTTGTTTCTCTCTTTCTGCTTTTCCTCCTGACGCCTCTTTCTTTCTTATTCTTGCAGTGCTCCACTCTCTGTTAAGCCCGACAGTCCTAGCATGACTAGCCGCGTGACTCGGCAGCCATCTCCTCCGCCCGCTGAAGATATCAGGATTCCCAGTCCTGCCCGTGTTGCATCTCCTTCAGCTCTGAATCAGTCGCCTCCTCGTCCTGATGTGCCTGAGACTCCTCTCGTTGACATCGATCCCACTCGGCCTTCCGAGTTTTCCGCCGAACCCGTTGCCCCCTCTGTGGATCCGAGCGCCTCTACTGAGCCTCTATCTGCCCCCGCGGTCTCTACAGCAACTCCTGCCCTGGCTGAAGAGGTCCTTATCTCGGCACCCTCTGCGACCGTGACCCCTTCTGCTCCTAAAGCCACCGTTCCCATTACCGAGATATCGGCTCCTGCTGATGCCTCTTCTAAAGCAAGAAAGACTGTTGCCACCAAGGCCTCCACTTCCCAGAAAGGTCTTGTCGGCTCTTCTCAGCCGAGTATCGCCGATGCGCTGCGCAAAGGAACTGCGCCTACCAAAGCCTCCGTTACTCCGGCAGCCGGCACCCATCTTGCTCTTCATAAAAGCCCTGCAGCAGCGGTGGTTACACAACATGTCCGGGGTAAAGTCCTAACTCAGACGGCTAGTGGGAACAGCCTCGGCTCGCTGGTGGAATATGCCAATAATTGGAATGCTGCCGATCAGTTTGAGGGTAATCCAATCAGTCAGCCCTTTCAGCTTTCCGACATTAGCGGCCGTTTTGATCAAGCCACCAAGTTCATCCTTGACACTAACAAGATGAATGAGGTAATCGTTGTTTTGCTATACGCAAGTTTAGATTAATTTTCCAGATGTTACTATACGCTCTAGTCCCCGAAACTTGCAAGGAAATAACTTGTTATATGCTTGGAAGTTTAATAATGCTTTACTTAATCTAATTTTATCTCTAGGGTTCGAATTTATATCCGACTAGATCTGTCTTAAAGCTTGCTTGACTTTCGTTTAGTTGATCTTGAAATATCCTAAATTTGGTTTTAGTTTCGCTTGATTCGGATCTGTTTTAGCTTCGAATATCCAGCCACCTAGATCTGGGTTAAGTTTCGCTTGACTCGGATCTGTTTTAGCTTCGAATATCCAGCCACCTAGATCCGGGTTAAGTTTCGCTTGACTCGGATCTGGTTTAGCTTCGAATATCTGGCCAGCTAGATCCGGGTTAAGCTTTGCTTGACTCGGATCTGGTTTAGCTTCGAATATCCAGCCACCTAGATCCGGGTTAAGTTTCGCTTGACTCGGATCTGTTTTAGCTTCGAATATCCGGCTAGCTAGATCCGGGTTGAGTTTTGCTTGACTCGGATCTGGTTTAGCTTCGAATATCCAGCCACCTAGATCCGGGTTAAGTTTCGCTTGACTTGGATCTGGTTTAGCTTCGAATATCCGGCCAGCTAGATCCGGGTTGAGTTTTGCTTGACTCGGATCTGGTTTAGCTTCGAATATCCATCTACCTAGATCCGAGTTAAGTTTTGCTTGACTCGGATCTGGCTTAGCTTCGAATATCCAGCCACCTAGATCCGAGTTAAGTTTTGCTTAACTCGGATCTGGTTTAGTTTTGAATATTCATTCATCGTTTTGCTCCATTGTTCAGGTTGCACATGACCGGCGGACTGCTGAATTTCAAAGGTTGCTTTTTTCGCACCGCAAGCTGGAAGAAAAATATGAGAAAGTCCTTCCTGTGGTAAAAAAGGCTGGTAAGTCGATAGTTCCTTTTCGTCATTTTCAACGTTCTTATTGTTTTGTCCGCGAGATGTCGGCTCACTTTTTGGTGAACAAGTAATATCAATAATCTCAACATTCGTCTTGAGAAAAGAGTCAAGAGCTTGGAAGGTTAGTTTCCCTTTTATCTTACACCTTTTCCCCCTTTAAAATGTGCGCTAAGCTTTTTTTATTTCGTTTGGCTTTGGTAAAGCCGAGTTGCAAACCTTTGCAGCATCTCACCAAGATTGCACGCCCATGCCTGACGTGATGCTGCATTTTTTAGAACAAAGCGCTACTCATTCGGTGCAGCTAAAAGAAAAAGATGATGAAATAGCTCGCCTGCGGGCTGAGGTGGAGACCCTTAAGCTCTCTCAGAAATCCGAACTAGAAAAGGTCGATCAGGAATTCTCTGAAGAGAAGAATCGGCTAGCTCTGGAGCTGCAGAAGAATAAAGAACTCCTCGAGGCTGCCGAACTGAAAACTCGTGGAATGAGCGAGGAGATTGCTTGCTTTGAAAAGAGCAAAATCATCTGGGCTAAAGACCTTCAGATAATGTTGAGCTATATTCATTGTAAGTTTCTTAGCACAGCCGGATTATGTTTTTCTCTTTGTCCCTGCTGCCTGCTGACGCGTTCGTGTTTTGCGCAGGTCATTTTCCAGAAGCTAAGCCTGTGAGTTCGAAAGCGGTTCTTGCATCTCGTGCGCGCCGAGGTGTCCCTGCTGACATTGACTCGGAGTACTCGATGGAAGATTTCCTTGTCGCTGTCGGCGCTGCAGTTGGTCCGATGAAGATTATGGGCAGGGACCTGGTGCAGGCAGCTATCCGAGCCTACCATGTTCTCTGGCCGAATACCTCTGGGACTCCTAATATCAACGAGGTCGAATTGCTGGTGAAAAGATTGATGGCCTCTGAGAAGCAACTAAGTCTCTGGAGGGAATCAGCTGGGCGAGCTGGTGCTGATATGGCCCTCACTGTTATCATGTCATGGTATGAAGACATTTCTCTTGATATCATGAGGAATTTGCGCACAGGTTCTCGTTGGGTTGAGGACCCCACTTTTGTTGCTCTTCGGCAAGCTCGCGCCTTCCAGCTCGTTGAGTATGCCGACGTGCATACCTGGAATGAAGGTCCGAGCTTCCTCCCGAACTCGGACGATGAGGTTTTAGTCGAGGATGCATCAGACAATAACTCGGCTGAACAAGGCGAAGGTGAAGATGATTCGGCTTCCTCTGGTGACTCCAGTTCGAGCTCGGATGGCAACGGTGACGCGCGATCCTCCTCCAAAGGTACTGGGCATTCAACTGCGCAAACTGATGCCCCTCAGCAGCCTCAAGCTTCAGCCGAAGTCGCACCTGGGTCTGTGGAAGGCGAGGCAACCTCGGCCGAGGCTCCGCCTATCTCGTAGCATCCAGCCCCTGACCCAACTATTGCCTTTCCAGCTGAAAATCTTTAAGTTATTACTTGTCCCTGGTATGCCGGGCGTACGATGTACGTGGAACATTTGTCCGTTTCCTGTATGACCTGAATATCCTTTTGCCGTGTACTGCTGCGACATATATGTTTGTAGTTGTTATAACTTTGTTTAAGTGGGTTTTCATCCGAATCCTTGCTTTGGTGACCTACAATTTCTTGTTTTTAGGATGTATCTTTGTCTTTGTTTCCTCGTGGTTTAGCCGAGTAATCTGGGTGTGAGCTTCGAATATCATACAAGATTGATCTGCTCTGATTCTGAATGTTGAAGTGTGATACCTTTCTTGTATCAAAGGTTGACTACTACTTTGGAACAATATATGGCAGTCCCCGAATCACTGCCTATGGCGCCGAATTCTAGTGCATAAACCAAATTTCAGAAATGATATAAGACCGTTACCGAGGCGCTGCTCAGGGTGTCGAGTCTTAGTGCTCAACATAAAACTGGGGCAGCATATGGCAGTCCCCGAGTTGCTGCTTTGGATGCTGAGGTCTAATACACAAGATGAAATTGAAATAACACACAGCAGTCCCCGAGTCACTGCTCTGGATGCCAAGGTTTAATACATAAGATGAAATTGAAATAATATATGGCAGTCCCCGAGTCACTGCTCTGGATGCCGAGGTTTAATACATAAGATGAAAGTGAAATAATATATGGCAGTCCCCGAGTCACTGCTCTGGATGCCGAGGTTTAATACATAAGATGAAATTGAAATAACATACGGCAGTCGCCGAGTCACTGCTCTGGATGCCGAGGTTTAATACACAAGACAAAATTGAAATAACATACGGCAGTCCCCGAGTTACTGCTCTGGATGTCGAGGTTTAATACATCTTTGGTTCTTGACCTTGAGATACTATGCTACGAGTAAAATGGACGAAGTAAAGCTACATTCCATGGCCGCTTCGTTTCTTCGCCGGCTTTGTCTGCCTTGTTCCTTCCGGGGGATTGAGCGTCGATTAGATAATAGGCATCATTATGCAATGCTTTGCTTATGATGAATGGTCCCTCCCATGGAGGTGACAGCTTGTGCATGCCGGCCGTGCGTTGCACCAGTCGGAGGACTAAATCTCCTTCTTTGAATACTCTTGGATTCACCTTTTTGCTGTGATATCATCGCAAGTTCTGCTGATAAATAGCTGATCGTGATAGTGCCAGTTCTCTGGCTTCTTCTAGCAGGTCAACAGTATCTTGCCGAGCTACTTCATTTACCTCTGAGGTTGTATACTGAGTGACCCTTGGCGAGTCATGTATTATGTCGGCTGGAAGCACGGCCTCTGCCCCGTATACCAGAAAGAATGGCGTATAACCTGTTGATCTATTCGGAGTAGTCCTGAGGCTCCATAATACGGCTGGGAGTTCCTCAATCCAACATCCTGCCGACCTCTGCAGTGGTTCAACAAGTCGTGGCTTTATTCCTGACAATACTAGTCCATTAGATCTTTCCACTTGCCCATTAGATGCTGGGTGAGCCACAGAGGCAACATCTAATCTTATGTGTTTCTCTCTGCAAAACCTAGCGAAGGCTCCTTCTGCAAAGTTTGTGCCGTTATCTGTAATAACACTGTGCGGATACCCATATCTTAAAATAATATCTTTGAGGAATTTCACTGCTGTGGGCCCATCGCATTTTTTTATTGGTTTCACTTCAATCCACTTTGTGAACTTGTCCACCATAACCAATATGTGGGTTATCCCCCCTCGGGCCGGCTTGAATGGTCCCACCATATCTAAGCACCACACTGAAAATGGCCAAGTAATGGGTATTGTTTTTAACTCGGCCGATGGCATATGTATTTTGGTTGCATATCTCTGACACCCATTGCATTTTTCAACCAACTCTTTGGCTTCTTTCAATGTCGTCGGCCAATAAAATCCATGCCTGAATGCTTTGGCTACCAAGGCACGAGATGAGGCATGGTGTCCACATTCTCCTTGATGTATATCTAGGAGGATCTCCTGGCCTTCTGCCGAACTCACACACCTTTGCAATACGCTTGTGACGCTTCTTTTATATAGCTCATTGTTTATGATTGTATAAGCTTTTGCTCTTTTTACAATTTGTCTTGCTAATACTTCATTGTTCGGCAACATCGAGTCTTTAAGGTAAGAGAATATGGGTTGCGCCCATAGCGGTGTGACTTTTCCTGGTGTGGTCTCACTGTCTATTTCCATGTTTTCTGCCGACATACCTACCTCGGCCTTCTCCATAATCGTGCTTACTTCTGCTGTCCTCCTCTTGGTGGGTTCCGAGTCATATTGCTGGTCTACTTCCATTGGCGCACTATCTTCTGCTGAATTTGCCGGAATAAAGATAGATTCGGACTCTGGTGACGGGGTTATTGATGGTTTCCTGAGGTGTTCCAGGGCAATACCCAGGGGAATTGACTGTCGGGTTGATCCAAGTTTTGACAACGTGTCTGCGGCATCATTTTCTGCCCGAGGTATGTGGTGAAATTCACATCCTTCAAAGTATCCACTGATCTTTTGCACATGAAATCTGTATAAAGCCATATTAGCATCTAATGCATCCCAATTGCCTGAGACTTGCTGTACTACTAGATCCGAGTCCCCATAGCATAAGATTCGGCGTATGCCAATCTCTTTTGCTACTTTCAATCCATGGACAAGTGCTTCATATTCGGCTACGTTGTTGGATGCGGCAAAATGTATTTGTAGCACATATTTCAGCTGATCTCTTTTAGGCGAGGTTAACACTATTCCTGCCCCCAAACCATTTCTTAGTTTGGAACCATCAAAATGCATCGTCCAATAATTTGGGTCTGGTAATGGTGGCTCATACTGCACTTCGGCCCAGTCTACGAAGAAGTCGGCGACCGCTTGAGATTTGATTGCTTCTCTCCTATCAAATTGTGGAGCGTATGGTGACAACTCGATTGCCCATTTTGCTATTCGGCCACTTGCATCTTTGTTGCTCAATATGTCGGCTATGGGCTCTTCACAGATCACTTTGATGGGATGCTCTTCGAAATAATGTTTAAGATTTTTTGCCGACATGTACACTCCATAAGCCATCTTCTGATAATGTGGGTAATTCTGCTTTGAAGTGGATAGCACTTCGCTTAAATAATACACCGGCCTCTGTACCGACTTATCATCCTCAAGTTGTTCTACTACGACTACAACACTCACTACTCTGTTGGTAGCCGCTACATAGAGTAACATAGGCTCTTATGATAATGGAGAGGCCAAAATGGGTGCTGTGACCAACATTTTTTTCAACTCATGAAATGCACTGTCTGCCTGTGGAGTCCAAATGAATTTATCTGATTTCTTCATCAGCTGATAGAGTGGTAGCGCCTTCTCTCCCAGCCGACATACAAACCGGCTGAGCGAGGCTAGATAACCCGTGAACTTTTGTACATCATTTAGACATCTCGGCAACTCCATTCTTTCTACTGCCCTTATCTTTGTTGGGTTGGCCTCTATACCTCGGCTAGATACAAGAAAACCGAGTAATTTTCCTGCCGGCACGCCAAACGTGCATTTTTCCGGATTAAGCTTCATTCGGAACCTTCTCAGGTTCGCGAAAGTCTGTCGTATATCATCCAGTAACGTTTTGCTTTCCTTGGTCTTGATGACCACGTCATCTACATATACTTGTACATTTTTTCCTATCTGATCGTGTAGACATTTTTGCATGCATCTCTGATACGTTGCTCCTACGTTTCGCAGGCCGAATGGCATTGTGCGATAGCAATAAGCCCCGTACGGGGTAATAAACGCAATTTTTATTTGATCGGCCGGATTTAACGGTATCTGGTGAAAACCAGAATACGCGTCTACAAATGACAATAACTCACAACCAGCGGTCGAATCAATGACTTGGTCTATTCTAGGTAATGGAAAAGGATCTTTTGGACACGCCTTGTTCAGGTTCGTGTAATCGATACACATTCGCCATACAATGGCTACATTCGGATCATCTTTCTTCTTTTCTACTAGCACCGGATTTGACAACCAATCCGGATACAGCACCTCCATGATGAACCCGGCTGCGAGGAGCCGAGCTATTTCATCCCCTATTATTTTTCTCCTGTCTTCAGCGAAGCGGCGGAGAGGTTGCTTCACAGGCCTTGCTCCTGGCCTTACATTCAAAGAGTGCTCAGCCAACTCCCTCGGAACACCTTGCAGATCCTGAGTTGACCATGCAAATATGTCCCGATTCTCACAGAGGAAGTTGGTGAGCTCGCCTTCCTATTTAGCATCCAGGCCTGCACCAATAGTAACAATACGCTCCGGGAATTGCTCATCTATCTGAAACTTCTTCGTTTATTTAGTCGGCTGAAAGGAGACACTGCCATGCGGGTTGGCTAGTGCTGGCATGTTTAGCTGTGCCGACTGAGCGAGGGCTGCTACCTCCTGAATCCTTCTTTTTTCTCTTGCTATAACCAATGATTCGGCCAAATTTGACCCGGCTGAAGCACACTCCATTGACTTCTTGTAATCGCCTGCTACTGTTATCACTCCTTGTGGTCCGGGTAGCTTCATTTTCAGATAGCTTATATGACAGCTGCCCATGAATTTGGCCAATGCTGGCCGTCCGAGTAAAGCATGATAACAACTCTCTAGATCCACCACCTCAAACTCTAAATTTTCTGCTCTGCAGTTATCTCTTGTGCCGAATAACACATCCACTCGGACCTTACCAATGGGTTCACATGAAAGCCCTGGCACTATCCCATGGAAAGTGGTCCTCGTGGATTGTAACATGTTCTGCGATATTCCGAGTTTATGCATGGTATCTTTGTACATGATGTTGATACTGCTTCCGTTGTCAATGAGTACTTTTGAGAATTTCACATTGATGCTCGGTCCAACGAATGTCGGATCCAACACGAGTGCATATGATCTGGGATTCGGCATTATCCTCGGGTGATCCTTTATGCTCCAAGTTACCTCCTGATCCGACCAAGGCACATATCTTGGTACTGCTGGCATAACTGCATTTACTTCCATATGCCGGCGCTGCACACTCTGCTTGTCTTGTTGTTCCGTTGTGAACACGCAATAAGACTGATGATGTTCTCTGTAATCATTGCATCCAGTATTCGCCGGATTTGTCCTTCCATCTTGGACTTGGTTCATCACTTGATGTACCGCGTCTCTCCGATCCGAGTTATCGTACCTCGGGGGAGGGGGCGGTAACATCAGTTGCTGTGCATTTGCTCCAGTCAACTGTGGTTGATGCTGCTGATGTACTTGATGGGGTGCCTGAATACCTGCGGGGTTCCCCATTGCATTTTTCATCCATGCACATTGGCGGGTCGTATGGTTGGCTGGCCTGGATGGGTTTGACGTGTGAAATTTGCACGGCTGATCTAACATAGATTCGAACGTATACTTCGGCCTCTCCTGCCACTGTTTCTTTTGTTCTGGGGTCCACTGCCTTTTCCTTCATTCCTTGGTGTCCACTGCTGAGGACCATTCTTTTGCCGTTGAGTCGCTCCGTGCCTCGACGGATCTTGCGCTACTGCCGCCACTTGGGCCGAATTATATCTATAATCCGGCCTCTCCTCTCTTCTTCTTCCTCTGAAATCACTGCGCTTGGATGACCCGGCCAAATCTCGTGCATAATGGTCCTGTTGCTCCCGATGATCCGCGGACATTAATTCTGGTTGCGTTGGGTCTCCTAATGCGTAGGAGTCCGCTATTCTGATAGTTTCTGCCAATGTGGTCGGCATATCTCTTTGCAGACGTTGCCATAATACACTGGCATAACGGCATCCTTGTGCGAACCAACCTATTGCTTGCGATTCTATAACCCCTTCACACGAGTTTCTCAGGTTGCACCATCGAGTTAGAAACTCTCTATCTGTTTCATTCGGCCTCTGTTTGCACATGGATAACTGTTGTGGCCTGTTTGGCCTCTTGTATGTGCTGGTAAAGTTGCTGACAAACATTTCTTCAAAATCCAACCAACAGTTGATACTGCCCGCTGGTAGATTATTCAGCCACACCATAGCTGGTCCTTCCAGCATTTGTGGGACATATCGTACTGCCCATCGTAAGTTTCCACCCGCTATTTTCACAGCAGTGGCATAGTCAATCAACCAGTCTTGTGGTTTGGTACTCCCATTATATGTTTTCGTGCCTCTTGCTAGCTGAAAGTTCGGCACAGGTGGTTCTCCCATGATCCGTGGTCCAAAGCATGTCGGACCTGGTGGACCCTGTTCTTCCAACAATTCGGACCGGTACAGCCGGTCCAGCTTCACTCTTGCATCATTTGATGGCAAATCTCTGTATAGAACTCTGTCTTGTATTCCATAGTGGTTATTTCCACCATGGATCGCATATTCCATCTCGGAATAACCATCATTGTATCTTTCGTTTACTTGATTGTGATGAGCTGGCCTCGTTTCTCTTTCCTGCCGGGGTTCATGCCTTGGTTGCGGGTTGAGTGGCAGTTCTCTTCTTACTTCGACCGGGGTATGGTTTTCATGATTGCCCCTTCCGAGCTCTCTTCTGCTGAGTTCTCCATTGCCCCGGCTTCTGCCGTATTTTTCAACACGGTCGGGATTCCTCTCACCACTGTTACCTCGGCTTCCATTGCCTCTATTCTCATTTGCCTTCCCGGCTATTGCCGGATCATACGGTACAATTTGCTTGTTTCTCTTTCCTGAGGTTACTGCTCTGTCTTTCCGTGCATTATTTCCGGGTGAGGATGCTGCTGCCACGGACAAGGCAGGCGCTGCTCCTGCTGAGTGAACCATCCGCGATGCCCCCGGCCTCGCCGGGTCTGCCCTGAGCATTTCTTCGTTTTGCTGGTTCGCGATGCACACCAGCTCATTCACTCTTTCTTGCTGTTTCTGCCGGGCTTCGCCGGTCAACCCCTCTAACTCCAATGCTGCGGCATTTGCCGCTCTTAGGTTTTTTGCCGGGGTACTGTACCTCGGTAAGCCCAAATCAACTGACTCTGCTTTGTGAGCATCATGCTCTTTGTTGATATCATCTATGAGGTTTTTCCCTCTCAACCTTAATTCGTCCACCCGTTCGGGCGCGACGTCTAGCTTATTAGCTTTGGCATATTCTCACAGAGTCCTATTTAAGGACTCCCACAAGGCCGACACCTTTTTGGCCTCTACCAGCACCTTTTGCCTGGTTTCCTCTAACTCTGCCTGAGCATTCGCCGAATCAAGTATCGGCGCTACAGGCGTAGTCAAGTTCTCTATGGTCGCCTGAAGAATGTTCTCTGGCCTTTCCAGAGGCGGCCCTCTTACTCTTGGTGCCTTTGGGGTGGTGTCCTACACCTCGGTCGGGTTGGTCGCTGGTGGGATTACCTCGGTGGGTTGTGGTGCTGTTTGCCTGGGTGCGCCCTGTACACCGGTGGCGGGTTCTCTGGTTGACCCGGCAGCTGCTACTCCAGTTTGCACTCCGGCCGTGACCATCACCTTGACGCTGCCTACAGGATGTGCTCCGCGCGGACGGCTCGCAGTGTTAAGAGGTGGCTCTCCTGCAACAACAACTTGGTGAGGATAAATGCCGGAGATGTCGACACCGACGTAGACCCTGTGCCCGCCCAGGCTGATGAAGACACCATTGCGCGGGGGAGTTTTTCCCCTGAAGCTGCTCGCATTGTCGCTGACGTAGTCACAGAGATCAAATCTCTGGACCAAGCCAGAAACAACGCGCTCGCCCGTGTTGATGAAGTTTCCTGTCCGGATCATAACTCCAGCTAGCACCGCTGCTGGCCCCACGGTGGGCGCCAACTGTTGTGGTGGTGGCACGGCGGATGCCATGGGTAGGCTAAAGTTTGGGGCCAATGGATGCTAGAGGGACCTGGGGAGGGAAGATGTAGTTAATTCTACACACAGAAGACTAAGGCAAAGATCTTTATTTCTTCTTCCTTGGGCTACAAGTGCTCCTTGAGCTGTATACAAGGAGAAAGGGAGAACTTTACCAGCCTAATGGTACTAGGAATGAGCCGATCCCTTCTTCAGGGTCCAAGCCCCCCTTATAAAGGAGAGCCTTGGGTTCCTTTAGGGCTGACGTGGCAAGCATATTCGAGGAATATGCTTGTCCCAATATAGTAGTTCGGCGCCTCTCTTTTCTTGTCGTTCCCCTAACGGCGGCAAGGTTGCAGAGGGCCCCTCTTGCACGCCTCGGGCTTCAGGACTGTCTCCTCCGTGACCTCTTCTGCCTCTCTGTCGCTCTGCGTCTTTGTCCGTAGTGCTTGGCTTCGCTCTGATTCTCCCTAGCCTGCAGCTAGGGTTTGACTTCAGCTTCTCCTTCTCCTGCAAGTTTTTTTTCATTCGGCCCTGCCTCCCGTACTTCGGCCTGTCCTTCATCTGTATTAAGATTCCTCGGGCTAACCCAGCCGACTTACGAAGTATCTCGGCCGGGTAACGTCTTGCCATTATTATGAGGGTCCTGCCCTTCCTATCTCGGTCAACCTCTACATGATTCGGCCGGCTCAGACCGTAACTCGGAAACTAGACGGGGAACACCCTTTCGTCTCTCCCCGTCTTTACCCTATCCGGGGTTATCTCCCCAACACCGCATGATGGCCGCAGATGCCCTCGTGGATGTCTTGGAGTATAGTTTTGCCGTCACCAATGGTGACGCACCTTTGCAGTACACCCGAAATGTTGCGCTTGTACAGCTCACCATTAATGATGGTGAAGGCCTTGGACCAGCGAGATATGCGTCGGGCATCTGTCGGGCTATCAGGCAGTTCCCCGTCTATCAAGTACCTGAGGTATGGTCACGTCCAAGTCTCTTCAACTGCCATGACCTACATCAGGTTGACCATGGAGACCTTTGTGTCGAGCTTTTCGGGTCCTTCCTGTCCTTCGGGTAGTGTATCCCCCGAGTGTTCTGCTTCTTCGGGTGATCCCTTGGGGAATTTCCTTTTGATGGACAGTAAGCAGATCTGTTCGAGGAACACACCTGGTGGCACCCGTGCGCAGGTGGAGCCGATGTTGGCGAGTTTGTCGGCCTCTTCGTTGCTTTCTCTTCCAACGTGCCGAAGCTCGCAGCCGTCAAAGTCTCCTTCGAGTGCGTTGTAGAGTGCGCGGTACACGATCATATTGGCGGCGTGCGCGTCGCACTCGTTCATCGTCTGCTGGACGACGAGGTTGGAGTCACCATAGATGCCGAGGCGCGTTGCGCCGCAGATCTTGGCCATCCTCATGCCGTGGATGAGGGCCTTGTATTCGGCTTTGTGGTTGGAAGCTCGAAACTTCATCCGGAGGACGTACTTCATCTTATCGCCCTGCGGGGAGGTCAGTATGACCCCGGCTCCTGCTCTGGCCTCGCGCTTGGAGCCGTCGAAGTGCATTGTCCATGACTGTGTCATGTCTGGGATATCTGGCAGCTGCAGTTCCATCCAGTGTACGAGGAAGTCCGGGAGGACCTGCGACTTGATCGTGTGGCGCTTCTCGTAGACGATGTCTAGAGGTGATAGCTCGATGCCCCACAGGGCCACGCGTCCTGTGGCCTCCGGATTGTTCATGATGCTGTTCAGGGGTGCTTCGTTAATGACCATCACCTGGTGCTCCTGGAAGTAGTGGCTCAGCCGGCGAGCCGTCATGAACATGACGTATGCGAGTTTCTGGTAGTGAGGGTACCTCTGCTTTGTCGGTGTCAATACCTCGCTGAGGTAGTAGATTGGGTGTTGGACCCCATGGGTCTTGCCTTCTTCGAGTCGCTCGACCACCAGTACGGTGCTTACCACCTGGTGTGTGGCTGCTATGTACAGCAGTAAAGGCTCGCGCTCCTTTGGCGTGACCAGGACCGACGAGGTAGAGAGCAGCCGCTTTAGATCTTCGAATGCGGCGTCCGCTTCAGGCGTCCACTCGAATTGGTCTGCTTTGCGTAGCAGCTGGTAGAACGGCAGAGCTGACGAGGTTTGATCTCATCAATGCCCATTGTTATGGACTTGGGTTTTGGAGAAGATGGGGATGCTGGAGATCGTGGAATGGTTAGCAAACAAGCAACACGGGGACACGAGGTTTACCCAGGTTCAGGCCCCCGGAGGGAAAACCCTACTCCTGCTTGTCTGCTCTTGATTACGGCGGAACCGAAGGTTACAGGGGTGCGCAGATTCGATCTGGCGTGGAGGTGCGTATGCGAAAGTATGAGTCGAGAGAGCTAGGTCGTGCCCTCCTGGCCTTTATATAGACTTAGGCAGGTCCCGGGCACAGACCTAGTCGGTTACAAGTTCTAGGGTTTTTACCCCTTTGAATTTCCTATCTACGCTAGTCTTGCTCTCCAAGGATCCGAAGGCGTCATGGGCCCTGGCCACCCGAAAATCCTCATGGGCCGGTATACATCTGCCGTGGGACTTCCTTGGGCTGGACCAGGTATGCTGAGGTCATGTACCCGTAGGGTATAACCATGTCAGTAGCCCCCGAGTGATCAGTCGAATCGTAGATTCGGCTGAGGACTCTTCCATTTTTCGGGTGCAACTATGTATTAATAGTATACGTGTGTAGGAATTGTTGACGCGTGTGCCTGACTCACCCGACGGATCGGGGTCAGTTAACTGTCTTAGGACGAAACAACACGATCTTCTTCAGATTCGAGTCCCTCAACTCGGACCTGGAACATATGCTGGCGTAATCCGACTCAAGCCACGGAGGACTTATAGGAGTGGAATTCCAGTGATTTTATTTGGTGTACCCAACGCGTCCGTCGGGATTTTTCATCGCACCTGCTGGCACGGATTTATACTAGCAGAGCGCAGTCGGGTGCGTTGCCAGGCCATCAGATGATATTTGCAGGTCTTATCTTTGCGTCGCAGACGCAGCATCCGAACATTTGTCACCGCGGAGGTGTTTTGAGTGGCCAAGGAGAAACATTGCTCACTTAGCATTTTACTGGGGCAAAGTTGCCGAAAAAGTTTTGCGTGTTTGATCCGAAAGATCGTAGTCAAAGAATTCATAGGGTACGCGACCAGCGCTCCCTATGGGAGTAGCCCCCGAGTGTCTGTTCGAGTCGTAGACTCGAGCGGAGACTTTATTCGGGTGTTTTTTTTCTAGTGTTAAGTCCATAGGACACAAAAAATTTCGGATGCTTAAATCCATCCTCCCTATGGGAGTAGCCCCCGAGTCCGTAGTGGAGTCGTAGACTCGACGTAGGACTCGAAGGAAAAAGAAAAATTTGTCTTTATTCATCTTTCGGGTGCGCGGCCAGCGCTCCTGATAGGAGTAGCCCCCGAGTATTTAGTCGAATTGAAAATTCGAGTGAGTACTCTTAGCTTTGAAGCCGAAGAAATGTAGTTGGTGCTAGTATAGCTTTTGATGATATTAGTGCTGACGATCAATGACCTCAAGCGTCTGCTATGCCAGAGATGACTTGACTGGACGAACATGGGTCCCACTTGCTGACCTTGAATTGACCGGTCACGCGTGGCGTGGAGATAATTACGGCGTCGCCTCGATTTCCGTGCGTAGTGGACGACGTGGTAACGACGGTTCGTTGTGATGCTGACACGTGTATGGCCAGATCTGCCGTTGGCGTTAGGTCTTCTGGATGGACGCTTGTCGTGCGTCGTCTTCATCGTTATAATCATTGGGGAAAGCTGCAGTTTGTTTTCACCGCATCTACTCTTGTTTTCACTGCCTCCTTGTGTTCCAGAGGTTCTTGCTGCGCACTGCTAGGTTCTTCCACATTTCTTTCGTCCCGTCCGCACTCTCATCGTCGGTGCCGCCGGAGAGCGATGGGGAAGACGAAGAAATCGTCATCTGCGGTTGGTACCAGCGCTGCCGGAGGGAAGAAAGGCGCCACCACCACCCGTGTCACCGACGGTGGTTGGCGGCGATCAGAGACGCGGGAGAGTGATCTCCGTAGGCTTCGCAAGCGGGGTTTGATCCCGCAGGATAGGGAGGCCGCCAGACTCCCCGGCAATGAGGTAATCCCCCGTCCCCCCGCTGGGTATCGGGTTATGTTTCTTGCCTTCGTTATTCGTGGGTTCTCCTTTCCAGTCCACAACTTCCTTCGTGGCCTGCTCTTTCTTTACGGCATCCAGCTGCATCATCTTTCGCCCAATTCTCTTCTTCACATTGCTTGTTTCATCACTTTCTGCGAGTGCTGGCTCGGTATCGAGCCGCATTTTGGTCTTTTCCGGAAGCTCTATTCCGTGAAGAGGAAATCCGGCTCGGATGGTGTGTATCCCATTGGGGGTTGCATCATCTCTCTTAGGGCCAACATTCTTTTCTTTTCTTTCTCTATGTCCGAATCTGTCCAGTACTGGCGGAGGCGATGGTTTTACATTCGCGACTCCACAGTGGCGGGGCAACAATTTGGTCTTGCTCCTTTCGACTCCTCCTAGATAATTGAGCCAAAGAGGTCCTGGAAAAATCATATTTTGGACGGCGAGTCAGCAGAGATAGAGGCCCTTTATCGTCGGGTGGAGGATCTCCAGTTGATTCCTGATAAAGAAGTGAACGGCGTGGATATTATCCGCACGTTTCTCGAGCGTCGGGTGCAGCCACTCTAGGCTAGGACGCACCCGATGTTTCTTTATGCCGGGCGCCGTGACCCGACGAGAGTTTCTGCCGAGAAGCTTTCCCAGGGTGATCTCGACAAGGCCCTTCGTACGCTGTTGAAGTACAAGGCTGGAGAGGATATCCCGGGGAAGTCGCTGACTCCACCGTTTTCTTCGACGCTGGTTGTTCCACAGGTGTACATTCGTCCGCGTAGCTCTTTTCGTCGATTGCGTATTTTCTTTCTTTTGTTTGCTAACAAACTCCCTTCTTTTTGGCAGGGCTTCAAGGTGCCGGGAATGGTTCCTCCATTGCCCGAATTGTTTCCGGATGCGCCGGATAATGAAGTGGTGGACTCCGTGTCCGAACTTCCTTCGGCATGGTCGCAAGATGAAGAGGCCAACGAATCGAGCGAGGAACACACTCGCAAACGATCGCGGAGCTCCAGTGAATCTTCGGATGCATCGACTCCTCCGACTCCCAGAAACCCTCTGTGCCTTGATCGTCATAGTGACGGGAATGGAGGTTCTTCCTCTCCCATTCCTGCCATTCCTGTGCGGGCTGTAGCATCGCACCCGCCAGCGAAGCGGAAGAAGGAAGAAAAGAAGGAAGAGAAAAAGGAGGAGAAGAAGGAGGAGAAGAGAGCTTGAAGGACTCCTCCTGTTTTCGACCTGAGCTCACTGGGCTCGTAAGTTTATTGTTATACTTCTGTCCCCTCTTTTTTTTGTTGACTTTGTACTTGTGCTAATTGTTTCGTATGCAGGCATTCTTCCCACGGCTCCTCCAGCGATGGTGCTCGAAAAATGATGGGGGAGTCGAAGGTTGCGTCCCCTCCTCCTCAGACGGTGGCAATGTCGGGGGCGCCGCTCCGAATCCTCCTCTACAGGAGGTGCAGGTGGTTGCGCCTCAGAATTTCGCCAGCGGCCCTTCGGAGTCGCCATCAGAGCATGTAAGTACCTCTGTTTCATGCCACGGGGGGAGCCCCCGGGTGTCTGAAGAATTTCTTCTCTTGTTCTTTTTTCGAACCTTCGGGGGGAAGCCCCCGAGTGTCTTCGTGTGCGAATTTTGCTTTTATTCCTTTGTGTTAGGCACATCCCCCAAGTCCTTTTTCTTACTGGTGTTTCTTTTTTCTGTAGCCTTTTGTGCAGGAGGCCAGGCGGCTGGTGCAGGAGCGCCTGGTGCTAGAGGCTAACCTCCGGCAGCTTCAAGGTACCTGTTTGCTTTTGGTGCTTTTTTCATTTATTCCGGTCCTTCTCTCTGACGTTTGCTTGTTTTGGATGCAGAGGAGCATAATACTTATCTCCGTGAGGTCGACGCTCTCAAGAAGAGCCTTGGTCAATCGGAGAAGAAAACCGAGGCCGCTATTGGTGTGAAGGAACGCCTCGAGCTAGAGCTGACCAAGACAGCCGAAGCTAAGGAGCGTCTGCAGCAGGAGGCCGCGGACCGTGAGGAGCAGCTGGCCACTGTTGCGGTTGCGCGTGAGAGAGAGGTGGCAGGCAAGCTGTGGCATCCCGCAAAACCACTACTAGAAAATCGCGTTGAATTTGTGCATTGCATCGTCATCATCATGCACTGTTCGCATAAAACTATTTTGAAAAGCCTGGTTTTGTTTTTCTAAACGCCCCGTCTTTTATTCAAACGTCAAAACCGGGTCCCCGGATTATTTTGTTTTGTCCGCCGTTGGATTGCAAAAGCGCTGGTTGAAATAAATAATTTAATTATATTATTTTAGTGGGGCAGTCGAACGGGCCGATAACCCGAACGACCGCCCCAGAAATTAAATCGGTCCATCCTGGACACCCCAACAAATCCTAAACCTACCAACTAACCTACCCACCCTTTTCCTCCACATCACCGCAACCACTCAGATCCTGCCACCTCACCCTCTCCCCTCCCCCTAACCAATCACACCCTGCCACCTAGGCTAAGCCACCTAGCTCTCTCTCCTCTCTCTCCCCACCTCTCAGCCACCCACTCCCACACAGCGCAGTGCCCACCCGCCTGCGGGCCCGCACCTGACCCCACCACACACGCACTCCCACGCGCGCCTCTCCCCCGACCCCGACCTCTGTTCTTCTTCCTCGCCCCTGCCCCGCGCCCAACCTCGCCTCCTCCCGACCCTGCTCAGCACCGCCGCCCGCCTCCCCCCTAGCGCCGCCGCGGCCCCCCAGACCTCCTCACCCCTCCTCGCCTCCGGTCTCCCTCCCGCGGCAGCCCTCCCTCGCGTCCTCACCGCATCAGCCGCTCGCTCCGACCCGCAGCCTCCGTCGCCGCCCCGCCCAAGCTCTGCGCCGGCGCCGCCTGCACCTCCTCCGCCCCGCGCCAGAGCGCCCGGCCGCGCCCGCGCGTCCCCTCCGCGTCCTCCCTGTCGCCCCGACGACCTTCCTCGCCGGCCGCCCTTGGCCCCCTCGTCGCCCCGAGCCGCGGTCGCCGGCGCCCCTACCGCCCGGTCCCGTGCTCCGACCGCCGTCTCCGCCGCCTGCGACAGCGAGCTCCCCGCCAGAATTTGCCGGTCCTGCCTCGACCCTGCCGTCCTCGCGTTGTGCGCACGCAGAGCCCAGGAAGCCGATGCGTGCCTCGGTTGCTGTGGTGGTACCCGTATCCGTGTTTTCGCGTGCAGTTCTTTTGCTCTACGCGACCAGATGTTGACCCTGTGGCTGTTGTTCTAAAGCGCGAACATCGCTCGATGACCCGTCCCGGCGAGACCAACCGTTCCCCGTCGAACCCCCCAAGATCGCTGACGCAAGTTCGACACTGAAGACGAGACGGACGCCAAGATCTTCTGCCTGGAACCCGCATGATCTTCTTCTTGAACGCCAAGGTCGTCTCGACCACGACGTTTTGAAGGATGGACCTGGCGCACCCCGAGGACCCTGACGCCGTTTGGAAGTTCGCCCTCGGTAAATAAGGAGGAACCCTCAAGGACATCGACACGGAGCGTCAAGATCGCCTCACGGAATCCGAAGCGCGGACCCGACAAGTTCTTCTCGTGCGACAAGATCATCGACAGGGAACCCGAAGACCACATGTGCGACAAGTACTCCCTCGAGGACGTCGAGTACCTCACCCCGGACACCGACACAGAACAACAAGATCTGCTTCGCGGACCCCGTGCGACAATAACTGCCCCGATATCCGAGAACGATCCCGTTTCCGTCGAACCCTGGACCCTGAGACCGACCCCGAACCCCGGAACACCAAGACCGTCGAGACCCCTCAATGTGTGACCCTTATCCGAGAACCCTATTTTATAAATGCCATAATTATAAATTGTTGCATATTGAATTGTTCATGCATGCATATCGTCATGTGGTTTGGGGGCCTTATGCCGATTCACCTAATAATTAAATATGGGGCCCATATGCGGGCAACTCCAGCCTTATATTGGCCTCATTTAAATCTGTGTAGCGAACCCGGTGCTATCTTTTGCCATGCTAAAACAACATTTAATTTGCGGGGGTTCTAAATAACTTGAACCATTTAACTAATTGTCGGGACCCCGGTTCCGCTTAATATGACCTAATTGCATCGCACCTTTGCCATGTCATACATCATGCATGCATCATGCCGATCTTTTGCCGTAGTATTAAATATTGCATCCGGTGTTTCTTCTAGTGTTTTGCTTCTTCGCGGATAAGGCCGTTGAGTTGATGCGAGTGTCGACCCGATCTTCGGTTGAACCTTCGACAATGTTTTCAGGCGAGCATCTCCCCCTTTCTACCTATCTTACTTTTATAGTATTTACTTCCCTCCTGTTGATCTATTGCTATCTGTGTTGCGATGCTCTAGTTTTCCGTACCCGTGATATCCCTTGCAGCCCTATATTGCCTCGGACACATCCTATTACCTATTGTTTGGTAGATAGTTGGACTTGCGCGTCGTAGTCGCTTGCTCAAGTGTTGTTGCGTGTCGTCAAGTGCCACAGTTGTTGATGTATTGCCGCATGTTGATGTTGGAGATGCTCATAGTTTTACTTATTGTTCACTTTAATTCCTGTTTAACAACTAAAATTGAAGTAAGCAGAGGCATCGGTGGGTGATAGATAACTTTTGGTTTCCGAACGCCCACTTGTGTCCCGTAGGACCCCGAGTACTTGATACCTGTTCCTTGATTTATCGCGCTATCCACATCCGGGAGGTATATGGGACCCCCCTTAGCCAGAGCTTGATTCAGTCTTATTTCTTGGGGCCACAACTAGTTTGAGGTTTTATTTACGATCCTGTACTTATGCCATGTTTTACTGCTTTAATTAAAATTGTGCGACAGATAGCACCTGTACTGTTTAGGAATTGTGACCCGTTTTCGCGGTATCGACACCCCGAGTTTTCGGGTTCCCAGTCGTTTACAGCCGGCCCCACAAACCTCGGGTCCGTCTCGAAGCTAGCTTACTTCGTTGCGGGTAAGACTCCAAGGGGTGGCCCCCTGAAATATTTCTGAATCTTGTGATTGCTTTGTCGTGAAAGCCTCGTTGGGTTTTGATTTGGTTTTTCCGAGGTTGATCGAGTGTGTGTTGCTATTGGTGCACCCCGGCCGGGTAAAACTTTCTGAAAGCCGTGTCCGCGGTTATGGACGACTTGGAGCACAGTATCTCGACCATAGACAAGCATAACTAAAGTTTATTGCTATAAATTTGACTTTATAATGACTAGTAATCAGCTTCACTATAATGGAATGGCTAATTAATACTGCCCACAATTGCTTGTTTGGAGTGTCGCTTGCGACCATTGTACCTGACTAGTAAGTATTGCAACTACAACGGAATGGCTGAATAAAAGTACCAACAACTGCTGGGTTTTTGGGGTTATCTCATGCTAACTGTATCTGACTAGTAAGTGTTGCCACTATAACGGAATGGTTAACTAAAAGTACCCACTGCTTACTTTATCAGGACGATTATCTAAACCTGACTAGTAATTGCTGCAACGATATCTGAATAACTAAAACTGCCAACGGTGTGAGTTCCTCGGTTGAGTTCCTCGTTTGGTCTCGAGGGGGAAACACCAGGATGGGTTTGTTTGGTGTTCGTTTCAGGTTGGATCCGGATAGGTCAATCTTATCCCTCTCTGATAACCGCCAGTTGTATCGAGTCTCTATAGATTGTTTAGTGCATGTTGCCGCTGCCGCTTCAGTCCACCATACCTTTGTAGGCGAGGACCGCCGAATTCTAGTCTCGCCGTGTACTGGCCTCAGTACTGACGCTCCTCTTTTTCCTCTGCCCTTTGTCGGCACCCCTTTTGTTTTAGCAGGTTTTGAGATCGACGTCGTTAGCAGGGTTACCCTTCCGGCTTGGCCTGGGCAGGGTTATGGACGCCATCGGTTATTCTTCAGGGCTCTTAGCCCCATTTGCATCTTGTCCGTAGTCGGACGCTCTATCATTTTCAAGGTGGTTTGGATCTTTGTACCTTATATCTGTATTCTTGACTCATTGAGTCGCTGTTATATATATATCTGTTCTGTGGGTCCCATCGAGGACTGTTGTGTAATGTTATTACTTCGTTTTCCACCCGCACGAAAGTGCCTGGTGGGCACCTTTGAATCGTTTCTATGCGGGTTTGGCGGGTTTCGCTAAAACCTGCATAGGTCCGATTCTGAGGGTGTTACAGAGTGGTATCAGAGCTCAGCAGTTGCGATACCCCACAAGTCCAGCCTGTAGGATAACCTAGCTAACGGCCGAAGTAGAGTGTCAAAACTATTTTGCAAAATCGGTTGGATAGTTCTGATTAGGTCTGATTTTACTCCTTACCCCTCTGCTATTCTCCTCTTATCTCGACGTGTTTTGAATCTGCTCACTTATCTTTTCTTCGAGTCCAGGATTTCTCGTGGTTGGGTTCCGTCATACCTTCAGGGTTTCGCTTCCTTCTTTGATAACGGTGTTCTAACCATCCGGTGTTCGAGCTGCCTGATGAATCCGTCTACGGTGTTACCATTATCTGTTCCTTGTTTGTGCTTTCCGGTGTTTTCCGACGCGACGACATCATCTACGCTAGATCCGATGCAGAGTTCGCATCACTCCTTTGATTCCGAACCTCGTTTGTCGAGATCTTCAGTCTGATTCCGAGAATGGTTGTACTCTTTTCTACTGATTGTGCAGGGTAATAGTTTGGGTGCGTGATGGATTGGCCCCCATGCCGACTACCCTTTCTATTCGCTCTCGTACATTGAAGTGGGATAGGCCGCATCTTTTCTCACCTTCTATCGAAGTTAGAGGTGGCTTTATTTGTTGATACCTCTACCTTCGACCTTTTGTTCCGGAGTGTTCTCTCGACGATCACGGACAATGACCTCTTGTTAGTGGTGTCGCGAGGATCTACGCAAAGCGAGAAGACGCAGAACGCCGACCTTCCTTTCCGGTACCATGAGGCGGATCTCGAGGGCGAGATCCCTTGTTAGTGGTGTCGAATTGTGGCATCCCGCAAAACCACTACTAGAAAATCGCGTTGAATTTGTGCATTGCATCGTCATCATCATGCACTGTTCGCATAAAACTATTTTGAAAAGCCTGGTTTTGTTTTTCTAAACGCCCCGTCTTTTATTCAAACGTCAAAACCGGGTCCCCGGATTATTTTGTTTTGTCCGCCGTTGGATTGCAAAAGCGCTGGTTGAAATAAATAATTTAATTATATTATTTTAGTGGGGCAGTCGAACGGGCCGATAACCCGAACGACCGCCCCAGAAATTAAATCGGTCCATCCTGGACACCCCAACAAATCCTAAACCTACCAACTAACCTACCCACCCTTTTCCTCCACATCACCGCAACCACTCAGATCCTGCCACCTCACCCTCTCCCCTCCCACTAACCAATCACACCCTGCCACCTAGGCTAAGCCACCTAGCTCTCTCTCCTCTCTCTCCCCACCTCTCAGCCACCCACTCCCACACAGCGCAGTGCCCACCCGCCTGCGGGCCCGCACCTGACCCCACCACACACGCACTCCCACGCGCGCCTCTCCCCCGACCCCGACCTCTGTTCTTCTTCCTCGCCCCTGCCCCGCGCCCAACCTCGCCTCCTCCCGACCCCGCTCAGCACCGCCGCCCGCCTCCCCCCTAGCGCCGCCGCGGCCCCCCAGACCTCCTCACCCCTCCTCGCCTCCGGTCTCCCTCCCGCGGCAGCCCTCCCTCGCGTCCTCACCGCATCAGCCGCTCGCTCCGACCCGCAGCCTCCGTCGCCGCCCCGCCCAAGCTCTGCGCCGGCGCCGCCTGCACCTCCTCCGCCCCGCGCCGGAGCGCCCGGCCGCGCCCGTGCATCCCCTCCGCGTCCTCCCTGTCGCCCCGACGACCTTCCTCGCCGGCCGCCCTTGGCCCCCTCGTCGCCCCGAGCCGCGGTCGCCGGCGCCCCTACCGCCCGGTCCCGTGCTCCGACCGCCGTCTCCGCCGCCTGCGACAGCGAGCTCCCCGCCGGAATTTGCCGGTCCTGCCTCGACCCTGCCGTCCTCGCGTTGTGCGCACGCAGAGCCCAGGAAGCCGATGCGTGCCTCGGTTGCTGTGGTGGTACCCGTATCCGTGTTTTCGCGTGCAGTTCTTTTGCTCTACGCGACCAGATGTTGACCCTGTGGCTGTTGTTCTAAAGCGCGAACATCGCTCGATGACCCGTCCCGGCGAGACCAACCGTTCCCCGTCGAACCCCCCAAGATCGCTGACGCAAGTTCGACACTGAAGACGAGACGGACGCCAAGATCTTCTGCCTGGAACCCGCATGATCTTCTTCTTGAACGCCAAGGTCGTCTCGACCACGACGTTTTGAAGGATGGACCTGGCGCACCCCGAGGACCCTGACGCCGTTTGGAAGTTCGCCCTCGGTAAATAAGGAGGAACCCTCAAGGACATCGACACGGAGCGTCAAGATCGCCTCACGGAATCCGAAGCGCGGACCCGACAAGTTCTTCTCGTGCGACAAGATCATCGACAGGGAACCCGAAGACCACATGTGCGACAAGTACTCCCTCGAGGACGTCGAGTACCTCACCCCGGACACCGACACAGAACAACAAGATCTGCTTCGCGGACCCCGTGCGACAAGAACTGCCCCGATATCCGAGAACGATCCCGTTTCCGTCGAACCCTGGACCCTGAGACCGACCCCGAACCCCGGAACACCAAGACCGTCGAGACCCCTCAATGTGTGACCCTTATCCGAGAACCCTATTTTATAAATGCCATAATTATAAATTGTTGCATATTGAATTGTTCATGCATGCATATCGTCATGTGGTTTGGGGGCCTTATGCCGATTCACCTAATAATTAAATATGGGGCCCATATGCGGGCAACTCCAGCCTTATATTGGCCTCATTTAAATCTGTGTAGCGAACCCGGTGCTATCTTTTGCCATGCTAAAACAACATTTAATTTGCGGGGGTTCTAAATAACTTGAACCATTTAACTAATTGTCGGGACCCCGGTTCCGCTTAATATGACCTAATTGCATCGCACCTTTGCCATGTCATACATCATGCATGCATCATGCCGATCTTTTGCCGTAGTATTAAATATTGCATCCGGTGTTTCTTCTAGTGTTTTGCTTCTTCGCGGATAAGGCCGTTGAGTTGATGCGAGTGTCGACCCGATCTTCGGTTGAACCTTCGACAATGTTTTCAGGCGAGCATCTCCCCCTTTCTACCTATCTTACTTTTATAGTATTTACTTCCCTCCTGTTGATCTATTGCTATCTGTGTTGCGATGCTCTAGTTTTCCGTACCCGTGATATCCCTTGCAGCCCTATATTGCCTCGGACACATCCTATTACCTATTGTTTGGTAGATAGTTGGACTTGCGCGTCGTAGTCGCTTGCTCAAGTGTTGTTGCGTGTCGTCAAGTGCCACAGTTGTTGATGTATTGCCGCATGTTGATGTTGGAGATGCTCATAGTTTTACTTATTGTTCACTTTAATTCATGTTTAACAACTAAAATTGAAGTAAGCAGAGGCATCGGTGGGTGATAGATAACTTTTGGTTTCCGAACGCCCACTTGTGTCCCGTAGGACCCCGAGTACTTGATACCTGTTCCTTGATTTATCGCGCTATCCACATCCGGGAGGTATATGGGACCCCCCTTAGCCAGAGCTTGATTCAGTCTTATTTCTTGGGGCCACAAGTAGTTTGAGGTTTTATTTACGATCCTGTACTTATGCCATGTTTTACTGCTTTAATTAAAATTGTGCGACAGATAGCACCTGTACTGTTTAGGAATTGTGACCCGTTTTCGCGGTATCGACACCCCGAGTTTTCGGGTTCCCAGTCGTTTACAGCCGGCCCCACAAACCTCGGGTCCGTCTCGAAGCTAGCTTACTTCGTTGCGGGTAAGACTCCAAGGGGTGGCCCCCTGAAATATTTCTGAATCCTGTGATTGCTTTGTCGTGAAAGCCTCGTTGGGTTTTGATTTGGTTTTTCCGAGGTTGATCGAGTGTGTGTTGCTATTGGTGCACCCCGGCCGGGTAAAACTTTCTGAAAGCCGTGTCCGCGGTTATGGACGACTTGGAGCACAGTATCTCGACCATAGACAAGCATAACTAAAGTTTATTGCTATAAATTTGACTTTATAATGACTAGTAATCAGCTTCACTATAATGGAATGGCTAATTAATACTGCCCACAATTGCTTGTTTGGAGTGTCGCTTGCGACCATTGTACCTGACTAGTAAGTATTGCAACTACAACGGAATGGCTGAATAAAAGTACCAACAACTGCTGGGTTTTTGGGGTTATCTCATGCTAACTGTATCTGACTAGTAAGTGTTGCCACTATAACGGAATGGTTAACTAAAAGTACCCACTGCTTACTTTATCAGGACGATTATCTAAACCTGACTAGTAATTGCTGCAACGATATCTGAATAACTAAAACTGCCAACGGTGTGAGTTCCTCGGTTGAGTTCCTCGTTTGGTCTCGAGGGGGAAACACCAGGATGGGTTTGTTTGGTGTTCGTTTCAGGTTGGATCCGGATAGGTCAATCTTATCCCTCTCTGATAACCGCCAGTTGTATCGAGTCTCTATAGATTGTTTAGTGCATGCTGCCGCTGCCGCTTCAGTCCACCATACCTTTGTAGGCGAGGACCGCCGAATTCTAGTCTCGCCGTGTACTGGCCTCAGTACTGACGCTCCTCTTTTTCCTCTGCCCTTTGTCGGCACCCCTTTTGTTTTAGCAGGTTTTGAGATCGACGTCGTTAGCAGGGTTACCCTTCCGGCTTGGCCTGGGCAGGGTTATGGACACCATCGGTTATTCTTCAGGGCTCTTAGCCCCATTTGCATCTTGTCCGTAGTCGGACGCTCTATCATTTTCAAGGTGGTTTGGATCTTTGTACCTTATATCTGTATTCTTGACTCATTGAGTCGCTGTTATATATATATCTGTTCTGTGGGTCCCATCGAGGACTGTTGTGTAATGTTATTACTTCGTTTTCCACCCGCACGAAAGTGCCTGGTGGGCACCTTTGAATCGTTTCTATGCGGGTTTGGCGGGTTTCGCTAAAACCTGCATAGGTCCGATTCTGAGGGTGTTACACAAGCTCATGGCTGCTGCCAAGGCTGTTTCGGGTGAGTGTTGTATTTGTGCTTGTCTCTTCGTGTTTTCTTTTCTTCTTCTGGGTTGCTTTTCTTCATGTCTTCTTTTTTTTGTCTCAGATGCCGCAGGTATCGAGTTTGACCGCGGCGCTCTGGAGCACGGGAGTGCTCTAGATGATGCTACTGCAGCGGTCGAAGATCGTTGCAGCACCGTCGTCAGCTCCCTTGCCAAGGCGAAGGAGGTCCTTGGACGCTTCTACAAGGAGCTTGTCCCTAAGGGCGCGGCCCTTGATGATGTGGATGCCCTGGCGGAGGCTTTGTCAGTCGAAGCGCCTGCGGCCTACAAGCGCAAGCAGAAGGGCATCGGCGCGTCCGTCGGGCTGGCGATGGCCTTGGCGGCTGGAGCGGAGCTGGACCTTCCCAGATCACCTCCCGGATGCCGACGACCGCAGATGGATCCGAGGTAGCCTTTGCTGCCTACTCTGCTCACTGCAAGCGATATGGACCGAAGCTCATTGATTTGCTGTCTGAGTATGCGCTGCGGCAACAGGGGGAGGCCAAGGCTAGGCAATCCGGCTCCGAGGCGACTCAGGGTGTCGCGTCTTAGGCGTTGTAGATGTAGGATAGTTTATAGTCTGCTTTTGCTGTAAATATTTTGAGGAACACAATCCTTGTGCCATGGAGTGGCCTTTATATGCTTAATGAATTCGTCTGAGTTGTGCTCTACTACTGTCTGAATGTTTGTGTCCTTTGCTTTTCTGATGTTCTAGGTTCCTTCGGGTGCTGACCCTGTTGGCACCTCGCCTGCAGCGCAGCTGCGGCCATCTTTGGATGATCCTTCGCAACTCGCTTTTCTTTGGGACCGTGTTCGTAGTCTTGAGAGGGAGTTGCTTGGGTTGCGTGGTCACGCCGATGTTTGGAAGTCCAAGGCGGATCGCGGTGCAGCCAGAGAGGAGTACTTGATGACGGAACTACTTCGGCTATCTGAGCAGCTTCAATGTAAGTTGTTCTTTCTTTCGAGATGTAGCTCAGTTCTTCGGATGAGCTTGCTGGTCTTGCCTTTTATTTTGTACGATTGTCGCAGGTGCTAACCTTGCTCCGAGGGAAGAGAAAGAGCGTGTCGCTGTTCGGGTCAATTGCTTGACTCAACAGGACATGGAGGTCGGTGGCTTCTTCTGGATGGATCGCGACCGTGCCATGGCTCTGGCGACGTTGCAGGATCGTGTGCACTAGGTTTCGCGGGTGCTTCGCCAGGTGCAGACGTCGCTTGCCTCGGTGCTAAATGTCATGTTTCCTTTGGATGCCGCGCCGACGAGTCTTGCGGGTCTTCTGTCGAAGTTTTGGAGCGTGAGCAATGTCAAGGAGTTGGTGCGGCAACAGCTCGTCGCCGGAGTCAAGGCCGATTTGTCTCTTGTGAGGCTGCACCGGCCTGATGTAGATCTGTCTGTTGTGGCGGCTGGTCCACCTCCTCGACCGGATGGTGATGAGTGGGACATGCGACCACATTATGCAGCTGTAAGGCAGTATGCCGAACAGGTCGTAGATTTATTTGAGCAGCGTGCTCAAGTTATTCTTCAGAATAGGTAGTACATGTAAAAGAGATAGATGTAAAATTTGTATATTTCGACTGGGCGTGTTGTGCTCTTTGTTGTAAAGGTTTGTTTGTTGTAAGCACGCAGTGCTGAGTACGTGTCCTTTTCGTTTGCCTGATGTTGTCAGCTACTCAGGTGTACACGCGTGATTCTCAGTTGATGAAATCATGAGGTGGGGGGAGCCCCCGAGTGCGTTTGTAGCATAAAGTAGAGTTGCAAATAGCGAACGGGAGTTTGGGGCGAGACACTTAACTTTATTTATATCGTAATGGAGGAAGTACATTGTTCGGCTGAATAGCCTTGGCTGAAAAGCCTTATTGAAAGTAAAGGGATAAGTAGCTAGGGGTAGAATCGTCGCAAGTGCGCGATGTTCCATGGGTTGGAGTATGCGACTCCAGAGTCCACGTGCTTGATGCGATAAGCGCCACCTGGGATGACTTTGGTGATGACGTAGGGTCCTTCTCATGGTGACTCGAATTTCTTCGGTCTCTCTTGCTTGAGTCGCAAGACGGGGTCTCCTTCGACGAAGGACCTTGGGCGCAGCCGGCGGCTGTGGTAGTTGCGGAGACTCTGCTGGTACACCGCTGATCGAGCTGCTGCTATGTCTCTCGCTTCGTCGAGTGTGTCGATGGCGTCTTCGAGTGCAGCCGTGGATTCGGCTTCGCTGTAAGCGACGACCCGGGGGGCCTGATGACGTACTTCGGCTGGTAGCACGGCCTCAGCTACGTGCACCATGAAGAACGGCGTGTAGCCGGTGGAGCTGTTTGGCGTAGTTCGTAAGCTCCACAAGACGGATGGTAACTCTTTCGTCCAGGCTCCAGCTTTCCGTTCGAGTGGACTCATGAGGCGCTTCTTGATACCAGTGCCGATTAGGCCGTTGGCCTTTTCCACTTGCCCGTTTGTTTGCGGGTGTGCCACTGAGGCGTACGTGATGTTGATCCCAAGGCCTTCGCAGAAGTCCTAGAATTCCTTGGAGATAAAGTTCGATCCATAGTCGGTGATGATGCTGTGCGGCACGGCGAACCTATAGACAATGGACTCGAAGAACTTGACGGCACTTTTGCCTTTCTGGTTAGTGACCGGCATGGCCTCGATCCACTTGGTGAATTTGTCGACTGCGACCAGGAGGTAAACGTGTCCCCCTTTCGAGGACTTTGGCAGTTTGCCGATCATGTCAAGGCCCCATTGAGCGAAAGACCAGGCTATAGGTATGGGCCTGAGCTCGGACCCGGGTGCGTGCGGTTTGTCGGCGAACCGTTGGCACCCGTTGCATCTTTGGACTATGTCCTTTGCGTCGCTCATGGCCGTTGGCCAGTAGAATCCGGCTCGTAGAGCTTTGGCGACAAGGGAGCGGCTGCCTGCGTGATGACCGCAGATGCCCTCGTGGATGTCTTGGAGGATGGCTTTCCCGTCATCGATGGTGACACACCGTTGTAGTACACCCGTAATACTGCGCTTGTACATCTCGCTGTTGATGATGGTGAAGGCTTTTGACCGACGAGATATGCGTCGGGCATCTGTCGGGCTGTCAGATAGTTCTCTGTTTATCAAGAACTGGAGGTACGGTCGCGTCCAGGTTTCTTCGACTGCCATGACCTGCATCAGGTTGACCATGGCGACCTCTGTGTCCAGTTTCTTGGGTCCTTCCTGACCTTCGGGCAGTGTAGCCCCCGAGTGTTCTGCTTCTTCGGGTGATCCTTTGGGAATTTCCACTTGATCGATGGCACACAGATCTGTTCGAGGAACACACCTAGTGGCACCTTCGCGCAGGTGGAGCCGATGTTGGCGAGTCTATCGGCCTCCTCATTGCTTTCTCTCCCGACATGTCGAAGCTCGCAGCCGTCGAATTCTTCTTCCAGTGCGTTGTAGAGAGCACGCTATGCGATCATGTTTTCAGCGTGTGTGTCACACTCATTCATCGTCTGCTGGACGACGAGGTTGAAGTCGCCGTAGATGACCAGGCGCGTTGCGCCGCAGATCTTTGCCATCCTCATACCATGGATGAGGGCTTCGTATTCGGCCTCGTTGTTGGAGGCTCGAAATTTCATCCGGAGGACGTACTTCATCTGGTCGCCCTACGGGGAGGTCAGTATGACCCCGGCTCCTGCTCCAGCTTCACGCTTGGAGCCGTCGAAGTGCATTGTCCATGACTGCGACATGTCTGGGGTGTCTGGCAGCTGCAGCTCCATCCAATGTACCAGGAAGTCCGGAAGGACTTGAGATTTGATTGTGAGTCGCTTCTCGTAGACAATGTCCAGGGGTGACAGCTCGATGCCACACAGGGCCACGTGTCCTGTGGCCTCTGGATTATTCAGGATGCTGTTCAGGGGTGCCTCGTTGACGACCATCACCTGATGCTCCTGGAAGTAATGGCTCAGCCGTCGAGCCGTCATGAACATGCCGTAGGCGAGCTTCTAGTAGTGAGGGTACCTCTGCTTTGTTGGTGTCAGTACCTCGCTGAGGTAGTAGATTGGGCGCTGGACCCCGTGGGTCTTGCCTTCTTTGGGTCGTTCGACCACTAGCACGGTGCTGACCACCTGGTGTGTGGCTGCTATGTATAGCAGCAGAGGCTCGCGCTCCTTTGGCGTGACCAAGACGGGCGAGGTGGAGAGAAGCCGCTTAAGGCTTTCGAATGCGTCGTTGGCTTCTGGCGTCCACTCGAATTTATCCGCTTTGCAAAGCAGCTGGTAGAATGGTAGGGCCTTCTCGCCCATGCGGCAGATGAATCTGCTTAGCGCCGCTATTCGTCCTGCGAGCTGCTGGACGCCTTTGAGGTTTTTCGGCTTTTCCATCGCCATGATGGCTCTGATTTTCTTCGGGTTCGCCTCGATCCCTCGCTGAGAGATGAAGTACCCAAGCAGATGGCCCGATGGGACGCCGAAGGCGCACTTTTCGGGGTTGAGCTTGATCCTATAGCGATCAAGGTTGTCGAACGTCTCGCGGAGATCGTCGATAAGTGTCCCTGCCTCCTTGGTTTTTATGACTATGTCGTCAACATGGACTTGGACATTGCGACCGATCTGGTCCTTGAGGCAGGCCTGCATGCATCGCTGGTACGTGGCACCTGCGTTCTTTAGACCGAAGGGCATTGTGTTGTAGCAGAATACTCCGAAACGGTGTGATAAACGTCGTTTTCTCCTGATCTTCGACCTTGAGTCGAATCTGGTTATAGCCTGAGTAGGCGTCGAGGAAGGAGAGTTTCTCACAACCTGTAGTCGAATCGATGATCTGATCGATCCGAGGAAGAGGGAAGTGGTCTTTTGGAAAATGCTTGTTTAGTGACGTGAAATCCACGCACATCCGCAGGATGTCCGTGTCTTTCTTTGGGACCATCACTGTATTTGCAAGCCACTCGCTTTCCTTGATTTCCCTGATGAAGTCTGCAGCGAGTAGTCTATTGATTTCCTTGCCGATAGCTTCGGCTCGTGGCTCGGACAGTCTCCGGATGGACTGCTTGACGGGCTTGGTGTCTGGAAAGACGTTCAGTGCATGCTCGGCGAATTCCCTGGGAACTCTTGGCATGTCCGCAGGACACCAGGCGAAGATTTCCCAGCGCTCACGGAGGAATTCGACAAGCGCGCCTTCCTATGTGGGGCTGAGGTCGTTGGCGATCAAGGTCGTCTTGGAGGCATCCGTCGGATGGACCTGCACCTTCTTTGTGTTGACGGTGGAGTCGAAAGACATGTCAGGCGTGTTTTGTCGTGCTACTGGGGGTGCCCCATTGTTTGTTGCTTCGTGGAGTCTTAGGAGCTCCTCCTGCATGCCGAATGACTGGGAGATTCTGTTGAAATCCCAGTCGCATTGGTCCGATCGGGTGAAGCTCCCGTGTATTGTGATGACGCCCTTCGGCCCTGGCATCTTGAGTAGTAGGTACGCGTAGTGTGGGACAACCAGGAACCTTGCGAATGGTACACGCCCGAGGATGGCGTGGTACTGTGACGGCCAGTCCACCACTTCAAATTCGAGTCGCTCCAGCCGGAAGTTGTCCGGCCTGCCGAAAATGACGTCTAGCCATATTTTGCCCAGGGGGAATATGCCCTTCCCTGGAACGATGCCATGGAACGTTGAGTCTAACTGTTCCAGGCTGCATTGTGGGATCCGCATTGCTGCTAGAGTGCTTGGGAACATTAGGTTGATGCCACTGCCGCCGTCCATGAAGACGCGACTCATCTCGAATCCTCCGATCTTCGCCTCCAGCACCAGGGCAGCATGACCTGGGCGAGGGATCTGGCAAGGGTGATCCGAACGAGTGAATGTAATGCAGGACTCCTATCTGCTGAGGTACTTAGGGATGGCAGGTGGAGTTGCCACGGCCAGATTGATTTGTCGGGTGATTTTCTTCTGCACCCTATTCGTGGGGAGCCCCTTCTGGATCATCAGTGCTCCTTTTGGTGGGGGGTACCCGTTCCCAGCATTGTTCTGTGCTGGTGCGACTGGTTGGTTTGGGCCTCCGATAGGCGGCGGTGGAGGAGCTCCATGCGCTATTTCACCTGGCGCAGGTGCGTTTCCGAATTCAGGGATTGGGGCTTGCTGCCTCATCTGCACCATGCTTTCGCTGAGTTTCTGGAACTCGCGGCAGTCCTTGAGCATGTGGCTGGCTTTCTTTTTGCTATCCTGCTTGTCGATGTAGAAGTGGATGGTGCATGGACCCGAAAGTTTGTCGTATGCTAAGGGTTCGTTGTCGCGGTCGCGGCGTTGCCATGACTGTGCTGGGCGTCCGCCGTCGCTGAAGTTTCCTCCGTGGTATCCTCCGCTGTTGCGGCCGTTGTCGTTGCGACGATCGACGTAGCCGGCCGCGACCATGTCGGGTCCGTCGCGATCGTCGTAGACGCGCGATCTCCTCTTGTTACGGCGTTCCCATCTTCGGCCGTAGTCGTCCTCTTCATCCGATTGTGCTTGGTGAATGGAATCTTCGCCGTCGGCCCACCTGTTGGCGATGTCCATGAGGTGGTCGAGTGTTTTGGGCTTGACGTGCCCAAGTTCCTCCTTGAAGTCTTGGCGCTTGATGCCGTCCCTGAAGGCGTCGATGGCCCTCTCTTCAGAGATGTGTGCTGCGGAGTTCTTGGTGTTAGACCAGCATAGTATGTACGAGCGAATAGATTCGCCTGTTCTTTGAGTGCAGGCCCGCAACTGTTCGATTGAGGCAGACCTCTTGCTGGTGCCCTTGAAATTTTAGATGAAGCTGTAAGCTAGCTCCTCCCAGCTTCGGATGGATCTTGATGATAGGCTGCTGAGCCAGATCCGTGCCGCGCCTGTCAGCTGCAGCTGAAGGCATTGCATGGCGGTTTCTTTGTTGCCGCCGTGCAGCTTGATGGATGACAGATGGTCACTGAGCCATGCTTTTGGCTCTTGCGTGCCGTCGAACTTCGGAGTATCCGAAGGAGCTTGAAATTGCGTGGCATCCGTGTTCGCCGAATAGATCTGCTGAAGCATCGGGCTCCGTAGAGTTCTCCTTCGTCTTCGTCCATCTCGGATTCAGACGAGCATGCGCGCTTGGCTCGTGCTTTGTCGATTTTGCGCTGTGTAAGCACGTCTCTGGCGTCGTAGTCGCGTTTATGGTGACGCGAGCTCTTCTTCCTTCGAGGAAGGTCGTGTTCCTCTTCCTCTTCTGATGAAGGGGTGGGGCTCCGGTCGTGCCTGGCTGGAGCTTTCTTCTTTGGCTCCGCAGGAGCATCTTGGTGGAGCGCAGCTCCGACAAGTCCGAGTCTGGTAAGTGCGGACTTATGCATGGCTCTTTTCGGGTCCCCCTCCGGAGGTGGGTGGGCCGCGAGATACGCAGTGGCTGCCATGATCGCAGCTTGCGGCGTCTTTGGGATGACGTTGCCGTCGGCATCCATCTCCATGAACGATGTGTGGAGAGTTCGGGTCACATCACGACGCTCCTTGGGATCCATGTTCTCCACCCGAGAGCGGTGCTTGTTTCCTTGGTTTCCGTTCGTGCTAGAGCCGGGGGCCATGGCGGAGAGCGCAACTCGTCGCGCGCTGGACTCAGAGGCTGCTTGCCTGCGTTTGTCAAGTGTTTCTTGCATCTTGACTTGCTTCTTGTGTTCCTCGATGAGGAGGAAGTGGTACGCCATCAGCAGTTCACGTGAGGCGTCTGCAGGCAGGACTATGTCGCCTGCTACGGCGCGGCGTGCCTGGACCCATCCTTCTTTGCTAAGTCGGATGACGTGGCCGTTGTTTTCCTCGTCGGGTGGGGGGACTGGCTTCTTCTGTTCCCGCCGTTTCCGCCGTTTCTGTCCTGCGGGTTGGGGTTCGGGTTGGGCGACGGGTTAGGCGTTTGCTGTTCCACGTCGCTCTGGATGACTACGACACATTGGTAGCGCTAGTAGATTGGTCCGCTGCTGCCGCAGCTTTCGGATCCGGAACCATAGGTCCCTTCATCCGAAGGTGGATCGCACAGATCGGAGTTGCAGCTGTTGCTGTCGTAGAACTCATCTGTTGATGATGATGTGCGTAGCATAGGGTGTGGAACCCATGAGGCGGGACTGATTGATGGTAGGGGCACCCGCTCAGGAAGGCAGAGGGTGCCAGTCTGGCACACCTAGAAGCAGAAGCTCCCGAACAGGATCTCGAGTCCGTCGCCTACGGGCTCGAAATCTTTCATGGTGGCCGGCGAGTGGGCGGTGAAGTCGAAAGCGCCGAAGAGGAGGTGACTCTCCGTCGCCACAGAGTTGTAGATCGATCGGGTCGGGACCGTCACGACCGCACAATCAGCGGCCCCAGTTCCCACAGATGGCGCCAATTGACGAGGTTTGATCTCATCAATGCCCATTGTTATGGACTTGGGTTTTGGAGAAGATGGGGATGCTTACCCAGGTTCAGGCCCCCGGAGGGAAAACCCTACTCCTGCTTGTCTGCTCTTGATTACGGTGGAACCGAAGGTTACAGGGGTGCGCAGATTCGATCTGGCGTGGAGGTGCGTATGCAAAAGTATGAGTCGAGAGATCTAGGTCGTGCCCTCCTGGCCTTTATATAGACTTAGGCAGGTCCCGGGCACAGACCTAGTCGGTTACAAGTTCTAGGGTTTTTACCCCTTTGAATTTCCTATCTACGCTAGTCTTGCTCTCCAAGGATCCGAAGGCATCATGGGCCCTGCCACCCGAAAATCCTCATGGGCCGGTATACATCTACCGTGGGCCTTCCTTGGGCTAGACCAGGTATGCTGAGGTCATGTACCCGTAGGGTATAACCATGTCAAGAGCTTTTTCGCCCATGCGGCTGATGAACCTGCTCAATGCCGCGATTCGCCCAGCAAGCTGTTGTACGCCCTTGAGGTTCTTCGGTTTTTCCATGGCCATTATGGCCCGGATTTTCTTCGGGTTTGCCTCGATCCCTCGCTGGGAGATGAAGTAGCCGAGCAGCTGGCCAGATGGGACGCTAAAGGCGCACTTTTCAGGGTTGAGCTTGATCTTGTAGCGATCAAGATTATCGAACGTCTCGTGGAGATCGTCAATGAGCGTCTTCGCCTCCCTTGTTTTGATGACTATGTCGTCGACATAGACTTGGATATTGCGGCCGATCTAGTCCTTCAGGCATGCCTGCATGCACCGCTGGTACGTAGCACCTGCATTCTTAATCCCAAAAGGCATTGTGTTGTAGCAGAACACTCCGAACGGCATGATGAACGCCGTTTTTTCCTGATCTTCGACCTTCAGTCGAATCTGGTTGTAGCCTGAGTAGGCGTCGAGGAAGGAGAGTTTCTCGCACCCTGCAGTCGAATCGATGATCTGATCGATCCAAGGGAGAGGGAAGTGATCCTTCGGGCAGTGCTTGTTCAGCGATGTGAAGTCCACGCACATCCGCAAGATGTCCGTGTCCTTTTTGGGTACCATCACGGTGTTGGCGAGCCAATCGCTCTCCTTGATCTCCCTGATGAAGTTTGCGTCGAGTAGTCAGTTGACTTCGACTCCAATTGCTTCGGAACGAGGTTCGGGCAGTCACCAGATAGACTGTTTGACGGGCTTGGCGTCTGGAAAGACATTGAATGCGTGCTCGACGAATTCCCTGGGAACTCCTGGCATGTCCGTAGGACACCAGGCGAAGATTTCCCAACGCTCATGGAGGAATTTGACGAGCGCGCTTTCCTATGCGGAGCTGAGGTCGTTGGCGATCAGCGCCATCTTGGAGGCATCCGTTGGGTGGACTTGTACCTTCTTTGTGTTGACGGTGGAGTCGAAGGACATGTCTGGTGCATTCTATCTTGCGACTGGGGGTGCCCCGTTGTCCGCACCTTACGGAGCCTTACGAGCTTCTCCTGCATGCCGAATGACTGGGAGATTCTGTTGAAGTACCTATTGCAGTGGTCCGATCGGGTGAAGCTCCTGTGGACCGTGATGACACCCCTGGGTCCTGGCATCTTGAGTAGCAGGTATGCGTAGTGCGGTACTGCCAGGAATCGTGCGAATGCCACGCGCCCGAGGATGGCATGGTATTGTGATGGCTAGTCCACCACTTCAAACTCGAGTCACTCGCATCGGAAGTTATCCGTCTTGCCGAAGATGACGTCGAGCCATATCTTTCCTAGGGGGAATATGCCCTTCCGTGGGACGATGCTGTGGAATGTTGTGTCGGACTGTTCCAGGCTGCATAGTGGGATCCGCATTGCTGCTAGGGTGCTAGCGAACATCAGGTTGATGTCGCTGCCGCCGTCCATGAAGACGCGACTCATGTCGAACCCTCCGATATGCGCCTCAAGCACCAGGGCAGCATGGCCTGGGCGAGGGACCTGGCAAGGGTGATCCGAACGGCTGAACGTGATGCAGGATTTCGATCCGCTGAGGTACTCAGGGATGGCGGGTGGGGCGGTCACGGCCAGATTGATCTGACGGGTGATTTTCTTCTGCACCCTGTTTGTTGGGCGCCCTTTTTGGATCATCAGTGATCCTTTCGGCGCGGGGTACCCGTGCCCACCGTTATTCTGCGCGGGTGCGATTGGGTGGTTCGAAGGTCCCGCAGGTGGCGGTGGAGGATCTCCATGTGCGATCTCTCCTGGTGCGGGTGCGTTCCTGTATCCAGGGTTCGGGGCTTGCTGCCTCATCTGGGTCATGCTCTCGCTGAGTTTCTGGAACTAGCGGCAGTCCTTGAGCATGTGACTTGCTTTCTTCTTACCATCCTGCTTGTCGATGTAAAAGTGGATGGTGCATGGGCCCGGCAGTTTTTCATATGCTAAGGGTCCGTCGTCGCGGCCGCGACGCTGCCATGACTGCGTTGGGCATCCTCCGTCGCGGAAGTTGCTTCTGCGGTATCCGCCGCGGCTGCGGTTGCCGTCGTTGTGGCGGTCGGCGTAGCCAGCCGCGACCATGTCGGGTCCATCGCGATCGTCGTAGACGCGCGATCTTCTCTTGCTACAGCGTTCACGTCGCCTACCGTAGTCATCTTCCTCCTCCGAGTGTGCTCGGTGGACGGAGTCCTCGCCGTAGGCCCACCTGTTGGCGATGTCCATGAGGTGGTCAAGTGCCATGGGCTTGACGCGCCCAAGTTCTTCCTTGAAGTCCTAGCGTTTGACTCCGTCCTTGAAGGCGTCGATAGCTCTCTCCTGAGAGATGTGCGCCGCGGAATTTTTGGTGTTGGACCAACGCAGTATGTACGAGCAAATGGCTTCGCCCGTTCGTTGGGTGCAGGCCTGCAGCTCTTCGATCGATGCTAGCCTCTTGCTGGTGCCCTTGAAGTTTCGGATGAAACTGTATGCCAGTTCCTCCCAGCTTTGGATGGATCCCTACGATAGGCTGCTGAGCCAGATCCGAGCTGCGCCTATCAGCTACAGCTGAAGGCATTGCAGGGCGGTGTCCTTGTTCCTGCTGTGTAGCTTGACAGACGACATGTGGTCGCTGAGCCACGCCTTGGGGTCCTGTGTGCCGTCGAACTTCGGAGTATCCGAAGGAAGCTTGAAATTCCTCGGCATCCGTGTCCGCCGAACAGATCTGCTAAAGCATCGGGCTCCGCAGAGTTCTCCTTCGTCTTCGTCCATCTCTGATTCAGACGAGCATGCGCGCTTGGCGCGCGCTTTGTCGATTTTGCGCTGGGCTCGCTTCGGGCGTCGTAATCGCGGCTGCGATGGCGCGAGCTCTTGTGCCTTCAAGCAAGGGCGTGCTCTTCATCTTCAGATGAAGGTGTGGGGCTACGGTTGAACTTGACCGTAGCCTTCTTCTTTGGCTCCGCAGGAGCTTCTCCGTGGAGCGCAGCTCCAACGAGTCCGAGTCTGGTAAGTGCGGACTTGTGCATGGCCCTTTTAGGGTCCCCCTCCGGAGGTGGGTGGGACGCGAGGTACGCGGTGGCTGCCATGATCGCAACTTGCGGCGTTTTCGGGATGACGTTGCCGTCGGCATCCATCTCCATGAAGGACGCGTTGAGGGCCCGGGTCACTTCGCGACGCTCCTTGGGGTCCATGTTCTCCGTCCAAGAACGGTGCTTGTTGCCATGGTTGCCGTGCGAGCTGGATCCAATGCCCATGGCAGAGAGCACAGCTCGCCGCGCACTGGACTCCGAGGCTGCTTGCTTGCGTTTGTCAAGCACCTCCTGCATCTTGACCTGCTTCTTGTGCTCCTCGATTAGGAGCATGTGGTATGCCATCAGCAGGTCCCGTGAGGCACCCACGGGCAGGATCTTGTTGCCTGCTACGGCTTCGCGTGCTTGATCCCATCCTTCCTTGCTGAGGCGGATGACCCGATCGGTATCGTCCCCGTTGGGCGGGGGGAGGGGACTGGCTTCTTCTGTTCCCGCCGTTTCTGCCCTGCGGGTTAGGTGGCGGATTGGGTGCGTGCTGCTCCGCGTCACTCTGGATGACTACGGCGCATTGGTAGCGCTCGTAGATTGGATCGCTGTTGCCGCATCTTTCGGATCCGGAACCGTAGGTCCCTTCTTCCGATGGTGGATCGCACAGATCTGAGTTGCAGCTGCTGCTGTCATAGGACTCATCTGTTGATGGCGATGTGCGTAGCACGGGGTGTTGGGCCCATGAAGCGGGCCTGGTCGATGGCAAGGGCACCCGCTCTAGGAGGCGAAGGGTGCCGGTTTGCCCCACATGGAAGCAGAAGCTCCCGAACAGGATCTCGAGTCCGTCGCCAACAGGCTCGAAGTCCTTCATGGTGGCTGGCGAGTGGGCGGTGAAGTCGAAGGCGCCAAAGAGGAGATGACTCCCCATCGCCGCGGAGTTGTAGATCGTTCGGGTTGGAACCGTCACGATCGCACAATTAGCGTCCCCAGTTCCCACAAATGGCGCCAATTGACGAGGTTTAATCTCGTCAATTCCCATTGTTATGGACTTGGGTTTTGGAGAAGATGGGGATGCTGGAGATCGTGGAACGGTTAACAGACAAGCAACCAGGGGACACGAGATTTATCCAGGTTCAGGCCCCCGAAGGGAAAACCCTACTCCTGCTTGTCTGCTCTTGATTACGGCGGAACCGAAAGTTAGAGGGGTGCGCAGATGCAATCTGACGTGGAGGTGTGTATGCCGTGGTGCGCGGGAGATTGTAAGAGACCTCCTCATCGTGCCCTCCTGCTCTTTATATAGAGATAGGTGGGTCCCAGGCACAGACCGAGTCGGTTACAGTGTTTAGGGTTTACCCATTTGAATTTTCTATCTACTCTAGTCTTGCTCTCCAAGGATCCGAAGGCGTCATGGGCGCTGGCCACCCGAAAGTCTTCATGGGCTGGCGTATGTTTGTCGTGGGCCTTCCTTGGGCTGGACCAGGTATGCTAAGGTCGTGTACCCGTAGGGTATAACCATGTCACACACACCCTCATCTGACGAGGAGGAGCACGACCTACCTCAACGCCGTCAGAGCCTACGGCGCCGCAACAGCAACTACGATGCTCGTAGCGAGCTCATCCAACGCAAGATCTGAAGGGAATATGCCCAAGAGTCAATAATAAAGTGGTTATTATCGTATTCTTTGTTTATGATAAATGTTTATTTTGCATGCTATAATTGTATTAATACGAAAACGTTAATACATGTGTGTTTAATAAACAAACAGAAAGTTCCTAGTTATGCCTCTCTCATAAACTAGCTCGTTGATTAACAAGATGATCAAGGTTTCCTGATCATGGACATTGGATGTTGTTAATAACGGGATCACAACATTAGTGTAATGGTGTGATGGACATTCATCCGAAGTATAGCATTACGATCAAAGTCATTGAGTTTATATTGCTATAACAACTTACGAAGTGATCCTAATCCTTAGACCATGAGATCATGTCAATCACTAACACCGGAAGAGTTTCTTGATAACATCAAACGTCACACCATAACAGGGTGATTATAAAGATGGGTTCAGAACTACTAAAGTGTTATGTTGAGGCCCATGGATCGAGAGTGGAATTTGTTCATCCCGATGACAGATAGATATGCTCTAGGCCCTCTCGGTGATATCACATTGATTAGCTTGCAAGCAAGTGATTTGATCACTAGAATGTTATATCACGGGAACGAGAAAAGAATGCATGTCAGTAACGAGATCAAACTGGTATGGAGATACCGATGATCGAATCTCGGACATGTAATACATCGCGAAACAAAGGGATTAAGATACTAGCGTAAAAGGTTCTGACGATCACAAGAAAGTCATCGTTGAATGTGTGGGAGTCAGTATGGGTCTCTAGATCCCGCTTCTGATTATTGATCCGAGAGGGGTCTCGATCATGTCCACATTATTCGCGAACCATAGGGTGACACACTTAAGAGACACTGACATCCATTTGGAGCAAAAGTTTCATGCCGAAAAGAATAACAAGCGCATGAATTTATTTCACTAGATACCGAAACGGGTTTTCAGGTGAAATTGCAGAAAGTGTTTCTGCATGTGAAATGAAATACTAGCAAGGGGTTATATGTGAATGTTTGTCATTAAAGTAATTGACAAAATTCTGAATAAATAAAAGGAGTTTTATTTAATGAGAGTTTGCATTAAATTTGGTGGAAATTTAATGGGAATTTGAGTGGGTTTTTGAGTGGAGGGAATTGAAAGGCATTTGAGTGAGTGGAGTGTCCACCCACATGAATGTGGAAGAGGTGGGGGCAGCCCCATGACTGGGCGCATGGCCCCTTGGGTGTCCCCCTCTCCCTATAAAAGGAGCCCCCCTCCCTCTCTCTCACTCACACCTCCTCGTGAAGGATCTCTCTCCCCCTCTAGAATTTATCCCCCATGGTCTCGGACTAGCGAGATACATGTTCCCGGTGGCTATTCGGCAAGAAAGAGTTGTGCTTCCACTGCATCGCTGGAGCGAGGAGGCGGAGGTTGCTCAGTGCCTCAAACGTGTGTGCGAGCACGGATGCGCTGCTGTTTTGCGGCGCTAGGACTTCCTCTCGATCTTGAGATCAGCAAGAGATCGTCTACATCAACCATGAGTTTGGACTCGTTAAGCTTTGTCGGTCTTCAAGGGTATGTTCTCTACGGATATACATCCGCCCGTTGTTTGTATCTAATAGATAGATCTTGGTACATAGTTGTTCCCATCGTAGGAAATTTTTTGTTTTCTATGCTGCGAACCCTACAGTGGTATCAGAGCCAGATATATGCGTAGATATTTTGCACGGGTAGTACACATATGAGTATGTGGGCGATGATGATCATTTTATTGCTTCTTAGTTGTACTTTGGATATTGGTGGCATAGTGGGATGAAGCGGCCCGGACAAACTTTACATGTCCTCGCACATGAGACCTGTTCCACCCTTGACATGCAACTAGTTTTGCATAAGTGGCTAGCGGGTTTCTGTCTCTCCTACTATAGTCAATATCTAATTTGCAACGAGTTGTCAACAATTCGGTTATCCTCGTTGTGGTTCATGTTCATAGGTAAGAACGGTTCTATCTTCGAAAGCCCTAAGCCACGTAAAACTTGCAATGGATAAATTAGAGGCGTCTAGTTTAGATTGTTGCTGGACTAGTATTATGATATGGTGATGTTGTAAGTAGAAGTATGAGATGATACTCTTACAACACACATAGCGTGTAAGTTCCATAGACCTTGGCCTTACACATAAAGGTATGATAGAGATCATACCACGGTGCACATGATGGAGATCATATGCGGGAACCATATCATTTCACTTATAAACATGTGATGTTTTGATTGCATCTTATATTGCTTGTTTGGCGTTTTATTAGCATAATAAGATGATCCCTCATTTAGATATCAAGATAAAAATGTGTTCTTCCTTAAGTATGCACCGACAATGTTTCGTCGCTTCAAGACATCACGTGATGATCGGGTGTACTTAAATCCACGAGCATATCTCGGGTGTAAGACAGTTACACACGCGAATACTAAGGTTCTTACTTGGCGGGCCTAGCATGTACAGACATGGCCTCGGAACACGAACCGAAAGGTTAAGCATGAGTCATATGTTTTGATATGATGACCATATGGATGCTCGCCTTTGAAACTACACCGACTCACGTGATGATCGGACTTGGTGTAGTGGATTTGGTTCATGTAATCACCAAAAAGACACGAGGGATGTCGTTTTTGAGTGGGAGTTTATTTCTAATTTGGATTAGTAGAACTCAATTTATCATAAATTAAATCAAAGTGAATTTGCATAATTTGTTGTAGTCATTAGCATTCGTTCACCACCTTATGCTTAGTTATAATTGAGATAATAGAACTATAGAATTCTGGATATATACTTTACGAACTGGTATCGTATTGCGTTGAGTGTCAATCTAAAGTTTAAAGTCCTATTGCAAACTTTCAGCAAACTCTGTTTACTCCGTGAAATTTAATAGTTAGTATTAAATCGAGAGTAACAATTCCAGTGTTAGTATCTTAAGTATCATGTTTGCCTCCATGATTCTTGATTGTTTTAATATCAAGTTTATCTAGGAGCTGAAAGAATTGTTTCATAAACCATCATGTGTGGCAGATATAACGATATCTAAAACAATGTTTTGGTTGCAATATGATTGAGTATAATATATGTTCTCATATTGGATGAGAATTTACGAAGGTTGGAGATGCTAGACATCCTAATCATCCAAAAGGGTTTTGGAAAGTAATGTTATACTCATGATTCGCCTTTATAAGCTACAGTAGCTTGATCATGAATGTCGTCATGATAAGGGTGAATAGAATATGTATGTAAAATGTTTACTACACTAAAATATTACTAAAGAATAGATCTTGAAAGAATACCGATCATTTTGATGATGGTGATCTACTTCAAAGTGCAAGTCCAAAGGTATTATTATTTGAATATACACGCTTTGGACTATGTGTCATGTATATGGCGCCACTGTTGATGTTGATAGATTCTTTTAAAAGGAAAAGGAAATGCTGGAAGAGAATCTATAAAATATACTTGGCAGAAAAGAAAAGATTAGAAATATCCAATTTAGGTATATGGATCATATACATGTTATGGTTGTATTCTTTGCTTGTTAAACAATGTGGTTCTTGGGTATTGGATACCGAATTGGTTGGTATGAAATTTCATACGGAACAACACAATTCATGAACCACAATGGCCTAAGTAACTAGCAAGTGAATATGTGATGATGTTCATCGAAAACAAAACAAACCGTTGTTTGTATTTCTCGTTGACATCAAAGCTTGACTTCAAGATTTGTTTTAATAATTGTTATTTAAATCAGGTATTATGAGAACAAAGATTGTTCAAATAATTATCGTATTCCATATAAGATGGATGATTTACAAATCTAGTTGGAGAAATCACATCCATAAAACCTAATGCTAAAATGCCGCAAGACAAATGATTGAAAGATCACTTACAAAGTGACATCGCTGTTTAAATTATATTGGAAAGAAAACATGAAGAATCTCCATATTCATGGATTTTTGGAGTCTTTGATTTGATCAAGTGACGCTTGTGAGACTTTCCTCGGGATAATTAAAACTTCGTTCGAAGGCCAAAGAAGAACGAACGACTAAATTATTGGAATTTATACATATCGATGTATGTAGTCCATTATGTATAGTCGTAAGCGATGGATTTCAACTTCATATGTTTTCTCTGGAAATTTGAGTGAATATTCACTTAATGAGAAAGAAGTATGAAATATTTGAAAAACGTTTCAAAGACTTTCAAGATGAAGTGGAAAATCATTGTAACAAGAAAATAAATGGTTTATGATTTTATCATAAGGGATTTGTTTGAGTTACAAGTGTAACAAGAAAATAAATGAATTATGATTTTATCATAAAGGGATTTATTTGAGTTGCAAGTTTAGCAAAACACCTAGATTTACATATCCCAAAACACCATAGGAATATGGAGTGTTTGAGATTTGTAATGAAACTTTGTTTGACATGGTTGGATCAAAGGTGTTATTTATAAAACTGCCATTATGTTTTAAAACATTAAAGCTTTAGAGACTACCGCTTTTACACTGAAAAGAGCTCCATCTTGATCCGTTGAAATGACACCATGGAAGTTATGGTTTGGGGTAAAAACCAAGTTGTTATTTCTTAAATTTTGGTACGCTAAACATAAGTAAGATGTTTACAACCGAAGTCGGATGAGCATGTCTTTGTAGGTTATTTCGAATAACAATCGGTTATTCCTCCATAACACCAAGGACAAAAGGGTTTGTCGCTTGAAACATTGAGTTTCTTGAAGAAGGAATTTTTCATAAAAGTTAAGTGGGAGGACTATAGAACTTTGATAAGGTTAACGAACCTTAGCTATATGTGCTGAGTTGCACAGTGCCGGAAATCGTTCCGGAGGCAGCCATAATGCTCATGGTTTATGTGCCTCAAAGGTTGTCGTCACGGAGATCTAAGTTCCTATTGAATCAAGTAGGTCGGATAAACAATCAAATACTAAGATTTGAGAGTAAATCATTATTGTTTGACAATGATGAACCGACTATATGCAAAGAAGCAATGATGGGCCCTGACTCCGTCAAATGGCTTGAAGCCATAAAATCTGTGATAGTTCCATACACGAGAAATCAAGTTTTTAACTTGGAAGACCCTTCGGAAAGGTGTAAAAACCTATCGGTCGTATTTGGATCTATAAAGAAACAGACATGGATGTTTCACATCTATGAAATAGTCGACATGTCGTAAAGTATTTTACGACAATGTTCAAGGAGTTGACTATGACAAGATTTGATCTTTCATAGCGATATTTAGTCTGGACGGATTAAAGTAGCAACCACTACATATAATTTGTTATATGGTAGATGAATAAACAAAACAAAGTTCTTCTAATAGAATGGTTACCTAGGACATGTACATGACACGATCCAAAGGGTTTTGTTAATTCAAAGGATGCTAAAAAGGGCATGCAAACTTCAATGGTTGAAGTAAGCATCGCGGAGTTGGAATCTTCACCGTGATGAAAAAGAGTTTTCATCAGGAGACGATGAAGATGCTTGCATTTGCAAGAAATTATGTGGGAGCGCTGAGACATATTTCTAATACATTATGTGGAGGACATCTTGTTGATTAGAAATGATGTAATTTTTATTGACAAAGGTTAAGAATTTCATTTCGATGAAAAAACTTAGGCAAAACCTGAATATTTAGCATGAATGTCTATAGTGGACAGACTGTGACGCTAATATGGTTGTGCCAAACGTACATATATGAGATATTGAAGGAGTTCAATATAGAAACAACAAGAAACAGTTCTTGTCGCATGAAAAAGAATTGAATCAAGATTCAAGTGTATCGACACTTGATAAGTGAAACAAGATTCAAGTGCTTTGACACTTGATGAGTGAAATCACAAGGATGTTTTGATCAATCATACCATGATATGTACACATCCAGATATGTCCTATGCTCTAAGTGTTATGAGCATATACTAGAATGAATCATAAAATGATCATTGGACTATAGTAAGGATATTCTTATGATCTTTTGGAAGAACTAAGAATATATTTGTGTAGAGGTGACAAACAATTACAAATAGTTCATTGTAAAGCGTTACATTGATACTAGTTTTGTCACAAGATACAAATTAAGTTTATCTCAATTTAAACTATGGGTGGCACAATGTAATGGAAAGAAGATTCCATGATGGATTTGGATGAAATCCATAGTTAAGACATTGTGACGAATACTACAACAAAAAGGCTAAGTATATGACTGCTATAGTAGCAGCAAAGGAGGGAATTTGTGTCAAGAAGTTTGTTATCAAACTAAGGTGTGGTTCGCAACGGGCTAACACTAAAGATATATTGTATGACAATAGTATCGACATGATTTAACCCCAAGGAACTAAAGGTCTCACCGAAAGACCAAATTTATACAATGCCATCTCATTGGAGAATGAGTGATGCGTGAAGACGCAAAGACATGCAAATACACACAGACCCGAAGCGTCAGATCCGTAGATTATGTTAACCACTTGAAATTGCGTATATGAAACACCAGAAAGCCATAGGTGTTCAATAGCAAAGTTTTCAAACTAGATTATTGTCTCTAGTGCAAGTGGGAGACTGAAGGGAATATGCCTGAGAGGCAATAATAAAGTGGTTATTATCGTATTCCTTGTTTATGATAAATGTTTATTTTGCATGCTATAATTGTATTAATACGAAAACGTTAATACATGTGTGTTTAATAAACAAACAGAAAGTTCCTAGTTATGCCTCTCTCATAAACTAGCTCGTTGATTAACAAGATGATCAAGGTTTCCTGATCATGGACATTGGATGTTGTTAATAACGAGATCACAATATTAGTGTAATGGTGTGATGAACATTCATCCGAAGTATAGCATTACGATCAAATACATTGAGTTTATATTGCTATAACAACTTACGAAGTGATCCTAATCCTTAGACCATGAGATCATGTCAATCACTAACACCGGAAGAATTTCTTGATAACATCAAACGTCACACCGTAACAGGGTGATTATAAAGATGGGTTTAGAACTACTAAAGTGTTATGTTGAGGCCCATGGATCGAGAGTGGAATTTGTTCATCCCGATGACGGATAGATATGCTCTGGGCCCTCTCGGTGATATCACATTGATTAGCTTGCAAGCAAGTGATTTGATCACTAGAATGTTATATCACGGGAACGAGAAAAGAATGCATGTCAGTAACGAGATCAAACTAGGTATGGAGATACCGATGATCGAATCTCGGACATGTAATATATCGCGAAACAAAGGGATTAAGATACTAGCGTAAAAGGTTCTGACGATCACAAGAAAGTCATCGTTGAATGTGTGGGAGTCAGTATGGGTCTCCAGATCCCGCTTCTGATTATTGATCCAAGAGGGGTCTCGATCATGTCCACATTATTCACGAACCGTAGGGTGACACACTTAAGAGACACCGTCATCCATTTGGAGCAAAAGTTTCATGCCGAAAAGAATAACAAGCGCAGGAATTTATTTCACTAGATACCGAAACGGGTTTTCGGGCGAAATTGCAGAAAGTGTTTCTGCATGTGAAATGAAATACTATCAAGGGGTTATATGTGAATGTTTGTCATTAAAGTAATTGACAAAATTCTGAATAAATAAAAGGAGTTTTAGTTAATGAGAGTTTGCATTAAATTTGGTGGAAATTTAATGGGAATTTGAGTGGGTTTTTGAGTGGAGGGAATTGAAAGGCATTTGAGTGAGTGGAGTGTCCACCCACATGAATGTGGAAGAGGTGGGGGCAGCCCCATGGCTGGGCGCATGGCCCCTTGGGTGCCCCCCTCTCCCTATAAAAGGAGCCCCCTCCCTCTCTCTCACTCACACCTCCTCGTGAAGGATCTCTCTCCCCCTCTAGAATTTATCCCCCATGGTCTCGGACTAGCGAGATACATGTTCCCGGTGGCTATTCGGCAAGAAAGAGTTGTGCTTCCGCTGCATCGCTGGAGCAAGGAGGCAGAGGTTGCTCGGTGCCTCGAACGTGTGTGCGAGCATGGATGCGCTATTGTTTTGCGGCGCTAGGACTTCCTCTCGATCTTGAGATCGGCAAGAGATCGTCTATATCAACCACGAGTTTGGACTCGTTAAGCTTTGTCGGTCTTCAAGGGTATGTTCTCTACGGATATACATCCGCCCGTTGTTTGTATCTAATAGATAGATCTTGGTACATAGTTGTTCCCATCGTAGGAAATTTTTTGTTTTCTATGCTGCGAACCCTACAAGATCAACAAATCACGTGCTAAACATGCATGTTCAACTGAATCTGAGGAGGAGGATGACGGAGAACTATGTGGATCCATATGCTTCATCAGATCCGTTCAGCAATCGCGGATGCCGAAAAACTTCAATCTCTCTTTGGACAACCCGAAGTTCGACGGCACACAAGAGCCAAAAGCTTGGCTCGACGATCATCTGTCGTCCGTCAATCTCCACGACGGGAATAAGAACACCGCACTATAGTGCCTTCAGCTGCAGCTGACAGGTGTGGCCAGGGTTTGGCTTAGCATCCTACCCTCCGGCTCCATCCGAAGCTGGGAAGAGATGGCGTACAGCTTCATCCGCAACTTCAAGGGCACCAGCATGAGGACAACCTCAATCGAAGAGCTGCGGGCCTACGTCCAGCGGACAAACGAGTCCATCCACTCGTACATACTATGCTGGTCTCACATCAAGAACTACGTCGCAAACATCTCCGAAGAGACGGCAATCGATGCCTTCAAGGACGGTGTCAGGCACCAAGATTTCAAGGAGGAGCTCGGGCGCGTCAAGCCCAAAACCCTTGATAACCTCATGGACATCGCCAACCGTTGGGCAGGTGGCGAGGCTTCCGTCAACCAAACACATTCGGATGATGAAGATGACTTCGGTCGCAGGCGCGATCGCCACAGCAAGAGAAGGTCGCGCGTCTACGACAATCGCGACGGAGTCGGCTTGGTTGCGTCCAGATACGCTGATCGCCACGACGATGGCAACCGCATTAGCGGACACCGCGGCAGCAACTACCGTGATAGCGGACGACCCGCACAAACATGGCAACGTCGCAACCGTGACAACAAGCCTTCAACATACGATAAGCTCTCTGGTCCCTGCACCATCCACTTCTACATCGACAAACAAGATGGTAAGAAGAAGGCCAGCCACATGCTCAAGGACTGTCGGGAATTCTAGAAGCTCAGCGAGGGCTTCACCCAAATGCGATGCCAAGCGGTGAACCCAGGATTCACACCGGCCCCTGGGTCCGTCGCTCTCGGAGCTCCCCCACCACCACCTGGATGACCCTCGTGATGGCGCTGCGTCAACGTGGGAGCGCTTCATCGGGAAACCCCAAGAGCAAGGTGTGATGCAGCACAGTAGCAAGTCTTCCCTCAGTAAGAAACCGAGGTTATCGAACTAGTAGGAGGAAGGAAACGTCTCAAAGGTGTTGCAAGCAACGTGGAAACCTACACAACACAAACTCAAGACTTTGCCCCAACTAACAGTGAGGTTGTCAATCTCACCGGTTGCTGTAACAAAGGGTTAAATGTATGGTGTGGAAGGTAATGGTGGTTTGCAGCAAGTAAACAGTAACAGTGGAAGATGTATCAATGTTAAAGATTGGACCGGGTTCCATAGTTCACTAGAGGTGTTCTCCTTAGATAAACAAACACGACATGCTGGGTTATCATCCGAACCCCCTCCAGTATTAAGTTGAAAGCAACAGACAACTGCTTTAAGCAAAGTGTGTAAGGTAAACAATCCACTTGTTCCATGAACAAGAGACTATTGTTTTCTCCCTAGTGGCAACAACACATCTACAACCTTAGAGATTTCTGTCACTTCCCATGATTAAATAGAGGCATGGACCCACTATCGAGCATAAATACCCCCTCTTGGAGTCACTAGCAACTACTTGGCCAAGATAGCTACTAACAATGGAGAGCATGCAAGATCACAAACAACACAGACATGATAGAATCAATAAGACAAAACCATTAATCAATCTGACATAGTAATCTCAATATCCATCGGATCACCGCAAACACAACATGCATGATTACAAATAGATGAGATCTTGATCATGAACGGAGCTCACAAGATCTAGACATGAAAGCACAAGGAGGAGATACAACCATCTAGCTACTACATGGACCCGTAGTCCAAGGTGGAACTACGCACGCTTCATACCGGAGGCTAGCATGATGAAGAAGAAGGCCTCCGGGATGATCTCCCCTCCGGTAGGGTGCCGGGAAGAGCTTCAGATCCCCCTGATCTAGGGACAATGGTGGCGACGGCTACAGACGGTTTCGTGGAATATTGATCGGGTACTTAGGGTTTAGGCATCGGGGGTTTCTTATAGGCGAAGAGGCGAGGCTAGGAGGCGGGCAGGGGGCCCACACCTTGCCCAGGCGCGGCCTAGGGTGGGCCCGCGCCTGGGGGTGCGGCCGCCCTGTGGCCCCCCTCCGTCTCTCCTCTGGACTCCGTGTTCTCCTCGATAAAATATTGACTTTGTCTTTTGTCCCGTCCAATTCCGAGAATATTTCCTTACTAGCTTTTCTGGAACCAAAAATAGCAGAAAATAGACAACTGACACTGTGGCAACTTGTTAATAGGTTAGTACCAGAAAACATATAAAAAACACCTCAAAGTATGGACAAAGCAAAGCAAAGTAGATACTAAACAAGCATGGAACATCAAAAACTATAGATACGTTTCCGACATATCAAGCATCCCCAAGCTTAACTCCTGCTCGTCCTCGAGTAGGTAAGTGATAAAAGAATAATTTTTAAGGTGACATGCACCATCAAAACCAAGATCAAACCATTTGCAAGCATTGAAAGTTAGGATCAAAGAACTCTAAACATGAGCATGGAAGATGGAGTTCTAACAGTAAGACAAAGTAACTATGCATGCAACATGAAAGGCTACAAACAAAGATCATGAATAACATGCATTGAAAAACGTTTATTCGTTTCACATACAGAAAACATAGCATAGTGGCATTCAACTTGTCCCTCATAGAGTAGCAAATAGATGCATAGGATACCTTCAAAGTTCATAAGAGTGACTAGATACAAATAGCACAATATCAAGTAATATCAACAATATGCATCAATCAATAAGTTTTAGGACAATGCACATAGAACTAAGAATGGCAACTATACTCTCTTAACTGGTGCCTAAAGGTAGAAGGTGGAGACTCAATATAATGGTGGAAGAAAGGCCCATCATAAAGGGAAGCAGGGATTTCAAATTTCAAAAAGAGCTTCCAAAAATCATGGTACTTGTTAGCTTTCAGGTCTCATTGCCCCTATCATAAGCATCTTGAAGTGATTAAGGTTAAAGTGAACAAACTATGGAGTATATGCTTGAAAAAGTATAAGTTGGCAATCTCATGTCCCTTGAATACAAGGGCCGCTCCTCATGCTACTCAACTTTAGTCACCTGTAAGTTCTTGTCATAGTAAGTACAAGTGTATCATAGAGAACCGCCAATGGGGTACCCCTTGCACATGGTACAGGAGCTATCCCATAACCAAAATGACAAGTCAAGCAGACAATGAGCATCTCAGCAAACTTATTATTTACCATGGGAATATGGTGCTTTTCTCTCTTTCCTCTTTTCTCAACAAGTCTCTTTTTTATAAGAAGAAAGCTTGATAGATGTCACTATGGTGATGCTGCAATTTTTCACCATGATTAGGCATGGCTTAGGCTAGCGGCCTAGGCGTTTCTCTAACACAAAATACATAACTCCATGGACTTACAATCTCTCCTTTTATTTCACACCGACGACATTCATAGACAAAAGAGCATGTCAACTATGTACAAAGTACAAGTGTAATGTTAAAAACGTTCACCATGACAACATGGTTCTGCTAATTCCAACATATAAGTGCAAGTATATACAACATAGATGACACAATGGTTCAATTTTATTAGGGGCAAGAAATATAAAGTGTGCCATAAAGTTTGTGAGAGTTTTAATCACTAAGTTTTCACATAACAAAATATTTTTTTAATTAGAAGATAGATAAAAACAAGAATATATTTCGAATGGTGTAACACATCATGCATGGCTTGATGCCATTTTAACAACTGCAGTCGAGAACAAAGGCCAGCAGTCGAGAACAAAAAGAAAGAAATAAAATGACTAAGCATAGTGATCGTCAACGTAGACAACTCCTTGATGGAAATCATAAATAACTCATGACTATCATGTATATAAGAAGGAAAGATTAAATATTGAATTCGTCAGCGTGCATGGAATGGTTGACATCGCAGATCAAGGTGCAGGTGGTTCAGTATTTTTTAGTGGGTTTATCCTTCTAGATTCAACCATAAAATAGCAAGAAACATTATCATGCATGTTAGAGCATCTCCACTCGTTGGGTGAACCCAGGCCGAAATCCGGACCTTTTATTGGCCGAACGGAGCTTTATTTCGGCCTGGGTACGCCCAGTTTCCCACTCGCGTACCCAAGCGAGTTCCCACATTTGGCTAAAATTTAACAAATTTCGGCAAACTTTGGGCGAACTTTGGACGAATATGGGCGATATGGACGAACTATGGGCGAACTTTGGGCGAATATGGGCGATATAGACGAACTATGGGCGAACTTTAGGCAAATATGGGCGATACCGACGAACTTTGAGCAAATATGCCCGAATTTTGGGCGAATCTGGTCTATATGGGCGAAATTTGGGCGAATATGGTCGATACGGACCAACTTTGGGCGAATATGCCCGAATTTTTGGCGAACTTTGGACGAATCTGGTCTATACGGACGAACTTTGAGAAAATATGCCCAAATTTTGGGCGAACTTTGGACGAATCTGGTCTATATGGGCGAACTTTGGGCGAATATGCCCGAATTTTGGGCGAACTTTGGGCGAATATGGTCTACATGGACGAACTTTGGACGAATGTGGTCTATATGGGCGAACTTTGGACGAATATGAGCGAAATTTGGGCGAATAAGGGCGAATATATGCTGACTAGGCGGGTCCACTCGTCGAATTTGCTTCGTTCGGCGTTCTCAGGGCGTACCCAGGATCCTGGATTCAGCCTGGATAGGCCGGACCAAAACATGCCGAAATCCGGACGAAAACATGTCCTTAGGTACGCGACTGGGCCAATTTTCGGCGTTCGGACCGAAATTCGGCGTTCGGATCGGCCTCCTGGGGGAGCCAAGTGAAGATGCTCTTAGTACTACTATATTAATTAAAAAATAGCGAAGCTGGTTGCATACCATGCAAGTTGACCCAATATTATCAAAGGGGCAGCTGTGGAGCAAGTTGACCCAATATTATCAAAGGGGCAGCTGTGGAAAACATAACTTTTGACGAATTAGCTTTGTTAGTCTCAGGATATGTATATCAAGATGTTGCGTTCATGTTCCTCTTTCCCAGAAGACAAAAAAGGTAGGGTTTGCATGTGGCATAGTGCTATTCGTAGGCCTGGGCAAAAACTGACACCGCCCAAACCATCCAAACCATAAAAGGTGAAGCTAGTTCATTTTCCTTAACAAATTACTCAATCAATACTTCCAATCTAGTTCAAAAAGTTGAACTAACCCAAACCGGTTAAACCGGCAAACCGTTTTTGCCCACCCCTAGCTATTCGTTCTCACCCTCCTGTATTAATCATACACCACAATAGATTAAGAAAATGATAAACATCATCCATTGTCATCATCGATCAACTACTTTGGGTTGCTGAACCGTTGTTTGGAATTTACATTATCGTTGTAATTGAATGATTTTAAACGAGTTTCGGGGCCAGTTTATATATGTAGTAGAAAAAAGTTGGGGCAACACCTTTTGCACCAGATAGTAATTAAAAGAAATGAATAACTCATCACCATCACATATGTCAAGAAGGAAAGACTGTGTTTGGTTTGTGTCCAAGATTGCACCAAATATTTGGCTAGCCAAAATTTTGGTTGAGTCTTTGCTTTTTCACAAGTTGGTCAACATTGGCTAAAAAATTAAACTAGAGTTAGTAGTGGAGCATTGGCATGCCAAAAAGTTGGCAACAATTCAAACAAGAGCCAACCTTTTGGTTATGACCAAAATATTGGTAGGGTAAACTTTGGCCATAATCCAAACACACCCTAAATATTGAAGCATATACCATCATATATCTGTTCGTCGTCCTATATGTTATTTTGATAAAGAAAACGTGTTGATCGAGCTGAAATTGGTTCAGTCTACACCATCTATTTAGTCGGTTTGTGCATTTGCATAAATCATAAAATACTTTTAAAAAATTGGCCTGCATGTTGGCCCTATACCATTAACGGACCAGCTATGAAAAAAGTAAAAAAAGACGAGTATGCCTGTTAGTCTCAGGATATCTGTCAAAATCATGTTCATCTTACAAAGAAGACAAAATCAATAGGTTGCAAGTGGTGGAGTGTTGTTTCTTCTAAAGATCCTCTTCTGTATGGCATAAAAAATCTAGTTCTTTCTTTTCTCAAATTGTTGTCTGACAATAATAGAACAGAAAAGAATGACAGACGCCCCAGCTCCATGGTCATTCACTGATTATTAATGGTTACACACTAATACTATTGGTCCTTCAAGTCTATAAATAATGGAACCCCCGTGTTCACGTATCTCTCTCACAACACCGCAAGAAAGACACAAACAAAAGGATAGACCATTTGTTCCTCTTCTTCCCAAAGTAATGGCCACTATTCCTAAAAATGCTCTCTCTATGCTACTGGTCTCTAGTTTCATCCTAGGCGCCATGGTGAGTCTATCCTCTTCATGTCCTACTCGTTGTGAGAAGGAGATACTGTGGACCTTGTTTGCACGGCAAATTGGTGCGGGAACAAACAGGAACCAAGAGCAGTCGGTCCCCCCTGTGAATATTACCGATAACACGAAGTTTGGTGCGATCGTCACCAACAACTGGGTTGTGCTTGATGCACCTATACCAGCCGGAAACATAGTTGCTCATGCAAGAGGCACACACACCAAGGCTGGCCCAGCCGCTGGTGACTGGTTCACTTCTCTCAGCATAGTGTTTGAGGGAGCAAGGTACCGCTACATATACTTCTTTTGCAAAAAGTTATCTAGTTTTCTTGAATTTCAAGAACTGGATGTTCTTGATTTCTAAGTGTTTTATATTGCTTGATTAATATTGATTTTCCAAAACTTTATATGATATACATCTTATTAACGTATACAGGTTTAATGGGTCCACGTTTCAAGTCATGGGGATCACAGATATAAATGGTCAATGGGCTATCGTTGGTGGGACCGGAGAATTGGCGCTAGCACAAGGCACCATCAAGCACAACGCAATAATCCAGGCGGACAATGAAAACTATAGGCAGCTAGATATTCATGCTTTCTACACCCCTCCAGCGGTAAGTATGATTATGAGAAGTAAGATCTACATAACTAGGATCATACATTAGTCAATGTCATGCTTGCAAATAGACTATTCAATTTTCTCTAAAGCACAACCTTGATCTTTAACTGATATTATTATTTCACATATATATAGACATATAGAAAAGTTAAGGTTATATGAATTTATTCTTCATGACCAAATCAAGACATATATGTAGGATCAATTCAAGTGTCTATCCTAAATATTACAAAAGAACAGCACCTTTTAGTGAAGAATAAGTAAAATATTACAATCATTAACTTTCCAATATAAATTTATTTCATAATCACCATACCTTTTTCTATTTTAAACTAGGTGACATTCTCGCCAGAAAATAATCACTTGAATCTTTGACAACCAACTAACATAAAAAAGTTTAGTTCGATCAATCAAAAATAGCACCATTTATATTAGTTACAATTGATTTTCATACTATATTTAATCAGTAATATTACTTAATTTATAAATATCTTGCAAAAGTGAAATTTCTAACGTTGAATGTTAGTAGTTGTAAGAAATTTAAAACTCCTCGATCATTTGGTATCACAGTGTGCATTAGATGAGCTAATTTACTCATAATTTTCCTTCGTTTCTTACAGGTTAGTGAGAATGTTATTGCTATTGAATAATCGCTTCGGAAGATTGTTGATGTTTCATACCCATACTACAAATATGTCGAGAAGTACTTCATGAGGTTGTTGGCAAGGTCGTCATGATCTTATGTAGTTGTTGTCCTTGTTCGTGGTATTGTTGTTTGCATTTCTTTTCCAAAGCTACGTTGTTTGTTATTGTCTTGCAACACATTTCATATTTGTTGGATCATATCCTTGGATTCGACAATGAAAAGTGCCAACTATTTGAATAAAGAATGTCAGGCTTGTTTGTTTCTCAAGTGTGTACTATATTCACCGAGATTTGTGGCGCCCATAATGTACCGCCATCCAGAAAATCTTCTAACGAGTACTACAAAGTGCATCCAAAGATTTGTTGTTGAGAAAAAGAATCCCCGGTGAAAACACCACACATAGCTTTCTCCTGTACTTTGTTGGATAATTAGGCATAATTTCCATGATTAATTCTAGAATATAAATCATGACAAAACCAACTACTAGCTCATGTAACTCGAACATACTAGATGTACTAAACAACAGGATGATCGGAAACAAACAGCAGCTTAACATGTACTCGCAGAACATGATGAATAACCAAACAGGATCACGTAGCACGTATCGTTCGGTTGCCGTAGTAGAAACTTTGGGGAAGAGCGATCACAGCAAATGGCGACGAAGACGGCGGTAGGCAGCACCGCCTGACTTGGATGGAAGACGACCCGTGATGGAGAACTCGAGCAGTCGCGCAGAGCGCTTCCCAAAAACCTTATTCGCCCTCTCCCGTATAGGATCGCAAAGGCGAGTGGTTCCGGAGACCTGCTCTCCCGTCCGCCGGTGCACTCCGGCAAGCGGGATGGAGTAGACTACGGTGACGGCGCAAGTAGAGAGGATGGCAAAACCCTAGATTGGTTTTCGGTAGGTTATGGCGGAGGCGAACGTGGGCCGAGTCCACGTTACGCACGTTCAGGTCGGTTACAGTAGCCCACGATCCGGGAGCGATCCGAATAAGCTAACTGTTTGACACGTATGTCAAAACCTCACAGTTTTCCTGAGCAGCAAAATAAAGCTCGGCACGAGCGGGCGTGCGAGCGGTAGCGTCGGAGGAGGAGTGCGCGCGTGTATCTCTCTTATTGCTACTCACTTACAAAGTGGTGCAACACTCCACCTTATAAGGTGGTGCAACTCTCCTCCAACTTTCCATGTGGGACTAAACTTGAGCTCCCACTCCACTTCCATGTGAGCTGCCACAAACATGGGTCCAAACACATATGGGCTGCCACAAATTTGGGCTTTGAGATTTAGAAAAAATCTGAAATATACATGGGCCTTAATGGATTAGCCCCATTATTTCTAACATACTTTTCATATCAAAGTTAAATTTTCTAAAGATGTGTTATTGAGTGTCTAATGCACAACATCTCAACATGCCTATTTTGTTACCAGTATCGAGGAATAAATCTGAACATAGAATTTCAAGGTGAATATCAAGCGAACGGGGGTTCGCCTTGTGCGGCGTATAGCACCTCCCAAATCATTTGAGGTAAGCTGGGCCACATTTGAACGATAGCAGGCCTTCACCCATCAGGACATCACTAATCGAGCCCATTTCCACGCCCTTCTTCTCGCTTGCATCCCCTTCCCAAAACCCCTCCCCAACCTCCATGGGTGCGCACTAGCGCCACTGCGCTACCCCACCCCATCCCACCTCGCCTCCCGCCCATGGCTCGCCGCCTCCTCGCCCGCCACCTCTCCCCGCACCTCCGCCTCGGCGCGCCCCGCTACTCGCCGGCTCTCCCCATCACGCGCTGCCAAACCCGCGGCCCGGCGTCATGCCCCCCGCTCTGGGCTCCCCAAGGTGCGCCTTCTCCGAATTCACCCCCCTCATATCTCTTCCCCTCCTCCCTCTGATCATATGATGAGCTCCGTGATCTTATTGTGCACCACCGCCTGAAATTGCTTTCTGAATTTTCCCATATGTGTTCTAGCGTTGTGTAACTGTAACCTATCTCAGTCATCTCACTTCGTTAAACTGTACTGGTTGGTCGATTCTATCTTGTTAAATCTATTGATGTGACCTCTAGGCAGTACAAAATGCACTCCCTAGGCCATACGCGTGCCGGATTTGCCGCAAGTTCTGTTCGGCCGTGTGACTCGAGGTTGGGACGAACTACTGAAAGCTGAAACCCTCCCTGTCAATGCCTCTGTATAGGTCTGAATATAACTTAATTTTTTGCTAATTTCTCTGAGAAAGGAAATATACGGTTCCCAAGTTGCAGGTGCGAGCTAGATGAGTAGATGACACATAACCTTAGCACTTACTGGTGAAATGGAGATCCCACAGATGATCTTTCGGCAATCAAATGTTCTCTTCTTGTGTTTGTGAATTAGATGAGACAATTAGTGCATATGATACTTCCTGAACTATATGCTGAATAGATGGATTTTCATACTGGAAGTAATGTGCATCTTAGCTATATAAAAAAAATCATGAAAGTACCATGCTAACATCCTTTTAGTCAATGCTTATGATGTTACTATATTTCTGCGGGTGATTTTGTATCGGTTGACTTGTTGTATAGAAGATATGCCCTGCTATGTTGGTACCGTACAAAATAATATCATGATCTACTAGAAGGTCCATTCAATGACATTCTTCACGTTGATGAATCAATTCATACTGAATCCTTGCTGAGAAGAATTGTCGCCTGAAAATGCGTTTTACTGAAGCCATCATCTTTGTCCAGGAATACGATTCTTTGCTGATGATCGTTCACACTACGATCTGTTTGGTAAAAGAAGGCCAGGCGATGAAGGGTTCAGGAAAGCTTGGCAGGAGAATGTTGACGAGGAGGACTGCCTATGGACAGCCAGTGAGGACGAGGATGAAGAGGAAGAGAATGATACAAAAATGGAGAGGGAGATCAAGAAAGTGAAGAAGCAAGCCAAGGAAAATGCCAACCTCATAGATGGTGATGACAGTGACGAGTTAAGAAGTATATGCCCTGAGAGCGATGAAGACGATATGAATCTCTGGAGTGGCAGTGAGGAGGACGATGACAATGATATCCCTACCGAGCCACACCCCAACGAACGCAGTGATCCATACATAGATAAGGTGTTTGAATTTGACGAGGCACCTAAATATCGCACAATCTCTGAGCTGTTGAAAGATGAGAAGGAACCACCAGAGCTCACACCAGGAAAGCAAGCAAGAAAGCTTGCTGTAGAAAATGCTCTCAAAAAGTTGAAAAAGGGACCTGATGGACGCTACATTAACGTTTTTGATGTTGTGACTGATATAGATATCCTGATTGGAGCATTTGAGAACATTGTTTCAGGACCAGAATATGCAGAGCTGCGGGAGGGTGGACCAAAGAAGCTCAATATCCAGTTCTTCAAGGATATTCAAGCACGCATGAGAGACCCAAATTTCAAATTTTCTCCAGAGTTAAAGTTAAAGCCTAAGAGTAAGTTAGTGCCTAAGAAAAAATGGCAGAAAGCACAATCAAGAAAGAGGAAAAATGACAAACGTTGAGCTGAGAAGATAACACAGCACTCAGTTAAATATGGCTGGGGCTATAATTGAGGCCAGTAATGTACTTCTGTTCCAGAATCTTCAGTGGCGGACTAGTTATCTGTAGTGTTATCCGCAATGAATATCTTCTGTAACATGGCACAAGTACTTAGATGAGTATCTTTGTCCATCTCATTTTAATGTATGTTCAGTTTGGCAAACAAATGGGATCTGAATTCAGCAGTCTATTTTAATTTAACAAGCAGGGAGGGTGATTCTATCAAATTACACTGTAAATAACTTATAGCTAGGTGGGAAGGATGTGCTCAAATTGTTTCTGTAGTATGCGGAACTTCTCTTTTATTTAAGGTAACCAATGAACTTCATTTGAAATACTTGCTCAGTATGCGAGTTGGATCAATAATACTAGTAGTGGAGTGCTAATTATTTTCGGAAAAAGCGCTAACTACTGCTGCAACCTGGTGTTACTTCTGAGGATACCAAGGTCAGGCTTTGCAACACTTTATTCCTACAGCATTAGAAGCTTGAAACACCTGTCACCCTTCTTTCATGATAAGCTAAAAGAATCATTTGCATAGTAGTTCCATATTGTGATGTTTTAGATTGGAACTATGTAGTATGCATTATTTTTCTTATTGATTGGGTGCGTATATAGACATGCTTGGAATGAGCAAATGTGAAAGTGTAGATTCACACTTTCTATTTTCTTCTATGGTACACATATGCACTTGAAAGATCATATGCTTAGTATCTGTGCTGTGTTCAAACTACAAACAACCTGTTTTAGGTGATTAATGCATGATCAGATGTTTCCTCTTTGATTGGAGTACTGCTGGCGCACATACTAGTGTGCTAATAGCCTAATACTAACCTTGCTGTCAAGACTGTTGTCATTCCACTACACCATGTTTTATAGGTAGTTTGCATGTTAAGAAAGCTAAAGTTTTCCTAGAACAGTCCAAAGCAGCTCAACCCGGCTTGCTTTTTATTTGCTACCTGGATCATATTGTCATACTAACCGTGCACATAAACATGCTGGCGAGTGTTTATAGATGCGTGTAGCATTCTGTCAGCAACTGAACTGATCAAACTTTCAGTATGGCACCCTTTACTCTGTATTATCTACTATATAGAGATTTTATGAGAAGTTTCCTTCTTGGCGTACTTAATTGTGAAATCGACAAGAACGGTTGAAGTTTGATTTATTTTTTTGTTTGAAAAAAGGAATCTCGAAGACTGCAGGGTTGTAGAATAGTAACATGTTGATAGCTTACCTTTATTTGTTTAGTCCGCCTTTCAGGAATAGAAAGGTCAGGGAAAGGAAGCTTCTTGTGGAATCGTGCAGGCAAGTGCTCGTGCCTCCTTGTAGGTAATCTTATTTATCCACCCATCTGGCCTCAATTATAGCCCCAGCCATATTTAACTGTACCCAAACAGTATTATAAGCTTTGCCATGCTAAGCTTCTTATCTGGAAGCACGGGTGCCGAATCAATATTTAAATCCATGAGTCTGTCGTTACTGTTCACAAATGCTATTAGTAGGGCCTGAAAAGCATATTGTTCTGAAGTTTCCTGGATGGGTACTGTGATCAGCTGGCTCCACGCCTATCATTCCTTTGTCTAAAGCTTTTAGACTAGTTTTGTAGAGAAACTTGGTATTATCTTTCACTTTTACGAGATAAAGCAAAAGTAAAACTTGAACTGAAGATTCATCTATGGTATCAGGTGAGAAAAGACACAATATTTTTTAACAAGGAGGTTTATTTTATTAGTCTGGACTAGGAGTGCATTCATCAAGATTTTTTCATTGATCAATTGAATATAATAAGTGCGTTTGCAATTATGACTTGAGTATTTCTTATGGCTGCTTGTCAATGTCAACAGATTTGTATCTTTAAGCCTTCTCTTTTGGTTGGTAGTGTTAAGAAGTAGTATCGCTGACCTCTGTGGAATCTGAGTTCAATAACTTCAGATCAAATTAATTGAAATAGAACCTCTTCACCACAATATATCGTGCAATTTCTTTTAAGTGTTTGGGTGTTATTTTTCTTTTTTCCTGTTTGGTGTCCCCAGGAGCATTTTTCTTGTCTATGGCTGGCTGTTTGGGATTTTATTATCGTAAAGCTGGGTTCTCGAGCCTCTTATCTAAAAAATATGCATTTCTTACAACCTTGGTGCACAGTACTTCAAAATTCCCCTTTTTTCAAATGTATCAACTGGACAGCTATCAGTACCCATATATCAAAAGCTCCGAGACAAAACACTAGCATGCTATTCAGGTGAATGCTGCATTCCAAAAGAAACGCCATCACCGGACCCAATGGTTCTCTGCTTTCTTGTTCATGCTGCAGGGGCCAAGTTTTCTTGGTAGTTGCACGCCCCAATTCACTGTGCTTCACCACTGCAGGTCAAAAAGACATGCCCCAACGGTGCTCCTCTGCAGGCCTGGCTGCCCCAAAGCACCCTCTCCCCTGAACATTAGCTACTCCTTTTCATGCTTCCCTGTCATCATAATCCCTTGTACTAAAAGCAAGCAATATATAACCTACTCTAATGATACACCAAAGCTGCCTGCTAAAGTCTAAAGATGGTCTTTTGTGCTTAAATTTACTGTGCTTGTCTTTCCATGCCCTCAGGCCTCACCAGCTGAGCTCCAGCTTTTGTCCACTGCCTTTTCTGTTCTGGTCCTGGGCCTCCTCACTGCTGGGTTGATGAGAGGTCGGATGTACCTGGGTCTCACATGTGTGTGAGGGAATATATTGACTGAAATGACGAGAAAGCTTTATCTCAACTCAATCAGCATGGTAGTACTACTGTGGTAGTGCCTATCTTTCATCCTTTTTCTATTTGGGAAAAAAACTTCTTTCCCACAAGGCCAGTATGTTGGGCACCAATAAGGGAAGTGGCACATAGCTTTCGCTGCATCTCTAAAGGAAAGAAAAAAAGGGGGATGTGATCTAGATTTGGCTTGCTTGCTGTCTGCACATCGTTTTTGTCCTCTATCATTTTGATTTAGGACCATCGGTTTGGTTTGATGGGAGAGTCTATGCTGGGCAATTTATTAACCTATTATTGGGGATCAGTGATCTTTTTAATGTATATGTGTTTCAGGTAAATTACATGTATCATATAAATAGTTTTACCTTGCATTTGCTTTATCAGCATTCAGCAACTCCAAACCTTGGAATTTCTCCGCCTGCTGGTACCATTTTCACTTTAATATGTTGCAGTTACTACCATGCTAAGTTCTATCCGTGCATCAACTCAATTCATGGAATTTCTTCCACTGCAGGTAGCTTTGCACACTATAATTAGTCTATGCTTCCCGTCTGGATCTTGCGTTGAGTTGACCATCGTTGCGGTCATGTGTGCTGCACACCCGTGTAAGTAAGTGTTTGCAATATTATAATCATCACCAGTTCCAGTTTAACCCAGACATCGAGGAATAAACAAATCTCTGTAGAGCAGTTTTCTTTTCCCGAGAACCCTATACATTATTACAAAGGGGACTCAGCAGCCAACTGTGCACTTCAAAAGTATTGCCTTTCTTGTTCGTGCAGCTAGTTAACCACTTGAAAAATGGATAAACTGTATACCAAAAGTTCTTTCAGAACATCATGTACCACTGAGTCTTGTTAATTCCGTCTTTTGCTCCAAAGATCTAGTAAACCAGTCACAAAGATACCAGTTACATGTATAATAGTGCCAAAATGAAACTAGGAAACCACTAAGAGCAGCCTTAGATCTACCACTTCATATTTTCTTGTTTCTTTGGTCCATTTGGTGGGTGCATTATGAGCTCTGTACTATAGTCTGGCAAAATAAAAATAAAAGACTGATTAGGGAGTCAGAATTTATTTTCGCTAGGGACCAATGTGTTCATGACGAGCTACAATCATTCTGCTATGCATTCATTTTCAACCACTTTTACCGGCATAAACTTTCATCATGAAACTTGATCATAATTGGCATCTTTGGTTTTTAGCAGGTCACTGTTTTTTCTGAAGCCCCCAATGGAACCATCCTCCCTTTGAAATCGTCCCTGAATTGATCACCCATGTTACTGGTGGGCAAGTTTCCTCTTGGTTATTGGAATCTACTTGCAATATATAACTGCTCCCATATTCTCTCGACGATATTTCCCCACCTAGAACACTGCCCCGAGAATTTGTTTAGTCTAAACTACGATGTCATGCCTTAAAATTGCCAGTCCACTCCTCTGTACTTAATCTACTAGTTAGTGTTTATTTTTCTGTTCACATGGCATGCTCACCGGTTCCACTCATGTGTCATGATCATCTTTTAGGGCGGTGTGGGACAGTTTCTGCCAGCGATACAGCACCCCAGGCATTGACAGCTAGCAGTGGATTAACCATTCACCGTTGAGGCTGCTGCGATGATCACCATTTGCAGCATAGAACTCCACAACCACAAGACACCAAATATACAAAGCATGGCAAGCCAGCCAGGCAGGGGCAGAGGACTAGGCAGTCAAAGGTAATAATTTACACTACGCTGTCTCTGATCATCCTCTGAATTCAAACTCCACATCTAAGTCAACAACATCCATGATCCATTCTTGATACGAGAGAAAACAATAAAAGCAGTAAAATACTAGTAAAAAAGGTAGTACGACTGCATGGAGCACCATTGCCATTCTTCATCACCCAACCCTCTACACTGTAACGCTGCTAACTACAAACAGTCCTACATGACAACACAGCCCTTGGTGTTCTCATCGCTGAACATGGTCTCGACGTCCCCGCTGCCGGCACCGGCGCCGGGATGGTAAGCAGAGCTGCCTGCAGGTTGCTGGTAGTAGTAGCTGTACGGGTTGTAGTAGGCGGTGTACGGGCTGATCTGAGGAGACCGGTGGTACATCATCTGCGGCTGTGGCTGCGCCTGATGCATCATCATGTTGCCGTTCAGGCCCCTCATCATCGCCGCGGCCGCCGCCGGGTTGTTATGGAACCCAGCCTGCATGTTTGCCATGAGGTTGCTGTTCTGCTGCTGCTGTTGGAGGTGCTGTTGCTGAAGCCCCCCTCCATAGCCGGAGGCAGCATAGGATGGGTGGCTGAAGCCGCCGCCGCCGCCGCCTGCGTAGCCAGGAGCAGCACTGCCCGCCCCCAGGCCATGGTTCAGGCCCATCAAGCCATTGATGCCACCGGTGTTCTTCTGAGCGCCGCCATTCCCCAGCTTGGCGTTTGCTGCCGCCATGTTCATGTTCATCTTCTGATTCTGGTGGTGGTTGCCTGCTGCCGCACCACCTTTCTTGCCGTTGACGTTGCTCTGGTTACTGTTGACATTGGCACCGTTGCCGTTCTTGTTCTTGGCATTGCCCGCTGCAGCCGCAGCTTGCTGCCTGAGGATGCCGAGCTGGCCCATCTTGTCCCCGAGGAAGCGGAGGTCGTCCTCGTAGTCATCGTCGTCAAACTCGTCGTCGTCTTCGTCGTCATCGTACATGTCGTCCTCGGAGCTCAGGTCAGGGAGCTGGTGCTTGCTGTGCTGGCTCTTGAAGGCCTTGAGGCCCTGCATGAGGCTCCCAACTCCACCATGCTTGCCGCCCTGGTCCTTCTGGCTGTTCTTGCTGTTGCTGCCATCTTTGCTCGGGTTGGCAGCTTGCTTCTGATTCTGCTGCTGCTGCTGCTGCTGCTGCTGCTTCTGCTGGTTATTGTTGTTGTTGCCCTTGTGGGCCTGGCTGTTGCTGCCGCCCTTGTGGTGTGACCACACCTCTGCGTGCTTGCCCCCTCTGCCGAGCTTCCTGATGAGCGTCTCAGAGCCCACGCTGCCGGTCACCGTGACCTTGTGGTTGTCCACATCGATGGCCACCGAGTAGACGCCTGCAAACAGGAAGCGGAGAGTTGAGTTCACAGGCCGCTCCTGAGCCAGCCACTGTAACTACCACTACTACAGATTATCACTGGCCACCAGTTATTAATCAAGGATCACAAGATGCAGGCTTGTGCGATCCACCCCGTGTATTTTTCCTATATATATATAAGCCGTTTGTGAGATTTGACACAGCAATTGCCTCAGCTACTACATGGGTGAGTTTGGGCATACTCATCGCCAGCTCGGTAGATACAGACTGGTGAACGAGCTCAGGGGTCCTTGTTCCCTCTTTTCCTCAAACACACACTGCTGCTACATGAATTGGGTCTGAACATTAGCATGGCCGTGTAAATGCATTTAGTTGGCAAGGCTCAGTGGCGCTTTCGGATGCTTGTGGACAAAGCCTCCAAGCTTTTATAAGCCGCGCACGGAAGATATTTACAAGCAAAGCAAGTGTCAAGAAAAAAGGGAGAGCTGCAACAAGGTACTCTACCACCTGGTAGAACGGCACATGGCGCATGAAGGAACCAACAGAGAAGCCATGGGAGAGGACTGGAGGAGGGCGACAGGGAGAATGCGCATACCTTCGATCTTCTGGAGCAGCTTCTTCACCTTGTGCCTGCACCCGTCGCAGTGTATGTTCACCCTCAGGACATGGGTCTGCAGGAAGCAAGGGAACATGGTCAATCCCCAAGAACAGTTGCAAATCCACACACTCGAGAGAGAGAGAAACAGAGAGGGGAAGGAGGGTACCTGGATCTTGACCAGCTTGAAATCCTCGTCTTTGGTCATTGTACCTGCAGAGCACCCACTGTCTGCAAGCTGTGCAAGGCGGCTGGGATGGAAATGGAGAAGAGGAAAATGTAGCTGGAGGAAGAGAGAGAGCGTGTGTGGGAGGGAGCAAGCAGGCAGGCAGGCAGGCAGAGAGGAGTGGCTAGTGGAGGAGTGGGGAAGTGATGGTGGTGGTGGTGGTTCTTGTACCGTTGCAGCAGCAGGAGGAGGAGGAGGAGGAGAAGCCCCTACTACTTGCTGCCTGCATTTAAGAATGGGTTCTGCTCACTCTTCTCCCTTCCTACGGCTACAGGCAGCTACTGCCACTCTTCTTCCACGCCTCCAGCTCCTGCATAAAATCTCTCACTCACTGGCCTGCCACTGCACCTCCCACCCACATGGGGGAGGGAGGGGGCCTTCTCTTCCTCCTCCTCCTCCTCCTGCCCCCACCACTGTGGTAAACTCATACTATTATTGCAAGTTCTGCTACTGTACTCATACAGTTACAGTTACAGTTACAGCCTCTCTCTATCTCTGTCACACACACACACTCTCGTTCAGGATATAGTGATAAAATATGAACTTTGTAGTTTCTCCAGAACATTGTCTAAAGAGACTTGGGGCAAAGGCCTGCGGGCTTTGGAGTTTGGACTCGGCATGGGAAAAAAAACTACTACTCTCTCCGGCCCATATTAATTGACTTGTGTTTGTCAAATTTTAAATTAATATGGGTCGGAGGGAGTACTACAGTTATTGGCCATCGTATATAAATTGCTTCAATACCAAGGGCAGTACTAGTATGGTCCAGCGTACTAACAGCCGTACTTACGTGCGTGTGCGTTGTACTACACATGTGGTCGCTGCCTGGGCGATCGACTGCTAGCTAGCTAGCTAGCTGAGGACGAACATGTCATTACAGGCTTAATTAGCATGTTACCAGTCTGATCTCTACTACTACTTGCTACTTGTGTGTGGCTGGCTGGCTGTGTGTTTAGCTCTGTGTGGCTTAATTAGCTCTTTTAATTGCTGCACGGTGTAAGGTGTTGGTGGACTAATCGTGCTTGGAGAGGATTGGTTAGAAGCCAGATTGGTCAAGATCAGTTTAACTAGCCACTAATAATGCGCAGTCGTCTAGTAGTACCCCTTTCTCGCTTCGTGGGTGGAAGATTTTCGTGGTACCGTAAAGTTGCCATCTTATGTCCGTAGAAGACTTGAGGTAAAGTAGTTAGTGAACAACCACACTTTTGGAGGAGAGCCACGCAACCTTGATGTCTGCAGCGATCATGTTATTAGAGTTAAATACAGTAACCGTCTAAATTAGGTATTTATCGGACTGGGATCGATAAGTAGCAGTAAATCGAGCCATCCGGACAAGTAGCAGGACTAAATCGAGTCATCCGGACAAGTACATGGACTAATCATGTATTTTGCAAACATTTGTGGTTTGTCTTTTTTTTTTTTTTTGCAATTTCCGTGTTCTTCTGCAAGATTTCAGTCCACGTGTCGTCATCCGCGTCGTCGGCTCAGATTCGACAACGAACAACGGATTAGACCGAATCGAAATCCATTTCACAAGTACGCATGCAAAATTCGGCAAATTCCGAGTACGAAGAACTAACTCTATGTTATATATATAGTATGCAGATGTAGAAGACAAATGTTATCGTATGAGATTCATATGAAAGCACGTTGTTAACACAGGAGTGGAAGCCTCGTGATGCATCTTGCTGCCGTTTCTGGTTGCAGGTTTACATGATGGTACACGAGTTGTCTGGTTTTGGATGGAGCAATTTGGCCAGGAAAATAGAAGACGGGGCCATATATGTTCGTACGGGAGGGACGGATGGATGGATCACTAACACGGGCCCACGTGTCGGCCTTGCAACAGTGGCGCGGCAGAGATTGCCCCTTCCTCTCTGTCCTGTGTGTGTGGGCGCAGGCGCGCAGCGAGTGAGCTATACTATTTTTTGCGTACATGAACTGATGAACACGCAGGGGAGAGGAGAGGGGAACGACAGGGGAGAGCAGGTGCGGTGATGCGGGACCTTTAAAATACTGCCGGATGGATGGATGGATGGAGGAGTAGCAAGGAGAGGAAGGGATGGAGATGGTGAAAGTGAGAAATAAATCCAGCGAGAGCTTGCCCAGGCCAGCCCAAGGTGAAAAAAGCCAGCAGCGACGTGACGACGGTACGTACCTCCACTCCACCTATCGCTGCCTGCCCTGCCTTGCCTTGCTCCCAGGTTTACTTACACTCTCCAGTAGCAGTAGCCTAGCCTAGCCTGCTGCCGCCCAAGATTTTTGCTGCACGTCATGGATCCTCCTCCTGCTCCACCATCACTAGGCAGTCGTCTCTGCTGCTCCTCTTCGGCACTTCCAAGTACTACTACGATGTGTGTATCTCGGGGCTCGTGCTGCTGCCGGCATGGAGACCTGACCCTGACCCTGGCATACATACATTCATTCATTCATTTGCTCAAATGCTACGAGTATAACATGATTTTTGGTTGCCCCCGGGAACAAATGCGTTCCCCACTTGTTTGTTGTACTGAACATGTTTCTACCGTTGGTGTGTGTGGTTCAGGAGCACAGTAGGCGACCTGTCCGGTGCCAAGATATCACAAGGCTCTACCGCCGAAACACAGACGCTCTCAGGGGGCCAGGGCCAGGTTTCTGCTCACTATTTCCAACTCTCTCTCTTTTTTTTTTTTGAGATGCTACATAGTATCTCTCAGGCGGGTTTTCTTCAGTCCGAATGAACACCATGCAAGCAAGCTCGGTGACACCGGTGAGAATAGGTGTGGTCAATAAAATCAGTTGCGGCATCTCTGCGTCACACACGACGCGGTGGCTGACTAGAGCCTTGGAGACTTGCCTAGCATTGCGCCGCACTGTTCCATGTGGCTTGCGTAGCACTAAAGCCACGGTGCCGCTGCCTCTGCCTCTTCTGTAGTACTAGCACTAGTAGTACACGATCCAAGAAAAATAAAACGAAAAACGAAACTCTTGGACGATCTTCCTAGTAATTAATTTTTTCGATCTGACCCTCGTCCCGTGCGTGCTCCCTTCCAACGGGTGAAAAAGGAGGACGATGACAGTGCACAGGGCCCCACGGCGGCACTGCCTTCCCCAATTCACATCTCCACCCGCGTTTTTTCATCCGGACAAAGATTTTTCACCATGTAGCGTTTTTAGCAAGCCGATTTGCTCTAGATTTGGCTCAACTTTCATCACGCGTTTCTAGGCCGATCCCGGGGCGGTGGGAACGTGCTGGAAACGCCGGACAAAACGAAAAAGCAGGAGGGCCAACACTGTCAGCGACTTGGGGCCAAGCTCCCGCCCTTTTCTTCTTCCCCTCCCGCCTTTCCTCTCCATTCCCCCACATCTCCTGCCAGTTTGCCAAGCTTCCGATCACCATGCCGCCCAAGAGTTTTGTCAAACCCCGGTTCGCCATCGGCAAAACAAAGGAGAAAACGCCGAGGAGGCCGAGAGCGCCGATGCCGAGTGGCTGGCCCTTGTCCGAAAGAGGAAGGTCGAAACGGACAGCCGCAGGGACAGGGATGCAAGGTCCAAGGAGGCGAAGGCGCTCGCCGAGGCCCAGGCGATGAGGGAAACGCAGGCGCGTGCGGTTGTGTCGCGCCCGGCGCCTATCGCCCCCTCCTCCCCGGAAGTACGGCGCGCACTAGGGGAGCAAGCCAAGCGTCGGATCGCCGATCTCGCCGGCCATGTTCCAGGAGAGCCAGCCGAACCCGCGACAAAGGTACTCCTTCTCCCCCCAAGTTCGATGGCGGGTTCAACCCGAACGTGCTCTTCTCCTGCCTTGCACCTCGCCCTCCTTCGGCCTTCAACGTCTCCTACGCCAGCTCTCCGGCGTACGTCGGCACTTCGTCGTCCATGCATCGTGTCCCTCTTCCTTTCGCAGGTAACTCCTCGCCAGCAACCTTCGGCGATGTGGACGCCCACAACCTGTTTGGCGGAATGTCGACCGAAGCGTACATGCAGGACATGATCGCCTCAGGGTCTCGGCGGTGGCCGGCAATGCCTCCTTCACAGATCAAAAACTTCGTCTGAAAACTCGTCCTAAAAACACGAGTGGGAAACTGGGCATTCTCAGATCAAAAACTAGCTTTGTCCGGGGCTAAATAGGCTTAGATTTTGTAACATCCCAGCATATAGGACCTAACGAAGGGTAGATTTAGGAATATGTATTGTTGCATGCATTCATTTGAGAAAATATGAGTAAAATTTTTGCCAAATAAAAACCTTGAGGGATCAAAGTTTCTTTCTTACTTTGAGAGTAGGTTCAGTCTTAAAGGAGGATTGCTATAAACTTTGAGATGATCTCAAAGGAATTATGGGTATTTTGGAATGAGTGTGGATTTTAAAACTTAAGTAACAATTTTGATATAAGATTTGAATCTTAAAATAAATATGAGAAAGGTAGGATAACTTAAATCTTATCTAAAAACAATATTGTATGGGAAATTCATTTTACATACTAAATCAAGTCACAAAGAATAATTTACAAAAGTTATTCCAAACTTCACAATTCACACAAGAGTAAAGAATAAAAAAAATTCTTTATTAATAAATATATAATCTTTATTACAAATGAACCAAATAAAGATTACATAAATTATCAAAGAAAATTTACAAAGAAATAAGAAAACTACATTGGTATATCCACTAACTATCCTATATCTAAAACTACACTAAATCTTCACCTTTATCTTTTGTATCTGCAAAACAAAGATTAAATAGAAAACAAGATAGGATCAGGGTTAGAATATTTCTCTCAGATATGTCAGTGAGGTGCACTTGACAATCTCATCATTGAGAAATGTTATAAAGGGGCAAGTTTCACCAATATGAAAGATTTCATCTTTCATAAACTCAAAGCCAGAAGGTAAATGACAGCTAAGAGGGACCAAATCACCAGCCAAGGTAAAAGTAGATTGGTAATGATAAGTTCAAACTTTTTGAGCTTATCCTCATGTGCATAGCAGGCACACACACAAGCATGCAGAGGGGTGTGCTGTCGACCTCACAAGCATATCCATTATCACAAAACCACAGCCAGCCATGGAGGAGCACCTCAGTGCATCTCTCCACTACCCAATACACCAGCACAGCCAGGGTGAACAATAGATCAACCAAGAACAACAACCAAACCAACCACCCAGATCAACCCAAACATCACCAGGATGGTGACATAAGGAGGGGAATAAATCTGGTGGACAAGGTCAAGTAAAGGAACTAGGAGGAGCAGGCAAGCTCAAGAGCAAGCTCAGGAGCCAGCAAAAGCAGATCAAGATCAAGACCAAGAACAAGATCAGGATCATCATCAATATACCACACCAATATCAACTCTTGTCATGAGTCTCATAAAACCATCACATGCTTTCATCAGAATGTCTAAACAAAGGAATGTGTTGCTTTATGCCATAATCTCTCAATAAGCACCCAAGAGGGGTGAATCTATCCTAGAGATTTTAAGTATAAGGATAAGAAATCTAGCTCAACCACAAACACTAAACCCTCAGACCAGCATCACTGGGTTCAGTGTTACTTTGCAACTTAGATCATTTTCATTTGATCTTATCAAGATCAGGGCACATCTCAGAGAGAGTAGCACCTCTACTCTTGCAAGATTCAAACAATCTAATAATCAACTAACTAGGAATTAAAACCAAAAGCCTCAGACCAACATCATAGGCAGGAAAGTTAATTCAAGTTTTCATGTCAACTTGTCAGTATTAATCACCAGCATAATCAAGCTAAGCCCAGAAATAAAAACCCAATCACTTGTGTGCCAGAATACAATGGTATCACAAGGACAAGTTCTTAATGAGCTAAAATCATCTTTGCTTAGTTCCCACAGGAAAAGGGACAAATCATTACATATCATTTTCCTGAAGCTAAGTGCTAGGAATCAACATTAAAATGAATCTATACATCCACAGAAAATCATTACAGACAATGATTTGATTTAGAGTGTATCATCTCAAACAAGCCCATCTTGTAATTGCAATAAGCAACTACTGAGAGAAATCCACTGTCAGCACAAGTATACTGACAATAGGGAAACTTCTGAGATTAACAGCATAAGCCAATCAAGGATTCCATTGAAACATTAGCATAAATCATGGTAGATTACCACTAGGACAGATCTGACAGGCAACTAGTATCATCAAAGCTACTAACAATACTTAACCACAACAGATAATCATTTCCCATGATCAAATATGATCAACATTAAATCTAAAGCATGATAGATATGGTCCACGGGGGTTATGAACCCTAATCCAGAGATGAACCCAATCATCACATAATCACTCAACGTGAGGAGCCACTAGCTACACACGAAAAAGAATCAAGGCAGTAGCATGGACAAACACGACAGAGACCACTTACCCGAGGTCCTCACTAATGAATCGAAGAGGAAGTAGAGGGGCCAACGAACCGCGGCGGCACAGGGAGCACCCAGAGGGGCGCTGCAACCTGCACCTGCCACGACAGCGGCCGAAGCAAGCACAGGACCAGCACACCACCGCAGGCGGGATCGCGGCGGCGATGACAACATCTTTTCTGAACCCTAGGGTTCGGGAATGGGGTGGAACTGACCACGGGGAAGCCCCAGAGGGCATCGCCGGCCACGGGGGCGAGTCAGAGGAGGAGGAGATAAGATCGAAGGAAAGGGAGTGGGCTGGGTGGGCCAAAACCCTTCGAGGTAGCCATTTGACCCTGCCCTATTGGGCCACTTTGACCCAATAAGCCAAGGGGCCAGCCCAGGTTATTTAATAGATCTTTTGATCAATTAGAAAAGACCAAAATACCCCTAACCCCAATAAAATTATAGACAATAAATTAATAGTCCAAAAATTATAAATAAAATATTTTTGGATTCAAATAATAAACTCTGTCCAAATAAAATAAGATATCAAATATGTGGACATTCAAATTTCTATAAGAATTTTGTAATTTAAATATTCCTTATGGAATTCTACAAAAAATATTGAAAGGTAATAAAAATAAATAAAAATCACTTTAATTGTTTATTAATATTATAGTAATTTTGAAAAATACCAAATAAATATTGCTAATAAAAAAATTATATTTCTATAAGAATAAATGTTTATAATATAAGTAAAATACAAAAATCTTAGAAAATAAGAATTATAATTTAAAATATAATCATATATTATTATTTCACTTAATTTAATATTTATTATTTATTAAAATTAAGAGGTAATAAGCATTATAAAAATCATATTTTATTACTTATTAATCACAAAAATAAATATACAAAATGATCATAAAAATAATATATACATGATAAAAATCTCATACTATACTTTTAAATTAAACAAAAAATTCAAATATTTTAATAACTCAAATCTAAACCTAGTCACTTCATTAAAAATTCAAAAAAAGATAAATAAAATTTATAAATATCCTTTAAATAAAAAGAATAAGTTTAATATATAGTACAAATCCTAATTATTAATAAAATGAAACTCTAATGGTTCAAAAACATTATAAATATCTTTAGATCAAACTAACTTCAACTCTAAGTGAATATTATATTCTCAAAGGGTTCCAACTCATGATAAAAATCTTAAAGAATATCTTGTGAATAAATCAGATCCTTTCCATTTACTTTAAATTATCAAATTTCAACAATTACCACAACACTATAAAAAGTTTAAGAAAAATTATATCTTGAATTATAAACCCTACTCACTTATCGATAAAAGGTAAATGATACTACTCTATCATAGAATTAAGAAACCATTATCTCGAGTAATAAAACAAACATTCTTAAGTAACTTAAAGAACACATTTCAGATATACAAAATACCAGGGTGTAAGTATCATACTTTCAAAACTATCTACATTTTAAAGTTAACTTTAGTCTCCAAAAGTCTAATTATAATACCATACACATTATTACATGTTTTATAGTTAACTTTGGTCTGAAGTAGTTAAGCTATAAAGCCGCTTAAGCTCAAACCATTTGATTAAAACAAATAACATCAACCATGACTAACTAACCACAAAGTTTATTTAGACCTTAGAAGAGAAACCTTTTCTTCGAAGGTTATCCTTTTTGCCACTTTAAATAAGAAATCTTATATAAGTAGTCCTAACTAGTATGTCATAAGGATGTATATTTTATTCCTACATATGTGTTGACTCCAACCACTCATAAACTCTAATAAGAATACAACTACGAAAATTATCCAAAAGGACCACACATTCCAAGGGAACCACTTTCAAAATCCAAACCCTAGAACAACATTATTTTCGAAATTTACGTTTAAAACGTGCATCACACTACTTATGCATAAAAGCATATTGCTTCTTTAAAAATTAGTCCTTACCGGACCAATGATGCTGATTTCAGATTTTTGGATCTTATATTAACTCGAAGACCATGAGAGCATAATCTTGCAACCATAAAAGGCAAGTTCACCCTTGCGCATGTCCTTTGTTTATTTTCTGTAAAGTATTTTACAAATCTAGTGTTGTCTTCACCTGCATTTGAAAAAGGTCAGAAAACACTATTTTCCAATGATAATGAGAACTATTGATTATTGATCCAGGGTGATCAATTCATCTATTAAATCTGACAGTTGGAATACCACTGTTTAGAACTATATCACCTAGGGCTTAACAACTAATGTCGCCAGTGATTCTTGCGCCGTATATTACGCGTTGACCATGAGATTTGGAATGAGACGGAGAAGTCAGCTGTATTTTCTTCCTCTCGCATGAAGCCGGATGTGCAGGTCGTGACTGTTATCCTCGTAGCGTGCATTTTAATTGGTATTCGTAGAGGATATGCAGCATATGGGTGGGAACCCTCAACGTCCCACGATAGTTCTGACATTTAACGGTTTGTACAAACCATTGCCGTAATTCTTTATGTGGGCATGGTGTACAACAAGGAGGCATGCGGGGTCGCGAAGGGGGCGGTGATTGGCTTGGATCATCTTCTAGGCCCCACATCATGGAATTGTGGATGGGAATAAGCTGCCCGGTTGTGCAACAAAGACTTGATCTCTCATGGGTAAAGTAACGCACCTCTGCAGAGTGTAAGAACAGTAACTTGTTACTCCCTGTTCCGGGAAGGAGCTGCGAACGCAGTGGGAAAGGAACCCCATGAAGGTTCTGGTAAACCCGTGAAGGCTGACGGACATAGCTTTTCAGAATAAAAGCAACCTTTGAAGAAATTTTTATGAAAACTTGCATTGCCTACAACCTACGGTCTGTGGCTGTAGATATAGTGCATCAAACACTCCTTTTCTAGTGAATTTGCTGAGTACGCTCGTACTCAAAGTATCTTCTTAACCCTTGCTAGATTCTGAAGCCATTAAAACGATGACTACATCAAGATATGCTCCAGGAATTATCAAGACCAGCTAAAGCTCTTCAATGAAGAAAAGGAAGTCAACATAAACCTCAACTCAAGTGAAGACGAAAGTTACCGGTTAGATAGGAATATTATCTCTAGCCAAAGAACCTATTTATGTAGAGCTTTGCAATAGCAGCAATGTCAACCTCTTAGTCTGAATATTAGACTTAATAGTATAATCTTTCTTGCGTTGTTTAACTTTGATTCTTCTTCGTAAGAAGTTCTTTCTCTCTCTTAAACCTAGAATGTTCTTTGGATCTTATGTAAAGAGTGAGTTGTAACCTTTAGCCATGTATTGGACCCGCTGTGTTTCTGTTGTGCCATTCTGAGGGATGTATTACTAGTGAACGGTGTTTCATTGGTATTATGTCAACGACTATAGTATACTACATCATGCAATGGTATGCTGGGCCACCGCAGTTGGTATCAGAGCATATGCTTTAACCTTAGGTTGGAAACCTAGTAAATGGGTAGAACCTATAGGACACATCCTAGCAATAACAAAGAGTTCTCTAGTGATATAAGGGATATTCACTTGGGAATAATCCTGTTATGTTACTAGTGCGATAACCCTTTTATATTATTGCAATTCCAAACATTACCCAAGAGTTTTAACTCTATGTGACTGATGATAATTACTTATCCACAGTTCCACATGGCACCTCGATATCCACCCCGAAATGTTCAAGTGATGAACAGGACGTTGGATGACTACGGAGGGGATTGGACAGACAATCTCCGACAACTTCTATGGAGTTGGAGTGTGAATCAAGACTTCTGGTCAAGATTTATAGTTACTATGATGGGCAGGTATTAGCTAAATACTGTGTCATGATCATGTTACCCAAGAAGTTAGGACTAAAGAGAGAAATGCCAGCAGGAGAGGCAAGGTGCATGGCATCTGCATATCAGATTGCCGTAGCAGCAACCATAACCATGATCCGAGAACATAAATCCCAAGCTCTAGAAGGTAGTACTCACACTATTATACCACATGAACCCTCAAACTCAGAGCATGAGTTAGATCACTCTACCTTAGTCCAAGCTGAACCGACTCTAGCTGTAGAGTATATGGATCGTTATCGGTCTTTGCTAAACACTTATCATAATACTCACCAAGTATTAGTTCAGGAGCTGGATACGGTCATTGAGGATTTTACTAATCCTGATAAAGCAATGGCTCATAGGAAAAAGTTAGATAAAGAAGCTAGGCATCCCAAATACATACCTTCAGGAGAAGTGTTTGAGGAAACTGAGTTCGATGACCCAAACTCAGAAAATTATGCCTATTACCAGAATGATTTCAAGCCACCTGAAGACTTATGGACCAAGTACAATTCCGAACAAGAGGAATGGAATAAAGTTATTCCAAATAAACCTGAGCCTAATAAGTATGGATGGGAAGTAGAATCTCAAGGTAAAACCATAGGAATCCTATACCTTGTGATGCGGGTATTGAGGAGGAGATCAACTATAACCATAGAGAGCCTTATGGACCATATGGGGGTGATACTAATCCCATCAACTTAGAAGAGTATCCCAATAGCTACTACACCAATCTGTATTACTGGATCCAAAAAAAAATTAAGGAACCAACTTACTATGAGGAAGCGGTGCCAGAAAACCCGAATTATTCGGTGGAAGATTACGCCAACTCCAGTCATTTTTCAATGACTAATCTCAGTCTCGGTACTTCTACTCAAGATTACGCACCTCCTGGATGCTCCTATGCTCCAGAAGGCAGTCGTAGGACTTCACATCATCATGGACGGAACTCCAGGAAGCACTAGAGGAAGATGAAAGTGAGAGAGAAATAACCTCCCAAGGGATGTGGGCTTGAATAATATACATATAGGGTAATGCGTATTGTAGTTTGGAGAGTTTGCCGAAATAAGTGAGGATATATCCACAAGAGCAAGAAGTTCTTGTAAGATAGTTGTGTAAATAGGGATGGAGCAAACAGTTGGAACATCTAGTACATTTGTAAATTAGTCAAAACCTATGTGTAATACAAGGAATATATTTTGTTGTTTATCGACATTTGGATCTTATTGATTTTTCTTGATTGACCAGATCTGTACATGAATTTTAATTAGGTGTGCAAATGCATGATGTAACACCCAGTTATTACTTGATGATATAGACCTAGATAGAAATGGGAATTCGTGTAAGGGAGCGACAACTTCAAAAGAAGACTTACGGGAAGGAAGAAGCAAGATATAAGGAGTGATAACACCACTTAGAGAATGGATAGAATATAGAGTATTCCTAGTCAAACTCAAGAAAAAGTTGGGTATAGAGGTAGGTAATACTAGTCAGAAGTAATGTAGGAAATGTACTAAATTCATGGGAGTATCATAGATAAGTACAAATAGTTAGCTTTGGAAACCAAAATTTTATTCAAACTCTGACAATTCCGAGGGAATGTGAGAGGTATGTGGGAAACCATAGAGTAATTAACACACCCTAGGATGGTTCGCAGCTGGTAATATTCCGCAATTGGTATTTAATCCATAGCTCGTAAACTAATCCACAGTTGTATTTTGTCTGCAGTTGGTAGTTGGTTGAAATAGTTAACCAAATCCTATTAAAAGTTGCATAAAGAGCATTAAATTTGGCCTAAGTTAAGTAAGACCTAAGAAAGTTTAACCGATTTGAAGACGATCGCTTGGAAAGATGCTTTGCAAGATCTAGTTTATTCAGCAAGAATGCCCAATAGTAAGTACAACATTTAGTGCTGAAAGATTTGTTTCGGAGATCCACAACTATGTGGATGTACCGTATAATCTTTCATTGGACTTTAAAGCAGTAAAATGTAAACTGAACAGGAACCAACATTTTAGTTCAAGAATCAATAGCCTCTATGTATGGAGTTTCAAAACTATTAGTAAAACTTGAGGGGGAGAGTAAACATTAAGAATGAAAGTTGAATAAAATACTATAGGTAATAAAGAAAATTTATTTTAAAGGTATAAACTTGAGTGTGATAAAGGATACATCTGACAATTAAATTTAAAAAGAAACAACTTTTAAGCAACCCTTAAGAAGTAATATAGAACTCTAATTAAACAAGTGTCGAGAATAAAAAATTCCAATGGGTATGGACAAATTGAGTTCAAATCCAATCTTGGAAGGAATACCAATATCAACGGTATAATGACAGGAATAGTAAGATAGTCTGTTGACCATTAAAATGCGTATATAGAAACATAAAAATTTATAGTAATGGGAACTATCGAATTGTAATAAATATAGTAACGAAGCTGTTAATTCAAGAAAAAGAATTAAATGAAGATATCTAATCAGATTATGGAATATTCCTATTAATTAAATTGAAGATCATCATGGAGTGGGGAGTATAGCAACCATTACAAATCTTAGAAATTGAGAGGAAATAGGTATGGACTCCATCACAGGATCACCTATAACACTAAAAAGGAAAGATATGATATGGGTAAATGTGGACAGACTCACTAAGAATGCACATTTTATTCTAGTAAATCCAAGAGGATAATGCCGAGAGGTTAGTTGAAGTATAGACAAGACATCCTTGATAAGATCAGGGAAAGACTGAAAATAGCCCAAAGTAGGTAGCAAAGTGATGCGGATCAAAGCCGAAGATCATGGCATCCAGAAGTAGGAGATATGGTCTACTCGAAAGTAAAGTCCAATAAATGGAAATTGAGTCCAAGATATATCGGACCATTTAATATACTAAGTCAAAACAGAACTATCACTTATGCTTTAGAGTTACCATTAAGATTGGCTTAGGTGCATAATGCTTTTCATATGTCACAACTTCGCAAATATTTGAAAATTCCAGAGGAGGCAATAGCACATCAAGAGTTAGAAATACAAGCAGACCAAATTTAAATTTGAAAGCCCTGTAAGATTCGGGACGAAACTTGGAAAAAAATTGAGGAAAAGAGAGATCAAATATTTCAAAGTACAATGGGAACATCACCCTGAGAGAGAAGTCACATGGGAGAAGGAAGAGGATTTAAGAAAAGCTTATCCAGAACTATTCAGGTACATCTCTACAAACTTTGGGACGAAGTTTAATTTAAGGGGGGAAGTCTGTAACATCCCATCATATAGGACCTAACGAAGGGTAGATTTAGGAATATGTATTGTTGCATGCATTCATTTGAGAAAATGTGAGTAAAATTTTCGCCAAATAAAAACCTTGAGGGATCAAAGTTTCTTTCTTACTTTGTGAGTAGGTTTAGTCTTAAAGGAGGATTGCTATAAACTTTGAGATGATCTCAAAGGAATTATGGGTGTTTTGGAATGAGTGTGGATTTTAAAACTTAAGTAACAATTTTGATATAAGATTTGAATCTTAAAATAAATATGAGAAATGTAGGATAACTTAAATCTTATCTAAAAACAATATTGTATGGGAAATTCATTTTACATACTAAATCAAGTCACAAAGAATAATTTACAAAAGTTATTCCAAACTTCACAATTCACACAAGAGTAAAGAATAAAAAAAATTCTTTATTAATAAATATATAATCTTTATTACAAATGAACCAAATAAAGATTACATAAATTATCAAAGAAAATTTACAAAGAAATAAGAAAACTACATTGGTATATCCACTAACTATCCTATATCTAAAACTACACTAAATCTTCATCTTTATCTTTTGTACCTGCAAAACAAAGATTAAATAGAAAACAAGATAGGATCAGGGTTAGAATATTTCTCTCAGATATGTTAGTGAGGTGCACTTGACAATCTCATCATTGAGAAATGTTATAAAGGGGCAAGTTTCACCAATATGAAAGATTTCATCTTTCATAAACTCAAAGCCAGAAGGTAAATGACAGCTAAGAGGGACCAAATCACCAGCCAAGGTAAAAGTAGATTGGTAATGATAAGTTCAAACTTTCTGAGCTTATCCTCATGTGCATAGCAGGCACACAAGCTGCACACACACAAGCATGCAGAGGGGTGTGCTGTCGACCTCACAAGCATATCCATTATCACAAAACCACAGCCAGCCATGGAGGAGCACCTCAGTGCATCTCTCCACTACCCAATACACCAGCACAGCCAGGGTGAACAATAGTTAAACCAAGAACAGCAACCAAACCAACCACCCAGATCAACCCAAACATCACTAGGATGGTGACATAAGGAGGGGAATAGATCTGGTGGACAGCAAGGTCAAGTCCAGGAACTAGGAGGAGCAGGCAAGCTCAAGAGCAAGCTCAGGATCCAGCAAAAGCAGATCAAGATCAAGAACAAGAACAAGATTAGGATCATCATCAATATACCACACCAACATCAACTCTTGTGGTGAGTCTCATAAAACCATCACATGCTTTCATCAGAATGTCTAAACAAAGGAATGTGTTGCTTTATGCCATAATCTCTCAATAAGCACCCAAGAGGGGTGAATCTATCCTAGAGATTTTAAGTATAAGGATAAGAAATCTAGCTCAACCACAAACACTAAACCCTCAGACCAGCATCACTGGGTTCAGTGTTACTTTGCAACTTAGATCATTTTCATTTGATCTTATCAAGATCAGGGCACATCTCAGAGAGAGTAGGACCTCTACTCTTGCAAGATTCAAACAATCTAATAATCAACTAACTAGGAATTAAAACCAAAAGCCTCAGACCAACATCATAGGCAGGAAAGTTAATTCAAGTTTTCATGTCAACTTGTCAGTATTAATCACCAACATAATCAAGCTAAGCCCAGAAATAAAAACCCAATCACTTGTGTGCCAGAATACAATGGTATCACAAGGACAAGTTCTTAATGAGCTAAAATCATCTTTGCTTAGTTCCCACAGGAAAAGGGACAAATCATTACATATCATTTTCCTGAAGCTAAGTGCTAGGAATCAGCATTAAAATGAATCTATACATCCACAGAAAATCATTACAGACAATGATTTGATTTAGAGTATATCATCTCAAACAAGCCCATCTTATAATTGAAATAAGCAACTACTGAGAGAAATCCACTGTCAGCACAAGTATTCTGACAGTAGGGGAACTTCTGAGATTAACAGCATAAGCCAATCAAGGATTCCATTGAAACATTAGCATAAATCATGGTAGATTACCACTAGGATAGATCTGACAGGCAACTAGTATCATCAAAGCTACTAGCAATCCTTAACCACAACAGGTAATCATTTCCCATGATCAAATATGATCAACATTAAATCTAAAGCATGATAGATATGGTCCACGGGGGTTATGAACCCTAATCCAGAGATGAACCCAATCAACACATAATCACTCAACATGAGGAGCCACTAGCTACACACCAAAAAGAATCAAGGCAGTAGCATGGACAAACACCAGAGAGACCACTTACCCGAGGTCCTCGCTGATGAATCAAAGAGGAAGTAGAGGGCCGATGAACCACGGCGGCACAGGGAGCACCCAGAGGGGCGCTGCAACCTGCACCTGCCACGGCAGCGGCCGCAGCAAGCACGGGACCAGCACACCAGCGCAGGCGGGATCGCGGCGGCGACGACAACATCTTTTCCGAACCCTAGGGTTCGGGAATGGGGTGGAACTGACCACGAGGAAGCCCCGGAGTCAAATCCAAGCGGATAGAATGAAAGAGCGTCGTCGACAACCCCAACTCTCACCATGGCGGTGGCCAGAACGTCCGACGACGACGAGAATCGACGGTGGCGGCATCACCGGCCACGGGGGCGAGTCAGAGGAGGAGGAGATAAGGTCGAAGGAAAGAGAGTGGGCTGGGTGGGCCAAAACCCTTCGGGGTAGCCATTTGACCCTGCCCTATTGGGTCACTTTGGCCCAATAAGCCAAGGGGCCAGCCCAGGTTATTTAATAGATCTTTGATCAATTGGAAAATGAAACTCTAATGGTTCAAAAACATTATAAATATCTTTAGATCAAACTAACTTCAACTCTAAGTGAATATTATATTCTCAAAGGGTTCCAACTCATGATAAAAATCTTAAAGAATATCTTGTGAATAAATCAGATCCTTTCCATTTACTTTAAATTATCAAATTTCAACAATTACCACAACACTATAAAAAGTTTAAGAAAAATTATATCTAGAATTATAAACCCTACTCACTTATCTATAAAAGGTAAATGATACTACTCTATCATAGAATTAAGAAACCATTATCTCAAGTAATAAAACAAACATTCTTAAGTAACTTAAAGAACACATTTCAGATATACAAAATACGAGGGTGTAAGTATCATACTTTCAAAACTATCTACTTTTTAAAGTTAACTTTAGTCTCCAAAAGTCTAATTATAATACCATACACATTATTACATGTTTTATAGTTAACTTTGGTCTGAAGTAGTTAAGCTATAAAGCCGCTTAAGCTCAAACCATTTGATTAAAACAAATAACATCAACCATCACTAACTAACCACAAAGTTTATTTAGACCTTAGAAGAGAAACCTTTTCTTCGAAGGTTATCCTTTTTGCCACTTTAAATAAGAAATCTTATATAAGTAGTCCTAACTAGTATGTCATAAGGATGTATATTTTATTCCTACATATGTGTTGACTCCACCCACTCATAAACTCTAATAGGAATACAACTACGAAAATTATCCAAAAGGACCACACATTCCAAGGTAACCACTTTCGAAATCCAAACCCTAGAACAACATTATTTCCGGAATTTACGTTTAAAACGTGCATCACACTACTTATGCATAAAAGCATATTGCTTCTTTAAACATTAGTCCTTACCGGACCAATGATGCTGATTTCAGATTTTTGGATCTTATATTAACTCGAAGACCATGAGAGCATAATCTTGCAACCACAAAAGGCAAGTTCACTCTTGCGCATGTCCTTTGTTTATTTTCTGTAAAGTATTTTACAAATCCAGTGTTGTCTTCACCTGCATTTGAAAAAGGTCAGAAAATACTATTTTCCAATGATAATGAGAACTATTGATTATTGATCCAGGGTGATCAATTAATCTATTAAATATGACAGTTGGAATACCATCGTTCAGAACTATATCACCTAGGGCTTAACAACCAATGTCGCCAGTGATTCTTGCGCCGTATATTACGCGTTGATCATGAGATTTGGTATGGGACGGAGAAGTCAGCTGTATCTTCTTCCTCTCGCATGAAGCCAAATGTGCAGGTCGTGGCTGTTATCCTCGTAGCGTGCATTTTAATAGGTAATTCGTAGAGGATATGCAGCCTATGGGTGGGAACCCTCAACGTCCCACGATAGTTCTGACATCTAACGGTTTGTACAAACCATTGTCGTAATTTATTTATATGGGCATGGTGTACACCAAGGAGGCATGCGGGGTCGCGAAGGGGCAGTGATTGGCTTGGATCATCTTCTGGGCCCCACATCATGGAATTGTGGACGGAAATAAGCTGTCCGGTTGTGCAACAAAGAGTTGATCTCTCATGGGTAAAGTAACGCACCTCTGCAGAGTGTAAGAACCTTAACTTGTTACTCCCTGTTGCGGGAAGGAGCTGCGAACGCGACGGAAAAGGAATCCCATGAAGGTTCTGGTAAACCCGTGAAGGCTGACGGACATAGCTTTTTAGAATAAAAGCAACCTTTGAAAAAATGTTTATGAAAACTTGCATTGCCTACGACCTACGGTCTGTGGCCTTTTCTAGTGAATTTGCTGAGTACGCTCGTACTCAAAGTATATTCTTCACCCTTGCTAGATTCTGAAGCCATTAAAACGATGATTACATCAAGATATGCTCCAGGAATTATCAAGACCAGCTAAAGCTCTTCAATGGAGAAAAGAAAGTCAACATATACCTCAACTCAAGTGAAGACGAAAGTTACCGATTTAGGAATATTATCTCTAGCCAATAACCTATTTCTGTAGAGCTTTGCAATAGCAGCAATGTCAATCTCTTAGTCTGAATATTAGACTTAATAGTATAATCATTTTTGCGTTGTTTAACTTTGATTCTTATCCATAAAAAGTTCTTTCTCTCTCTTAAACCTAGAATGTTCTTTGGATCTTATGTAAAGAGTGAGTTGTAACCTTTAGCCATGTATTGGACCCACTGTGTTTCTGTTGTGCCATTTCGAAGGATGTAATACTAGTAAACGGTGTTTTATTGGTATTATGTCAACGACTATAATATAGTACGTTATATAGTGGTATGTAGGGTCACCGCAGATTTGGACCTCCGAACGCCCAACGAGTATGTGCTCTTAGCTGCTGGGAGTGCGCCCTCTGCGCAGTGTTAATTATGATGGCGTTGTTTTTCACTTATTACCGCCACCACATGCTTGCTTGCGTGGGGCGCGGTGAAAGCTGCTGCTGCCGCTGCCCATGAAGGAGGAGGTGAAAGTGAGCGACGAAAGGCTGCCTGGGTTGTGGGGAGAGAGAGGAGTGTAGTTGTAGGCCCCTTGACAAGACCCAACAGTTGCAGGCAGGCAGGGCTGCGTTTCTTTCGCTGGATTTCGGGGCTTCGCTTTTGGCATCTCTCCGTTGTTGGCCCAGCTCTGCTCTGCTTCACCCCCATGGTGGTGGCTCCATCCATGCATTGCAAACGGGGATGGACGAGACAGCGAGCGAGCGCGTGTCTCTCCCTCCATTCCATTCCATTCCATGTGCCCAGGCGCGTGCGCAGCGAAGCAACCTGGATCACGTTCATATAATTAAGTAGTACAATAGTTACTTTAAAAATTTAATATTTTATATGTTAATGGCACACTCACATACTCATATAGTGCCTAGGAGCACACGCAAGAGCTGGCTATTGCATAAAAGCCTACCTATTTTCTCTCACCTCTTCTCTCTCATTTAACTAAGCAAAACAATAATAGTTTAAGTATTGTAGCCAACTGACTAGAACTTATTATACTTGCTCTAAGAATATGCAACATGGGGAGCCAGATCCTCTAATGAGTGCAGTAATAAAGTTAGAGAAGCTACAGTTGCCTGACTTTGCTTCTTTTAAATTGTATTATTTAGTCTAAAATAATTTAAATTAATTTGCATAATATAAGATTATGTTATGTATTTAGACTAACTACATATGTGCACAATTATAATGTAAAAAAATCCAGTTTACCTTTTGAGGCTATAGTAATTATCTACAGTAATAACAAAATAGGATGATTAACCTATATTTCTCTGACTTTCCTTCTTTGTTTTCTATGGCTTTGTTCCTCGACGAGGAGCCGGTTCCGCAACATGGACGGTCTGGATTAACAAAGTATAGTAGGTAGGCAAGCAAATTGATGACGACGAAGAAGAAGCTTCTTCTGGTGTTCCGACCTGCAGGTTCCGACTTGTGCTGCTGTTTGTAGGGAGGGCACTCTGCATCGTCTAGTGCTCTCTCCGATCTTAAAATAGATTTGTCTCGAATTTTTCAAAATTCGAACGAATCTAGACATTATTTAGTATATAGATTTATTAAAATTTTGAAAAATCTAAGATATCTATTTTAAAACCGAGGACGTGCATTTTAGTATCTTACTGGATTTGTTGCTCGATCGCCCAGCCATTTTGGCAAAGGAAAAAATCACTGTACCGCAGATGGTTTGAACGTGCGAGTGTAAAGATCGATCATCGAAGGAGGGAAGGAGGGCGAGTGGCGCTGGTGCATGCACGGGTCCTGTTGAAAAGACCAAACAGTGGAGCCTGCCGGGAGGTGCAGTACGATACGCTTGGTTCGTGCGTGCGTACGATCCTCGCGCAGAATTTATTATTTATCTTTGCGCGTCCATCGCCCCGCAGTCTTGTCGTCGGCGCTCTTCATTCATGTCGACCTGCTGACGGATTACAAATAGAGTTTTTTATGAAGTGCTTCCTCGTTCGGATGCCGATGGATGCCGATGGACGAATGACGATGTGCTCCTCGTTCGGAGAGCTAGCGGCGAAGCATCACGGCGTTTCATTCTTCTCCTGCCCAACCAGGGAAGAAGCTTCAGGCATGCGATTCTTGTGACTTGCTTCAGCCGCTCCATATTTGTCCATTTAGTGACTGACGTCGATTAATTTAAACGAGGAAGGAAAATCTTGTATCCTCCGATCCGCGTATTGTTGCCAGTATTTTTTTTGAAAATCGGCTACATAGGATTGATCACAATTACGGATTAGTTCTTAGGGTGAAAGAGACTGCGATTATTTGTTCTCTATGGCCATGTAGTAGAAATGATAGGATCACGCCACAAATTAGGACATATCCATCGGGCTGACCCAAACGGGTGACCCGAAACGTCCGTTTCTGGCCGTTTGGGTCGGTCTGCGGTCTATTTTTTTTGGCCTGTCTGGTCAACCGCGCGCAGTGGCTCGATCCATTTGTCCATGGATGGCCACTAGCGAGAGGGCTCGAGCGGATTAAAAGGAAGACGTGGAATGCCAAGCTCGCTGTCTGCTCGGACGCGTTCAGACCCAAGCGGACCGGTTGGGTCGCCCCTGATGGAGATATCTTAATTTGTGGTATGACCCTACCCTTCGTATTTTACACCACTACCAGATTGCGAGGCATGAAGGGGGATCAGGTGACTACTAGGAGAGTTAGTGATGGAGAGCGAGTACACGCCGCCGGCCTGACCATTTATTTATATACGTGCCTCTGCTCGAGTAGTCATTTCAGGAGCGGTACAGCCGTATGAATGTTTTACGCAGGGCTCTGCCGTCATACGTGCCGTGAGGCGACAACGCCCTGCACTGTGCATCAATGTATGGAGGCGCGGGGCAAGAGAACTTTTCGAAAGGCAACATGAAAAGTAAGCGCCATGGAATTGGAAGAAGAAGAAGAAGAAGAAGAAGAAGAAGAAGAAGAAGAAGAAGAAGAAGAAGACGACGACGACGACGACGACGACGACGACGCCGCACGCTGTAGCTAGCTTAGCTTGTAGGGCAATGGCGCACACACGGACACGCCTAGTACGTCTGCTGCTAGCTAGCTACTCCTAGTACTACTGTTGCTTCTCTCTTTGCCTGCCATGAAGCATAGCGTAAGCACCGGGCACTGCTAGCTTCTATCCAATGGCGACTATGCATGCTTTTGGCATCAACGGCAAGTCAGGTTGCTTGAAAAGTCGCCAATCTCGCGGCCATGCATTGGGCGAACCTGTGGGCAACTCCAACGTGCTACCGGCAAACGGACGGCATCTCCATCGGTCTGATTCATTTTATCATCTCAAATGGTCTGTTTCTGTTCGTTTGCGTCGAGTCACGGTCGATTTAGAGAGGGGTTTGGCATGTCTGGCCGACCGCGACCCATTTGTCCGCGCAGACGGGCGTTGACGTTATTCCTGGACAAGAATACAAATCAGTTAAAAATGACGCCATAGCTGGCAAAAGTTACACACATTTACTAATAAATAACATGGCATATGTGCGCCATCGCCTTTTGTGCATCGCCAGCAAGTGGCGAGTGGATCTAAAATGTGCAAAAGAGGGCAATATCATACACATTGTTCAAAAGATGGCAGCTTCTCTGCCCAAAAAGTTGTAACTGCCGTCGCCATCGCCCTTCAGACATCGCGAGCCCTGATGGCCTGCTGCCTCTTCGCAACCCAAGCTCTGCGATCAGGATCGCGATGCTATCCAGGTCGGTAAGCATGATGGCGTTCTCGTCGGCCATGATCTTGGCTTCGGCCTCCTTGGCCTTCGCTTCGGCCACTAGCACCCTAGACCTGGCCTCGGCCTCCTTGGCATTGGCTTCGGCCTCCGTCGACTTTTCCTTGGCCTCGATCTCCATTAGCCTAGCCTTGGCGTTGGATTCCTCCACCTCGATGGACCTCATCTGTAGCTCGACAAAGGTCTTGGTGGTGGCCTCTTTCTCTTTGCGCCACCTCTCCTCCCTCTTGGCGATGGCCTCTTCCTTCTTCTCCAGAATCTGCTTCAAGGTCTCCTGTGTTAGAGTTAGTATTGTAAACGTTATCTTATGTGTAATTAGACACCGACACGTATTGATGTCCGGGTCTATCTCTTGTATGCCTGGGGCCGCATAGCTCCCATATAATCTTACGATCGTGAGGCTCGGCTGTATCCGAGTACGCACACAAAAGTCGCTACCTGATTGCTACCTAACTAATTTTTACATGGTATCAGGCCGGCCTCTTCGCCGACAAAACTGATCGCTATTCCGTCCCCGCAATCAGCGCTCCGCCTCGCCCCGCTTTGCCGCGATGGCTACTTCCTCGTCTCCACCGGTGATCAATCTTGGGGCTCCGCCGAGCGACAAACTCACACGGCAAAATTATCCTGGGTGGCGGGCGCAGATCCTGCCTCCAATCCGAGGAGCTCGCCTCCTTGGTCTTCTTGACGGGACAGATGCTGCTCCACCCGAAACCTTGGTTGTTCAACCAGCCGACAAAGGCAACAATCAAGCCGAGAAGACAGCGCCCAATCCTGCCTACGACAATTGGATCTCCAAGGACCAAATCGTCCTTGGTTATCTTCTTCAAGCTCTAGCTCTTGAAGTACTTGCTCACGTTCAGAGGATCGAGCATGCCGCCGGCGTTTGGACGGCGATCGAGGAGATGTTCGCCTCACAGAGCGAGGCCAAGATCACCAATCTCCGTATTGCTCTTGCAAACACCAAGAAACGAACCCTCTCTACAGCAGCCTTTCTCACGCAGATGCAGCAGATTGTGGATGAACTCGCTGCTGCTGGTTGTACTGTCACGCCTAGAGAACATGTGTCTTTTATTCTGGCAGGACTCGGAGCTGGCTATGACCCGATTGTTGCTGCCCTTGGCGTGGCAACAACTCCAATCTCCTTGAGTAATCTCTATGCACAGTTGCACGCGTATGACCAACTGCAGGAGATGTTGCACGGTACCTCCGACCCTGATTTTGAGACCTCGGCCAACATTGCCTCTCGCCAACGCCGAGGCCGCAACAACTACAACAACCGATCACGCGACGACCGTGGTGACAGACGTGATGATCGGCGCGATGACCGCTGGCGTGATGATCGACACAATGACCGGCGGAGTGATCGACGGGACGATCGACGTTATGATCGTCGAGATGGCTATGGAAACTACGGTCGTGGTGGTGGTCGTGCGCCTCCCGAAGGAGGGCGTGGACGTGGCCGCGGCCGACGTCGTACAACCCCTTGGGTCGATGCTGTCTGTCAAATCTGCAACAAAGAGGGTCATCTGGCCAAAGATTGTTGGTCACGCTTTCATGAGGATGACTACTATGGCGACAAAGAAGTTCCTTCTGCCTACGGCGTTGACACAAATTGGTACTCAGATACCGGTGCCACTCATCATGTTACCGGGGAGCTCAATAATCTGACGGTCCGTGACTCCTACGGCGGTAATGACAGAGTTAACACGGCCAATGGACAAGGTATGATTATTTCACATATTGGTAATTCCATGGTTCATACTCCTACTCAAGATTTTCGACTCCGCAATATTCTGCATGTTCCCACCGCATCCAAAAATTTGCTCTCCGTTCACCGCTTTACCTATGATAATAATGTGTTCATCGAGTTTCATCCTTTTTCCTTCTTTATCAAGGATCAGGTCACACGGAAAACAATCCATAGAGGACGATGTGTTGGGGGCCTTTATCCTTTAATTTCGTCCATGGAGTCATCTCAGTCACCAAAACATGTCTTTGTTGCCGCCAAGCTGTCCCAGTCGAAGTTGCATAGTCGTCTTGGTCATCCTTCATTCAGTATTGTTAGGTAAATTATTAGAAAAAATAAATTACCTTGTGTTAAAGAGTCTAGTGTTTCTTCAGTTTGTGATCCGTGCCAGCAAGCAAAGAGTCATCAGTTGCCTTACCCTATCTCCACTAGTGTATCTAAAGCCCCCCTTCAATTAGTCTTTTCTGATGTATGGGGTCCTGCACCTACCTCTGTTGGTCGTCATGACTATTATGTAAGCTTTATTGATGATTATAGTAAGTTTACTTGGATTTATTTGCTAAAGAAAAAATCTGATACCCTAGCTGCCTTTATTAATTTCCAAACTCTTGTTGAACGTAAGTTTGATCGTAAAATCCTTACGGTTCAATCCGATTGGGGAGGAGAATATGTTAAACTAAACTCACACTTTCAAACTCAGGGTATTTCTCACCATGTATCTTGTCCTCATGCCCATCAACAAAATGATGCTGCTGAACGAAAGCATCGCCACATTGTTGAAGTTGGACTTTCTCTTCTTGCTCATGCTGGTATGCCTCTTAAATTTTGGGATGAAGCGTTTCTTACAGCAACATATCTTATCAACATGCTTCCGAGTAAGGTTATCAACAATGACACGCCTGTACATCGCCTTTTTGGTACCCGTCCAAATTATTCCTCTCTTCGAGTTTTTGGCTGTGCTTGCTAGCCCAATCTTCATCCTTATAACAAACGCAAATTAGCATTTCGCTCTAAACAATGTGTTTTTCTCGGGTATAGTCCTCGCCACAAAGGTGTCAAGTGTCTCGAAGTTTCTACGGGCCGTGTTTATATATCTCGTGATGTTGTTTTTGATGAGGCGGTATTTCCCTTCAAAAATTTGCATCCCAATGCTGGTGCCCTTCTAAGAGAACAAATTCTTCTACTAGATCCTTCCCTTAGAAATTTTGAGCAAGGAGATGATACTATTGATGATACCAATGTGGAAAATAATTATGCTACTAATCCATTGTCTAGTCCTGTTATTACTGTTCTACATGATATAGCTCAGAGAAATAGAGCACCAGGCGAAAATTTCAGTCAAAACGGTGCATCAAGCAGCTCAAACGAGTCAAGTAACGTTTCAGGTGAAAATAACAGCAGCATGCAATCTCACGCTGATTCAATTCCCTCAGATCACGCGTCACCCGCTGCGCAGAAAGACCGCGTCGCTGATGCTCGTACAACGCCAGGAGATTCCCTGACCAATCAACGCCAGGAAAGCAACGACTCTCCCGCCGACTCCCCTGCCCGGCTCCCGCGGTCCCCGCCACGATGGTCTTCGCCCGGATCGTCTGCATCCAGCCGCAGCTTCTCCAGCACAAGCCCGTCGGACACACAGAGGGCCACAGGTTCATTCAATCCCGCAACAGCGACCACTTCTTCTGCTGATTCCAATTCCAGCGGATCCTCTGTGGCTGCATCGCAGATGCAGCAGCCTGTGTCATCTGTTCGCCCTACTACACGCGGGTCCAGAGGTATTTCTCTTCGAAAACAGTACAAAGATGGCAGGATTCGTTGATGTTTGTCCGCTGTCACAGAAGAACCATCAAATTTACAGTCTGCTTTGGATGATCCTAACTGGAGAGGAGCAATGAACGAGGAGTTTGTTGCACTTCAAAAGAATAAAACGTGGAGGTTGGTTCCACCACATGCAGGCAAGAATATCATTGATTGTCGATGGATCTACAAAATCAAGCGCAAGGCTAATTGTCCTATTGACAGATACAAGGCTAGACTAGTAGCAAAAGGATTCAAACAACGGTATGGCATCGATTACGAGGATACTTTTAGTCTCGTGGTTAAGATTGCAACAGTTCGTCTTGTCTTGACGATATCTGTGTCACGGGGATGGAGTTTGCGACAGTTAGATGTCAAGAACGCGTTCCTACATGGTGTTCTGAAAGAGGAGGTGTATATGCGACAACCACCAGGGTATGCAGACAGAGACAAGCCAGATTATATTTGCAAACTTGACAAAGCACTTTATGGTTTAAAACAAGCTCCTCGAGCTTGGTATTCTCGACTGAGCTCAAAATTGATTGGTATTGGTTTTGTTGCATCTAAATCTGACACGTCTTTATTCATATATCATAAGTCCAATATTACCATTTATATGCTTATCTATGTCGATGATATCATAGTTGTCAGTTCCTCTCAAATCGCAACTGATGCTCTGCTAAAAGATTTGAGTAAAGAATTTGCCTTGAAGGATCTCGGTGACCTCAATTTCTTCTTAGGCATTGAAGTACAGAAAACAGACAATGGACTTGTGTTGAGTCAGGCAAAGTATGCTCAGGATATTTTGACACGTGTTGGCATGTCAGACTGCAAAGGCATGTCTACACCCTTGTCTTCTTTAGAAAAGGTTACTGCACATGATGGGGATTTGTTGGGTCCAGAAGATAGTACCAATTATAGAAGCATGGTAGAAGCTCTGCAGTATCTCACGTTAACACGGCCAGATATCTCCTATGCAGTTAACAAGGTCTGTCAATATCTACATGCTCCTACAACTGTTCATTTGACTGCTGCCAAACGGATTCTACGGTATGTGAAGAATACTCTGACAGTGGGTCTGACATTCATGAAATCTACCTCTACACTAGTAAGTGCTTTCTCTGATGCAGACTGGGCTGTTTGTGTAGATGATCGTCGATCCACAGGAGGGTTTGCTGTATTTTTTGGACCGAATTTAATTTCTTGGAGTGCTAAAAAGCAGGCTACTGTGTCTAGGTCTAGTACCGAAGCAGAATATAAGTCTGTAGCTAATGCCACAGCAGAGGTCATATGGATACAGTCCTTGCTAGCTGAACTGGGAGTTCGACTCACTCAAACACCATGTTTATGGTGTGATAATCTGGGAGCAACATACTTGTCAGCAAATCCAGTTTTCCATGCTCGATCCAAACACATTGAGATTGACTTCCACTTTGTCAGAGAACGAGTGTTGAAGAAGCAGTTAGAAATTCGGTTTATTCCTTCCAAAGATCAAGTTGCTGATGGGTTTACAAAGCCACTCCCACATCGAGCTTTTATAGACTTCAAACATAATCTCAACTTGTCTAAGTTGTGATTAAGGGAGAATGTTAGAGTTAGTATTGTAAACGTTATCTTATGTGTAATTAGACACTGACACGTATTGATGTCCGGGTCTATCTCTTGTATGCCTGGGGCCGCATAGCTCCCATATAATCTTACGATCGTGAGGCTCGGCTGTATCCGAGTACGCACACAAAAGTCGCTACCTGATCGCTACCTAACTAATTTTTACATCCTGGAACACCAAGGAACCAGCCTGGCGGGCGAGGTCGGCCTTCGTGGCCTTGTGGCCACCAGGGCGGCAGGCAGTCCCGCCGCTTGCAGAGGTAACGAAGCCTTTGTCATTGTCGGTGTCTAGGTCGACGACACCGTCCGTCGAAGCACTGGCCTTGCCCCTCTTCTTGTTGGACCGATTCGAACACGGGCTGTCCGTTTGTTGCGGGCCTCCGTTGGAGTTGCCCTGAATTCATGCCTAGATGCTGAAAAAGTATAGTGTGCTCTGGTCCTGTGGCTGTTTGGACGCACCGGTGGCAGCGAGGACAAATTGTTGCTTCAACAGGAGCGAAACCTGTCGCCGGTCGCTCGTGTGAAATGTGTGCGCCGCCCGCCTAGGTAAACATGTGATTTGGTAACCATTTATCTTTCCAATCTAGTTAACCATTTTGTGGAATATAGGATGGGATATCACAAGAAACCATCCACCATCGGCATCCCCATGACTTCATCATCGACTTCCTGCAGCCCAGGCGGGAGGGACCGCCAAAGATAAAGGGAGGACACGCTCGGACAAGCGCGTTGTCCGAGCCGACGCAACCAAGCCCTAGATTAGATGCATGGATGGGTCGATCAGGACGTGTTTCTCCGAATGGATCGGCCCGCTGGGGCGCCGCGCATGCCCCGCGCCTCCGCGGACAAGTTCGGACACGCTCGGACTGGATGGGTCGTCCCGGCGGGGAAGGGAGGATAAAAACGTCACATGTCCAGCTCGATTCCGTGCCTGCCCCCAACGAGTTATCCAGCGCATACGGACAGGACGAAGAATCCTGGCCTGTTGTCGACGAAGCCTCGCCAGAGCCAGCAAGTGCACCTCGCCGACGCCCAGGACGGCCGTGGCGGCGGCGACGCGAATGGTGGGGATGACGGTTGCTTTTGGAGGAAAGAGAGAAAGCGGGGTGAGAAAGTGGCTAACGCGATGGCACCCGCAGCTGTTGGGTGCGGGTGGAGCATAACCAAATCCGCATCCATAATCTTAGTTTTTTCCCCGCAATCCGCACCCGCACCCGTACATGGGTATAGATTTTATCTCATACCCGCACCCGTCGTGGATAAAAAAACCTGCGGGTAATACTCACCCATCAGTCCAAACAACCTAATAAGACATTGTAATAACATAATATATATAAAATGATAGCATATATTTTCATTCATTCACGGTTTCAGCAAGCAAACACGTATATATTAAATAATAAAAATACATAGCCAAATACATTATATACGTGAAGAAAACAAGTTGCGTCTAAGCATAAGCATAAGTTGCATAAAAAGTATATAGTTCAAACTTTAAAATCTTAAAAGAATGACAAGAAAGTCACACGACATCTATTATTAGCCACATAGCGACACTCGTCAACTCCAGAAGTTTAGATTTTTTAGTGTCATCTACTAAGATGTCGGGTAGGTGGGTATACGGGTGCGATTTTTTATTATCATACCCGCACTCAACGGATAGAGAATTTTGCCCAATTACTTACCCGTGATAACGTTACTATCTTACCTCTATCCTAATAGATAAAAAATACATAGGATAAACGGGTAGCGGGTATCCATTAGCCAGTCCCATGATTTCATCACCGGCTACAGTAGAGTCAGCAGGAGGAGGCTGCAGCCCAGGCGGGGTGGGACATTGCCTACGTCGACCCTGGGCGGTGGCCAACTTCTTCACGCGCAGGCGACGCCGCGCACAAGGCACAAGGCGGGCCGAGCTGCTACGTACCTCGCCGGCGGAGGCTACCAGTACCAGGCCGGCTAGGTCGCAGAGTCATGTGCTGCCTAGGACCAAGCTGCCATGGCGGGCCATGGCGCGGTTCCAACTCGCTGACGGGGAAGGTTCCACTTCCACCCAACAAGGTCAATAGCTTTGCATGGAAGGCGGCGGCTTCCAACGCAGGCGACGATGCATGTAACTACGTAATGCAGAGACATTTGGTTGGAACGTGACCTGTGAGAGGAGGGAAAAAGAGGACCAACTGAATGAAAGCGTGCAGGGCCGTCTCTATATTTTGTGGGGCCCTAGGCTGAATGGACCACGTGGGTCCCTAAGGTTAAAATATAATGCACGCAACTAAAAATGCAGACAATATATGTATCCATCTTTACATGTAAAATATTAAAAATTATTATGTACAACACTTAAGAATGTCATATTACGACAGAAAGATTAACATATTAGAAAAATATAAGGCATATTTTCTTCTGTTTGATTACTTTAATAAGAACAAAATTCTAATAAGTCGTCTAAAGATCAATATTTTCCAAGATTCTTCTTAATACAACATGTAGTCAAGCCATTCAAACGTGACATCTAAATATTAAAATGGTATCACCTAAAATTATGAAGGAACTATTAAATACATTCTACTCTCTCTCTGATCTAAATTAATAGACTCTGATTTGTCTAGATCGAATGTATCTATGCTTGTTTTATCTTAGATACATCTGAATCTAGACAAATCGGAGGCAATTAATTTAGATATGGAAGGAGTACATAAAAATGGAATCCTAATCTATCATGTAACATACTAAGATGCTTTCCTGTCTTAGGGTACGTACAATGCGGTGACGTCAGCCTTCCCATATGCTCGCCACGTTGGATTTTTTGCTTAGTTGGAGGAGAGAGAAACAAGAGAGAGGGTTGTCTTCCCTTAGCTAAGGGGTGATCTCTTAGCAATAAGAGAAGACTATTTTTCTTCATTATACCATATGCCTTCTCTTAGTTAACCAATTTTTTACTAAAAATAGTTAATTCTATTAATTGCTAGAGATAGCAATAAGAGATAATGCATTATACAAGTTATATATTGTGTCTTCTCTAAATGATGTGGAGAGCTAAGAAAAGGCATGCCTTCTCTAGCATTGTACATGCCCTAAAGAGTCAAAATGCGATCCTGGATTCATGCTGATTAAGATTGTATCCTTCAATTCACTGATTGAATGTGCATGTACAAGGGTTAGGACCGTGAGTGACCAGAAGTGGCGAGCAGAGCCATGCTCACGTGGCTGTGTGTTTTCTGCTCTCACCGACGGACCAGTGTGCCTTTTTCTCTATTTTCCTTTCAAGCCAAACACAACAAGCAGATGTGCACCGGTATAAATTATAGGCCCCTCCTAGGCGTGGGCCCTAGGCAATTGCCAAGGTCGCCATAGGTTAGAACCGGGCCTGAAAGCGTGCAAAGAAACACAACTACTGCCGTACTAACCAGGGTTTTACTACTAGTAGTAGTACTACAAGCTATCTAGCCAGGGTTTACACTAGCTCGAAAACAGTGGAAGAAGATCTTCAATCCTCCCACTCCCTCCCCCCACTCCCCGCATCCGTGCGTTGACCACCAAAGACCGTTCTAGCCCGGCCGCAGGAGATGGCGGAGGGGAGGCGTCAGAGTAGTTGATAGGGGGTAGTTGTAGGTTTCTCGGCTGTTTGCCGGTAGTTGGCACTAGGGCACCGGATTTGACCGGACCTGGTGCATCCCGCGAGGGTTTTGCGGCGGCATCGTGCTCCGGTGGGCGGAGAGGACATCTAGTTCGTCCAAGGCCGAGATCCTGCCTAACAAGGTCGTCTACGTACTCCTCGTTGTTGTGGTTGCCCTACTGCTTCATCCTCTTTTGGCCGGTCGTGGAGCGCGGGGGAGGGAAGGTGAGATGCCGGGCAACACCTAGTCTAGGAGGTGGCCGGAGTGTCTTCCCTGCTGAGATGCTTCGGCGCAGCATCAGCGGGACACTGAAGGGCATGTCTATCGAGCCTCCATGGAGGAGGACGCCAATCAACTTCTAGATGGTGAGCCCCCTAGATAAGAGGTGCTTCTATCGCCTTCACATCAGTGTGGTTCGTCATTCTCCCCCGCTTGGTTGGCCGGGGTGGCAAGGGAGAGGTTGGGATTGGCCTCATGGCTGCTGCCTTTGGGTGATAGTGCTCGGTTACTCTGGAAAGGATGTCTTCTGCAGGGAATCCCAAGCGGCGCTGTGTGGTAGTCGCTATCATTGGCCATGAGCTTAGCCCAACTATGCTCGAGCAAGAAGTTGGCTCGAGTTCGTTTGTCCTCTAGACGAGGATCTTCTTCAACACTGGTGCGGTTGAGTCCGCTATCTCTGGCGTCCCAAGTGGTTTCGTCCTCATTCGGCGGCAGAGCTCAAGGACTCGATCGCGTTTCTCGGGCTGACGCAATTATCTTTCGAGGCACGATGCGTAAAAATCAAGGTCTTGTGTGTAGATATCCGGTCCTTCTCGGGGCCTTTATCTAAATGTTCACCCTCTTCATTTATAATGTAGTTTCTAGGTCCTTCGAGGTCTTTATCTTTCAAAAAACAAAGCCAGGGCTTGTGTTGTCTTGTTTACAACGGTGACCATGACAAACAATGTCACTTCCCATATGTACGACGTACCTAGACGGCTTTGCTTCTCGGTCGTTACGTACATGAACCTGACCAATGAAATGGCCGATGGGTGCGATCTGACGAGACGACGCATGTAACTGCGTAATGCAGAGGCCAACCCATTGGTTGGAAACTCGTAACCAGCTGTGATCAGAGACGGTTGGTACGAACTGTGAATGAAAGCCTTGCACTGCAAGGAAACACCACTACTTAATTGTCGCAGGTTTAGACCTAAACCCGTGACAAATTAATAGAATCGGAGGGAGTACACGTTTTTTTTTCAACCATGGATTAGTACATGCACAAAAAAAAACTTTGAATTACGCCGGCCTTCCCTTCGGAATTTTCATTTTCTTCGACTGACCAGTCTCTCTGCTTGGTTCGGAAAAGACGAATAAAAAATACTCCCCCCGTTTAAAAATATAATATGTTTTGGTTCGTAAATGAGATGTATTTAGACATCTTTTAGTATCTAGATTTATTTGAACCTATAGACTAAAAAATATTTTCACAAGTCTAAAACATCTTATACTCCCTCCGGTTTTTATTACTTCGCGTTCTAGGATTTTATTAAGTCAAACTTTTTCAACTTTGACCAAGAAAATATGAAAATATAGAAACATTCATTATTTTAAATACATATATTACGAAAATATAACTTACAAAGATTTTAATACTATAAGTTTTATATCATAAATACTTTTATTTTTTACTAAATATTTGGTTAAACTTAAAAGTTTGACTTTGACTAAACCCAGAATGCGATCTAATTGTGAACAGAGGGAGTATTTCTATATGGAGTAGTTGTTTTGGCAGTTGGCACCACTATTAATTAAATATCTGAAGCCGACAAAGCAGAGCCCATTGTCAGCTCTCACCCATCCAAAGAATCCTCCGCTTCTCCACCACCGTTTGTCCGTCCGTCCGTCCGTCCACGGAATCTGTCTCCGGCCATGGCCTCGCCGCGCTGCGCCCTGCAGAGCCCTCTCCTCCCCGAGGGCGCCATGGCGTCGATCTCGGCGGAGGCGCCGTCGCGTCGGCGCATGCGCCGCCCGGGCGCCGCTCTGGCCATCGCCGTGGCGCTGCTCGCCCTGGCCGGCGTCCTGCTGCTCCTGACCACCGGCTCTGGCGCCGACCGGAGCAGGAGCGGGGTGAGAGGCGCGAGGCTGAGCTCGCACGAGGTGGAGTCCGGCGCGGGCGCGGTGGCGGCGGACGACGGGCGGTGCTCGGAGGTGGGCGCCGCGGCGCTGCGGGCGGGCGGGCACGCGGTGGACGCGGCCGTGGCGGCGGCGCTCTGCCTCGGCGTGGTGCACCCCATGTCCAGCGGGATCGGCGGCGGCGCGTTCATCGTCGTCAGGGACGCGAGCTCCGGCGAGGCCGTCGCCTTCGACGCCCGGGAGACCGCGCCGGCAGCGGCAACGCCGGTACGTTACCTACCTATGTGCTCTTAGAAATGGTCACCGTCTTGTGGGGCCTACATGCTTTCGAGTAGTAGTTTATCATTTTGGTTTTCGATTTTTATAGCAGGAAAAAATATACCCGGTCTTAGTTGGACGAATGAACTGCCAACAGTTGCTGATGGTTACGTGAAAGCAAAGAACAACAACAAAATTATTTCATTAATCACTACGTACGTACGCGATGAATCCTAGCCTTCTACTCCAATATCCATCCACGGCTAAATTATAAGCTTGTATTTTCCAATGGCTTTAGTGTGGTTGGTCCATAGAGTTGACATAAGCTACTACTAATTTCCATCTCACTTTCCGGCTTAAGATCCTCCGACGAGAAATTAAAAAAAGTACAGTAGTAATAGATTCGTTCCATATTAACTGTTGCACATGTTTGTATAAATTCGTGATGTATTTACACACTGAAATGCGTCAAGAATCAAGATACATGTGTATCTAGATAAACCTGTAACCGTTATTATGGAGCGGATGTAGAAGCCTAAGCATGTGATAGTTGCTAATTAGTTTATTGTTTGAGAATATTGTATTATTGTTATTAGTCCACCACTCGTGGCCTCGAGGGCCCATCTGCCTTTCCCCTCCATGTGTTGATCGTGCGCACGAGTCTCATAGTATTTTGTATTTGATGGAGTAATTGTCTCCATGATTTACTACCTTTTCTTATCTAAATTAATAAACTCAGATTTGTCTAGAGTCAGATGTATCTAATCATGTTTTAGTACTATAAGGTTTGCTTGGGTTTATTAAAACTTTGTTTGGATTTATCGAAAGGGTTGCTTAGATTTAAGAAAATGCTGTTTAGATGTATACATGATTTATTTCTTATTTAAAATTGAACAAAAAAATTCATTCATTTATTTATTATATTATTTTATGAATTTGATACATCCGAGTCTAGGCAAATCTGAGTCCACTAATTTAAATCGGAGGGAATATTTTGATTGTGCTCGGTAACTGTTTTTCTTCTTTCTTAAAATATCCAAGTCGATGTTCAGAGTCATGGTCTCATGTCTCTGTTCATGGTTCTCTACAATGTTTTTTAGCTTACATGGTTTTGCCGTGTTTCTACAATTTGTGATATGGCAGAACATGTACGAGGCTGACCCAACCACGAAGTACAAGGGCGCACTGGCCATGGGCGTGCCGGGGGAGCTCGCCGGCCTCCACGCCGCGTGGTCGCGCTATGGCCGGCTCCCGTGGAAGTCCCTCTTCGCTCCGGCAATCCAGCTTGCCCGCAACGGCTACACCATTGTCTCCTACGTCGGCAACGCGCTCAAGGAAATAGAGGCTGACGTGCTCGCCGATCCCGGTCTGCGTGGCTTGTTTGCTCCCGGCGGCAAGCTCCTCACCACTGGCGAGATCTGCCGCAACCCAGCCCTTGCCGACGCGCTAGAGGCCATGGCAGAGGAAGGCATAGCGGCGCTCTATGGTGGCCACATTGGGGAGACGCTGGTGGAGGATGTTAGAAGGGCTGGTGGGGTGGTGACGGCAGATGATATGAGGGGGTACAAGGTGGCGGTGAGCCCAGCCATGGAGGCCGATGCCATGGGGTTCACGTTCCTCGGCATGCCGCCGCCGTCTAGCGGCACCGTCGGCATAGCACTGGTATGTTCACTGCTTGCAATTTCGATAAAATTTCCTCAATTTTGAAGGTCATGACATATTTATAAATTGTTAAAAGTTGTTTGGTTCATTTGGGTTTCTATAATAAAAGTATAAAATCTAGTCATCACGACTTTCTTCATTATGTTCCATATTCATCTTACTTTTTTGTTCAATTCAAAATCAAAGCTAGATAACCATTGCGACATCACATATGTAATTTTCATAAGTTGTCCATGGAATGATCATTCAATTATACATTGCTTCAATGATGTTTATGGATTGATTATCTAGTGCTTTATGTCTCGATTGCTGAATAAATTTTGTTTCGATTTTGTGTACATAGGTGCTGAACATCTTGGGTGGGTACAAGTCGACCGAGTTTCTGAAGGGGTTTCTTGGCGTGCACCGGCTGATCGAGGCTGTGAAGCACATGCTGGCCGTCCGGATGGACCTCGGTGACCCTAGCTTCGTTAATGTCGCCGGCAACGTCTCTGAGATGCTCTCATCAGCATAGGCCGACAGGATCCGCCAGCGGATTGTTGACAACACCACCTTCCCATCGGACTACTATCTCCCAAAGTAAGCAGTAATTAACTAAGGAATGTTATGCTAATTTCTGTACTATTAAGCAGACATTTTCTCTGACTAATTTTCAGATGGAGCCAGCTGCGCGACAATGGGACGAGCCACCTGTGCGTGGTGGACAGCGACCGGAACGCGGTGGCGATGACAACGACGGTGAACAGCTTCTTCGGCGCGCACGTGTTGTCGCCGTCCACTGGCATCGTGCTCAACAACGAGATGGACGACTTCTCGGTGCCCGAGCAGACCCCCGACCACCTACCTCCTGCGCCGGCCAACTTCATCGCCCCGGGGAAACGACCTCTCTCCTCCATGACACCGACCATCATCCTCAAGGGTGGACAGCTTGCCGGTGTGCTGGGTGGGAGCGGTGGCACCAACATCATTGCCGCGGTGACACAGGTGTTCCTGAACCACTTTGTGGTGGGCATGAGCCCCTTTGCCGCCGTGCGGAGCGCAAGGGTGTACCACAAGTTGGTGCCCAATGTGGTGAAGTACAAGGACGAGACGGTGACCGACGGCGAGGTCATCAAGCTTAGCGCCGAGGTAAGGGAGTTTTTGAGAAGCCGAGGGCACGTGCTTGAGGGTACGGGGTCAGGGGCCGTGTGCCAGATGATCGTGCAAGACTTGCTGCAACCGGTCTCCGGTGGCGGCGGTGGCGAGAACGTGTTCCATGGGATGCTGACGGCGGTGAGCGACCCGAGGAAAGACGGTAGCCCTGCCGGCGTGTGATTTAGGCAGATTGTTTTTGCAGTACATCTGAATTAGTGTACATACATTCAAACAGATTATTCAGAACAGCAAAATGTCGTCTCATCAGTGTGCAACACCGGTTTGAATACATGAGGCACATTTTCAGAAAGTTTTGGGGAACGACTCCAAATATACGGCTACCGAAAAATACTAGCTTCAGTCCAGAACTACTGTTAGGCACGAGGTCATCTGTTTTTTCGTCAGGTACCGACTTTTAGACAAAAAAAAAATTTAACGTAGAACATGACCTACAAAGCCATGGACACAGAACATACAAAATTAGAGATCCACGGCTGACACCTTCAGTCCTCACTTCCTTCTTCAAAAGACAGTACAGTTTCGGTATTTTTTTTAATTAAGAATTCTTTCAGGAAGACGATAATAAAGAAGATTCGATTGCAAACCCTGGGGGTACGTTTGTCTAACTTGAATTGTCTCTGCAAGCCACATCTAAGTCTCGTCTAGGTTGTCGGTAGGATCCACCAAAATTCCATTTCTAGTTTATTTTACGATTTTTAATATAAAATTTTGATAAAAAATTGTAATACAGATTTAAAAAAAAACTAAAAGTGGAATTTTGGTGGAATCCCACTTGACGTTAGATCCATGAGTAAACTTTCATGATCACACCAGCATTGTGACGGAGCAGACTTTGTTGGCATGACGCCGTCTCAAGCATCACAACTTTGTACTTGAGAAGCATGGTCCTAATAAGAAAGATATGTACCTTCCTTACACACACCTATGATTATGTTGAGAAAAGTGGGTGAAGGTTGGAGTCGTGTGAACCCTGTGTATGTCTTATTTTCATGAGATGAAGAGTTTGAATATTTCACGCTGAAACGAGAGAGTTAAAATTACTACAATTCACTACAGGAACGACGCTAGCCGTCGGTGTAGGCTAAAATGCTCTACGGTTGGGGAAGAGGTCATTGTTTGGTGATAACTTGGGAGCTACATCCTGGATAACTTGGGAGCTACATCCTGTCTGTTAATCCTGTGTTTCATGCAAGGACCAAACATATTAAGATTGATTTCCACTTTGTGAGAGAAAGAGTTGCAGATAAATTGTTGGATATCAGGGTTATTTCTACTAAGGATCAAATAGCAGATGGGTTCACAAAGACTTTGTCTATACGAGATCTTGACAATTTAAACGTAATCTCAACCTTAGACAAGGTTGTGATTAAAGGGGCTGTTAGACAAGTTGAGGTTTATATTTTATACATGTAATCGTATATTACAGTATGGAGTATTACTCCACTTGTACACAAACCGGACTCCTACCTTGTAACAAACTATCGTGGGGTTTCTCCACGAGTATATCAACACGCAGCCGATGCCTGGTACCGCATCGTTCGAGCCTTGGTTTTCTGTCAACAACTTCACACTAAGTTGAACAAACCTTAGCAACTTATGGGACAAAATACACTAGATCAAAATCAAGAATACGAGAGGAACACAATTTTAGACCAAGCAGAAAAAAGTTTACAAAACACGAGAAACATCACGAGTGATTAAGCTAAAGGTCACCCTATCATGGATAGTAACATTGCGTGTCCTCAAGAAAGATAACCAGAATGGACCTCTTATAGATGTAGCATCTTCCCTTTTATGCAGGAAAATCTCAAACCTACGCCCTCCAGCCAAAGCCGGTAACCACTTATCGACATACTGGTTGAGTTTTTCCTTAAAGTGACAAGGAACCGTCTGAGAAAAAACCAAAGAAATATGTGATATTGATCATACATATAACAGTAGCAAGAATTTACTACTAACTAAGAAAGTAGTACTCTTAAAATAATCATAAAACTACTACTAATATATATATATATATATATATATATATATATATATATATATATATATATATAACATTAGGAAAAAAATGCATTTGTAACATACACATGGTACAATGATTTACCAAGTGCAAAACACGAGAAACATCACGAGTACCACCAGAACACAATATTTTACCAAGTGCAAATAAAATTAGCCCTCACAAAACAAATTACATTGGAAAAAGTTACAAGTATACAAGGGACAAAAAATTAGACAGAGCGAAAGAATACTTTAGGAACATGAGGAACGCATATACTATTGGAACACAAAAATATACAAAGTGGAACAAAAATTAGCCCTTGCAGAACGAACTACAAATGGAACAAAATCATGAGTATACGAGGAAAAAAATTTAGACAGAGCGGAATACTTTTGAACAAAACATAGCTCTCATGGAGCAAATTACAGTGGAAAAATTCATGAGTATACGAAGAACAAAAATTTAGACAAAACAAAAGTATTTTGGGAACACGAGGAATAAATAATGATTACTATTAGAACAATATACTATACTATGTGAAACGAACTTAGCCCTCAAGGAACACATTACAATGGAACTTAAATCGGAAAAGGTTTCGAGACATGAGAAAACAATCCATTACTGCTGAAACACAATTTTAGACTGGAGCAAATTTGCAGGAGATCAAAAAATGGGAATAAGCAGAAAAAAGTTTTAAGGCATGAGGATCAAAGTCATAAAAAAATATTCGTATAAATCTAATTTACACATGATATAAAGCAAAGAAAAAATAAAAAAGATAAAAGAAAATACGGAATGGAACTTACCTAAGAAAAATAAATAGAAAATACGTGGCAGACCCGCACGCTCTAAACGGACCCAGCCCACTACCAATTCTTTTTAGCAAAACGGTACTAAAAAACACTCTTCGGCCCTTTTTCCACAGCCCACAGCCACTCCTACCGGCTGCCGCCTCTTCGGACGGACCAACGTACCGGCAACACCCTTGGTGAGGCCTATCTCGCCCAGTCAATTGTTCCAGTCAAGTAAACTCGAACTTCTGCTAAAAAAAAGGGAATTTTTTCCGTGAGATCTGCCTATTGCATGATAATCAACACGAAGATCAGCAGAGAAAATTATTATGAGGGTAATGCTGGGTCCTCTTCTGGAAGGATCGAGGAGAAAGGATGGTCGATGCTTTGGAAAGTTGCAGTGTCTTAGAAAGTTATGGTCTTCCTTTGGAGACTCGCACAACACTCCCTTCCAACCTGTGATGTTCTTGAGCACAGGAACATGTCAAACACCAATAGATGCTCTCTCTGTGGCGGGAGTGATTCATGGAGGCTTACTCTTTAATGGATTGCAATATGGCGAGGAAAGTTTGGGCCTTAGAGGATAGATCAATTTCTGAACACATTGCGGCAAATGGGGAACCAAGAGCAAAACAGTGGTGATTTGAGATGATGGAGTCATTATCGCATGATGAATTCTCTCGCATGTCCATTACTCTCTGGGCTATTTGGGCTGCTCGGAGGAAGGCCATCCATGAGGATATCTTTCAGAGTCCTCTGTCAACTCATCTTTTCATTCAATCCTATGTGCAGGAGCTCAAAGACATTGCCAAGCCATCGCCAGGCTCGACTAGTAGGCCTACATGCAATAACAACAGCACCTGGGCTCCTCCATCGTCTGGCGTCTTGAAGATTAATGTTGATGCTGGAGTATCTAAATCAGGCAACAGAGGATCAGTGTCGCCAGTGTGTCGCGATTGGCAAGGCATCTATAAGGGGGCTTCGGTCATGGTCTATGATGGTATCGCTGATCCGGCTACTTTGGAGACGTTAGCCTGTCGCGAGGCACTAGCGTTAGCTGCTGATATTCAGGGCGAGAGGATTCAGGTGACTTCAGACTGCAAGCAGGTGGTACAAGACATATCTGATGGATCCATGGGCAAGAATGGAGCTATTATCTCTGAGATTAATCTCACAGCCTAGAATTTCCACTACTGCAAGTTTGTTTTCGAGGGAAGGTCTTCAAATTATGAAGCTCACAACCTTGCTAAGTGTGTTATGAATCTAGGAGTTGGTCGTCATCTATGGCTTACCACCCCTTATGATCCACCCCTTATGATGTAACGGTTCCTGTAAACGTTATTATGAGTCAATAAAAGCTTGGCAGGTTGTTCTAAAAAAAAAGTAAACTCGAACTTCCGCTAAAAAAAAAGTAAACTCGAACTGCTCCAATCTAACTACAGCTACCACGTGCATGGACCTACTAGCAGGAGTATGCACAAAAAGAAGTCATCCTAGACCCATGATCAGCGCGTGACGCTTTGGATATATGTCATACTACAGAAGAGAAGGATCATCTCAATGACGGTGGAGGATACAAGGGGCACAAGTACTTTCAAGTTTCGTTACTCTCTCCGTCTCTCGATGGAGTCTAGTCTGTTAGTCTTGGTTATTCTATCTCTACGGTTCTCCACTGATCGGTTCCCAAGCACGTATAAAGGGGAGGACCATGCCGATCGGGCCTCGAAAACGACAGGACCGAGCATAGTAAAACCCAACTGAACGAGCATCTTTTCACACTAACCGAGATCCAATCTGAGGTAGCGTCCTTAGATCGAGCCATGACAGTCTTCGTTAGTGATTGGACTTTAGACTGGAGCTTGGCATTTTGCGGCCATTCACTGCTGCTCCCTCCGATTCAAAGCCTCGTGAAATAAATGCATCTAGACGTCTTTTAGTGTAGAGATTTACTTCAAACTTGTACGAACCTATACACTAAAAGACGTCTAGATGTATTCGATTCACAAATCTAAAACATCTTAAATTTCTAAAAGGAGGGAGTAGATCATTTTGTTAGCGATCTTTAAAGGCTTTACAAACGCCGCAACTAGAAATAAGATACCTTTCAAACAGGGAGTCAAAATCACGTCCTATTTTCATTGTTGTGTTAGTTTCGCCGACATCCTCAAAACTCGTTAAGACCTTGTTTGGTACTAGCTACAGTATTTGTGAGAATTAGAGGGGATAATCCCTACCAAAACGCAAATCCTCACTTGCTTCAAATAGTATATTTGTTTCTAGAGTACTGGATTGATTCAAACCCCACTAGTTCTCACCTTTTCCCAAGTTCTAGTTTACTTTTTTCCTATATCCAATACACTACCCCTATCCAGTGGATTTTGGTGTGTGTGTGTGTGTGTGTGGTGGGTGGGTGTGTGTGGGGGGGGGGGGGGGGGGGGGTTGTGGGGGTTAGAGGTGTTTGGGTGTAGGTGGGAGTTTCACCCAATCCTCTTGAGGATTATCCCTTCCGATTTCCACTAAAACACTAGTATCAAACAAGGCTTAATAGTTGTCTCAATATCCCTAGGCTGCGGACTACGCCATGAGTGGCCACTGAAAGTTGTTGTATCTTCTGAAGGGAATATGCCCGAGAGGCAATAATAAAGTGGTTATTATCGTATTCCTTGTTTATGATAAATATTTATTTTGCATGCTATAATTGTATTAATACGGAAACGTTAATACATGTGTGTTTAATAAACAAACAGAAAGTTCCTAGTTATGCCTCTCCTATAAACTAGCTCGTTGATTAACAAGATGATTAAGGTTTCCTGATCATGGACATTGGATGTTGTTAATAACGGGATCACAACATTAGTGTAATGGTGTGATGAACATTCATCCGAAGTATAGCATTACGATCAAAGTCATTGAGTTTATATTGCTATAACAACTTACGAAGTGATCCTAATCCTTAGACCATGAGATCATGTCAATCACTAACACCGGAAGAGTTTCTTGATAACATCAAACGTCACACCGTAACAGGGTGATTATAAAGATGGATTCAGAACTAATAAAGTGTTATGTTGAGGCCCATGGATCGAGAGTGGAATTTGTTCATCCCGATGAAGGATAGATATACTCTGGGCCCTCTCGGTGATATCATATTGATTAGCTTGCAAGCAAGTGATTTGATCACTAGAATGTTATATCACGGGAACGAGAAAAGAGTGCATGTCAGTAACGAGATCAAACTAGGTATGGAGATACCGATGATCGAATCTCGGACATGTAATATATCGTGAAACAAAGGGATTAAGATACTAGCGTAAAAGGTTCCGACGATCACAAGAAAGTCATCGTTGAATGTGTGGGAGTCAGTATGGGTCTCCAGATCCCGCTTCTGATTATTGATCCGAGAAGGGTCTCGATCATGTCCGCATTATTCGCGAACCATAGGGTGACACACTTAAGAGACACCGACATCCATTTGGAGCAAAAGTTTCGTGCCGAAAAGAATAACAAGCGCAGGAATTTATTACACTAGATACCGAAACGGGTTTTCGGGTGAAATTGCAGAAAGTGTTTCTGCATGTGAAATGAAATACTAGCAAGGGGTTATATGTGAATGTTTGTCATTAAAGTAATTGACAAAATTCTGAATAAATAAAAGGAGTTTTATTTAATGAGAGTTTGCATTAAATTTGGTGGAAATTTAATGGGAATTTGAGTGGGTTTTTGAGTGGAGGGAATTGAAAGGCTTTTGTGTGAGTGGAGTGTCCACCCACATGAATGAAAGGAGGGGAGGGGGCAGCCCCATGTCTGGGCGCATGGCCCCTGTAGGGTTTCGTAGCATGGAAAACAAAAAATTTCTACCGCATACAAACAAACAAGCCAAGATCTATCTACTAGATTGTAGCAACGAGTCGATAGAATAACTCACCCTCGAAGATTCCAAAGTGTTTAACGAGAGCGGATTCTCGTGGGTGATGTAGTCGTACTCTTTCCGATCTCAAGATCGCGTAGACGATCCTTCCGGCGCTGCGTTCCGGCAGCGCTCCCGTAGTCGGTCACACGTTCGGTACTCGACGAAGACCTTCCTCTCCCTTGTTCCAGCAGGCAGCAGAGGTTGTAGCACTCTCCTCGCGATTCCGGCAGCACAACGGCGTGGTACCGGAAGTAGAGGGGAGATCTCGCAGGGCTTCGCCTTAAGCCGGAGCGAGTATGGTGGAGTATGAGAGAGTCCCTCGACGATCTAGGTTTTAGACACGCCGAGGAGGAAGCTTGGCCGGCGGCTAGGGTTGCTAGGCGGCGGCGGCTTGGCCTAGGTCGGCGGCGGCGGCAGTGGAGGTGGCGGCGCCGGCGGCTAGGGTTTGGAGGAGAGGATCTTGTGTGTACTAGGAGGGAGCCCTGCCCCTCCTTATATAGGTGGAGGGGCCGGCCGGCCAAGGGGAGGGAGAGGAGTCCCTCCCCAACTCGGCTTGGGTGGGCGCCGCCGGTTGGAGGAGGGAACTCCTCCCCAACTCGGTTTCCCACTCCTCCTCTTTTCCTCTTTCCAAATTTAGCCGTTTGACTTTTCAAACTAGCTGTTTGACTTTTCAAACTAGGATTTGAATTAATCCTTTATTTGGTTCAGCAATGACACTTAGTACATGATGCAATCATACCAACTTGATACAACACATTCATGTACCCTTCCCCTCCGGAGTGCCGGACATTCCGGAACATTCTAGAACATTCCCGATGAAAACACCGGAACCATTCCCCAACTCCGAAACGGGACTTTCCTTATATGAATCTTATTCTCCGGACCATTCCGGATCTCCTCGTGATATCCCGGATCCCATCCGGAACTCCGAACAACATTCGGTCTCTTTCTCATCATTCCATAACTACTCAAAAACAACGTCGAATCCTTAAGTGTGTCTCCCTACGGTTCGTGAATTATGCAGACATGATCGAGACACTTCTCCGAACAATAACCAATAGAGGAATCTGGAAATTCATATGGCTCCCACATATTTCTACGATTACTTTGCGATCGAATGAACCACTTACATACGATATCAATTTCCCTTTGTCTCATGATAGTTTACTTATCCGAGGTTATGATCGTCGGTATCTCTGCATACCTAGTTCAACCTCGTTACCGATAAGTACTCTTTTCTCGTTCCCGTGATATGTGATCCCTTGTGAGCCAGTCACATGCTTGCAAGCTAATTGGATGACATTTCACCGAGAGGGCCCAGAGTATATCTATCCGTCATATGGATGGACAAATCCCACTCTTGATCCATGTGTTTCAACCAATACTTTCCGAACACTCAATGCCACCTTTATAGCCACCCAGTTACGGTGTGGTGTTTGATGTCATCAAAGCATCCATCCGGTAAAGGTGATATGCATGATCTCATGGTCGAAGGAATTAGATTACTATGTATCAGAAAGCATATAGCAATTGAACTATTAAAATGACTTGATCTTTATGCTACGCTTATCTATAGGAGTATGTCCATCATATCATTCTCCTAACGATATGATCTTGTTGTTAATAACATCTCAACGTTCATGATAGGGAAACCACAATCATCTATTAACCAACAAGCTAGTATTATATAGAGGCTTTACTAGGGACTTCAAATTAAGTTTACAAATCACACAAGTATCAATGTTTCCTTGTTAATACTATTATAGCATGAATGTAAACATTTATCATAAACACAAAGATATAATAATAACTACATTTATTATTGCCTCTAGGGCATATCTCCAACAGTCTCCCACTTGCACTAGAGTCATCTAATCTAGATTACATGGTAATATACCAAACACCCATGGCAGTTTGGTGCTGGTCATGTTTTGCCCTCGGGAGAGGTTTAGTCAACGGATCTGCCACATTCAGATCTGTGTGTACTTTGCAAATCTTTATATCCCCATCTTGGATATGTTCTCGAATAGCATGAAAACGTAGCTTGATGTGCTTCAGCTTCTTGTGTGACCTTGGTTCTTGCGCATTGGCTATGGCGCCCATGTTATCACAGTAGATAGACATTGGGTCCAGCGCACTAGGAACCACACCTAGCTCTGTAATGAACTCTTTCATCCATATCGCTTCTTGTGAAGCCTCCGAAGCAGCCATGTATTCCGATTCAGTTGAAGATCTCGCCACAACGCTTTGCTTTGCACTCCTCCAGCTAACTGCTGCACCATTCAAAATAAATACGTATCCAGATTGTGATTTAGAATCATCCGGATCGGTGTTCCAACTAGCATCGGTGTAACCATTAACAACGAGCTGTTCATCACCTCCATAAGAAAGAACCATATCCTTAGTTCTTCTCAAGTACTTAAGGATGTTTTTGACCGCTGTCCAATGATCCACTCCTGGATCACTTTGATATCTGCTAGTTAAACTAACAACATATGCAATGTCGGGTCTAGTACATAGCATGGCATACATTAGAAATCCTATGGCTGAGGCATAGGGAGTCTTACTCATCCTTTCTCTATCTTCTGCCGATGTCGGACTTTGAGTTTTACTCAAGGTCGTATTGGGCAACATGGGCAAGAACCCTTTCTTGCTATCTTCCATTCCAAACTTCTTTAGAACTTTGTCCAAATATGTACTCTGTGACAATGATATTTGGCGTTTCGATCTATCTCTATAAATCTTTATGCCTAATATGTAAGCTGCTTCGCCAAGATCTTTCATTGAAAAACTATTATTCAAATATTCCTTGACACTATTAAGAAGGTCTACATCATTCCCAATCAACAATATGTCATCTACATATAGTATTAAGAATGCTACAGAGCTCCCACTCACTTTCTTGTAAATACAAGCTTCTCCATAAGTTTGTATAAAACCAAAACTTTTGATCACCTTATCAAAACGTTGATTCCAACTTCGGGATGCTTGCTTCAATCCATAGATGGACCGTTGAAGTTTGCATACCTTGTTAGCATCTCTAGGATCAATAAAACCTTTGGGTTGCATCATATATAACTCTTCATCAATGTCTCCATTGAGGAATGTTGTTTTGACATCCATCTGCCATATCTCATAATCATAATATGCAGCGATTGCTAACATAATCCTCACAGACTTTAACTTTGCTACTGGTGAGAAAGTCTCATCGTAGTCAACTCCTTGAATTTGTCGAAACCCTTTTGCGACAAGTCGAGCTTTATAGACAGTAACATTACCATCAGCATCTGTTTTCTCCTTGAAGATCCATTTGTTCTCGACAGCCTTCCGGCCATCCGGTAAGTCCACCAAAGTCCATACTTGGTTTTCGTACATGGATCCAATCTCGGATTTCATGGCTTCTTGCAATTTATTGGAATCTGGGCTCATCATCGCTTCCTCATATGTCTCAGGGTCATCGGTGTTGTCCACCAACATGACACTCATAACGGGATCATACCAATCTGGAGTGGTACGAGTTCTCGTTGACCTGCGAGGCTCTGTAGCAACTTCAACCGAAGTTTCATGATCATCATCATTAGCTTCCTCTCTTATTGGTGTAGGCACCACAGGAACTTCTTCCGGTGCTGCGCTACTCGCAATTTCGAGAGAAGGTTCGACAACCTCGTCAAGTTCTACTTTCCTTCCAGTCACTTCTTTCGAGAGAAATTCCTTCTCTAGAAAGGATCCATTCTTGGCAACGAAGATTTTGCCTTCAGATCTATGATAGAAGGTATACCCAATAGTTTCCTTCGGGTATCCTATGAAGACGCATTTTTCCGCTTTGGGTTCAAGCTTATCCGGCTATAACTTCTTTACATAGGCTTCGCATCCCCAAACTTTAAGGAACGACAATCTAGGTTTCTTCCCAAACCATAATTCATACGGTGTCGTTTCAACGGATTTAGATGGTGCCCTATTTAAAGTGAATGCGGCTGTTTCTAATGCATAACCCTAAAATGATAGTGGTAAATCTGTAAGTGACATCATAGAACAAACCATATCTAAGAGAGTTCGATTACGACGTTCGGACACACCATTACGCTGTGGTGTTCCGGGCGGTGTCAACTGCGAAAGTATTCCGCATTTCTTCAAATGCTCGCCAAACTCGTAACTTAGATATTCACCTCCACGATCAGAACGTAGAAATTTAATCTTCTTGTTACGTTGATTCTCTACCTCACTTTGAAATTCCTTAAACTTCTCGAAAGTTTCGGACTTATGTTTCATGAAATAGATATACTCATATCTACTCAAGTCATCCGTGAAGGTAAGAACATAACGATAACCACCGCGCGATGCTACACTCATTGGACCACATACATCGGTATGTATGATTTCCAATAAGTCCGTAGCTCGCTCCATCATACCAGAAAATGGAGTCTTAGTCATTTTACCCATCAGACATGCTTCGCATCTTTCAAGTGATTCGAAATCAAGTGATTCAAGAAGTCCATCGGAATGGAGTTTCTTCATACGCTTCACTCCAATGTGACCAAGACGACAGTGCCACATATATGTCGAGTTATCGCTCGATTTCAAACGTTTAGCCTCAATGTTATTAATATGTGTATTTCCACTATCGAGATTCAATAAGAATAGACCATCTATCAAAGGTGCATGTGCATAAAACATATTACTCATATAAATCGAACAACCATTATTCTCGGACTTAAACAAGTAACCGTCTTGCAATAAACAAGATCCCGATATAATGTTCATGCTTAACGCAGGCACCAAATAACAATTATTTAAGTATAAAACTAATCCCGATGGTAGATGAAGGGGTAGCGTGCCGACCGCGATCACATCAACCTTTGATCCGTTTCCAACGCGCATCGTCACCTTGTTCTTCGCTAGCTTCCGTTTATTCTGCAGCACCTGTTTCGAGTTACAAATATGAGCAACCGAACCAGTATCAAATACCTAGGCACTACTACGAGTACTAGTGAGATACACATCAATAACATGTATATCAGATATACCTTTCTTCTTGATGTTGCTGTTCTTCAAATCCGCCAAGTACTTTGGGCAATTCCGCTTCCAGTGACCTTCTCCCTTGCAGTAAAAGCACTCAGTATCAGGCTTAGGTCCAGCCTTGGTTTTCTTTGTTGGTGTGGTAACTTTCTTACCACCCTTCTTGAAGTGTCCCTTCTGCTTAGACTTGCCTTTCTTGAATTTGGTGGTCTTATTGACCAACAACACTTGGTGCTATTTCTTGATCTCCACTTCTGCAGATTTCAACATGGCAAAGAGTTCTGGCAACGTCTTGTTCATGTTTTGCATGTTGTAGTTCATCACAAAGTTCTTGTAACTTGGTGGCAGTGATTGGAGGACACGGTAAATCCCCAAAGCATTGGGAATCACTATACCCAAGCTTTGAAGTTTGTTTGCGTGCCCAGACATCTTAAGCACATGCTCGCTGACGGAGCTGCCCTCTTCCATCTTGCAGTTAAAGAACTTTTCAGAAGCCTCATATCTTTCAATTTCCGCATGAGTCTCAAAGATCAATTTGAGATCCTCGACAATATCATATGGGTCTAAATTCTCAAACCTTTTCTGAAGCTCCGATTCTAAACCATACAAGATAGCACACTGAACTGTGGAGTACTGAGTCTTCCGAGTTAGGTAAACATTCTTTACTTCATCGGCGGCATCAGCTGCAGGTGGGTCACCCAGCGGTGCATCTAGCACATAGGTCAAATTACCAGTTGTGAGGGCAATCCTCAAATTGCGGAACCAATCCGCGAAGTTGCTTCCATTGTTTTTCAACTTTTCTTTCTCTAGGAACGCATTAAAATTGATGGTAGGGGCTGCCATTGATCTACAACATATTTGCAATAGTTTAGACTAAGTTTATGACAAATTGAGTTCAAATTAATAATAAAAGTAATCTAGGTGAACTCCCACTCAAAACAATATCCCTCACATTGTTTTAGTGATCACACGAACCAAATCCACCACATCAACACCGATCATCACGAGAGTTGATATAGTTTCAATGGCGAACAATCGACATGTTCATCATATCTACTATATGATTCATGCTTTACCTTTCGGTGATCCGTGTTCCGAGACCATGTATGTACATGCTAGGCTCTTCAAGATCAAACCTTAGTTTCCGCATGAGCAAATCTGGCTTGCTCACGTTGTATGCACTTGCAGAATCTAACACACCCGATCATCACGTGGTGCTTCGAAACAACAAGCTTTAGCAACGGTGCTAACTAAGGGTGAACACTTTATGACTTGAAATTCATGTGCATGAGGGATCATCTTATAATGCTACCGTCGTCTACTAAGCAATACAAGATGCATAAAGGATTAACATCACATGCAATTCAAAATATGTGATATGATATGGCCTTTCTTCTTTGTGCTCCCGATCTCCATCTTCTAGCACGAACATGATCTCCATCATCATCGGCATTGCATCAAGGTCAATGACGCTTCTCCATGGTTGTCGTCCACCGGCTTCAACTATTACAACTACTTTGAATATACACGCGGGTCTTAACATAAATTAAAGACAACCATATGGCTCCTGCCGGTTGCCAACTTACAATAAGGAACATTGCATACATCAAATATAATCACAATCATGGCCATATCACATCACAGCACACCCCTGCAAAACAAAGTTAGACGCCTCTACTTTCTTTGCATGTTTTACGTGGTTTGGGGCTTTCAATAAGTGTCGTTCTAACTTACGAACATGAACCACAACATTGATACTAGTATTGTTAATCACCCGTTGTAAATTGGATCTTAACTATGCTAGGAGAAACAGGCACCCGCAAAGCCACTTATGCAATACAAGTTGCATGTCAAGCGTGGAGCAAGTCTCATGAACGATGTCATGTAAGGTTAGCCCGGGCCGCTTCATCCCAACATCCCGCAAGATGCAAAGTACACAAGAAGCAATCGACAATAAAAGCATCAACGCCCACAATGACCATTGTGTTCTACTCGTGCAACAGATCTACATATAGACACGGCTCTGATACCACTGTAGGGTTTCGTAGCATGGAAAACAAAAATTTTCTACCGCATACAAACAAACAAGCCAAGATCTATCTACTAGATTGTAGCAACGAGTCGATAGAATAACTCACCCTCGAAGATTCCAAAGTGTTTAACGAGAGCGGATTCTCGTGGGTGATGTAGTCGTACTCTTTCCGATCTCAAGATCGCGTAGACGATCCTTCCGGCGCTGCGTTCCGGCAGCGCTCCCGTAGTCGGTCACACGTTCGGTACTCGACGAAGACCTTCCTCTCCCTTGTTCCAGCAGGCAGCGGAGGTTGTAGCACTCTCCTCGCGATTCCGGCAGCACAACGGTGTGGTACCGGAAGTAGAGGGGAGATCTCGCAGGGCTTCGCCTTAAGCCGGAGCGAGTATGGTGGAGTATGAGAGAGTCCCTCGACGATCTAGGTTTTAGACACGCCGAGGAGGAAGCTTGGCCGGCGGCTAGGGTTGCTAGGCGGCGGCGGCTTGGCCTAGGTCGGCGGCGGCGACAGTGGAGGTGGCGGCGCCGCCGGCTAGGGTTTGGAGGAGAGGATCTTGTGTGTACTAGGAGGGAGCCCTGCCCCTCCTTATATAGGTGGAGGGGCCGGCCGGCCAAGGGGAGGGAGAGGAGTCCCTCCCCAACTCGGCTTGGGTGGGCACCGCCGGTTGGAGGAGGGAACTCCTCCCCAACTTGGTTTCCCACTCCTCCTCTTTTCCTCTTTCCAAATTTAGCCGTTTGACTTTTCAAACTAGGATTTGAATTAATCCTTTATTTGGTTCAGCGATGACACTTAGTACATGATACAATCATACCAACTTGATACAACACATTCATGTAACCTTCCCCTCCGGAGTGCCGGACATTCCGGAACATTCTAGAACATTCCCGATGAAAACACCGGAACCATTCCCCAACTCCGAAACGGGACTTTCCTTATATGAATCTTATTCTCCAGACCATTCCGGATCTCCTCATGATATCCCGGATCCCATCCGGAACTCCGAACAACATTCGGTCTCTTTCTCATCATTCCATAACTACTCAAAAACAACGTCGAATCCTTAAGTGTGTCTCCCTACGGTTCGTGAATTATGCAGACATGATCGAGACACTTCTCCGAACAATAACCAATAGAGGAATCTGGAAATTCATATGGCTCCCACATATTTCTATGATTACTTTGCGATCGAATGAACCACTTACATACGATATCAATTTCCCTTTGTCTCACGATAGTTTACTTATCCGAGGTTATGATCGTCGGTATCTCTGCATACCTAGTTCAACCTCGTTACCGATAAGTACTCTTTTCTCGTTCCCGTGATATGTGATACCTTCTGAGCCAGTCACATGCTTGCAAGCTAATTGGATGACATTTCACCGAGAGGGCCCAGAGTATATCTATTCGTCATATGGATGGACAAATCCCACTCTTGATCCATGTGTTTCAACCAATACTTTCCGAACACTCAATGCCACCTTTATAGCCACCTAGTTACGGTGTGGTGTTTGATGTCATCAAAGCATCCATCTAGTAAAGGTGATATGCATGATCTCATGGTCGAAGGAATTAGATTACTATGTATCAGAAAGCATATAGCAATTGAACTATTAAAATGACTTGATCTTTATGCTACGCTTATCTATAGGAGTATGTCCATCATATCATTCTCCTAACGATATGATCTTGTTGTTAATAACATCTCAATGTTCATGATAGGGAAACCACAATCATCTATTAACCAACAAGCTAGTATTATATAGAGGCTTTACTAGGGACTTCAAATTAAGTTTACAAATCACACAAGTATCAATGTTTCCTTGTTAATACTATTATAGCATGAATGTAAACATTTATCATAAACACAAAGATATAATAATAACTACATTTATTATTGCCTCTAGGGCATATCTCCAACAGCCCCTTGGGTGCCCCCCCTCTCCCTATAAAAGGAGCCCCCTCCCTCTCTCTCACTTACACCTCTTCGTGAAGGATCTCTCTCCCCCTCTAGAATTTATCCCCCATGGTCTCGGACTAGCGAGATACATGTTCCCGGTGGATATTCGGCAAGAAAGAGTTGTGCTTCCGCTGCATCGCTGGAGCGAGGAGGCGGAGGTTGCTCGGTGCCTCGAACGTGTGTGCGAGCACGGATGCGCAACTGTTTTGCAGCGCTAAGACTTCCTCTCGATCTTGAGATCTGCAAGAGATCGTCTACATCAACCACGAGTTTGGACTCGTTAAGCTTTGTCGGTCTTCAAGGGTATGTTCTCTATGGATATACATCCGCCCGTTGTTTGTATCTAGTAGATAGATCTTGGTACATAGTTGTTCCCATCGTAGGAAATTTTTTGTTTTCTATGCTGCGAACCCTACAGTGGTATCAGAGCCGGATCTATGTGGGCGATGATGATCATTTTATTGCTTCTTAGTTGTACCTTGGATATTGGTGGCATGGTGGGATGAAGCGGCCCGGACAAACTTTACATGTCCTCGCACATGAGACCTGTTCCACGCTTGACATGCAACTAGTTTTGCATAAGTGGCTAGCGGGTGTCTGTCTCTCCTACTATAGTCAATATCTAATTTGCAACGAGTTGTCAATAATTTGGTTATCCTCGTTGTGGTTCATGTTCGTAGGTAAGAACGGTTCTATCTTCGAAAGCCCTAAGCCACGTAAAATTTGCAATGGATAAATTAGAGGCGTCTAGTTTAGATTGTTGCTGGGCTAGTGTTATGATATGATGATGTTGTAAGTAGAAGTATGAGATGATACTCTTACAACACACATAGCGTGTAAACTCCATAGACCTTGGATTTACACATAAAGGTATGATAGTGATCATACCACGGTGCACATGATAGAGATCATATGCGGGAACCATATCATTTCACTAATAAACATGTGATGTTTGATAGCATCTTATATTGCTTGTTTGGCGTTTTATTAGCATAATAAGATGATCCCTCATTTAGATATCAAGATAAGAATGTGTTCTTCCTTAAGTATGCACCGACAATGTTTCGTCGCTTCAAGACATCACGTGATGATCGAGTGTACTTGAATCCACGAGCATATCTCGGGTGTAAGACAGTTACACACGCGAATACTAAGGTTCTTACTTGGCGAGCCTAGCATGTACAGACATGGCCTCGGAACACGGACCGGAAGGTTAAGCATGAGTCATATGTTTTTGATATGATGACCATATGGATGCTCGCCTTTGAAGCTACACCGACTCACGTGATGATCGGACTTGGTGTAGTGGATTTGGTTCATGTAATCACCAAAAAGACACGAGGGATGTCGTTTTTGAGTGGGAGTTCATTTCTAATTTGGATTAGTAGAACTCAATTTATCATAAATTAAATCAAAGTGAATTTGAATAATTTGTTGTAGTCATTGGCATTCGTTCACCACCTTATGCATAGTTGTAATTGAGATAATAGAACTATAGAATTCTGGATATATACTTTACGAACTGGTATCGTATTGTGTTGAGTGTCAATATAAAGTTTAAAGTCCTATTGCAAACTTTCAGCAAACTCTATTTACTCCGTGAAATTTAATAGTTGGTATTAAATTGAGAGTAACAATTCCAGCGTTAGTATCTTAAGTATCATGTTTGCCTCCATGATTCTTGATTTAAATATCGAGATTATCTAGGAGCTGAAAAGAATTGTTTCAGAAACCATCATGTGTGGCAGATATAACGATATCTGAAACAATGTTTTGGTTGCAATATGATAGAGTATAATATATGTTCTCATATTGGATGAGAATTTACGAAGGTTGGAGATGCTAGACATCCTAATCATCCAAAAATGTTTTGGAAAGTAATGTTATACTCACGATTCATCTTTATAAGCTACAGTAGCTTGATCATGAAAGTCGTCATGATAAGGATGAATAGAAGATGTATGTAAAGTGTTTACTATACTAAAAGATTACTAACGAATGGATTTTGAAAGAATGCCAATCATTTTGATGATGGTGATCTACTTCAAAAGTGCAAGTCCAAAGGTATTATTATTTGTATATACACGCTTTGGACTACGTGTCATGTATATGGCGCCACTTTTGATGTTGATAGATTCTTTTAAAAAGGAAAAGGAAATGCTGAAAGAGAATCTATAAAATATATTTGGTAGAAAAGAAAAGATTGGAAATATCCAGTTTAGGTATATATATGATATACATGTTATGGTTGTATTCTTTGCTTGTTAAACAATGTGGTTCTTGGGTATTGGATACCGAATTGGTTGGTATGAAATTTCATACAGAACGACGCAATTCATGAACCACAATGGCCTAAGTAACTAGCAAGAGAATATGTGATGATGTTCATCGAAAACAAACAAACCGTTGTTTGTATTTCTCGTTGACATCAAAGTTTGACTTCAAGATTTGTTTTAATAATTGTTATTTGAATCAGGTATTATGAGAACAGAGGTTGTTCAAATAATTACCGTATTCCATATAAGATGGATGATTTACAAATCTAGTTGGAGAAATCACATCCATAAAGCCTAATGCTAAAATGTCGCAAGACAAATGATTGGAAGATCACTTAGGAAGTGACATCGCCGTTTAAATTATATTGGAAAGAAAACATGAAGAATCTCCATATTCATGGATTTTTGGAGTCTTTGATTTGATCAAGTGACGCTTGTGAGACTTTCCTCGGGATAATTAAAACTTCGTTCAAAGGCCAAAGAAGAACGAACGACTAAATTATTGGAATTTATACATATTGATGTATGTAGTCCATTATGTGTAGTCGTAAGAGATGGGTTTCAACTTCATATGATTTCTCCGGAATTTTGAGTGAATGTTCACTTAATGAGAAAGAAGTATGAAATATTTGAAAACGTTCAAAGACTTTCAACATGAAGTGGAAAATCATTGTAACAAGAAAATAAATGATTTATGGTTTTATCATAAAGGGATTTATTTGAGTTACAAGTGTAACAAGAAAATAAATAAATTATGATTTTATCATAAAGGGATTTATTTGAGTTGCAAGTTTAGCAAAACACCTAGATTTACATCTCCCGAAACACCATAGGAGTATGGAGTGTTTGAGATTTGTAATGAAACCTTGTTTGACATGGTTGGATCAAAGGTGTTATTTATAAAACTGCCATTATGTTTTAAAAAGATTAAAGCTTTAGAGACTACCGCTTTTTCACTGAAAAGAGATCCATCTAGATCCGTTGAAATGACACCATGGAAGTTATGGTTTGGGGTAAAACCCAAGTTGTCATTTCTTAAATTTTGGTATGCTAAACATAAGTAAGACGTTTACAATTGAAGTCGGATGAGCATGTCTTTGTAGGTTATTTTGAATAACAATTGGTTATTCCTCCATAACACCGAGGACAAAGGGGTTTGTCGCTTGAAATATGAACTTTCTTGAAGAAGTAATTTTTCGTAAAAGTTAAGTGGGAAGACAATAGAACTTTGATAAGGTTAACGAACCTTAGCTATATGTGCTGAGTTGCGCAGCGCCGGAAATCGTTCTGAAGGCTGCCATAATTCTCATAGCTTATGTGCCTCAAAGGTTGTGGTCACGGAGATCTAAGTTCCTATTGAACCAAGTAGGTCGGTTAAACAATCAAATGCTAAGATTTGAGAGTAAATCATTATTGTTTGACAATGATGAACCTAATACATACAAAGAAGCGATGATGGGCCCTGACTCTGTCAAATGGCTTGAAGCCATAAAATCCGTGATAGTTCCATACACGAGAAATCAAGTTTTGAACTTGAAAGACCCTCCGGAAAGGTGTAAAAACCTATCGGTCGTATTTGGATCTATAAAGAAACAGACATGGATGTTTCACATCTATGAAATAGTCAACATGTCGTAAAGTATTTTATGACAATGTTCAAGGAGTTGACTATGACAAGATTTGATCTTTCATAGCGATATTTAGTCTGGACGGATTAAAGTAGCAACCACTACATATAATTTGGTATATGATAGATGAATAAACAAAACAAAGTTCTTCTAATAGAATGGTTACCTAGGACGTGTACATGACACGGTCCAAAGTGTTTTGTTAATTCAAAGGATGCTAAAAAGGGCATGCAAACTTCAACGGTTGAAGTAAGCATCGCGGAGTTGGAATCTTCACCGTGATGAAAAAGGAGTTTTCATCTGGAGACGATGAAGATGCTTGCATTTGCAAGAAATTAAGTGGGAGCGCTGAGACATATTTCTAATACATTATGTGAAGGACATCTTGTTGATTAGAAATGATGTATCTTTTATTGACAAAGGTTAAGGATTTCATTTTGATGAAAGACTTAGGCAAAACCCGAATATTTAGCATGAATGTCTATAATGGATAGACGGTGACGCTAATATGGTTGGGCCAAACGTACATATATGAGATATTGAAGGAGTTCAATATAGAAACGACAAGAAACGGTTCTTGTCGCATGGAAAGGAATTGAATCAAGATTCAAGTGTATCGACACTTGATAAGTGAAACAAGATTCAAGTGCTTTGACACTTGATGAGTGAAATCACGAGAATGTTTTGATCAATCATACCATGATATGTACACATCCAGATATGTCCTATGCTCTAAGTGTTATGAGCATATACCAGAATGAATCATAAAATAATCATTGGACGATAGTGAGGATATTCTTATGATCTTTTTGAAAGAACTAAGAATATATTTGTGTAGAGGTGACAAACAATTACAAATAGTTCATTGTAAAGCGTTACATTGATACTAGGTTTGTCAGAAGATACAAATTAAGTTTATCTCAATTTAAACTATGGGTGGCACAATAAAATGGAAAGAAAGTTTCCATGATGGATTTGGATGAATTCCAAAGTTAAGACATTGTGACGAATACTACAACAAAAGGCTAAGTATATGACTGCTATAGTAGCAGCAAAGGAGGGAATTTGTGTCAAGAAGTTTGTTATCAAACTAAGGTGTGGTTCGCAACGGGCTAACACTAAAGATATATTGTATGACAATAGTATCGACGTGTTTTAACCCCAAGGAACTAAAGGTCTCACCGAAAGACCAAATTTATACAATGCCATCTCATTGGAGAATGAGTGATGCGTGAAGACGCAAAGACATGCAAATACACACGGGCCTGAAAGTGTCAGATCCGTAGATTATGTTAACCATTTGCAATTGCGTATATGGAACACCAGAAAGCCATAGGTGTTCAATACACAAAGTTTTCAAACTAGATTATTGTCTCTAGTGCAAGTGGGAGACTGAAGGGAATATGCCCGAGAGGCAATAATAAAGTGGTTATTATCGTATTCCTTGTTTATGATAAATGTTTATTTTGCATGCTATAATTGTATTAATACGGAAACGTTAATACATGTGTGTTTAATAAACAAACAGAAAGTTCCTAGTTATGCCTCTCCTATAAACTAGCTCGTTGATTAACAAGATGATTAAGGTTTCCTGATCATGGACATTGGATGTTGTTAATAATGGGATCACAACATTAGTGTAATGGTGTGATGAACATTCATCCGAAGTATAGCATTACGATCAAAGTCATTGAGTTTATATTGCTATAACAACTTACGAAGTGATCCTAATCCTTAGACCATGAGATCATGTCAATCACTAACACCGGAAGAGTTTCTTGATAACATCAAACGTCACACCGTAACAGGGTGATTATAAAGATGGATTTAGAACTAATAAAGTGTTATGTTGAGGCCCATGGATCGAGAGTGGAATTTGTTCATCCCGATGACGGATAGATATACTCTGGGCCCTCTCGGTGATATCACATTGATTAGCTTGCAAGCAAGTGATTTGATCACTAGAATGTTATATCACGGGAACGAGAAAAGAGTGCATGTCAGTAATGAGATCAAACTAGGTATGGAGATACCGATGATCGAATCTCGGACATGTAATATATCGTGAAACAAAGGGATTAAGATACTAGCGTAAAAGGTTCCGACGATCACAAGAAAGTCATCGTTGAATGTGTGGGAGTCAGTATGGGTCTCCAGATCCCGCTTCTGATTATTGATCCGAGAAGGGTCTCGATCATGTACGCATTATTCGCGAACCATAGGGTGACACACTTAAGAGACACCAGCATCCATTTGGAGCAAAAGTTTCATGCCGAAAAGAATAACAAGCGCAGGAATTTATTTCACTAGATACCGAAACGGGTTTTCGGGTGAAATTGCAGAAAGTGTTTCTGCATGTGAAATGAAATACTAGCAAGGGGTTATATGTGAATGTTTGTCATTAAAGTAATTGACAAAATTCTGAATAAATAAAAGGAGTTTTATTTAATGAGAGTTTGCATTAAATTTGGTGGAAATTTAATGGGAATTTGAGTGGGTTTTTGAGTGGAGGGAATTGAAAGGCTTTTGTGTGAGTGGAGTGTCCACCCACATGAATGAAAGGAGGGGAGGGGGAAGCCCCATGGCTGGGCGCATGGCCCCTTGGGTGCCCCCCTCTCCCTATAAAAGGAGCCCCCCTCCCTCTCTCTCACTTACACCTCCTCGTGAAGGATCTCTCTCCCCCTTTAGAATTTATCCCCCATGGTCTCGGACTAGCGAGATACATGTTCCCGGTGGCTATTCGGCAAGAAAGAGTTGTGCTTCCGCTGCATCGCTGGAGCGAGGAGGCGGAGGTTGCTCGGTGCCTCGAACGTGTGTGCGAGCACGGATGCGCTGCTGTTTTGCGGCGCTAAGACTTCCTCTCGATCTTGAGATCGGCAAGAGATCGTCTACATCAACCACAAGTTTGGACTCGTTAATCTTTGTCGGTATTCAAGGGTATGTTCTCTACGGATATACATCCGCCCGTTGTTTGTATCTAGTAGATAGATCTTGGTACATAGTTGTTCCCATCGTAGAAATTTTTTTGTTTTCTATGCTGCAAACCCTACATCTTCTTGCAAATACATTCATTGCATCAGTTGTTCATTCTTTTGTGGCGTCGGCTAAGAGCTTCTACTACCTAAAATAACAATTGCATGGTATAACAGCTCGGAAGTCTTTTCTATACATAAAAGAAAAGGCAGAGTAAGGTTTATCAATATCGACATCTGGTCGTTGAGTGAACCCTTGAACGGCGAGCCTTGCTTTATATCAAATGATCTCATTTATGAGGTAACTACCTTATATCAATATTTCTAATCCAACCTTTTCTTACAATTAACGAGATTGTTAGTGAAGTGATCCAACCCGTTAGAAATGATTGAAACATACGCTTACACTGCTAGTCCCTGGACTGATTAGCTAGCACACACTGTTCGATCAATAAAAGATTATCAATGTGTCATATTGAGACAACTAGGGTTAGAGGCGTTTGGGTGTAGGTGAGAGTTTCACCCAATCCCCTTGAGGATTATCCCTTCCGATTTCCACTAAAACACTAGTATCAAACAAGGCCTAATAGTTGTCTCAATATCCCTAGGTTGCGGACTACGCCATGAGTGGCCACTGAATGTTGTTGTATCTTCTTGCAAATACATTCATTGCATCAGTTGTTCATTCGTTTGTGGCGTCAGCTAAGAGCTTGTACTACCTAAAATAACAATTGCATGGTATAACAGCTTGAAAGTCTTTGCTCTACATAAAAGAAAAGGCAGAGTAAGTTTTATCAATATCGACATCTGGTCGTTGAGTGAACCCTTTAACGGCGAGCCTTGCTTTATATCAAATGATCTCGTTTATGAGGTAACCACCTTATATCAATATTTATAATCCAACTTTTTCTTACAATTAACGAGATTGTTAGTGAAGTGATCCAACCCGTTAGAAATGATTGAAACATACGCTTACACTGCTAGTCCCTGGACTGATTAGCTAGCACACACTGTTCGATCAATAAAAGATTATCAATGTGTCATATTGAGACAACTAGGGTTAGAGGCGTTTGGGTGTAGGTGGGAGTTTCACCCAATTCCCTTGAGGATTATCCCTTCCGATTTCCACTAAAACACTAGTATCAAACAAGGCCTAATAGTTGTCTCAATATCCCTAAGATGTGGACTACGCCATGAGTGGCCACTGAATGTTGTTGTATCTTCTTGCAAATACATTCACTGCATCAGTTGTTCATTCGTTTGTGGCGTCGGCTAAGAGATTGTACTAACTAAAATAACAATTGCATGGTATAACAACTCGAAAGTCTTTGCTCTACATAAAAGAAAAGGCAGAGTAAGTTTTATCAATATCGACATCTGGTCGTTGAGTGAACCCTTGAACGGTGAGCCTTGCTTTATATAAAATGATCTCATTTATGAGGTAACTACCTTATATCAATATTTCTAATCCAACTTTTTCTTACAATTAACGAGATTGTTAGTGAGGTGATCCAACCCGTTAGAAATGATTGAAACATACGCTTACACTGCTAGTCCCTAGACTGATTAGCTAGCACACACGGTTCGCTCAATAAAAGATTATCAATGTGTCATATTATTACATCCTATGATCCAGAGTATAATAATTACAAGTTCGCATAGCTTCCAAAGACACAGTTGAACCTTGGGATTACTGTGATCACTTCAAATTCCTTACTGACGCGCTGGTATGGAGAACGTGTTCTCACCCTTGCAGGCGAATGTTAGTTGGGCATGTTGAATAAAAGAGCAATTTACCAAGCGAATTATCCATAATAAATGCTAGATAAAACATGATTAGAATAATAGGAAATATACTAATCATGTGAGATAGCGAATACATATTAAGGCATATAACCAAACAAACTGCAAGGAGTAAAACTTTAGATACGATCAGAACAATATTGAGAAAGAAGACATACACGGCAGTAGTAGAAGAGGAACCGCCGGCGTTGGAACCGTCGTTGGCCATGTCATCGAGGAAGAGGGTGCTGATGTCGGGGAAGAAGTCCTCGTCGGGAAAGGCGTCGCCGCAGTCGCTATCCGTGTGGGAGTCCGTGACGAAGCCAGTAGTCGCGCCAATAGCGCTCCCCAAAAACCTACTGTCCCGGCTCGCGGTGCACGCTCAAGACGGGATGGGGAAGATCTAGGTAGCGTAGTGCTCTGAAACTTGAGGCACAAAGGAGTATGCGACGATGTGTTGCAGTGTATCTGGGAGGAGGCGCGACCTCTCTCTTATATAGACACAGAGGGGTAGGCTGCGCAGAAGATGAAATGAACGGACAGGAGTTGAAGCGAACAGGCGGCAGCCCACTGAACAGCCTCCACTCAGTTCGTATTAAAAGTCCACTCGAGCAAAGCTCGGCTCGGCGAGATTCCCGCAACCCGCAACCTGCAACCCGCGGCGCGCGTCGTGACGTGACGAGGCGAGGCGAGGCGTGGCATGGCGAGGCGAGCGAGGAGGAGGAGCGCGCGTGTGGAACTCTCTCCTTCTCCTTCTCATCCTTTTACCAAGTGGTAGGAGAGCTCACCTTATAAGCTGGTCCAACTTCCACTCAACTAGAAATGTGGGACTAAACTTTAGCACCACTAGCACAACCATATGACGCCATACACAAGTGGGCCAAAGAGAATTTCAGAATTTGTCTTATGGGCCAGCAGCCCAAAACTCATCAAATTCCAACAATCCCCCACAAAGTCTCATTCGCACATCACATCATTTTCCTTCCAGAATCTTTTGGAAGAACTAAGAATATATTGTTTTGTAGAAGTGACAAATAGATGGTTAGTTCATTGTAAAAGTACTACATTGATACTAGTTTTGTCACAAAGTACAAATTAAGTTTATCTCAATCTAAACTAAGGGTGGCACGATATAATGGAAAGTAAGTTCCATAATGGATTTGGATGAGTTCCAAAGTTAAGACATTGTGACAGATACTACAACAAAAGGCTAAGTATATGACTGCTATAATAGCAGCAAAAGAGGGCATTTGTGTCAAGTAGTTTGTTATCAAACTAAGTGTGGTTCACAGCGGGATAGTACTATGAAGATATAGTGTACGACAATATTATCAACATGTTTTAAACCCCAAAGAACTAAAGGTCTCACCAAAGGACCAAATTTATACAAAGCCATCTCATTAGAGAATTAGTGATGCGTAGAGATGCAAATACATGCAATTACACACGGACCTGAAAGTGTTGGATCCGGAGATCAGTTGACCACTAGCAATCGTGTAAATACAACACCGGAAAGCCATAGGTGTTGAATGCACAAAGGTTTGAAACTAGATTATTGACTCTAGTGCAAGTGGGAGACTGTTGGAGATATGCCCAAGAGGCAATAATAAAGTGGTTATTATCATATCTTCATGCTTATGATAAATGTTTACATACCATGCTATAATTGTATTAACCGGAAACATTAATACTTGTGTGATTTTTAAACATAAAAGAGTCCCTAGTAAAGCCACTTGTTAAACTAGCTTGTTGGTTAATATATGATCATGGTTTCCTGATCATGAACATAGAGATGTTATTAACAACAGGGTCATATCATTAGGAGAATGATGTGATGGACATACTCCTATAGTTAAGCGTATCATAAAGATTAAGTCATTTAATATAGTTCATTTGCTATAAGCTTTCTGATACATAGTAACCTAATTCCTTCGACTATGAGATCATGCTAATCACCATCACCGGAAGAATGCTTTGATGACATCAAACACCACACCGTAACTGGGTGGCTATAAAGGTGGCATTGAGTGTTCGGAAAGTATGTGTTGAGGCACATGGATCAAGAGTGGGATTTGTCCATCCATATGACGGATAGATATACTCTGGGCCCTCTCGGTGGAATGTCATCCAATTAGCTTGCAAGCATGTGACTGGCTCACAAGGGATCACATATCAAGGGAACGAGAAAAGAGTACTTATCGGTAACGAGGTTGAACTAGGTATGCAGATATACCGACGATCAAAACCTCGGATAAGTAAACTATCGTGAGACAAAGGGAAATTGGTATCGTATGTAAGTGGTTCATTAGATCGCAAAGTAATCGTAGAAATATGTGGGAGCCATATGAATTTCCAGATTCCTCTATTGGATATTGATCAGAGAAGTGTCTCGGTCATGTCTGCATAATTCACGAACCGTAGGGAGACACACTTAAGGATTCAATGTTGTTGAGTAGTTATGGAATGATGAGTAAGAGACCAAATGTTGTTCGGAGTCTTGGATGGGATCCGAGATATCACGAGGAGATCCGGAGAATAAGATTCATATAAGGAAAGCCCTGTTTCGGAGTTCGGAAATGATTCCGGTGATTTCACCAGGAATGTTCTAGAAGGGTCTAGAAGGTCCGGAACTCCGGAGGGGGAAGGGTACATGGATGTGTCATGACAATGTGGAATGGTTGCATCATGTACTAGGTCACTTTGCTGAGCAATATGATGAGAGAAATCAAATCCAAGTTTGAAAGTGAAACGCCAATTTGAAAAGTCAAATCTGAAGTTTGCTTGGTGGAGGGAGAGTAGGAAACCTACTTAGGGAGGAAGTCCTACTCCCTCCACCCGCCGGCCAAGGAGGAGGAGTTGGAGGAGGACTCCCTCCTCCCAACCGCCTCCCTCCCACCTATATAAGGAGGGGTAGGGCGCCTCCCCTCCACACACACCTAAACCCTAGCCCTTGGCGCCACCACCTCCAAGTGTTGTCGCCGCCTAGGTCTCCTCTTCTAGCCGACTTGGGGAAAACCCTAGCTTTCCCTAGCCGCCGGCCAAGCCCACCCCTTGGTGCCTCTAAACCCTAGATTGCCAAGGCCCTCTCTCATACTCCACCATACTCGCTCCGGCTTAAGGCGAAGCCCTGTGAGATCTCCCCTCTACTTCCGACACCACGTCGTCGTGCTGCCGGATTCACGAGGAGAGTGCTACAACCTCCTTTGTCTGCTGGAACAAGGGAGAGGAAGGTCTTCATCGAATACCGAATGTGTGACCGACTGCGGAAGCGCTGCCGGAACGCAGCGCCGGAAGGATCGTCTACGCGATCTTGAAATCGGAAGTGTACGACTACATCATCCACGAGAATCTGCTCTCGTTAACCGCTTTGGATCTTCAAGGGTTAGTACTCTATTGACTCGTTGCTACAATCTAGTAGATAGACCTTGGCTTGTGTGTGTGTTCATGCGATAGAATTTTTTTGTTTTCCATGCTACGAACCCCTACAGTGGTATCAGAGCCATGTCTATATGTAGATCTGTTGCACGAGTAGAACACAATGGTCATTGTGGGCGTTGATGCTTTTGTTGTCGATTGCTTCTTGTGTACTTTGCATCTTGCGGGATGGTGGGATGAAGCGGCCCGGGCTAACCTTACATGACATCGTTCATGAGACTTGCTCCACGCTTGACATGCAACTTGTATTGCATAAGTGGCTTTGCGGGTGCCCGTTTCTCCCAACATAGTTAAGATTCAATTTACAACGGGTGATTGACAATACTAGTATCAATGTTGTGGTTCTTGTTCGTAAGTTAGAACGACACTTATTGAAAGCCCCAAACCATGGAAAATATGCAAAGAAAATTAGAGGCGTCTAACTTTGTTTTGCAGGGGTGTGCTGTGATGTGATATGGCCATGATTGTGATTATATTTGATGTATGCAATGTTCCTATTGTAAGTTGGCAACCGGCAGGAGCCATATGGTTGTCTTTAAATTCTGTTAAGACCTGCATGTCTATTCAAAGTAGTTGTAATAGTTGAAGCTGGTGGACGACAACCATGAAACGGCGCCATTGAGCTTGACGCCATACCGATGATGATGGAGATCATGTTCGTGCTTGAAGATGGAGATCGGAAGATCAATAAGAAAGGCCATATCGTATCACATATTATGAATTGTATGTGAAGTTAATCCTTTATGCATCTTGTATTGCTTAGTTTTCTACCGTATCATTATAAGATGATCCCTCAAGCACACAAATTTCAAGTTTTAAAGTGTTCATCCTTAGTAAGCACCGTTGCTAAAGCTCGTTGTTTCTAAGCACCACGTGATGATCGGGTGTGTTAGATTCTGCGAGTGTATACAACGTGAGCAAGCCAGATTTGCTCATGTGGATGCTAAGGTTTGATCTCGACGAACCTAGCATGTACAGACATGGTCTCGGAACACGGATCACCGAAAGGTAAAGCATGAGTCATATAGATGATATGATGAACATGATGATTGTTTGCCATTGAAACTATATCATGTCACGTGATGATCGAACTTGGTGTAGTGAATTTGGTTCGTGTGATCACTAAAACAATGTGAGGGTTATTGTTTTGAGTGGGAGTTCAACGGCAATATGATTAAAAGTTGAACACAATTTATCATAAATTAAATCAAAGTGAATTTGCATAGTTGTTGTAGTCATTGGCATCCGTTTACCACCTTGCGCTTAGTTATAATTGAGATGATAGAACTATAGAATTCTGGTTAGTTACTTTACGAACTGGTATCGTATTGTTTTGAAGTGTTAATCTAAAGTTTAAAAGTCCCATTGCGAACTTTCAGTAAGTTTCGATTACTCCGTGAAGTTTAATAGTTGGTATTAAATCAAGAGTAACAGTTCCAGTGTTAGTATATAAGTATCATGTTTATCTCCATGATTCTTGATATTAGAAATATAGTTTCAATATCAAGGTAATCTAGGAGTTGAAAGAGTTGTTTCAGAAACCATCATGTATGGAAGATATTGCGAATCTGAAATGATGTTTTGGTTACAACATGATAGAGTATAATATGGCAAAGTTTATGTTCTCATATTTGATGAGAATTTACAAAAGGTTGGAGACACTAGTTGTCCTAATCCTCCAAAAGGTTTTGGAGAGCAACATTATACTCGCGATTCACTGTTATAAGCTAAAGTAGCTTGATCATGAATAATTCCATGATAAGGTTGAATATTTGATGTAGGTAAAATGTTTACTACACCAAGAGATTACTAAAGAAAGGAATTTGAAAGAACACCAAACATTTGATGATGGTGATCTACTTCAAAGTGCAAGTCCAAAGACATTGGTATTTAACTATACACGCTTTAGACTATGTGTCATGTGTATGGCTCCACTACTGATGATAGATTATTTCAAACAGAAAAGGAAATACTGAAAGAGAATCTCACAAATATATGGCAGAAAAGAAAAGACTAGAATTGTTCAGCTTAGGTATATAGAGGATATACATGTTATGGTTGTATTCTTTGCTTGTTAAACAATGTAGTTCTTGAGTATTGGATACTGAATTTGTTGGTATGAATCGTCATACGAAACAACAGAATTCATGAACTACAATAGCCTAAGTAACTAGCAAAAGAATATGTGACGATGTTCATCGAGAACAAATAAAGGGTTATTGTGTTGCTCGTTAAACATCAAAGCTTGCCTTCAAGATTTGTTTTATCAGGTATTATGAGAACAAAAGGGTTGTTCAAATAATTGCCGTAATCCATAAAAAATGGATTATTTACAAATCTCATTGGAGAAACCACATCCATAAAACTAGTGCTAAAAATGTCGAAAGACAAATTGATTGAAAGATCACTTAGGAAGTGACATCGCCGTTTAAATTATATTGGAAAGAAAACATGAAGAAACTCCATGTGGATGGAATTTTGGAGTCTTTTGATTTTTGATCAAATGACGCTTGTGAAACTTTCCTAGAGATAATTAAAACTTCGTTCATAGGCCAAAAGGGAACGAATGACTAGCTTATTGGAACTTGTACATATTGTTGTATGAAGTCCATTATGTGTAGTCAAGAGCGATGGATTTCAACTTCATATGCTTTCTCCGAAAATTTGAGTAAATATATAAATATTTACTTAATAAGGATGAAGTATGGAACATTTGAAAAGTTCAAAGACTTTCAAGATGAAGTACAAAATCATTGTAACAAGAATATAAATAGTTTACGATAAGATCATAAAGGAAGATATTTGAGTTACAAGTTTAGCATAATACCTAAGATTTAAGGAATCTTTCCGTGGATTTGCATTTCCCGAAACAACATAAGAGTATGAAGCGTTCGAGATATGTAATTAAACCTTGTTTGACATGGTAAGATCAAAGGTGTAATTCATAAAACTGCCATTATATTTTGAAGATTAAAAGCTTTAGAGACTACCGTTTTTCCACTGAAAAGAGCTCCATCATAATCCGTTGAAATGACACCATATAAAGTTATGGTTTGGGATAAACCCAAGTTGTCCTTTATTAAACATTTGTATGCTATGCATAAGAAAGATGTTTGCAACAAAAGTCGGATGAACCTGTCTTTGTATGTTATTTCGAATAACTGTTAAGTATTCCTCCATAACACCGGAGACAAAAGTGTTTGTCGCTTAGAACATCAAGTTTCTTTGAGAAGGAATTTTTTGTGAAAAGATAAGTGGGAGGACAATAGAACTTTGATAAGGTTAAAAGAACCTTAGCTATATGTGCAAAGTTGCGCAGCGTCGAAAAGTGTTCCGAGGCAGCAACAATGCTCATGGCTCACGTGCCTCAAAGATTGTGGTTACGGAGGTCAAAGTTTCTATTGAACCAAGTAGGTCGAGTAAACAATTAAATACCAAGATTTGACGGTTGAATCATTATTTGAGAATAATGAACGGACTACATGCAAAGAAGCGATGATGGGCCCTAACTCCATAAAATGGCTTGAAGCCATAAAATCCGTGATAGTTCCATACACGAGAAATCAAGTTTTGAACTTGAAGGACCCTCGAGAAAGGTGTAAGACCTTACATTTGTGTTTGGATCTATAAAGAAATAGACATGGATGTTTCACATCTATGAAATAGTCGACATGTTGGGAAAGAGTTCACAACAATGTTCAAAGGTTGACTATGACAAGATTTGATCTTTCATAGCGATATTTAGTCTAGACGGATTAATGTAGCAACCACTACATATAATTTTGTTATGTGGTAGTTGAATAAGCAAAACAAGTTCTTCTAATAGAATTGTTACCTAGGACATGTGCATAACACGGTCCATAGGGTTTTGTTAATTCAAAGGATGCTAAAAGCATATGCAAACTTCAATTGTTGAAGTAAGCATTGTGGAGTTGGAATCTTCACTATGATGAAACTGTTAAAGGAGTTTAAATTCGTCGGAGACAATGAAGATGCTTGCATTTGCAAGAAATTAAGTGGGAGCACTAAGACATGTTTCTAATACATTATGTGGAAGACATATTGTTGATTGGAAATGATGTATCTTTTATTAACACATATTAAGAATTTCATCCCGATGAAAGACTTAGGCAAAACCCAAATATTTGGCATCAATAGGCGCTAATATGGTTGTGCCAAAAGTACATAGATGATGTATTGAATGAGTTCAATATAGAAACTACAAGAAAGGTTCTTGTCGCACATAAAAGATTGAATGTGTTCAATAATGGTGATATATTCAAGTGTATTGACAGTTGGCAAGTGAAATAAAGATTCAAGTATAGATTGATACTTGATGTATGAAATCATAAAGAGTATTTATACCAATCATACTGTGATATGTACAAATCCAGATATGTCCTATGCTCTAAATGTTATGAGCATATACCAGAATTGTTCATAAGATGATCATTGGACAATAGTAAGGATATTCTTATGAATCTTTTGGAAGAACTAAGAATATATTGTTTTGTAGAAGTGACAAATAGATGGTTAGTTCATTGTAAAAGTACTACATTGATACTAGTTTTGTCACAAAGTACAAATTAAGTTTATCTCAATCTAAACTAAGGGTGGCACGATATAATGGAAAGTAAGTTCCATAATGGATTTGGATGAGTTCCAAAGTTAAGACATTATGACAGATACTACAACAAAAGGCTAAGTATATGACTACTATAATAGCAGCAAAAGAGGGCATTTGTGTCAAGTAGTTTGTTATCAAACTAAGTGTGGTTCACAGCGGGATAGTACTATGAAGATATATTGTACGACAATATTATCAACATGTTTTAAACCCCAAAGAACTAAAGGTCTCACCAAAGGACCAAATTTATACAAAGCCATCTCATTAGAGAATGGGTGATGCGTAGAGACGCAAAGACATGCAATTACACACGGACCTAAAAGTGTCGGATCCGAAGATCAGTTGACCACTAGCAATCGTGTAAATACAACACCGAAAAGCCATAGGTGTTGAATGCACAAAGGTTTGAAACTATATTATTGACTCTAGTGCAAGTGGGAGACTGTTGGAGATATGCCCAAGAGGCAATAATAAAGTGGTTATTATCATATCTTCATGCTTATGATAAATGTTTACATACCATGCTATAATTGTATTAACCGGAAACATTAATACTTGTGTGATTTGTAAACATAAAAGAGTCCCTAGTAAAGCCTCTTGTTAAACTAGCTTTTTGGTTAATATATGATCATGGTTTCCTGATCATGAACATAGAGATGTTATTAACAACAGGGTCATATCATTAGGAGAATGATGTGATGGACATACTCCTATAGTTAAGCGTATCATAAAGATTAAGTCATTTAATATAGTTCATTTGCTATAAGCTTTCTGATACATAGTAACCTAATTCCTTCGACTATGAGATCATGCTAATCACCATCACCGGAAGAATGCTTTGATGACATCAAACACCACACCGTAACTGGGTGGCTATAAAGGTGGCATTGAGTGTTCGGAAAGTATGTGTTGAGGCACATGGATCAAGAGTGGGATTTGTCCATCCATATGACGGATATATATACTCTGGGCCCTCTCGGTGGAATTTCATCCAATTAGCTCGCAAGCATGTGACTGGCTCACAAGGGATCACATATCACGGGAACGAGAAAAGAGTAATTATCGGTAACGAGGTTGAACTAGGTATGCAGAGATACCGACGATCAAAACCTCGGATAAGTAAACTATCGTGAGACAAAGGGAAATTGGTATCGTATGTAAGTGGTTCATTCGATTGCAAAGTAATCGTAGAAATATCTGGGAGCCATATGAATTTCCAGATTCCTCTATTGGTTATTGATCGGAGAAGTGTCTCGGTCATGTCCCCATAATTCACGAACCGTAGGGAGACACACTTAAGGATTCGATGTTGTTGAGTAGTTATGGAATGATGATTAAGAGACCAAATGTTCTTCTTAGTCTCATATGGGATCCGGGATATCACGAGGATATCCGGAATGGTCCGGATAATAAGATTCATATAAGGAAAGTCCTATTTCAGAGTTCGGAAATGATTCCGGTGATTTCACGAGGAATGTTCTAGAAGGGTCTGGAAGGTCTGGCACTCCGGAGGGGGAAGGGTACATGGATGTGTCATGACAATGTGGAATGGTTGCATCATGTACTAGGTCACTTTGCTGGGCAATATGATGAGAGAAATCAAATCCAAGTTTGAAAGTCAAACGCCAATTTGAAAAGTCAAATCTGAAGTTTGCTTGGTGGAGGGAGAGTAGGAAACCTACTTAGGGAGGAAGTCCTACTCCCTCCACCCGCCGGCCAAGGAGGAGGAGTTGGAGGAGGACTCCCTCCTCCCAACCGCCTCCCTCCCACCTATATAAGGAGGGGTAGGGCGCCCCCCTCCACACACACCTAAACCCTAGCCCTTGGCGCCACCACCTCCAAGTGTTGCCGCCGCCTAGGTCTCCTCTTCTGGCCGACTTGGGGAAAACCCTAGCTTTCCCTAGCCGCCGGCCAAGCCCACCCCTTGGTTCCTCTAAACCCTAGATCGCTAAGGCCCTCTCTCATACTCCACCATACTCGCTTCGGCTTAAGGCGAAGCCCTGCGAGATCTCCCCTCTACTTCTGACACCACGCCGTCGTGCTGACGGATTCACGAGGAGAGTGCTACAACCTCCACTATCTACAATTGTTTTCTATACCAGTATGTAGTGGAGACTGTTAAGTTGAACTTCCACGTTAAACTTCATGCTACACTAGCTAGCAACTTGGATAGTGGACTATGCCTTGAACTACAAGTTTTCTGCGCGCTAGTTTCACACAAAATCTAGGCCGGTACAGGGCTACCGTCGGCTTCCCCGTGGTTTGGAGCTTATGCGTCATACTCCAGGGCCTTTCATGAGTTTATTAGAGAGCACCCAACTCTCATGGACTGCGACGTTTGACAGTCAGACTCATATAGGTGTGTTCCTCAAGAGATGTTCTGCAGGACAACATCTCCGCTTATAAAAAACCACTTGGAACACATTAAAATAAATATCAACCTGCCATGCAGATTAAGAGAGTATTGCATCTTTATGGAGATGTAAATATAATATGGGTATAGTCTCTTCTCAGCTGACCAACAGATTGTCTCCCATCTCTAATTCACCGGATCTCCGATCACATAGAGTGGGTTGCCACTGGGATCAACTCATAGTGTGGGTCTCAAACCCATCTCCCTTGATGCATTATCTATCACATTGCATGATAAACCCTTTGTGAAGGGATCTTCCAGGTTCTTAAATGTTTGGATATAATCCAACGCAATAACTTCGGAGTTTCTTAGTTTCCTGACAGATTTCAATCTCCTCTTCACATGCCTTGATGACTTCATATTATCCTTAGAACTATTTACCTTGAAAATCACAGTTTGATTATCGCAGTTCATAAGGATTGCGGGTATTGGTTTTTCAACCACAAGTAAGTTCATCAAGAGTTCACGAAGCCACTCTGCTTCAACAGTGGCTGTGTCTAATGCTGTGAGTTCTGCTTCCATAGTTGACCTCGTTAAGATGGTCTGCTTGCAAGACTTCCAAGAAACAGCGCCACCAGCAAGTGTGAATACATATCCACTTGTGGCCTTTATCTCGTCAGCATCAGATATCCAATTTGAATCACTATAACCCTCTAGTACCCTTGGGTACCCGGTATAGTGCATGCCATAGCTCTCAGTGCCTTTTAGATATCGCATAACTCTCTCAAGAGCATGCCAGTGATCATCTCCTGTATTTGAAACAAATCGACTGAATTTGCTTACAGCAAAGGCGATGTCAGGCCTCGTGGCACTAGCTAAATACATAAGTGAGCCAATGATTTGAGAGTATCTCAGTTGGTATCTAGCATTTCCTCGATTCTTTCGAAGAAACACACTAGGATGATATGGTGTAGGAGAAAACTTGAAGTCGCTATACCCGAAACGACTCAAGATCTTTTCCACATAGTGGGACTAAAGCAGTGTAATCCCACCATCATCATCTCTCAATAACTTGATGTTCAGGATGACATCAGCTACTGCCAGATCCTTCATCTCAAAGGAACGAGATAATAAATCTTTGACCTCCTTAATTGCATTAAGGTTGGTTCCGAAAATCAGTATGTCATCAACATACAAACAAAGGATGACTCCCTCACCCCCACCATGGCGATGGTACACACATTTATCAGCTTCATTTACAACAAAGCCTGCATCAGTTAAAGTTCTTTCGAACTTCTCATGCCATTGCTTAGGGGCTTGTTTTAGGCCATATAAAGACTTCAACAACTTGCACACCTTTCCTTCTTGACCATTTACCACAAAGCCATCTAGCTGATCCATGTAAATTTCCTCATCCAAATCTCCATTAAGGAAAGCTGTCTTAACGTCCATTTGATGAATGAGAAGACCATGAGAGGCAACCAATGAGAGTAATACTCGAATGGTGGTCAATCTGGCAACAGGTGAGTAAGTGTCAAAAAAGTCTTCACCTTCCTTTTGAGTATATCCCTTGGCCACAAGCCGTGCCTTGTACTTCTCAATAGTACCATCAGGTCGAAGCTTTTTCTTAAACACCCACTTGCACCCTACAGGTTTGCACCCATAAGGGCGATCAGTGATCTCCCATGTTCCATTAGCTAAGATGGGATTCATCGCACTATGGACGGCTTCCTTCTAGTAGTCAGCATCAGGAGATGCATATGCTTCTGAAATGGAAGTGGGAGTGTCATCCACAAGGTACACAATGAAATCATCACCAAAGGACTTTGTAGTCCTTTGTCTCTTGCTCCTTTTAGGAATTTCATTATCCTCCTCCTTAGGACTTTCAGAGTGTTCAATTGGAATAGTAGGTTCAGAGAATGTAGTAAATTCCTGATTAGATGAACTAGGTATCTCCGGATATGATGAGTTAGGTTTATCTTTCTTTGGAAAGATATCCTCAAATAAAGTCGCATCAGTCGACTCCAGGATTGTACCGACATGAATGTCAGGCACTTTAGACTTTACTATCAAGAATCTATAACCAATGCTATGAAAAGCATAGCCCAGAAGAACACAATCAATGGTTTTTGGTCCAAGCTTGCGCTTCTTGGGGATTGGTACATTAACCTTTGCCAAACAATCCCAAGTACGTAAGTAAGAGAGTTTTAATCTTTTCTTCTCCCATTCTTCGAATGGCGTAATTTCTTTTTTCTTTGTGAGAACTCGGTTTAGGACATGACACGCAGTCAATAGTGCCTCCCCCCACCATTCCTTAGAAAGACCGGATGTGTCTAACATGGCTTAACCAAATCTGTTAGAGTACGGTTCTTTCTTTCGGCTACTCCATTTGACTGGGGTGAGTAGGGAGGCGTCCTCTCATGAATTATGCCATGTTCCGCACAAAAGGAATCAAACTCGTTGGAAAAGTACTCTCCACCACGATCAGATCTAAGCCTCTTAATCTTTCAATCAAGTTGATTTTCTGCCTCAGCTTTATAGATTTTTAAGAAACTCAAAGCCTAATCTTTTGATTTCAGAAGATACACATGACAATATCTCGTAGAGTCATCGATCAAAGTCATGAAATATTTCTTTCCACCTTTTGTCAACACACCATTCATCTCACAAAGATCAGAATGTATGAGCTCTAGTGGTGTTAAATTTCTCACTTCTACAGTCGTATGTGACTTGCGAGGTTGTTTAGCTTGCACGCAGACTTGGCACTTAGATCCCTTAACAGCTGTGAAATCAGGGATTAAATTCATTTTGGCTAGCCGCGTCATACAACCAAAATTAATATGACAAAGACGAGAGTGCCAGACATTTGATTCAAAATTCGTGTAAATATGATTAACAACTTTATTACAAATCTCGGATAGAGATAAGCGAAACAAGCCTCCGCACTCATAGACTTTACCAACAAAGGTTCTATACTTCGAAATTACAAATTTATTGGACTCGAATACAATCTTGTAGCCATCTCGGCACAAAAGAGATCCGCTAACAATATTTTTATTTATTGAGGGAACATGATGCACGTTCTTCAGGCGCACGGTCTTTCCCGAAATGAACTTCAGATCGACCGTACCAACACCATGAACAGAAGCATGCGAGCCGTTCCCCATCAGCATGGTTTGAGTCCCTCTAACCTGATATGAATAAAACATGGAGATATCAGAACAGACATGTACATTAGCGCCTGTGTCAATCCACCAATCAGGAGAATGACATAATGAAAGAACAGTAGGTAATATACCATACCCAACATCTTTCATCTCAACATCCCCCATGACAACATTAGCAGTCTTGCTGTCCTTCCCATGCTGGCGCTTGTCAAAGCGGTTGGGACAAGCAGGAGCCCAATGATCAAGATCACCGCATACATGACAAGCACCTTTCCTCTTATCAGTCTTCTTCTTGAAGCTGGTAGACTGTGAGACCTTGTTCTTTCCATCGAACTTCCCTTTGCCGTCAAACTTGCCTTTGTTCTTGAATTTATGAGGCTGGAAGTTCCTTTTCTGTACCAGATTGGCATTCGAACCTCCCTCGGTACCTCGAGCACGTGTGTCTTTTGCTCTCGCCTTCTCTTCCACATCAAGAGTCCCAATGAGATCTGTCACGGAGAACTCTTGTCTCTTGTGCTTCAGAGAAGTAGCAAAGTTCCTCCATGACTGAGGAAGTTTGGCAATAATGCCTCCGGCAACAAACTTGTCCGGTAACACACAGGTGAAGTGCTCAAGCTCCCTGGCAAGTGACTGTATCTCATGAGCCTGCTCCACAATGGGGCGGTCATCAACCATCTTATAGTCATAGAATTGTTCCATGACATATAGTTCACTTCCAGCAACGGAGACTCCAAATTTTCTCTCGAGCGCATCCCATATATCTTTGCCATTGCTAAATGACAGATATGAATCGACAATATTGTCGCCAAGGATGCTGATCAAGGCAACCTTGAAAGTGGTATCAAGTTTTTGGAACGCCTCTTCCTGAGCAGGATTAAGTTCTCCCTCAGGTGCGCCATAGATGGCGTTATAGCAGCTCATGGCCTGAAACCAGAGCACTGCTCTCGCACGCCATCATTTGTAATTCACACCTTCGAACACAGGTGGCTTCATAGAAGCAACAAAGCCACTTGGGGCAAATTGCCTGAAATAAGGTTTTTGGATTGTTGAATAAAAGAGCAATTTACCAAGCGAATTATCCATAATAAACGCTAGATAAAACATGATTAGAATAATAGGAGATATACTAATCATGTGAGATAGCGAATACATATTAAGGCATATAACCAAACAAACCGCAAGGTGTAAAACTTTAGATACGATCAAAACAATATTGAAAAAGAAGACATACACGGCAGTAGCAGAAGAGGAACCGCCGACGTTGGAACCGTCGTTGGCCATGTCGTCGAGGAAGAGGATGCTGATGTCGGGGAAGAAGTCCTCGTCGGGAAGACGTCGCCGCGGTCGCTATCCATGTGGGAGTCTGTGACAAAGCCAGTAGTCGCGCCGATAGCGCTCCCCAAAAACCTTATCGCCCTTCTCCCGTACAGGACTCGAAGCAGCGGGGTCTCGGAGGCCTACTGTCCCGGCTCGCGGTGCACGCCGCAAGACGGGATGGGGAAGATCTAGGTAGCGCAGTGCTCTGGAACTTGAGGCGCAAAGGAGTATGTGACGATGTGTTGCAGTGTATCTGAGAGGAGGCGCGACCTCTCTCTTATATAGAAACAGAGGGGTAGGCTGCGTAGAAGATGAAACGAACGGATAGGAGTTAAAGCGAACAGGCGGCAGCACACCTGACAGCCTCCACTCAGTTCGTATTAAAAGTCCACTCGAGCAAAACGTTTCAACTTCTGTACGACTGTTCATATACCATTCATGCGTGGCAAAATAAAGCTCGGCTCGGCGAGATTCCCGCAACTCGCAACCCGTAACCCGTAAACCCGCGGCGCACGTCGTGACGTGACGAGGCGAGGCGTGGCGAGGCGAGCGAGAAGGAGGAGCGCGCGTGTAGAACTCTCTCCTTCTCATCCTTTTACCAAGTGGTAGGAGAGCTCACCTTATAAGCTGGTCCAACTTCTACTCAACTAGCAATCTGGGACTAAACTTTAGCACCACTAGCACAGCCATATGCTGCCATACACAAGTGGGCCAAAGAGAATTTTAGAATTTGTCTTATGGGCCAGCAGCTCAAAACTCATCAAATTCCAACAGGTCATTGGTACCTCATGTCTCTATGGTGTTAACATGATGGACTGATGCTGGGTGTTCAAGGTAAAACTTCATGCTGATTGTTATATTGAGAGATACAAGACCCGACTTGTTACTAAAGGATTCAAATAACTCTACGGTCTAGATTATGAGGAGACAATGAGTCATGTAGTTAAGCCACCGACAATTTGCTTGTTGCTCTCTTTGGCTCTTTCTTACACATGGCATCTTCGTCAGTTTTGATATCCACAATAGCTTTCTTGCTGAACAGGTATACATAAGGCAACCTCCTAGTTTTGCTGATGCTAGTAAACCTGATCATTATTGTCATCTTATCAAGTCATTGTATTGTGTGAAGCATGCTCCTCATGCCTAGCATGCTCGACTAAGCATGCTCCCTCGGACCCATATTAGTTGACTCAACTTTGTCTAGATACAGAACTAGACTAGATACTTAACTAGATACATATGAATCTAGACAAACTTGAGTCAACTAATATGGGTCAGAGGGAGTATTATTTTCTAGGAATTGAGGTACATTCACCCTCGTTCGGCAGCCTTGTCCTTCGACAACATAAGTACGTCCTTAGGCTTCTTGCACGTGCTGGTATATTGAAGTGTAGTCCTAATGCTACACTTATGTATCGATAATGCTAAGCTGACGGAAATTTGCTTACGGACTGGTCTTACGGGATTATGTGGAGCCACACGATTGGTTCTTGTTTTTTTTCTTCCTGAAACTGCGGATGACGTTCTCAACTGATTTGCCGTCGCTGTTAGTCTGTAAGATTTTTCTGTATAATTTATCCGTAAATATAGCATTACTCCTTATGTATTATGTTGAGCGGTTTGGAAGTGTTGATGGCGATGCGCTATCATCTGAGGATGCTACTCAGTATCGCACTATTATTGGTGATCTCCAGTATATCGCAGTGACATGGCCTGATCTCTCCTTTATTATCAGCAAGGTGTGTCAATACTGTCATGAGGCTCTTACTCCCCACTGGTCGGTCATTAAGCAGATTTTTGTTACACGTGTAATGCTATTGACTCTGGTCTTCAGTTTTGGCCTTTCCCTTATGCTCTAATGCTAATTGGGCTGGCAATATGGATGACCATAGATCCACGGGGGATATGCTATATTTTATGAAGAAAATTATAATTGCGCAGAGCGCTTGTAAGCAGTCTACAGTTTTCAAACCGAGTACGAAGTCTGAGTATAAAGTTTCAGCTAATGCCAAAACAGAGCTTGTTTGTGTTGAGTCGTTGTTATAGGAATTGGGTGTTACACAAGCTCAGCCTCTAGCCTTATGGTCTGACAATATTGGTGCTACATATTTATCATCAATCCCAGTTTTGCAAGCACAAACAAAACATATTGAGATAGATTTTCACTTTAGGTGTGAGCTTGTATTTCAGAAACAATTCCAGATTTGGTTCATCTTGTCCACATATGAACGCAGTTTTTCTACAATGGTGTGGGTGTCCCAGGCTAATCCAACGACCACTATGGTTCTAAGATCAACGCTAGGCTATTTTGCACTAACATTCTAAACATTGTACACTTTCTAACCCCTATAGCAGCCAACCTGTACATGTCCATTTCCTTGTATCCCGAACAGACTCTGGTCTCTTCTAGTCACATCTATCCTAATTAATGCCATGGCCGCCATGCCGTGCACCACACGGACGCAGCCCGTGGCTAGGACACCTCCACAATCTCTATCCCCAGCCTCATCCCGGCCGCCGCCGACACAACACCACCACCTCTATGGGAAGCAGCACGTGCGCCACCGCGACACCACCCATGCTCCTCCAGCAATCCCCTTCCTGGATCCGTGCTCCCGGGCAGACGACCATGACCTCGCGGTGGAGGCACACGATCTAGCCCTACAAGATCTGGAGAGTGCTCCTCCTTAGTCCCCATATCGGCCATTCTTTTGTTCTTCCCTAATTATTTCTTTCCATCTTGTTCTTCCCAATATTTTTTCGTCCATATTTGGAACATGTTGTGCAGGATTTTTCAAGAACCCATCTACTGTGTTTCTTTCTATGTAAATTCATTCAGATTTTGAAAATCATGGGAGTGAATTGGTGGAACTTTTAATGCATGGTCCAGATATTGTTTTTGTCAAAAAACATGTTCCTGTTTAGAGGCATGATGTTCAGGTCGCCGTGCGCCACATGCGTCTTGCACCGGTCGTGCAGGTACTCCAAGTCTCCAGGACCAACTCGCCTTCATCAATTGGCAGGGACCCACTCACACGAAATGGATATACTACATGGTGTTTTTAGCAATGTGAAGAAGGGATTGTACGAATCAAAACGCGTGATTGGACGTCTGGGATAAGCCTGGATCGCCCACATGTATGTAGACTTTGTTTTTCGTCCAAGATATATTCACCTATCCTTTCCTGTTAGGGTTGTATGAGCATTGTAGGCACAATCTCAACCTGTAACAGCTGGTTGAGATTGAGCGAGGATGATATTATATATATATATATATATATATAGGAAATATATGGGAAATAGTGGGCTATCTAGGGTTCTACCTATGCATACTAATTCAACCATTGGATATTCTATAGTGAGCATGAATTTGAGTAGCCGGAACACAAAATATCTAACGGAAAACACCACCTCCGTTATATCAAGAACATAATTTGCATGCACTTGCTAGTACATGCAAGTACCACACACAAGCTAGCATATGCATGCAAACTAACAACAGCTCGCGTATCACATGCAAGCTAGCAATACTTGTAGACCATTAAACCGGCTAAAATTTAAGCATGCAAGTTAGCAATACATTCAGACCATTGAACCGGCTAAAATTTCAGCATGCATTCTAGCACTACATGTAGACCATTGAACAGAGCAATTTTTGAGCATGAAAGCTAGCACTACAAGTAGACCATTAAACCCGCCAATATTTGAGCAACCCAATCAAACAATTCCGTGCAGCCCGAAACGCATGATAACCTGCTTGCTATCTTGGTCTACTCTCATGGTTGGATTTATTGTCGAAATTCGTGTATGTTTTCATGCTCGGATTGATGCTTAGCATGCATATATCTCATCAAGTAGTACATCTAGTCAGGGTCTAGTGTAACAAGTACAACTAGCATACGCATGCATCCGAGTTTGTAATTTTTTTTGCAACAATAGGGGATGTTTGATATGCTATAATAAAGTCTGGTCATATTATTCTACAAACGGCAATAACACCGTTAACTGCATGCAAGATCTTGGCTTTCTCTCATCTTGGCAACTAGTTCACGTACTCCCTGTATCCAACGTCAACGTTTGCATGCATTGGTAGCATCCTAGATAGCAAATCCGTGTTGATATATATATATATATATATATATATATATATATATATATATATATATATATATACACATATATATATGTGTGTGTGCGCGCGCGTGTGCGTGTGCGTGCGTGCGGACTGCCGGCCGCAGTGTGTTGTGCAATCGTCCCCAAAATTCTCCTCCTACGTTTCTTCTTTGAATGTGTGCCGATCCATGGCTTGTATGTCATTGATGAATTATGGTATCCTACGTTGATGGTGCAGCAACCCTTGCTGGATAGAAACTGGTGCTATCTGCATCACGGTAGTTCGCCAAGACATTCGTCACGAGAATCCTAATTGTGTGATGGCGACCACTGGTGGAAAAAGGGCATTTAGTCCCGGTCTGTAACGGTCTCTAGTCCCGGTTTTGGGCCCAGAATTGCCAAATCGGGATTAGAGGCCCCCTCTCTAGTCCCGACTCGCTACGGCCCGTGACAGAAGACATCCACGTGGCTGTTTCAGCGAGGCGGGGGCGAAAACCCTCTAGTCCGGGGTCCACCCAGGAAGGCTTCCTGCCGCGACAGAGATTGTGTGTTTCTTTTTTTTACCATTTCGTTTCTTTTTCGTTTTGTGTTTCACTATAATTTCAAACATATATTTCAGTACACTTATTCTACACTACTACATACACAGTACACGTTGATGCATCTATATAATTAATATTTGATCCCTTGCAAGCATATATATAATCAATCATATCAAAAGGAAGAAATGTTTTGAAATTACATGGTCATTGATGATATATATATCATATCAACTACATGGAGATCACTAAGACATATAGAGTTCCTTGTCATCCGCATAATGTTCTCCATGTACATCAAAGACCTCCTTCATTAGAAATCCCGCCAGCTCCTCTTGAATTGCTCCTATGCGCTGTTCTGACTCTAGTTTCTCCCGCAAATCGTAAATATAATGTGAATCAACTTTCCCCTCACTGGTCAACTCGCGGAGTACTCGCAGACGAAGTATCCACATAATGAGTTTCCGGTGGCTGCTGTAAACTCTTCACCATTTTATAAGTTAGCTCCTCTTTGAACGGACCTGGTATTTTCTGTTTGAACCGTGTCCAACACCTGCACGGCAAAGAAAATGAACAAAAAGAGTTATTAGTTACTTGATATCAGGAATGAACGAAAGAGGCCGATATAATGCGATAATGATTGAAATTACTTATGGAGCATTGCTTTCATGTTGCTCCACTTCTTTTGGTTCCAACTTAATGAGTCGTGGACTTCAACTAGGGACTTGTCAACTTGAATGTTTAGCAAGATCCAGTGGAATCTGCGGACGTTTACATAAGCATACATGCATAGCTCATCAATTACACTTAACATCGAGTAAGCAAAAGTGTACAAGATAGAAACACTCACTTGAAGTTGTAAGGAAATAGTATTTCCTTAACAAAATTATTCTCGGTTAAGAACCTGCACAGGTCTTCCTCCACGTCCTTGGGGTGATTATTTAACGTATATTCATTAACGATATATGGGTCAATGAACCCAACATAATATCTTCTAGATCTTTTGCATTCAAGCATCTTCATTCTGCAGAATATAATATCATACAAAAGGAAATATAGTTAGGATAATATATTAAATGCAATGAACGAGCTGAGCTACAAACTTAGTTATAGAAATAAATCACTTATAGATAGTAGCAACCAATGATAGATTTGTCGAGGGCGCGCTGATTGTATAACTGAAACAGTTCGGTCATTTGAACCTGTATCGAGTATGGTTTGAAGCGATGCTCCTTTCTAACGTCCACCGCAAACCAATCTTTCTGATGCTTTTTTCTGTTTGCAACAGGTACCATGTGTGCAGATTTCTAATATGTGTGGATAGACGCGTGATCTCCTCATGACCGACTAGAGGCTCCCCTTGGACATACTTCCATACTATCTGACCCACTAGCGTATCTTCATAGCCTAAATATTGACCAAGAGACATATTTGTTTCGGTAGCAAGTGCTTTGGCCTCTGATACAGTGATGCCCATTAGTGCAACATTAGTACTGGCTCTGGGGTCCATTATTTGCATGTACATATCCATTTCAACTTTGAAGGCCTTGTCGAGATCTGAAATCACTTTGAGCGGGGGGACCGATTGAATCTTCTGTTGTCCGAGCTGGGAAACTTGCTTCCCGCTTTTTGCACTTGTGCTTTTTTCTTCTCTGCTTTCTTAATAATCTCCCGGTCATAGTCTGATTCTAGATTCATCGATATCTGGGATGGTTGCTCAAGAAAGGACTTAGCCCACTTTTTGTTTTTTCATCAAATACCGGCTTTGGCTCAGGCTTTTTGGGTGCAAAATGCGCCTTAACTTGGGCAGCCACATCTGCGGCATTTTCCTCATCGGTCTTGACATAAGGTCTCTTTGGAAGAGCCGGTGGGATGTCGACTATCTTCGCCGTTTTACCTTTCTTCGATGTGGGGCGCGGGGGAGCGGCGACCTTCCGTTTCTTCGATGAGGTAGTATTGTGTGGAGGCGGAGATGGAGATCGAGTATTGCGTGGAGGTGGAGATCGAGTTGATGTACTCCTGCTACGATGATCGACATTGGGGCAGGGTGGACTTGGAGGTTGACGATAATCAGGGGGGGGGTGGACTTGTGGGTTGATGATAATCGGGGCATGGTGGACTTGGAGGTTGACGATCATCGGGGCGGGGTGGACTTGGATTCCTCGGAGTCGGTGGCCTTGGTGCCGAGCCTGGAAACTTGATGTACTTCTTCTTCCATAGAATATGCGGTGACCCAGCATACCACTGCATGTGTAGTACACTATAGTCGTTGACATGACGTTCACAGAAAACTGTTTCGTAAATATCACATCCCTCAGAGTGGTACAAAAGAAACATTGCGGGTCCATATTACAAACATACACACATTATTATTATTACAATACCATAAGTTCAAGACTTCGAAAAGATTCAACTTACAAACCAAAATATAAAGTGTTTCAGCGGAATTTAAAAGTAACAACTCCAACTAAGAGTTGAGCTCAGCAGCTTATTGCATATGGTTCATGCTGCTCGGCTCCGTTGGTTACTACTAACTAGGGCACTAGTTTGACTCATTGCCATCTACACCATAGCGGATTTCGTAATCCACTCCATCAACACCTCCTGACAGATCAGGCTCCTCATAGTACACATCTTCTTGGCATTCGTCTGTATACATAGGTGTGTCTTTGATATCTTCAGAATCTAAGCAAGGGATCAAATAAAAGGGTGAGTAACAGCGTTACCTAGCAAGTTCATTATATGCAAGGTGGAAAGTTTGATGCTCTATCTACCACCTCGAACTACTAGTCCTTGGCACTATGTAGTTTTTGTAAATCTTTCTTCAAAGATTGATTTTATTATGAAAATCTATGACCATCAGCCTTCATTAGGTTGACCAGAACTTTCATGGAGTTCCTTTCCTGCCGCGTTCGTAGCTCCTTCCCGGAACAGGGAGTAACAACTTACAATTCCTACACTCTGCAGAGGTGCTTTACTTTACCCATGAGAGATCAACTCCTTATTGCACAACCGGGGCGTACTTTCCTGTCCACAATTCCATGATGTAGGGACCAGTAGGTGATCCAAGCCAATCACGGCCCCCTTCGTGACCTCGCATGCCTCCTTGGTGTACACCATGCCCACACATTGAATTACGGCAATGGTTTGTACAGACCGTTAGATGCCAGAACTATCGTGGGACGTTGAGGGTTCCCACCCATATGCTGCATATCCTCTACGGATTACCAATTAATATGCACGCTACGAGTGATAACAGCCACGACCTGCACATCCAGCTACATGCGAGAGGAAGAAGATACACCTAACTTCTCCATCCCATTCCAGATCTCATGGTTAACGCGTGACGGCGCTAGAATCACTGATGTCATGGGTTATTAAATCCCTAATTGATCATCATTGCTGCAAATAGAAACCTAAGTTCTGTTGCATCCATTATATCATCACTTAGGATGATACCTAAGATTTATTATTTAGGAAAATAATATTTTCTTTCGTTCAAGTATAGATGATAACACACAATTTGCAAATACTTTGATTAAAGACTCTTCAAAGGACATGAGCAAGTGATGAACTTGCCTTGTGATTGGAAGGTAGTGAAGCCGGATGCTTGCACTGGACCTTGAGCTTCTATGTCTACAAAACATCATTATTGCCCGGTAAGGACAATATTTAAAGAAGCAAAAATGATTATGCATAGTAATGTAATGCATTATTTATTTTTGTGTGTTCTACCCATCATTTTAATTGATGATTGTAATTTTATTTATTTTACTTATTTGAATTTTTATTTATTTAATAATTCCTTTAAGAATTATCATTTAAATACAAGAATGATATAAATTATTTATTTATTATTTTTCTAAAATACTAAAATATTGATATATAACAAAAGTGAATTTTATTTACTTTTATCATCTTTATTTCATTTTATAAAATTCCATAAGGAATATATATATTATAAAATTCTTAATAAAAATTATATGCCTAAAATTTTATTTCTTAATTTATTTAGATAGATTGGATTATTGTGAATCCAAAAATATTTTATTTATAATTTTTAGATTTTTTGTTTATTTTCTAGAATTTATTTAATTTCAGGGGCATTTTGGTCTTTTCTAAATTATTAAAACTTTCTATGATTGATTGGGTTGGTTGTGTTGGGCTTATTGGGCTTATTGGGCTATTTTGGCCCAAGTGGTTATGACCAAAAGGGCTCCCCGAAGGGGTCCTGGCCCTCTCAGCCCACTCCCTCTATCTCTCTCTCTTTCTCATCTCCCCTCTCCTTCGACCCCGTGGGGTGCTGGCGCCACCGCTGGCGATGCCCGCTGTCGTGGCCTTCCCTGGCTACTGCCGTGGTGCAGGGCGAGGTTGTCGACCACACTCGTCCGTCTGGTCCAGTTCGATTTGATCCTGGGGCCCTTCCATGGCCAGGCTAGCCCCTACCCAAACCCTAGGTTTGGGGATGGTGCTGCTACCGCCACCGCTGATCCTCCCGTGGTGATGTGTGGTGCTCGCGCACTGTTGTGGCTGCTGCCGTGGCTGGTGCGGGTTGCAGCGCCCTCTGGGTGCTCCCCGTGCCACCGAGAGCACGTCGGCCATTCTGCTTCCTCTTCAATTCGTCAACGAGGACCCCGGGTAAGTTGCGCCTCTGTGGATCCTAGTTCATCCTATAACCATGAACCCCTCTGTGTGTATCTAGTGGCTACCCCTGCCTAGTGCCTATGTACTGATTAGGGTTCATATCTTGATTAGGGTTCTTGTTCTGATTAGGGTTCATATCCCTCTGTTGATCATATATATGATGATTTGGATCTAGTGGTGATAATCCTTGAACATGATGAATGTCTGTTTGCTGTGGATTATTGCTTATAGTTGGCTTTGGTGATGCTAGTGGCTTATCAGACTTATTCTAGTGGTAATTTGATATGATTCAAATGATAATGCTTCTATGGAATCATTACTTGTGAATGTTGTTGACCTGAGAGCTTTCTACTGTCAAAATGTTAGCATTGACAATAGTTCTGTCAATGATTGTTTATTGTATCTATAATTGTTGGCTTGTATGCTGAGATATAGACTGAATTTAATCATTACAGAATAGTGATGTTCTGTAGATGTATAAATGAGCTTGATGCTGATTCCTGGTCTTTGATTCCAGGAAATGATATTTAGTGGCTTGCCCCTTTCTTATTTATGAAAGCTAAGTAATGATTGTGGTTTCTTATTAGGACTTTTCCTTGTGATACCATCATAAAATGGCACACAAGTAGTTGGGTCCTATTACTGAGCTTAGCTCTGTCAGTGCTTGAAATTAGTACGGGCAAAGATAAGATGAAAGCTTCTTTTATTTCTCTCTGCCTATGATGTTGGTCTGAGGCATAGGAACTAGTTTCGTAATGATTGTCCCTGATAGAAATGTTCTAGTAGGAATACCAGCTTCTAATTCTTATGTCATAGTTGAGAAAATAATGGGTGTGCTAATGGTTTTGCTTGGATCCATAAGATTTATGGATTCTGAGGTGCTACTCTTTTAAGAGATGTGCCCAGATTTCATAATCTTCCTTTTGGCTATATTGAAATATAAGATTTGGCTTTTGTAACCAGGATCAATGATGTTGGTCTGAGATCCTGGTTATACTTGTATGGTTATCCTGTGGTTATGACTTTAATTTTCAAAATCTTCTAGGATGTATTCATCCCACTTGGATCAATACTGAGAAGTTTAGATATAGAATAACACATGAATCTATTATATTGATATGATAAACATATCATGTGATGGTTTTGTATAACTCACAACAACAGTAGGCTGTTGTTGTGGTTGTAACTTGTTGATCTGATGACCTGATCTTGCTGGCTTGATCTGGTCCTTCTCCTGTTGTTGTTCCTACTGCTTATAGCTTCTGGAACTTGTCCTTGATCTTGCTATCCACCTTCTGGTTCCTGGTAGCTTGGTCTTGACCTTGCTATCCACCTGATCCACCCCCTCCTTATGTCACCATCTTGGTGAGTTCTGAGATGATCTGGTTTGTGGTTTAGTTTGGCTAGTTTGGCTATGGCTAGGCTGCTGGTGCTTGATGTGTATGAGCAATGAAATGATGCGGTGGTGCTTGCCCACGGCTGTGTGATGTTGTTTTGATTGTGTGGCCTGTTGTAGCTGTGCTGACAACACACACCATGCATTTAGGTGTGTAAGCTGCCTGCATCTCAGCTACACCCTTGTGGATATACTTTGGAAAGAAAGTTACCTTTTTATTTGTTGACCACTTAACTGCTTGGTGAAACTTGCCCCTCTCTTTGATTGAAATTATTTGACTTGTGGATTATGGATTATGAAAGATTTAATTCTTTCATATTGGTGAAACTTGCCCCTAAGATTTACTCAATGATGTAAAGTTGAACAGTGCACCTCACTATCACTACCGAGAGTAAAAGAAATATCTTAATCTTTTATTTTCTTTCTTTTCTATTTATTCTTTGTTTTGCAGGTACAAGACTTGAACATTCAAGATTAGAATAGGTTTTCTTTTTATAGAATAGTCCACTTGTAATATTTATTTTATTCTTTTGTAAATAAAATGTACTAGAAAATAAAGATGTAATTCTACTCTTGTAAAAATTCTTTATTAGTTTTGTAATTTTCATTTTGTAAGTTATTGATGAATAAATGAAATGTATATTAATTTATGTAATTGTCAATCTGATATAAAGTTTCTTGTTACTTATGTATTGTTTCTTTATTATCTTCATAAGTGAACGAAACTTTGATCACTTTAGGTTTTTATTTGGCGAAAAATTTACCCACATTTTTACAAATGAATGTATGCAATTGCACAAATTCCTAAATCTACCCTTTATTGGTTCCTAAATGCTAGGATGTTACAGAATGATGTTGCGCTTTACATCTCCTAGTTTTGTAAGGCCTTGAGGCGTAGCGATGTCAATCTCTAGGTCCGCCAAATCGTCCACTATGTCATCCAAAGTGACACGAGCATAGCCAGGTGGAATCAGAAGTGAATGGTGGATTGCTCCAGGTAGACTAGGTAAAGCAGTGCCGATCGCCACCATGAAGGGCATGTTGTTCATTGTATGATGTAGCTCACATTGTGCCATTTCTCTGACATCATCCACGGGGTAGCGAGGAGCCGGTGCATCATCCAGCAGTGCTTGATCATCAGCCCGGACCTCCATGGAAGCCACGCTGCTTCTTCGCTGGCTAAGATCCAATGCAATATCATCAGCCTGCGGGTGAGTTGACGACCTTTGGCTAATTTCTTGCATGAGCCTCTTTAGATCAGCTAGGTCCTACTCTACCTTCAAGATCCGGTTTGCCTCCCGGTCCTACTTTCTCTGACGGCTTCTTGTTGGCACTCGTTTTAGGCTCGTAGCTAATCAAGGAAAATGGCGAGAGACACACACTCGGAAAAGTCCACTACAAGGAATATTAATCATCATCAAAGAGGTACCATATCAAGTCAAGCGATGGTTAGGCTTAATAGCCGATTATGCTAGTGTCCAGAGAAGATTCAGAGACTGATATATGGAGGCTTCAACTATGGCTTATTCAAGATGACTTCAAATGGAAAAGTTCAGAACACGAAAGTTGTGCGTCTCGTCGAAACAATCAACTTTGCTTTTTAAATCATCTCAATCTGTGGTAGTATCCGAAAGTTAGAGTCAAAATACTGTCAAAGATCAAATTGGCACGGACAGAACCGAGTGGTCGCTGGACCACAGACCTTGTCTCACCTTTGGCGTGGATGGAAGTCCAAAATTCGTCTGAAAACCGCTAAACTAACGTATCTGCTTACGGACAAGATTTAGCGGTCAAGATCAACTCGGATGAAAAAGTGGTAAACATAAAAGTTGTTCAGTTTTTCGAGGCAAACAACTTTGCTTTTGTAATCATCTTCATCCGAGCAAGTATACGAGCTCCAGAATTAAAATATGGCCGAATTGAGTTAAATTCGTTCGGTCGCAATCCTAGTTTGATACGAAAACAAGAGGAAAAGGCAATGAAGATCAGGTCATATGAAAAAATGCAAAACATGAAAGTTCTTCGTATTTTCTAGACGAACAACTTTACTTTTTATGACATTTTTATCTGAGCTCGTTTACTGTCTCAAAAGTGGTCCAGAAGTTACAGGCAAGTTTTTTACCGAACAGTTACGCAAATTTCAAGTTTGCTTGTTCGAGTTGGACCCCAACTAGGGTTTGGACGTGGATCCAGCCTTCTTTCTTGCACGGAAAGTCCATCCGCTCCTTATATACAAGAGGGGTGACGGCCGATTGAACCAACACCAATCGAACAAATAAATCTACTACTTTTCCGTGTTCATCTACTCTTTATCCCTCTCCCTTGTATCTTTCTTCTCGTTCTTCGCCGTTCTTCAAGATTGGAGGCTGCGAATCCACGAGGCTCTAGGGGCGGTCAGGCCGACCTAGGGCAGCCCATAGCCGCCGCGCCGCCCTGACGGGGTCCCTCCCGGGCGAGCGGGGTTTCGGGTCTTAAAAGCGCCCGCCGGACTGTCTTGCGTATCGCGCTTCCGGCGAGCATCCCTCGGCGCGTGCTGCCGCGCATCGCGCTCGGCGCCGAGGGTACACAGTGATGTGTTCGTGTGCGAACACACTTTTTGGCGACTCCGCTGGGGACCGAAGCTTCGAACGGTCTCTAGCCCGTTCTTGCTACGAATAGAGCGTCATCAATAGGTTGCAATCTACAACGGTATCATGAATCCTCAGTCTTCCTACGTAGATGCAGATTACTCTTATGTTGATGTTTCTAGATCTTTTGATATGTGTACTGTATCGGCTAGCCATAGTTTTTACTATGTGCAAAAGCCGATGCAAAATAACCTACATGCTTCAAATCATCTTAGTAACTTGCAACATGTAAATTCGAATTCTCATGCATCGGCAACCCCAGAAATTCATATGCCAATGAACAACATGATGAATTCTGTTAATCCACATGAAACACGTGATTTTAAAAATTTCAATGGCATGCAACCAAGTGTTTCATATTTATATTCATCGGCAAATAACTTGCAATCTCTAGGTTCACCTTCAAACATGCTGATGGATAGGGAAATTGGACATTCTACAGTTAGTTATTTGCCCGATTACTCACAATCATCATATCTACACCTTATGTTAGTACTGTTTCAGCACCATATGCAATTAGTGATATTCATAGTTCGACTCCACACATTTACAATGGTTATAGCCGAATAAGTGGAAAATCAGTAGGAGCTAATGTGTCTTTATCAAGTACTGTAGCGTATGATATGTCCCCCACACAATTGCAAAGTTTTGGTGAGACCTCATTGCCGAAAGATACAAAAAGTATTGGGGGGCATTATTATGCAGGAACAAATGACTGGAAGGAAAAACTTGCAGCTGAGTTCAAAGAGCTCAATTCTCTTCACCTAGAACTAGAAGAGAGGCCCCATGATCTTACTAAAATACAAGCTTATGAGGCATACAACAAGAAGCGTGAAGAGGAGCGCAAGGCAAACAATATCAGGTTTTCCCCTTCTCAATTGCTAAGTTTCGGCAACACTACATTGCCGAAAGAAACTAAAAGCATTGGGGGGCAATCATGTGTTGCTGAGGTTAACGCCGATAAGGTCATTACGTTTAATGATTTATCGGAGGAACATCTCCAGTTATTTGAGATACTCAAGAGGAAGCGTGATGAGGAGTTTGAGGCACTTGAAAATAAGCTGAAAGACAATCATGAAGCATATAAGAAAAAACTTGAAGAAGAAGAACTGCAGCAGTTTCTTGCAAGTCTTAAAAAGTACCATCAAGACAATGCTACTCAAGTTAAAGGAATCAATTCATATCCTCTACGCAGCAATCAAGTTGAGCCCTCTACTACAATGAGGCAAAAAGAAGAAGCTTTGCAATCTGATGAAACCCATGAAGAAAACATCAATGATATGTCTAGTATGGTTAATTCGGTTATTGAAATAGCCGAATCAGCAAATACATATGCTGAATCTACCAAATCAGAAGAATCAAGCTTCATTGATCAAGAGCATGGCAAGATTATCAAAACTGATGTGCTTGATTTTTCTGGATGTAAGGGGGCTTACATGTTGCACCATGAGTTTTGTGCCAAAGAAATTGATGAACATCAACAACAACAAGATATAGCCGAACAATGTTCGGTTAACAAAGAGCATCAAAGTGAAGAGGCACAAAATCCAGAAAAGAAAGAAGACAAGGAGTTGGAGAATTCTCTAGAGGCCGAGCAAGATATTGTTCAGGACATCCGACCATCATACGCTTCCAATGTCTTCAAAAAGGTACATCTAGGAAATAATTTACTTATATTCCGATTTGGTCAAGACTTTAATATTGATACATATGTTAGCAGAATTATCATAAGCTACGAAAGACCAATCGAGAGAAGTAATTTATTTGTTAGAAATATAATTTTCACAGAATTTATTGGTCAACATGTCGTACCATTTAGAGAGACCGATAGTAACATATTTTCATGGCATAAGTTATCCCTAGTGTTTCCTATGTATTTTATATTTACATGGGTACCTTTGCTTATTTCATACTTGGCTTACATTTGGTCTCAAGTGAGACATATGTGTTTTAATATTTTTAGTTTCAGAAACCTAAAGCCAAGGTTATTGTCTCTTGAGGAAGTCGATGCTAGTATAACTTTGTATTCAAATACATCGGAAGAGAAGTGCAAAAAACAATGCATAGCCGAATTGGATGATGTGAAATCTGAACAATTCGTTTGCTCAATTCCAAAACCATTCTCACAACGAGATCGGTTAGAAGATGAAAGGTGTACCTTCAGTTTGAGTATGTGTGATCATATATTTGATATGCTATTGAAAATCGATTATGTTAGAATTCTTGATCACAATACTGAGCCCTTATTACAAGGACGAATGTATTGCAAGTTGCATGATTCGTTCGATCATAGTATAGAGAGTTGCACCACGTTTCATCAAATAGTACAATCGGCTGTTAATAAAGGACGATTGAAATTTGTTGAAACACAAATTGATGAGGAATCTATTTTGATTGGTCTTGATGGCCAAATGACATTGCATCGGTTGCCTATAGCCAATTCATACAATGAGGATCAGGTATACACCGAGGATGATGGGATCAAGCTTTCAAGCAAAGATATTATTGAAGAGCATATTGCAAATGTTCTTGAAGGCGGGAGTTCTAATGAAGGTACAATGAAGACATCAAGCACTGGGGGGCAACAACAAAATTCGAAGATCGATGCGTGCAAAGCTCAAAAAGACAAAGGCAGCAATAAGAACAATGGTAGCAAACCAAAAGTCACTTTCGCACAGCTGCTGGAAAAATATAAAAAAGAGAGTGAAGCAAAAAGTTCTTATTGGCCAAGTAGTGCAAAAGCATCAAGATCACCCCCAAGGCAAAGTTCTAAAGACAGGGATTGGCGAAAGGGGAAATTCAATGCAACAAATTCGTCTCCTCCTTTTGGGCCACCAATGCCAATTTCATGGATACCTCCATATGCTAATTTTTATTCATATCCATCATGGGAAAGGTATGATTCATGGGCACGTTATCCATCTAATTCTAGATCATCTCACCCAAATTATGTAGCTCCAAGAAGGTCAATTGATCAGCAGTCACATGTCAAAGACCGTTTTAATAGAAAAGAATCAGTCCGGAGTTCGTGGGTAAAAAAGGAGGTGGTCAAGCAAGTATACCGAATCAAAAAAGATGGACGCAAGTGTGCTGTTTCAGACTCGACTCCAAATAATGAAAATCCAGCGGAATTGACATTGGCTACTAAGGGAATGGAAGTGAAGCGAGTAACTTTCAAAGTCCCAATCGTCGGGTCCAAACAAGCCAAATCTAAAGTGCACAAGATTAATGAAGTCATGCCAATGTGCGAAACAAAACCACAGCCGAGAGGCCCACTCAGCTTATCACATTGGAAAGAGAGGAAGCTATATCGGTTTAGAGCCGGGGAGCTGAAGGAAAAAAACATGGCATGGGTTCTCAAAGTAAACCCTCAAGGCAAGGAAGATGTGCGAAATCCTATCATAAGAAGGGCAGCAAAAGCAAAGAGCAAAAAGAATAAAGCCAACAAGCGATCGGGCCAAAGAATTTGGTATCACTATCAAAAACTTTGGCCAGCACATCATCCATATTATTCTACTTCTCCTTTAATTCCTATGCCATGGAATTCATCCCCAGGTATGATTGGTTACCCACCATGGTTTTATTTTGATCCTTGGTTGCATCATAATTTTATACATCATGAAAGGGTATTACCAAATCATTATTCATTTGATTAGTTGCAATTTTTTGCTAATCCAAGAGGCCGAACACTTGAAGTACATAATCAGATTTGTTCTTTTGTTTACTTCGGATTTACATACTTTGGTGGATGGGTTATACATGTCCATTGGGGCAAAGATATATGGCCGGTATTTATTATATCGCCCTTAGATCATTATCAAGTTATGGCCGATGTGGTGTTCTAACATCGTCCTTAGTGTTACTGAGACTGAGACAGGGTATGCATTCATTAGCAACTATGCTTATGATTATGTGTTCATAATTTGGCTTATAAACCTTTAAAATATATAAAATGCCAAATTGTCTTTAATTTCATTATTGGCATAGATGCTGAGCATGATATTGATATTGATCTTGTCTCTATAGTACCATGGGAACTACATTTTGACTCTTCAGTTTTAAAAGCAATAGTCAATGCGTTGGTATTGTTTATTTATCTCCTTATGGTACTGTTCTATGAAGTCTCATCCTGCTTAGAATATCTTGCACAAAAAGTCATGCCGAATTTGCAGTTTTGATATTCGTGCTAGAACTTTTTATTGCTATAGGTGCTACAAATATTGAGGCTTCTAGTGATTCGTTGTGAGTAGTGCAACAATGTCCATCGTTTACCAAGGTTTCGACGAATCACTTGTTATTTATCTTGATACATGTCTAGATGTGAATTTCATCTTGGATTGATTTATCATTGCTCATATATCTAGACATGAAAACTGAAGTGCAAATGAGTTGGCTCAACTAAACATTCGGCTATCATATTATTCATAATATATTCCATATTCCACAAGAGCCGATGCTTTGTTTTGCCAACATAGATAAGGCCAGATTGGAGACCACAATTTTGGCCGCTAATGAAAAATCTAGTGCAGGTGAAGGAGAACAACAAAGAAAATCTAATGTCTATTACATGAAAATCTGAACTAAAGGGTGAACATGACAGTTCATGTGTTCAAATACTCTTGAAGGTAATGATCTTTATTTCCTAACGGTTGGTGATATTCTTCTTGAGCACTTGGATGAAGACCAGGCGAGGATCATTGTGGGAGTTATTCAAAGACAATTGTGATATTCAAGATGAAGTGGTTGTTCTCAATGCAAATCATTTGAAGATATTATACCCAAGTGGCAACAAATCTAGACAGAAAATGGCCGATCTGGAGTTATCACCATAAGACAACCAGTGGCCGATGGAGTGTTGGCATCGTCCTTAGACTAAAAGTGAAGCAAGTTATTTTCTGACACGCAAGCTCTGCCAGAAAATAGGGGGGCATGTGTTGGCACTCATTTTAGGCTCGTAGCTAATCAAGGAAAATGGCGAGAGACACACACTCGGAAAAGTCCACTACAAGGAATATTAATCATCATCAAAGAGGTACCATATCAAGTCAAGCGATGGTCAGGCTTAATAGCCGATTATGCTAGTGTCCAGAGAAGATTTAGAGACTGATATATGGAGGCTTCAATTATGGCTTATTTAAGATAACTTAAAATGGAAAAGTTCAGAACACGAAAGTTGTGCGTCTCGTCGAAACAATCAACTTTGCGTTTTGAATCATCTCAATCCGAGGTAGTATCCGAAAGTTAGAGTCAAAATACTGCCAAAGGCCAAATTGGCACGGACAGAACCGAGTGGTCGCTGGACCACAGACCTTGTCTCACCTTTGGCGTGGATGGAAGTCCAAAATTCGTCTGAAAACCGCTAAACTAACGTATCTGCTTACGGACAAGATTTAGCGGTCAAGAACAACTCGTATGAAAAAGTGGTAAACATGAAAGTTGTTCAGTTTTTCGAGGCGAACAACTTTGCTTTTGGAACCATCTTCATCCGAGCAAGTATACGAGCTCCAGAATTAAAATATGGCCGAATTGAGTTAAATTCGTTCGGTCACAATCCTAGTTTGATACGAAAACAAGAGGAAAAGGCAATGAAGATCAGGTCATATGAAAAAGTGCAAAATATGAAAGTTATTCGTATTTTCTAGACAAACAACTTTAGTTTTTATCATATTTTGATCTGAACTCGTTTACTGTCTCAAAAGTGGTCCAGAAGTTACAGGCAAGTTTTTGACCGAACAGTTACGCAAATTTCGAGTTTACTTGTTCGAGTTGGACCCCAACTAGGGTTTGGACGTGGATCCAGCCTTCTTTCTTGCACGGAAAGTCCAGACGCTCCTTATATACACGAGGGATGACGGCCGATTGAACCAACAACAATCGAACAAACAAATCTACTACTTTTCCGTGTTTATCTACTCTTTATCCCTCTCCCTTGTATCTTTCTTCTCGTTCTTCGCCGTTATTCAAGATTGGAGGCTGCGAATCCACGTGGCTCTAGGGGCGGTCAGGCCGACCTAGGGCAGCCCATAGCCGCCGCGCCGCCCTGACGGGGTCCCTCCCGGGCGAGCGGTGGTTTCGGGTCTTAAAAGCGCCCGCCGGACTGTCTTGCGTATCGCGCTTCCGGCGAGCCTCCCTCGGCGCCGAGGTTACACGGTGACGTGTTCGTGTGCGAACACTTCTGTAACTATTATCGTACTGAGGAAACCCTTTCTTCCATGTAACACCGGCGCCTTTGCCTCGTGTTCGTCCATCCTTTTCAGGATTCCCGAGGGTGCATGTCAGCTCGTCATTCTCTCTCGGGACGGAACAATACCAATTGAGCTTCGTTCATTGCTTTAACAAGGTCTTCAGAGGGTTTTAGATTTTTTTCATGAAATAATGTCTTCCCTGTTTCTGGGTCCAACGATCCCCCGTGCCCGTACCACCGGTGCTTTGACCTCTCGGGCCATCCATCTGTACCAGGAGTGATGCCTCTAGTCCTCATGTCCTGCTCCATAGTTTCCCACTTAGGAACGGCGCTCTTGTATCCACCTGTCCCCATTTTATGATGGTATTTCTTTTTGGCAGCATTTAACGCATTCTTTGCTGACTTTGCCTTTGCTACAGCAGATTGCTTATACATTACAAAATCGGGCCACTGTTCTCTCAACTTCTTGTTTGCTCCTAAGAAGTCTGGAGTTTTCTTTTTCGCGACATACTTCACGTAAAAACTTTTCTTGTGGTTCCGGTACAGTTCGGCCATCTTCCTCAGAGCCCACTCCTTGACTTTCGCTCTTCTTTCAAGCCCACCCGGCCTTGGGGTAATACCATCTGCCTCAAATTCTTCATACTCTGGAGGTAGTATGAAATGCGCTATGAGCTTCTGCTAAAGGTCATCTTGGAATCATCGGTGACATAACTGTTGGATTCTTCACCGGATTTCTTCGACTTATTCCTTTCTTGAATGGTGATCGGCAGGTTGTCCCTAACAATCACCCCGCATTGATTTGTAAACATCCTTCGGTGCTTATCTGGAGCAATCAGTTGTCCATCATCATCTATTTCTTTGATGGTGAACCTATGATTAGCATCCAACTTTCTGTTCGACCCTCATTTCGTTCGAGCTGTCGATTGCTTCGATCTGGGAGGCTAAAAGAAGAAGAGAGAGTGATTAATATATATATTGATATATCCCGATCAATTAATGCATAGAGGTAACACGAGGCTTTATATATATATACCTCGCTGGATCCTGTCAAGGGGCCATCATTTTTTTGCAATTTGACCGTCCGCTCTTGCCCTTTGTACATCAGGTCTTCCTCTAGTCCATCACCGGATGGATTCAGATATGAGGAAATCTCTTCCTCGAGCTCGATATCTTCACTGATAGTAATAAGAGGAATTTCACCTCTTATCATGCCCTGAAGAAGATCTTCACCGCTTCGATCATGATCCATGACTTAACTATTACAGAAAGAAAGTTAAACAAGTTAGAAAAAATATTATATAAACATTTCCTAATAATATACTAAATAATAATTATAATACTGCTAATAATAGCATTTATACAAACCCTAAATATTACTAAGTACAATAATAATGCATATTATATAAACATTACCTAATAATATAATAATAATATATATGCTAATAATATTAATAATGTACTACTAACATTTTCTAATAATATACTAAATAATAATTATGATAATACTAATAATAGCATTTAACCAAACCCTAAATATCACTAATTATAATAATAATGCATATTATATAAAGATTTCCTAATAATATTATAATTATAATAATATATACTAATAATATTAATAATATACTAATAACATTTTCTAACAATATACTAAATAGTAATTATGATAATACTAATAATAGCATTTAACCAAACCCTAAATAATATCACTAATTATAATAATAATGCATATTATACAAACATTCCTAATAATATAATAATTAAGCAAAATATATAATTTTTATATACATTAAATTTATATACTAACTACACTAAATATATATATACTAATTAACTACACTAACTACACAATATATATATACAACAAATCAAGCAAAATAACTACCTACAAATTTAACTTGGTCGATCGGGGGCGGAGGTGCGGTCGGCGTCGAGCACGCGGCCGCGCGGGGGCGAGTGAGGTCGTCGACGGCGCGGCGAGAGGTGGGGGCGCAGTGAGAGGCGGGGGCGCATTGAGAGGCGGCTGCATGGCGAGGCGTGGCCGGCGATGAGGGCGGTGGCGAGAAAATCGGGCAGCACCTTCCCGTAAGTTCTTCGTCTGCGCGTGGCTCCTTCGTCTTCTTCGTCTGCAAGTGGGCATGGTAGGGGCAAGCGGCGCCACTTATATACCTCCCTTTAGTCCCGGGCGGTGCCATGACCCGGGACAAAAGACCTCCCTCTAGTCCCGGGCGGTGCCACGACCCGGGACTAGAGATATTTCGGCTGCTTCAAATTTTCGCGCGCGAGCCCACCCCTCTAGTCCCGGGCTGTGCCAAGGCCTGGGACTAATGTTTTTTTAAAATTTTAATTATTTAATTCAAATCAAATATAAAACTTTGGAAAATCATATCTACTATTGTAAAAATCTAAATAATACAAATAATATGTCTATTAGTATTAGAAAAATATAAAGAATCTTACTATAATATCCATACATCTGTTTGCAACATTTATAAATTGTGTCATTTGTAAATTTTCTTTTTTAAAATTAAATATAAAACTTTGGAAAATCATATTTCCTATTGTAATAATCCAAATAAAACAAATAATATGTCTATTATTATCAGAAAAATATAAAGAATCTTAATATAATATCTATACATCTGTTTGCGTCATTTGTAAATTTTGTTTTTTAATTCAAATCAAATATAAAACTTTGGAAAATCATATCTTCTATTCTAATAATCCAAATAAAACAAATAATATGTCTATTATTATCAGAAAAATATAAAGAATCTTAATATAATATCCATACATCCATTTGCATCATTTATAAATTGTGTCATTTGTAAATTTTCTTTTTTTAATTCAAATCAAATTTAAAACTTTGGAAAATCATATCTCCTAGTGTAATAATCCAAATAAAACAAATAATATGTCTATTATTATAATAAAAATATAAAGAATCTTAATATAATATCCATGCATCTGTTTGCATCATTTATAAATTGTGTCATTTGTAATTTTTCTTTTTTAATTCAAATCAAATATAAAACTTTGGAAAATCATATCTCCTATTTTAATAATCCAAATAATACAAATAATATGTCTATTATTATCATAAAAATATAAAGAACCTTAATATAATATCCATACATCGGTTTTCATCATTTATAAATTGTGTCATTTGTAAATTTTCTTTTTTAAATTCAAATCAAATATAAAACTTTGGAAAATCATATCTCCTATTGTAATAATCCAAATAATACAAATAATATGTCTATTATTATTAGAAAAATATAAAGAAGCATGATATAATATCCATACATCTGTTTGCATCATTTAGTCTCAGTTGTAGTCTCTAACCGAGACTAAAGATATTTCCCGCCATTTCCCACCGCTTCCCGCCAAGTTTTCCCGCTCTTTCCCTTTTACCAGAGCTTTTAGTTTCGGTTGTAGTCACTAACCGGGACTAAAGATATTTCCCGCCATTTCCCACCGCTTCCTGCCAAGTTTTCCTACCGTTTCCCTCTATATCTAGGTCAACTGCGCCATGGCTATCCACACATCCAAACCTTCCTCTCTCACAACAATGGAAAACGCCTACTGGGCCATTCTGATCCTCGAGGAGACCGAGACGCTGTGCCACGAGCTCACGCCGGAGCAGCGAATGGATCCCTAGCGGGATCCCGACAACTATGACACCTGGAATGCCTTCTTTGCTAACCGGCGGGAAAGAGAGCTCGCTAGGTATGAGGGTGACGGCCCTCCCACGGTGAACCACAACAAAGCCGGCTGCAGCCTGTGGTGGGCGAACCGGACTATCATCAGCGTGATGCGCTACATCGCCGGGGGAGACCACCCTCGCCTACAGTACCCATAGCTGCCATAAAGCCATAAGAAGGGTGGCGGTGGTGAAGGCCGCAGGTGTAGTGGCGTCGTCATCTGGGAGCCCCCTCCCCCACACGTCATGAATCCGAGGACGGAGTGGCAGGTGCCCCCACAATATGCCATGGCTGGACTGAGGATCCAGCCACATGCGCCTAGCAACGACGACGATGACGAAGACGAAGATGAAGATGACCCTGAAGCTGCATACTATAGGGCTAGATATGAGCATGACTAAAGGGGGCTTTTAGTCCCGAATCCGTAGTCTCAGTTTTTTAATATTAATAAATATATTGAGTGTTAGTCCCGGTTTGTGGCTGGACCGGGACTAAAGTGGGGGGCCTTTAGTCCCGATTCCATAGTCTCGGTTTTTTAATATTAATAAATGTATTGAGTGTTAGTCCTGGTTTGTGGCTGGACTGGGACTAAAGGGGGTCCTTTAGTCCCGATTCATAGAATGACTTTCCTGAACTATGAAGATGTTGTCCCGATTCGTACTTACCATGAATATATGATCTCCAAACGCACGTGGTCACATATTAGGGAGTGCCTCTATGACCAACTTTAGGGACATGCCGGAGGACTGGGCTCCGGCGGAATATCCCTAAAGCTGGCAGTAGTGGTGTCCCTGCTCTCGCACACCATATTGCAGCTTGTAACTTCTCTAACTAGATCAATACGTCTGGGAGATAACTAATTTCACATATTAGGGAGTGCCTCTATGACCAGTTTCTTGGAGATGCCGGAGGACTGAGCTCCGGCAGCATCTCTCTAAAACTGGCCGTGGTGGTGTCCCTGCTCTCGCAAACCATCTTGGAGATGACTGAGGACTCACAAAGATGCCTATTTATAGTACTAGCAGCATGACATAGTGTCGAAACTCACGACATAATGTCGACACTCACTCCTATCATTAGTGCTGACTCATGTTTTGTTCTGGTTGGTGTCTCCAACCGGGACTAAAGGTTCATCTTTAGTCCCGGTTGGCGACACCATTCAGGACAATTTACAAGCAGCACGGCATAATATCGACACTCGCCCTATCATTAGTGTTGCCTGCCCCAGCCTGGCACAATCCCTTTAATCCCGGTTGTATTCTCCAACCGGGACTAAAGATAAACCTTCACAAAATATGTTGTTTCTTCATAGGTCCAATGCAAGTTCTAACGAGGCTTGTCCCCTATCTGATTGCACACTGTGTTTAATACATAAAATGGGCACATGGAGCATCTTCATTCATAAAATTTGCATTATTACACATCATTTCTACGCGTGTGTCCCTTTCTGATTGTGCCGTATCCAGCATCTTCATTCATTAACATGATGCTTGGTTCATCCTTCACTGCGAAGGGCGGAATTTCATGAAACTTATCACAATCTTCTGACATGTCTGTCTTGTCATCCACTCCCACGATGTTTATTTTTCCTGGAAGAACTAAGTGTCGCTCTGGCTCATCGTCTGATATATTCTTTTGCTTTTTATTTCCTTTTCTAGGTTTGGTAGACATGTCCTTCACATAGAAAACCTGAGCCACATCATTGGCTAGGACGAATGGTTCGTCTAAGTACCCAAGATTGTTGAGATCCAACGATGTCATTTCGTACTTCTTGTCTACCTCAACCCCTCCTCCTGTCAGCTTGACCCATTTGCACCGAAACAAGGGGACCTTAAAAGTAGCTCCATAGTCAAGTTCCCATATCTCCTCTATGTAACCATAATATGCGGTCTTTGACCCATTGTTGTCTATTGCATCAAAGCGGACATTACTGTTTTGGTTGGTGCTCTTTTTATCTTGGGCGAACGTGTAAAATGTATACTCATTTATCTCTTACCCTTGGAAAGTCGATATAGTCGAAGATGGTGACCTGGACAACAAGTATAGCTGATCTCCAAGAGTGTTGTTTTTGATGAGATGTTGCAACCAACCGCCAAAACTCTTCATGTGTTCATCTCTAATCCAGGAGTCATGCTTTCCAGGGTTGTTGGAGCGTAAAATTTCCTTGTGTTCCTCGATATACGGGGCTACCAAGATAGAATTCTATAGAACTGTGTAATATGCTTCAGTGTAAGAATGTCCGTCCCTACATATTATTGATTTCCTTCCTAGAGTATGCTTTCCACTCAGTCTCTCCTCATACCGCGATTGAGGAAGACCAATCAGCCTAAGGTCAGGAACAAAGTCAACACAAAACTCAGTGACCTCCTCTGTTCCATAGCCCTTGGATATGCTTCCTTCTGGCCTAGCACGGTTACGAACATATTTCTTTAAGATTCCCATGAACCTCTCAAAGGGAAACATATTGTGTAGAAATATAGGACAAAGAATAGAAATCTCTTCGACTAGGTGAACCAGTAGGTGCGTCATAATATTGAAGAAGGATGGTGAAAACACCAACTCGAAACTGACAAGACAGTGGACCACATCATTCTGTAACCATGGTAGATCTTCAGGATTGATTATCTTCTGAGAGATTGCATTGAGGAATGCACATAGCTTCACAATGGGTACTCGAACATTATCCGGTAGAATCCCCCTCAATGCAATCGGAAGGATTTGCGTCATAATCACGTGGTAGTCATGAGACTTTAGGTTTTGGAACTTTTTTCTGCCATATTTATTATTCTCTTTATATTTGACGAGAAGTCAGACGGGACCTTAATACTGCTCAGGCATTCAAAAAATACTCTTGTTTGGTAAGAGCGCAGCTAGCATGACCTTGAAACCATTCTGGATGCAGGCCATCTGGGTCTTTCATACGTTGATGGTCCTTTCGTGCTTCCAGTATATCTTTTGTCTTCCCATACACGCACAAGAATTCTAGCAGGTTCACGCAAAGATTCTTCATCACATGCGTCACATCGATTGCAGAGCGGACCTCTAAGAATCTCCAATATGGTAGCTCCCAAAATATAGATTTCTTCTTCCACATGGGTGCATGTCGTCAGCGTCCTTCGGAACAGATTTTTCACCAGGACCCTTTCCAAAGGTTACTATTTGATCCAAATCTTTGACCATATCAAATATATCAGCACCAGTACGCTCCTTAGGCTTCGTCTAGTGACATGCCTGTTGGAATTATGCCCTAGAGGCAATAATAAAGATGTTATTATTATAATTCTTGTTCATGATAAAGTTTATATTCCATGCTAGAATTGTATTAAGCGGAAACATTAATACTTGTGTGGTTTGTAAACAACACCGTGTCCCTAGTACGCCTCTATGGACTAGCTCATTGATTAATGATGGTTAAGTTTTCCTAACCATGGACATGAGTTGTCGATTAATAATGAGATCATATCATTGGGAGAATGATGTGATGGACATACCCAAACTAAGCGAAGCAATTAGATCGTGTCATCGTGTTCGTCTTTGCGAAGCTTTTCTTATGTCAAATATTGTATTCCTTAGACCATGAGATAATACAACTCCCTGGTATTAGAAGAAAGCTTTGAGGTCATCAAACGTCATCCTATGAGAGGGTGATCATAAAGGTGTCTCTCAGGTGATCGGAAAGTGCCTGTTGGGTTGTATGTATCGAGATGGGATTTGTCCCTCCCAAGTCGGAGAGATATACTTCGGGCCCACTCGGTAATCGATATCAACACCGCTTGCAAGCATGTGGTTAAGGAGTTAATCACAAAGTGATATCGTATTACGGAACGAGTAAAGTACTTGCTGTGAACGAGATTGAACTAGGTATGACGGTACCGACGATCGAATCTCGGGCAAGTAAAATATCACGAGACAAAGGGAATATATATATGGGATTGATTGAATCCTGGCATTGTGGTTCATCCGATATGATCATCGATGAATGTGTGGGAGTCAATATGGGTTTCCAGACCCCGCTGTTGATTATTGATAGAAGATCATGTCTGCATATTCTCGAACCCGCAGGGTCACACACTTAACGTGTCTCGACGCTAGGATAGATTGGATAATTGGTTTATGAGTTTTTGTTCGGAGTCTCGGATGGGATCTGGGACATCACGAGAGGTTCTGGAGTGGTCCGGAGAATAAGATTCACATAAGGCAGTGCATTTTTTGGAGTTCGGAATTGTTCCGGGTTAATCGGTATTGTACCGGAAGCTTCTAGAACCTTCCAGAAGGGGACCAACGTGGCCCCACCTTCCGGGAGGGGGCATGGGCCTATGAGGGAGTGCCCTGGCCGCATTGGGCCAGGGGCACAAGGCCCCATAGGGCCCAGCCGGCCAAAGAGGGTTTAAACCCTAGATAGACCTTCTAGAAGGGGGGGTTTCCTTGCCCCCCACTCTTCCTCCTTTGGGGCCGCCGGTTTGGCTTGGGGGAGGGGCTAGGGCTGCACCCACCCCTCTATATATAGAGGGCTGGGGGCACACCACGCCCCACACCTTCCCCTCCAACCCTAGCCGCCCTGCTGCCCTCCTCTCTCCCTCCCGCCTGCTTGTAGGCGAAGCCCTGCTGCAGAAATTCTCCACCAATTGCACCGTGCCGTCGCGTTGTAGATCCAACCCATCTCTCCACCATACTTTCTGGACCAAGGAAGGAGGAGACGTCGAGGTGCCGCACGTGTGCATCTCACGGAGGCATCGCCACTTGTGGTGGTAGATCGGATCGGATCGCGAGGAGGAGAAGCGAGTACGACTACATCACCCACGTTCCGACGAACGTTCCGCTGTGCGAATCTTCAAGGGTATGAAGATCTAATCCAATCTCTCTCATTGTTTGCATCTCCTAGATTAGATCTTGGCTTCCCTCTGTTCGCATCCGTAGAAAATTTTGATTTACTATGCCGCGAAACTCTTTAGTGGTATCAGAGCTAGATCTATGCGTAGATGTGTTTCACGAGTAGAACGCAACATGGTTGTTGCGGGCGTTGATGTTTTCTGTTGCAAGCCTCTTGTTTCTGTTCTTCTTATGATGCGGGATAGTGAGATTGAAGCGGTCCAGGCCAACCTTACGCGACGTCGTTCGCGAGACCGGCTCCGCACTTGACGTGTGGCTTGTTCCACACATGCGGCTGGTGGATGTCAGTTTCTCTCACTATAGTTGTCATGGGATTAACACCGGAGTTTGGCAACCATAATATCACCGTTGTGGCTTTCCGTAGGTAAGAATCGTTCTTAGCATCTACTCCCATAAGCCACGTAAAACATGCAACAACAAAGTAGAGGCGTCTAACTTGTTTTTGCAGGGAGTGTTTTCTGTGATATGGTATGGCCCAAGATGTGATGTGTATAATGTATGCGATGATCATGTTTTGTAATGTTTCACGACTTGCATGTCGATGAGTACACAACCGGCAGGAGCCATATGGTTGTCTTTATAATTGTGTATGACATGTGTGTCAACTTCTTATGCGCCATGTAATAGTTTCACTTTATCGCTAAGTAGTTAGCAATAGTTGTAGTTGCTATTCGTGGTGGAGGCAATCATGGTGGAGTGATGGAGATCATGCCGGAACGCACAAGATGGAGATCATTGAGTGAAGATTGGCTATACCATGTCACATTAAAGTTATATGCATGTGATGTTTATCCTTTTATGTATCTTATTATGCTTAGATCGCGACGGTAGCATTATAAGATGATTCCTCAATTAAAGATCAAGATAAAAACTGTGTTCTCCCCAAGTATGCATCGTTGCGAAAGTTCGTCGTGTCCAAGCATCACGTGATGATCGGGTGCTATATACTCTACGCTCACATACAAAGGGTGCAAGCCAGTTTTGCACACGCGGAAATACCTGGGTCTAACTTGACGAGCCTAGCATGTACAGACATGGCCTCGGAACACAAGAACCGAAAGGTTAAGCATGAGTCATATGAATGATATGATCGACACTTTGTTGTCCACCATTGAAACCACATCTCTTCTCGTGATGATCGGATTAGGTGTTGTGAATTTGGATCGTGTTTACTAAACAACTTGAGGGATGTTGAATTTAGTGGGAGTTCATCTAGTAATTTGATTAAGTTGAACTATTTATCATGAACATAGTCTAAATTGTACTTGCAAATACTATAGATCACATGGCCAAGTCCAACTTCAAATTCAACGTTTTTGCTGAGAAAGAAAAGCTTAAGAACAATGGGTCTAACTTCACCAATTGGTTCCGCAATCTGAGAATCATTCTCTCTGGCGGTCAAAAGGACTATGTCCTTGGGAAAGCGTTAGGTGACCCCCCTGCTGCTACTGCGCCGGCTGATGAGAAAGCTGTCTATCAGTCGCGCAAAGATGATTACGGTGTGATTAAGAGCACCATGTTGTTTGCTATGGAATCGGACCTTCAAAATCGTTTTGAAGGCTATCCCGGGCCCTTTGAGATTCTTGAGGAACTAAAAACCATGTTTCAGACTCAGGCCCGTTCTGAGAGATATGAGATCTCTGAGAGATTCTTTAACTGCAAGATGGAGGATGGGAGTTCCGTTAGTGAGCACGCCATAAAGATGTCGGGCTACACTTAACGCCTTGAGCAACTGGACTACAAGATTCCAGAGGAGCTCAAGATTGGCAGAGTTCTGTAATCACTCCCTCCCAGCTACAAAAGTTTTGTAGTGACTCATAATCAGATTGGTTCCACTGATACGATCACCGAGCTCTTTGTAAAGCTGAAGGCTGCGGAGGTGGACATCAAGAAGGATAATCATGTGTTGATGGTCAACAAGCCCTCCTTTAAGAAAGGTAAAGGTGCAAAGAAGCCCTTCAAGAAAGGCGGCGGCAAGCACGTTGCCCCTGCTGAGAAGAACCTCAGGTCTGGTCCAAAGCCAAACACTGAGTGCTTCTATTGCAAGGACAAGGGTCACTGGAAGCGCAACTGTCCGAAGTACTTAGCGGACAAGAAGGCTGGCACCATCAAAGGTATATTTGATATACATGTTATTGATGTTTTCCTTACTAGCCCTCGTTGTAGTGCCTGGGTATTTGACACCAGTTCAGTTGCTAATATTTGTAACTCAAAACAGGAGCTACGGAATAGACGGTGGCTTGCGAGGGATGAGGTGACGATGCGTGTTGGCAACAGATCAAGAGTTGATGTGATGGCCGTCGACATGCTCTGCTTAGTTTTACCTTCGGGATTAGTTTTAAACCTTAATAAGTGTTATTATGTGCCTGTGTTGAGCATGAACATCATTTCTGGATCATGTTTATTGCAAGACGGTTATTCATTTAAATCGGAGAATAATGGTTGTTCTATTTATATGAGTAACATCTTTTATGGTCATGCACCTATTGTGAATGGTTTATTTCTTCTAAATCTCGAAAGGGATGAAACACACATCCATAACATTGAGGCTAAGAGATGCAAAGTAGATAGTGATAATACTACTTATTTGTGGCACTGTCGTCTAGGTCATATTGGTGTAAAGCGCATGAAGAAACTCCATTCTGATGGACTTTTGGAGTCTCTTGATTTTGAATCATTTGACACATGCGAACCATGCCTCATGGGCAAGATGATCAAAACCCCGTTCTCCGGCATGATGGAGCGAGCAACGGACTTGTTGGAAATCATACATACCGATGTATGTGAACCGATGAGTGTTTCGACGCGTGGTGGATATCGCTATTTTCTCACTTTTACCGATGACTTAAGTAGATATGGGTATATCTATTTAATGAAACATAAATCTGAAACATTTGAAAAGTTCAAAGAATTTCAGAATGAAGTGGGGAACCATCGTAACAGAAAGATTAAGTTTCTACGATCCGATCGTGGAGGTGAATATTTGAGTTATGATTTTCTCACGCATCTTAAAGCAAGCGGAATTGTTTCGCAACTCACGCCACCCGGAACACCACAGCACAATGGTGTGTCTGAATGCCGGAATTGAACCTTATTAGATATGGTCTGATCAATGATGTCTCTTACTGATTTGCCGTTATCATTTTGGGGTTATGCATTAGAAACCGCTGCATTCACTTTAAATAGGGCACCATCTAAATCCGTTGAGACGACACCGTATGAACTATGGTTTGGTGCTAAACCTAAGTTGTCGTTTCTTAAAGTTTGGGGATGCGAAGCTTACGTCAAGAAGTTGATGCCGGACAAGCTCGAACCCAAAGCGGAGAAATGCGTCTTCATAGGATACCCTAAGGAAACTATTGGGTATACCTTCTATCACAGAACCGAAGGCAAAGTGTTTGTCGCAAAGATAGGTTCCTTTCTTGAGAAGGAGTTTCTCTCGAAAGAAGTGAGTGGGAGGAAAGTAGAGCTAGACGAGGTTATTGAACCTTCTCTTGAGTTGGAGAGTAGCGCAGCACCTGAAATTGTTCCAGTGCCGCCTGCACCAACAATAGAGGAAGCTAATGAATAGGATCATGAAGCTTCAGACGATGCTGCTACTGAACGTCGCAGGTCGACAAGGTCGCGTGCCCCTCCTGAGTGGTACGGCAACCCTGTCTTGACTGTCTTGTTAGTAGAAGACAGTGAACCTACGAACTATGAGGAAGCGATGATGAGCCCAGACTCCGAGAAATGGCTAGAAGCCATGAAATCCGAATTGGGATCCATGAGCGAAAACCAAGTATGGACTTGGTGGACCCTCCTAGCGACCGAAAGGCCATTGAGTGCAAATGGATCTTCAAGAAGAAAACGGACGCGGATGGTAATGTTACCGTCTATAAGGCACGGCTTGTCGCAAAAGGTTTTCGACAAGTTCAAGGTGTTGACTATGATGAGACTTTCTCTCCCGTAGCGATGTTTAAGTCCATTCGGATTTATTAGCAATTGCTGCGTTTCATGATTATGAAATATGGCAGATGGATGTTAAGACTGCATTCCTCAATGGCAACATTGATGAAGAGTTGTATATGATGCAACCCGAAGGTTTTGTCGATCCTAAGGATGCTGATAAAGTATGCAAACTTCATCGTTCCATTTATGGACTGAAGCAAGCATCTCGGAGTTGGAACCTTCGTTTTGATCAAGTGATCAAGAGCTTTGGATTTGTTCCAAATTGCTACGAAGCTTTCATCTACAAGAAAGAGAGTGGGAGCTCGGTGACATTTCTGGTACTATATGTGGATGACATATTGATTATCGGAAATGACATCAACATGCTTAGCGATGTGAAGAGTTATTTGAACAAGTGTTTTTCAATGAAAGACCTAGGTGAAGCTGCTTATATATTGGGCATCAAAATCTATAGAGATAGACAAAGACGCCTGATAGCTTTAAGCCAGAGTACATACCTAGACAAAGTTCTGAAAATGTTCAGAATGGATAAGGCAAACAAAGGTTCAGTGCCTATGTTGTCAGGTAAGATATTGAGCAAGGCTCAGTGTCCAGCTAAGGTAAATGATAGGGAAGCTATGAGCAAAGTGCCTTATGCCTCGGCCATAGGTTCTATCATGTATGCCATGCTATGTACTAGACCGGATGTGTCCAATGCTCTTAGTTTGACGAGCAGATATCAAAGTGATCCAGGAGTGGAACACTGGACAGCCGTGAAGAACATCCTAAAGTACCTAAATAGGACTAAAGAAATGTTCTGAGTCTATGGAGGTGATGAACAGCTTGTCGTAAAGGGTTACGTCGACGCTAGTTTTGATACCGACAAGGATGATTCCAAATCTCAGACAGGATACGTTTATATTTTAAATGGAGGATCTGTGAGCTGGAGAAGCTGCAAGCAAAGCGTGATCGCGGGATCTACAGTAGAAGCGGAATACATGGCTGCTGCAGAAGCGTCAAGTGAAGGAGTTTGGATTAGAAACTTCATCACTGAGCTTGGCGTGGTTCCAAGTGCATTGGACCCACTGGAGATATTGTGTGACAACACTGGCGCCATAGCACTTGCTAAGGAACCAAGATATCATCCAAAGACCAAGCATATCAACCGCAAGTTTCATATAATCCGAGATTATATAGCAGATGGAGATCTGAAGATTAGCAAAGTACATACAGATCTGAATGTCGCAGATCCGTTGACTAAACCTCTTCCACGTGTAAAACATGATCAGCACTTCAGTGCCATGGGTGTGAGATTGTTGCCAAATGTAAACTAGATTATTGACTCTAGTGCAAGTGGGAGACTGTTGGAATTATGCCCTAGAGGCAATAATAAAGATGTTATTATTATAATTCTTGTTCATGATAATGTTTATATTCCATGCTAGAATTGTATTAAGCGGAAACATTAATACTTGTGTGGTTTGTAAACAACACCGTGTCCCTAGTACGCCTCTATGGACTAGCTCATTGATTAATGATGGTTAAGGTTTCCTAACCATGGACATGAGTTGTCGATTAATAATGAGATCATATCATTGGGAAAATGATGTGATGGACAGACCCAAACTAAGCGAAGCAATTAGATCGTGTCATCGTGTTCGTCTTTGCGAAGCTTTTCTTATGTCAAATATTGTATTCCTTAGACCATGAGATAATACAACTCCCCGGTATCGAAAGAAAGCTTTGAGGTCATCAAACGTCATCCTATGAGAGGGTGATCATAAAGGTGTCTCTCAGGTGATCGGAAAGTGCTTGTTGGGTTGTATGTATCGAGATGGGATTTGTCCCTCCCAAGTCGGAGAGATATACTTCGGGCCCACTCGGTAATCGATATCAACACCGCTTGCAAGCATGTGGTTAAGGAGTTAATCACAAAGTGATATCGGATTACGGAACGAGTAAAGTACTTGCTGTGAACGAGATTGAACTAGGTATGACGGTACCAACGATCGAATCTCGGGCAAGTAAAATATCGCGAGACGAAGGGAATATATATATGAGATTGATTGAATCCTGGCATCGTGGTTCATCCGATATGATCATCGATGAATGTGTGGGAGTCAATATGGGTTTCCATACCCCGCTGTTGATTATTGATAGAAGATCATGTCTGCATATTCTCGAACCCGCAGGGTCACACACTTAACGTGTCTCGACGCTAGGATAGATTGGATAATTGGTTTATGAGTTTTTGTTCGGAGTCTCGGATGGGATCCGGGACATCACGAGAGGTTCCGGAGTGGTCCGGAGAATAAGATTCACATAAGGCAGTGCAGTTTTTGGAGTTCGGAATTGTTCCGGGTTAATCGGTATTGTACCGGAAGCTTCTAGAACCTTCTGGAAGGGGACCAACGTGGCCCCACATTCCGGGAGGGGGCATGGGCCTATGAGGGAGTGCCCTGGCCGCATTGGGCCAGGGGCACAAGGCCCCATAGGGCCCAGCCGGCCAAAGAGGGTTTAAACCCTAGATAGACCTTCTAGAAGGGGGGGGGTTTCCTTGCCCCCCACTCTTCCTCCTTTGGGGCCGCCGGTTTGGCTTGGGGGAGGGGCTAGGGATTCACCCACCCCTCTATATATAGAGGGCTGGGGGCGCACCACCCCACCACACCTTCCCCTCCAACCCTAGCCGCCCTGCTGCCCTCCTCTCTCCCTCCCGACTGCTTGTAGGCGAAGCCCTGCTGCAGAAATTCTCCACCAATTGCACCGCGCCGTCGCGTTGTAGATCCAACCCATCTCTCCACCATACTTGCTGGACCAAGGAAGGAGGAGACATCGAGGTGCCGCACGTGTGCATCTCACGGAGGCATCGCCACTTGTGGTGCTAGATCGGATCGGATCGCGAGGAGGAGAAGCGAGTACGACTACATCACCCACGTTCCGACGAACGTTCCGCTGTGCGAATCTTCAAGGATATGAAGATCTAATCCAATCTCTCTCGTTGTTTGCATCTCCTAGATTAGATCTTGGCTTCCCTCTGTTTGCATCCGTAGAAAATTTTGATTTACTATGCCGCGAAACCCTTCAATGCCTGACCGTTGAAATGCTTGCCTTTCTTTCTTAAGGGATGCTTGGCCAAAAGAAATCGGCGATGCCCATTGTACACATTCTTCTTACAATGATCCAAATATATACTTTCAGTCTCATCTAAACAGTGCGTGCATGCATTGTATCTCTTGTTTGACTGTCCTGAAAGGTTACTAAGAGCAGACCAATCATTGGTTGTTACGAAAAGCAACGCTTGGAGGTCAAATTCTTCCTGCTTGTGCTCATCCCACACGCGTATGTCGGGTTCGTTTCACAACTGTAAAAGTTCTTCAACTAATGGCCTTAGGTACTCATCAATGTCATTGCCGGGTTGCTTCGGACCTTGGATCAACACTGGCATCATAATGAACTTCCGCTTCATGCACAACCAAGGAGGAAGGTTATAGATGCATAGAGTCACGATCTAGGTGCTGTGACTGGAGCTCTTCTCTCCAAAAGGATTTATGCCATCTGTACTTAGACCAAACCTTAAACTCCTTGCGTCATCTTCAAAGTCCGGGTACTTTCTATCGGTTTTTCTCCATTGCGACCCATCAGCGGGGTGTCTCAACATCCCGTCTGACTTACGTTCCTCTTTATGCCATCGCAACAACTTGGTGTGCTCTTTGTTTCTGAATAGGCGTTTCAACCGTGGTATTATAGGAGCATACCACATCACCTTGGCAGGAACCCTCTTCCCCCCGGGGGGGGGGGGAGGGGGGGCTCGCCCTCAATGTCACTAGGGTCATCTCGTCCGATCTTATACCGAAGTGCAGTGCATACCGGGCATGCATCCAAATTCTCGTACTCCTCACCACGATAGAGGATGCAGTCATTAGGGCATGCATGTATCTTCTGAACCTCTAAACTTAGATGGCAGACAACCTTCTTTGCTTCGTACGTACTCGCGGGGAATACATTATCTTTTGGAAACATATTCTTCATCATTTTCAGCAACTTTTCAAATGAGGAGTCAGGTATAGCACACTCTGTCTTCCATTGCAGCAATTCCAATATGCTGTGCAGCTTTTTCAGACCATTTTCGCAATTTGGGTACAACAAATTTTTGTGATCTTCTAACATGTGATTGAACTTCTCCCTCTCCTTTTTATTTTCACAGTCTCTTCGTGCATCGGCAATGGTCCGAACAAGATCATCAGCGGGTTGATCATGTGTCTCTTCTTCAGCCTCCCCTTCAACATCCCCATGAATGTATCTCCGTACTCAGGGAAACCATGATAGTTTTCATTATCCTTCTCTTCTTCATTGTCTTCCATTATAACCCCTCTCTCTCCGTGCTTGGTCCAAAAATTATAACTGGGCATGAAGCCGGTCTTCAGCAGGTGGCTGTAAAGGGTTTTTGAGTCAGAGTAATCCTTCTGATTCCTACATCCACTATATGGACAGAATACAAAACCATTGTGCTTGTTTGCATCAGTAACACAGATGAATTCATCCACACCATTAATGAACTCGCCAGATCGTCGGTCAGTACCATACATCCATTCCCGGATCATCTGCATTATAGTAAAAGTATATCAAAAACCATTACACAACATGGTAAATTTAATACAAGTTATAATGAGAGCTTCTAGAGCATTAATTTTGAATTTTGAAAAATTTACATGCACCAATTTATGAATTGGAGAAAACAATTAACATGATAAATGTGGAGTTTTTGATTATTGTTCTATCAGTGAAAACCTCATTCCATTCTAAGCTCTCAAACTCTAAAATTACACATTTCAATTTTCAGTAACTATGATCAAAATTTGTTAGACATTTCAAAATCCTTCTACTTCTAGAGCATGCATGCAAATCCACATCTCTATACTTTTAGAGCATTATTGAGCTAAAGTAGCAATAAGAGATGAAACGATGAAGTTCTAACCTTTTAAAACTTTGGATTTAGGGGTTGCAAACTAAATCTTGAGAAAAAATGGCATAAACTCGGCTTGCTTTTTTGAGTAAAATGGCCACTATGGCTCGGGCCATGTGGACACGAAGTTGTATTTATATTGAGGGACAACTAGTCCCGGACCGTGATACGACCCGGGACTAATAGTCCTCGAAAAGAGCAGCTGGTCCGCTCCAGGTTACTAGTCCGGGACTAGAGGTCCAGTCAGACCCGGAACTAAAGGCTATCGCGATTACTAGCCGTTGGAGGCGTCACGGCCCGGGACTAGTGCTATCACTAGTCATGGTTCGTAACAAGCCGGGACTGATGACATAGTTCAGATCGAACCGAAGGGCTGTTTTCCAGTAGTGAAGTCGATGGATATTCCAAACAAGCAAGTATATCAACCTTGGGTTTTTTTGTTTTAGTTTTCCAAGGTTGACTTTGCTCGGGCTTGGATGTATCTCTTCCTCGGTTTTAGTTATGTATGAAATCGAAGACAAGCTCATCAGCTACTAGTTCATTTAAAATGGCATGGACACATTTTGAAGAAGACTTGTCATGACAAGTCTATTATCTTGGCCATATGTCCAGGGGGTCGTAAACTAATTGTTCTGACCTTTTCCTTTCCTGATGCTCGCAACTCGATCTGTATATATCTTATTAAGAGAGCTTCAATCCATCGTCTCTCATCGAACAAACTGATTTTAGGCTAAGGAAGCGGAAATGTGGTCTAGTACCAACACCAATAATGAGAGGAAGTCCATGGCGCAGCTGGCCAAGCGCAACCTGCTGCTGGCCACGTTGGTGGCTACGGTGACGTACACCGCAGGGTTCAACATGCCTGGGGGTGTCTGGCAGGACACCGCCGGCCACCTCCCCGGCGACCCGATCATCAGGTCCACCCAGTACGTGCGGTACTTGGTCTTCTTCTACTGCAACGCCACTGCATTCGCTTCGTCTCTTATGGTCTTCGTCCTGCTCCTGCTCCTCCTCTCCGTCTCCGTCCGTGGCCGACAACACCTCAGGTTCATCGTCATCCCGCTAGTACTGGTGATGCTCGTGGGGCTGCTCAGCCTCATCGGGGCCTACGCTGCCGGGACAGTTCGAGACAGATCCACAGCGGTCTACACCTCGGTGCTGGTGGCTGCCGTCTTCACCTACGTCGTGATTCAGTGGGTGCTGGCTCCCACGCCAGACGACAACAACGACGTACAAGATGAAGATGCAGATGCAGATGCAGATGTTGATGCTGATGCTGATGAGGTATCCAGGTCCAGGCTCCGTGAGATGCTGATGCAGCTCGCGACGTTCGCGCTGACCGTCACTTATGCCGGAGGGCTGAGCACGCCGGGTGGGTTCTGGGACAGCACCGGGGATGCTCACCGGCCAGGTGACGTCATTATCAAGGGCGCACGCCTGACCGCGTTCTTGTTCTGCAACACCACTGCATTTGTGGCGTCACTGCTCATCGTCGTCGTCCTCCTGATGACGAGGACGAGGATTGGGCACACAGTGGTTGTATTTTCCGGCAGCGTGGTCATGCTCTTTGGCCTCCTTGGCTCGTATTTGGCTGGCAGCAGCCGGGAAAATGCTGTCTTTTTTGCATGTTTGATTGGCGCGATTTTTGCGTACATGGTGTTCCAGGTTTTTGTAGTACAAGTTATAGGAGGTGGATGGGTAAGGAATAATAGCTTCTGTGCAAAGCTTCAAGAAATTTTAAGGTTGCTCAAAGAACCAAGGGAGACTCCAGATGACAGGTACTTCATTCCGACCCTTGATTTGCTTCCACGTACGCACCTCTGTAAACTCATTTTTCATGCTAGAATTAAAAAACACTTTTTTTTTCTCCCTCCTAATTAAAACTACATGTACAGCAGTTACAGCAGGGGATCAATCGAAGAGCGGCGGGAGGAACGGAAATATTCCAGTTATATTCAATTCCTTGCTGCTCTGGCGTTAACCATCACCTACCAGGCGGGATTGGATCCGCCTGGTGGCCTTTGGCAGTACAACGGAGATGGCCACAAGGCCGGCGACCCCATTCTACGAACGACGAATCCCAGGAGGTATAACGCCTTCTTCTACTGCAACTCCGTGGCTTTCGTGGCCTCCTTGGTGTGCATCATCCTGGTCCAAATAAGGCCTCTGCTCAAGCACCGCGCGCTCGAGCAGGCCATGATACTGGACCTGCTAAGCCTCGTGGGTGCATATGCCATCGGGAGCTGCCGGGATGAAACCACCACCGTCTACGCCATGGGCATAGGCGGTGCCGCTCTGGTCTATGTGGTACTCCATGTTGTCTTGCTCGACCACAAGGACATCCTCCACGCCGACCAGAGAAATGATGATGCTAATCTAGCCCTGTATCGGCGCATGGGCTCTGGGTTGTTCCTGTTCGCGCTCTTTGTAGCGACCATAAGTTACCAAGCCGGGCTGACCCCTCCTGGAGGCTTCTTGCTCACTGACAATAATGAGTCCGGGCACCATGCAGGCGATCCGGTTCTCCTCTATAATTATCCACGCCGCTATAGAGTCTTCTTCTTCTGCAACTCCACCAGCTTCATGGTGTCTATCGCCATAATCATACTCCTGGTGAACCCCAACATATACCAGCCAGCCTTGCGAACTCATGCCCTATCAATCTGCACGGCTGTGAGCTTCTTCTGTCTCCTAGCCGCCTTTGCTGCTGGGACCACCCAGCATCTGAAAACATCCATCTACACCTTGGTCTTGATGGCTGTGGTGTTACTTTTTGCACTTGTACTGCTCCTAGCTTTTTTCCTGAGGTCGAGAATATTTCAGTTGCCCTCACCGGCGCTACCCACCAACATCGGCATAGCAGCAACAGCAAAAAGTATCGAAGACCTCCACAGGTGGAGAAAAGGAAGGAGAGCACACGACAATGGAATGTACCTGATGACAATCGGGATACTAGTGGCTAGTGTCACTTACCAGGCCGGTCTAGACCCGCCGGGCGGATACTGGCAGGGAAGCAGCGACGGGCACAAGGCGGGCAATCCAGTAATGCGAGACAACAGGATGCAACGTTACCATGCCTTCTTCTATGCCAACTCCACCTCCTTCGTGACTTCGATTTCTCTCATGCTCTTTCTGCTAGTTGCCGTTGCCACATCACGGGAGCAGATCAGCAAGCCGTTGTCCAGGGCGATGTACACGATGATTGTACTGGATTTCCTCGGACTCCTAGGGGCCTACGCAGCTGGCTCAGGCAGGGAGTGGAAGACGTCTGTCCATGTCGTTGCAATAGTATTCTCCGTGCTGGCTTATTTCAGCATCCATATAGCGGTGTCACTCCTTTGGCACAAGGGTGATATATAGGCTGCAAGAAGAAGAAGAAGAAGAAGAAGAAGAAGAAGAAGAAGAAGAAGAAGAAGAAGAAGAAGCAATTTCCTAAGTATCAGGCAGGTACAGGGAACTCCCATTGTGGTCTCATTAGCATTCAGTGTTTGCTTCAGCTTTTTTGTCTGCAACTCCAGTGTATGTTATTTCTTGTAATTCCTAATAAAGTTTTCGTAGTCTTCATTAGATCATAAAAACTCTGTGTTGATCCATGTCGATGTGTTGTATTCTGTGTTGCTGCAGTACACTGTGGGGTACTAGCCAGTCTGTCTGTTTAAGTTTTGGCTGAATGGTTTACCAACTTGCAATAAATTCCCCTTGTCAAACAAACAAGTTCTTTTAAAAAATTCAGTAGAGCATAGTCCGTGCTAATTCAAACAAACAAATAACAATTCACTAGAGGAATTCCGAGGATTGCTATGAGGAGTTCGTCAGTGACTCGCATCATATTTCAATACACTCGATGAGAGACAAAACAATACCAATGAATTTACCAAGTCACTGCTCATTTAGAATAAGTAGTTAATTTGATGTCAAGCCCGTTGGCTTAGGTTCAGGTACGGTGGTGGTGAAAAGATTGATTGACCGTTCCCCGCGCAGTGCAACACGATGGATCATCCGACATCACGTGCTTCCTTCCGTAGGAAATGGATCACTGCCATATGTAAACTAAGACCTACAAAGGGGACTCTGCATCGAAAGAAAACAGGGTGTTGATGAGCAGGGGACTTTTTCCTGGATAATATTGTTTGGCTAGCTGTAATGCACTTGATTAGAGCTGATGAGACTCACTTGGTTAGTAATTTCTTCCTATGTTCCAAACGTAAACGGAGGTAGTAGCTCTCTGCTTGATTGATATCCCCAACGATTTGCAAGCAAGGTTGCTTGCTACTCTACAAATTGAGTTTGGCCACGCACCTGGTGTGGTTGGTCTGGGGTTTGGAGAATACCAATCGGGGTATACCCACGAAGCGGAGTCGCCGGCTGGATCGAGCCGACTGAAACCTAGCCCAGAGCGGGTCGATTCGCCGAATACGGCGACTGGCGCATATTGGACCCAGGCGACTGACGCCGACTGGAGGCTCAATACGGCGACTTATATACAAAGGCCATTAGTACTTGTAAGTCCTAACTGGCTGCATATATAAAGCCACCAGAAGCACTTCCATGGGGCATCTTCTCCCATGTCATATTAGATCTAAGCGCTCCCACATTAGACTATATCTAGTCTCTCCCTCCGCCTATAACGGCTCCCATGTAAACCAATCTACGATCATATACTGGATTGACAGCAGGATGTAGCGATCCTCCATCAAGAGGACGTGAACCTGGGTACATTGTGTGCCAATCTCGCTTCCGAATTCTCCTACATCGCCTTGCTCCCTCTACGTAAACTACCCCAGTAGCATCTGACGTGCAATACCACGATAGTTGGCGCCCACCGTGAGGCTAGCGGTGCTTGGAGGCTGATGATCCGGACGGGATCCCTTAGCATCAACAACTGCCAGATTAAGTCTGATTGTTTCACTCACGTGACTGGCGGAAGATCTCCGACGTGTACGCTAAGCCGCACGTGGCCATGGTGGCTCATGGTTTTCCAATTCGATTTCATTGTTCCCTCTTATGATTATTTTAATTGATTTATTCCACTTGATCTAACGTCTTCTTTGCATGTTCCTGATACATATTGATGGGAGAATCTATATGTACGCTCGGAACATGCACCTGTAGTCGCCGACGCGAGAAATCTCACATGAAACACACGCACGATCAGATCTGGTGTTTAAGTTTTCTATTCAATCTTTGCCAGTTTATTATAGTATTATTCTGATTAATCTTGCATGAATGTTTGTTTGTAATCCACCGAGTGCAGGATTGCATCGATCTTTAATAATTTGAAGATTCAGATGTCGGAGGCCGGTTGATTTGGTCCAGCTACCAACGCCTGACACCACCAATGCAGATGTCGAGTTGAAAATAACGGGCCTGAGCGTACATGATCTACTGCATATCCTGATGAGTTTTCTCTCTCTTTGATTGCTCGCCAATCGCTTACTCTATTAGAGCCTAATTTTGCATCAATGTTGGTTGTACGTACTGTTTAAAGGATTAACCATGAACATTGAATCGGATCAAAGTACTGTTTATTGGTACAGTCCGTGGACGTCCTACGACCTCAGCTATTGCTTACGCTGTTAAATAGCTGCGTCGCGATTGACTTCGCCTTCATCAAAGACCGAGTGCGCAAACTCGAAGACCGAGTGCGCAAAATTAGATCAGATCAGTTTCAATGAAAAAACCATCGCATGGAAAGCACAAAACCAGGTGATATAATTCTGATCCTTCTAAGGCTATGATTAATTTCTTTCTCTAAATCGAGTGCCCGCTGACTTACATGATTATTCTATAATATTTTATCAATTTCGCAAATTAATGTCTGACTGCGTGTAAGGGGCCCGAAGATCTTGCTTCGAATCCTTCCATTCCAACACACACCAGCTTATTACGGAATCGCCCTCGCGCAACTCGCCACGCTCTGGCACTCGCCTAAACGCGGACACGCTTAAACACGGACTCGCTAGGCTTGACGACTCGCTAGTCGCAGACACGCCTCCACCAAAGCAACTCCGCAACGCGACTTCATCCGACCGATGGTCCGATCGAGCTCGCTACCACTACTCGCCAAGCTACCGACTACACGTCGGACGACTTCGCCATAGCGCGACCTCCGTCCGCCGCGTTGACTCTACGTCCGCCGCGTCGACTTCGCCATAGTGCGAATCCCGTCCGCCGCGCGACCCCGTGTTCGCCGCGTCGACTTCGCCATAGCGTGACCTCCGTCTGCCGCGTCGACTCCATGTCCGCCGCGTCGACTTCGCCATAGTGCGAACCCCGTCCGCCGCGTGACCCCGTGTCCGCCGCGTCGACTTCACCATAGCGCAAACCCGTGTCCGTCGCGTCGACTTCGCCAAAGCACGACCATACGTCCGCCCCATCGACTTTTTCCGGCTAAACGCCATGCGGCCCCGTCCGCTACGTTGAATGCGCACGCCACGCCTACTAAGGGACCTTCATCGTCCGAATCGCCAGAGAGGGTCGCATGCCACACTGCATGGACTCACCACTGGGTGTCTCTTCCCCTGGAAAAAATCAATTCGCCTTTGTCAACCTTTGAAAGAGCGACTCACAATGGCCAAGTAGCGTGGACGAGGACTCGCAAACCGAGCCTCGGATCGTCCACGAAAAATGCTAACCGAGAGCCATCATTGGAGTTGCCTTGCTCGACTGGCCTTCCGGGCCAAGACAAATGGTAGTGCTACACAAACATCACCATGTCCTCCTCAACCTTAGACAGTACGACTCGCACGGCCAAGTACTGTGGACGAGGACTCACAAACTGAGCCTCGGATTGTCCAGGAAAAACGCCCAGCCGAGAGCCGTCTTTGGATTCGTCATGCGACTGGCCCCCCGGGCCAAGACGAGAGACTCGCTAACAAAAAAAACAGCGCAATCAACATCATCGTGGACTCGCTATCATCGCGGAATCGCCACACTCGGGGACTCTCCCCTCGCGGACTCGCAATCATCGCGGACTCGCCACATTCGGGAACTCTCCCCTCACGGACTCGCTATCATCACGGAATCACCACATTCGGGGGCTCTCCCCTCACGGAATCGCCACACTCGGGAACTCTTCCCACGTGGACTTGCCATGATCAGCAACAACCACCACTATTTTTATAATATGCATCTCTAAAGAGCCTCAAGTCGCCTCTACAAGCCAACTCGAGCCTCGGGGACTACTCCTAGGCATACTGCGTGTACGCGTGGTTCTATGACCGTGGCTCTCCACGCTCGGGGACACTCCACCGTGGACTCACCCTCGCCTTCTAGACACGCTCGGGGACTCTCCACCACGGACTTGTTGGAATTATACCCTAGAGGCAATAATAAAGATGTTATTATTATAATTCTTGTTCATGATAATGTTTATATTCCATGCTAAAATTGTATTAAGCGGAAACTTTAATACTTGTGTGGTTTGTGAACAACACCGTGTCCCTAGTACGCCTCTATGGACTAGCTCATTGATCAATGATGGTTGAGGTTTCCTAACCATAGACATGAGTTGTCAATTGATAATGAGATCATATCATTGGGAGAATGATATGATGGACAGACCCAAACTAAGCGAAGCAATTAGATCATGTCATCGTGTTCATCTTTGCGAAGCTTTCCTTATGTCAAATATTGTATTCCTTAGACCATGAGATAATACAACTCCCTGGTATCGGAAGAAAGCTTTGAGGTCATCAAACGTCATCCTATGAGAGGGTGATCATAAAGGTGTCTCTTAGGTGATCGGAAAGTACCTGTTGGGTTGTATGTATCGAGATGGGATTTGTCCCTCCCAAGTCGGAGAGATATACTTCGGGCCCACTCGGTAATCGATATCAACACCGCTTGCAAGCATGTGGTTAAGGAGTTAATCACAAAGTGATATCGGATTACGGAACGAGTAAAGTACTTGCTGTGAACGAGATTGAACTAGGTATGACGGTACCGACGATCGAATCTCGAGCAAGTAAAATATCGCGAGATGAAGGGAATATATATATGGGATTGATTGAATCCTGGCATCGTGGTTCATCCGATATGATCATCGATGAATGTGTGGGAGTCAATATGGGTTTTCAGACCCTGCTGTTGATTATTGATAGAAGATCATGTCTGCATATTCTCGAACCCGCAGGGTCACACACTTAACGTGTCTCGACGCTAGGATAGATTGGATGATTGGTTTATGAGTTTTTGTTCGGAGTCTCGGATGGGATCCGGGACATCACGAGAGGTTCCGGAGTGGTCCGGAGAATAAGATTCATATAAGGCAGTGCAGTTTTTGGAGTTCGGAATTGTTCCGGGTTAATCGGTATTGTACCGGAAGCTTCTAGAACCTTCCGGAAGGGGACCAACGTGGCCCCACCTTCCGGGAGGGGGCTTGGGCCTATGAGGGAGTGCCCTGGCCGCATTGGTCCAGGGGCACAAGGCCCCATAGGGCCCAGCCGGCCAAAGAGGGTTTAAACCCTAGATGGAGCTTCTAGAAGGGGGGTTTCCTTGCCCCCCACTCTTCCTCCTTTGGGGCCGCCGGTTTGGCTTGGGGGAGGGGCTAGGGCTGGGGGCGCACCCCCCCACACACCTTCCCCTCCAACCCTAGCCGCCCTGCTGCCCTCCTCTCTCCCTCCCGACTGCTTGTAGGCGAAGCCCTGCTGTAGAAATTCTCCACCAATTGCACCGCGCCGTCGCGTTGTAGATCCAACCCATCTCTCCACCATACTTGCTGGACCAAGGAAGGAGGAGACGTCGAGGTTCCGCACGTGTGCATCTCACGGAGGCATCGCCACTTGTGGTGCTAGATCGGATCGGATCGCGAGGAGGAGAAGCGAGTACGACTACATCTTCCACGTTCCGACAAACGTTCCGCTGTGCGAATCTTCAAGGGTATGAAGATCTAATCCAATTGCTCTCGTTGTTTGCATCTCCTAGATTAGATCTTGGCTTCCCTCTGTTCGCATCCGTAGAAAATTTTGATTTACTATGCCGCGAAACCCATCAGTGGTATCAGAGCTAGATCTATGCGTAGATGTGTTTCACGAGTAGAACGCAACATGGTTGTTGCGGGCGTTGATGTTTTCTGTTGCAAGCCTCTTGTTTGTGTTCTTCTTATGACGCGGGATAGTGAGATTGAAGCGGTCCAGGCCAACCTTACGCGACGTCGTTCGCGAGACCGGCTCCGCACTTGACGTGTGGCTTGTTCCACACATGCGGCTGGTGGATGTCAGTTTTTCTCACTATAGTTGTCATGGGATTAACACCAGAGTTTGGTAACCATAATATCACCGTTGTGGCTTTCCGTAGGTAAGAATCGTTCTTAGCATCTACTCCCATAAGCCACGTAAAACATGCAACAACAAAGTAGAGGCGTCTAACTTTTTTTTGCAGGGAGTGTTTTCTGTGATATGGTATGGCCCAAGATGTGATGTGTATATTGTATGCGATGATCATGTTTTGTAATGTTTCACGACTTGCATGTCGATGAGTACACAACCGGCAGGATCCATATGGTTGTCTTTATAATTGTGTATGACCTGCGAGTCAACTTCTTATACGCCATGTAATAGCTTTACTTTATCGCTAAGTAGTTAGCAATAGTTGTAGTTTCTATTCGTGGTGGAGGCAATCATGGTGGAGTGATGGAGATCATGCCGGAACGCACAAGATGGAGATCATTGCGCGAAGATTGGCTATACCATGTCACATAAAGTTATATGCATGTGATGTTTATCCTTTTATGTATCTTATTATGCTTAGATCGCGATGGTAGCATTATAAGATGATTCCTCACTTAAAGATCAAGATAAAAACTGTGTTCTCTCCAAGTATGCACCGTTGCGAAAGTTCGTCGTGTCCAAGCATCACGTGATGATCGGGTGCTATAGACTCTACGCTCACATACAACGGGTGCAAGCCAGTTTTGCACACGCGGAAATACTTGGGTCTAACTTGACGAGCCTAGCATGTACAGACATGGCCTCGGAACACAAGAACCGAAAGTTTAAGCATGAGTCATATGAATGATATGATCGACACTTCGTTGTCCACCATTGAAACCACATCTCTTTTCGTGATGATCGGATTAGGTGTGGTGAATTTGGATCGTGTTCACTAAACAACTTGAGGGATGTTGAATTTAGTGGGAGTTCATCTAGTAATTTGATTAAGTTGAACTATTTATCATGAACATAGTCTAAATTGTACTTGCAAATACTGTAGATCACATGGCCAAGTCCAACTTCAACTTCAATGTTTTTGCTGAGATAGAAAAGCTTAGAAACAATGGGTCTAACTTCACCAAATGGTTCTGCATTCTGAGAATCATTCTCGCTGGCAGACAAAAGGACTATGTCCTTGAGAAAGCGCTAGGTGACGCCCCTGCTATAGATGCGCCGGCTGATGAAAAAGCTGTTTATCAGTCGCGCAAGGATGATTATGATTTGATTAAAATCGCCATGTTGTATGCTATGGAATCGGATCTTCAAAATCGTTTTGAGGAGTTTGCCGGGCCCTTTGAGATTCTCGAGGAGCTGAAAAACATGTTTCAGACTCAAGCCCGTTCTGAGAGATATGAGATCTCTAAGAAATTCTTTAACTACAAGATGGAGGAAGGGAGTTCCGTTAGTGAGCACGCCATTGAGATGACGGGCTACACTCAACGCCTTGAGCAACTGGACTGCAAGATTCCAGAGGAGCTCAAGATTGACACTCTAGCTACAAAAGTTTTGTAGTTGATCGCAATCAGATTGGTTCCACTGATATGATCACTGAGCTCTTTGCTAAGATGAAAGTAGCGGAGGTGAACATCAAAAAGAATAATCATGTGTTGATGGTCAACAAGCCCCCCACCTTCAAGAAAGGTAAGGGTGCAAGGAAGCCCTTCAAGAAAGGCGGCGGCAAGCTCGTTGCCCCTGCTGAGAAGAAGCTCAAGTCTGGTCCTAAACCGGACACTGAGTGCTTCTATTGCAAGGACAAGGGTCACTGGAAGCGCAACTGTCCGAAGTACTTAGCGGACAAGAAGGCTGGCACCATCAAAGGTATATTTGATATACATGTTATTGATGTTTTCCTTACTAGCCCTCGTTGTAGTGCCTGGGTATTTGATACCGGTTCAGTTGCTAATATTTGTAACTCGAAACAGGAGCTACGAAATAGACGTCGACTTGCGAGGGATGAGGTGACGATGCGCATTGGCAACGGATCAAGAGTTGATGTGATGGCCGTCGGCACGCTCTCCTTAGTTTTACCTTCGGGATTAGTTTTAAACCTTAATAAGTGTTATTATGTGCCTGCATTGAGCATGAACATTATTTATGGATCTTGTTTATTGCAAGACGGTTATTCATTTAAATCGGAGAATAATGGTTGTTCTATTTATATGAGTAACATATTTTATGGTCATGCACCTATTGTGAATGGTTTATTTCTTCTAAATCTCGAAAGGGATGAAACACACATCCATAACATTGAGGCTAAGAGATGCAAAGTAGATAGTGATAAAACTACTTATTTGTGGCACTGTCGTCTAGGTCATATTGGTGTAAAGCGCATGAAGAATCTCCATTCTGATGGACTTTTGGAGTCTCTTGATTTTGAATCATTTGACACATGCGAACCATGCCTCATGGGCAAGATGATCAAAACCCCGTTCTCTGGTATGATGGAGCGAGCAACGGACTTGTTGGAAATCATACATACCGATGTATGCGGACCGATGAGTGTTTCGACGCGCGGTGGATATCGCTATTTTCTCACTTTTTCCGATGACTTAAGTTGATATGGGTATATCTATTTAATGAAACATAAATCTGAAACGTTTGAAAAGTTCAAAGAATTTCAGAATGAAGTGGAGAACCATCGTAACAGAAAGATTAAGTTTCTACGATCCGATCGTGGAGGTGAATATTTGAGTTATGATTTTCTCACGCATCTTAAAGCAAGCGGAATTGTTTCGCAACTCACGCCACCCGGAACACCACAGCGCAATGGTGTGTCTGAACGCCGGAATCGAACCTTATTAGATATGGTTCGATCAATGATGTCTCTTACTGATTTGCCGTTATCATTTTGGGGTTATGCATTAGAAACCGCTGCATTCACTTTAAATAGGGCACCATCTAAATCCGTTGAGACGACACCGTATGAACCATGGTTTGGTGCTAAACCTAAGTTGTCGTTTCTTAAAGTTTGGGGATGCGAAGCTTACGTCAAGAAGTTGATGCCGGACAAGCTCGAACCCAAAGCAGAGAAATGCGTCTTCATAGGATACCCTAAGGAAACTATTGGGTATACCTTCTATCACAGAACCGAAGACAAAGTGTTTGTCGCAAAGAACGGTTCCTTTCTTGAGAAGGAGTTTCTCTCGAAAGAAGTGAGTGGGAGGAAAGTAGAGCTAGACGAGGTTGTTGAACCTTCTCTTGAGTTGGAGAGTGGCGCATCACCTGAAATTGTTCCAGTGCCGCCTGCACCAACAATAGAGGAAGCTAATGATAAGGATCATGAAGCTTCGGACGATGCTGCTACTGAACGTCGCAGGTCGACAAAGTCGCGTGCCCCTCCTGAGTGGTACGGCAACCCTGTCTTAACTGTCTTGTTAGTAGATGACAGTGAGCCTTCGAACTATGAGGAAGCGATGATGAGCCCAGACTCTGAGAAATGGCTAGAGACCATGAAATCCGAATTGGGATCCATGAGCAAAAACCAAGTATGGACTTTGGTGGACCCTCCTAGCGACCGAAAGGCCGTTGAGTGCAAATGGATCTTTAAGAAGAAAACGGACGCGGATGGTAATGTTACCGTCTATAAAGCACGGCTTGTCACGAAAGGTTTTCGACAAGTTCAAGGTGTTGACTACGATGAGACTTTCTCTCCCATAGCGATGTTTAATTCCATTCGGATTTTATTAGCAATTGCTGCTTTCATGATTATGAAATATGGCAGATGGATGTCAAGACTGCGTTCCTCAATGGCAACATTGATGAAGAGTTGTATATGATGCAACCCGAAGGTTTTGTCGATCCTAAGGATGCTGATAAAGTATGCAAGCTTGAGCGTTCCATTTATGGACTAAAGCAAGCATCTCGGAGTTCGAACCTTCGTTTTGATCAAGTGATCAAGAGCTTTGGATTTGTTCCAAATTGCTACGAAGCTTGTATCTACAAGAAAGTGAGTGGGAGCTCGGTGACATTTCTGGTACTATATGTGGATGACATATTGATTATTAGAAATGACATTAACATGCTTAACGATGTGAAGAGTAATTTGAACAAGTGTTTTTCAATAAAAGACCTAGGTGAAGCTGCTTATATATTGGGCATCAAAATCTATAGAGATAGACAAAGACGCCTGATAGCTTTAAGCCAGAGTACATACCTAGACAAAGTTCTGAAAAGGTTCAGAATGGATAAGGCAAAGAAAGGTTCAGTGCCTATGTTGTCAGGTAAGATATTGAGCAAGGCTCAGTGTCCAGCTACGGTAAATGATAGGGAAGCTATGAGCAAAGTGCCTTATGCCTCGGCCATAGGTTCTATCATGTATGGCATGCTATGTACTAGACCGGATGTGTCCAATGCTCTTAGTTTGACGAGCAGGTATCAAAGTGATCCAGGAGTGGAACACTGGACAACCGTGAAGAACATACTAAAGTATCTAAATAGGACTAAAGAAATGTTCTTAGTCTATGGGGGTGATGAACAGCTCGTCGTAAAAGGTTACGTCGACGCTAGTTTCGACACCGACAAGGATGATTCCAAATCTCAGACAGGATACGTTTATATTTTGAATGGAGGAGCTGTGAGCTGGAGAAGCTGCAAGCAAAGCGTGATCGCGAGATCTACAGTAGAAGCGGAATACATGGCTGTTGCAGAAGCGTCAAGTGAAGGAGTTTGGATTAGAAACTTCATCACTGAGCTTGGCGTGGTTCTAAGTGCATTGGACCCACTGGAGATATTGTGTGACAACACTGGCGCCATAGCACTCGCTAAGGAACCAAGATATCATCCAAAGACCAAGCATATCAACCGCAAGTTTCATATAATTCGAGATTATATAGCAGATGGAGATCTGAAGATTAGCAAAGTACATACATATCTGAATGTCGCAGATCCGTTGACTAAACCTCTTCCGCGTGCAAAACATGATCAGCACCTCAGTGCCATGGGTGTGAGATTGTTGCCAAATGTAAACTAGATTATTGACTCTAGTGCAAGTGGGAGACTGTTGGAATTATACCCTAGAGGCAATAATAAAGATGTTATTATTATAATTCTTGTTCATGATAATGTTTATATTCCATGCTAGAATTGTATTAAGCGGAAACTTTAATACTTGTGTGGTTTGTGAACAACACCGTGTCCCTAGTACGCCTCTATGGACTAGCTCATTGATCAATGATGGTTGAGGTTTCCTAACCATAGACATGAGTTGTCAATTGATAATGAGATCATATCATTGGGAGAATGATATGATGGACAGACCCAAACTAAGTGAAGCAATTAGATCGTGTCATCGTGTTCATCTTTGCGAAGCTTTCCTTATGTCAAATATTGTATTCCTTAGACCATGAGATAATACAACTCCCTGGTATCGGAAGAAAGCTTTCAGGTCATCAAACGTCATCCTATGAGAGGGTGATCATAAAGGTGTCTCTCAGGTGATCGGAAAGTACCTGTTGGGTTGTATGTATCGAGATGGGATTTGTCCCTCCCAAGTCGGAGAGATATACTTCAGGCCCACTCGGTAATCGATATCAACACCGCTTGCAAGCATGTGGTTAAGGAGTTAATCACAAAGTGATATCGGATTACGGAACGAGTAAAGTACTTGCTGTGAACGAGATTGAATTAGGTATGACGGTACCGACGATCGAATCTCGGGCAAGTAAAATATCGCGAGATGAAGGGAATATATATATGGGATTGATTGAATCCTGGCATCGTGGTTCATCCGATATGATCATCGATGAATGTGTGGGAGTCAATATGGGTTTCCAGACCCCGCTGTTGATTATTGATAGAAGATCATGTCTGCATATTCTCGAACCCGCAGGGTCACACACTTAACGTGTCTCGACGCTAGGATAGATTGGATGATTGGTTTATGAGTTTTTGTTCGGAGTCTCGGATGGGATCCGGGACATCACGAGAGGTTCCGAAGTGGTCCGGAGAATAAGATTCATATAAGGCAGTGCAGTTTTTGGAGTTTGGAATTGTTCCGGGTTAATCGGTATTGTACCGAAAGCTTCTAGAACCTTCCGGAAGGGGGCCAACGTGGCCCCACCTTCCGGGAGGGGGCTTGGGTCTATGAGGGAGTGCCCTGGCCACATTGGGCCAGGGGCACAAGGACCCATAGGGCCCAGCCGGCCAAAGAGGGTTTAAACCCTAGATAGAGCTTCTAGAAGGGGGGGGGGGTTCCTTGCCCCCTACTCTTCCTCCTTTGGCCGCCGGCCTAGGGCTTGGGGGAGGGGTTAGGGCTGCACCCACCCCTCTATATATAGAGGGCTGGGGGCGCACCACCCCCCCACACCTTCCCCTCCAACCCTAGCCGCCCTGCTGCCCTCCTCTCTCCCTCCCGACTGCTTGTAGGCGAAGCCCTGCTGCAGAAATTCTCCACCAATTGCACCACGCCGTCGCGTTGTAGATCCAACCCATTTCTCCACCATACTTGCTGGACCAAGGAAGGAGGATACGTCGAGGTGCCGCACGTGTGCATCTCACGGAGGCATCGCCACTTGTGGTGCTAGATCGGATCGGATCGCGAGGAGGAGAAGCGAGTACGACTACATCAGCCACGTTCCGACGAACGTTCCGCTGTGCGAATCTTCAAGGGTATGAAGATCTAATCCAATCTCTCTCGTTGTTTGCATCTCCTAGATTAGATCTTGGCTTCCCTCTGTTCGCATCCGTAGAAAATTTTGATTTACTATGCCGCGAAACCCATCAGGACTCGCCCTCGTGTTCTCGACACGCTCGGGGACTCGCCACCGCGGACTCGCCCTCGTGTACTCAACACGCTCGGGGACTCGCCACCGTGGACTCGTCCTTGTGTTCTTGACACGCTCAGGGACTCGCCACCGCGGACTCGCCTTTGCGTTCTCGACACGCTCAGGGACTCGCCACCGCGGACTCGCCCTCGCGGACTCAACACGCTCATGGACACTCCACCGTGGACTCGCCCTCGCGTTCTCAACACGCTCGGGGACTCGCCACCGCGGACTCGCCCTCGCGTAGTCAACACGCTCGGGGACTCCCCACCGCGGACTCGCCTTCGCGTTCTCGACACGCCCGGGGACTCACCGCCGTGGACTCGCCCTCGCGTACTCAACGCGCTCAGGGACTCGGCGCGCTACAGACAGCGCCACTCGCCGGTCGTCCAACCTTGCCACTCGGTGCGCTCGGGGACTCGGCACGCTCCACGTTCGGGGACTCGCCGCAACTGGCGGCATCACCGACACCCTGCGTCTTTAGCCAACTGGCCATCACCAACTGGCTCACGCCGACCGCCTCCAGCTTCATGTTTCTTTTCTCTATTCAGGAGCTCGTCGCCGATTCACCACGACCCATCGTCAAGACTCTTCGTGCCCTGCCTCAAGCCCGCGTCGAATCGACAACGCGCTCGGGGACTACTGATGGGGGAATACCAATCGGGGTATACCCACGAAGCGGAGTCGCCGGCTGGATCGAGCCGACTGAAACCTAGCCCAGAGCGGGTCGATTCGCCGAATACGGTGACTGGCGCATAATGGACCCAAGCGACTGGCGCCGACTGGAGGCCCAATACGGCGACTTGTATACAAAGCCCACTAGCACTTGTAAACCCTAACTGGCTGCATATATAAAGCCACCAGGAGCACCCCCATGGGGCATCTTCTCCCACGTCATATTAGATCTAGGCTCTCCCACATTAGACTAGATCTAGTCTCTCCCTCCGCCTATGGCGGCTTCCATGTAAACCAATCTATGATCATATACTGGATTGACAGCAGGACGTAGCGATCCTCCATCGAGGGAACGTGAACCTGGGTACATCGTGTGCCACTCTCGCTTCCGGATTCTCCTACATCGTCTTGTTCCCTCTACGTAAGCTACCCCAGTAGCATCTGCCGTGCAATACCACGACAGTCTGGTACTTCTGTAATTGTTGTCCTGAGGGTCGCAATCCCTAACTGTCAATAAAGCAGACAAACAAACGTACCACTTGGTTCTTCTCCTTTCCTATCTCCGTGGCCACCGCGACATTGCTCCTCTAGCAGCTCAATGGCCGATTCGCGCAGGTAAAAATAAATGAGAGTCAAACAAAGTTTTATGCCTACTGATTTCCGATATCCACACATATCCGCTGGCCAAGACCCGACAATACTTTCGTTAAGATGATGACCCGCAATAGCGCCTGTCGTCGGAAATTGCCGGTTACTTTCCGGTGACTGACGAGACACATGTACACTAGTACAGCTTCAATTCCTCCGATACGCGCACGATATATCATCTAGCGGGATCAGTACGATCGATCTTTAGCCAGCAGCAACACAACACACGCGGAAGATTTGATTGGCCACAGGTCCATATCGCACCTGATATATTCTTTATTGATTCCACTACAAACACCCACCGTACATGCATATATAGCTGGACAGCTACCGACTCGAATTATGGCTAGACAGGTTCGGTTACAAACTCCTAGACTTACACGCTACATGTATACCACTTGGAACCCACCACACCGAACCAACTCTAAACCGGACAGCACACTCATGTACTATTTGGAAGCACGTCGATTTTGAGGAGGATGTCCATTCCTTCGCTTCTTCTCCGGGGACGGCGCCACCGCGGTGTCCATGGTGCGACGCGCAGGCAGCGTAGTGTTCTCCCTCCGTGTGGGCCTAGGCTTCTTCGACTAGCCGGTAGACCAAGCACACTTTCGGCGCAACACATCCCCTTCCATTCGAGCAGGTGATGTCCTAGCTAATCGTGTCATAATCATGGATGTATAAATTTTGACCCTACTATGGTGATTAATCTCAGCATATGGTGATTAATCTCACCATATTATCGGCTTTCTTGTGTAATTCATATATATTTGCAGCGAGCAATCAGCTTTCTTTACCCCCTTCTGTCTCTCCTTTGACCTCCCATCGATTCATCAGCAAATGTTCCTTCCCTAGGGTTAACTTTCGCCCACCATCCTCCTTCGTCTATGTAATTCCATGGTCACCAGCATTAGGCAGCCAACTGGCTTACTGTTGTTTGCTTTAGCGATTGATGTGCTCATTCGTTTTTGATTAATTGAAGTGTTCCTTCATTATGTGGATTGCAATCTGCTACTGGTTATTATATTTTCCCTCGTGGATATGCAGTTATTGCTTGATCTGTTGAATGGGTTCTATCAGTAGTTTGACTTCCAGGCCGGCATAAATTACTTCAATAGATTTGTGTACATGTCAGGAGTACTTAATTAGCTTTTGGCTAGCTGAAGCGTTAACCACTTTTCATCTATATTTTTCGTTGCAAGTTTTTTTCACATTCCATTGTTCCTAAGTATCGCGTTGTCAAATGTATGCAAATAAAATAAATTGAAGTCATGATTTAATAGAATGGATCAAAGATTTAAAATCGAGCTGCCATGTCGTGGGCCATTGTTCGTCACCTGGCAAGGATGTGGAGAGGGCATTTGGTGTTCATCAAGCTCGTTGGGCTATTGTTCGTCACCCGACAAGAACATAGAGTTGAAACACAATGTGGGAAGTCATGACGACTTGCGCGATCATGCATAACATGATTGTGGAGGTTTAGTGCGAGAATGTCGAGCAACTCGGATGGTGGGATTTTCAGGAGCCTATGGCAGAGCCAGAGCATGCACCACAAGAATTTGAAGTCTACCTCCAAGTTCACCGAGAAATTCGAGACAGAGGACTCATGATCAACTGCACGCCGATTTAGTTGGCCAGATGTGGATACACAAGGGAAAGCAAATGAACTCGGATTTTAATAATTGGTTGGAAACGTAACCTGTGATCAGAGACGGTTGGTACGAACTGTGAATGAAAGCGTGCAAGGAAACACGACTACTGCGGCTCGTTTCGTTTACAACGGTGACCATGACAAACAACGACACTTCCCATCCTCATCTGGCATTCTAACCTCTCTATGTATGAAAATGATGATAGATTATTGTGTTCAGGGCAAGGTTTTGGATTCATGTTTAGAGAATATTACTAGATCTGCCGAAATTCCCAAATATCTGAAAGTTTGAAATTACTACGGAATTATTTCATGTAAATTCAATGATCTTTAAACAATACTTGATTAAATATGAAAAAAAATACGCTTTGCGATCCGATTTAATTATCGCAGGTTTAGACCTAAACCCTTGACAAATTAATAGGGTCGGAGGGAGTACACGTTTTTTTCAACCATGGATTAGTACATGCAAAAAAAATCTTTGAATTACGCCGGCCTTTCCTTCGGAATTTTCGTTTTCTTGGACTGACCAGTCTCTATGCTTGGTTCGGAAAAGACGAATAGAAAATACTCCATTAGTTTAGAAATATAAGATGTTTTAGGTTTGTGAATGAAACGTATTTAGACACCTTTTAGTATCTAGATTTATTTGAACCTATACACTAAAAAAAGTCTAGATACATTTTCTTTACAAATCTAAAACATCTTATATTTCTATATAGCTACGGAACAGAGAGTTGTTTTGGCAGTTGGCACCACGGACTAAATATCTGAAGCCGACAAAGCAGAGCCCATTGTCAGCTCTCACCATCCAAAGAATCCTCTGCTTCTCCACCACCGTTTGTCCGTCCGTCCGTCCGTCCACGGAATCTGTCTCCGGCCATGGCCTCGCCGCGCGGCGCCCTGCAGAGCCCTCTCCTCCCCGAGGACGGCATGGCGTCGATCTCGCGGTCGCGTGGACGCCTGCGCCGCCGGGGCGCCGCTCTGGCCATCGCCGTGGCGCTGCTCGCCCTGGCCGGCGTCCTGCTGCTCCTGACCACCGGCTCTGGCGCCGGGCCTGCTGCCGACCGGAGCAGGAGCGGGGCGGGAGGCGCGCGGCTGAGCTCGCACGAGGTGGAGTCCGGCGCGGGCGCCGTGGCGGCGGACGACGGGCGGTGCTCGGAGGTGGGCGCCGCGGCGCTGCGGGCGGGCGGGCACGCCGTGGACGCGGCCGTGGCGGCGGCGTTCTGCCTCGGCGTGGTGCACCCCATGTCGAGCGGGATCGGCGGAGGCGCGTTCATCGTCGTCAGGGACGCGAGCTCCGGCGAGGCCGTCGCCTTCGACGCCCGGGAGACCGCGCCGGCCGCGGCAACGCCGGTACGTTTACCTACCTTGTAGACTGTATAGCCAATCATGCCGGAATATGACGCGTGGGCCATATGCTCGGCCAGCGGTTGGGAATGGTCACCGTCTGGTGGGCCCTACGTGCTCTTAGAAATGGTCACCGTCTGGTGGAGCCCACATGCTTTCGAGTAGTAGTATCATTTTGGTTTTGGATTTTTAGCAGGACAGGAAGAAATACCCGGTCTTATAGTTGGACGAATGAACTGCCAACAGTTGCTGATGGTTACGTGAAAGCAAAGAACAACAACAAAATTATTTCCTTAAATCACTATGTACGCGATGAATCCTAGCCTTCTACTCCAGTATCCATCCAGGGCTAAATTATTAGCTTGTATTTTTCAATAGCATTAGGCCCAGCTCCTTTGGTGGCTTCTCCAAGAAGCCGCCCTACCCCCAGCTTTTTGGGAAAGCCGGTTTCAAAATTTTGTGAGGCTTCCAAGTTAGTTTAGCCTTAATCACTTTAGAAGCCTTCTAATTTTTTTGAATCGGCTTCCCCAGGAAGCTGGGGATAGGACGGCTTCTCGGAGAAGCCACCAAAAGAACTGGACCTTAGTGTGGTTGGTCTATAGAGTTGACATAAGCTACTCCCTCCGACTCATGTTAGTTGTATTAGATTTATCTAGATACACAAGTTTTAGTGTTAGATATATCCATATTTAGATAAATTTGAGTAAATTAATATGAATCGGGGGGAATACTAATTTTCATCATCTCACTTTCCGGCTTAAAATCCTCCAACGAGAAATTAAGAAAAAGTACTAATACGTTCACGTTTGTATAAATTTATGATATATCTACACACTTAAACGTTGTCGAGATACATGCTTATCCAGATAAATCTTAACCGTTATTGTGGAGCGGATGTAGAAGCCTAAGAGCGACTGATCTCTTTTATTTTAGAGGACTTTTGGCTAGAGAAAACGATAGACTTAAAACCCTAAACTGTGTCCGCCAGATTCGATCCCCTTTAATTTAGAGGACTATAATAGATTTTAAATTGAATTTACACTGAATTCGACATTTTTTGAACGATTTCATACTAATTCGAACGATTTCATACATAGTTCATAGCTAAAACTAAAACATTACATAAATTTAACTAAACATGGACTAATTTGAACCCCCAAAGTCGGGGAGGTCACCGTTGAGCTCGCCGACGCGGCTTCACCCACAGTTGGGCCCAAGCCAACGCTCGATCTCCTCCTCCTCGTCGCTGTCCAACGAGATGACTACCGGGGCCGCTGTCGGAGCTGAGGACGAAGCGGCCACGGCTGGAGCCAGAGCCGAGGACGAAGAGGCCGTGGCTGGGGATCTGGCCGGAGCCGAGGACGAAGAGGCCGATTTCTTGGCTGCGAACTTGGCGAGCGCTGCCGTCACCTCTGACACGCGGCCCGGATTCAGCAGCCGGAGCTCGGCCATCCACCGCTCATCCTCTTTTTCTTCGCCTCGATGTGCTCCCACGCCTCGCAGTCCTCCCTCGCAATATGGCCCACGTGTCCGCGGGAGGGCGGCGCGAAGAGCTCCGGCACAGGCTCCAGGGTGCCGAGAGGGAAGTTGAGCGGGCCGCACTCGTCGCCGTCGAGGTCGACATTCTCGATATCATGCCTCCATGTCGCCTGCGCGGCGCTCTGGAAGGACCCGAGCCAGATGCGCCGACCGGTGTTCCGGTCGGTGATCTCGTCCACTCACGTCCCCCACTCCCGTTGCAGGGCTCCATGGTAACGGGGATGCGTCGGCGAAGGCAGCGGGAGGTCACCGGAACGGCCCGGCGAGCCGCCGTGACCTCGGCTAGCGCTGCGGATGGGAGGTAGGGAGCAGCAGCGGGAAGGTCCGGCCATATTCGGCGCGAAAGCGGTGGTGGCGGTGGATTTTGTGGCGGCCGGAGCGGAAGCAGTGGGTGGTGGGGATTTTTAGTCCTCGGCTCGGCAGCCGTTATATTTGGGAAGGGAGGGTGAGGTTTTAGTCCACCGGATTCTATTTATAGTCCTCTAAGATTTTAGGGTTTCGGTTAGGTACGGCTTTGGCCGTTAGCTACCGAAATAAAGTCCTCTAAGCTAGAAAGGGAATCGGTTAGAGTTACTCTAAGCATGTGGTAGTTGTTAATTAGTTTATGATTTGAGAATATTGTATTGTTGTTATTAGTCCACCACTCGTGGCATCGAGGGACCATCGTTTTCCCCTCCATGTGTTGATCGTGCGCACGAGTCTCATATTAATTTGTATTTGATGGAGTGATTGCACATGATTTACTACTTTCTATGATGAACTCAGATTTGTCTAGAGTAAGATGTATCTAATCATGCTTTAGGCTAAGGTTTGCTTAGATTTATTAAAGGTTTGGTTGATTTACCGAAGGGTTGCTTATATTAAATAAAAGGTTGTTTAGATGTATACATAATTTGTTCCTTATTTAAAATTTTAAAATCTATTTATTTTATTATTTTATGAATTTGATACATCCGAGTCTAGGCAAATCTGAGTCCACTAATTTGAATCGAAAGGAGTATTTTGATTGTGCTCGGTAACTGTTTTTCTTTTTCCTTAAAATATCTAAGTCGATGTTCAGAGTCATGGTCTCATGTCTCTGTTCATGGTTTGTCACAATGTTTTCAGCTTACATGGTTTTGCTGTGTTTCTACAATTTGTGATATGCCAGAACATGTACGAGGCTGACCCAACGACGAAGTATAAGGGCGCACTGTCCATGGGCGTGCCGGGGGAGCTCGCCGGCCTCCACGCCGCGTGGTCGCGCTACGGCCGGCTCCCGTGGAAGTCCCTCTTCGCTCCGGCAATCCAGCTCGCCCGTGACGGCTACACCATTGTCTCCTACGTTGGCAACGCGCTCAAGGAAATAGAGGCTGACGTGCTCGCCGATCCCGGTCTGCGCGGCTTGTTTGCTCCCGGCGGCAAGCTCCTCACCACTGGCGAGATCTGCCGCAACCCAGCCCTTGCCGACGCGCTAGAGGCCATGGCAGAGGAAGGCATAGCGGCGCTCTATGGTGGCCACATTGGGGAGACGCTGGTGGAGGATGTTAGAAGGGCTGGTGGGGTGGTGACGGCAGATGATATGAGGGGGTACAAGGTGGCGGTGAGCCCAGCCATGGAGGCCGATGCCATGGGGTTCACGTTCCTCGGCATGCCGCCGCCGTCTAGCGGCACCGTCGGCATAGCACTGGTATGTTCACTGCTTGCAATTTCGATAAAATTTCCTTAATTTTGAAGGTCATGACATATTTATAAATTGTTAAAAATTGTTTGGTTCATTTAGATTTCTATAATAAAAGTCTAAAATCTAGCTGTCACGACTTTCTTCACTATGTTCCATATTCATCTTTTTTTTGTTCAATTCAAAATCAAAGCTAGATAACCATTGCGACGTCACATATGTACTTCCCATAAGTTGTCCATGGAACGACCCTTCAATTATACATTGCTTTAATGATGTTTATGGATTGATTATCTAGTGCTTTTATGTTTCGATTGCTGAATAAATTTTGTTTCGATTTTGTGTACTTAGGTGCTGAACATCTTAGATGGGTACAAGTCGACCGAGTTTTTGAAGGGGTTTCTTGGCGTGCATCGGCTGATCGAGGCGGTGAAGCACATGCTGGCCGCCCGGATGGACCTTGGCGACCCTAGCTTCGTTAATGTCGCCGGCAACGTCTCTGAGATGCTCTCATCGGCGTACGCTGAGAGGATCCGTCAGAGGATTGTTGACAACACCACCTTCCCATCCGACTACTATCTCCAAAAGTAAGCAGTAATTAACTAAGGAATGTTACGCTAATTGCTGTACTATTAAGAAGACATTTTCTCTGACTAATTTTCAGATGGAGCCAGCTGCGCGACAACGGGACGAGCCACCTGTGCGTGGTGGATAGCGACCGGAACGCGGTGGCAATGACGACGACGGTGAATAGCTTCTTCGGTGCGCACGTGCTGTCGCCATCCACTGGCATCGTGCTCAACAACGAGATGGATGACTTCTCGGTGCCCGAACAGACCCCCGATCACCTCCCTCCTGCGCCGGCCAACTTCATCGCCCCGGGGAAACGGCCTCTCTCCTCCATGACACCGACCATCATCCTCAAGGGAGGACAGCTTGCCGGTGTGCTGGGTGGGAGCGGTGGCACCAACATCATTGCGGCGGTGACACAGGTGTTCTTGAACCACTTTGTGGTGGGCATGAGCCCCTTCGCCGCGGTGCGGAGCGCAAGGGTGTACCACAAGTTGGTGCCCAACGTGGTGAAGTACGAGGATGAGACGGTGACCGACGGCGAGGTCATCAAGCTTAGCGCCGAGGCAAGGGAGTTTTTGAGAATCCGAGGGCACGTGCTGGAGGGGACGGGATCAGGGGCAGTGTGCCAGATGATTGTGCAAGACTTGCTGCAACCGGTCTCTGGTGGCGGCGGTGGCGAGAATGTGTTCCATGGGATGCTGACGGCGGTGAGCGACCCGAGGAAAGACGGTAGCCCTGCCGGCGTGTGATTTAGGCAGATTGTTTTTGCAGTACATCTGAATTAGTGTACATACTTTCAAACAGATTGTCCAGAACAGCAAAATGTCTCATCGGTGTGCAATACCGGTTGGTATACATGAGGCACATTTTCAGGAAGTTTTGGGGGAACGACTCCAAATATACGGCTACCGAAAAATACTAGCTTCAGTCCAGAACATTCAGTCCAGAACCACTGTTCGGCACGAGGTCATCTGTTTTTTTCGTCAGGTACCCTACAAAGCCATGGACACACAACATACAAAATGAAAGAGATCCACGGCTGACACCTTCAGTCACCTCCTTCAAAAAAGATCCCGTTGCAAACCCTGGGGGTACGTTTGTCTAACTTGAATTGCCTCTGCAAGCCGCATCTCAATCTCGTCTGGGTGTCGGGATCCTACCTAAGTCCTATTTTTAGTTTATTTTGAGATTTCTAATGTAAATTTGATTTTTGTAATATTAATTTTATAAATAACTAGAAATGAGATTTTGGTGGCATACCACTTGATATTGGATCCATGGAGTAAACTTTCATGATCACACCAGCAATTTGACGGAGCAGACTTTGTTGGCACGACGCCGTCTCAAGCATCACAACTTTGTGGCTGAGTTGCATGTCCTAATAAGAAAGATATGTAAAACTACCTGTGAGAGGTTTATCCATGGTTACCTTGCTTGCGCACGCCTTAGTGCTATGATTATGGTGAGAAAAACGGGCGAAGATTGGAGTTGTGCCAACCCGGTGTGTGTCTTATTTTCATGAGATGGATAGTTCGAATAGTCCACGCTGAAATGAGCAAGTTAAAATCTATCTATTATATACTAAAAGCAATATAAAAGTGTTTTTCGAGGCACCGGGTAGATCCACATCATCAAAATTATCTCGATTGTTAGATCTAAAATTTACGGCTATGATTATAAAAAAAGTTAGACACAATTTATATTCACATAACCTCCTTGGCACGATATATATGTACGTAATTAAGCTATCCGACTGCCCAACACGTACAACCACGTCAATTAAATCTAAGAAAAACTACCCCGTTAAGAAAAACCGTGTACGCTACCTGGCTAAGAGTGATTGTTGCTGAAAGAAAAAAAACTGTCTGGATCATGACGTAAGACCATATGAGCACACAGCCGTGTCCGTCAGATCTCAAAATAGAAATGTTACGTCTATAAAGAAAAAAAAAGTCATATGTATGGTTTTTTTTAGATCAAAATCAAATGTATGCTACCTGGCTGAAACGTGGTTGCCAAAAAAAAGCCCGGAATGTGATGTCAAGGCTGAGTTGGTAGGATAGTATGTAGTGTTTAGCTTATTTGTATATATCATCCAAATTACTTTTAATATAGTTAGATCTGAAATTCATTGCTAGGATTTAAAAATAGATTAATTTTGTGCTTGAAGTTAAGGCTATTATTCTATTTAATCTCTGCTATATTATACAATGTGGTATATATTTAAATGAAGTGGCTCATATTTTTATTTGTTTTCTTTAACTCACTCCCACAAACTTCCACCCTTTGATCTATACTCCAATGAAACATGACTTTAAGCACTTACTTAACATACGATGGTGGTAGGATAGTAGTGGGACCGAGTGTTTTAGTGGGAGTACATGAAACATGACGTTAAGCACTTACATAACATGGATTAGTGGGAGTTTCTGACAATTTTATCAACATGTAGGGCAGTTTCAGATCTGTGTCAAACATGATTTCAACGTGGTAGTTCTGATAAAAAAACCTGGGTGGAACGTGGTGGCAAGGCAAAGAAATGCTAGAATATGGAGTTCTTTGAAAAAAAGTGTAACCTAATCCCTATCGAGTACGACATATGTTTTATAGCACCCAAATGGTACTTCCTCCTATCCAAATTATTTGTCTCATTGTCCAGATATGAATTTATCTAGCCATGTTTTAGTTTACAAATACATGCGGACCCACATAAAATTGAGGCATGTAATTTAGATCGGAGGGACTATCTCAAATTGACTACCATTAAACCGGCACATACTTAGAAAATGCTTACATATGTTTGGAGTAGCTTCAAGACTGAAGAAGTCGTCACATTAGTCCAACTATCAACGGATCTTAGAATTGTGGTTGAGATATAGCCGATCTGCTCAAGTAGTAAGTAGTCATCTTGTAAAGAACCTTTATTTCGTGATTTGATTCTGTAGAGTCGGTGTTCATGTTTGAAAAGTAGTCCTTGCTGTATACGGCTGTACTTCAGATCGTTAGACTTTTTTAAATAGTGTTGTTGAAATTGAATTGCTACAAAGGAACGCCTTCAAAATCAGCCCAAGTTATATGATAATCTAATTATAATTCTTAATTGTAGTACTTACTAGACTATAAACATGGAGACATATCAAGCGTGCCAAACAATTTTTTATAGTCGCTCTTTTCACATATTTTTTTCTGATAAAGAGTGTTTTGTTGTTAATTTTTTTCACTATTACAGTCGGCATCTTCATAGATAGGATGCACACAGTGACTCTTTTCATGTGTGCATGTACCTTAGATTTTGTAGCAACACTCCATGTGTATTGATCCAATAAAAATATTGAAAGATAGAAATGTTGAAAGGAAACCGATAGAAAATTCCTGCTGAAAGCAACAACTCTGTCAAAGTCTATATCGCATCCTATATTCTTTGGTTTCTCCAAGAACAAATATGCAGAAAAGCAATTCCCCAAATATTGGACTAACCTCTAATGTTTTGATAGAAAGCCCTAAGAGACGCAGTCCTCAAATGTAGGACCATAAGGTCAGTGTGTGCACTTTGTATAGAGATATAAAAGCACATGAACGAGACATGAGAATCATTGCATGGAGTATACCATAGTGAAAGCACCACTACAATGATGAAGCCAGAATATCTTATTACACATAAAATAGTCTGCACATATTGTTGAGACATTCTCGAGAAAATCATATGATTCTAATAGAGAAGGTACCTGAACAACACTCGAGAAGTCCATCCATGGTCTTAAGCTTCCCAATACCTTATAAGATGGCCAAGCGCAAAGCTAAAAAAATATATCACTAGGAGCACTCGTTTTTAAGTTGTATCATTACAATTTTTTTGAGAGAGTATTTTTCCAAAACTGAAGGCATAAAGCTAACATGTGATTGCTTAGTTCCTTTTTTGGATATTTCATACTAACTATATACGTGCAATAAAAAGTTCTGGTACAAACCAACCTTACAAATATGAGATGACCATGGATGAAAAATTGACATATATAACTTTAGATTTAGTGTCACATGAGTAACTTGATAAGAGTCCAATAATTGGATTGAGCTAGATGACACAGTTACATGTAGCCCAATGACCAACCTATCAATGAAGGATTTGCAAAGAAGTGAATGATTTGGCGTTGATAACCAGGTATGGTGTTTCCACCCGAGTACGATATTGAATTTCGAATCTAGGAAACTAACATGTTCGAATGATCGTTTAGTTTAGAATGGAGGAAGCGAATGGGAAGAACAAATATATGCATATGAGGGTTCTGACCGTGAAATACTTAAAATCTTTAAGTCATGGGTGGAATTTGTGATTATGGCATTTAGGTGATTATAGATTCATATATTTGGAAACCATTGTTTCCTTTATCCATTTCGACATATTAAATATGATGCCCTCGCATTTGCGAGGGCCACCATGCTAGTTACTACAATTTTAATATTATTAAAACTAGTAAGGTGGCCCTCGCAAATGCGAGGGCGTCATCTTTAAACTGCTGATAGTCACTTTGTAATCAATTTAAGGAAACAATATATATAGTTCGATAATCCACTTTGGAGAACTTCATCTTTAAATGGTGTGTGTCTTATTTTCATGAGATGGAGAGTTCGGATATTCCACGCTGAAATGAGCAAGTTAAAATTACTACTCCCTCCGTCCTAAAATAGATGTCTCATATTTTTCAAAAATTGAATGAACCTATATACTAAATAGTGTCTAGATTCATCCAAATTTTGACAAATCTAAGACATCTATTTTGGGACGGAGGGAGTACAATTTTAATATTATTAAAACTAGCAAGGCGTCATCTATATTTTAATCTTATATTAGGTCTTAACTTTATATTATAGATTTAGTGGTTAAAATTATTTCAGATGATGTGGATCAACCTGGTGCCTCGAAAAACACCCTTATATTGCTTTTAATATATAATAGATAGAAGGTTGTATTGCCTATTTAACTTAAGTTAAGAGTCCGGTCAAAATGGTATTATGCTTTGTACATTTGCAAATTGTTAGAAACAATGTAAACAAATTACAAACACAAATACCAGAATAATGAAGTTCTAACATCCATATATTTTAATTACATGGACTATTGACATGTCTTATTCCTTATAGCATAGTGTGAATGCCCATGTAACTATGAATATATTCAAGTGTGACTTTTGATATTTAAAAAGATGTCATCCCATTTGCGAGTGTCACGCTGCTAGTTTGGATAGAAAAGTTCCCAATGCATAAGTGATTCAATATACTACTCTTGCTCTGGGAGTAGTAAATGGCATTCTATGAATCCCCATACCTTAATTTTTTTTGGACACGTCCACTGGGTAACGATGGATGCAGCTAGCCCAAGGACCATCCACACTAGAGGATGGTCGTATACACACCCACCCCGCAGTGCTGCACTCATACCCTGCACCGAATCCGATCATCCACACCCTATTGCCTTCCTTCAGTCTGCCTTTAGCCTCAATGTATGCCAACTGATACCACACCGATGCGGTCGACTGGTTTCCAAACCGATGCAGCGTCATCCTCGATGGCTCGACATCCTTGTTTGATAGATTGAGACCATGTTGTATTGAGTCGATAACCGCTGGTCCACCAACATGGATGCAGAAATGTTCAAACGCAAAGTGGAAGTTGGGGATGTATGGTGCCATTCTCTTCCAGTAGAGAACCTTTTTCCCCACCGAGAAGCGGAAAAACTTGAAAATCTCTGATAACGGTAGGACAAGACGCGCAGTTGCTGCGATATTCATCTTGAGCGTGTCTCCGGCGATGGCCATAAGGTCCTTAGAGAGAGCAGTCCCTAGGTTTCCCTTCTCATCTTCCTGTTGATACACACAACGGTAGGCAGAGTTATTTGCAGCCATGATTGTCCTCACTACATGCTCAAATCGAAACCGAGCCTTGGCCTCGGAATTGGATAATAGTTTGGCAGCGCCGCCCATGCGGAACAAGATGTTAACCAACTTCATTGAATGGTTATTTCCCCAATAGTAGCACGGCCCGGTGGTCTCTGTCGACACTACTAGCGCGTTTGACCCCCGAGGCATGACCCGCAACATGTTCCTGGCGAGCCCGGCCGCAGTCACACCCGCACTGCACCCCATCCCGGAGAGGTTGATGACACGAATGTCGCGCCGCAACTTGTATCGGTTCATGATACTGTCTGTGATGCATGGCACAGGGCAAAAGACGGTGCAGTTTGTGATAAGGATGTCGATGGCAAGAACATCGATGCACGTCTTGACAAGCAATTCATCAATCATCGAGAAGACGACCAACTCGGCCTCGGCGCGTGCTTCGTATAGCCTACAAGATGGCTCGACGTTCAAAAACAAGGGTGGTACATGTGTCTCTTCGCTCATCCCGGAGCGCTGAAGAACACGATCTATGAACCTGACACTAGAATCATCGAGCCACGGGGAGAGATGGGCATGCTCGAGCAATGTGGCCTTTGGGTATCTAGAGTTGGGGCTCGGCGTGAAGCAAACATAGTCAACGAGATACACGGTTCTAGGACGGAGAGCACGGTATAAGGTAGCCGTGCCAAGGAGGATGGCAAGGAGTAGGTGGATGGGAGAGATGGCGCCGCGTATGAGGATGGCGGCTGTGAGTGTTGTGATGGTGACAATTGCGGGGACGAATGTGTTGGCAACGCGACAGTATAGCTGTCTGGGGTGCTTGAGATGAGACCATGAGCTCATGTTGTTGGGTTGTGTTGTTGATGTGTGTGCAGTGGTGAGGATGACTGAGTATAGCCGGTGGGGAGTGTCATGGTGGGTGGGACATTTTATAGAAGGTTTAGGCGGCAATATGCTATTAGCATTGTACTCCTAATTCCTAAGGATTTGCAGAAAAACCTCCAACGCTGCAGGTGTCAACTGTCTTAGCCTCGGGCCCGATCTCAATGTACTACGTTTATTTGTACTCAGTCTTTCCTAGCGACATGATGATAGGAATACGTAATGTTACATATATGCTCATAACACATCTAGATCAAACAACTTTCCAATCTGACATGAGAGTGACACCATTCATGCCGACTTCTCAACCGTTTCGCAGCATGTTATTCATGTTGCGCATCAATGGGTCGCCCATGTTTCGCATAACATGCATTCAGAGTACTAGCTAAGTGGACATTATTAGAACATACTAAATATTGAAGAGGTTTTGGGTGTACCGACAAACTAATTTGGGCCATCTATTTTATCGCATTTGCAATATGTTAGACATGCATATCATCCGTGATGGTTAGATCTTAAATTTACTGTCAAGATTTAACAAAAAAATAATCTTTGAAGAGCGGTGGCTCCGAAGGGTAAGCCATATTAGTACACTATATTACAATGACAGACATTACTAGTAAGATATACCGATGGCGCCATATTAGTGACGTGTACAGACACACCGCCGTTGGTGATTTCGCCACGCTACTAATAAGCATTTCTGCACTTGTGTGACCTTCCCTTGACTCGTGAAAGTGGGTTTCAGATCGAGACAGAAGGCAGCGAGCATGGGGAATCCCTGTGTGTTTTCAAGAAAAGTTTGGCACGCTTGACAATATCTGTTGGGTTAGTTGGGAAATTGGTGAGTGATTAGACTGTTGTTGCCAAATTTTGACTGTCTTCCATGTTTTCCGAAATACCTCTTTTCTTGCCACTATCCATAAATCATCTAAAATGCCCTCGTAAAAGCTGATCGTTCCATCTTCCAAACGTGATAAGGTGACAGCCCACGTGTATTTATGCATCGACTTGAACGCTCAACTCCTTTTGCTTGAATTAACTGTTGCTGGTCCATGCGAAAATATGCCCATACTATATGTGCTAGATTTCTCTCGCGTAGCAGATTCCTGTAGCGTAGCACATTACATATTCTTGTAACGTTACATATTAATTAATAAACAAATATACTCCTTCCGTTCCAAAATATAAGATGTTTTAGCTTTTTAAAAAAAATATAACTAGACTACTTTTAGCGTATAGATTCACTTCAAACCTTAGTAAACCTAAATACTAAAAGTAGTCTAGATACATTTGCTTCACAAAGCTAAAACATCTTATATTTTAAAACGAAGGGAGTACAATACTAAGAAAATAAGCGGATATACAATATTAGATAAACGAAGTAATAGGATGGCCGGGCTTGCTTCGAAGCATCGCTTGCACGCATTGGAGGTGTAAGAACTGCTCTGCGGCATGGCATGGCAGTACGTAGTCATCATCGTGATCCAGCTATGCTACTAATATGCTATTGTAGTGTGTACTTGATGTCTCAAGATTTGTATACTACATCGGTGATTGTCATCGCTCAGCAGCCTATACCTAAATCCTGGGCTACGCCCCTCCCATTGATGGTAGTTTCGCCATGCTACTGATAAGCATTTCTGCACCAGTGTGAGCTTCCCGTGACTTGTGAAAGTGGGCATCAATATCAAGCTATCGCTGTGTGATTCTGAATTCTTGTCTCGGTCGAGACAGAAGGCAGAGAGCATGGGAGAATCCATAGCATGGTGTTTCTGAAGAAAAGTCGCCAATATATGTTCAGTTAGTTGGGAGATTGGCGAGGTATTAGACGGTTGTTACGCAATTTTCACATCTCCTGTTTTCGCCACTATCCATAAATATTCTAAAAATGCCCCCATGCCAAAGTTTTTTTTTTTGAAACATCCCCCATGCCAAAGTTGATTGTACCGTATTCCAACCTTGATGATATTCTAGTTTCTCCACAAAAGGATAACACGTTGTATCTCCATTTGGATAGTTGATCCCACGTGTATGCATGCATCGACGACTTGAACGCTCAACTCCTTTGCTTGCCTTAATTGTTGCTGGTCCATGCGAAAACATGCCCATATATATGTGTGCTAGATTTCTCTAGCATAGCAGATTGCACATATAATTTTCTTAGTATTGTTTATCTGTTTAACCTAACTTAAATATTTGTCATGGTGTATCTAATCTTTTTTTATAAATTAAACATAATGAAAAATACTCCAATGGACGACATGCCAGAGTTCACTAGATTAGATGGATTTCGGTCACACGCAACCATGTTTTTATTTGACTATTTGGCTTTAGAGGGAGTGCTGTGAAGCTTTGCAGACTATTGCCATCAAGGACATGCCTTTAGTATCATGGTGAAGTCAGTCGTGGAAAATGCTATAAAATCTAAGGTCCGGAGACTGGTAATGGTGATTTGAATCCTGATGGCGATAAGGTTTTGGCTTGGTGATCTAGGTCTTAGAGCAGCAACATTGGAAAGTGGGGACGATAATACAGGAGAATTCAGAGTTTAAACTGCAGGGTAAAAATCTAAGGTCTGGCCTTAATTAGTTGTGTCTGGCAATGACCTTGTTGAAGACATTGTTTTGTTAGCGTGGACTTTCTTCGGGGTAAAAACCTATGATCGATGATTAGGGCGATGACGGTGCTAGTGCACTGTTTCCTTCTTGGAGACGCCGCTTTTGGACATGATGGATTTTTGGTGCTGCCTTGGTGGTGTTTGGTCGCTGTAGCAAAACTTTTTTTTTCTGTAATTCTTTTTCTTCGTTGTGTGCATCTGTAATGCCCTTATTTGCGTTGTTGCAGATGCTGAGTGTAATTGGTATCTTGCGATATTAATATATGCTCCTTTTTTAGAAAAATAAAATTTTCCATCCACTTAGACCTCTTGGCGATAATACTTTTTCCCATATGATACAATGCAGTAAAACAAGCAACATCGATATATAGGTATCAGTAATAGACTTCACAAGGAACTCATGAGATCCTATTCCTATTTTTTTAATCCGACAAATAAATGAGGCCCATGATATAGATACTGCTCTACCCCTATAACATAAATCTCCGAGACTCAAAGCAACTGCAAATAAGGAAACGGTGGAAAAACCCCTGAAAATGACATCCACACATTCAAGTACAAATTTTTAGTGGATTGGCTTATCTAATTCGCAATCTAATTCTAGTTATGCTATTTACATACCGTCACTCATTTATTTGATTTAAAACACAAGAGGGACATCAAAGATTCCCCAGAGTCAAACTACTATTTGGTCCTATACTTGCCACCAGAAGCAAATCTAGTTGTTAGCAACTAACTATACAAAGGAAACATGCATGATGCATGTCAATTGCGAGTGGCGCATGTTTAAAGAACTTCTAGTATATGTTTCTGCACATGTTTTCAGTTCCACATGGTTTCATCACATGTTTTGGTTCTTTTGGATTGTTGCGCAACAAATGTATGTTTTGCAGAATATAGTCGAGATTTGGGAGACCCTTTAGTACAAACCGAGATTTGTGAAAGTGTTCTTTTTGACGTCACGTTGTGTGGTCTTCGACGGGTATACTTGACCATACTCTTTTGTATCACAATATAAGTGAATATACTTTTTTATGAAAATCCAATGATATCGTTTATAGTTAAAAGAGAAACTTGGTGAAGTACCTAACACTGCAAATATGAAAAAATCCTCTAGGCCACTGGCTCTGGCGAGAGGGGTTTCTCATGTCATTCGTATCATAATCTAGCCTCTCACTCGCTCCACAATTTTGTACTTTTGATGTCTTCGTGCATTCTTCATGACTTTACTAACTCTTGATATGTGTTATCTAGATACGTCTTGTAATTAATCCGGAATGCAACATGAGCTTCATCCATCACGTGGGTACCATCTCAAAATGCATCCGACGGGTGAAAACCCTTGTCGCTAGCTGTAACTTTATAGTTAGGATGCCCGAATTCACATTTCATGTCCGAATTCAGATTTCATGTATAGTTAAATATATTTTTTTGCTGGTGAAGTGCTCCAATCTCATTTGGTTGGCGAAGAAGATGCAGAAACCTCGCCGCTTTCCTTTGAAAAACATATACTTGCTGGTGCAATGAATGGCACCGAAGTTTGTAGCATATATATAACCAGCAGGTTTCCCTTATTGCTTAGCATCCACACATCCTACAAAATCAACACCAAAGCATCCACATATACAACATGGTTTTGTGGCCTCATCTTAAGCAGATAACCGTGAACAACTTCCACACTACAATCCTCTTGCCACTTATAGCCACCATCCTACTAATATCCATATGGATCGGTCCCGGTAATAAGGTTCTTGTCTGGTTCCACGCTCTCCGTCCAGTCCATCTCTTCTTTCTTACCTTCTTACCAATTATCACTCTTACCTATCACACGATCCGCCATCCTCGCCGGGTATACCTTGTGAATTATGCTTGTTTCTGTCCTGATTCTAGCTGGCGTGCCTCCATGGCCAGCTACATTGAGCACACACGTCTCGTACCATTTTTTGATGAGAGTACTTTTCACTTCATGAAACGTATGCTCCAGCGATCTGGCCTCGGCGACGAGACTAGTGTTCCACCTTCCATGCACTATATTCCTCCACTTGATGAGCTAAGTGAATATCGAGATGAGGCAGAGCTTATTGTCTTCATGGTCATCGATGACCTAATCAAGAAGACATGCATCGATCCTAATAAGATCGACATACTCATCGTGAACTGCAGCCTCTTCGACCCAACTCCATCGCTCGCTGATATAATCATGAGAAGATACAAGCTTCGGCACGACATCCGCCACATGCAGCTCTCTGGGATGGGGTGCAGTGCAAGTCTAATCGCGGTAGGTCTTGCAAGGAACCTCCTGCAGTCTGCCGCTCCCGGTGCACATGCATTGCTTGTATCCGCAGAGATCTTGAGACAATACAAGGGTAACAAACGTTCGATGCAGCTGCAAAATGTATTGTTCCGGGCAGGTGGCGCCGCGATACTCCTCTCCACCTCCAAGGCTAATGCTCGGTTTGAACTCACGCACATCGTGCGGAAATCAACCAGCGCCCAGGACGATGCCTATCGATGTGTTTCCCGAGAGGAAGATGAGGAGGGGAATTTAGGGATCAATTTATCCAAGGACCTTTTGGATATAGCCGGTGAGGCTCTCAAGAGTAACATTGCAAGTTTGGGACCAGATGTGCTCCCTTTCTCAGAGAAGTGTAAATTCCTTCTCTCATTCACCCTAGGGAAAGTGCTCAATGGAAGGATCAACATACATGTCCCTGACTTCCGCACCGCCTTCCAGCATTTCTGCATCCATGCAGGAGGGCGTGCGGTGGTCGATGGAGTCCAACACAGCCTCGGTCTATCAGATGAACAGGCTGAGCCATCGCGGATGACCTTGCACCGGTTCGGGAACACACTTAGCAGCTCCGTGTGGTATGAGCTAGCATATGTCGACGCAAAGGGTGGGATCAAGAAAGGAGAACAAGTTTGGATGATTGGGTTTGGTTCTGGGTACAAGTGCATCAGTGCTGTATGGAAGTGCATTGAACCAACTCAATATGCCGACATGGCATGGGAAGATTGCATCGATCATTTAGGTCCCGGCGGTAACAAGATACCTAGACGGGTAACAAGAGTTTCTATCATTTAGGTCCCTGCGGCCTAGACGAAGCACCAATAAGAGAACAAAATAGTCATTGTCAAAAATCATACTCCTTTCGTCTGAAAAAAGATGTCACAGATTTATCTAAATTTGAATGTATCTAAACATATTTTAATATATAGATACATTCAAATTTTAAAAAACTTTGCTACATCCTTTTTAAGACGGAGGGAGTAGCATGGAACATATGGACGTATGAATAAATAACCTAGATGGTACGTTCCCTTGATTAAGGTAGATTGCATCATGTCCCCTGTCCCGAAGAAAAGAAGTCTTGTACGCCCTCCGTTCAGAAATAAATGACTTGGCTTTGTCTAGATTTACAGTCATTTATTTCTGAACAGAGAAAAGTAATTAATTTTGTATACATGTACGCATCGCTGGACTAAATTGAAGTAATTGTCCGTCAATTCAAGAAAACCCCATATAAATCTAAATGATATGCACTGTGACGTAATTTCTCGGTCTCGCAAAATCATGTGTCAGCCTCCTGCTTTACATCATCAGGTCTGATTAGCCTCATTCTCTTGTGCCCTCGACGACATCTCAGCCTCCCAGCACGTAGTGTTCCAGAGGCCGGTGCTAGGGAAGCACGAGGCGCATCTAGGATACAACCAAACTGTTATGCGATTTGGAACTATAAATTTGTTACTACAAGAAACATAATATTTGGTAGAAGAACCACAAGGTAATATAAAGGACGTGTGAGGGACTATGTTGTTCAACAGTAGTTGGTTCACACATGATTGATGCAACTTATCTGATGTTTTTTTTTTGGCGAAATAACTCACCTGATGTTGATTAGATGCCAGCTATGAACTTCTATTTTGTTGTTGTTGCCACTATACTTAATTTGTTTTCTCCTTTTGGTGTCAGAAATCAACAAGGATACGAAAAGTATTTTATCACATAACACAGCATATCCCCTGAATTCCCTGTTTTTTCAACACCGCGCAGTACTTGATGAAAAGACTTCTCGCATCGGTGTGATGTTCTTGTATGCAACGCTAACTTTTGACCTGCTGCTAATTGAACTTCCCTATATCTTTGATGTGAACAATATGTTTTATCAATCGGTTAATATGCTTCAGACTCGGTCTTCTTAGAAACATGGTATATATCTGCTTAATGCTTTTGTGATCTACATCGTTTTCTTTTAGATTTTACCCAGGTTCATTTTTACTCTGTAATAAATTTTGGATGCAGAGAAGCTTTGATCAAACTCCTATTCCGTGTGGAGAAACTTCTGCGCTTGGAGATGGTGGAGGCAAGCATGATGTAGGGAGCCTGCGGGAGGGGGGAGACGGACAAGAATCTCGTTGAGGGGATCATCGATCGTCTTCGAGCGGATGCACCCGCGCTGGTGATGGTAATTAAGAATGAAGAGGGTCTGTGGCGGCAGTTTTTGTGGCTGGTCATGTGTTGTGGAGTGTAAACGTCGATGGAGTGGACAACTAGAATGGCAAATGGCACGAGTGGGGAGCCAAGGAAGTAGCCTTCACTTGGTTAGAGGAGTTAATTTTATTTTGGTATTTTCAATCCTCTTAATTTCTTGATCGCAAATGCTCATTTTTATAATGCATGGCCGGTATCGGCGCAGCAACAACAAACTCATGGTGGAAAACGAGAAGAGAAGTGTGTTAGCCCAATAACCTACTAACAAAATGCAGCAACGTGCACATTAGTTGTTCGCCACCGCTAGGTAGGTCTTCCTAGCCGACGGAACAGATGATCTAAATGTATCTACTAACCCACAGAACCATCTTACGAATAGGTCGATCAGTGTTATACCTAAAAGTAGTACCAAATGATAGAAAACATATGTCACTAGTTTTCCGAATGAATTAGTGACAGACTACTTTTCCGTCATTGTCACCAATAGTGGTATATGGCCGCAAAATGTCAAATGTCACGGATCCTTGTCATAACTCCAAGGTACTCGTAGAGATTGCACCAGACACTTAGTCGGAGGAGGACGAGATCCTTTGCCGAGGAGACAACATCGGCCCACAATGTACTGTATCACTACAGGAAATAACTAAGACGCCGACGGCCGGCCGGCTACGCCGACGGCCAAATATAGGGGCCGTCAGCATAGCTGCCTTCCAGGCCAGCTGACCAGCCTGGCCGTTGGCGCAGGGACAGCCGTCGGCGTAGATGACGGTGCCGACGGCGGCCGGCGGCGTAGCATGGCCGTCGGCGTAGTCGAGAGGGCTGTGCCGACGGTGGCCCTCGGCGTAGGTACATCCCTCGGCGTAGTCCCAGTTTAGACACGGCGATGGAAACGGCGTTAGACAGACAGGCCGTGCCTGGCCGTCGGCACAGCTCTTTAGAAAATTTTGTTTGGTCCAGGCCGTCGGTGTAGGCCTCCAGATTTTTTTCCTTTTATCTCATTAGTTTTTGAAAAATCATAACTAAATCATTCTAATTCAGAAAAATACAAATAATATATCAAAATTTGCAGAAAAATATGATCTATCTATCTACACTCAAATATTACACATTTATAAAAAAATTAAGTGAAACATAAAACATTATAGATAGTTTAAAACGGGCATCATAAATTCAAAAACGATCCAAACAATGTGAAACCTTCGCGTGGTGTTATATTATGTGACATAGTTAGAAAGAAAAATATCAAACTCGGTATATTGATTATGTCTCAAAAAAACCTTCACAAAAATGACCTATCCCGTTCGAGGTTTTTTGGCTTTCGGGTCAAATGACCAATGTTATGGCTAGAACGAAGGCATAGTTTGTGATAATTTGTCCATATTGTGCATAAGTTTGCATCATGGGATGGCGAACAATGTTTCAGGAGGAAGTTTTCCTTTTCGTCACACCAAAAAGTCGTTTTCCATTTTCCGAGTGCAAAAAACGGACGGTTTTGTGAAGCAACCACCAAATGGCTAATTCAAAATACTACCGTCACATTTTTTAAAAATACTAGACCTCCTTACATGGATAATTTCATAACACAGGGATCTCAAACATTTTCGTCTATCCCTGGTGAAAAAGACAAATTCCTGCCGAATCTATAGAAAGTGGGTCAGATATGAACTATAGGTACATGATCGGATGCTCATGATTTTTTACAAAAATCATTTTTAGGTTCAAAATATGTTGTTTCATCGTAGATCTAGTTCAAGTTTAGCGAGTCTCGGCCCCGAGCTAAGAATCTTCATGCCCGCCCTTCGACAAAGTTTAACGATAATTTAAAACGGGCATCATAAAATAAAAAACGATCCAAACAACGTGAAACCTTCGCGTGGTGTCATATTATGTGACATAGTTAGACGGGAAAATATCAAACTTGGTATATTGATTATGTCTCAAAAAAACCTTCACAAAATGACCTATCTCGTTCGAGGTTTCTTGACTTTCGGGTCAAATGACCAATGTTATGCCTAGAATGAAGGTATAGTTTGTGATAATGTGTTCATATTATGCATAAGTGTGCATCATGGGATGGCGAACAATGTTTCAGGAGGAAGTTTTCCTTTTCGTCACACCAAAAAGCCGTTTTTCATTTTCCGAGTACAAAAAATGGACGGTTTTGTGCAGCAACCACCAAATGGCTAATTCAAAATATTACCGTCACATTTAAAAAAAAATACTAGACCACCTTACATGAATAATTTCATAACACGGAGATCTCACACATTTCCGTCTATCACTGGTGAAAAAATAAATTCCTGCCGAATCGGTAGGAAGTGAGTCAGATATGAACTATAGGTACATGATCGGATGCTCGTGATTTAAAAAAAAATTATGTTCAAAATATGTTGTTTCATCATAGATTCACTTCAATTTTAGCGAGTCTCAGTACCGAGCTAAGAATCTTCATGTCCCCCATTCGACAAAGTTTAACGATAGTTTAAAACGGGCATCATAAATTTAAAAACGATCCAAACAACATGAAACCTTCGTGTGGTGTCATAATTTGTGACATATTTAGAAGGAAAAATATCAAACTTAGTATATTGATTATGTCTCAAAAAAACTTCACAAAATGACCTATCTCGTTCGAGGTTTCTTGACTTTTGGGTCAAATGACCAATGTTATGCCTAGAATGAAGGCATAGTTTGTGATAATGTGTTCATATTATGCATAAGTGTGTATCATGGGATGGCGAACAATGTTTCAGGAGGAAGTTTTCCTTTTCGTCACACAAAAAAGCCGTTTTCCATTTTCCGAGTGCAAAAAACGGACGGTTTTGTGAAGCAACCACCAAATAGATAATTCAAAATAGTACCGTCACATTTAAAAAAAATACTAGACCACCTTACATGAATAATTTCATAACACGGGGATCTCAAACATTTCCATCTATCCCTGGTGAAAAAGACAAATTCCTGCCGAATCGGTAGGAAGTGGGTCAGATATAAACTATAGGTACATGATCGGATGCTCATGATTTTTTACAAAAATAATTTTTAGGTTAAAATATGTTGTTTCATCGTAGATGCACTTGAAGTTTAGCGAGTCTCAGTCCCGAGCTAAGAATCTTCATGTCCCCCTTCGACAAAGTTTAACGATAGTTTAAAACGGGCATCATAAATTCAAAAACGATCCAGACAACGTGAAAACTTCGCGTGGTGTCATATTATGTGACATAGTTAGAAGAAAAAATATCAAACTTGGTACATTGATTATGTCTCAAAAAAACCTTCATAAAATGACCTATCTCGTTCGAGGTTTCTTGACTTTCGGGTCAAATGACCAATGTTATGCCTAGAATAAAGGCATAGTTTGTGATAATATGTTCATACTATGCATAAGTGTGCATCATGGGATGGCGAACAATGTTTCAGGAGGAAGTTTTCCTTTTCATCACACCAAAAAGCCATTTTCTATTTTCCGAGTGCAAAAAACGGACGGGTTTGTGAAGCAACCAGCAAATGGCTAATTAAAAATACTACCGTCACATTTTAAAAAATACTAGACCACCTTGAATAAATAATTTCATAACACGGGGATCTCAAACATTTTCGTCTATCCCTGATGAAAAAGATAAATTCCTGCCGAATCGGTAGGAAGTGGGTCAGATATGAACTATAGGTACATGATCGGATGCTCATGTTTTTTTACAAAAATAATTTTTAGGTTAAAAATATTTTGTTTCATCATAGATCCACTTCAAGTTTAGCGAGTCTCAGTCCCGAGCTAAGAATCTTCATGTCCCCCTTCGACAAAGTTTAACGATAGTTTAAAACGGGCATCATAAATTCAAAAACGATCCAAACAACATGAAACCTTCGCGTGGTGTCATATTATGTGACATAGTTACAAGGAAAATATCAAACTTGGTATATTGATTATGTCTAAAAAAACTTCACAAAATGACCTATCTCGTTCGAGGTTTCTTGACTTTCGGGTCAAATGACCAATGTTATGCCTAGAATGAAGGCATAGTTTATGATAATGTATTCATATTATGCATAAGTGTGCAGCATGGGATGGCGAACAATGTTTCATGAGGAAGTTTTCCTTTTCGTCACACCAAAAAGCCGTTTTCCATTTTCCGAGTGCAAAAAATGGACGGTTTTGTGAAGCAACCACCAAATGGCTAATTCAAAATACTACCGTCACATTTTAAAAAAATACTAGACCACCTTACATGAATAATTTCATAACACGGGGATCTCAAACATTTCCATCTATCCCTGGTGAAAAAGACAAATTCCTGCCGAATCGGTAGAAAGTGGGTCAGATATGAACTATAGGTACATGATCGGATGCTCATTATTTTTTTAAAAAATCATTTTTAGGTTAAAAATATGTTGTTTCATCATAGATCCACTTCAAGTTTAGCGAGTCTCAGTCCCGAGCTAAGAATCTCCATGTCCCCCTTCGACAAAGTTTAACGATAGTTTAAAACGGGCATCATAAATTCAAAAACGATCCAAACAACGTGAAAACTTCGCGTAGTGTCATATTATGTGACATAGTTAGAAGGAAAAATATCAAACTTGGTATATTGATTATGTCTCAAAAAAACCTTCACAAAATGACCTATATCGTTCGAGGTTTCTTGACTTTCGGGTCAAATGACCAATGTTATGCCTAGAATGAAGGCATAGTTTGTGATAATGTGTTCATACTATGCATAAGTGTGCATCATGGGATGGCGAACAATGTTTTAGGAGGAAGTTTTCCTTTTCGCCACACCAAAAAGCCATTTTCCATTTCCCGAGTGCAAAAACGGACGGTTTTGTGAAGCAACCACCAAATGGCTAATTCAAAATACTACCGTCACATTTAAAAAAATACTAGACCACCTTACATGAATAATTTCATAACACGGGGATCTCAAACATTTCCGTCTATCCCTGGTGAAAAAGACAAATTCCTGCCGAATCGGTAGGAAGTGGGTCAGATATGAACTATAGGTACATGATCGGATGCTCATGATTTTTTCTAAAAATCATTTTTAGGTCAAAATATGTTGTTTCATCATAGATCCACTTCAAGTTTAGCGAGTCTCAGTCCCGAGCTAAGAATCTTCATGTCCCCCCTTCGACAAAGTTTAACGACAGTTTAAAACGGGCATCATAAATTCAAAAACGATCCAAACAATGTGAAAACTTCGCGTGGTGTCATATTATGTGACATAGTTAGAAGGAAAAATATCAAACTTGGTATATTGATTATGTCTCAAAAAAACCTTCACAAAATGACCTATCTCGTTCGAGGTTTCTTGACTTTCGGGTCAAATGACCAATGTTGTGCCTAGAATGAAGGCATAGTTTATGATAATGTGTTCATACTATGCATAAGTGTGCATCATGGGATGGCGAACAGTTTTTCAGGAGGAAGTTTTCCTTTTCGTCACACCAAAAAGCCGTTTTCCATTTTCCGAGTGAAAAAAACGGACGGTTTTGTGAAGCAACCACCAAATGGCTAATTCAAAATACTACCGTCACATTTAAAAAAAATACTATACCACCTTACATGAATAATTTCATAACACGGGGATCTCAAACATTTCCGTCTATCCCTGGTGAAAAAGACAAATTCCTGCCGAATCAGTAGGAAGTGGGTCAGATATGAACTATAGGTACATGATCGGATGCTCCTGATTTTTTACAAAAATCATTTTTAGGTTAAAAATGTTGTTTCATCATAGATCCACTTCAAGTTTAGCAAGTCTTAGTCCCGAGCTAAGAATCTTCATGTCCCCCTTCGACAAAGTTTAACGATAGTTTAAAACGGGCATCATAGATTCAAAACGATCCAAACAACGTGAAAACTTCGCGTCGTGTCATATTATGTGACATAGTTAGAAGGAAAAATATCAAACTTGGTATATTGATTATGTCTCAAAAAAACTTCACAAAATGACCTATCTCGCTCGAGGTTTTTTGACTTTTGGGTCAAATGACCAATGTTATGCCTAGAATGAAGGAATAGTTTGTGATAATTTGAAGTGTGCATCATGGGATGGCGAACAATGTTTCAGTTGGAAGTTTTCCTTTTCGTCACACCAAAAAGCCGTTTTCCATTTTCCGAGTGCAAAAAAGGACGGTTTTGTGAACAACCACCAAATGGCTAATTCAAAATACTACCGTCACATTTTTCAAAAATACTAGACCACCTTATATGGATAATTTCATAACATGGGGATCTCAAACATTTCCGTCTATCCCTGGTGAAAAAGACAAATTCCTGCCGAATCGGCAGGAAGTGGGTTCGATATGAACTACAGATACATGATCGGATGCTCATGATTTTTTACAAAAGTCATTTTTAGGTTCAAAATATGTTGTTTCATCGTAGATCTAGTTCAAGTTTAGCGAGTCTCAGCCCCGAGCGAAAAATCTTTATGCGTGCCGTTTTAAACGGGCAAATGAAATTGTGATAAGAATCATAGCATAGTTTGTGATAAGTTGATATTGATATCATATTTGGATTCCTCTCATTTTTTAATCAATTTAGACATATTATTTGCCGAATTCCAATTTACAGATTTAAAGATATTAATTATTCCATATTAAATAAAAAATACAAAAAATATAAAATCATTATATTTTTATTTGAATTCAATAATATTTTTACTTATTCATTGTTGTTTACTTAAACTAGCATGGCGGCCCTCGCAAATGCGAGGGCAACATCTTTTAGGTATATATTTTCTAATTTGTTCATATATTTTTCTCCCATTACCTTCTTTATTGAAACTTAAAATAAGGATGAAAATTTGTCAATTTTTATATGACAATATTTTAAAGAATTAAGTAAAATATTTTTGAAACAAATTTAATAGAAATATAGATCAATTTTGATGCAGTCGCTAGCTTAGCTCTATATCTCTTTACATGTTTCCGTATTTTCTGCATGCCTATACAAATCATTATGTTCTTTTCTCTATTATCATCAGAAAAAAATTAAGGCTTACTTCCTCATATTTTAAACACCTTCACTGACGCGCTAGGCCTTGAAGCCAACTTATGACACATGTTTTGTAAGGCACTTTGCTCTTGTTGCAACTACTACCAAAGAAAAAATTATTCAAAAAATATATTATCTGGTCAATACGCACCAATTCGTTGTGTGTTCACAGCCGGCGAAATCAGATATAGTTGTGGTTGAGAAATTATCCAGTTAATATAAACATTATGTAGAATTAGGTCTTTTGTACGCATCCTTTCCCTGTGTTTCTGCAAGAGGCTGTTTCCAGGACTTGGACCGGTGACCTTATGGTCACAAAGGCAGCAGTTGTACCACTGCGCCAAGGCTCCCCTTCTAGGACAATGCTTTAAGGGTTAAAAAATAAGACCTAGTTGTGTATGGGTTTTATATACCATAGAATCTTAGATTTTTTTGAACTTAAACACAAAAACTTGATGTTGAAAGAAAAAAGAAGTAAATGTTACTATTCCTTTTTGAATTTTTATTTAGGTACCCATGAATATGAGTTGGAACTTGAAAGCTTTCATATTTTGTGGAACATCACCCTCATAACATGCCATCACATTTCAGAATTTTTTTGGTAACATGGTTTCCACACAGTTTTCACCATAATGTGATTTCCATGGGCAAATTTCTTCATGGATTAGATAGTTCCAGTTAACATCGATAGAGAAATGTGTATTCAATAATATGGGTTGTCTCTAGTCCATCTACATGTAGTAGTAGTGGTAGGAAATAAACCGTCATGATAATCTTATGATAAATTTTAGGTCGAAATCCATTAATTTATTCATGTCTAGTGAAATCAATGGCTCATATTTTTATACAATTGTGTCAAAGAAATAATATTTATACATTTAAACTATAGGTGCATTTCTCTGTCCATCTTTAATTAAAACTATTTTTCAGCTATTGAGAAAGGAGTGAATCAAATGCTTATTTTGCTTTTTCGCAAGATTTTCTTCGTGCATCTCCTTTTGTTTTTAGGTCTAAAATATGCTTTACAAACAGAATACCTTGGAGATTGGCATGGTCTTTAAAAATCCTTTTCCGAGTATGGTTAAAAATCCGGCACAAATGGATTATACTGTAAATTCTTTTCTGAGTAAATTTGTGCATAATATCTAAGAAGGCACCATTAAATAGTTGAAAATGTATGGAAGTTGGATTGCGACCTAGAAGTAACATTTTTATGACAGAAGGGGTATGCCAAAAAAAGAAAACACATACCTAGGATAGTTTACACAGATAAATCTTCTCGAGCTCAATGTTGGAAGTGCATGGTAAGTGTTCATACCAGCTTGCACTGCCTTGTGAACAGCGGTCGTTCCCTGGCTCCACCTGACAAGCACAGAAAACTAAACAGTTGATAAGAAAATCGTGTGTGTTCCTTTGGACTATCAGGTGCCTTGTATTTTCCATCTGAGAAAATCTGGCGTTCCTTTCTACTACCACGTGCCTTTAATTTTCCATCTGTTGTTAGCTTACTAAACCCTTTCACCCTATCATATCTGATGCATATTTACTCCAGAAAAAAATAGTTATATACATGTAAAAAATCTTGAATACTCCATTGTATATGATTTTCAAGGAGATATATTGCAAACACATGCTGAAGAATGTTAACCATGATCGATTTTTGAACACCAGAATTGTATATGCGAAGTTTCTCAGAAGAAAAGAAAACAGTTTATATACATGTAACTTGTGGTGTGGAGTATATACGTGTAAGTTAGGTTTAGCCGTTTAGGCATATTGCATAATTCTCAAGAAAATCTAGTGGTACCTTGTGAAAAACAAATATATTCTTAATAAGCAATCAAAATAAACATACTGGGCGGATTACATATATTCTGGTGTTATCTTGTGTGAATTTACCTAAACATAAAAGCGGTGAAGCTCACTGATTTCATCTTTAATAATGTTCAGATGCATCTGGTCTGGAAGACCTCTCTCCCGGTCTCCCGTAGCCTTTTCTGCATGACATCTAGGGGAGCATGCGGTGCCAGTATAGATTGATGATACGTACCATATGTGGCTGTGCTCCATGGATTTTCTGGGCTAGCGGGTGTTACAGCGATTTGAGTTGAATACCGACATGTCATTGTTTGTGTGTAATCTTCAATCTGCTCAGCTATCAGAGAGGATATCACGCCCACAGCCTGACATCCGGTATTCCCTCGCAAGCCAATTACTCAATTCCGTATGCGTGGCGCACGTACGCTTTGATGCACCACTCCAACCAGTTCCTCAAATCCGTTCCCGTGGAGGCACGCTTGGATGCACCCGACGGCGACTCCCGTTTGTGGCCATGGCGGCTGTGGGGGAGGGTGCGAGCGAGAGGAACTAATTTAACCGCACAGCACAGAGATCGTATAGGATCAAAAAAAAATTATAAGGACGGGTCTACATTACATGAATTAGAACTCCTGACGTGTTGGGTCATATATGTGGTACTTGTTGGAGTCAACGTGACGTGTTGCTCTAATTGAAATAGATGTGTCATATTTGTAACATAAATCTTACGGTCATGATTTAAACTCCTAGGCATAAGTTTTAGATCTCACCATTAAAAGAATATAGATGATGTGGATCGACGTGGTGCCTCGAAAAACATCCTTATATTGCTTTTAGTATATAATAGATAATTATTATTTGGTGCCTGCGTTGAGCATGAACATTATATCGGGATCTTGTTTATTGCGAGACGGTTACTTGTTTAAGTCCGAGAATAATGGTTGTTCGATTTATATGAGTAATATGTTTTATGCACATGCACCTTTGATAGATGGTCTATTCTTATTGAATCTCGATAGTGGAAATACACATATTAATAACATTGAGGCTAAACGTTTGAAATCGATCGATAACTCAACTTATATGTGGCACTGTCGTCTTGGTCACATTGGAGTGAAGCGTATGAAGAAACTCCATTCCGATGGACTTCTTGAATCACTTGATTTCGAATCACTTGAAAGATGCGAAGCATGTCTGATGGGTAAAATGACTAAGACTCCATTTTCTGGTATGATGGAGCGAGCTACGGACTTATTAGAAATCATACATACCGATGTGTGTGGTCCAATGAGTGTAGCATCGCGTGGTGGTTATCGTTATGTTCTTACCTTCACGGATGACTTGAGTAGATATGGGTATATCTATTTCATAAAACATAAGTCCGAAACTTTCGAGAAGTTTAAGGAATTTCAAAGTGAGGTGGAGAATCAACGTAACAAGAAGATTAAATTTCTACATTCTGATCGTAGAGGTGAATATCTAAGTTACGAGTTTGGCGAGCATTTAAAGAAATGCGGAATACTTTCACAATTGACACCGCCGGGAACACCACAGCGTAATGGTGTGTCCGAACATCGTAATCGAACTCTCTTAGATATGGTTCGTTCTATGATGTCACGTACAGATTTACCGCTATCATTTTGGGGTTATGCATTAGAAATATCCGCATTCACTTTAAATAGGGAACCATCTAAATCCGTTGAAATGACACCATATGAATTATGGTTTGGGAAGAAACCTAAATTGTCGTTCCTTAAAGTTTGGGGTTGCGAAGCCTATGTAAAGAAGTTACAGCCGGACAAGATTGAACCCAAAGCGGAAAAATGCGTCTTCATAGGATACCCGAAGGAAACTATTGGGTATACCTTCTATCATAGATCCGAAGGCAAAATCTTCGTTGCCAAGAATGGATACTTTCTAGAGAAGGAATTTCTCTCGAAAGAAGTGACTGGAAGGAAAGTAGAACTCGATGAGGTTGTCGAACCTTCTCTCGAAATTGCGAGTAGCGCAGCACCGGAAGAAGTTCCTGTGGTGCCTGCACCAATAAGAGAGGAAGCTAATGATGATGATCATGAAACTTCGGTTGTAGTTGCTACAGAGCCTCGCAGGTCAACGAGAATTCGTACCACTCCTGATTGGTATGATCCCGTTATGAGTGTCATGTTGGTGGACAACACCGATGACCCTGCGACATATGAGGAAGCGATGATGAGCCCAGATTCCAATAAATGGCAAGAAGCCATGAAATCCGAGATTGGATCCATGTACGAAAACCAAGTATGGACTTTGGTGGACTTACCAGATGGCCGGAAGGCTGTCGAGAAAAAATAGATTTTCAAGAAGAAAACAGATGCTGATGGTAATGTTACTGTCTATAAAGCTTGACTTGTCGCAAAAGGGTTTCGACAAATTCAAGGAGTTGACTACGATGAGACTTTCTCACCGGTAGCGAAGCTAAAGTCTGTGAGGATTATGTTAGCAATCGCTGCATATTATGATTATAAGATATGGCAGATGGATGTCAAAACAATATTCCTCAATGGAGACATTGATGAAGAGTTGTATATGATGCAACCCAAAGGTTTTGTCGATCCTAAAGATGCTAACAAGGTATGCAAACTTCAACGGTCCATCTATGGATTGAAGCAAGCATCCCAGAGTTGGAATCAACGTTTTGATAAGGTGATCAAAAGATTTGGTTTTATACAAACTTATGGAGAAGCTTGTATTTACAAGAAAGTGAGTGGGAGCTCTGTAGCATTCTTAATACTATATGTAGATGACATATTGTTGATTGGGAATGATTTAGACCTTCTAAATAGTGTCAAGGAATATTTGAATAATAGTTTTTCAATGAAGGGTCTTGGCGAAGCAGCTTACATATTAGGCATAAAGATTTATAGAGATAGATCGAGACGCCTAATTTCATTGTCACAAAGTACATATTTGGACAAAGTTCTAAAGAAGTTTGGAATGGAAGATAGCAAGAAAGGGTTCTTGCCCATGTTGCCCAATACGACCTTGAGTAAAACTCAAGGTCCGACAACGGCAGAAGATAGAGAAAGGATGAGTAAAACTCCCTATGCCTCAGCCATAGGATCTCTAATGTATGCCATGCTATGTACTAGACCCGACATTGCATATGCTGTTAGTTTAACTAGCAGATATCAAAGTGATCCAGGAGTGGATCAGTGGACAGCGGTCAAAAATATCCTTAATTACTTGAGAAGAACTAAGGATATGGTTCTTTCTTATGGAGGTGATGAACAGCTCGTTGTTAATGGTTACACCGATGCTAGTTGGAACACCGATCCGGATGATTCTAAATCACAATCTAGATACGTATTTACTTTGAATGGTGCAACAGTTAGCTGGAGGAGTGCAAAGCAAAGCATTGTGGCAAGATCTTCAACTGAATCGGAATACATGGCTGCTTCAGAGGCTTCACAAGAAGCGATATGGATGAAAGAGTTCATTATAGAGCTCGGTGTGGTTCCTAGTGCGCTGGACCCAATGTCTATCTACTGTGATAACATGGGCGCCATAGCCAATGCGCAAGAACCAAGGTCACACAAGAAGCTGAAGCACATCAAGCTACGTTTTCACGCTATTCGAGAACATACCCAAGATGGGGATATAAAGATTTGCAAAGTACACACAGATCTGAATGTGGCGGATCCGTTGACTAAACCTCTCCCGAGGGCAAAGCATGACCAACACCAAACTGCCATGGGTGTTCGGTATATTACCATGTAATCTAGATTAGATGACTCTAGTGCAAGTGGGAGACTGTTGGAGATATGCCCTAGAGGCAATAATAAATATAGTTATTATTATATCTTTGTGTTTATGATAAATGTTTACATTCATGCTATAATAGTATTAACAAGGAAATATTAATACTTGTGTGATTTGTAAACTAAAATAGAGTCCCTAGTAAAGCCTCTTTATAATACTAGCTTGTTGGTTAATAAATGATTGTGGTTTCCCTATCATGAACATTGAGATGTTATTAACAACAAGATCATATCGTTAGGAGAATGATATGGTGGACATACTCCTATAGATAAGCGTAGCATAAAGATCAAGTCATTTTAATAGTTCAATTGCTATATGCTTTCTGATACATAGTAACCTAATTCCTTCGACCATGAGATCATGCATATCACCTTCACCGGAAGGATGATTTGATGACATCAAACACCACACCGTAACTGGGTGGCTATAAAGGTGGCATTGAGTGTTCGAAAAGTATTGGTTGAGACACATGGATCAAGAGTGGGATTTGTCCATCCATATGATGGATAGATATACTCTGGGCCCTCTCGGTAGAATGTCATCCAATTAGCTTGCAATCATGTGACTGGCTCACAAGGGATCACATATCACGGGAACGAGAAAAGAGTACTTATCGGTAACGAGGTTGAACTAGGTATGCAGAGATACCGACGATCAAAACCTTGGATAAGTAAACTATCGTGAGACAAAGGGAAATTGGTATCGTATGTAAGTGGTTCATTCGATCGCAAAGTAATCGTAGAAATATGTGGGAGCCATATGAATTTCTAGATTCCTCTATTGGTTATTGTTCGGAGAAGTGTCTCGGCCATGTCCGCATAATTCACGAACCGTAGGGAGACACACTTAAGGATTCGACGTTGTTGAGTAGTTATGAAATGATGAGTAAGAGACCGAATGTTGTTCAGAGTCTCGGATGGGATCCGGGATATCACGAGGAGATCCGCAATGGTCCGGAAAATAAGATTCATATAAGGAAAGTCCTGTTTCGGGGTTGGAGAATGGTTCCAGTGTTTTCATCGGGAATGTTCTAGAAGGTTTCGGAATGTCCGGCACTCCGGAGGGGAAGGGTACATGAATGTGTCATAACAAGTTGGAATGATTGCATCATGTACTAGGTGTCATCGCTGAACAAAATAAAGGGTTAAATCAAATCCTTGTTTGAAAAGTCAAACGCCAATTTGAAAAGTCAAACGACTATTTTGTGAGGTGGAGGGAGAGTAGGAAACCTACTTGGGGAGGAGTTCCCTCCCTCCACCGCCGGCCCACCTGGAGACCGAGTTGGGGAGGGACTCCCCTCCCCTTGGCGCGCCCCCTCCACCTATATAAGGAGGGGCAGGGCTACCCCTCCAAGCACACAACACCACGCCCCTCTAAACCTAAACCCTAGCCACTGCCCACCATAGCCGCCGCCGCCTAGGTTTTCTCCCCTAGCCGCCATCTTGGACTGCCCCAAGCCCTAGCCGCCGGCCCTAGCACCTCCTCCTTGGTGTGTCTAAACCCTAGATCACCGAGGCTCTCTCATAGTCCACCATACTCGCTCCGGCTTAAGGCGAAGCCCTACGAGATCTCCCCTCTACTTCCGGTACCACGCCGTTGTGCTGCCGGAATCACGAGGAGAGTGCTACAACCTCCGCTGCCTGCTGGAACAAGGGAGAGGAAGGTCTTCGTCGAGTACCGAACGTGTGACCGACTACGGAAGCACTGCCGGAACGCAGCGCCGGAAGGATCGTCTACACGATCTTGAGATCGGGAAGAGTACGACTACATCACCCACGAGAATCCGCTCTCGCTAAACACTTTGGAATCTTCGAGGGTGAGTTATTCCATCGTCTCGTTGCTACAATCTAGTAGATAGATCTTGGCTTGTTTGTTTGTATGCGGTAGAATTTTTTTGTTTTCCATGCTACGGAACCCTACAAGTAGACCATCCTGTATCCGGACATCCAGACCAATCAGCATCCGAGTAGGCAACCATATGATGAGAGGAGGTGGAGTGAAGAACAAGCCCTAGATCAAGAGTGCCCTTAAGATATCAGAGAATCCGTTTGATTAGTTGGTAATGGGAGTCGCGAGGATCATGCATATGCAAACAGATTTGTTGAACGACATAGGAAAGCTCGGGACGAGTGAGAGTAATATATTGGAGAGCTCCAGCGATGCTGCGATAATGGAAAGGGTCATGATAGGGGTTACCGCTAGAGGATGCAAGTTTGGGTTTGGTGTCGATGGGAGTGGAGGAGGGTTGGCAGTCCCGCATACCTGCACGAGATAGAATGTCTAGGATGTATTGGCGCTGAGAGAGATGCAGTGTGGTGGGAGTGTGTGTCACTGAAATACCAAGGAAGTGATGGAGAGGACCGAGATCCTTCATAGCGAAGGCGGAAGCGAGTGTATGAATGATGTTTTGAAGGAGGTGTGAGGAGGATGCAGTGAGAATGATGTCATCGACATATAGGAGAAGATAGGCGGTTTGGTCCCCTTTATGAAGGGTGAATAGAGAAGCATCGAATTTGGAAGCGATGAAACTGATGGTGCGGGCATGGGCTGCAAATCGCCGAAACCACGCTCGCGGGGCTTGCTTGATCCCATAGAGAGATTTTTGGAGACGACCGACATGAGAGGGGTAGCGAGGATCGATGAAACCAGAAGGTTGTTGACTGTAGACCTCATCCGTGAGATCCCCATGAAGAAAGGCGTTTTTGACGTCGAGTTGGTTGATAGGCCAAGATTGGGAGAGGGCAAGGGAGAGAACGACTCAGATGGTGGCGGGTTTTACTACGGGGCTGAAGGTTTCATCGAAATCAATGCCTGGTTGCTGGGTGAATCCCCGAACCACCCAACGGGCTATGTGACGAGAGAGGGTGCCATCATCATTGTGCTTGTGGCGAAATATCCATTTGCTAGAAACAATGTTGGCGCCGGGTGGAGGAGGAACAAGAGACCATGTGTTATTGTGCATGAGAGCATCGTACTCCTCCTGCATGGCTTGATGCCAGGAAGGATCACAAAGAGCAACCAGATAGTTATGTGGAATAGAAGAGGAGATGACCGTCGAAAGATTGAGTTTGCCAATAGGTGGTGGTAGTCGGCCAGTGGTGCTACGTGTGCGATGAGGGGGTGATGGTGGTAGGGTAGGAGGGGCTGGCCGGTTGTGGCGTCGAGAGTAGATGATAGTGGGTTGTGCTGCCGCAGGAGGAGGAGAGGACACGACGCGTGGCGACGCTGCTGCGGCAGAGGAGGTAGGCGTGTGGGCTGCCGCGGCAGGGGAGTGGGGTGCGGGGTCTGCCGCAGAAGAGATAGAAGGTGCGGATGCTGTCGCGGCAGAGGGAGCAGGTGCTGCCGCGGCAGAGAAAGTGCGCTCGATTTCTGCCGCGGCAGGATAGGTGGGTGCGGCTGGTGGGTTTAGGAGTTGGTCGAGGCAGTGTTGGAGGGGGTCGGCTGTGGATGAGGAAGTGTGGTTTGGGTGTTTGTAGAGTATGGAAAGGTTTGTTCATCGAATGTCACATGACGAGAAATTATAATTTTCCGTGTTTGGAGATCAAGACAGCGATAACCACGATGTCGAGAGGAATAACCAAGAAAAACACATTTTGTTGCACGAGGGGAGAGTTTGTTTTTGGATGTATAGAACGTGTTTACGTAACAGAGGCAACCGAAGACGCGCAGGTCCTGGTAGCGAGGTGTATGGCCGAATAGGGAGTAGTATGGTGTGGTGTAGGGGTTGGATGAGGTTGGGTGAATGTTTATAAGCTAGGTGGTCGTGTGGAGTGCCTCGGCCCAGAGTGTACGTGGCATAGATGCTTGAAATAGGAGGGTGCGAATGACATCATTAGTTGTGCGGATGGCGTGTTCGGACTTGCCGTTTTGTTGAGAGGTGTAGGGGCATGAGAAGCGGTGCAGAATGTCATTCGTTGTGCAGAAGGTAGTGAGATTAGAGTTGTCAAACTCTTTACCATTGTCGCATTGGAGAGAGAGAGAATAGAGAGCTGAAATTGTGTTTTAACAAGAGCATGAAAGGCGACAAAGGTTGCATAAACTTCGGATTTTTTGCGTAGGGGGAAGCTCCAGAAATATTGGGTGAAATCATCAACTATGATAAGATAATAACAAAAGCCAGAAGTGTTGGGTACAGGTGATGTCCACAAGTCACAATGCAAACGTTCAAAAGGACGAAAGGTTCTAGAACTCGAAGGATAAAAGGGTTTCCTAACATTTTTCCCTAATTGACAAGCATGACACAGGGACGACCCTGTTTTATTGTGGCAGGTGTGTGGAGCGAGGCGAGACATGGTGGTGTGTCCGGGGTGGCCGAGGCGACGGTGCCATAGATCTGGGTGTTGTTGTAGTCCTGCCATTACTTTTGGCCTTGCCTGTGGTAGCTTTGGTTTTCACAGGAGCTGGAGGATTCCCTGTGGGCTTGGAAAGCTAGCGCGTGAGCCTAGCTGGAGCTAGTGGCACCCCTTTGGCGGCCAAAATAGGCATGGTGTCTTTAGCATTGGGCATAGTACTGGGGTCTTTTACCGGCTGATCTCACCTCCTATTATTATGATCTATGTCTTTGCATGCCATGTTTTAAATTTTCTGTTATATAACTCCTAATTTTCGCCTCCCGCAGACACGTGAGTATACGTGTACTTGAGTATACGTCTAAGAGGACCATACAGATGGGTTCATACGGTCTTTCAAACAATCGGTATTGAGCTTTTATTTGTCAAAGTTTGAAGAGGAGGGGGGACACCGAACCACATATTTGGCTTGTTTATTTCATTATTGTGTTCAAGCAGTAATACAAATCATAGGTCATGCATATATCAACATCCAAGAAAAATCTAATTAGTCCCTAGCTAACAATAAAAAAATGAAGATCCCTCGAAGGGAAATCATCATTGTCTTCTTTATTTATGATGCACTATACTACTCTCTAGTTTTTTTCGAAAAGGGGTTGGACACATATATGGACTTTTATTTTATTGTTGTGTTGAATCCATAATACAAATCATGGGACGATACATTTATCAAGCATGTAAGAAAGAAAATTCATACTACTCCATAGATAACAATAAAAAATGAAGTTCGTTGGGGGCATCATCCCTATCTTCTTCTTTTATGATAAGGCCGACACTCTGGCCCACGTCTCCCAAACCCTCATACGCCATGAACAACCAAACCAAGGTGATGAGCTCTCCCCCGCTGCTGAGCTGTCGGGCATGCTCTTCCGGGCGGGACTTTCCGGCTGCGTACAGAAGCATCCGCACCCACACCTGCTCCAATGTTTCCAGCTCGGCATGGACGTCCGCTTCATTTTCCAGCACTGCAAAGACGAAGGGATTATGCGCAACAGTGGACAAACTCTCGAGAAGGTACTCCTTGCTAGAGGAGGAGGCACCCTCGGCCCAGATGGAGGAGGCGGCGGCTTCTGCCACACAATCCCGCTCCTGGCTGCTGACGGGTAGCATGGTAGGGTGCACCACCAGCAGGTACAACATATACTCAGATAGCCTCTTGCAGGTATCCATACGACGCTGTGTTTTCTCTTGATTCTCTTGGCCAATGCTGCTCACCATCATCATTGTCGACTTGGCCACCCTGTGGAGCACCATGTCTGTCCAAACGTGTAGGTGCAACAATGCCTCTTCAAAGGGGTCAGTGAGTAGTGATCTATAGGTTGTTGGAACAATCTCATAGTACCACCCTAACCCCTTATCATGGCCTATCGCTCGGTCGATGAGCTCTTTGATCTCCCCCGTGACTTGGGCATGCTTATTACTGTTGTTGATGCTTATCTTGTTCCACAACTCACTAGCTCCAAATATGCCCGCCATCTTCGCCATGATGGCGGCGCAACTCCACTTCCTCCTCTCGCCGCTTCTGATTCTTTCGCAGTAGGTGCTCACGAAGTTGTACTGTCCCATAGAGTTTGACCACCATGGCTTGCTCTCTGGTTGGAACCTCATGAAGACAGCCCATGCCACTCGGGTAAGGCACCATCTATATCCTTCTCCAGTTTGCCCGAGTGGCCACTCCCAGGGTGACATCACCACAATGAAGAACGAGCAAGCTTCCAAGAACAATGCTCCAATGAACAATATATAGGTGATGACAACATCAACTCTACTTATTATTATATCCGCTCTTTGCTCGGTGGCGTCGACACTACTTCTCAGCATCATCTTGATGTAGAGAACAAAGGCAACCAGTGTTGAGGCAAGGGAGACACACCGAAGGATGGCACCGGGCCTTGTTTGGATCACCCGGGATTTCGTGTAGAGGGCGTCATACATTATGCTAAGCTCAACCTCTGCCCTCTTGAAATACATGTGCGCATCTCCTACTGATCCTAGAGGATCCCCCTCATCAAAATAATTTCTAAATTTGACACTAATTTCATCGCCCATGCCTTCAATTTTCCGTCCAATGAATATATGTCGGACGGCCCTCTCTGTGTGAAGAGAAGCATACTTGATAATTGCTTGGTATGTCTGCTGGCCTCGTCTTTCACTGTCCTCCACTTCAAGTGATTCCTTCTCTACGTCTCTGTGAGTGGAGGTCCTGAGGCCTTTCTGGCTCCCCATCTTCAGCGCCCAAATCCTCTCCCCGTACTTGATGACCCCGGCAACGAATAACAATGCTGCCGGGATTAGAACTTGGTACTGGGCGCTTGCCACCCATTTCCACAACACATACACTACTAGGCATGCTTGGCCTAGGAGGTTCAGCAGGTGCCTCAACCACAGCTCATTGTCCTCCAATGCAAAAGCAGTCACAGTGTCCTGTCCCCCAAGGTGGATAAGAAGGAAAGGTGCCCACAAGAGCTTGAGCTGATGAGGGGTTGATTCATGAACATTGTCTTCTGTGGTGGAAGTGGTAGGCAAATTGCGGGAAAGATGGCCTAGCGCATATGCTGCAATGAAATCAGCTGATAGGTAAGACAACCATGTCGTGATGCTAAGCAGCATATGGCTGTGGCGGCGCCGAAAGCCACCGAAGAAGAAGAGTGACAGTTGCAGAGCAAAGCTCAAGAGAATCAATAGATGGATTTCCCAATTGCTGAATAGCTGCGCAATGGTACTGTACACTGAAGCCTCTGATGCCATGGATGACTAGGCGTACTCTTCGATTAATTAATGCTAGCTAGCTCTCACGATCTTGATCTGCAACTGCATGCACATCAATTGTTTCTGATAATTAGGTACAATCAGGCTATGTATGTTGTGTATCTAGCTAGTTTCGTGACAAGAGAACTAATGAGTTTGATGAGCAAATACAAGGGGGGTCGTGCTATATATATGCATGTAGGCAGATTTCTCTCTCAAAAAGAAGTGGTAGGCCAATATGCGGTTGAGAATGGATTAGAGATTAAAAATTAGTATCGAAATATAATAATGCACACATGCATGTTTATATTTACCCTTCCTATGTATCTCTAAATGTAACGGCAACTCAAAATTATCAGCAAATATCATCATGAATGACATTGCAATGCAAACATGAGTCTTTAATAATTATTATTTGATGGTCATGAAAAACACAGCAAAAATCTACCTCTGTTCTATGATATAAGCCTTTCTAGAAGTTCAAAATAAACTGCTAAAAAGACTTACATTTAGAACGGAGGTAGTACATACTACATGAAAACTTTTGGAATTGGAATACCCAGGCTTACCTGCGGACTGACAGAGTACTCCAGTAGTTCATTATGTAGCACGGACCCAGCATATATATGGACTCAGCATAGTTGGTCATATATGGATGTGCTCAGCATAGTATGTGTACCTTAATATAGAATGAGTGGGTCATATATGGATGTAGATGAGATGCCTAGCAGCCGTTGCAAGCAAGGGACTTTATTCCTTTCTCTTTTTGTTTGCAAATAGTGATGATCTTTTTTCTCTTTTTCAAACAACCAGCTGGAAACATGTATTGATTCAATAACTTTTGCTTCCGTGTCCCCCTGTTCTTTTCAAACTTTGACAACAAAATTTATATATCGATTCATTTCGAAGACCGTACGAACCCACCTGAAATCCGCATGGTCCTCTTAGATGTATACTCATGTGTCTGCTGGATCCAGAAATCGGAAGGTATATAGCAGCAGCAACAAAATTCCAAAATATGGCATGCAAATATGTAGACTGCAATAACGAGAGGTACGACCATTCAGTGAGAACATAAAGTCTACCCAGCTCGACCGAGTACACCTATATGAAGGCACTAGTAGAAAAAGGGCTATCCGTTCGCGACCCCTCAGAGCATTTGTCCCGGTTGCGCCACCAACCGGGACTAATGCTGGCACGCGTCCCGGTTGGAGCGAGCACGGGGCCAGGAGGCATGCGTCCCGGTTGGTAAGGGGGGATACGTCCCGGTTGGAGCCACCAACCGGGACTAAAGGTTTGGCCACAACCACGTGGCGTGGCACGCACCTTTAGTCCCGGTTGCTGGCTCCAACCGGGACTAAAGACCCCCTGCCCTCTATAAATGCAACGCCCCAGCCCCCTCTGCCTCCACTCTGTTTTTTTAAATGGTGGAAGGTGTGAGGGGGTGTGCTAGTTTTTTCTCATGCATGCATTGAAGGTGTTTGATGAAATGTTTGAGTGAATAATCCCGTTGAATTTCTCATAGAACAAAAATATAGAAGGTGTCCGAGACGCACTTGAGCTTTCTCCTCTTTATTTCCCTCGATCGAGGTTAGCAATCTTATCTTTTCTAGGTCATTGATACAATTCATGTGTCGGTGTGAATTGGTTATTTCACTATTTATGATGCCTTTTGATAAACTTACTTATATGATGCAGATGAACGGTCGGGAATGGATGTACGGTGACCGGCGCGTAGCCGGGTATATCAAAGGCGTGGATAAATTTATCGATGTGGCTACGGCAAACAAAGAGAATGGATTTATACGTTGTCCATGTGTTCAGTGTCGGAACAACAGGGAGTACTCTTCCTCGAAAATCATTCGCGGCCACCTGATTATGAAAGGTTTCATGCCCAACTATAATTGCTGGACCAAGCACGGGGAAAGAGGGGTTATGATGGAAGATGGTGAACAAGAAGATGATGATAACAACTATCATCATATGTTTCCTGAATACAGTGATACTGCAATGGAAGACAATGGAGAGGAAAGAGGTAAAGAACGGGCATCAGATGAGCCGGCTGATGAACTTGGTAGGGTCATTTCTGATGCAAAGCGAGACTGCGAAACAGAAAATGAGAAGTTGAAGTTAGAGGGCATGTTAGAAGATCACAAGAAATTGTTGTACCCAAATTATGAAGATGGCAGCACAAAGCTCGGTACCACACTGGAATTGTTGCGATGGAAGGCAGAGTGTGGTCTAACTGACTCCTCATTTGAAAAGATGCTGAAAATAATGAAGCCGAAGTTTCCAAAACATAACGAACTTCCCGAGAGTACCTACGAAGCAAAGAAGACTCTCTGTCCTCTGGGATTAGATGTGCAAAAGATACATGCATGCATTAATGACTGCATCCTCTACCGCGGTAAGGAGTATGAGAATTTAGATAAATGCCCGGTATGCAATGCGTTGCGGTATAAGATCAGACGAGATGACCCTGGTGATGTTGAGGGAGAGCCCCTCCGGAAGAGGGTTCCTGCTAAGGTTATGTGGTATGCTCCTATAATACCAAGGTTGAAACGCATGTTCAGAAACAAAGAGCATGCCAGGTTGTTGCGATGGCACAAAGAAGACCGTAAGAAAGACGGGAAGTTGAGACACCCTGCTGATGGGTCACAGTGGAGAAAAATCGAGAGAGACTTCCCAGACTTTGCAGGTGACGCAAGGAACTTATGGTTTGGTCTAAGTACGGATGGCATGAATCCTTTTGGGGAGCAGAGGTGCAGTCACAACACCTGGCCCGTGACTCTATGTATCTACAACCTGCCTCCTTGGTTGTGCATGAAGCGTAAGTTCATTATGATGCCAGTGCTCATCCAAGGCCCGAAGCAACCGGGCAACGACATTGATGTATACCTTAGGCCATTAGTTGAAGAACTCTTACAGTTGTGGGGCAAACCAGGTGTACGTGCGTGGGATGAGAACAAACAGGAGCCATTTGATCTACGAGGGTTGTTATTCGTAACCATCAATGATTGGCCTGCTCTTAGTAACCTTTCAGGACAAACAAACAAGGAATATAAGGCATGCACCCACTGTTTAGATAAGACCGAAGGTACATATTTGCATAAATACAAGAAGGTTGTGTACCTGGCGAATCGACAATTTCTTCTGACCAATCATCCCGTAAGAAAGAAAGGCAAGCATTTCAAAGGTGAGGCAGATCACCGGAAGAAGCCTGAACTCCCTGCTGGTGATGATGTATTTGGTATGGTCAAGGACATAGAAGCAATCTTTGGAAAGGGTCCCGGTGGTCAATCAGTTCCGAACGACGTCTCTACAGGACACGCACCCATGTGGAAGAAGAAATCTATATTTTGGGAGCTGCCATATTGGAAAGTCCTGCGTGTCCGCTCTTCAATCGACGTGATGCACGTGACGAAGAATCTCTGCGTGAACCTGCTAGGATTCCTAGGCGTGTATGGAAAGACAAAAGATACACCTGAAGCACGGGAGTACCAACAAATTATGAAAGACCCAAAGAACATGCATACACATAACAAGACGGATAAAGGGCGTCACTTAAGTCGTGCCAGCTATGCTCTTACCAAAGCAGAGAAGGAAATCTTTTTTGAAGTCCTTTACAATATCAAGGTGCCGTCGGGCTTCTCATCTAATATAAAGGGGATAATAAATATGGTAGAGAAAAAGTTCCAAAACCTGAAGTCTCTTGACTGTCACGTGATTATGACGCAGTTGCTTCCGATTGCATTGAGGGGGCTTCTACCGGAAAATGTTCGAGTACCCATTGTGAAGCTGTGTTCATTCCTCAATGCAATATCTCAGAAGGTAATCAATTCAGATATTCTGCCAAGGTTACAGAAGGATGTGGTACAATGTCTTGTTAGTTTTGAATTGGTGTTCCCACCATCCTTCTTCAATATTATGACGCATCTCCTGGTTCATCTAGTGGAAGAGATTGCCATTCTCGGTCCGGTATTTCTGCACAATATGTTTCCCTTTGAGAGGTTCATGGGAGTCTTAAAGAAATATGTTCATAACCGTGCTAGACCAGAAGGAAGCATCTCCAAGGGATATGGAACAGAGGAGGTCATTGAGTTTTGTGTTGACTTTATTCCTGACCTTAAGCCGATTGGTGTTTCTGACTCGCGGCATGAGGGAAGACTAAGTGGAAAAGGCACACTGGGAAAGAAAGCAATGATATGTAGGGACGGGGATTCTTTCACTAAAGCACACTACACAGTTCTACATAATTCCACCTTGGCAGCTCCGTATATCGAGGAACACAAGAATATTGTACGCTCCAAAAACCCGGGGAAGCCTAAATCATGGATTACAGATGAACACATGAAGTCTTTCGGTGGTTGGATGCGGACACATCTCTTGAATGACACCACTCTTGGAGATCAGCTATACTTGTTGGCCGCGTCACCATCTTCTACTGTATTGAATTTCCAAGGGTACGAAATAAATGGGAATACATTCTACACGATCGCCCAAGATAAAAAGAGCACCAACCAAAATAGTGGCGTCCGCTTTGATGCAATAGACGAGAATGGACAAAAGGACACATATTATGGTTACATAGAGGAGATATGGGAACTAGACTATGGAGTCTCTTTTAAGGTCCCTTTGTTTCGCTGCAAATGGGTCAACCTGAATGGGGAAGGGGTAAAGATAGACCAGTTGTACGGAATGACAACAGTGGATCTCAACAATCTTGGTTATAAAGATGAACCATTTTTCCTAGCCAATGATGTGTCTCAGGTTTTCTATGTGAAGGACATGTCCTCCAGACCGAAAAAAAAAGAAAAAATATGCAAACGAATACATCATATGATGAGCCAAAGCGTCACATAGTTCTTTCAGGGAAAAGAAACATCGTGGGAATCGAGGACAAGACAGACATGTCAGAAGATTATAATAAGTTTGATGAAATTCCGCCCTTCACAGTGAAAACTGACGCAAGCATTCTGTTAAGTAAAGAAGATGCTCCATGGTTACGTCTGAAGCGGTCATAAGGAATGACATATGCCAAGAAGTTCATGCTCATATTATGTAACTCTAGTTCATGTCTTTCGCTGTTTGTGGCTTGACCGAAGGATATCTTTCGCGGTTTGTGGCCTTTAGTCCCGGTTTTGTAGTCTCAGTTTTTAATATTAATAAATGTCTTGAGTGTTAGTCCCGTTTTGTGGCTGGACCGGGAGTGCCTCTATGACCAGTTTCTTGGAGATGCCGGAGGACTGGGATCCGGCGGTATCTCCCTGAAACTGGTCGTAGTGGTGTCCCTGCTCTCGAAAACCATCTTGCAGCTTGTAACTTCTCTAACTAGATCAATACGCCTCGGAGCTAACTAATTTCACATATTAGGGAGTGCCTCTATGACCAGTTTCTCGGAGATGCCGGAGGACTAGGCTCCGTCGGCATCTCCCTGAAACTGGCCGCAGTGGTGTCCCTGCTCTCGAAAACCATCTTGCAGCTTGTAACTTCTCTAACTAGATCAATACGCCTAGGAGCTAACTAATTTCACATATTAGGGAGTGCCTCTATGACCAGTTTCTCGGAGATGCCGGAGGACTGGGCTCCGTCGGCATCTCCCTGAAACTGGCCGTAGTGGTGTCCCTGCTCTCTAAAACCATCTTGGAGATGCCTCAAACTGGCTGGAGGACTGGACTCACAAGGATGCCTATTTATAGTACAAGCAACTCGGCATAATGTCGACACTCACGACATAATGTCGACACTAACCCCTATTATTAGTGCTGACTCATCTTTAGTCCCGGTTGGTGACACCATCCGGGACAAGGTACAAGCCGCACGACATAATACCGACACTCACCCCTATTATTAGTGTTGCCTGGCCCACTCTGCCGCAATCCCTTCAGTCGCGGTTGGTTTCTCCAACCGGGACTAAAGATGAACCCTCTCTTTATATAGGTATTTCCCTCTATTTATTAGGTAACACTCAAGACATTTATTAATATTAAAAACCGGGACAAACCGGGACTAGCTAACACTCAGGACTAAAGCCGCCCCCTTTAGTCATAATCATGCCTAGTCCTATAGTACGCAGCTTCAGGGTCTTCATCGCCGTCGTCATCATCATCGTCATCATCACCTGCCACTCTGGGGATCCTCAGCCCATCCATGGCATATACCAGGGGCCATTCCAGCCTCGGATTCACGGCGGGCAGGAGAGGGGTCTCCTGGAAGACGATGCCGCTACCGCCAGGACAGTGTGGGGCCTGTGGCGGGTGGACTCGTGGGCACCGTAGGCGAGGATGGTCTCCCCCGGCGATGTAGCGCATCACTCCAATGATAGTACGGTTCGCCCACCACAGACGACGGCCGGCTTCGTTGTGGTTCACCGGTGGCGGGCCATCACCTTCGTACCTGGCGAGCTCCCTTTCCCGCCTATTAGCGAAGAAGGCATTCCAGGTGTCGTAGTTGTCGGGATCCCACTGGGGATCCATCCGCTGCTCCGGCGTGAGCTCGTGGTAGAAGTGGTTTGTGATGGCCGCCTGGCGTGCGGAACCTTGAGGGACAGGAGGGACAGGAACCCCTCCAGCGCTCAGCATCCAGCCGGCGGGCGGCCGGTAGCCCGGCGGACAAGGGTAGTTGGAGGCGCACAGCGCCTCGGTCTCCTCGAGGGTCAGAATGTCCCAGTAGGCGTTGTCCATTGTTCTAAGAGAGGAAGGTGTGGATGTGTGGATAGCCATGACACGATCACCCTAAATATAGAGGGAAAGGGCGGGAAAACTTGGCGTGAAGCTTTGGAAAATGGCGGGAAATATCTTTAGTCCCGGTTAGTGACTACATCCGGGACTAAAAGCTCTAGTAGAAAGGAAAGGGCGGGAAATCTTGGCGGGAAGAGGTGGGAAATGGCGGAAAATATTTTTAGTCCCAGTTTGTGACTACATCCGGGACTAAATGTCTGCCGAATCGGCAGGAAGTTATGTGTTGAATCACGGCATAGTTTGTGATGTTGTGCTGAATCATTTTTAGACTCGCAATATGTGGTTTCTTCAGAGATCCAATGCAAGTTCTAACGATGCTCGTCCCCTATCTTCATGCACACCGGTTCGACCATAGTTAGAAATTCAGATAATTCAAAACAGGCATAATAAATTCAAAAAAAACCCGAACAATAAAAATCCTTCGCATGGTGTCATATTTTGTTACATAGTTGAAAGGAAAAATACCAGACTTGGTATATTGATCATGTTTCGAAAAAACCTTCACAAAATGACCTATCATGTTCGAGGTTTCATGGCTTTCGGTCCAAATGACCGATGTTATATGCTGAATCACGGCATAGTTTGTGATGTTGTGCCCATATTATGCATGTGGGTGGACATTGGTATGGAGAACAATGTTGCAGGAGGAAGTTTTTCTTTTTGTCGCACGGAAAAGCCCTTTTCCATTTTCCGAGCGCAAAAAACGGGTCGTTTTGTGAAGTAACCACCAAAATGCCGTTTCAGAATGCTACTGTCCCATTTTCCTAAAATACTAGACCACCTTACATGGACTATCTCCCAACCGGTACATCTCCAACCGGGACTAAAGGTTCATCTTTAGTCCCGGTTGGTGACACCATCCGGGACAAGGTACACGCCGCACGACATAATGTCGACACGCCATTTTTCCCGCCATTTTTCTTCCCGCCATTTTTTCCCGCCAGTTCTTCCCTCTAGTTCTTCCCGCCAGTTCTTTACTATATATATATGTAGGGTTGGCCTCCATTGTCATTGCACATCTCTAGACTCATATCTGCAACCTCATCACTCTTTCCCATGGCTTCCACCGTAGCACTAACTCCCAGGGAGGCGGAGGCGCTTTGCACCTCGAACTACCCCTGCCCGCCGGGCTACTGTGTCCCCGTCGGCTGGATGCTGAGCGCCGGAGACGTGCCGGTTCCCCCTGTCCCTCTAGGTGTGGCGCGTCGGATGGCCATCACGAACCACTACTACTTCGAGCTCACGCCGGAGCAGCGGAGGAATCCCATATGGCATCCCGACTATTTCCCGACTTGGGAAGCCTTCTTTGTGGATCGGCGTGAGAGGGCACTCGCCAGGCATGAGGAGGAGGGCCCACCTCCTCCGAACTTCAACGAGGCCGGCCGTCGGCTGTGGTGGCGCGGCCGGACTCTCCAAAGAGTCATGGCCTACGACACGGCCGCCGACTCTATCCCCCGCCTGCGCTACCCTCAAGTCCAGCCCACTCGTACTCAACCTTCAAGGTTCAACTACGGCGACCCCGACGACGATAGCGACGACGGCCACGGCGAGTACGACGACTACAGTGGCGAGTATTACAGGTGTAGGCAGGAGCATGACTGAATTATTCAAACATTGCAAAACAAGTTCGGCCGATTGTGGCTTAATCTGGCCATGTATCTTAATTTTCAGTTCTTCTATGTAACTTTGTGTTAGTTGCGTTATGTACTTTAATTCCAGTTCTATCCTAATCAAATTTTCTTTCCGCCCAATATTTTCCGTCCTATTTTTCTGCCCATTAAAAACAGAAAATGGTTTTGAATTACTTATTCAAATCCAAACATTTTTTATGTTTAAAGTTTTTCTAAATTCCAAATTGATATTAAAAAAATATAAGTTAATTCATTTTAAATTGTAAATGGTTCATATTTTAAATGGTTACATTAATAATTTTTTAAAACAGAAAATGGTTTTGAATTATTTATTCAAATCCAAACACTTTTTATGTTTAAAGTTTTTCTAAATTCCAAATTAATATTCAAAAATATCAGTTAATTCATTTTAAAAGGTTACATTAATTATTTTTTAAAAATAGAAAATGGTTTTGGATTATTTATTCAAATCCATACACTTTTTATGTTTAAAGTTTTTCTAAATTCCAAATTGATATTAAAAAAATATAAGTTAATTCATTTTAAATTGTAAATGGTTCAAGTTTTAAATGGTTACATTAATTATTTTTTAAAACAGAAAATGGTTTTGAATTATTTATTCAAATCCAAACACTTTTTATGTTTAAAGTTTTTCTAAATTCCAAATTAATATTCAAAAATATCAGTTAATTCATTTTAAAAGGTTACATTAATTATTTTTTAAAAATAGAAAATGGTTTTGGATTATTTATTCAAATCCATACACTTTTTATGTTTAAAGTTTTTCTAAATTCCAAATTGATATTAAAAAAATATAAGTTAATTCATTTTAAATTGTAAATGGTTCAAGTTTTAAATGGTTACATTAATTATTTTTTAAAACAGAAAATGGTTTTGAATTATTTATTCAAATCCAAACACTTTTATGTTTAAAGTTTTTCTAAATTCCAAATTAATATTCAAAAATATAAGTTAATTTATTTTAAAAGGTTACATTAATTATTTTTTAAAAATAGAAAATGGTTTTGGATTATTTATTCAAATCCATACACTTCTTATGTTTAAAGTTTTTCTAAATTCCAAATTGATATTAAAAAAATATAAGTTAATTCATTTTTAATTGTAAATGGTTCATATTTTAAATGGTTACATTAATTATTTTTTAAAACAGAAAATGGTTTTGAATTATTTATTCAAATCCAAACACTTTTTATGTTTAAAGTTTTTCTAAATTCCAAATTAATTATCATGTAAAAACAATACAAATTTAAACCCCAAAATAAAAAATAAGGCGGGAACAGAGAGAAAATACCTGAATTTTTTTGAAAACAGGGGAAGATGTCCCGGTTGGAACCACCAACCGGGACTAAAGACCCCCTGCGCGCCAACCCTTGGTCTGCTGAAAATATTGGAGTATACGTCCCGGTTGGTGGCTCCAACCGGGACGTATAACCCTTTAGTCCCGGTTGGAGCCACCAACCGGGACTAAAGGTCCTTCCATTATAACTGCGCGCGCCTCTTCTTCTTCTTCCCTTCTCCATTTCACTTCTCTGCTTCACCGACGCGCGCACAACCGCCCCCGACGCCGGCAGGCTGCCCGAGCCCGCGCGTTCCATCCGCCAGCATCGCCGCCTCCGTCCGTGCGCGCACCAGTCGTCGCCCACGACTCCGTCTTCCTCGACCCCGACCGTGCTCGCCGGCGTCGATTCGCTCAACCTCGACCTCCCGCGCTCTCTCCGACCAACCTCACGCGCTTAGGGTGAGCAAGCGAACCTTCTGGATGCCTCCTTCCTTCCCCTCTCGCTGTAGTTCATGCCTGCGCCGTTAGATCCCGTTCGCCGTCGTCGGCCGTCGTTGTACCACCTGCTCCGGCAACCAACAGAGGGCGGCGCCGCCAATTTTGAGTCCGCCTGGATGCGCTGATTCCAGCACGCCAAGTCCCGCAGCCCCGCTTGCTCTCCTCCGCTGCCTACCATCGCCGTCTGACGTGTCTCCGGCGAGCCCAACGTGGCGTCTAGGTGGCATCCGCGTGGCCCTAGTCCCACCAGTCAGCCTCTAGGGCTAGCTCCTTCTCTGGTGACAGATGACCATGTTTCCCCTTTGCTTGCGTGGCTGCTGAGGTGGCTCCGGGCCCCTCTCAGCCACTATGGCTAGTTGTTACTATGGTGCAAAAAGTTTAAACATTTGATTTAATAATTTCAGAATTTGAATAAAACTTGTAAATTCAATAACTTTTATTCTGTAATTCAGAAAAATACAAATAATATACCAAAATGTTCAGAAAAATGAGAACTATCTATCTATGCTATAATCATGCATTGTTCAACAACTTAAATGACAAGTTTAATTAGAACACCCTAGTAACCCTAACAGGTGATTCCGGAGTTCCTTGAGTTAGGGTTTGCGCCCCTCGGAACCCCGATTAACTTGTCGAGCATGCTTTAGGGTTACATTCCAATGCACATTAACTTGTCGTATCATCATCATTGCTTGAGCATTGCATCGATGCCATGTGTTGATTGTTTCCCTTTCTTTCCGGTGATTTGGTTCTTCTCGGTAGAATACGATATCGAGATCGAGATCGAAGACCGAGATCAAGACCATAGAAGATCGACGAACAATACTTGAACAACTATAATCAAGTCAAGTACAAGGCTTCCGAAGATCTATTTATCTTCTATCAACAGGCAAAGGCAAGCATAGCCCCACCATGATATAATCCTATGATTTCGAAAGCATTTCAATTCCTGCCATGATGCATACGATTCTACTGTGGTCTTTATCGATAGATAGAGTATCATATCTATTGCATACTCCCTTGATCTTATATTACCTGATCCATTGCTCCTAGCATAACTAGGTTTGGCTTGTGTACACTGCTAGAGCTTGTATCTGTGTCTGCTTAGCCATGCATAGCTGTCAGTTCTGGTCCATCCAGATGATGTATCAGATGCAGAGAATCTAGTATGACAGGAGAACGTGATGAGATGAGATCAGATGTGGGTAGCCCCAGACCCGATTCACATTGTCAAGCAACTTAAAAGCCCTATCTTAGATAAGGAATCATTAATACCCCTTAGGTGCATGTGGGTTCGACGATGTGCCTTCGCCAGGGCATTCCGAACCCTCTTAAATCGATTCCAATATGGTATTTTGTTAGTATCTAGTGTTACCTATCTGCTGGATAGTTTCCCTTTTGTAGCCTTATACTCATGTTCCCCTCTCATATGCATCTGAGGTTTCTCTGAACTAGGTTTTACACCCCTCGGAACTCCGGAATATTGATTTTAGTTGATTTTAGCTAGAGTTACCTATCTACTACACGGTTTCCTTTTTGTAGCTAGGTTTAGGGTTTAGGGTTTCTCTTCATTTTTATTATTGTGTATGTATATATTAGGGTTTCTCTGAATTAGGGTTTATATCTCTCAACACCGTACTTAACTTTCTCCTTTAGCCGCTTTGACTTATTCGTTTTTCCACCTATGCAGAAAATATGGACCCACACGTCAGAGACGAAGAAAAGGAAGAGTTGATCCAAGGTGTGATCCGTGGGGAAGATAATTTAGACGTATCAACGTTTCTGAACAACTCCGGTGAGGGTGATCCTCTTTTTACCGGAATAGACAACTTGTTTGAGGTTGAAGGTGTTGCCTTCCGCGAGGGAGAAGGCGATGCCTTGTGTAATCGAGAAGACGACCGCTCCGGCGAGATGCATGTAATATAATCAATTCATTAATTAATCATCTGCTATCTATATAGAAATAGTAACGATTATCTTTCTTCTTTTAGCCCTCCGGATCGAAGGAATCTACTGAAAAGAGCAGACGAGGCCCAACCAAAAAGTTGCAAGACCATGAGAGGTTCAGGATCGAAGATGTCGCTGAAGACGGCAAGCCGACGGCTCCCGAAGTTGTCGCAAACAAATTTGTGGCACAATGCGGAGTAATCGTTAGGGACTTAATCCCGATCACCATTAGAAATTGGAATAGGCCTGCTAATGCGGATGAAGAGGGAACATGTTTATTTGTCCCTAACCACACCAAAGATTTACTGTGGAAGAGGCTCATGGTTAATTTCAAACTACCGAAGATAGAGCTGGATCCAAATGCGGAGGATCCAGTTGAGGACGCCTTACAACATGGGAGAGCCATGGAGGCTAAGGTCAGGGAGTGGGCTTTGAAGAAGATGGCCCAGTGTTTCACCAACTGGAAGAAAAGATTGCACCTTGACTATGTCGTGAAAGAGAAGACTCCCAATTTCAAGAATATTCAGTTTGAGAAGATAAAACCATTCTGGGCTGAGTTTGTGGAATACAAGACATTAGAAAAAGCTAAGAAAATGTCTGCAACGAATAAGCTGAATGCTGCTAACAAGAAGTATCACCATACTATGGGGCAAGGTGGCTACAGGGCTGGCATTCCTAAGTGGGAGAAACTTGAGAATGAACTGCGTGATAAAAAGATCACCCCAGAGACAGACGATTGGGTAGAACGTGCAAGGAATTGGTTTTACGGGCATGGGGGCACGTTGGACTCGGAAGGGAGGTGTATATATAACATACGACATAAAGAAGACCCCTTGCCAATCGAGAGGATCAGAAAAGCAGTAAAGGCTGTTAAAGATGGGGACTTCATTACCGATAGAGAGAATGATGAGCTCACACTCGCCCTTGAAAATAAGGAACATGATGGACGAACACGAGGCACAAGAGGCTCCCAACCATGGAGGACTGGGTTTCCCGAAGAGAGGAAGAAATATCCTGATAGAAGCCGTCAGAGGAGAAAGGACAGGACGGAAGTTGAAGCAGATAGTCAGAAAGAGAGAATGCATTTAATTGAAGAACGATTAAAGCAACAACAAGATGAAATTAACGCACTTAAAGAGCAAAGTACTACCGGCCCATCTTAGCAGCACACTGCATTCGATGCTACCGGCCTATCGAATAATCGAAAAAGCAGTGTGGCTTCCACCGAGGTCCCGGGTGATGACAATGGCGATGACGATGATGCACCGACGATGGCTCCTGTTGGCTACCCAGTGGATGATATCACAGAGATGACACACTGCGAGCTACATGTCAAAGTTGTGAACATATCAATGAAGGTGGCGGTCGGCTATGCCTTACCAATTGGACCCACACCAACTTACCACTGTCGTCCGGTTCCAGAGGGCTACGCTGTTGTCGGCGTGGATGAAATCATGCCCACCTTTGAGGTTTTGGATCTTCACTACCCTGCAGGTGAAGGGGATGTGACTGTGCTAGGAGACGCAAAAAACGCCACCATTCTATGGCTGAAGGAATGTATCGTGCTTCGAAATCACACGCCAAGGCCATCTTCGTCGCCGCCTCACCCGTCTCCAGCGAGGTCGTCGCCGCCGCGGCAGCCGTCTTCGTCGCCTCACCCGGCTCCGTCGCCTCACCAATCTCCGGTGCAGCCATCGCCGCGGGAGCCATCGCCGGCGCCTCAGGATAAAAAGCGTAAGCGTACCGCTACTGTGCGTCGTAAGCGATCACCGAAACGTAAACAAGAGCCTCTTCCAAAAGTACCAAAGGTTCCTCCCAAGAGAGCTTATGACTGTACTAAAGAGGAGACTGCGGCGATCGTTGATGCGGAAACGACAGCCTTTTTTGCTAAGCTGAGGCGGCCGAAAGAGCCAGAGTTCCCCAGCACCAAAGAAGAAAAAGCCAAAGTGTTGAAAATGCTAAAGACTCTTCATCAACCCGAGCCAAAGCTGTCATCAGACTATGAGCGTTCTATTCTCAAGTCACATGCGGCACAAAAAGCCTCGAAGAGTAGTACTGATGCAAGCGAGAAATCTGTTGCCCAGCTCGGAGAACAAGCAAAACAGACATGCGCCCCTCTCAAGGTGATTTCTCAAACCAATGTGGGGTCGAGCAAATATGGGGCCGAAGAGCAGTATGATCCAGAGGTAGTTGCACAATACGGAGAAGCTGCCGCTGCTCAAGGTATGAGTATTGCCCAGTACTTATCCCAGTTAGAGTTCTTCCCCGTGAGTGAAGTAGCATACAAATACCAGTACGACAAACCTCTCGTCAAACCTGAGGAGGTAAACAATCTTCCAACAAAAATGCGAAGATTGCATAACTGGTACATGCATGCCACAAGGGCCGGGGCTAACTGGATAGTGTCGAGGGTTACAAAAAAGCATCATGGGAAAGAAAAGGATGACATGATATCCATTGAATTTGATGAACTATTTCAATTATTCAATCAAGACGCCTTGGACAAATCGATCATCAGTGCCTATTGTCTATAAGTACTAATTCTATAATTAATTTAGTCTCCAGCTATATTATTTTGTTTATTGCATGTATATAATCATACTGTAATATGCAGAATGAAGATTCTCGAATGCAGCAGAGGACAAATCTATGACATTGGCTTCATTGACCCATATTGGGTTCATGAAGCTAATCTCAAAATAAGCCCCCAGGATACGGAGGATAATATAGTACACGCGTTAAGGTTTCAAGAAACCAAAAGGGAAATACTATTTCCTTACAACTTCGAGTGAGTGTTATTGTCTTGTATACACTTTCTATTTCGCTTACTCGATGTTAAGTATATAATTGATTAGTTATGCATTTGCAGCTTCCACTATATTCTGTTAATCATTCAACTGGACAAAGGGCGTGTACTAGTCATGGACTCGAAACATAAACCCCTTGAGACGTGGAAGGACATGCAGATACTTCTCCAGCGGTAATTCTAATCATTACGACACTATATCGGCAACGTTCGTGAATTTTATGATATCAAGTACTTAATAACTTATTTTATTCGTTTTCTACGTCGGGCAGCGCTTGGAAACGGTTCACCAACAAGGCTAGGGGTGTTTGGAAAGAGGAGCTTACATTTCAACCACTAGATGTAAGCACCACTAGCTATATCCGCGCATCTCTTTGATTCTAGTTTTGATACAGTTATTATCATGCTTGATTATTATTTTGATTGAACTCTGTTCTCGTAAAGTGCCTGACGCAGGGACCAGGTAACAATCTATGTGGATACTATGTTTGCGAGTTCATCCGGCAGACGTGCGATGAGAAGGGCAGAAATTTAGAGCAACTCCACGTACGTAAACAATTTCTATAGTTTTTAATTACAATCAAATTGTGTTTAGTTTCATTCATATAGGCTGACTCCTTTTTTAAATCAGATCGAACATCTACGGGACGGTCTTCTGCCAAAGGATCGCGTACGAGCAATTCACGAGGAATTGGAGGGATTCTTGGATGCAGAAGTCCTAGACCCAAAAGGGGAATACTACTCGGCTGTGTATAGACAGGGATTGTAAAAATAGCAACTTTGAAGGAATTGGCCGGTAGCATCGAATAGCAACTTTTGTATGTAGTGTATGAACTCGATCCGTGTATTGAATGTAATATTGTCATGATATTCATGATGTAATATAAGGTTCCTTGATTGATAAGTGCAAATCACTAAATAAACAATAAAACAACCTAAATGAATTCTCTGCCGCGGCACAAAAAGTGGCGAAAATGCTGCCGCGGCAACAAAATGTGCCAAAATAAATTCTCTGCCGCGGCAGAAGGTTATTAGTCCCGGTTCCTGTTACGAACCGGGACTAATGCTCCACCCCCCCCCCCCCCTCGCCCTCTATCGCTGCCACGTGTGCATCCTTTAGTCCCGGTTGGCAACCGGGACTAAAGGTTAGGGCTTTAGTCCCGATTGCCCCGTCCCGGTTGGGCAACCGGGACTAAAGCCCCGTACCAACCGGGACCTATAGGGCTGTTTCCACTAGTGGTATACATACGCTAGATATAGGTTTTGACGGGTCAAAAGAAAAACTGGTCTATACAAACTTAAGTTTGAGTGGGGTTGGGGTGGGGAGGAGGGACACCGAAGTAGACCCTTGATTTTATTCCTTTCTTGTAGTAGTGAGCCAGAGATATTTGTTATGTTTGCAACAACAGCAATGATGATAGCAAGTGGTGCCACCAAGCAACGACTTTATTCAAACGAAAACGGCCGCTCACCTGGACCTAGCACGATGAACCCCCAACAAGGAACAGGAACAAGGAATGCTTCTACATATCATGAATTTAGTTGCTTAAAATTTCTAAAGGAACATGAGAGAATGTTTCACAAGGAACAAGATGATTGCATACAAAACTACAAGCCACAAATCAAGCATCACTAAAATATATATCATTCTTTTGGCTAAACAAAAGGAATTATTAATATCGCAGAGATACAAATTACACCCGGGAACTGCAAGACGCACACAACCCTACAGGAAAAACAAGAAGAAGAAAGAATAAAAGATCCTACTACAGTGGTCAAAACCTTGTAGATGCAACACAAACTCCTGCCAAGACAACACCTGGATTCCAAATTCCCAAAAAACGACATCTACAAGAAGAAAACAATGCATAAGCATCGTTTATTTTTTTAGGCCGTGAGCAAAACAGTTCGTTTTTTGTTTCTATTTTTCAAGGCGAGTGCGGACTAGTCGCTACGTTTTTTTGTTTGATGGAATCTTGACACAAGTTGTGTAGCCTAGTAGTGAAGTAACTATCAGGAATATGCAACATGTATTTCTCTGGGGCCAAAGGCCACAATATATAGTACAGGTACAGGGCAAATATGCAGGAAGCCCCCTAACATATGGAGGAAATACAATATACAGATATATACATCTAACACCCCCCCTCAAACTCATGGTGGATCCACAACACTGAGTTTGGAGAGTAAGAAATCATGCTGCGCTTTGGTCTGGGCCTTCGTGAAGAAATCCGCCAACTGTAAATCTGAAGGCACATACTGAAGCGCAACAACCCGAGCATGCACCTGAGCACGTGTATAGAAAGCATCAACACCAATATGCTTGGTAAGCTCATGCTTGACCGGATCACGTGCAACACTAATAGCACCTGTACTGTCAGACAAAACCAGACTGGGTGTGGTAATAGAGACCCCAAAATCCGCAAGTAATCACCGTAACCAGGTCACCTCAGCAGTCAACAAGGCCATAGCACGCAACTCAGCCTCAACACTCGAACGGGAAACCGCTGTCTGTTTCTTCGTCTTCCAAGCAATGAGCGAACCACCAAGAAACACACAGTAAGCAGAAAGTGAACGACGATCCGAAGGATCACTCGCCCACGTGGCTTCCGAATAGCACTGGAGCTGGAGGGAGCTGGAACGAGGAAAGAAAAGGCGACGAGTGATCGTACCACGAAGATAACAAAGAACACGAAGAAGATGACTATAATGAACAGTGGTAGGAGCAGAAACAAACTGACTCAGAATATGAACAGGATAAGAGATGTCAGGACGAGTGACAGCAAGATAAACAAGGCTCCCAACAAGATGACGATAACGCGTCGGATCAGAAAGAGGATCACCATCAATAAGTTGAAGCTTAACATTAAGCTCCATAGGGGTCTCAACAGTGCGCTCATCTCCAAGAGCAGCACGAGCAAGAAGATCCTGAATTTACTTTTCCTGAGAGATGTAAAAGCCATCAGAAGTGGAGGAAACCTCAATCCCAAGAAAGTATCGAAGATGACCAAGATCAGTCATAAGAAACTGATCACGAAGACGAGCCTTAACAAAGGCTATATACTCAGGATCATCACCGGTAATGATCATATCATCAACATAGAGAAGAAGAAGAGTGCGTCCACGAGGAGAAGTGTGAACAAACAACGCTGGATCATGAGCACTAGGGAAGAAACCTGCAGCTGTCACTACAGAAGAAAATCGCTCAAACCAGGCACGAGGAGCCTGTTTGAGGCCATAAAGAGAACGTCGAAGACGACAAACCATCCCCTCAGGAACAGAGTACCCAGGAGGAGGCTGCATATAAACCTCCTCACTCAACTCACCATTGAGAAAGGCATTCTGAACATCAAGCTGGGACACAGACCAGTGACAAACAGAAGCAACAACAAGAAGAGTACGCACAGTGGTCATATGAGCGACATGAGCAAAGGTCTCATCATAGTCACGACCATGCTCCTGCTGAAAACCACGAGCCACAAGACGCGCTTTATAGCGCTCAAGAGATCCATCAGAGCGAGTCTTAATCTTATAGACCCACTTACACGTGATAGGACGAACACCGGGAGGAGGAGAAACAAGATCCCAGGTGCTAGTGCGCTCAAGCGCAGCAATCTCCTCGGCCATGGCCATCTGCCATTCAGGATGATGCTCAGCATCCCGATAAGAGGTCACTCGGAGGCAACAGAAAGACCATACTGACTAGGAGAGTAACGGTTGGGGGCACGACGCTGACGAACAGGACGAGTAGAGGGAAGATCATCAGAGGAAGACGATGCAGGAGACGACGATGAAGAAGAGGGAATAGGAGAGGAAGACTCCGGAGAACAAGGAGAACTAGGAGAACTAGACGGAGCAGAAGAGGACGATGTCGAAGAAGAGACATCAGGGGGAGGAGATCCTGAAGAAGACACAATAGGGGTAGAAGGAGGTGTGTCAGGGAAGAGAAGAAAAGAGATATCTTCCACCGGGTAAGTACCAGCGGTGGGACGAGGATAGAAAGGACGCGTCTCATCAAAAGCAACATCACGAGAGATACGCATCCAACGACCAACAGGGTCCCAACAACGATAGCCCTTATGCTCATCACTGTATCCGAGGAAGACACACTCAACAGACTGAGCGGTCAGTTTGGTGCGTTCACGAGGAGCAAGGAGAACATAGCAAACACAACCAAACAAGCGAAGCATGGAGTAGTCTGGAGACTGTCCAAAGAGGCGCTCAAGAGGGATACCACCCTGCAAGGCAGCAGAAGGCTGAATATTGATGAGGTAAGCCGACGTAGCGACAGCCTCAGCCCAGAAATGCGGCGGGAGAGAAGAAGCAATCATCATAGCGCGAGTGGTCTCAAGAAGATGGAGATGCTTACTCTCAGCAACGCCATTCTAGGCATGTGCGCCAGGACAGGAGAACTGAGAAAGAGTGCCCTGCTCAGCAAGAACACCTCGCAACATCTGGGAGATATACTCACCAGCAGAATCAGCACGAAACACACGGATGGGGGTAGAATATTGAGTACGAACCATGGCCGCAAAACGCTGATATATGGAGAGCACCTCACTAGAGAGCGCATAAAATACAACCAAGTGTACCGAGAAAAATCATCGATGAATAAAATATAGTAGCGATGGCTCCCTTTCGAAGCGAAGGGAGCCGGACCCCAAACATCGGAATGGACTAAATCAAAAGGTCGCTGAGATACAGACGCGCTAGTAGGATAGGGAAGCTGAATCTGTTTACCCAACCTACAGCCCTGACAATGCAAAGACCCATCTCCTGAGACAGACCCCAGAAGACCACGATGAACTAATGACGACAGGCGAGAGTCACAGAGGTGACCAAGACGATGATGCCACTGCTGAAAAGAGCTAGTAGTAGAGGCGACAACCGGAGAAGAACTGGTAGATGAAGTGGCAGCGGAAGGAACACGAAGCCAGTCTAACTCCCAAAGACCTGAAGAGTCACGGCTGCGAGGGCCAGCTCCAACCAGGGCCTGGGTGCGACGGTCCTGAACAACACAAGAATCAGCATCAAGAATGACGTGACAACCAGAGTCAGTAAGTTGGCTAGCAGAGAACAGATTCATCTTAAGAAGAGGGACATGAGAAATATCAGGAACAAAAAAAAAGAAGTAGAAAGGATGCCCCGACTAGAAACAGGGAGAAAGGTACCATCAGCCGTAAAAACACGGACAGGAGAAGGGAGAGAACGAAGAGCGGACAGAAAAGAAGACTCAGAGGTCATATGAAAAGAAGCTCCAGAATCTAGATACCACGGAGACGTACCTGACTGTGTAGAAGGTGGTGGTCGCACAGTGCCTGAAGAGTCAGTCACAGAACCAGCAGTGCCCGTCGAAGAAGAGCCTATAGCAGCAAGAAGACCGCGAAGACTCCTGATAATGTCCTGATCAGAGAGAGCAACTGCTGAAGATCTGGAAGAAGCCGACTGCCCACGAGCCTGGTGTTGCTGACGTAAACTGGGGTCCCGTGTATAACAGGTGGCCCAAGTGTGACCATCCCTGTTGCAGTAAGAGCAGTGACGAAGAGAACCACGGCGACCCTGACCACGAGTCTGCTGATGCTGACTCTGACCCTAAGGCTGCTGGTGCTGAAGCTGACCCTGACCCTGACCTGGAGGAGTGGGTAGTATCGGCGGCGGCACAAGGGACCGTGGCTGAGTCGAGGGAGCAAACGGCAAAGGAGCACCACTAGTAGCAAACGCAGATGGAACCGCAAGAAGACCAGCACCACGGAGACGGGTCTCCTCAGCCCGAAGCTCAGACAACACCTCAGAGAGCGGAACACGACCACGAGCATTCAGCTGAGCACGCCGGGGCTCAAACTCCTGGCGAAGCCGAGATAGAAACTCATAGATGCGGTGAAACTCCAAGTCCGAGCGCACAATCTGGCAGCACGAGCATGTGCCACAAACAGCAGTACGGAGAGAATCAAGCTGACGCTAGATAGCAGCACTCTGAGTATAAAACTCATCAATAGTAGAATCACCCTGCTGGAGAGCATGCTCCTGGCGAACCACAGACAGGTAAAGAGCATCCCCAGACGGCTGATAGCGATGACGAAGATGGGCCCACTGAGCGGCAACAGTAGGGAGACTCATGAACTCAGCAGCATACTAGGACAGAACACTGGAGGTGAGAACAGCAGCAGCACGAGCATCCTCATCAACCCACTGAGTGTAAGCAGTCAGAGCGTGTCGATAGGCCTCGAGATCAGAAGAGTACTGCTTGAACTTCAGGTCATAAGCAGCAACAGCAGTATCATCAGCACTCTGAGCAGCATCCTTGGCCTCCTGAGAAGCATCAGCACCGAGAACAATCGGCGTCGGCGGAAGAGGAGCCATGGGAGCAGGGGGCACGGCGGACAGGAGACCTCCCCGGAGAGCACACCCCAAAGACGGAGACCGCGCATGTGAACGCGCATAAAGACAGCGAAATCAGGGTAATTCGCGCCATCGAAAATCACCGGGCAGCGAGGAATCGCAACATAACCTGAGGAAGTAGACATATCTCTCTCTCTTTTTTTTAACGCACCGGCAGACAGAGACCAGCCAAAATCCGGCCAAATTCTGGCTACCCGGAACAAGGGGCGGTGCCTAAAGACCGGGGGAAGCTAATTCCAACCGTCAGGGATTGATTCCCGGTAGCGGTAACGGCCGGCGATGACAGACGTGATGGCCGGCGCGATCGGAAGTGAAACAGGAAAGCAGGGAGCAGCCAACAGCGAGCAGCTAGCAGCCAGCAGCGATCTGGCGGCTGGGGGCGGGGGGAGCAGCACGCAGCAGCGAGGTGGGGTGGGGTGGGCGGGTGGCCTAGCGCCAGAGACGAGGTGGAGAGGTGGGGCGACAACCAGTGTGTCGATCTGAACCACGCGGCGCCAGGAACGAGGTGGGAAGGTGGGGGCAGCGACGGAGATTTGCAGGAGGGCCGACAGCGGTTCTGATCCCGTTCTGATCGAGGAGCAGAGGGTGACGGGACCAGGAGGGGCGGGGCCCGTCAAGGAGTAGTCCCGTCAAGGTGCAGCTCAGCAGGTGTGAGGAGATCGGCCGATCCGATCTGGGATCTGGGATCTGGGAGGAGATCGACCGAAAAACAGCGAGATTGACCAAAAACAGCGACAATCGGCGGCGGCGACGTCGAAGGAACGACGACAGGGACGATGGCGGCTGTGACGATGTTGTAGAATTTTTTTTTGTCTAACCTAGCTCTGATACCATGTCAGGAATATGCAACATGTATTCCTCTAGGGGCCAAATGCCACAATATATAGTACAGGTACAGGGCAAATATGCAGGAAGCCCCCTAACATATGAAGGAAATACAATATACAGATATATACAGTAACAATCCTAGACAGCTCGATTCCTCGATAGAGTTTCAGACATACTTGCCCTTGTATAACTTTCATGTATCCTCGATCATCTATCAATCAAAAAAAATAACCTGATGCAAGGTGACATACTGGACAACGACTAGGTACTCCAAATACGTACAGGCGTGTAACCCTTGAAAGAGGAAAAGGCAGAATCCGATCAGCCAATGCGACTATATAATAAACCGATCAAGCACGGGACAGAGATCCCACGGAGAAGCTAGCAAACACTTACGCAACAATGTCGATACCCTAGGACGCCATCTTCGACAACCTCAAACACTTTGCATGATTAATTTAATCTCTGTTAAATTAGTCATGTTTTATCTACTGCTTTTCTGGATTAAATCATTGGGTAATTTTCTCATATTTCTAACAATAAGGGGTACCAATTTTTTGCAAGTTATTTAATGAGCTGCACACTAGATTCAACTATTGACATACTTACTCCTAGAGGATCAGCGGAAACCCATAGTTATTGGCTGCAACAGGATGTTAGGGGTTGATCAGTACTTCTTTTTCTAGGCTACGGTATGCTGGCACATTAGTAGACTTCAAAATTGATAGCTTTTTGTTGCTTTTTATTTTCCATTGGTTGGTTCATGTTTTAACCTTAGCTGATCCGTGATGTAATAATATAAACTACTTTGAATACATTGCAATAAAGGTTGGCTGTGTGCATCACTTGATGCAAAGGCCGGGGTTATGCTCCCATTTCGTAAAGAAAGGATTGAAAGAAGCCATTACGATTGCTAGTTGATCCATCCTTCTCTCCTTGTATCCTTCCCTTTGATTTCTCGGCTACTTAGTTCGCCCAATGTTGGCTACTTGCACGAACTCTGTACTCATATGGTCCTCCATCTCTTAGTATTTTTTTATCCAAACACATTTCAACCAAGATCAATGGTAGACTCGTCCTAGTGTCAGTAGTCGTCGCTAGTTGGTCCATTGACCTATTTGTAATTTTTATAACTTTTGATCCTTATGTACTGTTGTTGATGACTTTGGATTTTGTATTTCCTCGCTTCTATTCTCCTCTTGTTAGGTTCGTTTATTTCTTGTGTAGTATGTACTCTTGTTAGGTTCAGTTATAGAAAAATTTTCTGGAGCTTCAGACTTCCTCCTTTTGTCCTGATGAAGATTGTTCAGACTATGAAGATAACTGATAACCCCCCTGTTCCGATGAAGTACATATATAAAACACGTGAAAAACACAGTATGATCTCACGTCACTAGAGTCTGTCCTTTTTAAAAATGGAAAAAATTAAGATTCAAAAAATCTGAATATGTTTATTTCCTACAAGTACATATACACTAGCAAATATGCATATTGCTACGGAAAGAAAATTTTATATAAGCATGTTGCTTTGGAATATTTTCCTAAAAAATGGCACTCTCTCTGTTTTAAAATATATGTCGAAAGTTTGTTTAAATTTGAATGTATCTAGACACTATTTAGTATATATAGATACATCTAAATTTAAATAAATTAACAACATCTATTTTTAGACGGAGAGGTTAGCATTTCCACCTGAACTTAGCTAAAGTTACAAATTCGAGTTAAATTGTTGACTACAAAAAAGTAAGAATCGTGAACTTGCAGATCCGCACATCTATTTACGTATAAAATTTCAGAAAGAAGTACATGTTCATTTCATGACTATAGAACAATGCAAATTCGGGGATACATTTATTTATTTATTGTGCAGAATACTAAATATCTACTATCAAAGCTCCTCCTTCAGCATAGAACAATACAATCCTTCAGCATTGCATCTATCTATGATAAAGGGCAAAGCAAAAGAAGCAAAGGAAAAAAGAAAAGGAAAGAAAAAAAAGGAAAGGCTGACAAAGTGGATGGGTAACGTGCAAGATATGCTGTGAGGCTGACAATGTATAGCTAATAGCAGCTCTCGGCACCATTGCCCATCGCCCATCGCCTATTCCCAAACATCTATCTACCATAGCATTCCTGCTGCCACCGCCGTACGCCAAATTCATCACTTTCCGTTACGAGCGATGGGATTCCTTTCTCTTTCGTTTCTATGTGCATCTCTTTATCGATCCGAGATATCTCTTCCGTACGCCAAATTCGACACATCTCTTTATCGATCCGAGATATCTATGTGCATAAGTATATAATTAAGTTATTTCCTTTCTTTCTTTCGTTCTTTCTTTCTTTGTGCAACCTTCAGTGGGACGAAGCTGAGTATTAATCTAATCTGCAGGCGATGGGTTAGCTATTTCTTTCCTGGATTGTTGTCCACCCGTCATGGTTTTCTTCTGCGGATGGTAGTACTACTTACTACTTCCTTCGAACAAGATTAATAAATGCGTGGTTCAGTAAGATTGGTAAGTACTCTCTTTCCCTCCTTCCTCTTCTTCCCTTTCCGTGTCTCTCGTGACATATATTGGAAGTTGATTTGCATTTCGATGCATTACTACCTATAAAGGCCCTTGGCCAACCCGGCCTCTCGGACGCTCTCCCGTGGCACACCAACTGGTGACATATCGGTGGGAGCTCCCAGCGAAGGCTAGGATCCAGAGGCTACACTGCTCCATGCGGTACTGTTTTTGTGTGTTGTGTTGGTTCCGACTTGTGTTGTGTTTTTGGTTGCAAATATGGACCTCCTTGCCAGAACATTGATGATTGATGTTGGAGTTGCTTGTTTTTCTGACACGGGAGCTGTATATGACTGAAGAAATTTTCCTACTCTACAAATAACTACAAATAACCAGTGGTTTAATGATCCTAGGAAGCAACTCCCATATCTCCCTCCTTATTGTAATTAGAACCACTGGTATGTGCTATCAATTGCTGTATATTTTAGGCTTCAGGTTTTTTGGGAGAATTGAGTGTGAATACGTAGGTGTATGATCATTTTCTCTACTATTATTTCTATGCATTTGTTTCTTCCTAAAAATATAATTGTAATTAGAACCACAAATTATCACAAGAAAATAAACAAGAACTGTAAGGCTTCGGGGTTTTCGGGAGAATTGAGTATGAATATGTAGGCGTATGATCATTTCCTCTACTATTATTTCTATGCATTTGGTTCTTCCTAAAGATATAATTGTAAATAGAACCACAAATTATCACAAGAAAATAAACAAGAACTGTAATGGTCTATTTCAGATTTTGAACGCATTGTGGTTCAGTAAATTCTAATATCTTCCATGTAATTTTCTGGACTGCTATCATGGTGTATGCTTAGTTCAGATTTTTTATCCTAGGATCTGTACAAATCACATAATGTTCGTGCATCTCATTATTGATGAGTACCGCGAAGAAAAGTGGGAGTACAGTGGGAAAAGCGCAATATCCCTTTATTGGCTGGGACTACAACGGGAAAAGTGCAATATCTCTTTATATCACCTGTAACTTTGTCTCATTACTTCTTCATTTTGCGAGCTTATCACTACAGGTTAATCTTGCCTTGCTCATTTCACAATACCCCTGCTTTCTGCACCCTAGAGCTCAGAAAGATATGGAAACTCCAGAAATGGTAAGCCCAGTGATGTTCTTGGGCTGCCACACATCCAGTTTTGTCAGGTATACTACGTGGACATTTACAGTAGACCCAAATCAGAACACATGGTAGCGTAAAATATGTTACCTTTTGATGTGGCCATCAACCTTAGTGCAATTATGTCGCGGTATCTCTTAGTTACGCGCATTTGCACAATAGGTGCCAAGCAGGCCGGACAAGCCAAGACACTGATGTTTTCTGCGTATTACTATTAGTTGTTTCCGGCGTGTGCACGGCATTTGGAAGTGTCTTGGACCATTATTTTTTGAACTTCCCCACTTGGTAGTAGTGTACCACTTACAGGGCTCACATGCTGTAGCTTTGTTATAGGTAGGTTCAACATGTAGATTCTTCTATTTGGAACTCGGCAACTCCTGATTAATAAGTTCAGAACACTATTCAGTACCTGGTCACCAGTTTCCTTTGATGCTCCTTGATTTTTTTAATGGTTAAATATATGCAATTTCCTCACTTGATGATGCTTCCTGGCAGACGAAAATGATTCCATCCATAATTGGACACCAACAGTTTAGACACTGCAGAAGATAATATTCGAGCACTGCAACCCAACCGTATTGGGTTCAGACTTGAGAGTATTGATGGCTTCATTACAGGTAGGACTTTCATATACGTGATATCTTTATTTTCTTATTCTCTCTGTAACTCATAACTCTATAGGTTGAATAAATTGCCGATGTAATATATTCTAATGGGGATTTAATTTAGGTTCACGAGAAGTGAAATTGCATTTTTATAATGCTAATATCATGAAGTTACCTTACCTTGAAGTGCAAACTGTACATTTAGATTTCTAAGGTATTGATGGCTTTCTAGGGGATTGCATTTTCCTTATTTCTAAAATACATATCTTTGAGATTTACTACTATTTCTCTCTAAGATTTCTCTAAATGTGTTGTGTTAGAACTTTCAAATGACACCCTAGACTAATACATAACATTTTTAGTATCGCTACTTATATCTAGGTTCTTATTGTTTAATCTATTCTATCCTCTATCAAGTGCTAGGCAATCTTCGGGCTAGCAGTATCAGGTTATCGCATAATAGTAACCACATAGTTCTTCTGGCTGCATATATGGATATATGTGGCCAGTATCACGTTATTATCACATAATAGTTGAAGGCGCTCCTATATTTTAGAACTACGCAGAGACGTGTGATGCTTCTTTGACTGTACATGTTGATGTATTTGCATCTTTAGCACCCTCTCTTTCCTTAAAAAAATCAGATGGTTTGGCATCAGAAGTATGAAAAGATTAACTGTACACACTTGGGTTTGCTAGGAACTTCCTCAACAGTTAAAGAAAAAGTAGAAAGTTCATGCCTGCTAAACTTGTTTCGGGAAGAATATGATGTTTTGCTACAAATTCTGATAATGTTGGTGAATTACAGGTTTGCTACCACCGTTGATCCTTTTTTTTTATGCAGCGCAGGTTTGTTACTAAATTCGGGAAAAATCAAACACTTCTTTAAATCACCTTCCATAGAGCTACTACCTAAACCAGGGGTTCAGCGAACATTTAATATATTTCTAGATCACTACTTCTGATGGTACAAGGTAAAGTTATTTTTCCGTAACTTTTTGACCATAGCTTTTTTCTTTTCTAAATATATACGTGGACATCTAAAGCATCTATGGTTTTATATATTTCTTACTAGCAAATGTGCATCGCCGTATTTCATTGCCACAGTAATTGTTTACCTTTATCTAAACATGCTGTTTCAGATTTGAGAATGAAGAGAAGAGGAAGAATTCAATGGAAGAGTTTGTGATGGACATGGTGATACCCCTCTCTCGGTTCTGCGTGTTAGTAAAGAAGATATCAATCTAGAGAACTTTGGTTAAAGTGTTGTTTCTTTTATCTATGCAACCTTTGTTATTTGGTTTTGATTAGTGCTCATCTAGGTTGAATATTGTCTCCTTTCTGATCATGTCCTCTCCTGGACCACCACTCATCTGCAGGTGAAAGTGGAGCTGCACCCAGATGGTTGATCTAGAAATGGAGGGATTATACACTACAAAATTTATCTCTTGGTTCACAGATGCGATCACCCTGTGTCTAGGTAGATGATTTTTTTTTCCTCCCCTAATCTCTGTTATATATTGGTGTTGATCACTTATTCACTTGCAGATGCAAGAACAGCCTGAGCTAGAGTTCAGGCCACCGATGTTGGACATTGTGCAATAGCTGGCGCATATCTCATGCAGATATCAAGTGTGGGGGCGGTGCTCGGTGTCTCTCTGGCACGAGCATTCCAGTAGAGTAACTATTAGTTCTAGGGGAAGATGCATGCTTCCTACAGACGTTCTCAATATTGATTCTTTCTGGGTTAACTCTTTCCAAATAATTCAGTTGAATATGTTTCTTTTGATTTTACTTTCTTTTCACTTTCTACTGTATTCTTTGTTAAAAAAAATACTTGGTTATATACTGGACTTGGTGTCATTTGTTTCTAACAAATTGCTCAGTGGTTATTTTTTTTTCGTTATGCTTCCCATGCTATTTTCCCAACCGGTGCTAAAGAAACTAAATTGCAATGAGTATAATTAGTAACAACTTATTTTTCAAATTCATAATTATTGTAAAAAATATCACCTGTTCTGGTGCAGAACTGAAAACGAGTAAAGGAATTAAAAATTATTGTATAGTAGTAAAGTGTAATCTACAAGAATCAGCATGAACTGTGCTTAGGAGTTAGGCATAGCTGATAACAAGTGCATACCACAAAGCCAAAAGCATAAGCTGACTGGAAATAAAAGAAACTGCAATAGGACATCATTAAACATACCTTGTTGTGATTAATTAGGCATGTAGTCGTCATACAAAGTGTTCCCCCAAATCAAAGCCATTATCTTGGTACCGAAGAGTAAGCAAGAGTTGTTCTAGACTTCCTAAGTTGTGCCAGACTTCATAACTTGACAGGCAACAGTTGAATTTAGTTTGAGAACTTCAACCTCTTTTGAAAACCTGTCCAATAAAGTGTCATGAACAACAATAAAAAGTTTTTTGTTCAATCATGTGGATAACATGCGCACAGATTAATTCATCTATATCTGAATAGCTAAATTAAGATAAATAATCGGAAAACTAGGCCATGTATTTACAACTTAAAAAATACCTTGATTGCATAGAACATCTTGCGCTGAGCCGCTGATCCTACCTGGAATCCGAGTCGGGAGGAGCCGGAGGTGCAGGAGCCGCGCCGACAGAAGCTGGGAGGAGTCGGCATCTCGGAGGTGGGGATTGGGGACCGTCATAGAGAAGCGGTGTCGTGACACCCAAGATGAAGATGGCGCAAGAATACGTCGGCGATGGCCGGAATAGGAGGCGACCAGCGGCAAGCCATAGATCCATGTGGAGCTGGGAAACAAACATTGCAGCTGGAGCTGGGTAGCAACGCTGTACACAAACTTATGCTACCAATCAGCTAGCTGACTAGCATCTGGATGGATTCGCTGCCTGGCTAGCAGCCGAGGAGGACACATCGGTGGTCGATTTGGGAGAGGAGCAGTGGTGAGTGAAAAGAGTGAGGGGGATCGTGAGGGTGTACGTGAGTGAGCTTTTCTGAGAATTTCTATTTTCGAGAGAGACTTTTTTAAGGAACTTGGTGTAAGAGAGCTATGGGGATTGGGGGAGAAGGAATACGTACACCCAGATCATTTTCCTTTGGATGGAACGAGCTTTCTTTTTTAGTCGAGCTGATAACCAGTAAATAAATTCTATGTAAAAACGAATTCATATGAAATGTAAATGGAATGGGCCTGACGGCTATTGTTCTCGAAAAATAATATAAAACATACACCGCCTGAGTGTTTTTAATTCATTTCTTCATTGTTGATATCTTTTATTTATCTTCTTCGAGTGTATAATTTTAAAATAGTGTAAATGTTATGGATAAATAATTTAAATACTCTATATGTTTAGATTTTAGCGGTCAACTAAAAAACAAAAGACACATGCACCGTGTCTCATTAGGGCATCTACAGCGGGCCGACGTAAACCGGCGCCGCATCCGGTCTGTTCGGATGTGTCGGTCCGCGGACACAATTTAGGTCGTGGTTTGGCCTGTCTGACCGGGACACTCAGCAGCGCGACCCATCTGATCCGCGCTGGCCCGTAGAAAAAGGTTTGTAATTACAAACACGATTAAAAAACGCGTGAAATTGAAGAAACTTTACATTGATTTCTTTACTATTAAAAAGAAGTTGGTGTTGGTACGTCCACTTTGACACTTTGACATCAAACATTAGAACAAGCAGGACCGTATGATCTACATCCGACGATGCTGCTGTGAGTCGCCCCAATACTTGGCTTAGTTTATTACATCTCTTTGCCACCGCTAAGTAAAAATTGCCGATTCAAAACACCTGAACAGAAAAAGAGGCGAGGACCATGATGCACAATATCCCGGTCTCTTCTCAGGAACCCTAAGTCTCGCCGCGGACGCCCCTCCTGTCTTGCTCCCACCCCAATCACCCTCCCGCCGCCACTAACAGCCCGAGAACGTCCAAGGCGGAGATCACCGTAGCAGTCCAACACGACGTCTGAGATCGCCGCAGTAGTCCAGAACGCTTGCCCAGGCCCCATTCCCCAAATCAACAGGCAGCGGTGCAGGTCCCTCCTATGGCGAACTAGGATGGTGTGGTCTTCCTGCCCCGCCGTCCTCTCCCATCTTTCTTATCTCTAGAGGTAAGCCTCGATCACTTCTCCCCTCCTAAACCAGTTGCGCCATCGCCGCCTCTCCATCCACCTCGCTGGCCACCCCAACCCCCTCCCACCGCCAGTCGGGCCTCTGAAGGTCTGGTTCCCCACCTCCCGGTGACCTCAGAGCACCCCACGAACAAGGTACGCAAGAGAGCACACAGTCCTATAGCCGGCGACCATGCTCGTGCTCGCTCCCGTGGCCAGCCACGCCATGTCGAGAAGCTAAGGCCAGGAACAAGCGAGTCAAGGGAAGGGAGGTGATAGAGGTTCAGGCGTTTCCCTGGTGGCCAAAGGGGAAGACAGCGCAATTCCACGGGCGTTACTAAGTGCAGTAGGTACTTTTTCTTTGTCGGTCTGCCCTGGCCCAATTTCTCTCTTCCTCTGTCTTGCGGATCCGGGAGCGCTAGCATCCTGGGGCGCCAACGCATGGTCGTTGTCTAGAGGTCATGGTCGTTCACCATGTTTTTCTCGATGGACAAGTGCCCTTGTAGGCCAGGAAGCTTGGCGAGATGCGTTTATCGTTGTAGACTCTGAAGTGGTATGTTGACACCCTGCTAGCTGCAATATGATCTTCCATGTACTTTTATGGTATATAGTTCTATGTACATAGGTCGGCCGGCATGGCCGTCAGATATGATTTTGGGCATGGCTGTCAGATATGATCAGTTGCAATGGTTTGCTTGTTAGCTTCCTGTTCCATAACTTTGCAAATCGTGGTAGAATCTGATTTTTGTTTATTGTTGTATGTTGCAGGCGACCGGGTTTACTTCGTGGGCATGCATCCTGCAACAAGGCAGCACCGATATTTTTTTAATCAGGTCGGTCAGGAGGACATCTCAGGTATTAGTTTTGTGGTTTTTCAAAATCCAGAAGCAACAATTTTGAGCGATCATGAGGAAGGAGATCGTATTGACCTTTTGCATCCACATCTATATGTTCAAATAAGATCATCTATCGACCCTTTTAAAATAGAAGTTGTAGTTCTTCTACCTCTTTCCTACTACTTTGAAGTACCAAATTTGCCCAAAGGCAAGCATCTTGTTCAGCTTTGGTCTGTCCTTCAAACGTGGAAAAGAAACCTCGGATTCATGTTGGTCCTATTAAATATAAAACTGAAGAATGCCATCATAAGAAGGTAATGTCTTTCACACACTTGCATCAGCATTGCAACACACTGTTGTTGTCTTTTATTTGTGTTTGTTCTCAAAATTGGTGAATTTAAGATAAGAATTGAAGAAATGGGATGTTTTAAACCATTTTCTTGAGAGATGTCTGTACCACAAATAAAGAATCCTTTTTGCAGGGTGGGTTCTTATTGGGTACATGTATATGTATCAAATTTATTAAAGTTTCCAACTCAACACCTTTCATCTACCTGAAGTTTATGTTCTATAAGTTGTGTTTAGGATATTATCTAACTGCTATTTCTCTCATGAACTAACCGCAGCCCTGGTGTTTCCTCTTATTGTTTGAGTTTATATTGATTCACTTGTGATCAGCATGCCAGACCTCCTTTACATATTTTTGCATTGTTAAGATATCTGAATTACTATGATGATTGGTGCTTAAGTTATTTTGGAAAAACTAATTGGTGATGATCAAGCTCTGCGTGTCCTACTTGTGCTTAATTGAGCTATGTAGTATATGCCTGCTATCTCTAGAATTGTCTGAATTCATTTTGTAATTTCTCTACAAATGTGCTTAATTGACACTACACCAAGTTAAAAACTTTTAATGTTTTCTTCAGTTAATCATAGCCCTGTAATGGTGCAACTACTGATTCTTATTGGAGAACTCTGGTTAGTGAAGGCAAGTTCTATGACATAATTTGACCATTTAGAGCAAGTTCTTCATGCTGGTAAATGATGTATATAGAGTAATTTGGTGTGTAAAATGATCAACTATATGCATAATATTCTGAATTTGCAATATATTTTAAACAACACACTCCAAAATCCCTGACCACACTTCAGTCTGCAGATCTATGATATTCTCTCCTCTATGCTGCAGAAGAAGAATCGTACCCAAGATATAGATGAGTTTCAATGAGTATCCCATTGGGTGTTAAATTGTAGAACCGACCATTTTTTAGCTCCAGCCCAGGATAAGGGAAGATCGGTTTGATTGGCCATCATGAATCTCATCGGTAGTCTATTTACTCAGAATGATGTGAGAAGAGGAAGTATGTGAAGCATTGTGGCCTATCTTGGAGATGAATCACCCGAGGGGCCTATGCTTGTATGAGCTCCACTACAACAGAAAATAGATCTCCCGGGATTTGTACACGTTATACCTTGATCCGAGCGATACTGACTCATTTCTAAGTGTAAGTCGGTATTCATTTTTCCCTTGAGTTGAAGTCCATCATTGTTGATTTATTTATTGCTGAAGCAAATATAATGTCATTTTCATCATCAATTTATTTTATGTTGCATAGATAAGTGTCACCATATGCATAATGGTTTTACTTCTGAGTTAATTAGCTCAGACATATCCTGAATTCGTATTGGATTGTTGCAGCCAGAATGTGAATACCTATGTTGTTTGCACCGTGGCTAGATAGACAATTACAATTCTGCAACCATATGTGTCTCTAGAGTTCGTAATTATTTGAGAGAAGAGCAAGTCATATATTTCATTGTGGATGCAAGGGCTACACCTTTGATTTTGATGATAAGTTTTTTACCAGGTGAACTGAAGGTCGATAAGTATAAACTGGTACGGTGAATCAATAATACCACCAATGTACTCCTCTGCACCATAACAGAAGTGTTTCCGCTTTCTTTACAGCTTATATTGTGGAACACAGGGAGAAGTTTGGATGAAATGTGTAGCAGATGTTGGGCTTACTTCAGTTTGATATCCGCATGCTTATGTAAGATGTTGCATTTCGTACCACAAAGAACTTGAATATGGTAACACATGGACAACTCAAAAGAGTAGTTGATACAAACAAAGTAAACTATAATTATCTCAAACAACGACAACTTTTAGTACCATGTCAACGCACAACGCTGGATGTTCTATGAAATTTGTAATTGGACACTGAGCCAAGAGACAAGCACATGAGATGATTGCATGATGGTCCATTGGCCAACCTAACGGTATTCATAACGACTTACGTCTGATTGTGAGATTATTTGCCGCGCCTATTTCTTTTGTCCGAGAGCAAAAAAAAATGGTCTTTTCTCGGCTTGGGCTTTATTTCACATGTTTGCTGCAAGGATATAGAGGGATCCTTCGTTCTGGAGTCCTTGTTGCGTGACAGATAAGCTAAAGCCCCACTTCTTGATGGAATTGATCGGAATGATTTAGTTGCTATAGCTATTTGGTACATTTGGTGGGAGAGAAGGCAGGCTGTCAGAGGTAAAAATATTCAATCCTCGGTTCATTCAGCGTAGTCTATTTTTGTTCTGGCAACAAATTACTCAAGGTCAAAAAAAGGTAATTCTACTGTAAGGCACGTTTAGAGGAAGATTTTGTGAAATTAAATGTCGATTGCTTGTTTCAATGTGGACTCAGGTACGGGTAGCACCGGTGCCGTTTTGAGAGATGATAAGGGTTTCTTTTTGGCGGCAATCAACTGTGGTGTGGATTCCGTATGACTCTTATGCATTTTCAGTAGAGGCCCAAGCCCTTCAGAATGGACTGCTTCTTGCTGGACAGATCGGGTGCAATAGGCTCGAAGTCAATTCGGTTTGTCTTGATGTGATAGAGGTCATGCAGAACGGCGGGAGATCGCTTGGACCAGCAGCTACATTATTTGAGGAATGTTATACTCTTTGTCGTAATTTCGTATTTGTCCAATTTTCGCATTGTCCTAGGAAAGCCAATGTTGCGATAGATACAATAGCTAGAAATTTAGAAGGTTCTCTGTTTGCAGTATGCCATGAGGATCCCCCTGAAATCTTGATTTCGATTTTGTCAAACGATGTAGCCTTATTCCCTGAGTAATAAAATTTGCCTTGTTGGCTTTCAAAAAAAAGCTATTAGTGTAAGTCGTTCTAGGATATGAGGGAAGTGAGAGCGAGACTATGAGGGAATTATACTTTTTTAATCAAATTACATTTTAAGCAAAGATTGTTATTAGTTTTAGAACATCACGCGGGCTATCTAATATTCTTGAAAAAAACGATGGCTATCTAATAAATGTGAACATCTATGTGTATTATGTTTATATGTGTGGTAAAAAAATTAAGAACCGTAGCAACGCACGGGCATTAAACTAGTCAAAGATAATTTACATAGAAAATAAAAAAGGAAACCCTAGCATCTACTTGGCGGTGGCGGCGGCGACGTGGCCATCTACTTGTCATTGTCGGAGACGAGGTCGACCCACGCCGGCGGGGTCCAGAGGTTCGCCGGCGGCAGGCCAGGGTGCACGGGCACCGGCTGGTTGATCACCTGCCCCTAAGAAGCTGGCTTTGGTGCTGACGCCATGTAGCGGTGGAGATAGGCAATCTCCAGGCCTTCGGGATAGTTGGGCGTGCTTGGGGGGGGGGGGTGCCACGCCGGCAAATGTGGTGTTGGCGGCAGATCGGCCGTGTGTTGCGCCTACAGGCCCGTCACCTCGATAGCGTTGTGTTGCGTATCCATACAGACCCATGTGTTGTGTATCCATCAGTGACGATGGCCTGGTGCTCGGAGGGGGGGGGGACAGCTGACCGATAAACCGGCCAGCGTTGGTGTTCGCCTCCATCGTGTCGTCTTCCTCCCTCCTCCTCCTCGGAGTCATCCATGAAGTGGGTGGGGACGCCGTGGTAGAACTCCCACGGCTAGAGGGACACCAGATAATCGACGCGCGGTGGGCCCTGTTCTCCCACGCGAGGAACTCATCCTAGAACCGACAGTTCTGATAGCCCCGCTCGTAACGCTGGGACGGGGGGAGGGCATCGATGCGGCGCTCCATCTCCTCTTTGAACTCCTCGGTGCCCAGTTTGAGGGCCGGCAGCACTAGCACCCTCTCGGCATTGAGGTGCTAGCCGTTGGGGAGGAAGGCGTCATGGTGGGTGATGCGGTCCGCCTTAATAATCCTAATGTTCTTAGTGTAATCCAATGTTTAATAATTATCCATGCCTCCTTTGTAGCAGTTTTCATGTTCCGGGGCTTCTGTGAAGCTGCATGTTTATTTCACTGCTTTGTACAAGTTTTGTGTTTCTATTTTCCGGTAAAGCTTGGTACACCTTCCTCGTGTCTTGACCATTAAAATTGCTTAATTCTTTGTCTTGATTAACCTAAGGTACATGATGGCTATTATCGGTGTTTGTTCTAAGAATATTGATTCACATCATTTTTTATGTTGCTTGCATTAAAATAATAATTTTGTAATGTTAACGATCCGTTTCCTTGTGAATCGCATGATAAATTACCCCTTTAAACCAATTTAAGATGTTCTATGCTTTCTCTTCACAGAATAAGACGTATATTTAGTTTAGATAAGAATAAATGTTGTCTTTGTGATTGTGCTCACTAATTTTAAGATTATCCAGCTCCAGTTTACCTTAAATACATATGTTTTTAATGTGTATTTAGTTTAGAGTATGTGATGCATATTTCTTGCAGGAAGGTGTTGTTAAGAGAAATGTTTTATAATCTGGAACAAAGATAGTGGTGTAGAAGGATTGTGGGCAGGAATATATATGAAACATTTTGATTACTAAAACGGTGGACCATAGAATAGGCTTGCGCTCTAATCTGTGGGTACATTTTGGTATATATTTCCAAATACCCTTGCATATTAATTAGAATTTAGTCGTGTCATAATTATATGATGATTGGGCCTGGTATGTCAATTGATTAGACATGCATTCTTTCATGAAGTTTTCTCGTATAAATACCTCTAATCATATTTTTTGAGAACTATGTTACGGAACTTTGTTGAATATAAGAATTACTATCAAAGCAATTAATCAAAGAATGTACGGATATATGGATGGAGCATACTAAAGACAATGGCCTATACCCCATTAATATAATTCTCCTATGGTACATTACCTTTTCTGAAAAGGTAATATCTATAATATCGAACATAAGCGGTACCTTTCACCTGTTTATGCTCATAATACATGTGTTAGTGCCTCGCGGATTCTAAAAATGAATGAACCCTAACCTTGGATAACAACCATGGATAAAACTTATGAATACAATATTGTCTCGCTTTCGGTCTCGGCGCCAGTGGCGCACCGGGTCATCTAGTTGATAGAAAAAGAAAGTATTTTACAAGACCAAGAAACTAGTACTATCTTTGCTTTGCATTTTGATGATGGATCGGTATTATTAAAATTCTGAATTCAAAATTGGCCAGAACTAATGGTGTCTTTGCCTTGGTGGACTAGAACTAGCACCGCCAAGATACACCAAAAATAAAACAGAAAAATTCAGAATTCAGATTGTCGAGAAGTTGAACGGTAACATAGCTAATTACTACATTTATAGTCTTGTCATCACTGTAGTGTGAATTAGCCAGTAACTAATTAAGCACAGGCCTCTTGATAACCAACTCAGGTATATATTGCTTGATGCATATACGCCGAGCATACCAGGCAGCTGTTGCATCTATATGGCATTGGTGCACCGGTCTTCATACAGTTTTGTTTATCGACCAGAGCTTTTAGAAATGGAGTAATCCTTTCATTTCAACCAAGCTAATATCTTTTATTTTACATCAGTATTGTTCACTGACGATGAAAAAACATATTAACCAAAATGCACGATTAATTATTCTAATATATCTGTATTATAAATTCTTTTGTATTAAACATGAAATATTTCCTCTCATTTACAAGATATGAAATAATACAGCAGAAAAATTCAGACATTCACCCTATAAGTGACGCTCTAGCATTGCTTGTGGCCGGTTGCTTCTGTAAGCCGTCGGAGAACGTCTCATACATCACTCTCCAAGTAATGGTTACCTCACCAAAATCATACATGTAAGTTATAATAGCAGGCGATTAAGAATTTCTCCAAGCTTGATTTTACATTTTCTGTTATCCATAGAGTTTGTGAGGTTGGAAAACACATAGTTGTAGGAAACCTGGAAGATGTATTTAAAGCTCAAATGCTCTTGCCACTCTCTAGACTGGCATCCAAGTCAACTGTTTTCTTTGGTGACCAGTTAATGTTACACACGGGTAGCCAAGCTATGATATTTGTGCCTAAATTTACTCAGATTCATCTATGCAAATATGTTTTATGTATCCTGATCTGTCATTAAGTTCATTTCACCATAAGCATATGTTTGTATTTAGGTGTTTATTGAGATAAAAACTATTGTCCATTGAATTACATTTGCTATCTTCAAAAGATACTGTTAGGCGGCAACACTTTTACGTTCTGGTAAAAAAAATATTAAGACAAGATTGCGTAATAAAAAGGAGGATGAGTTTCTTACCAATAGCTTGCTAGTAAACATAGAGAGGGAAATCGCCGAAAGTACGACTATAAGGATATTCTTCTACATTTCACCGGCGCAAAGAGGAGAAGAGCTGATAGGTAGTGATGAGTCAAACTCCATGGTTAAGATGATATGTAGTGATGAGTCAAACTCCATGGTTAAGTAGTCCATGGCAGTCATGGTAGATGGGTTTTTTTGTTTTGGGCTACTTTATACATACATTGATCTTATAACTGTATTTTGTAGACGACATCAATATCAAGATATGAGTTCCTGGTAAATACTAAAAATTCTACGTTGTTGCTTTGATTTGATTTGTATGCCAAAAAAAAATCTACATGTTATTTTGTAGCTTCGCGCCCCACAGATTCTTTGCAGGTCCGCCGGTGGCGCCATACCTTCCTTTACATCCCTCAGTACTGCACTGCAAGGCCGCATTGGCTGCTGATAGTAAGCCTTGATGAACTCTTTGGCAGCCGAGGTCACAACGGCGCTAGTCAAGGCGCAATAATTAGGCTCCCTTGGTAGGCAAAGACCTGGTCGAGAGCCCTCACGGAGATCTTTGCCACGCACAAAGATCCTATCTGATAAGTTTTTTTTAGAAATGGGTGCATATATTAATAAAAATGTTTAATGTTTACACCCATCATTTGCATAACTAGGATGCACGCAGCCACACAAATGACAGAGCTAGAGAATAAAGAGTAGACAAGCATTACACAAAATCACTATCGAAAAGAATTTTGAATCTAAGACAGATGAACATAGACCAACATCAGGCTCGCGATACCTCCTCCCCCTCGCGTCGCCCCCTCCTGGCGACCGAGGGGGCCAAGCCCTACCCCGCCGCCACCTCCTCCCCCTCCATCTCTCTCCCTCCTCATCGCCCCCGGAGGGCAGCCGGCCTAACTGCGCGGCACCGGTGATGGGGGCGGCGGGGATCTGGCCTCTCGGCCCTAGCACGGCGGTAGTGAGGAGATCGCCGGCGCTAGACGGGGCCCCCTCGGCATCAACGTCTTCGCGGCTCCAGCCGGCGGTGGCTTCGTGGGAGCTTGGATCTTGAGGTGGCGGCCTCTACTGGAGTGGGGCGATTGGCGATCTGGTGGAGGAGATGCCGGCGATGGGATTTCATTGGAATACCTAGATCGGCTCTCTATCCCTAATTGCCTGCTCGATCCGTTCTCCGGAGACCGGCCAGCGGTATGGGGATCGCTGTGTCAGATCTAATAAAAGAGATGGTCCTTTGGTTTCTTTCGCACGAAGACGAAGATCTGCTTGATGTCTTCTCTTGTTGATCTGGTCTAGAGAGGCGGGTTCCGAAAGGCTCCGCCAGCGAACTCCCATGGGCGTATCATGCCTGAAGATTGCTGGATCGAAAGGTATTCGGTCGTGTGCACCTTGTTTTTCTGGCCATTTGGTTTTAGCGGGACCGTTGCGAAGCTTTGTTGTTTGTTCCCACCAAGTGTCATTCTTAGAGTCATGGTGAAGTCAGATGCGGAGAATGTCAGGAAAGCAGAAATATGAGGGTAGCGATGGTGATTTTTGTTCTTGTGGCGACGGAGAACTGGCTGCGTGATCTAGGACTCATTGCAGCGACTGTTGGTGCGGGAAGACAACACAGGGGGAGTTCCCAGTCTTATCTTGCAGGATGAAAATCCAAGGTCTGGCCTTAACTGGTTGTGCCTGGCAATGACCTTGTTGAAGGCATTATTTTGTGAGCAAGGACTTTCTCCAGAGTGAAAACCTATGATCTTTGATCGGGCAACGACGGCGCTTGGGCACTGATTTCTTTTTGAAGGCGTTGTTATTGGAGTGGAGGACTACTGGTGTTGTTCTGATGGTGTCAGTGTCGTTGCTTTGAGGATTAGTTCTCTGTAGCTGGACTTTTTTTTTGTAATTCTTCTTTATTAGTTTTTGAGCTGTGTGCATCCGTAGGACCGCTAGGGCATACGTTGTTGCAGAGGATGGGTGTAATTGGTATCCCTGTGATATTAATATATACTCTTTCCAAAAAAAAGACAGATCAATTCTCAAGTCACGCTGGGGAGAAAATATCTCTCGCCATATCCTCCAATCGCGTACATCCCTCTATAAATAAGTCGTGAAACTTCATACATTGGAGAATAGTCTATGATCGGAGAAAAACCGTGGCTCGATAAATAACCTGCAGAGGTGAAGATACAATGTTATTAAAAATCTTGCCATTTTTACCAAGCCATAGCGACCATATAATGGCAAGTGCCCCCACCCTAAATAAAGTTACGCAAGTATCAACAATTTTATGCAACCAATTATCAAAAATATTGGTTACTGAACTTGGAGGAGATAAACCAGAAGCTATTTGGATGAATTACCATATAGAGCAAGCGAATTTACACTGGAAGAATAAATGACGAATTGTCTTATCGTGATGACAAAAAACACATAGTGTACTTCCATGCCAATTTCTCTTTGCAAGGTTATCTTTTGTTAGAATTACACCTTTACGTAAATACTATGCAAAAAAATTCGTCTTAAGAGGTATTGTCATTTTCCAAATCTTACTATTGTCATCGATCGGGATATCAGGTTGGACCAAAGCTCTATAAAGTGAACCAACAGAAAATTTACCACTTTCTAGTAATTTCCATTTAAACACGTTCACACCGTCCAACAGTTGTATCATGGATAAACGTAAAAGTAGATTGTTCCAAGATAACAGCCTAGGACCAATGAGGCTTTTTTAGAAAGACACATTAGGAGGGATGTTCTCCAACACTGTGAAAATAGTGTCACCTTTATGTCTAACAATCGAATATAAAGCTGGATATTGTTCGCGAAGAGTAGTGTGACCAACCCACTTATCTTCCCAAAACCTAATCTGTGATTTATCCTTAATCTCGAAAGCACCAAAACGAAAGAAATGTTTTTTGGTGGCCATGAGCCCTGCCCAAAAATGTGAATCGCCGGGTTTCTAAACCACTTGAGACACAGCTTTGGACCCCACATATTTCCTCCATAAGATGGTTTGCCAAACGCCATCTTCAGTAAGTAGTTTAAAACGCCATTTGCCCACAAGCACGATGTTTTTGACTTGCAAATCATGTATTCCTAGTCCACCATACTCCTTCGGATAGCAAACCATATTCCATCTGGCCAATCGATATTTCCTTTTCTCACTATCCCCTTGCCAAAAAAATCTTGAGCAGAAATAATCCACTTTATTCAAGACACCTTTTGGTATTTGAAAAAACGAGATCATATACAGTACCATGTTAGTAAGTACTGAATTTATGAGTACTGGTCTTCCACCAAGGGATAGCAATTTTTCCTTCCAACTATTAAGACGCTTTTGTAGCCTTTCCTCAACAAGTTTTCATTCAGCTATTGTGAGCCACCGATAATGAATCGGTATTTCCAGATAGTTGATTGGAAATTGCCCCTGACTACAGTTGAAAAGTTCAGCATAAAGATGGGCCTCGCCAAAACAATACAAAACACTCTTACGAAATTTAATTGTAAGTCTAAATAGCAGTTCGAATGCTGATAAAATTAATTTCACATTCTTAGCCTTTTTTAGATCATGTTCCATAAAAATAATTGTATCGTCAGCGCATTGAAGAATAGAAAGACCACTATTAATAAGATGTGAAACTAATCCTTCAATTTTACCATCAGCCTTAGCTCTCTCAATAAGAATAGCCAACATATCAGCCACTATATTAAATAGTAAAGGCGATAATGGATCTTCTTGTCTCAGTCCTTTTTTTTGTCTAGAAGTATTTGCCAGTATCCTCATTTACTTTAATGGAAACACTATCCCTAGACACAAATGACTGAATAAAAGCATGCCACTCCTTAGAAAAACCTTTCATACGGAGTGTTTTCTATAGAAAAGACTAATTAACTTTGTCATATGCCTTCTTAAAGTCAATCTTGAACAATACATCATTTAATTTTTTTGAGTGTAGTTCATGGATTGTTTTATGCAGAATTACCACACCATCAAGGATATTTATTCCTTGCATGAACGCAGTTTGAGAAGGACTAAAAACATGATCAGCAAAAGAGTTAAGTCTAATCGTGGTACCTTTGGTAAAAAAATTAAAGCTAACGTTAAGCAAGCAGATTGGACGGTACGGTTGTATACGTTATGCATTGTTAACCTTAGACAGTAAAATTATGTTGCCAAAGTTTAGACGAAAAAGATCTAACTGGCCAATTTGTAGAAATCCAAACAAATTCATCAGGTCCTCCTTGATAACGTCCTAGAATTTCTGATAAAATTCCGCTGTAAAGCCGTCAGGCCCTGGCGCTTTGTTATGTTTCATTTGGAAAACTGTTCTCTTAACTTCATCCTAGGTATATGAGGCAGTCAGAAAGCTGTTTTCCTCATCAGAAACCTGAGGAATGTCGGCCGTTTTAGACTCGTCCAGAGAGAATGAATTTTCTACTGGTGCCCCAAACAAGGATTTATAATAAGCTGTAATATACGACTTCAGTTGCTCCTGTCCCGCAATCATACCATCATCCCGAATCAGTGAGTGAATAAGTTTCTTCTTATGCTTGCCATTCGCAACTGCATGGAAGTATCTACTATTCGCATCTCCTTCCAGAATAAACTTTGCCTTAGAACGTTGGTACCATTTGAGTTCTTCTTCGCGTAGTAGTCGGGCTATATCTGCATTCGATTGGCTTTTAAGCTCAATTTCTTATGCAGTTGATGGCCTGACCTCCGTGGAAGCCTCAAAGTCATCAATAATAGAAGTTAGGCGTATTTTTTCGTTTTTGAGGATTTCAGCTGTGTTCCTGGCCCAACCACGAAGGAACTTGCGTAAAACACGCATTTTGTTATTCCATCGTAGGTTAGCGTTTGGCCAGCAATCGGTTTCTCCCAAATAGCCTTAACCATCTTGTAAAAACCATCACGGATCATCCATCCAACACTAGTAGAAAAAGAGGCTTCGCTTCGATTTAGAGTCTGACACTAGTCCTGATTTATTATCGGCCGGGACTAGTATGGGCACTAGTCCCGGTTCGTACCGGTTTTAGTGGCCAGGAGACCGAGAAAACTCTAGTCCCGGGTCATTTCAGACCTTTAGTCCCGGGTCGTGATACGGTCTGGGACTAAAGATGTGCAGGCGCGGGCAACACCCTTTAGTCCCGGGCCATGATACAGCCCGGAACTAAAGGTTTGACCGTTTAGTCCCGGGTCGTGATACGGCCCTGGACTAAGGCCCCCTTCTTTTCAGCTTCTTGGCCAGCTTCTCCCAGAAGCTACTCTCGACCAGCTTCTCCCAGAATCTCATATGCCAAAATCATTTATGCTTTTAAATTGATATTGAAACTACTAGTTAAGAAGTTTGAACGAATTTTAAAGATGAGATTCTGGGAGAAGCTGGTCAAGGATAGCTTCTGGGAGAAGCTAGCCAAGAAGCTGAAAAGAAGGAGGCCTAAAGGGGTGTGACGCGGGCAACTTAAAATTGCTATAACTTTTGCGTACCATATCGAAAAAAATGTACAACCTATCAAAATGTGTGGAAAAATTTTTTGAGTTTGATTTTAACAACCTTATTTGGATTCCTCGCATTTTTAGATTTTTAAAATTATAAATAATGGATTCCTCACATTTTTCTAATTCTTTTAAATTTTTAAAATTTGAAAAGGGAAAAAAGTTATTTTTTTTATTTAGCAAGTTTTTATTACATATTTTGATTCCTCACACTTTTCTGATAATAATGAATATATTATTTGTCGAATTTCGATTTGCAGATTTAATGATATTATTTATACCATATTAAATGAATAATGGCAAAAAATGAATAAAATATTATTTTATTTAGTTTTTTACTTTTATTATATTAAAATATTATTATTACTTATTTATTGTTGTTTACTAAAATAGTTGTTTGTAGTTTCAATAAATAAAGATGTATGGCATATTGATATGGGCTAATAGGATTGATATGATAGTGTTGACAATAAGGTACAAAAGGGCTTCGCGCAAGGACATCTGGATGGAACAGAGAAGTTAAGCGTGCTGAGGGTGGAATAGTGCTAGGATGGGTGACCGAATGGGAAGTTTGACCACAAGTGTAATTTGACCTAAGATTAAATATACTTAGTGCTAAAAATGTTCCAAGTGAGATGATTATGAGTCAAACAATTCAAAAGTTTAAGAAAAAATTTGAAAAAAAATTTGAAAAAAAATTTGAAATTTTTTTTGAAAAAAAATAAAAAAAAATCTTTAGTCCAGGGCCGTATTACGATCCGAGACTAAAGGTCCTTCATCCCCCTGTAGGAAAAAACGCCCATGCGGTGGCCCTCTAGTCCCGGGTTGTAACAAACCGGGACTAGAAATAGGGGCCTTTAGTACCGATTTCGCAGTCCCGGGTGCCTTGCAAACCGGGACTAGAAGCTCTTTTTCCACTAGTGCAAGTTCAAATTTAAACTCATTCATGGACTTCCGTGGCGGCGTTCCAAAAGACAAAAGTAAAGGGGCATGAACCGACAAAGCCTCAATACGCTCTAGAGCACGAACGGTAACAATAGGGAACTTATGTTCTCAGTCGGTATCCATAAACACTCTATCTAGTTTCTCATATATTGGCTCCAGAAGACTATTAGCCTAGGTAAATTGTCTTTCTAACATTGTAACCTCCCTTAAGTCCAAGCTGTCAATAACAACATTAAACAAAAATGCCAATGCTCATCGAACCTACCCCGAATTTTCTCGTGAGGGAATCTTAGCAAATTAAAGTCCACTCCTATAAGAATAGGGTATGGATTATCCTTTGTCAGATTCACAGGTTCACGTAAAAAAAATCATCTTTATAAACATCCTGGGCAACCCCATAAACGGCGACTAAAGACCATGTAAAATTGTCAGCCTTGTTACGGACATGGAGTTTTATAAAGAATCTCCTGCTGAACTAGCTAACACTTCCATTGTCTCATCTCAAACGCCTAACAGGATCCCCCAGATGGACCACGGGGCGGACGTGATATCCACGTAAAGTCCACTCCACCAGAAAAACGATTGAGTAGGGCTTGTGAAAAGTCTCGTCTACCAGTCTCAGAGATACCCAGAAAATCCAATTTATGGTCTCTCACACAATCAGCAAAAAATAAATGTTTAGTTAAGTCTCAAGACCTCTGCTATTTAAAAACATTCCATTCATTGAGAAAAGATAGGAGATTTGGATACACGGGATCTCTTGCGCGATCGCTGGCCCTTTGATTTCCGACTAGAAGCTTTTAACCCATACATAGAGGAAAGCCCAGTCTCATTAAATTCCACTTCCTGACACTTCACCAACTAAGTGAGAAAGGAGTTGACCATCTATTGTGGCATGCAACTCCTCCTCCTCGGTTAGTGAAGCATCAGGAACAACGCCGACCTTAGGAGTAACCGTTAGACAGTCAACCTCCATGTGTCGCAAAACATTAGAAGAAAAAGTACATCCTGTATAGAACTATCCAAACTAATGCCAACATTGGCTAGTTTAGAAGAAATAACAAGAATAGAAAAAGACAAAAAGGATTTCGAAGAACTCATTATACCTGACGAGTCTAAGTTCTTCTCCGCCTTACGGCACATGGCCTTGACCATGGAATCCTCATTATTAGCCGACGCCCCAGAGGCATCGACTCCATGGTGCGAGCTCCTCCTGAATGGAGTACCACTCCCCTGCGCAGCAAGTGGCGTAGCAATGGCAGGAGAAGAAACCTGATATGGGGACAGCGGCATCCCATCCCGAGGAAGCTCCAGGTCCACCCTGACCAGAGCCACATGGTCCTCCATGGCCGGAGTCACGCGGTCATCCACCATGTCGCGGTCAGCCAACCCCTCCTGGGACGGCCCCACAAGAACATCGCGATGAGCTTGAATATTAAGTCCAGTCGCAGCATGCTGGAGGTGGAGAGATGAAGGAGGAATGTCGGTGTCGTGGGCGGCGGATGTTCGCATCGACCTGTCGAAGCCATGGCGTCGTCTTTTTGGATGGCGCCTCCTTAGCGGGAATGTTCGGATCGGTGTCAGTGCGAGCTACATGCCTCTAGGCTCTAGACATGTGAGGGGCTTGTGAGGAGGAAGAATGTGGAGGAGGAGTCAAGTGGTCGGGATGCGCCGCCTCAGTTGATTCCTTGTGGAATGTCTGGATCAACGGTGGTGGGAGATTTAGTTTGCTGGGTTCCGGCCATTGGTTGTGCTTGGGAGGAGGAAGATGGTGGAGACGGAGTCGAGTGATTGGGCTCGCCATGCCGCAGCTTTGACGATGGAGTGGACTAAGGCTACTGGATAAAATAACACTGTTATCTGAACCTTGTAATCTCGTCGACAGTTTGTAGTTTTCTGGATTTTTTCAGTAGCTAGGCACGAGGCACGTCTGTGCGTGAGCGTGCACCCAAGTTGTGGCCTGTCACATTTCGATCTTTTTCTGTTTTTTTTAGCTTCATGACTTAGCACGATCAGGACCTCGTGGGATGGCACGAGTCTACCAGATCGGCCATAGGTTTCGGTCACGATTTCCTTTTGATGCTGAATAAAAGGAAGAATAGAATGAGAAAAGCCGTAAGGTTTACACGGCAAACTCTCCCCGAGTTCTATCTCTGAATTTCGAGTTAAGGTTTTCAGGTTAGAAACTGACAGCCTGCTCTTTTTTAGACCGTTTCACCCGTCCTACCGAATACATTTACTAAGAAAATTATTCCTCCCCTTCATAAATAAGTGAATTAGATTTGTCTAAATTTAAATATGTACGAAAAGAGTAGAAAACACATAATACCATGACGCGCGTGCCAGCCGTGGCTGGCACTGCGGCGCCGGTGGGGGCTCGGAGCATGTTCTATGGACCTCCGCTTCCCGACCGCGCGAAGCTGACTCCGGTGCGTGCTCCCGCGCCCGCTCTGTGTCCTGCCCAGCCGCGACAGGCATGGCATGAACAATTCAAAGGTCACAAGAAGGATTACACTATCATCGCTTGAAGCCGTGACAGATTATGAGACTTGGATTATTGGTCAGGAAAACTTAAAAACATACATCTCTGAGTTTTACAAATATCTTCAGGCAATCTCATGATAATAATTGTGTCATGAATGAGCCAGTCACACAAGACATAAACAAAATTTCTAGCGCTGAAAATGATATTTTAACTGCGGACTTTACTGAAAATGAGGTGTTCGAAGCGGTGATGCAAATGGAAAAAAATAAAGCAGCTGGCCCAGATGGTTTCCAGCTGAATTTTAGAAAAAAAATTGGGGCACTATTAAATTTGACCTATTGGCAATGTTCCAAAGCTTTCAAAGAGGAGAGATGCCTCTATTTCACTTAAACTTTGGCACTATTGTACTTCTGCCCAAAAAGGAAAATGCAATACAAATTCAACAATATCGTCCCATTTGTTTACTCAATGTTAGCTTCAAATTTTTTACCAAGGTGGGTACAAACAGAATTACTTGTATAGCTGAAAAAGTGATAAATCCAACTCAACTGCTTTTATGCCAGAAAGAAACATTCTTGAAGGAGTGTAATCCTTTATGAGACTATCCATGAACTTCATAGGAAGAAAATGGATGGGGTTTTATTTAAAATAGATTTTCAAAAGGCCTATGACAAAGTGAATTGGAAATTTTTGCAACAAACTTTGAGAATGAAAGGTTTTGATTCTAAGTGGTGTGAGTGGATCTAGTGTTTTATTGAAAAGGGAGTGTGGGAATTAGAGTTAATGATGAAATAGGACATTATTTTTAAACTAAGAAAGGTTTACGACTAGGGGACCCTCTATCTCCCATTCTTTTTAATCTAGTAGCGGACATGTTGGCAATCTTAATAGCAAGAGCTAAGGAAGATGGCCAAGTGAGTGGTCTCATACCCCATTTAGTGGATTGGGGGTTTCCATTTTTCAATACGGAGATGATACAATTATTTTCATGGATCATAATATTGAGAAGGCGCTTAATATGAAACTGGTTCTATGTATTTTTGAACAATTATCTGGTCTCAAAATTAATTTTTATAAGGGCGAGATCTTTTGTTTTGGGAAGGCAAAAGAAGTTGAGGATGAGTACATGATTCTGTTCGGTTGTGACAAAGGGTCACTTCCTTTCAGATATTTAGGGATTCCCATCCATTTTCAAAAGCTAAAAAATAGAGAGTGGAAAGCGGTCGAGGATCGTTTAGAAAATAAACTTAGTAGTTGGATTGGCAAGCTGCTATCCTATGGTGACCGGTTGGTTTTGATCAATTCGGTGCTTATGAGTCTACCTATGTTCTTGCTCTCTTTTTTAGAAATACCCAAAGGGGTCAGAAAAAAACTTGATTTTTTTAGATCTCGATTCTTTTGGCAAAGTGACGGACGTAAAAGAAAGTACAGACTTACAAAATGGAATTTGATCTGTAGACCAAAAGATCAAGGGGCTTAGGAATAGAGGTTTCAGAGTAAAAGAACAAAACTTTACTTACAAGTGGCCATATAAACTAATGAACGAGAAGGGGGTTTGGCAGGAGTTATTACATAATAAGTATTTACATTCCAAAACTCTATCTTAGATTTCGGTAAAACCAACGGATTCCCCCTTTTGAAAAGGTCTAATGAATGTAAAAGATGAATTTTTTAAGAGGGGTTCTATAGTTTTGGATAATAGGCAGAACACTAGATTCTAGGAAGACATTTGGTTAGGAGATAAATCTTTATGTGATGAGTACCCATCTCTATACAACATTGTCAATCACAAAAACGACACAATGGCGAATGTGTTGGAGACGAATCCTATTAATCTTAGTTTTAGGAGAGCTTTAACAGGTAATACATGGGATCGTTGGTTACATTTGGTGGTTCGTCTCATGGATGTACAACTTTCAGAAAATGAGGACACATTCAAATGGAACTTAACAACAACACATTGTTTTACGGTTTGTTCCATGTACCTTGATATGCTTAATGACAATACGATGTATTTGGAGAAACATATTTGGAAAATTAAAGTAACACTGAAAATAAGAATTTTCTTGTGGTTTCTTCATAGAAAGGAAATTATAACGAAGGACAACCTACTTAAATAAAATTGGCATGGATCTGCTAAATGTTGTTTTTGTGATCAAGAAGAGACAATTCATCATCTTTTCATAGCATGTCCCTTTGCAAGAATCCTATGGAGGATAATTTATATGACTTTCAACATACCACCACCAGCTAATATTGATAACTTATTTGGAAATTGGTTAAATGGAGTTTCTAAGAAAGATAAAGGCCACGGTAGAGTTGGTGTGTGTCCTTTACTATGGGTCATCTGCAATGTGCGGAATGATTTTTTTCTTTAACAAGAAAAGTTTCTGATCTTTTATGCAACTGGTTATCCCTATGAATACTCATTGGATCCATATGTGGCCCTATCTCCAGTCAGCGGAGGAGCGCTCCTCCATGGATTCTAGGTGCATCCGTTTGGATACGGTCGCGCGGGATTGCTACAGCCGGTGCGGTTGGCGGTCTGAGCATAGATTGACTTGAAGATGCTGAATAAATGCTTGCTCTTAGTTATTTTTTTATTGGCTTATCCATGTTGAGACTTTGCAGATCCATGAGATGTAATAAATTGTACTGAGACTTCTTTCTAATAATGAATAAAAAGGAGTATGCATCGATTGATGCAGAGGCTAGGGTTACACTCCCCCGTTTCGAAAAAATTTATTGGTGAACAATTCATATATTTGTTATACTAGCAAAAGTGCCCGTGCGTTGCATCGGAAAAGACTTCTTTCTTTTTTCCAAAACTCCTTATTTTTCTCTTTATCTTTCTCCCGAGCGCTGACAATCTATTTCGTGATGAAGGAGGAGAAGCGTGACCAATGCTATGCTAGAGCGATTTTTAACCATATGAATTGCTCAATTAAGCTCAACTTCAAATACATAATTTAATTTGGTTTTGTATTTTTCTATACCTAGCGAATAAAAAGTACATAGATTTATACTGTACAAATCAAATGCACAACTCTACACAAAATCTTCTAATATCTAGGAAGGACATCAGCATGGACAGAACTCGGCAATTGCTAGCTAGCTATATCATATCTCGGCAATGTTTGCAGCGTGAACGCCTGAGCGCGTGAGACCACGGTCCAGATAGGCAAGAGGAGAATTCATGAGCGTCAGCTAGGGATGCAAGCGGACGTCCGCTCGACATCCAAGCCTGTCCGCCAGTCCTTCAAACTAGGACCTTGATCAATTACTATTAACAAAACCAGTTCCTAATTTGTTCGTGAACTAATCCTAGCGGACAGTCCGCCTAGTCCGCTGGACTGACCGCCTGCATGGCTAGCGTCAGCTGTGTGCTGGGCACCGCCCACCACGAGAGCCCCTCGTCGTTGCGGTGTGTCGCTGTTTGCGAGAAGCCAGGAAGAAAGGTCGCACCGGCACCATTAATTCGTGCACCGGCCGTTGACTACGTCGCCTCTGAGGCAGCATGCGGGCATCAGGTCTCCTCTCAATTAGGCAAGCTTCTCGCGTCGTTCTCTTTCCTTATGCATGGAAGGCAGTCCACAATCCCAACTTGTTTAATCATGAACCACGCGCAGTTGGTATCCCATTAATCCCTCATCCCTCATGTTTATGTTTATAATTCGCTCACACCAAATTAGTCCCGTTTCCAAGTTGGCTTGGTGATACTCTACCCAATTTGCCAACATATATAAATTGGTGGGGCTCATACCAGGTTTGGAGTTGGCGTTTTCATCTTCCCGTCACCGGTCACGATTGTGGCTCGTGGGCCGGGTTGCATTGAGCGGTGCCCGCGAGTCAGCTACACCCATATGAGATAGTTTGCATGCAGGCACCTCCCATCGATCCGCCGAGCTGTTGATCCGAAAGAGAAAAAAAGTCAACAGTTATTGGACTTATGGATGATATGATGGGTAATATTACCGAACTGAGAAACACTTCTTTCTTTATTATTATTATAGAAATAATGACCGTGCGTTGCACCAAGAGAAAAAGCCATGGTGCAAAGAGCAAATTCTCATTGCCATGTTGCCATACAGGGCTAGATGACACACATGACACAATGATAGTGTGAATTTATCTTGCATTGTGGGCACAATAATAGTATGGTTTAACATTAACCTCGTGAGTGGGTATACGTCATTATAAGAGAAGATTACTTTGAAGAGACAGCGGTATTGAAGTTTTCTTCTCCCGATATGTAAATCTCACTTTCGGGAGAAGGTTGCCTTGCAAGTACTGATTATACAATGCCATGAAATTTAGTTAGCACACTCAATCATCTAGAATATGCAAATTAAATATAGCTCACTCTTTTCAGTTCGATCCAACATCCATCCGAGCATAAACTAACTCCCAAAATTTTGAAATATATGATAGAGATGACATACCTTTTTAATAAATGCAGAGCTGGCCTGTATGAAAAAAGGAAGTGCAAACTATGCTAGCTATCTCAACAGTTCAGATATGTAACCAGAGTAATTTGAACTACGCTCTTCTAGAATAACAGCATGACTTCTGGAAGCAAAACAATTTTCACTTGTATTAAACTATTAACCAGAAGGTTTACTTACTTTGAAGACTGCGGACTGCATTGTTGTATTCCCACTGTGGGACTTTATTAGCAATACCTATTGGAAAAGGAGGCTATCATATGCTCTCCAAATTCGAGCCGTGTGTCTATCACATAATTTCTCCAAAAGCTTTGAGATTCCTTTATAATGAAAATAAGGCATCTGCTTCCATGTTGCCTCTTTTGTTGATCTGTCACACCAAAATTCCAGTGGTTCTATATTCAGCATAATAAAAAGGGAAAATATGTACATTTACATTTGGAAACATTACAACAAAATTATATAATGCATAGACCCTAGTAACTGCCCTTAAGAGTATTTTGTCCATAAACTGTAGCATTTGCTTTAATGTCCATACCTTCCATATATAATCTTATGTGCTCCCAATCATTTCTAATGAAGATTATTCACGAGTTGAAACATGTAGACACATGAAGCTCCATTGTGTCTTGTTTTTGATAGGTATCGAGGCAGAACATAGGCTCGCATCAACAGGCAGCTAGAGAAGAGTAACTCTCACCAGAACGCAAAAGAAGAAGGTGGTGCAGAGCAAGGACATCATCGTCAGTGTTGACAGTGCTCAGTTGGGGGAGAACTCGACCGGTGCTGGTTCAGCAAAACATAGCCAATTCACATGAACTGTTGCGTAGCTATAGCAGTTCAAGACGTAGATTTGTTCGATTCATGAATGTAGGTTTCTAAACACCACATGTTAGATGCTGGGCAAAAAATCAGGTGGATCTTTGAGGCCTGAAAATAAAAAATGTACCATCAAACACTGATATGATGATCCCGTGGCTATAATTATTAGTGATGGTTGAAGCTCAGCCCTCACTCTGAATTTTCAAAACATGATTGACAGTGTTCTTACCTTAACTGAAACAACAAACCTGTAGCCAATTCACGTGAAAAAATTCTTTTCTAAAAAAAAGTTCACATGAAAATAATCTTCCATGGAAGCAAGCAGTTAGAGTAGCGTTGACCATAAATAGAACAGCTTCCTGTATTTCCCAAGCAGTTAACTGAGGCCAAAGATGTGCATCGTACCACCAGGGACCAGAGGAGTTACTTATGCTGATACTCCCAGATAAAAAACCGATAGATGTACTCCCTTTGTTTGCCTTTCTGAACATGTGATATCAGACGTCTCGGACAACCACTCAAGGACTTAATATTGGTGAAAGATTGTAGGTTCAGATGTATACCGAATTCAGTCTTAATGCTGCTCCAGACTTCAGCTACAAATTGACTCAATTGGAAGGTGTGATACCAATGTCTCATCCCTCGAGCAAAAACAACAATCATAGCGTGTGGGAATTGATGGAATCTGAAAAACAGCAGCAGTGCACAGAAAATTTTGAGCAAAAGGTATACAAAACAGAGCTTTTTCCAAGTCGTTTGAACTATGGTTTGAGTCAAGACACGTCACCACCCTCATTGCCGGTTCTTTCCACACAAAATCTAGCAGTTTAGTCCAGGTTCTAAGCAAGCCAGGAAGCAAAATCATCACCACCAGATCTGCTAATTGGGATATTGAGAATACACTCAGCAACGTATCCAATAAATAAAGCATTACCATTGATTATTTCCAAGCATACCCATCTTCGTGCATTAGGAAACTGACAACACAATCATCCGGCACGCTCTGGCCTGATCACCTCTTAGAATCTCCTCGACCCCACGGACAGCCCACGCACGCCCCAGAAGCTCGCCTTGGCAGTTAACCTAAACGCCTTGTGCAACGCCTCGCCCCACCGGAAATCGTCACACGGCCAAGATCGACCGCCTCCGACTCCATAGCACCGCTGCCGGAGTGCCGATCTAGATAAGGGTGGTTGTCTCCTGGTTTCCCACGAAGGTGATTAGTCGCCGCCGGCGCAAAGGAAAAAAGATCTGTTCAGGAGAGAAGGGGTGTCGTTCGGTGTCCGTTAGGAACCGGTACAATGGCACTGATCGTATTATGTATTTCTTTTGACATGTCGTATTATGTATTTCGGTGGAAGGGATGATGTGACTTACGGATGGCACAGTGGTGGGTAATTGTTTGTGGTTTTGGAGGACAAAATCATCTAAAAAAGAGTTGGACCGGAATAAACACTTCGTCCTTTATTATTAGGTATAGAGGTATAGATATAGATAGATATAGACTATTCATGTACCATTTTGTTGTGTTGTAATAGTAGCTAGACAATTTTTTATTGAATTTATTTGAGTTGATCATATAGTTTATTGTGAAACCTTCTTCTGCCGGTGCCCGGACGCTGTCGTGCGTCTGTTAGAGACTATTTTGTGCTATGTTTTAGCGTGTCCGTAAAGGAGAGACACCACGCACGCTAAAACTAAATCGTGCGCGCTGCATAGCATTTTTATAGCGCCGCGCGGTCTTTGGAGTTGCTCTAAGTAAATTAGATTTGTCTAAATTTATTAGGGCAGTCGTTGGAGTTGCTCCAAGTGAACTAGATTTGTCTAAATTTAAATATGTACAGAGGAAGTAGAAAATGACGCGCCTGCCACCGCCGTGGCTGGCACTGCGGCGCCGGTGGGGGGCTCAGAGCACGTTCTGTGGACCGTGCGAAGCTGACTCCGGTGCGCGCTCCCGCCCCGCTCTGCGTCCTGCCCAGCTGGGGCAGGCACAATGCCTCCGGCGCCGGCGTACGTTGTGCTCGCCGGCGCCTTTAGGCCCCAAAGCCCGACCTCCGGTACGCGTCGTACTCGTATCCATCCCTTTCTTCTTCCTCTGTCTGTAGTCTGTCAGTTCACTCCTCTAGCTTAAGAACTGTTCCTACTCAGCTCGTAGGTGGCTTGATGTTCTTCGCGCCCACCAGCTGTTCGACATAATGTGTTCGAGGAGCTTCCTGAGGCAGCCCTGCCTCCACACTTCAACCCAAGCCATCTTACAAGAGGCATCACCAAGACTTCTCCATGCCAGCGAGCTTCACGCGATTGCCAAGATGTCCATGCTCTGCTCAAGTTCTGGGCAAAGAGGATTATTTGGCAGGAAATAAAGGTGATCAGCCAAGCACAAAGATATTTCTCGTTTTTTTTTTGTTTCCATATAAATAAACAAGTTTTCATGTCTGAAATATCATCACTGTCTAGTAAGTAGCGAATATTGAAGAGCACCGAACCGATGTTACTCTGCTTCAAATATACGAATAGTCATATAAACATAATGTCTTGCCATATTAAAGCTAGGAGTAGTAAAATTCATTAGACAAATCAAGCATTACATGACCAAATATAATAGTATGTAAAATTTTGTGGTCAGAGACAGAATGGAATAGCGGTGCTTGACAGAGGCCAAGGCTGATAGCAATGCAACCCTGGAGCATCCCGCAAACTAAAACAAGTACAGATGATTACTTGTGCCTAAGGTAATATAAATCATTTGGTAGTGATGGCCCCACATACAGGATGCTTGATTTAATCTGCAGTTGCTGCAGTTTTCCAACTCTTAAGCATAGCAACATCATCCGGAATAGGGCTCTGGTTCCCCTGGTAGTTCCTCTCCTGGCCATGCTGTCCATATCCTCCGTTTATTTGGAGGAGGCGGTGTTCCACTTGTTTCATATCTAGGCGTTCTTCTGGATTAGCTTTTAGACACTCTACAGCCACCCTGCTGACCATCTCCAAAATCTTGATATCCACCTCACTTGTAATATCATTATCGACAAAGTCCCTTGATCTTTCATCTAGACAAGCTTGGACAAAATTTGCAACATAGCTCCTCTTGCCATCATGTGTTGCCGCCCTCCTTGTAATAAGCTCTATGAGAACAATTCCAAAGCTGTAAACGTCGCTCTTCTGTGTAACGATCCCTTGTTCCATATATACTGGGTCTATGTAGCTCTTGTCCCCTATAACTAGTTCCGTCTTCTCTGATTTTCCTCTGTCAAGGAGCCTCGATGTTCCAAAGTCTGAAACTTTTGGTGTGAAATTTTTGTCAAGAAGAATGTTGGCAGATTTAACATCACCATGACGAATGGTACTCTCCCCTGCTGAATGCATATATGTTAGGCCTTCGGCTGACCCAATAGCAATCCCAAGGCGTGTATCCACTGGAATGCTATCCCTGCATCCAAAGAGGACGTCATACAGACTCCCTCTAGCTACAAACTCATACACCAACAAGGGGACATCTAGCTCTAAGCAACAGCCTAGGAGCCTAGCAATGTTCTTGTGCCTCATTTCAGATTGGATTATAACCTCATCGGTGAATTCCTTCTTCCTTTCTTTGTCAACTTTGATCGACTTCTTTATAGCTACTAGTTGTTTGTCCTTCAGAGCCCCGATATAGACCTTACCAAAGTGTCCCTCTCCAATGACACGCTTGTAGTTACTTGTTATTTCTTTCAGCTGTTTCCTTGTGTAGATCCTTATATTTTTTACACCTTTTAGCACTTGACCACCGTTTTGTTCATAGAACCTTTTCAGTTTTAGTTGTTGACGCGCCATAATCATTAGGAGGGAGACAATAATCAACGCAGCAAGGCCTGTGAAATTGCTAAGTAGTGAGGATTTTAATTACACAATGTGAGCTCACAACTACTACATACGTTCCAAAATATAAGATGTTTTAGTAGGCTAAAATAGCAAACGAAAGAAAACTTGCACGGCAATTAATGAATTAACTTGACATGGTATTTCCCTGTATTCACTTAACATATAGAATACTTGCATCAGTTAGAAGTAATTGAAATTTTCTGAAAGTAATTCAAATGATTTGTAAAATGGTGCAAGAATGTATGTGATGAAATTAAAAGCAGAGCTACAAAGTGTGAAGAAACCAAAATTGATCAATGCTAACCTATAACTTGGATGGTAAACACTGGAAGTTACGTCGATCGGTATTTTTTGAACTCTCCTAATAGTTTCTGTACATACTATTTAATTTCCTCGTTCCATGTGCATAAAATCCTGAAAAAAACACTAGTTGTTTGGTTTTTTGTGCATGTGAGAATGTGGCTACAGGCTGAATCCTTGTTTAGTTATTAAAAAATAGTTGGGACGGTGTATTTATCATTGTTGTTCTTCATGGCCCCAAAGGCTGGCCCACTTTTTTTACCATAAAAAGCAGGCTCTCTGCAGATTTCATATGGATGGTAGAAAGAAAACAAATAGAGAGTTTAAGTGTACTTAAAATACAATTTACTTCATATACTAGCAACAACAAAGAATAGATAGCCGTAATGAACTGTTAATGGACGCTAGTTTAATTAGTGCTTACCTACAATCACCTTTGCAGCTAGAGGGAATTTCTGCACATTCCCTCTGCAGGTTCCTTTTATGCCATCTCCTTTCATTCCAGATCTGCATGGACAGTCATAGCCTTCCAGCCGGTTGTGGCAGACCCCGTCGCTGGAGCATGGATACAATGCTGGCTGCTGGCACTCGTTGATGTCTGAATTGAGACAAACTGAAGTTAAAGGTATAAATCTAAAAATTGCAGTAACTAAATAAGCTTGTATGTAGTAGTAGAATTTAACACGTGCACATACCTTGACACCCATTAGCAATGTAAGGGTTGCCCTCATAGTGATCCAAGCAATTGCAGACATATCCTTCGAGGCTTGAGTTGGTACAAGAGCTGTTGCCGCTGATGCAGGCATAATTTGGTGGCAGATCCTCTTTGGACGGACAATATCCTCCTAGTGTCCTCATGGTGAAATCGATCACGAAGGGAACACCCCTCGGGAATTTGTTGGATAGCACCTCATAGCCGTAGATGTCCTCCTTGGAGAAGTTGTACCATGATCTATCCACCACCATTCCGTAGGAGCACGGGTTGGTCTGGTTCATAGTATTGTTTTCTAGCTCGAACACCACATTAAACATGGTGAGGAGGTTGTCTCCTGGCAAGTCGGTCTTGCAGCAACCTGGCCCCGGGCATGGCCCATCTACTTCAGGTTACCTGTGTCCGAAAGGCAGGAGATGATGTTGTCCAACGCTCTCATTGATGTCCCCAGCATGGAGAACGCGTCCACCAACTTGGCTTGGACGCGCCTGCCTACACCGATGAGAACATTGTGCGTCGGCGACAGGACAAACGGGTTCTGCAACCACGTGCTCTGAAGCTTGAGTGAGTGATCAAAACCATTTGTGCTGCAGTCAGATCTGACCGCTCCGTATGCTCGTACCACGTTGTCGGCAATGGATATGTCCATGATCTCAATCGGCCCTCGCATGGTGTTTGGCTCCGTGGGCGGGATGTTAGGTGAGTAGAAGGCGTCGCTGGCCGTCTGGTGGTATGATCCGAGGCCTGCATGGAAGGGTAGGAAAGCACGAGGAGGATGGAATGACGTGTTGCAGATCACCTCGAAGTACTTAAGGAAGCAACCTGGTTTATCCATGCCAAACGGGTATGGGATGCTGATGTTGCCGCATCTGCCCTGGCAGCCCGGAAGTGCGCTCTGCTGCTGCTCGGCAGCCACGGCCATAGCCGCCACTACAAGCAGCAGGAGGAGAAGGTGATTTATCATTGGCAGCAGCTGGGAATGGAAGGGGTTGCTATTCAGATGAGGAGAAGGTACTACAGATCATGGTGCCACTGCTGTTCAGCTTGCTTCCAAACTAAGTACTCTACACGACTACACCATGCTGCTACCTCTGGTCTCTAGCTAGTTTAGCGCGCTACTAGATTTTAAAACCTGCATGGTAGACTGCAGGATATGCTTTTCTGCCACAATTTGCATTTATGTGAACCAAGTCAACCCACCAGCTGCGTGCTCTTCCAGGCTAGGAGTACCACGTATCTATTCATGTGTGTAAGGAGATCACTGGTATCGAAGTCGTTGACACTAACTGCCCTCTCCAGTGGCACTAATTAAACTTAAATCGCTGTTTATTTTGAGCAATTATGCATGAATCTGCAGCAATATGTAACATGCAGTCCTCGAAGGATAGTAGATCTTCTATTTTCTGTTTGCTGTCTAAACTACCCAGGCATCAACATCAATGGCCAATTGTCAACTCCTATCTCCTTCGGTACCATAGGATCGCCTTGTAAGTACTGTCAATTATTGTTACAGAAAAATGTCGAAAATAGTATTCTCGTATAATTTCAAAATATAAAGCATATAAATCTAGTCAAAATCTTCCATGTTTATAGACCAAAATATGAACATCTAAGATATCAAACCAGTTTCAGTAGATCCGCCATAGAAAATATTTCCGTAATGCAATTATTCAATAGTTGATATTTTCTTTCATATACTGGGCCAAACTTAATAAGTTTTGATTTTTTATTAAATTTATATGCCTTTTATTTTTGAACATAAGGGATTATTATTAGTTTATTTTGTGTAAGTTTTGATACATAGGATTGCATCTCGTTCTATGTTGGAAGATACATTTAGGGTGTGTTTGTTAGCCTGGGTGAGTCCAGAATTCCCATCTCATCCCATACAAGCTGACCTTAGCTAAATTGAGCTGAGATTTTCATATGTGTTTGACAACCTGTGTCTGTTGAGATATGATGAACAGAGATGTTGTTTGGTAGGCTGTGTCTGTTGAGATATGATGAAAAGAGATGTTGTTTGGTGGGCTGAGTCTGTTTAGCCATGCTGAACTCAGACTTTGTTTGGTAGAGTGCACGTGAGCAAGATGTGATTGCCATGGCTTGGTGCGATGACCACACAAACATTTTCAAATTTCATCCATTACGTCATAAATTCAAAACACAAGCAAGTATATACGTCATAAATTCAAAACACAAGCAAGTATATAGCACAAAATTACCCCAAAATGATATATTACCAAGGCTCACTTGAGCACATAATTCAGCATGTCTACAACACCAAAAGCTAACATAGAAATACGTTCAAATTACCAAGCCTGCATCATATAATATAGTAGGCATTACAAAATATATAGATTTTCAAGTTGCATCAACTCACAACAACTCAAACTAGATCCGGATTTTTGGCTATGATACGCTTGAATGAGGCTTCACGAACATCCGCTTCCATTTTCAAGCCCGACTGCTTGCACGATTAGTTGACGTCGTTTTTTGGTCACATCATCAATCTAAAGAGACAAAAAAATCATTTTCACACACAACAATGAAACAAACAGGACACACCAAGTATCCATCATGCATACAATTGCATAGAATAAAATCCTACTGTCCACAACATTAATAGTTGAAAGTATCATATGTAACCCATAATTTTTTGCAAAGAAACAGAGGGAGTTACTACCTTAGATGCCTCTGTTGGAGAAGTGGTGGCCGTGCAGATCGGTCGGTGCAGATGCCTCCCGTGCGTGCAGGCGTGCAGATCGGTCCGGCGTGCTGGCTGGTCGTCCTGGTCCGGCGGGGTGGCGGTGGTACTCCTGGTCCGTGTAACACCCTCAGAATCGGCCCTATGCAAGTTTTAGCGATTCCCGCCAAACCCGCATAGAAACGATTCAAAGGTGCCCACCAGGCACTTGCGTGCGGGTGGAAAACGAAGTAATACCATTACACAATAGTCCACGATGGAACCCACAGAACAGATATATACAACCACGACTCCATGAGTCAAGAATACAGATATAACATACAAAGATCCAAATCACCTGGAAGACGATACAGCGTCCGAGTACGGACAAGATGCAAATTGAGCTAAGAGCCCTGAAGAATAACCAATGGCGTCCATAACCCTGCCCAGGACAAGCCGGAAGGGTAACCCTGCTAACGACGTCGATCTCAAAACCTGCTTAAACAAAAGGGGTGCCGACAAAGGGCAAAGGAAAAAGAGAGCGGTCAGTACTGAGGCCAGTACACGGCGAGACTAGAATTCGGCGGTCCTCGCCTACATAGGTATGGTGGACTGAAGCGGCAGCGCGGCATGCACTAGACAACCTATGGAGACTCGATACAAATAGCGGCTATCGGAGAGGGGTAAGAAAGACCTATTCGGAACCAACCTGATACTACCACCAAGCATACCCATCCTGGTATTTCCCCCTCGATACCAAACGAGGAAGTCAACCGAGGAACTCACACAGTTGGCAGTTTTATTTATTCCGTTATAGTTGCGGTAATTACTAGTCAAATATAGATAGCATGAGTCATCCTGATATAATAAGCAGTGGGCAGATTTAGTTAATCATTCCGTTGTAGTTGCAACACTTACTAGTCAGATACAATTAACATGAGATATCCCAAAACCCAGCAGTTGTTGGTACTTTTATTTAGCCATTCCGTTGCAGTGGAGCTGTTTACTAGTCATATCGGATATAAGTCAAATTATAACAGTAAATTTTAGTTATAGTTGTCTATGATCGAGAACTATGCTCCAAGTCGTCCATAACCGCGGACACGACTTTTCGAAAAGATTTAACCCTGCAGGGGTGCACCAAAGTATCCACACGCACTTCGACCATTTTTGCCAGATCAGTTAACATACACCCATCGGTATGTCGGCGGGGCCTAAGTCATGACGTTTCCCAGATCCAAAGCAAGTACATGGGGGCCACCCCACTAAGCTACCCGCAACAAAGTCGGCCGGTCTCCGAGACGGACTCAGGGTTTGTGTAGACGGCTGTAAACGACTGGGAACCCGAAAGTGTGACTGGGCTTGTCGATACAGCGAAAACGTGTCACGGCCCTAAACAGTACAGGTGCAGTACCTCGTACAATTTTAAATAAAGCAGTAAAGCATGGCATAAGTACAGGATAGTAAATAAAACCTCAAACTAGTTGTGGCCCTCGGTACAATACTTTGAAATCAGGTAGTAAGCCGATGGGGGTGCCCACACACCCCACCTGTGGTTAGCGCGCTCGATCTCGGAACAGGTGTCAAGAACTCGGGGTCCTACGGGACAACAGTGAACGGTTAAAAACCAGATATTGTCTATTACCCACCGGTGCCTCTGCATTATTTACCTACTTCACTTTTAGTTATTAAACAATAATTAAAGCCATGATCATCTCCAACTTTAAACATGCGGCAAAACTCCAACAACTGTGGTACTTGACGACACGCAACAGCACTTGAGCAAGCGACTACGACGCGCAAGTCCAACTATCTACCAATCAACAGGTAATAGGATGTGTCCAAGGCAATATAAGGCTGCAAGGGATATCACGGGTACGAAAGCTAGAGCATCGCAACACCGATAGCAATAGATCCACAGGAGGGAATAAATACTATAAAAGTAAGATAGGTAGAAAGGGGGAGGTGCTCGCCTGAAAACATTGCCGAAGGTTCATCCGAAGATCGGATCGATACTCGCATCAACTCATCGGCCTAATCCGTGAAGAAGCAAAGCACTAGAAAAAAACACCGAATGCACTATTTAATACTACGGTAGAAAATCGGGCATGATGCATGTATGATGTATGGCATGACAAAGATGCGATGCAATTGAGCAATATTAAGCGGAACCAGGGTCCCGACAATTAGTTAGATGGTTCATGTTGTCTAGATACCCCACAATTTAAATGTTGTCTTAACAGGGCAAAGGATAGCAACGGTTCGCTACACAGATTTAAATGGAGACAAACTAAGACTAAAATAGCCCGCATATGGCCTCCATATTTAATTATGCGGGGAATCTGCATAATGCCCCCAAACCACATGATATGTATGCAAGCATGACAATTTTAGATGCAACAAGTGCAATATCATATTATAAAAAAAATATGGGGCTCGGAAAAGGGGTCACACATTGGTCTGAAGATCTTGGTGTTCAGAGGGGTCGGGGTTCGGGTTCGGTCTTCGGATCCGAGAGGGAGGAGGACGCCGTGATCGGTCTTCAGGGTCTCGACACCTTCGGTTCCATGTGGCGGCTTTGGCATCCGGGAATAGGGTCTTGCGGTTCGGGAGGGAGATCTTGGGGTTCCATGGTGCCATTATCAGGGAGAACTCGTTGGCGTCGGGGTCTTCGGAATGGCGTCGGCCCTTGCACGATTCATGGGATTCAACCGGCAGTTGTAGGAGAACTTGCTCTCGGATCAATTATCCTTTGAAGATCTTGCCGAGAGGTTGATCCGAAGGAGTGGCCATAGCTTCACGATTTTATCACCCTCGAAGAACCATCTTATCAGCGTCAGAATACACATACAACACCCATCCGCAGGTACATCACCACATGGGCAACACCATCACCACAACACCACCTTACCATATACTAGCCACCGTTTCTCATCAAAACTTCAACACGACAGCCACATATGGTCGGAACAGGGGCTGCTAGGGCACGGGGTCGGCAGGCCGATAGGCGATCTCGAGGTCAGACAACGACGAGAGGGCGCGGCGGTCACTGGCAGAAGAGGAGCAGCAGGGGTCATCAGAGATCCCCGGCGAGGTGCTAGCGACAGCGGCGGCCCGGTCGAGGGAGAGGGCATGCCGCCGGTGGCGCCCGGGCTAAAGCAGAGGCGGCGGCTGGAGGCGGCAACGGCGCTCGGGCAAGGCGCGGGAGACGGGCCCGCGGAGACGGGGTGCTGGCCGTAGCCGAGCGAGGAGAGGCGGCCGGCTCGGGTGGCTGAGGCGGCGGAGGAGGGAGCTTGCTGCAAGCGGGGAGGGCGCAACCGGGGAGAGGTGGCGACGCCCGGGGTCGAGGAAGGACCGGGTGGACGGAGAGGTGGGCGGAGGCCATGGGCGTCAACGGGGCCGCGCTGGTGGTGGCCCGGCTCGATGCGGTCGGGTCGCTGGCCGGCGAGAGGAGGGCGCGATGCAGAGGTCGGCGGCCGGGGAAGGAGGAGATAGGGGCGGCGAGCGCAGCGGGCCGGAGCTCGAGGCGGCGCGCAGGCGAGAGGCGCTGTCGAGGGCCGACGGAGGAGGCCGGTGCGGGCGGAGCTCGCAGAGGAAGGCGGGGAGGCGGCTCGCCAGCGGGGAGGCGGATCTAGGCGACGGGCGATAGGACCGAGGTAGAGGGGTGGGGCCAGAGCGGGACCAGGGTTGTCGGGTGGTGGGATTGGACAGGGGCGGAATCCGAGGCTGGACGCGCGGGAGAGGGAGTGCGGGGTGCCGCGCGTGGCCGGTGGCTGGGTGGAGGCCAGGTGGGCCAGGCGGTGGATCAGGTGGCGGCCAGCGGGTGAGGTGGCGCGTGGCGGTTGGCTGGAGGAGGGATGATAGCTGAGGTGGCGAGCACCGATTGGGTGGGATGAGGTGGAGGCAGGGTGGGTAGATTAGGTTGGGTAGGAAAAGGGTTTAGGGTTTCTTTAGATGGGCCGGGTGGTAGGTAGTCTGGTCAGGTTGGGCCTCTGGCCTGACCGATCGGACTGCCTCCCCGGACAAAACATTTTATTATTTATTTTATTTTTAAAACATTTTTGTAAATACTTTTTAGACAAATAAAAGATCTGAACAGACCGAGGTTTTAGTTTGAGATTAAAGGAGAGGGCTAATTAGAAAACAGCTTAGGCTTTTACGAAAATAGGTTTTATGCAAAAATACGTGCATGATGTCATGACGATGCTCAATGCAAGGTGGCATGATGACATGAGCATGCGGTCATGATGATGCAATGCACAAAAACAACGCGATTTTCTAGTAGTGGTTTTTGCGGGATGCCACAGTCCGGCGGGGCAGCTAGCCGTCGGAGCTTGGCGGGTCGGAGCTAGGTGGGGCGGCGGTGGTCGTTCTGGTCCGGCGTGCTGGCTGGCCGTCCTGGTTCGGCGGGGTGGCGGTAGTAGTCCTGGTCCGGTGGGGCAGCTAGCCGTCGGAGCTTGGCGGGTCGGAGCTAGGCGGGGCGGTGGTGGTCGTTCTGGTCTGGCGGTATAGCTGGTCGTCGGTGGCGGGTCGGAGCTTGGAAGGAGTGGCGGCTGGGGAGGAGCAGGGGGAGAAAGAGAGGAGTGGCGACTGGGGAGGAGCAGGGGGAGAAAGGCAGGAACGGGAGGGATTTGGGAACGGGTCGCGAGAGAGAGGGAGTTGCCCTACCGCGGGGCCAAGCGGGAGTTTTTTCGGGGACGCGCGGGGCATAATTTTTCGGGTCAACTCGGCCAGGCTCACATGCGAACCTTGTTTTTTGCTTCTCAATCTGGCCAGGCCGAGAGCCGTTTTTCGCACGACCTGAGCTTAGCCCTGTGAGTCCACCCGGCCTAACAAACTCGGTCTCTGCTGGTAAAAGTGGGATGAGGTTAGATTTTCTGGGTTGGCCCAGAATAACAAACACACCCTTATACTATGACACGAGACATTTCTTACACCTGCTTTTGATTCTATGGTTTATATGGAGAAAATCCTTCTTATCAGAATGAAGTTTGGGAGTTGACAGCACATTACGGAGTGGGATATCTATACTAGGCTGGTAACAGCTAGGGAGTTTTTGACAAGCCGCCTCCTGATCCAAACCCTAGCCGCCAGGCCACCGTTGGCTGGACCTCCTCGCCGCCGTCCCCTCCCCCTCCCCTGCGCCCTCCACCCCCCGGGTCGTCCACACGTGGGAGACTCTGGAGGCGCCGACCCTAACCTACAAAACTCCCTCTGGTGGTTCTCTCCGACCGCTGCCGACCATGCCTTGCCTCCGAAGGTGGAGGGCGACCCTCCTTTGTGCGCCATGTCGGCCTTCCATCGCAAGGCTTGGAGATTCGGACGCGTCTGATCTGGGCGCAAACGGACGACAACTGCAGTGCCGTCGGTCGCGGCAGTGTGAAAGGAAGGCCCCGCAGGCGTGTAGTGGGAAGGCGCGGTGGCGGCGGCTCTGGTCTATGGAGGTAGGCGCTCACAGGAGCGGGTTCCCATCGGCGCTGGGGATCGAATGGTGGCGGCATTGCACAGATCAAGAGTAGGGCGTCGGGCTCAGTGGAGAGAGTGAGGAGCCGGCGGTGGATAAGAGACAAGAGGGAGACGATTGAGAGAGATCACTCAATCTAATTTGGTGTTTTTCTTTAGGGGAAAAATATAGATTTTAGACTATCAACCTCTAATCAACTAAAATAACATAGTTTTTACAGTACCGGTCCCACCCCATAGTATTTGTTTTGTCTGGTTCCGCTAGGTTTGTGCCACCATTTTTTTCATAGGTCGAGGTGGATGGACGGTTATTAAAAATGCCAACCAATCTAAAACTTGTATAGTTTGTATAATATTTTCTTGTGTATTCTTAGTGACATTTATGGTCAAAACTGAAATGCGAGCAAAACTAGAATGTCATGGAACGGTGGATGGAGGGAGTACATATCATATACTTGCTCTAAGAATAATATAATCAACCGACGGACGCGCCTACTAATGTCTGACTTCTGAGAAAAGCCAAGCACTTTAGGACTTGGTCTAACGTACGGGTGGTGTACCGAGCTAGTACTTTTTATTTTTATATATATATGTTCGATGCCTTTGGTTGGTTTAGTAATAACCAGAGCAGAGCATGGTGGTGTAGAGGTTGCCCAGTGCCTTCCGTTGGTTGACTCTCTGCTCATCGACGACATCGCTCCTAGTTCCTTTTGCCTTCCATTGATAGGATTCGGATCTGTCTGGAAGGATACTGGCAGATCATCGAAGGATATTGGCTATGTTTAATAGAATTCACAGGTGAGTCTTCTTGAGGCCGGTGAATTGTAGTACGGTTCTTCTTATAAGTAGTACTAGTTAACAAAACCTCTGCTAGTAATTGACTAGCAAACCCACGCAGATCTCTCATTCTTTTTTCCGATTTTGCAAAATTGTCAGCGCAACCATGGTAGCAGAAGCTGTTGCGGTTTCGTTGGTTGGCGGCTTGGTGCTTTTCTGATCGAATTTGCAGGCCACACTTGTTGTAATACCTATATATCCTCTGCTAATACTATTGAAAATATAAGCAAATTACCATAATATTTAATCCGAAATAAGTAATAATAAATCATGACTATAAGTGCTAGAATTAATCTAATCATGTATACTAGCAGAACAAACGAACAGATCATATTCAACCAGAATAAACAGATCACATCTATTCCAAGAGCTAGTACAAAAAACTGCAACAGAAACTGAACTAGATAGGAACAGATTACGTACGGTGCTGGAGGAGGAATCGGGTTCGCGTTCAGGTTGGGGTTGAGGTTGACACCAGTGTCGTCAGCCATGGCGTCGATGTAGAGGCTGCTGATGTCCGGGAAGAAGTCCTCGTCGGGGAAGGAGTGGTCGGTCGACGTGATGCCGTCAGTAGTCGCGCAGACGCGCTCCCCAAAAACCTGATCGCCCCTCACCCGTACAGGTTCACGAGAGGCGGTGGTTCCGGAGGCCTACTGTCCCGTCGTCCGGTGCACGCCGGAAGAGGGGATGGAGAAGGTGTAGCGGCGGCGCAAAGTTCTGGAGGCAGAGAGATGTGTATTTTCTCGTATTAGGGTTTTAGCCTAAGGCCGTCTATATATAGGCGCCGGTCGGGTAAGACGTGGGGCGTAGTCCACGTCCGAGTAGTAACAGCCCACGTTTCCGGAAAAACCGGAAACGGTTGACAGAAAAATAACTCGCACAATAATTTTTCCGAGCAGCAAAAAGATAAGATCGGCACAATTCCGCAAACCGCGGCGCGCGTCGTGGCGAGGCGGGCGGCGGAGGAGGAGGAGCGCGCGTGTATGCCACTCCTCTTCACTCTCTTTAGGAGGTAGTGAAACACTCCACTATATATATTGGTCCAACTCCCTCTAAACTAGCAAGGTGGGACTAAACTTTGGTGCCACCCCTTGCTAGGCATGAATGGGCCAAGAGAATTTCAGAATTTGTATTAGGCTATGGGCCAAGGCCCACACCCAAATTCCAACAAATACTAGGTTCTTAGCTGCTCCGTGCATGATTCTCATAGTATGTCCTTTTTCAGGTGACAAAGTGCAAAGTACTGGTCCCCTCGATCGGGTGCCGGAGAATCGACCGAGTTGAAGCTCATGAAAGATGATGAAACGCCGGTGGTGTCTGCTGCATCCTCCCTAGAGTCCACAACCACGGGTGATCCCCATGTACCCATACAGCCGCCGATGTCGCCTCCTCGTCGCCCATCGGGTGCTAGAGAATCACCGGACGTGAAGATTACGAAGAATGATGCAACATCGGTGCCCCCATCCTCCTCGGGGTCGACAGCTGCAGGTGAGCCCCGTGTTCCCCAACAGCGCTATGCACCCAAATCGATGGGTGCGGGCAAGAACAACGTCCCTCCATCGGTATCCACATTCAAGAAGAACGCTGTGGGGAGCAACATCCCTGTCCGCCCACCAATGTCCTCTTCCAAGACCAAGTCTGCAGGTAGCAACATCCCTGTCCCCAAACCGATGCCCTCTTTCAAGAAGAACGCCGCGGGGAGTAACATCCCTGTCCCACCACCAATGTCCTCTTCCAAGGCCAAGTCTGCAGGTAGCAACATCCCTGTCCCCCCATCAAGGACTCCATCTAAGCCTACGGTCAAGCCCACTGTCATCCCACCGGGTTCTGCACCTTTCAATCAACCAGAATAGGCGCCCCATCTGAACTAGGCCCATGGGATCCTGTGGGAATCAATGCTGCAATTTCAGTCTGGTGCTACTAATCTGGAAGTTTTTCCCTTCAATTTGTGGTCTCGAGAGGGGAGATCCATGATATATATTGAAAACCTGTAATTAAATAATATGTGCTGCTCATGCATTGGGAAAACTTCTTTCTTAAATTGTAACATTTGCTTGTAAACGGTTTACTGCTTGTTAATATCCGTCCTTCTTAAGAGTTGATAAACCAACAATGTATTTATGTCTACATGGTTTTGATTTTATTCTCTTTTGGATGAAAATGTACGGTATTGCAAGTCTTTGGTTTGGTATGCTGTTTATTAATTCAAAAGTTACAACCGTGTTTTTTCCTCATATCTAACCCATACCCGCATTCTTTCAGCATCTCAGACTTTAGTAGATCCTTGTAACACCACAATTCAGATAAAGAACACTTTTGCTTCGGTCCCCCACCCCCTCTTTTAAATTTTGACAAACAAAAACTCGATTCCGATTGTTTAGAAGACCGTACAAATCCACCCAAACTCCGTATGGTCCTCTTAGACGTATACTCACCATATACATATGCTCATGTGCCTGCGGACGGCGAAAATCAGAAGTTATATAACAACAACAACAATAAAAAATTAAAAAAATATGATATACAAAAACGTAGATCGCGATAATAGGAGGTGGGATCAGCCGACCGAAACGTGGATTATACCCAGTTCGACCGAGTACACATATACAGAGATATACGTGATCTTGATATAGGTTTCGACCGGTCAAAAAAAAAAGATGGTCCATGTAGCTTAAGTTTAGGGGTGGGGACCGAAGCACACCTCAAGAAAGAAATGCCCACTTCTCCCTCCGCATTATAAATGCTACTATCTTTTTTATAATTACGATATTAAAGCAAGACGGTTGATGTGGATTCTTTTGACACCTATAAATGTATTGGTGTCAAGCTTACCCATTCTTTTGACACCTATATGGGCTCAAACATTTGTAGATTCTTCCAAGATCTGTGAAATATGCAATAGATCGGTCACATGGAAAATTAGCGAAAAATACAATGAGATATGGAAGTCTCAAATGCATGCATCGACGACAAAGGCAACATTGGTTGCTCGATCAGTTACCGCTATGAGTATCTTCCGAGCAGCTTGCAACTCGTCATTCCTTTCTCTTTCCTTGGTAACCAATGCCTGATTCAGTGACTCAAGTGCTTGCATGTTGTCATCTTTCTCCTTAAATAAGCTTGCCCTCTGATTTCTCATCAAGCTGGCACTCTTTCTCGTCAAGCTATTTTGCTTTGAGTGTCAAGCTTGCCTTATCACTCACAAAGTTATTTTGCTCTCGTATCAAGCTTGCCCTTTGGCTTGCCAAAATGTTTTTCTCTCGTGTCAAGCTTTCCCTCTCGCTCACCAGGAAGTTTTTCTCTCGCTAGCCAAGTTGTTTCTCTCGCCTCAAGCTCGAATGTGGCTAAGATCAACCTACACGTTTGCATCCATCATCTTGTTGATCACCACATCAAGCTTTCTACATGTCGCATTGAACATCTTAGATGTCATGTTAATCTGGTTGGACAATGGTCCATCATCCTGCATGTCAGACTTCGAGCAAAGCTTTTGGTTCTCCTTTGCCACCGTATCAATTTTGTTGGATGTCGCATCGATCCTATTGGACCTCGCTTCAACCATCTGTATGTCGGACTCCGAGCAAAGCTTCTGGTTTTAATTGCTTGCTACTCGGGTGATTTCTCCCTCCTCTTGTGGGCGTAATGACACTATCCCATCCGGCATAGCATGCTCCGGCGACAACTGTGCTGGCCTCTGAGCATGGACGATCCTCTGCAGGCGCGCGTCATAATAGCAGATAATGGGGCTATTACTCGAATACATGTGTTGTTTGATTTCCTCCATTTAGGGAAATGATAGACATCCCTCTCAGGGGATCTCGTGACATACATCGTCCAGGTCACCTTGCTCTGGCCCACAAAACCAGATCTCATGTGGGTCCTACACACCTTTATTTGTTTCTAATATTATCTTCTTCCCTGGGCACACACGCGGAGGCTCCCAGCCGCGGTCGATCTAGGCTAGCTACGTGCTTCGCCGGCCTCCACCCCACAACCCACCGCCAGTGCGTCATGGCGGCTGCCGCCCTGATTCTCGATGCAAATATCGTGCATGGCCCCTGCCTCGAGAACCTGCTAGCCAGCCATCGATTTGCTCTGTCTAATCCGGTCGCTGGACGCCGCGTCTCAGCTGCCACTGGCCTAGCTCTCTCCCTCCCCGCATCCCCGTCCTCCCCATAACCCTGATGTGATGTTGCCCACAACGGCCTCCACCCATGAAAACAGCCCACGATGGAGTGCTCGCCATGCACCTCCCCAGACCTCCTCCTCTATAGCTGGAGCTGCCTCAAGCTCCTTAGCCCTCCTTAAGTTTTGCTACAATAGTCTCGTGATGTTGCTACAATAGCACAGATGTTTTGCTACATGGTCTCCGGTGTGTCTTCGAGCGAAATCGGGTTTGCTATAGTAGCCGATTTTGTTTGCTATAACTGTTATGTGGTTTTGCTATATTAGTGTAAACTTTTTGCTACGAGGCCACCGACGAGTCTCCGGCGAAATTGGTTTTGCTACATTAGCAAAACATTTTTGCTATAGGGTCTCCGTTGAGGTCTCCGACGAACAGTCTATTTTTTCTATTTTGAGAATCAACCATTTTACTTATCTCATGTTCATTGTTCGACAACAAGAAAACCAACTTATATGGAAGCAACAGCGAGCCGCAGACATACAAGCCGATCAATACTTTTTTAGTAATAAAGATGCACGTTATTTTTCTCCGAGGAACAAAACTGCAACTATGCACGTACTCCCTTCTTTTTTTTTACGAGCTTTTTTCCAACACACTTGCGAGTTTTCCCCATAGATCGCCGCTTCCCTTCTGCGCCGAACGGGCCAGCCCAGTTAGCGCAGTTAGTTAGCTAGCGATGCTTCCTAAACGCCCGCGATAAGCGGCAAAGCGTTCCATGCAATACGGGGAAAAATGTCGCTGCCGTGTAGACATGTCTTTGCCGTGTGCCAAACGCACCGGAACACGGCAAAGACAGTCTTTGCCGTGTGTAACTCAGAAAATACACGGCAAAGTACGTGAACACGGCAAATTTCTGAAAAAGAACACGGCAAAGAAATATACACGGCAAAAGCCCATAAAAGAACACGGCAAAAAAAATACAATCGGCAAAGTCGACAACGACACACGGCATAGATGTTGTCACGACAATAAGGTGGGACCCGTGACCCCACAAGTCCATTTAACAGGAGGAGCTAACGGCCGCAGACGGTGGTCTCTTTGTCGTGTGCCCTCGTCGGTCCTTTGCCGTGTGTATTCTGCAGTATACACGGCAAAGGCCCTTTGCCGTGTGTATTCCGTAGTATACACGGCAAAGGGTCTTTGCCGTGTGTATTCCGCAGTACACACGGCAAAGTCTTTTTTTTCTTTTTTTTGCCTTTTATCATATTACTCTTAGGAAAATCATAAAAAAATTATTCTAATTCAGAAAAATACAAATAATATATCAAAATTTGCAGAAAAATAAGATCTATCTATATACACTCAAAAATTAGATATTTATATTGAATAAGAATCTTCATGCTCGCTGTTTTGACCATAGTTTAAAACATGCATAAAAAATTCAAAAACGATCGAAACAATGTGAAACCTTCGCGTAGTGTCATATTATGTGACATAGTTGGTAGAAAAAATATCAAAATTCGTATATTTATTATGTCTGAAAAAATATTCATAAAATGATCTATCTCATTCGAGGTTTCCTGGCTTTCGGGTCAAATGACCAATGTTATGGCTAGAATCAAGGCATAGTTTGTGATAATCTGCCCATATTATGCATGTATGTGCATTATGGAATGGCGAATAATGTTGCAGGAGAAAGTTTTCCTTTTCGTCGCACCAAAAAACATTTTCCATTTTACGAGCGTAAAAAACAGGGAATTTTATGAAGCAACCACCAAATGGCTAATTCAAAATTCTACCACCCCATTTTTCAAAAATACTAGACCACCTTAAATGTACAATGTCCCAACGGGGGGATCTCAAACCTTTCTATCCACTCCAGGTGAAAAAGATAAATTCCTGCCGAATCGGTAGGAAGTGGGTTAGATATGAACTACAGGTACACGATCTGATGGGCATGATTTTTCACAAAAATCATTTTTAGGTTCACAATATGCTATTTCATCATAGATCTAATGAAAGTTTAGAGAGGCTCAGCTCCGAGCTAAGAATCTTCATACCCGTCGTTCGACAAAGTTCGTCGATAGTTTAAAAGAGTCATAAAAAATTCAAAGATGATCGAAACAATGCGAAACCTTTGCGTGATGTCATATTATGTGACATGGTTGCAAGAAAAAATATCAAACTTGTTATATTGAATATGTGTCAAAGAAAACTTCACAAAATGACCTATCTCAATCGAGGGTTCCTGGCTTTCGGGTCAAATGACCAATATTATGGCTAGAATCAAGGCATAGTTTGCGATAATGTGCCCATATCGTACATGCATGTGCATCATGGAATGGCGAATAATGTTGCTGGAGGAAGTTTTCCTTTTCCTCGCACCAAAAAGCTATTTTCTATTTTCCAGGCACAAAAACAGGGGGTTTTATGAAGCAACCACCAAATGGATAATTCAAAATGATAACACCCCATTTTCACAAGATTATATGGATGTCATATTTGGATTTCTCACATTTTTCTGATCGATTTAGACATTTTATTTGTCGAATTCCGATTTACGGATTTAAATATATGAATTATTCCATATTAAATAGGAAAAGGAAATAAAATAAATAAAATCATTTTATTTTTTATTTGGATTCAAGATTATTATTACTTTTCATTATTGTTTACTTAAATAATTGTTTGGAATCTAAAACTGAGATGTGTGACATTATGGCCCTAGAGTTAATAGGATTGATATGGAAGTATTAGCAACAAGGTATGATTTCTTTTTCGGAAGCTCATTCGGAAGGAACGAAGAAGTTAAGCATGCTTGATCTAGAGTAGTGTTAGGATGGGTGACCACCGGGGAAGTTTGATTATGAGTGCAATTTAACCTAATATTTAACAAACAAAGGGTGAAAATATTCTATATGAGATTTTGCCGTGTCTTATTTAGAAAACACACGGTGGCAAACGTTGTCGTGTGGCATTTGCCATGTGTATACACATGGCAAAGCCTTTGCCGTGTTTCGAAAGGCCTTTGCCGTGTCTTTTTCCCACACGGCAAAGAGCCTGTGTGCCGTAGTGATGTCGACCTACATCCCAAAATGGAGGCCAATGTAATCCTGCATCCCGTTCCATGTCCCAGATCAAAAAAGTGAACCAAAACGTTCTTTGAATCAGTCCAGAATGAAAAGGCATTCACGTTGTCGAGAAGTTGAACACTCGTATGGCTAGTGTACCTTTACCTCTCACATTCTTTTTTCAAAAGATCTAAATCAATTTGGCGAAGCCTAACAAAATGTGTGACCATTGTCAACCTAACGACAAATATAAGATTTCATGAACATCACAGAGGTCAATATGGCAGAAAATTGTAATTTGGTTGCAACATAAATAAATATTACAGATCCGAATTCATACAAATGAACAACCTTTGTTGGTTATTTATAGTCGCTGCACTTGAGTATTAAATACCTAGTACCAATCAACTAACACTAGTGGAGAACGGGCCTATCGTCTCGGTTCGTGAGGGACTTTAGTTTCGGTTGCGCAACCGGGACGAGACAATCAGGACTAAAGCCCCCTCCCCCTTTAGTCCCGGTTATGCTGTGAACCGGGATGAAAGGGGGTCCACGTGGCCGTTGTCTAGAGCGAGGGGGAGCACCATTCGTCCCGGTTCGTAACCGGGATCGATATTTCTCCGCCGTGGCTGCATTTTGGGTACTTTTTGTACCGCGGCAGATAATTTATTTAGTATTTTTTCTATTTATTTTATTTCTTAGTTATTGTTTTTATTTTTATTTTGTGTTTTGCACTCAGCAATGAAGGAACCATTATACTCTCCCTCTGTTTCAAAATATAAGATTTTTTAGGTTTGTGAAGAAAATGTATCTAGACTTTTTTTAGTGTATAGATTCACTCCAAACCCGAGTGAACCTACATATTAAAACAAGTATAGATATATTTGCTTCACAAAACTAAAACATCTTATATTTTGAAACGAAGGAAGTATTACACAACATCGTCATGAATATAGAGATCAAAGTGTCGAACATATTACAAATGGTTACACGAGTTTCATGCATATATATACAATATAATCTCTTTTTAAGATCCCTATTCCACTATCAACATCTCCCAATAGTATTCTCTTTTTGGTTATAGGACCTCCGCATCTAAAAATCCCGCCAATTTCTCTTGAATTTCTCATATGCAATCCTTTGTAGAAGACCATCCTACAACCATTCGATAAAATTTAATGAAAGATTCAACATATATGAATAAAACTAAACACAATTGATGGTAATAAAATAAAATTGTGAATTTTTGTTTATGTACTCGAAGTTGCTCTAAATTTCTGCCCTTTTCACAAGTCGTCTGATGAATGAACTCGCGAACATAGTGTCCAAATAAACTATTCCCGTGTCCATGCGTCAGGCATTTTTTATAAGAACAGAGTTCAATCAAAATAATAATCAAGTATGATAATGATATCAAAACTAGAATCAAAGATATGCGTAGATCTAGCTAGCAGTACTTATATCTAGTGGTTCAAATATAAGCTCCTCTTTCCAGGCACCCCTAGTTTTGTTGATGAACTACACCGTGTCTATATGGTACGATACATATTGTCTAAGAGCCCCCATAATCTCACATGTGCTAAGGTTGAGATTACACTTAAACTCATCTAGATTTTTTACTGGAAGAGCCTTGGTGAATCCATCTGCTATATGATCTTTGCTAGATATAAACCTGATATCCAGTTTCTTATCCGCTACACGTTCTTTGATGAAATGAAAATCAATCTCAATATATTTCTATTTCGTGCAAACATGAACGATGGGATACAATGGCTTTTGTTGCACCAAAGTTATCACACCATTGGCACGACCTTTGTTGAAAAGTAACGTCAAGCTCTTTAAGGAGAGCTTCCACACAAATTAACTCAGTAGTAGCATTGGCAAGAGACTTGTACTCAGCCTCAGTACTGGAACGTGATACCTTGGCTTGTATTCTAGCACTCCATGATACCAATTTTGGTCCAATAAATATCACAAATCCTCGTGTAGATCGTCTGTCATCAAGACATCCTTCCCAATCTACATCTAAGAATGCACTGAGAAGGTTAGATGATGATCATGTAAAAGTAATACCAAGTATAAAGTTTCTTTTACATAACGCAGAATCCTGTTGACAGTTGTCAAATGAATTCTTGTTGGTTTGAAGATATTGCCAAAATTTCTTCGTAGCAAAGGACAGGTATGGACGTGTTAGAGTCAAATATTGGAGATAACCAACAATACCGCAATATTGAGTGTTGTCCTCAGAGCGTAATGGTATCCCGTCCGTAAGTGATATCCCCTCAGTAGAGGAGAGAGGTGTGGGTGCACCCTTGCAGTCTCGCATGCCTACCATATCAAGGAGATCTATCGCATAATTTTCTTGTGTCAAAAGCAAACCATCATCTATTTTTCTGACTTCAATTCCCAAAAACAAATGTAAGTCTCGAAGATCATTGATAGCAAAAGGAACATTAAGATCATGAACTAGCTTAGTAATGGCTTGATCTGACAAGCTTGTAAATATGATGGCATCAACATAAATCAGCACATAGATCTTGATACCTGACTTGTTGTAGAGGAACAATGATGTATCAGCGGTGGAGGGAACAAACCCAAGACCATGAATCTTGGAACTAAACCGAGAGAACTAGACACGAGGTGCTTGTTTCAATCCATAAAGAGCTTTGTCAAGTCTGCAAGCATGAGTTGGAGCATTAGGATTTTCAAACATAGGGGTTGTCTCATGTAAACCTCCTCTTCCATAACACCATGGAGAAACACGTTCTTGACATCTAGCTGCCGCGGGCTACAACCACGAGACACTGAAATAGCTAAGATAGTGCGAATAGTGGTTGCTTTTACAATTGGACTGAAAATGTCCTCATAATCAATGTCATTTCTTTCCTTGAACCCTTTTGCAACTAATATGACTTTATACTTGTCAATAGTGCCATCACCACGCTTCTTTATACGGTAAGACCCATTTGCAGTCAATGAGATTTTGATGTGTGCTGGGTGGAACAAGGTGCCATGTTTTATTTTGCATTAAGGCAGTGTATAATGAGCATCAGAAAGAGATCTTGGTTCTTGAAAGAACATGTGGGCCCCCATGTGTGGTTTTGGTAATTAATGACAATCTTTATGGACTAATGTGTGTATTAAGTTGTACTTGTAGGAATTGTCCATTGGCATTGCTTGGAGCATGTGTTGACTTCAAGATAGATGAAATGAGAAGAAGATGTGTTGTGCAAGCTCAAAATGCGCCATCTATAGAAGATCTCATGTTTGATGCTTGCCATCCTCGGTGATCATGGATCGATGATGAGGAATCAAGAAAGGTGTCCATCTTAAGAAGGATAAGATCTTCTACATCGAGCTCAAGTGGATTGCTCAAGGCAAAGGTATAATATTGATAGGTTTTCCCTTTTGCCGGTCTCATGTTTGTTGGGAGACCGGGTTTAGGATAGATAACCGTACTATCAAGAGGGGCTCTCGAATGAGTAACTCGGTGTAAGGGTCCCAACCTTTAAATAAGGTAAAATCCCCTGTGTTTACAATGCTAGTCCCTGGATCAATAGCTAGCATCCACAGTTAAGATGTAATATCAAGAAACAAAGGTCATAATATATAACTTTATACCAGGAATAACATAATTTTATTACATCTTACATAGCTCATTTGGCTATTACATTACATTGCAGCAGAATATCTATAAGCATGGAGTCCTTCATCTTCAAAGTGCCACAGGCAGACATGTTGGTTGTAGACTTTGTAATCCTAATCAACACACTCCACTAAATCAATCAAACCTGCAACATCACAAGTTACAGCCACAAAGGGTCAATATATTTGAATTGTATTGGCAAGTGATACTATGGTAGTATAGTGGAGTCTATTATCTATATGCATTTGGCTAAGTGGAGTTGAGGCTTGCATTGCTCAAAATAGATTTTCCTTATCATTTTGAAAACACTAAGTTTTTGCTTGACAAAATCATTTTTCTCAAGACATCTCCCAATCAAAGATTGAAGATCCTTTAACCCTTGTTCAACCACAAGTTTTTAACTTAGAAATTTGAATGATGAGATTCTTGATTGCTTCCATGTCTTGATGCTCAAATTGTCCTTTACCAGGGACGTGGCTAAGTACTTAGATTTTTCACTCTGCAGAGGTGGTGCACTTTCCCCACAAGACTTGGTTTCCCAAGACAAGATCTTTCAGAAGCCTTCCCTTAGACCAAAATGGACGCGTTCCAACCTATCAAACTCTACCACCAACTGTCCATATGGCTAAGTTCTTGCAACCTATATGATCCAGGCAGAGCCCATAATGCCAAGTGGCTGCACTTGAAGCTTCTCAACATTTGACATCTCAAATCTCTTTGTTCCTGGGTGGCCATCCACAAGTGAGATACACAAGGTCAACCATAGACATGGGCCTTGTGAACCACTCAACCAAAAACCACCATTCAAGTCCCATTCCACCCAGGTGATTCATTGACTTGGTTATTTTATTAAGAAAAACATAAGTCCTCAGACTTAGAAATTTTCCATAGTGTGAATATATTTCCACCCTTGTTTTCTATTAGCTAAGCTAAGCATGATAGTAGTAGGTATCTTGACTTAGGAATTTCTACTAAGGTTTCATCTACTAGGTTTTCTTATAGCAGGGTTTATACTTAGCAAAATTCCATGCAAGTTTTACTTAGAGAAAAATCACTAATGCATAGTGAAAGTAATGGGACAAAAGTATGAAGCATCACTTGACTTTTTGGTAGAGGGTATAGGTTCACTCCTTGTCCTTGCAACAATCACACTCTTCAAGTCACTACAATTCAATCAAGCAAGGCACAATCTCAATCTACCAATCAAGCAAAACATCACGTAAAATGATAAAGTCTAAGAAATGCATGCAGGCATGCCAAGCTTTGTTTTATTTGAAAAAGTGGTTCCTAATGGGTCATAAACATTTGAAAACACCTATTGGTCATTTTGTAAAGTGGCAAAGTCATTTGCAAGAGGTTTCACTTCAAAAACCATTTTCAAAACAAAGTATCATTTTATGTGGTGTAGAAATATTTTTACTAAGGCATTAATCTATAGGGTTCACCAAATATGTTTTCAAACCACAAAACTTGGTGTTTGGGGTCAGAGAGTTTAAAACAAAACATTTCCCAAAAGTTTTCTTCCAAAACCATTTTTAATAAATAAACTATATTTTTATTTGACTAGAAATGGTTTTAAATCAAAGAATCATTCTTTTGCTTCACCAAATACATTTTTGAATCCACAAAGTGTTTCCTATGGTCAGTAGGTTCAAATAAATCCATTTGCCAAAGATTTTATCCCCAAAAACATTTTTGAACATTTTTTATAATCTAAACAAGCATACAAATGTTTCTTCAAAAACAAACATTTTAACAGAAACTTTTTACTAAACAAATGGCATGGTTGGATAGGGCTTGTCTTGCTGATTCCATTGGTATAAAATTTGTAATTTTTGGACGTGTGGATCAAAAGTTATACCAATTACAAATTTGCATTCTAAACAGATCAAAAATCTGTTTTAAAACAATTCCAGTCCACGTGGCAGTTTCTGATTGGGCGGTACCGATTCGTATGGATCGAGCGATACAGACCACAGGATTAAAAGGAGCATGTGCGGCTCAGATCATCGCATACCCTTTCGTTTAAGTGAAACTATCCTATCGCTCCGATCTGGATCTAACGGCTCCCAGTGCCTCGACCAGAAGCTAGCGGCGCTCAATGGTGGCATGCGGCGGCGCGGCTCTGACGGTGACGCTGCCGGCGAACTAGGACGTGAGGGGAAGAGTGAAGATGCTTACCAGATTCTCCGTGGAGCACTGATTCTAGTTGATGCTTTGGTTGACCAAGGGAAGCTCGGAGGCATTGACGATTGCTCGCCGGAGATGGCGTCGGCGTCGGGTATGCTCAGATGTCATCGAATATGAGGATAGAGGACGCTCTAAGACAAGTAGATTGCACCGTTAGGTTCGCAAGAGGGAGGCGAGTATGTGTGCATCACAGAGAGGCGAAAAGGAAGTCTGGTCTCACCAGTAGATGCCACCGGAGTTGGAGAAGGAGGTGGTGGCGTGCTGGTGTCGTCGGGGGCGACGTCCAGGGGCGTGCGCGAGTGAGCTACCGCCACTGAGAGGTACGCCTGGTGCTGGCGAGCACGCTCGTGTGCTCCCTGGGTAGTGGGGTTGTCTGGTTCCGACGGAATTCGAGCAGGACCTCGTCGGAGTTGGTGAGGTTGCAGCGACCAATTAGAGTAGCCCTGGGGCGGAGAGGAGCTGGAAACAGAGGGAAAATGGAGAGGAGGGAGAGGCGAGTTAACGAGAGTAATCGCGGGTGTAATTGCTGCAGCGTTTATGACGAATTTACTCGGCGAAATTTCGGCAGAAACGGCGAGGGGAGGAACTGGTCTGGGGGGGTGAAGGAGACGATGATGTGGCGTGGGGTCGTCTTGTTAGCGATAGAGAAGGAAAGGGAGTTGGGTCCACCAGTCAGCTGCTTAGCGGGTCGTCTGGTGAGTGAGAGAAGGATGCTTCGGGGAGGGAGGGAAATGGGTTGCTGGGCCTAGACTGGGCTGCTGGGTTGGGTCGACTGGGCTGGCTCCTTCTCATATATTTTTTTTTGTACAGCAAGCTTTTCTTTTTCTATTTCCTATTTCTGTTTTGAAATTCAAACAACAAATCATTCAACAAATCAAATCAAAACATTCACCAAACTTTGTATGGTGTTTAGGTTCTATTTAACAACATAAACCAATTCCCAAAGTAAAATATTTTTTTATTATTTTAGAGTCCATTTATAATTAAATAAAATGGACACTAGTTAATAAATCAAAAGGGTTTTAATTTATTTAAAAACTCTATTTGAAATCTAAATATTTTCAAAACCAAATCAGTAGGTTTTATTTGATAATATAAAATACTTGGAAAACTTATTTAAAATAAATAAATAAGTTTTAGGGTTGATTTAAAATGGGAAAAGCCTTTACTTAAATAAAACTGGATATTAAATCCTTATTATTTTATTTAAATAAACTTTTACTCTTTTAATCAAAGCAAAACCTTTTGTTTCAAAAACTTGGCCAAGGTTTAATTTGGCTCTATAAAATAATCTTTATTTATAAATCCACCCTTTCTTTTGAAAACCAAATCCTTTTATTAAAAGATCCAAAAATAGTAATTTCAAATATTTTTAACTTTATTGTTTATTTAACTTTTTAAATTCCTTTAGGATTTTATTTGATCCAAATAGGTTTTAATAGTTTCCAATTGGATTCAAAAAGTTTCTTCTCACCCTGAAAATCAACAAGGTTTTATTTTATTCATTTATTTTTCACATTACAAGATTTGGAAAATCTTGGGATGTGACACTCGGTCACATCGTTCTGAGAGAGATCAAACCTTTGCATACTTGCATCATTATATTTGGTTGTTATTTGGTCTTATCCATGTGAGGATATAGAGCTTGTGGTAATCTCCATAACAAGCTCTAGTTCATCAAAAACGGATTTTCCTTTTATATCTTATTGCGTTTTGATCTTGGAGGTTTTACCGGTTTGTATTTTAGAGGTAGATAAAACCTTCCATTATTTGGTTCTTACTCATGTGAGGATTTAGAGCTTGTGTTAATCTCCATGACAAGCTCTAGTTCATCGAAAACGGATTTCATATGCATTTTCTATTACGTTTTTGATGTTGGAGGTTTTATCGGTTCGTCTTTTTGATAGAGGTTAAACCTTTCGTCATTTGGATCTATCCTCCCTTGCTGGACTATAATGTTTCTTTGCATGATCTTTTAGAGCTTGTTGTCCTCTTCAAAACGATCCCAAGATCATCAAAATCGGAGTCCGGATGCAAAAGTTATGGCCGTTTTCATTCATGGATGACCGGTAGTACCGCCCCTTAGTACCGGTTGGTACAGAATAAGGTGCGTTTGGCGACCTGGGATCCCCAGGGAATGTCCGGTAGTACCGGGAATGTCCGGTAGTACCGGGAAAAAGTCCGGTAGTACCGGGATTCGTGTTTTTTGGCTTCAACGGTTGGATTTTGGGGGGACCTATTTAAGGGGCCTTCTTCCCCAATAGTTCCTCAACCATTCTTGCAAGTTTTCCCCTCCATTGTTGACCTTCTTGAGCTTGCTTTCTCTCAATCCCTCCGATGATTCTTGCATATTCTTGAGGGATTTGAAAGAGGAGATCTAGATCTACAATCCCACCAATCAATCTCTCCTCTAAGTGAGGGGAACATATTGGGATCTAGATCTTGGAGTCTTTTGTGGATTTCCTCCATTGTTCTTCCTCTCTTATTCCCCCATAAGCTTTTGTAGCTTTGGTGGAATTTGGGAGAGAGGGATTTGAGCACCTTTGTGGTGTTCTTGCCTTTTGCATTTGGTGCATCGGTTTGAGTTCTCCTCGGAGGATTTGGTTCGTGTGACTCATTGGATCTTGTCCCTCTTGGGTTCTCGGAACCCTAGACGGTTTTGTGGCCGTGGTGGCATTGTGGCCTTTTGTGGCATTTGTTGGGAGCCTCCAATTAAGTTGTGGAGAAGTGCCCCAACCTTGTGAGAGGTTCTGGTTGCCACCGACAAGTGCACCGATAGTGGAAGCGTGGATCGATCCCATTGGGGTGAGATTCACCGGAGAATAAGGGAGGCCTTTTGTGGCGTAGGTGGTTAGATACCACCCCCTCTCCAAACGAGACGTACTCCATGTTGGGAGAAACTCGGTAAAATATCGGTGACCCGCGTGCCTCGGTTATCTCTATACCCGAGCTCTTTACTTATGCACTTTACATTGTGATAGCCTTCGTGCTTGAAGTAATATATATCTTGCTATCACTTTGTTGCTTGTATTTCTTAGCATAAGTTGTTGGTGCACATAGGTGAATCTTAGTTGTTCTAGGTTGTGCTTAATAAAGTAAACACTAGTTTTATTCACCCTTTGTTGAGCCACTCTAGGAAAAGTTTTAATCGCCTATTCACCCCCCTCTAGGTGACATCCATATCCTTTCAGTTCTCCTATCACGGTAAGCATGCCATATCCAACAATACCATCTTTGTAAATTCTCGGATGGCATATACCTTTTTGGTGGCGTGTGCGTGGACGAGGCGGTGAAGGAGCATCGGTAACAGGAGCATCTGTACCGAGGCGGGCGCTGTAGAAGATCTTGGAGCATCATCGGTGCTTGGCACAATGGGCGAGGCCAGGTGCGGGGACGACTGGACCGCGTCGCACGAGCTGGAGACAGGGCGCACATGCATGGAATGTGTCGATGGGCTGGAAGGAGGGCGAGGGGGACCGCTCGGGCGCGGGGTCAGGCGGCGTGGCAGAAGAAGACCGGCCGCGGGGTCATGGTCGTGACAGGGAGAGGGGGACCTGAGGGATGGAATGGCTCCCATGCATGCACCCGGCCCGCCTCCTTCCTTAAAACCGCTCTCATTCATTGAGTTAGTTCCTCCCTTTCTCTTTTTTTCCCATCTATCTTGTTCTATGGGCTGGCGCTGGCACCCAGCAGTCTGTAGTTGCCTCGCCTCCAATGCAGGTGTAAGTACTTCCCCGCCGCTCCGTCCTCCTGTGGGCTGTGTGTGAGGGTCAAATCCCATCTAGCTAGTACCACAGTCTCCTCCTTCCTTGACATGAATCGAGCCTAGTAAATTCTTGCTAGGGTTAGGGGTTGAACCAAACCGTTCAACCACTGGTTTGTTGGGTTAGCCTAACCCAAAATGAGCCCAATGGGCCTTTGCTTCAGTCACTAAACCTCTCTACCACCGGTCGCATCCTGTCAGCTTGCATTGGTAGCCCTGCCTACACCGACAGCAGGTTGGACCTGTCGCTGGAGAAGGTGTGCAGCCGGATAAACACACATATGTCAAAGATGAACGAAGGCTTGCTGGAGAGGAGGCGCCGCCGTGAGGAGGCGCATGTATTTGGGTCTTGAGAATTTTAGAATTTTAATTGGACTAAGGGCTAAGATCTACTAGTAAATTTCAACAGTAACTTAATGGTTCATCCATTTTTTACACGAAATGGTTAAATAGATTAAAGTCTGGAAGAAAAAAAGGTTAACCTAGTCCCATCGTGAAAGAGGTGGATGGAAATCACTCTAGCTAAAAATGCTTTGAATTTGTTTCCAGATACGATAAATTTGCAATTAAATTCATAATAAAACATCACACCGGATATCACTAATAGAATAAAATAGTTATTCAAAATAGGTTCAAAACAAGAAGCCAGGTATTTTACTACACATGCAAATGTAGCTAGGTATAGGTATACACCGTACCGGTGGTTCATATACAAGCCATTACACATACATACGGTTGAAATACTAGCACAAGACAGGCAAGCAGCAAGCTAGCTAAGCCATGCATCAAACGCATGCATACAAGCTAATTTTTTTTAAATACTACATTTTTTTATTGAATTGCACAAATAATACACAAAATGGACAAATTGCAAATCTGTTGGTCGGTCGGCCGTTCGACAGACGACAGACTCGTTTCGTCCGTTCAACGGACGAAGGCTGTGTGTCGTCCGTTGAACGGACGAAGGCAGTGTTTCGTCCGTTGAACGGACGAAGGCAGTGTTTCGTCTGTTGAACGGCCGACCGACCAACAGATTTGTAATTTGCCCGTTTTATGTATTATTTGTGAAATTTAATAAAAAAATGTATTATTTAAAAAAAATTAGCTGCATACAAACCTCCGCACAAGCACACAACAAAATATAAAGTGCGGTTCAAACTTCAAACCAATATATATGTTTGTATGTATATCGACCTTTTGATGATGGACATCCGCATATATGATCATCTCAGTACTTCCACATGCCATCCATGCCCATGTTCACCGATGAGATCTCGGCGGCTGGTGTGCCGGCGTTGCTCTGGTCGTTGTTGCTCAGCACTGTCCCGGTGTCCTCTTGCGACACCATGGATGACGGCCCGCTACCAGGCCCGGCCCCAGCCATGAAGCCCTGGTCCATCATCTGCATCTGTTGCTGCTGCTGGTGGTAGAACGACATCAACGGCGGCGGCCCCATCATCTGGTGGTTACCCTGGTTTCCAAAGTAGTGCCCGTTCATCGGCGGCAGACTCGCACCGCCCATCATCGATGTTCCGGTGCCGGATGCATTCATCTGATATGAGGAAGCATGCAAGTGCGGCGGTGGCGCTAGGGTGGATGACGACGTGGCGTAGTCCACCAGAGGAGGCAGGGTACCGGAGTCGACAATGAAGCTCTGCTGCTGCTCTGCACCTCCCATGAACATGGGCATCGCCGCCATGGTGTAGGACGGCATCACCACCTTCTTGATCCCGGAGTTCTTATGGAAGATCCTGCAAACAACCCACTCATCCTACATGCATACCAAACGCATAAACTAAATTAGTTTAGTTCAAACAAATCAACTACATTTCATCAGCAACTAGCTAGGTAAGGTATATGTGCATGTTCATGAGTACTAATAATCAAGTAGTATGTAAATAACTTGACAGCTAAACCGGGTGTAACCGATATCGACTTGATATTAATATATTTTCTTTATAAAAAAATACCTTAGCAGTTGCATTGATGAGGGCGGCGGTGGCACTACTGGTAGCGTAGGGCACATCCTCCTTGCGGGTCTCGATCCTGTACTCGTGCATCACCCAGTTGGTCTTCTCCCCTCTGGGAGCCCTGCCCTTGTAGAACACAAGGGTCTTCTTCATGCCTACGAGCACGGGTGGCGGTGGGGCAAAGATCTCCTTGTCCTTGCCGGTGGCCTTCCAGTATCCCGCCTCCGTGGCACGATTGGTGCGCATCCCGGTGGGGTACTTGCGGTCCTTCTGGCAGTAGAAGTACCACTCCTTCTCCCCCATTTTTGCCTTATCAGGCAGATCCCAGGGCTCGCACTTGTTGAGGTCCACCTCCCCGATGGCGATGGCGACAAAGGTCCGGTCGAGCACCTTGGGGGTGAGGTAGAAGGTGATGATCTCCTCATCGGTCGGGTGGAACCGGAACCCCGGCGGGAGCTCCAGCTGCCGTTGTTGTTGCTGTTGTTGCTTCGGCTGTCGTTGTTGAAGGTGGTCTGCCATGGCAGCCCTCTGGGTAGTTACTACTTGGGGAATGGATGATGGATTGGTGGAAATACTGGAGGAAACCATACACAAATCCGGAGAGAATTGTTTTAGATGGAAGGAAATGTTGTGGGCCGGTTTACCATGTATGAATTGGTGCATGTTTAAATAGGAGGCAGCTAGGCGTGTGCGCGCAAGGCACTTGCCAGGGAAGCCTCTGTCTGATCTACCTTTTCTGTTTGGCAATTTGTTTAATTTGTTTCCACTAGCAACGGATGGATGGATGGATGCATGCATGGCTAGCTAGCTAGATAGATAGATAGCTTCTGCTGCTTTCCAACTGTGCAATTCTTGGCATCCTCTGTGTGGGAGGCGACAGGTAACCAGGTCTCTCGAAGCCCTGCCATCGCCAGATTTGCATACTTGTATTTGGTGTCATTCTTGCTAGCGTATGCATATGCGATCTTCATGCTGCCACTGCTTGTCTCATCTTCATGGTTGAGATATATATGCTTACTTCTGCTGCTGCCTTTATTGTGCAAATCAAAACAGATGCTCACATGCATTATTGCTCTGCATTAATTAGAACTATTAATAACAAAAATAAATATTGCAATTAATATGTGCATTGATTGTACTAAAGATAGAACCATAAATATTGTACAAGTGTGTCATCCGTTCACATTCCCCTTTTTGCATGCACTAAGGTGATGATCCAAAGCAGCGATTCTAGCGTGCACGGTATATACCGTGCATGCCCCACCTTCTCTCTCCTATAATTTTTATATAGTATGTGTCCCTTCATTCCCTCCTCTTTCTTACTTTTTGGATTTAACTCATAAACTTGAAACTATTGTAGCTCTTAAACTAAAAGTCCAATTTGAAAACGGTTTGAATATTTGGATTACTACAATAGAGAGTTTTATAACAAGACCAATATTGAATATATTTTGACAATATTTGAAAATCAAATTCTAAAACATAATAAAACTTTGAAAAACATAATGAAACATGAAAAAAATATTTGTGGAAATAATTTATTTCACCGCATTTCAAACTTGGTTAACCAGAGTTAGAAAAAAAATTGGTAATTAACTTTGAGATCTAACTATAAATTATGTTGACAACAAACAGGATCAACAAGTTTTATTGGATTTCATTACTAATCATAACGCTTTATTATGTTTTGCAATTTAGGTTTTTAAATTTTATTAATTTGGGGCTTGTTTAAAAGATCTTACCAAAATAAATACATAGGTTCAAACAGAATGTTATTTGGATAATTATTCTAATATATACAGCCTTTTGAAATTTAGACTTGAAAATAAAAAAGATGGATTAATGGACGAAAGAGAGAGTACAAGATGTCAGATGGAAAAGAGAGTGTGGGGTACCATATGCATGCAAAGATTCCTTTTTATCCGAATCTTAAAGCATATCAAACAAATTAAACGGTGCATGCATGCACGCTATCTAGCATGCATGCTAGAAAGACATTTCTGGGTGATGATCTCTTTATATCATCCCCCCATGAAACCATGGATCGGAGGCACGGGCGGAGCCTCTTGGAGGCCATACTGGGCTCCGGCCCAGTCTTATCAAAGTGCAAAAAAAAAATATTAGTGTAGATGACCCAAGCCCAACCGTCCATCTGGCCAGGACTACGACCGACCCGACCGAGTCATTTGCGTACGACAGCTCCAAGCCAAAAAATCCCCATCTCTAGGTCTCTCTTCTTCTCCAATCACTTCTCCAACCCTCTAATCCCCAAGGTCCTCTACTCCTGCGTATAATAGCTCTCTCTATTTCTTCCATTCTGACTCAAACCAGTCCAAATTGAAGCAATCTGCAAGCCCCAATTTCAGATCGTGATGGCTATGAGCAGTCTACCGTCCAGCCGCCATGGACATTGCTAGTGGAGCATCAAATCGAGGAAGGTATGCAATTTAATCCCTTTGCTATGTGACAGATCTGAAACTAGAGAATCACCTTACGTTGTTGATTTGTTGGATTGTCTAATTGCACATTTAATTCCATGCCGATTGTGATATCTGTAGTTTTTATTTTGGCAGCACATATGTACTAGATAGCTCTGATTTGGTTCAAGCGTTCAAGATAAAACCATGGATAGATTTATCAAAAGAAAAATAGAAGATGCATCTGCAACTGCTCAAGGTTCTTCTGCCCCTGAACCTGAACCTAAATCATTGGCATTAGCATTGGTTGAAGTTGAACAACAGAGACAAAATGAAGAACAACGGCCAGCTAAACCAGCCATATTCAGAGGCATTGAGTTTTTAGAGCGAGATCCGGCGTTACGCCCGCAAATTTGGCAATATCCGCAAGACGTGAGAGATGAAGTACGAAGAGCTTATATGCAGCTAGGTCCTATGCAACCCAAACTCAAGAAGTACAAGCCTTCTGGACCACAAGGACATCAATCGACGTTTTCAGTTTAGTTGGTTCCATCTTTTTCCATCATGGTTGGAGTATTCCGAGAGTAGCGGTCGTGCCTATTGCTTCTTTTGTTTTCTCTGCAGCAAAAACATCAAAAAAAGAAGTGGTTTTGATGTCTTCACGGTGCTAGGTTTTGATGGCTGGAAAAGAGTAAATGATGGGAAGAAGTGTGCATTTTTATCTCATGTTGGATCTGGACCTTGCTCACAACACATGAATGCAGTGAGAGATTGTCAAGCTATATTAAATCAGTCAAATCATATAGCAACCATTATAGAGGTGCAAAGCAACAAGGACAAAGAAAAAGATCGATTAAGGCTGAGAACAACCGTTGCAACTGTCAAGTGGCTCACATTTCAGTCTTGTGCTTTTAGAGGCCACGATGAAACAGTCACGTCAAGAAACAGAGGGAATTTCATTGAAATCTTAAAGCTTCTTGGAGAATTCAATCCTGATATTGCAGCTGTCATTTTGGAGAATGCTCCACGTTGTTCTAGATACATATCTCATGAGATCCAGCAGGAGATAATTGAGTATCTATGCAATGAAGGTTAGAGCCCATATCCGTCGTGAAATTGGAGATGCAAAGTTCTCTATTCTAGTGGATGAAACATGTGATGTTGCAAAAAGAGAGCAAATGGCAATTGTTCTCAGATTCGTTGATAAAGATGGAGTTTTACAAGAGCGCTTCTTTCAGCTGATACATGTAAGGAACACCAAATCATTAACACTAAAGCAAGAGTTATGTGCTGAATTATCCAACCATTCGTTTGATGTCCAAAATCTTCGCGGGCAAGGCTACGACGGGGCAAGCAACATGAAGGGAGAGTTTAATGGATTGCAAGCACTTTTCCTCAAAGATTGTCCTTATGCATATTATGTTCACTGTTATGCCCATCGTTTACAGCTTGCACTTGTTGCTGCATCTAGGGATGTTGTTCCTGTTAGCCAATTCTTTCAGCAACTTCTATTTATAATAAACACGGTTGACTCCTCTTCCAAACGACATGATGAGCTCCATGATGCCCAGATTCTTGAGCTGGGACGCTTGCTAGATATGGATCAGATTGAGACCGGTAAAGGGGCAAATCAGATCAGGGCACTGAAGCGACCTGGAGACACAAGATGGGGGTCTCATTTAGCTTCAATTTCCAGTCTCATGGATATGTTTAATGTCGTAAGTTCAGTTCTACAAACTATTGGCTCCGATGCAACTGCTGGGTCAAATCGTGTTGATGGAGATACTGCTTTCAATTACTTGACCTCTTATGAGTTTGCATTTGTCCTATGTATGATGAGAGAAATATTGGGAATCAGTGATGCGCTTGGAAAAGCTTTACAAAAGAAAACACAGGATATAGTAAATGCAGTCCGTCTTGTGTTATCAACTAAAGCACTTCTAGAAGAAATGCGGTCAGATGAGGGTTGGGAATATTTTTATCTCCAAGTTGTAGAGTTCTGTGCAAATCATGGCATCGACGTTCTAGACATGAATGAGACATATATTCTGCGTGGTGGTCGTGCTCGTCGTCAGCCTGATCATTTTACTAAGGAGCGTTATTTCCGAGTGGAAATATTTCGAGCAACATTGGACAGCCAGCTTAATGAATTAAATCTGAAGTTTAATGAGAAGGTGATGGGTCTTTTGTCCATAAGTGGTACTCTGATTCCAAAGAATGGATTTGCATCCTTCAATGCTAAAGACATATGCAAAATGGTTGGAAAGTACTATCCAGCAGATTTCACACAACAAGATATGATTGGATTAGAGCATCAGTTGAACCATTTTGCCCATGATGCTTCCAATAGTGAAGATTTAAAGAAAATCTCAACATTGACTGCTCTTTGTCTATGCCTTGTTGTCACAGGACGCCACATGATCTACAATTTGCTTGATAGATTGCTTCGCTTGCTTATTACTCTCCCTGTTTCGACCGCTAGTGCTGAGCGTGCATTCTCTAGCTTGAAAATTATCAAGACGAGATTGCGCAACAAGATGGAAGATGATTATCTTGCAAATAGCTTGCTGGTACAAGTAGAACGAGAAATTGCTGCACAATATAGCTATGAGGATATAATGGCGGACTTCAAGGCTCGCAAGAACAGGAGAGCAACCCTGTAGTTAGTATTTGGCTCATAGTCTAGCTAGCTTGGTTTGCTTGTATTTTGGTATATCGTCTTTTGCTTTAGAGCATTAAATCTGAATCAATGTTCTAATATGGTAACATGTGAACATCTATATTACTAGTAGATCTTTATATGGCTATTTTCTGAACTTTTTTTTGCAAAACTTGCGTGTGATTGTTTGACATATAGGCAACTGGCCCTCTCTTTGTTTTGCGCCACGCTCCGCCACTGATCGGAGGGGTTTCGATCGGTTACCAACAGCAGAATTCACGCAGGCTCACGTTGCGCATGCATATATACCAACGGACGCCACTGGAATTTGTCTGGAGAGATGGATCCGTTACTAGTTTCCATCTGCTTTCCAGGTGGACATACACATTTGTGCCACGATCGGCCAGCCTTTTTCACCTTTTTTTCTAGAAAAAGCTAGCACGAGATATGTCCATCTGGGCGGGCCTCCAGGGTGTGCGTGACTCTGTGCTTATCGAATTGCTTGGCTATATCCCAACCATGCGCCTCCTCGTGCCCTTGGGTTTCTTTTTACGAATAATTATATAATAATTAAGCCTCATATTTTACAACTTTTGTTTTCTGTTGTGAGAAATATACTGCAATTTCAGCGTACAGTTAACTGCTTTTTGTAACTTTAAGCTACAAAATGTGTGGCCAATAGGCCTTCCCAACACTAGACATGAAATAATGGGTACTAGTAATTTTTATAGCATAGAACCAAACGATTAATCATCAATTTCACGTCATTAATCAGTAGTACCGTTCTGTTTTTTTCACTTGTGCATGACAATTTGCAACTTTAAGCTTGGAATGTGTGTTCATCTTGTTATCACTTCTCCAAACACACAATTAAGCATACTGATGAACAAGCAAACCATGCAATTAACAATTTTAGTGATATATCACACACTACAAATTTTGATTTTTTAATTAACCAGTATGGTTCTTCTTGGATTTTCTTTCTGCACACTACTAGTTTTTTCCTCGAAAATGGATTTCTCAAAGAAGTATGCATAATTAATTTCCTTTGGTTGAGAACCGCCAAACGAGGGACGAGACGGAGCCGGGGAGGGCCCAACTGAGTTATTACTCTTCATGCCTACTCTTCGGAGCATTTTATGGGCTTTTAGTCCAAGATGGCCCCTGGGCCGTCTCCGCCACTTAACCTAACCAAACGAAATTCAAGAAGTTTGTTCCCATAACAACTAGAATTTGCATTTATGCCACAATGCCCTTTCTATCGGTACTACAAATATAATTCATCTTGCTCGGTATACATCGAAACAATAAATTGTAGCCAAACAAAGCCAGTATCCACACGCACCAATTTTGCATTTTAATTGGTGTTATGAAATATGTGCAACAATATTTCCTTTTGGGTGACAACAATGAACCTAGAAAGAGCCGGAGGAAGGACTGGCCCATCTCAACCAGACCTTTTCATTTTCTTCTGACCTTTTTAGAAGAATTTTACATGGATTTTTAGTCCAATACTACCCTGGGTCTATCTCCATATTTTTTCTAATCAAGATGGATTATAGAAGATCTAGATTTACTATTTAACCATCAGTTGTGGTCTATCAGCAGCACAAAGTTCTCACTAATTTCACAATATCTTCTTTGTTAAATAGTCGCGTCATATACCGTGTACATGGATTTTTTCACACATCATGTCTAAAAAGATAGGGAGAAAATGGATCTCCTTGCCTAAAAATGTTAGTTGTCAAAGAAATCAGATGGTGGTGTATTTATATCTTTGATCATGTACACCTCCATGTCAAAACTCATAGCCTCATTTCACATCTCCGAACTTGAAATTGCACATGGTTTATAGATAAATTGTGTATTTAACCTAATTAACCGGTATGGATGTCCATGTATTTTCTACCACAATAAATTTTCCTCTTCATTGGTGTTCTTAATTATGTCTAGTGCAATTACCCTAAGGTGATAGCCCACCTAGCGAGGACCAGAGCAACGACAAGCCCATCTCATTTTTTCCTCTTCGAGTGTTTTTGGAATTTTTATGGGACGCAATTATATTGGCTTTTTGCCAACAATACCCTAGATAACTCTGCATCTAATTTTCATGCTAGATCATAGAACATTCAAGTTCTATGACATGACTAGCATACATGGAGTTTGTCATAGTCAACAATGTATTTTTCAATGAATAAAGGTGTCATAGACCGCATACATGTTGTTTGTCATAAAGCATGGCTAAAGAGATAGAACGAAAATTAGATGATGAAGTATTTACATTTTTGAACATGTCCAGTTCCATATCAAGACTCTAGTATCCTCGTTTCACATCAATTGACATAGTATACATATTGGGCATTTTAATATATAATTAGCCCATATATGTTCTTTTCGAAAAAGAATCTTTTTAATCGAAGTTCTTAAATATGCATGGCACAATTTCCTTTTGGGTGACAATCATGCTCTAGCGGCCGGATGAAGCGCTGGCCATCTAAATAATTACAATGTTTTTTATAGGATCTAAATAATTACTCTTCATGTAGTTTTGGCATTTTTTGGAAGCATTTACGTGAGCTTTTGGTCTAAGACGACCCTAGGCATATCCAGGCCACTGGGCATATCTGCACGTATGTACCAGCTAGGCTAAGCTCAACAAAAAAATGAACCAGCAGCTAGGCTTGGTCATATAGAAGATTTACTCCATAAAATTCTCAACAAGATGTGATCCGACGTTGGCATAAAATTCTAACACTACTGGAAAAACCATCTTCGGTTCCACGTGAACAAGGCCAACAGTCCCGGCCTGGCACAACCCGCGACTAGTGGGAGCACTAGTCCGGGCCGTGAGGCCTCTAACGGCTAGAAACGGCCGTAGTCACTAGTCCCGGGCCGGACCAGATCATTAGTCCCGGTCCGTGACCTAGAGCAGGCCAGCTGGTCTTTTCGTGGACTATTAGTCCCAGGTCGTATCACGGCCCGGGACTAGTTGTCCACCACTATATATTCTGCTTCCTGTCATGCTGCCCTAAATCATATGGTGGTTATTTTTCTCAAAGAAGCAAGAGAGTTTATGCCATTTTTTTCTCAAGATTTGTCAAGGTTTAATTTGCAACACCTAAATCCAAAGATTTAAAAGGTTAGAACTTCATTCTTTCATCTCTTATTGCTACTTTAGCTCTATAATGCTCTAGAAGTATAGAGATATGGATCAATGCATGCATGCTCTAGAAGTAGCTAGAAGGATTTTGATATATATGTGTAACAAATTTTGATTAGGAACATAGTTACTGGAAATTAAAATGTGTAATTTTAGAGTTTCAGAGCTTAGAATGGAATGAGGTTTTTACTGATAGAACAATAATAAAAAACTCCACATTTATCATGTTGATTGTTTTCCCCAATTCACAAATTGGTGCATGTAAATTTTTCAAAATTCAAATTAATGCTCTAGAAGCTCTCAATATAACTTGTAATAATTTTATCATGTTGTGTAATGGTTTTTGATATACTTTTACTATAATGCAGATGGTCCGGGAATGGACGTACGGTACTGACCGACGCTCTGGCGAGTTCATTAATGGCGTGCATGAATTCATCTGTGTTGCTGATGCAAACAAGTGCAATGGTTTTGTATTCTGTCCATGTAATGGATGTAGGAATCAGAAAGATTACTCTGACTCAAAAACCCTTCACAGCCACCTGTTGAAGTCCGGCTTCATGCCCAGTTATAATTGTTGGACCAAGCACGGAGAGAGAGGGGTTATAATGGAAGACAATGAAGAAGAGGAGGAGGATGAAAACTATCATGGTTTCCCTGAGTACGGAGATACTTCCATGGGGGATGCTGAAGGGGGGGATGAAGAAGAGACACATGATGAACCCGCTGATGGTCTTGGTCGGACCATTGCCGATGCACGAAGAGATTGTGAAACTGAAAAGGATAGCGAGAAGTTCAATCACACGTTAGAGGATCACAAAAAGTTGTTGTACCCAAATTGCGAAAATGGTCTGAAAAAGCTGTGAAGCACACTGGAATTGCTGCGATGGAAGGCTGAGTGTGCTATACCTGACTCCTCATTTGAAAATTTGCTGAAAATGATGAAGAATATGATTCCAAAAGATAACGTATTGCCCGCCAGTACGTACGAAGCAAAGAAGGTTGTCTGCACTCTAGGTTTAGAGGTTCAGAAGATACATGCATGCCCTAATGACTGCATCCTCTACCGCGGTGAGGAGTATGAGAATTTGGATGCATGACCGGTATGCACTTCACTTTGGTATAAGATTAGACGAGATGACCCTAGTGACGTTGAGGACGAGCCCCACCAGAAGAGGGTTCCTGCCAAGGTGATGTGGTATGCTCCTATAATACCACGGTTGAAACGCTTATTCAGAAACAAAGAGCACGCCAAGTTGTTGCAATGGCATAAAGAGAAACGTAAGTCAGACGGGATGTTGAGACACCACGCTGATGGGTCGCAATGGATAGAAATCGATAGAAAGTATCCGGACTTTGCAGACGACGCAAGGAGTTTAAGGTTTGGTCTAAGTACAGATGGCATGAATCCCTTTGGGAAGCAGAGCTCCAGTCACAGCACCTGGCCCATGACTCTATGCATCTATAACCTTCCTCCTTGGTTGTGCATGAAGTGGAAGTTCATTATGATGCCAGTGTTGATCCAAGGTCTGAAGCAACCCGGCAACGACATTGATGTGTACCTAAGGCCATTAGTGGAAGAACTTTTACAGTTGTGGCACGAATCCGGGATATGCGTGTGGAATGAGCACAAGCGGGAAGAATTTAACCTTCGAGCATTTCGTAACAATCAATGATTGGCCTGCTCTTAGTAACCTTTCAGGACAGTCAAACAAGGGATACAATGCATGCACACACTGTTTAGATGAGACTGAAAGTATATATTTAGAACATTGTAAGAAGAATGTATACAATGAGCATCGTCGATTTCTTTTGGCCAAGCATCCCTTAAGAAAGAAAGGCAAGCATTTCAACGGTCTGGCATGTCACCAGACGAAGCCTAAGGAGCGTACTGGTGCTGATATATTTGATATGATCAAAGATTTGGATCAAATGGTAACCTTTGGAAAGGGTCCTGGTGGAAAATCTGTTCTGAAGGACGCTGAAGGACACGCACCCATGTGGAAGAAGAAATCTATATTTCGGAAGCTACCATATTGGAAATTCTTAGAGGTCCGCTCTGCAATCGATGTGATGCATGTGACGAAGAAACTTTGCGTGAACCTGCTAGGCTTCTTGGGCGTGTATGGGAAGACAAAAGGTACACCAAAAGCACGAAAGGACCATCAACATATGAAAGACTCAGATGGCCTGCATCCAGAATGGTTTCAAGGTCATGCAAGCTACGCTCTTACCAAACAAGAGAAGGAAATATTTTTTGAATGCCTAAGAAGTATTAAGGTCCCGTCTGGCTTCTCGTCGAATATAAAGGGAATAATAAATATGGCAGAAAAAAGTTGTAAAACCTAAAGTCTCATGACTGCCACGTGATTATGACGCAAATGCTTCCGATTGCATTGAGGGGGCTTCTACCAGATAATGTTCGAGTACCCATTGTGAAGCTATGTGCATTTCTCAATGCAATCTCTCAGAAGATAATCATTCCTGAAGATCTACCACGGTTACAGAATGATGTGGTCCAATGTCTTATCAGTTTTGAGTTGGTGTTCCCACCATCCTTCTTCAATATTATGACGCACCTGCTGGTTCACCTAGTCGAAGAGAATTCCATTCTCGGTCCTGTATTTCTACACAATGTGTTTCCCTTTGAGAGGTTCATGGGAATCTTAAAGAAATATGTTTGTAACCGTGCTAGGCCAGAAGGAAGCATCTCCAAGGGCTATGGAACAGAGGAGGTCATTGAATTTTGTGTTGACTTCGTTCCTGATCTTAGGCCGATTGGTCTTCCTCAATCACGGTATGAGGGGAGACTAAGTGGAAATGGTACTCTAGGAAGGAAATCAATAATATGTAGGGACGGACATTCTTACACCGAAGCACATTACACCGTTCTACAGAATTCTATCTTGGCAGCCCCATATATCGAGGAACACAAGAAAATCTTATGCTCCAACAACCCTGGAAAGCATGACTCTTGGATTAGAGATGAACACATGAAGAGTTTTGGCGATTGGTTGCAACATCTCATCAAAAACAACACTCTTGGAGATCAGCTATACTTGTTGTCTAGGTCACCATCTTCGACTATATCGACTTTCCAAGGGTACGAGATAAATGGGTATACATTTTACACGATAGCCCAAGATAAAAAGAGCACCAACCAAAACAGTGGTGTCCGCTTTGATGCAACAGACAACAATGGGTCAAAGACCACATATTATGGTTACATAGAAAAGATATGGGAACTTGACTATGGACCTACTTTTAAGGTCCCCTTGTTTTGGTGCAAATGGGTCAAGCTGACAGGAGGAGGGGTTGAGGTAGACAAGAAATACGGAATGACATCATTGGATCTCACCAATCTTGGGTACTTAGACGAACCATTCGTCCTAGCCAATGATGTGGCTCAGGTTTTCTATGTGAAGGACATGTCTACCAAACCTAGAAAAAGAAAAAATAAAAAAAAGAATACATCAAACAATGAGCCAAAGCGCCACATAGTTTTTTCAGGAAAAAGAAACATCGTGGGAGTGGAGGACAAGACAGACATGTCAGAAGATTGTGATAAGTTTCATGAAATTCCGCCCTTCGCAGTGAAGGATGACCCAAGCATCATGTTAATGAATGAAGATTCTCCATGGATACGGCGGGATCAGAAAGGAACACACGTGAAGAAATGATGTGTAGTAATTGTAACATTTTATGAGTGAAGATGCTCCATATGTCCATTTTTATAGTGTTGTCTGCAAACAATCTTGAGTGTGTTAGTCCCGTTTTGTGGCTGGACCAGGACTAAAGGAGGGCCCTTTAGTCCCGATTCATACTTACCATTAAGATCTGATCTCCAAATGCGTGAGGTCACATATTAGGGAGTGCCTCTATGACCAGTTTCTTACAGATGCCGGAGGACTGGGCTCCAGCGGCATCTCCCTGAAACTGGCTGTAGTGGTGTCCCTGCTCTCGAAAACCATCTTGGAGATGCCTCAAACTGGCCGAAGGACTGGACTCACAAGGATGCCTATTTATAGTACAAGCAGCTCGGCATAATGTCGACACTCACCCCTATTATTAGTGTTGACTCATGTTTTGTCCCGGTTGGTGTCTCCAACCGGGACTAAAGGTTCATCTTTAGTACCGGTAGGTGGCACCATCCAGGACAAGGTACAAGCCGCATGACATAATGTCGACACTCACCCCTATTATTAGTGATGCCTGGCCCAGTCTGTCGCAATCCCTTCAGTTGCGGTTGGTTTATCCAACCGGGACTAAAGATGAACCCTCTTTTTATAGGCATTTTCCTCTATTTATAGGCTGCTCGATCCAGCCTGCTCTATTTATAGGCCTTTTCCTCTAAATACAACATCTTCATATTTAGGTAACACTCAAGACATTTATTAATATTAAAAACTGGGACAAACCAGGACTAGCTAACACTCAGGACTAAATCCGCCCCCTTTAGTCATAATCATGCTTAGTCCTATAGTACGCAGCTTCAGGGTCTTCTTCGTCATCGTCATCATCATCGTCATTGTCACCTGCCACTCCGGGGATCCTCAGCCAAGCCATAGCATATACCAGGGGCCATTCCGGCCTCGGATTCACGGCGGGCGAGGGAGGGGTCTCCTGGAAGACGATGCCGCTACCGCGGGGCGGGGGTGGGGCCTTTTTGTGGCTCTGTGGCGGGTGGACTTGTGGGCATCGCAGGCGAGGATGGTCTTGCCCGACGATGTAGCGCATCACTCCGATGATAGTACGGTTCACTCACCACAGACGACGGCCGGCTTCGTTGTGGTTCACCGGGGGCGGGCCATCACCCTCGTACCTGGCGAGCTCCCTTTCCCGCCTATTAGTGAAGAAAGCATTCTAGGTGTCATAGTTGTCAGGATCCCACTAGGGATCCATCCACTGCTCTGGCGTGAGCTCGTGGTAGAAGTGGTTCGTGATGGCCGCATGGCGTGCGGAACCTTGAGGGACAGGAGGGACAGGAACTCCTCCAGCGCTTAGCATCCAGCCAGCGGGCGACCGGTAGCCCGGCGGATAAGGGTACCTCGAGGGTCAGAATGGCCCAGTAGGCGTTGTCCATTGTTCTAAGAGAGGAAGGTGTGGATGTGTGGATAACCATGGCGCAATCGCCCTAGATATAGAGGGAAAGGGCGGGAAAACTTGGCGTGAATTTTTGGGAAATGGCAGGAAATATCTTTAGTCCCGGTTAGTGACTACAACCGGGACTAAAAGCTCTCGTAAAAAGGAAAGAGCGGGAAAACTTGGCGGAAAACGGCGGGAAATGGCGGGAAATATCTTTAGTCCCGGTTTGTGACTATAACCGGGACTAAATAGATATTATATTAAGATTCTTTATATTTTTCTGATAATAATAGAAATATTATTTGTTTTATTTGGATTTTTACAATAAAAGATATGATTTTCCAAAGTTTTATATTTGATTTGAATTAAAAAAAGAAATTTACAAATGAAATAATTTATCAATGATGCAAACAGATAAATGGATATTATATTAAGATTCTTTATATTTTTCTGATAATAATAGACATATTATTTGTTTTATTTGGATTTTTACAATAAAAGATATGATTTTCCAAAGTTTTATATTTGATTTGAATTAAAAAAAGAAATTTACAAATGAAATAATTTATAAATGATGCAAACAGATATATGGATATTATATTAAGATTCTTTATATATTTCTGATAATAATAGACATATTATTTGTTTTATTTGGATTTTTACAATAAAAGATATGATTTTCCAAATTTTTATATTTGATTTGAATTAAAAAAAGAAAATTTACAAATGAAATAATTTATAAATGATGCAAACAGATATATGGATATTATATTAAGATTCTTTATATTTTTATGATAATAATAGACATATTATTTGTTTTATTTGGATTTATAAAATAAAAGATATGATTTTCCAAAGTTTTATATTTGATTTGAATTAAAAAAAGAAAATTTACAAAAAAATAATTAGTTGCGGGTCGTGGCTGGACCCGAGACTAAAGGGTGCCTGCGCGCGTGAAAACGAAGTGGCCGAAAAAAACCTTTAGTCCCGGACCGTGGCTTAACCCGCGACTAAAGGGGGGGGTCTTTAGTCGCAGGTTAAGCCACGACCCGGGACTAAAGACCCTTTAGTCGCGGGCGGTGGCTTAGCCCGGGACTAAAGGTCCATCCGTTTATATTCCGCGCGCCGGGGGGCTGCCCAACACTTAGCATTTCTCGACGAAGCAGACGACAAAGACGAAGCATCGAAGACGCAGGGGAGGTGCTGCCCGGCCGCCGATTCGATCCACCACGTCGCCGCCCTCGTCTCCGGCCGTGCGTGCTCCGCCGTGCCGCGCTTCGCCGTTTCGTATACATGCGGCCGCGCGCGCGCCTCGTCGTGCTGCGCGCCGCACCGCCGTTTCGCCGCCTCGCCGTGCCGCCGTCACGTGCTGTCGCGCGCCGGTGTCGGTGAGCGCTCGAGGCCGGGGGTGGTTTTAGTTTTTTTAGTTTTATTTATTAGGATTATATTGTTTTAGTTATTTTTTTGTTATTATTAGGATTATAATTATTGTTTTAGAATTATTAGGATTAGTATTAGGATTATAATTATTGTTTTGTTATTAGGATTATAATTATTTTTATTAGGATTATAATTATTGTTTTGTTATTAGGATTATAATTATTGTTTTAGTTATTAGGATTATTAGGATTATTGTATTAATTAAAATATTAAAATTAAAATTAGGATTAGGATTATTGTTTTAGTTATATTTTTTGTTTTATTTATTAGGATTATATTGTTTTAGTTATTTTTTTGTTTTACCACAAATAATATTAGGATTATTGTTTTATTAGCGTTATTTTTTTGTTTTAGTTATTAAGATTATTTTTTTAGCACAAATAATATTAGGATTATATTGTTTTAGTTATTAGGATTATTGTTTTACCACAAATAATATTAGGGTTTTTTTGTTTTAGTTATTAGGATTATTGTTTTACCAAAAATAATATTAGGATTATTGTTTTACCGCATATAATATTAGGGTTATTAATTTCTGTTATTAGGTTTATTGTTTTTTTGTTTTAGTTATTAGGGTTATTGTTTTTTCTAACATGTTTAACTCTCTTTTTGTTATAGATAATTAAGTCATGGATCCATCCGAAGATCCTGGCCGCATCGGTGAAGGTTTTCTTCAGGGCATGATAAGAGGTGAAATTCCTCTTAATATTACTACCGGTGAAGATATTTTGCTTGAGGAAGAGATATCCTCATATCTGAATCCATCCGGTGATGGACTAGAGGAAAACCTAATGTACCAATGGGAAGACCAGATGGACGAAGGGCAAACAAATAACAACAATAATGATGGCCCCTCGACAGGATCCGGCGAGGTACATACATATATATATATATATATATATATAAAGTCTCGTGTTACCTCTATTCATTAACTGATCTCGATATATATTAATCACTCTCTCTTCTTCTTTTAGCCCACCGGATCGAAGCACCGGCTCCTCACTACCCCGTGGATGATGTCAGAGAGATGGCACAATGTGAGCTACATCAGCCAATGAACAACCTGTCCTTCAAGGTGGTGATCGGCACTGCTTTACCTTGTCTACCTGGAGCACTCCACCATTCACTTCCGATTCCACCAGGCTATGCTCGTGTCACGGTGGATGATATAGTGGAGGATTTTGCGGACTTAGAGATTGAAATCGCTACGCCTGAAGGCCTTACGAAACTAGGAGATGTCAAGCGCAACATCATTCTATGGAATAAGAAGTACATCAAGTTTCCAGGCTCGGCGCCAAGGCCACCGACTCCGAGGAATCCAAGTCCACCCCGCATCAAATATCGTCAACCTCCAAGTCCACCCCAACCCGATTATCGCCAACCTCCAAGTCCAGCTCGCCCCGCTAACGATCGCCGTAGCAGGAGTACATCAACTCGATCTCTGCCTCCACGCTATTCTCGATCTCCGCCTCCGCCTTCGTGCAATACTACTACCTCGTCGAAGAAAAAAAGTTTGACGGTCCCCCGCGCCCCACATCGAAGAAAGGTCAAACGGCGAAGATAGTCGACATCCCGCCGGCTCTTCCAGAGAGACCTTATGACAAGACCGATGAAGAAACTAACACACATGTGGCTGCCCAAGTTAAGGCGCATTTTGCACCCAAAAAGCCTGAGCCAAAGCCGGTATATAATGAAAAAACCAAAAGTGGGCTAAGTCCTTTCTTGAGCAACCATCCCAGATATCGATGAATCTGGAATCAGACTATGACCGGGAGATTATTAAGCAAGTACAGAAGAAAAAAATCACAAGTGCAAAAAGCGGGAAGAAAGTTGCCCAGCTCGGAGCATAGAAGAATTAATCGGTCGCCCCGCTCAAAGTCATTTCAGACCTCGACAAGGCCTTCAGAGCTGAAATGGACATAGACATGCAAATAATGGACCCTAGAGCCCGTAATAATGCTGCACTTATGGGAATCACTGTATCACAGGCCAAAGCACTTGCTACCGAAGCAAATATGTCTCTTGGTCAATATTTAGGCTATGAAGATACGCCAGTGGGTCAGATAGTACGGCAGTATGTCCAAGAGGAGCCTCTAGTCAGTAATGAGGAGCTCGCGCGTCTATCCACACATATGCGAAATCTGCACGAATGGTATATGTCGCAAGCAGAAAAAAAGCATCAGAAAGATTGGTTTTCGGTGGACGTTAGAAAGGAGCATCACTTCAAACCATACTCGATACAGGTTCAAATGAACGAACTATTTCAGTTATACAACCAGCGCCCTCGACAAATCTATCATTGGTTGCTACTATCTGTAAGTGATTTTCTATAATTAAGTTTGTAGCTCAGCTCGTTCATTTCATTTAATATATTATCCTAACTATATATCCTTTTGTATGATGATATTATATTCTGCAGAATGAAGATGCTTGAATGCAAAAGATCTAGAAGATACGATGTTGGGTTCATTGACCCATATATCGTTAATGAATATACGTTAAAGAATCACCCCAAGGACATGGAGGAAGACCTGTGTAGGTTCTTAACCGAGAATAATTTTGTTAAGGAAATACTATTTCCTTACAACTTCAAGTGAGTGTTTATATCTTGTACACATTTTATTTTTGCTTATTGGATGAGCTATGCATGTATGCTTATGTAAACGTCCGCAGATTCCACTGGATCTTGCTAAACATTCAAGTTGACAACTCCCTAGTTGAAGTCCACGACTCATTAAGTTGGGACCGAGAGCAGTGGAGCGACATGAAAGCAATGCTCCATAAGTAATTTCAATCATTATCGCATTATATCGTCCTCTTTCATTCATTTCCTGATATCAAGTAACTAATAACTCCTTTATTCATTTTCTTTGCCGAGCAGGTGTTGGACACGGTTCAGACAGAAAATACCAGGTCCATTCAAAGAGGAGTTAACTTATAAAATGGTGAAGAGTTTACAAAAATCATTATCGCATTATATCGTCCTCTTTCATTCATTTCCTGATATCAAAGAACTAATAACTCCTTTGTTCATTTTCTTTGCCGAGCAGGTGTTCGACACGGTTCAGACAGAAAATACCAGGTCCATTCAAAGAGAAGTTAACTTATAAAATGGTGAAGAGTTTACAACAGCCACCGGGAACTCATTTATGTGGATACTACGTCTGCGAGTACATCCACGAGTTGACCATTGAGCGGAAAGTTGACTCACATTATATTTATGATTTGTGGGAGAAACTAGAGCCAGACCAGCGCATAATAGCAATTCAAGAGGAGCTGGCGGGATTTATGATGAAGGAAGTCCTTGATGTACATGGAGAGCATTATGCGGATGATGTGAAACTCGATTTGCCTTAGTCATATCCATGTAGCTGATATGATATATATATATTTATCAATGACCATGTAATTTCAAAACATTTCTTCCTTTTGATATGATTGATTATATGTATGCTTGCAAGGGATCGATTAATTATATAAGTGCATCGACGTGTAGTGTGTATGTAGTAGCGTATAATATGTATACTGAAATATATGTTTAAATTATAGTGAAACACAAAACAAAAAAGGAACGAAATGGCAAAAAAAAATACACAATCTCTGTCGCGGCAGAGAAACACACAATTCTCTGCCGCGGCAGAAAACCTTATAGTCCCGGGTGGTGTTACGGCCCGGGACTAGAGGGTTTCCGCCCCCCGCGGCGCTGAAACAGCCACGTGGCTGTTATCAGTCGCGGTCCGTAGCGAGCCGGGACTAGAGGGGGGGCCTCTAGTCCCGTTTTCACAGTCTCGGGCCCAAAACCAGGACTAAAGCCAGTTGCGGCCCGGTACTGCAGGCCCTTTTTCCACCTGTGTAACTAACCCCATTGTACCTTCATGGATTAATAGCCACGTCATAGGGAACATAACTGGAATTTTTCATATAGCTAGGCTAATAGGAGACTTGACAATAGATCATTGGTGCATGGAGTAATCCTCATAGGGGTGTTACGTATGCTTGTATAAACTGACTTAATTATTCTACATTCTCACGTCTCGTTCAGACTTATTACTCCTTGCTAGGTACTAAATCGGAGTAATAAATCGGTGGAATTTTGCAACAAAAAAAATGCATGCTACTTGCTAGGTAGGATGAATGGCGTATGCATGCACTCATGCATGGTGCATGGTTGGTGGTTGGTTTACTTTGTACGGTTGTCTATCATCACAGCGCGGTTGTTTTCTCCCGGAGTAAGAGGGTCGCTGCAAGGTGGACCATGTTCGTAGACAGGGCCCAATTGCTTGATAGAGGAGGCTACGCTTGCAGTAAACTAAATCGGGCTTACCCGTATCAGCTAACGATCCACATTGAGTTCCATTCAAGATCTAACGGCTGTGTACGTGCATGTCGGGAGTAGCCTCAGATGACTGGGTCATGATCAAACTTAACCTATAGAATAATGATCTTTTGGACGAAAAAGGCACTCCTTTTTGCTTGACTAACGTTTTGCTCTTGCATTGATATGATACTACTACTTTTTTTAAGGAATGATGATAGTACTTACTAGTTACTACACCCACTATATTTAGTTTACGCGTTATTTTATTTCGTCAAATAAGTACATACGTGCAGAGGTGGACCTACAGCAAAACTAACCCCGCTCTGTGTCAGTATACGTGTTACAAAAAAAATTCACCAAAATTTGGTTGGCTCACACATACTATAAAATGATCAAATATATGAAGATATTCAAGTTGGAACCGGTGTCCCGTGACCCCCGTTGCCGGCCTAACCTAACCTGGGTGTGCCCCCTGTGTACATGCATGTTTGATATATTTTTGAGCCGATTACGAGTAACACAATTATAGAGTTAATACGGTCATGTGAATGCATGCTAGATATGGGTCATGCATTTTACTGTAAATATCGTTTGTTCGAGCTTCGGCATAATTAATCATGAAGTTATCAGAAGTTCATGGCGAAAACCAAATGACCCCAACAATCTCTAAGCCATGCTATCCAACCGTCAAATTGGCTTGAAAGGCTGTACCCTATAAAAGTGTCCAGTCTTAATTTCATGGGAAAAATTGGCCCATCAATTAATTTCACAGTGCTCAGGAAGTAAATGATGATGATGGTGATGATCATGATGATAAGATTAAGGTCAATGCTTATACTATATATGATGATGAAGTCGCAGCTTTTCTCCTTGCATTCAATTCAGTGTCCCTAGATGCATGCATGCATGACCAAAAGAAAGAATGGGTATCATTCGGTAGGAGTTCATTTCTTTTTTGTCAATTTCATTTTTGGCCCGTTCAAACAAAACTTATCAAGCCTAGATTATCAAAAAGGTCCAAGAACTCCTCCAAGCGGGTCAAAAGGGCCGAGAACTTCCCCGAAAAGAAAAATCAATAGGCCTACATCTACTTTCTCTTTGGCTTGCTTGACAGAACGCTCTATCTCGCTTATAGGAGCAGCAGCGCCCACTAGCCCACTGACTTTCCAGCATGGGCCGGAATCCATTTTTTTCGCTGTTGCTTATTTTTTGTTTTTTTCTCTGTTTATATTTATTAATCTGTTTTTGATAAATAAATTTAAATATATCTTTAAAACATATGAACACTTTTATGGAGAAAATTGGATATTTCTATCTTTTCCAATTTTACTTAAATTTTTGCTCACAAACAAGCGACACGTAGGAGCTCCTGGCTTGAATTTTGCAAATTTGCATGCAATACATAATCTTATACACATATAAATGTTTCATATATTATCTTTACTTTTTCAGGAAAGAAACGTCAAACCTTAACCATACATTTTACTAAGAAAGCGGATACACCGGGCCAAAAGCATGGACAACCAGAGTACCATGCATAGACAACAATGTCTAGATATGACATAAACACCTATAACAAAGTCGTTGTCCATCCGCATAAACACCTTCCTAAATAACTAAAACAAGGAAGAATGCACTAGCGCCAGCATCACCGGAAAATTGTGATCCTGCTGGCAAAAACAATACTAGTACAGTACCAATTGTTGATCTAGAAACAGACGTGTTCCTGTCGCACCTTTAACATCCGGACAGATGGCAGCCAATTCAAATGGTGCAATCAATTGGGTCATCACATCAGCATAATTCGTGTAGCATACACAGCATCTTATTTTCCACTGTACTTATTTAGAAGATGGCAACATGCAACCACCACGGCCGACACTCTCATCCTAGTGGACAGGACACTTCTAGAAAAAGAGGGGAATAAAAATAAAGCAGCTGGATGGAATCATATCAGCATGATCCCCCCAATATCATTCAACCTACCTAGCAGCTGACCTCCAATACTTTTTGAAAGAGTTAGATGAATTCTTGTCGCAAAACAATACCAAAGTGTCCATACCTCATCATCTCACAAGAAAAAACAAAAGATAATATATCCATTACAATAATTTGATGGGAAGAACCATTCATGTTACAATTCACAAACATGTGGATAGTATGTAGTGTAAGGAGCACTGGTGTCTTTTTTCCATCATTACAAACTGATGATCTCACACACAACTGGTCCAATAATCCATCATTACAAATCGATAATAATGAAACAACAAAAAGAAAACAGGCACACCGCTGACATGGGCGCCATCCTTTTATTCCAGAAACATTCAGTACTTCGCTTATTACAAGACGGTGCTGCTTGAACCAACAGACCTTGCCGTGCGTCGATCCTGCCATTGGTAGAAGATACAAATCAAATTCCCAAAATGTAATTGGTGCTCCTCTAAATTTGGACAGTCACCATATTCAGACCAGTTAGTACATTTCTTTCTAAGATGATATGACCAACTAGCCCCTTTTATTTACTTTTGAACTGGTATCTCTATATTCACGAGAAGAAAAAAACCAAACCGTCGTTCTATCAGTAAAGCTGCTATTTTTGTATGAAAGGATTGCTATTGTTGTATGCAAGGATTGAGATGATTTGGATATTAAGCTGAAGTGAAGCAACAGGAAACAAAATGCCGCAAGCCCAGGAGATAGTAGGAGGAGAACTTACACCAGGCAACGATCTTCCAGCGCTGGTTGTCGCCCTCTGCCCACTCCCACAGCACTAGGGTGGTCCCATCGTGCACACCACCGTGGTCCTTGTCGCCATTGAGCACGTCAAAGTTGAGGTAGATGTTGTTCACCATCCTGATGCAGCGGTAGCCTTCCCCTACGTCCCTGCTCTCAGTCCAGAGGACCGACTCTTCCAGGGTGTCCGGGTTGTATCGGGTCAGAAGAACCTAACAGAATACATGGAAATAGTAGGAGGGAGTAGTAATTAAGAGTCCAAGAAAACAAAGTAGAAGATGAGCGAAATCACAACACGGGAGCTTCAGTAAGAGGATATGGCCATGTGGCAACTAGTAGCAATCACCGAATTATTCCTGTGCCTGTATGGGCCTTTTGTCTACAGTGATCATCATATTATCTTATAGCAAGTGTCACCGGACAAACAGAAAGTGCACATGTACAACCGTGGAAGAACTGTTTTATATATGTGCACATGGACGTCATCATACCAAGCGGAATCGCAGATCAGAGCAAGTGCTCTGACATTTTATTACAAAAACTGGCTGAACATGACAGTGCACATCGACAGTGGTGGAAGAGGTATCGAGCTCATGCTAGTCTTGTTTACTAGTTTGCTTGAATTCAGATAAAAAGTGGCACCTAGTAGCAACTGCCAAATTATTTCTGTACACTAGTATGGGCTTTTTTGTCTAGAGAGATCATCATATTATTTTAGAGCAAGTGTCACCGGACAAATAGAAAGTGCAGTAGAAGAACTGTTTTATATATGTGCACATGGACGTGGTGATACGAAGCGGCATCGCAGATTGGAAGTAGAAGTACTCTGACATTTTATTACAATAACTGGCTGAACATGACAGTGCACATGGACACACGTGGTAGAGGTATCAAGTTGATGCTAGCATTTGTTAACTAGTTTGCGTGGATTCAGACAAAAAGGGTACTGCGATCGTAGGAGTGATTATTCGCTGGAACTCCACAATTCACACTACCAATAAGTTCACACGTGTTTCTATTATGTCTGAATTTTTGGTTTTCATTTGCGCAACCAGTTTCAGGGTAAACACAGGAGAATTAGACCTATGGGATGGGGTGTATGTGTGCTGATGGTACTCTGATATGTCTGAATCTGTCAATACAGAGCACATGGACAACAAAAGAACTACTGTCGTATACTATATATGTGCACATGTATGTGACGATATGAAACCGCATCTCGCAGATCAGAGCAAGTGGTCTGACATTTTATTACAATAACTGGCTGAACATGACAGTGCACATGGACACACGTGGAGGAGGGATCAAGTTCATGCTGATATTGCTAACTAGTTTTTCGTGAATTCAGACAAAAAAAAGTGTACTGCAGTCGTAGGAGTGATTATTCGCAGAAACTCCACAATTCACACTCTACCAATAAGTCCAGACGTGTTTCTGTTATGTCTGAATTTTTGTCTTTCATGCGCGCAACTGCTGCCAGTGTAGACTTGTGAGAACTAGTCCTATGGGATGTGGTGTATGTGTGCTGATATTACTCTGGTATGTGTGAATTTTGTGGTGCACAAGCACGACAGAGAAATACTGTCTTATGCTATATAGGTACACTTGAATTTTTTTTTCATTGTATGCTGAATATGGGGAGTCACAGATCTACTAAGTTTTTGTCAAAAGGAGAATCAATTCACAAGGTTTGCTGAACATGGCCCATTGACAACTACTTGTAAAATATCAATCATGCTTGTCTAGTTTATACGGTTTCACATACGAAAAAGGTCCTGCAGTCCTAGCAGTGATTATTCACTGAAACACATCTGGTTACTGGATCAATAAGTTGAGATGTGTTTGTGAAGGAATTAATGGTAGCTTACCGGGTGGGACTGGCCGAGTGAGTGCTTGAGGGCCTCTCCGGTGGCCTTGTTTACGAGCGCGATGGCCGGGTAGCCTTCCTCGTCCTTCACCCTGGTGCTGAACTTCATGTCCTTGATCCAGTGCTGCATAGACCCATCACATGGTCAGTTTTTAATAAACAATAATGAAACAGATCCCAAGCAGAGCAATCGATCTGAAATTAATTAACAAATACTCCCTCTGTTTCAAATTACTCCGCCGGCGCGCTTACGTAGGTGGGCTAGTACTCCCTCATATTTTATTCAAAAAAATCCTGTCATTTTTAAAATAGATAATATAAAATGTGTACTACGTATACCAAAATTTTTAAGGATTTTTTGATAAAAAATGAGAGAGTACTAGGCCACCTAGGTAAGCGTGCGCGCGGAGTAATTTGAAACATGGGGAGTAGTAGATGCATAGGCCAAATTTGCAGATCCCGAAACCATGCCTCCGATTCTGGATCAGGAATAGGACAAGCATCCTTCCGCTCCGAGAATGGGACGGAAAATTACCTGCGTGTCGTCGTCGTGGTCGGTGCGGACGAGGCAGACCTTGCCGTCCCTGGCGGCGAGGCTGAAGCTGTCCACCCCGGCCTTGCAGATGATCCGGTACGTCTTCTGCCTGGCCGCGGGGGGCTCCCCGCCGCCGTGGTGCGGGCGGGTCTCGTTGCCGTACCCGCCGCCCCCGTAGTTGGGCCTGTCGTCGCCGCCGGACTCGTGGGACACGTGGATGACGTTGCCGTACGCCGGGGCCGGCGCGTGGCGGCCGTAGTCGTCGTCGCGGCCGCCTCCGCCGTATGCAGGGGCGTGGCGCCCGTAGTCGTCCTCGCGACCACCTCCGTAGGCAGGGGCAGGGGCGCCGTACGCGGGTCCGTGGCGCCCGTAGTTGTCCTCGAGGCCACCACCGTACCCGGGGGCGGGCGCGCGGCGGTCGTCGGAATCGTCGTCGTCGTCGCGGCGGCCGTGGCCGTGGCCGTGGCGGTGCGGGAAGTCCATGATTGATTGGTTCGGTCGGTGGGTGGCTGGGGAAAATGGGGAGTTGTGGTGGGATCTGGTTCGCGCCCACGCAGCCAGCCACTATATTAGTACTGTATGTCGACCACGCACGGAGCGTGCGACACACGTGGCGCCAATGAGACGCACATGACGGACTGCTTCAATTTTTGCAACCGCGAGCGATGGTGACTGGTGGACGCGTCAGATCAGCTATAAGCGCACACGTGGCATCCCCACGCGGACAGCTCCACGCTTAAATCGTGTCTTCTTCACTTGTGTGTCGACCTGACCTGTGAGCGTTAGTACCATTGTGCACGAGTCGTTGCAGATCACATCGTATCACCGTTTGGACTATATTAGGTAGTTTTATATTATATAATCTAATTTTATTTTTAGTAGTCTTTTTCCTTCCAAGTCTTCTAGTACTATATAAAAAGTTTAAGGGCTCACGTTGTAATCACCACAAGCAATATCAATACAGATAATATTCCACAATTCTACATCAACCTACATGTATACTCAATTATTGCGTGAAATTCAGTGTGTGGTCTCCTTCTCCTCCTCCAAACATGTTTTCTGCCTAGACCCGCTGCATCACGCTGGTCATAGACACGGCTGATCCCTACACAAAACTACACCGCCGCCACATGCACATCAAGCGGATCAAAGGGCAGGCCTGCCTGCCCAAGACCTAGATAGGGTCCTAAGGCCAACAGAGTTTAGCCAGTGCCGCCTGCCGCAGACCACAGCCACACCGCCGCTTCACACCCTTCCTACCGCAGCTGGACCTCCGCCATCCCAGTGAGCATTGCCGCCGACTGAAATGGGTCCCCGACCCCTCCTCCAACACACCGGAAAAGGCTATCCGCCGTGGAAGACGGCAATGGGGGAGAGAGGGTGGAGGGGTGGTTAGGCTGGGAGCAGTGGCGACGCCCCTACCGCCCTCGAGTGAGCGAGCAGGAGTGGGTCGAGGGTTGGCGAAGCATTTTACTGCTACCTAGCTTCAAATTAATGCCCCTCCTAAAAATTACATGTTCCAATTATTTGTTATGATCTCACTGATCAATGGACTCGACATGCGAATCTATAAAAATTTCGGACATCTATTTTGTGATGGAGGGAGCTTAGCAATTTAGAATTACACGAATTTTTTTTGGACATAAAGATGGATTCAATAGAGAGCATCGCCAACAATTCAGGATCGTGTTCCTTATATCACTTCTCCAATTTGTGCCTTCTAGAGGCAGGTAACAGGCTTGAGCCTATTGGTACCTCATGTTGGGCTTATGAACCCGTGTGCTACGACATGGCGACGACATGTCCTTCGCCTCCTGATTGATTGAAGGAGTAGCAGAAGTTGGTGGCGTGGCATCGTCACTGTTCATGACAATTCCACCATGCTTTCCCGATGGGCGTGGGTACCCTTCATCCACCTCCCTCTGTGTGCCGGGGGAAAATCTAGGACCATCTCTAGTCCGGGCAGCAGCAGTTGCTTTTCCTCTCGAGGGTGTTGCTTGGTGCTCGACGAGTTGGGGCAAGGAGCATGGTGGTAATTCTTTGGAGGGCGCAGCGGTTATGGGTTAACGGTGTTTAGTTGATCCGCTTTCATCTTTATTACTTTTTGTTTTTCTTTGTTTTCGTTCGGGTGTGTGTATGCTGCTATTCCAGCATCTTATTTTGTGTTGTGTCTCTTATTTTAGGCTTTGTGTTGTCTGGCACAACATCGGTCTCACATGGTTGCTATTAATATAGCAGAGAGCGTATGCCTATTTGAGAGACAATTCCACCAGGCGAAAGCCAGATTGACCCTGGCTCAGCTTGATCTCCCCATGTCGCCAAGGAAGCTGGTCACCAGCGTGATCCATGCCAACACATTGAGAACCGAATTACGAACCATTTTGAAAAGAGTATTGCTACACTTACGGAACCGTAAATCTATGTTTATGTAGGACAAAGCGATCTTTTAGGAGGGGCTTCTATATGTGGCTCGGCATGACTATGGATCGATCGATGAAACGTTCCAGTTTAATGAGACCGACGTACGTCTGCCAATGATGGTAACGATTCCTCTGCCTTAGCATCTTGTCATGTTTTCTAGCCAACGTCCAGCCTGTTAAATTCTCCTTTTATATATCCAGATACTGCTTCCCTTCTCACCCCGCTAGCTCCTGACGAGGCGCGCTCCATGAGAATGGGGCGCGCAAGTCACGCGTCCGTGAAAAGCGCGGCAAGGACCCCATTCTCATAGGGCGTGCCTCATTCTCATGGGGCACGCCTCATGCACGAGTGGTCGCTGAGGTGTGCCGGAGCACGCGCCTCGCAGCCAAGGAAAATGTTAAAAGTGAAAAACGAGAGAGATCCGAGGAATAAAAATCCTTGTATTGATTGATGAAGTTTTACATATATATAGGGGGTGAACCGACGCCTACAAAGACGGTTCCTGGAGGCAACTCTTCAGGGATAATTACCTATGTCGGTTTCCACAATGTGGGAGTTACAAGCATGGATTTACTATTTAATAAAACATTAAATCCTAACACTCCCCCTAATCTATGCTTGTTTTTGCGTATCTTCATCATCTTGGAATAGTCTCCTCTAAAAACCCTGTGGGAAAAATGTGAGGAGTAGTGTGTATGATATGTTGCTAAAACTCCTTTAAACCCAGTGGGAAAATAAGAAGAAAATGGTGCAACATATAATGGTTGGATATGTTATTAAAACTCCTTCAAACCCAGTGGAAAAATAAGGAGAAAATGATACAACATATAATGATTATTGCCTCCGTGTTAACTCCATATGAGAAAAACCTTGCAAAAGGGGAAAACCCATAGAGTTTAGAGGACAATATATATGTCGTGTATACTTTCTTAAAAACCCCAGTAGGGAAAAAGAAAGTATGACATATGATCTTGCGTTGATATTACCTCATTAAAAACCTTGATGAGAACCTGGATAGTAAACTCATAAAGGGAAAAAGAGTGTAATATGATGCTTTGAATAGGAGTAGTCCAGGGTGATACTTTCGCTGATTCTTGCAAATCCTGAAGCCGTCAAATACCAATTCCATAAAAATATTTATTGAATATGAAAGTTGGTAGAGACTTCATGAATAGGTCAGCGAGGTTATCACATGATTTGACTCGCAAGACGTTTATTTCCTGACTCTTCTGGAGTTCATGAAGATAAACCAATTTAGAGGCAATATGCTTAGTGATATTGCTCTCGATGTATCCTATTTGTATCTATGCAACACAAGCAACATTATCTGTATAGATAATGGTCGATGATTCAAGAGAACCAATACCACATGACTCATGTATGTGGTTTATCATTCTGTAAAGCTACACATGGCAATGTGGCTTTGTATTTCAGAATGATTGGTAGGTGTAATCACCGAGGTCTATTTCGAAGACATCAATGGAGTGACACTTCTACCATGTAGGTACACATTATAGGGATCATTCAAGTAGCCAACATCAGTGTATTCTGATGATATTGGAGTTTAGATTTCTCTAAAATTACATGAACATATCAAATAATGTGTGGTGCCTTGGAGATATCGAAAGATATTCTTGATTCCAAACCAATTGTGTTGGTGGGTCCAATGGCACTGGGATATGGAACTTCAAGTCTCAACATCCCTTCTACATCATCCCGTGGTTTGAGTGAATCTTTCTCTACGTCTAGAGATCGAACAACCGGTCATGGGAGATGGATATGACTTGTCTATTTTAGGTTTCTCCAATATTTATAATATAGGCAACTTGGTGTACCATAATACTTGAGTGGAGGAGTTTGAGTTGAGGTCTCTAGAACTATTTGGTTTTATCCAAATTCTTCATCTCAAATTCCGTCTTTTAGATGATCACGTGCTTCGTCATTGTAGGAGTCATCCTTGAGCATGACAAACACGCATGAGTAATCATCATTGTAGGAGTTTTCCTTGTGTATAAGGAACTCACTACGTCGGTTGTACCAAAATATGCCGACAATAATAAGCCATGTAGTGACTCATTGATTTTACACAATCATGTTGCATTTACATTTCGATTCGAATAGAGATTCCATCGGGAACCATACACGTCCAAATCTAGTGATCCACATGAAATGTCGTCACTACATCTATCAACTGCATAGATAGATGATTTTGCACTGCCAATGATATAGGTATCGGAAAATGAGGATTCCACTCATGTCTGGAGAGTAGGTCTCGGATCTCTGCGAAAATCCGACCTTGTGCTACAAGCCTTGCTTTCTCACCACCTTGTTCTCATTCTATTTCTAGAAGAAAACATATTGAATTCCATGTAGGGAATTTAGTTGGAAGAGCGAGGATATTTTCTGTTTGGGTTGCACCCTTTGATTGTTTCAGTCCGAGTGAGTGGTTTACACTCTGCCATGGCCATGGTCTATGGATCTGAATCATTGTGAAGGTTTTGGCAATCATACAAGAGAAATGTTTGTCGACAGTTGTAGGCTTTTGTTGTATGATTATCCAGAATCAATATACTTAGAAGAAATCGCACCCACCTATGATGACTCTTCATGATTTCCCAATACGTGTGAGTCCAGGTGTTCCGATGTCCCAGCCAGTGTGTGCAAGCTGAAGCTGGGTTGTGGAGGTTTCCCTTCCACTAGGTGTATACTACCCATAAGGTGTTTTGTCAACGCTAGGTTGACTTGCATTTACTGATTTAGAGGATATCTCCTCGATTACCTTTGTTGCTTGCAGGAAGCTAGATCCTGGTTAGAGGTCATACTGCTCCCCCTCTTCTCGGGTATAGAGAGTTGAGTGGTTTTTATTGGTACCTCCACTCTTTCGGGCGCATTTCTAGCCGGACTAAAGGATTTTGTAACACCTTTAAGATCAGTAAATAAATCTGGCAGGTTATTTGCAATATGTTGCAAATATGTGAATTCCGAACGTAGTCCAAATTCTTGAATACGCGGATATAAGGTGGAACGTGGAGTCCCAATTGATTTCCTGGCATTCTGTGTGGTACATGATGTCTCCCCTAATGCCTGGAAATAATCCATCATTTAATGTAAGCAATCAACATACTAGGCTAGAATGTATCCCTAATGAGGGGTTCAAGGTACATGTTGCTCGACGGAGATCTGTACCCCACATAGATCCCAAGTATGTGGGACCAATGATGTATGTTGTGGTGGTGAGATCGGTACGCGTGAAGCGCTTCCAAACTTAGCAGATGGGAAATGCTCGAAGGATTTTCATGTATCAATTACAGAGGAGGAGTACTGCGATATGCAGTTAGTCATTGAGCAGTGTGTAAAGCTCCATAACTCCAACGTCAAGTTGGTAGTGCATTTTATCGACAAAAGTCATGCAATGAGTTTGATCCTCTTATTCAGGGATTCAACCAAACCATTATGAGTGTGGATGTATCAGATAGAGTGCTGAACTTCAATCCGCATGGCCATGCACTATTCATTGAAGGCACATGAGGAGAATTCTACAACATTTTCCTTGCAAATTTGTCAAATTCGACTTTCTCGATAATGGGAATGTAACTTGATTACTTCCATCATTATCATGGTAAATGCATGGTTTCATGTGGACATAAAACACATGTATGAGCATCGTATAGATGCATAATTGAGAACCATGCATAATACCTTAAAAGAACCACACAATGGTTGGGGAATAACAAATGCCTCCCTGGATGTGTTCAAGGGATTGAAGCGGTCCAACTTATATTTTGAAGTGTGAATGCCTTAAAATATGCTTCCCTGTGTTACACAATGTGCACACAAAAGTCTGATGACCGAGGAAATTTTGGACTCAAGCAAATTGTGACCAATGGAATTGCATTATGCAACATGTGCTACGGTTGGATGTACTAGTAGTGCAATCCAAACAATAGAGAGGGTACTTTTTCAAATACTTGTTCCTCATCCATCGGATTGCCCCCGTAGAAATCTATATATCGAGTTGAAGGATTTTCGCTATGGAAATATTTTCTCAAATATATAGATTATATACAATCTTATTTATATCAGAGTGCTGATACAATATACTGTGACAACAGTAGTTATGTTCTATTACAACATCACCGATGGACATGATTAAGTTGATCGCTAAAGAGATAATGGGACTAGTCAAAGTCTCCAAACATGTCGTTTGAGACATACTCAACAATCATGTTCTCCGTGCTCATAGAGTCCTCTGACGGCTGGAGAGTCATGGTGTTGCTAGGTCCAAGAGGAACATCAACTCCATTGGTGCCATTCAGATGAAGGTTGAAGTTAGTTTCAAACCGTTTCCCTTAAGGTACTTTGTGTCCTTGGATTGCTGGTAGAGAACAACCAGATGTTTCGGGTCTTGCACTTGTTAGTGGGATGCGTGTAGCATCCATATTTGTCGCTAAGCTTAGTTTTGACAAACATTTGATTTGCGATGCATTTCCCACAGTCTGAGGGCGTGAAACAAAGTAAATGGGGATTCCTCCTCCAAATACTCAGACTTAAGATCTGGATGAATATTTCTGCTCATCTCTCAGCGGCATGACTCCAACCAGAGGGGGGTCCTCCGAATTTAGGATTGCACACACTAATCCATGGGACGCAAGAGTGATCTTGATGTCCATGGCCCAGGTAGGGTAGTTGTGGCCATCGAGGTCGAGTGAATCGAACTCTCTTTTTCGGCCATCGATTACCATCATGGTCATGTTGTAATGAATGCTGCAAAATTATTGATGACTTCAATAAGTGGGCTTGAAATCATTAGTGTGAACTTCAAATTGTTAAGTTTGACACGTTGTAGATACTCTCCCAAAAAAACTTTAGGGGTCCATCTCTCAGCACTAGAGAGTATAATCTGATAAAATCAGTAGATACTCATGTTTCTAGTACCTTATGTCATAACGTAATGAAATGTATGGGAGAGCACTTTAAGCAATCATAATGTCGATTTGACAATATGTAGGCTTTAGTAGTGGTGATAATCTGTAAAACAGTCGATCAACACACTACCTTGTGGTTCAATACATCAATTTGAAAATGTCACTTTGAATTTTGCATATCAACTCGTGCTAGACGATGAATTCATTTTATTTGCAAGAAATTAAAAAATCTCAATTGCAACTATGGGGGGGGGGGGATTAATCTCAACGTGTATGGAAACATGGAAATATAATACTCCCTCCATATGTTCTAGAGTACATGGTACTCTACAAAAAACAGTACTAAAACAGAGTCTAAAACAGCAATTAAACTACCGCTAGAACTTCTATTAGTAAATTGATTTGCTAAAAATATGAAATTTGAGATAAGTTAGCAGTAGCGCGATAGGAACGATCCTGCGTGCACGGGCCACATTGGGCAGCCAACATACAACCGCATGCGCACATGCCACATTTGCCAGCCCAAGTAGACTAGGCCCAGTTCTTTTGGGGCTTCTCCGAGGAGAAGCCCTCCCCCCAGCTTCCTGGGGAAGCCGGTCTAAAAAATTTGCGAGGCTTCCAAAATAGTTAGGGCTAAACAAATTTGGAAGGCTCGCAAATTTTTTGAACCGGCTTCCCCAGAAAGCTGGGGGTAGGGCAGCTTCTGGGAGAAGCCACCAAAAGAACTGGGCCTTATACCTAGTAGCCTCTGCCTGTACGTAACGAGAAGATAAGGGAGGAATCCATCCCCAAATCCTCCACCGATACAGGCGGTGAACTCCACGCGGGCTCCTCCTGTGCCGCCGCAGAGACACTCACCGGCGGCGTCAGCCGCGTTCGTCCTCGCTAGAGGATCCGTCAGGAAGCTGCGTCCCGGGCGCGACGCCATTTGCCAGTCCCAGCGCGGTCGGGCTCCACGAGCCAGCACTGTGGCCGCGACTGCTCGATGGCGAGGCCGCGGGCGAGCTGGGCAGCGGAAGGCCGAGGGCCACGAGGCGGCGACGTGCGCCTGTGCTCGGTGAAAACGGAGGCGTTGCTGGGGAGTCGTGGCGAGCGGGCCGTGCACGGGCGGCACAACGTCGTCCTTGACAACGGGAGTTGAGTAGTAGCCGGAAACGGGGAACGGTAGACCGTTCCCTGTCCCGGGATCGCCGTCCCGAATCGAGGTACGGGGACGAGAAGGGGTACGATGGGAGTCGATGTCCGGTACGCGTCCCCGGACGATCGGTACAGTACCCCGATTCACCGATCCCATATGGTTGGAACTAGTTTCAAAATTACCAATCTGACATGGGAAACGAAAGCTTGATTCATGGGAACAGACGTACCTGCTGTCCAAATAGCTATAATCAAGCATCGTATATTAACAGGTGATATGCTTCCTTTGTTCACGTATATGCAGTTATGCACACCTGATTCAAGGAATCAATTCAGGATCTTTTTTTAATAAAAAATGTACTGGCCCTGCAATCCAGGATCCCATAGTCTTCAGGTTCCTCGTCCCCAGTATCGTACCGGAGTCATCGTCCCCAAATTGTTTGGATCACTGTCCCCCTTAAGGAAAAATCGTTAGAAAGATGTATATCCCTGCCGTCCCCTGGTTTTGGCAGCCGCCGACTCTCATCCCTCGTTCCCGTCGTACCGGAAACATGGCAACTATGGAGTTGACAATGGGGGACGGGGCAGCGCGACGTCATTGGAGACCGCGTGACCGGTTGCGACCTCGACGACCACGGGGGTCGGAGATGGCAGTGCTGCGGCCACATCCTCATCATCAATGTCCACACCGGTAGGCTGCCGGAATGGCCGAGCACCAGCACACCGCAAGGATGCGAGCCGGGCGATGCCGCGGGTTTGCTACGACCGAGGCAAGCACGGACGCGGGCGGGCGTTGTGGAGGTTCGCGCGGGGCCCGCCGTCGCCCCCACTCTGCCTGAGGCGGCCATAGCCGGGAGGCCGCGGCGTGGAGGTCGTGGTCACGGGCGTCGTCGCGCCACGAAAATGCAGGCTGGGGCCGTGTCGATCGCCGCCGCCGGACCTTGAGAGGGGGTCGTGCTGTTCTTACCGAAGGAGTTGAAGAATCAGCGATTGGTAACCTTGGGCAATTTTTCTCCTTACCGATATGCCTGATCTTCCATTCTCCATTCTTCCTCGAGATCGAACTCAGGGTTCGAGCGTGCTGATAACGTGTTAAAAGTGAAAAACGAGAGAGATCTGAGGAATGAAAATCCTTGTATTGATTGATGAAGTTTTACATATATATAGGGGGTGAACCGATGCCTACAAAGGCGGTTTCTGGAGGCAACTCTTCAGGGATAATTACCTATGTCGGTTTCCACAATGTGGGAGTTACAAGCATGGATTTACTATTTAATAAAACATTAAATCCTAACAGAAAAAGCGGAGTTCGTTCGCATCAAAGCGCTGCGTCTCGACCCTTCCCATGCCAGGGCGCTCGACCACTCGTGCATCCTCCTGCACCCTGCTGCTCAGGTGGCCACGACCCTTTCTCTTGCTAGTGTCGCTCGTGCATGTGGCGCGGACGTACGATACTGAGGCTGCCTCGGTCGCAGCCTACTAGCTAATGGGTCCGCAGGAGGTATTCTCAACGCCTTCTCCACTACCCGCTTCACCCTCACTTCATCCTCGGCTTCCTAATTCACTCTCTCGTCCACAGTCTCCTGCCTCGCTCATCCATATCCCATTTTAGTGACCAATGTCTAATCTCCTGCCGATTATGAGCTAAAGGAAACATCCCTACAAGATCTAGTCTCTATCGCTCCAGACCCGTCAACAGTTCGTTGGATTATTTTAGAAGACTTCAATCTTCTTTGCTACCCATCCGACAAAAATAATAACCTTTTCAGAGAAACGGAGGCGAATATGTTTAACGACTACATTGACCAACTTTCTCTCATCGAGCCACCCCTTCTCGATCGGCAATTCACTTGGTCCAGTAACCATGCGGCTCCGACCTTAGAAAGAATTGACCGTGTCTTTATTAACCTTGCCTGAGGCTCTGTCTTCCCTAACACTTCGGTCTCCTCCATCACAGGGTTTATCTTTGATCATGCGCTCATTTGTCTCCATCTCTTTCGCCATGCCTCGCCCCGCCATTTTCTGATTTGAAAACATCGTGGACCTCTCATCCGGCATGTAGACCACTAATCTCAACTGCTTGGGCCTCGGCCCGCCAGCTTTCAAACGTTGTTTCAAATCTTGCTGCCTCCATCAAAATATCCCGTCTAGCCCTTAAATCCTGGCGCAAATCTCTTCTCCCGCTGAACTCCCAAGAATCTAACTGTAAAATTGTCATCAATATTCTTGATCGCATTGAAGAGATTAGGAATCTCTCTCCACCAGAAATTAAACTAAGAAAAATTATAATCTCCATCCTTCAATGAACTATTAGAGCCAAAGTTGATTCCTGGAAACAAAGAGGTAAAATCCAGGCTATGATTGAAGCGTACGAAAATACTAAATATTGCCACGCTTGTGCTTCTAATCGCATGCGATATAACAAAATTTCCGTTCTGGTTTTCAATGGGACCGAATTTTTCTCCCACAATCAAAAAATGACCATCTTCATTGATTTCTACACTCTCCTCCTAGGAACTACTCCACCTACATCCTCGAATTTTTGTCTTCACACAATCTACCCCAATCCTACTCCCCAGCTCAGACACCTAGATGCTCCCTTTTCTGATCAAGAACTCTTCGATGCCTTCCATGACATGAACCTCTCTGCTAGCCCTGGGCACGATAGCTTTGGCCCTGGATTCTACAGAAAAATGTGGAACACGGTTAAAAAGTATATCTGTTCCCTGTTTGATGATTTGTACGAACATCGCACTAACACCGGTTCAATCGTGCTTACATTATCCTTCTACCAAAACAGAATCCGCTCGTGCGGCTAATGCTTTCCACCCCATATCCCTCCAGAACTGTCATATCAAAGGCATTGCTAAAGTTCTCACTAACTGACTCAAACCCCTTATGCCTCTCCTCGTTTGTCAGGATCAATCAGGCTTCATCTCAGGGCGTTGCATCTCTGATAACTTTGTGTATGATGCTGAACTTCTAAATTGCTGCCATAAATCCAAATCCCCCACGATTGTTATCAAGCTCGACTTTAAAAAGCTTTCGATTCTGTGAAATGGGATTCCCTCCTTACCATCCTCGAACATCGGGGCTTCCCGCCCAATTCTGCCAATGGATTAGCGACATCCTAACTACTGGCAAAACTGCCATCCTCCTAAATGGCATCCCTGGACCTTGGATCAACTGCAAGAATGGTCTGCGCCAGGGAGACCCCCTCTCCCCCTTCCTATTCAACACTATAGGCGATGTTCTTCCAAAACTCATCTCGTATGCTTGCTCCCTAGGGATCCTTGCCCACCCCGTCGTCCCCACACTCCCATGTACGGTCCTCCAATACGCTGATGATACTTTGATACTTGCTCACGGAACCCCCGATGTAGCTACATAGCTTTGAATTATTCTTGACGACTTCGCTGCAGCTACATGCTTGGGTATTAATTTTCGTAAGACAACTTTCATTCCCAGGAACGTTTCTGAATCCGACGTGGACTCCATGGCCAATGCCTTAGATACCTATATCTCCCACTACCCTCAAGTCTACCTCGGTCTACCCCTGTACCACTAGAAACTTCCCTCCTTCGCCTTCAATCCTCCCCTCAGTAGAAAGTAATATCCACCTTGCCGGTTGGAGCGCCTCCTTCCTAAACAAAGGAAGAATGCTTGCTCTTCTCACTGCTGTCCTAGACAGTCTACCCACGTGTCTTATGCCATCATTTACTCTTTCAAAAGAAAACATTGAAAAACTAAACAAGAAAAATAAGGCGTGTTTTCAAGAGGAAACATGCATTGGTGGGCAATTTCTTGTCGCGTGGGATAAGGTTTGTACTCCAAAAAATGGTGGCGGTCTAGGTGTTAAGAACCTGGAAATCCAAAATACTTGCCTTCTGTTGAAATTTGGTTACAAATTCATGCATGCATCAAACCTCCTGTGGCCGTATTGGCTCTCTGCCACTCACTTTACCCCATACACCACTCGTCAAACACAACGTACCTGGCAAAAATAATCAAGCAAAACTTTGATACGCTTCGACTCATTTCTCAATGCAATGTAGAAAATGGCCAAAGTACTTTTTTTTGCATCGACAGATGGCTCCTTCCTGAGCCCTTAGCTACTGCCTTTTCCGCCATCTTCTTACACCATACTAAACCTCATATTTTAATTTCTATGGTTCTGCGGGGCGAGATTGAATCTGACCTTCGTAACAAGATGACCTCGGCCGCTGCTAGCGAGCTCTTGTCTCTTTGGCCCCCTTCTTTTCAGCTTCTTGGCCAGCTTCTCCCAGAAGCTACCCTCGACCAGCTTCTCCCATAATGTTGCAGGCGGTACAGCTTTTAGGTACGGCTGATCACTGGACAATGCTTGACGGCTACAGCTTCTCCATCAAGAGTGCTTATGCTGCCTTCTCGACTCAGCTTTAGAACCAAAAGGTGAAGATCTTCGGCTGGCTTCTCTCCCTGGATAGACTCAATACACAAGAGAATCCATACAAGAAGACTATTATTGTCTCCACAACTTTTTCTAGGTGCGACCACACCATGGAAAGCCGAGATCACCTCTTCTACGTTTGCCCTCATTTGCAGGAGGTATGGAATAAAATCAACATTCAACCAGCCTTCCAAGATTTTTCCGACTTGTGGACCACTTTGGTACTTTCTGGGCTTCACTCCTCTGTTTGGACGTCTATCGCTCTCGTCATTCTGTGGAAAATTTGGGATATGCCAGAAATAGTATTGGTCTTTAGAAACATTGATCAACCCTCTTATGCAACTATTTCCAAAATTGTGGACGACATCACTTTATGGTCTCATCGCTGTAGGGATTTGGCTCGAAAAAATCACGCCGGCTTGTGGCGTGACTACCACTTGTGACAATGCTCGTGAAACATGTTGTTGATCTTTTGAAGTAATATATTCAGGTGGGGATCCTCTCCCCCTGATTGTTTAAAAAAACATACTTATATTTGAACATTCTTAAATTTAAAATTTTGAACATTTTTAGATCTAAACTTTTTAAAACATTAAAATATTTAAAAAATCTGAACGATTTTAGAAATGAACACTTCTAAAATCTGAAGATTTTCAAAAATTAAATATTTTTATAATATGATTTTTTTTCAAATGAGGAAAAAAGATAGAAAACATAAAACCTTCCCAGAAAGGAAGACCAAAAACCAAAAGGAAAACCACAGCTTTAACCGAAACAGAAACCCAGAAAAAAACCCCAGTTGCTTGGGCCATGCATAACAGGCTAAACAGGGGTGCGCGGCGCGGGCAAAAACGTTGCAAGGGACGGCGGCAACTAGGATTTCCCCCTTTCAATTTGGTCTTTTTTTGTTCTACTAGCAGAAATACCCGTGCGTTGCTACGGGTAAACTCGTAATTTTGCACGATTTGACAAATGGCCAGTGTTGTTTGCAAAAACGAGGTTTCAAAATATAGTTAACTATAGATGCCGGAAATAGTAACAGCAAGAAAATTTAAGGTGTAGTCATAATTTAGTTGGACTACGTGGACAATTTAAACAGTTGACTTATTAACAAACATATAATCTTTTCTTCTGCTAGAATCAAAACACTGAGATGGCATGAATTGTGACACCCCGGTTCTGAAAAGACCGTGGCCTCTATGTGACATGCCAATCCCTGGATCGGTTCATTGGCCCACAATAGAGTAAGATAGATGACATAGCAAAATATCCGTGTATCATAAGTACCGAAGATCTAGAGTACCATTATTACAATAAAAGCTTAGCACAAGCTAGCTCAAATTATTCAGGTAGCAACATAAACGAGATAAATCCTCCATTCTTCAAATTTCCCACAAGTGAACAAGTGCCGAGTGGAGTACCGTGGCCTATAACGATCAATCAGAATCGGAATAACCTGCAGCATAAAACGCAACAGCCCCGAAGGGTCAATACATGGAATGTAGGGCAAGTAGAGCTAGTAAATGGAGACAATAGTACTAACATCTACATGCATATTTGGCAAGTGGAGCTGTGTCTGGCTTGCATTTGCAAATAACTTTGTCCTACTTTCATAAACAGTTTTTGATTTTTCTTTGAAAAGATCCCAATTAAGTTAACCCAACAATATTAAAACAATTATGAAATTATAATGAGCGAGAAACATGTCATGGAATCAATATCAAGCAACTCAGTTGTCCATAACCGGGGACACGGCTAATCGATTAGATTATACACTCTGCAGAGGTTAGTACACTTTACCCATGTGACTTGGCCAGCCCAGCTCGTACCATCACTCTCATTTTGGGTGATGATAGGGAGAAGACCAAGAAGAGACTGTTCGGGAAGTAGCTCCTCAATCCCAACGCGCACCGGTCCAATCTACCAAAATTCTACATCTCTGGATACGCGGGTTCGAGTTACCACAACCTACTAAGTCCAACCAACCGCCCATTTCATTATTGGCGCATGGTTGTACACGTAAGCTACACAATAAAGAAGCCAATCATTCTCTCTTGATACCTGGGTGCCTTTCCGCAATGAAACCACCAAAAATTATCAATACCATCACACCCAGGGGATTCATTGATTAAGTTGTTTTAGTTTTCACAAACCAATACTTTGAGAAAACAAGTATCAATGATGTAACTCAGCCCTCGTTCAACATAGCATGGCTAAGCACATCTACAACGGTGGTTCATCTACAAGGAAAGCCCTACCACATAATAGGTCATAGCATAGCGATAGTATCACCCTACACATGCATCTACAAAATACACGACAATGCATTGAAAATAGTAGGACGATATCATGAACAAAGTAGCATCTACTTGCCTTGATTGAAGCGGTCGGAGGAACAATCCAAACACGAGCAAGGGTTGCACTCCACACAATCTACACGACACAATTGCATTCATAAACAAATAATTCACAAACATATGCAACAAAGATGATGCATGAATGCAAGAACGGCAAGTGAATTGGTGCTACAGCTGCACCACATAATACTAATACATATTACTACCGAATACATGCATGGAAAATAGATTTGGCGCTAGGAAAACTATTAACCAAAAGTAGAGATCTCTACTAGAGCTAGAACTTAAATAATTCACTACCGGTAGTATACTGTTTGTAAAATCCTGGAAAAATTCTACCGCATAGGCATCGCCGATAAGAAACAGTACCAATTGGAATTACTCAAAAAGGAGTTATAAAACATCCCGAGTAATTAAAACACTGCAGAAAGCCATTAGACAAATACTGCAGAAGTTTTTACTGTAAGCCTATCTTTTTAATTCACGATGAGATTCCCCTCGTTCATACGAGTTCAGAGACATATCATACGCGATTTTTGGAGCTACGAAACTTTTACTACGAATTTATTACTCCAAAAAGGCCACTAACTAGTTTGATTAAACTGTACTAAACCTGACGGTAAAAGTCTGAACCAAAGCTACAGCGAGATTCTACACGACTCACTGAACTCGTGCATATTTTATTTGCAATTTTTGGCCAAGCGGTTTAATTTCTACGCAATTTACAAGATTCTACCGAAATCTGCCAACTAATAGGATTAACGAAATTGACCAGGTCAACTGTGTCTGATGACTGGGCGCTGACTGGGCGTCTGACCAGTCAACGTCTGGGGCCTCTGACTAGTCAACGTCTGGAGTGCTGACCAGTCAACGAACGATCTAAGCCGCTGATCTGAGATCTGACGGTGGCTGCTGTCTTACCGGAAACGGACGGCGAAACGAACTCCGGCGAGCTCCGGACGGCGGCGACGGTCGGTTCCGATGGCGTGGAAACTCCTGCAAGTACACACACGGTCAAGTACGGCTCCCGGAATAATAAACGCGTGCGCGTACGCGGCGATCTGCAGGGCGCAGTTGGCGGCGGCGGATGGAGACGCGGAGCACGGGAACGGAAAGAGGGCGGCGAGACGAACCCGGCAATAGACGCGGCGATGGCCGGCGGCGGAGGGGTGGCCGGCGGCGGCGAGGAGAAGCGGCGGCGGCGGCGACGTGCGGGCGCACGGGAGCAAGGAGGCGGCGGGGTCGGGTGTGGGGCTGGAAAACGGGCACGCAAAACGAGGCAGCGTGGGGCCCTTTAAATAGTCCTGCGCGTGAGAAAAGAAAGAAAAAAGAAAAAAAAATCCTGAACCGAAACGGTCCGCAGTTGGACTCCGTTTCGGAAATCGGTCCGGATTTTCGGACCGTTTTCCGGCGGTTTACTAAAACGTCCGAGTCTTTTGCATACGAACTCCGATTTGAGCGATTTTCGCGCCTACGGGTTCGTATCGTCGAGGGGAACAACCTTCAGTCGAAGTTTGAACGAAAGCTCGAACCTACAGGGGTGGTTGTTGCAAGTCCCTCTGAAGCTCTCCGCAGGAACCTCGAAGCGAAGTAGAAACGGGATTTTGCAAATAGCGTTTCGTCGATCCTCTCTACTCGACGGTAATGCATGGAAAGATATGATGCGATGCAATGAATAATATGCAAAACCAAATGTAAAATTTAGGATGTGACATGAATCGGGTCCAGACAGTCCAAAAACCATGGCACATACAACAACAAAGCTCTCTAGAGAAATAATCCACAATATTAGAGACCAATAAATAGGAATCGGAGAAATTAATCAAGCCAGTCCAGCTTGCCGGTCCCTATGAAGCATTATCCCAAACACCATCGTTTCATAGGAGCACGTAGCAAGCCCACCTTAATGGACCTAGACATTGGTAACATCTAATCCTAAGCAATTTGGAATACCGTGGGTTAAGAGCAATGTCACCATTCTATTCTGTAACATGTACTACTCCCTTAGTCTAAAAATAATTGATTTTAGTTTATCTTTGAACGTATCTAGACACATTTTAGTGTATAGATACGTTTAAATATAAAAAAACATAAATTTCAGAAATAATTGACTTTAGTTTATCTAGATTCGGACGTATCTAGACACATTTTAATGTATAGATACATTTAAATATAGACAAACCTAAATTATTTATTCTTAGACGAAGGGAGTACATCATGCTATCCTTTGAATTGCATCAGGAGATTGCAGTTTATTTTCTTTGAATTGCATCGGGAGATTGCAGTTTATTTTCTAAAGAGGCGATTATAGCATAATAACTCAGGAAGTGCAGCTACAAAACTTCTCGCAAACGGAAAAAGCTTCTGGCGTACACCATGCGTACCATCAAGAAGACCATAGAACGCAGGGGCGGCCACCTGCCCTGATGCGCGCCACCCGTCCTTCCTGTCCCTGTTCGGCTCCGACCGCAGTAGCCGGCGTGCTCCTTCTTCCTCCGCCCTTCCTACAAACATGCCCTGATGCGCGCCAACCTCCTTCCCGTCCCTGTTAGGCTCCATGATCCATGAGAAGGCGGGGATGAATAGATTCTCCCTTCAATTACAGCCAACGTGGTAAACTCTATTCCCTTGTATGTCAAGGATCCACCAGTTTTATTGCCATATAAGGCCTTGTTCAGTTAATCCACCTGTCTAGTGAATTGGAGTGGTTTGAAAAGGATTGAAGTGTATTTTGACTTACATGGAATTTAATTCCCTTCAATCCATACCAATCCCGTTAAAACCTTATGAAACCGAACAAGCCCTAAGCGCATTCTCTCCCATTCCTGCTCGCCCAGACCCGTGCCCTTGCAGCACCCCGGCAGGGCCAAACCTTCAGCAGAGCGCGCCGCTCGTCCTCCTCCACAACCTTGTAACCGCCATGGTCGCCGACGGTCCTCTTTTAATTCATATGCATGCAAAGTCCAACAATATATATATTCCTCGTTTCCCATCATCAACCAACATCTTTTCTGCTTAATTTTGGAGGCAGCTGGTTGATATCCAAAGAAACTTCTCAAGGTATATAAATCGGTGGAACGCATAGCAAGAGACCAAGGTGGGACTATTCAGCAAAAAACTCCATTCATTTTGTCTCTTTTCTATGGCAGGTGTGATACGTGTGGTATTCTTTTTCTGTTCGTGTATATGTGCGTGATATGCTTGGTCTAAGCCAGCCCAATATTGAATATACTTATGGGCGAGCGAGAGGTGGGTGGGCTAGAGAATTAGCCAAGGGAAACAAAACATAAAATTAGCAGGATACAATGGCCCATCGCAGCTGTCCGCGTATGGCGCCGACCGGACGATCCCGATGCCCGACTACTAACTTATGGGTGGTACGGTGGTGTAATATTTTCAATATTACAGGGATAAAACGATCTAAAAAAGTGTTGGACCGGGAGAAACACTTCGTATATAAACAGGTGGGGATGGTTGTAACGTAGCAGTGTGGGACTAAAATCGTGAACTGTAAGAGGTATACTATAATTTAATTACAGTGCAATATTTACGGTTGACACCCCAGGGTCTATACGCACATGTGCCTCGGCCCAGCCCATGGGATCAGGGCTGAGCAAGACGCGGAGCCTTCTCTTGAATACCACCACAGCCTGTTGCATAAATATCCTTGATGCTGGCACTATTGGGTCATGTGGCCGTGTGGGCTCTTTGATTTGTTAATCAATCGTATGTGTAACGGAGTTTAATCATGTGGACGAGTCTACAACGGAACACGTCTTGATCACAGCGGCCCCAGTTGCAGGTCGACGGGAATATATGGAGCTCGGTCTCCAGCACACGCACGTCTCTAGAAAAAACGAATCACTATTTTACTTACCGGTGGCATGTCGGATAATTTGGTGTCGATTGAAGGGCAAATTAGTCTAAAAAGGTATTTGACTGGAAGAAACACTTCGTACTTTATTATTATACTAGGAAACATGCCTGCCCCTTGCGGCGGGAGAAAAAGAAACCACTAACACATGAATTCATAAAATCCACTAACAAATAATTGTGGATAGTGTCTGAGAACGACAAATCAATGTAATTAGAACAAAAAAGGTCGAATGGATTTAGCTAGCTAAAAGGCATGCAATGATTCGGAAAATTGGGTGGTAATTAAGGTAGAAAGTGGAGTTCCAGGTAAAAAGAACGGAGAGAATGCGACATCATACCTGGACGTGCTTTTCTCCACCAAAATTTGTTTAGCTTTCTCGCATAGTGCTTTCAGCTGCCAACTTAGTGTTTATAAGGAAATCAGTAGCAGACCAAACAATTCATGCACCAGGAACCTAGCAAAGTGCAACTCCAGACCCATCCATGATTCCACGACGAGCTTACCTAGCAGCTTGTACGATTGCACTTTTGTATAGCAACATGGATCAGTCGGTCGCCTGCTTTGCTGTTGATCACTGCATCGATCTCTCTCCTATGTCGGCAGCCTTACACTCTTGGGACACTAAATTAAATACGTGTCGCTCTGTGATGACGACGCGAACTCCAAGTCGTTTCTTCCGTGGCATACGTGTTTCCGTCCGTAATTCCTTCATCACGGTGGCCTTGTTCCTAGCAGCCTGCATGGAAGTCTCCCTCTCAACGGCACAGTCTAGCTCACATGGCTTGGTACTCTCCACGAACGCCTCCCTATCGAGGCCGCGCCACGGCAGGGTCAATTGCAAAACGCCATGCGCCAATCGAGCTCCTGGTTCATGTATGCATCGCACGTTTCAGGATCTCCGTCTTGTGGCAGGGTCAATTGCAAAACGCGATGCACCAATTGAGCTTCTAGTTCATGCGTTTCAGGATCTCCTTCTTGTCGGCCTCGTCTGACGGCAAAGGCGGCGGCGGTCTGGCGGCAACCGATGTGCGTGGTGGCATGGACGAGAGCTGCCTAGGGTTGAAGACCTAATTAACGACGTACAAGGAACGGTGCAGTTTAATTAACTATGCGGTGGTAAAGGGTGTAGTATATCTAAAAAACAATTGAACAATTACGTGACTTATATGTGGCATGGTGGGTAATACACCTAAACTGTTAAGGACAAAGTCGTCCAAAAAAGTGTTGGACCGGGAGAAACACTTCGTGCTTTATTATTAGGTATAGATATAGATTAGGTATAGACTAGTGTTGAATGCCCGCGCGTTGCAACGGAATTTATCATCGTGTAAACATAAAATGTAAAATAAATTCAGCTGAGCTTCCAATTAAACACGTTATTACTCTATTTTTGTCTCCCTATGGTCTCATCTAGTAGACTGGCAAGGCGTGGCTGGTAGCGACATGTATCTCATGCTCCTAGCATGATCTCGTGCTGATGCGGTTCGCTGGTCCGATCATTTGGCTTGAGTAGATAGGTAGAGCTCTAGAAGAAGCGGAACAGAGAGGGACGCATATGTCCAAATAAGAGAGTGGAGTTTTGTTTCGGACACAACCGGAAATCCAAGTCTAACTCCGACTCCTTGTATGTTGGTGACTCCGTCTCAGCAAAAGAACTATGGTCTTTCAAAGGCAACCAATTATTTTCTAAGTTAGTAGTCATGCACATAAATTTAGTCCAACCGTCGTCGGAACTTATCAGACCATTTAAGTATTGTAGTTATCAAGTGGCGTTGTATGATTATTTAGAATTCTTTTCATATATAGTTCCACAAAATATTTCACATAGGCCTATTTTCATCGGACTAAACATCTCAGGAAAAAACTAACCAAGTCCCCACGGAAAGGAAAAAACATAAATCTACATGCAAAGTGCAAAACAGTTTCATTTCTATATGATGGATATTTTACCTAAATTAGCTATCTAATTCTAAAAAAAAAGGATCGTTACATATCAAGGCTTTCGGTAGTTAGTAATAGAAGCAGGTAGAAGCAGTTGTGAACCATGGTATAAACTGCCGGCTCAATTCATCAAGATGGCCCCATTCTCCCAAAGTTCTTCTGCTTAACTGACCCTTTCCTCCACTACGTCCATTCTACCAGCCGGAACGGATTAAGCAATTGATTTTAAGGAAAAAGGTTCAGAGTGATGGGTAACACGGCCACCACCCATTGACTGTATTGTCTCCCCGACCCTAGCACGGGATATGTACCAAGTAAGACCAAGACTGCATCTTCTAGGCGCAGTCCACTGACAAGTAACAGTGATAGCTGAACTGCTGAAGAAATTATCGCTTATTCGTTTCGGCCAGGATGATGACACTGTGTTTTTCAGATCAATGTGCTTAACTGAAATATCACGCCTTCTCGTAGTCCCACCTCACGTTGATACTTTTCTTAAGGTTGACACCAATCTGTCTAAAAACATTAGGAACGACAAATAAAGCGAATCAGGTTAAATAAATGTTAGAAGGAGCACGTATCGGAGAGGGAAACAACTGTATTATGTATGCTTCCACTATGAGGAAAAAATAAGGTGCGTGGGCCGCAGGCCATGAGCTGCGCCCTCCTCTCCTTCCGCCTCGTCGTTCCAGGCTCGAAGCCGGCTCCATCACGTCCAAGGAGGTCGTCGTCCAGCAGCCTCGCTGCTTGCCCGTGCGATCAATTGAATCTTGCAGGTTAGAGCCGGGAAGATCTCCAACTTGCCCGCCATGGCCTTTGACCAGAAGAGAAACCGATCAAATCTTGCAGGTTAGAGGAAGCCCTCCCCCTTGCCTCTGCCCTGGCCTAAATCAACTTAAATTGCAGGTTTTGGGGAAAGAGAAGCCAGTGACGGTCTCAATCTGTAAGCTATAGAGAGAAGGACGAAGGAGACCAATTCTCCTTCGATCAAGAGACGTTTCTGTCCTGCGCTTATCACCTGGACTCGAAGACGGAGGCAACATAAGATTTTGGTATGACGGACGAAAATCGACACAAACGAAAACCACCGCTAGACTTTTTATATAGTAGAGAAGAGATATCGGCTGCTGGGAGAAACAAAATTATTTTTCGGCTAAACTAAATTTTTAGAAAAGCCCACCTGTCTTATGGCTTTGCCCTGCGAAGCCATATGGGCTATAACTATGGGCTAGCACGATCCAGTACTAACCGTTTAAGGCCCGCATGGTTGGCCCACTAATCATGCTTCATGGTGTTTTCTTTATCAGCTGACAATAGAGATGAAACTTTGGAATCTTTAGAGTACCCTCTAGTTCCTAGTTCAAAAAAGTAAACTAGTTTTTTTTAAATGACGTTTTGCTAAAATTTAGTTCATTTTTTGGGTACTAAGTAGGGTAAAGGTTACCTAATGGGTATCCACTGCCATCCTTAGCTGACGAACAATAAAACAGCAGTAGTATGTTTTCCATGAATAGTAGCTTTGCCATGTATATTAATGTTGGTCAAAAGTCAGCTCTTTGGTGAGTGATTTTTAACTCTCAGAGCCACCAATTTGATTAATTATCAGTTTATTAGAGTATTCATCGACAGATATGCAGCCAAGGTGCTTGACGTCATTTGCTTAACTTATTAATTCAGTTATTTGAGCTAAGTAGCAATCCCACGTGTGATTTTGCTTCGTCTTAGGAAGCAGCTTAAGTAGCTATGATCAATCACTTGAATCAGACTAATCTATAATATGGAAGTGATTCCGATGGATCAATACATTATTGATCCCTTCACCGTATACGCAATTCCAAAAGCACCGAGGAAAAAAACTAAGGATTATTTTAGTCTATTGCTCTAGTCAATTCAATTATTGGTGCATGCACTTGCTCAAACCCATCCACGTACGCACCCCATATTACTTATTTTATATAGTGGAAACTTTCTTAGTATCCCAACCTAAAATAAAATCGTGCATGAACACAAAAGATAAGTGGCAAGTTAATAGAGCATGAAAATCTGATCAAGCATCAATCTGTTTTTTTAGAGAAGAATATCCAGTCACACGTTTGTACCTCACTTTACGCGAGGACGGCCATAGACTGATAAATTCGCTCAAGAAGGTTGTTAGAAGAAATCATACATGTTTCCTGTGACGTCAATCATGTAAGTTTATAAAGTGTGTGCCTAATTAATATGCTTTGATTTAGTTTGCATGGGTCACGAATAGACATATTGTACAACATAAATTTAAACAAATTTGTACTTTCCCATGTTCTAGATGTTTATAACTTCAGATTTTTATAACCTTCCACCCATTATTTTGTATTTCTAGAATGATTAGTAGGTATATAATGTGCCTTGGGACACACACACACACACACACACACACACACACACACACACACACACACACACACACACACACACACACACACATATATATATATATATATATATATATATATATATATATGTGATAGTTTAGGGCTTCTTTGGGTGAAAGATATTCGAGGATAACTAGAATTAAAAATCTTATACCTATTCATTTGCATGTCTATCAGAGCAAAAGAGAAATCTTTAGACACCTAAAGAGAAAAAAAATATTTGAATAGTCAGGTAGAATATCGCTTATTTTCTCGAGTAGCTTAGCTCATTCCTCGACATACATATATAGCTCAATCCTACCAAAATAAAAGGCAAGACACAACTTGTAGTATTTTCACCTCAATTATAAACATCTTTTTCCCAAATATTGGAGACTTGAGACGTCCTTCTTGTTTACTAGGGAAATATTATTTTGATTAACTAAACTACGACAAATCAATGTGGCACTAATAATGTCTATTCTTGATTGATTGAAGATGAAGGTTACAATGTCGTCGCGATGGCAATGGATGCGCATCAATTATTTCTGTTTGCAGGTGAGTTGCGCTTTGCAAGATTATCCTTAGTTAGCATCACACATTTACCAAAATGCCACATGAAATTTCTAATTTCCCGAGCCACCTTCATTATTCGAACTAACATATAAAAATTAGCGCTTGATACATGGAAAATCAAACACGAATATACCATTTTCGTGTATGTTTTATTAGAAATCATAATGCCCTTGCGACAGTTGGAACTTGGATGGACGTAATGTAAGACATTCCATTGCACAATTCGAGATCCTACCAGTTCTCCTAGTGGCCATACATATGTTTAGCGACTTACTTATTTTACATACTTGGAGTGGAATTTTTCCATGAAAATGAAATTGGTTGCCGAGCCCATACATCCGCAAAACAAAGCATCAAAATGATCATATCTTATGCAACATAAAGTGACTTCGGTCATAGGTTGCTTTGATTAATTAGTAACTAATCATGATACTATTTGTATGACATTCGATTAAATAATAACAGCTACCTGGACATACTTGGCATAATTCAACAGATTATGGGGCACCACTTTGCTTTCCACGCTAGCATGTGCTTACTTGATAAGTTGTTTAAGCTGAGTAACAAACCTATGCATGGTTTTGCTCACTTACTATTAGACATGTACAAGTTTGAAGCCACATGGATGACTAACCATATAGGACGGACATAGTTGCATTGAAAGAAGAGTTGTCTTATCATCAGACGATGATGCCAGAAAAAGACTTTGCATTCGCAGTTGAGTTGCGCTTTGCAAGATTATCCTTAGTTAGCATCACATATTTCCCAAGGTACCATAAGAATTTTCTAATTTCCCCAGCCACCTTCATTTTCCAAATTTATTCATCATTTCCAACTAACATATCGATACTAGCGTGACCCAACCAGTTCTCCTAGTGGCCATGCACGTGTTTAGCTATTTGTTCTAATTGACATAGTGTTTTCCCAAGTGTGACATAATGATGGATTTTTTCCCATGAAAATGAAATTGGGGGCCCAGCCCATACATCCGCAAAACAAAGCTTAAAAATGATCATTCCTTATGCAACATAAAGTAACTTCGGTCCGTACGTCACACAGCTACCTGGACAGAGTTGACATAATTCGCACAGCTTATTGGGGCACCACTTTGCTTTCAGCTCAAGTATGTGCTTACTTTAATCAGTTGTTTGAGCTAAGTAGCAATCGCACGCGTGGTTTTGCTTCTTCTTAGGAGGCAGCTTAAGTACATGAAGCTAGCTAATGGTCAAACGACAACTTGATCGAGAATATTCTGTACCTTCGAACCTGATGATTCCGACGGATCGATAGCTAGTTTCATAGCTTCACGTTGCACGTAAGGCAGACGCTAGCTACAAGCAAAAGGGTTAAATTAATATCATAGTTTACTAGGTCGCATTGCGTGAGAGAATTCTCAATCATATGCATGCACACATAAAGTCAATAAACTAATTAACAACAAAATTAATGAAATCATAGTGGATCAAGGTATTAGATGTTGGGCCAACAAGACTTCCAGGACCGGTTCGTCCTGCCTGCTCCTGCGAGCAGCATGGCGAACCCTAGTTCAGCCGCCGCCAGCCGTCCTCCCCTCCTCCTCCCCCTCCCCTGACCCTGCCGCCGTCGGGCGAAGCCTGGGCACTGGCGGCGGCGAGGCCCTTTCTCCTCCCACAGGAAGCTTCGGCGCGGGCCAATTTGGCCGCTATGGGCGCCATGTTGAGCTAAGGGCGTGGCGGCGCGGCTGTCCAGGCGGCGGCATGGCAGCTTCGTGGATGTGGTGGTGCACGCTCCGGCAGCGGTGGCTGCTGCGGGAGCTGCGGGCAGCGCGAGTTCAGGACGGCGGCACGCGGACGGTAATAGCGCTGCTCGTGGCCCTCTGCTGGGAGAGGGGGCGATGGGTTCGGGGCGGCTCGTCCCTGTGACATGGTGCCAACGCGATGAAGCCGGCAGCGGTCGGCAGGGTGGCAACTGCTAGCTTTGTGAAGCTCCGGCTGGCCCATATCTAGGCCCACGTTGGCCCGATATGGGTTTGGGAGAGGCTCTGCATGGTATTGACACTCTTTGGAGGTGGGGAGGTGGTGTGGGGTGTGTAGGAGGGTGGCTGCGGCTACACTGAAGCAACGTGGCGGCGGGGACTTTACGGGCACTTTTGGGACCCGACCGGGCTAGAGGGCCTGGTGTGCCCCTACTACCATGTCCAGACGACAACTGCCGTCGGCGGTAGAGGTCGATGTCCTCCGAGCGGTTGTACTGCTGCCGCCATCCCGTGTCAACCAAAACTACCCCCTCCACCATGCAAGTGATCACACAATGCACCTGGCACGGTGGGTGCGAGTCCGCGGATGCCGGGGCGGCGGTCCTGGAAGGTGGTCTGCAAGGGCATCCCTTTGGCGGAGGCGGCTCCGGTAGGCGTCTTGGGTTGGTGCTCCTCGGACCGGCGTAGGTCCGGCAAGCTCGGGTGAGCCCGGTGGTGATGGAGTTGTTGCTTGACAGCTGGGATTTACCGAGGTAGCGGATCCCCTGGTGGACGATGGAGTCGGACCTGGTGCTGGGGTTGGTGTGTGTGGTGGCGCCGTTGCTGCAGTGCAGCAGCGAGACTTCACGATCCTATCCAGGCTTGGCTGGGCCATAGGGCCTGGTTTGTCTTGCTTCTAGATCCGTTCGGCTACCACCTTCGGGCGGTGGAGGTAGTTCCCTCCCGCGTGCTGATGTCATGCCGACTCTCGCCGAAGTTTCCACTCTCTCATTCTTACCGGTCTTGCTCCATGGCTCATGGTGTGACAGCGGTGTCGACTTCAAGACCGTGGTGGCGCGTGCACGTGGGAGGCGAGCTTGGTGGAGCATTACAAATTGTCCAGGGACCGGGAATTTGATTCCGATGAGAGGTCAGGAGAAATACTTGTAACTTTGACACTGACGCAGCGACGCCTTCGGGTGTCACCGTCCTTCCTAAAGGGCGTCGGGTGTATCTCTCTTCCGCCTTCCGTGGCGTACCAGGGGAGATCCTAGGACCTGTCCTTTCTGAAGGGCATCCGGCAGCGGTGTCATTGTCACAACTCTGCTTTTTGGAGGTGCTGCTTGGTACACGACGTCTATTTCAAGGATCAAGATATTTTTTTAGCATATATTGCACAATGTAATTAACAACGATCGACAAGTTGGATCCCTGGTTAGATGATCCGCCTGACTGATGCATAAACTTATAAGAGACATGACTATTATTGAGTAATAAAGGTTTCCGTTACTGTAAAAAAAAACGGTCGACCAATTTGTGGAATTGATTCTCAGAAGATATAATAACTAAAAGTACTAGTCATGCATGCATATACTATCTGTCACCAGCTGTGTTCCTATTGTACAACTTGGAAGTACAAAATATTGGTATCCATGCATGCATGGACAACTTGGAAGTAAAAAACTATAGTAACAAAATAAAGGAAATTCAACCTTCTCCTCCGACCACTTGTACTTTAGCCTTGTTCTCCTCCACGTACGTGTGTGTAGACGTCTCTCTCAATCTATTTACTTTTCATTGGGTGCATTGTATTCCTAACGAATCCAACCTTAATTGGTGAAAACGAAACAACTGACGAGACGTTACTGCTCTCCATCTGCACACTTTATCATGTCACTTCAGTCATGCGCGTCTCATTCCCAAGCATAAATCCTCAGGCATCACTGCTTAATGCAATATATATGAGTTATTGCTGTAAATTAAGAAATTATTTTATTTCAACCTACTACTACCTCCTTCACGGTTTGCAGGACGCTCTACAAAAATCTCACGGATCTAGACGTGAATGTATTGGCTGAAAATTAGCTTATTAGTGAGCGGTTAAGTCGCATGCATTGGTGGGAGACTGTTGCATGCATAGAAAGTTGGGAGGAAAGGTGCCACATTAATTAACAATTAATTCTTATACGCCTAGAAACGTTGTAGTTTTAGAAAAATCCAAATTTGATTAGACGCCCTGCAAACCGTGAAGGAGGTAGTAGTAATGATAATCTTGAACAGTAAATAATTGTTCGCCATATATTTAGCACCTACCTACATATACACACAGAGTACATATCTACAATAATCGGTCCTAATGTTTGCTCCTTTCATACACAAGAGATATGGTAAAATTAGCCAAAAGGAGCCATCGGTGTCCATGTATGAAAGTGTAGATATCTATTTTTTCAAGCTTTTTTCAGTGAGAAATTAAAATTTTCACCCAACTATGTGTACTTTAGGTTTGTTCTCCTACGTAAGCATAGATGTCTCTCTCGGTCTATTAACCTTTCACTGGGTTCAATGTATTCTTAAGGAATCCAACCTTAGCTTGTGACAACGAAATAATAGACAAAGAAATTATTGCTCTACTTGTAGCTACTTTTTCTTAACCTTTCCACCAGTTACTTTATTTGGAAGCACGTAAATCATGTATTGGCATTTCAATTATGCGCCTCTTTACTAAAAAAAATCAATTATCATGGCACATGAAAGACCAGAAATATAATAAGCTCCAATTAATTTAAGACAAATCTTCATTTTTTTTGTAGAAAACACTCATCCAAGGCTTCTTTACAATAATTAGAAATATATAGTAGAATTTTATTCAATGAATATCCATATTTACACCCTAGTTAATTAATTTGCCAATATATACATACACACAAATTAGACATGCGTCTACAATCAGTTCTAGCTACCTACTGAAATAATTGCTTCTTCCTCCTTGCCTGCCTACAATACTATATAAAACTATGTTACACTAGTAATTTGTACAATACTTCAAGTCTGATCTATGCATAAATCATCATATCATGCCCCCGCAGGATCCATCGATCGGCATCTATATTGAATAATGAATGTGTCTATGGTCAAGTCTCTAGCTGCCTATCTTTCTCCTAGCCCTAATTAGGAGCATCAATCAATCAGATTCTGTCCTGGGAAGAAGGCTGGTTTGTCCCAAACATGGAGAATCCGCTATGCATCGTCGTCGCCATGGACGGATCGCTGCTCAGCCACCTTTTGGTATCGCCACCGTCATCATTGATGTCTATCACCGTCGAGGACTGCCTCTTCCGTGCTGTGCTGGCCTCATCGTCGCCGGTGCTCCCGAGGAAGAACCGGCCCGTGCCAGAACTTAGTTCGCGCTCTGGCGGCGGCGGTGGCATGTTGTCGAAGAGCTCGGAGACCGCGGGATAGTCGACGAGATAGTCGGAGATGGACGGAGCCCTCGGCAACATCCTAGATGAGGAGTCCTCGTCCTCTTGCTGCTGGTACTGGTAGTGGTGGTGATGACCCACGCTCCCGGCGTCCATTGATGGCGGCGACGGCGACAGGTCGTAGAGCGGTGAGAGCTGCTGGCTGGGCTTCTTGTAGATCCTGCACAACACCCAGTCGTCCAGCTGCACAGGAGCAAAGTTAGTATCAGAAGAAATGTGTAGTACATGTAACACCAAACAGTCGCTTGCTAGCTTGAAAGGTAGCTGCTAGGTTAGCTAGCTAGGTAGTAGCTTGCTGAGTAATAATGCATGTCTCTTTCATGGAGAAGAAGATCCCAAGGGTAAAAGGAACTTATAGCTTGTAATAGTTCAATATTGACCCTTAGGATCGAATTGATTGCTTGATTGCTTGAACTTACTGACGACATCGAGACTACACACGCAACCAAGTAGAAAACAAAAGTGCGGTATTGGTAGGAAAAGATTCCAAGCTACTACCAGCTCTTGCAACCTCAAAAAATTGTAAGCTAATTGCTAGACCATACATAAACTTAATCATGGCGAAATTCTCGATTAATACATAAGATGAGTTGTAGAGAGATGCATGATGCATGCATGCAGACACCACAAATCTAAGCAATTAATTAGGTAGAACCGAAAGAATTCTAAAAAAAAGGTAGAACACAATAAGAACCTACTACCTCCGTTTGGGATTATAAGTCCCACGCGGATAACTAGGTTGCCAATTTAAACAACAAAATATACATATTATAGTATAAAAATTATACCATTAGATATCTTAGAGATTATATTTTCTAATGGTATAATTTTTAAATATATAAGTTATATTTTGTTGGTTAAATTAACAACCTAGGTATGCGCATAGGACCTATAATCCCAAACAGAGGGAGTAATATGGAATGGAGTTAATAAACTGATGAACGCAAGATGAGATCTAGAGACATACCCTCATGGAGGACGAGGCCTTGAACCTCGTGGGCGGCCTGTATGTGTTGACGGCGGCGGCTGCGTCGGCGAGGCGGTACTCGTGCATGATCCAGTTGGTCTTGAGCCCCTTGGGTGGCCGGCCCTGGTAGAACACCAGCGCCTTCTTCACGCCGACCACCTCGCCGGCGCCGGACGAGTTGGTGATGGGCTTGTCCGTTCCCGTGGCCTTCCAGTACCCGGACCCGGCGGCGCGGTTGGGGCGGACGCCGTTGGGATACTTGCGGTCTCGCGGGCTGAAGAAGTACCACTCGTTGCCGTCGGGCTGCCCGAACACCGCCCGGGAGGGGAGCTCCCAGGGATCGAGCTTGTAGATGTCCACCTCCGCGATGATGGCCGCCGGGCACGGCGCGGCCGCCGCGCGCCGGCGCAGGTAGTAAACGATCAGCTCCTCGTCCGTCGGGTGGAACCGGAACCCCGCCGGCAGCGCCCCCACCGTGCGTGGCGTCGTGATCGTGGTCATCGTGGCCGCCGGACGCGCGTGCAGCTCGATCGTCATGGCCGTGCGACGAGATCTCTCGGCTAGGTAAGGGTGTAGTGGGGTTACTTGGCGGGGCGAGGTAAGGTAGCTAGCTAGGTGGATGGAGAAGGAGGAGGAATGAAATTTTCGGAGGTGGATGCGATGGGTGCGGTTATAAAGGCGGAGAAGGTGCACCGGCGGATGGCAGGTTCGTAATTGTTGGCCGCCGGTGACGAGAGGGATGATGCATGCATGCGGCGGCCGTACGTGCGCCTCAGCGTGCTGCCCATCGACGTCGTGTCGTCATAAGCTCGGCAGTACGCACTGCATAGAAGGCTGCTTCATCTTAATCCGTTTTTTTTAGAAAAAAAAAATGAGCTGATTATTTGTAGGTCTCAGCTTAATTTGTAGGTCTCTCGGGCGGCACGGCCAGTGTAGTGGCTGTGCGCCCCGATCTGGCCACATCCGCTCGACCCGCCGTTCCGAGTGTGGCCGTGGCCTATGGCAGAGCTAGAAGTTTTATAGAGGTTGCTACTGATAATGCACGCTCTAAATATGCTCAATCAATTCTTTCAACTTTATTTTTATGTTTTTGTAAGAAAGAGGACATAATGTTAGCACTCCTCGGTTTTCGTCGATTTTATTCTAATAATGTTTTTTTACACAAAAAATGAATAATGCAAATTAGTTCGTCATGTTTGTATGGGTGAGGCGAACCCTTTTTCAAACACACAAACTACGCGCACAAACTACTTGTTACGAGTCATTAGAATATTTTTCACAACTAGCATGTTTGGACATTTTTTTACCATATATGAAGGTTAATATTTGTATAAGTCTGACTTGCCTTCTATTTGTTTTGGTGGAAAATATATACCACTTGACACTTTTAGTTTCTTTATTAAAATAATACAAATTATTATGGCAGTGAGAAAAGAAAGAGAGCAAATCTAGCTCACAGCACGTGCATGGCATGTCTTCTCTAGTCTTTTACGATCTTGATCTGTACTATCAACACTATCATTTGAGCCTACTCAAAATAAAGTTTTATAGAATTGGCATAAAAATAAGTTAAGCTTTCACGAATTTTAAGTATGTGATTTCCTGCATTTGTTTATGTAACTGTAAATATGGAATCAACGCTTTGCACACAAATTCAAATATACCAAATGATTTCCATCTTTTTCTACTTTATGTCTACCAATCAGTGTTTTAAATTCCTCTCTAGCTACAAAATAATTTTCTAACCATGCACACCAATCTAGCGAAATACTCGATACATCCGATCATGTGCACTTCTGAGCTGGTGGATTTGGCTCGAGGCATCCTAGGATGTGAGGTCGGCATCTTCCCCTGCAAGTACCTGGGCCTTCCTTTGGGCCTCTACAAGCCAATTGAGGTGCATCTATAGTTCGTGGTGGAAATGCGGCTAGCAGGCTACAACCATGTTGTGCGAGTATATTGAACAGGGGAGGGCGCACCAACCTGGTGAAGACCATGCTCTCGGACATCCCGGTCCATGCTTTCATGCCACTAGATGTCCCGCCCAGAACACTAGTGTCCTTCCACAGGATTGTCCGGGCTTTCCTGTGGAAGGGGAGGAGAGACGCAAAGAGTGTCCACTATCTAGTCGCATGGGAGAAGGTGTGCTCGCCGAAGGATTTTGGCAGCCTAGGTATACCTTCAATTACTGAACTTCGTGCTGAGGTGTCGTTGGGCTTGGCTGCAGAGGGTGGAATTCGACCTTGGACTGCCACCATATTCTATGGAGATCTTCCACGCCACCACATGCTACACTTTGGGCAATAGGGAGAAAGCTAAGTTTTGGAGGATCGGTGGATCAATGGGCGCCGGGTTGAGGAGATTGCCCCAAACCTCCTAGCGGCAATCCCCCCGAGAAAGGTGAAGGCATGTTCGGTCAGGGAGGGGCTTAATGGGACTTGGCTCGGGGACTATAGGCTAGAATTGGGGGAAGTGGAAGTCTCGGAGTTCTTCCTCCTGTGGCATGCGCTAGCTAGGGTAAGGCTCATCCCAAAGCACGAGGATGTGCTGACCTGGCCGTGGTCAAGCGATGTGGCTTACTCTGCGAAGTCGGCATATGGCGCCTTCTTTGCTGGCACTGCCCGAGCACCGGACACCACCCAGATCTGGCTCTCTTAGCCCCGCATAGTTGTAGGTTCTTTGTGTGGCTAGCAGCGAGAGACCGTTGTTGGACGGTGGATCGTCTGGAGCGGAGTAGGCTTCTTCGCCCACCCAAGTGCCCACTATGTGATCAGGAGCCGGAGAGCATCTAGCACATTTTTATTGGATGTGTGGTGGCTCGGGAATTCTAGGCTTGGATGCTGCTTAGGTGGGTAGACCATAGTGGATGCCCGCTGCGAACACGGACCTTCTCCTTTGGTGGACAATGAGGCCATGCGTGAAGGCCCACCAGGGTGACCTCTGGACGGCGTCCATCGTAGTATTCTCGAGCATTTGGAGAGACACTGAAACGACGTAGTGTTTAACATAGTGCGCCCAATCGGTGGAGGCCATCAAGACGAGGATCAAGGGTGACTTCAAGCAGTGGCACTTAGCTAGGATTTTTCGTTCGGAGGTTTTTGGCTTTCCGGAGCCGGTTCCCTTGGTGTTAGAGGGGGAGTAGGCTTAGGTGGTAGGGGAGCTACCACCCCCTACGTTCGTAGCCTTAGCTCGTCGCTTTGCGGTGTTGTAACTGGCATCGGCAACTTCTTTTATATGTTTGGTACACCTCTCAGGGTGTATCATAGAACAGTAATCTTCTTCATCCGAGTACATGCATAATCTAGCTTAACAAATTCAAGTAGGTTACCACTCCAAAACTTTGTAATATGTAATCCGGGCAATTACTGATCATAAATTCATTGTAGCAAAGCTGGCCACCTAAAAAAATGGAAAGTATAAAATAGGGAAACCTAGCACACTGGCCAACTCCAAGATTTTTGGAGGCACGCCCCCAAACACTTGTCGTACACAGATGGGTCACCCTGCCTACAAGGTTGTATGCACTCTCTGGAGCTCCACTAGTGCAGACAGGGGCCTTTAACACCGGTTCATAAGGCCCTCTAACAGCGGTTATAGAACCGCTGTTGAGGGTTCGGTGTTAGAGGCTCAACCGGTGTTAAAGGGTGGCGCACGTGGGGCTGCCGCAGCGCTCAGGCCCGGTGTTAAAGGTTCTGTGCCGCGGCAGGAAAAAGAGATAAATCTCTGCCGCGGCAGAGTTCTGTCGCGGCAGGAAAACGGCCGGTATACACATACATCGTCGTCGGTACATACGAGTACATGAATAATTAAGCAACTATTATTATTATACACAAACATCTTCATTGTATGGTATTCTCCGTAAACGTTGAAGCATCAATTACAAGACAAACACGTTCAAGCATATATACAACGTTCATTTTGGTGGATATCTAAAGAGTTCTCCGCCAGGCGTGACGACCTCATCAAGTATGAACCCCGCCAATTCCTCTTGAATGGCTCGTATACGGTCAAATGGTAGGTGTTGGTCCCGCACCCGTTCGATCTGAATATATATGAAGAATGGGGTCAATATATATAAGAATAAAACTCAACACAATTGATGGTAATAAAATAATGTTGTGTACTTTGTTTACTTACTCTAAGTTGTTTTAGTGCGGCTTGGCACGTCGCACATATCGCGTTGCGAATGAACTCGCAAATATAGTACCCACATAAGTTATTGTCGGGTCCCTGATGTGCGCACTTTACGAGAATAGAGAGTTCAATCAAAATAATAATCAATAAAGCATGATATAATAGAATTGGAAGCAGAATTAAAGAGATACGCAGACCTAGCTAGCTAGTATTACTTACATTTTGGTCTACAAATTTTAGTTCTTCTGACCATTCACCCACGGACCTGCCCATGAACGTTTTCCAAACCCTGTCCGGCAAAGAAAATGGATAAAGGAGTAATTAATTACTTGTTGTCACGAAAGTTGCCGATCTAGTGCGATAATATGATTGAAATTACCTCTGGAGCATCTCTCTAAAGTCTTCCCATAGCTCTTTTTCTTTTCGTAACGAGTCCATGACAAGGACTTTTCCTGAATCAGGTTGAATGACTAGCAGAATAAAGTGGAACCTACGCACGCATAACTCATCATCAATTAAACTTAACATCGAGTAAGCCAAAACAGAATGTGTACAAGAGAGGGTAACAGTACTCACGAGAAGTTGTAAGGCAATAGTATTTCCCTTTTGGTTTGTTGTCTCAGTAAAGACCTTAGCAAGAAATCTTCTGTTTGCCCGGGTTTGTCTCTTACCACTTGTTCATGAACTCTATTTGGGTCAACGAACCCAATGTCAAAAGGGCCTCCTTTCATGCATTCTATAACCTTTTTCCTGCATAATAGTATATATATATAAATAAATGGTGAGCATATATATATACATGCAATTAATGAATTGAATGAGATGAGATTTTAATTAAAGAAATAGTACTTACACACAATAAAGGCTGATGGCAGCTTTGTCGAGTTCCTTCTGATTGAATAGAAAATGCAAGTCTTGAATGTTGAAGCTGATCTTGTCGTCTCCGCACAAGAAAATCTGATCTCTTATATGCACCGTGATCCTTTCTTTCTTTCTCGTCTTGCAGAAATCAAGGTACCACTTGTGCAATCTTCGCATCTTTGTTGGTAGATTCTTAAACTCCTCTTTCTTGACGAGATTCTTCCCATACTTCCATGGCTGTATGGGGTTGGCATCGCCTTTGGGCAAGTTGTCTCCCATGATGTTCAAGAATGCAATGTAAGTCATCCCCATCTCATTGGCCTTTCTTTGTAGCTCTGCCTCGTAATCATTTACGGGAGGAGCGTCCCGTGTGTCGAACACTTGGAGCGGGGCACATGATTGGTTTTCCTGCTCTCCGAGCATGGGAACTGTTTTCTGGGGTGCCGCACGACTGCTACTTTCAGTCTCCCTACGGCGCCTTGCATCCCCCTTCAAAATCTGGCGCTCGTAGTTCAGCACAAGTGAGGTTTCAGGTTTCAAAAGATTATTGTAAAACTTCTCCACCACCGCCGGATCTATTTTCTCCTTTGGCTCGGCCCGTCTAGGTGCAAAGAATTTCTTGACCTCTTCTTCCGAGATCCTATTGGTCTCCTCGTCGCTGCGATTCCACGGTAAAACCGGCAATGGCTTGGCGGAAGGCTACGAGACGTAGTTTCTTGAACTCTTTGGCATACGGTTTCCTGCGGATTTCTTTGTGGCGGTGCTAGTGATGCTCTTCGTGGTAGTGCTCTTCCGCTTACGCTGAGGATATGGCTGGCGCACCGAAGATGGCTGGCGCGCAGGAGATGGCTGAAGCGCCAGAGATGGCTGCGACACAGGAGATGGCTGAAGCGCCGGAGACGACATGGGAGTATTCTGATGACTTGGAGACGGCTGAGGCAGCTCAGACTGCTGACGCTACGGAGACGGCGGGGGTGCCAGTGGCCTCCAGTTTGGAAGCACGATGTGTTCCTTCTTCCAAAGAATGGTTATTTTCACTGCAAATTTGATTTGAGTTTCCCCTTCACCTGTAGCATGGTCAAGCTGTGTTTCCTCATATTCCTTCACAACCTCATCCACTCCGACAATAGCATAGCCATCTGGAATCGGTCGGCAGTGGTAAGTTCCACCAGCTACAAGAGATAAGGCATAGCAGACAGCCACCTTAATGGATAAGACCATTAATCTCACATGCAGCTCAGCGTGTTCGCTCTCCGTGATCTCATCCACGGGGTATCGAAGACCCGCCATTTCAAGAGTGGGCTGCACGTTCTCCGTGGAAGCCACGCTGCTTTTCCGCGCAGAGTCTGGGCCGCCGGCAGCTTCCGATGCAGGCTCTTCGTGCCGCTGAGATGGGCCGGTAGCTTGCTGGCTCTTTTGTGCATTCACTTGCGCCTGCAGCGCCACAAGTGCACATTCTATCCGTGTCATCCGCTCTGTATGCTCTTTTTGTTTTCTGCCGCGCCATCTGTAAGAGTCGACCCACTCGGCAAACCCATCCTTCCACGTCATACCCCCTATGCCTCGTGCATGTCCAGGGTGTTCTTTTTTACCGATGGCGCGTGTGAGCTGGTCATTCTCTCTGTCGGGATGGAAGGTCCTGGCGGCTGTTTCCTCGTATGCCGTGATGAGTTCAGTGACGGGTTTGGCAAGGAGGGTTGGGAAGATACACAATCCTGTTTCTGGGTCCAACCTTGCCCCGATTCCGTAGAACCAAGTCTTTTCACGTAGGTGAAGGGTTTCGCAGCATAGTAAATCAAAATTTTCTACGGAAGCGAACAGAGGGAAAGCCAAGATCTAATCTAGGAGATGCAAACAACGAGAGAGATTGGATTAGATCTTCATACCCTTGAAGATTCGCACAGCGGAACGTTCGTCGGAACGTGGGTGATGTAGTCGTACTCGCTTCTCCTCCTCGCGATCCGATCCGATCTAGCACCACAAGTGGCGGTGCCTCCGTGGGATGCACACGTGCAACACCTCGACGTCTCCTCCTTCCTCGGACCAGCAAGTATGGTGGAGAGATGGATTGGATCTACAACACGACGACGTGGTGTATATGGTGGAGAATTTCTGCAGCAGGGCTTCGCCTACAAACAGTCGGGAGGGAGAGAGGAAGGGCAGCAGGGCGGCTAGGTTTGGAGGAAGGTGTGTTGGTAAGTGGGGAGGGGGGCGCACCAGCCCTCTATATATAGAGGGGGGTGCAGCCAGCCCTTGCCCATCCTCCAAGCCTATCTCTAGTTTAAACAATTTAAACTCTCCCTTATCTAGAAATCCTATCTTATCTCTAGTTTAAACGATTTAAACTTATCTAGGATCGGCTGGGCCCTATGGGGCCTTGTGCCCCTGGCCCAATGCGGCCAGGACACTCCCTCATAGGCCCATGCCCCCTCCCGGAAGGTGGGACCACGTTGGCCCCCTTCCGGAAGGTTCTAGAAGCTTCCGGTACAATACCGATTAATCCGGAACAATTCCGAACTCCAAAAACTGCACTGCCTTATATGAATCTTATTCTCCGGACCATTCCGGAACCTCTCGTGATGTCCCGGATCCCATCCGAGACTCCGAACAAAAATTCATAAACCAATTATCCAATCTATCCTAGCGTCAAGACACGTTAAGTGTGTGACCCTGCGGGTTCGAGAATATGCAGACATGATCTTCTATCAATAATCAACAGCGGGGTCTGGGCACCCATATTGACTCCCACACATTCATCGATGATCATATCGGATGAACCACGATGCCAGGATTCAATCAATCCCATATATATATTCCCTTCGTCTCGCGATATTTTACTTGCCCGAGATTCGATCGTCGGTACCGTCATACCTAGTTCAATCTCGTTCACAGCAAGTACTTTACTCGTTCCGTAATCCGATATCACTTTGTGATTAACTCCTTAACCACATGCTTGCAAGCGGTGTTGATATCGATTACCGAGTGGGCCCAAAGTATATCTCTCCGACTTGGGAGGGACAAATCCCATCTCGATACATACAACCCAACAGATACTTTCCGATCACTTGAGAGACACCTTTATGATCACCCTCTCATAGGATGACGTTTGATGACCTCAAAGCTTTCTTCCGATACCAGGGAGTTGCATTATCTCATGGTCTAAGGAATACAATATTTGACATGAGAAAAGCTTCGCAAAGACGAACACGATGAAACGATCTAATAGCTTTGCTTAGTTTGGGTCTGTCCACCATATCATTCTCCCAATGATATGATCTCATTATCAATTGACAACTCATGTCTATGGTTAGGAAACCTTAACCATCATTGATCAATGAGCTAGTCCATAGAGGCGTACTAGGGACACGGTGTTGTTCACAAACCACACAAGTATTAATGTTTCCGCTTAATACAATTCTAGCATGGAATATAAACTTTATCATGAACAAGAATTATAATAATAACATCTTTATTATTGCCTCTAGGGCATAATTCCAACAGTCTCCCACTTGCACTAGAGTCAATAATCTAGTTTACATTTGGCAACAATCTCACACCCATGGCACTGAGGTGCTGATCATGTTTTACACGTGGAAGAGGTTTAGTCAATGGATCTGCGACATTCAGATCTGTATGTACTTTGCTGATCTTTAGATCTCCATCTGCTATATAATCTCGGATTATATGAAACTTGCGGTTGATATGCTTGGTCTTTGGATGATATCTTGGTTCCTTAGCGAGTGCTATGGCGCCAGTGTTGTCACACAATATCTTCAGTGGGTCCAACGCACTTGGAACCACGCCAAGCTCAGTGATGAAGTTTCTGATCCAAACTCCTTCACTTGACGCTTCTGCAGCAGCCATGTATTCCGCTTCTACTGTAGATCCCGCGACCACGCTTTGCTTGCAGCTTCTCCAGCTCACAGCTCCTCCATTCAAAATATACACGTATCCTGTCTGAGATTTAGCATCATCCTTGTCGGTGTCGAAACTAGCATCGACGTAACCTTTTACGACGAGCTGTTCATCACCCCCATAGACCAAGAACATTTCTTTAGTCCTATTTAGGTATCTTAGGATGTTCTTCACGGCTGTCCAGTGTTCCACTCCTGGATCACTTTGATATCTGCTCGTCAAACTAAGAGCATTGGACACATCCGGTCTAGTACACAGCATGGCATACATGATGGAACCTATGGCCGAGGCATAAGGCACTTTGCTCATAGCTTCCCTATCATTTACCGTAGCTGGACACTGAGCCTTGCTCAATATCTTACCTGACAACATAGGTACTGAACCTTTCAATGCCTTATCCATTCTGAACCTTTTCAGAACTTTGTCTAGGTATGTACTCTGGCTTAAAGCTATCAGGCGTCTTTGTCTATCTCTATAGATTTTGATGCCCAATATATAAGCAGCTTCACCTAGGTCTTTCATTGAAAAACACTTGTTCAAATAACTCTTCACATCGTTAAGCATGTTGATGTCATTTCCAATAATCAATATGTCATCCACATATAGTACCAGAAACGTCACCGAGCTCCCACTCACTTTCTTGTAGATGCAAGCTTCATAGCAATTTGGAACAAATCCAAAGCTCTTGATCACTTGATCAAAACGAAGGTTCCAACTCCGAGATGCTTGCTTCAGTCCATAAATGGAACGCTGAAGTTTGCACACTTTATCAGCATCCTTAGGATCGACAAAACCTTCGGGTTGCATCATATACAACTCTTCATCAATGTTGCCATTGAGGAAAGCAGTCTTGACATCCATTTGCCATATTTCATAATCATGAAACGCAGCAATTGCTAATAAAATCCGAATGGACTTAAACATCGCTACGGGAGAGAAAGTCTCATCGTAGTCAACACCTTGAACTTGTCGAAAACCTTTCGCAACAAGCCGTGCTTTATAGACGGTAACATTACCACCCGCATCCGTTTTCTTCTTGAAGATCCATTTGCACTCAACGGCCTTTCGGTCGCTAGGAGGGTCCACCAAAGTCCATACTTGGTTTTCGCTCATGGATCCCAATTCGGATTTCATGGCTTCTAGCCATTTCTCAGAGTCTGGGCTCATCATCGCTTCCTCATAGTTCGTAGGTTCGCTGTCTTCTACTAACAAGACAGTCAAGACAGGGTTGCCGTACCACTCAGGAGGGGCACGCGACCTTGTCGACCTGCGACGTTCAGTAGCAGCATCGTCCGAAGCTTCATGATCCTTGTCATTAGCTTCCTCTATTGTGGGTGCAGGCGGCACTGGAACAATTTCAGGTGCTGCGCTACTCTCCAATTCAAGAGAAGGTTCAATAACCTCGTCTAGCTCTACTTTCCTCCCACTCACTTCTTTCGAGAGAAACTCCTTCTCAAGAAAGGAACCGTTCTTTGCGACAAACACTTTGCCTTCGGTTCTGTGATAGAAGGTATACCCAATAGTTTCCTTAGGGTATCCTATGAAGACGTATTTCTCCGCTTTGGGTTCGAGCTTGTCCGGCATCAACTTCTTGACGTAAGCTTCGCATCCCCAAACTTTAAGAAACGACAACTTAGGTTTAGCACCAAACCATAGTTCATACGGTGTCGTCTCAACGGATTTAGATGGAGCCCTATTTAAAGTGAATACAGCGGTTTCTAATGCATAACCCCAAAATGATAACGGCAAATCAGTAAGAGACATCATCGATCGGACCATATCTAATAGGGTTCGATTCCGGCGTTCAGACACACCATTGCGCTGTGGTGTTCCGGGTGGCGTGAGTTGTGAAACGATTCCACTTGCTTTGAGATGCGTGAGAAAATCATAACTCAAATATTCGCCCCCACGATCGGATCGTAGAAACTTAATCTTTCTATTACGATGGCTCTCCACTTCATTCTGAAATTCTTTCAAACTTTTCAAACGTTTCATTAAATAGATATACCCATATCTACTTAAGTCATCGGTAAAAGTGAGAAAATAGCGATATCCACCACGCGTCGAAACACTCATCGGTCCGCATACATCGGTATGTATGATTTCCAACAAGTCTGTTGCTCGCTCCATCATACCGGAGAACGGGGTTTTGATCATCTTGCCCATGAGGCATGGTTCGCATGTGTCAAATGATTCAAAATCAAGAGACTCCAAAAGTCCATCAGAATGGAGTTTCTTCATGCGCTTTACACCAATATGACCTAGACGACAGTGCCACAAATAAGTAGTATTATCACTATCTACTTTGCATCTCTTAGCCTCAATGTTATGGATGTGTGTTTCATCCCTTTCGAGATTTAGAAGAAATAAACCATTCACAAGGGGTGCATGACCATAAAAGATGTTACTCATATAAATAGAACAACCATTATTCTCCGATTTAAATGAATAACCGTCTTGCAATAAACACGATCCAGAAATAATGTTCATGCTCAACGCAGGCACATAATAACATTTATTAAGGTTTAAAACTAATCCCGAAGGTAAAACTAAGGAGAGCGTGCCGACGGCCATCACATCAACTCTTGATCCGTTGCCAATGCGCATCGTCACCTCATCCCTCGCAAGCCGCCGTCTATTCCGTAGCTCCTGTTTCGAGTTACAAATATTAGCAACTGAACCGGTATCAAATACCCAGGCACTACAACGAGGGCTAGTAAGGAAAACATCAATAACATGTATATCAAATATACCTTTGATGGTGCCAGCCTTCTTGTCCGCTAAGTACTTCGGATAGTTGCGCTTCCAGTGACCCTTGTCCTTGCAATAGAAGCACTCAGTGTCCGGCTTAGGACCAGACTTGAGCTTCTTCTCAGCAGGGGCAACGCGCTTGCCGCCGCCTTTCTTGAAGGGCTTCCTTGCACCCTTACCTTTCTTGAAGGTGGGGGGCTTGTTGACCATCAACACATGATTATTCTTTTTGATGTTCATCTCTGCTACTTTCATTTTAGCAAAGATCTCAGTGATCATATCAGTGGAACCAATCTGATTGTGATCAACCACAAAACTTTTGTAGCTAGGAGTGTCAATCTTGAGCTCCTCTGGAATCTTGCAGTCCAGTTGCTCAAGGCGTTGAGTGTAGCCCATCATCTTAATGGCGTGCTCACTAACAGAACTCCCTTCCTCCATCTTGTAGTTAAGGAATTTCTTAGAGATCTCATATCTCTCAGAACGGGCTTGAGTCTGAAACATGTTTTTCAGCTCCTCGAGAATCTCAAAGGGCCCGGCGAACTCCTCAAAACGATTTTGAAGATCCGATTCCATAGCATACAACATGACGATCTTAATCAAATCATAATCATCCTTGCGCGACTAATAGACAGCTTTTTCATCAGCCGGCGCATCTATAGCAGGGGCGTCACCTAGCGCTTTCTTAAGGACATGGTCCTTTTGTCCGCCAGACAGAATGATTCTAAGATTGCGGAACCAGTTGGTGAAGTTAGACCCATTGTTTCTAAGCTTTTCTTTCTCAGCAAAAACGTTGAAGTTGAAGTTGGACTTGGCCATTGGATCTACAGTATTTGCAAGTACAATTTAGAATATGTTCATGATAAATAGTTCAACTTAATCAAATTACTAGATGAACTCCCACTAAATTCAACATCCCTCAAGTTGCTTAGTGAACACGATCCAAATTCACCACACCTAATCCGATCTTCACGAGAAGAGATGTGGTTTCAATGGTGGACAACGAAGTGTCGATCATATCATTCATATGACTCATGCTTAACCTTTCGGTTCTTGTGTTCCGAGGCCATGTCTGTACATGCTAGGCTCGTCAAGTAAAACCCAAGTATTTCCGCGTGTGCAAAACTGGCTTGCACCCGTTGTATGTGAGCGTAGAGTCTATAGCACCCGATCATCACGTGATGCTTGGACACGACGAACTTTCACAACGGTGCATACTTGGGGAGAACACAGTTTTATCTTGATCTTTAAGTGAGGAATCATCTTATAATGCTACCGTCGCGATCTAAGCATAATAAGATACATAAAAGGATAAACATCACATGCATATAACTTTATGTGACATGGTATAGCCAATCTTCGCGCAATGATCTCCATCTTGTGCGTTCCGGCATGATCTCCATCACTCCACCATGATTTCCTCCACCACGAATAGCAACTACAACTATTGCTAACTACTTAGCGATGAAGTGAAACTATTACATGGCGTATAAGAAGTTGACACACAGGTCATACACAATTATAAAGACAACCATATGGCTCCTGCCGGTTGTGTACTCATCGACATGCAAGTCGTGAAACATTACAAAACATGACCATTGCATACAACATACACATCACATCTTGGGCCATACCATATCACAGAAAACACTTCCTGCAAAAACAAGTTAGACGCCTCTACTTTGTTGTTGCATGTTTTACGTGGCTTATGGGAGTAGCAAGCTAAGAACGATTCTTACCTACGGAAAGCCACAACGGTGATATTATGGTTGCCAAACTCCGGTGTTAGTCCCATGACAACTATAGTGAGAGAAACATGCATCCACCAGCCGCATGTGTGGAACAAGCCACACGTCAAGTGTTGGCCTGGACCGCTTCAATCTCACTATCAAGTCTCGCGAACGACGTCGCGTAAGGTTGGCCTGGACCGCTTCAATCTCACTATCCCGCGTCATAAGAAGAACACAAACAAGAGGCTTGCAACAGAAAACATCAACGCCCGCAACAACCATGTTGCGTTCTACTCGTGAAACACATCTACGCATAGATCTACTCGTGGAACAAGCCACACGTCAAGGGTTTCGCAACAACCATGTAGGGGTTCGTAGCATGGAAAACAAAAAAATTTCTACCGCATACAAACAAACAAGCCAAGATCTATCTACTAGATTGTAGCAACGAGTCGATAGAGGAACTCACCCTCGAAGATTCCAAAGCGGTTAACGAGAGCAGATTCTCGTGGATGATGTAGTCGTACACTTCCGATCTCAAGATCGCGTAGACGATCCTTCCGGCGCCACGTTCCGGCAGCGCTCCCGCAGTCGGTCACACGTTCGGTACTCGACGAAGACCTTCCTCTCCCTTGTTCCAGCAGGCAGCGGAGGTTGTAGCACTCTCCTCGCGATTCCGGCAGCACAACGGCGTGGTACCGGAAGTAGAGGGGAGATCTCGCAGGGCTTCGCCTTAAGCCGGAGCGAGTATGGTGGAGTATGAGAAAGCAATTAGTGGTCTAGGGATTAGACACACCAATTAGAAGGCTCTAAACCGAAGGCTAGGGCAATTAGAAGCTCTAAACCAAAACGGCTCTAAACCGGAGGCTTTGGCTAGGGTTTAGATTAGAGGATAGGAACTTGTGTGTTTCTAGGAGGGAGCCCTGCCCCTCCTTATATAGGTGGAGGGGCTGGCCGCGCCATGGGGAGGGAGTGGAGTCCCTCCCCAACTCGGCTTGGAGGTGGCCGCCGGTTGGAGGAGGTCTCCCTCCCCAACTCGGTTTCATACTCCTCCTCTTTTCCTCTTTCCAAAAATTGCCGTTTGACTTTCAAACTAGCCGTTTGACTTTTCAAACTAGGATTTGAATAAATCCTTTATTTCGGACAGCGAATACACTTAGTACATGATGCAATCATTCCAACATGCAATGACACATTCATGTACCCCTTCCCCTCCGGAGTGCCGGACATTCCGGAACATTCTAGAACATTCCCGATGAAAACACCGGAATCATTCCCCAACTCCGAAATGGGACTTTCCTTATATGAATCTTATTCTCCGGACCATTCCGGATCACCTCGTGATATCCCGGATCCCATCCGAGACTCCGAACAACATTCGGTCTCTTTCTCATAATACCATAACTACTCAAACAACGTCGAATCCTTAAGTGTGTCTCCCTACGGTTCGTGAATTATGCGGACATGATCGAGACATTTCTCCGATCAATAACCAATAGAGGAATCTGGAAATTCATATGGCTCCCACATATTTCTACGATTACTTTGCGATCGAATGAACCACTTACATACGATACCAATTTCCCTTTGTCTCACGATAGTTTACTTATCCGAGGTTATGATCGTCGGTATCTCTGCATACCTAGTTCAACCTCGTTACCGATAAGTACTCTTTTCTCGTTCCCGTGATATGTGATCCCTTGTGAGCCAGTCACATGCTTGCAAGCTAATTGGATGACATTCCACCGAGAGGGCCCAGAGTATATCTATCCGTCATATGGATGGACAAATCCCACTCTTGATCCATGTGTTTCAACCAATACTTTCCGAACACTCAATGCCACCTTTATAGCCACCCTGTTACGGTGTGGTGTTTGATGACATCAAAGCATCCATCCGGTAAAGGTGATATGCATGATCTCATGGTCGAAGGAATTAGGTTACTATGTATCAGAAAGCATATAACAATTGAACTATTGAAATGACTTGATCTTTATGCTACGCTTATCTATAGGAGTATGTCCATCACATCATTCTCCTAATGATATGACCCTGTTGTTAATAACATCTCTATGTTCATGATCAGGAAACCATGATCAAACATTAACCAACAAGCTAGTTTAACAAGAGGCTTTACTAGGGACTCTTTATTTTAGTTTACAAATCACACAAGTATTAATGTTTCCGGTTAATACAATTATAGCATGGTATGTAAACATTTATCATAAGTGTGAAGATATGATAATAACCACTTTATTATTGCCTCTTGGGCATATCTCCAACAGTCTCCCACTTGCACTAGAGTCAATAATCTAGTTTCAAACCTTTGTGTATTCAACACCTATGGCTTTCCGGTGTTGCATGTACACGATTGCTAGTGGTCAACTGATCTCCGGATCTAACACTTCTAGGTCCGTGTGTAATTGCATGTCTTTGCGTCTCTACGCATCACTCATTCTCTAATGAGATGGCTTTGTATAAATTTGGTCCTTTGGTGTGACCTTTAGTTCTTTGGGGTTAAATCATGTTGATGATATTGTCGTAAAATATATCTTCATAGTATTATCCCGCTGTGAACTACACCTAGTTTGATAACAAACTACTTGACACAAATGCCCTCTTTTGCTGCTAAAATAGCAGTCATATACTTAGCCTTTTGTTGTAGTATCTGTCACAACGTCTTAACTTTGGAACTCATCCAAATCTATTATGGAACTTACTTTCCATTATATTGTGCCACCCTTAGTTTAGATTGAGATAAACTTAATTTGTACTTTGTGACAAGACTAGTATCAATGTAGTACTTTTACAATGAACTAACCATCTATTTGTCACTTCTACAAATAATATACTCTTAGTTCTTCCAAAAGATCATAAGAATATCCTTACTATTGTCCAATGATCATCTTACGAATCATTCTGGTATATACTCACAACATTTAGAGCATAGGACATATCTGGATTTGTACATATCACAGTATGATTGATATAAACACTCTTTGTGATTTCATACATCAAGTATCAATCTATACTTGAATCTTTGTTTCACATACCAAATGACAATACACTTGAATATATTATCAATATTGAACTCATTCAATCCTTTCTGTGCGACAAGAACCTTTCTTGTAGTTTCTATATTGAACTCATTCAATATATCGTCTATGTACTTCTGGCACAACCATATTAGCATCTATTGATGCCAAATATTTGGGTTTTGCCTAAGTCTTTCATCGGGATGAAATTCTTAATATGTGTTAATAAAAGATACATTATTTCCAATCAACAATATGTCCTCCACATAATGTATTAGAAATATGTCTTAGCGCTCCCACTTAATTTCTTGCAAATGCAAGCATCTTCATTGTCTCCGATGAAATTAAACTCTTTTAACAGTTTCATCATAGTGAAGATTCCAACTCCGCTATGCTTACTTCAACCATTGAAGTTTGCATATGCATTTAGCATCCTTTGAATTAACAAAACCCTTTGGACTGTGTCATGCACACGTCCTAGGTAACCCTTCTATTAGAAGAACTTGTTTTGTTTATTCAAACTACCACATAACAAAATTATATGTAGTGGTTGCTACATTAATCCGTCTAGACTAAATATCGCTATGAAAGATCAAATCTTGTCATAGTCAATCTTTGAACATTGTTGTGAACTCCTTCCCAATATGTCGACTATTTCATAGATGTGCAACATCCATGTCTATTTATTTATAGATCCAAACACAACTGTAAGGTCTTACACCTTTCTCGAGGGTCCTTCAAGTTCAAAACTTGATTTCTCGTGTATGGAACTATCACGGATTTTTATGGCTTCAAGCCATTTGACGGAGTCAGGGCTCATCATCGCTTCTTTGCTTGTAGTCGGATCACTATTGTCAAATAATGATTTAACTCTCAAATCTTGGCATTTGATTATTTACCCGACCTACTTGTTTCAATAGGAACTTAGATCTCCGCGACCACAACCTTTGAGGTATGCGAGCCATAAGCATTGTTGCTAACTCCGGAACACTTTTCGGCGCTGCGCAACTTTGCACATATAGCTAAGGTTCTTTTAACCTTATCAAAGTTCTATTGTCCTCCCACTTAACTTTTCACGAAAAATTCCTTCAAAGAAACTTGACGTTCTAAGCGACAAACACTTTTGTCTCCGGTGTTTATGGAGGAATACTTAACATTTATACAAAGACAGGTTCATCCGACTTTGGTTGCACACATCTTTCTTATGCATAGCATACCAATGTTTTTTAAGAAAGGACTACTTGGGTTTTATCCCAAACCATAACCTTATATGGTGTCATTTCAACGGATTATGACGAAGCTCTTTTCAGTGGAAAAACGGCAATCTCTAAAGCTTTTAATCTTTAAAATATAATGGCAGTTTTATGAATTATTCCTTTGATCTTACCATGTCAAACAAGGTTCAATTACATATCTCGAACGCTCCATACTCTTATGGTGTTTCGGGAAATGTAAATCTACGGAATGATTCCTTAAATCTTAGGTATTATGCTAAACTTGTAACTTAAATATCTTCCTTTATGATCTTATCATAAACTATTTATATTCTTGTTACAATGATTTTGCACTTCATCTTGAAATTTTTTTGAACTTTTCAAATATTTCACACTTCATCCTTATTAAGTAAATATTCATATATTCACTCAAATTTTCGGAGAAAGCATATGAAGTTGAAATCCATCGCTCTTGACTACACATAATGGACTTTGTACAACAATATGCACAAGTTCCAATAAGCTAGTCTTTCGTTCCCTTTTGGCCTATGAACAAAGTTTCAATTATCTCTAGGAAAGTTTCACAAACGTCATTTGATCAAAAATCAAAAGACTCCAAAATTCCATCCACATGGAGTTTCTTCATGTTTTCTTTCCAATATAATTTAAACGGCGATGTTACTTCCGAAGTGATCTTTCAATCAATTTGTCTTTCGACATTTTAGCACTAGTTTTATGGATGTGATTTCTCCTACGAGATTTGTGAATCATCCATCTTTTATGGATTACGGAAATTATTTGAACAACCCTTTTGTTCTCATAATACCTGATAAAACAAATCCTGAAGGCAAGCTTTGATGTTTAACGAGCAACACAATAACCCTTTATTTGTTCTCGATGAACATCATCACATATTCTTTTGCTAGTTACTTAGGCCATTGTAGTTCATGAATTGTGTTGTTTCGTATGACGATTCACACCAACAAATTCAGTATCAAATACTTAAGAACCACATTGTTTAATAAGCAAAGAATATAGCCATAACACGTATATCATCTATATACTTAAACTGAACAATTCTAGTCTTTTCTTTTCTGCCATATACTTATGAGATTCTCTTTCAGTATTTCCTTTTCTGTTTGAAAGAATCTATCAACATCAATAGTGGAGTCATACATATGACACATAGTCCAAAGCGTGTATAGTTAAATACCAATGTCTTTGGACTTGCACTTTGAAGTAGATCACCATTATCAAATATTTGGTGTTCTTTCAAATTTCTTTCTTTAGTAATCTCTTGGTGTAGTAAACATTTTACCTACATCAAATATTCACCCTCATCATGGACTCATCCATGATCAAGCTACTTTTAGCTTATAACGATGAATTTATGAGTATAATGTTGCTATCCAAAAACTTTTGGATGATTAGGACAACAAGTGTCTCCAACCTTTTGCAAATTCTCATCAAAATATGAGAATATGAACTTTGCCATATTATACTCTATCATGTTGTAACCAAAACTTCGTTTCAGATATCACAATATCTTCCACACATCATGGTTTCTGAAACAACTCTTTCAAATCCTAGATAACCTTGATATTAAGATAATCTTTTGAATATCAAGAATCATGGAGACAAACATGATACTCATATACTAACACTTTGGAATTGTCACTCTTGTTTTAATACCAATTATTAAACTTCATGGAGTAACCGGAACTTACTGAAAGTTTGCAATAGGACTTTTAAACTTTAGATTAACACTTCAAAACAATACGATACCAGTTCGTAAAGTAACTGACCAGAATTCTATAGTTCTATCATCTCAATTATAACTAAGCGCAAGGTGGTAAACGGATGCCAATGACTACAACAACTATGCAAATTCACTTTGAGTTTATGATAAATTGAGTTCTAATTAATAATTAATCTAGATGAACTCCCACTCAAAACAATATCCCTCGCATTGTTTTAGTGATCACACGAACCAAATCCACCACATCAAAAACCGATCATCACGAGAGTTGATGTAGCTTCAATGGCGAACAATCAACATGTTCATCATATCCACTATATGACTCATGCTTTACCTTTCGGTGATCCGTGTTCCTGAGACCATGTCTGTACATGCTAGGCTCGTCAAGATCAAACCTTAGCTTTCGCATAAGCAAATCTGGCTTGCTTACGTTGTATACACTTGCGGAATCTAACACACCCGATCATCACGTGGTGCTTCGAAACAACAAGCTTTAGCAACGGTGCATACCAAGGGTGAACACTTTATGACTTGAAATTCATGTGCATGAGGGATCATCTTATAATGCTACCGTCGTCTACTAAGCAATACAAGATGCATAAAGGATTAACATCACATGCAATTCATAATATGTGATATGATATGGCCTTTCTTCTTTGTGCTTCCGATCTCCATCTTCTAGCACGAACATGATCTCCATCATCACCGACATTGCATCAAGGTCAATGATGCTTCTCCATGGTTGTCGTCTACCGGCTTCAACTATTACAACTACTTTGAATAGACACGCGGGTCTTAACAGAAATTAAAGACAACCATATGGCTCCTGCCGGTTGCCGACTTACAATAAGGAACATTGCATACATCAAATATAATCACAATCATGGCCATATCACATCACTGCACACCCCTGCAAAACAAAGTTAGACGCCTCTACTTTCTTTGCATATTTTACGTGGTTTGGGGCTTTCAATAAGTGTCGTTCTAACTTACGAACAAGAACCACAACATTGATACTAGTATTGTTAATCACCCGTTGTAAATTGGATCTTAACTATGCTAGGAGAAACAGACACTCGCAAAGCCACTTATGCAATACAAGTTGCATGTCAAGCGTGGAGCAAGTCTCATGAACGATGTCATGTAAGGTTAGCCCGGGCCGCTTCATCCCAACATACCGCAAGATGCAAAGTACACAAGAAGCAATCGACAATAAAAGCATCAACGCCCACAATGACCATTGTGTTCTACTCGTGCAACAGATCTACATATAGACACGACTCTGATACCACTGTAGGGGTTCGTAGCATGGAAAACAAAAAAATTTCTACCGCATACAAACAAACAAGCCAAGATCTATCTACTAGATTGTAGCAACGAGTCGATAGAGGAACTCACCCTCGAAGATTCCAAAGCGGTTAACGAGAGCAGATTCTCGTGGATGATGTAGTCGTACACTTCCGATCTCAAGATCGCGTAGACGATCCTTCCGGCGCCACGTTCCGGCAGCGCTCCCGCAGTCGGTCACACGTTCGGTACTCGACGAAGACCTTCCTCTCCCTTGTTCCAGCAGGCAGCGGAGGTTGTAGCACTCTCCTCGCGATTCCGGCAGCACAACGGCGTGGTACCGGAAGTAGAGGGGAGATCTCGCAGGGCTTCGCCTTAAGCCGGAGCGAGTATGGTGGAGTATGAGAAAGCAATTAGTGGTCTAGGGATTAGACACACCAATTAGAAGGCTCTAAACCGAAGGCTAGGGCAATTAGAAGCTCTAAACCAAAACGGCTCTAAACCGGAGGCTTTGGCTAGGGTTTAGATTAGAGGATAGGAACTTGTGTGTTTCTAGGAGGGAGCCCTGCCCCTCCTTATATAGGTGGAGGGGCTGGCCGCGCCATGGGGAGGGAGTGGAGTCCCTCCCCAACTCGGCTTGGAGGTGGCCGCCGGTTGGAGGAGGTCTCCCTCCCCAACTCGGTTTCATACTCCTCCTCTTTTCCTCTTTCCAAAAATTGCCGTTTGACTTTCAAACTAGCCGTTTGACTTTTCAAACTAGGATTTGAATAAATCCTTTATTTCGGACAGCGAATACACTTAGTACATGATGCAATCATTCCAACATGCAATGACACATTCATGTACCCCTTCCCCTCCGGAGTGCCGGACATTCCGGAACATTCTAGAACATTCCCGATGAAAACACCGGAATCATTCCCCAACTCCGAAATGGGACTTTCCTTATATGAATCTTATTCTCCGGACCATTCCGGATCACCTCGTGATATCCCGGATCCCATCCGAGACTCCGAACAACATTCGGTCTCTTTCTCATAATACCATAACTACTCAAACAACGTCGAATCCTTAAGTGTGTCTCCCTACGGTTCGTGAATTATGCGGACATGATCGAGACATTTCTCCGATCAATAACCAATAGAGGAATCTGGAAATTCATATGGCTCCCACATATTTCTACGATTACTTTGCGATCGAATGAACCACTTACATACGATACCAATTTCCCTTTGTCTCACGATAGTTTACTTATCCGAGGTTATGATCGTCGGTATCTCTGCATACCTAGTTCAACCTCGTTACCGATAAGTACTCTTTTCTCGTTCCCGTGATATGTGATCCCTTGTGAGCCAGTCACATGCTTGCAAGCTAATTGGATGACATTCCACCGAGAGGGCCCAGAGTATATCTATCCGTCATATGGATGGACAAATCCCACTCTTGATCCATGTGTTTCAACCAATACTTTCCGAACACTCAATGCCACCTTTATAGCCACCCTGTTACGGTGTGGTGTTTGATGACATCAAAGCATCCATCCGGTAAAGGTGATATGCATGATCTCATGGTCGAAGGAATTAGGTTACTATGTATCAGAAAGCATATAGCAATTGAACTATTGAAATGACTTGATCTTTATGCTACGCTTATCTATAGGAGTATGTCCATCACATCATTCTCCTAATGATATGACCCTGTTGTTAATAACATCTCTATGTTCATGATCAGGAAACCATGATCAAACATTAACCAACAAGCTAGTTTAACAAGAGGCTTTACTAGGGACTCTTTATTTTAGTTTACAAATCACACAAGTATTAATGTTTCCGGTTAATACAATTATAGCATGGTATGTAAACATTTATCATAAGTGTGAAGATATGATAATAACCACTTTATTATTGCCTCTTGGGCATATCTCCAACAACGTCTCCTCCTTCCTCGGACCAGCAAGTATGGTGGAGAGATGGATTGGATCTACAACACGACGGCGTGGTGTATATGGTGGAGAATTTCTGCAGCAGGGCTTCGCCTACAAACAGTCGGGAGGGAGAGAGGAAGGGCAGCAGGGCGGCTAGGTTTGGAGGAAGGTGTGTTGGTAAGTGGGGAAGGGGGCGCACCAGCCCTATATATATAGAGGGGGGTGCGGCCAGCCCTTGCCCATCCTCCAAGCCTATCTCTAGTTTAAACAATTTAAACTCTCCCTTATCTAGAAATCCTATCTTATCTCTAGTTTAAACGATTTAAACTTATCTAGGATCGGCTGGGCCCTATGGGGCCTTGTGCCCCTGGCCCAATGCGGCCAGGACACTCCCTCATAGGCCCATGCCCCCTCCCAGAAGGTGGGACCACGTTGGCCCCCTTCCGGAAGGTTCTAGAAGCTTCCGGTACAATACCGATTAATCCGGAACAATTCCGAACTCCAAAAACTGCACTGCCTTATATGAATCTTATTCTCCGGACCATTCCGGAACCTCTCGTGATGTCCCGGATCCCATCCGAGACTCCGAACAAAAATTCATAAACCAATTATCCAATCTATCATAGCGTCGAGACACGTTAAGTGTGTGACCCTGCGGGTTCGAGAATATGCAGACATGATCTTCTATCAATAATCAACAGCGGGGTCTGGGCACCCATATTGACTCCCACACATTCATCGATGATCATATCGGATGAACCATGATGCCAGGATTCAATCAATCCCATATATATATTCCCTTCGTCTCGCGATATTTTACTTGCCCGAGATTCGATCGTCGGTACCGTCATACCTAGTTCAATCTCGTTCACAGCAAGTACTTTACTCGTTCCGTAATCCGATATCACTTTGTGATTAACTCCTTAACCACATGCTTGCAAGCGGTGTTGATATCGATTACCGAGTGGGCCCGAAGTATATCTCTCCGACTTGGGAGGGACAAATCCCATCTCGATACATACAACCCAACAGATACTTTCCGATCACCTGAGAGACACCTTTATGATCACCCTCTCATAGGATGACGTTTGATGACCTCAAAGCTTTCTTCCGATACCAGGGAGTTGCATTATCTCATGGTCTAAGGAATACAATATTTGACATGAGAAAAGCTTCGCAAAGACGAACACGATGAAACGATCTAATAGCTTTGCTTAGTTTGGGTCTGTCCACCATATCATTCTCCCAATGATATGATCTCATTATCAATTGACAACTCATGTCTATGGTTAGGAAACCTTAACCATCATTGATCAATGAGCTAGTCCATAGAGGCGTACTAGGGACACGGTGTTGTTCACAAACCACACAAGTATTAATGTTTCTACTTAATACAATTCTAGCATGGAATATAAACTTTATCATGAACAAGAATTATAATAATAACATCTTTATTATTGCCTCTAGGGCATAATTCCAATAGTAGGTCCCACCCATGTGTCTGGGGTGTGATCCCTCTAGCGTGTAGGGCCTTCTCAGCTTCCTCCCACTTAGGCCTCTGAGATATGTAGCCACCTGACCCCGTCCTCTGGTGATATTCCTTCTTCTGGGCATTTAGCGTATTGGTTTCTGACCTCTTTGTAGCTATAGCACCTTCCTTGTATGCCACAAATTTGGGCCAGTGAGGTCTTATCTTTGCATAATATGCGTCTTCGAAATCTGGAGTCTTGCGAGCTTTGACAAATTTGTTCAATTTTGTCTTCTAGTTCCGGAAAGAGTCAGCCATCTTCTTTAGAATCCACTCTTTGACCTTTTCCTTTATAACCGGTTTGTTTTCATCCTCCTCTGGCGGAAGGGTGAAATTTACCAACAACGAATTCCAAAGCGTTTCTTTGGATCTTTCATCGACAAAGGTACCGTCGCCCTTCTTTGGCTTATTCCAATTTTCAATTATGATAGGGATTTGGTCCCTAACAAGAACTCCAGCCTGACGTACAAATTTTTCTACGGCCTTCTTGGGCTCCATCGTTCTGCCATCAACACGGACTGCTTCGATCGTGAACTTTGCACGATCTTTCAACCGATGGATCGCACCTCGCTTGCTCTTTTTCGTAGAAGAAGATTATTGCTGGCTGATCGATCCAGAGGGCTAAAAGAAGAAAGAAGCGTTAATTAATACATTTACATATATACAAATCAATCGGTGCAAGTCAGCAGAGGCTTAATACATGCATATACCTCGACAGACTTTGTAATCACTAAAGTGCGTTCACCGGAGTCGTCATCTTCTCCATGACTACTTGAGCTGTCATCATGTCCCTCCAAGTTCAGATATTGTGAGGTGTCCTCGTGGATCATGTTCTCCATTATTTCTTCATCTTCAAGGTTTCTACTGAGGGGATCCATAGTTTCTAAAACAATAATATGATCACACAAATATTAGTAATACATCTATTGAAATGCTCAAGCAAAGATGATGATATGACAGGTTAAAAGTATTGAAATGTAACCCTAATACATGCTTGGTCATTCCAAACCCTAATTCGGAGAAACCGCGGATTCATATGAGAGGATACATTCGGAAAAACCCCGGATTCGGAGAAACCCTAATGCTATATTGACAACGAGAGGTGTACTAGGGCGGCGGCTGGCGGCGCTACGGCGAGAGCGGGGCCGGGATGCGTGGGGGTGTGCGTTCGAACCAGCACGACGTGGGCTACCTAAAATGGGCGACTCGGCGAGGGCAGAGGATGATGATATGACAGGTTAAAAGTATTGAAATGTAACCCTAATATATGCTTGGTCATTCCAAACCCTAATTTGGAGAAACTCCGGATTCATATGAGAGGATACATTCAGAAAAACCCCGGATTCGGAGAAACCCTAATGCTATATTGACAACGAGAGGTGTACTAGGGCGGCGGCTGGCGGCGCTAGGGCGAGAGCGGGGCCGGGATGCGTGGGGGTGTGTGTTCGAACCATCACGACGTGGGGTCCTAAATGGGCGACTCGGCGAGGGTAGAGGAGGCCAGGGTCCACGGCATTGGAAAAGTAATCTGTCAAGTGATGCATATATACACATACATACATATATACACATACAAAAAATATATACATATATACACATACATATACAAATGTATATACATATATATCATACAAAAAATATACATACATATACATATACATACATATACAAATACACATACACTAACCAATCACTAACAAATACACATACACATACATACACATACATACACATACATATACATACATATAACACTATACTAACACTAACTAACACTATAACTAACCACTAACCAAAAAACACTAACACTATACTAACAAAAATCGACGGCGGGCATGCTCACCTGCCGGGCGGCGGCGCGGCGTGGGTGGCGCGGCGCTGCTGGGCGGTGCGGCGTGCGGGTGGGCGACGCGCGCGGTCGGGATGGGGCGGCGGAGGGACAGCAGCGGGCCGGTATGGCGGGGTAGGGACGGCGGAGGGGCGATGGCGAGACGGGATGGGGACGACGCGACAGTCCCGGTGACAGCGAGACGGGGCGGGGACGGCGCGGCGGCCCGGCGACGGCGAGACGGGGCGGGGACGGCGCTGCGGCGTCGCCTCTGCTTTTCTTCCTCTGCTGCGCGCGCTTGATCTGGCTGAGGGGGTAGGAGGAAGTGGCGCGCGTTATAAATCCCCCCCTTTAACACCGGTTCGTGGCTGGAACCGGTGTTAAAGGGGGGATTCGTTTCGTGCCCGCACCCCCCCCTTTAACACCAGTTCCAGCCACAAACCGGTGTTAAAGGGGGGGGGGTTGCACGCGTGAAACGAAATAAATGCACCCCCCCTTTAACACCGGTTCGTGGCTGGAACCGGTGTTAAAGGGGGGCATTTATTTCATGCATTAAAGGGGTGGGGGCATTTTTAATTCAAAAAAAATAGGATGTGAATTTAGAAAATTCATATCTTTTTCATTTCAACTCAGAAAAATATGAATAATATATCATAATTTTCAGAAAAATAATATCTATCCATTCATGTAAAAACATTTTATATTTACTTTAGATGAAAATTTTCAAAATGATTAAAACACTTACATATAAATTTTGATTATTCAATTCAAACAAAAATAAAATAGTCAAACCCTAAAACTTTGAACATAAGAAATATTAAGCATCTAAAAAGGAATATAAACCTATTTTATTAGAGCAAATCATATTTTATTTTGTATTAACATTTTTGAATTGTTTGGATATTTAAATGCCGCATCTTTTGTATACTTTGGAATCTGACAAAACCTCGCTCAAATTGCATTGGAGTTTTCATAAAATAGCATATTGTGAACCTAAAAATGATTTTGGTAAAAAATCATGAGCATCGTATCATGTACCTGTAGTTCATATCTGACCCACTTCCTGCCGATTCGACAGGAATTTGTCTTTTTCACCAGAGGTGGACGGAAAGGTTTCAGATCCCCCTGTTGGTACATTGTCCATATAAGGTGGTCTAGTATTTTTGTAAAATGTGGTGGTGGTTTTTTGAATTAGCCATTTGGTGGTTGCTTCACAAACCGTTCGTTTTTATGCTCGAAAAATGGAAAATACCTTTTTGGTGCGAAAAAGGAAAACTCCCTCTTGCAACATTATTTGCCATCCCATGATGCACATATATGCACAATATGTCCATATTATCACAAACTATGCCTTGATTCTAGCCATAACATTGGTCATTTGACCCGAAAGCTAAGAAACCTCGAATGAGATAGGTCATTTTGTGAAGGTTTTTTTGAGACATAATCAATATACCAAGTTTGATATTTTTTCTTCTAACTATGTCACATAATATAACACCACGCGAAGGTTTCGCACTGTTTCGATCTTTTTTTATTTTTTATCCCTGTTTTAAACTATCGTCAAACTTTGTCGAACAACGGGCATGAAGATTCTTAGCTCGAGGCCAAGCCTCTCTCAACATGCATTGGATTTTTGATAAAATAGCATATCATTAATCTAAAAATGATTTTTGTAAAAAATCATGAGCATCGTATCATGTACCTGTAGTTCATATCTGACCCACTTCCTACCGATTCGGCAGAAATTTGTCTTTTTCACCAGAGGTGGACAGAAAGGTTTCAGATCCCCTGTTGGTACATTGTCCATATAAGGTGGTCTAGTATTTTTGTAAAATGTGGTGGTGGTTTTTTGAATTAGCCATTTGGTGGTTGCTTCACAAAACCGTCCATTTTTTATGCTCGGAAAATGGAAAATGCCTTTTTGGTGTGACAAAAAATAAAACTTCCTCTTGCAACATTGTTTGCCATCCCATGATGCACATGTATGCACAATATGGCCACATTATCACAAACTATGCCTTGATTCTAGCCATAACATTGGTCATTTGACCCGAAAGCCAAGAAACCTCGAATGAGATAGGTCATTTTGTGAAGGTTTTTTGAGACATAATCAATATACCAAGTTTGATATTTTTTCTTCTAACTATGTCACATAATATAACACCACGCGAAGGTTTCGCACTGTTTCGATCTTTTTTTATTTTTTTATCCCTGTTTTAAACTATCGTCAAACTTTGTCGAACAACGGGCATGAAGATTCTTAGCTCGAGGCCAAGCCTCTCTCAACTTGCATTGGATTTTTGATAAAATAGCATATCGTTAATCTAAAAATGATTTTTGTAAAAAATCATGAGCATCGTATCATGTACCTGTAGTTCATATCTGACCCACTTCCTACCGATTCGGCATGAATTTGTCTTTTTCACCAGAGGTGTACGGAAAGGTTTCAGATCCCCTTGTTGGTACGTTGTCCATATAAGGTGTTCTAGTATTTTTGTAAAATGTGGTGGTGGGTTTTTCAATTAGCCATTTGGTGGTTGCTTCATAAAACCGTCTGTTTTTTATGCTCGGAAAATGGAAAATGCCTTTTTGGTGCGACAAAAAGGAAAACTTCCTCTTGCAACATTGTTTGCCATCCCATGATGCACATGTATGCACAATATGGCCACATTATCATAAACTATGCCTTGATTCTAGGCATAACATTGGTCATTTGACCCGAAAGCCAAGAAACCTCGAATGAGATAGGTCATTTTGTGAAGGTTTTTTGAGACATAATCAATATACCAAGTTTGATATTTTTCCTTCTAACTATGTCACATAATATAACACCACGCGAAGGTTTCGCACTATTTCGATCTTTTTTTAATTTTTTATCCCTGTTTTAAACTATCGTCAAACTTTGTCGAACAACGGGCATGAATATTCTTAGCTCGGGGCCAAGCCTCGCTCAACTTGCATTGGATTTTTGATAAAATAGCATATTGTGAACCTAAAAATGATTTTTGTAAAAAATCATGAGCATCATATCATGTACCTGTAGTTCATATCTGACCCACTTCCTACCGATTCGGCATAAATTTGTCTTTTTCACCAGAGGTGTACGGAAAGGTTTCAGATCTCCCTGTTGGTACGTTGTCCATATAAGATGGTCTAGTATTTTTGTAAAATGTGGTGGTGGATTTTTGAATTATCCATTTGGTGGTTGCTTCACAAAACCGTCCGTTTTTTATGCTCAGAAAATGGAAAATGCCTTTTTGGTGCGACAAAAAGGAAAACTTCCTCTTGCAACATTGTTTTCCATCCCATGATGCACATGTATGCACAATATGGCTAAATTATCACAAACTATGCCTTGATTCTAGCCATAATATTGGTCATTTACCCGAAAGCAAAGAAACCTCGAATGAGATAGGTCATTTTGTGAAGGTTTTTTTTGAGACATAATCAATATACCAAGTTTGATATTTTTCCTTCTAACTATGTCACATAATATAACACCACGCGAAGTTTCGCACTATTTCAATCTTTTTTTAATTTTTTATCCCCGTTTTAAACTATCGTCAAACTTTGTCGAACAACGGGCATGAATATTCTTAGCTCGGGGCCAAGCCTCGCTCAACTTGCATTGGATTTTTGATAAAATAGCATATTGTGAACCTAAAAATGATTTTTGTAAAAAATCATGAGCATCGTATCATGTACCTGTAGTTCATATCTGACCCACTTCCTACCGATTCAGCATGAATTTGTCTTTTTCACCAGAGGTGTACGGAAAGGTTTCAGATCCCCCTGTTGGTACGTTGTCCATATAAGGTGGTCTAGTATTTTTGTAAAATGTGGTGGTGGGTTTTTGAATTAGCCATTTGGTGGTTGCTTCACAAAACCGTCCGATTTTTATGCTCGGAAAATGGAAAATGCCTTTTTGGTGCGACAAAAAGGAAAACTTCCTCTTGCAACATTGTTTGCCATCCCATGATGCACATGTATGCACAATATGGCCACATTATCACAAACTATGCCTTGATGCTAGCCATAACATTGGTCATTTACCCGAAAGCAAAGAAACCTCGAATGAGATTGGTCATTTTGTGAAGGTTTTTTTGAGACATAATTAATATACCAAGTTTGATATTTTCCTTCTAACTATGTCACATAATATAATACCACGCGAAGGTTTCGCACTGTTTCGATCTTTTTTTAATTTTTTATCCCCGTTTTAAACTATCGTCAAACTTTATCGAACAACGGGCATGAAGATTCTTAGCTCGGGGCCAAGCCTCGCTCAACTTGCATTGGATTTTTGATAAAATAGCATATTGTGAACCTAAAAATGATTTTTGTAAAAAATCATGAGCATCGTATCATGTACCTGTAGTTCATATCTGACCCACTTTCTACCGATTCGGCAGGAATTTGTCTTTTTCACCAGAGGTGGACGGAAAGGTTTCAGATCCCCTGTTGGTACATTGTCCATATAAGGTGGTCTAGTATTTTTGTAAAATGTGGTGGTGGTTTTTTGAATTAGCCATTTGGTAGTTGTTTCACAAAACCGTCTGTTTTTATGCTCGGAAAATGGAAAATGCCTTTTTGGTGCGACAAAAAGGAAAACTTCCTCTTGCAATATTGTTTGCCATTTCATGATGCAAATGTATGCACAATATGGCCACATTATCACAAACTATGCCTTGATTCTACCATAACATTGGTCATTTGACCCGACAGCCAAGAAACCTTGAATGAGATAGGTCATTTTGTGAAGGTTTTCTTGAGACATAATCAATATATCAAGTTTGATATTTTTCCTTCTAACTATGTCACATAATATAACACTACGCGAAGGTTTCGCACCATTTCGATCTTTTTTAATTTTTTATCCCCGTTTTAGACTATCGTCAAACTTTTTCGAACAACGGGCATGAAGATTCTTAGCTCGGGGCCAAGCCTCGCTCAACTTGCATTGGATTTTTGATAAAATAGCATATTGTGAACCTAAAAATGATTTTTGTAAAAAATCATGAGCATCGTATCATGTACCTGTAGTTCATATCTGACCCACTTCCTACCGATTCAGCAGGAATTTGTCTTTTTCACCAGAGGTGGACGAAAAGGTTTTAGATCCCCCTGTTGGTACATTGTCCATATAAGGTGGTCTAGTATTTTTGTAAAATGTGGTGGTGGTTTTTTGAATTAGCCATTTGGTGGTTGCTTCACAAAACCGTCCGTTTTTTATGCTCGGAAAATGGAAAATGCCTTTTTGGTGCGACAAAAAGGAAAACTTCCTCTTGCAGCATTGTTTGCCATCCCGTGATGTACATGTATGCACAATATGGCCACATTATCACAAACTATGCATTGATTCTAGTCATAACATTGGTCATTTGACTCGAAAGCCAAGAAACCTCGAAGGAGATAGGTCATTTTGTGAATGAGATAGAACTAGAATTAAAGTACAGAATGCAATTAACAGTAAGTTACATAAAGCACGACTGAAAATTAAGATACATGGCCAGATTAAGTCACAATCGGCCGAACTTGTTTCAGAATGTTGGAGTGATTCAGTCATGCTCCTGCCTACACCTGTAATACTCGCCACTGTAGTCGTCGTACTCGTCGCCGCCATCGTCGCTGTCATCGTCGGGGTCGCCGTAATTGAACCTTGAAGGCTGAGTACGCGTGGGCTGGACTTGAGGGTAGCGCAGACGGGGGTTAGGGTCGGCGGCAGTGTCGTAGGCCATGACGCTCTGGAGAGTCCGACCACGCCACCATAGCCGACGACCGACCTTGTTGAAGTTCGGAGGAGGTGGGCTGTCCTCCTCGTGCCTGGCGAGCGCCCTCTCACGCCGATCACCGAAGAAGGCTTCCCAAGTAGGGAAATAGTCGGGATGCCATCTGAGATTCCTTCGCTGCTCCGGCGTGAGCTCGAAGTAGTAGTGGTTCGTGATGGCCATCCGGCGCGCCACACCTAGAGGGACAGGAGGAACCGGCACGCCTCCGGCGCTCAGCATCCAGCCGACGGGGACACAGTAGCCCGGCGGACAGGGGTAGTTTGAGGCGCAAAGCGCCTCCGCCTCCCTGGGGGTTAGTGCTATGGTGGAAGGCATGGGAAAGAGTGATGAGGTTGCAGATATGAGTCTAGAGATGCGCAATGACAATGGAGGCCAACCCTACATATATATAGTGAGAAATGGCTGGAGGGAAGAACTGGTGGGAAAAATGGCGGGAAGAAAAATGGCAGGAAGAAAAATGGCTCATTTAATACATATATTGTTAACAGAAGAAATATGACATTGATTTCCATGTTAAGATACATATGTGTGCCAAAAATGGCTCAATTAATACATATAGTCAATCTTATGATCGCGTCAGTCGTAACCATGGAGTATCAGCACCGTTTAACAGGATGGTTGGGTCAGTCTTCTCTCTGAAGGGCGGAATTTCATCAAACTTATTATAATCTTATAACATGTCTGTCTTGTCCTCCACTCCCACGATGTTTCTTTTCCCTGAAAGAACTATGTGACGTTTTGGCTCATCGTGTGATGTATCTGTTTGCTTATTTTTTCTTTTTTCGGTTTGGTAGACATGTCCTTCACATAGAAAACCTGAGCCACATCATTGGCTAAGACAAATGGTTCGTCTAAGTTCTTGTCTACCTTCATAAGATTGTTGAGATCCATTGTTTTCATTCCGTACTTCTTGTCTACCTCAACCCCTCCTCCTGTTAGCTTGACCCATTTGCATCGAAACAAGGGGACCTTAAAATTAGGTCCATAGTCAAGTTCCCATATCTCCTCTATGAACCCATAATATGTGGTCTTTTGCCCATTGTCTTCTGCTGCATCGAAGCGGACACCACTATTTTGGTTGGTGCTCTTTTTATCTTGGCCTATCGTGTAAAATGTATTCCCATTTATCTCGTACCCTTAGAAAGTACATACAGTCGAAGATGGTGTCCTGGCCAACAAGTACAACTGATCCCCAACAGTGGTGTTATTCGTGAGAAGTCTTTGCAGCCAGCCGCCAAAACTCGCAATGTGTTCACTTATAATCCATTCATCAGACTGTCCCGGGTGTTTGAGGTGTATTAAATTCTTGTGTTCATTGATATATGGGGCAACCAAGATAGATCTTTGTAAAACCGTGTAGTGTGCTTGATTGAGAGAATGCCCGTCCCTACATATCATTGCTTTACATCCTAGGGTGCCTTTTCCATGCAGTCTCCCCTCATGTCGTGATTCTGGAACACCAATCGCCTTAAGGTCAGGAATAAAATCAACACAGAACTCAATGACCTCCTCTGTTACATAGCCCTTGGAGATGCTTCCTTCTGGCCTAGCATGGTTATGAACATATTTCTTTAAGACTCCCATGTACCTCTCAAAGGGGAACATATTGTGTAGAAATACAGGACCGAGAATGGCAATCTCTTCTACTAGGTGAACCAGGAGATGCGTCATAATATTGAAGAAGGATGGTGGGAACACCAACTCAAAGCTGACAAGACATTGGGCCACATCTGTCTGTAACCCTGTTAGGCTTTCTGGATCGATTACCTTCTGAGATATTGCATTGAGGAATGCACATAGCTTCACAATGGGTACTCGAACAGTTTCAGGTAGATGCCCCCTCAATGCAATCGGAAGCAATCGTGTCATAATCACGTGGCAGTCATGAGACTTCAGGTTTTGGAATTTTTTCTCTGCCATATTTATTATTCCCTTTATATTCGACGAGAAGCTAGACGGGACCTTGATACTGCTCAGGCATTCAAAAAAGATTTCCTTCTCTGCTTTGGTAAGAGCGTAGCTGGCAGGAGTTAAGTGGCATCGTTTATCCTGCTCGTTCTCAGGATGCATAGGTTCTTCATGGTCTTTCAGACGTTGCTGGTCCTGACGTGCTTCCGGTGTATCTTTTGTCTTCCCATACACTCCTAGGAAGCCTAGCAGGTTCACGCAAACATTCTTCGTCACGTGCATCACGTCGATTGAAGAGCGGACCTCTAAGACTTTCCAATAGGATAGGTCCCAAAATATAGATTGCTTCTTCCACATGGGCGCGTGTCCGGCATCGTCATTCGGAACAGATAGACTGCCAGGACCTTTTCCAAAGATTACTTCTAGGTCCTTGACCATACCAAATACCTCCTCACCGGTACGGAGGACAGGATTCCTCCAGAGTTCTGCTAGACGTTTGAAATGCTTGCCTTTCTTTCTTACTGGATGCAGGTTCGGAAGAAATCGATGATACCCTAGGTACACAACCTTCTTACATTTATCCAAATATACACTTTCAGTCTCATCTAAACAGTGTATGCATGCATTGTATCCCTTGTTTGTCTGTCCTGAAATGTTACTAAGAGCAGGCTAATCATTGATGGTTACGAAAAGCAATGCTCGTAGGTCAAATGGCTCCCCTTTGTGATCATCCCACATACTTACACCTGGTTTGGCCCTCAGCTGTAAAAGTTCTTCAACTAATGGCCTTAGGTACACATCAATGTCGTTGCCGGGTTGCCTCTGGCCTTGGATGAGCACTGGCATCATAATGAACTTCCTCTTCATGCACAACCAAGGAGGAAGGTTATAGATACATAGAGTCACAGGCCAGGTGCTGTGACTGCAGCTCTGCTCACCAAAAGGATTCATGCCATCTGTACTTAGACCAAACCTTAAGTTCCTTGCATCACGTGCGAAGTCCGGGTACTCTCGCTCGACTTTTCTCCACTGTGACCCATCAGCGGGGTGTCTTAACATCGCGTCTTTCTTACGGTCTTCCATGTGCCATCGCAACAACTTGGCATGCTCTTTATTTCTGAAGAGACGTTTTAACCGTGGTATTATAGGAGCATACAACATAACCTTGGCAGGAACCTTCTTCCTAGGGGCCTCGCCCTCAACATCGCCAGGATCGTCTCGTCTGATCTTATACCGCAGTGCAGTGCATACCGGGCATGCATCCAAATTCTCGTACTTCTCACCGCGGTAGAGGATGCAGTCATTAATGCAGGCATGTATCTTCTGCACGTCTAATCCTAGAGGGTAGACAACCTTATTTGCTTGGTATGTACTGTCGGGCAACTCATTATTTCTTGGAAGAAGATTCTTCATTTTTACCAACAACTTTGAAAATGCGCTGTCAGTCACACCGTTCTCTGCCTTCCATTGCAGCAAATCCAGTGTGATACCTAGCTTTTTGTGGCCATCTTCGCAAGTTGGGTACAACAATGTTTTTTGATCCTTTAACATCTGCTCCAGCTTCTCCTTCTCCTTTTCAGTTTCACATTCTTCCTTTGCATCAGTAATGGCCCGACCAAGATCGTCATCAGTGGGCCCATCTGCTGCCTCTTGATCTTCATTATCTACCCCCGTTGCAGTATCATCATATTCAATATACATATTATGATAGTTGTCATCATCCTCTTTTTCTTTGATGTTTTCCATCACAACCCCTTTTTCTCCGTGCTTGGTCCAACAATTATAGCTGGGCATGAAACCGGATCGAAGCAGGTGGGCGTGAATGGTTCTGGTATTTGAGTAGTCTTTCTTGTTCTGACAGTGAACACACGGACATCACATAAAACCATTGTGACCACGGTTTGCATTAGCCACAACGATGAAATTTTGGAGGCCCGTAATGTACTCGGAAGTGCGTCGGTCACCGTACATCCATTGCCGGTTCATCTGCATTAATATATAGTATATATCAAAAATTAATAGGGATGACCATTTATATATAGTACATCAATGACACATGAAAGGATAGTTGCCGACCTCGACCGAGAAGGAAAGAGCAACGAGAAAACTTATTTTGAGCTCTCGAGCATTTCACCGAACACCTCTTGTGCATAGGAAAAAAACACAAACTAGCACACCTCACACCCTCTTGCTAGGCTCCAAAATGAGAGAGTGAAAAAATGGAAGAGAGGAGTGTGGGCTGCGGTGTGTTATATAGCCCCCCCTTTAACACCGGTTCAAGCCACGGACCGGTGTTAAAGGGGGGGCTGCGCGGACCACTGGTGCAGGGGCCTTTAACACCGGTTCGTGCGAACCGGTGTTAAAGGGGGGGCTCCTTTTTGCTGCACGGGCCACGCTGGTACGTCCCCCTCTATGAACCGGTGTTAAAGCCCATTTCCAGGCTCAACCAAAGGCCTTGTTTCCACTAGTGCTCATGAAGAGTGGCTTCAGCCACACGCCGCACACCCAATCCTCCACCTCACAAAGGCATTATTCTATGTCCCAAACCCAACCCTTTGATGGAAGGTATGTTCTTCGATTGTGGTTTTCCCTGTCTTACACACATGATGGTATTTTCTTGGTTTCCAAATGATAGGGCATGGGTCGCTCTCACGATTAGCGTTGTAGTGTTGTCCTACATGTGTGTTCCTTGATTTTAAGTTAAAAAATACTTAAAATGTGGGAGTGAATATAGCTCAGGGATAGTTACATTGTTTCTCAAGAAAAAACGGAAACCCGGATAATTTATGACGTAAACCAAGCTCTTACGCAGTTACTAGTATATCCTTTTGTCGGGCTTTGACTTTTGCGCCATGTGATGGGATGTACATGGGAATGATTAGCTTGCGTGTTAAACTAGTTTGGCTGTTGGTAGCTAGGGGTAGTCCAAAGTCGCAGGAGACCTTGGAGATAGGTTTTCTTCCACTCCTACTCCACAACAAGAATAAACACGCACGACCGGGCCATCACCTGATCCAGAGAGAGAGAGATCGATGCATATATAGTTTGGATAATCTAACCTATGGTCCACTTGCATCTGGCCGCACCAATATATATACTGGAGTATATGTATTAGTATTGAATTCATGTCGAAATCTATACAAGATATGTCAAAATATTTCTCAAAGTAGTAGGTGAAGTACTTGATCCTACGTAGGTGGTGCACAAATTTATACTAGCCTTTTCTTGAACATAAAAGATTTTTACCCAACTAGCTGCACTTAGACCGTGGAGAGAACTTCTCTATACTATTGAATTGTTGCCTTATCCAATTATTTTAAAAGTTCGAACTTAATGAAAAGACGATATGCAACATATTTATATTCTCAACACTCTCCTTACGATTCAAGCTGTGACCTTTTGTTTCTCTTTACGAACCTAGAAACTGGATTCAGTGTCCGTCTATATATTATATTGTGTTAGTTAGGATTTAAACTTAAAACCTCTGTCTCTGATATTATATTAAATTATACCCTAGCCAATTATTACAAAAATCCAAACCCAAAAAAAAATAGGCAACATATATTATATTCTCAGGACAAAGATCTTGTCTGAATTTTGCATGCTAAATTTGCATGATGGTATATGCCTTTACATGCAAGCAAAAGATGACCATGCGAATAACTGCAAGGATAGGTCTATTTACCAATTTTATAGCTGAAGTACTATTACTATATGTGCCGCACGTACATACAAAAAATTATTCTTTAGTGACGATTCTCACACGTGCGTGCGCTAGTTTAACTTGTACGGCCGGATAGCAACGGTTGCACAAGCCGTGACGTCTCATCTTCCTCCTTAGAATCTTACCGACGGTGAATGCCTCGAGGAGTATATTCCATATATGCACGTGTTGCTATTGCGCTCGCGACCTGCTTTCTTGTTCCATGTACACGTGGCTATCTGGCTGGGAGCCACGTGGGCATTTCCGTGGCCGAAAGGTACTCCCTCTATTTCAAAATATAAGATGTTGCTTTGTGAAATAATTGTATCGAGACTACTTTTAGTACGTAGATTTACTTAGGTTAGAGTGAATTTAGACACTACAAAATTTTTAGATACATTCTCTTTACAAATCTAAAATAACTTATATTTTGAAACGGAGGAAGCACGTGACAGGTGTAGGTCGACGGGCGGGCCAGGTTAGTTCATCCGATTCACTCACTGAGCGAGATGCAGAGACTAGTAGCTGATTATGACACGAAGCGTACTATTTCTGCTCACAGTGATCATAGCTAGTTAAATTCCACATTTTGTTTCTATCTACTAATGGTAAAATGCATAGCATGCATGCATGTGCCAGTCAAAGTCGTACCATCATTTCTCTCAAGGAAAGTAAAAAGCGGAAAGTAGGCTGTGTGTATAATATGATCTTTTCGCTGCGATCTTTTTACCACGAAACAGGGGCCTAACTCTCCCATCTATGGTCCATGATCAGTGTCGTGTCAAAAAGATCTTATATCATTACTCTTCAAAGTAAAATGAAAATTCGATTGCATTATGGCTTTCCTGTAAATAATAAAAAAAGGCAGTGCTATGTGTCATGGAAACTTTCCAACTTTCAGGTCCTCGGCCGTCGATCTACTCAGATCAATGGTCAGATCCGTTTTTTGTCATTTTATCCCGCTTTTGCTACAAATAAGTTGTGCTAATGTAGCATATCCTACCTTATCGGAGGCTTTCGCCGGTAGACCTCGCCGGAGACCTCTCCAGAGTTTCGCGGGAAACTATGTAGAAAAAAATTATGCTAATATAGCAAAACCGGAGAACAATTATAGCAAAAATTTTTGTATTAGTGTAGAAAATGTTTTTTTCGCCAGAGACATCGCCGGAATCTCACCGAAAATCATAGGTGCAGAAATAAGTGTAGCATATGGAGAACATCAATATAGCAAAACCAAAACGAATACATAGCAAAACATAAATGAGTATGTAGCAAAACCAGCCCCCGCTTCGCCCAAGGCAGCAACATCATGCACTCATGGTAGCAGAGCCGTCTGCCGTCGGTAGCAACAGTCTATACCGAGGGTAGCAAAAGCCACCCGCTATCGGTAGCAATGTCGCTGACCATGGGTAGCAATAGTGTCGACTATCGGTAGCAAATCCATCCTTCATAGGTAGCAATGCTCGGGATGCGCCATCTCGAATCGCCAGTCCCGCCGGAGTTGGGAGAGAGGGGCGTGGAGGGGGCCAGTGTCCGGCGAGGCCCCTGCCGATGGCGACCCCATCATCCTCGATGCCATTTGCGAGCAAGATGGAGCAGCGGGGCGACACACGCCGGCCGAGGAGCAAGAAGGGATCGGATGAGATGGGCGACGACGGCGCGGAGCCTTGACAACGGCGGCCCTGGGGCTGGGCGGCGGCATGGAGGATGGAGCGGGCAGAAGTTGGAAGACGGCGAGGGAGTAGTATGGTCACGGGGTGGCCGCGTCAGGGACGGCGCGCCGCCGAGGGAGGAATACGGGCGCGGGATGGCGGCGTCGGCATGGCTGGGCGGCACGATTGGACGACGAGGACGCAAGGCCGCGAGACGTCGTCGTGGCTGGGCGTCATACACTCGTATGATGGCGGCGCACAGGGGCAGCGTATGGGGAATCGATGAAGAATAGATCAGTAATGCTACATATACGGGCAGTTTGCTTATAGAAGGGCCTTACGGACTGACGTGGTGAGAAGCCCGTACTGATTCGCTAGAAAAAGAACCAACCCAAATACTAGACCAACCAAATCAGTCCACATTTAGTCCGTAAGTCAATTTTGTAAGTTCAGTCTGTAGGTATAGGATTATTGAGAATAGATAAACGAGAAACGAGAGATGTACATGGTGGGCCACACACACACGCGGGTGCAACTACCGGAGCGATCAAAGGCGAGCGCAACGACCCTTTTCCTTCAATCCCCTGGTGATCTGTATCGTTTTCCATAAATGTGTTTTCACGAAAAGTAAACTTATGGCTCAGTTGATTAATTAATAAGAGAAGAATTAACCTTTTAATTAACGAAAAACAAACAAAAAAATTGGGATACAATACTACATACGAGTAAAATCGCATTCAAATGCCAAAATTTTCGAACTTTTTGCCATTCATGGATAGTATGGTACTATAATTTCTCCAAGAGCAATACCAATCTTAGTAGCAAAATCGCATCTCCCATGGGACAATGCAATCCCCCTAGGAGGGGCCCTCGGCACCATCTCTACTCTCCATTTGTTAGAGATTCGTGCTATGCGTTTTATAAAATAGCCCTCTTACCTTACCTCTTAGATCTGTTATAGTTTTCTATCCAAGCCCCTAGCGTTGTCAGATATTCTACATTTTTTATATTGATTCTCTCCTCACAATCGATACTGTCTTCTACACGTTTATTTTTATTTTCACCTCATTTTTCTCTTAAAATTTCAAATATTCAACAATGTTTTTTATGTACATTTTTTATTCTAAAAATGAAACATGCACAATTTGTTTTTTCAACAATCTCATTTGATAATTTTTATTCTTATACCTTTTATTTAACAATATTTAGACACTCTTATTTTGTTTCATCCTAGATTCAGAAGTTTTTCACATGTTTTACAAACTTGTGTCTGCCAAGTACAAAACTTGTACACTAAATATTTTAAAGATTTATAAATATTAATATATATTTATTATTCACTAAATATTTCAGATTCATAAATTTAATCAACACTTTTTCTACACACACGCTTCTTTTTCTTTTTAACCTCATTTTTCTCTTAAAATTTTAGGAATATTCAACAATGTTTTTTATGGACATTTTTTATTCTAAAAATAAAACATGCACAATTTTTTTTCAACAATCTCATTTGAGAATTTCTATTCTTATACTTTTTATTCAACAATATTTAGACACTCTTACTTTGTTTCATCCTAGATTCAGAAGTTTCATACAAGATTCACATGTTTTACAAACTTGTTTTTGCCAAGTACAGAACTTGTACATGAAATATTTTAAAGATTTATAAATATTAGTATATATTTATTATTCACTAAATATTCCAGATTCATAAATTTAATCAACAATTTTTCTACACACGTTTCTTTTTATTTTTCACCTCATTTTTTCTCTTAAAATTCCAGGAATATTCAACAATGTTTTTTATGTACAGAACTTGTACAATTTTTTCTTTTTCACCTCATTTTTTTAAGATAATACAAGTTTCATACATTATCAAACCAGAGTGGTTTCATATAAAATTCAACGATACATACAAGATTCAGAGTGGTTTCATATAATTTTCTTCAAAGAACATTCATACAATTTCTATACATATTTCACTACAGTTTGACAGAAAATCCATACAAGATCCATCAGAAATTCAACGATCCAAATAAGATTCAGTGCAGTTTCATACACTGTACATCATGAAAAATAATATCTGCAAGGATTCATACAAGGATCTGCAAGGATTCATACAAGGATCTGCAAGGATATTCATACAAGGATCTGCAAGAATTCATACAAAATGACAACTAATCCAACAAAGTTACATGTATGTTTCGATCTATAAGGATTTATACAAAATCAAGCAGATCTATACAAGAAAATGTGAAGAAAATTATGAAGAACATTTCGGTGGAAGAAAAATGCGAAGAAGACTTTGGTGGAAGAAACTGAATCAAAAATCTTGATGGGTGAAGGAGCATGAGGGGGCGGCCGCCGCGCGCGTAGGCGACGCCGCTGCTCCATGGCGCCTCCCCCATCGGGGCATGCAGGAGGAGGAGGTGCTGGGCGGTGGGCTGCTATCGGGGAGGAGCAGGAGGAGGCATGGCGACGTGATTTGGGAGGCGTGCTCGGGGGTAGGTGGGAGGAGGCGGCTCTGGGAGAAGATGCTCTGGATGAATGGATTGATTTTCGTACATATAGAGGGTTAAAATGCAAAATGATTGGACCCTTTTGACCAGTTGACCTTTGCACGAATCTTGAACAAATTGATGGCTATGATGATGCCGGGGCCTAACCTAGAAGGGGTAAATCCGCTCTCATCTCCCATGTGCGTGTGCTTGCTAGTGTGCTTATTCACATACACGTGGTCAGTCTCGCTCGAGAGGTCGACCATGAGTAGATATAGTAGCTGTAACAAGGTAACAGAGCCAAACTAGGATGAGAAAAGTAGCGCATTCGTGTGGCAGTTGTTGGTCGATATGGATAGATGGATTGGGATCGAACAGCACATATTGATCGGTCATCATCAAATGTCATATTCAGGTTAAAGCAGCGGAAGCTAGCCATGGATACAAAGATACGGCTCGATCAGCATGCACCCAAATGTATTCTCATGATTCATCCATTCATATGGGTAAAGGTTAAGTAATTGATAGAAATGCAGGGTATTCTAGTAGCTGTGTGGCTAGTATTTGTTACTTTTCAGTTTACTGTATCATTTGTACTGGTTTAGTCGAATTGTGGCAAGGTGGACACAACATGAAAAAAAACGTGCCCTGCAGGGTTAGAGAGATGGTCGGCGTACCAGATTACTTGGTCGTACCTGTTCGCTCCTGGTCCGGTGGGCGACCACGAGGCGATCTAGGTTTCTCTACTCCGGCAGGCGTCTCCACCGTGAGTCCCTGGTTCTCCTGCTCGGATTAATCCTTCCCTTCCGGCCGGCTTCAGGCGAGCTCGGACTGATCGTGGGCAGCTGGCCTGTCCCCGGCCTGGTGGTCATGGTGCTAGGGTTTGGGTTTTTGAGTTGTTCGATTGGATCCATAGCGACGATGTCAGAGGAGATGTCTAGCTCGGGGCTGCGGGCGGATGGTGATGAGGCTCTGGAACGTGCTATGCAGCACATGGAGTTGCATGGTGGTGAACTCGACGACGTGGTGCCGAGATGAAAAAGAGTGCTCGTTGGCTCGCAGTTGCTCGGGTGCATACCTCGAAAAGTTTCAGTGTTGATGTGTTATTCCAAACTGTGCGCTATATCTGGAGCCTGGCGATAGATCTAGAGTTAAGGGAGGTTGATGACAACCTCTTTACCTGCAAATTTTTCTGTTTAGGAGATTGGAACAAGGTGATGTATCAGGCCCCTGGCTGTTCCACAAACTAGTTGTCGTGATGGCGGAGTATGATGGCATGGTCGACCCAGCGACAATTGATCTTAACCGTACTGCTATTTGGGCTCAGATTCATTCAATCCCGGAGTTGTATCGGACTAAGAATATTGTTGATCAGTTGGCTAGAAGGATTGGGCAGGTTAAGAGCGTAGAATTGCAGCATCCTCGCTGGTTTGAAGGGGATTATGTCAGAGTTCGTGCTATAATTGATGTTAACAAGCCTTTAATCTGTTGGACCCCTCTGAATATAACTGGTAAAGGGTGTACTCTGCTACATGTTAAGTATGAGAAGATTGGATATTTTTGCGATGTTTGTGGTGTTCTGGGTCATGATCTTGAGGAGTGTGGAGATGGAGTTCACAATCCAGAGGTTACCCAGTACGGGAAGTGGATGCTGGCTAGGAGGAGGACCCAAACGAATACCCTCCCAAGCTTCCGTGGCTCCTTTCCTGCAAGGGGGGGCAGGCGTGGCCGTGGTGGTCGTGGTGATAATCTGTTTGCTGGACCTCGGAAAAGGTCATCGGGGGAGGCACACCTGGACAAGGAGGACGATCTGAAGGATACTGCCTCGAGCCCTATGAAAGTCAATGCGGAGGTGTTAGGAGAGGATATGGAGCCTGGTGATGGGGGGCTCAGTGCTAGGAGGAACCTGGGGTTTGAGAACATGGAGGAGGACCTGGCGACCGCAACAACAACAACTGTGCCAGAGGATGCTGATCCTATGGTGCCCCCTTTACCCTCTACGTATGTGAAAAGCAAGGACAGAACAAAACAGAGAAGGACTGACTCATCTAGAAACTCTTTGGCATCATCGGCGGCCTCCCTTGAGGAGGACCGCCGAGCCTAATGAGTATTATAGGCTAGGCCTGGGGCAACCCGCGACCGTTCAAGAGCTAGACTGCCTTGTGCAGACCTACAAGTCCTGCCTAGTCTTCATTTGTGAAACTAGGCAATCTGAGGAGAGGGTAAAAAAATTACATTTCTGGATTGGTATGAAGCATTGTTTCCACGTTAAAGGAAATGGATCAGGGGAGGGCTGGCCCTCTATTATCAGGAGGATATTGCAGTGGAGTTACTCTCGTTCAGCGCTCGCCACATTGATTTGCATATCAACGGTGGCCCGTTTGCTTCTAAATGGAGAGGGACCTTTGTCTATGGAGAACCTCGAGCTTGTGATCGTCATCATATGTGGACGACACTACAGCAGCTGAAACCACGCTCTTCTGAACCCTGGATGATGATGGGGGATTTCAATGAAGCCATGTGGCAGGAGGAGCATTTCTCAAGGACGAGAAGATCGGAACGGCTAATGATGGACTTTAGGGGGGTTCTGTCCCACTACGACCTGCACGATATAGGGTTCACGGGCACACCTTGGACATATGATAATCAGCAGAAGGGTGATCGCAACGTCAAAGTCTGGCTAGATAGAGCAGTCGCGTCTCCCTCGTGGTATGCCTGCTTTCCATTGATGCGGCTGAGGCATCTCACATCGTCTAGATCGGATCATTGTCCCCTTTTATTAGCCGTTGATGTAGTGGATGAATCGAGGCCGGCGAGGCCTATTCGCCGCTATGAGGTCATGTGGGAGAGGGAGACCTCGTTTCCTGCTTCTGTTGAGGAGGCCTTGTCCCGCCGAGTCCCCGTGGACGATTTCGGGGACGTGGCTATGTCGATGAAAACAATGATGGCCAGTCTGCACAGCTAGAAGACTAAACATTTTAAATCTATTCCAAGGGAGATGGATAAAAATAGAGAAGAACTCGAGACCCTTGCGGTGCTATCCGATGCTGAAAGTATCACAAAAAAAAGAAATGCTAGCGAGAGAGATGGATGAATTATTATATAGAGAAGAGATTATGTGGTTGCAGCGATCACGTGTTGCGTGGCTTCGGGAAGGTGATCGTAACACAAAATATTTTCACCATCACGCATCTTGGAGGAGGAAGAAGAATCGTATCTGCAAGCTTAAACGTCCCGATGGTTCTTGGACCATGGATCCCCGTGAGATGGAGGAGTTAACGTCGGATTTCTTCAAGAAACTCTATACTCGTGAGGATGATATTGACCCGAGAGTCATTACTAATTTTCTGCAGCCTTATGTGGATACAGATGCTAATGAGAGGCTTTGCGCCCCTTTTACTGAGAAGGAAATTAGCAATGCATTGTTCCAAATTGGTCCCCTTAAGACGCCTGGCCTGATGGGTTTCCAGCACGTTTCCTTCAGCCTAATTGGGACCTATTAAAAGATGATGTGGTGAGGGTGGTCCAACGTTTTTTCACGGCGGGTGTAATGCCAGATGATGTTAACGACACAGCCATTGTGCTAATCCCCAAGAAAAATGATTCGGAAGAGCTTAAGGACTTTTGGCCAATCAGTTTGTGCAATGTGATTTTCAAAGTGGTCTCGAAATGTCTTGTTAATAGACTCCGTCCTCTGTTACAGGATATCATTTCCCCGACTCAGATTTCTTTTATCCCGAGCCGTCTTATTACGGATAATGCTTTTGTGATCTTTGAGTGTATTCATGCAATCCATAATGGTGTCGCGTCAAAGAAGGAATTTTGTGCGTATAAGCTGGATCTGTCCAAGGCTTATGATCGCGTGGATTGGAGGTTCTTGGAAGGGGTTTTAGCTAAATTGGGCTTTCATAGTCAATGGATTCGATGGGTGATGGCTTGTGTGACCGTTACTCTATTCGCTTTAACGGTCAGAGTTTGGACCCCTTCACCCCGTCTCGCGGCCTCCGTCAAGGTGATCCACTTTCTTCATATTTATTTCTCTTTGTTTCTGATGGTTTATCTTGCTTGATTAAAAAGGAGATTGAGGATGGGGCCCTTCAGGAGATGCATATGTGTCGGCATGCTCTGGGCATGTCACATCTTTTATTTGTCGATGATAGTCTCCTCTTCTTCAAGAGTTCTGTTAATCAAACTTCTGTGGTTAAATCAGTTCTGGACAAGTATGAGAGAGTTACGTACGGGGCCAGCTGGTAAGCTTGGGAAAATGTTCCATCCTTTATGGTGATAGGTGCTCTACGGAGGTTCAAGCTGAGATAAAGGCGATTCTAAGATATGATACAGAATGTTTTGAAGAAAAATATTTGGGGCTTCCTGTGCCCGAAGGACAAATGAAAAAAAGGAAAACTTCGGTCTACCAAGGAGAAATTCGCTAAACGAGCGAATCGATTGGTGTGAGAAATAAATGTCCGGGGCCACGAAATAAATCCTAGTGAAAGCTGTGCTGCAATCCTTGCCGATATACGCTATGGGCATCTTCAAATTTCCTGTCGGGTTGATATATGATCTGTACCAAATTGTGAGGAATTTCTGGCGGGGCGATAAACATGATCGAAGATCGTATGCATTGGATCTCCTGGGAGAAGATGACACGTCCCAAATCGCAGGGTGGTATTGGCTTTCGAGATCTTCGTATCTTTAATCAGGCCTTACTTGCTCGGCAATCTTGGAGGTTGCTCTATGCTCCTGATACTTTGTGTGCTCGCCTTCTCAAGGCCAGGTACTACCCCTCGGCAAACCTACTTGATACTGCCTTCATTCAGAACACGTCGGCTTCGTGGCAGGGAGTTATCCACGAACTTGAGTTACTTAAGAAAGGTGTGATTTGGCGCGTTGGTTCTGGATCCCAGGTGAGGATTTTTCAAGATAATTGGATTCCCCGACCGGGAGCATTGGGTATCATTGCTCGGAGGGGGAACCCGAGAAGAAGATGGGTTAGTGAACTCATCGACCACGACATACACTCTTGGGATGAAGGAGCGGTCAGATCATGCTGTTCGGTATATGATGCAAATGACATTCTATCCATCAAACTTCCTACTAGGCAATGCGAAGATTTTGTGGCTTGGTATCCTGAGAGCAACAGTCGTTTCTCTGTTCGGTCGGCGTATCGAGTGGGTATGGAACCTACCTACAATGCTCTGAGCAGGGGTCAGTCGAGTTCTGAGCCAGCTGGGATAGGCGGATATGGGACCTTGTGTGGAAGGCAAAGGTGCCGAACAAAATTCGGGTCTTCACTTGGATGGTGGCGACTTCCTCACTGGCTGTAAAGGAGAGCCTTAGTAGGAGCATCCTAACTATTGATCCAGTCTGCTCTATTTGTGGCCAGGAAGATGAGGATGAGCACCATGCCCTAGTTCGGTGTACTATAGCGAGAGCTCTGAGAGAAGAGATGCGCTATGTGTGGGATCTGCCTCCAGAAGAAGTAATCCAGGCCGCTGGCCCAGAGTGGCTTCTCACGTTGTTCCATAGGATTTCCACCGACATGCGTGTTGGAGATATGCCCTAGAGGCAATAATAAAAGTGGTTATTATTATATCTTTGTGTTTATGATAAATGTTTACATTCATGCTATAATAGTATTAACCGGAAACATTAATACTTGTGTGATTTATAAACTAAATTAGAGTCCCTCGTAAAGCCTCTTTATAATACTAGCTTGTTGATTAATAGATGATCGTGGTTTCTCGATCATGAACATTGATATGTTATTAATAACAAGATCATATCATTAGGAGAATGGTATGATGGACATACTCCTATAGATAAGCGTAGCATTAAGATCAAGTCATTTCAATAGTTCGTTTGCTATAAGCTTTTTGATACATAGTAACCTAATTCCTTCGACCATGAGATCATGTTAATCACCATCACCGGAAGGATGCTTTGATGACATCAAACACCACACCGTAACTGGGTGGCTATAAAGGTGGCATTGAGTGTTCGGAAAGTATGGGTTGAGGCACATGGATCAAGAGTGGGATTTGTCCATCCATATGACGGATAGATATACTCTGGGCCCTCTCGGTGGAATGTCATCCAATTAGCTTGCAAGCATGTGACTGTTGGAGATATGCCCTAGAGGCAATAATAAATATAGTTATTATTATATCTTTGTGTTTATGATAAATGTTTACATTCATGCTATAATATTATTAACAAGGAAACATTAATACTTGTGTGATTTGTAAACTAAAATAGAGTCCCTAGTGAAGCCTCTTTATAATACTAGCTTGTTGGTTAATAAATGATTGTGGTTTCCCTATCATGAACATTGAGATGTTATTAACAACAAGATCATATCGTTAGGAGAATGATATGGTGGACATACTCTTATAGATAAGCGTAGCATAAAGATCAAGTCATTTTTTTATAGTTCAATTGCTATATGCTTTCTGATACATAGTAACCTAATTCCTTCGACCATGAGATCATGCATATCACCTTCACCGGAAGGATGCTTTGATGACATCAAACACCACACCGTAACTGGGTGGCTATAAAGGTGGCATTAAGTGTTCGGAAAGTATTGGTTGAGACACATGGATCAAGAGTGGGATTTGTCCATCCATATGACGGATAGATATACTCTGGGCCCTCTCGGTGGAATGTCATCCAATTAGCTTGCAAGCATGTGACTGGCTCACAAGGGATCACATATCACGGGAATGAGAAAAGACTACTTATCGGTAACGAGGTTGAACTAGGTATGCAGAGATACCGACGATCATAACCTCGGATAAGTAAACTATCGTGAGACAAAGGGAAATTGGTATCGTATGTAAGTGGTTCATTCGATCGCAAAGTAATCGTAGAAATATGTGGGAACCATATGAATTTCCAGATTCCTCTATTGGTTATTGTTCGAAGAAGTGTCTCGATCATGTTCGCATAAGTCACGAACCGTAGGGAGACACACTTAAGGATTCGACGTTGTTTGAGTAGTTATGGAATGATGAGTAAGAGACCGAATGTTGTTTGGAGTCTCGGATGGGATCCGGGATATCACGAGGAGATCCGTAATGGTCTGGAGAATAAGATTCATATAAGGAAAGTCCTGTTTCGGGGTTGGAGAATGGTTCCGGTGTTTTCATCGGGAATGTTCTAGAAGGTTCCGGAATGTCCGGCACTCTGGAGGGGAAGGGTACATGAATGTGTCATAACAAGTTGGAATGATTGCATCATATACTAGGTGTCATCGCTGAACAAAATAAAGGGTTAAATCAAATCCTAATTTGAAAAGTCAAACGCCAATTTGAAAAGTCAAACGGCTATTTTGTGAGGTGGAGGGAGAGTAGGAAACCTACTTGGGGAGGAGTTCCCTCCCTCCACCGCTGGCCCACTTGGAGACCGAGTTGGGGAGGGACTCCCCTCCCCTGGCGCGCCCCCTCCACCTATATAAGGAGGGGCAGGGCTGCCCCTCCAAACACACAACACCACGCCCCGCAAACCCTAGCCCCGGCGCCGCCACCTCCTGCTGCCGCCGCCTAGGGCAAGCCGCCGCCGCTGCCTAGGCAAACCCTAGCCGCCGGCCTTGCTCCTCCTTGGCGTGTCTAAACCCTAGATCGCCGAGGCTCTCTCATAGTCCACCATACTCGCTCCGGCTTAAGGCGAAGCCCTGCGAGATCTCCCCTCTACTTCCGGTACCACGCCGTCGTGCTGCCGGAATCGTGAGGAGAGTGCTACAACCTCCGCTGCCTGCTAGAACAAGGGAGAGGAAGGTCTTCGTCGAGTACCGAACGTGCGACCGGCTGCGGAAGCGCTGCCGGAACGTAGCGCTGGAAGGATCGTCTACGCGATCTTGAGATCGGCAAGAGTACGACTACATCACCCACGAGAATCCGCTCTCGTTAAACACTTTGGAATCTTCGAGGGTGAGTTATTCCATCGACTCGTTGCTACAATCTAGTAGATAGATCTTGGCTTGTTTGTTTGTATGCGGTAGAATTTTTTTGTTTTCCATGCTACGAAACCCTACAGTGGTATCAGAGCCGTGTCTATATGTAGATCTGTTGCACGAGTAGAACACAATGGTCATTATGGGCGTTGATGCTTTTGTTGTCGATTGCTTCTTGTGTACTTTGCATCTTGCGGGATGGTGGGATGAAGCGGCCCAGACTAACCTTACATGACATCGTTCATGAGACTTGCTCCACGCTTGACATGCAACTTGTATTGCATAAGTGGCTTTGCGGGTGCCTGTTTCTCCCAACATAGTTAAGATTCAATTTACAACGGGTAATTGACAATACTAGTATCAATGTTGTGGTTCTTGTTCGTAAGTTAGAACGACACTTATTGAAAGCCCCAAACCACGTAAAACCTGCAAAGAAAGTAGAGACGTCTAACTTTGTTTTGCAGGGGTGTGCTGTGATGGGATATGGCCATGATTGTGATTATATTTGATGTATGCAGTGTTCCTTATTGTAAGTTGGCAACCGGCTGGAGCCATATGGTTGTCTTTAATTTCTATTAAGACCCGCGTGTCTATTCAAAGTAGTTGTAATAGTTGAAGCTGGTGGACGACAACCATGGAGCAGCGTCATTGACCTTGATGCAACACCGGTGATGATGGAGATCATGTTCGTGCTTGAAGATGGAGATCGGAAGAACAAAGAAGAAAGGCCATATCATATCACATATTATGAATTGCATGTGATGTTAATCCTTTATGCATCTTGTATTGCTTAGTAAACGACGGTAGCATTATAAGATGATCCCTCATGCACATGAATTTCAAGTTCTAAAGTGTTCACCCTTAGTAAGCACCGTTGCTAAAGCTTGTTGTTTCGAAGAACCACGTGATGATCGGGGGTGTGTTAGATTCCGCAAGTGTATACAACGTGAGCAAGCCAGATTTGCTCATGCAGAAGCTAAGGTTTGATCTTGACGAGCCTAGCATGTACAGACATGGTCTCAGAACACGGATCACCTAAAGGTAAAGCATGAATCATATAGTAGATATGATGAACATGTCGATTGTTCGCCATTGAAGCTACATCAACTCTCGTGATGATCGGTTTTGATGTGGTGGATTTGGTTCGTGTGATCACTAAAACAATGTGAGGGATATTGTTTTGAGTGGGAGTTCACCTAGATTAATTTAACTATTAATTAGAACTCAATTTGTCATAAACTTAGTCTAAACTATTGCAAATATGTTGTAGATCAATGGCGGCCCCTACCATCAATTTTAATGCGTTCCTAGAGAAAGAAAAGTTGAAAAACAATGGAAGCAACTTCGCGGATTGGTTCTGCAATTTTAGGATTGTCCTCACAGCTGGTAATTTGACCTATGTGCTGGATGCACCGCTGGGTGACCCACCTGCAGCTACTGCTACCGATGAAGTAAAGAATGTTTACCTCGCTCAGAAGACTCAGTACTCCACAGTTCAGTGTGCTATCTTGTATGGTTTAGAATCGGAGCTTCAGAAAAGGTTTGAGAATTCACACCCACATGATATTGTCCGTGATATCAAATTGATCTTTGAGACTCACGCGGCGATTGAGAGCTATGAGGCTTCTGAAAAGTTCTTTAACTGCAAGATGGAAGAGGGCAGCTCCGTCAGTGAGCATGTGCTTAAGATGTCTGGGCACGCAAACAAACTCCAAATCTTGGGTATAGTGATTCCTAATGCTTTGGGGATTTACCGTGTCCTTCAATCACTACCACCAAGTTACAAGAACTTTGTGATGAACTACAATATGCAAAACATGAACAAGCAGTTGCCAGAACTCTTCGCCATGTTGAAATCTGCAGAAGTAGAGATCAAGAAAGAGCACCAAGTGTTGTTGGTCAATAAGACCACCAAATTCAAGAAAGGCAAGTCTAAGCAAAAGGGACACTTCAAGAAGGGTGGTAAGAAAGTTACCGCGCCGACGAAGAAGACCAAGGATGGACCTAAGCCTGACACTGAGTGCTTTTACTGCAAGGGAGAAGGTCACTGGAAGCGGAATTGCCCAAAGTACTTGGCGGATTTGAAGAATGGCAACATCAAGAAGAAAGGTATATCCGATATACATGTTATTGATGTGTATCTCACTAGTACTCGTAATAGTGCCTGGGTATTTGATACTGGTTCGGTTGCTCATATTTGTAACTCGAAGCAGGTGCTGCAGAATAAACGGAAGCTAGCGAAGAACGAGGTGACGATGCGCGTGGTAAATGGATCAAAGGTTGATGTGATCGCGGTCGGCACACTACCTCTTCATCTACCATCGTATTAGTTTTATACTTAAATAATTGTTATTTGGTGCCTGCGTTAAGCATGAACATTATATCGGGATCTTGTTTATTGCGAGACGGTTACTTGTTTAAGTCCGAGAATAATGGTTGTTCGATTTATATGAGTAATATGTTTTATGCACATGCACCTTTGATAGATGGTCTATTCTTATTGATTCTCGATAGTGGAAATACACATATTAATAACATTGAGGCTAAACGTTTGAAATCGAGCGATAACTCAACCTATATGTGGCACTGTCGTCTTGGTCACATTGGAGTGAAGCGCATGAAGAAACTCCATTCCGATGGACTTCTTGAATCACTTGAAAGATGCGAAGCATGTCTGATGGGTAAAATGACTAAGACTCCATTTTCTAGTATGATGGAGCGAGCTACAGACTTATTGGAAATCATACATACCGATGTGTGTGGTCCAATGAGTGTAGCATCGCGCGGTGGTTATCGTTATGTTCTTACCTTCACGGATGACTTGAGTAGATATGGGTATATCTATTTCATGAAACATAAGTCCGAAACTTTCGAGAAGTTTAAGGAATTTCAAAGTGAGGTTGAGAATCAACGTAACAAGAAGATTAAATTTCTACGTTCTGATCGTGGAGGTGAATATCTAAGTTACGAGTTTGGCGAGCATTTGAAGAAATGCGGAATACTTTCACAATTGACACCGCCGGGAACACCACAGCGTAATGGTGTGTCTGAACATCGTAATCGAACTCTCTTAGATATGGTTCGTTCTATGATGTCACTTACAGATTCACCGCTATCATTTTGGGGTTATGCATTAGAAACAGCCGCATTCACTTTAAATAGGGCACCATCTAAATCCGTTGAAACGACACCGTATGAATTATGGTTTGGGAAGAAACCTAAATTTTCGTTCCTTAAAGTTTGGGGTTGCGAAGCCTATGTAAAGAAGTTACAGCCGGACAAGCTTGAACCCAAAGCGGAACAATGCGTTTTCATAGGATACCCGAAGGAAACTATCGGGTATACCTTCTATCATAGATCCGAAGGCAAAATCTTCGTTGCCAAGAATGGATCCTTTCTAGAGAAGGAATTTCTCTCGAAAGAAGTGACTGGAAGGAAAGTAGAACTCGACGAGGTTGTCGAACCTTCTCCCGAACTTGCGAGTAGCGCAGCACCGGAAGAAGTTCCTGTGGTGCCTGCACCAATAAGAGAGGAAGCTAATGATGATGATCATGAAACTTCGGTTGAAGTTGCTACAGAGCCTCGCAGGTCAACGAGAACTCGTACCACTCCTGATTGGTATGATCCCGTTATGAGTGTCATGTTGGTGGACAACATCGATGACCCTGCGACATATGAGGAAGCGATGATGAGCCTAGATTCCAATAAATGGCAAGAAGCCATGAAATCCGAGATTGGATCCATGTACGAAAACCAAGTATGGACTTTGGTGGACTTACCAGATGGCCGGAAGGCTGTCGAGAACAAATGGATTTTCAAGAAGAAAACATATGCTGATGGTAATGTTACTGTCTATAAAGCTCGACTTGTCGCAAAAGGGTTTCGACAAATTTAAGGAGTTGACTACGATGAGACTTTCTCACCAGTAGCGAAGCTAAAGTCTGTGAGGATTATGTTAGCAATCGCTTCATATTATGATTATGAGATATGGCAGATGGATGTCAAAACAACATTCCTCAATGGAGACATTGATGAAGAGTTGTATATGATGCAACCCAAAGGTTTTGTCGATCCTAAAGATGCTAACAAGGTATGAAAACTTCAACGGTCCATCTATTGATTGAAGCAAGCATCCCGAAGTTGGAATCAACGTTTTGATAAGGTAATCAAAAGTTTTGGTTTTATACAAACTTATGGAGAAGCTTGTATTTACAATAAAGTGAGTGGGAGCTCTGTAGCATTCTTAAAACTATATGTAGATGACATATAGTTGATTGGGAATGATGTAGACCTTAATAGTGTCAAGGAATATTTGAATAATAGTTTTTCAATGAAAGATCTTGGCGAAGCAGCTTACATATTAGGCATAAAGATTTATAGAGATAGATTAAGACGCCTAATATCATTGTCACAAAGTACATATTTGGACAAAGTTCTAAAGAGGTTTGGAATGGAAGATAGCAAGAAAGCGTTCTTGCCCATGTTGCCCAATACGACGTTGAGTAAAACTCAAAGTCCGACAACGACAGAAGATAGAGAAAGGATGAGTAAAACTCCCTATGCCTCAGCCATAGGACCTCTAATGTATGCCATGCTATGTACTAGACCCGACATTGCATATGCTGTTAGTTTAACTAGCAGATATCAAAGTGATCCAGGAGTGGATCATTGGACATCGGTCAAAAACATCGTTAAGTACTTGAGAAGAACTAAGGATATGGTTCTTTCTTATGGAGGTGATGAACAGCTCGTTGTTAATGGTTACACCGATGCTAGTTGGAACATCGATCCGGATGATTCTAAATCACAATCTGGATACGTATTTACTTTGAATGGTGCAGCAGTTAGCTGGAGGAGTGCAAAGCAAAGCGTTGTGGCGAGATCTTCAACTGAATTGGAATACATGGCTGCTTCGGAGGCTTCACAAGAAGCGATATGGATGAAAGAGTTCATTACAGAGCTCGGTGTGGTTCCTAGTGCGCTGGACCCAATGTCAATCTACTGTGATAACATGGGCGCCATAGCCAATGCGTAAGAACCAAGGTCACACAAGAAGCTGAAGCACATCAAGCTACGTTTTCACGCTATTCGAGAACATGTCCAAGATGGGGACATAAAGATTTGCAAAATACACACAGATCTGAATGTGGCGGATCCGTTGACTAAACCTCTCCCGAGGGCAAAACATGACCAACACCAAACTGCCATGGGTGTTCGGTATATTACCATGTAATCTAGATTAGATGACTCTAGTGCACGTGGGAGACTGTTGGAGATATGCCCTAGAAGCAATAAAAATATAGTTATTATTATATCTTTGTGTTTATGATAAATGTTTACATTCATGCTATAATAGTATTAACAAGGAAACATTCATACTTGTGTGATTTGTAAACTAAAATAGAGTCCCTAGTGAAGCCTCTTTATAATACTAGCTTGTTGGTTAATAAATGATTGTGGCTTCCCTATCATGAACATTGAGATGTTATTAACAACAAGATCATATCGTTAGGAGAATGATATGGTGGACATACTCCTATAGATAAGCGTAGCATAAAGATCAAGTAATTTTTTATAGTTCAATTGCTATATGCTTTCTGATACATAGTAACCTAATTCCTTCGACCATGAGATCATGCATATCACCTTCACCAGAAGGATGCTTTGATGACATCAAACACCACACCGTAACTGGGTGGCTATAAAGGTGGCATTAAGTGTTCGGAAAGTATTGGTTGAGACACATGGATCAAGAGTGGGATTTGTCCATCCATATGACGGATAGATATACTCTGGGCCCTCTAGGTGGAATGTCATCCAATTAGCTTGCAAGCATGTGACTGGCTCACAAGGGATCACATATCATGGGAACGAGAAAAGAGTACTTATCGGTAACGAGGTTGAACTAGGTATGCAGAGATACCGACGATCATAACCTCGGATAAGTAAACTATCATGAGACAAAGGGAAATTGGTATCGTATGTAAGTGGTTCATTCGATCGCAAAGTAATCGTAGAAATATGTGGGAACCATATGAATTTCCAGATTCCTCTATTGGTTATTGTTCGGAGAAGTGTCTCGATCATGTCCGCATAATTCACGAACCGTAGGGAGACACACTTAAGGATTCGACGTTGTTTGAGTAGTTATGGAATGATGAGTAAGAGACCGAATGTTGTTCGGAGTCTCGGATGGGATCCGGGATATCACGAGGAGATCCGGAATGGTCCGGAGAATAAGATTCATATAAGGAAAGTCCTATTTCGGGGTTGGAGAATGGTTCCGGTGTTTTTATCGGGAATGTTCTAGAAGGTTCCGGAATGTCCGGCACTCCGGAGGGTAAGGGTACATGAATGTGTCATAACAAGTTGGAATGATTGCATCATGTACTAGGTGTCATCGCTGAACAAAATAAAGGGTTAAATCAAATCCTAGTTTGAAAAGTCAAACGCCAATTTGAAAAGTCAAACGGCTATTTTGTGAGGTGGAGGGAGAGTAGGAAACCTACTTGGGGAGGAGTTCCCTCCCTCCACCGCCGGCCCACTTGGAGACCGAGTTGGGGAGGGACTCCCCTCCCCTGGCGTGCCCCTCCACCTATATAAGGAGGGGCAGGGCTGCCCCTCCAAACACACAACACCACGCACCGCGAACCCTAGCCCCGGCGCCGCCACCTCCTGCTGTCGCCGCCGCCTAGGGAAAGCCGCCGCCGCTGCCTAAGCAAACCCTAGCCGCCGGCCTTGCTCCTCCTTGGCGTGTCTAAACCCTAGATCGCCAAGGCTCTCTCATAGTCCACCATACTCGCTCCGGCTTAAGGCGAAGCCCTGCGAGATCTCCCCTCTACTTCTGGTACCACGCCGTCGTGCTGCCGGAATCGCGAGGAGAGTGCTACAACCTCCGCTGCCTGCTGGAACAAGGGAGAGGAAGGTCTTCGTCGAGTACCGAACGTGTGACCGACTGCGGAAGCGCTGCCGAAACGCAGCGCCGGAAGGATCGTCTACGCGATCTTGAGATCGGCAAGAGTACGACTACATCACCCACGAGAATCCGCTCTCGTTAAACACTTTGGAATCTTCGAGGGTGAGTTATTCCATCGAATCGTTGCTACAATCTAGTAGATAGATCTTGTCTTGTTTGTTTGTATGCGGTAGAAATTTTTTGTTTTCCATGCTACAAAACCCTACAGTGACTATATCACAAGGGATCACATATCACGGGATCGAGAAAAGAGTACTTATCGGTAACGAGGTTGAACTAGGTATGCAGAGATACCGACGATCAAAACCTCGGATAAGTAAACTATCGTGAGACAAAGGGAAATTGGTATCGTATGTAAGTGGTTTATTAGATCGCAAAGTAATCCTAGAAATATGTGGGAGCCATATGAATTTCCAGATTCCTCTATTGGTTATTGATCGAAGAAGTGTCTTGGTCATGTCCACATAATTCACGAACCGTAGGGAGACACACTTAAGGATTCGATGTTATTTAGTAGATATGGAATGTTAGTAGGGATACCGAATGTTGTTCGGAGTCTCGGATGGGATCCGGGATATCACGAGGAGATCCGGAATGGTCCGGAGAATAAGATTCATATAAGGAAAGTCCTATTTCGGAGATCGGGAAAGTTTCCGATGATTTCATCGGAGAGGTTCTAGAAGGGTCTAGAAGGTTCACCGGTCTGGAAGGGGAATGGTCCATGAATGTGTCATGGATATGTGGAATGATTGGATCATATCCTAGGTCACTTGGTGTTGACATTTGCAAGAGAGAAATAAAGCTCTAAACTGAAAGTCAAACGGGAAGTTTGAAAAGTCAAACTGGAACAATGGTTTCCTAGTGGGAGAAGAAACAAGTCCTTCTCTCAATCCAACTTGGGTTTGGGTTTGGATTCAAACCCACCACTCCCAAGGCTGCTCCTCCCTCTCATAAATAGAGGGGGAGGCTGCCCCAACACCACAAGAGCCAAGCCCTCCCCACACCCGCGCCGCGCCGCCGCTGCTCGCCGCCGCCGCGCCAGCCGTCGCCTATCGCCGTCGCGCCGCCGCCGCCCTAGGCGCCGTCGTGCTGCCAGAATCACGAGGGGAGAACTACAACCTCCGCTGTCTGCTGGAACAAGGGAGAGGAAGGTCTTCATTGAGTACCAAACGTGTGACCGACTGCGGAAGCGCTGCCGGAACGCAACGCCGGAAGAATCGTCTACGCGATCTTGAGATCGGCAAGTGTACGACTACATCACCCACGAGAATCTGCTCTCGTTAACCGCTTTGGAATCTTCGAGGGTGAGTGCTTCTATCGACTCGTTGCTTCAATCTAGTAGATAGATCTTGGCTTGTTTGTGTGCATGCGGTAGAAATTTTTTGTTTTCCATGCTACGAACCCCTACAGTGGTATCAAAGCCGTGTCTATATGTAGATCTATTGCACGAGTAGAACACAATGGTCATTGTGGGCGGTGGTGCTTTTATTATCAATTGCTTTTTGTGTACTTTGCATCTTGCGGTATGATGGGATGAAGCGGCCCGAGCTAACCTTACATGACATCTTTCATGAGACTTGCTCCATGCTCAACATGCAACTTGTATTGCATAAGTGGCTTTACGGTTGTCTGTCTCTCCCATCATAGTATAGATTCAATTTACAATGGGCACTTGATAGTTCAAGCATCAACATTGTGGTTCTTGTTTGTAAGTTAGAACGACACTTATTGAAAGCCCCAAACCACGTAAAATATGCAAAGAAAATTAGAGGCGTCTAACTTTGTTTTGCAGGGGTGTGCTGTGATGTGATATGGCCATGATTGTGATTATATATGATGTATGCAATGTTCATAATTGTAAGTTGGCAACCAGCAGGAGCCATATGGTTGTCCTTTAAATTCCGTTAAGACCTGCATGTCTATTCAAAGTAGTTGTAATAGTTGAAGCTGGTGGACGACAACCATGAAACGGCGCCATTGACCTTGACGCCATACCGGTGATGATGGAGATCATGTTCATGCTTGAAGATGGAGATCGGAAGCACAAGAAGAAAGGCCATATCATATCACATATTATGAATTGCATGTGATGTTAATCCTTTTATGCATCTTGTATTGCTTAGTTCACAATGGTAGCATTATAAGATGATCCCTCAAGCACACAATTTCAAGTTTTAAAGTGTTCATCCTTAGTAAGCACCGTTGCTAAAGCTCGTTGTTTCGAAGCACCACGTGATGATCGGGTGTGTTAGATTCTGCGAGTGTATACAACGTGAGCAAGCCAGATTTTCTCATGTGAAAGCTAAGGTTTGATCTTGACGAGCCTAGCATGTACAGACATGGTCTCGGAACACGGATCACCGAAAGGTAAAGCATGAGTCATATAGAATATATGATGAACATGTTGATTGTTCTACATTGAAGCTACATCAACTCTCGTGATGATCGGTTTTGATGTGGTGGATTTGGTTTGTGTGATCACTAAAACAATTTGAGAGATATTGTTTTGAGTGGGAGTTCACCTAGATTAATTTAACTATTAATTAGAACTCAATTTGTCATAAACTTAGTCTAAACTATTGCAAATATGTTATAGATCAATGACGTCCCCTACCATCAATTTTAATGCGTTCCTAGAGAAAGAAAAGTTGAAAAACAATGGAAGCAACTTCGCGGATTGGTTCCGCAATTTGAGGATTGTCCTCAATGCTGGTAATTTGACCTATGTGCTAGATGCACCGCTGGGTGACCCGCCTGCATCTAATGCTACCGATGAGGTAAAGAATGTTTTCCTCACTCGGAAGAATCAGTACTCCACAGTTCAGTGTGCTATCTTGTATGGTTTGGAATCGGAGCTTCAGAAAAGGTTTGAGAACCATGACCCACATGATATTGTCCGTGAACTCAAAATGATATTTGAGGCTCACGCGGCAGTTGAGAGTTATGAGGCTTCTGAAAAGTTCTTTAACTATAAGATGGAAGAGGGCAGCTCTGTCAGTGAGCACGTGCTTAAGATGTCTGGGCACGCAAGTAAACTTCAAAGCTTGGGTATAGTGATTCCTAATGCTTTGGGGATTCACTGTGTCCTCCAATCACTACCACCAAGTTACAAGAACTTTGTGATGAACTACAATATGCAAAACATGGACAAGTCGTTGCCAAAACTCTTCTCCATGTTAAAGTCTATAGAAGTGGAGATCAAGAAAGAGCACTAAGTGTTGTTGGTCAATAAGACCACCAAATTCAAGAAGCAAGGCAAGTATAAGAAAAAGGGAAACTTCAAGAAGGGCGGTAAGAAAGTTACCGCGCCAGCGAAGAAGACCAAGGCTGGGCCTAAGCCTGATACTGAGTGCTTTTACTGCAAGGGAGAAGGTCATTGGAAGCGGAATTGCCCAAAGTACTTGGCGGATTTGAAGAACGGCAACATCAAGAAGAAAGGTATATCCGATATACATGTTATTGATGTGTATCTCACTAGTACTCGTAGTAGTGCCTGGGTATTTGATACTGGTTCGGTTGCTCATATTTGTAACTCGAAACAGGTACTGCAGAATAAACGGAAGCTAGCGAAGAACGAGGTGACGATGCGCGTTGGAAATGGATCAAAGGTTGATGTGATCGCGGTTGGCATGCTACCTCTTCATCTACCATCAACATTAGTTTTATACTTAAATAATTGTTATTTGGTGCCTGCGTTGAGCATGAACATTATATCTGGATCATGTTTATTGTGAGACAGTTACTTGTTTAAGTCCGAGAATAATGGTTGTTCGATTTATATGAGTAATATGTTTTATGCACATGCACCTTTGATAGATGGTCTATTCTTATTGAATCTCGATTGTGGAAATACATACATTAATAACATTGAAGCTAAACGTTTGAAAATGAGCAATAACTCGACCTATATGTGGCATTGTCGTCTTGGTCATATTGGAGTGAAGCATATGAAGAAACTCCATTCCGATGGACTTCTTGAATCACTTTATTTCGAATCACTTGAAAGATGCGAAGCATGTCTGATGGGTAAAATGACTAAGACTCCATTTTCTGGTATCATGGAGCGAGCTACGGAATTATTGGAAATCACACATACCGATGTGTGCGGTCCAATGAGTGTAGCATCGCGCAGTGGTTATCGTTATGTTCTTACCTTCACGGATGACTTGAGTAGATATGGGTATATCTATTGCATGAAACATAAGTCCAAAACTTTCGAGAAGTTTAAGGAATTTCAAAGTGAGGTAGAGAATCAACGTAACAAGAAGATTAAATTTTTACGATCTGATCGTGGAGGTGAATATCTAAGTTACGATTTTGGCGAGCATTTGAAGAAATGCGGAATACTTTCACAATTGACACCGCCGGGAACACCATAGCGTAATGGTGTGTCCGAACGTCGTAATCGAACTCTCTTAGATATGGTTCGTTTTATGATGTCACTTACAGATTTACCGCTATCGTTGTGGGGTTATGCATTAGAAACAGCCGCATTCACTTTAAATAGGGCACCATCTAAATCCGATGAAACGACACCGTATGAATTATGGTTTGGGAAGAAACCTAAATTATCGTTTCTTAAAGTTTGGGGTTGCAAAGCTTATGTAAAGAAGTTACAGCCCGACAAGCTTGAACCCAAAGCGGAAAAATGCGTCTTCATAGGATACCCGAAGGAAAATATTGGGTATACCTTCTATCATAGATCCGAGGGCAAAATCTTCGTTGCCAAGCATGGATCCTTTCTAGAGAAGGAGTTTCTCTCGAAAGAAGTGATTGGAAGGAAAGTAGAACTCGACGAGGTTGTTGAAACTTCTCTCGAACTTGTGAGTAGCACAACACCGTAAGTAGTTCCTGTGGCGCCTACACCAATAAGAGAGGAAGCTAATGATGTTAATCATGAAACTTTGGTTGAAGTTACTACAGAACCTCGCAGGTCAACGAGAACTCGTACCACTCCTGATTGGTATGATCCCGTTATGAGTGTCATGTTGGTGGACAACACCGATGACCCTGCGACATATGAGGAAGCGATGATGAGCCCAAATTCCAATAAATGGCAAGAAGCAATGAAATCCGAGATAGGATCCATGTACGAAAACCAAGTATGGACTTTGGTGGACTTACCGGATGGCCGGAAGGCTGTCGAGAATAAATGGATTTTCAAGAAGAAAACAGATGCTGATGGTAATGTTACTGTCTATAAATCTCGACTTGTCGCAATAGGGTTTCGACAAATTCAAGGAGTTGACTACGATGAGACTTTCTCACCAGTAGCGAAGCTAAAGTCTGTGAGGATTATCTTAGCAATCGCTGCATATTATGATTATGAGATATGGCAGATGGATGTCAAAACGGCATTCCTCAATGGAGACATTGATGAAGAGTTGTATATGATGCAACCCAAAGGTTTTGTCGATCCTAAAGATGCTGACAAGGTATGCAAACTTCAACGGTCCATATATGGATTGAAGCAAGCATCCCGGAGTTGGAATCAACGTTGTGGCAAGATCTTCAACTGAATCGGAATACATAGCTGCTTCGGAGGCTTCACAAGAGCCGATATGGATGAAGGAGTTCATTACAGAGCTCGGTGTGGTTCCAAGTGCGCTGGACCCAATGTCTATCTACTGTGATAACATGGGCGCCATAGCCAATGCGCAAGAACCAAGGTCACACAAGAAGCTGAAGCACATCAAGCTACGTTTTCACGCTATTCGAGAGCATGTCCATGATGGTGACATAAAGATTTGCAAAGTACACACATATCTGAATGTGGCGGATACGTTGACTAAACCTCTCCCGAGGGCAAAACATGACCAGCACCAAACCGCCATGGGTGTTCGGTATATTACCATGTAATCTAGATTAGTTGACTCTAGTGCAAGTGGGAGACTGTTGGAGATATGCCCTAGAGGCAATAATAAAAGTGGTTATTATTATATCTTTGTATTTATGATAAATGTTTACATTCATGCTATAATAGCATTAACCGGAAACATTAATACTTGTGTGATTTGTAAACTAAATTAGAGTCCCTGGTAAAGCCTCTTTATAATACTAGCTTGCTGATTAATAGATGATCATGGTTTCTCGATCATGAACATTGAGATGTTATTAATAACAAGATCATATCATTAGGAGAATGGTACGATGGACATACTCCTATAGATAAGCGTAGCATTAAGATCAAGTCATTTCAATAGTTCGTTTGCTATAAGCTTTCTGATACATAGTAACCTAATTCCTTCGACCATGAGATCATGTTAATCACCATCACTGGAAGGATGCTTTGATGACATCAAACACCACACCGTAACTGGGTGGCTATAAAGGTGGCATTGAGTGTTCGGAAAGTATGGGTTGAGGCACATGGATCAAGAGTGGGATTTGTCCATCCATATGACGGATAGATATACTCTGGGCCCTCTCGGTGGAATGTCATCCAATTAGCTTGCAAGCATGTGAGTGGCTCACAAGGGATCACATATCACGGGAACGAGAAAAGAGTTCTTATCGGTAACGAGGTTGAACTAGGTATGCAGAGATACCGACGATCAAAACCTCGGATAAGTAAACTATCGTGAGACAAAGGGAAATTGGTATCGTATGTAAGTGGTTTATTCGATCGCAAAGTAATCGTAGAAATATGTGGGAGCCATATGAATTTGTAGATTCCTCTATTGGTTATTGATCGAAGAAGTGTCTTGGTCATGTCCGCATAATTCACGAACCGTAGGGAGACACACTTAAGGATTCGATGTTGTTTAGTAGATATGGAATGTTAGTAGGGATACCGAATGTTGTTCGGAGTCTCGTATGGGATCCGAGATATCACGAGGAGATCCGTAATGGTCCGGAGAATAAGATTCATATAAGGAAAGTCCTATTTCGGAGTTCGGGAAAGTTTCTGATGATTTCATCGGAGAGGTTCTAGAAGGGTCTAGAAGGTTCACCGGTCCGGAAGGGGAATGGTCCATGAATGTGTCATGGATATGTGGAATGATTGGATCATATCCTAGGTCACTTGGTGTTGACATTTGCAAGAGAGAAATAAAGCTCTAAATTAAAAGTCAAACGGTAAGTTTGAAAAGTCAAACTGGAACAATGGTTTCCTAGTGGGAGAAGAAACAAGTCCTTCTCTCAATCCAACTTGGGTTTGGGTTTGGATTGAAACCCACCCCTCCCAAGGCTGCTCCTCCCTCTCATAAATAGAGGGGGAGGGCTGCCCCAACACCACAAGAGCCAAGCCCTCCCCACACCCGCGCCGCCGCCGCGCCGCCGCCGCTGTGCCGCCTCCTATCTCCGCCGCCGCCCTAGCCGCCGACGACACCTCCTCCTCCTCCCGAACTTCTAAACCCTAGATCTCCGGGAAACACTAATCCACCATAACTCGCACTGGCTTAGGCGAAGCCCTGCGGGATCCTCCCTCTACTTCCAACACCACGCCGTCGTGCTACCGGAATCACGAGGGGAGAACTACAACCTCCGCTGCCTGCTGGAACAAGGGAGAGGGAGGTCTTCATCGAGTACCGAACGTGTGACCGACTGCGGAAGCGCTGCCGGAACGCAGCGCCGGAAGGATCATCTACGCGATCTTGAGATCGGCAAGTGTATGACTACATCACCCACGAGAATCTGCTCTCGTTAACCGCTTTGGAATCTTTGAGGGTGAGTGCTTCTATCGACTCGTTGCGATAATCTAGTAGATAGATCTTGGCTTGTTTGTGTGCATGCGGTAGAATTTTTTTGTTTTCCATGCTACGAACCCCTACAATGCAATCACGGGTTCTTTTTCTGCTCTGGAGGGTTTAGCATCATCGCAATAACATAGTCCATGGGGACGGTAAGGCCTTGGTTGCTGCTTCAGCAACTTCCATTAAGAACTACAAGATCTCTTTCTCGGCCATGGCGCCTACTACTCCTAATGCAAAGGGGAAGGAGAACATACCCAATGATGATCACTTAGCAGGCCCAGTAACTATACAATCTACTTGGAGACCACCAGATGAAGGATCAGTGAAAATGAATGTGGATGCGGGCTGGGATCCCCTTTCCAGGAGGGCTGGCTTAGTTATAATTATCAGGAATCATCTCGGCAGGCCGATTTTGTTGGAATGGAAATTGATACCGAACAGTTCTAGTGCTAAAGAGGCCGAGCTCATTGCCCTCCTTGATGGATTAAAGTGTCTGTCTGTCCACTTCGCTGGCCTATCAACGTTGGAGTCTGATTGCTCACGGGTAGTGCAAACATTGTTTAATCCAGGTGGAGATCGATCGGAATACTGAGGCCTATACAGTCAAGCTAAGGAGATTCTGAGGAATTATACAAGGATTACTGTTGCCAAAGTGGATCGGTCTAGTAATTGTGCTGCTCATGCTTTGGCTCAATTAGGAAAATCAGGATCTAGTGGTAGTTCTTGGGGATCACCGCCGAGCTGCGTCTCGTCTATGGTTGATCGTGATTGTTTGAACCTTATGTAATCTTTTGAGCAGCAATTTTTTTAAGCACTCTTTTCCTTACCAGAGTACCTGAGGGAACTGGAAGGTTTTTAATGAGGCAGCTTGTTGCTCATATCCTTATTAAAGTGTTCTTACTTAAAAAAGAGATGGTCGGCGTGGCGGTATGACCCTCGGTGTCCATAATTGGAGCACATCGTGTGGCCAGGTGGCCCGTCGGTTCAGTAAGCCGGTAGAGGTAGCGATGATTTCATCAGAAACAAGAAAGAATTAAAGGGTGGATAGCAGGAGGATTGTGGGTCAAGATATTTGGTTTTGGTAGATTGCTCCCCACATATACCATCAAGGAGAATAGCGATTGAGAAAGATCAGACCATCAAGGAGAATAGCGATTGAGAAAATACTTCCTCCTGGCCGGTCAATGACGCTGGAGACTCCGGTGGCGACTCAACCTATACCAAAAAATCCGCCGGTTTCAGATCTTTGTTGCCACCGCCGCTGCCCGTGCCGGCGGTGGCGGCGGCCCCCAGCCAGCGATGATTGTGAAGATGGGCGGGTGCACCCTGACGAAGCCGTTTCAAGCGGAGCAGCGACGTTCCGTGGGTTGTGCAAGGCGAGTCGGCAAGGTCGGCAGTGGTGATTGCGGAGGACCCACGGTGGTGGTGTTGCTGCCGGCGCGTCCCGGGGCCCAATCCGGGCGTGTGGCGCCGAAGGCCAAGGAAGTGCGGTCAACGCAGATTTCTCGCTAGCGGTGGAGGCGTGTCATGGCCGAGGCATGATCTAGGCTTGGCTCGTGCGGGCTGGCCGCGACTATTCTGTCCTCAGCGTCTTGGTGCTGTTTTTTGCGCAGCAACGGCATGGCCGTGGGCCGAATAAAGGTGGCAGACCTAGGAGTCTTCTCGCACTAGGAAGGATGGTATGCTTGATGCCAATTCTCATTATTCTGGCAGGTGGCGAGTTCCGGAAGGCTCCACCGGCGATCTCATTTGCAACACAAGTTGTCTGCAGATTGCTGGATCGGATGGGATTCGGACTTGTGTTCCCATATTTCTGGCCGTGCGGCTTTAGGAGGGAGTGACATCAAGCTTCGATATTTGTTTCCATCATGGGAAATGTCGGTTTTTGATTTCCATGGATGATATAGTGGCGGAGAATGTCATGGTACCAAGGTCCGAGGCTAGTGACGGTGGGATGTGTCTTCGTGGCGACGAGGACCTTGATTGGTGGTCCTTTACTTGTAGAAGCGACATTGGCAAGCAGGAGCGGCAACACAGAAGGAGTACAAGGTCTTATATTTTAAGGTGAAAATTCAAGGTCTAACCTTAATTGGTTGTGCCTCTCAATGCCCTGTTAAATGGATTGTTTTGATAGAGTGAAAATCCAAGGCCTAGGATTAATTGACAGTGACCGACAATGACCTTGTTAAAGCTATTATTTTGTGAGTGTGTACTCTGGGTGTTGTCTTGTTGGTGGTTTGTGTTGTAGCTACAATGTCTTAATCACCATAGCGGGATCTTTTGTTTTTCTTTTCTTCTTGTTTTTGTAATAGCATTGTGTGCATCCATAACATCTTTAGGACATTTTGTTATTGCAGAGGCTGAGGCAGAATGTAATTGATATATCCGTGATATTAATATATTTTACTTTATCAAAACAAAGATGAAATATCAGACAACTTGTTAATGAACTGTCCGTTATAAGTTCTCGACCAGATATCTAGCCAAATGTAGCCACGTCATGGCTATATGGTGATGGAGAACTACTATATGCATCCGAGCTAGACTAAAGTATGACTAGTGGTGCTCAATCTTTTTACTTTGACTAGATTTGGTTAGAAAAATAAAGAGAAGAAGTGTGCGTCAGCGATGTCAAGTATGACTAGTGGTGCTCAATTTTTTTACTTTGACTAAATTTAGTTAGAAAAAAAAGAGAAGAAGTGTGCGTCAGCGATGCCAAATACTCCCATTTTTGTGGAATGGAAATACCACAGTCGACTATTCACTGAACTTATTGTCACAGATTATATACACTAAAAAGGTGGATTGGTGCTATCATCTTGATTGAATAATTATTGTTGAATTATCAAAACAGTGAGCAAAGTAATTTAGTAAAATTAACAACATGTGCTACTAAGCTACTAGAGTGAACAAAAGGAAAATTAAGCAAACTAAGACAAGTCGAGTAGATGTTTTCTTATATGTGGATAAAATGAAACTCATTGCATGCACATGCATGTAACTTTTCACTTTTAACTAATTAATCGGTTTGATTTAAATGTGAACACACGATTATCATGATCTTATTATTTATTCACCAGTTTGTTCTACATCACAAGTCTACAAGTATAACTGTATAATATAATAGATTTTGTTAGCTTATAAGGTATAAAGTACTAATATTAAAAGGTTAATTTGCTAAAAAAATCAATTTGTATAGTTCATAATTTGATTTTTAAACAAATATTATGGGATATGCCGCCCTAACAGAGTAACAAGGAAAATACAAGTTAAAATAAATCCACAAGGCTTATTTATAATAAACTTTTTTACTTATTTATAACTCACTCTCTGAAAATATGATCTTAATTACTACAATTTTATATTTTATACTGTTAACCATACAAAATTCAAGTATATTAGATACAATCGGTTCATTATACCGTTTTAACATTAATCTAATAAAAAAGTACTTGGAGTAAAATTATAGCATATGTTGCAAGCGAAGTGATTCTAAGGGAAGTGATTTTAGTTGTTTTTCCTCTTGAGGATTGCCTCTTTTATTTTGCAAAACTAAATTATTCTCAATCATAAAAAATAGGAACAATACACATGTATATAAATATTATTTTTTGCCGCTTAGACGAAATTCCAATGTACTTATGTGTTCATATCTTTTACTATCTCTAAATTAGTATCATGGTAGAGCGCCTCCTCTAAAGGTGAATGACGTTCTAGGAAGGCATAATAAAACAATAGATATAAGTAACCAGAAAAGATATTTATTAATATATTTATAACATAAGAAAATATCTATGAGGGATTCGTCCTTTATACACCATCATGCGATGCTTATTTGTTTTGTTTTGGAGTTTAGACTTGTCTTTCATGTTTTCGGATTTTTTTTGCAGCAAAGAGAACTTTATTACTCGGAAGGGGTTACAGATCGATCAAGCTCAAGGAACTAAACAATGTTGTCATGCCCTGAACCTAACCATGTGACAGTATGACGATCTGTTCTTGCGCAAATTAGCAAGGCAGCGACTAAGCCTAATCTGAGATCGTTCCACCTTTACAAACTTACACTGTTTATCTCGAGAAGACAAGTATTTAAAGTCGCTAATTATATGCATAAAAGGAGATTCATGTGTCGAGGCCCTCACCGCATCCACTACCAAGCGCTTCTATCTGTCGTGTGGTGGCGTCGTTGGCAAGATCGATAAAGTTTATCCAGATCTTAACTATGAAGATTGCTTATAGCGGTAACGATAAAGGTTACTAAGAGTCTGTTAAACAATATGAGCGCTCTCGTTTCGACTAGAGAACGTATGGCAAATGAGTGGTTTAGCCGTGTTATCCTACGCTGATAGCTTTGCTGTGGCAAATGGTTTGTCGTGAGTATTGAGCCGATTCGTCTTGTGGCCTGGACACATGTTGCCGACCTTTCATATAGTGAAAGAATCAGTATATATGGCTAGTAATATTAACAATAATGACTCGACCAAAAGTACACGTATATATATATATGCACATGCCACCAGACACAACATTTGTCTGGTGATAGAAAACATGTGATTCTCACTGGTGTGCGTTTGGATACGTTGAGAATCTTTACCGCCCCGTGCGTTGGTGTTGTCACTCGCGACCTCCGTGCTAATTTTGCGTACGTGGCATGCTGGCTGGGAGCCACGTGGCCGTATCCAACAGTGAAAACGTTGACGATCCACTTGTCCGGTACGTATGCCAGGTGTATGGGCGGGGCCGTTAGTTCATCTAACTGGTTCACTCACAGACTAGCCCCAATGGGGATATCATAGGTGGTATCATGCACCACATGCATATAAAATGCTTATGTGTCATAACAATTAATGATGAAAGAGATTGTATTGGTATCATAGGTAGATATGGTATCATAACACATAAAACTAGAAAAAATAATCTTAAATAAATCTTGTCCACAATTTTACATTGAGATTCTACAAAACAATAAATACACCAAGACTATGATACTACTATATGATACTATGCATTGTGGAGATGGTATCGTATACTAGTATCATATGCATGATACTACTATATGATACTCCCCATTATGACTAGTCTAAATAAGATCGATGGGAGACTAGTCGTCAATCATGACATGAATCGTGCTATTTTCGCTCATTATGGTGTAGCGAGTTAAACACCAATTATGTTTGTGCCTACTAGTAGACATCTTTTGTGTTCCATTGCATGAAGAAAAAATTCATGAGTTCCCGATCCAAGCCATACTTTTTCTCGTGAAAAATAAAATCATTCGGCAAAACAGAAAGTAATCGTTTTCTGTTTGAAGGGGACACACATGCTAATATCTGCTTAATTAAGAAGAATAAAATTACCTTAGTTAATTATTGGAAACCGAACAAGAGAGTTGAGTTCTCCACTCGTCGTGCTTTTTTTTTGGAAAGAAGTATATATTAATATCACAAGATACAAATCATATCTAGTCTCTGCAACAACGCATTACCCTAGCAGCCATACGGATGCACACAGCCAAAAAATAAAGAAAAAATATACAAAACAAAAAATTTACTATATAGTGATCCATTCGTTGAAACAACACTACTACCACCACCACCAAGCCATAACCATAAGTTCAGCTTCTCCAAAAACAACGCCTCTAAGAAAGAAACAATGCATAAACACCGTAATCGTCCGATCATAGATCTTAGGTTTTCACCCTAAAAAAGGTCCACACTCTCAAAACAATACTTTCAGTAGGACCATTGCTAGGCACAACCAGTTAAGGCTAGACCCTGGGTTTTTACCCTGAAAGGTAGGACCCTGGGTTTTCACCAAGCCACTTCCTCATCGTCTCCGAGACTCGAACCACCATTGTCAGTCCTCTATATGTAGCATCACAATTTAGATGTGGAATTTTTATCTTTTTTTGTTTTGTTTTTGCCATGCGCCGTAGAATTTAAAGATATGTCAATCTTCTCCAAGAGTGATACCTATATGTATCTTAGTACTCTCTTTGATCCATATTTATGTTCTCAACTTTGTCAAAATTTGTATGTCTAGTTAATATTTAGACTAGATGTATGCCAATTTATATATAATTGAGGACATTAATATGGAATGGAAGAGATAGCAAAATAGCATCTCCCCCATGCGTGCTTACTGGCTCATGTAGCTACACACGTGGCCAGGTTCGAGAGGTAGACGATCGGTATCTAGCTGCAGCTACAAGTAACAAGCTAGCTAGTGCCAAATTAGGAGGAAAGAAAATAGTGCATGCATTCGTGTGGTAGTGGCTGATTGACATGAACGACATGGACTTCTGGATTGGTATGTTGATGGGTCATCATCAAACATCGCATTCACGTTAAAGTAACCGAGGATAGGAAGACACGCACGCTCGTACTGTGTCGACAAGGAGAGACTATTGGATATATTTTTGACTATCCATTCATAAACTCGTTACTCATTCTAGATTAGTTATTTTTTCTGAAAAGCGATTAAATGATAGAAATAAAGGGTTATTTTTGCCATGCTGCTAGCTGCAGTAAGCATGGCATGCTTCTCTCAGAAAAAAATCATGGCATGCTAATTAGTTTATCTTTCCTATTATTCAGTTGAATTAACCGCTTTGCAGCATCAGTTGACTTATGCTGAGGTGGGGGTAACATAACCCTCAGTCACGAAAGGATGGTTGGGGTGGCAGTAGGTCCTCGGTATTCATAGTTCATAGTTTGTTGGAGGTCGGTGGCGAGGAGGCGTGGATGTTCAGTGAGCCGGTATAGGTGGCGGTGATGTCACCGGAGACGATAGAGAATTGCAATCAGAGGGTGGGAAGCACAAAGAGCTAGATTGTGGGTTGTTGGGTGAAAAAAATCAAATGAGAGTGAAGTAAAAGACCAGTCAACTTGTTAATAGGCAATTGTTGATAATTATTATACGGGACGAACATTAATTATGACAATTGATGAGCACTTTTTGGGTCGGAGTTGCTTTCTTTTCAAGAGAAAACATTTATGTGAACTATGAGTAGCACACCAGTTTTTGTTCAAAAGGAAAAATTATCAAAGTTGACGAATTAGTGAAGCAATGGTCATGTATTATATATTGGAAATTTAGATTAATTGAATGCTATTATCAGAATTTTGAACCTTTATCGGCAAATCTAGTCAGTCACAACCATAAACATGTGCATTTTGTTTTTTTCACTATTAGATCAACAAAACCAATTCCATTCACGAGACAATTTACTGTTAAGTTATTAAAAAAAGAACAAAAAAAAGATTGAGATACATTGGCAACACATGCTTTAGTACAAGTAAAAACGGATAAGTAAGAGATTTCATTATATTTTAGTGTGACATCGGGTTCATCACATTCATAAATTGTTTCACTTTGACCACCTTGGTCAATGAGATCCATGGAACAAATCATTGATACACACTTAATTTGATATTTACTCATTGTATTATGATTATTGGTTAATTGTATATAGTAAAGTACTCATTTAACAAGACAACCATTTGTACACTTCTGGGCAAATTTAATAAACTAGTGGTCTAAAAAATTTAAAATAATGTGATGTTTCTTACTTATATTGAACTTTTTAATTATATGTAATCATATGATCTTCATTAGTACAATTTATATTATATTATAAAACTAACCACATAAAATATAGTTAAGTTTGATACCATATTTAATTATATAATTAAACATATATCTTGGGAAATACATTTCACTAGACTAAAGCATATTGATATTTGTTTCATTTTTAAGATATTGACACTTAAATATTTTTTTGTCAAACTTGGTTCTTATATATCAGAAACATAAAAGAACAAAATTACAAATCATTAAATATGAATATGTAGCATGTAGATGAATTGCAAGTTTCTGTATTTGTCCATGTCTATTTTACTACTATTAATATCACGGTACATAGCTAGCTAGCTGGTAGACGTTTCAAGAATGTGCAAATTATTAAATTAGCAATATACTTCTAGAGTCTAGAAATATCAATGAGGGAGCTATATATATATATATATATATATATATATATATATATATATATATATATATATATATATATATATCCTCCAACGTTGGCATGCCAATACATGTTGTACATGTTTCTGAGTTTCAACAAACCAGCTAGGACCATGCGCATATCTTCTTCAAATAGCCTCATGTTATACAACCTCCATAGTAAAATAATAGATATATAGTTCAATACACATGATGTTTATTGGTTTAATCTGCATAAGAATGTGGAATTTCAATTCCAAAGATAATAATTATTTGCACTACTCACCTAATTCTCTCAAAATGAACTCATCTCGTATCAAGGTGTATGCATCAATATAACCACATGATTTGGAAAATCATATGTAGATATGTAACCCTCCTACTTTTCTTGTCCATGATGTGCTAAATTTGAATTATTTTTTTTTGCACAGGAGTAGTCCTCCCGTTTTCTTGGAGTGGAAGTTCAGGCATGAGAAATTCTTAGTGAACTGCATGCAGCTAGCTGCAGCCTCTTGATGACTAAGCTGCATTTGGTTTTTCTCATGTCTATCATATCCATACATACAACTAAAAAGTATATAATTCCAAGGGAAAAAGCTTAATCGTATCGGTGGGGTTGTTTAGAGGAAACTTTAGATGAGGAAAATTATATCATGAGTTCGAGTTGGGCTGCTAATTACGAAAAAAAAGTTTAAGAAAAGGTAAAACTGCCCAAGTAGAGTGTTCCTTTCTTTATGTGAATGAATGAATGTGACCACCTGTTCAACGCATACCTACATTGAAATCCTCTTATGGCCAACAACTAGTAATTAACATTCTAGAGTCCAATGCCTGTTTCCCCCCTCTGTTCAGTTGAACAAATTACGACAGAAAAACAACACACACAGAGGCATGAATTCTGGTACATTCCTGACTACTACTATTATTATTATCACAATACCACCGATTGACAACATCTTAAAATCAAAATCACAAGAACTCTAGTAAGTATTATTTTCTCGTGTTTTTGTCAATATACAGCGGAATCGCATTCAGACATACAACAAGGAGACCAACTCGGACAGGTTTTCGCTTCTCCCTACTACTTTGTTCTCGGTATGGCTTAAGGTTGGCAGTTTGACACAGAAGGCTAGTATGAAGAATAATGGTGGCCATCAGGAGTAGCGCCCGTAGCAGACACAAAGTACATTTACAAGGCAGAGTATGCCGCCGCAGACCTCAGGTTGTACTACAAGCTGAGCAACATATTTAGAGGAAACTCCTTCCATATGGATCACAACAGCACATTGCGTGGGGCCATCTGTCCTGCTTTTGTTTTAGGAAGAAAGGAGAAAACCCGTGTCACTGCATCGGTTGATGCACACGGCCTTCCACCATCTGTCTTACTTTTCATCCAACTGTTTCTGCAAGAAGTCGAGAACAGAGCGCCGCTGAAAAAGTACAGATTCAAAAGTCAGTCCAGAAAATGTACGCACTGCAATACCAAAGACGAAAGGGTAACTTGTAGCTACCCGTTGTTCAAGACCAGCTTGCTCGGAGTCCAGCTTCAACTTCTCAAGGCACTGAATTGCTTCCTCAAAACCCTCGACAGCCGCTTCTTCGTTGCCAAGATTTCTATCAACATCCGCAACTTTGGCAAGAGAAGTTGCTAGATCAATGACCTATACCAAAACGTTGTCAGATTTGTTGTAAAATAATAGCAGCTAAAGCAAAAAAAAACCATGCCATGATTATCAGTGCATCAAATAATAGCAGCTAAAGCAAACCACAAACCACAGGTAGTTTATCTATTTGATGTGGCAGCATAGTTCTCAGTTTGACCAAGTTTATACAAAAAAATACGAATATCTGCAACATCGAATGAACATATTGAGAAACTATACTTTATGGTGAATCTATTGATATTGATTTGATATTGTGGATGCTTATATTTTTACATATACATTTGGTCAAACATATAATATGTTGACTTTTGACTAAAGCTTAGGCGCCTTACATTTTGGGACGGAGGGAGTATTTTAAAAGAGCATTGTTAATTAATAACGGATATTAATTATGTAGAAGTACTAAATCAAACAAACAAGGTAATCTCAAATTGGCATTTTAACATTGCAGTTTGTCCAAGAAACTTAAGACAGTTTAGGATCCTAATCCTATCCATTATCGGGTATTCTCATAATACAAATAAACTCTGAATCTATGTGTGGATCAAGCAGAATTACATAAATGACTTCAAGTAACAGGTGGCATTCTCGTGATCACTCTAATAAGATTATATATTCAAACGGCTTTGCAATCATCCATACGTTGGCTACCGAATAGCAATTAAGTATATTTCTTGCAGATCCAGTATGGTGCGGCACTTGCTCCCATTGTAATCCTCAGAAAACATACAAACTGTTGTGTTGAGAGAGCCAACCCAGTTATCATTTATCTTCTACTGTGTTTGTGTTGCGTGCATAATTGCATACCCACAGTACCAGACTGTGATGTGGAAGACGATAGCCTACTGGTTTTGTGTACGGTATTTCAATACCATTTGTTAAAAAAAGCAAGAGCTGGCATGAAAGGTTCACTGCCCCCTAAAAAAGGATGACTAAGGTTCCATCCATTTCTCGTTTCAGACATAACTATCTATCTTGTTTGCACTGATGATTAATCTACAATTCTTAACTGAGAGTATGTGAGCATTTCAATCACCTGTGAGGCCACCGCTGAATGCTCCTTTACTGAACTCCTGCGAACATCTAATGAACGAGCATAATAACTTCTCGCAGATTGGAGATCCCCATCATAGTAGCGAAGGTCACCAACTTTATTAAGCGAAACTGAGAGTGTGTGGACCAACTGTAGAAGAATCCAAAAGCTCCATCAACATGAGGAATTTTACTGCTACTACAATTACAGGATGACACTAGATTAAAATACAACCTCAAGATCCTTTGTGGGCAATTTCGAGAGAAACTCGGCACTTTCTTCATAGTAAGTGATGGCCGAAGGAGCGTCTCCCAACGTCCGACTGAAAAATGGAGTGCAGCAATGAGAAGTAGGGAGAAACCAGTGTACAATGAGTTCATACAAATAAGAAAATAAGGTCAGTATGTGTCACTGTTATCAAGTCTAATGAATATACCGAAAGGAGTACGACAAAATGTTGATTAGCTGTACCTGATGTAGAAAATTATAAATACTGGAAAGAGCAAAATATTCACTATTGATATGGAAGCATGCCATGATTATCAGAGACATATCACTGACATCCTGCAAAGAACTAAGATCCTGACAGGTGGGTAGACAAGCTATCGGCCTATGGTTAGCACCAGCATGCTGCCTGGTATGGTGCATGTTGCATGGTTAATGGTTGTTCACTTTACCCTTTGCAAATATACCATACACACAAGTTGCAAATACCATGGCAAACTGGGAAAATATCAACTATGCGAATCAGTTAGTCCACACATACCATGAGAATTGCAAAACTGCTGATATGTGCTGTGCTATTCCAAACTAAACATGCATGGGATGGGAGTACAACATTGTGAAATATATCAAAAAAAGAATAATAAACTTAGGCATGATGAGATTTCCCATACATTTTCCTGTCCCTTCTCCAAGGAAAAAGGCTCTATAATAGTCAAAACTCGGAACATGCAGGTATTAGCATGCATGAATAAGAAATTAAGGACTGTTTTCATGGTGAGAAGTTGCTAAATAAATGGCCTATAAACGACAGTTACCAGATTGAATAGATGGTGCTTACTAGCTCAAACCATACTATTGCAAAAAGCACATTTTTAATGAATAACATGGATCCATTGTGTAAAAGTACTGACTCAAGCAAATAATCTCATGTTAATAAAGAGGTCTACACATAATCACGAAACAAAACTTTTACAGGTAACCTATCAAGGGATGTCGAAATTCTTCTTGATATGCAGAGCAGACAAAACACACAGAACATTAATCTTCTTTATTCTTTCAGTTGAAAAACTTCTAGTTGTGCAGACCAACATTACGAAATCCCAGTTTGCACCTAGTGGTGTATTTCTTAGTTTGCCAAAGCAAAATAGCTGGGAACAGGAAGTAGCCAAGAAAGAATGTCATACCAGCAATCCCCAAGCATTCCCAACACGGCCCCAAGCTGCGAACATAGGTCTAGATTATCTTTTGTAGATTTCAACTCCTCCCTGATGTCCTCTGCACACATGCTGAGCCTTGACTTTGCGCTTTCAATGTTCTGCGCGCGAAAAGCCTGGAGATGCAGAAGTTAGAAGCACTGCTATAATGATAACATAATGTTCACTGATAAATCAGTACATTACATACTGGATAGCCATGAATCATGCAAATTTCATCGGTTAAAGAAAGAGCCAATTATTATTGGAGTTGGTTTGCTTACTGACCCTCATAGCCTGCTGCACCAGAAAAGCACCTCTCTCCATGGAGACATCCTCATATATCACCTTGCTCTTTCCATCTTCTGCTTGATTATCCCCTCCAGCAAGCGACCGCTTGATCCGGGCATGGCCATTGATGAAGCGGTCGACGAGAGCCTGCAGCTCGGCGTCCGGCTCGATCCCCTCTACATCAGCGCCACACAGAGGGCAATCCTTGAAGCGCGATATGCATGCCCTGCCAAGGTTCATCCGGTCATTCTGTCAACAGGCGGTCCTTAAAAAACTGTCTGGCCTAGATGCAATGTGAAACAGGAGAGGCGCGCACTTGCAAAACTTGTGCGTGCACGGTGTGCACTTGCTGGCATCGTGCAGCAGCGCCTGGCAGACCATGCAGCTGAGGGGGCCGAGCTTGAAGGTGTTGGAGTCGTAGCCGAATGGGCACTTGGCAGGCACCATACGGGGGTCCTCGGCGCTCTCTTCTCCGGCAGTGGCAGGGTTGGCGTTACTTTCCTTGTTCTCGGCGCTGTGGTTCTTGCCAGTCACCGGGCACGCAGCAGCGCTGCTCCCGTTCTTGTCGGGCTTCTTGTCCGACTTCATGGGGCAGACACCGCCAGCAGCGGTGCCAGCTTTGGCGAATGGGCAGAGAGAGCTCATGGCGATTATCTTTCTCGAGATTCTTTCTTCGCAGGTTGTCTGCACACACATGGAGGCGAGACATTTCAGGTACGGGCACGAACGACAGTGATATTATTATACATCATATGGAGCGATTTTGATGATTTATGAGGAAGTACATGTGCCTAATTGGGCGAGCAGAAGCGGTTTGGCTGAGAATCGTATGGAACCACGGAGCACGAGGAATCATCGGGCATCTACCTTTTTTGTGGAGTTACCACTAATTTGTTCTAGGGTGCGTGTTCGCCCTAATCGGCAGAGGAATTGGGGATCCGACTGAATTGAGCAGGGCAAGCAATCGATCCAAGTAACGATGGAAGGGACGGAATCGAGTGGGAGGGTGCTTACATGCGTGGCCAGTCGGGCGGTCGGATCTGCCGGGGACGGCGGAGACGGCGGCGACAGCGACGGCGGAGGCGGCGGAACGAGCCTCTCCTGGTCTCTTCTGGTGGATAGGACCAAGCAAATCGAATGGCGATGCAGAGAGCACGACGGAAGGAAAGAGAAGATGCGAGGGATAGTGGGCTGGGCTGGGCTGGGCTGAATCCACCAAACTGGGCTCTGGCCTGATGCCGTTTCTCCTTGTAAATTTCGACCCTTCACGGTCCGTTACTGCAGTGATGCCAACGCCTGGAAAGCGTGGCTGGTCGGCCCAGTAGGCATTCTTAATTTTTTTTCTCTCGTGTTTTTCGTTCTCTTGTTTCTTTCTATTGTGATCTTATTTTAGCAAATTTGAGTGCCATAGGTTAGGAATTAGGATTATAACATTTAACACCGTGAAGGGTTCTAATTTAAGCTATGGTAGAAATGACAGAAAAGTAAAACCAACGGAAATATTGCATGAGGTGTGTCCATATAGTAGCATGATTGCATATGAACCCTGCAATTACTTTTGATCAGAAATGGGATAAGTGGGACAAGTGGATCCTACATTTAGATCCTTAAACTAACTCTAAACTAAGTTGGGGATAAGTGTCCCACTTATTTTCAAGTTAGGTCGGTGTATAAAAATGGGATCCCACTTATCCCACCTCCACGTATCTACTGGAGGGGAGGTGGGACTGTAGTTGCTGGTTAATAGACTTCAAATCCGAGATGAGCGTTTCTTTGTATAAAATAGACTTGTGCCGAAATGTTTTCTCTCCCTCGGGTACAAGCGTTGCATTTTGGCGGCTATATGTACATACATATAATACATGTGTTTATTAGCTGGATCGGCCATATACATTTGAATGGAACGGTCGCGTATACATACATACATGTCTAAATAGAGTGGCGCTATTTGACACCCAGGGTGTAGAATAGTTATTCTTCATCCACCCCCTATCTTTTAAACCGTATATGATTTTTACGTCACGTGAATTTTCTCTTATCCCGGAAGTCAAGAAGAACATAAAAAAATTTAGACATGCCGTAAAAAAATTATTTACATGACGTAAAAAAATACGGCGTAAAATGCAAATTTTCTATGTTTTTTACACTATAATGACTCAAAAAACATATTTTTATCTCGATTCTTTTACGTTTCTGATGAATATGAACATAATTATTAGTATACAAAACATAAATTTATGTATGTAAGAACATAAATATATGTGGGATGCAAAATAACTATTCTGCACCCTGGATGCTGAATAGGGTTTCTATATATATATATATATATATATATATATATATATATATATATATATATATATATATATATATATATATAGTTTGCCGTTCATCATCAGGTACATACAGCTAGCTATTTATTTAGCTTGAGTTCACCGGTACCTCCTGCCACCGCGGCTGCCCGGCCTCCCTCTGGCAGTTGAAGTAGGCGGCGGTGGCTGGCGCGCCGAGGCCATAGAACGCCGCAAAGTCTCTCGATCTCCGGCCACTCCTTCTGGCGGAACATCACGAAGGCGAAGCGGTGGATCCCGGCCGTCGGCTGCGGGCTCTTGTACGACACCACCTCACTTCCTGAACATGATATTAATTATAATGTTATGGGACTGGCTAGATTTCGATCGGTAAATTCTCTTAACATGGCTCACGTCAACTCAGGACAGAAGGTGGAAACGAAGGCGGTCATCCGTCGTCATCGCGTACCAGTGGAGGTACTCCCTCTCCTGAGGGTCGTGCATCAGGGTCAACCATCACCTAGCTAGTTAAAAAAAACATGTGTGTGTATATATATCAACATCATCAACTATTTTATTACCATCTAATTTTCCAAGTCATTTCAATAACACGATGCAATACAGGCCTCTAATATGACAAAAAAAAATTGTTGTTTATAAGGAGGGTGTGTACTTTGGTGTCCCCCAAAATTATATGAAACTAAAAATACAAGGACGGTCAGGATTGGTCGAATACTGCTATGCATTTCCAACTTCTGTAAAACATATCAGATCGAACCATAGAAATATGAGGTTAATTAATGGGGTGAACGCCACCGTCGGACACAGTAATCGTACACAATTTGTGATGCGTGGAGCACTTTCGTTAAAAAATACTAGTACTAGCAAACATGGAATGTGTCAAATAATGTAGGAGTAACACTACGGGAGAAAGATTCTTGTGTGGGTGTACCCACACGGCAAAGGCCTTCCGGAATACGGCAAACCCTTTGCCGTGTGTAAAATCCACACGGCAACGATCGAGACGCCAAAGGCTCTGTCGTGTGTCTTCACGCTCGGAACACGGCAAAGACTTTGCCATGTGTTTTCTGATCACACACGGCACACTAAAATAGTTGGCATATAGCACACGGCAAAGGCCCTGTGTATAACCTCAGCAGCACACAGGTGGGCTACACGTGACTTCTTAAGCAGCCCTGTTTTTTCAAACAAAAAAATTGTTTCCATTCATTTCCTGCAATTTGAAACATAGAATATATATATATGATCATACAGATCATCAGCAACACCAAATTGCATCGAACAACAATAATATAATCATCACCAACACCAAAATGCATCGCCAACACCAAAATATCACAAGTATGATCATAATATCATCACAAACACTACCAAATATCACACAAGACCAAGTTTATTACACAAGTGCATAACCAACAAGTGCACAATTCCTAAACTACACAAATATTACAAGTTTATTCTTGCCACCCACAAGACCATCAACTCCGAGTGCTCCACAAGATCATGCTCCATCGTGAGATCCTACAAGTTCAAGACAAATACATAAATATGATAAGTAAAATCATCAATATGTACAAGTTTCTAGGCAAGTTGATGGCAATGGCAATAACATGGGATTTTGACGAGTCTCATGGCAAATTACATCAATATGACAAGTAAAATCACGAATATCTACAAGTCTCATGGCAAGGCTAGAATTTCTATAAGTGTTATGGCAAGGCTAAAATTTCTAAAAAGTGTCATAACATGGCTAAAATTTTGACAATGGCATAGAATTATCTACAAGTGTCATGAAATTGCTAAATTTTCTATAAGTATCATGGCAAGGCTAAATTTCCTACAAGTGTCATGGAATTGCTAAATTTTCTATAAGTATCATGCCAAGGCTAAAATTTCTACAAGTGTCATAGCATGGATAAAATTTCTACAAATGCGATGGCATGGCTAAATTTGACAAGTATAAGAAAACAAACCTATAGGACTCGGATTCAGCCTCCGGACGACCGACGGATTGTTGACGGTGAAAGACGGCGGCGCCTGGTTGTTCGATCCACCCGCGGACCCACCAGGCGGTGGCATCGCATTGTCCATCTGCAGCATTGGAAATTGTGAGCATTAGATAATAAGGCAAGATTGAAAATTGCGAGCATTGGACAATAAGACACTTGATCACTTACCCACGAGAAGGCAAAAGGAGGAGTGTGAAGAGTCCCTGGTTGAGAATTGATGAGCATTTGTTGTGTCATCCACCGCATCATCTGCCCCTGTTGCTCCAGCAACCCCTGCTGATGGGCCTAGCAGGAACCCTCTTCCGGAGGGGCTCTCCCTCAACATCACCAGGGTCATCTCGTCTGATCTTATACCGCAATGCATTGCATACTGGGCATTTATCTAAATTCTCATACTCCTTACCGCGGTAGAGGATGCAGTCATTAATGCATGCATGTATCTTCTTCACATCTAATCCTAGGGGGCAGAGAGTCTTATTTGCTTCGTACGTACTCTCGGGAAGTTCGTTATGTTTTGGAAACTCCGGCTTCATTATTTTCAACATCTTTTCAAATGAGAAGTCAGTTAGACCACACTCTGCCTTCCATCGCAGCAATTCCAGTGTGGTACCGAGCTTTGTGCTGCCATCTTCGCAATTTGGGTACAACAATTTCTTGTGATCTTCTAACATGCCTCCAACTTCAATTTCTCCTTTTCTGTTTCACAGTCTCGCTTTGCATCAGAAATGACCCTACCAAGTTCATCAGCAGGCTCATCTGATGCCCGTTCTTCACCTTCTTCCTCTTCACTGTCTTCCATTGCAGTATCACTGTATTCAGGAAACATATGAGGATAGTTGTTTTCATCATCTTCTTCTTCACTGTCTTCCATCATAACCCCTCTTTCCCCTTGCTTGGTCCAACAATTATAGTTGGGCATGAAACCTTTCATAACCAGGTGGCCGCGAATGATTTTCAAGGAAGAGTACTCCTTGTTGTTCCGACATTGAACACATGGACAACAGATAAAACCATTCTCTTTGTTTGCCATAGCCACATCGATAAATTTATCCACGCCATTAATGTACCTGGGTACACGTCGGTCACCGTACATCCATTCCCGACCGTTCATGTGCATCATATAATTAAGTTTATCAAAAACGGAACATCATAAATAGTGAAGTGACCAATTCACATCGACACATGCATTGTATCAATGACAGAAAAAAGATAAGATTGCTAACCTCGATCGAGGGAAATAAAAAGGAGAAAGCTCAAGTGCGTCTCAGGCACCTCCTATATTTTTGTTCTGTGAGAAATTGAACGGGATCAACACCTTGAATGAATGCAAAGGAAAAAAATAAACTAGCACACCTCTCACACCTTCCACCAAGAAAAAACAGAGGGGAGACAGAGGGCTGGGGCGTCATATTTATATAGGGCGGGATCATACGTAACACAAACCGGGACTAAAGGTGTGTGGCAGGCCACGTGTCTGGCGCCCAACCTTCAGTTCCGGTTTGTGTTACAAACCGGGACGCATGATCCCTCACGAACCGAGACGCATGCCTCTGGCCACCGTGCCCGCTCGAACCGGGACGTGTGCCAGCATTAGTCCCGGTTCGTGGCGCAACCGGGACTAATGCTGTTAGGGGGCGCGTATGGATATCATGTTTCTACTAGTGGTAATTTTGGATGTTAAGAGTTTCAACTAAGGTAATTATTACCATGATACCAAAAGGGCACGGGGATACGACAGGATTCAAATATGCATCCCTATTTTCCTTCCTAATGTAGTTTTTCATATATATTTTCACAAAAGTTTTAAATAATAGAACCAATTATAGACTACAAGATTGTCAATGAGATTCAATCTAATTTTATTAAAGGTCGTTTTATTCTGGATAGTATAGCTAGTAACTCTTTATCTGACAATTCATTATATGCATATGTAAAAAAATTATGAGATTTATTCAAACTGGATTTGCAAAAGACGTAAGAAAAAATAAATCAGGAGTTTATGTTTTTTGTTCTTGATATGAAATGCCTCCCCCAACAGTTTGTTCGGTGGACCAAGTAGTCAGTTGTATCATGGTTAATTATGACAGAATGATGACCTCCGGCTCCCTGATCCCTACCGGGTGTGTGAAAGTAGATCTCCGGCTTGGAATCTTCAAAACACAACGGTGCTCCGTGGTGAAGCCTTGTTCACACAACCTATACATGGAGGGCATGGTCACAAGGGAGAGAGAGAAGAGAAAAGCAACCAAAGACATTCACTTGGTGTGTTTTAATCCCATCCATGGACACCCTTTTATATAGGAGGAGAGGGTGTGTCCTTCACATTAGGTTAGCCATGTAGGAGTAAAGGAAACATAAATATAACATGAAAAAGGGCACCAGCCGGGTGGGCTGCATGTGCCGGGTTGACGGCCGGCCGGATTTAATTTGCTCCTGAAGTCGAGATATGCTTTCGCGGGGTGTGGTTAATAATTTGATGTTAACAGTCGAGATGCTGAGGTGAGTTTAGTTTGTATGTGTTCCAAGTTGGAGCACATGTTCGTTTTATATGATCGTCTCTAACCACCACCTGTCATCCTCTCTCGATCGGTGTTCTCTCACTAGTGGAAACGAGGCCTTTGGTTGAGGTCAGAAATTGGCTTTAACACCGGTTCTGGTGCCCGTACCAGCGTGGTCCATAGAGCAAAAAGGAGCACCCCTTTAACACCGGTTCGAGCCACGAACCGGTGTTAAAGGTCCTGCACCAGTGGTCCGCGCAGCCTCCCCCTTTAACACCGGTTTGTGGCTTGAACCGGTGTTAGGGGGGGGCTATATAACACACCGCAATCCACACCCCTCTCTTCCATTTTTTCACTCTCTTATTTTGGAGCATAGCAAGAGGGTGAGAAGTGTGCTAGTTTGTGTTTTTTTCCTATGCACAAGAGGTGTTCGGTGAAATGTCCAAGAGCTCGAAATAAATTTTCTCTCTTTCCTTCTCGATCTGTGTTCTCTATCGAGGCGGTTTTAATCCAGATTTGTATGTGACGTAATAGCATAACTGAATCGTCCCTTACCGACGTGACGTCTGTGAATGAGGGCATCCTAGCTACCATTAATTATTCCCTTTTAAATTTAATTTGGCTTTTAAATATTTCCTATTAGTTATTTATTTTTTTATTTTATAAAATCCATATCTTTTTATTTATAGATCCAAACCTGGTGATTCCAATTTGTATAATTTTATTTAATATTTTTTATCCTTTTAAATCTCTTTAGGATTATTTGCTTATCATTTGGTATGGATTTCAGATAGGAGCTTTATTAGCTTTGGAAATTATTTCCCTTCATCTTATTAAATTCATAAGTTTTTATCCATGGTTCCAAATTGAATGAAATCAATTTCTATGATTTTATAATATTTTATTTATCACTTTGATCATTTTAAAATGTTTGTTGACCAATTTTTATGTGGATCAAACCCATAGTCTTAGAGTGATCTTGGAAGTGATTTTCTCCTATTAGGGTTTTTTAGAGTTTTAGTTTATTTTCCAAGTGTTTAAATTTCAAGATGCATTTATGAAGAATGCATTTAACTTGATCTTGAATTCAGTTGGATTCAAACTTTATTCAAAGTTTGTTCAAGATGGGCGTTTAAGTTTCCATTTAGAATCAAAAAGTTTCTTTTTACCCTAAAATTCAACCATTATTTATTTTGTTTATTTATTTTTCACATTACAAAATTTGGAAAATTTTGGGACGTGACAATAATCAAGAGCAGAGAAGCAGGAGTAGGGTTTTCCTTCCGGGGGTCTGAACCTGGGTAAACCTCGTGTCCCCGTGTTGCTTGTTTGCTAACCGTTCCGCGATCTCCAGCATCCCCATCTTCTCCAAAACCTAAGTCCATAACAATGGGAATTGACGAGATCAATCCTCGTCACCACGTGATTTATAGCGCTTGTTGGAGGTTTTATTTTGCTCAACACGCTGCATATCGGCAATTTTGTTAGCGCGTAGCCGATATAGCGCGCCTGCTGGAGATGCTCTAAGGTAGTAACATATATTAGTGTAACAACACTACTCTATGTTACTCTCCACTATGACTAGGCTAAAGCATACTCTCTCCTAACAAAATATCCCTCTTGGTCGGTCGTGCTTTGACTTAAATGTGCATATAAAACTATTATTAAAAAAAGACTACATAAACAATAGATTTCAAAATGTCAGAAAATTTTGATATAAAATTTAGTTTGTACAACCGGCCGGACATTCTAAAAGAGGAACAAATTTACTGTAGCTGACTTTTGGAACTTTATTTCTAGTGATCTTCTAACTTTGTTTCAGAATTTTATGAGGGTAATTTGGATGTTAAGAGTTTCAACTATGGTAATTATTACCATGATACCAAAAGGGCACGGGGATATGACAGGATTCAAATATGCATCCCCATTTTCCTTCCTAATGTAGCGTTTCATATATATTTTCACAAAAGTTTTAAATAATAGAACCTATTATAGACTACAAGATTGTCAATCAGATTCAATCTAATTTTATTAAAGGTCATTTTATTCTGGATAGTATAGCTAGTAACTCTTTATCTGACAATTCATTATATGCATATGTAAAAAAAATATGAGATTTATTCATACTCGATTTGCAAAAGGCGTAAGAAAAAATAAATCAGGAGTTTACGTTTTCTGTTATTGATATGAAATGCCTCCCCCAACAGTTTGTTCGGTGGACCAAGTAGTCAGTTGTATCATGATTAATTATGACACAATGATGACCTCCGGCTCCCTGATCCCTACCGGGTGTGCGAAAGTAGATCTCCGGCTTGGAATATTCGAAACACAATGGTGCTCCGTGGTGAAGCCTTGTTCACACAGCCTATACATGGAGGACATGGTCACAAGGGAGAGAGAGAAGAGAAAAGCAACCAAAGACATTCACTTGAATCCCAACCCATGGACACCCGTTTATGTAGAAAAAGAGGGTGTGTCCTTCACATTAGGTTAGCCATGTGGGGACTAAAGGAAACATAAACATGAAAAAGGCACCAGCCGGGTGGGCTGCATGTGACGGGTTGACGGCCGGCCGGTTTTAATTTGCTCCTGAAATCGAGATATGCTTTCGCGGGGTGTGGATAATAATTTGATGTTAACAGTCGAGATGCTGAGGTGAGTTTAGTTTGTACCATGGACCATGCATGGTGTTCCAAGTTGGAGCACATGTTCCTTTTATACGATCGTCTCTAACCACCACCTGTCATCCTCTCTCGATCGATGTTCTCTGTCGAGGCGGTTTTAATCCAGATTTGTATGTGACGTAATAGCATAACTGAATCGTCCCTAACCGACGTGACGTCTGTGAATGCGGGCATCCTAGCTACCATTTTGCTTGCTCATGCATTCAACGAGGGTTTACACACAAGAAAGATGGTGGCCACTTTGTATTCCGAGAGTACACGTCTATAGCTTTATAGAGAAAGAATAGAGTACGCGTACAAGATTATTCAACGTCCAGCTGCAACCAACCAGCGTCAAAGAACTCCAAAAGATCGATCCACCTCTAGAAAGAACTAACACTGGTGGAAAAAGGGCCTCCAGTCCCGGGTCACAACGGGCTCTAGTCCCGGTTTTGGTGGTTCAGGTGGGGCCAGGCAAAGAGGCATTTGAAAAGGTGACGGTTGCTTGCTCTGTTTTATTTACAAGGTGGGGCCAGGCGGAGAGCCGTGGGACCCACTATGCTACCGCTGCTCTGTTTTATTTAAAAGCACCGGAAAGCGCCGCCGGAGCTTGCATCGCTGAGTAGAAATTGAAGCTCGCATCAGTCCGAGTGGGTGAGCGGGAGGTGGCCACGCGCAGAGGTGGGAGGGGCGACCCGTTTTGGTAGCTACGAGCCGAGAGCGGCGACCGAGAGGGCGTCGCCAACGGCGGGAGCTATCGAGTGCGCAGCTCTCTGTTAGAGCCAGAGGGGTTGTGCGCGGCGGCGTTTAGATCCTCTTCTGCTCCGTCGTCCATGTCTTCTTCTTTCTCCCGAGCCACCTCGCAGTTCGACGTTCTGACGCGCATGGATATGCCGATCTTGCTCTGTCCGCGGTGTCGGGCGACCGTTGATTGGAGGATCTCGCGCACACCGTAGAACACCAATCGTCTGTTCTACGTGTGCAGTGAGAAGGTGATAAGAACCAGGGGAATTTCACTATTTTTTGTGGTCGGTATATTTGAGAAAATTGGTTGATATTTTTGGTATGTGCTTGCAGATAAAATGCTTCTTCCTTTGGGTCGATGTTCTGGCCCAGACGCTGATGAATGAGCTGCTAGATGAGCACGAAGAATGGTTGCCCATCATGCCACAGATTGCATCGGCCGGCGCGCGAGCTACTGCAGAAGAGACGAAGGGCGGAGGCGGAGCATGCATTGATAGAGAGGTAGCTAGAGAGCTAAAGAGGGTGAACCAGAAGATTAGTAAGCTGGATGATCAATCACAGATTTACAATTATATTTGGGCAGTTGTAGTTGGAATTGTAATCGAACTAGGTGTAATGTTGACATTGAATGGAAATGCATGAATTTGTGATGAATTTGTAACCTTAAAATAGTATGAACTTGTAAGCTTGAATTTGGGATGAATTTCAAAGCTGTAAATTAAGTAATTTGATCAAATTTCAGCTGGCCTCTGCCTTGATGCAAAATAAGAGAATGGTGAAAAAGTGAAAACAAAAAGGGGTGTGGCTAGGGGCTCGAACCCTACACCGCTTGCTTTGGTAGCATTAAGGACTGCTCTGTTAACCAGTGGGATGGATGGAAAGATATTGAGAAGGAACGGGAACAATGGTAGCTATAGTTAATCAATCCATTGGTTTAGGGTTTTACAAAATAAAAAATTGTACTCAATGTTTGTGCACGTGGAGTTGTGACCTGCTGGCCGTGTATACACGAGCATTTCGTTTTAGAAAATATATAAAATTGCAAATTAAAGACTACACCAAAGTTCATTATTTAAAGCGTGTCGAGGTAACTTGAGATGCAAATATTTATACCGAGCATTTCTTACGGTACGTACTTGAGTGACTGGCACCGCATGCACATAGTCCTGTTTTAAAATGATGCCACAGATTTCTTGCATCACTAGTAAAAAATTCTTGCATCGCCAGTCAAAGTTCTTACATCGGTTCAGAGAAATACAAACTACCTGCTCAGGAGCATGGCTGACCCCGAATTTAATTACGTCGGCCTCAGGTTTTGCGGTGACCCAACATACCACTGCATGATGTAGTATACTATAGTCGTTGACATAATACCAATGGAACACCGTTCACTAGTATTACATCCCTCAGAGTAGTACAACAGAAACATAGCAGGTCCAAGACATGACTATAGGTTACAACTCAACTCTTTACACAAGATCCAGAGAACACTCTAAGTTAAAGAGAGAGAAAGAAACTTCTTAAAAAGAAGAATCAAAAATAAACAACTCCAAAATTATAATACTATTAAGACTAATATCTTAACTAATGGTCTGGCATTGCTGCTATTGCAATACACTATAGAAATAGGTTCTATGGCTAGAGATTCTATTCTTATCTAATCAGCAACTTCGTCTTTACTTGAGCTGATGTATATGTTGACTTTCTTGACTTTATTGAAGAGCTTTAGCTTTTGATGATGATTCCTAGAGCATGGCTTGATGTGGTCATCGTCTGTACTGGCTCTAGATCCCAGCAAGGGTTAAGAAGATACTTTGAGTACGAGCGTACTCAGCAAGTCCACTAGAAAAGGAGTGTTTGATGCACTATATCTATAGCCACAGACCGTAGGTCGTAGGCAATGCAAGTTTTTGTAAACATTTCTTCAAAGTTTGCTTTTATTCTGAAAAGCTATGTCCGTCAGCCTTCACGGGTTTACTAGAACTTTCATGGAGTTCCTTTCCCGCCGCGTTCGCAGCTCCTTCTCGGAACAGGGAGTAACAAGTTACAGTTCTTACACTCTGCATAGGTGCGTCACTTTACCCATGAGAGACCTTAGCCTTGTTGCACAACCAAGTCATGACATTGTCCATACTTCCTTGGTATGGGGCCTAGTCTAAGATCCAAGCCAATCACTGCCCCCTTCGCGACCTCGCATGCCTCCTTGGTGTACACCATGCCCACATAATGAATTACGGCAATGGTTTGTACAAACCGTTAGATGCCAGAACTATCGTGGGACGTTGAGGGTTCCCACCCATATGTTGCATATACTCTACGAATTATCAATTAATATGCACGCTACAAGTGATAACAGCCACGACCTGCACATCCGGCTACATGCGAGAGGAAGAAGATACAACTGACTTCTCTGTCCCATTCCAAATCTCATGGTTAACGCGTGATATACGACGCAAGAATCACTGGCGACATTGGTTGTTAAGTCCTAGATAATATTTTTCTTTACCACCGGAACTTTCATAGTAGGTTATTACCTCATGGTAAATAACCTATAATCATATTATTATGAAAATAGTGTTTTTTGTCCTTTTTCAAATGCAAGTGATGACAACGCTGGATTTGCAAAATACTTTACAGAAAATAATCAAAGGACATGACCAAGTGTGAACTTGCCTTTTGTGGTTGCAAGATTATGCACCCACAGTCTTCAAGACAATATAAGATCCAATATCTGAAATCTGCATCATTGGTCCGGTAAGGACTAATGTTTAAAGAAGCAATATGCAGTTATGCATAGGTAATGCTGTGCACTTTTGTAAAACTCTCAAATTGAATCTCCAATACTTTGAGTGAAGTGAATTCAAGTGATTCTTTTAAGAGTTGGTTTATCTTCAAATTTTACTTTATAAGTAATGATCTTTATAAGGAACCTAAGTGTTTAACAATCCAAAATATGTAAGTAAAGTATAAGATGATGTGATTATGGTGAATTGTCATGTGGTTACTATGATACAAGTCCTTGGGATTGAGTTGTTAAGAGTTGAAGAACTTATTATAAGATTGTTATTTGAAGTGGCAAAAAGAATAACATTTGAAGAAAAGATTTCCTTTATAATGTTTAAGCAATCTTCATTGTTAATAAAACATGATCAATGCCTTCTGGTATTTGATTCATTAGTTTGGACTTGAGATGCATTATGTCTTAATTGAAATATACCAAAGTTAACTATAAAAACATAAGTAGTGTATTAGACATGATGTTTATAAGCTTTGAGACTAAAGTTAACTTTAAAAGGTTAAGTAAACTTAAGATGTAATATATTTTAATTATTCCCAAGTTTTAGATTTATAATAGGTATAACTAAGGTGTGGAATTATTCACTTTATATTTAAGTGAATGCTTATAAAGTTATTTTGAAGGTTATGGTTTAAATCTTTATTTAAGGTTTCAAAATATATTAATCAGTTAATAATTTACACTTAAGTTTTATTATAAATCTTAGTTCTGGTTTAGAACTTTCGTAATTTGATTTTTTAGGGTATTAATATTTCTTGAAGAAATATAATTTTTTTCTTACTTAAAAAAATGTTCTTAAAGAATTTTCAAAAATATATAATGGATAAGGATTTATTATTTAAAATATTATAAAAATTCTAATAATATATATAATATTTTTTTAGTGTAATATATTTATTCAAGACCTTAAAAATGAATTTTATTTATTTTTAAGTATTATCTTTATTTTTATAAAATTCATCAAAGAATTAAGTGTCTTTAAATATTTGCTTTATGTTTTATTTGTAAAAGTCTAAATTAGTATTTTTATGAAATAGTAAAGTTATTTTGATACACAAAAATGATTTTTATATATTTTTAGAGTTTTTATTTTATTTTATAAAATTTCATTCAATATTTAATGGTGTTAATAATTATTTTACTTTTAATTTTATTTAAACACTTAAAATGATATTTTTATTAGGTAGATATTATTTTTGTGGTCATTTTGATATATCATATGTATTTTTAGGATTTTTTATAATTTTCTATAGCTAAAAATGTTTGGAGTTTATTTTAGTAATTCATTTTTTTATTTTATTACTAAACCTAATTAACTTGGGCCGTTTGGTTGGATATGTGGGCTGGCCTGGCCCAACTGGACCCGGCCAGACCCCTCACCCCCGGCCCACCCCCACTCCACACACGCACACACACAAACCTTATCCTCTCCCCCTTGCTCCCGTGCGATGCCGCCGCCAGCCACTTTGACCGCCGCTGGCCGCCTCCTTCGCAGCCACACGCCGGCCAAACTCCGCCTCGACCACCTCCCTCTTTTTCTCGCCGCCAACCCATCTATTGGAGATATGCCCTAGAGGCAATAATAAATATAGTTATTATTATATCTTTGTGTTTATGATAAATGTTTACATTCATGCTATAACAGTATTAACAAGGAAACATTAATACTTGTGTGATTTGTATACTAAATTAGAGTCCCTAGTAAATCCTATTTATAATACTAGCTTGTTGGTTAATAAATGATTGTGGTTTCCCTATCATGAACATTGAGATGTTGTTAACAACAAGATCATATCGTTAGGAGAATGGTATGATGGACATACTCCTATAGATAAGCGTAGCATAACGATCAAGTCATTTTAATAGTTTAATTGCTATATGCTTTCTGATACATAGTAACCTAATTCCTTCGACCATGAGATCATGCTTATCACCATCACCGTAAGGATGCTTTGATGACATCAAACACCACACCGTAACTGGGTGGCTATAAAGGTGACATTGAGTGTTCGGAAAGTATGGGTTGAGACACATGGATCAAGAGTGGGATTTGTCCATCCATATGACGGATAGATATACTCTAGGCCCTCTCGGTGGGATGTCATCCAATTGGCTTGCAAGCATGTGACTGGTTCACAGGGATCACATACCACGGGAACGATAAAAGAGTACTTATCGGTAACGAGGTTGAACTAGGTATGCAGAGATACCGACGATCAAAACCTCGGATAAGTAAACTATCGTGAGACAAAGGGAAATTGGTATCATATGTAATTGGTTCATTCGATCGCAAAGTAATCATAGAAACATGTGGGAACCATATGAATTTCTAGATTCCTCTATTGGTTATTGTTCGGAGAAGTGTCTCGATCATGTCCGCATAATTCACGAACCGCAGGGAGACACACTTAAGGATTTGATGTTGTTCAGTAGTTATGGAATGATGAGTAAGAGACCGAATGTTGTTCGGAGTCTCGGATGGGATCCGGGATATCACGAGGAGATCCGGAATGGTCCGGAGAATAAGATTCATATAAGGAAAGTCATGTTTCGGAGTTGGGGAATGATTCCGGTGTTTTCATCAGGAATGTTCTAGAAGGGTCCGGAAGGTCCGGCACTCCGGAGGGGAAGGGTACATGAATGTGTCATAACAATGTGGAATGGTTGCATCATGTACTAGGTGTCATCGCTGAGCAAAATAAAGGGATAAATCAAATCCTAGTTTGAAAAGTCAAACGCCAATTTGAAAAGTCAAACAACAAGTTTGCTTGGTGGAGGGAGAGTAGGAAACCTACTTGGGGAGGAAGTCCTCCTCCCTCCACCGCCGGCCAAGGAGGCCAAGTTGGGGGAGGACTCGCTCCCCCTTGGCCGCACCCTCCCACCTATATAAGGAGGGGCAGGGGTGCCCCTCTAGACCTACACCTCTCTCCTCTAAACCCTAGCCCTAGCCGCCGGCCTCCACCAAGTCGCCGCCGCCCCCTAGGGTTTGCCCTAGCCGCCGAGTTGGGGATCTCCCCAAGCCCTAGCCACAGGCCTAGCCTCCTCCCTTGGTGCCTCTAAACCCTAGATCGCCAAGGCCTCTCTCATAGTCCACCATACTTGCTCCGGCTTAAGGCGAAGCCCTGCGAGATCTCCCCTCTACTTCCGGTACCACGCCGTCGTGCTGCCGAAATCACGAGGAGAGTGCTACAACCTCCGCTGCCTGCTATAACAAGGGAGAGGAAGGTCTTCATCGAGTACCAAATGTGTGACCGACTGCAGGAGCGCTGCCGGAACGCAGCTCCGGAAGGATCGTCTACACGATCTTGAGATCGGGAAGAGTACGACTGCATCACCCACGAGAATCTGCTCTCGTTAAACGCTTTGGAATCTTTGAGGGTGAGTTATTCTATCGACTCGTTGATACAATCTAGTAGATAGATCTTGGCTTGTTTGTTTGTATGCGGTAGAAATTTTTTGTTTTCCATGCTACGAACCCCTACAGTGGTATCAGAGCCGTGTCTATATGTAGATCTGTTGCACGAGTAGAACACAATGGTCATTGTGGGCGGTGGTGCTTTTATTATCAATTTCTTGTTGTGTACTTTGCATCTTGCGGTATGATGGGATGAAGCGTCCCGGGCTAACCTTACATGACATCATTCATGAGACTTGCTCCACGCTCAACATGCAACATGTATTGCATAAGTGGCTTTGCGGGTGTCTGTGGGGATTTACCGTGTCCTCCAATCACTACCACCAAGTTACAAGAACTTTGTGATGAACTATAATATGCAAAGCATGATCAAGCAGTTGCCAGAACTCTTCTCCATGTTAAAATCTGCAGAAGTGGAGATCAAGAAAGAGCACCAAGGGTTGATGGTCAATAAGACCACCAAATTCAAGAAAGGCAAGTCTAAGCAAAAGGGACACTTCAAGAAGGGTGGTAAGAAAGTTGCCGCACCAACGAAGAAGACCAAGGCTGGACCTAAGCCTGATACTGAGTGCTTTTACTGCAAGGGAGAAGGTCACTGGAAGCGGAATTGCCCAAAGTACTTGGTGGATTTGAAGAACGGCAACATCAAGAAGAAAGGTATATCCGATATACATGTTATTGATGTGTATCTCACTAGTACTCGTAGTAGTGCCTGGGTATTTGATACTGGTTCGGTTGCTCATATTTGTAACTCGAAACAGGTGCTGCAGAATAAACGGAAGCTAGCGAAGAACGAGGTGACGATGCGCGTAGGAAATGGATCAAAGGTTGATGTGATCGCGGTCGGCACGCTACCTCTTCATCTACCATTGGGATTAGTTTTATACTTAAATAATTGTTATTTGGTGCCTGCGTTAAGCATGAACATTATATTGGGATCTTGTTTATTGCGAGACGGTTACTTGTTTAAGTCCGAGAATAATGGTTGTTCGATTTATATGAGTAATATGTTTTATGCACATGCACCTTTGATAGATGGTCTATTCTTATTGAATCTCGATAGTGAAAATACACATATTAATAACATTGAAGCTAAACGTTTGAAATTGAGCGATAACTCGACCTATCTGTGGCACTATCGTCTTGGTCACATTGGAGTGAAGCGTATGAAGAAACTCCATTCCGATGGACTTCTTGAATCACTTGATTTCGAATCACTTGAAAGATGCGAAGCATGTCTGATGGGTAAAATGACTAAGACTCCATTTTCTGGTATGATGGAGCGAGCTACGGACTTATTGGAAATCATACATACCGATGTGTGTGTGGTCCAATGAGTGTAGCATCGCGCGGTGGTTATCGTTATGTTCTTACCTTCACGGATGACTTGAGTAGATATGGGTATATCTATTTCATGAAACATAAGTCCGAAACTTTCGAGAAGTTTAAGGAATTTCAAAGTGAGGTGGAGAATCAACGTAACAAGAAGATTAAATTTCTACGTTCTGATCGTGGAGGTGAATATCTAAGTTACGAGTTTGGCGAGCATTTGAAGAAATGCCGAATACTTTCACAATTGACACCGCCGGGAATACCACAGCGTAATGGTGTGTCCAAACGTCATAATCGAACTCTCTTAGATATGGTTCGTTCTATGATGTCACTTACAGATTTACCGCTATCATTTTGGGGTTATGCATTAGAAGCAGCCGCATTCACTTTAAATAGGGCACCATCTAAATCCGTTGAAATGACACGATATGAATTATGGTTTGGAAAGAAACCTAAATTGTCGTTCCTTAAAGTTTGGGGTTGCGAAGCCTATGTAAAGAAGTTACAGCCGGACAAGCTTGAACCCAAAGCGGAAAAATGCGTCTTCATAGGATACCCAAAGGAAACTATTGGGTATACCTTCTATCATAGATCCGAAGGCAAAATCTTCGTTGCCAAGAATGGATCCTTTCTAGAGAAGGAATTTCTCTCGAAAGAAGTGACTGGAAGGAAAGTAGAACTCGACGAGGTTGTCGAACCTTCTCTCGAACTTGCGAGTAGCGCAGCACCGGAAGAAGTTCCTGTGGTGCCTGCACCAATAAGAGAGGAAGCTAATGATGATGATCATGAAACTTCGGATGTAGTTGCTACAGAACCTCGCAGGTCAACGAGAACTCGTACCACTCCTGATTGGTATGATCCTGTTATGAGTGTCATGTTGGTGCACAACACCGATGACCCTGCGACATATGAGGAAGCAATGATGAGCCCAGATTCCAATAAATGGCAAGAAGCCATGAAATCCGAGATTGGATCCATGTACGAAAACCATGTATGGACTTTGGTGGACTTACCGGATGGCCGTAAGGCTGTCGAGAACAAATGGATTTTCAAGAAGAAAACAGATGCTGATGGTAATGTTACTGTCTATAAAGCTCAACTTGTCGCAAAAGGGTTTCGACAAATTCAAGGAGTTGACTACGATGAGACTTTCTCACCAGTAGCGAAGCTAAAGTCTGTGAGGATTTTGTTAGCAATCGCTGCATATTACGATTATGAGATATGGCAGATGGATGTCAAAACAACATTCCTCAATGGAGACATTGATGAAGAGTTGTATATGATGCAACCCAAAGGTTTTGTCGATCCTAAAGATGCTAACAAGGTATGCAAACTTCAGCGGTCCATATATGGATTGAAGCAAGCATCCCGAAGTTGGAATCAACGTTTTGATAAGGTAATCAAAAGTTTTGGTTTTATACAAACTTATGGAGAAGCTTGTATTTAAAAGAAAGTGAGTGGGAGCTCTATAGCATTCTTAATACTATATGTAGATGACATATTGTTGATTGGGAATGATGTAGACCTTCTTAATAGTGTCAAGGAATATTTGAATAATAGTTTTTCAATGAAAGATCTTGGTGAAGCAGCTTACATATTAGGCATAAAGATTTATAGAGATAGATCGAGACGCCTAATATCATTGTCACAAAGTACATATTTGGACAAAGTTCTAAAGAGATTTGGAATGGAAGATAGCAAGAAAGGGTTCTTGCCCATGTTGCCCAATACGACCTTGAGTAAGACTCAAAGTCCACCAACGGTAGAAGATAGAGAAAGGATGAGTAAGACTCCCTATGCCTCAGCCATAGGATCTCTAATGTATGCCATGCTATGTACTAGACCCGACATTGCATATGCTGTTAGTTTGACTAGCAGATATCAAAGTGATCCAGGAGTTGATCATTGGATAGCGGTCAAAAACATCCTTAAGTACTTGAGACGAACTAAGGATATGGTTCTTTATTATGGAGGTGATGAACAACTCGTTGTTAATGGTTACACCGATGCTAGTTGGAACACCGATCCAGATGATTCTAAATCTCAATCTGGATACGTATTTACTTTGAATGGTGCAGCAGTTAGCTGGAGGAGTGCAAAGAAAAGCGTTGTGGCGAGATCTTCAACTGAATCGGAATACATAGCTGCTTTAGAGGCTTCACAAGAAGCGATATGGATGTAGGAGTTCATTACAGAGCTCGGTGTGGTTCCAAGTGCGCTGGACCCAATTGTTGGAGATATGCCCAAGAGGCAATAATAAAGTGGTTATTATCATATCTTCACACTTATGATAACTGTTTACATACCATGCTATAATTGTATTAACCGGAAACATTAATACTTGTGTGATTTGTAAACTAAAATAAGAGTCCCTAGTAAAGCCTCTTGTTAAACTAGCTTGTTGGTTAATATATGGTCATGGTTTCCTGATCATGAACATAGAGATGTTATTAACAACAGGATCATATCATTAGGAGAATGATATGATGGACATACTCCTATAGATAAGCGTAGCATAAAGATCAAGTCATTTCAATAGTTCAATTGCTATATGCTTTCTGATACATAGTAACCTAATTCCTTCGACCATGAGATCATGCATATCACCTTTACTGGATGGATGCTTTGATGTCATCAAACACCACACCGTAACAGGGTGGCTATAAAAGTGGCATTGAGTGTTCGGAAAGTATTGGTTGAAACACATGGATCAAGAGTGGGATTTGTCCATCCACATGACGGATAGATATTCTCTGGGCCCTCTCGGTGAAATGTCATCCAATTAGCTTGCAAGCATGTGACATGGTCACAAGGGATCACATATCACGGGAACGAGAAAAGAGTACTTATCAGTAACGAGGTTGAACTAGGTATGCAGAGATACCGACGATCATAACCTCGGATAAGTAACATATCGTGAGACAAAGGGAAATTGGTATCGTATGTAAGTGGTTCATTCGATCGCAAAGTAATCGTAGAAATATGTGGGAGCCATATGAATTTCCAGATTCCTCTATTGGTTATTGATCGGAGAAGTGTCTCGATCATGTCCGCATAATTCACGAACCGTAGGGAGACACACTTAAGGATTCGACGTTGTTTGAGTAGTTATGGTATTATGAGAAAGAGACCGAATGTTGTTCGGAGTCTCGGATGGGATCCGGGATATCACGAGGTAATCCGGAATGGTCCGGAGAATAAGATTCATATAAGGAAAGTCCCGTTTCGGAGTTCGGGAATGATTCCGGTGTTTTCATCGGGAATGTTCTAGAAGGTTCCGGATTGTCCGGCACTCCGGGGGGGAAGGGGTACATGAATGTGTCATTACATATTGGAATGATTGCATCATGTACTAAGTGTTCTTGCTGTCCCAAATATAGGATTAAATTGAATCCTAAAACAGAAAAGTCAAATGTCCAGTTTGAAAGTCAAACGGCTAAAACAAGAAACTGTGGGAAACAAGCAAGAGGAGTTGGAATCAACTTGGAGGAGGAGTTGGACTCCTCCAGGCCGGCGGCCAGCCCTAGGCCGAGTTGGGGAGGGACTCCCTCCCTCCCCTGGCGCGCCAAGACCCCCCTCCCATAAAAGGAGGGGCAGGGCTCCTCCTAGACACACACAAGTTTCCTATCCTCTAAACTAAACCCTAGATCTAGACCCCGGTTTAGAGCTATTCGGTTTAGAGCCTTCTAATTGGTTTAGAGCCCTCTAATTGGTGTGTCTAATTACTAGACCACTAATAGCCTCTCTCATAAGCTCCACCATACTCGCACCGGCTTAAGGCGAAGCCCTGCGGGATTTCCCCTCTACTTCCGGTACCACGCCGTTGTGCTGCCGGAATCGCGAGGAGAGTGCTACAACCTCCGCTGCCTGCTGGAACAAGGGAGAGGAAGGTCTTCGTCGAGTACCGAACGTGTGACCGACTGCGGGAGCGCTGCGGGAACGCGGCGCTGGAAGGATCGTCTACACGATCTTGAGATCGGAAAGAGTACGACTACATCATCCACGAGAATCTGCTCTCGTTAACCGCTTTGGAATCTTCGAGGGTGAGTTCCTCTATCGACTCGTTGCTACAATCTAGTAGATAGATCTTGGCTTGTTTGTTTGTATGCGATAGAAAATTTTTGTTTTCCATGCTACGAACCCCTACAGTGGTATCAGAACCATGTCTATATGTAGATCTGTTGCACGAGTAGAACACAATGGTCATTGTGGGCGTTGATGCTTTTATTGTAGATTGCTTTTTGTGTACTTTGCATCTTGCGGTATGTTGGGATGAAGCGGCCCGGGCTAACCTTACATGACATCGTTCATGAGACTTGCTCCACGCTTGACATGCAACTCGTTTTGCATAAGTGGCTTTGCGGGTGCCTGTTTCTCCTAGCATAGTAAAGATCCAATTTACAACGGGTGATCAACAATGCTAGTATCAATGTTGTGGTTCTTGTTCGTAAGTTAGAACGACACTTATGGAAAGCCCCAAACCACGTAAAATATGCAAAGAAAGTAGAAGCGTCTAACTTTGTTTTGCAGGGGTGTGCAGTGATGTGATATGGCCATGATTGTGATTATATTTGATGTATGCAATGTTCCTTATTGTAAGTTGGCAACCGGCAGGAGCCATATGGTTGTCTTTAATTTCTGTTAAGACCTGCGTGTCTATTCAAAATAGTTGTAATAGTTGAAGCTGGTGGACGACAACCATGGAGAAGCGTCATTGACCTTGATGCTATGCCGGTGATGATGGAGATCATATTCGTGCTTGAAGATGGAGATCGGAAGCACAAAGAAGAAAGGCCATATCATATCACATATTATGAATTGCATGTGATGTTAATCCTTTATGCATCTTGTATTGCTTAGTAGACGACGGTAGCATTATAAGATGATCCCTCATGCACATAAATTTCAAGTTCTAGAGTGTTCACCCTTAGTATGCACCGTTGCCAAAGCTTGCTGCTTCGAAGCACCACGTGATGATCGGGTGTCTTTGATTCCGCGGGTGAATACAACGTAAGCAAGCCAGATTTGCTTATGCGGAAGCTAAGGTTTGATCTTGACGAGCCTAGCATGTACAGACATGGCCTCAGGAACACGGATCGCCGAAAGGCAAAGCATGAATCATATAGTAGATATGATGAACATGATGATTGTTCGCCATTAAAACTATATCAGCTCTCGTGATGATCGGTGTTGATGTAGTGGATTTGGTTCGTGTGATCACTAAAACAATGTGAGGGATGTTGTTTTGAGTGGGAGTTCACCTAGTTTAATTTCATTAATTAATTTGAACTCAATTTATCATAAACTAAACCAAAGTGAATTTGCATAGTTGTTGTAGTCATTGGCATCCGTTTACCACCTTGCGCTTAGTTATAATTGAGATGATAGAACTATAGAATTCTGGTTAGATACTTTACGAACTGGTATCGTATTGTTTTAAGTGTTAATCTAAAGTTTAAAAGTCCTATTGCAAACTTTCAGTAAGTTCCGGTTACTCCATGAAGTTTAATAATTAGTATTAAATCAAGAGTAACAATTCCAAGTATTAGTATATAAGTATCATGTTTGTATCCATGATTCTTGATATTCAAAGGATTCCCTTAATATCAAGGTTATCTAGGATCTGAAAGAGTTGTTTCAGAAACCATGATGTGTGGAAGATATTGTGATATCTGAAACGAAGTTTTGGTTACAACATGATAGAGTATAATATGGCAAAAGTCATGTTCTCATATTTGATGAGAATTTGCAAAAAGGTTGGAGACACTTGTTGTCCTAATCCTCCAAAAAGGTTTTGGATAGCAACATTATACTCATAATTCATCGTTATAAGCTAAAATTAGCTTGATCATGGACGATTCCATGATAAGGGTGAATATTTGATGTAGGTAAAATGTTTACTACACCAAGAGATTACTAAAGAAAGGAATTTGAAAGAACACCAAATATTTGATGATGGTGATCTACTTCAAAGTGCAAGTCCAAAGACATTGGTATTTAATTATACACGCTTTGGACTATATGTCATATGTATGACTCCACTATTGATGTTGATAGATTCTTTCAAACTGAAAAGGAAATACTGAAAGAGAATCTCATAAATATATGGCAGAAAAGAAAAGACTAGAATCGTTCAGTTTAAGTATATAGATGATATACATGTTATGGCTATATTCTTTGCTTGTTAAACAATGTGGTTCTTAAGTATTTGATACTGAATTTGTTGGTGTGAATCGTCATACGAAACAACACAATTCATGAACTACAATGGCCTAAGTAATTAGCAAAAGAATATGTGATGATGTTCATCAAGAACAAAATAAAGGGTTATTGTGTTGCTTGTTAAACATCAAAGCTTGCCTTCAAAGATTTGTTTTATCAGGTATTATGAGAACAAAAGGATTGTTCAAATAATTGCCGTAATCCATAAAAGATGGATGATTCGCAAATCTCGTTGGAGACATCACATCCATAAAACTAGTGCTAAAAATGTCGAAAGACAAATTGATTGAAAGATCACTTAGGAAGTGACATCGCCGTTTAAATTATATTTGAAAGAAAACATGAAGAAACTCCATGTTGATGGAATTTTGGAGTCTTCTGATTTTTGATCATATGACGCTTGTGAAACTTTCCTAGAGATAATTAAAACTTCGTTCATAGGCCAAAAGGGAACGAATGACTAGCTTATTGGAACTTGTACATATTGTTGTATGAAATCCGTTATGTGTAGTCAAGAGCGATGGATTTCAACTTCATATGCTTTCTCCGAAAATTTGAGTGAATATATGAATATTTACTTAATAAGGATGAAGTATGAAACATTTGAAAAGTTCAAAGACTTTCAAGATGAAGTGCAAAATCATTGTAACAAGAATATAAACAGTTTATGATAAAGATCATAAAGGAAGATATTTAAGTTACAAGTTTAGCATAATACCTAAGATTTAAGGAATCGTTCCGTGGATTTGCATTTCCCGAAACACCATAAGAGTATGGAGCGTTCGAGATATGTAATTAAACCTTGTTTGACATGGTAAGATCAAAGGTGTAATTCATAAAACTGCCATTGTATTTTAAAGATTAAAAGCTTTAGAGATTACCGTTTTTCCACTGAAAAGAGCTCCATCGTAATCCGTTGAAATGACACCATATAAAGTTATGGTTTGGGATAAAACCCAAGTTGTCCTTTCTTAAACATTGGTATGCTATGCATAAGAAAGATGTTTTGCAACCAAAGTCGGATGAACCTGTCTTTGTATGACTATTAAGTATTCCTCCATAAACACCGGAGACAAAAGTGTTTGTTGCTTAGAACGTCAAGTTTCTTTTGGAAGGAATTTTTCGTGAAAAGTTAAGTGGGAGGACAATAGAACTTTGATAAGGTTAAAAGAACCTTAGCTGTATGTGCAAAGTTGCGCAGCACCGAAAAGTGTTCCGGAGGCGGCAACAATGTTCATGGCTCACGTGCCTCAAATGTTGTGGTCACGGAGATCTAAGTTCCTATTGAAACAAGTAGATCGGGTAAACAATCAAATACCAAGATTTGAGGGTTGAATCATTATTTGAGAATAATGAACCGACTACATGCAAAGAAGCGATGATGGGCCCTGACTCCGTCAAATGGCTTGAAGCCATATAATCCGTGATAGTTCCATACACGAGAAATCAAGTTTTGAACTTGAAGGACCCTCGAGAAAGGTGTAAGACCTTACAGTTGTGTCTGGATCTATAAAGAAATAGACATGGATGTTTTACATCTATGAAATAGTCGACATGTTGAGAAAGAGTTCACAACAATGTTCAAAGGTTGACTATGACAAGATTTGATCTGTCATAGTGATATTTAGTCTAGACGGATTAATGTAGCAACCACTACATATAATTTTGTTATATGGTAGTTGAATAAACAAAACAAGTTCTTCTAATAGAATCGTTACCTAGGACATGTGCATAACACGGTCCATAGGGTTTTGTTAATTCAAAGGATGCTAAAAGCATATGCAAACTTCAATGGTTAGAGTGAGCATAGCGGAGTTGGAATCTTCACTATGATGAAACTGTTAAAAGGGTTTAATTTCATCAGAGACAATGAAGATGCTTGCATTTGCAAGAAATTAAGTGGGAGCGCTAAGACATGTTTCTAATACATTATGTGGAAGACATATTGTTGATTGGAAATAATGTATCTTTTATTAACACATATTAAGAATTTCATCCCGATGAAAGACTTAGGCAAAACCCAAATATTTGGCATCAATAGACGCTAATATGGTTGTGCCAGAAGTACATAGACAAGATATTGAATGAGTTCAATATAGAAACTACAAGAGAAGGTTCTTGTCGCACAAAAAGGATTGAATGAGTTCAATGTTGATGATATATTCAAGTGTATTGACATTTGGTAAAGTGAAACAAATAATCAAGTATAGATTGATACTTGATGTATGAAATCACAAAGAGTATTTATATCAATCATACTGTGATATGTACAAATCCAGATATGTCCTATGCTCTAAATGTTGAGAGCATATACCAGAATGATTCGTAAGATGATCATTGGACAATAGTAAGGATATTCTTATGATCTTCTGAAAGAACTAAGAGTATAATATTTGTAGAAGTGACAAATAAATGGTTAGTTCATTGTAAAAGTACTGCATTGATACTAGCTTTGTCACAAAGTACAAATTAAGTTTATCTCAATCTAAACTAAGGGTGGCACAATATAATGGAAAGTGAGTTCCATAATGGATTTGGATAATTTCCAAAGTTAAGACATTGTGACAGATACTACAACAAAAGGCTAAGTATATGACTGCTATTATAGCAGCAAAAGAGGGCATTTGTGTCAAGAAGTTTGTTATCAAACTAGGTGTAGTTCACAGCGGGATAATACTATGAAGATATATTGTACGACAATATTGTCAACATGTTTTAACCCCAAAGAACTAAAGGTCACACCGAAATACCAAATTTATACAAAGCCATCTCATTAGAGAATGAGTGATGCGTAGAGACGCAAAGACATGCAAATTACACACGGACCTGGAAGTGTCAGATCCGGAGATCAGTTGACCACTAGCAATCGTGTACATACAACACCGGAAAGCCATAGGTGTTATATACACAAAGGTTTGAAACTAGATTATTGACTCTAGTGCAAGTGGGAGACTGTTGGAGATATGCCCAAGAGGCAATAATAAAGTGGTTATTATCATATCTTCACACTTATGATAACTGTTTACATACCATGCTATAATTGTATTAACCGGAAACATTAATACTTGTGTGATTTGTAAACTAAAATAAGAGTCCCTAGTAAAGCCTCTTGTTAAACTAGCTTGTTGGTTAATATATGGTCATGGTTTCCTGATCATGAACATAGAGATGTTATTAACAACAGGATCATATCATTAGGAGAATGATATGATGGACATACTCCTATAGATAAGCGTAGCATAAAGATCAAGTCATTTCAATAGTTCAATTGCTATATGCTTTCTGATACATAGTAACCTAATTCCTTCGACCATGAGATCATGCATATCACCTTTACTGGATGGATGCTTTGATGTCATCAAACACCACACCGTAACAGGGTGGCTATAAAAGTGGCATTGAGTGTTCGGAAAGTATTGGTTGAAACACATGGATCAAGAGTGGGATTTGTCCATCCACATGATGGATAGATATTCTCTGGGCCCTCTCGGTGAAATGTCATCCAATTAGCTTGCAAGCATGTGACATGGTCACAAGGGATCACATATCACGGGAACGAGAAAAGAGTACTTATCAGTAACGAGGTTGAACTAGGTATGCAGAGATACCGACGATCATAACCTCGGATAAGTAACATATCGTGAGACAAAGGGAAATTGGTATCGTATGTAAGTGGTTCATTCGATCGCAAAGTAATCGTAGAAATATGTGGGAGCCATATGAATTTCCAGATTCCTCTATTGGTTATTGATCGGAGAAGTGTCTCGATCATGTCCGCATAATTCACGAACCGTAGGGAGACACACTTAAGGATTCGACGTTGTTTGAGTAGTTATGGTATTATGAGAAAGAGACCGAATGTTGTTCGGAGTCTCGGATGGGATCCGGGATATCACGAGGTAATCCGGAATGGTCCGGAGAATAAGATTCATATAAGGAAAGTCCCGTTTCGGAGTTCGGGAATGATTCCGGTGTTTTCATCGGGAATGTTCTAGAAGGTTCCGGATTGTCCGGCACTCCGGGGGGGAAGGGGTACATGAATGTGTCATTACATATTGGAATGATTGCATCATGTACTAAGTGTTCTTGCTGTCCCAAATATAGGATTAAATTGAATCCTAAAACAGAAAAGTCAAATGTCCAGTTTGAAAGTCAAACGGCTAAAACAAGAAACTGTGGGAAACAAGCAAGAGGAGTTGGAATCAACTTGGAGGAGGAGTTGGACTCCTCCAGGCCGGCGGCCAGCCCTAGGCCGAGTTGGGGAGGGACTCCCTCCCTCCCCTGGCGCGCCAAGACCCCCCTCCCATAAAAGGAGGGGCAGGGCTCCTCCTAGACACACACAAGTTTCCTATCCTCTAAACTAAACCCTAGATCTAGACCCCGGTTTAGAGCTATTCGGTTTAGAGCCTTCTAATTGGTTTAGAGCCCTCTAATTGGTGTGTCTAATTACTAGACCACTAATAGCCTCTCTCATAAGCTCCACCATACTCGCACCGGCTTAAGGCGAAGCCCTGCGGGATTTCCCCTCTACTTCCGGTACCACGCCGTTGTGCTGCCGGAATCGCGAGGAGAGTGCTACAACCTCCGCTGCCTGCTGGAACAAGGGAGAGGAAGGTCTTCGTCGAGTACCGAACGTGTGACCGACTGCGGGAGCGCTGCGGGAACGCGGCGCTGGAAGGATCGTCTACACGATCTTGAGATCGGAAAGAGTATGACTACATCATCCACGAGAATCTGCTCTCGTTAACCGCTTTGGAATCTTCGAGGGTGAGTTCCTCTATCGACTCGTTGCTACAATCTAGTAGATAGATCTTGGCTTGTTTGTTTGTATGCGATAGAAAAATTTTGTTTTCCATGCTACGAACCCCTACACCAATGTCTATCTACTGTGATAACATGGGCGCTATAGCCAATGCGCCAGAACCAAGGTCTCACAAGAAGCTGAAGCACATCAAGCTACGTTTTCACGCTATTCGAGAACATGTCCAAGATGGTGACATAAAGATTTGCAAAGTACACACAGATCTGAATGTGGCGGATCCGTTGACTAAACCTCTCCCGAGGGAAAAACATGACCAACACCAAACTGCCATGGGTGTTCGGTATATTACCATGTAATCTAGATTAGTTGACTCTAGTGCAAGTGGGAGACTGTTGGAGATATGCCCTAGAGGCAATAATAAATATAGTTATTATTATATCTTTGTGTTTATGATAAATGTTTACATTCATGCTATAACAGTATTAACAAGGAAACATTAATACTTGTGTGATTTGTAAACTAAATTAGAGTCCCTAGTAAAGCCTCTTTATAATACTAGCTTGTTGGTTTATAAATGATTGTGGTTTCCCTATCATGAACATTGAGATGTTGTTAACAACAAGATCATATCGTTAGGAGAATGGTATGATGGACATACTCCTATAGATAAGCGTAGCATAACGATCAAGTCATTTTAATAGTTCAATTGCTATATGCTTTCTGATACATAGTAACCTAATTCCTTCGACCATGAGATCATGCTTATCACCATCACCGGAAGGATGATTTGATGACATCAAACACCACACTGTAACTGGGTGGCTATAAAGGTGGCATTGAGTGTTCGAAAAGTATGGGTTGAGACACATGGATCAAGAGTGGGATTTGTCCATCCATATGACGGATAGATATACTCTGGGCCCTCTCCGAGGGATGTCATCCAATTGGCTTGCAAGCATGTGACTGGTTCACAAGGGATCACATACCACGGGAATGAGAAAAGAGTACTTATCGGTAACGAGGTTGAACTAGGTATGCAGAGATACCAACGATCAAAACCTCGGATAAGTAAACTATCGTGAGAGAAAGGGAAATTGGTATCGTATGTAAGTGGTTCATTCGATCGCAAAGTAATCGTAGAAATATGTGGGCACCATATGAATTTCCAGATTCCTCTATTGGTTATTGTTCGGAGAAGTGTCTCGATCATGTCCGCATAATTCACGAACCGCAGGGAGACACACTTAAGGATTCGATGTTGTTGAGTAGTTATGGAATGATGAGTAAGAGACCGAATGTTGTTCGGAGTCTCGGATGGGATCCGGGATATCACGAGGAGATCCGGAATGGTCCAGAGAATAAGATTCATATAAGGAAAGTCCTGTTTTGGAGTTGGGGAATGATTCCAGTGTTTTCATCGGGAATGTTCTAGAAGGGTCCGGAAGGTCCGGCACTCCGGAGGGGAAGGGTACATGAATGTGTCATAACAATGTGGAATGGTTGCGTCATGTACTAGGTGTCATCGCTGAGCAAAATAAAGGGATAAATCAAATCCTAGTTTGAAAAGTCAAACGCCAATTTGAAAAGTCAAACGGCAAGTTTGCTTGGTGGAGGGAGAGTAGGAAACCTACTTGGGGAGGAAGTCCTCCTCCCTCCACCGCCGGCCAAGGAGGCCGAGTTGGGGGAGGACTCCCTCCCCCTTGGCCGCGCCCTCCCACCTATATAAGGAGGGGAAGGGGTGCCCCTCTAGACCTACACCTCTCTCCTCTAAACCCTAGCCCTAGCCGCCGGCCTAGCCTCCTCCCTTGGTGCCTCTAAACCCTAGATCGCCAAGGCCTCTCTCATAGTCCACCATACTCGCTCTGGCTTAAGGCGAAGCCCTGCGAGATCTCCCCTCTACTTTCGGTACCACGCCGTCGTGCTGCCGGAATCAGGAGGAGAGTGCTACAACCTCCGCTGCCTGCTGGAACAAGGGAGAGGAAGGTCTTCATCGAGTACCGAACGTGTGACCGACTGCGGGAGCACTGCAGGAACGCAGCGCCGGAAGGATCATCTACACGATCTTGAGACTGGGAAGAGTACGACTACATCACCCACGAGAATCTGCTCTCGTTAAACGCTTTGGAATCTTCGAGGGTGAGTTATTCTATCGACTCGTTGCTACAATCTAGTAGATAGATCTTGGCTTGTTTGTTTGTATGCGGTAGAATTGTTTTGTTTTCCATGCTACGAACCCCTACACCCTCTTCCCCTTTTTCTCCGTTGATTGGGTTCAATCGAGGCTATGTGCCCTTCTGGCCGAACCCTAGCCGCCATGGCTCAAGGTCACGGTACGGCTCTCGCGCCATCGCCTTCGGTTGAGGCTTGTGGAAGAACGTGAGCCCCTCTCCAACGGTCTCACCTTCCAGTACTTCTGCTCGACCTGGCTTGCTCATCTTTCCTATGGTGGTGGTACTGATGGTGGTGCGGCGCTGGTGATGTTGCTGCTTTCTTCTCCTATGGCCACCGCGACCACGGCTTGGCGCGGGTTGCAGCGCCCTCGGGTGCTCCCCGTGTCGCTGGGTGTTTCATCGCTGACCAATCTCTGCTTCCTCTTCTAGTATCTAGCAAGGACTATCTGTAAGTCATACTGCTTATTCCCTTCTCGGTTTATATCTAGATCTCTATTAGTGGTGATATGACTATCCGTATTAGTGCCGAGACTCTGTTCTAGGGTCAATTTTACTACTGAAATTATCTGTGGGTATTTGGTTAGTTTGATTTAAGCTAAATGACTTCTGGATTTGTCATTTATATGTTGACCTCGGCTTTCTACTGGCTGATGACACCTTAGTATTATTTTTAGCTATGTGGTGGTTGATTAACTTGTAAATCAGCCTGGGTTGATTTTGGTTTATTGATGTAATCTAGGTATAGATGTTATGCATCAGCTAGCTTGCAGTAGATGGACTTGGAATAAGACACTTGCTGTAGTATGTGCTAAATTGTGAGTGGAGGGAAATAGTGTTGGTTTAGCTAATGTTTGTGTTTCTCCCTAACCAAATTGGTGTGCACTACTCTGATTATGTGCTCTACTCAACATCACTTGCTAGCCTCACAGTGGTAAATGTCCAGTAGTTGATTAAGTTAACTACTGTTAACTTCTTAGTTTACTTGTGATGGTTTTAAGGCCTTGTTTTAATCCTTTACCTTATAACTAAATGATGAGATACTATGGCAAGAGTGATTTATACTTAAACTTAATCTAGATAGAAATTGATTTAAAGTGTGGAGGATGTCAATTTTAACCTATTGGATTTAATGGGAGTGTGGCTGATTTCTGGTGATTTAGAATTAGTGAAGAGAAAAAGTTATTATATGGACTTATACCTACTGATTGTAATATAATATACTTATTGTTCCTGGTATGCTTTAAGGCATAATGGTGTGGTTTGATTTAGAGCTTAAGCTCTAGTATGATGGTTGTACATATTATCTGTGTTGAATATTTGTGTTGGCAGCACACTGATAGACTGGCGTGCAGGTTTATTGAAGAGTTATTGTTGTTACCTTGTTATATTATTGGTGGATAGCACTGCAGCTAATTTGACCTTATGATTCATTTGTGACATAATGCCTCAATCTAGATGACTTGTTCATCCTAGGCATGTGTGGTTAGCTGAACCCCACTCTTGATGTCTACTACTGGACATGAAATATTAATTTATGACTGTGTTTCCTGTACCACAAGACAGATTACAATAATGATTTCTAAGAATAGAATGATTCCTAGATTGGGGACTAGGAAGATGATTAACTTAGCTTTTCTTGGTTGCATGAGTTAATTGGTGTTGTTTCTAGTTCTAGTAGAAACTTCTGCCCTAGCTGCTGTTGTGGTGCCTCATCCTAGAGTGTGCACAATAACAGCTGGGTAGCATATCTTGCTTCTATGTTTCAGTCAACTGGAAATGTTTTCCCCAAGCCAAGGATGCACAAGCTGAGGCTTAAATTGACCTAAGAACAGATTTCTATAATTTGTTCTTGGCCCAACTTATGATGCAAAAGCTGAGGTGGATTATTTGGTTAAAAAGAATACTATGTTGGTCTCAAGATTTCTATGATGATTTTGCAAAGCATTTCTTTGCAAAACTAAGAAAATCTTTCTCTAAAGATTCCTGTCTTTGGGTCTCTTATGCTATATGACAGAAATGAATGCACTATATTTATTCCAAGGTTTCTACTACTCTACCTTGGCTTCCTGGAGCTTGTTGTATTGTTGGATCTTGATCAGTGGCTGCTGTATCTTGATATCCTACTCCCCTCTCCTTTTACTACTCCACCCACTGCAGCAACTATAGCCTGGCCTTCTCCACCTTATTCCCATGTCCAACTTCTTCTACAGCTGTGGCCTAGAATTCTTTTCCTGGAGCTGCTGCCTTGCCTTGATTTCCTCCTTAACCTAACTCTTGGATGGCTCCAGGGAGCAACCAGAACTAAAGATGTGATGGAATCTGGCTAGTGTGTCGTTGGTTTGTTTAGCTGAGATCTAAAGCTAGAGTTATATGTGATGTGGTCTTGTGCTTTGGGTTGATTTAGCTTGTGCTGTCCTGGGAGAGAATGAATGTGTGAGCGGCACTTCTCCCAGTAGTGGCTGCAGTTGCTTCTTCTATATTGGTCACTTTCCTTGCTTGATCGACAGCACATCACATGCAACTGTGTGTGTAAGCTGCCTGCTTGTTCCAGGTATTTTGTCCCATTGCCAGATATTTCCTAGCCTGGAAGCTAATCCTTTGTGGATGTGCTCGGTTGGTTTGAATATTAGCTCTTTGCCACTTACCTGTCCTTGGTGAAACTTGCCGCTGTACCAGCCTATGATGCACCTAGTTTGAGGCTAATATTCTAATAAGCACAGATTCTACTTAGGCCCATTAATTGCTGCTCTATGATGAAATTAAACAATGCATCTCATTGTTTAGAACTGAGAGCAAAACTAACCAACACGATCTTATTTTATTTCTGTCTTGTTTTCTTTCTTGTTTGTTTTGTAGGTATAAGATTAGGAGTAAGAATAATAAGCAGAGAAGAAATTACAAGGAATAGCATATAAAATATTTTAGGTTTTCTTTTTATCAGCTATTGTAATTTCTCTTTTTTTATTTGTAAGAACAATGTAATATTGTATAGTATTAATAAAGCTTAACTTTTCTTTCTATTTGTAATCTACCTTCTTGTAGTATTTATATCCTGTTTATAAAGGTGAATTCAATTCTTATCTATTGTTGTAATTCATTTTATAGGTATTTCAATTTTCAATTTCCTTTTCCTTGTAAGAACAATGTAATATGTTCATGTGCAGAATAAAGAATTCTTGTAACATTATTGATGTATTATCTATTATTTATTTTCTTTTATTTTTCATTGTTTTATCCTTTTCTAGTATTATTCTGTATTAACATTCTTTTCTATTTGTTAGTGTGATTCATTTGTTCATTTATAATTCAATTTGAAATTTCTCTTGGATTCAAATATATGATTTGAATCTTTAAATTCGAGTTGCTTCCACCCTAATGCAAAAGGGTTCAACCAAGGTCATGTAAAAATCCAGAGCACCAGCCCTAACCTTTCCACCCTAACAATAGAGATCTCGATCCCTCTATAGCTTCTTTACTTTTGCACGAAAATTTTCCCGGATTTTCTATGCATGAATGAAATGCACACACCTGGGTTCAGCTTATTTCTAAGCTCTAATGCTGGGATATTATAGGTTTCGTACATTACGTACTGTTATGGGCGAGGTATATACATTTTTAGTCCCGTAACTTGCATTGTCAGAGCGTTTTAGTCCCACATCTTGCAAAGTGAGCAATATTAGTACCACAACTTGCAATCCGGGAGCATTTTATTCTAATTTGATTTGATTTTTACGATTTCAACCTAATTTATCCAACTGTAGGTCAAATGTGGCATCGATTTTTTGCAAAATAACTTCTGTGTATTTGTTCTGCGCTTGCGACCTTGCCTGACAAGGTCCCCTACCTATTAGTTGTTGTACAAATAAGAAAACAAATATGAAAATATTTATCTACAGTAGTGGGAATCGATCTCACTACCTACGGCTAGAACCATGTGGCCTAGCCGTCTTCGTCGTTTTCGTGTCGCTTGTGGTAGTGTAGTACACTAATAGAACCGGAACTCTCCACATCTCTCCCGTCGCCCCCTTTGAGAGTCGGCTCTCGACGGCAACTGCCCTCCCTCTCCTCCCTCCTCTCCGGTAGCCATGGCGGCCGGTGTGGAGATGGAGTTGGTGGTTGGCCTACTCTTTCTCTAGTAATAGGTCTAGTTGTTTTCTTCCTTGAGATTTGTCCCCTGGTGGCGATTGAGGGTCGGACGGTGGATCTCGGCAGCCAGATCCACTGCGCCTCGTTCTTCATCCACTCAGATGTATCTCGCTGGTGGCAAGCGGTGGTCCAGAAGATCTGGCTGAGGGCGTGCATCCCTCTAAATAAGGCGCGTATCGGGTGCTTCGAGCTGGAGGTGCCGGATCTCCTTTGGCTCGATGTGGTCTCTCTTTCCTCCGCGGTGGTGCTCTCATGGGGAGAGCCGAAGGCTGCGGCGGTGAAGACCACCACTCGCCCATGCAATAATATCCAATCTTCTGTCCTGGTTCATTGCCATCGCCATCCTCTTCGCTCATCTCCCCAGGTCTGTGGCAGGTTCCTTGGTGTTGACGGTGAGCCGTTTTATCTGAGGCGGTGGTGGCGTGCCCTTGCTACTCTGGCTCTTCTTGCTTTGCTTCTTCTCTTCCTCTCGATCTCCATGGTGGGGATGGGGGAAAGTAGTAGTGGAGTCAAAGCTTCGCCGGAGTGTCTCTGGAGTTTTAGAGCCTCTTGTTCCTAGAGCATCTCTTCGCCGTCCACGAGGACGCGAATCTTCGTCAAGCCGGTGCGCTCCGACATATTCTCAACCTCCTTTGGGAGGCCCTTCTCGAGGTCGGGCTCTGAGGGCTTCGATGGGCCGGCGACAAGTGATTTTGTCCCCGTCGCCGTTCTCGGCTGCAGCGCTCGCCTCGTTCTGCTCCACGGTGGGGAAGAGATAGGACTAGTTTGTGATTGCAATCTTTCAGCAAGGTCCTATCTACAAATGTCAGGGACCCATGTTTTATTCTTCTGTCTTTTTGGGGTCCCCTGTAATATCACTGTACACCCACTGTTATATTAATGACAGGCTCTAGCCCCTTCTGGGGCGCTCCATTGCTTAAAAAAAAAACCTACGGCTAAAGAAATTCAAGCTTGGCCACTACAGCACACAAGGGCATTTGATAATTTTCAGAGCCTTTCTTTATTATATATTAGTTTTAGGCTGAGTTAGGTATCACCCACACAACAAGCTAGCTAGGTCTTGTTGGCTCACACGTACACAAAGAAGTTACTTATACTAGCGCATACACAGAGTGAAGTGAAATTTGATTGATTGAGTGTACACATAGACTACATGTAGACTTTCTTTTGGACATTAAAAAAATACGTGTTCTAAAGCTGTGAAATATTCTGGAAAAAGATACAAATTTTCAATCCAAAATAATTTGTGCACACACCGGCATTTTTATGTGCGTATATGCTGACAAAAAGATGAAGAAAATTTTCAATCCAAAATAATTTTGCAAAAAAAATATGCTAACATTTGTATAAAAATAATTACGTCCTTGAAAAGTAGCAAACAACTGGCTTGAACATTTTTTACGTGCATCTGTTGTTTCAAATTGTAAAAAAATAATTAGGAAAATAGCAAACGGTTGACGTGAGCATTTTTTAACATGCGTCTGTGGTTTTAATAAATTGTATAAAGATAATTACGTCCTTGAAAGTAGCAAACAGCAGCTTTGGGCATACTGGCTTGTTTAGTTACTGAATGGTGTTTAGTTTGAATACCGACAGTTTCTGTACTATTATTGTTGCCCACTTTACAAGACGTGGGACTAAAATGCCCTTAGAATGCAAGATATATATAGCTCGTTCTGGGCTGCGCGCACGTGCACGTACGTCGCGAGCCCGTTATGTCAAATGCAAAGATTTTCTTATGTCGCGTGCCATCGGTTGAGAACGGGCGCGCGGGGCCTGACACCGTCTCGCTCCTGGTTTGGACGCGTTGTAGAATAATTTTCTACATCAAAGAGTCAATAATATATATATTGTATTCTAACAGTCCCATCCTCGTAGACAGAGTTTAAGTGAGATTCTAACCCCGCGCCTCCTGCTAGCCAGGCGACATGGGGGCGATCACCACCGCAGACCCTCGAGGCCCACCCTCCAGCCTTGTAATACTATATAAATTACTGCCCAAGGGTTTACAATGTAGTAACTATAGAATACACAATATCAATACTATGTCAACACAATACACTATTAATTTTTCTTCACATATCAACATATCGTTTTCATATCTTGAAACTATTTTTATATACGGTACTACTAGCTACTTGGAAAGATGGGCGGAAGCGAATTATTGTGCACTGTCGCTGGGCGCTAGTCATGCTTTGGTCTAGGAATGCGTGAGTACATTGAGCAGTGGCTTCATGGTGTTGACGAGGGCCCGGTGCACCTGCTGGCTGCCGTCCTCTGCCGCGAAGGCGCACTTCTCTAAGCTCCGCAGCCGTTCCATGGCCTCCGCAGGAGATGCAGCCGTCAGGGATGTAAATGCTCCAAGGGCAGAGGAGGAGGAGATGGAGCAAAACCTGGAGGCAAGCCCAACGAAGATGGCGGCGGACCCAGATGCTGCGGCACATGTGGCGGCCGTGACGGCCTCGGCCAAAGCGGCCTCGCCGGCCGGGGTAGAAGAGGAAGGACGTCGGTGTGATAGGACGTGCAATGTGGAGGCGAGACGGGAGAGGTCGCGGTGGTGGCGGCCCGTGCTCAGCTGGCCCAGCGTGGCAGCGAGGCGGGCGGCGTTGCCATGGCGGCGCACCGCGGCCTGGGCCTCGGCGAGTAGCTGCTTCAGGGAGACGAGCACCTCGCGGCATAAGCCGTGCGCGTCGGCGAGGAGGATGAGGTCACCAAACAGCCGCTCCGTCCACCATGACGCCATCTGCTGGCACCGTCGCCTCTCCAAGCCCTGCACCTGGAGGTGGAGGAGCAGGTCGGTGAGACCGGACAGGAGGTCGCCAAGGTGGTCCATCCCTGCGCCGACCCACGCCGTGCGAGCTGCTGCCTCCTCCGTCGTCCCTGGCGCCTTGGTCCACCCGAGAAGGGCGTTGACGGAGTCGTGGAGGCCGGCGAAGGCCGGGTGGAGACGGCCGGCGGAGCGAGCGCGTGAGAAGTCAGAGAGCTCCTTGCGGCGAGGCCTGGGGACAGCGAGAGCGGCGAGCCATTGGCGAAACCCTGCTCCCATTTTCCTTTGCTCGCTCCTAGTGAAGTCGAGATGCTCAGGTACCATATACGCATGGAACATGGTGGTGTGCCAAAGTGGAGCACACGGTCCGTCCTTTTATAGGGGTCCGAGTCTCTAACCACCGGTCCAGCACACGATTAATCCAGAATTGTAAGTGACGTATTATCCAAAATAATATCTCAAAAAAAAAGTATTATCCAAAATAATGTATAAGTGATGTAGCATAACTGAAAATCGTTTCTAACTGACCTGACGTCTGTGAATGCAGCTGGCCTTGTACCGTGTTTGCTTGCTCACGAATTCTAAGTGGGACAGGTGGCCACTTTATTATTATTAGCTTTATAAAACAAGAAGAGAACTATATATATATGAATTCTACGTGGGACAGGTGGCCGCTTTATCAACGCCTAACTGCAACCAACCAGCCGTCAAACACCATCATGTATCATGTACTATGAAAAGGTCAGACGCGCTATATTTCGACGTCGATGTGCCCGCGCCGTATAATTTTGGAGCGCAGCGTGCACCGTTTTCCTCCACCAGGTTTTCCTCCACCAGGCGCTATAAACTACAGCGCAAGCGCGGCCGCAAAAAAAGTCCTCCACCAGGCGCTGCAAACTACAGCGTGCGGCAGCGCTGGAAACAATATTCACACGGCGCTAGGCATTCAACAAGATCAAATACGCAAATAAATCATCAACCAAATGATCTACCATAGTTCAAATATCATCACATAGTTCAAGAAAAACGCATAACATATTAAATGGACGCAAAGTGCAACATTGCATTTGCATATGACAAATGCAAAAGAGAATCTCACACTTGCTCATCATCTTTTGCTTCTTCTTCATCTTTTGCTTCTTCTTCTTCTTCTTCTTCTTCTTCTTCTTCTTGAATCTCACCTCGGCTTGATGGAGGAATAGAAGGATCCATAGAGGCCACAAATCCTCCTGGCGGTGCTCCCATGGATCCATAGACACCTCTCCGACATTGTATGCATCTAAATCTAAAAATCATCGACTCTACATTGCAAGAAATGTTTTTTACCTCTCCGGCATTTCATTGAACACCATGTGCACGCTGGTTTGGTCGGCGGATGGCGGCGGCGGTGGTGGATTGCTCCTTGGAGCCGGCGGCGGAGGTTGTTGCACGCGCCTAGCTGCGGACGCCTTCACCTTCTTCTACGCCGGCTTGTCGGCGCCCGCCGCGGCCGACGGGCGCTTGTGGACGGGAACCTTCCTCTTTGCCAGCGGCCGCGCCTTGCCGGCGGTCTGCACGGTGGCCTCCTCCGTGGCGGCAATGATCGTGTGCACAATCGAGCGTGGCGGGACGAAGAGGGCTCGGGCGGCGCCGCTAGGGTTTGGGGCGACATTAGGGTTTGAGGCGGCGGCGGCGTTATTTGGAATGGAGGAGGGAGGCGCCGGAGGGGTGCCGGAGGGCGCGTCCATCACCGGAATTCCACCGGCGGACGCGCGGAGAGGGGGGGGGGATTTGGCGCTGGGAACGGGAGAAAATTTCAGCGCGGGTTTTCTTCGCTTCGTCATGAGCAATAGAGCGCGCTGTAGCCGGAGCCCAAAGTATAGCGCCTAGGATAGTGCAAAGCGACCCGCACCCAAAAAAAATTACAGCTCCACGTGACATGGTTATACCTTGCGGGTACACGACCTTAGCATACCTGGTCCAGCCCAAGGAAGGCCCACGACGAATATGCACCATCCCATGAATATTTTTGGGTGGCCAAGGCCCATGACGCCTTCGGATCCTTGGAGAGCAAGACTAGAGTAGATAGAATATTCAAAGGGGTAAACCCTAAAACCTGTAACCGACTCGATCTGTGCCCGGGACCTGCCTACCTCTATATAAGGGCCGGGAGGGCACGACGAGGAGGCTCTCTAACATACCACCGCATACACACCTCCACGCCAGATTGCATCTGCGCACTCCTGTAACCTTCGGTTCCGCCATAATCAAGAGTAGACAAGCAGGAGTAGGGTTTTCCCTCCGGGGGCCTGAACCTGCGTAAACCTCGTGTCCCCGTGTTGCTTGTTTGCTAACCGTTTCGCGATCTCCAGCATCCCCATCTTCTCCAAAACCCAAGTCCATAACAATGGACATTGACGAGATCAATCCTTGTCAATTGGCATCGTCTGTGGGAACTGGGGGCGCTGATTGTGCGACCGTGACGGTCCCAACCAAAGCGATCTACAACTCCGTGGCGACGGAGAGTCATCTCCTCTTCGGCGCTTTCGACTTCATCGCCCACTCACCAGCCACCCTGAAGGACTTCGAGCCCGTTGGCGACGGACTCAAGATCCTGTTCGGGAGCTTCTGCTTCCAGGTGGGGCAGACCGGCACTCTCCGCCTCCCAGAGAGGGTGCCCCTGCCATCGAGCAGGCCCGCTTCATGGGCTCCACACCCCGTGCGACGCACATCGCCATCGACAGATGAGTCCTATGGCAGCAGCAGCTGCAACTCAGATCTTTGCAATCCACCATCGGAGGAAAGGACCTACGGTTCTAGATCCGAAAGCTGCGGCAGCAGCGATCCAATCTACGAGCGCTACCAATGCGTCGTAGTCATCTAGAGCGACGCGGAGCAGCACGCACCTAACCCGCCACCTAACCCGCAGGGTAGGAACGGCGAGAACAGAAGAAACCAGTCCCCCCCGCCCGTCGATGAAGACACCGATCCCAATTGGATCATCCACCTCAGCGAGGAAGGATGGGCTCAAGCAGGTGAAGCCTTAGCAGGCAACAAGATCCTGCCCGTGGGTGCCTCACGGGACCTGCTGATGGCGTACCACCTGCTCCTAGTCGAAGAGCACAAGAAGCAGGTGAAGATGCTAGAGGTGCTTGACAAACGCAAGCAAGCAGCCTCGGAGTCCAGTGCGCGGCGAGCTGCGCTCTCCGCCATGGGCATTGGCTCCAGCTCGCACGGCAACCATGGCAATAAGCACTGTTCTCGCATGGAGAACATGGACCCCAAGGAGCGTCGTGAGGTGACCCGGACCCTCAAGACATCTTTCATGGAGATGGATGCCGACGGCAACGTCATCCCGAAGACACCACAAGCCGCGATCATGGCAGCCACTACATATCTCGCGTACCATCCATCTCCGGTGGGGGACCCGAAAAGCGCCATGCACATGTCCGCACTTACCGGACTAGGACTCATTGGAGCTGCGCTCCACGGAGAAGCTCCTGCGGAGCCAAAGAAGAAGGTTGCGGTCAGATTCAACCGCAGCCCCATGCCGTCATCCGAGGATGAAGAGCACGATCTACCTCGAAGGCACAAAAGCTCGCGCCACCCTAGGTAGGTTTCCTACTCTCCCTCCACCAAGCAATGTTTGAATTTGACTTTTCAAATTGGCGTTTGACTTTCAAACTTGAATTTGATTTCTCTCTTCATATTGCCCAGCCAAGTGACCTAGTACATGATGCAACCATTCCACATTGTCATGACACATCCATGTAACCTTCCCCTTCCGGAGTGCCGGACCTTCCAGACCCTTCTAGAACATTCCCGGTGAAAACACCGAAATCATTTCCGAACTCCGAAACAGGACTTTCCTTATATGAATCTTATTCTCCGGACCATTCCGGATCTCCTCGTTATATCCCGGATACCATCCGAGACTCCGAACAACATTCTATCTCTTACTCATCATTCCATAACTACACAACAACATTGAATCCTTAAGTGTGTCTCCCTATGGTTCGTGAATTATGCGGACATTACCGAGACACTTCTCCGATCAATAACCAATAGAGGAATCTGGAGATTAATATGGCTCCCACATATTTCTATGATTACTTTGCAATCGAATGAACCATTTACATACGATACCAATTTGCCTTTATCGCACGATAGTTTACTTATCCGAGGTTTTGATCGTCGGTATCTCTGCATACCTAGTTCAACCTCGTTACTGATAAGTACTCTTTTCTCATTCCCGTGATATGTGATCCCTTGTGAGCCAGTCACATGCTTGCAAGCTAATTGGATGACATTCCACCGAGAGAGCCCAGAGTATATCTATTCGTCATATGGATGGACAAATCCCACTCTTGATCCATGTGCCTCAACCCATACTTTTCGAACACTCAATGCCACCTTTATAGCCACCCAATTACGGTGTGGTGTTTGATGTCATCAAAGCATCCTTCCGGTGATGGTGATTAACATGATCTCATGGTCAAAGGAATTAGGTTACTATGTATCAGAAAGCTTATAGCAAACGAACTATTGAAATGACTTGATCTTAATGCTACGCTTATCTATAGGAGTATGTCCATCATACCATTCTCCTAATGATATGATCTTGTTATTAACAACATCTCAATGTTCATGATCGAGAAACCACGATCATCTATTAATCAACAAGCTAGTATTATCAAGAGGCTTTTACCAGGGACTCTAATTTAGTTTACAAATCACACAAGTATTAATGTTTCCTTTTAATACTATTATAGCATGAATGTAATCATTTATCATAAACATAAAGATATAATAATAACTTCTTTTATTATTGCCTCTAGGGTATATCTCCAACAAGATGAGGCAACAAGCCCCGAACCCTGGGTACGGGAACGCACCCGCACCAGGTGAGATCCCACACAGAGCTCCTCCACCACCACCCACGGGAGTTGCGAATCACCCAATCGCACCCGCGCAGAATAACGGTGGGCACGGGTACCTCGCGCTGAAAGGATCACTGATGATCCAAAAAGGGCGCCCAACGAAAAGGGTGCAAAATAAGATCACCCATCAGATCAATCTGGCTGTGACCGCTCCACCCGCCATCCCTGAGTACCTCAGAAGATCAGAGTTCTGCATCATGTTCAGCCGTTCGGATCACCCTTGCCAGGTCCCTCGCCCAGGCCATGCTGCCCTGGTGCTCGAGGCGCAGATCGGAGGGTTCGACATGAGCCGCGTCTTCATGGACGACGGAAGTGGCATCAATCTGATGTTTGCTAGCACCTTAGCTGCAATGCGGATCCCGCTGTGTAGCCTGGAACAGTCCGACACTATGTTCCATGGAATTGTCCCAGGGAAGGGCATATTCCCCCTAGGAAAGATATGGCTCGACATCATCTTCGGCAAGCCCGATAAATTTCGGTGCGAACGACTCGAGTTTGAAGTGGTGGACGGGCCATCACAATACCATGCCATCCTAGGGCATGTGACATTCGCACAATTCCTGGAAGTACCGCACTACGCCTACCTGCTACTCAAGATGCCAGGACCCAGGGGCGTCATCACGGTCCATGGGATCTTCACCCGATCGGACCACTGCGATAGGGACATCAACAAAATCTCCCAGTCATTCGGCATGCAAGAGGATCTCACAAGGCTCCGGGAAGTGACGGACAACGGAGCACCCCCAGTCTCGAGGCAAAACGCACCCGACATGTCGTTCGACTCCACAGTCAACACAAAGAAGGTGCAGGTCCACCCGACGGATGCCTCCAAGACGGCACTGATCGCCAACGACCTCAGCCCCGCATAGGAAAGCGCACTCATCGAATTCCTCCGTGAGCACTGGGAAATCTTCGCCTGGTGTCCTGCGGACATGCCAGGAGTTCCCAGGGAATTCGCCGAGAACGCACTCAATGTGTTCCCAGATACCAAGCCCGTCAAACAATCTATCCGACGACTGTCTGGGCCACGGGCCGAGGCCATCGGAGTTGAAGTCAACAGACTGCTCGACGCTAACTTCATTAGGGAGATCAAGGAAAGCGAGTGGCTCGCCAACACCGTGATGGTCCCCATAAAGGACACGGACATCCTGCGGATGTGCGTGGACTTCACATCGCTGAACAAGCGCTGCCCGAAGGATCACTTCCCTCTCCCTCGGATCGATCAGATCATCGATTCGACTGCAGGATGCGAGAAGCTCTCCTTCCTCGACGCCTACTCAGGCTACAACCAGATTCGACCGAAGGTCGAAGATCAAGAAAAAAACGGCGTTCATTACGCTGTTCGGAGTGTTCTGCTACAACACAATGCCCTTCGGGCTGAAGAACGCAGGTGCCACGTACAAGCGATGCATGCAGGCATGCCTGAAAAACCAGATTTTCCGCAACATACAAGTCTATGTCAACGATATAGTAATCAAAACAAGGGAGGCCAAGACACTCATCGACGATCTTCGCGAGACGTTCGACAACCTTGATTGATACAAAATCAAGCTTAACCCAGAAAAGTGCGCCTTCATCTCCCAGCGATGAATCGAAGCGAACCCGAAGAAAATCCAGGCCATAATGTCCATGGAGAACCCAAAGAATCTCAAGGGCGTCCAGCAGCTTGCCGGACGAATCGTGGCGTTGAGCAGGTTCATCAGCCGCATGGGCGAAAAAGCCCTGCCCTTCTATCAGCAACTAAGCAAGGCAGATAAATTCGAGTGGACACCCGAGGTGGATGATGCATTTGAAGATCTAAAGCGGTTGCTCTCCACCTCGCCCGTCCTGGCCACGCCAAAGGAACGCGAGCCTCTACTGCTATACATAGCAGCAACACACCAGGTGGTAAGCACCGTATAGGTGGTTGAGCGACCCGAAGAAGGCAAGACCCATGGGGTCCAACGCCCAATCTACTACCTTAGCGAGGTCTTGACACCGACCAAGCAGAGGTACCCTCACTACCAGAAAATCGCCTACGGCATGTTCATGACGGCTGAGCCACTACTTCCAGGAGCACCAAGTGATGGTCGTCAACGAAGCACCGTTGAACAGCATCCTGAACAATCCAGAGGCCACAGGACGCGTGGCCCTTTGGGGCATCGAGCTATCACCTCTAGACATCGTCTACGAGAAGCGCCACACGATCAAGTCTTAGGTCCTCCCAGACTTCCTTGTACACTGGGTGGAACTACAGCTGCCAGACACCCCGGACATGACACAGTCATGGACAATGCACTTCGACGGCTCCAAGCACGAAGCCGGAGCAGGAGCCGGGGTCATACTGACCTCCCTTGTAAGATCCCTCCTTTGTAAAGGAAAGGATCCCTGTGATTGCAATGCTAGTCCCTGGATCAATGCTAGCATCCACAGTTTAAGATGAAGTACACAGAAACAAAGGTCATTATTACATGTCATTCCAGAGACAAACTTAGTCTTTTACAAACTCCATGGCCACAGGCCTAATACAAGAGTTCAAATATATAATAAGATAAATAAGTCTTCATCTTCATGTGCCACAGGCAAGCATGTTGAGTGTAGACTCATAACCCCTAATCACCATCAGAATAACCTGCAACAACACAAGTTACAGCCACAGTGGGTCAATACATTGGAATAGTATTGGCAAGTGATACCTTAGGAGAATGTTGTTAGACTAGATACTATATGCAATTTGGCTAAGTGTAGCTTAGGCTGGCTTTGCTCAAAATAGGTTTTTCCTATTAGTTGAAAACACTAGGTTTTTCTTTGACAAAAACTTTCCCAAGGAACCACCAATAGAAATTGGTGAACCTTCACCCTTGTTCAACCACAAGTTTTTAACTTAGAAATTGGGATGAGGATATTCTTGATAGCTTCCATGTCTTGATGCTCAAATTGTCCAATACCAGGGACATGGCTAAGTACTTAGATTCTTGCATCTGCAGAGGTTGTGCACTTTCCCCACAAGACTTGATTTTCACCAAGACAGGACCTTTCAGAAGCCTTCCCTTAGACCAAATGGACGCGCTCCAACCTATCATACCACTACCACCAACTGTCCAAATGGCTAAGTTATTGCAACCTATGTGATCCAGGCAGAGCCCATATTGCCAAGTGGCTGCACTAGAAGCTTCTTAACATATGGCATCTCAAATCCTTTTGTTCCTGGGTGGCTTTCCACAAGTGAGATACACAAGGTAAACCATAGAAATGGGCCTTGTGTAACCACTCAACATAACCCATTCACAACCATTCCACCCAGGTGATTCATTCACTTAGTTGTTTTATTAAGCAAAAACATAAGTCCAAAGACTTAGAAATATTTTCTCATAGCATGAATATATAACCACCCTTGGTTGCTACTAGCTAGGCTAAGCATGGCATAGATAAACATCTTAACTTAGAAATTTCTAGCAATTCTACAACTACTAGGATTTCCCAAGCATAGCATATAGATCAAAATATTCATGCAAGTCTAGCAAAATATTTCTAGTGCATAGTTGAAAAACATAGGTATAAAATCATGAGGTACCACTTGCCTTGGTAGTTTGGGGAGTAGCAACAATCCTCACAATCACAATCACTATTTGCACCAAAATCTACACATAAAATAATGGCACAAAATCACATATACAATTTATACAAGCAAAAATACATGAATGTATGCAATATGCCATGTGATGATTTTCTACACCAAACAAGACAAGTGCGTAGTACTGAAATCATAAACAAGTACAAAACAAGCCAAATAAACTTTATTTGAATAGCAAAACATTTTCCAAATAATTACTATACTCAAATTATGCCTACAAATGTTTCTGCAAAAACAACCATTTTAACAGAGGAAAAATATTAAACACATTGCATAAATGGAAAGGATTTTCTCTCCTGATTCCATTGATATAAAATTTGTCAAATTTGGACGTGGGAATCAAAAGTTATGAATTAAACAAGTTTAACCAACTAATTGATCTAATTCAAATTTTTAAAACGAAGCTCATGCCACGCGGCAGCTTCTGGTTGGTTGGTATCGCTTCGCGTTGGATCGTGCTCGCGCACCGTCAGATCTACTTAACATCTGCGGCTCAGATCTACCCGTACCTCTTCGGCCTAGCGTCTAATCGAGACCACTGGATCTAGATCCAGTGGATCTAATCGTTTTGACCACAACCTGGCGGCGCAAATGGCCAGAACGGCAGCGACCGCTCTGCCGGCGATGGATCAGCGAATCTAGCGAGGGTTGGGGACATTGGTGTTGCTTACTAGACTCGCACGCACACGAGGGATCTCAACGTGGTCGTCGTGGGGACGGGGGCGTGCTGCTGTGGCCGTGGGAGCTCGTCGGAGTCGAGGACAGCGTCGGGCTTAGGTGGACGACGACGTTGGCGACTCTCTGATCCGCCCTAACACAAACGGAAGGCATCAGCGTGTGCACATCATTCAGGCGAACATTATAGGGTCAAGGGAAAGGCACGGGGCGGTCGAACCTCTCCGTAATTCCTTGTCGGAGATGGAGACGGCGTCGGGAGTTTGCGGTGCTCGACGGAGTCGACGACCTGGGGCATTACAAGTCGAACCAAAGGCGTCAGAAGAAGCGCAAGGTGATTGCGAATCAGCTCGCGTGAACCAGAGAGCAAGGCGTGCTCGGAACTCACCGTGATGGCTCGCCGGAGTGGTTCGGGACAGCGGCGGGTCGAGCTTGATTGTGGACAGCCTAGCGGCGCTCTGTGGTTGGTGAGTGAGGGGAAATGAGCAGCGAGGGGAGGGGATTAAGTAGCCGGGTAGGGGCGGAGATTGCGCTCACATTCATCGTCAATTAAGTGGATTAACATCGCATCAATGAAGGGGGAAGAAACGGGCGGCGACGGCGTCTGCGCGCGGGATTTGGGGAAGAAGGAGCTGACGTGGAGAGGGTCCACCAGTCAGCGTCTTTTTATGTAGCATGGGTGCGGTGAGAAAAACAGGGAGAGAGGGAAACCCCGGGTGGGCAGGTTGTTGGGCTAGATCCAGTGTTGGGCCAGATTGGCAACGCCGGCCCTTTTTCTTTTCTTTATTCCTTTTCTATTTCTGTTTTGATTTTCTGGATTCATTTTCAAACAAATTCAAATGCAATTTTAATTCAAATATTTTCTGGATTTTTGTAGAGTGTAACATTCATATTTTTGGGCATAAAACCATGTGGTCTCTCTGTACTAGCTTGGTCCCTTTGATTAAACAAAATAAACAGTGCTACAACACTTGATTTGAATAAGTTTTGAAAATGGTTTAAAACAAATAATCTCTCCAACATTTGAAAATGCTACAACACTTGATTAGATTTTTATCCAAACTCCAACATTCAACCAAAACAACAAGAGGGCAAGCAAAGCTTGGTTTAAAACAAATAATCTCTCAATTGAGAGTGGCATTTGTTTAATGGTTGCCCACATAAAATAATGAGCATCAGATGCTCTTGTTTTTGAATTGGTTTTGAAAAGGAACCCTAAATGATCATGGATGCATGGATGATATGCATGAGTTTTGAAACATGATTTTAGGGATGTTACAAATCTAACCCCCTTAAGGTGAATCTCTCCCTCGAGATTCGGGTTGGCTAGCAAATAGGTGAGGGTGGTCTTTCCGAAGATCATCTTCTCTTTCCCAAGTTGCTTCTTCTTCGGAATGATGGTTCCATTGAACTTTGCAGAATTTGATAGTCTTAGTCCGAGTAACTCTTTATGTAGTCTCAAGAATCTTGATTGGCTTCTCCTCATAAGTGAGGTCACTCTCCAACTGGACCTCTTCCAAAGGTATAGTATCCTTCAGAGATGTCTCTTCCATTTCTAGATGGCATTTCTTAAGCTGACTCACATGAAACACATTATGAACTTCAGACAAAGACTCTGGCAATTCAATCTCATAAGCTACTTCTCCTTTACGACTCAGAATCTTGAATGGTCCAACATATCTTGGGGCCACTTTACCTTTGACTCCAAACCTCTTCACTCCACGAAGTGGTGACACTCTAAGATAAGCTCTATCACCTACTTCATAGGTGACCTCTCTACGCTTAGGATCTGCATAGCTCTTCTGTCGGGACTGTGCTATCTTCAACCTATCCTTAACTAGCTTGACTTTCTCTTCAGCCTCCTTGAATAGTTCTGGTCCGAACAAACTTCTTTCTCCCACACCATTCCATAACAATGGGGTGGTACACTTTATCCCATAGAGAAACTCAAATGGTGCCATCTCAATACTGGCTTGATAGCTGTTATTGTAAGAGAATTCTGCGTAAGGCAGACTTTCATCCCAACTGGCTCCATATTCTAGAGCACATGCTCTCAACATATCTTCAAGAATCTGATTGGTCCTTTTTGTCTGTCCATCAGTCTGAGGATGAAAAGCAGTGCTGAATTCCAATCTCGTTCCCAATGACTCATGTAGTTGCCTCCAAAAATGAGAAGTGAACTGGGTTCCCCTATCAGACACAATACTCTTGGGCACTCCATGTAGACATACAATTCTACTCATATAGATCTTGGCTAACTTAGAACTTGTATAGGTTGTCTTCACGGGTATAAAATGAGCCACTTTAGTTAGGCGATCCACTACCACCCAAATAGAATCATATCCTGACCTAGTCCTTGGCAATCCGGTAATGAAATCCATACCAATCTTGTCCCACTTCCAATTAGGAATAGGTAGTGGTTGTAACAGTCGTGCTGGTTTCTAGTGTTCCGCTTTCACTCTACTACATACATCACACAAAGCAATATGTTCGGCGATGTCCTTCTTGAGATTATTCCACCAAAATCTTTCTTTCATATCCATGTACATTTTGGTGTTACCCGTATGAATGGAATATGGTGAGTTGTGTGCTTCCTGTAAAATCAGTTTCCGAAGCTCCGGATCTTGTGGAACACAGATACGTTTTCCATGCCATAAAGTACCCTGTTCGTCTTCATGGAATCCTTTGGCTTTTCCCTTGACAATCTTTTCTTTAATCTCTTCAATTTCCTTATCTGTCTTTTGTTGGGGTTCGTAGCATGGAAAACAAAAAATTTCTACCGCATGCAAACAAACAAGCCAAGATCTATCTACTAGATTGTAGCAACGAGTCGATAGGGTAACTCACCCTCGAAGATTCCAAAGCGTTTAACGAGAGCAGATTCTCGTGGGTGATGTAGTCGTACTCTTGCCGATCTCAAGATCGCGTAGACGATCCTTCCGGCGCTGCGTTCCGGCAGCGCTTCCGCAGTCGGTCACACGTTCGGTACTCGATGAAGACCTTCCTCTCCCTTGTTCCAGCAGGCAGCGGAGGTTGTAGCACTCTCCTCGCGATTCCGACAGCACGACAGCGTGGTACCGGAAGTAGAGGGGAGATCTCGCAGGGCTTCGCCTTAAGCCGGAGCGAGTATGGTGGACTATGAGAGAGCCTTGGTGATCTAGGGTTTAGAAACACCAATTAGAAGGGGCTAAACCAGCGGCTAGGGCAATTAGAAGCTCTAACTCAGCGGCTTGGGAGAAATCCCTAGGCTGTGGCTAGGGTTTAGGTTTAGAGGGAGGCAACTTGTGTGTCTAGGAGGGGAGCCCTGCCCCTCCTTATATAGGTGGAGGGAGGCGCCGGCCAAGGGGAGGGAGTCCCTCCCCAACTCGGATCCCTAGTGGGCCGGCGGTGGAGGAGGAACTCCTCCCCAACTCGGTTTCCCACTTCTTCTCCACTTTCCAAAATAGCCGTTTGACTTTTCAAATTGGCGTTTGACTTTTCAAACTAGGATTTGATTAAACCCTTTATTTTGTACAGCGATGACACCTAGTACATGATGCAATCATTCCAACTTGCAATGACACATTTATGTACCCTTCCCCTCCGGAGTGCCGGACATTCCGGAACCTTCTAGAACATTCCTGCTGAAAACACCGGAACCATTCTCCAACCCCGAAACAGGACTTTCCTTATATGAATCTTATTCTCCGGACCATTCCGGATCTCCTCGTGATATCCCGGATCCCATCCGAGACTCCGAACAACATTCGGTCTCTTACTCATCATTCCATAACTACTCAACAACATCGAATCCTTAAGTGTGTCTCCCTACGGTTCGTGAATTATGCAGACATGATCGAGACACTTCCCCGATCAATAACCAATAGAGGAATCTGGAAATTCATATGGCTCCCACATATTTCTATGATTACTTTGCGATCGAATGAACCACTTACATACGATACCAATTTCCCTTTGTCTCACGATATTTTACTTATCCGAGGTTATGATCGTCGGTATCTCTGCATACCTAGTTCAACCTCGTTACTGATAAGTACTCTTTTCTCGTTCCCGTGGTATGTGATCCCTTGTGAGCCAGTCACATGCTTGCAAGCTAATTGGATGACATTCCACCGAGAGGGCCCAGAGTATATCTATCCGTCATATGGATGGACAAATCCCACTCTTGATCCATGTGTCTCAACCAATACTTTCCGAACACTCAATGCCACCTTTATAGCCACCCTGTTACGGTGTGGTGTTTGATGTCATCAAAGCATCCTTCCGGTAAAGGTGATATGCATGATCTCATGGTCGAAGGAATTAGGTTACTATGTATCAGAAAGCTTATAGCAAATGAACTATATTAAATGACTTGATCTTTATGCTACGCTTAACTATAGGAGTATGTCCATCACATCATTCTCCTAATGATATGACCCTGTTGTTAATAACATCTCTATGTTCATGATCAGGAAACCATGATCATATATTAACCAACAAGCTAGTTTAACAAGAGGCTTTACTAGGGACTCTTTTATGTTTACAAATCACACAAGTATTAATGTTTCCGGTTAATACAATTATAGCATGGTATGTAAACATTTATCATAAGTATGAAGATATGATAATAACCACTTTATTATTGCCTCTTGGGCATATCTCCAAATCATGAGTAGGGTAATTTACCTCATGAGTTTTGAGTTGTCTCGAGGCATAAGCCACAACTTTCCCTTCTTGCATAAGTACTGCACCTAATCCATGATGAGATGCATCACAATACACTTGGAAATCTTTCTCCAAATCTGGCAAACATAAAACTGGTGCTGTCACTAGTCTCTTCTTCAATTCTTGAAAGCTGAGTTCACAACCTTCAGACCAAGCAAATTTCTTGTCTTTCTTTAGCAATTCTGTCATAGGCTTAACTACCTTGGAGAAATTCTCAATAAGTCTTCTGTAGTATCCTACCAAGCCAAGGAAACTACGAACCTCTTTCACTGACTTGGGAGATTCCCATTTAGTTACAGCTGAAACTTTAGCAGGATCAACTGCTACACCATCTCCTAACATAACGTGTCCAAGAAAACCAACTTCATTTAACCAAAATTCACACTTGCTGAATTTGGCATACAGCTTATGATCTCTAAGCTTCTCAAGTATCAAACGTAAATGTCCTTCATGCTCTTCTTTGATCTTGGAGTAGATCAAAATGTCATCGATGAAAACGACAACAAACTTATCAAGGAATTCCATGAACACCTTGTTCATCATATTCATGAAGTATGCTGGTGCATTGGTCAAACCAAATGGCATCACGGTATATTCGTACAATCCATACCTTGTGGTGAAAGCTGTCTTAGGTATGTATTGTGTAGGGGTTCGTAGCATGGAAAACAAAAAAATTCTATCGCATACAAACAAACAAGCCAAGATCTATCTACTAGATTGTGGCAACGAGTCGATGGAATAACTTACCCTCGAAGATTCCAAAGTGTTTAACGAGAGCAGATTCTCGTGGGTGATGTAGTCGTACTCTTGCCGATCTCAAGATCGCGTAGACGATCCTTCCGGCGCTGCGTTCCGGCAGCGCTTCCGCAGTCGGTCACACGTTCGGTACTCGACGAAGACCTTCCACTCCCTTGTTCTAGCAGGCAATGGAGGTTGTAGCACTCTCCTCGCGATTCTGGCAGCACGACGGCGTGGTACCGGAAGTAGAGGGGAGATCCCGCAGGGCTTCGCCTTAAGCCGAAGCGGGTATGGTGGACTATGAGAGAGAGCCTCGGTGATCTAGGGTTTAGACGCACCAAGGAGAGGAGGCAAGGCCGGCGGCTAGGGTTAGCCCTAGGCGGCGGCTATGGTGGGCGGCAGCGGCTAGGGTTAGGGTTTAGAGGGGTGTGGTGTTGTATCTAGGAGGGGAGCCTGCCCCTTCTTATATAGGTGGAGGGGGCACGCCAGGGGAGAGGAGTCCCTCCCCAACTCGGCTTCCAAGGCCGGCGGTGGAGGGAGACGGACTTCCTCCCCAAGTAGGTTTCCTACTCTCCCTCCACCAAACAAAATAGCCGTTTGACTTTTCAAATTGGCGTTTGACTTTTCAAACTAGGATTTGATTTATCCCTTTATTTTGCTCAGCGATGACACCTAGTACATGATGCAATCATTCCAACTTGTTATGAAACATTCATGTACCCTTCCCGTTCGGAGTGTCGGACATTCCGGAACCTTCTAGAACATTCCCGATGAAAACACCGGAACCATTCTCCAACCCCGAAACAGGACTTTCCTTATATGAATCTTATTCTCCGGACCATTCCAGATCTCCTCGTGATATCCCGGATCCCATCCGAGACTCCGAACAACATTCGGTCTCTTACTCATCATTCCATAACTACTCAACAACGTCGAATACTTAAGTGTGTCTCCCTACGGTTCGTGAATTATGCGGACATGATCGAGACACTTCTCCAAACAATAACCAATAGATGAATCTGGAAATTCATATGGCTCCCACATATTTCTACGATTACTTTGCGATCGAATGAACCACTTACATATGATACCAATTTCCCTTTGTCTCACGATAGTTTACTTATCCAAGGTTATGATCGTCGGTATCTCTGCATACCTAGTTCAACCTCGTTACTGATAAGTACTCTTTTCTCATTCCCGTGATATGTGATCCCTTGTGAGCCAGTCACATGCTTGCAAGCTAATTGGATGACATTCCACCGAGAGGGCCCAGAGTATATCTATCCGTCATATGGATGGACAAATCCCACTCTTGATCCATGTGTCTCAACCAATACTTTCCGAACACTCAATGGCACCTTTATAGCCACCCAGTTACGGTGTGGTGTTTGATGTCATCAAAGCATCCTTCCGGTGATGGTGATATGCATGATCTCATGGTCGAAGGAATTAGGTTACTATGTATCAGAAAGCATATAGCAATTGAACTATTAAAATGACTTGATCTTTATGCTACGCTTATCTATAGGAGTATGTCCATCATACCATTCTCCTAACGATATGATGTTGTTGTTAATAACATCTCAATGTTCATGATAGGGAAACCACAACCATTTATTAACCAACAAGCTAGTATTATAAAGAGGCTTTACTAGGGACTATAATTTAGTTTACAAATCACACAAGTATTAATGTTTCCTTGTTAATACTGTTATAGCATGAATGTAAACATTTATCATAAACACAAAGATATAATAATAACTATATTTATTATTGCCTCTAGGGCATATCTCCAACAGTGTCCCACTTGCTCTAGAGTCAACTAATCTAGATTACATGGTAATATACAGAACACCCATGGCAGTTTGGTGTTGGTCATGTTTTTCCCTCGGGAGAGGTTTAGTCAACGGATCCGCCACATTCAGATATTTGTGTACTTTGCAAATCTTTATGTCACCATCTTGAACATGTTCTCGAATAGCGTGAAAACGTAGCTTGATGTGCTTCAGCTTCTTGTGTGACCTTGGTTCTTGCGCATTGGCTATGGCGCCCATGTTATCACAGTAGATAGACATTGGGTCCAGCGCACTTGGAACCATACCGAGCTCTGTAATGAACTCTTTCATCCATATCGCTTCTTGTGAAGCCTTCGAAGCAGCTATGTATTCCGATTAAGTTGAAGATCTCGCCACAACACTTTGCTTTGCACTCCTCCAGCTAACTGCTGCACCATCCAAAATAAATACGTATCCAGATTGAGATTTAGAATCGTCTGGATCGGTGTTCCAACTAGCATCAGTGTAACCATTAACAACAAGTTGTTCATCACCTCCATAAGAAAGAACCATATCCTTAGTTCTTCTCAAGTACTTAAGGATGTTTTTGACCGCTGTCCAATGATCCACTGCTAGATCACTTTGATATCTGCAAGTCAAACTAACAGCATATGCAATGTCGGGTCTAGTACATAGCATGGCATACATTAGAGATCCTATGGCTGAGGCATAGGGAGTCTTACTCATCCTTTCTCTATCTTCTGCCGTTGCTAGACTTTGAGTTTTACTCAAGGTCGTATTGGGCAACATGGGCAAGAACCCTTTCTTGCTATCTTCCATTCCAAACCTCTTTAGAACTTTGTCCAAATATGTACTTTGTGACAATGATATTAGGCGTCTCGATCTATCTCTATAAATCTTTATGCCTAATATGTAAGCTGCTTCGCCAAGATCTTTCATTGAAAAACTATTATTCAAATATTCCTTGACACTATTAAGAAGGTCTACATCATTCCCAATCAACAATATGTCATCTACATATAGTATTAAGAATGCTACAGAGCTGTTGGAATTATGCCCTAGAGGCAATAATAAAGATGTTATTATTATAATTCTTGTTCATGATAAAGTTTATGTTCCATGCTAGAATTGTATTAAGCGGAAACTTTAATACTTGTGTGGTTTGTGAACAACACTGTGTCCCTAGTATGCCTCTATGGACTAGCTCATTGATTAATGATGGTTAAGGTTTCCTAACCATAGACATGAGTTGTCGATTGATAATGAGATCATATCATTGGGAGAATGATGTGATGGACAGACCCAAACTAAGCAGAGCAATTAGATCGTGTCATCGTGTTCATCTTTGCGAAGCTTTTCTTATGTCAAATATTGTATTCCTTAGACCATGAGATAATACAACTCCCTGGTATCGGAAGAAAGCTTTGAGGTCATCAGACGTCATCCTATGAGAGGGTGATCATAAAGGTGTCTCTCAGGTGATCAGAAAGTACCTGTTGGGTTGTATGTATCGAGATGGGATTTGTCCCTCCCAAGTCGGAGAGATATACTTCGGGCCCACTCGGTAATCGATATCAACACCGCTTGCAAGCACGTGGTTAAGGAGTTAATCACAAAGTGATATCGGATTACGGAACGAGTAAAGTACTTGCTGTGAACGAGATTGAACTAGGTATGACGGTACCGACGATCGAATCTCGGGTAAGTAAAATATCGCGAGACGAAGGGAATATATATGGGATTGATTGAATCCTGGCATCGTGGTTCATCCGATATGATCATCGATGAATGTGTCGGAGTCAATATGGGTTTCCAGACCCCGTTGTTGATTATTGATATAAGATCATGTCTGCATGTTCTCGAACCCGAAGGGTCACACACTTAACGTGTCTCGATGCTAGGATAGATTGGATAATTGGTTTATGAGTTTTTTTTCGGAGTCTCGGATGGGATCCGGGACATCACGAGAGGTTCCGGAATGGTCCGGAGAATAAGATTCATATAAGGCAGTGTAGTTTTTGGAGTTCGGAATTGTTCCGGGTTAATCGGTATTGTACCGGAAGCTTCTAGAACCTTCCGGAGGGGGACCAACGTGGTCCTACCTGTCGGGAGGGGGCATGGGCCTATGAGGGAGTGCCCTGGCCACATTGGGCCAGGGGCATAAGGCCCCATAGGGCCCAGCCGGCCAACCTAGGGCTAAACCCTAGGGAAGCTTCTAGAAGGGGGGGGGGAAACTTGCCCCCCACTCATTCCCCCTTGGCCGCCGGCCCTAGGGCTTGGAGGAGGGGCAAGGGCTGGCCGCCCACCCCTCCATATAAAGAGGGATGGGGGCGCACTCCCTACCACACCTCCTCCTCATCCCTAGCCGCCCTGCTGCCCTCCTCTCTCTCTCCCTCCCGACTGCGTGTAGGCGAAGCCCTGCTGCAGAAACTCTCCACCACTTGCACCGCGCCGTCGCGTTGTAGATACAATCCGTCTCTCCACCATACTTGCTGGACCGAGGAAGGAGGAGACGTCGAGGTGCCGCATGTGTGCATCTCTCGGAGGCATCGCCACTTGCGGTGTTAGATCGGATCGGACCGCGAGGAGGAGAAGCGAGTACGACTACATCACCCACGTTCCGACGAACGTTCCGCTGTGCGAATCTTCAAGGGTATGAAGATCTCATCTAATCCCTCTCGTTGTTTGCATCTCCTAGATTAGATCTTGGCTTCCCTCTGTTCGCATCCATAGAAAATTTTGATTTACTATGCCGCGAAACCCTTCAGTGGTATTAGAGCTAGATCTATGCGTAGATGTGTTTCACGAGTAGAACGCAACATGGTTGTTGCGGGCGTTGATGTTTTCTGTTGCAAGCCTCTTGTTTGTGTTCTTCTTCTGACGCGGGATAGTGAGATTGAAGCGGTCCAGGCCAACCTTACGCGACGTCGTTCGCGAGACCGGCTCCGCACTTGATGTGTGGCTTGTTCCACACATGCGGCTGGTGGATGCCTGTTTCTCTCACTATAGTTGTCATGGGATTAACACCGGAGTTTGGCAACCATAATATCACCGTTGTGGCTTTCCGTAGGTAAGAATCGTTCTTAGCTTGCTACTCCCATAAGCCACGTAAAACATGCAACAACAAAGTAGAGGCATCTAACTTGTTTTTTTAGGGAGTGTTTTCTGTGATATGGTATGGCCCAAGATGTGATGTGTATGTTGTATGCAATAGTCATGTTTTGTAATGTTTCACGACTTGCATGTCGATGAGTACACAACCGGCAGGAACCATATGGTTGTCTTTATAATTGTGTATGACCTGTGTGTCAACTTCTTATACGCCATGTAATAGTTTCACTTCATCGCTAAGTAGTTAGCAATAGTTGTAGTTGCTATTCATGGTGGAGGCAATCATGGTGGAGTGATGGAGATCATGCCGGCACGCACAAGATGGAGATCATTGCGCGAAGATTGGCTATACCATGTCACATAAAGTTATATGCATGTGATGTTTATCCTTTTATGTATCTTATTATGCTTAGATCGCGACGGTAGCATTATAAGATGATTCCTCACTTAAAGATCAAGATAAAACTGTGTTCTCCCCATGTATGCATCGTTGCGAAAGTTCGTCGTGTCCAAGCATCACGTGATGATCGGGTGCTATAAACGCTACGCTCACATACAACGGGTGCAAGCCAGTTTTGCACACGCGGAAATACTTGGGTTTGACTTGACGAGCCTAGCATGTACAGACATGGCCTCGGAACACAAGAACCAAAAGGTTAAACATGAGTCATATGAATGATATGATCGACACTTTGTTGTCCACCATTGAAACCACATCTCTTCTCGTGAAGATCGGATTAGGTGTGGTGAATTTGGATCGTGTTCACTAAACAACTTGAGGGATGTTGAATTTAGTGGGAGTTCATCTAGTAATTTGATTAAAAGTTGAACTAGTTATCATGAACATAGTCTAATTTGTACTTGCAAATATTGTAGATCAAATGGCTAAGTCCAACTTCAACTTCAACGTTTTTGCTGAGAAAGAAAAGCTTAGAAACAATGGGTCTAACTTCACCAACTGGTTCCGCAATCTGAGAATCATTCTCTCTGGCGGTCAAAAGGACTATGTCCTTGAAAGTGCGCTAGGTGACGCCCCTGCTCTAAATGCGCCGGCTGATGAGAAAGTTGTCTATCAGTCGCGCAAAGATGATTATGGTGTGATTAAGAGCACCATGTTGTTTGCTATGGAATCGGACCTTCAAAATCGTTTTGAAGACTATCCCGGGCCCTTTGAGATTCTTGAGGAGCTGAAAACCATGTTTCAGACTCAGGCCTGTTCTGAGAGATATGAGATCTCTGAGAAGTTCTTTAACTGCAAGATGGAGGAAGGGAGTTCCGTTAGTGAGCACGCCATAAAGATGTCGGGCTACAATCAACGCCTTGAGCAACTGGACTACAAGATTCCAGAGGAGCTCAAGATTGACAGGGTTCTGCAATCACTCCCTCCCAGCTACAAAAGTTTTGTAGTGACTCATAATCAGATTGGTTCCACTGATACGATCACCGAGCTCTTCGCAAAGCTGAAGGCTGCGGAGGTGGACATCAAAAAGGATAATCATGTGTTGATGGTCCACAAGCCCTCCTTTAAGAAAGGCAAGGGAGCAAAGAAGCCCTTCAAGAAAGGCGGCGGCAAGCGCGTTGCCCCTGCTGAGAAGAAGCTCAAGTCTGGACCCAAGCCGGACACTAAGTGCTTCTATTGCAAGGACAAGGGTCACTGGAAGCGCAACTGTCCGAAGTACTTAGCGGACAAGAAGGCTAGCACCATCAAAGGTATATTTGATATACATGTTATTGATGTTTTCCTTACTAGCCCTCGTTGTAGTGTCTGGGTATTTGATACTGGTTCAGTTGCTAATATTTGTAACTCGAAACAGGAGCTACGGAATAGAAGACGGCTTGCGAGGGATGAGGTGACGATGCGCGTTGGCAACAGATCAAGAGTTGATGTGATGGCCGTCGGCACGCTCTCCTTAGTTTTACCTTCGGGATTAGTTTTAAACCTTAATAAATGTTATTATGTGCCTGCGTTGAGCATGAACATTATTTCTGGATCGTGTTTATTGCAAGACGGTTATTCATTTAAATCGGAGAATAATGGTTGTTCTATTTATATGAGTAACATCTTTTATGGTCATGCACCTGCTATGAATGGTGTATTTCTTCTGAATCTCGAAAGGGATGAAACACACATCCATAACATTGAGGCTAAGAGATGCAAAGTAGATAGTGATAATACTGCTTATTTGTGGCACTGTCGTCTAGGTCATATTGGTGTAAAGCGCATGAAGAAACTCCATTCTGATGGACTTTTGGAGTCTCTTGATTTTGAATCATTTGACACATGCGAACCATGCCTCATGGGCAAGATGATCAAAACCCCGTTCTCCGGAATGATGGAGCGAGCAACGGACTTGTTGGAAATCATACATACCGATGTATGCGGACAGATGAGTGTTTCGCCGCGCGGTGGATATTGCTATTTTCTCACTTTTACCGATGACTTAAGTAGATATGGGTATATCTATTTAATGAAACATAAATCTGAAACATTTGAAAAGTTCAAGGAATTTCAGAATGAAGTGGAGAATCATCGTAACAGAAAAATTAAGTTTCTTCGATCCGATCGTGGAGGTGAATATTTGAGTTATGATTTTCTCACGCATCTTAAAGCAAGCGGAATCGTTTCGCAACTCACGCCACCCGGAACACCACATCGCAATGGTGTGTCTGAACGCCGGAATCGAACTCTATTAGATATGGTCCGATCAATGATGTCTCTTACTGATTTGCCGTTATCATTTTGGGGTTATGCATTAGAAACCGCTGCATTCACTTTAAATAGGGCACCATCTAAATCCGTTGAGACAACACCGTATGAACTGTGGTTTGGTGCTAAACCTAAGTTGTCGTTTCTTAAAGTTTGGGGATGCGAAGCTTACGTCAAGAAGTTGATGCCGGACAAGCTCGAACCCAAAGCGGAGAAATGCGTCTTCATAGGATACCCTAAGGAAACTATTGGGTATACCTTCTATCACAGAACCAAAGGCAAAGTGTTTGTCGCAAAGAACGGTTCCTTTCTTGAGAAGGAGTTTCTCTCGAAAGAAGTGAGTGGGAGGAAAGTAGAGCTAGAAGAGGTTGTCGAACCTTCTCTTGAATTGGAGAGTAGCGCAGCACCTGAAATTGTTCCAGTGCCGCCTGCACCAACAATAGAGGAAGCTAATGATAAGGATCATGAAGCTTTGGACAATGCTACTACTGAATGTCGCAGGTCGACAAGGTCGCGTGCCCCTCCTGAGTGGTACGGCAACCCTGTCTTAACTGTCTTGTTAGTAGATGACAGTGAACCTGCGAACTATGAGGAAGCAATGATGAGCCCAGACTCTGAGAAATGGCTAGAGGCCATGAAATTCGAATTGGGATCCATGAGCGAAAACCAAGTATGGACTTTGGTGGACCCTCCTAGTGACCGAAAGGCCGTTGGGTGCAAATGGATATTCAAAAAGAAAACAGACGCGGATGGTAATGTTACCGTCTATAAAGCATGGCTTGTCGCGAAAGGTTTTCGACAAGTTCAAGGTGTTGACTACGATGAGACTTTCTCTTCCGTAGCAATGTTTAAGTCCATTCGGATTTTATTAGCAATTGCTGCGTTTCATGATTATGAAATATGGCAGATGGATGTCAAGACTGCATTCCTCAAGGGCAACATTGATGAAGAGTTGTATATGATGCAACCCGAAGGTTTTGTCGATCCTAAGGATGCTGATAAAGTATGCAAACTTGAGCGTTCCATTTATGGACTAAAGCAAGCATCTCGGAGTTGGAACCTTCGTTTTGATCAAGTGATCAAGAGCTTTGGATTTGTTCCAAATTGCTACGAAGCTTGTATCTACAAGAAAGTGAGTGGGAGCTCAGTGACATTTCTGGTACTATATGTGGATGACATATTGATTATTGGAAATGACATTAACATGCTTAACGATGTGAAGAGTTATTTGAACAAGCGTTTTTCAATGAAAGACCTAGGTGAAGCTGCTTATATATTGGGCATCAAAATCTATAGAGATAGACAAAGACGCCTGATAGCTTTAAGCCAGAGTACATACCTAGACAAAGTTCTGAAAAGGTTCAGAATGGATAAGGCAAAGAAAGGTTCAGTGCCTATGTTGTCAGGTAAGATATTGAGGAAGGCTCAGTGTCCAACTACGGTAAATGATAGAGAAGCTATGAGCAAAGTGCCTTATGCCTCGGCCATAGGTTCTATCATGTATGCCATGCTGTGTACTAGACCGGATGTGTCCAATGCTCTTAGTTTGACGAGCAGGTACCAAAGTGATCCAGGAGTGGAACACTTGACAGCCGTGAAGAACATCCTAAAGTACCTAAATAGGACTAAAGAAATGTTCTTAGTCTATGGAGGTGATGAACAGCTTGTCGTAAAGGGTTACGTCGACACTAGTTTCGACACCGATAAGGATGATTCTAAATCTCAGACAGGATACGTTTATATTTTGAATGGAGGAGCTATGAGCTGGAGAAGCTGCAAGCAAAGCGTGATCTACAGTAGAAGCGGAATACATGGCTGCTGCAGAAGCGTCAAGTGAAGGAGTTTGGATCAGGAACTTCATCACTGAGCTTGGCGTGGTTCCAAGTGCATTGGACCCACTGGAGATATTGTGTGACAACACTGGCGCCATAGCACTCTCTAAGGAACCAAGATATCATCCAAGATTATATAATCCGAGATTATATAGCAGATGGAGATCTGAAGATTCGCAAAGTACATACAGATCTGAATGTCGTAGATCCATTGACTAAACCTCTTCCACGTGTAAAACATGATCAACACCTTAGTGCCATGGGTGTGAGATTGTTGCCAAATGTAAACTAGATTATTGACTCTAGTGCAAGTGGGAGACTGTTGGAATTATGCCCTAGAGGCAATAATAAAGATGTTATTATTATAATTCTTGTTCATGATAAAGTTTATATTCCATGCTAGAATTGTATTAAGCAGAAACTTTAATACTTGTGTGGTTTGTGAACAACACCGTGTCCCTAGTATGCCTCTATGGACTAGCTCATTGATTAATGATGGTTAAGGTTTCCTAACCATAGACATGAGTTGTCGATTGATAATGAGATCATATCATTGGGAGAATGATGTGATGGACAGACCCAAACTAAGCGGAGCAATTAGATCGTGTCATTGTGTTCATCTTTGCGAAGCTTTTCTTATGTCAAATATTGTATTCCTTAGACCATGAGATAATACAACTACCTGGTATCGGAAGAAAGCTTTGAGGTCATCAAACGTCATCCTATGAGAGGGTGATCATAAAGGTGTCTCTCAGGTGATCAGAAAGTACCTATTGGGTTGTATGTATCGAGATGGGATTTGTCCCTCCCAAGTCGGAGAGATATACTTCGGGCCCACTCAGTAATCGATATCAACACCGCTTGCAAGAATGTGGTTAAGGAGTTAATCACAAAGTGATATCGGATTACGGAACGAGTAAAGTACTTGCTGTGAACGAGATTGAACTAGGTATGACGGTACCGACAATCGAATCTCGGGCAAGTAAAATATCGCGAGACGAAGGGAATATATATGGGATTGATTGAATCCTGGCATCGTGGTTCATCCGATATGATCATCGATGAATGTGTGGGAGTCAATATGGGTTTCTAGACCCCGCTGTTGATTATTGATATAAGATCATGTCTGCATGTTCTCGAACCCGAAGGGTCACACACTTAACGTGTCTCGACGCTAGGATAGATTGGATAATTGGTTTATGAGTTTTTGTTCGGAGTCTCGGATGGGATCCGGGACATCACGAGAGGTTCCGGAATGGTCCGGAGAATAAGATTCATATAAGGCAGTGCAGTTTTTGGAGTTCGGAATTGTTCCGGGTTAATCGGTATTGTACCGGAAGCTTATAGAACCTTCCGGAGGGGGACTAACATGGTCCTACCTGTCGGGAGGGGGCATGGTCCTATGAGGGAGTGCCCTAGCCACATTGGGCTAGGGGCATAAGTCCCCATAAAGCCCAGCCGGCCAACCTAGGGCTAAACCCTAGGGGAGCTTCTAGAAGGGGGGGGGGGGAACTTGCCCCCCACTCCTTCCCCCTTGGCCGCCGGCCCTAGGGCTTGGAGGAGGGGCAAGGGCTGGCCGCCCACCCCTCTATATAAAGAGGGCTGGGGGCGTACCCCCTCCCACACCTCCTCCTCAACCCTAGCCTCCCCGCTGCCCTCCTCTCTCTCTTCCTCCCGACTCCGTGTAGGCAAAGCCCTGCTGCAGAAACTCTCCACCACTTGCACCGCGCCGTCGCGTTGTAGATCCAATCCGTCTCTCCACCATACTTGCTGGACCGAGGAAGGAGGAGACATCGAGGTGCCACACGTGTGCATCTCTCGGAGGCATCGCCACTTGCGGTGTTAGATCGGATCGGATCGCGAGGAGGATAAGCGAGTACGACTACATCACCCACGTTCCGACGAATGTTCCGCTATGTGAATCTTCAAGGGTATGAAGATCTCATCTAATCCCTCTCATTGTTTGCATCTCCTATATTAGATCTTGGCTTCCCTCTTTTCACATCCGTAGAAAATTTTGATTTACTATGCCGCGAAACCCTTCAAGAGCTCCCACTCACTTTCTTGTAAATACAAGCTTCTCCATAAGTTTGTATAAAACCAAAACTTTTGATCACCTTATCAAAACATTTATTCCAACTACGGGATGCTTGCTTCAATCCATATATGGACCGTTGAAGTTTGCATACCTTGTTAGCATCTTTAGGATCGACAAAACCTTTGGGTTGCATCATATACAACTCTTCATCAATGTCTCCATTGAGGAATGCTGTTTTGACATCCATCTGCCATATTTCATAATCGTAATATGCAGGGATTGCTAACATAATCCTCACAGACTTTAGCTTCGCTACTGGTGAGAAGGTCTCATCGTAGTCAACTCCTTGAATTTGTCGAAACCCTTTGGCGACAAGTCGAGCTTTATAGACAATAACATTACCATCAGCATCTATTTTCTTCTTGAAAATCCATTTATTCTCGACAGCCTTCCGACCATCCGGTAAGTCCAACAAAGTCCATACTTGGTTTTTGTACATGGATCCAATCTCGGATTTCATGGCTTCTTGCCATTTATTGGAATCTGGGCTCATCATTGCTTCCTCATATGTCGCAGGGTCATCGGTGTTGTCCACCAACATGACACTCATGACGGGATCATACCAATCAGGAGTGGTACGAGTTCTAGTTGACCTGCGAGGCTCTGTAGTAACTTCAACCGAAGTTTCATGATCATCATCATTAGCTTCCTCTCTTATTGGTGCAGGCACCACAGGAACTTCTTCAGGTGCTGTGCTACTCGCAAGTTCGAGAGAAGGTTCGACAACCTCGTTGAGTTCTACTTTCCTTCCAGTCACTTCTTTCGAGAGAAATTCCTTCTCTAGAAAGGATCCATTCTTGGCAACGAAGATTTTGCCTTCGGATCTATGATAGAAGGTATACCCAATAGTTTCCTTCAGGTATCCTATGAAGACGCATTTTTCCTCTTTGGGTTCAAGCTTGTCCGGCTGTAACTTCTTTACATAGGCTTCGCAACCCCAAACTTTAAGGAACGACAATTTAGGTTTCTTCCCAAACCATAATTCATAAGGTGTCATTTCAACGGATTTAGATGGTGCCCTATTTAAAGTGAATGCGGCTGTTTCTAATGCATAACCCCAAAATGATAGCGGTAAATCTGTAAGTGACATCATAGAACGAACCATATCTAAGAGAGTTCGATTACGACGTTCGGACACACCATTACGCTGTGGTGTTCCCGGCGGTGTCAATTGTGAAAGTATTCCGCATTTCTTCAAATTCTCGCCAAACTCGTAACTTAGATATTCACCTCCACGATCAGAACGTAGAAATTTAATCTTCTTGTTACGATGATTCTCAACCTTACTTTGAAATTCCTTAAACTTCTCGAAAGTTTCGGACTTATGTTTCATGAAATAGATATACCCATATCTACTCAAGTCATCCGTGAAGGTAAGAACATAACGATAACCACCGTGCGATGCTACACTCATTGGACCACACACATCGGTATGTATGATTTCCAATAAGTCCGTAGCTCGCTCCATCATACCAGAAAATGGAGTCTTAGTCATTTTACCCATCAGACATGCTTCGCATCTTTCAAGTGATTCGAAATCAAGTGATTCAAGAAGTCCATCGGAATGGAGTTTCTTCATACGCTTCACTCCAATGTGACCAAGACGATAGTGCCACATATAGGTCGAGTTATCGCTCAATTTCAAACGTTTAGCTTCAATGTTATTAATATGTGTATTTTCACTATCGAGATTCAATAAGAACAGACCATCTATCAAAGGTGCATGTGCATAAAACATATTACTCATATAAATCGAACAACCATTATTCTCGGACTTAAACAAGTAACCGTCTCGCAATAAACAAGATCCCAATATAATGTTCATGCTTAACGCAGGCACCAAATAACAATTATTTAAGTATAAAACAAATCCCAATGGTAGATGAAGAGGTAGCGTGCCGACCGCGATCACATCAACCTTTGATCCATTTCCTACGCGCATCGTCACCTCGTTCTTCGCTAGCTTCCGTTTATTCTGCAGCACCTGTTTCGAGTTACAAATATGAGCAACCGAACCAGTATCAAATACCCAGGCACTACTACGAGTACTAGTGAGATACACATCAATAACATGTATATCGGATATACCTTTCTTCTTTATGTTGCCGTTCTTCAAATCCGCCAAGTACTTTGGGCAATTTCGCTTCCAGTGACCTTCTCCCTTGCAGTAAAAGCACTCTGTATCAGGCTTAGGTCCAGCCTTGGTCTTCTTCGTCAGCGCGGTAACTTTCTTACCACCCTTCTTGAAGTGTCCCTTTTGCTTAGACTTGCCTTTCTTGAATTTGGTGGTCTTATTGACCATCAACACTTGGTGCTCTTTCTTGATCTCCACTTCTGCAGATTTTAACATGGAGAAGAGTTCTGGCAACTGCTTGTTCATGCTTTGCATATTGTAGTTCATCACAAAGTTCTTGTAACTTGGTGGTAGTGATTGGAGGACACGGTAAATCCCCAAGGCATTAGGAATCACTATACCCAAGCTTTGGAGTTTGTTTGCGTGCCCAGACATCTTAAGCACATGCTCACTGACGGAGCTGCCCTCTTCCATCTTGCAGTTAAAGAACTTTTCAGAAGCCTCATAGCTCTCAACTGCCGCGTGAGTCTCAAAAATCAATTTGAGTTCACGGACAATATCATGTGGGTCTGAATTCTCAAACCTTTTCTAAAGCTCCGATTCTAAACCATACAAGATAGCACACTGAACTGTGGAGTACTGATTCTTCCGAGCGAGGTAAACGTTCTTTACTTCATCGGTACATCAGCTGCAGGCGGGTCACCCAGCGGTGCATCTAACACATAGGTCAAATTACCAGCATTGAGGACAATCCTCAAATTGCGGAACCAATCCGCGAAGTTGCTTCCATTGTTTTTCAACTTTTCTTTCTCTAGGAACGTATTAAAATTGATGGTAGGGGCCGCCATTGATCTACAACATATTTGCAGTAGTTTAGACTAAGTTTATGACAAATTGAGTTCTAATTAATAGTTAAATTAATCTAGGTGAACTCCCACTCAAAACAATATCCCTCACATTGTTTTAGTGATCACACGAACCAAATTCACCACATCAAAACTGATCATCACGAGAGTTGATGTAGCTTCAATGGCGAACAATCGACATGTTCATCATATCTACTATATGATTCATGCTTTACCTTTTGGTGATCCGTGTTCCGAGACCATGTCTGTACATGCTAGGCTCGTCAAGATCAAACCTTAGCTTCCGCATGAGCAAATCTGGCTTGTTCACGTTGTATACACTTGCAGAATCTAACACACCCGATCATCACGTGGTGCTTCGAAACAACAAGCTTTAGCAACGGTGCTTACTAAGGATGAACACTTTCGAACTTGAAATTTATGTGCATGAGGGATCATTTTATAATGCTACCGTCGTCAACTAAGCAATACAGGATGCATAAAGGATTAACATCACATGCAATTCATAATATGTGATATGATATGGCCTTTCTTCTTTGTTCTTCCGATCTCCATCTTCAAGCACGAACATGATCTCCATCATCACCGGCATTGCATCAAGGTCAATGACGCTGCTCCATGGTTGTCGTCCACCAGCTTCAACTATTACAACTACTTTGAATAGACACGCAAGTCTTAACGGAATTTAAAGACAACCATATGGCTCCTGCCGGTTGCCAACTTACAATAAGGAACATTGCATACATCAAATATAATCACAATCATGGCCATATCACATCACAGCACACCCCTGCAAAACAAAGTTAGACGCCTCTAATTTCTTTGCATGTTTTACGTGGTTTGGGGCTTTCAATAAGTGTCGATCTAACTTACGAACAAGAACCACAACGTTGATGTTTGAACTATCAAGTGCCCATTGTAAATTGGATCTATACTACGATGAGAGGGATAGACACCCGCAAAGCCACTTATGTAATAGAAGTTGCATGTTGAGCGTGGAGCAAGTCTCATGAACGATGTCATGTAAGGTTAGCCCGGGCCGCTTCATCCCATCATACCGCAAGATGCAAAGTACACAAGAAGCAATTGATAATAAAAGCACCACCGCCCACAATGACCATTGTGTTCTACTCGTGCAACAGATCTACATATAGACACGGCTCTGATACCACTGTAGGGGTTCGTAGCATGGAAAACAAAAAATTTCTACCGCATACAAACAAACAAGCCAAGATCTATCTACTAGATTGTGGCAACGAGTCGATGGAATAACTTACCCTCGAAGATTCCAAAGTGTTTAACGAGAGCAGATTCTCGTGGGTGATATAGTCGTACTCTTGCCGATCTCAAGATCGCGTAGACGATCCTTCCGGCGCTGCGTTCCGGCAGTGCTTCTGCAGTCGGTCACACGTTCGGTACTCGACGAAGACCTTCCTCTCCCTTGTTCTAGCAGGCAGCAGAGGTTGTAGCACTCTCCTCGCGATTCCGGCAGCAAGACGGTGTGGTACCGGAAGTAGAGGGGAGATCCCGCAGGGCTTCGCCTTAAGCCGGAGCGGGTATGGTGGACTATGAGAGAGAGCCTCGGTGATCTAGGGTTTAGACGCACCAAGGAGAAGATGCAAGGCCGGCGGCGAGGGTTAGCCCTAGGCGGCGGCGGCTATGGTGGGCGATAGCGGCTAGGGATAGGGTTTAGAGGGGTGTGGTGTTGTATCTAGGAGGGGAGCCCTGCCCCTTCTTATATAGGTGGAGGGGGCACGCCAGGGAAGGGGAGTCCCTCCCCAACTCGACTTCCAAGGCCGGCGGTGGAGGGAGAGGGACTTCCTCCCCAAGTAGGTTTCCTACTCTCCCTCCACCAAATAAAATAGCCGTTTGACTTTTCAAATTGGCGTTTGACTTTTCAAACTAGGATTTGATTTATCCCTTTATTTTGCTCAGCGATGACACCTAGTACATGATGCAATCATTCCAACTTGTTATGAAACATTCATGTACCCTTCCCCTCCGGAGTGCCGGACATTCCGGAACCTTCTAGAACATTCCCGATGAAAACACCGGAACCATTCTCCAACCCCGAAACAAGACTTTCCTTATATGAATCTTATTCTCCGAACCATTTCGGATCTCCTCATGATATCCCGGATCCCATCCGAGACTCCGAACAACATTCGGTCTCTTACTCATCATTCCATAACTACTCAACAACATCGAATCCTTAAGTGTGTCTCCCTACGGTTCGTGAATTATGCGGACATGATCGAGACACTTCTCCGAACAATAACCAATAGAGGAATCTGGAAATTCATATGGCTCCCACATATTTCTACGATTACTTTGCAATCGAATGAACCACTTACATACGATACCAATTTCCCTTTATCTCACGATAGTTTACTTATCCGAGGTTATGATCGTCGGTATCTCTGCATACCTAGTTCAACCTCGTTACTGATAAGTACTCTTTTCTCGTTCCCGTGATATGTGATCCCTTGTGAGCTAGTCACATGCTTGCAAGCTAATTGGATGACATTCCACTGAGAGGGCCCAGAGTATATCTATCCATCATATGGATGGACAAATCCCACTCTTGATCCATGTGTCTCAACCAATACTTTCCGAACACTCAATGCCACCTTTATAGCCACCCAGTTACGGTGTGGTGTTTGATGTCATCAAAGCATCCTTCCGGTGATGGTGATATGCCTGATCTCATGGTCAAAGGAATTAGGTTACTATGTATCAGAAAGCATATAGCAATTGAACTATTAAAATGACTTGATCTTTATGCTACGCTTATCTATAGGAGTATGTCCATCATACCATTCTCCTAACGATATGATCTTGTTGTTAATAACATCTCAATGTTCATGATAGGGAAACCACAATCATTTATTAACCAACAAGCTAGTATTATAAAGAGGCTTTACTAGGGACTCTAATTTAATTTACAAATCACACAAGTATTAATGTTTCCTTGTTAATACTGTTATAGCATGAATGTAAACATTTATCATAAACACAAAGATATAATAATAACTATATTTATTATTGCCTCTAGGGCATATCTCCAACATATTGTTCCCTTATCTTGAGCTGGAAATAACCTGACCGGAGATCAATCTTTGAGAACACACAAACTCCTTCTAACTGATCAAACAAGTCATTGATTCTAGGCAAAGGGTATTTGTTCTTGATAGTCACCTCATTGAGTGAACTGTAATCTATGCATAATCTTTGACTTCTATCTTTCTTTTCCACAAACAAAACTGGTGCTCCCCAAGACGAAGAACTTGGTTGAATAAATCCTTTCTACAACTGTTCTCCAAGTTGTTTATTGAGTTCTTTTAGTTCATCAACTGACATCTTGTACGGTCTCTTTGCTATTGGCCCAGATCCTGGTAGCAAATCAATAAGAAATTCCACATCTCTATCTGGTGGCATTCCTGGCAATTCTTCCGGAAACACATCCGGATATTCACTCACAATTGGCACACTATCCATGCTAAGCCCCTTAAGAGAATTTAGCTTACTCCGTTTTGCTTCAAAGTTGGTCTTGAATCTGATCCTTTTGTTTTCTGGAGTTGTGAATGAGACAGTATGGTTGGCACAATCTATCACTCCCTTGTGCTTAGTCATCCAGTCCATTCCCAAAATAACATCCAATCCTTGGGAGTTTAGGATTATCAGATTAACGGGAAAATTATACTTCCCAAACTCTATGACCAGATCATGACATCCTGAATTCACTATCATTTCTCCGCCAGGAGAACTTAGTTTTATAGGACACCCTATATTTTCTACCGGTAGTTCATTTCTTTCAACAAATGCTCTTGATATGAATGAATGAGATGCACCAGTATCAAAGAGAACAAATGCTGGATCAGAATTGAGTTTGAACTTACCAGCAACAGCATCAGGTTCCTCATAGATTTCCTCCACATTGATGTGGTTCACTTGCCCCTTCTGGAAAGGGTTGGGTTTGTTGGGTCCTTCAAGTTTCTTTTCTAGGCACTCATTTGCATAATGCCCCATCTTCTTGAACTTGAAACATTGAACCTGACTAAGATCCTTCTTAACAGGCTGGTTTCCACTGCCACTTCCACTGTGGTGTCTCTTATATCCACTCTTGTGATTTTTATACTTGTCATTGTCATGACTACGGTGATGCTTGTTGTCATGATGACGGTTGTGGTTGTGGTGCTTGTTGAACTTCCCATGCTTGTGGGATCCATAACTCCCACTATCATCATAATGGGAACGCTTGTGAGACGATCCCGAGCTGTGCTTGTCAGAGTGCTTTCTCTTCCTGCTTTCCACTTGTTTCATCTTGCTCTCCAAAATAGCAGCCTTTTCACAAAGAGACTGATAAGTGGGAACATAAGCCACAGATAGCTGCAGGTTAAGTTCATCGTTCAATCCTTCAAGGAACTTTCTCTTAGCATCAGTGTCAACTTCATCCGGTGCATAACGCGCCAGATTGTTGAACTCTTCAATATACTTAGCCACGCTGCGGTGGCGCTGCTTCAAGTTATGAAATTCCTTTTTCTCCAGACTCATCACTCCGGATGAGATGTAAGAGGTACGGAAACCATCTTCAAAGATAGCCCATGTCACATCCTCAATGGGAGTGGTGATCTGGAAATTATCCCACCAAGTGGCTGCTGGTCCTTCCAACAAGTATGCTGCAAATCTGACCTTCTCTTCATCAGTACAGCCAACGGTTACCAAGTCCTTATTCACAGAGCATAGCCAATCATTCGCCACCATAGGATCAATAGTTCCTGAGAACTTTGCTGGCCTCAGTCTTAAGAACCTGGTAAGCATGTCAAAACCCGGTGGGTTGTTCTGATTGTTGTTATTATTATTATTATTATTATTATTGTTGTTGTTGTTGTTGTTGTTGTTGTTGTTGTTGTTGTTGTTGTTGTTGTTGTTGTTGTTGTTGTTGTTGTTGTTGTTGTTCTGATTCTGGATGAAAGTAGTCATCATTTGCATCAACTGAGTCTGAGATGTCATCATTTGCTGTATCTCAGGGGTGATGTTGTTGTTGTTGGGGTTGGGATTGGCACATCGGGGAGGCATCTGTGGTTTTCAATAGAGGTAAGAATGAGATACCCATAGATGCTAACATGCACAATACATCACATAACAATCACAATCATGCATCATAATAATAAAAGTTCCACAACACAGACAACATGTTCTGAAAAAGTAAACACACCAATAGCAAGCCATCCACATGTTCGATGGTCATTGCAACTCAATAATCAAAAGCATGATAAATAAATGGTAAATGAGTAGTCATCACTACTCCTCTGCATCAACCTCCTCATCAACAAATGTAAGACCTGCATTCTCCATCGCGGTCTTGTATTCCTCGACATTGGTGGTCAAGGCCTCTACTTTGGCTTTGAGAGCCCTCTTCTGTGCACGAAGCCTCTCAATCACACCTTGCTGATGCTCGAGCTCGAAGTCCTTGGCCTCTAGTTCTGCAGTCATGTCTCGAATCCTCTTGTTCCTATCTTGGACTCACTTCTCTTGACTCTTGAACTTTCTATCCTGACTCTCAAACTTGGCCTCCATCTCCTTGACTATCTCATCTTGCTCCGCGAAGAGCTTGTCCTTCTCACGAAGCTGCACCTGGAGTTCGTCATTGCTAAGCAGGACGTTGGTCCTATCAGTATCTAGGTGCCTAAGAAGAACCTCTAAGTCCTGGAGGTATAGACGAATCGGTTCTGCCGTCTCTCTCAAAGTATCCTCAAAGTCAATGGCCTCACCATCCTCATCACGTCTACCAAAGGCGTGGAAGTGAGTACCTCTAACCTCTCGAGAGTGTCTCCCAAGCAAACGTCCAAGCAAATCCTGCATGACTACCTCTAGGCCTCTCTCCTTGTCATCATGCATGAGCTTGAAGATGATTGCCTCCGTGGTAGGCTCAGTCTAGCGTCCTGGCTGATTAACCTTGAAGCCCCAAAGGTCCTTCCTCTTGAACTTGGTGAGGGGAAGCATCATGATGGAAGGAAGTGTGAGATTGAGCAGACTAGTGAGCTCAATAATACGATTGCCAAAACAAGTTCCCTTGAACTCTTCAGCCGTGCTGATAGTAACATTAGGCATCTATTTTATAAGATTGAAAAAGTTAGAATCAACACAATTAAAGATAAATCACAAGACAAGACATCACATGCATATCTTTGGAAATCAAAACACACAAGTCATGGTATACATAAAACCATTACAAACATCCAAGGTTCAGCTTATTTTAAACAACATTTGGGAAATAAAATGATAAGTGTGGTGGTCCAACTAACGAGGTACGTTACAATCCCATCTCACTTGCCAAGTTGGCTAACAGGGCATCCCTAGAGGCAATCTGTCTATCTAGATCACATGACTCCATTGCTAAGTCTATGATGTCCTCCCTTAAACTTTGGTTGGTAGCCTCTAACTCTTGGGTATGTTTCTTTTCTTCCTTAAGGTCATTCTGGGTGTTGAGCATTCTGCACTTGATTCTATCACCAAGTTCTGTGATGGCTTTCCAAGCTTCATCCCTTGTTGAATCAAAGAATGTGGTGTGCATCACTGAGTTAGTGACCATGCAGAATCCTGAGTCCTTGTGGTTGTCTTCCTTGTTTTTATACAAGTGAAGTTGCACCCACCAGTACTCAACTCCTTCATCCATCACAGGAAAACCCTTGTACACAGCTGCACCATGTATTCCCATGGCAACCATGAGGTCCTTGAGAGCCTTGGAGAATTCTGTCTCACATTCCAAAGTCATAGTCATGAGTGGTCCCTTCTTCATGGCTTCGTTGATGGAGTTCATCTACAAATAGAGATGAGAAAGAAGATTAGAAAAGTTCACGAGAAGAAAAGACATGTGTAGAAGTTGTTGAATTTTTTCCTTAGTGGTTTCCAATCCTAGGGTCATAATCCTACAGGCAACACAGTGCTCTGATACCATCTGTAAGATCCCTCCTTTGTAAAGGAAAGGATCCCTGTGATTGCAATGCTAGTCCCTGGATCAATGCTAGCATCCACAGTTTAAGATGAAGTACACAGAAACAAAGGTCATTATTACATGTCATTCCAGAGACAAACTTAGTCTTTTACAAACTACATGGCCATAGGCCTAATACAAGAGTTCAAATATATAATAAGATAAATAAGTCTTCATCTTCATGTGCCACAGGCAAGCATGTTGAGTGTAGACTCATAACCCCTAATCACCATCAGAATAACCTCCAACAACACAAGTTACAGCCACAGTCGGTCAATACATTGGAATAGTATTGGCAAGTGATACCTTAGTAGAATGTTGGTAGACTAGATACTATATGCAATTTGGCTAAGTGTAGTTTAGGCTGGCTTTGCTCAAAATAGGTTTTTCCTATTAGTTGAAAACACTAGGTTTTTCTTTGACAAAAACTTTCCCAAGGAACCACCAATAGAAATTGGTGAACCTTCACCCTTGTTCAACCACAAGTTTTTAACTTAGAAATTGGGATGAGGAGATTCTTGATAGCTTCCATGTCTTGATGCTCAAATTGTCCAATACCAGGGACATGGCTAAGTACTTAGATTCTTGCATCTGCAGAGGTTGTGCACTTTCCCCACAAGACTTGATTTTCACCAAGACAGGACCTTTCAGAAGCCTTCCCTTAGACCAAATGGACGCGTTCCAACCTATCATCCCACTACCACCAACTGTCCAAATGGATAAGTTATTGCAACCTATGTGATCCAGGCAGAGCCCATATTGCCAAGTGGCTACACTAGAAGCTTCTTAACATATGGCATCTCAAATCCCTTTGTTCCTGGGTGGCTTTCCACAAGTGAGATACACAAGGTAAACCACAGAAATGGGCCTTGTGTAACCACTCAACATAACCCATTCAAAACCATTCCACCCAGGTGATTCATTCACTTAGTTGTTTTATTAAGCAAAAACATAAGTCCAAAGACTTAGAAATATTTTCTCATAGCATGAATATATAACCACCCTTGGTTGCTACTAGCTAGGCTAAGCATGGCATAGATAAACATCTTAACTTAGAAATTTCTAGCAATTCTACAACTACTAGGATTTCCCAAGCATAGCATATAGATCAAAATATTCATGCAAGTCTAGCAAAATATTTCTAGTGCATAGTTGAAAAACATAGGTATAAAATCATGAAGTACCACTTGCCTTGGTAGTTTGGGGAGTAGCAACAATCCTCACAATCACAATCACTATTTGCACCAAAATCTACACATAGAATAATGGCACAAAATCACATATACAATTTATACAAGCAAAAATGCATGAATATATGCAATATGCCATGTGATGATTTTCTACACCAAACAAGACAAGTGCGTAGTACTGAAATCATAAACAAGTACAAAACAAGCCAAATAAACTTTATTTGAATAGCAAAACATTTTCCAAATAATTACTATACTCAAATTATGCGTCCAAATGTTTCTGCAAAAACAACCATTTTAACAGAGGCAAAATATTAAACACATTGCATAAATGGTAAGGATTTTCTCTCCTGATTCCATTGATATAAAATTTGTCAAATTTGGACATGGGAATCAAAAGTTATGAATTAAACAAGTTTAACCAACTAATTGATCTAATTCAAATTTTTAAAACGAAACTCATGCCACGCGACAGCTTCTGGTTGGTTGGTATCGCTTCGTGTTGGATCGTGCTCGTGCACCGTCAGATCTACTTAACATCTGCGGCTCAGATCTACCCGTACCTCTTCGGCCTAGCGTCTAATCTAGACCACTGGATCTAGATCCAGTGGATCTAATCATTTTGACCACAACCTGGCGGCACAAATGGCCAGAACGGCAGCGACCGCTCTGCCGGCGATGGATTGGCGAATCTAGCGAGGGTTGGGGACAGTGGTGTTGCTTACTAGACTCGCACGCACACGAGGGAGCTCAACATGGTCGTCGTGGGGACGGGGGCGTGCTGCTGTGGTCGTGGGAGCTCGTCGGAGTCAAGGACAACGTTGGGCTTAGGTGGACGACGACGTTGGCGACTCTCTGATCCGCCCTAACACAAACGGAAGGCATCAGCGTGTGCACATCGTTCAGGCGAACATGATAGGGTCAAGGGAAAGGCACAGGGCGGTCGAACCTCACCGTAATTCCTTGTCGGAGTTGGAGACAGCGTCGGGAATTTGCGGTGCTCGACGGAGTCGACGACCTGGGGAAGTACAAGTCGAACCAAAGGCGTCAGAAGAAGCGCAAGGTGATTGTGAAGCAGCTCGCATGAACCAGAGAGCAAGGCGTGCTCGGAACTCACTGTGATGGCTCGCCGGAGTGGTCCGGGACAGCAGCGGCGCGAGCTTGATTATGGACAGCCTAGCGGCGCTCTGTGGTTGGTGAGTGAGGTCAAATGACCAGCGAGGGGAGGGGATTAAGTAGCCGGGCAGGGGCGGAGATTGCTCTCGCATTCATCGTCAATTAAGTGGATTAACATCGCGGCAGTGAAGGGGGAAGAAACGGGCGGCGACGGCGTCTGCGTGCGAGATTTGGGGAAGAAGGAGCTGACGTGGAGAGGGTCCACCAGTCAGCGTCTGTTTAGGTAGCGTAGGTGCGGTGAGATAAATAGGGAGAGAGGGAAACCCGGGTGGGCTGGTTGTTGGGCTGGATCCAGTGTTGGGCCAGATTGGCAACGCCGACCCTTTTTCTTTTCTTTATTCCTTTTCTATTTCTGTTTTGATTTTCTGGATTCATTTTCAAACAAATTCAAATGCAATTTGAATTCAAATCTTTTCTGGATTTTTGTAGAGTGTAACACTCATATATTTGGGCATAAAACCATGTGTTCTCTCTGTACTAGCTTGGTCCCTTTGATTAAACAAAATAAATAGTGCTACATTTCTTGATTTGAATAAGTTTTGAAAATGGTTTAAAAACCATATTTGTTTTGTAGATTTTTATCCAAACTCCAACATTCAACCAAAACAACAAGAGGCAAGAAAAGCTTGGTTTAAAACAAATAATCTCTCAATTGAGAGTGGCATTTGTTTAATGGTTGCCCACATAAAATAATGAGCATCAGATGCTCTTGTTTTTGAATTGGTTTTGAAAAGGAACCCTAAATGATCATGGATGCATGGATGATATGCATGAGTTTTGAAACATGATTTTAGGGATGTTACAACCCCGCAGGGCGACAAGATGAAGTATGTCCTCCGGATGAAATTTCGAGCTTCCAACAACGAAGCCAAATACGTGGCTCTCATCCACGGCATGAGGACGGCCAAGATCTGCGGTGCGAAGCGCCTGGTCACCTACGGTGACTCCAATATCGTCGTCCAGTAGACGATGATCGAGTGCGACGCACATGCCGCCAACTTGATTGCGTACCATGCACTCTACAACGCACTCGAAGGAGACTTCAACGGCTGTGAGCTTCGGCATGTTGGAAGAGAAAGCAACAAAGAGGCCGACAGACTCGCCAACATCGGCTCCACCTGCGCACGGGTGCCACAAGAAGTGTTCCTCGAACAGATCTGCGTGTCGTCCATCAAAAGGAAATTCCCCAAGGGATCACCTGAAGAAGCAGAACACTCGGGGGTGTGCTACCCGACTGTCAGGAAGGACCCGAAAAACTCGACACAGAAGTCGCAGTGGTCAACCTGATGCAGGTCATGGCAGTTGAAGAAACTTGGACACGGCCATACCTCAGGTATCTGATAGACGGAGAACTGCCTAACAACCCGACAGATGCCCGACGCATATCTCGCCGTTCCAAGGCCTTCACCATCATCAATGGCGAGCTGTACAAGTGCAGCATTTAGGGTGTACTCCAAAGGTGCGTCACCATCGGTGACGGCAAAACTATCCTCCAAGACATCCATGAGGGCATCTGCGGCCATCATGCGGGCAGCCGCGCCCTTGTCGCCAAAGCTCTACGAGCCAGATTTTACTGGCCAACGGCCATGAACAATGCCAAGGACATCGTCCGAAGATGCAATGGGTGCCAGAGGTTTGCCGACAAACCACACGCACCCGATCCGAGCTTAGGCCCATACCTCTGGCCTAGCCTTTCGCCCAATGGGGGCTCGATATGATTGGCAAACTGCTAAGGTCCTCGAAAGGAGGTCACGTTTACCTCCTGGTCGTAGTTGACAAATTCACCAAGTGGATTGAGGCCATGCCCGTCACTAACCAAAAGGGCAAAACGGCCGTCAAATTCTTCGAATCCATTGTTTACAGGTTCGGCGTGCCGCACAACATCATCACCGAGAATGGGTCGAACTTCATCTCCAAAGAATTCCAAGACTTCTGCGAAGACCTCGGAATCAACATCACATACGCCTCTGTAGCGCACCCGCAAACGAACAGGCAGGTCGAAAAGGCCAACGACCTCGTCAGTGGTGGCATCAAGAAACGCCTAATGAGCCCACTCGACCGACTCGCAGGAGCCTAGACACAAGAGCTACCCTCGGTCCTCTGGAGCTTGCGCACGACACCAAATAGCTCAACTGGCTACATGCTTTTCTTCATGGTGCACGGAGCCGAAGCCGTGCTACCAGCAGAGGTAAGCCACAAGGCCCCACGGGTCGTCGCCTACAGCGAGGCCGAATCGACGACCGCACTCGAATACACCGTCGACACACTCGACGAGGCACGTGACATAGCAGCAGCTCGATCAGCGGTGTATCAACAGAGCCTCCGCAACTACCATAGCTGTCGGCTGCGCCCAAGGTCCTTCATCGAAGGAGACCTAGTCTTGCGACTCAAGCAAGAGCGACCGAAGAAATTCGAGTCACCATGGGAAGGACCCTACATCGTCACCGAAGTCATCCTAGGTGGCGCCTATCGCCTCAAGCACGTGGAGTCTGGAGTCTCATACTCCAACCCATGAAATGTCACACAACTGCGACGCTTCTACCCCTAGCAATCCCCCTCTTTTTACTTACAATAAGGCTATTCAGCCAAGGCTACTCAGCCGAACAATGTACCTCCTCCTTACGATATGAATAAAGCTAAGTGTCTCGCCCTAAATTTTTGTCTATTGTTCGCATTTTACTCCATGTTACAACACACTGGGGGTCCCCTCACCTCACGACTTTGTCGACTGAGGACAACGGGTGTATACCGGAGTAGCTGACCACATCAGGCTAACGAAAAGGGCATGCAAACAAAAAAAGCACCACGTGCTAAATAACAACCAACCTTTACAAGGGCATAACACGCCAAGTCGAATACATACAAATTTTACATCTATCTTTTTACAGGTCCTACCTATTCTGAAGAATCACCTGCGCACGCTGCTCAAACAGATCTACAATTTGTTCGGCATACTACCTTATAGGCGCATAATGTGGACGCATATCCCACTCGCCACCATCCAGCCAAAGGGGCGGCCCGGCTGCTACAGCAGCAAGATCTACATCTGGACGATGTAGCCGCACGAGGGAAAGCGCGGCCTTCACCCCCGCGACCAGCTGATGCCGCACCAGCTCCCTAACATGATGCACATCTCGAAACTTCGCCAGCAGGCCCTAGAGAGTCGACGGTGCCTCAGCAAGGGGAAACATCACATGCAGAACCGACGCCAATGAATTCTTTGCTTGATGCAGCACTCGAGACACCTGATGAACATGGTCCTGCACAGTCGCAAGGACCACGACACGATCGCGGTCCATCCAGAAAAAAATGCCGGCCTCCCTGTCCTGCTAGGTCAGGCAGTTGATCCGAACAGAAATACGCTCCTTTTCCTCCTCAGGAACAAGGTTGGCACCTGCAACACTTGGAAAGTAAGATGACAGGCCAACAGGCGCATCCGAAAAAATGAGCAGCAACTCAAAAAACTCACATCGAAGCTGTTCGGCTAGACGAGCAACTCCCCCATCAAATACTCCTCTATGGAAGCGCCTCGCTCTGTCTTCAATTTCCAAACATCGGCGTGGCCGCGCACTCCACACAATTCTTTTTGAAGACTACGGATGCGGTCACGAAGAAACACAAGCTACGACGCATCATCCAAGGATCGCCGCAGCTGCGGCGCAGGCAAAGTGTCAACAAGATCATCACCCGAAGGTCCCTAGGGGAAAAGTGTTGGGTTTCGTAGCATGGAAAACAAAAAATTTCTACCGCATACAAACAAACAAGCCAAGATCTATCTACTAGATTGTAGCAACGAGTCGATGGAATAACTCACCCTCGAAGATTCCAAAGTGTTTAACGAGAGCGGATTCTCGTGGGTGATGTAGTCGTACTCTTTCCGATCTCAAGATCGCGTAGACGATCCTTCCGGCGCTGCGTTCCGGCAGCGCTCCCGCAGTTGGTCACACGTTCGGTACTCGACGAAGACCTTCCTCTCCCTTGTTCCAGCAGGCAGCGGAGGTTGTAGCACTCTCCTCGCGATTCCGGCAGCACAACGGCGTGGTACCGGAAGTGGAGGGGAGATCTCGCAGGGCTTCGCCTTAAGCCGGAGCGAGTATGGTGGAGTATGAGAGAGTCCCTCGGTGTTCTAGGGTTTAGACACACCAAGGAGGGGGGCAAGCCGGCGGCTAGGGTTTAGCTAGGCGGCGGCGGCGGTTTGCCCTAGGGCCGGCGGCGACTATGGAGGCGACGGCGGCTTGGGGCTAGGGTTTGGAGGAGAGGATCTTGTGTGTCTAGGAGGGGATCCCTGCCCCTCCTTATATAGGTGGAGGGAGGCGCCGGCCAAGGGGAGGGAGTCCCTCCCCAACTCGGATCCCTAGTGGGCCGGCGGTGGAGGAGGAACTCCTCCCCAACTCGGTCTCCCACTTCTTCTCCACTTTCCAAAATAGCCGTTTGACTTTTCAAATTGGCGTTTGACTTTTCAAACTAGGATTTGATTAAACCCTTTATTTTTTACAGCGATGACACCTAGTACATGATGCAATCATTCCAACTTGCAATAACACATTCATGTACCCTTCCCCTCCGGAGTGCCGGACATTCCGGAACCTTCTAGAACATTCCTGCTGAAAACACCGGAACCATTCTCCAACCCCGAAACAGGACTTTCCTTATATGAATCTTATTCTCCGGACCATTCCGGATCTCCTCGTGATATCCCGGATCCCATCCGAGACTCCGAACAACATTCGGTCTATTACTCATCATTCCATAACTACTCAACAACATCGAATCCTTAAGTGTGTCTCCCTACGGTTCGTGAATTATGCGGACATGATCGAGACACTTCTCCGATCAATAACCAATAGAGGAATCTGGAAATTCATATGGCTCCCACATATTTCTACGATTACTTTGCGATCGAATGAACCACTTACATACGATACCAATTTCCCTTTGTCTCACGATATTTTACTTATCCGAGGTTATGATCGTCGGTATCTCTGCATACCTAGTTCAACCTCGTTACTGATAAGTACTCTTTTCTCGTTCCCGTGGTATGTGATCCCTTGTGAGCAAGTCACATGCTTGCAAGCTAATTGGATGACATTCCACCTAGAGGGCCCAGAGTATATCTATCCGTCATATGGATGGACAAATCCCACTCTTGATCCATGTGTCTCAACCAATACTTTCCGAACACTCAATGCCACCTTTATAGCCACCCTGTTACGGTTTGGTGTTTGATGTCATCAAAGCATCCTTCCGGTAAAGGTGATATGCATGATCTCATGGTCGAAGGAATTAGGTTACTATGTATCAGAAAGCTTATAGCAAATGAACTATATTAAATGACTTGATCTTTATGCTACGCTTAACTATAGGATTATGTCCATCACATCATTCTCCTAATGATATGACCCTGTTGTTAATAACATCTCTATGTTCATGATCAGGAAACCATGATCATATATTAACCAACAAGCTAGTTTAACAAGAGGCTTTACTAGGGACTCTTTTATGTTTACAAATCACACAAGTATTAATGTTTCCGGTTAATACAGTTATAGCATGGTATGTAAACATTTATCATAAGTATGAAGATATGATAATAACCAGTTTATTATTGCCTCTTGGGCATATCTCCAACAGTCTCCCACTTGCACTAGAGTCAATAATCTAGTTTCAAACCTTTCTGTATTCAACACCTATGGCTTTCTGGTGTTGTATGTACACGATTGCTAGTGGTCAACTGATCTCCGGATCTGACACTTCCAGGTCCGTGTGTAATTGCATGTCTTTGCGTCTCTACGCATCACTCATTCTCTAATGAGATGGCTTTGTATAATTTTGGTCCTTCGGTGAGACCTTTAGTTCTTTGGGGTTAAAACATGTTGATAATATTGTCGTAAAATATATCTTCATAGTATTATCCCGCTGTGAACTACACCTAGTTTGACAACAAACTACTTGACACAAATGCCCTCTTTAGCTGCTATTATAGAGTCATATACTTAGGCTTTTGTTGTAGTATCTGTCACAATGTCTTAACTTTGGAACTCATCCAAATCCATTATGGAACTCACTTTCCATTATATTGTGCCACCCTTAGTTTAGATTGAGATAAACTTAATTTGTACTCTGTGACAAAAACTAGTATCAATGTAGTACTTTTACAATGAACTAACCATCTATTTGTCACTTCTACAAATAATATACTCTTAGTTCTTCCAAAAGATCATAAGAATATCCTTACTGTCGTCCAATGATCATCTTATGAATCATTCTGGTATTGGCTCATAACATTTAGAGCATAGGACATATCTGGATTTGTACATATCACAGTATGATTGATATAAATACTCTTTTTGATTTCATACGTCAAGTATCAATCTATACTTGAATCTTTGTTTCACTTACCAAGTGTCAATACACTTGAATATATCATCAATATTGAACTCATTCAATCCTTTCTGTGTGACAAGAACCTTTCTTGTAGTTTCTATATTAAACTCATTCAATACATCATCTATGTACTTTCGGCACAACCATATTAGCGTCTATTGATGCCAAATATTTGGGTTTTGCCTAAGTCTTTCATCAGGATGAAATTCTTAATATGTGTTAATAAAAGATACATCATTTATAATCAACAATATGTCCTCCACATAATGTATTAGAAATATGTCTTAGCACTGCCACTTAATTTCTTGCAAATGCAAGCATCTTCATTGTCTCCGATGAAATTAAACTCTTTTAACAGTTTCATCATAGTGAAGATTCCAACTCCGCTATGCTTACTTCAACCATTGAAGTTTGCATATGCATTTAGCATCCTTTGAATTAACAAAACCCTTTGGACCGTGTCATGCACACGTCCTAGGTAACCCTTCTATTAGAAGAACTTGTTTTGTTTATTCAACTACCACATAACAAAAATTATATGTAGTGGTTGCTACATTAATCCGTCTAGACTAAATATCGCTATGAAAGATCAAAATCTTGTCATAGTCAACCTTTGGACATTTTTGTGAACTCTTTCCCAACATGTCGACTATTTCAGAGATGTGAAACATCCATGTCTACTTCTTTATAGATCCAAACACAACTGTAAGGTCTTACACCTTTCTCGAGGGTCCTTCAAGTTCAAAACTTGATTTCTCGTGCATGGAACTATCACGGATTTTATGGCTTCAAGCCAGTTGACGGAGTCATGGCCCATCGTCGCTTCTTTGCATGTAGTCAGATCATTATTGTCAAATAATGATTTAACTCTCAAATCTTGGTATTTGATTGTTTACCCGACCTACTTGTTTTAATAGGAACTTAGATCTCCGTGACCACAACCTTTGAGGCATGTGAGCCATGAGCATTTATTGCTGCCTCCGGAACACTTTTCGGCGCTGCGCAACTCTGCACATATAGCTAAGGTTCCTTTAACCTTATCAAAGTTCTATTGTCCTCCCACTTAACTTTTCACGAAAAATTCCTTCTTAAAGAAACTTGACGTGCTAAGCGACAAACACTTTTGTCTCCGGTGTTTATGGAGGAATACTTAACAGCAATACAAAGACAGGTTTATCCGACTTTGGTTGCAAACATATTTCTTATGCATAGCATACCAATGTTTAAGAAAGGACTACTTGGGTTTTATCCCAAACCATAACTTTATATGGTGTCATTTCAGCGGATTATGATGGAGCTCTTTTCAGTGGAAAACGGTAGTCTCTAAAGCTTTTAATCTTTAAAATATAATGGCAGTTCTATGAATTACACCTTTGATCTTACCATGTCAAACAAGGTTTTAATTACATATCTCGAACGCTCCATACTCTTATGGTGTTTCGGGAAATGCAAATCCACAGAACGATTCCTTAAATCTTAGGTATTATGCTAAACTTGTAACTCAAATATCTTCCTTTATGATCTTTATCATAAGCTATTTATATTCTTATTACAATGATTTTGCACTTCATCTTGAAAGACTTTGAACTTTTTCAAATGTTTCATACTTCATCCTTATTAAGTAAATATTCATATTCACTCAAATTTTCGGAGAAAGCATATGAAGTTGAAATCCATCGCTTTTGACTACATATAATGGATTTCATACAACAATATGTACAAGTTCCAATAAGCTAGTCATTCGTTCCCTTTTGGCCTATGAACGAAGTTTTAATTATCTCTAGGAAAGTTTCACAAGCGTCATGTGATCAAAAATCAAAAGACTCCAAAATTCCATCCACATGGAGTTTCTTCATGTTTTCTTTCCAATATAATTTAAATGGCGATGTCACTTCCTAAGTGATCTTTCAATCAATTTGTATTTCGACATTTTTAGCACTAGTTTTATGGATGTGATTTCTCCAACGAGATTTGTGAATCATCCATCTTTTATGGATTACGGCAATTATTTGAACAACCCTTTTGTTCTCATAATACCTGATAAAACAAATCTTGAAGGCAAGCTTTGATGTTTAACGAGCAACACAATAACCCTTTATTTGTTCTCGATGAACATCATCACATATTCTTTTGCTAGTTACTTAGGCCATTGTAGTTCATGAATTGTGTTGTTTCGTATGACAATTCACACCAACAAATTCAGTATCAAATACTTAAGAACCACATTGTTTAATAAGCAAAGAATATAGCCATAACATGTATATCACCTATATACTTAAACTGAACAATTCTAGTCTTTTCTTTTCTGCCATATATTTATGAGATTCTCTTTCAGTATTTATTTTCTGTTTGAAAGAATCTATCAACATCAACAGTGGAGTCATACATATGACACATAGTCCAAAGCGTGTATAATTAAATACCAATGTCTTTGGACTTGCACTTTGAAGTAGATCACCATCATCAAATGTTTGGTGTTCTTTCAAATTCCTTTCTTTAATAATCTATTGGTGTAGTAAACACTTTACCTACATCAAATATTCACCCTTATCATGGAATTATCCATGATCAAGCTACTTTTAGCTTATAACGGTGAACTGCGAGTATAATGTTGCTCTCCAAAACATTTTGGAGGATTAGGACAACTAGTGTCTTCAATCTTTTGCAAATTCTCATCAAATACGAGAACATGACTTTTGCCATATTATACTCTATCATGTTGCAACCAAAACTTTGTTTCAGATATCACAATATCTTCCACACATCATGGTTTCTGAAACAACTCTTTCAGATCCTAGATAACCTTGATATTAAGACAATCCTTTGAATATCAAGAATCATGGAGACAAACATGATACTCATACACTAACACTTGGAATTGTCACTCTTGATTTAATACTAATTATTAAACTTCATGGAGTAACCGGAACTTACTGAAAGTTTGCAATAGGACTTTTAAACTTTAGATTAACACTTCAAAACAATACGATACCAGTTCGTAAAGTAACTAACCAGAATTCTATAGTTCTATCATCTCAATTAAAACTAAGCGCAAGGTGGTAAACGGATGCCAATGACTACAACAACTATGCAGATTCACTTTGATTTAATTTATGATAAATAGTGTTCAACTTTTAATCATATTGCCATTGAACTCCCACTGAAAACAATATCCCTCACATTGTTTTAGTGATCACACGAACCAAATCCACCACATCAAAACCGATCATCACGAGAGTTGATGTAGCTTCAATGGCGAACAATCAACATGTTCATCATATCTACTATATGACTCATGCTTTACCTTTCGGTGATCCGTGTTCCGAGACCATGTCTGTACATGCTAGGCTCGTCAAGATCAACCTTTGCATGAGCAAATCTGGCTTGCTCACGTTGTATACACTCGCAGAATCTAACACACCCGATCATCACGTGGTGCTTCGAAACAACGAGCTTTAGCAACGGTGCTTACTAAGGATGAACACTTTAAAACTTGAAATTGTGTGCTTGAGGGATCATCTTATAATGCTACCGTCGTTAACTAAGCAATACAAGATGCATAAAAGGATTAACATCACATGCAATTCATAATATGTGATATGATATGGCCTTTCTTCTTGTGCTTCCGATCTCCATCTTCAAGCACGAACATGATCTCCATCATCACCGGCATTGCATCAAGGTCAATGACGCCGCTCCATGGTTGTCGTCCACCAGCTTCAACTATTACAACTACTTTGAACAGACAAGCGGGTCTTAACAGAATTTAAAGACAACCATATGGCTCCTGCCGGTTGCCAACTTACAGTAAGGAACATTGCATACATCATATATAATCACAATCATGGCCATATCACATCACAGCACACCCCTGCAAAATAAAGTTAGACGCCTCTAATTTTCTTTGCATGTTTTACGTGGTTTGGGGCTTTCAATAAGTTCGTTCTAACTTACGAACAAGAACCACAACATTGATACTAGTATTGTCAATCACCCATTGTAAATTGAATCTTAACTATGTTGGGAGAAACAGGCACCCGCAAAGCCACTTATGCAATACAAGTCGCATGTCAAGCGTGGAGCAAGTCTCATGAACGATGTCATGTAAGGTTAGCCCGGGCCGCTTCATCCCACCATCCCGCAAGATGCAAAGTACACAAGAAGCAATCGACAACAAAAGCATCAACGCCCACAATGACCATTGTGTTCTACTCGTGCAACAAATCTACATATAGACACGGCTCTGATACCACTGTTGGGTTTCGTGGCATGGAAAACAAAAAATTTCTACCGCATACAAACAAACAAGCCAAGATCTATCTACTAGATTGTAGCAACGAGTCGATGGAATAACTCACCCTCGAAGATTCCAAAGTGTTTAACGAGAGCGGATTCTCGTGGGTGATGTAGTCGTACTCTTTCCGATCTCAAGATCGCGTAGACGATCCTTCCGGCGCTGCGTTCCGGCAGCGCTCCCGCAGTCGGTCACACGTTCGGTACTCGACGAAGACCTTCCTCTCCCTTGTTCCAGCAGGCAGCGGAGGTTGTAGCACTCTCCTCGCGATTCCGGCAGCACAACGGCGTGGTACCGGAAGTGGAGGGGAGATCTCGCAGGGCTTCGCCTTAAGCCGGAGAGAGTATGGTGGAGTATGAGAGAGTCCCTCGGTGTTCTAGGGTTTAGACACACCAAGGAGGGGGGCAAGCCGGTGGCTAGGGTTTAGCTAGGCGGCGGCGGTTTGCCCTAGGGCCGGCGGCGACTATGGAGGCGACTGCGGCTTGGGGCTAGGGTTTGGAGGAGAGGATCTTGTGTGTCTAGGAGGGGAGCCCTGCCCCTCCTTATATAGGTGGAGGGAGGCGCCGGCCAAGGGGAGGGAGTCCCTCCCCAACTCGGATCTATAGTGGGCCGGTGGTGGAGGAGGAATTCCTCCCCAACTCGGTTTCCCACTTCTTCTCCACTTTCCAAAATAGCCGTTTGAATTTTCAAATTGGTGTTTGACTTTTCAAACTAGGATTTGATTAAACCCTTTATTTTGTACAGCGATGACACCTAGTACATGATGCAATCATGCCAACTTGCAATAACACATTCATGTACCCTTCCCCTCCGGAGTGCCGGACATTCTGGAACCTTCTAGAACATTCCTGCTGAAAACACCGGAACCATTCTCCAACCCCGAAACAGGACTTTCCTTATATGAATCTTATTCTCCGGACCATTCCGGATCTCCTCGTGATATCCCGGATCCCATCCGAGACTCCGAACAACATTCGGTCTCTTACTCATCATTCCATAACTACTCAACAACATCGAATCCTTAAGTGTGTCTCCCTACGGTTCGTGAATTATGCGGACATGATCGAGACACTTCTCCGATCAATAACCAATAGAGGAATCTGGAAATTCATATGGCTCCCACATATTTCTACGATTACTTTGCGATCGAATGAACCACTTACATACGATACCAATTTCCCTTTGTCTCACAATATTTTACTTATCCGAGGTTATGATCGTCGGTATCTCTGCATACCTAGTTCAACCTCGTTACTGATAAGTACTCTTTTCTCGTTCCTGTGGTATGTGATCCCTTGTGAGCCAGTCACATGCTTGCAAGCTAATTGGATGACATTCCACCGAGAGGGCCCACAGTATATCTATCCATCATATGGATGGACAAATCCCACTCTTGATCCATGTGTCTCAACCAATACTTTTCGAACACTCAATGCCACCTTTATAGCCACCCTGTTACGGTCTGGTGTTTGATGTCATCAAAGCATCCTTCCGGTAAAGGTGATATGCATGATCTCATGGTCGAAGGAATTAGGTTACTATGTATCTGAAAGCTTATAACAAATGAACTATATTAAATGACTTGATCTTTATGCTACGCTTAACTATAGGAGTATGTCCATCACATCATTCTCCTAATGATATGACCCTGTTGTTAATAACATCTCTATGTTCATGATCAGGAAACCATGATCATATATTAACCAACAAGCTAGTTTAACAAGAGGCTTTACTAGGGACTCTTTTATGTTTACAAATCACACAAGTATTAATGTTTCCGGTTAATACAATTATAGCATGGTATGTAAGCATTTATCATAAGTATGAAGATATGATAATAACCACTTTATTATTGCCTCTTGGGCATATCTCCAACAAAAAGAAGGGAAGGATATAAACAAGCACACGAATGAACAAAGAGCTCGAAGATTCATTATATGCAGCAAAAAGCCACTACATGGAACCATGAATACTCATAGATATATTACAACAAAAGAAACAAAAGCTATCCTACAACCACAAGGCCTAAGAAGCTGCATCCTGAGTAGCCTCGGAGCCGGACTGCCTACTCTTAGCCTCCCCCTGCTGCCTCACCGCGTACTCAGCCAACAAGTCAATCAACTTCGGCCCATAACGTTTGAAACAGGCAGCGTAGATGGCGAAGTCTACCTCGAATCCGTCGGCAGCTGTTGGCATCTGGGAGGTAATTTGATGAAGATCTAGCTCTGCTCCAGACGCCAGGGCCATCGCCAGCCCCACGGATGCACCGATGCCTTTTTTCTTGCGCTTGTACGTCGCGGGTGCATCGGCTGACAACGCATCTGCCAACAAGTCGACATCCTCAAGGGCGACGCCCTTGGGGACAAGCTCCTTATAGAAGCGCCCGAGAACCTCCTTGGCCTTGGCAAGCGAGCCGACCACGGTGCTGCAGCGGTCTTCGACCGCCGCAGTGGCATCATCCAGAGCACTTCCGTGCTCCAGGGCACCGCTGTCAAACTCGATGCCCGCAGCATCTAAACATATCGGAAGAAACAACATGAAAACCAAGAAAAACAAGAAAGACAAGGAAGCCGAAAAAGAACAGATGAAACCACTCACCCGAAATAGCCTTGGCAGCAGCCATCAGCTTGCCGACTAACTCCTTCTCGCGCGAGGCCGCAGCGGTGGCGAGTTGCTCCACGCGGTCCATAGCCTCCTGTTGCAGGCGCTCCTTGGTCGCAGTTGCGTCGGCTAGCTCCCACTCGAGGCACTCCTTCGCACCAACGGCGTCCTCGGCCTTCTTCTCCGCTCGCCCAAGGCTCTTTTTGAGAGCATCAAGCTCGCGGAGAGTGGTATTGTTTTCATCTGCAAAAAAAAAGATCACTCATCAGATCAAAGGAAAAGGAATCAGAGGAAGACGAAAATACCAACCAATGAACAACCCTTGAATCCGCTTGAAGCTGGCCTCAAGACCAGGTGCTGCTGCACCAGCTGGTTTGCGCCTTGCACAAAAGGCTGTAGCAAGATACAAATTGTCAAAAGAAAGGCTCGGGGGCTGCGCCCAAGGAACAAGAAAAGCAAATCACGCATACGAAAAAACACTTGGGGGCTCCCCCCGAGGCACGTACAAAAATGAAAGCATGATCAGAAGACCATCCGACAGATGCTCAGGGGCTCCCCCCGAGAAACAAAATCAAAGTGACTAGCGGATCATCTGAAAACGCTCGGGGGCTCCCCCCGCGGCAAGAACGAAGATACTTACATGCTCAGATGGCGACTCCGAAGGTCTGGCCGAAGTATTCTGGGGACACAACCCGAGCCTCTCGCGGAGAAGGGTTCGGAGCAGCACCCTCAGAGGTGGCCACCATATGAGGAAGAGGAGGAGCAACCTTCAACTCCCCCACCATCTCCCGAGCGCCATCGCTGAAGGAGCCATCGGTGGAGTGGCTACAAAAGAAAACATCAGACAAGTACAAGCAAGCAAAAACAAACGAGAGAAAAAAGCAACTAGATAAACTTACGAGTCGAGATCGCTCAAGTCGAAGACAGGCGGGGTCCTCCTTCCCTTCTTCTCCTCTTTCTTCTTTTCCTTCTTCTCTTCCTTCTTCTCTTCCTTCTTCCGCTTCGCCGGCGTCTGCGGTGCCACAACCCGCACGGGCACGGCCGAAATAGGAGAGGAAGAGCCCCCATGACCCCCACTGTGACGCTCAAGGCACAGCGGGTTCCTAGGCGTCGACGGAGTTGAAGCATCCGACGATTCGCTCGAGCTCCATGTCCGCTTTCGAGTCTGCTCCTCGCTCGACTCAAAGGCTTCTTCAGCCAGCGACCGTGCCGAAGGAAGCTCAGACATGGAGTCCACTACTTCATTGTCGGGTGCATCCGGGAAAATTTCGGATAGTGGAGGCTGACATGGTTATACCCTATGGGTACACGACCTTGGCATACCTATTCCAGCCCAAGGAAGGCCCACGGCAAATATACGCCGGCCTATGAAGAATTTCGGGTGGCCAAGGCCCGTGACGCCTTCGGATCCTTGGAGAGCAAGACTAGAACTTGTAACCGACTAGGTCTATGCCCGGGACCTGCCTAAGTCTATATAAAGGCTAGGAGGGCATGACCTAGATCGGTATACTCATACTTTCGCATACACACCTCCACGCCAGATCGAATCTGTGCACCCCTGTAATCTTCGGTTCCGCCGTAATCAAGAGCAGACAAGCAGGAGTAGGGTTTTCCCTCCGGGGGCCTAAACCTGGGTAAATCTCGTGTCCCCTGGTTGCTTGTCTGTTAACCGTTCCGCGACTTCCAGCATCCCCATCTTCTCCAAAACCCAAGTCCATAACAATGGGCATTGGCGATACGAAACCACGTCAATTGGCGCCGTCTGTGGGAAACGGGGACGCTGACTGTGTGGTCGTGACGGTCCCAACTCGATCGATCTACAACTCTGCGGCGACGGAGAATCATCTCCTCTTCGGCGCTTTCGACTTCGCCGCCCACTCACCGGCCACCATGAAAGATTTTGGGTCCGTAGGCGACGGACTCGAAATCCTGTTCGGGAGCTTCTGCTTCCAAGTGGGGCAAACCGGCACCCTCCGCCTCCCTAAGTGGATGCCCCTACCATCAATCAGGCCCGCTTCATGGACCCCACACCCCGTGCTATGCACGACATCATCAACAGATGATTCCAACAACAGCATCAGCTGCAACTCAGATCTATGCGATCCTCCATCGGATGAAGGGACCTACGGTTCCGGATCCGAAAGCTGCGGCAGTAGCGGACCAATCTACAAGCGCTACCAATGCGCCGTAGTCATCCAGAGCGACGCGGATCAACAGCCGCCTAATCCGCCGCCCAACCCGCCGCCTAACCCACCAGATCGAAACGGCGGGAATAGAAGAAGCCAATCCCCCCCACCCGAAGGGGAAAACAACGGCCATGTCATCCGCCTTAGCAAAGAAGGATGGGCACAGGCCCGCAACGCCGTGGCAGGAAACATAGTCCTGCCCGCAGACGCCTCACATGAACTGCTGATGGCATACCACTTCCTCCTCATCGAGGAGCACAAGAAGCAAGTCAAGATGCAGGAAACACTTGACAAACGCAAGCAAGCAGCCTCAGAGTCCAGTGCGCGACGATCCGCGCTATCCGCCATGGGCATCGGTTCCAGCTCGAACGCCAACCAAGGCAACAAGCACCGCTCTCGGGTGGAAAACATGGACCCCATGGAGCGCCGGGAGGTGACCCGAACCCTCCACACGTCCTTCATGGAGATGGACGCCGACGGCAACGTCATCCCGAAAACACCACAGGCTGCGATCATGGCAGCCACTGCGTACCTCGCAGCCCACCCACCTCCGGAGGGGGACCCGAAAAGAGCCATGCATAAGTCTGCACTCACCGGACTCGGACTTGTCGGAGCTGCACTCTACCAAGACGCTCCTGCGGAGCCAAAGAAGAAAGCTCCGGCCAGGCACGACCGGAGCCCCACCCCTTCATCCGAAGAGGAAGAGGAACACGACCTTCCTCGAAGGAAGAAGAGCTCGCGTCACCACAAACGCGACTATGACGCCAGAGACGCGCTTACACAACGCAAAATCGACAAAGCGCGAGCCAAACGTGCATGCTCGTCTGAATCCGAGATGGACGAAGACGAAGGAGAACTCTGTGGAGCCTGATGCTTTAGCAAATCTGTTCGGCGAACACGGATGCCACGAAATTTTAAGCTTCCTTCGGATACTCCGAAGTTCGACGGCATGCAAGATCCAAAAGCCTGGCTCAGTGACCATCTGTCATCCGTCAAGCTGCACGGCGGTAACAAAGAAACCGCCATGCAATGCCTTCAGCTGCAGCTGACAGGCGCGGCACGGATCTGGCTCAGCAGCCTATCATCAGGGTCCATCCGAAGCTGGGAGGAGCTAGCTTACAGCTTCATCTGAAATTTCAAGGGCACCAGCAAGAGGCCCGCCTCAATCGAAGAGTTGCGAGCCTGCACTCAAAGAACGGGGCGAATCTATTCGCTCGTACATACTAAGCTGGTCTAACACCAAGAATTCCACAACACACATCTCCGAAGAGAGGGCCATCGACGCCTTCAGGGACGGCGTCAAGCGCCCAGACTTCAAGGAGGAACTTGGGCGCGTCAAGCCCAAAACACTCGACCACCTCATGGACATCGCCAACAGGTGGGCCGACGGAGAAGACTCCATTCACCGAGCGCAATCGGAAGAAGAATACGACTACGATCGACGGCGAGAGCGCCGTAGCAAGAGAAGATCGCGCGTCTACGACGACCACGACGGACCCGACATGGTCACGGCTGGCTACATCGATCGCCGCAACGATGCCAACCGCAACAGCGGAGGATACCGTAGAGGAAACTTCCGTGATGGAAGACGCCCAACGCAGACGTGGCAACGCCGTGACCACGATAACGAACCGTCAGCATACGAAAAGCTTTCGGGTCCATGCACCATCCACTTCTACATCGACAAGCAGGATGGCAAAAAGAAGGCGAGCCACATGCTCAAAGACTGCCGCGAGTTCTAGAAGCTCAGCGAAAGCATGGTACAGATGAGGCAGCAAGCCCCAATCCCTGCGTTCGGAAACGCACCCGCGCCAGGAGAAATAGCACACGGAGCTCCTCCACCACCACCTGCTGGAGGCCCGAACCAACCAGTCGCACCAGCACAGAATAACGCTGGGAATGGGTACCCCCCCACTGAAAGGAGCACTGATGATGATCCAGAAGGGACGCCCAACGAACAGGGTGCAGAAGAAAATCACTCGCCAGATCAACTTGGCCGTAGCAACTCCACCCGCCATCCGTGAGTACCTCAGTGGATCGGAGTCATGCATCACGTTCAGCCGTTCGGATCACCCCCGTCAGATCCCTCGCCCAGGTCATGCTGCCCTGGTGCTCGAGGCACAAATCGGAGGCTTCGAGATGAGCCGCGTCTTCATGGACGGTGGCAGCAGCATCAACCTGATGTTCGCAAGCACCCTCGCAGCAATGCGGATCCCGCAGTGCAGCCTGGAGCAATCAGACACTACGTTCCATGACATCGTCCCAGGAAAAGGCATACTCCCTCTGGGCAAAATTTGGCTTGATGTCATCTTCGGCAGACCTGATAACTTCCGACTGGAGCAGCTCGAATTCGAAGTGGTGGACTGGCCATCGCAGTACCACGCCATCCTTGGACATGTCGCATTCGCAAGGTTCCTGGCCGTCCCACACTACGCATACTTACTACTGAAGATGCCAGGACCAAAGGGCGTCATCATAGTCCACGGGAGCTTCACCCGATCGGACCAATGCGACAGGGATTTCAACAAATCTCCCAATCTTTCGGCATGCAGGACGAGCTCGTAAGGCTCCGTGAGGTGACGGACAATGGGGCACCCCCAGTCACAAGGCAAAACGCACCTGACATGTCCTTCGACTCCACGGTCAACACCAAAAAGGTGCAGGTTCATCCGACGGATGCCTCCAAGACGGCGCTGATCACCAACGACCTCAGCCCCGCGTAGGAAGGCACGCTCATCGAATTCCTCTGTGAGCGCTGGAAAATCTTCGCCTGGTGTCTTGCGGACATGCCAGGAGTTCCCCGGGAATTCGCCGAGCACGCACTCAATGTCTTTCCAGACACCAAGCCCGTCAAGCAGTCCATCTGGAGACTGTCGGAGCCACGGGCCGAAGCCATCGGGAAGGAAATTAACAGACTACTCGCTGCAGACTTCATCAGGGAGATCAAAGAAAGCGAGTGGCTTGCAAATACAGTGATGGTCCCAAAGAAGGACACGGACATCCCTCGGATGTGTGTGGATTTCACGTCAGTGAACAAGCACTGCCCGAAGGACCACTTCCCTCTTCCTCGGATCGACCAAATCATCGATTCGACTGCAGGATGCAAGAAACTCTCCTTCCTTGACGCCTACTCAGGCTACAACCAAATTCGACTTAAGGTCGAAGATCAAGAGAAAACGGCGTTTATCACACCGTTCGGAGTATTCTGCTACAACACAATGCCCTTCGGGCTAAAGAACACAGGTGCCACGTACCAGCGATGCATGCAGGCCTACCTCAAGGACCAGATCGGTCGCAACGTCCAAGTCTATGTTGACGACATAGTGATAAAAACCAAGGAGGCAAGAACTCTTATAGACGATCTCTGTGAGACGTTCGACAACCTCGATCGCTACAGGATCAAGCTCAACCCCGAAAAATGCGCCTTCGGCGTCCCATCAGGCCAGCTGCTTGGGTACTTCATCTCTTAGCGAGGGATCGAGGCGAACCCGAAGAAAATCAGAGCCATCATGGCGATGGAGAAGCCGAAAAACCTCAAAGGCGTCCAGCAGCTCGCCGGACGAATAGCGGCACTAAGCAGATTCATCAGCCGCATGGGCGAGAAGGCCTACCATTCTACCAGCTGCTACGCAAAGCAGATAAATTCGAGTGGACGCCAGAAGCCAACGACGCATTCGAAAGCCTCAAGCGGCTTCTCTCCACCTCGCCCGTCTTGGTCACGCCAAGGGAGCGCGAGCCTCTGCTGCTGTACATAGCAGCCACACACCAGGTGGTCAGCACCGTGCTAGTGGTCGAACGACCCGAAGAGGGCAAGACCCACAGGGTCCAACGCCCAATCTACTACCTCAGCGAAGTACTCATGCCAACAAAACAGAGGTACCCTCACTACCAGAAACTCGCCTACGGCATGTTCATGACGGCTCGGCGGCTGAGCCATTACTTCCAGGAACACCAGGTGATGGTCGTCAATGAGGCACCCCTGAACAGCATCCTGAATAATCCAGAGGCCACAGGACGCGTGGCCTTGTGGGGCATCGAACTGTCACCCTTGGACATCGTCTACGAGAAGCGACTCGCAATCAAATCTCAAGTCCTTCCGGACTTCCTGGTACATTGGATGGAGCTGCAGCTGCCAGACACCCCAAACATGTCGCAGTCATGGACGATGCACTTCGACGGCTCCAAGCGTGAAGCTGGAGCAGGAGCAGGGGTCATACTGACCTCCCGACAAGGCGACAAGATGAAGTACGTCCTTCGGATGAAATTCCGAGCTTCTAATAATGAAGCCGAATACGAAGCCCTCATACACGGCATGAGGATGGCAAAAATCTGCGGCACAACGCGCCTGGTCATTTACGGTGACTCCAACCTCGTCGTCCAGCAGACAATGAACGAGTGCGACGCACACGCCGAAAACATGATCGCGTACCGCACGCTCTACAACACACTCGAAGGAGAATTCGACGGCTACGAACTTCAACACGTCGGAAGAGAAAGCAACGAGGAGGCCGATACACTCGCCAACATCGGCTCCACCTGTGCAAAGGTGCCACCAGGTGTGTTCCTCGAACAGATCTGTGTGCCATCAATCAAGCGGAAATTCCCCAAAGGATAACCCGAAGAAGCAGAACACTTGGGGGCTACACTGCCCGAAGGTCATGAAGGACCCAAAAAATTGGACACAGAGGTCGCCATGGTCAACCTGGTGCAGGTCATGGCAGTCGAAGAAACTTGGACGCGACCGTACCTCCAGTTCTTGATAAACGGAGAACTACCTGACAGCCCGACAGATGCCCCGCGCATATCTCGTCGATCAAAAGCCTTCACCATCATCAATGGCGAGCTGTACAAGCGCAGTATCACGGGTGTACTACAACGGTGTGTCACCATCGATGACGGGAAAGCCATCCTCCAAGACATCCACGATGGCATTTGCGGCCATCACGCAGGCAACCGCTCCCTGGTCGCCAAAGCTCTACGAGCCGGATTCTACTGGCCAACGGCCATGAGCGACGCAAAGGACATAGTCCGAAGATGTAACGAGTGCCAACGGTTCGCCGACAAACCACACGCACCCGGGTCGGAGCTCAGACCCATACCTATAGCCTGGCCTTTTGCTCAATGGGGCCTCGACATGATCGGCAAACTGCCAAAATCCTCGAAAGGGGGACACGTTTACCTCCTGGTCGTAGTCGACAAATTCACCAAGTGGGTCGAGGCCATGCCGGTCACCAACCAGAAAGGCAAAACTGCCATCAAGTTCTTCGAGTCCATTGTCTACAGGTTCGGCGTACCACACAGCTTCATCACCGACAATGGATCGAACTTCATCTCCAAGGAGTTCCAGGACTTCTGCGAAGGCCTTGGGATCAACATCACATACGCCTCAGTGGCACACCCGCAAACGAACGGGCAAGTGGAAAAGGCCAACGGCCTAATCGGCGCTGGTATCAAGAAGCGCCTCATGAGTCCACTCGAACGGAAAGCTGGAGCCTGGACGAAAGAGCTACCATCCGTCTTGTGGAGCTTACGGACTACGCCAAACAGCTCCACCGGCTACACGCCGTTCTTCATGGTGCATGGAGCTGAGGCCGTGTTACCAGCTGAAGTACGCCATCAGGCCCCCCGGGTCATCGCATACAGCGAAGCCGAATCCACGGCTGCACTGGAAGATGTCGTCGACACACTCGACGAAGCCAGAGACGTAGCAGCAGCTCGCTCAGCGGTGTACCAGCAGAGTCTCCGCAACTACCACAGCCGACGGCTGTGCCCAAGGTCCTTCGTCGAAGGAGACCTCGTCTTGCGACTCAAGCAAGAGCGACCGAATAAATTCGAGTCACCATGGGAAGGACCCTACATCGTCGCCGAAGTCATCCCAGGTGGCGCCTATCGCCTCAAGCACGTGGAGTCTGGAGTCGCATACTCCAACCATGGAACATCGCGCACTTGCGACGATTCTACCCCTAGCTACCTACCCCTTTACTTTCAATAAGGCTTTTCAGCCAAGGCTACTCAGCCGAACAATGTACTTCATCCACTACGATATAAATAAAGCTAAGTGTCTCGCCCCAAACTTCTGTTTCGCTATTTACAAAGGGCTCCCCCCACCTCACGATTTCATCGACTGAGGATCACGCGTGTACACCTGAGTAACTGACAACGTCAGGCAAACGAAAAGGACACGTACTCAAGCAAAGCACTGCGTGCTTACAACAAACAAACCTTTACAACAAAGGGCATAACACGCCCAGTCGAAATATACAAATTTTACATCTATCTCTTTTACAGGTACTACCTATTCTGAAGAATAACTTGAGTACGCTGCTCAAATAAATCTACGACCTGTTCGGAATACTGCCCCACAGCTGCATAATGTGGTCGCATGTCCCACTCATCACCATTCGGCCGAGAAGGTGGACCAGTCGCCACCACAGACAGATCTACATCAGGCCGATGCAGCCTCACAAGAGACAAAGTAGCCTTGACTCCGGCGACGAGCTGTTGCCGCACCAACTCCTTGACATTGCTCATGCTCCGAAACTTTGACATAATACCCGCAAGACTCGTCGGCGTGGCATCCAAAGGAAACATAACATTCAGCGCCGAGGCAAGCGACGTCTCCACCTGGCGAAGCACCCGCGAAACCTGGTGCACACGATCCTGCACCGTCGCCAGAACCATAGCACGATCACGATCCATCCAGAAGAAGCCACCGGCCTCCATGTCCTGTTGAGTCAAGCATTTGACCCGAACAGCGACACGCTCTTTCTCTTCCCTCAGATCAAGGTTAGCACCTGCGACAATTGCACAAATTAAAAGGCAAGGCCAGCAGGCTCATCCGAAGAACTGAGCTACAGCTCGAAATAAGGTACAACTTACATTGAAGCTGCTCAGATAGCCGAAGTAGTTCCGTCATCAAGTACTCCTCTCTGGCTGCACCGCGATCCGCCTTAGACTTCCAAACGTCGGCGTGACCACGCAACTCAAGCAACTCCCTCTCAAGACTACGAACACGGTCCCGAAGAAAAGTGAGTTGCGAAGGATCATCCAAAGATGGCCGCAGCTGCACTGTAGGCGAGGTGTCAACAGGGTCAGCACCCGAAGGAACCTAGAACAGCAGAAAAGCAAAGGACACAAACATTCAGACAGTGGTAGAGCACAACTCAGGCGAATTCATTAAGCATATAAAGGCCACTACGTGGCACAAGAATTGTGTTCCTCAAAATATTTACAGCAAAAGCAGACTACAAACTATCCTACATCTACAACGCCTAAGATGCGGCACCCTGAGTCTCCTCGGAGCCGGATTGCCTAGCCTTGGCCTCAGCCTGCTGCCGCAGCGCATACTCAGATAGCAAATCAATGAGCTTCGGCCCATATCGCTTGTAGCGCGCAGAATAGGCAGCAAAGGCTACCTCGGATCCATCTGCGGTCGTCGGCATCCGGGAGGTGATCTGGGGCAGGTCCAGCTCCGCTCCAGCCGCCAAAGCCATCGCCATCCCGACAGACACGCCGATGCCCTTCTGCTTGCGCTTGTACGCTGCAGGCGCTTCGGCCGACAAAGCCTCCGCCAGGGCATCCACATCATCAAGGGACACACCCTTAGGGACAAGCTCCTTGTAGAAGCGGCCAAGGACCTCCTTCGCCTTGGCAAGAGAGCTGACGACGGTGCTGCAACGATCTTCGACCGCTGCAGTAGCATCATCTACAGCACTCCCGTGCTCTAGAGCGCCGCGGTTAAACTCGATGCCTGCGGCATCTGAGACAAAAAAAGAAGAGAAGACATGAAGAAAAGCAGCACAGAAGAAGACAAGAAAACAAGAAGAAAGAGGCACAAATACAAACACTCACCCGAAACAGCCTTGGCAGCAGCCATGAGCTTGCCCGCCACCTCTCTCTCACGAGCAGCCGCAACAGTGGCCAGCTGCTCCTCACGGTCCGCGGCCTCCTGCTGCAGACGCTCCTTCGCTTCGGCTGCCTTAGTCATCTCTAGCTCGAGGCGTTCCTTCGCACCAACGGCAGCCTCGACCTTCTTCTTCGATTGACCAAGGCTCTTCTTGAGAGCGTCGACCTCACGGAGAGAAGTATTATGCTCCTCTGCATCCAAAACAAGCAAACATCAGAGAGAAGGACCGGAATAAATGGAAAAAGCACCAAAAGCAAATAAGTACCTTGCAGCTGTCGGAGGTTAGCCTCTAGCACCAGGCGCTCCTGCACCAACCGCTTGGCCTCCTGCATAAAAGGCTGCAGAAAAAGAAACACAAGTAAGAAAAAGGACTTGGGGGCCATGCCCAACACAAAGGAATAAAAGCAAAATTCGTACACGGAGACACTCGGGGGCTTTCCCCCCGAAGATTCGAAAAAAGAAGAAGCCAAGAAATTTTTCAGACACCCGGGGGCTCCCCCCGTGGCACGAAACAGAGGTACTTACATGCTCTGATGGCGACTCTGAAGGACCGCTGGCGAAATTCTGAGGCGCAACCACCTGCACCTCCTGCAGAGGAGGATTCCGAGTGGCACCTCCCGACGTCGCCACCGTCTGAGGAGGAGGAGACGCAACCTTCGACTCCCCCATCATCTCCCGAGCACCATCGCTGGAGGAGCCGTGGGAAGAATGCCTACTTACGAAACAATCAGCACAAGTACAAAGTCAACAAGAAAAAAAAAGAGGGGGACAGCAGTATATCATGAAACTTACGAGCCCAGTGAGCTCAGGTCGAAGACAGGAGGAGTCCTTCGGGCTCTCTTCTCCCCCTTCTTCTCATCCTTTTTCTCTTCCTTCTTCTCTTCCTTCTTCCGCTTCGCTGGCGGGTGCGGTGCTACAGCCCGCACAGGAATGGCAGGAATGGGAGAGGAAGAACCTCCATGCCCGTCACTATGACGATCAAGGCACAGAGGGTTTCTGGGAGTCGGAGGAGTCGATGCATCCGAAGATTCACTAGAGCTCCGTGATCGCTTGCGAGTATGGTCCTCGCTCGACTCGTTGACCTCTTCAGCTGGCGATCACGCCGAAGGAAGTTCGGGCATGGAGTCCACCACTTCATTATCCGGCGCATCCGGAAACAATTCGGGCAATGGAGGTACCATGCCCGACACCTTGAAGCTCTGCCAATGAGAAGGGAGTTTGTTAGAAAACAAACATGCAATCAAAGAAAAGTGCTACGCGCACGAATCTACACCTGTGGAACAGCCAGCGTCGAAGAAAATGGCGGAGTCAACGACTTCCCCCGGATATCCTCTCCAGCCTTGAACTTCAACAGCGTACGAAGGGCCTTGTCGAGATCACTCTGGGAAAGCTTCTCGGCCGAAACTCTCGTCGGATCACGGCGCCCAGCATAAAGAAACATCGGGTGCGCCCTAGCCTGGAGCGGCTGCACCCGACGCTCGAGAAACGTGCGGATAATATCCATGCCATTCACTTCTTTATCAGGAATCAACTGGAGATCCTCCACCCGACGGTAAAGGGCCTCTATCTCCGCTGAATCGCCATCCAAGATATGATTTTTCCAGGACCTCTTTGGCTCGATTATCTGGGAGGAGTCGAAAGGGGCAAGCCCAAATTGCTGCCCAGCCACCGTGGAGTCGCGAATGTAAAACCATCGCCTCCACCAGTACTGGACAGATTCGGACATAGAGAAAGAAAAGAAAAGAACATTGGCCCTAAGAGAGATGATGCAACCCCCAATGGGATACACACCATCCGAGCCGGATTGCCTCTTCATGGAATAGAGCTTCCGGAAGAGGCCAAAATGCGGCTCGATGCCGAGCCAGCACTCGCAAAAAGTGATGAAACAAGCAATGTGAAGAAGAGAATTCGGTGAAAGATGATGCAGCTGGATGCCATAGAGAAAGAGCAGCCCACGAAGGAAGTCGTGGACTGGGAAGGAAAACCCACGAATCACGAAGGCAAGAAACATAACCCGATACCCAGCGGGGGGACGGGGGATTACCTCGTTGCCTGGGAGTCTGGCAGCCTCTCTATCCTGCGGGATCAAGCCTCGCTCGCGAAGCCTGCGGAGATCAATCTCCCGCGTCTCTAATCACCGCCAACCACCATCGGTGACACAGGTGGTGGTGGCACCCTTCCTCCCTCCGGCGGCGCTGGTACCAACCGCAGATGATGACTTCTTCGTTTTCCCCATCGCGCTCCAGCGGCACCGACGGTGAGAGTGCGGACGAGAAGAAGGAAATGTGGAAGAATCTCGCAGCGCGTAGCAAGAACCTCTGGAATACAAGGAGGCAGTGAAAACAAGAGTAGATGCGGTGAAAACAAACTGCAGCTTCCCCAATGATTATAACGGTGAAGACGACGTACGACAGCCATCCATCCAGAAGACCTAACGCCAACGGCAGATCTGGCCATACACGTGTCAGCATTGCAACGAACCGTCGTCACCATGCCGTCCACTACGCACGGAAATCGAGGCGACGCCGTAATTATCTCCACGTCGCGCGTGACCGGTCAATTCAAGGTCAGCAAGTGGGACCCACGTTCGTCCAGTCAAGTCATCTCTGGCATAGCAGACGCTTGAGGTCATTGATCGTCAGCACTGATGTCATCAAAAGCTATACTAGCACCAATCACATTCTTCGGCTTCAAAGCTAAGAGTACTCACTCGAATCTTCGATTCGACTAAATACTCGGGGGGCTAATCCTATCAGGAGCGCTGGCCGCGAACCTGAAAGATGAATAAAGACAAATTTTTTCTTCGAGTCCTACGTCGAGTCTACGACTCCACTACGGACTCGGGGGCTACTCCCATAGGGAGGATGTATTTAAGCATCCGATTTTTTTTTGTGTCCTACGGACTTAACACTGAAGAAAACACCTGAATAAAGTCTCCGCTCGAGTCTACGACTCGAACAGACACTCGGGGGCTACTCCCATAGGGAGCGCTGGTCGCGCACCCTATGAATTCTTCGAGTGCGATCCTTCGGATCAGCATGCAAAACTTTTCGGCAACTCTGCCCCAATTAACGCTAGGTGAGCAACATTCTCCTTGGCCACCCGAAACACCTCCGCGGTGATAAATATTCGGATGTTGTGTCTGCGACGCAAAGATAAGACCTACAGATATCATCTGATGGCCTGGCAACGCACACGACTGCGCTCTACTAGTATAAATCCGTGCCAGCAGGCGCGATGAAAAATCCGGACGGACGCGTTGGGTACACCAATTAAAATCACTGGAATTCCACTCCTGTAAGTCCTACGCGGCCTGAGTTGAATTACGCCAGCATATGTTCCGGGTTCGAGTCGAGGGACTCGAACCTGAAGAAGATCGTGTTGTTTTGTCCTAAGACAGTTAACTGACCCTGATCCGTCGGGAGAGTCAGGCACACGCATCAACAATCCCTACACACTTTTCTCTTAAAAGACAGAGTTCACCCGAAGGATTGAAGAGTCCTCAGCCGAATCTATGATTCGACTGAACACTCGGGGGCTACTGACATGGTTATACCCTACGGGTACACGACCTTGGCATACCTAGTCCGGCCCAAGGAAGGCCCACGAAAAATATACGCTAGCCCATGAAGAATTTCGGGTGGCCAAGGCCCGTGACGCCTTCGGATCCTTGGAGAGCAAGACTAGCATAGATAGGAAATTCAAAGGGGTAAAACCCTAGAACTTGTAACCGACTAGGTCTATGCCCGGGACCTGCCTAAGTCTATATAAAGGCTAGGAGGGCACGACCTAGATCGGTAGACTCATACTTTCGCATACACACCTCCACCCCAGATCGAATCTGTGCACCCCTGTAATCTTCGGTTCCACCGTAATCAAGAGCAGACAAGCAGGAGTAGGGTTTTCCCTCCGGGGGCCTGAGCCTGGGTAAATCTCGTGTCCCCTGGTTGCTTGTCTGTTAACCGTTCCGCGAATTCCAGCATCCCCATCTTCTCCAAAACCCAAGTCCATAACAATGGGCATTGACGATACGAAACCACGTCAGAGGCGACATGCCCGGTACCTTGAATTCCTTCACAAAAAGAAACAAATTTTCAGCACACAAGCAAGTACAAGGAAAACACAGTCAAAAAAGCGCTACGCGCACGTCCTAGATCTACACCTGCAGAACCGGACGAGAGACGACGAATGGAGGAGTCAGCGACTTCCCCGGGAGATCCTCTCCAGCCTTGTACTTCAGCAGCGGATGCAGAATCCTGTCGAGATCCCCCCTGGAGAACTCCTCAGCCGAAACCCTAGTCGGATCATGGCGACCAGAATAAAGGAACATCGGGTGCGCCCTAGCCTGGAGTGGCTGCACGCGACATTTGAGGAATGTGCGGATGATATCCACACCGTTCACCTCTTTATCCGGAATCAACTTAAGATCCTCCACCCGATGATAGAGCCCCTCTATCTCCGCCACCTCGCCATCCAAGATGTGGTTCTTCCAGGACCTCGTCGGCTCAATTTTCCGGGAGGGGTCGAAAGGAACAAGGCCAGAGTTCTGGCCGGCTACTGTGGAATCGCGGATGTAAAACCATCGCCTCCGCCAGTACTGTACAGATTCAGACATAGAAAAGGAGAAGAAGAGAAAGTTGGATCTCAGGGAAATGATGCAGCCGCCGATGGGATAAACACCATCGGAGCCAGATTGCCTTTTCACGGAATAGAGCTTCCGGAAGAGGCCAAAGTGTGGCTCGACACCGAGCCAGCACTCACAGAATGTAATGAAGCAGGCGACATGAAGAAGCGAGTTCGGTGAAAGATGATGAAGGTGGATGCCATAAAGGAAAAGTAATCCACGGAGAAAATCGTGGATTGGGAAAGAAAGGCCCCGAAGGAAAAAGGCGATGAACATGACCCGAAACCCAGCGGGAGGATGGGGAATTACCTCGTCGCCGGGAACTCTGACGGCCTCCTTATCCTGCGGGATCAGACCCCGCTCACGAAGCTTGCGGTGTCCGAACCCTTCTTGTCGCCGTCGGCAGCACTAGTACCAACCGCGGTGGAGGCCTTGTTGGACCTCCCCACCGCATTGCGACGGTGGCGACGATGAGAGCGCAGAAACAAGGAAGGAAAGGTTTGAAGAAATTCCAGCGCGCAGCGAGAAAATCTCAAAGAAGATGGGAGCAGTGAAACGAGAATGGCTGCGGTGAAAAACAAACTCACTTTTCCCCAATGATTATAAGGACGAGGACGATGCACAACGGCCGTTCATCGGGAAGACCTAAAGCCAACATCCAAATCCAACCGTCCACGTGTCGGCACAGCAGCGAACCGTTGCTCACACGCCGTCCACTACGCACGGAAATCGAGGCGACGCCGTAATTATCTCCACGCCGCGCGTGACCAGTAAACTCAAAGTCGAAAGGTGGGACCCATGTTCGTCCAGTCACGTCATCTCTGGCGCTACAAACGCTTGAGGTCACCGATCGTCAGCACTGACGTCATCAAAAACTATACTAGCAACGGTTGCAATTCTTCGGCTACACAGCTAAAAGTACGGACTCGAATCTACGATTTGACTAACTACTCGGGGGCTACTCCTATCAGGAGCACTGGCCGCGCACCCGAAAATGGAACAAAGCACAACACCATTGAATTATTCTTCGAGTCCTACGTCGAGTCTGTGACTCCACTATGGACTCGAGGGCTACTCCCATAGGGAGGATGGATTCAAGCATCCGAAAAATTTGTGTCCTACGGACCTAAAAGTCAACAAAGACTGAATTAAAGTCTTCGCTCGAGTCTACGACTCGAACAGACACTCGGGGGCTACTCCCATAGGGAGCGCTGGTCGCGCACCCTATGAATTCTTCGACTGTGATCCTTCGGATCAGTATGCAGAAAACTTTTCGGCAACTCTGCCCTAATTAATGCTAAGTGAGCAACGTCCTCCTTGGCCACCCGAAACACCTCCGTGGTGATAAACATTCGGATGCTATGTATGCGACACAAAGATAAGACCTACAGATATCATCTGATGGCCTAGCAACACACATGACTGTGCTCTGCTAGTAAGAATCCGTGCCAGCAGGTGCGATGAAAAATCCCGACGGACGCGTTGGGTACATCATTTAAAATTTACTGGAATTCCACTCCTGTAAGTCCTTCGTGGCCTGAGTCGAATTACGCTAGCATATGTTCCAGGTTCGAGTTGAGGGACTCGAATCTGAAGAAGATCGTGTTGTTTTGTCCTAAGATAGTTAACTGACCCTGATCCGTCGGGAGAGTCGGGCACACACATCAACAATCCCTATAGGCTCAAATCATTCTCTAGCAAACAGAGATAGCTGCACCCGAAAGATTGAAAAGTCCTCAGCCGAATCTACGATTTGACTGAACACTCGGGGGCTACTGACATGGTTATACCCTGCGGGTACACAACCTTAGCATTCCTAGTCTAGCGCAAGGAAGGACCACGACAAATATGCACCAGCCCATGAAGATTTTCGGGTGGCCAAAGCCCATGACGCCTTCGGATCCTTGGAGAGAAAGACTAGAGTAGATAGAATATTCAAAGGGGTAAACCCTAAAACCTGTAACCGACTCGATCTGTGCCCAGGACCTGCCTACCTCTATATAAGGGCCAGGAGGGCACGACGAGGAGGCTCTCTCACATACCACCGCATACACACCTCCACGCCAGATTGCATCTGCGCACTCGTGTAACTTTCGGTTCCACCATAATTGTAGAGGTCCCAACCTTTAATAAGGTAGAGATCCCTATGTTTACAATGCTAGTCCCTGGATCGATAGCTAGCATCCACAGTTATGATGTAATATCGAGAAACAAAGGTCATAATACAACTTTATAACCAGGAATAAAATAATTCATTACATCTTACATAGCTCATTTGGCTATCATATTACAATGAAGCAGAAATAACAATAGCATGGAGTCCTTCATCTTCAAAGTGCCACAGGCAATCATGTTGGTTGTAGACTCGTAATCCTAATCAACACACTTCACTAATATCAAACAAACCTGCAACATAATAAGTTACAGCAAGAAGGGTCAATACATTTGAATTGTATTGGCAAGTGATACTATGGTAGTATAGTGGAGTCTATCATATATATGCATTTGGCTAGGTGGAGCTTAGGCTTGCTTTGCTCAAAATAGATTTTTCCTTATCATTTGAAAACGCTAAGTTTTTGTTTGACAAAATCACCCAAGGCATCTCCCAATAGAAATTGGTGATCCTTCAACCCTTGTTCAACCACAAGTTTTTAACTTAGAAATTGGGATGAGGAGATTCTTGATAGCTTCCATGTCTTGATGCTCAAATTGTCCAATTCCAGGGACATGGCTAAGTACTTAAATTTTACAATCTGCAGAGGTGGTGCACTTTCCCCACGAGACTTGATTTTCACCAAGACAAGATCTTTCAGAAGCCTTCCCTTAAACCAGAATAGACGCCTTCCAACCTATCATCCCCTACCACCAACTGTCCATTTGGCTAAGTTATTGCAACCTATATGATCGAGGCAGAGCCCATAATGCCAAGTGGCTACACTTGAAGCTTCTCAACATTTGACACCTCAAATCTCTTTGTTCCTGGGTGGCATTCCACAAGTGAGATACACAAGGTAAACCATAGAAATGGGCCTTGTGTAACGATTCAACACAAACCATTATCTCCATTCCACCCAGGTGATTCATTCACTTAGTTGTTTTGTTAAACAAACACAAGTCCTTGACTTAGAAATATTCCATAGCATGAATATAATCCACCCTTGTTTTCTACTAGCTAAGCTAAGCTAAGCATGATAGTAGTAGGAATCTTAACTTAGGACAATTCTACTAAGGTTTCATCTACTAGGATTTCCCATGGCATAGTTTATACTTAGCAAAAATTCCATGCAAGTCCTACTTAAAAAATATCACTAATGCATAGTGAAAATAATAGGACAAAAGTATGAAGCACCACTTTCCTTTTTGGTAGAGAATTATAAGTTCACTCCTTGATCTTCCAACAGTCACACTCTTCAAATTTCACTACAATTCAATCAAGGCACAAATTCAATCTACCATCCAAGCAATTCATCACATAGAATAATAAAAACAAAGTAATCATGCAAGCATGCCAAAGATTGTTTTATTTGGAAAAGTGGTTTCTAATAGGTTATAAACATTTTAAAACACATATTGGTAATTTATAAAAGTGGTAAAACCATTTGATATCAAGTTAGTGAAAAAGGCCATTTAAATCATTTTTGTTTTGCTAGAATTGATTTAAATCAAAGTGACAATTTCTAGTGTTTGGAAAATACATTTAAAAACACAAATGTTAGTGTTTTAAGGTGAAGTGTTTAATATTGAAACCATTTGCAAAGGTTTTACCTATAAACCATTTTTATACTAAAGTAATATTTTATTTTGTTGAAAATGCCTTTTAGCAAAGTAATAATTTTGTAGGGTTCATCAAATATATTTTTAAATTGCAAAACTTGGTGTTTAGGGTCAGAGAGTTTAAATCAAATCATTTTCCAAAGATTTTACTTAATAATCATTTTTAACACATAAACAATATTTTTATTTGACTAGAAATGTTCTAATTCAAAGATTTATTCTTTGGCTTCAACAAATATGTTTTTCAATCCAAAAGTTGGTTTATAAGGTTAGTAGGTTCAAAACAATCTATTTTCCAAAGATTTTATCCTAAAAACATTTCTAGAATAAATTTTATGTTCACAATATGCCTACACAAGTTTCTGCAAAAACAACCAATTTAATAGAAGCAATTTACTAAACAAGGTACATGGTTGGAAAGTACTTGTTCTGCTGATTCCATTCATGTAAAATTTGTAAAATTTGGGCGTGTAGATTAAAAGTTATAAATTTTGCAAGTTTAAACATCTAATAGACAAGTTCTGTTTTTAAAACAAATCACTGGACACGTGGCTGAATCTTATTCGCTGGTACCATTTCGTTTGGATCGAGCGATACAGACCGTAGGATTAAAAGGAATCTGTGCGGCTCAGATCATCGCATACACCTTCGTTAAGTGAAACTATCCTATCACTACGATCTAGATCTGACGGCTCCTAGTGCCTCGACCAGAAACTGGCGGCGCTGGCGGCGGCTGCACGGCGGCGGCGTGTCGGGTGGTGACGGTCCGGCTATTCTAGGGGGTCAGGGGGTGGTTGTATTAGATTACCAGGTCCGCGAGGTCACAACGATGCTCAACATGGTCGTTGTCGACTGAGGGGTGCACGGGCGTGACAGAAATCTCTCACCGGAGTTGCGCCTAAAGTCGGGTACACTCGGTTGTTGATGGAGGTGAGGCTGCAAGGTACGATAAGACAGTCCAGAGGTAGCGTTAAGCGCGTGAGAGAACGGCGAGTGCAGGAGTGTCATTGAGGGGGAGAGGGGTGGTCGGGTCTCACCGGGAGAAGTCGTCGGAGTGGATGCAGACTATAGCGGCGCTCAGACGAGGAAGAAGCCGACACTGTGGAGCATCCGCGGGCGAGTGGGTGGTGCTGGGAGGTGAAGGGGACGACGGGGATCATGCTCGTGTGAAGTAGGTACTGTGGGAGGTTCATGCTCGCCAAAATCAACCGGAAAGGTCGTCGGGGCAGTGGTGGTGGGGCTCAAAATCCGAGCAGCCCTAGGGCGGAGAGGGAGGGGCGAGTGAGGGGAAATGGGCAGAAGAGGAGGGCGATTAAGTACGTCATAGTCGTAGGGAGAATTATGGACGCAATAACACGAATTGACGCAGAGAATCAGCGGCAGAAACGGCAGCAAGGTGAGGGGGAGGAAGGGGTCCGCGGGTAGGAACGATGAGCTCACAGGTGGGGTCGTTAAGTCAGTGAGGTGCGGAGTTAGGCGTGGGGACACGTCATCAGTGTCTGTGCGGGTTCATTCGTGAGTAACAAAAAACGATTCGGGGAAATGAATAGGTGGGCTGTTAGTTGGGCCTGAGCCAGGTTATTTGGGATGGGCTGGTTCTTCTTATTTTTTTCCTGTTTCCTTTTTCTTTTTCTTTTTCTGTTTTCATTTTTCTGTTTTGCATTATTTCAAATGATTTCAAACCTGGTTTGAATCCAAACCCTTTTCAAATGTTCAATATATTTCTATACTGTTTTAAATAGCCATTTTAAGTCTATTTTGGAATAGTTTCTTTATTCTTTTATGGTTTATATTTTATTTAAAAAGGGTACTTTCCTTTATTAAATAAGATTTAATTTAATTTTCAAACCCTTATTTAAACTCAAAAATTCACCAAACCCTTTTCAGTAGGTTTTATTATTTATTAGGGTGTTTAAATAACTCACTTTGAATTATTTAAAGTATTTAATAGGATTATTAATCATTTAAATATTCCCTATTAATTATTTCTTTCTTTATTTCATAAAATCCATATCTTTTTATTTAAAGATCCAAACCTGGTGATTCCAATTTGTATAATTTTACTTAATATTTTTTTATCCTTTTAAATCTCTTTAGGATTATTTGCTCACCATTTGGTATGGATTTCAGATAGGAGATTTATTAGCTTTGGAAATTATTTCCCTTCATCTTATTAAATTCATAAGTTTTTATCCATGGTTCCAAATTGAATGAAATCAATTTCTATGATTTTATAATATTTTATTTATCACTTTGATCATTTTAAAATGTTTGTTGACCAATTTTTATGTGGATCAAATCCATAGTCTTAGAGTGATCTTGGAAGTGATTTTCTCCTACTAGGGTTTTTTAGAGTTTTGGTTTATTTTCCAAGTGTTTAAATTTCAAGATGCATTTATGAAGAATGCATTTCACTTGATCTTGAATTCAGTTGGATTCAAACTTTATTCAAAGTTTGTTCAAGATGGGTGTTTAAGTTTCCATTTAGAATCAAAAAGTTTCTTTTTACCCTAAAATTCAACCATTATTTATTTTGTTTGTTTATTTTTCACATTACAAAATTTGGAAAATTTTGGGACGTGACAATAATCAAGAGCAGAGAAGCAGGAGTAGGGTTTTCCTTCCGGGGGTCTGAACCTGGGTAAACCTCGTGTCCCCGTGTTGCTTGTTTGCTAACCGTTCCGCGATCTCCAGCATCCCCATCTTCTCCAAAACCCAAGTCCATAACAATGGGAATTGACGAGATCAATCCTCGTCACCACGCGGTTTATAGCGCTTGTTGGAGGTTTTTTTTTGCTCAGCACGCTGCATATCGGCAATTTTGTTAGCGCGTAGCCGATATAGCGCGCCTGCTGGAGATGCTCTAAGGTAGTAACATAGATTAGTGTAACAACACTACTCTATGTTACTCTCCACTATGACTAGGCTAAAGCATACTCTCTCCTAACAAAATATCCCTCTTGGTCGGTCGTGCTTTGACTTAAATGTGCATATAAAACTATTATTAAAAAAAGACTACATAAACAATAGATTTCAAAATGTCAGAAAATTTTGATATAAAATTTAGTTTGTACAACCGGCCGGACATTCTAAAAGAGGAACAAATTTACTGTAGCTGACTTTTGGAACTTTATTTCTAGTGATCTTCTAACTTTGTTTCAGAATTTTATGAGGGTAATTTGGATGTTAAGAGTTTCAACTATGGTAATTATTACCATGATACCAAAAGGGCACGGGGATATGACAGGATTCAAATATGCATCCCCATTTTCCTTCCTAATGTAGCTTTTCATATATATTTTCACAAAAGTTTTAAATAATAGAACCTATTATAGACTACAAGATTGTCAATCAGATTCAATCTAATTTTATTAAAGGTCATTTTATTCTGGATAGTATAGCTAGAAACTCTTTATCTGACAATTCATTATATGCATATGTAAAAAAATTATGAGATTTATTCATACTGGATTTGCAAAAGGCGTAAGAAAAAATAAATCAGGAGTTTACGTTTTCTGTTATTGATATGAAATGCCTCCCCCAACAGTTTGTTCGGTGGACCAAGTAGTCAGTTGTATCATGATTAATTATGACACAAGGATGACCTCCGGCTCCCTGATCCCTACAGGGTGTGCGAAAGTAGATCTCCGGCTTGGAATATTCGAAACACAATGGTGCTCCGTGGTGAAGCCTTGTTCACACAGCCTATACATGGAGGGCATGGTCACAAGGGAGAGAGAAGAGAAAAGCAACCAAAGACATTCACTTGAATCCCAACCCATGGACACCCGTTTATGTAGAAGAAGAGGGTGTGTCCTTCACATTAGGTTAGCCATGTGGGGACTAAAAGAAACATAAACATGAAAAAGACACCCTCAAAAAAAAAAAACATGAAAAAGTCACCAGCCGGGTGGGCTGCATGTGACGGGTTGACGGCCGGCCGGTTTTAATTTGCTCCTGAAGTCGAGATATGCTTTCGCGGGGTGTGGATAATAATTTGATGTTAACAGTCGAGATGCTGAGGTGAGTTTAGTTTGTACCATGGACCATGCATGGTGTTCCAAGTTGGAGCACATGTTCCTTTTATACGATCGTCTCTAACCACCACCTGTCATCCTCTCTCGATCGATGTTCTCTGTCGAGGCGGTTTTAATCCAGATTTGTATGTGACGTAATAGCATAACTGAATCGTCCCTAACCGACGTGACGTCTGTGAATGCGGGCATCCTAGCTACCATTTTGCTTGCTCATGCATTCAACGAGGGTTTACACACAAGAAAGATGGTGGCCACTTTGTATTCCGAGAGTACACGTCTATAGCTTTATAGAGAAAGAATAGAGTACGCGTACAAGATTATTCAACGTCCAGCTGCAACCAACCAGCGTCAAAGAACTCCAAAAGATCGATCCACCTCTAGAAAGAACTAAGACCGACTCTCCTAACAATATATATATATCCCGTGCATGCTTTCTAAACGCGGTCAGCGGGTTGCAAAACTAACACCTCGTTGATATATACTCCTTCGGTTTTAAAATAGGGTTAATTATTTCTTTGCCACTAGAGGTTAACGTTGAACTCAGTTTTGCCACTAGACGGAATGATGCTCAGTTTTGCCCTATTCTGTTTGCAGCAACTCATTCCGTAAATCTACCGTTTCCGTCAAGTCAACATCCTTGACTCGGGCGGTTCAGGTGGGGCCAGGCAGAGAGGCATTTGAAAAGGTGACGGTTGCTTGCTCTGTTTTATTTACAAGGTGGGGCCAGGCGGAGAGCCGTGGGACCCACTATGCTACCGTTGCTCTGTTTTATTAAAAAGCACCGGAAAGCGCCGCCGGAGCTTGCATCGCTGAGTAGAAATTGAAGCTCGCATCAGTCCGAGTGGGTGAGCGGGAGGTGGCCACGCGCAGAGGTGGGAGGGGCGGCCCGTTTTGGTAGCTACGAGCCGAGAGCGGCGACCGAGAGGGCGTCGCCAACGGCGGGAGCTGTGGAGTGCGGGATATCGACTATCTTCGGCGTTTGACCTTTCTTCGATGTGGGGCGCGGGGGACCGTCGAACTTCCGTTTCTTCGACGAGGTAGTAGTATTGCACGGAGGCGGAGGCGGAGATCGAGTTGATGTACTTCTGCTGCGGTGATCGTCAGCGGGGCGGGGTGGACTTGGAGGTTGGCGATAATCGGGTTGGGGTGGACTTGGAGGTTGGCGATAATCGGGTTGGGGTGGACTTGGAGGTTGACGATATTCGATGCGGGGTGGATTTGGATTCCTTGGAGTCGGTGGCCTTGGCGCCGAGCCTGGAAACTTGATGTACTTCTTATTCCATAGAATGATGTTCCGCTTGACATCTCCTAGTTTCGTAAGGCCTTCAGGCGTAGCGATTTCAATCTCTAGGTCCGCAAAATCCTCCACTATGTCATCCACCGTGACACGAGCATAGCCTGGTGGAACCGGAAGTGAATGGTGGAGTGCTCCAGGTAGACAAGGTAAAGCAGTGCCGATCGCCACCTTGAAGGACAGGTTGTTCATTGGCTGATGTAGCTCACATTGTGCCATCTCTCTGACATCATCCACGGGGTAGTGAGGAGCCGGTGCATCATCCAGCAGTGCTTGATCATCAGCACGGACCTCCGTGGAAGCCACGCTGCTTCTCCGTTGGCTAAGATCCAATGCAGGATCATCAGACCGCGGGTGAGTTGACGATGGCGGCCTTTGGATAATTTCATGCATGAGGTTCTTCAGATCAGCTAGGTCCTACTCTACCCTGGAGATCCGGTCTGCCTCCCGGTCCTTCTTTCTCTGACGGCTTCTATAACTGGCATCGTACTGAGGAAACCCTTTCTTCCACGAGACACCGGCGCCTTTGCCTCGTGTTCGTCCTCCCTTTTCAGGATTCCCTAGGGCGCGTGTCAGCTTGTCGTTCTCTCTCTCGGGACGGAACAATCCCAATTGAGCATCGTTCATTGCTTGAATAAGTTCTCGGGAGGGTTTTAGAATTTTATCATGAAATAATGTCTTCCCTGTTTCTGGGTCCAAGGATCCCCCGTGCCCGTACCACCAGTGCTTTGACCTCTCTGGCCATCCATCTGTACCAGGAGTGACGCCTCGATCCCTCATTTCCTTCTCCATAGTTTCCCACTTAGGAACCGCACTCTTGTAGCCACCTGTCCCCAGTTTATGATGGTATTTCTTGTTGGCAGCATTTAACGCGTTCTTTGCCGACTTTGCCTTTGCTTTATCAGATTGCTTGTACTTTACAAAATCGGGCCACTGTTCTCTCAACTTCTCGTTTACTCCTTTGAAGTCTGGAGTTTTCTTTTTTGCGACATATTTCGCGTATAAATTTTTCTTGTGGTTCCGGTATAGTTCAGCCATCTTGCTTAGTGCCCACTCCTTGACTTTCGCTCTATTTTCAAGCCCACCCATACTTGGGGTAATACCATCTACCTCAAATTCCTCATACTCTGGAGGTAGTATGAAATGCGCTATGAGCTTCTGCCAAAGGTCATCTTTGGCATCATCGGTGACATAGCTGTTGGATTCTTCACCGGCTTTCTTTGACTTATTCCATTCTTCGATGGTGATCGGCAGGTTGTCCCTAACAAGCACCCCGCATTGATTTATAAACATTCTCGGGTGCTTCTCTGGAGCAATCGGTTCACCATCATCATCTATTTCTTCGATGGTGAACCTCTGATTACCATCCAACTTTTTGTTCGGCCCTCGTTTCGTTCGAGCTGTCGATTGCTTCGATCCGGTGGGCTAAAAGAAGAAGAGAGAGTGATTAATATATATCTAGATTAGTTAATGAATAGAGGTAACACAAGACTTTTTATATATATATGTACCTCGCCGGATCCTGTCGAGGGGCCATCATTATTGTTGTTATTTGTTTGCCCTTCGTCCATCTGGACTTCCCCTTGGTACATTAGGATTTCCTCTAGTCCATCACCGAATGGATTCAGATATGAGGAAATATCTTCCTCGAGCAAAATATCTTCGGCGCCGGTAGTAATGTCTTCACCTCTTATCATGCCCTGAAGAAAACCTTCACCGATGCGACCAGGATATTCGGATGGATCCATGACTTAATTATCTATAACAAAAAGAGAGTTAAACAGGTTAGAAAAAACAATAATCCTAATAACTAAAAAAATATAATCCTAATTATAATAATCCTAATATTATTTGTGCTAAAACAATAATCATAATAACTAAAACAAAAAAATAACCCTAATAAAACAATAAATAAAATAATATAATCCTAATAAATAAAACAAAAAATAACTAAAACAATAATCCTAATCCTAATTCTAATATTTTAATTAAAACAATAATCCTAATACTAAAACAAAAAACCCTAATATAAAAAAACTATAGAAACAAACTATAACAAAAAACCCTAATATACCTAATTATAATAATCATAATACTAATCCTAATAACTAAATATTAATTATAATAATCCTAATTATAATAAACCTAATAATCCTAATTATAATAAACCTAATAATCATAATTATAAACCTAATTATAACAATCCTAATAATTTTAATTATAATCCTAATTATAATAAACCTAACTATAAAAAACTATACAAAAAAACTATATCAAAAAACTATAACAAATGCTACTAAAAATTCTATATTCCTAAAAAAACTAAAAGCAATTATATATTCCTAAAAAAAGAAACTAAAAATGCTACTAAAAATTCTACTAAGATATAAAAAAAGAAACTAAAAATTCCTAGCTAAAAACGCACGTCGAGGCGGCGGCGTTGCGTGCGGCGGGACGGCGCGCGGCGGCACGGCGGCGCGCGTTGCGGGGCGGCGGGACAGCGCGCGGCGGCGGGACGGCGCGTGGCGGCGTGGCGGAGCGGCGGAGCACGCACGGCCGGAGACGAGGGCGGCGGCGCGGTGGAATCGGCGTCTGGGCAGCACCTCCCCTGCGTCTTCGATGCTTCGTCTGCTTCGTTCATCGAGAAATGCTAAGTGTTGGGCAGCCCCCCGGCGCGCGGAATATATACAGACGGACCTTTAGTCCCGGGCTAAGCCACCGCCCGCGACTAAAGGGTCTTTATTCCTGGGCCGTGGCTTAACCCGCGACTAAAGACCCCCCCTTCAGTCGCGGGCTAAGCCACGGCCCGGGACTAAAGGGTTTTTTCGGCCGCTTCGTTTTCGCACGCGCACTCACCCTTTAGTCCCGGGTCCAGCCACGACCCGCGACTATTTGTTTTTTTAAAATTTTCTTTTTAAATTCAAAACTAATATAAAAACTTTGAAAAATCATATCTTTTATTGTAATAATCCATATAAAACAAATAATATGTCTATTATTATCAGAAAAATATAAAGAATTTTAATATAATATCCATTTATCTGTTTGCATCATTTATAAATTATTTCATTTGTAAATTTTCTTTTTTAATTCAAATCAAATATAAAAACTTTGAAAAATCATATCTTTTATTGTAATAATCCAAATAAAACAAATAATATGTCTATTATTATCAAAAAAATATAAAGAATTTTAATATAATATCCATTTATCTGTTTGCATCATTTATAAATTATTTCATTCGTAAATTTTCTTTTTTAATTCAAATCAAATATAAAAACTTTGAAAAATCATATCTTTTATTGTAATAATCCAAATAAAACAAATAATATGTCTATTATTATCAAAAAAATAAAAAGAATTTTAATATAATATCCATTTATCTGTTTGCATCATTTATAAATTATTTCATTTGTAAATTTTCTTTTTTAATTCAAAACTAATATAAAAACTTTGAAAAATCATATCTTTTATTGTAATAATCCAAATAAATCATATAAATGTCTATTATTATCAGAAAAATATAAATAATTTTAATATAATATCCATTTAGTCCCGATTATAGTCACAAACTGGGAATAAAGATATTTTCCGCCATTTCCCACCTCTTCCCGCCAAGTTTTCCCGCCTTTTCCTTTCTACGGAGCTTTTAGTCCCAGATGTAGTCACTAACCGGGACTAAAGATATTTTCCGCCATTTCTCACCTCTTCCCGCCAAGTTTTCCCGCCCTTTCCTTTCTACGAGAGCTTTTAGTCTCGGATGTAGTCACTAACCGGGACTAAAGATATTTTCCGCCATTTCCCAAAGCTTCACGCCAAGTTTTCCCGCCCTTTCCATCTATATTTAGGGCGATCGTGCCATGGCTATCCACACATCCACACCTTCATCTCTTAGAAAAATGGACAACGCCTACTGGGCCATTCTGACCCTCGAGGAGACCGAGGCGCTATGTGCCTCCAACTACCCTTGTCCGCCGGGCTACCGGCCGCCCGCCGGCTGGATGCTGAGCGCTGGAGGGGTTCCTATCCCTCTTGTCCCTCAAGGTTTCGCACGCCAGGCGGCCATCACAAACCACTTCTACCACGAGCTCACGCCGGAGCAGCGGATGGATCCCCAGTGGGATCCTGACAACTACGACACCTGGAATGCCTTCTTCGCTAATAGGCGGGAAAGGGAGCTCGCCAGGTACGAAGGTGATGGCCCGCCACCGGTGAACCACAAAGAAGCCGGCCATCGTCTGTGGTGGGCCAACCGTACTATCATCAGAGTGATGCACTACATCGCTGGGGGAGACCATCCTCGCCTACGGTGCCCACGAGTCCACCCGCCAGAGGCCCCACACCGGCCCGGCGGTAGCGGCATCGTCTTCCAGGAGACCCCTCTCCCGCCCGCCGTGAATCCGAGGCTGGAATGGCCCCTGGTATATGCCATGGATGGGCTCAGGATCCGCGGAGTGGCAGGTGACGATGACGATGACGATGAAGACCCTGAAGCTGCGTACTATAGGACTAGGCATGATTATGACTAAAGGGGGCGGCTTTAGTCCTTTGTGTTAGCTAGTCCCGTTTTGTCCCGGTTTTTATTATTAATAAATGTCTTGTGTGTTACCTAATAAATAGAGGGAAATGCCTATATAAAGAGAGGGTTCATCTTTAGTCCCGGTTGGAGACACCAACTGGGAATAAAGATGAGTCAGCACTAATAATAGGGGTGAGTGTCGACATTATGTCGTGCGGCTTGTACCTTGTCCCGGATGGTGTCACCAACCGGGACTAAAGATGAACCTTTAGTCCCGTCCGGGTTGGTGACACCAACCGGGACTAAAGATGAGTCAGCACTAATAATAGGGGTGAGTGTCGACATTATGTCATGCGGCTTGTACCTTGTCCCGGATGGTGTCACCAACCGGGACTAAAGATGAACCTTTAGTCCCGATTGGAGACACCAACCGGGACTAAAGATGAGTCAGCACTAATAATAGGGGTGAGTGTCGACATTATGCCGAGTTGCTTGTACTATAAATAGGCATCGTTGTGAGTCCAGTCCTCTAGCCAGTTTGAGGCATCTCCAAGATGGTTTTCGAGAGCAGGGACACCACTACGGCCAGTTTCAAGGAGATGCCGACGGAGCCCAGTCCTCCGGCATCTCCGAGAAACTGGTCATAGAGGCACTCCCTAATATGTGAAATTATTTAGCTCCCAAACGTATTGATCTAGTTAGAGAAGTTACAAGCTGCAAGATGGTTTTCGAGAGCAGGGACACCACTACAGTCAGTTTCAGGGAGATGCCGACGGAGCCCAGATCTTAATGGTAAGTATTAATCGGTACTAAAGGCCCTCCTTTAGTCCCGGTCCAGCCATAAAACGGGACTAACACACTAAAGATTGTTTGCAGACAACACTATAAAAATGGACACATGCATGGAACATCTTCACTCATAAAATGTTACAATTATTACATATCATTTCTTCACGTGTGTTCCTTTCTGATCCCGTCGTATCCATGGAGCATCTTCATTCATTAACATGATGCTTGGGTCATCCTTCACCACGAAGGGCGGAATTTCATGAAACTTATCACAATCTTCTGACATGTCTGTCTTGTCCTCCACTCCCACGATGTTTCTTTTTCCTGAAAGAACTATGTGGCGCTTTGGCTCATCGTCTGATGTATTCTTTTTCTTATTTTTTCGTTTTCTAGGTTTGGTAGACATGTCCTTCACATAGAAAACCTGGGCCACATCATTGGCTAGGACGAATGGTTCGTCTAGCCACCCAAGATTGTTGAGATCCAACGATGTCATTCCGTATTTCTTGTCTACCTCAACCCCTCCTCCCGTAAGCTTGACCCATTTGCACCGAAACAAGGGGACCTTAAAAGTAGGTCCATAGTCAAGTTCCCATATCTCCTCTATGTAACCATAATATGTGGTCTTTGACCCATTGTTGTCTGTTGCATCAAAGCGGACACCACTATTTTGGTTGGTGCTCTTTTTATCTTGGGCTATCATGTAAAATGTATACCCATTTATCTTGTACCCTTGGAAAGTCGATATAGTCGAAGATGGTGACCTAGACAACAAGTATAGCTGATCTCCAAGAGTGTTGTTTTTGATGAGATGTTGCAACCAACCGCCGAAACTCTTCATGTGTTCATCTCTAATCCAAGAGTCATGCTTTCCAGGGTTGTTGGAGCATAAGATTTTCTTGTGTTCCTCGATATATGGGGCTGCCAAGATAGAATTCTGTAGAACGGTGTAATGTGCTTTGGTGTAGGAATCTCCGTCTCTACATATTATTGATTTCCTTCCTAGAGTACCCTTTCCACTCAGTCTCCCCTCATACCGCGATTGAGGAAGACCAATCGGCTTAAGGTCAGGAACGAAGTCAACACAAAATTCAATGACCTCCTCTGTTCCATAGCCCTTGGATATGCTTCCTTCTGGCCTAGCACGGTTACGAACATATTTCTTAAAGATTCCCATGAACCTCTCAAAGGGAAACATATTGTGTAGAAATACAGGACCGAGAATGGAAATCTCTTTGACTAGGTGAACCAGCAGGTGCGCCATAATATTGAAGAAGGATGGTGGGAACACCAACTCAAAACTGACAAGACATTGGACCACATCATTCTGTAACCGTGGTAGATCTTCAGGATTGATTATCTTCTGAGAGATTGCATTGAGAAATGCACATAGCTTCACAATGGGTACTCGAACATTATCTGGTAGAAGCCCCCTCAATGCAATCGGAAGCATTTGCGTCATAATCACGTGGCAGTCATGAGACTTTAGGTTTTGGAACTTCTTTTCTGCCATATTTATCATCCCCTTTATATTCGACGAGAAGCCAGACGGGACCTTAATACTGCTTAGGCATTCAAAAAATATTTCCTTCTCTTGTTTGGTATGAGCGTAGCTGGCATGACCTTGAAACCATTCTGGATGCAGGCCATCTGGGTCTTTCATACGTTGATGGTCCTTTCGTGCTTCCGGTGTATCTTTTGTCTTCCCATACACGCCCAAGAAGCCTAGCAGGTTCACGCAAAGATTCTTCGTCACATGCATCACATCGATTGCAGAGCGGACCTCTAAGAATTTCCAATATGGTAGCTCCCAAAATATAGATTTCTGCACCAGTACGCTCCTTAGGCTTCGTCTGGTGACATGCCAGACCGTTGAAATGCTTGCCTTTCTTTCTTAAGGGATGCTTGGCCAAAAGAAATGGACGATGCTCATTGTATACATTCTTCTTACAATGTTCCAAATATATACTTGCAGTCTCATCTAAACAGTGTGTGCATGCATTGTATCCCTTGTTTGACTGTCCTGAAAGGTTACTAAGAGCAGGACAATCATTGATTGTTATGAAAAGCAATGCTCGGAGGTTAAATTCTTCCTGCTTGTGCTCGTCCCACACGCATATCCCGGGTTCGTGCCACAACTGTAAAAGTTCTTCCACTAATGGCCTTAGGTACACATCAATGTCGTTGCCATGTTGCTTCGGACCCTGGATCAACACTGGCATCATAATGAACTTGCGCTTCATGCACAACCAAGGAGAAAGGTTATAGATGCATAGAGTCATGGGCCAGGTGCTGTGACTGGAGCTCTGCTCCCCAAAGGGATTCATGCCATCTGTACTTAGACCAAACCTTAAACTCCTTGCGTTATCTGCAAAGTGCGGGTACTTTCTATCGTTTTTTCTCCATTGCGACCCATCAGCGGGGTGTCTCAACATCCCGTCTGACTTACGTTCGTTTTTATGCCATCACAACAACTTGGCGTGCTCTTTGTTTCTGAATAAGCGTTTCAACCATGGTATTATAGGAGCATACCACATCACCTTGGCAGGAACCCTCTTCCGGGGGGGGGGGGCTCGCCCTCAACATCGCTAGGGTCATCTTGTCTAGTCTTATACCGAAGTGAAGTGCATACCGGGTATGCATCCAAATTATCATACTCCTCATCGCGGTAGAGGATGTAGTCATTAGAGCATGCATGTATCTTCTGAACCTCTAAACCTAGAGGGCAGACAACCTTCTTTGCTTCGTACGTACTGGCGGACAATACGTTATCTTTTGGAAGCATATTCTTCATCATTTTCAGCAACTTTTCAAATGAGGAGTCAGGTATAGCACACTCAGCCTTCCATCGCAGAAATTCCAGTGTGCTGCCCAGCTTTTTCAGACCATTTTCGCAATTTGGGTACAACAACTTTTTGTGATCCTCTAGCATGTGATTGAACTTCTCCCTATCCTTTTCAGTTTCACAATCTCTTCGTGCATCGGCAATGGTCCGACCAAGATCATCAGCGGGTTCATCATGTGTCTCTTCTTCATCCTCCCCTTCAGCATCCCCCATGGAAGTATCTCCGTACTCAGGGAAACCATGATAGTTTTCATCCTCCTCCTCTTCTTCATTGTCTTCCATTATAACCCCTCTCTCTCCGTGCTTGGTCCAACAATTATAACTGGGCATGAAGCCGGACTTCAACTGGTGGCTGTGAAGGGTTTTTGAGTCAGAGTAATCCTTCTGATTCCTACATCCATTACATGGACAGAATACAAAACCATTGTGCTTGTTTGCATCAGCAACACGGTTGAATTCATGCACGCCATTAATGAACTTGCCAGAGCTTCGGTCAGTACCGTACATCCATTCTCGGACCATCTGCATTATAGTAAAAGTATATCAAAAACCATTACACAACATGATAAAATTATTACAAGTTATATTGAGAGCTTGTAGAGCATTAATTTTGAATTTTGAAAAATTTACATGCACTAATTTGTGAATTGGAGAAAACAATCAACATGATAAATGTGGAGGTTTTTATTATTGTTCTATCAGTGAAAACCTCATTCCATTCTAAGCTCTGAAACTCTAAAATTACACATTTCAATTTTCAGTAACTATGTGCCTAATCAAAATTTGTTACACATATATATCAAAATCCTTCTAGCTACTTCTAGAACATGCATGCATTTGATCCATATCTCTATACTTCTAGAGCATTATATAGAGCTAAAGTAGCAGTAAGAGATGAAAGAATGAAGTTCTAACCTTTTAAAGCTTTGGATTTAGGTGTTGCAAACTAAATCTTGACGAATCTTGAGAAAAAAAATGGCATGAACTCTCTTGCTTTCTTTGAGCAAAATGGCCACCATATGCTTTAGGGCAGCTAGCCAGGGAGCTGTATGTATAGTCATGGACAATTAGTCCCGGTCCGTGATACGACCCGGGACTAATAGTCCCCGAAAAGAGCTGTTGCCCCGCTCCAGCTTATTAGTCCCGGGTCGTATTACGGACCGGGACTAATGCTCTGGTCCGGCCCGGGACTAATGCTTATGGCCATTTCTAGCCGTTGGAGGCCTCACAGACCGGGACTAGTGATAACACTAGTCACGGTTCGTGACGGGCCGGGACTGCTGGGCTTGTTCGGATCGAACCGAAGATGGTTTTTCTAGTAGTGTAAGACCGACTCTCCTAACAATATATATATCCCGTGCATGCTTTCTAAATGCGGTCAGCGGGTTGCAAAACTAACACCTCGTTGATATATACTCCTTCCGTTTTAAAATAGGGTTAATTATTTCTTTGCCAATAGAGGTCAATGTTGAACTCAGTTTTGCCACTAGACCGGAATGATGCTCAGTTTTGCGCTATTCTGTGTGCAGCAACTCATTCCGTGAATCTACCGTTTCCGTCAGGTCAACATCCTTGACTCGGCCGGTTCAGGTGGGGCCAGGCGGAGATGCATTTAAAAAGGTGATCGTTGCTTGCTCTGTTTTATTTACAAGGTGGGGCCAGACGGAGAGCTGTGGGCCCCACTATGCTACCGTTGCTCTGTTTTATTTAAATGCACCAGAACGCGCCGCCGGACCTTGCATCGCTGAGCAAAATTGAAGCTCGCATCGGTCCGAGTGGGTGAGCGGGAGGCGGCCACGCGCAAAGGTGGGAGGGACGACCCGTTTTGGTAGCTACGAGCCGAGAGCGGCGACCGAGAGGGCGCCACCAACGACGGGAGCTGTGGAGGGCGCAACTCTCTGTTAGAGCCAGAGGGGTTGTGCGCGGCGGCGTTTAGATCCTTTTTCGCTCCGTGGTCCATGTCTTCTTCTTGCTCCCGAGCCACCTCAAAGTTCGACGTTCCGACGCGCATGGATATGCCGATCTTGATCTTGTCCACGGTGTCGGGCGGCCGTTGATCGGAGGATCCCGCGCACATCGAAGAACACCAATCGTCTGTTCTACATGTGCAGCGAGAAGGTGGTAAGAACTAGGGCAATTTCACTATTTTTGTGGTCGGGATATTTGAGAAAATTGGTTGATATTTTTGGTATGTGCTTGTAGATAAAATGCTTCTTCCTTTGGGTCGATGTTCTGGTCCAGGCGCTGATGAATGAGCTGCTAGATGAGCACGAAGAATGGTTGCCCATCATGCTACAGATTGCATCGGCCGGCGCGCGAGCTACCGCAGAAGAGACGAAGGGCGGAGGCGGAGCATGCATTGACAGAGAGGTAGCTATAGAGCTAAGGAGGGTGAACCAGAAGATTAGTAAGCTGGATGATCAATCACAGATTTGCAATTACATTTAGGCAGCTATAGTTGGAATTGTAATCTAACTAGGTGTAATGTTGACATTGAATGGAAATGCATGAATTTGTAACCTTAAAATAGTATGAACTTGTAAGCTTGAATTTGGGATGAATTTCAAAGTTGTAAATTAAGTAATTTGATCAAATTTCATCTGGCCTCTGCCTTGATGCAAAATAAGAAAACGGTGAAAAAGTGAAAAAATAAAAACAAAAAGGGGTGCGGCTAGGGGCTCAAACCCTAGACCGCTTGGTTTGATAGCATTAAGGATTGCTCTGTTAACTAGTGGGATGGATGGAAAGATATTGAAAAGGAACGGGAACAATGGTAGCTATAGTTAATCAATCCATTGGTTCAGGGTTTTACAAAATAAAAAATTATACTTAATGTTTGTGCACGTGGAGTTGTTACCTGCTGGACGTGTATACATGAGCATTTCGTTTTAAAAAATATATAAAATTACAAATTAAAGGCTACACCAAAGTTCATTATTTAAAGCGTGTCGAGATAACTTGAGATGCAAATATTTCTACCGAGCATTTCTTACGGTAGGTACTTGAGTGACCGGCACCGGATGCACATAGTCCTATTTTAAAATGATGCCACAGATTTCTTGCATCGCTAGTAAAAGATTCTTGCATCGCCAGTCAAAGTTCTTACATCGGTTCAGAGAAATACGAACTACCTGCTCAGGCGCATGGCTGGCCCCGAATTTAATTACGTCGGCCTCAGGTTTTTTACATTACGTACTGTTATGGACGGATATACATTTTTAGTCCCGCAACTTGTATTTTAGTCCCACATCTTGTAAAGTGAGCAATATTAGTACCACAACTTGCAATTCGGGAGCATTTTATTCCAATTTGATTGGATTTTTACGATTTCAACCAAATTTATCCAAATGTAAGTCAAATGTGGCATCGATTTTTTGCAAAATAACTCTTGTGTATTTTTTCTGCGCTTGCGACCTTGCCTGACAAGGTCCTCCACCTATCAGTTGTTGTACAAATAAGAAAACAAATATGAAAATATTTATCTACAGTAGTGGGAATCCCTACGGCTAGAACCATGTGGCCTAGCCGTCTTTGTTGTTTTCGTGTCGCTTGTGGTAGTGTAATACACTAATAGAACCGGAACTCTCCACATCTCTCCCATCGTTCCCTTTGAGAGTCGGCTCTCGACCGCAACTGCCGCCCCTCTCCTCCCTCCTCTCTGGTAGCCATGGCGGCCGGTGTGGAGATGGAGTTGGTGGTTGGCCTACTCTTTCTCTAGTAATAGGTCTAGTTGTTTTCTTCCTTGAGATTTGTCCCCTAGTGGCGATTGAGGGTCGGACGGTGGATCTCGGCGGCCAGATCCACTGCGCCTCGTTCTTCATCCACTCAGATGCATCCCGCTGGTGGCAAGCGGTGGTCCAGAAGAGCTGGCTGAGGGCGTGCATCCTCTAAATAAGGCGCGCATCGGGTGCTTCGAGCTGGACGCGCCGGATCTCCTCTGGCTCGATGTGGTCTCTCTTTCCTCCGCGGTGGTGCTCTCATGGGGAGAGCCGAAGGCTGCGGCGGTGAAGACCACCACTCGCCCCTGCAATAAGATCTAATCTTCTGCCCTGGTTCGTCGCCGTCGCCATCCTCTTCGCTCATCTCCCCAGGTCCGTGGCAGGTTCCTTGGTGTTGACGGTGAGACGTTTTATCTGACGCGGTGGTGGCGTGCCCTTGCTACTCTGGCTCTTCTTGCTTTGCTTCTTCTCTTCCTCTCGATCTCCATGGTGCGAATGGGGGAAAGTAGTAGTGGAGTCGAAGCTTCGCCGGAGTGTCTCTGGAGTTTTAGAGCCTCTTGTTCCTGGAGCATCTCTTCGCCGTCCACAAGGACGCGAATCTTCGTCAAGCCGGTGCGCTCCGGCATATTCTCAACCTCCTTTGGGAGGCCCTTCTCGAGGTCGGGCTCTGAGGGCTTTGCTGGGCCGGCGACAAGTGGTTTTGTCCCTGTCGCCATTCTCGGCTGCAGCGCTCGCCTTGTTATGCTCCACGGTGGGGAAGAGATAGGACTAGTTTGTGATTGCAATCTTTCAGCAAGGTCCTATCTACAAATGTCAGGGACCCATGTTTTATTCTTCTGTGTTTTTGGGGTCCTCTGTAATATCACTATACACCCACTGTTATATTAATGACAGGCTCTAGCCCCTTCTGGGGCGCTCCGTTGCTTAAAAAAAAACCTACGGCTAAAGAAATTCAAGCTTGGCCACTACAGCACACAAGGGCATTTGATAATTTTCAGAGCCTTTCTTTATTATATATTAGTTTTAGGCTGAGTTAGGTATCACCGACACAACAAGCTAGCTAGGTCTTGTTGGCTCACACGTAAAAAAAGAAGTTACTTATACTAGCGCATACACATAGTGAAGTGAAATTTTGATTGATTGAGGGTACACATAGACTACATGTAGACTTTCTTTGGGACATTCAAAAATACGTGTTCTAAAGCTGTGAAAAATTCTAGAAAAAGATACAAATTTTCAATCCAAAATAATTTGTGCACACGCGAGCATTTTTATGTGCGTATATGCTGACAAAAAGATGAAGAAAATTTTCAATCCAAAATAATTTTGCAAAAAAAATTATGCTAACACTTGTATAAAAATAATTACGTACTACTAGGAAAACGCCTGTTCGTGGCGCACCTGAAAAGGCCATCCGTGGCGCACTGAGCCTCGCGCTACGGCTATCTCCTAGCCGTGGCGCACTATCTGGTGCACCAAGGTTGTGTCGAGATAGGCGTGACGCACATGCCAGTGCGCCACGGAAAGTAGTCCAGGTGCGCCACGCGTATGAAACGATAACCGTGGCGCACTAGGTGCTGTGCGCCACAGATATAAATTTCAAAATTCAAAAAAAAGCAGCAGATCTGGATCTCGTCGTCAGTGCCGTCGCGCGTCGGTGCAGGTCGCCGTCGTCACCTCGTCGCCGTTGTCGGAACTACAAGGAGGAGGAGGAGAATAGGAGGAAGAGGAGGAGGAGGAGAAGAAGAAGAGGAGAAGAAGAGGAGGAGGAGAAGAAGAGGAGGAGGCCTCATCGTCGTCGGAACTACAAGGAGGAGGAGGAAGAGGAGGAGAAGAAGGAGTCCGCCGTCTCGTCTCGGAACTGCAAGGAGGAGGCCGCCGTCACCATCTTCACTGCAAGGAGGAGGAAGAGAAGGAGAAGAAGGAGCTCGCCGTCTCGGTTCGGAACTGCAAGGAGGAGGCCGCCGTCACCATCTTCACTGCAAGGAGGAGGAAGAGGAGGAGAAGGAGAAGGAGAAAGAGAAAGACAAGGAGGAGAAGAAGAAGGAAATGAGAAGGGAGGAAAAGGAAAAGGAGAGAAGGGGAGGGAAAAGAAAAGGGGTAGGTGGGGCGGGGTGAGGATTAAAATTTTGAATCCCGCCCAAGCTTATCCGTGGCGCACTAGGTGTAGGTGCGCTAGGGTAAGTTTTCTCTATTTTTTTCTGCAGAAAAAACAGTCATTTGATCGTAACTTTTTACTCTTTTCGAATTTTGAAAATCTAAAAAATCGCTAAACGACCGTAGGTGGTTGCGAGCGGATGCGAAATCTCGTTCTCGTCATTTTGGTATATTATACGATTTTTTTCGACATCGTATGCAAAAGTTACGGCCGTTTTACCGTGGCATAAACTTTTTTTGCATAAAAAGTCAAAACTCATGTTTGTTAATTTTCCTACAAAGTAGACCACATTATCTTCCTAAATATGAAAGGATTTAATTTTTTGAAGTGTTTATCATTTTCTTTTATTTTTTGCAAAGCCTAAAAAGGCGATCCACGGGGGGAGGGGGTGGAGTTGTTGCAGGATAGTTAGGCGTAGGGCACTAGGGCAAGGTGTCCTACTACTAAGTTTATACATCCGTGGCGCACATGCCATAGTGCGCCACTGATGTGTCTGGCCGTTTCACAGCAGAGAGGGTCATGCGCTTAGGCGTAGCGCACCCCCCTTAGGCGTAGCGCACCCCCTCCATGTGCGCCACGGTTGACACTAACAAACGTAGCGCACCTACCCTATGTGCGCTACGGATGTTTGGCGTGCGGCCAACAGGGTCCTGGCCCACACATATCTGTGGCTCACTATGGTCATGTGCGCCACAGTTGTTCTAGTTACTAGTAGGGCACTGCCCATAGGTGAGCCACGCCTGTTTTAGCCGTGGGGCACTTCAATCATGTGAGTCACGGATGTGCTGATTACCTATAGCCATTTTCCTAGTAGTAGTGACATCCTCGAAAAGTAGCAAACAGTTGGCGTGACCATTTTTTACGTGCATCTGTTGTTTCAAATTGTATAAAAATAATTAGGCCCTGCAAAATAGCAAACAGTTGACGTGAGCATTTTTTTAACATGCGTCTGTGGTTTTAAATCGTCCTCAAAAGTAGCAAACAGCAGCTTTGGGCGTACTGGCTTGTTTAGTTACTGAATGGTGTTTAGTTCGAATACCGATAGTTTTTGTACTATTATTGTTGTCCACTTTGCAAGACGTGGGACTAAAATGCCCTTAGGATGCAAGATATGAGATTAAAAGTGTATATAGCTCGTTCTGGGCTGCACGCACGTGCACGTACGTCGCGAGCCCGTTATGTCACATGCAAAGATTTTCTTACACTAGTGGAAACGAGGCCTTTTGTTGATCCTGGAAAAGGGCTTTAACACCGGTTCTTCTACGAATCTGTGTTAAAGGAGAGGCCATACCAGCGTGGCCCGTGCGGCAAAAAGGAGCCCCCCTTTAAGCCACGAACCGGTGTTAAAGGACCCTGCACCAGTGGCCCGCGCAGCCCCCCTTTAACACCAGTTCGTGGCTTGAACCGGTGTTAAAGGGGGGCTATATAAGACACCACAGCCCACACCCCACTCTTCCGTTTTTTCACTATCTCATTTTGGAGCCTAGCAAGAGGGTGTGAAGAGTGCTAGTTTGTGTTTTTTTTCATATGCACAAGAGGTGTTCGATGAAATGCCCGAGAGCTCAAAATAAGTTTTCTCTTTGCTCTTTCTTCTCGGTATCCTGGCGATGTTGAGGGCGAGGCCCCTAGGAAGAAGGTTCCTGCCAAGGTTATGTGGTATGCTCCTATAATACCACGGTTAAAACGTCTCTTCAGAAATAAAGAGCATGCCAAGTTGTTGCGATGGCACATGAAAGACCGTAAGAAAGACGCGATGTTGAGACACCCCGCTGATGGGTCACAATGGAGAAAAGTCGAGCGAGAGTACCTGGATTTCGCACGTGATGCAAGGAACTTAAGGTTTGGTCTAAGTACAGATGGCATGAATCCTTTTGGTGAGCAGAGCTGCAGTCACAGCACCTAGCCTGTGACTCTATGTATCTATAACCATTCTTTGGAAGAAGGACACATCGTGCTTCCAAATTGGAGGCTACTAGCACCCCCGCCGTCTCCGCAGTGTCAGCAGTCTGAGCCGCTTCAGCCATCTCCTGCGCGGCAGCCATCTCCGGCGCTTCAGCCATCTCCGGCGCGCCAGCCATCTCCTGCCCGTCAGCCATCTCCGGCGCTTCAGCCATCTCCTCAGCGAAAGCGGAAGAGCACTGCCACGAAGAGCATCAGTAGCACTGCCACAAAGAAATCCGCAGGAAACCGTACGCCAAAGAGTTCAAAAAACTACGTCCTGCAGCCTTCCGCCAAGCCATTGCCGGTTTTACCGTGGAATCGCAGCGACGAGGAGACCAATAGGATCTCGGAAGAAGAGGTCAAGAAATTCTTTGCACCTAGACGGGCCGAGCCAAAGGAGAAAATAGATCCGGCGGTGGTGGATAAGTTTTACAAAAATCTTTTGAAACCTGAAACCCAACTTGTGCCGGACTACGAGCGCCAGATTTTGAAGGCGGATGCAAGGCGCCGTAGGGAGACTGAAAGTAGCAGTCGTGCGGCAGCCCAGAAAACAGTTCCCATGCTCGGAGAGCAGGAAAACCAATCATGCGCCCCGCTCCAAGTGTTCGACACACGGGACGCTCCTCCCGTAAATGATTACGAGGCAGAGCTAAAAAGAAAGGCCAATGAGATGGGGATGACTTACATTGCATACTTGAACATCATGGGAGACTAACCCCATACATCCATGAAAGTATGGGAAGAATCTCGTGAAGAAAGAGGAGCTCAAGAATCTACCAACAAAGATGCGAAGATTGCAGAAGTGGTACCTTAATTTCTGCAAGACGAGAAAGAAAGAATGGATCACGGCGCATATAAGAGATGATATTTTCTTGTGTGGAGACGACAAAATCAGCTTCAACATTCAAGACTTGCATTTTCTATTCAATCAGAAGGAACTCGACAAAGCTGCCATCAGCATTTATTGTGTGTAAGTACTATTTCTGTATTTTCTATCTCATCTCATTCACTTCATTAATTGCATGTATATATATATGCTCACCATATATGTATATACTATTATGCAGGAAAAAGGTTATGGAATGCATGAAAGGAGGACCTTTTGACATTGGGTTCGTTGACCCAAATAGAGTTCATGAAGAAGTGGTAAGAACCAAACCGGGGCAAACAGAAGATTTATTGCTAAGGTCTTTACTGAGACAACAAACCAAAAGGGAAATACTATTGCCTTACAACTTCTCGTGAGTACTGTTACCCTCTATTGTACACATTCTGTTTCGGCTTACTCGATGTTAAGTGTAACTGATGATGAGTTATGCGTGCGTAGGTTCCACTTTATTCTGCTAGTCATTCAACCTGACTCAGGAAAAGTCCTTGTCATGGACTCATTACGAAAAGAAAAAAAGCTATGGGCAGACTTTAGAGAGATGCTCTAGAGGTAATTTCAATCATATTATCGCACTAGATCGGCAAATTTCGTGACAACAAGTAATTAATTACTCCTTTATCCATTTTCTTTGCCGGATAGGGTTTGGAAAAGGTTCACGGGCAGGGCCGTGGTTGAATGGTCAGAAGAACTAAAATTTGTAGACCAAAATATAAGTAATACTAGCCAGCTAGGTCTGCGTATCTCTTTGATTCTGCTTCCAATTCCATTATATCATGCTTTATTGATTATTATATTGATTGAACTGTCTATTCTCGTAAAGTGCGCGCATCAGGGACCCGGCAATAACTTATGTGGATACTATGTTTGCGAGTTCATTTGCAACACGATATGTGCGACGGGCCAAGCCGCACTAGAACAACTTAGAGTAAGTAAACAAAGTACACACAACATTATTTTATTACCATCAGTTGTGTTGAGTTTTATTCTTATATATATATATTGACCCCATTCTTCATATATATTCAGATCGAACGGATGCGGGACCAACTCCTACCATTTGACCGCATACAAGCCATTCAAGAGGAATTGGCGGGGTTCATACTTGATGAGGTCGTCACGCCTGGCGGAGAACTCTTTAGATATCCAAACACTCTTTAGATGCTTGAACGTGTTTGTCTTGTACTTGATGCTTCAACGTTTACGGAGAATACCACACAATGGCAATGTTTGTGTATAATAATAGTTGCTTAATTATTCATGTACTCGTATGTACCGACAACGATGTATGTGTATATACCGCTCCCGATCGATTCCCCCCTCCCCTCCTCCCCGTCCCCGCCGTGCCGCAGAAATATGCCCAGAACGGGGAGGCGGCAGAGGTTTAGGCCGTTTTCTTGCCGCGGCAGAACTCTGCCGCGGCAGAGATTTAGGCCGTTTTCCTGCCGTGGCAGAGAACCTTTAACACTGGTTCGTGTCACGAATCTGTGTTAAAGGGGGGGCCCTGAGCCCTGCGGCAGCCCCACGTGCGCCACCCTTTAACACCGGTTCGTATAAGAACCGGTGTTAAAGGGGGCTCCCCTCTAACACCGAACCCTCAACAGCGGTTCTATAACCGCTGTTAGAGGCCCCTCCAAACCGGTGTTAGAGGGGGGGGGGGGGTGCACTAGTGTTATGTCGCGTGCCATCGGTTGAGAACGGGGACGCGGGGCCTGACACCGTCTCGCTCCTGGTTTGGGCGGGGTGTAGAACTACACCCAAAGAGTCAATAATCTATATATTGTATTCTAACAATCTCATCCTCGTAGACAGAGTTTAAGTGAGATTCTAACCCCGCGCCGCCTGCTAGCCAGGCGACACGGGGGCGATCACCGCCGCCCACCCTCCAGCCTTGTAATACTATATAAATTACTGCCCAAGGGTTTACAATGTAGTAACTATAGAATAAACAATATCAATACTATGTCAACACAATACACTATTAATTTTTCTTCACATATCAACATATCGTTTTCATATCTTGAAACTATTTTTATATACGGTACTACTAGCTACTTGGAAAGATGGGCGGAAGCGAATTATTGTGCACTGTCGCTGGGCGCTAGTCATGCTTTGGTCTAGGAATGCGTGAGTACATTGAGCAGTGGCTTCATGGTGTTGACGAGGGCCCGGTGCACCTGCTGGCTGCCGTCCTCTGCCGCGAAGGCGCACTTCTCTAAGCTCCGCAGCCGTTCCATGGCCTCCGCAGGAGATGCAGCCGTCAGGGATGTCAATGCTCCAAGGGCAGAGGAGGAGGAGATGGAGCAAAACCTGGAGGCAAGCCCAACGAAGATGGCGGCGGACCCAGATGCTGCGGCACATGTGGCGGCCGTGACGGCCTCGGCCAAAGCGGCCTCGCCGGCCGGGGTAGAAGAGGAAGGACGTCGGTGTGATAGGACGTGCAATGTGGAGGCGAGACGGGAGAGGTCGCGGTGGTGGCGGCCCGTGCTCAGCTGGCCCAGCGTGGCAGCGAGGCGGGCGGCGTTGCCATGGCGGCGCACCGCGGCCTGGGCCTCGGCGAGTAGCTGCTTCAGGGAGACGAGCACCTCGCGGCATAAGCCGTGCGCGTCGGCGAGGAGGATGAGGTCACCAAACAGCCGCTCCGTCCACCACGACGCCATCTGCTGGCACCGTCGCCTCTCCAAGCCCTGCACCTGGAGGTGGAGGAGCAGGTCGGTGAGACCGGACAGGAGGTCGCCAAGGTGGTCCATCCCTGCGCCGACCCACGCCGTGCGAGCTGCTGCCTCCTCCGTCGTCCCTGGCGCCTTGGTCCACCCGAGAAGGGCGTTGACGGAGTAGTGGAGGCCGGCGAAGGCCGGGTGGAGACGGCCGGCGGAGCGAGCGCGTGAGAAGTCAGAGAGCTCCTTGCGGCGAGGCCTGGGGACAGCGAGAGCGGCGAGCCATTGGCGAAACCCTGCTCCCATTTTCCTTTGCTCGCTCCTAGTGAAGTCGAGATGGTCAGGTACCATATACGCATGGAACATGGTGGTGTGCCAAAGTGGAGCACACGGTCCGTCCTTTTATAGGGGTCCGAGTCTCTAACCACCGGTCCAGCACACGATTAATCCAGAATTGTAAGTGACGTACTACTAGTATTATCCAAAATAATATCTCAAAAAAAAGGTATTATCCAAAATAATGTATAAGTGATGTAGCATAACCGAAAATCGTTTCTAACTGACCTGACGTCTGTGAATGCAGCTGGCCTTGTACCGTGTTTGCTTGCTCACGAATTCCAAGTGGGACAGGTGGCCACTTTATTATTATTAGCTTTATAAAACAAGAAGAGAACTATATATATGAATTCTACGTGGGACAGGTGGCCGCTTTATCAACGCCTAATTGCAACCAACCAGCCGTCAAACACCATCATGTATCATGTACTATGAAAAGGTCAGACGCGCTATATTTCGACGTCGATGTGCCCGCGCCGTATAATTTTGGAGCGCAGCGCGCACCGTTTTCCTCCACCAGGCGCTGTAAACTACAGCGCAAGCGCGGCCGCAAAAAAAATCCTCCACCAGGCGCTGCAAACTACAGCGTGCGGCAGCACTGGAAACAACATTCACACGGCGCTAGGCATTCAACAAGATCAAATACGCAAATAAATCATCAACCAAATGATCTACCATAGTTCAAATATCATCATATAGTTCAAGAAAAACGCATAACATATTAAATGGACGCAAAGTGCAACATTGCATTTGCATCTGACAAATGCAAAAGAGAATCTCACACCTGCTCATCATCTTTTGCTTCTTCTTCATCTTCTTCTTCTTCTTCTTCTTGAATCTCACCTCGGCTTGATGGAGGAATAGAAGGATCCATAGAGGCCACAAATCCTCCCGGCGGTGCTCCCATGGATCCATAGACACCTCTCCGACATTGTATGCATCTAAATCTAAAAATCATCGACTCTACATTGCAAGAAATGTTTTTTACCTCTCCGGCATTTCATTGAACACCATGTGCACGCTGGTTTGGTCGGCGGATGGCGGCGGCGGTGGTGGATTGCTCCTTGGAGCCGGCGGCGGAGGTTGTTGCACGCGCCTAGCTGCGGACGCCTTCACCTTCTTCTACGCCGGCTTGTCGGCGCCCGCCGCGGACGACGGGCGCTTGTGGATGGGAACCTTCCTCTTTTCCAGCGGCCGCGCCTTGCCGGCGGCCTGCACGGTGGCCTCCTCCGTGGCGGCGATGATCGTGTGCACCGTCGAGAGTGGCGGGACGAAGAGGGCTCGGGCGGCGCCGCTAGGGTTTGGGGCGACATTAGGGTTTGAGGCGGCGGCGGTGTTATTTGGAATGGAGGAGGGAGGCGCCGGAGGGGTGCCGGAGGGCGCGTCGATCACCGGATTTCCGCCGGCGGATGCGCGGAGGAGGGGGGATTTGGCGCTGGGAACGGGAGAAAATTTCAGCGCGGGTTTTCTTCGCTTTGTCATGAGCAATAGAGTGCGCTGTAGCCGGAGCCCAAAGTATAGCGCCTAGGATAGTGCAAAGCGACCCGCACCCAAAAAAAATTATAGCTCCACGTGGCACGGTTATACCTTGCGGGTACACGACCTTAGCATACCTGGTCCAGCCCAAGGAAGGCCCACGACGAATATGCACCAGCCCATGAATATTTTCGGGTGGCCAAGGCCCATGACGCCTTCGGATCCTTGGAGAGCAAGACTAGAGTAGATAGAATACTCAAAGGGGTAAACCCTAAAACCTGTAACCGACTCGATCTGTGCCCAGGACCTGCCTACCTCTATATAAGGGCCGGGAGGGCACGACGAGGAGGCTCTCTAACATACCACCGCATACACACATTCACGCCAGATTGCATCTACGCACTCCTGTAACCTTCGGTTCCGCCATAATCAAGAGCAGACAAGCAGGAGTAGGGTTTTCCCTCCGGGGGCCTGAACCTGCGTAAACCTCGTGTCCCTGTGTTGCTTGTTTGCTAACCGTTTCGCGATCTCCAGCATCCCCATCTTCTCCAAAACCCAAGTCCATAACAATGGGCATTGACGAGATCAATCCTTGTCAATTGGCATCGTCTGTGGGAATTGGGGGCGCTGATTGTGCGATCGTGACGGTCCCAACCAAAGCGATCTACAACTCCGTGGCGACGGAGAGTCATCTCCTCTTCGGCTGTCACATCCCATGATTTTCCAAATCTTGTAATGTGAAAAATAAATTAAACAAAATAAAATTTTGTTGAAAATCAGAGTAAAAAGAAACTTTTGTTTCTAAAAAGAGACTTAAAATCCCATCTTGAACAAACTTTGGTTAAAGTTTGAATTCAACAAAAATCCAAATCAAGTGAAATGCATTCCTCAATGAATGTATCTAGAAATTTGAACATTTGGAAAATAAATCCAAAACCCTAAACCCTAATGGAATAAAAATCATTTTCCAAAATATCTCCAAATCCATGGATTTGATCCATACCAAAATTGATCAACAATATTCACAAAGGATCAAGAAAGACCATAGAAGTTGGTTTCACTCAAATTGGAACCATTAATAAAATCTTATGAATATAATAAGATAAGGAAATTGAATTTCCAAAGCTAATAAAGCCCTTACCAAAAACCCATACCTTTTGGTGAACAATTAATCCTAAAGGGATTTAAAAAGATAAAACATTTAATAAAGGAAAATAAAATATTTTGGAAATTTTATTAAATAAATCAAACCCTATTTTATTAAATAACTAAAGATCCATTTTATTTAATTATTAAATGGATCCTAAAATAAATAAAATTATTATTTTATTTTGGATTTGGATTATGTTGATAAACAGAACCAAATTCAAAGTACAAAGTTGAGTGTTTGTTTGAATCATTTTGAATGTGGTTTGATTGCTTGATTAATTGATTTGGAAAATGGAAAAAGATTTAGACAGAAAAAAAAATAGAGCAGCCCAACTAGCCCAATAGGCCCAACCCCAGCTCACCTCTCTTTTCCCTCAGAAAAACTTTTCGCACCAATCAGTTAACCCGCAGTGACACTGACCAGTGGACCCTGCCCCTCGTTTCTTTTCTCACTGACCGGTGGACCCCACCCCTCTCTCTCTCACGAAGCGAACAGTTTTCACCCGGATAAGAACCCACACGGTCACTGACGTGGAGGACCCACTCATCCTCTCTCCCATTCGCTGACAGACGGGCCCTGAACCACTGTGCTTCCTCTTCACCCGCGCCAGCCGTTTCTTCCCCCTCCCCTCAACGGAGTTCTGCCGATTTACTCCGGCGTTGAATTCGCCATAATGCCGCGCGTTAATCTCGCAGCGACCAGGCACATTTAAGCGCCAGAGACTCCTCCGCCTTTCCCCTCTGTCGCCATTTCCTCTCTGCCCCGAGGCTGCCACAATTCGGCCCAACACTCCCTCTGCTCCGACCACCGTCTCCGACCGATTCCGGCCAACACACGCCCCCTCCTACCTCCTCGAGCACGCTGCTGTGATCAGCATTCCCCAGCAGAATTTTCTGCAGTCGCAGCTCGCTCGCGCGTGTCCTTGAGCGTCGGCAACATCTACCCCGAGCCAGCGCCGTCGTCTACTCCAACTACGGCGATGTTCCCCGGTAAAACCAGACCTCCCCTCTCTTCCCCGTGGATACAATGATGACCGCCCTGCTCTCGCGGACCTAATGATGTTATACGTTTGTCCTAGGGTGCCCCCTATCCTCGCCTTCGACAACCTCCAGCATCGCCGCTGTCTGTCTTCTTCTCCGGTGACGTTTCCTGGTAAGATCCGACCGCCCCGAGCCTCCTCATTCACGCGCACAGCTTTGTCATGATCCTGCGCATCTAACCGCACCTTCGTTTTGCCTTAGGGTGATCTACAGCGTTGTCCTCGACCTCAACCAGAGCCAACCGCCGCCAGAACGAACTCCGGTGAGGAATTGCCGCAGACCCCGAGCGCCCCTTGACCAACCGCGAGTACCTTGAGCTTCGCCGTGTTCTCCTGAGCCTGGTGAGCATCTTCCCTTTCTCCCTCACCTCCTGTAGCATCGGCACCGTCGTCGACCGATCGCTGCGCCGCCAGCCACCGTCGCTGCGCCGCCAGAATTAGGTCAATGCGATAGTAGACGTAGGATCTGGATCGAACGGTTGCGATAGATCACTTAACCTGAACCGTTACGCTTGATCTGCACCGCACAATCCCACTTAAATCCTGCGGTCCGCAGCACGCGATCCACCCGAACCGGTATGGACCAATAGGAACACGACGCGTGGCCAGGTCTGTTTTAAAACAGAATTTGGAAAACAGATATTGATGCCATTTTCAAATCCTTGTAACTTTGAATCCACACGTCCAAATTTTACAAATTTTATGTCGTTGGATTCAGGAGAGCAAGACCTAACCAACCCTGCCCTTAGTTTAGCAAATAGTATATGTTAGCTTGTTAAACTTTGCAGTTTCATTTGTGTGCTTGTTTAGAGTATAAAAATTGTTTAAAAATGATTTTAGGGTTAAAACCTTTGCAAAATGGTTTGTTGTGACCTTACTGACCCTAGGAACCAACCCATGTTTTGGAAAATGGATTTGGTAAAGTTTAGGATGGAAAACTTGATTTAGCCCATTTCTAGCCAAATGGAAATAAAGATTTTGGTTATGAAAATACTTTTATAAAGAAAACTTTGGGAAAATGGTTTAGACCAAACCTACTGACCCAAACACCAAGTTTTGCAATAGCAACTCATTTGGTGAAACAAAATAAGGAATCTTTGATTTAAAACCATTTCTAGTCAAATAGAAATGTGGTTATTTTATTAAAAATGGTTTTGGAGGAAAACCTTTGGAAAATGTTTTGTTTTAAACTCACTGACCCTAAACACCAAGTGTTGTGATTTGAAAACATAATGGGTGAACCCTATAGGCTAATGCCTTAGTAAAAATATTTCTACACCACATAAAATGATACTTTGTTTTGAAAATGGTTTTTAAAATAAAACCTTTTGCAAGTGACTTTTGCCACTTGACAAAATGACCATTAGGTGTATTCCAATGTCTATGACCCACTAGGAACCACTTTTCCAAACAAAACAAAGCTTGGCATGCTTGCATGCATTACTTTGACTTTGTGATTTTATGTGTTGTTTTGCTTGATTGGTAGATTGAGATTGTGCCTTGCTTGATTGATTTGTAGTGACTTGAAGAGTGTGATTGTTGCAAGGACAAGAAGTGAACCTATACCCTCTACCAAAAAGGCAAGTGATGCTTCATATCATTATCCCATTATTTTCTCTATGCATTAGTGTTTTTGCTAGGTAAAACTTGCATGGATTTTATTGCTAAGTATAGACCTTGCTATAGGAAAACCTAGTAGATGAATCCTTAGTAGGATTTTCCTAAGTTAAGAATCCTATTACTATCAAGCTTAGCCTAGCTAATAGAAAACATGGGTGGAATATATATTCACACTATGGAAAAATCTCTAAGTCTGAGGACTTATGTTTTTGTCTAATAAAACAACTAAGTTAATGAATCACCTGGGTGGAATGGTAATTGCTTGGTGGTTTTTGGTTGAGTGGTTCACAAGGCCCATGTCTATGGTTTACCTTGTGTATCTCACTTGTGGATGGCCACCCAGGAACAAAGAGATTTGAGATGTCAAATGTTGAGAAGCTTCAAGTGCAACCACTTGGCAATATGGGCTCTGCCATGATCATATAGGTTGCAAGAACTTAGCCATATGGACAGTTGGTGGTAGTGTTTGATAGGTTGGAGCGCGTCCATGTTGGTCTAAGGGAAGGCTTCTGAAAGATCTTGTCTTGGGAAACCAAGTCTTGTGGGAAAAGTGCACCACCTCTGCAGAGTGTAAAATCTAAGTACTTAGCCATGTCCCTGGCAAAGGACAATTTGAGCATCAAGACATGGAAGCAATCAAGAATCTCATCATTCAAATTTCTAAGTAAAATTTGTGGTTTGAACAAGGGTTGTTTGAAATCTTCAATCTTTGATGGAGAGATGGCTTGGTACAAGGATCTTGAAATCTTTGATTGAGGAAAAATGATTTTGCCAAGCACTTCAGTCTTTGATTGGTAGATGCCTTGGAAAGGATCTTCAGTCTTTGATTGGTAGATGCCTTGGGAAAGATTTTGCCAAACAAAAACTTAGTGTTTTCAAATGATAAGGAAAAATCTATTTTGAGCAATGCAAGCCTCAACTCCACTTAGCCAAATGCATATAGATGATAGACTCCACCATACTACCATAAGTATCACTTGCCAATACAATTCAAATGTATTGACCCTTGTGGCTGTAACTTGTAATGTTGCAGGTTTGATTGATTTTAGAGAAGATTGATTGATTAGGATTACAAAGTCTACAACTAACATCTGCCTGTGGCACTTTGAAGATGAAGGACCCCATGCTTATAGTTATTCTGCTGCAATGTAATGTAATAGCCAAATGAGCTATGTATGATGTAATAAAATTATGTTATTCCTGGTTATAAAGTTGTATTATGACCTTTGTTTCTTGATATTACATCTAAACTGTGGATGCTAGCTATTGATCCAGGGACTAGCATTGTAAACACAGAGGCTCAATCTTATTAAAGGGCGCTTTTGACTTCATTGCCCACTCACCAGCAACCCTAAAGGACTTTGAGCCCGTTGGCGACGGACTCAAGATCCTGTTCGGGAGCTTCTGCTTCCAGGTGGGGCAGACCGGCACTCTCCGCCTCCTAGAGAGGGTGCCCTGCCATCGAGCAGGCCCGCTTCGTGGGCTCCACACCCCGTGCGACGCACATCGCCATCGACAGATGAGTCCTATGGCAGCAGCAGCTGCAACTCAGATCTTTGCAATCCACCATTGGAGGAAAGGACCTACGGTTCCGGATCCGAAAGCTGCGGCAGCAGCGATCCAATCTACGAGCGCTACCAATGCATCGTAGTCATCTAGAGCGACGCGGAGCAGCACGCACCTAACCCGCCACCTAACCCGCATGGTAGGAATGGCGAGAACAGGAGAAACCAGTCTCCCCCGCCCGTCGATGAAGACACCGATCCCAATCGGATCTTCCACCTCAGCGAGGAAGGATGGGATCAAGCAGGTGAAGCCTTAGCAGGCAACAAGATCCTGCCCGTGGGTGCCTCACGAGACCTGCTGATGGCGTACCACCTGCTCCTAGTCGAAGAGCACAAGAAGCAGGTGAAGATGCTAGAGGTGCTTGACAAACGCAAGCAAGCAGCCTCGGAGTCCAGTGCACGGCGAGCTGCGCTCTCCGCCATGGGCATTGGCTCCAACTCGCACGGCAACCATGGCAATAAGCACAGTTCTCGCATGGAGAACATGGACCCCAAGGAGCGTCGTGAGGTGACCCGGACCCTCAACACGTCTTTCATGGAGATGGATGCCGACGGCAACGTCATCCCGAAGACACCACAAGCCGCGATCATGGCAGCCACTACATACCTCGCGTACCATCCACCTCCGGTGGGGGACCCGAAAAGCGCCATGCACAAGTCCACACTTACCGGACTAGGACTCATTGGAGCTGCGCTCCACGGAGAAGCTCCTGCGGAGCCAAAGAAGAAGACTGCGGTCAGATTCAACCGCAGCCCCATGCCGTCATCCGAGGATGAAGAGCACGATCTACCTCGAAGGCACAAAAGCTCACGCCACCCTAGGTAGGTTTCCTACTCTCCCTCCACCAAGCAATGTTTGAATTTGACTTTTCAAATTGGCGTTTGACTTTCAAACTTGAATTTGATTTCTCTCTTCATATTGCCCAGCCAAGTGACCTAGTACATGATGCAACCATTCCACATTGTCATGATACATCCATGTAACCTTCCCCTTCCGGAGTGCCGGACCTTCCAGACCCTTCTAGAACATTCCCGGTGAAAACACCGAAATCATTTCCGAACTCCGAAACAGGACTTTCCTTATATGAATCTTATTCTCCGGACCATTCCGGATCTCCTCGTTATATCCCGGATACCATCCGAGACTCCGAACAACATTCTGTCTCTTACTATTCATTCCATAACTATACAACAACATTGAATCCTTAAGTGTGTCTCCCTACGGTTCGTGAATTATGCGGACATGACCGAGACACTTCTCCGATCAATAACCAATAGAGGAATCTGGAGATTAATATGGCTCCCACATATTTCTATGATTACTTTGCAATCTAATGAACCATTTACATACGATACCAATTTCCCTTTGTCGCACGATAGTTTACTTATCCGAGGTTTTGATCGTCGGTATCTCTGCATACCTAGTTCAACCTCGTTACTGATAAGTACTCTTTTCTCATTCCCGTGATATGTGATACCTTGTGAGCCAGTCACATGCTTGCAAGCTAATTGGATGACATTCCACCAAGAGAGCCCAGAGTATATCTATCTGTCATATGGATGGACAAATCCCACTCTTGATCCATGTGCCTCAACCCATACTTTTCGAACACTCAATGCCACCTTTATAGCCACCCAGTTACGGTGTGGTGTTTGATGTCATCAAAGCATCCTTCCGGTGATGGTGATTAACATGATCTCATGGTCGAAGGAATTAGGTTACTATGTATCAGAAAGCTTATAGCAAACGAACTATTGAAATGACTTGATCTTAATGCTACGCTTATCTATAGGAGTATGTCCATCATACCATTCTCCTAATGATATGATCTTGTTATTAACAACATCTCAATGTTCATGATCGAGAAACCACGATCATCTATTAATCAACAAGCTAGTATTATAAAGAGGCTTTTACCATGTGCTGCAGAATAAACGGAAGCTAGCGAAGAACGAGGTGACAATGCGCGTAGGAAATGGATCAAAGGTTGATGTGATCGCGGTCGGCACGCTACCTATCCATCTACCATTGGGATTAGTTTTATACTTAAATAATTGTTATTTGGTGCCTGCGTTAAGCATGAACATTATATCGGGATCTTGTTTATTGCGAGACGGTTACTTGTTTAAGTCCGAGAATAATGGTTGTTCGATTTATATGAGTAATATGTTTTATGCACATGCACCTTTGATAGATGGTCTATTCTTATTGAATCTCGATAGTGGAAATACACATATTAATAACATTGAAGCTAAACGTTTGAAAATTGAGCGATAACTCGACCTATATGTGGCACTGTCGTCTTGGTCACATTGGAGTGAAGCGTATGAAGAAACTCCATTCCGATGGACTTCTTAAATCACTTGATTTCGAATCACTTGAAAGATGCGAAGCATGTCTGATGGGTAAAATGACTAAGACTCCATTTTCTGGTATGATGGAGCAAGCTACGGACTTATTGGAAATCATACATACCGATGTGTGTGGTTCAATGAGTGTAGCATCGCGCGGTGGTTATCGTTATGTTCTTACCTTCACGGATGACTTGAGTAGATATGGGTATATCTATTTCATGAAACATAAGTCCGAAACTTTAGAGAAGTTTAAGGAATTTCAAAGTGAGGTGGAGAATCAACGTAACAAGAAGATTAAGTTTCTACGTTCTGATCGTGGAGGTGAATATCTAAGTTACGAGTTTGGCGAGCATTTGAAGAAATGCAGAATACTTTCACAATTGACACCGCCGGGAACACCACGGCGTAATGGTGTGTCCGAACGTCGTAATCGAACTCTCTTAGATATGGTTCGTTCTATGATGTCACTTACAGATTTACCGCTATCATTTTGGGGTTATGCATTAGAAACAGCCGCATCCACTTTAAATAGGGCACCATCTAAATCTGTTGAAACGACACGATATGAATTATGGTTTGGAAAGAAACCTAAATTGTCGTTCCTTAAAGTTTGGGGTTGCGAAGCCTATGTAAAGAAGTTACAGCCGGACAAGCTTGAACCCAAAGCGGAAAAATGCGTCTTCATAGGATACCCAAAGGAAACTATTGGGTATACCTTCTATCATACATCCGAAGGCAAAATCTTCGTTGCCAAGAATGGATCCTTTCTAGAGAAGGAATTTCTCTCGAAAGAAGTGACTGGAAGGAAAGTAGAACTCGACGAGGTTGTCGAACCTTCTCTCGAACTTGCGAGTAGCGCAGCACCGGAAGAAGTTCCTGTGGTGCCTGCACCAATAAGAGAGGAAGCTAATGATGATGATCATGAAACTTCGGATGTAGTTGCTACAGAACCTCGCAGGTCAAGGAGAACTCGTACCACTCCTGATTGGTATGATCCCGTTATGAGTGTCATGTTGGTGCACAACACCGATGACCCTGCGACATATGAGGAAGCAATGATGAGCCCAGATTCCAATAAATGGCAAGAAGCCATGAAATCCGAGATTGGATCCATGTACGAAAACCAAGTATGGACTTTGGTGGACTTACCGGATGGCCGTAAGGCTGTCGAGAACAAATGGATTTTCAAGAAGAAAACAGATGCTGATGGTAATGTTACTGTCTATAAAGCTCGACTTGTCGCAAAAGGGTTTCAACAAATTCAAGGAGTTGACTACGATGAGACTTTCTCACCAGTAGCGAAGCTAAAGTCTGTGAGGATTTTGTTAGCAATCGCTGCATATTACGATTATGAGATATGGCAGATGGATGTCAAAACAACATTCCTCAATGGAGACATTGATGAAGAGTTGTATATGATGCAACCCAAAGGTTTTGTCGATCCTCAAGATGCTAACAAGGTATGCAAACTTCAGCGGTCCATATATGGATTGAAGCAAGCATCCCGAAGTTGGAATCAACGTTTTGATAAGGTAATCAAAAGTTTTGGTTTTATACAAACTTATGGAGAAGCTTGTATTTACAAGAAAGTGAGTGGGAGCTCTGTAGCATTCTTAATACTATATGTAGATGACATATTGTTGATTGGGAATGATGTAGACCTTCTTAATAGTGTCAAGGAATATTTGAATAATAGTTTTTCAATGAAAGATCTTGGTGAAGCAGCTTACATATTAGGCATAAAGATTTATAGAGATAGATCGAGACGCCTAATATCATTGTCACAAAGTACATATTTGGACAAAGTTCTAAAGAGATTTGGAATGGAAGATAGCAAGAAAGGGTTCTTGCCCATGTTGCCCAATACGACCTTGCGTAAGACTCAAAGTCCAACAACGACAGAAGATAGAGAAAGGATGAGTAAGACTCCTTATGCCTCAGCCATAGGATCTCTAATGTATGCCATGCTATGTACTAGACCCGACATTGCATATGCTGTTAGTTTGACTAGCAAATATCAAAGTGATCCAGGAGTTGATCATTGGACAGCGGTCAAAAACATCCTTAAGTACTTGAGACGAACTAAGGATATGGTTCTTTATTATGGAGGTGATGAACAACTCGTTGTTAATGGTTACACCGATGCTAGTTGGAACACCGATCCAGATGATTCTAAATCTCAATCTGGATACGTATTTACTTTGAATGGTGCAGCAGTTAGCTGGAGGAGTGCAAAGCAAAGCGTTGTGGTGAGATCTTCAACTGAATCGGAATACATAGATGCTTCAGAGGCTTCACAAGAAGCGATATGGATGAAGGAGTTCATTACAGAGCTCGGTGTGGTTCCAAGTGCGCTGGACCCAATGTCTATCTACTGTGATAACATGGGCGCCATAGCCAATGCGCCAGAACCAAGGTCTCACAAGAAGCTGAAGCACATCAAGCTACGTTTTCACGCTATTCGAGAACATGTCCAAGATGGTGACATAAAGATTTGCAAAGTACACACAGATCTGAATGTGGCGGATCCGTTGACTAAACCTCTCCCAAGGGAAAAACAGGGCCAACACCAAACTGCCATGGGTGTTCGGTATATTACCATGTAATCTAGATTAGTTGACTCTAGTGCAAGTGGGAGACTGTTGGAGATATGCCCTAGAGGCAATAATAAATATAGTTATTATTATATCTTTGTGTTTATGATAAATGTTTACATTCATGCTATAACAGTATTAACAAGGAAACATTAATACTTGTGTGATTTGTAAACTAAGTTAGAGTCCCTAGTAAAGCCTCTTTATAATACTAGCTTGTTGGTTAATAAATTATTGTGGTTTCCCTATCATGAACATTGAGAGGTTGTTAACAACAAGATCATATCGTTAGGAGAATGGTATGATGGACATACTCCTATAGATAAGCGTAGCATAACGATCAAGTCATTTTAATACTTCAATTGCTATATGCTTTCTGATACATAGTAACTTAATTCCTTCGACCATGAGATCATGCTTATCACCATCACCGGAAGGATGCTTTGATGACATCAAACACCACACTGTAACTGGGTGGCCATAAAGGTGGCATTGAGTGTTCGGAAAGTATGGGTTGAGACACATGGATCAAGAGTGGGATTTGTCCATCCATATGACGGATAGATATACTCTGGGCCCTCTCAGTGGGATGTCATCCAATTGGCTTGCAAGCATGTGACTGGTTCACAAGGGATCACATACCACGGGAACGAGAAAAGAGTACTTATTGGTAACGAGGTTGAACTAGGTATGTAGAGATACCGATGATCAAAACCTCGGATAAGTAAAATATCGTGAGACAAAGGGAAATTGGTATCGTATGTAAGTGGTTCATTCGATCGCAAAGTAATCGTAGAAATATGTGGGCACCATATGAATTTCCAGATTCCTCTATTGGTTATTGTTCGGAGAAGTGTCTCGATCATGTCCGCATAATTCACGAACCGCAGGGAGACACACTTAAAGATTCGATGTTGTTGAGTAGTTATGGAATGATGAGTAAGAGACCGAATGTTGTTCGGAGTCTCGGATGGGATCCGGGATATCACGAGGAGATCCGGAATGGTCCGGAGAATAAGATTCATATAAGGAAAGTCCTGTTTTGGAGTTGGGGAATGATTCCGGTGTTTTCATCGGGAATGTTCTAGAAGGGTCCGGAAGGTCCGGCACTCCGAAGGGGAAGGGTACATGAATGTGTCATAACAATGTGTAATGGTTGCATCATGTACTAGGTGTCATCGCTGAGCAAAATAAAGGGATAAATCAAATCCTAGTTTGAAAAGTCAAACGCCAATTTGAAAAGTCAAACGGCAAGTTTGCTTGGTGGAGGGAGAGTAGGAAACCTACTTGGGGAAGAAGTCCTCCTCCCTCCACCGCCGGCCAAGGAGGCCGAGTTGGGGGAGGACTCCCTCCCCCTTGGCCGCGCCGTCCCACCTATATAAGGAGGGGAAGGGGTGCCCCTCTAGACCTACACCTCTCTCCTCTAAACCCTAGCCCTAGCCACCGGCCTCCACCAAGTCGCCGCCGCCCCTAGGGTTTTCCCTAGCCGCCGAGTTGGGGATCTCCCCAAGCCCTAGACGCCGGCCTAGCCTCCTCCCTTGGTGCCTCTAAACCCTAGATCGCCAAGGCCTCTCTCATAGTCCACCATACTCGCTCCGGCTTAAGGCGAAGCCCTGCGAGATCTCCCCTCTACTTCCGGTACCACACCGTCGTGCTGCCGGAATCACGAGGAGAGTGCTACAACCTCCGCTGCCTGCTGGAACAAGGGAGAGGAAGGTCTTCATCGAGTACCGAACGTGTGACCGACTGCGGGAGCGCTGCAGGAACGCAACGCCGGAAGGATCGTCTAGACGATCTTGAGACTGGGAAGAGTACGACTACATCACCCACGAGAATCTGCTCTCGTTAAACGCTTTGGAATCTTCGAGGGTGAGTTATTCTATCGACTCGTTGCTACAATCCAGTAGATAGATCTTGGCTTGTTTGTTTGTATGCGGTAGAAATTTTTTGTTTTCCATGCTACGAACCCCTACACCCTCTTCCCCTTTTTCTCCGTTGATTGGGTTCAATCGAGGCTATGTGCCCTTCTGGCCGAACCCTAGCCGCCATGGCTCAAGGTCACGGTACGGCTCTCGCGCCATCGCCTTCGGTTGAGGCTTGTGGAAAAACGTGAGCCCCTCTCCAACGGTCTCACCTTCCAGTACTTCTGCTCGACCTGGCTTGCTCATCTTTCCTATGGTGGTGGTACTAATGGTGGTGCGGCGCTGGTGATGTTGCTGCTTTCTTCTCCTATGGCCACCGCGACCACGGCTTGGCGCGGGTTGCAGCGCCCTCGGGTGCTCCCCGTGCCGCTGGGTGTTTCATCGCTGGCCAATCTCTGCTTCCTCTTCTAGTATCTAGCAAGGACTATCTGTAAGTCATACTGCTTCTTCCCTTCTCGGTTTATATCTAGATCTCTATTAGTGGTGATATGACTATCCGTATTAGTGCCGAGACTCTGTTCTAGGGTCAATTTTACTACTGAAATTATCTGTGGGTATTTGGTTAGTTTAATTTAAGCTAAATGACTTCTGGATTTGTCATTTATATGTTGACCTTGGCTTTCTACTGGCTGATGACACCTTAGTATTATTTTTAGCAATGTGGTGGTTGATTAACTTGTAAATCAGCCTGGGTTGATTTTGGTTTATTGATGTAATCTAGGTATAGATGTTATGCATCAGCTAGCTTGCAGTAGATGGACTTGGAATAAGACACTTGCTGTAGTATGTGCTAAATTGTGAGTGGAGGGAAATAGTGTTGGTTTAGCTAATGTTTGTGTTTCTCCCTAACCAAATTGGTGTGCGCTACTCTGATTATGTGCTCTACTCAACATCACTTGCTAGCCTCACAGTGGTAAATGTCCAGTAGTTGATTAAGTTAACTACTGTTAACTTCTTAGTTTACTTGTGATGGTTTTAAGGCCTTGTTTTAATCCTTTACCTTATAATTAAATGATGAGATACTATGGCAAGAGTGATTTATACTTAAACTTAATCTAGATAGAAATTGATTTAAAGTGTGGAGGATGTCAATTTTAACCTATTGGATTTAATGGGAGTGTGGCTGATTTCTGGTGATTTAGAATTAGTGAAGAGAAAAAGTTATTATATGGACTTATACCTACTGATTGTAATATAATATACTTATTGTTCCTGGTATGCTTTAAGGCATAATGGTGTGGTTTGATTTAGAGCTTAAGCTCTAGTATGATGGTTGTACATATTATCTGTGTTGAATATTTGTGTTGGCATCACACTGATAGACTGGCGTGCAGGTTTATTGAAGAGTTATTGTTGTTACCTTGTTATATTATTGGTGGATAGCACTGCAGCTAATTTGACCTTATGATTCATTTGTGACATAATGCCTCAATCTGGATGACTTGTTCATCCTAGGCATGTGTGGTTAGCTGAACCCCACTCTTGATGTCTACTACTGGACATGAAATATTAATTTATGACTGTGTTTCCTGTACCACAAGACAAATTACAATAATGGTTTCTAAGAACAGAATGATTCCTAGATTGGGGACTAGGAAGATGATTAACTTAGCTTTTCTTGGTTGCATGAGTTAATTGGTGTTGTTTCTAGTTCTAGTAGAAACTTCTGCCCTAGCTGCTGTTGTGGTGCCTCATCCTAGAGTGTGCACAATAACAGCTGGGTAGCATATCTTGCTTCTATGTTTCAGTCAACTGAAATGTTTTCCCCAAGCCAAGGATGCACAAGCTGAGGCTTAAATTGACCTAAGAACAGATTTCTGTAATTTTTTCTTGGCCCAACTTATGATGCAAAAGCTGAGGTGGATTATTTGGTTAAAAAGAATACTATGTTGGTCTCAAGATTTCTATGATGATTTTACAAAGCATTTCTTTGCAAAACTAAGAAAATCTTTTTCTAAAGATTCCTGTCTTTGGGTCTCTTATGCTATATGACAGAAATGAATGCCCTATATTTATTCCAAGGTTTCTACTACTCTACCTTGGCTTCATGGAGCTTGTTCTATTGTTGGATCTTGATCAGTGGCTGCTGTATCTTGATATCCTACTCCCCTGTCCTTTTACTACTCCACCCACTGCAGCAACCATAGCCTGGCCTTCTCCACCTTATTCCCATGTCCAACTTCTTCTACAGCTGTGGCCTAGATTTCTTTTCCTGGAGCTGCTGCCTTGCCTTGATTTCCTCCTTAACCTAACTCTTGGATGGCTCCAGGGAGCAACCAGAACTAAAGATGTGATGGAATCTGGCTAGTGTGTCGTTGGTTTGTTTAGCTGAGATCTAAAGCTAGAGTTATATGTGATGTGGTCTTGTGCTTTGGGTTGATTTAGCTTGTGCTGTCCTGGGAGAGAATGAATGTGTGAGCGGCACTTCTCCCAGTAGTGGCTGCAGTTGCTTCTTCTATATTGGTCACTTTCCTTGCTTGATCGACAGCACATCACATGCAGCTGTGTGTGTAAGCTGCCTGCTTGTTCCAGGTATTTTGTCCCATTGCCAGATATTTCCTAGCCTGGAAGCTAATCCTTTGTGGATGTGCTCGGTTGGTTTGAATATTAGCTCTTTGCCACTTACCTGTCCTTGGTGAAACTTGCCCCTGTACCAGCCTATGATGCACCTAGTCTGAGGCTAATATTCTGATAAGCACAGATTCTACTTAGTCCCATTAATTGCTGCTCTATGATGAAATTAAACAATGCATCTCATTGTTTAGAACTGAGAGCAAAACTAACCAACATGATCTTATTTTATTTCTGTCTTGTTTTCTTTCTTGTTTGTTTTGTAGGTATAAGATTAGGAGTAAGAATAATAAGCAGAGAAGAAATTACAAGGAATAGCATAGAAAATATTTTAGGTTTTCTTTTTATCAGCTATTGTAATTTCTCTTTTTTTTATTTGTAAGAACAATGTAATATTGTATAATATTAATAAAGCTTAACTTTTCTTTCTATTTGTAATCTACCTTCTTGTAGTATTTATATCCTGTTTATAAAGGTGAATTCAATTCTTATTTATTGTTGCAATTCATTTTATAGGTATTTCAATTTTCAATTTCCTTTTCCTTGTAAGAACAATGCAATATGTTCATGTGCAGAATAAAGAATTCTTGTAACAATATTGATGTATTATCTATTATTTATTTTCTTTTATTTTTCATTGTTTTATCCTTTTCTAGTATTGTTCTGTACTAACATTCTTTTCTATTTGTTAGTGTGATTCATTTGTTCATTTATAATTCAATTTGAAATTTCTCTTGGATTTAAATATATGATTTGAATCTTTAAATTCGAGTTGCTTCCACCCTAATGCAAAAGGGTTCAACCAAGGTCATGTAAAAATCCAGAGCACCAGCCCTAACCTTTCCACCCTAACAATAGAGATCTCGATCCCTCTATATCTTGTTTACTTTTGCACGAAAATTTTCCCGGATTTTCTATGCATGAAGGAAATGCACACACCTGGGTTCAGCTTATTTCTAAGCTCTAATGCTGGGATGTTACAGGTTTCGTACATTACGTACTGTTATGGGTGAGGTATATACATTTTTAGTCCCGTAACTTGCATTGTCGGAGCGTTTTAGTCCCACATCTTGCAAAGTGAGCAATATTAGTACCACAACTTGCAATCCGGGAGCATTTTATTCTAATTTGATTTGATTTTTACGATTTCAACCAAATTTATCCAACTGTAGGTCAAATGTGGCATCGATTTTTTGCAAAATAACTTCTGTGTATTTGTTTTGCGCTTGCGACCTTGCCTGACAAGGTCCCCCACCTATTAGTTGTTGTACAAATAAGAAAACAAATATGAAAATATTTATCTACAGTAGTGGGAATCGATCTCACTACCTACGGCTAGAACCATGTGGCCTAGCCGTCTTCGTCGTTTTCGTGTCGCTTGTGGTAGTGTAGTACACTAATAGAACCGGAACTCTCCACATCTCTCCCGTCGCCCCCTTTGAGAGTCGGCTCTCGACGGCAACTGCCCTCCCTCTCCTCCCTCCTCTCCGGTAGCCATGGCGGCCGGTGTGGAGATGGAGTTGGTGGTTGGCCTACTCTTTCTCTAGTAATAGGTCTAGTTGTTTTCTTCCTTGAGATTTGTCCCCTGGTGGCGATTGAGGGTCGGACGGTGGATCTCGGCGGCCAGATCCACTGCGCCTCATTCTTCATCCACTCAGATGCATCCCGCTGGTGGCAAGCGGTGGTCCAGAAGATCTGGCTGAGGGCGTGCATCCCTCTAAATAAGGCGCGCATCGGGTGCTTCGAGCTGGAGGTGCCGAATCTCCTTTGGCTCGATGTGGTCTCTCTTTCCTCCGCGGTGGTGCTCTCATGGGGAGAGCCGAAGGCTGCGGCGGTGAAGACCACCACTCGCCCATGCAATAAGATCCAATCTTCTGTCCTGGTTCATTGCCATCGCCATCCTCTTCGCTCATCTCCCCAGGTCTGTGGCAGGTTCCTTGGTGTTGACGGTGAGCCGTTTTATCTGACGCGGTGGTGGCGTGCCCTTGCTACTCTGGCTGTTCTTGCTTTGCTTCTTCTCTTCCTCTCGATCTCCATGGTGGGGATGGGGGAAAGTAGTAGTGGAGTCAAAGCTTCGCCGGAGTGTCTCTGGAGTTTTAGAGCCTCTTGTTCCTAGAGCATCTCTTCGCCGTCCACGAGGACGCGAATCTTCGTCAAGCCGGTGCGCTCTGACATATTCTCAACCTCCTTTGGGAGGCCCTTCTCGAGGTCGGGCTCTGAGGGCTTCGATGGGCCGGCGACAAGTGATTTTGTCCCCGTCGCCGTTCTCGGTTGCAGCGCTCGCGTCGTTCTGCTCCACGGTGGGGAAGAGATAGGACTAGTTTGTGATTGCAATCTTTCAGCAAGGTCCTATCTACAAGACTACAAATGTCAGGCACCCATGTTTTATTCTTCTGTCTTTTTGGGGTCCCCTGTAATATCACTGTACACCCACTGTTATATTAATGACAGGCTCTAGCCCCTTCTGGGGCGCGCCGTTTGCTTCAAAAAAAAACCTACGGCTAAAGAAATTCAAGCTTAGCCACTACAGCACACAAGGGCATTTGATAATTTTCAGAGCCTTTCTTTATTATATATTAGTTTTAGGCTGAGTTAGGTATCACCCACACAACAAGCTAGCTAGGTCTTGTTGGCTCACACGTACAAAAAGAAGTTACTTATACCAGCGCATACACAGAGTGAAGTGAAATTTGATTGATTGAGTGTACACATAGACTACATATAGACTTTCTTTTGGACATTAAAAAAATACGTGTTCTAAAGCTGTGAAATATTCTGGAAAAAGATACAAATTTTCAATCCAAAATAATTTGTGCACACACGGGCATTTTTATGTGCGTATATGCTGACAAAAAGATGAAGAAAATTTTCAATCCAAAATAATTTTGCAAAAAAAATATGCTAACATTTGTATAAAAATAATTACGTCCTCGAAAAGTAGCAAACAACTGGCTTGAACATTTTTTACGTGCATCTGTTGTTTCAAATTGTATAAAAATAATTAGGAAAATAGCAAACAGTTGACGTGAGCATTGTTTAACATGCGTCTGTGGTTTTAATAAATTGTATAAAGATAATTAAGTCCTTGAAAGTAGCAAACAGCAGCTTTGGGCATACTGGCTAGCTTGTTTAGTTACTGAATGGTGTTTAATTCGAATACCGACAGTTTCTGTACTATTATTGTTGCCCACTTTGCAAGATGTGGGACTAAAATGTATTTAGATGCAAGATATGTATAGCTCGTTTTGGGCTGCGCGCACGTGCACGTACGTCGCGAGCCCATTATGTCACATGCAAAGATTTTCTTATGTCGCGTGCCATCGGTTGAGAACGGGCGCGCGGGGCCTGACACCGTCTCGCTCCTGGTTTGAACGCGTTGTAGAATAATTTTCTACATCCAGAAAGTCAATAATATATATATTGTATTCTAACAGTCTCATCCTCGTAGACAGAGTTTAAGTGAGATTCTAACCCCGCGCCGCCTGCTAGCCAGGCGACACGGGGGCGATCACCGCCGCCGACCCTCGATGCCCACCCTCCAGCCTTGTAATACTATATAAATTACTGCCCAAGGGTTTACAATGTAGTAACTATAGAATAAACAATATCAATACTATGTCAACACAATACACTATTAATTTTTCTTCACATATCAACATATCGTTTTCATATCTTGAAACTATTTTTATATACGGTACTACTAGCTACTTGGAAAGATGGGCGGAAGCGAATTATTGTGCACTGTCGCTGGGCGCTAGTCATGCTTTGGTCTAGGAATGCGTGAGTACATTGAGCAGTGGCTTCATGGTGTTGACGAGGGCCCGGTGCACCTGCTGGCTGCCGTCCTCTGCCGCGAAGGCGCACTTCTCTAAGCTCCGCAGCCGTTCCATGGCCTCCGCAGGAGATGCAGCCGTCAGGGATGTCAATGCTCCAAGGGCAGAGGAGGAGGAGATGGAGCAAAACCTGGAGGCAAGCCCAACGAAGATGGCGGCGGACCCAGATGCTGCGGCACATGTGGCGGCCGTGACGGCCTCGGCCAAAGCGGCCTCGCCGGCCGGGGTAGAAGAGGAAGGACGTCGGTGTGATAGGACGTGCAATGTGGAGGCGAGACGGGAGAGGTCGCGGTGGTGGCGGCCCGTGCTCAGCTGGCCCAGCGTGGCAGCGAGGCGGGCGGCGTTGCCATGGCGGCGCACCGCGGCCTGGGCCTCGGCGAGTAGCTGCTTCAGGGAGACGAGCACCTCGCGGCATAAGCCGTGCGCGTCGGCGAGGAGGATGAGGTCACCAAACAGCCGCTCCGTCCACCACGACGCCATCTGCTGGCACCGTCGCCTCTCCAAGCCCTGCACCTGGAGGTGGAGGAGCAGGTCGGTGAGACCGGACAGGAGGTCGCCAAGGTGGTCCATCCCTGCGCCGACCCACGCCGTGCGAGCTGCTGCCTCCTCCGTCGTCCCTGGCGCCTTGGTCCACCCGAGAAGGGCGTTGACGGAGTAGTGGAGGCCGGCGAAGGCCGGGTGGAGACGGCCGGCGGAGCGAGCGCGTGAGAAGTCAGAGAGCTCCTTGCGGCGAGGCCTGGGGACAGCGAGAGCGGCGAGCCATTGGCGAAACCCTGCTCCCATTTTCCTTTGCTCGCTCCTAGTGAAGTCGAGATGCTCAGGTACCATATACGCATGGAACATGGTGGTGTGCCAAAGTGGAGCACACGGTCCGTCCTTTTATAGGGGTCCGAGTCTCTAACCACCTGTCCAGCACACGATTAATCCAGAATTGTAAGTGACGTACTACTGGTATTATCCAAAATAACATTAAAAAAAAGTAATATCCAAAATAATGTATAAGTGATGTAGCATAACTGAAAATCGTTTCTAACTGACCTGACGTCTGTGAATGCAGCTGGCCTTGTACCGTGTTTGCTTGCTCACGAATTCTAAGTGGGACAGGTGGCCACTTTATTATTATTAGCTTTATAAAACAAGAAGAGAACTATATATATGAATTCTACGTGGGACAGGTGGCCGCTTTATCAACGCCTAACTGCAATCAATCAGTGTCAAACACCATCATGTATCATGTACTATGAAAAGGTCAGACGCGCTATATTTCAACGTCGATGTGCCCGCGCCGTATAATTTTGGAGCGCAGCATGCACCGTTTTCCTCCACCAGGCGTTGTAAACTACAGCGCAAGCGCGGCCGCAAAAAAAGTCCTCCACCAGGCGCGGCAAACTACAGCGTGCGGCAGCACTGGAAACAATATTCACACGGCGCTAGGCATTCAACAAGATCAAATACGCAAATAAATCATCAACCAAATGATCTACCATAGTTCAAATATCATCACATAGTTCAAGAAAAACGCATAACATATTAAATGGACGCAAAGTGCAACATTGCATTCACTTGCTCATCATCTTTTGCTTCTTCTTCATCTTTTGCTAATTCTTCTTCTTCTTCTTCTTTTTCTTCTTCTTCTTGAATCTCACCTCGGCTTGATGGAGGAATAGAAGGATCCATAGAGGCCACAAATCCTCCCGGCGGTGCTCCCATGGATCCATAGACACCTCTCCGACATTGTATGCATCTAAATCTAAAAATCATCGACTCTACATTGTGAAGAAATGTTTTTTACCTCTCCGGCATTTCATTGAACACCATGTGCACGCTGGTTTGGTCGGCGGATGGCGGCGGCGGTGGTGGATTGCTCCTTGGAGCCGGCGGCGGAGGTTGTTGCACGCGCCTAGCTGCGGACGCCTTCACCTTCTTCTACGCCGGCTTGTCGGCGCCCGCCGCGGCCGACGGGCGCTTGTGGACGGGAACCTTCCTCTTTGCCAGCGGCCGCGCCTTGCCGGCGGCCTGCACGGTGGCCTCCTCCGTGGCGGCGATGATCGTGTGCACCGTCGAGCGTGGCGGGACGAAGAGGGCTCGGGCGGCGCCGCTAGGGTTTGAGGCGACATTAGGGTTTGAGGCGGCGGCGGCGTTATTTGGAATTGAGGAGGGAGGCGCCGGAGGGGTGCCGGAGGGCGCGTCCATCACCGGAATTCCGCCGGCGGACGCGCGGAGAGGGGGGGATTTGGCGCTGGGAACGGGAGAAAATTTCAGCGCGGGTTTTCTTCGCTTCGTCATGAGCAATAGAGCGCGCTGTAGCCGGAGCCCAAAGTATAGCGCCTAGGATAGTGCAAAGCGACCCGCACCCAAAAAAAATTACAGCTCCACGTGACATGGTTATACCTTGCGGGTACACGACCTTAGCATACCTGGTCCAGCCCAAGGAAGGCCCACGACGAATATGCACCAGCCCATGAATATTTTTGGGTGGCCAAGGCCCATGACGCCTTCGGATCCTTGGAGAGAAAGACTAGAGTAGATTGAATATTCAAAGGGGTAAACCCTAAAACCTGTAACCAACTCGATCTGTGCCCGGGACCTGCCTACCTCTATATAAGGTCCGGGAGGGCACGCCGAGGAGGCTCTCTAACATACCACCGCATACACACCTCCACGCCAGATTGCATCTGCGCACTCCTGTAACCTTCGGTTCCGCCATAATCAAGAGCAGACAAGCAGGAGTAGGGTTTTCCCTCCGGGGGCCTGAACCTGCGTAAACCTCGTGTCCCCGTGTTGCTTGTTTGCTAACCGTTTCGCGATCTCCAGCATCCCCATCTTCTCCAAAACCCAAGTCCATAACAATGGGCATTGACGAGATCAATCCTTGTCAATTGGCATCATCTGTGGGAACTGGGGGCGCTGATTGCGCGATCGTGATGGTCCCAACCAAAGCGATCTACAACTCCGTGGCGACGGAGAGTCATCTCCTCTTTGGCACTTTCGACTTCATCGCCCACTCACCAGCCACCCTGAAGGACTTCGAGCCCGTTGGCGACGGACTCAAGATCCTGTTCGGGAGCTTCTGCTTCCAGGTGGGGCAGACCGGCACTCTCCGCCTCCCAGAGAGGGTGCCCTTGCCATCGAGCAGGCTCGCTTCGTGGGCTCCACACCCCGTGCGACGCACATCGCCATCGACAGATGAGTCCTATGGCAGCAGCTGCTGCAACTCAGATCTTTGCAATCCACCATCGGAGGAAAGGACCTACGGTTCCGGATCCGAAAGCTGCGGCAGCAGCGATCGAATCTACGAGCGCTACCAATGCGTGATAGTCATCTAGAGCGACGCGGAGCAGCACGCACCTAACCCGCAGGGTAGGAACGGCGAGAACAGGAGAAACCAGTCCTCCCCGCTCGTCGATGAAGACACCGATCCCAATCGGATCATCCACCTCAGCGAGGAAGGATGGGCTCAAGCAGGTGAAGCCTTAGCAGGCAACAAGATCCTGCCCGTGGGTGCCTCACGGGACCTGCTGATGGCGTACCACCTGCTCCTAGTCGAAGAGCACAAGAAGCAGGTGAAGATGCTAGAGGTGCTTGACAAACGCAAGCAAGCAGCCTCGGAGTCCAGTGCGCGGCGAGCTGCGCTCTCCGCCATGGGCATTGGCTCCAGCTCGCACGGCAACCATGGCAATAAGCACAATTCTCGCATGGAGAACATGGACCCCAAGGAGCGTCGTGAGGTGACCCGGACCCTCAACACGTCTTTCATGGAGATGGATGCCGACGGCAACGTCATCCCAAAGACACCACAAGCCGCGATCATGGCAGCCACTACATACCTCGCGTACCATCCACCTCCGGTGGGGGACCCCAAAAGCGCCATGCACATGTCCGCACTTACCGGACTAGGACTCATTGGAGCTGCGCTCCACGGAGAAGCTCCTGCGGAGCCAAAGAAGAAGGCTGCGCTCAGATTCAACCGCAGCCCCATGCCGTCATCCGAGGATGAAGAGCACGATCTACCTCGAAGGCACAAAAGCTCGCGCCACCCTAGGTAGGTTTCCTACTCTCCCTCCACCAAGCAATGTTTGAATTTGACTTTTCAAATTGGCGTTTGACTTTCAAACTTGAATTTGATTTGTCTCTTCATATTGCCCAGCCAAGTGACCTAGTACATGATGCAACCATTCCACATTGTCATGACACATCCATGTAACCTTCCCCTTCCGGAGTGCCGGACCTTCCAGACCCTTCTAGAACATTCCCGGTGAAAACACCGAAATCATTTCCGAACTCCGAAACAGGACTTTCCTTATATGAATCTTATTCTCCGGACCATTCCGGATCTCCTTGTTATATCCCGGATACCATCCGAGACTCCGAACAACATTCTGTCTCTTACTCATCATTCCATAACTACACAACAACATTGAATCCTTAAGTGTGTCTCCCTACGGTTCGTGAATTATGCGGACATGACGAGACACTTCTCTGATCAATAACCAATAGAGGAATCTGGAGATTAATATGGCTCCCACATATTTCTATGATTACTTTGCAATCGAATGAACCATTTACATACGATACCAATTTCCCTTTATCGCACGATAGTTTACTTATCCGAGGTTTTGATCGCCGGTATCTCTGCATACCTAGTTCAACCTCGTTACTGATAAGTACTCTTTTCTCATTCCCGTGATATGTGATCCCTTGTGAGCCAGTCACATGCTTGCAAGCTAATTGGATGACATTCCACCGAGAGAGCCCAGAGTATATCTATCTGTCATATGGATGGACAAATCCCACTCTTGATCCATGTGCCTCAACCCATACTTTTCGAACACTCAATGCCACCTTTATAGCCACCCAGTTACGGTGTGGTGTTTGATGTCATCAAAGCATCCTTCCGGTGATGGTGATTAACATGATCTCATGGTCGAAGGAATTAGGTTACTATGTATCAGAAAGCTTATAGCAAACGAACTATTGAAATGACTTGATCTTAATGCTACGCTTATCTATAGGAGTATGTCCATCATACCATTCTCCTAATGATATGATCTTGTTATTAACAACATCTCAATGTTCATGATCGAGAAACCACGATCAACTATTAATCAACAAGCTAGTATTATCAAGAGGCTTTTACCAGGGACTCTAATTTAGTTTACAAATCACACAAGTATTAATGTTTCCTTTTAATACTATTATAGCATGAATGTAATCATTTATCATAAACATAAAGATATAATAATAACTTCTTTTATTATTGCCTCTAGGGTATATCTCCAACAAGATGAGGCAACAAGCCCCGAACCCTGGGTACGGGAACGCACCCGCACCAGGTGAGATCCCACACAGAGCTCCTCCACCACCACCTGCGGGACCTGTGAATCACCCAATCGCACCCGCGCAGAATAACGGTGGGCACGGGTACCCCGCACCGAAAGGATCACTGATGATCCAAAAAGGGCGCCCAACGAAAAGGGTGCAAAAGAAGATCACTCATCAGATCAATCTGGCTGTGACCGCTCCACCCGCCATCCCTGAGTACCTCAGAAGATCAGAGTTCTGCATCATGTTCAGCCGTTCAGATCACCCTTGCCAGGTACCTCGCCCAGGCCATGCTGCCATGGTGCTCGAGGCGCAGATCGGAGGGTTCGACATGAGCCGCGTCTTCATGGATGGCGGAAGTGGCATCAATCTGATGTTCGCTAGCACCTTAGCTGCAATGCGGATCCCGCTGTGTAGCCTGGAACAGTCCGACACTATGTTCCACGGAATTGTCCCAGGGAAGGGCATATTCCCCCTAGGAAAGATATGGCTCGACGTCATCTTCGGCAAGCCCGATAAATTTCGATGCGAACGACTCGAGTTTGAAGTGGTGGACGGGCCATCACAATACCATGCCATCCTAGGGCATGTGACATTCGCACAATTCCTGGAAGTACCGCACTATGCCTACCTGCTACTCAAGATGCCAGGACCCAGGGGCGTCATCACGGTCCATGGGATCTTCACCCGATCGGACCACTGCGATAGGGACATCAACAAAATCTCCCAGTCATTCGGCATGCAAGAGGATCTCACAAGGCTCCGGGAAGTGACGAACAACGGAGCACCCCCAGTCTCGAGGCCAAACGCACCCGACATGTCGTTTGACTCCACAGTCAACACAAAGAAGGTGCAGGTCCACCCGACGGATGCCTCCAAGACGGCACTGATCGCCAACGACCTCAGCCCCGCATAGGAAAGCACACTCATCGAATTCCTCCGTGAGCGCTGGGAAATCTTCGCCTGGTGTCCTGTGGACATGCCAGGAGTTCCCAGGGAATTCGCCGAGAACGCACTCAATGTGTTCCCAGATACCAAGACCGTCAAACAATCTATCCGACGACTGTCCGGGCCACGGGCCAAGGCCATCGGAGTTGAAGTCAACAGACTGCTCGACGCTAACTTCATTAGGGAGATCAAGGAAAGCGAGTGGCTCGCCAACACCATGATGGTCCCCATAAAGGACACGGACATCCTGCGAATGTGCGTGTACTTCACATCGCTGAACAAGCGCTGCCCGAAGGATCACTTCCCTCTCCCTCGGATCAATCAGATCATCGATTCGACTGCAGGATGCGAGAAGCTCTCCTTCCTCGACGCCTACTCAGGCTACAACCAGATTCGACCGAAGGTCGAAGATCAAGAAAAAAACGGCGTTCATTACACTATTCAGAGTGTTCTGCTACAACACAATGCCCTTCAGGCTGAAGAACGCAGGTGCCACGTACAAGCGATGCATGCAGGCATGCCTGAAAAACCAGATTTTCCGCAACATACAAGTCTATGTCAACGATATAGTAATCAAAACAAGGGAGGCCAAGACACTCATCGATGATCTCCGCGAGACGTTCGACAACCTTGATTGATACAAAATCAAGCTTAACCCAGAAAAGTGCGCCTTCAGCGTCCCATCTGGACAACTACTAGGCTACTTCATCTCCCAGCGATGAATCGAAGCGAACCCAAAGAAAATCCGGGCCATAATGTCCATGGAGAAGCCGAAGAACCTCAAGGGCGTCCAGCAGCTTGCCGGACGAATCGTGGCGTTGAGCAGGTTCATCGGCCGCATGGGCGAAAAAGCCCTGCCCTTCTATCAGCAGCTAAGCAAGGCAGATAAATTCGAGTGGACACCCGAGGTGGATGATGCATTTGAAGATCTAAAGCGGTTTCTCTCCACCTCGCCCGTCCTGGTCACGGCAAAGGAACGCGAGCCTCTATTGCTATACATAGCAGCAACACACCAGGTGGTAAGCACCGTACAGGTGGTCGAGCGACCCGAAGAAGGCAAGACCCATGGGGTCCAACGCCCAATCTACTACCTCAGCGAGGTCTTGACACCGACCAAGCAGAGGTACCCTCACTACCAGAAAATCGCCTACGGCATGTTCATGACGGCTCGACGGCTGAGCCACTACTTCCAGGAGCACCAAGTGATGGTCGTCAACGAAGCACCGTTGAACAGCATCCTGAATAATCCAGAGGCCACAGGATGTGTGGCCCTTTGGGGCATCGAGCTATCACCTCTAGACATCGTCTACGAGAAGCGCCACACGATCAAGTCTCAGGTCCTCCCGGACTTCCTTGTACACTGGATGGAACTACAGCTACCAGACACCCCGGACATGACACAGTCATGGACAATGCACTTCGACGGCTCCAAGCACGAAGCTGGAGCAGGAGCCAGGGTCATACTGACCTCCCTTGTAAGATCCCTCCTTTGTAAAGGAAAGGATCCCTGTGATTGCAATGCTAGTCCCTGGATCAATGCTAGCATCCACAGTTTAAGATGAAGTACACAGAAACAAAGGTCATTATTACATGTCATTCCAGAGACAAACTTAGTCTTTTACAAACTCCATGGCCACAGGCCTAATACAAGAGTTCAAATATATAATAAGATAAATAAGTCTTCATCTTCATGTGCCACAGGCAAGCATGTTGAGTGTAGACTCATAACCCCTAATCACCATCAGAATAACCTGCAACAACACAAGTTACAGCCACAGTGGGTCAATACATTGGAATAGTATTGGCAAGTGATACCTTAGTAGAATGTTGGTAGACTAGATACTATATGCAATTTGGCTAAGTGTAGCTTAGGCTGGCTTTGCTCAAAATAGGTTTTTCCTATTAGTTGAAAACACTAGGTTTTTCTTTGACAAAAACTTTCCCAAGGAACCACCAATAGAAATTGGTGAACCTTCACCCTTGTTCAACCACAAGTTTTTAACTTAGAAATTGGGATGAGGAGATTCTTGATGGCTTCCATGTCTTGATGCTCAAATTGTCCAATACCAGGGACATGGCTAAGTACTTAGATTCTTGCATCTGCAGAGGTTGTGCACTTTCCCCACAAGACTTGATTTTCACCAAGACAGGACCTTTCAAAAGCCTTCCCTTAGACCAAATGGACGCGCTCCAACCTATCATACCACTACCACCAACTGTCCAAATGGCTAAGTTATTGCAACCCATGTGATCCAGGCAGAGCCCATATTGCCAAGTGGCTGCACTAGAAGCTTCTTAACATATGACATCTCAAATCCCTTTGTTTCTGGGTGGCTTTCCACAAGTGAGATACACAAGGTAAACCATAGAAATGGGCCTTGTGTAACCACTCAACATAACCCATTCACAACCATTCCACCCAGGTGATTCATTCACTTAGTTGTTTTATTAAGCAAAAACATAAGTCCAAAGACTTAGAAATATTTTCTCATAGCATGAATATATAACCACCCTTGGTTGCTACTAGCTAGGCTAAGCATGGCATAGATAAACATCTTAACTTAGAAATTTCTAGCAATTCTACAACTACTAGGATTTCCCAAGCATAGCATATAGATCAAAATATTCATGCAAGTCTAGCAAAATATTTCTAGTGCATAGTTGAAAAACATAGGTATAAAATCATGAAGTACCACTTGCCTTGGTAGTTTGGGGAGTAGCAACAATCCTCACAATCACAATCACTGTTTGCACCAAAATCTACACATAAAATAATGGCACAAAATCACATATACAATTTATACAAGCAAAAATACATGAATGTATGCAATATGCCATGTGATGATTTTCTACACCAAACAAGACAAGTGGTGAGGATTCAAATTTTGAATCCCGCCCAAGCTTATCCATGGCGCACTAGGTGTAGGTGCGCTACGGGTAAGTTTTCTCTATTTTTTTCTGCAGGAAAAAACAGTCATTTGATCGTAACTTTTTACTCTTTTCGAATTTTGAAAATCTAAAAAATCGCTAAACAACCATAGGTGGTTGCGAGCGGATGCGAAATCTCGTTCTCGTCATTTTGGTATATTATACGATTTTTTTCGACATCGTATGCAAAAGTTACGGCCGTTTTACCGTGGCATAAACTTTTTTTGCATAAAAAGTCAAAACTCATGTTTGTTAATTTTCCTACAAAGTAGACCACATTATCTTCCTAAATATGAAAGGATTTAATTTTTTGAAGTGTTTATCATTTTCTTTTATTTTTTGTAAAGCCTAAAAAGGCGATCCACGGGGCCGGGGGGGGGGGGGGTGGAGTTGTTGCAGGTTAGGCGTAGGGCACTAGGGCAAGGTGCCCTACTACTAAGTTTATACATCCGTGGCGCACATGCCATAGTGCGCCACGGATGTGTCTGGCCGTTTCACAGCAGAGAGGGTCATTGCGCTTAGGTGTAACGCACCCCCTCCATGTGCGCCACGGTTGACACTAACAACCGTAGCGCACCTACCCTATGTGCGCTACGGATGTTTGGCGTGCGGCCAACAGGGTCCTGACCCACACATATATGTGGCTCACTATGGTCATGTGCGCCACAGTTGTTCTCGTTACTAGTAGGGCACTGCCCATAGGTGAGCCACGCCTGTTTTAGCCGTGGGGCACTTCAACCATGTGAGCCACGGATGTGCTGATTACCTATAGCCATTTTCCTTGTAGTGACGTCCTCGAAAAGTAGCAAACAGTTGGCGTGACCATTTTTTACGTGCATCTGTTGTTTCAAATTGTATAAAAATAATTAGGCCCTGGAAAATAGCAAACAGTTGACGTGAGCATTTTTTAACATGCGTCTGTGGTTTTAAATCGTCCTCAAAAGTAGCCAACAACAGCTTTGGGCGTACTGGCTTGTTTAGTTACCGAATGATGTTTAGTTCGAATACCGATAGTTTTTGTACTATTATTGTTGTCCACTTTGCAAGACGTGGGACTAAAATGCCCTTAGGATGTAAGATATGAGACTAAAAGTGTATATAGCTCGTTCTGGGCTGCGCGCACGTGCACGTACGTCGCGAGCCTGTTATGTCACATGCAAAGATTTTCTTACACTAGTGGAAACGAGACCTTTTGTTGATCCTGGAAAAGGGCTTTAACACCGGTTCTTCTACGAACCGGTGTTAAAGGAGGGGCCGTACCAGCGTGGCCCGTGCGGCAAAAAGGAGCCCCCCCTTTAAGCCACGAACCGGTGTTAAAGGACCCTGCACTAGTGGCCCGCGCAGCCCCCCCTCTTTAACACCAGTTCGTGGCTTGAACCGGTGTTAAAGGGGGGGCTATATAAGACACCGCAGCCCACACCCCACTCTTCCATTTTTTCACTATCTCATTTTGGAGCCTAGCAAGAGGGTGTGAAGAGTGCTAGTTTGTGTTTTTTTCTTATGCACAAGAGGTGTTCGGTGAAATGCCCGAGAGCTCAAAATAAGTTTTCTCTTTGCTCTTTCCTTCTTGGTCGAGGTCGGAAACTATCCTTTCATGTGTCATTGATGTACTATATATATAAATGTTCATCTCCCTATTAATTTTTGATATATACTATATATTAATGCAGATGAACCGGCAATGGATGTACGGTGACCGCCGCACTTCCGAGTACATTACGGGCCTCCAAAATTTTATCATTGTGGCTAATGCAAACCGTGGTCACAATGGTTTTATGTGCTGTCCGTGTGTTCACTGTCATAACAAGAAAGATTACTCAAATACCAGAACCATTCATGCCCACCTGCTTCGATCCGGTTTCATGCCCAGCTATAATTGTTGGACCAAGCACCGAGAAAAAGGGGTTGTGATGGAAGACAACGAAGAAGAAGAGGATGATGACAACTATCATAATATGTATCCTGAATATGATGATACTGCAACGGGGGTAGATAATAAAGATCAAGAGGCAGTAGATGGGCCCGCTGATGACGATCTTGGTCGGGCCATTACTGATGCAAAGGAAGAATGTGAAACTAAAAAGGAGAAGGAGAAGCTGGAGCAGATGTTAAAGGATCACAAAACATTGTTGTATCCAACTTGCGAAGATGGCCACAAAAAGCTAGGTACCACACTGGATTTGCTGCAATGGAAGGCAGAGAACGGTGTGACTGACAGTGCATTTTCAAAGTTGTTGGTAAAAATGAAAAATCTTCTTCCAAGAAATAATGAGTTGCCCGACAGTACATACCAAGCAAAGAAGGTTGTCTGCCCTCTAGGATTAGACGTGCAGAAGATACCTGCCTGCATTAATGACTGCATCCTCTACCGCTGTGAGAAGTACGAGAATTTGGATGCATGCCCGGTATGCACTGCATTGCGGTATAAGATCAGACGAGACGATCCTGGCGATGTTGAGGGCGAGGCCCCTAGGAAGAAGGTTCCTGCCAAGGTTATGTGGTATGCTCCTATAATATCACGGTTAAAACGTCTCTTCAGAAATAAAGAGCATGCCAAGTTGTTGCGATGGCACATGGAAGACCGTAAGAAAGACGTGATGTTGAGACACCCCGCTGATGGGTCACAGTGGAGAAAAGTCGAGCGAGAGTACCCGGATTTCGCACGTGACGCAAGGAACTTAAGGTTTGGTCTAAGTACAGATGGCATGAATCCTTTTGGTGAGCAGAGCTGCAGTCACAGCACCTGGCATGTGACTCTATGTATCTATAACCTTCCTCCTTGGTTGTGTATGAAGAGGAAGTTCATTATGATGACAGTGCTCATCCATGGCCCGAAGCAACCCGGCAACAACACTGATGTGTACCTAAGGCCATTAGTTGAAGAACTTTTACAGCTGTGGGCCAAACCAGGTGTACGTATGTGAGATGAGCACAAAGGGGAGCCATTTGACCTACGAGCATTGCTTTTCGTAACCATCAATGATTGGCCTGCTCTTAGTAACATTTCAGGACAGACAAACAAGGGATACAATGCATGCACACACTGTTTAGATGAGACTGAAAGTGTATATTTGAATAAATGTAAGAAGGTTGTGTACCTAGGGTATCGCCGAATTCTTCCGAACCTACATCCAGTAAGAAAGAAAGGCAAGCATTTCAAACGTCTGGCAGAACCCCGGAGGAAGCCGGTCCTCCGTACCGGTGAGGAGGTATTTGGTATGGTCAAGGACCTAGAAGTAATCTTTGGAAAAGGTCCTGGCAGTCTATCTGTTCCGAATGACGATGCCGGACACGCGCCCATGTGGAAGAAGCAATCTATATGACCAGTTCCGGCGGCATCTCCCTGAAATTGGTCGTAGTGTTCTCTCCCTGAAACTGGTCGTAGTGGTGTCCCTGCTCTCGAAAACCATCTTGCAGCTTGTAACTTCTCTAACTAGATCAATATGCCTGGGAGCTAACTAATTTCACATATTAGGGAGTGCCTCTATGACCAGTTTCTTGGAGATGCCGGAGGACTGGGCTCCGTCGGCATCTCCCTGAAACTGGCAGTAGTGGTGTCCCTGCTCTCGAAAACCATCTTGCAGCTTGTAGCTTCCCTAACTAGATCAATACGCCTGGGAGCTAACTAATTTCACATATTAGGGAGTGCCTCTATGACCAGTTTCTCGGAGATGCCGGAGGACTGGGCTCCGTCGGCATCTCCCTAAAACTGGCCGTAGTGGTGTCCCTGCTCTCGAAAACCATCTTGGAGATGCCTCAAACTGGCTGGAGGACTGGTCTCACAAGGATGCCTATTTATAGTACAAGCAGCTCGGCATAGTGTCGACACTTACGAAATAATGTCGACACTCACCCCTATTATTAGTGTTGACTCGTGTTTTGTCCCGGTTGGTGTCTCCAACCGGCACTAAAGGTTCATCTTTAGTCCCGGTTGGTGACACCATCCGGGACAAGGTACACGCCGCATGACATAATGTCGATACTCACCCCTATCATTAGTGCTGCCTGGCCCAGCCTGCTGAAATCCCTCCAACCGTCCCATTTTTAAACAATGTCATATTTCTTCTAACAGTATATGTATTAAATGAGCCATTTTTCTTCCTTCTATTTCTTCCCTCCATTTTTCTTCCCGCCATTTTTCTTCCCGCCATTTTTTCCCGCCATTTTTCTTCCCGTCATTTTTCTTCCCGCCATTTCTTCCCGCCAGTTCTTCCATCCAGTTCTTCCTGCCAGTTCTTCCCTCCATTTCTTCCCGCCAGTTCTTCCCTCCAGTTCTTCCTGCCAGTTCTTCCCTCCATTTCTTCCCGCCAGTTCTTCCCTCCAGTTCTTCCCGCCATTTTTCCCGCCATTTCTTCCCGCCAGTTCTTCCCTCCAGTTCTTCCTGCCAGTTCTTCACTATATATATATGTAGGGTTGGCCTCCATTGTCATTGCACATCTCTAGACTCATATCTGCAACCTCATCACTCTTTCCCATGGATTCCACCGTAGCACTAACCGCCAGGGAGGCGGAGGCGCTTTGCGCCTCGAACTACCCCTGCCCGCCGGGCTACTGTGTCCCCGTCGGCTGGATGCTGAGCGCCGGAGGCATGCCGGTTCCTCCTGTCCCTCTAGGTGTGGCGCGCCGTATGGCCATCACGAACCACTACTACTTCGAGCTCACGCCAGAGCAGCGGAGGAATCCCAGATGGCATCCCGACCATTTCCCTACTTTGGAATCCTTCTTCATGGATCGGCGTGAGAGGGCGCTCGCCAGGCACGAGGAGGACTGCCCACCTCCTCTGAACTTCAATGAGGCTGGCCGTCGGCTATGGTGGCGCGGTCGGACTCTCCAGAGCGTCATGGCCTATGACACCGCCGCCGACTCTAACCCCCGTCTGAGCTACTCTCAAGTCCAGCCCACGCGTACTCAGCCTTCAAGGTTCAATTACGGTGACCCCAACGACGACAGCGATGACGGCGGCGGCGAGTATGACGACTACAGTGGAGAGTATTACAGGTGTAGGATGGAGCATGACTGAATCACTCCAACATTCCGAAACAAGTTCGGCCGATTGTTACTTAATCTGGCCATGTATCTTAATTTTTAGTTCTTTTATGTATCTTAATTTTCAGTCGTGCTTTATGTAACTTACTATTAGTTGCACTCTGTATTTTAATTCCAGTTCTATCTCCTTCACAAAATGACCTATCTCATTCAAGGTTTCTTGGCTTTCGGGTCAAATGACCAATGTTATGGCTAGAATCAAGGCATTGTTTGTGATAATATGGCCATATTGTGCATACATGTGCATCATGGCATGGCAAACAATGTTGCAAGAGGAAGTTTTCCTTTTTATCGCACCAAAAAGGCATTTTCCATTTTCCGAGCATAAAAAACAGACGGTTTTGTGAAGCAACCACCAAATGGCTAATTCAAAAAACCACCACCACATTTTACAAAAATACTAGACCACCTTATATGGACAATGTACCAACAGGGGATCTGAAACCTTTCCGTCCACCTCTGGTGAAAAAGACAAATTCCTGCCGAATCGGCAGGAAGTGGGTCAGATATGAACTACAGGTACATGATACGATGCTCATGATTTTTTACAAAAATCATTTTTAGGTTCAAAATATGCTATTTTATCAAAAATCCAATGCAAGTTGAGCGAGGCTTGGCCCCGACCTAAGAATCTTCATCCCTGTTGTTCGACAAAGTTTGACGATAGTTTAAAACGGGGATAAAAAAATAAAAAAAGATCGAAACAGTGCGAAACCTTCGCGTGGTGTTATATTATGTGACATAGTTAGAAGGAAAAATCTCAAACTTGGTATATTGATTATGTCTCAGAAAAAACTTCACAAAATGACCTATCTCATTCGAGGTTTCTTGGCTTTCGGGTCAAATGACCAATGTTATGGCTAGAATCAAGACATAGTTTGTGATAATATGGCCATATTGTGCATACATGTGCATCATGGCATGGCAAACAATGTTGGAAGAGGAAGTTTTCCTTTTTATCGCACCAAAAAGGCATTTTCCATTTTCCGAGCATAAAAAACGGACGGTTTTGTGAAGCAACCACCAAATGGCTAATTCAAAAAACCACCACCCGATTTTACAAAAATACTAGACCACCTTATATGGACAATGTACCAACAGGGGGATCTGAAACCTTTCCGTCCACCTCTGGTGAAAAAGACAAATTCCTGCCGAATCGGCAGGAAGTGGGTCAGATATGAACTACAGGTACATGATACGATGCTCATGATTTTTTACAAAAATCATTTTTAGGTTCACAATATGCTATTTTATCAAAAATCCAATGCAAGTTGAGCGAGGCTTTGTCAGATTCAAGTGTATACAAAAGATGCGACATTTAAATATCCAATCAATTCAAAAATGTTAATACAAAATAAAATATGATTTGCTCTAATAAAATAGGGTTAGATTCCTTTTTAGATGCTTAGTATTTCTTATGTTCAAAGTTTTAGGATTTGACAATTTATTTTTGTTTGAATTGAATAATCAAAATTTATATGTAAGTGTTTTAATCATTTTGAAAATTTTCATCTAAAGTAGATATAAAATGTTTTTACATGAATGGATAGATATTATTTTTCTAAAAATTATGATGTATTATTCATATTTTTCTGAGTTGAAATGAATAAGATATGAATTTTCTTCATATCCTATTTTTTGAATTATAAATGCCCCCACCCCTTTAATGCATGAAATAAATGCCCCCCTTTAACACCGGTTCCAGCCACGAACCGGTGGTAAAGGGGGGGCGCATTTATTTCGTTTCGCGCACGCACACCCCTCCCTTTAGCACCGGTTCATGGCTGGAACCGGTGTTAAAGGGGGGGGGTGCGGGCGCGAAACGAATCCCCCCGTCCTGAGAACCGGTGTTAAGGGGGGGTATAAATGCGCGCGCGTTCCTCTTCCTCCCCCAGCCAGATTGATCGAGGAGCGCAGAGAGCAGAGTCGCGGCGGAGGAGCAGAGCAGAGCCGCGCCCGCCACCGCGACCTTCGTCGTCCGCCGCCGTCACCGTCGCCCGCCACTGCATCCGTGTCGTCCGCCGCCCCCCGTCCACTCGCAGAGCCACCACCGCGCACGCCGCCGCGCCAGCAACTCTCAGGAGCGGCGCCTCCGCCCCCGTCCACTCGCAGCGAGCCTCCGGCCGGCGCCGCGCGCTACCTCTCGCCGCCGACCCCGTCGTCCTCGCCCGGTGCCGCGTGCCACTCCTCGCCGACCCGCCGGCCAACCCCGCCGGTAGTAGTGTTATTAATTAGTTATAATTAAGTGTGTATATTGTATTATTATTAAGTTTGTTATTGGAATTTTGTTAGTATTAGTTAAAATTAGTTATAATTTTGTTAGTATTGTATAATTAGTTCGTGGCTGGAATTTTGTTATAATTATTTATAATTAGTTATATTGTAGTTATTATTAGAATTTTGTTATTGTATTAAATTTAGGGTTAGTATTAGTTTAGGGTTAGTATTAAGTTTAGGGTTAGTATTAGTTTAGGATTAGTATTAGTTTAGGATTAGTATTAGTTTAGGGATATTATATGTGGATTTGCAATAGATTTCTACTTGTTATTGTATTATTAGTAGTTTAGTGTTAGTATTAGTTTAGGGTTTATTTAGTTTAGGGTTATTAGTTTAGGGTTATTTAGTTTAGGGTTATTTATTTAGTGTAGTTTAGTGTATTTAGTTTAGAGTTATTTAGTGTATTTTATAGTTAGTATTAGTTTAGGGTCGTCACCTCGCTGCTCTGCAAGCACCGCCGCTGGCCGTTATCGCTAACGTCGCTCTGGTGACCCCTACGTAGTGGCGCCGCCCGTTTTAGGTAGGCCGCATCACGCTAAGGCGAACCCGCTACCTCGTGCGCCCTAGGTCGCTCTCCAGCGCCACCAGCCGCCTGTGGAGCATCCTCCGGTCAGCCACTGTAGCTAGCCCCTCTCATATGCATCCGGGATTTCTCCGAATTAGGGTTTGGACCCTTCGGAACTCGTTTAAAATGATGAAGCATCCTTAGGGTTTTAATTTCATTTGTGTATTTATTTGTGTATTTTTGTATGAATAATATGTATATTTGTGTATGAATCCAAGTCCAGTTGAATGTTTACTCTCTTACTCTAGATAATATTATTGTTTTAGAAACTATGGATCCACTTAGTAGAAACCTTGAAGAAGAAGAAATAATGGAGAACATTATCGATGAGGACACCTCACAATATCTGAACTTGGAGGGACATGATGACAGCTCAAGTAGTCATGGAGAAGATGAAGACTCCGGTGAACGCAATTTAGTGATTACAAAGTCCGGCTAGGTATATGCATTGATTAAGCCTCTGCTGACTTCGACCAACAATCTTCTTCTACACGTATTAATTAAGGCTTCTTTCTTCTTTTAGCCCTCTGGATCGACCAGCCAACAACCATCTTCTTCTACGAAAAAGAGCAAGTGAGGCATGAGCCATCGGTTGAAAGATCGTGCAAAGTTCACGATCGAAGCAGTCCGTGTTGATGGCAGGCCGATGGAGCCCAAGAAGGCCGCAGACAAATTTGTACGTCAGGCTGGAGTTCTTGTTAGGGACCAAATCCCAATCATAATTGAATATTGGAATAAGCCAAAGAAGGGCGACGGTACCTTTGTCGATGAAAGATCCAAAGAAACGCTTTGGAATTCGTTGTTGGTAAATTTCACCCTTCCGCCAGAGGAGGATGAAAACAACCCGGTTATAAAGGAAAAGGTCAAAGAGTGGACTCTAAAGAAGATGGCTGACGCTTTCCGCAACTAGAAGACAAAATTGAACAAATTTGTCAAAGCTCGCAAGACTCCAAATTTCGAAGACGCATATTATGCGAAGATAAGACCTCACTGGCCCGAATTTGTGACATATAAAAAAGGTGCTATAGCTAAAAAGAGGTTAGAAACCAATACGCTAAATGCCCAGAAGAAGGAATATCACCAGAGGACGGGGTCAGGTGGCTACATATCTCAGAGGCCTAAGTGGGAGGAAGATGAGAAGGCCCTGCGCGCTAGAGGGATCACACCCCAGACAGATGGGTGGGACCTACGTGCAAAGACTTGGTTCTACGGAATCGGGGCATGGTTGGACCCAGAAACAGGATTGTGTATCTTCCCAACCCTCCTTGCCAAACCCGTCACTGAACTCATCACGACATACGAGGAAACAGCCGCCAGGACCTTCCATACCGACAGAGAGAATGACCAGCTCACACACGCTATCGGTAAAAAAGAACACCCTGGACATGCACGAGGCACAGGTTGGCCTCCATTGTCATTGCACATCTCTAGACTCATATCTGCAACCTCATCACTCTTTCCCATGGCTTCCACCGTAGCACTAACCCCCAGGGAGGCGGAGGCGCTTTGCGCCTCGAACTACCCCTACCCGCCGGGCTACTGTGTCCCCGTCGGCTGGATGCTGAGCGCCGGAGGCGTGCCGGTTCCTCCTGTCCCTCTAGGTGTGGCGCGCCGTATGGCCATCACGAACCACTACTACTTCGAGCTCACGCCGGAGCAGCGGAGGAATTCCAGATGGCATCCCGACTATTTCCCTACTTTGGAAGCCTTCTTCGTGGATCGGCGTGAGAGGGCGCTCGCCAGGCACGAGGAGGACTGCCCACCTCCTCTAAACTTCAATGAGGCCGGCCGTCGGCTATGGTAGCGCGGTCGGACTCTCCAGAGCGTCATGGCCTATGACACCGCCGCCGACTCTAACCCCCGTCTGCGCTACTCTCAAGTCCAGCCCACGCGTACTCAGCCTTCAAGGTTCAATTACGGCGACCCTGACGACGACAGCGATGACGGTGACGGCGAGTACGACGACTACAGTGGCGAGTATTACAGGTGTAGGCAGGAGCATGACTGAATCACTCCAACATTCCGAAACAAGTTCGGCTGATTGTTATTTAATCTGGCCATGTATCTTAATTTTTAGTTCTTTTATGTATCTTAATTTTCAGTCGTGCTTTATGTAACTTACTATTAGTTGCATTCTGTATTTTAATTCCAGTTCTATCTCCTTCACAAAATGACCAATCTCATTCGAGGTTTCTTGGCTTTCGGGTCAAATGACCAATATTATGGCTATAATCAAGGCATTGTTTGTGATAATATGGCCATATTGTGCATACATGTGCATCATGGCATGGCAAACAATGTTGCAAGAGGAAGTTTTCCTTTTTATCGCACCAAAAAGGCATTTTCCATTTTCCGAGCATAAAAACGGACGGTTTTGTGAAGCAACCACCAAATGGCTAATTCAAAAAACCACCACCACATTTTACAAAAATACTAGACCACCTTATATGGACAATATACCAACAGGGAATCTGAAACCTTTTTGTCCACCTCTGGTGAAAAAGACAAATTCCTGCCGAATCGGCAGGAAGTGGGTCAGATATGAACTACAGGTACATGATACGATGCTCATGATTTTTTACAAAAACCATTTTTAGGTTCGAAATATGCTATTTTATCAAAAATCCAATGCAAGTTGAGCGAGGCTTGGCCCCGACCTAAGAATCTTCATGCCCGTTGTTCGACAAAGTTTGACGATAGTTTAAAACGGGGATAAAAAAATAAAAAAAGATCGAAACAGTGCGAAACCTTCGCGTGGTGTTATATTATGTGACATAGTTAGAAGAAAAAATCTCAAACTTGGTATATTGATTATGTCTCAGAAAAACCTTCACAAAATGACCAATCTCATTCGAGGTTTCATGGCTTTCGGGTCAAATGACCAATGTTATGGCTTGAATCAAGACATAGTTTGTGATAATATGGCCATATTGTGCATACATGTGCATCATGGCATGGCAAACAATGTTGCAAGAGGAAGTTTTCCTTTTTATCGCACCAAAAAGGCATTTTCCATTTTCCGAGCATAAAAAACGGATGGTTTTGTGAAGCAACCACCAAATGACTAATTCAAAAAACCACCACCAGATTTTACAAAAATATTAGACCACCTTATATGGACAATGTACCAACAGGGGGATCTAAAACCTTTCCGTCCACCTCTGGTGAAAAAGACAAATTCCTGCCGAATCGGCAGGAAGTGGGTCAGATATGAACTACAGGTACATGATACGATGCTCATGATTTTTTACAAAAATCATTTTTAGGTTCACAATATGCTATTTTATCAAAAATCCAATGCAAGTTGAGCGAGGCTTTGTCAGATTCAAGTGTATACAAAAGATGCGGCATTTAAATATCCAATCAATTCAAAAATGTTAATACAAAATAAAATATGATTTGCTCTAATGAAATAGGGTTAGATTCCTTTTTAGATGCTTAATATTTCTTATGTTCAAAGTTTTAGGATTTGACAATTTATTTTTGTTTGAATTGAATAATCAAAATTTATATGTAAGTGTTTTAATCATTTTGAAAATTTTCATCTAAAGTAAATATAAAATGTTTTTACATGAATGGATAGATATTATTTTTCTGAAAATTATGATATATTATTCATATTTTTCTGAGTTGAAATGAATAAGATATGACTTTTCTAAATTCATATCCTATTTTTTGAATTATAAATGCCCCACCCCTTTAATGCATGAAATAAATGCCCCCCCCTTTAACACCGGTTCCAGCCACGAACCAGTGTTAAAGGGGGGGCGCATTTATTTCGTTTCGCGCACGCACACCCCTCCCTTTAACACCGGTTCATGGCTGGAACCGGTGTTAAAGGGGGGGGTGCGGGCGCGAAACGAATCCCCCCGTCCTGAGAACCGGTGTTAAAGGGGGGGGTATAAATGCGCGCGTGTTCCTCTTCCTCCCCCAGCCAGATTGATCGAGGAGCGCAGAGAGCAGAGTCGTGGCGGAGGAGCAGAGTAGAGCCGCGCCCGCCACCGCGACCTTCGTCGTCCGCCGCCCGCCACTGCGTCCGTGTCGTCCGCCGCCCCCCGTCCACTCGCGGAGCCACCACCGCGCGCGCCGCCGCGCCAGCAACTCTCAGGAGCGGCGCCTCCACCCCCGTCCACTCGCAGTGAGCCTCCGGCCGGCGCCGTGCGCCACCACTCGCCGCCGACCCCGTCGTCCTCGCCCGGTTCCGCGTGCCACTCCTCGCCGACCCCGCCGGCCAACCCCGCCGGTAGTAGTGTTATTAATTAGTTATAATTAAGTGTGTACATTGTATTATTATTAAGTTTGTTATTGGAATTTTGTTAGTATTAGTTATAATTAGTTATAATTTTGTTAGTATTGTATAATTAGTTCGTGGCTGGAATTTTGTTATAATTAGTTATAATTAGTTATATTGTAGTTATTATTAGAATTTTGTTATTGTATTAAATTTAGGGTTAGGATTAGTTTAGGGTTAGTATTAAGTTTAGGGTTAGTATTAGTTTAGGATTAGTATTAGTTTAGGGTTATTATATGTGGATTCGCAATAGATTTCTACTTGTTATTGTATTATTAGTAGTTTAGTGTTAGTATTAGTTTAGGGTTTATTTAGTTTAGGGTTATTAGTTTAGGGTTTATTTAGTTTAGGGTTATTTAGTTTAGAGTTATTTAGTTTAGGGTTATTTATTTAGTGTAGTTTAGTGTATTTAGTTTAGGGTTATTTAGTGTATTTTATAGTTAGTATTAGTTTAGGGTCGTCACCTCGCTGCTCTGCAAGCGCCGCCGCTGGCCGTTGTCGTTAACGTCGCTCCGGTGACCCCTACGTAGTGGCGCCGCCCGTTTTAGGTAGTCCGCATCACGCTAAGGCGAACCCGCTACCTCGCGCGCCCTAGGTCGCTCTCCAGCGCCGCCAGCCGCCTGTGGAGCATCCTCCGGTCAGCCACTGTAGCTAGCCCCTCTCATATGCATCCGGGATTTCTCCGAATTAGGGTTTGGACCCCTCGGAACTCGTTTAAAATGATGAAGCATCCTTAGGGTTTTAATTTCATTTGTGTATTGATTTGTGTATTTTTGTATGAATAATATGTATATTTGTGTATGAATCCAAGTCCAGTTGAATGTTACTCTCTTACTCTAGATAATATTATTGTTTTAGAAACTATGGATCCACTTAGTAGAAACCTTGAAGAAGAAGAAATAATGGAGAACATTATCAATGAGGACACCTCACAATATCTGAACTTGGAGGGACATGATGACAGCTCAAGTAGTCATGGAGAAGATGAAGACTCCGGTGAACGCAATTTAGTGATTACAAAGTCCGGCTAGGTATATGCATTGATTAAGCCTCTGCTGACTTCCACCAACAATCTTCTTCTACATGTATTAATTAACGCTTCTTTCTTATTTTAGCCCTCTGGATCGACCAGCCAACAACCATCTTCTTCTATGAAAAAGAGCAAGCGAGGCGCGAGCCATCGGTTGAAAGATCGTGCAAAGTTCACGATCGAAGTAGTCCGTGTTGATGGCAGGCCGATGGAGCCCAAGAAGGCCGCAGACAAATTTGTACGTCAGGCTGGAGTTCTTGTTAGGGACCAAATCCCAATCATAATTGAATATTGGAATAAGCCAAAGAAGGGCGACGGTACCTTTGTCGATGAAAGATCCAAAGAAACGCTTTGGAATTCGTTGTTGGTAAATTTCACCCTTCCGCCAGAGGAGGATGAAAACAACCCGGTTATAAAGGAAAAGGTCAAAGAGTGGACTCTAAAGAAGATGGTTGACACTTTCCGCAACTGGAAGACGAAATTGAACAAATTTGTCAAAGCTCGCAAGACTCCAAATTTCGAAGACGCATATTATGCGAAGATAAGACCTCACTGGCCCGAATTTGTGACATATAAAAAAGGTGCTATAGCTAAAAAGAGGTCAGAAACCAATACGCTAAATGCCCAGAAGAAGGAATATCCCAGAGGACGGGGTCAGGTGGCTACATATCTCAGAGGCCTAAGTGGGAGGAAGATGAGAAGGCCCTGCGCGCTAGAGGGATCACACCCCAGACAGATGGGTGGGACCTACGTGCAAAGACTTGGTTCTACGGAATCGGGGCATGGTTGGACTCAGAAACAGGATTGTGTATCTTCCCAACCCTCCTTGCCAAACCCGTCACTGAACTCATCACGACATACGAGGAAACAGCCGCCAGGACCTTCCATACTGACAGAGAGAATGACCAGCTCACACACGCCATCGGTAAAAAAGAACACCCTGGACATGCACGAGGCACAGGGGGTATGACGTGGAAGGATGGGTTTGCCGAGTGGAGCGACTCTTACAGATGGCGCGGCAGAAAAAAAAAGAGCGTATAGAGCGGATGACACAGATAGAACATGCACTTGTGGCGCTGCAGGCGCAAGTGAATGCACAACAGAGCCATCAAGCTACCGGCCCATCTCAGCGGCACGAAGAGCCTGCATTGGAAGCTGCCGGCGGCCCAGACTCTGCGCGGAAAAGCAGCGTGGCTTCCACGGAGAACGTGCAGCCCACGCTTGAAATGGCGGGTCCTCGATACCCCATGGATGAGATCACGAAGAGTGAACACGCTGAGATGCATGTGAGATTAATGGGCTTATCCATTAAGGTGGCTGTCGGCTATGCTTTACCTCATGTAGCTAGTGGAACTTACCACTGCCGACCGATTCTAGATGGCTATGCTATTGTCGGGGTGGATGAGGTTGTGAAGGAATATGAGGAAGCACAACTTGACCATTCTACAGGTGAAGGGGAAACTCAACTCAAATTTGCAGTGAAAACAACCATTCTTTGGAAGAAGGACACATCGTGCTTCCAAATTGGAGGCTACTAGCACCCCCGCCGTCTCCGCAGCGTCAGCAGTCTGAGCCGCTTCAGCCATCTCCGGTGCTTCAGCCATCTCCTGCGCGACAGCCATCTCCGGCACGCCAGCCATCTCCTGCCCGTCAGCCATCTCCGGCGCTTCAGCCATCTCCTCAGCGTAAGCGGAAGAGCACTGCCATGAAGAGCATCAGTAGCACTGCCACAAAGAAATCCGCAGGAAACCGTACGCCAAAGAGTTCAAAAAATTACGTCCTGCAGCCTTCCGCCAAGCCATTGCCGGTTTTACCATGGAATCGCAGCGACGAGGAGACCAATAGGATCTCGGAAGAAGAGGTCAAGAAATTCTTTGCACCTAGACGGGCCGAGCCAAAGGAGAAAATAGATCCGGAGGTGGTGGATAAGTTTTACAAAAATCTTTTGAAACCTAAAACCCAACTTGTGCCGGACTACGAGCGCCAGATTTTGAAGGCGGATGCAAGGCGCCGTAGGGAGACTGAAAGTAGCAGTCGTGCGGCAGCCCAGAAAACAGTTCCCATGCTCGGAGAGCAGGAAAACCAATCATGCGCCCCGCTCCAAGTGTTCGACACACGGGACGCTCCTCCCGTAAATGATTACGAGGCAGAGCTACAAAGAAAGGCCAATGAGATGGGAATGACTTACATTGCATACTTGAACATCATGGGAGACAACTTGCCCAAATGCGATGCCAACCCCATACAACCATGGAAGTATGGGAAGAATCTCGTGAAGAAAGAGGAGCTCAAGAATCTACCAACAAAGATGCGAAGATTGCAGAAGTGGTACGTTGATTTCTGCAAGACGAGAAAGGAAGAATGGATCACGGCGCATATAAGAGATGAGATTTTCTTGTGCGGAGACGACGAAATCAGCTTCAACATTCAAGACTTGCATTTTCTATTCAATCAGAAGGAACTCGACAAAGCTGCCATCAGCATTTATTGTGTGTAAGTACTATTTCTGTATTTTCTATCTCATCTCATTCACTTCATTAATTGCATGTATATATATGCTCACCATATATGTATATACTATTATACAGGAAAAAGGTTATGGAATGCATGAAAGGAGGACCTTTTGACATTGGGTTCGTTGACCCAAATAGAGTTCATGAAGAAGTGGTAAGAACCAAATCGGGGAAAACAGAAGATTTATTGCTAAGGTCTTTACTGAGACAACAAACCAAAAGGGAAATACTATTGCCTTACAACTTCTCGTGAGTACTGTTACCCTCTCTTGTACACATTCTGTTTCGGCTTACTCGATGTTAAGTGTAACTAATGATGAGTTATGCGTGCATAGGTTCCACTTTATTCTGCTAGTCATTCAACCTGACTCCGAAAAAGTTCTTGTCATGGACTCGTTACGAAAAGAAAAAAAGCTATGGGCAGACTTTAGAGAGATGCTCCAGAGGTAATTTCAATCATATTATCGCACTAGATCGGCAACTTTCGTGACAACAAGTAATTAATTACTCCTTTATCCATTTTCTTTGCCGGATAGGGTTTGGAAAAGGTTCACGGGCAGGGCCGTGGCTGAATGGTCAGAAGAACTAAAATTTGTAGACCAAAATGTAAGTAATACTAGCCGGCTAGGTCTGCGTATCTCTTTGATTCTGCTTCCAATTCCATTATATCATTCTTTATTGATTATTATTTTGATTGAACTCTCTATTCTCGTAATGTGCGCGCATCAGGGACCCGGCAATAACTTATATGGATACTATGTTTGCGAGTTCATTTGCAACACGATATGTGTGACGGGCCAAGCCGCACTAGAACAACTTAGAATAAGTAAACAAAGTACACACAACATTATTTTATTACCATCAGTTGTGTTGAGTTTTATTCTTATATATATATTGACCCCATTCTTCATATATATTCAGATCGAACGGATGCGGGACCAACTCCTACCATTTGACCGCATACGAGCCATTCAAGAGGAATTGGTGGGGTTCATACTTGATGAGGTCGTCACGCCTGGCGGAGAACTCTTTAGATATCCAAAAACTCTTTAGATGCTTGAACGTGTTTGTCTTGTACTTGATGCTTCAATGTTTACGGAGAATACCACACAATGGCAATGTTTGTGTATAATAATAGTTGCTTAATTATTCATGTACTCGTATGTACCGACAACGATGTATGTGTATATACCGCTCCCGATCGATTCCCCCCTCCCCTCCTCCCCGTCCCCGCCGCGCCGCAGAAATACGCCCAGAACGGGGCGGCGGCAGAGATTTATGCCGTTTTCCTGCCGCGGCAGAGAACCTTTAACACCGGTTCGTGTTACGAACCTGTGTTAAAGGGGTGACCCTGAGCCCTGCGGCAGCCCCACGTGCGCCACCCTTGAACACCGGTTCGTATAAGAACCGGTGTTAAAGGGGGGGCCCCCCTCTAACACCGAACCCTCAACAGCGGTTCTACAACCGCTGTTAGAGGGCCCTCCAAACCGGTGTTAGAGGGGAGGGGGGTGCACTAGTGTTATGTCGCGTGCCATCGGTTGAGAACGGGCGCGTGGGGCCTGACACCGTCTCGCTCCTGGTTTGGACGCGTTGTAGAATAATTTTCTACATCCAGAGAGTCAATAATATATATATTGTATTCTAACAATCTCATCCTCGTATACAGAGTTTAAGTGAGATTCTAACAATCTTCATGGTGTTGACGAGGGCCCGGTGCACCTGCTGGCTGCCGTCCTCTGCCGCGAAGGCGCACTTCTCTAAGCTCCGCAGCCGTTCCATGGCCTCCGCAGGAGATGCAGTCGTCAGGGATGTCAATGCTCCAAGGGCAGAGGAGGAGGAGATGGAGCAAAACCTGGAGGCAAGCCCAACGAAGATGGCGGCGGACCCAGATGCTGCGGCACATGTGGCGGCCGTGACGGCCTCGGCCAAAGCGGCCTCGCCGGCCGGGGTAGAAGAGGAAGGACGTCGGTGTGATAGGACGTGCAATGTGGAGGCGAGACGGGAGAGGTCGCGGTGGTGGCGGCCCGTGCTCAGCTGGCCCAAGGTGGCAGCGAGGCGGGCGGCGTTGCCATGGCGGCGCACCGCGGCCTGGGCCTCGGCGAGTAGCTGCTTCAGGGAGACGAGCACCTCGCGGCATAAGCCGTGCACGTCGGCGAGGAGGATGAGGTCACCAAACAGCCGCTCCGTCCACCACGACGCCATCTGCTGGCACCGTCGCCTCTCCAAGCCCTGCACCTGGAGGTGGAGGAGCAGGTCGGTGAGACCGGACAGGAGGTCGCCAAGGTGGTCCATCCCTGCGCCGACCCACGCCGTGCGAGCTGCTGCCTCCTCCGTCGTCCCTGGCGCCTTGGTCCACCCGAAAAGGGCGTTGACGGAGTCGTGGAGGCCGGCGAAGGCCGAGTGGAGACGGCCGGCGGAGCGAGCGCGTGAGAAGTCAGAGAGCTCCTTGAGGCGAGGCCTGGGGACAGCGAGAGCGGCGAGCCATTGACGAAACCCTGCTCCCATTTTCCTTTGCTCGCTCCTAGTGAAGTCGAGATGCTCAGGTACCATATACGCATGGAACATGGTGGTGTGCCAAAGTGGAGCACACGGTCCGTCCTTTTATAGGGGTCCGAGTCTCTAACCACCGGTCCAGCACACGAGGAATTGTAAGTGACGTACTACTAGTAATATCCAAAATAACATCTAAAAAAAAGTATTATCCAAAATAATGTATAAGTGATGTAGCATAACTGAAAATCGTTTCTAACTGACCTGACGTCTGTGAATGCAGCTGGCCTTGTACCGTGTTTGCTTGCTCACGAATTCTAAGTGGGACAGGTGGCCACTTTATTATTATTAGCTTTATAAAACAAGAAGAGAACTATATATATGAATTTTACGTGGGACAGGTGGCCGCTTTATCAACGCAACCAACCAGCCGTCAAACACCATCATGTATAAGGTCACACGTGCTATATTTCGATGTCGATGTGCCCGCGCCGTATAATTTTGGAGCGCAGCGCGCACCGTTTTCCTCCACCAGGCGCTGTAAACTACAGCGCAAGCGCGGCCGCAAAAAAAGTCCTCCACCAGGCGCTGCAAACTACAGTGTGCGGCAGCGCTGGAAACAACATTCACACGGCGCTAGGCATTCAACAAGATCAAATACACAAATAAATCATCAACCAAATGATCTATCATAGTTCAAATATCATCACATAGTTCAAGAAAAACGCATAACATATTAAATGGACGCAAAGTGCAACATTGCATTTGCATATGACAAATGCAAAAGAGAATCTCACACTTGCTCATCATCTTTTGCTTCTTCTTCATCTTTTGCTTCTTCTTCTTCTTCTTCTTCTTCTTCTTGAATCTCACCTCGGCTTGATGGAGGAATAGAAGGATCCATAGAGGCCACAAATCCTCCCGGCGGTGCTCCCATGGATCCATAGACACCTCTCCGACATTGTATGCATCTAAATCTAAAAATCATCGACTCTACATTGCAAGAAATGTTTTTTACCTCTCCGGCATTTCATTGAACACCATGTGCACGCTGGTTTGGTCGGCGGATGGCGGCGGCGGTGGTGGATTGCTCCTTGGAGCCGGCGGCGGAGGTTGTTGCACGCGCCTAGCTGCGGACGCCTTCACCTTCTTCTACGCCGGCTTGTCGGCGCCCGCCGCGGCCGACAGGCGCTTGTGGACGGGAACCTTCCTCTTTGCCAGCGGCCGCGCCTTATCGGCGGCCTGCACGGTGGCCTCCTCCGTGGCGGCGATGATCATGTGCACCGTCGAGCGTGGCGGGACGAAGAGGGCTCGGGCGGCGCCGCTAGGGTTTGGGGCGACATTAGGGTTTGAGGCGGCGGCGGCGTTATTTGGAATGGAGGAGGGAGGCGCCGGAGGGGTTCCGGAGGGCGCGTCCATCACCGGAATTCCGCCGGCGGACGCGCGGAGAGGAGGGGGGGATTTGGCGCTGGGAACGGGAGAAAATTTCAGCGCGGGTTTTCTTCGCTTCGTCATGAGCAATAGAGCGCGCTGTAGCCGGAGCCCAAAGTATAGCGCCTGGGATAGTGCAAAGCGACCCGCACCCAAAAAAAATTATAGCTCCACGTGACATGGTTATACCTTGCGGGTACACGACCTTAGCATACCTGGTCCAGCCCAAGGAAGGCCCACGACGAATATGCACCAGCCCATGAATATTTTCGGGTGGCCAAGGCCCATGACGCCTTCGGATCCTTGGAGAGCAAGACTAGAGTAGATAGAATATTCAAAGGGGTAAACCCTAAAACCTGTAACCGACTCGATCTGTGCCCGGGACCTTCCTACCTCTATATAAGGGCCGGGAGGGCATGACGAGGAGGCTCTCTAACATACCACCGCATACACACCTCCACGCCAGATTGCATCTGCGCACTCCTGTAACCTTCGGTTCCGCCATAATCAAGAGCAGACAAGCAGGAGTAGGGTTTTCCCTCCAGGGGCCTGAACCTGCGTAAACCTCGTGTCCCTGTGTTGCTTGTTTGCTAACCGTTTCGCGATCTCCAGCATCCCCATCTTCTCCAAAACCCAAGTCCATAACAATGGGCATTGACGAGATCAATCCTTGTCAATTGGCATCGTCTGTGGGAACTGGGGGCGCTGATTGTGCGATCGTGACGGTCCCAACCAAAGCGATCTACAACTCCGTGGCGACGGAGAGTCATCTCCTCTTCGGTGCTTTCGACTTCATCGCCCACTCACCAGCCACCCTGAAGGACTTCGAGCCCGTTGGCGACGGACTCAAGATCCTGTTCGGGAGCTTCTGCTTCCAAGTGGGGCAGACCGGCACTTTCCGCCTCCCAGAGAGGGTGCCCCTGCCATCGAGCTGGCCCGCTTCATGGGCTCCACACCCCGTGCGACGCACATCGCCATAAAGATTGTATTTACAAGAAAGTGAGTGGGAGCTCTGTAGCATTCTTAATACTATATGTAGATGACATATTGTTGATTGGGAATGATGTAGACCTTCTTAATAGTGTCAAGGAATATTTGAATAATAGTTTTTCAATGAAAGATCTTGGTGAAGCAGCTTATATATTAGGCATAAAGATTTATAGAGATAGATCGAGACGCCTAATATCATAGTCACAAAGTACATATTTGGACAAAGTTCTAAAGAGATTTGGAATGGAAGATAGCAAGAAAGGGTTCTTGCCCATGTTGCCCAATACGACCTTGAGTAAGACTCAAAGTCCAAACAACGGCAGAAGATAGAGAAAGGATGGTGACACAAGGTCTCACAAGAAGGTGAAGCACATCAAGCTACGTTTTCACGCTATTCGAGAACATGTCCAAGATGGTGACATAAAGATTTGCAAAGTACACACAGATCTGAATGTGGCGGATCCGTTGACTAAACCTCTCCCGAGGGAAAAACATGACCAACACCAAACTGCCATGGGTGTTCGGTATATTACCATGTAATCTAGATTAGTTGACTCTAGTGCAAGTGGGAGACTGTTGGAGATATGCCCTAGAGGCAATAATAAATATAGTTATTATTATATCTTTGTGTTTATGATAAATGTTTACATTCATGCTATAACAGTATTAACAAGGAGACATTAATACTTGTGTGATTTGTAAACTAAATTAGAGTCCCTAGTAAAGCCTCTTTATAATACTAGCTTGTTGGTTAATAAATGATTGTGGTTTCCCTATCATGAACATTGAGATGTTGTTAACAACAAGATCATATCGTTAGGAGAATGGTATGATGGACATACTCCTATAGATAAGCGTAGCATAACGATCAAGTCATTTTAATACTTCAATTGCTATATGCTTTCTGATAGATAGTAACCTAATTCCTTCGACCATGAGATCATGCTTATCACCATCACCGGAAGGATGCTTTGATGACATCAAACACCACACTGTAACTGGGTGGCTATAAAGGTGGCATTGAGTGTTCGGAAAGTATGGGTTGAGACACATGGATCAAGAGTGGGATTTGTCCATCCATATGACGGATAGATATACTCTGGGCCCTCTCGGTGGGATGTCATCCAATTGGCTTGCAAGCATGTGACTGGTTCACAAGGGATCACATACCACGGGAACGAGAAAAGAGTACTTATCGGTAACGAGGTTGAACTAGGTGTGCAGATACCGACGATCAAAACCTCGGATAAGTAAACTATCGTGAGACAAAGGGAAATTGGTATCATATGTAAGTGGTTCATTCGATCGCAAAGTAATCGTAGAAATATGTGGGCACCATATGAATTTCCAGATTCCTCTATTGGTTATTATTCGGAGAAGTGTCTCGATCATGTCCGCATAATTCACGAACCGCAGGGAGACACACTTAAGGATTCGATGTTGTTGAGTAGTTATGGAATGATGAGTAAGAGACCGAATGTTGTTCGGAGTCTCGGATGGGATCCGGGATATCACGAGGAGATCCAGAATGGTCTGGAGAATAAGATTCATATAAGGAAAGTCCTATTTTGGAGTTGGGGAATGATTCCGGTGTTTTCATCGGGAATGTTCTAGAAGGGTCCGGAAGGTCCGGCACTCCGGAGGGGAAGGGTACATGAATGTGTCATAACAATGTGGAATGGTTGCATCATGTACTAGGTGTCATCGCTGAGCAAAATAAAGGGATAAATCAAATTCTAGTTTGAAAAGTCAAACGCCAATTTGAAAAGTCAAACGGCAAGTTTGCTTGGTGGAGGGAGAGTAGGAAACCTACTTGGGGAGGAAGTCCTCCTCCCTCCACCGCCGGCGAAGGAGGCCGAGTTGGGGGAGGACTCCCTCCCCCTTGGCCGCGCCCTCCCACCTATATAAGGAGGGGAAGGGGTGCCCCTCTAGACCTACACCTCTCTCCTCTAAACCCTAGCCCTAGCCGCCGACCTCCACCAAGTCGCCGCCGCCCCTAGGGTTTGCCCTAGCCACCGAGTTGGGGATCTCCCCAAGCCCTAGCCGCCGGCCTAGCCTCCTCCCTTGGTGCCTCTAAACCCTAGATCGCCAAGGCCTCTCTCATAGTCCACCATACTCGCTCCGGCTTAAGGCGAAGCCCTGCGAGATCTCCCCTCTACTTCCGGTACCACGCCGTCGTGCTGCCAGAATCACGAGGAGAGTGCTACAACCTCCGCTGCTTGCTGGAACAAGGGAGAGGAAGGTCTTCATCGAGTACCGAACGTGTGACCGACTGCGGGAGCGCTGCAGGAACGCAGCGCCGGAAGGATCGTCTACACGATCTTGAGACTGGGAAGAGTACGACTACATCACCCACGAGAATCTGCTCTCGTTAAACGCTTTGGAATCTTCGAGGGTGAGTTATTCTATCGACTCGTTGCTACAATCTAGTAGATAGATCTTGGCTTGTTTGTTTGTATGCGGTAGAATTTTTTTGTTTTCCATGCTATGAACCCCTACACCCTCTTCCCCTTTTCTCCGTTGATTGGGTTCAATCGAGGCTATGTGCCCTTCTGGCCGAACCCTAGCCACCATGGCTCAAGGTCACGGTACGGCTCTCGCGCCATCGCCTTCGGTTGAGTCTTGTGGAAGAACGTGAGCCCCTCTCCAACGATCTCACCTTCCAGTAGTTCTGCTCGACATGGCTTGCTCATCTTTCCTATGGTGGTGGTACTGATGGTGGTGCGGCGCTGGTGATGTTGCTGCTTTCTTCTCCTATGGCCACCGCGACCACGGCTTGGCGCGGGTTGCAGCGCCCTCGGGTGCTCCCCGTGTCGCTGGGTGTTTCATCGCTGGCCAATCTCTGCTTCCTCTTCTAATATCTAGCAAGGACTATCTGTAAGTCATATTGCTTCTTCCCTTCTCGGTTTATATCTAGATCTCTATTAGTGGTGATATGACTATCCGTATTAGTGCTGAGACTCTGTTCTAGGGTCAATTTTACTACTGAAATTATCTGTGGGTATTTGGTTAGTTTGATTTAAGCTAAATGACTTCTGGATTTGTCATTTATATGTTGACCTCGGCTTTCTACTGGCTGATGACACCTTAGTATTATTTTTAGCTATGTGGTGGTTGATTAACTTGTAAATCAGCCTGGGTTGATTTTGGTTTATTGATGTAATCTAGGTATAGATGTTATGCATCAGCTATCTTGCAGTAGATGGACTTGGAATAAGACACTTGCTGTAGTATGTGCTAAATTGTGAGTGGAGGGAAATAGTGTTGGTTTAGCTAATGTTTGTGTTTCTCCCTAACCAAATTGGTGTGCACTACTCTGATTATGTGCTCTACTCAACATCACTTGCTAGCCTCACAGTGGTAAATGTCCAGTAGTTGATTAAGTTAACTACTGTTAACTTCTTAGTTTACTTGTGATGGTTTTAAGGCCTTGTTTTAATCCTTTACCTTATAACTAAATGATGAGATACTATGGCAAGAGTGATTTATACTTAAACTTAATCTAGATAGAAATTGATTTAAAGTGTGGAGGATGTCAATTTTAACCTATTGGATTTAATGGGAGTGTGGCTGATTTCTGGTGATTTATAATTAGTGAAGAGAAAAAGTTATTATATGGACTTATACCTACTGATTGTAATATAATATACTTATTGTTCCTGGTATGCTTTAAGGCATAATGGTGTGGTTTGATTTAGAGCTTAAGCTCTAGTATGATGGTTGTACATATTATCTGTGTTGAATATTTGTGTTGGCAGCACGCTGATAGACTGGCGTGCAGGTTTATTGAAGATTTATTGTTGTTACCTTGTTATATTATTGGTGGATAGCACTGCAGCTAATTTGACCTTATGATTCATTTGTGACATAATGCCTCAATCTGGATGACTTGTTCATCCTAGGCATGTGTGGTTAGCTGAACCCCACTCTTGATGTCTACTACTGGACATGAAATATTAATTTATGACTGTGTTTCCTGTACCACAAGACAGATTACAATAATGATTTCTAAGAACAGAATGATTCCTAGATTGGGGACTAGGAAGATGATTGACTTAGCTTTTCTTGGTTGCATGAGATAATTGGTGTTGTTTCTAGTTCTAGTAGAAACTTCTGCCCTAGCTGCTGTTGTGGTGCCTCATCCTAGAGTATGCACAATAATAGCTGGGTAGCATATCTTGCTTCTATGTTTCAGTCAACTGGAAATGTTTTCCCCAAGCCAAGGATGCACAAGCTGAGGCTTAAATTGACCTAAGAACAGATTTCTGTAATTTGTTCTTGGCCCAACTTATGATGCAAAAGCTGAGGTGGATTATTTGGTTAAAAAGAATACTATGTTGGTCTCAAGATTTCTATGATGATTTTGCAAAGCATTTCTTTGCAAAACTAAGAAAATCTTTCTCTAAAGATTCCTGTCTTTGGGTCTCTTATGCTATATGACAGAAATGAATGCACTATATTTATTCCAAGGTTTCTACTACTCTACCTTGGCTTCCTGGAGCTTGTTCTATTGTTGGATCTTGATCAGTGACTGCTGTATCTTGATATCCTACTCCCCTCTCCTTTTACTACTCCACCCACTGCAACAACTATAGCCTGGCCTTCTCCACCTTATTCCCATGTCCAACTTCTTCTACAGCTGTGGCCTAGATTTCTTTTCCTGGAGCTGCTGCCTTGCCTTGATTTCCTCCTTAACCTAACTCTTGGATGGCTCCAGGGAGCAACCAGAACTAAAGATGTGATGGAATCTGGCTAGTGTGTCGTTGGTTTGTTTAGCTGAGATCAAAAGCTAGAGTTATATGTGATGTGGTCTTGTGCTTTTGGTTGATTTTGCTTGTGCTGTCCTGGGAGAGAATGAATGTGTGAGCAGCACTTCTCCCAGTAGTGGCTGCAGTTGCTTCTTCTATATTGGTCACTTTCCTTGCTTGATCGACAGCACATCACATGCAGCTGTGTGTGTAAGCTGCCTGCTTGTTCCAGGTATTTTGTCCCATTGCCAGATATTTCCTAGCCTGGAAGCTAATCCTTTGTGGATGTGCTTGGTTGGTTTGAATATTGGCTCTTTGCCACTTACCTGTCCTTGGTGAAACTTGCCCCTGTACCAGCCTATGATGCACCTAGTCTGAGGCTAATATTCTCATAAGCACAGATTCTACTTAGGCCCATTAATTGCTGCTCTATGATGAAATTAAACAATGCATCTCATTGTTTAGAACTGAGAGCAAAACTAACCAACATGATCTTATTTTATTTCTGTCTTGTTTTCTTGCTTGTTTGTTTTGTAGGTATAAGATTAGGAGTAAGAATAATAAGCAGAGAAGAAATTACAAGGAATAGCATAGAAAATATTTTAGGTTTTCTTTTTATCAGCTATTGTAATTTCTCTTTTTTTATTTGTAAGAACAATGTAATATTGTATAATATTAATAAAGCTTAACTTTTCTTTCTATTTGTAATCTACCTTCTTGTAGTATTTATATCCTGTTTATAAATGTGAATTCAATTCTTATTTATTGTTGTGATTCATTTTATAGGTATTTCAATTTTCAATTTCCTTTTCCTTGTAAGAACAATGTAATATGTTCATGTGCAGAATAAAGAATTCTTGTAACATTATTGATGTATTATCTATTATTTATTTTCTTTTATTTTTCATTGTTTTATCCTTTTCTAGTATTGTTCTGTATTAACATTCTTTTCTATTTGTTAGTGTGATTCATTTGTTCATTTATAATTCAATTTGAAATTTCTCTTGGATTCAAATATATGATTTGAATCTTTAAATTCGAGTTGCTTCCACCCTAATGCAAAAGGGTTCAACCAAGGTCATGTAAAAATCCAAAGCACCAGCCCTAACCTTTCCACCCTAACAATAGAGATCTCGATCCCTCTATAGCTTCTTTACTTTTGCACGAAAATTTTCCCGGATTTTCTATGCATGAATGAAATGCACACACCTGGGTTCAGCTTATTTCTAAGCTCTAATGCTGGGATGTTACAGGTTTCGTACATTACGTACTGTTATGGGCGAGGTATATACATTTTTAGTCCCGTAACTTGCATTGTCAGAGCGTTTTAGTCCCACATCTTGCAAAGTGAGCAATATTAGTACCACAACTTGCAATCCGGGAGCATTTTATTCTAATTTGATTTGATTTTTACGATTTCAACCAAATTTATCCAACTGTAGGTCAAATGTGGCATCGATTTTTTGCAAAATAACTTCTGTGTATTTGTTCTGCGCTTGCGACCTTGCCTGACAAGGTCCCCCACCTATTAGTTGTTGTACAAATAAGAAAACAAATATGCAAATATTTATCTACAGTAGTGGGAATCGATCTCACTACCTACATCTAGAACCATGTGGCCTAGCCGTCTTCGTCGTTTTCGTGTCGCTTGTGGTAGTGTAGTACACTAATAGAACCGGAACTCTCCACATCTCTCCTGTCGCCCCCTTTGAGAGTCGGCTCTCGACCGCAACTGCCCTCCCTCTCCTCCCTCCTCTCCGGTAGCCATGGCGGCCGGTGTGGAGATGGAGTTGGTGGTTGGCCTACTCTTTCTCTAGTAATAGGTCTAGTTGTTTTCTTCCTTGAGATTTGTCCCCTGGTGGCGATTGAGGGTCGGACGGTGGATCTCGACGGCCAGATCCACTGCGCCTCGTTCTTCATCCACTCAGATGCATCCCGCTGGTGGCAAGCGGTGGTCCAGAAGAGCTGGCTGAGGGCGTGCATCCCTCTAAATAAGGCGCGCATCGGGTGCTTCGAGCTGGAGGTGCCGGATCTCCTTTGGCTCGATGTGGTCTCTCTTTCCTCCGCGGTGGTGCTCTCATGGGGAGAGCCGAAGGCTGCGGCGGTGAAGACCACCACTCGCCCATGCAATAAGATCCAATCTTCTGTCCTGGTTCATTGCCATCGCCATCCTCTTCGCTCATCTCCCCAGGTCTGTGGCAGGTTCCTTGGTGTTGACGGTGAGCCGTTTTATCTGACGCGGTGGTGGCGTGCCCTTGCTACTCTGGCTGTTCTTGCTTTGCTTCTTCTCTTCCTCTCGATCTCCATGGTGGGGATGGGGGAAAGTAGTAGTGGAGTCAAAGCTTCGCCGGAGTGTCTCTGGAGTTTTAGAGCCTCTTGTTCCTAGAGCATCTCTTCGCCGTCCACGAGGACGCGAATCTTCGTCAAGCCGGTGCGCTCTGACATATTCTCAACCTCCTTTGGGAGGCCCTTCTCGAGGTCGGGCTCTGAGGGCTTCGATCGGCCGGCGACAAGTGATTTTGTCCCCGTCGCCGTTCTCGGTTGCAGCGCTCGCCTCGTTCTGCTCCACGGTGGGGAAGAGATAGGACTAGTTTGTGATTGCAATCTTTCAGCAAGGTCCTATCTACAAGACTACAAATGTCAGGCACCCATGTTTATTCTTCTGTCTTTTTGGGGTCCCCTGTAATATCACTGTACACCCACTGTTATATTAATGACATGCTCTAGCCCCTTCTGGGGCGCTCCGTTGCTTAAAAAAAAAAAACCTACGGCTAAAGAAATTCAAGCTTGGCCACTACAGCACACAAGGGCATTTGATAATTTTCAGAGCCTTTCTTTATTATATATTAGTTTTAGGCTGAGTTAGGTATCACCCACACAACAAGCTAGCTAGGTCTTGTTCGCTCACACGTACAAAAAGAAGTTACTTATACTAGCGCATACACAGAGTGAAGTGAAATTTGATTGATTGAGTGTACACATAGACTACATGTAGACTTTCTTTTGGACATTCAAAAAATACGTGTTCTAAAGCTGTGAAATATTCTGGAAAAAGATACAAATTTTCGATCCAAAATAATTTGTGCACACACGGGCATTTTTATGTGCGTATATGCTGACAAAAAGATGAAGAAAATTTTCAATCCAAAATAATTTTGCAAAAAAATATGCTAACATTTGTATAAAAATAATTACGTCCTCGAAAAGTAGCAAACAACTGGCCTGAACATTTTTTACGTGCATCTGTTGTTTCAAATTGTATAAAAATAATTAGGAAAATAGCAAACAGTTGACGTGAGCATTGTTTAACATGCGTCTGTGGTTTTAATAAATTGTATAAAGATAATTACGTCCTTGAAAGTAGCAAACAGCAGCTTTGGGCATACTGGCTTGTTTAGTTACTGAATGGTGTTTAGTTCGAATACCGACAGTTTCTGTATTATTATTGTTGTCCACTTTGCAAGACGTGGGACTAAAATGCACTTAGGATGCAAGATACGTATAGCTCGTTCTGAGCTGCGCGCACGTGCACGTACGTCGCGAGCCCGTTATGTCACATGCAAAGATTTTCTTATGTTGCCTGCCATCGGTTGAGAACGGCGCGCGGGGCCTGACACCGTCTCGCTCCTGGTTTGGACGCGTTGTAGAATAATTTTCTACATACAGAGAGTCAATAATATATATATTGTATTCTAACAGTCCCATCCTCGTAGACAGAGTTTAAGTGAGATTCTAACCCCGCGCCGCCTACGACACAGGCGGCGATCACCGCCGCCGACCCTCGAGGCCCACCCTCCAGCCTTGTAATACTATATAAATTACTGCCCAAGGGTTTACAATGTAGTAACTATAGAATAAACAATATCAATACTATGTCAACACAATACACTATTAATTTTTCTTCACATATCAACGTTTTCATATCTTGAAACTATTTTTATATACGGTACTACTAGCTACTTGGAAAGATGGGCGGAAGCGAATTATTGTGCACTGTCGCTGGGCGCTAGTCATGCTTTGGTCTAGGAATGCGTGAGTACATTGAGCAGTGGCTTCATGGTGTTGACGAGGGCCCGGTGCACCTGCTGGCTGCCGTCCTCTGCCGCGAAGGCGCACTTCTCTAAGCTCCGCAGCCGTTCCATGGCCTCCGCAGGAGATGCAGCCGTCAGGGATGTAAATGCTCCAAGGGCAGAGGAGGAGGAGATGGAGCAAAACCTGGAGGCAAGCCCAACGAAGATGGCGGCGGACCCAGATGCTGCGGCACATGTGGCGGCCGTGACGGCCTCGGCCAAAGCGGCCTCGCCGGCCGGGGTAGAAGAGGAAGGACGTCGGTGTGATAGGACGTGCAATGTGGAGGCGAGACGGGAGAGGTCGCGGTGGTGGCGGCCCGTGCTCAGCTGGCCCAGCGTGGCAGCGAGGCGGGCGGCGTTGCCATGGCGGCGCACCGCGGCCTGGGCCTCGGCGAGTAGCTGCTTCAGGGAGACGAGCACCTCGCGGCATAAGCCGTGCGCGTCGGCGAGGAGGATGAGGTCACCAAACAGCCGCTCCGTCCACCACGACGCCATCTGCTGGCACCGTCGCCTCTCCAAGCCCTGCACCTGGAGGTGGAGGAGCAGGTCGGTGAGACCGGACAGGAGGTCGCCAAGGTGGTCCATCCCTGCGCCGACCCACGCCGTGCGAGCTGCTGCCTCCTCCGTCGTCCCTGGCGCCTTGGTCCACCCGAGAAGGGCGTTGACGGAGTCGTGGAGGCCGGCGAAGGCCGGGTGGAGACGGCCGGCGGAGCGAGCGCGTGAGAAGTCAGAGAGCTCCTTGCGGCGAGGCCTGGGGACAGCGAGAGCGGCGAGCCATTGGCGAAACCCTGCTCCCATTTTCCTTTGCTCGCTCCTAGTGAAGTCGAGATGCTCAGGTACCATATACGCATGGAACATGGTGGTGTGCCAAAGTGGAGCACACGGTCCGTCCTTTTATAGGGGTCCGAGTCTCTAACCACCGGTCCAGCACACGAGGAATTGTAAGTGACGTACTACTAGTATTATCCAAAATAACATCTCAAAAAAAAGTATTATCCAAAATAATGTATAAGTGATGTAGCATAACTGAAAATCGTTTCTATCTGACCTGACGTCCGTGAATGCAGCTGGCCTTGTACCGTGTTTGCTTGCTCACGAATTCTAAGTGGGACAGGTGGCCACTTTATTATTATTATCTTTATAAAACAAGAAGAGAACTATATATATGAATTCTACGTGGGACAGGTGGCCGCTTTATCAACGCCTAACTGCAACCAACCAGCCGTCAAACACCATCATGTATCATGTACTATAAAAAGGTCAGACGCGCTATATTTCGACGTCGATGTGCCCGCGCCGTATAATTTTGGAGCGCAGCGCGCACCGTTTTTCTCCACCAGGCACTGTAAACTACAGCGCAAGCGCGGCCGCAAAAAAAGTCCTCCACCAGGCGCTGCAAACTACAGCGTGCGGCAGCGCTGGAAACAACATTCACACGGCGCTAGGCATTCAACAAGATCAAATACGCAAATAAATCATCAACCAAATGATCTACCATAGTTCAAATATCATCACATAGTTCAAGAAAAACGCATAACATATTAAATGGACGCAAAGTGCAACATTGCATTTGCATATGACAAATGCAAAAGAGAATCTCACACTTGCTCATCATCTTTTGCTTCTTCTTCATCTTTTGCTTCTTCTTCTTCTTCTTCTTCTTCTTCTTCTTCTTCTTCTTCTTGAATTTCACCTCGGCTTGATGGAGGAATAGAAGGATCCATAGAGGCCACAAATCCTCCCGGCGGTGCTCCCATGGATCCATAGACACCTCTCCGACATTGTATGCATCTAAATCTAAAAATCATCGACTCTACATTGCAAGAAATGTTTTTTACCTCTCCGGCATTTCATTGAACACCATGTGCACGCTGGTTTGGTCGGCGGATGGCGGCGGCGGTGGTGGATTGCTCCTTGGAGCCGGCGGCGGAGGTTGTTGCACGCACCTAGCTGCGGACGCCTTCACCTTCTTCGACGCCGGCTTGTCGGCGCCCGCCGCGGCCGACGGGCGCTTGTGGACGGGAACTTCCTCTTTGCCAGCGGCCGCGCCTTGCCGGCGGCCTGCACGGTGGCCTCCTCCGTGGCGGCGATGATCGTGTGCACCGTCGAGCGTGGCGGGACGAAGAGGGCTCGGGCGGCGCCGCTAGGGTTTGGGGCGACATTAGGGTTTGAGGCGGCGGCGGTGTTATTTGGAATGGAGGAGGGAGGCGCCGGAGGGGTGCCGGAGGGCGCGTCCATCACCGGAATTCCGCCGGCGGACGGGCGGAGAGGGGGGGATTTGGCGCTGGGAACAGGAGAAAATTTCAGCGCGGATTTTCTTTGCTTCGTCATGAGCAATAGAGCGCGCTGTAGCCGGAGCCCAAAGTATAGCGCCTAGGATAGTGCAAAGCGACCCGCACCCAAAAAAAATTACAGCTCCACGTGACATGGTTATACCTTGCGGGTACACGACCTTAGCATACCTGGTCCAGCCCAAGGAAGGCCCACGACGAATATGCACCATCCCATGAATATTTTTGGGTGGCCAAGGCCCATGACGCCTTCGGATCTTTGGAGAGCACGACTAGAGTAGATAGAATATTCAAAGGGGTAAACCCTAAAACCTGTAACCGACTCGATCTGTGCCCGGGACCTGCCTACCTCTATATAAGGGCCGGGAGGGCACGACGAGGAGGCTCTCTAACATACCACCGCATACACACCTCCACGCCAGATTGCATCTGCGCACTCCTGTAACCTTCGGTTCCGCCATAATCAAGAGCAAACAAGCAGGAGTAGGGTTTTCCCTCCGGGGGCCTGAACCTGCGTAAACCTCGTGTCCCCGTGTTTCTTGTTTGCTAACCGTTTCGCGATCTCCAGCATCGCCATCTTCTCCAAAACCCAAGTCCATAACAATGGACATTGACGAGATCAATCCTTGTTAATTGGCATCGTCTGTGGGAACTGGGGCCGCTGATTGTGCGATCGTGACGGTCCCAACCAAAGCGATCTACAACTCCGTGGCGACGGAGAGTCATCTCCTCTTTGGCGCTTTCGACTTCATCGCCCACTCACCAACCACCCTGAAGGACTTCGAGCCCGTTGGCGACGGACTCAAGATCCTGTTCGGGAGCTTCTGCTTCCAGGTGGGGCAGACCGGAACTCTCCGCCTCCCAGAGAGGGTGCCCCTGCCATCGAGCAGGCCCGCTTCATGGGCTCCACACCCCGCGCGACGCACATCGCCATCGACAGATGAGTCCTATGGCAGCAGCAGCTGCAACTCAGATCTTTGCAATCCACCATCGGAGGAAAGGACCTACGGTTCCGGATCCGAAAGCTGCGACAGCAGCGATCCAATCTACGAGCGCTACCAATGCGTCGTAGTCATCTAGAGCGACGCGGAGCAGCACACACCTAACCCGCAGGGTAGGAACGGCGAGGACAGGAGAAACCAGTCCCCCCCGCCCGTCGATGAAGACACCGATCCCAATCGGATCATCCACCTCAGCGAGGAAGGATGGGCTCAAGCAGGCAACAAGATCCTGCCCGTGGGTGCCTCACGGGACCTGCTGATGGCGTACCACCTGCTCCTAGTCGAAGAGCACAAGAAGCAGGTGAAGATGCTAGAGGTGCTTGACAAACGCAAGCAAGCAGCCTCGGAGTCCAGTGCGCAGCGAGCTGCGCTCTCCGCCATGGGCATTGGCTCCAGCTCGCACGGCAACCATGGCAATAAGCACAGTTCTCGCATGGAGAACATGGACCCCAAGGAGCGTCGTGAGGTGACCCGGACCCTCAACACGTCTTTCATGGAGATGGATGCCAATGGCAACGTCATCCCGAAGACACCACAAGCCGCGATCATGGCAGCCACTACATACCTTGCGTACCATCCACCTCCGGTGGGGACCCGAAAAGCGCCATGCACATGTCCGCACTTACCGGACTAGGACTCATTGGAGCTGCGCTCCACTGAGAAGCTCCTGCGGAGCCAAAGAAGAAGGCTGCGGTCAGATTCAACCGCAGCCCCATGCCGTCATCCGAGGATGAAGAGCACGATCTACCTCGAAGGCACAAAAGCTCGCGCCACCCTAGGTAGGTTTCCTACTCTCCCTCCACCAAGCAATGTTTGAATTTGACTTTTCAAATTGGCGTTTGACTTTCAAACTTGAATTTGATTTCTCTCTTCATATTGCCCAGCCAAGTGACCTAGTACATGATGCAACCATTCCACATTGTCATGACACATCCATGTAACCTTCCCCTTCTGGAGTGCCGGACCTTCTAGACCCTTCTAGAACATTCCCGGTGAAAACACCGAAATCATTTCTGAACTCCGAAACAGGACTTTCCTTATATGAATCTTATTCTCCGGACCATTCCGGATCTCCTCGTTATATCCCGGATACCATCCGAGACTCCGAACAACATTCTGTCTCTTACTCATCATTCCATAACTACACAACAACATTGAATCCTTAAGTGTGTCTCCCTACGGTTCGTGAATTATGCGGACATGACCGAGACACTTCTCCGATCAATAACCAATAGAGGAATCTGGAAATTCATATGGCTCCCACATATTTCTACGATTATTTTGCAATCGAATGAACCATTTACATACGATATCAATTTCCCTTTGTCTCACGATAGTTTACTTATCCAAGGTTATGATCGTCGGTATCTCTGCATACCTAGTTCAACCTCGTTACTGATAAGTACTCTTTTCTCGTTCCCATGATATGTGATCCCTTGTGAGCCAGTCACATGCTTGCAAGCTAATTGGATGACATTCCACCGAGAGGGCCCAGAGTATATCTATCCGTCATATGGATGGACAAATCCCACTCTTGATCCATGTGTCTCAACCAATACTTTCCGAACACTCAATGCCACCTTTATAGCCACCCAGTTACGGTGTGGTGTTTGATGTCATCAAAGAATCCTTCCGGTGATGGTGATATGCATGATCTCATGGTCGAAGGAATTAGGTTACTATGTATCAGAAAGCATATAGCAATTGAACTATTAAAATGACTTGATCTTTATGCTACGCTTATCTATAGGAGTATGTCCATCATACCATTCTCCTAACGATATGATCTTGTTGTTAATAACATCTCAATGTTCATGATAGGGAAACCACAATCATTTATTAACCAACAAGCTAGTATTATAAAGAGGCTTTACTAGGGACTCTAATTTAGTTTACAAATCACACAAGTATTAATGTTTCCTTTTAATACTATTATAGTATGAATGTAATCATTTGTCATAAACACAAAGATATAATAATAACTTCTTTTATTATTGCCTCTAGGGTATATCTCCAACAAGATGAGGCACAAGCCCTGAACCCTGGGTACGGGAACGCACCCGCACCAGGTGAGATCCCACACAGAGCTCCTCCACCACCACCTACGGGACCTGCGAATCACCCAATCGCACCCGCGCAGAATAACGGTGGGCACGGGTACCCCGCGCCGAAAGGATCACCGATGATCCAAAAAGGGCGCCCAACGAAAAGGGTGCAAAAGAAGATCACCCATCAGATCAATCTGGCTGTGACCGCTCCACCCGCCATCCCTGAGTACCTCAGAAGATCAGAGTCCTGCATCATGTTCAGCCGTTCGGATCACCCTTGCCAGGTCCCTCGCCCAGGCCATGCTGCCCTGGTGCTCAAGGCGCAGATCGGAGGGTTCGACATGAGCCGCGTCTTCATGGACGGCGGCAGTGGCATCAATCTGATGTTCTCTAGCGCCTTAGCAGCAATGCGGATCCCGCTGTGTAGCCTGGAACAGTCCGACACTATGTTCCATGGAATTGTCCCAGGGAAGGGCATATTCCCCCTAGGAAAAAAATGGCTCGACGTCATCTTCGGCAAGCCCGATAAATTTTGGTGCGAACGACTCGAGTTTGAAGTGGTGGACGGGCCATCACAATACCATGCCATCCTAGGGCATGTGACATTCGCACAATTCCTGGAAGTACCGCACTACGCCTACCTGCTACTCAAGATGCCAGGACCCAGGGGCGTCATCACGGTCCATGGGATCTTCACCCGATCGGACCACTGCGATAGGGACATCAACAAAATCTCCTAGTCATTCGGCATGCAAGAGGATCTCACAAGGCTCCGGGAAGTGACGGACAACGGAGCACCCCCAGTCTCGAGGCAAAACGCACCCGACATGTCGTTTGACTCCACAGTCAACACAAAGAAGGTGCAGGTCCACCCGACGGATGCCTCCAAGACGGCACTGATCGCCAACGACCTCAGCCCCGCATAGGAAAGCGCACTCGTCGAATTCCTCTGTGAGCGCTGGGAAATCTTCGCCTGGTGTCTTGCGGACATGCCAGGAGTTCCCAGGGAATTCGCCGAGAACGCACTCAATGTGTTCCCAGATACCAAGCCCGTCAAACAATCTATCCGACGACTGTCCGGGCCACGGGCCGAGGCCATCGGAGTTGAAGTCAACAGACTGCTCGACGCTAACTTCATTAGGGAGATCAAGGAAAGCGAGTGGCTCGCCAACACCATGATGGTCCCCATAAAGGACACGGACATCCTGCGAATGTGCGTGTACTTCACATCGCTGAACAAGCGCTGCCCGAAGGATCACTTCCCTCTCCCTCGGATCAATCAGATCATCGATTCGACTGCAGGATGCGAGAAGCTCTCCTTCCTCGACGCCTACTCAGGCTACAACCAGATTCGACCGAAGGTCGAAGATCAAGAAAAAAACGGCGTTCATTACACTATTCAGAGTGTTCTGCTACAACACAATGCCCTTCAGGCTGAAGAACGCAGGTGCCACGTACAAGCGATGCATGCAGGCATGCCTGAAAAACCAGATTTTCCGCAACATACAAGTCTATGTCAACGATATAGTAATCAAAACAAGGGAGGCCAAGACACTCATCGACGATCTCCGCGAGACGTTCGACAACCTTGATTGATACAAAATCAAGCTTAACCCAGAAAAGTGCGCCTTCATCTCCCAACGATGAATCGAAGCGAACCCGAAGAAAATCCGGGCCATAATGTCCATGGAGAAGCCGAAGAACCTCAAGGGCGTCCAGCAGCTTGCCGGACGAATCGTGGCGTTGAGCAGGTTCATCAGCCGCATGGGCGAAAAAGCCCTGCCCTTCTATCAGCATCTAAGCAAGGCAGATAAATTCGAGTGGACACCCGAGGTGGATGATGCATTTGAAGATCTAAAGCGGTTGCTCTCCACCTCGCCCGTCCTGGTCACGCCAAAGGAACGCGAGCCTCTACTGCTATACATAGCAGCAACACACCAGGTGGTAAGCACCGTACAAGTGGTCGAGCGACCCGAAGAAGGCAAGACCCATGGGGTCCAACGCCCAATCTACTACCTCAGCGAGGTCTTGACAGCGACCAAGCAGAGGTACCCTCACTACCAGAAAATCGCCTACGGCATGTTCATGATGGCTGAGCCACTACTTCCAGGAGCACCAAGTGATGGTCGTCAACGAAGCACCGTTGAACAGCATCCTGAACAACCCAGAGGCCACAGGACGCGTGGCCCTTTGGGGCATCGAGCTATCACCTCTAGACATCGTCTACAAGAAGCGCCACACGATCAAGTCTCAGGTCCTCCCGGACTTCCTTGTACACTGGATGGAACTACAGCTGCCAGACACCCCGGACATGACATAGTCATGGACAATGCACTTCGACGGCTCCAAGCACGAAGCCGGAGCAGGAGCCAGGGTCATACTGACCTCCCTTGTAAGATCCCTCCTTTGTAAAGGAAAGGATCCCTGTGATTGCAATGCTAGTCCCTGGATCAATGCTAGCATCCACAGTTTAAGATGAAGTACACAGAAACAAAGGTCATTATTACATGTCATTCCAGAGACAAACTTAGTCTTTTACAAACTCCATGGCCATAGGCCTAATACAAGAGTTCAAATATATAATAAGATAAATAAGTCTTCATCTTCATGTGCCACAGGCAAGCATGTTGAGTGTAGACTCATAACCCCTAATCACCATCAGAATAACCTGCAACAACACAAGTTACAGCCACAGTGGGTCAATACATTGGAATAGTATTGGCAAGTGATACCTTAGTAGAATGTTGGTAGACTAGATACTATATGCAATTTGGCTAAGTGTAGCTTAGGCTGGCTTTGCTCAAAATAGGTTTTTCCTATTAGTTGAAAACACTAGGTTTTTCTTTGACAAAAACTTTCCCAAGGAACCACCAATAGAAATTGGTGAACCTTCACCCTTGTTCAACCACAAGTTTTTAACTTAGAAATTGGGATGAGGAGATTCTTGATAGCTTCCATGTCTTGATGCTCAAACTGTCCAATACCAGGGACATGGCTAAGTACTTAGATTCTTGCATCTGCAGAGGTTGTGCACTTTCCCCACAAGACTTGATTTTCACCAAGACAGGACCTTTCAGAAGCCTTCCCTTAGACCAAATGGACGCGCTCCAACCTATCATACCACTACCACCAACTGTCCAAATGGCTAAGTTATTGCAACCTATGTGATCCAGGCAGAGCCCATATTGCCAACTGGCTGCACTAGAAGCTTCTTAACATATGGCATCTCAAATCCCTTTGTTCCTAGGTGGCTTTCCACAAGTGAGATACACAAGGTAAACCATAGAAATGGGCCTTGTGTAACCACTCAACATAACTCATTCACAACCATTCCACCCAGGTGATTCATTCACTTAGTTGTTTTATTAAGCAAAAACATAAGTCCAAAGACTTAGAAATATTTTCTCATAGCATGAATATATAACCACCCTTGGTTGCTACTAGCTAGGCTAAGCATGGCATAGATAAACATCTTAACTTAGAAATTTCTAGCAATTCTACAACTACTAGGATTTCCCAAGCATAGCATATAGATCAAAATATTCATGCAAGTCTAGCAAAATATTTCTAGTGCATAGTTGAAAAACATAGGTATAAAATCATGAAGTACCACTTGCCTTGGTAGTTTGGGGAGTAGCAACAATCCTCACAATCACAATCACTATTTGCACCAAAATCTACACATAAAATAATGGCACAAAATCACATATACAATTTATACAAGCAAAAATACATGAATGTATGCAATATGCCATGTGATGATTTTCTACACCAAACAAGACAAGTGCGTAGTACTGAAATCATAAACAAGTACAAAACAAGCCAAATAAACTTTATTTGAATATCAAAACATTTTCCAAATAATTACTATACTCAAATTATGCCTACAAATGTTTCTGCAAAAACAACCATTTTAACAGAGGAAAAATACTAAACACATTGCATAAATGGAAAGGATTTTCTCTCCTGATTCCATTGATATAAAATTTGTCAAATTTGGACGTGGGAATCAAAAGTTATGAATTAAACAAGTTTGACCAACTAATTGATCTAATTCAAAATTTTAAAACGAAGCTCATGCCACGCGGCAGCTTCTGGTTGGTTGGTATCGCTTCGCGTTGGATCGTGATCGCGCACCGTCAGATCTACTTAACATCTGCGGCTCAGATCTACCCGTACCTCTTCGGCCTAGCGTCTAATCGAGACCACTGGATCTAGATCCAGTGGATCTAATCGTTTTGACCACAACCTGGTGGCGCAAATGGCCAGAACGGCAGCGACTGCTCTGCCGGCGATGGATCGGCGAATCTAGCGAGGGTTGGGGACAGTTGTGTTGCTTACTAGACTCACACGCACACGAGGGAGCTCAACGTGGTCGTCGTGGGGACGGGGGCGTGCTGCTGTGGCCGTGGGAGCTCGTCGGAGTCGAGGACAGCGTCGGGCTTAGGTGGACGGCGACGTTGGCGACTCTCTGATCCACCCTAACACAAACGGAAGGCATCAGCGTGTGCACATCATTCAGGCGAACATGATAGGGTCAAGGGAAAGGCACGGGGCGGTCGAACCTCACCGTAATTCCTTGTCGGAGTTGGAGATGGCGTCGGGAGTTTGCGGTGCTCGATGGAGTCGACGACCTGGGGTAGTACAAGTCGAACCAAAGGCGTCAGAAGAAGCGCAAGGTGATTGCGAAGCAGCTCGCGTGAACCAGAGAGCAAGGCGTGCTCGGAACTCACCGTGATGGCTCGCCGGAGTGGTTCAGGACAGCGGCGGGTCGAGCTTGATTGTGGACAGCCTAGCGGCGCTCTGTGGTTGGTGAGTGAGGGGAAATGAGCAGCGAGGGGAGGGGATTAATTAGCCGGGTAGGGGCGGAGATTGCGCTCACATTCATCATCAATTAAGTGGATTAACATCGCGGCAGTGAAGGGGGAAGAAACGGGCGGCGACGGCGTCTGCGCACGGGATTTGGGGAAGAAGGAGCTGACGTGGAGAGGGTCCACCAGTCAGCGTCTTTTTATGTAGCACGGGTGCAGTGAGAAAAACAGGGAGAGAGGGAAACCCCGGGTGGGCAGGTTGTTGGGCTAGATCCAGTGTTGGGCCAGATTGGCAACGCCGGCCCTTTTTCTTTTCTTTATTCCTTTTCTATTTCTGTTTTGATTTTCTAGATTCATTTTCAAACAAATTCAAATGCAATTTGAATTCAAATATTTTCTGGATTTTTGTAGAGTGTAACATTCATATTTTTGGGCATAAAACCATGTGGTCTCTCTGTACTAGCTTGGTCCCTTTGATTAAACAAAATAAACAGTGCTACAGCAATTGATTTGAATAAGTTTTGAAAATGGTTTAAAACAAATAATCTCTCCAACATTTGAAAATGCTACAACACTTGATTATATTTTTATCCAAACTCCAACATTCAACCAAAACAACAAGAGGGAAAGCAAAGCTTGGTTTAAAACAAATAATCTCTCAATTGAGAGTGGCATTTGTTTAATGGTTTCCCACATAAAATAATGAGCATCAGATGCTCTTGTTTTTGAATTGGTTTTGAAAAGGAACCCTAAATGATCATGGATGCATGGATGATATGCATGAGTTTTGAAACATGATTTTAGGGATGTTACAAATCTAACCCCCTTAAGGTGAATATCTCCCTCGAGATTCGGGTTGGCTAGCAAATAGGTGAGGGTGGTCTTTCCGAAGATCATCTTCTCTTTCCCAAGTTGCTTCTTCTTCGGAATGATGGTTCCATTGAACTTTGTAGAATTTGATAGTCTTAGTCCGAGTAACTCTTTATGCAGTCTCAAGAATCTTGATAGGCTTCTCCTCATAAGTGAGGTCACTCTCCAACTGGACCTCTTCCAAAGGTATAGTATCCTTCAGAGATGTCTCTTCCATTTCTAGATGGCATTTCTTAAGCTGACTCACATGAAACACATTATGAACTTCAGACAAAGACTCTGGCAATTCAATCTCATAAGCTACTTCTCCTTTACGACTCAGAATCTTGAATGGTCCAACATATCTTGGGGCCACTTTACCTTTGACTCCAAACCTCTTCACTCCACGAAGTGGTGACACTCTAAGATAAGCTCTATCACCTACTTCATAGGTGACCTCTCTACGCTTAGGATCTGCATAGCTCTTCTGTCGGGACTGTGCTATCTTCAACCTGTCCTTAACCAGCTTGACTTTCTCTTCAGCCTCCTTGATTAGTTCTGGTCCGAACAAACTTCTTTCTCCCACACCATTCCATAACAATGGGGTGGTACACTTTCTCCCATAGAGAAACTCAAATGGTGCCATCTCAATACTGGCTTGATAGCTGTTATTGTAAGAGAATTCTGCGTAAGGCAGACTTTCATCCCAACTGGCTCCATAGTCTAGAGCACATGCTCTCAACATATCTTCAAGAATCTGATTGGTCCTTTCTGTCTGTCCATCAGTCTGAGGATGAAAAGCAGTGCTGAATTCCAATCTCGTTCCCAATGACTCATGTAGTTGCCTCCAAAAATGAGAAGTGAACTGGGTTCCCCTATCAGACACAATACTCTTGGGCACTCCATGTAGACATACAATTCTACTCATATAGATCTTGGCTAACTTAGAACTTGTATAGGTTGTCTTCACGGGTATAAAATGAGCCACTTTAGTTAGGCGATCCACTACCACCCAAATAGAATCATATCCTGACCTAGTCCTTGGCAATCTGGTAATGAAATCCATACCAATCTTGTCCCACTTCCAATTAGGAATAGGTAGTGGTTGTAACAGTCGTGCTGGTTTCTAGTGTTCCGCTTTCACTCTACTACATACATCACACAAAGCAATATGTTCGGTGATGTCCTTCTTGAGATTATTCCACCAAAATCTTTCTTTCATATCCATGTACATTTTGGTGTTACCCGTATGAATGGAATATGGTGAGTTGTGTGCTTCCTGTAAAATCAGTTTCCCAAGCTCCAGATCTTGTGGAACACAGATACGTTTTCCATGCCATAAAGTACCCTATTCGTCTTCACGGAATCCTTTGGCTTTTCCCTTGCCAATCTTTTCTTTAATCTCTTCAATTTCCTTATCTGTCTTTTGGGCTTCTTTGATCTTGTCCAACAAAGTGGGTTGAACATCCAAAGACATGATATGTCCCTCAGGCACAATCTCCAATCCGAGATCTCTGAATTGGGCACACATGTCATCTAGAAATTCTCCCTTAGTAAGACCATTCACAAAAACCTTACGGCTTAGAGCATCCGCTACAACATTTGCTTTACCGGAATGGTATTGCAAACTCAAGTCATAGTCCTTGATGAGTTTTAGCCATCTTCTTTGTCTCATGTTAATTTCTTTCTGGGTGAAGATATACTTCAAACTCTTGTGATCTGTGAACACTTCACATCGTTTTCCCAAAAGAGTGTCTCCATGTTTTGAGTGCATGGACTACAGAGGCTAACTCTAAATCATGAGTAGGGTAATTTACCTCATGAGTTTTGAGTTGTCTCGAGGCATAAGCCACAACTTTCCCTTCTTGCATAAGTACTTCACCTAATCCATGATGAGATGCATCACAATACACTTGGAAATCTTTCTCCAAATCTGGCAGACATAAAACTGGTGCTGTCACTAGTCTCTTCTTCAATTCTTGAAAGCTGAGTTCACAACCTTCAGACCAAGCAAATTTCTTGTCTTTCTTTAGCAATTCTGTCATAGGCTTAACTACCTTGGAGAAATTCTCAATAAATCTTCTGTAGTATCCTGCCAAGCCAAGGAAACTACGAACCTCTTTCACTGACTTGGGAGATTCCCATTCAGTTTCAGCTGAAACTTTAGCAGGATCAACTGCTACACCATCTCCTAACATAACGTGTCCAAGAAAACCAACTTCATTTAACCAAAATTCACACTTGCTGAATTTGGCATACAGCTTATGCTCTCTAAGCTTCTCAAGTATCAAACGTAAATGTCCTTCATGCTCTTCTTTGATCTTGGAGTAGATCAAAATGTCATCAATGAAAACGACAACAAACTTATCAAGGAATTCCATGAACACCTTGTTCATCATTTTCATGAAGTATGCTGGTGCATTGGTCAAACCAAATGGCATCACGATATATTCATACAATCCATACCTTGTGGTGAAAGTTGTCTTAGGTATGTATTGTGTAGGGGTTCGTAGCATGGAAAACAAAAAATTTCTACCGCATACAAACAAACAAGCCAAGATCTATCTACTAGATTGTGGCAACGAGTCGATGGAATAACTTACCCTCGAAGATTCCAAAGTGTTTAACGAGAGCAGATTCTCGTGGGTGATGTAGTCGTACTCTTGCCGATCTCAAGATCGCGTAGACGATCCTTCCGGCGGTGCGTTCCGGCAGCGCTTCCACAGTCGGTCACACGTTCGGTACTCGACGAAGACCTTCCACTCCCTTGTTCCAGCAGGCAACGGAGGTTGTAGCACTCTCCTCGCGATTCCGGCAGCACGACGGCGTGGTACCGGAAGTAGAGGGGAGATCCCGCAGGGCTTCGCCTTAAGCCGGAGCGGGTAAGGTGGACTATGAGAGAGAGCCTCGGTGATCTAGGGTTTAGACGCACCAAGGATAAGAGGCAAGGCCGGCGGCTAGGGTTAGCCCTAGGCGGCGGCGACTTGCCCTAGGCGGCGGCTATGGTGGGCGGCGGCAGCTAGGGTTAGGGTTTAGAGGGGTGTGGTGTTGTATCTAGGAGGGGAGCCCTGCCCCTTCTTATATAGGTGGAGGGGGCGCGCTAGGGGAGGGGAGTCCCTCCCCAACTCGGTTTCCAAGGCCGGCGGTGGAGGGAGAGGGACTTCCTCCCCAAGTAGGTTTCCTACTCTCCCTCCACCAAACAAAATAGCCGTTTGACTTTTCAAATTGGCGTTTGACTTTGAAACTAGGATTTGATTTATCCCTTTATTTTGCTCAGCGTTGACACCTAGTACATGATGCAATCATTCCAACTTGTTATGAAACATTCATGTACCCTTCCCCTTCGGAGTGCCGGACATTCAAGAACCTTCTAGAACATTCCGGATGAAAACACCGGAACCATTCTCCAACCCCGAAACAGGACTTTCCTTATATGAATCTTATTCTCCGAACTATTCTGGATCTCCTCGTGATATCCTGGATCCCATCCGAGACTCCGAACAACATTCGGTCTCTTACTCATCATTCCATAACTACTCAACAACGTCGAATCCTTAAGTGTGTCTCCCTACGGTTCATGAATTATGCGGACATGATCGAGACACTTCTCCGAACAATAACCAATAGAGGAATCTGGAAATTCATATGGCTCCCACATATTTCTACGATTACTTTGCGATCGAATGAACCACTTACATATGATACCAATTTCCCTTTGTCTCACGATAGTTTACTTATCCAAGGTTATGATCGTCGGTATCTCTGCATACCTAGTTCAACCTCGTTACTGATAAGTACTCTTTTCTCGTTCCCATGATATGTGATCCCTTGTGAGACAGTCACATGCTTGCAAGCTAATTGGATGACATTCCACCGAGAGGGCCCAGAGTATATCTATCCGTCATATGGATGGACAAATCCCACTCTTGATCCATGTGTCTCAACCAATACTTTCCGAACACTCAATGCCACCTTTATAGCCACCCAGTTACGGTGTGGTGTTTGATGTCATCAAAGAATCCTTCCGGTGATGGTGATATGCATGATCTCATGGTCGAAGGAATTAGGTTACTATGTATCAGAAAGCATATAGCAATTGAACTATTAAAATGACTTGATCTTTATGCTACGCTTATCTATAGGAGTATGTCCATCATACCATTCTCCTAACGATATGATCTTGTTGTTAATAACATCTCAATGTTCATGATAGGGAAACCACAATCATTTATTAACCAACAAGCTAGTATTATAAAGAGGCTTTACTAGGGACTCTAATTTAGTTTACAAATCACACAAGTATTAATGTTTCCTTGTTAATACTGTTATAGCATGAATGTAAACATTTATCATAAACACAAAGATATAATAATAACTATATTTATTATTGCCTCTAGGGCATATCTCCAATAGTCTCCCACTTCCTCTAGAGTCCACTAATCTAGATTACATGGTAATATACAGAACACCCATGGCAGTTTGGTGTTGGTCATGTTTTGCCCTCGGGAGAGGTTTAGTCAACGGATCCGCTACATTCAGATATTTGTGTACTTTGCAAATCTTTATGTCACCATCTTGAACATGTTCTCGAATAGCGTGAAATTGTAGCTTGATGTGCTTCAGCTTCTTGTGTGACCTTGGTTCTTGCGCATTGGCTATGGCGCCCATGTTATCACAGTAGATAGACATTGGGTCCAGCGCACTTGGAACCATACCGAGCTCTGTAATGAACTCTTTCATCCATATCGCTTCTTGTGAAGCCTTCGAAGCAGCTATGTATTCCGATTCAGTTGAAGATCTCGCCACAACACTTTGCTTTGCACTCCTCCAGCTAACTGCTGCACCATTCAAAATAAATACGTATCCACATTGAGATTTAGAATCGTCTGGATCGGTGTTCCAACTAGCATCGGTGTAACCATTAACAACGAGCTGTTCATCACCTCCATAAGAAAGAACCATATCCTTAGTTCTTCTCAAGTACTTAAGGATGTTTTTGACCGCTGTCCAATGATCCACTCCTAGATCACTTTGATATCTGCAAGTCAAACTAACAGCATCTGCAATGTCGGGTCTAGTACATAGCATGGCATACATTAGAGATCATATGGCTGAGGCATAGGGAGTCTTACTCATCCTTTCTCTATCTTCTGCAGTTGCTGGACTTTGAGTTTTACTCAAGGTCGTATTGGGCAACATGGGCAAGAACCCTTTCTTGCTATCTTCCATTCCAAACCTCTTTAGAACTTTGTCCAAATATGTACTTTGTGACAATGATATTAGGCGTCTCGATCTATCTCTATAAATCTTTATGCCTAATATGTAAGCTGCTTCGCCAAGATCTTTCATTGAAAAACTATTATTCAAATATTCCTTGACACTATTAAGAAGGTCTACATCATTCCCAATCAACAATATGTCATCTACATATAGTATTAAGAATGCTACAGAGCTGTTGGAATTATGCCCTAGAGGCAATAATAAAGATGTTATTATTATTATAATTCTTGTTCATGATAAAGTTTATATTCCATGCTAGAATTGTATTAAGCGGAAACTTTAATACTTGTGTGGTTTGTGAACAGCACTGTGTCCCTAGTATGCCTCTATGGACTAGCTCATTGATTAATGATGGTTAAGGTTTCCTAACCATAGACATGAGTTGTCGATTGATAATGAGATCATATCATTGGGAGAATGATGTGATGGACAGACCCAAACTAAGCAGAGCAATTAGATCGTGTCATCGTGTTCATCTTTGCGAAGCTTTTCTTATGTCAAATATTGTATTCCTTAGACCATGAGATAATACAACTCCCTGGTATCGGAAGAAAGCTTTGAGGTCATCAAATGTCATCCTATGAGAGGGTGATCATAAAGGTGTCTCTCAGGTGATCAGAAAGTACCTGTTGGGTTGTATGTATCGAGATGGGATTTGTCCCTCCCAAGTCGGAGAGATATACTTCGGGCCCAATCGGTAATCGATATCAACACCGCTTGCAAGCACGTGGTTAAGGAGTTAATCACAAAGTGATATCGGATTACGGAACGAGTAAAGTACTTGCTGTGAACGAGATTGAACTAGGTATGAGGGTACCGACGATCGAATCTCGGGCAAGTAAAATATCGCGAGACGAAGGGAATATATATATGGGATTGATTGAATCCTGGCATCGTGGTTCATCCGATATGATCATCGATGAATGTGTGGGAGTCAATATGGGTTTCCAGACCCCGCTGTTGATTATTGATATAAGATCATGTCTGCATGTTCTCGAACCCGAAGGGTCACACACTTAACGTGTCTCGATGCTAGGATAGATTGGATAATTGGTTTATGAGTTTTTTTCGGAGTCTCAGATGGGATCCGGGACATCACGAGAGGTTCCGTAATGGTCCAAAGAATAAGATTCATATAAGGCAGTGTAGTTTTTGGAGTTCGGAATTGTTCTGGGTTAATCGGTATTGTACCGGAAGCTTCTAGAACCTTCTGGAGGGGGACCAACGTGGTCCTACCTGTCGGGAGGGGGCATGGGCCTATGAGGGAGTGCCCTGGCCACATTGGGCCAGGGGCATAAGGCCCCATAGGGCCCAGCCGGCCAACCTAGGGCTAAACCCTAGGGAAGCTTCTAGAAGGGGGGGGGGAAACTTGCCCCCCACTCCTTCCCCCTTGGCCGCCGGCCCTAGGGCTTGGAGGAGGGGCAAGGGCTGGCCGCCCACCCCTCCATATAAAGAGGTCTGGGGGCGCACCCCCTCCCACACCTTATCCTCAGCCCTAGCCGCCCTGCTGCCCTCCTCTCTCTCTCTCTCCCTCCCGACTGCGTGTAGGCGAAGCCCTGCTGCAGAAACTCTCCACCACTTGCACCGCGCCGTTGCGTTGTAGATCCAATCCGTCTCTCCACCATACTTGCTGGACCGAGGAAGGAGGAGAAGTCGAGGTGTCGCACGTGTGCATCTCTTGGAGGCATCGCCACTTGCGGTGTTAGATCGGATCGGATCGCGAGGAGGAGAAGCGAGTACGACTACATCACCCACGTTCCGACGAACGTTCCGCTGTGCGAATCTTCAAGGGTATGAAGATCTCATCTAATCCCTCTCATTGTTTGCATCTCCTAGATTAGATCTTGGCTTCCCTCTGTTCGCATCCATAGAAAATTTTGATTTACGATGCCACGAAACCCTTCAGTGGTATCAGAGCTAGATCTATGCGTAGATGTGTTTCACGAGTAGAACGCAACATGGTTGTTGCGGGCGTTGATGTTTTCTGTTGCAAGCCTCTTGTTTGTGTTCTTCTTATGACGCGGGATAGTGAGATTGAAGCGGTCCAGGCCAACCTTACGCGACGTCGTTCGCGAGACCGGCTCCGCACTTGACGTGTGGCTTGTTCCACACATGCGGCTGGTGGATGCCTGTTTCTCTCACTATAGTTGTCATGGGATTAACACCGGAGTTTGGCAACCATAATATCACCGTTGTGGCTTTCCGTAGGTAAGAATCGTTCTTAGCTTGCTACTCCCATAAGCCACGTAAAACATGCAACAACAAAGTAGAGGCATCTAACTTGTTTTTGCAGGGAGTGTTTTCTGTGATATGGTATGGCCCAAGATGTGATGTGTATTTTGTATGCAATGGTCATGTTTTGTAATGTTTCACGACTTGCATGTCGATGAGTACACAACCGGCAGGAGCCATATGGTTGTCTTTATAATTGTGTATGACCTGTGTGTCAACTTCTTATACGCCATGTAATAGTTTCACTTCATCGCTAATTAGTTAGTAATAGTTGTAGTTGCTATTCGTGGTGGAGTCAATCATGGTGGAGTGATGGAGATCATGCCGGCACGCACAAGATGGAGATCATTGCGCGAAGATTGGCTATACCATGTCACATAAAGTTATATGCATGTGATGTTTATCCTTTTATGTATCTTATTATGCTTAGATCGCGGCGGTAGCATTATAAGATGATTCCTCACTTAAAGATCAAGATAAAACTGTGTTCTTCCCATGTATGCATCGTTGCGAAAGTTCGTCGTGTCCAAGCATCACGTGATGATCGGGTGCTATAGACGCTACGCTCACATACAACGGGTGCAAGCCAGTTTTGCACACGCGGAAATACTTGGGTTTGACTTGACGAGCCTAGCATGTATAGACATGGCCTCGGAACACAAGAACCAAAAGGTTAAACATGAGTCATATGAATGATATGATCGACACCTCGTTGTCCACCATTGAAACCACATCTCTTCTCGTGAAGATCGGATTAGGTGTGGTGAATTTGGATCGTGTTCACTAAACAACTTGAGGGATGTTGAATTTAGTGGGAGTTCATCTAGTAATTTGATTAAAAGTTGAACTAGTTATCATGAACATAGTCTAATTTGTACTTGCAAATATTGTAGATCAAATGGCTAAGTCCAACTTCAACTTCAACGTTTTTGCTGAGAAAGAAAAGCTTAGAAACAATGGGTCTAACTTCACCAACTGGTTCCGCAATCTGAGAATCATTCTCTCTGGCGGTCAAAAGGACTATGTCCTTGAAAGTGCGCTAGGTGACGCCCCTGCTCTAAATGCGCCGGCTGATGAGAAAGTTGTCTATCAGTCGCGCAAAGATGATTATGGTGTGATTAAGAGCACCATGTTGTTTGCTATGGAATCGGACCTTCAAAATCATTTTGAAGACTATCCCGGGCCCTTTGAGATTCTTGAGGAGCTTAAAACCATGTTTCAGACTCAGGCCTGTTCTGAGAGATATGAGATCTCTGAGAAGTTCTTTAACTGCAAGATGGAGGAAGGGAGTTCCGTTAGTGAGCACGCCATAAAGATGTCGGGCTAGACTCAACGCCTTGAGCAACTAGACTGCAAGATTCCAGAGGAGCTCAAGATTGACAGGGTTCTGCAATCACTCCCTCCCAGCTACAAAAGTTTTGTAGTGACTCATAATCAGATTGGTTCCACTGATACGATCACCGAGCTCTTCGCAAAGCTGAAGGCTGCGAAGGTGGACATCAAAAAGGATAATCATGTGTTGATGGTCCACAAGCCCTCCTTTAAGAAAGGTAAGGGAGCAAAGAAGCCCTTCAAGAAAGGCGGCGGCAAGCGCGTTGCCCCTGCTGAGAAGAAGCTCAAGTCTGGACCCAAGCCAGACACTGAGTGCTTCTATTGCAAGGACAAGGGTCACTGGAAGCGCAACTGTCCGAAGTACTTAGCGGACAAGAAGGCTGGCACCATCAAAGGTATATCTGATATACATGTTATTGATGTTTTCCTTACTAGCCCTCGTTGTAGTGTCTGGGTATTTGATACTGGTTCAGTTGCTAATATTTGTAACTCGAAACAGGAGCTACGGAATAGAATACGGCTTGCGAGGGATGAGGTGACGATGCGCGTTGGCAACAGATCAAGAGTTGATGTGATGGCCGTCAGCACGCTCTCCTTAGTTTTACCTTCGGGATTAGTTTTAAACCTTAATAAATGTTATTATGTGCCTGCGTTGAGCATGAACATTATTTCTGGATCGTGTTTATTGCAAGACGGTTATTCATTTAAATCGGAGAATAATGGTTGTTCTATTTATATGAGTAACATCTTTTATGGTCATGCACCTGCTATGAATGGTGTATTTCTTCTGAATCTCGAAAGGGATGAAACACACATCCATAACATTGAGGCTAAGAGATGCAAAGTAGATAGTGATAATACTGCTTATTTGTGGCACTGTCGTCTAGGTCATATTGGTGTAAAGCGCATGAAGAAACTCCATTCTGATGGACTTTTGGAGTCTCTTGATTTTGAATCATTTGACACATGCGAACCATGCCTCATGGGCAAGATGATCAAAACCCCGTTCTCCGGAATGATGGAGCGAGCAACGGACTTGTTGGAAATCATACATACCAATGTATGCGGACTGATGAGTGTTTCGACGCGCGGTGGATATCGCTATTTTCTCACTTTTACCGATGACTTAAGTAGATATGGGTATATCTATTTAATGAAACATAAATCTGAAACATTTGAAAAGTTCAAGGAATTTCAGAATAAAGTGGAGAATCATCGTAACAGAAAAATTAAGTTTTTTCGATCCGATCGTGGAGGTGAATATTTGAGTTATGATTTTCTCACGCATCTTAAAGCAAGCGGAATCGTTTCGCAACTCACGCCACCCGGAACACCACAGCGCAATGGTGTGTCTGAACGCCGGAATCGAACTCTATTAGATATGGTCCGATCAATGATGTCTCTTAATGATTTGCCGTTATCATTTTGGGGTTATGCATTAGAAACCGCTGCATTCACTTTAAATAGGGCACCATCTAAATCCGTTGAGACGACACCGTATGAACTGTGGTTTGGTGCTAAACCTAAGTTGTCGTTTCTTAAAGTTTGGGGATGCGAAGCTTACGTCAAGAAGTTGATGCCGGACAAGCTCGAACCCAAAGCGGAGAAATGCGTCTTCATAGGATACCCTAAGGAAACTATTGGGTATACCTTCTATCACAGAACCAAAGTCAAAGTGTTTGTCGCAAAGAACGGTTCCTTTCTTGAGAAGGAGTTTCTCTCGAAAGAGGTGAGTGGGAGGAAAGTAGAGCTAGACGAGGTTGTTGAACCTTCTCTTGAATTGGAGAGTAGCGCAGCACCTGAAATTGTTCCAGTGCCACCTGCACCAACAATAGAGGAAGCTAATGATAAGGATCATGAAGCTTTGGACGATGCTACTACTGAACGTCGCAGGTCGACAAGGTCGCGTGCCCCTCCTGAGTGGTACGGCAACCCTGTCTTAACTGTCTTGTTAGTAGATGACAGTGAACCTGCGAACTATGAGGAAGCAATGATGAGCCCAGACTCCGAGAAATGGCTAGAGGCCATGAAATTCGAATTGGGATCCATGAGCGAAAACCAAGTATGGACTTTGGTCGACCCTCCTAGTGACCGAAAGGCCGTTGAGTGCAAATGGATATTCAAAAAGAAAACGGACGCGGATGGTAATGTTACCGTATATAAAGCATGGCTTGTCGCGAAAGGATTTCGACAAGTTCAAGGTGTTGACTACGATGAGACTTTCTCTCCCGTAGCGATGTTTAAGTCCATTCGGATTTTATTAGCAATTGCTGCGTTTCATGATTATGAATTATGGCAGATGGATGTCAAGACTGCATTCCTCGAGGGCAACATTGATGACGAGTTGTATATGATGCAACCTGAAGGTTTTGTCGATCCTAAGGATGCTGATAAAGTATGCAAACTTGAGCGTTCCATTTATGGACTAAAGCAAGCATCTCGGAGTTGGAACCTTTGTTTTGATCAAGTGATCAAGAGCTTTGGATTTGTTCCAAATTGCTACGAAGCTTGTATCTACAAGAAAGTGAGTGGGAGCTCGGTGACATTTATGGTACTATATGTGGATGACATATTGATTATTGGAAATGACATTAACATGCTTAATGATGTGAAGAGTTATTTGAACAAGTGTTTTTCAATGAAAGACCTAGGTGAAGCTGCTTATATATTGGGCATCAAAATCTATAGAGATAGACAAAGACGCCTGATAGCTTTAAGCCAGAGTACATAGCTAGACAAAGTTTTGAAAAGGATCAGAATGGATAAGGCAAAGAAAGGTTCAGTGCCTATGTTGTCAGGTAAGATATTGAGGAAGGCTCAGTGTCCAACTACGGTAAATGATAGAGAAGCTATGAGCAAAGTGCCTTATGCGTCGGCCATAGGTTCTATCATGTATGCCATGCTGTGTACTAGACCGGATGTGTCCAATGCTCTTAGTTTGACGAGAAGGTACCAAAGTGATCCAGGAGTGGAACACTTGACAGCCGTGAAGAACATCCTAAAGTACCTAAATAGGACTAAAGAAATGTTCTTAGTCTATGGAGGTGATGAACAGCTTGTCGTAAAGGGTTACGTCGACGCTAGTTTCGACACCGATAAGGATGATTCTAAATCTCAGACAGGATACGTTTATATTTTGAATGGAGGAGCTATGAGCTGGAGAAGCTGCAAGCAAAGCGTGATCGCGGGATCTACAGTAGAAGCGGAATACATGGCTGCTGCAGAAGCGTCAAGTGAAGGAGTTTGGATCAGGAACTTCATCACTGAGCTTGGCGTGGTTCCAAGTGCATTGGACCCACTGGAGATATTGTGTGACAACACTGGCGCCATAGCACTCGCTAAGGAACCAAGATATCATCCAAAGACCAAGCATATCAACCGCAAGTTTCATATAATCCGAGATTATACAGCAGATGGAGATCTGAAGATTAGCAAAGTACATACAGATCTGAATGTCATAGATCCATTGACTAAACCTCTTCCACGTGTAAAACATGATCAGCACCTTAGTGCCATGGGTGTGAGATTGTTGCAAAATGTAAACTAGATTATTGACTCTAGTGCAAGTGGGAAACTGTTGGAATTATGCCCTAGAGGCAATAATAAAGATGTTATTATTATAATTCTTGTTCATGATAAAGTTTATATTCCATGCTAGAATTGTACTAAGCAGAAACTTTAATACTTGTGTGGTTTGTGAACAACACCGTGTCCCTAGTATGCCTCTATGGACTAGCTCATTGATTAATGATGGTTAAGGTTTCCTAACCATAGACATGATTTGTCGATTGATAATGAGATCATATCATTGGGAGAATGATGTGATGGACAGACCCAAACTAAGCGGAGCAATTAGATCGTGTCATCGTGTTCATCTTTGCGAAGCTTTTCTTATGTCAAATATTGTATTTCTTAGACCATGAGATAATACAACTCCCTGGTATCGGAAGAAAGCTTTGAGGTCATCAAACGTCATCCTATGAGAGGGTGATCATAAAGGTGTTTCTCAGGTGATCAGAAAGTACCTGTTGGGTTGTATGTATCGAGATGGGATTTGTCCCTCCCAAGTCGGAGAGATATACTTCGGGCCCACTCGGTAATCGATATCAACACCGCTTGCAAGCATGTGGTTAAGGAGTTAATCACAAAGTGATATCGGATTACGGAACGAGTAAAGTACTTGCTGTGAACGAGATTGAACTAGGTATGACGGTACGGACGATCGAATCTCGGGCAAGTAAAATATCGCGAGACGAAGGGAATATATATATGGGATTGATTGAATCCTGGCATCGTGGTTCATCCGATATGATCATCGATGAATGTGTGGGAGTCAATATGGGTTTCCAAACCCCGCTGTTGATTATTGATATAAGATCATGTCTGCATGTTCTCGAACCCGAAGGGTCACACACTTAACGTGTCTCGAGCTAGGATAGATTGGATAATTGGTTTATGAGTTTTTGTTCGGAGTCTCGGATGGGATCCGGGACATCACGAGAGGTTCCGAAATGGTCCGGAGAATAAGATTCATATAAGGCAGTGTAGTTTTTGGAGTTCGGAATTGTTCCGGGTTAATCGGTATTGTTTCGGAAGCTTCTAGAACCTTCCGGAGGGGGACCAACATGGTCCTACCTGTCGGGAGGGGGCATGGGCCTATGAGGGAGTTCCCTGGCCATATTGGGTCAGGGGCATAAGGCCCCATAGGGCCCAGCCGGCCAACCTAGGGCTAAACCCTAGGGGAGCTTCTAGAAGGGGGGGGGGGAACTTGCCCCCCATTCCTTCCCCCTTGGCCGCCATCCCTAGGGCTTGGAGGAGGGGCAAGGGCTGGCCGCCCACCCCTCTATATAAAGAGGGCTGGGGGCACACCCCCTCCCACACCACCTCCTCAACCCTAGCCGCCCTGCTGCCCTCCTCTCTCTCTCCCTCCCGACTGCGTGTAGGCGAAGCCCTGCTGCAGAAACTCTCCACCACTTGCACCGCGCCGTCGCGTTGTAGATCCAATCCGTCTCTCCACCATACTTGCTGGACCGAGGAAGGAGGAGACGTCGAGGTGCCGCACGTGTGCATCTCTCGGAGCCATCGCCACTTGCGGTGTTAGATCGGATCGGATCGCGAGGAGGAGAAGCGAGTACGACTACATCACCCACGTTCCGACGAATGTTCCGCTGTGCGAAACTTCAAGGGTATGAAGATCTCATCTAATCCCTCTCGTTGTTTGCATCTCCTATATTAGATCTTGGCTTCCCTCTGTTCGCATCCTTAGAAAATTTTGATTTACTATGCCGCGAAACCCTTCAAGAGCTCCCACTCACTTTCTTGTAAATACAAGCTTCTCCATAAGTTTGTATAAAACCAAAACTTTTGATCACCTTATCAAAACATTGATTCCAACTACGGGATGCTTGCTTCAATCCATATATGGACCGTTGAAGTTTGCATACCTTGTTAGCATCTTTAGGATCGACAAAACCTTTGGGTTGCATCATATACAACTCTTCATCAGTGTCTCCATTGAGGAATGCTGTTTTGACATCCATCTGCCATATTTCATAATCATAATATGCAGGGATTGCTAACATAATCCTCACAGACTTTAGCTTCGCTGCTGGTGAGAAGGTCTCATCGTAGTCAACTCCTTGAATTTGTCGAAACCCTTTTGCGACAAGTCGAGCTTTATAGACAGTAACATTACCATCATCATCTGTTTTCTTCTTGAAAATCCATTTATTCTCGACAGCCTTCCGGCCATCCGGTAAGTCCAACAAAGTCCATACTTGGTTTTCGTACATGGATCCAATCTCGGATTTCATGGCTTCTTGCCATTTATTGGAATCTGGGCTCATCATTGCTTCCTCATATGTCGCAGGGTCATCGGTGTTGTCCACCAACATGACACTCATGACGGGATCATACCAATCAGGAGTGGTACGAGTTTTCGTTGACCTGCGAGGCTCTGTAGTAACTTCAACCGAAGTTTCATGATCATCATCATTAGCTTCCTCTCTTATTGGTGCAGGCACCACAAGAACTTCTTCAGGTGCTGTGCTACTCGCAAGTTCGAGAGAAGGTTCGACAACCTCGTTGAGTTCTACTTTCCTTCCAGTCACTTCTTTCGAGAGAAATTCCTTCTCTAGAAAGGATCCATTCTTGGCAACGAAGATTTTGCCTTCGGATCTATGATAGAAGGTATACCCAATAGTTTCCTTCGGGTATCCTATGAAGACGCATTTTTCCTCTTTGGGTTCAAGCTTGTCCGGCCGTAACTTCTTTACATAGGCTTCGCAACCCCAAACTTTAAGGAACGACAATTTAGGTTTCTTCCCAAACCATAATTCATAAGGTGTCATTTCAACGGATTTAGATGGTGCCCTATTTAAAGTGAATGCGGCTGTTTCTAATGCATAACCCCAAAATGATAGCGGTAAATCTATAAGTGACATCATAGAACGAACCATATCTAAGAGAGTTCGATTACGACGTTCGGACACACCATTACGCTGTGGTGTTCCCGGCAGTGTCAATTGTGAAAGTATTCCGCATTTCTTCAAATTCTCGCCAAACTCGTAACTTAGATATTCACCTCCACGATCAGAACGTAGAAATTTAATCTTCTTGTTACGATGATTCTCAACCTTACTTTGAAATTCCTTAAACTTCTCGAAAGTTTCGGACTTATGTTTCATGAAATAGATATACCCATATCTACTAAAGTCATCCGTGAAGGTAAGAACATAACGATAACCACCGCACGATGATACACTCATTGGACCACACACATCTGTATGTCTGATTTCCAATAAGTCCGTATCTCGCTCCATCATACCAGAAAATGGAGTCTTAGTCATTTTACCCATCAGACATGCTTCGCATCTTTCAAGTGATTCGAAATCAAGTGATTCAAGAAGTCCATCGGAATGGAGTTTCTTCATACGCTTCACTCCAATGTGACCAAGACGACAATGCCATGTATAGGTCGAGTTATCACTCGATTTCAAACGTTTAGCTTCAATGTTATTAATATGTGTATTTCCACTATCGAGATTCAATAATAATAGACCATCTATCAAAGGTGCATGTGCATAAAACATATTACTCATATAAATCGAACAACCATTATTCTCGGACTTAAAAAAGTAACCGTCTCGCAATAAACAAGATCCCGATATAATGTTCATGCTTAACGCAGGAACCAAATAACAATTATTTAAGTATAAAACTAATCCCGATGGTAGATGAAGAGGTAGCGTGCCGACCGCGATCACATCAACCTTTGATCCATTTCCCACGCGCATCGTCACCTTGTTCTTCACTAGCTTTCGTTTATTCTACAACACCTGTTTCGAGTTACAAATATGAGCAACCGAACCAGTATCAAATACCCAGGCACTACTACGAGTACTAGTGAGATACACATCAATAACATGTATATCGGATATACCTTTCTTCTTGATGTTGCCGTTCTTCAAATCCGCCAAGTACTTTGGGCAATTTCGCTTCCAGTGACCTTCTCCCTTGCAGTAAAAGCACTCTATATCAGGCTTAGGTCCAACCTTGGTCTTCTTCGTCAGTGCGGTAACTTTCTTACCACCCTTCTTCAAGTGTCCCTTTTGCTTAGACTTGCCTTTCTTGAATTTGGTGGTCTTATTGACCATCAACACTTGGTGCTCTTTCTTGATCTCCACTTCTGTAGATTTTAACATGGAGAAGAGTTCTGGCAACTGCTTGTTCATGCTTTGCATATTGTAGTTCATCACAAAGTTCTTGTAACTTTGTGGTAGTGATTGGAGGACACGGTAAATCCCCAAGGCATTAGGAATCACTATACCCAAGCTTTGGAGTTTGTTTGCGTGCCCAGACATCTTAAGCACATGCTCACTGACGGAGCTGCCCTCTTCCATCTTGCAGTTAAAGAACTTTTCAGAAGCCTCATAGCTCTCAACTGCCGCGTGAGTCTCAAAAATCAATTTGAGTTCACAGACAATATCATGTGGTTCTGAATTCTCAAACCTTTTCTAAAGCTCCGATTCTAAACCATACAAGATAGCACACTGAACTATGGAGTACTGATTCTTCCGAGCGAGGTAAACGTTCTTTACTTCATCGGTAGCATCAGCTGCAGGCGGGTCACCCAGCGGTGCATCTAACACATAGGTCAAATTACCATCATTGAGGACAATCCTCAAATTGCGGAACCAATCCGCGAAGTTGCTTCCATTGTTTTTCAACTTTTCTTTCTCTAGGAACGTATTAAAATTGATGGTAGGGGCCGCCATTGATCTACAACATATTTGCAATAGTTTAGACTAAGTTTATGACAAATTGAGTTCTAATTAATAGTTAAATTAATCTAGGTGAACTCCCACTCAAAACAATATCCCTCACATTGTTTTAGTGATCACACGAACCAAATCCACCACATCAAAACTGATCATCACGAGAGTTGATGTAGCTTCAATGGCGAACAATCGACATGTTCATCATATCTACTATATGATTCATGCTTTACCTTTCGGTGATCCGTGTTCCGATACCATGTCTGTACATGCTAGGCTCGTCAAGATCAAACCTTAGCTTCCGCATGAGCAAATCTGGCTTGTTCACGTTGTATACACTTGCAGAATCTAACACACCCGATCATCACGTGGTGCTTCGAAACAACAAGCTTTAGCAACGGTGCTTACTAAGGATGAACACTTTCGAACTTGAAATTTATGTGCATGAGGGATCATCTTATAATGCTACCGTCGTCAACTAAGCAATACAAGATGCATAAAGGATTAACATCACATGCAATTCATAATATGTGATATGATATGGCCTTTCTTCTTTGTGCTTCCGATCTCCATCTTCAAGCACGAACATGATCTCCATCATCACCGGCATTGCATCAAGGTCAATGATGCTGCTCCATGGTTGTCGTCCACCAGCTTCAACTATTACAACTACTTTGAATAGACACGCAGGTCTTAACGGAATTTAAAGACAACCATATGGCTCCTGCCGGTTGCCAACTTACAATAAGGAACATTGCATACATCAAATATAATCACAATCCTGGCCATATCACATCACAGCACACCCCTGCAAAACAAAGTTAGACGCCTCTAATTTCTTTGCATGTTTTACGTGGTTTGGGGCTTTCAATAAGTGTCGATCTAACTTACGAACAAGAACCACAACGTTGATGTTTGAACTATCAAGTGCCCGTTGTAAATTGGATCTATACTATGATGAGAGAGATAGACACCCGCAAATCCACTTATGTAATACAAGTTGCATGTTGAGCGTGGAGCAAGTCTCATGAACGATGTCATGTAAGGTTAGCCCGGGCCGCTTCATCCCATCATACCGCAAGATGCAAAGTACACAAGAAGCAATTGATAATAAAAGCACCACCGCCCACAATGACCATTGTGTTCTACTCGTGCAATAGATCTACATATAGACACGGCTCTGATACCACTGTAGGGGTTCGTAGCATGGAAAACAAAAAAATTCTACCGCATACAAACAAACAAGCCAAGATCTATCTACTAGATTGTGGCAACGAGTCGATGGAATAACTTACCCTCGAATATTCCAAAGTGTTTAATGAGAGCAGATTCTCGTGGGTGATGTAGTCGTACTCTTGCCGATCTCAAGATCGCGTAGACGATCCTTCCGGCGTTGCGTTCTGGCAGCGCTTCCGCAGTCGATCACACGTTCGGTACTCGACAAAGACCTTCCTCTCCATTGTTCCAGCAGGCAGCGGAGGTTGTAGCACTCTCCTCGCGATTCCGGCAGCACGACGGTGTGGTACCGGAAGTAGAGGGGAGATCCCGCAGGGCTTCGCCTTAAGCCGGAGTGGGTATGGTGGACTATGAGAAAGAGCCTCGGTGATCTAGGGTTTAGACGCACCAAGGAGAAGATGCAAGGCTGGCGGCGAGGGTTAGCCCTAGGCGGCGGCGACTTGCCCTAGGCGGCGGCGGCTATGGTGGGCGACAGCGGCTAGGGTTAGGGTTTAGAGGGGTGTGGTGTTGTATCTAGGAGGGGAGCCCTGCCCCTTCTTATATAGGTGGAGGGGGCACGCCCGGGAAGGGGAGTCCCTCCCCAACTCGACTTCCAAGGCCGGCGGTGGAGGGAGAGGGACTTCCTCCCCTAGTAGGTTTCCTACTCTCCCTCCACCAAATAAAATAGCCGTTTGACTTTTCAAATTGGCGTTTGACTTTTCAAACGAGGATTTGATTTATCACTTTATTTTGCTCAGCGATGACACCTAGTACATGATGCAATCATTCCAACTTGTTATGAAACATTCATGTACCCTTCCCCTCTGGAGTGCCGGACATTCCGGAACCTTCTAGAACATTCCCGATGAAAACACCGGAACCATTCTCCAACCCCGAAACAGGACTTTCCTTATATGAATCTTATTCTCCAGACCATTCTGGATCTCCTCGTGATATCCCGGATCCCATCTGAGACTCCGAACAACATTCGGTCTCTTACTCATCATTCCATAACTACTCAACAACGTCGAATCCTTAAGTGTGTCTCCCTACGGTTCGTGAATTATGCGGACATGATCGAGACACTTCTCCGAACAATAACCAATAGAGGAATCTGGAAATTCATATGGCTCCCACATATTTCTACGATTACTTTGCGATCGAATGAACCAGTTACATACGATACCAATTTCCCTTTGTCTCACGATAGTTTACTTATCCGAGGTTATGATCGTCGGTATCTCTGCATACCTAGTTCAACCTCGTTACTAATAAGTACTCTTTTCTCGTTCCCGTGATATGTGATCCCTTGTGAGCCAGTCACATGCTTGCAAGCTAATTTGATGACATTCCACCGAGAGGGCCCAGAGTATATCTATCCGTCATATGGATGGACAAATCCCACTCTTGATCCATGTGTCTCAACCAATACTTTCCGAACACTCAATGCCACCTTTATAGCCACCCAGTTACGGTGTGGTGTTTGATGTCATCAAAGCATCCTTCCGGTGATGGTGATATGCATGATCTCATGGTCGAAGGAATTAGGTTACTATGTATCAGAAAGCATGTAGCAATTGAACTATTAAAATGACTTGATCTTTATGCTACGCTTATCTATAGGAGTATGTCCATCATACCATTCTCCTAACGATATGATCTTGTTGTTAATAACATCTCAATGTTCATGATAGGGAAACCACAATCATTTATTATAAAGAGGCTTTACTAGGGACTCTAATTTAGTTTACAAATCACACAAGTATTAATGTTTCCTTGTTAATACTGTTATAGCATGAATGTAAACATTTATCATAAACACAAAGATATAATAATAACTATATTTATTATTGCCTCTAGGGCATATCTCCAACATATTGTTCCCTTATCTTGAGCTGGAAATAACCTGACCGAAGATCAATCTTTGAGAACACACAAACTCCTTCTAACTGATCAAACAAGTCATTGATTCTAGGCAAAGGGTATTTGTTCTTGATAGTCACCTCATTGAGTGAACGGTAATCTATGCATAATCTTTGACTTCTATCTTTCTTTTCCACAAATAAAACTGGTGCTCCCCAAGACGAAGAACTTGGTTGAATAAATCCTTTCTGCAACTGTTCTCCAAGTTGTTTATTGAGTTCTTTTAGTTCATTAACTGACATCTTGTACGGTCTCTTTGCTATTGGCCCAGATCCTGGTAGAAAATCAATAAGAAATTCCACATCTCTATCTGGTGGCATTCCCGGCAATTCTTCCGGAAACACATCCGGATATTCACTCACAATTGGCACACTATCCATGCTAAGCCCCTTAAGAGAATTTAGCTTACTCCGTTTTGCTTCAAAGTTGGTCTTGAATCTAATCCTTTTGTTTTCTGGAGTTGTGAGTGAGACAGTATGGTTGGCACAATCTATCACTCCCTTGTGCTTAGTCATCAGTCCATTCCCAAAATAACATCCAATCCTTTGGAGTTTAGGATTATCAGATTAACGGGAAAATTATACTTCCCAAACTCTATGACCAGATCATGGCATCCTGAATTCACTATCATTTCTCCGCCAGGAGAACTTAGTTTTATAGGACACCCTATATTTTCTACCGGTAGTTCATTTCTTTCAACAAATGCTCTTGATATGAATGAATGAGATGCACCAGTATCAAAGAGAACAAATGCTGGAACAGAATTGAGTTTGAACTTACCAGCAACAACATCAGGTTCCTCATAGATTTCCTCCACATTGATGTGGTTCACTTGCCCCTTCTGGAAAGGGTTGGGTTTGTTGGGTCCTTCAACTTTCTTTTCTGGGCACTCATTTGCATACTTCCCCATCTTCTTGCACTTGAAACATTCAACCTGACTAAGATCCTTCTTAACAGGCTGGTTTCCACTGCCACTTCCACTGTGGTGTCTCTTATATCCACTCTTGTGATTTTTATACTTGTCATTGTCATGACTACGGTGATGCTTGTTGTCATGATGACGGTTGTGGTTGTGGTGCTTGTTGAACTTCCCATGCTTGTGGGATCCAGAACTCCCACTATCATCATAATGGGAACGCTTGTGAGACGATCCCGAGTTGTGCTTGTCAGAGTGCTTTCTCTTCCTGCTTTCCACTTGTTTCATCTTGCTCTCCAAAATAGCAGCCTTTTCACAAAGAGACTGATAAGTGGGAACATAAGCCACAGATAGCTGTAGGTTAAGTTCATCGTTCAATCCTTCAAGGAACTTTTCTTTCCTCTTAGCATCAGTGTCAACTTCATCCGGTGAATAACGCGCCAGATTGTTGAACTCTTCAATATACTTAGCCACGCTGCGGTGGCGCTGCTTCAAGTTATGAAATTCCTTTTTCTTCAGACTCATCACTCCGGATGAGATGTGAGCGGTACGGAAACCATCTTCAAAGATAGCCCATGTCACATCCTCAATGGGAGTGGTGATCTAGAAATTATCCCACCAAGTGGCTGTTGGTCCTTCCAACAAGTATGCTGCAAATCTGACCTTCTCTTCATCAGTACAGCCAACGGTTACCAAGTCCTTATTCACAGAGCATAGCCAATCATTCGCCACCATAGGATCAATAGTTCCTGAGAACTTTGCTGGCCTCAGTCTTAAGAACCTGGTAAGCATGTCAAAACCCGGTGGGTTGTTCTGATTGTTGTTGTTGTTATTATTATTATTGTTGTTGTTGTTGTTGTTGTTATTGTTCTGATTCTGGATGAAAGTAGTCATAATTTGCATCAACTGAGTCTGAGATGTCATCATTTGCTGTATCTCAGGGGTGATGTTGTTGTTGTTGGGGTTGGGATTGGCACGTCGGGGAGGCATCTGTGGTTTTCAATAGAGGTAAGAATGAGATACCCATAGATGCTAACATGCACAATACATCACATAACAATCACAATCATGCATCATAATAATAAAAGTTCCACAACACAAACAACATGTTCTGAAAAAGTAAACACACCAATAGCAAGCCATCCACATGTTCGATGGTCATTGCAACTCAATAATCAAAAGCATGATAAATAAATGGTAAATGAGTAGTCATCACTACTCCTCTGCATCAACCTCCTCATCAACAAATGTAAGACCTGCATTCTCCATCGCGGTCTTGTATTCCTCGACATTGGTGGTCAAGGCCTCTACTTTGGCTTTGAGAGCCCTCTTCTGTGCACGAAGCCTCTCAATCACACCTTGCTGATGCTCGAGCTCGAAGTCCTTGGCCTCTAGTTCTGCAGTCATGTCTCGAATCCTCTTGTTCCTATCTTGGACTCGCTTCTCTTGACTCTTGAACTTTCTATCCTGACTCTCAAACTTGGCCTCCATCTCCTTGACTATCTCATCTTGCTCCGCGAAGAGCTTGTCCTTCTCACGAAGCTGCACCTGGAGTTCGTCATTGCTAAGCAGGACGTTGGTCCTATCAGTATCTAGGTGCCTAAGAAGAACCTCTAAGTCCTGGAGGTATAGACGAATCGGTTCTGCCGTCTCTCTCAAAGTATCCTCAAAGTCAATGGCCTCACCATCCTCATCACGTCTACCAAAGGCGTGGAAGTGAGTACCTCTAACCTCTCGAGAGTGTCTCCCAAGCAAACGTCCAAGCAAATCCTGCATGACTACCTCTAGGCCTCTCTCCTTGTCATCATGCATGAGCTTGAAGATGATTGCCTCCGTGGTAGGCTCAGTCTAGCGTCCTGGCTGATTAACCATGAAGCCCCAAAGGTCATTCCTCTTGAACTTGGTGAGGGGAAGCATCATGATGGAAGGAAGTGTGAGATTGAGCAGACTAGTGAGATCAATAATACGATTGCCAAAACGAGTTCCCTTGAACTCTTCAGCCGTGATGATACTAACATTAGGCATCTATTTTATAAGATAGAAAAAGTTAGAATCAACACAATTAAAGATAAATCACAAGACAAGACATCACATGCATATCTTTGGAAATCAAAACACACAAGTCATGGTATACATAAAACCATTACAAACATCCAAGGTTCAGCTTATTTTAAACAACATTTGGGAAATAAAATGATAAGTGTGGTGGTCCAACTAACGAGGTACGTTACAGTCCCATCTCACTTGCCAAGTTGGCTAACAGGGCATCCCTAGAGGCAATCTGTCTATCTAGATCACATGACTCCATTGCTAAGTCTATGATGTCCTCCCTTAAACTTTGGTTGGTAGCCTCTAACTCTTGGGTATGTTTCTTTTCTTCCTTAAGGTCATTCTGGGTGTTGAGCATTCTGCACTTGATTCTATCACCAAGTTCTGTGATGGCTTTCCAAGCTTCATCCCTTGCTGAATCAAAGAATGTGGTGTGCATCACTGAGTTAGTGACCATGCAGAATCCTGAGTCCTTGTGGTTGTCTTCCTTGTTTTTATACAAGTGAAGTTGCACCCACCAGTACTCAACTCCTTCATCCATCATAGGAAAACCCTTGTACACAGCTGCACCATGTATTCCCATGGCAACCATGAGGTCCTTGAGAGCCTTGGAGAATTCTGTCTCACATTCCAAAGTCATAGTCATGAGTGGTCCCTTCTTCATGGCTTCGTTGATGGAGTTCATCTACAAATAGAGATGAGAAAGAAGATTAGAAAAGTTTACGAGAAGAAAAGACATGTGTAGAAGTTGTTGAATTTTTTTTCCTTAGTGGTTTCGAATCCTAGGGTCATAATCCTACAGGCAACACAGTGCTCTGATACCATCTGTAAGATCCCTCCTTTGTAAAGGAAAGGATCCCTGTGATTGCAATGCTAGTCCCTGGATCAATGCTAGCATCCACAGTTTAAGATGAAGTACACAGAAACAAAGGTCATTATTACATGTCATTCCAGAGACAAACTTAGTCTTTTACAAACTCCATGGCCATAGGCCTAATACAAGAGTTCAAATATATAATAAGATAAATAAGTCTTCATCTTCATGTGCCACGGGCAAGCATGTTGAGTGTAGACTCATAACCCCTAATCACCATCAGAATAACCTGCAACAACACAAGTTACAGCCACAGTGGGTCAATACATTGGAATAGTATTGGCAAGTGATACCTTAGTAGAATGTTGGTAGACTAGATACTATATGCAATTTGGCTAAGTGTAGTTTAGGCTGGCTTTGCTCAAAATAGGTTTTTCCTATTAGTTGAAAACACTAGGTTTTCCTTTGACAAAAACTTTCCCAAGGAACCACCAATAGAAATTGGTGAACCTTCACCCTTGTTCAACCACAAGTTTTTAACTTAGAAATTGGGATGAGGAGATTCTTGATAGCTTCCATGTCTTGATGCTCAAATTGTCCAATACCAGGGACATGGCTAAGTACTTAGATTCTTCCATCTGCAGAGGTTGTGCACTTTCCCCACAAGACTTGATTTTCACCAAGACAGTACCTTTCAGAAGCCTTCCCTTAGACCAAATGGACGCGTTCCAACCTATCATCACACTACCACCAACTGTCCAAATGGATAAGTTATTGCAACCTATGTGATCCATGCAGAGCCCATATTGCCAAGTGGCTGCACTAGAAGCTTCTTAACATATGGCATCTCAAATCCCTTTGTTCCTGGGTGGCTTTCCACAAGTGAGATACACAAGGTAAACCACAGAAATGGGCCTTGTGTAACCACTCAACATAACCCATTCAAAATCATTCCACCCAGGTGATTCATTCACTTAGTTGTTTTATTAAGCAAAAACATAAGTCCAAAGACTTAGAAATATTTTCTCATAGCATGAATATATAACCACCCTTGGTTGCTACTAGCTAGGCTAAGCATGGCATAGATAAACATCTTAACTTAGAAATTTCTAGCAATTCTACAACTACTAGGATTTCCCAAGCATAGCATATAGATCAAAATATTCATGCAAGTCTAGCAAAATATTTCTAGTGCATAGTTGAAAAACATAGGTATAAAATCATGAAGTACCACTTGCCTTGGTAGTTTGGGGAGTAGCAACAATCCTCACAATCACAATCACTATTTGCACCAAAATCTACACATAAAATAATGGCACAAAATCACATATACAATTTATACAAGCAAAAATACATGAATTTATGCAATATGCCATGTGATAATTTTCTACACCAAACAAGACAAGTGCGTAGTACTGAAATCATAAACAAGTACAAAACAAGCCAAATAAATTTTATTTGAATAGCAAAACATTTTCCAAATAATTACTATACTCAAATTATGCCTACAAATGTTTCTGCAAAAACAACCATTTTAACAGAGGCAAAATATTAAACAGATTGCATAAATGGTAAGGATTTTCTCTCCTGATTCCATTGATATAAAATTTGTCAAATTTGGACGTGGGAATCAAAAGTTATGAATTAAACAAGTTTAACCAACTAATTTATCTAATTCAAATTTTTAAAACGAAACTCATGCCACGCGGCAGCTTCTGGTTGGTTGGTATCGCTTCGCGTTGGATCGTGCTCGCGCACCGTCAGATCTACTTAACATCTGCGGCTCGGATCTACCCGTACCTCTTCGGCCTAGCGTCTAATCTAGACCACTGGATCTAGATCCAGTGGATCTAATCGTTTTGACCACAACCTGGCAGCGCAAATGGCCAGAACGGCAGCGACCGCTCTGCCGGCGATGGATTGGCGAATCTAGCGAGGGTTGGGGACAGTGGTGTTGCTTACTAGACTCGCACGCACACGAGGGAGCTCAACGTGGTCGTCGTGGGGCGGTGTGGTGCTGCTGTGGTCGTGGGAGCTCGTCGGAGTCAAGGACAACGTCGGGCTTAGGTGGACGGCGACGTTGGCGAATCTCTGATCCGCCCTAACACAAACGGAAGGCATCAGCGTGTGCACATCATTCAGGCGAACATGATAGGGTCAAGGGAAAGGCACGGGGCGGTCGAACCTCACCGTAATTCCTTGTCGGAGTTGGAGACGGCGTCGGGAGTTTGCGGTGCTCGACGGAGTCGACGACCTAGGGCAGTACAAGTCGAACCAAAGGTGTCAGAAGAAGCGCAAGGTGATTGTGAAGCAGCTCGCGTGAACCAGAGAGCAAGGCATGCTCGGAACTCACTGTGATGGCTCGCCGGAGTGGTCCGGGACAGCAGCGGCGCGAGCTTGATTGTGGACAGCCTAGCGGCGCTCTGTGGTTGGTGAGTGCGGTCAAATGACCAGCGAGGGGAGGGGATTAAGTAGCCGGGCAGGGGCGGAGATTGCGCTCGCATTCATCGTCAATTAAGTAAATTAACATCGCGGCAGTGAAGGGGGAAGAAACGGGCGGCGACGGCGTCTGCGTGCGGGATTTGGGGAAGAAGGAGCTGACGTGGAGAGGGTCCACCAGTCAGCGTCTGTTTAGGTAGCGCAGGTGCGGTGAGATAAACAGGGAGAGAGGGAAACCCCGGGTGGGCTGGTTGTTGGGCTGGATCCAGTGTTGGGCCAGATTGGCAACGCCGGCCCTTTTTCTTTTCTTTATTCCTTTTCTATTTCTTTTTTGATTTTCTGGATTCATTTTCAAACAAATTCAAATGCAATTTGAATTCAAATCTTTTCTGGATTTTTGTAGAGTGTAACACTCATATTTTTGGGCATAAAACCATGTGTTCTCTCTGTACTAGCTTGGTCCCTTTGATTAAACAAAATAAACAGTGCTACATCACTTGATTTGAATAAGTTTTGAAAATGGTTTAAAAACCATATTTGTTTTGTAGATTTTTATCCAAACTCCAACATTCAACCAAAACAACAAGAGGGCAAGAAAAGCTTGGTTTAAAACAAATAATCTCTCAATTGAGAGTGGCATTTGTTTAATGGTTGCCCACATAAAATAATGAGCATCAGATGCTCTTGTTTTTGAATTGGTTTTGAAAAGGAACCCTAAATGATCATGGATGCATGGATGATATGCATGAGTTTTGAAACATGATTTTAGGGATGTTACATCCCCGCAGGGCGACAAGATGAAGTATGTCCTCCGGATGAAATTTCGAGCTTCCAACAACGAAGCCAAATACGTGGCTCTCATCCACGGCATGAGGACGGCCAAGATCGGCATACGTGGTCAACCTGATGCAGGTCATGGCAGTCGAAGAAACTTGGACAAGGCCATACCTCAGGTATCTGATAGACGGAGAACTGCTTGACAGCCCGACAGATGCCCGACGCATATCTCGCCGGTCCAAGGCCTTCACCATCATCAATGGCGAGTTGTACAAGTGTAGCATTTAGGGTGTACTCCAAAGGTGCGTCACCATCGGTGACGGCAAAACCATCCTCCAAGACATCCATGAGGGCATCTGCGGCCATCATGCGGGCAGCCGCGCCCTTGTCGCCAAAGCTCTACGAGCCAGATTTTACTGGCCAACGGCCATGAACAATGCCAAGGACATCGTCCGAAGATGCAATGGGTGCCAGAGGTTCGCCGACAAACCAGACGCACCCGGATCAGAGCTTAGGCCCATACCTCTGGCCTAGCCTTTCGCCCAATGGGGGCTCGATATGATTGGCAAACTGCTAAGGTCCTCGAAAGGAGGTCACGTTTACCTCCTGGTCGTAGTTGACAAATTCACCAAGTGGATTGAGGCCATGCCCGTCACTAACCAAAAGGGCAAAACGGCCGTCAAATTCTTCGAATCCATTGTTTACAGGTTCGGCGTGCCGCACAGCATCATCACCGAGAATGGGTCGAACTTCATCTCCAAAGAATTCCAAGACTTCTGCGAAGACCTCGGAAGCAACATCACATACGCCTCCGTGGCGCACCCGCAAACGAACGGGCAGGTCGAAAAGGCCAACGGCCTCATCAGTGGTGGCATCAAGAAACGCCTAATGAGCCCACTCGACCGACTCGCAGGAGCCTAGACACAAGAGCTACCCTCGGTCCTCTGGAGCTTGCGCACGACACCAAATAGCTCAACTGGCTACACGCTCTTCTTCATGGTGCACGGAGCCGAAGCCGTGCTACCAGCAGAGGTAAGCCACAAGGCCCCACGGGTCATCGCCTACAGCGAGGCCGAATCGACGGCCGCACTCGAATACACCGTCGACACACTCGACGAGGCGCGTGACATAGAAGCAGCTCGATCAGCGGTGTATCAACAGAGCCTCCGCAACTACCACAGCGGTCGGCTGCGCCCAAGGTCCTTCGTCGAAGGAGACCTAGTCTTGCGACTCAAGCAAGAGCGACCGAAGAAATTCGAGTCACCATGGGAAGGACCCTACATCGTCACCGAGGTCATCCTAGGTGGCGCCTATCGCCTCAAGCACGTGGAGTCCGGAGTCTCATACTCCAACCCATGAAACGTCACACAACTGCGACGCTTCTACCCCTAGCAATCCCCCTCTTTTACTTACAATAAGGCTATTCAGCCAAGGCTACTCAGCCGAACAATGTACCTCCTCCTTACGATACGAATAAAGCTAAGTGTCTCGCCCTAAATTTTTGTCTATTGTTCGCATTTTACTCCATGTTACAACACACTGGGGGGCCCCCTCACCTCACGACTTTGTCGACTGAGGACAACGGGTGTATACCTGAGTAGCTGACCACATCAGGCTAACGAAAAGGGCATGCAAACAAAAAAAGCACCACGTGCTAAATAACAACCAACCTTTACAAGGGCATAACACGCCAAGTCGAATACATACAAATTTTACATCTATCTTTTTACAGGTCCTACCTATTCTGAAGAATCACCTGCGCACGCTGCTCAAATAGATCTACAATCTGTTCGGCATACTACCTTATAGGCGCATAATGTGGACGCATATCCCACTCGCCACCATTCAGCCAAAGAGGCGGCCCGGCTGCTACAGCAGCAAGATCTACATATGGACGATGTAGCCGCGCGAGGGAAAGCGCGGCCTTCACCCCCGCGACCAGCTGATGCCGCACCAGCTCCCTAACATGATGCACATCTCGAAACTTCGCCAGCAGGCCCCAGAGAGTCGACGGTGCCTCATCAAGGGGAAACATCACATGCAGAACCGACGCCAATGAATTCTTTGCTTGACGCAGCACTCGAGACACCTGATGAACATGGTCCTGCACAGTCGCAAGGACCACGAAACAATCGCGGTCCATCCAGAAAAAAATGCCGGCCTCCCTGTCCTGCTGGGTCAGGCAGTTGATCCGAACAGAAATACGCTCCTTTTCCTCCTCAGGAACAAGGTTGGCACCTGCAATACTTGGAAAGTAAGATGACAGGCCAACAGGCGCATCCGAAACAATGAGCAGCAACTCAAAAAACTCACATCGAAGCTGTTCGGCTAGACGACGCAACTCCCCCATCAAATACTCCTCTATGGCAGCGCCTCGCTCTGTCTTCAATTTCCAAACATCGGCGTGGCCGTGCACTCCACACAATTCTTTCTCAAGACTACGGATGCGGTCACGAAGAAACACAAGCTACGACGCATCATCCAAGGATCGCCGCAGCTGCGGCGCAGGCAAAGTGTCAACAAGATCATCACCCGAAGGTCCCTAGGGGAAAAGAAGGGAAGGATATAAACAAGCACACGAATGAACAAAGAGCTCGGAGATTCATTATATGCAGCAAAAAGCCACTACATGGAACCATGAGTATTCATAGATATATTACAACAAAAGAAACAAAAGCTATCCTACAACCACAAGGCCTAAGAAGCTGCATCCTGAGTAGCCTCGGAGCCGGACTGCCTACTCTTAGCCTCCCCCTGCTGCCTCACCGCGTACTCAGCCAACAAGTCAATCAACTTCGGCCCATAACGTTTGCAACAGGCAGCGTAGAGGGCGAAGTCTACCTCGAATCCGTCGGCAGCTGTTGGCATCTGGGAGATAATTTGATGAAGATCTAGCTCCGCTCTAGACGCCAGGGCCATCGCCAGCCCCACGGATGCACCGATGCCTTTTTTCTTGCGCTTGTACGCCGCAGGTGCATCGGCTGACAACGCATCCGCCAACAAGTCGACATCCTCAAGGGCGACGCCCTTGGGGACGAGCTCCTTATAGAAGCGCCCGAGAACCTCCTTGGCCTTGGCAAGCGAGCCAACCACGGTGCTGCAGCGGTCTTCGACCACCGCAGTGGCATCATCCAGAGCACTTCCTTGCTCCAGGGCACCGCGGTCAAACTCGATGCCCGCAACATCTAAACATATCGGAAGAAACAACATGAAAACCAAGAAAAACAAGAAAGACAAGGAAGCCGAAAAAGAACAGATGAAACCACTCACCCGAAATAGCCTTGGCAGCAGCCATCAGCTTGCCGACTACCTCCTTCTCGCGCGAGGCCGCAGCGGTGGCGAGTTGCTCCACGCGGTCCATAGCCTCCTATTGCAGGCGCTCCTTGGTCGAAGCTGCATCGGCTAGCTCCCGCTCGAGGCACTTCTTTGCACCAACGGCGTCCTCGGCCTTCTTCTCTGCTCGCCCAAGGCTCTTTTTGAGAGCATCAAGCTCGCGGAGAGTGGTATTGTTTTCATCTACAGAAAAAAGATCACTCATTAGATCAAAGGAAAAGGAATCAGAGGAAGACGAAAATACCAACCAATGAACAACCCTTGAATCCGCTTGAAGCTGGCCTCAAGACCAGGTGCTGATGCACCAGCTGGTTTGTGCCTTGCACAAAAGGCTGTAGCAAGATACAAATTGTCAAAAGAAAGGCTCGGGGGCTGCGCCCAAGGAACAAGAAAAGCAAATCACGCATACGAAAAAACACTTGGGGGCTCCCCCCGAGGCACGTACAAAAAGGAAAGCATGATCAGAAGACCATCCGACAGATGCTCAGGGGCTCCCCCCGAGAAACAAAATCAAAGTGACCAGCGGATCATCTGAAAACGCTCGGGGGTTCCCCCCGTGGCAAGAACGAAGAGACTTACATGATCAGACGGCGACTCCGAAGGTCTGGCCGAAGTATTCTGGGGGACACAACCCGAGCCTCTTGCGGAGAAGGGTTCGGAGCAGCACCCTCAGAGGTGGCCACCATCGGAGGAAGAGGAGGATCAACCTTCGACTCCCCCACCATCTCCCGAGCGCCATCGCTGAAGCAGCCATCGATGGAGTGGCTACAAAAGAAAACATCAGACAAGTACAAGCAAGCAAAAACAAACGAGAGAAAAAAGCAACTGGATAAACTTTCGAGTTGAGATCGCTCAAGTCGAAGACAGGCGGGGTCCTCCTGCCCTTCTTCTCCTCTTTCTTCTTTTCCTTCTTCTCTTCCTTCTTCTCTTCCTTCTTCTCTTCCTTCTTCCGCTTCGCCGGTGTCTGCGGTGCCACAGCCCGCACGGGCACGGCCAGAATAGGAGAGGAAGAGCCCCCATGACCCCCACTGTGACGCTCAAGGCACAGTGGGTTCCTAGGCGTCGACGGAGTTGAAGCATCCGACGATTCGCTCGAGCTCCATGTCCGCTTTCGTGTCTGCTCCTCGCTCGACTCAAAGGCTTCTTCAGCCGGCGACCGTGCCGAAGGAAGCTCAGACATGGAGTCCACTACTTCATTGTCGGGTGCATCCGGGAAAATTTCGGATAGTGGAGGCTGACATGGTTATACCCTACGGGTACACGACCTTGGCATACCTAGTCCGGCCCAAGGAAGGCCCACGGCAAATATACGCCGACCCATGAAGAATTTCGGGTGGCCAAGGCCCGTGACGCCTTCGGATCCTTGGAGAGCAAGACTAGAACTTGTAACCGACTAGGTCTATGCCCGGGACCTGCCTAAGTCTATATAAAGGCTAGGAGGGAACGACCTAGATTGGTAGACTCATACTTTCGCATACACACCTCCACGCCAGATCGAATCTGTGCACCCCTGTAATCTTCGGTTCCGCCGTAATCAAGAGCAGACAAGCAGGAGTAGGGTTTTCCCTCCGGGGGCCTGAACCTGGGTAAATCTCGTGTCCCCTGGTTGCTTGTCTGTTAACCGTTCCGCGACTTCCAGCATCCCCATCTTCTCCAAAACCCAAGTCCATAACAATGGGCATTGACGATACGAAACCACGTCAATTGGCGCCGTCTGTGGGAAACGGGGACGCTGACTGTGCGGTCGTGACGGTCCCAACTCGATCGATCTACAACTCTGCGGCGACGGAGAATCATCTCCTCTTCGGCGCTTTCGACTTCACCGCCCACTTACCGGCCACCATGAAAGATTTTGGGTCCGTAGGCGACGGACTCGAAATCCTTTTCGGGAGCTTCTGCTTCCAAGTAGGGCAAACCGGCACCCTCCGCCTCCCTGAGTGGATGCCCCTACCATCAATCAGGCCCGCTTCATGGACCCTAGACCCCGTGCTACGCACGACATCATCAACAGATGATTCCAACTACAGCATCAGCTGCAACTCAGATCTATGCGATCCTCCATCGGATGAAGGGACCTACGGTTTCGGATCCGAAAGCTGTGGCAGTAGCGGACCAATCTACAAGCGCTACCAATGCGCTGTAGTCATCCAGAGCGACGCGGATCAACAGCCGCCTAATCCGCCGCCCAACCCACCGCCTAACCCACCAGATCGAAACGGCGGGAATAGAAGAAGCCAATCCCCCCCACCCGAAGGGGAAAACAACGGCCATGTCATCCGCCTTAGCAAAGAAGGATGGGCACAGGCCCGCAACACCGTGGCAGGAAACATAGTCCTGCCCGCAGACGCCTCACGTGAACTGCTGATGGCATACCACTTCCTCCTCATCGAGGAGCAGAAGAAGCAAGTCAAGATGCAGGAAACACTTGACAAACGCAAGCAAGCAGCCTCAGAGTCCAGTGCGTGACGAGCCGCGCTATCCGCCATGGGCATCGGTTCCAGCTCGAATGCCAACCAAGGCAACAAGCACCGCTCTCGGGTGGAAAACATGGACCCCATGGAGCGCCGGGAGGTGACCCGAACCCTCCACACGTCCTTCATGGAGATGGACGCCGACGACAACGTCATCCCGAAAACACCACAGGCTGCGATCATGCCAGCCACTACGTACCTCGCAGCCCACCCACCTCCGGAGGGGGACCCGAAAAGATCCATGCATAAGTCCGCACTCACCGGACTCGGACTTGTCGGAGCTGCACTCTACCAAGACGCTCCTGCGGAGCCAAAGAAGAAAGCTCCGGCCAGGCACGACCGGAGCCCCACCCCTTCATCCGAAGAGGAAGAGGAACATGACCTTCCTCGAAGGAAGAAGAGCTCGCGTCACCACAAACGCGACTACGACGCCAGAGACGCGCTTACACAACGCAAAATCGACAAAGCGCGAGCCAAACGTGCATGCTCGTCTGAATCCGAGATGGACGAAGACGAAGGAGAACTCTGTGGAGCCTGATGCTTTAGCAAATCTGTTCGGCGAACACGGATGCCACAAAATTTTAAGCTTCCTTCGGATACTCCGAAGTTCGACGGCATGCAAGATCCAAAAGCCTGGCTCAGTGACCATCTGTCATCCGTCAAGCTGCACGGCGGTAACAAAGAAACCGCCATGCAATGCCTTCAGCTGCAGCTGACAGGCGCGGCACGGATCTGGCTCAGCAGCCTATCATCAGGGTCCATCCGAAGCTGGGAGGAGCTAGCTTACAGCTTCATCTGAAATTTCAAGGGCACTAGCAAGAGGCCCGCCTCAATCGAAGAGTTGCGAGCCTGCACTCAAAGAACGGGCGAATCTATTCGCTCGTACATACTACGCTGGTCTAACACCAAGAATTCCGCAGCACACATCTCCGAAGAGAGGTCCATCGACGCCTTCAGGGACGGCGTCAAGCGCCCAGACTTCAAGGAGGAACTTGGGCGCGTCAAGCCCAAAACACTCGACCACCTCATGGACATCGCCAACAGGTGGGCCGACGGAGAAGACTCCATTCACCGAGCGCAATCGGAAGAATAAGACGACTACGGTCGACTGCGAGAGCACCGTAGCAAGAGAAGATTGCGCGTCTACGACGACCGCGACGGACCCGACATGGTCGAGGCTGGCTACATCGATCGCCGCAACGATGCCAACCGCAACAGCGGAGGATACCGCAGATGAAACTTCCGCGACGGAAGACGCCCAACGTAGACGTGGCAACGCCGTGACCACGATAGCGAACCCTCAGCATACGAAAAGCTTTCGGGTCCATGCACCATCCACTTCTACATCGACAAGCAGGATGGCAAAAAGAAGGCGAGCCACATGCTCAAAGACTGCCGCGAGTTCCAGAAGCTCAGCGAAAGCATGGTACAGATGAGGCAGCAAGCCCCAATCCCTGCGTTCGGAAACGCACCCGCGCCAGGAGAAATAGCGCACGGAGCTCCTCCACCACCACCTGCTGGAGGCCCGAACCAACCAGTCGCACCAGCACAGAATAACGCTGGGAATGGGTACCCCCCACTAAAAGGAGCACTGATGATGATCCAGAAGGGACGCCCAACGAACAGGGTGCAAAAGAAAATCACTCGCGAGATCAACTTGGCCGTAGCAACTCCACCCGCCATCCCTGAGTACCTCAGTGGATCGGAGTCATGCATCATGTTCAGCCGTTCGGATCACCCCCGTCAGATCCCTCGCCCAGGTCATGCTGCCCTGGTGCTCGAGGCACAAATCAGAGGCTTCGAGATGAGCCGGGTCTTCATGGACGGTGGCAGCGGCATCAACCTGATGTTCGCAAGCACCCTCGCAGCAATGCGGATCCCGCAGTGCAGCCTGGAGCAATCAGACACTACGTTCCATGGCATCGTCCCAGGAAAAGGCATACTCCCTCTGGGCAAAATTTGGCTTGATGTCATCTTCGGCACACCTGATAACTTCCGACTGGAGCAGCTCGAATTCGAAGTGGTGGACTGGCCATCGCAGTACCACGCCGTCCTCGGACATGTGGCATTCGCAAGGTTCCTGGCCGTCCCACACTACGCATACTTACTACTGAAGATGCCAGGACCAAAGGGCGTCATCACAGTCCACGGGAGCTTCACCCGATCGGACCAATGCGACAGGGATTTCAACAAAATCTCCCAATCTTTCGGCATGCAGGACGAGCTCGTAAGGCTCCGTGAGGTGACGGACAATGGGGCACCCCCAGTCACAAGGCAAAACGCACCTGACATGTCCTTCGACTCCACGGTCAACACCAAAAAGGTGCAGGTTCATCCGACGGATGCCTCCAAGACGGCGCTGATCGCCAACGACCTCAGCCCCGCGTAGGAAGGCGCGCTCGTCGAATTCCTCCGTGGGCGCTAGAAAATCTTCGCCTGGTGTCCTGCGGACATGCCAGGAGTTCCCCGGGAATTCTTCGAGCACGCACTCAATGTCTTTCCAGACACCAAGCCCGTCAAGCAGTCCATCTGGAGACTGTCGGAGCCACGGGCCGAAGCCATCGGGAAGGAAATCAACAGACTACTCGCTGCAGACTTCATCAGGGAGATCAAAGAAAGCGAGTGACTTGCAAATACAGTGATGGTCCCAAAGAAGGACACGGACATCCTTCGGATGTGTGTGGATTTCACGTCACTGAACAAGCACTGCCCGAAGGACCACTTCCCTCTTCCTCGGATCGACCAAATCATCGATTCGACTGCAGGAAGCGAGAAACTCTCCTTCCTTGACGCCTACTCAGGCTACAACCAAATTCGACTTAAGGTCGAAGATCAAGAGAAAACGGCGTTTATCACACCGTTCGGAGTATTCTGCTACAACACAATGCCCTTCGGGCTAAAGAACGCAGGTGCCACGTACCAGCGATGCATGCAGGCCTGCCTCAAGGACCAGATCGGTCGCAATGTCCAAGTCTATGTTGACGACATAGTGATAAAAACCAAGGAGGCAAGAACTCTTATAGACGATCTCCGTGAGACGTTCGACAACCTTGATCCCTACAGGATCAAGCTCAACCCTGAAAAATGCGCCTTCGGCGTCCCATCAGGTCAGCTGCTTGGGTACTTCATCTCTTAGCAAGGGATCGAGGCGAACCCGAAGAAAATCAGAGCCATCATGGCGATGGAGAAGCCGAAAAACCTCAAAGGCGTCCAGCAGCTTGCCGGACGAATAGCGGCACTAAGCAGATTCATCAGCCGCATGGGCGAGAAGGCCCTACCATTCTACCAGCTGCTACGCAAAGCAGATAAATTCGAGTGGACGCCAGAAGCCAACGACGCATTCGAAAGCCTCAAGCGGCTTCTCTCCACCTCGCCCGTCTTGGTCACGCCAAGGGAGCGCGAGCCTCTACTGCTGTACATAGCAGCCACACACCAGGTGGTCAGCACCGTGCTAGTGGTCGAACGACCCGAAGAGGGCAAGACCCACGGGGTCCAACGCCCAATCTACTACCTCAGCAAAGTACTCACGCCAACAAAACAGAGGTACCCTCACTACCAGAAACTCGCCTACGGCATGTTCATGACGGCTCGGCGGCTGAGCCATTACTTCCAAGAACACCAGGTGATGGTCGTCAATGAGGCACCCCTGAACAGCATCCTGAATAATCCAGAGGCCATAGGACGCGTGGCCTTGTGGGGCATCGAACTGTCACCCTTTGACATCGTCTACGAGAAGCGACTCGCAATCAAATCTCAAGTCCTTCCGGACTTCTTGGTACATTGGATGGAGCTGCAGCTGCCCGACACCCCAGACATGTCGCAGTCATTGACGATGCACTTCGATGGCTTCAAGCGTGAAGCTGGAGCAGGAGCAAGGGTCATACTGACCTCCCGGCAAGGCGACAAGATGAAGTACGTCCTTCGGATGAAATTCCGAGCTTCTAATAATGAAGGCGAATACGAAGCCCTCATACACGGCATGAGGATGGCAAAAATCTGCGGCGCAACGCGCCTGGTCATCTACGGTGAATCCAACCTCGTCGTCCGGCAGACAATGAACGAGTGCGACGCACACGCCGAAAACATGATCGCGTACCGCGCGCTCTACAACGCACTCGAAGGAGAATTCGACGGCTGCGAACTTCGACACGTCGGAAGAGAAAGCAACGAGGAGGCCGATACACTCGCCAACATCGGCTCGACCTGCGCAAAGGTGCCACCAGGTGTGTTCCTCGAACAGATCTGTGTGCCATCAATCAAGCGGAAATTCCCCAAAGGATCACCCGAAGAAGCAGAACACTTGGGGGCTACACTGCCCGAAGGTCATGAAGGACCCAAAAAATTGGACACAGAGGTCGCCATGGTCAACCTGGTGCAGGTCATGGCAGTCGAAGAAACTTGGACGCGACCGTACCTCTAGTTCTTGATAAACGGAGAGCTACCTGACAGCCCGACAGATGCCCGGCGCATATCTCATCGATCAAAAGCCTTCACCATCATCAATGGCGAGCTGTACAAGCGCAGTATCACGGGTGTACTACAACGGTGTGTCACCATCGATGACGGGAAAGCCATCCTCCAAGACATCCACGATGGCATTTGCGGCCATCACGCAGGCAGCCGCTCCCTGGTCGCCAAAGCTCTACGAGCCGGATTCTACTGGCCAACGGCCATGAGCGACGCAAAGGACATAGTCCGAAGATGTAACGGGTGCCAACGGTTCGCCGACAAACCACACGCACCCGGGTCGGAGCTCAGACCCATACCTATAGCCTGGCCTTTTGCTCAATGGGGCCTCGACATGATCGGCAAACTGCCAAAATCCTCGAAAGGGGGACACGTTTACCTCCTGGTCGCAGTCGACAAATTCACCAAGTGGGTCGAGGCCATGCCGGTCACCAACTAGAAAGGCAAAACTGCCATCAAGTTCTTCGAGTCCATTGTCTACAGGTTCGGCGTACCACACAGCATCATCACCGACAATGGATCAAACTTCATCTCCAAGGAGTTCCAGGACTTCTGCGAAGGCCTTGGGATCAACATCACATACGCCTCAGTGGCACACCCGCAAATGAACGGGCAAGTGGACAAGGCCAACGGCCTAATCGGCGCTGGTATCAAGAAGCGCCTCATGAGTCCACTCGAACGGAAAGCTGGAGCCTGGACGAAAGAGCTACCATCCGTCCTGTGGAGCTTACAGACTACGCCAAACAGCTCCACCGGCTACACGCCGTTCTTCATGGTGCACGGAGCTGAGGCCGTGTTACCAGCCGAAGTACGCCATCAGGCCCCCCGGGTCGTCGCATACAGCGAAGCCGAATCCACGGTTGCACTCGAAGATGTCGTCGACACACTCGACGAAGCCAGAGACGTAGCAGCAGCTCGCTCAGCGGTGTACGAGCAGAGTCTCCGCAACTACCATAGCCGACGGCTGCGCCCAAGGTCCTTCGTCGAAGGAGACCTCGTCTTGCGACTCAAGCAAGAGCGACCGAATAAATTCGAGTCACCATGGGAAGGACCCTACATCGTCACCGAAGTCCTCCCAGGTGGCGCCTATCGCCTCAAGCACGTGGAGTCTGGAGTCGCATGATCTAACCCATGGAACATCGCGCACTTGCGACGATTCTACCCCTAGCTACCTACCCCTTTACTTTCAATAAGGCTTTTCAGCCAAGGCTACTCAGCCGAACAATGTACTTCATCCACTACGATATAAATAAAGCTAAGTGTCTCGCCCCAAACTTCCGTTTCGCTATTTACAAAGGGCTCCCCCCACCTCACGATTTCATCGACTGAGGATCACGCGTGTACACCTGAGTAGCTGACAACGTCAGGCAAACGAACAGGACACGTACTCAAGCAAAGCACTGCGTGCTTACAACAAACAAACCTTTACAACAAAGGGCATAACATGCCCAGTCGAAATATACAAATTTTACATCTATCTCTTTTACAGGTACTACCTATTCTGAAGAATAACTTGAGTACGCTGCTCAAATAAATCTACGACCTGTTCGGCATACTGCCTCACAGCTGCATAATGTGGTCGCATGTCCCACTCATCACCATCCGGCCGAGAAGGTGGACCAGTCGCCACCATAGACAGATCTACATCAGGCCGATGCAGCCTCACAAGAGATAAAGTAGCCTTGACTCCGGCGACGAGTTGTTGCCGCACCAACTCCTTGACATTGCTCACGCTCCGAAACTTTGACAGAATACCCACAAGACTCGTCGGCGCGGCATCCAAAGGAAACATAACATTCAACGCCGAGGCAAGCGACATCTCCACCTGGCGAAGCACCCGCGAAACCTGGTGCACACGATCCTGCACCGTTGCCAGAACCATAGCACGATCACGATCAATCCAGAAGAAGCCACCGGCCTCCATGTCCTGTTGAGTCAAGCAATTGACCCGAACAGCGACACGCTCTTTATCTTCCCTCGGATCAAGGTTAGCACCTGCGACAATTGCACAAATTAAAAGGCAAGGCCAGCAGGCTCATCCGAAGAACTGAGCTACAGCTCGAAGTAAGGTGCAACTTACATTGAAGCTGCTCAGATAGCCGAAGTAGTTCCGTCATCAAGTACTCCTCTTTGGATGCACCGCGATCCGCCTTAGACTTCCAAACGTCGGCGTGACCACGCAACTCAAGCAACTCCCTCTCAAGACTACGAACACGGTCCCGAAGAAAAGTGAGTTGCGAAGGATCATCCAAAGATGGCCGCAGCTGCGCTGCAGGCGAGGTGTCAATAGGGTCAGCACCCGAAGGAACCTAGAACAGCAGAAAAGCAAAGGACACAAACATTCAGACAGTGGTAGAGCACAACTCAGGCGAATTCATTAAGCATATAAAGGCCACTACGTGGCACAAGAATTGTGTTCCTCAAAGTATTTACAGCAAAAGCAGACTACAAACTATCCTACATCTACAACGCCTAAGATGCGGCACCCTGAGTCGCCTCGGAGCCGGATTGCCTAGCCTTGGCCTCGCCCTGCTGCCGCAGCGCATACTCAGATAGCAAATCAATGAGCTTCGGCCCATATCGCTTGCAGCACGCAGAATAGGCAGCAAAGGCTACCTCGGATCCATCTGCGGTCGTCGTCATCCGGGAGGTGATCTGGGGCAGGTCCAGCTCCGCTCCAGCCGCCAAAGCCATCGCCATCCCGACAGACGCGCCGATGCCCTTCTGCTTGCGCTTGTACGCTGCAGGTGCTTCGGCCGACAAAGCCTCCGCCAGGGCATCCACATCATCAAGGGCCACACCCTTAGGGACAAGCTCCTTGTAGAAGCGGCCAAGGACCTACTTCGCCTTGGCAAGAGAGCTGACGACGGTGCTGCAACGATCTTCGACCGCTGCAGTAGCATCATCTACAGCACTCCCGTGCTCTAGAGCGCCGCGGTTAAACTCGATGCCTGCGGCATCTGAGACAAAAAAAGAAGAGAAGACATGAAGAAAAGCAGCACAGAAGAAGACAAGAAAACAAGAAGAAAGAGGCACAAATACAACCACTCACCCGAAACAGCCTTGGCAGCAGCCATGAGCTTGCCCGCCACCTCTCTCTCACGAGCAGCCGCAACAGTGGCCAGCTGCTCCTCACGGTCCGCGGCCTCCTGCTGCAGACGCTCCTTCGCTTCGGCTGCCTTAGTCATCTCTAGCTCGAGGCGTTCCTTCGCACCAACGGCAGCCTCGGCCTTCTTCTCCGATTGACCAAGGCTCTTCTTGAGAGCGTCGACCTCACGGAGAGACGTATTATGCTCCTCTACATACAAAACAAGCAAACATCGGAGAGAAGGACCGGAATAAATGGAAAAAGCACCAAAAGAAAATAAGTACCTTGCAGCTGTCGGAGGTTAGCCTCTAGCACCAGGCGCTCCTACACCAACCGCTTGGCCTCCTGCACAAAAGGCTGCAGAAAAAGAAACACCAGTAAGAAAAAGGACTTGGGGGCCATGCCCAACACAAAGGAATAAAAGCAAAATTTGTACACGGAGACACTCGGGGGCTTTCCCCCCGAAGATTCGAAAAAAGAAGAAGGCAAGAAATTTTTCAGACACCCGGGGGCTCCCCCCGTGGCACGAAACAGAGGTACTTACATGCTCTGATGGCAACTCTGAAGGACCGTTGGCGAAATTCTGAGGCGCAACCACCTGCACCTCCTGCAGAGGAGGATTCGGAGTGGCACCTCCTGACGTCGCCACCGTCTGAGGAGGAGGAGACGCAGCCTTCGACTCCCCCATCATCTCCCGAGCACCATCGCTAGAGGAGCCGTGGGAAGAATGCCTGCATACGAAACAATCAACACAAGTACAAAGTCAACAAGAAAAAAAAGAGGGGGACAGCAGTATAACATGAAACTTACGAGCCCAGTGAGCTCAGGTCGAAGACAGGAGGAGTCCTTCGGGCTCTCTTCTCCCCCTTCTTCTGATCCTTTTTCTCTTCCTTCTTCTCTTCCTTCTTCCGCTTCGCTGGCGGGTGCGGTGCTACAGCCCGCACAGGAATGGCAGGAATGGGAGAGGAAGAACCTCCATGCCCGTCACTATGACGATCAAGGCACAGAGGGTTTCTGGGAGTCGGAGGAGTCGATGCATCCGAAGATTCACTGGAGCTCCGCGATCGCTTGCGAGTATGGTCCTCGCTCGACTCGTTGACCTCTTCAGCTGGCGATCACGTCGAAGGAAGTTCGGACATGGAGTCCACCACTTCATTATCCGGCGCATCCGGAAACAATTCGGGCAATGGAGGTACCATGCCCGGCACCTTGAAGCTCTGCCAATGAGAAGGGAGTTTGTTAGAAAACAAAAGAAAACAAACACGCAATCAAAGAAAAGTGCTACGCGCACGAATCTACACCTGTGGAACAGCAAGCGTCGAAGAAAATGGCGGAGTCAACGACTTCCCCGGGATATCCTCTCCAGCCTTAAACTTCAACAGCGTACGAAGGGCCTTGTCGAGATCACTCTGGGAAAGCTTCTCGGCCGAAACTCTCGTCGGATCATGGCGCCCAGCATAAAGAAACATCGGGTGCGCCCTAGCCTGGAGCGGCTACACCCGACTCTCGAGAAACGTGCGGATAATATCCATGCCGTTCACTTCTTTATCAGGAATCAACTGGAGATCCTCCACCCGACGGTAAAGGGCCTCTATCTCCGCTGACTCGCCATCCAAGATATGATTTTTCCAGGACCTCTTTGGCTCGATTATCTGGGAGGAGTCGAAAGGGGCAAGCCCAAATTGCTGCCCAGCCACCGTGGAGTCGCGAATGTAAAACCATCGCCTCCGCCAGTACTGGACAGATTCGGACATAGAGAAAGAAAAGAAAAGAACATTGGCCCTAAGAGAGATGATGCAACCCCCAATGGGATACACACCATCCGAGCCGGATTGCCTCTTCATGGAATAGAGCTTCCGGAAGAGGCCAAAATGTGGCTCGATGCCAAGCCAGCACTCGCAGAAAGTGATGAAACAAGCAATGTGAAGAAGAGAATTCGGTGAAAGATGATGCAGCTGGATGCCATAGAGAAAGAGCAGCCCATGAAGGAAGTCGTGGACTGGGAAGGAAAACCCACGAATCACGAAGGCAAGAAACATAACCCGATACCCAGCAGGGGGACGGGGGATTACCTCGTTGCCTGGGAGTCTGGCAGCCTCTCTATCCTGCGGGATCAAGCCCCGCTCGTGAAGCCTGCGGAGATCACTCTCCCGCGTCTCTGATCGCTGCCAACCACCATCGGTGACACGGGTGGTGGTGGCACCCTTCCTCCCTTCGGCGGCGCTGGTACCAACCGCAGATGATGACTTCTTCGTTTTCCCCATCGCGCTCCGGCGGCACCGACGGTGAGAGTGCGGACGAGAAGAAGGAAATGTGGAAGAATCTCGCAGCGCGTAGCAAGAACCTCTGGAATACAAGGAGGCAGTGAAAACAAGAGTAGATGCGGTGAAAACAAACTACAGCTTTCCCCAATGATTATAACGGTGAAGACGACACACGACAGCCGTCCATCCAGAAGACCTAACGCCAACGGCAGATCTGGCCATACACGTGTCAGCATCGCAACGAACCGTCGTCACCACGCCGTCCACTACGCACGGAAATCGAGGCGACGCCGTAATTATCTCCACGCCGTGCGTGACCGGTCAATTCAAGGTCAGCAAGTGAGACCCACGTTCGTCCAGTCAAGTCATCTTTGGCATAGCAGACGCTTGAGGTCATTGATCGTCAGCACTGATGTCATCAAAATCTATACTAGCACCAATCACATTCTTCAGCTTCAAAGCTAAGAGTACTCACTCGAATCTTCGATTCGACTAAATACTCGGGGGCTAATCCTATCAGGAGCGCTGGCCGCGCACCCGAAAGATGAATAAAGACAAATTTTTTCTTCGAGTCCTACGTCGAGTCTACGACTCCACTACGGACTCGGGGGCTACTCTCATAGGGAGGATGGATTTAAGCATCCGAATTTTTTTTGTGTCCTACGGACTTAACACTGAAGAAAACACCTGAATAAAGTCTCTGCTCGAGTCTACGACTCGAACAGACACTCAGGGGCTACTCCCATAGGGAGCGCTGGTCGCGCACCCTATGAATTCTTCGAGTGCGATCCTTCGGATCAGAATGCAAAACTTTTCGGCAACACTGGCCCCAATTAACGCTAGGTGAGCAACATTCTCCTTGGCCACCCGAAACACCTCTGCGGTGATAAATATTCGGATGCTGTGTCTGCGACGCAAAGATAAGACCTACAGATATCATCTGATGGCCTGGCAACGCACACGACTGCGCTCTGCTAGTATAAATCCGTGCCAGCAGGCGCGATGAAAAATCCCGACGGACGCGTTGGGTACACCAATTAAAATCACTGGAATTCCACTCCTGTATGTCCTCCGCGGGCTGAGTTGAATTACACCAGCATATGTTCCGGGTTCTAGTCGAGGGACTCGAACCTGAAGAAGATCGTGTTGTTTTGTCCTAAGACAGTTAACTGACCCTGATCCATCGGGAGAGTCAGGCACACGCATCAACAATCCCTACACACTTTTCTCTTGAAAGACAGAGTTGCACCCGAAGGATTGAAGAGTCCTCAGCCGAATCTATGATTCGACTGAACACTCGGGGGCTACTGACATGGTTATACCCTACGGGTACACGACCTTGGCATACCTAGCCCGGCCCAAGGAAGGCCCACGGCAAATATACGCCGGCCCATGAAGAATTTCGGGTGGCCAAGGCCCGTGACGCCTTCGAATCCTTGGAGAGCAAGACTAGCATAGATAGGAAATTCAAAGGGGTAAAACCCTAGAACTTGTAACCGACTAGGTCTATGCCCGGGACCTGCCTAAGTCTATATAAAGGCTAGGAGGGCACGACCTAGATCGGTAGACTCATACTTTCGCATACACACCTCCACGCCAGATCGAATCTGTGCACCCCTGTAATCTTCGGTTCCGCCGTAATCAAGAGCAGACAAGCAGGAGTAGGGTTTTCCCTCCAGGGGCCTGAACCTGGGTAAATCTCGTGTCCCCTGGTTGCTTGTCTGTTAACCGTTCCGCGACTTCCAGCATCCCCATCTTCTCCAAAACCCAAGTCCATAACAATGGGCATTGACGATACGAAACCACGTCAGAGGCGACATGCCCGGTACCTTGAATTCCTTCACAAAAAGAAACAAATTTTCAGCACACAAGCAAGTACAAGGAAAACGCAGTCAAAAAAAGCGCTACGCGCACGTCCTAGATCTACACCTGCAGAACCGGACGAGAGGCGGCGAATGGAGGAGTCAGCGACTTCCCCGGGAGATCCTCTCCAGCCTTGTACTTCAGCAGCGGATGCAGAATCCTGTCGAGATCCCCCTGGAGAACTCCTCAGCCGAAACCCTAGTCGGATCATGGCGACCAGAATAAAGGAACATCGGGTGCGCCCTAGCCTGGAGTGGCTGCACGCGACATTTGAGGAATGTGCGGATGATATCCACACCGTTCACCTCTTTATCCGGAATCAACTTAAGATCCTCCACCCGACGATAGAGCCCCTCTATCTCCGCCACCTCGCCATCCAAGATGTGGTTCTTCCAGGACCTCGTCGGCTCAATTTTCCGGGAGGGGTCGAAAGGAACAAGGCCAAAGTTCTGGCCGGCTACTGTGGAATCGCGGATGTAAAACCATCGCCTCCGCCAGTACTGTACAGATTCAGACATAGAAAAGGAGAAGAAGAGAAAGTTGGATCTTAGGGAAATGATGCAGCCGCCGATGGGATAAACACCATCGGAGCCAGATTGCCTCTTCACGGAATAGAGCTTCCGGAAGAGGCCAAAGTGTGGCTCGACACCGAGCCAGCACTCACAGAATGTAATGAAGCAGGCGACATGAAGAAGCGAGTTCGGTGAAAGATGATGAAGGTGGATGCCATAAAGGAAAAGTAATCCACGGAGAAAATCGTGGATTGGGAAAGAAAGGCCCCGAAGGAAAAAGGCGATGAACATGACCCGAAACCCAGCGGGGGGATGGGGAATTACCTCGTCGCCGGGAACTCTGACGGCCTCCTTATCCTGCGGGATTAGACCCCGCTCACGAAGCTTGCGGTGTCCGAACCCTTCTTGCCGCCATCGGCAGCACTAGTACCAACCGAGGTGGAGGCCTTCTTGGACCTCCCCATTGCATTGCGGCGGTGGCGACGATGAGAGCGCAGAAACAAGGAAGGAAAGGTTCGAAGAAATTCCAGCGCGCAGCGAGAAAATCTCAAAGAAGATGGGAGCAGTGAAACGAGAATGGCTGCGGTGAAAAACAAACTCACTTTTCCCCAATGATTATAAGGACGAGGACGATGCACAACGGCCGTTCATCGGGAAGATCTAAAGCCAACATCCAAATCCAACCATCCACGTGTCGGCACAACAGTGAACCGTTGCTCACACGCCGTCCACTACGCACGGAAATTGAGGCGACGCCGTAATTATCTCCACGCCGCGCGTGACCAGTAAACTCAAAGTCGAAAGGTGGGACCCATGTTCATCCAGTCACGTCATCTCTGGCACTACAGACGCTTGAGGTCACCGATCGTCAGCACTGACGTCATCAAAAACTATACTAGCAACGGCTGCAATTCTTCGGCTACACAGCTAAAAGTACTGACTCGAATCTACGATTCGACTAACTACTCGGGGCTACTCCTATCAGGAGCGCTGGCCGCGCACCCGAAAAACGAACAAAGCACAACACCATTGAATTATTCTTCGAGTCCTACGTCGAGTCTGCGACTCCACTATGGACTCGAGTTGGGAGGATGGATTCAAGCATCCTAAAAATTTGTGTCCTACGGACCTAAAAGTCAACAAAGACTGAATTAAAGTCTCCGCTCGAGTCTACAACTCGAACAGACACTCGGGGGCTACCCCCATAGGGAGCGCTGGTCGCGCACCCTATGAATTCTTCGACTGTGATCCTTCGGATCAGTATGCAGAAAACTTTTCGGCAACTCTGCCCTAATTAATGCTAAGTGAGCAACGTCCTCCTTGGCCACCTGAAACACCTCCGTGGTGATAAACATTCGGATGCTATGTATGCGACACAAAGATAAGACCTACAGATATCATCTGATGGCCTAGCAACACACACTACTGTGCTCTGCTAGTAAGAATCCGTGCCAGCAGGTGCGATGAAAAATCCCGACGGACACGTTGGGTACATCATTTAAAATTTACTGGAATTCCACTCCTGTAAGTCCTCCGCGGCCTGAGTCGAATTACGCCAGCATATGTTCCAGGTTCGAGTTGAGGGACTCGAATCTGAAGAAGATCGTGTTGTTTTGTCCTAAGATAGTTAACTGACCCTAATCCGTCGGGAGAGTCAGGCACACGCATCAACAATCCCTATAGGCTCAAATCATTCTCTAGCAAACAGAGATAGCTGCACCCGAAAGATTGAAAAGTCCTCAGCCGAATCTACGATTCGACTGAACACTCGGGGGCTACTGACATGGTTATACCCTGCGGGTACACAACCTTAGCATTCCTAGTCTAGCGCAAGGAAGGACCACGACAAATATGCACCAGCCCATGAAGATTTTCGGGTGGCCAAGGCCCATGACGCCTTCGGATCCTTGGAGAGAAAGACTAGAGTAGATAGAATATTCAAAGGGGTAAACCCTAAAACCTGTAGCCGACTCGATCTATGCCCAGGACCTGCCTACCTCTATATAAGGGCCAGGAGGGCACGACGAGGAGGCTCTCTCACATACCACCGCATACACACCTCCACGCCAGATTGCATCTGCGCACTCGTGTAACTTTCGGTTCCACCATAATTGTAGAGGTCCCAACCTTTAATAAGGTAGAGATCCCTATGTTTACAATGCTAGTCCTTGGATCAATAGCTAGCATCCACAGTTATGATGTAATATCAAGAAACAAAGGTCATAATACAACTTTATAACCAGGAATAAAATAATTCATTACATCTTACATAGCTCATTTGGCTATCATATTACAATGAAGCAGAAATAACAATAGCATGGAGTCCTTCATCTTCAAAGTGCCACAGGCAATCATGTTGGTTGTAGACTTGTAATCCTAATCAACACACTTCACTAATATCAAACAAACCTGCAACATAATAAGTTACAGCCACAAGGGTCAATACATTTGAATTGTATTGGCAAGTGATACTATGGTAGTATAGTGGAGTCTATCATATATATGCATTTGGCTAGGTGGAGCTTAGGCTTGCTTTGCTCAAAATAGATTTTTCCTTATCATTTGAAAACACTAAGTTTTTGTTTGACAAAATCACCCAAGGCATATCCCAATAGAAATTGGTGATCCTTCAACCCTTGTTCAACCACAAGTTTTTAACTTAGAAATTGGGATGAGGAGATTCTTGATAGCTTCCATGTCTTGATGCTCAAATTGTCCAATTCCAGGGACATGGCTAAGTACTTAGATTTTACAATCTGCAGAGGTGGTGCACTTTCCCCACAAGACTTAATTTTCACCAAGACAAGATCTTTCAGAAGCCTTCCCTTAAACCAGAATGGACGCGTTCCAACCTATCATCCCCTACCACCAACTGTCCATTTGGCTAAGTTATTGCAACCTATATGATCGAGGCAGAGCCCATAATGCCAAGTGGCTACACTTGAAGCTTCTCAACATTTGACACCTCAAATCTCTTTGTTCCTGGGTGGCATTCCACAAGTGAGATACACAAGGTAAACCATAGAAATGGGCCTTGTGTAACGACTCAACACAAACCATTATCTCCATTCCACCCAGGTGATTCATTCACTTAGTTGTTTTGTTAAACAAACACAAGTCCTTGACTTAGAAATATTCCATAGCATGAATATAATCCACCCTTGTTTTCTACTAGCTAAGCTAAGCATGATAGTAGTATGAATCTTAACTTAGGACAATTCTACTAAGGTTTCATCTACTAGGATTTCCCATGGCATAGTTTATACTTAGCAAAAATTCCATGCAAGTCCTACTTAAAAAATATCACTAATGCATAGTGAAAATAATAGGACAAAAGTATGAAGCACCACTTGCCTTTTTGGTAGAGAATTATAAGTTCACTCCTTGATCTTGTAATAGTCACACTCTTCAAATTTCACTACAATTCAATCAAGGAACAAATTCAATCTACCATCCAACAATTCATCACATAGAATAATAAAAACAAAGTAACCATGCAAGCATGCCAAAGATTGTTTTATTTGGATAAGTGGTTTCTAATAGGTTATAAACATTTTAAAACACATATTGGTAATTTATAAAAGTGGTAAAACCATTTGATATCAAGTTAGTGAAAAAGGCCATTTAAATCATTTTTGTTTTGCTAGAATTGATTTAAATCAAAGTGACAATTTCTAGTGTTTGGCAAATACATTTAAAAACACAAATGTTAGTGTTTTAAGGTCAAGTGTTTAATATTGAAACCATTTGCAAAAGGTTTTACCTATAAACCATTTTTATAGTAAAGTAATATTTTATTTTGTTGAAAATGCCTTTTAGCAAAGTAATAATTTTGTAGGGTTCATCAAATATATTTTTAAATTGCAAAACTTGGTGTTTAGGGTCAGAGAGTTTAAATCAAATCATTTTCCAAAGATTTTACTTAATAATCATTTTTAACACATAAACAATATTTTTATTTGACTAGAAATGTTCTAATTCAAAGATTTATTCTTTGGCTTCAACAAATATGTTTTTCAATCCAAAAGTTGGTTTATAAGGTTAGTAGGTTCAAAAAAATCCATTTTCCAAAGATTTTATCCTAAAAACATTTCTAGAATAAATTTTATGTTCACAATATGCCTACACAAGTTTCTGCAAAAACAACCAATTTAATAGAAGCAATTTACTAAACAAGGTACATGGTTGGAAAGTACTTGTTCTGCTGATTCCATTCATATAAAATTTGTAAAATTTGGGCGTGTAGATTAAAAGTTATGAATTTTACAAGTTTAAACATGTAATAGACAAGTTTCTGTTTTTAAAACAAATCACTGGACACATGGCTGAATCTTATTCGCTGGTACCGTTTCATTTGGATCGAGCGATACAGACCGTAGGATTAAAAGGAATCTGTGCGGCTCAGGTCATCGCATACACCTTCGTTAAGTGAAACTATCCTATCACTACGATCTAGATCTGACGTCTCCCAGTGCCTCGACCAGAAACTGGCGGCGCTGGCGGCGGCTGCACAGCGGCGGCGTGTCGGGTGGTGACGGTCCGGCTATTCTAGGGGGTCAGGGGGTGGTTGTATTAGATTACCAGGTCCGCGAGGTCACGACGATGCTCAACATGGTGGTTGTCGACTGAGGGGTGCACGGGCATGACGGAAATCTCTCACCGGAGTTGCGCCTGAAGTCGAGTACACTCGGTTGTTGATGGAGGCGAGGCTGCAAGGTACGATAAGACAGTCCAGAGGTAGCGTTAAGCGCGTGAGAGAACGGCGAGTGCAGGAGTGTCATTGAGGGGGAGAGGGATGGTCGGGTCTCACCGGGAGAAGTCGTCGGAGTGGATGCAGACTACAGCGGCGCTTAGACGAGGAAGAAGCCGACACTGTGGAGCATCCGCGGGCGAGTGGGTGGTGCTGGGAGGTGAAGGGGACGACGGGGATCATGATCGTGTGAAGCAGGGACTATGGGGAGGTTCATGCTCGCCAAAATCAACCGGAAAGGTCGTCGGGGCAGTGGTGGTGGGGCTCAAAATCCGAGCAGCCCTGGGGCGGAGAGGGAGGGGCGAGTGAGGGGAAATGGGCAGAAGAGGAGGGCGATTAAGTACGGCATAGTCGTAGGGAGAATTATGGACGCAATAACACGAATTGACGCAGAGAATCAGCGGCAGAAACGGCAGCAAGGTGAGGGGGAGGAAGGGGTCCGTGGGTAGGAACGATGAGCTCACAGGTGGGGTCGTTAAGTCAGTGAGGTGCGGAGTTAGGCGTGGGGTCACGTCATCAGTGTCTGCGCGGGTTCATTCGTGAGTAACAAAAAACGATTCGGGGAAATGAATAGGTGGGCTGTTAGTTGGGCCTGAGCCAGGTTAGTTGGGATGGGCTGGTTCTTCTTATTTTTTTCCTGTTTCCTTTTTCTTTTTCTTTTTCTGTTTTTATTTTTCTGTTTTGAATTATTTCAAATGATTTCAAACCTGGTTTGAATCCAAACCCTTTTCAAATGTTCAATATATTTCTATACTGTTTTAAATAGTCATTTTAAGTCTATTTTGAAATAGTTTCGTTATTCTTTTATGGTTTATATTTTATTTAAAAAGGGTACTTTCCTTTATTAAATAAGATTTAATTAAATTTTCAAACCCTTATTTAAACTCAAAAATTCACCAAACCCTTTTCAGTAGGTTTTATTATTTATTAGGGTGTTTAAATAATTCACTTTAAAGTATTTAATAGGATTATTAATCATTTAATTTGGGCAATTTGTCTTTATTCAAATAAAGATAGAGTTTGGTTAATGCCACATTATTTTATTTGAATATTCTTTATCCATTATTTTATTTGGATTTGGATTATATTCATTCCATTTGCTTATGGATTTGGCCAAAGTTTAATTTGGCTTCTAAATATTCCCTATTAATTATTTCTTTCTTTATTTCATAAAATCCATATCTTTTTATTTAAAGATCCAAACCTGGTGATTCCAATTTGTATAATTTTATTTAATATTTTCTTATCCTTTTAAATCTCTTTAGGATTATTTGCTCACCATTTGGTATGGATTTCAGATAGGAGATTTATTAGCTTTGGAAATTATTTCCCTTCATCTTATTAAATTCATAAGTTTTTATCCATGGTTCCAAATTGAATGAAATCAATTTCTATGATTTTATAATATTTTATTTATCACTTTGATCATTTTAAAATGTTTGTTGACCAATTTTTATGTGGATCAAATCCATAGTCTTAGAGTGATCTTGGAAGTGATATTCTCCTATTAGGGTTTTTTAGAGTTTTGGTTTATTTTCCAAGTGTTTAAATTTCAAGATGCATTTATGAAGAATGCATTTCACTTGATCTTGAATTCAGTTGGATTCAAACTTTATTCAAAGTTTGTTCAAGATGGGTGTTTAAGTTTCCATTTAGAATCAAAAAGTTTCTTTTTACCCTAAAATTCAACCATTATTTATTTTGTTTGTTTATTTTTCACATTACAAAATTTGGAAAATTTTGGGATGTGACAATAATCAAGAGCAGAGAAGCAGCAGTAATGTTTTCCTTCCGGAGGTCTGCACCTGGGTAAACCTCGTGTCCCCGTGTTGCTTGTTTGCTAACCGTTCCGCGATCTCCAGCATCCCTATCTTCTACAAAACCCAAGTCCATAACAATGGGAATTGACGAGATCAATCCTCGTCACCACGCGGTTTATAGCGCTTGTTGGAGGGTTTTTTTTGCTCAGCACGCTGCATATCGGCAATTTTGTTAGCGCGTAGCCGATATAGCGCGCCTGCTGGAGATGCTCTAAGGTAGTAACATAGATTAGTGTAACAACACTACTGTATGTTACTCTCCACTATGACTAGGCTAAAGCATACTCTCTCCTAACAAAATATCCCTCTTGGTCGGTCGTGCTTTGACTTAAATGTGCATATAAAACTATGATTAAAAAAAGACTACATAAACAATAGATTTCAAAATGTCAGAAAATTTTGATATAAAATTTAGTTTGTACAACCGGCCGGACATTCTAAAAGAGGAACAAATTTACTGTAGCTGACTTTTGGAACTTTATTTCTAGTGATCTTCTAACTTTGTTTCAGAATTTTATGAAGGTAATTTGGATGGTAAGAGTTTCAACTATGATAATTATTACCATGATACCAAAAGGGCACGGGGATATGACAGGATACAAATATGCATCCCCATTTTCCTTCCTAATGTAGCTTTTCATATATATTTTCACAAAAGTTTTAAATAATAGAACCTATTATAGACTACAAGATTGTCAATCAGATTCAATCTAATTTTATTAAAGGTCATTTTATTCTGGATAGTAGAGCTAGTAACTCTTTATCTGACAATTCATTATATGCATATGTAAAAAAATTATGAGATTTATTCATACTGGATTTGCAAAAGGCGTAAGAAAAAATAAATCAGGAGTTTACGTTTTCTGTTATTGATATGAAATGCCTTCCCCAACAGTTTGTTCGGTGGACCAAGTAGTCAGTTGTATCATGATTAATTATGACACAATGATGACCTCCGGCTCCCTGATCCCTACCGGGTGTGCGAAAGTAGATCTCCGGCTTGGAATATTTGAAACACAATGGTGCTCCGTGGTGAAGCCTTGTTCACACAGCCTATACATGGAGGGCATGGTCACAAGGGAGAGAGAAGAGAAAAGCAACCAAAGACATTCACTTGAATCCCAACCCATGGACACCCGTTTATGTAGAAGAAGAGGGTGTGTCCTTCACATTAGGTTAGCCATGTGGGGACTAAAGGAAACATAAACATGAAAAAGGCACCCTCAAAAAAAAAACATGAAAAAGTCACCAGCCGGGTGGGCTGCATGTGACTGGTTGACGGCCGGCCGGTTTTAATTTGCTCCTGAAGTCGAGATATGCTTTCGCGGGGTGTGGATAATAATTTGATGTTAACAGTCGAGATGCTGCGGTGAGTTTAGTTTGTACCATGGACCATGCATGGTGTTCCAAGTTGGAGCACATGTTCCTTTTATACGATCGTCTCTAACCACCACCTGTCATCCTCTCTCGATCGGTGTTCTCTGTCGAGGCGGTTTTAATCCAGATTTGTATGTGACGTAATAGCATAACTGAATGGTCCCTAACCGACGTGACGTCCGTGAATGCGGGCATCCTAGCTACCATTTTGCTTGCTCATGCATTCAACGAGGGTTTACACACAAGAAAGATGGTGGCCACTTTGTATTCCGAGAGTACACGTCTATAGCTTTATAGAGAAAGAATAGAGTACGCGTACAAGATTACTCAACGTCCAGCTGCAACCAACCAGCGTCAAAGAACTCCAAAAGATCGATCCACCTCTAGAAAGAACTAACACTGGTGGAAAAAGGGCCTCCAGTCCCGGGCCACAACGGGCTCTAGTCCCGGTTTTGGGCCCGGGAGTGCGAAAACGGGACTAGAGCCCCCCCCTCTAGTCCCGGCTCGCAACGGCCCGCGACTGATAACAGCCACGTGGCTGTTTCAGCGCCGCGGGGGGCGGAAACCCTCTAGTCCCGGGCTGTAACACCACCCGGGACTAAAAGATTTCCTGCTGCGGCAGAGAAACGCCACATTTCTCTGCCGCGGCAGAGATTGTGTATTTCCTTTTTTTTTGCCATTTTGTTCCTTTTTCGTTTTGTGTTTCACTATAACAAACATATATTCAGTATACATCCGCGTTAGTTTCCTCATCGGTCTTGTCATAAGGTCTCTTTGGAAGAGCCGGCGGGATATCGACTATCTTCGGCGTTTGACCTTTCTTCGATGTGAGGCGCGGGGGACCGTCGAACTTCCGTTTCTTCGAAGAGGTAGTAGTATTGCACGGAGGCGGAGGCAGAGATCAAGTTGATGTACTTCTGCTGCGGTGATCATCAGCGGGGCGGGGTGGACTTGGAGGTTGGCGATAATCGGGTTGGGGTGGACTTGGAGGTTGGCGATAATCGGGTTGGGGTGGACTTGGAGGTTGACGATATTCGATGCGGGGTGGATTTGGATTCCTTGGAGTCGGTGGCCTTGGCGCCGAGCCTGGAAACTTGATGTACTTCTTATTCCATAGAATGATGTTCCACTTGACATCTCCTAGTTTCGTAAGGCCTTCAGGCGTAGCGATTTCAATCTCTAGGTCCGCAAAATCCTCCACTATGTCATACACCGTGACACGAGCATAGCCTGGTGGAATCGGAAGTGAATGGTGGAGTTCTCCAGGTAGACAAGGTAAAGCAGTGCCGATCGCCACCTTGAAGGACAGGTTGTTCATTGGCTGATGTAGATCACATTGTGCCATCTCTCTGACATCATCAACGGGGTAGTGAGGAGCCGGTGCATCATCCAGCAGTGCTTGATCATCAGCACGGACCTCTGTGGAAGCCATGCTGCTTCTTCGTTGGCTAAGATCCAATACAGGATCATCAGACCGCGGGTGAGTTGACGATGGCGGCCCTTGGATAATTTCATGCATGAGGTTCTTCAGATCAGCTAGGTCCTGCTCTACCCTGGAGATCCGGTCTGCCTCCCGGTCCTTCTTTCTCTGACGGCTTCTATAACTGGCATCGTACTGAGGAAACCCTTTCTTCCACGAGACACCGGCGCCTTTGCCTCGTGTTCGTCCTCCCTTTTCAGGATTCCCTAGGGCGCGTGTCAGCTCGTCGTTCTCTCTCTCGGGACAGAACAATCCCAATTGAGCATCGTTCATTGCTTGAATAAGTTCTCGGGAGGGTTTTAGAATTTTATCATGAAATAATGTCTTCCCTGTTTCTGGGTCCAAGGATCCCCCGTGCCCGTACCACCAGTGCTTTGACCTCTCTGGCCATCCATCTGTACCAGGAGTGACGCCTCGATCCCTCATTTCCTTCTCCATAGTTTCCCACTTAGGGACCGCACTCTTGTAGCCACCTGTCCCCAGTTTATGATGGTATTTCTTGTTGGCAGCATTTAACGCGTTCTTTGCCGACTTTGCCTTTGCTTTATCAGATTGCTTGTACTATACAAAATCGGGCCACTGTTCTCTCAACTTCTCATTTATTCCTTTGAAGTCTGGAGTTTTCTTTTTCGCGACATATTTCGCGTATAATTTTTTCTTGTGGTTTCGGTATAGTTCAGCCATCTTGCTTAGTGCCCACTCCTTGACTTTCGCTCTATTTTCAAGCCCACCCGTCCTTGGGGTAATACCATCTACCTCAAATTCCTCATACTCTGGAGGTAGTATGAAATGCGCTATGAGCTTCTGCCAAAGGTCATCTTTGGCATCATCGGTGACATAGCTGTTGGATTCTTCACCGGCTTTCTTTGACTTATTCCATTCTTCGATGGTGATCGGCAGGTTGTCCCTAACAAGCACCCCGCATTGATTTATAAACATCCTCGGGTGCTTCTCTGGAGCAATCGGTTCACCATCATCATCTATTTCTTCGATGGTGAACCTCTGATTACCATCCAACTTTTTGTTCGGCCCTCGTTTCGTTCGAGCTGTCGATTGCTTCGATCCGGTGGGCTAAAAGAAGAAGAGAGAGTGATTAATATATATCTAGATCAGTTAATGAATAGAGGTAACACAAGACTTTATATATATATATGTACCTCGCCGGATCCTGTCGAGGGACCATCATTATTGTTGTTATTTGTTTGCCCTTCGTCCATATGGACTTCCCCTTGGTACATTAGGTTTTCCTCTAGTCCATCACCGGATGGATTCAGATATGAGGAAATATCTTCCTCGAGCAAAATATCTTCGGTGTCGGTAGTAATGTCTTCACCTCTTATCATGCCCTGAAGAAAACCTTCACCGATGCGACCAGGATATTCGGATGGATCCATGACTTAATTATCTATAACAAAAAGAGAGTTAAACAGGTTAGAAAAAACAATAATCCTAATAACTAAAACAATATAATCCTAATTATAATAATCCTAATATTATTTGTGCTAAAACAATAATCATAATAACTAAAACAAAAAAATAACCCTAATAAAACAATATAATCCTAATAAATAAAACAAAAAATAACTAAAACAATAATCCTAATCCTAATTCTAATATTTTAATTAAAACAATAATCCTAATACTAAAACAAAAAACCCTAATATAAAAAAACTATAGAAACAAACTATAACAAAAAACCCTAATAAACCTAATTATAATAATCATAATACTAATCCTAATAACTAAATCTTAATTATAATAATCCTAATTATAATCCTAATTATAATAAACCTAATAATCCTAATTATAATAAACCTAATAATCATAATTATAAACCTAATTATAACAATCCTAATAATTTTAATTATAATCCTAATTATAATAAACCTAACTATAAAAAAAACTATACAAAAAACTATAACAAATGCTACTAAAAATTCTATATTCCTAAAAAAACTAAAAGCAATTATATATTCCTAAAAAAAGAAACTAAAAATGCTACTAAAAATTCTACTAAGGTATAAAAAAAGAAACTAAAAATTCCTAGCTAAAAACGCACGTCGAGGCGGCGGCGTTGCGTGCGGCGGGACGGCGCGTGGCGGCGTGGCGGAGCGGCGGAGCACGCACGGCCGGAGACGAGGGCGGCAGCGCGGTGGAATCGGCGTCTGGGCAGCACCTCCCCTGCGTCTTCGATGCTTCGTCTTCGTCTGCTTCGTTCATCGAGAAATGCTAAGTGTTGGGCAGCCCCCCGGCGCGCGGAATATATACAGACGGACCTTTAGTCCCGGGCTAAGCCACCGCCCGCGACTAAAGGGTCTTTAGTCCCGGGTTGTGGCTTAACCCGCGACTAAAGACCCCCCCTTTAGTCGCGGGCGAAGCCACGGCCCGGGACTAAAGGGTTTTTTCGGCCGCTTCGTTTTCGCGCGCGCACTCACCCTTTAGTCCCGGGTCCAGCCACGACCCGCGACTATTTGTTTTTTTAATTTTCTTTTTTAATTCAAAACTAATATAAAAACTTTGAAAAATCATATCTTTAATTGTAATAATCCAAATAAAACAAATAATATGTCTATTATTATCAGAAAAATATAAATAATTTTAATATAATATCCATTTATCTGTTTGCATCATTTATAAATTATTTCATTTGTAAATTTTCTTTTTTAATTCAAATCAAATATAAAAACTTTGAAAAATCATATCTTTTATTGTAATAATCCAAATAAAACAAATAACATGTCTATTATTATCAAAAAAATATAAAGAATTTTAATATAATATCCATTTATCTGTTTGCATCATTTATAAATTATTTCATTTGTAAATTTTCTTTTTTAATTCAAATCAAATATAAAAACTTTGAAAAATCATATCTTTTATTGTAATAATCCAAATAAAACAAATAATATGTCTATTATTATCAAAAAAATAAAAATAATTTTAATATAATATCCATTTATCTGTTTGCATCATTTATAAATTATTTCATTTGTAAATTTTCTTTTTTAATTCAAAACTAATATAAAAACTTTGAAAAATCATATCTTTTATTGTAATAATCCAAATAAAACAAATAATATGTCTATTATTATCAGAAAAATATAAAGAATTTTAATATAATATCCATTTAGTCCCGATTGTAGTCACAAACCGGAAATAAAGATATTTTCCGCCATTTCCCACCTCTTCCCGCCAAGTTTTCCCGCCTTTTCCTTTCTACGGAGCTTTTAGTCCCGGATGTAGTCACTAACCGGGACTAAAGATATTTTCCGCCATTTCCCACCTCTTCCCGCCAAATTTTCCCGCCCTTTCTTTTCTACAAGAGCTTTTAGTCCCGGATGTAGTCACTAACCGGGACTAAAGATATTTCCCGCCATTTCCCAAAGCTTCACGCCAAGTTTTCCCGCCCTTTCCCTCTATATTTAGGGCGATCGTGCCATGGATATCCACACATCCACACCTTCATCTCTTAGAAAAATGGACAACGCCTACTGGGCCATTCTGACCCTCGAAGAGACCGAGGCGCTATGCGCCTCCAACTACCCTTGTCCGCCGGGCTACCGGCCGCCCGCCGGCTGGATGCTGAGCGCTGGAGGGGTTCCTGTCCCTCCTGTCCCTCAAGGTTCCGCACGCCAGGCGGCCATCACAAACCACTTCTACCACGAGCTCACGCCGGAGCAGCGGATGGATCCCCAGTGGGATCCCGACAACTACGACACCTGGAATGCCTTCTTCGCTAATAGGCGGGAAAGGGAGCTCGCCAAGTATGAGGGTGATGGCCCTCCACCGGTGAACCACAACGAAGCCGGCCATCGTATGTGGTGGGCTAACCGTACTATCATCAGAGTGATGCGCTACATCGCCGGGGGAGACCATCCTCGCCTACGGTGCCCACGAGTCCACCCGCCACAGGCCCAACACCGGCCCGGCGGTAGCGGCATCGTCTTCCAGGAGACCCCTCTCCCGCCCGCCGTGAATCCGAGGCTGGAATGGCCCCTGGTATATGCCATGGATGGGCTGAGGATCCCCGGAGTGGCAGGTGACGATGACGATGAAGACCCTGAAGCTGCGTACTATAGGACTAGGCATGATTATGACTAAAGGGGGCGGCTTTAGTCCTTTGTGTTAGCTAGTCCCGTTTTGTCCCGGTTTTTAATATTAATAAATGTCTTGTGTGTTACCTAATAAATAGAGGGAAATTCCTATATAAAGAGAGGGTTCATCTTTAGTCCCGGTTGGAGACACCAACCGGGAATAAAGATGAGTCAACACTAATAATAGGGGTGAGTGTCGACATTATGTCATGCGGCTTGTACCTTGTCCCGGATGGTGTCACCAACCGGGACTAAAGATGAACCTTTAGTCCCGGTTGGAGACACCAACCGGGACTAAAGATGAGTCAGCACTAATAATAGGGGTGAGTGTCGACATTATGTCGTGCGGCTTGTACCTTGTCCCGGATGGTGTCACCAACCGGGACTAAAGATGAACCTTTAGTCCCGGTTGGAGACACCAACCGGGACTAAAGATGAGTCAGCACTAATAATAGGGGTGAGTGTCGACATTATGCCGAGTTGCTTGTACTATAAATAGGCATCGTTGTGAGTCCAGTCCTCCAGCCAGTTTGAGGCATCTCCAAGATGGTTTTCGAGAGCAGGGACACCACTACGGCCAGTTTCAGGGAGATGCCGACGGAGCCTAGTCCTCCGGCATCTCCGAGAAACTGGTCATAGAGGCACTCCCTAATATGTGAAATTAGTTAGCTCCTAGCCGTATTGATCTAGTTAGAGAAGTTACAAGCTGCAAGATGGTTTTTGAGAGCAGGGACACCACTATGGCCAGTTTCAGGGAGATGCCGACGGAGCCCAGTCCTCCGGCATCTCCGAGAAACTGGTCATAGAGGCACTCCCTAATATGTGAAATTAGTTAGCTCCCAGACGTATTGATCTAGTTAGAGAAGTTACAAGCTGCAAGATGGTTTTCGAGAGCAGGGACACCACTACGGTCAGTTTCAGGGAGATGCCGACGGAGCCCAGATCTTAATGGTAAGTATTAATCGGTACTAAAGGCCCTCCTTTAGTCCCGGTCCAGCCATAAAATGGGACTAACACACTAAAGATTGTTTGCAGACAACACTATAAAAATGGACACATGCATGGAACATCTTCACTCATAAAATGTTACAATTATTACATATCATTTCTTCGCGTGTGTTTCTTTCTGATCCCGTCATATCCATGGAGCATCTTCATTCATTAACATTATGCTTGGGTCATCCTTCACCGCGAAGGGCGGAATTTCATGAAACTTATCACAATCTTCTGACATGTCTGTCTTGTCCTCCACTCCCACGATGTTTCTTTTTCCTGAAAGAACTATGTGGCGCTTTGGCTCATCGTCTGATGTATTCTTTTTCTTATTTTTTCGTTTTCTAGGTTTGGTAGACATGTCCTTCACATAGAAAACCTGGGCCACATCATTGGCTAGGACGAATGGTTCGGCTAGCCACCCAAGATTGTTGAGATCCAACGATGTCATTCCGTATTTCTTGTCTACCTCAACCCCTCCTCCCGTAAGCTTGACCCATTTGCACCGAAACAAGGGGACCTTAAAAGTAGGTCCATAGTCAAGTTCCCATATCTCCTCTATGTAACCATAATATGTGGTCTTTGACCCATTGTTGTTTGTTGCATCAAAGCGAACACCACTGTTTTGGTTGGTGCTCTTTTTATCTTGGGCTATCGTGTAATATGTATACCCATTTATCTTGTACCCTTGGAAAGTCGATATAGTCGAAGACGGTGACCTAGAAAACAAGTATAGCTGATCTCCAAGAGTGTTGTTTTTGATGAGATGTTGCAACCAACCGCCGAAACTCTTCATGTATTCATCTCTAATCCAAGAGTCATGCTTTCCAGGGTTGTTGGAGCGTAAGATTTTCTTGTGTTCCTCGATATATGGGGCTGCCAAGTTAGAATTCTGTAGAACGGTGTAATGTGCTTCGGTGTAGGAATGTCCGTCTCTACATATTATTGATTTCCTTCCTAGAGTACCCTTTCCACTCAGTCTCCCCTCATACCGCGATTGAGGAAGACCAATCGGCTTAAGGTCAGGAACGAAGTCAACACAAAATTCAATGACCTCCTCTGTTCCATAGCCCTTGGAGATGCTTCCTTCTGGCCTAGCACAGTTACGAACATATTTATTTAAGATTCCCATGAACCTCTCAAAGGGAAACATATTGTGTAGAAATACAGGACCGAGAATGGAAATCTCTTCGACTAGGTGAACCAGCAGGTGCGCCATAATATTGAAGAAGGATGGTGGGAACACCAACTCAAAACTGACAAGACATTGGACCACATCATTCTGTAACCGTGGTAGATCTTTAGGATTGATTATCTTCTGAGAGATTGCATTGAGAAATGCACATAGCTTCACAATGGGTACTCGAACATTATCTGGTAGAAGCCCCCTCAATGCAATCGGAAGCATTTGCGTCATAATCACGTGGCAGTCATGAGACTTTAGGTTTTGGAACTTCTTTTCTGCCATATTTATTATCCCCTTTATATTCGACGAGAAGCCAGACGGGACCTTAATACTGCTTAGGCATTCAAAAAATATTTCCTTCTCTTGTTTGGTATGAGCGTAGCTGGCATGACCTTGAAACCATTCTGGATGCAGGCCATCTGGGTCTTTCATACGTTGATGGTCCTTTCGTGCTTCCGGTGTATCTTTTGTCTTCCCATACACGCCCAAGAAGCCTAGCAGGTTCACGCAAAGATTCTTCGTCACATGCATCACATCGATTGCAGAGCGGACCTCTAAGAATTTCCAATATGGTAGCTCCCAAAATATAGATTTCTGCACCAGTACGCTCCTTAGGCTTCGTCTGATGACATGCCAGACCGTTAAAATGCTTGCCTTTCTTTCTTAAGGGATGCTTGGCCAAAAGAAATGGACGATGCTCATTGTATACATTCTTCTTACAATGTTCCAAATATATACTTGCAGTCTCATCTAAACAGTGTGTGCATGCATTGTATCCCTTGTTTGACTGTCCTGAAAGGTTACTAAGAGCAGGACAATCATTGATTGTTATGAAAAGCAATGCTCGGAGGTTAAATTCTTCCTGCTTGTGCTCGTCCCACACGCATATCCCGGGTTCGTGCCACAACTGTAAAAGTTCTTCCACTAATGGCCTTAGGTACACATCAATGTCGTTGCCGTGTTGCTTCGGACCTTGGATCAACACTGGCATCATAATGAACTTGCGCTTCATGCACAACCAAGGAGAAAGGTTATAGATGCATAGAGTCATGGGCCAGGTGTTGTGACTGGAGCTCTGCTCCCCAAAGGGATTCATGCCATCTGTACTTAGACCAAACCTTAAACTCCTTGCGTTATCTGCAAAGTGCGGGTACTTTCTATCGTTTTTCTCCATTGCGACCCATCAGCGGGGTGTCTCAACATCCCGTCTGACTTACGTTCGTTTTTATGCCATCACAACAACTTGGCGTGCTCTTTGTTTCTGAATAAGCGTTTCAACCGTGGTATTATAGGAGCATACCACATCACCTTGGCAGGAACCCTCTTCCGGAGGGGGGGGGGCTCGCCCTCAACATCGCCAGGGTCATCTTGTCTAGTCTTATACCGAAGTGAAGTGCATACCGGGTATGCATCCAAATTCTCATACTCCTCATTGCGGTAGAGGATGTAGTCATTAGAGCATGCATGTATCTTCTGAACCTCTAAACCTAGAGGGCAGACAACCTTCTTTGCTTCGTACGTACTGGCGGACAATACGTTATCTTTTGGAAGCATATTCTTCATCATTTTCAGCAACTTTTCAAATGAGGAGTCAGGTATAGCACACTCAGCCTTCCATCGCAGAAATTCCAGTGTGCTGCCCAGCTTTTTCAGACCATTTTCGCAATTTGGGTACAACAACTTTTTGTGATCCTCTAGCATGTGATTGAACTTCTCCCTATGCTTTTCAGTTTCACAATCTCTTCGTGCATCGGCAATGGTCCGACCAAGATCATCAGCGGGTTCATCATGTGTCTCTTCTTCATCCTCCCCTTCAGCATCCCCCATGGAAGTATCTCCGTACTCAGGGAAACCATGATAGTTGTCATCCTCCTCCTCTTCTTCATTGTCTTCCATTATAACCCCTCTCTCCGTGCTTGGTCCAACAATTATAACTGGGCATGAAGCCGGACTTCAACAGGTGGCTGTGAAGGGTTTTTGAGTCAGAGTAATCCTTCTGATTCCTACATCCATTACATGGACAGAATACAAAACCATTGTGCTTGTTTGCATCAGCAACACGGATGAATTCATGCACGCCATTAATGAACTTGCCAGAGCTTCGGTCAGTACCGTACATCCATTCTCGGACCATCTGCATTATAGTAAAATTATATCAAAAACCATTACACAACATGATAAAATTATTACAAGTTATATTGAGAGCTTGTAGAGCATTAATATTGAATTTTGAAAAATTTACATGCACTAATTTGTGAATTGGAGAAAACAATCAACATGATAAATGTGGAGTTTTTTATTATTGTTCTATCAGTGAAAACCTCATTCCATTCTAAGCTCTGAAACTCTAAAATTACACATTTCAATTTTCAGTAACTATGTGCCTAATCAAAATTTGTTACACATATATATCAAAATCCTTCTAGCTACTTCTAGACCATGCATGCATTTGATCCATATCTCTATACTTCTAGAGCATTATATAGAGCTAAAGTAGCAATAAGAGATGAAAGAATGAAGTTCTAACCTTTTAAAGCTTTGGATTTAGGTGTTGCAAACTAAATCTTGACAAATCTTGAGAAAAAAATGGCATGAACTCTCTTGCTTTCTTTGAGCAAAATGGCCACCATATGCTTTAGGGCAGCTGGCCAGGGAGCTGTATATATAGTGATGGACAATTAGTCACGGTCCATGATACGACCCGGGACTAATAGTCCCCGAAAAGAGCTGTTGCCCCGCTCCATCTTATTAGTCCCGGGTCGTATTACGGACCGGGACTAATGCTCTGGTCCGGCCCGGGACTAATGCTTATGACCATTTCTAGCCGTTGGAGGCCTCACAGACCGGGACTAGTGATAGCACTAGTCACGGTTCGTGACGGGCCGGGACTGCTGGGCTTGTTCGGATCGAACCGAAGATGGTTTTTCCAGTAGTGTAAGACCGACTCTCCTAACAATATATATATCCCGTGCATGCTTTCTAAATGCGGTCAGCGGGTTGCAAAACTAACACCTCGTTGATATATACTCCTTCCGTTTTAAAATAGGGTTAATTATTTCTTTGCCAATAGAGGTCAATGTTCAACTCAGTTTTGCCACTAGACCGGAATGATGCTCAGTTTTGCGCTATTCTGTGTGCAGCAACTCATTCCGTGAATCTACCATTTCCGTTAGGTCAACATCCTTGACTCGGCCGGTTTAGGTGGGGCCAGGCAGAGATGCATTTAAAAAGGTGACCGTTGCTTGCTCTGTTTTATTTACATGGTGGGGCCAGACGGAGAGCTGTGGGCCCCACTATGCTACCGTTGCTATGTTTTATTTAAATGCACCAGAACGCGCCGCCGGACCTTGCATCGCTGAGCAGAAATTGAAGCTCGCATCGGACCGAGTGGGTGAGCGGGAGGCGGCCACGCGCAAAGGTGGGAGGGACGACCCGTTTTGGTAGCTACGAGCCGAGAGCGGCGACCGAGAGGACGCCACCAACGACGGGAGCTATGGAGGGCGCAGCTCTCTGTTAGAGCCAGAGGGGTTGTGCGCGGCGGCATTTAGATCCTTTTTTGCTCCGTGGTCCATGTCTTCTTCTTGCTCCCGAGCCACCTCAAAGTTCGACGTTCCGACGCGCATGGATATGCCGATCTTGATCTTGTCCACGGTGTCGGGCGGCCGTTGATCGGAAGATCCCGCGCACACCGAAGAACACCAATCATCTGTTCTACATGTGCAGCGAGAAGGTGGTAAGAACTAGGGCAATTTCACTATTTTTTGTGGTCGGGATATTTGAGAAAATTGGTTGATATTTTTGGTATGTGCTTGCAGATAAAATGCTTCTTCCTTTGGGTCGATGTTCTGGTCCAGGCGCTGATGAATGAGCTGCTAGATGAGCACGAAGAATGGTTGCCCATCATGCTACAGATTGCATCGGCCGGCGCGCGAGCTACCGCAGAAGAGACGAAGGGCGGAGGCGGAGCATGCATTGACAGAGAGGTAGCTATAGAGCTAAGGAGGGTGAACCAGAAGATTAGTAAGCTGGATGATCAATCACAGATTTGCAATTACATTTAGGCAGATATAGTTGGAATTGTAATCGAACTAGGTGTAATGTTGACATTGAATGGAAATGCATGAATTTGTAACCTTAAAATAGTATGAACTTGTAAGCTTGAATTTGGGATGAATTTCAAAGCTGTAATTTAAGTAATTTGATCAAATTTCATCTGGCCTCTGCCTTGATGCAAAATAAGGAAACGGTGAAAAAGTGAAAAAATAAAAACAAAAAGGGGTGCGGCTAGGGGCTCAAACCCTAGACGGCTTGGTTTGATAGCATTAAGGATTGCTCTGTTAACTAGTGGGATGGATGGAAAGATATTGAAAAGGAACGGGAACAATGGTAGCTATAGTTAATCAATCCATTGGTTCAGGGTTTTACAAAATAAAAAATTATACTCAATGTTTGTGCACGTGGAGTTGTTACCTGCTGGCCGTGTATACATGAGCATTTCGTTTTAAAAAATATATAAAATTACAAATTAAAGGCTACACCAAAGTTTATTATTTAAAGCGTGTCGAGATAACTTGAGATGCAAATATTTCTACCGAGCATTTCTTACGGTAGGTACTTGAGTGACCGGCACCGGATGCACATAGTCCTATTTTAAAATGATGCCACAGATTTCTTGCATCGCTAGTAAAAAATTCTTGCATCGCCAGTCAAAGTTCTTACATCGGTTCAGAGAAATACGAACTACCTGCTCAGGCGCATGGCTGGCCCCGAATTTAATTACGTCGGCCTCAGGTTTTTTACATTACGTACTGTTATGGATGAGGTATATACATTTTTAGTCCCGCAACTTGTATTGCCGGAGCGTTTTAGTCCCACATCTTGTAAAGTGAGCAATATTAGTACCACAACTTGCAATCCGGGAGCATTTTATTCCAATTTGATTGGATTTTTACGATTTCAACCAAATTTATCCAAATGTAAGTCAAATGTGGCATCGATTTTTTGCAAAATAACTCTTGTGTATTTTTTCTGCGCTTGCGACCTTGCCTGACAAGGTCCCCCACCTATCAGTTGTTGTACAAATAAGAAAACAAATATGAAAATATTTATCTACAGTAGTGGGAATCCCTACGGCTAGAACCATGTGGCCTAGCCGTCTTTGTCGTTTTCGTGTCGCTTGTGGTAGTGTAATACACTAATAGAACCGGAACTCTCCACATCTCTCCCGTCGTCCCCTTTGAGAGTCGGCTCTCGACCGCAACTGCCGCCCCTCTCCTCCCTCCTCTCCGGTAGCCATGGTGGCCGGTGTGGAGATGGAGTTGGTGGTTGGCCTACTCTTTCTCTAGTAATAGGTCTAGTTGTTTTCTTCCTTGAGATTTGTCCCCTAGTGGCGATTGAGGGTCGGACGGTGGATCTCGGCGGCCAGATCCACTGCGCCTCGTTCTTCATCCACTCAGATGCATCCCGCTGGTGGCAAGCGGTGGTCCAGAAGAGCTGGCTGAGGGCGTGCATCCTCTAAATAAGGCGCGCATCGGGTGCTTCGAGCTGGACGCGCCGGATCTCCTCTGGCTCGATGTGGTCTCTCTTTCCTCCGCGGTGGTGCTCTCATGGGGAGAGCCGAAGGCTGCGGCGGTGAAGACCACCACTCGCTCCTGCAATAAGATCTAATTTTCTGCCCTGGTTCGTCGCCGTCGCCATCCTCTTCGCTCATCTCCCCAGGTCCGTGGCAGGTTCCTTGGTGTTGACGGTGAGACGTTTTATCTGACGCGGTGGTGGCGTGCCCTTGCTACTCTGGCTCTTCTTGCTTTGCTTCTTCTCTTCCTCTCGATCTCCATGGTGGGAATGGGGGAAAGTAGTAGTGGAGTCGAAGCTTCGCCGGAGTGTCTCTGGAGTTTTAGAGCCTCTTGTTCCTGGAACATCTCTTCGCCGTCCACAAGGACGCGAATCTTCGTCAAGCTGGTGCGCTCCGGCATATTCTCAACCTCCTTTGGGAGGCCCTTCTCGAGGTCGGGCTCTGAGGGCTTTGCTGGGCCGGCGACAAGTGGTTTTGTCCCCGTCGCCATTTTCGGCTGCAGCGCTCGCCTTGTTCTGCTCCACGGTGGGGAAGAGATAGGACTAGTTTGTGATTGCAATCTTTCAGCAAGGTCCTATCTACAAATGTCAGGGACCCATGTTTTATTCTTCTGTCTTTTTGGGGTCCTCTGTAATATCACTATACACCCACTGTTATATTAATGACAGGCTCTAGCCCCTTCTGGGGCGCTCCGTTGCTTAAAGAAAAACCTACGGCTAAAGAAATTCAAGCTTGGCCACTACAGCACACAAGGGCATTTGATAATTTTCAGAGCCTTTCTTTATTATATATTAGTTTTAGGCTGAGTTAGGTATCACCGACACAACAAGCTAGCTAGGTCTTGTTGGCTCACACGTACAAAAAGAAGTTACTTATACTAGCGCATACACAGAGTGAAGTGAAATTTTGATTGATTGAGGGTACACATAGACTACATGTAGACTTTCTTTTGGACATTCAAAAATACGTGTTCTAAAGCTGTGAAAAATTCTGGAAAAAGATACAAATTTTCAATCCGAAATAATTTGTCCACACGCGAGCATTTTTATGTGCGTATATGCTGACAAAAATATGAAGAAAATTTTCAATCCAAAATAATTTTGCAAAAAAAATTATGCTAACACTTGTATAAAAATAATTACGCACTACTAGGAAAACGCCTGTTCGTGGCGCACCTGAAAAGGCCATCGCGCAACGGCTATCTCCTAGCCGTGGCGCACATGCCAGTGCGCCACGGAAAGTAGTCCAGGTGCGCCACGCGTATGAAACGATAACTGTGGCGCACTAGGTGCTGTGCGCCACGGATATAAATTTCAAAATTCAAAAAAAAAGCAGCAGATCTGGATCTCGTCGTCAGTGCCGTCGCGCGTCGGTGCAGGTCGCCGTCGTCACCTCGTCGCCGTCGTCGGAACTACAAGGAGGAGGAGAATAGGAGGAAGAGGAGGAGAAGAAGAGGAGGAGGAGGAGAAGAAGAAGAGGAGGAAGAGGAGAAGAAGAGGAGGAGGAGAAGAAGAGGAGGAGGCCTCGTCGTCGTCGGAACTACAAGGAGGAGGAGGAAGAGGAGGAGAAGAAGGAGCCCGCCGTCTCGTCTCGGAACTGCAAGGAGGAGGCCGCCGTCACCATCTTCACTGTAAGGAGGAGGAAGAGGAGGAGAAGAATGAGCTCGCCGTCTCGTCTCGGAACTGCAAGGAGGAGGCCGCCGTCACCATCTTCACTGCAAGGAGGAGGAAGAGGAGGAGAAGGAGAAGGAGAAAAAGAAAGAGAAGGAGGAGAAGAAGAAGGAAATGAGAAGGGAGGAAAAGGAAAAGGAGAGAAGGGGAGGGAAAAGAAAAGGGGTAGGTGGGGCGGGGTGAGGATTCAAATTTTGAATCCCGTCCAAGCTTATTCGTGGCACACTAGGGAAAAAACAGTCATTTGATCGTAACTTTTTACTCTTTTCGAATTTTGAAAATCGAAAAAATCGCTAAACGACCGTAGGTGGTTGCGAGCGGATGCGAAATCTCGTTCTCGTCATTTTGGTATATTATACGATTTTTTTCGACATCGTATGCAAAAGTTACGGCCGTTTTACCGTGGCATAAACTTTTTTTGCATAAAAAGTCAAAACTCATGTTTGTTAATTTTCCTACAAAGTAGACCACATTATCTTTCTAAATATGAAAGCATTTAATTTTTTGAAGTGTTTATCATTTTCTTTTATTTTTTGCAAAGCCTAAAAAGGCGATCCACGCGGGGGGGGGGGGGGGGGGGGGGGGGGGGGGGAGTTGTTGCAGGATGGTTAGGCGCAGGGCACTAGGGCAAGGTGCACTACTACTAAGTTTATACATCCGTGGCGCACATGCCATAGTGCGCCACGGATGTGTCTGGCCGTTTCACAGCAGAGAGGGTCATGCGCTTAGGCGTAGCGCACCCCCTCCATGTGCGTCACGGTTGACACTAACAACCGTAGCGCACCTACCCTATGTGCGCTACGGATGTTTGGCGTGCGGCCAACAGGATCCTGGCCCACACATATCTGTGGCTCACTATGGTCATGTGCGCCACAGTTGTTCTAGTTACTAGTAGGGCACTGCCCATAGGTGAGTCACGCCTGTTTTAGCCGTGGGGCACTTCAACCATGTGAGCCACGGATGTGCTGATTACCTATAGCCATTTTCCTAGTAGTGACGTCCTCGAAAAGTAGCAAACAGTTGGCGTGACCATTTTTTACGTGCATCTGTTGTTTCAAATTGTATAAAAATAATTAGGCCCTGCAAAATAGCAAACATTTGACGTGAGCATTTTTTAACATGCGTATGTGATTTTAAATCGTCCTCAAAAGTAGCAAACAGCAGCTTTGGGCGTACCGGCTTGTTTAGTTACTGAATGGTTTTCGAATACCGATAGTTTTTGTACTATTATTGTTGTCCACTTTGCAAGACATGAGACTAAAATGCCCTTAGGATGCAAGATATGAGACTAAAAGTGTATATAGCTCGTTCTGGGCTGCGCGCACGTGCACGTACGTCACGAGCCCGTTATGTCACATGCAAAGATTTTCTTACACTAGTGGAAACGAGGCCTTTTGTTGATCCTGGAAAAGGGCTTTAACACCGGTTCTTCTACGAACCGGTGTTAAAGGAGGGGCCGTACCAGCGTGGCCCGTGCGGCAAAAAGGAGCCCCCCTTTAAGCCACGAACCGGTGTTAAAGGACCCTGCACCAGTGGCCCGCGCAGCCCCCCATTTAACACCAGTTCGTGGCTTGAACTGGTGTTAAAGGGGGGCTATATAAGACACCGCAGCCCACACCCCACTCTTCCATTTTTTCACTATCTCATTTTGGAGCCTAGCAAGAGGGTGTGGAGAGTGCTAGTTTGTGTTTTTTTCATATGCACAAGAGGTGTTCGGTGAAATGCCCGAGAGCTCAAAATAAGTTTTATCTTTGCTCTTTCCTTCTCGGTCGAGGTCGGCAACTATCCTTTCATGTGTCATTGATGTACTATATATATAAATGTTCATCTCCCTATTAATTTTTGATATATACTATATATTAATGCAGATGAACCGGCAATGGATGTACGGTGACCGCCGCACTTCTGAGTACATTATGGGCCTCCAAAATTTCATCATTGTGGCTAATGCAAACCGTGGTCACAATGGTTTTATGTGTTGTCCGTGTGTTTACTGTCATAACAAGAAAGATTACTCAAATACCAGAACCATTCACGCCCACCTGCTTCGATCCGGTTTCATGCCCAGCTATAATTGTTGGACCAAGCACCGAGAAAAAGGGGTTGTGATGGAAGATAACGAAGAAGAAGAGGATGATGATAACTATCATAATATGTATCCTGAATATGATGATACTGCAACGGGGGTAGATAATGAAGATCAAGAGGCAGCAGATGGGCCCGCTGATGACGATCTTGGTCGGGCCATTACTGATGCAAAGGAAGAATGTGAAACTAAAAAGGAGAAGGAGAAGCTGGAGCAGATGTTAAAGGATCACAAAACATTGTTGTATCCAACTTGCGAAGATGGCCACAAAAAACTAGGTACCACACTGGATTTGCTGCAATGGAAGGCAGAGAACGGTGTGACTGACAGTGCATTTTCAAAGTTGTTGGTAAAAATGAAGAATCTTCTTCCAAAAAATAATGAGTTTCCCGACAGTACATACCAAGCAAAGAAGGTTGGCTGCCCTCTAGGATTAGACGCGCAGAAGATACATGCCTGCATTAATGACTGCATCCTCTATCGCGGTGAGAAGTACGAGAATTTGGATGCATGCCCGGTATGCATTGCATTGCGGTATAAGATCAGACAAGACGATCCTGGCGATGTTCAGGGCGAGGCCCCTAGGAAGAAGGTTCCTGCCAAGGTTATGTGGTATGCTCCTATAATACCACGGTTAAAACGTCTCTTCAGAAATAAAGAGCATGCCAAGTTGTTGCGATGGCACAAAGAAGACCGTAAAAAAGACGCGATGTTGAGACACCCCGCTGATGGGTCACAGTGGAGAAAAGTCGAGCGAGAGTACTCGGATTTCGCACGTGACGCAAGGAACTTAAGGTTTGGTCTAAGTACAGATGGCATGAATCCTTTTGATGAGCAGAGCTGCAGTTACAGCACTTGGCCTGTGACTCTATGTATCTATAACCATTCTTTGGAAGAAGGACACATCGTGCTTCCAAATTGGAGGCTACTAGCACCCTCGCCGTCTCCGCAGCGTCAGCAGTCTGAGCCGCTTCAGCCATCTCCTGCGCGGCAGTCATCTCCGGTGCTTCAGCCATCTCCTACGCGACAGCCATCTCCGGCGCGCCAGCCATCTCCTGCCCGTCAGCCATCTCCTCAGCGTAAGCGGAAGAGCACTGCCACGAAGAGCATCAGTAGCACTGCCACAAAGAATTCCGCAGGAAACCGTACGCCAAAGAGTTCAAAAAACTACGTCCTGCAGCCTTCCGCCAAGCCATTGCCGGTTTTACCGTGGAATCGCAGCAACGAGGAGACCAATAGGATCTCGGAAGAAGAGGTCAAGAAATTCTTTGCACCTAGACGGGCCGAGCCAAAGGAGAAAATAGATCCGGCGGTGGTGGATAAGTTTTACAAAAATCTTTTGAAACCTGAAACCCAACTTGTGCCGGACTACGAGCGCCAGATTTTGAAGGCGGATGCAAGGCGCCATAGGGAGACTGAAAGTAGCAGTCGTGCGGCAGCCCAGAAAACAGTTCCCATGCTCGGAGAGCAGGAAAACCAATCATGCGCCCCGCTCCAAGTGTTCGACACACGGGACGCTCCTCCCGTAAATGATTACGAGGCAGAGCTACAAAGAAAGGCCAATGAGATGGGGATGACTTACATTGCATACTTGAAAATCATGGGAGACAACTTGCCCAAATGCGATGCCAACCCCATACAGCCATGGAAGTATGGGAAGAATCTCGTGAAGAAAGAGGAGCTCAAGAATCTACCAACAAAGATGCGAAGATTGCAGAAGTGGTACCTTGATTTCTGCAAGACGAGAAAGAAAGAATGGATCACGGCACATATAAGAGATGAGGTTTTCTTGTGCGGAGACGACGAAATCAGCTTCAACATTCAAGACTTGCATTTTCTATTCAATCAGAAGGAACTCGACAAAGCTGCCATCAGCATTTATTGTGTGTAAGTACTATTTCTGTATTTTCTATCTCATCTCATTCACTTCATTAATTGCATGTATATATATGCTCACCATATATGTATATACTATTATGCAGGAAAAAGGTTATGGAATGCATGAAAGGAGGACCTTTTGACATTGGATTCGTTGACCCAAATAGAGTTCATGAAGAAGTGGTAAGAACCAAACCGGGGCAAACAGAAGATTTATTGCTATGCTCTTTACTGAGACAACAAACCAAAAGGGAAATACTATTGCCTTACAACTTCTCGTGAGTACTGTTACCCTCTCTTGTACACATTCTGTTTCGGCTTACTCGATGTTAAGTGTAACTGATGATGAGTTATGCGTGCGTGCGTTCCACTTTATTCTGCTAGTCATTCAACCTGACTCAGGAAAAGTCCTTGTCATGGACTCATTACGAAAAGAAAAAAGCTATGGACAGACTTTAGAGAGATGCTCCAGAGGTAATTTCAATCATATTATCGCACTAGATCGGCAACTTTCGTGATAACAAATAATTAATTACTCCTTTATCCATTTTCTTTGCCGGATAGGGTTTGGAAAAGGTTCACGGGCAGGGTCGTGGCTGAATGGTCAAAAGAACTAAAATTTGTAGACCAAAATATAAGTAATACTAGCCAGCTAGGTTTGCGTATATCTTTGATTCTGCTTCCAATTCCATTATATCATGCTTTATTGATTATTATTTTGATTGAACTCTCTATTCTCATAAAGTGCGCGCATCAGGGACCCGACAATAACTTATGTGGATACTATGTTTGCGAGTTCATTTGCAACACGATATGTGCGACGGGCCAAGCCACACTAGAACAACTTAGAGTAAGTAAACAAAGTACACACAACATTATTTTATTACCATCAGTTATGTTGAGTTTTATTACAACTTAGAGTAAGTAAACGGAGTCGTGGAGGCCGGCGAAGGCCGGGTGGAGACGGCCGGCGGAGCGAGCGCGTGAGAAGTCAGAGAGCTCCTTGAGGCGAGGCCTGGGGACAGCGAGAGCGGCGAGCCATTGGCGAAACCCTGCCCCCATTTTCCTTTGTTCGCTCCTAGTGAAGTCGAGATGCTCAGGTACCATATACGCATGGAACATGGTGGTGTGCCAAAGTGGAGCACACGGTCCGTCCTTTTATAGGGTTCCGAGTCTCTAACCACCGGTCCAGCACACGATTAATCCAGAATTGTAAGTGACGTACTACTAGTATTATCCAAAATAACATCTCAAAAAAAAAGTATTATCCAAAATAATGTATAAGTGATGTAGCATAACTGAAAATCGTTTCTAACTGACCTGACGTCTGTGAATGCAGCTGGCCTTGTACCGTGTTTGCTTGCTCACGAATTCTAAGTGGGACAGGTGGCCACTTTATTATTATTAGCTTTATAAAACAAGAAGAGAACTATATATATGAAGTCTACGTGGGACAGGTGGCCGCTTTATCAACGCCTAACTGCAACCAACCAGCCGTCAAATACCATCATGTATCATGTACTATGAAAAAGTCAGACGCGCTATATTTCGACGTCGATGTGCCCGCGCCGTATAATTTTGGAGCGCAGCACGCACCGTTTTCCTCCACCAGGCGCTGTAAACTACAGCGCAAGCGCGGCCGCAAAAAAAGTCCTCCACCAGGCGCTGCAAACTACAGAGTGCGGCAGCGCTGGAAACAACATTCACACGGCGCTAGGCATTCAACAAGATCAAATACGCAAATAAATCATCAACCAAATGATCTACCATAGTTCAAATATCATCACATAGTTCAAGAAAAACTCATAACATTTTAAATGGACGCAAAGTGCAACATTGCATTTGCATATGACAAATGCAAAAGAGAATCTCACACTTGCTCATCATCTTTTGCTTCTTCTTCATCTTTTGCTTCTTCTTCTTCTTCTTCTTCTTCTTCTTCTTGAATCTCACCTCGGCTTGATGGAGGAATAGAAGGATCCATAGAGGCCACAAATCCTCCCGGCGGTGCTCCCATGGATCCATAGACACCTCTCCGACATTGTATGCATCTAAATCTAAAAATCATCGACTCTACATTGCAAGAAATGTTTTTTACCTCTCCGGCATTTCATTGAACACCATGTGCACGCAGGTTTGGTCGGCGGATGGCGGCGGCGGTGGTGGATTGCTCCTTGGAGCCGGCGGCGAAGGTTGTTGCACGCGCCTAGCTGCGGACACCTTCACCTTCTTCTACGCCGGCTTGTCGGCGCCCGCCGCGGCCGACGGGCGCTTGTGGACGGGAACCTTCCTCTTTGCCAGCGGCCGCGCCTTGCCGGCGGCCTGCACGGTGGCCTCCTCCGTGGCGGCGATGATCGTGTGCACCGTCGAGCGTGGCGGGACAAAGAGGGCTCGGGCGCCGCCGCTAGGGTTTGGGGCGACATTAGGGTTTGAGGCGGCGGCGGCGTTATTTGTAATGGAGGAGGGAGGCGCCGGAGGGGTGCCGGAGGGCGCGTCCATCACCGGAATTCCGCCGGCGGACGCGCGGAGGGGGGGGGGGGGATTTGGCACTGGGAATGGGAGAAAATTTCAGCGCGGGTTTTCTTCGCTTCGTCATGAGCAATAGAGTGCGCTGTAGCCGGAGCCCAAACTATAGCGCCTATGATAATGCAAAGCGACCCGCACCCAAAAAAAATTATAGCTCCACGTGACATGGTTATACCTTGCGGGTACACGACCTTAGCATACCTGGTCCAGCCCAAGGAAGGCCCACGACGAATATGCACCAGCCCATGAATATTTTCGGGTGGCCAAGGCCCATGACGCCTTCGGATCCTTGGAGAGCAAGACTAGAGTAGATAGAATACTCAAAGGGGTAAACCCTAAAACCTGTAACCGACTCGATCTGTGCCCGGGACCTGCCTACCTCTATATAAGGGCCGGGAGGGCACGACGAGGAGGCTCTCTAACATACCACCGCATACACACCTCCACGCCAGATTGCATCTGCGCACTCCTGTAACCTTCGGTTCCGCCATAATCAAGAGCAGACAAGCAGGAGTAGGGTTTTCCCTCCGGGGGCCTGAACCTGCGTAAACCTCGTGTCCCTGTGTTGCTTGTTTGCTAACCGTTTCGTGATCTCCAGCATCCCCATCTTCTCCAAAACCCAAGTCCATAACAATGGGCATTGACGAGATCAATCCTTGTCAATTGGCATCGTCTGTGGGAACTGGGGCGCTGATTGTGCGATCGTGACGGTCCCAACCAAAGCGATCTACAACTCCGTGGCGACGGAGAGTCATCTCCTCTTCGGCGCTTTCGACTTCATCGCCCACTCACCAGCCACCCTAAAGGACTTCGAGCCCGTTGGCAACGGACTCAAGATCCTGTTCGGGAGCTTCTGCTTCTAGGTGGGGCAGACCGGCACTCTCCGCCTCCCAGAGAGGGTGCCCCTGCCATCGAGCAGGCCCGCTTCATGGGCTCCACACCCCGTGCGACGCACATCGCCATCGACAGATGAGTCCTATGGCAGCAGCAGCTGCAACTCAGATCTTTGCAATCCACCATCGGAGGAAAGGACCTACGGTTCCGGATCCGAAAGCTGCGGCAGCAGCGATCCAATCTACGAGCGCTACCAATGCGTCGTAGTCATCTAGAGCGACGCGGAGCAGCACGCACCTAACCCGCCACCTAACCCGCATGGTAGGAACGGCGAGAACAGGAGAAACCAGTCCCCCCCGCCCGTCGATGAAGACACCGATCCCAATCGGATCATCCACCTCAGCGAGGAAGGATGGGCTCAAGCAGGTGAAGCCTTAGCAGGCAACAAGATCCTGCCCGTGGGTGCCTCACGGGACCTGCTGATGGCGTACCACCTGCTCCTAGTCGAAGAGCACAAGAAGAAGGTGAAGATGCTAGAGGTGCTTGACAAACGCAAGCAAGCAGCCTCGGAGTCCAGTGCACGGCGAGCTGCGCTCTCCGCCATGGGAATTGGCTCCAGCTCGCACGGCAACCATGGCAATAAGCACAATTCTCGCATGGAGAACATGGACCGCAAGGAGCGTCGTGAGGTGACCCGGACCCTCAACACGTCTTTCATGGAGATGGATGCCGACGGCAACGTCATCCCGAAGACACCACAAGCCGCGATCATGGCAGCCACTACATACCTCGCGTACCATCCACCTCTGGTGGGGGACCCGAAAAGCGCCATGCACAAGTCCACACTTACCGGACTAGGACTCATTGGAGCTGCGCTCCACGGAGAAGCTCCTATGGAGCCAAAGAAGAAGGTTGCGGTCAGATTCAACCGCAGCCCCATGCCGTCATCCGAGGATGAAGAGCACGATCTACCTTGAAGGCACAAAAGCTCGCGCCACCCTAGGTAGGTTTCCTACTCTCCCTCCACCAAGCAATGTTTGAATTTGACTTTTCAAATTAGCGTTTGACTTTCAAACTTGAATTTGATTTCTCTCTTCATATTGCCCAGCCAAGTGACCTAGTACATGATGCAACCATTCCACATTGTCATGACACATCCATGTACCCTTCCCCTTCCGGAGTGTCGGACCTTCCAGACCCTTCTAGAACATTCCCGGTGAAAACACCGAAATCATTTCCGAACTCCGAAACAGGACTTTCCTTACATGAATCTTATTCTCCGGACCATTCCTGATCTCCTCGTTATATCCCGGATACCATCCGAGACTCCGAACAACATTCTGTCTCTTACTCATCATTCCATAACTATACAACAATATTGAATCCTTAAGTGTGTCTCCCTACGGTTCGTGAATTATGCGGACATGACCGAGACACTTCTCCGATCAATAACCAATAGAGGAATCTGGAGATTAATATGGCTCCCACATATTTCTATGATTACTTTGCAATCTAATGAACCATTTACATACGATACCAATTTCCCTTTATCGCACGATAGTTTACTTATCCGAGGTTTTGATCGTCGGTATCTCTGCATACCTAGTTCAACCTAGTTACTGATAAGTACTCTTTTCTCATTCCCGTGATATGTGATACCTTGTGAGCCAGTCACATGCTTGCAAGCTAATTGGATGACATTCCACCGAGAGAGCCCAGAGTATATCTATCCGTCATATGGATGGACAAATCCCACTCTTGATCCATGTGCCTCAACCCATACTTTTCGAACACTCAATGCCACCTTTATAGCCACCCAGTTACGGTGTGGTGTTTGATGTCATCAAAGCATCCTTCCGGTGATGGTGATTAACATGATCTCATGGTCGAAGGAATTAGGTTACTATGTATCAGAAAGCTTATAGCAAACGAACTATTGAAATGACTTGGTCTTAATGCTACGCTTATCTATAGGAGTATGTCCATCATACCATTCTCCTAATGATATGATCTTGTTATTAACAACATCTCAATGTTCATGATCGAGAAACCACGATCATCTATTAATCAACAAGCTAGTATTATAAAGAGGTTTTTACCAGGTGCTGCAGAATAAACGGAAGCTAGCGAAGAACAAGGTGACAATGCGCGTAGGAAATGGATCAAAGGTTGATGTGATCGCGGTCGGCACGCTACCTCTCCATCTACCATTGGGATTATTTTTATACTTAAATAATTGTTATTTGGTGCCTGCGTTAAGCATGAACATTATATCGGGATCTTGTTTATTGCGAGACGGTTACTTGTTTACGTCCGAGAATAATGGTTGTTCGATTTATATGAGTAATATGTTTTATGCACATGCACCTTTGATAGATGGTCTATTCTTATTGAATCTCGATAGTGGAAATACATATATTAATAACATTGAAGCTAAACGTTTGAAAATTGAGCGATAAATCGACCTATATGTGGCACTGTCGTCTTGGTCACATTGGAGTGAAGCGTATGAAGAAACTCCATTCCGATGGACTTCTTGAATCACTTGATTTCGAATCACTTGAAAGATGCGAAGCATGTCTGATGGGTAAAATGACTAAGACTCCATTTTCTGGTATGATGGAGCGAGCTACGGACTTATTGGAAATCACACATAATGATGTGTGTGGTTCAATGAGTGTAGCATCGCGCGGTGGTTATCGTTATGTTCTTACCTTCACGGATGACTTGAGTAGATATGGGTATATCTCTTTCATGAAACATAAGTCTGAAACTTTCGAGAAGTTTAAGGAATTTCAAAGTGAGGTGGAGAATCAACGTAACAAGAAGATTAAATTTCTACGTTCTGATCGTGGAGGTGAATATCTAAGTTACGAGTTTGGCGAGCATTTGAAGAAATGCAGAATACTTTCACAATTGACACCGCCGGGAACACCACAACGTAATGGTGTGTCCGAACGTCGTAATCGAACTCTCTTAGATATGGTTCGTTCTATGATGTCACTTACAGATTTATCGCTATCATTTTGGGGTTATGCATTAGAAACAGCCGCATTCACTTTAAATAGGGCACCATCTAAATCCGTTAAAACGACACGATATGAATTATGGTTTGGAAAGAAACCTAAATTGTCGTTCCTTAAAGTTTGGGGTTCCGAAGCCTATGTAAAGAAGTTACAGCCGGACAAGCTTGAACCCAAAGCGGAAAAATGCATCTTCATAGGATACCCAAAGGAAACTATTGGGTATACCTTCTATCATAGATCCGAAGGCAAAATCTTCGTTGCCAAGAATGGATCCTTTCTAGAGAAGGAATTTCTCTCGAAAGAAGTGACTGGAAGGAAAGTAGAACTCGACGAGGTTGTCGAACCTTCTCTCGAACTTGCGAGTAGCGCAGCACCGGAAGAAGTTCCTGTGGTGCCTGCACCAATAAGAGAGGAAGCTAATGATGATGATCATGAAACTTCGGATGTAGTTGCTACAGAACCTCGCAGGTCAACGAGAACTCGTACCACTCCTGATTGGTATGATCCCGTTATGAGTGTCATGTTGGTGCGCAACACCGATGACCCTGCGACATATGAGGAAGCAATGATGAGCCCAGATTCCAATAAATGGCAAGAAGCCATGAAATCCGAGATTGGATCCATGTACGAAAACCAAGTATGGACTTTGGTGGACTTACCGGATGGCCGTAAGGCTGTCGAGAACAAATGGATTTTTAAGAAGAAAATAGATGTTGATGGTAATGTTACTATAAAGCTCAACTTGTCGCAAAAGGGTTTCAACAAATTCAAGGAGTTGACTACGATGAGACTTTCTCACCAGTAGCGAAGCTAAAGTCTGTGAGGATTTTGTTAGCAATCGCTGCATATTACGATTATGAGATATGGCAGATGGATGTCAAAACAACATTCCTCAATGGAGACACTGATGAAGAGTTGTATATGATGCAACCCAAAGGTTTTGTCGATCCTCAAGATGCTAACAAGGTATGCAAACTTCAGCGGTCCATATATGGATTGAAGCAAGCATCCCGAAGTTGGAATCAATGTTTTGATAAGGTAATCAAAAGTTTTGGTTTTATACAAACTTATGGAGAAGCTTGTATTTACAAGAAAGTGAGTGGGAGCTCTGTAGCATTCTTAATACTATATGTAGATGACATATTGTTGATTGGGAATGATGTAGACCTTCTTAATAGTGTTAAGGAATATTTGAATAATAGTTTTTCAATGAAAGATCTTGGTGAAGCAGCTTACATATTAGGCATAAAGATTTATAGAGATAGATCGAGACGCCTAATATCATTGTCACAAAGTACATATTTGGACAAAGTTCTAAAGAGATTTGGAATGGAAGATAGCAAGAAAGGGTTCTTGCCCATGTTGCCCAATACGACCTTGAGTAAGACTTAAAGTCCAACAACGGCAGAAGATAGAGAAAGGATGAGTAAGACTCCCTATGCCTCAGCCATAGGATCTCTAATGTATGCCATGCTATGTACTAGACCCGACATTGCATATGCTGTTAGTTTGAATAGCAAATATCAAAGTGATCCAGGAGTTGATCATTGGACAGCGGTCAAAAACATCCTTAAGTACTTGAGACGAACTAAGGATATGGTTCTTTATTATGGAGGTGATGAACAACTCATTGTTAATGGTTACACCGATGCTAGTTGGAACACCGATCCAGATGATTCTAAATCTCAATCTGGATACGTATTTACTTTGAATGGTGCAGCAGTTACCTGGAGGAGTGCAAAGCAAAGCATTGTGGTGAGATCTTCAACTGAATCGGAATACATAGCTGCTTCAGAGGCTTCACAAGAAGCGATATGGATGAAGGAGTTCATTACAGAGCTCGGTGTGGTTCCAAGTGCGCTGGACCCAATGTCTATCTACTGTGATAACATGGGCGCCATAGCCAATGCGCCAGAACCAAGGTCTCACAAGAAGCTGAAGCACATCAAGCTACGTTTTCACGCTATTCGAGAACATGTCCAAGATGGTGACATAAAGATTTGCAAAGTACACATAGATCTAAATGTGGAGGATCCGTTGACTAAACCCCTCCCGAGGGAATAACATGACCAACACCAAACTGCCATGGGTGTTCGGTATATTACCATGTAATCTAGATTAGTTGACTCTAGTGCAAGTGGGAGACTGTTGGAGATATGCCCTAGAGGCAATAATAAATATAGTTATTATTATATCTTTGTGTTTATGATAAATGTTTACATTCATGCTATAACAGTATTAACAAGGAAACATTAATACTTGTGTGATTTGTAAACTAAATTAGAGTCCCTAGTAAAGCATCTTTATAATACTAGCTTGTTGGTTAATAAATGATTGTGGTTTCCCTATCATGAACATTGAGATGTTGTTAACAACAAGATCATATCGTTAGGAGAATGGTATGATGGACATACTCCTATAGATAAGCGTAGCATAACGATCAAGTCATTTTAATAGTTCAATTGCTATATGCTTTCTGATACATAGTAACCTAATTCCTTCGACCATGAGATCATGCTTATCACCATCACCGGAAGGATGCTTTGATGACATCAAACACCACACTGTAACTGGGTGTCCATAAAGGTGGCATTGAGTGTTCGGAAAGTATGGGTTGAGACACATGGATCAAGAGTGGGATTTGTCCATCCATATGACGGATAGATATACTCTGGGCCCTCTCGGTGGGATGTCATCCAATTGGCTTGCAAGCATGTGACTGGTTCACAAGGGATCACATACCACGGGAACGAGAAAAGAGTACTTATCGGTAACGAGGTTGAACTAGGTATGCAGAGATACCGACGATCAAAACCTCGGATAAGTAACTATCGTGAGACAAAGGGAAATTGGTATCGTATGTAAGTGGTTCATTCGATCGCAAAGTAATCGTAGAAATATGTGGGCACCATATGAATTTCCAGATTCCTCTATTGGTTATTGTTCGGAGAAGTGTCTCGATCATGTCCGCATAATTCACGAACCGCAGGGAGACACACTTAAGGATTCGATGTTGTTGAGTAGTTATGGAATGATGAGTAAGAGACCGAATGTTGTTCGTAGTCTCGGATGGGATCCGGGATATCACGAGGAGATCCGGAATGGTCCGGAGAATAATATTCATATAAGGAAAGTCCTGTTTTGGAGTTGGGGAATGATTCCGGTGTTTTCATCAGGAATGTTCTAGAAGGGTCCGGAAGGTCCGGCACTCCGGAGGGGAAGGGTACATGAATGTGTCATAACAATGTGGAATGGTTGCATCATGTACTAGGTGTCATCACTGAGCAAAATAAAGGGATAAATCAAATCTTAGTTTGAAAAGTCAAACGCCAATTTGAAAAGTCAAACGACAAGTTTGCTTGGTGGAGGGAGAGTAGGAAACCTACTTGGGGAGGAAGTCCTCCTCCCTCCACCGCCGGCCAAGGAGGCCGAGTTGGGGGAGGACTCCCTCCCCCTTGGCCGCGCCCTCCCACCTATATAAGGAGGGGAAGGGGTGCCCCTCTAGACCTACACCTCTCTCCTCTAAACCCTAGCCCTAGCCGCCGGCCTCCACCAAGTCGCCGCCGCCCCCTAGGGTTTTCCCTAGCCGCCGAGTTGGGGCTCTCCCCAAGCCCTATCCGCCGGCCTAGACTCCTCCCTTGGTGCCTCTAAACCCTAGATCGCCAAGGCCTCTCTCATAGTCCACCATACTCGCTCCGGCTTAAGGCGAAGCCCTGCGAGATCTCCCCTCTACTTCCGGTACCACGCCGTCGTGCTGCCGGAATCATGAGGAGAGTGCTACAACCTCCGCTGCCTGCTGGAACAAGGGAGAGGAAGGTCTTCATCGAGTACCAAACGTGTGACCGACTGCGGGAGCGCTGCAGGAACGCAGCGCCGGAAGGATCGTCTACACGATCTTGAGACTAGGAAGAGTACGACTACATCACCCACGAGAATCTGCTCTCGTTAAACGCTTTGGAATCTTCGAGGGTGAGTTATTCTATCGACTCGTTGCTACAATCTAGTAGATAGATCTTGGCTTGTTTGTTTGTATACGGTAGAAATTTTTTGTTTTCGATGCTACGAACCCCTACACCCTCTTCCCCTTTTTCTCCGTTGATTGGGTTCAATCGAGGCTATGTGCCCTTCTGGCTGAACCCTAGCCGCCATGGCTCAAGGTCACGGTACGGCTCTCGCGCCATTGCCTTCGGTTGAGGCTTGTGGAAGAACGTGAGCCCCTCTCCAACGGTCTCACCTTCCAGTACTTCTGCTCGACCTGGCTTGCTCATCTTTCCTATGGTGGTGGTATTGATGGTGGTGCGGCGCTGGTGATGTTGCTGCTTTCTTCTCCTATGGCCACCGCGACCACGGCTTGGCGCAGGTTGCAGCGCCCTCGGGTGCTCCCCATGTCGCTGGGTGTTTCATCGCTGGCCAATCTCTGCTTCCTCTTCTAGTATCTAGCAAGGACTATCTGTAAGTCATACTGCTTCTTCCCTTCTCGGTTTATATCTAGATCTCTATTAGTGGTGATATGACTATCTGTATTAGTGCTGAGACTCTGTTCTAGGGTCAATTTTACTACTGAAATTATCTGTGGGTATTTGGTTAGTTTGATTTAAGCTAAATGACTTCTGGATTTGTCATTTATATGTTGACCTCGGCTTTCTACTGGCTGATGACACCTTAGTATTATTTTTAGCTATGTGGTGGTTGATTAACTTGTAAATCAGCCTGGGTTGATTCTAGTTTATTGATGTAATCTAGGTATAGATGTTATGCATCAGCGAGCTTGCAGTAGATGGACTTGGAATAAGACACTTGCTGTAGTATGTGCTAAATTGTGAGTGGAGGGAAATAGTGTTGTTTTAGCTAATGTTTGTGTTTCTCCCTAACCAAATTGGTGTGCACTACTCTGATTATGTGCTCTACTCAACATCACTTGCTAGCCTCACAGTGGTAAATGTCCAGTAGTTGATTAAGTTAACTACTGTTAAGTTCTTAGTTTACTTGTGATGGTTTTAAGGCCTTGTTTTAATCCTTTACCTTATAACTAAATGATGAGATACTATGGCAAGAGTGATTTATACTTAAACTTAATATAGATAGAAATTGATTTAAAGTGTGGAGGATGTCAATTTTAACCTATTGGATTTAATGGGAGTGTGGCTGATTTCCGGTGATTTAGAATTAGTGAAGAGAAAAAGTTATTATATGGACTTATACCTACTGATTGTAATATAATATACTTATTGTTCCTGGTATGCTTTAAGGCATAATGGTGTGGTTTGATTTAGAGCTTAAGCTCTAGTATGATGGTTGTACATATTATCTGTGTTGAATATTTGTGTTGGCAGCACACTGATAGACTGGCGTGCAGGTTTATTGAAGAGTTATTGTTGTTACCTTGTTATATTATTGGTGGATAGCACTGCAGCTAATTTGACCTTATGATTCATTTGTGACATAATGCCTCAATCTGGATGACTTGTACATCCTAGGCATGTGTGGTTAGCTGAACCCCACTCTTGATGTCTACTACTGGACATGAAATATTAATTTATGACTGTGTTTCCTGTACCACAAGACAAATTACAATAATGATTTCTAAGAACAGAATGATTCCTAGATTGGGGACTAGGAAGATGATTAACTTAGCTTTTCTTGGTTGCATGAGTTAATTGGTGTTGTTTCTAGTTCTAGTAGAAACTTCTGCCCTAGCTGCTGTTGTGGTGCCTCATCCTAGAGTGTGCACAAGAACAGCTGGGTAGCATATCTTGCTTCTATGTTTCAGTCAACTGGAAATGTTTTCCCCAAGCCAAGGATGCAAAAGCTGAGGCTTAAATTGACCTAAGAACAGATTTCTGTAATTTGTTCTTGGCCCAACTTATGATGCAAAAGCTGAGGTGGATTATTTGGTTAAAAAGAATACTATGTTGGTCTCAAGATTTCTATGATGATTTTGCAAAGCATTTCTTTGCAAAGCTAAGAAAATCTTTCTCTAAAGATTCCTGTCTTTGGGTCTCTTATGCTATATGACAGAAATGAATGCACTATATTTATTCCAAGGTTTCTACTACTCTACCTTGGCTTCCTGGAGCTTGTTCTATTGTTGGATCTTGATCAGTGGCTGTTGTATCTTGATATCCTACTCCCCTCTCCTTTTACTACTCCACCCACTGCAGCAACTATAGCCTGGCCTTCTCCACCTTATTCCCATGTCCAACTTCTTCTATAGCTGTGGCCTAGATTTCTTTTCCTGGAGCTGCTGCCTTGCCTTGATTTCCTCCTTAACCTAACTCTTGGATGGCTCCAGGGAGCAACCAGAACTAAAGATGTGATGGAATCTGGCTAGTGTGTCGTTGGTTTGTTTAGCTGAGATCTAAAGCTAGAGTTATATGTGATGTGGTCTTGTGCTTTGGCTTGATTTAGCTTGTGCTGTCCTGGGAGAGAATGAATGTGTGAGCGGCACTTCTCCCAGTAGTGGTTGCAGTTGCTTCTTCTATATTGGTCACTTTCCTTGCTTGATCGACAACACATCACATGCAGCTGTGTGTGTAAGCTGCCTGCTTGTTCCAGGTATTTTGTCCCATTGCCAGATATTTCCTAGCCTGGAAGCTAATCCTTTGTGGATGTGCTCGGTTGGTTTGAATATTAGCTCTTTGCCACTTACCTGTCCTTGGTGAAACTTGCCCCTGTACCAGCCTATGATGCACCTAGTCTGAGGCTAATATTCTGATAAGCATAGATTCTACTTAGGCACATTAATTGCTGCTCTATGATGAAATTAAACAATGCATCTCATTGTTTAGAACTGAGAGCAAAACTAACCAACATGATCTTATTTTATTTCTGTCTTGTTTTCTTTCTTGTTTGTTTTGTAGGTATAACATTAGGAGTAAGAATAATAAGCAGAGAAGAAATTACAAGGAATAGCATAGAAAATATTTTAGGTTTTCTTTTTATCAGCTATTGTAATTTCTCTTTTTTTTATTTGTAAGAACAATATAATATTGTATAATATTAATAAAGCTTAACTTTTCTTTCTATTTGTAATCTACCTTCTTGTAGTATTTATATCCTGTTTATAAAGGTGAATTCAATTCTTATTTATTGTTGTAATTCATTTTATAGGTATTTCAATTTTCAGTTTCCTTTTCCTTGTAAGAACAATGTAATATGTTCATGTGCAGAATAAATAATTCTTGTAACATTATTGATGTATTATCTATTATTTCTTTTCTTTTATTTTTCATTGTTTTATCCTTTTCTAGTATTGTTCTGTATTAACATTATTTTCTATTTGTTAGTGTGATTCATTTTTTCATTTATAATTCAATTTGAAATTTCTCTTGGATTCAAATATATGATTTGAATCTTTAAATTCGAGTTGCTTCCACCCTAATGCAAAAGGGTTCAACCAAGGTCATGTAAAAATCCAGAGCACCAGCCCTAACCTTTCCACCCTAACAATAGAGATCTCGATCCCTCTATATCTTCTTTACTTTTGCACGAAAATTTTCCCGGATTTTCTATGCATGAATGAAATGCACACACCTGGGTTCAGCTTATTTCTAAGCTCTAATGCTGGGATGTTACAGGTTTCGTACATTACGTACTATTATGGGAGAGGTATATACATTTTTAGTCCCGTAACTTGCATTGTCGGAGCGTTTTAGTCCCACATCTTGCAAAGTGAGCAATATTAGTACCACAACTTGCAATCCAGGAGCATTTTATTCTAATTTGATTTGATTTTTACGATTTCAACCAAATTTATCCAACTGTAGGTCAAATGTGGCATCGATTTTTTGCAAAATAACTTCTGTGTATTTGTTCTGCGCTTGCGACCTTGCCTGACAAAGTCCCCCACCTATTAGTTGTTGTACAAATAAGAAAACAAATATGAAAATATTTATCTACAGTAGTGGGAATCGATCTCACTACCTACGGCTAGAACCATGTGGCCTAGCCGTCTTCGTCGTTTTCGTGTCGCTTGTGGTAGTGTAGTACACTAATAGAACCGGAACTCTCCACATCTCTCCCATCGCCCCCTTTGAGAGTCGGCTCTCGACCGCAACTGCCCTCCCTCTCCTCCCTCCTCTCCGGTAGCCATGGCGGCCGGTGTGGAGATGGAGTTGGTGGTTGGCCTACTCTTTCTCTAGTAATAGGTCTAGTTGTTTTCTTCCTTGAGATTTGTCCCCTGGTGGCGATTGAGGGTCGGACGGTGGATCTCGGCGGCCAGATCCACTGCGCCTCGTTCTTCATCCACTCAGATGCATCCCGCTGGTGGCAAGCGGTGGTCCAGAAGAGCTGGCTAAGGGCGTGCATCCCTCTAAATAAGGCGCGCATCGGGTGCTTCGAGCTGGAGGTGCCGGATCTCCTTTGGCTCGATGTGGTCTCTCTTTCCTCCGCGGTGGTGCTCTCATGGGGAGAGCCGAAGGCTGCGGCGGTGAAGACCACCACTCGCCCATGCAATAAGATCCAATCTTCTGTCCTGGTTCATTGCCATCGCCATCCTCTTCGCTCATCTTCCCAGGTCTGTGGCAGGTTCCTTGGTGTTGACGGTGAGCCGTTTTATCTGACGCGGTGGTGGCGTGCCCTTGCTACTCTGGCTCTTCTTGCTTTGCTTCTTCTCTTCCTCTCGATCTCCATGGTGGGGATGGGGAAAAGTAGTAGTGGAGTCAAAGCTTCGCCGGAGTGTCTCTGGAGTTTTAGAGCCTCTTGTTCCTAGAGCATCTCTTCGCCGTCCACGAGGACGCGAATCTTCGTCAAGCCGGTGCGCTCCGACTTTTTCTCAACCTCCTTTGGGAGGCCCTTCTCGAGGTCGGGCTCTGAGGGCTTCGATGGGCCGGCGACAAGTGATTTTGTCCCCGTCGCCGTTCTTGGCTGCAACGCTCGCCTCGTTCTGCTCCACGGTGGGGAAGAGATAGGACTAGTTTGTGATTGCAATCTTTCAGCAAGGTCCTATCTACAAATGTCATGGACCCATGTTTTATTCTTCTGTCATTTTGGGGTCCCCTGTAATATCACTGTACACCCACTGTTATATTAATGACAGGCTCTAGCCCCTTCTGGGGCGCTCCGTTGCTTCAAAGAAAAAAACCTACGGCTAAAGAAATTCAAGCTTGGCCACTACAGCACACAAGGGCATTTGATAATTTTCAGAGCCTTTCTTTATTATATATTAGTTTTAGGCTGAGTTAGGTATCACCCACACAACAAGCTAGCTAGGTCTTGTTGGCTCACACGTACAAAAAGAAGTTACTTATACTAGCGGATACACAGAGTGAAGTAAAATTTGATTGATTGAGTGTACACATAGACTACATATAGACTTTCTTTTGGACATTAAAAAAATGCCTGTTCTAATGCTGTGAAATATTCTGGAAAAAGATACAAATTTTCAATCCAAAATAATTTGTGCGCACACGGGCATTTTTATGTGCGTATATGCTGACAAAAAGATGAAGAAAATTTTCAATCCAAAATAATTTTGCAAAAAATATATGCTAACATTTGTATAAAAATAATTACGTCCTCGAAAAGTAGCAAACAACTGGCTTAAACATTTTTTACGTGCATCTGTTGTTTCAAATTGTATAAAAATAATTAGGAAAATAGCAAACAGTTGACGTGAGCATTTTTTAACATGCGTCTGTGGTTTTAATAAATTGTATAAAGATAATTACGTCCTTGAAAGTAGCAAACAGCAGCTTTGGGCATACTAGCTTGTTTAGTTACTGAATGGTGTTTAGTTCGAATACCGACAGTTTCTGTACTATTATTGTTGTCCACTTTGCAAGACGTGGGACTAAAATGCACTTAGGATGCAAGATATGTATAGCTCATTCTGGGCTGCGCGTACGTGCACGTACGTCGCGAGCCCGTTATGTCACATGCAAAGATTTTCTTATGTCGCGTGCCATCGGTTGAGAACGGGCGCGCGGGGCCTGACACCGTCTCGCTCCTGGTTTGGACGCGTTGTAGAAAAATTTTCTACATCAAAGAGTCAATAATATATATATTATATTCTAACAGTCCCATCCTCGTAGACAGAGTTTAAGTGAGATTCTAACCCCGCGCCGCCTGCTAGCCAGGCGACACGGGGGCGATCACCGCCGCCGACCCTCCAGCCTTATAAATTACTGTCCAAGGGTTTACAATGTAGTAACTATAGAATAAACAATATCAATACTATGTCAACACAATACACTATTAATTTTTCTTCACATATCAACATATCGTTTTCATATCTTGAAACTATTTTTATATACGGTACTACTAGCTACTTGGAAAGATGGGCGGAAGCGAATTATTGTGCACTGTCGCTGGGCGCTAGTCATGCTTTGGTCTAGGAATGCGTGAGTACATTGAGCAGTGGCTTCATGGTGTTGACGAGGGCCCGGTGCACCCTGCTGGCTGCCGTCCTCTGCCGCGAAGGCGCACTTCTCTAAGCTCCGCAGCCGTTCCATGGCCTCCGCAGGAGATGCAGCCGTCAGGGATGTAAATGCTCCAAGGGCAGAGGAGGAGGAGATGGAGCAAAACCTGGAGGCAAGCCCAACGAAGATGGCGGCGGACCCAGATGCTGCGGCACATGTGGCGGCCGTGACGGCCTCGGCCAAAGCGGCCTCGCCGGCCGGGGTAGAAGAGGAAGGACGTCGGTGTGATAGGACGTGCAATGTGGAGGCGAGACGGGAGAGGTCGCGGTGGTGGCGGCCCGTGCTCAGCTGGCCCAGCGTGGCAGCGAGGCGGGCGGCGTTGCCATGGCGGCGCACCGCGGCCTGGGCCTCGGCGAGTAGCTGCTTCAGGGAGACGAGCACCTCGCGGCATAAGCCGTGCGCGTCGGCGAGGAGGATGAGGTCACCAAACAGCCGCTCCGTCCACCACGACGCCATCTGCTGGCACCGTCGCCTCTCCAAGCCCTGCACCTGGAGGTGGAGGAGCAGGTCGGTGAGACCGGACAGGAGGTCGCCAAGGTGGTCCATCCCTGCGCCGACCCACGCCGTGCGAGCTGCTGCCTCCTCCGTCGTCCCTGGCGCCTTGGTCCACCCGAGAAGGGCGTTGACGGAGTAGTGGAGGCCGGCGAAGGCCGGGTGGAGATGGCCGGCGGAGCGAGCGCGTGAGAAGTCAGAGAGCTCCTTGCGGCGAGGCCTGGGGACAGCGAGAGCGGCGAGCCATTGGCGAAACCCTGCTCCCATTTTCCTTTGCTCGCTCCTAGTGAAGTCGAGATGCTCAGGTACCATATACGCATGGAACATGGTGGTGTGCCAAAGTGGAGCACACGGTCCGTCCTTTTATAGGGGTCCGAGTCTCTAACCACCGGTCCAGCACACGATTAATCCAGAATTGTAAGTGACGTACTACTGGTATTATCCAAAATAATATCTCAAAAAAAAAGTATTACCCAAAATAATGTATAAGTGATGTAGCATAACTGAAAATCGTTTCTAACTGACCTGACGTCTGTGAATGCAGCTGGCCTTGTACCGTGTTTGCTTGCTCACGAATTCTAAGTGGGACAGGTGGCCACTTTATTATTATTAGCTTTATAAAACAAGAAGAGAACTATATATATGAATTCTACGTGGGACAGGTGGCCGCTTTATCAACGCCTAACTGCAACCAACCAGCCGTCAAACACCATCATGTATCATGTACTATGAAAAGGTCAGGCGCGCTATATTTCGACGTCGATGTGCCCGCGCCGTATAATTTTGGAGCGCAGCGCGCACCGTTTTCCTCCACCAGGCGCTGTAAACTACAGCGCAAGCGCGGCCGCAAAAAAAGTCCTCCACCAGGCGCTGCAAACTACAGCGTGCGGCAGCGCTGGAAACAACATTCACACGGCGCTAGGCATTCAACAAGATCAAATACGCAAATAAATCATCAACCAAATGATCTACCATAGTTCAAATATCATCACATAGTTCAAGAAAAACGCATAACATATTAAATGGACGCAAAGTGCAACATTGCATTTGCATATGACAAATGCAAAAGAGAATCTCACACTTGCTCATCATCTTTTGCTTCTTCTTCATCTTTTGCTTCTTCTTCTTCTTCTTCTTCTTCTTCTTCTTCTTCTTCTTGAATCTTACCTCGGCTTGATGGAGGAATAGAAGGATCCATAGAGGCCACAAATCCTCCCGGCGGTGCTCCCATGGATCCATAGACACCTCTCCGACATTGTATGCATCTAAATCTAAAAATCATCGACTCTACATTGCAAGAAATGTTTTTTACCTCTCCGGCATTTCATTGAACACCATGTGCACGCTGGTTTGGTCGGCGGATGGCGGCGGCGGTGGTGGATTGCTCCTTGGAGCCGGCGGCGGAGGTTGTTGCACGCGCCTAGCTGCGGACGCCTTCACCTTCTTCTACGCCGGCTTGTCGGCGCCCGTCGCGGCCGACGGGCGCTTGTGGACGGGAACCTTCCTCTTTGCCAGCGGCCGCGCCTTGCCGGCGGCCTGCACGGTGGCCTCCTCCGTGGCGGCGATGATCATGTGCACCGTCGAGCGTGGCGGGACGAAGAGGGCTCGGGCAGCGCTGCTAGGGTTTGGGGTGACATTAGGGTTTGAGGCGGCGGCGGCGTTATTTGGAATGGAGGAGGGAGGCGCCGGAGGGGTTCCGGAGGGCGCGTCCATCACCGGAATTCCACCGGCGGACGCGCGGAGAGGGGGGGGATTTGGCGCTGGGAACGGGAGAAAATTTCAGCGCGGGTTTTCTTCGCTTCGTCATGAGCAATAGAGCGCGCTGTAGCCGGAGCCCAAAGTATAGCGCCTAGGATAGTGCAAAGCGACCCGCACCCAAAAAAAATTACAGCTCCACGTGACATGGTTATACCTTGCGGGTACACGACCTTAGCATACCTGGTCCAGCCCAAGGAAGGCCCACGACGAATATGCACCAGCCCATGAATATTTTTGGGTGGCCAAGGCCCATGACGCCTTCGGATCCTTGGAGAGCAAGACTAGAGTAGATAGAATATTCAAAGGGGTAAACCCTAAAACCTGTAACCGACTCGATCTGTGCCCGGGACCTGCCTACCTCTATATAAGGGCCGGGAGGGCACGACGAGGAGGCTCTCTAACATACCACCGCATACACACCTCCACGCCAGATTGCATCTGCACACTCCTGTAACCTTCGGTTCCGCCATAATCAAGAGTAGACAAGCAGGAGTAGGGTTTTCCCTCCGGGGGCCTGAACCTACGTAAACGTCGTGTCCCCGTGTTGCTTGTTTGCTAACCGTTTCGCGATCTCCAGCATCCCCATCTTCTCCAAAACCCAAGTCCATAACAATGGGCATTGACGAGATCAATCCTTGTCAATTGGCATCGTCTGTGGGAACTGGGGGCGCTGATTGTGCGATCGTGACGGTCCCAACCAAAGCGATCTACAACTCCGTGGCGATGGAGAGTCATCTCCTCTTCGGCGCTTTCGACTTCATCGCCCACTCACCAGCCACCCTGAAGGACTTCGAGCCCGTTGGCGACGGACTCAAGATCCTGTTCGGGAGCTTCTGCTTCCAGGTGGGGCAGACCGGCACTCTCCGCCTCCCAGAGAGGGTGCCCCTGCCATCGAGCAGGCCCGCTTCATGGGCTCCACACCCCGTGCGACGCACATCGCCATCGACAGATGAGTCCTATGGCAGCAGTAGCTGCAACTCAGATCTTTGCAATCCACCATCGGAGGAACGGACCTACGGTTCCGGATCCGAAAGCTGCGGCAGCAGCGATCCAATCTACGAGCGCTACCAATGCGTCGTAGTCATCTAGAGCGACGCGGAGCAGCACGCACCTAACCCGCCACCTAACCCGCAGGGTAGGAACGGCGAGAACAGGAGAAACCAGTCCCCCCCGCCCGTCGATGAAGACACCGATCCCAATCGGATCATCCAGCTCAGCGAGGAAGGATGGGCTCAAGCAGGTGAAGCCTTAGCAGGCAACAAGATCCTGCCCGTGGGTGCCTCACGGGACCTGCTGATGGCGTACCACCTGCTCCTAGTCGAAGACCACAAGAAGCAGGTGAAGATGCTAGAGGTGCTTGACAAACGCAAGCAAGCAGCCTCGGAGTCCAGTGCGCGGCGAGCTGCGCTCTCCGCCATGGGCATTGGCTCCAGCTCGCACGGCAACCATGGCAATAAGCACAGTTCTCGCATGGAGAACATGGACCCCAAGGAGCGTCGTGAGGTGACCCGGACCCTCAACACGTCTTTCATGGAGATGGATGCCGACGACAACGTCATCCCGAAGACACCACAAGCCGCGATCATGGAAGCCACTACATACCTCGCGAGCCAACCACCTCCGGTGGGGGACCCGAAAAGCGCCATGCACATGTCCGCACTTACCGGACTAGGACTCATTAGAGCTGCGCTCCACGGAGAAGCTCCTGCGGAGCCAAAGAAGAAGGCTACGGTCAGATTCAACCGCAGCCCATGCCGTCATCCGAGTATGAAGAGCACGATCTACCTCGAAGGCACAAAAGCTCGCGCCACCCTAGGTAGGTTTCCTACTCTACGTCCACCAAGCAATGTTTGAATTTGACTTTTCAAATTGGTGTTTGACTTTCAAACTTGAATTTGATTTCTCTCTTCATATTGCCCAGCCAAGTGACCTAGTACATGATGCAACCATTCCACATTGTCATGACACATCCATGTAACCTTCCCCTTCCGGAGTGCCAGACCTTCCAGACCCTTCTAGAACATTCCCGGTGAAAACACCGAAATCATTTCCGAACTCCGAAACAGGACTTTCCTTATATGAATCTTATTCTCCGGACCATTCCGGATCTCCTCGTTATATCCCGGATACCATCCGAGACTCCGAACAACATTCTGTCTCTTACTCATCATTCCATAACTACACAACAACATTGAATCCTTAAGTGTGTCTCCCCACGGTTCGTGAATTATGCGAACATGACCGAGACACTTCTCCGATCAATAACCAATAGAGGAATCTGGAGATTAATTTGGCTCCCACATATTTCTATGATTACTTTGCAATCGAATGAACCATTTACATATGATACCAATTTCCCTTTATCGCACGGTAGTTTACTTATCCGAGGTTTTGATCGTCGGTATCTCTGCATACCTAGTTCAACCTCGTTACTGATAAGTACTCTTTTCTCATTCCCGTGATATGTGATCCCTTGTGAGCCAGTCACATGCTTTCAAGCTAATTGGATGACATTCCACCGAGAGAGCCCAGAGTATATCTATCCGTCATATGGATGGACAAATCCCACTCTTGATACATGTGCCTCAACCCATACTTTTCGAACACTCAATGCCACCTTTATAGCCACCCAGTTACGGTGTGGTGTTTGATGTCATCAAAGCGTCCTTCCGGTGATGGTGATTAACATGATCTCATGGTCGAAGGAATTAGGTTACTATGTATCAGAAAGCTTATAGCAAACGAACTATTGAAATGACTTGATCTTAATGCTACGCTTATCTATAGGAGTATGTCCATCATACCATTCTCCTAATGATATGATCTTGTTATTAACAACATCTCAATGTTCATGATCGAGAAACCACTATCATCTATTAATCAACAAGCTAGTATTATCAAGAGGCTTTTACCAGGGACTCTAATTTAGTTTACAAATCATACAAGTATTAATGTTTCCTTTTAATACTATTATAGCATGAATGTAATCATTTATCATAAACATAAAGGTATAATAATAACTTATTTTATTATTGCCTCTAGGGTATATCTCCAACAAGATGAGGCAACAAGCCCCGAACCCTGGGTACGGGAACGCACCCGCACCAGGTGAGATCCCACACAGAGCTCCTCCACCACCACCTGCGGGACCTGCGAATCACCCAATCGCACCCGCGCAGAATAACGGTGGGCACGGGTACCCCGCGCTGAAAGGATCACTGATGTTCCAAAAAGGGCGCCCAACGAAAAGGGTGCAAAAGTAGATCACCCATCAGATCAATCTGGCTGTGACCGCTCCACCCGCCATCCCTGAGTACCTCAGAAGATCAGAGTTCTGCATCATGTTCAGCCGTTCGGATCACCCTTGCCAGGTCCCTCGCCCAGGCCATGCTGCCCTGGTGCTCGAGGCGCAGATCGGAGGGTTCGACATGAGCCGCGTCTTCATGGACGGCGGAAGTGGCATCAATCTGATGTTCGCTAGCACCTTAGCTGTAATGCGGATCCCGCTGGGTAGCCTGGAACAGTCCGACACTATGTTCCACAGAATTGTCCCAGGGAAGGGCATATTCCCCCTAGGAAAGATATGGCTCGACGTCATCTTCGGCAAGCCCGATAAATTTCGGTGCGAACGGCTCGAGTTTGAAGTGGTGGACGGGCCATCACAATACCATGCCATCCTAGGGCATGTGACATTCGCACAATTCCTGGAAGTACCGCACTACGCCTACCTGCTACTCAAGATGCCAGGACCCAGGGGCGTCATCACGGTCCATGGGATCTTCACCCGATCGGACCACTGCGATAGGGACATCAACAAAATCTCCCAGTCATTCGGCATGCAAGAGGATCTCACAAGGCTCCGGGAAGTGACGGACAACGGAGCACCCCCAGTCTCGAGGCAAAACGCACCCGACATGTCGTTCGACTCCATAGTAAACACAAAGAAGGTGCAGGTCCACCCGACGGATGCCTCCAAGACGGCACTGATCGCCAACGACCTCAGCCCCGCATAGGAAAGCGCACTCGTCGAATTCCTCCGTGAGCGCTGGGAAATCTTCGCCTGGTGTCCTGCGGACATGCCAGGAGTTCCCAGGGAATTCGCCGAGAACGCACTCAATGTGTTCCCAGATACCAAGCCCGTCAAACAATCTATCCGACGACTTTCCGGGCCACGGGCCGAGGCCATCGGAGTTGAAGTCAACAGACTGCTCGACGCTAACTTCATTAGGGAGATCAAGGAAAGCGAGTGGCTCGCCAACACCGTGATGGTCCCCATAAAGGACACGGACATCCTGCGGATGTGCGTGGACTTCACATCGCTGAACAAGCGCTGCTCGAAGGATCACTTCCCTCTCCCTCGGATCGATCAGATCATCGATTCGACTGCAGGATGCGAGAAGCTCTCCTTCCTCGATGCCTACTCAGGCTACAACCAGATTCGACCGAAGGTCGAAGATCAAGAAAAAAACGGCGTTCATTACGCTGTTCGGGGTGTTCTGCTACAACACAATGCCCTTCAGGCTGAAGAACGCATGTGCCACGTACAAGCGATGCATGCAGGCATGCCTGAAAAACCAGATTTTCCGCAACATACAAGTCTATGTCAACGATATAGTAATCAAAACAAGGGAGGCCAAGACACTCATCGACGATCTCCGCGAGACGTTCGACAACCTTGATTGATACAAAATCAAGCTTAACCCAGAAAAGTGCGCCTTCGGCATCCCATCTGGCCAACTACTAGGCTACTTCATCTCCCAGCGATGAATCGAAGCGAACCCGAAGAAAATCCGGGCCATAATGTCCATGGAGAAGCCGAAGAACCTCAAGGGCGTCCAGCAGCTTGCCGGACGAATCGTGGCGTTGAGCAGGTTCATCAGCCGCATGGGCGAAAAAGCCCTGCCCTTCTATCAGCAGCTAAGCAAGGCAGATAAATTCGAGTGGACACCCAAGGTGGATGATGCATTTGAAGATCTAAAGCGGTTGCTCTCCACCTCGCCCGTCCTGGTCACGACAAAGGAACGCGGGCCTCTACTGCTATACATAGCAGCAACACACCAGGTGGCAAGCACTGTACAGGTGGTCGAGCGACCCGAATAAGGCAAGACCCATGGGGTCCAACACCCAATCTACTACCTCAGCGAGGTCTTGACACCGACCAAGCAGAGGTACCCTCACTACCAGAAAATCGCCTACGGCATGTACATGACGGCTCGACGGCTGAGCCACTACTTCCAGGAGCACCAAGTGATGGTCGTCAACGAAGCACCGTTGAACAGAATCCTGAACAATCCAGAGGCCACAGGACGCGTGGCCCTTTGGGGCATCGAGCTATCACCTCTAGACATCATCTACGAGAAGCGCCACACAATCAAGTCTCAGGTCCTCCCGGACTTCCTTGTACACTGGATGGAACTAGAGCTACCAGACACCCCGGACATGACACAGTCATGGACAATGCACTTCGACGGCTCCAAGCACGAAGCCGGAGCAGGAGCCGGGGTCATACTGAACTCCCTTGTGAGATCCCTCCTTTGTAAAGGAAAGGATCCCTGTGATTGCAATGCTAGTCCCTGGATCAATGCTAGCATCCACAGTTTAAGATGAAGTACACAGAAACAAAGGTCATTATTACATGTCATTCCAGAGACAAACTTAGTCTTTTATAAACTCCATGGCCACAGGCCTAATACAAGAGTTCAAATATATAATAAGATAAATAAGTCTTCATCTTCATGTGCCACAGGCAAGCATGTTGAGTGTAGACTCATAACCCCTAATCACCATCAGAATAACCTGCAACAACACAAGTTACAGCCACAGTGGGTCAATACATTGGAATAGTATTGGCAAGTGATACCTTAGTAGAATGTTGGTAGACTAGATACTATATGCAATTTGGCTAAGTGTAGCTTAGGCTGGCTTTGCTCAAAATAGGTTTTTCCTATTAGTTGAAAACACTAGGTTTTTCTTTGACAAAAACTTTCCCAAGGAACCACCAATAGAAATTGGTGAACCTTCACCCTTGTTCAACCACAAGTTTTTAACTTAGAAATTGGGATGAGGAGATTCTTGATAGCTTCCATGTCTTGATGCTCAAATTGTCCAATACCAGGGACATGGCTAAGTACTTAGGTTCTTGCATCTGCAGAGGTTTTGCACTTTCCCCACAAGACTTGATTTTCACCAAGACAGAACCTTTCAGAAGCCTTCCCTTAGACCAAATGTACGCGCTCCAACCTATCATACCACTACCACCAACTGTCCAAATGGCTAAGTTATTGCAACCTATGTGATCCAGGCAGAGCCCATATTGCCAAGTGGCTGCACTAGAAGCTTCTTAACATATGACATCTCAAATCCCTTTGTTCCTGGGTGGATTTCCACAAGTGAGATACACAAGGTAAACCATAGAAATGGGCCTTGTGTAACCACTCAACATAACCCATTCACAACCATTCCACCCAGGTGATTCATTCACTTAGTTGTTTTATTAAGCAAAAACATAAGTCCAAAGACTTAGAAATATTTTCTCATAGCATGAATATATAACCACCCTTGGTTGCTACTAGCTAGGCTAAGCATGGCATAGATAAACATCTTAACTTAGAAATTTCTAGCAATTCTACAACTACTAGGATTTCCCAAGCATAGCATATAGATCAAAATATTCATGCAAGTCTAGCAAAATATTTCTAGTGCATAGTTGAAAAACATAGGTATAAAATCATGAAGTACCACTTCCCTTGGTAGTTTGGGGAGTAGCAACAATCCTCATAATCACAATCACTATTTGCACCAAAATCTACACATAAAATAATGGCACAAAATCACATATACAATTTATACAAGAAAAAATACATGAATGTATGCAATATGCCATGTGATGATTTTCTACACCAAACAAGACAAGTGCGTAGTACTGAAATCATAAACAAGTACAAAACAAGCCAAATAAACTTTATTTGAATAGCAAAACATTTTCCAAATAATTACTATACTCAAATTATGCCTACAAATGTTTCTGCAAAAACAACCATTTTAACAGAGGAAAAATATTAAACACATTGCATAAATGGAAAGGATTTTCTCTCCTGATTCCATTGATATAAAATTTGTCAAATTTGGACGTGGGAATCAAAAGTTATGAATTAAACAAGTTTAACCAACTAATTGATCTAATTCAAATTTTTAAAACGAAGCTCATGCCACGCGGCAGCTTCTGGTTGGTTGGTATCGCTTCGCGTTGGATCGTGCTCGCGCACCGTCAGATCTACTTAACATCTGCGGCTCAGATCTACCCGTACCTCTTCGGCCTAGCGTCTAATCTAGACCACTGGATCTAGATCAAGTGGATCTAATCGTTTTGACCACAACCTGGCGGCGCAAATGGCCAGAACGGCAGCGACCGCTCTGCCGGTGATGGATCGGCGAATCTAGCGAGGGTTGGGGACAGTGGTGTTGCTTACTAGACTCGCACGCACACGAGGGAGCTCAACGTGGTCGTCGTGGGGACGGGGGCGTGCTGCTGTGGCCGTGGGAGCTCGTCGGAGTCGAGGACAGCGTTGGGCTTAGGTGGACGGCGACGTTGGCGACGCTCTGATCCGCCCTAACACAAACGGAAGGCATCAGCGTGTGCACATCATTCAGGCGAACATGATAGGGTCAAGGGAAAGGCACGGGGCGGTCGAACCTCACCGTAATTCCTTGTCGGAGTTGGAGACGGCGTCGGGAGTTTGCGGTGCTCGACGGAGTCGACGACCTGGGGCAGTACAAGTCGAACCAAAGGCGTCAGAAGAAGCGCAAGGTGATTGCGAAGCAGCTCGCGTGAACCAGAGAGCAAGGCGTGCTCGAAACTCACCGTGATGGCTCGCCGGAGTGGTTCGGGACAGCGGCGGGTCGAGCTTGATTGTGTACAGCCTAGTGGCGCTCTATGGTTGGTGAGTGAGGGGAAATGAGCAGCGAGGGGAGGGGATTAAGTAGCCGGGTAGGGGCGGAGATTGCGCTCACATTCATCGTCAATTAAGTGGATTAACATCGCGGCAGTGAAGGGGGAAGAAACGGGCGGCGACGGCGTCTGCGCGGGATTTGGGGAAGAAGGAGCTGACGTGGAGAGGGTCCACCAGTCAGCGTCTTTTTATGTAGCGCGGGTGCGGTGAGAAAAACAGGGAGAGTGGGAAACCCCGGGTGGGCAGGTTGTTGGGCTAGATCCAGTGTTGGGCCAGATTGGCAACGCCGGCCCTTTTTCTTTTCTTTATTCATTTTCTATTTCTGTTTTGATTTTCTGGATTCATTTTCAAACAAATTCAAATGCAATTTTAATTCAAATATTTTCTGGATTTTTGTAGAGTGTAACATTCATATTTTTGGGCATAAAACCATGTGGTCTCTCTGTACTAGCTTGGTCCCTTTGATTAAACAAAATAAACAGTGCTACAGCACTTGATTTGAATAAGTTTTGAAAATGGTTTAAAACAAATAATCTCTCCAACATTTGAAAATGCTACATCACTTGATTAGATTTTTATCCAAACTCCAACATTCAACCAAAACAACAAGACGGCAAGCAAAGCTTGGTTTAAAACAAATAATCTCTCAATTGAGAGTGGCATTTGTTTAATGGTTGCCCACATAAAATAATGAGCATCAGATGCTCTTGTTTTTGAATTGGTTTTGAAAAGGAACCCTAAATGATCATGGATGCATGGATGATATGCATGAGTTTTGAAACATGATTTTAGGGATGTTACAAATCTAACCCCCTTAAGGTGAATCTCTCCCTCGAGATTCGGGTTGGCTAGCAAATAGGTGAGGGTGGTCTTTCCGAAGATCATCTTCTCTTTCCCAAGTTGCTTCTTCTTCGGAATGATGGTTCGATTGAACTTTGCAGAATTTGATAGTCTTAGTCCGAGTAACTCTTTCTGCAGTCTCAAGAATCTTGATAGGCTTCTCCTCATAAGTGAGGTCACTCTCCAACTGGACCTCTTCCAAAGTTATAGTATCCTTCAGAGATGTCTCTTCCATTTCTAGATGGCATTTCTTAGGCTGACTCACATGAAACACATTATGAACTTCAGACAAAGACTCTGGCAATTCAATCTCATAAGCTACTTCTCTTTTACGACTCAGAATCTTGAATGGTCCAACATATCTTGGGGCCAATTTACCTTTGACTCCAAACCTCTTCACTCCACGAAGTGGTGACACTCTAAGATAAGCTCTATCACCTACTTCATAGGTGACCTCTCTACGCTTAGGATCTGCATAGCTCTTCTGTCGGGACTGTGCTATCTTCAACCTATGCTTAACCAGCTTGACTTTCTCTTCAGCCTCCTTGATTAGTTCTGGTCCGAACAAACTTCTTTCTCCCACACCATTCCATAACAATGGGGTGGTACACTTTCTCCCATAGAGAAACTCAAATGGTGCCATCTCAATACTGGCTTGATAGCTGTTATTGTAAGAGAACTCTGCGTAAGGCAGACTTTCATCCCAACTGGCTCCATAGTCTAGAGCACATGCTCTCAACATATCTTCAAGAATCTGATTGGTCCTTTCTGTCTGTCCATCAGTCTGAGGATGAAAAGCAGTGCTGAATTCCAATCTCGTTCCCAATGACTCATGTAGTTGCCTCCAAAAATGAGAAGTGAACTGGGTTCCCCTATCAGACACAATACTCTTGGGCACTCCATGTAGACATACAATTCTACTCATATAGATCTTGGCTAACTTAGAACTTGTATAGGTTGTCTTCACGGGTATAAAATGAGCCACTTTAGTTAGGCGATCCACTACCACCCAAATAGAATCATATCCTGACCTAGTCCTTGGAAATCCGGTAATGAAATCCATACCAATCTTGTCCCACTTCCAATTAGGAATAGGTAGTGGTTGTAACAGTCGTGCTGGTTTCTAGTGTTCTGCTTTCACTCTACTACATACATCACACAAAGCGATATGTTCGGCGATGTCCTTCTTGAGATTATTCCACCAAAATCTTTCTTTCATATCCATGTACATTTTGGTGTTACCCGTATGAATGGAATATGGTGAGTTGTGTGCTTCCTGTAAAATCAGTTTCCGAAGCTCCGGATCTTGTGGAACACAGATACGTTTTCCATGCCATAAAGTACCCTGTTCGTCTTCACGAAATCCTTTGGCTTTTCCCTTGCCAATCTTTTCTTTAATCTCTTCAATTTCCTTATCTGTCTTTTGGGCTTCTTTGATCTTGTCCAACAAAGTTGGTTGAACATCCAAAGACATGATATGTCCCTCAGGCACAATCTCCAATCTGAGATCTCTGAATTGGGCACACATGTCATCTAGAAATTCTCCCTTAGTAAGACCATTCACAAAAACCTTACGGCTTAGAGCATCCGCTACAACATTTGCTTTACCGGAATGGTATTGCAAACTCAAGTCATAGTCCTTGATGAGTTTTAGCCATCTTCTTTGTCTCATGTTAATTTCTTTCTGGGTGAAGATATACTTCAAACTCTTGTGATCTGTGAACACTTCACATCGTTTTCCCAAAAGATAGTGTCTCCATGTTTTGAGTGCATGGACTACAGAGGCTAACTCTAAATCATGAGTAGGGTAATTTACCTCATGAGTTTTGAGTTGTCTCGAGGCATAAGCCACAACTTTCCCTTCTTGCATAAGTACTGCACCTAATCCATGATGAGATGCATCACAATACACTTGGAAATCTTTCTCCAAATCTGGCAGACATAAAACTGGTGCTGTCACTAGTCTCTTCTTCAATTCTTGAAAGCTGAGTTCACAACCTTCAGACCAAGCAGATTTCTTGTCTTTCTTTAGCAATTCTGTCATAGGCTTAACTACCTTGGAGAAATTCTCAATAGATCTTCTGTAGTATCCTGCCAAGCCAAGGAAACTACGAACCTCTTTCACTGACTTGGGAGATTCCCATTCAGTTACAGCTGAAACTTTAGCAGGATCAACTACTACACCATCTCCTAACATAACGTGTCCAAGAAAACCAACTTCATTTAACCAAAATTCACACTTGCTGAATTTGGCATACAGCTTATGCTCTCTAAGCTTCTCAAGTATCAAACGTAAATGTCCTTCATGCTCTTCTTTGATCTTGGAGTAGATCAAAATGTCATCGATGAAAATGACAACAAACTTATCAAGGAATTCCATGAACACCTTGTTCATCATATTCATGAAGTATGCTGGTGCATTGGTCAAACCCAATGGCATCATGGTATATTCGTACAATCCATACCTTGTGGTGAAAGCTGTCTTAGGTATGTATTGTGTAGGGGTTCGTAGCATGGAAAACAAAAAAATTCTACCACATACAAACAAACAAGCCAAGATCCATCTACTAGATTGTGGCAACGAGTCGATGGAATAACTTACCCTCGAAGATTCCAAAGTGTTTAACGAGAGCAGATTCTCGTGGGTGATGTAGTCGTACTCTTGCCGATCTCAAGATCGCATAGAAGATCCTTTCGGCGCTGCGTTCCGGCAGCGCTTCCGCAGTCGGTCACACGTTCGGTACTCGACGAAGACCTTCCACTCCCTTGTTCCAGCAGGCAACGGAGGTTGGAGCACTCTCCTCGCGATTCCGGCAGCACGACGGCGTGGTACCGGAAGTAGAGGGGAGATCCCGCAGGGCTTCGCCTTAAGCCGGAGCGGGTATGGTGGACTATGAGAGAGAGCCTCGGTGATCTAGGGTTTAGACGCACCAAGGAGAAGAGGCAAGGCCGGCGGCTAGGGTTAGCCCTAGGCGGCGGCGACTTGCCCTAGGCGGCGGCTATGGTGGGCTGCAGCGGCTAGGGTTAGGGTTTAGAGGGGTGTGGTGTTGTATCTAGGAGGGGAGCCCTGCCCCTTCTTATATAGGTGGAGGGGGCGCGCCAGGGGAGGGGAGTCCCTCACCAACTCGGCTTCCAAGGCCGGCGGTGGAGGGAGAGGGACTTCCTCCCCAAGTAGGTTTCCTACTCTCCCTCCACCAAACAAAATAGCCGTTTGACTTTTCAAATTGGCGTTTGACTTTTCAAACTAGGATTTGATTTATCCCTTTATTTTTCTCAGCGATGACACCTAGTACATGATGCAATCATTCCAACTTGTTATGAAACATTCATGTACCCTTCCCCTTCGGAGTGCCGAACATTTCGGAACCTTCTAGAACATTCCGGATGAAAACACCGGAACCATTCTCCAACCCCGAAACATGACTTTCCTTATATGAATCTTATTCTCCAGACCATTCCGGATCTCCTCGTGATATCCCGGATCTCATCCGAGACTCCGAACAACATTCGGTCTCTTACTCATCATTCCATAACTACTCAACAATGTCGAATCCTTAAGTGTGTCTCCCTACGGTTCGTGAAGTATGCGGACATGATCGAGACACTTCTCCGAACAATAACCAATAGAGGAATCTATAAATTCATATGGCTCCCACATATTTCTACGATTACTTTGCGATCGAACGAACCACTTACATATGATACCAATTTCCCTTTGTCTCACGATAGTTTACTTATCCAAGGTTATGATCGTCGGTATCTCTGCATACCTAGTTCAACCTCGTTACTGATAAGTACTCTTTTCTCGTTACCGTGATATGTGATCCCTTATGGGCCAGTCACATGCTTACAAGCTAATTGGATGACATTCCACCGAGAGGGCCCAGAGTATATCTATCCGTCATATGGATGGACAAATCCCACTCTTGATCCATGTGTCTCAACCAATACTTTCCGAACACTCAATGCCACCTTTATAGCCACCCAGTTACGGTGTGGTGTTTGATGTCATCAAAGCATCCTTCCGGTGATGGTGATATGCATGATCTCATGGTCGAAGGAATTAGGTTACTATGTATCAGAAAGCATATAGCAATTGAACTATTAAAATGACTTGATCTTTATGCTACGCTTATCTATAGGAGTATGTCCATCATACCATTCTCCTAACGATATGATCTTGTTGTTAATAACCACTCAATGTTCATGATAGGGAAACCACAATCATTTATTAACCAACAAGCTAGTATTATAAAGAGGCTTTACTAGGGACTCTAATTTAGTTTACAAATCACACAAGTATTAATGTTTCCTTGTTAATACTGTTATAGCATGAATGTAAACATTTATCATAAACACAAAGATATAATAATAACTATATTTATTATTGCCTCTAGGTCATATCTCCAACAGTCTCCCACTTGCTCTAGAGTCAACTAATCTAGATTACATGGTAATATACAGAACACCCATGGCAGTTTGGTGTTGGTCATGTTTTGCCCTCGGGAGAGGTTTAGTCAACGGATCCGCCACATTCAGATCTGTGTGTACTTTGCAAATCTTGATGTCACCATCTTGAACATGTCCTCGAATAGCGTGAAATGTAGCTTGATGTGCTTCAGCTTCTTGTGTGACCTTGGTTCTTGCGCATTGGCTATGGCGCCCATGTTATCACAGTAGATAGACATCGGGTCCATCGCACTTGGAACCATACCGAGCTCTGTAATGAACTCTTTCATCCATATCGCTTCTTGTGAAGCCTTCGAAGCAGCTATGTATTCCGATTCAGTTGAAGATATCGCCACAACGCTTTGCTTTTCACTCCTCCAGCTAACTGCTGCACCATTCAAAATAAATACGTATCCAGATTGAGATTTAGAATCGTCTGGATCGGTGTTCCAACTAGCATCGGTGTAACCATTAACAACGAGCTGTTCATCACCTCCATAAGAAAGAACCATATCCTTAGTTCTTCTCAAGTACTTAAGGATGTTTTTGACCGCTGTCCAATGATCCACTCCTAGATCACTTTGATATCTGCAAGTCAAACTAATAGCATATGCAATGTCAGGTCTAGTACATAGCATGGCATACATTAGAGATCCTATGGCTGAGGCATAGGGAGTCTTACTCATCCTTTCTCTATCTTCTGCCGTTGCTGGACTTTGAGTTTTACTCAAGGTCGTATTGGGCAACATGGGCAAGAACCCTTTCTTGTTATCTTCCATTCCAAACCTCTTTAGAACTTTGTCCAAATATGTACTTTTTGACAATGATATTAGGCGTCTCGATCTATCTCTATAAATCTTTACGCCTAATATGTAAGCTGCTTCGCCAAGATCTTTCATTGAAAAACTATTATTCAAATATTCCTTGACACTATTAAGAAGGTCTACATCATTCCTAATCAACAATATGTCATCTACATATAGTATTAAGAATGCTACAGAGCTGTTGGAATTATGCCCTGGAGGCAATAATAAAGATGTTATTATTATAATTCTTGCTCATGATAAAGTTTATATTCCATGCTAGAATTGTATTAAGCGGAAACTTTAATACTTGTGTGGTTTGTGAACAACACCGTGTCCCTAGTATGCCTCTATGGACTAGCTCATTGATTAATGATGGTTAAGGTTTCCTAACCATAGACATGAGTTGTCGATTGATAATGAGATCATATCATTGGGAGAATGATGTGATGGACAGACCCAAACTAAGCGGAGCAATTAGATCGTGTCATCGTGTTCATCTTTGCGAAGCTTTTATTATGTCAAATATTGTATTCCTTAGACCATGAGATAATACAACTCCCTAGTATCAGAAGAAGGTCATCAAACGTCATCCTATGAGAGGGTGATCATAAAGGTGTCTCTCAGGTGATCAGAAAGTACCTGTTGGGTTGTATGTATCGAGATGGGATTTGTCCCTCCCAAGTCGGAGAGATATACTTCGGGCCCACTCGGTAATCGATATCAACACCGCTTGCAAGCATGTGGTTAAGGAGTTAATCACAAAGTGATATCGGATTACGGAACGAGTAAAGTACTTGCTGCGAACGAGATTGAACTAGGTATGACGGTACCGACGATCGAATCTCGGGCAAGTAAAATATCGCGAGACGAAGGGAATATATATGGGATTGATTGAATCCTGGCATCGTGGTTCATCCGATATGATCATCGATGAATGTGTGGGAGTCAATATGGGTTTCCAGACCCCGCTGTTGATTATTGATATAAGATCATGTCTGCATGTTCTCGAACCCGAAGGTTCACACACTTAACGTGTCTTGACGCTAGGATAGATTGAATAATTGGTTTATGAGTTTTTTTCGGAGTCTCGGATGGGATCCGGGACATCACGAGAGGTTTCGGAATGGTCCGGAGAATAAGATTCATATAAGGCAGTGTAGTTTTTGGAGTTCGGAATTGTTCCGGGTTAATCGGTATTGTACCGGAAGCTTCTAGAACCTTCCGGAGAGGGGCCAACGTGGTCCTACCTGTCGGGAGGGGGCATGGGCCTATGAGGGAGTGCCCTGGCCACATTGGGCCAGGGGCATAAGGCCCCATAGGGCCCAGCCGGCCAACCTAGGGCTAAACCCTAGGGAAGCTTCTAGAAGGGGGGGGGGGGAAACTTGCCCCCCACTCCTTCCCCCTTGGCCGCCGGCCCTAGGGCTTGGAGGAGGGGCAAGGGCTGGCCGCCCACCCCTCTATATAAAGAGGGCTGGGGGCGCACCCCCTCCCACACCTCCTCCTCAGCCCTAGCCTCCCTGCTGCCCTCCTCTCTCTCTCCCTCCCGACTGCGTGTAGGAGAAGCCCTGCTGCAGAAACTCTCCACCACTTGCACCGCACCGTCGCGTTGTAGATCCAATCCGTCTCTCCACCATACTTGCTGGACCGAGGAAGGAGGAGACGTCGAGGTGCCGCACGTGTGCATCTCTCGGAGGCATCGCCACTTGCGGTGTTAGATCGGATCGGATCGCGAGGAGGAGAAGCGAGTACGACTACATCACCCACGTTCCGACGAACGTTCCGCTTTGCGAATCTTTAAGGGTATGAAGATCTCATCTAATCCCGCTCGTTGTTTGCATCTCCTAGATTAGATCTTGGCTTCCCTCTGTTCGCATCCATAGAAAATTTTGATTTACTATGCCGCGAAACCCTTGACGTGTGGCTTGTTCCACGAGTAGATCTATGCGTAGATGTGTTTCACGAGTAGAACGCAACATGGTTGTTGCGGGCGTTGATGTTTTCTGTTGCAAGCCTCTTGTTTGTGTTCTTCTTATGACGCGGGATAGTGAGATTGAAGCGGTCCAGGCCAACCTTACGCGACGTCGTTCGCGAGACTTGATAGTGAGATTGAAGCGGTCCAGGCCAACACTTGACGTGTGGCTTGTTCCACACATGCGGCTGGTGGTTGCCTGTTTCTCTCACTATAGTTGTCATGGGACTAACACCGGAGTTTGGCAACCATAATATCACCGTTGTGGCTTTCCGTAGGTAAGAATCGTTCTTAGCTTGCTACTCCCATAAGCCACGTAAAACATGCAACAACAAAGTATAGGCGTCTAACTTGTTTTTGCAGGAAGTGTTTTCTGTGATATGGTATGGCCCAAGATGTGATGTGTATGTTGTATGCAATGGTCATGTTTTGTAATGTTTCACGACTTGCATGTCGATGAGTACACAACCGGCAGGAGCCATATGGTTGTCTTTATAATTGTGTATGACCTGTGTGTCAACTTCTTATACGCCATGTAATAGTTTCACTTCATCGCTAAGTAGTTAGCAATAGTTGTAGTTGCTATTCGTGGTGGAGGCAATCATGGTGGAGTGATGGAGATCATGCCGGCACGCACAAGATGGAGATCATTGCGCGAAGATTGGCTATACCATGTCACATAAAGTTATATGCATGTGATGTTTATCCTTTTATCTATCTTATTATGCTTAGATCGCGACGGTAGCATGATAAGATGATTCCTCACTTAAAGATCAAGATAAAACTGTGTTCTCCCCATGTATGCATCGTTGCGAAAGTTCTTCGTGTCCAAGCATCACGTGATGATCGGGTGCTATAGACGCTACGCTCACATACAACGGGTGCAAGCCAGTTTTGCACACGCGGAAATACTTGGGTTTGACTTGATGAGCCTAGCATGTATAGACATGGCCTCGGAACACAAGAACCGAAAGGTTAAACATGAGTCATATGAATGATATGATCGACACTTCGTTGTCCACCATTGAAACCACATCTCTTCTCGTGAAGATCGGATTAGGTGTGGTGAATTTGGATCGTGTTCACTAAACAACTGGAGGGATGTTGAATTTAGTGGGAGTTCATCTAGTAATTTGATTAAAAGTTGAACTAGTTATCATGAACATAGTCTAATTTGTACTTGCAAATATTGTAGATCAAATGGCTAAGTCCAACTTCAACTTCAACGTTTTTGCTGAGAAAGAAAAGCTTAGAAACAATGGGTCTAACTTCACCAACTGGTTCCGCAATCTGAGAATCATTCTCTCTGGCGGTCAAAAGGACTATGTCCTTGAAAGTGCGCTAGGTGACGACCCTGCTCTAAATGCGCCGGCTGATGAGAAAGTTGTCTATCAGTCGCGCAAAGATGATTATGGTGTGATTAAGAGCACCATGTTGTTTGCTATGGAATCGGACCTTCAAAATCGTTTTGAAGACTATCCCGGGCCCTTTGAGATTCTCGAGGAGCTGAAAACCATGTTTCAGACTCAGGCCTGTTCTGAGAGATATGAGATCTCTGAGAAGTTCTTTAACTGCAAGATGGAGGAAGGGAGTTTCGTTAGTGAGCACGCCATAAAGATGTCGGGCTACACTCAACGCCTTGAGCAACTGGACTGCAAGATTCCAGAGGAGCTCAAGATTGACAGGGTTCTGCAATCACTCCCTCCCAACTACAAAAGTTTTGTAGTGACTCATAATCAGATTGGTTCCACTGATACGATCACCGAGCTCTTCGCAAAGCTGAAGGCTGTGGAGGTGGACATCAAAAAGGATAATCATGTGTTGATGGTCCACAAGCCCTCCTTTAAGAAAGGTAAGGGAGCAAAGAAGCCCTTCAAGAAAGGCGGCGGCAAGCGCGTTGCCCCTGCTGAGAAGAAGCTCAAGTATGGACCCAAGCCTGACACTGAGTACTTCTATTGCAAGGACAAGGGTCACTGGAAGCGCAACTGTCCGAAGTACTTAGCGGACAAGAAGGCTGGCACCATCAAAGGTATATTTGATATACATGTTATTGATGTTTTCCTTACTAGCCCTCGTTGTAGTGCCTGGGTATTTGATACTGGTTCAGTTGCTAATATTTGTAACTCGAAACAGGAGCTACGGAATAGAAGACGGCTTGCGAGGGATGAGGTGACAATGTGCGTTGGCAACGGATCAAGAGTTGATGTGATGGCCGTCGGCACGCTCTCCTTAGTTTTACCTTCGGGATTAGTTTTAAACCTTAATAAATGTTATTATGTGCCTGCGTTGAGCATGAACATTATTTCTGGATCGTGTTTATTGCAAGATGGTTATTCATTTAAATCGGAGAATAATGGTTGTTCTATTTATATGAGTAACATCTTTTATGGTCATGCACCTGCTATGAATGGTTTATTTCTTCTGAATCTCGAAAGGGATGAAATACACATCCATAACATTGAGGCTAAGAGATGCAAAGTAGATAGTTATAATACTGCTTATTTGTGGCACTGTCGTCTAGGTCATATTGGTGTAAAGCGCATGAAGAAACTCCATTCTGATGGACTTTTGGAGTCTCTTGATTTTGAATCATTTGACACATGCGAACCATGCCTCATGGGCAAGATGATCAAAACCCCGTTCTCCGGAATGATGGAGCGAGCAACAGACTTGTTGGAAATCATACATACCGATGTATGCGGACCGAGAGTGTTTCGACGCGCGGTGGATATCGCTATTTTCTCACTTTTACCAATGACTTAAGTAGATATGGGTATATCTATTTAATGAAACATAAATCTGAAACATTTGAAAAGTTCAAGGAATTTCAGAATGAAGTGGAGAATCATCGTAACAGAAAAATTAAGTTTCTTCGATCCGATCGTGGAGGTGAATATTTGAGTTATGATTTTCTCACGCATCTTAAAGCAAGCGGAATCGTTTCGCAACTCACGCCACCCGGAACACCACAGCGCAATGGTGTGTCTGAACGCTGGAATCGAACTCTATTAGATATGGTCCGATCAATGATGTCTCTTACTGATTTGTCGTTATCATTTTGGGGTTATGCATTAGAAACCGCTGCATTCACTTTAAATAGGGCACCATCTAAATCCGTTGAGACGACACCGTATGTACTGTGGTTTGGTGCTAAACCTATGTTGTCGTTTCTTAAAGTTTGGGGATGCGAAGCTTACGTCAAGAAGTTGATGCCGGACAAGATCGAACCCAAAGCGGAGAAATGCGTCTTCATAGGATACCCTAAGGAAACTATTGGGTATACCTTCTATCACAGAACCAAAGGCAAAGTGTTTGTCGCAAAGAACGGTTCCTTTCTTGAGAAGGAGTTTCTCTCGAAAGAAGTGAGTAGGAGGAAAGTAGAGCTAGACGAGGTTGTTGAACCTTCTTTTGAATTGGAGAGTAGCGCAGCACCTGAAATTGTTCCAGTGCCGCCTGCACCAACAATAGAGGAAGCTAATGATAAGGATCATGAAGCTTCGGACGATGCTACTACTGAACGTCGCAGGTCGACAAGGTCGCGTGCCCCTCCTGAGTGGTATGGCAACCCTGTCTTAACTGTCTTGTTAGTAGATGACAGTGAACCTGCGAACTATGAGGAAGCAATGATGAGCCCAGACTCTGAGAAATGGCTAGAGGCCATGAAATTCGAATTGGGATCCATGAGCGAAAACCAAGTATGGACTTTGGTGGACCCTCCTAGTGACCGAAAGGCCGTTGAGTGCAAATGGATATTCAAAAAGAAAACGGACGCGGATGGTAATGTTACCGTCTATAAAGCACGGCTTGTCGCGAAAGGTTTTCGACAAGTTCAAGGTGTTGACTACGATGAGACTTTCTCTCCCGTAGCGATGTTTAAGTCCATTCGGATTTTATTAGCAATTGCTACGTTTCATGATTATGAAATATGGCAGATGGATGTCAAGACTGCATTCCTCAAGGGCAACATTGATGAAGAGTTGTATATGATGCAACCCGAAGGTTTTGTCGATCCTAAGGATGCTGATAAAGTATGCAAACTTGAGCGTTCCATTTATGGACTAAAGCAAGCATCTCGGAGTTGGAACCTTCGTTTTGATCAAGTGATCAAGAGCTTTGGATTTGTTCCAAATTGCTACGAAGCTTGTATCTACAATAAAGTGAGTGGGAGCTCGGTGACATTTCTGGTACTATATGTGGATGACATATTGATTATTGGAAATGACATTAACATGCTTAACGATGTGAAGAGTTATTTGAACAAGTGTTTTTCAATGAAAGACCTAGGTGAAGTTGCTTATATATTGGGCATCAAAATCTATAGAGATAGACAAAGACGCCTGATAGCTTTAAGCCAGAGTACATACCTAGACAAAGTTCTGAAAAGGTTCAGAATGGATAAGGCAAAGAAAGGTTCAGTGCCTATGTTGTCAGGTAAGATATTGAGGAAGGCTCAGTGTCCAGCTATGGTAAATGATAGAGAAGCTATGAGCAAAGTGCCTTATGCCTCGGCCATAGGTTCTATCATGTATGCCATGCTGTGTACTAGACCGGATGTGTCCAATGCTCTTAGTTTGACGAGCAGGTACCAAAGTGATCCAGGAGTGGAACACTAGACAGCCGTGAAGAACATCCTAAAGTACCTAAATAGGACTAAAGAAATGTTCTTAGTCTATGGAGGTGATGAACAGCTTGTCATAAAGGGTTACATCAACGCTAGTTTCGACACCGATAAGGATGATTCTAATTCTCAGACAGGATACGTTTATATTTTGAATGGAGGAGCTATGAGCTAGAGAAGCTGCAAGCAAAGCGTGATCGCGGGATCTACAGTAGAAGCGGAATACATGGCTGCTGCAGAAGCGTCAAGTGAAGGAGTTTGGACCAGGAACTTCATCACTGAGCTTGGCGTGGTTCCAAGTGCATTGGACCCACTGGAGATATTGTGTGACAACACTGGCGCCATAGCACTCGCTAAGGAACCAAGATATCATCCAAAGACCAAGCATATCAACCGCAAGTTTCATATAATCCAAGATTATATAGCAGATGGAGATCTGAAGATTAGCAAAGTACATACAGATCTGAATGTCGCAGATCCATTAACTAAACCTCTTCCACGTGTAAAACATGATCAACACCTTAGTGCCATGGGTGTGAGATTGTTGCCAAATGTAAACTAGATTATTGACTCTAGTGCAAGTGGGAGACTGTTGGAATTATGCCCTAGAGGCAATAATAAAGATGTTATTATTATAATTCTTGTTCATGATAAAGTTTATATTCCATGCTAGAATTGTATTAAGCAGAAACTTTAATACTTGTGTGGTTTGTGAACAACACCGTGTCCCTAGTATGCCTCTATGGACTAGCTCATTGATTAATGATGGTTAAGGTTTCCTAACCATAGACATGAGTTGTCGATTGATAATGAGATCATATCATTGGGAGAATGATGTGATGGACAGACCCAAACTAAGCGGAGCAATTAGATCGTGTCATCGTGTTCATCTTTGCGAAGCTTTTCTTATGTCAAATATTGTATTCCTTAGACCATGAGATAATACAACTCCCTAGTATCAGAAGAAGGTCATCAAACGTCATCCTATGAGAGGGTGATCATAAAGGTGTCTCTCAGGTGATCAGAAAGTACCTGTTGGGTTGTATGTATCGAGATGGGATTTGTCCCTCCCAAGTCGGAGAGATATACTTCGGGCCCACTCGGTAATCGATATCAACACCGCTTGCAAACATGTGGTTAAGGAGTTAATCACAAAGTGATATCGGATTACGGAACGAGTAAAGTACTTGCTGTGAACGAGATTGAACTAGGTATGACGGTACCGACGATCGAATCTCGGGCAAGTAAAATATCGCGAGACGAAGGGAATATATATATGGGATTGATTGAATATTGGCATCGTGGTTCATCCGATATGATCATCTATGAATGTGTGGGAGTCAATATGGTTTTCCAGACCCCGCTGTTGATTATTGATATAAGATCATGTCTGCATGTTCTCGAACCCGAAGGGTCACACACTTAACGTGTCTCGACGCTAGGATAGATTGGATAATTGGTTTATGAGTTTTTGTTCGGAGTCTCGGATGGGATCCGGGACATCACGAGAGGTTCCGGAATGGTCCAGAGAATAAGATTCATATAAGGCAGTGCAGTTTTTGGAGTTCGGAATTGTTCCGGGTTAATCGGTATTGTACCGGAAGCTTCTAGAACCTTCCGGAGGGGGACCAACGTGGTCCTACCTGTCGGGAGGGGGCATGGGCCTATGAGGGAGTGCCCTGGCCACATTGGGCCAGGGGCATAAGGCCCCATAGGGCCCAGCCGGCCAACCTAGGGCTAAACCCTAGGGGAGCTTCTAGAAGGGGGGGGGGGGAAACTTGCCCCCCACTCCTTCCCCCTTGGCCGCCGGCCCTAGGGCTTGGAGGAGGGGCAAGGGCTGGCTGCCCACCCCTCTATATAAAGAGGGCTGGGGGCGCACCCCGTCCCACACCTCCTCCTCAACCCTAGCCGCCCTGCTGCCCTCCTCTCTCTCTCCCTCCCGACTGCGTGTAGGCGAAGCCCTGCTGCAGAAACTCTCCACCACTTGCACCATGCCGTCGCGTTGTAGATCCAATCCGTCTCTCCACCATACTTTCTGGACCGAGGAAGGAGGAGACGTCAACGTGCCGCACGTGTTCATCTCTCGGAGGCATCGCCACTTGCGGTGTTAGATCGGATCGGATCGCGAGGAGGAGAAGCGAGTACGACTACATCACCCACGTTCCGACGAACGTTCCGCTGTGCGAATCTTCAAGGGTATGAAGATCTCATCTAATCCCTCTCGTTGTTTGCATCTCCTAGATTAGATCTTGGCTTCCCTCTGTTCGCATCCATAGAAAATTTTGATTTACTATGCCGCGAAACCCTTTAAGATCTCCCACTCACTTTCTTGTAAATACAAGCTTCTCCATAAGTTTGTATAAAACCAAAACTTTTGATCACCTTATCAAAACATTGATTCCAACTACGGGATGCTTGCTTCAATCCATATATGGACCGTTGAAGTTTGCATACCTTGTTAGAATCTTTAGGATCGACAAAACCTTTGGGTTGCATCATATACAACTCTTCATCAATGTCTCCATTGAGGAATGCTGTTTTGACATCCATCTGCCATATTTCATAATCGTAATATGCAGGGATTGCTAACATAATCCTCACAGACTTTAGCTTCACTACTGGTGAGAAGGTCTCATCGTAGTCAACTCCTTGAATTTGTCGAAACCCTTTTGCGACAAGTCGAGCTTTATAGACAGTAACATTACCATCAGCATCTGTTTTCTTCTTGAAAATCCATTTATTCTCGACAGCCTTCCGGCCATCCGGTAAGTCCAACAAAGTCCATACTTGGTTTTCGTACATGGATCCAATCTCTGATTTCATGGCTTCTTGCCATTTATTGGAATCTGGGCTCATCATTCCTTCCTCATATGTCGCAGGGTCATCGGTGTTATCCACCAACATGACACTCATGACGGGATCATACCAATCAGGAGTGGTACGAGTTCTCGTTGGCCTGCGAGGCTCTGTAGTAACTTCAACCGAAGTTTCATGATCATCATCATTAGCTTCCTCTCTTATTGTTGCAGGCACCACAGGAACTTCTTCAGGTGCTGTGCTACTCGCAAGTTCGAGAGAAGGTTCTACAACCTCATTGAGTTCTACTTTCCTTCCAGTCACTTCTTTCGAGAGAAATTCCTTCTCTACAAAGGATCCATTCTTGGCAACGAAGATTTTGCCTTCGGATCTATGATAGAAGGTATACCCAATAGTTTCCTTCGGGTATCCTATGAAGACGCATTTTTCCTATTTGGGTTCAAGCTTGTCCGGCTGTAACTTCTTTACATAGGCTTCACAACCCCAAACTTTAAGGAACGACAATTTAGGTTTCTTCCCAAACCATAATTCAAAAGGTGTCGTTTCAACGGATTTAGATGGTGCCCTATTTAAAGTGAATGCGGCTGTTTCTAATGCATAACCCCAAAATGATAGCGGTAAATCTGTAAGTGACATCATAGAATGAACCATATCTAAGAGAGTTCGATTACGACGTTCGGACACACCATTACGCTGTGGTGTTCCCGGCGGTGTCAATTGTGAAAGTATTCCGCATTTCTTCAAATTCTTGCCAAACTCGTAACTTAGATATTCACCTCCACGATCAGAACGTAGAAATTTAATCTTCTTGTTATGATGATTCTCAACCTTACTTTGAAATTCCTTAAACTTCTCGAAAGTTTCGGAATTATGTTTCATGAAATAGATATACCCATATCTACTCAAGTTATCCGTGAAGGTAAGAACATAACGATAACCACCGCGCGATGATACACTCATTGGACCACACACATCTGTATGTATGATTTCCAATAAGTCCGTAGCTCGCTCCATCATACCAGAAAATGGAGTCTTAGTCATTTTACCCATCAGACATGCTTCGCACCTTTCAAGTGATTCGAAATCAAGTGATTCAAGAAGTCCATCGGAATTGAGTTTCTTCATACGCTTCACTCCAATGTGACTAGGACGACAATGCCACATATAGGTCGAGTTATCGCTCGATTTCAAACGTTTAGCTTCAATGTTATTAATATGTGTATTTCCACTATCGAGATTCAATAAGAATAGACCATCTATCAAAGGTGCATGTGCATAAAACATATTACTCATATAAATCGAACAACCATTATTCTCGAACTTAAACAAGTAACCGTCTCGCAATAAACAAGATCCCGATATAATGTTCATGCTTAACGCAGGCACCAAATAACAATTATTTAAGTATAAAACTAATCCCGATGGTAGATGAAGAGGTAGCGTGCCGACCGCGATCACATCAACCTTTGATCCATTTCCCACGCGCATCGTCACCTCGTTCTTCGCTAGCTTTCGTTTATTCTACAGCACCTGTTTCGAGTTACAAATATGAGCAGCCGAACCAGTATCAAATACCCAGGCACTACTACGAGTACTAGTGAGATACACATCAATAACATGTATATCGGATATACCTTTCTTCTTGATGTTGCCGTTCTTCAAATCCGCCAAGTACTTTGGGAAATTCCGCTTCCAGTGACCTTCTCCCTTGCAGTAAAAGCACTCTGTATCAGGCTTAGGTCCAGCCTTGGTCTTCTTCGTTGGCGCGGTAACTTTCTTACCACCCTTCTTGAAGTGTCCCTTTTGCTTAGACTTGCCTTTCTTGAATTTGGTGGTCTTATTCACCATCAACACTTGGTGCTCTTTCTTGATCTCCACTTCTGTAGATTTTAACATGGAGAAGAGTTCTGGCAACTGCTTGTTCATGCTTTGCATATTGTAGTTCATCACAAAGTTCTTGTAACTTGGTGGTAGTGATTGGAGGACACGGTAAATCCCCAAGGCATTAGGAATCACTATACCTAAGCTTTGGAGTTTGTTTGCGTGCCCAGACATCTTAAGCACATGCTCACTGACGGAGCTGCCCTCTTCCATCTTGCAGTTAAAGAACTTTTCAGAAGCCTCATAGCTCTCAACTGCCGCGTGAGTCTCAAAAATCAATTTGAGTTCACGGACAATATCATGTGGGTCTGAATTCTCAAACCTTTTCTAAAGCTCTGATTCTAAACCATACAAGATAGCACACTGAACTGTGGAGTACTGATTCTTCCGAGCGAAGTAAACGTTCTTTACTTCATCGGTAGCATCAGCTGCAGGCGGGTCACCCAGCGGTGCATCTAACACATAGGTCAAATTACCAGCATTGAGGACAATCTTCAAATTGCGGAAGCAATCCGCGAAGTTTCTTCCATTGTTTTTCAACTTTTCTTTCTCTAGGAACGTATTAAAATTGATGGTAGGGGCCGCCATTGATCTACAACATATTTGCAATAGTTTAGACTAAGTTTATGAAAATTGAGTTCTAATTAATAGTTAAATTAATCTAGGTGAACTCCCACTCAAAACAATATCCCTCACATTGTTTTAGTGATCACACGAACCAAATCCACCACATCAAAACCGATCATCACGAGAGTTGATGTAGCTTCAATGGCGAACAATCGACATGTTCATCATATCTACTATATGATTCATGCTTTACCTTTCGGTGATCCGTGTTCCGAGACCATGTCTGTACATGCTAGGCTCGTCAAGATCAAACCTTAGCTTCCGCATGAGCAAATATGGCTTGTTCACGTTGGATACACTTGCAGAATCTAACACACCCGATCATCACGTGGTGCTTCGAAACAACAAGCTTTAGCAACGGTGCTTACTAAGGATGAACACTTTCGAACTTGAAATTTATGTGCATGAGGGATCATCTTATAATGCTACCGTCGTCAACTAAGCAATACAAGATGCATAAAGGATTAACATCACATGCAATTCATAATATGTGATATGATATGGCCTTTCTTATTTGTGCTTCCGATCTCCATCTTCAAGCACGAACATGATCTCCATCATCACCGGCATTGCATCAAGGTCAATGACGCCGCTCCATGGTTGTCGTCCACCAGCTTCAACTATTACAACTACTTTGAATAGACACGCAGGTCTTAACAGAATTTAAAGACAACCATATGGCTCCTGCCGGTTGCCAACTTACAATAAGGAACATTGCATACATCAAATATAATCACAATCATGGCCATATCACATCACAGCACACCCCTGCAAAACAAAGTTAGACGCCTCTAATTTCTTTGCATGTTTTACGTGGTTTGGGCTTTCAATAAGTGTCGATCTAACTTACGAACAAGAACCACAACGTTGATGTTTGAACTATCAAGTGCCCGTTGTAAATTGGATCTATACTATGATGAGAGAGACAGACACCCGCAAAGCCACTTATGTAATACAAGTTGCATGTTGAGCGTGGAGCAAGTCTCATGAACGATGTCATGTAAGGTTAGCCCGGGCCGCTTCATCCCATCATACCGCAAGATGCAAAGTACACAAGAAGAAATTGATAATAAAAGCACCACCGCCCACAATGACCATTGTGTTCTACTCGTGCAACAGATCTACATATAGACACGGCTCTGATACCACTATAGGGGTTCGTAGCATGGAAAACAAAAAATTTCTACCACATACAAACAAACAAGCCAAGATCTATCTACTAGATTGTGGCAATGAGTCGATGGAATAACTTACCCTCGAAGATTCCAAAGTGTTTAACGAGAGCAGATTCTCGTGGGTGATGTAGTCGTACTCTTGCCGATCTCAAGATCGCGTAGACGATCCTTCCGGCGCTGCGTTCCGGTAGCGCTTCCGCAGTCGGTCACACGTTCGGTACTCGACGAAGACCTTCCTCTCCCTTGTTCCAGCAGGCAGCGTAGGTTGTAGCACTCTCCTCGCGATTTTGGCAGCACGACGGTGTGGTACCGGAAGTAGAGGGGAGATCCCGCAGGGCTTCGCCTTAAGCCGGAGCGGGTATGGTGGACTATGAGAGAGAGCCTCGGTGATCTAGGGTTTAGACGCACCAAGGAGAAGATGCAAGGCCGGCGGCTAGGGTTAGCCCTAGGCGGCGGCGGCGACTTGCCCTAGGCGGCGGCTATGGTGGGCGACAGCGGCTAGGGTTAGGGTTTAGAGGGGTGTGGTTTTGTATCTAGGAGGGGAGCCCTGCCCCTTCTTATATAGGTGGAGGGGGCGCGCCAGGGAAGGGGAGTCCCTCCCCAACTCGACTTCCAAGGCCGGCGGTGGAGGGAGAGGGACTTCCTCCCCAAGTAGGTTTCCTACTCTCCCTCCACCAAACAAAATAGCCGTTTGACTTTTCAAATTGGCGTTTGACTTTTCAAACTAGGATTTGATTTATCCCTTTATTTTGCCCAGCGATCACACCTAGTACATGATGCAATCATTCCAACTTGTTATGAAACATTCATGTACCCTTCCCCTCTGGAGTGCCGGACATTCCGGAACCTTCTAGAACATTCCCGATGAAAACACCGGAACCATTCTCCAACCCCGAAACAGGACTTTCCTTATATGAATCTTATTCTCCGGACCATTCTGGATCTCCTCGTGATATCTCGGATCCCATCCAAGACTCCGAACAACATTCGGTCTCTTACTCATCATTCCATAACTACTCAACAATGTCGAATCCTTAAGTGTGTCTCCCTACGGTTGGTGAATTATGCGGACATGATCGAGACACTTCTCCGAACAATAACCAATAGAGGAATCTAGAAATTCATATGGCTCCCATATATTTCTATGATTACTTTGCGATCTAATGAACCACTTACATACGATACCAATTTCCCTTTGTCTCACGATAGTTTACTTATCCGAGGTTATGATCGTCGGTATCTCTGCATACCTAGTTCAACCTCGTTACTGATAAGTACTCTTTTCTCGTTCCCGTGATATGTTATCCCTTGTGATCCAGTCACATGCTTGCAAGCTAATTGGATGACACTCCACCGAGAGGGCCCACAGTATATCTATCCGTCATATGGATGGATAAATCCCACTCTTGATCCATGTGTCTCAACCAATACTTTCCGAACAGTCAATGCCACCTTTATAGCCACCCAGTTACGGTGTGGTGTTTGATGTCATCAAAGCATCCTTCCGGTGATGGTGATTAACATGATCTCATGGTCGAAGGAATTAGGTTACTATGTATCAGAAAGCTTATAGCAAACGAACTATTGAAATGACTTGATCTTAATGCTACGCTTATCTATAGGAGTATGTCCATCATACCATTATCCTAATGATATGATCTTGTTATTAACAACATCTCAATGTTCATGATCGAGGAACCACGATCATCTATTAATCAACAAGCTAGTATTATCAAGAGGCTTTTACCAGGGACTCTAATTTAGTTTACAAATCACACAAGTATTAATGTTTCCTTGTTAATACTGTTATAGCATGAATGTAAACATTTATCATAAACACAAAGATATAATAATAACTATATTTATTATTGCCTCTAGGGCATATCTCCAACATATTGTTCCTTTATCTTGAGCTGGAAATAACCTGACCAGAGATCAATCTTTGAGAACACACAAACTCCTTCTAACTGATCAAACAAGTCATTGATTCTAGGCAAAGGGTATTTGTTCTTGATAGTCACCTCATTGAGTGAACGGTAATCTATGCATAATCTTTGACTTCTATCTTTCTTTTCCACAAATAAAACTGGTGCTCCCCAAGACGAAGAACTTGGTTGAATAAATCCTTTCTGCAACTGTTCTCCAAGTTGTTTCTTGAGTTCTTTTAGTTCATCAACTGACATCTTGTACGGTCTCTTTGCTATTGGCCTAGATCCTGGTAGCAAATCAATAAGAAATTCCACATCTCTATCTGGTGGCATTCCCGGTAATTCTTCCAGAAACACATCCGGATATTCACTCACAATTGGCACACTATCCATGCTAAGCCCCTTAAGAGAATTTAGCTTACTCCGTTTTGCTTCAAAGTTGGTCTTGAATCTGATCCTTTTGTTTTCTGGAGTTGTGAGTGAGAAAGTATGGTTGGCACAATCTATCACTCCCTTGTGCTTAGTCATCCAGTCCATTCCCAAAATAACATCCAATCCTTGAGAGTTTAGGATTATCAGATTAACGGGAAAATTATACTTCCCAAACTCTATGACCAGATCATGACATCCTGAATTCACTATCATTTCTCCGCCAAGAGAACTTAGTTTTATAGGACACCCAATATTTTCTACCGGTAGTTCATTTCTTTCAACAAATGCTCTTGATATGAATGAATGAGATGCACCAGTATCAAAGAGAACAAATGCTGGAACAGAATTGAGTTTGAACTTACCAGCAACAGCATCAGGTTCCTCATAGATTTCCTCCACATTGATGTGGTTCACTTGCCCCTTCTGGAAAGGGTTGGGTTTGTTGGATCCTTCAACTTTCTTTTCTGGGTACTCATTTGCATAATGCCCCATCTTCTTGCACTTGAAACATTCAACCTGACTAAGATCCTTCTTAACAGGCTGGTTTCCACTGCCACTTCCACTGTGGTGTATCTTATATCCACTCTTGTGATTTTTATACTTGTCATTGTCATGACTACGGTGATGCTTGTTGTCATGATGACGGTTGTGGTTGTGGTGCTTGTTGAACTTCCCATGCTTGTGGGATCCAGAACTCCCACTATCATCATAATGGGAACGCTTGTGAGACGATCCCGAGCTGTGCTTGTCAGAGTGCTTTCTCTTCCTGCTTTCCACTTGTTTCATCTTTCTCTCCAAAATAGCAGCCTTTTCACAAAGAGACTGATAAGTGGGAACATAAGCCACATATAGCTGCAGGTTAAGTTCATCGTTCAATCCTTCAAGGAACTTTTCTTTCCTCTTAGCATCAGTGTCAACTTCATCCGGTGCATAACGCGCCAGATTGTTGAACTCTTCAATATACTTAGCCACGCTGCGGTGGTGCTGCTTCAAGTTATGAAATTCCTTTTTCTTCAGACTCATCACTCCGGATGAGATGTGAGTGGTACGGAAACCATCTTCAAAGATAGCCCATGTCACATCCTCAATGGGAGTGGTGATCTGGAAATTATCCCACCAAGTGGCTGCTGGTCCTTCCAACAAGTGTGCTGCAAATCTGACCTTCTCTTCATCAGTACAGCCAACGGTTACCAAGTCCTTATTCACAGAGCATAGCCAATCATTCGCCACCATAGGATCAATAGTTCCTGAGAACTTTTCTGGCCTCAGCCTTAAGAACCTGGTAAGCATGTCAAAACCCGGTGGGTTGTTCTGATTGTTGTTGTTGTTATTATTATTATTATTGTTGTTATTGTTGTTGTTGTTGTTGTTGTTGTTGTTGTTCTGATTCTGGATGAAAGTAGTCATCATTTGCATCAACTGAGTCTGAGCTGTCATCATTTGATGTATCTCAGGGGTGATGTTGTTGTTGTTGGGGTTGGGATTGGCACGTCGGGGAGGCATCTGTGGTTTTCAATAGAGGTAAGAATGAGATACCCATAGATGCTAACATGCACAATACATCACATAACAATCACAATCATGCATCATAATAATAAAAGTTCCACAACACAGACAACATGTTCTGAAAAAGTAAACACACCAATAGCAAGCCATCCACATGTTCGATGGTCATTGCAACTCAATAATCAAAAGCATGATAAATAAATGGTAAATGAGTAGTCATCACTACTCCTCTGCATCAACCTCCTCATCAACAAATGTAAGACCTGCATTCTCCATCGCGGTCTTGTATTCCTCGAAATTGGTGGTCAAGGCCTCTACTTTGGCTTTGAGAGCCCTCTTCTGTGCACGAAGCCTCTCAATCACACCTTGCTGATGCTCGAGCTCGAAGTCCTTGGCCTCTAGTTCTGCAGTCATGTCTCGAATCCTCTTGTTCCTATCTTGGACTCGCTTCTCTTGACTCTTGAACTTTCTATCCTGACTCTCAAACTTGGCCTCCATCTCCTTGACTATCTCATCTTGCTCCGCGAAGAGCTTGTCCTTCTCACGAAGCTGCACCTGGAGTTCGTCATTGCTAAGCAGGACGTTGGTCCTATCAGTATCTAGGTGCCTAAGAAGAACCTCTAAGTCCTGGAGGTATAGACGAATCGGTTCTGCCGTCTCTCTCAAAGTATCCTCAAAGTCAATGGCCTCACCATCCTCATCACGTCTACCAAAGGCGTGGAAGTGAGTACCTCTAACCTCTCGAGAGTGTCTCCCAAGCAAACGTCCAAGCAAATCCTGCATGACTACCTCCAGGCCTCTCTCCTTGTCATCATGCATGAGCTTGAAGATGATTGCCTCCGTGGTAGGCTCAGTCTGGCGTCCTGGCTGATTAACCTTGAAGCCCCAAAGGTCCTTCCTCTTGAACTTGGTGAGGGGAAGCATCATGATGGAAGGAAGTGTGAGATTGAGCAGACTAGTGAGCTCAATAATACGATTGCCAAAACGAGTTCCCTTGAACTCTTCAGCCGTGCTGATAGTAACATTAGGCATCTATTTTATAAGATAGAAAAAGTTAGAATCAACACAATTAAAGATAAATCACAAGACAAGACATCACATGCATATCTTTGGAAATCAAAACACACAAGTCATGGTATACATAAAACCATTACAAACATCCAAGGTTCAGCTTATTTTAAACAACATTTGGGAAATAAAATGATAAGTGTGGTGGTCCAACTAACGAGGTACGTTACAATCCCATCTCACTTGCCAAGTTGGCTAACAGGGCATCCCTAGAGGCAATATGTCTATCTAGATCACATGACTCCATTGCTAAGTCTATGATGTCCTCCCTTAAACTTTGGTTGGTAGCCTCTAACTCTTGGGTATGTTTCTTTTCTTCCTTAAGGTCATTCTGGTGTTGAGCATTCTGCACTTGATTCTATCACCAAGTTCTGTGATGGCTTTCCAATCTTCATCCCTTGCTGAATCAAAGAATGTGGTGTGCATCACTGAGTTAGTGACCATGCAGAATCCTAAGTCCTTGTGGTTGTCTTCCTTGTTTTTATACAAGTGAAGTTGCACCCATCAGTACTCAACTCCTTCATCCATCACAGGAAAACCCTTGTACATAGTTGCACCATGTATTCCCATGGCAACCATGAGGTCCTTGAGAGCCTTGGAGAATTCTGTCTCACATTCCAAAGTCATAGTCATGAGTGGTCCCTTCTTCATGGCTTCATTGATGGAGTTCATCTACAAATAGAGATGAGAAAGAAGATTAGAAAAGTTTACGAGAAGAAAAGACATGTGTAGAAGTTGTTGAATTTTTTTTCCTTAGTGGTTTCCAATCCTAGGGTCATAATCCTACAGGCAACACAGTGCTCTGATACCATCTGTAAGATCCCTCCTTTGTAAAGGAAAGGATCCCTGTGATTGCAATGCTAGTCCCTGGATCAATGCTAGCATCCACAGTTTAAGATGAAGTACACAGAAACAAAGGTCATTATTACATGTCATTCCAGAGACAAACTTAGTCTTTTACAAACTCCATGGCCATAGGCCTAATACAAGAGTTCAAATATATAATAAGATAAATAAGTCTTCATCTTCATGTGCCACGGGCAAGCATGTTGAGTGTAGACTCATAACCCCTAATCACCATCAGAATAACCTGCAACAACACAAGTTACAGCCACAGTGGGTCAATACATTGGAATAGTATTGGCAAGTGATACCTTAGTAGAATGTTGGTAGACTAGATACTATATGCAATTTGGCTAAGTGTAGTTTAGGCTGGCTTTGCTCAAAATAGGTTTTTCCTATTAGTTGAAAACACTAGGTTTTCCTTTGACAAAAACTTTCCCAAGGAACCACCAATAGAAATTGGTGAACCTTCACCCTTGTTCAACCACAAGTTTTTAACTTAGAAATTGGGATGAGGAGATTCTTGATAGCTTCCATGTCTTGATGCTCAAATTGTCCAATACCAGGGACATGGCTAAGTACTTAGATTCTTCCATCTGCAGAGGTTGTGCACTTTCCCCACAAGACTTGATTTTCACCAAGACAGTACCTTTCAGAAGCCTTCCCTTAGATCAAATGGACGCGTTCCAACCTATCATCACACTACCACCAACTGTCCAAATGGATAAGTTATTGCAACCTATGTGATCCATGCAGAGCCCATATTGCCAAGTGGCTGCACTAGAAGCTTCTTAACATATGGCATCTCAAATCCCTTTGTTCCTGGGTGGCTTTCCACAAGTGAGATACACAAGGTAAACCACAGAAATGGGCCTTGTGTAACCACTCAACATAACCCATTCAAAACCATTCCACCCAGGTGATTCATTCACTTAGTTGTTTTATTAAGCAAAAACATAAGTCCAAAGACTTAGAAATATTTTCTCATAGCATGAACATATAACCACCCTTGGTTGCTACTAGCTAGGCTAAGCATGGCATAGATAAACATCTTAACTTAGAAATTTCTAGCAATTCTACAACTAGTAGGATTTCCCAAGCATAGCATATAGATCAAAATATTCATGCAAGTCTAGCAAAATATTTCTAGTGCATAGTTGAAAAACATAGGTATAAAATCATGAAGTACCACTTGCCTTGGTAGTTTGGTGAGTAGCAACAATCCTCACAATCACAATCACTATTTGCACCAAAATCTACACATAAAATAATGGCACAAAATCACATATACAATTTATACAAGCAAAAATACATGAATGTATTGCAATATGCCATGTGATAATTTTCTACACCAAACAAGACAAGTGCGTAGTACTGAAATCATAAACAAGTACAAAACAAGCCAAATAAAATTTATTTGAATAGCAAAACATTTTCCAAATAATTACTATACTCAAATTATGCCTACAAATGTTTCTGCAAAAAAAACCATTTTAACAGAGGCAAAATATTAAACACATTGCATAAATGGTAAGGATTTTCTCTCCTGATTCCATTGATATAAAATTTGTCAAATTTGGACGTGGGAATCAAAAGTTATGAATTAAACAAGTTTAACCAACTAATTGATCTAATTCAAATTTTTAAAACGAAACTCATGCCACGCGGCAGCTTCTGGTTGGTTGGTATCGCTTCGCGTTGGATCGTGCTCGTGCACCGTCAGATCTACTTAATATCTGCGGCTCAGATCTACCCGTACCTCTTCGGCCTAGCGTCTAATCTAGACCACTGGATCTAGATCTAGTGGATCTAATCGTTTTGACCACAACCTGGCGGCGCAAATGGCCAGAACGGAAGCGACCGCTCTGCCGGCGATGGATTGGCGAATCTAGCGAGGGTTAGGGACAGTGGTGTTGCTTACTAGACTCGCACGCACACGAGGGAGCTCAACGTGGTCGTCGTGGGAACGGGGGCGTGCTGCTGTGGCCGTGGGAGCTCGTCGGAGTCAAGGACAACGTCGGGCTTAGGTGGACGGCGACGTTGGCGACTCTGATCCGCCCTAACACAAACGGAAGGCATCAGCGTGTGCACATCATTCAGGCGAACATGATAGGGTCAAGGGAAAGGCACGGGGCGGTCGAACCTCACCGTAATTCCTTGTCGGAGTTGGAGACGGCGTCAGGAGTTTGCGGTGCTCGACGGAGTCGACGACCTGGGGCAGTACAAGTCGAACCAAAGGCGTCAGAAGAAGCGCAAGGTGATTGTGAAGCAGCTCGCGTGAACCAGAGAGAAAGGCGTGCTCGGAACTCACTGTGATGGCTCGCCGGAGTGGTTCGGGACAGCAGCGGCGCGAGCTTGATTGTGGACAGCCTAGCGGCGCTCTGTGGTTGGTGAGTGAGGTCAAATTACCAGCGAGGGAAGGGGATTAAGTAGCCGGGTAGGGGCAGAGATTGCGCTCGCATTCATCGTCAATTAAGTGGATTAACATCGCGACAGTGAAGGGGGAAGAAACGGGCGGCGACGGCGTCTGCGTGAGGGATTTGGGGAAGAAGGTGCTGACGTGGAGAGGGTCCACCAGTCAGCGTCTGTTTAGGTAGCGCAGGTGCGGTGAGATAAACAGGGAGAGAGGGAAACCCCGGGTGGGCTGGTTGGTGGCAACGCCGGCCCTTTTTCTTTTCTTTATTCCTTTTCTATTTCTGTTTTGATTTTCTGGATTCATTTTCAAACAAATTCAAATGCAATTTGAATTCAAATCTTTTCTGGATTTTTGTAGAGTGTAACACTCATATTTTTGGGCATAAAACCATGTGTTCTCTCTGTACTAGCTTGGTCCCTTTGATTAAACAAAATAAACAGTGCTACATCACTTGATTTGGATAAGTTTTGAAAATGGTTTAAAAACCATATTTGTTTTGTAGATTTTTATCCAAACTCCAACATTCAACCAAAACAACAAGAGGGCAAGAAAATCTTGGTTTAAAACAAATAATCTCTCAATTGAGAGTGGCATTTGTTTAATGGTTGCCCACATAAAATAATGAGCATCAGATGCTCTTGTTTTTGAATTGGTTTTGAAAAGGAACCCTAAATGATCATGGATGCATGGATGATATGCATGAGTTTTGAAACATGATTTTAGGGATGTTACATCCCCGCAGGGCGACAAGATGAAGTATGTCCTCCGGATGAAATTTCGAGCTTCCAACAACGAAGCCAAATACATGGCTCTCATCCACGACATGAGGACGGCCAAGATCTGCGGCGCGAAGCGCCTGGTCACCTACGGTGACTCCAATCTCGTCGTCCAGTAGACGATGATCGAGTGCGACGCACATGCCGCCAACTTGATTGCGTACCGCGCACTCTACAATGCACTCGAAGGAGACTTCGACGGCTACAAGCTTCGGCATGTTGGAAGAGAAAGCAACAAAGAGGCCGACAGACTCGCCAACATCGGCTCCACCTGCGCACGGGTGCCACAAGGTGTGTTCCTCGAACAGATCTGTGTGTCGTCCATCAAAAGGAAATTCCCCAAGGGATCACCTGAAGAAGCAGAACACTCGGGGGTGCGCTACCCGACTGTCAGGAAGGACCCAGAAAACTCGACACAGAAGTCGTAGTGGTCAACCTGATGCAGGTCATGGCAGTCGAAGAAACTTGGACACTGCTAAGGTCCTCGAAAGGAGATCACGTCTACCTCCTGGTCGTAGTTGACAAATTCACCAAGTGGATTGAGGCCATGCCCGTCACTAACCAAAAGGGCAAAACGGCCGTCAAATTCTTCGAATCCATTGTTTACAGGTTCGGCGTGCCGCACAGCATCATCACCGAGAATGGGTCGAACTTCATCTCCAAAGAATTCCAAGACTTCTGGGAAGACCTCGGAATCAACATCACATACGCCTCCGTGGCGCACCCGCAAACGAACGGGCAGGTCGAAAAGGCCAACGGCCTCATCAGTGGTGGCATCAAGAAACGCCTAATGAGCCCACTCGACCGACTCGCAGGAGCCTAGACACAAGAGCTACCCTCGGTCCTCTGGAGCTTGCGCACGACACCAAATAGCTCAACTGGCTACACGCTCTTCTTCATGGTGCACGGAGCCGAAGCCGTGCTACCAGCAGAGGTAGTCGCCTACAGCGAGGCCGAATCGACGGCCGCACTCGAATACACCGTCGACACACTCGACGAGGCGCGTGACATAGCAGCAGCTCGATCAGCGGTGTATCAACAGAGCCTCCGCACCTACCATAGCTGTCGGCTGCGCCCAAGGTCCTTCGTCGAAGGAGACCTAGTCTTGCGACTCAAGCAAGAGCGACCGAAGAAATTCGAGTCACCATGGGAAGGACCCTACATCGTCACCGAAGTCATCCTAGGTGGCGCCTATCGCCTCAAGCACGTGGAGTCCGGAGTCTCATACTCCAACCCATGAAACGTCACACAACTGCGACGCTTCTACCCCTAGCAATCCCCCTCTTTTTACTTACAATAAGGCTATTCAGCCAAGGCTACTCAGCCGAACAATGTACCTCCTCCTTACGATATGAATAAAGCTAAGTGTCTTGCCCTAAATTTTTGTCTATTGTTCGCATTTTACTCCATGTTACAACACACTGGGGGGTCCCCTCACCTCATGACTTTGTCGACTGAGGACAACGGGTGTATACCTGAGTAGCTGACCACATCAGGCTAACGAAAAGGGCATGCAAACAAAAAAAGCACCATGTGCTAAATAACAACCAACCTTTACAAGGGCATAACACGCCAAGTCGAATACATACAAATTTTACATCTATCTTTTTACAGGTCCTACCTATTCTGAACAATCACCTGCGCACGCTGCTCAAACAGATCTACAATTTGTTCGGCATACTACCTTATAGGCGCATAATGTGGACGCATATCCCACTCGCCACCATCCAGCCAAAGAGGCGGCCCGGCTGCTACAGCAGCAAGATCTACATACGGACGATGTAGCCGCACGAGGGAAAGCGCGACCTTCACCCCCGCGACCAGCTGATGCCGCACCAGCTCCCTAACATGATGCACATCTCGAAACTTCGCCAGCAGGCCCCAGAGAGTCGACGGTGCCTCATCAAGGGGAACATCACATGCAGAACCGACGCCAATGAATTCTTTGCTTGACGCAGCACTCGAGACACCTGATGAACATGGTCCTGCACAGTCGCAAGGACCACGACACGATCGCGGTCCATCCAGAAAAAAACGTCGGCCTCCCTGTCCTGCTGGGTCAGGCAGTTGATCCGAACAGAAATACGCTCCTTTTCCTCCTCAGGAACAAGGTTGGCACCTGCAACACTTGGAAAGTAAGATGACAGGCCAACAGGCGCATCCGAAAAAATGAGCAGCAACTCAAAAAACTCACATCGAAGCTGTTCTGCTAGACGACACAACTCCCCCATCAAATACTCCTCTATGGCAGTGGCTCGCTCTGTCTTCAATTTCCAAACATCGGCGTGGCCGCGCACTCCACACAATTCTTTCTCAAGACTAAGGATGCGGTCACGAAGAAACACAAGCTACGACGCATCATCCAAGGATCGCCGCAGCTGCGGCGCAGGCAAAGTGTCAACAAGATCATCACCCGAAGGTCCCTAGGGGAAAAGAAGGGAAGGATATAAACAAGCACACGAATGAACAAAGAGCTCGGAGATTCATTATATGCAGCAAAAAGCCACTACATGTAACCATGAGTATTCATAGATATATTACAACAAAAGAAACAAAAGCTATCCTACAACCACAAGGCCTAAGAAGCTGCATCATGAGTAGCCTCCGAGCCGGACTGCCTACTCTTAGCCTCCCCCTGCTGCCTCACCGCGTACTCAGCCAACAAGTCAATCAACTTCGGCCCATAACGTTTGCAACAGGCAGCGTAGAGGGCGAAGTCTACCTCGAATCCGTCGGCAGCTATTGGCATCTGGGAGGTAATTGGATGAAGATCTAGCTCCGCTCCAGACGCCAGGGCCATCGCCAGCCCCACGGATGCACCGATGCCTTTTTTCTTGCGCTTGTACGCCGCAGGTGCATCGGCTGACAACGCATCCGCCAACAAGTCGACATCCTCAAGGGCGACGCCCTTGGGGACGAGCTCCTTATAAAAGCTCCCGAGAACCTCCTTGGCCTTGGCAAGCGAGCCGACCACGGTGCTGCAGCGGTCTTCGACCGCCGCAGTGGCATCATCCAGAGCACTTCCGTGCTCCAGGGCACCGCGGTCAAACTCGATGCCCGCAGCATCTAAACATATCGGAAGAAACAACGTGAAAACCAAGAAAAACGAGAAAGACAAGGAAGCCGAAAAAGAACAGATGAAACCACTCACCCGAAATAGCCTTGGCAGCAGCCATCAGCTTGCCGACTACCTCCTCGCGCGAGGCCGCAGCGGTGGCGAGTTGCTCCACGCGGTCCATAGCCTCCTGTTGCAGGCGCTCCTTGGTCGCAGCTGCGTCGGCTAGCTCCCGCTCGAGGCACTCCTTCGCACCAACGGCGTCCTAGGCCTTCTTCTCCGCTCGCCCAAGGCTCTTTTTGAGAGCATCAAGCTCGCGGAGAGTGGTATTGTTTTCATCTGCAAAAAAAGATCACTCATCAGATCAAAGGAAAAGGAATCAGAGGAAGACGGAAATACCAACCAATGAACAACCCTTGAATCCGCTTGAAGCTGGCCTCAAGACCAGGTGCTGCTGCACCAGCTGGTTTGCGCCTTGCACAAAAGGCTGTAGCAAGATACAAATTGTCAAAAGAAAGGCTCGGGGGCTGCGCCCAAGGAACAAGAAAAGCAAATCACGCATACGAAAAAACACTTGGGGGCTCCCCCCGAGGCACGTACAAAAAGGAAAGCATGATCAGAAGACCATCCGACAGATGCTCAGGGGCTCCCCCCGAGAAACAAAATCAAAGTGACCAGCTGATCATCTGAAAACGCTCGGGGGCTCCCCCCGCGGCAAGAACGAAGAGACTTACATGATCAGACGGCGACTCCGAAGGTCTGGCCGAAGTATTCTGGGGGACACAACCCGAGCCTCTTGCGGAGAAGGGTTCGGAGCAGCCCCCTCAGAGGTGGCCACCATCTGAGGAAGAGGAGGAGCAACCTTCGACTCCCCCACCATCTCCCGAGCGCCATCGCTGAAGGAGCCATCGGTGGAGTGGCTACAAAAGAAAACATCAGACAAGTACAAGCAAGCAAAAACAAACGAGAGAAAAAACCAACTGGATAAACTTACGAGTCGAGATCGCTCAAGTCGAAGACAGGCGGGGTCCTCCTGCCCTTATTCTCCTCTTTCTTCTCTTCCTTCTTCTCTTCCTTCTTCCGCTTCGCCGGCGTCTGCGGTGCCACAGCCCGCACGGGCACGGCCGGAATAGGATAGGAAGAGCCCCCATGACCCCCACTGTGACGCTCAAGGCACAGCGGGTTCCTAGGCGTCGACGGAGTTGAAGCATCCGACGATTCGCTCGAGCTCCATGTCCGCTTTCGAGTCTGCTCCTCGCTCGACTCAAAGGCTTCTTCAGCCAGCGACCGTGCCGAAGGAAGCTCAGACATGGAGTCCACTACTTCATTGTCGGGTGCATCCGGGAAAATTTCGGATAGTGGAGGCTGACATGGTTATACCCTACGGGTACACGACCTTGGCATACCTAGTCCGGCGCAAGGAAGGCCCACGGCAAATATACGCCGGCCCATGAAGAATTTCGGGTGGCCAAGGCCCGTGACGCCTTCGGATCCTTGGAGAGCAAGACTAGCATAGATAGGAAATTCAAAGGGGTAAAACCCTAGAACTTGTAACCGACTAGGTCTATGCCCGGGGACTAAGTCTATATAAAGGCTAGGAGGGCACGACCTAGATCGGTAGACTCATACTTTCGCATACACACCTCCACGCCAGATCGAATCTGTGCACCCTTGTAATCTTCGGTTCCGCCGTAATCAAGAGCAGACAAGCAGGAGTGGGGTTTTCCCTCCGGGGGCCTGAACCTGGGTAAATCTCGTGTCCCCTGGTTGCTTGTCTGTTAACCGTTCCGCGACTTCCAGCATCCCCATCTTCTCCAAAACCCAAGTCCATAACAATGGGCATTGACGATATGAAACCACGTCAATTGGTGACGTCTGTGGGAAACGGTGATGCTGATTGTGCGGTCGTGACAGTCCCAACTCGATCGATCTACAACTCTGCAGCGACGGAGAATCATCTCCTCTTCGGCGCTTTCGACTTCACCGCCCACTCGCCGGCCAGCATGAAAGATTTTGGGTCCGTAGGCGACGGACTCGAAATCCTGTTCGGGAGCTTCTGCTTCCAAGTGGGGCAAACCGGCACCCTCCGCCTCCCTGAGTGGATGCCCCTACCATCAATCAGGCCCGCTTCATGGACCCCACACCCCGTGCTACGCACGACATCATCAACAGATGATTCCAACAACATCATCAACTGCAACTCAGATCTATGCGATCCTCCATCGGATGAAGGGACCTACGGTTCCGGATCCGAAAGCTGCGGCAGTAGCGGACCAATCTACAAGCGCTACCAATGCGCCGTAGTCATCCAGAGCGACGCGGATCAACAGCCACCTAATCCGCCGCCCAACCCGCCGCATAACCCACCAGAAGGGGAAAACAACGGCCATGTCATCCGCCTTAGCAAAGAAGGATGGGCACAGGCCCGCAACGCCGTGGCAGGAAACATAGTCCTGCCCGCAGACGCCTCACGTGAACTGCTGATGGCATACCACTTCCTCCTCATCGAGGAGCACAAGAAGCAAGTCAAGATGCAGGAAACACTTGACAAATGCAAGCAAGCAGCCTCAGAGTCCAGTGCGCGACGAGCCGCGCTATCCGCCATGGGCATCGGTTCCAGCTTGAACGCCAACCAAGGCAACAAGCACCGCTCTCGGGTGGAAAACATGGACCCCATGGAGCACCGGGAGGTGACCCAAACCCTCCACACGTCCTTCATGGAGGTGGACGCCGACGGCAACGTCATCCCGAAAACACCACAGGCTGCGATCATGGCAGCCACTGCGTACCTCGCAGCCCACCACCTCCGGAGGGGGACCCGAAAAGAGTCATGCATAAGTCCGCACTCACCGGACTCGGACTTGTCGGAGCTGCACTCCACCAAGACGCTCCTGCGGAGCCAAAGAAGAAAGCTCCGGCCAGGCACGACCGGAGCCCCACCCCTTCATCCAAAGAGGAAGAGGAACACGACCTTCCTCGAAGGAAGAAGAGCTCGCGTCACCACAAACGCGACTATGACGCCAGAGACGCGCTTACACAACGCAAAATCGACAAAGCGCGAGCCAAACGTGCATGCTCGTCTGAATCCGAGATGGACGAAGACGAAGGAGAACTCTGTGGAGCCTCATGCTTCAGCAGATCTGTTCGGCGAACACGGATGCCACGAAATTTTAAGCTTCCTTCGGATACTCCGAAGTTCGACGACATGCAAGATCCAAAAGCCTGGCTTAGTGACCATCTGTCATCCGTCAAGCTGCATGGCGGTAACAAAGAAACCGCCATGCAATGCCTTCAGCTGCAGCTGATAGGCGCGACACGGATCTGGCTCAGCAGCCTATCATCAGGGTCCATCCGAAGCTGGGAGGAGCTAGCTTACAGCTTCATCTGAAATTTCAAGGACACCAGCAAGAGACCCTCCTCAATCGAAGAGTTGCGAGCCTACACTCAAAGAACGGGCGAATCTATTCGCTCGTACATACTACGCTGGTCTAACACCAAGAATTCCGCAGCACACATCTCCGAAGAGAGGGCCATCGACACCTTCAGGGACGGCGTCAAGCGCCCAGACTTCAAGGAGGAACTTGGGCGCATCAAGCCCAAAACACTCGACCACCTCATGGACATCGCCAACAGGTGGGCCGACGGAGAAGACTCCATTCACCGAGCGCAATCGGAAGAAGAAGACGACTACGGTCGACGGCAAGAGCGCCGTAGCAAGAGAAGATCGCGCGTCTACGACGACCGCGACGGACCCGACATGGTCGCGGCTGGCTACATCGATCGCCGCAACGATGCCAACCGCAGTAGCGGAGGATACCGCGGAGGAAACTTCCGCGACGGAAGACGCCCAACGCAGACGTGGCAACGCCGTGACCACGATAACGAACCCTCAGCATACGAAAAGCTTTCGGGTCCATGCACCATCCACTTCTACATCGACAAGTAGGATGGCAAAAAGAAGGCGAGCCACATGCTCAAAGACTGCCGCGAGTTCCAGAAGCTCAGCGAAAGCATGGTATAGATGAGGCAGCAAGCCCCAATCCCTGCGTTCGAAAACGCACCCGCGCCAGGAGAAATAGCACACGGAGCTCCTCCACCACCACCTGCTGGAGGCCCGAACCAACCAGTCGCACCAGCACAGAATAACGCTGGGAATGGGTACCCCCCACCGAAAGGTGCACTGATGATGATCCAGAAGGGACGCCCAACGAACAGGGTGCAGAAGAAAATCACTCGCCAGATCAACTTGGCCGTAGCAACTCCACCCGCCATCCCTGAGTACCTCAGTGGATGGGAGTCATGCATCACGTTCAGCCGTTCGGATCACCCCCGCCAGATCCCTTGCCCAGGTCATGCTGCCCTGGTGCTCGAGGCACAAATCGGAGGCTTCGAGATGAGTCGCGTCTTCATGGACGGTGGCAGCGGCATCAACCTGATGTTCGCAAGCACCCTTGCAGCAATGCGGATCCCGCACCTGACATGTCCTTCGACTCCACGGTCAACACCAAAAAGGTGCAGGTTCATCCGACGGATGCCTCCAAGACGGCGTTGATCGTCAACGACCTCAGCCCCGTGTAGGAAGGCGCGCTCGTCGAATTCCTCCGTGAGCGCTAGAAAATCTTCGCCTGGTGCCCTGCGGACATGCCAGGAGTTCCCCGGGAATTCGCCGAGCACGCACTCAATGTCTTTCCAGACACCAAGCCCATCAAGCAGTCCATCTGGAGACTGTCGGAGCCACGGGCCAAAGCCATCGGGAAGGAAATCAACAGACTACTCGCTGCAGACTTCATCAGGGAGATCAAAGAAAGCGAGTGGCTTGCAAATACAGTGATGGTCCCAAAGAAGGACACGGACATCCTGCGGATGTGTGTGGATTTCACGTCACTGAACAAGCACTGCCCGAAGGACCACTTCCCTCTTCCTCGGATCGACCAAATCATCGATTCGACTGCAGGATGCGAGAAACTCTCCTTCCTTGACGCCTACTCAGGATACAACCAGATTCGACTTAAGTTCGAAGATCAAGAGAAAACGACATTTATCACACCGTTCGGAGTATTCTGCTACAACACAATGCCCTTCAGGCGAAAGAACGCAGGTGCCACGTACCAGCGATGCATGCAGGCCTGCCTCAAGGACCAGATCGGTCGCAACGTCCAAGTCTATGTTGACGACATAGTGATAAAAACCAAGGAGGCAAGAACTCTTATAGACGATCTCCGTGAGACGTTCGACAACCTCGATCGCTACAGGATCAAGCTCAACCCCGAAAAATGCGCCTTCGGCGTCCCATCGGGTCAGCTGCTTGGGTACTTCATCTCTTAGCGAGGGATCAAGGCGAACCCGAAGAAAATCAGAGCCATCATGGCGATGGAGAAGCCGAAAAACCTCAAAGGCGTCCAGCAGCTCGCCGGATGAATAGCGGCACTAAGCAGATTCATCAGCCGCATGGGCAAGAAGGCCCTACCATTCTACCAGCTGCTACGCAAAGCAGATAAATTCGAGTGGACGCCGGAAGCCAACGACGCATTCGAAAGCCTCAAGCGGCTTCTCTCCACCTCGCCCGTCTTGGTCACGCCAAGGGAGCGCGAGCCTCTGCTGCTGTACATAGCAACGACACACCAGGTGGTTAGCACCGTGCTAGTGGTCAAACGACCCGAAGAGGGCAAGACCCACGGGGTCCAACGCCCAATCTACTACCTCAGCGAAGTACTCACGCCAACAAAACAGAGGTACCCTCACTACCAGAAACTCGCCTACGGCGTGTTCATGATGGCTCGGCGGCTGAGCCATTACTTCCAGGAACACCAGGTGATGGTCGTCAATGAGGCACCCCTGAACAGCATCCTGAATAATCCAGAGGCCACAGGACGCGTGTCCTTGTGGGGCATCGAACTGTCACCCTTGGACATTGTCTACGAGAAGCGACTCGCAATCAAATCTCAAGTCCTTCCGGACTTCCTGGTACATTGGATGGAGCTGCAGCTGCCAGACACCCCAGACATGTCGCAGTCATGGACGATGCACTTCGACGGCTCCAAGCGTGAAGCTGGAGCAGGAGCAGGGGTCATACTGACCTCCCGGCAAGGCGACAAGATGAAGTACGTCCTTCGGATGAAATTCCGAGCTTCTAATAATGAAGCCGAATACGAAGCCCTCATACACGGCATGAGGATGGCAAAAATCTGCGGCGCAACGCGCCTGGTCATCTATGGTGACTCCAACCTCATCGTCCAGCAGACAATGAACGAGTGCGACGCACACGCCGAAAACATGATCGCGTACCGCGCGCTCTACAACGTACTCGAAGGAGAATTCGACGGCTGCGAACTTCGACACGTCGGAAGAGAAAGCAACGAGGAGGCCGATACACTCGCCAACATCGGCTCCACCTGCGCAAAGGTGCCACCAGGTGTGTTCCTCGAACAGATCTGTGTGCCATCAATCAAGCGGAAATTCCCCAAAGGATCACCCGAAGAAGCAGAACACTTGGGGCCTACACTGCCCGAAGGTCATGAAGGACCCGAAAAATTGGACACAGAGGTCGCCATGGTCAACCTGGTGCAGGTCATGGCAGTCGAAGAAACTTGGACGCGACCGTACCTCCAGTTCTTGATAAACGGAGAACTACCTGACAGCCCAACAGATGCCCGGCGCATATCTCGTCGATCAAAAGCCTTCACCATCATCAATGGCGAGCTATACAAGCGCAGTATCACGGGTGTACTACAACGGTGTGTCACCATCCATGACGGGAAAGCCATCCTCCAAGACATCCACGATGGCATTTGCGGCCATCACGCAGGTAGCCGCTCCCTGGTCGCCAAAGCTCTACGAGCTGGATTCTACTGGCCAACGTCCATGAGCGACGCAAAGGACATAGTCCGAAGATGTAACGGGTGCTAACTGTTCGCCGACAAACCACACGCACCTGGGTCGGAGCTCAGACCCATACCTATAGCCTGGCCTTTTGCTCAATGGGGCCTCGACATGATCGGCAAACTGCCAAAATCCTCGAAAGGGGGACACGTTTACCTCCTGGTCGCAGTCGACAAATTCAGCAAGTGGGTCGAGGCCATGCCGGTCACCAACCAGAAAGGCAAAACTGCCATCAAGTTCTTCGAGTCCATTGTCTACAGGTTCGGCGTACCACACAACATCATCACCGACAATGGATCGAACTTCATCTCCAAGGAGTTCCAGGACTTCTGCGAAGGCCTTGGGATGAACATCACATACGCCTCAGTGGCACACCCGCAAACGAACGGGCAAGTGGAAAAGGCCAACGGCCTAATCAGCGCTGGTATCAAGAAGCGCCTCATGAGTCCACTCGAACGGAAAGCTGGAGCCTGGACGAAAGAGCTACCATCCGTCCTGTGGAGCTTATGGACTACGCCAAACAGCTCCACCGGCTACACGCCGTTCTTCATGGTGCACGAAGCTGAGGCCGTGTTACCAGCCGAAGTACGCCATCAGGCCCACCGGGTCGTCGCATACAGCGAAGCCGAATCCACGGCTGCACTCGAAGATGCCGTCGACACACTCGACAAAGCCAGAGACGTAGCAGCAGCTCGCTCAGCGGTGTACCAGCAGAGTCTCCGCAACTACCACAGCCGACGGCTGCGCCCAAGGTCCTTCGTCGAAGGAGACCTCGTCTTGCGACTCAAGCAAGAGCGACCGAATAAATTCGAGTCACCATGGGAAGGACCCTACATCATCACCGAAGTCATCCCAGGTGGCGCCTATCGCCTCAAGCACGTGGAGTCTGGAGTTGCATACTCCAACCCATGGAACATCGCGCACTTGGGACGATTCTACCCCTAGCTACCTACCCCTTTACTTTCAATAAGGCTTTTCAGCCAAGGCTACTCAGCCGAACAATGTACTTCATCCACTACGATATAAATAAAGCTAAGTGTCTCGCCCCAAACTTCCGTTTCGCTATTTACAAAGGGCTCCCCCCACCTCACGATTTCATCGACTGAGGATCATGCGTGTACACCTGAGTAGCTGACAACGTGAGGCAAACGAAAAGGACACGTACTCAAGCAAAGCACTGCGTGCTTACAACAAACAAACCTTTACAACAAAGGGCATAACACGCCCAGTCAAAATATACAAATTTTACATCTATCTATTTTACAGGTACTACCTATTCTGAAGAATAACTTGAGTACGCTGCTCAAATAAATCTACGACCTGTTCGGCATACTGCCTCACAGCTGCATAATGTGGTCGCATGTCCCACGCATCATCATCCGGCCGAGAAGGTGGACCAGTCACCACCACAGACAGATCTACATCAGGCCGATGCAGCCTCACAAGAGACAAAGTAGCCTTGACTCCGGCGACGAGCTGTTGCCGCACCAACTCCTTGACATTGCTCACGCTCCGAAACTTTGACAGAATACCTGCAAGACTCGTCGGCGCGGCATCCAAAGGAAACATAACATTCAGCGCCGAGGCAAGCGACGTCTCCACCTGGCGAAGCACCCACGAAACCTGGTGCACACGATCCTCCACCATCGCCAGAACCATAGCACGATCACGATCCATCCAGAAGAAGCCACCGGCCTCCATGTCCTGTTGAGTCAAGCAATCGACCCAAACAGCGACACGCTCTTTCTCTTACCTCGGATCAAGGTTAGCACCTGCGACAATTGCACAAATTAAAAGGCAAGGCCAGCAGGCTCATCCGAAGAACTGAGCTACAGCTCGAAATAAGGTACAACTTACATTGAAGCTGCTCAGATAGCCGAAGTAGTTCCGTCATCAAGTACTCCTCTCTGGCTGCACCGCGATCCGCCTTAGACTTCCAAATGTCGGCGTGACCACGCAACTCAAGCAACTCCCTCTCAAGACTACGAACACGGTCCCGAAGAAAAGTGAGTTGCGAAGGATCATCCAAAGATGGCCGCAGCTGCGCTGCAGGAGAGGTGTCAACAGGGTCAGCACCCGAAGGAACCTAGAACAGCAGAAAAGCAAAGGACACAAACATTCATATAGTGGTAGAGCACAACTCAAGCGAATTCATTAAGCATATAAAGGCCACCACGTGGCACAAGAATTGTGTTCCTCAAAATATTTACAGCAAAAGCAGACTACAAACTATCCTACATCTACAATGCCTAAGATGCGGCACCCTGAGTCGCCTCAGAGCCGGATTGCCTAGCCTTGGCCTCGCCCTGCTGCCGCAGCGCATACTCAGATAGCAAATCAATGAGCTTCGGCCCATATCGCTTGCAGCGAGCAGAATAGGCAGCAAAGGCTACCTCGGATCCATCTGCGGTCGTCGGCATCCGGGAGGTGATCTGGGGCAGGTCCAGCTCCGCTCCAGCCGCCAAAGCCATCGCCAGCCGACAGACGCGCCGATGCCCTTCTGCTTGCGCTTGTACGCTGCAGGCGCTTCGGCCGACAAAGCCTCCGCCAGGGCATCCACATCATCAAGGGCCGCACCCTTAGGGACGAGCTCCTTGTAGAAGCGGCCAAGGACCTCCTTCGCCTTGGCAAGAGAGCTGACGACGGTGCTGCAACGATCTTCGACCGCTGCAGTAGCATCATCTAGAGCACTCCCGTGCTCTAGAGTGCCGCGGTTAAACTCGATGCCTGCGGCATCTGAGACGAACAAAGAAGAGAAGACATGAAGAAAAGCAGCACAGAAGTAGACAAGAAAACAAGAAGAAAGAGGCACAAATACAAACACTCACCCGAAACAGCCTTGGCAGCAGCCATGAGCTTGCCCGCCACCTCTATCTCACGAGCAGCCGCAACAGTGGCCAGCTGCTCCTCACGGTCCGTGGCCTCCTGCTGCAGACGCTCCTTCGCTTCGGCTGCCTTAGTCATCTCTAGCTCGAGGCGTTCCTTCGCACCAACGGCAGCCTCGGCCTTCTTCTCCGATTGACCAAGGCTCTTCTTGAGAGCGTCGACCTCACGGAGAGAAGTATTATGCTCCTCTGCATCCAAAACAAGCAAACATCGGAGAGAAGGACCGGAATAAATGGAAAAAGCACCAAAAGCAAATAAGTACCTTGCAGCTGTCGGAGGTTAGCCTCTAGCACCAGGCGCTCCTGCACCAACCGCTTGGCCTCCTGCACAAAAGGCTGCAGAAAAAGAAACACCAGTAAGAAAAAGGACTTGGGGGCCATGCCCAACACAAAGGAATAAAAGCAAAATTCGTACACGGAGACACTCGGGGGCTTTCCCCCCGAAGATTCGAAAAAAGAAGAAGGCAAGAAATTTTTCAGACACCCGGGGGCTCCCCCCGTGGCACGAAACAGAGGTACTTACATGCTCTGATGGCGACTCTGAAGGACCGCTGGTGAAATTCTGAGGCGCAACCACCTGCACCTCCTGCAGAGGAGGATTCGGAGTGGCACCTCCCGACGTCGCCACCGTCTGAGGAGGAGGAGATGCAACCTTCGACTCCCCCATCATCTCCCGAGCACCATCGCTGGAGGAGCCGTGGGAAGAATGCCTGCATACGAAACAATCAGCACAAGTACCAAGTCAACAAGAAAAAAAAAGAGGGGGACAACAGTATAACATGAAACTTATGAGCCCAGTGAGCTCAGGTCGAAGACAGGAGGAGTCCTTCGGGCTCTCTTCTCCCCCTTCTTCTCCTCCTTTTTCTCTTCCTTCTTCTCTTCCTTATTCCGCTTCGCTAGCGGGTGCGGTGCTACAGCCCGCACAGGAATGGCAGGAATGGGAGAGGAAGAACCTCCATGCCCGTCACTGTGACGATCAAGGCACAGAGGGTTTCTGGGAGTCGGAGGAGTCGATGCATCCGAAGATTCATTGGAGCTCCGCGATCGCTTGCGAGTATGGTCCTCGCTCGACTCGTTGACCTCTTCAGCTGGCGATCACGCCGAAGGAAGTTCGGACATGGAGTCCACCACTTCATTATTCGATGCATCCGGAAACAATTCGGGCAATGGAGGTACCATGCCCGGCACCTTGAAGCTTTGCCAATGAGAAGGGAGTTTGTTAGAAAACAAAAGAAAACAAACACGCAATCAAAGAAAAGTGCTACGTGCACGAATCTACACCTATGGAACAGCCAGCGTCGAAGAAAATAGTGGAGTCAACGACTTCCCCGGGATATCCTCTCCAGCCTTGAACTTTAACAGCGTATGAAGGGCCTTGTCGAGATCACTCTGGGAAAGCTTCTCGGCCGAAACTCTCATCGGATCACGGCACCTAGCATAAAGAAACATCGGGTGCGTCCTAGCCTGGAGCGGCTGCACCCGACGCTCGAGAAACGTGCGGATAATATCCACGCTGTTCACTTCTTTATCAGGAATCAACTGGAGATCCTCCACCCGACGGTAAAGGGCCTCTATCTCCGCTGACTCGCCGTCCAAGATATGATTTTTCTAGGACCTCTTTGGCTCGATTATCTGGGAGGAGTCGAAAGGGGCAAGCCCAAATTGGTGCCCAGCCACCGTGGAGTCGCGAATGTAAAACCATTGCCTCCGCCAGTACTGGATAGATTCGGACATAGAGAAAGAAAAGAAAAGAACATTGGCCCTAAGAGAGATGATGCAACCCCCAATGGGATACACACCATCCGAGCCGGATTGCCTCTTCACGGAAGAGGCCAAAATGCGGCTCGATGTCGAGCCAGCACTTTCAAAAAGTGATGAAACAAGCAATGTGAAGAAGAGAATTCGGTGAAAGATGATGCAGCTGGATGCCATAGAGAAAGAGCAGCCCACGAAGGAAGTCGTGGACTGGGAAGGAAAACCCACGAATCACGAAGGCAAGAAACATAACCCAATACCCAGCGGGGGGACGGGGGATTACCTCGTTGCCTGGGAGTCTGGCAGCCTCTCTATCCTGTGGGATCAAGCTCCGCTCGTGAAGCCTGCGGAGATCACTCTCCCGTGTCTTTGATCGCCGCCAACCACCATCGGTGACACGGGTGGTGGTGGCACCCTTCCTCCCTCCGGCGGCGCTGGTACCAACCGCAGATGATGACTTCTTCGTTTTCCCCATCGTGCTCCAGCGGCACCGACGGTGAGAGTGCGGACGAGAAGAAGGAAATGTGGAAGAATCTCGTAGCGTGTAGCAAGAACCTCCGGAATACAAGGAGGCAGTGAAAACAAGAGTAGATGCGGTGAAAACAAACTGCAGCTTTCCCCAATGATTATAACGGTGAAGACCATGCACGACAGCCGTCCATCCAGAAGACCTAACGCCAACGGCAGATCTGGCCATACACGTGTCAGCATCGCAACGGACCGTCGTCACCTCGCCATCCACTACGCACGGAAATCGAGGCGACGCCGTAATTATCTCCATGTCACGCGTGACCGGTCAATTCAAGGTCAGCAAGTGGGACCCACATTCGTCCAGTCAAGTCATCTCTGGCATAGCAGCGCTTGAGGTCATTGATCGTCAGCACTGATGTCATAAAAAGCTATACTAGCACCAATCACATTCTTCGGCTTCAAAGCTAAGAGTACTCACTCGAATCTTCGATTCGACTAAATACTCGGGGGCTAATCCTATCAGGAGCACTGGCCGCGCACCCGAAAGATGAATAAAGACAAATTTTTTCTTCGAGTCCTACGTCGAGTCTATGACTCCACTACGGACTCGGGGGCTACTCCCATAGGGAGGATGGATTTAAGCATCCGAATTTTTTTTTTGTCCTACGGACTTAACACTGAAGAAAACACCTGAATAAAGTCTCCGCTCGAGTCTACGACTCGAACAGACACTCGGGGGCTACTCCCATAGGGAGCGCTGGTCGCGCACCCTATGAATTCTTCGAGTGCGATCCTTCGGATCAGCATGGAAAACTTTTCGGCAACTCTGCCCCAATTAACGCTAGGTGAGCAACATTCTCCTTGGCCACCCGAAACACCTCCGCGGTGATAAATATTCGGATGCTGTGTCTGCGACGCAAAGATAAGACCTACAGATATCATCTGATGGCCTGGCAACGCACACGACTGCGCTCTGCTAGTATCAATCCGTGCCAGCAGGCGCGATGAAAAATCCCGACGGACGCGTTGGGTACACCAATTAAAATCACTGGAATTCCACTCCTGTAAGTCCTCTGCGGCCTGAGTTGAATTACGCCAGCATATGTTCCGGGTTCGAGTCGAGGGACTCTGTCGTGGGAATGGTCACGGCAGATGCTGCAATCGGCAGCGAGTAGTAGAACGAGGGGCAAGGACGGCCAGCCATCGGCGGAGCGAGATGAGGGCGGAGACACAGGGTTTTACCCAGGTTTGGCCCCCCGGAGGGTAAGGACCTACTCCTGCAAGATTGTATTATGAAGGTGGTACAATGGGCGAGCTCGGCGGCTAAGCGGCGAGTCGCGTGGGGGTATGATGGAACGTATCTCTACACGTCCCGGAGGGAGGTTTATATAGGCTCACCTCCCCTAGGGTTTACATATCTCAACCGATTCAGTTAAAGCTTTGATACTCGTTTAACCTAATCCGACTGGGCCTATCTACTCGCCTGGGCCTTCAGCTTCCAGTCGCTTGGTTCCTCGCTGGGCTTCAATCCAGTCGCCGTCTTGCAGGCCCACTCGCCAAGTCTTGAGCCAGTCAGAAACGTCCTGCTGGGTATACCCCGGTAGGCATATCCCCATCACTAGTCCCCGAGGCCGTCGTCGATTTGGCGTAGGTGGCTGCTGGCAGTCGGAGCATACGGCTGTTGAGTAGACATCCAGTCGAATCAACGGCGGGCTCCTATATAAAGGAAAAACTAATCACACTACTCGCATCCTTGGCGAGTCGAGTCGGCGAAACACTATCATAGTGGTTGGGTCGGCGAGCCGAGTGGCTGAAGTTGGACCGTTAAACATGGTCAAACTAGCCGTTGGAGTTAATCCAACGGTAACTTTTGGCGTAATCATCGCGCGGTAACGGTTCCCTGATTTGGCGGGTAGCAACCGCTATATAAGAGGAATGGCTAGCGATCAGAGGACCACCGTCTCACCATTTCCTCCGACTGCGCGCACTTTTCGCCTCCCTCCGCACCGCGACCCAGCCAACCGGAAATCCTCTGAGCCCCCCCAAATCTTTCCGCCATGGCCCTCTCCACCGAACCTTGGGGCAGATCGAAATGCACCAGGGTGCAACTGGCTTCCTTTGAGGAGGCCGGGATTCTGCAAGCCGGCTGCTGGCGCATCCCCGCGGCTGGAGAGGTGACTCCAAACCCGCGAGAGAGGGAGTTCATCTGCTTCACCAGTCATCTCGAACGGGGGCTAGGGTTCCCCACGTCCCTATTCTTCCGGCGCTTCTGCTCCTACTACGGGATCCAGCCGTCGGATCTGGGCCCCCATAGCGTCGAGCATCTCGCCATCTTTGTGGCGTTCTGCGAGTGCTACTTGGGCTGCTGGCCCTACTTCCCTCTTTGGCAAGGTCTGTTCCATAGACGGATCAGCCGCGAGGAGGTGGGCGGCCCAATGCTCGCCGCGGGTGGCCTAACCTTCCAGCTGAAGTCGAAGGCCTCATTCTTCGACCTGATGCTGCCCGCCAAGGCAGCGAGCGACTGGAAAAAGTCTTGGTTCTACGTTGCCGAGGCGACTCCGGAAGGCGAGACGGCGATTCCGCGGTACTCCGCCGATCAGTCCGAGCCGCGCCGCCTTCAAATCGGCAAGCTTCCCGGCGACCAGCGGATGGTCGTCGATGAGATGCTTCAGACCATCTGCGGTCTGAAGAAGAAGGGCCTCCAGACGATAAACCTGTACAATTGCTAGCTCGGGCAGCGACTCGTCCTGCTGGCCCGGCGCAAGCACTACATGTACCAGTACACCGGTCGGGACGACCCGACAAAGGCTAGCCTGGCCGAGTGGAGGCTCGACGACTACACCGTGGCGCTGAAGAAAATCACCCAAGCGGTGTACTGGGACGCTCAAGCTGGGGTCGCCCCCTATACCGCGAAGTGCTCAGCCCCAACGGTAATCACTTTGTGTCATTCGCAGTCGTAGTCCTTTTGCAGTTGCAGTCATACTAACTTCAACTTGCCTTTGTTGCAACTGTTCCAAGTGGTGGAAGGGTGGCTCCCGCCCTCGGATGACGAGAATTCGAGCTCGTCCGTCCAAGACATGGGCGGGTCGCCCGCTAGGAGCGACAAAAGCGACAGCGACGACAAATCCGAAGAGGAAGCCGCCCTGCTGGCTCGCAAGACCCGCGGGCAACGTCAGCGCGAGCTCGAGGCGAGCAAAAGCCTCGAGCGCCATGATGATGAAGAAGAACTTCTGGAGACGACCTCGTGCCGCCAAGCTACTCCGTCAAAGAAGAAGAGGAAGGAGAAGGAGGCGAAGGCCCCCCAAGAAGGAAGACGAAACTGACGAGGCCGGCCTCGCCACCACACTCGGCAAGCAGTTCCGACGCCCCCAGCCCGGCCAAGGATGAGGCGCCGCCGACGACGGCCGCGCTGGACACGGCCACCATCGAGGTGCCCCTGGCGTCGATGCCTCCGCCATTCGCCCCGGTCTCGGGGCTGGGGGAGGCTCCGGTCGCAGCGACTTCGCCTCGCAGGGAAGCTCCTGTCGAAGAAGTTACAGAGGCTCCGGTCGCAGCTTCGACGACGAAGAAGCCGTCCGTGTCTTGGGCACGTGACGTCCTAGACATGGGGCTCAGCCGCCAACTGGGCCCTGAGCTGGAGAAGCCAGCCGGCCTCCGTACGGGGCTGCGCTTCATTCCGGTCGCCAAGTGAGTGCACTCGCCTTCCTTTGTCTCCCATAATCATTGAATTATCTTGCTTATATGGTCGGTGTACATGACCGGAGTGAAGAAGATGGGCCACCCAACCGTGGCTAAGGTGCCGTCCGTCGTCAGCGAGGAGGATTCTTCCCGCAAGAGGAAGGCGGACGAAGTCGTCGTCCCTGCGGATGGCGGCAAGAAGGCCAAGGGTGACGCCATCGTCACGATTTCTGACGACACGGCGGCCGCGCCGGCTGGTCCTGCAACGGAGGCGGCCGCGTCCATGAAAGAGGGCGCTCCGTTGCCTGGAATGACCGAGCCGACCTCCTTTGGGGCGGGTGCCTCTATCGCCACCTTCCCGCGCTTCATGACCAAGGCGGCCGCGGGCGAGTGGAACTTCGCCTTCGAGCCACGCTCCAGGAGCCGCCGACGCTGAAGTCGACCAGCGCCGTGGGCATACGCCATTTCTCCTCGCGTCCGTGGATGCGATACAACTCCACGGTATGCTTGGCGCAGCCATCCAGGTACATCCAGTCCCCGAGGATCAGGTCGGTGCTTTGCAGCGGCCTGATTCTTTTAGTGTCTTATATTCACTTTTCGCATCCAGTCCCCGAGTGCGCACGCGCTGAATTTCAGCGGGTGGGCACTTAGGAATTTCTTTGAGTACCAGTCCCCGAGTGCGCACTCGTTGAATTTCAGCGGGTGGGCACTTTAGGAGTTTCTTTTGATTGCCAGTCCCCGAGTGCGCACTCGCTGAATTTCAGCTGGTGGGCACTTTAGGAGTTTCTTTGATTGACCTTTTGGTGATGTGCAGGGTCTACAGCTTGAATCGGCCGACCGATTGGCGGCGAAGAAGCGCGCGGAAAAGGAATTGGCCATCGTCCAGGAGGCGAACGAAGGGCTTCGGGCTGCTGCCGCGAAGGCAGAGGAAGCTCACCAGGGGCTTGTCCCCGCTAGTGAATTGGCGGCGGCGCAGTCGGCTTTGAGTTCGGCCGAAACACGGATCGCCGACCTCGAGCGCCGGCTGCTTGAGGCGAAGGAAGAAGCAAGCTCAGCCGATGGGCGATCCAAGGCCGCCGTTGTAGCCGCCGAAGAGGATCGCAGAGTGTCGGAAGTCCTTATTGCTGGGCTTCAGGACGACCATACGTCGCTTCAATGCTTCATCACGACCCTCGCCCGCCCGTTGATTGGTAAGTGCGTTTGCCTCTTTCAGTAGCTACGCCATTTGTGGTGTTCGTCGTATTCATTATTGTCTTCTACTCGCAGGTCGCATTATCGACAGCGCGGAAGAAGCAAGCACGTTCGACGCGCGGCAGTGTGTGAGCACGCTTGTCGATTCGGCCACGTTGTCGGCGACGTGCATCCGTGCCTACCTCCAGGAGATATCGCCCACGGAAGTGATTCCCAGCGACCTCGTTGAGGTGTGGAGGTATTTGGAGAAGGCGCCCGCGGTCGTGGAGTTCATGACGTGGTCAGCGTTTTGGCGCGGGGCGGCGACGGCGCTTAGCCTTGGTCTTGCCCACTTGCCCGAGGACTTCGACATCGACGATTTGACGAGAGGCTACCCATCGTCGACTGGCGCGGTGGAGCTTTCCGAGGTCCTCAAGTTGCAAGACCGCGCCGCCAAGTACTCGGAGCGTGTCTTGGCGATGGGCGACTTCCTTCCGTACCACGAGACGGTCGTTGTGTCTGGCGACCCCGAGCCGCCGCATCGTGATCTCAAGGTTGAGCAACCCTTCCGCGCGGCGATGGCGGGTGAACTGACGACGTATCCGTCAAACCCGTACACGCCGTTCATCCGCAATCGCCGGGGAGTTGGTGAGTCGTCGTCTAAGGCTGCAGAATAGGATAGTTTGCCATGTGGCGTTAGCAGCAGTTCTGCCATGCGGGCATATTTTGTAATGCGAGACAATGCAACATACTATCAAATGAGATGTCGTGTCTATTTTGGTATTTGTCAAGTGTTTGTGATTGTTGTTTGAATGAGTCCCCGAGCGCGTCTGCCCTTTTATGGGGTTTACCTTGTATGTGATGTGTTTGTTGTCTTTGTGTGTTTTATTATTGTGGTCGACTCGCCCGGACTCGAAGAGCCAGTCGCTAGGCGACTCCCTTGAACGCGCTGTACTTCGCCATTTTCCCGTGAGCGAACGAGGTCGGGTGGCCGAGTCCCCGAGCGTGGTACTTGGCTGTTCCAGGCACGACTCGAGGGTGAGTGAGGACTTGGCGCGTTAGTTTGTGCGCGTCACTCCTGCCTGGCCCGTGGGGTCAGTCGCGTGGCGAGTCCTGGGCACGCTCTCCTACTTGGCGTTTTCCCGGACCACTCGAGGTGAACTAGTCTGCAGTCCCCGAGCGTGGTACTTAGCCGTTCGAGTCGCTATGTCGAGGATGCGGAGGGCCGTGGTCGCTGTAAGAAGCGTAGGCAGTAGTCTTGGTTCGTAGAACCAGTCGAGCTAGGCGACTCCAATGGGGCTCCGGATAGGCGTTTTTCGTGGACGATGCAAGACCTGAGGTGACTCAGTGCTCTTGCACCGCACTACTTAGCCGTGCCGATCGCTGTACCAAAGGTTGACTTCTGCGGTTAGCGTGTTGCTGTTATTACGAGTGCGAGTGGCACAAGACACGGAGAGTAGGCGCAATTTGCGGTAACCGTTTTCTTTTTATTTTGTAGCGACTGGAGAGTACATATGTGGGGTTCTAGGCGTAGAACTTCCGTAGGAGGTTTACATTCCATGGTCGCTTGACGTCGAATTCGCCGTCCCCGCGGACGTCGGTGAGGTAGTAGGCGTCGTTGCCGAGTACACGGATGATGGCGAATGGTCCCTCCCATGGAGGGGCAAGCTTGTGCATGCCCTTCTTGTCCTGGATGAGACGCAGCACCAGGTCGCCTTCTTGGAAGGTGCGAGTTTTCACCCGCGGCTGTGATAGCGGTGGAGTCCTTGTTGGTAGATGGCGGTGCGCGAGCGAGCTAGGTCGCATGCCTCGCCGAGTTGATCGACTCCATCCTGTCGTGCGAGTTCGTTCGCAGCTTCCGTGTAGTGGACGACCCTTGGCGAGTCGTGCTCAAGGTCGGTGGGCATGACCACCTCGGCGCCGTACACCATGAAGAAGGGGGTGAATCCTGTCGACCTGTTGACCGAGGTGCGGATTCCCAGATGACGGAGGGTAGCTCCTCGACCCAGCACTCGGCGGTGCGCTCGAGTGGTACTTGGAGTCGCGGCTTCAGGCCGTGGAGGATGCTTTGGTTGGCCCGTTCCGCCTGGCCGTTGGATTCCGGGTGGGCGACTGACGCGAGGTCGAGCCGAATGTGGTGCTCTTCGCAGAATTCGGCCATGGCTCCTTTGGCGAAGTTGGTGCCGTTGTCCGTGATGATGCTGTGGGGGAACCCGTAGCGATATATGAGTTCGCGTAGGAATTTCGTGGCGGTCTTCCCGTCGCATTTCCGGACTGGCTTGGCCTCCACCCACTTTGTGAATTTGTCGACTGCGACTAGGAGGTGGGTGTAACCGGAGGGAGCCTTCTTGAAGGGGCCCACCATGTCCATGCCCCATACGGCGAATGGCCAGGTGATGGGGATTGTTTTGAGCGCTGAGCTCGGCAAGTGCGTCTAGTTGGCGTACCTCTGGCACTCGGCGCACCGCTGGACGATGTCGACAGCGTCGGCGTGTGCGGTGGGCCAGTAGAATCCATGTCGCATAGCCTTGGCGACGAGAGAGCGGGCGCCGGCATGGTGGCCGCAGTCACCGGAGTGGATGTCGTGGAGGATCTTGCGTCCGTCGACGGGTTGGACGCAGCGTTGGAACACGTCGGTGACACCGCGCTTGTGGAGCTCACCGTCGATGATGGCGTAGGACTTGCATCGACGGGCGATCATTCGAGCTTCCGTCTTGTCTGCCGGCAAGGTGCCGGCTTCCAGGTAGGCGATGTAGGGCTTGGTCCAGTCGTCTGGCTCGTGGACGAGTGCGACCAGGGCTGCTTCTGGTTGGAGCGGGACTCCGATGTCGATCTCCCTTGGGGGAGAGACTGATGGCTTGATGATCGTGTCGAGGAAGACGCTGGCAGGTGGTGCGAGTCGAGCCGACCCGATGCGAGAGAGGGCGTCGGCCTCCTCGTTCTTCCGCCTATCGATCCACTCGACGGAGTAGCCTGTGAAGTGTCCGCCCAAATTGTCCACTGCTTGGCGGTACGCCGCCATGGTGGGGGAGACGGCGTCGCAGGTGCCAGCGACTTGTCCTGCGACGAGGTCGGAGTCGCCATAGCAGCGTAGGCGGTTGACATTCATCTCCCTGGCGGCCCTCATGCCGTGTAGTAAGGCCTCGTACTCGGCCATGTTGTTTGTGCAGGGTGTAAAGTCCAGGCAGAGGACATAGCGGAGCTTGTCGCCCTTCGGAGAGGTTAGCACGATCCCTGCGCCTGTGCCGTCCGCGTTCTTGGAGCCATCGAAGTGCAGGCTCTAGTAGTGGAGGTATGGCAGCTTCTCTGGCTGCTGGGCCTCTTCCCAGTCGGCCATGAAGTCCGCTAGGGCTTGCGATTTGATCGCTCTTCGTGGCTAGTATTTGATGTTGTGGACGCCGATCTCGACGGCCCACTTGGCGACTCACCCGGTCGCCTCACGGTTGCGGATGATGTCCTGCAATGGTGCGGAGCAGACGACCGTGATCGGGTGCTCCTGGAAGTAGTGCGGCAGGCGTCGATGTGCCCTGAAGACCGCGTATACCAGCTTCTGGTACTACGGGTACCGCTGGCGCGACTCGGTGAGGACCTCGCTGATGTAGTAGACCGGTCGCTGTACTGGGCGCTCATTTCCTTCCTCCGGTCGCTCGACGACCATGACCGTGCTGACGACGCGCTCGGAAGCCGCGATGTAGACTAGCATGGGTTCTTTGTCGACCGGGGCGGCGAGTAGCGGTGCGGCGAGTAGCACCTTCTTGAGGTCGCGGAGCGCGTCGTCCGCCTCCTTGTCCCACTGGAATGTGGGGTTCTTGCGCATCAGGCGATATAGCGGCATTGCCTTTTCGCCCAAGCGGGGGATGAAGCGACTGAGAGCCGCTACTCGCCCAGCCAGCTTCTGAACGTCGCGCAGGCACTCGGGTTTGCCGAGTCGGGCGATCGTGTTGATCTTGGTGGGGTTCGCCTCGATCCCGCGCTTGGAGACGACATAGCCCAGTAGCTGTCCTGCGGGTACACCGAAGGTGCATTTGCCTGGGTTGAGCTTTATCTTGTATTTTCGCAAGTTGGCGAACGTTTCCGCCAGGTCGGTGAGTAGGTCGCCCTGGCGAGCGGACTTTACGACCACGTCGTCGATGTAGACGTGGATGTTGCGGCCAATTTGGCTCGCAAGGCATTCTTGCATGCACCGCTGGTAGGTCGCCTCGGCGTTCTTGAGGCCGAAGGTCATGGCGGTGTAGCAGAAAGCTCCGAATGGCATGATGAACGCCGTCTTCTCCTCGTCCTCGACAGCCATTTTGATCTGGTTGTAACCAGAATAGGCGTCGAGGAAACACAGCGATTCTGAGCCCGCAGTGGAATCGATTATCTGGTCGATCCGCGGGAGGACGAACTGCTCCTTTGGGCAGGCGCTGTTCAGGTTGGTGTAGTCGATACACATCCATCACGGAGGAACTTGATGAGCGCGCCTTCCTATGCCGGGCTCATGCCCGTCCCGATCGTCACCGTCTGGCTGGAGTCGCCTGGGACCAGCTCGACGTTATGGGTGTGCGTGGTGGCCTCGAAGGTTGAGGTGTTTGCGCCCTCCGAGTTGGGATTCTTGAGTATGGTGGGGTCGTCGTTGTTGACCCCCCTCGCGTATTTGGCGAGTTCATCCGCGTGTTTGGTCTCCGCCGCGATGACGGCGTCAGCGAGCTCGGCGCCTTTGGCCTCGCACTCGGCGGCCATGTCGGGGTCGCCGTTGATGGTGATAACGCCGCACGGCCCGGGGAGCTTCATCGCGTTGTACGCGTAGTGGGGCGCTGCCATGAACTTGGCGAACACCTGGCGCCCCAGGACGCAATGGTAGGGGCTGTCGAATGGCACGAGCTCGAAGACGATCCGCTCGGTGCGGAAGTTTGCTGGTGTGCCGAAGGTGACTGGCAGCGTGACCTTGCCGATCGGGTACGCCTTCCGACCGGGGACGATGCCGTGGAACGTGGTGTGGGTCGTCTCGAACATCGACTGTGGGAGCCGCAGCCGCCTGAAGGTGTCCAGGTACAGGATGTTGATGGAGCTTCCGCCGTCCATCAATGTCTTGGGGAGCCAGTAGTCGCCGACCTTGGGCTTGACCACCAGGGCGACTCGACCTGGGTACTCGATGCGTGGCGAGTGGTCTTGTCGGCTCCAGGTGATGGGCTGCTCCGACCAGTTGAGGAACTGGGGGACGTCCACCTAGGCCACCGCGTTGACAGCGACGGCGCGGGCGATGACCTTCTTCTCGCGCTTCGTGTTGAAGCCCGTGAAGGTGTGGAGCGAGACGGCCACTTTGCCGAATTTTCCGCCGTTTGGCGGGTCATTGTCGGGGTCCTCCCGTGCTCGCCGTGCCTTCTCGATCTCCCTGAGGGTGTGGCAGTCGGCGGTGGTGTGCGTGGCGAGCTTTCCTTCCCTGCTATGAAACGCACATGGTTGGTTAAGGAGGGCCGCGGGGTCGAACCTTGGCTTGGCCTTGTAGTTGCCGCCGTCGCGGCGTTGTCCTCCGTCGCGGCGGAAGCTTTTGGGCTCGCGTTGCGCATGCCCGGCGTTGGCGACGAAGTCGACTCGCCCGTCACTGCGCCGCTTGTCGGTGAGGCGAGTGTTGTTGTAGCGCAGGTCGGACCGTCGTCCGCTGTCGTTGCCGCTCGTGCGGCTTTGACCTCCTGACTCGTCGTCAGTTTCCTGGTTTGGATCTTCCTCCGCGTACCGTTTGGCGATCTCGAGGAGGTCGGGGATGTTGTCGAGTGTGCGAGAGTGTCGCTTGAGCTTGGCGACCAGGGGCTCGTATCGGCACGAGGTCTTGAAGCAATGGATCGCGGTGTCCGGGTGGATGCCGACCGCGTTGTACCAGAGTTCTTGCCACCGTTGGACCCAGTTGCGGGTCGACTCGCGAGGTCCCTGGACGCATCGCTCCAGGTCCTCGATAGTGGTGGCGCGGGTGTAGGAGCACTCGAAGTGCCTGACGAAAGCGTCGCGCATCTCCTCCCAGGAGTCTATACTGTCCTGAGGGAGGGTGTTGATCCACTGCCTGCACGTCCCCTCCATCATCAGGGGAAGGTAACGGGCGGCCAATAGGTCGGTGTGGCCTGCGATCCCCATTGCCATGAGGTATGTGTCGAGCCAGACGGCGGGGTCGTACGAGGGATCGTACTTTTCTATCCCCTTCGGCGCCTTAAAGTTTGGCGGGTACTTCTCGCCTCGGATCATCGGTTCGAAGCACTTGGGGCCGAGTCGACTGAGCGACCCCATGGGCTCACTGTCGCGGCGATTGGTTAGGGTGTGCCGCAGGTCGTCGGGCTGGCGTGCGCGCCAGCTTTGGTTGTTGATTATGTCGGTGCGGCCGTTGATGGGCTGACCGTTGGCGGCGACGAGGTTGGTCGCCGGCCTGGGGTCGTTGGTGGAGAGTGCCGCGTTCACGGGTCGGTGTTGGAGTTGCAGTGGCTCTGGTGGTGGGCAGTTGAGTGTGTTTGCCGCCATTGGGCGGCCGCTCGAGGCCGCCCTGCTTCCCGAAGAACGAGAGTATACTCGACCTTGCGAGTCGGCGCCCGCTCTTTGCTGCTCGACGGACTTTGCGAGCAGGGCCCTGACGTATTGGATCTGTAGGGCGCTGTCGCCGGTGGCCGTGATGCTGTCGGCTGCTGCTCGGCCTGCCACGAGGTTGTCCATAGGGGTGGAGAACAGTGGGAGGCCGTTTGCGTCTCGCTCCCGTGAGGAGACTACTATCCGCGGCTGGTCCCTGGGGGGTGTGCGGTTGGGTGGAGGCGAGGCGCCCATCGCCGTCGACCCTGGCGGGGGTCGGGCGCTTCCTCCTGGTGGCGCGTTCTCGCAGATCGCGCGCTCGGCTGCACGGGCCGAGTTGTTTTCGTCGTCGAAGTTCAGGGCGCGCCCCTGAACGGTGGGGTTCAGGCGCGACCTGATCCGCTGTTGGTGGTAGCGCGATAGCTCCTGCGCCGTCACCTGTTCGAGGCGAAATTTCTCGCGCTCGGCTTGCTCCTTGCGCACTGCCTCCGCCAGTTTCAGGCGGAGTTCCTCGACCTCCGTCGCCATGGCGTTAGGAGGGATTGGGGTGGAGAATGGATCCTCTGGCGGATCGGTACCGGTCGCCATGTAGGTCGCAGCGTGGCGGCTGGTTCCGTCACGGAGGTCGGCGGAGTTCTCCGACCCGGAGTCGAATTCGAAGATCCCGAGGATGGAGGGGTCCTCGAAGTCTCCCACGTTGGAGACCTGAGTAATGGAGCCCGCGGGTGAAGCCGTGGTATTGGACCCGGCGAGTGACGCCGGGGTCGCCGAGTCGGCGTCGTCGTTGAGGGCCGCGTCTTCCGCGGCTGCTGAGTTTTCGGCCACGCCGCTGTGGGCCGAATTGTACTCGGAGGCGAGGCGATGGATCGTGCGGATCTGGCTTTCGGAGAGCCGATCGCGTGGCGGCGACTCGCGGATGCGAGCCGAGTCCTCCGAGACGATGACGTCGGTGAGCCGACGAAGAGGCTGATCGTGCCGATCGGCAGGATCACGCTGTGCGTGACGGGTCGCGCCGCCGGGACGTAGCTGCTCGGCAAGATTTGGAGCATCTCGCCGATCGCTATCATGCGGCCGGTGGCGACCGTCTCGTTGATGGGCAGATTGGATCTCGCCGCAGAACACCGGCCAGACCGGCCAGGCCCCACGGTGGGCGCCACTGTCGTGGGAATGGTCACAGCAGATGCTGCAATCGGCAGCGAGTAGTAGAATGAGGGGCAAGGACGGCCAGCCATCTGCGGAGCGAGATGAGGGCAGAGACACAGGGTTTTACCCAGGTTCGGCCCCCCGGAGGGTAAAGACCTACTCCTGCTAGATTGTATTATGAAGGTGGTACAATGGGCGAGCTCGGCGGCTAAGCGGCGAGTCGCGTGGGGGTATGATGGAACGTATCTCTACACGTACCGCAGGGAGGTTTATATAGGCTCACCTCCCCTAGGGTTTACATATCTCAACCGATTCAGTTAAAGCTTCGATACTCGTTTAACCTAATCCGACTGGGCCTATCTACTCGCCTGGGCCTTCAGCTTCCAGTCGCTTGGTTCCTCGCTGGGCTTCAATCCAGTCGCCGTCTTGCAGGCCCACTCACCAAGTCTTGGGCCAGTCGGAAACGTCCTGCTGGGTATACCCCGGTAGGCATATCCCCATCAGACTCGAACCTGAAGAAGATCGTGTTGTTTTGTCCTAAGACAGTTAACTGACCCTGATCCGTCGGGAGAGTCAGGCACATGCATCAACAATCCCTACACACTTTTCTCTTGAAAGACAGAGTTACACCCGAAGGATTGAAGAGTCCTCAGCCGAATCTACGATTCGACTGAACACTCGGGGGCTACTGACATGGTTATACACTACGGGTACACGACCTTGGCATACCTAGTCCGGCCCAAGGAAGGCCCACGGCAAATATACGCCAGCCCATGAAGAATTTCGGGTGGCCAAGGCCCGTGACGCCTTCGGATCCTTGGAGAGCAAGACTAGCATAGATAGGAAATTCAAAGGGGTAAAACCCTAGAACTTGTAACCGACTAGGTCTATGCCCGGGACCTGCCTAAGTCTATATAAAGGCTAGGAGGGCACGACCTAGATCGGTAGACTCATACTTTCGCATACACACCTCCACGCCAGATCGAATCTGTGTACCCCTGTAATCTTCGGTTCCGCCGTAATCAAGAGCAGACAAGCAGGAGTAGGGTTTTCCCTCCGGGGGCCTGAACCTGGGTAAATCTCGTGTCCCCTGGTTGCTTGTCTGTTAACCGTTCCGCGACTTCCAGCATCCCCATCTTCTCCAAAACCCAAGTCCATAACAATGGGCATTGACGATACGAAACCACGTCAGAGGCGACATGCCCGGTACCTTGAATTCCTTCACAAAAAGAAACAAATTTTCAGCACACAAGCAAGTACAAGGAAAACGCAGTCAAAAAAAGCGCTACGCGCACGTCCTAGATCTACACCTGCAGAACCGGACGAGAGGCGGTGAATGGAGGAGTCAGCGACTTCCCTGGGAGATCCTCTCCAGCCTTGTACTTCAGCAGCGGATGCAGAATCCTATCGAGATCCCCCTGGAGAACTCCTCAGCTGAAACCCTAGTCGGATCATGGCGACCAGAATAAAGGAACATCGGGTGCGCCCTAGCCTAGAGTGGCTACACGCGACATTTGAGGAATGTGCGGATGATATCCACACCGTTCACCTCTTTATCCGGAATCAACTTAAGATCCTCCACCCGACGATAGAGCCCCTCTATCTCCGCCACCTCACCATCCAAGATGTGGTTCTTCCAGGACCTCGTCGGCTCAATTTTTCGGGAGGGGTCGAAAGGAACAAGGCCAAAGTTCTGGCCGGCTATTGTGGAATCGCGGATGCAAAACCATCGCCTCCGCCAGTACTGTACAGATCCAGACATAGAAAAGGAGAAGAAGAGAAAGTTGGATCTCAGGGAAATGATGCAGCCGCCGATGGGATAAACACCATCGGAGCCAGATTGCCTCTTCACGGAATAGAGCTTCCGGAAGAGGCCAAAGTGTGGCTCGACACCGAGCCAGCACTCACAGAATGTAATGAAGCAGGCGACATGAAGAAGCGAGTTCGGTGAAAGATGATGAAGGTGGATGCCATAAAGGAAAAGTAATCCACGGAGAAAATCGTGGATTGGGAAAGAAAGGCCCCGAAGGAAAAAGGCGATGAACATGACCCGAAACCCAGCGGGAGGATGGGGAATTACCTCATCGCCGGGAACTCTGACGGCCTCCTTATCCTGCGGGATCAGACCCCGCTCACGAAGCTTGCGGTGGCCGAACCCTTCTTGCCGCCGTCGGCAGCACTAGTACCAACCGCGGTGGAGGCCTTCTTAGACCTCCCCATCGCAGTGCGGCAGTGGCGACGATGAGAGCGCAGAAACAAGGAAGGAAAGGTTCGAAGAAATTCCAGCGCGCGGCGAGAAAATCTCAAAGAAGATGGGAGCAGTGAAACGAGAATGGCTGCGGTGAAAAACAAACTCACTTTTCCCCAATGATTATAAGGACGAGGACGATGCACAACGGCCGTTCATCGGGAAGACCTAAAGCCAACATCCAAATCCAACCGTCCACTACGCACGGAAATCGAGGCGACGCCGTAATTATCTCTACGTCGCGCGTGACCAGTAAACTCAAAGTCGAAAGGTGGGACCCATGTTCGTCCAGTCATGTCATCTCTGGCGCTACAGACGCTTGAGGTCACCGATCGTCAGCACTGACGTCATCAAAAACTATACTAGCAACGGTTGCAATTCTTCGGCTACACAGCTAAAAGTACTGACTCGAATCTACGATTCGACTAACTACTCGGGGGCTACTCCTATCAGGAGCGCTGGCCGCACACCCGAAAAACGAACAAAGCACAACACCATTGAATTATTCTTCGAGTCCTACGTCGAGTCTGCGACTCCACTATGGACTCGAGGGCTACTCCCATAGGGAGGATGGATTCAAGCATCCGAAAAATTTGTGTCCTACGGACCTAAAAGTCAACAAAGACTGAATTAAAGTCTCCGCTCGAGTCTACGACTCGAACAGACACTCGAGGGCTACTCCCATAGGGCGCGCTGGTCGCGCACCCTATGAATTCTTCGACTGTGATCCTTTGGATCAGTATGCAGAAAACTTTTCGGCAACTCTGGCCTAATTAATGCTAAGTGAGCAACGTCCTCCTTGGCCACCCGAAACACCTCCGTGGTGATAAACATTCGGATGCTATGTATGTGACACAAAGATAAGACCTACAGATATCATCTGATGGCCTAGCAACACACACGACTGTGCTCTACTAGTAAGAATCCGTGCCAGCAGGTGCGATGAAAAATCCCGACGGACGCGTTGGGTACATCATTTAAAATTTACTGGAATTCCACTCCTGTAAGTCCTCCGCGGCCTGAGTCGAATTACGCCAGCATATGTTCCAGGTTCGAGTTGAGGGACTCGAATCTGGAGAAGATCGTGTTGTTTTGTCCTAAGATAGTTAACTGGCCCTGATCCGTCGGGAGAGTCAGGCACACGCATCAACAATCCCTATAGTCTCAAATCATTCTCTAGCAAACAGAGATAGCTGCACCCGAAAGATTGAAAAGTCCTCAGCCGAATCTACGATTCGACTGAACACTTGGGGGCTACTGACATGGTTATACCCTGCGGGTACACAACCTTAGCATTCCTGGTCTAGCGCAAGGAAGGACCACGACAAATATGCACCAGCCCATGAAGATTTTCGGGTGGCCAAGGCCCATGACGCCTTCGGATCCTTGGAGAGAAAGACTAGAGTAGTTAGAATATTCAAAGGGGTAAACCCTAAAACCTGTAACCGACTCGATATGTGCCCAGGACCTGCCTACCTCTATATAAGGGCCAGGAGGGCACGACGAGGAGGCTCTCTCACATACCACCGCATACACACCTCCACGCCAGATTGCATATGCGCATTCGTGTAACTTTCGGTTCCACCATAATTGTAGAGGTCCCAACCTTTAATAAGGTAGAGATCCCTATGTTTACAATGCTAGTCCCTGGATCAATAGCTAGCATCCACAGTTATGATGTAATATCAAGAAACAAAGGTCATAATACAACTTTATAACCAGGAATAAAATAATTCATTACATCTTACATAGCTCATTTGGCTATCATATTACAATGAAGCAGAAATAACAGTAGCATGGAGTCCTTCATCTTCAAAGTGCCACAGGCAATCATGTTGGTTGTAGACTTGTAATCCTAATCAACACACTTCACTAATATCAAACAAACCTGCAACATAATAAGTTACAGCCACAAGGGTCAATACATTTGAATTGTATTGGCTAGTGATACTATGGTAGTATATTGGAGTCTATCATATATATGCATTTGGCTAGGTGGAGCTTAGGCTTGCTTTGCGCAAAATAGATTTTTCCTTATCATTTGAAAACACTAAGTTTTTGTTTGACAAAATCACCCAAGGCATCTCCCAATAGAAATTGGTGATCCTTCAACCCTTGTTCAACCACAAGTTTTTCACTTAGAAATTGGGATGAGGAGATTCTTGATAGCTTCCATGTCTTGATGCTCAAATTGTCCAATACCAGGGACATGGCTAAGTACTTAGATTTTACAATCTGTAGAGGTGGTGCACTTTCCCCACGAGACTTGATTTTCACCAAGACAAGATCTTTCAGAAGCCTTCCCTTAAACCAGAATGGACGCGTTCCAACCTATCATCCCCTACCACCAACTGTCCATTTGGCTAAGTTATTGCAACCTATATGATCGAGGCAGAGCCCATAATGCCAAGTGGCTACACTTGAAGCTTCTCAACATTTGACACCTCAAATCTCTTTGTTCCTGGGTGGCATTCCACAAGTGAGATACACAAGGTAAACCATAGAAATGGGCCTTGTGTAACGACTCAACACAAACCATTATCTCCATTCCACCCAGGTGATTCATTCACTTAGTTGTTTTGTTAAACAAACACAAGTCCTTGACTTAGAAATATTCCATAGCATGAATATAATCCACCCTTGTTTTCTACTAGCTAAGCTAAGCATGATAGTAGTAGGAATCTTAACTTAGGACAATTCTACTAAGGTTTCATCTACTAGGATTTCCCATGGCATAGTTTATACTTAGCAAAAATTCCATGCAAGTCCTACTTAAAAAATATCACTAATGCATAGTGAAAATAATAGGACAAAAGTATGAAGCACCACTTGCCTTTTTGGTAGAGAATTATAAGTTCACTCCTTGATCTTGCAATAGTCACACTCTTCAAATTTCACTACAATTCAATCAAGGCACAAATTCAATCTACCATCCAAGCAATTCATCACATAGAATAATAAAAACAAAGCAATCACGCAAGCATGCCAAATATTGTTTTATTTGGAAAAGTGGTTTCTAATAGGTTATAAACATTTTAAAACACATATTGGTAATTTATAAAAGTGGTAAAACCATTTGATATGAAGTTAGTGAAAAAGGCCATTTAAATCATTTTTGTTTTGCTAGAATTGATTTAAATCAAAGTGACAATTTCTAGTCTTTGGCAAATACATTTAAAAACACAAATGTTTGTGTTTTAAGGTCAAGTGTTTAATATTTAAACCATTTGCAAAAGGTTTTACCTATAAACCTTTTTTATACTAAAGTAATATTTTATTTTGTTGAAAATGCCTTTTAGCAAAGTAATAATTTTGTAGGGTTCATCAAATATATTTTTAAATTGCAAAACTTGGTGTTTAGGGTCAGAGAGTTTAAATCAAATCATTTTCCAAAGATTTTACTTAATAATCATTTTTAACACATAAACAATATTTTTATTTGACTAGAAATGTTGTAATTCAAAGATTTATTCTTTGGCTTCAACAAATATGTTTTTCAATCCAAAAGTTGGTTTAAGGTTAGTAGGTTCAAAACAATCCATTTTCCAAAGATTTTATCCTGAAAACATTTCTAGAATAAATTTTATGTTCACAATATGCCTACACAAGTTTCTGCAAAAACAACCAATTTAACAGAAGCAATTTACTAAACAAGGTATATGGTTGGAAAGTACTTGTTCTGCTGATTCCATTCATATAAAATTTGTAAAATTTGGGCGTGTAGATTAAAAGTTATGAATTTTGCAAGTTTAAACATCTAATAGACAAGTTTAAATCACTGGACACGTGGCTGAATCTTATTCGCTGGTACCATTTCGCTTGGATCGAGCGATACAGACCGTAGGATTAAAAGGAATTTGTGCGGCTCAGATTATCGCATACACCTTCGTTAAGTGAAACTATCCTATCACTACGATCTAGATCTGACGGCTCCCAGTGCCTCGACCAGAAACTGGCGGCGCTGGCGCCGGCTGCACGGCGGCGGCATGTCGGGTGGTGACGGTCCGGCTATTATAGGGGGTCAGGGGGTGGTTGGATTAGATTACCAGGTCCGCGAGGTCACGACGATGCTCAACATGGTCGTTGTCGACTGAGGGGTGCACGAGCGTGACGGAAATCTCTCACCGGAGTTGCGCCTGAAGTCGGGTACACTCGGTTGTTGATGGAGGCGAGGCTGCAAGGTACGATAAGACAGTCCAGAGGTAGCGTTAAGCGCGTGAGAGAACGGCGAGTGCAGGAGTGTCATTGAGGGGGAGAGGGGTGGTCGGGTCTCACCGGGAGAAGTCGCCGGAGTGGATGCAGACTATAGCGGCGCTCAGACGAGGAAGAAGCCAACACTGTGGAGCATCCGCGGGCGAGTGGGTGGTGCTAGGAGGTGAAGGGGACGACGGGGATCATGCTCGTGTGAAGCAGGGACTGTGGGGAGGTTCATGCTCGCCAAAATCAACCGGAAAGGTCGTCGGGCAAGTGGTGGTGGGGCTCAAAATCCGAGCAGCCCTGGGGCGGAGAGGGAGGGGCGAGTGAGGGGAAATGGGGAGAAGAGGAGGGCGATTAAGTACGGCATAGTCGTAGGGAGAATTATGGACGCAATAACACGAACTGACGCAGAGAATCAGCGGCAGAAACGGCAGCAAGGTGAGGGGGAGGAAGGGGTCTGCGGGTAGGAACGATGAGCTCACAGGTGGGGTCGTTAAGTCAGTGAGGTGCGGAGTTTGGCGTGGGGTCACGTCATCAGTGTCTGCGCGGGTTCATTCGTGTGTAACAAAAAACGATTCGGGGAAATGAATAGGTGGGCTGTTAGTTGGGCCTGAGCCAGGTTAGTTGGGATAGGCTGGTTCTTCTTATTTTTTTCCTGTTTTCTTTTTCTTTTTCTTTTTCTGTTTTCATTTTTCTGTTTTGAATTATTTCAAATGATTTCAAACCTGGTTTGAATCCAAACCCTTTTCAAATGTTGAATATATTTCTATACTGTTTTAAATAGTCATTTTAAGTCTATTTTGGAATAGTTTCTTTATTCTTTTATGGTTTATATTTTATTTAAAAAGGGTACTTTCCTTTATTAAATAAGATTTAATTAAATTTTCAAACCCTTATTTAAACTCAAAAATTCACCAAACCCTTTTCAGTAGGTTTTATTATTTATTAGGGTGTTTAAATAACTCACTTTGAATTATTTAAAGTATTTAATAGGATTATTAATCATTTAATTTGGGCAATTTGTCTTTATTCAAATAAAGATAGAGTTTGGTTAATGCCACATTATTTTATTTGAATATTCTTTATCCATTATTTTATTTGGATTTGGATTATATTCATTCCATTTGCGTATGGATTTGGCCAAGATTTAATTTGGCTTTTAAATATTCCCTATTAATTATTTCTTTATTTATTTCATAAAATCCATATCTTTTTATTTAAAAATCCAAACCTGGTGATTCCAATTTGTATAATTTTATTTAATATTTTTTTATCCTTTTAAATCTCTTTAGGATTATTTGCTCACCATTTGGTATGGATTTCAGATAGGAGATTTATTAGCTTTGGAAATTATTTCCCTTCATCTTATTAAATTCGTAAGTTTTTATCCATGGTTCCAAATTGAATGAAATCAATTTCTATGATTTTATAATATTTTATTTATCACTTTGATCATTTTAAAATGTTTGTTGACCAATTTTTATGTGGATCAAATCCATAGTCTTAGAGTGATCTTGGAAGTGATATTCTCCTATTAGGGTTTTTTAGAGTTTTGGTTTATTTTCCAAGTGTTTAAATTTCAAGATGCATTTATGAAGAATGCATTTCACTTGATCTTGAATTCAGTTGGATTCAAACTTTATTCAAAGTTTGTTCAAGATGGGTGTTTAAGTTTCCATTTAGAATCAAAAAGTTTCTTTTTACCCTAAAATTCAACCATTATTTATTTTGTTTGTTTATTTTTCATATTACAAAATTTGGAAAATTTTGCGATGTGACAATAATCAAGAGCAGAGAAGCAGGAGTAGGGTTTTCCTTCCGGGGGTCTGAACCTGGGTAACCTCGTGTCCCCGTGTTGCTTGTTTGCTAACCGTTCCGCGATCTCCATCATCCCCATCTTCTCCAAAACCCAAGTCCAAAACAATGGGAATTGACGAGATCAATCCTCGTCACCACGCGGTTTATAGCGCTTGTTGGAGGGTTTTTTTTTGCTCAGCACGCTGCATATCGGCAATTTTGTTAGCGCGTAGCCGATATAGCGCGCCTGCTGGAGATGCTCTAAGGTAGTAACATAGATTAGTGTAACAACACTACTCTATGTTACTCTCCACTATGACTAGGCTAAAGCATACTCTCTCCTAACAAAATATCCCTCTTGGTCAGTCGTGCTTTGACTTAAATGTGCATATAAAACTATTATTAAAAAAAGACTACATAAACAATAGATTTCAAAATGTCAGAAAATTTTGATATAAAATTTAGTTTGTACAACCGGCCGGACATTCTAAAAGAGGAACAAATTTACTGTAGCTGACTTTTGGAACTTTATTTCTAGTGATCTTCTAACTTTGTTTCAGAATTTTATGAGGGTAATTTGGATGTTAAGAGTTTCAACTATGGTAATTATTACCATGATACCAAAAGGGCACGGGGATATGACAGGATTCAAATATGCATCCCCATTTTCCTTCCTAATGTAGCGTTTCATATATATTTTCACAAAAGTTTTAAATAATAGAACCTATTATAGACTACAAGATTGTCAATCAGATTCAATCTAATTTTATTAAAGGTCATTTTATTCTGGATAGTATAGCTAGTAACTCTTTATCTGACAATTCATTATATGCATATGTAAAAAAAATATGAGATTTATTCATACTCGATTTGCAAAAGGCGTAAGAAAAAATAAATCAGGAGTTTACGTTTTCTGTTATTGATATGAAATGCCTCCCCCAACAGTTTGTTCGGTGGACCAAGTAGTCAGTTGTATCATGATTAATTATGACACAATGATGACCTCCAGCTCCCTGATCCCTACCGGGTGTGCGAAAGTAGATCTCCGGCTTGGAATATTCGAAACACAATGGTGCTCCGTGGTGAAGCCTTGTTCACACAGCCTATACATGGAGGACATGGTCACAAGGGAGAGAGAGAAGAGAAAAGCAACCAAAGACATTCACTTGAATCCCAACCCATGGACACCCGTTTATGTAGAAAAAGAGGGTGTGTCCTTCACATTAGGTTAGCCATGTGGGGACTAAAGGAAACATAAACATGAAAAAGGCACCAGCCGGGTGGGCTGCATGTGACGGGTTGACGGCCGGCCGGTTTTAATTTGCTCCTGAAATCGAGATATGCTTTCGCGGGGTGTGGATAATAATTTGATGTTAACAGTCGAGATGCTGAGGTGAGTTTAGTTTGTACCATGGACCATGCATGGTGTTCCAAGTTGGAGCACATGTTCCTTTTATACGATCGTCTCTAACCACCACCTGTCATCCTCTCTCGATCGATGTTCTCTGTCGAGGCGGTTTTAATCCAGATTTGTATGTGACGTAATAGCATAACTGAATCGTCCCTAACCGACGTGACGTCTGTGAATGCGGGCATCCTAGCTACCATTTTGCTTGCTCATGCATTCAACGAGGGTTTACACACAAGAAAGATGGTGGCCACTTTGTATTCCGAGAGTACACGTCTATAGCTTTATAGAGAAAGAATAGAGTACGCGTACAAGATTATTCAACGTCCAGCTGCAACCAACCAGCGTCAAAGAACTCCAAAAGATCGATCCACCTCTAGAAAGAACTAACACTGGTGGAAAAAGGGCCTCCAGTCCCGGGTCACAACGGGCTCTAGTCCCGGTTTTGGGCCCGGGACTGCGAAAACGGGACTAGAGCCCCCCCCCCCCCCTATAGTCCCGGCTCGCAACGGCCCGCGACTGATAACAGCCACGTGGCTGTTTCAGCGCCGCGGGGGGCGGAAACCCTCTAGTCCCGGGCTGTAACACCACCCGGGACTAAAAGGTTTCCTGCCGCGGCAGAGAAACGCCACATTTCTCTGCCTCGGCAGAGATTGTGTATTTCCTTTTTTTTGCCATTTTGTTCCTTTTTCGTTTTGTGTTTCACTATAACAAACATATATTCAGTATACATCCGCGTTAGTTTCCTCATCGGTCTTGTCATAAGGTCTCTTTGGAAGAACCGGCAGGATATCGACTATCTTCGGCGTTTGACCTTTCTTCGATGTGGGGTGCAGGGGACCGTCGAACTTCCGTTTCTTCGACGAGGTACTAGTATTGCACGGAGGCGGAGGCGGAGATCGAGTTGATGTACTTCTGCTGCGGTGATCGTCAGCGGGGCGGGGTGGACTTGGAGGTTGGCGATAATCGGGTTGGGGTGGACTTGGAGGTTGGCGATAATCGGGTTGGGGTGGACTTGGAGGTTGACGATATTCGATGCGGGGTGGATTTGGATTCCTTGGAGTCGGTGGCCTTGGCGCCGAGCCTGGAAACTTGATGTACTTCTTATTCCATAGAATGATGTTCCGCTTGACATCTCCTAGTTTCGTAAGGCCTTCAGGCGTAGCGATTTCAATCTCTAGGTCCGCAAAATCCTCCACTATGTCATCCACCGTGACACGAGCATAGCCTGGTGGAATCGGAAGTGAATGGTGGAGTGCTCCAGGTAGACAAGGTAAAGCAGTGCCGATCGCCACCTTGAAGGACAGGTTGTTCATTGGCTGATGTAGCTCACATTGTGCCATCTCTCTGACATCATCCACGGGGTAGTGAGGAGCAGGTGCATCATCCAGCAGTGCTTGATCATCAGCACGGACCTCCGTGGAAGCCACGCTGCTTCTCCATTGGCTAAGATCCAATGCAGGATCATCAGACCGCAGGTGAGTTGACGACGGCGGCCTTTGGATAATTTCATGCATGAGGTTCCTCGGATCAGCTAGGTCCTGCTCTACCCTGGAGATCCGGTCTGCCTCCCGGTCCTTCTTTCTCTGACGGCTTCTGTAACTGGCATCGTACTGAGGAAACCCTTTCTTCCACGAGACACCGGCGCCTTTGCCTCGTGTTCGTCCTCCCTTTTCAGGATTCCCTAGGGCGCGTGTCAGCTCGTCGTTCTCTCTCTCGGGACGGAACAATCCCAATTGAGCATCGTTCATTGCTTGAATAAGTTCTCGGGAGGGTTTTAGAATTTTATCATGAAATAATGTCTTCCTTGTTTCTGGGTCCAAGGATCCCCCGTGCCCGTACCACCAGTGCTTTGACCTCTCTGGCCATCCATCTGTACCAGGAGTGACGCCTCGATCCCTCATTTCCTTCTCCATAGTTTCCCACTTAGGGACCGCACTCTTGTAGCCACCTGTCCCCAGTTTATGATGGTATTTCTTGTTGGCAGCATTTAACGCGTTCTTTGCCGACTTTGCCTTTGCTTTATCAGATTGCTTGTACTGTACAAAATTGGGCCACTATTCTCTCAACTTCTCCTTTACTCCTTTGAAGTCTGGAGTTTTCATTTTCGCGACATATTTCGCGTATAAATTTTTCTTGTGGTTCCGGTACAGTTCAGCCATCTTGCTTAGTGCCCACTCCTTGACTTTCGCTCTATTTTCAAGCCCACCCGTCCTTGGGGTAATACCATCTACCTCAAATTCCTCATACTCTGGAGGTAGTATGAAATGCGCTATGAGCTTCTGCCAAAGGTCATCTTTCGCATCATCGGTGACATAGCTGTTGGATTCTTCACCGGCTTTCTTTGACTTATTCCATTCTTCGATGGTGATCGGCAGGTTGTCCCTAACAAGCACCCCGCATTGATTTATAAACATCCTCGGGTGCTTCTCTGGAGCAATCGGTTCACCATCATCATCTATTTCTTCGATGGTGAACCTCTGATTACCATCCAACTTTTTGTTCGGCCCTCGTTTCGTTCGAGCTGTCGATTGCTTCGATCCGATGGGCTAAAAGAAGAAGAGAGAGTGATTAATATATATCTAGATCAGTTAATGAACAGAGGTAACACAAGACTTTATATATATATGTACCTCGCCGGATCCTGTCGAGGGGCCATCATTATTGTTGTTATTTGTTTGCCCTTCGTCCATCTGGACTTCCCCTTGGTACATTAGGTTTTCCTCTAGTCCATCACCGGATGGATTCAAATATGAGGAAATATCTTCCTCGAGCAAAATATCTTCGGCGCCGGTAGTAATGTCTTCACCTCTTATCATGCCCTGAAGAAAACTTTCACCGATGCGACCAGGATATTCGGTTGGATCCATGACTTAATTATCTATAACAAAAAGAGAGTTAAACAGGTTAGAAAAAACAATAATCCTAATAACTAAAACAATATAATCCTAATTATAATAATCCTAATATTATTTGTGCTAAAACAATAATCATAATAACTAAAACAAAAAAATAACCCTAATAAAACAATAAATAAAAGAATATAATCCTAATAAATAAAACAAAAAATAACTAAAACAATAATCCTAATCCTAATTCTAATATTTTAATTAAAACAATAATCCTAATACTAAAACAAAAAACCCTAATATAAAAAAACTATAGAAACAAACTATAACAAAAAAAACCTAATAAACCTAATTATAATAATCATAATACTAATCCTAATAACTAAATCTTAATTATAATAATCCTAATTATAATCCTAATTATAATAAACCTAATAATCCTAATTATAATAAACCTAATAATCATAATTATAAACCTAATTATAACAATCCTAATAATTTTAATTATAATCCTAATTATAATAAACCTAACTATACAAAAAACTATACAAAAAACTATAACAAAAAATATAACAAATGCTACTAAAAATTCTATATTCCTAAAAAAACTAAAAGCAATTATATATACCTAAAAAAAGAAACTAAAAATGCTAATAAAAATTCTACTAAGATATAAAAAAAGAAACTAAAAATTCCTAGCTAAAAACGCACGTCGAGGCGGCGGCGTTGCGTGCGGCGGGACGGCGCGCGGCGGCACGGCGGCGCGGCGGCGCACGTTGCGGGGCGGCGGGACAGCGTGCGGCGGCGCGTGTTGCGGGGCGGCGGGACGGCGCGTGGCGGCGTGGCGGCACGGCGGAGCGGCGGAGCACGCACGGCCGGAGACGAGGGCGGCGGCGCGGTGGAATCGGCGTCCGGGCAGCACCTCCCCTGCGTCTTCGATGCTTCGTCTTCGTCTGCTTCGTTCATCGAGAAATGCTAAGTGTTGGGCAGCCCCCCGGCGCGCGGAATATATACAGACGGACCTTTAGTCCCGGGCTAAGCCACCGCCTGCGACTAAAGGGTCTTTAGTCCCGGGCCGTGGCTTAACCCGCGACTAAAGACCCCCCCTTTAGTCGCGGGCTAAGCCACGGCCCGGGACTAAAGGGTTTTTTCGGTCGCTTCGTTTTCGCGCGCGCACCCACCCTTTAGTCCCGGGTCCAGCCACGACCCGCGACTATTTGTTTTTTTTTAATTTTCTTTTTTAATTCAAAACTAATATAAAAACTTTGAAAAATCATATCTTTTATTGTAATAATCCAAATAAAACAAATAATATGTCTATTATTATCAGAAAAATATAAAGAATTTTAATATAATATCCATTTATCTGTTTGCATAATTTATAAATTATTTCATTTGTAAATTTTCTTTTTTAATTCAAATCAAATATAAAAACTTTGAAAAATCATATCTTTTATTGTAATAATCCAAATAAAACAAATAATATGTCTATTATTATCAGAAAAATATAAAGAATTTTAATATAATATCCATTTATCTATTTGCATCATTTATAAATTATTTCATTTGTAAATTTTCTTTTTTAATTCAAATCAAATATAAAAACTTTGAAAAATCATATCTTTTATTGTAATAATCCAAATAAAACAAATAATATGTCTATTATTATCAAAAAAATAAAAAGAATTTTAATATAATATCCATTTATCTGTTTGCATCATTTATAAATTATTTCATTTGTAAATTTTCTTTTTTAATTCAAAACTAATATAAAAACTTTGAAAAATCATATATTTTATTGTAATAATCCAAATAAAACAAATAATATGTCTATTATTATCAGAAAAATATAAAGAATTTTAATATAATATCCATTTAGTCCCGATTGCAGTCAAAAACCGGGAATAAAGATATTTTCCGCCATTTCCCACCTCTTCCCGCCAAGTTTTCCCGCCTTTTCCTTTCTACGGAGCTTTTAGTCCCGGATGTAGTCACTAACCGGGACTAATGATATTTTCCGCCATTTCCCACCTCTTCCCGCCAAGTTTTCCCGCCCTTTCCTTTCTACGGGAGCTTTTAGTCCCGGATGTAGTCACTAACCGGGACTAAAGATATTTCTCGCCATTTCCCAAAGCTTCACTCCAAGTTTTCCTGCCCTTTCCCTCTATATTTAGGGCGATCGTGCCATGGCTATCCACACATCCACACCTTCCTCTCTTAGAAAAATGGACAACGCCTACTGGGCCATTCTGACCCTCGAGGAGACCGAGGCGCTGTGCGCCTCCAACTACCCTTGTCCGACGGGCTACCGGCCGCCCGCCGGCTAGATGCTGAGCGCTGGAGGGGTTCCTGTCCCTCCTGTCCCTCAAGGTTCCGCACGCCAGACGGCCATCACAAACCACTTCTACCACGAGCTCACGCCGGAGCAGCGGATGGATCCCCAGTGGGATCCCGACAACTACGACACCTGGAATGCCTTCTTCGCTAATAGGCGGGAAAGGGAGCTCGCCAGGTACGAGGGTGATGGCCCGCCACCGGTGAACCACAACAAAGCCGGCCGTCGTCTGTGGTGGGCGAACCGTACTATTATCAGAGTGATGCGCTACATCGCCGGGGGAGACCATCCTCGCCTATGGTGCCCACGAGTCCACCCGCCACAGGCCCCACACCGGCCCGGCGGTAGCGGCATCGTCTTCCAGGAGACCCCTCTCCCGCCCGCCGTGAATCCGAGGCTGGAATGGCCCCTGGTATATGCCATGGATGGGCTGAGGATCCCCGGAGTGGCAGGTGACGATGACGATGATGATGACGATGACGATGAAGACCCTGAAGCTGCGTACTATAGGACTAGGCATGATTATGACTAAAGGGGGCGGCTTTAGTCCTTTGTGTTAGCTAGTCCCGTTTTGTCCCGGTTTTTAATATTAATAAATGTCTTGTGTGTTACCTAATAAATAGAGGGAAATGCCTATATAAAGAGAGGATTCATCTTTAGTCCTGGTTGGAGACACCAACCGGGCATAAAGATGAGTCAGCACTAATAATAGGGGTGAGTGTCGACATTATGTCGTGCGGCTTGTACCTTGTCCCGGATGGTGTCACCAACCGGGACTAAAGATGAACCTTTAGTCCCGGTTGGAGACACCAACTGGGACTAAAGATGAGTCAGCACTAATAATAGGGTTGAGTGTCGACATTATGTCGTGCGGCTTGTACCTTGTCCCGGATGGTGTCACCAACCGGGACTAAAGATGAACCTTTCGTCCCGGTTGGAGACACCAAACGGGACTAAAGATGAGTCAGCACTAATAATAGGGGTGAGTGTCGACATTATGCCGGGTTGCTTGTACTATAAATAGGCATCATTGTGAGTCTAGTCCTCCAGCCAGTTTGAGGCATCTCCAAGATGGTTTTCGAGAGCAGGGACACCAATACGGCCAGTTTCAGGGAGATTCCGACGGAGCCCAGTCCTCCGGCATCTCCGAGAAACTGGTCATAGAGGCACTCCCTAATATGTGAAATTAGTTAGCTCCCAGGCGTATTGATCTAGTTAGAGAAGTTACAAGCTGCAAGATGGTTTTCGAGAGCAGGGACACCACTACGGCCAGTTTCAGGGAGATGCCGACGGAGCCCAGTCCTCTGGCATCTCCGAGAAACTGGTCATAGAGGCACTCCCTAATATGTGAAATTAGTTAGCTCCCAGACGTATTGATCTAGTTAGAGAAGTTACAAGCTGCAAGATGGTTTTCGAGAGCAGGGACACCACTACGATCAGTTTCAGGGAGATGCCGACAGAGCCCAGATCTTAATGGTAAGTATTAATCGGTACTAAAGGCCCTCCTTTAGTCCCGGTCCAGCCACAAAACGGGACTAACACACTAAAGATTGTTTGCAGACAACACTATAAAAATGGACACATGCATGGAACATCTTCACTCATAAAATGTTACAATTATTACATATCATTTCTTCGCGTGTGTTCCTTTCTGATCCCGTCGTATCCATGGAGCATCTTCATTCATTAACATGATGCTTGGGTCATCCTTCACCGCGAAGGGCAGAATTTCATGAAACTTATCACAATCTTCTGACATGTCTGTCTTGTCCTCCACTCCCACGATGTTTCTTTTTCCTGAAAGAACTATGTGGCGCTTTGGCTCATCGTCTGATGTATTCTTTTTCTTATTTTTTCGTTTTCTAGGTTTGGTAGACATGTCCTTCACATAGAAAACCTGGGCCACATCATTGGCTAGGACGAATGGTTCGTCTAGCCACCCAAGATTGTTGAGATCCAACGATGTCATTCCATATTTCTTGTCTACCTCAACCCCTCCTCCCGTAAGCTTGACCCATTTGCACCGAAACAAGGGGACCTTAAAAGTAGGTCCATAGTCAAGTTCCCATATCTCCTCTATGTAACCATAATATGTGGTCTTTGACCCATTGTTGTCTGTTGCATCAAAGCGAACACCACTGTTTTGGTTGGTGCTCTTTTTATCTTGGGCTATCGTGTAAAATGTATACCCATTTATCTCGTACCCTTGGAAAGTCGATATAGTCGAAGATGGTGACCTAGACAACAAGTATAGCTGATCTCCAAGAGTGTTGTTTTTGATGAGATGTTGCAACCAACCGCCGAAACTCTTCATGTGTTCATCTCTAATCCAAGAGTCATGCTTTCCAGGGTTGTTGGAGCGTAAGATTTTCTTGTGTTCCTCGATATATGGGGCTGCCAAGATAGAATTCTGTAGAACGATGTAATGTGCTTCGGTGTAGGAATGTCCGTCTCTACATATTATTGATTTCCTTCCTAGAGTACCCTTTCCACTCAGTCTCCCCTCATACCACGATTGAGGAAGACCAATCGGCTTAAGGTCAGGAACAAAGTCAACACAAAATTCAATGACCTCCTCTGTTCCATAGCCCTTGGAGATTCTTCCTTCTGGCCTAGCACGGTTACGAACATATTTCTTTAAGATTCCCATGAACCTCTCAAAGGGAAACATATTGTGTAGAAATACAGGACCGAGAATGGAAATCTCTTCGACTAGGTGAACCAGCAGGTGCACCATAATATTGAAGAAGGATGGTGGGAACACCAACTCAAAAATGACAAGACATTGGACCACATCATTCTGTAACCGTGGTAGATCTTTAGGATTTATTATCTTCTGAGAGATTGCATTGAGAAATGCACATAGCTTCAGAATGGGTACTCGAACATTATCTGGTAGAAACCCCCTCAATGCAATCGGAAGCATTTGCGTCATAATCACGTGGCAGTCATGAGACTTTAGGTTTTGGAACTTCTTTTCTGCCATATTTATTATCCCCTTTATATTCGACGAGAAGCCAGACGGGACCTTAATACTGCTTAGGCATTCAAAAAATATTTCCTTCTCTTGTTTGGTAAGAGCGTAGCTGGCATGACCTTGAAACCATTCTGGATGCAGGCCATCGGGGTCTTTCATACGTTGATGGTCCTTTCGTGCTTCTGGTGTATCTTTTGTCTTCCCATACACGCCCAAGAAGCCTAGCAGGTTCACGCAAAGATTCTTCGTCACATGCATCACATCGATTGCAGAGCGGACCTCTAAGAATTTCCAATATGGTAGCTCCCAAAATATAGATTTCTTCTTCCACATGGGTGCGTGTCCTTCAGCATCTTTCGGAACAGATTTTCCTCTAGGACCCTTTCCAAAGGTTACCAGTTGATCCAAATCTTTGACCATATCAAATATATCTGCACCAGTACGCTCCTTAGGCTTCGTCTGGTGACATGCCAGACCGTTGAAATGCTTGCCTTTCTTTCTTAAGGGATGCTTGGCCAAAAGAAATGGACGATGCTCATTGTATACATTCTTCTTACAATGTTCCAAATATATACTTGCAGTCTCATCTAAACAGTGTGTGCATGCATTGTATCCCTTGTTTGACTGTCCTGAAAGGTTACTAAGAGCAGGACAATCATTGATTGTTAAGAAAAGCAATGCTCGGAGGTTAAATTCTTCCTGCTTGTGCTCATCCCACACGCGTATCCCGGGCTCGTGCCACAACTGTAAAAGTTCTTCCACTAATGGCCTTAGGTACACATCAATGTCGTTGCCGGGTTGCTTCGGACCTTGGATCAACACTGGCATCATAATGAACTTGCGCTTCATGCACAACCAAGGAGAAAGCTTATAGATGCATAGAGTCACGGGCCAGGTGCTGTGACTGGAGCTCTGCTCCCCAAAGGGATTCATGCCATCTGTACTTAGACCAAACCTTAAACTCTTTGCGTTATCTGCAAAGTGCGGGTACTTTCTATCGTTTTTTCTCCATTGCGACCCATCAGCGGGGTGTCTCAACATCCCGTCTGACTTACGTTCCTTTTTATGCCATCACAACAACTTGGCGTGCTCTTTGTTTCTGAATAAGCGTTTCAACCGTGGTATTATAGGAGCATACCACATCACCTTGGCAGGAACCCTCTTCCGGGGGGGGGGGGGGGGGGGGGGCTCGCCCTCAACATCGCCAGGGTCGAAGTGAAGTGCATACCGGGCATGCATCCAAATTCTCATACTCCTCATCGCGGTAGAGGATGTAGTCATTAGAGCATGCATGTATCTTCTGAACCTCTAAACCTAGAGGGCAGACAACCTTCTTTGCTTCGTATGTACTGGCGGACAATACGTTATCTTTTGGAAGCATATTCTTCATCATTTTCAGCAACTTTTCAAATGAGGAGTCAGGTATAGCACACTCAGCCTTCCATCGCAGAAATTCCAGTGTGCTGCCCAGCTTTTTCAGACCATTTTCGCAATTTGGGTACAACAACTTTTTGTGATCCTCTAGCATGTGATTGAACTTCTCCCTATCCTTTTCAGTTTCACAATCTCTTCGTGCATCGGCAATGGTCCGACCAAGATCATCAGCGGGTTCATCATGTGTCTCTTCTTCATCCTCCCCTTCAGCATCCCCCATGGAAGTATCTCCGAACTCAGGGAAACCATGATAGTTGTCATCCTCCTCCTCTTCTTCATTGTCTTCCATTATAACCCCTCTCTCTCTCCGTGCTTGGTCCAACAATTATAACTGGGCATGAAGCCGGACTTCAACAGGTGGCTGTGAAGGGTTTTTGAGTCAGAGTAATCCTTCTGATTCCTACATCCATTACATGGACAGAATACAAAACCATTGTGCTTGTTTGCATCAGCAACACGGATGAATTCATGCACGCCATTAATGAACTCGCCAGAGCGTCGGTCAGTACCGTACATCCATTCTCGGACCATCTGCATTATAGTAAAAGTATATCAAAAACCATTACACAACATGATAAAATTATTACAAGTTATATTGAGAGCTTGTAGAGCATTAATTTTGAATTTTGAAAAATTTACATGCACTAATTTGTGAATTGGAGAAAACAATCAACATGATAAATGTGGAGTTTTTTATTATTGTTCTATCAGTGAAAACCTCATTCCATTCTAAGCTCTGAAACTCTAAAATTACACATTTCAATTTTCAGTAACTATGTGCCTAATCAAAATTTGTTACACATATATATCAAAATCCTTCTAGCTACTTCTAGAGCATGCATGCATTTGATCCATATCTCTATACTTCTAGAGCATTATATAGAGCTAAAGTAGCAATAAGAGATGAAAGAATGAAGTTCTAACCTTTTAAAGCTTTGGATTTAGGTGTTGCAAACTAAATCTTGACAAATCTTGAGAAAAAAAATGGCATGAACTCTCTTGCTTTCTTTGAGCAAAATGGCCACCATATGCTTTAGGGCAGCTGGCCAGGGAGCTGTATATATAGTGATGGACAATGAGTCCCGGTCCGTGATACGACCCGGGACTAATAGTCCCCGAAAAGAGTTGTTGCCCCGCTCCAGCTTATTAGTCCCGGGTCGTATTACGGACCGGGACTAATGCTCTGGTCCGGCCCGGGACTAATGCTTATGGCCATTTCTAGCCGTTGGAGGCCTCACAGACCGGGACTAGTGATAGCACTAGTCGCGGTTCGTGACGGGCCGGGACTGCTGGGCTTGTTCAGATCGAACCGAAGATGGTTTTTCCAGTAGTGTAAGACCGACTCTCCTAACAATATATATATCCCGTGCATGCTTTCTAAATGCGGTCAGCGGGTTGCAAAACTAACACCTCGTTGATATATACTCCTTCCGTTTTAAAATAGGGTTAATTATTTCTTTGCCAATAGAGGTCAATGTTGAACTCAGTTTTGCCACTAGACCGGAATGATGCTCAGTTTTGCGCTATTCTGTGTGCAGCAACTCATTCCGTGAATCTACCGTTTCCGTCAGGTCAACATCCTTGACTCGGCCGGTTCAGGTGGGGCCAGGCAGAGATGCATTTAAAAAGGTGACCGTTGCTTGCTCTATTTATTTACAAGGTGGGGCCAGACGGAGAGCTGTGGGCCCCACTATGCTACTGTTGCTCTGTTTTATTTAAATGCACCAGAACGCGCCGCCGAACCTTGCATCGCTGAGCAGAAATTGAAGCTCGCATCGGTCCGAGTGGGTGAGCGGGAGGCGGCCACGCGCAAAGGTGGGAGGGACGACCCGTTTTGGTAGCTACGAGCCGAGAGCGGCGACCAAGAGGGCGCCCCCAACGACGGGAGCTGTGGAGGGCGCAGCTCTCTGTTAGAGCCAGAGGGGTTGTGCGCGGCGGCGTTTAGATCCTTTTTCGATCCGTGGTCCATGTCTTCTTCTTGCTCCCGAGCCACCTCGAAGTTCGACGTTCCGACGCACATGGATATGCCGATCTTGATCTTGTCCACGGTGTCGGGCGGTCGTTGATCGGAGGATCCCGCGCACACCGAAGAACACCAATCGTCTGTTCTACATGTGCAGCGAGAAGGTGGTAAGAACTAGGGAAATTTCACTATTTTTTGTGGTCGGGATATTTGAGAAAATTGGTTGATATTTTTGGTATGTGCTTGCAGATAAAATGCTTCTTCCTTTGGGTCGATGTTCTGGTCCAGGCGCTGATGAATGAGCTGCTAGATGAGCACGAAGAATGGTTGCCCATCATGCTACAGATTGCATCGGCCGGCGCGCGAGCTACCGCAGAAGAGACGAAGGGCGGAGGCGGAGCATGCATTGACAGAGAGGTAGCTATAGAGCTCAGGAGGGTGAACCAGAAGATTAGTAAGCTGGATGATCAATCACAGATTTGCAATTACATTTAGGCAGCTATAGTTGGAATTGTAATCGAACTAGGTGTAATGTTGACATTGAATGGAAATGCATGAATTTGTAACCTTAAAATAGTATGAACTTGTAAGCTTGAATTTGGGATGAATTTCAAAGCTGTAAATTAAGTAATTTGATCAAATTTCATCTGGCCTCTGCCTTGATGCAAAATAAGGAAACGGTGAAAAAGTGAAAAAATAAAAACAAAAAGGGGTGCGGCTAGGTGCTTAAACCCTAGACCGCTTGGTTTGATAGCATTAAGGATTGCTCTGTTAACTAGTGGGATGGATGGAAAGATATTGAAAAGGAACGGGAACAATGGTAGCTATAGTTAATCAATCCATTGGTTCAGGGTTTTACAAAATAAAAAATTATACTCAATGTTTGTGCACGTGGAGTTGTTACCTGCTGGCCGTGTATACACGAGCATTTCGTTTTAGAAAATATATAAAATTACAAATTAAAGACTACACCAAAGTTTATTATTTAAAGCGTGTCGAGATAACTTGAGATGCAAATATTTCTACCGAGCATTTCTTACGGTAGGTACTTGAGTGACCGGCACCGGATGCACATAGTCCTATTTTAAAATGATGCCACAGATTTCTTGCATCGCTAGTAAAAAATTCTTGCATCGCCAGTCAAAGTTCTTACATCGGTTCAGAGAAATACGAACTACCTGCTCAGGCGTATGGCTGGCCCCGAATTTAATTACGTCGGCCTCAGGTTTTTTACATTACGTACTGTTATGGACGAGGTATATATATTTTTAGTCCTGCAACTTGTATTGCCGGAGCGTTTTAGTCCCACGTCTTGTAAAGTGAGCAATATTAGTACCACAATTTGCAATCCCGGAGCATTTTATTCCAATTTGATTGGATTTTTACGATTTCAACCAAATTTATCCAAATGTAAGTCAAATGTGGCATCGATTTTTTGCAAAATAACTCTTGTGTATTTTTTCTGCGCTTGCGACCTTGCCTGACAAGGTCCCCCACCTATCAGTTGTTGTACAAATAAGAAAACAAATATGAAAATATTTATCTACAGTAGTGGGAATCCCTACGGCTAGAACCATGTGGCCTAGCCGTCTTTGTCGTTTTCGTGTCGCTTGTGGTAGTGTAATACACTAATAGAACCGGAACTCTCCACATCTCTCCCGTCGTCCCCTTTGAGAGTCGGCTCTCGACCGCAACTGCCGCCCCTCTCCTCCCTCCTCTCCGGTAGCCATGGCGGCCGGTGTGGAGATGGAGTTGGTGGTTGGCCTACTCTTTCTCTAGTAATAGGTCTAGTTGTTTTCTTCCTTGAGATTTGTCCCCTAGTGGCGATTGAGGGTCGGACGGTGGATCTCGGCGGCCAGATCCACTGCGGCTCGTTCTTCATCCACTCAGATGCACCCGCTGGTGGCAAGCGGTGGTCCAGAAGAGCTGGCTGAGGGCGTGCATCCTCTAAATAAGGCACGCATCGGGTGCTTCGAGCTGGACGCGCCGGATCTCCTCTGGCTCGATGTGGTCTCTCTTTCCTCCGCGGTGGTGCTCTCATGGGGAGAGCCGAAGGATGCGGCGGTGAAGACCACCACTCGCCCCTGCAATAAGATCTAATCTTCTGCCCTGGTTCGTCGCCGTCGCCATCCTCTTCGCTCATCTCCCCAGGTCCGTGGCAGGTTCCTTGGTGTTGACGGTGAGACGTTTTATCTGACACGGTGGTGGCGTGCCCTTGCTACTCTGGCTCTTCTTGCTTTGCTTCTTCTCTTCCTCTCGATCTCCATGGTGGGAATGGGGGAAAGTAGTAGTGGAGTCGAAGCTTCGCCAGAGTGTCTCGGGAGTTTTAGAGCCTCTTGTTCCTGGAGCATCTCTTCGCCGTCCACAAGGACATGAATCTTCGTCAAGCCGGTGCGCTCCGGCATATTCTCAACCTCCTTTGGGAGGCCCTTCTCGAGGTCGGGCTGTGAGGGCTTTGCTGGGCCGGCGACAAGTGGTTTTGTACCCGTCGCCGTTCTCGGCTGCAGCGCTCGCCTTGTTCTGCTCCACGGTGGGGAAGAGATAGGACTAGTTTGTGATTGCAATCTTTCAGCAAGGTCCTATCTACAAATGTCAGGGACCCATGTTTTATTCTTCTGTCTTTTTGGGGTCCTCTGTAATATCACTGTACACCCACTGTTATATTAATGACAGGCTCTAGCCCCTTCTGGGGCGCTCCGTTGCTTAAAAAAACCTACGGCTAAAGAAATTCAAGCTTGGCCACTACAGCACACAAGGGCATTTGATAATTTTCAGAGCCTTTCTTTATTATATATTAGTTTTAGGCTGAGTTAGGTATCACCGACACAACAAGCTAGCTAGGTCTTGTTGGCTCACACGTACAAAAAGAAGTTACTTATACTAGCGCATACACAGAGTGAAGTGAAATTTTGATTGATTGAGGGTACACATAGACTACATGTAGACTTTCTTTTGGACATTCAAAAATACGTGTTCTAAAGCTGTGAAAAATTCTGGAAAAAGATACAAATTTTCAATCCAAAATAATTTGTGCACGCGCGAGCATTTTTATGTGCGTATATGCTGACAAAAAGATGAAGAAAATTTTCAATCCAAATTAATTTTGCAAAAAAAATTATGCTAACAGTTGTATAAAAACAATTACGTCCTCGAAAAGTAGCAAACAGTTGGCGTGACCATTTTTTACGTGTATCTGTTGTTTCAAATTGTATAAAAATAATTAGCCCTGGAAAATAGCAAACAGTTGACGTGACCATTTTTTAACATGCGTCTGTGGTTTTAAATCGTCCTCAAAAGTAGCAAACAGCAGCTTTGGGCGTACTGGCTTGTTTAGTTACTGAATGGTATTTAGTTCGAATACCGATAGTTTTTGTACTATTATTGTTGTCCACTTTGCAAGACGTGGGACTAAAATGCCCTTAGGATGCAAGATATGAGACTAAAAGTGTATATATCTCGTTCTGGTCTGCGCGCACGTGCACGTACGTCGCGAGCCCGTTATGTCACATGCAAAGATTTTCTTACACTAGTGGAAACGAGGTCTTTTGTTGATCCTAAAAAAGGGCTTTAACACCGGTTCTTCTACGAACCGGTGTTAAAGGAGGGGCCGTACCAGCGTGGCCCGTGCGGCAAAAAGGAGTCCCCCTTTAAGCCACGAACCGGTGTTAAAGGACCCTGCACCAGTGGCCCGCGCAGCCCCCCTTTAACACCAGTTCGTGGCTTGAACCGGTGTTAAAGGGGGGGCTATATAAGACACCGCAGCCCACACCCCACTCTTCCATTTTTTCACTATCTCATTTTGGAGCCTAGCAAGAGGGTGTGAAGAGTGCTAGTTTGTGTTTTTTTCATATGCACAAGAGGTGTTCGGTGAAATGCCCGAGAGCTCAAAATAAGTTTTCTCTTTGCTCTTTCCTTCTCGGTCGAGGTCGGCAACTATCCTTTCATGTGTCATTGATGTACTATATATATAAATGTTCATCTCCCTATTAATTTTTGATATATACTATATATTAATGCAGATGAACCGGCAATGGATGTACGGTGACCGCCGCACTTTCGAGTACATTACGGGCCTCCAAAATTTTATCATTGTGGCTAATGCAAACCGTGGTCACAATGGTTTTATGTGCTGTCCGTGTGTTCACTGTCATAACAAGAAAGATTACTCAAATACCAGAACCATTCACGCCCTCCTGCTTCGATCCGGTTTCATGCCCAGCTATAATTGTTGGACCAAGCACCGAGAAAAAGGGGTTGTGATGGAAGACAACGAAGAAGAAGAGGATGATGACAACTATCATAATATGTATCCTGAATATGATGATACTGCAACGGGGGTAGATAATGAAGATCAAGAGGCAGCATATGGGCCCGCTGATGACGATCTTGGTCGGGCCATTACTGATGCAAAGGAAGAATGTGAAACTAAAAAGGAGAAGGAGAAGCTGGAGCAGATGTTAAAGGATCACAAAACATTGTTTTATCCAACTTGCGAAGATGGCCACAAAAAGCTAGGTACCACACTGGATTTGCTGCAATGGAAGGCAGAGAACGGTGTGAATGACAGTGCACTTTCAAAGTTTTTTGGTAAAAATGAAGAATCTCTTCCAAGAAATAATGAGTTGCCCGACAGTACATACCAAGCAAATAAGGTTGTCTGCCCTCTAGGATTAGACGTGCAGAAGATACATGCCTGCATTAATGACTACATCCTCTACCGCGGTGAGAAGTACGAGAATTTGGATGCATGCCCGGTATGCACTGCATTGCGGTATAAGATCAGACGAGACGATCCTGGCGATGTTGAGGGCGAGGCCCCTAGGAAGAAGGTTCCTACCAAGGTTATGTGGTATGCTCCTATAATACCACGGTTAAAACGTCTCTTCAGAAATAAAGAGCATGCCAAGTTGTTGCGATGGCACATGGAAGACCGTAAGAAAGACGCGATGTTGAGACACCCCGCTGATGGGTCATAGTGGAGAAAAGTCGAGCGAGAGTACCCGGATTTCGCACGTGACGCAAGGAACTTAAGGTTTGGTCTAAGTACAGATGGCATGAATCCTTTTGGAGAGCAGAGTTGCAGTCACAGCACCTGGCCTGTGACTCTATGTATCTATAACCTTCCTCCTTGGTTGTGTATGGAGAGGAAGTTCATTATGATGACAGTGCTCATCCATGGCCCGAAGCAACCCGGCAACGACACTGATGTGTACCTAAGGCCATTAGTTGAAGAACTTTTACAGTTATGGGCCAAACCAGGTGTACGTATGTGAGATGAGCACAAAGGGGAGCCATTTGACCTACGAGCATTGCTTTTCGTAACCATCAATGATTGGCCTGCTCTTAGTAACATTTCAGGGCAGACAAACAAGGGATACAATGCATGCACACACTGTTTAGATGAGACTGAAAGTGTATATTTGGATAAATGTAAGAAGGTTGTGTACCTAGGGTATCGCTGATTTCTTCCGAACCTACATCCAGTAAGAAAGAAAGGCAAGCATTTGAAACGTCTTGAAGAACCCCGGAGGAAGCCGGTCCTCCGTACCGGTGAGGAGGTATTTGGTATGGTCAAGGACCTAGAAGTAATCTTTGGAAAAGGTCCTGGCAGTCTATCTGTTCCGAATGACGATGTCGGACACGCGCCCATGTGGAAGAAGCAATCTATATGACCAGTTCCGGCGGCATCTCCCTGAAATTGGTCGTAGTGTTCTCTCCCTGAAACTGGTCGTAGTGGTGTCCCTGCTCTCGAAAACCATCTTGCAGCTTGTAACTTCTCTAACTAGATCAATATGCCTGGGAGCTAACTAATTTCACATATTAGGGAGTGCCTCTATGACCAGTTTCTTGGAGATGCCGGAGGACTGGGCTCTGTCGGCATCTCCCTGAAACTGGCAGTAGTGGTGTCCCTGCTCTCGAAAACCATCTTGCAGCTTGTAGCTTCTCTAACTAGATCAATACGCCTGGGAGCTAACTAATTTCACATATTAGGGAGTTCCTCTATGACCAGTTTCTTGGAGATGCCGGAGGACTGGGCTCCGTCGGCATCTCCCTAAAACTGGCCGTAGTGGTGTCCCTGCTCTCGAAAACCATCTTGGAGATGCCTCAAACTGGCTGGAGGACTGGTCTCACAAGGATGCCTATTTATAGTACAAGCAGCTCGGCATAGTGTCGACACTTACAAAATAATGTCGACACTCACCCCTATTATTAGTGTTGACTCGTGTTTTGTCCCTGTTGGTGTCTCCAACCGGGACTAAAGGTTCATCTTTAGTCCGGGTTGGTGTCTCCAACCGGGACTAAAGGTTCATCTTTAGTCCCGGTTGGTGACACCATCCGGGACAAGGTACACGCCGCACGACATAATGTCGACACTCACCCCTATCATTAGTGCTGTCTGGCCCAGCCTGCTGAAATCCCTCCAACCGTCCTATTTTTAGAAAAATGTCATATTTCTTCTAACAGTATATGTATTAAATGAGCCATTTTTCTTCCTTCTATTTCTTCCCTCCATTTTTCTTCCCGCCATTTTTCTTCCCGCCATTTTTTCCCACCATTTTTCCCGCCATTTTTCTTCCCGTCATTTTTCTTCCCGCCATTTTTCCCGCCAGTTCTTCCCGCCAGTTCTTCCCTCCAGTTCTTCCCGTCAGTTCTTCACTATTTATATATATGTAGGGTTGGCCTCCATTGTCATTGCACATCTCTAGACTCATATATGCAACCTCATCACTCTTTCCCATGGCTTCCACCGTAGCACTAACCCCCAGGGAGGTGGAGGCGCTTTGCGCCTCGAACTACCCCTGCCCGCCGGGCTACTATGTCCCCGTCGGCTGGATGATGAGCGCCAGAGGCGTGCCGGTTCCTCCTGTCCCTCTAGGTGTGGCGCGCCGTATGACCATCACGAACCACTACTACTTCGAGCTCACGCCGGAGCAGCTGAGGAATCCCAGATGGCATCCCGACTATTTCCCTACTTGGGAAGCCTTCTTCGTGGATCGGCGTGAGAGGGCGCTCGCCAGGCACGAGGAGGACTGCCCACCTCCTCTGAACTTCAATGAGGCTGGCCGTCGGCTATGGTGGCGCGGTCGGACTCTCCAGAGCGTCATGGCCTATGACACCGCCGCCGACTCTAACCCTCGTCTGCGCTACTCTCAAGTCCAGCCCACGCGTACTCAGCCTTCAAGGTTCAATTACGGCGACCCCGACGATGACAACGATGACGGCGGCGGCGAGTACGACGACTACAGTGGCGAGTATTACAGGTGTAGGCAGGAGCATGACTGAATCACTCCAACATTCCGAAACAACTTCGGCCGATTGTTACTTAATCTGGCCATGTATCTTAATTTTTAGTTCTTTTATGTATCTTAATTTTCAGTCGTGTTTTATGTAACTTACTATTAGTTGCATTCTGTATTTTAATTCCAGTTCTATCTCCTTCACAAAATGACCTATCTCATTCGAGGTTTCTTGGCTTTCGGGTCAAATGACCAATGTTATGGCTAGAATCAAGGCATTGTTTGTGATAATATGGCCATATTGTGCATACATGTGCATCATGGCATGGCAAACAATGTTGCAAGAGGAAGTTTTCCTTTTTATCGTACCAAAAAGGCATTTTACATTTTCCGAGCATAAAAAACGGACGGTTTTGTGAAGCAACCACCAAATGGCTAATTCAAAAAACCACCACCACATTTTATAAAAATACTAGACCACCTTATATGAACAATGTACCAACAGGGGATCTGAAACCTTTCCGTCCACCTCTGGTGAAAAAGACAAATTCCTGCCGAATCGGTAGGAAGTGGGTCAGATATGAACTACAGGTACATGATACGATGCTCATGATTTTTTACAAAAATCATTTTTAGGTTCAAAATATGCTATTTTATCAAAAATCCAATGCAAGTTGAGCGAGGCTTGGCCCCGACCTAAGAATCTTCATGCCCGTTGTTCGACAAAGTTTGACGATAGTTTAAAACAAGGATAAAAAATAAAAAAAGATCGAAACAGTGTGAAACCTTTGCATGGTGTTATATTATGTGACATAGTTAGAAGGAAAAATCTCAAACTTGGTATATTGATTATGTCTCAGAAAAACCTTCACAAAATGACCTATCTCATTCGAGGTTTCTTGGCTTTCGGGTCAAATGACCAATGTTATGGCTAGAATCAAGACATAGTTTGTGATAATATGGCCATATTGTGCATACATGTGCATCATGGCATGGCAAACAATGTTGCAAGAGGAAGTTTTCCTTTTTATCGCACCAAAAAGGCATTTTCCGAGCATAAAAAACGGACGGTTTTGTGAAGCAACCACCAAATGGCTAACTCAAAAAACCACCACCAGATTTTACAAAAATACTAGACCACCTTATATGGACAATGCACCAACAGGGGGATCTGAGACCTTTCCGTCCACCTCTGGTGAAAAAGACAAATTCCTGCCGAATCGGCAGGAAGTGGGTCAGATATGAACTACAGGTACATGATACGATGCTCATGATTTTTTACAAAAATCATTTTTAGGTTCACAATATGCTATTTTATCAAAAATCCAATGCAAGTTGAGCGACACTTTGTCAGATTCAAGTGTATACAAAAGATGCGGCATTTAAATATCCAATCAATGCAAAATGTTAATACAAAATAAAATATGATTTGCTCTAATAAAATAGGGTTAGATTCCTTTTTAGATGCTTAATATTTCTTATGTTCAAAGTTTTAGGATTTGACAATTTATTTTTGTTTGAATTGAATAATCAAAATTTATATGTAAGTGTTTTAATCATTTTGAAAATTTTCATATAAAGTAAATATAAAATGTTTTTACATGAATGGATAGATATTATTTTTTGAAAATTATGATATATTATTCATATTTTTCTGAGTTGAAATGAATAAGATATAAATTTTCTAAATTCATATCCTATTTTTTGAATTATAAATGTCCCACCCCTTTAATGCATGAAATAAATGCCCCCCCTTTAACAACGGTTCTAGCCACGAACCGGTGTTAAAGGGGGGCGCATTTATTTCGTTTCGCGCACGCACACCCCTCCCTTTAACACCGGTTCATGGCTGGAACCGGTGTTAAAGGAGGGGTGCAGGCGCGAAACGAATCCCCCCGTCCTGAGAACCGGTGTTAAAGGGGGGGGGGTATAAATGCACGCGCGTTCCTCTTCCTCCCCCAGCCAGATTGATCGAGGAGCGCAAAGAGCAGAGTCGCGGCGGAGGAGCAGAGCAGAGTCGCGCCCGCCACCGCGACCTTCGTCGTCCGCCGCCGTCACCGCTGCCCGCCACTGCGTCCGTGTCGTCCGCCGCCCCCGTCCACTCGCGGAGCCACCACCGCGCGCGCCGCCACACCAGCAACTCTCAGGAGCGGCGCCTCCGCCCCCGTCCACTCGCGGCGAGCCTCCGGCCGGCGCCACGCGCCACCACTCGCCGTCGACCCCGTCGTCCTCGCCCGGTGTCGCGTGCCACTCCTCGCTGACCCCGCCGGCCAACCCCGCCGGTAATAGTGTTATTAATTAGTTATAATTAAGTGTGTATATTGTATTATTATTAAGTTTGTTATTGGAATTTTGTTAGTATTAGTTATAATTAGCTATAATTTTGTTAGTATTGTATAATTAGTTCATGGCTGGAATTTTGTTATAATTAGTTATATTGTAGTTATTATTAGAATTTTGTTATTGTATTAAATTTAGGGTTAGTATTAGTTTAGGGTTAGTATTAAGTTTAGGGTTAGTATTAGTTTAGGGTTAGTATTAGTTTAGGGTTATTATATGTGGATTCGCAATAGATTTCTACTTGTTATTGTATTATTAGTAGTTTAGTGTTAGTATTAGTTTAGGGTTTATTTAGTTTAGGGTTATTAGTTTAGGGTTTATTTAGTTTAGGGTTATTTAGTTTAGGGTTATTTAGTTTAGGGTTATTTATTTAGTGTAGTTTAGTGTATTTAGTTTAGGGTTATTTAGTGTATTTTATAGTTAGTATTAGTTTAGGGTCGTCACCTCGCTGCTCTGCAAGCGCCGCCGCTGGCCGTTGTCGTTAACGTCGCTCCGGTGACCCCTAGGTAGTGGCGCCGCCTGTGGAGCATCCTCCGGTCAGCCACTGTAGCTAGCCCCTCTCATATGCATCCGGGATTTCTCCGAATTAGGGTTTGGACCCCTCGGAACTCGTTTAAAATGATGAAGCATCCTTAGGGTTTTAATTTCATTTGTGTATTTATTTGTGTATTTTTGTATGAATAATATGTATATTTGTGTATGAATCCAAGTCCAGTTGAATGTTTACTCTCTTACTCTAGATAATATTATTATTTTAGAAACTATGGATCCACTTAGTAGAAACCTTGAAGAAGAAGAAATAATGGAGAACATTATCGATGAGGACACCTCACAATATCTGAACTTGGAGGGACATGATGACAGCTCAAGTAGTCATGGAGAAGATGAAGACTCCGGTGAACGCAATTTAGTGATTACAAAGTCCGGCTAGGTATATGCATTGATTAAGCCTCTGCTGACTTCCACCAACAATCTTCTTCTACATGTATTAATTAACGCTTCTTTCTTCTTTTAGCCCTCTGGATCGACCAGCCAACAACCATCTTCTTCTACGAAAAAGAGCAAGCGAGGCGCGAGCCATCGGTTGAAAGATCGTGCAAAGTTCACAATCGAAGCACTCCGTGTTGATGGCAGGCCGATAGAGCCCAAGAAGGCCGCAGACAAATTTGTACGTCAGGCTGGAGTTCTTGTTAGGGACCAAATCCCAATCATAATTGAATATTGGAATAAGACAAAGAAGGGCGACGGTACCTTTGTCGATGAAAGATCCAAAGAAATGCTTTGGAATTCATTGTTGGTAAATTTCACCCTTCCGCCAGAGGAGGATGAAAACAACCCGATTATAAAGGAAAAGGTCAAAGAGTGGACTCTAAAGAAGATGGCTGACGCTTTCCGCAACTGGAAGACAAAATTGAACAAATTTGTCAAAGCTCGCAAGACTCCAAATTTTGAAGACGCATATTATGCGAAGATAAGACCTTACTGGCCCGAATTTGTGACATATAAAAAGGTGCTATAGCTAAAAAGAGGTCAGAAACCAATACGCTAAATGCCCAGAAGAAGGAATATCACCAGAGGACGGGGTCAGGTGGCTACATATCTCAGAGGCCTAAGTGGGAGGAAGATGAGAAGGCCCTGCGCGCTAGAGGGATCACACCCCAGACAGATGGGTGGGACCTACGTGCAAAGACTTGGTTCTACGGAATCGGGGCATGGTTGGACCCAGAAACAGGATTGTGTATCTGCCCAACCCTCTTTGCCAAACCCGTCACTGAACTCATCACGACATACGAGGAAACAACCGCCAGGACCTTTCATACCGACAGAGAAAATGACCATCTCACACACGCCATCGGTAAAAAAGAACACCCTGGACATGCACGAGGCACAGGGGGTATGACGTGGAAGGATGGGTTTGCCGAGTGGAGCGACTCTTATAGATGGCGCGGCAGAAAAAAAAGAGCGTATAGAGCGGATGACACAGATAGAACATGCACTTGTGGCGCTGCAGGCGCAAGTGAATGCACAACAGAGCCATCAAGCTACCGGCCCATCTCAGCGGCACGAAGAGCCTGCATTGGAAGCTGCCGGCGGCCCAGACTCTGCGCGGAAAAGAAGCGTGGCTTCCACGGAGAACGTGCAGCCCACGCTTGAAATGGCGGGTCCTCGATACCCCGTGGATGAGATCACGGAGAGTGAACACGCTGAGATGCATGTGAGATTAATGGGCTTATCCATTAAGGTGGCTGTCGACTATGCCTTACCTCCTGTAGCTAGTGGAACTTACCACTGCCGACCGATTCCAGATGGCTATGCTATTGTCGGGGTGGATGAGGTTGTGAAGGAATATGAGGAAGCACAGCTTGACCATGCTACAGGTGGAGGGGAAACTTAACTCAAATTTGCAGTGAAAACAACCATTCTTTGGAAGAAGGACACATCGTGCTTCCAAATTGGAGGCTACTAGCACCCCCGCCGTCTCCGCAGCGTCAGCAGTCTGAGCCGCTTCAGCCATCTCCTGCGCGGCAGCCATCTCCGGCGCTTCAGCCATCTCCTGCGCGACAGCCATCTCCGGCGCGCCAGCCATCTCCTGCCCGTCAGCCATCTCCGGCGCTTCAGCCCTCTCCTCAGCGTAAGCGGAAGAGCACTGCCACGAAGAGCATCCGTAGCACTGCCACAAAGAAATCCGCAGGAAACTGTACGCCAAAGAGTTCAAAAAAACTACGTCCTGCAGCCTTCCGCCAAGCCATTGCCAGTTTTACCGTGGAATTGCAGCGACGAGGAGACCAATAGGATCTCAGAAGAAGAGGTCAAGAAATTCTTTGCACCTAGACGGGCCGAACCAAAGGAGAAAATAGATCCGGCGGTGGTGGATAAGTTTTACAAAAATCTTTTGAAACCTGAAACCCAACTTGTGCCGGACTACGAGCGCCAGATTTTGAAGGAGGATGCAAGGCGCCGTAGGAAGACTAAAAGTAGCAGTCGTGCGGCAGCCCAGAAAACAGTTCCCATGCTCGGAGAGCAGGAAAACCAATCATGCGCCCCGCTCCAAGTGTTCGACACACGGGACGCTCCTCCCGTAAATGATTACGAGGCAGAGCTACAAAGAAAGGTCAATGAGATGGGATGACTTACATTGCATACTTGAACATCATGGGAGACAACTTGCCCAAATGCGATGCCAACCCCATACAGCCATGGAAGTATGGAAAGAATCTTGTGAAGAAAGAGGAGCTCAAGAATCTACCAACAAAGATGCGAAGATTGCAAAAGTGGTACCTTGATTTCTACAAGACGAGAAAGGAAGAATGGATCATGGCGCATATAAGAGATGAGATTTTCTTGTGCGGAGACGACGAAATCAGCTCCAATATTCAAGACTTGCATTTTCTATTCAATCAGAAGGAACTCGACAAAGCTGGCATCAGCATTTATTGTGTGTAAGTACTATTTCTGTATTTTCTATCTCATTTCATTCACTTCATTAATTGCATGTATATATATATGCTCACCATATATGTATATACTATTATACAGGAAAAAGGTTATGGAATGCATGAAAGGAGGACCTTTTGACATTGGGTTCGTTGACCCAAATAGAGTTCATGAAGAAGTGGTAAGAAGCAAACCGGGGCAAACAGAAGATTTTTTGCTAAGGTCTTTACTGAGACAACAAACCAAAAGGGAAATACTATTGCCTTACAACTTCTCGTGAGTACTGTTACCCTCTCTTGTACACATTCTGTTTTGGCTTACTCGATGTTAAGTGTAACTGATGATGAGTTATGCGTGCGTAGGTTCCACTTTATTCTGCTAGTCATTCAACCTGACTCAGGAAAAGTCCTTGTCATGGACTCGTTACGAAAAGAAAAAAAGCTATGGGCAGACTTTAGAGAGATGCTCCAGAGGTAATTTCAATCATATTATCGCACTAGATCGGCAACTTTCGTGACAATAAGTAATTAATTACTCTTTTATCCATTTTCTTTGCCGGATAGGGTTTGGAAAAGGTTCACGGGCAGGGCCGTGGCTGAATGGTCAGAAGAACTAAAATTTGTAGACCAAAATGTAAGTAATACTAGCCATCTAGGTCTGCGTATCTCTTTGATTCTGCTTCCAATTCCATTATATCATGCTTTATTGATTATTATGTTGATTGAACTCTCTATTCTCGTAAAGTGCGCGCATCAGGGACCTGGCAATAACTTATGTGGATACTATGTTTGCGAGTTCATTTGCAACACGATATGTGCGACGGGCCAAGCCGCACTAGAACAACTTAGAGTAAGTAAACAAAGTACACACAATATTATTTTATTACCATCAGTTGTGTTGAGTTTTATTCTTATATATATATATTGACCCCATTCTTCATATATATTCAGATCGAACGGATGCGGGACCAACTCCTACCATTTGACCGCATACGAGCCATTCAAGAGGAATTGGCGGGGTTCATACTTGATGAGGTCGTCACGCCTGGCGGAGAACTCTAGATATCCAAAAACTCTTTAGATGCTTGAACGTATTTGTCTTGTACTTGATGCTTCAACGTTTACGGAGAATACCACACAATGGCAATGTTTGTGTATAATAATAGTTGCTTAATTATTCATGTACTCGTATGTACCCACAACGATGTATGTGTATATACTGCTCCCGATCGATTCCCCCCTCCCCTCCTCCCCGTCCCCGCCGCGCCGCAGAAATACGCCCAGAACGGGGCAGCGGCAGAGATTTAGCCGTTTTCCTGCCGCGGCAGAACTCTGCCGCGGCAGAGATTTAGACCGTTTTCCTGCCGCGGCAGAACTCTGCCGCGGCAGAGATTTAGGCCGTTTTCCTGCCGCGGCAGAGAACCTTTAACACCGGTTCGTGTTACGAACCTGTGTTAAAGGGGGGCCCTGAGCCCTGCGGCAGCCCCACGTGCGCCACCCTTTAACACCGGTTCGTATAAGAACCGGTGTTAAAGGGGGCCCCCTCTAACACCGAACCCTCAACAGCGGTTCTACAACCGCTGTTAGAGGGCCCTCCAAACCGGTGTTAGAGGGGGGGTGCACTAGTGTTATGTCGCATTCCATCGGTTGAGAACGGGGACGCGGGGCCTGACACCGTCTCGCTCCTGGTTTGGGCAGGGTGTAGAATAATTTTCTACACCCAGAGAGTCAATAATATATATATTTTATTCTAACAATCTCATCCTCGTATACAGAGTTTAAGTGAGATTCTAACCCCCGCACCGCCTGCTAGCCAGGCGACACGGGGGCGATCACCGCCGCCGACCCTCGAGGCCCACCCTCCAGCCTTGTAATACTATATAAATTACTGCCCAAGGGTTTACAATGTAGTAACTATAGAATACACAATATCAATACTATGTCAACACAATACACTATTAATTTTTCTTCACATATCAAAATATCGTTTTCATATCTTGAAACTATTTTTATATACGGTACTACTAGCTACTTGGAAAGATGGGCGGAAGCGAATTATTGTGCACTGTCGCTGGGCGCTAGTCATGCTTTGGTCTAGGAATGCGTGAGTACATTGAGCAGTGGCTTCATGGTGTTGACGAGGGCCCGGTGCACCTGCTGGCTGCCGTCCTCTGCCGCGAAGGCGCACTTCTCTAAGCTCCGCAGCCGTTCCATGGCCTCCGCAGGAGATGCAGCCGTCAAGGATGTCAATGCTCCGAGGGCAGAGGAGGAGGAGATGGAGCAAAACCTGGAGGCAAGCCCAACGAAGATGGCGGCGGACCCAGATGCTGCGGCACATGTGGCGGCCGTGACGGCCTCGGCCAAAGCGGCCTCGCCGGCCGGGGTAGAAGAGGAAGGACGTCGGTGTGATAGGACGTGCAATGTCGAGGCGAGACGGGAGAGGTCGCGGTGGTGGCGGCCCGTGCTCAGCTGGCCCAACGTGGCAGCGAGGCGGGCGGCGTTGCCATGGCGGCGAACCGCGGCCTGGGCCTCGGCGAGTAGCTGCTTCAGGGAGACGAGCACCTCGCGGCATAAGCCGTGCGCGTCGGCGAGGAGGATGAGGTCACCAAACAGCCGCTCCGTCCACCACGACGCCATCTGCTGGCACCGTCGCCTCTCCAAGCCCTGCACCTGGAGGTGGAGGAGCAGGTCGGTGAGACCGGACAGGAGGTCGCCAAGGTGGTCCATCCCTGTGCCGACCCACGCCGTGCGAGCTGCTGCCTCCTCCGTCGTCCCTGGCGCCTTGGTCCACCCGAGAAGGGCGTTGACGGAGTAGTGGAGGCCGGCCAAGGCCGGGTGGAGACGGCCGGCGGAGCGAGCGCGTGAGAAGTCAGAGAGCTCCTTGCGGCGAGGCCTGGGGACAGCGAGAGCGGCGAGCCATTGGCGAAACCCTGCTCCCATTTTCCTTTGCTCGCTCCTAGTGAAGTCGAGATGCTCAGGTACCATATACGCATGGAACATGGTGGTGTGCCAAAGTGGAGCACACGGTCCGTCCTTTTATAGGGGTCCGAGTCTCTAACCACCTGTCCAGCACACGATTAATCCAGAATTGTAAGTGACGTACTACTGGTAATTTCCAAAATAACATCTCAAAAAAAAATTATTATCCAAAATAATGTATAAGTGATGTAGCATAACTGAAAATCGTTTCTAACTGACCTGACGTATGTGAATGCAGCTGGCCTTGTACCGTGTTTGCTTGCTCACGAATTCTAAGTGGGACAGGTGGCCACTTTATTATTATTAGCTTTATAAAACAAGAAGAGAACTATATATATGAATTCTATGTGGGACAGGTGGCCGCTTTATCAACGTCTAACTGCAACCAACCAGCCGTCAAACACCATCATGTATCATGTACTATGAAAATGTCAGACGCGCTATATTTCGACGTCGATGTTCCTGCGCCGTATAATTTTGGAGCGCAGCGCGCACCGTTTTCTTGGTCTTCGACTGCTCCTCCGATGGACAGATCCATGTCCTTATCATCTTCCTCCTCCGACTGCTCCTCCGATGGACAGATCCATGGCGTCACCGGTCGCATCGTGGGGCAGAGGAGGTCGCCGGCCCATCGCCGGCCATGGGAAAAAGCTGGAGGCGACCTCGCCATGGAAGTTGGAGGCGACCTCGCCATGCTCGAAGCTCGATGGAGGTTGGAGGCGACCTCGACCTGGAAGTTGGAGGCGACCTCGCCATGCTCGATGGAGGTGGGGGTGGTGGATACCGGGAGGCGGAGGGAGAGAGAACGAGACGGGGTGCGAGACGAGAAGTCGAGAACGAGATGCACATGTCTACCTTCGTTCTATAGGGGCACGATTATGTACTATGTCTAGGTTAAACTTGCAAATTTCACCGGCACGAATCAGAAACGTTGCTGGCTGTTGGATAAGCCCGGGACACCCACGAGTATGTGGAATCGCTGCGTTCAGTCGAGATGCTCAGGTACCATATATATGCATGGAACATGGTGGTGTGCCAAAGTGGAGCACACGGTCCGTCCTTTTATAGGGTTCCGTTCTCTAACCACCTGTCCAGCACACGATTAATCCAGAATTGTAAGGGACGTACTACTAGTATTATCCAAAATAACATCTAAAAAAAGTATTATCCAAAATAATGTATAAGTGATGTAGCATAACTGAAAATCGTTTCTAACTGGCCTGACGTCTGTGAATGCAGCTGGCCTAGTATCGTGTTTGCTTGCTCACGAATTCTAAGTGGGACAGGTGGCCACTTTATTATTATCTTTATAAAACAAGAAGAGAACTATATATGAATTCTATAACCAACCAACCATTAAACACCATCATGTATCATGTACTATGAAGGTCAGACGCGCTATATTTCGACGTTGATGCGCCCGCGCTGTATAATTTTAAAGCGCAGCGCGCACCGTTTTCCTCCACCAGACGTTGTAAACTACAGCGCAAGCGCGGCCGCAAAAAAAGGGTCCTCCACCAGGCGCTGCAAACTACAACGTGCGGCAGCGCTGAAACAACATTCACACAGCGCTATGCATTCAACAAGATCAAATACGCAAATAAATCATCAACCAAATGATCTACCATAGTTCAAATATCATACCATAGTTCAAATATCATCATATAGTTTAAGAAAAACGCACAACATATTAAATGGACGCAAAGTGCAACATTGCATTTGCATATGACAAATGCAAAAGAGAATCTCACACTTGATCTTCTTCTTCTTCTTCTTCTTCTTCTTTTTCTTCTTCTTGAATCTCACCTCGGCTTGATGGAGGAATAGAAGGATCCATAGAGGCCATGAATCCTCCCGGCGGTGCTCCCATGGATCCATAGACACCTCTCCGACATTGTATGCATCACTAGTAGAAAACGCCCCATTGGTCCCGGTTGGTAAGGGGCATTAGTCCCGGTTACCCAACCGAGACAGGGCAATCGGGACAAAAGCTCCAACCTTTAGTCCCGGTTGCCCCACCAACCGGGACAAATGGGGTACACGTGGCGGCGTCAGAGGGCGAGGGGGTGGAGCATTAGTCCCGGTTCGTAACACGAACCGGGACAAATAACCTTCTGCCGCGGCAGAGATTTGGCACATTTCTCTGCCGCGACAGAGAATTCATTTTGGCACATTTTGTTGCCGCAGCAGCATTTTCGCCACTTTTTGTGCCGCGGCAGAGAATTCATTTACGTTGTTTTATTGTTTATTTAGTGTTTTGCACTTATCAATGAAGGAACCGTTATATTACACAAGATCATCATGACAATATTACATTCGATACACGGATCGAGTTCATGCACTACATACAAAAGTTGCTCTTTGTACAATCCCTATTGTCTATACACAGCCAAATAGTATTCCCCTTTTGGATCTAGGACTTATGTATCCAAGAATCCCGCCAATTCCTCCAGAATTGCTCGTACGCGATCCTTTGGCAGAAGACCGCCCCGTAGACGTTTGATCTGATTTAAAAAAGGAGTCAGCCTATATGAATGAAACTAAACACAATTTGATTGTAATTAAAAACTATGGAAATTGTTTACGTACGTGGAGTTGCTCTAAATTTCTGCCCTTCTCATCGCACGTCTGCCGGATGAACTCGCAAACATAGTATCCACATAGATTGTTACCTGGTCCCTGCGTCAGGCACTTTACGAGAACATAGTTCAATCAAAATAATAATCAAGCATGATAATAACTGTATCAAAACTAGAATCAAAGAGATGCGCGGATATAGCTAGTGGTGCTTACATCTAGTGCTTCAAATGTAAGCTCCGCTTTTCAAACACCCCTAGCCTTATTGGTGAACCTTTTCTAAGCGCTGCCCGACGAAGAAAACGAATAAAATAAGTTATTAATTACTTGATATCATAAAATTCACGAACGTTGCCGATATAGTGTCGTAATGATTAAAATTACCGCTGGAGAAGTATCTGCATGTCCTTCCACTGCTCAAGGGGTTTATGTTTCGAGTCCATGACTAGTACACGCCCTTTGTCAAGTTGAATGATTAACATAATATAGTGGTAGCTGTGAATGCATAACTAATCAATTATATACTTAACATCGAGTAAGCGAAATAGAAAGTGTATACAAGACAATAACACTCACTCGAAGTTGTAAGGAAAAAGTATTTCCCTTCTGGTTTCTTGAAACCTTAACGCGTGTACTATATTATCCTCCATATCCTGGGGGTTTGTTTTGAGATTATCTTGATGAACCCAATATGGGTCAATGAAGCCAATGTCATAGATTTGTCCTCTGCTGCATTCGAGAATCTTCATTCTGCATATTACAGTATGATTATATACATGCAATAAACAATGTGAGATAGCTGGAGACTAAATTAATTACAGAATTAGTACTTACAGACAATATATACTGATGATCGATTTTTCCAAGGCGTCTTGATTGAATAATTGAAATAGTTCATCAAATTAAATGGATATCATGTCATCTATATCTTTCCCATAATGCTTTTTTGTAACCTTTAGCACTATCCAGTTAGCCCCGGCCTTTGTGGCATGCAAGTACCAGTTATGCAATCTTCGCATTTTTGTTAGAAGATTATTTACCTCCTCAGGTTTGACGAGAGGTTTGCCCTACTGGTATTTGTATGCTACTTCACTCACGGGGAAGTACTCTAACTGGGATAAGTACTGGGCAATACTCATACCTTGAGCAGCGACAGCTTCTCTGTATTGTGCAACTACCTCTGGATCATACTGCTCTTCGGCCCCATATTTGCTCGACCCCACATTGGTTTGGGAAATCACCTTGAAAGGGGCGCAAGACTGTTTTGCTTGTTCTCCGAGCTGGGCAACAGATTTCTCGCTTGCATCAGTACTGCTCTTCGAGGCTTTTTGTGCCGCATGTGACTTGAGAATAGAACGCTCATAGTCTGATGACAGCTTTGGCTCGGGTTGATGAAGAGTCTTTAGCATTTTCAACACTTTGGCTTTTTCTTCTTTGGTGTTGGGGAACTCTGGCTCTTTCGGCCGCCTCAGCTTAGCGAAAAACGCTGTCATTTCCGCATCAACGATCGCCACAGTCTCCTCTTCAGTATAGTCATAAGCTCTCTTGGGAGGGACCTTTGTACTTTTGGAAGAGGCTCTTGTTTACGTTTCGGCGATCGCTTACCACGACGCAGAGTAGCGGTACTCTTATGCTTTTTATCCTGAGGCGCCGGCGATGGCTCCCACGGCGATGGATGCGCCGGAGATTTGTGAGGCGACGGAGCCGGGTGAGGCGATGAAGACGGCTGCCGTGGCGACGACGACCTCGCTGGAGACGGGTGAGGCGGCGGCGAAGATGGCCTTGGCGTGTGATTTCGAAGCACGATACATTCCTTCGGCCATATAATGGTGACGTTTGTTGCGTCTCCTAGTACAGTCACATCCCCATCACCTGTAGCGTAGTGAAGATCCAAAACTTTAAAGGTGGGCATGATTTCATCCACCTCGATAACAGCGTAGCGCTCTGGAACCGGACGACAGTGGTAAGTTGGTGTGGGTCCAATTGGTAAGGCATAGCCGACCGCCACCTTCATTGATATGTTCACAACTTTGACATGTAGCTCGCAGTGTGTCATCTCTGTGAGATCATCCACTGGGTAGCCAACAGGAGCCATCGTTGGTGCACCATCGGCATCGCCATTGTCATCACCCGGGACCTCGGTGGAAGCCACACTGCTTTTTCGATTATTCGATAGGCAGGTAGCATCGAATGCAGTGTGCTGCTGAGATGGGCCGGTAGTACTTTGCTCTTTAAGTGCGTTAATTTCATCTTGTTGTTGCTTTATTCGTTCTTCAACTATACGCATTCGCTCTTTCTGAATATCTTCTTCAACTTCCGCCCTGTCCTTTCTCCTCTGACGGCTTCTATCAGGATATTTCTTCCTCTCTTCAGGAAACCCAGTCCTCCATGGTTGGGAGCCTCTTGTGCCTCGTGTTCGTCCATCATGTTCCTTATTTCCAAGTGCGAGTATGAGCTCATCATTCTCTCTATCGGGAATGAAGTCCCCATCTTTAACAGCCTTTACTGCTTTTCTCATCCTCTCGATTGGCAAGGGGTCTTATTTATGTCGTATGTTATATATACACTTCCCTTCCGAGTCCAACGTGCCCCCATGCCCGTAAACCCAATTCCTTGCACGTTCTACCCAATCGTCTGTCTCTGGGGTGATCTTTTTAGCACTCAGTTCATTCTCAAGTTTCTCCCACTTAGGAATGCCAGCCATGTAGCCACCTTGCCCCATAGTATGGTGATACTTCTTGTTAGCAGCATTCAGCTTATTCGTTGCAGACATTTTCTTAGCTTTTTCTGATGTCTTGTAATTTACAAACTCAGCCCAGAATGGTTTTATCTTCTCAAACCGAGTCTTCTTGAAATCCGGAGTCTTCTCTTTCACGACATAGTCAAGGTGCAATCATTTCTTCCAGTTGGTGAAACACTGGGCCATCTTCTTCATTGCCCACTCCCTAACCTTAGCCTCCATGGCTCTCCCATGTTCTAAGGCGTCCTCAACTGGATCCTCCACATTTGGATCCAGCTCTATCTTCGGTAGTTTGAAATTAACCATGAGCCTCTTCCAAAGTAAATCTTTGGCCTTGTTAGGGACAAACAAACATGTTCCCTCTTCTTTAGCATCAGCAGGCCTATTCCAATTTTGAATGGTGATCGGGATTAAGCCCCTAACGATTACTCCGCATTGTGCCACAAATTTGATTGCGACAACTTCGGGAGCCGTGGGTTTGCTGTCTTCAGCGATATCTTCGATCCTGAACCTCTCATGGTCTTCCAACTTTTTGGTTGGGCCTCGTCCGCTCTTTACAGTAGATTTGTTCGATCCGGAGGGCTAAAAGAAGAAAGATCGTCGTTACTATTTCTATATAGATAGCAGATGATTAATTAATGAATTAATTATATTACATGCACCTTGCCAGAGCGGTCGTCTTCTCGATTACACAAGGCATCGCCTTCTCCCTCGTGGAAGGCATCACCTTCAACCTCAAACAAGTCGTCTCTTCCGGCAAAAAGAGGATCACCCTCACCGGAGTTGTTCAGAAACGTCGATACATCTAAATTTTCTTCCTCGCGGATCACACCTTGGATCAACTCTTCCTTTTCTTCGTCTCTCTCGTGTGGGTCCATATGTTCTGCATAGGTGGAAAAACGGATAAGTCAAAGCGGCTAAGGGAGAATGTTAGGTACGGTGTTGAGAGATATAAACCCTAATTCGGAGAAACCCTAAAATATACATACACAATAATAAAAATGAATTTACTATATCAGAAACCCTAATTCGGAGAAACCATCGGGCTCGGATCCTATCGCGAAGAACCAATACCGGAAAGAAAGGAGGCAATCAATCAACCCTTGGGTTCGGGATGCCCTAGCGAGGACACACCGGATAACCCTAGGTGCAACATCGATTCAACTGGGGTCTATGACAACTAATATCATGGATAAGCATCTACAATACGATGGCTATCAAGAAATCTTCGATCTTCGATGGTGTTAACCTCGGTCTTTGATCTCGATCTCATATTCTACCGCGAAGAACCGAACGCCTAGCTTGTTCAACACATGGCATCGATGCAATGCTCAAGAAAGTATGATGATATGACAAGTTAATTTGCATTGGAATGTAACCCTAAGACATGCTCGACGATTTAATCGGGGTTCCGAGGGGTGAAAACCCTAACTCGGGGAAACTCCGGAACATATGAGAGGGTGCATTTGTTCTTCTAATTATACTTGTCATTTAAGTTGTTGAACAATGCATGATTATAGGTTAAATAGATAGGTTTCATTTTTCTGAACAATTTGATATACTATTTGTATTTTTCTGACTTATAAACAATAAGTTATTGATTTTACAATATTAAATCATTTTCTCGAATTAAAAAAAAGGCAAATAGTTTTTACACCGGGGCGACCCCTAGCCAGTGAGACTGACAGAAGGGCCCAGTGCCAACTCAGCCTCCACGCAAGCAAGCAGGACCCACCGAAGGTTTGACCGCGCTGACCCGCCCGCTGATGTCACTAGGACGTCAGTGTGACGTCATTTAACGGGGATCAGCCCCAGATCATCGACGGGGAGGGCGCTGGAGCGCGGGCGGAGCAGCGGGAGCGGGTGCGATGGATGCGGGCTAGCGTACCGAGCCGTTTAGTGGCGGCGCCGCTCCGGATTGGTCGCCGGAAGAGGAAGCACGACGGCAGCCGATGGCAGTGGCTTTAGGTCCTCGGCGCGGCAGTGATACAGAGAGGAAGAGGAAGAACAGAGAGGACTGTGAGGTGGAGGGGCTCACCACGGAGGCGGTGGAGGGGTCAGCTCGAACACACGAGCTCGGACGCGGTCGGAATCGTCGAGAACAGCGGTGGCCGGACTTCGGGGAGGAGCTCCTGATTGCGGTGGTTACGGGCGCCCTTCGTCGATTCCGTTGGAGGGGAGGCGGTTCCTGGCGAGGATGCGGAGGCAGAGAAGCGGTGGCGGCCGGTAGGGCGTGCAGGGCGGCGGGGCAGCCTGACGGCGTCGCTTCAGAGCCTATGCGCGAGAAGATTGTGAGATGGGGAAGAAGAAGAGGAGGCGCGTCAGTTATAAGCGAAGGGCCTTTTGTCCCGGTTGGTGGCTCCAACCGGGACTAAAGGGTCATACGTCCAGATTGGAGCCACCAACCGGGACGTATAGTCCACTATTTTTCATCATCCCAAGGTGCGCGCGCAGGGGTCTTTAGTCCCGGTTGGTGGCACCAACCGGGACATATGACCCTGTTTTCAAAAAAATTCAGCATTTTTTTCTCTGTTCCCGCCTTATTTTTTATTTTGGGGTTTAAATTTATAATTTTTTTAAATGATAATTACTTTGGAATTTAGAAAAACTATAAACATAAAAAGTGTTTGAATTTGAATAACTAATTCAAAACCATTTTCTGTTTTTAAAAATAATTAATGTAACCATTTAAAGTATGAACCATTTAAAATTAATAATGAATTAACTTATATTTTTTGAATATTAATTTGGATTTAGAAAAACTTTAAACATAAAAAGTGTTTGAATTTGAATAACTAATTCAAAACCATTTTCTATTTTTAAAAAATAATTAATGTAACCATTTAAACTATGAACCATTTAAAATTAATAATGAATTAACTTATATTTTTTGAATATTAATTTGGAATTTAGAAAAACTTTAAACATAAAAGTGTTTGAATTTGAATAACTAATTCAAAACCATTTTCTGTTTTTAAAAATAATTAATGTAACCATTTAAACTATGAACCATTTAAAATCAAAAATGAATTAACTTACATTTTTTGAATATTAATTTGGAATTTAGAAAAACTTTAAACATAAAAAGTGTCTGGATTTGAATAAATAATTCAAAACCATTTTCTGTCTTTTAATTTGGATTTGAATGAACTTATATTTTTAAATATTAATGGGCGGGAAAAAAAGGACGGGAAATAATGGGCGGAAAGAAAATTTTATTAGGATAGAACTGGAATTAAAGTACATAACGCAACTAACATAAAGTTACATAGAAGAACTGAAAATTAAGATACATGGACAGATTAAGTAACAATCCGCCGAACTTGTTTCGGAATGTTGGAGTGATTCAGTCATGCTCCTGCCTACACCTGTAATACTCGCCACTGTAGTCGTCGTACTTGCCGCAGCCGTCGTCGTTGTCGTCGTCGGGGTCGCCGTAGTTGAACCTTGAAGGCTGAGTACGAGTGGGCTGGACTTGAGGGTAGCGTAGGCGGGGGCTAGAGTCGGCGGCCGTGTCATAGGCCATGACGCTCTAGAGAGTCCGACCGCGCCACCACAACCGACGTCCGGCCTCGTTGAAGTTCGGAGGAGGTGGGCCATCCTCCTCGTGCCTGACGAGCGCCCTCTCACGCCGATCCACGAAGAAGGCTTCCCAAGTCGGGAAATAGTCGGGATGCCATCTGGGATTCCTCCGTTGCTCCGGCGTGAGCTCGAAGTAGTAGTGGTTCGTGATGGCCATCCGACGCGCCACACCTAGAGGGATAGGAGGAACTGGCACGCCTCCGGCGCTCAGCATCCAGCCGACGGGGACACAGTAGCCCGGCGGGCAGGGGTAGTTCGAGGCGCAAAGCGCCTCCGCCTCCCTAGGAGTTAGTGCTACGGTGGAACTCATGGAAAAGAGTGATGAGGTTGCAGATATGAGTCTAAAGATGTGCAATGACAATGGAGGCCAACCCTACATATATATAGTGAGAAATGGCAGGAAGATAACTGAAGGGAAGAACTGGCGGGAAGAAATGGCGGGAGAAATGCCACGAAAAAATGGCGGGAAGAAAAATGGATCATTTAGAACTTGCATTGGATCTCTGACGAAACCACATATTGCTAGTCTAAAAATGATTTTTTCAAAAAATCACGGGCGATAGATCATGTACCTGTAGTACAAACCGGACCACCTTCCTTCCGATTCGGCAGACATTTGTCCTTTTTACCCGGGATGGACGAAAAGGTTTGAGATGTTCCGGTTGGGATATAGTCCATGTAAGGTGGTCTAGTATTTTAGGAAAATGGTACGGTAGCATTCTGAAACGGCATTTTGGTGGTTACTTCACAAAACGACCCGTTTTTTGCGCTCGGAAAATGGAAAAGGGTTTTTCCGTGCGACAAAAAGGAAAACTTCCTCATGCAACATTGTTCTCCATACTAATGTCCACACGCATGCATAATATGGGCACAACATCACAAATTATGCCGTGATTCAGCACATAACATCGGTCATTTGGACCGAAAGCCATGAAACCTCAAACATGATAGGTCATTTTGTGATGGTTTTTTCGAGACATGGTAAATATACCAAGTATGGTATTTTTCCTTTCAACTATGTAACATAATATGACACCACGCGAAGGATTTTCATTGTTCGGATTTTCTTTGAATTTATTTATGCCCGTTTTGAATTATTTGAATTTATAACTATGGTCGAACCGGTGTGCATGAAGATAGGGGACGAGCATCGTTAGAACTTGCATTGGATCTCTAAAGAAACCACATATTGCGAGTCTAAAAATGTTTTTTTTCAAAAAATCACGAGCGATAGATCATGTACTTGTAGTACAAACCGGACCCACTTCCTGCCGATTCGGCAGACATTTGTACTTTTTACCCGGGATGGACGAAAAGGTTTGAGATGTCCTGGTTGGGATATAATCCATGTAAGGTGGTCTAGTATTTTAGGAAAATGGGACGGTAGCATTCTGAAACAGCATTTTGGTGGTTACTTCACAAAACGACCCGTTTTTTGCGCTTGGAAAATGGAAAAGGGCTTTTCCGTGCGACAAAAAGGAAAACTTCCTCATGCAACATTGTTCTCCATACCAATGTCCACACGCATGCATAATATGGGCACAGCATCACAAACTATGCCGTGATTCAGCACATAACATTGGTCATTTGGACTGAAAGCCATGAAACCTCGAACATGATAGGTCATTTTGTGAAGGTGTTTTCGAGACATGATAAATATACCAAGTCTGGTATTTTTCCTTTCACTATGTAACATAATATGACACCACGTGAAGGATTTTATTTGTTCGGATTTTTTTTGAATTTATTATGCCCGTTTTGAATTATCTGAATTTCTAACTATGGTCGAACCGGTGTGCATGAAGATAGGGGACGAGCATCGTTAGAACTTGCATTGGATCTCTGAAGAAACCACATATTGCTAGTCTAAAAATGATTTGTTTCAAAAATCACGGGCGATAGATTATGTACCTGTAGTACAAACCGGACCCACTTCCTGCCGATTCGGCAGACATTTGTCCTTTTTACCCGGGATGGACGAAAAGGTTTGAGATATCTCGGTTGGGAGATAGTCCATGTAAGGTGGTCTAGTATTTTAGGAAAATGGGACGATAGCATTCTGAAATGGCATTTTGGTGGTTACTTCACAAAACGACCCGTTTTTTACGCTCGGAAAATGGAGAAGGGCTTTTCCGTGCGACAAAAAGGAAAACTTCCTCCTGCAACATTGTTCTCCATACCAATGTCCACACGCATGCATAATATGGTCACAACATCACAAACTATGCCGTGATTCATCACATAACATCGGTTATTTGGACCAAAAGCCATGAAACCTCGAACATGATACGTCATTTTGTGAAGGTTTTTTCGAGACATGATCAATATACCAAGTCTGGTATTTTTCCTTTCAACTATGTAACATAATATGACACCACGCCAAGGATTTTCATTGTTCGGATTTGTTTTGAATTTATTATGCCTGTTTTGAATTATCTGAATTTCTAACTATGGTCGAACCGGTGTGCATGAAGATAGGGGACGAGCATCGTTAGAACTTGCATTGGATCTCTGAAGAAACCACATATTGCGAGTCTAAAAATGATTTTTTCAAAAAATCACGGGCGATAGATCATGTACATGTAGTACAAACCGGACCCACTTCCTGCCGATTCGGCAGACATTTGTCCTTTTTACACGGGATTTTGGTGGTTACTTCACAAAACGACCCGTTTTTTGCGCTCGGAAAATGGAAAAGGGATTTTCCGTGTGACAAAAAGGAAAACTTCCTCCTGCAACATTGTTCTCCATACCAATGTCCACACGCATGCATAATATAGGCACAACATCAGAAACTATGCCGTGATTCAGCACATAACATCGGTCATTTGGACCGAAACAGGATTTTCATTGTTCGGATTTTCAATATACTAAAGGTTCATCTTTAGTCCCGGTTGGAGGGATTTCGGCAGGCTGGGCCAGGCAGCACTAATGATAGGGGTGAGTGTCGACATTATGTCGTGCGGCGTGTACCTTGTCCCGGATGGTGTCACCAACCGGGACTAAAGATGAACCTTTAGTCCCGGTTGGAGACACCAACCGAGACAAAACACGAGTCAACACTAATAATAGGGGTGAGTGTCGACATTATTTCATAAGTGTCGACACTATGCCGAGCTGCTTGTACTATAAATAGGCATCCTTGTCAGTCCAGTCCTCCAGCCAGTTTGAGGCATCTCCAAGATGGTTTTCGAGAGCAGGGACACCACTACGGCCAGTTTCAGGGAGATGCCGACGGATCCCAGTCCTCCGTCATCTCCGAGAAACTGGTCATAGAGGCACTCCCTAATATGTGAAATTAGTTAGCTCCCAGGCGTATTGATCTAGTTAGAGAAGTTACAAGCTGCAAGATGGTTTTTGAGAGCAGGGACACCACTACGGCCAGTTTCAGGGAGATGCCGACGGAGCCCAGTCCTCCGGCATCTCCAAGAAACTGGTCATAGAGGCACTCCCTAATATTTGACATTAGTTAGCTCCCAGGTGTATTGATCTAGTTAGAGAAGTTACAAGATGCAAGATGGTTTTCGAGAGCAGGGACACCACTATGACCAGTTTCAGGGAGACGCCGCCAGATCCCAGTCCTCCGGCATCTCCAAGAAACTGGTCATAGAGGCACTCCCTAATATGTGACCGCGCGCGTTTGGAGATCAGATCTTAATGGTAAGTACGAATCGGGACAACTTCTTCATAGCCCCGGTCCAGCCACAAAACAGGACTAACACTCAAGACATTTATTAATATTAAAAACTGAGACTACAAAACCGGGACTAAAGGCCCCCCTATATATATAGTTCCGTTCAAGCCACAAACCGCGAAAGATATCCTTCAGTGAAGCCACAAACCGCGAAAGACATGAACTAGAGTTACATAATATGAGCATGAACTTCTTGGCATATGTCCTTCCTTATGATCGCTTCAGACGTAACCATGGAGCATCTTCTTTACTTAACGGATTGCTTGGGTTAGTTTTCACTGTGAAGGGCGGAATTTGATCAAACTTATAATAATCTTCTGACATGTCTGTCTTGTCCTCGATTCCCACAATGTTTCTTTTCCCTAAAAGAACTGTGTGACGCTTTGGCTCATCATATGATGTATTCGTTTGCATATTTTTTCTTTTTTTCGGTCTGAAGGACATGTCCTTCACATAGAAAACCTGAGACACATCATTGGCTAGGACGAATGGTTCATCTCTATAACCAAGATTGTTGAGATCCACTATTGTCATTCCGTACAACTGGTCTATCTTTACCCCTTCCCCATTCAGGTTGACCCATTTGCAGCGAAACAAAGGGACCTTAAAAGAGACTCCATAGTCTAGTTCCCATATCTCCTCTATGTAACCATAATATGTGTCCTTTTGTCTATTCTCGTCTATTGCATCAAAGCGGACACCACTATTTTGGTTGGTGCTCTTTTTATCTTGGGCAATCGTGTAGAATGTATTCCCATTTATTTCGTACCCTTGGAAATTCAATACAGTAGAAGATGGTGACGCGACCAACAAGTATAGCTGATCTCTAACAGTGGTGTCATTCAAGAGATGTGTCCGCATCCAACCACCGAAAGACTTCATGTGTTCATCTGTAATCAGTGATTCAGGCTTCCCCGGGTTTTTTGAGCGTAGAATATTCTTGTGTTCCTCGATATACGGAGCTGCCAAGGTAGAATTATGTAGAACTGTGTAGTGTGCTTTAGTGAAAGAATCCCCGTCCCTACATATCATTGCTTTCTTTCCCAGCGTGCCTTCTCCACTTAGTCGTCCCTCATGCCGCGAGTCAGAAACACCAATCGGCTTAAGGTCAGGAATAAAGTCAACACAAAACTCAATGACCTCCTCTGTTCCATATCCCTTGGAGATGCTTCCTTCTGGTCTAGCACGGTTATGAACATATTTCTTTAAGACTCCCATGAACCTCTCAAAGGGGAACATATTGTGCAGAAATACCGGACCGAGAATGGCAATCTCTTCCACTAGGTGAACCAGGAGATGCGTCATACTATTGAAGAAGGATGGTGGGAACACCAATTCAAAACTAACAAGACATTGTACCACATCCTTCTATAACCTTGGCAGAATATCTGGATTGATTACCTTCTGAGATATTGCATTGAGGAATGCACACAGCTTCACAATGGGTACTCGAACATTTTCCGGTAGAAGCCCCCTCAATGCAATCGGAAGCAACTGCGTCATAATCACGTGACAGTCATGAGACTTTAGGTTTTGGAACTTTTTCTCTGCCATATTTATTATCCCCTTTATATTAGATGAGAAGCCCAATGGCACCTTGATACTGTAAAGGACTTCAAAAAAGATTTCCATCGCAAATGAGGAGTCAGTTAGACCACACTCTGCCTTCCATCGCAACAATTCCAGTGTGGTACCGAGCTTTGTGCTGCCATCTTCACAATTTGGGTACAACAATTTCTTGTGATCTTCTAACATGCCCTCTAACTTCCACTTCTCATTTTCTGTTTCACAGTCTCGCTTTGCATCAGAAATGACCCTACCAAGTTCATCAGCCGGCTCATCTGATGCCCGTTCTTCACCTCCTTCCTCTCCATTGTCTTCCATTGCATTATCACTTTATTCAGGAAACATATGATGATAGTTGTTATCATCATCTTCTTCTTCACCATCTTCCATCATAACCCCTCTTTCCCCGTGCTTGGTCCAGCAATTATAGTTGGGCATGAAACCTTTCATAATCAGGTGGCCGCGAATGATTTTCGAAGAAGAGTACTCCTTGTTGTTCTGACATTGAACACATGGACAACGTATAAAACCATTCTCTTTGTTTGTCGTAGCCACATTGATAAATTTATCCACGCCTTTCATATACCCGGCTACGCGCCGGTCACCGTACATCCATTCCTGACCGTTCATCTGCATCATATAAGTAAGTTTATCAAAAAACAGGACATCATAAATAGTGAAATGACCAATTCACATCTACACATGCATTGTATCAATGACAGAGAAAATATAAGATTTCTAACCTCGATCGAGGAAAATAAAGAGGAGAAAGCTCAAGTGCGTCTCGGACACCTTCTATATTTTTGTTCTGTGAGAAATTGAACGGGATTATTCACTCAAACATTTCATCAAACACCTTGAATGCATGCATAGGGGAGAAAAAACTAGCACACCCCTCACACCTTCCACCAAGAGTAAAAACAGAGTGGAGGCAGAGGGGGCTGGGGCGTCGCATTTATAGAGGGCGGGAGCATACGTCCCGGTTAGAGCCACCAACCGGGACTAAAGGTGTGTGCCACGCCACGTGGATGTCGCCAAACCATTAGTCCCGGTTGGTGGCTCCAACCGGGACGTATGCCCCCTTACCAACCGGGACGCATGCCTCCGGGACGCGTGCCAGCATTAGTCCCGGTTGGTGGCGCAACCGGGACTAATGCTCTGAGGGGGCGCGCACGGATGGCCTGTTTTCTACTAGTGCATCTAAATCTAAAAATCAACGACTCTACATTGCAAGAAATGTTTTTACCTCTCCGGAATTTCATTGAACACCATGTGCGCGATGGTTTGGTCGGCGGATGGCGGCGGCGGTGGTGGATTGCTCCTTGGAGCCGGCGGCGGAGGTTGTTGCACGTGCCTAGCTGCGGACACCTTCACCTTCTTCTGCGTCGGCTTGTCGGTGCCCGCCGCGTCCAACAGGAGCTTGTGGACGGTAACCTTCCTCTTTTCCAGCGGTCGCACCTTGCCGGCGGCCTGCACGGTGGCCTCCTCTGAAGCGGCGATGATCGTGTGCACCATCGGGCGTGGCGGGACGAAGAGAGCTCGGGCGGCACCGCTAGGGTTTGGGGCGACCATAGGGTTTGAGGCGGCGGCATCCTTATCTACAATGGAGTAGGAAGGCGTCGGAGGGGTGCTGGAGGGCGCCTCCATCACCGGAATTCCGCCGGCGTCCGCGCGGAGGGGAGGATTTGGCGCTGGGAACGGGAGAAAATTTTAGCGCGGGTTTTCTTCGCTTCGTCATGAGCGATAGAGCACGCTGCAGCCGTAGCCCAAAGTATAGCGCCTAGGATAGTGCAAAGCAACCCGCGCCCAAACAAATTTACAGCTCCACGCGGTTTATTGTGCTTGTTGGAGGTTTTTTTTTGCTCAGCACGCTGCATATCGGCGGTTTTGTTAGCGCGTAGCCGTTATAGCGCGCCTGCTGGAGATGCTCTAAGGTAGTAACATAGATTAGTGTAACAACACTACTCTATGTTACTCTCCACTATGACTAGGCTAAAACATACTCTCTCCTAACAAAATATCCCTCTTGGTCGGTCGTGCTTTGACTTAAATGTGCATATAAAACTATTATTAAAAAAACACTACATAAATAATAGATTTCAAAATGTCAGAAAATTTTGATATAAAATTTAGTTTGTACAACTGGCCGGACATTATAAAAGAGGAACAAATTTACTGTAGCTGACTTTTGGAACTTTATTTCTAGTGATCTTCTAACCTTTGTTTCAGAATTTTATGAGGGTACACTAGTGCAGAACGGCCCATGTGTCCCGGTTGGTAAGGGTCTTTAGTTCCGGTTCTCCAACCGTGACGGGGCAATCGGGACTAAAGCCCCAACCTTTAGTCCCGGTTGCCCCACCAACCGGGGAAAAACAGCGTACACATGGCCGCTGCTCCGCGCAAGGGGGGAGGAGCAACCGTCCCGGTTCGTAATACGAACCTGGACAAATAACCCTCTGCCGCGACAGAGATTTGGCACATTTCTCTATCGCGACAGAGAATTCATTTTGGCAACCTTTTTTTGCCACGGCGGCATTTTGGCCACTTTTTGTGCCGCAGCAGAGAATTCATTTATGTTGTTTTATTTTTTATTTAGTGTTTTCCACTCATCAATGAAGGAACCATTATATTACACAAGATCATCATGACAATATAGATCCAAGTGTCGAACATATTACATTCGATACACGGATTTCATGCACTACATACAAAATAAGCTCTTTGTACAATCGCTATTGCCTATACACACCCGCATAGTATTCTCCTTTTGGGTCTATGTCTTCTGCATCCAAGAATCCCGCCAATTCCTCCTGAATTGCTCGTACGCGATCCTTTGACAGAAGACCGCCCCGTAGACGTTTGATCTGATTTAAAAAAGGAGTCAACCTATATGAATGAAACTAAACACAATTTGATGGTAACTAAAAACTATAGAAATTGTTTACGTACGTTAAGTTGCTCTAAATTTCTGTCTTTCTCACAGCACGTCTGACGGATGAACTCGCAAACATAGTATCCACATAAGTTGTTTCCTGGTCCCTGTGTTATCCACATAGGAGTCAACCTATATGAATGAAACTAAACACAATTTCTGTCTTTCTGAATATCTGCTTCAACTTCTGCCTTGTCATTTCTCCTCTTACGGCTTCTATCAGGATATTTCTTCCTCTCTTCAGGAAACCCAGTGCACCATGGTTGGGAGCCTATTGTGCCTCGTGTTCGTCCATCATGTTCCTTATTCCCAAGGGCGAGTGTGAGCTCATCATTCTCTCTATCGGGAATGAAGTCCCCATCTTTAATAGCTTTTACTGCTTTTCTAATCTTCTCGATTGGCAAGGGGTATTCTTTATGTCGTATGTTATATATACACTTCCCTTCCGAGTCCAACGTGCCCCCATGCCCGTAAAACAAATTCTTTGCATGTTCGATCCAATCGTCTGTCTTTGGGTTGATCTTTTTAGCACCCAGTTCATCCTCAAGTTTCTTCCACTTAGGAATGCCAGCCCTATTGCCACCTTGCCCCATAGTATGGTGATACTTCTTGTTATCACCATTCAGCTTATTCGTTGCAGACATTTTCTTAGCTTTTTCTGGTGTCTTCTAATTCACAAACTCAGCGCAGAATGGTTTTAACTTCCGATACCGAATCTTCTCGAAATCTGGAGTCTTCTCTTTCACGACATAGTCAAGGTGCAATCTTTTCTTCCAGTTGGTGAAACACTAGGCCATCTTCTTCATAGCCCACTCCCTGACCTTCATCTCCATGGCTTTCGCATGTTCTAAGGCGTCCTCAACTGGATTCTCCGCATTTGGATCCAGCTCTACCTTCGGTAGTTTGAAATTAAGCATGAGCCTCTTCCACAGTAAATCTTTGGCCATGTTAGGGATATATAAACATGTTCCCTCTTATTCCGCATCAGCAGGCCTATTCCAATTTTGAATGGTGATCGGGATGAAGTCCCTAACAATTACACCGCATTGTGCCACAAATTTGTTCGCGACAACAACGGGAGCCGTCGGTTTGCCGTCTTCACCGATTTCTTCGATCCTGAACCTCTCATGGTCTTCCAACTTTTTGGTTGGGCCTCGTCCGCTCTTTTCAGTAGATTTGTTCGATCCGGAGGGCTAGAAGAAGAAAGATCGTCGTTACTATTTCTATATAGATAGCAGATGATTAATTAATGAATTAATTATATTACATGCACTTCGCCGGAACGGTCGTCTTCTCGATCACACAAGGCATCGCTTTCTCCCTCGCGGAAGGCATCACCTTCAACCTCAAACAAGTCGTCTCTTCCGGGAAAAAGAGGATCACCCTCACCGGCGTTGTTCAGAAACATCGATACATCTAATTTTTCTTCCTCGTGGATCACACCTTGGATCAACTCTTCCTTTTCTTCGTCTCTGCCGTTTGGTTCCATATTTTCTGCATAGGTGGAAAAACGGATAAGTCAAAGAGGCTAAGGGAGAATGTTAGGTAGGGTGCCGAGAGATATAAACCCTAATTTGGAGAAACCCTTATATATACATACACAATAATAAAAATGAAGAGAAACCCTAAACCTAGCTACAAAATGGAAACTATGTAGTAGATAGGTAACTCTAGATAAAATCAACTAAAATCAATATTCCGGAGTTCCGAGGGGTGTAAAACCTAGTTCGGAGAAACCTCGGATGCATATGAGAGGAGAACATGAGTATAAGACTACAAAATGGAAACTATGCAGCAAATAGGTAACACTAGATACTGACAAAATAACATATTGGAATCGATTTAAGAGGGTTCGGAATGCACTAGCGAAGGCACATGGTCGAACCCACATGCACCTAAGGGGTATTGATGCTTCCTTATCTAAGCTAGGGTTTTTAAGTTGCTTGACAATGTATGATGATAGCTTAGATAGGTAGGTCTCAATTTTCTAAACATTTTGATATATTATTCATATTTTTCTGACTTATAATTAATAAGTTATTGATTTTATAAGATTTAATTCATTTTCCAAAAATATTATCCAAATGGGAATTACTTTTTATACCACTACAAGAAATGTGTCAGCTTGTGATGTTTTGGTAGTGACCATCTACAAAATCGTCTTAGATTTATGAAGATTCCGCTCAAGCTGCTTCGGAGGGTCAAAGCCTTAGTAAACTATGACAATTTTGCTCAAAAACGTCGTAATTCCTTTAAATGAAATCGTCATTAAAGCTAGGGAGATCTAAATATATAGGATAGCAACATGGACCGTTGGATCCAAACAAGATGGACGGACAGGATGCTGATATGCGGGAACTTTGACATGGATCGATGACATGGCACTACCCATGCGCGCACGAACCAAATATTTTCACGCATGCCGACCAAACCAAAACCACCACATCCCCACCCTCCCAGGAAACGTCTCCCCAACCCTAAAACATTCGCCGCCGCTCCAGCCGCGAGATCCGTGCCGCCGCTCCAGCCATGAGATCCACCCTCCCCTCCTCTCTCCCCGGCTTGAGCCCAGCTCCGCCTCCCGCCGACCATCTCCTCTCGATCTCGTGGAGCACCGCGCCCATCTCCTCTCGACAGCATCGCCCCTTCTCCTCCCAGCGGCGGCTACGCATTTCCCCGCCCCTTCACAACCGCCCTGATCCCCTCCGCCCAGCCCATAGGCGCATCGTTGGGTCGGCCATCTTCCAGCGGGTGATGCTCTAACCCTCCACTCCCTGACCGTCACCGCCATGTCCCTCCTCTCTTTTCCTTCCTCACGTCAGGTCCTTCCCATCTCTAGGGTTTCAGGCGGCGATGTCAATAGGGCAGGCAGAGTTGTGGCATCGAGGACCCTAGACGGGTCGGCGACGACGAGCTTCATGTTGATCCGGCTGCGGTACATACTGGTGACAAGGTGCTCGGTGATAGGGAGGAGGCCCGCAAGAGCGTCTACACGAAGGTATACTCCCCCGCTTCCTTCAATCACGAGTCGTGCGACCCCTCCTCTCTCTTTCCATCCCATCCCTCTCTCTCTAGCGTTCCCTAACAATCCCCTTCTGTCTGTCTGTCTCTCTCTCTCTCTCTCTCTTCAGGCTCCCCTAGATGCGACCGTGAGCAACGCCGCGCCTGATGACTGCTGATCTGGCCATGCGCGTTCATCTCCCTCCAAGGCCGCGCCTGACGCCCCGAGATCTGCGGCCCAGCTAAGATGAGACCGATGCTAGCGATGCAGCTGGCCGGCGGTCAGGACAGCAACGGCAAGGCGACCATGTATAATCGACCGATGATTTATGTCCCATAGTAGGTCAGTTCCAGTCCGGTTTAGCGATTCTGCATTAATCAAAGTCAAGAAAAGGTAGCAGTAATACCACATTTCTGTCATGACTTAGATGCTTACGAGCAGAAGCATGTGTTCTTTTATGCACCATGAAACTCATTGTATAATTTCAAAGTAGAAGCATGTGTCCTGCTAATGAATGTTACTCATGTCAAAGTATCCCTTATTATTGCAGTACTCTTATTTGATTTTTTTCTTATATTGACTAGAGTGCTAGACCATCTAGATACTGCAATCATCTAAGTTTTGTGATATTTGCTTCACAAAGAAACTACTTAAGATCCTTTGCAACAATGAACCTACACTTCATCTCAATCAGGGTGAAAGGGAGGGCACACTACCCCGCAGGATTAGTTGAAATTATTGTCACTCTTAATTTCCTATGCTATACGGTTTTACTACAAGTTGTTGAACACTACAATGCAACTTTCTTATATATTCAATATAAACTGTTCTTAGTGGATTTGTAGATTTGGAGAAAAACTTTCGCATTGGCCAAGTAATGATTTGTGGTCTTTTTCTGGACATACGTGGCTTTAGTGCAACACTATATTTATTAAAACATTCTACCTAAGCAACAAAAGATTTTGTATTGTTTCCAATTATGCTTCAAACATTCACTCATTGAAGTGACCCAATAAACTCTTGTGCTACAAAACTAAATTGTTTACTATGACCCAGTTAAGCTAATCATGTTTTCCCCTCTTAAGTATTAATAGCTTCATGTCCGCATGTACTTGTTTTGGTCAATTATCCCTAACATTTTAATGTGGTATAAGAACATAAACCAATACACTCAGTCTTGCTTACTACAGGTCACTTATTTGACAATGTCTTTTCTTTGGTTCTAGATAAGTACAAGAGATGTAGATAATCATCCTATGTTGCAATATTTTCATACAGATCTGATATAGCTCTGATAAATTTGGCAGGAGCTTGTTTTTACTACTGGGATACAATGTTTGCTCTATATACCTGGTGTGATGGACTAAATCAAGTATGCACAGATCCTCCCCTTTTATTTTGATCTGAACCTATTTTGTTCCCAAGAGAGGTTATGCTAGATTGTTAGATAGGCTTTGCTAGACCTGTAGGAGTCCTAGGGTTCCTGTAGGGTCCTAGGGTTCTTGTAGGTTCACATTTTTTTATAGGAGTACCTACTGATTTGTACTTAATTTAATTCCCTATATGAGATGTGTGCCTCACATTAGCTGGTTGTCGCATAAAAACTATGTATCCTTGGGCATCTCTTCTATTTGCACATTATTAATATGCTTGAAAATATAATTGATGCTTGCAGATGCTTATTGAAAATATATTTGACTAGTTCTGTTTTACTCCAAAGCTTGAAAAATATAGTACTGATAAGATCCATGTATCATCATGTTATGTGACATAGTTGCAAGGAACCTGATAAGATCCATGTAGCAGAGTGTTGTGTCTGAACTTTTTGCAGATGTATCTACATAATTTCATTTTTTACTTGCAAGCAACCTGCTAGATGGAGCTAAGGCCCTTCTTTGTTCTTGATGTAATCTCTCTCATCATTGCTTCTATGGAACTTGTTCATTACTTTAGTCTTTGATGTATCAAATCATAAATATATGTTGGTATCCACCTCCTTGGCTTATCATCCATAAATATACAGATGTATGTTCTCGCAAGTGAGGCTGTGCTCGCAAGGCTCAAGGTAATCTACATGTCTGGCGGCAAATATCCTTTGGTGTACCATCCGCAAGTGAGGCTGTGCTCGCAAGGCTCAAGGTAATCTATTGTGCTCGCAAGGCTCAAGGTAATCACATATTGGATTCTCTTATTGGCTTCATTCTACCATGATGGAACAAACAACAGGAAAATAATGTTCAAATTTACTGAGAACCAGTGGTATATGGCGCACAAGAAAAGGATAAGAACTTACAATCTTTTGCTGATTTAGTGATTTTCCTGTTGTTTGTTTGTTCCATCTGTTGATAAGAACTTACAATCTGTTGTTTGTTTGTTTGTTCAAATTTAGTGTTTTTCCTGTTGTTTTTTGGTGCTGCAAGAGCAACAGTTGAGCCTTGTGATTACCTTGAGCCTTGCGAGAACATTATTTTCATGTTGTTTGTTTGTTCCATCATGGTTATCTGTAAATGCTCACTGCTCATTAGTTGCCAGTGGGTTATAATTTCACTAGCTACTCTGTATTAGTCCTCTATGTGATGGTAAACTAAATTACCTGTGGGTTTTATAATTTCACTAGCTACTATGTATTAGTCCTCTATGTATTAGTTTTCTAAAAGAGCTACTCCCACTGATATTTCATTTGTCGGTGAGCAAGCAATTTAATTTGCCATACAAACTATGGAGTGGTTGACATCTTGGTGGACTGTCAGTAGTAGTAATAGTATGTGTCTCCTGAATCACATTGTTCGTGTCTCAATCACATTGTGGATGTCAGGCCAAATATCCGAGGAGAACATTGTATCTTTTAGTTCTTCTTGGGAGCTCAACTTCCATGCCTAGAAACTGTTGCTCTTGCAGCACCAGCCAAAAAACTAGGGTAATATTTCAGTAATGACCATGCCTCTTTTTTCTTAATGTAATGACCTGCTAATGTGATGTGATCAGGTGACAACTATTGCCTCAAATGCGCTTATAATCCATTTTAGATTAGTCTAACACTCTGACGTAATCCTAATATATATTTGACGTAATCCTTGAAGTTAGTTTCATTTTTCTTGATTTACTCCTTTGAAACAACAAGTGTTCCTGATAATATGTTGCTCACATATTTTTTTCCCTGGTAATGCATGTGACCTGAAACCTGGTGCTTCCTGTCAACATAACAATCTATTGCCTAATAAGGATCCCGATGCTAGTGCTACTACTGCTGCAACTGGTGCCGAAACTTCTCTACTACTGAATTATTACTTTACATGACTATGTATTGCTGAAACGCCCCATCAGCATGATCCTAACCAGCTTCAGATAATCCATCTACCCACCTACTACTGGATTTTTTACTTGAATAATCTGCTATTTCAGTGACATGTTACATGCATTTTTTATTTGAATCTGCTATTCTTGTAGAGTCTACCTGCACTACTTTGAACATCTACTTCCTGTACTTCTATACTTGCACAATTTTGAACATTTTACTTGGAATACTTGGAGTATTTCAGTTGTTAGCTTGTGTTAAAGAGAATTTGCAGATTTGGAGTACTCAATGAAACTTGAGTTGTTAGGCTGTGAATTATTTTAGTTAGTGCCTGCCCATAATACAGCCCTTGTTTATCATGAGCACTCCCACAGTAGTACATCTGTAGAAACATACACATGTTTTGGTTCTTTCCAACATACACATTTTTTTAGAGAACATACACATATTTTGGATAAACACAATATACATAGCAATTCTTTTTTTAGAGAAAATTTTCTCAACTTATCATCCATAAAAATACAATTAAGGTTTTCAAAGACTTTGTCATTCGTACTTCTGATGAAATGTTGAAATCCAACAACATAGAGAGCTACATCCCTCTATATTACTATGTGGTGCTGAATGTCGCTCCAGGTTATTATTTCCGTGAAATAGTACTGTAAAATGATTCTTGCACTTGATTTTGATTTGAATGGAAACTTTGGACACAAGTTTGTAGCAAATCTATGTCTCTTTATATAATTTACATTCTAACGATTCTTGCACTTGATGACCTCCTTTACTCATCCTAGGCTGGCAACATTTGAATGGGCGTCTCCCTTTTGATGCATGTATCAAGAGCTTCAGTATGAAGATCTCAGAAAACCGTTGTAGCATGCTCCAACAAAGTTTTGTAGCTCGTTGAGCTGGTTATTCTGATTTTGTTCTATGTGGTAATACCTGATTTGTACTGTACATGATTGTAATGTATCTTAGAAAATATTGCTTTCTTTCCAACTTACAGACATGATTGTAATGTATTCCTGGGTTATGTCTCATTGTAATATACTGTATGTGATTTTGGCTGTGCGTACTGAAATATTGATTATTTAATGTCAGTACTTTGTAAATGAACCAAATGTTAGTTGGGATCTAAAAAGGCCATGGCCCAAAACATATTGGACCGGAGCAGTGAACAATCTTTCACAAAAATTGTTGAAATAAGAAAGAATTGGGAGCTAAAAAGGCCTTTGCCCATGAAAATAAAAAAGACCAAAATATTGGGCTTGACCCAAGCAACAAAGAATAAATTAATGGACTGAATTTTGGGCTTGGCCCATGTAAACAATTGAATGGACCAGGCTGATTGTGTGCCACGTAGGCTTAGCCACGTAGGATCTGACTTGGCGAGGACAGTTTGCCCATGACGATATCAGATCGTCATAATGGTTATGACGATCCAATATCGTCATAGACGGTTATGACGATCCAATATCGTCATAGACGGTTATGATGATTTTGCTGAAATCGTCGTTATAGTTCATTTGCGACGCCCAGCTTTCGACGATCTCAAAATCGTCATAGAATCGTCATAAACGTTCTATTGTGACGATTTTGTGACAAAAATAGAGGGTCATATATAGCCATATTCCTTGTAGTGTACACAGGCATAACCTAGCCACAGTGGCTGACAGAGTGGCCCTAGAGCCACCTCAGCGTCCACGCGGGCAGGTGGGACCCGGGCTGGGTTTGACCGGGTCAGACCGTGCGCGGCTAACGTCAACATGACGTCAACGCGACATCACGCCGACGGTGACCACAAATCTGCGGCGGGGACAGTGATAGGGGGCTCATGGGACTGCGCAGATAGGTGGGTTCGATGCAGGGGAGGTTGACGAGCCTAAGGGTGGCGGCGCTGCTACCTGTAGGTCACCGGAGCATGGCCGCCGACAATATTCTGCGGCGGAGGGACTGGTGTCATGCGGCTAGGACGATACATGGCGAGAGGGAGGAAGGGGAAGGGTCCACGGGGACAAGCAGCTCACCGCGGATCGGACGAAGTGCTTGGGGAGGCCGCACGAGTTCTAGAGCGACGGCGATGTCGACGATGATGTCTACAGCAATGTCGACACAGGGCCAGGCGCACACGTGGGCGGCAATGGCGGTGCATCGATGTTTATGGTGGAGGACGGGACGACGGCAACGCGATGGTGGCCGCGGTCGGGTGATGCTCCTCTGCTTGCTGCGGATGACACGGCAGTAGGGGCGACGTCTCCTATTTGCGCATCAATGAGAAATAAGATGGGGAAGAAGAACATGCGCGCTAGTTATAAACGAAGGACCTTATTAAATCAGGATGACTCATGATATCTATATCTGACTAGTAATTGCTGCAACTATAACAGAATGAATAAAACTGCCAACTGTGTGAGTTCCTCGGTTGACTTCCTCGTCTGGTCTCGAGAAGCATATACCAGGATGGGTATGTTTGGTGTTAGTTTCAGGTTGGATCCGAATAGGCCTTTCTTATCCCTATCTGATAGCCACTTCAGTCCACCATACCTATGTAGGCGAGGACCGCCGAATTCTAGTATCGCTGTGTACTGGCCTCAGTACTGACCACTCTCTTTTTCCTTTGCCCTTTGTCGGCACCCCTCTTGTTTAAGCAGGTTTTGAGATCGACGTTGTTAGCAGGGTTACCCTTCCGGCTTGGCTTGGGCAGGGTTATGGATGCCATTGGTTATTCTCCAGGGATCTTAGCCTAATTTGCATCTTGTCCGTACTCGGACGCTGTATCGTTTTCAAGGTGATTTGGATCTTTGTACTATATATTGTATTCTTGACTTGATGAGTCGCTGTTGTATATATCTGTTTTGTGGGTTCCATCGTGGACTAACGTGTAATGATATTACTTCGTTTTCCACCCGCACGCAAGTTCCTGGTGGGCACCTTTGAATCGTTTCTATGCGGGTTTGGCGAGAATCGCTAAAACTTGCATATGGCTGATTCTGAGGGTGTTACACAGGGAGTAACAAGTTATAGTTCTTACACTCTGCAGAGGTGCGTCACTTTACCCATGAGAGACCTTAGCCTTGTTGCACAACCAAGTCATGACCTTGTCCATACTTCCTTGGTATGGGGCCCAGTCTAAGATCCAAGCCAATCAATGCCCCCTTCGCGACCTCGCATGCCTCCTTGGTGTACACCATGCCCACATAATGAATTACGACAATGGTTTGTACAAACCTTTAGATTCCAGAACTATCGTGGCACGTTGAGGATTACCAATTAATATGCACGCTACGAGTGATAACAGCCACGACCTGCACATCCGACTACATGCGAGAGGAAGAAGATACAGCTGACTTCTCTGTCCCATTCCAAATCTCATGGTTAACGCGTGATATACGGCGCAAGAATCACTGGCGACATTGGTTGTTAAGTCCTAGATAATATTTTTCTTTACCACCGGAACTTTCATAGTAGGTTATTACCTCATGGTAAATAACCTATAATCATATTATTATGAAAATAGTGTTCTCTGTCCTTTTTCAAATGCAGGTGATGACAACGCTGGATTTGCAAAATACTTTACAGAAAATAATCAAAGGACATGAGCAAGTGTGAACTTGCCTTTTGTGGTTGCAAGATTATGCACTCATGGTCTTCAAGACAATATAAGATCCAATATATGAAATCTGCATCATTGGTCCGGTAAGGACTAATGTTTAAAGAAGCAATATGCAGTTATGCATAGGTAATGCTATGCACTTTTGTAAAACTCTCAAATTGAATCTCCAATACTTTGAGTGAAGTGAATTTAAGTGGTTCTTTTAAGAGTTGGTTTATCTTCAAATTTTACTTTATAAGTAATGATCTTTATAAGGAACCTAAGTGTTTAACAATCCAAAATATGTAAGTAAAGTATAAGATGATGTGATTATGGTGAATTATCATGTGGTGACTATGATACAAGTCCTTGGGATTGAGTTGTTAAGAGTTGAAGAACTTATTATAAGATTGTTATTTGAAGTGGCAAAAAGAATAACATTTGAAGAAAAGATTTCCTTTATAAAGTTTAAGCAATCTTCATTGTTAATAAAACGTGATCAATGCCTTCTGGTATTTGATTGATTAGTTTATACTTGAGATTCATTATGTCTTAATTGAAATAGACCAAAGTTAACTATAAAAACATAAGTAGTGTATTAGACATGATGTTTATAAGCTTTGAGACTAAAGTTAACTTTAAAAGGTTAAGTAAACTTAAGATGTAATATATTTTAATTATTCCCAAGTTTTAGATTTATGATAGGTATAACTAAGGTGCGGAATTATTCACTTTATATTTAGGTGAAGGCTTATAAAGTTATTTTGAAGGTTATGGTTTAAATCTTTATTTAAGGTTTCAAAATATATTAATCAGTTAATAATTTACTCTTAAGTTTTATTATAAATCTTAGTTCTGGTTTAGAACTTTGGTAATTTTATTTTTTTAGGGTATTAATATTTCTTGAAGAAATATAATTTTTTTCTTACTTAAAAAAATGTTCTTAAAGAATTTTCAAAAATATATAATGGATAAGGATTTATTATTTAAAATATTAAACTTTTTTCTAATAATATTTTTAATATTTTTTTAGTGTAATATATTTATTCAAGACCTTAAAAATGAATTTTATTTATTTTGAAGTATTATCTTTATTTTTATAAAATTCATCAAACAATTAAGTGTCTTTAAATATTTGCTTTATGTTTTTTTTGTAAAACTCTAAATTAGTATTTTTTTATGAAATAGTAAAGTTATTTTGATACACAAAAATGATTTTTATATATTTTTAGAGTTTTTGTTTTATTTTATAAAATTTCATTCAAGATTTAATGGTGTTAATAATTATTTTACTTTAAATTTATTTTAAACACTTAAAATTATATTTTTATTAGGTAGATATTATTTTTGTGGTCATTTTGATATATCATATGTATTTTTTATAATTTTCTATAGCTAAAAATGTTTGGAGTTTATTTTAGTAATTCATTATTTTATTTTATTACTAAACCTAATTAACTTGGGCCGTTTGGTTGGATATGTGGGCTGGCCTGGCCCAACTGGACCCGGCCAGACCCCTCACCCCCGGCCCACCCCCCACTCCACACACGCACACACACACACACCTTATCCTCTCCCCTTGCTCCCATGCGATGCCGTCGCCAGCCACTTCGACCGCCGCTGGCCGCCTCCTTCGCAGCCACACGCCGGCCAAACTCCGCCTCGACCACCTCCCTCTTTTTCTCGCCGTCGACCCCTCTTCCCCTTTTTCTCCGTTGATTGGGTTCAATCGAGGCTATGTGCGCTTCTGGCCGAACCCTAGCCGCCATGGCTCAAGGTCACGGTACGGCTCTCGCGCCATCGCCTTCGGTTGAGGTTTGTGGAAGAACGTGAGCCCCTCTCCAACGGTCTCACCTTCCAGTACTTCTGCTCGACCTGGATTTCTCATCTTTCCTATGGTGGTGGTACTTATGGTGGTGCGGCCTGCTTTCTTCTCCTATGGACACCGCGACCACAGCTTGGCGTGGGTTGCAAAGCCCTCGGGTGCTCCCCGTGCCACCGGGTATTTCATCGCTGGCCAATCTCTGCTTCCTCTTCTAGTATCTAGCAAGGACTATCTGTAAGTCATACTGCTTCTTCCCTTCTCGGTTTATATCTAGATCTCTATTAGTGGTGATACGACTATCCGTATTAGTGCTGAGACTCTGTTCTAGGGTCAATTTTACTGCTGAAATTATCTGTGGGTATTTGGTTAGTTTGATTTAAGCTAAATGACTTCTGGATTTGTCATTTATATGTTGACCTCGGCTTGCTACTGGCTGATGACACCTTAGTATTATTTTTAGCTATGTGGTGGTTGATTAACTTGTAAATCAGCCTGGGTTGATTTTGGTTTATTGATGTAATCTAGGTATAGATGTTATGCATCAGCTAGCTTGCAGTAGATGGACCTGGAATAAGACACTTGCTGTAGTATGTGCTAAATTTTGAGTGGAGGAAATAGTGTTGGTTTAGCTAATGTTTGTGTTTATCCCTGACCAAATTGGTGTGCACTACTCTAATTATGTGCTCTACTCAACATCACTTTCTAGCCTCACAGTGGTAAATGTCCAGTAGTTGATTAAGTTAACTACTGTTAACTTCTTAGTTTACTTGTGATGGTTTTAAGGCCTTGATTTAATCCTTTACCTTATAACTAAATGATGAGATACTATGGCAAGAGTGATTTATACTTAAACTTAATCTAGATAGAAATTGATTTAAAGTGTGGAGGATGTCAATTTTAACCTATTGGATTTAATGGGAGTGTGGCTGATTTCTGGTAATTTAGAATTAGTGAAGAGAAAGAGTTATTATATGGACTTATACCTACTGATTGTAATATAATATACTTATTGTTCCTGTATGCTTTAAGGCATAATGGTGTGGTTTGATTTAGAGCTTAAGCTCTAATATGATGGTTGTACATATTATTTGTGTTGAATATTTGTGTTGGCAGCACACTGATAGACTAGCGTGCAGGTTTATTGAAGAGTTATTGTTGCTACCTTGTTATATTATTGGTGGATAGCACTGCAGCTAATTTGACCTTATGATTCATTTGTGACATAATGCCTCAATCTGGATGACTTGTTCATCTTAGGCATGTGTAGTTAGCTGAACCCCACTCTTGATGTCTACTACTGGACATGAAATATTAATTTATGACTGTGTTTCCTGTACCACAGGACAGATTACAATAATGATTTCTTAGAACAGAATGATTCCTAGATTGGGGACTAGGAAGATGATTAACTTAGCTTTTCTTGGTTGCATGAGTTAATTGGTGTTGTTTCTAGTTCTAGTAGCAATTTCTGCCCTAGCTGCTGTTGTGGTGCCTCATCCTAGAGTGTGCACAATAACAGCTGGGTAGCATATCTTGCTTCTATGTTTCAGTCAACTGGAAATGTTTTCCCCAAGCCAAGGATTCACAAGCCAAGGCTTAAATTGACCTAAGAACAGATTTCTGTAATTTTTTCTTGGCCCAACTTATGATGCAAAAGCTGAGGTGGATTATTTGGTTAAAAAGAATACTATGTTGGTCTCAAGATTTCTATGATTATTTTGTAAAGCATTTCTTTGCAAAACTAAGAAAATCTTTGTCTAAAGATTCCTGTCTTTGGGTCTCTTATGCTATATGACAGAAATGAATGCACTATATTTATTCCAAGGTTTCTACTACTCTACGTTGGCTTCGTGGAGCTTGTTCTATTGTTGGATCTTGATCAGTGGCTGCTGTATCTTGATATCTTACTCCCCTATCCTTTTACTACTCCACCCACTTCAACAGCTGTAGCCTGGCCTTCTCCACCTTATTCCCATGTCCAGCTTCTTCTACAGCTGTGGCCTAGATTTCTTTTCCTGGAGCTGATACCTTGACTTGATTTCCTCCTTAACCTAACTCTTGGATGGCTCCAGGGAGCAACCAGAACTAAAGATGTGATGGAATCTGGCTAGTATGTGGTTGGTTTGTTTAGCTGAGATCTAAAGCTAGAGTTATATGTGATGTGGTCTTGTGCTTTGGGTTGATTTAGCTTGTGCTGTCCTGGGAGAGAATGAATGTGTGAGCAGCACTTCTCCCAGTAGTGGCTGCAGTTGCTTCTTCTATATTGGTCACTTTCCTTGATTGATCGACAGCACATCACATGCAGCTGTGTGTGTAAGCTGCCTGCTTGTTCTAGGTATTTTGTCCCATTGCCAGATATTTCCTAGCCTGGAAGCTAATCCTTTGTGGATGTGCTCGGCTGGTTTGAATATTAGCTCTTTGCCACTTACCTGTCCTTGGTGAAACTTGACCCTGTACCATCCTATGATGCACCTAGTCTGATGCTAATATTCTGATAAGCACAGATTCTACTTAGGCCCATTAATTGCTGCTCTATGATGAAATTAAACAATGCATCTCATTGTTTAGAACTGAGAGCAAAACTAACCAACATGATCTTATTTTATTTCTGTCTTGTTTTCTTTCTTGTTTGTTTTGTAGGTATAAGATTAGGAGTAAGAATAATAAGCAGAGAAGAAATTACAAGGAATAGCATAGAAAATATTTTAGGTTTTCTTTTTATCAGCTATTGTAATTTCTCTTTTTTTTATTTGTAAGAACAATGTAATATTGTATAATATTAATAAAGCTTAACTTTTCTTTCTATTTGTAATCTACCTTCTTGTAGTATTTATATCCTGTTTATAAAGGTGAATTCAATTCTTATTTATTGTTGTAATTCATTTTATAGGTATTTCAATTTTCAATTTCCTTTTCCTTGTAAGAACAATGTAATATGTTCATGTGCAGAATAAAGAATTCTTGTAACATTATTGATGTATTATCTATTATTTCTTTTCTTTTATTTTTCATTGTTTTATCCTTTTCTAGTATTGTTCTGTATTAACATTCTTTTCTATTTGTTAGTGTGATTCATTTGTTCATTTATAATTCAATTTGAAATTTCTCTTGGATTCAAATATATGATTTGAATCTTTAAATTCGAGTTGCTTCCACCCTAATGCAAAAGGGTTCAACCAAGGTCATGTAAAAATCCAGAGCACCAGCCCTAACCTTTCCACCCTAACAATAGAGATCTCGATCCCTCTATAGCTTCTTTACTTTTGCACGAAATTTTTTCCGGATTTTCTATGTATGAATGAAATGCACACACCTGGGTTCAGCTTATTTCTAAGCTCTAATGCTGGGATGTTACAGGTTTCTTACATTACGTACTGTTATGGGCGAGGTATATACATTTTTAGTCCCGTAACTTGCATTGTCGGAGCGTTTTAGTCCCACATCTTGCAAAGTGAACAATATTAGTACCACAACTTGCAATCCGGGAGCATTTTATTCCAATTTGATTTGATTTTTACGATTTCAACCAAATTTATCCAACTGTAGGTCAAATGTGGCATCGATTTTTTTCAAAATAACTTCTGTGTATTTTTTCTGCGCTTGCGACCTTGCCTGACAAGGTCCCCCACCTATCAGTTGTTGTACAAATAAGAAAACAAATATGAAAATATTTATCTACAGTGGTGGGAATCGATCTCACTACCTACGGCTAGAACCATGTGGCCTAACCGTCGTCGTCGTTTTCGTGTCGCTTGTGGTAGTGTAGTACACTAATAGAACCGGAACTCTCCACATCTCTCCCGTCGCCCCCTTTGAGAGACGGCTCTCGACCGCAACTGCCCTCCCTCTCCTCCCTCCTCTCCGGTAGCCATGGCGGCCGGTGTGGAGATGGAGTTGGTGGTTGGCCTACTCTTTCTCTAGTAATAGGTCTAGTTGTTTTCTTCCTTGAGATTTGTCCCCTAGTGGCGATTGAGGGTCGGACGGTGGATCTCGGCGGCCAGATCCACTGCGCCTCGTTCTTCATCCACTCAGATGCATCCCGCTGGTGGCAAGCGGTGGTCCAGAAGAGCTGGCTGAGGGCGTGCATCCCTCTAAATAAGGCGCGCATCGGGTGCTTCGAGCTGGAGGCGCCGGATCTCCTCTGGCTCGATGTGGTCTCTCTTTCCTCCGCGGTGGTCCACTCGCCCATGCAATAAGATCCAATCTTTTGTCCTGTTTCATTGCCATCGCCATCCTCTTCGCTCATCTCCCCAGGTCTGTGGCAAGTTCCTTGGTGTTGACGGTGAGCCGTTTTATCTGACGCGGTGGTGGCGTGCCCTTGCTACTCTGGCTCTTCTTGCTTTGCTTCTTCTCTTCCTCTCGATCTCCATGGTGGGGATGGGGGAAAGTAGTAGTGGAGTCAAACTTCGCCGGAGTGTCTCTAGAGTTTTAGAGCCTCTTGTTCCTAGAGCATCTCTTCGGCGTCCACGAGGGCGCGAATCTTCGTCAAGCCGGTGCGCTCCGACATATTCTCAACCTCCTCTGGGAGGCCCTTCTCGAGGTCGGGCTCTGAGGGCTTCGTTGGGCCGGCGACAAGTGATTTTGTCCCCGTCGCCGTTCTCGGCTGCAGCGCTCGCCTCGTTCTGCTCCACGGTGGGGAAGAGATAGGACTAGTTTGTGATTGCAATATTTTAGCAAGGTCCTATCTACAAATGTCAGGGACCCATGTTTTATTCTTCTGTCTTTTTAGGGTCCCCTGTAATATCATTGTACACCCACTGTTATATTAATGACAGCCTCTAGCCCCTTCTAGGGTGCTCCGTTGCTTTAAAAAAAAAAACCTACGGCTAAAGAAATTCAAGCTTGGCCACTACAGCACACAAGGGCATTTGATAATTTTCAGAGCCTTTCTTTATTATATATTAGTTTTAGGCTGAGTTAGGTATCACCCACACTACAAGCTAGCTAGGTCTTATTGGCTCACACATACAAAAAGAAGTTACTTATACTAGCGCATACACAGAGTGAAGTGAAATTTGATTGATTGAGTGTACACATAGACTACATGTAGACTTTCTTTTGGACATTAAAAAAATACGTGTTCTAAAGCTGTGAAAAATTCTGGAAAAAGATACAAATTTTCAATCCAAAATAATTTGTGCACACACGGACATTTTTATGAGCGTATATGCTGACAAAAAGATGAAGAAAATTTTCAATCTAAAATAATTTTGCAAAACAAATATGCTAACAGTTGTATAAAAATAATTACGTCCTCGAAAAGTAGCAAACAGCTGGCGTGAACATTTTTTACGTGCATCTGTTGTTTCAAATTGTATAAAAACAATTACGCCCTGGAAAATAGGAAGTGAGCATTTTTTTAACATGCGTATGTGGTTTTAAATGGTATAAATATAATTACGTCCTCAAAAGTAGCAAACAGCAGCTTTGGGCGTACTGGCTTGTTTAGTTACTGGATGGTGTTTAGTTCGAATACCGACAATTTCTGTACTATTAGTGTTGCCCACTTTACAAGATGTGGGACTAAAATACTATTAGGATGCAAGATATGGGACTAAAAGTGTATATAGCTCGTTTTGGGCTGCGCGCACCTGCACGTACGTCGCGAGCCCGTTATGTCACATGCAAAGATTTTCTTATGTCGCGTGTCATCGGTTGAGAACGGGCGCGCGGGGCCTGACACCGTCTCGCTCCTGGTTTGGACGCGTTGTAGAATAATTTTCTACATCCAGAGAGTCAATAATATATATATTGTATTCTAACAGTCCCATCCTCGTAGACAGAGTTTAAGTGAGATTCTAACCTCGCGCCGCCTGCTAGCCAGGCGACACGGGGGCGATCACCACCGCCGACCCTCGAGGCCCACCCTCCAGCCTTGTAATACTATATAAATTACTGCCCAAAGGTTTACAATGTAGTAACTATAGAATAAACAATATCAATACTATGTCAACACAATACACTATTAATTTTTCTTCACATATCAACATATCGTTTTCATATCTTGAAACTATTTTTATATACGGTACTACTAGCTACTTGGAAAGATGGGCGGAAGCGAATTATTGTGCACTGTCGCTGGGCGCTAGTCATGCTTTGGTCTAGGAATGCGTGAGTACATTGAGCAGTGGCTTCATGGTGTTGACGAGGGCCCGGTGCACCCTGCTGGCTGCCGTCCTCTGCCGCGAAGGCGCACTTCTCTAAGCTCCGCAGCCGTTCCATGGCCTCCGCAGGAGATGCAGCCGTCAGGGATGTAAATGCTCCAAGGGCAGAGGAGGAGGAGATGGAGCAAAACCTGGAGGCAAGCCCAACGAAGATGGCGGCGGACCCAGATGCTGCGGCACATGTGGCGGCCGTGACGGCCTCGGCCAAAGCGGCCTCGCCGGCCGGGGTAGAAGAGGAAGGACGTCGGTGTGATAGGACGTGCAATGTGGAGGCGAGACGGGAGAGGTCGCGGTGGTGGCGGCCCGTGCTCAGCTGGCCCAGCGTGGCAGCGAGGCGGGCGGCGTTGCCATGGCGGCGCACCGCGGCCTGGGCCTCGGCGAGTAGCTGCTTCAGGGAGACGAGCACCTCGCGGCATAAGCCGTGCGCGTCGGCGAGGAGGATGAGGTCACCAAACAGCCGCTCCGTCCACCACGACGCCATCTGCTGGCACCGTCGCCTCTCCAAGCCCTGCACCTGGAGGTGGAGGAGCAGGTCGGTGAGACCGGACAGGAGGTCGCCAAGGTGGTCCATCCCTGCGCCGACCCACGCCGTGCGAGCTGCTGCCTCCTCCGTCGTCCCTGGCGCCTTGGTCCACCCGAGAAGGGCGTTGACGGAGTAGTGGAGGCCGGCGAAGGCCGGGTGGAGATGGCCGGCGGAGCGAGCGCGTGAGAAGTCAGAGAGCTCCTTGCGGCGAGGCCTGGGGACAGCGAGAGCGGCGAGCCATTGGCGAAACCCTGCTCCCATTTTCCTTTGCTCGCTCCTAGTGAAGTCGAGATGCTCAGGTACCATATACGCATGGAACATGGTGGTGTGCCAAAGTGGAGCACACGGTCCGTCCTTTTATAGGGGTCCGAGTCTCTAACCACCGGTCCAGCACACGATTAATCCAGAATTGTAAGTGACGTACTACTGGTATTATCCAAAATAATATCTCAAAAAAAAAGTATTACCCAAAATAATGTATAAGTGATGTAGCATAACTGAAAATCGTTTCTAACTGACCTGACGTCTGTGAATGCAGCTGGCCTTGTACCGTGTTTGCTTGCTCACGAATTCTAAGTGGGACAGGTGGCCACTTTATTATTATTAGCTTTATAAAACAAGAAGAGAACTATATATATGAATTCTACGTGGGACAGGTGGCCGCTTTATCAACGCCTAACTGTAACCAACCAGCCGTCAAACACCATCATGTATCATGTACTATGAAAAGGTCAGACGTGCTATATTTCGACATCGATGTGCCCGTGCCCGTATAATTTTGGAGCACAACGCGCACCGTTTTCCTCCACCAGGCGCTGTAAACTACAGCGCAAGCGCGGCCGCAAAAAAAGGGTCCTCCACTAGGCGCTGCAAACTACAGCGTGCGGCAGCACTGAAAACAACATTCACACAGCGCTATGCATTCAACAAGATCAAATACGCAAATAAATCATCAACCAAATGATCTACCATAGTTCAAATATCATCACATAGTTTAAGAAAAACGCACAACATATTAAATGGATGCAAAGTGCAACATTGCATTTGCATATGACAAATGCAAAAGAGAATCTCACACTTGCTCTTCTTCTTCTTCTTCTTCTTCTTCTTCTTCTTCTTCTTCTTCTTAAATCTCACCTCGGCTTGATGGAGGAATAGAAGGATCCATAGAGGCCATGAATCCTCCCGGCGGTGCTCCCATGGATCCATAGACACCTCTCCGACATTGTATGCATCTAAATCTAAAAATCACCGACTCTACATGGCAAGAAATGTTTTTTACCTCTCCGGCATTTCATTGAACACCATGTGTGCGCTGGTTTGGTCGGCGGATGGCGGCGGCGGTGGTGGATTGCTCCTTGGAGCCGGCGGCGGAGGTTGTTGCACGCGCCAAGCTGCGGACACCTTCACCTTCTTCTGTGCCGGCTTGTCGGTGCCCGCCGCGGCCGACGGGCGCTTGTGGACGGGAACCTGAAGGGATACGGGTAGGCTACACTAGCGCAAATCAAAATTTTCTACCGCGTATACCAGGATTACTGTTGTCATAGATCACGAGATTACCACTAGACGCGCAGTTGCGGAATTGATGAAGCGCGTCGAGGCAGTGCAGACGTTCCACGTCTCCTCCTTGTCCTCGTCCCACGAGCAGCTCCCCTTGCGCGATTCGTCCAAGCGCTACAGATGCAGCGCCTCCGAGGTATCCACACGTACAGGGTGGAAGCGTCAGACGCCGGACTGCTAGGTCCGCGCGTGCAACACAGGCGTGAGGAGTGGCAGCTGGGAATGATCTAAGGTCTGACCCTGTTCAGCTCGCCCCACCCTCTCTTATATATGCGTCTCTAGTGGGCTTCTACATTAGCAGCCCATTAGTAGCCTAAGCCTGGTCTAATTCGGATCCAATCCTCATTAGGCTTCCAGCCCCTTAAGTGTGTGACCCTATAGGTTCATATGCCTATAGACATGACACGAATACACCTATTCTGTCAATAGTTGGTAGCGGCCTCTAGCAAGATGTGCCAACTCCTAAACGCATACAAAGATCATACGGACGAACCATCACAAGGTTTAGTACATGTCTTTCCCTTAGCCTCACGATATTTGGTCTAGCTCCAAGCTGACCTTCCTTTCTCGATACCGTAATTCGGAATCCCTGTACTAGGTTAACTCTTAACCATAGGTAGCACGACCATACATTTCTGGATCCGATCACTCGAGGGGCCCAGAGATATCTCTCTCAAGTAGAGAGGGGCAAATCCCATCTTGATTGACCATGCCTTGCAGCATGCTTCACGACAAACCCGAAAGCTACCTTTATAACTACTCTGTTACGGTGCAGCGTTTGATAGCCCCAAAGTAGGTCGATCCACATCTCAAGTACATGCGACAATCTCAGGTCTAAGGACAAAACGTACACGATGTGTAGAGAGAGAGCTGCAACTAATTGCCAGTCTCAGGTTGGGTCAGTCCAACCCCATGTTCAAAACATGTGTCCACATCATTGGTTTGACATCTCCATGTCTATGACTTGCCAAACATAGTCATCAACCAATCGATGTGCTAGTCTAATATTCACGTGTGTCCTCACATAAACTTCGACTAGGGACAACTCTTAAATAACCATACAAGTAAAGAGTTTCACAAACAATTCACACAATTGTCAATCAATACAAGTTGCCTGATATGGATATTGAAAGAACATTACAATAACTCATGGATACATATGAAATATAATCATCTCTATGATTGCCTCTAGGGCATATTTCCTTCAGTCTCCCACTTGCACTAGAGTCAATCTAAAATGTATCTAATACCAATTGCTCTTGTGTGCGCTTCATGCGCGGGCTGCCGGAGAGGCTTAGTCAAGGGATCAGCAATATTTGAGTTCGTATGTATTTTGCATATCATGACACTACCATCCTCAACGAACTCTCGAATCTGATGGTAACGCATGCGAATATGTTTGTTCTTCTGGTGCTGTCTAGGTTCCTTGGCCTGTGCAATAGCACCATTGTTATCACAATAAACGTCCAAGGGATTGGACGCGCCCTGAACCAAACCGAGAGCGATCAGGAAATTCCTAATCCAAACAGCTTCCTTTACGGCCTCCGAGGCAGCAATATATTCAGCTTCTGTTGAAGAGGAGGTCACCGTATCTTGTTTGGAACTTTTCCAGCTCAAAGCACCACCATTCATGACAAACACATAACCTGATTGCGATTTCGAATCATCTGAGTCGTTAAGGTAACTCGCATCTGTGTAACCCTTTACACTGAGTTCATCCTCACCTCCATAAACTAGGAACACATCTTTAGTCCTTTTCAAGTACTTAAGGATGTTCTTTACCGCTGTCCAGTGACCTTCACCTGGATCAGCCTGGTATCTGCTCGTAACACTTAGAGCATAGGAAACTTCTGGGAGAGTACATATCATTGCATACATGATAGATCCAATAGCCGAAGCATATGGAACCTTACTCATGCGCTCACGCTCATCAGTAGTCGAAGGACACTGAGTCTTGCTGAGTTTTATGCCATGAGACATGGGCAAGAACCCCTTCTTAGCCTCTTCCATGCTGAACCGTTTCAACACTTTGTCAATGTATGTACTCTGGCTTAATCCAATTAGCCTTCTTGATCTATCTCTATAGATATTGATGCTCAGAATATATGCCGCTTCTCCCAAGTCCTTCATCGAAAAACTATTTTTCAATGAGGTCTTAACAGACTCGAGCATAGGAATGTCATTTTCAATCAGTAATATGTCATCTACATATAAGATTAGAAACACCAGCTCTCTCCCACTTTCCTTCTTGTAAACACAAGGTTCTTGTTCGTTTTTGATGAAGCCAAACTCCTTTACAACTTCATCAAATCGAATATTCCAACTCCGAGATGCTTGCTTCAGCCCATAAATGGACTTCAGAAGTTTGCATAACTTTCTAGCATTGTCTGGATCGACAAAACCTTCGGGTTGCATCATATACACGTCCTCAGTTAGGATTCCATTTAGGAAAGCCGTCTTGACATCCATCTGCCATATTTCATAGTCGAAATGTGCAGCAATGGCTAGAATTATCCGTATAGATTTAAGCATCGCTACGGGCGAGAAAGTCTCGTCGTTGTCAACTCCTTGAACTTGTCGAAAACCTTTTGCAACAAGTCGAGCTTTAAGGATGTGAACATTTCCATCCATATCAATCTTCTTCTTATGGATCCATTTGCACTCGATGGCTTTAAAACCATCAGGCAGGTCAACCAAGTTCCAAACTTGATTGTCTCCCATGGACTCTATCTCGGATCTCATGGCGATCAGCCATTTCTCAGAGTCTGGGTCCACCATCGCTTCTGCATAGGTCGCAGGCTCATCATTGTCTAACAACAATAATTCCCGCGCTTCGTGGAGCCTCGCCGACCTTCGTGGCTGTGGTGCTTCTGTTGCCACGGGTTCCTCAACTTGTTCTGCTACAATAGCATCACTCGTAGAAGCATCCCCAACTGGCTCATCTTGAACTTCTTCAAGTCGCACCGACCTTCCACTTGTTCCCTTTGTGAGAAACTCTTTCTCTAGGAAAACACCGCTACGAGCGACAAACACTTTTCCCTCCTCTCGTTTGTAGAAGTAATACCCTACGGTTTCCCTTGGATATCCCACGAAAATGCACTTATCCGATTTGGGTATTAGCTTGTCCGACTGAAGTCGCTTGACAAATGCATCACAACCCCAAATCTTTAGAAAAGACAAACTGGGATTCTTTCCAGTCCACATCTCATATGGTGTCTTAACTACGGATTTAGATGGTACCCTATGAAGTGTGAAATCTGTCGTTTCTAGAGCGTAACTCCAAAATGATAATGGTAAATTCGACTGGCTCATCATAGATCGAACCATGTCCAACAAAGTTCGATTACGCCGTTCGGAGACCCCGTTTCTTTGAGGCGTTTCGGGCGGCGTAAGTTGTGGAACAATTCCGCAACTCTTAAGATGATCGCTAAATTCGTGACTCAAATATTCACCTCCACGATCAGATTGCAAGGCCTTTATTTTCTTGCCACGTTGATTCTCTACTTCACTCTGAAACTCTTTGAACTTTTCAAAAGTTTCAGACTTATGCCTCATCAAGTAGACATAACCATATCTACTGAAATCATCAGTGAAAGTAATGAAGTAGTGATATCCTCCTCTGGATGTCATGCTCATTGGTCCACACACATCAGTATGTATGAGTTCCAACAAGTCTGTCGCTCTCTCGGGTAAACCCGAAAAAGGTGACTTGGTCATATTTCCAAGTAAACAAGCCTGACATGTCTCATATGATTCAAAATCAAACGAAGTTAGAAGACCATCACCATGGAACTTCTTCATGCGCTTTTCACTTATATGCCCCAAACGACAATGCCATAAATAGGTACACTACTGGAAAAACCATCTTCAGTTCGATCCGAACAAGCCCAGCAGTCCCGCCCCGTCATGAACCGTGACTAGTGCTAGCACTAGTCCCGGTCCGTGAGGCCTCCAATGGCTAGAAATGGCCATAAGCATTAGTCCCGGGCCGGACCAAAGCATTAGTCCTGGTCCGTAATACAGCCCGGGACTAATAAGCTGGAGCGGGGCAACAGCTCTTTCGGGGACTATTAGTCCCGGGTCGTATCATAGCCCGGGACTAATTGTCCATCACTATATATACAGCTCCCTCACCAGCTGCCCTAAAGCATATGGTGGCCATTTTTCTCAAAGAAATCAAGAGAGTTCATGCCATTTTTTTCTCAAGATTTGTCAAGATTTAGTTTGCAACACCTAAATCCAAAGCTTTAAAAGGTTAGAACTTCATTCTTTCATCTCTTATTGCTACTTTAGCTCTATATAATGCTCTAGAAGTATAGAGATATGGATCAAATGCATGCATGCTCTAGAAGTAGCTAGAAGGATTTTGATATATATGTGTAACAAATTTTGATTAGGCACATAGTTACTGAAAATTGAAATGTGTAATTTTAGAGTTTTAGAGCTTAGAATGGAATGAGGTTTTCACTGATAGAACAATAATAAAAAACTCCACATTTATCATGTTGATTGTTTTCTCCAATTCACAAATTGGTGCATGTAAATTTTTCAAAATTCAAAATTAATGCTCTACAAGCTCTCAATATAACTTGTAATAATTTTATCATGAGGTGTAATGGTTTTTGATATACTTTTACTATAATGCAGATGGTCCGGGAATGGATGTACGGTACTGACCGACGTTCTGGCGAGTTCATTAATGGCGTGCATGAATTCATCTGTGTTGCTGATGCAAACAAGCACAATGGTTTTGTATTCTGTCCATGTAATGGATGTAGGAATCAGAAGGATTACTCTGACTCAAAAACCCTTCACAGCCACCTGTTGAAGTCCGGCTTCATGCCCAGTTATAATTGTTGGACCAAGCACGGAGAGAGAGGGGTTATAATGGAAGACAATGAAGAAGAGGAGGAGGATGACAACTATCATGGTTTCCCTGAGTACGGAGATACTTCCATGGGGGATGCTAAAGGGGAGGATGAAGAAGAGACACATGATGAACCCGCTGGTGATCTTGGTCGGACCATTGCCGATGCACGAAGAGATTGTGAAACTGAAAAGGATAGGGAGAAGTTCAATCACATGCTAGAGGATCACAAAAAGTTGTTGTACCCAAATTGCGAAAATGGTCTGAAAAAGCTGGGCAGCACACTGGAATTGCTGCGATGGAAGGCTGAGTGTGCTATACCTAACTCCTCATTTGAAAAGTTGTTGAAAATGATGAAGAATATGCTTCCAAAAGATAATGTATTGCCCGCCAGTACATACGAAGCAAAGAAGGTTGTCTGCCCTCTAGGTTTAGAGGTTCAGAAGATACATGCATGCCCTAATGACTGCATCCTCTACCGTGGTGAGGAGTATGAGAATTTGGATGCATGCCCGGTATGCACTTCACTTCGGTATAAGATTAGACGAGATGACCCTGGTGACGTTGAGGGCGAGCCCCCCCCCCCCGGAAGAGGGTTCCTGCGAAGGTGATGTGGTACGCTCCTATAATACCACGGTTGAAACGCTTATTCAGAAACAAAGAGCACGCCAAGTTGTTGCGATGGCATAAAGAGGAACTTAAGTCAGACGGGATGTTGAGACACCCCGCTGATGGGTCGCAATGGAGAAAAATCGATAGAAAGTACCCGGACTTTGCAGATGACGCAAGGAGTTTAAGGTTTTGTCTAATATAAAGGGGATAATAAAGGGGCTAATACCCGGACTTTGAACATGATGAAAGTACCCGTCTGGCTTCTCGTCGAATATAAAGGGGATAATAAATATGGCAAAAAAAAAGTTCCAAAACCTAAAGTCTCATGACTACCACGTGATTATGACGCAAATGCTTCCGATTGCATTGAGGGGCCTTCTACCAGATAATGTTCGAGTACCCATTGTGAAGCTATGTGCATTTCTCAATGCAATCTCTCAGAAGATAATCAATCCTGAAGATCTACCACGGTTACAGAATGATGTGGTCCAATCTCTTGTCAGTTTTGAGTTGGTGTTCCCACCATCCTTCTTCAATATTATGATGCACCTGCTGGTTCACCTAGTCGAAGAGATTTCCATTCTCGTTCCTGTATTTCTACACAATATGTTTCCCTTTGAGAAGTTCATGGGAATCTTAAAGAAATATGTTCGTAACCGTGGTAGGCCAGAAGGAAGCATCTCTAAGGGATATGGAACAGAGGAGGTCATTGAATTTTGTGTTGACTTTGTTCCTGACCTTAAGCCGATTGGTCTTCCTCAATCGCGGTATGAGGGGAGACAAAGTGGAAAGGGTACTCTAGGAAGGAAATCAATAATATGTAGAGACGAACATTCTTACACCAAAGAACATTACACCGTTCTACAGAATTCTATCTTGGCAGCCCCATATATCGAGGAACACAAGAAAATCTTATGCTCCAACAACCCTGGAAAGCATGACTCTTGGATTAGAGATGAACACATGAAGTGGTTTGGCGGTTGGTTGCAACATCTCATCAAAAACAACACTCTTGGAGATCAGCTATACTTGTTGTCTAGGTCACCATCTTCGACTATATCGACTTTCCAAGGGTATGAGATAAATGGGTATACATTTTACACGATAGCCCAAGATAAAAAGAGCACCAACCAAAATAGTGGTGTCCGCTTTGATGCAACAGACAACAATGGGTCAAAGACCACATATTATGGTTACATAGAGGAGATATGGGAACTTAGCTATGGACCTACTTTTAAGGTCCCCTTGTTTCGGTGCAAATGGGTCAAGCTGACGGGAGGAGGGGTTGAGGTAGACAAGAAATATGGAATGACATCGTTGGATCTCAACAATCTTGGGTGGCTAGACGAACCATTCGTCCTAGCCAATGATGTGGCCCACGTTTTCTATGTGAAGAACATGTCTACCAAACCTAGAAAACAAAAAAATAAGAAAAAGAATACATCAGACGATGAGCCAAAGCGCCACATAGTTCTTTTAGGAAAAAGAAACATCGTGGGAGTGGAGGACAAGACAGACATGTTAGAAGATTGTGATAAGTTTCATGAAATTCCGCCCTTCGCGGTGAAGGATGACCCAAGCATCATGTTAATGAATGAAGATGCTCCATGGATACAACGGGATCAGAAAGGAACACACGCGAAGAAATGATATGTAATAATTGTAACATTTTATGAGTGAAGATGTTCCATGCATGTGTCCATTTTTATAGTGTTATCTGCAAACAATCTTGAGTGTGTTAGTCCCGTTTTGTGGCTGGACCGGGACTAAAGGAGGGCCTTTAGTACCGATTCATACTTACCATTAAGATGTGATCTCCAAACGCGTGATGTCACATATTAGGGAGTGCCTCTATGACTAGTTTCTCAGAGATGCCGGAGGACTGGGCTCCGTCGGCATCTCCCTGAAACTGGCCGTAGTGGTGTCCCTGCTCTCGAAAACCATCTTGCAGCTTGTAACTTCTCTAACTAGATCAATACGCTTGGGAGCTAACTAATTTCACATATTAGGGAGTGCCTCTATGAACAGTTTCTCGGAGATGCCGGAGGACTGGGCTCCGTCGGCATCTCCCTGAAACTGGCCGTAGTGGTGTCCCTGCTCTCGAAAACCATCTTGGAGATGCCTCAAACTGGCTGGAGGACTGGACTCACAAGGATGCCTATTTATAGTACAAGCAGCTCGGCATAATGTCGACACTCACGACATAATGTCGACACTCACCCCTATTATTAGTGTTGACTCATCTTTAGTCCCGGTTGGTGTCTCCAACCGGGACTAAAGGTTCATCTTTAGTCCCGGTTGGTGACACCATCCGGGACAAGGTACAAGCCGCACGACATAATGTCGACACACCCCTATTATTAGTGTTGCCTGGCCCAGTCTACCGCAATCCCTTCAGTCGCGGTTGGTTTCTCCAACCGGGACTAGAGATGAACCCTCTCTTTATATAGGCATTTCCCTCTATTTATTAGGTAACACTCAAGACATTTATTAATATTAAAAACCGGGACAAACCGGGACTAGCTAACACAAAGGACTAAAGCCACCCCCTTTAGTAATAATCATGCCTAGTCCTATAGTACGCAGCTTCAGGGTCTTCATCGTCATCATCATGGTCATCGTCACCTGCCACTCCGGGGATCTCAGCCCATCCATGGCATATACCAGGGGCCATTCCAGCCTCGGTTTCACGGCGAGCGGGAGAGGGGTCTCCTGGAAGACGATGCCGCTACCGCCGGGCCGGTGTGGGGCCTGTGGCGGGTGGACTCGTGGGCACCGTAGGCGAGGATGGTCTCCCCCGACGATGTAGCGTATCACTCTGATGATAGTACGGTTCGCCCACCACAGACGACGGCCGGCTTCGTTGTGGATCACCGGTGGCGGGCCATTACCCTCGTACCTGGCGAGCTCCCTTTCTTGCCTATTAGCAAAGAAGGCATTCCAGGTGTCGTAGTTGTTGGGATCCCACTGGGGATCCATCCACTGCTCCGGCGTGAGCTCGTGGTAGAAGTGGTTTGTGATGACCACCTGGCGTGCAGAACCTTGAGGGACAGGAACCCCTCCAGCGCTCAACATCCAGCCGGCGGGCGGCCGATAGCCCGGCGGACAAGGGTAGTTGGAGGCGCACAGCGCCTCGGTCTCCTCGAGGATCAGAATGGCCCAGTAGGCGTTGTCCATTGTTCTAAGAGAGGAAGGTGTGGATGTGTGGATAGCAATGGCACGATTGCCCTAAATATAGAGGGAAAGGGCGGGAAAACTTGGCGTGAAGCTTTGGGAAATGGCGGTAAATATCTTTAGTCCCGGTTAGTGACTACATCCGGGACTAAAAGCTCTCGTAGAAAGGAAAGGGCGGGAAAACTTGGCGGGAAGAGGTGGGAAATGGCGGAAAATATCTTTAGTCCCGGTTTTTGACTACAATCGGTACTAAATGGATATTATATTAAAATTCTTTATATTTTTCTAATAATAAAAGACATATTATTTGTTTTATTTGGATTATTTCAATAAAAGATATGATTTTTTAAAGTTTTTATATTAGTTTTGAATTAAAAAGGAAAATTTACAAATGAAATAATTTATAAATGATGCAAACAGATAAATGGATATTAGATTAAAATTCTTTACATTTTTATGATAATAATAGACATATTATTTGTTTTATTTGGATTATTACAATAAAAGATATGATTTTTCAAAGTTTTTATATTAGTTTTGAATTAAAAAAGAAAATTTACAAATGAAATAATTTACAAATTATGCAAAAAGACAAATGGATATTATAATAAAATTCTTTATATTTTTCTGATAATAATAGACATATTATTTGTTTTATTTGGATTATTACAATAAAAGATATGATTTTTCAAAGTTTTTATATTAGTTTTGAATTAAAAAAGAAAATTTACAAATGAAATAATTTATAAATGACGCAAAGAGATAAATGGATATTATATTAAAATTATTTATATGTTTCTGATAATAAAAGACATATTATTTGTTTTATTTGGATTATTACAATAAAAGATATAATTTTTCAAAGTTTTTATATTAGTTTTGAATTAAAAAAGAAAATTTACAAATGAAATAATTTATAAATGATGCAAACAGATAAATGGATATTATATTAAAATTCTTTACATTTTTCTGATAATAATAGACATATTATTTGTTTTATTTGGATTATTACAATAAAAGATATGATTTTTCAAAGTTTTTATATTAGTTTTGAATTAAAAAAGAAAATTTACAAATGAAATAATTTATAAATGATGCAAACAGATAAATGGATATTATATTAAAATTCTTTATATTTTTCTGATAATAATAGACATATTATTTGTTTTATTTGGATTATTACAATAAAAGATATGATTTTTCAAAGTTTTTATATTAGTTTTGAATTAAAAAAGAAAATAAAAAAAAAAAATTAGTCGCGGGTTGTGGCTGGACCCGGGACTAAAGGGTGCCTGCGCGCGTGAAAACGAAGCGGCCGAAAAAACCCTTTAGTCCCGGGTCGTGGCTTAACCCGCGACTAAAGGGGGGTCTTTAGTCGCGGGTTAAGCCACGGCCCGGGACTAAAGACCCTTTAGTCGCGGGCGGTGGCTTAGCCCGGTACTAAAGGGCTAGCCCTTTATATTCCGCGCGCCACCGCCCCTGTGCCCAACACTTGCATTTCTCCACAAAGACGAAGCACAGACGACGAATGCAGAGACGAAGAAGAGACGAGGTGCTGTCCGGCCGCCGCTTCCACCGCGCTGCCGTGCCGCGCTCCGCCGTGTCATGCTCCGCCGCTCCCCCGTGCCGCGCGCCGCCGTTTCGCCGCCTCGCCGTGCCGCGCGCCGCCGCTCCGCGCCGGCGTCGGTGAGCGCCGCTCGATCGATCGAGGACGGGGTGGTTTTTTATTTTAGTTAGGATTTAATTTTTAGGATTATAATTATTGTTTTAGTTATTAGGATTAGTATTAGGATTATATTGTTTTAGTAGTTATTAGGATTAGAATTATTGTTTTAGTTATTAGGATTAGTATTAGGATTACTGTTTTAATTAAAATATTAGAATTAGGATTAGGATTATTTATTAGTTATTTTTTTGTTTTATTTTTTAGGATTATATTGTTTTAGTTAAATTTTTTTACCACAAATAATATTAGGATTATTGTTTTATTATGGTTATTTTTTTGTTTTAGTTATTATGATTATTGTTTTAGCACTAATAATATTAGGATTATTATAATTAGGATTATATTGTTTTAGTTATTAGGATTATTGTTTTTTCTAACCTATTTAACTCTCTTTTTGTTATAGATAATTAAGTCATGGATACATCCGAATATCCTGGTCGCATCGGTGAAGGTTTTCTTCAGGGCATGATAAGAGGTCAAGACATTACTACCGGCGCCGAAGATATTTTGCTCGAGGAAGATATTTCCTCATATCTGAATGTACCAAGGGGAAGTCCAGATGGACGAAGGGCAAACAAATAACAACAATAATGATGGCCCCTCGACAGGATCCGGCGAGGTACATATATATATAAAGTCTCGTGTTACCTCTATTCATTAACTGATCTAGATATATATTAATCACTCTCTCTTCTTCTTTTAGCCCACCGGATCGAAGCAATCGACAGCTCGAACGAAACGAGGGCCAAACAAAAAGTTGGATGGTAATCAGAGGTTCACCATCGAAGAAATAGATGATGATGGTGAACCGATTGCTCCAGAGAAGCACCGGAGGATGTTTATAAATCAATGCGGGGTGCTTGTTAGGGACAACCTGCCGATCACCATCCAAGAATGGATTAAGTCAAAGAAAGCCGGTGAAGAATCCAACAGCTATGTCACCGATGATGCCAAAGATGACCTTTGGCACAAGCTCATAGCGCATTTCATACTACCTCCAGAGTATGAGGAATTTGAGGTAGATGGTATTACCCCAAGGCCGGGTGGGCTTGAAAATAGAGCGAAAGTCAAGGAGTGGGAAGTAAGCAAGATGGCTGAACTGTACCGGAACCACAAGAAAAATTTATACGCGAAATATGTCGCGAAAAAGAAAACTCCAGACTTCAAAGGAGTAAACGAGAAGTTGAGAGAACAGTGGCCCGATTTTGTACAGTACAAGCAATCTGATAAAGGAAAGGTAAAGTCGTCAAAGAACGCGTTAAATGCTGCCAACAAGAAATACCATCATAAACTGGGGACAGGTGGATACAAGAGTGTCGTCCCTAAGTGGGAAACTATGGAGAAGGAAATGAGGGATCGAGGCGTCACTCTTGGTACAGATGGATGGCCAGAGAGGTCAAAGCACTGGTGGTACGGGCACGGGGGATCCTTGGACCCAGAAACAGGGAAGACATTATTTCATGATAAAATTCTAAAACCCTCTCGAGAACTTATTCAAGCAATGAACGATGCTCAATTGGGATTGTTCCGTCCCGAGAGAGAGAACGACGAGCTGACACGCTCCCTAGGGAATCCTGAAAAGGGAGGACGAACACGAGGCAAAGGCGCCGGTGTCTCGTGGAAGAAAGGGTTTCCTCAGTACGATGCCAGTTACAGAAGCCGTCAGAGAAAGAAGGACCGGGAGGCAGACCGGATCTCCAGGGTAGAGCAGGACCTAGCTGATCTGAAGAACCTCATGCATGAAATTATCCAAAGGCCGACGTCGTCAACTCACCCGCGGTCTGATGATCCTGCATTGGATCTTAGCCAACGGAGAAGCAGCGTGGCTTCCACGGAGGTCCGTGCTGATGATCAAGCACTGCTGGAGGATGCACCGGCTCCTCACTACCCCGTGGATGATGTCAGAGAGATGGCGCAATGTGAGCTACATCAGCCAATGAACAACCTGTCCTTCAAGGTGGCGATCGGCTCTGCTTTACCTTGTCTACCTGGAGCACTCCACCATTCACTTCCGATTCCACCAGGCTATGCTCGTGTCACGGTGGATGACATAGTGGAGGATTTTGCGGACCTAGAGATTGAAATCGCTATGCCTGAAGGCCTTACAAAACTAGGAGATGTCAAGCGCAACATCATTCTATGGAATAAGAAGTACATCAAGTTTCCAGGCTCGGCGCCAAGGCCACCGACTCCAAGGAATCCAAATCCACCCCGCATAAAATATCGTCAACCTCCAAGTCCACCCCAACCTGTTTATCGCCAACCTCCAAGTCCACCCCAACCCGATTATCGCAAACCTCCAAGTCCACCCCGCCCCGCTGACGATCGCCGCAGCAGGAGTACATCAACTCGATCTCCGCCTCCGCCTCCGTGCAATACTACTACTGAAGGGAATATGCCCTGAGAGGCAATAATAAAGTGTTTATTATGTGTATTCCAAGTATATGATAGATGTTTATTTTGCATGCTATAATTGAATTTCTACGGAAACATTAATACATGTGTGTTTAATAAACAAACAAAAAGTTCCTAGTTATGCCTCTCTCATAAACTAGTTCGTTGATTAACAAGATGATCACAGTTTCCTGATCATAGACATTGGATGTTGTTAATAACGAGATCACAACATTAGTGTAATGGTGTGATGAACATTCATCCGAAGTATAGCCTTATGATCAAAGTCATTGAGTTTATATTGCTATAACAACTTACGAAGTGATCCTAATCCTTAGACCATGAGATCATGTCAATCACTAACACCGGAAGAGTTTTTTGATAACATCAAACGTTACACCGTAACAGGGTGATTATAAAGATGGATTCAGAACTAATAAAGTGTTATGTTGAGGCTCATGGATCGAGAGTGGAATTTGTTCATTCCGATGACGGATAGATATACTCTGGGACCCTCTCGGTGATATCACATTGATTAGCTTGCAAGCAAGTGATTTGATCACTAGAATGTTATATCACGGGAACGAGAAAAGAGTGCATGTCAGTAATGAGATCAAACTAGGTATGGAGATACCGATGATCGAATCTCGGACATGTAATATATCGTGAAACAAAGGGATTAAGATACTAGCATAAAAGGTTCCGACGATCACAAGAAAGTCATCGTTGAATGTGTGGGAGTCAGTATGGGTCTCCAGATCCCGCTTCTGATTATTGATCCGAGAGGGGTCTCGATCATGTCCGCATTATTCACGAACCGTAGGGTGACACACTTAAGAGACACCGACATCCAATTGGAGCAAATGTTTCATGCCGAAAGAATAAACAAGCGCAGGAATTTATTTCACTAGATACCGAAACAGGTTTTCGGGTGAAATTGCATAAAGAGGTTATGCATGTGAAATAGAATTCTAGCAAGGGGTTATTTGTGCAATTTTGAGTGGAGGGAATTTAAAGGAATTTTGTGAGTGGAGTGTCCACCCACATGAAGAGGGGAGGGCAAGGGGGCAGCCCCCATGCGCCGGACACCCCCTTGGGGTTCCCCCCTCTCCTATAAAAGGCACCCCTCTCCTCACTTCTCACTCACACCTCCTCATGAAGGATCTCTCTCCCCCTCTAGAATTTATCCCCCATGGTCTAAGACTAGCGAGATACATGTTCCCGGTGGCTATTCGGCAAGAAAGAGTTGTGCTTCCGCTGCATCGCTGGAGCGAGGAGGCGGAGGTTGCTCGGTGCCTCGAACGTGTGTGCGAGCACGGATGCGCTGCTGATTTGCGGCGCTAGGACTTCCTCTCGATCTTGAGATCGGCAAGAGATCGTCTACATCAATCACGAGTCGAACTCGATAAGCTTTGTCAGTCTTCAAGGGTATGTTCTCTACGGATATACATCCGCCCGTTGTTTGTATCTAGTAGATAGATCTTGGTACTTAGTTCCCATCGTAGGAAATTTTTTGTTTTCTATGCTGCGAACCCTACAACTACCTCGTCGAAGAAATGGAAGTTCGACGGTCCCCCGCGCCCCACATCGAAGAAAGGTCAAACGCCGAAGATAGTCGATATCCCGCCGGCTCTTCCAAAGAGACCTTATGACAAGACCGATGATGAAACTAACATGGATGTGGCTGCCCAAGTTAAGGCGCATTTTGCACCCAAAAAGCCCGAGCCAAAGCCGGTATATAACAAAAAAACCAAAAAGTGGGCTAAGTCCTTTCTTGAGCAACCATCCCAGATATCGATGAATCAGGAATCAGACTATGACCGGGAGATTATTAAGCAAGCACAGAAGAAAAAAATCACAAGTGCAAAAAGCGGGAAGCAAGTTGCCCAGCTCGGAGCACAGAAGAATCAATCGATCGCCCCGCTCAAAGTCATTTCAGACCTCGACAAGGCCTTCAGAGCTGAAATGGATATGGACATGCAAATAATGGACCCTAGAGCCCGTAATAGTGCTGCACTTATGGGAATCACTGTATCGCAGGCCAAAGCACTTGCTAACGAAGCAAATATGTCTCTTGGTCAATATTTAGGCTATGAAGATACGCTAGTGGGTCAGATAGTACGACAGTATGTCCAAGGGGCGCCTCTAGTCAGTAATGAGGAGCTCACGCGTCTATCCACACATATGCGAAATCTGCACGAATGGTACATGTGGCAAGCACAAAAAAAGCATCAGAAAGATTGGTTTCCGGTGGACGTTAGAACGGAGCATCACTTCAAACCATACTCGATACAAGTTCAAATGACCGAACTGTTTCAGTTATACAACCAGCGCGCCCTCGACAAATCTATCATTGGTTGCTACTGTCTGTAAGTTATTTATTTCTATAATTAAGTTTGTAGCTTTAGCTCATTCATTGCATTTAATATATTATCCTAACTATATATATCCTTTTGTATGATGATATTATATTCTGCAGAATGAAGATGCTTGAATGCAAAAGAGCTAGAAGATACGACGTTGGGTTCATTGACCCATATATCATTAATGAATATACGTTAAATAATCACCCCAAAGACATGGAGGAAGACCTGTCCAGGTCCTTAACCGAGAATCATTTTGTTAAGGAAATACTATTTCCTTACAACTTCAAGTGAGTGTTTATATCTTGTACACATTTTATTTTTGCTTACTCGATGAGCTATATATGCATGTATGCTTATGTAAACGTTCGCAGATTCCACTGGATCTTGCTAAGCATTCAAGTTGACAAGTCCCTAGTTGAAATCCATGACTCATTAAGTTGGGACCAAGAGAAGTGGAGCAACATGAAAGCAATGCTCCATAAGTAATTTCAATCATTATCGCATTATATCGTCCTCTTTCATTCATTTCCTGATATCAAGTAACTAATAACTCCTTTGTTCATTTTCTTTGCCGAGCAGGTGTTGGACATGGTTCAGACAGAAAATACCAGGTCCATTCAAAGAGGAGCTAACTTATAAAATGGAGAAGAGTTTACAGCAGCCACCGAGTACATCCGAGAGTTGACCAGTGAGCGGAAAGTTGACTCACATTATATTTATGATTTGCGAGAGAAACTAGAGCCAGACCAGCGCATAAGAGCAATTCAAGAGGAGCTGGCGGGATTTATGATGAAGGCAGTCCTTGATGTACATGGAGAGCATTATGCGGATGACGTGGAACTCGATTTGCCTTAGTCATCTCCATGTAGCTCATATGATATATATATTCATCAATGACCATGTAATTTCAAAACATTTCTTCCTTTTGATATGATTGATTATGTGTATGCTTGCAAGGGATCGATTAATTATATAAATGCATCGACGTGTAGTGTGTATGTAGTAGCGTATAATATGTATACTGAAATATATGTTTGTTATAGTGAAACACAAAACAAAAAAGGAACAAAATGGCAAAAAAAAGGAAATACACAATCTTTGCCGCGGCAGAGAAATGTGGCGTTTCTCTGCCGCGGCAGGAAACCTTTTAGTCCCGGGTGGTGTTACAGCCGAGGACTAGAGGGTTTCCGCCCCCCGCGGCGCTGAAACAGCCACGTGGCTGTTATCAGTCGCGGGCCGTTGCGAGCCGGGAATAGAGGGGGGTCTCTAGTCCCGTTTTCACAGTCCCGGGCCCAAAACCGGGACTAGAGCCCGTTGCGGCCCGGGACTGGAGGCCCTTTTTCCACCAGTGGTAGGACTCAAATCATTAGGCCGAAGCCTTTTAGCACTAACATTGTAAATAGATGCATCATCAAGATTTAAAATAAATAACCCATTCACAATGGGAGCATTAGCCATAAACATATCATTCTTAGAGATTACACAACCATTGTTTGCACTCGCGAATGAATAACCATTCCTCATAAAACATGAAGGTGATAAAATGTTTCGACCCATACTTGGAATGTAATAACAATTATTCAACTCCATAATAAATCCTGAAGGAAGGTGAAGTTGCATGACGCCGACGAACAATGCAGCAACCCTTGCTTTATTTCCGACACGAAAATCCACTTCGCCTTTCTGCACTTCTCTAGTCCTTATTAGCCCCTGCATCGAATTGCAAATATGAGCAACCGATCCGGTATCAAATACCCAAGAGATAACATAGGAATCAGCGAGAAGAATGTCCATAACATTTACAACAAGCGTACCTGAGTGGGAAGTACTTTTACTTCCACTCTTCTTCAAAGAAGCCTGGTACTTGCTGCAGTTTCTCTTCTAGTGGCCATGTTCATGACAAAAGAAGAACTCAGTGTCTTCTACAGGTCCAGCCTTTTGCTTGGGTGCAGACTTAGGGATCGTATCCTTAGCCTTGCCCTTCTTCTTCCAAGAAGTACCCTTTTTCTTGAAGCTAGGCTTGTTCTGCACAGCCATCACATGGCTATGCCCTGCACACTTCTTCATGTCACTTTCTGCTGTTTTAAGCATCCCACATAATTCATTAAGGCCCTTCTCCACCCCATGCATATGGTAGTTCGAAATGAACTGCCCATAGCTGGATGGAAGAGACGCCAAAATGAATTCAGTGGCCAACTCTTGGCCTAGTGGAAAACAAAGCTTTTCCAATGTCTGACTGTAACCAACCATTTTGATCACATGGGGGCCTACAGCTGCTCCCTCTGCCAGCTTGCATTCGACAAAGGACTTGGCAACATTGTACCTCTCAGTCCTTGCCTGATCCTGGAACATGTCCTTTAGCGCTATGATCATATCGTACGCTTCCTGATCCTCAAACTTCTTTTGGAGTTCAGGTTACATGCATGCAAGCATAAGGAAGCTAACCTCAAGAGAATCATCACATGCTCTCTTGTAGGCGTTCTTTAGGGTAGCAGATGCATTATCAGCATGTTCATCAAGGATTGGGGTATCCAGAACCGTTTCCTTTTTATCAGACCTGAGAACAATTCTCAGGTTATGGACCCAGTCCAAAAAGTTTATTCCATTTAGTTTATCTTTGTCAAGAATCGAACGCAAAGAGAAAGGTTATGTAGTGTTCGGTGCCATTGATCTACAACAGAAAACATGCAAAATACTAAGCCATGTAACCATGAAATAGTAAAACATATTAAACAATTTAATAGCATATACTCCCACTTAAATCAATATCCCTCTATTGATACTAAGTGATTCAAGATCCACAATTAACAAGTCGACTAGTGAGCTTTAGCATCACTGCTAGAAGACAAGGTAAATCGGTAAGCAACACTTGCTAATCATATCACATATGACTCTTGTTGTTGGGTGACATCTCTATGTCAAAACAAGGCGCCCAACATTTATGCCCCAAGGTCCTTAACTGTTAAGATGACCTTGTCAAGTTCACCAACCCTTATGCGTGTAGGTATCCGATACAAACCCATCCAGCCAATGAAAACCGCGGCACCCTAATTTCATAGGCCCACCAACGATTGTACAGGGCATAGGATGGTGCAAGGTTTGGTTGGGAGGGCATGGTTTAACTTAAACTTTGTGAGGGATCGTTCTATTTCTATCATCTAAGCATGCATAGTAGTAAAACGCATAAGAATAACATTCACATTGATGTGACACCGTATGGCCCATTTTCTCATGGTGATCTCCATCGCCATAGAACCTGTCCACCATGATGATCTCCAGCTTCATGTTCCATGTGAGCCATCTTCCAAGTGATGAGTCCTCCAAGAACTAATACAAGTTATGCATAGAATCACATTCTATCGGATCATGTGACATCGCAGCACCTAGTTACCTTAACGAGATACAAAAGGGGCTACGATTAAGGGGGGTCTAGGGGTCTCCCCCTGCGGGGTTCGAAGGGGCAGCGCCCCTCGCGGTACCGTGAAAAATGAGAGATCGAATCTTCACAATTTTCTTTAAGGATTTTGATCGGCAAATCAAATTTGCCATAAACCGACTATAGTTCTGATCCGATCAAACTCCTTTGATCACGATACATCGATTTTAGATCTAGGTTCCAATTCGACCAATCATATTGATCTTCGCGTGATTCAACAGGATTTATGTGTCACTGTCTACCCCGATGGCGGAAGCCGACCGGTAGGGGTAAGTCGTTCGACAACCTCAGAATCACGATCACGGAAAGCAAGATCATAGATCAATCCTAAACCACCGCAATATAAACGATCGCATCATTCATATTAATCTGCATATCACCATATGCAAACATCCCGAACCTATAACTGAACAACATCGGCTCTGATACCACTGAAGGGATACGGGTAGGCTACACTAGCGCAAATCAAAATTTTCTACCGCGTATAACAGGATTACTGTTGTCATAGATCACGGGATTACCACTAGACGCGCAGTTGCGGAATTGATGAAGCGCGTCGAGGCAGTGCAGACGTTCCACGTCTCCTCATTGTCCTCGTCCCACGAGCAGCTCCCCTTGCGCGACTCGTCCAAGCGCTACAGATGCAGCGCCTCCGAGGTATCCACACGTACATGGTGGAAGCGTCAGACGCCGGACTGCTAGGTCCGCGCGTGCAACACATGCGAGAGGAGTGGCGTTTAGGAATGATCTGAGGTCTGACCCTGGTCAGCTCGCCCCACCCTCTCTTATATAGGCGTCTCTAGTGGGCTTCTACATTAGCAGCCCATTAGTAGCCTAAGCCTGGTTTAATTCGGATCCAATCCTCATTAGGCTTCCAGTCCCTTAAGTGTGTGACCCTATAGGTTCATATGCATATAGACATGACACAAATACACTTATTCTGTCAATAGTTGGTAGCGGCCTCTAGAAAGACGTGCCAACTCCTAAACGCATACAAAGATCATATGGACGAACCATCACAAGGTTTAGTACATGTCTTTCCCTTTGGCTCACGATATTTGGTCTAGCTCCAAGCTGACCTCCCTTTATCGATACCGTGATTCGAAATCCCTTTAGTAGGTTAACTCTTAACCATAGGTAGCACGACCATGCATTTCTGGATCTGATCACTCGAGGGGCCCAGAGATATCTCTCTCAAGTATAGAGGGGCAAATCCCATCTTGATTGACCATGCCTTGCAGCATGCTTCACGACAAACCCGAAAGCTACCTTTATAACTACCCTGTTACGGTGCAGCGTTTGATAGCCCCAAAGTAGGTCGATCCACATCTCAAGTACATGCGACAATCTCAGGTCTAAGGACAAAACGTACACGATGTGTAGAGAGAGAGCTGCAACTAATTGCCAGTCTCAGGTTGGATCAGTCCAACCCCATGTTCAAAACATGTGTCCACATCATTGGTTTGACATCTCCATGTCTATGACTTGCGAAACATAGTCATCAACCAATTGATGTGCTAGTCTAATATTCACGTGTGTCCTCACATGAACTCCGACTAGGGACAACTCTTAAATAACCATACAAGTAAAGAGTTTCATAAACAATTCACACAATTGCCAATCAACACAAGTTGCCTGATATGGATATTTAAGGAACATTACAATAACTCATGGATACATATGAAATATAATCATCTCTATGATTGCCTCTAGGGCATATTTCCTTAAGAACCTTCCTCTTTTCCAGCGGTCGCACCTTGTCGGCGGCCTGCACGGTGGCCTCCTCCGAAGCGGCGATGATCGTGTCCACCATCGGGCGTGGTGGGACGAAAAGAGCTCGGGCGGCGCCGCTAGGGTTTGGGGCGACCATAGGGTTTGAGGCGGCGGCAGCGTTATCTAGAATGGAGTAGGAAGGCGTCGGAGGGGTGCTAGAGGGCGCATCCATCACCGGAATTCCGCCGGCGGCCGCTCGGAGGGGAGGATTTGGCGCTGGGAACAGGAGAAAATTTTAGCGCGGGTTTTCTTCGCTTCGTCATGAGCGATAGAGCGCGCTGCAGCCGGAGCCCAAAGTATAGCGCCTAGGATAGTGCAAAGCAACCCGCGCCCAAACAAATTTACAGCTCCACGCGGTTTATTGTGCTTGTTGGAGGTTTTTTTTTGCTCAGCACGCTGCATATCGGCGGTTTTGTTAGCGCGTAGCCGATATAGCGCGCCTGCTGGAGATGCTCTAAGATAGTAACATAGATTAGTGTAACAACACTACTCTATGTTACTCTCCACTATGACTAAGCGAAAACATACTCTCTCCTAACAAAATATCCCTCTTGGTCGGTCGTGCTTTGACTTAAATGTGCATATAAAACTATTATTAAAAAACCACTACATAAATAATAGATTTCAAAATGTCAGAAAATTTTGATATAAAATTTAGTTTGTACAACCGGCCAGACATTCTAAAAGAGGAACAAATTTACTGTAGCTGACTTTTGGAACTTTATTTCTAGTGATCTTCTAACCTTTGTTTCAGAATTTTATGAGGGTACACTAGTGCAGAACGGCCCATGTGTCCCGGTTGGTAAGGGTCTTTAGTTCCGGTTCCCCAACCGTGACGGGGCAATCGGGACGAAAGCCCCAACCTTTAGTCCCGGTTGCCCCACCAACCGGGACAAAACAGCATACACGTGGCCGCTGCTCTGCGCAAGGGGGGAGGAGCAACCGTCCCGGTTCGTAACACGAACCGGGACAAATAACCCTCTGCCGCGACAGAGATTTGGCACATTTCTCTGTCGCGGCAGGGAATTCATTTTGGCAACCTTTTTTTGCCGCGACGGCATTTTGGCCACTTTTTGTGCCACGGCAGAGAATTCATTTATGTTGTTTTATTTTTTATTTAGTGTTTTGCACTCATCAATGAAGGAACCATTATATTACACAAGATGATCATGACAATATAGATCCAAGTGTCGAACATATTACATTCGATACACGGATTACATGCACTACATACAAAATAAGCTCTTTGTACAATCGCTATTGCCTATACACACCCGCATAGTATTCTCCTTTTGGGTCTAGGACTTCTGCATCCAAGAATCCCGCCAATATGAATGAAACTAAACACAATTTCTGTCTTTCTGAATATCTGCTTCAACTTCCGCCTTGTCCTTTCTCCTCTTACGGCTTCTATCAGGATATTTCTTCCTCTCTTCAGGAAACCCAGTGCACCATGGTTGGGAGCCTATTGTGCCTCGTTTTCGTCCATCATGTTCCTTATTCCCAAGGGCGAGTGTGAGCTCATCATTCTCTCTATCGGGAATGAAGTCCCCATCTTTAATAGCCTTTACTGCTTTTCTAATCTTCTCGATTGGCAAGGGGTATTCTTTATGTCCAACGTGCCCCCATGCCCATAAAACCAATTCTTTGCATGTTCGATCCAATCGTCTGTCTTTGGGTTGATCTTTTTAGCACCCAGTTCATCCACAAGTTTCTTCCACTTAGGAATGCCAGCCCTGTTGCCACCTTGCCCCATAGTATGGTGATACTTCTTGTTATCACCATTCAGCTTATTCGTTGCAGACATTTTCTTAGCTTTTTCTGGTGTCTTGTAATTCACAAACTCAGCGCAGAATGGTTTTAACTTCCAATACCGAATCTTCTCGAAATCTGGAGTCTTCTCTTTCACGACATAGTCAAGGTGCAATATTTTCTTCCAGTTGGTGAAACACTAGGCCATCTTCTTCATAGCCCACTCCCTGACCTTCATCTCCATGGCTTTCGCATGTTCTAAGGCGTCCTCAACTGAATCCTCCACATTTGGATCCAGCTCTACCTTCGGTAGTTTGAAATTAAGCATGAGCCTCTTCCACAGTAAATCTTTGGCCATGTTAGGGATATATAAACATGTTCCCTCTTATTCTGCATCAGCAGTCCTATTCCAATTTCGAATGGTGATCGGGATGAAGTCCCTAACAATTACTCCGCATTGTGGCACAAATTTGTTCGCGACAACAACGGGAGCCGTCGGTTTGCCGTCTTCACCGATTTCTTCGATCCTGAACCTCTCATGGTCTTCCAACTTTTTGGTTGGGCCTCGTCCGCTCTTTTCAGTAGATTTGTTCGATCCGGAGGGCTAGAAGAAGAAAGATCGTCGTTACTATTTCTATATAGATAACAGATGATTAATTAATGAATTAATTATATTACATGCACCTCGCCGGAGCGGTCGTCTTCTCGATCACACAAAGCATCGCTTTCTCCCTCGCGGAAGGCATCACCTTCAACCTCAAACAAGTCGTCTCTTCCGGCAAAAAGAGGATCACCCTCACTGGAGTTGTTCAGAAACGTCGATACATCTAAATTTTCTTTCTCGCGGATCACACCTTGGATCAAATCTTCCTTTTCTTCGTCTCTGCCGTTTGGTTCCATATTTTCTGCATAGGTGGAAAAACGGACAAGTCAAAGAGGCTAAGGGAGAATGTTAGGTAGGGTGTCGAGAGATATAAACCATAATTTGGAGAAACCCTTATATGTACATACACAATAATAAAAATGAAGAGAAACCCTAAACCCTAAACCTATCTACAAAAAGGAAACTATGTAGTAGATAGGTAACTCTAGATAAAATCAACTAAAATCAATATTCCGGAGTTCCAAGGGGTGTAAAACCTAGTTTGGAGAAACCTCAGATGCATATGAGAGGAGAACATGAGTATAAGACTACAAAAGGGAAACTATGCAGCAGATAGGTAACACTAGATACTGACAAAATAACATATTGGAATCGATTTAAGAGGGTTCGGAATGACCTGGCGAAGGCACATGGTCGAACCCACATGCACCTAAGGGGTATTGATGCTTCCTTATCTAACCTAGGGTTTTTAAGTTGCTTGACAATGTATGATGATAGCTTAGATAGGTAGGTCTCAATTTTTAAACATTTTGATATATTATTCATATTTTTCTGACTTATAATTAATAAGTTATTGATTTTATAAGATTTAATTCATTTTCCGAAAATATTAACCAGATGGGAATTACTTTTTATACACAGGCATAACCTAGCCACAATGGCTGACAGAGTGGCCCTAGAGCCACCTCAGCGTCCATGCGGGCAGGTGGGACCCGGGCTGGGTTTGACCGGGTCAGACCGTGCGCGGCTAACGTCAACATGACGTCAGCGCGACATCACGCCGATGGTGACCACAAATCTGCGGCGGGGACAGCGATAGGGGGCTCGTGGGACTGCACAGATAGGTGGGTTCAATGTAGGGGAGGTTGACGAGCCTAAGGGTGGCGGCGCTGCTACCTGTAGGTCACCGGAGCACGGCCGGCGACAATCTTCTGCGGCGGAGGGACTGGTGTCACGAGGCTAGGACGATAAATGGCGAGAGGGAGGAAGGGGAAGGGTCCACGGGGACAACCAGCTCACCGCGGATCAGACAAAGGGCTCGGGGAGGCCGCGCGAGTTGTAGAGAGACGGAGATGTCGACAATGATGTCTACGGCGATGTCGACACAGGGCCAGGCGCACACGTGGGCGGCAACGGCGGCGCGTCGATGTTGGTGGTGGAGGACGGGACGACGGCAACACGATGGTGGCCGCGGCCGGGTGATGCTCCTCCGCTTGCTGCGGACAACATGGCAGCAGGGGCGGCGTCTCCTATGTGCGTGTCAATGAGAAATAAGATGGGGAAGAAGAACATGCGTGCTAGTTATAAACGAAGGACCTTTTGTCCCGGTTGGTGGCTCCAACCGGAACTAAAGGGTCATACGTCCCGGTTGGTAGCAACAACCGGGACGTATTCGCCACTTCTTTTTTTTCATATTTTGGGCTGAGCCCAAGCGGCGCGCGAAGGCGGCCTTTAGTCCCCGTTGGATCCAAAAACCAGGACTAAAGGTCCTGTTTTCAAATTTTTTCACAAATTATTTCTCTCTTCCCGTCTTATTTTTTATTTTGGGGTTTTAATTTGTAATGTTTTTTAAATGATAATTAATTTGGAATTTAGAAAAACTTTAAACATAAAAAGTGTTTGAATTTGAATAACTCATTCCAAACCATTTTCTGTTTTTAAAAATAATTAATGTAACCATATAAACTATGAACCATTTAAAATTAAAAAATGAATTAACTTATATTTTTTGCATATTATTTTGGCATTTAGAAAAACTTTAAACATAAAAAGTGTTTGAATTTGAATAACTAATTCAAAACCATTTCTGTTTTAAAAAATAATTAATGTAACCATTTAAACTATGAACCATTTAAAATTAAAAAATGAATTAACTTATATTTTTTGCATATTAATTTGGAATTTAGAAAAACATTAGACATAAAAAGTGATTGAATTCGAATAACTAATTCAAAACCATTTTCTGTTTTTAAATATAATTGATGTAACCATTTAAACTATGAACCATTAAAAATAAAAAATGAATTAACTTATATTTTTTATATATTAGTTTAGAATTTAGAAAAACTTTAAACATAAAAAGTGTATGAATTTGAATAACTAATTCAAAACCATTTTTTGTTTTTAAAAATAATTAATGTACCATTTAAGCTATGAACCATTTAAAATTTAAAATGAATTAAATTATATTTTTTATATATTAATTTGGAATTTAGAAAACTTTAAACATAAAAAGTGTATGGATTTGAATAACTAATTCAAAACCATTATCTATTTTTAATAATAATTCATGTAACCATTTAAACTATGATGTACCTGTAGTACAAACCTGACCCACTTCCTGTTGATTCGGCAGACATTTGTCCTTTTTACCCGGGATGAACGGAAAGGTTTGAGATATCTCGGTTGGGAGATAGTCCATGTAAGGTGGTCTAGTATTTTAGAAAAATGGGACGGGAGCATTCTGAAACAGCATTAAAATGACCCGTTTTTTACGCTCGGAAAATGGAAATGGCTTTTCCGTGCGACGAAAAGGAAAAATTCCTCCTGCAACATTGTTCTCCATCCCAATATCTACGTGCATGCATAATATGGGCACAACATCACAAAATATGCCGCGATTTAGCACATAACATAGGTCATTTTGACTGAAAGCCATGAAACCTTGAACATGATAGGTCATTTTGCGAAGGTTTTTTGGAGACATGATCAATATAAAAGTCTGGTATTTTTCCTTGCAACTATGTCAGATAATATTACACCACGCGAAGGATTTACATTGTTTGGACTTTTTTTGAATTTCTTATGCCCGTTTTAAATTTCCCCTTTTCGAACTAAGGTCGAACCGGCGTGTATGAGGATAGGGGACGAGCATCGTTAGAACTTGCATTGGATCTCTAAATAAACCACATATTGCGAGTCTAAAAATGATTTTTTTTCAAAAAATCACGGGCGTTAGATCATGTATCTGTAGTATAAACCGGACCCACTTCCTACCGATTCGTTAGACATTGTCCTTTTTACCCGGGATGGACGGAAAGGTTTGAGATATCCCTATTCGGAGATAGTCCATGTATTCCGAAAGAGCATTTTGGTGGTTGCTTCACAAAACGACCCGTTTTTTACGTGCGACGAAAAGGAAAACTTCCTCCTGCAACATTGTTCTCCATCCCAATGTCCACATTCATGCATAATATGGGAACGACATCACAAATTATGCCGCTATTGAGCATATAACATCCGTCATTTGGACCGAAAGCCATGAAACCTCGAACATGATAGGTCATTTTGTGAAGGTTTTTTCGAGACATGATCAATATACCAAGTCTGGTATTTTTTCCTTGCAACTACGTCACATAATATTACACCACGCGAAGGATTTACATTGTTTGGACTTTTTTTGAATTTCTTATGCCCGTTTTGAATTTTTCCCTTTTCGAACTAAGGTCGAACCGGCGTGCATCAAGATAGGGGACGAGCATCGTTAGAAATTGCATTGTATCTCTGAATAAACCACATATTGCGAGTTTAAAAATGATTTTTTTCAAAAAATCACGGGCGTTAGATCATGCACTTGTAGTACAAACCGGACCCACTTCGTATCGATTCGGCAGACATTTGTCCTTTTTATCCAGGAAGGACGGAAAGGTTTGAGATATCCCGGTTGGGAGATAGTCCATGTAAGGTGGTCTAGTATTTTATAAAAATGGGAAGGTAGCATTCCGAAACAGCATTTTGGTGGTTGCTTCACAAAACGACCCATTTTTTACGCTCAGAAAATGGAAAATGGCTTTTCCGTGCGACAAAAAGGAAAACTTCCTCCTGCAACATTGTTCTCCATCCCAATATCCACATTCATGCATCATATGGGCACATCATCACAAACTATGCCGCGATTCAGCATATAACATTGGTCATTTGGACCGAAAGCCATGAAACCTCGAACATCATAGGTCATTTTGTGATGGTTTTTTCGAGACATGATCAATATACCAAGTCTGGTATTTTTCCTTACTACTATGTCACATAATATGACACCACGCAAAGAATTTACATTGTTTGGACTTTTTTGAATTTCTTATGCCCGTTTTGAATTTTTCCCTTTTCGAATTAAGGTCGAACCGGCGTGCATGAAGATAGTGGACGAGCATCGTTAGAACTTTCATTGGATCTCTGAAGAAACCACATACATGATAGAATCATAAAGACAGAACCATTAATCAAACCAACATAATAATCTCAATATCCATCGGATCCCCGTAAACACAACATGCATGATTACAAATAGATTAGATCTTGATCATGAACGGAGCTCACAAGATCTATACATGAAAGCACAAAGGAGGAGATACAACCATCTAGATACTACATGGACCCATAGTCCAAGGTGGAACTACTCACGAATCATACCGGAGAGAAGGCCTCCGGGATGATCTCCCCTCCGGCAGGGTGCCGGGAAGAACTTCAGATCCCCCCAATCTAGGGATGATGGTGGCGGCGGCTACATACGGTTTCGTGGATTTCTGATCGGGTTCCGAGAGTTTCTCTATCAGGGGATTCTTATAGGCGAAGGGGTGAGTCCGGGAGGTGACCAGGAGGGGCAAACCCTACCCAGGCGTGGGGTAGGGCCCACCCGCGCCTAGGGGGGTTTCGCCTCCCTGGCCCGCTTCTCCGTCTCCCCTTTGGACTTCTTGTTCCCCACGGAAAGTTATTGACTTTGGCGTTCGTCTCGTCCAATTTCGAGAATATTTCTTTACTAACTTTTCTGAAACCAAAAACAGCAGAAAACAGGCATCTGGCACTGTTGCAACTTGTTAATAGGTTAGTACCAGAAAACATGTAAAAAGCACCTCAAAGTGTAGACAAGTAAAGCAAAGTAGATACTAAACAAGCATGGAGCATCAAAAATTATAGATACGTTTCCGACATATCAGTCTGCATCCAACCGCCGAAAGACTTTATGTGTTCATCTGTAATCCACAAGTCAGGCTTCCCCGGGTTTTTGGAGCGTACAATATTCTTGTGTTCCTCGATATGTGGAGCTGCCAAGGTGGAATTATGTAGAATTGTGTAGTGTGCTTTAGTGAAAGAATCCCCGTCCCTACATATCATTGCTTTCTTTCCCAGTGTGCCTTTTCCACTTATTCTTCCCCCATGCCGCGAGTCTGGAACACCAATCGGCTTAAGGTCAGGAATAAAGTCAACACAAAACTCAATGACCTCCTCTGTTCCATATCCTTTGGAGATGCTTCCTTATGATCTAGCACGGTTATAAACATATTTCTTTAAGACTCCCATGAACCTCTCAAAGGGGAACATATTATGCAGAAATACAGGACCGAGAATGGCAATCTCTTCCACTAGGTGAACCAGGAGACGCGTCATAATATTGAATAAGGATGGTGGGAACACCAACTTAAAACTAATAAGACATTGTACCACATCCTTTTGTAAACTTGGCAGAATATCTGGATTGATTATCTTCGGAGATATTGTATTGAGGAATGCACACAGCTTCACAATGGGTACTCGAACATTTTCCGGTAGAAGCCCCCTCAATGCAATTGGAAGCATCTGCGTCATAATCACGTGACAGTCATGAGACTTCAGGTTTTGGAACTTTTTCTCTGCCATATTTATTATCCCCTTTATATTAGATGAGAAGATAGGCGACACCTTGATACTGTAAAGGACTTCAAAAAAGATTTCCTTCCCTGCTTTGGTAAGAGCATAGATGGCACGACTTAAGTGACGCCCTTTATCCGTCTTGTTCTGTGTATGCATGTTCTTTGGGTCTTTCATAATTTGCTGGTCCTCCCGTGCTTCTGGTGTATCTTTTGTCTTTTTTTGAATTTCTTATGCCCGTTTTGAATTTCCCCCTTTTCGAACTAAGGACGAACCGGCGTGCATGAAGATAGGGGACGAGCATCGTTAGAAATTGCATTGGATCTCTAAAGAAACCACATATTATGAGTCTAAAAATTATTTTTTTTCAAAAAATGACGGGCGTTAGATCATGTATCTGTAGTATAAACCGGACCCACTTCCTACCGATTCGTTAGACATTTGTCCTTTTTACCCGGGATGGACGGAAAGGTTTGAGATATCCCCGTTGGGAGATAGTCCATGTAAGGTGGTCTAGTATTTTATAAAAATGGGACGGTACCATTCCGAAACAGCATTTTGGTGGTTGCTTCACAAAACGACCCGTTTTTTACGCTCGGAAAATGGAAAATGGTTTTTCCGTGCGATGAAAAGGAAAACTTCCTCCTGCAACATTATTCTCCATCCCAATGTCCGCATTCATGCATAATATGGGCACAACATCACAAACTATGCCGCAATTCAGCACATACATCCGTCATTTGGACCGAAAGCCATGAAACCTCGAACATGATAGGTCATTTTGTGAAGGTTTTTTCGAGACATGATCAATATACCAAGTCTGGTATTTTTCTTTGCAACTATGTCACAATATATGACACCACGCGAAGGATTGACATTGTTTGGACTTTTTTTTGAATTTCTTATGCCCGTTTTGAATTTTTCCCTTCTCAAACTAAGGTCGAACCGACATGCATGAAGATAGGGTATGAGCATTGTTAGAACTTGCATTGGATCTCTGAAGAAACCACATATTACGAATCTAAAAATGATTTTTTCAAAAAATCACGAGCATTAGATCATGTACCTGTAGTATAAACCAGACCCACTTCCTACCGATTCGGTAGATATTTGTCATTTTTACCCGGAATGGACGGAAAGGTTATAGATATACCGGTTGGGAGATAGTCCACGTAAGGTGGTCTAGTATTTTATAAAAATGGGACGGTACCATTCCGAAACAGCATTTTGGTGGTTGCTTGAAAAAACGACCCGTTTTTTACGCTCAGAAAATGGAAAATGGTTTTTCCGTGCGACGAAAAGGAAAACTTCCTCTTGCAACATTGTTCTCCATCCCAATGTCCACATTCATGCATAATATGGGCACAGCATCACAAATTATGCCCCTATTGAGCATATAACATCCGTCATTTGGACCGAAAGCCATGAAACCTCGAACATGCATGATAGGTCATTTTGTGAAGGTTTTTTCGAGACATGATCAATATACCAAGTCTGGTATTTTTCCTTGCTACTATGTCACATAATATGACACCACGCGAAGGATTTACATTGTTTGGACTTTTTTGAATTTGTTATGCCCGTTTTGAATTTTTCCCTTTTCAAACTAAGGTCGAACCAGCGTGCATGAAGATAGTAAACGAGCATCGTTAGAACTTGCATTGGATCTCTGAAGAAACCACATATTGCGAGTCTAAATTTTTTTTTTAAATCACGGGCGTTAGATCATGTACCTGTGGTATAAACCGGACCCACTTGCTAATTCGATAGACATTTGTCCTTTTTACCCGGCATGGACGGAAAGGTTTGAGATATTCTGGTTGGGAGATAGTCCATGTAAGGTGGTATAGTATTTTAGAAAAATGGGACGGTACCATTCCGAAACAGCATTTTGGTGGTTGCTTCACAAAACGACCCGTTTTTTACGCTCGGAAAATGGAAAATGGCTTTTCCGTGCGACGAAAAGGAAAACTTCCCCCTGCAACATTGTTCTCCATCCCAATGTCTGCATTCATGCATAATATGGGCACAACATCACAAACTATGCCGCAATTCAGCACATACATCGGCCATTTGGACCGAAAGCCATGAAACCTCGAACATGATAGGTCATTTTGTGAAGGTTTTTTCGAGACATGATCAATATACCAATTCTGGTATTTTTCTTTGCAACTATGTCACAATATATGACACCACGCGAAGGATTGACATTGTTTGGACTTTTTTTTGAATTTCTTATGCCCGTTTTGAATTTTTCCCTTCTCAAACTAAGGTCGAACCGGCATGCATGAAGATAGGGTATGAGCATTGTTAGAAATTGCATTGGATCTCTGAAGAAACCACATATTACGAATCTAAAAATGATTTTTTCAAAAAATCACGAGCATTAGATCATGTACCTGTAGTATAAACCAGACCCACTTCCTACCGATTCGGTAGACATTTGTTATTTTTACCCGGAATGGACGGAAAGGTTATAGATATACCGGTTGGGAGATAGTCCATGTAAGGTGGTCTAGTATTTTATAAAAATGGGACGGTACCATTCCGAAACAGCATTTTGGTGGTTGCTTCACAAAACGACCCATTTTTTATGCTCGGAAAATGGAAAATGGCTTTTCCGTGCGACGAAAAGGAAAACTTCCTCCTGTAACATTGTTCTCCATCCCAATGTCCACATTCATGCATAATATGGACACAACATCACAATCTATGCCGCGATTCAGCACATAACATCGGTCATTTGGACCGAAAGCCATGAAACCTCGAACATGATAGGTCATTTTGTGAAGGTTTTTTAGAGACATGATCAATATACTAAGTCTGGTATTTTTCCTTGCAACTATGTCACATCATATGACACCACGCAAAGGATTTATATTGTTTGGACTTTTTTTGAATTTCTTATGCCCGTTTGGAATTTTTCCCTTTTCGAACTAAGGTCGAACCGGCGTGCATGAAGATAGGGGACAAGCATCGTTAGAACTTGCATTGGATCTCTGAAGAAATCACATATTACGAGTCTAAAAATGATTTTTTCAAAAAATCACGGGCGTTAGATCATGTACCTGTAGTATAAACCGGACCCACTTCCTAATTCGGTAGACATTTGTCCTTTTTATCCGGGATGGACGGAAAGGTTTGAGATATTACGGTTGGGAGATAATCCATGTAAGGTGGTATAGTATTTTATAAAAATGGGACGGTACCATTCCGAAACAACATTTTGGTGGTTGCTTCACAAAACAACCCTTTTTTACGCTCGGAAAATGGAAAATGGCTTTTCCGTACAATGAAAAGGAAAACTTCCTCCTGCAAAATTGTTCTCCATCACAATGTCCACATTCATGCATAATATGGGAACAACATCACAAACTATGCCGCGATTCAGCATATAACATCGGTCATTTGGACCGAAAGCCATGAAACTTCGAACATGATAGGTCATTTTATGAAGTTTTTTTCGAGACATGATCAATATACCAAGTCTGGTATTTTTCCTTGCAACTATGTCACATAATATGACACCACGCGAAGGATTTACATTGTTTGGACTTGTTTTGAATTTCTTATGCCCATTTTGAATTTTTTCCCTTTTCGAACTAAGGTCGAACCGGCACGCATGAAGATAGGGTACGAGCATCGTTAGAACTTGGATTGGATCTCTGAAGAAACCACATATTGCGAGTCTAAAAATGATTTTTTTTAAAATCACGGGCGTTAGATCATGTACCTGTAGTACAAACCGGACCCACTTCCTACCGATTCGGCAGACATTTGTCCTTTTTATCCGGGAAGGACGGAAAGGTTTGAGATATCTCGGTTGGGAGATAGTCCATGTAAGGTGGTCTAGTATTTTAGAAAAATGGGACGGTAGCATTCCAAAACAGCATTTTTGTGGTTGCTTGACAAAATGACCCATTTTTTAACGCTCGGAAAATGGAAAATGGCTTTTCCGTGCGACGAAAAGGAAAACTTCCTCCTACAACATTGTTCTCCATACCAATGTCCACATAAATGCATAATATGGGCACAGCATCACAAACTATGCCGCGATTCAGCACATAACGTCGGTCATTTGAACCGAAAGCCATGAAACCTCGAACATGATAGGTCAGGCTGAGGTGGGCAGCCTATAAATAGAGGGAAATACCTATAAATAGAGGAAAATGGTTCATCTTTAGTCCCGGTTGGAGGGATTTTGGCAGGTTGGGCCAGTCAGCACTAATGATAGGGGTGAGTGTCGACATTATGTCGTGCGGCTTGTACCTTGTCCCGAATGGTGTCACAGTCCTGGTTGGAGACACCAACCGGGACAAAACACGAGTCAGCACTAATAATAGGGGTGAGTGTCGACATCATGTTGTGAGTGTCGACACTATGCCGAGCTGCTTGTACTATAAATAGGCATCCTTGTGAGTCCAGTCCTCCAGCCAGATTGAGGCATCTCCAAGATGGTTTTCGAGAGCAGGGACACCACTACAACCAGTTTCAGGGAGATGCCGCCGGATCCCAGTCCTCTGGCATCTCCAAGAAACTGCTCATAGAGGCACTCCCTAATATGTGGAATTAGCTAGCTCCCAGGCGTATTGATCTAGTTAGAGAAGTTACAAGCTGCAAGATGGTGTGCGACAGCAGGGCACCACTACGGCCAGTTTGAGGGGGATGCCACCGGAGCCTAGTCCTCCGGCATCTCAAACAAACTGGTCATAGAGGCACTCCCTAATATGTGACCACACGCGTTTGGAGATCAGATCTTAATGGTAAGTACGAATCGGGACAACTTCGGTACTAACGGCCCCCTTTAGTCTCGGTCCAGCCACAAAACAGGACTAACACTCAAGACATTTATTAATATTAAAAACCGAGACTACAAACCGGACTAAAGTCCCCCCTATATATAGTCCCGGCCAAGCCACAAACCGGGACTAATACTCAATACATTTATTAAACTTGGAAAATTGCAAACATCATAAAATATCCTTCACAAAACGAGCTATCATGTCTCATGGCATTTAGGTTCACAATATGCAGTCGACCGGCCAGACATGAACTAGAGGTACAGAATATGAGCATGAACTTCTTGGCGTATGTCCTTCCTTATGATTGCTTCAGACGTAACCATGGAGCATCTTCTTTACTTAACAGAATGCTTGGGTCAATTTTCACTGTGAAGGGCGAAATTTCATCAAACTTATTATAATCTTCTCACATGTCTGTCTTGTCCTTTATTCCCACGATGTTTCTTTTCCCTGAAAGAACTATGTGACGCTTTGTCTCATCATATGATGTATTCGTTCGCATATTTTTTCTTTTATTCGGTCTGGAGGACATGTCCTTCACATAGAAAACTTGAGACACATCATTGGCTAGGACGAATGGTTCATCTCTATAACCAAGATTGTTGAGATCCACTATTGTCATTCTGTACAACTAGTCTATCTTTACCCCTTCCCCATTCAGGTTGACCCATTTGCAGCGAAACAAAGGGACCTTAAAAGAGACTCCATAGTCAAGTTCCCATATCTCCTCTATGTAACCATAGTATGTGTCCTTTTGCCCATTCTCGTCTGTTGCATCAAAGTGGACACCACTGTTTTGGTTGGTGCTCTTTTTATCTTGGGCGATCGTGTAGAATGTATTTCCATTTATTTCGTACCCTTGGAAATTCAATATAGTCGAAGATGGTGACGCGGCGAACAAGTATAGCTGATCTCCAACAATGGTATCATTCAAGAGATGTGTCCGTGATGCGTGCACCCAATGTTGACGTGGGACACTTCGTTGGAACCCCAAGAGCAAGGTGTGATGAGCACAGCAGCAAGTTTCCCTCTGTAGAGACCGAGGTTATCGAACCTGAAGGGGGAAGGAAACGTCTCAAAGGTGTTGCTGACAACATGGATACCTGCACAACACAAACTCAAGACTTTGTCCCAACGAATCAGTGAGGTTATCAAGCTCACTGGTTTGTTGTAACAAAGGATTAAACGTATGGTGCTGAAGGTAATGGTTTGCAGCAAGTAAACACGTAACATTGGAAGATGTATCTATGGTAAAGATTGGACCGGGGTCCATAGTTCACTAGAGGTGCTCTTCTTAGATAAACAACATGGCATGAAGGGTAAACAAATTACAGCGGGGCAATTGATAGGAACCGAGCAAGGCATAACAATGCAATTACTAGCCAGAAAGATCCTATGAAGTTGATTGGGCAATACAACAATATACATAGACCGTAATCCAACTGCATCTATGACTAGAAATCCACCTTCAGGTTATCATCCGAACCCCCTCCAGTATTAAGTTGCAAGCAACAGACAACTGCTTTAAGCAAAGTGTGTAAGGTAAACAGTCCACATGTTCCATGAAGAAGAGACCGTTGTTTTCTCCCTAGTAGCAACATCACATCTACAACCGAAGAGATTTCTGTCACTTCCCTTGGAAACTAGAGGCATGAACCCACTACCGAGCATAAATACTCTCTCTTGGAGTCACTAGCAACTACTTGGCCAAGATAACCACTAGCAACGGAGAGCATGCAAGATCAAAAACAACACAGACATGATAGAATCATAAAGATAGAACCATTAATCAAACCAACATAATAATCTCAATATCCATTGGATCCCCGTAAACACAACATGCATGATTACAAATAGATTAGATCTTGATCATGAACGAAGCTCACAAGATCTATACATGAAAGCACAAAGGAGGAGATACAACCATCTATATACTACATGGACCCATAGTCCAAGGTGGAACTACTCACGAATCATACTGGAGAGAAGGCCTCCGGGATGATCTCCCCTCCGGCAGGGTGCCGGGAAGAACTTCAGATCCCTCCCGATCTAGGGATGATGGTGGCGGCGGCTACATACAGTTTCGTGGATTTCTGATCGGGTTCTGAGAGTTTCTGTATCAGGGGATTCTTATAGGCGAAGGGGTGAGTCCGGGAGATGACCAGGAGGGGCAAACCCTACCCAGGCGTGGGGTAGGGCCCACCCACGCCTAGGGGGGTTTGGCCTCCCTGGCCCGCTTCTCCGTCTCCCCTCTGGACTTCTTGTTCCCCACGGAAAGTTATTGACTTTGGCGTTCGTCCCGTGCAATTTCGAGAATATTTCTTTACTAACTTTTCTGAAACCAAAAACAGCAGAAAACATGCATCTGGCACTGTTGCAACTTGTTAATAGGTTAGTACCAGAAAACATGTAAAAAGCACCTCAAAGTGTAGACAAGTAAAGCAAATTAGATACTAAACAAGCATGGAGCATCAAAAATTATAGATACGTTTCCGACGTATCAGTCCGCATCCAACCGCCGAAAGACTTCATGTGTTCATCTGTAATCCACGAGTCAGGCTTCCCTAGGATTTTAGAGCGTACAATATTCTTGTGTTCCTCGATATGTGGAGCTGCCAAGGTGGAATTATGTAGAACTGTGTAGTGTGCTTTAGTGAAAGAATCCCCGTCCCTACATATCATTGCTTTCTTTCCCAGCGTGCCTTTTCCACTTAGTCTTCCCTCATGCCGCTAGTCAGGAACACCAATCGGCTTAAGGTCAGGAATAAAGTCAACACAAAACTCAATGACCTCCTCTATTCCATATCCTTTGGAGATGCTTCCTTCTGGTCTAGCACGGTTATAAACATATTTCTTTAAGACTCCCATGAACCTCTCAAAGGGGAACATATTATGCAGAAATACAAGACCGAGAATGGCAATCTCTTCCACTAGGTGAACCAGGAGATGCGTCATAATATTGAAGAAGGATGGTGGGAACACCAACTCAAAACTAACAAGATATTGTACGACATCCTTTTGTAAACTTGGCAGAATATCTGGATTGATTACCTTCTGAGATATTGTATTGAGGAATGCACACAGCTTCACAATGGGTACTCGAACATTTTCCGGTAGAAGCCCCCTCAATGCAATCGGAAGCAACTTCGTCATAATCACGTGACAGTCATGAGACTTCAGGTTTTAGAACTTTTTCTCTGTCATATTTATTATCCCCTTTATATTAGATGAGAAGATAGGAGACACCTTGATACTGTAAAGGACTTCAAAAAATATTTCCTTCTATGCTTTGGTAAGAGCATAGCTGGCATGACTTAAGTGACGCCCTTTATCCGTCTTGTTCTGTGTATGCATGTTCTTTGGGTCTTTCATAATTTGCTGGTCCTCCCGTGCTTCTGGTGTATCTTTTGTCTTTCCATATATGCCTAGGAATCCTAACAGGTTCACTCAAAGATTCTTCATCACATGCATCACGTCGATTGAAGAGCGGACACGTAGGACTTTCCAATATGGCAGCTCCCAAAATATAGATTTCTTCTTCCACATGGGTGTGTGTCCTGTAGCAACGTCGTTCAGAACTGATTGACCGTCGGGACCTTTTCCAAAGATTACTTATATGTCCTTGACCATACCAAATACATCATCACCAGCAGGGAGTTCAGGATTCTTCAGGTGATCTGCCTCACCTTTGAAATGCTTGCCTTTCTTTCTTACGGGATGATTGGTCGGAAGAAATCGTCGATTCGCCAGGTACACAACCTTCTTGTATTTATGCAAATATGTACCTTCAGTCTTATCTAAACAGTGCGTGCATGCCTTATATCCCTTGTTTGTCTCTCCTGAAAGGTTACTAAGAGCAGGTCAATCATTGATGGTTACGAAAAGCAACCCTCGTAGGTCAAATGGCTCATGTTTGTTCTCATCCCACACATGTACACCTGGTTTGCCCCATAGCTATAAGAGTTCTTCAACTAATGGCCTTAGGTACACATCAATGTCGTTGCCAGGTTGCTTCGGGCCTTGGATGAGTACTGGCATCATAATGAACTTATGCTTCATGCACAACCAAGGAGGAAGGTTGTAGATACATAGAGTCACGGGCCAGGTGCTGTGACTGCAGCTCTGCTCCCCAAAAGGATTCATGCCATCCGTACTTAGACCAAACCATAAGTTCCTTGCGTCACCTGCAAAGTCCAGGAAGTCTCTCGATTTTTCTCTATTGTGACCTATCAGCAGGGTGTCTCAACTTCCCGTCTTTCTTACGGTCTTCTTTGTGCCATCGCAACAACCTGACATGCTCTTTGTTTCTGAACATGCGTTTCAACTTTGGTATTATAGGAGCATACCACATAACCTTAGCAGGAACCCTCTTCCGGAGGGTCTCTCCCTCAACATCACCAGGGTCATCTCGTCTGATCTTATACCGCAATGCATTGCATACCGGGCATTTATCTAAATTCTCATAATCCTTACAGCGGTAGAGGATACAGTCATTAATGCATGCATGTATCTTATGCACGTCTAATCCTAGAGGGCAGAGAGTCTTCTTTGCTTCGTACGTACTCTCGGAAAGTTCGTTATGTTTTAGAAACTTCGGCTTCATTATTTTCAGCATCTTCGGCTTCATTATTTTCAGCATCTTTTCAAATAAGGAGTCAGTTAGACCACACTCGGCCAGCTTTGCATCAAGACTATTGTTGTTATTTATCTATATTAGTTACAAATATCTACGAGTTATGATAAGTATAGGTGCATTTATTAAGATATAAAAATGGGTTCACATGAAAATTTGTTCAAATATGCATTTTCCAATGTTAAACCAAGTTGAGATCTAACTTTGGGTTGTATTAATAATGTGGTTCCATGAAGTGAAATTATAAAAAATAAACAGTTATGGTTTGTTAATCAAAAAATGATTCAACAAATTAACATCTATGTTTTGTTTTGGCGAGCATACTTTGATTACAACATAGATTAATAGTTATTAACCATAAAGGAACAAAAAATATGAAAGAAAAATAGGAGGAAAGAATAACTTATCTATCTTTATTTCATGGTTACATCTAGGATATATATGCCTTGAATCTTATGTTGAACTTTGAAAGTGAACGACAATTCATGCTATGTGTATGAAATGAAAATAAGAATACTACACATACCAAACTTTTGACTGGTCATCTCTCTTTTTAATTGTCATTTTTATGTTCTTTGTTCATCCTTGTTATTTGTTTTTATATTTTATTTGTGATTTACGTGTCATATACTCTATACCACGCCTTAGTTGGCCCGGGCCATGCTATGTCTAGACCACTACACTAATTGACAATTTGCAATATTATATTGATGACCAACGCCCTTTAGTACAATGCAATTATCTCATCTCTTTTTAGTTAGGTGATGTCCAAAAGTATCTTGACATCGCAAATAACCAAGACATTTTTGTTGCTATCCCACTTCCTATTTGGATGTTATAAATTTTTGATCTTGATGACTTGATATGATATCTTTTATCTAGAGAGTGTACATGTAACTCTATCTTATGGCATTAATCGACCAAATAAGAGAGAAAATAATTCCTTGTAATGGTTAGTAGAGGATAGATAAGACTATCGTACATGATTTTGATTTAACTAAAAATAAAAAAATATAACATTTTGTAATTTGCTTAGAAACACATAATATATATTCTTGTACGCCATATTTGTTTAGAAACATAATAGCACGCAGTTGAGCACGAGAACACCTAGATAACCATCTCAGATTTGTCCATGCATGCCATCTTCAACTATGCACGCATCGTGTTGATGTCGACCACAGACGCCCCATTGATCTTCTGTGTGCCTAGCTATTGTAGAGTTTGGATCAAACACATCCACATTAATGCCTCACTTGGTTACTCAAACTGTCAATGTCCGCCATGAGGGCAACAACTATATATAGCCACGCCATGAAGACCTTATTCCTTCTTTAAATCATCGCCATTACCATATCCTTCGTCCATGTGGCCTGTGGAGCCCTTCGCCGTGCATCCAGGACATCTCGGCATCCTGCTACCAATATCTCAGCTTCAGCCATACCTCCACAAAAAACTTTGCAGTGGCATCCTATAGCACGCGTCGCTGCATCCCTGGGCCCTTCTTGCAAGCACTCCTTGCACTTATTCGAAGGAGAGTAGAATTTGCGCTAGTCGATGGTGAGTCCTGATTGACTCCACACTGATGCCTCTGATAGGTAGTGAGGGTTCTAAGGAATTATATGCCTCATAGGTCTCGTCATACCCTGGGAAAACATCTGAGTTCTATGTCAAATCTTAACTGTTGATCCATGAAGAAATTCATGGCTGGATTTTTGGATCGTACTATCTCGCTGAAGGAACTATGCGATACGACTGTACAATGAATTGATTAATGTATGAGATGAGATTCAATTTTCTACTTTTCAATTCGATGTATTAATTGGCAAATCGGATCATGTTACCTGTGAATAAAATGGATTATGTTGCATATGGTGTGACGTGAAAATGGATCATGTTACCTGTGAACAATGAACTGTCTGCATTTTTTATTTTTATAGAAGTTATGTACGTGAAAATCTAGAATTATTTTCTTGAAAAGGTATGTGAATGTGAATCAAGAATAGCACGCGAATCCAGATTTTTTTTTTTGGAAAGGGTACGTGAATCCAGAATAAGGGTGATAACGTCCGTGTGCTAGGAACCTGCCATACGTGACATGGGTTCAACCCCGCCGACCTGTGGCCGTCGTCATGGCTCGCTCGCGTGCTCAGCGGAGCGGAGCGCCGGGCCAAGGTGCACACGGCCGCCGTGTACGACATGCTGGACGGCATCATCGAGGAGCACGTGGAGACGATGGGAGACGGCGGCCATGCCACTGGTGAAAACAGGGCTATAGGTCCCGGTTGGTACGGGGCTTTAGTCCCGGTTGCCCAACCAGGACGGGGCAATCGGGACTAAAGCCTAACCTTTAGTCCCGATTGCCCCACCAACCGGAACTAAAGGGTGCACACGTAGCAGCGGCAGAGGGCGAGGGGGTGGAGCAGGAACCGGGACTAATAACCTTCTGTCGCGGCAGAGATTTGGCCAATTTCTCTGCCGCGGCAGAGAATTCATTTTGGCACATTTTGTTGTCACGGCAGCATTTTCGCTACTTTTTGTGCCGCGGCAGAGAATTCATTTAGGTTGTTTTATTGTTTATTTAGTGATTTGCACTTATCAATGAAGGAACCTTATATTACATCATGATAACAATATTATATTCAATACACGGATCGAGTTTATGCACTACATACAAAAGTTGCTATTTGATGCTACCGGCCAATTTCTTCAAAGTTGCTATTTTTACAATTCCTAAGTTCTATACACAGCCGAGTAGTATTCCCCTTTTGGGTCTAGGACTTCTGCATCCAAGAATCCCGCCAATTCCTCCTGAATTGCTCGTACGCCATCCTTTGGCAGAAGACCGTCCCGTAGACGTTCGATCTGATTTTAAAAAGGAGTCAGCCTAAATGAATGAAACTAAACACAATTTGATTATAATTAAAAACTATAGAAATTGTTTACGTACGTGGAGTTGCTCTAAATTTCTGCCCTTCTCATCGCACGCCTGCCGGATGAACTCGCAAACATAGTATCCACATAGATTGTTACCTGGTCCCTGCGTCACGCACTTTACGAGAACCGAGTTCAATCAAAATAATAATCAAGCATGATAATAACTGTATCAAAACTAGAATCAAAGAGATGCGCGGATATCGCTAGTGGTGCTTACATCTAGTGCTTCAAATGTAAGCTCCTCTTTCCAAACACCCCTAGCCTTGTTGGTGAACCATTTCCAAGCGCTGCCCGGCGTAGAAAACGAATAAAATAAGTTATTAAGTACTTGATATCATAAAATTCACGAACGTTGCCGATATAGTGTCGTAATGATTAGAATTACCGCTGGAGAAGTATCTGCATGTCCTTCCACGTCTCAAGGGGTTTATGTTTCGAGTCCATGACTAGTACACGCCCTTTGTCAAGTTGAATGATTAACAGAATATAGTGAAAACTGCAAATGCATAACTAATCAATTATATACTTAACATGGAGTAAGCGAAATAGAAAGTGTATACAAGACAATAACACTCACTCGAAGTTGTAAGGAAATAGTATTTCCCTTTTGGTTTCTTGAAACCTTAACGCGTGTACTATATTATCCTCCGTATCCTAGGGGCTTATTTTGAGATTAGCTTCATGAACCCAATACGGGTCAATGAAGCCAATGTCATACATTTGTCCTCTGCTGCATTCGAGAATCTTCATTCTGCATATTACAGTATGATTATATACATGCAATAAAAAAATAATATAGCTGGAGACTAAAGTAATTACAGAATTAGTACTTACAGACAATAGGCAGTGATGATCGATTTGTCCAAGGCGTCTTGATTGAATAATTGAAATAGTTCATCAAATTCAATGGATATCATGTCATCCTTATATTTCCCATGATGCTTTTTTGTAACCCTCAGCACTATCCAGTTAGCCCTGACCCTTGTGGCATGCATGTACCAGTTATGCAATCTTCGCATTTTTGTTGGAAGATTGTTTACCTCCTCAGGTTTGACGAGAGGTTTGCCGTACTGGTATTTGTATGGTACTTCACTCACGGGGAAGAACTCTAACTGGGATAAGTACTGGGCAATGCTCATACCTTGAGGAGCGGTAGCTTCTCCGTATTGTGCAACTACCTCTGGATCATACTGCTCTTCGGCCCCATATTTGCTCGACCCCATATTGGTTTGGGAAATCACCTTGAGAGGGGCGCAAGTCTGTTTTGCTTGTTCTCCAAGCTGGGCAACAGATTTCTCGCTTGCATCAGTACTGCTCTTCGAGGCTTTTTGTGCCGCATGTGACTTGAGAATATAACGCTCATAGTCTGATGACAGCTTTGGCTCGGGTTGATGAAGAGTCTTTAGCATTTTCAACACTTTGGCTTTTTCTTCTTTGGTGCTGGGGAACACTGGCTCTTTCGGCCGCCTCAGCTTAGCGAAAAACGCTGTCGTTTCCGCATCAACGATCGCCGCAGTCTCCTCTTCAGTACAGTCATAAGCTCTCTTGGGAGGAACCTTTGGTACTTTTGGAAGAGGCTCTTGTTTACGTTTCGGCGATCGCTTACCACGAGGCACAGTAGCGGTACGCTTGCGCTTTTGACCCTTAGGCGCCGGCGATGCTCCCGCGGCGATGGCTGCGCCGGAGATTGGTCAGGCGACGGAGCCGGGTGAGGCGACGAAGACGGCTGCCGCGGCGGCGACGACCTCGCTGGAGAAGGGTGAGGCGGCGTTGAAGATGGCCTTGGCGTGTGATTTCGAAGCACGATACATTCCTTCGGCCATAGAATGGTGACGTTTTTTGCGTCTCCCAGCACAGTCACATCCCCTTCACCTGCAGGGTAGTGAAGATCCAAAACTTCAAAGGTGGGCATGATTTCATCCACGTCGACAACAGCGTAGCCCTCTGGAACCGGACGACAATGGTAAGTTGGTGTGGGTCCAATTGGTAAGGCATAGCCGACCGCCACCTTCATTGATAAGTTCACAACTTTGACATGTAGCTCGCAGTGTGTCATCTCTGTGATATCATCCACTGGGTAGCCAAGAGGAGCCATCGTCAGTGCATCATCGTCATCGCCATTGTCATCACCCGGGACCTCGGTGGAAGCCACACTACTTTTTCGATTATTCGATAGGCCGGTAGCATCGAATGCAGTGTGCTGCTGAGATGGGCCGGTAGTAATTTGCTCTTTAAGTGCGTTAATTTCATCTTGTTGTTGCTTTAATCGTTCTTCAATTAAACGCATTCGCTCTTTCTGACTATTTGCTTCAACTTCCACCCTGTCCTTTCTCCTCTGACGGCTTCTATCAGGATATTTCTTCCTCTCTTCGGGAAACCCAGTCCTCCATGGTTGGGAGCCTCTTGTGCCTCGTGTTCGTCCATCATGTTCCTTATTTCCAAGGGCGAGTGTGAGCTCATCATTCTCTCTATCGGGAATGAAGTCCCCATCTTTAACAGCCTGTACTGCTTTTCTCATCCTCTCGATTGGCAAGGGGTCTTCTTTATGTCGTATGTTATATATACACCTCCCTTCCGAGTCCAACGTGCCCCCATGGCCGTAAAACCAATTCCTTGCACGTTCTACCCAATCGTCTGTCTCTAGGGTGATCTTTTTAGCACGCAGTTCATTCTCAAGTTTCTCCCACTTAGGAATGCCAGCCCTGTAGCCACCTTGCCCCATAGTATGGTGATACTTCTTGTTAGCAGCATTCAGCTTATTCGTTTCAGACATTTTCTTAGCTTTTTCTGATTTCTTGTATTCCACAAACTCAGCCCAGAATGGTTTTATCTTCTCAAACTGAATATTCTTGAAATCGGGAGTCTTCTTTTTCACGACATAGTCAAGGTGCAATCTTTTCTTCCAGTTTGTGAAACACTGGGCCATCTTCTTCAAAGCCCACTCCCTGACCTTAGCCTCCATGGCTCTCCCATGTTGTAAGGCGTCCTCAACTGGATCCTCCGCATTTGGATCCAGCTCTATCTTCGGTAGTTTGAAATTAACCATGAGCCTCTTCCACAGTAAATCTTTGGCGTGGTTAGGGACAAATAAACATGTTCCCTCTTCATCCGCATTAGCAGGCCTATTCCAATTTCTAATGATGATCGGGATTAAGTCCCTAACGATTACTCCGCATTGTGCCACAAATTTGGTTGCGACAACTTCGGGAGCTGTCGGTTTGCCGTCTTCAGCGACATCTTCGATCCTGAACCTCTCATGGTCTTGCAACTTTTTGGTTGGGCCTCGTCTGCTCTTTTTAGTAGATTCCTTCGATCCGGAGGGCTAAAAGAAGAAAGATCGTCGTTACTATTTCTATATAGATAGTATATGATTAATTAATGAATTGATTTATATTACATGCACCTCGCCGGAGCGGTTGTCTTCTCGATTACACAAGGCATCGCCTTCTCCCTCGCGAAAGGCAACACCTTCAACCTCAAACAAGTTGTCTATTCCGGTAAAAAGAGGATCACCCTCACCGGAGTTGTTCAGAAACGTTGATACGTCTAAATTATCTTCCCCACGGATCACACCTTGGATCAACTCTTCCTTTTCTTCGTCTCTGACCTGTGGGTTCATATTTTCTGCATAGGTGGAAAAACGAATAAGTCAAAGCGGCTAAAGGAGAAAGTTAAGTACGGTGTTGAGAGATATAAACCCTAATTCAGAGAAACCCTAATATATACATACACAATAATAAAAATGAAGAGAAACCCTAAACCCTAAACCTAGCTACAAAAAGGAAACCGTGTAGTAGATAGGTAACTCTAGCTAAAATCAACTAAAATCAATATTCCGGAGTTCCGAGGGGTGTAAAACCTAGTTCGGAGAAACCTCAGATGCATATGAGAGGGGAACATGAGTATAAGGCTACAAAAGGGAAACTATCCAGCAGATAGGTAACACTAGATACTAACAAAATACCATATTGGAATCGAATTAAGAGGGTTCGGAATGCCCTGGCGAAGGCACATCGTCGAACCCACATGCACCTAAGGGGCATGCAATTTCATGGGAAGATTTACGCGCGACCGAGCCAGACCGAGCTTTCCTACGTCGAACACAATGGTTTTGACCGCGCGACCCCTTCGCCCATGTCTCGCCCACGCGTGAGCGAACAGGGGAACTCCCATCGGCGCTGCCTCCTCCCCCCTCTCCTCACCTTCCCCGAGCAAACAGAGCTTCTGCCTCTCTCTTGCCACAATACACCCGCCCCACGCGTCCATGCACGCCTCCCATGTCCTGCGGAACCGGCCACCGACATCCCCTTTTCCCGAGCCTTACAAACCCGACATGAGGGAGTTAAATCTATCATTGAGTAAATGTGATACTCCTATAGCAAACGAGGATAGTCTGATGATAAGGATGTGATTAGGGATGGCAATGGGCCCCCGAAACCCACAAACCCGATGGATACCCGCCTTAAATGGGGAGGGTTTGGTAAAAAGTTAGACCCTCCAAGTTTAATGGGGTGGGTATGGGGGTGGTAAACCCATACCCGCAGACCCGCTCTAAGGGCATGTATTACGCCAGGCGTTTAGGTAGCCGCTTAAGCGATGAAAATTAATACGTACGAAAAAGAAAACGTACCCAAACGCCCCATCCTCCAACGAAAACCGCTAACGCGCTAAATATGATTTTTTTTCCGCATCCGTAGTGTTTGTCGTCTGGGCGAGCGTCATCGTCTCTATCGTTTTATTCCTCGACCCATAGTACTATATGCAGCAGCCGTGCCGCCATGCAGCAGCCCACCATGCAGCCGCCCCACCATGTCTGGGAGACGACCCTGAGCAGCAGCAGCCGCCCCACCACATGCAGTAGCCGCGCCGCCGTCCACCAGCAGCACACCATGCAGCAGCCGCCGCCGCCCACCATGCAGCAGCCACCGCCGCCCACCAGCAGCAGCAGAGGGAGGGGGAGGACAGAGGCAGGGAGGGATGTACCTGACGCGCGGCGGTGGGGGAAGGCGCGGGTGGCGCGGTCGTCGGCGGGAAGAGACGCGGGCGGCGGTCGTCGGGGAGCGCGCGAGCGGCGGTCGTCGGGGAGGGCGCGGGCGGCGGTCGTCGGGCAGTGCGCGGGCAGCCTGGCATCGTCGTCGATGAAGCAGAGAAGCAGAGAAGAAGAAGAAGAAGAAGAGAAGTTATATAAAGGGGAGGGAGTATACGTCCCGGTTGGTGACTCTAACCAGGACTAAAAGGGCATACGTCCCGGTTGGAGCCACCAACCAGGGCGTATACTTCAATTTTCAGCAGCTGAAGGGGCGCGCGCAGGGGGGTCTTTAGTCCCGGTTGGTGGTTTCAACTGGGACGTATTCCCCTGTTTTCAAATTTTTTCAGTTATTTTCTCTCTGTTCCCGCCTTATTTTTTATTTTGGGGTTTAAATTTGTAATGTTTTTTAAATGATAATTACTTTGGAATTTAGAAAAACTTTAAACATAAAAAGTGTTTGAATTTGAATAACTAATTCGAAACCATTTTCTTTTTTGAAAAATAATTAATGTAACCATTTAAACTATGAACCATTTAAAATTAATAATGAAATAACTTATATTTTTTAAATATTAATTTGGAATTTAGAAAAACTTTAAACATAAAAAGTGTATGGATTTGAATAAATAATCCAAAACCAATTTCTATTTTTATAAAATAATTAATGTAACTATTTAAAATTAATAATGAAATAACTTATATTTTTTAAATATTAATTTGGAATTTAGAAAAACTTTAAACATAAAAAGTGTATGGATTTGAATAAATAATCCAAAACCATTTTCTATTTTTAAAAAATAATTAATGTAACCATTTAAAATTAAAAATGAATTAACTTATATTTTTTAAATATTAATTTGGAATTTCGAAAAACTTTAAACATAAAAAGTGTATGGATTTGAATAAATAATCCAAAACCATTTTCTATTTTTAAAAAATAATTAATGTAACTATTTAAAATTAAAAATGAATTAACTTATATTTTTTAAATATTAATTTGGAATTTAGAAAAACTTTAAACATAAAAAGTGTTTGGATTTGAATAAATAATTCAAAACCATTTTCTATTTTTCAAAAATAATTAATGTAACCATTTAAAATATGAACCATTTACAATTAAAAATGAATTAACTTATAAGTAATTCAAAACCATTTTCTGTTTTCGTGAAGGTTTTTTCGAAACATGATCAATATACCAAGTCTGGTATTTTTCCTTTCAACTATGTAACAAAATATGACACAACGCGAAGGATTTTCATTGTTCGGATTTTTTTTGAATTTATTATGCCCGTTTGGAGAAACCAACCGGTTGGAGAAACCAACCGCGACTGAAGGGATTGCGGCAGAGTGGGCCAGGCAACACTAATAATAGGGTGAGTGTCGACATTATGTCGTGCGACTTGTACCTTGTCCCGGATGGTGTCACCAACCAGGACTAAAGATGAACCTTTAGTCCCGGTTGGAGACACCAACCGGGACTAAAGATGAGTCAGCACTAATAATAGGGGTGAGTGTCGACATTATGTCGTGAGTGTCGACATTAATAGCCGAGCTGCTTGTACTATAAATAGGCATCCTTGTGAGTCCAGTCCTCCAGCCAGTTTGAGGCATCTCCAAGATTGTTTTAGAGAGCAGGGACACCACTACGGCCAGTTTCAGGGAGATGCCGACGGAGCCCAGTCCTCCGGCATCTCCGAGAAACTGGTCATAGAGGCACTCCCTAATATGTGAAATTAGTTAGCTCCGAGGCGTATTGATCTAGTTAGAGAAGTTACAAGCTGCAAGATGGTTTTCGAGAGCAGGGACACCACTGCGGCCAGTTTCAGGGAGATGCCGACGGAGCCCACTCCTCCGGCATATCCGAGAAACTGGTCATAGAGGCACTCCCTAATATGTGAAATTAGTTAGCTCCGAGGCGTATTGATCTAGTTAGAGAAGTTACAAGCTGCAAGATGGTTTTCGAGAGCAGGGACACCACTACGACCAGTTTCAGGGAGATGCCGCAGGATCCCAGTCCTCCGGCATCTCCAAGAAACTGGTCATAGAGGCACTCCCGGTCCAGCGACAAAACGGGACTAACACTCAAGACATTTATTAATATTAAAAACTAAGACTACAAAACCGGGACTAAAGGCCACAAACCGCGAAAGATATCCTTCGGTCAAGCCACAAACCGCGAAAGACATGAACTAGAGTTACATAATATGAGCATGAACTTCTTGGCATATGTCATTCCTTATGACCGCTTCAGACGTAACCATGGAGCATCTTCTTTACTTAACGGAATGCTTGGGTCAGTTTTCACTGTGAAGGGCGGAATTTCATCAAACTTATTATAATCTTCTGACATGTCTGTCTGGTCCTCGATTCCCACGATGTTTCTTTTCCCTGAAAGAACTATGTGACGCTTTGGCTCATTATATGATGTATTCGTTTGCATATTTTTTCTTTTTTTCGGTCTAGAGGACATGTCCTTCACATAGAAAACCTGAGACACATCATTGGCTAGGACGAATGGTTCATCTCTATAACCAAGATTGTTGAGATCCACTATTGTCATTCCGTACAACTGGTCTATCTTTACCCCTTCCCCATTCAGGTTGACCCATTTGCAGCGAAACAAAGGGAACTTAAAAGAGACTCCATAGTCTAGTTCCCATATCTCCTCTATCTAACCATAATATGTGTCCTTTTGTCCATTCTCGTCTATTGCATCAAAGCGGACACCACTATTTTGGTTGGTGCTCTTTTTATCTTGGGTGATCGTGTAGAATGTATTCCCATTTATTTCGTACCCTTGGAAATTCAATACAGTAGAAGATGGTGACGCGGCCAACAAGTATAGCTGATCTCCAACAGTGGTGTCATTCAAGAGATGTGTCCGCATCCAACCACCAAAAGACTTCATGTGTTCATCTGTAATCCATGATTCAGGCTTCCACGGGTTTTTGGAGCGTACAATATTCTTGTGTTCCTCGATATACGGAGCTGCCAAGGTGGAATTATGTAGAACTGTGTAGTGTGCTTTAGTGAAAGAATCCCCGTCCCTACATATCATTGCTTTCTTTCCCAGCGTGCCTTTTCCACTTAGTCTTCCCTGATGCCGCAAGTCAGAAACACCAATGGGCTTAAGGTCAGGAATAAAGTCAACACAAAACTCAATGACCTCCTCTGTTCCATATCCCTTGGAGATGCTTCCTTCTGGTCTAGCACGGTTATGAACATATTTCTTTAAGACTCCCATGAACCTCTCAAAGGGGAACATATTGTGCAGAAATACCGGACCGAGAATGGCAATCTCTTACACTAGATGAACCAGGAGATGCGTCATAATATTGAAGAAGGATGGTGGGAACACCAATTGAAAACTAACAAGACATTGTACCACATCCTTCTGTAACCTTGGCAGAATATCTAGATTGATTACCTTCTGAGATATTGCATTGAGGAATGCACACAGCTTCACAATGGGTACTCGAACATTTTCTGGTAGAAGCCCCCTCAACGCAATCGGAAGCAACTGCGTCATAATCACGTGACAGTCATGAGACTTCAGGTTTTGGAACTTTTTCTCTGCCATATTTATTATCCCCTTTATATTAGATGAGAAGCCCGACGGCACCTTGATACTGTAAAGGACTTCCAAAAAGATTTCCTTCTCTGCTTTGGTAAGAGCATAGCTGGCACGACTTAAGTGACGCCCCTTTATCCGTCTTGTTATGTGTATGCATGTTCTTTGGGTCTTTCATAATTTGTTGGTCCTCCCGTGCCAGGTACACAACCTTCTTGCATTTATGCAAATATGTACCTTCAGTCTTATCTAAATAGTGGGTGCATGCCTTATATCCCTTGTTTGTCTGTCCTGAAAGGTTACTAAGAGCAGGCCAATCATTGATGGTTACGAATAACAACCCTCATAGATCAAATGGCTCCTGCTTGTTCTCATCCCACGCACGTACACCTGGTTTGCCCCACAACTGTAAGAGTTCTTCAACTAATGGCCTAAGGTACACATCAATGTCGTTGCCCGGTTGCTTCGGGCCTTGGATGAGCACTGGCATCATAATGAACTTACGCTTCATGCACAACCAAGGAGGCAGGTTGTAGATACATAGATTCATGGGCCAGGTGCTGTGACTGCAACTCTGCTCCCCAAAAGGATTCATGCCATCCGTACTTAGACCAAACCATAAGTTCCTTGCGTCACCTGCAAAGTCTGGGAAGTCCCTCTCGATTTTTCTCCACTGTGACCCATCAGCAGGGTGTCTCAACTTCCCGTCTTTCTTACGGTCTTCTTTGTGCCATCGCAATAACCTGGGATGCTCTTTGTTTCTGAACATGCGTTTCAACCTTGGTATTATAGGAGCAGGAACCCTCTTCCGGAGGGGCTCTCCCTCAACGTCACTAGGGTCATCTCGTCTGATCTTATACCGCAACGCATTGCATACCGGGCATTTATCTAAATTCTCATACTCCTTACCGCGGTAGAGGATGCAGTCATTAATGCATGCTTGTATCTTTTGCACATCTAATCCCAGAGGACAGAGAGTCTTCTTTGCTTCGTAGGTACTCTCGGGAAGTTCGTTATGTTTTGGAAACTTCGGCTTCATTATTTTCAGCATCTTTTCAAATGAGGAGTCAGTTAGACCGCACTCTGCCTTCCATCGCAACAATTCCAGTGTGGTACCCAGCTTTGTGCTGCCATCTTCACAATTTGGGTACAACAATTTCTCGTGATCTTCTAACATGCCCTCTAACTTCAACTTCTCATTTTCTATTTCACAGTCTCGCTTTGCATCAGAAATGACCCTACCAAGTTCATCAGCCGGCTCATCTGATGCCCGTTCTTCACCTCTTTCCTCTCCATTGTCTTCCATTGCAGTATCACTATATTCAGGAAACATATGATGATAGTTGGTATCATCATCTTCTTCTTCACCATCTTCCATCATAACCCCTCTTTCCCCGTGCTTGGTCTAGCAATTATAGTTGGGCATGAAACCTTTCATAATCAGGTGGCCGCGAATGATTTTCGAGGAAGAGTACTCCTTGTTGTTCCGACATTGAACACATGGACAACGTATAAATCCATTCTCTTTGTTTGCCGTAGCCACATCGATAAATTTATCCATGCCTTTGATATACCCGGCTATGCGCTGGTCACCGTACATCCATTCCCGACCGTTCATCTGCATCATATAAGTAAGTTTATCAAAAAACAGGACATCATAAATAGTGAAATAACCAATTCACACCGACACATGAATTGTATCAATGACCTAGAAAAGATAAGATTGTTAACCTCGATCGAGGGAAATAAAGAGGAGAAAGCTCAAGTGCGTCTCGGACACCTTCTATATTTTTGTTCTATGAGAAATTCAACGGGGTTATTCACTCAAACATTTCATCAAACACCTTCAATGCATGCATGAGAAAAAACTAGCACACCCCCTCACACCTTCCACCATTCGAAAAAACAGAGTGGAGGCAGAGGGGGCTGGGGCGTTGCATTTATAGAGGGCAGGGGGTCTTTAGTCCCGGTTGGAGCCAGCAACCAGGACTAAAGGTGCGTGCCACGCCACGTGGCTGTGGCCAAACCTTTAGTCCTGGTTGGTGGCTCCAACCGGGACGTATTCCCTCTTACCAACCGGGACGCATGCCCCTGGCCCCGTGCCCGCTCCAACTGGGACGCGTGCCAGCATTAGTCCCGGTTGGTGGCGCAACCGGGACAAATGCTCTGAGGGCTCGCGAACGGATAGCCCTTTTTCCACTAGTGTGCAGATGACTTGCTCGACGTGCTGCTCAAAGTTCACAAGGATGGTGGTGGGCTTAACTTGTCGCTAGACATGGATGTAATCAAAGTCGTCATCTTCGTAAGTACAGTAACTGATTCCTGCACATCCTAGATATTCTGTGCTAAAAAGAGTGTCTTAGATTTGTTAAAATTTAGAGGTATACAAGTTTATACAAGTTTGCGAGATCTTTTTTTAGGACGGAGACAGTAAATCCAACGAAAGAAGAAGGAGATCTCCTGACGTGCTATCATGTGCAGGACCTCTGCAGCGCCGGAAGCGAGACGTCAAGCACGATCCTGGAGTGGGCCATGGCGGAGCTGATCAGGAACCCCAAGGTCCTGAAGAGGGCCACGGCGGAGGTGCGACAAGCTTTCAAGGCCGTAGGCATGGTCGTCACTAGTGGAAAACATGTCTTCGGTTCGATCTGAATAAAGCCAGTAGTCCCGGCCGGCCCATCACGAACCGCGACTAGTGCTAGCACTAGTCCCGAGCCGTGAGGCCTCCAACGGCTAGAAATGGCCATAGACACTAGTCCCAGGCCGGACCAGAGCTCTAGTCTCGGTCCGTAATACGGCCCGGGACTAATAAGCTAGAGCGGGCCAACTGCTCTTTTCGGGGACTATTAGTCCCGGGTCGTATCACGGCCCAGGACTAGTTGTCCATCGGTATATATACAGCTTCCTGTCCACCTGCCCTAAAGCATATGGTGGGCATTTTTCTCAAAGAAGCAAAAGAGTTCATGCCATTTTTTTCTCAAGATTTAGTTTGCAACACCTAAATCCAAAGCTTTAAAAGGTTAGAACTTCATATTTCATCTCTTATTGCTACTTTAGCTCTATAATGCTCTAGAAGTATAGAGATATGGATCAAATGCATGCATGCTCTAGAAGTAGCTAGAAGGATTTCGATATATATAGGTAACAAATTTTGATTAGGCACATAGTTAATGAAAATTGAAATGTGTAATTTTAGAGTTTCAGAGCTTAGAGTGGAATGAGGTTTTCACTGATAGAACAATAATAAAAAACTCCACATTTATCATGTTGATTGTTTTCTCCAATTCACAAATTGGTGCATGTAAATTTTTCAAAATTCAAAATTAATGCTCTAGAAGCTCTCAATATAACTTGTAATAATTTTATCATGTTGTGTAATGGTTTTGATATACTTTTACTATAATGCAGATGGTCCGGGAATGGATGTACGGTACTGACCAACGCTCTGGCGAGTTCATTAATAGCGTGCATGAATTCATCCGTGTTGCTGATGCAAACAAGCACAATGGTTTTGTATTCTGTCCATGTAATGGATGTAGGAATCAGAAGGATTTTTCACAGCCACCTGTTGAAGTCCGGCTTCATGCCCAGTTATAATTGTTGGACCAAGCACGGAGAGAGAGGGGTAATAATGGAAGACAATGAAGAAGAGGAGGATGATGACAACTATCATGGTTTCCCTAGGTACGGAGATACTTCCATGGGGGATGCTGAAGGGGAGGATGAAGAAGAGACACATGATGAACCCGCTGATGATCTTGGTCGGACCATTGCCGATACGCGAAGAGATTGTGAAACTGAAAAGGATAGGGAGAATTTCAATCACATGCTAGAGGATCACAAAAAGTTGTTGTACCCAACTTGCGAAAATGGTCTGAAAAAGCTGGGCAGCACACTGGAATTGCTGCGATGGAATTGCACACTAGTCCTATAGTACGCAGCTTCAGGGTCTTCTTGGTCATCGTCATCATCATTGTCATCGTCACCTGCCACTCCGGGGATCCTCAGCCCATCCATGGCATATACCAGGGGCCATTCCAGCCTCGGATTCACGGCGGGCGGGGAGGGGTCTCCTGGAAGACGATGCCGCTACCGCCGGGCCGGTGTGGGGCCTTTTTGTGGCTCTGTGGCGGGTGTACTCGTGGGCACCGCAGGCGAGGATGATCTCCCCCGACGATGTAGCACATCACTCCGATGGTAGTACGGTTCGCCCACCACAGATGACGGCCGGCTTCGTTGTGGTTTTCACCGGTGGCGGGCCATCACCCTCGTACCTGGCGATCTTCCTTTACCGCCTATTAGCGAAGAAGGCGTTCCAGGTGTCGCAGTTGTCGGGATCCCACTGGGGATCCATCCGCTGCTCCGGCGTGAGCTCGTGGTAGAAGTGGTTTGTGATGGCCGCCTGGCGTGCGGAACCTTGAGGGACAGGAGGGACATGAACCCCTCCAGCAGTCAGCATCCAGCCGGCGGGCGGCCGGTAGCCCGGCGGACAAGGGTAGTTGGAGGCGCACAGCGCCTCGGTCTCCTCGAGGGTCAGAATGGCCCAGTAGGCGTTGTCCATTGTTCTAAGAGAGGAAGGTGTGGATGTGTGGATAGCCATGGCGCAATCGCCCTAAATATAGAGGGAAAGGGCAGGAAAACTTGGTGTGAAGCTTTGGGAAATGGTGGGAAATATCTTTAGTCCCGGTTAGTGACTACATCCGGGACTAAAAGCTCTCGTAGAAAGGAAAGGGCGGGAAAACTTGGCGGGAAGCGGTGGGAAATGGCGAGAAATATCTTTAGTTCCGGTTTGTGACTACAATCGGGACTAAAAGGATATTATATTAAGATTCTTTATATTTTTCTGATAATAATAGACATATTATTTGTGTTATTTGGATTATTACAATAAAAGATATGATTTTCCAAAGTTTTTATATTTGATTTGAATTAAAAAAAGACAATTTACAAATGAAATAATTTATAAATGATGCAAACAGATAAATGGATATTATATTAAGATTCTTTATATTTTTCTAATAATAATAGACATACTATTTGTTTTATTTGGATTATTACAATAAAAGATATGATTTTCCAAAGTTTTTATATTTGATTTGAATTAAAAAAAGAAAATTTACAAAAAAACAATTAGTCGCGGGCCGTGGCTGGACCCGGGACTAAAGGGTGCCTGTGCGCGCGAAAACAAAGCGGCCAAAAAAAACGTTTAGTCCCGGGCCGTGGCTTAACCCACAACTAAAGGAGGGGGGTCTTTAGTCGCGGGTTAAGCCACGGCCCGGGACTAAAGGGGTGACCCTTTAGATTCCGCATGCCAGGGCAGGTGCTGCCCAGCACTTGGCATTCTCGATGTAGCGAAGATGAAGCACATAGACGCCCGCATCGAAGACGACACAGGGGAGGTGCTGTCCGCCGCCGCCGTGCCACTCCGCTCCGCCGCCGCCGTGTCAGTCCGCCACCGCCGCTCCGCCGTGGCTTGACGTGCCGCCGCTCCGCGCCGACGCATCCTCACCGCCGCGCGACGCCGTCTACCTCTCCACGCGCGTGCCGCCTCGCCGCCGCGCGTCGCCACCTCGCCGCGCTAGTGCCGCCTCGCCGCCTCGCTGCCGCCGTGCCGCCTCGCCGCCCCTCGTCTGTGAGCTCGATAGAGAGGCCGCACGCGCGGGGGTGGTTTTTTTTATAGTTTTTTGTTATAGTTTTTTGTATAGTTTATTATAGTTTTTTATAGTTAGGTTTATTATAATTAGGATTATAATTAAGATTATTAGGATTGTTATAATTAGGATTATTAGGGTTTTTGTTATGGTTTTTTATAGTTTTTTATAATTAGGATTATTATAATTAGGATTATAGTTACGATTATAATTAGGATTATTATAATTAAGATTTAGTTATTAGGATTATTATAATTAGGTTTATTAGGGTTTTTGTTATAGTTTGTTTCTATAGTTTTTTTATATTAGGGTTTTTTGTTTTAGTATTAGGATTATTGTTTTAATTAAAATATTAGAATTAGGATTAGGATTATTGTTTTAGTTATTTTTTGTTTTATTTATTAGGATTATATTGTTTTATTAGGGTTATTTTTTTGTTTTAGTTATTATGATTATTGTTTTAGCACAAATAATATTAGGATTATATTGTTTTAGTTATTAGGTTTATTGTTTTTTTCTAACCTGTTTAACTCTCTTATTGTTATAGATAATTAAGTCATGGATCCATCCGAAGATCCTGGTCGCATCGGTGAAGGTTTTCTTCAGGGCATGATAAAAGGTGAAATTCCTCTTAATATTACTACCGGCGCCGAAGATATTTTGCTCGAGGAAGAGATATCCTCATATCTAAATCCATCCGGTGATGGACTAGAGGAAAACCTAATGTACCAAGGGGAAGACCAGATGGACGAAGGGCAAACAAATAACAACAATAATGATGCCCCCTCGACAGGATCCGGCGAGGTACATATATATAAAGTCTCGTGTTACCTCTATTCATTAACTGATCTAGATATATATTAATCACTCTCTATTCTTCTTTTAGCCCACCGGATCGAAGCAATCGACAGCTCGAACTAAACGAGGGCCGAACAAAAAGTTGGATGGTAATCACAGTTTCACCATCGAAGAAATAGATGATGATGGTGGACCGATTGCTCCAGAGAAGAACCGGAGGATGTTTATAAATCAATGCGGGGTGCTTGTTAGGGACAACCTGCCGATCACCATCCAAGAATGGAATAAGTCAAAGAAAGCCGGTGAAGAATCCAACAGCTATGTCACCGATGATGCCAAAGATGACCTTTGGCAGAAGCTCATAGCGCATTTCATACTACCTCCAGAGTATGAGGAATTTGAGGTAGATGGTATTACCCCAAGGCCGGGTGGGCTTGAAAATAGAGCGAAAGTCAAGGAGTGGGCACTGAGCAAGATGGCTGAACTGTACCAGAACCACAAGAAAAGTTTATACGCAAAATATGTCACGAAAAAGAAAACTCCAGACTTCAAAGGAGTAAACGAGAAGTTGAGAGAACAGTGGCCCAATTTTGTACAGTACAAGCAATCTGATAAAGCAAAGGCAAAGTCGGCAAAGAACGCGTTAAATGCTGCCAACAAGAAATACCATCATAAAATGGGGACAAGTGGCTACAAGAGTGCCGTCCCTAAGTGGGAAACTATGGAGAAGGAAATGAGGGTTCGAGGCGTCACTCCTGGTACAGATGGATGGCCCGAGAGTTCAAAGCACTGGTGGTACGGGCACGGGGGATCCTTGGACCCAGAAACAGGGAAGACATTATTTCATGAGAAAATTCTAAAACCCTCCCAAGACCTTATTAAAGCAATGAACGATGCTCAATTGGGATTGTTCCGTCCCGAGAGAGAGAACGACGAGCTGACACGCACCCTAGGGAATCCTGAAAAGGGAGGAAGAACACGAGGCAAAGGCGCCGGTGTCTCGTGGAAGAAAGGGTTTCCTCAGTACGATGCCAGTTACAGAAGCCGTCAGAGAAAGAAGGACCGGGAGGCAGACCGGATCTCTAGGGTAGAGCAGGACCTAGTTGATCTGAAGAACCTCATGCATGAAATTAGCCAAAGGCCGCCGTCGTCAACTCACCCGCGGTCTGATGATCCTGCATTGGATCTTAGCCAACGGAGAAGCAGCGTGGCTTCCACGGAGGTCCGTGATGATGATCAAGCACTGTTGGATGATGCACCGGCTCCTCACTACCCCGTGGATAATGTCAGAGAGATGGCACAATGTGAGCTACATCAGCCAATGAACAACCTGTCCTTCAAGGTGGCGATCGGCACTGCTTTACCTTGTCTACCTGGAGCACTCCACCATTCACTTCCGACTCCACCAGGCTATGCTCGTGTCACGGTGGATGACATAGTGGAGGATTTTGCGGACCTAGAGGTTGAAATCGCTACGCCTGAAGGCCTTACGAAACTAGGAGATGTCAAGCGCAACATCATTCTATGGAATAAGAAGTACATCAAGTTTCTAGGCTCGGCGCCAAGGCCACTGACTCCGAGGAATCCAAATCCACCCCGCATCGAATTTCGTCAACCTCCAAGTCCACCCCAACCCGATTATCGCCAACCTCCAAGTCCACCCCAACCCGATTATCTCCAACCTCCAAGTCCACCCCGCCCTGCTGACGATCGCCGCAGCAGGAGTACATCAACTCGATATCCGCCTCCGCCTACGTGAAATACTACTACCTCGTCGAAGAAACGGAAGTTCGACGGTCCCCCGCGCCCCACATCGAAGAAAGGTCAAACGCCGAAGATAGTCGATATCCCGCCGGCTCTTCCAAAGAGACCTTATGACAAGACCGATGAGGAAACTAATGCGGATGTGGCTGCCCAAGTTAAGGCGCATTTTGCACCCAAAAAGCCTGAGCCAAAGCCGATATATAACGAAAAAACCAAAAAGTGGGCTAAGTCCTTTCTAGAGCAACCATCCCAGATATCAATGAATCTGGAATCAGACTATGACCGGGAGATTATTAAGCAAGCACAGAAGAAAAAAATCACAAGTGCAAAAAGCGGGAAGCAAGTTGCCCAGCTCGGAGCACAGAAGAACCAATCGGTCGCCCCGCTCAAAGTCATTTCAGACCTCGACAAGGCCTTCAGAGCTGAAATGGATATGGACATGCAAATAATGGACCCTAGAGCCCGTAATAATGCTGCACTTATGGGGATCACTGTATCGCAGGCCAAAGCACTTCCTAACGAAGCAAATATGTCTCTTGGTAAATATTTAGGCTATGAAGATACGCCAGTGGGTCAGATAGTACGGCAGTATGTCCAAGGGGAGCCTCTAGTCACTAATGAGGAGCTCACGCGTCTATCCACACATATGTGAAATCTGCACGAATAGTACATGTCGCAAGCACAAAAAAAGCATCAGAAAGATTGGTTTCCGGTGGACGTTAGAATGGAGCATCACTTCAAACAATACTCGATACAGGTTCAAATGACCGAACGGTTTCAATTATACAACCAGCACGCCCTCGACAAATCTATCATTGGTTGCTACTATCTATAAGTTATTTATTTCTATAATTAAGTTTGTAGTTTTAGCTCGTTCATTGCATTTAATATATTATCCTAACTATATATCCTTTTGTATGATGATATTATATTGTGCAGAATGAAGATGCTTGAATGCAAAAGAGCTAGAAGATACGACGTTGGGTTCATTGACCCATATATCATTAATGAATATACGTTAAAGAATCACCCCAAGGACGTGGAGGAAGACCTGTGCAGGTTCTTAACCGAGAATAATTTTGTTAAGGAAATACTATTTCCTTACAACTTCAAGTGAGTGTTTATATCTTGTACACATTTTATTTTTGCTTACTCGATGAGCTATATATGCATGTATGCTTACGTAAACGTCCGCAGATTCCACTAGATCTTGCTAAACATTCAAGTTGACAACTCCCTAGTTGAACTCCACGACTCATTAAGTTGGTACCAAGAGCAGTGGAGCGACATGAAAGCAATGCTCCATAAGTAATTTCAATCATTATCGCATTATATCTTCCTCTTTCATTCATTTCCTTATATCAAGTAACTAATAACTCCTTGTTCATTTTCTTTGCCGAGCAGGTGTTGGACACGGTTCAAACAGAAAATACCAGGTCCATTCAAAGAGGAGCTAACTTATAAAATGGCAAAGAGTTTACAGCAGCCATCGGGAACTCATTTATGTGGATACTACGTCTACGAGTACATCCGCGAGTTGACCGGTGAGCGGAAAGTTGACTCATATTACATTTATGATTTGCGGGAGAAACTAGAGCCAGACCACCGCATAAGAGCAATTCAAGAGGAGCTGCCGGGATTTATGATGAAGGAAGTCCTTGATGTACATGGAGAGCATTATGCGGATGACGTGGAACTCGATTTGCCTTAGTCATCTCCATGTAGCTCATATGATATATATATTCATCAATGACCATGTAATTTCAAAACATTTCTTCCTTTTGATATTTATGATTATATGTATGCTTGCAAGGGATCGATTAATTATATAAATGCATCGACGTGTAGTGTGTATGTAGTAGCGTATAATATGTATACTAAAATATATGTTTGAATTATAGTGAAACACAAAACGAAAAAGGAACAAAATGGCAAAAAAAAGGAAATACACAATCTCTGCCGCGGCAGAGAAACACACAATTCTCTGCCGCGGCAGGAAACCTTCTAGTCCCGGGTGGTGTTACGGCCCGGGACTAGAGGGTTTCCGCCCCCCGCAGCATTGATACAGCCACGTGGCTGTTATCAGTCGCGGTCCGTAGCGAGCCAGGACTAGAGGGGGGGCCTCTAGTCCCGTTTTCGCAATCCCGGGCCCAAAACCGGGACTAGAGCCAGTTGCGGCCCAGGACTGGATGCCCTTTTTCCACCAGTGCGCGGAGGAGAGGCTAAGCGAGCTTGCGTACCTGGAGGTGGTCATCCGGGAGACGTTCCGGCTGCACACGCCGGTGCCGCTACTGGTCCCGCGCTTGTCCTGGGAGCCATGCCGTCGGACACGCAGGTGGTGGTCAACGTCTGGGCGGTGGCCCGCGACGAGCGGCACTGGGACGCGTCTGAGGAGTTCTGGCCGGAGAGGTTCGAGTGCGAGGCGGCGGTGGACTTTATGGGCGCCGACTTCGAGCTCCTGCCGTTTGGCTCTGGGCGAAGGATGTGCCCGGGCATGGCGTTGGACTTCAGTTGCTTGCATAAGGCCTAACTCTTTGCATTTGAAACACATCACTTGGCTAATATCCTTCTTTTCCTTTGGTATCATTGCCTCTTGTTTGTTTCCTTGGTTCTTCTTCTTTTCTAGACATTCACTGGCATAGTGTCCCATCTCTTTGCAATTGTAACATGTCCTTCTTCTTCTTTTGGGTCTCTCCAAAGCTAGGAGTTATTCTAGTTCATGCTCTTCATATCTCACCACAAAGGTGGGAAATATTTCTCTCTTTTTGGGACAGTTACTATAGATATGAACTTCTTCTCCACAAGAGTAGCAACACTTTGTGGTCACTTTGGATGTGGCCAGACCCACCCTAGGCACGGGTGGGCCCTAGACCGCGACTGGCTAGGGTTTGCCTGCCCTGACCGCCTCCTCGTCCTTCCCCTTCGCCTATAAGAGCCGCCCGATGAGAAAATCCTAAGGCATCCAGAAGAAATCCACGAAAACCTCTGCAGCGCCGCCGCCACCGAAGGGGAGATTGGGGGGACAGACATTCTCTGTTCCGGCACCCTGCCGGGACGGGGAAGTGCCCCCAGAGCCATCTCCATTGATCTCCATCGCCATCTTCATCGCCATTTCTGATTCCCATGATGAGGAGGGAGTAGTTCTTCCTCAGGGCTAAGGGCTCTACCGGTAGCTATGTGTTCATCTCTCCCTCTATGCATGATCTTGTGGTCATGAGCTTTGTAATCAAGTAGATCTACCTTGCTACTCAAGTGCTTCATTAGATCTCTGCTCTCCCCATGTGTGTGAAAGTGACAGCGTGCACGCCATGGTGACACTTAGGCTTGAGTCTACATAATTACTCTTTGTGCTTTAATAGATCTATGATTTTCCCCACGTGTGTGAAAGTGACAGCAGGCATACCGTGTGTGGAACTTTGTCTAGATTGAATGTTTGTTATGAGTTATATTTGGAGTTGGATGTCTCTATGAAATTGTGGTGTTTGTTGGAACCATCTAGCGCTCAAGGTGACAGTGTGGGGTTATCTAGATTGGGGAAGACGGACTTTGAGGTGTGTTGCTATAGCCCTACCATCGATTAGAGTGTCCAACCAGAGAGTAGTTAAGAGTAGTATCATGAAGAGAGGATATTTATATAAGAGAGTGTTCACTAGTGAAAGTATGATCCCTAGGCCTTGTTTCTAAGCATTGAAACACCGTTTGCTACTAGATCTGTTGCATGTTTGCTTGCTTTAATATTCCTCCACGCCATCAGCTATTTTCTGGCACCTTTACCACTTGTATTTCACTATCTCTTCGCTGAACTAGTGCACCTATACAGCTGACAAGTGTATTGAGTGTGTTGGGGACACAAGAGACTTCTTGTATCTTGATTGCATGGTTGCTTGAGAGGGAATACCTTTGACCACTTCCTCCCTGAGTTCGATAAACCTTGGGTGATCCACTTAAGGGAAACTTGATGTTGTTCTACAAACCTCTGCACTTGGAGGCCCAACAACTATCTACAAGAATAGAAGTGCGTAGACATCAACTAACATACTTTCTCTTGATCCATGCATCATCAACATGGGAAGCACCATGATTTATGAAGGTGGTGGCTATTGACATGAGCCGCCTATACTTGTCCTCGTGATCTTCTCCATCCGTCATATAGAGCCCTTCGGCTTGGTTACTCAAAGCATCATACCTATTCCTTTTCATACTTCCATTTCCAATGAAGCGCTCGGTGAGAGCACCCCAAGCTTCCTTCGCTGTGTTGAGATGTTCTATGTGGGGCATGTCCTTGGGGCCCACACAAAGTTGTATCATGTGTAGCGTTGTTGCATTGAGTTGACTGTCTACAACCTATCTTCTTGTTAGATTGTTTGGATCTCCAACATGAATACCATTCTCTATGATTTTCCATAACTCAATGGAGGAGCTACACACATGAGACTTCATCAAAAATTGCCATTGATTAAAAGTGGATGCTGAAAGTTTGGGTGGATCGCCCCTATTATGTATATGCGGGTGTGGGATAGGTGGATCGGGTGAATATACATGAGAAACCTCATTTTATCCTTCCTTACCACTTCCCTTTTTCGAGGAGGATCTCTTACTAATGCCATCACCAACAACCTCGTTCTGTTTGGAATTGGAGTTATCCTTTTCCTTAGATTGCGGAGTGGAGGCCTCAGCGGTAGATGAAGGGGAGGCTGTGTGTGGAGAGAGATGCATGATCATTTGATGCATCTTTTCCATCTTAGTCTCCATAGAACTAATCAAGGTTGTTTCCAACGTCTTGAGATCGTTCATGGTAACTATATCCGCAGCCTCACTCCCATCTCCCGGGTTACCCATACTTCTCTTAGGTGGTTAAGCCAGAATAAAGAGCTGGGGATCTGATACCAATTGAAATGGATCGTATGGGCACCTAGAGGGGGGGTGAATAGGTGATACACATTTTTTTGTTCTTTTTCAATTTTAGGTTTGACACAATGTAAATTCTATAGATATGCAACTACGAGAATTTCCCTATATGCAAACCTATCTACTAAGAACGTAAAGAGAGGAGCGAGGAAAACGTAGTGGAGCACGCGGAGGCACAGGGATTTGTTTTATAGCAGTTCCTTCCTTGTTAAGGGAAGTACGTCTACGTTGGAGGGGTTGACGGTTCTAAGACCACCACGCCACAAAAGGCCTCACCCTACTCTCCGATGGATCTCGCCACGAAAGGCCTGATCTACCTCTCCACTATTGGTACCCTTTGAGGAGGGAACCGGTGCTTTACAACTCTAGCAGGGCACACATCCACAACCAAATTGGAGGCTCCTGTAATGACAACAAGCTGCCACAAGAACAAGGATTATCAAAATAATCAAAACAAGGATCTAGATATTTGTAAGAAATACTAGATCGAGGATCCTCCAAATGAATGGAGGGGAAATGAAGCGCTTGATTGCTATTGATGAATATCGAGCCCTCCTTCGATTCCCCAAAGAACGAGGCCTTTGGGTGGGTGAAGTTGGAGATCTCTTGGATGCAACTTGAGGACCAGATCTTGTCTTTTTCGAATTAAATAAGAGTTTTGACAGGAGGGGGAAATATGGGTTGCCTAGAACAGGCCGTTGGAGAAGTTTGGGGGCGGACTATCCACCCTGGGGGAAAGATCCGCCCCAGAGTCGGAAAGTCTGGGAAAAAATACACCCCCCACACAGTATTTCGCACCATTGCATCCTTTGCAAAAACTTAGGGGGGGGATTATCCGCCCCCACCAGGGGCGGACTATCCGCCCTGGGGGAAAGATCCGCCCAGAGCCGGAAGGTCCGGGGGGAAATCTGCCCGCATACAGTACGCCGTGCCTTGGCGTCCTTTGCAAAAACTCAGGGAGGACGGATTATCCGCCCCCACTAGGGGTGGACTATCCACCCTAGGGGAAAGATCCACCCCAGAGCCGGAAGGTCCACGGGAAAATCCGCCACCATATAGTACGCCACACCTTGGTGCCTTTTGTCAATAGGGGAGGGGCGGATTATCCGCCCCATGGCAGGGGTGGACTATCCACCCCCAAAAAGCACATTTTTTCTCCTTTTGATTCTGCTAAGTCCTGCAGTACTTCAACACACATTAAACAATCCATGATATTGTTATCTAACACTCAAAACACTAGAGATCATGAAATGTTATTTCACCATGGTTGTCGTCAACCAGCATCAACTATTACAACTACTTTGAATAGACTCATAGGTCTTAACGAAATTTAAAAAATACAACCATAAGGCTCCTATCGGTTGCCAACTTACAATAAAGATCATTGCATACATCACATATAATCACAATCATGGCCATATCACATCACAGCACACCCTTCAAAACAAAGTTAGACGCCTATAATTTTCTTTGCATGTTTTACGTGGTTTAGGGCTTTCGAATAAGAACCATTCTATCATACAAACATGAACCACAATGTTGATACAAGTATTGTCAAGTGCCCGTTGTAAATTGGATCTTCACTATGGTGGGAGAGACAGACACACGCAAAGCCACTTATGCAATGCAAGTTGCATGTTGAGCGTCGAGCAAGTCTTATGAACTATGTCATGTAATGTTAGCCCCGGCCGCTTCATCCTACCATCCCACAAGAAACAAAGTACATGAAAAGAAAGTGACAACAAAAGCATCAACGCCCGCAATAACCTTTGTATTCTACTCGTGCAACAGATCTACGTATAGACACGGCTCTGATACCACTGTATGGGTTCGTAGCATGGAAAACAAAAAAATTCTACCGCATGAACACATAAATCAAGATCTAATCGATGATCAAGCCAAGATCTATCTACTAGATTGGTGCAACGAGATTGAAGAATACTAACCCTCGTAGATCCAAAGCGGTTAACAAGATCGGATTCCCGTGGGTGATGTGGTCGTTCACTTGTCGATCTCAAGATCGCGTAGACAATCCTTCCGGCGCCGTGTTCCGGCAGTGCTCCTGCAATCGGTCGCATGTACGGTACTCGATGAAGACCTTCCTCTCCTCGCAATTCCGGCAGCACGACAGCGTGGTGGTGGATTTAGAGGGGAGAACCCACAGGGCTTCGCCTAAGCCAGAGCGGGTATGGTGGGGTATAGAGAGAACACCAGTGATCTAGGGTTTAGACGTCCGAGGGGTGGAGGTAGCTGGCGGCTAGGGATTAGCTAGACGGCAGTTGTTTAGAGGAGATCTAGATCCATGCGCTTCAAAACATACTTTCAGAATACCTAATGGCACCTTTATAACCACCCAGTTACGGAAGTGGTTTTTGATGAAATCAAAGTATCCCTCCGGTGATGGCAATTAACATGATCTCATGGTCGAAGGATTGGGTTACAATGTATATGAAAGCTTATATAAAATGAACTTCTAAATGACTTTGATCGTATGCTATGTTGTTCTATAGGAGTATGTCGATCACATCATTCTCCTAATGATATGAACTTGTTATTAATAACATCCAATGTTCATGATCAGGAAACCATGATCATCGATTAATCAACAAGCTAGTTTAACAAGAGGCTTACTAGGGACTCTTACATGTTTACAAAACACACATATATTAATGTTTCTAGTTAATACAATTATAGCATGTGTGGTAAACATTTATCATAAACATAAAAGATATGATAGTAAGCATTTATTATTGCCTCTTGGGCATATCTCCAACAATCTATATAAGGGCCAGGAGGGCACGACTTCATCAGCAAAGTTTGTGCGGGACATAATCCCGCGACCGGTATTCAAAGGTATGAATATTGTATCCCACACATTACTATACTTCTCTATAGATAGATCTTCGGTTGGTGCATTTTCGTAGTATGAGTTTTTTGTTACCTACCACAAAACCCCTTTAGTTATTGATAACACTTTGCAGGTATGTGGTGAGTTTACTAGTGTCAATGAAGAAGACATGATAATCATTGCAAGAGCTGCTATTCCAAATTGTAACTTAATGCCAAATTAGGGCACACTTCTATTGTTTTATCTTAATCATCGAACTCTTCAATCTCGTTGTCCCATATGAGTAGGAGGAGTTGTAACCGTTATTCCACATGCTCTTCACGCCAACCTAGGTAATATTCAACCGTTGACATGTGACCTCCGTCTCGGTTTCTCTACTCTAAGAGCTTGTGGTACGATTTGTAAATCCAATGGTAGATAATTTCTTGATATACCTGGAGCCGATCACTTGATTCAAGCTCTTTTTCCTAATGTTCTGTTCTCTATCGAGGATGGACGTTTGCCTTTTGACGCACATGTTGAAGCAAGTCTACCCCAACAAGAGGAAATCGTGGATGAAGAGGTAGAACAAGAAGGACCCGAACAAGACGTGGAGCCACCAAACTAATATACTACCTATGAAGATATCTACTCTCTCAAAGGAAGCATTTAGAACATTAGAAACCTTCGAGATTCTACCACCAACCTCTCAACCTAGTTCACCAATTGGAGCAGCCAATGGAATTTGGGAGATTATAGATGAAACAGTGCTAGGAGGAACTAGACACTTTTTTGATATAGTAGAAGTGGGTCGGCGTGAGAATTCCAGAAATTCGTCCCTGACAGGGATCGAACTCTGGTCGCTGGGATGCGCCAACTACGACCCAACCACTAGGCTATTGCCCGGTTCTCAAAAAAAATGAAACAGTGCTAGGAGGAACTAGACACTTTTTTTGATATAGTAGAAGCGGGTCGGTGGGAGAATTCCAGAAATTTATCCCTGACAAGGATTGAACTTCGGTCGCTGGGATGCGCCAACTGCGACCCAACCACTAGGCTACTGCCCCGTTCTCAAAATGAAACAGTGCTAGGAAGAACTAGACACTTTTTTCATATAGTAGAAGCGGGTCGGCGTAAGAATTCCAGACATTCGTCGCTGACAGGGATTGAACTCTGGTCGCTGGAATGCGCCAACTGTGACCCAACCACTAGGCTATTGCCCGGTTCTCCAAAAAAAGAATTTGGGAGATTATCCACCGCCACCACCACAATGAGAAACAAAAAGGGATTACAAAAGCCTGAGCTTGGGGATGTCCCCCGGCATTTATATTTTTGTAATGATGATGTTGTACTCCAGCTCCTTGTGAGCTTTTGAAACACTCATGTTGGTTTGTTCCAACACTTCGCTTTTTATTTTGATTTTCATTTTTTTGTTTGTTTTTCTTTTCTTAGTTTCTTGCTTGGTCGCAAGCTTATTCTATTCTTTAATCCCCATCCACAAAAATACAAAAATAGTTTTCCTTTTATCCCTTTTTCGTGAAAGTGGATTTTCCTATTGCCTTTTTCTTCAATATTATTATTGGAGTGATTTTGATTTGATTTTTGAAGGACCACATCCCCATAAGGAATAATGAAGTCACTCGTGAAAGGTATGTCCTATGACTCCGACTTCACAAGTTTGAAATTTTTATCCTAGCTAGTTGATTTGTTAAGATGCTATGCTAGTGAGAGTAATTAAAAATAGTTAGAGTAAAGCTTTTTATTTATATGAGTAATTAGTTGTATAATATTTTGCTCTAGTTTTTGTAGTTAACCGAGTCTTGCTATGGAAATAATATTTCCAAAAAAGTACCACAAGAAAATGTCTCCAATTTATGACTTGTTTAATGAGTGATTGTCTTATGAGTATACCTTTGTAGATACTTAACCCCATAGATGTTCTAATAGACTTGATGTCACTCTAGAAAGAAGTTGTTTGATTGAAATGAAGGCAAGTGGTAATTGTGATTCATGCCAAAGATAAACCTTGTGAATCAAAATATGATACTATTTAAAAGATTATATGTTTTTGATGCATACCTTTAGATGCCAACAACTCCGCTAGCCTACGAGCAGTCAATGGTACAACCCCTGATTTTAGCTATGAGTTGACAACATGGATGTCACTCATCACCGTAATGGGCAAAAGTATTGGTACTCTTGACAGCTATGCAAACAATTGTTAAAAGAAACACTCAATGATCCTTGTTGAGAATTATATTTAAAAAATAAAGATCCACACAAAATAGTCTATGGCATGGTGTGGGTACTACTTTATGAATTTTCTTGAAACACAATGATTGGAACAATAGTGTTTTGATAGTCGTGATTTATTAATATGGGCGTCAATAAGACACTTCACTATTATGCTAATTAGGACATGATCTCTCTTACTTAATTTTTCTATTACTGAACATTCTAGTGTTCCTTGGCAAGCTAAGAGTTGACTAGAATAATTTGATTTATTGTTACACGTCTAGTTATTTATACTTATATTAAACTCTACTTTGATTTTTTTTGAGTTATCAAACCTCGTATAGTATTCTTGGCATCTCTCTAATTTTGATGAGCTTTTCAAATGGAAGAAGTGTTGTATGCATATGGCTACCGACCGTAAATGAACTCATACTATTGTTATTTCAGTTTAAACGTTGATTTTTTTTTATTGTTTTGCCGTTTTCTTCACTAGTAGAAAAATGGCCTTCCGTCCGAAGCTTTAGTCCCGGCATGTTTGTACCCGAGACTAATGCTCACATTAGTCCCATTCCAACGGCTAGGACGGCCGCATGGGCACATCCATAGTTAGTCTCGGTTCAAACCGGACCTTTAGTCCCGGTTGGAGACACCAATCAGGACTAAAGAGTTATCTCTTCCCCTGAGCCATATCCATTGCTTTCCTATGTTCATGCCCGAGTTAGTCCCGGGTGAAAATATCGGTTGGAAAAAAAGGACCACCACCACGTTAGACAACCTCATGCAAGCAAAAAAACGCAATGATTCAAATACACAATTAGCTATGCCAATGGAGCTACATCTACCTCTACCAATGGTTGGTAACAACTTATCATGCACAAACATCCAACAACTTGTCCAGCAGCTTGCTGGTCTGAAAATAAATTTTCATAAGAGTAAATTGTTATGTTTTGGAGAGCCACAAGACATGGCAAACCTTTATGCTGAGCTTTTCAGTTATGGGTAAGGCCAGTTTTCAATCTATTATTTGGGGATACCGATCCATTATCGGAGACTTTCAAATACTGAATGGAAACTGATCGAAGAGAGACTACAAAAAAGGCTTAACAGTTGGAAAGACAAATTACTATCTTTAGGTTGGAGATTGGTTCTCATAAATTTAGTACTCACTAGCATGGTACTGTATATGTTCTGTTTCTTCTCGCTTCCCAAGTAAGTCTTGCAAGGATTATTTTCGATCCCGATTCATTTGGCAAGTAGATAGTCAGAAAAAGAAGTATCGGTCGGCAAAATAGAGTGTGGTTTTCTACCCAAATAATCAAGGAGGGCATGGTATTCATAACCTGAAGATCAAAAATACTGAGTAAATGGTATTGAAGCTCCTTACTGGTGATGGGGTATGGCAAACCCTCTTATGGACAAAATATGTAGCCTCAAAGGCGTTATCCCAAGTGCTCTGGAAGCCTAGGGATTCACGAGTCTGAGTCGGGTTGATGAACACAAAGAAATATTTCTCCAGATTCAGTACTTTCTCCATTAAGGATCGTTCAGAGGTTAAGTTCTTGTGGGATAAGTGGTTAGGGAATACCTCTCTCCGTGAACAATATCCAGTTTATGCAATATCGTTCGTCACAAAGGGGACACCGTTGCATCTGTGATGTCTACTTCACCCCCTAATGTAACGTTTAGGCGGACCCTATTGGGACCCATGTTGGCATCGTGGAACGTTCTACTACATCGTTTATCTACGGTGCACCTATCTGTTGGTCCGGATAGGTTCAAATTGAACCTACATGAGAATAGTGAATTCTCAGTAGAATCTATGTATAAAGCACTTCTTTTGCCATCGGTGATAGTTGAGGATAATAAGATGATCTGGAAGATGAATATACCACTTAAGATAAAAATATTCACATGATATATGTTCGTCAGGGGTCATCTTAACTAAGTATAATCTTTTAAGAGGAATTAGAAAGGAAGTAAGCAATATGTTTTCTGCCATCACGATAAGACAATTAAACGTCTATTGATCCACAGCAAATTCTCTAGGTCTATATGATTAGTCATCCATGTGGCTTCCTGACTATCTCCTTCCTGTAGTATTGCTAATATTTTTGGTAATTGGCTACATGGGACTAATAAAAATTTCAGAATTCTTTTTTGGGTAGGAGCGCTTGCCCTTATCTGATCGTTCTATCTATATAGCATTGACAAGGTTTTTAACTGTAAAATATCTTCTCTTATGCAGGTTATTCACTGATGCACCGCTATGCTCCGTTTGTGTTCACCTCTTTATCCTGCGTAGTGGCTCGACCTATTTACGGAGGCATGTACACACGTTTGGAGGATACAGCGAGCTATAGTTTTTCATGACATAGATGATAGCGTGATCTTTGCACAGAGCCACAATTATCTTAGGTGTTCCTTATGGATTACTTTTGAACTCCCTATAACTCGTCTCTTTACTTTTTATGTTGATAGCTGAGCATATGTCGCCGTATGCATCTTGGATATACAGAGGCCAAAGATACCTTTAAGTAATATGTCACTCATCTATTATATACTAAAAGCAACATACAAATATTTAATAGAGCCACCTGGTTAATCCACGTCATCTTAAAATATGTGCTTCATTGATCTTAATTTTAATGGTGACATTTAAAGCCATAAATATTGTCACGTACAAACCTAGACATAACCCACCTACGTGGACACGTCTGCATGGTACACGTCGATCTATTGGTTACGTGCAATCTGAAACATGTAGACAAGGCCAAATACAACACGTACTGGACAAGGACAAGGCCCTTCTAATTGATTTTTGTTTGGCATGCAATTGACCGAGATGTACGGGCCGGCAACAAACAAGAAAATCAAAACAGTACTCACTCCTCAAGACCTTAGAGACTGAGAACAACAAAAGGTCCCAAATCAATTAAGCAAACATCATTTTCTTGCTTTGATTCGTCTAAACAGTTTTATCACCACAATTTGTCGGGTCAGATACGTCATCTATCCCCAGCATGAAAATTGGTGGCATAACTGATAACTCTTGAACCGTGATGTGTACATTTATTCTACTATCTTTTATTAATTGCTTCAACATATATTTAATTAGACATGGTTCACAACAAAAGTGGCAATATTTAAGAATCAAGAAAGCGGCAATAGCACCGTGGTTAGGTCACACTAACGTGTCCCATCAATAGGTGTTCAAATCCTGTTTAGGCCGAATTCTCACGATTGCCCCTACCTTGATGAAGATTCATGTGGCAACTCCCCACAGGACATAGTTAATTTTTGAGATTGGAGAATCATCTCGATCAAACAATCTTCGATAAAAGTAAGCTGAATGTAATTTTAAATACTACAAATATTATAGCTTTGAAGTGGCAAGTTTGGAACATCGGCTGGATAACGAGTCTTTAAAGAAAAATAAGGTGTTGGTATTTACCAGAAAATGGACATCTTATTGTAAAACAATGCGTGTGAATGAGAATGTAGAAAAATGGAATGAAGGATGAAAGATATCACATGGTGAAAAATTAATTAAGTTCTTCAAGTATTTTTTAACTAGACAGGGTTCACAAGCAATGTGGCAAATTTGGAGAATATGTTGGATTATGAATTCTTAGAGTAAAAGATGGTGTTGGTATTTATAGGAGAATCAACACAGTATGGTAAAAAAATACATGTGAATGAATCTGTAGAACGAATGGTGAAAGATATTGTGTTGTGAAAACAAATAAAAATATACCTAGTTCTAGAATATTGCACATATTAAAAAAATTCTAAGTTTTTTATCTTAGTTTGGAATATATTTATAAAATAGTTCAAAGCTCCATCTCGTATGTGGTGTTGAGACCTAAGATAGCACTTATTTTATAACACAAAAATATGTCAAGTGGTCTATAATAGTAGGTGTATGCGAGGAAACCTATTGATTAGGACAATAAAAAATCAATCCTTGATATGTAGTTACCCTACCATTCAAAGTGATATTTTTCCATTTTGGTAACAAACTAATTTTGTATTGCATAATATTTGTCAATCTTCAAATGGTTATACCAGCAACCAATCATATTAGTACATAGTGTTATTTGTTTTAATAGTTATTTTGCTCTTTTAAATGTTATCTACATTTGTGTTTGTAACAACCACAATTATCATATTAAATCACACATGATTGAGTATATGAATTGAAGATTGGTCCAAAAATTCTCATGGTAAAAAAAATTCAGCAATCTAACCACCACCGATATTTTATATAGACTTAATTATGTGCTGAACATTATTATTAATAAAGATGAACCGACATATCTTCATAATTATGTGTAACATCACCTGACCAATCCACTCATTATAACAGACGATGAATAATTGGTCTTATTGAATATTGCTAAACACCACTCGAGATAAAATATTAGGGGGACATCAAAATATAGGTTTTGTTAATTCTAAATCGATAAAATCGGCGGGTATAATATGAGTTTAACCTCACATTGAACTAACATAAAATAAAACTATATCTTCTTGCGCTATAAATTATTATATTTACTTATTTAATATCACCATGTAGGTAAGGTACAAGTACTCATTGATGGGTACTTTCTAATTGGAAAATTAGTTAGTCACAAATGAATGATGCTTAAGAACCTTCTTTATTCTTATGGCATATTGTAAGTTTCTATAGAATCATAAGACTAATGGACAATTTTAAAGGTTGTCCTCGCAGATGCAAGTGCCACCATGCTAGTTCAAAAAAAAGATGACTACTACCAATTGTTGGTTCTTCGATTAAGACGTGGCCATTGCTCCAATATATTCACTGATATATGCCTCAAATAACTTATACCTTATATCCAGCGACTAGTAGATACACCTCATGTACCTCATCTCCCAACAGCTCACAAGAGAGGGAAACTGCAGCTTCATTCTAGATAGTACTGACATGTGAATACTAGGTAGTATAATGACAAAATATCACCCCACTTGCATGATTGCTTAGTATTTTGTCTTGTGATAGTGATTCTTGTGGCAGCATCAGGGCGTGTGCATCGTATGGATGTGGCTAAGGAAAAAGCTAGGCTTGAGTCTAACGAAATCAAAATGCTCCACCGTTTAGATACATCTCATAGGGACCACTAAGCAGAGCATGCATAGCTTCTTTGACTTTTTTTTCTGACTTTACCCCACCTACTCCCGTGAGACTAGCACAAGAAAACAATACTTTAATTGGCTGGTGGTGAGTCTAGCACAAGACTCAACTTAGAGAATCTTTTCCTTAGACTCAGATGCTCCACTGTTTAGACATATGTCTAAGGCTTCTTAGACTCAACAATTCATACACGCTGCACACGCTCTCAAGTAGTAAGTTTCCGTTCTTGCCGACGTATTGAAACCAACAACGCTATCTTTATGAATTTATTATTCCTTTTGATTCAAATTAATATTTTAAGATTTATAGACTATTCTACTGCCATGTATCCAGCATCAACCTCGACATTGTTGGACGACATTGTTGAGCGTTGGGCGAGCTGGCTTGACCAGATCAGACCAGACCAGACCAGTCTGGCAATTTGGACCGAGCCGCATCAACTTTCCACCTGTCCGGACTAAACCGCTAACCAAAATAGCCATTACGGCGGCATGTGGGGTTAATTTGTATGGTATTTCGTACTTCGGGGGTTATAAGTGTCCTAATTTAAAATTAGGTGGTTTCGCGAACGAAATCTGATACATACGGAGGTTACCTAGACTTTCTTTGGTGTGTTTTCTTACTTATTAAGATGTAGACAATAAATTGGAGCAGAGAGTTCAGTGCATTTTCTATGATTACAACTGCATAAACGAGGGTTAGAAGTAGAAATCAATAAGGTTATCTAATACTACTCCCTCCGTCCCAAAATAAATGATGTGAATTTGGTTAGATTTGGATGTATATAGACACGTTTTAGTATATAGATCTTTTTTTTTTTTGCGGGAAAGATACATTTGATTCTAGACAAAGCCAAATCACTTATTTTAAGACGAAGGGAGTATATGACTTATGAGAAAAATGATCGAGTACAGTTCAGCAAGCCATTCCATGGGATATTGGGATCCACAGCATCTAGGTTCGTGTTGCGTGTTTCTTTTAACGTGTGCGTATATAATAAAATCTTGCTAGGATATTTTGTTGCGAGCAGATTGAGTCCATGCCACCCACAAATTCAGTCGACATACAACAACAAAAATCAAGTTTGAATTTGGAAGCAGTTTGTGCCTTGTGGCCGGCCACGGAGTAGTACTGAACCCACTTGCAACACATGCTTAGAAACACACACACACACATACACGCTATAAGATAGCACGCACCACCAAGCAGATTCTGCCAACAACACTTGTGAACAACCACTTCCATTCCAATAAAGTTTTCTTATTGCATGCCGAGTTGTTTCAGGTCCGTGTAGACACATATATAGCTAGCATATATTACCATAGTTGAATCCATCGCGAAATGTTGGTTGCTTCTGCTCATGCTGGCGTTGCTCGTGCCGGCGGAGAGCGCGCCATCCTGCCACCCTGATGACCTCCATGCGCTGCGGGGGTTTGCCGGGAGCCTGAACGGCGGGGGCATCCTCCTCCGCGGCGCGTGGTCCGGTGGCTCATGTTGTTCCTGGGAAGGTGTGGGCTGCGACGGTGCAAGCGGCCGCGTCACGGCGTTGCGTCTTCCGATTAGCCTCACGGATTGTGGTGAGCTCAAGTCACTCAACCTTGCCAACGACAAACTTGTTGGCACCAGCATCGCATCATCGTGGATTGGTGAGTTTGACCACCTTTGCTACTTGGTTCTCTCGCATAATTCATTGGTTGGCGAGGTACCAAATAGTTTGCAGATAAGACTCAAGGACCTCACCACCGCTGGTCGTTCGCTGGGTATGGCTTTCACAAACATGCCTTTGCATATGACCAAGGATAACATGAGAAGAACACTCGACGAAGAAACAAACACAATACATGGGACAAACAACACAGTCAGGTCCGGGAGTTTCAATGCAGTTTCAGGGAACGACAACACCGTAGTGTGTGGGTACAACAACACCGTGTCTGGGAGCAACAACACTATCTTATCTGGGAGTGACAATACTGTAACCGGTAGCAACCAGATTGTATGTGGGGACAACCATGTCGTTAGTGATAACAACAACGACGTATCGGGGGACGACAACAATGTATCCGGGAGCTTCCATACCGTATCCGGGAGCCACAACACGGTATCCGGGAGCAACAATACCGTATCCGGGAGCAACCATGTCGTGTCTGGGAGCAACAAAGTCGTGACAGGAGATGAATAATCTGTCACTTGATTGTTTCTAGCCCCCGGAACGAAATTTCACGTTTTCTTGTGCAAGTTCAGTGTAACTCAGCATCACTTGATGAGACAATCGAATTATATGTAACTTGATGAATATATATAGTATCCTTTTCCTATATATTTTCTCTACTATTACAGTACACGAGTTTTGAATGAGGAATTTACCACCGTCTACAGTGTGTTCCGACCAAAACATCCTATAAATCCAACGGACTATATATGTAGGAGCGAATCAAACTAAAATAGGCTGTTGATCTACAAGCATCCACCCATCATCTACGGCTAAGGTTGTTCGTTGCTGAATCGAAGCCATTCTAGATGCTGCTCGGTTAAACTACTCGAGCAAGCCCATTCGTCTCTATCTCATTTTCTACTAAAACATCACCGCGCTCCTCCACTCCGTGCTCCCATAATCACCTGCCCAAAACGCTGCCCTCTGGCTGCAGAACCTGCTCGAGACCATTCCCATCCCCAAGCATTCCCATTCCCAACGGATTATAAATGTTGCTTGGTAATCTTCATTGAGGTGTTATCCTAACCAAAGACAAACTTACGAAGCGGAATTGAGATGGAAGCATGAGGTGTGTTATAGTCACCACGACGAGACACTTAAACACTTATTATTCCAATGAAAGCACGTTCTATATGGCCAGTCATCCAAATAGCTTCTAACTTATATCCACCACATAGCTTTTCCAATATTTTTGGAAACTCGATTCACGGTGTTGATCAGGTTTAGAATTCTTATTAGGGTGGGAGTGTTTGTCGTTATTTAGTCGCTTTGCACGTGAAGCCAAGAAAACTTGAGAAACGAATTTCGCGACAATTCAAGCGTGTATATGCATGTATATCTTGTAAATAGCAGCGTGCATATTTTGTGGTCACATTTTGCTTCATTAATTGATTGTTGTTCTTTATTTTTGACAACCTACATCTTGTTTGCTGGTACGACGTAGGAGGCGATCAATCGGTACAGTGATGTCGGACAACATTGAGTGGACTCCCCAGCATCAACGATCTGCATGCGGTACCTTGCACGAGAGCAGCCTCTACATGCTCCGGCCGTACACGTCGGCAATGGCTCCGAGTGAGGATATTGCAGGACGGTGGCGGCACAGAGATCATGCTGTGTGTGCGCACCGACAACCTCTACGTGGTGGGCTTCAAGGGGAGTTTGGCCGAAGGGGCGATGGGGATTGGCAGCAGCTGCGATCCTCTCTGGGTCGATCGGTACCCCTCGGATTCGATCAATCTTGGAGACCTAATATCAGTATGTTTCGTAATTCATGTTCGAAGCAAAACCATGGACAAGAATTACGAATAAATAATAACAATAATAATAATAATAATAATAATAATAATAATAATAGACAGTGCAATTAATTCATGCTTAATTGTAGGGTCCACCTCTGGGGCAGCAGCAGCGGGCCGGGCGGACCTTGGGTGGCAGCAGCGGGCGGACCTTGGGCAACACGGAGGTTTTATATTGTTTTGATTATTTTTGAATTTTCCATCCCCATTTCACACTGATAGAAAACATACCTCTTGTCTTGGTTTGTAAGGGCCTCTAGTTCTGGTTGCCCAACCGTGACTGTCAAATCGGGACTAGAGCCCCTCCCCCTAGTTCCAGTTGTGTTACGAACCGGAACTAAAAGCCCTCCATGTGCTCCACGGAGTCCGCTGGGCTAGACGACTTTTAGTCTCGGTTGGTGCCGCGACAACGTTTTGGGACAATCGATTGCCGCGGCAGGAGATGAGTTTTAGGGATTTGTGTTTTTCGTTTTTCACTTCGGGTTTTGTGTTTTTATATGACTTGTACATTAGCTGTTGTTCAGAACAAAATTTTCTAATCTCAATGATCATCTGATTATAAACTATACTCCAAATGGGGAAAACATCACCAACTCATTTTCTCTATAACTTGGCAAACATATCAGCCATTACAAAGATAGAACTTCAACACATATAGGAGATACTCAATGAGTGAACTGATTATTATTGACCGACATAAGTACAGGTTGCACAGAACAGTGTTGCCGGGGGGGGGGGGGGGGGGGGGGGGGGGGGGTAGTCCGATAGAATTTCCGTGCATGTCTTTCTGTGAAGATCATAGAGTCCAAAGGACGACGATGCCGGTGTGTATCTAGAAAGAAATTTCACATGCAATTTTTCACCACCATGCATCACCCTAACAGGCATATAACGACGACAGCCGAATGTGCCCATTGGGATCGTGTACACCTTAGTCCAGTTACCAAAAATGTCCATGATCCACATGCTGGTGGATGAATCATGTGAATGTCGAAATATATGCCTATGGTTGTGCTCCTCTCTGACCAAACAAAGAAAACCGTTGAGCTCTGTTATGTAGACCGAGATTGCACTCGATCCCCATCTTTGCAGCGATAATAACCTCTGATGGGCCTTCGACTAGGTCGTCCTTCCACTCCTCGTACTCGAGGTCAAAGCAAAGCAAAGGTGCCAGATGTCCCTTCTGTCAAAAAGTACATGGCACCGTCGATAGTGACCGGAGAAGAATAGCGATTGAGACCTCGCTGGTATCGGAGATAAGGGCACGCCACTCCCTGGACTGGACACAGTACGTCGGAACCGGCAAAGAGACCTCGCCGGTATTCTGGAGAGGATGTCGAAGACGACGTCGTCAGGTAACGAGATGGCGGTGGCCTGATCTGGAACCATGCATGTCGTCTTCCATCCATATATATGGAGCTCTTGCTCCGCCGTAAAGTAAGATCGAATATCTTTCTTAGCGATCGGTATATCAGCTGAGGCGAGGACCTTATATATATATATTGGTTGCAGCACAGGTATATGCAAAGTTGAGTTTGAGTTGGAATCGGAACATGAGATAAGAAAAACTAATTCCGGCCGGCTCCGTTGCAAATAGTACAAAAGCAGAACAAACAGGAATAGATCGCCTAGCTACAAATCAATATATTAATCAAATCAATTCCAGAAATTATACAAGATCAAATTCGCTGTGATGGAAGTCTTTTTTTTTAGGACGTTGCTACACAGTGCGCGCGCTCGATTTGGTCTTACCGGGTGCTCCCCTTGTCTGAATTCTAAACTTTCCCAAAATAGAAAACGTGGTCCAAGGGACTTTCCCGCTTGGCTTCTTGCGCTGCCACGGGCGTTTGGGCTAGCTAAATCTATCGCCAGCCCACACCTCTACCTTTTCCCCCAACCCTACATCTCCTTTCTTCCCCTCCCCAACCCACCACCCCATATCGCAAAAAACAAGCAAGAAAACACACGGACATAGGAGATTTCTTGAACGATATGTTTCCAGTGATTACAACCCACCACGATTCTGTTGTTCAACTTCAGACACGATTCTCTCTTGTTCCCACCATGATTTAGATGAAAAGTTCCTAAAAGGGGAGACACGACAAGCATGATCTAGTGATTTATTGCACTAGATCCAGGTTCACGAAAAAGCTTCAGGCTTGGGGCTGGAAACTTGGCACCACATCTTGAAATTGCATGTAACAAAGAGTCAAATCTGTAGTAGAACTAAATCATCTTGAACTTTGCAGTAGAACCATTTATGAACCAAGCAAAGATGGATGAGCACGTACAATTTATCCTCCATAAGGTTCCTTCATGTAATGGAATCTGCAAAAAAAACAGAACAAAAAAAGAGGAAATGGTAGCTGTTATGCACTGATTGAGAAAAGTAGATGTACAATTTTGTCCCTGTGATTACAAAAGTTGTACCAATTGAAAATGACCATGAAGGCTGGATGTAAAATGCTAGTTAATTTTGTAACAGCCTAGGTATAATAAAACTGTAAAAGTTACAGCCTAGGTGTACTAATAAAACTGTAAAAGATACAGACTAGGTGTAATAAAACTGTAAAAGTTACAGTCTAGATGAAACTTTTACAAAGTTTTAGTTACATGCTATATCAAAAAATTAGAGTTCGCATGATTTAAAATTAACAGCCTAGGTATACTAAAACAGTAAAAAATACAAGCTAGGTGTAATAAAATTATAAAAGTTACAGGCTAGGTGGAACTTCCACAAAGTTTTACTTACAGGCTATATAAAAAGTTACAGCCCGCGTGCTTTAAAAGTAAGAGCATCTCTAAAGGAGCCCTTAAACGCCCAACCTGTTGTACTCGCGATTTACAGGTTCTAGTTCATCGGCGCAGATCGGAGCCCATGAAATCAACCAGTAAATTCGAATTTTAACAACAAATTTACGCGTGAACACACTAGTTCGTCGGCAGATCAAGCAGTTCATACAATATACATCAAAATCCTAAAAAAACGTAATTAGGAGGAGGGAGCTCGCCGGGGACGCCGGCGCGTCCACGTGAGGCCAAAATCAAGCTCTCCGTGCTCTTCGGAGCTCCGCACCAGCCATCTAGTCGCCGAGGACGACGACCTCCACCTCCATCTGGTCTGCGCCCGCGACCGCATCATCCTCCACCTCCTCGGCACGCGCCAAGGTCACTGCGGCGATGGCCGCCTCCACCTCCTCCCGCTTGTGGTGGTCCCGCTCCTCTGCGTTTGCCTTGGACTCAGCGAGCACGCGCAGCAGCGCCTCCATCTCCTCCTCGTCGCCGCGGCGCATCCGCTTCGGGCGCGATGAGGAGGACGAGGACGACGCCTCACCGGAAGGGGAAAGGAGAGCCTCGTCAGAGCAAGGATGCGGGGACGACCACGGGAGCGGCCGCCGACTATCACCTCCTCCTCCGCCGCTACGGCCTCCTCCCTACCCGCACCCGCCGTGCGGCATTGACATGGCGAGGGCGCCGTCATCGATCCCCAACCGTCATGGCATGATTCTCTTGCCGGAGGGGGTTTGCTGTGCGGCGGTGGGCGGGTTGGAACCCGTATCCGCCTGCACGCACGCTGTTTGTAGGGGATGCGGAGTGGTGTTCGTGGTGGCCCGCAGCGCTGATACAGCCACGTGGCTGTTATCAGTCGCGGGCCGTAGCGAGCCGGGACTAGAGGGGGGGCCTCTAGTCCCGTTTTCGCAGTCCCGGGCCCAAAACCGGGACTAGAGCCAGTTGCGGCCCAGGACTGGAGGCCCTTTTTCCACCAGTGCGCGGAGGAGAGGCTAAGCGAGCTTGAGTACCTGCAGGTGGTCATCCGGGAGACGTTCCGGCTGCACACGCCGGTGCCGCTACTAGTCCCGCGCTTGTCCCGGGAGCCGTGCCGTCGGACACGCAGGTGGTGGTCAACGTCTGGGCGGTGGCCCGCGACGAGCGGCACTGGGACGCGTCTGAGGAGTTCCGGCCGGAGAGGTTCGAGTGCGAGGCGGCGGTGGACTTCATGGGCGCCGACTTCGAGCTCCTGCCGTTCGGCTCTAGGCAAAGGATGTGCCCGGGCATGGCGTTGGACTTCAGTTGCTTGCATAAGGCCTAACTCTTTGCATTTGAAACACATCACTTGGCTAATATCCTTCTTTTCCTTTGGTATCATTGCCTCTTGTTTGTTTCCTTGGTTCTTCTTCTTTTCTAGACATTCACTGGCATAGTGTCCCATCTCTTTGCAATTGTAACATTGCACTTGGCTTTTGTCCTTCTTCTTCTTTTGGGTCTCTCCAAAGCTAGGAGTTATTCTAGTTCATGCTCTTCATATCTCACCACAAAGGTGGGAAATATTTCTCTCTTTTTGGGACAGTTACTATAGATATGACCTTCTTCTCCACAAGAGTAGCAACACTTTGTGGTCACTTTGGATGTGGCCAGACCCACCCTAGGCACGGGGGGGCCCTAGACCGCGACTGGCTAGGGTTTGCCTGCCCTGACCGCCTCCTCGTCCTTCCCCTTCGCCTATAAGAGCCCCCGATGAGAAAATCCTAAGGCATCCAGAAGAAATCCACGAAAACCTCTGCAGCGCCGCCGCCACCGAAGGGGAGATTGGGGGACAGACATTCTCTGTTCCGGCACCCTGTCGGGACGGGGAAGTGCCCCTAGAGCCATCTCCATCGATCTCCGTCGCCATCTTCATCGCCATTGCTGATTCCCATGATGAGGAGGGAGTAGTTCTTCCTCAGGGCTAAGGGCTCTACCGGTAGCTATGTGTTCATCTCTCCCTCTATGCATGATCTTGTGGTCATGAGCTTTGTAATCAAGTAGATCTACATTGCTACTCAAGTGCTTCATTAGATCTCTGCTCTCCCCATGTGTGTGAAAGTGACAGCGTGCACGCCATGGTGACACTTAGGCTTGAGTCTACATAATTACTCTTTGTGCTTTAATAGATCTATGATTTTCCCCACGTGTGTGAAAGTGACAACAGGCATACCGTGTGTGGAACTTTGTCTAGATTGAATATTTGTTTTGAGTTATATTTGGAGTTGGATGTCTCTATGAAATTGTGGTGTTTGTTGGAACCATCTAGCGCTCAAGGTGACAGTGTGGGGTTATCTAGATTGGGGAAGACGGACTTTGAGGTGTGTTGTTATAGCCCTACCATCGATTAGAGTGTCCAACCAGAGAGTAGTTAAGAGTAGTATCATGAAGAGAGGATATTTATATGAGAGAGTGTTCACTAGTGAAAGTATGATCCCTAGGCCTTGTTTCTAAGCATTGAAACACCGTTTGCTACTAGATCTGTTGCATGTTTGCTTGCTTTAATATTCCTCCACGCCATCAGCTATTTTCTGGCACCGTTACCACTTGTATTTCACTATCTCTTCGCTGAACTAGTGCACCTATACAGCTGACAAGTGTATTGAGTGTGTTGGGGACACAAGAGACTTCTTGTATCTTGATTGCAGGGTTGCTTGAGAGGGAATACCTTTGACCACTTCCTCCCTGAGTTCGATAAACCTTGGGTGATCCACTTAAGGGAAACTTGATGTTGTTCTACAAACCTCTGCACTTGGAGGCCCAACAACTGTCTACAAGAATAGAAGTGCGTAGACATCAACTAACATACTTTCTCTTGATCCATGCATCATCAACATGGGAAGCACCATGATTTATGAAGGTGGTGGCTATTGACATGAGCCGCCTATACTTGTCCTCGTGATCTTCTCCATCCGTCATATAGAGCCCTTCGGCTTGGTTACTCAAAGCATCATACCTATTCCTTTTCATACTTCCATTTCCAATGAAGCGCTCGGTGAGAGCACCCCAAGCTTCCTTCGCTGTGTTGAGATGTTCTATGTGGGGCATGTCCTTGGGGCCCACACAAAGTTGTATCATGTGTAGCGTTGTTGCATTGAGTTGACTGTCTACAACCTATCTTCTTGTTAGATTGTTTGGATCTCCAACATGAATACCATTCTCTATGATTTTCCATAACTCAATGGAGGATCTACACACATGAGACTTCATCAAAAAATTGCCATTGATTAAAAGTGGATGCTGAAAGTTTGGGTGGATCGCCCCTATTATGTATATGCGGGTGTGGGATAGGTGGATCGGGTGAATATACATGATAAACCTCATTTTATCCTTCCTTACCACTTCCCTTTTTCGAGGAGGATCTCTTACTAATGCCATCACCAACAACCTCGTTCTCTTTGGAATTGGAGTTATCCTTTTCCTTAGATTGCGGAGTGGAGGCCTCAGCGGTAGATGAAGGGGAGGCTGTGTGTGGAGAGAGATGCATGATCATTTGATGCATCTTTTCCATCTTAGTCTCCATAGAACTAATCAAGGTTGTTTCCAACGTCTTGAGATCGTTCATGGTAACTATTTCCGCAGCCTCACTCCCATCTTCCGGGTTAACCATACTTCTCTTAGGTGGTTAAGCCAGAATAAAGAGCTGGGGATCTGATACCAATTGAAATGGATCGTATGGGCACCTAGAGGGGGGGTGAATAGGTGATACACATTTTTTAGTTCTTTTTCAATTTTAGGTTTGACACAATGTAAATTCTATAGATATGCAACTACGAGAATTTCCCTATATGCAAACCTATCTACTAAGAACGTAAAGAGAGGAGCGAGGAAAACGTAGTGGAGCACGCGGAGGCACATGGATTTGTTTTACAACAGTTCCTTCCTTGTTAAGGGAAGTACGTCTACGTTGGAGGGGTTGACGGTTCTAAGACCACCACGCCACAAAAGGCCTCACCCTACTCTTCGATGGATCTCGCCACGAAAGGCCTGATCCACCTCTCCACTATTGGTACCCTTTGAGGAGGGAACCGGTGCTTTACAACTCTAGCAGGGCACACATCCACAACCAAATTGGAGGCTCCTGTAATGACAACAAGCTGCCACAAGAACAAGGATTATCAAAATAATCAAAACAAGGATCTAGATATTTGTAAGAAATACTAGATCGAGGATCCTCCAAATGAATGGAGGGGAAATGAAGCGCTTGATTGCTATTGATGAAGATCGAGCCCTTCTTCGATTCGCCAAAGAACGAGGCCTTTGGGTGGGTGAAGGTGGAGATCTCTTGGATGCAACTTGAGGACCAGATCTTGTCTTTTTCGAATTAAATAAGAGTTCTGACAGGAGGGGGAAATATGGGTTGCCTAGAACAGGCCGTTGGAGAAGTTTGGGGGCGGACTATCCACCCTGGGGGAAAGATCCGCCCCAGAGTCGGAAAGTCTGGGAAAAAATACACCCCCCACACAGTATTTCGCACCATTGCATCCTTTGCAAAAACTTAGGGGGGGGATTATCCGCCCCCACCAGGGGCGGACTGTCCGCCCTAGGGGAAGATCCGCCCAGAGCCGGAAGGTTTGGGGGGAAATCTGCCCGCATACAGTATGCCGTGCCTTGGCGTCCTTTGCAAAAACTCAGGGAGGACGGATTATCCGCCCCCACTAGGGGTGGACTATCCATCCTAGGGGAAAGATCCACCCCAGAGCCGGAAGGTCCACGGGAAAATCCGCCACCATATAGTACGCCACACCTTGGTGCCTCTTGTCAATAGGGGAGGGGCGGATTATCCGCCCCCTGGCAGGGGCGGACTATCCACCCCCAAAAAGCACATTTTTTCTCCTTTTGATTCTGCTAAGGCCTGCAGTACTTCAACACACATTAAACAATCCATGATATTGTTATCTAACACTCAAAACACTAGAGATCATGAAATGTTCTTTCACCATGGTTGTCGTCAACCAGCATCAACTATTACAACTACTTTGAATAGACTCATAGGTCTTAACAAAATTTAAAAAATACAACCATAAGGCTCCTATCGGTTGCCAACTTACAATAAAGATCATTGCATACATCACATATAATCACAATCATGGCCATATCACATCACAGCACACCCTTCAAAACAAAGTTAGACGCCTATAATTTTCTTTGAATGTTTTACGTGGTTTAGGGCTTTCGAATAAGAACCATTCTATCATACAAACATGAACCACAATGTTGATACAAGTATTGTCAAGTGCCCGTTGTAAATTGGATCTTCACTATGGTGGGAGAGACAGACACACGCAAAGCCACTTATGCAATGCAAGTTGCATGTTGAGCGTCGAGCAAGTCTTATGAACTATGTCATGTAATGTTAGCTCCGGCCGCTTCATCCTACCATCCCACAAGATACAAAGTATATGAAAAGAAAGTGACAACAAAAGCATCAACGCCCGCAATAACCTTTGTATTCTACTCGTGCAACAGATCTACGTATAGACACGGCTCTGATACCACTGTATGGGTTCGTAGCATGGAAAACAAAAAATTCTACCGCATGAACACATAAATCAAGATCTAATCGATGATCAAGCCAAGATCTATCTACTAGATTGGTGCAACGAGATTGAAGAATACTAACCCTCGTAGATCCAAAGCGGTTAACGAGATCGGATTCCCGTGGGTGATGTGCTCGTTCACTTGTCGATCTCAAGATCGCGTAGACAATCCTTCCGGCGCCGCGTTCCGGCAGTGCTCCCGCAGTCGGTCGCATGTACGGTACTCGATGAAGACCTTCCTCTCCTCGCAATTCCGGCAGCACGATGGCGTGGTGGTGGATTTAGAGGGGAGAACCCACAGGGCTTCGCCTAAGTCGGAGCGGGTATGGTGGAGTATAGAGAGAACACCAGTGATCTAGGGTTTAGAGGTCCGAGGGGTGGAGGTAGCTGGCGGCTAGGGATTAGCTAGACGGCAGCTGTTTAGAGGAGATCTAGATCCATGCGCTTCAAAACATACTTTCAGAATACCTAATGGCACCTTTATAACCACCCAGTTACGGAAGTGGTTTTTGATGAAATCAAAGTATCCCTCCGGTGATGGCAATTAAGATGATCTCATGGTCGAAGGATTGGGTTACAATGTATATGAAAGCTTATATAAAATGAACTTCTAAATGACTTTGATCGTATGCTATGTTGTTCTATAGGAGTATGTCCATCACATCATTCTCCTAATGATATGAACTTGTTATTAATAACATCCAATGTTCATGATCAGGAAACCATGATCATCAATTAATCAACAAGCTAGTTTAACAAGAGGCTTACTAGGGACTCTTACATGTTTACAAAACACACATGTATTAATGTTTCTAGTTAATACAATTATAGCATGTGTTGTAAACATTTATCATAAACATAAAAGATATGATAGTAAGCATTTATTATTGCCTCTTGGGCATATCTCCAACAATCTATATAAGGGCCAGGAGGGCACGACTTCATCAGCAAAGTTTGTGCGGGACATAATCCCGCGACCGGTATTCAAAGGTATGAATATTGTATCCCACACATTACTATACTTCTCTATAGATAGATCTTCGGTTGGTGCATTTTCGTAGTAGGAGTTTTTTGTTACCTACCACAAAACCCCTTTAGTTATTGATAACACTTTGCAGGTATGTGGTGAGTTTACTAGTGTCAATGAAGAAGACATGATAATCATTGCAAGAGCTGCTATTCCAAACTGTAACTTAATGCCAAATTAGGGCACACTTCTATTGTTTTATCTTAATCATCGAACTCTTCAATCTCGTTGTCCCATATGAGTAGGAGGAGTTGTAACCGTTATTCCACATGCTCTTCACGCCAACCTAGGTAATATTCAACCGTTGACATGTGACCTCCGTCTCGGTTTCTCTACTCTAAGAGCTTGTGGTACGATTTGTAAATCCAATGGTAGATAATTTCTTGATATACCTGGAGCCGATCACTTGATTCAAGCTCTTTTTCCTAATGTTCTGTTCTCTATCGAGGATGGACGTTTGCCTTTTGACGCACATGTTGAAGCAAGTCTACCCCAACAAGAGGAAATCGTGGATGAAGAGGTAGAACAAGAAGGACCCGAACAAGACGTGGAGCCACCAAACTAATATACTACCTATGAAGATATCTACTCTCTCGAAGGAAGCATTTAGAACATTAGAAACCTTCGAGATGCTACCACCAACCTCTCAACCTAGTTCACCAATTGGAGCAGCCAATGGAATTTGGGAGATTATAGATGAAACAGTGCTAGGAGGAACTAGACACTTTTTTGATATAGTAGAAGTGGGTCGGCGTGAGAATTCCAGAAATTCGTCCCTGACAGGGATCGAACTCTGGTCGCTGGGATGCGCCAACTACGACCCAACCACTAGGCTATTGCCCGGTTCTCAAAAAAAATGAAACAGTGCTAGGAGGAACTAGACACTTTTTTTGATATAGTAGAAGCGGGTCGGTGTGAGAATTCTAGAAATTTATCCCTGACAAGGATTGAACTTCGGTCGCTGGGATGCGCCAACTGCGACCCAACCACTAGGCTACTGCCCCGTTCTCAAAATGAAACAGTGCTAGGAGGAACTAGACACTTTTTTCATATAGTAGAAGTGGGTCGGCATAAGAATTCCAGACATTCGTCGCTGACAGGGATTGAACTCTGGTCGCTAGAATACACCAACTGTGACCCAACCACTAGGCTATTGCCCGGTTCTCCAAAAAAAGAATTTGGGAGATTATCCAACGCCACCACCACAATGAGAAACAAAAAGGGATTACAAAAGCCTGAGCTTGGGGATGTCCCCCGGCATTTATATTTTTGTAATGATGATGTTGTACTCCAGCTCCTTGTGAGCTTTTGAAACATTCATGTTGGTTTGTTCCAACACTTCGCTTTTTATTTTGATTTTCATTTTTTTTTGTTTGTTTTTCTTTGCTTAGTTTCTTGCTTGGTCGCAAGCTATTCTATTCTTTAATCCCCATCCACAAAAATACAAAAATACTTTTCCTTTTATCCCTTTTTCGTGAAAGTGGAATTTCCTATTGCCTTTTTGCTTCAATATTTTTATTGGAGTGATTTTGATTTGATTTTTGAAGGACCACATCCCCATAAGGAATAATGAAGTCACTCGTGAAAGGTATGTCCTATGACTCCGACTTCACAAGTTTGAAATTTTTATCCTAGCTAGTTGATTTGTTAAGATGCTATGCTAGTGAGAGTAATTAAAAATAGTTAGAGTAAAGCTTTTTATTTATATGAGTAATTAGTTGTATAATATTTTGCTCTAGTTTTTGTAGTTAACCGAGTCTTGCTATGGAAATAATATTTCCAAAAAAGTACCACAAGAAAATGTCTCCAATTTATGACTTGTTTAATGAGTGATTGTCTTATGAGTATACCTTTGTAGATACTTAACCCCATAGATGTTCTAATAGACTTGATGTCACTCTAGAAAGAAGTTGTTTGATTGAAATGAAGGCAAGTGGTAATTGTGATTCATGCCAAAGCTAAACCTTGTGAATCAAAATATGATACTATTTAAAAGATTATATGTTTTTGATGCATACCTTTGGATGCCAACAACTCCGCTAGCCTACGAGCAGTCAATGGTACAACCCCTGATTTTAGCTATGAGTTGACAACATGGATGTCACTCTTCACCGTAATGGGCAAAAGTATTGGTACTCTTGACAGCTATGCAAACAATTGTTAAAAGAAACACTCAATGATCCTTGTTGAGAATTATATTTAAAAAATAAAGATCCACACAAAATAGTCTATGGCATGGTGTGGGTGCTACTTTATGAATTTTTTTGAAACACAATGATTGGAACAATAGTGTTTTGATAGTCGTGATTTATTAATATGGGCGTCAATAAGACACTTCACTATTATGCTAATTAGGACATGATCTCTCTTACTTAATTTTTCTATTACTGAACATTCTAGTGTTCCTTGGCAAGTTAAGAGTTGACTAGAATAATTTGATTTATTGTTACACGTATAGTTATTTATACTTATATTAAACTCTACTTTGATTTTTATTTGAGTTATCAAACCTCGTATAGTATTCTTGGCATCTCTCTAACTTTGATGAGCTTTTCAAATGGAAGAAGTGTTGTATGCATATGGCTACCTACCGTAAACGAACTCATACTATTGTTATTTCAGTTTAAACGTTGATTTTTTTATTGTTTTGCCGTTTTCTTCACTAGTAGAAAAATGGCCTTCCGTCCAAAGCTTTAGTCCCGGCATGTTTGTACCCGAGACTAATGCTCACATTAGTCCCATTCCAACGGCTAGGACGGCCGCATGGGCACATCCATAGTTAGTCCCGGTTCAAACCGGACCTTTAGTCCCGGTTGGAGACACCAATCAGGACTAAAGAGTTATCTCTTCCCCTGAGCCATATCCATTGCTTTCCTATGTTCATGCCCGAGTTAGTCCCGGGTGAAAATATCGGTTGGAAAAAAAGGACTACCACCACGTTAGACAACCTCATGCAAGCAAAAAAAACGCAATGATTCAAATACACAATTAGCTATGCCAATGGAGCTACATCTACCTCTACCAATGGTTGGTAACAACTTATCATGCACAAACATCCAACAACTTGTCCAGCAGCTTGCTGGTCTGAAAATAAATTTTCATAAGAGTAAATTGTTATGTTTTGGAGAGCCACAAGACATGGCAAACCTTTATGCTGAGCTTTTCAGTTATGGGTAAGGCCAGTTTTCAATCTATTATTTGGGGATACCGATCCATTATCGGAGACTTTCAAATGCTGAATGGAAACTGATCGAAGAGAGACTAAAAAAAAGGCTTAACAGTTGGAAAGACAAATTACTATCTTTAGGTTGGAGATTGGTTCTCATAAATTTAGTACTCACTAGCATGGTACTGTATATGTTCTGTTTCTTCTCGCTTCCCAAGTAAGTCTTGCAAGGATTATTTTCGATCCAGATTCATTTGGCAAGTAGATAGTCAGAAAAAGAAGTATCGGTCGGCAAAATAGAGTGTGGTTTTCTACCCAAATAATCAAGGAGGGCTTGGTATTCATAACCTGAAGATCAAAAATACTGAGTAAATGGTATTGAAGCTGCTTACTGGTGATGGGGTATGGCAAACCCTCTTATGGACAAAATATGTAGCCTCAAAGGCGTTATCCCAAGTGCTCTAGAAGCCTAGGGATTCACGAGTCTGAGTCGGGTTGATGAACACAAAGAAATATTTCTCCAGATTCAGTACTTTCTCCATTAAGGATCGTTCAGAGGTTAAGTTCTTGTGGGATAAGTGGTTAGGGAATACCTCTCTCCGTGAACAATATCCAGTTTATGCAATATCGTTCGTCACAAAGGGGACACCGTTGCATCTGTGATGTCTACTTCACCCCCTAATGTAACGTTTAGGCGGACCCTATTGGGACCCATGTTGGCATCGTGGAACGTTCTACTACATCGTTTATCTACGGTGCACCTATCTGTTGGTCCGGATAGGTTCAAATTGAACCTACATGAGAATAGTGAATTCTCTGTAGAATCTATGTATAAAGCACTTCTTTTGCCATCGGTGATAGTTGAGGATAATAAGATGATCTGGAAGATGAATATACCACTTAAGATAAAAATATTCACATGATATATGTTCGTCAGGGGTCATCTTAACTAAGTATAATCTTTTAAGAAGAATTAGAAAGGAAGTAAGCAATATGTTTTCTGCCATCACGATAAGACAATTAAACATCTATTGATCCACAGCAAATTCTCTAGGTCTATATGATTAGTCATCCATGTGGCTTCCTGACTATCTCCTTCCTGTAGTATTGCTAATATTTTTGGTAATTGGCTACATGGGACTAATAAAAATTTCAGAATTCTTTTTTGGGTAGGAGCGCTTGCCCTTATCTGATCATTCTATCTATATAGCAATGACAAGGTTTTTAACTGTAAAATATCTTCTCTTATGCAGGTTATTCACTGATGTACCGCTATGCTCCGTTTGTGTTCACCTCTTTATCGTGCGTAGTGGCTCGACCTATTTACGGAGGCATGTACACACTTTTGGAGGATACAGCGAGCTATATTTCTTCATGACATAGATGATAGCGTGATCTTTGCACAGAGCCACAATTATCTTAGGTGTTCCTTATGGATTACTTTTGAACTCCCTATAACTCGTCTTTTTACTTTTTATGTTGATAGCTGAGCATATGTCGGCCGTATGCATCTTGGATATACAGAGGCCAAAGATACCTTTAAGTAATATGTCACTCATCTATTATATACTAAAAGCAACATACAAATATTTAATAGAGCCACCTGGTTAATCCACGTCATCTTAAAATATGTGCTTCATTGATCTTAATTTTAATGGTGACATTTAAAGCCATAAATATTGTCACGTACAAACCTAGACATAACCCACCTACGTGGACACGTCTGCATGGTACACGTCGATCTATTGGTTACGTGCAATCTGAAACATGTAGACAAGGCCAAATACAACACGTACTGGACAAGGACAAGGCCCTTCTAATTGATTTTTGTTTGGCATGCAATTGACCGAGATGTACGGGCCGGCAACAAACAAGAAAATCAAAACACTACTCACTCCTCAAGACCTTAGAGACTGAGAACAACAAAAGGTCCCAAATCAATTAAGCAAACATCATTTTCTTGCTTTGATTCGTCTAAACAGTTTTATCACCACAATTTGTCGGGTCAGATACGTCATCTATCCCCTGCATGAAAATTGGTGGCATAACTGATAACTCTTGAACCGTGATGTGTACATTTATTCTACTATCTTTTATTAATTGCTTCAACATATATTTAATTAGACATGGTTCACAAAAAAAGTGGCAATATTTAAGAATCAAGAAAGCGGCAATAGCACTGTGGTTAGGTCACACTAACGTGTCCCATCAATATGTGTTCGAATCCTGTTTAGGCCGAATTCTCACGATTACCCCTACCTTGATGAAGATTCATGTGGCAACTCCCCACAGGACATAGTTAATTTTTGAGATTGGAGAATCATCTCGATCAAACAATCTTCGATAAAAGTAAGCTGAATGTAATTTTAAATACTACAAATATTATAGCTTTGAAGTGGCAAGTTTGGAACATCGGCTGGATAACGAGTCTTTAAAGAAAAATAAGGTGTTGGTATTTACCAGAAAATGGACATCTTATTGTAAAACAATGCGTGTGAATGAGAATGTAGAAAAATGGAATGAAGGATGAAAGATATCACATGGTGAAAAATTAATTAAGTTCTTCAAGTATTTTTTAACTAGACAGGGTTCACAAGCAATGTGGCAAATTTGGAGAATATGTTGGATTATGAATTCTTAGAGTAAAAGATGGTGTTGGTATTTATAGGAGAATCAACACAATATGGTAAAAAAATACATGTGAATGAATCTGTAGAACGAATGGTGAAAGATATTGTGTTGTGAAAACAAATAAAAATATACCCAGTTCTAGAATATTGCACATATTAAAAAAAATCTAAGTTTTTTATCTTAGTTTGGAATATATTTATAAAATAGTTCAAAGCTCCATCTCGTATGTGGTGTTGAGACCTAAGATAGCACTTATTTTATAACACAAAAATATGTCAAGTGGTCTATAATAGTAGGTGTATGCGAGGAAACCTATTGATTAGGACAATAAAAAATCAATCCTTGATATGTAGTTACCCTACCATTCAAAGTGATATTTTTCCATTTTGGTAACAAACTAATTTTGTACTGCATAATATTTGTCAAATCTTCAAATGGTTATACCAGCAACCAATCATATTAGTACATAGTGTTATTTGTTTTAATAGTTATTTTGCTCTTTTAAATGTTATCTACATTTGTGTTTGTAACAACCACAATTATCATATTAAATCACACATGATTGAGTATATGAATTGAAGATTGGTCCAAAGATTCTCATGGTAAAAAAAAAATTCAGCAATCTAACCACCACCGATATTTTATATAGACTTAATTATGTGCTGAACATTATTATTAATAAAGATGAACCAACATATCTTCATAATTATGTGTAACATCACCCGACCAATCCACTCATTATAACAGACGATGAATAATTGGTCTTATTGAATATTGCTAAACACCACTCGAGATAAAATATTAGGGGGACATCAAAATATAGGTTTTGTTAATTCTAAATCGATAAAATCGGCGGGTATAATATGAGTTTAACCTCACATTGAACTAACATAAAATAAAACTATATCTTCTTGCGCTATAAATTATTATATTTACTTATTTAATATCACCATGTAGGTATGGTACAAGTACTCATTGATGGGTACTTTCTAATTGGAAAATTAGTTAGTCACAAATGAATGATGCTTAAGAACCTTCTTTATTCTTATGGCATATTGTAAGTTTCTATAGAATCATAAGACTAATGGACAATTTTAAAGGTTGTCCTCGCAGATGCAAGTGCCACCATGCTAGTTCAAAAAAAAGATGACTACTACCAATTGTTGGTTCTTTGATTAAGACGTGGCCATTGCTCCAATATATTCACTGATATATGCCTCAAATAACTTATACCTTATATCCAGCGACTAGTAGATACACCTCATGTACCTCATCTCCCAACAGCTCACAAGAGAGGGAAACTGCAGCTTCATTCTAGATAGTACTGACATGTGAACACTAGGTAGTATAATGACAAAATATCACCCCACTTGCATGATTGCTTAGTATTTTGTCTTGTGATAGTGATTCTTGTGGCAGCATCAGGGCGTGTGCATCGTATGGATGTGGCTAAGGAAAAAGCTAGGGACCACTAAGCAGAGCATGCATAGCTTTTCTGACTTTTCTTTCTGACTTTACCCCACCTACTCCCGTGAGACTAGCACAAGAAAACAATACTTTAATTGGCTGGTGGTGAGTCTAGCACAAGACTCAACTTAGAGAATCTTTTCCTTAGACTCAGATGCTCCACTGTTTAGACATATGTCTAAGGCTTCTTAGACTCAACAATTCATACACGCTGCACACGCTCTCAGGTAGTAAGTTTCCGTTCTTGCCGACGTATTGAAACCAACAACGCTATCTTTATGAATTTATTATTCCTTTTGATTCAAATTAATATTTTCAGATTTATAGACTATTCTACTGCCATGTATCCAGCATCAACCTCGACATTGTTGGACGACATTGTTGAGCGTGGGGCGAGCTGGCTTGACCAGATCAGACCAGACCAGACCAGACCAGTCTGGCAATTTGGACCGAGCCGCATCAACTTTCCACCTGTCCGGACTAAACCGCTAGCCAAAATAGCCATTACGGCGGCATGTGGGGTTAATTTGTATGGTATTTTGTACTTCGGGGGTTATAAGTGTCCTAATTTAAAATTAGGTGGTTTCGCGAACGAAATCTGATACATACGGAGGTTACCTAGACTTTCTTTGGTGTGTTTTCTTACTTATTAAGATGTAGACAATAAATTGGAGCAGAGAGTTCAGTGCATTTTCTATGATTACAACTGCATAAATGAGGGTTAGAAGTAGAAATCAATAAGGTTATCTAATACTACTCCCTCCGTCCCAAAATAAATGATGTGAATTTGGTTAGATTTAGATGTATATAGACACGTTTTAGTATATAGATCTTTTTTTTTGCGGGAAAGATACATTTGATTCTAGACAAAGCCAAATCACTTATTTTAAGATGAAGGGAGTATATGACTTTATGAGAAAAATGATCGAGTACAGTTCAGCAAGCCATTCCATGGGATATTGGGATCCACAGCATCTAGGTTCGTGTTGCGTGTTTCTTTTAACGTGTGCGTATATAATAAAATCTTGCTAGGATATTTTGTTGCGAGCAGATTGAGTCCATGCCACCCACAAATTCAGTCGACATACAACAACAAAAATCAAGTTTGAATTTGGAAGCAGTTTGTGCCTTGTGGCCGGCCACGGAGTAGTACTGAACCCACTTGCAACACATGCTTAGAAACATACACACACACATACACGCTATAAGATAGCACGCACCACCAAGCAGATTCTGCCAACAACACTTGTGAACAACCACTTCCATTCCAATAAAGTTTTCTTATTGCATGCCGAGTTGTTTCAGGTCCGTGTAGACACATATATAGCTAGCATATATTACCATAGTTGAATCCATGGCGAAATGTTGGTTGCTTCTGCTCATGCTGGCGTTGCTCGTGCCGGCGGAGAGCGCGCCATCCTGCCACCCTGATGACCTCCATGCGCTGCGGGGGTTTGCCGGGAGCCTGAACGGCGGGGGCATCCTCCTCCGCGGCGCGTGGTCCGGTGGCTCATGTTGTTCCTGGGAAGGTGTGGGCTGCGACGGTGCAAGCGGCCGCGTCACGGCGTTGCGTCTTCCGATTAGCCTCACGGATTGTGGTGAGCTCAAGTCACTCAACCTTGCCAACGACAAACTTGTTGGCACCAGCATCGCATCATCGTGGATTGGTGAGTTTGACCACCTTTGCTACTTGGTTCTCTCGCATAATTCATTGGTTGGCGAGGTACCAAATAGTTTGCAGATAAGACTCAAGGACCTCACCACCGCTGGTCGTTCGCTGGGTATGGCTTTCACAAACATGCCTTTGCATATGACCAAGGATAACATGAGAAGAACACTCGACGAAGAAACAAACACAATACATGGGACAAACAACACAGTCAGATCCGGGAGTTCCAATGCAGTTTCAGGGAACGACAACACCGTAGTGTGTGGGTACAACAACACCGTGTCTGGGAGCAACAACACTATCTTATCTGGGAGTGACAATACTGTAACCGGTAGCAACCAGATTGTATGTGGGGACAACCATGTTGTTACTGATAACAACAACGACGTATCGGGGGACGACAACAATGTATCCGGGAGCTTCCATACCGTATCCGGGAGCCACAACACGGTATCCGGGAGCAACAATACCGTATCCGGGAGCAACCATGTCGTGTCTGGGAGCAACAAAGTCGTGACAGGAGATGAATAATCTGTCACTTGATTGTTTCTAGCCCCCGGAACGAAATTTCACGTTTTCTTGTGCAAGTTCAGTGTAACTCAGCATCACTTGATGAGACAATCGAATTATATGTAACTTGATGAATATATATAGTATCCTTTTCCTATATATTTTCTCTACTATTACAGTACACGAGTTTTGAATGAGGAATTTACCACCGTCTACGGTGTGTTCCGACCAAAACATCCTATAAATCCAACGGACTATATATGTAGGAGCGAATCAAACTAAAATAGGCTGTTGATCTACAAGCATCCACCCATCATCTACGGCTAAGGTTGTTCGTTGCTGAATCGAAACCATTCTAGATGCTGCTCGGTTAAACTACTCGAGCAAGCCCATTCGTCTCTATCTCATTTTCTACTAAAACATCACCGCGCTCCTCCACTCCGTGCTCCCATAATCACCTGCCCAAAACGCTGCCCTCTGGCTGCAGAACCTGCTCGAGACCATTCCCATCCCCAAGCATTCCCATTCCCAACGGATTATAAATGTTGCTTGGTAATCTTCATTGAGGTGTTATCCTAACCAAAGACAAACTTACGAAGCGGAATTGAGATGGAAGCATGAAGTGTGTTATTGTCACCACGACGAGACACTTAAACACTTATTATTCCAATGAAAATTTGCACGTTCTACATGGCCAGTCATCCAAATAGCTTCTAATTTATATCCACCACATAGCTTTACCAATATTTTTGGAAACTCGATTCACGGTGTTGATCAGGTTTAGAAATCTTATTAGGGTGGGAGCGATTGTCGTTATTTAGTCGCTTTGGTTGTCTAGTTATAACAAGGATTTTTATAATTTGTTTCTCTTATACAGGTTATTTATTGCGGTGCACAAGTATGCTCCTTTCATGTTCTGTCTCTGTAGTGTCTAGAGCATCACCACCTGTTTATTGAGGTGTCTACATGATTGGAGAACACCGTATGATACTTTTATCCAACATTGGTGACATGACTTGATCTATAGATTGGTCCTCCATCACCTTAGAGGTCAAGCAATTTTTTTGTTGATTACATGTATATCGACTTTATTTTCTTGTTATGGGCTGGTTGCGGCTGTGTATATTTTAGGTATGCAGAGACGGCTGTAATATTTAAAACATTTTAAGAAATGCCTTTTTATCACAAAAAATAGTCGTGTTCATGACAACGTGGATTGATGCCTCAGTGGGTCCAACCCTAGACCGAAAGTAAGGTAGGGGTTCTTGTGGGAATATTTCTCGGCAGAGACAGGATAGGTTCCAATAAAAAAAATAGATACTTACTGCTGGACCGGCCAAGAATTGACGATGTTTGAAAAGGTGAGAGCTAGCACTCTCTTTAGTATATACAAGTATCTATCTATGTATCTATAAATAGGCACATACGGAGGAGTAGTCTGTATGCACTTGAAGGCAAGAAAACTTGAGAACCGAATTTCGCGACAATTGGAGCGTGTATATATATATATATATATCTTGTAAATAGCAGCGTGCATATTTTGTGGTCACATTTTGCTTCAGTAATTGATTGTTGTTCTTTATTTTTGACAACCTACATCTTGTTTGCTGGTACGACGTACGTAGGAGGCGATCAATCGGTACAGTGATGTCGGACAACATTGAGTGGACTCCCCAGCATTCGTGCCGCGCATCAACGATCTGCATGCGGTACCAGCTCGGCTGGCCGGGACCTTGCGCGAGAGCAGCTGTATGACAACCTCGATCTACATGCTCCGGCCGTACACGTCGATCGGCAATGGCTCCGAGTGAGGATGCAGGATGGTGGCGGCACAGAGATCACGCTGTGTGTGCGGCACAGTGACGAGGGGAGTTTTGGCCGAAGGGGCGACGGGGATTGGCAGTAGCAGCTCCGATCCTCTCTGGGTCGATCGGTACCCCTCGGATTCGATGGCGGGTACACACACAGGCAACAATCTTGGATACCTAATATCAGTATGTTTCGTAATTCATGTTCGAAGCAAAACCACGGACAAGAATTACGAATAAATAATAATAATAATCTATCTACTAATTTCTTTCCAGGTAGGTTCGTCTTTTGAAAATTTCCGTCCGCTTTTTTTAGACGGTTTTACCCCCGGCTATTTGAGGATATTGCCCACCACTGCCACTAAGTACTGCTTCGTGCGTTTTTCTGTTTCTCCCAGGTCCGCCCGAAATCCCCACCTCATGGCCGACCTCGATGCGTCGCCTTCGTCGCCTCGCAATCTCCCCGGCAACCGCATCCGTGCGGCCATGTCAAGAATTGTAGGCAGCCGCATACATGGAAAGAAAAGTAAGCGACTATGGCCTTGGGAGGTTGCTGGATGAGAAAGGGGATTAAGAATTCGAGATCCAGATCTCGGCAGTCTACCAACACAAGGACGCTGGACTAAATCGCCGTGCTCGGGGGCCTTCCCTTGCTAGGTCGGCCTGAGCTCGCATCCCCGGGACATGGAGGCGCTCCATGTCGTTCCACTCCGCCCGCTAGAGGCATCAGACCGAACATGTGTGCGTCTTCGAGAGGTGAAATTGATTGGAAATTTTGACTGGTCATGCCATGTATCGCTGCTCTTGTGGATGGATTGTTGGATTTGTGCATTAAATTTAAATATCCGCTCGATTCATGCCAACTTTGAAGATGGGGATTTTGTGGGCGCAATCATTGCCCTACGGAGCTCCCGCGCATGGTTGCCGTCGTGGCAGTGGTCTCCCTCGTAGGCCTGGCCAATAGAAGGTTGGAGAAGGAGCATCGAGCACGGGGAGGGAGGGAAGGGGAGGAAGCCGGTCGGGGCGAGGATGCCGAGGAGGGAGACGCTGCGCCCGCCGAAAGGTCTCAAGACGCTGCTGTTGTGCTCTGGCGCCTTTGCCACCTTCTCTACTGCAGTGCTAGCAGGTAGCAAACGAGCATCTGCTCCCCGCCATGGTGAGCACTGAGCAAGAGCTCCAGCTAGCAGGATGCAGAATATTTTTAGGCTACCCCGCTCTGTGCTCTTCTTATCTCGCCCTTGGTGGATTCCTCAGAGAGGAGCCCCTGGGCACTTAGTGCCAGGTTATGGGGATGACTGAGCATGAATGAGTGACCGAGTCGGAGGCCCGTGGTTTCTCGAGGTCGCCTGCCTCTCCCATCTGCTCTCTGCCCTGATTTTTTTGGCTGTACGTTGCATGTGCTTGAAGCAGTAGGACTGACGACCAGGACAAGAGCACTGGAACAGTACCAGAGAATTTTTATCTACTGGGGACAGTATGAATGTTTTGTTTGTAACTGAAGATTCCAGATGCACTGACTCATTTTTTAGTAATATTTATAAACATTTAAATCTGGCAAATAAATAAACTGACAACCAAACTGTGAATACGAGAGGATGCAGTATCATGGATACTAGCTTTTTTATGAGCTGTATCGTGGATACTAGCTAGCTTACTGCTGCTTTGCACCAGCTAATTAGGTTGCTGCTATTTATTTGGGAGTGACATATATAACAAGAAGTGGTGCTAGCTAGCTTGTCGTTGCTTTGGTATCACCGATTGCCTTATTTCAGTTGATGGTACAATATCCTCAATGCTTCAATAAACTATATTTTGTCTTCTGGTGAGAAACAACATAGTCGCTATCTGCATTCTTGATCTTATAAAGTGCTAGAGATAAAATAAATAAATTTTCAACCAAATAGATAATGGAAAAATCTCGAAATTGTAATATTTTCATTATATGACAATGTAAAATTATAGCTTCTGCCAAAAAAAAGGTGGATAGAATATGTGAGATTCGAAAAAATTCCTCTGATCTGAAACATACTTATTTTATGGAATATTGTTCGAAAACATTGGTCTAACACAGTTTTCTATAAATTACACGTGCATTAGAATTTAGGAAAGAAATTTCTTATCGGTTATTTTTGTTTCAAAAATAGCCAAGGCTCAATCATGTATTTTTCCCCACCAAACCATAGGTTTTGACCAGATAAATTTCTAAGCGATCTTTATCTCTTTAAATTTATCGACTCGTTGCAATGCACAGACATTTGGCTAGATGTAGAGGGGTTTGTCTTGACCAAGAGTAAGATAGGGCAGCATAAGTCGTCCAGCCACCCAGCTCCAGGACCTTCATGGCGGTGCTCTTGGCCTGGGCTCAAGGATTTTTTACGGCCGCTAATCCTGAGATTCGTATTGGAGAAAGTCCACTTCCGGTTCATCATTTTGGGGAGTATTTACGTTAATTGTTTTCCTGAGATGCATGTCACACTTGCTGATTTTATTCTTTATAAAAAGGAAAAAGGATGTTCCGCTAGAGTCACTGGTGAAGGTATGGTTAGCTCCACCTTGAGAATAGATGAATGCTTTCAGACGTAACAATTCAAATTCCACAAGCAGAAAACAATGCAATACGAAAACTGAAGAAAACAATGCATTACAGACACAGTTTGAGTGATCATAAAGAAGAAATACATTCAGAAAGATCAAAACACAACCGTGATTTTAAAGAAGAAATACATTCTGAAAGATCAAAACACAACCATGATTTTATCAAATCATGGTTGTGTTTTTTCAATGTTTGCACAACACAAGGTCGACTAATCAAATATGCAATTGGGGGGCATATAAATAGCTAACCAATGTACCGGCTAACTGAGATTGTATATGCTGCTTGGAAAAGTTGAGATCCAGGAATAGCGGTGGTGTCGACATTGGGCTATCGTCAAACTACATCCACGTGTACTAGCGGGACTGAGAGAAAGGAGGTGATATGCAGTGATTTACCAAATAGGGGATGAGATGGATGCTCAGCCTTTTGGAGGTGCTTACAAGGGTAGGGTGGCGAGTGTGCATTCATATGGGTAATTGTATATATGTTTTAGTGAGCATATGCGTATGTACTGTATTTCTAAGAAAATGATGATGCTTTCATTTGTGTGATGATAGGATTAAACGAGGCACATGGAATAGGTGGAGGAATCATAGGAATGGCCTAAGACAAACATAAAGTGGATAGATATGAAGCCTTCCACATAAATAGAGCTCTTCGATATATTTGTTTATCTTTCAAATTTTTTAACCCGTGGCAACGCACGGGTATTCTGCTAGTAATAATAATAATAGACAGTACAATTAATTCATGCTTAATTGTAGGGTCCACCTCCGGGGCAGCAGCAACGGCCGGCGGTGTGCAACCACGTTGGCGACCCTTCTGCGCGACGCCAGCAGCGGCTGGCTGACCATGTCGCCTGGTCACATAACTAGCTCTACCTGCCACCTTCCTACCCTACTTACTACTATATAAGTGTTAGGAATATACAACATGTATTTCTCTTGGGGCCAAAGGCCACAATATATAGTACAGGTATATGTGTAAATATGCAGGAAGCCCCCTAACATATGGGAAAACTACAATATACAAATATATATATCTAACACCCCTCTCAAAATCATGGTGGATCCACAACACTAAGTTTGGAGAGTAAGAAATCATGTTGCGTTCTGGTCTGTGCCTTCGTAAAGAAATCCGTCAACTGTAAATCTGAAGGCACATACGGAAGCGCAACAACCTGAGCCTGCACCTGAGCACGTGTATAGAAAGCATCAACACCAATATGCTTGGTAAGCTCATGCTTGACCGGATCACGTGCAACACTAATAGCACCTGTACTGTCAGACAAAACCAGAGTGGGTGTGGTAATAGAGACCCCAAAATCGACAAGTAACCACCGTAACCAGGTCACCTTAGCAGTCAACAAGGCCATAGCACGCAACTCAGCATCAACACTCGAACGGGAAACCACTGTCTGTTTCTTCGTCTTTCAAGCAATGAGCGAACCACCAAGAAACACACAGTAAGCAGAAAGTGAACGGCGATCCGAAGGATCACTCGCCCACGTAGCGTTCGAATAGCACTGGAGCTGGAGGGAGCTAGAACGAGAAAAGAAAAGGCGACGAGTGATCGTACCACGAAGATAACGAAGAACACGGAGAAGATGACTATAGTGAACAGTGATAGGAGCAGAGACAAACTGACTCAGAATATGAACATGATAAGAGATGTCAGGACGAGTGACAGCAAGATAGGATCACCATCAATAGGTTGAAGCTTAACATTAAGCTCCATAGGTGTCTCAACAGTGCGCTCATCCCCAAGAGCAGCACGAGCAAGAAGATCCTGAATATACTTTTCCTGGGAGATGTAAAAGCCATCAGAAGTGGAGGAAACCTCAATCCCAAGAAAGTATCGAAGAGGACCAAGATCAGTCATAAGAAACTGATCACGAAGACGATCCTTAACAAAGAAGATATACTCAGAATCATCACCAGTAATGATCATATCATCAACATAGAGAAGAAGAAGAGTGCATCCACAAGGAGAAGTGTGAACAAACAGCGCTGGATCATGAGCACTAGGGAAGAAACCATCAGTAGTCACTACAGAAGCAAAGCGCTCAAACCAGGCACGAGGGGCCTGTTTGAGGCCATAAAGAGAATGTCGAAGACGACAAACCATCCCCTCGGGAATAGAATACTCAGGAGGAGGTTGCATATAAACCTCCTCACTCAACTCAGCATTGAGAAAGGCGTTCTGAACATCAAGCTGGGACACAGACAAGTGACGAAAAAAAGCAACAGCAAGAAGAGTATGCACAGTGGTCATATGAGCCACAGTAGCAAAGGTCTCATCATAGTCACGACCCTGCTCCTGCTGAAAACCACGAGCCACAAGACGCGCTTTATAACGCTCAAGAGATCCATCAGAGCGGGTCTTAATCTTATAGACCCACTTACACGTGATAGGACGAACATCAGGACGGGGAGAAACAAGATCCCAGGTGCCAGTGCGCTCAAGCGCAGCAATCTCCTCAGCCATGGCCAGCTGCCATTCAGGATGATGCTCAGCATCCCGATAGTAAGTCGGCTCGGAGGCAACAGAGAGACCGTACTGAATAGGAGAGTAACGGTTGGGAGCACGACGCTGACGAACAGGACAAGTAGAGGGAAGCTCATCAGAGGAAGACGACTTAGGAGACGAAGATGAAGAAGAAGGAATCAGAGGAAGACTCCGGAGAACGAGGAGAACTAGGAGAACTAGACGGAACAAAGGAGGACGGTGTCGAAGAAGAGACATCAGGGGGAGGAGATCCTGAAGAAGACACGGGAGTAGAAGGAGGTGTGTCAGGAAAGAGAAGAAAAAAGATATCTTCCACCGGGTAGGTACCAGCGGTGGGACGAGGATAGAAAGGAAGCGTCTCATCAAAAGTAACATCACGAGAGATACGCATCCGACGACCAACGGGTTCCCAACAGCGATAGCCCTTATGCTCATCACTGTATCCAAGGAAGACACACTCAACAGACTGAGCGGTCAGTTTGGTGCGTTTGCGGGGAGCAAGGAGAACATAGCAAAGACAACCAAACAAGCGAAGCATGGAGTAGTCTGAAGACTGTCCAAATAGGCGCTCAAGAGGGATACCACCCTGCAGAGCGGCAGAAGGCTGAATATTGATGAGGTAAGCCGACGTAGCGACAGCCTCAGCACAAAAATGCGGCGGAAGAGAAGAAGCAATCATCATGGCACGAGTGGTCTCAAGAAGATGGCGATGCTTATGCTCAGCAACGCCATTTTGGGCATGTGCGCCAGGACAGGAGAACTGAGCAAGGGTGCCGTGCTCAGCAAGAACACCTCGCAACATCTGGGAAATATACTCACCAACAGAATCAGCATGAAACACACGAATGGGGGTAGAATATTGAGTACGGACCATGGCCGCAAAACGTTGATATATGGAGAACACTTCACTAAGAGAGAGCATAAAATACAACCAAGTGTATCGAGAAAAATCATCGATGAATAAACTATAGTAGCGATGCCCCCCTTTCGAAGCGAAAGGAGCCGGACCCCAAACATCGAAATGAACTAAATCAAAAGGTCGCTGAGATACAAACGCGCTAGTAGGATAGGGAAGCTGAATCTGTTTACCCAACCTACAACCCTGACAATGTAAAGACCCATCTCCTGAGATAGACCCCAGAAGACCACGATGAACTAATGACGACAGGCGAGAGTCACAAAGGTGACCAAGACGATGATTCCACTACTGAAAGGAGCTGGTAGCATAGGCGACGACCGGAGAAGAACTGCCAAATGAAGTGGCAGCGGAAGGAACACGAAGCCAGTCTAACTCCCAAAGTCCTGAAGAGTGACGTCTGCGAGGGCCAGCTGCAACCAGGGTCTGTGTGCGACGGTCCTGGACAACACAAGAATCAGCATCAAGAATGACACGACAACCAGAGTCAGTAAGCTGGCTAGCAGAGAACAGATTCATCTTAAGAAGAGGGACATGAGAAATATCAGGAACAGAAAAAGAAGAAATAGAAAGGGTGCCCCGACTAGAAACAGTAAGAGAGGAACCATCAGCCGTGAAAACACGGATAGGAGAAGGGAGAGAACGAAAAGCGGACAGAAAAGAAGACTCAGAGGTCATATGAAAGGAAGCTCCAGAATCCAGATACCACGGGGACGTACCTGACTGTGTAGAAGGTGGTGGTCGCGCAGTGCCTGAAGAATCAGTCACAGAACCAGCAGTGCTTGTCGAAGAAGAGCCTGTAGCAGCGAGCAGACCACGAAGACTCCTGATAATGTCCTGATCGGAGAGAGCAACTGCTGAAGATCCGGAAGGAGCCGACTGCCCACGAGCCTGGTGCTGCTGATGTAAACTGGGATCCCGTGTATAAAAGGTGGCCCAAGTGTGGCCATCCTTATTACAGTAAGAGCAGTGGCGAAGAGAACTACGGCGACCCTGACCACGAGCACAGAGGACCCTAAGTGCTGACTCAGACCCTGACCTGGAGGAGTGGGTAGTATCGGCAACGGCACAGAGGACCGCGGCTGAGTCGAGGGAGCAGACGGCATAGGAGGACCATGAATAGCAAGCACAGATGGAACCGCAAGAAGACCAGCACCACGAAGATGGGTCTCCTTAGCCCGAAGCTTAGACAAGAGCTCAGAGAGCGAAACACGACCACGAGCATTTAGCTGAGCACGCCGGGGCTCAAACTCCTGGCGGAGCCGAGACAGAAACTCATAGATGCGGTGAAACTCCAAATCCGAGCACACAATCTGGCAGCACGAGCATGTGCTATAAACAGCAGTACAAAGAGAAACAAGCTGACGCCAGATAGCAGCACTCTGAGTATAGAACTCATCAATAGTGGAATCACCCTGCTAAGGAGCATGCTCCTGGCAAACCACAGACAGGTAAAGAGCATCCCCAGACGACTGATAGCGCTGACGAAGATGTGTCCACTGAGCGGCAACAGTAGGGAGACTCATGAACTCAGCAGCATACTGGGGCAGAACATTGGAGGTGAGAACAGCAGCAGCACGAGCATCCTCATCGACCCACTAAGTGTAGGCAGTCAGAGCGTGGCGATAGGCCTCGAGATCAGAAGAGTACTGCTTGAACTTCAGGTCATAAGCAGCAACAACATTATCATCAGCACTCTGAGAAGCATCCTTGGCATCCTGAGAAGCATCAGCGCCGAGAACAATCGGCATCGGCGGAAGAGGAGCCACAGGAGCAGGGGGGCACGGCGGACAGGAGGCCTCGCCGGAGAGCACACCCCAAAGACGGAGACTGCGGATGTGAACGCGCATAAAGGCAGCGAAATCAGGGTAATTCGCGCCATCGAAGATCACCGGGCAGCGAGGAATCGCAACATAACCCAATGAAGAAGACATATCTCTTTCTCTCTCTATCTCTTTTTTTAACCAGGTCTGGTCAATCCGCACCTGCAGGCAGAGGCTGGCAAAATTTCGGCCAGACGGAGCAAGGGCGACGCCCAAGGGCCGGGGAGGGCCAATTCAGGCCGTCAGGGATCAATTCCCGGTGGTGACAGCGACCGGCGACTGGAGGACGACGGCGGGAAGAGCTCGGGGAGAGGACCGTCAGGTGTCGGGGGGAGAAGCTCTGGCCTAGGCGCTCGATCGGATCTGGGGCGGGGCGCTCGATTGGATCTGTTCGATCGGATCTAGGAGAGGCGACTGGAGGACGCGGGCGGGCGACTGGAGGACGCGGGCGGGTGACGACTTGAGGACGCGGGCGGGCGATCTGGAGGCAGACGTCGGGGAGACGGGCACTCGATTGTCGTGGGCGCTCGATCTGGAGGCAGACGTCGGGGAGACGCGCGGATGGAGGCAGAAATCGATCTGGACTCGGCTAGATCTGGATCGATCTGAATAAAAAACGGGAGGCGACCGGTGGCGGCGACAAGAATGGTGGCGGCTGTGACGATGTTGTAGAAAAACGGTCTAACCTCGCTCAGATACCATGTCAGGAATATGCAACATGTATTTCTCTGGAGGCCAAAGGCCACAATATATAGTATAGGTACAGGTGCAAATATGCAGGAAGTCCCCTAACATATGGGGAAATTACAATATACAAATATATATATCTAACAATAAGTATGTGTGCTGCTAGTAAAATAAAACTAAGTGAAATAAGTAAGATAAGCATGATTTGGTATGTTAAACTTATCCTAGTTATCCCACTTAGGTTAGAGTTAAACTAGTAGACGTAAAAGTGGAATCTCACTTGAAGCTACGTCGACGGGGCCGTCGGCCTAGCTACAAGAGGCAAAAGTTGTCGGTGTATCGTCTGCTAGGCCGAAGACCGCCATCGGTATAGAAAAACCGTCGGCATAGCTTCCTCACGTGTCAGCTACCGAGCCTGCACATGACTGGGGAGTCGATGCCGTTAGAGCTAGGCCGGTCAGACTTCTCGCCGTCGGTGTAGCTATTTTTCCTGATTTTCCCACCGTGATCCATTCGCTACGTTTTATTTAGATTTTATTTTTAGCACCATATTTCAAGTTTGTTATTTTTTATGCATACTATGTCATTTAAAATGATGCAACACAGAGGTTTTATATTGTTTTAATTATTTTTGAATTTTCCATCCCCATTTCACTCTGATAGAAAACATACCTATTGTCTTGGTTTGTAAGGGCCTCTAGTCCCGGTTGGCCAACCGTGACTGTCAAATCGGGACTAGAGCCCCTCCCCCCCCCCCCCCCCCCCCCCCAAGGTTCCAGTTGTGTTACGAATCGGGACTAAAAGCCCTCCATGTGCTCCACAGAGTCCGCTGGGCTAGACGACCTTTAGTCTCGGTCGGTTTTGTGTTTTTATATGACTTCTACATTAGCTGTTGTTCAGAACAAAATTTTCTAATCTCAATGATCATCTGATTATAAACTATACTCCAAATGGGGAAAACATCACCAACTCATTTTCTCTATAACTTGGCAAACATATCAGCCATTACAAAGATTGAACTTCAACACACATATAGGAGATACTCAATGAGTGAACAAATTATTGACCGACATAAGTGCAGGTTGCACAGAACAGTCTTGCCGTAGTCCGAGAGAATGTCCGTGCATGTCTTTCTGTGAAGATCATAGAGTCCAAAGGACGATGATGCGGGTGTGTGTACCTAGAAAAAAATTCACAAGCAATTTTTCACCACCATGCATCACCCTAACAGGCATATAACGACGACAGCCGAATGTGCCCATTGGCATCGTGTACACCTTAGTCCAGTTACCAAAATCGTCCATGATCCACATGCTGGTGGATGAATCATGTGAATGTTGAAATATATGCATATGGTTGCGCTCCTCTTGGACCAAACAAAGAAAACCGTTGAGCTCTGTTATGTAGACCGAGCGAGATTGCACTCGGCATCTTTGCACCGATAATAACCTCTGATGGGCCTTGGACTGGGTCGTCCTTCCACTGCTCGTACTCGAGGTCAAAGCAAAGCAAAGGTGCCAGATGTCCCTTTTCTGTCAAAAAGTACATGACACCATCGATAGTGACCGTACCGGAGAAGAATCGCGATTGAGACCTCCTCGCCGGTATCGGAGATAAGGGCAAAGAGACCTCGCCGGTATTCTGGAGAGGATGTCGATCGAAGACGACGAGATAGATGGCGGTGGCCTCTGGCACCATGTCGCCGGCCGTCCATATATATGCAGCTCTTGCTCCGCCGTAAAGTAAGATCGAATTATCTTTCTTAGCGATCGGTACGGTATATCAGCTGAGGCGAGGACCTTCCTTATATATATTGGTTGCAGCACAGGTATATGCAAAGTTGAGTTTGAGTTGGAACCGGAACATGAGATAAGAAAAACTAATTCCGGCCGGCTACAAAAGCAGAAGAAACAGGAATAGAGATCGCCTAGCTACAATCGTACGTCTTTTGGACTGTAGAGTTCTGATTCGTACCACGTCTTGTCGTCGCAAAAATTGTGGGCTTCATTTACAAGATCATCATCTATAAAACAGTGCGTATCCACGATTTGTTCGTCTTGTCGTCGCAAATCGTAAACTCTGCTCCTGCTATCATATATTAATCAAATCAATTCCAGAAATTATACAAGATCAAATTCGCTGTGATGGAAGTCTTTGTTTTTTAAATGAAGCATATAATAATATCAGAAGATACCAATTACACCTAGCACTATTGGAAAAACCATCTTCGGTTCGATCACTGGAAGCCCAGCAGTCCCGGCCCGTCACGAACCCCGACTAGTGCTAGCACTAGTCCCGGTCCGTGAGGCCCCCAACGGCTAGAAATGGCCATAAGCATTAGTCCCGGGGCGGACTAGAGCATTAGTCCCGGTCCGTAATACGGCCCGAGACTAATAAGATGGAGCGAGGCAACAGCTCTTTTCGGGGACTATTAGTCTCTGGTCGTATCACGGCCCGGGACTAATTGTCCATCACTATATATACAGCTCCCTGGCCAGCTGCCCTAAAGCATATGGTGGCCATTTTTCTCAAAGAAAGCAAGAGAGTTCATGCCATTTTTTTCTCAAGATTTGTAAGATTTAGTTTGCAACACATAAATCCAAAGCTTTAAAAGGTTAGAACTTCATTCTTTCATCTCTTATTGCTACTTTAGCTCTATATAATGCTCTAGAAGTATAGAGATATGGATCAAATGCATGCATGCTGTAGAAGTAGCTAGAAGGATTTTGATATATATGTGTAACAAATTTTGATTAGGCACATAGTTACTGAAAATTGAAATGTGTAATTTTAGAGTTTCAGAGCTTAGAATGGAATGAGGTTTTCACTGATAGAACAATAATAAAAAACTCCACATTTATCATGTTGATTGTTTTCTCCAATTCAAAAATTGGTGCATGTAAATTTTTCAAAATTCAAAATTAATGCTCTAGAAGCTCTCAATATAACTTGTAATAATTTTATCATGTTGTGTAATGGTTTTTTATATACTTTTACTATAATGCAGATGGTTCGGGAATGGATGTACGGTACTGACCGACGCTCTGGCGAGTTCATTAATGGCGTGCATGAATTCATCCGTGTTGCTGATGCAAACAAGCACAATGGTTTTGTATTCTGTCCATGTAATGGATGTAGGAATCAGAAGGATTACTCTGACTCAAAAACCCTTCATAGCCACTTGTTGAAGTCCGGCTTCATGCCCAGTTATAATTGTTGGACCAAGCACAGAGAGAGAGAGGGGTTATAATGGAAGACAATGAAGAAGAGGAGGAGGATGACAACTATCATGGTTTCCCTGAGTACGGAGATACTTCCATGGGGGATGCTGAAGGGGAGGATGAAGAAGAGACACATGATGAACCCGCTGATGATCTTGGTCAGACCATTGCCGATGCACGAAGAGATTGTGAAACTAAAAAGGATAGGGAGAAGTTCAATCACATGCTAGAGGATCACAAAAAGTTGTTGTACCCAAATTGCGAAAATGGTCTGAAAAAGCTAGGCAGCACACTGGAATTGCTGCGATGGAAGGCTGAGTGTGCTATACCTGACTCCTCATTTGAAAAGTTGCTGAAAATGATGAAGAATATGCTTCCAAAAGATAATGTATTTCCCGCCAGTACATACGAAGCAAAGAAGGTTGTCTGCCCTCTAGGTTTAGAGGTTCAGAAGATACATGCATGCCCTAATGACTGCATCCTCTACCGCGGTGAGGAGTATGAGAATTTAGATGCATGCCTGGTATGCACTTCACTTCGGTATAAGATTATACGAGATGACCCTGGTGACGTTGAGGGCGAGCCCCCCCGGAAGAGGGTTCCTGCGAAGGTGATGTGGTATGCTCCTATAATACCACGGTTGAAACGCTTTTTCAGAAACAAAGAGCACGCCAAGTTGTTGCGATGGCATAAAGAGGAACGTAAGTCAGACCGGATGTTGAGACACCCCGCTGATGGGTCGCAATGGAGAAAAATCGATAGAAAGTACCCGGACTTTGCAGATGACGCAAGGAGTTTAAGGTTTGGTCTAAGTACAGATGGCATGAATCCCTTTGGGGAGCAGAGCTCTAGTCATAGCACCTGGCCCGTGACTCTATGCATATATAACCTTCCTCCTTGGTTGTGCATTAAGCGGAAGTTCATTATGATGCCAGTGTTGATCCAAGGTCTGAAGCAACCCGGCAACGACATTGATGTGTACCTAAGGCCATTAGTGGAAGAACTTTTACAGTTGTGGCACGAACCCGGGATACGCGTGTGGGATGAGCACAAGCAGGAAGAATTTAACCTCCGAGCATTGGTTTTCATAACAATCAATGATTGGCCTACTCTTAGTAACCTTTCAGGACAGTCAAACAAGGGATACAATGCATGCACACACTGTTTAGATGAGACTGCAAGTATATATTTGGAACATTGTAAGAAGAATGTATACAATGAGCATCGTTGATTTCTTTTGGCCAAGCATCCCTTAAGAAAGAAAGGCAAGCATTTCAACGGTCTGGCATGTCACCAGACGAAGCCTAAGGAGCGTACTGGTGCTGATATATTTGATATGGTCAAAGATTTGGATCAACTGGTAACCTTTGGAAAGGGTCCTGGAGGAAAATCTATTCCGAAAGACGCTGAAGGACACGCACCCATGTGGAAGAAGAAATCTATATTTTGGGAGCTACCATATTGGAAATTCTTAGAGGTCCGCTCTGCAATCGATGTGATGCATGTGACGAAGAATCTTTGCGTGAACCTGCTAGGCTTCTTGGGCGTGTATGGGAAGACAAAAGATACACCGAAAGCACGAAAGGACCATCAACGTATGAAAGACCCAGATGGCCTGCATCCAGAATGGTTTCAAGGTCATGCCAGCTACGCTCTTACCAAACAAGAGAAGGAAATATTTTTTGAATGCCTAAGCAGTATTAAGGTCCCGTCTGGCTTCTCGTCGAATATAAAAGGGATAATAAATATGGCAGAAGAAAAGTTCCAAAACCTAAAGTCTCATGACTGCCACGTGATTATGACGCAAATGCTTCCGATTGCATTGAGGGGGCTTCTACTAGATAATGTTCGAGTACCCATTGTGAAGCTATGTGTATTTCTCAATGCAATCTCTCAGAAGATAATCAATCCTGAAGATCTACCACGGTTACAGAATGATGTGGTCCAATGTCTTATCAGTTTTGAGTTGGTGTTCCTACCATCCTTCTTCAATATTATGACGCACCTGCTGGTTCACCTAGTCGAAGAGATTTCCATTCTCGGTCCTGTATTTCTACACAATATGTTTCCCTTTGAGAGGTTCATGGGAATCTTAAAGAAATATGTTCGTAACCGTGCTAGGCCAGAAGGAAGCATCTCCAAGGGCTATGGAACAGAGGAGGTCATTGAATTTTGTGTTGACTTTGTTCCTGACCTTAAGCCGATTGGTCTTCCTCAATCGCGGTATGAGGGGAGACTGAGTGGAAAGGGTACTCTAGGAAGGAAATCAATAATATGTAGAGATGGACATTCTTACACCGAAGCACATTACACCGTTCTACAGAATTCTATCTTGGCAGCCCCATATATCGAGGAACACAAGAAAATCTAATGCTCCCACAACCCTGGAAAGCATGACTCTTGGATTAGAGATGAACACATGAAGAGTTTTGGCGGTTGGTTGCAACATCTCATCAAAAACAACACTCTTGGAGATCAGCTATACTTGTTGTCTAGGTCACCATCTTCGACTATATCGACTTTCCAAGGGTACGAGATAAATGGGTATACATTTTACACGATAGCCCAAGATAAAAAGAGCACCAACCAAAACAGTGGTGTCCGCTTTGATGCAACAAACAACAATGGGTCAAAGACCACATATTATGATTACATAGAGGAGATATGGGAACTTGACTATGGACCTACTTTTAAGGTCCCCTTGTTTCGGTGCAAATGGGTCAAGCTGACGGGAGGAGGGGTTGAGGTAGACAAGAAATACGAAATGACATCGTTGGATCTCAACAATCTTGGGTACTTAGACGAACCATTCGTCCTAGCCAATGATGTGGCCCAGGTTTTCTATGTGAAGGACATGTCTACAAAACCTAGAAAACGAAAAAATAAGAAAAAGAATACATCAGACGATGAGCCAAACGGCCACATAGTTCTTTCAGGAAAAAGAAACATCGTGGGAGTGGAGGACAAGATAGACATGTCAGAAGATTGTGATAAGTTTCATGAAATTCCACCCTTCGCGGTGAAGGATGACCCAAGCATCATGTTAATGAATGAAGATGCTCCATGGATACGACGGGATCAGAAAGGAACACACGCGAAGAAATGATATGTAATAATTGTAACATTTTATGAGTGAAGATGTTCCATGCATGTGTCCATTTTTATAGTGTTGTCTGCAAACAATCTTTAGTGTGTTAGTCCCGTTTTGTGGCTGGACCGGGACTAAAGGAGGGCCTTTAGTACCGATTAATACTTACCATTAAGATCTAGGCTCCGTCGGCATCTCCCTGAAACTAGCCGTAGTGGTGTCCCTGCTCTCGAAAACCATCTTGCAGCTTGTAACTTCTCTAACTAGATCAATACGTCTGGGAGCTAACTAATTTCACATATTAGGGAGTGCCTCTATGACCAGTTTCTCGAAGATGCCGGAGAACTGGGCTCCATCGGCATCTCCCTGAAACTGGCCGTAGTGGTGTCCCTGCTCTCGAAAACCATCTTGCAGCTTGTAACTTCTCTAACTATATTAATACGCCTAGGAGCTAACTAATTTCACATATTATGGAGTGCCTCTATGACCAGTTTCTCGGAGATGCCGGAGGACTGGGCTCCGTCGGCATCTCCCTGAAACTGGCCGTAGTGGTGTCCCTGCTCTCGAAAACCATCTTGGAGATGCCTCAAACTGGCTGGAGGACTAGACTCACAAGGATGCCTATTTATAGTACAAGCAGCTCGGCATAATGTCGACACTCACGACATAATGTCGATACTCACCCCTATTACTAGTGCTGACTCATCTTTAGTCCTGGTTGGTGTCTCCAACCGGGACTAAAGGTCCATCTTTAGTCCCGGTTGGTGACACCATCCGGGACAAGGTACAAGCTGCACGACATAATGTCGACACTCACCCCTATTATTAGTGTTTCCTGGCCCAGTCTGCCGCAATCCCTTCAGTCGCGGTTGGTTTCTCCAACCGGGACTAAAGATGAACCCTCTCTTTATATAGGCATTTACCTCTATTTATTAGGTAACACTCAAGACATTTATTAATATTAAAAACAGGGACAAACCGGGACTAGCTAACACTCAGGACTAAAGTCGCCCCCTTTAGTCATAATCATGCCTTGTCCTATAGTACGCAGCTTTAGGGTCTTCATCGTCATCATCATCGTCATCGTCACCTGCCACTCCGGGGATCCTCAGCCCATCCATGGCATATACCAGGGGCCATTCCAGCCTTGGATTCACGGCGGGCGGGAGAGGGGTCTCCTGGAAGACGATGCCGCTACCGCCGGGCCGGTGTGGGGCCTATGGCGGGTGGACTCGTGGGCACCGTAGGCGAGGATGGTCTCCCCCGGCGATGTAGCGCATCACTCCGATGATAGTACGGTTCGCCCACCACAAACGACGGCCGGCTTCGTTGTGGTTCACCGGTGGCGGGCCATCACCCTTGTACCTGGCGAGCTTCCTTTCCCGCCTATTAGCGAAGAAGGCATTCCAGGTGTCATAGTTGTCAGGATCCCACTGGGGATCCATCCGCTGCTCCGGCGTGAGCTCGTGGTAGAAGTGGTTTGTGATGGCCGCCTGGCGTGCGGAACCTTGAGGGACAGGAGGGACAGGAACCCCTCCAGCGCTCAGCATCCAGCCGGCGGCCTCCGGTAGCTCGGCGGACAAGGGGAGTTGGAGGCGCACAGCGCCTCGGTCTCCTCGAGGGTCAGAATGGCCTAGTAGGCGTTGTCCATTGTTCTAAGAGAGGAAGGTGTGGATGTGTATATAGCCATGGCACGATCGCCCTAAATATATCGGGAAAGGGCGGGAAAACTTGGCGTGAAGCTTTAGGAAATGGCGGGAAATATCTTTAGTCCCGGTTAGTGACTACATCCGGGACTAAAAGCTCTCGTAGAAAGGAAAGGGCGGGAAAACTTGGCGTGAAGCTTTGGGAAATGGCGGGAAATATCTTTAGTCCCGGTTAGTGACTACATCCGGGACTAAAAGCTCTCGTAGAAAGGAAAGGGTGGGAAAACTTGGCGGGAAGAGGTGGGAAATGGCGGAAATATCTTTAGTCCCGGTTTGTGACTACAATCGGGACTAAATGGATATTATATTAAGATTCATTATATTTTTCTGATAATAACAGAACATATTTTTTCTTTTATTTGGATTATTACAATAAAAGATATGATTTTTCAAACTTTTTATATTTGATTTGAATTAAAAAAGAAAATTTACAAATGAAATAATTTATAAATGATGCAAAAAAGATAAATGGATATTATATTAAAATTCTTTATATTTTTCTGATAATAATAGACATATTATTTGTTTTATTTGGATTATTACAATAAAAGATATGATTTTTCAAAGTTTTTATATTTGATTTGAATTAAAAAAGAAAATTTACAAATGAAATAATTTATAAATGATGCAAACAGATAAATGGATATTATATTAAAATTATTTATATTTTTCTGATAATAATAGACATATTATTTGTTTTATTTGGATTATTACAATAAAAGATATGATTTTTCAAAGTTTTTATATTAGTTTTGAATTAAAAAAGAAAATTAAAAAAACAAATAGTCGCGGGTCGTGGCTGGACCCGGGACTAAAGGGTGAGTGCGCGCGCGAAAACGAAGCGGCCAAAAAAACCCTTTAGTCCCGGGCCGTGGCTTAGCCCGGGACTAAAGGTGGGGTCTTTAGTCGCGGGTTAAGCCACGGCCCGCGACTAAAGACCCTTTAGTCACGGGTGGTGGCTTAGCCCGGGACTAGGGGGTCCCTATATATACGCGCGCTCGCGCGCGCCACCACTTAGCACGCGACGAAGACGAAGACGAAGCATCAAGACGCAGGGGAGGTGCTGCCCAGACGTTGATCCGCCGCGCCGCCGCCCTCGCTCGTCTCCGGCCGTGCGTGCTCCGCCGCTCCGCCGAGCTGCCACGCCGCCGCGCAGCCGCGTCCTGTCCCGCCGTCCCGCAACGCGCGCTGCCGTGCCGGGCCGCCACGCGTCGTCCCGCCGCCGGCAACGCCGCCGCGCCTCGGCGTGCGTTCTTTAGCTAGGAATTTTTAGTTTCTTTTTTTATATCTTAGTAGAATTTTTAGTAGCATTTTTAGTTTCTTTTTTTAGAATATATATTTGTTTATATAATTGTTTTTAGGAATATATAATTGTTTTTGTTTTCTTTTTTTAGGAATATATAATTGTTTATATAATTGATTTTAGCTTCTTTTTTTAGGAATATATAATTGTTTTTAGTTGTTTTTAGGAATATATAATTGTTTTTAGTTTCTTTTTTAGGAATATATAATTGTTTATATAATTGTTTTTAGTTGTTTTTAGGAATATATAATTGTTTATATAATTTTTTAGGATTAGGATTATTGTTTTAGTGATTTTTTTGTTTTATTTATTAAGATTAGAATTAGAATTAGGATTAGGGTTATTTTTTTGTTTAAGTTATTATAATTAGGATTATATTGTTTTAGTTATTAGGATTATTGTTTTTTCTAACCTGTTTAACTCTCTTTTTGTTATAGATAATTAAGTCATGGATCCATCCGAAGATCCTGGTCGCATCGGTGAAGGTTTTCTTCAGGGCATGATAAGAGGTGAAATTCCTCTTAATATTACTACCGGCGCCGAAGATATTTTGCTCGAGGAAGAGATATCCTCATATCTGAATCCATCCGGTGATGGACTAGAGGAAAACCAAATTTACCAAGGGGAAGACCAGATGGACGAAGGGCAAACAAATAACAACAATAATGATGGCCCCTCGACAGGATCCGGCGAGGTACATATATATAAAGTCTCATGTTACCTCTATTCATTAACTGATCTAGATATATATTAATCACTCTCTTCTTCTTTTAGCCCACCAGATCGAAGCAATCGACAGCTCAAACGAAACGAGGGCCGAACAAAAAGTTGGATGGTAATCAGAGGTTCACCATCGAAGAAATAGATGATGATGGTGAACCGATTGCTCCAGATAAGCACCGGAGGATGTTTATAAATCAATGCAGGGTGCTTGTTAGGGACAACCTGCCGATCACAATCGAAGAATGGAATAAGTCAAAGAAAGCCGGTGAAGAATCCAACAGCTATGTCACCGATGATGCCAAAGATGACCTTTGGCAGAAGCTCATAGCGCATTTCATACTACCTCCAGAGTATGAGGAATTTGAGGTAGATGGTATTACCCCAAGGCCGGGTGGGCTTGAAAATAGAGCGAAAGTCAAGGAGTGGGCACTAAGCAAGATGGCTGAACTGTACCGGAACCACAAGAAAAATTTATACGCGAAATATGTCGCGAAAAAGAAAACTCCAGACCCCAAAGGAGTAAACGAGAAGTTGAGAGAACAGTGGACCGATTTTGTACAGTACAAGAAATCTGATAAAGGAAAGGCAAAGTCGGCAAAGAACGCGTTAAATGCTGCCAACAAGAAATACCATCATAAAATGGGGACAGGTGGCTACAAGAGTGCCATCCCTAAGTGGGAAACTATGGAGAAGGATATGAGGGCTAGAGGCGTCACTCCTGGTACAGATGGATGGCCCGAGAGGTCAAAGCACTGGTGGTACGGGCACGGGGGATCCTTGGACCCAGAAACAGGGAAGACATTATTTCATGATAAAATTCTAAAACCCTCCCAAGACCTTATTCAAGCAATGAACGATGCTCAATTGGGATTGTTCCGTCCCGAGAGAGAGAACGACGAGCGGACACGTGCCCTAGGGAATCGTGAAAAGGGAGGACGAACACGAGGCAAAGGCGTCGGTGTCTCGTGGAAGAAAGGGTTTCCTCTGTACGATGCCAGTTACAGAAGCCGTCAGATAAAGAAGGACCGGGAGGCAGACCGGATCTCCAGGGTAGAGCAGGACCTAGCTGATCTGAAGAACCTCATGCATGAAATTAGCCAAAGGCCACCATTGTCAACTCACCCGCGGTGTGATGATCCTGCATTGGATCTTAGCCAATGGAGAAGTAGCGTGGCTTCCACAGAGGTCCGTGCTGATGATCAAGCACTGCTGGATGATGCACCGGCTCCTCACTACCCCGTGGATGATGTCAGAGAGATGGCACAATGTGAGCTACATCAGCCAATGAACAACCTGTCCTTCAAGGTGGCGATCAGCACTGCTTTACCTTGTCTACCTGGAGCACTCCACCATTCACTTCCAATTCCACCAAGCTATGCTCGTGTCACGGTGGATGACATAGTGGAAGATTTTGCGGACCTAGAGATTGAAATCGCTACGCCTGAAGACCTTATGAAACTAGGAGATGTCAAGCGCAACATCATTCTATGGAATAAGAAGTACATCAAGTTTCCAGGCTCGGCGCCAAGGCCACCGACTCCAAGGAATCCAAATCCACCCCACATCGAATATCGTCAACCTCCAAGTCCACCCCAACCCGATTATCGCCAACCTCCAAGTCCACCCCAACCCGATTATCACCAACCTCCAAGTCCACCCTGCCCCGCTGACGATCGCTGCAGCAGGAGTACATCAACTCGATATCCGCCTCCGCCTCCGTGCAATACTACTACCTCGTCAAAGAAACGAAAGTTCGACGGTTGTAACACCCTCAGAATCGGCCCTATGCAAGTTTCAGCGATTCCCGCCAAACCCGCATAGAAACGATTCAAAGGTTCCCACCAGGCACTTTCGTGCGGGTGGAAAACGAAGTAATACCATTACACAATAGTCCATGATGGAACCCACAAAACAGATATATACAACACTGACTCAAAGAGTCAAGAATACAGATATACAATACAAAGATCCAAATCACCTTTAAAACGTTACAGCGTTCGAGTACGGACAAGATGCAAATTGAGCTAAGAGCCTTGAAGAATAACCAATGGCGTCCATAACCCTGCCCAGGCCAAGCCGGAAGAGTAACCCTGCTAACGACGTCGATCTCAAAACCTGCTTAAACAAAAAGGGTGCCGACAAAGGGCGAAGGAAAAAGAGAGCGGTCAGTACTGAGGCCAGTACACGGCGAGACTAGAATTCGGCGGTCCTCGCCTACATAGGTATGGTGGACTGAAGCGGCAGCGGCATGCACTAAACAACCTATGGAGACTCAACACAACTGGCGGCTATCAGATAGGGATAAGAAAGACCTATTCGGATCCAACCTGAAACTATCACCAAGCATACCCATCCTGGTATTTTCCCCCCTGGAGACCAAACGAGGAAGTCAACCGAGGAACTCACACAGTTGGCAGTTTTACTCATTCCGTTATAGTTGTGGCAATTACTAGTCGGATATAGATAGCATGAGTCATCCTGATTAAATAAGCAGTGGGTACTTACTAGTCAGATACATATAACATGAGGCATCCCAAAACCCAGCAGTTGTTGGTACATTTATTTAGCCATTCCGTTGTAGTTACAATACTTACTAGTCAGATACAATGGTAACAGGTGACAACCCAAACCAGCAATTGTTGGCACTTTATTTAGCCATTCCATTATAGTGAAGCTGATTACTAGTCATTATAAAGTCATATTTATAACACTACTTTAGTTATAGTTGTCTATGATCGAGATACTGTGCTCCAAGTCGTCCATAACCGCGAACACGCCTTTCAGAATGTTTTACTCTGTAGGGGGAACAAATAGCAACACACGCACGATCAACCTCGGGAAAAACCAAATAAAACCCAACGAGGCATCACGACAGAGCAATTGCAAGATTCATATAAATTTCAGGGGGCCACCCCACCAAGCTACCCGCGACGAAGTTGGCCGGCTCCGGAACGGACCCAGAGGTTTGCGTCAATGGCTGTAAACGACTGGGAACCCAAAAGTGTGACTGGCTTGTCGATACCGCGAAAACACTCCGCTTACCTAAATAGTACAGGCACTCCACGTGCAATAGTAAATAAAGCAGTAAAGCATGACATAAGTACATGATAGTAATAAAGCCCCAAACTACTTTGTGGCCCCAAGAAATAAATATGACTCAAGCTCTGGCTAGGGGGATTCATGGTACCACATGCGGATAGTGCGAATATTCAAAGATCAGGTATCACGTACTCGGGGTCCTACGGGACACAAGTGGACGGTTAAAAACCAAATAACATCTATTGCCCACCTGTGCCTCTGCATTATTTACCTACTTCAATTTTAGTTATTAAACTATAATTAAAGCCATGATCATCTCCAACATAAAGCATATGGCAGTCTTCCAACAACTGTGGTACTTGACGACACGCAACAGCACTTGAGCAAGCAACTACGACACGCAAGTCCAACTATCTACCAAACAACAGGTAATAGGATGTGTCCAAGGCAATATGAGGCTGGAAGGGATATCACGGGTACGAAAACTAGAGCATCGCAACATAGATAGCAAAAGATCAACAGGAGGAAATAAAGACTATAAAGTAAAATAGGTAGAAAGGGGGAGAATGCTCGCCTGAAAACATTGCCGAAGGTTCATCCGAAGATCGGGTCGACTCTCGCATCAACTCATCGGCCTAATCCGTGAAGAAGCAAAGCACTAGAAGAACACCGGATGCACTATTTAATACTACGGCAAAAGATCGGGCATGATGCATGTATGATGTATGACATGGCAAAGATGCGATGCAACTAGGTCATATTAAGCGGAACCGAGGTCCCGACAATTTATTAGGTGATTCATGTTGTTTAGATACCCGACATTTAAATGTTGACTTAACAAGGCAAAATATTTCACCGGTTCGATGCACCTATTCAAATGGGACTATATGGCCTCCATATTTATTTTAGGTGAATCAACTGAATACCCCCAAACATCCATAGTATGCATGCGAGTATGAATAATTTAATGCAACAAGATATATCCTTTATAAAAATAGGGTCTCGAGAGAAAGGTTCACACATAGGGAACTCGGCGATCTTGGGTTCCGAGGGGCTTGGAGGGGTTCGGATCTCCGGATAGGGCTTCGAATCCGTGACGAATGTCATGGCGTCGAGGAAGGCGATCTTGACGAGCCGAGGGTTCGGTCTTCGCGGAACTTTTCGATCCATGCCGGGTATCTTGGAAGTAGGCATCATCGTGTCAAAGGTCTCGGGGTTCAACGTTGCCGCATATACTTCACCATGCATAGTGCCTTTATTATCGATAAAGAAACAACAGGGATCTAGGTCAGAATAAGTTACTGTGTCACCAAATCAAAAGGGAAGGCTTCAACGCGCACTCCAGGGACTCACTAGATCAACAAGCACAGACATGACAGGGACAAAAATGTGACCGTGAGTGTGGCACAAGAGAAACGGTGGAGGCCACAACAGGCGGTTATGGGCCAGAGGAAGGCCAAAAGCGCACGCGCGAGGGAGGTGTCGTACGGGGCTGCCGGGGAGGTGGTGATGTAGAGGGGCGCCGACCAGGGGAGCACGCCTGACAGGGAGCAGTGCTCGTAGAGATGGTCGACGAGGCAATTGACGCTTGGCGGATGGGGAGGAGGAAGCAGAGGCCAGCAGCGTCGCTCGCTGTAGAGGAAGGCCGGTGATGGGGCCTTGCGAGCTGGGCCACGCGTCGAGGAGGGGCAGGTCTGTGCGGGCTCGAGGAGGCGCTGACGGGGAGGGGCGGCAGCCGGCCGGGAGAGGCGAAGGAGGAGCGAGCCCCAGACGGCGGTGGCGCCCTAGGGGAGGAGGCGACAACGCTGGGCGTCGGTGTTGCAGAGGGGGAGGACCGGCGGTGTCCGCTGGCGAGCGCTCCTGGCGGCGGCATCGTGAGGAGCAGGGTTTGCAGAGGGGAGCAAGAGGAGCGGGGACGTGGGCGAGCGACCAAGCGGGGTTGGGGCATCGCGAGCGGGAGAGGAGGTGGGGTCGGGCTCGCAGACGTGCGGAGGCGTGTGCGGTGTGGACGCGGCCATCACGCGAGATCGAGGCAGGGGTTTGCGGCTCTATACACGTGAGGGAGGCACGTCGAGCGATGCGGGCTGGGGCGGTTGGTCGGGTTGGTTAGCGATGCAGAGAGGCCGCGGTGCAACGCTGCTACGCGATGTGTGCGTGGGTGTACACCAGAGAGGGTGGCGGCGCAGATGGGGAGTAGTGGGATTAGGGTTAGGCTAGGGGTGGGATTTAGGTTTTATTTGGGGTAGTAGGCTGCTGCCAGCTGGGCCTTTTGGGCCTGGCCGGTGGCAGTCTCCTCCAGGTAAAAGTAGTTTTATTTAATATTCTTTTTCTTTCTTTTTAAAACAAAACCTTGGAAAATAGGTTTAGACAAATAAAAGATCCAGACGGACCTAGGGTTTTGATTTGAAATAGAAGACGGGGACATTTATAAAACAAATAGAGGTTTTTAGAGGAATGGTTTTAGGTTAAATGATGCATGATGTCATGATGATGCACATAATAAAAACAATGGCGATTTTCTAGTAGCGTTTTTATCGGGGTGCTACAATTCGACACCACTAATAATGGATCTCGCCCTCGAGATCCGCCTCATGGTACGAGGAAGAAGGTCGACGGTCTGGATCTTCTTGCTTCGTGTAGATCTTCACGACACCACTAACAAGGATTCTTACTCCAAGTCGAAATCAGCGACACCAGCAACAATGGTCGTTGCTGACGTTCGTCGAGAGAGCACTCCGGAGAAACAAATATGAAGGTCGAGGTTTCAAAAGATAAGGCCACCTCTAACTTCTACGGACGGAGTAGAATTGCTTGATCCACCGATTCAATGCACGAGAGCGAATGATAAGAGTAGTCGGATGGTGATCAGTCCATCACGCACCCAAAGCATTACTCTATACATGAATAGGAGAATTATACAACCAACTCTCGGAATTCAGACTGAAGATCTTGTCAATCAAGATTCAAAAACAAAAGGATAAAGTAGTCTCTTCATTAGATCTGATGTAGAGGAGGTCGTCGTGTTGAAAAACTCCGGAAGATACAAAGAAATTTTTTAGTGAATTTTTGGGTACACTAAAAGATACAACAGATGAAAGGTTCATCAGATAACATGAAGATCGGATGTAGAAACACCGTTCGGAAACCCAACCATGAGAATTCCTGGACTCGAAGCAAAGATAAGAGAGAAGATTCAAAACACGTTGAGGTAATAGGAGGATAGCAGAGGGGTAAGGAATAAAAGCAGACCTAGTCAGATCTATCCAAACGATTTTCCAAAATAGTTTTGACACTCTACATCGGCCGTTATCTAGGTTATCCTACAGTCTGGACCAGTGGGGTATCGTAACTGCTGAGCTCTGATACCACTCTGTAACACCCTCAGAATCGGCCCTATGCAAGTTTCAGCGATTCCCGCCAAACCCGCATAGAAACGATTCAAAGGTTCCCACCAGGCACTGTCATGCGGGTGGAAAACGAAGTAATACCATTACACAATAGTCCATGATGGAACCCACAAAACAGATATATACAACACTGACTCAAAGAGTCAAGAATACAGATATACAATACAAAGATCCAAATCACCTTTAAAACGTTACAGCGTCCGAGTACGGACAAGATGCAATTGAGCTAAGAGCCCTGAAGAATAACCAATGGCGTCCATAACCCTGCCCAGGCCAAGCCGGAAGAGTAACCCTGCTAACAACGTCGATCTCAAAACCTGCTTAAACAAAAGGGGTGCCGACAAAGGGCGAAGGAAAAAGAGAGCGGTCAGTACTGAGGCCAGTACACGGCGAGACTAGAATTCGACGGTCCTCGCCTACATAGGTATGGTGGACTGAAGCGGCAGCGGCATGGACTAAACAACCTATGGAGACTCAACACAACTGGCGGCTATCAGATAGGGATAAGAAAGACCTATTCGGATCCAACCTGAAACTATCACCAAGCATACCCATCCTGGTATTTCCCCCCCTCGAGACCAAACGAGGAAGTCAACCGAGGAACTCACACAGTTGGCAGTTTTACTCATTCTGTTATAGTTGCGGCAATTCCTAGTCGGATATAGATAGCATGAGTCATCCTGATATAATAAGCAGTGGGTAGTTTTAGTTAACCATTCTGTTGTAGTTGTAGTACTTACTAGTCAGATACATATAACATGAGGCATACCAAAACCCAACAGTTGTTGGTACTTTTATTTAGCCATTCCGTTGTAGTTACAATACTTACTAGTCAGATACAATGGTAACAGGTGACAACCCAAACCAGCAATTGTTGGCACTTTTATTTAGCCATTCCATTATAGTGAAGCTGATTACTAGTCATTATAAAGTCAAATTTATAACACTACTTTAGTTATAGTTGTATATGATCGAGATACTGTGTTCCAAGTCGTCCATAACCGTGGACACGGCTTTCAGAAAGTTTTACCCTGCAGGGGGGCACAAATAGCAACACACGCACGATCAACCTCGGGAAAAACCAAATAAAACCCAACGAGGCATCACGACAGAGCAATTGCAAGATTCATATAAATTTCAGGGGGTCACCCCACCAAGCTACCCGCGGCGAAGTTGGCCGGCTCCGGAACGGACCCAGAGGTTTGCGTCAATGGTTGTAAACGACTGGGAACCCGAAAGTGTGACTGGGCTTGTCGATACCGTGAAAACACTCCGCTTACCTAAACAATACAGGCACTCCACGTGCAATAGTAAATAAAGCAGTAAAGCATGGCATAAGTACAGGATAGTAATAAAGCCCCAAACTACTTTGTGGCCCCCAAAAATAAATATAACTCAAGCTCTGGCTAGGGGGATTCATGGTCCCACATGCGGGTAGTGCGAATATTCAAAGAACAGGTATCAAGTACTCGGGGTCCTACGGGACACAAGTGGACGGTTAAAAACCAAATAACATCTATTGCCCACCTGTGCCTCTGCATTATTTACATACTTCAATTTTAGTTATTAAACTGTAATTAAAGCCATGATCATCTCCAACATAAAGCGTATGGCAGTCTTCCAACAACTGTGGTACTTGACGACACGCAACAGCACTTGAGCAAGCAACTACGACACGCAAGTCCAACTATCTACCAAACAACAGGTAATAGGATGTGTCCAAGGCAATATGAGGCTGGAATAGATATCACGGGCACGAAAACTAGAGCATCGCAACACAGATAGCAATAGATCAACAGGAGGAAATGAAGACTATAAAGTAAAATAGGTAGAAAGGGGGAGAATGCTCGCCTGAAAACATTGCCAAAGGTTTATTCGAAGATCGGGTCGACTCTCGCATCAACTCATCGGCCTAATCCGTGAAGAAGCAAAGCACTAGAAGAACACCGGATGCACTATTTAATACTACGGCAAAAGATCGGACATGATGCATGTATGATGTATGACATGGCAAAGATGCGATGCAACTAGGTCATATTAAGCGGAACCGGGGTCCCGACAATTAATTAGGTGATTCATGTTGTTTAGATACCCGTCATTTAAATGTTGACTTAACAAGGCAAAATATTTCACCGGTTCGATGCACCTATTCAAATGGGACTATATGGCCTCCATATTTATTTTAGGTGAATCAACTGAATACCCCCAAACATCCATAGTATGCATGCGAGTATGAATAATTTAATGCAACAAGATATATCCTTTATAAAAATAGGGTCTCGAGAGAAAGGTTCACACATAGGGAACTCGGCGATCTTGGGTTCCGAGGGGCTTGGAGGGGTTCGGGTCTCCGGATAGGGCTTCGAATCCGTGACGAATGTCATGGCGTCCGGGAAGGCGATCTTGATGTGCCGAGGGTTCAGTCTTCGCGGAACTTTTCGATCCATGCCGGGTATGTTGGAAGTAGGCATCATCGTGTCGAAGGTCTCGGGGTTCGTCGTTGCCGCATATACTTCACCACGCATAGTGCCTTTATTATCGATAAAGCAACAACAAGGATCTGGGTCAGAATAAGTTACTGTGTCACCAAATCAAAAGGGAAGGCTTCAACGCGCACTGCAGGGACTCACCAGATCAACAAGCACAGACATGACAGGGACAAAAATGTGGCCGTGAGTGCGGCACAGGAGAAACGGTGGAGGCCACGGCAGGCGGTTACGGGCCAGAGGAAGGCCAAAAGCGCACGCGCGAGGGAGGTGTCGTACGGGGCTGCCGGGGAGGTGGTGATGTAGAGGGGCGCCGACGAGGGGAGCACGCCGGACGGGGAGCAGTGCTCGTAGAGATGGCCGACGAGGCGATTGACGCTTGGCGGACGGGAAGGAGGAAGCAGAGGCCAGCAGCGTCGCTCGCTGTAGAGGAAGGCCGGCGATGGGGCCTTGTGAGCTGGGCCACGCGTCGAGGAGGGGCAGGCCTGTGCGGGCTCGAGGAGGCGCTGATGGGGAGGGGCGGCAGCCGGCCGGGAGAGGCGAAGGAGGAGCGAGCGCCAGGCGGCGGTGGCGCCCTAGGGGAGGAGGCGACAACGCTGGGCGTCGGTGTTGCAGAGAGGGAGGACCGGCGGCGTCCGCTGGCGAGCGCTCCTGGTGGCGGCATCGTGAGGAGCAGGGTTTGAAGAGGGGAGCAAGAGGAGCGGGTCGTGGGCGAGGTCGACCGAGCGGGATTGGGGCATCGCGAGCGGGAGAGGAGGTGGGGCCAGGCTCGCAGACGTGCGGAGGCGTGTGCGGTGTGGACGCGGCCATCACGCGAGATCGAGGCAGGGGATTGCGGCTCTATACATGTGAGGGAGGCACGTCGAGCGATGCGGGCTGGGGCGGTCGGTCGGGTTGGTTAGCGACGCAGAGAGGCCGCGGTGCAGCGCTGCTGCGCGATGTGTGCGTGGGTGTACACCAGAGAGTGTGGAGGCGCAGATGGGACTAGTGGGATTAGGGTTAGGCTAGGGGTGGGATTTAGGTTTTATTTGGGGTAGTAGGCTGCTGCCAGCTAGGCCTTTTGGGCCTGGCCGGTGGCGGTCTCCTCCAGGTAAAAGTAGTTTTATTTAATATTCATTTTCTTTCTTTTTAAAACAAAACCTTGGAAAATAGGTTTTAGACAAATAAAAGATCCAGACGGACCTAGGGTTTTGATTTGAAATAGAAGACGGGGACATTTATAAAACAAATAGAGGTTTTTAGAGGAATGGTTTTAGGTTAAATGATGCATGATGTCATGATGATGCACATAATAAAAACAACGGTGATTTTCTAGTAGTGTTTTTATCGGGGTGCTACAACGGTCCCCCGCGCCCCACATCGAAGAAAGGTCAAACGCCGAAGATAGTCGATATCCCGCCGGCTCTTCCAAAGAGACCTTATGACAAGACCGATGAGGAAACTAACGCGGATGTGGCTGCCCAAGTTAAGGCGCATTTTGCACCCAAAAAGCCTGAGCCAAAGCCGGTATATAACGAAAAAACCAAAAAGTGGGCTAAGTCCTTTCTTGAGCAACCATCCCAGATATCGATGAATATGGAATCAGACAGTGACCGGGAGATTATTAAGCAAGCACAAAAGAAAAAATCACAAGTGCAAAAAGCGGGAAGCAAGTTGCCCAGCTCGGAGCACAGAAGAATCAATCGATCGCCCCACTCAAAGTCATTTCAGACCTCGACAAGGCCTTCAGAGCTGAAATGGATATGGACATGCAAATAATGGACCCTAGAGCCCGTAATAGTTCTGCACTTATGGGAATCACTGTATCGCAGGCCAAAGCACTTGCTAACGAAGCAAATATGTCTCTTGGTCAATATTTAGGCTATAAAGATACGCCAGTGGGTCAGATAGTATGACAGTATGTCCAATGGGTGCCTCTAGTCAGTAATGAGGAGCTCACGCGTCTATCCACACATATGCGAAATCTGCACGAATGGTACATGTCGCAAGCACAAAAAAAGCATCAGAAAGATTGGTTTCCGGTGGACGTTAGAACGGAGCATCACTTTAAACCATACTCGATACATGTTCAAATGACCGAACTGTTTCAGTTATACAACCAGCGCGCCCTCGACAAATCTATCATTGGTTGCTACTGTCTGTAAGTTATTTATTTTTATAATTAAGTTTGTAGCTTTAGCTCGTTCATTGCATTTAATATATTATCCTAACTATATATATCCTTTTGTATGATGATATTATATTCTGCAGAATGAAGATGTTTGAATGCAAAAGAGCTAGAAGATACGATGTTGGGTTCATTGACCCATATATCATTAATGAATAGACGTTAAATAATCACCCCAAAGACGTGGAGGAAGACCTGTCCAGGTTCTTAACCGAGAATAATTTTGTTAAGGAAATACTATTTTCTTGCAACTTCAAGTGAGTGTTTATATCTTGTACACATTTTATTTTTGCTTACTCGATGAGCTATATATGCATGTATGCTTATGTAAACGTCCGCAGATTTCACTGGATCTTGCTAAACATTCAAGTTGACAACTCCCTAGTTGAAGTCCATGACTCATTAAGTTGGGACCAAGAGAAGTGGAGCGACATGAAAGCAATGCTCCATAAGTAATTTCAATCATTATCGCATTATATCGTCATCTTTCATTCATTTCCTGATATCAAGTAACTAATAACTCCTTTGTTCATTTTCTTTGCCGAGCAGGTGTTGGACATGGTTCAGACAGAAAATACCAGGTCCATTCAAAGAGGAGCTAACTTATAAAATGGCGAAGAGTTTACAGCAGCCACCGGGAACTCATTTATGTGGATAGTACGTCTGCGAGTACATCCGAGAGTTGACCAGTGAGCGGAAAGTTGACTCACATTATATTTATGATTTGCGGGAGAAACTAGAGCCAGACCAGCGCATAAGAGCAATTCAAGAGGAGCTGGCGGGATTTATGATGAAGGAAGTCCTTGATGTACATGGAGAGCATTATGCGGATGACGTAGAACTCGATTTGCCTTAGTCATCTCCATGTAGCTCATATGATATATATATTCATCAATGACCATGTAATTTCAAAACATTTCTTCCTTTTGATATGATTGATTATATGTATGCTTGCAAGGGATCGATTAATTATATAAATGCATCGACGTGTAGTGTGTATGTAGTAGCATATAATATGTATACTGAAATATATGTTTGTTATAGTGAAACACAAAACAAAAAGGAACAAAATGGCAAAAAAAAGGAAATACACAATCTCTGCCGCGGCAGAGAAATGTGGTGTTTCTCTGTCGCGGCAGGAAACCTTTTAGTCCCGGGTGGTGTTACAGCCCGGGACTAGAGGGTTTCCGCCCCCCGCGGCGCTGAAACAGCCACGTGGCTGTTATCAGTCGCGGGCCGTTGCGAGCCGGGACTAGAGGGGGGGCTCTAGTCCCGTTTTCGCAGTCCCGGGCCAAAAACCGGGACTAGAGCCCGTTGCGGCCCGGGACTAGAGGCCCTTTTTTCACCAGTGTAGCCTCTACAACAACGCATTGTCCTAGCGGCTATACGGATACACAAAGCCAAAAATAAAAGAAAAATCCCGCTATAGTGACCCATCCGTTGAAACAATAGTACTACCACCACCAAGACAACACCAAAAGTCCAGTTTCTCCAAAAGTGACGCCTCCAAGAAGAGAACAGTGCACAAACATCGTCATCACCCGATCATAGATCGTGAGTTTTCACCATGAAAAATGTTCATGCTCTCAAAACAATAACTTCAACAAGGCCATTGCCAGGCACAACCAATTAAGACAAGACCCTGGGTTTTTATCCTGAAATGTAGGACTGTGAACCTCACCTGTGCAGTCGCCCCCACTTGCATGCTACTGCACCAAGTGACGAGTCACCAAGCCAATTTCTCATCACCATCCAGACTCAAACCACCATTGCCAGTCCTTAGATATCGGTCTCCATGACATTCTTCCTCAGCACCATGGAACGAGAACATGTTCCATAATATTAACATTCAAGAGAGATTCGCAGTGCTTCCTCTGAGCCCAAACAGTCAGAGTAAAACATGGGTACGCACGACCAAATCTCTCCAATCTAGCAATCTCCAGGCATTATTTGCCTATGGGAGTTCGCCAGTAGAGCCTTCCGGAACACGCCACTTTCGCTCGATTGATAGGGACAAGCACCGACAGATCATCATCTTGGCGTTATGAGGAATTCTAGGACCACCGCCATTATTCGCGAGAGTAGCAGGCCCCCACGCTGCCGGTCACCTCCATGCCAGAGTGACCCTAGGCTGCAGGTACCGACGATCCGAGGAACCGCCATATCCCTCCACCCTGGCCGTGGCTAGACCCATCTGGCCAGATTGACCTCACAACATAGATCTTGGCCAATGACCTAGCTCGCCGCCATGCTCGCTGAAGACGTGCGGAGGGCACACTGCCATCTCCTCACTGCCGCCCCTCCGGAGGGCCTCAGGCCCTAGGCCGAACAGCCGCGCTGCCTAGCGGTTCCTCCGGTGTTCCTCCAACCACCGAGTAAAAACAGCAGAAGCACCTCTCCATCCTTGTCGCCGTCTTCGATGCAGAAGGGGCCTCTACCGCTGCCGGGAAGGGCGGCGGGGGTGGCCAGGGCGGGGGATGTGTGCGCCCCCTAGGTTTTAGTGGGTGGGGGCGCCGCTAGATATGCTCGAGAGGGAGTGCCTCGAGCGGAAAGTGGAGGTACCTATGACCAGGAGGAATAGGACATCTGGGTTCAACATGATGGAAGTATGTGCAACGACGACTCCACGGCCGCCAGCGACCATGCCACAACCGCCCTCCGGATCTCCTGGGCATCGTTCTCTGACGCACACCTGTTAGATCCTTAGGATCAACTATCTCAAGGTTTAAGCCAAACAAAAAAGGATCAGGAGTGTGTAACTTGTTCTGGAGGTCTTTCCATGGTCTACTCTTGACCCGCCTCCCTAAATCTTGTGTTGAGATTGTGAGAGTCCTTCCCAGTGCTTTGAATGCTAATATTGATCAGTAAGAGAGAGAGAGAGAGAGAGAGAGAGAGAGAGAGAGAGAGAGAGAGAGGCGTGTGAATCAACTCACCTCCACCTCCTTTCATAGCACATGCACTAGCGGAACCTTCACCAAGGAAAAGAACAGACAAGATGACCCTGATCAGGGCAATCCAATGGCTGTGTATAATTGATCTTTTAGATCACTAATATCCAACATTCTCCCCCTTGATAAAAAAGATAAACTTTTTAGCCCATTTCTCAAAAAAATAGCATAGGGAGACAATAGTTATAACGATCATTGAATACCGCAGAACCCTGTTATTATAATACACCGCTTTATCTCAAAATAAAGCTTCCTTAACTTAGGAGCTCCATAAACTTATGCTTATTACAAACTTACGAGGTCATATATTTTTTGAAACTTATACAAAGACAATAAATTACAATGGTCAGTTAAGTACCATTGAACTAATTGACTACGGTACATCATTCCATTGAAGAGAAGAACCCTTCTTAGACTTACAGGGAGATGGTGTCATAACGGTCCAATTCCAAGATCAAAATCTTTCTACCAATCCATGCTAGAAACTTGCTCTTTAAATACACTGGGTGGCAAGCCTTTCGCAAGTGGACCCGCTAACATAGCGTTAGTTCTAATGTGCTTAATACTTATCGTCGGATTCTAGATTCTATCTTTCACAACATGATACTTGATGTCAATGTGTTTGACAACACCACTTGATTTGTTGTTACTCGAACAGTAAAGAGTGAGTGGCTCAGATATACTGCCAATCACCCTTAAATCCTGGATAAAGTTCTTCCATGACACGATCTTATACTTTCCTGAAGGTAGCCGAAGAAACATGAACAGACCTGTAAATACCAATGATGGTTCTCCCATAATTTTAATTTGAGCCGCAGTGCCAAGGTTGCGTGCACACACGCAACCATTAAAGTAATCAACCAATATCAGCAAGAGCACCAACACGAGTATTCCGGGGAAAATAAACCGAACAGCCTGATCGACGTCGCCGGGGAGCCGAGAGTACGAATCACCATTGTTGAAGACGTAGCAGCCGAGACAAATATTGTGAGTATAATCATCCTCACGACAACCTTGAGAAAAGCTCCAAAACCGATCTGACGAAGCAAGATCTGAAAGACCGTACCTATAGAACTTGAATCTTATAGCACCATCATTAACGCCGGGAAAAAGATCTCGTCGTCACAGGAAGGGCCGAAGATCTCTTATTATGAACGATGCCATCTCCATTGACATAGATGCCAACAAGAAGATTACTACTAAACCCTAATTAAATCTTCAGAAAACACTACTTTTATTGAAAACTCCACCCATAGATCGGATTCCCCACCCCTCCTACCGGCTAGGCCGGCCAGAGGAGGAAGAACCGATCTATGGAGGAGGCGGAGGTGGAGACGGCAGCTAGGTCAGAGAAGCCACGCACAAAACAGCTAGAATTAGTTTGCCAAGAGATTCGTCAAAAAAGATAACAGAATAGAGAGAGACATTGGATATTCTTTCGGTGTCCATAGATTTTTCTGTTCTCGATCCTATTATTTCAGGACTGTTACCGGAGTTGGTAATTTTGTTTTTCAAGGCCTTCTTGTCTTACGCATCTACGGTAATTAGGGTCAAGTTTGAAAACAGATTATTCCTAAAAAAAAATGAACACGGATTGACTTTCCAGAGAACAAAAACTACCAAACTTATGTACGGGCGCACATGTAGATTGCGGCTGTATCTACTAAACGTGACGTGACAATAGTTATGTAACTACGATCAGATTTTTACAGCTTAGCCTTTGGTTACACGTACGGGGACGTGACAATAATTATGTAACTTCGATCAGGTTTTTGAAGCTTGGCCTTTGGTTACACATACGCAGACGGGACAATAGTTACGTAACTTAGATCAGGCTTTTAAATCTTGGCCTTTGATTATATATAGATCTAATAGAAATAATATGGATGATGTGGATCAAACTAATGTCTCAAAAATCATAATTATATTGTTTTTATAGTATATAATAGATAGATAATAGATTTTCCTCCCGGTGTCTTCCTGTTACGTGTAGCCATGGGGTAGTTGCTCGGCTTCTACTCGCTGTCTCCGTCATGAGTAGCCATCGCCGGTGAGGGATGAGGAGCAGTACATCTCACCACCGGACCTCTATGTCGGCTCGTCCCCCTTGTACTCCAGCTGAACCTCCTAGCACGACGACTTCAAAAGGAAGTGGGAGGACGCGGCGACTGCGACGTCGCCGAGAGTTGATTTACTGGAGCTGGAATGGTCAGAGGAGGCTGGGCTGCAGGCGGAGGAGGAGGACGAGGACGATACGCTTGAGCAGCAGCAGAGGTTGCTGGAGTACTTTGCCAAGAAGAAATGCGAGAGAAAAAGCTAAGGCTTTTGGCTCCACCTGTAAGGAGATCATCTACATCTCCAACTACGACGAGTAGTTGTAGAATAGTATTGATTTTATTTAGATATAATATAACGTCTATGGTATCTATCTATCCATGTAAAAATGGTGGTTATTTAAATGGTTGTCTGAAATAAAACTTGTTCACATTCACAAACGATTTTGTTCGGGATAAACCGTATGGGATCTCCTCACTATCGCTCACATATGGTACAATGCCTGCAATTCTCTATACATTTTCAAACGTTTTTGGGCTAAGCATTATGTAATAATTGATTGAAATTATTGAGCATTCGATATAATAATGATGCACGGTTAAATTCTTTGGTATTCAATTATACTATGTGTGCCAGTGAACCGATCTAGGGATTGGCACTATACACGAGAACTAAGCCTTATCAGGCGAGGGTGCTACACCACGTTCCATGCAAGTGTTAGCAGTAATCTTGTCCTAACGAGTTTGAGTCTAATTAGATTTGCTAATTTGGTAATTTTACAGTACTAGTTGTAGTTGAGTCTAGGTTGAGTCGTTTTGACTTGCATGCCGTGTGTAGTAGTTCAAGTCAGCTTAGGTATGTCCGGTTTGAAGTCCTAGTCGAGTCCAGTTTGTAGTATTTGTCAGAGTAGGTTTAGGTCGTGAGTCAGCCGCTGAGTGTATATATACACGTGCACTCTAGCTCAAACTTTGTATTGAGTTGTACCGGAGAAAAGAAGAAATAAAGAAATTCGAGGGCACGATACGTGCCCGTGGCCACAAGTTTTTTTTTCGAGCGTGTTTATTTGTCTAGTTTGATGTAGTCGATTTGTAGGCGAATTCCAACAATTGGTATCAGAGCGATGTCAAAGATTTGAAGCCACGCTTGCCCCGGGGAGGCGACCCGATTAGCGCCTCGGGGCAGGCAATCGGGTGGAGATGGCACGCATGCTGTCATCGGTGAGGTGGCGAGCGATCATCGCTCGGAGGAGCGACAAGGAGGAAGACGGCGGGTGAGGTGTCATCGGCAAGGTGGTGGATGGGGAAGATCGTTGATGAGTGCGGTGGTACCGGGGTGCAGTGCTAGAGAATCTTGTCAAGATCGTCATCTGGGAGAGTATGAGTCAAGGAGTCAAGTGTGTGCAAGGTAGCACGTTTGGTCGATGTTGTGTCTGTGAGTCGTCGTTGTGTCAAAGTTCTAGTCACTATGAGGATCCGTTGCAGCTGAAGCGAATGAAGGTTGAGAGACTGTTCATCATATGGACGAAGACGCAATTTGCGTGCTTCAAGTAGGTCGTCTACGTTGTCTCGACGAGAGGATCAATTTCAAGTGTGAAGGGGGCGGTAAACCAGTGAAGGGGAGCCTCTTCAATGAGGACCTATCTCTACATGAGGCTGGAGTGGGCGGTGTAGTCCACGAGGTAGTCGGCATGTATCGCGCTAGGATGGACGGCGTGTTCCACGGTTTGCTAGCGTGGCTGGGTAGTCCTGGTCATGCTTGAGTTGTTCCGTAAATTCGCCAAGTCAAAATTGGGGAGAGACAATCAGACTTATCGTGTTGCGAGACCTAGACAAGACTCAGATCTACAATAAATCAAGACGAGAGGAGCACGGAAGACAAAGAATCAAGATTAGGGAGAGATTGTTAGCAATAATCCTGTCCTAACGATTTTGAGTCTAATTAGATTCGCTAATTTGGTAATTTTGCAGTACTAGTTGTAGTTGAGTCTAGGCAGAGACGTTTTGACTTGCATGGCGTGTGTAGTAGTTCAAGTCAGCTTAGGTATGTCCGGTTTGAAGTCGTAGTCGAGTCCGGTTCGTAGTATTTGTCAGAGTAGGTTTAGGTCGTGAGTCAGCCGCGAGTGTATATATACACGTGCACTCTAGCTCAAACTTTGTATTGAGTTGTACCGGAGAAGAGAAGAAATAAAGAAAAAAATTCGAGGATACGTGGCCGTGGCCATAAGTTTTTTTTCCGAGCGTGTTTGTTTGTCTAGTTTGATGTAGTCGATCTATGGACGAATTCCAACAGCCAGCACAGCTCCTCCTCTTGTCATCGATGATCTGCATCGCCCACCTTCGAGCGGCGAGGAGAGAAGCCCCCCTCCCCCCGCGCTGCAGATTCCGACCGTGCTTTGCCCGTGAGCACACCCCAACGGCGGCGAGGAGAGGGGCTCGTGACACGCGAGTTAGGGTTTCCCCCGGTCATTCGCGGGAGCAACTCGGGAGGAGAACGGGTTTTTTTTTTGCTCTCCAATTCTTCCTTCAAACCGTGTCTAGCGGTGTAAATATTTTGTTACCCTTAAATTAGAAGCATAGCGTAGTCAGTCTTATGCTCTTACTTTTATTCATTTACCTATATATAAATGGTAGGACAACCCTATATGTCAATGCTTTTAATTACTTTTAGCAACTGCTAGCGGCCATGCCCGTCTTCCATGTGAGAGCCTCAAGCCTTAGCCATGTAGTACTCGATCGCATTTCTTAAAAAAAAAATAAGGAGCCCAAATCTCTTTCTCAATACCAAAAACTAACTCCCCAAACCCAGATCAAGGAGCACCTCCGCGTGAATTGCCCGTTCGCTGCTGGCAGATGCTCGTGGATAAGCTAGCGGGCACGCATGGCATCCACAACCGAAACCGTGCTAGTTTCAAAAATATGTAGTTTTGCGTATTATTTTTGAAACTGATTAAAAATGTATTATTGAAAAAAATATCCATGCTTGGCCGTGGATTAGGAAGGCTTCTCTTTATATTAACTATTCCATCTCCCTATAGCGATGCTAAAATCTATATGGGTTATGTTAGCAATTGTTGCTTTTATGATTATGAAATCATACATATGGATTTCAAAACTGCATTCCTAAATGGTGACGTTAAGGAAAATTTGTACATGGTACAGTTCAAAGTTTTTGTCGATCCTAAGGATGCTAATAAAGTATGCAAATTCAGAGTTCGACTTATGGATTAAAGCAAGCATCCCAGAGTGAAAATTTCCGCTTTGATAAGGTGATCAAAAAGTTTTAGATTTATTCAAACTAGTAGAAAAGATTGTAATTACAAAAAGGTAAGTGGGAGCTCTATTGCATTTCTAATATTGTATTTATATGACATATTGTTTATTGGAAACGACATAGAACTAATTGAAAGTGTAAAGACTTATTTAAATAATAATTTTTTAATGAAAAACTTTGGTCAAACTACGTATATATTAGCCATCAATATCTATAGAGATAGATAAAGACGCCTTGTGGCTTTTCATATACGTTGACAAAGTTTTTGAAAAACTTTAAAATGGATAATTCAAAAAATGGGTTCTTACCAATGTTAACATGTAAACTTTGAGTAAGACTCAAGGTCCATCCACGACAGAAGCTAGAGAAAAGATGAACAACATCCTCTATGCTTCAGCCTTACGTTTTATCATGTATGCCATGCTGTGTACTAGACCAGATGCATGCCATGCCGTTAGTTGACCTGCAGGTACCAGAGTGATCCAAAAGTGGTACACTGGATAACAGTTAAAAGTATTCTTAAGTAGCCGAGGAGGACTAAGGATATATTTCTTGTTTACGAAGGTCACCAAGCACTAGTAGAAAACAGGTCATCCGTGCGCGCCCCCTCAGAGCATTAGTCCCGGTTGCGCCACCAACCGGGACTAATGCTGGCACGCGTCCCGGTTCGAGCGGACACGGGGCCCGGAGGCATGCATCCCGGTTGGTAACGGGGCATACGTCCCGGTTGGAGCCAGCAATCGGGACTAAAGGTTTGGCCACAGCCACGTGGCGTGGCACACACCTTTAGTCCCGGTTGGTGGCTCCAACCGGGACGTATGCTCCCGCCCTCTATAAATGCAACGCCCCAGCCCCCTCTGCCTCCACTCTGTTTTTTCTCTTGGTGGAAGGTGTGAGGGGTGTGCTAGTTTTTTCTCCCCTATGCATGCATTCAAGGTGTTTGATGAAATGTTTGAGTGAATAATCCCGTTCAATTTCTCATAGAACAAAAATATAGAAGGTGTCTGAGACGCACTTGAGCTTTCTCCTCTTTATTTCCCTCAATCGAGGTTAGCGATCTTATCTTTTCTCTGTCATTGATACAATGCATGTGTCGATGTGAATTGGTCATTTCACTATTTATGATGTCCTATTTTTTGATAAACTTACTTATATGATGCAGGTGAACGGTCGGGAATGGATGTACGGTGACCGGCGCGTAGCCGGGTATATGAAAGGTGTGGATAAATTTATCGATGTGGCTACGGCAAACAAAGAGAATGGTTTTATACGTTGTCCATGTGTTCAATATCGGAACAACGAGGAGTACTCTTCCTCGAAAATCATTCACGGCCACCTGATTATGAAAGGTTTCATGCCCAACTATAATTGTTGGACCAAGCACGGGAAAAGAGGGGTTATGATGGAAGATGGTGAAGAAGAAGATGATGATAACAACTATCATCATATGTTTCCTGAATACAGTGATACTGCAATGGAAGACAATGGAGATGAAAGAGGTGAAGAACGGGCATCAGATGAGCCGGCTGATAAACTTGGTAGGGTCATATCTGATGCAAAGCGAGACTGTGAAACAGAAAATGAGAATTTGAAGTTAGAGGGCATGTTAGAAGATCACAAGAAATTGTTGTATCCAAATTGTGAAGATGGCAGCACAAAGCTCGGTACCACACTGGAATTGTTGCGATGGAAGGCAGAGTGTGGTCTAACTGACTCCTCATTTGAAAAGATGCTGAAAATAATGAAGCCGAAGTTTCCAAAACATAACGAACTTCCCAAGAGTACCTACGAAGCAAAGAAGACTCTCTATCCTCTAGGATTAGATGTGCAAAAGATACATGCATGCATTAATGACTGCATCCTATACCGCGGTAAGGAGTATGAGAATTTAGATAAATGCCCGGTATGCAATGCGTTGCGGTATAAGATCAGACGAGATGACCCTGGTGATGTTGAGGGAGAGCCCCTCCGAAAGAGGGTTCCTGCTAAGGTTATGTGGTATGCTCCTATAATACCAAGGTTGAAACGCATGTTCAGAAACAAAGAGCATGCCAGGTTGTTGCGATGGCACAAAGAAGACCATAAGAAAGACGGGAAGTTGAGACACCCTGCTGATGGGTCACAGTGGAGAAAAATCGAGAAAGACTTCCCAGACTTTGCAGGTGACGCAAGGAACTTATGGTTTGGTCTAAGTACGGATGACATGAATCATTTTGGGGAGAAGAGCTATAGTCACAGCACCTAGCCCGTGACTCTATGTATCTACAACCTGCCTCCTTGGTTGTGCATGAAGCGTAAGTTCATTATGATGCCAGTGCTCATCCAAGGCCCGAAGCAACCGGGCAACGACATTGATGTGTACCTTAGGCCATTAGTTGAAAAACTCTTACAGTTGTGGGGAAAACCAGGTGTACGTGCGTGGGATGAGAACAAACAGGAGCCATTTGATCTACGAGGGTTGTTATTCGTAACCATCAATGATTGGCCTGCTCTTAGTAACCTTTCAGGACAGACAAACAAGGGATATAAGGCATGCACACACTGTTTAGATAAGTCTGAAGGTACATATTTTCATAAATGCAAGAAGGATGTGTACCTGGCGAATCGACGATTTCTTCCGACTAATCATCCCGTAAGAAAGAAAGGCAAGCATTTCAAAGGTGAGGCAGATCACCGGAAGAAGCCTGAACTCCCTGCTGGTGATGATGTATTTGGTATGGTCAAGGACATAGAAGTAATCTTTGGAAAGGGTCCCGGCGGTCAATCAGTTCCGAACGACGTCGCTACAGGACACGCACCCATGTGGAAGAACAAATCTATATTTTGGGAGCTGCCATATTGGAAAGTCCTGCGTGTCCGCTCTTCAATCGACGTGATGCACGTGACGAAGAATCTTTACGTGAACCTGCTAGGATTCCTAGACGTGTATGGGAAGACAAAAGATACACCAGAAGCACGGGAGGACCAACAAATTATGAAAGACCCAAAGAACATGCATACACATAACAAGACGGATAAAGGGCGTCACTTAAGTCGTGCCAGCTATGCTCTTACCAAAGCAGAGAAGGAAATCTTTTTTGAAGTCCTTTACAGTATCAAGGTGTCGTCGGGCTTCTCATCTAATATAAAGGGGATAATAAATATGGCAGAGAAAAAGTTCCAAAACCTGAAGTCTCATGACTGTCACGTGATTATGATGCAGTTGCTTCCGATTGCATTGAGGGGGCTTCTACCGGAAAATGTTCGAGTACCCATTATGAAGCTGTGTGTATTCCTCAATGCAATATCTCAGAAGGTAATCAATCCATATATTCTGCCAAGGTTACAGAAGGATGTGGTACAATGTCTTGTTAGTTTTGAATTGGCGTTCCCACCATCCTTCTTCAATATTATGACGCATCTCCTGGTTCACCTAGTGGAAGAGATTGCCATTCTCGGTTCGGTATTTCTGCACAATATGTTCCCCTTTGAGAGGTTCATGGGAGTCTTAAAGAAATATGTTCATAACCGTGCTAGACCAGAAGGAAGCATCTCCAAGGGATATGGAACATAGGAGGTCATTGAGTTTTGTGTTGACTTTATTCCTGACCTTAAGCCGATTGGTGTTTCTGACTCGCGGCATGAGGGAAGACTAAGTGGAAAAGGCACGCTGGGAAAGAAAGCAATGATATGTAGGGACGGGGATTCTTTCACTAAAGCACACTACACAATTCTACATAATTCCATCTTGGCAGCTCCGTATATCGAGGAACACAAGAATATTGTACGCTCCAAAAACCCGGGGAAGCCTGAATCATGGATTACATATGAACACATGAAGTCTTTCGGTGGTTGGATGCGGACACATCTCTTGAATGACACCACTGTTGGAGATCAGCTATACTTGTTGGCCGCGTCACCATCTTCTACTGTATTGAACTTCCAAGGGTACGAAATAAATGGGAATACATTCTACAAGATCGCCCAAGATAAAAAGAGCACCAACCAAAATAGTGGTGTCCGCTTTGATGCAATAGACGAGAATGGACAAAAGGACACATATTATGGTTTCATAGAGGAGATATGGGAACTAGACTATGGAGTCTCTTTTAAGGTCCCTTTGTTTCGCTGCAAATGGGTCAACCTGAATGGGGAAGGGGTAAAGATAGACCAGTTGTACGGAATGACAACAGTGGATCTCAACAATCTTGGTTATAGAGATGAACCATTCGTCCTAGCCAATGATGTGTCTCAGGTTTTCTATGTGAAGGACATGTCCTCCAGACCGAAAAAAAGAAAAATTATGCAAACGAATACATCATATGATGAGCCAAAGCGTCACATAATTCTTTCAGGGAAAAGAAACATCGTGAGAATCGAGGACAAGACAGACATGTCAGAAGATTATAATAAGTTTGATGAAATTCCGCCCTTCATAGTGAAAACTGACCCAAGCATTCTGTTAAGTAAAGAAGATGCTCCATGGTTACGTCTGAAGCGATCATAAGGAAGGACATATGCTAAGAAGTTCATGCTCATATTATGTAACTCTAGTTCATGTCTTCGCGGTTTGTGGCTTGACCGAAGGATATCTTTCGCGGTTTGTGGCTTGACCGGGACTATATATAGGGGGGCCTTTAGTCCCAGTTTTGTAGTCTCAGTTTTTAATATTAATAAATGTCTTGAGTGTTAGTCCCGTTTTGTGGCTGGACCGGGACTATGAAGAAGTTGTCTCGATTCGTACTTACCATTAAGATCTGATCTCCAAACGCGCGTGGTCACATATTAGGGAGTGACTCTATGACCAGTTTCTTGGAGATGCCGGAGGACTGGGATCTGGTGGCATCTCCCTGAAACTGGTCATAGTGGTGTCCCTTCTCTCGAAAACCATCTTGCATCTTGTAACTTCTCTAACTAGATAAATACACCTGGGAGCTAACTAATTTCACATATTAGGGAGTGCCTCTATGACCAGTTTCTCGGAGATGCCGGAGGACTAGGCTCCGTCGGCATCTCCCTGAAACTGGCTGTAGTGGTGTCCCTGCTCTCGAAAACCATCTTGCAGCTTGTAACTTCTCTAACTAGATCAATACGCCTCGGAGCTAACTAATTTCACATATTAGGGAGTGCCTCTATGACCAGTTTCTCGGAGATGCCGGAGGACTGGGCTCCGTCGGCATCTCCCTGAAACTGACCGTAGTGGTGTCCCTGCTCTCAAAAACCATCTTGGAGATGCCTCAAACTGGCTGGAGGACTGGACTCGCAAGGATGCCTATTTATAGTACAAGCAGCTCGACATAGTATCGACACTTACGAAATAATGTCGACACTCAACCCTATTATTAGTGCTGACTCGTGTTTTGTCCTGGTTGGTGTATCCAACCGGTACTACAGGTTCATCTTTAGTCCCGGTTGGTGACACCATTCGGGACAAGGTACACGCCGCATGATATAATGTCGACACTCACCCCTATCATTAGTACTGCCTGGCCCAGCCTGCAGAACTCCCTCCGCGTGGTGTCGACAATGAAAATCCTGTTACAGAATGCTACCGTCCCATTTTTAGAACAATCCGAACAATCAAAATCCTTCACGTGGTGTCATATTATGTTACATAGTTGAAAGGAAAAATACCAGACTTGGTGTATTGATCATGTTTCGAAAAACGGGTCGTTTTGTGAGGTAACCACCAAAATGCTATTTCAGAATGCTACCGTCCCATTTTCCTAAAATACTAGACCATCTTACATAGACTATCTCCCAGCTGGGACATCTCAAACCTTTTCGTCCATCCCGGGAAAAAGGACAAATGTCTGCCGAATCGGCAGGAAGTGGGTCCAGTTTGTACTATAGGTACATGATCTATCGCCCGTGATTTTTTGAAAAAATCATTTTTAGACTTGCAATATGTGGTTTCTTCAGATATCCAATGCAAGTTCTAACGATGCTCGTCCCCTATCTTCATGCACACCGGTTCGACCATAGTTAGAAATTCAGATAATTCAAAATGGGCATAATAAATTCAAAAAAAATCCGAACAATAAAAATCCTTCGCGTGGTGTCATATTATGTTACATAGTTGAAAGGAAAAATAGCAGACTTGGTATATTGATTATGTTTCGAAAAAACCTTCACAAAATGACCTATCATGTTCGAGGTTTCATGGCTTTCAGTCCAAATGACCGATGTTATGTGCTGAATCACGGCATAGTTTGTGATGTTGTGCCCATATTATGCATGTGTGTGTACATTGGTATGGAGAACAATGTTGCAGGAGGAAGTTTTCCTTTTGTCGCACGGAAAAGCCCTTTTCCATTTTCCGAGCGCAAAAAACGGGTCGTTTTGTGAAGTAACCACCAAAATTCCGTTTCAGAATGATACCGTCCCATTTCCTAAAATACTAGACCACCTTACATGGACTATCTCCTAGCCGGGACATCTCAAACCTTTTCGTCATCCCGGGTAAAAAGGACAAATGTCTGCCGAATCGGAAGGAAGTGGGTCCGGTTTGTACTACAGGTACATGATCTATCGCCCATGATTTTTTGAAAAAATCATTTTTAGACTCGCAATATGTGGTTTCTTCAGAGATCCAATGCAAGTTCTAACGATGCTCGTCCCCTATCTTCATGCACACCGGTTCGACCATAGTTAGAAATTCAGATAATTCAAAACGGGCATAATAAATTCAAAAAAATCCGAACAATGAAAATCCTTCGCGTGGTGTCATATTATGTTACATAGTTGAAAGGAAAAATACCAGACTTGGTATATTGATTATGTTTCAAAAAAACCTTCACAAAATGACCTATCATGTTCGAGGTTTTATGGCTTTCGGTCCAAATGACCGATGTTATGTGCTGAATCACGGCATAGTTTGTGATGTTGTGCCCATATTATGCATGTGTGTGGACATTGGTATGGAGAACAATGTTGCAGAAGGAAGTTTTCCTTTTTGTCGCACGGAAAAGCCCTTTTCCATTTTCCGAGCGCAAAAAACGGGTCGTTTTGTGAAGTAACCACCAAAATTCCGTTTCAGAATGCTACTGTCCTATTTTCCTAAAATACTAGACCACCTTACATGGACTATCTCCCAGCCGGGACATCTCAAACCTTTTCGTCCATCCCGGGTAAAAAGGACAATTGTCTGTCGAATCAGTAGGAAGTGGGTCCGGTTTGTACTACAGGTACATGATCTATCGCCCATGATTTTTTGAAAAAATCATTTTTAGACTCGCAATATGTGGTTTCTTCAGAGATCCAATGCAAGTTCTAACGATGCTCGTCCCCTATCTTCATGCACACCGGTTCGACCATAGTTAGAAATTTAGATAATTCAAAACGGGCATAATAAATTCAAAAAAATCCGAACAATGAAAATCCTTCGCGTGGTGTCATATTATGTTACATAGTTGAAAGGAAAAATACCAGTTTTGGTATATTGATTATGTTTCGAAAAAACCTTCACAAAATGACCTATCATGTTCGAGGTTTTATGGCATTCGGTCCAAATGACCGATGTTATGTGCTGAATCACGGCATAGTTTGTGATGTTGTGCCCATATTATGCATGTGTGTGGACATTGGTATGGAGAACAATGTTGCAGGAGGAATTTTTCCTTTTTGTCGCACGGAAAAGCCCTTTTCCATTTTCCGAGCGCAAAAAACGGGTCGTTTTGTGAAGTAACCACCAAAATGCCGTTTCAGAATGCTACCGTCCCATTTTCCTAAAATACTAGACCACCTTATATGGACTATCTCCCAGCCGGGACATCTCAAACCTTTTCGTCCATCCCGGGTAAAAAGGACAAATGTCTGCCGAATCGGTAGGAAGTGGGTCCGGTTTGTACTACATGTACATGATCTATCGCCCGTGATTTTTTTAAAAAATCATTTTTAGACTCGCAATATGTGGTTTCTTCAGAGATCCGGTTTTTCCCGCCATTTTTTCCCGCCAGTTCTTCCCGCCAGTTTTTCCCGCCAGTTTTTCCCGCCAGTTCTTCCCGCCATTTCTTCCCGCCAGTTTTTCCCGCCAGTTCTTCCCTCCAGTTATCTTCCTGCCATTTAACACTATATATATATGTAGGGTTGGCCTCCATTGTCATTGCACATCTCTAGAGTCATATCTGCAACCTCATCACTCTTTCCCATGATTTCCACCGTAGCACTAACTCCCAGGGAGGCGGAGGCACTTTGCGCCTCGAAGTACCCCTGCCCGCCGGGCTACTGTGTCCCCGTCGGCTGGATGCTGAGCATCGGAGGCGTGCCGGTTCCTCCTGTCCCTCTAGGTGTGGCGCGTCGGATGGCCATCACGAACCACTACTACTTCGAGCTCACGCCGGAGCAGCGGAGGAATCCCAGATGGCATCCCGACTATTTCCTGACTTGGGAAGCCTTCTTCATGGATCGGCGTGAGAGGGCGCTCGCCAGGCACGAGGAGGACGGCCCACCTCCTCCGAACTTCAACGAGGCCAGCCGTCGGCTGTGGTGGCGCGGCCGGACTCTCCAAAGCGTCATGGCCTACGATACGGCCGCCGACTCTAGCTCCCGCCTGCGCTACCCTCAAGTCCATCCCACTCGTACTCAGCCTTCAAGGTTCAACTATGGCGACCCCGACGACAACAGCGACGACGGCCGCGGCGAGTACGACAACTACAGTGGCGAGTATTACAAGTGTAGGCAGGAGCATGACTGAATCATTCCAACATTGCAAAACAAGCTCAGCCGATTGTGGCTTAATCTGGCCATGTATCTTAATTTTTAGTTCTTCTATGTAACTTTGTGTTAGTTGTGTTATGTACTTTAATTCCAGTTCTATCCTAATCAAATTTTCTTTCCGCCCATTATTTTTCGTCCTTTTTTTCCGCCCATTAATATATAAAAAATATATGTTAATTCAAATCCAAATTAAAAAATTGTTTTGAATTACTTATTCAAATCCAAACACTTTTTATGTTTAAAGTTTTTCTAAATTCCAAATTAATATTAAAAAAATATAAGTTAATTCATTTTTAATTGTAAATGGTTCATATTTTAAATGGTTACATTAATTATTTTTTAAAACAGAAAATAGTTTTGAATTATTTATTCAAATCCAAACACTTTTTATGTTTAAAGTTTTTCTAAATTCCAAATTAATATTCAAAAATATAAGTTAATTCATTTTTAATTTTAAATGGTTCATAGTTTAAATGGTTACATTAATTATTTTTAAGAAAATGGTTTCGAATTAGTTATTCAAATTCAAACACTTTTTATGTTTAAAGTTTTTATAAATTCCAAAGTAATTATTATTTAAAAAACATTACAAATTTAAACCCCAAAATAAAAAATAAGGCGGGAACAAAGAGAAAATTCCTGAAATTTTTTGAAAACAGGGTCATATGTCCCGGTTGGAGCCACGAACCGGGACTAAAGACCCCTGTGCGCGCCAACCCTTGGTCTGCTGAAAAAATTGGAGATTACGTCCCGGTTGGTGGCTCCAACCGGGACGTATGACCCTTTAGTCCCGGTTGGAGCCACGAACCGGGACTAAAGGTCCTTCGTTTATAACTGGCTCGCCTGCTCTTCTTCCCCATCTAATTTCTCATCGACGCGCACACAGGAGACGCTGCCCCCGCCGCCGTGTCGTCCGCAACAAGCATAGGAGCGTCGCCCCGCCGCGGCCACCATCGCGCTGTCGTCGTCCCGTCCTCCACCATCAGCATCGGTGCGCCGCCGTTGCCGTACGTGTGCGCCTATAGGCCCTGCGTCGACATCGCCATCGACATCGTCGTCGACATCGCCGTTGCTCCAGAACTCGCGCGGCCTCCCCGAGTCCTCCGTCCGATCCACGGTGAGCTGCTGGTCCCCGTGGACCCTTCCCCTTCCTCCCTCTCGCCATGTATCGTCCTAGCCGCATGAGACCGTTCCCTCCGCCGCAGAAGCTCGTCGCCGGCCATGCTCCGGTGACCTACAGGTAGGAGCTCCGCCACCCTTAGGCTAGTCATCATCCCGTGCATCGAACCCACCTATCTGCGCAGTCCCACGAGCCACTATCGCTGTCCCCGCCGCCGATCTGTGGCCACCGTCGGCGTGATGTCGCGCTGACGTCATGTTGACGTCACCCGCGCATGGTCTGACCCGGTCAAACCCAGCCCGGGTCCCACCTGCCCGCGTGGACGCTGAGGTGGCTCTAGGGCCACTTTGTCAGCCACTGCGGCTAGGTGATGCCTGTGTATAAAAAGTAATTCCCATTTGGTTAATATTTTCAGAAAATGAATAAATCTTAATCAATAACTTATTAATTATAAGTCGGAAAAATATGAATAATATATCAAAATGTTTAGAAAATTGAGACCTACCTATCTAAGCTATCATCATACATTGACAAGCAACTTAAAAACCCTAGATTAGATAAGGAAGCATCAATACCCCTTAGGTGCATGTGGGTTCGACGATGTGCCCTCGCCAGGGCATTTCGAACCCTCTTAAACCGATTCCAATATGGTATTTTGTTATTATCTAGTGTTACCTATCTGCTGGATAGTTTCCCTTTTGTAGCCTTATACTCATGTTCCCCTCTCATATGCATCCGAGGTTTCTCCGAACTAGGTTTTACACCCCTCGGAACTCCGGAATATTGATTTTAGCTGATTTTAGCTAGAGTTACCTATCTACTACACAGTTTCCTTTTTGTAGCTAGGTTTAGGGTTTAGGGTTTCTATTCATTTTTATTATTGTGTATGTATATATTAGGGTTTATCTTAATTAGGGTTTATATCTCTCAACACCGTACCTAACTTTCTCCCTTAGCCGCTTTGACTTATTCGTTTTTCCACCTATGCAGAAAATATGGACCCACACGTCAGAGACGAAGAAAAGGAAGAGTTGATCCAAGGTGTGATCCGCGGGGAAGAAAATTTAGATGTATCAACGTTTCTGAAAAACTCCGGTGAGGGTGATCCTCTTTTTACCGGAATAGACGACTTGTTTGAGGTTGAAGGTGTTGCCGTCCGCGAGGGAGAAGGCGATGCCTTGTGTAATCGAGAAGACGACCGCTCCGGCGAGGTGCATGTAATATAATTAATTAATCATCTGCTATCTATATAGAAATAGTAACGACGATCTTTCTTCTTTTAGCCCTCCGGATCGAACAAATCTACTGAAAAGAGCAGACGAGGCCCAACCAAAAAGTTGCAAGACCATGACAGGTTCAGGATCGAATATGTCGCTGAAGACGGCAAACCGACGGCTCCCGAAGTTGTCGCAAACAAATTTGTGGCACAATGCGGAGTAATCGTTAGGGACTTAATCCCGATCACCATTAGAAATTGGAATAGGCCTGCTAATGCGAATGAAGAGGGAACATGTTTATTTGTCCCTAACCACGCCAAAGATTTACTGTGGAAGAGGCTCATGGTTAATTTCAAACTACCGAAGATAGAGCTGGATCCAAATGCAGAGGATCCAGTTGAGGACGCCTTAGAACATGGGAGAGCCATGGAGGCTAAGATCAGGGAGTGGGCTTTGAAGAAGATGGCCCAGTGTTTCACCAACTGGAAGAAAAGATTGCACCTTGACTATGTCGTGAAAGAGAAGACTCCCGATTTCAAGAATATTCAGTTTGAGAAGATAAAACCATTATGGGCTGAGTTTGTGGAATACAAGACATCAGAAAAAGCTAAGAAAATGTCTGCAATGAATAAGCTGAATGGTGCTAACAAGAAGTATCACCATACTATGGGGCATGGTGGCTACAGGGCTGGCATTCCTAAGTGGGAGAAACTTGAGAATGAACTGCGTGCTAAAAGTATCACCCCAGAGACAGACGATTGGGTACAACGTGCAAGGAATTGGTTTTACGGGCATGGGGGCACGTTGGACTCGGAAGGGATGTGTATATATAACATACGACATAAAGAAGACCCCTTGCCAATCGAGGGGATGAGAAAAGCAGTAAAGGCTATTAAAGATGGGGACTTCATTCCCGATAGAGAGAATGATGAGCTCACACTCGCCCTTCGAAATAAGGAACATGATGGACGAACACGAGGAACAAGAGGCTCCCAACATGGAGGACTGGGTTTCCCGAAGAGAGGAAGAAATATCCAGATAGAAGCCGTCAGAGGAGAAAGGACAGGGCGGAAGTTGAAGCAGATAGTCAGAAAGAGCGAATGCGTTTAATTGAAGAACGAATAAAGCAACAACAAGATGAAATTAACGCACTTAAAGAGCAAAGTACTACCGGCCCATCTCAGCAGCACACTGCATTCGATGCTACCGGCCTATCGAATAATGGAAAAAGTAGTGTGGCTTCCACCGAGGTCCCGGGTGATGAAAATGGCGATGACGATGGTGCACCGACGATGGCTCCTGTTGGCTACCCAGTGGATGATATCACAGAGATGACACACTGCGAGCTACATGTCAAAGTTGTGAACATATCAATGAAGGTGGCGGTCGGCTATGCCTTACCAATTGGACCCACACCAACTTACCACTGTCGTCCGGTTCCAGAGGGCTACGCTGTTGTCGGGGTGGCTGAAATCATGCCCACCTTTGAAGTTTGAAAGAATTCTTTATAACCCCCCTAACTATTGGGTTTGGGACACTAACCACCCCTAACTATTAACTGGGTCATTTAACCCCCCTAAATATCCAAAACCAGACAGATTACCCCCTCATACAGCGAAAGCTGTTTTGATAGCGGTTTAGGAGGCCACGTCGTCAGTGTTTTGGCCATGGTGGAGACACACCTGGTCCAGCACCAGGTCAAGAACAACCTGGTCACGGGTTATGAGGATGAGGTGTTGGCATCAACAACCTGCCAGATGCGCACGCGGTCCTCGCTGCCAGTTGCGAGAAACCGGCAATCCCTGCTAACTTGATGCTCCATATCAACCCTGCGCGCATCTCCTGCTGCATGTACAAACCCGTCAGGTCCTTGCTCGACTTGCTGGAATGGTGCACCTTGAGATGCTCGGAGGTGGATGACGACGACAACACCGGGGGCGGTGCAGCAGCGCCACTGTCCGCCACCGATGCAGACACCGGAGCAGACTTGGACATGGACACCGCGGACGGAAGCGCCGACGATCTGTCCCTTTCCTTTTCATGGAGGAGGCCGGCGGCCCTCACAACAAGCTTGATGTTCTTCAGCCATCGTGGCTTCTTTTTCACCTATTGCTTCCCGCCGTCCTTGTTCGCTGGAGTCGGCTGGCTCTGGCTGTGCCGAATCAACTGCTTCATAGTTCACACGTGGAGGTCAGCCGACGAACTGCTCGAACTCGCCTACGCTCAGCTGCAACGGTGCCGACATCGTTGACCGAGCCGTCCGTCTACTGTCCGCAGCCGCTCAGGACTATCTCGTTGCCGCCGTCCAGGTTTTTGATGGGCAACCAATGGGACGGGTGGAGAGCCTAGTGCACGGGCGAGCTCTGCAGACAGTGCGACAATGAGTACCCAAATCCTCTCGCGATTACTTTCCTACACATCTAATCTCTGCTCTCTGATTCAGATTCACTAGCCTCGTTGCTTGGCAAGGATGCGAAGATGCTTGTAAGATTTTGTGGTGCAGCGGAGCTGTACTTTGGTGCGTCACCGACATGATCGAGTCATGGGCTCCTAGCGGGAGCGGTGCGCTCAGCCGAATGAACCTCCGCGCTAGCACCTCCTCGTGCGGCAATGCGGTTGCCGGAGCGGCACCGTTTCAAGAAGATGTCATGATGTCGTTTCATGAGAGGCGCAGATGGACGAATTTTGTTGGGATGGAGAAGGCGTAGACGGGGAGGAGGGGAAGGACGACCAGGACGTGACCAGAAGGTCGACGGGGTGGAGGGGAACGAGAAAGTCATTAAGAGGCTATTTTTCACATGATTAGGATGATATTTAGACTAGCCTATGTGGCCAAACCGCTGGGAACGTGGCCTAAACCGCTGCCAAAACAGCTATCGGTGTCTGAGGGGGGTAATCTGTCCGGTTTTGGATAGTTAGGGGGGTTAAATGACCCAGTTAATAGTTAAGGGGGGTTAGCGGTCCAGACCAGATAGTTAGGGGGGTATATAGACTTCTTTCTTGAAGTTTTGGATCTTGACTACCCTGCAGGTGAAGGGGATGTGACTGTACTGGGAGACGCAACAAACGTCACCATTCTATGGCCGAAGCAATGTGTCGTTCTTCGAAATCACACGCCAAGGCCATCTTCGCCGCCGCCTCACCCGTCTCCAGCGAGGTCGTCGCCGCTGCGGCAGCCGTCTTCGTCGCCTCACCCGGCTCCGTCGCCTCACCAATCTCCGGCGCAGCCATCACCGTGGGAGCCATCGCCGGCGCCTCAGGATAAAAAGCGTAAGCGTACCGCTACTCTGCGTCGTGGTAAGCGATCGCCAAAACGTAAACAAGAGCCTCTTCCAAAAGTACCAAAGGTTCCTGCCAAGAGAGCTTATGACTGTACTAAAGAGGAGACTGCGGCGATCGTTGATGCGGAAACGACAGCGTTTTTCGCTAAGCTGAGGCGGCCGAAAGAGCCACAGTTCCCCAGCACCAAAGAAGAAAAATCCAAAGTGTTGAAAATGCTAAAGACTCTTCACCAACCCAATCCAAAGCTATCATCAGACTATGAGCGTTCTATTCTCAAGTCACATGCGGCACAAAAAGCCTCGAAGAGCAGTACTGATGCAAGCGATAAATCTGTTGCGCAGCTTGGAGAACAAGCAAAAAAAATTTGCGCCCCTCTCAAGGTGATTTCCCAAACCAATGTGGGGTCGAGCAAATATGGGGCCGAAGAGCAGTATGATCCAGAGGTAGTTGCACAATACGGAGAAGCTGCCGCTCCTCAAGGTATGAGTATTGCACAGTACTTATCCCAGTTAGAGTACTTCCCCGTGAGTGAAGTAGCATACAAATACCAGTACAGCAAACCTCTCGTCAAACCTGAGGACGTAAACAATCTTCCAATAAAAATGCGAAGATTGCATAACTGGTACATGCATGCCACAAATGCCGGGGCTAATTGGATAGTGCTGAGGGTTACAAAAAAGCATCATGGGAAAGAAAAGGATGACATGATATCCATTGAATTTGATGAACTATTTCAATTATTCAATCAAGATGCCTTGGACAAATCGATCATCAGTGCCTATTGTCTGTAAGTACTAATTCTGTAATTAATTTAGTCTCCAGCTATCTCACCTTGTTTATTGCATGTATATAATCATACTGTAATATGCAGAATGAAGATTCTCGAATGCAGCAGAGGACAAATCTATGACATTGGCTTCATTGACCCATATTGGGTTCATGACGCTAATCTCAAAACAAGCCCCCAGGATACGGAGGATAATATAGTACACGCGTTAAGGTTTCAAGAAACCAGAAGGGAAATACTTTTTCCTTACAACTTCGAGTGAGTGTTATTGTCTTGTATACACTCTCTATTTCGCTTACTCGATGTTAAGTATATAATTGATTAGTTATGCATTCGCAGCTTCCACTATATTCTGTTAATCATTCAACTTGACAAAGGGCGTGTACTAGTCATGGACTCGAAACATAAACCCCTTGAGACGTGGAAGGACATGCAGATGCTTCTCCAGCGGTAATTCTAATCATTACGACACTATATCGGCAACGTTCGTGAATTTTATGATATCAAGTAATTAATAACTTATTTTATTCGTTTTCTTTGCCGGGCAGCGCTTGGAAACGGTTCACCAACAAGGCTAGGGGTGTTTGGAAAGAGGAGCTTACATTTCAACCACTAAATGTAAGCACCACTAGCTATATCCGCGCATCTCTTTGATTCTAGTTTTGATACAGATATTATCATGCTTGATTATTATTTTGATTGAACTTTGTTCTCGTAAAGTGCCTAACGCAGGGACCAGGTAACAATCTATGTGGATACTATGTTTGCGAGTTCATCCGGCAGACGTGCGATGAGAAGTGCAGAAATTTAGAGCAACTCCACGTACATAAACAATTTCTATAGTTTTTAATTACAATCAAATTGTGTTTAGTTTCATTCATATAGGCTGACTCCTTTTTTAAATCAGATCGAACGTCTACGGGACGGTTTTCTACCAAAGGATCGCGTACGAGCAATTCAGGAGGAATTGGCGGGATTCTTGGATGCAGAAGTCCTAAACCCAAAAGGATAATACTATTCGGCTATGTATAGACAATAGGGATTGTAAAAATAGCAACTTTTGTATGTAGTGCATGAACTCGATCCGTGTATTGAATGTAATATTGTCATGATGATCTTGTGTAATATAACGGTTCCTTCATTGATAAGTGCAAAACACTAAATAAACAATAAAACAACCTAAATGAATTCTCTGCCGCGGCACAAAAAGTGGCGAAAATGCTGCCGCGGCAACAAAATGTGCCAAAATGAATTCTCTGCCGCGGTAGAGAAATGGGCCAAATCTCTGCCGCGGCAGAAGGTTATTTTTCCCGGTTCGTGTTATGAACCGAGACTAATGCTCCACCCCCTCACCCTCTGCCGCTGCCATGTGTGCACCCATTTGTCCCGGTTGGTGGGGCAACCGGGACTAAAGGTTAGGGCTTTAGTCCCGATTGCCCCGTGACGGTTGGGCAACCGGGACTAATGCCCATTACCAACCAGGACGCATGGCACGTTTTCTACTAGTAAAGAGCTCCTCGTTAAAGAGTTTCGTCGATACTAGTTGGGACACCGATCCAGATGACTTTAAGTCTTAATCCAAATATGTGTTTATTTTGAATGGGGGAGCGGTAAACCGGAGGAGTTCCAAGCAAAGCGTGACAGCAGCATCTTAAACGGGGATGACAAGCTCCGGGCAGGTGGTGGAGAAAAAGATAAGAGTGAAAACGGACGGCCAGGATCACATGAACAGCTTAAACGAACGGCTCGGACGAACACATGTCGCCCCTATGTTTCTTTTAGATGAGTCACCGATCATCTTGTCATTTTCCACGGCCGCATCTGCATCCGCATCTTTGCTTCTATGCTCCGCTAGGCTCCAGCACTACATGTCCCAATAATTTTTGCTGCCTAATTTTGACATGGACGGATGTGACACAATGATCACAGGTATGTCCCATCCTCGAAAGGCTACTACGTCAAACATCAAACATAATTATTTTAAAAGAACTAAATCTAGCCTTCTTTTGCATACGATATAAATAAACGCAGTCTTATGCTCACCCACCACACAACCAGTAATCTAGCGGCTCGACTTCGTCGTCTGTCACCGCTATCGTGGAGTACGGGTGACGAAGCCCCCGGAGCCATCTCCATCGATCTCCATCGTCATCTCCATCACCTTTGCTGATTCTCATGATGAGGAGGAAGTAGTTCTTCCTCGAGGCTAAGGGCTCTACCGGTAGCTATATGTTCATCTCTCTCTCTATGCATGATCTTGTGGTCATGAGCTTTGTAATCAAGTAGATCTACCTTGCTACTCAAGTGCTTCATTATATCTCTGCTCTCCCCATGTGTGTGAAAGTGACAGTGTGCACGCCATGGTGGCACTTAGGCTTGAGTCTACATAAAATCTTTGTGCTTTAATAGATTTATGCTTTTCCCCACGTGTGTGAAAGTGACATCGGGCATACCGTGTGTGGCACTTTGGCTAGATTGAATATTTGTTATGAGTTATATTTGGAATTGGATGTCTCTATGAAATTGTGGTGTTTGTTGGAACCATCTAGCGCTCAAGGTGACAGTGTGGGGTTATCTAGATTGGGAAAGGCGGACTTTGAGGTGTGCTGTTATATCCCTACCATGGATTAGAGTGTCCAACCGGAGAGTAGTTAAGAGTAGTATCATGAAGAGAGGATATTTATATGGGAGAGTGTTCATTAGTGAAAGTATGATCCCTAGGCCTTGTTTCTAAACATTAAAGCACCGTTTGCTACTAGATCTGTTGCATGTTTGCTTGCTTTAGTCTTTACCTCCACGTCAAGCTCCATCAAAGTCTTTCCTGGCACTGTTACCCCACATCAACAACAAGTCAGAAGCTATTTCTGGCACTGTTACCACTTGTATTTCACTATCTCTTCGCCGAACTACTGCACCTATACACCTAACAAGTGTATTGGGTGTGTTGGGGACACAAGAGACTTGTTGTATCTTGATTGCAGGGTTGCTTGAGAGGGAATACCTTTGACCACTTCCTCCCTGAGTTCGATAAACCTTGGGTGATCCACTTAAGGGAAACTTGTTGCTGTTCTACAAACCTTTGCACTTGGAGGCCCAGCAACTGTCTACAAGAATATAAGTGCGTAGACATCACTCTCCCGTGGCCACCATCACCAGCACCGGCCACCGCCACCACACCTCCGAGTTTGGGGTTTATTTGTTATGTTCAAATAAATATTTGTACATTTTGCAGGAACTATGGATCCACCTATTCTAATCCGTAGAGACCTAGATTTAGAACACTTTCGCGAGGATATGATTCACGATACCGATGAGGGATCTACCTCAAGGTATCTAAACTCATCCGATGAGGGAGAGGAGATCAACAAACAACAGGTAGAAGCCCATGAACGCGTAACACAAACCGACGTGGTTTAAATATATATATATATGATGTCCGATGATCGTCACTAGATGTACCTAGTTGTATATATATTATGTTGACAAATGTTTCTTCTCTTAGGTCTCTACATCGGGAAAAAAAACCAAGCACGACCCAGCCAAAAATTTGCCTCAGGGTACTGTTTTTGAAATTACAGAAGTCTCAGGATAGGGCGAACCATTGGAACCGAAAAAAGCAGAACAAGCATTTGTACAACAATGCAGAGTTGTTGCTAGAGATTGCACCCGATCACTGTTAGAGAGTGGAATAATCCCAAAGAGGCGGAATGGAGTGATGTGTATATCGACGATAGGTTCAAAGAGCAACTATTTACTGACCTCATGGCACATTTCAAGCTACTAGAATGTGAGACCGATGACGAGACGGCTGAAATGAGAAAGAAAGTGAAGCAGTTTGCTCTTAAGAAAATGTCCGAACTATTCAAGAACTGGAAGAAATCATTATGGCTAAAGTATCTGAAGGACAAGAAAACTCCATTATTCGAAGGGTATCTAACGAAGCAGCAGCCTTACTGGGATGCATTTGTGGAGTATAGGGAGTCAGGAGTTGTAGAGGAAAAGTCTGGAAAAAACAAGATAAATGCTGCGAAGAAGAAATATCACCATAACATGGGGCCAGGGGCTACGCGGCTGCCATGCCTAAGTGGGATGCAAAAGAGAAAGAGCTTCATGCTAAAGGGATCATTCCAGAACCAATTCACGGAGAATGGGATTTGGTGGCAAGAAATTGGTTCCTTGGTCATGGGAGTATGTATGACAAACTTACAGGAGACCTTGTTTGCAGTGACGGGATAAAGGTCCCCAGGAGTGCATGGCTAAAAGCGGTGAAAGATACTAAGGATGGAATAAAACAGTTTCATCCTGATAGAGAGAAAGACTTGATGACCTTGGTCCTGGGGAATCGCGAACATGGAGGACGAGTCCGAGGCCTTGACGGGAGTTTCACGTGGTAGACTGGGTTTCCTAAGGACCAAGGTACCTATAGAAGCTGAGAAAGAGCAAATAAGCGATGGGAGGAGGAGGAGGGAGACAAGTTCAACCAGCTGCTAGCAAGACTTGACAAGCAGCAGCAGCAGCAGATCGACGAACTTAGAGGAGTAGCGCGCTTGCAAGATCCTCCACTCGATATTACCGCCAACCCATCAAAGCGGAGAAGCAGCGTAGCTGAATCGGAGGTCCCGTCTGACGATGCACTCTATACAGATGGCGGTCCCGGCTACCCCGTGGATGGAATTAAGGAGCAGATATCTTATGAACTCCATCATGAATTGAAGAACATATATGTGAAGGTGGCGGTCGGATCTGCTTTACCTTGTCCACCTGACGCACGTTGGTATGGCAGTGAGATTCCACCTGGCTATGCTAAAGTCGGGGTGGATCAAATCGTAAAGGAGTGGGAGTCAATGGAGCTTGACATCCCTGGACCTGAAGGTGAGAGCACACTCGGAGAAGTACTTGGTGGTATTATTCTATGGGGAAAGAACAACATATGACTTCCAGGCTCGGCCCCAAGGCCAACACTACCGCCTCCGAGTCGTCGCAGGTCTCCTTCACCTCTATCACCTCCAAGAAGCCCACCCCATGATGACTACGACCACCACAACCCGAGTCCATCTCGATCTCCGCCACGGGTTGAGTAGTCTTCACCGCCCGCTAAGGACAATAAGCGGAAGCGTGCTCCATCAGTGAGTACTAAAGGACGCGGTAGCCCAAAACGGAAATGTCGCCCCTCACAACAGTGCCTCATAAGAATCTTTCCATCAAACCTTACGATCGTACTAATGCAGAAACTGCAGCGATAGCAAAGGCCGAAGTGGCGACGCATTTTGAGAATAAGAAACCCGAGCCCGCTCCGGTATACACCGAGAAGCAAAAGGCATATGCAATTGATTTTCTGAACACAAAATCGCAATATGAGTTGCACCATAAGCCAGATGACTATCTACGCACACTTCATAAAGAAGTGACGAAGAGCAAATCAAGAAAATCAAGTGCAAGCGGTAAAAAATCAGCAAGTACGGGTGCAAGCGGGACCAAAACAGCAATCAGTAAAAAATCAGACGTTCCCCTTCTCGAACAACAGGCCAAACAAATGATCGCACCCCTCAAGGTGTTTTCAGAAAACGTTCCCCTTCTCGCACAACAACCACTAGATATGTCAGTAGCTGCGGAGTTGGCGGACAGCATGGAAATTTGTATTGATAAACTGTTAGGCCCCCAACTCGACCTTCTACACAAGGCTAGTGTTGTCCGTAGATTTGTCGAAGGTGAGGATTTGTTCAGCAAAGAGAAGCTGAAAGAACTGCCAACACAAATGCGGAATCTCCATCAATGGTACTCGGCGGTCATAAAGCAGGGGAGAATAATGATCATAGCCAAAGTCCCACGTGAGTACTAATTCAGAACCGAAGAGGTCCATATTGAGTTTTCAGAACTGTTCAAGTTATACAATCTCGACGCCCTAGACAAATCCATCCTCAGCTGCTATTGTCTATAAGTTGTTGAATTCATTGTCTACATGTTCAGTTTTTCAGTTCAGTACATGTAATTATCCTTATTATGCAGAATAAAGATTCTGAAATGTAAAAGAAGAAGAATCTATAATGTTGGGTTCATTGACCCAGATAAAGTATATATAAACACGCTAACGTCAAACCCCGAGGAAACGGAGGAAAACATTCTAAGGTTTCTAATGAAGGAAAAAAAAATCTGACCACGTACTGTTTCCTTACAATTTCAAGTAAGGGTCTTACTCTGTTGTACACATTCATTTTTGATTAGTCGATGCGAAGTATAATTGATTAGTTACTGATGTATATATAAATGTTTGCATCTTCCACTGGGTTCTGCTATACATTCAACTTGATAAGCGAAGAGTTGATGTCATGGACCCATTAAAGAGAAACCTGGAAGATTTCCGCAGCATGCAGGACATGCTTCAGAAGTAAGTTCGTGCTATATCGGTCTCTTTCGTTGATTTCCTGAGATATCAGGTAATGAATAACTCATTCATTCATTTTCTTCGCCGGGCAGGGTTTGGATCCGGTTCAAGTGCGAGGTTACGGGTGTATTTAGTGAGAAGCTGACGTTTAAGACGGTCTCGGTAAGTAGCATGTGATATGTCCGCGCATCTCTTTACTTCTAGTTTCAATACAATAATGATGCTAGATTATTATTTTAATTGAATTCGATTCTCGTAAAGTGCGCAAGGCAGCCACATGGGTCGAATCTATGTGGATTATAAGTTTGCGAGTTCATTCGCACGTTTACCACCGAACACAATGATTATAGAGTCGACGTAAGCAATGCATTCACACCATCATTTCATTACCGTCACCTTTTGTTACCAGATTGATGTCCATATTGATGTACTTTTTGTTATATATAGTTCGAGAGAATGCGGGATCAACTATTACCAGAGCAACGCGTACTAGCAATTGCGGAGGAGCTAGCGGGATTTATTTTCAAAGAGATCGTAGACGATGCCGGAGAATTTTGTGTGAATAGGCGCTACTGATCTCCATGTAATCGAACAGACGGGCTCTAGCCCTGGTATTTGTGATCTCCATGTAACTATGTAAATTGTATATATTTGTATGCTATATATCGTAATACAAGTTATCTTATATATGCACGAATGTGTACGATATGTGGTGGCGTAGAAATATTCAAAAACTGTTTTTAAATGAAAAATAAGTAAATAAAACAATACAAAATAAATTCTCTTCCGCGGAAGAGAAAGGGCACAAAATGCTGCCGCGGCAGAGAACCACTAGTCCAAGGTAATGCTTTGCCGCGGCAGAGAAAAGACGCAAAATGCTGCCGCGGCAGAGACCCACTAGTCCCGGTCCTTAACACCAACCGGGACTAGTGGCCTCTAGTCCTGCTTGGTTAGTCCCGGTGCGGAAACCGGAACTAGAGGCCCTTACGGCCCAGGACTAGAGGCCCTGTCTCCACTAGTGCCCTGTGTCCTCACGAGGTATTGGACAATTTGCTTTTTTTAGGGAGACATGGATAGCCGAATGCACTTCTATATTTGGCGGGGCTGGTTGAACTTGGCGGGGCAATTCTACGCCAACGGCTACTTGGCGGGCTGGCCTGGTCACGGTCTACGCCAACGGTCCCGAAGCTTGGCCGTCGGCGTAGCGCCCGGCCGTCGGTGTATCTATCCATTCCTGTAGTGAAATGTTCTTCATGTTCCCATTAAAAAATGGAGATGTTTGACTGCATACTTTCTAGTACCCCATCTGTTACAGCTGGAAGAAGTATATACTCTTCATCTTAAATCAGTTGTCTCACATTTGTCTAGATATTATACGGATGTATCTAGACATGTTTTATAACAAAATATGAATTGAATAGTATTTTTGCAAAAAGTAGAATCCAATGCAAGTGTTAGGCATTTTTTCTAGGAATATTTCTTCGGTGTTTCTCCCGGCTCCTGGAGGGACCTGGTATAAGATCCCGATGACACCATGTGTCCTCACGAGGTATTGGACAGTTTGCTTTTTTTTTCATGGAGACATGTGGATAGCCAAATGCACTTCTACATTTGGATATTTTTATTTACTCTGATATTGGTTTGTACAAAAACCTTAAAAACAGTGACTAGTGAAGCTTATGAGGCACTAACTAGCCTATTACAATAAATAAAAGGATAACACGAGGAGGGGCCTAGGGGGAGTGGGTGTTAAACTCTGTCATGCATATATATTCATATGAAAGTGGCTGCAGAATGGATGGAAAACTAACGGTAACACAAATGAAAATGTAAACTAACGGAACAAAGACATCTCAAGTAGAGGCATATATTTCCATAGTAAATTTCACTTCACATATTGGCATCCCCATACGGTTGATCCATATCTATAGAACATTCCAGAACTTGTGAGACATACATAATAATACTAGCCACAACATCAGTGTGGCCTGGATGAGTAATCTCTTCCTGATCTTGAATCCCGCATGTTTATTGTAATAAGGAGAACAAAGCACAAACGTGCATGTTATTCAGATTTTATACGCTTATCTTATTTCCTTTCCGAATGCACTTATTATTGTTCTAGATGGTCACTTTACCAGCTCCAAACATTCTTTTCACGACTATCGGAAGAATCCTGTGATAACAAAAAACGAGAAATCATTTCAGGTTTAAAATTTACAGTAGAAACTGATAGACGTCCAGATCTGCATGCTTAAATATTTTTGTGATATTTGGAAATACCAGGTAAAATTGAAATTATTTTGGTGGATCAGGAGTTGTGCTGGGGAGCCGAAAATGCATGTCAGGAGGTTACTTTTGTTGGAATAAAAAGATCAGAATATATATATACTTACTCGTTTCCTTTTCATTGGGATGTACAGTGCATGGATATGAAGCTCCACCCTATTCCCCAGGTTCCTTTTCTATATGACGCCTCGTGCCATGTCAAGTGTCCCTGTACCCCCAAAATGGACCACTCTCCAGACAGTACATCAAGTCCCATAACCTGAAGTGTCTGAACCTTCTAACCTGTATGCAGATAATTAATACAAAATAAATCGAATATTGAAATAATGTATGCATATTTCCTTTGGATAAAAAACAAGTTAGTTGCAGGTGATCGTACCCGCTACCGGCCTTGAATAAAATGTCAAATGAAGTGTGCCACCTGGCTGCATAGTTGGGATCTTGAGTAGCCTGTATACGCAAGCCCTTTGCATGCCCAACTGTTCTTCCATTTTGATTGGGATCTATGAGAGCCCAATCATTAACGTCGATTTCGCCTTACCTGTTACTACCGTGACCACCTACCATGCTTTCTTGATGATTGTCGGTGTACAAATTCAGTTCGTAGTGAAGCTCCTGGATCTGTAGTGAGTGATCGAGAGGTTTGGATCAGTAAGGCGCCATGGGTTAGCTTAATGCTTTTGCTAGACTTGGTGCATGTTAACTTGGTGCTCTTGTCTATTTATAGGCATATACTATGTTTAACCGGCAACACTCGGTTGTGATTCTCTTAGATCTCTCTTTGTCCCAACGAATCAAGCTTGAGTACAACTTGCATAAGCTTGCATACAACTTCAATTGAACTTGCATAATGAGTCACAAAGTGGTTTCCATTCAACTTAAAGATGCATGTTTTTACATGGGACACGGAAAAAGTCCTTTCCCAAAAACTTCTGCGCGAATATAGAATGTCCTGATGTATATAAGGATATTGTTTTTAATTTTATTTACCTATTGAAATGTGTTGTCAAACAATGAGTTTATATGCACCCGTGAGCTGAATTGGATATCCGCTCCTTCTGCTCCCTTTCTTGAACCCATGAGTACTTTTATTTTTGACAAATACGCCTGACGAGTATTTTTAAATATATTGTGGTATGTAGTACAAGCGTACATGAGTTTTGTAGCGAATGAAAAAAGTAAGTTTTTTTATAGTACACTTTTGTGCACTTATTTACAGAAGTAGAGAAGCTGAAAATCATTTTGGAAGATGGGCTCATTAGAACCTTTTTTTAGCTTTTAAAATAATATAAAATATTTTCGAAAAAATATCTAAGTGTAGAGCCCTGCAAAAGATGGGCTCATTATAATGTGTTTTATAACTTTTAAAATAATATGAAATACAAGTCTGAAATTTTTGAATGGAAAATACCTTATATTTTGGGCGTAATAAACAAGACAAATATGATGAATTTTGGAAATATGAATGAAGGCCCGTTCAAAATTGCAGTATTCACGTTCAGATCTGAAATTTTCTGTTTTTTGTCGAGGCCAGAATACAAAGTATTTCCACATGATGTTTTTCATGCGCATATTATAAATCATTGTCTACATCCCGATATTTGTTTCAGATTTTTCTGAATCTTCAAATTTGAACTTTTCAAAACAAAAAAAGTCCTCCACAGAGAACAGGCTCTAAAACGACACTCACACAAGTGCATTGCCTATTCACCTTTTGTACCTTCCTCACATAATTTCTGGGAAAATGCTTTTTCGCTTTCCTATAATTTCTTTTTCAACACAGGATATATTCTATCGTATTGCTTGTCATTGTAGTGCTCCAAGAAACCAAGGATATGTTCGATTCCCGAATGGCACAAATGCTGCTTCTTTATCTATAGGTCCATGACAGCATATGTTCTCTCATCGGTGGTAGAAACGATGCATATGCGTTTTCTTTTCCTTTTTTAATCCTGGCCAAAAAAACTATGATGGAAGTTCATAGCATATTCTCTATTAGATTCTTTTTTGGGAGAGGAGGGGGTGTTGGTGTAACAAATAGTGTTACTCTTTTTATATTAATGATTTCCCACATCTTCATTATTATATATCTTTCTAAGAGCATCTCCAACTGGCACAAAAGCGCAATCGCGAACCAAATACAATTTTTTTGGACGTGGGAGGTAGCCCGCGGCGCTCCAGCACCCACGCCAAAATAGCGCGAGTGGGAAAAAATTTAGCGCGGTAAAAACAACATCGTGACACAGCATATTTTGGGCACCGACTCCAGCACGCGCCATAAAATGAGCACACGCGCCGCTCAACCGCTCTAAGCTTTCTCTCCCCTCCATTCCCCACCGCCAGCATTCTCCATGCGTCGCTGCCGATTCCCTCCTCCACCGCCGCTCCCCTTCCACACCCCGCGGCCATTCCGACGACCCATGCCAAGCGCCATCGAGCCGCATCGAGCGCCGCCGAGCCGTCATGATGCCTCTGCGATGTTGTGGCCCCTTGAACACCTCCGGCGGTGGAGCAACTTCTACACGGACATGTACACTGTTGGAGATCTTCGACACCACACATAGGAGGGCACAGAGGAGTGCGTAGAGAGCCGAGCGGAAAGTGCTCATCGAAGCACAGCTCGCCGGTCCTTGCACCATCGGCTCGGACAATGAAAGGTGGGGCGACCTCTTCTTGTCAACCGAGGAGAGTACAACAGATGAGTACGAAGAGTAGATTAGGTTCACCGTTTGATCTATGTAATCGCACTATGTTTATCGTACTATGTTCTATGTAATAGATTTTCTTTTTAGTCTATTTTATTTGCTTTGTTTGATACACTTTTGTTGAAAAAAAAGGGTTTGTGGTGTCACATTTTAGCGCGCCTTGTGAATTGCTACTTGCCGCGCGGGGGGCATTTTACCATGTCTGGAATTGCTCTCGCCTACCGCACACACGCTAAAACAGCAAAACCAGCTCCCAAAAACGTTTTTCCTTGGGAGATTCTCTTAACATATTAGTTTTTATTTTGATGTTAATAAAATATACAGAAAACTAAATAAACTATATTTTTATGCATCAGATGCCAATAATGAAGACATATTCTGTTGAAATAGTAAAATGTTCAAAATGTAACAAAATAAATTGCAATACAAATTACTGCTCTTGTCTGTCCCGAATTACTCGTCGCATATACAAAGCATGCAGGCCGGTTGACAGGCAAGTCCAAGCTGTGCGATGACACACGACCCAAAAAAATCTCCTGACTATTGCATACTCCCTCCGTCAGGGATTATAAGGCCCAAGAGTTTTTAAAAATGTTACAAATTGTAAGTCCTCTCTCATTTATTAGTCTCTCTTCTCCAATATATGTTCTTCTTTTTCTCTATCTTCTCTCATGCATGTGTAACTATTGGTGCATGAAGTAATTAAGAGAGGTAGTTATTGACTTTCTTAATCCTAGCAAAGTGTCTCATAGGCCTTGTAATCCCTAACAGAGGGAGTACACCATACTGGGTCATGTTTCCTCTTTACTATTGCATCGATAGCCGACATCCCGACTCCCATTAAATTTATCAATGGATTCATTAGTTATATCTTGGAGAAAATTAATTTGATGCATCTCTAAATATTACATGAAACAATAAGAAACAAAATTATAACTCAATGAACTATTCTTTAGCTATTTTAGTTACATGGATACATTTTTTTTCAAAAATTAGGGGCTCTTCCAATTTTTTGAGACAGTCCCATGTATATAGATGTGTTTTAGTGTTTATATATGTGTGAATTACGAGACATCTAATTTGGGACAGGTGTAGTAATCAAAATACGTGAATGAAATTGCATGGAATCGAAAAAGTAAAGACGTGATAGCGCCAGGCGCAACTTTGACACTCGTATCAAAGTTTGTTAGTATTATATTCTCCGTGCAACTTGACACTCGTATCAAAGTTGTTAGTTCAGATGTTTGTATTGAGGCTAGACATTGGGTATTCGGGAGGTGTGAGGCCCGAATACACAGAATGTAGCATTTCGGTTGTAATCGATATTGAAACTGGACTTTCGGGTTCGATATCTAGGCAACCTTCATTCGCACGGCCAAAAATTAGGATGTCTGTGTTAAGGAGCCGATCCAAATACAGATACAAGACCCCTACTCATAACAACGAATGATTTAATTTAGCCATGTTAGGCAAGCATGGATGGCGGATGATGACAAACCCTGATTCCCTATCTATGTGTGAGAGTACTGAAAGGGAAATATTTCCCAAACTCGGATTTCTTAGATGCAACTGTGCCGAATCATTCCTCTGCGACATGGAAGGCAATTGTTGCGGGCAGGGAAGCCTTGCAGCAAGGTTTGCTCAAACGAATTGGGGATGGGACTTCTGTCTCGATTTGGAATGACAACTGGATTCCTGGGATCAGGACAATGCAACCATCCTGCCAGACGAATGATTATGATGAGATAAACCTTGTCTCCGATCTTATTGATCACGATATCGGTGCATGGAAAATCGATGTAATCAGAAGGAACTTTATTCCCCCTGAAGCGGACGCCATTCTTAATATTCCTCTTAGGCGTGAGGGGGGAGATGATTTTTGGGGCTTGGTCTTTGGAGAAGTCGGGGATTTATTCTGTGAAATCAGCGTATCATGCTCTAGTGAGGCGCAACGAGTATAATGCTCTAGCCGAAGGGACGGTTACAGAAACCTCAATGACAGAAAAACAGATGTGGGTGTCCCTATGGAAGCTGAATGTTATGCCAAAGGTCAGAGTGTTTTGGTGGAGGGTGCTGAGAGGCATTCTGCCTGTCGAGTCTGCCCTGAAGCGATCTCTGAGCTTGGGAGGTGCAAGATCTGCCTGAGTGAAGATGAAGATCTTATGCACGCTTTAATTAAGTGTGATCATGCGAATAAGTTTTCGGAGGAAGCAAAGGTATGGATGGATTTTTCTATGCCAAGGCTTCACCCTCTAACCTGGTCCAGAGACATTCTCTGTGATAGCAGATTTTTTGACAGAGATCGCTATCGTGCCATCACGGTCATGTGGCCGATCTGGAGTTCAAGAAATAGTTGGACTCACGAAAGGGGCTGCTATGATCCTGTCCAAGCTATTAAAATGGCGAAGGAGGCTCTAGCAATTCTTGAGGTTCCACGAGATAAGGCAATGATCATGCCTGGTCATGGATGGAGGCCCCCGGAAGAAGGTACTGTGAAGATAAACACCGACGGTGGGCTTTCTTTGAATGCTCGAAGGGGCGGTGCTGGTGGTGTAGCCAGATCTCATTCCACATACTTGGGAGCTTGGAGCAAGCCTCATGAAGGGATAAGTGATCCCTTGATCGCTGAAGCCTTGGCGGTTCGCGACGGGATCATCTTTGCGAAATTAAGAGGATTTCCTAAGGTGGTGATGGAGACTGACTGTCTTGAATTCGTGGAGCTTTGGAGCTCTTGTCGTGATTCTCGCTCAGTGGTGTCACCGATTCGTCATGAGATAGGAGAGTTGTCTAGTTGTTTTTCCTCGTTTTTTATTTCTCATATCTCAAGATCAGCAAACCACTCGGCTCATTTGTGTGCAAAGCCTGCTTGCAACATGATGCAGACTGATAGCTGGCTTGATTGTATTCCGGATTTTCTGACCATAAGCATTGAGGCTGACTGGTCGGGTTGTGTGATTTATGAATAAAGAGCTACATAGTTTCCTCGCAAAAAAAAAACAGGAGCAGCACAAAGTATTATATTCTCCGTGTATCAAAGTCTGATAGCCCTCACCCGCTCCTGAGAGAAGTATTTATCGCATAATTTTCCTGTATTCACTTCATGCCACTTGTCCGTCTATTTATTTCGGGTTGGCCCAATGCCAATAGAAGTTTAGGTCTGATACGGGGATAAAGCTATTTAGTGGCTACATAGCAGAACTGTCGTCTGGTTGTGCTTATTTTTATTTTTTTGACAAAGTGAATACTCCTGGGCTATGCAACAACGAAATATTCTAAAAATATTACGGATACAGACAGCCCCACAACAAAAAGAAGAACAAAAAAATCCCGCTAGAGTGATCAAAAACTTAGCTACAACACAACACATGCCAACACAACACCAGGAGTCGAAATCCTCCAAAAGAGATGCCTCCAATAAGTAAAGAGTGTATAAGCGCCGTCGCTGGCTGATTATAGAACTTTGGTTTTCACCATGGAGAAATTACGTGCTCTCAAAACAATGCCTCCAACAAGACCATTGCGAGGCAGAACCAATTAAGATCCACATTGGATTTTCACCCTAAAAGGTAAGACTCTCTACTTCTCTAGTGCTATCACCCCCGCTTGCCGATGCTGCTGCTAGAGTTCAAGAATCACCAAGCAAACTCCTCCTCGTCTCGAAAACTCAGTCCGTGCTTAGTAGACCTCAAACCTCATCCACCACGACATTTTTCATCTCTGTATTCACCATGGAATCCGAAACACCGACATGTCCCATGATGACAATAGAAAACAAAGTTTCACCTCACACCCTCCTAAAGCCGCATGACCATAAATAGGCATGCACATGACCGAATCCATTCGATCCAGCAATCTACACACATGAAGCGCTCTCTGGAGATCTCTGACAAAGCCCTCAGGAAATTGTGACCGACCAGATCAAGGAGGCCACGCATCAAGCAAAACACCGTCTTGGCACGAAAACAACCCTAAGATCGCCACCTTTATCCAGAAGATCGTCTTAACAGGAAGATCGGCATGCCCCCCATACGACTTGAGCATTGCATTGATGCCATGTGTTGATTGTTTCCCTCTCTTTACGGTGTTTGGTTCTTCTCCGGTAGAATACGATATCGAGATTGAAGACCGAGATCAAGACAGTCAAAGTTCGAAGATCGACGAACAACACTTGACCAACTATAACCAAGTCAAGTACAAGGCTTCCGAAGATCTATTTATCTGCTATCAACTAGCAAAGGCAAGCATAGCCCCACCATCATATAATCTTATGATTTCGAAAGAATTTCAATTCCTGCCATGATGCATACGATTCTACTATGGTCTTTTATCGATAGATAGAGTATCCTATCTGTTGCATTACTCCCCTTTGAGCTTATATTACCTAATCCACTGCTCCTAGCATAACTATGTTTGGCTTGTGTACACTGCTAAAGCTTATCTGTGTCTTGCTTAGCCATGCATAGCTTTTAGTGCTGGTTCATCTAGATGATGTATCAGATGCATATAATCTAGTATGATAGGAGAACGTGATGAGATGAGATCAGTGATATGAGATTAAATATGCTAAGGCTTGTATGGGAGGCCACGGCGGGATGTGGTTTTTCTAGTCCCATGCTCGCCACCACTAGGACCCGATGTTCTTGTCTCTTGAACCAAGAAGAGCGTACAACCACACGGGGCCTGGAAAACCCCACGAGTGACTAACTTGCCTAGTAGATTCCATGAGTCACATAGTTCAGGCGTTCCATTCGACATGCATTCTGGATCTTCTCGAAGGCGGTGAAGGAGGTGCATTCATAACAGGTAGGGAAGCGTGGACCGGGTTGCTTGGGGTCGATGGAGCCCCTGGTGAACCAACCTCGCCTCACATCTCTAGGGACTGGCGTCGGGACTTGACCCATTACGGCGGAACCATCCTTAGGGCATGACTCATGGTATCGGCGAAAGCAAGGTAAAGGTCGTGGTCAACCACCCTTTGCCGGCCTTCCAAGGAAGAGGGCTAATAATTTGACATTAAGAGTCGGTTGGTACATGCGGGTAAAGTTGTACACCCCTGCAGGGTAATAATCTTTCGGAAAGCCATATCCACGGTTATGGACAACTTGGGAACGGACGTGATGATCATAGGGAACATGAACCTAATCATAAAACTTGGCATATCAACGTGTGCGTAAGGATGCTTCCTCATGGGTATGAAGGGGTGATCCTAGTTGGTAGAAGATGATGATTTGGTGGATATTAGAATATGATGATCAATATTTCGGAGATGTCGCTCTCTTATCCCCTTTTAAAATAATCTGATTAGACGAGCTTCTTCTCTCTCTTGTTTTATAAACAAAAGTGGCTTTATGCAAAACAACTCCACTAGCCATAAGTCTTGCGGAGTACACATGTACTCACCCTTTTTTTGTTGATACTTTTGTAGCAAAGTAAGAGTTCCCTGAAGATCAGTTTGGTACTACATCGACACCGACGAGTAGCTTGGGGTTCCCGGCCGGCAGCCTGGAATCTATGGGCTGGGATGTCATCATTATGCTTCAGGCCTCTTAGGCCATTTGTTAAGTTTGCTATAATTAATAGCATAATTTGCCTTCTATTGTTTGATGTTTGTGGTTAGTGACCTCTGCTTGTAATAATTTGGTTCTTTGCTTAGTTATGAGCTTGCTGTAATAAATTTTGTGTCGTAGGGTCACTGCTGTGTTACTGATTTTCCACTGGATATTCTCGAGCTCAAGGTTAAGCTTATGTCAGACGGAGGTCTGGAATTTGTTTAGCACTGATCCCGGGGATGTCACAGGTTTTAGTATCAGAGCAGTACCGACCATAGGAAAACCTTGCTACTGGTCGATGTTGAGTCTAGTGCTTGTGAAAAAAAATTTAAAGTTGAAAAGTATTTGCGAAAACTCTAATATGATTCTTTACCCCTTATCCAGTTTCGCTCTAACTCTGGGTTATCTTATCTGGTGTTGATTTTGAAAAAAAATTGATATCTCTTCTAGTCTTTCAAAGCTTAGGTGCCTTCTAGGCATGTCGTTTCTAAGCCAGTTGACCTAGTGTTGAGTTCTCTAGAGTTGTGTGTGTTGTGAAATCCTTGTTACCCTTTGCTCTTGTCCATCTGAGATATTCCTTCCCATCACAATCTCTCTATATTTTGGACCCACAATATTATATTGTTTGTTCCACAATGTTCTGCTCTAGGATTCGAGGTTTCCTTTCGCCTCGTGCGTCTCCTTTTCATTTGTTTGGGTACTTCAGAAGTTGTTTCTTCTTTTGGAAGATACCTCATGATTGCTATCTTGTAGTGTATGCTATGTCACTCAAGTAGTATTTACTCCTTTCTTGGGTTTTAACCCTGGACTTGAACCTAAGATCCCGGATTGTGGTGGATTCTAGGTTGTGAATCTTGTACATGAAGCTGACCTTTAACCCAAGATCCATTCTTTTGACCCCTGGCGTTAATGCTCATACATTACACCAGGATGGCTAGTACTACAATTCTAGCCTTCAAGCTTGTGGTTATTGTCGTGAATGAATTGTTACAATTAAGGACTTCCCCTACCACATTCTATGGCAGATGTTCTTTAATGGAACCAAATAGATCACGACAAGAGCACTCCTCGAGAGTCTCGCATCTATACTCGTGACTCTGCCACACCTTACCCCTTCTCTGCATTGGTTTTCGGAAGATTGTTAATCTATGCATCCACATCTCTGGATCCTATCATGATCATGTTCCTTTCCCCTTGTTGTTTTCCAACCTTTGTCTACCTGTTGGTAGCCAAGTAGTAAATGTGCATTAGTGTCTTCCGATGTAAGATACTCTTGTGGTCCGTTAAGACAAACCATTTCGGGATGTCTAGGAGAAACAAACTTCAGTACCTCGACATATTTAGGACCAGGTCAAAGTGTTGTAATCCGCAGATCAAGAGGCATTGATTGTCTCCCATCTGTTCTATCTTAAAGTATCACACCCTTTTATACTAAGAGGTCGTGCTGAGTTTCCTGACCCCTTAATGAAGTGATGCTCTTACACATATTTACTCACCCTCCCTTGAGCTTTTACGCTCATGAGTGATGCGCGTGCGTAATATTGTGGCCATCTAAGATTCTAGCAATTATTATTGTTTTGAACTCTAAGGACATTTAAGTCATTCTTAGCGTGATTGGTTAACCCCATCACCTAGCAAAGGATGATTATGCTACCAAGTACGCTATTCTGGTACGCTCTCTTCGGTCAAAGAGTTAGGCTCGTGCCGAAGCTCTGAGACTATGTCATCTTGCTGTACCAAGCAAGTTTCCTCTTGAACTATGTGACATACCGGTGGTTCGTGATATTTTGGATGTCTTTCTAGAAGTATCGCCATGCTGCCACATGACCGTGTTGTCAAGTTTTTGAGCAAGAAAGTTCTCTGAAACTGCTTATATCTCCAAGGATCCGTAACTGGATACCCCTAAAATAGGTGGTTGAGCTTAAACAACAACTTGGAGAGCTGTAATACAAATGTTCTATCTGACTCAGTTCCACCTAAAAGGGATGTCTAGTTTTGTTCGTGTTGAAGAAAGATAGTGTCTGCTTTGTGGATATGTTATCTTCCCTTGTTTTTTATTTGATTTGGGTTATCGTCAAATCAAACTCAGTTCCATGGTCTATATTGATGATGTTTACGCTTGCAATATTTCACTTGTGTACAACTTCATGTACTTTGGTCTGACCAATATGTTTGCCTCGTTCAAGCAACATATGAGTCCATCTTCTTGGAATGTCCTGATAAGTTCGTTGTTGAGCCCATCGACAATATCCTTACCTTATCCATGTTAGATTGTATTTATATGGAACCTTTGGCATTAATGTTGGAAACTTTCGAGAACCATCTTCAAGGCATTTCGAAGAATGAGTTCTGGATGTTAGAAGTAACTTTCTCTGGTTCATGTGCAAATGTTGAAAGATGTCGCCATGGATTCGAGAAGAATTATATTCCTTCCTTTAAGGACACATGTGTGTTTATTGTTAGTACTCTTGTGTGTGTAGTTGTCTTTCAAAAAGTTGCTAAATACATGGGTCTAGCAATCTAGCTCATCTTTTTGAACATGACATTGTAGTCCATATCTTGAGACTCTAGTAACTTTACCTTTGTGGTAAATGTTGCGAACTTTCTATTCGGACATGCTGAGTCTGAAGTATCATTTCATTTGACCAAAGCTGAATCTCAAGCAGAAATGATGGTTGGTGTTCTTCGAGGTTTTGACATAGATCTCCTTGCAAGTCTGGCAAAATTGATGTAATGTTTGACACACTTAGCTGGAAAGACCTTTTGTCATATTCTCTTGATTCAGCAATAACAACCACTCTTCATGAGGTGTGCTTATGGTTTCCTTTGTATCCGAAGTCCGACCTTTACTTGATGATTGATTACTCGAACATCAAGGAGAACATTTAAACTAGTGCTGCTAAATGTCTCTCGGTCGATCCTCCAGACCCTCTATGTTGGCAAGTGTACGGGTATGCCAAGTAATTGAAGTCTGAGGATGAAGCTTCTTTCTTCTCGTGTCATCAGGAATCTTCTTACCAATTTGTCTAGTGGTGTAAAGTGATATCATAATCCTGGCAAAGATTTTGATAAATCTGGATGAATAAAGAGTTTCCTTCGTTTTCTCAGCCATGTTTTAAGAGTGACTATGATTTTGGTAATCTGTAGTTTCTCTTGACACATGTTCCTTGTAACTCTAATGAGTCCTCTTCACCAAAACACCTCTCTGTCTTGACCTTCAGTTGAATGAAAGAGTGACCCTTCTATGTCAAAAGTAGTTCAACAGCTTGGTTTTGTTGATCCATATCTCTGCAACCTGAAATCTCTACTTAAGTATTTTAGTAGAGGTTCTCTCTCGAAGTATGTGGTTATGTTCTTTCCGTTGGAACCTTCCTTTTTAGAAGCTTAAACCCTTTTGTAAGTTCCATGGTCTCAATACTTATGAAGACCAGTTATCTAACAACTTGAAACCTTCTTCTCTTGTTTCCTTTGTTACCTTGACGTGTTTCGTGTATGTCATCTCAGAGTTGTTTCTGAACACTCCATCCATGAGTTGACCATGAGATACTCAGTATGTTGTCTAGTGTGTTCCCTCTTATCCTTAGTGTAACCCTGTTTCTTTCTCTCTTTGTCTCTTTTCCTACCTTTGGATGTAACACCCCGGTTTTAGTAAATCCATAATTAGGGTTTCTCTGTGAATTCATGGTCATCATCTAAAAAAATGCATGCAAGAAAGAAATAGTCAAAATCCTAAAACCCTATTTTCCCTTCCCTCTCTAAAAACAATTCAAAATGGTTTTGAATTTGAAAAGTACAAAAAGTTTGGATCCCAAATTGAATAAAAGGGTTCCGTAGTATTTTACATATTTTACAACACCCTCTGGTAGTTTTGAATGATTCAAAAAAGAAATGAATTTGAAAATGCAAAACAGAATATAGAAACAGAAATAGAAAAGCTGTTTTTAGAATGAAAAGACAGAGCCAGACCAACCAGGCCGGCCTAGACCTCTCCTCCCTTCCCGCCGCTCAGCGCAGAAGCCAGTGGACCAGCACGGTCCTTCCGCAGCCCAGCGACGGCCCGATACCCCTTTGCCCTTCTGTCCGTCGTCTTCCCCGTCGCTGCAGGCAGCTGGGTGACGTCGGCGCCACCGTCGATCCCTGCCGCCCTCTCCCGGCCGTCCGTTGAGCTCCGAGGATGGATAAGAACGACGCGGCCACGTCTGCTTCACCCTCATCCACTCTCCCCCTCTCCAGAGACCTCCCTCTCTCTTCCCGCGCGAGACCAAACCCTAGCCGCCATAGTCACCGTGCGTCGCCGCCGTTGCAAGTCGTCCCGAGCCTCGCCGTGACGTCTAAAAGATCCTCCTCGCCGTGCTATCACTTAGCCAAAGGAATCAATCTGGGAAGCTCGACAACCGCTGGATTCGACTGCATCTTCCCCGACCCCGATGACCTCCGCCGCCCGCTTTCCCATCGCTCTGGCCACCGCTTCGCCTCACCGTCAGCATCAACTGCTCTGGGGTGAGCTTCTGGTGCTCAGGCACCCTTCGGTTGCTTTGCTCGCTTGCCGTAGCCTCCACTCACCGTTGATCTGCAAGTCCCGCCGCCACGCGCTGCCGTGCTCGCTGCTCCGGCAACCAATTCGTAGCGGCGCCGCCACCTTTGTGTTCGCCTCGCTTCACTGGTTCGAGTAGGCCTAGCCGCGCATCCCCGCAAGCCCCCAATCGCTGAATCCGCCGCTGATCTGAGGTCACCGGCGTGCTTGCATCAGCATGACGTCAGCGCACGGGGGTCTGACCCAGTCAAACTCCCCTCGGGTCCCACTTGTCCACGTGGAGGCCGATGTGTCTCTAAGGCCCACCGGTCAGCCACTATGGCTAGCCTAGCCCTCTGTGTAAAACGATTTAGGGCGTGTGCTGATGTCAGCCTGACGTAGTAAACCTATTTAAAATGTTTTAATAATTTTAGAAAATGGTTTAAATCTTATAAATTCAATATATTTTAATTTATAAGTCAGAAAAATATGTATAATATATTAAAATGTTCAGAAAAATGAGAACTATCTATTAGTGCTATAATCATGCATTGTTAATCAACTTTCATGACAAGTTTATTTAGAACAACCTAGTAACCCCTAATAGGTGATTCCGGAGTTTCTCTGAATTAGGGTTTGCGCCCCTCAGAACCCCGATTAAATTGTCGAGCATTCCTTAGGGTTACTTTTCAATACAGTTTAACTTGGCATATCATCATCATTGCTTGAGCATTGCATTGATGCCATGTGTTGATTGTTTCCCTCTCTTTTGGGTGTTTGGTTTTTCTCTGGTAGAATACGATATCGAGATCGAGATCGAAGACCGAGATCAAGACCATCGAAGTTCGAAGATCGACGAACAACACTTGACCAACTATAACCAAGTCAAGTACAAGGCTTTCGAAGATCTATTTATCTGCTACCAACTGGCAAAGGCAAGCATAGCCCCACCATGATATAATCCTATGATTTCGAAAGCATTGCAATTCCTGCCATGATGCATACGATTCTACTATGGTCTTTTATCGATAGCTAGAGTATCCTATATGTTGCATTACTCCCATTTGAGCTTATATTACCTGATCCACTTCTCCTAGCATAACTAGGTTTGGCTTGTGTACACTGCTAAAGCTTATCTGGGTCTTGCTTAGCCATGCATAACTTTTACTGCTGCTCATCCAGATGATGTATCAGATGTGGATAATCTAGTATGATAGGAGAACGTGATGAGATGAGATCAGTAATATGAGATTAAACATGCTAAGGCTTGTATGGGAGGCCATGGTGGGATGTGGTTTTTCTAGTCCCATGCTCGCCACCACTAGGACCTGATGTTCTTGCCTCTTGAACCAAGACGAGCGTACAACCACACGGGGCCTGGAAAACCCCACGAGTGACTAACTTGCCTAGTAGATTCCATGAGTCACATAGTTCGGGAATTCCATTTAACATGCATTCTGGATCTTCTCGAAGGCAGTGAAGGAGGTGCATTCATAACAGGTAGGGAAGCGCGGACTGGGTTGCTTGGGGTCGATGGAGCCCCTGGTGAACCAACCTTGCCTCACATCTCTAGGGATCGGCTTCGGGACTTGACCCATTATGGTGGAACCATCCTTAGGGCGTGACTCATGGTCTCGGTGAAAGCAATATAAAGGTCGTGGTCAACCACCCTCTGCCGGCCTTCCAAGGAAGAGGGCTAATAACTTGGCATTAAGAGTCGGTTGGTACGTGTGGGTAAAGTTGTACACCCCTGCAGGGTAATAATCTTTGAGAAAGCCGTGTCCACGGTTATGGACGACTTGGGAACGAACGTGATGATCATAGAGAGCATGAACCTAATCGTAAAACTTGGCATATCAACGTGTGCTTAAGGATGCTTCCTCATGGGTACGAGGGGGTGATCCTAGTTGGTAGAAGATGATGATTTGGTGGATATTAGAAGATGATCATCAATATTTAGGAGATGTTACTCTCTTATACCCTTTTAAAATACTCTGATTAGACGAGCTTCTTCTCCCTCTTATTTTATAAACAAAAGTGGCTTTATGCAAAACAACTCCACCAGCCATAAGTCTTGCGGAGTACACCCTATACTCACCCTTGCTTCGTTGATACTTTTGTAGCAGAGTAAGAGTTACCTGAAGATCAGTTTGGTACTACATCGACATCGACGAGTAGCTTGGTGTTCCCGGCCGGCAGCCTGGAATCTATGGGCTGGGACGTCATCATTATGCTCCAGGCCTCTTAGGCTATTTGGTAAGTTTTCTATACTTAATAGCATAATTTGCCTTCCGTTGTTTGATGTTTGTGGTCAGTGACCTCTGCTTGTAATAATTTGGTTCTTTGGGCAGTTATGAGCTTGCTGTAATAAATTTTCTGTCGTAGGTTCACTACTGTGTTAGTGATTTTTCCCTGGATATTCTTGAGGTGAAGGTTAAGCTTATGTCAGACGGAGGTATGTAATTTGTTTAGCCCTGATCCCGGGGGTGTCACAAAACACCAACATGCCCATGATGACAATAGAAAACAAAGTTTCACCTCACACTCACCTAAAGCCACACGACCATAAATAGGTGTGCACATGACTGAATCCATTCGATCCAGCAATCTACACACGTGAAGCGCTCTCTGGAGATCTCTGACGAAGCCTTCGGGAAATTGTGAACGACCAGATCAAAGAGGCCACACATCAAGCAGAACACCGTCTTGACACGAAAACAACCCTAAGATCGACACCTTTATTAGGAAGATCGGCATGCCCCCCATACCGCTACCCGACGATTTTTAGTAGGCACCACGTAAACCACCAGCATCACGCGAAGATGAGGGGATGATCCGCACCGAGCCCCCAAACCCATTGTCGTGCCTCCATCATGGCCATAACAACTGCCACGGTTACCGAAAAAGTTCGGGGCTGCCGCCATGGAGTCCATCTTCGTCGGAAGAGCCAAACCGTCCCTAGCATCCATGCGGTTCCGAACATATATACTTCCATGCGAGGATGATGTGTCTCCCAGTGCCACCAACCGCGCTAAGTGTGAGAGCCCACCACCACCATCCGCCGCACGACCCTAGATTGGCGGCTTCCTTCAAAAGTGGTGGCGCTATCGGGGGTAGAGGGGAAGGGGTGGCTACGGTACCGCCCGAGCTGCCCCTCCTAGGAGCAACGCGAGGGTTTATACGCGTTCAACTATCAAGGAGTCCATCTTCTTCTACAATCCGTGGTCTAGACACCCTAAACATAAGAGTAAGACGCATTCTCATCGAACTTGTCCTCTAGACATTCCATGTTCAGGGTACAAAGAAATACATTGTGGAATCCCATCTACGGTCGCTCCTCATAGTAGAGCATTACATTTTACGACGTTGCAAGGTGTAGATCCGGTTTGATAGGAAACACATGGTCACATTAGTGATCTTTTGGCGAGGATCTCTCTAAACTCTTTGATGTTTTATCATAAACCCCACAACCTCTACCTTTCCGCTTTGTCTCTTTCCTCTGGCCTTTCCATGACTAGGCTAGCAAATGGGGTTGGGCCCGTGGCAGACCTGCCTCTGGTCACGGTAGAGGAGGAGGTGGCAAAGAATTCCTATGGGAGCATGAAGAACTCGAGCTTGGGATTTTCCTCAAGTCCAAGAAGCAGCTATAACTGGGCCACACCGGGCGGACACTCACCTCCCCGGCCGGTTCACACCTCCTTGCGACGCCCTCCTCCAGCGCTGATGCCGACTACATTGCAGGGCAAAGCCCCCGCGACACTGGGCGATGGCCTTTGTCCTCGCATCCTGATCTGATCTAGATCCTGGTGGAGGTGGCCCCGTCCTCGAATGTTGGCGGCGACCTGCAGCTCGACCGGCAGCGATGATGGCATCGTGGCGGCGGCCAGGGAGCGCCCGGGGCGAGGCTAAAGGTGGTTGGGCAGTTGGAGTTGGAGATTTAGGGTTTCTTGGATCGTCTTGCTACTCTGCCCTCCATTGTCCTTGGTCGGACGTCGTGCGTCTTCTCTAGGCTCTACTACACATCATCGGGGGAGAGTCCCTAGCTTTGGTGGCAGTGGGCATCTTATCCATCGAAAGTGGTCTGCCTATGGTTGGTTTGGAAGATCTCGGGATTCGTCATCTAATCATGGAAGCGGGGCGGGGAGACCTAACACTACTAGGAAACAGGCTGTTAGTGGCGCACCAGGAATGCCCATCCGTGGCGCACTAGCAGTGCGCCACGGGCCTTGCGCTACGGCTATCTCTCAGCCGTGGCGCACTGCCTAGTGCGCCACGGTTGTGTAGAGATAGGCGTAGCGCACCTCCTAGTGCGCCACAGAAGTTTGGGATGGTGCGCTACCCCTGGGATCTTCTGTGGCGCACTACCTAGTGCGCCACTAAACTTCCATAGTGCGCTTTAGGTGTAGTGCGCCACAGAAGGTAGACCATGTGCGCCACAGATGTATTTTTTGTTTTTTTTTTAATTTCCGAGCCAGATTATATACAATATTACAGCAGATATACACACACAGATACAAGATATACAATTATATATATAAATACTCAATATGAAAAACAAGATTGAAACAAATACATATAGATAAGTCTCATACATGAATACATAGTCTAAGTTAATTACATATTTCGATCATGTTACAAAGTAGTAGTTGGTGACATGCAAATACATGTGTCGATCGAACAAGTTAGAGCTCGGAAGCTCGACTAGACATCTAAACTAGCTAGCTAGACACAAACGCGGGATAAATAACCAAAGAAGATAAGCATGATCACCGCCACGACGAAGGTGTAGGTCTTCATCCGGTTCCTTGTCCTAACTCCCGCTAGATAGCGCGTGTATCTAGCTTCCGCCTCCGCCATAGTGTTGTACCCTTTGTAGCTATTTCCGCTGAAACGGTGCACCTGTCTCCGACAGTCTTCCCAATCATCGTAGACTCCGGGAACCCGTCCCTTGTACACGACGTACCACGTCATCTATAAGTTGACAATAATAATTAACCGACTATTGAAAAAAACATATATAATTAAAGTCGCATATGAAGATACACTTATAGAAAGTACTCCTAAATCAAAAAGACCAAACTCAAAAAGCATGCCTCATATATAACTAGGTTGTTCGACACAGGAATATGCTACGATGGAACTGTCCGCCAAGTAGGATGCACAACACCTGGACCTATGCATAGCACAAGGCGGACAATCCCATCGCAGCACATTCACATATAGTGTGCCACGACATTTCAATCATCGGCATTATTCTTGAAAAAGACCAAAGTAACTCAAAAAGCATGCCTCATATATATACATAGGTCGTTCGACACAGGAATATGCTACGATGGAACTATACACCAAGTAGGATGCACAACACCTGGACTTGTGCATAGCACAAGGCGTACAATCCCATCGTAGCACATTCACATATATAGTGTGCCACGACATTTCAATCATCGGCATTATTCTCGAAAAAGACCAAAGTAACTCAAAAAGCATGCCTCATATATATACATAGGTCGTTGGACACAGGAATATGCTACGATGGAACCGTACGCCAAGTAGGATGCACAACACCTGGACTTGTGCATAGCACAAGGCGTACAATCCCATCGTAGCACATTCACATATATAGTGTGCCACGACATTTCAATCATCGGCATTATTCTCGAAAAAAGAGTAAGGAAAAAAAGAAGGACCAAATTGAGCAAAGGACCAAAGAGTAAGCAAAAAAACCAAGCATTGATTGATATATAATAATAATAAGCAAAATAAGTTCACTTGTCGTCCACACACACACACAAAGGTCATCTATAGTTTGTAACTACAACTAGGCCAACATCAAGCCTTCTGGCTCGGCTTAGGGAACGGGAGGACGCCCTGTCTCGTCATGAACTTCCTATAGTCACCCTGCATCTCTAGGCGATCTTCTATGTCACGGTTATTCGGGATATTTCCTCCGTAGAAGATCCCCCCGAAGTCATGACATCACGAAAGATGATTACCCCAAACTGCTGCTGGATGCGATACATCTCTTGTCTAATATCCGAATCATTGATCTTGGCCTTTGCTTCGGCCCACTGTTTGAGATGATCTGGCAGCGTAGAATTCTGCTGGTCAAGTAGGAACGCCCTCATGTGATGGAGTGCGTAGTAGGCTTCCTTCTTACTGTTTTCCGGCTGCTTCACGCAGGGGAACTCCGTTACGTGGTTGAAGACGTGCCTGCCGAACTTGACCTTCTTACGCATGAAGCTGGTGCCTTCCGTCGAGGCAAAGCCAGTGAGAGCATCATCCAGAACTTCCTTGATCTTGTCGTAGTTTTTCTTCTTTTCTAGACTCCCCGAGTCGAAATACGTGGCGTGGGAATGCTTCGGCGATAAGGAGATGAGCGTGCAGTGTTCATCTCTGCGCAAAAAATTCAAATGGAATGTGTTGGAAAAAGAATGATAATGATCTAATAAAGCCAATCGACGGTGGCGAGTGAATAACGACTTACTCGGGAAAGTAAGGCACGAGAATGTATTCCTTTGTCTTGTTCGCCACGAGGATTCTTTTTAGGTACGAGGCCACGATACGTCGTTCGGCGGGGGAACCCAAGCAGCCGTCACGCATGTAGTAGGGGTCCACTATAGCGATGCCCGGTGTGTTCTCTCTAATGATCTGCGTGGCCAGGCTGAGAGAAAACAGACGGACCATGGTATAGTGCAGCGGGTATAGGTGGAACATATTGAAGATGTCCTCGAACCGCAGGAAGAACAGATCCGCGGGGGCAGTGTCGACGAAGCCCAAGCCTGGTGGCACCTTAACCACGAATACCGGGTGCGAGGGATCTTTCTCCGATAGAAGGCGTGTCTCTATCGTCAGCACGCCGTCATGCACACTCTACAGTTCCGAACTGGCGAGCTTCCGCAAATTCTTAGGTAGCATGGGCTCACCCGCCACATGAATCCTCCACATAATACCCTCGGGTCTTGGTGGCCCGTCCCGAAACCTGATCGGATTCGCAGTTGTTGACGTCACCGGCTGGCTCGAGCAGCTAGATTTTCTTTTCCTGCCCTTTTTTCCTTTTGGAGAGCGGGCAGGCACCGCAATCTGAGCACTGGCCGCCCTATGTAGTGTGTCAGGGCTTAGAATAAAGGGCCGCTTGGTTGTATCAGCTGGCTCTGTAAAGGCGCAAGCTGGAGGCGTCTCCTGAGAACCAAACAGATGCTTGGTGATAGTGGCTTTCTCTGTGGGGCCACCAGCTAGGTCTTCTTCGTTGCCAAACTGAGTGCTGAAGAAGTGATCATTCCAGTCTTCGCCGTCCTCGGCCGGATCCTGCGCCATGTGCATATCATCAACATGATCATCCGAGCCACCGCGTGGAGGTGACAGCGAGGGCGGTAAGGGGGCCTTGCCACCGCTTGTCGCTGGCACGACATGCGGTGCTGTTGTCTGTGGCGTGATGGCCCCCGCCGTCCCCAAACGGATCATGCTCTTTGGCCATAGCAAGAATAAGCCGAAGCAACTTCTGAGGACAGACGGCTCTTCTTCATCCGCTCCTGGGGGTTGAATGGGAGGTTCCAGGTCGTCGCAGCCCCTTAGCACCCGACTAATTTTAACCATGTGCACGCTATCTGGCATCGGCTTTGAGTGGAACGTGCGCTGCAAGGGTTGAACGATGGTACCCTTGGCAACATCCCTCAGCTCGTTGTTCACGTAGCATAAGAGAGTGCAAGGAACATCCATCTGCGGAAAACATGTACGGCGTCGTCAGAGCGAGATGCCATAAGAGTAATAGATGGCATGAAAGGCGATAATTAAAGCAATATGTTTACCGTGATGGCGTCGAGATCGGCTAATGTCGACGCACCGCATATGACGACGGGCGTGCAAGAGACGGAAGGGCTGCTTGATGGTGCGGTGCTGGCCGCCGGTGTATTCTCCCTACCGACGGGTGCTTGGAGCTCCGATGCCGCCGCAACGATGGCAGGGGGGCACCAACATGTACTCTGGCGCCGCGGTGATGGCAGGGGGAGTCACCAACACTTGCGGCGCCGCGGTGCTAGCGGGCGGAGTCACGAACACGTAGTTCTCCTGATTCGTCGGCGCCGCGTTGTTCGAGTGGCTGCTGACCATGCTTGGAATCGGGCATGGCCCTACTCGACCACCCGCACTCCAGTTCGCTATTGACTCCACCAAGGTAGGCAGGAAGGACGTGATTGTGATTGCCACGTTGTCTTGGACGATCTGCGGGATCCGCGCCACTTGTGCCTTAAGTTCTTGAACCTCTCGGTTTTCCTCCTTGCTCCTTCCCGACGGCGCCACATGCGTCCTCGGCGGTGGACCAAAATGATCCACCCAATTCTTACCCCCGAGGCCGGCCAGACGGCCAGCCGACGACGGCTTCTTCGTAACCGGCTCTATTTTCTTGGCCCGGTTCATCGCCCTGTTAAAAGGGTTATCCCACCGGGTGGCCGCCATCGACCCCTGGGATGAGGAACCCTGGGATCCATGACTAGCAACAATTTCCTCCTCCTGCAGAAGAAGTAACAGTGAATCATTTAGATCATCGATTAGATTGCAATCGTGTTGATCCGCGGTAATTAGATTATACTTACCACAATTTCCTCGAATTCCTTCACCGCAGGATCCGCGGTGAGTTGTTTGGTTTTTGGGTCCACATGGTAACGGGCCCTGATGAAGTTTCGAACCTGCCCGGGTTCGAATTTAGCAAAGGGGTTTTCTATCCCCTTGGATCTATACTCTTCGTCCTCCTTATTCCATTTGGCCTCCGCGGTTCTGTATCCACCAGATCCGAGATGGTGATGACCTATATTCATCGCCTGCAGCACCTTTCCCCGATTACTATTGGCCAGGGCTCTTTCGGATTCACACCTCTCCTTGATCTCCCGGAACTGATCTTCGGTGATCTGTGGGTCAATCTTCTGGGATCTCCTCGAGACTTATATGACATTATATGACATCAAGCAAATACATGCAGATTATAGAACCTGTCATTATATGACAGTATGGATCATCAGTAAATGTGTACACATTTTTTGTACACATTGTTTATGACAGCAAATATGACAGCAAATATGACAGCAAGTATGGATTATATGTCAGCAAGTATATGACAGCAAATATGATAGAAAATAACAAGTTCATCAGTATATACACATTGTTTGTAGTTGCTGGATCAACCACAAACTAGGGGGTGCACCCAGGAGTGCAAAACAAGATGCTAGGGGGTGCACCTCTGATACAAGCTAAATTTGGATAAACCCAAAGCTAGGGGGTGCACCCAGGAGTGTCCACCTAGGAGTGCAAAACCATATGCTTTTTACCAAGCTAAATTTGCTAACCCTAGCTAGCTTCTTGTACATAGACTATCCATGAGATGATTTTATCTTGTCTAATCATTTATATAAACAATCATTGCAAACTTTTGTAATATCTAAGCCAGAAATGGACATCTACTTGAAAGAAGGATCTTACTACCTTGCACATACATACAATCTACACATTAAAGAACAACACAAGGTAATAAATAAGACTATCTGACAATGCAATGCAAGCCAGATAGATTTGATCAAATAAAACAATATGACAAAGCAAGATATATTTTCACAGTATTGTTTCAAGTACTCATATCATGCTTTGTTTCACAGTATTGTTTCAAGTACTCATAAAACACAGTATAAAATAGGAAACATAATCCACAACTAAAGAAGCTTGGATACAAACACATATCATGTTCTGCTACAGAGAATTTCACAACCCCAAGCCCTAAACATAGGTATTGCTAGCTCTGAACCTTACTCTAAGGCTAACCTACTCTGAACCTTACTCTAAGCTACTTTGAACCTTACTATGAACCCTAAGCTACTCTGAGCCCATCTACCAAGCTTACTATGAACCCTAAGCTACACTGAACCTTGCTATCTACCAAGCTTACTCTGAACCTTGCTACTGATCTGAACCCTAAGCTTACTCTAAACCCTTGCTACTCTGAACCCTAAGCTATCTACCAAGCTACTGATCTGAACCCTAAGCTTACTCTGAACCAATCTACACTAAACCTTGCTATCATCATATCATATGTGAATATGACCAACATATTCTTGTACAGACATAGTGGACTGAAACTACTTTTCATATCAACATATGACTAACATATGACCAACATATTCTCTGAACATATTCTTGTAGAGACATAGAAGATGACCAACATATCATATGTTCGGGTTCAAAGTAAACCAGGTTTCCTCTCCTGCTGATGTACGGCTCTAGTTGGCCATTTCTGCACTTTTTTAAAGCTTTTCTGGTGAGATTGTTACAGAGAATTGCTACTACTACTACTAGTAGTTGATGACTGCATGGACAACAATGATCGAGCCCATGATTGATGCAATCTCTACTAGTTTGCACATTCAGCACAGTAGTGTTTCTCTATGTGAGTAGGTAGCTGAATTTGAGGCTGGTACTGTAGAAGCAGATGCAGTTATGCAGTTGCTCTAGGGTTCATCACTCAGAGAGGGAGAGAGGGAGAGATGGGAGGGGCTAACCTCTAAGACGAGGATGATGTTGGCGGGCAAATGACGACAAGCAAACGACGGCCTTCTCCTCCTCTCGGACACGGGCGACCTCCTCCTCCTCCTCGAGTGTGGCGGCGGCGGCTGGCAGGGATCCTCCTCCAGTGCGACGCTCACCTCTGACGGGCGGACGACGGGCAGACGACGGGCGGACGACGACGGGCGGACGACAGCGGCCTCCACCTCCTGAGACACAGCGGCTGCTCCTCCTCGGACACGGGCCTCCTCCTGAGACGCGGGCGGACCTCCTCCTCGGACACGTACGGGCGGACCTCCTCCTCCTCGGGCGTGGGCAGACCTCCTCCTCCTCAGACGCAGCAGCGGCGGATCGAGAGCGGCGGCGGCGGTCCTTCGGCTTCGGGCTGAGAGATGGAGAGATGGGGATGAGAGAGGGGGTCGGGCGCCACGTGTGGATAAAGCCACTTAGGCGTAGCGCACTGAGCCATAGTGCGCTACGGATATCTGTAGCACACTATGGGCTAGTGCGCTACGCCTATCGGCTTCTAACTACTACATAAGAGAACTACAGCCCCACTAGCTAACAACTATACTAGCCTATCCCACTGGTTCTGCCCACTACTCTATTCTAAACCTGAGAGCACCTAGGTTCGAATCCTGGTGCCCCAATTTTTTGTTTTGATTTTAAAAATACTTTTAAATATTCCAAAAAATGCCCAAAAGTGGTGATATATGCCATAGAAGTTTTATTTTGATTTTAAAATACTTTTAAATATTCCAAAAGTAATAATATTCCAAAAATGCCCAAAAATATGATTTAAAGTATAACTAAATTTCATAATACTTTGTCCATGAATATTACAATCTTTTTCGACCACGCGTTTACAATATTTTTTGAGCTAGCGTTTTACAATCTTTTTCCCTTCTTTGTCGCGGTTGAATAATTTAGCCCCGGCACTTTAATGTTTCTTCTTTCGAACGGGCTACCTTTTTTGGGTAGGGTTGTCCTTTTTCTTCTTGTGATGTATGTTGCTGCATCGTAGTCGTCGTCATCTTCAATCTTTGGATCACCGTACTGGTCGAAGTCTTGCTCGTTGGCGACTCCATCCATTCCGATGATGTTTCTTTTTCCTCTCCTCACGACAACACGGCTAGGCTTTGTCGGGTCGGTAATGAAAAAACATTGGTCCACTTTGGTAGCCAGTACCCACGGTTCATTTTTCGCGGCCACGTTTGCACCGGCGGCCTTGGATTTGGCTGCTTCGGGTATAACCATGGTTGTGAAATACCGGTCTTCTCTTTCGACGCTCTTTGCCCATCTGACACGGAACATCGGCACCTTTTCTCCACAGTAGTCGAGCTCCCAGATCTCCTCGATTCTTCCGTAGAATCTTTCCTTCACGTTGTCATCGGTGTAGAATTCCGACGTTACGCCTGAGTTCTGATAATCACACTTGTTGTCCTTTTCCTCCGTGTAGAATGTGTAGCCGTTGATATCATACGCCTGATAGGTCACCAGGTTTTGCATCGGTCCCTGCGACAAGGTGAATATGATCTTTTCCGTGTCAGAAGAATGCGAGCGCGGGGGATTATCAAGGAGCGTCTTCCTAAACCAACGCGTGAAATCTGAGTTGTGCTCTTTGATTATTTCTCCATGCGTCCTCTGTATGCCCCGATCACTGTACTTCTTCTCGATTAACCTTTTGTGCTTCTGTACCCAAGGATCGACCAGTTCTAAATGCTGTAGCGCGACGAGGTTTGCTCGATCAAAGTCTGCACGTCGAAAATCGAAATCTGCATGCAGTATGCGACGACCCTCTCGGTGACCAGATCCGTCGAGCTTGCCAAGGTGTCTGTTGACGGGAAGACCGACAGGGTTCTCGATGTCTAGATAATTCGTGCAGAAAGAGATGCACTCTTCGACCAGAAAGCCCTTGGCTATGCTTCCATCTGGACGGGACCTGTTGCGAACGTATCCTTTGATGTGTCCGTTCATCCTTTCGAACGCCATCATGCTGCGGAGGAACATCAGCCCGAGTTGTACGATGTCCTCCACAACATGGACCAGCAGATGCACCATAATGTCGAAGAATGCGGGTGGGAAGTAGACCTCAAGCTCACATAGTATCACCACGATCTCCTCCTGTAGCCTTCCGAGCTAATTCAAGCCAATCGACTTCCTAGAGATGACGTCGAAAAACTTGCATAGGCCAAATAACGTTTCACGGACGTGCTCGTCCATTATCCCTCTTAGTGCGACCGGAAGTACCTGCGTCATTAGCACGGCACAGTCGTGAGACTTCATGCCACTGAACCTCTGCTTCGCCTCGTCTAGTTATCTGCTTATCTTGCCCGCGTAGATGTAAGGAAATTTGACTCCTAGAAGGCACTTGAAAAACTGTTTGATCTCATCCTGGCTTAGAGTGAAGCAAGAAGGAGGGCAGTAATATTCGTTCTTCTTGAACTTTTTACCCTTCCGACGACCTTGTGTCGTCTCCGACTCATGATCATCGTCATCTTCCTGATCATCAGGAGTAGTGCGTCCTCCGTGAAGCTCCTTCCGGATACCCAAGCATATCAGGTCGTGCCTTGCTTTCGGACCATCTTTCGTCCTATCTGGCATGTTGATTATGGTGGCGACCAGACTCTCGCACACGTTTTTCGTGATATGCATGATGTCGAGGCTATGAGGCGTGCGGAGAAACTTCCAGTATGGCAACTCCCAGAAAACAGACCTTGTTTTCCATACCTTCATCAGCGGCTTGTCTTGTTGCTGCCTCTTTTGCTTCTTTCCAGGCTTAGGACAATCTTTCCAGTTTTTCAGCAACTCTTCCACTTCTTCGCTGCTCCTACGCTCTGGGATTCCTCGGGTCTCTGATTTGCCATCGAACAGGTCTCCACGTTTTCTCCATGGATCATTCTTGCCGAGCCACCTCCGGTGCGCCATGAACACGGTTTTCGATGACCCTGGATCTTTCTCTAGTTGGAGATAGCTTGTGTTATCCATGCACCTAACGCATGCGCAGAATCCTTGGATAACCTGCCCCGAGATATACCCGCAACCTGGATAGTCTTGCACCGTAGTGACCAACGCGGCTCTCATAGTGAAATAATCTTGTGCGACGGCGTCGTAAGTATTGGCTCCAGATTCCCATAACGTGGCTAGCTCCTCTTTCAACAGCCCGAGATACAGATTGATGTCGGTACCAGGTTGTTTCGGCCCTTGAAATAGCATACTCATTTTTATGTACTTCTTCTTCATGCACAACCATGGAGGGAGGTTGTACATCCATACAAACACGGGCCAAGTGCTGTGCGTGCTGCTCTGGCTACCGAACGGATTGAGTCCATCGGTGCTCGCACCAAGCCTGATGTTCCTCGAATCTCCACCGAATTCTGGGAATTCGAGGTCCAATGCTTTCCACTGGCTAGCATCTGAAGGGTGCGTCAGCAGCTCATCCTTTTCGGGGTCATCATCATCTCCTGGCTTCTTCCTTTCCGCATGCTATCGCATGAGCTTCGCTTCCTTAGGGTCCGCGAAATAGCGCTGCAGACGAGGAGTGATAGGAAAGTACCATACCACTTTTCGAGGTGCTTTCTTCCCTTTCTTGTATCGACTCACGCCGCACACCGGACATGTGGTTTTCTCCGCGTCCTCGCCCCGATAAATGATGCAATCGTTGATGCATACGTGATATCTAACGTGCGGTAGATCGAGAGGACAGACGATTTTCTTGGCATCCTCGATACTAGTTGGACATGTGTTCCCCTCCGGGAGACGATCGTGCCAGAATGCCATCATATCGTCGAAGCTTGCGTCGCTCAATTTGTGCTTTGCTTTCATCTCCATAGCCTTGAGCGTTACATTCAACCGGGTATCATCGGGCCTGCATCCTTCATACAATGGAGTAACCGCGTCTTTCTCAAGTTGCGCAAGCTTGGCTTTATCTCTAGCGGCAGCCCTGGCATTACTCGTCTGCTTGAGAAGCAGCTCTTGCACATAAGGGTCCCGCACCCAGCCTGACGTTGTTCCATCGTCGTCTGCTCCTCCGGCATCTAGATCATCATCATCCCGGTCTGCTTCCGCACCTTCACCATCTCCAGGAGACTCTTCATCATCTCGCCCGTTCTCGCCGTGATGATGATCATCGTCCGGCCACCTTCACTGTCTCCATCATCTACGTCATCGCTTATCCAACGAGTGTATCCATCCATGAAACCATGGCGGAGCAGGTGCGCCTGCAGATTCCCGGAATCTGGGTCGATCACCCAGTTGAGTTTGCATCTTCTGCACGGACATCTTATATACGTCTTGTTATTTCGTATCATGTCGGCCGTCGCACATTTCAAAAATCTAGCCACAATGCCTTCGCTCATTATGCGGACCATTTTTGCCTGCACGGTGTACACGGTACAATTTTGAAGTCTATTAGAACCACATAATGAATGCATGCATGCAATGGTCGATAGAAAATTTCGGCATGACCTATCCTAAAATTAGGACCTTTGCGAAATGCCAAAATCTTGCCAAAATGGAAATGAATCAACATTTTGGCAAAACAAATGGCAACTTGTTCAAATACAAACACAAGAGAGAGAGAGACCGGTCCATACACACATGAACATATCATTATCCTCTCCATACACACATGCATGAGCATCATCGATACTCTCCATATACACACACATATGACCATCGATCCTCTCCACATACACACATCATGAGCATCGATCATCTACATACATATGAGCACATCATCCATATACACATGAACACATCCTTACATGGACAACTTACCGAGATGAGAGACCGATCGCGAGAAAGATGGAAAGGAGAGGTGCGCGCGTCGACCGGAGAAGGATAGATGAGAGACCGGAGACCTCCTTCTATTACTTATGTAACATCCAAAGCAAGTTTTACATGCTAAAAATGGTGAATGTGTGGAGAAATTGAGGTGGGAAGGAGAAGATCCCAACTAGATCTAAGGAGGAAGAAGAAGGGGAAAGTGAAGTGTGGGGTGGTGGATGTGTGGTCACACATGTGCACATAAAGTGCTGTCCTAAAGAAATCGACACATCCGTGGCGCACACGGCCCTAGTGCGCCACAGGGAGTACAAACATCTGTGGCGCACTATGCCATGTGCGCCACAGATGCTCCTACTCCCTGTGGCGCACTAGGCCGAGTGCGCCACAGGAGTTTGTGGCCGTTTCAGAGCAGAGGGGGGCAAGCGCTTAGGCGTAGCGCACCAGCCCCATGTGCGCCACAGATGACCCTAACAACCGTGGCGCACATGACTATAGTGCGCTACAGATGTTTGGCGTGCGGCCAACAGGGCCCTGGCCCACACACATCTGTGGCGCACTATAGTCATGTGCGCCACGGTTGTTCTAGTTATTAGTAGGGCACTGCCCACAGGTGAGCCACGCCTGTTTTAGCCGTGGGGCACTTCAACCATGTGAGCCACGGATGTGCTGATTACCTATAGCCGTTTTCCTAGTAGTGTAAGTGCCGGTGAAAACCGAGCCGTTGGCGGGCGTTGGCGGTGTTAACCCATCGTAACCTTGATGAAGGCATCATTGTGCACCTAGTGTCGACCTCAATCGTGCTACTCTGGGTGAAACCCTAAGATCTTTGGAACGGGCGATGGCGGCGCCGTGGTGTCGTGTTGTCTCTTGGGAGCATCGCTAGATGGAAGAGGCAGGACATGTGGAGCGGATTTGTCTTGCAGGGAGCTTCGACGGCGATTTCAAGCCATGCTTGACCGATAGGTGTTATGCTGAGTCATTCTTCTTCGGCAGGTGCTATGCACGACAGATTCTCTGGAGACTTCAAGTTGTGTTTGCTGGTGGTACTTGGAGGCATGGTGCTGCGCGATACCGGTGGCAACCGCGACATGCTTTGGAGATAGTGCGCAGGAAGGTGGTGCTACTTGACACCGAGGTGGTGTCGGTAGATGGTGTGGAGAGAGTATGCACATCGATATACATGTTGATGATGGTTTGGCGGAAGATAGTGGAGGCGGCGACATCCGGAGCATGTGTGGGCACCGTTTCGTGGATATGCTGGGCGGATCTGGTCTCGTGGAGTTCATGAGACAGCTAGGTGTTTGCTAGATCTCATCAGGGAGCTGACGATATGGTTATCGTTTTGCTCGGTGTTTTAGTTTGACGGTTTCGGTTTGTATGATCTTTATAATAGCTTTTGCCATACTTTGTTGCTCTAATAATAAATAGAGGTTGTGTGCATCTCTTGGTGCAGAGGTCATGGCTTCGCTCCCATTTTGAAGAAAACGAAGCAGCTATAACATTCCCTAGTGTCGGTGCCAGGGGCAATTATACTAGCCAGGCATCAACAAGGATCTAGCCTACCTTTCAATTTTTCCATCAAAATCATCAATGATATGCTGTATTTCTTAGCTATATGTTGGATCGAAGCAAGAGTTGTGAACGCTCCCATAAGAAAATAGGAAGAAGCTGAGTTAAAGTTAGGCCATATGCGGCAGCCCTATCCTGGGTCTAGGACGTGGACCTAAATAACATATGAGTTGACTCCTTTGTACACTGGTGGAAATAGCTCTAAGTGTCCCGGTTCGTAAGGGGCTTTAGTCTCGGTTTCCCAACCGGGACGGGGCAATCGGGACTAAAGCCCCCACCCTTTAGTCCCGGTTGGCCCACGAACCGGGACAAAACATGGTCCACGTGGTCGCTGTTCCGCGCGAGGGTGGAGGAGCAACCATCCCGGTTCGTAACACGAACTAGGACAAATCATCCTCTGCCGCGGGAGAGAATTCATTTTGGCAACCTTTTTTTTTGCCGCGGCAGCATTTTGGCCACTTTTTGTGTCGCGGCAGAGAATTCATTTATGTTGTTTTATTTTTTATTTTGTGTTTTGCACTCATCAATGAAGGAACCATTATATTACACAACATCATCAGGACCATATAGATCCAAGTGTCAAACATATTACATTCTATACACTGGTTTCATGCACATATATACATACAAAATAATCTCTTTGTATAATCTCTATTGCCTATACACCCGCATAGTATTCTTCTTTTGGATTTAGGACTTCTGCATCCAAGAATCCCGCCAATTCCTCCTCAATTGCTCGTAGGCGATCCTTTGGCAGAATACCGTCCCGTAGACGTTCGAACTGATTTAAAAAAGGAGTCAACCTATATGAATGAAACTAAACACAATTTGATGGTAATAAAAAACTATAAAAATTGTTTGTGTATGTTAAGTTGCTCTAAATTTCTGCCCTTCTCACAGCACGTCTGACGGATGAACTCGCAAACATAGTATCCACATAAATTGTTTCCTCATCCCTACGTCAAGCACTTTACGAGAACAGAGTTCAATCAACATAATAATCAAGCATGATAACGATATCAAAACAAGAATCAAAGAGATGCGCGGATATAGCTAGTGGTACTTACATCTTGTGGTTTATGTAAGCTCCTCTTTCCAAACACCCCTAGCCTTCTTGGTGAACCGTTTCCAAGCGCTGCCCGGAGAAGAAAATGAATAAAACAAGTTATTGATTACTTGATATCATAAAATTCACGAACGTTGCCGATATAGTGTCGTAATGATTAGAGTTACCGCTGGAGAATCATCTCCATGTCCTTTCATGTCTTAAGGGGTTTATGTTTCGAGTTCATGACTAGTACCCGCCCTTTGTCAGGTTGAATGATTAACAAAATATAGTGGAAGCTGCGCATGCATAACTTAACAATTATACACTCAACGTCGAGTAAGCGAAATAAAAAGTTTATACAAGACAATAACACTCACTCGAAGTTGTAAGGAAATAGTATTTCCCTTATGGTTTCTTGAAACCTTAACGCGTGTACAATATTATCCTTTGTATCCTAGGGTTTTGTTTTGAGATTAGCTTGATGAACCCAATATGGGTCAACAAACACAATGTCATAGATTTGTCCTCTGCTGCATTCGATAATCTTCATTCTACATATTATAGTATGATTATATACATGCAATAAACAAGGTGAGATAGCTAGAGACTTAATTAATTACAGAATTAGTACTTACAGACAATAGGCACTAATGATTGATTTGTCCAAGGTGTCTTGATTGAATAATTGAAATAATTCAACAAATTCAATGACTACCATGTCCTCTGCTTCTTTCTCGTAATGCTTTTTTGTAACCCTCAGCAGTATCCAGTTAGCCCGGCCTTTGTGGCATGCATGTACCAGTTATGCAATCTTCGCATTTTTGTTGGAAGATACTTTACCTCCTCAGGTTTGACGTACTGGTATTTGTATGCTACTTCACCCGCGGGGAAGTACTGTAACTGTGATAAGTAGTGGGCAATACTCATACCTTGAGCAGCGACTTCTCTATATAGTGCAACTATCTTTGGATCATACTTCTCTTTGGCCGCATATTTGCTTGACTCCACATTGGTATGGGAAATCACCTTGAGAGGGGCGCAAGATTGTTTTGTTTGTTCTCCGTGCTGGGCAACAAATTTCCCTTTAGCATTGGCTCGGGTTGGTGAAGGCCCTTTAGCATTTTGAACAATCGGGCTTTATCTTCTTTGGTGTTGAGGAACTCTGGCTCTTTCGGCCGCCTCAGCTTAGCGAAACCTTAATCCTACAGGGCAGATAGTCTTCTTTGCTTCGTACGCACTCTCGAGAAGTTCGTTATGCTTTGGAAACTCTAACTTCATTATTTTCAGCATCTTTTCAAATGCGGAGTCAGTTAGACCACACTCTGCCTTCCATCGCAGCAATTCCAGTGTGGTACCGAGCATTGTGCTCCCATCTTCACAATTTGGGTACAACAATTTCTTGCGATCTTCTAACATGCCCTCCAACTTCAACTTCTTCCATGCATGTTGTGTTTGCGGGGATCCGATGGATATTGAGATTATTATGTTGGTTTGATTAATGGTTTTGTCTTTATGATTCTATCATGTCTGTGTTGTTTGTGATCTTGCATGCTCTCCGTTGTTAGTAGCTATCTTGGCCAAGTAGTTTCTAGTGACTCCAAGAGGGGGTATTTATGCTCGATAGTGGGTTCATGCCTCTAGTTTCCAAGGGAAGTGACAATAATCTCTTCGGTTGTAGATGTGCTGTTGATACTAGGGAGAAAACAACGGTCTCTTGTTCATGGAACATGTGGACTATTTACCTTACACACTTTGCTTAAAGCAGTTTTCTGTTGCTTGTAACTTAATACTGGAGGGGGTTCGTATGATAACCTGAAGGTGGACTTCTAGTCATAGATGCAGTTGGATGGCGGTCTATGTATCTTGTTGTATTGCCTAGTCGAATCTCATAGGATCTTTCTGACTAGTAATTGCATTGTTATGCCTTGCTCAGTTCCTATCAATTGCCTTGTTGTAATTTGTTTACCCTGCATGCCATGTTGTTTATCTAAGGAGAGCACCTCTAGTGAACTATGGACCCCAGTCCAATCTTTAGCATTGATACATCTTCCACTGTTACTTGTTTACTTGCTGCAAACCATTACCTTCCACACCATATGTTTAATCCTTTGTTACAGCAAACTGGTGAGCTTTACGTCCTCACTGATTCGTTGGGACAAAGTCTTAAGTTTGTGTTGTGCAGGTCTCCACGTTGCTTGCAACACCTTTGTGACGTTTCCTTCTTCCTTCAAGTTCGATAACCTCGGTATCTACTGAGGGAAACTTATTGTTGTGCTCATCACACCTTGCTCTTGGGGTTCCAACGAAGTGTCCCACGTCAACACTGGGTGCACGCATCAAGATTTCTGGCGCCGTTGCCAGGGAGGCTAAGGACGTCTTCACAAGGGGAGTCCTTAACTTCCTTTCTCTTTACTTTGTTTTTAGTTTGCTTTGTTTATTTTGCTCGGTTTTGTTTGCCTCTTTTCAAAAAACCCAAAAAAATTAGTCTAGTTTGGTTTGCTTGCTTTATTCAAAATCACAAAAAAATTAGTTCCTGCTCTAGTTGCTACCATGTATGGTTTTGGACCAACCTTTATTTCCCCTATGGTAGAAATCTCCACTTTTAAGCAAAAAACCGAAGGAAGTTTTAAAGAAGCTTGGTCTAGAATCTCTGCTTTCCAGAGGGAAACTGGGCCTAAGGTAAGTCTTAGCTTAGTCATTGATAGTTTCTACCGCAGTATTGCTCTTCGTTATAGATATGCTTTGGATGTTGTGGCTGAGAAAGACTTTTTGCTATGTACTGAGGATGAAGCTTTTGATGCCATAAGAAAATTAATCATGATTTATGGTACACCTGGCAAGTCTGATTCCTCTTTCACAAATATTTTTGCTAGGTTGAACACTCTTGAGACCGGTATTGCTGCTATGAATAGTTTCTATCACACGCTTAGGGATTACCATGATTATGTTCCCATAAATTCTGATCCCTCAAAGTGGTTTCCCACAATCAAAGTCACAATAAACACTACACTTTTTGATGCTGGCTGTGATATCATGACTGAATTTTGTCTCATGCCTAAAGATATTTATGATTCCTTGAGTCTTTGGGGGATTATTGAAGGAGGAGAGGAAATATCTCTTACCAACAATGCCACTATATTACCCATTGGAATAGCTGAAGGTGTGTTTATAAAAATTTCAGGAAAAATGGCGACTACTGATTATCTTGTTATTGAATGTGTAGATAAAGGACAGATCACACTTGGAAGATCTCTACTAAAACACCTTGGGATAGTGATAGATGTGGAAAAAGGCATCATGCATTTTGCTTCTCCGGTAAGCAATCATATCTTCCCTAAAGAGAAGAAGAAAGGTAAGAAAGGAAAGAACAAGAGGGGTAATGCTTCTTCATTTGAAAATACTTGATTTTTCTTTCTTCTTGTGCCTAACTTAAAGGCGTTAAAGAAAAGTACTTTTTGGGAGATAACCCAAGAGTTTCCTTGAGTCTTGGAAGTTATTACTTCAGTAATGACCTCTCCTTATCATTTTTCTTTGCTTTTTGTGCCAAGAATGACCTCTAATGAGAGGGAAGTAAGATTTTGGGAGTTGCTGTCCCAAAACAGATTTCTGTCCTCCACAAACAAAATTCTTGAGGAGTCTCTATAACTCGGATTGAGATAATGTTGCTAATGAAGATTGTGTGAAGTTTTGTATGAAGGAAAAAATTTAGGTGTAGAGAGAGAATGATGCAATGAGATGAAGAATGGACAAAAGCTCAAGCATGGGGATGCCACCATGGTGCAACCCCAAGAAATATCAAAGAGGTAGAAGCGTGAAAGCTTGGGGATGCCCAAGGAATCCCCTTCTTTATCAATAAAAAGCTCAGGTCTATCTAGACACTTCGTTTTTATTGTTTCATGCTCAGTTGTGTTGTTCTTGGAGCGTCTTAGTTTTCGTTTGCTTTACTTAGGTTGTTTAGTTTGCTTGAATAAAAAAGTTTGGACCCCCATTCTCGCTGTGTTTTTTTGCAAATAAGTTGCTTGGTGTTGGAAAGGAGTAGTAAGTTCTTGCTTGAAGTGCAAGAGGAGCTTGCATTGACTGTGACTTAGATTTTAGCATGACATGCTACGTGTTGTTTTGACCTTATGCTTAGTGATTATTTCTGTAGCATGTCTTGTTCCAAACAATTGGGATTGCTTAGTGTGCCTTGAAGAAATTATGTGTTGTTTTAGCATGCAAAAGCATAGTATTGTGGTATTCTCCTTTGATGCTTTGCTTGGGTTGACTTGGCCCATGCTCACACCATGTTATGACTATGACAAGTAACCATTAGCCTCTATGATCATTTAGTCCTTGACTTGTAGTACCACTCTTTTCTTTGATTAGTATGCTTTGGTGCTCTGCATGATTATGGCCATTATGCTCTCTTAGTTGGTTGCTCCCAGTCTTTTTGCTAGCCTACACTTGTATGAGTAAGCTCTACTCATGCTTCCAACTCCCAAGAAACCAAGTTTTTCAAAATTGTCCACTATAAACTCCTATGCATGGTGTGTTACACCATTCCAAGTATATTCTTGTTTTCAACTATCTTCGAATTAAAAACTATTTTGTTATGTGAAAACTTAGTGATTAAAGCCCTCACGAACTTGATGGCACACTTTGTATTCTTTGCCCCTAATAAACTTGAACCATTGTGACAACTTTGTTGTATATGCTTGCACTTATAAGTTGGAATTATCAGAACTGTGATGTCACGGGGAATGTTTTCAACATTGCACTTGTACTTTGTACTCAGTTGATATCATGCTCTTTTGTCTATGGATGTCACCAGTGTGAAATAAAGAGGGAACTTGTAAGTCCATGGAGTTTGTATCCTGTTTTAGAGAAACTCCTGGGCCGCTAGCCTAAGCCATGCCTAATCATGGTGGAAACTTACATCATCACCATAATGAGCTATCTATGAAGCATCCTCAATAAAAAGCTATGCATATGGTAAATAAAAAGATTGCTGAGATGCTCATTGTCTGCTTGCCTTGTCATTTTGGTTATGGGAAAGCTCCTGTACCATGTGCAAGCGGTACCCCATTGGCGGTTCTCAATCATATGCAAATACTTACAATATCAAGAACTTACCTGGGCCCAAAGTTGAGTATGCATGAGGTGTGGCCCTCGTATTCAAGGGACTTGAGATTGCCAATTTATACTTCGTCAAGCATATACTCCATCTTTGCCACTTTAACCTTAATCACTTCAAGATGATTATGATAGGGGCAATGAGGGCTGAAAGCTAACAAGTACCATAATTTTTGGAAGCTCTTTTTGAAACTTGTAATCCCTACTTACTTTACAAAAAAGGGCCTTTCTTCCACCACTATTAGGTTACCACCTTCTACCTTTAGGCACCATTAAGAGAGCATAGTTGTCATTCTGTGTGCAGTGTTCCAAAGCTTATTGATTGATGCATATTGTGATATTACTTGTTCTTGTACTATTTGTTTCTAGTCACCCTTGTGAACTTTGAAGGTATCCTATGCATCTATATTGCTACTCTACGAGGGACAAGCTGATTGCCACTATGCTATCTTTTCTGTATGTGAAACAAACAAACATTTTTATTGCATATTATTGTTGATCTTTGTTTGTAGCTTGTCATGTTGCATCCATAGTTACTATGTCCTATTATTAGAACTCCATATTTCATGCACATGTTTAGAGTTCTTTGATCCTAGCTTTCAATGCTTGCAAATGGTTGGATCTTTATTGTGAGGGTGCATGTCACCTCAAAAATTATTCTTTCATCACTTACCTACTCGAGGACGAGCAGGAGTTAAGCTTGGGGATGCTGATACGTTGGAAACGTATCTATAATTTTTGATGCTCCATGCTTGTTTAGTATCTACTTTGCTTTGCCTTGTCTACACTTTGGGGTGCTTTTTACATGTGTTCTGGTACTAACATACTAACAAGTTGCAACAGTGCCAGATCCATGTTTTCTGCTGTTTTTGGTTTCAGAAAAGTTAGTAAAGAAATATTCTCGGAATTGGACGGGACAAACATCAAAGTCAATTACTTTCCGTAGGTAACAAGAAGTCCATAGGGGGGCCAGAGAGGCCGGCCAGGGCGTCCAGACATACCCTAGGTGAGGGTGGGCCCTGCCCCGCGCCTAGGAGGGGTGTGGGCGCCCTGGCCGCCGCCTCGGCCTCCCCCTTCGCCTGTAAGAAGCCTCCGATGCAGAAACCCTAAGTACCCAATCAAATCTCCACGAAACTGTCTGTAGCCGCTGCCACCATCATCCCTAGATCAGGGGGATCTGAAGTTCTTCCCGGCACCCTGCCGGAGGGGAGATCATCCCGGAGGCCTTCTCTCCGGTATGATGTGTGAGTAGTTCTACCTTGGACTATGGGTCCATCTAGTAGCTAGATGGTTGTATCTCCTCCTTTGTGCTTTCATGTATAGATCTTGTGTGCTCCGTTCATGATCAAGATCTAATCTATTTGTAATCATGCATGTTGTGTTTGTCTTATTGATTCTATCATGTCTATGTTGTTTGTGATCTTGCATGCTCTCCATTGTTAGTAGCTATCTTGGTCAAGTAGTTGCTAGTGACTCCAAGTGGGGGTATTTATGCTCGATAGTGGGTTGATGCCTCTAGTTTCCAAGGGAAGTCACAATAATCTCTTCGGTTGTAGATGTGATGTGGCTACTAGGGAGAAAACAACGGTCTCTTGTTCATAGAACATGTGGACTGTTTACCTTACACACTTTGTTTAAAGCAGTTGTCTGTTGCTTGCAACTTAATACTGGAGGGGGTTCGGATGATAATCTGAAGGTGGACTTCTAGTCATACATGCAGTTCGATGGCTGTCCATGTATCTTGTTGTATTGCCCAATGGAATCTCATAGAATCTTTCTGACTAGTAATTGCATTGTTATGCCTTGCTTAGTTCCTGTTAATAGCCCTGCTGTAATTTGTTTACCCTTCATGCCATGTTGTTTATCTAAGGAGAGCATCTCTAGTGAACTATGGACCCCGGTCCAATCTTTACCATTGATACATCTTCCATTGTTACTTGTTTACTTTCTGCAAATCATTACCTTCCACACCATATGTTTAATCCTTTTTTACAGCAAACCGGTGAGCTTGACAACCTCACTGATTCGTTTGGACAAAGTCTTGAGTTTGTGTTGTGCAGGTCTCCGCGTTGCTTGCAACACCTGTGTGACGTTTCCTTCCTCCTACTAGTTCGATAACCTCGGTTTCTTACTGAGGGAAAACTTGTTGTTGTTCTCATCATACCTTGCTCTTGGGGTTCCAACGAAGTGTCCCACGTCAACATTGGGTGCACGCATCAGTCATGAACTATAGCAGGTGAGCATTCCATCATATTCTGTGGAACAAGATTTCTGGCAGGTCATACAAGGAGAGTCCAACGGTGGTGTCTAACACCATACGTGGAGACCCAAAAGAAGGAAACTAAATAAAGAGAATAAAGACCTAGAGAAATTACAATGATTGCTGATTTATTCTTATGTCTAACACATGTAACTGTCATTTGAGGTTACATGTACTCCTATGCTTGGCCACTGAAGTCACTTACAAACAATCCCCGCGACGATGAAAATTCATCTAGTATATACCACATTCAATTGATGTACGTCACACTTTTTTGCTTGTCACCCACCTTAGAAAATTATTAGCAACTATACTAGCACCACCACTAGTTAAGAAACACCCCATGTACATCTTTCATATTAAACCTAGATAGATGAGAACAAAGGACCAGATGACTAGGTCACTAATGGTGCTATACATATGATAGAAGTACTGTAAACAATAATGCGAAGTTAGGGGAGAACCATACCATTCGGCGTAACAAGCCAAGTTCATAACTGAATTGAATCTCCAGTGCGTAATATTGTGGAAGAGTGGGCTAAAATATGGATGGAAATGATAGAAGGACATCATTTTCATGTCCACAAAAAAACAAAAAATGCTTTATGAAGTACCAACCAAAAGCATTGCTGCGTTTTCCCTAATTAAATTGCCTATAAATTTATCTATGCATATAAGAGTCGTGTTCATTTTGGGTCTAAAGATAAACTTTTATAAAATTGAATCGTTTTGTTTTGCTAGGACCAAGACGAGACACACCTATATGCTAACACAATTGTCTGTGGAAAAGGGAAGTTTCTGATTAGCCATTTGGGTATTCCGATCCATTATTGGAAACTTACTAATGCAGAATTGAAACACGTCGAGAGACTACAAAAGCGTTTAAGAAGTTGGAAAGAAAAATTGCTATTCCCGGATGGAAGATTAGTCCTCGTTAAGTTAGTACTAAGAAATATGATACTATGTATGATTTCTTTCTTCCATTTTTCTAAAAGAGAACTAGAAACATTGGATTATTTTCGATCAAGATTCTTTTTCCAGGGGATAGTGCAAAAAAAGTATCGACTCGCTAAATAATGGAGTGTGGTTTGCCATTCCAATGATCAAAGTGGGCTATGAATTGATGACTTGAGGCTAAGAATATGACCCTACTAGGTAAATGGATTTACAAGCTACTTACAGTATTGGGGGAATAGCCCGTGCTAAAAATAAAATACTTTGGTTCAAATGCCTTCTCTCAAGTCCATTGGAGGATTGGGGACTCCCATTTTTTGGGCTGGTCTAATAACGACGAAGAAGTATTTCTTACGATTCGGATCGTTTGTAATTAAAGATAACTCAAAATTTTGATTTTTGTGAGGGAAATTGGCTAGAAGATGCTACACTCCAAGAACAATATTCAGCTTTATACAACATTATTCATCATAAAAACGATACTACTGCTATGGTGTTGGAGTCCTCTCGACCGAATGTGACATCGTGGCGAAACCTAAATGGTCCTAGGCTTGCACCTTGGAAAGCTTTGGCACAACATGTGGATATGTTGCAATTATCCTCGGACAGAGTAGAAAATTCCCTATGGGCCCTACGTATATATCCATCTTTTAGCCAGTTATAATATTCTTTAATAATAAAAAGATTTGTAAAGATACCACTGAAGAATATAAAATTTTCTTGGCATCTTCATTGAGGTGTAATCCTAACCAAAGACAACCTTATGAAGCGGAATTGGCATGGAAGCATGAAATGTGTTTTTGTCACCGGGACGAGACAATTAAACACTTATTCTTTCAATGCAAATTTGCATGTTCTATATAGTCAATCATCCAAGTTGCTTATAACTTATATCCACCACATAGGTTTACCAATATTTTTGAAAACTCGATTCACGGTGTTGATCATAGGTTTAGGGTTCTTGTTAAGGTGGGAGCGTTTATCGTTATTTGGTCTCCTTGGTTGGGTAGAAATGACAAAAAACAATATAATAACTTTTTTCTCTTATACAGGTTATTTATTAGTGCACAAATATGCTCCGTTCATGATTGTCTCTGCGGGTGTCTGGAGTATCACGACCTGTTTATAGAGGTGTCTACATGATTATAGGACACTACATGATACTTTTATCCAACATAGATGACAACTTGATCTATGATTTGGACCTCCATCCCCTTAGACGTCATGCATTTTTTGCTTGATTGCATGTATCTCGCCTTTATTTTTTCGTTATTGATTGCTAGCGGCAGTGTGTATTTTAGCAACGTAGAGGCCGGTTGTACTGATTATTAGAACTTTTAAGTCACAACTTTGTATCAAAAAGAAAAAATAGTCGTGCTCATGACAAGGTGGATTGATGCCTCAGTGGGTCCAAGCCTAGACCGAAAGTAAGGTAGGGGAGCTTGTGGAAATATTTCTCGGCAGTGACAGGATATAATCCAATGGAAAAGTAGATACTTTACTGATGGACCGTCCAAGAATTGATGATGTATTGTTTGGAGAGGCGAGAGCTAGCACTCTCTTTAGTATATACAACTATCTATCTATCTATCTATCTATCTATCTATCTATCTATCTATAAGTAGACACATACGGAGTAGTTTGTATGCACTTGAAGCCAAGAGAACTTGAGAAACGAATTTCACAACAATTCTAGCGAGTATATATATCTTGTACAGTACATGTTTTGTGGTTGCTTCATTGATTGTTGTTCACTTGTTCTGTCGTGACCTCTTTCTAATCTTGAAAACCTATACCTTGTTTGCGGGTATGGAGAGCGACTGGAATATAAGTATGGCCAGATTGTCAAACACAAAGGTAGTATGGGCCAATTAGGCCAGATCTTTTTACTGGTCCATTATTTACCAGATCTGGTTGGTTAAATATGCTAATAAAAATGAATTTCAGTTTGATAAGACTGGGCCACCACCCAGGTTGGCCTCCAAGACGCTCTGATACGGTGTTGGAGACCTCACGTCCGAATGTGACGTCCAGACGGGACATAATTGGTCCTAGGCTTGCATCTTGAAAAGATTTGGTACAACATTTGGAAATGGTGCAATTATTGTTAGGGAATGGTGAGTTTCGATGGAACCTACAGGAGAGTAGAAAATTCTCTATGGGCTCTTTGTTTATAGTCTCCTTTTAGCCATCTATAATATTCTTTAACAATAAAAATATTTGAAAATATGATGGTAACACTAAAAATTAAAGTTTTTTGCTTGGTATCTTCATTGAGGTGTAATCCTAACCAAAGACAAACTTGTAAAGCAGAATTAGCACGAAAGCATGAAGTGTGTTTTTGTCACCACCACGAGACAATTAAACACTTATTCTTTTAATGCAAATTTGCACGTTCTACATAGTCAATCAACCAAGTACCTTCTAGCTTATATCCACCACATAACTTTACCAATATTTTTGGACACTCGATTCACGAGGTTGATCATAGGTTTAGGATTCTTATTAGGGTGGGAGCATTTGTTGTTATTTGGTCGCTTTGTTTGTGTAGAAATGCCAAGGTTTTTAATATTAACTTTCTTTCTCGTATTACATGTTATTTATGGGTGCACCAGTATGCTCGTTTTATGGTCGTCTCTACGGCGTCTGGAGCATCAAGATCTGTTTATTGAAGGTGTCTACATGATTGGAGCACACTGTAGGATACTTGTATCTAACATAGATGACAACTTGATATATGGATTGGACCTTTATCCCCTTATTAGACGCCATGCATTTTTTGTTGATTACAAGTACCTCGCCTTTATTTTATTAATATGGAGTGTGTATTTTAGATATATAGAGGCCGATTGTAATGTTTAAAAATCTTAAGTAACAACAGTTTATAAAAAAAGTAAAAAATAGTCGTGGTCATGACAACGTGGATTGGTGCCTTAGTGGGTCCAAGCCAAGTCCGAAAGTAAGGTAGGGGAGCTTGTGGGAATATTTCTCGGCAGAGACATGATAGAATGCAATGAAAAAATAGATACTTACTGCTGGACCGGCCAAGAATTGATGATGTTTGGAAAGGTGAGAGCTAGCTAGCATTCTGTTTAGTACATACAACTATCTATGTATCTATAAGTAGGCACATACGGAGGAGGAGTTGTTTGTATGCATGCACTTGAAGCGAAGAAAACTTGAGAAACGAATTTCACAAGAATTCAACCGGGTATGTATATCTTGTAAATGGCAGCATGCATGCATGTTTTCTGGTCCATCGCATTTTGCTTCATTAATTGATTGATTATTGTTGTTGTTGTTGTTGTTGTTGTTGTTGCTGTTGTTGTTGTGACCTCGTTCTAATTTTGACAACCTATATCTTGTTTGCTGACACGTACATATGTAAGTAGGAGGCGATCTATCGATCATGCCGGACAACATTGAGTGGGCGTTCAACGTCCAAAACGACTCCCTAGCGTTTGTGCCGCGTATCAACGATCTGCGGTACCAGCTCCGGGACCTTGCTCGAGAGCAGCTATATGACAACCTCTACATGCTCCGGCCATTCACGTCGGTGCCCCTACAATGGCTACGGGTGAGGATGCAGGACGGCGGCGGCACAGAGATCATGTTGTGGGTGCGCACCGGCAACCTCTACGTGGTGGGCTTCAAGGGGACAGGGACCTGGGAGTTTGGCCGGAGGGGCGACCGGGATTGGCAGCAGCTGCTCTCTGGGTCGCAGCCCCTCGGATTCGATGGTGGGTACACGGGCAACAATCTAGAAGACCTGATAACGGTACAGACCCACGCACCCTCTCCCCGTTTCGTAATTCTTGTCCGAAGTAAAACGACGACAACCTACACATACATTTGCTTCACAAAGCTAAAACATCTTATATTTTAAAACGGATTAAATTGTAGGGTCCACCTCCAGGGAGGCAGCGGCGGGCGGACCTTGGGCGGCAGCAGCTGGTGGACGGCATCCGTGGCTTGGCGGCTTACACAGGGGGCGGCGGGCAGCAGCTCCGGAGCTGGCTGCGGACCATGGTCGTCACCATCAGCGAGTCGATCAGGTCGCAGCAGGTGTGCAGCTACGTTGGCGACCTTCTGCGCGACAGCAGCAGCGGGTGGCTGACCGACAAGCTTATTTGCATCATCCGTAACTGGGAGAAGGTGTCGCAGTGCTTGATACTGAGCGCCAACAATCCCGACATCCCTGACCTCTACCGATGTCTCAGAGCCAAAGGGGTGTGCGGGAACACCTACGAGGCACGCCAGGTGGTGGCCATCGTCTACCACGGCCCCTCTACCAGCCAGCAGCAGCAGCAGCAGGCACGTGCACGGCGCAGCAGCAGCGACGGCGGCGGCGGCGCAAAGGTCGACGACGTCGCCACCGGGCTGACCTTCGTGGAGGTCCTCGCGGTGCAAGTGGACAGCGGAGGGGAGGACCGCTGCGACCTGTACGGCACCGCCACCCTCGACGACGGCCTCGACCCGGTGGACGTCTCCCGCAGGGAGTGGTCCAGCACCCAGCCACTAGCAGGCACACGAGGGCCCGCGGAGATGACCGGACCGGCCAGGGCCATCTGGGCCTACGACGAGGTGGTATTCGACCTGGACCTCCTGTCCCGCGGCACCGTCGCCGACATGTCCCCCGACGACCAGGTCAGCAAGGGGCAGGTCGTCTGGAACGCGCACCAGAAGCCCGAGAGCGCCTACAACACGCCCAAGGAGTGCACGGTGGAAGAGGGCTACGGTGGCCCACGATCCGCTACGCCGTCCTCACGAACGCCGTGGTGGCCACGGTGGCGGTCGCCCTCCCCAACGGCCGGGACCTGTACGGCAGCATCATGGGTTGGTCGTCCTCGCTCTACCAACACAAGATGCCGCTCTTCAAGACGGAGCTAGCGCAAGGACTGCGTCTCTCTCCACGCCGGCGACACCATGCATCCCACTGCTCTCAGGACCGTCGTCATCGTTCCCCTCGGATCCTATCTCTACGTGGAAGCCGACCTGTGGGGCCGGAGCGTCCTGGCAGACACGTCCCCCGACGACCACATCGCTGACGACAAGGCCTGGTTCAACGCATGCCTCAGCGCGGTGCAGAATAAGGACTTCTCCGGCCCAAACGGCAACGTCACGGTATATGTCACCTGGTCACGGACCTGGAAGTAGGGTCATAACAACAACAAGGAGTTTTACAGTTGCTGCTGGGTGTTGCTCTGCTAGACAATATAATTACCGGATGAAACCACTCAGTTACAAAGACTCGGAAAGACTATTCTTTAGGAGAATATTTGGTCCCAAAGAAACTTGCCCTGCTGAACTAAAAGATATTTCAATGGATATTCTGAATGGCTGTGGTGGTCTGCCGCTTGCCATCAATTGTATTGCAAGCCTTCTAGCTGGTAATCAGCCAAGGACAACCTGGGATAATGTAAGGAAAAACTGGGCTGCTGTGATGAATGGAAATGATCTTCAAAAGATGAATCAAATATTGGATCTTAGCTACATGGATCTCACAGCATTTGTCAAGCCATGCCTACTTCATGTTGGTATTTATCAAGATCCTGATGTTGATATGAAGGATTTGTATAGGCAATGGGTAGCCGAAGGTTTCATGCAAAATGATGAGATGACTGCAGAGCTTGCTGCGGAAATGTGCTTAGGAGAGCTCATGGCCGCATCTATATTCACAGTAGGGGACTTTAAGTTAGACAAGGAAAGTGGTAAAAGGATTTCATTCAGAGTACATCCTATAATGCTCGATCTTATCAGATCAAAATCAACTAAAGAGAAGTTTACTCGAATAATTGATGGTTCGAAAGATGAGAGAGGGGAGATCCACAGAGTCTCAGTCCACATCAATGATAAAGAGGACGAGAGAATTTTGGAGGCAATCAAGGAAGCGTCACTATCGCATGTTCGGTCGGTCTCACTTTACCGAGGCTCACTTGTGCCTCATTTTCTGCAGTTCAAGTATGTCCGAGTTCTGTACCTGAAAGACAAAGCATATCCCAATGGCCTAGACCTCACCGGTACCAGTAGGTTGTTTCTTCTGAGGTATTTAAAGGTCACATCTGTTCAAAAGTCTGGGTATGAGTTGAAGCTACCAGATCAAATTGGGAAGTTGCAGGAATTGGAGACAATAGATCTACATAATGCCGCCCTGAAAACCTATCCATCAGACATTGCAAGTTTGCCCAGGTTATCGTATCTCAGCTCAACGGGAAATGAAGCTGGTGTAGTGCTTCCTGATGGGATCGAGAGGCTGCAATACCTGCACACCCTAGTAGGTGTAGATGTATTTGGCAGCTCGGTACAAAATATCAAGGATATCAGCAAGCTGACCAACTTGACAAAACTTCATTTCTGTTGTAGTGGGACCGGCGTTGAACTGATCACAAGTAAACTCCATGTGAAAGCCTTGCACTCTTCCATATCCTTGGTTTCTGCCAGACTTAGGATCCTTACTTTTGGAGGTCATTTCCCTCAGCCGGGCGGCGGCGGCGGGGTGACGACACTATTCCCTGTAGGTTCACATATTCAAGAGCTTGATCTAGGCCAGTGCGAATTTGAAAGTTGCCCCGAGTGGATTGGTCAGCTCCACCATCTATACAAGCTTCGCATTACAATTTTCAGGGAGGTGGAAAATTGCATCACTATTGTTGCAGGGTTGCCTTCACTTGGCTTCTTTCATTTGATGACTCCACCAGATGGCAGGGACGAAACTGTAGTCATCCATGGCGGCTGGGCATTCCAAGCACTCAACCACCTTCTTTTCTTTTGTCCTTTCGCGTCACTCATCTTTGAAGCCGGGGCTATGCCCAGGCTAGAGTACCTTTCCATATTATTCCGTGCTGAAATGGGTCGCAGATTCTTACCGGTTGGCGTCAAGCACTTACCAGCTGGCACCCTTGAAGAAATCTTGTTGTGTGTGCTTCCCCGGCCCGTGGGAAGCTCTCCCGCCTCCATGACACAACACAGGACAAATGTGAAGCTCATGCTGAAGGAAACATTTAAGCCACATCACCCTGACGCCAAGATTGTCTTTGTCTTCAATGACACTCCTGCCCTTATAGACAATAATGAAGATGGTAATGGTGAAGAGACATCAAGTAGTACTGGCAAGTGTCGTATCATGTAAGTTATTATTCATGTAGGCTACCAAAGGCTTGCTATATGTTTGTTAATGTTCCAAAATATCATGGGAAGAGGTCTGCCTTTTAATTACTAATCTTAGGATTTGGAAAGTGGAAAGGTTCGTCCCGAAGAAGGTTTTCCTGCTACTTCCAAATATTTAGAGTCTCTTTCTCTTAGACTACAAGTTGTAACTGGTACATCTTAAAAGAGAAGTAATGCATTGGATTTTAAGTACAACCTTTTTATTTCCAAGTACACCCAACTTGTTCTTACCTTGTTGTGATACCCTTTCTTTCTACCAAGTATCTCAATTGTTACTACACCAAGACTATGGATATCATCCGGTATGTGAAGTCAGTATGGTTAGAGTTCTTGAGACAATTATCTGCTGCATAAATATACACTCATGTCATTAAGTAATGATCAAGCTAATAACAAAGCATTGGTCTAAATCATAGTACTTGCGCTGTTCTAGCTATCTTAGTAATAACCTGGCTTTGCATTTAGTGAAATCACCTTGATATACCAAATTCACTAATTTTTGGTACCCATTTATCATCCAGAAATATACTTGCGGGCTTTAGATCTAAGTGAACGACATTTTTGGATGAAGATAATTTGACCCTTGACAAATTCTGGTGATATCTGATAGTGGTCTCTCCCTCGAAGTCCGTTAGATGTATCGAGAACAGGAGAGGATAAACAAAGTTTACTATTATATGACATACTCTAAGTCTATATAGTGGAATTTATATAAAGGGTGAGTACTAAATTTGGGATAATTAACTCATGCTCTTTAGGAACAAAAATAGAGGTTAAACAGGAAACTGTGCATGCTACATGATACGACCAGTGATATGCTCATGAAGGATCCCTTTAGAAAGATATTCGAAGTAGAGCGACCTTTGTTGTACATCTACCATGACGAATTTTCCATAGTACTTCTCCATATACCCTTGTGTTCTAGCCAAAGTTTTGGTTCCCGGTAGGAAAAAAAATCCCGAGGGTGGTCGGGATTTCCCGGTAACCGGAAATCCCGACCGGTTACCGGACGAATTTAAATTTAAGTTTTGGTTCCCGGTAGGAAAAAAAATCCCGAGGTGGTCGGGATTTCGCGGTAACCGGAAATCCCGACCGGTTACCGGACGAATTTAAATTTCAAAATTCGAATTCAAAGTCATCGGTATGACTATTTACAACGGCTTTTTGTTAAAATTCATAAATTTTAAAAAAATCAAATAAATTCGGGATTTTTTGCCCGGTAAACCAATTTCCCGAGGGTCGTCGGGATATCCGGTCACCTACCGGTAACCGGACTTCTCGACCGGTAACCAAAACGCTGGTTCTAGCACAACATCCTACAAAATATACTATATTTTTGTGCTTTACCATCATTAGACATTCAACATCTCATTGGAACTCCTTCTCGTACATATACATATTGGACATCCTCTTCATGGCCACGGTCCCATTCTTAAACATTCCTTACATAGAGGAAATGTCTTTTCAACAACAACTCCAGTTGTTAGATAAAGTTTGGCAAGGACCAGGGTAGCTCAGAGTTATTATACCTTATAAACCACCACGAACCCACCCTGCCAATTCGATGCTCATATGGGAAACCATATGTGATTTCTTGCTTTTAGATTAAACTAGCACAATGGCCCTCGCAAATGCGAGGGCATCATCTTAAGCAAATTATAGTGTGTGAGAATTTAATCTATAGTTTAGAGATATTTATATTGTGCAACGTCTATATTGTAGTTCTATGAACACCTAGATTGCTAAGTAAAATATCACATGTTACAATTGCAAACCTCTAGGATTTCTTTTTAACACAACTTCAAATAGAAAGTTCATATATTATTATATTTAAAAAATATGTGCATGTCATGATTATGAAAAACACATATATTTACTTATTTTTGTGTGTAGGGGCCAGTTAAATTCATCATATTATCTGAAATCATAAGGCGTGAGTTATACTCCTTATATTAGTTAATACTAGGAAACTGTGGCGCGGCAATGCCGCGCCCGCCAAGTTATATCTATGTTCGTCAAAATCATGTAACAGTACTGTCAAATTATGTTGCTTGGAAAATGTACTTGTACACAAAACGTTAGATTAGGTAGCTTGCTTATGCCAATACTTCTGATCTCAAAGAGCCAATCGCCTAATATATTGTCACAATAGAAATTCTTAAAGCTTGCTAACACAATGTTACTATATTGCTCTCTATAAACTGCACCAACATGACATGACCGTTGATCTTGATTTAATTTTAAAGGTACGCACTGTAAAAAAATTACATACACATACAATACATATGTACTATTGTGCAAATAGTTCTTAGGATCAATGGCCAAATGCTTGAGCCATTAGTAAAATGATCATGACTCTAAGGTGTACGAAACTGAACCTTGGGTACCATATTGATATGTGCTTGGAAATCATATGCACATAAATCAGCTGGGTTGACAATATAGTGATGCACTATCCAGTCCCAAAAATCTTGCGATGCTTCAACCAACCTCCTTTAGCTTTTAAGCCAAGGAAGTCTTCAGATCTATTATAAGTAAAGAACATGACTATGGAGGAAATGAACTTAAGTTACCTTCTCTGTTCCTACACGGGTACACCAAATGTATATCAGTAAAAAACAATAAGAAGAAACGCTAAGTAAGCATGCTAGATTTGGCAACATGTATACCATCTTGGTATCAGAAGCTAAACTTGAGCCAAACTTGCAAACTCTTCAATAATCTTGGGCCAAAACACTGACGCATTGTTTATTATCAGTGATTCTCACCGTATCGTGCAAGATAAATATTGAGCGAAAGACACTTTAATTATATATTTGAAATAGGTATAAGAAAATCATCTAATCAAGGTCTCAATTGTATTCTATGTCAGACATTTTCCACCATGATTTAGGAGAAATCAATGTGTGTCAACTTCATACAAACTCTAGAAAAACTCTAATGATGGCAAGCAGTTGATTTTTAGTCACATGTAACATTTTGAGTGACACAAATCAGCCGTAGCAGGTATAAGGAGATCATCTAAGCAGGGTCTCAATTATATTCCGTGTCAGACAATCAGCCGTAGCAGGTGTAAGGAGATCATCTAAGCAGGGTCTCAATTATATTCCGTGTCAGACATTTGTTACGATAATAAATGAGAAATAAATGAGCGTAAACTTCATACAGATTCCCAAAAAACTACTATGATGGCATGTATCCGATTTTTAGTCACATGTAACATTTTGAGTGATATAAATCAGCCGTAATCACAATAGGAAATCTGTGTATGATCTAATATTTTTTAGACATCAACAAAATTAAAATGGGATATGGTGAGAAATGAATTTTTGTTTCTTTCCATTTGCACAATTGCTCAGAGGTTACTAACATGGTGGAACTGGTTAGAGGGGATGTAGCTTACAAATATTCACTCGACAACAATAAGAACTTCAAAGATAAAGAGAAAACATCACATGCACATGGATGTATGAAATGCTAAAATACTATCCATGTAGTAAAAGAAATCTAATTACCTAGGTACCTTACACCATACCTTAGCCTTCATAAGAGTTATAGCTTCAGATTTTCTTTTGACATGTATCTAAATCCCTAAATCATAGAACTGAATGGAGCCTTTCCTCAAAACTACAACTTCAGTTTCGACATCTAGCCGGGAGTAAGGGCCTCAATTTCAGAGTGGGGTGACTAAAGTTGGCAGCACACACATAGTTCCATACGTTTGATTCACTCGCCTGAGATTTGCATTGGTATGGTAAAGGTAGCAAAAGAAAACATAGACAAATTATCTCAATATGTACTGAGCATATTAGTATAACATTGATCAATGTAACTCTAGTATAAACCAATTTTGTGACACTAATCGTGATTGACTGATTGGTACAATTTTTTAACCTCATAATAGACCACAAAGAGAACGACAACTAAATCTTGTTGTACCTGATGCAGGATCTGCTGGTAATTCGTATGCATGTGCTCCTGGAACAACTCTCTTAATGTGAAACCATAATCAGAATCATGTAGTAGACAGTTGGCAGCCACACAAACATGTAAAAGACCACCAAAGGTAAATAAATGGGGTTGGATATACCAATATAAAATACCATATCCCACAACCTGGTTATAAGAGGAAATAGAACAGAACAAATCAGAAAAAATTAGAGCCCGTAATGGAAGGAGGAAATATGATCAACCATATAAAAATCTTGTCGAGTAATATTGCACTGCTTGCTTGGCACCTCGTGAGTGTTCATGACCATATTATCATACATGACAGTTCCTCAAACGAAGAAAGCATACTTGTAGCCTTGCAAGTAACAAAATGAACAAATGACCTTATGATTTGGATGATAATATCCAGTAGAGGTGGAGAATCTTTTGTCCTTTTAAAGCAGCTGATTGAGATATGGCATCTCTATGATCTTAGCCAAAGCTGCAAGGCCAAATGGGTGTGAGGACATACCAGACAGGTAGTGCTACAAAAGGTTCCAGAAGCTGGGCCACAGCATTAAGTTCTATGTGAGCTCATAGCAACGAAAAGAAATCTTTTACTGATATTTGAACTTCCTTGAAATTTACATAGATCTTAATTGTATACTAATTGCTACAGGGGAAAGTAAAATGGATGTCTTAAATAGGGGATTTATTTACCTTGGTTTGAAGTTGTAGTCAGCATGCATGGCTTAACTGAATGAACTATCAGAGAAGATCCAACCTCTAATATTTTGTGGATCTCAGTATATGCCATATACCCACGTACGTATGATGCTTTACAAAATAAATCTTCCACTTTTGTTGAAAGCAAATGACAGCCCTGCAAGGGAAGAAAAGGCATAAGGAAGCATCGCGATGACTTGTGCACCTCACGCAAGAGATCAAGCCACTTATATTAGTTAAAGTACTATGTAGAAATCATGTGATATAGTTATTACGGTATACAATTTACATTATAATAGTACTACCTACAGTTTTTATCCAGTAAATCTGTTGATGCAGCATTAGTAGTATTGCCTGCAATTATCAAACCGGACTTTAAATTAGAATGATTGAAAAAGCAATACAGGAAATTAAATTTCGAATAGTTAATCATGAACAAAAATGTGCCAACCATACTTTCGAAAAAATTGAATAAGTACCATCATAAGTAGAATGAACATGCCCTACAATTCATCTCATATAGACTTCTGCTAATTCATTCATCTAGGAAATCGAAAAAAAAGATTACCATCACTGAACTCACAAAACAACAGAATAAACTTTATCTAATCCTCCACATGGGTTGCTTTCGTTGAATAATCCCCACAAATTCACCACCAAAAAACAGGGAGACGTCACATAACATAGGGGAAATCTCACTTCCGTGGTGAGGGCAAAAGGATTCTTGAAGGGGGAAGTTGGAGAGGACTTCTTGTTATCCTCCGCCTCTTCTATCCCCTTGTCCCCACTTCTTCTTCCTTTAACTCAGGGTGTGGGAGAAAGATAGGAAGGGGCCTGAGGATGGAGATGAAGACAACGTGGGGCGCGCCACGGGTGCTGCTCCGGGTGGTGGTCGTCGTCTCCGGCACTCGTGGCGGCCGCCACCGCCGCAGCAGAAGCATCCATTGGGGCCGGGGAGGCGAGGAAGGAGGAGAAGGAGGCCGTCGGCCATAGGGAGCCCGGGCACGGAGAGATCAGGCTAGCTTCTCCCGGCCAAGATCTTACGGGGAAGCACCAACGGTGGCCTCCCGCCGGAGAGGGCGTGAGGACGCGCCGCCGCACGGACATCTTCTTGATGACCGCGCTGCATCCATGTCGACCGCCGTGTGGAGCGGGAAAGAGCCTCGGCTCTTCCGCCGCGACGACGGCGGCGGCGGATCGGTCGCCGATGGGGCATCTGCAGAGGGGGAGTAGGTGAAGCGTTTGAGGAGGAGGAGATTGGCGCAAGCCTTGGTGGAAAAGGTCGGGGGCGGTGGTTGACAGGGGGGAGAGATGGTGGAGTCGTCGTATGTTCAGTTACTGTAGAGGCGCGAGTCTACAGTACAAATGCTGATTTGGCACACGTAAACCGTCGCTGAGCTGCTTCCCTTTCATATACTCCCCCGTTTCGAGGCTCAAGGCGTTCTCGCTTTGCGTGTTTTTTCTTTGACCAAAAATTACTCTAAATACGTAAAGAGTTTTGGTATAAAACTAGTATCACTGGAAAGTATTTTTCAATACGAATCCAACTGTACTAATTATGTATAATATAATCAAGATTTTATTGCTCAATTCTTTTGGTCAAACTTTGCTTTGGAAAGTGTGTGCGCCTTAAGCCTTAAAACGGAGGTAGTATGTAGTTATTGTTGTGATTACAAAGCTACAAAGGATATATGAAAGGCGTATATTCTCAGAATAAGAGATTTGACAGCAAATCATTGAAACTGATCTACAAAAAATAGTCATGTATAGTAAACCAATATTTTAAGCCAAATGGAAGAAGCCAACCTTTAGTTTAATTACATGCCCACGTACAGTTTTTGTAGAGTATAGTGAACAATTTATAGAAAGAGACATCTATGGAGGAGTAAAAATTTCTTAAATAACCTTCGATTTTGTTTAAAAAGACGTTCAATAGAGGATGGTAGTTAAAAGAAAGGTTTTTAATGAATTTATCCCTAAATCTCGAGAACATTGTGATTGTGTCACCGAAATTGTCAAAATTAGGCAAATGCCACTACTGACTGCTTTGCGTGTTTTTTCTTTGACCAAGAATTACTCTAAATACGTAAAAAGTTTTGGTATAAAACTAGTATCACTGGAAAGTATTTTTCAATACGAATCCAAAGGTACTAATTATGTATAATATAATTAAGATTTTATTGCTCAATTCTTTTGGTTAAACTTTGCTTTGGAAAGCGTATGCGCCTTAAGCCTTGAAACAGAGGTAGTATGTAGTTATTGTTGTGATTACAAAGCTACAAAGGATATATGAAAGGCGTATATTCTCAAAATAAGAGATTTGGACAGCAAATCATTGAAACTGATCTACAAAAAATAGTCATGTATAGTAAACCAATATTTTAAGCCAAATGGAAGAAACCAACCTTTAGTTTAATTACATGCCCACGTACAGTTTTTGTAGGGTATAGTGAACAATTTATAGAAAGAGACATCTATGGAGGAGTAAAAATTTCTTAAATAACCTTCGATTTTGTTTTAAAAGACGTTTAATAGAGGATGGTAGTTAAAAGAAAGGTTTTTAATGAATTTATCCCTAAATCTCGAGAACATTGTGATTGTGTCACCGAAATTGTCAAAATTAGGCAAATGCCACTACTGACTGTTTTTTTTTTCGAAACACCACTACTGACTGTTACTGCAAAACATTACGTCCGTTACTTTCGTCTCCATTGGCCTCAATTTCCGTAAAAAAAAATTAACCACTACAAAGTGCATTTGCACGTAAACTCTTTCCATCCCTTTGTTTAATCATCACAATCTGTCTTTCAACCTACACGTATTGCATGCAGACTTTTTTTTCATCTTTGGCTGAGTCGCGCGTGGGAAATAATTAGGGGATTTCTTTCCGATTAACCGTTTTTCATTTTTTATTCTATCTTATCTCTATCTAGAGACACCTAAACGTGTCAATGCCAACAACAGTTTGTGTAACTTTTCACTATTAAATCTTAACGGAGAAAAAGTGATCCAACGATCAATATATTTTCAGGCTTAGACGTGTCAACGTAACGTCACAACAGTTTGCGTAAATTTTAATCTATTAAATCTTAACCGTGAATGACTGATCCAACAATCAATATAATTTTGGGAGATGTGGATCAACCTAATGCCTCGAAACATTTTCTTATATGCTTTTAGTATATAATAAAATAGATAGATAAATTCCTACTTTAACTTAATAAAGCCTAGAGTCACAACGATTATGGCCCAGTTCTTTTGGCGGCTTCTCCCAGAAGCTGCCCTACCCCTACCTTCCTGGGGAAGCCGGTTCAAAAAATTGCGAGCCTTCCAAATTTGTTTAGACTTGACTATTTTGGAAGCCTCGCAATTTTTTTAGACCGGCTTCTCCAGGAAGCTTGGGGGAGGGCAGCTTCTCGGAGAAGCCCCAAAAGAACTGGGCCATATCCTGTGGCATATAACTTCACTTTTCCTAAAAAACAGCTATCTGTTTTGCAATTGAAAAACAGACAGTTTTTCAACCGTTGATCTCTGTCCGAATCTCCACGTCTCTCTTTTCTTTTTCTCCACCGCTTGAGTGTCTTTTTCTTTTTGAATTTTCTTTTCTGCTCAGTCTGGGAAAATCCACGTGACTATGTTCATTCGTGTTCCTCCAGAGAAAAGGAGAGGCGTGAGGCATGGCGGCAATGTGAGCGGCAACGCCGCTTCTAGCTCAACCGGTGCCGGAGGGGGCGGCGGTTCACGAGGCAGTGATTCATCCGGTGGAGGGAGGCGCCCCTACGGAGCCGCCTATAGCTGGATTGGAGAGGACAGCGGGTCACACCCCTCTTTGTCGACCGGAAAAGAGATTTTCGATTCGGCAGCGAGGAACGCAAGCGCGCTACCATCATGATGGGTATTCTCATCCAGCCTCCTCCCTGCTAATACCATCTATTGTAGTTTTGCTCTGGTATTTTAGATCTCAGTCTGTGCTTCGATTTGAAATGGGGATTTTTCCTAGGACGCTGCTGCTATTTTGTGGGGCACGACATGTGAGAGATTTTGTGGCTGTAGCTAGTGCGTGGGGTACAACATGTGAGGGATTTTGTGGTTGTAGCTAGTGCGTGTTTCATTTTCCCTGAATTTGTGGCTGTAGCTAGTGCGTGTTTCATTTTCCCTGAATTTGTGGCTGTAGCTAGTGCGTGTTTCATTTTTCCTTGAATTTGTGGCTGTAGCTAGTGCGTGTTCTGATTTGTAGCTAGTTTCAGTGGTCCGGGTAGATAGGACCAATGCCATGGGTCGCTATTTTTCTCCTCTGTTATTGGGATTTTAGGTAGACAGCCAGTACAACTCATGTCTAGATACACACACTTCTCATTTGAACTTTTTTCCAGGTCAAATACTACATTATAGTACCATAAGTTTGGGTATCGGTTTAGCAAGTTTATACCTCAAAACCAGTATCTAAAAATACAGTAACCCATACACTGAATTTTATAACTAGTGTAGTTTTTTGCTCTGTGTAGGGTTGTGTTGATTCTGCGGTGGGAGTACTTGTTTTTTTGTAGTTTTTTTGTAGGGATTGCGGCGGATGTAGTTGGAGAGCTCATATTTTGGTGTTAAGGAGATTGTCCTTATTTGGTTCATTTTTTCCGATGTTATTTTTGTTTGAGATCGTTGTTAGTGTAACTTATTACATGTATTTAATAGCTAACTGTTTTTCAATTGAAAATACAGTAGCTGTTTTTTACAGGTATTGATTAACTTAGCTGTTTTTTACATCCATGCATCACTTTTTTGCGCAAGGATGTTGAGTACATTATGATTTTAGTTTATTTGATAGCAAATACAATATCCCTTTTGCCCTCTGTTATGATTGGCAATGAAGTGATTGTATTTTTGATGTTAGAATTCTTGAGAAAGAAGAACATGCGAGAGATAGGTTGGAGGATTTTTTTGCATTTACTTTGTTCGGTTTGTTTGTTTTCAGAGTTGTGGCCTCGTTTTTGTAGGCCAAATAGCACGTATACTCACCGCACCTAATGTGCTGCTTACGAGATAGCCTAACTCACACTAGCACATACCATGTTTTGCAGGGGCGGACCTGGATGGAGCCCAAGCTTGGTGCTAAAAAGACTTAATGATGCTAATTATCTATACTTCTTATATTTTATCCTTGAAAATTAGCACATGCTCTTTGCAGTGCAGCCGCTCGGCCGGTGCTACGGCACCAGTAGCACCATGCCTGGATCCATCCCTGCCACGTTGCCCCACTATTATATGTATGTCCGATATTAGTTTTATGATGTATGGTAGTGCTTTTGATATTGATGGATGATATTTCTGAGTGAGATATGTTTTGTTTTTAGTGATATTTGTCATGTCTCTGACTCTCTATTGAGGCCATGTATCAACACACATATTCTTTAGTATCTTAGTTTGTTTTTCTTTCGTATTTTCATTTTTTTTAGTTTCAGTGTATCATCTATTTCAGTCTTCATTAAAGTTTTCAATCTTTTAGTCTTGAATTCCTCTGTTTCTCTGTTTTTTGAATTCATTTGTTCTTCAGTTTTGCATTCAAGTTTCATTTTTATTTTTATTTTCTTAGTTTTGTATTTTATTTCATTGTATCATCTTTTTCAGTCTTCATTCTAGATTTCTTCAGTTTATACCATATCAGCAATTTCAGTTTGCAGTCTATTTTCTTTAGTCTTTATGTATTAAGTAGATTAGTCTTTTAGTCTTGAATTTCTCTATTTCTCTGTTCCTCGAATTCATCTGTTCTCCAGTTTTTCATTCAAGTTTAGTCTTTTTACTCTTGTTCTTGCTTTAGTTAACTCTGCTGCTTTGTTTCCTGTTTGTTTAAGTTATGTTAATTCTCCATTTGTTCTTCATTATTCTAGTTTGCATTCTCAATTATTCATTATTTCTTCTCTTTTGATTATCTGCTTTTCTCTTCTCATTCTCTCGTTCTTCATTATTTCAGTTTCCATTCAAAGTTTATTATTCTTTATTTATTTTCTTAGTTTCTCTTCGGTTATTCGGTGTTATCATTCTCATTCTCTTGTTCTTCATTATTTCAGTTTGCATTCTCAGTTCTTCATTCTTTCTTACCTTTTGTTTATCTTAGTTCCTCTTCGGTTATTCATTGTTATCATTCTCATTCTCAGTCTTGTTCTTCTTCCTTTTTATCAGTTTTCTCAGTTTTGTTCCTCGGACTATATTGTTCTCAAGTGTTGCTATTTTCGACTTTTCTTTTGTTCCTCAATCATTAGGTACTTTTATTTCTGTTTCTCTTTTACTTCTGCAGTTTCTCACCATGTCCTCATTTGTGCATCCTTTTCCTTGGTCATTGTTATCTCTTTTTTATCATCGTTATTTCTCTTATTTTCTTAATTTATTTGCGGGAAGGTTTTTTTGTGGGTAACTCCGCCTATCCAAGAAGATTTTAAACTTGGATAGCCGGTTCCAAGCCCGGGTAAAGGAGGAGGATCCAGTTACTTTTCTTTTCGTCATTGTTTTAGTATTGAATCTTATGGTGATTCGGCATGTAGTTTTATGATCTTGAGTATAATCTTTTCAATTTCACCCAACCTTATGTTATAAGTTGCTACGAGTTTTATCCACCGGTTTTCATTTTCCACGCTATGTTTTCTGCTTCAAATTTTCCGCAGCTCCATGACATAGAACAAGCATGACTGGTTTAGTGTAGTATTTTTAAACCAATTCTCTGAATCATCAATATTTTTGTTTTTCACCAAACCTATATTTTCTCAAGTGATGTAAATATAGAGCATCCATGGTTTTAAAATAAATGTTCTTGGTGATATATAATATAGAGCATCATGTTTGAATATTTTCCACTATATGTGGGCATATTTGTAGCACAATATAACATGCCTGGATAAAAGTCTCCCAATACATGCACCTTTTGTATCATTTGCTCATTATTACACTTAATTTGGGGCTAGAAAAAATATTTTTTGATTTTACAACTACATTGTTGTCACACACGCTCCTTCGCTGCAGTGATTTGGGATACTTTCTTTTTGAATTTCCTGATTTATTTTAGCTGCCTCCTTGGCTTTCTTCCCTTTATTTGCTGATCTTTTTGTTGGAGACTCTGTTCCTGCAATCAAAAGAGACATAATTTGTAGTTAAATATGCATTGTTATGATTTTTTTGTAATGGATTTTTTTGGTTAAGAATGGTGGTCGCTACCTTCTCCCATAGGTTTCGATCTTCTAGTTCTTTTGGATTTCTGCAAGTTGTAGACTAGGTGCTTCGTTTGTTTAGTTTTTCTTCGTATGTTCAGTCCTACCACAATGGCTGCATTTCTAAAACTTATTTGCCTTTATCTTCTCCTTTATTGTCAACATGACGACTTTATTCATCTCTTGGGCTATCATCATCACCAATCTACAAGAAAGTAGATGTATAGTTTTAATCTTTCTTCATTTTAAACTTTCCTGTTTTCGAATTGAAATGATGTAACAAGTGCTTGAAGACATAACCTCATCGAGTTCCATGTCTTGAAACAGATCCGCGTCCTATGGATTAAATTAATCCTTGTCATGTTGAGTGCCTTCTTGCTATTTCAATTTCCGACAGATAAGGTTTTCATTTTATCAATTATTTTCTGTAAATGTGCTAAGTGCTTGATTGAAATGTACCTCAAATCTGACTCCTTTACCAGGGCATGATGAACTTGCGCATATCCCTTCACCACTCCTAAATGTGTTGACCTGTAAGTTATGTAGTAAATGTGTTAGTTCTATACATTTGTTTTGCTTATACATTCATTATCATTTCGTGATATTTTTGGCATATATTAGCATCACATGGATTTGTTTCTCCTTGATCTGTCTTAGTAGTTCCGCATCATGTTATTCCACCATTTGTAGAGGACAAACTATGGGGATCTAACTGTTGTTTTAAATTCATATTCAAGATAGTTCAAGAAAAAGACAAGTAGCATATCTACCATGTAAGGTTATGCATTTAAGCAGTTTTTTACCCGATGATTTGTAGTGTAAGTTGAGTAGTCGATGTCAATATCACCTCGCAGCAGAGCCATGTATGAAAAGTTTTTCTATAAAGAATTTTTACAAAGAAGATAGTCATCCTTGTTTTCCAAAATATCTGAATGACTATAGATATGTAGACTATAGAAAAGTCTGTATATATTCTTCTCTTTTAATCCAATTAGTATTTTTACCTGGAAAAATAGTTGTTCATCCATTTCTCCATGTTTTTCTTGCTTTTTGCTCCCTCTATTATGTCCCTAAAAAGGAAAATTATTTTCCATCAGTATATGTGATGTATGTTCTCATGGGCGAATTCTGAACTACTTTTGCATGTGTTTTTGGTCAAACTTGTTATTTACTTTTTTTTATGCTTGTACTTGAAGATTATAAAGCAGTTTACTGAAGCCATCAACATATTTCTAGGGTAGCTCAATTTTTTGTTTCATCTATTGATATGATATCTCACCTAATAACTGCTCTACATGATGTCAGGTTTCATTTTGTATTTTGTGTCAGCACCCTATACTGCATCCCAGGTATGTTCCCTCCTCTTATAGTTCATCCCCTCTAGCTAGAAAAATAAGTTTAAATTCTAGATCTGATATCAGTCAGTACAAATTTCTTTAGAGAAACAAGTTGAATTCTTAGTAGCTTAACCGGGACAGCCGAGCATCATGTAGAAGTGAGTTGTCTTCTTAAAGTCGTACCAATTTGTCCTATGATTCCATTTCTCTTGTTTGTTTTGGGAACTGGTTGATCTCTCCTTTTTGCACTGCCCTGTTTTGTGTTTCTGTAGGGGTTTGTGTTGCTGCAGGGGAACTGGTTGATCTAAAGCCCCCAAATCAACTCAACGGCAGGGGGAATGGAGCAATGGTTCATGTTTTTCTCATTGCCCAGATCGGCTGAGCGACAGAGGACGTGGCGCGTGATGTTCTTTCTTGGGGAAGAAGAAGGAAGAGCTCCACCTTAACTGGGCTTCCCTCTGGTTCTGGGCATTTTGTCATCAGATCATTTTCTGGCCTTTTCATCTTGTTATTATTCAGTACTGTGTTTTGGACGATTTTAACTCAGTAGAATAATGTGTTGGGCTGAGGTGGACTCAATATTTGTGTAGTCGACTTTTGGACCGACTAAGTATATTCTTGGGCTGAGTTTAAAAATGTGTCTGTTTTAGGAAAATAGGAAACAGACACATTTCTCCTTATCTCTTCTTGAGTAACGAGTTTTCACAGCTGTCGAGTTTGTATTGGTTTAAAATGTGTCTGTTTTTCAATTGAAAAACAGCTAGCTGTTCAATTATAACTTTGCCAAGAGTTCAGGGAGCACAACACCAAACTAAGATAACAACTGAGGTCAAAGCAAACCAAACAACATAACATCATGGAACTAGCTCGCACAATTACTTTGCAGTTTTAGTTCATTGGCCATCTGAGCCCCTCCTTGTCCCTTGCCTTGGCGTTCGTCCTCCATAGCTGCAACAAGATCACCCTTTTATAGACAATGTCAACTAGATGTCTAAACAGTTTAGACTCTATAGATAGCTTGTTGCGCACATGCCAAAGAGCCCAAGACTGAGCTAAGAAGAGCACCCACAACAACCATTGTCGCTGTCCCGAAAAGCCATTCTAGATCGCAAAAAATTGTGCAAATTTTGTTGGGTACTAGTTACACGCTAACCTAGCAATGGAGTAGGAGAAGAAAATGTGTGTTGCATTCTAACTTTAAGTGGGATCTTCGCAGCCCAAACGTCTTTGAAGTGCGCTACTATCACACCTTGTGACAATTTTTGGTACATGGATTGAACCGTGTAGCTGCCAGTTGGGTCCAGGTGCCAACTGATCCCATCTAGAAGCAGCGCAGTTAAAGCGATCCGCCATTGAGCTCTGTCCGGAGCATCCAATGATCGACGGAAATGGAGTGAAATTTTCTCTCCCGGCAACGCCCTGGAGACAAATACTAGCAATGGATCAGTGCAGATCGTGTAAAGCAGCTGGAATAAATCTTTAAGGGGTCCCTCTCCCTGTCACCAATCTGACAAAAACAACGAGCCGTTGCCGTTGCCAATCTCATGTTTTGCTCTAGTCTTGAAATATTTCTTAACTTTGTGGAGGGATTTCTAAAACTGCGAGTTGTTTAGTTTCATTCATATATATTGATTCCTTATTTAAATAAGATCGAACGGTTGTAGGACGGTCTTCTAGCAAAGAATCGCGTACGAACAATTTAAGAGGAATTGACTGAATTCTTAGATGCAAAGCTCCTAAACCCAAAAAAAGAATACTATTGGGAGTTCTATATAAGACAATAGTTACCGTAAAAAAAGATTATATTGTATATATATGCATGAAACTCGTGTACCGAATGTAATATGTTCGACACTTCAATCTCTATATTCATGATGATGTTTTATAATATAATGGTTCCTTCTTTGCTGAGTGCAAAACACAAAATAAAAAGGAAAACAATAAATGGCAAAATATAAAATAAATTCTCTGTCGCGGCACAAAAAGTGTCCAAAATGAATTATCTGTCACGGCACAAAAAAGTGTTAGATTGGCGCCGCAACAGAGAAACATCTATCCTGGTTCGCATTCCGAATCGGGACGAATGGTCCTTCCCCTTCACACCAGACAGCGGCCACGTGGAACTCCTTTCGTCCCGGTTCGTAGCTCAACCGGGACTAAAGGGTGGAGGCTTTAGTCCCGATTGCCCCGTTCCAGTTGCGTAACCGGGACAAGAGGCCCAGTTTCCACTAGTGCCAGGAAGAGCACCTTCCTGGTTTGCTTCTTTCATCGCATAATCTGCAACGGATCTTCCGTATCTAAAAACTCTATAAATTCCTTCTTCTTATGATACCACACCAAAGTTGTGACATCTGCTTAGGGTCAATACTGATTTCCTTACCAATCATCTCTCTTAATTCAACAAGAGTTATGTTTTTGGAATCGACGACTATCTCCACAGTATATGATGAAATTGGCTTATTAACTCCTTCATCAAGTTTTGTCGTGTATGAATATACATGTACGTGTATACTGAATTTTGCTTGAACAGCATCTGGTGGTCCGTATGTTGGAGATATGCCCAAGAGGCAATAATAAAGTGATTATTCATACTTTTAGATATATGCCCAAGTGGGTATTCTAAAAGTATGTATTGAAGCGCATGGATCAAGAGTGAGATTTGTCCATCCATATGACATATAGTTATACTCTAGGCCCTCTCGGTGAAATGTCATCCAATTGACTTGCAAGCATGTGACTAGGTCACAAGGGATATCATATTACAGAACGAGTAAAGAGTACTTATCGGTAACAAGGTTGAACTAGGTATGGAGATATCAATGATGGAACCTCAGATAAGTAAAGTATCGCGCGACAAAGGGAATCAGTATTGTATGTGAATGGTTCATTCGATCACGAAGTCATCGTTGAATATGTGGGAGCCATTATAGATCTCCAGATCCCGCTATTGGTTATTGATCGGAGAGGTGTCTCGATCATGTCTACATAGTTCGCGAACCGTAGGGTGACACACTTAAGGTTCGATGTTGTTTAAGTTTATATGGAATATATATGAGTTGGAGACCGAATGTGAAGGAAATATGCCCTAGAGGCAATCATAGAGATGATTATATTTCATATGTATCCATGAGTTATTATAATGTTCCTTGAATATCTATATCAGGCAAATTGTATTGATTGGCAATTATGTGAATTGTTTGTGAAACTCTTTACTTATATGGTTATTTAATAGTTGTCCCTAGTCGGAGTTCATGTGAGGACACACGTGAATATTAGACTAGCACATCGATTGGTTGATGACTATATTTCGCAAGTCATAGACATGGAGATGTCAAACCAATAATGTGGACACATGTTATGAATATGGGGTTGGACTGACCCAACTTAAGACTAGCAATTAGACTTGCAGCTCTCTCTACACATCGTGTACGTTTTGTCCTTAGACCTGAGGTTGTCGCATGTACTTGAGATGTGGATCGACCTACTTTGGGGCTATCAGACGCTACTCCGTAACTGGATAGTTATAAAGGTAGTTTTCGGGTTTGTTCTAAAGCATGCTGCAAGACATGGTCAATCAAGATGGGATTTGCCCCTCTCTACTTGAGAGAGATATCTCCGGGACCCTCGAGTAATCGGATCCAGAAATGCATGGCCGTGCTACATAAGGTTAAGAGTTAACCTAGTAAAGGGATTCTGAATCACAGTATCGAGAAAGGAAGGTCAGCTTGGAGCTAGACCAAATATCGTGAGGCAAAAGGAAAGACATGTACTAAACCTTGTGATGGTTCGTTCGATATGATCTTTGTATGCGTTTAGGAGTTGGCACGTCTTGCTAGAGGCCGCTACAAACTATTGGCAGAATAAGTGTATTCGTGTCATGTCTATACGTATATGAACCTATAGGGTCACACACTTAAGGGGCTGAAAGCCTAATGAGGATTGGATCCGAATTAGACCAGACTTAGGCTACTAATGGGCTGCTAAAGTAGAAGCCCACTAGAGATGCCTATATAAGAGAGGGTGGGGCGAGCTGACCAGGGTTAGACGATTGCACCTAGCCGCCACTCCTCACGCATGTGTTGCACGCGCGGACCTAGCAGTCCGGCGTCTGACGCTTCCACCTTGTACGTGTGGATACCTCGGAGGCGCTGCATCTGTAGCGCTTGGACGAACCGTGCAAGGGGAGCTTCTCGTGGGACGAGGACAAGGAGGAGAGGTGGAACGTCTGCACTGCCTCGACGCACTTCATCAATTCCGTAACTGCGCGTCTAGTGGTAATCTCATGATCTATGACAACAGTATTCCTGGTTTACGCGGTAGAATTTTTTTTAATTTGCACTAGCGTAGCCTACCCGTATCCCTTCAGAATGTTGTTCGGAGTCTTGGATTGGATCCAGGACATCACTAGGAGATCCGGAATGGTTCGATTCATATAAGGACGGTCAATTTTCGGGGTTCAGAAAAGTTTCTAGTATTTTGACCGGAGATTCTAGAATGTTCTAAAGGGACCACCAGTGGGTCCACCACCCCGGGAGGGGGGACACTTGAGATCTTGCATGCCGTGGGGGCCTAGGGCCAGCCGCACCAAGCCCAAGAAGGCCCAACCGGCCAGCACAAGGAAAGGAGGGGCAAACCCTAATTTGGTAAGGTGGAAACTTGGGGGACAAGTTCCCACCTCTTCCCCCTTGGCCGCCGAGTTGGAGGAGGACACGACCAGGGATGGGAACCCTGGCCGCACCCCCCATCTATAAAAGGAGGGGTGGGGACGCAACCTTTCCCCCTCACATTAACCCTAGTCGCCGCCCCTCTCCCTCCTCCATCGTACTGCTTCGGCTTAGGCGAAGCCCTGCAGAAATCTTCTCCTCGACCACCACCACGTCATCGTGCTGCTAGGAGTCCGAGGAGATCTACTACCTCGGCTTCCTGCTATAACAGGGAGATGAAGGTCTTCATCGACTTCGTATGTGTGACCGAGTGCGGAAGCGCTGCCGAAACGTGGCGCTGGAAGGATCGTCTACGCGATCTTGAGATCGGCAAGTGATTGACTATATCAACCACGAGATCCGATCTCAATAACTCTTTGGATCTACGAGGGTTAGTTCTTTACAATCTCGTTGCACCGATCTCGTAGATTAGATCTTGATTTTATGTGTTCTTGCGATAGAAATTTTTTGTTTTCCATGTAACGAACCCAACACCGTAAACTCGAGCAGCAGAAGCTCTGGCAGCAAGATCTCTAGTATCTGCATATATATTATCAATCATCACTTTAACTTTCAGCTTACGATCAGCTGCACAACACTCCCAAAGCATCTAGATCTTATGGGAGTTCTCAATATTCATATAGCTATCACTACAGTTGCGCCACACCAATTTTTCCTCTTTCTGGATCCCCAAGGAATCCTAGCATGAAGCATATCTATCAGGTACGAAACAGACACAACCTCCTTGCAGTTCACAGGTAGACGCACATCCTGCCAGAACACAACCCTCTCGCAACCAAAATCTAGTTTTGCAATGCACTGATGGACATGAAATATGAATTTATATTGGTCCGTTGTATCGAAGCTGGGCCTAATTTGATTAAAAGGGAAACTTTTATTTCATTCGATTCTACTTTGCAGTAGCTAATCTACTTGTAAGACAAGGCACGAATAAGAAAAATCCACCTATCGCTTTTCTTTCGGGTGGTTTTTTTCGATATCTGGGTTCGACGACCCTGCACTACAACCATATACTCCACCGCCGGCCTATATTTTCTCTTCAACCCGCTTCTTGTAGGTACCTTATTAGCAGACTTCTGGCTGACCTCCTCGCTAACCTGGGCTAAAGACCTCGCCGCCGCTTCGCTTCTGTAGCGTTGCGCCCGAGACTCTGGCTCCAACAGACCCTAATCAGTCGCCGACTTAGCTACCACCTTGGCCTTGCTAGACATGCTGGGCAAAGGAAATAGAAAGACAGGGAGAAAAGGGACCGCCGCCGATGGATTTAGTGTGGGGGAGGGAGAAAAACGATCGTCGCCGCTGCCGAATTGAGTGGGGCAGGAGGAAGAAAAATGACCGTCGTCGTCGGATTCAGTATCGAGGATTAGGAAAGTACAGAAATGAATTTTCCCATACGACACTTGCAGGGTGGCTTAGAAGGGTCACGGCAAGGGCACGACAGGTACTAGTGTAACGGAATATCCTGACATAACGGCAAAGATTCAAATTTTTTTGGTTTGGCCACCACTTGCTCGAAATACCCCTCTCGACAATTACCCCCCCCCCCCCCACCTCCCACCCCAACTTTTCAAATCGCGATGATTACAAGTAACTCGGACCCTGCTATACCTTATCCTCTCAACTTTTGGGCCACAAATTCAAAACCTCGTTTCCAATGAGGTGGTCTCCACTATTCGTGTCCCTAGCGACAACAAAGGTGAAACATTACTCTCATCAATCCAAATTAATTACATTCGCAGTTTTAGATAAAATGTGTCTAGGTTCACTGAACTGAACTAGTGACAAGTAATTTGTATTAAAGGGAGTAGTAACAAAGATTTTGTCTAAGAGCACCTACCCCTTTCTCCTCTCTTCTGTTCCAGACCCCTTGAGAGTCGTCTCTCTTCTCCCTCCACCGCCGCTCTCCTCCCCTCTCTCCGGTAGCTCCAGCCGCCGGCGAAAGGATGGTGTAGGAGGTTGCCCCCCTCCGTACATAGTAGGTCTAGGATTAGAGGTTGTTTTCGCATATTGCGTGTTTTCCTATATGGAGTCTGAGGGTAGGGGGAGGAATCTTGGCGGCCAGATTCTTCACGCCTCAAGCTTCCTCTGCTTCGCTGCTCACTGCCGGTGGCAGGTGGTGACACTAGGGAGGACGAGGTGTTTGAGCATCCCTCTAAATAAGGTACACACCAAGGAGCGGAGTAGGTCTCCTGGCCAGACGCTACTATGTTCATGGTGGAAGTCCATGGTGGAAGTCAATGGAGAGGAAGAGCTTTTCTGCAGCTCCTCTGTTCATGGCCTATGGTGATTTCTCGAGCCGCCATCGCTATAGTTTTTTCCCCGCTCTCTCTGTTTGCGTGGTGCAGAGGGAGAGGACGGAGATGCTGCTGTCCAAGGTATGCTTTGGAAGTCGCTGGGAAGTTGGGAACTGGCATGGACGACCACGTCTTATCTTCCTCCGCTGCATCGACCTCATCTTGCTGCTGGAGCTTCGGTTCCAAAGATCAGTTCTCTCCAGTATGCTCTTGGGTGGCTAGGGTGGTTCTCCGGCCTCAGTATGCTTTGCTGGAATTTTTTCGACGCCCCCTCCTTCAACCTCTGGCGAGAGGCCCTTTCAACCTTGCCCGACGGCGAGGACGCTGCTGGCGATGGTGGCAATTGCATCGCCGGCAAGGTCGAAGATTGCACAAGGACCCAATTGCTTTTCTGTGTTTTATTCTGGGGTTCTTTCTGTAATTTGGAGGGACACATTTGTATTTTCTTTTATCCTTCAGGTCCTTTCTGCAGTGTACTTGTCACTTTTGCTATATTAATGCCAGTTCTGGGACCTTCGGGTCCCTTCCCTTGTTTTCAGAAAAAAAAAAGATTCTGTCTCGGTTGGCTAGCTAGCGATCGAGGAAGTGATCACTTATTACTTGGTTCGGGTCTGGCAGGGCAAGTGGTGGCGCCGCAGGAGAACATGCCGTACGTGGTGGTGCTACGACGATATCGTTTGTCCTAGGGGAGAGACCCGGAGCATGCCGCTGCAGGGACACGGCTGTTTGGTAGTGCGGCACCAAGGTCACCGCCTGCGAGGAGTGCGAGGAGACGAGCGGCGGCTACCGGTACGACGACTGGTACTATATATGGAGACCCTGAGCCGACGTGCGACGAAAAGTGGCGCCCATGCATGCTGCTACTTTCTGCGTACGTCGTCAGCCTTCGATCGAGTGTGTGAGGATGAAATAAAAATGGGTCTGCTGGCCCTGATGCTGCTACGGTACGTACTCTATCGAGATTCTGGGGTATGCTGGGTCGACGACCAAGCTCATTTATCTTACGCTATTCCTTTATACTCCCCATAACGTTTCAAAGCCTAAATGGACCGTATCTTGAAACAGGTCTGCGAGTTACTTTATAAATAAATCAACGTACAGATACAATCAAGTTCCAACACAACACACAACCGGACGGAGCCAAAGAAAGACAAAAAACACCATAGTCCGTTCACAAGAAAACCCAAAGGAAAAAAACGACGACGGATCTAGCCCGAAGGCACGGTGGACGCCTGGATCTTAGAGCGCAGAAGGTATCGTCTGTTGGAAATTGGCCCGATATGCGACGTCTTTCGTTGAGTACTTTCCGACAACAGACGACGTGATAGCGGCAAAATCACTCTATCAACTCCAGTGAGACGCGCAGAACTAGAACCAACCGATGAGTCCTGTCTTGTCCTTTTATTTCTTCAGTCTCTCGGTGTGTCTACAAGCCAGTGACTACATGTATATATATATACTAGAATCAGCTGACCGACTCAAACTACCTAGCCTACTCGGTGACTGACTCCTAGTTCTACTCGTATACATGCAAGCGTACTATCAGACACACATACCGTGTACTACTAGGAGACATGCACCTATACTACTCGTATACGCCGGGTCGCGTGGTGCCGTGCCGGAGATGTCGGAGTGTTTATTTCTAACAATCACTCCCTAAACACGACATATGCTTCACCTCGACCTGGGTCCCAAATGCGCCAGCTGCTCCTCGCGGGCGTCATCCACGGCATTGCTTTCGCCGCACCCTTACTCAGTACCCATGTCACCGACTTTGCTTTTGTCAACTTCTCCATGGCTTCACGCCGACAACCCTTTTTGTCCGCGCCCTTCTCCATGCCTTCACGCCGACTGTCCTTTTTGTCCGCGCCTTGAGACATTATACTTGGTTCGATGAACTACTTTTTCATCGATGCCTCGCATATTTGATCTACCGCTTGCCGGTGCTCTTGGATGCAATAGAACAAATATGTAGGAGGTAGCTGAAATTGGTTTTCTTCTATCTTCTCTATACCACGTGAAAAGCCTCTTTATCTGCACCCCCTATTGTTAGGTCTTCTTTATCTGTCTGACCACCAGTCCACACTCTTGGACCATCTCATTCTGGTCTTGCTGGCCTGTTTGTTGGGCTCGCTTCAGCCCCCCCTCCTCCTCTAATTGTTGGGCAAACAAGTGTAGGTATCACTGCGCATGCATCTGCGCACCCTTCCAGTTTTGTATCTTCTGGCCACAGACTAGCCTTTTCTTCAAACTCTTTGTCTTCTGGGAGAATTCCTAGTGCTTCTGGCCTGGTGTCCACGCTTGGAGCTTCCCCTAGGCCTTCAACGTCTTCTGGGCCCGAACTTGCTAACAAGGATAATCTCAATTGATCCATATTTTCTTCATACTCAAGATCCCACGTGACGTGAAAAGTTGAATATTCCGGTTCATTGTAGCCCCAATTCCATGACTTGCCTTTCTCAAAGATTACGTCTCCCTTAAAAACTACCTTATTGGTATAAGGATTGCACAAGCGGTATGTCTTTGAGCCTTCATAGCCTGTCATGATCATTGGAATACGTTGCTCCGCCAATTCCGCCTTTACATGCGCCACACATCCAAAAGTACGAAGATGATCAACTGAGGGCTTCCATCCGTACCATGCTTCGTACGGTGTTATACCAACTCCACTGTCAGTAGATTTCATGTTCAGCAAATACACAGCCGTATTGACTGCCTCACCCCAGAATTTTCCTGGCAAGCCTTTACTCTTCATCATGCTCCGTGCCATGGTCAACACAGTTTGATGTAGCTCACCCCCTGATCAATGCATAGGGCTCTTATCTTTGCCTCCACCTTGAACTCTTCGTCTTCCTTGATCTTCTCGAATACTTGTTGAGCTTGATCCTTACTTTTCAGCAACACGATCCACATGTATTTACTATGATCATCCACCACAAGCATGAAGAACTTATTGCCAGACGGAGTTGCGGGTGAGATTCCAACGCATAGATCGCCATGAACAAGTTCCGAGGCTTCACTTGCCTCAAACGTGGCTTCACATGGGAACGGGGCACTCTGTTCCTCGTGATGCACACACGGTAGATCGTGATCCACTTGCGCCACAATCTCCATAGCCGGTGATGGAGGATCCTCCTCATCCTTCAACTCAGTTACTTTGAGCATCAGCATCATCGGTCCATCATCTCCATCCTGGGAGATGAGAGCCCTCTCCTTTTCCTTTGGTGCTTTCCGGCAATCAGCCTTGAAGTGACCGAGCTCGCCGTAGTTATGACACCTGACTTTCTTTATGTCAAACTTCCTCCGCGGCGGGGTGTCATCTTCATCCTCCTGCCCCACGATGTTGTTTTTCGCTGGGTGTTGCTTCTCCTTGCCGCTCGTGGAGCCTCCTTGCTTTTCTTTTGAAAGAGTCATCCATTGTTGCTTTGTGAGCATCAGGTTCTCAACCTGTTCTGGATCACCGAAGCTGATCCGGATTCTCTCATCGTGTGCCTTGAATCCTCCGACAAGATCCTCAACCGTCAATGTATTCAGGTCGAGACATTGTTCGATCGATGTAACGATCTCCATGTAGCGCGCCGGCGCCGCACGCAGGAACCTTCTGGCATTCTTGATCTCATCCAATTTCTCGCCATATCCCCTGATTGCGTTGACAAGGGTAACGAAACGGGCGCAAACTGATCAACCATCTCGCTCTCCTCCATCTTCAGATCTTCATAGCTTTTTGTCAAAGTTTGAAGATGCGCTTCCTTCACGCAGGCATGAACTTGGTGCAAGATCTTGATCGTCTCCTATGCATCCTTCGCCGATTTCTTTCCGACGAGGTGCTGCATCACGTCCTTCGGCACGACGGAATAGAGTGCTGTTAACGCTTGGCGATCCTTTCGGTACTTCACGCCTCCCTTGACGTACTCGTCGCCTCCTGGATCGACAGCCTCCCAAACCTCCTGAGCCTCCATGGCCACCTCCATGTTGAGTGTCCATAGCCCGTAGTCCTTGCGATTGAGGCGCGGATACAAAGCCTCCCCCACCATCTTTGTCACCGGTGCCGATGACGAGCTCTCGCCAAACTTCACCATCGCCATGACCTCCTAGTACTTTCAGCAAATCACGAACGACGACCTTGGCTCTGATACCAATTGTTGGAAATTGGCCCGATATGCGACGCCTTTCGTCGAGTACTTTTCGACAACAGACGACGCGATAGCGGCAAAATCACTCGATCAACTCCGGTGAGACGCGCAAAACTAGAACCAACCGATGAGGCGCTCACGTACAGGAGCTAAGCAGGCAGCCACACAGGTTGATCAATCTAGGATCGATTATTGCCACATGAGCATATCGCTCCTGTCTTGTCCATTTTATTTCTTCAGTCTCTCGGTGTGTCTACAAGCCAGGGACTACACGTATATATATACTAGAATCAGCTGACCGACTCAAACTAGCTAGCCTACTCGGTGACTGACTCCTAGTTCTACTCGTATACATGCAAGCATACTATCAGACACACATACCGTGTACTACTAGGAGACATGCACCTATACTACTCGTATACGCCGGGTCGCGTGGTGCCGTGCCGGAGACGTCGGAGTGTTTATTTTTAACATCGTCCAGGTGCTCCCGATCCCGCTATCTAGCCAGTGAGTACCACTGCTGTAGGTAGACGAGAAAAAACGGATTCACAAGCGTGGCTAGGGAATATCTGCGCAATCACCATCTTGTTCCTCACATTCCACAAGGTCCATGCTAAGGCTGAAAAAACTATCCAGAAGAGGCGACGTCTTCTTCCAGTACGGGCACTAGTTACCGCCGGCGCATTCCGCATCAAATTTACCACACAAACTTACGACCCAGTAAGAGGCGACGTCTTCTTCTTCCAGTACGCCCATGCATGATATTTATGTTGAAAAGCTTTGATCCAAACTGCTCAATTTGCAGGAACTCTCCGAGATCCTGCACTACAGGAGAAGCTGAATACGCCGACGGCCAGGTCCCGTCGGCGTAGGCTGGCCCGACGGCTGCCGTCGGCGTATGGCCGTTGGCGTACAGCCCCGTAGGCGTAGCCTCTCTTCCCGTCGGCGTAGACCATATGGGGCCCACCTAGATGACTAACGGCCGTTTGGCTACGCCGACGGCTTTACCGTCGGCCTAGATTTTTTCCAAATTTTTTTTCACTTTTTTCTTTCAATTTTTTTTTTCAATTTTTTTAACATTTTTGTATTGTTTAACTTGTTAATCTCACATGGACATTTTTAATTCTAAGTATACTTAGTTTCAAGTCAAATTGCACAATTAGTCAAACTTCTCAACCGGTCATCCATCCTAATACTACTCCAGCCTCAGCACCCTTAACTTCTTCGTTCCTTCCACATGAGCTTCCGACAAAGAAACTAGAACTTGTTGTGAATATTATCATATCAAACATATTAACCATTATGCTATAATGTTAGACATATTTGTTTTTTATATTCCATATAATTTTTTGAGTAAACAACAATAAATAAGTAATAATAATCTTGAATTCAAATAAAAATAAAATAAATTTTATTTATTTTGCTTTTTTTATTTAATTAATAATTCATATCTACAAATCCGTAAATCACAATTCGACAAATAATATATCCAAATCGAGAAAACCTCGATTGAGATAGGTCATTTTGTGAAGGTTTTTTTAAGACTCAATGAATATACCAAGTCTGGTATTTTTCCATGGAACTATGTCATATAATATGACACCACGCAAAGGTTTTGCATTGTTTTGATCGTTTTTGAATTTTTTATGCCCGTTTCAAACTATCGTCAAACTTTTTAAATCGAGGGGCATGAAAATTCTTAGCTCGGGGCTGAGCCTCACTAAACTTGCATTAGATATCTGATGAAATAGCATATTGTGAACCTAAAAATCATTTTTGCAAAACATCATGAGCATCATATCATGTACATGTAGTTCAAATCTAACTCATTTCCTACTGATTCAGCAGGAATTTGTCTTTTTCACGAGGGGTGGACGGAAAGGTTTGAGATACCCCGGTTGGGAAATTGTCCATTCAATATGGTCTAGTATTTTTTTAAAATGTGGTATTATCATTTTGAAACTTTCATTTGGTGGTTGCTTCACAAAAACACCCCGTTTTTTGCACTCGGAAAATGAAAAATGGCTTTTCGGTGCGATGAAAAGGAAAACTTTCTCCTACAACATTGTTCGCCATCCCATGATGCATGTGTATTCATAATATGAGCACATTATCACAAACTATGTCTTGATTCTAGCCATAACATTGGTCATTTGACCTGAAATCCAGAAAACCTCGATTGAGATAAGTCATTTTGTGAAGGTTTTTTTAAGACTCAATAAATATACCAAGTCTGGTATTTTTCCATGGAACTATGTCATATAATTCGACACCACGCAAAGGTTTTGCATTGTTTCGATCGTTTTTTAATTTTTTATGCCCATTTCAAACTATCGTCAAACTTTCTAAATCGAGGGGCATGATGATTCTTAGATCGGGGATGAGTCTCACTAAACTTGCATTAGATCTCTAATGAAATAGCATATTGTGAACCTAAAAATGATTTTTACAAAAATTCATGAGCAATATATCATGTACCTGTAGTTCAAATCTAACTCATTTCCTACCGATTCAGCAGGAATTTGTCTTTTTTACGAGAGGTGAACGGAAAGGTTTGAGATTCCTAGGTTGGGAAATTGTCCATTCAATATGGTCTGAAAAATGTGGTATTATCATTTTGAAACTTTCTTTTGGTGGTTGCTTCACAAAAACACCCTGTTTTTTGCACTCGAAAAATGAAAAATGGCTTTTTGGTGCGACGAAAAGGAAAACTTCCTCCTACAACATTGTTCACCATCCCATGATACACATGCATGCACAATATGGACACATTATCGCAAACTATACCGCGATTCTAGCAATAACATTGGTCATTTGACCTGAAATCCAGAAAACCTCGATTGAGATAGGCCATTTTGTGAAGGTTTTTTTAAGAATCAATGAATATACCAAGTCTGGTATTTTTCCATGGAACTATGTCATATAATATGACACCACGCGAAGGTTTTGCATTGTTTCGATCGTTTTTTAATTTTTTATGCCCATTTCAAACTATCATCAAACTTTCTAAATCGAGGGGCATGATGATTCTTAGCTCGGGGACGAGTCTCACTAAACTTGCATTAGATCTCTGATGAAAAGGATATTGTGAACCTAAAAATGATTTTTACAAAAAATCATGAGCAATATATCATATACCTGTAGTTCAAATCTAACTCATTTCCTGCCGATTCAGCAGGAATTTGTCTTTTTCACGAGAGGTGAACGGAAAGGTTTGAGATTCGAAGGTTGGGAAATTGTCCATTCAATATGGTCTAGTATTTTTTTTAAATGTGGTATTATCATTTTGAAACTTTCTTTTGGTGGTTGCTTCACAAAACACCCCGTTTTTTGCACTTGGAAAATGAAAAATATGTTATACGAAAGTATTTGTATTTTTTATGTATTTTTTGAATAAAAATATATAATATTTGAGTTTATATAGATATGTCTTATTTTTCTGCAAATTTTGATATATTATATGTATTTTTCTGAATTTAAATGATTTAGTTATGATTTTTCTAAGATTAATGTGGCAAAAAAAGAAAAATAGCTACGTTTGTCGTCGGCATAGGTCTGAAACCCGTAGACTTGACGCCGTTGCTCTGTCGTTAGCCCAATGGGCTATGCCGACGGTCATGTTTACGCCGACGGCAGCCGTCGGTCTATTTATTCTACGCCGACGGTAAAACTGGGCCGACGGCCCGTCAAGCTACGCCGACGGCCCCGACATTTTGCCGTCGGCGTATAAAAAGGCCGTTGGCCTATTTAGTTATTCCCGTAGTGCTGGGTCTACAGGCCCAAGGGCTTCCTACAATTGCAACCTTATTTCATAGTTACTTCTGTTAAAAACACTTCAATTCATGAAGACGTAAGCAGGATAACTATTTTTTCCACTCTTGGTACTGACTAAATTTGAATTTGGAGAGTTACTAGATGAATTAAGTGTCACCTAATCAATTCTTCTTGCAAACTTTCAAACTTAACTACCTCAGGTGATCCTATCCTGAGGTCTTTGCTGCTCGGTCGCCTACCTAGGGTGATTCTCATGAATGAATCTATAAAGATAAGCTCTGTGTTATGTCTAGAAATAGCCCCAATGGCTGAAGCTCTACACAAAGAGAGATGGATCCTAGATATTAGGGCAACTCACTGTTTCACCCTTGCCCAATTCTGTGCCTTATTTGGGGAACCGCTGCTGGATCTCTGATAATCTTGCAAAGCGAGGGCAGTAGCCGGCATATGTTACCGGGATTTTTTTTTAAACCATAGCTAATATCACGATGAGGCATATTTGGCCAGAACGAAATAGTACTGTTTCTGCGGGAACGCACAATGACTCAAGTGATGATCAGGTGCATTGTTTTTAGTTGGTGATCAGGTGCATTTTGGAGGGGATGCAGCAGCTCAAGTTAGCACGGAGAGAGGCGGGTCTAAGTGAAGAATCACCTAGTGTTTCAGTTTCAGGTGTTCTCAGTCTTTGGCGTCGGCCAGGCACTGGAATTCGAGTTCATGTAATGTGTGATCTTTTAAATACCCCTTTATAATCTTAATAAAAATGACGCACAAATCTTTTGCATGTTCTAAAAAATTGTCTAAAAAACCCAGCCTTCTCTTTCGGCCTCCATCATCAGCTCTCCATGGCTAAAAATTGTTTCTTCTGGCAGTTCCTCTGCAAGTTCTGGTGTTAATCACGATCTCCATCGTCTCCATATGCACCCGTAACTGGAGATCGGAACCCATACGTAGCCCGACTCTTCCTCCCCCTCCCGAACCCTCCTCCACCCGCACCCGTGCGGCGGCGCCGCGCCGCGCCGGGCGGCCTCCTCTCCCCTCTCCGCCGGGCCCTCCCTCCCGTGGTCTCTCCTCCCCGCCGCCGCCGCCCAGATCGTCGCCAGACAAAGACCTAGGGGCGTGGCGGTGGCGGCGGCCCTGATCGCGATCTGGCGGGAAGGCGACGGCGTCCGTCCCGGCTGGTTTGGCGGTGGTGTTGTGGCGAGCGGCGGCCGGTGATCCTCGGCCCAGATGGCGGCAAGCGGAGGCGGGGATCTAGGCCTAGCCACGATCTGTCCCGTATGTTGGCCTCGACGCCGGCGCCCAGGCGATCCGGGCCTTGTCCGTGACACTAGGGCGCTTGGGGCATCTACCCCCGGCATGGTGGTGGTGGCCTCCTTCTCCGTCGGAATGGTCGGCCGGGTAGTCTTTCCGTCTTGCGGCGGATCCTACTAGTTTCTGGCGGGTGGCGTGGGGGCTGTTGGCTCGGTGTCAATACAGGAGGTGGTCCTGGATCCATATCAAGCCAAGACGATGATCTGCCGGATGTTGATCTCCATTGATCTGGTTTCTATGTTAAAGGCTCCGTCGGTGAAATCCATAAGTGCTATCATGCCGTGAGTTTGCTGAAAGGATTGAATTCGGTTGTACGTATCCATGTTTTATCCTGATCATTTGGTTTCAGAGGGTGTGCTTCGAAGATTTGTTGGCTGTTATTATCATGGGACATGTTCTCGTTCCATGGTGCTGACGGAGAAAGTCATGGCGACCGGGATCTGAGGACAGACAATGGTGGTTCGAGTCTAGGTAGGTGACGAGGAATTGGCTAGGTGACTTGTGAATTGGAGCAGTGGCATGCAAGGGGGCGACTGCATGGGAGAGGTTCATGGTCCTACATCTCAGGGTCAAAACCCAGGGTCTGGCCTTAATTGGTTGTGCCTGGCAATGACCTTGTTGAAGGTATTGTTTTGAGAGCACGCGCTTTCTTCAGGGTGAAAATCTAGATCTTTGATCGGGCGATGGCGGTGTTTATGCACTGTTCCCTTCTTGGAGACGTCGTTTTTGGAGAAGCTGGACTTCTGATGCTGTCTTGGTGGTGGTAGTGCTGCTGTTTCAATGAATGAGTCACTGTAGTAGGACTTTTCTTTTTTGTAATTCTTTTTTTTAGCTGTGTGTATCCATGTGGCCGCTAGGCAATGCGTTGTTGCAGAGGATGGGTGTAATTGGTATCATCTGATATTAATATATGCTTCTTTCCAAAAAAAAAATGCACGAGGCAACTCCATATCTGGGTGTTAGTTGTACACGGGAATTAGCTTTGGGCTGAAGGAACTTGAGCAATGGAATAAGACAACATGAACGGTAGGGATTGATAGGATTATGATTAGATAGCGTCTGAGATTGCTAGAAGATTGTCACCTGCGGCAGGATTCAGATTATTGTAAATTGAATTGTCGCCTCCTTCAAAAATATGTGTACTCCAATGCCGTACTCATAAGACATACAGATGGAAGGAAAACAGCAGCCTCAAACCAAATTTGAGCTGTGAAGATAGCTGTTAATGTCTCTTAGCCAGGTTCCTCTGCAGGTTTTGACGTTAATCACGATCTGCATCGTCTCCATATGCACGAGACAACTGCTGGTTAACAACGGTGTTAGTTGTATGCGGGAATTAGCTTTGGGCTGAAGGAACTTGAACAATGGAATAAGACAACATAAACAGTACGGATTGATAGGATTATGATTAGGTAGCGCGTGAGACTGGTAGCAGATTGTCACCTGCGGCAGGATTCAGATTATTGTAAGTGTTGTGCATCTCTACTAACCATCCTCGTAATAAGGGATCCACCTTCAGTTTCACATCCGGGATCCACATAGGGCCTCTCTGATGGGTTTCTTAGTGCCCTAAAAAATGGGCCGACATCGAGAAATTTCTTTGTACTAGTGCCAGAACTTGCATGTGTTCATAGCTCCATGTGGATAACCGATAGAATGGTGCTCCACAATTTCAAAACTGGATGGTGCACAGAGGTGCAATACGGTGACCCAGCATACCACTGCATGATACAGTACACTATAGTCGTTGACATAACACCAATGGAACACCGTTCCATCCGTATTATATCCCTCAGAGTACCAATAGAAACATCATGGGTTCAAGACAACACCTTAGATTACATATAACATATTACAAAAGATCTAGAGAACTTTCTTGAAAAGTGAGGAATATTATATAGAAAGAACCAGAAAAATCCACTCGGAGTTACCTTAAGAGTACTACTTATAAGTATATATAAGGCTTCAAAGTGCTACTATAGTACTGTTCTATAGAAGCGGGTTTTAGATTCTAGGAGTTTTATTTATATTCTACGCTTCAGCTTGTCTTCGATAGCTTCCGGTAAGGTCTTCGACTCCGTTGATCTCCCTTAGATATCTTCAACTCTTCAAGTAACTTATTTCCTGGGAACGCCATTGGTTTCTCCAAGATCTAGCAAGGTTAAGAAGATACGTTGAGTACGAGCGTACTCAGCAAGTTCACTAAAGAGAAGTGTTTGATGCACTATCTACAGCCACAGACCATAGGTCGTAGGCAATGCAAGTTTTCGTAAACATTTCTTCAAAGATTGATTTTATTCTGAAAAGCTATGTCCATCAGCCTTCACGGGTTTACCAGAACTTTCATGGAGTTCCTTTCCCGCAGTGTTCGCAGCTCCTTCCCGGAACAGGGAGTAACAAGTTATAGTTCTTACACTTTGTAGAGGTGCGTTGCTTTATCCATGAGAGATCTTAGCTTCGTTGCACATCCGAGTTATAGGCTCGTTCACACTTTCTTGGTGTGAGGCCCAGACTAAGATCCAAGACAATCATTGTCCTTCTCGGTGACCCCGCATACCCGACGAATTGCACATCAGGCCTAGGATAAAACTTGTTTCCATTATCATCCTAAGGTGTACAACCCTAATAGATACCAGAAGCCGTGGGACGTTGAGGGATCCCATCCATAACCTGCTAACCCTCTACAAGAGGAGTTGCAACAACGGCCCGGTCATCCGTTGGCATGCGAGAGAGAGCCAATCCAGCTGACTTCTCCGTCCCATTCCAAATCTCATGGTTAACGCGTAATGTACGGAGCAAGAATCATTGGCGACATTGGTGGTTAAGTCCTAGGTAATATGTTCCTTTACCACCGGAACTTTTATAATAGGTTCTTACCTCATGGTAAATAACCTATAATCATATTATTATGAAAATAGTGTTTTCTGACCCTTTTTGAAATGCAGGTGATGACAACACTGGGTTTGCAAAATACTTTACAGAAAATAATCAAAGGACATGAGCAAGTGTGAACTTGACTTTTGTGATTGCAAGATTATGCACTCACGATCTTCGAGATGATAGAATATCAAATATCTGAAATCAACATCATTGGTCCGGTAAGGACTAATGTTTAAGGAAGCAAGATGCCATTATGCATAAATAATGCTATGCAATTTTATAATTCCCAAAGTGAAACCCTTAGCATTTTAAATGAGTTGATCTTAGGTATCTTCTTTAAGATTGGGTTTATCTTTAAGTTTATTTCATAAGCAATGTCATTGATAAGGAACTTAAGTGTTAACAATCCAAAATATACAAGTACGGATAGAGTAATGTGATTATGATTAATTGTTATCTAGTGACTAGGATAAAAGTCCTTGGGTTGAGTTGTTAAGAGTTGGAGGAACTATTATAGACTTGTTTGTGTGAAGTGGCAAAAAGAATAACATTTGAAAAAACTAGTATTTAGTTAAGGTTAATTAGTCTTAAGGGTTATTAGATTTTACATTAGGGTTGGTGATGGTTATGAATGATGTTGAGTTATCATATTTCAATTGATGATACAAGAAACTAAAGTTAACTTTAGAAACATGAATAAACTTCAAATGAAATGTTTATAATTGTTTAGACCAAAGTTAACTATAAAATAGAAGTGAATTTTAAGATATAATGAGTTTTAGAATATCATCTAGTTTTAGGGTTTTGACAAATATGATTATGAATGATCCTTTTTAATGTAAGTGAAAGATGAATTTAATAACATGCAATTTATTAATGGGAGCATAATTAGATGATCTTATAAATTTATTAGAGTTTAGAGTCATTTTTAAGAGTGGTTAAGAGATGGAGATTATTCACCATCTTATACATGAGTGATATATAATATTTATTTAAAATGAGTTTAATTTGAATTTAAGATTTTAAAACATTTAAAGGCTAATAGTTATTTTTAATTTTTATTTTGATTATGGATTTAGACTTAGTAATTAAACTTTAAATGATTTAGTGTTTTATAAGAAAATGTGATTATTTCTTACTTAAGAAATAATTTTAAGAATTAACCAAGTGGTTATTTCATTTTAGTTAAATAAGTAAATGAGTTTTATTATCTAAGGTTATTGAAATGTTTTTGAATAATATAAATAGTATTTTTCTAGTAAAATATACTTATTAAATATCTTAAAAATGAATTTTATTTATTTTTAAGTATTACCTTTATTTTTATAAAATTCTTCAAAGAATTAAGTGTCTTTAAATATTTGCTTTATATTTTATTTGCAAAACTCTAAGTTAGTATTTTTATAAAATAGTAGAGTTATTTTTATACACAAAAATGATTTTTATTTATTTTTAGGTGTTTTTCTTATTTTATGAAATTTTAATCGGGATTTAATGATGTTAATATTTATGTGCTTTATATTTATTTTAAATAAATAAAGTTAAATTTTTATTAGATAGATCTTATTTGTATGATAATTTTAACATATTAAATATATTTTTATGATTTTTCTATAATTTTCTATAGCTAAAAATGTTTAAAGGTTATTTTGATAATTCATTTATTTTATTTTTACTTTATTTCTTTATCTTAAACAACTTGGGCTGTTTGAGTGGACACATGGGCTAGCCTGGCCCATTTAGAGCTGGCTTGGGTCATCTAGACCACGGCCCACCCCTTCTCTTCTTCTCCTCTCACTCTTGCACACACGCGAGACGATCCCCACTCTCCCTCTCTCGTTTCTCTTCCTCACCCGCACTACTAGAGAAAACCTTATGCGAGGCGCACCTAAAAGCATATGTGAGGCGCATATCGTATGCGCCTCTAGCTTTGAGCCTCGCCTATTTTTTATGCGAGGCGCATATCATATGCGCCTCCTATACTTCACATATGCGAGGTGCATATCGATATGCGCCTCCTATAATATATATGAGGCGCATATCGATATGCGCCTCACATATGTGAAGTATAGGAGGCGCGTATCGATATGTGCCTCGCATATGTGAAGTATAGAAGGCCCATATCATATGCTCCTCGCATATGTTTTACAAGGCCCCTCGTATATTTATAGTATATGCGCCTCCTATAATATCCTATATGCGCCTCCTATAATATTTTCGAAATTCAATTTTTACATATCACTATAAATAACATTATATAGATATACAGTCCAGAATACAGTATAAACAACACAAAATTTTCAAAAACTTGCAATTGGCCAAAGAATAATAGAACCAACATGAATACAAGTACATTACACATCGATACGACATACGAGTTCATACATCAACTAGAATCAACAAGTGCCAAATTTTCACACAACACCAAGTGTTTGTGCCACGAGTTCACACCTCCGAGTACAAGTTCACAATCACATTACAACTCCGACGACGGAGCTCTAGCCTCCCGTGCCTCCACTTCTTCCTCCCGTGCCTCCTCCACTTCTCTTCTACCACCTCTCTACTCTCGTAGCCTTGGTAGTTGTTCCCCAAGAAGTTGTACTCTCGCAACATACAAAAGTATAGTACACACACAAGTGGTGGCTACTATTGAAGTTGCATTCATCAGCTGTGACCAAAGTTCATCAGTAGAATGTCATACAAGAGAATAATCCATAATACATTTAAATGTTAGTCAACATATCCACACACTTGCAAGGCCATTTCTGCTGCTCACATAATTTCAGGTCTGAAAAACTTTGATGGAAGATCCAGAAATGGACAAGTATAGCTGAAAATATATAAACTATACGGCTGAAAGGTACAACACATGCGCGTATATACAGAAATATCAGAACACTCTTCTGCACTTAGGGAAGACAAGTTTCTTTCTTCTACAAGAAAATCTTATGGCCAAGGTAATTAAATTGACACGAAAATAATGTTCTCAAGTCTTTTAATTTTTTTCCAAAAAGAACTCGTTACGACGACTTTATAGACAAGTAGCAAAAATGGTAAACTCGAGCAGGAAACAGTCTTTTAGTGTATATTCAATTTAGAGAAAATAAAATTTTGACAGTAGATGAAGAATTGGACTTGCACTGAAGGATAAATCAAGAATTTTCTGAAACCAAATATTCCTTTCAACCGGAAAACTTTACCCAAGTAGCACACTCATAAAAAAAAGTAGGCAAAGGTGCACTGCGTCAAGTGCCAATGCCTCTTTGCAGTTGAGGGAAATCAGAAAGACCATATGTTAAGTGCGAATGCCTCTTTGCAGTGGAAGGTCACTGTCTTATGTTTAGACACATTCAGAGAGAAAAAATAGAGGTGCCAGAATGCTAGTTTCTTTTCAAATAGAACAGTCATTTTCTCCAAAATAGAAGTAGAACACTAAGCTTAGTACTGACAGAAATTACTTCATGAATCATTGTCTAGGCACGATGCAAGTTGACCAGTGACCGCAATACAAAAAAATACAGAACTAAACCCTGCAATTCCACTTCAAAGCCCACTCCATACATGAGTTGGAAGAAGCTACCTACCGCTTAAGGGATGGTATTAGCGTCGACAACATCACACGCAAACGAAGTATACAAAATGGAAGAACCTACACCAACTAGCCATTTTTGCGTCTCCACGACCTGAATTTAACTCCGGACACATGCAGAACCATCAATACTACTCCCTCCTTCACGGTTTGCAGGGCGTCTAATCAAATTTAAGTATTTCCAAAACTACAACGTTTCTAGGCGCATTAGAATTAATTATTGATTGATGTGGCAGCTTTACTCTCAACTTCCTATGCATGCAATAGTCTCCCACCAATGCATGCGCCTTAACCACTCATTAATAGGCCTAATTTTCAGCCAACACGTTTGCGCCTAGGTCCGTGAGATTTTTGTAGAGCGCCCTACAAACCGTGAAGGAGGTAGTATGTATGATTCCAACAATAAACTTTAATTAACATGTGCTGATGAACTGATGAACTTTGGTTAAATGTCCATTCTTATTTAAATGTCATCACCAAACTAGTACTATCATTTTATACTTATTATTACTGCTCATCCATTCTTGGTTAAATATCCTTTTCTTACCATAGGGACCAAGTTATAAAGTGGAAATAAAAGGAAGCTACAATCGAATGGAGGGAACGCACTGCAATATGAGAGCATCTTAACATAGTTGAAGTCAAGTGTAACGTGGTGGATGAGAGAGTTATCAAAGTTTTGAAGTTTATGCGCAGAAAGGAAAATCAATATAATCTATTTTATTGGCGAAGGATGTTTAATTTAACTGTCACAAGAACAGTAGTAGAAACCATAATCTGTGTGCATAAATAGAAACCATTTTTGTTTGCAAACATCACTTAGCTTACTTTTCTATAGAACACATAAATGTAAATTTCATCTGTCAAGTCCTAAGCCAAGCATAATATGAGTCGGCATCACTTCAAGGTTATGCAAAGAAGATCATTAACAATGCAAAAATTATGGCACGGATGACTTGGATCTCAGAAAAAAGCTTGTAAGATTTGACCCAGCATGTCTTGTTAGGGTATTCTACACACTGAACAAAAAGAACATAGATGCCACACTGCTTCGTATCATAGTTTTTCAGAAAAAAATTATAACAGTCATGCACTGCACTTTTGGTTCCACTTTTTTTTGGTCTTATTTTTCAGTTTCTCTCCATGTACTTGAATCGCAGTTAAGTACACATTACAGCTTTATTTTATCAATAATCCAACGTAAACCTATAGCAGAAAACCACATCACAGTGGCAACTTCCCCAATAATATATCAGAGGAAGGAAAACTAAGAAAACGTTGATCTGCCAGCTAATTAATGTTGGTATATCTACTTCACATATCAAAGCAAAGATGCAAGCGGAGGACAATTGGCAGGTGAGACAAATGATGGAGTGGAAAGAATATGAAACGGGAATGCCAATGAACAGTGACATTGAATCTTCCCTTCTTCGATTTTAGACTCTCCGAATCGTGACAGTGTGAGTGCAGGAACAGTACTACAGCAAGTCAGCGACCAAATCATGAGCCTGGTATCACTTAGCTTATTGGGGAAGGGAGAGGGGGGAGCGACGCTCACCTTGGGGTGCTCGGCGAGGACGGGGTGGCCGGCGGCAGGCGCTGTCCACGGGCAGCAGGTCTTCAAGCAGCAGCATCAGGCTCCTCCTCCATGGGGCGGCGGCAGGCTCCTCCTCCACGAGGCGGGCGGCGTCCGGCTCCTCCTTCCATGGGGCGAGCGGGTCACGGGGGCGAGGTGCTCCTCCACGGGTCACGGGTGAAGTGCTCGTCGACCCCTGTGGCTGGTCGCCGAGATGTCAGGGAGAGGGGAAGAGGGATAGGGGGAAGGGGAAGGAGAGGGGAAGGGGGCCAGGGCTCACCTCGACGACGGGTTGCTACAGGCGCGGACGGCGGCTGCTGCGGGCGCGGACAGCAGCAGGAAGGGGACGACGGCGGCGCGGTAGAAAGGTTAGGTTACTGTGTGCATGAGAGAGAAAGGGGAATCTCGTCGGCCCTTATTATGCAAGGTACCAGCTTATGCTAGGCCCATCTGGCCATAATGCGCCTCGCGTATTCTGAAGACCTAGTCAAATAGAGTAGTGCCCTCTTTTTTGACAAGAAACACACAGGAGCCCATTAGTTACATGCCTTGTCCTAATCTGAACTATGGCCACCCAGGTTTGAATCCTAGTGGCAACAAATTTTTTGGATTTTTTAAAAGCCATTTTCTTGTAAAAACATTGTCCAAACACAATATAAACTATAAAATATACTACAAATATTTTAAATATTTAAATATTACCAAAACAACAAAAGTGAGTATTATGAATGTGTCTCGTCGATACATAATATTCTCAATGTAATATTATAACATATAAAAAATGATAATTATGAATGTTTCGATACATAATAGTAGGCCACACACACGACGGTTCTTGACAATGGTCGGAGCGTGCTAGTGTTTCTTGACAATGGTCGTCTTTTTGCCTTTCTTGACATAATATGAGGGGGGCAACCAGGTTTGTCTTGGTGGAGGAGGAAGAAGTGAGACAAGTGAGTGGGGTGGTAGTTGGCTCCATGTGCCAAAAGCTGGAAAAAAGGTGGTGTCAGATTATAGGAGGCGCATATTGCACAATACGAGCCTCCTATAATTCAAACTATAGGAGGCGCATATAGCAATATGCGCCTCGCCTATGAGGCCACCTACCTCTACCCGGACCCGCAGGAGTTACTTGAGGCACATATGACCATATGCGCCTCGCATATTATCAAGTATAGAAGGCGCATATGACCATATGTGCCTCGCATATTCGAGCACCTACTAACACCCGGGCCCACACAGATTATGCGAGGCGCATTCTATCCATATGTGCCTCGCATATCTGATATATAGGAGACGCATATGACTAGAATGCGCCTCGTATAATCTAGGGATGCTTGATTTCGTCCGTACATGGATTATAGGAGGCGCATTCTTATCATATGCGCCTCGCCTATTTTTATACTAGAGGCGCATGGAGAAAAAGTGTGCCTCGCCTATTTTATAGGAGGCGCATATGGTCTAAATGTGCCTATAAGCATGTCTCCTATAGCCTTTTCTCTAGTAGTGCCGCACATGCCGCCGCCGCCAGCATGACGAACGTCGGCCAAATCCGGTGCCGCCGGTTACTGCCATGTGCTGGCGCGGGCTAGCCCCTGCCTCCTCTTCCTTTCTCCTGGTCAATTTGGTTTAATCATGGCCTCACACGCATCTGGCTGAAACCCTAGCTTTGCCTTGGCCGAACCGCTGTCGATCCAGGCGCCGCCGCTCACTGTAATCAACATCCTAGGTAGGTGAAGGATGTTGTGCCCCTCATGAGTGCTCCCTATGCCGCCTTGGTGGTGAGGTTGATGCTGGCTAGGTGGTCATGTTCTCTGTACTTCTATGTCGCAAATGGTCTTGGTGATGGTGTACGATGAAGCCTTCCCTGTGTTGTTCCACCTCGGTCGCGCGGGCTCTGCCTCGCCACGCCGTTGTGGTTGTTCCATGGGCGTCAGGTACATGCGTCAATACTTCTTTCCCTTTTCTTCTCTGTGACCAGCCTTTGTGCTGATGATAGCACCAAGTGGTAACTGTTCAAGGTTCAGGAAATCGTGGAATTGAATCTCTACTGGTCACCTTACTGTGATTATACTTGATTTGATAATTGGAATGTAACAGAAATTGTTTGAACTAGACCTATGGTTCAGTGATGAATTTAGTGATAGAATGTATTGGTGATTTTGGTCATGCTAGTTATCTCCTGATTATGAGATGAGCTATTTGTGTGTACTTGTACTAGTTGGTTTTGCTTGTTGTGCAATGAATCTGTCTTGAGGAAATGCATAAGGTTAATTGATTTAGCATATGTGCTTGAATATTGGTGTCTTGTAGTGTTGTTTGAGCTACTGTTGTTATGGAACAAGCCTTTTGGGATTTGATATTGAACTTGATCTATTCATGCTCCTGGTTGGGTGCTATGTATAAGTAGATTGCAGTAATTTGCCTTGATATGTGATATTTGTTGTAGTATGGGTTGCCTTGAATCAAAATGTGAAGATGTGCAGTGTGCACCTGAATCTTTGATTCAGTTACTTTTGTTTTAAAATATAGAATGATTCTTGGATATTTTTTTAAAATATCTAAGAAAATGATTTATTATAAAACTTGATGAAGGGATAATGTTCTAGTTTAAAGACTAGTTTGAGAATTTGGTGGAAGTGAGTTTGGGATTGTGCCTGAGATGCAATTCCAATTCTTTTGGATTTGTGCCCAGCAATCCTTCATCCTTGCTGGTTTGTGAAAAGATGATTCGTATGCTTTTATGGCTTTGGTATGAATGGTATAAGTGTGCTATAGCCCCTGCCTATGATGCAAAGGCTGAGGCTATAACTTTTTGGGAACATAACAGATACTAGATTTGATGCTATCTGTCTGGCTGCACTGGATAGAACTATCCTTTCTATGGATAAATGATGGAAATATTTGAAGAGAGTTCTTGTCTGTGATGCTAAGGCTGAGACTCCAATTTAACTACAAGAACAGATATTATTGTTGCCTCCTCTTTTGACTCAGTGATGATCTAGACATGCCACTTGCATGCCAGTCTAAGAGAATCTTGCCATCCAATCCTCCTAGATGAAAATCTAGTTGAAGGGTAGATGGACCAAGTGGGTGTGTATTATTTCTCTAGTACTCCCAGATCTATATGCATGATTTAAGAAGACATGCTACATGATCTAATGTGTATTACAGATGATTGTTACCTGCTGTGGTGAGTGCTCTAGTGCTTGCTGGAGATCTGGGTCTATTACTATTGCTCCTTGGTCTGCTACAGCTTGTGCTTGTAACCTTCCCCTCCTAACTCCAGCTCCTCTTGGCTGCTGACAAGATTTTGCTTCTTGAACCCTGGATGGCTTTCTAAGCAACAAGGTGTTGGTGATTTTTGATGTGATGATCAGGTTTACTTGATATGTTGTACTGCTCCACCTTTAGCTATTGCTTGCCCTTCCTAATATTGCTGATGGTTTCCTGGCCTTTTTCTACTAGTGTTGTAGAAACTGGTTCTTGGTGATGTGGATCTGGATAAATCAATAATGGATGTGGTTGTGTATGTGTAGATCTCTTAGAGTTCTTGAAATCCTAGAAGCAGTGTTCTTGATACACTTTTACTACTGAGAGAGATATGTGTGGTTTCGGCTGGAATGGTTGGATAAGTGAGAAAGGTTCCTGGAAGTCCCCTGCTGCTACTTTTGTACTTCATATGCTGATAAAAACAGATACAATATGATGATCTTTGTGTTGAGTAGCAACCTGATGCTGAACTTGATGTTGCTATGCTAGCTGGTGCTGGTACTTGATCAGCTAGCCATCTTTGTCCTTGTGATGTTGTTGTTGCCTACTCCTCCAGATGCTGTAGGAAGCTTCTAATGCTCCTAGACTTCTCCTTGTGCTCCTGGTGATTGTGATGAGTTGGGGTGATGTCCTTAGCTGTGTGGTGGAACTGGATATGATATGGATCAGGGAAAAAATAGTAGTGTTTCTTGGCTGCTAATAAAGGATCTGTTGGTCTGGTTGTGTGTGTGTGGAGAGAGGATATGGTGGCAGCTCAGCTACGACTGGTACTCTCTCATTCTGCTGAACTCTTGTGGAGTTGACAGCACACTAGTGCATGCTGGTGAGTGAGCAGCCTGCTTGCCTGTTGTGGTTTAGGGATCAGATCAAGTAAAAGCTAGATATTTCCTGATGTTTTACCTCTTTACCTTCTTATCTGGCTTTGGTGAAACTTGCCCCTAAGCCAATGATGTTGTACTGAGGCCACCATCTGATTAAGAACAGATACTATGATTTGGCCCCTTCTTAATTGTAACTACCTCGGTGAATTACGCTCCTAGTTACAAGCCTGGATGAGCGGAAATGGTTAAAATAGTACGGTGGGGCCCAAATGCCACTCACAGGTAGACCTTTCGGCCGTCCTAACCATTTCCAATCATCGGGACAAGAACGGGTGGCGTAATCGGCAGGCGAAGGGATCAACTACATACACAAATGAGTATGTATGCAAGCCACCATAAAATAGTACATCAGAGCCATTCCATCTAAAAAGAAAGGAAATATAGCAACGCCATACGGCAAGATCCAAATATCCTAGATAGATATAATAGTTTAGGATATCTCCTCATACATCAAACATCAGAGTATCAAGCGGAAGCGGAAGACAAAATCCGAGTATGGATAAGAAGCAAATCGGCATAAGATGCCCCATAAATAAGCGCATCCCGCCCACAGATCTCACGGATCCCCGTTCCCGGAATCTCTACACCAAATGATCGCTGCCCACATCGTCCGTCTCCTCCACCCAGTATCCATCTTGTGAGGGTACCTGTTCATCTGAATCAAACAATTTATCGTGTGAGACCCTAGGGGTACTCAGCAAGTCTGTATGCCTCTAAAGGGGACACAACCTGGGGTGACGCAATTGCAGCAAAAGATAAACCCTAACAATTCTATAGATACTCGCTAACCATCCGCCTAACCAGAGATAGACGGATGTCCGTGAATGAATAACAACAGTTATAACGGTAATCTTAACAGATCCATCCTCCTCCTCGCTTACCGACGAGGAAGCGGACGAACAACCCCCCAATCCGTTGGCAGTTTTATTAACCATTCCATGAGTGTTGCACTATTTACTAGTCAGTTATTAGTCAAATTAAAAGCGGTACTTTAGTTATTCTTGTCTATGATCGAGAAACTGTGCTCCAAGTCGTCCATAACCGCGGACACGGCTTTCAGAAAGTTTTATCCTGCAGGGGTGCACAAATAGCAACACACACTCGATCAACCTCGGAAAAACCAAATCAAAACCAACGAGGCAGTCACGACAAAGCGATCACAGGATTCAGAAATATTTCAGGGGGCCACCCCATTGAGCTACCCGCAACGAAGTTAGCTGACTCCGAGACGGCCTCAAGGTTTGTGGAGCCGGCTGTAAACGACTGGGAACCCGAAAGTGTGACTGGGCTTGTCGATACAGCGAAAACGGGTCACGGCCCTAAACAGTACAGTGTGCAGTACCTCGCACAATTTAAATTAAAGCAGTAAAGCATGGCATAAGTACAGGATAGTAAATAAAACCTCAAACTAGTTTGTGGCCCCAAGAAATAAGAATGAATCAAGCTCTGGCTCAGGGGGGTTCATAAGCCTCCCGGATGTGGATAGCGCGAATATTCAAGGAACAGGAATCAAGTACTCGGGGTCCTACGGGACACAAGTGAGCCTGAAAAACCAAATAGCGAATATGGCTCACCGATGCCACTTTCATTAGTTATCCCATTACTACTCAGATTAAGTTGTATATGTACCTCGTTATCCATCAGACACTCACATACCCTACACATGCTGTTCTACGACTCGCATGGCTCAAACAACTCCTGTAGTAATGGCTCATGGGATGGAGGAACAAGCTTCGGTGGGGTTTAAAAGTAAAGGCTATGCAATACTTGGGATTCAGATTAATGCAACCGCGACTCAATGATGCAAGAATAAGATAGAGGCAATAGGTACTATATGTATGCAAGCATGGGGTAGTGCTTGCCTGGCAGCTCAGTTGAAGCAAGAGAAGGATCTGGGTAGTGCTCCTGGTTCTCTTGGTATATCCCCTGCTCAGCGTCTATTCGGGGAAGAACCAAACAAACAAGGGCCAACATAAATAAAGTGTACAAGCATATGAATTAAATGCGACAAGCAAACAATCATGCCATGATGAATGATGCACAATTTGCATGGCAATGAAGTAGCATGGCATGGGTGAGGTGTGGAATACATTAATAAAGCATTTTATTGAGTTTTAGCCTCATTTAATCCTCAAATTAGTTGCTGTACACATTATATTTATATGATGCATGCTTCAAAACAAAACAAGGAATGCATAAACAGAAAGGTCTCGTCGAGCTAATCATTTTAGACATATTATTTGTTAAATTTGGAGTTATAAAACAAAAGTTATTAATTAAATAAGGTGAAAGGGCATTTTATTGTAATTATATTCAACTTGAAAATTTAAATGTTCAAAATATATTTTGGAGGGCATATTTGAATTCCTCACATTTTTCTGATTTGAAAACATATATTATTTGTATTATTTGGAATAATATGATAAAAGTTATTTAAAAACAGAATTAAAATTTGAATTTAAAATAAATTTAAAAAGATTTGAATTAAAACAGAATACAGAAACTCCTTTTGTTACCCAGCTCAAAGCTAGCCACAGTCAATGACCAGTGGGGCCATGCTGACTGGACGACACAGGCGCACAGAAATTCTTCTGTCACCGCGAGCTAACCTAGCCACTGCGTTTGACAGGTGGGGCCTGCGGCCACGGGGTCCACGTGACAGCGGCGAGAGGAAAAGAAACTGACAGGTGGGGCTGAGCTGGAGTGCGGGTTGAGGTTCTGGAAACAGGGGGGTTCCTCTGCAAAACTTACGCGGAGGCAGACAGGTGGGTCCAAGAGGAGCGCGGGTTGCGTGCGCAAAACAGCAGGGGGTTACGTGCAAAAAGGGCGCCGTACTGTTTCTCTTCTCCGCGGCAGAGGACAGATCGGTGCGCGTCCGACGTAGGCGCGGCGCGGGGAATCGAACTCCGGACCTGGCGTGCGCGCGCGGAGGCGGCAGCCACTGGGCTGGGGGCGGGTTGGTGTTAGGAGGGCGGACAGGGCCTAGTTGGGGCTTGGCGCTACGCGGGAGTGAGCAGACAGAAGCGAGCGACGGCGCGCAGAGGGCGCTCGACGAAAGGGCCGACGGATCTAGGCGACGATGGCGAGGCGGAGCATGTCCAGGGGGTTTAGGGGCTCACCGAGAGTGTGTCGGTGGTGGCGGATCGGGCCGACGAGCAGCAGGACGACGGTGATGCAGAGGCCCAGCGGTTTAGGGTTTCGGGGTCGGCGTCGCGATGTTCTTTGGCTCCAGCCCTTCTCCTCCTCGCTGACGGTTACTGGACGAAGCAGAGAAGCCTCCTCGTCCTTCTCGATCACCTCCTCGTCGCGCTCGTTGGCTGGATCGGCGCAGCGTGGTTGGAGCAGACGGTGGCCGGCGTTGGGGGTAGACGGTGGTGGAGAGGAAGGAGAGAAGAAGGCGAGGCCCTGGGCGGATCTGGGAGAGGCCAGAGGCGAGAGAGAGGGGGTAGATAGGGACGGGAGAGGAGAGGGGTGCCGTGGGGGATTGGTAGATGGAAAAGGTGGCTTCGGCCACCTTTTTCTCCTTCCTCCTCCTCACGTGCTCGGTCGGCCAGGGGCAGGGCAGGCAGGGGGTGGCTTCCAGGTGGGGCAAGGTGAGGCCAGGGAGGCAGGCTCGGCGTGGTGGGGTAGCACGGCAGAGAGAGCTAGAGAGAGAGAGGGAGAGGGGAGGCTCGGGCTAGGGTTAGAGGCTCGGGCTCGGGTGAGCTAGGCTCGGTTAGGGTTTGGGTAGAGGGTAGCTAGGGCAGGGGTGAGGTGGCCAGGGAGAGAGGGTGGCCGGTGGGGCCAGCTAGGTAGAGAGAAGAGAGGCCGAGAGGGGGTGATGTGGTGGCTAGGGTTTGGTTTAGAGGGGGGGGTATGGGTTTAGATTAGGTATAGATGGGGTGTGGTTTAGAGAGGGGGGTGAAGAGAGAGGAATGGTATGGTAGCTAGGATTTGCCTTTGTCAAGATCAAGCCAAGCACATGCCAAGCTCCAACAAGATCAAGACAAGAAAAGAGAGGGATGTGGTGATATGGTGAGGGGTTTAAGCAAGATCAAGATAAGACCAAGCCAAAAGAGGAAGAGATAGAAAAGGGTGGTGATGGAAAGGATGGAGATGTTGATGGGGTTTTAGGGTTAGATGCTTGCATGCATCAAGCAAGATCAAGCATAAGAGGTTAGAGAGAGATATGGGGAAAAGATCCACTCAAAATTCAAATAAAAACCAAAAGGCTAGAAAAAGGTGGTACTTTCATGGCCCATGCATAAATAATTAATGCCATGACTATCCTTGTGAAAACAAGATTATTTACATGGCATTTTTCTTATGCATTCCAAAATGTGGAGTAAGGCCTAAGCAAAAGAATTTAAAAGAAAGCTCCAAGTGGAGTAGATGGAAATGATCACATTTGAATATAATTGGGAATTACTAGTGTGTATATTCCACTAGATGCTTACTAGTCCCAAAAATATCCCAACATGAGCATAAATCCTTAATAATCCATATGGAAGCTAGGAAAAAGGGTTCCACTCACAAGGCATGCAAAGGTGGCCATGTGACTCTCATATATCAATAATGTGAAAACAACATGATGCTAAGATGAGAGCATGTGGAAATAGAATTGGATCCATCCCAACCCACATGAGCTAGAGGTAAAACCCAAATAAAGTGCAAAGCTCATATTTGGTTGGATGGTGGAATTATAAGGTGGTGAAAGAAAGGTGGTGGAGTTAATAAGAGATATGCCCCCAACTCAACTTGGGCATTAAACAATATATCAAGAACCAAATACAATATCAAGAGGCAACTACAATTAACAATGCATATGAGATAAGAACCAACAAAAAGGGTTTTATATGATGCTCAAATGCAAGGTGGCATGATGACATGAGCATGATATAATGATGATGCAACAATTATATATTTGAAGTAGCCATTATATTACTAGACCAAGTAGCATTACAATTGTTAGACAATTGGGATGCTACATTAATGGATACTCAATGATGAATTCAGGCTCTAGCATCTCTAGACCAAATCTGAGAGTACAATTAATGAACTAACCCCCTTATTCTTTTACTGTGGTTAGTCTGTTGTTTTTATTTTGCAGAAATCAGGATCAAAGAGATAATGAGAATATCAAGAAGAAGAAAAGAAGCATAGTTAGATTTTACTTTTAATCTTGTTGTAATTTTCTTTTTATTCCAATGTGTAAAGATTTTGTATTATTATTGTGATTGTAATAAATGAACTATTTATTTATCCATTCATCCTTTGTAAATAAATTTTGTATTGTTTGTTGTAAGTAATACAGTTTACTTATTTCCTTTTTCTTTTACAATCCAATTATAAAGACAATGTCATATATATTTTGTTGTAATTAAGAATTCTTTTTATAGTATTTTTGTAATCATTTTATTTCAAGTTATTAAACATTTCCAATTTCCATTTGTGAATTTTATAAATTCATTTGAATTTCATATTTGAAATTCAAATACATGTTTGAACAAATTTTTCCCGAAACAAAGAATTCTACAGAGGTCATGTCAAAATCTATCGCACTTGCTCCGAAGTTTCCTTCGGTACAAGAGAGATCCCGATCCCTCCATAGCTCTTTTAGTTTTGTGCGAAAATTTTCCGGATTTTCTTATGCATAAATGCAATGCACACACATGTGTTCTCTCTATTTTCAGGTGCTAATCTTGGGATGTTACATGCAATATTGTCGACCCTTAGATATTAGGTCAATTTTAGTGTATATAGTAGGAATACTGCTGCAGCTGTGCCAACGTACATACATATAGATATATAGGATTACAAAGATATCTCATTTTCTGTATTACCTGGATTATATTGCTAAAAAAGATAGGAAATTTAAGATACAATCAAACATTACACAAGGTGATAAATATACTATAGGAGTACAATAATAAGGATACATAACCCTGGAGTGTGACACACCTACAATTCGAAAAGAAAATACAAGGGAAAATGTCTTAATAACTTTTGCTACAGCTAGTAGTACTGCTCATACTACACCAATGTAGAGCGTTATTTTGAGAAATAGCTGGCCAGGAGAATGATGCAGGCTACGACAACAACTTCATCATGTCAAGATTAAACCTGTGTGAACGAAGAAAATATAATGGCATGATTAGTATGAAAGTGATTTATAGGTGTACAAGATAATTAAAAACAATAGGATTTATATAAAGATGGTGTAGTTCATACATTTTGTTAGATTAAAAATATAACGTCATAAACACTATTTTCCCCAAATGCTAGGACATATACGATCCTTGATCAACAGTTAAACTTCTGTATATAGCCAAACACATGATAACACTATGAAGCTCCACATAAAATACTCAACTTACAGTATTTGGGATGTAGAACGCCTGAATGTCAATTTGTCTATAATTCTCAACGGTCGTCACCATTTGAGAAGCTTTGTAATTGATGATACCACGTGCCATGGCCAGTTTCCCAGTCCCACCAACGATCGCCCACTCACCGGTCGGTTCAGGACCAAACATCCCCATCACTAGTAGTGTGGACATGTTATACCTATCAAATTTTATTACAACATAAGGAACTATATAACGTGTGGCATGAGGAATGAAGATTTATCAGCAAATTCTAATAAATTTTAATTCCACAGATGGATGAAAGAAAAATATATGGAACGATGATACAAAAATACTTGTTTAGAATACATTTCAAATGAAATATCGTAGTTCCCATTTTTTCTAAAGAAAAAACCAAAGTTACCATTTAGAAAATGCTAGCAGATATGAATAGATAATAGATTGACCGCAAGTAAGCACAATATGGTCTTTTATGCAAAACATATATAAAGTCAGAGACCAGTCTAACAAATATTACCTGGAATCTGCTTGAAACACCATGCTGAAAGGAGAAAACCAACTAAAGCCGCCTTGTTGGCTCGCCTGGGTAAGCAAGCCTCTTGCGCGAGCAACGACAATTGCATTTGATGCAGGAGCATCAAGTAGCGGCCAGTCGCTAACAGCAGTTGTACCAAATCCCCTAGGAAAGGTTGAGTTGACAATCACTTCTTGGTTATGGTTTACTCCACTAGAGATTTGGTGTAGGTACAAAGATAGCTTTAACTCTTCCTCACAACTATTCTTACACAAAAGGGAGGAAGTGTACGACATGACTAGGCTTAAGTGAGAGACCAAAAGGAAGACAAAGAGGTTGCGAGGATGGGCCATATTGCTACGACTGACTAACTCGAGTATGTGCGGATTTGTGTAGTGTCTATTGATCTCAGATGTGGAGATAGTTGTAGAAGATGGACTCTATTTATAGAGTAAAACGACTAATGCCCATTCGTCATGAGTCCACCAACAAGGGCTATAGTTAGTAAAATAAATTAGTTTGGAGGTCTAAATCAGAAAAATGTAACTTTAATTTAAAAAATCTTACAAATACTCAGAAGTAGGGGTATACAAATTGTGATTATACAAGTTCCTAGTTGACTCTCCTTCATTTACTGCAGGTACTGACACTTAAGTTATTTACAGTCTTCAATTAAGTATATGGACCTATGGAGGACGCTGCACATGGAATTAGAAAATAAATAAATAACTCGGAGGATACAAATTCTTTTTCCAGGACATATATATAGCGCTCTGTTGCATTGTTTCATACGAAATTTCTACAATTTTTTTATTCACCTCTGTTTGCATAATTAGGTACAATATGTAAATAATTCATGTGCAGCCGAGACATAATTTACATTTGCTAATTAAAGTGGCCATACATAGTAAATACACTTTATGCACGTATATGCAGATGAGTTGTGCACCATTAACAGCCAAGCTTGCTAATCAAATTTGCTTATGGATCTAGAAGATTTTTTGGGTGTTAAACATAGAAACATGAGCTCGTAGGAGCAGGTCAAGGTAATTACATAACCAAGCGATTGATTAGGGTGCTTCACATGCAGCACTCATCTCAATGTATAGCTAAACATGTTATGTCTTGTGAAACAAAGTCAAAGAGGAGTTATATAGATCAGATCATAGCTCATTAGAAAGTCAATAAAGAGTTTTATAAATTGATCCTAGACATACTCTTAGACATTATATTGCGTGAGTTGGAGTGCTTCTTGTCATACTTGCACACCGACACTAACGTCCACCATTGGCTAGCATGCATGTTTAGAAAAAAGAGAATGATCAACTAATAATTTCAAGGTTACTTTATGGTACCATTTTCAAGTCATAGTGGTGAATTATGCTCATGTATATTGAAAAAAACAGATGGAAGGTTGAGGCATAGATAAAAGTGTTCACATGCACATACATTTTTTACAAATGAATCAGTAAGTTGCGCTGAGATGTTACAACTACCAGCAGTTCCTTGACTGAAGGTGAACATGAGGTTTCCCATAGTCTCTCGGTACAATTTTCATATTTAAGGTGCAACATTATGATGATAATAACGCATCGGATATAGTTGTCTTATAGCTGCCGCATTCCACAAAGCCCAACACTGGGCCAAAAGGAGGAGAACAAGGAAGAGGTAGAATATAATGAGATGTTGTAGCTTCCCTGTCTACTTAGTTTCCATCGAACTCCATGATAGGATGTTCGGCTTCGAGGTCCTATATCTCCTTCTTCATTGCTACCATGACTTTCGTCTCACCGTGCCTCGCTCTACTCCACCAACAAGAGCTACGGATAGTTAGTAAAATAAATTATGTTTATCGTTTGGAGGTCTAAATCAGAAAATGTAAGCTTCATTATAAAAACCTTACAAACAGTAAGAAGTAGAGGTGTACAATTGTGATTATACAAGTTCCAAGTTGAGTCTCCTTCATTTATTGCAGGTACTGACACTTAATTTTTTTACAGTTTTCAATTAAGTATATGACCTATGGAGGACGCTCCACATGGAATTAGAAAGTAAATAAATAACTCAGAGGATACGAATTCTTTTGGCAGGACGCTCCACATACATTATATATATATATATATATATATATATATATATATATATATATATATATATATATATATATATATATAACTCAGAGGACCAGCAGTCTCTGTTGCATTGTTTCATATGAAATTTCTACAAATTTTTGATAATTTTACCGACGGAAGATGTTACATAGGTACTAATGCTGATATGTTTGCATAATTAGGTACAATATGTAAATAATTCATGTGCAGCCAAGACATTATTTACAATTGCTAATTAAAGTGCCCATACATAAGAAATACACTTTATGCACGTATATGCAGATGAGTTGTGCAACATTAACAGCTCAAGATTCCTAATCAAATTTGTTCATGGAGCTAGAAGATTGTTTGGGATCTTAAACATAAAAACATGAGCTCGTAGGAGCAGGTCAAGGTAATTACATAGCCAAGAGATTGATTAGGATGCTTCACATGCAGCACTCATCTCAGTGTATAGCTAATCATGTTATGCCTTTACAAACAAAGTCAAAGAAGAGATGTATATATCAGATCACGTCTCATTAAAAAGTCAATGAAGAGTTTTATAAATTGATCCTAGACATACCCTTAGACATTATATTGCATGAGTTGGAGTGCTTCTTGCCATAATTTCACACTCACACTACGTCCACTATTCGCTAGCATGTTTAGACAAAAAGAGAATGATCAACTAATAATTTCAAGGTTAATTTATGGTACCATTTTCAAGTCATAATGGTGAATTATGCTCATGTATATTGAAAACAACTCATAGAGGGTAGAGGCATAGATAAAGGCTTCACATGTATATTTTTTTACAAATGAATATCTTACTGACTTAGTAAGTTGCGTCGAGATGGTACAACTAGCAGCAGTTCATTAACAGAAGGTGAAGATGGGGTTTCCCATACTCTCACAATGTGAGTAAATTTTTCATATTTAAGGTGCAATATTATGATGACAATAATGCATCTGATATAGTTGACTTACAGCTGCCACATGCCGCAAAGCCCACATCTGGGCCAAAAGAAGGAGGAGAACAAGGAAGAGGTAGAAGATAATGATCTATTGTAGCTCCCCTGTCTACTTAGTTTCCATCAAACTTCATGACGGGTTGTTAGGCGTGGAGGTCCTCTAATATCTCCTTCATCGACACCATGACCTTCATCTTGCCGTGCCTCTACTCCACCAAAAAGGGCTATGGACAGTTAGTAAAATAAATTATATTTATCGTTTGGAGGTCTAAATTAGGAAAATGTAAGTTTCATTCGAAACACCTTACAAATAGTCAGAAGTAGAGGTATAGAATTGTGATTATACAAGTTATAAGTTGACTCTCCTTCATTTATTGCAAGCACTGACACTTAAGTTCTTCACAATTTTCAATTCGGTGTATGGACCTATGGAGGACGCTGCAATGCAATAGTAAATCAATAACTCGGAAGATACGAATTCTTTTGCCAGTACATATATATAGCGCTCTGTTGCATTGTTTCATACGAAATTTCTATAAATTTTTGATTCACCTCTATAAATAAATATGATTGCACTGTTAAATAATTTTACCGACAAAATATGTTACATAGGTACTACTGCTGATCTGTTTGCATAATTAGGTACAATATGTAAATAATTCATGTGCAGCCGAGATATTATTTACAATTACTAATTAAAGTGGCCATACATAGGAAATACACTTTATGCATGTATATGCAGATGAGTTGTGCAACATTAACATCCAAGCTTGCTAATCAAATTTTCTCGTACGAGCAGGTCAAGGTAATTACATAACCAAGCGATTGATTAGGGTGCATCACATGCAGCACTCATCTCAATGTATAGCTAAACATGTTATGTCTTGTGAAGAAAAGTCAAAGAGGAGCTGTATAGATCAGATCACATCTCATTAAAAAGTCAATGAAGAGTTTTATAAATTGATCCTAGGCATACTCTTAGACATTATATTGCATGAGTTGGAGTGCTTCTTGCCATACTTGCACACTCACACTAACATCCACCATTCGCTATCATGTTTAGAAAAAAAAGCTAATAATTTCAAGGTTACGTTATGGTACCATTTTCAAGTCATAATCGTGAAATATGCCGAAGTTTGGGAGATTCAGGATATTCAGCCGAAGTTTGTACTGCCTCAGGTGTGGGTTCATGTGTAGGGGGGTCCTCATACCATCCGGCACTTCCATGGCCTATGGGTGATTGGATCTCTTCTGGGTACGACAGTGGATGTAGATCTGCCGACGCTTTATAGTCGCAATATTGTGCGTATTTGTGTGGCAATGATGTAACACCCTCAGAATCGGTCCTATGCAAGTTTCAGCGGTTCCCGCCAAACCCGCATAGAAACGATTCAAAGATGCCCACCAGGCACTTTCGTGCGGGTGAAAAACGAAGTAATATCATTACACAATAGTCCACGATGAAACCCACAGAACAGATATATACAACAACGACTCCATGAGTCAAGAATACAGATATACAATACAAGATCCAAATCAACTTGAAAATGATACAGCGTCCGACGACGGACAAGATGCAAATGGGGCTAAGAGCCCTAAAAATAACCAGTGGCATCCATAACCTTGCCCAGGCCAAGCCGGAAGGGTAACCCTGCTAACGACGTCGATCTCAAAACCTGCTTCAACAAAAGGGGTGCTGACAAAGGGCAAAGGAAAAAAAAGAGCGGTCAGTACTGAGGCCAGTACACGGCGAGACTAGAATTCGGCGTTCCTCGCCTACATAGGTATGGTGGACTGAAGCGGCAACGCAGCATGCACTAAACAACCTATAGATACTCAATACAGCGGGCGGCTATCAAATAGGGATAAGAAATACCTATTCGGATCCAACCTGAAACTATCACCAAGCATAACCATCCTGGTATTTCCCCCTCGAGACCAAACGAGGAAGTCAACCGAGAAACTCACACAGTTGGCAGTTTTATTCATTTTGTTATAGTTGCGGCAATTACTAGTCAGATATAGATAGCATGAGTCATCCTGATATAATAAGCAGTGGGTAGTTTTAGTTAACCATTCCGTTGTAGTTGTAGTACTTACTAGTCAGATACATATAGCATGAGGCATCCCAAAACCCAGCAGTTGTTGGTACTTTTATTTAGCCATTCCGTTGTAGTTGCAATACTTACTAGTCAGATACAATGATAACAGGAGACAACCCAAATCAGCAGTTGTTGGTACTTTTATTTAGTCATTCCATTATAGTGAAGCTGATTACTAGTCATTATAAAGTCAAATTTATAGCACTACGTTAGTTATAGTTGTCTATGATCGAGATACTGTGCTCCAAGTCGTCCATAACCGCGGACATGGCTTTCAGAAAGTTTTACCCTGCAGGGGGCACAAATAGCAACACACGCGCGATCAACCTCGGGAAAAACCAAATAAAACCCAACGAGGCATCACGACAGAGCAATTGCAAGATTCATGTAATATTTCAGGGCGCCACCCCACTGAGCTACCCGCGACGAAGTTGGCCGGCTCCGAAACGGACCTAGAGGTTTGTGTCGACGGCTGTAAACGACTGGGAACCCGAAAGTGTGACTGGGCTTGTCGATACTGCATAAACGTATCACAATTCCTAAACAGTATAGGCGCTCCACGCACAATCATAAATAAAGCAGTAAAGCATGGCATAAGTACAAGAGCGTAATAAGGCCCCAAACTAGTTTGTGGCCCCAAGAAATAATATATGACTCAAGCTCTGGCTAGGGGGATTCATGGTCCCACATGCGGATAGTGCGAATATTCAAAGAACAGGTATCAAGTACTCGGGGTCCTACAGGACACAAGTGAACGGTTAAAAACCAAATAACATCTATTGTCTACCTGTGCCTCTGCATTCTTTACCTACTTTCAATTTTATTTATTAAACGATAATTAAAGCCATGATCATCTCCAACATTAAACATGCGGCATTACTCCAACAACTGTGATACTTGACGACACGCAACCGCACTTGAGCAAGCGACTACGACACGCAAGTCCAACTATCTACCAAACAACAGGTAAAAGGATGTGTCCAAGGATATAAGGTTGCAAGGGATATTACAGATACGAAAACTAGAGCATCACAACACAGATAGCAATAGATCAATAGGAGAAAGTAAAGACTAGAAATGTAAAATAGGTAGAAAGGGGGAGAATGCTCGCCTGAAAAACATTGCCGAGGATTCATCCGAATATCGGGTCGACACTCGCATCAACTCATCAGCCTAATCCGTGAAGAAGCAAATCACTAGAAAAAACACCGGATGCACTATTTAATACTACGACAGAAGATCGGCATGATGCATTTATGATGCGTGACATGGCAAGGATGCGATGCAATATTAAGCGGAACCGGGGTCCCGACATTTAATTAAACGGTTCATGTTGTTTAGATACCCCACAATTTAAATGTTGTGTTAACAAGGCAAAACATAGCACCGGTTCGCTACACAAATTTAAATGGGGCCAATATAAGACTAGATTTGCCCGCATATGGCCTCCATATTTAATTATTAGGTGAGTCGATAACATTCCTCAAACCACGATATGTATGCAAGCATGACAATTTAGTTGTGCAACAAGATATATCATTTAATAAAATAGGGCTTCGAGGAAAAGGGGTCACACATGTCGGATCCGAAGATCTTGGTGTCCGAGGGTTCGGGTTTAGTCTTCGGATCCGGGAAGAAGCAATTGAGTGGGCATCGACTTCGGGTATCGGGAAGGAGAACTTGAGGATCTGGGTTCCGACGAGGCGATCTTGAGGTTCCCACTCATTCACCGGTTGCGAGCATCGGTCGACGCGAACGGAAGTAGATCTTGGCGGGGATCGATACACTTGTATCTTCAGTGAAGACAGAGATCTTGCCGAGATAACCAATCTCACCACATTGAAAGCACATCCAGACATCTTCACCTCAAACATCACCATATTTCACCCCACCTGTAGCGACACTTGAAGAAAGACAATGGAGCATGGGGTCCAAGACGGGCTTGTGCTTGCTGAAGCACGCGTGGGGGCGAGACGACAGCGAGCAAGTCCAGGAGCAGAAGGCAGCCGCCATGGGCATGTTCAGCAGGAAACACGCACGCGGAAGAGGGAATGGCGGCCGGGCGAGGCAGAGGGTCACTGCGGCGGTGCTCTAGCGGAGAGGAGGCGCGCGTTCGGCAGAAAAAGGAGAGCAGGGAGGACGTGGTCGTCAGGGCTTGGCGGAGGAGATGGCGGGCGGACGCAAGGGGATCAGCGACGAGCGGTGGAGGGGCGCTGTAGAGGAGGCCGGCCGGGCCCCGCGGCAGTGTAGAGGGGCGTAAGCGGCAAAGGTCAAAGAGCTCGGAGTCGGGTAGATCACGACGGAGGAGGGGGCCGCAGGGGGGCACTACACCGGGAGGCGGGTTGCGGCGAGGGCGGGGAACGACGATGGTGGAGAGGCCTAGACGAAGGCGGGACAGAGGCTGGCGGGGAGAGGCGTTGGCGGCGCCTGCAGGAGGAAGATGCAGATAAGCGAGGGATTGTGGGGATGGGGCGCGTGGGAGGGAAGGTGGCCCTGTGGGTGGGGCCCAAGCAGAAACGATGGCAGGGGTTTGCGGCGTTGTACTCGTGAGGGAGGCACGGGACAGGAGGAAGGAAGGCGAGGGACGGTTCCCTGGGTGACGCGTCGTGTCGGGTGGGTGCGCTGAGTGGGTGGGGTGGTTTCTTTTCAGGGTTTGCTAGGTGTGTGTGGTGTGCTACAGGCGGCGGCGGGTGGAGGGAGTGGCCTGGGGATCTGGTGGGATGTGGGGTGGGACTAGGGTTAGGGTTAGTTAGGGTTTCCACCGGTTGGGCCTTTGGGCCTAACCAGTTTAGGTCTAGGTTTTGGGCCTTTGGGCCTAACCGGTTTAGGTCTAGGTTGTCTTTTATATATATATATATTAAAATATTTCTATTTTATGTTCTTTTGTTAAAAATCATTTTGGTAATTATCTTTACACGATTTAAATAGCAAAGGATATAATTTGAATATAAACAAGAGATGTAAAACAGAAAGTAATCTAGGGTTTTACTAAAATAGTTTAGAGATAAGGTATGCATGATGATGATGTTATGATGATGCAAAATAGAAATAACAAGAATTGATATAATTAGGGTTTTCCCGGGGTGCTAAAATTCGACACCACTAACAATGGATCTCGCCCTCGAGATCCGCCTCATGGTACGGGGAAGAAGACCGACGGTCTGAATCTTCTCGCTTCGTGTAGATCCTCGCGACACCACTAACAAGGATTGATGCTCCCGTTCGTCGAGAGAACACTCCGGATGAACAAAGGTCAAAGGTAGAGGTATCAAAAGTTAAGGCCACCTCTAACTTCGGCGAACGGAGTAGAATTTCTTGATCCAGCGATTCAATGCACAAGAGCGAATGTTAAGAGTAGTCGGATGGTGATCAGTCCATCGCGCACCCAAAGCATTACTCTGCACATGAATAGGAGAATTATGCAACCAACTCTCAGAATCAGACTAAAGATCTCGACAAGAGAAATTCGGAAACAAAGGGAGTGACGCGGACTCTTCATAGGATTTGATGCAGATGATGTCGTCGCGAAGGAAAACACCGGAAGGTACAAAGAAATTTTTAGTGGATTTTCGGTCCACTGAAAGATACAATAGCTGAAAGATTCATCAGATAGCATGAATGTCAGATGTTGAAGCTCCGTTAAAAGAGGATGGAAGCGAAACCCTGAAGGTTCGACGGAAACCCAACCACGAGAAATCCTGGACTCGAAGAAAAGATAAGAGAGAAGATTCAAAACACGTGGAGATAAGAGGAGAATAGCAGAGGGGTAAGGAGTAAAAGCAGAACTAATCAGATCTATCCAACCGGTTTTCCAAAATAGTTTTGACACTCTATATCGACCGTTAGCTAGGTTATCCTACAGGCTGGACCAGTGGGGTATCGTAACTGCTGAGCTCTGATACCACTCTGTAACACCCTCTAGAATCGGCCCTATGCAAGTTTCAGTGGTTCCCGCCAAACCCACATAGAAACGATTCAAAGGTGCCCACCAGGCACTTTCGTGCAGGTAGAAAACGAAGTAATATCATTACACAATAGTCCACGATGGAACCCACAGAACAGATATATACAACAACGACTCCATGAGTCAAGAATACAGATATACAATACAAGATCCAAATCAACTTGAAAATGGTACAGCGTCCGACGACGGACAAGATGCAAATGGGGCTAAGAGCCCTGAAGAATAACCAGTGGCGTCCATAACCCTGCCCAGGCCAAGCCGGAAGGGTAACCCTACTAACAACGTCGATCTCAAAACCTGCTTCAACAAAAGGGGTGCCGACAAAGGGCAAAGGAAAAAGAGAGCGGTCAGTACTGAGGCCAGTACACGGCGAGACTAGAATTCGGCGGTCCTCGCCTACATAGGTATGGTGGACTGAAGCGGCAACACAGCATGCACTAAACAACCTATAGAGACTCAATACAGCGGGCGGCTATCAGATAGGGATAAGAAATACCTATTCGGATCCAACCTGAAACTATCACCAAGCATAACCATCCTGGTATTTCCCCCTCGAGACCAAACGAGGAAGTCAACCGAGGAACTCACACAGTTGGCAGTTTTATTCATTTCGTTATAGTTGCGGCAATTACTAGTCAGATATAGATAGCATGAGTCATCCTGATATAATAAGCAGTGGGTAGTTTTAGTTAACCATTCTGTTGTAGTTGTAGTACTTACTAGTCAGATACATATAGCATGAGGCATCCCAAAACCCAGCAGTTGTTGGTACTTTTATTTAGCCATTCCGTTGTAGTTGCAATACTTACTAGTCAGATACAATGGTAACAGGAGACAACCCAAACCAGCAGTTGTTGGTACTTTTATTTAGTCATTCCATTATAGTGAAGCTGATTACTAGTCATTATAAAGTCAAATTTATAGCACTACTTTAGTTACAGTTGTCTATGATCGAGATACTGTGCTCCATGTCGTCCATAACCGCGGACATGGCTTTCAGAAAGTTTTACCCTGCAGGGGGCACAAATAGCAACACACGCGCGATCAACCTCGGGAAAAACAAAATAAAACCCAACGAGGCATCACGACAGAGCAATTGCAAGATTCATGTAATATTTCAGGGGGCCACCCCACTAAGCTACCCGCGACGAAGTTGGCCGGCTCCGAAACGGACCCAGAGGTTTGTGTCGACGGCTGTAAACGACTGGGAACCCGAAAGTGTGACTGGGCTTGTCGATACCGCATAAACGTATCACAATTCCTAAACAGTACAGGCGCTCCACGCGCAATCATAAATAAAGCAGTAAAGCATGGCATAAGTACAAGAGAGTAATAAAGCCCCAAACTAGTTTGTGGCCCCAAAAAATAATATATGACTCAAGCTCTGGCTAGGGGGATTCATGGTCCCACATGCGGATAGTGCGAATATTCAAAGAACAGGTATCAAGTACCCGGGGTCCTACGGGACACAAGTGGACGGTTAAAAACCAAATAACATCTATTGCCCACCTGTGTCTCTGCATTCTTTACCTACTTTCAATTTTAGTTATTAAACGATAATTAAAGCCATGATCATCTCCAACATTAAACATGCGGCATTACTCCAACAACTGTGATACTTGACGACACGCAACCGCACTTGAGCAAGCGACTACGACACGCAAGTCCAACTATCTACCAAACAACAGGTAATAGGATGTGTCCAAGGCAATATAAGGCTGCAAGGGATATTATGGATACGAAAACTAGAGCATCGCAACACAGATAGCAATAGATCAATAGGAGGAAGTAAAGACTAGAAATGTAAAATAGGTAGAAAGGGGGAGAATGCTCGCCTGAAAAACATTGCCGACGATTCATCTGAATATCGGGTCGACACTCGCATCAACTCATCGGCCTAATCCGTGAAGAAGCAAAGCACTAGAAGAAACACCGGATGAACTATTTAATACTACGACAGAAGATCGGCATGATGCATTTATGATGCGTGACATGGCACGGATGCAATGCAATATTAAGCGGAACCGGGGGTACCGACATTTAATTAAACGGTTCATGTTGTTTAGATACCCCACAATTTAAATGTTGCATTAACAAGGCAAAAGATAGCACCGGTTTGCTACACAAATTTAAATGGGGCCAATATAAGACTAGATTTGCCCGCTTATGGCCTCCATATTTAATTATTAGGTGAGTCGATAACATTCCTCAAACCACGATATGTATGCAAGCATGACAATTTAGTTGTGCAACAAGATATATCATTTAATAAAATAGGGCTTCGAGGACAAGGGGTCACACATGTCGGATCCAAAGATCTTGGTGTCCGAGAGTTTGGGTTTAGTCTTCGGATCCGGGAAGTAGCAATTGAGTGGGCATCGGCTTCTGGTATCGGGAAGGAGAACTTGAGGATTCGGGTTCCGACGAGGCGATCTTGAGGTTCCACTCATTCACCGGTTGCGAGCATCGGTCGACGCGAACGGAAGTAGATCTTGGCGGGGATCGATACACTTGTTGTATCTTCAGTGAAGATAGAGATCTTGCCGAGATAACCAATCTCACCACACTGACAGCACATCCAGACATCTTCACCTCAAACAGCACCATATTTCACCCCACCTGTAGCGACACTTGAAGAAAGACAATGGAGCATGGGGTCCAACACGGGCTTGTGCTTGCTGAAGCACGCGTGGGGGCGAGACGACAGCGAGCAAGTCCAGGAGCAGAAGGCAGCCGCCATGGGCATGTTCAGGAGGAAACACGCACGCGGAAGAGGGCATGGCGGCCGGGCGAGGCAGAGGGTCACTGCGGCGGTGCTCTAGCGGAGAGGAGGCGCGCGTTCGGCAGACAAAGGAGAGCAGGGAGGACGCGGTCGTCGGGGCTTGGCGGAGGAGATGGCGGGCGGCCGCAAGGCGGTCAGCGACGAGCGGTGGAGGGGCTGCTGCAGAGGAGGCCGGCCGGGCCCCGCGACGGTGTAGATGGGCGTAGGCGATGAAGGTCAAAGAGCTCGGAGTCGGGTAGAGCACGACGGAGGAGGGGGCCGGAGGGGGGCACTACACTGGGAGGCGGGTTGCGACGAGGGCGGGGAACGACGATGGTGGAGAGGCCTGGACGAAGGCGGGACAGAGGCTGGCGGGGAGAGGCGTTGGCGACGCGTGCGGGAGGAATATGCAGAGAAGCGAGGGATTGTGGGGATGGGACGCGTGGGAGGGAAGGTGGCCCTGTGGTGTTGGAGATATGCCCTAGAGGCAATAATAAATGTAGTTATTATTATATCTTCGTGTTTATGATAAATGTTTACATTCATGCTATAATAGTATTAACAAGGAAACATTAATACTTGTGTGATTTGTAAACTAAAATAGAGTCCCTAGTAAAGCCTCTTTATAATACTAGCTTGTTGGTTAATAAATGATTGTGGTTTCCCTATCATGAACATTGAGATGTTATTAACAACAAGATCATATCGTTAGGAGAATGATATGGTGGACATACTCCTATAGATAAGCGTAGCATAAAGATCAAGTCATTTTAAAAGTTCAATTGCTATATGCTTTCTGATACATAGTAACCTAATTCCTTCGACCATGAGATCATGCATATCACCTTTACCGGAAGGATGCTTTGATGACATCAAACACCACACCGTAACTGGGTGGCTATAAAGGTGGCATTGAGTGTTCAGAAAGTATTGGTTGAGACACATGGATCAAGAGTGGGATTTGTCCATCCATATGACGGATAGATATACTCTGGGCCCTCTCGGTGAAATGTCATACAATTAGCTTGCAAGCATGTGACTGGCACACAAGGGATCACATATCACGGGAACGAGAAAAGAGTACTTATCAGTAACGAGGTTGAACTAGGTATGCAGAGATACCAACGATCATAACCTCGGATAAGTAAACTATCGTGAGACAAAGGGAAATTGGTATCGTATGTAAGTGGTTCATTCGATCGCAAAGTAATCGTAGAAATATGTGGGAGCCATATGAATTTCCAGATTCCTCTATTGGTTATTGTTCGGAGAAGTGTCTCGATCATGTCCGCATAATTCACGAACCGTAGGGAGACACACTTAAGGATTCGACGTTGTTTGAGTAGTTATGGAATGATGAGTAAGAGACTAAATGTTGTTCAGAGCCTCGGATGGGATCCGGGATATCACGAGGAGATCCGGAATGCTCCGGAGAATAAGATCCATATAAGGAAAGTCCTATTTCGGAGTTGGGGAATGGTTTCGGTGTTTTCATCGGGAATGTTCTAGAAGGTTCCGGAATGTCCGACACTCCGGAGGGGAAGGGTACATGAATGTGTCATATCAAGTTGGAATGATTGCATCATGTACTAGGTGTCATCGCTGAACAAAATAAAGGGTTTAATCAAATCCTAGTTTGAAAAGTCAAACGCCAATTTGAAAAGTCAAACGGCTATTTTGGGAAGTGGAGGCAAGTGGGAAACCGAGTTGGGGAGGAGTTCCTCCTCCACCGCCGGCCCACTAGGGATCCGAGTTGGGGAGGGACTCCCTCCCCTTGGCCGGCGCCTCCCACCTATAAAGGGAGGGGCAGGGCTGCCCCTCCTAGCACACAAGTTCTCCACCTCAAAACCCTAGCCTGGCGCCGCCACCTCCTGTTGCCGCCGCCTAGGGCTCCCCTAGCCGCCGACTTGGGCAAGTCCCAAGCCCTAGCCGCCGGCCCTAGCACCCCCTCCTTAATGTGTCTAAACCCTAGATCGCCGAGGAGCTCTCTCATAGTCCACCATACTCGCTCCGGCTTAAGGCGAAGCCCTGCGAGATCTCCCCTCTACTTCCGGTACCACGCCGTTGTGCTGCCGGAATCGCGAGGAGAGTGCTACAACCTCCGCTGCCTGCTGGAACAAGGGAGAGGAAGGTATTCGTCGAGTACCGAACGTGTGACCGACCGCGGGAGCGCTGCCGGAACGCAGCGCCGGAAGGATTGTCTACGCGATCTTGAGATCGGGAAGAGTACGACTACATCACCCACGAGAATCTGCTCTCGTTAAACACTTTGGAATCTTCGAGGGTGAGTTATTCCATCGACTCGTTGCTACAATCTAGTAGATAGATCTTGGCTTGTTTGTTTATATGCGGTAGAAATTTTTGTTTTCCATGCTACGAAACCCTACAGTGGTATCAGAGCCGTGTCTATATGTAGATCTATTGCACAAGTAGAACACAATGGTCATTGTGGGTGTTGATGCTTTTATTATCGATTGCTTCTTCTGTACTTTGCATCTTGCGGGATGTTGGGATGAAGCGGCCCGGGCTAACCTTACATGACATCGTTCATGAGACTTGCTCCACGCTTGACATGCAACTTGTATTGCATAAGTGGCTTTGCGGGTGTCTGTTTCTCCCAACATAGTTAAGATTCAATTTACAACGGGTGATTGTCAATACTAGTATCAATGTTGTGGTTCTTGTTCGTAAGTTAGAACGACACTTATTGAAAGCCCCAAACCACGTAAAACATGCAAATAAAGTAGAGGCGTCTAACTTTGTTTTGCAGGGGTGTGCTGTGATGTGATATGGCCATGATTGTGATTATATTTGATGTATGCAATGTTCCTTATTGTAACTTGGCAACCGGCAGGAGCCTTATGGTTGTCTTTAATTTTGTTAAGACCCGCGTGTCTATTCAAAGTAGTTGTAATAGTTGAAGCCGGTGGACGACAACCATGGAGAAGCGTCATTGACCTTGGTGCAATGCCGGTGATGATGGAGATCATGTTCGTGCTTGAAGATGGAGATCGGAAGCACAAAGAAGAAATGCCATATCATATCACATATTATGAATTGGATGTGATGTTAATCCTTTATGAATCTTGTATTGCTTAGTTAACAACGGTAGCATTATAAGATGATCCCTCATGCACATGAATTTCAAGTCATAAAGTGTTCACCCTTAGTTAGCACCGTTGCTAAAGCTTGTTGTTTCGAAGCACCACGTGATGATCGGGTGTGTTAGATTCTGCAAGTGTATACAACGTGAGCAAGACAGATTTGCTCATGCGGAAACTAAGGTTTGATTTTGACGAGCCTAGCATGTACAGACATGGTCTCGGAACCCGGATCACCGAAAGGTAAAGCATGAATCATATAGTAGATATGATGAACATGTCGATTGTTCGCCATTGAAACTATATCAACTCTCGTGATGATCGGTGTTGATGTGGTGGATTTGGTTCGTGTGATCACTAAAACAATGTGAGGGATATTGTTTTGAGTGGGAGTTCACCTAGATTAATTTAACTATTAATTAGAACTCAATTTGTCATAAACTTAGTCTAAACTATTGCGAATATGTTGTAGATCAATGGCGGCCCCTACCATCAATTTTAATGCGTTCCTAGAGAAAGAAAAGTTGAAAAACAATGGAAGCAACTTCGCGGATTGGTTCCGCAATTTGAGGATTGTCCTCACAGCTGGTAATTTGACCTATGTGTTGGATGCAGTGCTGGGTGACCCACCTGCAGCTACTGCTACCGATGAAGTAAAGAATGTTTACCTCGCTCGGAAGACTCAGTACTCCACAGTTCAGTGTGCTATCTTGTATGGTTTAGAATCGGAGCTTCAGAAAAGGTTTGAGAATTCAGACCCACATGATATTGTCCGTGATCTCAAATTGATCTTTGAGACTCACGCGGCGATTGAGAGCTATGAGGCTTCTGAAAAGTTTTTTAACTGCAAGATGGAAGAGGGCAGCTCCGTCAGTGAGCATGTGCTTAAGATGTCTGGGCACGCAAACAAACTTCAAAGCTTGGGTATAGTGATCCCTAATGCTTTGGGGATTTATCGTGTCCTCCAATCACTACCACCAAGTTACAAGAACTTTGTGATGAACTACAATATGCAAAACATGAACAAGTAGTTACCAGAACTCTTTGCCATGTTGAAATCTGCAGAAGTGGAGATCAAGAAAGAGCACCAAGTGTTGATGGTCAATAAGACCAACAAATTCAAGAAAGGCAAGTCTAAGCAAAAGGGACACTTCAAGAAGGGTGGTAAGAAAGTTACCGCGCCGACGAAGAAGACCAAGGCTGGACCTAAGCCTGATACTGAGTGCTTTTACTGCAAGGGAGAAGGTCACTGGAAGCGGAATTGCCCAAAGTACTTGGCGGATTTGAAGAACGGCAACATCAAGAAGAAAGGTATATCCGATATACATGTTATTGATGTGTATCTCACTAGTACTCGTAGTAGTGCCTGGGTATTTGATACTGGTTCGGTTGCTCATATTTGTAACTCGAAACAGGTGCTGCAGAATAAACGGAAGATAGCGAAGAACGAGGTGACGATGCGCGTGGGAAACGGATCAAAGGTTGATGTGATCGCGGTCGGCACGTTACCCCTTCATCTACCATCGGGATTAGTTTTATACTTAAATAATTGTTATTTGGTGCCTGCGTTAAGCATGAACATTATATCGGGATCTTGTTTATTGCGAGACGGTTACTTGTTTAAGTCTGAGAATAATGGTTGTTCGATTTATATGAGTAATATGTTTTATGCACATGCACCTTTGATAGATGGTCTATTCTTATTGAATATCGATAGTGGAAATACACATATTAATAACATTGAGGCTAAACGTTTGAAATCAAGCGATAACTCGACTTATATGTGGCACTGTCGTCTTGGTCACATTGGAGTGAAGCGTATGAAGAAACTCCATTCTGATGGACTTCTCGAATCACTTGATTTCGAATCACTTGATAGATGCGAAGCATGTCTGATGGGTAAAATGACCAAGACTCCATTTTCTGGTATGATGGAGCGAGCTACGGACTTATTGGAAATCATACATACCGATGTGTGTGGTCCAATGAGTGTAGCATCGCGCGGCGGTTATCGTTATGTTCTTACCTTCACGGATGACTTGAGTAGATATGGGTATATATCTATTTCATGAAACATAAGTCCGAAACTTTCGAGAAGTTTAAGGAATTTCAAAGTGAGGTAGAGAATCAACGTAACAAGAAGATTAAATTTCTACGTTCTAATCGTGGAGGTGAATATCTAAGTTACGAGTTTGGCGAGCATTTGAATAAATGCGGAATACTTCCACAATTGACACCGCCAGGAACACCACAGCGTAATGGTGTGTCCGAACATCGTAATCGAACTCTCTTAGATATGGTTTGTTCTATGATGTCACTTACAGATTTACCGCTATCATTTTGGGGTTATGCATTAGAAACAGCCGCATTCACTTTAAATAGGGCACCTACTAAATCCGTTGAAACGACACCATATGAATTATGGTTTGGGAAGAAACCTAAATTATCGTTCCTTAAAGTTTGGGGTTGCGAAGCCTATGTAAAGAAGTTACAGCCGGACAAGCTTGAACCCAAAGCAGAAAAGTGCGTCTTCATAGGATACCCGAAGGAAACTATTGGGTATACCTTCTATCATAGATCTTAAGGCAAGATCTTCATTGCCAAGAATGGATCCTTTCTAGAGAAGGAATTTCTCTCGAAAGAAGTGACTGGAAGGAAAGTAGAACTCGACGAGGTTGTCGAAGCTTCTCTCGAACTTGCGAGTAGCGCAGCACCGGAAGAAGTTCCTGTGGTGCCTGCACCAATAAGAGAGGAAGCTAATGATGATGATCATGAAACTTCGGTTGTAGTTGCTACAGAGCCTCGCAGGTCAACGAGAACTCATACCACTCCTGATTGGTATGATCCCGTTATGAGTGTCATGTTGGTGGACAACACCGATGACCCTGCGACATATGAGGAAGCAATGATGAGCCCAGATTCCAATAAATGGCAAGAAGCCATGAAATCCGAGATTGGATCCATGTATGAAAACCAAGTGTGGACTTTGGTGGACTTACCAGATGGCCGGAAGGCTGTCGAGAACAAATGGATTTTCAAGAAGAAAACAGATGCTGATGGTAATGTTACTGTCTATAAAGCTCGACTTGTCGCAAAAGGGTTTCGACAAATTCAAGGAGTTGACTACGATGAGACTTTCTCACCTGTAGCGAAGCTAAAGTCTGTGAGGATTATGTTAGCAATCGCTACATATTATGATTATGAGATATGGCAGATGGATGTCAAAACAGCATTCCTCAATGAAGACATTGATGAAGAGTTGTATATGATGCAACCCAAAGGTTTTGTCGATCCTAAAGATGCTAACAAGGTATGCAAACTTCAACGGTCCATCTATGGATTGAAGCAAGCATCCCGAAGTTGGAATCAACATTTTGATAAGGTGATCAAAAGTTTTGGTTTTATACAAACTTATGGAGAAGATTGTATTTACAAGAAAGTGAGTGGGAGCTCTGTAGCATTCTTAATACTATATGTAGATGACATATTGTTGATTGGGAATGATGTAGACCTTATTAATAGTGTCAAGGAATATTTGAATAATAGTTTTTCAATGAAGGATCTTGGCGAAGCAGCTTACATATTAGGCATAAAGATTTATAGAGATAGATCGAGACGCCTAATATCATTGTCACAAAGTACATATTTGGACAAAGTTCTAAAGAGGTTTGGAATGGAAGATAGCAAGAAAGGGTTCTTGCCCATGTTGCCCAATACGACCTTGAGTAAAACCTAAAGTCCGACAACGGCAGAAGATAGAGAAAGGATGAGTAAGACTCCCTATGCCTCAGCCATAGGATCTCTAATGTATGCCATGCTATGTACTAGACCCGACATTGAATATGCTGTTAGTTTAACTAGCAGATATCAAAGTGATCCAGGAGTGGATCATTGGACATCGGTCAAAAACATCCGTAAGTACTTGAGAAGAACTAAGGATATGGTTCTTTCTTATGGAGGTGATGAACAACTCGTTGTTAATGGTTACACCGATGCTAGTTGGAACACCGATCCGGATGATTCTAAATCACAATCTGGATACGTATTTACTTTGAATGGTGCAACAGTTAGTTGGAGGAGTGCAAAGCAAAGCGTTGTGGCGAGATCTTCAACTGAATCGGAATACATGGCTGCTTCGGAGGCTTCACAAGAAGCAATATGGATGAAAGAGTTTATTACAGAGCTGGGTGTGGTTCCTAGTGCGCTGGACCCAATGTCTATCTACTGTGATAACATGGGCGCCATAGCCAATGCGCAAGAACCAAGGTCACACAAGAAGCTGAAGCACATCAAGCTACGTTTTCACGCTATTCGAGAACATGTCCAAGATGGGGACATAAAGATTTGCAAAGTACACACAGATCTGAATGTGGCGGATCCGTTGACTAAACCTCTCCCGAGGGCAAAACATGACCAGCACCAAACTGCCATGGGTGTTCGGTATATTACCATGTAATCTAGATTAGATGACTCTAGTGCAAGTGGGAGACTGTTGGAGATATTCCCTAGAGGCAATAATAAATGTAGTTATTATTATATCTTTGTGTTTATGATAAATGTTTACATTCATGCTATAACAGTATTAACCAGGAAACATTAATACTTGTGTGATTTGTAAACTAAAATAGAGTCCCTAGTAAAGCCTCTTTATAATACTAGTTTGTTGGTTAATAAATGATTGTGGTTTCCCTATCATGAACATTGAGATGTTATTAACAAAAAGATCATATCGTTAGGAGAATGATATGGTGGACATACTCCTATAGATAAGCGTAGCATAAAGATCAAGTCATTTTAATAGTTCAATTGCTATAAGCTTTCTGATACATAGTAACCTAATTCCTTTGACCATGAGATCATGCATATCACCTTTACCGGAAGGATGCTTTGATGACATCAAACACCACACCGTAACTGGGTGGCTATAAAGGTGGCATTGAGTGTTCGGAAAGTATTGGTTGAGACACATGGATCAAGAGTGGGATTTGTCCATCCATATGACGGATAGATATACTCTGGGCCCTCTCGGTGAAATGTCATCCAATTAGCTTGCAAGCATGTGACTGGATCACAAGGGATCACATATCACGGGAACGAGAAAAGAGTACTTATCAGTAACGAGGTTGAACTAGGTATGTAGAGATACCGATGATCATAACCTCGGATAAGTAAACTATCGTGAGACAAAGGGAAATTGGTATCGTATGTAAGTGGTTCATTCGATCCAAAGTAATCGTAGGAATATGTGGGAGCCATATGAATTTCCAGATTCCTCTATTGGTTATTGTTCGGCGAAGTGTCTCGATCATGTCCGCATAATTCACGAACCGTAGGAAGACACACTTAAGGATTCGACGTTGTTTGAGTAGTTATGGAATGATGAGTAAGAGACCGAATGTTGTTCGGAGCCTCGGATGGGATCCGGGATATCACGAGGAGATTCGGAATGGTCCGGAGAATAAGATTCATATAAGGAAAGTCCTATTTCGGAGTTGGAGAATGGTTCCGGTGTTTTCATCAGGAATGTTCTAGAAGGTTCCGGAATGTCCGGCACTCCGGAGGGGAAGGGTACATGAATGTGTCATATCAAGTTGGAATGATTGCATCATGTACTAGGTGTCATCTCTGAACAAAATAAAGGGTTTAATCAAATCCTAGTTTGAAAAGTCAAACGCCAATTTGAAAAGTCAAACGGCTATTTTGGGAAGTGGAGGGAAGTGGGAAACCGAGTTGGGAAGGAGTTCCTCCTCCACCGCCGGCCCACTAGGGATCCGAGTTGGGGAGGGACTCCCTCCCCTTGGTCGGCGCCTCCCACCTATAAAGGGAGGGGCAGGGCTGCCCCTCCTAGCACACAAGTTCTCCTCCTCAAAACCCTAGCCCGGCGCCGCCACCTCCTGTTGCCGCCGCCGCCTAGGGCTCCCCTAGCCGCCGACTTGGGCAAGTCCCAAGCCCTAGCCGCCGGCCCTAGCACCCCCTCCTTGGTGTGTCTAAACCCTAGATCGCCGAGGAGCTCTCTCATAGTCCACCATACTCGCTCCGGCTTAAGGCGAAGCCCTGCGAGATCTCCCCTCTACTTCCGGTACCACGCCGTTGTGCTGCCGGAATCGCGAGGAGAGTGCTACAACCTCCGCTGCCTGCTGGAACAAGGGAGAGGAAGGTCTTCGTCGAGTACCGAACGTGTGACCGACTGCGGGAGCGCTGCCGGAACACAGCGCCGGAAGGATCGTCTACGCGATCTTGAGATCGAGAAGAGTACGACTACATCACCCACGAGAATCTGCTCTCGTTAAACACTTTGGAATCTTCGAGGGTGAGTTATTCCATCGACTCGTTGCTACAATCTAGTAGATAGATCTTGGCTTGTTTGTTTGTATGCGGTAGAAAATTTTTGTTTTCCATGCTACAAAACCCTACATGTGGGTGGGGCCCAAGCAGAATCGATGGCAGGGGTTTGCGGCCTTGTACTCGTGAGGGAGGCGCGGGACAGGAGGAAGGAAGGCGAGGGACGGTTCCCTGGGTGACGCGTCGTGTCGGGTGGGTGCGCTGAGTGGGTGGGGTGGTTTCTGTTCAGGGTTTGCTAGGTGTTTGTGTGTGGTGTGCTACAGGCGGCGGCGGGTGGAGGGAGTGGCTTGGGGATCTGGTGGGATGTGGGGTGGGACTAGGGTTAGGGTTAGTTCGGGTTTCCACCGGTAGGGCCTTTGGGCCTAACCGGTTTAGGTCTAGGTTGTCTTTTTTTATATATATATATTAAAATATTTCTGTTTTATGTTCTTTTGTTAAAAATCATTTTGGTAAATATCTTTACACAATTTAAATAGCAAAAGATATAATTTGAATATAAACAAGAGATGTAAAACAGATAGTAATCTAGGGTTTTACTAAAATAGTTTAGAGATAAGGTATGGATGATGATGATGTTATGATGATGCAAAATAGAAATAACAAGCATTGATATAATTAGGGTTTTCCCGGGGTGCTACAAATGATGAACCCAAATGCGTTGCGGAAGAGTGTGGATTCTAAAGGTCCTTACATTGGTACTACAACTACTCTGAAGCTGAAGGGATACAACTTTACTTTTCGTCCGGAGACTCCAGACTTCTCCTAGACCCTACTTTTACCCCTCTGTTCTGGAGGCGTAAGGGAGATGATTCAGATGAGGATGACGGTACTGGACAGAAGGACAAGGACCCTTCTACTGATGATATACCACTTCTCGTGCTCAAGGGACTCAGATGGAAATTGATAATGCAGGTACCCAGTCAGCTGTGGGAGGTCCTCAGGTCAACAAGGTTACTTCTTTGCCACTGTTTGCGGTTACGCTATTTAATCATGGCCCTTAGACTCCCAGAGGTAAAGCCATTGTTGCTGCTGCACGGATCTCTCGCTCTTACTTTCAGCGGCCTAGGATGATCTATACTACTGCATCCTTGGATTTGGGTGGAGTTGGTGTGACACAGCCTCGATCGTCACAGTTTGCCACTGTGGCGTCCTGCTCTGTCGAGCCTATCACGCCGGCCCCTTCTTCTGCACCGGGTGCGGTGCAACTCTCCTCTCCGGGCCATTCGCTGTTGGGCGCGGGGATGCTCTCTTCTTCGCCTACCGAGGGCCATTCTGCCTCACCTACCTCGGCTCAGCCGACCTCGTCGCCTGTGGCTCAGCCTTCTTCGACATCTGCTGCGCGAGTGTCGCAGGAGGAGCAGCCAACCCTGCGGGAGGTTCCTCAGGAGAGCACAGAGAGGTGGATGTCTACCTATGATCTTGGGCCACAGGATGGCCTAGGATGTGGGCCCCTTTCACTAGAGGGTGCACCGTCGCTCACAGACCTTGTGCCACTGGCCGAGCTGGAGTCGGCGATAGATGCTGCTGTGGAGGACAATCAGCATGTGCAGGTTACTACGGCGACCTCTATGATCAAGGAATCTACGATGCCGGTGCTGCGCAGGAGTGCAAGACACCCGGTGAGCGCCGATGGTAGTTCGGCTATGGATGTGGATTATTTGGAGAAGGCCATGCGCAGGAAGGCGGAGAAGAATCTCGACACGGCTGGTAATCCCTCTTCATCTAAGTCATTTATTCCTTTTTCATCATCTCGCATAATTCTGTTGGAATTAGTTTAGGTAAGAATGTAAGTGTTGTTTCTATTTCTGCTAAGGTCTTGAAGCGGATGGAATTTGACCGGTTAACGGTTGTTCCAAAATCCTCGGCCTCTTATATTTCTACCTACTCTGATGATGAGGATACATACATCTCAACAGATGGTCAGATCCTATCTCATCTAGTAGGTGAATTCTTGAAGTTGGTTTGGACGAAGATAGATTAAGCACAATTTATGAGCTAACTGCTTCTGGTCGTAAATCAACTTCTGGAAAAAAATGTAACAAGTCTCGTAAACGAGAACTTGCGCCTAAATCTATTATTCTTTCCCAATGAATGGCATGTTTTTGAATAGCAGAGGTCTTCGAGACTTGGCTAAACATTTACACATTGCACTATGTTCTAGGGAACACAATTTGGATTTTGTGGCTATCTCCGAAACGGGTAGACGAGAATTTTCACAAACTATACTAGATCGCCTATCAGGCGGTATAGATTTTGTGTGGCACTCTCATCCACCCATGGGACGGTTAAGGGCGTTTTACTTGGAATGCGGGCAAACACCATGGATATATTAGCTGTTGCGGAAGGAGAGTTTCATATTAAACTACACATCCGTAACAAAGTTGATAATTTCGTGTGGAGTCCGGTTGCTGTGTATGGTGCGGCTCAAGAGGCTTTCAAGGCCGATTTTCTTCGATAATTGGTGAACTTAGCAAAATATAATCTGTACCCTATTCTTATAGGGGGATTTTAACTTGCTTCGGTTCCCATTTGAGAAGAGCAAAGGCCGCTTCGACGATCATTGGCCCTTCCTTTTTAACGCTGTCATTGACAGTCTTGATTTGAAGACAGTAAACATGATTGGTCGACAATTTACTTGGGCTAATTCTTTGGCGGAACCAACATACGAAAAACTTGAGCGAGTACTGATGGACTCAAAGTGGGAAGATCACTTCCCTCTAGTTTCGATACGCGCTCTAGAACATATTGAGGCTCTGTCAGATCATGCTCCCATTTTGCTAACCACTGGTTTACCATTACCACGTTGTGGCCGTACTTTCAAATTTGAGCTTGGATGGCTGCTTCGGGATGGTTTCCATGATATGGTGAAAGCAGATTGGGAAAGGCCGGTTGATGGTGATACCCCAATCCATAGATGGAATAATAAAGTGCGTTTGACACGGAAACATCTCGGGGGTTGGGCGCGTCACACTGCTGGTATTCTCAAAAAAGAAAAACTTAGAATTTCAGCTACTATTGATGGCCTCGAAGCTTTAGCATAAACCCGGTTGCTTACTCCACAGGAAATTGAGCTAAAAAGCCAATCAAATCCGGAGATTGCCCGGTTACTGCGCGAGGAGGAACTCAAATGGTATCAACGTTCTAAATCACAATTTATTTTGCATGGGGATTCGAATACTAGATACTTCCACAGTGTAGCCAATGATAGACACAAGAAGAAACGTATTCATTCCTTAAAGCATAATGACGAGCTGATTGAAGGACATGAGCAACTAAAGTCTTACATTACGAATCACTATAAGGGTTTGTTTGGGGATCCGGAGGAAGGCACTTTCTCAATGGATGAATCCCAAATTAATGATATACCACAAGTTTCTGTGGAGGAAAACAACTATCTGACTGCTTCCTATTCTAAGGAGGAAGTCAAATTAACTGTTTTCCAAATGGAGCATAATAAGGCACCTGGTCCGGATGGTTTCCCCGCTAAGTTTTACCAAACTTTTTGGAATGTAATCAAACCAGATCTCTTGAACATGTTTAGTGCTTTACATGAGGGTCAACTAGATCTGTTTCGATTGAACTTTGGTGAAATCATCTTACTGCCTAAGGTTAATGAAGCAGAACGGATCCAACAATATAGACCGATCTGTCTTCTTAATGTTAGCTTCAAGATTTTTACCAAGGTTGCCACTATCAGGTTAAACTCTGTGGCTGATCATGTTGCTAGGCCTTCACAAACCGCCTTAATGCAAGGTAGACACATTTTGGATGGTGTGGCTACCTTACATGAAACGGTTCATGAACTCCATAGAAAGAAATTGAATGGGGTAATTCTCAAAATTGATTTTGAGAAAGCTTATGACAAAGTTAATTGGTCCTTTCTACAACAAGCTCTTAGAATGAAAGGTTTTTCAGCGGAGTGGTGCTCCTTGATCGAAAGCTTCGTAGTCGGAGGTAGTGTTGCTATCAAAGTCAATGACAATGTTAGCAACTAATTTTAGACTAAGTAGGGGCTAAGACAAGGAGACCCATTATCGCCCATGCTTTTCAATATAGTAGCTGATATGTTATCCATCTTGATTGAGCATGCTAAGTCTGATAGCCAGATTGAAGGTGTGATCCCTCATCTTGTAGATGGGGGGTTATCTATACTTCAATATGCATACGATACAATTCTTTTTATGGAACATGATCTTGAAAAAGCCAAGAATTTGAAACTCATACTTTCGGCTTTTGAGCAGCTTTCTGGATTAAAAATTAATTTCCATAAAAGTGAATTGTTTTGTTTTGGCGAGGCCCAAGAGGAGTTTGGTCTTTATAATGAACTCTTCGGCTGTTGTCACGACACTTTTTTGATCAGATATTTGGGCATTCCGGTACACTACCGAAGGCTTACAAATGTTGAGTGGAAAATTGTCGAGGAAAGATTACAGATACGTTTGAGTAGTTGGAAAGGCAAACTTCTCTCTATAGGGGGAAGACTGGTGCTCATCAACTCAGTCCTTAGTAATATGGTTTTGTTTATGCTTTCTTTTTTTCAACTACCAAAAGGTGTCTTAAAAAGGTTGAATTATTTCCGATCAAGATTCTTTTGGCAGGGAGATAATGAGAAAAAGAAGTATAGGCTGGCTAAATGGAGTGTTTTGTGTAGACCCAAAGAACAGGGTGGGCTCGGTATTCATGATCTAAAGGTTAAGAATACAGCCCTCCTTAGTAAATGGCTCTTCAAGTTATTAAATGAAGAAGGGATTTGGCAAACTATTATTAAAAGAAAGTATATTGGTTCAAAGGCATTGTCCCAAATGGTTTGAAAACCTGGTGACTCTCACTTTTGGGCTGGTCTAATGGCGTCAAAAGAACATTTTTTACGCTTCGGGACTTTCTCTATTAATAATGGGACGCAGATAAGGTTCTGGGAGGATAAATGGCTAGATAATGCTACCCTTCGAGAACAATATCCTTCGTTATACCTATTGTTAGTTATAAGGAGGAAACGGTTGCCACAGTGCTCGAATCATTCCCGCCAAATATAACGTTCAGAAGGGATCTAATTGGTTCTAGACTTGACTCTTAGATCATGTTGCTACATCGTCTGGCACATGTACAACTGTCGGACGAGCCAGAAGAATTCCGATGGAATCTAACTAAGAACGGGTCATTTTCTGTTAGCTCTTTGTATAATGCTTTAATCCAGCCGTCTATTCCGGCGGTAGATAATCGGATGATCTGGAAGATGAAGATACCTCTTAAAAACAAAATCTTTGTTTGGTATCTTCGTCGTGGGATTATCCTTACAAAAGACAACCTTATTAAGCGGAATTGGCATGGAAATCTTGGGTGCGTGTTCTGTCACCATGATGAGACAATCAAACACCTATTTCTCCAATGTAGTTTTGCTCGGTCTATATGGTTAATCACCCAAGCAGCTTCAGGCTTGTATCCACAACATTTTTGGGAATTGGTTACATGGTATTGATAACAAGTACAAAAATCTTCTTAGGGTCGAACCGATAGCCATTATATGGTCGCTATGGCTATATAGAAATAATAAGGTTTTTAATGATTTAAACTGCTCTCTTCTGCAGGTTCTCTACAGGTGTACTCATACCCTTCGGGCTTGGTCGATTTTGCATCGTGCGGAATATCGCGATCTCTTCATGGAGGTGCGTACGTTGCTGGAGGATACGGCACGAGACTTTTTTACCAGACATGGATGGCAGCATAATCTTCGGATAGACCTTTCCTATGCACCCTAGGCGCTTTTATAATTTCTCGGTTTGATATGTAATTCGCCTGTTTCTTTCATTTTATGTTTGGACCATGTGGATTGGTGTCGTATCTTTTATTTTATGTTTGGACCATGTGGATTGGTGTCGGCTGTGTGCATCTATATGGAAAGGCCGGGTGTAAGTTACTGTCTAAGTAATAAAGGCGCCCTTTATCGAAAAAAAATCGTGAAATATGCTCATGTATATTTAAAACAACTAATAGAGGGTCGAGGCATAGATAAAGGCTTCACATGTATATATTTTTACAAATGAATATCTTACTGACTTAGTAAGTTGCGTCGAGATGGTACAACTAGCAGCAGTTCATTAACAGAAGGTGAAGATGGGGTTTCCCATACTCTCACAATGTGAGTAAAATTTTCAGATTTAGGTGCAATATTATGATGAAAATAATGCATCGGATATAGTTTTCTTACAGCTGCCACATGTGGCAAAGCCCAAAATTGGGACAAAAGAAGGAGAACAAGGAAGAGGTTGAGCTCCCCTGTCTAGTTAGTTTACATCAAACTTCATGACGGGTTGTTGGGCGTGGAGGTCCTCCAATATCTCCTTCATCGCCACCATGACCTTCGTATCGCCGTGTCTCTACTCCACCAAAAAGGGCTATGGATAGTTAGTAAAACAAATTATGTTTATCGTTTGGAGGTCTAAATCAGGAAAATCTAACTTTCATTTGAAATACCTTACAAATAGTTAGAAGTAGAGGTATACAATTGTGATTATACAAGTTTTAAGTTGACTCTCCTTCATTATATTTATTGCAAGCACTGACACTTAAGTTCTTTACAATTTTCAATTTGGTGTATGGACCCTATGAAGGACGCTGCACATGGAATTAGAAAGTAAACAAATAACTCCGAGGATACAAATTCTTTTGCCAGGACATATATATAGCGCCCTGTTGCATTGTTTCGTACGAAATTTCTACAAATTTTTGATTCACCTCTTTAAATAAACATGATTGTACTGATAAATAATTTACTGACAGAAGATGTTATATAGCTACTAGTTCTGATATGTTTGCATAATTAGGTACAATATGTAAACAATTCATGTGTAGCCGAGACATTATTTACAATTGCTAATTAAAGTGGCCATTCATAGGAAATAATCTACATATATTAAGGACCTGTCCTTCGCTCGTGTGTACGCTCGTTTACTGTTTATAGCTTACTTTTGTCCAATCCATGTTTGCCACATACGTCCGGCCATTTTGTGCATGAGCTGGAGACACATACGCGTTGTACCCACGACCGCTTTGTGTGGCATTTTTAGAAGAGTCCCGTGCCTACCTCACTTTTCTGTTTTCTCTTCTTTGGTCTTCTTCCGTCTCCACCGATGCTGATGGTGACCGATCCGCCAGGGTTGCTCCGGGAGTCACGCACAGTGGAACGGCGTCCTGGCAGTGGAAAATAGGCGGAGGAGTCCAGCTTGGTATCATGCCGGCGAGCAGCATCTTGGGAGGATTCTAGAGCTCGCGGGAATCATATTCATGACGATGGCATCGATGGGGAATAGACACGGAGATCGCCGCCACACCGGCCGGTAAGCAGGACGGTAGGAGGAGGTCCGAGCTGGCTGGACTCATGGTGAGGGGGCATCTGCATGAGGATCAATCATGGGCAGCGCTCCAAACTGAGAACCTCTCCTGTTCTCTGCTCGCCCGCTCGTCACCTTTGGCCGAAAACTGACAGAAACCGTGTCTCAAGTCTTAAATATGCATGTTATCTTAATTCATGGTTAACTCTAGGATAAGTTATGAGAACATTGAAACTTACAGTGGTGATTGGACTCTATGTTTTAATAACTCCCGTGCTAATAGTGTATTTTTTCAGTAACTTGGCTACACCTATTTATGGCTCCTCTTTAGAAAAAATAATAAAAAAACTATTCATGTGCTTTACGGATTTGTACAACCAAACAAATGAAATAATTATTTTCCTAAACACTTGCTCCCTAGATTTATTTTCTTTCACTTTACTTGATTTACTTTTAATTTTTTACTTTCACTAGTAGAAAACAGGTCTTTTGTCCGGACCATTAGTCCCGGTTCAGTTCTGCTATGAACCGGGACTAATGCCCCGGTCACAATGGCTAGAAACGTCCGCAAGGCCAGCCGCCACTAGTCCAGGTTCAAATTGGACCTCTAGTTCCGTTCGTGTAACAAACCGAAACTAATGTCCATGCGGGAGGCTAGGACTGGCGCCTGACCCTTTAGTCTTGGTTTGTTACACGAACCAGGACTAAAGATGGATCTTTAGTCCCAGTTCAGGTGACAAACCAGGACTATTGTCCCCTCCTATATCATCTTCCTCCCCTGCCTGAGCCATTTCAAGTTGGTGGCATCTTCCTCTGTTTCTTCCCTTCAAGCTCGAATTCACGCCCATTTTTTCTCAGGATTTGTCAAGATTTTTCGGCTCCATATCGATCCAAGGGTTCTAAAAGGTTAGCAACTTCATCCTTTTATCTTTAGTTGCTAGTTTATCTCATTTCATGCTCTAGAAATGGAGGGATTTGTGGGTTTATTAGTTTGGTAGTAATATTTTGCAATAATTAACATGAGATGTGAACTTAACTTGAATTCTATATATCTTGTATTAATGTAATGAAATCCAAGCTAAATATCAATTTTCAACATTTGGATTCTATCTATATCTGGTTTGGCACATAGCTAGTCTCATAGAAGCATAGAGATACATGCAGGGGCGGAGACAAGGGGGGACGAGCAGGGGCGACGCCCCCCTATGCTCATGATTTTCTTAAGAATATTAGCCATGACAGGTCCTTATTTGTGGTAGATTTGCTAGCTCAGCCCCCCTCAATCATATCACATGCACACCTTGCCCCCCTTGAGCTCAGACGCTGGCTCCGTCCCTAGATACATGAGTTCATCCTATCTATATATCTTGGTTTGGCACATAGTCTCCAAATTCATTGGATTCACAGATGCGTCATACCACTGTCCAGCAACAAAATTCCCTTCTTCTTCTACCTGTCTTTAGCAAACTCACAAATTGTAACAAAAATATGGTTAACTCACAAAATCCATTGCAACAAAAATAAGAACCAAAAATATAAAGATCAAGCATTATAGGGCCTCATACTTATGTTGGACACAAAAAACACAGGGACGGAGTCAGTGAGTCAAGTAGGATGCCCAGTATATGTCCTTGTGCATATCACAAGGCTCGCTGACACCGTCCCCAGGATCACATACGAAATAAAGACACACATATATAGTGGCGCACTAGCATTTTAATCATCGGCCGTTGCAACAAGCAAGAACCAAAAACATGAACACGCCGGGGAGCTAACAAATTTCACATATTAGGGAGGAGCGCGACTAGCATAAGGACATGCTTTGCAGCCATTCGGAGCGTGCGCGGGGCTGAGCGAGGCGTGTGCCGTCATGTGGCTGCAGCGGGAGGTGTGCGCGTTGCTTCCCCATTGCCTCAGTGTGTTGCCGCTGCTGAAATCCCACGCTACGGACGCAAATGAGTACCATATTGAGACAGGATTGGAAAAAACTCCCTCCCGTGTCGCTCCTACGAGCGACCGGGCGGGGGAAACCCTACCTTCACCTCAGGCCGCCGCCACCCTCCTCCCCTCCCCTCGCTGCCGCCGGGGCACGCTAGCGGGCAAAGCCCGACCGGCGTTGGCGGCAGCGGGGCTGCTTCTCCTTCCCCAAGGCAACGGACTGCACGGGTGGGCCAGACCGAGCCGGGCGGGGCGCTGGTGCAGGGCACGGCGGCGTGGATGCAGGCGTCGGTGGCGAAGGTCGCGGCGACGCGACTTGGCACAGAGGGCTGCAAGGTGGCGTGGTTCCGGCGGCGCGTTCCGGCGCGCCTCAGGCGGCGGCGGTGTCGTTGCCTCGCGTGGGAATGACACGTCCGGAGGACGGCGGCGACGGCTTCTTCAGGCGGAACGGCGCTGCACTCCGGTGACGCTGTGGGGGGTCGTGGCTTGGCTCCAGGGGCCATGGTGGCGGCGCAGGGTGCCGGCAGGAGCCGGCAGGGTGGGGCATCACGGGTGTGCAGCCTTGGGAAGCTTCGGCTAGCCCGGATCTGGGCCCGATCTGGGCCTGGGGTGGGCCGTTCGTGACGCTGGCACCTTCTGGAGGAGGGGTTGAGGTGTGTGGCATGCAGGACGGCAGCGGCGGCTGCGGCTGCGCTATAGCAGCATGGCGGGGGAGACTTTACGAGCCCTTTTTTGGGCCCGGCTGGGCCCGAGACCTGCTGTGTCTCTGCTGTCGCGTTCGAACGACAACCGCCATTGGTGGTGGAGGTTGATCTCCTCCACGCGGCTGTGCTGCGACCGCCATCCTACATCAACCAAACCTACCCCCACCTTGCAGGTCACGCGACAAACCTGGTTCAGTGGGTGCGAGTCCGGCTCGATGGACGCCGGGGCGGCGGCCTCGGAAGGTGGACAACTTTGACTTCCCTTCGGCGGAGGAGGATCCGGGAGGTGACGTGAGCTCCCCAGTCCAGTGGCGGTCCGGCAGGCCTGGGAGAGCTCGGTGGCGATGGTGCTACTGCTTGGTGGTCGGGATTTGCCGTGGCGGCAGATCCCCTGGTGGAAGGAGGAGTAGAACTTGGGCGGCGATTGGCGTGTTCGATGGCACCCTTGCTGCAGTCCGGCGGTGGGAGTGCACACGAGCCACCGTGGGCTCGGCCGGGCCAGAGGGCCTGGTTTGTCTTGCTGCTACATCCATTCGGCTACCACCTGCTGGTGGTGGAGGTAGTTCCCTCCCGTGTGCTATTAACAGGCCGACCCTCGCCGAAGTCTCCACTCTCTCGGCCTACCGGCTTCGCTCTGTGGCTCCCGGTGTGACGGCGGTGGCGACTTCAAGACTGGGATGGTGCGTGCTCGTGGGTGACGTGATTGGTGGAGCTTTTCGAAGTGCTCGGGAGGGTGTTTTTGGAGGGGTCGGGAGAAATCCTTGTCTGTTGACACTGGCACGGTGACGGCCGAAGGTGTCACCTTCCTTCTTGAAGGGTGTCGGGGACTTCCCTCCCCACCCCCTACTGCGTATCGGGCGAAACCCTAGGTCCCGTCCAGACAGTAGTGTCGTCGTCACTCCCCTTTCTAGAGGTGCTGTTTTGGTACGCAGGCACTTTGGATTGCGGGGTGTGTGGTGGTACTTCTCTGGAGGACGCACCGTTTGCGAGCTGTTTCCGTTTTCGGCACACCGCCGCTATCGGCTTTCTTCTTCTTTTATTTCTTCTTGCTTTTCGTGTTGGGCTTGGGGTCTCCCCGCGCCTTATATCCTATGGTGTTTGGTCCTTTGGACGATGTGCTGGCCCAGCAACGGTCTCACATATGTGCTTTATTATAAAGCGGGCGAAAGCCTATTTCGAAAGAAGCAGTACCATACCCACACGATTTCCTCTGTTCAACAATGATGATAGTGCACAGGGATCGAGGGGCCTTGCACGGCATTATCTGTTTATCCATGCATGTTCAGCCAATATAGGCAGTGCATACCCACTCAGAACCAAAATAAATATAATGTAAAAAATGTAGTGCATAAAACTATAACAAAACGTAGTTCATTACAATGCTGGTGCACCGATCCGTACACTGCGGCCGAAGGAAGTATAATGAAAAAAAGTGCACGGTGTCGCATTGCAATACAAATAAACAGGCAGTGCTGCCAAACAGCACGTCGCGCGTTGTAATTGATTAGGAAACATGCCCGTGCGTTGCAACGGGTTCTCAAGTGTTTCTTGCCTATTGCACATGTGAATATAATGCATGTGACACTTTTATTTCACATGATTGGAGATAACTTTGGGAGCAAAAGCTGAAGAGAGATTCAATCAATCCGTTTGAGAGGAGGGGGAAGGGATCGTGATCTTCTTTAGGAGCAGAAGCACGACATGCGGATGCTGTGATGCGTGCTTCAGGAGGCGCAGAAGTCCGAGGAAGATGCCCCTATCAAGTAGCGCGTACCTCATCGCGTCGTGGAGCTCCGCGGGGGGCTCGCCGGCCGGGACATCCGCGTCCATTACAGGTTCACGCCCATCGCCCGCACCCCCATGTATGCCTTGAAGTCAAACTCTGCCATCACGCGTGCGGTCGCCCAAGCGATGCTGGCGGAGAAGATGACGGGGATTGATGGCGATGATAATAGGAGATTGATGGGGGATTGTTGAGTGAGCGAAACTCACGGGATTTTTTTGATGTTTGCGAACGGAGTGGATGTGTCGGGTTTGTTGGGTTTGGCCACGTGCGGGGCGAGCGGGACGAGTGGAGAGGAGCGCGACGAAGATGTGACGTAGTGCGCTTGGGCAGAAAACGGAACCTCCTCCTTCTTTTTAAATAGTAGAGAAGGCAGTGCAACGCTGCATAAAAATCAGTATACGCACATTGCACTGCTAGAACACCCGGTCATGCACTGCACCCGAACACAATGCAATATAGTATAAAGGGCAGTGCACGAATAATGCACCGCAGTAAACCGTGTCATGCACTACGACCAAGGACAGTGTAAGGTAGTATAAAAAGACAGTTCGCGGACAATGCACTAATAGAGAACCATGCCGTCTACTCCGACTAAAAGCAGTACAACGTAGTAAAAATAGTCACTGCGCTTCGAGACACCATGTCGTGCATGGCGACCGAAGTTAGTGCAACCTAGGCACGAAAAGTCAAAAAAAAAATCAATATGGAATCTAGTTTTAAAAATCTTGACAATACTAGCACAACCGTGAAAACGAATAGTAATTTGGATAACCGGTTCAAAAGTTATTTTGATTTTGGTATTTAAATTTAGAAAAGAAAAAAAGAAAAGCCTGGCGTGTCTCATGCAACTAGTAGTCTAGCCAAAAGTCTAGTGACTGACCGGGCCAGGGTTGTCTAACGTCGGGGTAGCTAGCCTAGCTAGGTTGTCCATGTAAAGAAAAAAGCACCATGTATCGAGCTAGGAACGATGCAGACGGAACCGCACAACGTGAGCGCTCCACCTGCTTTAGCCACGTGCACGCAGATGACGAGATGCGGAGCATGCTCTGTAGAAGGGCGCGCTTTTTTTTTTAGTCAAACGGATTAGGCTATGGCAAGCTCCTCAAAGATGTCTGACGATGGGATCCTAAGACATCTTTGAGAAGCTTCACCATAGTGATGTCCCTGCTCTCGTATACCATCTTGTAGTTTATAACTTTTCTAGCTAAATCAATATGTTGGTGGAGCTATCTAATTTTATATATTAGGGAGTGTCTCTATGGCGAGCTCCTCAAAGATGTCTGAGGACGGGGTCCTAAGACATCTTCGAGAAGCTCCGCCATAGTGGTGTCCCTGCTCTTGCATACCATCTTGCTTGTAGTTGATAACTTCAAAAGGATGTCTATTTATAGATTAAGCAGCACAACATAGTGTCGATACTCACGACATAATGTCGACACTCACCCCTATCATAGTGTCTCCACCCACCAAAATAGTGTCGCCACTCACTGGCATAGTGCCTCCACTCACTACATAGTGTCGATCACCCATGTATTTGTGTCACCACCTACCAAATACCGTCGTCACCCATGTTTAGTCATGGTTGGAGACACCATCCATGACTAAACGGATCACATGATGCTTAACTCCAAGAAGTGTGTTTTTGGGGTTCCAGCCGGCAAATTGTTGGGCTTCATCATTTCTCAACGTGGAATTGAGGTCAACCCAGAGAAAATCAAGGACATCATCAACATCAATTGTCCGAGATTCCTGAAGGACATTCACAGCTTATAGGCTGCGTTGCATCAGTAAGCCGGGTTTTCTACCGACTTGGAGAGAAGGCTCTGCCGCTATATAAGTTGCTGAGGAAGGCAGACAAATTCGTATGGACAGACGAGGCGGATGCTGCGCTTAAGGAGCTGAAAATGACACTTTCTTCTGCACCTATACTTGCAGCACCTGATTCAATGAAGCCTATGTTGATCTACATGGTGGCCACCAACCGGGTTATCAACATCATCATCATGGTGGAGTGGAAGGAACCAACGCATGAGTACAGAGTACAACGACCAATTTACTATGTAAGCGTTGTCTTGACAAAGTCAAAGCAGCGTTGCCCGCACTAGAAAAGTCTAGCTTATGGAATTTTCCTTACTTCCCGGAAGCTAAGGAACTACTTCCAGGAGCACCCAATCACAGTAGTGAGCAAGACTCTGATACATCGTAAATGTATCTATAATTTTTGATGTTCCATATGTTTAGCATCCACTTTGCTTTGCTTTATCTACACTTTGAGGTATTTTTACACTTTTTCCAGAACTAACCTATTAACAAGATGCCACAGTGCCAGTTGCCTGTTGTATGTTGTTTTTAGTTCCAGAAAAGCCAGAAAATGAATATTCTCGAAACTTGAAGGGACAAAAGCCAAAATCAATATTTCACCGAGGAGAACAAGGAGCCAGAACACGAGACAGGGGAGGGCCATGAGAGGGCCACACCCCCTGGCCGCGCGGCCAGGCCTGGCCCGCGCCTAGGGGTGTGCGGCCGCCTCGGGCACTCCGTCGGTCTCCCCCTTCGCCTATAAGAAGCCCCCGATACCTAAACCCTAAGTACCCGATCAGATCTCCACGAAACAGTTCGAAGCCGCCGCCACCATCGTCCCTAGATCGAGGGATCTGAAGCTCTTCCCAGCACCCTGTAAGAGGGGAGAGATCATCCCGGAGGCCTTCTTCATCACCATGCCAGCCTCCGGTATGATGCGTGAGTAGTTACACCTTGGACTATGGGTCCATACAGTAGCTAGATGGTTGTTTCTCCTCCTTTGTGCTATCATGTTTAGATCTTGTGAGCTTCGTTCATGATCAAGATCATCTATTTGTAATCAAGCATTTTGTGTTTGCGGGGATCCGATGGATACTGAGATTATTATCAGATTAATTAATGGTTCTATCTTATTGATTCTATCATGTCTGTATTGTTTGTGATCTTGCATGATCTTCGTTTCTATAGTAGTTATCTTGGCCAAGTAGATGCTAGTGACTCCAAGAGGGAGTATTTATGCTCGATAGTGGGTTCATGCCTCTATTGAATCTAGGAAAGTGACAAAAATCTCTAAGGTTGTAAATGTGTTGTTGCTAATAGGGAGAAAATAATGATCTTTTGTTCATAAAACAATTGTATTGTTTAGTTTACACACATTGCTTAAAGCAGTTATGCGTTGCTTGTAACTTAATACTGGAGGAGGTTCGAATGATAACCTGAAGGTGGATTACTATTCATAGATGTAGTTGGATGGCGGTCTATGTATATATTTGTAATTCCCAATCGAATCTCATGGGATTATGAATTTCTAAGATCATGAATGCCTTCAGTTACAGCTGACAGGCGCTGCCAGGGCATGGCTCAACAATTTCCCCTCTGGATCCATCCGCATCTGGTAAGAGTTGGCGTAAATCTTCATACGCAACTTCAAGGGCACCACCAAGAGACTAGCTTCAATCGAAGAGCTACACGCCTACTGCCAGCGGTCCAACGAGTCCATTCGCTCGTACATACTGCGTTGGTCCATCATCAAAAATTCAGCCGCAAACATCTTGGAGGAGAGGGCAATCGACACCTTTAACGACTACGTCAGGCGCCGTGAATTCAAGGAAGAGTTGTTCGACATGGTTGCGGCTGGGTATGCCGATTACCGCGACGATGGCAACCGCAACAGCGGGTACCGCGATGGCAACTACTACGACAGCGGAAGGCCCACCCAAACATGGTAGCGCCGCAACCGTGATGACGAACCATCCGCATTCGAAAAGCTGTTGGGTTCCTGCACCATCCACTTTTACATCGACAAACAAGATGGTAAGAGGAAGGCCAGCCATATGCTCAAAGTAAAAGCAACATTTCAAAATTTGTGAGAATATCAAATCTCTTGTGTGTAGGCATTAGACGATGATCAGAGAGTGTTTGTTTTTTAAGGAATACTCCATGCTAATCTGAGAGTGTGCAATAATACGTAAGAGTTTTTGTTTTCTTTTTTCATCATTAAACATATAAGGATGCTCGAATCAAACATCTTGTAATATGTCCAATATATGTACATTGTATATGTCCAATATATTACTAGCTGTGTGGTGTAGAGTTATGGTGTAGAGTTGACGTTAAGCTATGTGGTTTAGATTTTTGGTGGTGATTGGTGCTGCAGCAGTGCGCCAGTTTAGTTTTGCTTGGCTTTGCCGTAAAGATTTCAGCAATGCTCTGCAGCTGTCGGCGCTACAGGCCTGCAGTGACAACTAGCCGCACCCAGTAGTGCTGCTCGCGGCAGGAACCGATATTCCTTTCAGTAAAACTTAATGTCATGGAAATGAAATTTCAGTCCTCCTCTGAATATTGTTCTATTTTGGGACTTCGAGAGGTGAATGCTTAAATTATGCCCGAGCTTGCTAATGCTTAAATTTGAGACAAGTAGAACACTACACTAGCATTCTATGATGCTTAACAAGGGCCGTATAGGTTTTCCATTTAACTATATATAGGGTAGTGTAGGTTTTCCTTGCAGATCATCTACTAAATTTACTCCCATCTGCTTTAGTTGCTTTTCCTAGGATATTTTTCTTGCAGATCACACGGATTTGTATCTACTAAATCTAATTCCATCTACTTTATGATTTGTATCGATGAATACGATTCTGGATATATGGAAATCGTTAATACACAGTATATTTGCTCTGTTGTATGTGGCTTCTATTTTTTTGAGCTAGCTAACCTATAGTTATTTAGTTACTTGCTCTCCCTGTCATTTTTACCGAATCAAAGTACATTTGAATGTGTGTTCTGCCCCTGGGAATGTTCTGCTTGGCACTACCAGCCACCATTCATTTGTCGTTTCTGTTCTGTGAGAATTATCTTAATTAGGAAGCATGGTAACCATTTATCACAACATTGCTTATTCAAGTGCGAAGTCTTTGTTCCGGATTTATGGTATGTGAGAAATGGGAGTTGTTTAAGTCTGGAGTTGCTTTCCTGTGATTTATTTGCAGGACAATAAGGATGCCACTTTATAGAGGTACAAGTCAATCAAATTCTGAGACATGATTAGCGCACTATACTCCAGAGACCGTGCTACCGGCGCGGGTGCAAGGACAGCTAATGAAAGCGTAGCTGAAATGGCGGAGGAGAATGCTAACACCACTGCCAATAATAAAGATGCCAATTCATCAACTCAAGCTGACGAAGATCATCCGAAAAAGAGGTATCGATCGGATTACTCAATTGAAATCATGCTTGGTGATAAGTTAGATAACTCCACTGCTGCGTTCAAAGTTGATGTTACCGAGCCTCCACCAAAGCCAACATCTACTGAGGAAATCTGGGCTGTTCTTGATGGCATATTAGATCTAGAAGATGACCAGCAATTGGCAATATATGATGTCTTGTAGCCGATGATCGCAAGTTCAAATCTTCTGTGGCACTGCCTGAATGGATGAAGAAGAAGTGGGTGCTCGAGCAGATAAACACATGATTCGGATCTTCCTTTGTGTTGTAGCAGTCTGCATTTCTTCTTATTTAACTTATTCAAACTCTAGAACTTGTATTTATTATGTCGATGCATTTTTATTTTATGGACTGAACATGGACTAAAACTTTGGAACTTGGATGATGTGTGTTTGAGGTCCAAAACTTATGAGAAGTATCGTTGCAATCACCTGATGCATGTGTTTTTATTCTAGTACATGGCAGCTATTTTGAAATTACATTTTGAATTCCATAGTCATTTTCAAATTCCGTGGCAGCCAAACATGTGGGTATTTTTAATGAAATGAATACGTGGGTGCCAAACGAGCTTTAATTGAATTGTTGCCTCCTTCAAAAATATGTGTACGCCAATGCCCTACTCATAAGACATATAGATGGAAGGAAAACAGCAGCCTCAAACAAAATTTGAGGAGTGAAGATAGCTGTTGACGTCTCTTAGCCAAGTTCTAGAAATAATATGTGCCTTCTCCATCAGGCATCTAACGTTGACAATGAGAACGACCGAAAACACCATGATGAGATCACCTTGAATGATGACGAAACCATGGAGTTTGATAAATGTTTTTCCACGGAAAAAACAGTAGAGCTGCCATTTGGTAAGAACAAGCACTAGTGGACATTGCCGGCGAAGAGGATTTGACAATGAGTATATTATGTGAAAATAATATACGTCATGTGAAGAGACAAACAACGTCAATGGTTGTATAACCGTGACTAAATAAGAACGGAGAAATAGTGTTTGCAACTTCTCATACACTAAAAGTAAGGATTTCAACTATCAATTAATATGGTATCACTGAATGATATTAATTTTATAATTAATAAAGTAAATCTTCTGGTTAACTGTTGTTATGTTAATCTAGATATGATGGCAGGGTAGTTTACAGCAAACCCCAACTCATACAATTTACATTGACATAGATAATAATACATATCAACATGAGATAATGTTTTTTGAAATAATAGGAAGCACTACAAGACATTCTCTGCACATATAAGTGGGTCACGGTGCTAGTCTATTACATATAACTAAAGGAAAAATACATCGATGGTGTTTTATGAAGCTCCACATTAATCTACATCATCAAAATTATCTTTACTAGCTAAATGCCCGTGCGTTGCTACGGTCTTCTCAGTTTTTTATTGCATCTATATACATAATGCACATAAAATTAAATTCTATAGAAGCAAAAGGCACACACTATTTCACAAATGATAAGGTCTACCTCAACTAAAATTTTATTCGATAAAGAAACTCCGTTCCACATCATACAGATAGAAAGCATGCGACTAGTTACCTCTGTTAGAGTACGCGTACGTACACAACTAGAGATAGACTAGGACTTTAGAGATCATCTTATAATCCAAGTCATAGGCTTCTTGCCCTCCAAATTTGTACGTATATATATTTCCCATGAGGGTCAAATCAATATACCGAAATATTAGAAATTTAATATTTTTCACATGGTATCAGAGCGGTTAGCCTCACGGCGCCAATCCTAGGTTCTTCCACGACTTCCACAACGCCCCGCCCTCGGGGAGATGCAAGACCCAAGGACTCCAGCCCGGCTCAATGTGGGCACGATGCACCAATCGGCCGGAATACATGCAGGCGTCAGTCAGGTCCGTTCGAGATGCATCTATTACACATGTAGATGCACGGGAATCAATCCAGGCCACGCACGGCATCAACTCCTCATACAAGCTTTTATTCCATATGATTATTTGCATGCATGGTCTCTAATCTGCAAGGCGCTTCAAGAATTAGTGATGGCCGCGAGACTACACCGAGTACCAAGATCTGCACAGCAAATACATCGACACAAACATGATCAGATCTGCACTGCATCACTCGACTACACCGACACCAAGATCTGCACTGCATCAAGTCGGACTACATCGACCCGAACATCTACATCAAGTTGTACGACTATGCCAGGCTACAAGCCAAGATCTTCGTCGAGCACATCCACGGAGAAGCGACATCAACATTATCCACACGCCAGGACGGTGTGGAACACTACTACACCGACTTCTCCGACATCAAGGCTTCGACATCATCGCCGCCACAAGGGACGTCTTCGAGCGACGATTATCGCCGACACGCCTACTCTATCATCGCCGCCACAAGGGACGTCTTCGAGCGACGATTATCGCCGACACGCCTACTCTATCATCGCCGACACAAATCATCGCCAAGGTCTACATCTATGTGGTCTTCATCAACATCTTCGTCGACACATCGCCGCCGCTATACCCGTCCACATGATGGACATACAACTATGACGCCCTCTGACAGTACAACTGCAAGGCACGACGACGGCATCGCCGCGTCCACGACCCTGACGACTACAACAACAAACCGGCAACACAATTGTGACGCCACTACGACCGCGCATATGGTTCTGGCAAAAACCTTATGTGCTTGGTGGGTTCCTCCGGTCCTAGCAAAACCGGTGGTCTCACTTATGACCGCGTCCAAGAGACGTCCTCGACGGTACCTCTACAAGGTGCAAAACGTCCACAACTGCAGCTTCGTCAACAACAACAAAAACCGCGCAATTTTTTGCGCCTCCGGCAATGGCGGCCACACCACTACGACGACTACGACATCGACCACACCTACATCGACCACGGCTACATCACGATTGGCTACCTCGACATCGACATCCACAACAACATCTACAACAACTCAAGAACTCCAGTCAACAGCGTCCGCGTCGTCACTTGCGTCCACGCCACTCCCGCTGTGACTGCGGGGGGGAAGAGAGGCACTAGAAGGGGACGCAGTCACCGCCCCTAGGTGCCATCCATGATCATGTCCACGCAGGTGATGATGACAAGGAGGTGAAGACGACGGAGGCACAATATTTCAAATCCAGTCGCAAGCGTCCGCTTCACTCCCGCTTCGACCGAGGGAGGATGTTAGAGTACGTGTACGTACACAACTAGAGATAGACTAGGACTTTAGAGATCATCTTATAATCCAAGTCATAGGCTTTTATCCTCCAAGTTTGTACATATATATATTCCCCATGAGGATCAAATCAATATACCGAAATATTAGGGATTTAATATTTTCCACAACCTCATGGTCGTGTGATGCTTTGAGTTGATTTGTAATTGTGTTTTCACATAGCACACCCTTTTGCAAACAGTATTCAGTATTCTAAAGCACGTCTAAAAATCACATATCCTCTTATTTCCCTCACCACTGCATGCTAATCCCCCCTCTATCTAACCAAATTGGCTCGGTTAACCAATCCACGTGAGCAGAAGCTTAGCGAACCAAAAAAATAAAATTGCAATAGGCCCAGGTAGAAATATTAGCCCAGCAGCCAACAACCCAAAAGCTTCTTCCTAACCCCATCGCCTGCTTCCTCCTGTCCCCTTGACCTGGAACTGGTATGTGAGCTCAGAAGCAGACCGGAAACTCCAACAAACACAGCGAATAATTACCTATGAGGACAGTGTAAAATTAGTTAAGAGGCATTCCAGATGAAATGAATTCTGTCTTCAATAAAAGGTCATATCTGATGTTCTTCAGACCTCATAGATCAAAGAAGAAAAAACATAAACAAATAAGGAATGTTTAATTAGTCATCCAGGGAATAAAAGGTGCAAGAATTTTATATAAAAATATATAAAGTGGCATCTGGAAGGCTACATTTTCTCCGGACCACTGGAAGCATAAAAAATGTTAGATTATATTTACTTGCATATCAAGTTAGGGTTTAGGCGGTGCGCTGCACCTCCTCTCCCCCCTCTCTCCTATATAAACCATTGTATTCTCTCATTGTACAATTATCAATTATTATTATTATCACAAATTTACATGGTATCAGATTAAGGTTAGATTTTAGGGCATGGCTCCCACGCCTCCCACCCCGTCGCCACCGCCCCCTCCGGGGTTCTTTGAGTGGCGCGCCGCCATGGCCGCCGTCACGGCTGCCAAACCATCCACCTCATCCGCCCCACCTCCTATCGCCACCACCATCAACTTCGCCGATACAATCTCCGACGTTACTCCATTGATTCCCATCACTTTAGATCTCCCCAAACACAACTACTACCATTGGAGGCATCTTTTTGAGGTGCAATTGGGCCGCTGCAACCTCATGGCGCACGTCGACCCCAACATCCCACCGTCTCCCTCGGATCCCCGCTGGGTCAAGGATGATCTCGCTGTAATACAGTGGATCTACCAGTGGGTGAGCACCGACATTTTCAATCTCGTTTTCAGGGTTGCCACCAGCGCCGCCGCCCTTTGGGCAGCCCTCCGTCAGCTTTTTCAGGACAACGCCGACGCCCGTGTCAACACGCTCAACACGGAGCTTCGGAACAACGCCCAGGGCGTCTTGCCCGTGGGAGTATACTGCCAGCGCCTCCAGACCATCACCGATGAACTCTGTGAACTCGGTGATCCCGTTGAGGACAAACAGCTCATCAAGATCCTCCTCGTCGACCTCAATCAGCGCTTCGACAAGCAGCAGTCCTTCATCCCCATGATGCGGCCGTCTCCTTCCTTTGCAAAAGTCCGCTCCATGCTCTCCTGGGCGGACCGCGCCATGACCACTCAAGAGTCTCGCCCTCAGGCCTATGCTGCTGCTCCACGGCCTCCTGCACCGCCACCGCCTCCGGCGCCGCTTGCGCCTGCTCCACCGCCAGGTTGGCACCCCAGCCCCAACTATAGGGGCACCCGGCCTATCTATCGGCCGCCTGCACGACGGCCTCCTCCAACAGCACCAGCTCCTCCACCTGCCCCGGCACCACCACCGGCTCCACCTGCAGCACCAGCTTGGCGATCTTCTCAGGACCTGTCGTGGGAATGGTCACGGCAGATGCTACAATCGGCAGCGAGTAGTAGAACGAGGGGCAAGGGTGGCCTGCCATCTGCGGTGCGAGAAGAGGGCGGAGACACAGGGTTTTACCCAGGTTCGGCCCCCCGGAGGGTAAAGACCTACTCCTGCTAGATTGTATTATGAAGGTGGTACAATGGGCGAGCTCGGCAGCTAGACGGCGAGTCGCTTGGGTGTATGATGGAACGTCTCTCTACACGCCCCGCAGGGAGGTTTATATAGGCTCACCTCCCCTAGGGTTTACATATCTCAACCGAATCAGTTAAGGCTTTGGTCCTTGTTTAACCTAATCCGACTGCGCCTATCTACTCGCCTGGGCCTTCAACTTCCAGTCGCTTGGATCCACGCCGGGCTTTGATCCAGTCGCCGTCTTGCAGGCCCACTCGCCAGTTCTTGGGCCAGTCGGAAACGTCCTGCTGGGTATACCCCGGTAGGCACATCCCCATCAGTAGTCCCCGAGGCCGTCGTCGATTAGGCATAGGTGGCTGCTGGCAGTCGGAGTATACGGCTTCAAAGTAGACATCCAGTCGAATCGTCGGCGGGCTCCTGTATAAAGGAGAAAACTAGTCATTCTGATCGCAGCTTTGGCGAGTCGAGTCGGCGTAACACTGTCATAGTGAACGGGTCGGAGAGCCGAATGGCTGAAGTTGGACCGTTAAGCGTGGTCAAACTAGCCGTTGGGGTAATCCAACGGTAACTTTTGGCGTAATCACCGCATAGTAACGGCTTCCTGATTTGGCGGGTAACAACCACTATATAAGGGGAATGGCAGGTGATCAGAGAACCATCTTCTCGCCATCTCCTCCGATTGCACGCACTATCACCTTCCTTCGCATCGCGATCCAGACGACCCGAAATCCTCCGACCCCCCGCAAATCCTTCCGCCATGGCCCTCTCCACCGAACCTTGGGGGAGATCTAAGTGTACGAGGGTGCAACTGGCTTCCTTTGAGGAGGCCGGGATCCTGCGCGCCGGCTGTTGGCGCATCCCTGCGGCCGGAGAGGTGACCACGAACCCGCGTGAAGGGGAGTTCATCTGCTTCACCAGCCACCTAGAACGGGGGCTAGGATTCCCCACGTCCCTGTTCTTCCGGCGCTTCTACGCCTACTACGGGATCCAACCATCGGACCTGGGTCCACACAGCATCGAGCAGCTCGCCATCTTCGTGGCGTTCTGCGAGTGCTACTTGGGCTGCCGGCCCTACTTCCCTCTATGGCAAGATCTGTTCCATGGACGGATCAGCCGCGAGGAAGCGGGCGGCCCAATGCTTGCCGCGGGCGGCCTAACTTTCCAGCTGAAGTCAAAGGCTTCGTTCTTTGACTTGATGCTGCCCGCCAAGGCGGCGAGCAACTGGAAGAAATCTTGGTTCTATGTGGCCGAGGCGACCCCGGAGGGCGAGACGGCGATTCCACGATACTCCGCCAACCGGTCCGAACCGTGCCGACTTCAGGTCGGCAAGCTCCCCAGCGACCAGCGGATGGTTGTGGACGAAATGCTCCAAACCATCCGTGGTCTGAAGCAGAAGGGCCTCCAGATGATCAACCTATACAACTGCTGGCTCGGGCGGCGGCTCATCCCTCTGGCTCGGCGCGACCACTACATGTACCAGTACACGGGCCGGGAGGACTCGACGAAGTCCTGCCTCGCCGAGTGGAAGCTCGAGGACTACACCCCAGCACTGAAGAAGATCACCCAGGCGGTGTACCTGGACGCAAAGGCTGGGGTCGCCCCCTACACCGCGAAGCATCCAGCCGCAACGGTAAGTCACCTCGCATCATTCGCAGTCGCAGTTTTTGCAGTCGCGGTCGCTATAACTTCATTTTGTGTTCATTGCAGCTATTCCAAGTGGTGGAAGGATGGCTCCCGCCTTCGTATGACGAGAACTCGAGCTCGTTCGTCCAGGACATGGGCGAGTCGCCTCCCGCCAAGGGCGACTCCGAGAGTGACGAGAGCAATGGCGACGACGAATCCGAGGAGGAGGTCGCCCCGCTAGTCCGCAAGACCCGCGGGCAGCGTCAGCGTGAGCTTGAGGCGAGTAAAAGCCTCGAGCGTCATGATGACGATGACGAACTTCCGGAGACCACCTCGCGCTGCCAGGCTACTCCGTCAAAGAATAAGAAGAAGAAGGAGAAGGAGGCGAAGGCCCCTCCGAAGAAGAAGACGAAGCCGATGAAGCCGGCCTCGCCACCGCACTCGGCGAGCAGTTCCGACGCCCCCAGCCCGGCCAAGGACGAGGCGCCACCGACGGCAACCACGCTAGACATGTCCACTGTTGAGGTACCACTGGCCTCGATGCCTCCACCATTCGCCCCAGTCTCTGGGCTAGGGGACGCTCCGGCTGCGGCGGCTTCGCCTCGCAGGGAAGCTCCTGCCGAAGATGTCCCAGAGGCTCCCGTTGCGGCCTCGACGACGAAGAAGCCGTCCGTGTCTTGGGCACACGATGTCCTGGAGATGGGGCTCAGCCGCTGACTGGGCCCCGAACTGGAGAAGCCGGCCGGCATCCGCACGGGGCTACGCTTCATTCCGGTCGCCAAGTGAGTTCGCTCACCTACTTTTGTCTTTCATAGAAGTTTGAATTAGTTCACTCACACGATCGATTTACAGGACCGGGGCGAAGAATATAGGACACCCAAATGTGTCTAAGGTGCCTCCCGTCATCAGCGAGGAGGATCCTTCCGCAAGAGGAAGGCGGACGAAGTCGTCGTTCCTGTGGATGGCGCCAAGAAGGCCAAGGGCGACGATGTCGTCACGATCTCCGACGACACGGCGGTCGCGCCGAATGAACCCGCAATGGAGGCGGCCATATCCACGAAGGAGGGTGCTCCCTCGCCTGGGGTGACCGAGCCGGTCTCCTTTGGTGCCGGTGCCTCCATCGCCACGTTCCCGCGCTTCATGACCAAGACGGATGCAGCGAGTGGGACCTCACCCTCGAGCGGTGCACCTGGGGTCGCTGACGCGGAGGTCGAGCAGCGTCGGGGGCACACGCCGGCTTTTCTCGCGTCCGTGGATGTGATACAACTTCATGGCATGCTTGGCGCAGCCATCCAGGTATGTCCAGTCCCCGAGGATCAGGCCAGTGAGTTGCAGCGGTCTGATTCTTTTAGAGTCTTGGTGTTATTTTTCGCGTCCAGTCCCCGAGTGCGCATTCGCTGAATTTCAGTGGGTGGGCACTTAGGATTTGTTGATTGCCAGTCCCCGAGTGTGCATTCGCTGAATTTCAGCGGATGGGCACTTAGGATTTCTTGATTGCCAGTCCCCGAGTGTGCATTCGCTGAATTTCAGTGGATGGGCACTTAGGATTTCTTGATTGCCAGTCCCCGAGTGCGCACTCGCTGAATTTCAGCGGGTGGGCACTTAGGATTTCTCTTTGGTTAACTGTTTGAATTGTGTGCAGGGTCTGCAACTCGAGTCAGCTGACCGATTGGCAGCGAAACACCACGCGGAGAAGGAACTGGCCGCCGTCCAAGAGGCGAATAAGGGGCTTCAGGCAGTTGCCGTGAAGGCAGAAGAGGCTCGCCAGGGACTTGTCCCCGCGGGTGAGTTGGCGACAGCTCAATCGGCGTTGAGCTCGGCTGAGAAGCGGATCACCGAGCTCGAGCGCGAGCTGAGGGAGGCGAAAGAGGAGGCGAGTTCGGCGAATGGTCAAGCCAAGGCCGCCGTTACGGCCGCCGCGGAAGAGCGTAAAGTTTCTGACGCCCTTGTTGCTGGGCTTCAGGACGACTATACTTCTCTTCAGAGCTTCATCACAGATCTCTCCCGCCCCTTGATTGGTGAGTTTGTCTGCCCTTGCATATTGCATGTGTCTTTTCGTAATATCCGATGCACTCATTGTTATCTTCTATCCGCAGGTCGCATCATTGATAGCGCGGAAGAGGCGAGCTCGTTCGACGCGCGGCAATGTGTGGCCACGCTCGTTGACTCGGCGACGTTGTCGGCGACATGCATCCGAGCCTACCTCCAGGAGATATCGCCCACGGAAGTAATTCCCAGCGACCTCGTCGAGGTGTGGAAGTACCTGGAGAAGGCGTCGTCGGTCGTTGAGTTCATGACGCGATCGGCGTTTCGGCGTGGAGCGGCGACGGCGCTTAGCCTTGGGCTTGCTCATTTTCCAGAAGATTTCGATCTGGACGATGTGACGAGTGGCTACCCGTCGTCGACTGGCGAGGTGGAGATCTCCGAGGTGCTCAAGTTGACGGGTCGCGCCGCGGTGTATTCCGAGCGCGTCTGGGCGATGGGCGACCTCCTTCCTTACCAGGAAATGGTCGTCGCGCCCAACGACCCCGAGCCGCAGCACCGGGACTTCAAGGTCGAGCAGCCCTTCCGTGCGGCGATGGCGGGTGAGCTGACGACGTACCCGTCAAACCCGTACACGCCGTTCATCCGCAATCGCAGGGGTGCTGGCGAGTCGTCGTCGAAGCCTACGGAATAGAGTAGATTGCCCTGGGGTGTTAGTAGCAGATCTGCCGTTTGGGCATATTTTGTATTCTGAGACAATTGCAACATGCTAGTAATGTGATATCATGTTTGTTTTGTGACTTGTCATGTGTTTTCCGATTGAGGTTTGAACGAGTCCCCGAGCGCGTCTGCCCTTTTGTGGGGTTTACCTCGTGTGTGATATGTTTGTGGTTTTTGAATGTTTTGTTATTGTGGTCGACTCGCCCGGGCTCGAAGAGCCAGTCGCTAGGCGACTCCCTTGAGCGCTCTGTACTTCACCGTTTTCCCTTGCGTGAACGAGGTCGGGTGGCCGAGTCCCCGAGCGTGGTACTTGGTTGTTCTAGGCGCGACTCGAGGGTGGGTGAGGACTTGGCGCGTTGGTTTGAGCGCATCACTCCTGCCTGGCCCGTTGGGTCAGTCGCATGGCGAGTCCTGGGCATGCTCTCATACTTGGCGTTTTCCCGAGCCGCTCGCGCTGAACTGGTCGTCAATCCCCGAGCGTGGTACGTGGCTGTTCGAGTCGCTATGTCGAGGATGCGGAGGGTCATGGTCGCTGTGAGAAGCGAAGGCAGTTGTCTTGGCTCGGATAGCCAGTCGGGCTAGGCAACTCCAATGGGGCTCCGGGTAGGCGTTTTTCGTGGACGATGCAAAACCTGAGGTGACTTAGTGCTTTTGCATCGCACTACTTGGCCGTGCCGATCGCTTTACCAAAGGTTGACTTCTGCGGTTAGCTTGACGCTGTTATTACGAGTGCGAGTGGCACAAGACACGGAGAGTAAGCGCAATTTGCGGTAACCAATTATTTTTATTTCATAGCGACTGGAGAGTACATATGTGGCGTTCTAGGAATAGAACTTCCGTAGGAGGTTTACATTCCATGGTCGCTTGACGTCGAGTTCGCCGTCCCCGCGGACGCCGATGAGGTAGTAGGCGTCGTTGCCTAGTACTCGCCCGATGGCGAATGGTCCTTCCCACGGAGGGGAAAGTTTGTGCATGCCCTTCTTGTCCTGGATGAGACGCAACACCAGGTCGCCTTCTTGGAAGGTGCGAGTTTTCACCCGCCGGCTGTGGTAGCGGTGGAGTCCTTGTTGGTAGATGGCGGTGCGGGAGCGAGCTAGGTCGCGTGCCTCGTCGAGTTGGTCGACTCCATCCTGCCGTGCGAGTTCGTTCGCAGCCTCCGTGTAGTGGACGACCCTTGGCGAGTCGTGCTCAAGGTCGGTGGGCATGACTGCCTCGGCGCCGTACACCATGAAGAAGGGGGTGAATCCTATCGACCTGTTAACCGAGGTGCGGATGCCCCAGATGACGGAGGGTAGCTCCTCGACCCAGCACCCGGCGGTACGCTCGAGTGGTACTTGGAGTCGCGGTTTCAGGCCGTGGAGGATGCTTTGATTGGCCCGTTCCGCCTGGCCGTTGGATTCCGGGTGGGCGACTGATGCGAGATCGAGCCGGATGTGGTGTTCCTCGCAGAATCCGGCCATAGGTCCTTTGGCGAAGTTGGTGCCGTTGTCCGTGATGATGCTGTTTGGGAACCCATAGCGATATATGAGCTCACGTAGGAATTTGGTGGCGGTCTTCCTGTCGCATTTCCGGACTGGCTTGGCCTCCACCCACTTTGTGAATTTGTCGACCGCGACCAGGAGGTGGGTGTAGCCGGAAGGAGCCCTTTTGAAGGGGCCTACCATGTCCATGCCCCATACGGCGAATGGCCAGGTGATGGGGATTGTCTTCAGCGCCGAGCTCGGCACGTGCGTCTGGTTGGCGTACTTCTGGCACCCGGCGCACCGCTGGACGATGTCGATAGCGTCGGCGTGTGCGGTGGGCCAGAAGAAGCCGTGCCGCATAGCCTTGGCGACCAGGGAGCGGACACCGGCGTGGTGGCCACAGTCGCCGGAGTGGATGTCGTGGAGGATCTTGCGTCCTTCGGCCGGTTGGACGCAGCGTTGGAACACGCCGGTGACGCTTCGCTTGTGGAGCTCGCCGTCGATGATGGTGAAGGACTTGCATCAGCGTGCGATCATCCGGGCGTCCGTCTCGTCTGCCGGCAAGGTGCCAGCCTCCAGGTAGGCGACGTAGGGCTTGGTCCAGTCGTCTGGCTCGGTGACGAGTGTGACCAGGGCTGCCTCTGGCTGCAGCGGGACTCCGATGTCGATCTCCCTTGGGGGAGAGACTGATGGTTTGGTGATTGTGTCGAGGAAGACGTCAGCGGGTGGTGCGAGTCGAGCCGACCCGCTGCGAGAGAGTGCGTAGGCCTCCTCGTTCTTCCTCCTGTCGATCCACTCGACGGAGTAGCCTACGAAGTGTCCGCCCAGCTTGTCCACTGCTTGGCGGTATGCCGCCATGGTGGGGGAGACGGCGTCGCAGGTGCCGGCGACTTGCCCAGCGACGAGGTCGGAGTCTCCGTAGCAGCGTAGGCGGTTGACGTTCATCTCCCTGGCAGCTCGCATGCCGTGGAATAAGGCCTCGTACTCGGCCATGTTGTTGGTGCAGGGTGTGAAGTCGAGGCAGAGGACGTAGCGGAGCTTGTCGCCCTTCGGTGAAGTTAGCACGATCCCTGCGCCTGCGCTGTCCGCGTTCTTGGAGCCGTCGAAGTGCAGGCTCCAGTAATGGAGGTATGGCAACTTCTCTGGCTGCTGGGCTTCTTCCCAGTCGGCGATGAAGTCCGCTAGGGCCTGCGACTTGATCGCTTTTCGTGGCTCGTATTTGATGTTGTGGACGCCGATCTCGACGGCCCACTTGGCGACCCGCCCGGTCGCCTCGCGGTTGCGGATGATGTCCTGCAACGGTGCTGAGGAGACGACCGTGATCGGGTGCTCCTAGAAGTAGTGCGGCAGGCGGCGCTGTGCTCTGAAGACCGCGTATACCAGCTTCTGGTACTGCGGGTATCGCTGGCGCGACTCGGTGAGGACCTCGCTGATGTAGTACACCGGTCGCTGTACTGGGCGCTCCTTTCCTTCCTCCGGTCGCTCGACGACCATGACGGCGCTGACGACGCGCTCGGAAGCTGCGACGTAAACCAGCATGGGTTCTTTGTCGGCGGGGGAGGCGAGTAGCGGTGCGGCGAGTAGCACCTTCTTGAGGTCGCGAAGCGCGTCATCCGCCTCTTTGTCCCACTGGAATGTGGGGTTCTTGCGCATCAGGCGGTATAGGGGCATCGCCTTTTCCCCCAGGCAGGGGATGAAGCGACTGAGAGCCGCTACTCGCCCGGCCAGCTTCTGGACGTCGCGCAGGCACTCGGGTTTGCCGAGTCAGGCGATCGTGTCGATCTTGGTGGGGTTCGCCTCGATCCCGCGCTTGGAGACGACGTAACCCAGTAGTTGCCCTGCTGGTACACCGAAGGTGCATTTGCCTGGGTTAAGCTTTATCTTGTATTTTCGCAAGTTGGCGAACAATTCCGCCAGGTCGGCGAGTAGATCACCCTGGCGAGCGGACTTTACGACCACGTCGTCGATATAGACGTGGATGTTGCGGCCAATTTGGCTCGCGAGGCACTCCTGCATGCACCGCTGATAGGTCGCCCCGGCGTTCTTGAGGCCGAAGGTCATGGCGGTGTAGCAGAAGGCTCCGAATGGCGTGATGAACACCGTCTTCTCCTCGTCCTCGAAGGCCATTTTGATCTGGTTATATCCAGAGTAGGCGTCGAGGAAACATAGCGACTCCGAGCCCGCGGTGGAGTCGATTATTTGGTCGATCCGCGAGAGGACGAACTGCTCCTTTGGGCAGGCGCTGTTCAAGTTTGTGTAGTCGATACACATCCTCCAGGTCCCGTTCTTCTTCTCGACCAAGACTGGGTTCGCCAGCCACTTGGAGTACTTGATTGGCCGGATGAAGCCTGCAACGAGTAGACGCTGCACCTCCTCGGCGATGGCTCGGCGGCGCTCTTCATTGAAGGGCCGCAGCGACTGCTTGACGTGTCGCACTTTGGGGTCGGCGTTTAGTTTGTGCTCAGCGAGCTCCCTAGGGACACCAGGCATGTTGGAGGGCTTCCATGCAAAGATATCCCTGTTCTCACGGAGGAACTCGATGAGCGCGCCTTCCTAGGCTGGGCTCATCACTGTTCCGATCGTCACCGTCTGGCTAGAGTCGCCTGGGACCAGCTCGATGGTGCGAGTGTGCGTCGTTGCCTCGAAGGCTGAGGTGTTTGCGCCCTCCGAGTTGGGCTTCTTGAGTATGGTGGGGTCGTCATTGTTCATCCCGCTCGCGTACTTGGCGAGCTCGTCAGCGTGGTTAGCCTCTGCCGCGATGACAGCATCGGCGAGTTCAGCTCCTTTGGCCTCGCACTCGACGGCCATGTCGGGGTCGCCGTTGATGGTGATGACGCCGCACGGCCCAGGGAGCTTCATTGCGTTGTACGCGTAGTGTGGCGCTGCCATGAACTTGGCGAACGCCTGGCGTCCCAGGACGCAGTGGTAGGGGCTGTCGAAGGGCACCAGCTCGAAGACGATCCGCTCGGTGTGGAAGTTTGCTGGGGTGCCGAAGGTGACTGGTAGCGTGACCTTGCCGATCGGGTACGCCTTCCGACCGGGGACGATGCCGTGGAACATGGTGTGGGTTGTCTCGATCATCGACTGCGGGAGCCGCAGCCGCCTGAAGGTGTCTAGGTACAGGATGTTGATGGAGCTGCCGCCGTCCATCAATGTCTTGGGGAGCCAGTAGTCGCCCACCTTTGGCTTGACCACCAAGGCGACTCGCCCTGGATACTCGATGTGCGGCGAGTGGTCCTGGCGGCTCCAGGTGATGGGCTGCTCCGACCAGTTGAGGAACTAGGGAACGTCCACCTGGGCCACCGCGTTGACGGCGACGGCGCGGGTGATGTCCTTCTTCTCGCGCTTCGTGTTGAAGCCGGTGAAGGTATGGAGCGAACCGGCCATGTTGCCGAACTTTCCGCCGTTTGGCGGGTTGTTGTCGGGGTCCTCCCTTGCTCGCCGTGCCTTCTCGATCTCCCTGAGGGTGTGGCAGTCGGCGGTTGTGTGCGTTGCGGGCTTCCCTTCCCTGCTATGAAACGCGCAAGGTTGGTTAAGAAGGGCCGCAGGATCGAACCTTGGCTTGGCCTTGTAGTTGCCGCCGTCGCGGCGTTGTCCTCCGTCGCGACGGAAGCTTTTGGGCTCGCGTTGTGCGTGCCCGGCGTTGGCGACGAAGTCGACTCGCCCGTCACTGCGGCGCTTGCCGGTGAGGCGAGTGTTGCTGTAGCGTAGGTCGGACCATCGTCCGCTGTCGTTGCCGCTCGTGCGGCGTTGACCTCCCGACTCGTCGTCGGTTTCCTGGTTTGGGTCTTCCTCCGCGTACCGTTTGGCGATCTCGAGGAGGTCCGGTATGTTGTCGAGTGTGCGAGAGTGTCGCTTGAGCTTGGCGACTAAAGGCTCGTAGCGGCACGAGGTTTTGAAGCAATGGATCGCGGTGTCCGGGTGGATGCCGACCGCGTTGTACCAGAGTTCTTGCCACCGCTGCACCCAGTTGCGGGTCGACTCGCGAGGTCCCTGAACGCATCGCTCCAGGTCCTCGATGGTGGTGGCGCGGGTGTAAGAGCACTCGAAGTGCCTGACGAAGGCGTCGCGCATCTCCTCCCAGGAGTCAATACTATCCTGGGGGAGGGTGTTGATCCACTGCCTGCATGTCCCCTCCATCATCAGGGGGAGGTAACGGGCAGCTAGCAGGTCGGTGTGGCCTGCGATCCCCATCGCCATGAGGTATGTATCGAGCCAGACAGCGGGGTCGTACGAGGGATCGTACTTTTCTATCTCCTTCGGCGCCTTGAAGTTTGGCGGGTACTTCTCGCCTCGGATCATTGGTCCAAAGCACTTGGGACCGAGTCGACTGAGCAACCCCATTGGCTCGCCATCGCGGCGATTGGTTAGGGTGTGTCACGGGTCGTCGGGCTGGCGTGCGCGCCAGCTTTGGTTGTTGATGATGTGGGTGCGGGCGTCGATGGGTTGACCGTTGGCGGCGACGAAGTTGGTCGCTGGCCTGGGGTCGTTGGTGGAGAGTGCCGCGTTCGTGGGTCGGTGTTGGAGCTGCAGTGGCTCTGGTGGCGGGCAGTTCAGGGTGTTTGCCGCCAGTGGGCGGCCGCTGGAGGCCGCTCTGCTTCCCGAAGAACGCGAGTACACTCGACCCTGCGAGTCGGCGCCTGTGTTTTGCTGCTCGACGGCCTTCGCAAGCAGGGCCCTGACATACTGGATCTATAGGGCGCCGTCGCTGGTGGCCGTGATGTTGTCAGCCGCTGCTCGGCCCGCCACGAGGTTGTCCATCGGGATGGAGAACATTGGGAGGCCGTTCGCGTCTCGCTCCCGTGAGGAGACTACTATCCGCGGCTGATCCCTGGGGGGTGTGCGGTTAGCTGGAGGTGGGGCGCCCATCATCGTCGACCCTGGAGGGGGCCGGGCGCTTCCTCCTGGTGGCGTGTTCTCGCAGATCGCGCGCTCGGCCGCGCGGGCCGGGTCATTTTCGTCGTCGAAGTTCAGGGTGCGCCCCTGAACGGTAGGGTTCAGGTGCGTCCTGATTCGTTGCGCGTGGTAACACGACAGCTCCTGCGCCGTCACCTTCTCGAGGCGAAATTTTTCGCGCTCGGCCTGCTCCTTGCGGACGGCCTCCGCCAGCTTCAGGCGGAGTTCCTTGACCTCCGTTGTCGTGGCGTTGGGAGGGATCGGGGTGGATAACGGGTCCTCCGGCAGATCGGTGCCAGTCGCCATATAGGTTGCGGCGTGACGACTGGTCCCGTCGTGGAGATCGGTGGAGTTTTCCGACCCGGAGTCGAAGTCGAAGATCCCAAGGATGGAGGGATCCTCGAAGTCTCCCACGTTGGAGACCTGGGTGATGGAGCCCGCGGGTGAAGCCGCGGTGATGGATCCGGCGAGTGATGCCGGGGTCGCCGAGTCGGCGTCGTCGTTGAGGGCCGCGTCTTTCGCGGCCGCGGAGTTTTCGGCCACGTCACTGTGGGCCGAGTTATACTCTGAGGCGAGGCGATGGATGGTGCGGACCTGGCTCTCAGAGAGCCGATCGCGTGGCGGCGACTCGCGGATGCAAGCCGAGTCCTCCGAGACGATGATGTCGGTGAGGCCGACGAAGAGGCTGATCGTGCCTACTGGCAGGATCATGCTGTGCGTGACGGGTCGCGCCGCCGGGACGTAGCTGCTTGGCAAGATCTGGAGCATCTCGCCAATCGCTATCATGCGGCCGGTGGCGACCGACTCGTTGATGGGTAGATTGGATCTCGCCGCAGAACACCGGCTAGAACGGCCAGGCCCCACGGTGGGCGCCACTGTCGTGGGAATGGTCACGGAAGATGCTGCAATCGGCAGCGAGTAGTAGAACGAGGGGCAAGGGCAGCCTGCCATCTGCGGTGCGAGATGAGGGCGGAGACACAGGGTTTTACCCAGGTTCGGCCCCCCGGAGGGTAAAGACCTACTCCTGCTAGATTGTATTATGAAGGTGGTACAATGGGCGAGCTCGGCAGCTAGACGGCGAGTCGCTTGGGTGTATGATGGAACGTCTCTCTACACGCCCCGCAGGGAGGTTTATATAGGCTCACCTCCCCTAGGGTTTACATATCTCAACCGAATCAGTTAAGGCTTCGGTTCTTGTTTAACCTAATCCGACTGGGCCTATCTACTCGCCTGGGCCTTCAGCTTCCAGTCGCTTGGATCCACGCCGGGCTTTGATCCAGTCGCCGTCTTGCAGGCCCACTCACCAGTTCTTGGGCCAGTCAGAAACGTCCTGCTGGGTATACCCCGGTAGGCACATCCCCATCAGGACCCTTGGACTGGCATGGTTCAGGCTTGGCCAATGCCCTGGACCACGCCCTCTCCTGTTGGCGCGCCACATGCCTACACTGGTTCGTGGCAGCCCGGCGTGCATCCTCATACAGGCTCACCTGGCCTCCTTGCACCACGGGTCCCTGCACAAGCTCATTACGCCGCTCCTTCACCTCCCATGTATGCTGCACCATCGCCGGCTCCCTATGCCTCGCCGATGCACTCGCTGATGCCCTTTGCTATGGGTCCTTATGGCCCTTCGGCACCGGTCACTTATAATCCTGGAGGCTACTACTCGCCATACACCATGTACTCGACTCCTGCTGCACCACCACCACCTGCGCCAGTACCTGCTCCGTCAACTGCACCGACTCCCTCTACTCCGAGCTGGGACCATGCTGCGTTTCTACAGGCCATGAATAATTTTGCTGCTCAAGGTAACTCAGGTACTGATTGGATTTTCGATTCTGGTGCTTCTAGTCACATGTCTTCATCGAATACTATGTTATCAACTTGCATACCATCTCATTTTTCATCCATTACATTAGGCGATGGTTCCTCCATACCAATTTCATGTGTCGGTCATACAAACCTTGCATCTTACACTTCCAAACCACTCCTACTTAAAGATGTCTTAGTTCCACCAGCCCTCATTAAAAATTTAATCTCTGTTCGTCGTTTCACCAAAGACAACCATGTTTCCGTTGAATTTGACCCTTTTGGCTTGTCTGTGAAGGATTTCATGACCAAGGCGGAGATCGCTCGCTTCGATAGCTTTGGCGACCTCTACTCTGTTCATGGCGCTCCTGCGGCCTCGTCTTCATCATCCATGCTCGCCTCCGTAGATCTATGTCATGAACGCTTAGGCCATCCGAATAAATCCACTTTATCCTCTCTCCTTAGTGATTTTTCGATCCCTTGTAATAAAGAGGTTCATACTTCCTCCGTTTGTGAGTTTTGTCAACAAGGAAAACATGTTCGTTTACCATTTGCGCATTCTACTTCTCATAGTACTTATCCCTTTGAACTTTTGCACTGTGATCTATGGACCTCTCCAACTGTGAGTCTCTCCGGTTTCAAATACTACTTAGTTATTTTAGATGATTTTACACACTTCGTTTGGACTTGTCCACTTCGCAACAAATCTGATGTCCACTCACTTTTTATCAACTTTAAAACCTATGTCAACACACACTTCTTTTTACCCATAAAATTTATCCAATGTGACAATGGAAAAGAATTTAACAACTTTGCAAACCGTAATTTCTTTCTCCAACATGGCATTCTCCTTCGTTTCTCTTGCCCTTACACTTCCCCACAAAATGGCAAGGCTGAGCGATCACTCCGCACCATCAATGACATAGTTCGCACACTCCTCATTCAATCATCTATGCCCTCCACATTTTGGGCTGAAGCTCTTAGAACCGCAACCTATCTCCTCAATATTCGACCATCTAGCACTAACCCAAACACCACACCTTTCTACTCCCTTTTTCTCTCTCACCCAAACTACACTGAGCTTCACGTTTTTGGTTGCCTTTGCTTTCCCAATGTCTATGCAACTTCCCCAAACAAACTCTCTCCTCGTTCCCTTCCTTGTGTCTTCCTAGGTTATTCAGATGAACACAAAGGCTACCGGTGTTTTGATCTTGTGACCGGTCACATTCACATCTCTAGGCATGTCACTTTCGATGAAAACACCTTTCCTCTTGCCACTAGAATCCCTACATCTACTCCCACCACATCCACCCCTCGCCCAGCCAATTCCATAAAACCTTACTTTTTCGTTCCTAACCTGCCCTACAACCCTGCCACGGCCACTACTAGAGAAAAGGCTATAGGAGACATGCTTATGCGAGGCACATTTAGACATATGCGCCTCCTATAAAAATAGGCGAGGCGCACTTTGCGATATGCGCCTCTAGTATAAAAATAGGCGAGGCGCATATGATAAGAATGTGCCTCCTATAATCCCTGTACGGACAGAATCTAGCAGCCCCATATTATGCAAGCGCATTCTAGTCATATGCGCCTCCTATATATCAGATAGGCGAGGCGCATATGGACAGAATGCGCCTCGCATATTCTGTGTGGGCCCGCGTGTTGGTAGGTGCACGAATATGCGAGGCGCATATGGTTATATGCGCCTCCTATATTTGATAATATGCGAGGCGCATATGGTCATATGCGCCTCAAGTAAATCCTGCGGGCCCGGGCGTTGGTAGGTGGCCGCATATGCGAGGCGCATATTGCTATATGCGCCTCCTATAGTTTGAATTATAGGAGACGCATATTGTGCAATATGCGCCTCGCATAACTTGGCACCACTTTTTTCCAGCGGACCACGATCCCAACCGTACACGTCCTACTCATCCCACGACCCAAAATGAACCACGCCTGGCGAAAAACACAAGACGCACTCTCCCCCCACAAGACGCACTCTGAGCTGAGGCATAGCCTTCGATCCCCTCTGTATCTCATCTCCTCACATCTCTCTCCCATCGATTCTGCCTCGCCGCCGCCGCTCCGTTCTGCTTCCCGCCGGCATCCCAGCCTCGCCGCCCACCACCCCCACAACGCCGCCTCCACCCTCCGCCAAGTACGGAGCGGCTCGAGCTCCGTCCAGCGGCAGATCAACCCCCACCCGCCGCCATGGCGCCTCCCGTCGACCTGCGCCCTCGGTGCCCCTCCTCCGCCTCCCTCCCTACCTCGATACACCAGCCTTGGTCGACGGACCAAGCAGTAGAAGCAGCGGCCGACCGCTGGGGGACCTCCTCCACGACGCCCTAGCCGCCGTCGGTCTCGATCCCATCTCCTCTCCCCGTCCGGATCTCAGATTTTTAACAACTTCCTAATGCTCCTGCCTATTCTTGCAGATAGTGAAAAGGATCTTCTGCTGCTGGTTCCGCGGACCACGTGCCTGGCCTCCGAGATGCACCAATTGTCGGCGCGCATCGATCGAGGTCCTCATCCGCGTCTTGGGGTGAGCTCCAGCTCGGTTTCTGAGCTACGGCTGTGGCGTTCTAGTGTTTTGTTTTTGGGGTGAGGTCCACTTCTATTTGTTGTTATTCAAGTGCCGGATTTTGATCTTGTCACAATAAGTATTCGTTGTTGCTGACGGATGATAATTCTGTGACACAAAGAAGATCTGATTCCATCTATTCCGGTGATTTAAGCTAGGATATGGTGCCAATTTTGAGATTATGCTGTCTTTGGATTGAAGGAGTGCAAAACTGTTTCATACGAGTGGACGGGCAAGTGCCGGAGCTGCCAGGGCTCGGGACTGGTGACCTACTTCAGGAAGAAGGGGAAGGAGACCATCTGCACATGTGTTACATGCGCTGGCATCGGTGAGATTTCTTTGTCTTCAATTGGTTACCCTGCTTCGTTGTTATTATTGTACACTGGGAAAAGGAATGAGATGCAGCATTGCTATCTGGATCTTCTTGCCATGGATGTTGTAACTGCCGATGTCGGAAGCAAGCTTTAGTTAAAGGCTTGTAATTTTGTGATAGCGGTGATGTTGTGATGAATTCGGGCTTTATAGAAAGATAATTTACCCTGCAACCTTAACCGACAGTGGAGGCGTTACTGGTGGAGGCTTAATAAACAATATAGTCCTCAGGCAGCTGAATTGGAATTAAGCATCTTAGTCTTAGTTGCAGATTCTGGCGAGTAGCAATACTGATGACAGCTTATGCTATCCAAAAGACTGTACATGGCTGTATCACATTCTTTTTTAGATGAGTATACTGCATAAGTTATATACAGTGCCACAATTATGTAGCTCTTGACATGTTGATGCATAACAAGTCAACTATGTTGGGACTTCCATTGACCTAGAATCCAATGTAGTTGTCTATCATATCTATATTCATGAATAGTTGGATTACCAAACTATCTTATTTTCATCTGACCATGTTAAGTGACCATGTTAAGTGACCATTGACCATGCTGGGACTATCATATCTATTTGCCGATGATTATAACCTGATTTCTTACATCTTGTTGCACCCATATATATATGCATGATTCTATCTTGTGAACTGCTATTGCTTTTCACTGACACAACTTCTCGGGCAACAACTACCTAGGCTACGAGAGTAGAGAGGTGGCGGAAGAGAAGTGGAGGAGGCACAGAAGGAAGAAGTGGAGGAACTTCCTCGTGATCACCACCTTGTTGCTCTTCATGGTAGGTTATGTGCTCTACTTCATCTAGCTAGAGCTCCATCGTCGGAGTTGTAATGTGGTTGTGAACTTGTAATCGGAGGTGTAATGTGATTGTGAACTTGTACTCGGAGGTGTGAACTTGTGGCACAAACACTTGATGTATGAACTTGTATGTCATGATTGATGTGTAACGTATTGTATTCATGTTGGTTCTATTATGCTTTGGCAAATTGCAAGTTTCTGAAAAATTATGTGCTCTTTATACTATATTCTGGACTATATTGTATATTTGAATATCTGTATATTATTATTTATAGTGGTCTGTAAAACTTGAATTTTGAAAATATTACCGGAGGCGCATATAGGACACTATAGGAGACGCATATCCTATAAATATGCGAGGCGCATATCCTATAAATATGCGAGGCGCATTGTAAACATATGCGAGGCGCATATGATATGCGCCTCCTATACTTCACATATGCGAGGCGCATATCGATATGCGCCTCGCATAATAATATAGGAGGCGCATATCGATATGCGCCTCGCATATGTGAAGTATAGGAGGCGCATATCATATGCGTCTCGCATAAAAAATAGCCGAGGCTTGAAGCTAGAGGCGCATATGATATGCGCCTCGCATAAGCTTTTAGGTGCGCCTCGCATAAGCTTTTCTCTAGTAGTGGGCTGCCCACTACCCTCCCTCGACCAATACCGCTCCCGATTCTCCTGCCACGGTAGTCCCTAACCCTGCCCTGGCCGACTCGGCTGCCCCGACAGACCCATCAGCACCCGTGTCTCGACCACCCATAACCCAGGTTTCCGCTCGCCACCCCAAAACTCCTGCCCCCGACAATCAAACTACCCAATCCTCTGCCCCTCATGCTGTTGTGTCCTCCTCCTCCGCTGCGCCGGATGCAGCAGCTCCTCCTTCACATGCCGTTCCCATTATCGCACCTAACAACGACCATTCCAAGCGCACATGTGCCAAGTCTGGTTTTCGACTTCCTCAAACACGCCTCAATCTTCATGCTTCTCCAACTTTCTCACCTCTTCCCAAAACATACAAATCTGCTCTTCTTGATCCAAAAAACTGGTCCGCTGCCATGCACGATGAGTTTCAAGCACTCCAATCCAATAACACATGGCAACTTGTTCCCCGATCTCCTAATGCAAATGTTGTTTCTGGAAAGTGGGTGTTCCGTCAAAAATTTCATTCTGATGGCACTCTCTCTCGGTATAAAGCGCGTTGGGTTTGTCGTGGGTTCTCTCAACAACACGGTGTCGATTACGATGAAACTTTCTCTCCAGTAGTTAAACCTAGCACCATCCGAACCATTCTTAGTCTTGTTGTTTCCTCTTCCTGGCCCATTCATCAACTCGATGTAAAAAATGCTTTCCTCCATGGTTCCTTAAATGAAGTCGTCTATTCTCAACAACCTTCCGGTTTCGAAGATTCTTCTTTTCCTGATCACGTTTGCCTTCTCCAAAAATCTATCTATGGCCTCAAACAAGCACCCCGAGCCTGGTTTCAACGTTTTTCTACCTTTATTCAAACTAGCATGGTGGCCCTCGCAAATGCGAGGGCATCATATTTAATATGTCGAAATGGATAAAGGAAACAATGGTTTCCAAATATATGAATCTATAATCACCTAAATGCCATAATCACAAATTCCACCCATGACTTAAAGATTTTAAGTATTTCACGGACAGAACCCTCATATGCATATATTTGTTCTTCCCATTCGCTTCCTCCATTCTAAACTAAACGATCATTCGAACATGTTAGTTTCCTAGATTCGAAATTCAATATCGTACTCGGGTGGAAACACCATACCTGGTTATCAACGCCAAATCATTCACTTCTTTGCAAATCCTTCATTGATAGGTTGGTCATTGGGCTACATGTAACTGTGTCATGTAGCTCAATCCAATTATTGGAATCTTATCAAGTTACTCATGTGACACTAAATCTAAAGTTATATATGTCAATTTTTCATCCATGGTCATCTCATATTTGTAAGGTTGGTTTGTACCAGAACTTTTTATTGCACGTATATAGTTAGTATGAAATATCCAAAAAAGGAACTAAGCAATCACATGTTAGCTTTATGCCTTCAGTTTTGGAAAAATACTCTCTCAAAAAAATTGTAATGATACAACTTAAAAACGAGTGCTCCTAGTGATATATTTTTTTAGCTTTGCGCTTGGCCATCTTATAAGGTATTGGGAAGCTTAAGACCATGGATGGACTTCTCGAGTGTTGTTCAGGTACCTTCTCTATTAGAATCATATGATTTTCTCGAGAATGTCTCAACAATATGTGCAGACTATTTTATGTGTAATAAGATATTCTGGCTTCATCATTGTAGTGGTGCTTTCACTATGGTATACTCCATGCAATGATTCTCATGTCTCGTTCATGTGCTTTTATATCTCTATACAAAGTGCACACACTGACCTTATGGTCCTACATTTGAGGACTGCGTGTCTTAGGGCTTTCTATCAAAACATTAGAGGTTAGTCCAATATTTGGGGAATTGCTTTTCTGCATATTTGTTCTTGGAGAAACCAAAGAATATAGGATGCGATATAGACTTTGACAGAGTTGTTGCTTTCAGCAGGAATTTTCTATCGGTTTCCTTTCAACATTTCTATCTTTCAATATTTTTATTGGATCAATACACATGGAGTGTTGCTACAAAATCTAAGGTACATGCACACATGAAAAGAGTCACTGTGTGCATCCTATCTATGAAGATGCCGACTGTAATAGTGAAAAAAATTAACAACAAAACACCCTTTATCAGAGAAAAATATGTGAAAAGAGCGACTATGAAAAATTGTTTGGCACGCTTGATATGTCTCCATGTTTATAGTCTAGTAAGTACTACAATTAAGAATTATAATTAGATTATCATATAACTTGGGCTGATTTTGAAGGCGTTCCTTTGTAGCAATTCAATTCAACAACACTATTTAAAAAAGTCTAACGATCTGAAGTACAGCCGTATACAGCAAGGACTACTTTTCAAACATGAACACCGACTCTACAGAATCAAATCGCGAAATAAAGGTTCTTTACAAGATGACTACTTACTACTTGAGCAGATCGGCTATATCTCAACCACAATTCTAAGATCCGTTGATAGTTGGACTAATGTGACGACTTCTTCAGTCTTGAAGCTACTCCAAACATATGTAAGCATTTTCTAAGTATGTGCCGGTTTAATGGTAGTCAATTTGAGATAGTCCCTCCGATCTAAATTACATGCCTCAATTTTATGTGGGTCCGCATGTATTTGTAAACTAAAACATGGCTAGATAAATTCATATCTGGACAATGAGACAAATAATTTGGATAGGAGGAAGTACCATTTGGGTGCTATAAAACATATGTCGTACTCGATAGGGATTAGGTTACACTTTTTTTTCAAAGAACTCCATATTCTAGCATTTCTTTGCCTTGCCACCACGTTCCACCCAGGTTTTTTTATCAGAACTACCACGTTGAAATCATGTTTGACACAGATCTGAAACTGCCCTACATGTTGATAAAATTGTCAGAAACTCCCACTAATCCATGTTATGTAAGTGCTTAACGTCATGTTTCATGTACTCCCACTAAAACACTCGGTCCCACTACTATCCTACCACCATCGTATGTTAAGTAAGTGCTTAAAGTCATGTTTCATTGGAGTATAGATCAAAGGGTGGAAGTTTGTGGGAGTGAGTTAAAAAAAACAAATAAAAATATGAGCCACTTCATTTAAATATATACCACATTGTATAATATAGCAGAGATTAAATAGAATAATAGCCTTAACTTCAAGCACAAAATTAATCTATTTTTAAATCCTAGCAATGAATTTCAGATCTAACTATATTAAAAGTAATTTGGATGATATATACAAATAAGCTAAACACTACATACTATCCTACCAACTCAGCCTTGACATCACATTCCGGGCTTTTTTTTGGCAACCACGGTTCAGCCAGGTAGCATACATTTGATTTTGATCTAAAAAAAACCATACATATGACTTTTTTTTTTCTTTATAGACGTAACATTTCTATTTTGAGATCTGACGGACACGGCTGTGTGCTCATATGGTCTTACGTCATGATCCAGACAGTTTTTTTTCTTTCAGCAACAATCACTCTTAGCCAGGTAGCGTACACGGTTTTTCTTAACGGAGTAGTTTTTCTTAGATTTAATTGACGTGGTTGTACGTGTTGGGCAGTCGGATAGCTTAATTACGTACATATATATCGTGCCAAGGAGGTTATGTGAATATAAATTGTGTCTAACTTTTTTTTTAATCATAGCCGTAAATTTTAGATCTAACAATCGAGATAATTTTGATGATGTGGATCTACCCGGTGCCTCGAAAAACACTCTTATATTGCTTTTAGTATATAATAGACTATAGGATTCATTCCCTCTCGTTCTGACTACTCTCTTTTTGTTTACCACTCTAACACTCAGGTTGCATATCTCCTACTTTATGTTGATGATATAGTTTTCACTGCCTCCTCCACAACTTTTCTCACTCATATTATTTCTCTCCTACACACTGAATTCTCTATGACTGATCTAGGTTCCCTTCATCACTTCTTAGGTATAGCTGTCACTCGTGATTCTTCTGGTCTTTTTCTCTCTTAACGTCAGTACTCTGTTGATCTCCTAACTAGGGCTGGAATGTTAGATTGTCAACCATCCCGTACACCTGTAGATACTTCTTCAAAATTTTCTATTTTTCCTTATCCGACTCTATACCGTAGCTTAACTGGAGCCCTTCAATATCTCACCATTACACGTCCAGAAATATCATATGCTGTCCAGCAAGCTTGTCTTTACATGCATGATCCAATAGTTCCGCATTTTAACCATGTCAAACGCATACTTAGATATCTCAAAGGTACGTTAGATCATAGTTTGCATATCAACCACTCATCACCCACATCATTGACAGCATATTCCGATGCAGACTAGGCTGGTTGTCCAGACACTCGTCGATCCACTTCAGGATACTGTGTTTTTCTTGGCAATAATTTAATTTCTTGGTCTTCGAAGCGTCAGCTTACGGTTTCTCGCTCGTCCGCAGAGGCTGAGTACCGTGTTGTTGCTCACGCAGTTGCTGAAACAGTTTGGTTGCGTCAGTTACTTGTTGAGTTACATCGACCTATTGGTCAGGCCACAGTGGTATATTGTGATAACATTTCAGCTGTTTACATGTCTGGAAACTAGTTCAGCATCGGCGGACAAAGCATATCGAGATTGACATCCATTTTGTTCGAGAGAAGGTCGCTTTGGGAGAAGTGCGTGTTCTTCAGGTGCCTTCTACGACGCAGTTTGTAGATATTTTTACCAAAGGACTTGCTACTACACCATTTACAGAGATTCGTTTCAGTCTCAACGTTGTCGAGCCCACGGTTGAGACTGCGGGGGGATGTTAGATTATATTTACTTGCATATCAAGTTAGGGTTTAGGCCGGTGCGCTGCACCTCCTCTCTCCCCTCTCCTATATAAACCATTGTATTCTCTCATTGTACAATTATCAATTATTATTATTATTATCACAAATTTACAAAAAACATTGCTCCATGCTCGTTGCTTACCAAGCATTCCTGCCTCTACGTGGCAAAACTCAAGCAGGCATCTACCACATTGCTCTTTGCTCTGTGCCGTTTCCCACAAGAGTAGGAAGCATGCGCATAGAATTTTTAAGGATGAGAAAACTGATCAAGTTTCATACTTTCTGATAGATATAGCTAATAGAGAAGACAATCAATGTTGTTAGCTAAATAAAGATAACCAATGTCTCAGCTGTTAGCAGAACGAAGGGCTGCTGGACTATGAAACCTGATAGAGAGGGCGCCCCTGCGAGGTAGTGAGAAGCAATCAAACAATTAGTGATCATATATAAAACTCACGTGGGTTTAGAAACTCATGTAGATGAGTTGTGCTTAGTCTGCCAATACATCTTGACGGAATTCAAGGCTATAGAGAACATGGTGCCATATGCGCTCGTGTATGTGCGAACCTGTTCCAGTTCTTTGATTTCTCAAGCTTAAACTGAACTTCTTGCAGTAGAGGATGAAGTTAGCAGCCGTGTCGACACTGCCGTGACACCTGCAGGTCCTGAACAATATCAACAATCTTAAGCATGAGAGTTCTTCCAAAACACTGAACCATGGGAAAAAATAGGACTCCTCGTGATTTAGAAATTAAACACAACACAAGATCTTGTGTTGCTTTTCTCCACAACATATGTAGCAAAGATATCCTTTGACAGTGAGCAGAAATTTAATTTAGATGCACCGATTTATGTCTTCTATATAAGAGATTGGACACAAAGATATAAAAAAATGGACACAGATAGAATCACCATATTGGATCATAATGGCCGCAGAATGCTGCAGGTAGTGGCTCCTTTCATCAAGCAATTTGATAGCACAGTACTTGGATGATTCAGTACCTGATTGCGCAGTTACTATCAGCCATTTGAGCGAATAGAAAAGTATTGTCAGGTCGAGCCGCCCTGTGTCTGGTATTGCAAGCCTTGTCAGGTTGAGCTACCGGACTCTACAGAAGATGACAGCGTCAGCCTCGGGGAGGCTGCGTGCGTCACCGACGAGCTCCAGCCACGCCTCCTAAACAGACGAACTCCAGGAGGTGGAGTAGGTGCGCAGGACTATTCGAAGTACGAGGCGAACAGCTCCGCCGTTAGAGTGCCCACGCCGCTGGCGTCCGCGTAGGCGCCGTTCTGCTTCTTGGAGGGTTGGTGCGGTGGAGGGACGCGCCGTGGCGGGTGGCGGGATCGTCCAGCGTGAATTCGTACGTAGGGGCGGCGGCCTCTTAAGATGGGATTGAGATTGGTATCGTCCAGGAGGCATCGGCGACGGCCGGGACGTGACCTAGTCAGACAAGACACCACCCGGCACTGGTCTGGATCTTAATCAACGCGGCTGGTGTAGGGGTAGGAAGAGTTGAGATTGTTGGGGCGGAACCTGGCGTTGACGCTCGCCGTCGGCAGGGTGTGGTGAAGGGGGCTGTAGGCGAGGAGACGACGCGGGCTCGGGAGGCTGCGGCAACCGGAGCTCCTTCGAATGGAGAACGGGGCAAGGGGCCGCTACCGGGTGGGTATTTTGTGCGTGGAGGTCTCACGGAAGCTGCCGTCGGGCACGGGGGCCTCCAGTGCGAACTGTTCACATATTAGGGAGTGCCTCTATGACCAGTTTCTTGAAGATGCCGGGGGACTGGGCTCCGGCGGTATCTCCCTGAATCTGGCCGTAGTGGTGTCCCTGCTCTCGCAAACCATTTTGGAGATGCCTAAGGACTCACAAAGATGCGTATTTATAATACTAGCAGCATGACATAGTATCGACACTCACGACATAATATCGACACTGACCCCTATAATTAGTGTTGACTCATGTTTTGTCCCAGTTGATGTCTCCGACACCATCCGGGACAATGTACAAGCAACACGACATAATTTCGACACTCGCCCTTATTATTAATGTTGTCTGCCCTAGCCTGCCGCAATCCCTTCAGTTCTGGTTGGTTTCTCCAACCAGGACTAAAGATAAACCTTCACAAAATTTGAAACGGGCATAAGAAATTCAAAAAAGGTCCAAACAATGTAAATCCTTCGTGTGGTGTCATATTATCTGACATAGTTGCAAGGAAAAATACCAAACTAGATATATTGATTATGTCTCAAAAAACCCTTCACAAAATGACCTATCATATTCGAGGTTTCATGACTTTCGGTCCAAATGACCGATGTTATATGCAGAATCGCGGCATAGTTTGTGATATTGTACCCATATTATGCATGCATGTGGACATTGGGATAGAGAACAATGTTGCAGGAGGAAGTTTTCCTTTTTGTCGTACAGAAAAGCCATTTTCCATTTTCCGAGCGCAAAAACAGGTCGTTTTGTAAAGCAACCACCAAAATACTATTTCTGAATGCTACCGTCCCATTTTTCTAAAATACTAGACCATCTTACATGAACGATCTCCTAACCGGGAGATATCAAACCTTTCTGTCCTTCCCGGATGAAAAAGACAAATGTCTATCAAATCAGTAGGAAGTGAGTCCGGTTTGAACTATAGGTCCATGATTTAACGCCCGTGATTTTTTGAAAAAATCATTTTTAGACTCACAATATGTTGTTTTTTCAGAGATCCAATGCAAGTTCTAACGAGCTTCGTCCCCTATCTTCATGCACGCCGGTTTGACCTTAGTTCGAAACAGGAAAAATTCGAAACGGGCATAAGAAATTCAAAAAAGGTCCGAACAATGTAAATCCTTGGCGTGGTGTCATATTATCTGACATAGTTGCAAGGAAAAATACTAAACTTGGTATATTGATTATGTCTTAAAAAAACTTTCACAAAATGACCTATCATGTTCGAGGTTTTATAGCTTTTGGTCTAAATAACCGATGTTATGTATAGAATCGTGGCATAGTTTGTGATAATGTGCCCATATTATACTTGCATATGGACATTGGGATGGAGAATAATGTTGCAGGAGAAAGTTTTCCTTTTTGTCGCACAGAAAAGCCACTCTCCATTTTCCGAGCGCAAAAGAAATAGAACTGCCATTTTGGTAAGAAGCACTGGTGGACATTGCCGGCGAAGAGGATTTTACAACACTATATACGTCATGTGAAGAGACAAACAACGTCAATGGTCATAACCATGGTTAATAAATAAGAACGGAGAAATAGGGTTTGCAACTTCTCATACACTGAAACTAAGGATTTCAACTATCAATTAATATGGTATCACTGAAGGATATTAATTTTATAATTAATAAAGAAAATCTTCAGGTTAACTGTTGTTCCGTTAAACTAGATATGATGGCAGGGTGGTTTACAGCAAACCCTAACTCATACAATTTACATTGACATAGTACATATCAGAATGTGATAATGTTTTCTTTTTGGAATAATAGGAAGCACACTACAAGACATTCTCTGCACATCTAAGTGGGCCACGATGCTAGTCTATTATATAACTAAAGAAAAATACATCGATGGTGTTTTATAAAGCTCCACATTAATCCACCTCATCAAATTTATATTTACTCTTGGATGGATGGCAGAGGCAGCCGCAAACGAGATCGATCGACTACAGCATGATGCGACCACCAGGGAGTTGACAATTCTTTTTGGACCAAACAGCACGAAAGCTGCCATTTGCCAAGTGCATGTGCCTCCGTTTCTTCTCTGCAAGTTCTAGCAGGCGTTAATCCCCGTATCGTGCATCCTGCTTTCCATATGCAGAAGACAACTTAATTCTCTTTGGGCTGAACGAAGAAACATACTAAATAAGGTAGTCGCCATGAACGACAATAACAACATGCCCCATCGATCACCGGTCACCATCCACCAGATCGGGACAACACACAGCTCTCCAATGAAAATAAAGAGCCCTACCTATGTGTGCATATAAATAGGATATGTATGTACGTATCAGTACTCAGAAGTACGTGCAATAAGCACACACGGAACAAAACCTACACAAGAAACTAATGGCTTCAGCCATTTCCTCCTTGCTCCTGCTTCTGCTTGTTCTTCTCGTTGCTCCTCGTCCCAGCAGCTCCTCCACCTACACAACCCATGGCGGTAGGAATTACGTTCGCCGTTCGTCGTCTGGTCCCCGTCGTCCATCACAGATGATGACGTACTGCTCCACCATACCTTATGGTAATTACATGATCCCTAAGTACACAAGAAATATTTTTATTAGTATGTTTATGATCAATCAGTTGTTTCCCGCACACTGACTTTATTCCGTGTGCTCATTTTTCTCAGGTGGTTCCATGGGATCATCGTTGCCTGTAGTGCATCGGATGAGCCCATGCTCTCCCCTAGGCGCCGCCGGGAAACAAGACAGGTCGTCGGTCCTCCACCGTGACGACACGCGGCTAAGATCACTCTTCGCCGTACCCGTCACCGTCACCAGTCCCACAAGCTCATCCGATCCCGAGTACCATGTCACCATTGGCTACGGCACTCCGGCGCAGAACCTCACCGTGGGATTCAACGCCGGGTCAAGTGGACAAACGCTTCTCCAGTGCAAGCCATGTGGAGAGTCAGCATGTGACATCCCAGCTTTCGACCCGTCCCAGTCTTCCTCCATCTCCCAAGTCCCATGTGGGTCGCCAGACTGTCCGCTCCAAAATTGTACCACCGGATCTAGCTGCTCTATCATTGTGAAAGATAAGGGCATCGTGCAATATGGCGCCGCTGTTGTGACAGACACGCTCACGCTTTCGCAGTCGACAACGACCACCATGGAAGACTTCAGTTCAGGGTGACATGCCTAGAGATGGGAGCTACTACGACTGACAGCTCATCTGGCATTCTCGATCTTAGTCGGGACAAGCATTCACTCGCGTCTCGAGCTCCTTCATCTCCGGACATGGTGGCCTTCTCCTACTGCCTACCGTCTGAGTTGGCGGTCCACCAGGGCTTCCTCTCCATCGGCACACTACGCCCTGCAGGTAACACGAGCTACATCTCCCTACGGAGTGTCGCTGCCCTTCCCAACATGTACTTTGTCCGGCTCTCGGGAATAGACCTGAGCCTCGATGGCCCACAAATCCCGATCCCCGACGGTGACGCTCTCATCGCGCTGCATACCACCTTCACCTACCTGAAGCCGGAGACTTACGCGGGTCTCCGTGAGGTGACCAGTTCAGGGCACAAATGACACGCTGCCCCGTAGCACCACCGATGGGTGTCCTTGACACGTGCTACAACTTCACTAGTTTGAGGTCGTAGGTGTGAGCATGGTCCTTGGCATCCCGGTGGCGATGTACTTCAGTGACCGCGACAACCCCTTCTCCGTGGGGTGCCTCGCTTTTGCCTCACCAGAGTGGGCCTTTCCCTCCTGGTGTCTCAGCGGTCATCGGCACCTTGGCACAGGAGGGGACGGAGATGGTGTATGATGTTCGTGCGGGGAAGATTGGGTACATCCCGGGCCGTTGTTGATCAAACCATAATAACCAGCTCATCGAGTTTGCGGTCGATGTAATACCTTGAGAGTGTTTTTTTACCCCAATGGTAGGTGCAACCTTATCAAGTCCGTCCACTGTTGCACCAAGATCCATATTTGTACTTCTATTGTAACTTATCTATTTTTGTCCGTTCCATTGTTAGCATCTTGAAGTCATGGTCCATTGTTACACAACAATAGGAGCAGTCATCTGATACCAATTTATCTTCTCACTGCCACGTGAAAAATTAAGCGGTGACATGCACTCACACATCTTTCCCTGTCACTATTCCGACAACCCGATTGTATATACACCTCAGCAGTGTGGATTAACCATTTTTGTACAGTAGCAGTTAGAGACTGAGCCAGTGCCATGCGTCCCTTTTATGCGAGTGTTATACACGCTGTTTTCCGTTAGCATCTACTGTATGTCTGGATGCATGTGACGCCGTATGCTCTCAAGCAGTCAGCTCCAACATTGATGTCTTGCTTGGCTGACATATATGTTCTTATGTTGCTTCTTTTGCCTCCATGTTCTAACTACCGATCAACATTTAGTACCGTGTTGATGTGCAGTTTATGACTTGTTAATTTGCGTATGTTTGTTCTTGGGGTATAACCTCATTTTTACTTCCCAGAAAGATCTTTTGACTGCAAAACTACCAAGATCTTGTTTCAGCAATAGTTTTTTCTGCCCTTTGCGTACGTAGTTTATGTTTTCAGTGGTTGGCATAAGTTGCCATCTTCTTTGTGGGTTTCTAGAAGTTTCTGAGTTAGATGGTGGTTTTGGTTGTTGGAACAGCAGGCGTCAGGACGAACAAGTGGTGCATATATAGCCAGCAGATCTGCTGACTAGCTAAGCTGGGTGTTCTGCCACTGTTGAAAAGTTTGTGCGGATTTTAAAAGTTAAACCTCAACTAGAGTTGAAAATGGTAAGGAAACATTCTGTCCGCTTCCGAAAAAAGGAAATAGAGAGCTAAAAAGAAAACGGAAACGACATTTTACAGAAAAGAAATATAAACGGAAACGGGAAAGGAAACGATGGAGCAATTTCCGACGTAAACGGAAAATTCTGGATAAACAAATACGGAAAATTTTCAAAAACATAACTAGTCAGGCCCATGTATGAAATAGTACTTCACGTCAATGATTCTCTTGCTCTTTCCGGGCCGTAGAATATTATGCCGGGTCTACGTAATACATGAAACCGGCGCAGTGTATATATACCAATCAAGTCAGTATCTTAGTATTTATTGGAGTAAATTGCAAAAACCTACGACAATTGAGGCTAGGGCTTCAAAAAACTACGACTTTTCGGGTTTGCTGTAAAAAACTACAACTTTTGGGGCAGCTGACTATGAAAAACTACAACTTCTATGTAACAGGGCAATTAGCCGGTTTATCACAATTCCGACAGGACGGGCCCACATATTTTTCTAAAAAACACCTTCATCTATTGCATCTTCTAATACCAGATCCCCTTTTCACTTGTCGTCCATATGCCACCGCTGCTCCGGTCGGCCGCCTCCATCTGTCGCCGCCACTCCCGGCGAGCGCGCGGGACGGGCCGGGGAGCTGCTTCCTGGTCGGCGAGCCTGCGCGGGCTAGCAAGGGCACGGGGTAACGAGCTGCTGCGGGGCGTCAAGGGCGCGGGACGGCGAGCTCCTGTGGGTTGGAAAGGGCACGGGACGAGGTCGCCTCGCTCCCGCTCTTCCGCTCTCCGCCTTCTTCCTCTTTGCTGCTGCTCCTCACCGGCCACCGAAATGACACCGTGCGCCGCTGGTGCCCGCTCCGTCCCCCGCGCCGGCGTTGGCGTTCGTGTTACCTTCCACGCACATGAACTTGCCCAGCTTCACCTCGACCACCTCCTCTGCGCCCGGGACGCGAATGGCCATGGTGCCGCTCGGCTCCCTCTCGTCGTCGACCGCCGATTCCGCCATGTTGCGGGGGCTCTCGGACTCGAGCACCATGATGACGGGGCTGCAGGTGGGCGAGAGCTCCCCGGAGCTGATCCTCGGCAGAGCGGGCATGTGGAGTAGGAGAGCAGCCAGGTGTCGATGCACTCCAGGTGGAATGCGTGGCTGCACCCCCGGGCTGGAGGTCGCGGAGAGGCGCAGGTCGCGAGGCGGCGAGGGCGCGGGGCCAGCGAACTACTGCAGCCGGAGGTCGCGGAGAGGCGCAAGTCGGAGGTCACGGAGAGGCGCAGGTCGGAGGTCGCCGGTGAGCGCTGCCGCCATCCGTTGTGCTCGACGCCCTGCGTGCGCGTCCAGGAGCTAGCATAGTTTGGTCAACGCACAAAGAAAAAAAAGGATAAAAGATTAAAGAATAAAGAATAAATAAAATGAGTAGTTCTAAGATTGAATTTCGAATAGCATGAAGGTCAATTTTGCAAAATACACATGCCGCGCGTCAGCCTGACATTGGGCCATCCATGTCAGAAACATAATCAACTCGGGTTAAAACGACGCTTACACGGAGTTGGTAGTTTTTTGGGACTATTAGGCACAAAAGCTGTAGTTTTTTGCAGCAAACCCGAAAAGTCGTAGTTTTTTAAAACCTTAGCCCCAATTGTCGTAGCCTTTTGCAATTTACTCCATTTATTGTTTGTCGAGGTGTTCAATTGTGTGTATTACTTTATGTTTAATTGTCACTTGTAGAAGTTGTGAGCTATTCTTTGCCTGTTATATGTTTATTTTGATGTACATACCATAATATTATGCCACTATTATATTCTGATAAATATCCAGTTTCGTAGCATATCCGTCCCGTACCCGTTTTATATTTGTTTCCGATGATTTCCGATTCCGTGTTGCTAATTCTCGTTGACTAAGAATTAATTGAGAGTTTAGTTATGTCTTGATCCGTTGGAATTGCATCGTGATTCATGTGTCACGGGAGTTGTCAGTGGGGCTGCATATAGCATTTTTTTTTCATTGCAAGAGGGATATTTCTAGTTGGAAGTAAGATTGAAACTGAGATTGGATGACATCCCTGACTGAGAATTAAACTAATTCTCGGTCACATACTAAGTATTTTTCTTCTGATTATTATTATGTCACATACGAGAAAAATATTACACCCATGATTTCTCCGGGTTTTTCTATTTCTAGTTATAATGAAAACAAAATCGTGTCAACAAGTTAAGGGTGGCTTTCTCTTCCTACCTGTATACATGTTCAGCATGTTGTATGATGACGAACAAATCCAGATTGATATTTTCAGCTGGTCCATCGTCGCCAGGAGGCTACCTGGAAGGATAGGCGCAGAGGTCAAGGCACATTGGGACTCACCGGCGATGAAGTTGAAGTGTGCCGCCACCCATGGAAACCATCGTGTGCTACTACAATCTTTGTTGGTGGCCTCACCTGATGAGCAACTACAAAGTGCAGTCCAAAACAAACACGTGGTGCACCCTGGCCATCCTTCCTCTCCCAAGGACGGCCACGATGCGCCCAACGACGACGACGACTGCGAACTGTCGGACGCAGGCAGCAGCAACAAAACTAACTCGCCGGTGCCTCGCTGAACTGAAAACCTAGGCTCCTCTCTACGTCGCGCGCTAGTTAATCTGGAGATCCATAAAAAAAAGAGTTTCATGGGAGGTTGATGGTCTGAACGGTTATGCTAATTCTTAGTCGATTGAGATGTTTTTTTTTTCAGTTAGTGGATTGATATTCGAACAAGATTTTCTTTTGAAAAGTGATCAGAGATTAGGCACGTACTGCATATAAAGAAACATCTACATTTTGGATGCTAATTTCGAAACAATTATGCAAGTAACGAATCAATCTCGCTGGGGAAAGTCTAGCATGAAAATCGTTACAAGTTTGGATCCTTGACTTCCGGATTTATAGAAATGCATTGTAAAACTATTATATACTTCAAACACCCCATAATTATACAGTCGATTATATATATGCTGTTAGAGATTTAAGTGTTAATTGTGCTTGGCACATGAATCGCCAGTGCGTGGGATGTGAACGAAGAACAAAGGGAGAAAGAGGAAGAGGAAGTCTTTTAGAGGCAGCCGTTCACGGGGCTTTAAATATTTCTCGTTCGTCAATTGCAAAAAAGAATTATGCATGTTTATTGAGTCTTTTTGTTTTGCGAAAAGCAATGTTCATTGCTTATCTCTGTACAGGGGGGTAAAAACAAAACATGCATTGACATCCTCCAGAAACACACTCGCCCGCCGCACCGGGGCCTATTTTGGCGTGACACTCATGGAAACATGCCCTCGGGTCACATGGCCCGGGAGCGACCGGAAACTGCCTGCAGTCTCGAGGGGTTATCGAGCCATCACCATTCGCATTTGTCAACAGATCTAGACGTTGCAAAAAATTATGAAATTAATAGCCTTACAGTAACTTCCTCTAGATTCATATGTACCTACTTAAATATTTAAACTAGATGCATTCATATCTACTCTACAAGAGACCATTGTATGGACCGAAGGAAGTATAAAAATTAGAAACAAATATACACACAAGAGGAGCATGTGGCAAAAGCAGGTACCTGAGGAGATCGCTGCTAGGACAAGTGCCAGTAGCATGGTCTTGTGGAAGGACCTCATCGTCTGTTTGCTGCTGGCAAATGCTCAGAACGAGGTAGCGTGTATTTGCTGGGACGTTGTGCTAACCTTTGAGGAATAGGTCTGGTACGGTGTCTTGCCCTGTGCCAAGAGATTGGCATGGCTTTTATAATCGACATTCCTGCCAATCAAGAAAGATTTAATTCTTAAATGCCATAAATCAATGATGTTTCCCTAGTAACTCAAACCCGAGGATGCATTTTCGGAATCATATATGTAGATGCATAGTATAAATCAAGCTTGATTTTTTGGCACTACTAATATAAATGCATATATATCTTGTAAATTCAATAAATCAAGGATGCATTTTCGGTACTATCATATAAATGTATATAAATGAAGCTTGCTTTTTTGGTACTATCATATAAATGCATATATAGCTTGTACTACAGCTGTCAAACTAATATGGAGTATACCGAGATCCTTTTCATTAAATCGAGAGTATAAAGATGATTTAATCGTTCATAAATTTGCAGATTTCTTCAAAGAATAATCAAGGGTCCATTTGAGTACTTGCATATCTGATAAATATATACTAGCTAGCAAAAAATATGCTTATATTAAGTACGTCTAAGGCTAGTCATATGAAAGTAACTTAGCTAGTAACATGCATGTTCATGCAATGCTAACTAAGCAAATTGATGACATGATATGGTAATTACTGAAGAAAGAGAGAGGTGGTAACTTAGCTAGTTACCATAATATCACACATATCAAGACCATATAGTCTATAGCCTAATTAATTAGGTCTTGCAACACACTCCATACATGTTACTACTCACTATAAAGGTAGCAACATCAACTAGTAATATGTCCAAGTTACTAGTCTAAGTTACTTACCACTATGCCCATCCTAAATAGATATGTTCATCTTTTTGGTAGCTGGGCGGCTACATTCTCATTGGGTGTCGACTGTCGAGATTAGTACTTGTATCGAGAGAGTGAACAATGTGCCTGATTTTTCCATGTATGCGGAACCTACACAACCTCGACGTCAGTTGTAACCATTCGAATTAGTCACATGTGACGCCAATGTTGAAAGGGGCCATACATTTTATTTAGTCTCAAGAACTAATTTGCGCTTGAGATTGCACTATACACCTCATAAGTGCCATGGTCCTGAGGACGACATGCATGGTGGCTGGCTAGACCGGCGTCGCTACTCATGGTGCGATAGTCTGGTCGTGCCACGTTTCGGGTGAGGACAGTCGTACTTGTAGAGGTGAAAAAGTTAATCTATTTCTCGCCATGCAGATTGTGGTGGACTGGTGGTATCCGTGGGCGTCACCTCCTTCTTGAAGGCACCATTGTGGCAGTTCTTTGCCATCCAAGATGGTCTGGGTGAAAACTGTAATCATTGGGGTTGGGTCGGTTGATAGTCTAAACGGTTATGCTCCGTGGCTTCGGTAAATAAAATTAAATGCTACGTGCATCTCAAGTACTCACACGGAAGGGTGATATGTTTGGACGTGACAGCTTATGGTAGGATCAATGTGTATATGAAGGTATAATATATATGTTCAAAAACTGCACTGGCGTGTGACAAAGAATAAAAAGTTTTGAAAATTATTTCCTGATACATTCTGCTCGATCAATTTGCACGCGCTTTTTTATTAGTACTAGCGATCCGATGTGCATAAGAACTTTAGCAAAAAAAAAAATTGAGCAACAACAATAGCTCGCTTATATTGTACATAATTAGTACATTTATATTCAGATTGAAAAGCACTTTCTAATGATGCTAATTATATATATTAAAATTAATATACTAGCAGTAATTCTTGGTCAAAGAAACAAGACGGAAAATGATGTCTTATTCATTGAAATGTAGTCATTTTTTGATAATCAATACTACCATGGTATATTTATAGTAGCAAATAGTACATGGTAGAGATACATAAGATGACTCTATCAATTAAAAAATAAAGTAAAAAAAACTAGCAAATCTTTGATGTTTTTAATCTCTTTCTTCTTCCAAGACATAATCTTGCAATTTTCTAAAGGCAGCCAAAGAGACATATATTACTTATTTTTCCTTACTATAGTTGTTTAGTAGGTTTCACAAAGCTATTTTGAAAAATATCTCCCACAATTTACATGCACTCCCTATTGTTTTCTGTCTTTAAAGGTAAACAAAAAATAATTTCTATCTCCGAGTCGGAAAATCAAACTTATATTATAGTAATATTTAACTTATTTTAAAGTGTCCATGTTGGTAAAAAAAATATTATATACTTTTATTTTCCTAAAACATATTTAGATATTATATTATAGTTTTATCACTGTTTTCATATAGATATCACAAGTAATTAATTTCCAAATTTGTGTGTTGAAAAACCGCTCAAAAAACATGTATTCACTAACAATAACGAAAAACCAATTTGAATAACAATAACGAAGGTCTTTGACTAAACTAAAAGCTAGAAGGTTCAAAAAAATCAATGAGTGTAGTAACAAACATCCAAACCCGCAATAGCTGGACTAATCTCCCAAATTTGAAAAGAGGTGGATTCGCACACCACAAGGTGTGGGACCTTGATATTGTCCAATGAAATTTGGAATCGGAATCACACTTGAAGTTTAGGTTACCAAATTGATGCTCTATGACTGAATTATAGAGGACGAAACAACCAAGAGACGAGTAAAGAGTACAATTGTTCCTATATGAAAAACTGTGACAAAGAGCTTATGAAAATGATGGAGTCAGAGAACCTTATTTCGCACAATACCATCTTGGCCACTTGGACATATGTGGTAAGAATAAAATATGAATCCAAGAAATTAGATATCTAAATTTCTAGAGGTTACTACTAATGTGACATATGTGGTAAGATGCTGCAGCAAGGTAATTATGCCGACATAGCATATTACAACGAATAATACATCATGCCAATATGGCACATTACAATGCATGGAGATGGTAGTTGCATGACAATATACTCGAATGGCCATGTAAATGCCATAATACGTTGGTATGGTGGAATATATTTGGGCTATTTGTGGGAACTTCTAAACTGAAAACTACTTTCTAAGCCACAATTGTCCATTTGTGACACACATTATCCCATCTAGCGAAAATTCATCTAGATTACCCATTTTAAAAACTTGCATCATCTTTGCTTGGCAGCAACATTCAAGGGTATCAAGAAAATGATGAGGAATAGGACCGGCGAAGAGGAAAATGTTGGACATGATTGTCGACAACGCTCTCTGAGCTTTAGATATTTTGTTGCGCCACATCGTCTTTGCCACCCGATCATATGAAAGAATGGGTGAAATGCTAAAATGAGATAAAACGGGGTTTAAAGTTTGTGAGATGGTGTATTTGTGTAGGGTTATATAGCAGTAAATGAGAACATGTGTCACAAATAGGCAAGTAATAAAGGGTAAAAAATCGCAATTCACTCAAAACTATATGTGCGATTCTGAAAACTACATAGTAACTGAAAGCTACATACGCTTAATTGAAACCGCATATTAGCTGAGAACTGCATCTATACTAACTGAAAGCTTCATCCACGAAATGACGTTATTTGTTTTTTTATTGGTATAGGAAAAACACTACCCCATTTAAGACGGCATTTTATTTATCTAAAACAGCTGGCATGGATCAGGAGATTAATTTCTGTAGGTCCAACCGGCCGGCAGGTCTTACATTCTTAGGGGCTCTCTATAAACTCAGCGCTGCTAGGTAGTTCAAAATTCAAATGCAAGCAAAGTTAGTAACCTGAAGTGCAAAGCCAGCCATGGAGAAACGCATCATGGGCTGCGCGATCCTGCTGACTCTTTCACTGGTCGCCTTCGCCACCGGAACCGGTGTTTCGGACGAGGCGGTCTCCACTATTCGTGTCCCTAGTGATGGCAAAGGTGAAACACTACTCTCTCCGATCCAAATTACATGTCGCAGTGTTAGATAAAATGTCGTCTAAAATCTGTCTAGGACAAGTAATTTGGATTAGAGGGAGTAATAGAATTTGTGTCTCTGGGTTCAGCTCTGGCAGGTAAAGTGGTGGCGCCGCAGGAGAACAGGCCATGCTGGTGCTGCGATGATATCGTTTGTCCCGGAGCATGCCGCTGCAGGGACACTGTCCAGCAGTGCGGCACCGAATTCACCGCCTGCGAGGAGTGCGAGGAGACGAGCGGCGGCTACCGGTGTGACGACTGGTACTATGGAGACCCCGGGCCGATGTGCGACGAGAAGTGGCGCCGCCGGTAACTCGTGCCTCGCGTGCGTGCTCTGCTACTTGCTGCGTACTGTACGTGGTCAGCCTTTGTGTGTGTGTGAGTAGGGATGAAATAAAAAGGAAAACGATTGGTATCATCCAGGGGATCGCACGCGATGCGTCCCCCGGCTCCTACACGCGACACGTGCCTCCGCTTTCGCTCGATGGGCAGCTGCCGTGGGTGGTCCCAGCTCCTCCTTTGCCTATTCTTATCTGGAATAGCACGTCTCTCAGACTCATCCCCATTTTCTTCAGCAGAAACTCCATAGCATGAGTACACGGCCGCCGCCGGCCTACCACCGTCAGATTGTCCCGTGCGTCCTATGGTGTATCTCTTCCAGTTCAATCAGCCTCTATCTTCATGGGTTCGACCTGTCGCCGACCCTCGTCTCCGCGACCACGTCCATGGCGCCCGCTCGCTCACCTCGACTCCACGTCCCCACCTCTGTAAGCTCGTTGCTCCTTGGCCTGCAGCCCGCCAGCAATCCCCCACGTGATTCGCCGCCCTCCACCTTCGTGAGCTTTCCCCTTCGGACTCCATATTTGTGCCCCTTGAGCTCCATAGATGTTGTTGCTGCCGACGGTTCCGGCCATTGCTACCAGCCATCCCAGGCGTTGCTACCTTGGGCGGTCGCATTTGCTACCTTCGGCGATTGTCTTGCTATCTTAGGCGGTCAATTTTGCTACCTTGGGCGGTCGTCGTTGCTACCTCGGCCGTTGATTTTTGCTTCATTGGATGGTCAGGTTTGCTATTTGGTGTCTGAATTTTGCTACTTTGGCGTCTGGCTTTTGCTACATTGGGTGGTCGGATTTGCTACTTTAGCGTCTGGATTTTGCTACCTTGGATTTTTTTGCTATATTGAGTGGTCGGATTTGCTACTTTGATCTCTGGATTTTGCTACCTTGGGCGTCCGAGGTTGGTGCCAACTTTGGGGGGCCTTGCTACACGAGGATGACAGTGATGCTATCAACGATGATACTTGCTATGAAGCTCCCGTTGGTGCTCAAGATAGAGGCAAAGCTTACTCGCCGGCAAAGACCACATATGTGGACCTGCTTGCGAGAAGCCGAGAAGCGGCACATGAAGGGAAATCTTTGTCGTCGATGCGGTACTAAGTTAAAGAGAAACTAGACACGAGCTGTGGTTTTTCTTGCCATGTGCTGAGTGGAGCCAGGGTGGACATGTGTCGACCAACGGAGGCGGGGGATCGGAAACTCAGATCCCCCGGGGGACGCTCAGCACGACCCAATAAAAATGGGTCTGCTGGCCCTGATGCTGCTAAGTACATATACTCTATCGAGATTCTGATTCTGGTTTAACCTGGGTTGATGACCAAGCTAATTTATCTTACGCTATTCTTTTCTACTCCCCGTAACGTTAGTATATCCTAATGGTTTTTTAATAAGAGCCTACATGGACCGTAAAGTATTCTGGGTTTTTTTACGGGGAACAAACATGTGTTCTGCTTTTGTATTATATAGAAGAGGGAAAAAGTCTCATGTAATTACAATGGAGTGAAACAAAAGAAGAAGGAAAAGGAACTAAGGTCCACTATAGGGAGCAACTCCGGTGATGGCGGCCACCAAAACGACATAGGTGACCAAACACCCTAAACCTCAGGTTGGTTTGCTTCTAGCCAATCTAAACAACTCAACATCTGTCTTAATCAATGCTGCCACAACAATAGTTGAAAGTGATCGTGTCTGAAAGATTCTTTTGCCTCTTTCTTTCCAAATGTGCAAGATTATGTATATTGACATGGTCATGTCATCCCTTTTCTACGCATCCATTTTGCCTCGGCGAGCTTTGTTCCACCAGCCATTAACAGTTGTGGAAGATTGCGCAAGTCGCACAACCCTCGGATCAGACCTCTGAAAATGAGCCCACACTTCTTTAGCCAATATGCAGTCTATAGCGAGGTGAGCCCCATTTTCAAAATGTTGGTCACAGAGACAGCATTTGTCATCGCGAGGGAGCCCTCTTCCACGTAATATCTCGGCTGTCCAATTTCGGTTACGCAGGAGCAGCCAAAAGAAGAACGGCACTATGCCTTCAGCCCTAATCTTCCAGAAATGCGCAACGTGTCATTGCAGTATGCGCGCGGCCACTGGCGGACCTTTGGCCAAGGCTGAGTTTTAATTGGAAAATAGGCTAAATACCTGAGAATACTAGGCAATTTTTTCATGGGCTTGGGGGGAGGGCGACGGCCCAAGTTCGCCCCCGTGATGGTCCGCCAGTGTATGCGGCCATGGAATTGTGCCTCATAGGCCGAACTGGTATGTTATGCAGGAGCAGCCAAAAGAAGAACTGCACTTTGCCTTCAGCCCTAATCTTCCAGACCTGCTTAAGGTGTGGCTGCAGTATGTGGCCATGGAATTGTGGCTCATATCCCTAATTCTGTCTTTTTTCATTTGCTATATTTTTCTCTTTGTTGTTTAACACCGAAACTGATAAATTTAGCAAACCGTAGTTATTTCTCCACCGGTAGCCAATACTAAAATGTTAAGGATTGCTGCTGTTTCCATGATATAGGTCTCTTGTCCGCCTCGAAATGGGTTCTATCTATGGCAGACCTGTTCTTTCTCCAGCTGCCAGACAATGTGCATAAGGCTCACCTTACCCGCACCGAGTCTCCTACACCTGGTGAAAGTGACTAGTGACCCCGTCCCAAATGAGATTATTCAGAAGCAAGTTGGAAGAATTTGCCCACCTCACACTCAATGGAAATGGGAAGCCCTTCCTCATAGAGTTGATGCTTTTCTGATTGGATTCCCTTCCTTGGACGACTTGATAGAGATGATTGAACAATCATAACGGCCTCAAATCACTGTCAGTTCGTGGAAAGTGCTGGACATTCCACACAAGCTCGAGTTCTAGTGGATTTGGGTACATGTAACTAAACCGGGCCGGAGGGAGTAGCAAATATATTGTACCCGTGCGCGTGGAGGATTGCGCGGGGCAGTGCTGACCGGCGGCAGTGCACTGCGATGCTACGATTCGAGCTCGAGACGGCAGCGACAACGGATTTTAACACTAAAAGGGTCTAGTTAGGTCCATTCACTTTACAAAGCTAAAACATCTTATATTTTAAAACAGAGGCGTAGTTACTATAGCGTGTGTGCATGAATACAGGGTGCAAGGTGATTAACACGACGTTCGCTCTGTATTATATTTCTAGCTTAACCGTCTTGATTTGCATATATGCCATGGCCATAGAGTTAACATTTAGTTAACATGGTCGAATTACGAACACATTTGCTACAACGATCTCACATATGCTTGTTCCGATGGTCACTATATGTAGGAGCTTAGTTACACGTAATGTCAATTCGATTACTTAAGCAGCTAGTTAGCCGTTCTGAGCAAGCATCGATCTCAGTAGGCAAGGAGGCCCTTGTCCTGGAAGCTCTTGATGCAGTCGTCGAACATCTGCTGGATGGACAGGAATGGAGGGAAGCCCAGCGCCTCCATCTTGCTCGTGTCCATCTCGTGTGCCCTATCATCCCCCTTCCCGCTGCTACACCTGATCAATCCAGTAAATCCCAACGACACCATGATGATCATGTACAGTATATATGATGAGATCGAGTTGGATGAATGAACAACTTGGCTAGCTAGGGCTTACTCTGTGGGGATGGGGTACTGGGGGTACCGCTCCCTGAGCGCCCCGAGCACCTCGGACCAGTGCGCGACGTCGCCGGAGCAGATGAGCCTCCCCGACGCCCTGCCGTCCTCCATGGCCAGGACGTGCGCCAGCACCACGTCGTCCACGTGCACGAACCCGATGGTCGTGTTCGGGTACTTGCCCAGCTCCCCCTTCAGCAGCGCCAGCACCAACAGCGCCGTGCTCGTCGGCGCCGCCCGCCCCAGCACCGGCCCGACCACGAACGACGGGTTCACCACCACCAGCTCCACCCCGTGCTGCTTCGCCAGCCGCCACGCCTCCTTCTCCGCCACCGTCTTGGCGTACGCGTACCACAGCCCGTACTTGCGGCAGTACTCCGCGTCGCTCCAGTGCGACTCGTTCAGCGACGGTGGCCCGCCGCCGTGCTGCGCCTGGTGGTGGCGGTAGCGGACGCAGGAGCAGGAGGAGGTGAACACGACGCGGCGCGGGGGCCGAGCCGCCCTGGCGCAGGAGCGGAGCACGTTGCCCGCGCCCTTCACGATGGGGTCCACCAGCTTCTCCTGCGCGTCCTTGCCGTCCTCGTAGCTCACCACCACGGGGGACGCGGCGTGGAAGACGCCGTCCACGCCATTCACGGCGGCGTCGAAGGAGCCCTCGACGAGCAGGTCGGCGCGGACCAGCTGCAGCCGCTCGTCGGCGCCCTCCAGGTCCCACAGGAACCCCACCTTGGCCTCGTCGCTCGGGTCCCGAACCGTGGCGCGCACCGTGTGGCCGGCGGCGAGCAGCGCCCGGATCAGGTGCGACGCGATGAACCCAGTCCCGCCGGTCACGCAGTACTCCGGCATCTCGACCGACCACTGATCTGTCACTCAATTTACTTCTCTATGTGTCGGTGGATCTTCCGTGTGAGAATCGACAATTTTATACTACCCCAGTAGTAGTGTGTTTTCTTGATCTGATCTCGAGCATGGGTAGAAAGAATGCAATGGACGAATCAGTTGGGCGCCATGGAGTTCGGTTTGGATTAGGTTGGTCATGGGAAGAGGATTCTTGAGGGCATCAAGCATGCATGGGCTATTATTGTTCATCAACTTCATTCTTTTGAAAACAACTAGCACAAATCAAATGAACAACGAAACTTTCATATGTTCAAATCCATATTTGAATGAATCGAAATGGCATTCAGTTCTTGATCGACCATGTCTTTTGTATCGTGCAATAGTGAAAATCACATAACACAAACTTTAAACGTGTAATAGTGAAAATCATAAATCTTGCATGGGACTCTAATACCAAGTGGATGAACTCCTCGATCCCGTCCGAATCCGAATCAAAATCACAAATGTGGAGGAAAAACATGAAATAATCATTTTACTCTCGGTGCGTGTGACCGTCTAAAAAGCTCACATGCATCACATAACTCTAACTACTCATACAAAATATTTCTTCAGAAAAATCGATGCTACTAATCTAAAATTAAATGTCATATGAATTATCATCGACTTATACCACAATATAGATGATTTATATTGAGTTTACCTTCAGTAAACCAGCTATACTTCTCACTATACCTGAATCAGTAACAAATCGGTGTATTGACTTGGAATCCGGAAACCAAAATGATTCCAGAACACAAATAGTGAATGCAATCATCTCTTCCACAGCCAGTAGACCGATCGCCGCCATCACCACGCGAGCGCGCTGCCCTGCCATCCCGAGCTCGTCCGTGGTGCGGCCCTGGCAGCCCAGCACAGGCCTAGATCGGGCCCGCAGAGCAGCCGCGCCTCTCGTGCCTTGCGCCTTCGCCCCTCGCCCAGGCAGCATCTCCCAGTGCTTCTCCCTCAGTCCTCCTCCACGCATGCTCCCCCGCTGGCCAGCGTCGCCGCCGCGCCGGCCCGAAACAGGCCCAGATCGGGCCCGTGTAGCCGCTGACAGCACATCCCGCAGTGCCCTCCACCCCGCCTTCCACCGCGTCGGACGTCGCCACCCAAGCCGATGGGCAGCTCCGCCATGCTGCGCTGCGCCAACCACTGGTCCGCCGCCTCTCCGCATGAAGAGGGGCAGTGGGGTCACGCTCTCCACGCCCTCCGCCTTTGGCGACCAGGCGCCGCCACCATTGCCGTAGGACTGTTTTTTAGGTCCATAGTTAAATGTCCGTGTGTTGCCACGGGAAAACAAGACATCTCATTTTGCACCCTCTTTATAACCCTCTAACACTTTCCACTCCATCTTTTGTCTCTTTTCTAGCGCACAGTCTAGCAACTTCTTATCATTTTGCCATCTTTTAGAGAAGACAATTATCAATACTATCATTTTATGTAGGTTAATATTAAAAATATGCTATGCTGGTATTAAAAATATGTTATGTTGATACTAAATCTAAATTGATTCTGAAAAGTGCAAGAATTTTGAACTCAAGCAGCGAGAAAGATACGCTGACAACAACTTTCAATAGAAAAGTATTATATAACATACACAAAACTACATTAACTATTCGCTCAATAAATATGGCTATCTAAGAAGTTCCATATTTTTTCTCGTTTCATTTGGTTCCTCCTGTAAGTGCCCATCTGAATGTCCATGCCTTGCCGGATCCTCAATTTTCTTTCTACACGTCACCGTGTTGTATATCGTAATCACCCTACTCCAGCAATACCGTGTCCTATGTCTTGGCAGTAGTCATTCCTATAGCTTAGACTTAGGATTGCTACATGATAACATGTCATGACAAATGAAATAAGCAGTCGACTGCCTTTTCCAAAACAAAAAAATTCTTCTTTCCCCACTTGTAGTTGTAGTCCAGTCTAATCTTAAATACATGCAAATTACTCTCGACCCCTGCATATACGAAGCTCGCCCCGCCATTGGTCCTCCCGGCGTCTATCCAACGAACTGCCTCAAGTAGAAACAACAATAAAAATATATATGTTTATTGCACATGATACCAGGGCTCTCAGCTAACCGCAAGAATCTGAAATTATGCTAATTATGGTATTTGGATTATCATAGTCACCGTGACACTAAGCATGGTTCCCTAAATCTGTCTATTTATATTGAAAGACATCCAAATAGAAAAAAATTTGTTTAATCTGAATACAAACTTGACAGATACAAAAACATGAATTAAGAAAATTAATGTGAAACCTCACCTTCTCCATACACCAAAACCCACCTGAATGACCTGAGAAATTTTAGTTACAAAACAGAGGGCACTAATTAAAAGCTAATCTGCATATTATCCTTGAGAATTTAAAAACAAATTAGAGCCCTATGTTCTGGGTGGTGATCTACATGAACTAATATTCAGTTACAAAAACTTGATAATATCTATAGAATAAACAGCCATTATAAAAAAGGAGCACCTGCATCCTAGCTTATGCCTCTGCACCGAACTCTTTTGCTGGAGTAAAAGATATCAGGAATTGTTTAGTAAACTGTTGTAGATAAAACTTCTAGATGGTTATAGCTATATGATTTGAAAATAAAGAAAAATTAAATCATATATGTCATGTGCAAAACTTCTAGATTGCAACCAATGCCGCAATTTGTGGCGTCTTAATGACAATTCGAAAACTTTTATTTACTCCGATATAGCACACAATCCCTGTTATTTGATCACTACATTACCCTAATGAGCACAACACACATGGATCTCACAAATTTTAAATGACTTATAAGCCAGTCTTTCACAATGGATAACATCGATCCCAAATTTGAGCATCAACAAAGCCAACAGCTAAGAAGTAAACATGGCAATAAACTTGATAAGGTATTATCCATCAATGTTTCACAAAAAAAATATAAAACTCTGTTTTACTGCCACTACATTATATTTCCAAAAATTGGTTCAAATAAGTTAGAAATATTGATCATGACATGCAAGCATCCTTTACTCTCGAAAATAAAACAAATCGTACATTGCAACCCAGATGAGTAATTTTGCATTTGAGTCTTAACCTTGTCTTTGGTGTTATAGTACCCAACTATATGTAGTGATGCTGTGAAAAATACTATATAATTCTGAATGTTTTCATGGTAGATTTAAATCTAATATGTAGCAATCTTAAATCATGGAAAATATGTATGTGATGCCGTGAAAGATAAACTATGGTGTAGAAGCTTGCCACATCCTTCTATATAAAAGTTACCTTCTTAACCGTGCCCGTTGAGTCATAGTACTACCAAGTACCAATAGACTCGGAGGTCCGCGCCCTATATAAAAGTCACCTTAACTGTAGCTTTCGTCGAGGAAATGGCGGCATCGACGAATGCTGCGTCTCGGAGGTTTGCACCCTATGTAGCAGCCTACACCGGAGCAACACATCGCCAACACCTTCAGTTGCAGCACCAGATACTCCACTTGTAGCCAAGGCATCACCTTCAAAAGGGGGAACAACACTGAGACGCTGCCGCTGCCCTGTCCAGCAGGGCTGGACCTAGTGTTTCCCCCGGTGCTCGAGGAGGAAGTCCTGCAATAGGAACAATCCCAGCCAGCATAGAAAGCACGTGAGGATTTAATCCAAGATTTTCACACAATGCTTGGCATCTTTTCCATGGTAAATACTTGTATTAAGCATCAGGAGATTGTTACACGTGGACTTGCATGAAGTGAGAAACCATGAATTAAAATGAGCATACATATTAACTCAAAATTCATTTTTGTGCTATGCAAAAGAAGTTGGAAATATCACTAAAGAATACATAATTTACCCAGAATAAATAAACGGCAACTCTCTTTCCACCCAAGATGTTCTCAATAACATCCTGCAATAGGAACAACCCAATCCAGTATATTAAGCATGTGAGGATTTAATCTAAGATTGCCACATAATCCTTGGCATTTTTCCATGGTAAAGACTTGTATTAAGCATCATGATATATGTTCACAACCAAGATCAACAATAAAAGGTAGGAAATGCCCCAGCTAGAGTTTACTAAATCTAGACTCTAAGCAATCTTACCAAACTCATGAGCCAGACTATTGCACAATCTGCCAACTGACCAAGTGACTGAAAACTACAACCATTGAGCCAGCTACTAGTATCCGCGATGTCTTTGACATGCTCTATAGCTAGAAGTAGAGTCGTACACTTTGTTTATCACCATAGTACTGTCCAACTCGAAAATGATTGGGGTATGTCAGGGAGCATGCTTCGGCATTAAAGGAAATTATCCAGAACCTAATTCAACATGTACGCTGGTATGTTATACAGTTTTCTTTCCTTTGATTTTCCCATTCCGGTCCATGATTTAGTTCCCTGGTATTTCCGATCATGAACAGATGGAAAAACTCATAGAGCAGATGTCGGTGGAGGCCATGAAATTGCTGTCACACCAACATGTATGATAAGAAATATGCATAAATAACATTTCAATTTTCCATTCATTAGACATTTATGTGGCATGAGAAGAAATGGTTGTAGAGTAATCACTGGCAGTTAGTTGATTATTTGTACGCGGATGCTGCCAATATTTCTACGGACGAAAATATCGTGATGTATGCTACGTCCTACAACAAACAAATATGGAAGCAGTTAAATCATAGACAACTATTTCGCAGTAAAAACATGGGCATGTAAAAATTTCTTCCGTCAAGCTAGGGAGTCATGCTGCTATTGTGGCCACAGGCATAGTTCCTTACGTTCGTGACATCAATTATTGATCTTGGTAGATGGCACATGAATAAAAAGCTTGGCCAACAATGGCGAGAAAATAAGGAACCATACCTTAATCTTGCCTAATTGCTCGGAGCTCTCGCAAGACCTGCTCCGTATCGACAATCATCGCACATAATATCTTATCCGTGGACCAAAAGTCACATAGACAACTTAGTTTGAAGGCTGAATTGATCAATGTAGTTGAAACAATAAACTACCATATAGAAATAAAACTACCATATAGAAATATAAATTTACACGATCCCATATGAGATGGATACATGAAATTCACTTATTAAAACTTTTACAAATAAACTTCGGTCAAACTTCTTCAAGTTGGTGTAGTAGTGTGTACATAATATTCAAGACTCGAATTTTCCGAGGGAATCTGCTACCAAATTATTACTGTATTGATAATCCCAAAACTGTGTATTCTATGAATGGATAGCTCATGTTTCAGAATCACAACACTCTCTTCTGCTAACAATACCTACTGGAAAAAATCCATCAAACTGATAAATTCACCAATCCACAAATTTGAGTCAAATCACATTAAAACCATACCATGGGTATTTCAGGTGCAAGGGAAAAGATCAAGAAAAAACATGTTAGTATTAAAACCATCGGCTCTCACCTGCTAGCATCTCCAGCCTTATGTACTACCAAATCTATATAGATACAGTAATATTTTATACTCTGAAGCCCAGGAATTGAGGCCACTGGTTCAAGAAACAAATTCTTCTCTATGTCCCTGCCGCGGCTCACATCGATTGTGCTACCAGCACTCTCAGATACAGAGCATGCTTGACAACAATATACAACGATTGATTAAGAACTTATAAATTTAATGACATCTAATCATAAATTCTGAATTCCATAGAGTAGCATTACCATTGATATGCAACAGTAAGACGTGTTTTGCAACCAGTGTTCCTCAACAATTACTAAGCCGCTACTCTCTTATCTACTATACAAAGAAAAAATAATTGCAGTCAGATAGAGATCATATCTCTGAAACAAAATAACTGCAGGGAGCTCAAGACTGTCATCGATCTTGGATGCAGCGTACTACACACGAGAACAATGTCGTGCACATGGGAGTCCTGGCGAGGGCTCGTTGCAGTCCACGCCGGCACAACCGTTCAGAGAAGTAGATTCGGCGGAGGAGTCCGAGAGGGTGGAGGGGCGACCCTCGACCCTCCCCCAAACGCCGGAAGGGCAGGGCTGCAGCCCTCTTGCTAGAAACAGAGCTGGACCACAGGGGAGGAGAGTGAACGTTTGTGCGGGGGATCTGGGAGGGGAGCAAGTGGGCAGGAGATCCGAACACAGCCAGCTGTGGCGGTGGAAGGCGGTAGGTAGCCAAAAAATTTGCGCTGCCAGATCTACAGCTGGCGTCGCCGGTTTGACGTTTAAGGCTTGGCGAGGGGAGGTGCGGGGCCCTTGCACGGTGGCTACGGGAGAGCTTGTTGCCGGCCAAGAAGAAGATAGAGCAATGAGAGGGGGTCACCGGCGCTGCTAAGGGAGATGCGGTTAGGGATCGGAGAGGGGAATCGGGACGGGGAGGGGCCATAGTGCCAGAGGAAGAGGGACACATGGAACTGCGGAAGGACGACGAAACGGGGCGATGCGTGACGAAAGCGAGCGAAACGCTACTGTGGCAGAAAATGGAACGTTTTGTCTTTTTAAGTACTCCCTCCGTCCCAAAATAGATGTCTCAAATTTGTTAAAATTTAAATGAATCTAGACACTATTTAGTATATAGATTCATTCAAAATTTAAAAAACTCAAGACATCTATTCTTGGACGGAGGGAGTAGTAGAGATATTCCACTGTAACATGATCAAATACGGCTTGAGTTTTCTAAACATCGCCTCCCTAGTCCCTATTAGCCTTGATCTCTTAGAGAAACTCTATCAGATACTGCATATCTCAAAATGTGTGTTCTGCGATTCCAACGAGATTTATTTTTCGATTTTTCCTTCGCAAAATAGTTTGGAGAGTTATTTAGTTTACTTTTAATATCTCTCCTCCAACCAATGTTACGAATATGTTCGGAAATTGGTTGAATGGAGTAGATAAGGTCTCTAAAGAAAGAATTAGAATTGGTATTTGCGCTTTGCAGTCCCGTCTCCAGAATTTGGGGACTCCGGTGTGGCTTACAAAATGGGTTCTTGATTTTTGTTCAAACTCAATAACTAGTAAAACAAAATATATGTTCACTAATTATATTACTTTAGAATGTGTTATTTCATACTACAACGTTAAGAAATATATCATAAAGAGTAAATATAACACTAAAGTAGTAGACAAACCTCATGCTCTACCAAAAAGCATCATCCATCTGGTATTTTTTGAAATAAAATCTTTAATCATATCTTTATAACTAATCGTCTCCAATATATCAATTCTCAAGTGCTATTGCCGCCAATCCACCGAGTCTTTCTTGTACCATAGTAGAATGCATATAGGACTTCAGCAACTTTAGTTTAGAAAACCTCCTTTCCGCATATGCAACAGTGAATGGCTAACAAAATTCTATATGGAATAGTAGCAAAAGGATAAAAGAGATGCTTCTCCCAGAACTTCAGAATATCAAGCGGATCTATAGATTTCTCAAGTAAATCACGGATAAAAAATCAATTCCAGCACAATTCTTCTCCATCAATATCCCCATTCATACCGTAATTGCAGCCTCAAGTTTCACACAAGCATCTATCAAATTCTTCTCATCCAAGAATTGCATCCTATATGAAGTAAACAAGAAAACAAAAGTTTTCTCATACTCTTTGTATTGTTCAAATCTGGTAGTAAGTGAAGCAATAGCTTGATCAACAATAGGTATAAAATAATTAGCACTTTGTTCTCCTCATGATTTGTCATGTTTTACAAATGAGTTGAAAAATTAGAAAAATAGTTTAGCTTCAAACTTAAAACTTGAGAGAGAGAGAGAAAGAAGGGATCAGGCTAAGAACATACTAGTTGTCCTTGTTGTCGATGGAATAATCAGATTGATAATTAATAGTTGTCTGGATGCACCGCTCCAAGTCTAAGGTTTAGGGTCCAAGCCTAGCAACCGATCTCATCAATAGGATGCACCTGGCTTGAGGCGATTGCTCGAGCTATCCAGTGCCAGGTTGGTTGGCAGCCTACTAGAAGACTTCAAGATACATAGGTTTATTTTGTTTTTGTTTCATTGGTTGATCCATGTATCCACTCTTTGTGATCCATGTTTTGTAAACTTTGAATCTTAAACTTTGGGTAATAAAAGGGATGTGTGCATCGTTTGATGCAGAGGCCGTGGCGATGCTCACATTTCGAAAAAAGATAATGCATATCATGGTACAACAAAACACGTATGTGGTAGACTGCAAAACTGCTTTTCAGCAAAAAAGTGGTCACGCAGACCAAATCCTGGTTTTGTGGTACAACTATACCGCATCTATGGATCTCCATCATAATATGTGATATGATATGGCCTTTCTTCTTTGTGCTTCCGATCTCCATCTTCAAGCATGAACATGATCTCCATCATCACCGGCATTGCATCAAGGTCAATGACGTCGCTCCATGGTTGTCGTCCACCAGCTTCAACTATTACAACTACTTTGAATAGACACGCGGGTCTTAACAGAAATTAAAGACAACCATATGGCTCCTGCTGGTTGCCAACTTACAATAAGGAACATTGCATACATCAAATATAATCACAATCATGGACATATCACATCACAACACACCCCTGCAAAACAAAGTTAGACGCCTCTAATTTTCGTTGCATATTTTACGTGGTTTGGGGATTTCAATAAGTGTCGCTCTAACTTACGAACAAGAACCACAACGTTGATGCTAGAACTATCAAGTGCCCGTTGTAAATTGGATCTATACTATAATGGGAGAGACAGATGTAGGGTTTCGTAGCATGGAAAACAAAAAATTTCTACCGCATACAAACAAACAAGCCAAGATCTATCTACTAGATTGTAGCAACGAGTCGATGGAATAACTCACCCTCGAAGATTCCAAAGTGTTTAACGAGAGCGGATTCTCGTGGGTGATGTAGTCGTACTCTTCCCGATCTCAAGATCGCATAGACGATCCTTCCGGCGCTGCGTTCCGGCAGTGCTCCCGCAGTCGGTCACACGTTCGGTACTCGACGAAGACCTTTCTCTCCCTTGTTCTAGCAGGCAGCTGAGGTTGTAGCACTCTCCTCGCGATTCCAGCAGCACAACGGCGTGGTACCGGAAGTAGAGGGAAGATCTCGCAGGGCTTCGCCTTAAGCCGGAGCGAGTATGGTGGACTATGAGAGAGCTCCTCGGCGATCTAGGGTTTAGACACACCAAGGAGGCGGCTTGCCCTAGGGCGGCGGCGGCGGCAGCAGGAGGTGGCGGCGCCGGCGGCTAGGGTTTGTGGGGTGTGAGAGGTGTGTTTGGAGGGGCAGCCCTGCCCCTCCTTATATAGGTGGAGGGGGCGCACCAAGGGGAGGGGAGTCCCTCCCCAACTCGGTCTCCAAGGGCCGGCGGTGGAGGGGAGGAACTCCTCCCCAACTCGGTTTCCACCTTCCCCTCCACTTCCCAAAATAGCCATTTGACTTTTCAAATTGGCGTTTGACTTTTCAAACTAGGATTTGATTAAATCCTTTATTTTGTTCAGAGACGACACCTAGTACATGATGCAATCATACCAACTTGATATAACACATTCATGTACCCTTCCCCTCCGGAGTGCCGGACATTCCGGAACCTTCTAGAACATTCCTGATGAAAACACCGGAACCATTCTCCAACCCCGAAACAGGACTTTCCTTATATGAATCTTATTCTCCGGACCATTCCGGATCTCCTCGTGATATCCCGGATCCCATCCGAGACTCCGAACAACATTCGGTCTCTTACTCATCATTCCATAACTACTCAACAACATCGAATCCTTAAGTGTGTCTCCCTACGGTTCGTGAATTATGCAGACATGATCGAGACACTTCTCCGATCAATAACCAATAGAGGAATCTGGAAATTCATATGGCTCCCTCATATTTCTATGATTACTTTGCGATCGAATGAACCACTTACATACGATACCAATTTCCCTTTGTCTCATGATAGTTTACTTATCCGAGGTTTTGATCGTCGGTATCTCTTCATACCTAGTTCAACCTCGTTACCGATAAGTACTCTTTTCTCGTTCCCGTGGTATGTGATCCCTTGTGAGCCAGTCACATGCTTGCAAGCTAATTGGATGACATTCCACCGAGAGGGCCCGGAGTATATCTATCTGTCATATGGATGGACAAATCCCACTCTTGATCCATGTGTCTCAACCCATACTTTCCGAACACTCAATGCCACCTTTATAGCCACCCAGTTACGGTGTGGTGTTTGATGTCATCAAAGCATCCTTCCGATGATGGTGATAAGCATGATCTCATGGTCGAAGGAATTAGGTTACTATGTATCAGAAAGCTTATAGCAAATGAACTATATTAAATGACTTGATCTTTATGCTACGCTTAACTATAGGAGTATGTCCATCACATCATTCCCCTAATGATATGACCCTGTTGTTAATAACATCTCTATGTTCATGATCAGGAAACCATGATCATGCATTAACCAACAAGCTAGTTTAACAAGAGGCTTTACTAGGGACTCTTTTATGTTTACAAATCACACAAGTATTAATGTTTCTGGTTAATACAATTATAGCATGGTATGTAAACATTTATCATAAGTATGAAGATATGATAATAACAACTTTATTATTGCCTCTTGGGCATATCTCCAACATGTACATGCTAGGCTCGTCAAGATCAAACCTTAGCTTCCGCATGAGCAAATCTGGATTGCTCACGTTGTATACACTTGCGGAATCTAACACACCCGATCATCACGTGGTGCTTCGAAACAACAAGCTTTAGCAACGGTGCTTACTAAGGGTGAACACTTTAGGACTTGAAATTTATGTGCATGAGGGATCATCTTATAATGCTACCGTCGTTAACTAAGCAATAAAAGATGCATAAAGGATTAACATCACATGCAATTCATAATATGTGATATGATATGGCCTTTCTTCTTTGTGCTTCCGATCTCCATCTTCAAGCACGAACATGATCTCTATCATCACCGGCATTGCATCAAGGTCAATGACGCTTCTCCATGGTTGTCGTCCACCAGCTTCAACTATTACAACTACTTTGAATAGACACGCGGGTCTTAACAAAAATTAAAGACAACCATATGGCTCCTGCCGGTTGCCAACTTACAATAAGGAATATTGCATACATCAAATATAATCACAATCATGGCCATATCACATCACAGCACACCCCTGCAAAACAAAGTTAGACGCCTCTACTTTCTTTGCATGTTTTACGTGGTTTGGGGCTTTCAATAAGTGTCGTTCTAACTTACGAACAAGAACAACAACATTGATACTAGTATTGTCAATCACCCGTTATAAATTGGATCTTAACTATGTTGGGAGAAACAGGCACCCGCAAAGCCACTTATGCAATACAAGTTACATGTCAAGCGTGGAGCAAGTCTCATGAACGATGTCATGTAAGGTTAGCCCGGGCCACTTCATCCCACCATCCCGCAAGATGCAAAGTACACAAGAAGCAATTGACAATAAAAGCATCAACGCCCACAATGACCATTGTGTTCTACTTGTGCAACAGATCTACATATAGACACGACTCTGATACCACTGTAGGGTTTCGTAGCATGGAAAACAAAAAATTTCTACCGCATACAAACAAACAAGCCAAGATCTATCTACTAGATTGTAGCAACGAGTCGATGGAATAACTCACCCTCGAAGATTCCAAAGGGTTTAACGAGAGCGGATTCTCGTGGGTGATGTAGTCGTACTCTTCCCGATCTCAAGATCGCGTAGACGATCCTTCCGGCGCTGCGTTCCGGCAGCGCTCCCGCAGTCGGTCACACGTTCGGTACTCGATGAAGACCTTCCTCTCCCTTGTTCTAGTAGGCAGCGGAGGTTGTAGCACTCTCCTCGCGATTCTGGCAGCACAACGGCGTGGTACCGGAAGTAGAGGGGAGATCTCGTAGGGCTTCTCCTTAAGCCGGAGCGAGTATGGTGGACTATGAGAGAGCTGCTCGGTGATCTAGGGTTTAGACACACCAAGGAGGAGGCTTGGCCGGTGGCTAGGGTTAGATAGGCGGAGGCGGCTTGCCCTAGGGCGGCGGCGGCTGCAGGAGGGCCGACGGCTTAGGGCTAGGGTTTGCGGGTGGAGGTGTTGCGTGCTAGGAGGGGCAGCCCTGCCCCTCCTTATATAGGTGGAGAGGGCGCGCCAGGGGAGGGGAGTCCCTCCCCAACTCGGTTTCCCAAGGGGGCCGGCGATGGAGGGGAGGAACTCCTCCCCAACTCAGTTTCCACCTTCCCCTCCACTTCCCAAAATAGCCGTTTGGCTTTTCAAATTGGCGTTTGACTTTTCAAACTAGGATTTGATTAAACCCTTTATTTTGTTCAGCGATGACACCTAGTACATGATGCAATCATACCAACTTGATATAACACATTCATGTAACCTTCCCCTCCGGAGTGCCGGACATTCCGGAACCTTCTAGAACATTCCCGATGAAAACACCGGAACCATTCTCCAACTCCAAAATAGGACTTTCCTTATATGAATCTTATTCTCCGGACCAATCCGTATCTCCTCGTGATATCCCGGATCCCATCCGAGACTACGAACAACATTCGGTCTCTTACTCATCATTCCATAACTACCCAACAACATCGAATCCTTAAGTGTGTCTCCCTATGGTTCGTGAATTATGCGGACATGATCGAGACACTTCTCCGAACAATAACCAATAGAGGAATCTGGAAATTCATATGTCTCCCACATATTTCTACGATTACTTTGCGATCGAATGAACCACTTACATACGATACCAATTTCCCTTTGTCTCATGATAGTTTACTTATCCGAGGTTTTGATCGTCGGTATCTCTGCATACCTAGTTCAACCTCGTTACCGATAAGTACTCTTTTCTCGTTCCCGTGATATGTGATGCCTTGTGAGCCAGTCACATTCTTGCAACATAATTGGATGACATTCCACCGAGAGGGCCCAGAGTATATCTATCCGTCATATGGATGGACAAATCCCACTCTTGATTCATGTGTCTCAACCCATACTTTCCAAACACTCAATGCCACCTTTATAGCCACCCGGTTACGGTGTGGTGTTTGATGTCATCAAAGCATCCTTCCGGTGATGGTGATAAGCACGATCTCATGGTCGAAGGAATTAGGTTACTATGTATCAGAAAGCATATAGCAATTGAACTATTAAAATGACTTGATCTTTATGCTACACTTATCTATAGGAGTATGTCCATCATACCATTCTCCTAATGATATGATCTTGTTGTTAATAACATCTTAATGTTCATGATAGGGAAACCACAATCATCTATTAACCAACAAGCTAGTATTATGAAGAGTCTTTACTAGGGACTCTAATTTAGTTTACAAATCACACAAGTATTAATGTTTCCTGGTTAATACTGTTATAGCATGAATGTAAACATTTATCATAAACACAAAGATATAATAATAACTATATTTATTACTGCATCTAGGGCATATCTCCAACAGTCTCCCACTTGCACTAGAGTCATCTAATCTAGATTACATGGTAATATACCGAACACCCATGGCAGTTTGGTGTTGGTCATGTCTTGCCCTCGGGAGAGGTTTAGTCAACGGATCCGCCACATTCAGATCTGTGTGTACTTTGCAAATCTTTATGTCTCCATCTTGGACATGTTCTCGAATAGCGTGAAAACGTAGCTTGATGTGCTTCAGCTTCTTGTGTGACCTTGGTTCTTCCGCATTGGCTATGGCGCCCATGTTATCACTGTATATAGACATTTGGTCCAGCGCACTTGGAACCACACCGAGCTCTGTAATGAACTCCTTCATCCATATCGCTTCTTGTGAAGCCTCCGAAGCAGCTATGTATTCCGATTCAGTTGAAGATCTCGCCACAACGCTTTGCTTTGCACTCCTCCAGCTAACCGTTGCACCATTCAAAATAAATATGTATCCAGATTGTGATTTAGAATCATCCGGATCGGCGTTCCAAGTAGCATCGGTGTAACCATTAACAACGAGTTGTTCATCACCTCCATAAGAAAGAACCATATCCTTAGTTCTTCTCAAGTACTTAAGGATGTTTTTGACCACTGTCCAATGATCCACTCCTAGATCACTTTGATATCTGCTAGTTAAACTAACAGCATATGCAATGTCGGGTCTAGTACATAGCATGGCATACATTAGAGATCATATGGCTAAGGCATAGGGAGTCTTACTCATCCTTTCTCTATCTTCTGCCGTTGCTGGACTTTGAGTTTTACTCAAGGTCGTATTGGGCAACATGGGCAAGAACCCTTTCTTGCTATCTTCCATTCCAAACCTCTTTAGAACTTTGTCCAAATATGTACTTTGTGACAATGATATTAGGCGTCTTGATCTATCTCTATAAATCTTTATGCCTAATATGTAAGCTGCTTCGCCAAGATCTTTCATTGAAAAACTATTATTCAAATATTCCTTGACACTATTAAGAAGGTCTACATCATTCCCAATCAACAATATGTCATCGACATATAGTATTAAGAATGCTACAGAGCTCCCACTCACTTTCTTGTAAATACAAGCTTCTCCATAAGTTTGTATAAAACCAAAGCTTTTGATTACCTTATCAAGACGTTGATTCCAACTTCGGGATGCTTGCTTCAATCCATATATGGACCTTTGAAGTTTGCATACCTTGTTAGAATCTTTAGGATCAAAAAAACCTTTGGGTTGCATCATATACAACTCTTCATCAATGTCTCCATTGAGGAACGCTATTTTGACATCCATCTGCCATATTTCATAATCGTAATATGCAGCGATTGCTAACATAATCCTCACAGACTTTAGCTTCTCTACTAGTGAGAAAGTCTCATCGTAGTCAGCTCCTTGAATTTGTCGAAACCCTTTTGCGACAACTCGAGCTTTATAGACAGTAACATTACCATCAGCATCTATTTTCTTCTTCAAAATCCATTTGTTCTTGACAGCCTTTCGGCCATCTGGTAAGTCCACCAAAGTCCATACTTGGTTTTCGTACATGGATCCAATCTCGGATTTCATGGCTTCTTGCCATTTATTGGAATCTGGGCTCATCATCGCTTCCTCATATGTCTCAGGGTCATCGGTGTTGTCCACCAACATGACACTTATAACGGGATCATACCAATCAGGAGTGGTACGAGTTCTCGTTGACCTGCGAGGCTCTGTAGCAACTTCAACCGAAGTTTCATGATCATCATCATTAGCTTACTCTCTTATTGGTGTAGGCGCCATAGGAACTTCTTCCGGTGCTGCGCTACTCGCAAGTTCGAGAGAAGGTTCAACAACCTCGTCGAGTTCTACTTTCCTTCCAGTCACTTCTTTCGAGAGAAATTCCTTCTCCAGAAAGGATCCATTCTTGGCAACGAAGATTTTGCCCTCGGATCTATGATAGAAGGTATACCCGATAGTTTCCTTCGGGTATCCTATGAAGACGCATTTTTCCGCTTTGGGTTCAAGCTTGTCCGGCTGTAACTTCGTTACATAGGCTTCGCAACCCCAAACTTTAAGGAACGACAATTTAGGTTTCTTCCCAAACCATAATTCATACGGTGTCGTTTCAACGGATTTAGATGGTGCCCTATTTAAAGTGAATGCGGTTGTTTCTAATGCATAACCCCAAAACGATAGCGGTAAATCTGTAAGTGACATCATAGAACGAACCATATCTAAGAGAGTTCGATTACGACGTTTGGACACACCATTACGCTGTGGTGTTACCGGTGGTGTCAATTGTGAAAGTATTCCGCCTTTCTTCAAATGCTCGCCAAACTCGTAACTTAGATATTCACCTCCACGATCAGAACATAGAAATTTAATCTTCTTGTTACGTTGATTCTCTACCTCACTTTGAAATTCCTTAAACTTCTCGAAAGTTTCGGACTTAATTTCATGAAATAGATATACCCATATCTACTCAAGTCATCCGTGAAGGTAAGAACATAACGATAACCACCACGCGATGCTACACTCATTGGTCCACACACATCGGTATGTATGATTTCCAATAAGTCTGTAGCTCGCTCCATTATACCAGAAAATGGAGTCTTAGTCATTTTACCCATCAGACATGCTTTGCATCTTTCAAGTGATTCGAAATCAAGTGATTCAAGAAGTCCATCGAAATGGAGTTTCTTCATACGCTTTACTCCGATATGACCAAGACGACAGTGCCACATATAGGTCGAGTTATCGCTCAATTTCAAACGTTTAGCCTCAATGTTATTTATGTGTGTATTACTACAATCGAGATTCAATAAGAATAGAACATCTATCAAAGCTGCATGTGCATAAAACATATTACTCATATAAATCGAACAACCATTATTCTCTGACTTAAACAAGTAACCGTCTCGTAATAAACAAGATCCCAATATAATGTTCATGCTCAACGCAGGCACCAAATAACAATTATTTAAGTATAAAACTAATCCCGATGGTAGATGAAGAGGTAGCGTGCCGACCGCGATCACATCAACCTTTGATCCATTTCCAACGCGCATCGTCACCTCGTTCTTCTCTAGCTTCCGTTTATTCTGCAGTACCTGTTTCGAGTTACAAATATGAGCAACCGAACCAGTATCAAATACCCAGGCACTACTACAAGTACTAGTGAGATACACATCAATAACATGTATATCGGATATACCTTTCTTCTTGATGTTGCCGTTCTTCAAATCTGCCAAGTACTTTGGGCAGTTCCGCTTCCAGTGACCCTCTTGCTTGCAGTAAAAGCACTCAGTATCAGGCTTAGGTCCAGCCTTGGTCTTCTTCGCCGGTGCGGCAACTTTCTTACCGCCCTTCTTGAAGTTTTCCTTTTGCTTAGACTTGCCTTTCTTGAATTTGGTGGTCTTATTGACCAACAACACTTGGTGCTCTTTCTTGATCTCCACTTCTGCAGATTTCAACATGGAGAAGAGTTCTGGCAACGTCTTGTCCATGTTTTGCATATTGTAGTTCATCACGAAGTTCTTGTAACTTGGTGGTAGTGATTGGAGGACACGGTGAATCCCCAAAGAATTAGGAATCACTATACCCAAACTTTGGAGTTTGTTTGCGTGCCCAGACATCTTAAGCACATGCTCACTGACGGAGCTGCCCTCTTCCATCTTGCAGTTAAAGAACTTTTCAGAAGCCTCATAGCTCTCAATTGCCGCATGAGTCTCAAAGATCAATTTGAGATCACGGACAATATCATGTGGGTCTGAGTTCTCAAACCTTTTCTGAAGCTCCGATTCTAAACCATACAAGATAGCACACTGAACTGTGGAGTACTGTGTCTTCCGAGTGAGGTAAACATTCTTTACTTCATCGGTAGCAGTAGCTGCAGGTGGGTCACCCAGCGGTGCATCCAACACATAGGTCAAATTACCAGCTGTGAGGACAATCCTCAAATTGCGGAACCAATCCGCGAAGTTGCTTCCATTGTTTTTCAACTTTTCTTTCTCTAGGAACGCATTAAAATTGATGGTAGGGGCTGCCATTGATCTACAACATATTTGCAATAGTTTAGACTAAGTTTATGACAAATTGAGTTCAAATTAATAATAAAATTAATCTAGGTGAACTCCCACTCAAAACAACATCCCTCACATTGTTTTAGTGATCACACGAACCAAATCCACCACATCAACACCGATCATCACGAGAGTTGATATAGTTTCAATGGCGAACAATCGACATGTTCATCATATCTACTATATGATTCATGTTTTACCTTTCGGTGATCCGTGTTCCGAGACCATGTCTGTACATGCTAGGCTCGTTAAGAACAAACCATATGGCTCCTGCCGGTTGCCAACTTACAATAAGGAACATTGCATACATCAAATATAATCACAATCATGGCCATATCACATCACTGCACACCCCTACAAAACAAAGTTAGACGCTTCTACTTTCTTTGCATGTTTTACGTGGTCAGGGGCTTTCCATAAGTGTCGCTCTAACTTACGAACAAGAATCACAACGTTGATGCTAGAACTATCAAGTGCCCGTTGTAAATTGGATCTATACTATAATGGGAGAGACAGACACCCGCAAAGCCACTTATGCAATACAAGTTGCATGTTCAGCGTGGAGCAAGTCTCATGAACGATGTCATGTAAGGTTAGCCCGGGCCGCTTCATCCCATCATACCGCAAGATGCAAAGTACACAAGAAGCAATTGATATTAAAAGCACCACCGCCCACAATGACCATTGTGTTCTACTCGTGCAACAGATCTACATATAGACACGGCTCTGATACCACTGTAGGGGTTCGTAGCATGGAAAACAAAAAATTTCTACCGCATGCAAACAAACAAGCCAATATCTATCTACTAGATTGTAGCAACGAGTCGATAGAAGAACTCACCCTCGAAGATTCCAAAGCGGTTAACGAGAGCGGATTCTCGTGGGTGATGTAGTCGTACTCTTTCTGATCTCAAGATCGTGTAGACGATCCTTCTAGCACCGCGTTCCGGCAGCGCTCCCGCAGTCGGTCACACGTTCGGTACTCGATGAATACCTTCCTCTCCCTTGTTCCAGCAGGCAGCGGAGGTTGTAGCACTCTCCTCGCGATTTTGGCAACACGACGACGTGGTACCGGAAGTAGAGGGGGGGATCTCGCAGGGCTTCGCCTTAAGCCAGAGCGAGTATGGTGGACTATGAGTGAGGCCTTGGCGATATAGGGTTTAAAGGCACCAAGGGAGGAGACTAGCTGGAGGCTAGGGTTAGGGTTTCACCCCAACTCGGCGAGTTGGTGGTGCCCTAGGTGGTGGTGGCGCCGGCGGCTTAGGGTTAGGGTTCCGGGTGTGAGAGGTGTAGATCTAGAGGGGCACCCCTGCCCCTCCTTTTATAGGTGGGAGGGCGCGGCCAAGGGGGAGGGAGTCCTCCCCCAAGTCGGCCTCCTTGGCCGGCGGTGGAGGGAGAAGGACTTCCTCCCCAAGTAGGTTTCCTACTCTCCCTCCACCAAGCAAACTTGTTGTTTGACTTTTCAAATTGGCGTTTGACTTTTCAAACTAGGATTTGATTTATTCCTTTATTTTGCTCAGCGATGACACCTAGTATATGATGCAATCATTCCACATTGTTATGACACATTCATGTACCCTTTCCCTCCGGAGTGCCGGACCTTCCGGAACCTTCTAGAACATTCTCGATGAAAACACCGGAATCATTCTCCAACTCCGAAACAGGACTTTCCTTATATGAATCTTATTCTCCGAACCATTCCGGATCTCCTCGTGATATCCCGGATCCCATCCGAGACTCCGAACAACATTCAGTCTCTTACTCATCATTCCATAACTACTCAACAACATCGAATCCTTAAGTGTGTCTCCCTACAGTTCGTGAATTATGCGTACATGATCGAGACACTTCTCTGAACCATAACCAATAGAGGAATCTGGAAATTCATATGGCTCCCACATATTTCTACGATTACTTTGCGATCGAATGAACCACTTACATACGATACCAATTTCCCTTTGTCTCACGATAGTTTACTTATCCGAGGTTTTGATCGTCGGTATCTCTGCATACCTAGTTCAACCTCGTTACCGATAAGTACTCTTTTCTTGTTCCCGTGATATGTGATCCCTTGTGAGCCTGTCACATGCTTGCAAGCTAATTGGATGACATTCCACCTAGAGGGCCCAGAGTATATCTATCCGTCATATGGATGGACAAATCCCACTCTTGATTCATGTGTCTCAACCCATACTTTCCAAACACTCAATGCCACCTTTATAGCCACCCAGTAACGGTATGGTGTTTGATGTCATCAAAGCATCCTTCCGGTGATGGTGATAAGCACGATCTCATGGTCGAAGGAATTAGGTTACTATGTATCAGAAAGCATATAGCAATTGAACTATTAAAATGACTTGATCTTTATGCTACGCTTATCTATAGGAGTATGTCCATCATATCATTCTCCTAATGATATGATCTTGTTGTTAATAACATCTCAATGTTCATGATAGGGAAACCACAATCATCTATTAACCAACAAGCTAGTATTATGAAGAGGCTTTACTAGGGACTCTAATTTAGTTTACAAATCACACAAGTATTAATGTTTCCTGGTTAATACTGTTATAACATGAATGTAAACATTTACCATAAACACAAAGATATAATAATAACTATATTTATTACTGCCTCTCGGGCATATCTCCAACACTAGCCAGTTCCAACAATGGAAGAGAATGAATTGACTCTTCTTGGACGTGACCATATCCTTGTACCTCTCTTGTGCTATTTGATTTGGGGAAATGATCCGAATCATAACAAAATTCTAGTATAGAAACAACACTACAACAACATTTCAGCATAATAGGAGGAGGATGGTCGACAAGGTGAGATCAAAAGGCCACGGTGTGTTGGTGTGTCTTCTAGCCGAGGAAGAAGAGAGGTGGCAGGGAGGACTTCTAGTCGCACTGGAAATGCTGCCAATGTGGGCGAATACGTCGCCAAAGGGGAGGTGTCAGTTAGAGGGAGGTCCAATCGAGGAGATGAGAAATCGAGGTGTCTGTTCAGGCGTGGGTTAATTTGTTCATGACAAGGCGTGCAAGGGTTAGTGTCAACAATTAGCTAGACTTTGGGTGAGTTGGGCCTTTATAAAGTCAGCCTCGTGGAAAGGAAGAGTGTGTCTTGGGCAGAAATATGTTAGAACACATACGCTATAAGAGAATTACACACTCACACTTTGTTGTTGAAGTCAATATGAAATAGCCAAATCGATTAGGCCACACCACAAATTTTCCAACCATATTTTTGACCTTCCCCAATTCCATGGTTCCCAAGTAGATTCCGAAATTGGATAGCTGCCGTATTCTCAACATCAACCTCATGTGTGCTTCTCAATGAATTGGTCCTACTTCCCATCTTTCACGGTCATGGGCTTCGCCAAGGGGACGCCATCTCCCCTCTTTTGTTTTTCATCGCCATAGACATTTCCACTCGCCATGGTCTCCTCCAGAAGCTTAGAAATAGGGGAGCAATCTTGATAACCTCTCTTTATGTGGATGACGCGTCTATTATTCTTGCCCCTTAAGGAATACATTCAAAACCTTGCATCGATTCTACATGGGTTTACCGGATTATGTACTAACTTCCAAAAGAGCTTTGTGGTTCCAATTTGTTCCGGAGACATTAACCTTGATGTCATCCTTGATGGTCTCCCGGTTGTGAAATCTTCTTTCCCCATGACGTATCCTGGCCTACCTCTCTCTGTTTTGCACCTCCGCCGCGTTGACTTCCAACATCTTGAAGACAAAGTCACCAGTAAACTTTCAACTTTCAATGGGAAACTTATTACTATGCCCGGTTGCAACTCCCTCGTTAAATCTGCGCTCACCTCGGAAGCAATCTACCATTTGAGCCCTCTCAACATATATCTGGAAACAATTGATGAGAACGCCAATGAGTTAGAAATAGCATTACTTTGGTAAGCTAAGGAGACCACCAGTGCTGAATGCAAAGTTAATTGGGCTACGGTTTGCCGCCCCAAAAAACTTTGGTGGCCCCGGGGTTATAAACATAGATAAATTTGCAAGAACACTTCGGTTGAGATGGCCATGGTTTGACTGGAAAGATCCAACAAAAATTTAGGTAGGGATAGGCAACCCATATTCCAAAATGGATGTGGACCTCTTTTATGTTGCCACTTTTATCACATTGGGAGATGGCCAAAAGACCCCTTTTTGGAAGGTTACATGGCTAGATGGTTCAAAACCAAAAGATTTGGCCCCCTTATTTTTGCAGCCTCCAAGAGAAAGGAATGGGAAGTTAAAAAAGCCATGCACGGAGAGGCATGGATCAAGGCAATAAAACTAGAATAAAACTTCACTTTGGCACATGCAACCCAATCTGTGGATCTTTGGATAAGCTAATAGAGGTGCACCTTACCGAAGGCATAGAGGATGACATTGTGTGGATGCTTTGGAAAGCACACAATACTGCTTACTCTGATGAACAACATAGTACGGAAGATTTGGGCACCACTTAATATCAAGTTTTTCGCTTGGCTTACAATCTAAAATCAACTTTGGACGGCCGATCCTTTAGCCAAAAGAGTGTAGCCAAATTGTGGTTTATGGCCGCTTTGCAGGCAAACCCCTGAGTCGGCTTTCCACCTCTTCTCCAAATGCCGTCACACCACCGGCCTTTGAAAGCTCTTCCGAGATTGGCTTGGCATTCATGTTGTTAACCCTTAACAATGGTCCAACCTAATCCTTAAAGAATGGTGGCTTAAGATGACATTCGGCACTTCCCTTGTAGGTTTGGAATGAGAGAAATACGCGTGTGTTCCGAAAAAATCAAACTCTTACTTTTGTGCTCCTAAACAAAGAGGCTAGACTTTGGGTTATTGTGCGTGCAAAAAAGATGAGAGAAATTATGTCCGGAGAGTAGCCTTTTGTCCTTTTTTTTCAACTTCCGTGTATTTTCATGAAAACTTCTCCTTAATTAATCCCCTTAACAAAATTTGAAACGGGGTATTCTAAAAATGTTAAGTGCTTTCATTGAGAGTTGAACTCAAGACCTCCCGCTTACTAAACGGGTGCTCTCGAATATATTTCTTCCCTCAAAAACTCTGTCTCTCCCTATTTTGGCCTCAACAAATTTTACTGCTCCATGAACTTACCGTGGAGTAATATACTCCGGTAGCTGCTCTGAAGTCTGAATTAATACTTACTGATCGATGCTACTCGTGGACCATACTGTATATGTCGAGGCGCCAGCGCGTGGACGATGTGTCGGGCGGCCACCGACCGTGCATCGATTAGGCAAGCTAGTCTGCGCATCGGGATGCTCAGAGCGCACCACGTACCTACGCCTCGTGTCACGTACTTCATTAAACTCGATCCAGCTCCATGAATGCACCTCGTGTAGAGGAGGGATGCGAGCTCCACGCGTTCGTCTCCCAGAAGCTTCCTCCGACGAGCTGGCTACATATACAGTGCGGAGTGCGAGCCAGAACTCCACACCCACAGCTCGGTCTCTACCTCTTAAACAAAAGCCTGAGCCAGTTGACCTGCGGCCATGAGGACACGCACTCTCGCCGTCCTGATGGCAACGCTCTCGCTCGCGGCGGCGGCCCTCCTCGGCGCCGACGCCGACGACGCCGACCTCGGCCTTATTCGCCTCCCGACCGACCGCGGCGAAGGTACGTACACCATGCCGTGCACACCGACCGTGGTAAGGTTCTGGTTTCTGGCATGTACGTACGTACTGACCACGTCGTTCCGCAGGTCTTGCAGGCAATGAAGTGACGCTGGCGGCGGAGGCGGTGGCGGAGGCATGGAAGGAAATAAAGAAGGGCGGCGAGGAGGACGCGGCCCCAGCAGCGACGGAGAAGAGCTTCGGCGTCGTCGGCGGCGGCGAGGACGAGACCACCAGGCCCTGGGCGTGCTGCAACCAGACCCGGTGCACTAAGTCTTTCCCGCCGACGTGCCACTGCCTGGACGTGGTCGACAAGTGCGACGGCGCCTGCAAGAAGTGCGAGCCGGCCATCATGTACCCGCTCCGCTTCGTCTGCAACGACGAATTCCACGGCGACCCCGGGCCCAAGTGCCCCGGCGGCGACGACGACGACGTCCCCAGCGGCGCGTCCCGGTCGCTCCCTGCTGCTGCCGCGCTGTTCCTGCTGGCGTGCGTGGTCCTGGTGCTCGTCCAGAGTCAGTAACTAGCTAGCGTGTCAAGCTGGAAGCTCGCTCGCGTGTACCACGTGAGTTTAGCTAGCCACGCCATCATGGTCGCCTTTATTTCTTCACGGACCATGGCGTACGTTTAGGTTTGGTATCTTTGTTCGGCCAGTTTACACGTGTGCCGATTATGAAGAGGAAGACGAAATAAATACAGCAGAATAAACCTTAGCGCAGGGCTCTGTTATTTTTAAACTTAGAAAATACTCCCTCCGTTTTCAAAGATATTTGAGACGTGGTTTTAGTTCAGATTCATACCGAAAACAACACCAAGTATTTTCCAACAAGGAGAATAGATATTTTTTTTCGGGTAAAGGAGAATAGATATTTGACGTGGCTAAATATTTTGGAACACAGTGTATATCAATTACATCCAGCCTCTAAAAAGTAAAACAAAAATTAGATACACTTATCTATTTCTTATATATAGCAATACCCGAAGTCCAATTTTTTCAAAAATAGATGTCACCAAGAAATAAATAGTGCACAAGCAAACTCCATCAAGACAATACTCAAAAGTCCAAAATTTTCAAAAATAGACGCCACCAAAAAAAATAAACAGTGCACGAGAGAGTTGTAGTCTTAGGTCATAGTTTTCATCTTGGGAAAATCCGTTGTCCGATGGCTTAAGGCACCCACGTTTTTTAAAGCAAAGTTTGACCAAAAGAATTGAGCAACAAAATCTTGATTATATTATACATAATTAGTACCGTTGGATTTATATTAAAAAATACTTTTCGGTGATACTAGTTTTATACCAAAACTCTTTACGTATTTAGAGTAATTCTTGGTCAAAGAAAAAACACGTAAAACGAGAACGTCTTGAGTCCTAAAACAGATGGAGTAGTTTTTACCTTAGAGAAAATCCGGTTTCCAAAATAATGCATTTAACAAGATCATTGCGAAAGACAACTAATTAAGACCGAATCTTGTATTTTTATCTTGTATTTTTTTTTTAAAATAAAACTTGGTACCTTTCTTGTGCTACCACTCTCACTTGCCAATACCGTTGCTACGAGTCATGATTCGTCAAGCAAGTTCATCATCACCATAAAAATTTCACCACGAAGATTTAAATCACCACTGTTAGTACTCATGTCTGGAACCACCATTGTTAGTCCTTATATCTGAGCTTTCATGACATTCTCTATCTTTATCATAAAACTCAAAAGCCGTATCCCATGATGGAATCAGACAACGAAGCTTTACAGCCCTTATAATTGAGAGAGAAATATACATTCCCGGTCTCTGCACTAACTTTTTTTTTGAATAAAAGAGGGGTCGCGACTGTCGGTGGATACAAATTACAAGCAGGCCCATCGCAAGAAAGAAATTGCTGAAAAGGCATGTGAATAAGTAAGGAGGACCCTAAAGAAAAATCTAGAAAAGCAATCAGGTCCTTGTCTCCTTCCACCGCCGCTGAGCTCTCGCCACCGGCCATCTTGATCCAGCCGGGGAAGAACCACTTGGCCAGAAGAAGATGGAGAAGTCCGGTGTAGAGCTCCCAGATGGCCTCCTTCCTGGAGGTTGAACATGCGCCTTTGATGCGCGACTTGGGCCCGTCTTGGGCGAAGATGCCGGTGGCTATCAAGGCCACCGCGCTGGATTTACGAAGACGGAGCGGATGCTCTTCAGCTTTGGTAGTCGACGACAAGGTGGCCGCCGAGATAGCGCTCCAAATAGACGCAGCTTCGGCGTCGGGATAAGCCCAGTAGCTCCAAAGCACATGAACCAGAGCAACACCGTCCCCCCCCCCCCCTCGCCACGGTCGGCCAGAAGGAAGATGAGGTCTAGACGCGCGCGAGGACGCTGAAAGCCGTGCGAGGAGAAGAGGGAGGAAGCCGTCCGCCACCCTATTTTCTGCTTCGACCCCTTGCCTCCACGGCCGGTCACATGAAGCAGAGACAGAGACAGTGACGAGGCCAGCCCTTGCCAAGCGCCGCGCACAAACGCCTGAGCAAGAACTCCCTCGTCGCCTCTAGATCCGAGCGCCGTTGAGCTCTCCATCTTCTTCTCCTTGCCTCCACGGCCGGCCAGCAGAAGATGCAAGACCAAGGAGCAGCCCAGGCTAAGAGGCAGAGAGCCCAATTTTTATTCATAGATGGGGTGGTCACCTTCGCCTCCCGCAGCCTCGACCAAAGGAGCTTGAGGACGACGGCGAACAACCCTAAAGTCAAGATCTGGGCAAGATCAAGAACTCTGCATATGGGCAGAGCGCCCACTACCGGCACGAATCCAAAAACTAAACACCTAATCCTATCTACTCCGGCGCCAGCTCCCGACCATCACTCACCGGCTAGTCCGACAAGGGCGCCATGGGAGGGGCCCGGCTGCGGGAGGAAGACAGCCAGTGGCTGCCTCTAGGTTTGTGCGAAGCGGTGAGGTAGGCACGTGTAGGGTTTCGTAGCATGGAAAACAAAAATATTTCTATCGCATACAAACAAACAAGCCAAGATCTATCTACTAGATTGTACCAACGAGTCGATGGAATAACTCACCCTCGAAGATTCCAAAGCGTTTAACGAGAGCGGATTCTCGTGGGTGATGTAGTCGTACTCTTCCCGATCTCAAGATCGCGTAGACGATCCTTCCGGCGCTGCGTTCCGTCAGCGCTCCCGCAGTCGGTCACACGTTCGGTACTCGACGAAGACCTTCCTCTCCCTTGTTCCAGCAGGCAGCGGAGGTTGTAGCACTCTCCTCGCGATTCCGGCAGCACAACGGCGTGGTACCGGAAGTAGAGGGGAGATCTCGCAGGGCTTCGCCTTAAGCCGGAGCGAGTATGGTGGACTATGAGAGAGTCCTCGGTGTTCTAGGGTTTAGACACACCAAGGAGGGGGCAAGCCGGCGGCTAGGGTTTAGCTAGGCGGCGGCGGTTTGCCTTAGGGCCGGCGGCGACTATGGAGGCGGCGGCGGCTTGGGGCTAGGGTTAGAGGTGTAGGAGTTGTGTGTCCAGGAGGGGAGCCCTGCCCCTCCTTTTATGGGTGGAGGGGGCCGGCCAAGGGGAGGGGAGTCCCTCCCCAACTCGGCTTGGTGGTGCACCGGAGGTGGGAGGAGGAACTCCTCCCCCAAGTCGGTTTCCACCTCCCTCTCTACTTCCCAAAATTGCCGTTTGACTTTCAAACTTGGCGTTTGACTTTTCAAACAAGGATTTGATTAATCCCTCTATTTTGTTCAGCGATGACACCGAGTACATGATGCAATCATAACAACTTGATATAACACATTCATGTACCCTCCGAAGTGCCGGACATTCCGGAACCTTCTAGAACATTCCCGATGAAAACACCGGACCCATTCCCCAACTCCGAAACGGGACTTTCCTTATATGAATCTTATTCTCCGGACCATTCCGGATATCCTCGTGATATCCCGGATCCCATCCGAGACTCCGAACAACATTCGGTCTCTTTCTCATCATTCCATAACTACTCAAACAACGTCGAATCCTTAAGTGTGTCTCCCTACGGTTCGTGAATTATGCGGACATGATCGAGACACTTCTCCGATCAATAACCAATAGAGGAATCTGGAAATTCATATGGCTCCCACATATTTCTACGATTACTTTGCGATCGAATGAACCACTTACATACGATACCAATTTCCCTTTGTCTCACGATAGTTTACTTATCCGAGGTTATGATCGTTGGTATCTCTGCATACCTAGTTCAACCTCGTTACTGATAAGTACTCTTTTATCGTTCCCGTGATATGTGATCCCTTGTGAGCCAGTCACATGCTTGCAAGCTAATTGGATGAAATTTCATCGAGAGGGCCCAGAGTATATCTATCCGTCATATGGATGGACAAATCCCACTCTTGATCCATGTGTCTCAACCAATACTTTCCGAACACTCAATACCACCTTTATAGCCACCCAGTTACGGTGTGGTGTTTGATGTCATCAAAGCATCCATCCGGTAAAGGTGATATGCATGATCTCATGGTCGAAGGAATTAGGTTACTATGTATCAGAAAGCATATAGCAATTGAACTATTAAAATGACTTGATCTTTATGCTATGCTTATCTATAGGAGTATGTCCACCATATCATTCTCCTAATGATATGATCTTGTTGTTAATAACATCTCAATGTTCATGATAGGGAAACCACAATCATTTATTAACCAACAATGCTAGTGATGTATAGAGGCTACACTAGGGACTTCAATTTAAGTTTACAAATCACATAAGTATTAATGTTTCTTTGTTAATACTATTATAGCATGAATGTAAACATTTATCATAAACACTAAGATATAACAATAACTACATTTATTATTGCCTCTAGGGCATATCTCCAACAGTCTCCCACTTGCACTAGAGTCATCTAATCTAGATTACATGGTAATACACCGAACACCCATGGCAGTTTGGTGCTGGTCATGTTTTGCCCTCAGGAGAGGTTTAGTCAAAGGATCCGCCACATTCAGATCTGTGTGTACTTTGCAAATCTTTATGTCCCCATCTTGGACATGTTCTCGAATAGCATGAAAACATAGCTTGATATGCTTCAGCTTCTTGTGTGACCTTGGTTCTTGCGCATTGGCTATGGCGCCCATGTTATCACAGTAGATAGACATTGGGTCCAGCGCACTAGGAACCACACCCAGCTCTGTAATGAACTCTTTCATCCATATCGCTTCTTGTGAAGCCTCCGAAGCAGCCATGTATTCCGATTCAGTTGAAGATCTCGCCACAACGCTTTGCTTTGCACTCCTCCAGCTAACTGCTGCACCATTCAAAATAAATACGTATCCGGATTGTGATTTAGAATCATCCGGATCGGTGTTCCAACTAGCATCGGTGTAACCATTAACAACGAGTTGTTCATCACCTCCATAAGAAAGAACCATATCCTTAGTTCTTCTCAAGTACTTAAGGATGTTTTTGACCGCTGTCCAATGATCCACTCCTGGATCACTTTGATATCTGCTAGTTAAACTAACAGCATAAGCAATGTCGGGTCTAGTACATAGCATGGCATACATTAGAGATCCTATGGCTGAGGCATAGGGAGTCTTACTCATCCTTTCTCCATCTTCTGCCGTTGTCGGACTTTGAGTTTTACTCAAGGTCGTATTGGGCAACATGGGCAAGAACCCTTTCTTGCTATCTTCCATTCCAAACTTCTTTAGAACTTTGTCCAAATATGTACTTTGTGACAATGATATTAGGCGTCTCGATCTATCTCTATAAATCTTTATGCCTAATATGTAAGCTGCTTCGCCAAGATCCTTCATTGAAAAACTATTATTCAAATATTCCTTGACACTATTAAGAAGGTCTACATCATTCCCAATCAACAATATGTCATCCACATATAGTATTAAGAATGCTACAGAGCTCCCACTCAATTTCTTGTAAATACAAGCTTCTCCATAAGTTTGTATAAAACCAAAACTTTTGATTACCTTATCAAAACGTTGATTCCAACTTCGGGATGCTTGCTTCAATCCATAGATGGACCATTGAAGTTTGCATACCTTGTTAGCATCTTTAGGATCGACAAAACCTTTGGGTTGCATCATATACAACTCTTCATCAATGTCTCCATTGAGGAATGCTGTTTTGACATCCATCTGTCATATCTCATAATCATAATATGCAGCGATTGCTAACATAATCCTTACAGACTTTAGCTTCGCTACCGGTGAGAAAGTCTCATCGTAGTCAACTCCTTGAATTTGTCGAAACCCTTTTGCGACAAGTCGAGCTTTATAGACAGTAACATTACCATCAACATCTGTTTTCTTCTTGAAAATCCATTTATTCTCGACGGCCTTCCGGCTCTCCGGTAAGTCCACCAAAGTCCATACTTGGTTTTCGTACATGGATCCAATCTCGGATTTCATGGCTTCTTGCCATTTATTGGAATCTGGGCTCATCATCGCTTCCTCATATGTCTCAGGGTCATCGGTGTTATCCACCAACATGACATTCATAACGGGATCATACCAATCAGGAGTGGTATGAGTTCTTATTGACCTGCGAGGCTCTATAGCAACTACAACCGAAGTTTCATGATCATCATCATTAGCTTCCTCTCTTACTGGTGTAGGCATCACAGGAACTACTTCCGGTGCTGCGCTACTCGCAAGTTCGAGAGAAGGTTCGACAACCTCGTCGAGTTCTACTTTCCTTCCAGTCACTTCTTTTGAGAGAAATTCCTTCTCTAGAAAGGATCCATTCTTGGCAACGAAGATTTTGCCTTAGGATCTATGATAGAAGGTATACCCAATAGTTTCTTTCGGTTATCCTATGAAGACGCATTTTTCCGCTTTGGGTTCAAGCTTGTCCGGTTGTAACTTCGTTACATAGGCTTCGCATCCCCAAACTTTAAGGAACGACAATTTAGGTTTCTTCCCAAACCATAATTCATACGGTGTCGTTTCCACGGATTTAGATGGTGCCCTATTTAAAGTGAATGCGGCTGTTTCTAATGCATAACCCCAAAATTATAGCGGTAAATCTGTAAGTGACATCATAGAACGAACCATATCTAAGAGAGTTTGATTACGACGTTCAGACACAGCATTACGCTGTGGTGTTCCCGGCGGTGTCAATTGTGAAAGTATTCCGCATTTCTTCAAATGCTCGCCAAACTCGTAACTTAGATATTCACCTCCACGATCAGATCGTAGAAATTTAATCTTCTTGTTACGTTGATTCTCTACCTCACTTTGAAATTCCTTAAGCTTCTCGAAAGTTTCGGACTTATGTTTCATGAAATAGATATACCCATATCTACTCAAGTCATCCGTGAAGGTAAGAACATAACGATAACCACCGCGCGATGCTACACTCATTGGACCACACACATCGGTATGTATGATTTCCAATAAGTCTGTAGCTCGCTCCATCATACCAGAAAATGGAGTCTTAGTCATTTTACCCATCAGACATGCTTCGCATCTTTCAAGTGATTCAAAATCAAGTGATTCAAGAAGTCCATCGGAATGGAGTTTCTTCATACGCTTCACTCCGATGTGACCAAGACGACAGTGCCACATATAGGTTGAGTTATCGCTCGATTTCAAACGTTTAGCCTCAATGTTATTAATATGTGTATTTCCACTATCGAGATTCAATAAGAATATACCATCTATCAAAGGTGCATGTGCATAAAACATATTACTCATATAAATCGAACAACCATTATTCTCGGATTTAAACAAGTAACCGTCTCGCAATAAACAAGATCCCGATATAATGTTCATGCTTAACGCAGGCACCAAATAACAATTATTTAAGTATAAAACTAATCCCGATGGTAGATGAAGGGGTAGCGTGCCGACCGCGATCACATCAACCTTTGATCCGTTTCCAACGCGCATCGTCACCTCGTTCTTCGCTAGCTTCCGTTTATTCTGCAGCACCTGTTTCGAGTTACATATATGAGCAACCGAACCAGTATCAAATACCCAGGCACTTCTACGAGTACTAGTGAGATACACATCAATAACATGTATATCAGATATACCTTTCTTCTTGATGTTGGCGTTCTTCAAATCCGCCAAGTACTTTGGGCACTTCCGCTTCCAGTGACCTTCTCCCTTGCAGTAAAAGCACTCAGTATCAGGCTTAGGTCTAGCCTTGGTCTTCTTCATCGGCGTGGTAACTTTCTTACCACCCTTCTTGAAGTGTCCCTGTTGCTTAGACTTGCCTTTCTTGAATTTGGTGGTCTTATTGACCAACAACACTTGGTGCTCTTTCTTGATCTCCACTTCTGCAGATTTCAACATGGGAAAGAGTTCTGGCAACGTCTTGTTCATGTTCTGCATGTTGTAGTTCATCCCAAAGTTCTTGTAACTTGGTGGTAGTGATTGGAGGACACGGTAAATCCCCAAAGCATTAGGAATCACTATTCCCAAGCTTTGAAGTTTGTTTGCGTGCCCAGACATCTTAAGCACATGCTCACTGACGGAGCTGCCCTCTTCCATCTTGCAGTTAAAGAACTTTTCAGAAGCCTCATAGCTCTCAATTGCCGCATGAGTCTCAAAGATCAATTTGAGATCACGGACAATATCATGTGGGTCTGAATTCTCAAACCTTTTCTGAAGCTCCGATTCTAAACCATACAAGATAGCACACTGAACTGTGGAGTACTGTGTCTTCCGAGTGAGGTAAACATTCTTTACTTCATCGGTAGCAGTAGCTGCAGGTGGGTCACCCAGCGGTGCATCCAACACATAGGTCAAATTACCAGCTGTGAGGACAATCCTCAAATTGCGGAACCAATCCGCGAAGTTGCTTCCATTGTTTTTCAACTTTTCTTTCTCTAGGAACGCATTAAAATTGATGGTAGGGGCTGCCATTGATCTACAACATATTTGCAATAGTTTAGACTAAGTTTATGACAAATTGAGTTCAAATTAATAATAAAATTAATCTAGGTGAACTCCCACTCAAAACAACATCCCTCACATTGTTTTAGTGATCACACGAACCAAATCCACCACATCAACACCGATCATCACGAGAGTTGATATAGTTTCAATGGCGAACAATCGACATGTTCATCATATCTACTATATGATTCATGTTTTACCTTTCGGTGATCCGTGTTCCGAGACCATGTCTGTACATGCTAGGCTCGTTAAGAACAAACCTTAGTTTCCGCATGAGCAAATCTGGCTTGCTCATGTTGTATACACTTGCGGAATCTAACACACCCGATCATCACGTGGTGCTTCGAAACAACAAGCTTTAGCAACGGTGCTAACTAAGGGTGAACACTTTATGATTTGAAATTCATGTGCATGAGGGATCATCTTATAATGCTACCGTCGTCTACTAAGCAATACAAGATGCATAAAGGATTAACATCACATGCAATTCATAATATGTGATATGATATGGCCTTTCTTCTTTGTGCTTCCGATCTCCATCTTCAAGCACGAACATGATCTCCATCATCACCGGCATTGCATCAAAGTCAATGACGCTTCTCCATGGTTGTCGTCCACCGGCTTCAACTATTACAACTACTTTGAATAGACACGCGGGTCTTAACATAAATTAAAGACAACCATATGGCTCCTGCCGGTTGCCAACTTACAATAAGGATCATTGCATACATCAAATATAATCACAATCATGGCCATATCACATCACTGCACACCCCTACAAAACAAAGTTAGACGCTTCTACTTTCTTTGCATGTTTTACGTGGTCAGGGGCTTTCCATAAGTGTCGTTCTAACTTACGAACATGAACCACAACATTGATACTAGTATTGTTAATCACCCGTTGTAAATTGGATCTTAACTATGCTAGGAGAAACAGGCACCCGCAAAGCCACTTATGCAATACAAATTGCATGTCAAGCGTGGAGCAAGTCTCATGAACGATGTCATGTAAGGTTAGCCCAGGCCGCTTCATCCCCACATCCCGCAAGATGCAAAGTACACAAGAAGCAATCGACAGTAAAAGCATCAACGCCCACAATGACCATTGTGTTCTACTCGTGCAACAGATCTACATATAGATACGGCTCTGATACCACTGTAGGGTTTCGTAGCATGGAAAACAAAAAAATTCTATCGCATACAAACAAACAAGCCAAGATCTATCTACTAGATTGTAGCAACGAGTAGATGGAATAACTCACCCTCGAAGATTCCAAAGCGTTTAACGAGAGCGGATTCTCGTGGGTGATGTAGTCGTACTCTTCCCGATCTCAAGATCGCGTAGACGATCCTTCCGGCGCTGTGTTCCGGCAGCGCTCCCGCAGTCGGTCACACGTTCGGTACTCGACGAAGACCTTCCTCTCCCTTGTTCCAGCAGGCAGCAGAGGTTGTAGCACTCTCCTCGCGATTCTGGCAGCACAACGGCGTGGTACCGGAAGTAGAGGGGAGATCTCGCAGGGCTTCGCCTTAAGTCGGAGCGAGTATGGTGGACTATGAGAGAGTCCTCGGTGTTCTAGGGTTTAGACACACCAAGGAGGGGGCAAGCCGGCAGCTAGGGTTTAGCTAGGCGGTGGCGGCGGTTTGCCCTAGGGCCGACGGCGACTATGGAGGCAGCGGCGGCTTGGGGCTAGGGTTAGAGGTGTAGGAGTTGTGTGTCCAGGAGGGGAGCCCTGCCCCTCCTTTTATGGGTGGAGGGGGCCGGCCAAGGGGAGGGGAGTCCCTCCCCAACTCGGCTTGGTGGTGCGCCGGCGGTGGGAGGAGGAACTCCTCCCCCAAGTCGGTTTCCACCTCCCTCTCTACTTCCCAAAATTGCCGTTTGACTTTCAAACTTGGCGTTTGACTTTTCAAACAAGGATTTGATTAATCCCTCTATTTTGTTCAGCGATGACACCGAGTACATGATGCAATCATACCAACTTGATATAACACATTCATGTACCCTTCCCCTCCAGAGTGCCGGACATTCCGGAATCTTCTAGAACATTCCCGATGAAAACACCGGACCCATTCCCCAACTCCGAAACGGGAATTTCCTTATATGAATCTTATTCTCCGGACCATTCCGGATCTCCTCGTGATATCCCGGATCCCATCCGAGACTTCGAACAACATTCAGTCTCTTTCTCATCATTCCATAACTACTCAAACAACGTCGAATCCTTAAGTGTGTCTCCCTACGGTTCGTGAATTATGCGGACATGATCGAGACACTTCTCCGATCAATAACCAATAGAGGAATCTGGAAATTCATATGGCTCCCACATATTTCTACGATTACTTTGTGATCGAATGAACCACTTACATACGATACCAATTTCCCTTTGTCTCACGATAGTTTACTTATCCGAGGTTATGATCGTCGATATCTCTGCATACCTAGTTCAACCTCGTTACTGATAAGTACTCTTTTCTCGTTTTCGTGATATGTGATCCCTTGTGAGCCAGTCACATGCTTGCAAGCTAATTGGATGAAATTTCACCGAGAGAGCCTAGAGTATATCTATCCGTCATATGGATGGACAAATCCCACTCTTGATCCATGTGTCTCAACCAATACTTTCCGAACACTCAATACCACCTTTATAGCCACCCAGTTACGGTGTGGTGTTTGATGTCATCAAAGCATCCATCCTGTAAAGGTGATATGCATGATCTCATGGTCGAAGGAATTAGGTTACTATGTATCAGAAAGCATATAGCAATTGAACTATTAAAATGACTTGATCTTTATGCTATGCTTATCTATAGGAGTATGTCCACCATATCATTCTCCTAATGATATGATCTTGTTGTTAATAACATCTCAATGTTCATGATAGGGAAACCATAATCATTTATTAACCAACAATGCTAGTGATGTATAGAGGCTACACTAGGGACTTCAATTTAAGTTTACAAATCACACAAGTATTAGTGTTTCCTTGTTAATACTATTATAGCATGAATGTAAACATTTATCATAAACACAAAGATATAATAATAACTACATTTATTATTGCCTCTAGGGCATATCTCCAACAGCACGCCTTTGCACTAACTACGAATGCATACAACCATTAAGCAAGAGTTCTAGGATTTTTAAACTTGGTTAAACACCAAACCTGTTTCTTAGGATAAATTGCATGCGTATCACGATAGACTGTGACAACACCCGGATTTTTAATCTCAGATGCATGTTATGCTATACATCGCAATCCCAGGATTATCATTTTTGCGAGACATAACAGATTGGTATCATAGTTCATCATTCATTACAAACCATAATAGTTTTACAAATAGTTGATCTCATGATCAAGTGTAATTACAATCAATGCAGCAGAATAATAATAAAGATAGCATGGTCAAGGCTTCATCTTCAGGATCACAGACAATGCTGGTGATGGGAGATGATCCTAGTTATCATAAGCGTCCTGCTGTCCTTCTTCCTCGTAGTCTCCTTCATAGTCTGGCCATAGGAATAGCTGATACGTCCATAACGTATCTATAATTTTTGATGGTTTCATGCTATTATTATGCTTTTGACACTTCTTTTTATATAAAGTTCATGAGTTATTTGGACTAACCTACTAATAGTTGAAAAAGTGCACAATGTTCTTGTTTTACACTTTGATGTGTAGGAATTATCAAGAATACAAGTGGAACCGTTGTTGGAGTCAAATAGGGGACTTTTCAGAAATCTATCTTAGAACTCTTTTTGAAGATGGTCACGTTTCGACTCGAAGCCAGCGTCAAACGGAAAACTCTTCTATTACAAAGTTGTAGGAAATTTCGCGGCAATAGTTCTAGACATAAAATGTGACTGATTCTGAGTCTGGACGGGTCTACTAGGCCCGATTTACTTCAGCCCAAGATAGGGTGACGGGAATCCGAGAAGCTATATAAAGGGAGGAAACCTAATTCGTGGGAGACACCTCCACCCATGAATTTACAGTCACCAAAGCCACGTTTTTGCCTCGCCCATGGATCCCATCTCCATGGGTGAGGGATCCTAAGAAGCCATTAAGAAAAGGGGCTAAGGGGCGGTGCTCCCCCATGATACCGACGGCGGGGAAGAACTCCCCCGTGCCGCCGCCGGCACCGTCGCCGCCCTCTGCACCATCTTCACCACCATCTCCATCACCTAATACTGTAGGGTTTCGTAGCATGGAAAACAAAAAATTTCTATCGCATACAAACAAACAAGCCAAGATCTATCTACTAGATTGTAGCAACGAGTCGATGGAATAACTCACCCTCGAAGATTCCAAAGTGTTTAACGAGAGCGGATTCTCGTGGGTGATGTAGTCGTACTCTTCCCGATCTCAAGATCGCGTAGACGATCCTTCCGGCGCTGCGTTCCGGCAGCGCTCCCGCAGTCGGTCACACGTTCGGTACTCGACGAAGACCTTCCTCTCCCTTGTTCCAGCAGGCAGCGGAGGTTGTAGCACTCTCCTCGCGGTTTCGGCAGCACAACGGCGTGGTACCGGAAGTAGAGGGGAGATCTCGCAGGGCTTCGCCTTAAGCCGGAGCGAGTATGCTGGACTATGAGAGAGACCTCGACGATCTAGGGTTTAGACACGCCAAGGAGGGGGCTAGGCCGGCGGCTAGGGTTTCACCTAGGCGGCAGCGGCGATTGCCCTAGGGCCGGCGGCGGCTATGGAGGCGGCGGCGGCTTGGGGCTAGGGTTTAGAGGTGTAGGAACTTGTGTGTCTAGGAGGGGAGCCCTGCCCCTCATTTTATGGGTGGAGGGGGCCGGCCAAGGGGAGGGGAGTCCCTACCAACTCGGCTTGGTGGTGCGCCGGCGGTGGGAGGAGGAACTCCTCCCCCAAGTCGGTTTCTACCTCCCTCTCCACTTCCCAAAATTGCCGTTTGACTTTCAAACTTGGCGTTTGACTTTTCAAACAAGGATTTGATTAATCCCTCTATTTTGTTCAGCGATGACACCGAGTACATGATGCAATCATACCAACTTGATATAACACATTCATGTACCCTTCCCCTCCGGAGTGCCGGACATTCCGGAACCTTCTAGAACATTCCCGATGAAAACACCGGAACCATTCCCCAACTCCGAAACGGGACTTTCCTTATATGAATCTTATTCTCCGGACCATTCCGGATCTCCTCGTGATATCCCGGATACCATCCAAGACTCCAAACAACATTCGGTCTCTTTCTCATTATTCCATAACTACTCAAACAACGTCGAATCCTTAAGTGTGTCTCCCTACGGTTCGTGAATTATGCGGACATGATCGAGACACTTCTCCGAACAATAACCAATAGAGGAATCTAGAAATTCATATGGCTCCCACATATTTCTACGATTACTTTGCGATCGAATGAACCACTTACATAAGATACCAATTTCCCTTTGTCTCACGATAGTTTACTTATCCGAGGTTATGGTCGTCGGTATCTCTGCATACCTAGTTCAACCTCGTTTCTGATAAGTACTCGTTTCTCGTTCCCGTGATATGTGATCCCTTGTGAGCCAGTCACATGCTTGCAAGCTAATTGGATGACATTCCACCGAGAGGGCCCAGAGTATATCTATCCGTCATATGGATGGACAAATCCCACTCTTGATCCTTGTGTCTCGACCAATACTTTCCGAACACTCAATGCCACCTTTATAGCCACCCAGTTACGGTGTGGTGTTTGATGTCATCAAAGCATCCATCCGGTAAAGGTGATATGTATGATCTCATGGTCGAAGGAATTAGGTTACTATGTATCAGAAAGCATATAGCAATTGAACTATTAAAATGACTTGATCTTTATGCTACGCTTATCTATAGGAGTATGTCCACCATATCATTCTCCTAACGATATGATCTTGTTGTTAATAACATCTCAATGTTCATGATAGGGAAACCACAATCATTTATTAACCAACAAGCTAGTGATGTATAGAGGCTATACTAGGGACTTCAATTTAAGTTTACAAATCACACAAGTATTAAAGTTTCCTTGTTAATACTATTATAGCATGAATGTAAACATTTAGCATAAACACAAAGATATAATAATAACTACATTTATTATTGCCTCTAGGGCATATCTCCAATAGTCTCCCACTTGCACTAGAGTCATCTAATCTAGATTACATGGTAATATACCGAACACCCATGGCAGTTTGGTCATGTTTTGCCCTCGGGAGAGGTTTAGTCAACGGATCCGCCACATTCAGATCTGTGTGTACTTTCTAAATCTTTATGTCCCCATCTTGGACATGCTCTCGAATCACGTGAAAACGTAGCTTGATATGCTTCAGCTTCTTGTGTGACCTTGGTTCTTGCGCATTGGCTATGGCACCCATGTTATCACAGTAGATAGACATTGGGTCCAGCGCACTAGGAACCACACCCAGCTCTGTAATGAACTCTTTCATCCATATCGCTTCTTGTGAAGCCTCCGAAGCAGCCATGTATTCCGATTCAGTTGAAAATCTCGCCACAATGCTTTGCTTTGCACTCCTCCAGCTAACTGCTGCACCATTCAAAATAAATACGTATCGAGATTGTGATTTAGAATCATCCAGATCGGTGTTCCAACTAGCATCGGCGTAACCATTAACAACGAGCTGTTCATCACCTCCATAAGAAAGAACCATATCCTTAGTTCTTCTCAAGTACTTAAGGATGTTTTTGACCGCTGTCCAATGATCCACTCCTGGATCACTTTGATATCTGCTAGTTAAACTAACAGCATATGCAATGTCGGGTCTAGTACATAGCATGGCATACATTAGAGATCCTATGGCTGAGGCATAGGGAGTCTTACTCATCCTTTCTCTATCTTCTGCCGTTGCCGGACTTTGAGTTTTACTCAAGGTCGTATTGGGCAACATGGGCAAGAACCCTTTCTTGCTATCTTCCATTCCAAACCTCTTTAGAACTTTGTCCAAATATGTACTTTGTGACAATGATATTAGGCGTCTCGATCTATCTCTATAAATCTTTATGCCTAATATGTAAGCTGCTTCGCCAAGATCCTTCATTGAAAAACTATTATTCAAATATTCCTTGACACTATTAAGAAGGTCTACATCATTCCCAATCAACAATATGTCATCTACATATAGTATTAAGAATGCTACAGAGCTCCCACTCACTTTCTTGTAAATACAAGCTTCTCCATAAGTTTGTATAAAACCAAAACTTTTGATTACCTTATCAAAACGTTGATTCTAACTTCGGGATGCTTGCTTCAATCCATAGATGGACCGTTGAAGTTTGCATACCTTGTTAGCATCTTTAGGATCGATAAAACCTTTGGGTTGCATCATATACAACTCTTCATCAATGTCTCCATTGAGGAATGCTGTTTTGACATCCATCTGCCATATCTCATAATCATAATATGCAGTGATTGCTAACATAATCCTAACAGACTTTAGCTTCGCTACCGGTGAGAAAGTCTCATCGTAGTCAAGTCCTTGAATTTGTTGAAACCCTTTTGCGACAAGTCGAGCTTTATAGACAGTAACATTACCATCAGCATATGTTTTCTTCTTGAAAATCCATTTGTTCTCGACAGCCTTCCGGCCATCCGGTAAGTCCACCAAAGTCCATACTTGGTTTTCGTACATGGATCCAATCTCGGATTTCATGGCTTCTTGCCATTTATTGGAATCTGGGATCATCATTGCTTCCTCATATGTCTCAGGGTCATCGGTGTTATCTACCAACATGACATTCATAACGGGATCATACCAATCTGGAGTGGTATGAGTTCTCGTTGACCTGCGAGGCTCTGTAGCAACTACAACCGAAGTTTCATGATCATCATCATTAGCTTCCTCTCTTATTGGTGCAGGCGTCATATGAACTACTTCCGGTGCTGCGCTACTCGTTCGAGAGAAGGTTCGACAACCTCGTCGAGTTCTACTTTCCTTCCAGTCACTTCTTTCGAGAGAAATTCCTTCTCTAGAAAGGATCCATTCTTGGCAACGAAGATTTTGCCTCCGGATCTATGATAGAAGGTATACCCAATAGTTTCCTTCGGGTATCCTATGAAGACGCATTTTTCCGCTTTGGGTTCTAGCTTGTCCGGCTGTAACTTCTTTACATAGGCTTCGCAACCCCAAACTTTAAGGAACGACAATTTAGGTGTCTTTCCAAACCATAATTCATACGGTGTCGTTTCCACGGATTTAGATGGTGCCCTATTTAAAGTGAATGCGGCTGTTTCTAATGCATAACCCCAAAATGATAGCGGTAAATCTGTAAGTGACATCATAGAACGAACCATATCTAAGAGAGTTCGATTACGACGTTCGGACACACCATTACGCTGTGGTGTTCCCGGCGGTGTCAATTGTGAAAGTATTCCGCATTTCTTCAAATGCTCGCCAAACTCGTAACTTAGATATTCACCTCCATGATCAGAACGTAGAAATTTAATCTTCTTGTTACGTTGATTCTCTACCTCACTTTGAAATTCCTTAAACTTCTCGAAAGTTTCGGACTTATGTTTCATGAAATAGATATACCCATATCTACTCAAGTCATCTGTGAAGGTAAGAACATAACGATAACCACCGCGCGATGCTACACTCATTGGACCACACACATCGGTATGTATGATTTCCAATAAGTCCGTAGCTCGCTCCATCATACCTGAAAATGGAGTCTTAGTCATTTTACCCGTCAGACATGCTTCGCATCTTTCAAGTGATTCGAAATCAAGTGATTCAAGAAGTCCATCGGAATGGAGTTTCTTCATAGCTTCACTCCAATGTGACCAAGACGACAGTGCCATATATAGGTCGAGTTATCGCTCGATTTCAAACATTTAGCCTCAATGTTATTAATGTGTGTATTTCCACTATCGAGATTCAACAAGAATAGACCATTTATCAAAGGTGCATGTGCATAAAACATATTACTCATATAAATCGAACAACCATTATTCTCAGATTTAATCAAGTAACCGTCTCGCAATAAACAAGATCCCGATATAATGTTAATGCTTAACGCAGGCACCAAATAACAATTATTTAAGTATAAAACTAATCCCGATGGTAGATAAAGGGGTAGCGTGCCGACCGCGATCACATCAACCTTTGATCCGTTTCCAACGCGCATCGTCACCTCGTTCTTCGCTAGCTTCCGTTTATTCTGCAGCACCTGTTTCGAGTTACAAATATGAGCAACCGAACCAGTATCAAATACCCAGGCACTACTACGAGTACTAGTGAGATACACATCAATAACATGTATATCAGGTATACCTTTCTTCTTGATGTTGCGGTTCTTCAAATCCGCCAAGTACTTTGGGAAATTCCGCTTCCAGTGACCTTCTCCCTTGCAGTAAAAGCACTCGGTATCAGGCTTAGGTCCAGCCTTGGTCTTCTTCGTCGGCGTGGTAACTTTCTTACCACCCTTCTTGAAGTGTCCCTTTTTCTTAGACTTGCCTTTCTTGAATTTGGTGGTCTTATTGACCAACAACACTTGGTGCTCTTTCTTGATCTCTACTTCTGCAGATTTCAACATGGCAAAGAGTTCTGGCAACGTCTTGTTCATGTTCTGCATGTTGTAGTTCATCACAAAGTTCTTGTAACTTGGTGGTAGTGATTGGAGGACACGGTAAATCCCCAAAGCATTAGGAATCACTATACCCAAGCTTTGAAGTTTGTTTGCGTGCCCAGACATCTTAAGCACATGCTCACTGACGAAGCTGCCCTCTTCCATCTTGCAGTTAAAGAACTTTTCAGAAGCCTCATAGCTCTCAATTGCCGCATGATTCTCAAAAATCAATTTGAGATCACGGACAATATCATGTGGGTCTGAATTCTCAAACCTTTTCTGAAGCTCCGATTCTAAACCATACAAGATAGCACACTGAACTGTGGAGTACTGTGTCTTCCGAGTGAGGTAAACATTCTTTACTTCATCGGTAGCAGTAGCTGCAGGTGGGTCACCCAGCGGTGCATCCAGCACATAGGTCAAATTACCAGCTGTGAGGACAATCCTCAAATTGCGGAACCAATCCGCGAAGTTGCTTCCATTGTTTTTCAACTTTTCTTTCTCTAGGAACGCATTAAAATTGATGGTAGGGGCTGCCATTGATCTACAAAATATTTGCAATAGTTTAGACTAAGTTTATGACAAATTGAGTTCTAATTAATAGTAAAATTAATCTAGGTGAACTCCCACTCAAAACAACATCCCTCACATTGTTTTAGTGATCACACGAACCAAATCCACCACATCAACACCGATCATCATGAGAGTTGATATAGTTTCAGTGGCGAACAATCGACATGTTCATCATATCTACTATATGATTCATGCTTTACGTTTCAGTGATCCGTGTTCCGAGACCATGTATGTACATGCTAGGCTCGTCAAGATCAAACCTTAGTTTTCGCATGAGCAAATCTGGCTTGCTCACGTTGTATACACTCGCGGAATCTAACACACCCGATCATCACGTGGTGCTTCGAAACAACAAGCTTTAGCAACGGTGCTAACTAAGGGTGAACACTTTATGATTTGAAATTCATGTGCATGAGGTATCATCTTATAATGCTACCGTCGTCTACTAAGCAATAAAAGATGCATAAAGGATTAACATCACATGCAATTCATAATATGTGATATGATATGGCCTTTCTTCTTTGTGCTTCCGATCTTCATCTTCAAGCACGAACATGATCTCCATCATCACCGGCATTGCATCAAGGTCAATGACGCTTCTCCATGGTTGTCGTCCACCGGCTTCAACTATTACAACTACTTTTAATAGACACGCGGATCTTAACATAAATTAAAGACAACCATATGGCTCCTGCCGGTTGCCAACTTACAATAAGGATCATTGCATACATCAAATATAATCACAATCATGTCCATATCACATCACTGCACACCCCTGCAAAATAAAGTTAGACGCCTCTTCTTTCTTTGCATGTTTTACATGGTTTGGGGATTTCCATAAGTGTCGTTCTAACTTACGAACATGAACCACAACATTGATACTAGGAGAAACAGGCACCCGCAAAGCCACTTATGCAACACAAGTTGCATGTCAAGCGTGGAGCAAGTCTCATGAACGATGTCATGTAAGGTTAGCCCGGGCCGCTTCATCCCAACATCCCACAAGATGCAAAGTACACAAGAAGCAATCGACAATAAAAACATCAACACCCACAATGACCATTGTGTTCTACTCGTGCAACAGATCTACATATAGACACGGCTCTGATACCACTGTAGGGTTTCGTAGCATGGAAAACAAAAAAATTCTATCGCATACAAACAAACAAGCCAAGATCTATCTACTAGATTGTAGCAACGAGTCGATGGAATAACTCACCCTCGAAGATTCCAAAGTGTTTAACGAGAGCGGATTCTCGTGGGTGATGTAGTCGTACTCTTCCCGATCTCAAGATCGCGTAGACGATCCTTCCGGCGCTGCGTTCCGGCAGCGCTCCCGCAGTCGGTCACACGTTCGGTACTCGACGAAGACCTTCCTCTCCCTTGTTCCAGCAGGCAGCGGAGGTTGTAGTACTCTCCTCGCAGTTTCGGCAGCACAACGGCGTGGTATCGGAAATAGAGGGGAGATCTCGCAGGGCTTCGCCTTAAGCCGGAGCGAGTATGGTGGACTATGAGAGAGCCCTCGACGATCTAGGGTTTAGCCACACCGAGGAGGGGGCTAGGCCGGCGGCTAGGGTTTCACCTAGGCGGCGGCGGCGATTGCCCTAGGGCCGGCGGTGGCTATGGAGGCGGCGGCGGCTTGGGGCTAGGGTTTAGAGGTGTAGGAACTTGTGTGTCTAGGAGGGGAGCCCTGCCCCTCCTTTTATGGGTGGAGGGGGCCGGCCAAGGGGAGGGGAGTCCCTTCCCAACTCGGCTTGGTTGTGCGCCGGCGGTGGGAGGAGGAACTCCTCCCCCAAGTCGGTTTCTACCTCCCTCTCCACTTCCCAAAATTGTCTTTTGACTTTCAAACTTGGCGTTTGACTTTTCAAATAAGGATTTGATTAATCCCTCTATTTTGTTCAGAGATGACACCGAGTACATGATGAAATCATACCAACTTGATATAACACATTCATGTACCCTTCCCCTCCGGAGTGCCGGACATTCTGGAACCTTCTAGAACATTCCCGATGAAAACACCAGAACCATTCCCCAACTCCGAAACGGGACTTTCCTTATATGAATCTTATTCTCCGGACCATTCTGGATCTCCTCGTGATATCCCGGATCCCATCCAAGAATCCGAACAACATTCGGTCTCTTTCTCATTATTCCATAATTACTCAAACAACGTCGAATCCTTAAGTGTGTCTCCCTACGGTTCGTGAATTATGCGGACATGATCGAGACACTTCTCCGAACAATAACCAATAGAGGAATCTGGAAATTCATATGGCTCCCACATATTTCTACGATTACTTTGCGATCGAATGAACCACTTACATACGATACCAATTTCCCTTTGTCTCACGATAGTTTACTTATCCGAGGTTATGATCGTCGGTATCTCTGCATACCTAGTTCAACCTCGTTACTGATAAGTACTCTTTTCTTGTTCCCGTGATATGTGATCCCTTGTGAGCCAGTCACATGCTTGCAAGCTAATTGGATGACATTCCACCGAGAGGGCCCAGAGTATATCTATCCGTCATATGGATGGACAAATCCCACTCTTGATCCATGTGTCTCAACCAATACTTTTCGAACACTCAATGCCACCTTTATAGCCACCCAGTTACGGTGTGGTGTTTGATGTCATCAAAGCATCCATCCGGTAAAGGTGATATGCATGATCTCATGGTCGAAGGAATTAGGTTACTATGTATCAGAAAGCATATAGCAATTGAACTATTAAAATGACTTGATCTTTATGCTATGCTTATCTATAGGAGTATGTCCACCATATCATTCTCCTAACGATATGATCTTGTTGTTAATAACATCTCAATGTTCATGATAGGGAAACCACAATCATTTATTAACCAACAAGCTAGTGATGTATAGAGGCTATACTAGGGACTTCAATTTAAGTTTACAAATCACACAAGTATTAAAGTTTCCTTGTTAATACTATTATAGCATGAATGTAAACATTTATCATAAACACAAAGATATAATAATAACTACACTTATTATTGCCTCTAGGGCATATCTCCAACAGTCTCCTAGTATGCAGTGGTTCATCCTCCCGCACACCTATGTACCGTCCTATGTAAACATGGTATTTGATGCTATAAGTTATAATCCTAATATCTATGTCATGTTTGTGTAGTTTATTTGTCTTTTGATTGCTTGGTTGAATGTCTTTGGTTCATTAGAGTTGTATGTTGATATGCTACAGTCCTTTGATGTCCATTATATTTGTGCGCGCATGATTTAAACATCTTATGGCTTGTAGTATATGTAAGAGGAAGGAGAAGTTCTGCCGGAGTGACAGAAACCCGAGGACGTGAATCAGAACGTTGCACGTATGGGAGTAAGAGTACCATTAACTTAAGGCTATGGTTAGGGAAACCTTAATGCATTGTTAGTAGTTAGGGATGTTTGCTAACATTCCAATCATATAGTACATGTAATTTCAAGTAGTGAAGCGTATGTATATTTAGCCTCTCTCACATAGAAAACTGCATCGAAAATAATGAACCCGATTTATTCACCAATTAAACTTGGACAAAGCCACCATAATTACCACCACTATTCCACACTCATGGTTCTGTTAGTTTGGTGTATTTTATTACTGCAACAACTAGCTTTACTTTCTTGTTATTCATTATCTCGCAAAGCTTTCTCTAGTACTCGTTTTGTTGCTCTAATTTTATTTCCTAGATAATGCAAATGTTTAGTGTGCGTAGAGTTGTATCAGTGGTTAATAGAACTTGAGAGAATATTTATCCTACCTTTAGCTCCTCGTTGTGTTCGACACTCTTACTTATCGAAAAGGCTACACACGATCCCCTATACTTCTGGGATATGAATAGCCAGGGATAAAGCCATGAGTACTTCGAAGTACTCGCAAACTTTCACTAAAGCAGTAAGGCCATCTAATAGGATTCTTAAGCTCTAGATTTGTTTGCCATAAGACAATTTTATTTCAACCAGTGTCTAGTAGTAAAACCTAACTTTAGTTGGCTAAGTTACTTAGGTGGGAACCTAGATTCATTTCCACCACTTGTGGGGTCAAGTCAAAGTCATCTTTCAAGTCACGGGTCATTTTGGAAAAAAAAACATCTGACAACAGAACAATATGGACATCCAACTGTCAATAACCGCGGACGCGGCTATTCGAATAGTTTGACACTCTGCAGAGGTGGTACACTTTCACCACGACATTCAATACATCCGTCAGGAATAATCCTGAATTATCATACTTAGTATGCGGATAATCAATCCTAACCTTTTAATTACACAACCTAGTATAGGCACCTCCCCTATGTGTTTGGCCTCCCAACCATGACCATCTATCATCTTGGGCACTGCATAGGTGGACATTCACATTCACAACGTAGCCTCATCTCACCTCGTTCCGTGAGGGAACCCATACTAAGACATATAAACTTTCAGTCAAGCCCTATCCAAATTCGGGTATTGTGGTTGTACGGTAAACGTTGGAATGGTATCGCATCTGAACCCAACTATCAGTTTTTATCAAAGTCAAGTCACATACTTTATTCACCATCATCTTCAAGTCATTGTGTCCAGAACACATGTTAAAACATTTCAATGGAATGACTCATCATTCCAAGGTTTTCATAATCATTTGTTCCCATCTAGCGATCAAGTTTAATTTAGCAGTAGCATCTATCAAATGGGGGTATCACTAGTTGTAGGGTACTAAGCTGGTGTATCTATCTTCATCAAGTTCCAAGCTCTTGATGAAACTTTCCTCATCATCCACTAATCATCCAATTAATTAGCTACAGAACAACTTTGCAAAAAGTAAAGCTTGCAAGTAAAACTGGGATTTGGTATAGTAAAAAGGGGTATCACAAAGGCTTGCAAGTGGGACTCGCATGGTTTAGCTTAGCTTGCTGACTTAGATAGAATAGATTGCATAGTGCAGCTTGCCTTGATTGGTATAAGGTGGTCGAAGTTCTCTTCCTCTTCTTCGTAGAATTCCTCCTCGTCGTAGCTCGGATTGATACTAACTTCTATAAGTAAATACGAGGTACACAATCACCAAACAATACTTAACTACTTCTATTTATCATACAAGGGTCACACTAGATGATCTAACATCATCTCTATCATTACAAGAAAGGGTGATAATATTTTATTTATCTTATGTTTAGGAAAGTAATTTCTACTCATTGAAAAGTTGCTTAAGATTTAATATTCTCCAAATTAAAAATATGGGATCATATTGACACATGTCATCACCACATATTCTAATACTTGGGAATGTGATTTAAAGTGGTTGGTCTTATTTATAAAGTTTAACACTATTATTTAATAATATTTAAGTGGCTAAAAATGACTAGAAAGTCATTCTTTAATTTTGGTATAAGACTATTGTATGTAAGTATGTAGATTTTTACATATTCAGAAAGGTCTTGTCAAATGTGATTTTTGAGAGTTGGAATCAACTCAAAATCACCTATTTGATTTTAGAAAAAAAAATTGAAGTTGCAAAAGCTACTGGCTTGTTATTTTTACTGAGGGTGATCCATAGTTTCAAAATATTTGAATCCAACGAGAGTGATTAGAGATTTTCATCTACTTTCAAACAAAATTGGATTCATTCAATTTTGTGCAGTGAATCTCTCTAAATGGATTTTTAAAGTTCACTACAGAAAAGGTTTTTGAATAAAAAGAAAAAGACTAGATTTGGCTTACTGGGATCGCGCTGGAAACATTACTGGGCTGGCCCAACAACACAGCGCGCGTGCAGCGGGCTCACTCAGGCTGGTCCCACGCGTCAGCGGGTCATCTAACGCGAAGCGGTATCGATCAATATTAGCCCTACGATTACAACACGATCTACAGTCTAGGTTCATCATTTACGTCGCGGTGCTCTGGCGAGATTCTGACCTAGCGGCACGGCGAGGGTGTCTGTGGGCTTACCAGGGCTCCAGCTAGGGTCGGCGGTGCGGGCGAACGAGCTTGTCGATGACAGTGAGTCGAATGGCGGTCATGGCATATCCTGGGGTGGCTCCAATCAACGGCGTCTTTCCCTCACGGCAGCGGCGGACTCCGATCAAATTTCGGCGACAGGGTGCTCGCCTTGCTCCAGGAACAGGTAAAGGGTTTTTCTAAGTGAGAGAGGAGTAAAATGGTGTGAATATTAAGGCTGGGGGTGGTATCTATTTATACCCTCGAGGGTGAGGCAGTGCGGCATGGCAAGGGCTCGTCAGCGACGTTGCTACAGGTCGAGCTAGGCATGGAGAAGGGAATGGGTTGACGGTGTTGGGCGTGGTGATCGTCATGCGAGTGGTGGCTCGACAAGGGGCGGTTTCAGTTGGTCGGGCGACATCGGCGCTCTGTGTGGGTACGCTGGTGTTCGTCAGCGAGTATGGTGGTCAAGGTGACGTGCGGTGACAAATGGGCATGTCTGGGCGGTGGCTGGTGACGTCGCGGTTGTGGGTACAGGCGGAGAGGTCGAGTCGCGGCGTGTCTGCGCGAGGCGACTGCGCCGCTCCGTCGTGCTCTCGGCATGTCCGTGTATTAAATAGGCGTGGCTGTTCCAGTGTCTCCGCGTCTCGCCGTTGGTCGAGGGGTGGACAGAGAGGGGCGATGAGGTCACGGCTATCAACTAGACATCGTGAGCGAGTTAGGCGCGGCATGTGGCGTGTTTTCCATGTCCGAGTGACATGGTGAGCTCGGGTACCACTAGAATTGATCAAGGCAGTGAAGGAGAATGGATCAATTGCACGGCTGGGTACTGGGGGTGAACGTGGGTGAGGTTAGGAAAATATTTGGGGTACAATGGATGAGCAATTGATTGATCATAAACAGTATATAGTTGGTAGTTGTACTATGTCTGCTAAGTGTTCGATCAAATGGCCGCATGAACTAAATCATCACCAAATTCAATGTTTTTTGGTGAGTGATCTGATACTAATCTTGGTAGTCTCTGGGTGAAATGGTTTGCCAAGGGGTGTTGGTTTGAGTGGTTTTCCAAAAATGGCTATCTTGATACATAAGATAGATTCAAATTTGAATTGCCTCTCAAAAGATTTTAAAAATATTTCTGCAAGGTTGGTAAGTTTCATTTGGTTCAGTGTCACTAGGTCTAGCAAGGTGAGAAAAGAAATGTGAAAGTTTCTGTTTGAGATTAGTTGCTAGAGATGCTCAAAGTGAGCTAGTGGTTAACTTGGGCAGAAATGACCATTAGGTCTTATGCTTTGTATTTTCATTTCTTTTGTTTTGATTTTATTTGATAGTGACCTAGATGATATGGCTTTGATCTATAAACCATTTCTCATAATTTACAACAATCAAACATGGCATTGCAAGCATTCATACACTTAAACATTAAGATTTGAATTTGATTAATAAAATATTTTGTTAACCCTAATCTTGATTAATTAGGGAATGATCTTTATTAATATTTTTGGGGTGTTACAGACTGGTCCTTAAATATAAATAGAAACCTAAATTTGCATTCACGAGAATTTGAATCCAAGTGTTAGATTTGTACATTCACCCCAACCAGTTGAGTTAGGCTCACTTCCAAATGGAGTACTACTGCTCAAGAGTTTTTTGTTTTGCTTCCCATTATATTAAGGTCCAAAAAATGGATCGATTTCAAAGCATGAGGCCTCCGGCAATGGACTCCACGTCTAGTCCACCTGCATTAATAGTTGGCAGGACAGGTAATAAAATTACCGTCCTATTATGTGTTGTCCTTTCTGCCCGATGGCCTCCTCTGGCGTGTCGATTTTTCATCACCGCCCTTCCTTTTGCAGCCACGTCATTGCCAACGCATATCACCATCCAAGCCATGAAAACCCTAACCACGAGGCCTTGGTCATCGCCGCCTAGTCCTCCCTTCTAAGCATTGGTGTTGCATAATGTCCAGATTATTTATTTTTTATGATAGTGTTTGTCTACCTTCGCCAGTAGAATCTTGACGACAGAGGCGACATTGTGTATAATAGAGTTATTACAACTCCATCATTTTCGATATGTTGTCCTTGTGGCCGAAGTCTAGGAACTACTGGTGTTCTCATTTATCCTTTTTCATCTTATCGGCGTGATCATGGTCTTGTCTATGGGTAGTCCGGTGCTAAAGGGACGAAGCTAGAAAAATTTGTTAATAGGGTCAACTCTATAACCTCTCAATTACATTGGGGTCATCTTCTATAAATAAATATCACTTGGTACAAATTAGTGAAGGATTTGCTAGTTTTTATTGGGGTCAGTCCATAAGGCAGCTCCGTCTCTGGCTGAAGTGGAAATTGGGAAGCCAGACGTGGAAAGGGTGCACTCATGCCCATTGTGCTTCCAATTATCTAAGAATTTCCCCATGTCCTTGGGTGTGGATGCCTCTATTCAAAACCCTCAAGGTTATCAAACGTGTGCAGGGTATAGTCTTTGGTATGATCTTTACCCGAATTTTTTCTCTGTCATATTTATTATTTCCTTTATATTCGACGAGAAGCCAGGCATGACCTTGATACTTCTGAAGCATTCAAAAAATATTTTCTTCTCTTTTTTAGTAAGTGTGTAGCTGGAAGAACCTTGATACTTCTCTGGATGCAGACCATCTCGTTCGTTCATATGTTTCTGGTCTTACCATGCTTCTGATGTATCTTTTGACTTCTCATACACGTCCAAAAATCCTAGCAGGTTCACGCAGAAATTCTTCGTCACGTGCATCACATCGATTGAAGAGCGGTTCTCTAGGACTTCCCAATAGGGTAGCTCCCAAAATATAGATTTCTTCTTCCACATGAGCGAGTGTCCGGTAGCGTCATTCGGAATAGATTGACCGCTAGGACCCTTTATAAAGATTACTTCTAGATCCTTGACCATATCAAATACATCATCACCAGTACGGTGGACAGGCTTATTCCGGTGATCTTCCTCACCTTTAAAATGCTTGCCTTTCTTTTTTACGGGATGCCTGGTCGGATGAAATCGATGATGCCCCAGGTACACAACCTTCTTACTTTTAACCAAATATACACTTTCCGTCTCATCTAAACAGTGTGTGCATGCATTGTATTACTCATTTGTCTGTTATGAAAGATTACTAAGAGCAGACCAATCATTGATTGTTACGAAAAGCAACGCCGTAGGTCAAATTCCTCATGCTTATGTCCATCCCACACACGTATGCTGTTTTCGTGCCAAAACTATAAAAATTATTCAACTGATGGCCTTAGGTACACATCAATATCATTGTCGGGTTGCTTCGGGCCTTGGATAAGCACTGACATCATAATGAAATTCCGCTTCATGCACAACCAAGAAGAAAGGTATAAATAAATTACAGGCCAGGTGCTATGAATGCAAATCTGCTCCCCAAAAGTATTCATGTCATCTATACTTAGACCAAACCTTAAGTTCCTTGCGTCATTTGCAAAGGCTGGTTACTCTTTCTCATTTTTTCTCCACTATGACCCATCAACAGGATGTCTCAACATCGAGTCTTTTTTTGTGATCTTCTTTGTGCCATCGCGACAACTTGACATGCTTTTTCTTTCTAAACAAAGGTTCAACCGTGGTATTATAGGAGCATACCACATAACCTTGGCAGGAACCCTCTTCCTAGGGCACTCGCCCTCAACATCAACAAGGTCATCTCGTCTGATCTTATACCGTAATGCATCACATACCGAGCATTCATTCTTATTCCCGTACTCCTCATTGCGGTAGAGGATGCAGTCATTAATGCATGCATGTATCTTCTACACCTCTAATCCTACAGGAAAAACAACTTTTTTTGCTTCGTACGTACTGGCAGGCAATTCATTATCCTTTAAAAGTTTCTTCTTCATTATTTTTAGTAGCTTCTCAAATTCCTTGTCAGGTAAACTATTCTATCTTTTATTGCAGCAATTCCAGTGTGATACTGAGCTTTGTGTTGTCATCTTCGCAATTTGGTACAATAATGTGATCCTCTAACATGCGCTTCAACTTCAACTTCTCTTTTTCACTTTCGCGTTCTCTCCGTGCATCAAAATGGCCGGGTGAAGATCATCAACGAGCTCATCTGGTGCCTCTTCATCTTCAGCTTCCCCTGTTGCACTATCATCGTATTTAGGGAACATAGGATAGTTGTCATCATCTTCTTCTTTTTCATTGTATTCCATCATAACCCCCCTTTCTCTATGCTTGGTCCAACAATTATAGTGGGTCATGAAACCGGACTGAAACAGGTGGATGTGAACGGTTTTTGAGGAAGAGTAATCCTTCTGATTCTGGCAGACAACATATGGACAACACATAAAACCATTCAGACTATTTTCCTGAGCCACACCGACAGTGGCGGAGCTATGTTGAGGTCAGCAGGGGCCACTGCCCGCCCCCGGGCTTTAGACATTTGCTAAAGCTTTTTTTAAAAAGGGGTTAGATTAGGAAAATTACAGTATTTTGCCCCCCCAGACAATAAAGATTTCGGTTTTGCCCCCCCACCCCACCAGCGGACCTGTGCTAGCTCCGCCAGTGCACACCGATAAAATTATGAAGGCCCATAATGAACTCGGCAGGTCAACGTACATCCATTGCCGGCTAATCTGCATTATATAATTAAGTTTATATAAAAAAATCATTACAGAATATCTAGAGAAATGACCATTGTACATCGACACATGCATTTTATCAATGATAGATGAAATGATTAAGTTGCTAACCTCGATCGAGGAGGAAAGAAAGAGGAGAAAGCTTTAGTGTGGCTCAGGCACTTCATATCATGTTTGTTTTGGATGAACTCAAGTGGCATCATGCTCTCACGTATTTCATCGAGCACCCCTTTTGAATAAAGGGAAAAAAACAAAGAAACATGCACCACTTACGCATCGGAGACGAAAATAAACCAGCTCACATAAGCATGTGGGGCTTGGTATATATATATATATATATATATATACAAGAACATGAACCATTAGTCTCGGTTCGTGCCAAAAACCGGAACAAAACGGATTCAAGCAGCTTTACGATCGTGGCCCTGCCCGTATGTCGTCCTAGTTTTAGGAACATAAGACTAATGTAAGTATTAGTCCCGGTTTATAACTAATCACTACAGGAAACGCCTGGTATGCCGAGGGCTTATTGCCGTCGGCATAGCTAGTAAAACCCTCGGTGTAAGCTACGCCGACGGCTGCCGTCGGCGTACCGTCCTCGGCGGACCTCTCCCTCGGCGGAGCAGGCGCGGCCGTCGGCGTAGAACAAGACCGTCGGCGTAGGTCAACGCTGACGGCCTGACGGCGCCCGTCGGCGTAGAGGCCGTCGGCGAACGTCGGCAGCGCCGTCACACGGCCAGTTAACGGCGCGTCGGCTACGCCGACGGCCTCCCCCTCGGCGTACTCTCGCCACGTGGAGGCAGGCGGGCGGCCTGGCGCAGCCGCTACGACGACGGCCTCCCCCTCGGCGTACGCTCGCCACGTGGAGGCAGCGGAGCGGCCTGGCGCAGCGCCTACGCCGACGGCCTTCCCCTCGGCGTACATATGCCACGTGGAGACAGCGGAGCGGCCTGGCAGCAGCTGGCTGGCCCTACGCCGACGGCCTTGCCGTCGGCGTAGCCGTGACCATTTGGTCACGCGAACCTTATACGCCGAGGGCAAGGCCGTCGGCGTAGGACCAGCCCCAGTTTTTTTTCTACAATGCAATGCTCACCTTTATTTCAGCACATGCTCATATCAAACCCTCATAGCTCACAGCAATGCTCACCTTTATTTCACACATGCTCATATCAAACATTGCTCATATCACACATTGTTCATATCACACATGCTCATATTAAACATTGTTCATATCACACATGGTCATATTAAACATTTTTTATACATCATCCATACATTGTTCATACATCATCACACATGCCTACAACTCTGGAGGAGAGGGGGTGTATCCGAGATCTCCCCTGGTGAAAAGTGGCGACCTCTGCCGAGGGTTGCGTCCAGTAGAATCCGCCACCGAAATCCTGTCTCGAATCGAGGTAGAGCCAGGGAGAACCAAACCCAACTATGAATCCGCTGACTGCCCGATAAAAGCCATAAGCGTTACGGTCCAAAATATGTGAGACCACTAATTCATATTAAGTCGCGTAACGCTTACGGTCGGGATGACGCCTAGGTGACGCGACAGACTTGGTGATTTAGACACAAAAATAAAACCTAGGTACAAGAGAGGCGAACAGATTCTCACCCTCGGCGGTAGAGGAAGTAGTCGATCAACCGAGTGTCGAGGTCGGCGACGGAACTCGGAGACAGGATCGAGGTGTCACCTACACCATCTCCCGCAACGACAGTCAGTCCGCCAAGGATGGTCACTCCCGAAACACTACAAAGTCTGTACATTGACATAAAGAGAACACCTTAGTAAACATGCAACACACTCACGGCCCTAGTGTGGCTTCTCTCTTCAACGGCCATATGACCAAGCTAGCTTGCCACTAACCAACGGCCTAATCCTAGCAACTCGTGCATGCATATCACTTAACAAATGATATAAACTACTAATAGATGCAACTAATAAATTCTAACAAGATTAACAACAAGATTTAATCTAACAAAATTAACTCTAACAACAATATTTGCTTCTAGAGGGGAGTGGAGGAGGTACCTGCAGAGGGGGCCGAGCTCGAGGAGGAGGGGGAGAGCTTGGGAGGAGGGGGCCGAGCTCGGGGAGGAGGGGGCGAGGTCGGGGAGGAGGGGGAGAGCTTGGGGAGGAGGGGGCCGAGCTCGGGGAGGAAGAAGGGAGGAGGGAGGAAGGTCAGGGAGGAGGGGGAGAGCTTGGGGAGGAGGGGGCAAGGTCAGGGAGGAGGGGGAGAGCTCGGGGAGGAGGGGGCCAAGCTCGGGGAGGAGGAAGGGAGGAGGGAGGAAGGTCAGGGAGGAGGGGGCCGAGCTCAGGGAGGAGGAAGGGAGGAGGGAGGAAGGCGGCTGGCGGCGGGGAGGAGGGAGGGAGGCGGCGGTGGGGGAGGGCCAGGGTGGGGGAGGGCCGGGGTGGGGCTAGCGGCGGCGGCCTCGAGCTCGGGGACCGGCTCGGGGGAGGGAGGAGGCGGTAGAGGCTCGGGGGAGGGAGGGCTGGCGGCGGCGGGAATGGGGGAGGAGCTGGCGGCGGAAATGGCGCACGGCTGCTGGCGGCGGGGTCGGGGTCGGGAGCGGGCGCGGGCAGAGCAGTTGGTGAGAGGAGGAGGGGTCGGGAGCGGGCACGTGGGCAGCCCTAGTAGGATAGGGCTACGCCGATGGCCAGGCATACGCCGAGGGCAGCCGTCGGCGTAGCTAGGGTTTTTTTATAGGGTAGAACGTTTTTTTTTGAAAGAAGGGTTTTTTGTTTAATATCAAATTTTACAAGATACTTTATTTAGTGTCTACTATTATAGAAGAAACTATATATTATTAATATATAATTTTTTATTTTGTCTTGTGCTTGTTTTCCAAGCAAACCCTAGATGTGGGCTAAACGGGGAGATTCCCCCCTTATACGGGTACGGAACCTTCGCCTCTAGGTTAGAGCGCATGCATGCGAGGGGGGACACATGCAAGCACCTATACCAACCTCTCACCACACTCACACACATATGCTAGGGACACATGCAAGTTCTCGTCTGATTCCGATGTTCTCGTGGTCTTCCTTCGGCGAAACTCTAATCTCTGTGCACACTCGGATCGTCTACCCCCTAGACGTTCCTCTGACAGGGGTAGCCCGGCGTAGCTCTCTCTTGTTTTGTGTTTGTTTAGGTCATAGGGTGATGTAAAACCATGTTGGTTCACAAGTTGGGGCACTATCCTACCCGGTTTTACCTAAACGGGGAGATTCCCCCCCCTTATACGGGTACGGAACCTTCGCCTCTAGGTTAGAGCGCATGCATGCGGGGGGGACACATGCAAGCACCTATACCAACCTCTCACCACACTCACACACATATGCTAGGGACACATGCAAGTTCTCGTCTGATTCCGATGTTCTCGTGGTCTTCCTCCGGCGAAACCCTGATCTCTGTGCACACTCGGATCGTCTACCCCCCTAGACGTTCCTCTGACAGGGGTAGCCCCGGCGTAGCTCTCTCTTGTTTTGTGTTTGTTTAGGTCAGTTTTGTGTTTGTTTAGGTCATAGGGTGATGTAAAACCATGTTGGTTCACAAGTTGAGGCACTATCCTACCCGGTTTCACCTAAACGGAGAGATTCCCCCCTTATACGGGTACGGAACCTTCGCCTCTAGGTTAGAGCGCATGCATGCGAGGGGGGACACATGCAAGCACCTATACCAACCTCTCACCACACTCACACACATATGCTAGGGACACATGCAAGTTCTCGTCTGATTCCGATGTTCTCGTGGTCTTCCTCCGGCGAAACCCTGATCTCTGTGCACACTCGGATCGTCTACCCCCTAGACGTTCCTCTGACAGGGGTAGCCCCGACGTAGCTCTCTCTTGTTTTGTGTTTGTTTAGGTCATAGGGTGATGTAAAACCATGTTGGTTCACAAGTTGGGGCACTATCCTACCCGGTTTCACCTAAACGGAGAGATTCCCCCCTTATACGGGTATGGAACCTTCGCCTCTAGGTTAGAGCGCATGCATGCGAGAGGGGACACATGCAAGCACTTCATGTGGTCGTGGTGAGTGCTATTGAGAACCACATGCGATAATAACACTTACAAACATATAGAAATTTCTCGGGGTGTGAGAAGATTCGCAACGACATTTCATGTGGACGTGTAGACTGCTATTCAGAGGGTACGAAATTATCCAATTAATAAAAAAAATATATAAATAATTGATACAAATACAAAATAAATGAAAAATACATAAGGCTACGCCGAGGGTGACCGTCGGCGTACTTTGCTGGTATGCCGAGGGTGGCCGTCGGCGTATGCTATCCCGAGGGTCGCCGTCGGCCTAATCGACGGCACCGTTAGCGCGCCGTCCGTGCTGGCCGGCATGTGCATACTACGCCGAGGGTGACCGTCGGTGTAGTGCATACTACGCCGACGGCTGGGCTACACCGAGGGCTGGCCTGGTGCGGTGCTACGCCGACGGCCCCGACCGTTTGGCCGCCGGCGTAGCGGACGGCCGTCGGCGCATCTAACCATTCGTGTAGTGAATAGCTCTGGTTGGCTCCTAGTAAGCCGCCGCAGTGAGCACGTGGAACTGAAAAGGATAGTACTAGAGTGTGGTACTGGGCACATGCTTTAGATTCCGTCTGTCGTCGATCGTAGGCTCGTAGCAGCGTGCAGGCAGGCACGTGAGTTGATGCACACCGAGGATCGCGCTCGCTGAAGATACGGATCAGCCTTGCGTGCGTGCATACGTGGACACCTAGCTACCACGCACGCGTTTCTCGACATGTACGAGCAAACAATTTCTTCCGCAGTACTGCTCAGCTTAATTTTGTGCACGCTGCTCGCAGAGATCCAGATCTGAAGGAGGCCGGCCGGGCTATATATACAGATGCAATGGTAACTCCTCCACACACAGTTTTGAGTACTACACTCCCATCCCCATCTGACCGATCGAGCATACTGAGCTTAGCTAGCTAGCACATCCACCGAGCCATGGAGAGACGCGCCACCGTCGTCCTGCTGATGCTGCTTTCGCTGGAGGCCGTCCTCCTCGTCAGCGCCGCCGTCGCCGACGACGCAGCCGTCATTCTCCTCCCCGGCGGTACGTGGTTCGCTAAGCTAGATTAGGCATATACTACTACTAGTAGCAGCTAGATAACGAACGCTCGTCTTGTATTCAGATGCGGTGATGGACGGGACCGGGAAGCCGTGGGAGTGCTGCGACAGGCCGGTGTGCACCCGCGGCGGGAAGTGGTGCGGCTGCAAGGACGAGGTGGCCAAGTGCGCCGACGGCTGCAACAACTGCAGGGAGGTCAAGGGCTCCGACCCTGCCCGCTACATGTGCCGGGACTCCACCCGCGACGGCCGCCCGGACCCCTGCACCAAGACCCCCGGCAACAACTAGCTGCCTGGATGGCTCCCGCGGCCGCGCGCGGCTGATCTCCGGCCGGCCGCCCGCCGTCACAATAAAAACGTACGGGCCTTCCTGTTCAAGCTCGGCAGGCGGTCTACTGTTCGCTGCATTCTGCTACCTGTTGTAAGCGAGCGTTGGCTCCTGTGTGGCGTGGCCATGTTTCGTTTTTCCAACGGTACGGCTGCTGTCAGCCGGCCGACGTTCAATAACACCTCTTCCGAATCACCCCATGCATATTCACAGTCTCTTATCTGAACTTAGTCATTCTGTTAAGTTTGCACGATTCTTATTTTTTATACTGCTAGAAGCACACTCTTGGTTACATGCATGCAAAAAAAAAAACACACACACACACAACATACGGGGAACTTAACACCTCCTGCATGCCCCATACTAACGACGACGCTACACTGAGAGACACAAAAAACAAACTAGATCTATAAAGTTTTATTTTTCAAGATATATTCCACCTGCAGTACAAATGAGGCCCAAAGGTAATAAACATTATTACAAATAGGTTCATGGACCAGCTAGTCGGCGACTACAGACACTAACGCAGCTCAAGGCACACCGCCGTCTTTGCCCCTCATCATCAGAGCCGCTTTTGTCGTAGTAGAGTTTATTGCGGTAGACAGACGTGGAGCCGTCATGCTAAGACCCCAAAGTAACAACGCATTAGATTAGCAACCATCACCAATTATGACAATCGTAGATCGAAAGACTGACTTGAAACCACATCAATGAACATGGAAACCGACTAGATCCTAGGAGATCTGTGAGACAACCTGTAAAACAATGTGTTTGGAGAACTGCTCGACACCCTAAACGTGGGTGCGGCTGTCTCATTATATAGAAGTACCAAGAGGTACAGTACAAGTCATATACAGTTATATACAGACACACTACGTATATATAGTCTAACACCCTCCCTCAATCTTAATTGTGGCCTAAAGTACAAAGCAAGTTAAGATTGTGGCTATATCCTACAAACTGAGGCTGTGGAAGAGGCTTCATGAAGATGTCAGCAAGTTGATCCTTGGAAGAGATGAACTTGATACGGAGTAGCTTCTGTGCAACACATTCCCTGACAAAGTGATAGTCAACTTCGATGTGTTTCGTTCAGGCATGAAATACTGGATTCGAAGAGAGGTATGTAGCACCGATGTTGTCACACCAAAGTATCGGAGGCTGATCTTGAGAGACTCCCAACTCTCTCAACAAAGACTATACCCATATGAGCTCAGCTGTGGCATTAGCAACCACCTTGTATTCAGCTTCAGTACTACTGCGAGATACTGTAGCCTGCTTGCGAGTATTCCAGGAGATCAAATTAGGACCAAAGAATACTGCATAGCCCCCCGTGGATCGCCTATCATCAGGACTACCAGCCCAATCTGCATCTGAGAAGGCCAAAAGCTCACAAGATGGAGCAGGCTGAAGGAGCAATCCATACGAGGCGGTCAGACAGATATAGCGCAGAATCCGCTTCACAGCTGACCAATGAGACGTCCTGGGTGCATGAAGGTACTACATACACGGTTGACTGCATAAGAGACATCCGGTCTGGTGATAGTGAGGTATTGCAGACCACCAACGAGGCTGCGGTACTCAGTAACATCATCAGGCGAAAGAGGATCTCCATCAAGCGGAGACAACCGATCAGTGGCAGACATAGGAGTGGTAGCATGCTTGCACTTCAACATGCCAGCATGGCGCAGCAAGTCTAGAGAGTACTTATGCTGAGTGAGAGTCAACCCAGCAGAAGACCGTGAGACCTCCAGACCAAGGAAGTAGTGCAGAGCACCCAAATCCTTGACAGCAAAATCTCCACTCAGCGCAGAAACAAGACGTTGGACAACAGCATCAGACGAGCTAATAAGGATGATATCATCCACATAGACCATCATGTACATCGTGACCTCAGGACGCTGTAGAAGGAACAGTGATGTGTCAGCCGTGGAGGGAACAAAACCGTGAGCCCGAAGAACCGAGCCAAGGCGTGCATGCCATGCACCAGGAGCCTGCTTCAGTCCATAGAGAGCCTTCACCAGGCGACAGAGATGCTGAGGACGTGCAGGATCAACAAAACCAGGTGGCTGACGCATATAAACCTCCTCCTCCAGAACTCCGTGCAGAAAAGCGTTCTGCACATCAAGCTGACGGAGAGACCATCCTCGAGTAACGGCCAAAGAGAGCAACAAACGAATGGTAGTAGGCTTGACAACGTGTCTTCATAATCAAGACCATACCTCTGTTTGAAGCCCTTAGCAACTAACCGTGCCTTGTAGCGTTCAATGGAACCATCAGCATGCTTCTTGACCTTGAAGACCCACTTGGAATCAATAATATTGACCCCAGAAACAGGAGGAACGAGTCGCCAAGTATCATTCTTCAGGAGAGCCTGAAGTTCCTCCTCCATAGCAGTGCACCAGTGAGGAATACCGAGAGCAGCCTGAAAGTGTCGAGGCTCAGCAGTGGGATCAGCAACGGCATGGGCAACACAAGCAGCAATCCATGCAATAGTCCCATCAGTGCGCTCCTTGGGACAAAAGACACCAGCATGACTGCGTGTACGAGGGCGAAGAGCCACAGCAGGAGGTGATGCTGGCGGCGATGAGGCTGGTGATGATGTCGAGCCAGAAGGAGGCGAGGCGGTAGCTGGCGACGTTGGGCCAGCGTCCTTCGCTGGCGAGGCCGGCACTGAAAGGCCAGGTGAGGCCGGCCCACTAGGAGCTGGGGCAGAGCTGGCCACGGGGCCAGGCGACGAGGAGGCGGCCGGGGAGGCTGGGCCGGGCGAGCCCAGCTCGGGCGAAGCTGGGCCAGGGGAAGCCGACGCGGGGGAGGTCGGCGCGGGCGTGACCGCCATGGGCGGCACGACAGCGGGCTGGCGGGCGCGACCCGGTGTGCATGCGCCATGCACGGGATCGACAACGCCAGCGTGATCGACGTCGGTCGCCTAATCATCCAGAAGCTCAAGGCGAGCACCACGTCCAATACCTACAGCATGGTTAGGAAGCAACACAGGGGCATATGCAACATCTACAAATTGATCAGGCGAAGGTAAAGTGGAGTGCACAGGTGGTGTAGGAGTAGTAGAGTTGTTCGGAAGTGCAGAAAAAGGGAACACGCTCTCATCAAACACGACATCACGAGATATATAAAGACAATTGGTGGGAACGTGAAGGCACTTGTACCCTTTATGAAGGGAACTATACCCAAGAAAAACACACTTTTTAGACCGAAACTCTAGCTTATGTTTATTGTACGGATGAAGGTGAGGCCAACATGCACATCCAAAAACCTTCAGAAAAGTGTAGTGGAAGTTCATTGAGCAAGAGTTCAAGAGGAGTTTTTATTTGCAAGAGTCGTGAAGGAAGCCTATTTATTAAGAAACAGGTTGTGGAGAAAGCATCACTCCAAAACCGAAACGGAACGAAGGCATGAGCGAGTAAAGTAAGGCTAGTTTCTACAAGATGACGATGCTTACGTTCAGCGGCGCCATTCTGCTGATGTGTGTATGAGGACAAGACACACGGTGCGAGATCCCAAGCTTGTTAAAGAACGAATTGAGATGATGATATTCACCCCCCCCAATCCGACTGAACATGAAGAATCTTATGCTTAAGGAGACGCTCAACATGTGCTTGAAACTGAATAAAAACATCGAACACATCAGATTTACGCTTGATAAGATAAAGCCATGTAAACCGACTCTAAGCATCAATAAAACTGACATAATACTTATGGCCACTGACAGACATTTGGGCATGACCCCATATATCAGAAAACACTAGCCCAAGAGGTTGTTCAACGACACGACTAGACTCAGAAAACGGAAGCTGATGACTCTTGCCTTGCTGACAGGCATCACAGACAGTTTCAGCAACTTTATTGGACACAACTGGAAGTTCATGACGATGTAGAACATGACGAACTATGGGAACAGCAGGATGACCATGGCGCGCATGCCCGTGTGAAGACGACACGCAAACACCAGTGAACACCTGGGGGGCATGCGGCGCAGGAGGTCCAGGTGGCGCATCAAGCGCATAAAGGCCATGGCGAAGACGACCTCTAAGCAGAACGGCCCTCGTGTCCCGATCCTTAATAAAAAAGAAAAAACAGTGAAATTCAGCGAAGACAGGATTATCACGAGTAAGCTGAGGAACAGATAACAGACTATGTGTAGCAGAAGGAATACGAAGAACATTACGAAGGTGCAATTTTCTAGAATTGTGTGTAAGAAGAGCGGCCTAACCAAGATGTGAGATGCGCATACCTGCTCCGTTGGCGGTGCGAACCTGATCATGACCGCGGTATAGCTCCTGGGTGGAGAGCTTTCCCATCTCACTCGTCAGGTGATTGGTAGCTCCCGTATCCATGTACCATGCCGGATCAATGGAGTAGGACGGAGTGTGCCCGTGCTCGTTGCCCGCCACAGCGGCGGCTGCCTGCTTGTCATTACCCTTGCCATTGTTTCCAATGCCGAGGAAGTCCTGCTTGAAGCGTCGATGACAGCGGGAGGCGATGTGACCCTCAAGACCGCAAAGCTGAAAAGCTTGCTGAGCGCCGCAGCAGGGGCAGCAGGCACGCGGGCGACCCCCGCCAGTGACGAGAGGCGCAGCGTCGCGTGGCTGCTGCTGAGGGGCGGTCACCGGCTTGCCGCCAGCTGGCGGCTTCTGAGGTTTGCCGCGGGCTGCGGCGTTGGCGGCGGAGAAGCTCGGGGAGGCGTGGCGCGCTTTGACACGCTGTTCGCGGCCGAGGAGGCGTGAGTAGAGCTTACTCGGCTGAAGCGAAACGTCGCGACCATTGATGTTCTCAATCAAATTATCATAGTTGTCGTCGAGGCTGTTCAGGACGTAGGTGGTGAAGTCCTCGGGGCGAAGCGGCTGGCCAATGGAGGCCAGCGTGTCGGAGAGGCCGGTCATCTTGTTTAAGTAGTCCATGATGCTGCTGTCACGGAGCTTCGTCTCGCCCAGTTCGGTGCGGATAGCATGAGCACGAGCATGAGACTGAGAGGTGAAGCTGGTGTGGAGCGCCGTCCACGCATCTCGCGACATAGAGGCGAAGAGGACCAGCGACGAGACACTCGGAGTGAGCGACGACTGGATGGCAAAGAGGATGTCATGATCCTGGGCCACCCACGTATGGTGCGCTGGATGTTACACCGGTGGGCACGGAAGTGTGTCGTCGACGTAGCCCTCCAGGTAGCGGCTCCGAAGGAGCGGCAACACCTGTGCACACCAAGACAAGTAATTGTCGGGCATGAGCTTCACCGGGATGAGGTGCGAGAAGTAGAAGGGCAACGGCGGCGCATCATGATCAGCGTGAGCGGATGGCTGAGGCGCGTAGTAGCCCATCGGTGGCGCCGTCTCCATGGACGGTGCAGGGGCAGCAGGCGTCGCACCATCATACGCCGACGACGGGTAGGCGCCGTAGGTCGGTGCAGGTGGGGCCCCAAAGGGCGATTCAGGTGGGGCCCCGTAGTGCGGCACCGTAGGCGCGGAGTAGGGCTGCAGAGGCGACGCACCATAGGGAGGCGCCAACCAGGAGGACGACAGCGTCGGTAGGGCCCCATAGGCAGGAGGGCCATAGTGTGACGTGGGCGGGGCGCCGTAGGCCGACGTGGGCGGGGCGCCGTAGGCCGACACGGGAGGCGCGCCGTAGATCGGAGTGGGCGGGGCGTCGTAGGTTGGCGTCGGGTGAGCGCCGTATGGGGCGGGCGCAGGGCCACCAGGGGGTGGCGCCGCGGCCACGTTGGTCGAGGCAGACGGGATGCTGGAGGAGGCCGGCGGCGGCGGATCGCCCCCCGCACCAGGCCCGACGGCAGGCGGCGGCTGCACCGATCTCATCGAGGGCTGCACCGGAGGAGCGGACCTAGGGGAACGAGACTGCCACCACGCGAGGGGAGTGGAGACGAGGAAGGGCGAGGCAGGGGCGGAGGCCGTCGCAGCGGAAGGGGCGGCGGCGGTAGCTAGGGCCGGCGCGGCAGCGGATGAGGCGGCGGCTAGGGGTAGGGCAGCGAAAGACGACATCGTAACCTAATCTGATACCATGTAAAACAATGTGTTTGGGCAACTGCTCGACACCCTAAACGTGGGTGCGGCTGTCTCGTTATATAGAAGTACCAAGAGGTACAGTACAAGTCATATACAGTTATATACAGACACGCTACGTATATAAAGTCTAACAATCCTGTAAAAAAACAGTCTCATTATATAGAAGACTTCACGTGCACTCGGTCGACGCTAGACGCACAACCGGAACAAGGATATGACGGAAAGGAATTTATTATAACTCTAGGAAGTAAAAATTGCCTCACAATCCTATAAAAAAACAGTCTGAACATAAAACGGAAAACCCTCCCGCCTTCGAGAGGACATGGTTCACCACCCCTTCCGAGACCCAAAACGAGACCCTAAAGCCACCGAGGCGATGTCACCACGATCTCCCGATCACTCACATACCGGTTTGCTATACATCTATGAAGTAGCTCCGTCAACGCAACCGAGCTTGGCCTCCATGCACTAGTAGAAAACAGGACACTAGTCCCGGTTTGTAAGAGGCTTTAGTACCAGATTGTAATCCGGGACTAACGTATCGGGACTAAAGGTTAGGCCTTTAGTCCCGGTTCTGTTACAAATCGGGACTAGATTGTCTCCACGTGGCCCCTCTGTGCGTGCTGGGCTGGAGGATATTTAGTCCCGGTTCGTAACACGAACCGGGACTAAAATTCTTCTGCCGCGGCAGCGTTTTGCACCAAACTGCTGCCGCGGCAGGAGGTGGGGTTTTAGGGTTTTAGGGTTTTCTTTTTTTGTGTTTGATTATTTTTCATTTTGTGTTTTCATATACATATTATTCTACGCTACTACATGTTGTGTACATTGATGCATATATAATATAATTTCACTCACGATAACATAAATACATATAAATATATACACAACCGAGACTATAGCTCGTCTAATTGATTTACACCAAGATCATCATTATAAGAGATATTGTCCTTTTGTGTCTATCCACGGTTACACGAAGGTCTATCTACGTTGTACTCTCCTTTTGAGTTTATGACGTCCCTGAGCAAAAATCCCGACAACTCCTCTTGAATTGCTAGTAGGCGTTCATGTGGTAGGAGCTTATCCCGCATCGCATCCAACTATATATAAAGAAGTAGATCATTATAAATAGAACTCAACAAAAACTATGGTATAGAATAAATTGCGAATATTTTGTTTACGTACTTGAAGAAAGTCTGTGCCCTGCTCCATACACCCACGAATGAACTCACATACGTAATATCCACATAAATTAGTCCCTTGTGGTTGCGTCGCACACTTTTTGATCGAGAATATAATTCAATCATATAATAATCAAGCATGATAATTGTAAGAATGATAATTGTAATATCCACATAAATTAGTCCCATAGCTCTCGTACTACTTACCGGGACCGTACGAAAAGTGAGTTCCTCACGCCATTCTCCCTGAACCTCCTTCATGAACCTTTTCCAAACCCTGTCCGGCAAAAAAGAAATGAATGAGTTATTAATTAGTTTACATATTAGAGAATGAACGAAAGAGACAGATATAGTGATTGAAATTACTTTTGGAGACAATCAATTATGCTGCGGTAGTCTTCCATCGGCTTCTTTAACGAGTCCGAGATTTCAACTTTTGCATGGTCAACGTCAATGTTTAGAAGAATCCAGTGGAAGCTACGATCATTTATATACACTTAACATCGAGTAAACAAAAATTGAATGTGTACAGGACAGTAAGACTCTTACCCATAGTTGTAAGGAAATAGTATTTGTGTCTTGTAATGTTGCTCCATTAAAAACATTAGCAAGTTATCCTCTGTTTCCTCGAGGTTATTTATTAGCGTATGTCCATTTACTCTGTTTGGGTCAACGAATCCAATGTTGCAGATTGACTTTCTTCTACATTCTTGAATCTTCATTCTGCATATATAATAGCATACAGAAGGAGCTATAGTGAGGATAACGACAGGAAATGAATTGAACGAGCTGAGTTAGTGACTTAATTACTTACAGACAATATATGCTGAGGAGGGACTTGTCGAGGGCGTCTAGGTTGAATAACTGAAATAGTTCACAAAGTTCAATGGAGATCTCATCTGGACGGAAGTACTCCTCTCCAACTTTACATAGGAGAAATTGTCTCCCTTCCTTTGTGACTTTCAAGTACCAGATATGCAACAGTCGCATATGTGTTGGCAGATCATCGAATACCTCATCGCTGACCAGAGGCTCCCCGTAGACAAATTTTCGTGCTATTGGTCCCTTGGCGACATGATCTCCGCTGGCTAGAAGTGCTTTGACCGGCACGTTACACTCCTTGGCTAATTTAATAGCTAATTCCATATCTATTCCACCTTGTGTGGGCTGGGGTAACACCTTGAGCGGGGCAATGGATTGATTTGCCTATTTGCCGAGCTGGGCAACTTCTTTTGATTTTCTCCCACTTGCAGTACTGCTTGATGAGTTCTCTTTTAGTGTCTTCGTAGACAGCGTGTATAGTCATCTTTCCTATTTAACATATGTTGGGGTGGTTGGTCAAGGAATGCCTTGAAGTGCTTTTTGACTTTTGGATCAACTAGCACCTGTGGCTCGGGTTTTTTTGGTGCAAAATGGGCCTTCACTTCGGCCCGGGAGATCACCGCGCTTTCCTCATCAGTCCGGTGATAAGCTAACTTGGGAGGAGACGGCGGTACTCTTGGTAGGGGATCTTGTCGTTTTCGACGTCGGGTCTTCCTCGACGTAGCGGTGTTATTCTTCCGCTTTCTTCCCTTTGATTCAGTGGGCGGAGGCGGATGCGTCGGAGATGGAGATGCAGTCGCGCTGCGATCCCTCTCAGGAAGGGGTGGACTATTGTTTCTTGGTGGAGACGGTGGACTCGGAGGTGATGGTGGCCTTGGAGGTGATGGATTGCTTCTCAGAGGAGAAGATTTCCTTGGCGCCCAGCCTGGAAACACGATGTGTTGTTTTTTCCAAAGAATGATCCCACCCTCCACTTCTCCAAGTGTTTTCTCCCCTTCGCCTGCAGGGATGTCAAGCTCAAGTGATCGACACGTCAGTTCAACTTCATCCACACCGACACGAGCATAGCCAGCTGGAATCTGACTTCCATGGTAGGTTGCTTCTGGTGGACAAGGTAAAGCAAAGCCGAGCGCCACCTTCATAGAAATGTTCTCCACTGTGACATGTAGCTCACAAGCTGTCCTTGCCTCGACTTCATCCATGGGGTAGCGAACCATCGTTGCATTATTGTCCATCAGCATTGGATTATTAGCTTGTACGTCCGTGGAAGCCACGCTGCTTCTCCGCTGAGATGGGCCCACCGGACTGTCTAACGCAGGATCTTGCTGTCGGGCCAGTACTCTAAGTTCATTAATCTGCTCCTGCTGCAGCTTGAACATGGCTTGAAATTCCTCGTTCCTTTTTTCAACCGCCTCCAACCGCGCTGCCTCCTCCGCCTTCTGCCGGTTCGTTTTTCTGGTTCGGTTTCTATAAGTGTCGATGTCAGCGGGAAACCCTGTCTTCCATGGAACAGATGGGCCAAAGCCTCGTGTTCGTCCGACTTTTTCAGGATTCCCGTGGGCATATGTCAGCTCATCGTTCTCTCTATCGGGAATGAACTTTCCATCTTTTCTCAGTTGTATCACTTTAACAAGTTCATCTTTGGGTTTAGTAATGGCCTCCTTTGTAACAATAATCTCCCCGGGTTCAGTGTCATACGACCCGCCATGCCCAAGGAGCCAATTTTTTGACCTCACGGGCCACTTATTTGTAGCAGGCGTGACCCCTTTTTTACGCATTTCTTCCTCGGTTTTTTCCCACTTCGGCGCGGCCGTCTTGTAGCCACATGTCCCCATAGTATGGTGATATTTCTTTTTGGCCGCATTTATCTTATTCTTTTCTGACTTGGCCGTAGCTGCTTCTGATTTCTTGTATTTCACAAATGGGGTCCAGTTATCCCGCTGCTTCTCTAGCGGGCCAGTGAATGGGGTAGTCAGCCCCTTCTTGGCAAAGTTGTTGTACAATCTTTTCTTCCAGTCCTTGAACTGTCCGCCCATCTTCTTAAGGGCCCACTTTCTGACTTGCAACCTCAATGCCTCAGTGAGTTCAGGAGTGTCCAATTCAGGCAGAGAGAAGTGTGCCATGAGTGAATTCCAAAGACCGTCTTTGGCTCTGTCATCGACAAAAGTTTCTCCAACTCGATCACTTTTCTTTACTGGCTTATTCCACTTCTGAGTAGTGATCGGGATGGCGTCCCTGACTATCGCTCCGCATTGGTATACAAATACACTTGCGGCCTCTTTCGGCTCCAAAGGTTCACCGAACTCAGACACTAGATCAATGGTGAAACACATACCGCCGGCCAACTTTTTGGTCGGGCCTCGTTTCCTTGCAGAAGATTCGCTCGATGCGGAGGTCTAAGAGAAGAAACAGTCGTTAGTACATATATATATATGAATCAACTAATGCATCTACTAGCTCGTGATCAGCAGAGGATTTATAAACCTCGCCGGTCTTTGCTAAGGTGGTGTCTCCACCATCAGTTCCACCGTCGTCTCCACCAAAGAATTCGTCATAGCCGTCTCTTCTGTCGGCTTCATCCAAGTTGAGGTTTTGGGAGCCATCATCATCTCCATCATCGTCTGCTCCATCATAATTGTAACCTCATGTACCCTCATCTATCATGTTGTACATGATGTGCTCTTCGTTGTCTCTACCGTCCATAACTTAACTAATACAGAAGAAAGATAAAACCACTTTGCTTAATGCGATAAAATAAAGGAAGCTAAAGTAATCCAGCTTAAACAATACGATAAAGAAAGATAAAGTACCAATTAAACAACAATACATCTCGAATAATCCAACTAGTACAACAATAAAGTACCAATTAAACAACAATACAACCCTATTAGACATCTAGCTAGCTCAGCGAAGACGTCGAGCCCCGGCTACTGAGCCGCGGGAGGTGTGCATCCAAAGTGTAGGAACCATCATCGGAGAATATCTCGGGTAAGGTGTCTGAAGAAGCTGCCAGGTATTGGCGTCCCGGACTCCTAAAATGTGCATGTAGCGCCGGACGTGCTCGTCCTCCTCCCTGACACGACTCTGTACCACCTCGTCGGGGGCCGGTTCCCTCTGTATCGCACCTGGATCACTCGGTCGCCACCATAGAAGATCCGGGTCGACGATGACACCCGGATTCCTCACGAGACGATGTCCCTCGGCTGGTAGCACCTCCCAGTGCCAGCCCGGTAGAGCCCAGCCCCGTGGATGCCCGGTGACACTGTCTAGTAGCGCTCCGGGGGTCACGCCGAGTGAACAGGATGAGGAATCGGCATATTCCTAAACACTAAATTAAACCTATATACTTTAAACATGATGAAAATAAATAGTATCAACTAAAATAAACTATATTAAACACTAACTAAATTCACTAACTAAAATAAACTATATTAAACACTAACTAAAATCCTAAAATTCACTAACTAGGTACACTAAAGTTACTAAATAAAATTAACTACCTAAATTACACTAACAAAAAAAAATTAAACACTAACTAAAATATCTAAGAAACAATTACACTAAACTTACTAACTAATTAACCCTAAAATAACCTAACTAATTAACCCTAAAATAACCTAACTAATTAACCCTAAAATACACTAACAAAATTATATACACTAACTAATTAACACTAACAAAATTAACACGTACTACTAAATTAAACTAGAGCTTACCACGCGGGGAGGGGCGGTTCCGGTGGTGGTGGACGATGCGGGCGGCGCGGTGGGCTCCGGTGACGGCACGGGCGGTCGTCGGCAGCGTGCTGGGGAAGGGGCGGCGCGCCGGAGCGGGATGGCACGGGCGCGGTCGACACGGGCGCGGGTGGCACTGGCTCAAGCGGCGCGGGGGAGGGGCGGCACGAGAAGGGGCGGCGCGAGGAGGGGCGCGGGCGCGGGGAGGTGGTTGGCGGCACGGCGGCGAGAAGGCGCGGCGCGAGGAGGAAGACGGCGGCAGCAGGGTTGATCTGTGCGCTTTGGTTCGATGCACGAACCGGGGCGCATAGAGTGGGTATTTATACCCACCCACCCCCTTTAGCCCCGGTTTGTGCTACCAACCGGGGCAAAAGGGTGATCTTTAGCCCCGGTTGGTAGCACAAACCGGGGCTCAAGGGTTTTCGGGGCGCCGCGTTTCGCGCGCAGCCCCGCACCCCTTTAGCCCCGGTTTATCGTTCAAACTGGGACTAAATGTCCTTTTTTAAAAGCTTTTTCAAAACCTTTTTAAAAACCTTTTTTAAAATTAATTATTATATGCCTGTTTAAAACCTTTTTAGAAACAAAAAACCTTTTTAAAAACCTTTTTCAAAACCTTTATTAAAAAACTTTTTAAAACCTTTTTAAAAACCTTCTTTAAAAATCTTTTTTAAAACCTTTTTTTTAAAACTTTTTTAAAACCTTTTTCAAAACCTTTTCTAAAAACCTTTTTTAAAACCTTTTTGAATTTTTTATGTCCGTTTTGAATTTTTTGCCGTTTCGAACTTAGGTGAAAACGGCATGCGTGCAGATAGGGGATGAGAATGTTAGAACTTGCATTGGATCTCTGAAAAAACGACATATTGTGAGTCTAAAAATGATTTTTTTTAAAAATCACGGACGTTAGATCATGTACCTGTAGTTCAAACCGGACCAATTTCCTGCCGATTCGGCAGACATTTGTCTTTTTCTCTCGGGAAGGACAAAAAAGTTTGAGATCCCCCGGTTGGGATACAGTTCACGTAACATGGTCTACTATTTTAGAAAAATGGGATGCTGTAACTGCGTTTTGGTGGCTGCTTCACAAAACGACCCGTCTATTTGCGCTCGGAAAATGGAAAATGGCTTTTCCGAGCGACGAAAAGGAAAACTTCCTCCTGCAACATTGTTCTATATCCAAATATACACATGCATGCACAATATGGGCACCGTATCACAAACTATGCCGCGATTCAACACATAACATCCGTCTCTTGGATCGAAAGCCATGAAACCTCGAACATGATAGGTCATTTTGTGAATGTTTTTTGGAGACATAATCAGTATACCAATTTTGATATTTTTCCTTGCAACTATGTCATATAATATCACACCACGCAAAGGATTTACATTGTTCAGACTTTTTTGAATTTTTTATGCCCGTTTTGATTTTTTTGCCGTTTCGAACTTAGGTCAAAACAGCGTGCGTGAAGATATGGGATGAGAATGTTAGAACTTGCATTGGATCTCTGAAAAAACGACATATTGTGAGTCTAAAAATGATTTTTTCAAAAAATCACGGACGTTAGATCATGTACCTCTAGTTCAAACCGGACCCACTTCCTACCGATTCGGCAGATATTTGTCTTTTTTACCCGGGAAGGACAGAAAGGTTTGAGATCCCCCGGTTGGGATATAGTTCACGTAACGTGGTCTACTATTTTAGAAAAATGGGATGGTAGCATTCTGTAACTGCATTTTGATGGCTGCTTCACAAAACGACCCGTCTTTTTGCACTCGGAAAATGGAAAATGGCTTTTCCGAGCGACTAAAAAGAAAACTTCTTCCTGCAACATTGTTCTACATCCCAATATACACATGCATGCAGAATATGGGCACCGTATCACAAACTATGCCGCGATTCAACATATAACATCCGTCTCTTGGACCGAAAGCCATGAAACCTCGAACATGATAGGTCATTTTGTGAAGGTTTTTGGGAGACATAATCAGTATACCAAGTTTGATATTTTTCCTTGCAACTATGTCACATAATATCACACCACGCGAAGGATTTACATTGTTCGGACCTTTTTTGAGTTTTTTATGCTGGTTTTGAATTTTTTGCCGTTTCGAACTTAGGTCAAAACGGCGTGCGTGAAGATAGGGGATGAGAATGTTAGAACTTGCATTGGATCTCTGAAAAAACGACATATTGTGAGTCTAAAAATGATTTTTTTCAAAAAATCACGGACGTTAGATCATTTACCTGTAGTTCAAATCGGACCGACTTCCTACCGATTCGGCAGACATTTGTCTTTTTCACCCTGGAAGGACAGAAAGGTTTGAGATCCCCCGGTTGGGATATATTTCACGTAACATGGTCTACTATTTTAGAAAAATGGGATGGTAGCATTCTGTAACTGCATTTTGGTGGCTGCTTCACAAAACGACCCGTCTTTTTGCGCTCGGAAAATGGAAAATGGCTTTTCCGAGCGACGAAAAGGAAAACTTCCTCCTGCAACATTGTTCTACATCCCAATATACACGTTCATGCACAATATGGGCACCATATCACAAACTATGCCGCGATTCAACACATAACATCCGTCTCTTGGACCGAAAGCCATGAAACCTCGAACATCATAGGTCATTTTGTGAACGTTTTTTGGAGACATAATCAGTATACCAAGTTTGATATTTTTCCTTGCAACTATGTCACATAATATCACACCACGCAAAGGATTTACATTGTTAGGACCTTTTTTGAATTTTTTATGCCCGTTTTGAATTTTTTGCCGTTTCAAACTTAGGTCAAAACGGCTTGCGTGAATATAGGGGATGAGAATGTTAGACCTTGCATTGGATATCTGAAAAAACAACATATTCTGAGTCTAAAAATGATTTTTTCAAAAAATCATGGACATGGTATCATGTACCTGTAGTTCAAACCGGACCCACTTCCTGCCGATTCGGCAGACATTTGTCTTTTTCACCCGGGAAGGACAGAAAGGTTTGAGATCTCCCGGTTGGAATATAGTTCACGTAACGTGGTCTACTATTTTAGAAAAATGGGATGCTGTAACTGCATTTTGGTGGCTGCTTTACAAAACGACCCGTCTTTTTGCGCTCAGAAAATGGCTTTTCCGAGCGATGAAAAGAAAAACTTCCTCCTGCAACATTGTTCTACATCCCAATATACACATGCATGCACAATATGGGCATCGTATCATAAACTATGCCGCGATTCAACATATAACATCCATCTCTTGGACCGAAAGCCATGAAACCTCGAACATGATAAGTCATTTTGTGAAGGTTTTTTGGACACATAATCAGTATACCAAGTTTAATATTTTTCCTTGCAACTATGTCACATAATATCACACCACGCGAAGGATTTACATTGTTCGGACCGGTTTTGAAATTTTTATGCTCGTTTTGAATTTTTTGCCGTTTCGAACTTAGGTCAAAACGGCGTGCGTGAAGATAGGGGATGAGAATGTTAGAACTTGCATTGGATCTCTGAAAAAACGACATATTATGAGTCTAAAAATGATTTTTTCAAAAAATCACAGACGTTAGATCATGTACATGTAGTTCAAACCGGACCCACTTTCTACCGATTCGGCAGACATTTGTCTTTTTCACCCGGGAAGGACAGAAAGTTTTGAGATCCCTCGGTTGGGATATAGTTCACGTAGCATGGTCTACTATTTTAGAAAAATAGGATGGTAGCATTCTGTAACTGCATTTTGGTGGCTGCTTCACAAAACGACCCGTCTTTTTGCACTCGGAAAATGGAAAATGGCTTTTCCGAGCAACAAAAAGGAAAACTTTCTCCTGCAACATTGTTCTACATCCCAATGTACACATGCATGCACAATATGGGCACCGTATCACAAACTATGCCGCGATTCAACACATAACATCCGTCTCTTGGACCGAAAGCCATGAAACCGGGACTAAAGATATTTTCCGCCATATCCCACCGCTTCCCGCCATGTTTTCCCGCCGTTTCCATCTGAACGGTGCTTTTAGTCCCGGTTGTAGCCACTAACCGGGACTAAAGATATTTCCCGCCATATCCCACCGCTTCCCGCCATGTTTTCCCGCCCTTTTCCTCTGAACGGTGCTTTTAGTCCCGGTTGTAGCCACTAACCGGGACTAAAGATATTTCCCGCCATATCCCACCATTTCTCGCCATGTTTTCCAGCACTTTCCATCTATATATAGGTCGACCACGCCATGGCTATCCATACATCCGCACCTTCCTCTCTCACAACTATGGACAGTGCCTACTGAGCCATTCTGACCCTCGAGGAGACCCAGGCGTTGTGGGCCTCCAACTACCCTTGCCCGCTGGGCTACCGGGCGGCCGCCGGCTGGATGCTGAGCGCTAGAGGAGTTCCTGTCCCTCCTGTGCCTCAAGGCTTCGCCAGACAGGCGGCCATCACGAACCACTTCTACCACGAGCTCACGCCGGAGCAGCGGATGGATCCCTAGTGGGATCCCGGCAACTATCACTCCTGGAATGCCTTCTTTGCTAACCGACGGGAAAGGGAGCTCGCCAGGTACGAGGGTGATGGCCCGCCCCCGATGAACCACAATGAAGCCGATCGGCGTCTATGGTGGGCGAACCGTACTATCATCGGCGTGATGCGCTACATCGCCGGGGGAGACCATCCTCGCCTGCGGTGCCCACAAGTCTACCCGCCAGAGAGCCACAAGAAGGCCCCTCCCCCACCCGGCGGTAGCGGCATCGTCTTCCAGGAGACTCCTCCCCCGCCCGCCGTGAATCCGAGGCCGGAGTGGCAGGTGCCCCTGGTATATGCCATGGCTGGGCTGAGGATCTCTGGAGTGGCAGGTGACGATGATGATGATGATGACGATGACGAAGAAGACCCTGAAGCTCCTTTATTAACCATGGAGCATCTTCCTTTAATAAATTAAAAATAGGTTTAATTCACAAAATATTTAATACATTACATCACCAACATCCACATCTAGTGTTTTGGTTCTCGTCTTGTCCGTAACCATGGAGCATCTTCCTTATTTAGCGATATGCTTGGGTCAGTTTTCACTTTGAATGGCGGAATTTCATGAAATTTGTCATAATCTTCTGACATGTCTGTCCTGTCCTCAACTCCCACCATGTTTCTTTTTCCTGAAAGAACTATGTGGCGCTTTGGCTCATCGTATGATATTATATTCTTTTGCTTATCTTTCCTTTTTCTCGGTCTAGTAGACATGTCCTTCACATAGAAAACTTGAGCCACATCATTGGCAAGGACGAATGGTTCGTCTCCGTATGCAAGATTATTAAGATCCACTGTTGTTATTCCGTACAGCTGGTCTACCGTTACCCCACCTCCTGTCATCTTGACCCATTTGCATCGAAACAATGGGACCTTGAAATTAGGACCATAGTCAAGTTCCCATATGTCCTCTATGTAACCATAATATGTGTCCCTTTTCCCATTCTCGTCCGTTGCATCAAATCGGACACCACTGTTTTGGTTGGTGCTCTTTTTATCTTGGGCGTGCGTGTAAAATATATTCCCATTGATCTCGTAACCTTGGAAAGTCAATATAGTTGAAGATGGAGACCTGGCCAACAAGTACAACTGATCTCCAACAGTGGTGTCATTCATAAGATGTGTCTGCAACCAACCGCCGAAAGTCTTCACGTGTTCATCTCTAATCAACCTGTCAGACTGCCCCGGGTAGTTCGAGCGTACAATATTCTTGTGTACCTTGATATATGGAGCCACCAAGGTGGAACTTTGCAGAATTTTATAGTGTGCTTTAGTGAAAGAATGTCCATCCATACATATCTTTGCTTTCTTTCCTAGCGTGCCTTTTCCACTAAGTCTCCCTTCATGCCATGATTCAGGTACACCGATCGGCTTAAGGACAGGAATAAAGTCAACACAAAACTCAATGACCTCCTCTGTTCCATATCCCTTGGAGATGCTTCCTTCTGGCCTCGCATGGTTATGGACATATTTCTTTAAGACTCCCATGAATCTCTCAAAGGGTAACATATTGTGTAGAAATAAAGGACCGAGGATGGTAATCTCTTCGACTAGATGAACTAGAAGGTGCGTCATTATGTTGAAGAAGGATGGTGGGAACACCAACTCAAAACTGACAAGACATTGGACCACATCTTTCTGTAACCCTGGTAGACTTTCTGGATCGATTACCTTCTGAGAAATTGCATTGAGGAACAAACATAGCTTCACAATGGATACTCTAACATTTTCCGGCAGAAGCCCCCTCAAAGCAACCGGAAGCAACTGCGTCATAAGCACGTGGCAGTCATGAGACTTCAGGTTCTGGAATTTTTTCTCTGTCATATTTATTATTCCCTTTATATTGGACGAGAAGCCAGAAGGAACCTTGATACTACTCAGGCATTCAAAAAAGATTTCCTTCTCTTCCTTGGTAAGAGCGTAGCTGGCAGTACCTTGAAACAACTCTGGATGCCTGCCTTCTCGGTCTTTCATACGTTGTTGGTCATGTCGTGCTTCTGGTGTATCTTTATTCTTTCCATACACGCCCAAGAAGCCTAGCAGTATCACGCAAACATTCTTCGTCAGGTGCATCACGTCGATTGCAGAGCGGACCTCTAAGACTTTCCAATAGGGTAGCTCCCAAAATATAGATTTCTTCTTCCACATGGGTGCGTGTCCGCCAGCTTCCTTCGGAACGGACTGTCCGCCAGGACCCTTTCCAAAGATTACTTTTAAATCCTTCACCATATCAAATACATCATCACTAGTACGACGGACAGGCTTACTCCGGTGATCTGCTTCACCATTGAAATGCTTGCCTTTCCTTCTTAGGGAATGCGTGGGCGGAAGAAAACGACGATTCCCTAGGTACACATTCTTCTTGCACTTATCCAAATAAATACTTTCAGTGTCATCTAAACAGTGTGTGCATGCATTGTATCCCTTGTTTGTCTGTCCTGAAATATTACTAAGAGCAGGCCAATCATTGATGGTTACGAACAACAATGCCCGTAGGTTAAATTCCTCATGTTTGTGCTCATCCCACACATGTACACCTTGTCCGTGCCATAGCTGTAAAAGTTCTTCAACTAATGGCCTTAGGTATACATCAATGTCGTTGCCGAGTTGCTTCGGGCCTTGGATGAGCACTGGCATCATAATGAACTTCCGCTTCATGCACAACCAAGGAGGAAGTTTATATATACACAAAGTCACAGGCCATGTGTTATGACTGCAGCTCTGCTCCCCAAAGGGATTCATGCCATCCGTACTTAGACCAAACCATAAGTTTCTCGCGTCACCTGCAAAGTCCGGGTACTTTCTCTCAATTTTTCTCCACTGCGACCCATCAGCGGGGTGTCTCAACATCTCGTCCTTCTTACGGTCTTCTTTGTGCCATCGCAACAATTTGGCATGCTCTTTGTTTCTGAACAAATGTTTCAGCCGTGGTATTATAGGAGCATACCACATCACCTTGGCGGGAACCCTCTTCCTCGTGCGCTCCCCCTCAACATCACCAGGGTCATCTCGTCGGATCTTATACCGCAATGCAGTGCATACCGGGCATGCATCCAAATTATCGTACTGCTCACCGCGATAGAGGATGCAGTCATTAATGCATGCATGTATCTTCTGTACCTCTAATCCTAGAGGGCAGACAACCTTATTTGCTTCGTAAGTACTGGCGGGCAGTTCGTTATCCTTTGGAAGCAGCTTCTTCATTATCTTCAACAACTTTTCAAATCCCTTGTCAGGCATACCGACCTCTGCCTTCCATTTCAGCAATTCCAGTGTGATGTCTAGCTTTTTGTGGCCATCTTCGCAATTGGGGTACAACAATTTGTTGTGATCATCTAACATCTGCTCAAATTTCAACCTCTCCCTTTCGCTATCACATTCTCCCTTTGCATCAGCAATGGCCCGACCAAGATCATCATCTGGCTCATATGATGCACAATCTTCTGCTTCTTCTTCATCATTGTCTTCCATTGTAGTACCACCGTATTCAGGGGACATAGGATAGCTGTCGTCATTCTCTTCATCTTTGTTGTCTTCCATCATAACCCTTCTTTCTCTGTGCTTGGTCCAACAATTATAGCCAGACATGAAACCGAACCGAAACAAGTGGCCATGAAGGACTCTTGAGGAAGAGTATTCCTTCTGATTCCGACACTCACCACATGGACAACAGATAAAACCATTCCGCTTGTTTGCCTCTGCCACAACGAGAAAAGAACGCACGCCTTTAATGAACTCGTCAGAGATTCGGTCAGCGTACATCCATTGTCGTCTCATCTGCATTTTATAAGTTCATCAAACAAAATCACGATGCTAAGAGTAGTACTAGTCTAAAAATAAAAGAACACATCGTATACATCAAACAAGCACTCATTTAAAAAAATTTCTACTATATCTTTAGTCCCGGTTGGACACACCAACCGGGACTAAAGGGGTTGCGGCAGGCTGGGGCCGACATGACCCGTTTAGTCCCGAATGGTGTCTCCAATCGGGTCTAAAAGTGGGTGATGACACTATATGTCGTGAGTGGACACTATGCCAGTGAGTGGCGACACTGTTTCAATGGGTGGCGACAATATGACAGGGGTGAGTGTCGACATTATGTCATGAATGTCAATACTATGTTGTGCTGCTTAATCTATAAATAGGCTTCCTTGTGAACTATCAACTACAAGGAAGATCGTGTGCGAGACCAGGGACACCACTACGGCGGAGCTTCTCGAAGATGTCTTAGGACCTCGTCCTCAGACATCTTCGAGGAGCTCGCCGTAGAGGCACTCCCTAATATGTGAAATTAGTTAGCTCCACCATCATACTAATTTAGCTAGAAAAGATATAAACTAAAAGATGGTGTGCGAGAGCAGGGACACCACTATGGCAGAGCTTCTCGAAGATGTCTTAGGATGCCTCGTCCTCAGACATCTTCGAGGAGCTCGCCATAGAGGCACTTCCTAATTTAATTTGGTAGATCCTTGGCGTGTTCATGTTTTTGTTCTTAATTTCTTGCTTAACTGGCCGATGATTAACTAAAATGCTAGGGAGCCACTATATATATGTGTGTCTTCATAGTTTTGGTACTTATTTTTGTTTCAATGGATTTTGTGACGACAGGTAGAAGAAAGAAGAATATTTTGTTGCTTGACGGTGACATGATGCACTGTGAACCGACCGGATTTCAAGACAACGTGTCAAACCAAGATATGTATATAGGATGAACTCATGTATCTATGTGCTTCGATGAATCAAATGAATTTCGAGAACTATATGTGCCAAATTAACCAGATATACAGAGATAGAACCCACACAAAATCTATCCATTTCTAGAGCATGAAATGAGATAAAACAAGCAATGAGAGATGAAATGATGAAGTTGCTAACCTCTTAGGACCCTTGATAGATGTGGAGCCAAAAAATCTTCACAAATCTTGAGAAAAATGGGGAAGAACTCGAGATTGAGGGGAGAAATTTGAGAGGGATGATTGTGTGAGCTTGAAATGGCTCGGGCTGAAAAGGGGAAGAAGATATAGTCGGGAACTTTAGTCCCGGTTTGAAAAACAAACCGGGGCTAAAGGTCCACGCATCTGCTCTTTTCCAGCGCCAGACCCTTTAGCTCCGATTTGTTAAATGAACTGGGGATAAAGTTCACATACGAACCGGGGCTAATGTCTTCTGGTCCGTGCGGCCGTTTCTAGCCGTTGGGACCAGGGCATTAATCCCGGTTTGTATCAGAAACGGGACTAATGCTCTGGACCAAAGGTCCGTTTTCTACTAGTGATGGTATCGATGCGTTTGGAGGTATCCCACCTCGTTTGTGCCATCTCCATCTCCAGATTGGACAACAACTGCGATATAGGATGAAATTGACCCGCCGTATGCGTTCGTGGAAGCAAAACTTTGTTTAGATCTGGTATGATCTACACCCAACGACGAGGATCCGTCGGGATCATGATTCAAAACGGATGACGTAACCGTACTAGAATCGAATACCAAATGTTATGTATCCCGTCACGATTACTCAATTTGATACACCTCTCAATTATCCAGATACAAGTTTCAATTCCACGGCAAGGAGTAGGAAGAGAAGGGGGAGGTTACAGAGCCAATATAATTCGCGACGGCTCAAAAGCAATGAAATAGTGCAGGCACGAATTTGCCTAAATAATGGAAAGAAGCAGAGCATTGTCATCTTCTCCTGTCGTCGCCTCCTGATTGGTCGAGCATCAACACCATGTGTCAGGTTGTCCAGTCGGGCCCACTGAACCGCTGTGCCCTCTTAAGTTTTGTTGATCTCCCCAACTGTTCTTGTTCTTCAAGTGTACCTTTCTTTAGTATCTCTAGCTCGTGCTTCGGTCTTTCTCGACGGCTCATGGCATTATGTAGGTTCATGACACAAATGTATCTGGTTATGACAACTCAAGTGTTTATCCTCTGCTACTGCAAATCTTACGAAATCGAAATCTTATTTCAACTCGAAATAGGTTTTTGCCCCGCTTTATATATAAAGCAAACGTCCACAACAAGCATCCAAAGGTCACAGACAAGCACAACACAAATGCTGGGGCCACGGCACAAACTGACCCAAAAAAACTGAAAGCACGACGACTAGGGTGGAAGGGGCCATCTCGCCAGACGAGAGAGCACCAAAGAGGTGGAGATACGCCGGGCTATGGGGGGAGACGTCGAGCCGCCTCCAAGAGCTGTCGAAGGGTAGCGTCCAACCTCGCCTTGTCCCGCTGCCTACACAACGGGTACCAGAGCTGCAGAGAGGCCAAAAAGCGTAAAACCGAGTCAGAGGCACGTCTAGGAATAATCTTCTCAATGACCATCTTGTTCCGAATATTCCGGAGGGACCATGACATCGCCGCAAACACTAGCCAGAAGAGGCGTCGGCCCTTCCCTGGCTAGTTTGCTTGGGAGTCTAGGAATTCACCGAGATCATGGGCCAGCCAGTCCGGGCCCAAAGCCTCTCTGGTGAAGTTCCACATAAAATCGAGCCGCGGGACAAGTGAACATTATGTTGGTGCCCATTTCGGGGATCCCACATAATGGACATAACCCATCCCCCGGCCCATGCCTCTTGGTCACCTCCACCCCCGACGGGAGTCTATCGTGAAGGAGCTACCACAAAAAAAAATTATCTTCAGTGGGAGGGGGGCCTTCCAAAGGGGCTTGGTCCAAGGGAGAACCGTGCGGCCAAAAAGGGCCCGATAGGCCGAGCTAACCGAGAAGGATCCTGATGGTGTGAGGGTCCAAGATACACTATCGGGTTCGTCTGCCAAAGAGGTCGGGAGCTCCGCCCTAAGTTCCCTCCAAGCTTCAGTTTCCTCCGGACTGAAGGTATGCCGGAACAAGATGTTCCATGTACCTTCGAGTGCGGCGGAGGATACACGAAGCGTTGGATCGGAACAAATGGCAAAGAGGCTCGGGTACACCTCTCACAGCGGACGCTCCCGGAGCCAGGAGTCCAGCCAGAACATGGTCCCCTCCCCATTCCCAATGGACACAGAGACCCCAAGCCTGATCTCGTTCTTGATCTCCTGGATGGAGCGCCAGAACTGGGAGCCGTCATGGCGGTCGCAGCCTAGAAGGGGGCGACCTCGCAGGTATTTGGCCTTAATGAGCTTGAGACAGAGACCGCCATTGTCGCGAAGGATGCGCCAAACCCATCTAAGCATTAGGGCCTTATTGAACTGGCGGGATGCGAGAATACCTATGCCCCCAAATTCCTTGGGGGCGCAAATGTCAGCCCACTTGACCATGTGGTATTTCTGGCGTCCCAAGGGGTCTTGCCAGAAGAACCTCGACAACTCCTTGTCAAATGCCCCATGCACCCCCTCGGGGAGGAGGTACATGCCCATCATATACATGGGCAGGCTGGACAAGCAGGAGTCGATCAGGACGGTCTTGCTGCCTTTAGACGTGAATCTCCCACACCAAGGTTCGGACCTTGAGCACACCCTGTCTACGAGCGCGTCCAGGTCCCTGATAAGGATCCTGGTGTCGCAGACTGGCATCCCTAGGTAAGTTATGGGGAAGGAGGCAAGCCGACAGTTAAAATTGCCAGCTATCCTCTGCTGCTCGTCCTGAGAGAACCCTAGTGCGATAATCTCGCTCTTGTCGAAGTTGATGCGGAGACCAGACATCTCCTGGAAGCATAGGAGGAGGAACTTGAGGTTCGCAATGTCCAACGTTGAGCCTTCAATCATGATCATTGTGTCGTCTGCATATTGGAGCTGTGTTATACCCCCTCCTGGAATAAGGTGGCCTACCACTCCGGAGATGTGGACGGCTGCCTTGGCTTTTTCAAGCATCTCCGCGAGGGCGTCTACCGCCGCGTTGAAGAGGAGGGGGGACAGGGGGTCTCCCTGGCGAACACCACAGGACGGGTGGAAGTAAGGTCCAATCTCACTGTTGATGTTAATCGCGTTGCTTCCGGTCATGATGAATTGCATCACCCAGGTGATCAGGCGGTCGTCAAATCCTCGTCTAATGAGGACCTGCCGAAGGAACCGCCAGTCCAAACGGTCGTAGGCCTTCTGGAAGTCTAGCTTCAAGAAGATGCCCTTGAGTCGTCTGGACTTGATCTCATGGATGATCTCATGGAGAGCCAGAATCCCATCATGTATAAATCTGCCCTTGAGGAAGGCAAATTGATACTGATGAGTGAGGCGCTCAAAGACCAGAGCAAGGCGAGAAGCGCATACTTTCGCGAAGAGCCGTTGAATGACATTGAGGACTATGATGGGCCTGAATTGGCGGATGTCCGAGGCCCCTATCACTTTAGGGATCAAGGTGATAACACCCAGATTCAGCCGTCCCATCACGAGTGTCCCCGTTTAGAATTCCTGGAACATGGGCATGATGACCGGTTGGAGTTCCCTCCAGAAGGTCTGGAAGAAAGCTACGGGGAGGCCATTGGGGCCCGGGGCGGAGTTGGCCTTCATCACCCGCGCTACCTCCTCCGGCAGGAACGGGAGTGTGAGCTCCACGTTCTCATCAGCTGTGACCCTAGCCCTACTCGGCCAAAAGTCCATTGCCAACGCGACCCTCGTATGGGGACCTGCCATACGTAGAGACTTAGTTTTAACCGTTGGAACCGAGGCCTCCTTTGATTCTCAACCGAGACCCCCGTATGGCCCTACGTAGAGACTTAGTTGAAATCTTATTTTAACTAAGTCTCTACGTATGTTTAACCGTTGGAACCGAGGCCTCCTTTGATTCTCAAGTAGGAAACACAGAGGGATAGAAATTGTATAGGATTGAGTTGTCCTATCCAATGGAATCCTACATGTATGTAGGAAATTTTGGCAGGATTTTTCCATGGGGTCGAACCTCATGTTAAATTTTCTAATAAAAATACACTATCCAATTCCTATGAAAAAATTCCTGCAGGATATAATCCTATGAATCAAACACTATCCGAAGGAAAATCCATAAGATCTAAATCCTATGGAATACAATCCTATGAATCAAAGGAGGCCTGCTAGAGTATCATTAAATGGGCGTATAGTTCTTATAACGCTAGTTATAACAACTCAAGTTCGAAGGTAAAACATAAAAGAAGTAACATGTGAAAATTTATTCTTCCTTACTTGTTAATAAAGATGAGACAAACTATTTCAAAAAATAAAGGGAGTATATATGAAAACTGAATAAAGTATTCTCTCTGACCCAAATTACTTGATTCAAATTTGTCTATATTCGGATAAATCTAGACTTGTTTTAGTGTTAGATACGTTTAAATCAAGACAAAACCAAGTCAACTAATTTAGGTTGGAAGGAAATACACACGGTTACATGCGCAAACAGAAAAACACATAAAGAAAAGGAAATACGATACATGGACGTCTTGGCGGATCTAATCTCTGCACTGCAGACGGACAGTGCAAAAAAGCTCATACAGGATAGCATGTAGACAGCAACGGCCGGCCTAGCTTGGACATGCAGGGCCGAGAAATCATGGTGAAGCAAGTACCTCTGGTTCTCCTCCCTCCTCTTCCCGGTCAAGCTTGCCTATCAACGCGCCCCCGTCGAGGATGCTGCCAAACATGGCGGCCTCGTACATGTAGTTCACCTGCCAGGCGTGGTGGCTGGCATGGGCGAGGAGCCAGGCCATCTCGAGGACGAGGCCCTTGGAGAAGAGCTGGGCCAGTTGCATGCGCGTGGATTCGGCGAGGTGCTCCTCGTGCTGCTCGTCCACCTTACCCTGCCGGATGTACTCCAGCGGACCAGTGACGATGGACCACCAGAGGGCGCCGAGCAGGCCGGTGTTCGTCCTGGCGGTCGTCCAGGAACCGGCGCACATGGTTGCAGGTTTCCTCGCCGTCGCAGGCGTACTCGGGGTCCAGGGGCCTGCTGAAGCCGGTGGCGCGGAAGTCGGCGTCGAAGACCTCGTCGAAGTCGGCCTCGCGCTGGGGCCTCGCCGGCGACTTGCGGGCCTTGGGCCATCCCAGGAGGGCACGGCGGAAGAGCATGTGCCGGTCGTTGGTGATGTGCCACGTGTACTCGTTGGCGACCATCCGGGCCGAGGGCTCGTGCCACCTCTGGGTGAACATCCGAGCGCCCGTGGCGGCGTACGCGTCGTAGATGGCCCGGAGCGCCTGCTCGCTCACGACCCCCGTGGCGGCGATGTCAGCCGCGTTGAGGAACGAGTTCATGATCTCGGAGTTGACCACGTCGGAGCCCACGTCGATGACGTCGTGGCTGTTCACGCTCAAGACGAGGTCGCTCATGACGGCGCCGACGTCGAAGCCCCGGGCCATGGCCCCGGCTCCAATGCCGAGCACGCTGCAGTCGAACAGGTAAATGACGTGGGCGGAACGGCGATCCATCCGCGCGGACCGGTCCTTGAGGCGCGTCCTGTACGCCACCTCCATCGCGATCTTGTCCTGGATGTACGGGATGCCAACGGTGACGGCCTCGCGGCGCTGGCGGCCGCCGGGGGTGCCCAGCGCGTGGGGGTCGGCGAGCCCGTCCTGCACCAGCCCGAGGAGCTCGGGGAACACGTGGATGTAGCTGTTGGCCCAGCTCCAAACGCCGAGTGTAGTCCGGCGTGACGACGACGAAGTATTCCGGCGAGTTGGGCGCACGTATAAGAACCAGCTAACAACGATCAGCAAGCTAGCTATCTAGCCTGATCAAAAGAACTAGCTCTCTCAACTCACAAGAGTACGTACGTGAAAAACAATGTTGATGGCTACAGGGCCCTCTCGGTCCTGTTGTTTGTATTGAATCTCACGGTTGTCTTACAAGGCTACTATATGAGTGTATATATACCCGACAAGACGCAACGTCAATACGAATAGGTGTTGGACTACTAGTCCTACTCGGAACACACACACACGCACACGACACCGTTCCGTGTCCTATCGGGATTACTATTCCTAACAATCACCCCCCTAAGCACGATGTGCCCATCTTTACAGCTTGGACGCCAATCCTTCCTCGCATCTCCGCAAACTTCACTCGTCCCAAAAATTTAGTTAGGATATCCGCAAGCTGATCATTGGTGCAAACATAGTTGACTTCAATCTTGCTCTCCTCTACACACTGCCGTATATAGTGATACTTCGTATCAATGTGCTTACTCCTGTCATGATGCACCGGATTCTTGCACAATGAAATTGCAGACTTGTTGCCAATATTGAGCACCACTTGTTCCGCCTCCCGATTGGTGAGATCACCAAGTAGACTTCTTAGCCACACACCTTGACACGCTGCAGTTGCAGCCGCAATATACTCAGCTTCACAGGATGACTGTGCCACCACCTTTTGCTTTTGTGATAGCCAACTTACTATGCTTCTTCCCAAGAAATATGCCACGCCCGAGGTACTCTTACGGTCGTCAATATCTCCTGCCATGTCGCTATCACCGTAGCCAAGTAGCTTCACCTCCTCCTTCTCTTTCGAGTAGACAATACCAAAGTTTGTACTACCTTTGATATACCTGGGTATATGCTTCACGGCTGTCCAATGCTCCATTGTAGGTGCTTCCATGAAGCGACTCACATAGCCAACGGAATAGGCCAAGTCGGGTCTTGTGTTAATGAGATACCTTAAACTTCCGACCACACTCCTATACTCCGTTGCATCAACCGCATGTGCTTCACTCCTTTTGCTCAGTTTAAGACGAGGTTCCATCGGAACATGAGTTGGATTGCATTCTTCCATGCCACACTTCTCTAGTATCTTCTTTGCATATGCCTCTTGGCATAGTGTGATCTCACCCAGCTTTTGATGTACCTCGACCCCAAGGTAGTAGCTCAACAAGCCTAGATCACTCATCTTGAATAACTCCTTCATCTGTAGCTTGAACTTTGCAATCTCCTTCTCATCCGCTCATGTTATCAATAGATCATCAACATAGATGCCAACTAGTAGATGATCCCTTCCTTTACCTCGCTTATACATCGCATGCTCCAGTGGGCTCTTCTCGAATCCGAGAGAGATCAATGTACGATCAAGCTTGATGTTCCACGCCCGAGGGGCTTGCCGTAGCCGTACAACGCCTTGTGTAGCTTCAAAACCTTGTGTTCTTCTCCCTCTTTGATGTATCCCGGTGGTTGCTTCACATAAACTTCTTCTTCTAACTCCCCATTCAAAAACGCGGATTTCACATCCATGTGATGCAATTTCCAAGATTCTTGAGCTGCGAGAGCGATAAGTAATCTCACCGATTCCATCCTTGCAACGGGAGCGAACACTTCTTCGAAATCCACACCTTGCTCTTGCACATACCCCTTGGCAACTAGCCGAGCTTTGTGTTTCACCAACTTCCCTTCGACATCCTTCTTGATCTTGTACACCCACTTGAGCCCTATGGCCTTGTGATTGTTGGGTAGATCGACAAGCTCCCATGTATCGTTGTCTTTGATCGATCCCAACTCCTCATCCATAGCATGACGCCAACACTCCTCCATATTAGCATCCTCGAATTTCGTCGGCTCCTCAGTGAGTAAACACCGACCTTGTCCTCTCTCTCGCGCACGCGCTGTACGAAGGGTCTCCGGCGGATACAACTGCAGTACACTTCGAAATTTTTCTGGAGTAGGTGGCCGTCTCCTTTCTTCCTGTGCACTTGGAGGAGACACGGAAGCTGACGTAGTACTTGTTTCAGCGTCTACTGAATTTCCTGCAGTTTCTGTCGGTGCACTGCATGTTGGCGACGTGACATCGTCGCCCGCGTCCACTTCTGGACTGCCGCTAGTCCCTCCTGGACGGGAGTGTGCAGCTGATGGCCCACTTGCGCCAGGGCTCTCGTCCGCGCGTGGACTGGATGGCGACGCCGAGCCTCCAGGTGCAGCGCATGAGCTGCTGCTCGTGCCGGGACTCCCAAGCGGAGATACCTCTCCAGGCGTAGCGCTGCTGCTGCTCACTTCCGGACTTCCATCTTCTGAACCAGCGCCTAAATCCGTAACGCCACGGGACGCCGTTTCTTGATCATCTGCATGCGAATCACTGTAGACTACAGTAAATATTTCATCAGAAATTGATTGTACCGGTTCCGCAGAGCCCCAATTCCATGATTTCTCCTCCTCGAAGACAACGTCACGTGTCACCACCAACTTTTTGTTCACTGGATTGTACACGCGATACGCCTTTGAACCGTATTCATAGCCGATCATGACCATTGGAGTACTTCGATCCGCCAACTTGCTAGTATGCCCGGTCACCGTCTTCACATGCGCCACGCACCCGAAAGTGCGAAGATGATCAACTGAGGGCTTGCGCCCGTACCATGCTTCGTACAACGTCATACCAACTACACTCTTAGTTGGCGCCCTGTTCAGCAAATAGACAGCTGTACTAACTGCCTCACCCCAAAACCTGCCTGGCATGCCTTTGCTCTTCATCATGCTGCGTGCCATGGCCACCACGGTTTGGTTCCTTCTTTCCACAACACCGTTTTGCTGCGGTGAATATGGTGCGGTGAGATACCGCCGGATCCCATGAGCTTCACAAAACGCCTTGAATTCATTGGATTTGAACTCCCCACCCCGATCGGTACGGACGGCCTTCAACTTTGCCTTGGACTCCACCTCGGCTGCCATCTTCACAATCCTTAATGCTTGCAAAGCTTGATCCTTACTCTTCAGCAACACAACCCACATGTATCTACTGAAGTCGTCGATGATGAGCAAAAAGTACTTGTTCCCGGCGGGGGTCGCGGGCGTGATTGGTCCGCATAAGTCTCCATGCACCAACTCAAGAACCTTACTTGCTCGATATTGTCCCTCCCTTGGAAACGGGGCTCGCCTTTGATTCCCAATGAGACAACCGTCGCACACCTGCTCAACATGATCAACACACGGTAAGCCACGTACCATCACCTTCTGTCCAAGTTGTCGTAGAGCTTGGAAATTTAGATGTCCGTAGCGTGCATGCCACTTCCACGCCGAGTCTCCCATGCTTGTCATCAAACATACTGGATCCGCCCGATTGAGATTGAGGATGTAGAGTCTATTCTTCGACCTCTCCACCTTCACGATGAGTTGTCTTTGGCGGTCATATCCCCACAGGAACTCGTCCTCCAACACGATCTTGCATCCACGCTCCGCGAGCTGACCAAGACTGATAATGTTGGTCTTAAGCTTGGGAATATAGTACACGTCAGTGAGTACCTTGTGACCTCCATCCTTCAACTCAAACAGGACAGTGCCTCGTCCTGCAATCTCCACCTTCGACCCATCGCCGAATCGAACGGAGCCTCCAACCGTGAGGTTCAACTCAGAAAACTGAGCCTTGTCGCCGGTCATGTGGTTGCTAGCGCCTGTGTCGAGGTACCAAACGTCGTGAGCCATCTGCATCCTCCGCGGGAAGACCTTTTCTTCCACGAGCGTGATGATCTCCGTAGCGGACTCCTGAGGAGTTGATTCCTTGGTGGTCATTAACTCGCAAGCTTCGAGCATGAGCATCATCGGTCCATCATCTCCTTCCTTCGCCATGAGAGCCTTCTCCTTTGAACGGTTGGGACACTCCGATATGAAGTGCCCGAGGTGATTGCACTTATGGCAGCAAAGATTCTTCTTGTCGAATTTCTTCTTTGGCTTCTTCGGCTTGCTGTCCGACTTCTTCGTCGGGACCGAACCATCGCCACTGCCAGATGCCTTATCGCTCCTCTCCTTGGCGACCATTGCCTGCCAATGGGCACGTGTAAGCATGAGGTGCTCATCTTGATTCACGTCGCCGTAGGTGATCTTCATCCGCTCGTCATGCGCCTTGAACCGTCCAACCAGGTCATCCATCGTGAGGGTGGTGAGATCAACGCATTGCTCGATTGCCGACACCACAGATATGTACCGCGGCGGCGCCGCGCGAAGGAAACGCATTACGACTGAGATATCTTCCAGCTTCTCACCTTGCGCGCGAATCCCGTTGACAATTGTGGCTACCCTCGAGGCAAAAGCGTCCAGGGTCTCATCTCCTTCCATCTCCAGGTTCTCGTACTTCTTCTGCAAGGTTTGTAGGGTCGCCCTGCGGACGCGCTCGTGCCCAAGATTCAACGTCTTGAGTGTCTCCCATGCCGCCTTTGCAGAATCCTTCGAGATCAGGTGCTGCATCACGTCCGCCGGCACCACGGAGCCGATGGCCGTGAGTGCCTGTCGGTCCTTGCGGTACTTCGACGCGCCCTTCTTGAACTCGTCGCCGCCGGGATCGACAGCCTCCCAGATGTCGTTTCCCTCCATGGCCCACTCCATCCGTTTCGCCCACGTCGTGTAGTTGCCGCGATCATACCGTGGGTACTGCGACGACACCGATGCACCCGGAGCCGCACCGGAGTACTCGCCTTGCTCCTTGCCCGTCATGACCTCCCGTTACTAGGAGATCCTCCGCGAGGCTCTGATACCAATTGTTGGCCCAGCCTCAAACGCCGAGTGCAGTCCGGCGTGACGACGACGAAGTATTCCGGCGAGTTGCGCGCACGTATAAGAACCAGCTAACAACGATCAGCAAGCTAGCTATCTAGCCTGATCAAAAGAACTAGCTCTCTCAACTCACACGAGTACGTACGGGAAAAACAATGTTGATGGCTACAGGGCCCTCTCGGTCCTGTTGTTTGTATTGAATCTCACGGTTGTCTTACAAGGCTACTATATGGGTGTATATATATCCGGCAAGACGCATCGTCAATACGAATAGGTGTTGGACTACTAGTCCTACTCGGAACACACACACGCACACGACACCGTTCCGTGTCCTATCGGGATTACTATTCCTAACAGTAGCCGTACTCGTAGTAAACGGCCATATCGGTCACGTAGTTGGAGAACATGGTGGGCACGTCGGCGGCGCCCATGAGCAAGCCGGAGGTGAAGCCGCCAAACAGGGCGTTGTTGGTCGTGATGGCCTCAGGCCAGTCGGTGGCGCCCAGCTGGGCCAGAACCGGCGGCGAGGCTTGCCTCAACCCCTTGCCTTTAGGGGGAAGCACGTTGCCGATTGCGTGTTGGGTGCTCTTCCACAGCGCGAGGTCCGGCGACAAGCGCAGCTGCACCACCCTGGGAAGCGGCGCCGCTTCCTCGTCGCTGCCGATGCTAGCAAACATCTCCGCCACCATGGCTTGGGCCTGGCTTGACAGCCTTCTCAGATCCGCCGTGGATCCCTCGCCGATCAAGGCGCTAGCCTCCGAGTAGCCCGCGTGCACGGGGAAGCCAAGCTCGGCATCGGCCTCTGCCTCGGCCTCGCCCTAGAAATGCGGAGGGATTCTAATAGTGGCGCCGCCGGGGAGAGCATCTATGTCCAGCCCCGTCCGGACCTCCATGTTGAGGCCTTGGAGAGAGCAGCTACCCCATCGAGGGAAGGATGCCTCCGAGCCCATGCTTGCCGTGGTGCTACTCATTGTATTCCTCCAACTTATATAGCCCACGGCACTAGCAGCCGCCTTTGGCCGGGTTTCATATTTTTCTCAGCTCTGCCCTGCGTATGTCAAGTATAGCATCAGCGCTTGCATCATCTATGTAGATGAAAAACTTGTGCATAGCTAAGACCCACGTATCACATCACATGCTAATTGGTTGCACCACAATGTATATAGTTAAACTTGTCTATAATTTGAATCCATGTGTCGTTTAAATTTGCACACATGTAAAAGAGAGGAGAAACTAAAATACTATTTTATTACTTATGGACAATCCACATGCTTGTAAGTCATCCTTAAACTTAAGGTTTGAGCTTATGGATCAAAAACTTCTTGTGGCACCTGAGCAACACTGATCTCTTTATCTGTGTCATGCATCTTAGCTTCAACATCGCACATGGTCTGTATCCAGATTCCTATCTCTAGTGTATTCTTCTAAGTATTTTTGTATTTAGAAGTGTAATCATATGTCCGGGTCCACACTCAGATGAGCCACGCCTGATGACAGATGGACCACTTTTTATTGACAGCCTCTGCTATATATGTGGTACTCTTTGTTGACTACTTTTTATTTATGGATAGTGTTGTTGTCAATATACATTACGGCAGCAAAGGGCCCCCGAAACCCGGCAAAGGCTTTACACACGGCAAAAGCCACATGACAACGATAGCCACGACAAAGGCTCTTTGCCGTGTGTCTTGGCGCATGGAACTCGGCAAAGCCTTTGCCGTGTGTTTTTTGCGAAGACACGACAAAGTAAAGGCACTTCATGGTCCGGTCCATCTGACGGAGTCAGCAAGTCTTTGTCGTGTACCTCACGGCGAGGGCACACGGCAACTATTCTGCCGGCGGGTGCCCATGCGAGGCCGCGGGGCCCACTTCTTTGCCGTGAATGAAGCTTTGCCGTGTGTCCTCAGTGCTTTTGCTGTGTCCGTTTTCTTTACCGTGTGCCTTAGTTTGTCCATTGCCGTGTTTAATTCTTTGCTGTGTTCTTTTTCTGTAATCTGCGGTGTACGTTTTCGTTTCCGTGTGCTTTTAGTTATACATACGGCAGAGATAATCTTTGCCATGTTTCGGGCATTTTGGCACACGGCAAAGGATGGGAATGACGACAGCGAACATTTTTCGTGATAGTGGATGCCGATAGCAGCCTCTTTGACCGGGGAAATGTCATATGTATCTCAGCTCTGCCAATGTTTCCTGCTTGGCACCGACAGTTAATACTATTATTACCAGTTTTCAGTCCTCATTTTTTACTTTGCAACTCGCTTCAAAACACAGCAACTTGCACCAATGAAGTACGTGAGCCAGGCTGCAAGGAGGACATGGTGTGCTATACCACCCTCTTTGGTACAGTTGGTCGGTTGTTGCCATCCTCGACTCACTTGTCTTCCATCATCTGGCTTGGACAAAAACCAACCACCAGGTTTCACATGTGCCCGTTCAAAAATATAGGAAGTTTCACATGTGCTCTAGTAGATTCCACACATCCGTGCTTTGGCGTGTTGTGCCTCGCCTGCTAATCTTCCTCTATCCATCTATACATCACATCACATAATCAAAATAATATGATCATGTATCAACACGATTGTTCTGAACAAAGCACCATGATTATATACTTTCTACATGCAACTTGTATACCTTCTTTTCACTTACAACGTCTCCACTCGCTCCCCCCTCCCCCCCCCCTAACCCCAGACGGGCTATGGGGCGCCGGTGCGGAAAATCTTGCCCATCCGGTCCTCCATAGCCCGTTTTCATCCGGCGAAGAGCCCATTTTTCCATCCGGCAGACCCCGGTCAAACCCAACCAAGCCCCGTCTTGGCAGTAAGACATATGCGTCATCTACCACGCCTCGTCTCCCGCACTGTGTTAAGGTGATGTTGTCGGTTCATCTTGCAGGCGATGGGCAGGCGAGCAACCGACTACATCACCATCGGAAACCACCCGCGCATGTGGTACCCTTCTCCGTCGCGTCTTCCCTCTCGCCACAGCATGTGGACGGCGAGGAGAATGGCATCCTAGTCGTCTTCTTCATCAAGGTTGCCATTCTCCAAGACGGCGACAACCACTTCCGGCTTCTCCACCCTCGCGCCTGTCAAGGATGAGTACAAGAAGAAGCCATGTGTGCGCTCTGGCGGCAACGGTCTCGTTATCCGTGAGGGCCAGGTGTCATCGCCACTGCGTGACAGCTTGCGCCACATAGGCCAAAGAGGGAGTCCGGCTCCTTATGGGTGAACAAAGAGTCAGATCCCGTGTGGCATCCCCGCCAGAGTACACCGTCGACCAGATGTTGTTCAAGCTAAGGGCCCCGAGAACACAGACGGGTTCCCAGCCAGAGGATGCTCGAACACTCCTCCTTCAAGGAGGTTCCGCGGGTGTTGCTGAAGTTTTTCTTGGCCTAGTCGATGGCCGGGACAGGGAGGGAGGAGGCAGAATGGAAGCATTGGATGTCGGAGCGCGCTTTGCGCCATGCGGACAACTACGTCGTTCCCAACAAAGACGACTAGGCCAGACCGAGCCGGCCGCGTTAGTGGAGCGGCGACGACGACCAGGGTAGCAACAGTCACGAGCCGGCGAAGCACGAGCCGATTAGCGAGAACGACGACACACCGCCTTCTACCACCACTTTGGCATGTAATTTAGGCTTTAAATTTATGTTTTACCGTATTTTCTTCGTATTTGTAAGAAACCGCCGTGTTCCCTGATTTTTTGCCCTTTGTGTCAATCCAAAAAAATGAAATTTCTTTTTAAATCGGTCGATGGACTAGAAATCGGCTCCCATTTTGGTGCGTGCGTGCGTGCGTGCATGTGTGCTCTTACTAAGCACAAGCAATAGTTAACCAAACTGCAAACAATTATGTTTGTTATCACGCGACTTGGTGTCCAAGTCATTTTTGTATATAACGACATATATTATGTGGACATAGTTTGTCGCTTGACTTGACTTAATCACCTTTCTATCTTCCGATTATGCCCTCGAGTGTGCAGAATTCTCTTTGCACCTTTACCCATTCAGTCCTTCATTCCGCTACTGTACTAGTATTGCTAGTTATGGACCATTGGATAAGCTAGATGGACGGCCCATACTTGCTACTCCACTGGTTAGCATGGCTGGAGGTCAAATCAGTTCGGCTGCAGCGTTTTTTAATGCCTCCACTGGTTTAGCATGGACCCAAACATGCGCACATGCTACATCCCATCCTTGATTTTGTTTCGCTGAAAATATGATAAGGTCATCGTTGTCCAAGTGATCTGAATCTGTGATGTTTTCCAATTTCTCTAGAAATTTTAGAACGTACTCACTCCGTTTTAAAATATAAGATGTTTTAGTTTTGTAAAATAAATATATCTATTTTTTTAGTACGTAGGTTTACTCAAGTTTGAAGTAAATCTACACACTAAAAGAAGTCCTATATATTTTCTTCACAAACCTAAAACATCTTAGGTTGGAGTATTATTCAACAGGATAAATTTTCACTTGACCCAATCGACAAATAGCTTATTTTATAAATTATGATTTTATAAAAAAAATGCCGATTTAGAATGGCTATTGGATATAGAGCCATATCTACATGCACTTTTCATTGGATCTGCTGACTTGTTCTCCTCTCTCTCTCTAGATTAGCACAAAGAGCCAACCATGCATACACAGGTCATGTGTTTTGTATCATGTGCATTCAATGCCTAGATCAGTGCGATCACAACCATGTACTTGTGCCCCCTGCCTGAACGACAACTTAACATTTGTCTAATCTTTCCTGTGAACTTGCTTGCTTCTATAAAGAGAAGCGCTTCAACACTTCATGGATAAAACAGAACAAACAACATGTCTTTATTTATAGTTGAAAAATGATACTCCCTCCTTTCCAAAATATAAACTTTTTTAATAGTTCAATTTGAACTGCTAGAATGTCTTGCATTTAGAAACAAGGGTAGTATATGTTAGTTTTTGAGCTTTGCTTTTTTATTTTGGAATGGCTACAAACCAACAAAAAACATTTCACAAAAACTTGATGGCACATGAATCACCATGATGTATAGGCACATTTTTCAGCGTAATGGTAGACAAATATCATGGTGACAAGCCCGCTGGTTCGGCACTTTGGACGAAAATAACCCATAAAAATAACAAATTTACGAAATGAACTCTGGCCAAAAGAAATTTACTTCACTAACCCTTTTTGCAACGCCGTATACGGTGGCTCCGCACTCTGAAAGCAGCGCCATGAGGCGTGGCGCCGCGCACCTGCCAGCTTGGCTCGCTCGTGGCCTCGTGGGCCCTGGTCCCGCTAGTGCGGAGCCTTGCTGTGCGTCGCCGCACTGTGTAGTGCAGCGCCATCGCGCGTGGCGCCGCACTTTAGGTCTTGTACCAGCGCGGCGCCAGCCCTCCCCAGACCCATCCCATTCTTTCTCACCCACACAGGAGCTGCAGCAGCGGCGGCGGCTCTGCTTCCTCCTCCACTTCCTCCCTCCTAGTGCCCAAATCGGAAGCCTCTCTCCGTGGAGTTCGATCCCCCCAAGTGACTTGAGGTATTCTTCCCCTTCTTCTTTGATTTCACCCATTAATTTCTTGTTTTGGTCCATATCTTGCAAACCCAAGGTTGTTTTGTAAGATGCATGGTAGAATGTTGTTGCATAGGCATAGGGGTTGGGTATTGTGTTAATGTTAGCATGGGTATCTATTGAGTATGTTGACCATGGTATTGTTGTTGTGATTATCTTAGGCATGACAAGAATTGTTCATGTCATGTAGACAAGGATGCTTTTTTGGGAGGTAACATAGAACCGGACCCGGACGAGCTCGATTTGGTGTTTGAGCGTACTCCAACCTATGCCGATGCCTTGGAGAAATTGAGGATTGAATTGAAATGGATGGACCCAAATGATGTTGTTGAGTTGGAGGGAAGACATAATGTTGGCTTGGGAATGCATGTCCGTTGGAAGACCATGCGTATCTTCTCCGAGGCCCGTTGGCTTGCATACAAGGAGGTGGTGGCCGAATTACTAGACAAGGCTCTTGAGCTATTTGCCACCAAGAAAGTTGGTAGTTCATTGTCTTTGGACTTGAACCGTATGGCATCCCCATTGCGTACTATGAGTCCACCCGTAGACCAAGAGCTAAGCCGTGAACCTCCCTTGACCCAAACATTGAGCCTGATTTCAAGACACCAAGACGAAGTGTTGGAAGAGGACAATGATGATTATGGGGGTGAAGATGAAGATGACAATGATGATGTTGAACTCCACGACAACAATGTTGGAGATTTGGACAAATATATCATGCAAGATGACAAGGACCGTGATCTCCCATATTCTCAAGTCTATGCATCAGACTCGGATGATGATGGTCCCGAAGAAGAAGTTGACGAGGAGGGGTTCACGGCTAGAGAGGCCGAAATCCACGATACCATATTGGGGCGGGACCATCGGGTGCCTTTGTTTCGTGATCTTAGTCTCGTAGATGAAGCCACGGTTGATGGTGGCAAGGGCATAGTTCTTGGACCAAGGACAAGTTCTTACCGGGATGGCAATGAAGTGAATAGTGTCTTTTGCAAAGGATCAAGGTTCAAGACCTTGTTGGAATTTAAGCAATGGATAAAGGACTTCTCGATGAAGCATCATCGTCCTTACACGGTCGTGCACTCGGACATCAAGAAGCGTTACACGGTGAAGTGCGAGGAGGAAGGATGTCCTTGGATTGTGCGTGTAAGACCATTCAAGGGAGGTCCCGATTGGCACATATCTAGTTGTGTACCAACTCACATGTGCCGAGGCCCGATAGTGGATGGCAAGGATGCAAGGCAACTCACCTCCGAGTTACTCGCTTATAGGCTTTCCAATGACATCGCGTCATTTCCAATAATGACCATCAAGATGGTCATGGAGCTTGTGAAAGCCCTCTTTCACTATGAGGTGAAGTACGGGAAGGCATGGAAGGCTAAGAAAGCCACATTCAAGATGTTTTACGGTGATTGGGAGGAATCTTATAACCGAATCCCAAGGTTGTTGGGAGCGATGGCCAATGCTAACCCGGGCATGGTTCATGTGGTTGAACCTTATGGGAACAAGACAAGGATTATAAACGGAAGAACCGTGCAAGTTTTTGGCCATGCATTTTGGAGTTTCGAGCAATGTGTCTGGGGTTTTTAACATTGTAGGCCGATCATCTCCATTGGTGGCATCTTTATGACCGGACAATTCAAAGGCACTATCTTGATTGCAATAGCCAATGATGCCAACAACCGGTTGATTCCTTTGGCGTTTGCTTTGGTGGAGGCGGAAAGCAATGATAATTGGGAGTGGTTCTTCTATCTTTTGAGAACCAAGATATTAACCCCTCAAAGGGAAATATGTGTCATCTCTGACCGTCATCAAGGAATTCTCAATGCGGTGATGATTGATATTCCCGGCCATGCTCCATTGCATAATCGTTGGTGCATGAGACACTTTTGTGCAAACTTCTATAGGGCATGCAAGAGCAAGGTGGCCCTGCTTCTTAACGAACTCATGAAACAGACCCTCTCCCTTCTCTCCGCTAGGGTATATGTCCAAAGCGTCCTCACATGCATCGGCGGACTTTCTTACCTCCGCACGCTGTCATAGACAAGAAACTAGTACGTTATCCATGCAAGGTGTGAGAAGCGCCAAGGCGGAAAAAAATATTCGGCACACATTACCACAAAGTTGACCAAGGGAGCAAACTCGGCTTGTCGCCCTTCTCTGACCATGATGTTGTATTGTTCGGTTGAAAGCTCATCGAACACCAATGGCTCCTCCAAGATCGAATCCCGAAATGCCCGTTGGTATATCTCCACCCGCGCGTTGTCAATGAACCATGTGATGTAGTTGTTGAAAGCATCCCGACTGAAGGGCCTATCCTGTGTTCCTTTTGCTTTCTTAGCCTCGATCACACACCTCCTGAATTTCTCAAGGTGCTTCCTATGAAGCTTGGGCCAAGCCTTCTCCTTCCTCTGCTTCTTCCTGTCCAAGCTGCACACAACAACAAGTCCTAGAGCGTTATTTGGCGAATGATAAGTACATCACATGGTAAGGCAGTTAATATCTTACCTATGGAGCCCTAAGTCTGTGTCCTTCCACTCAGACGGGACAATCTGAAATAACCCAAACTGGGTCATGACACGTTGTGGCTGGTGATACTCAACAACCCACATACACACCATGGGGCAACGCATTAGTCACAAACGAGATTCTCTGAAGCAAATAGGGTTAAGGCGATAGTCCTCCAGAACACCAAAGCGGTCCCCTCAACCGTATGGCTCCCACGTCACCTGCAGCATACCACACTCATGTCAAGTTCAAAGATTACAAGTTCAAGATATATAATTGACCACACCCAAGGAAATTACCTAATCCATGGTGATCGTTTCAAACTCGTTGGTGTACCTCTTGTACGCCTCCACTAGGTCCTTTGGCGGTTCGGAGACCACATCCCACTTGTAAGCCCACGTGGCGAGAAGGTAGTCGTTGCCGTTATCAATATAAGGATTGAATGTCAACAATCTCGGCCGTCCAATGGGGAAGCGTTCCCAGCTCCACACCGAAAGAAGGAGCAAACAACCATCAATCCCTGAATCGGCGGCACTCCTAAGACAAGCATCATCCAGCTGCAGATGAAGTGAACAACCATTTGGTAAGAACAATTTTTTTTAGGTAATGCGGAAATATACAACAACATTTGTAAAGAACTCATTACCTGACGATACAACCAGGCCAACACCGTAGAACCCTAACTGAGGGTAGAGTAAAAAGTAAGGAGCAACTTGAGCCAATGCCACTGAGCACGATCCCCATTGTTGTTAGGAAACAGAGTCCTCGTGATGATGTACCACACATACACACGAGTGTTTGTCTTGATCGTCTCCTCATCAGCATCCTCGGGGCAAATCTTGAAATTCTGGATGATCCAAGTAAAAGTAGCCCCGACAGCGACCCTCAGTCTTTCCCCCTTCGAGTTTATAGCCTCTGGTGGATCCTTCCCTATAAGGTCGACCATCTGCTCACGCCACCCGTCTGAATCCGAGCTTATGCACACATGGTTTCCCTCGATTGGGAGTGCAAGGATCATGCTCATGTCCTGCAAAGTGACCGTAGTCTCACCAGTCCTAAGGTGAAAGGTGTGCGTCTCCAGCCTCCACCGGTCCACAAGCGCGGTGATCGCAGCAGGGTTGAAGACCGGTGTGGACCGAGTGACCATGTGGATAAAGGGGAGGAGTCCTAGCTGATGGATGTACGGAGTATACCGCGCATCATAAGGCATCTTGCCGGACGAGACTTCGTGGTACCTAAGTCGAAGGGGTTGAAGCTCCTGCATACATACAATGGCAAGTGTTAGATTTCCATCTAAACAAACATGGCATATTGTTCGACTTGCATGGAAGTTTTTAGTACCTATCTCTTCTCCGACATCTTGTAGGCACGGTGTTGAACATCATAGTGAGAATTGTTTAGAAGGGGGTTTAGAGACATCCTACATATTCAAAACAATAGAGATAATAAGAACAATTACAAAATGTCCATCTTATTCCAACTATAGTTGTCACATATACTCCATCTTACTCTAGCTATAATTGTAACATGACAAAAATCCTACCCTACTCTATCTATAATTGTAACATGAACAAAAATAGTTCTAGCATCTTACTCTAGCATTTCATCCTACTCTACCTATAGTTCTAGCATCTAGAGTTGGTAATATATATTGGCAATAGTTCTAACTATAGTTCTAACATGAACAAAAATTTCATCCTACATGAACAAAAATCAACACACCTAGACGTAACCATACAATTGGTAATATATATTGGCAATGCTTCATAATATAAAGAGAAATTGCAACCTAGGAGACCACTATCCATCTTACAAGTATTTCTAAACCTAAACATCAAATAAACATGTCGATGCTTCAAATCAACCTCCAAATCCAATTGAAACTAGTGTTCCACCGAAATTTGACTAAAAGGAGACAAATAGCAAGGGATTTTCGGATGGGATTGAGAGGATATACCTGGGGGAGGGATTGGGAGGAAGATCCTTGGCCAAAATGCTCAGATTTGTCGATTTCTTGAGAGGGGAATCACCAGCGGCGACGAACCCTAGCCGCCATGCGCTTCTGTGTGTGAGAGGAATGAGGCTGGGTCTGGGGAGGGCTGGCGCCGTGCTGGTACAAGACCTAAAGTGCGGAGCCACGCGCGATGACGCTGCACTACACAGTGCGGCGCCACACGCGATGGCGCTGCACTACACAGTGCGACGCCACACGGCAAGGCGCCGCACTAGCGGGACCGGGGCCCACGAGGCCACGGGCGAGCCACGCTGGCAGGTGCACGACGTCACGCCTCATGGCGCTGCTCTTCAGCTTGCGGCGCCACCGTATATGGCGTTGCAAAAAGAGTTAGTGGAATAATTTTCTTTTGGCCAGAGTTCATTTCATGAATTTGTTATTTTTATGGGTTATTTTCGTCCAAATTGCTCGGTGGTTAGGCTTGATAAGTTCAAAACATAAACTTGCACAAGTGGCAGTTAGGCAAACTGCAAACAATTTTGGTTGTTATCACGCGACTTGGTGTCCAAGTCATTTTGTATAACGACATATATTAGGTGAATCGAGTTTGTCGCTTGACTTGACTTTAATCACCTTTCTGTCTTCCCATTATGCCCTCAAGTGTGCAGATTTTTTTTGCACCTCTGCCCATTCAGCCCTAAAACCAAAAATTACTACTCGTTCTGCTAATGGTATTGATGGTTCTGGACCGTTGGATAAGCTAGATGAACTACGCATATGTTCTAGTCAATACCGTAAAAGTCCTCTCATGCATGACCGTAGTTTAGGGCGTGTTTGCTTGATCGGACCGAAATTTACTATTTTTGGCACTTGACCTGCTTGATGCTGCATTGATCGAGATTAGGCTAGCACCAACTTGGGAATCTTGATTGATTGTCTGCATCTTGTTTTGGTGCAGTTTTGTCTTGATGTTTGTTTGCATGAATTTGTGGTTTATTTCACCGGCGATGCAATTTAGGTTTGCTTGGTTTTTGGTTTGAGGTGCGCTAGGCGTTCTTCGGGGGATAATTGCCCCTGATCCGGGGTCTACGTGTCCCAAAAATAGACTCTAGTCCCGTTTTTGTTACAAACGGTTCGGTTTGCTATAAAATCTTCTGCTTTTTCTACATATAGAAAAAAAGGTTCTCTAAAAAATAGAATAAAAAAGATTTTCTCGTCAGACATATTTTTGAAAAAAATGTATGCTAACGTAGCAAACCCGACATCGCCGGAAGACCTCGTAGCAAAAACTTTGCACTGATGTAGCAAATCATAGAATGGGTGGTAGCACATAAAATGTGGTAATGTAGAAATACTATATTGCAAAGATGACTTCGCTGGAGACATCGCCGGATAATTCATAGAAAAAAAGTATGCTATTGTGGCAAAATTGGAAAACAAAATTAGCAAATAAAATCTATCATCGTAGCAAAAACTGATTTCGCTAGCGGATTCGCCGGATTCTCGGAAAAGTATTGTAGAAAACTTTTTATATTGAATTAAAAAAGTAGAACTTTTGTAGCAAAAGAAAATCATCATCCGCAGGAGGGCACGACTTGCAGCAGAACGGACGGTGCGCCGAGGAGGAGAGCGGCCATGGAGGACTAGCCATGTAGCAGAGGTGTGCATGGGGGTTTGGGGGGAGGCAGGGAGAGAGCCGGTGGAGGCAGCAGCGACGGGAAGAGAGGCGGCGGCGCAAGCTCCTTGCGTCGAGCTGCCATGGAGATGGCTGGGAGAGGTTCAGCGGCGGCCAGCCAGAGGGCCGACGACGGCAGCAGCAGGCAGGAGAGAGGGCCGACGGTCTGAGGTCTGGAAGCGGGTGGGAGAGGGCCGGTGGTGCGAGCTCCCCGTGTACAGCTGCCATGGAGATGGCTGGGAGAGATTCAGTGGCGGCCGGCTAGAGGGCCGCCAATGGCAGCAGCGAGCAGGAGAGAGGGCCGGCGACGCGAGGTCTAGAAGCAGGTAGGAGAGGGCCGACGGCGGACGGGAAGAGGGCGGCTGCGCGAGGTCTAGAAGCGGGCGGGAGAGGACAGGCGGCGGACGGGAAGAAGCTGGCGGCGCGAGGTCTGAAAAGCGGGCGGGAAAGGGCCACGACCCAGGGGATAGAAGTCACGGGATCCCCCGGGGCATAGTATCCTTTTCCTTTCGGTTTTGCACTTACATGCCTGATATATGGTTACCCATTTTAAATTGGGTGATCTTACCACCACATTGCACGTCAACACACATAAACATATACAACCACATCGCAAAGAACACATCACACGTAAACAAATCTCCTTAAGCATCTTACTTAGCAATTTTACATTCACACCATAATCAGGGGCTCTTAGTAACACCCCCGATCAAAAGCAACATCAACAGGGGCATCTGATGGCCCTGAACCACCAGGAGTTTAACCCCCTGATAAAAATCATCAATAGTTCAATAGTTCACTAGCACACTACAACAACTACTATATAATTACATTACATAATATCAGGCTGTCTCTAGCCATGGTCAGTGCAGGTGTACTCTCTGGCAGTGGATGATCTGCCCTTGTATATTGTCATCTTTAGGATGAACGCTTGAATCTTGAACTCCACAAGGTTGTCGCGCTGTAGATCTAACTTGTACACCATCTTCGGCTAGTTCTTCTTCAACACCACCCGGTCGCCGAAGTATTCTACCTACACCCATTCGTCGCACCAGCGATAGGCAGACACCGGCACGATGCGGGGCAGTAGGATACTGATCCATTCCCCGGGCCCTTATGGAGCACTGGTGGAAAGACCTGCATGAAGAGGTCATCCCCGTCCAGTTGGATGACGCACCGGCGAGGTACCTGAACCCTATGGTAGTGTACCAGCTTCGGCTGATGGGGGTGCACACTGTGAGGATGCTACGCGACCTCCCTCCTACCAGGTACCACCGGCTTCAAGGCCTGAGCCCAGCGGCTCTTCGAGAGCATGTTCTGAAACCTCGGTGCACGATGCCTGCTCCTTCGCACCGTCTCACTCTCATTTCACAACCTTGTGAGCAAGGAAATGATCAGGATTGCCCAAATGTGCTAAAGCATGCAACTACAAACTAAGTTGAACAACAAATGAAGTGCACAAGGCAGCTGCATGAAGATAGGTATATTGACCAAATGTGGTAAAACATGCAACTAGAAACTATGTTGAAACAACAGCTGCAGTGCATAAGAATACAATTGCATGAAGACAGTTATATTGAATGTACTAGATCATAACCAGGTTGTGCAATGTACCTAGACTGGGAAATGTACTAGTAAATCATTCCCAAATCAAGCAATGCACATGAAGATTGTTGCATGAATGGCAATGTACTATAGCAACTACTCGAGCTATGTTAACCTAGAACATGATCATCTAGAGTTCCCCAATTGGGAAAATCCTAAATGGTAGTGCATGCCTAACTTGGCCGATTTATACCCAAAATTGCTAATCAGACCCTAATTTGTACTTTGATTTGGGAAAATCAAATCGAAGAAACCCTAACCACTAATCGAATTTGCGTGTTAGGGTGACTTACAGTGGACAGCAGGGCCTCCGTTAATGATGTTGTAGGAGCAGAAGACGACACCAGAGCCAAAGAAGAATGCCCATACACGAGGTTACCCGCAACTGCCACAGACGAAAAACCCCTTCCGAAATCCTCGAGGGTTAGTCCGCCGCATGCGCGGCCTTTCCCACAGCTATACCACTTGCAAATGCAGTTGTGCATGCCGCCATTGCCACCCGCGTTGCACGAGGCATCCAGTAGATCGGGGAGGGAGCCTTGAGCGCCCTGGCCAAAGCCGCCTCGCTGCTGACGCCTAGCTTCTCCAGTTGGGTGGCGGTCAATTGCACTTGTGTCGTCTTTTCACCAATGCGGATGGGCCAGAGCAGAGGGAGAGGGGGAGGGCACGGAGGGAGAGGGGGAGGGCACCATCCATGGAGGACAACGCCGAACTAGGGGTGAGGGGAGTGGAGTGGGCGGTGAGGGAGTGGAGTGAAAAGATATGGGGAACCGTCCTGTCTCCCGCACTTTCCAACACGGTTAACCGAGAGGCGCACGACGCTCGCTAGAGCCTATCTCCGTGGAAACCGCCGATTTTGGCGTTTCCAAAGGTCAAACTTTTGGCCTGCTTTAATTTTGGTACGTGTCTTACATTTAGAAACAGGGGTAGTATATGTTAGTTTTTGAGCTTTGCTTTTTTCCCGAATGGCTGCAAATCAACAAAAAATGCTTGTTTAGAGTCAACGGCAAGTTATTGAAGTAATTCTGTTGTGCTATGGCAATGTTAATGCTTTTTTTTCATGGGCAATGTTAACGCTTGATGATAGGAATAACTGAACTTCTATACATAGCAACCAACCTATGGCCGAGGAAAACTCTTAGGCCTAGTTTAGCGATAAAGTTTTTCTAAAACTGAAGTATATCAATACGATAGTATTTTAGTGCCAAGCAAAGCAATACTTCAGTTTTTTCCTTTTCTCAGTTTTCGAAAAAAGAGGGTCTAACATTTTTTTTAAATACTTCAAAAAAATCATAGTTTTGTAGAATACTCTAGTTTTAAAAACATACTATTTGTTAGATCCAAACAACTCAAAGCATTTAATATTTTAGTTTTTTCAAAAACCAAAATATTTTCTCAATACTTTAAAAATACTTTGGGTGCCAAAGTATTTTCTCAATCCATCGATCTGGCAGCCCCATCGATGGGCAATGATCGAACGGGGCCCGTGTTTTTCCGAGGCCCCCAAATGCTAGGAATGCCGTATTTTACCGGCCGGGCCCACTATTTTTCCCGATTGAGGCCCAATCCTGTCCGCTTGAGGCCTGGAGCTGACGTTCGTTCGGTTGATTGACTGATTCACTGGAATTGAATCCAATCGACGATTGACGTTCGATCTGCCCTGCGCTGAGATGATAGGGAGTTCGGATAATTTGGTTAGCGGTTTGGACAAGAGGTATTTGTTCCAGATTTTTTGGTTGGGTTTCCAAAAGATCTTTAGCAGTACGTAGCTGGGTAATTATAGGGATCTTCTTGGATAATAACATGATCAACTTGCCTCTCCAAGAAGAAGCGATGGACGACCAGATCCCCTTTTACCGCCGATCAGCTATGCATAGTTTATCGCTAAGTGGAGCCTAGATGCAAGTGATGCCACGCGTGCATGCATGCATCGCTAGTCATAGTAGAAGTACGATAGATAGTAACATGCAACTACACATAGTGTCAACTAGATATTTTAGTGACATGGCATGTTATTTATTGAGAAAAAAATGTTTGTGATAACTAGCCGTGTTAGCATAACATTACACCTTTTAAGACAAAATGGGCCTATGACTTAATAATTAAGACATTGCATGTTACTAGACATAAGTTATTGTTCACTATAAAGATATTAACATATGCATGATACTAATACTAGTCTCCACCATCATGCTCCGGACTCCCAAACGCGCGCATGCATGCATCGTCCCAATACACAGAGGAAGAGGGAGGTCGCCGAACTGAGGTTAGGGCATCTCCATCAGGGAGACGCAAACGGTCGGCGCATGCCCGAGACTGTTCGCGTGGACAAGCGAGACGTGCGCGGTGCCCCAGCGGGGCGACCCATCCGGATTAATTCGGGCGGACCGACCCATCCGTGACCCAGATCTGAGTGACGGATGGGTCTGCCTGGACATACGTGGAGATAGGCTGGCCCAGATGCAGACGCACATAGGCCTTCTTCTCTTGGACTGGTCTGACCATTTTCGTACGTTTTGGATCGCGCTGCTGTGCGCGGTCGGCCGAACAGGCCCAATACTAGGAAAGCATTTATAGATAGACAAAACTTCTGTGACGCATATGTTTTGCCATGTGCCACGGAAAACCAACAGTGGCGCATTACAGCAAATGCGCCACAGAACCTTTCGCTGTTCTGTGGCGCATGCAAAAGGTCGGTGTGCCACAAAAGTTTCCACCGGGGTTGTGCACCCCGGGCTTTCTGTGGCGCATATGGCTAGTTGAAACTTCTGTGACGCATTTGACCATATACGCCACAGAAAGCTCGGGTGGACCCTACCACGGAATCTCGTTGACTGTACTCTGACCAACATTCTGTGGCGCATATGACGATATGCGTCACAGAAGAGTTTATCTCTTGTGGCGCTTATATAGGTATGCGCCATAGAATTGGAGTAGGGAAAATAGATCCCCCATGTGGATCACCTTTTTAGCCTTGCAAAAATAATAGAAAATGAAAAACACTTCAAAAAATAAAATCCTTTCACATAGTGGTAGGTAATGTGGTCTAGTTTGTAAAAAAATTAACAAACATGCATTTCGACTTTTTATGCAAAAAAAGTCATGCCATGGTAAAACGGCCATAACTTTTGCATATGATGTCAGAAAAATACATTTAATATACCAAAATGACCAGAACGAGATTTCACATCCACTCTCAACCACCTTTCATGTTTAGCGATTTTTTAGATTTTCAAAATTCGAAATGAGTAAAAAGTTATGGCCAAAAAATCGTTTTTTCCTACAAAAGGATAAAAAGGAGGAGAAACTTATGTGGCGCATTTCTTCCATATGCGCCACAGAAGTCTTGGGCGGAATTCGAAATTTGAATCCCGCCACCCCTTCTCCCTCTCTTATCCTCTTCCACTCCTCCACTCTTCTCCTGCTCCACCATTCTCCTCCTCCACTTCTTCTCTCCTTCTCCCCTTCTTCCTCCCCTTCCCCTCCTCCTCCCTCCTCCTCCTCCTCCTCCTCCTCCACCCCGATGAGCTCCTCCTCCTCCTTCATCACCATCCCGATGAGCTCCTCCTCCTCACTCCTCCTCCACCCCGGCAAGCTCCTCCTCCGGCAACCTTCTCCTCCTCCTACTCCGGCGGCCTCATCCTCTCCTCCATCGGCGACCTCCACCTCCTCCTCCGGCGAGCCCCTCCTCCATCGGCGGCCTCCTCCTCTCCTCCGTCGGTGGCCTCCTCCGATGACCCCCACCTTCGGCGATCCCCACCTTCGGCCAGATCTGGCCGGGTTTTCTTTTTGCAATTTCAAAAAAAAAGTGGTGCGCCACTGTTATCACGCCACAGAAGTTTTGAGACTTCTGTGGTGCATTTCAATATGCGCCACAGAACTACACTTTAGTGGCATGATAATAGTGGCGCATCCCATATGCGCCATAGAAGTTGAAAAATGGTGCGCCACTGATAAGCCTTTTCCTAGTAGTGGCCAGACTACGGACCCAAATTGTCCGTGGCACGACCTAAACGGACAGAATTGAACGTCCATTTGCGTCTCTCCGGTAGAGATGCCCTTAGATCCACTGCTTTCGCTCCGGACTCCCAGATGTGTTTCCCCGCTCCTTCCAGTCGGTGCTGGCGAGATGGTTTAGATTTTGAAATGTCCACTCTCTTTTAAAATATAAAATGTTTTAGTTTTTTAAACGGATATATTAGTCATCTTTTAGTTGTAGGTTCAAAGTATCTTGCACACTAAAATAGTATATACTCCCTCCGTTAGGGATTATATAGCCTAAGAGCTTTTCTAAAATGTTAGGAATTATAAGTCTTTTCTCATTTATTACCATCTCTCATCCAATGCATGGTTTTCTTTTTCTTTCTCCTCTCTCATGCATGTATAACTATTAATACATGTAGTAATTAAGAGAGTGAGTTATTGATTTTCTTAATTCTATCAAAATAGTTCATAGGCCTATTATAATAGTTCATAGGCCTATTTTCTTAATCCCTAACAACAAAACTAAAATTACTTATATATTATAAAACGGAGGGGTGGTTTTAATTAGCATGGATCGTCAGATCGGACGCGATATTTTTGTCAAAAAAGAGGACCCGTCTATCAAAAGATACTTCTCACGAGACGCGTGCGTCGCCAACCTCGATCCGTGGATGGACGCACGTGATGCCTAGTCACGCACGTACGGCGTCACGTGCCCGTGCATCGACTTGCGCTTGCACGAGTCCATATTGGGTCTATAAAATACCAGCCGCGTAAGCTCCACTGCTCAACACAAGCAACAGCTATAGCAACCGACCATGGAGATGAAGAGAAGCACCGCCGCCATCCTGCTCGTGCTCTCGCTGGAGGCCCTCGTCGCCGTCCGCCTCTCCGCCGCCGCCGGCGAGGCGGCGGCGGCCGCGAGGCCGTGGAAGTGCTGCGACCAGTCCTGGTGCACCAAGTCGTTCCCGCCCACCTGCCACTGCGAGGACAAGGTGAGCAAGTGCGACAAGAGCTGCCGGCGCTGCGAGAAGGCCGATAAAGCGTCCGACGGCGGTTCGTCCATGTACGTGTGCCGCGACACGTACGGCAAGGCCGGGCCCCCGTGCCCGGGGTCTGCCGTGGGCGACGGCGGGGAGGGTGAGCAGGCGAGGCCGTGGAAGTGCTGCGACCTGCCTCGGTGCACCAGGTCGTCCCCGCCGACCTGCACCTGCATGGACAAGGTGAGCAAGTGCGCCAAGAACTGCGAGCGCTGCGAGAAGGCCGACGGCGCTTCGTCGAGCTCCGTGTGCAAGGACTCCTTCTTCGGCTCGCCCGGGCCCATGTGCAGCAAGCAGAGCGTCGCCGCCGGTGGTGGTCCCGGCCGGTAACTAGCAAGCTAGCTAGCGCCGGCGGCCATATGGCCGGCCGGCTTACCTCTGCCTCGGTGCAGCCATGGACCCGACCCAGGATAGTGGTGGAATAAACTAAGTGAGAGCGTATGTAGTGCCTGCACGTACGCTGGTCGTGGTCGTGGTGCTCACTTGTTGTGGTTGGTCTCGTCTTTTAGTTTAATTTCAGTTTCGAGTTGGTGTAACTGTAACGACGTTGGCGCGCGCTAGTTTTGCTGCATCTCGGTGCATGTCAACATCGACGAATAAAATATACTCCCTCCGTTCAAGAACAGATGTCTCAAATTTGTCAAAATTTAAATGAATCTAGACAATATTTAGTATATAGATTTATTTAAAAATTGAAAAACCTAAGACATCTATTTTTAGACGGAGGGAGTAGCTAATTTGCCGCTCTTCCAGACTTCAAGTTGGAGCCGAGCTGAGATAAGCTTAAGATGTTGCCAGCATGCATGGTGTGCAATCGTGCATGCACACGATGCATCGACCAGATTGTTCCATTTTGCCTTTCCACAAAAACGTCCGGACGATCTTAGGGAAGACCACGAACGTCTGTGCCACTCGCCTACCCAAGACGTGCATCCGGACGTCGAATTTCGGTTCGGACGCAAAAAATCGGTCTAGTCGCGTACCCAAGGACCTGTTTTTGTCCGGATTTCGGCGTGTTTTGGTCCGGCCTACCCAGGCCGAACCCAGGTTCCCGGGTACGCCCTGGGGACGCTGGACGCCGCAAAAAAGGGCGTGGGCCAGCTTTCGGCGAGACAGTCCTATTTCCACCCACTCCACTCCCCCAGACTGCCGCGAGAGCTCTGTCGCCATGACTTCGTCGGCGGAGCTCCCCCGCGCCGAGACATGCCCACGCCTCTAGCTATGCTCGCCGTCGTTGCCTCCCAGATCCCCCGCCTCCGCCGCCGCCGCTTCGCCGACCTACGCCTTGCCGTAGCTGTGCTTCGGCTCGGTGCGCCTACCACCACGCCCGCCAGGTGTTCGACATTTGGCCGGATTCGTCCATGGACTCCAACGGCGACGAGGTGCTGTCCACTGACTCTGACGAGGGCAAGATACTCGCCATGGATTCCGACGATGAGGAGTTGCTAGCCGAACTCCTGGAGGAGGAGAGCGTCGAGGTCGCCGAAACTGAAGAGCACTTGCAGATTCTCGCGTCGGTCGCCCAACTGTACATGCAGATGGCGAAGCCGAAGCACGGTGGTTCGGCGCCAGGTCGCATGAAGTGCAAGGCGAGACAGAGGATAGAGGGCTACTGCATGTTGTACGCCGACTACTTCGCCGACCAGCCACTCCATGGAGAAGACGTGTTTCGCCGCCGTTTCAGGATGAGCCGGAAGCTCTTCCTCAAGATCGTGCATGCCATCCGAGAGTTTGACCCATATTTCCTTTGCAAGAAGGACTGCACCGGCTTGGTTGGGTTTTCGTCGCTTCAGAAGTGCACCGTGGCGATGAGGTTGCTTGCATATGGAGCGTCGGCTGATGCTGCCGATGACTATCTCTGCATCGCCGAGTCCACCGCCCTTGAATGCTTATACAGGTTCTGCAGGGCAGTGATTGCATTTTTCGGGGAACAGTACTTGAGATCACCCACTGCTGAAGACACTGCTTGGATACTCGCAGTCAATGAAAGTAGAGGATTTCCTGGTATGCTTGGAAGCATAGATTGCATGCATTGGGAGTTGAAGAACTGTACATTTTAATGGCAAGGAATGTACAAAGGCCACAAAGGAGGATGCACTGTGATACTTGAGGCAGTTGCTACACATGATCTTTGGATCTGGCACTCCTTCTTTGGCATGACAGGATCGAACAACGACATCAACGTTCTCAACTCCTCAACTGTCTTTTCCAAGCTTGTTGAGGGTCATGCTCCCCCTGTGGAATTTGAGATCAACGGGCATCACTACAACAAGGGATACTATCTAGAAGATGGCATCTATCCAAGATGGCCAACATTTGTGAAGACTATCTCAGGCCCGATGCTCCCCAAGCATTCTCACTTTGCCAAGGAACAAAAATCTTGCAGGAAGGACGTGGAGAGGGCATTTGGTGTGCTCCAGCAGAGGTTTGCAGTTGTCCAGTTCCCTGCTATGACCTGGTCAAAAGACCAGATGTGGAAAGTGATGAATTGTTGTGTGACCTTGCACAACATGATCATTGAGGATGAGAAGAAGGATCCAATGAGTTTGCTCGAGGAGGACGAGCCATACCATCTATAGGGTCCTCTTGCCGAGCCTGATCATCAGGTGCCTCCAACATGGGCTGCATTCATCGCAATGCGTCAGGAGATCCGAGATCCGGCGATGCATTAACAGTTGCAGGATGATCTTGTCGAGCACCTATGGACACGCAAAGGCAACACGACGTAGATGCTGAGCATGAACTGGCCAAACTTGGCCGAAATATGTTGTCATTTTATTGCAGGCCGAACTCTGCTTAAAAATTTCGCCGAATTTTGGTCTTAAAGTGTTCTGTATTCGTCGTACAACGAACTATGCCGAAATTTGGACGAAGTTTAGCCGAATTTGAGCGGAAACGGGCGACCCGGAAACTTGGCCTGGGTACGCGAGTGGGAAACTAGGCGTACCCAGGCCGAAAACTTGCGCCGTCCGGCCAAAGTTTGGTCCGGATTTCGTCCTGGGTTCGGCCAACGAGTGGAGATGCTCTAACATCGAGCGACAAAAGGGTGTGGACCGGGATGGCGGAAAGGGTGGTCATCACCAGAGTGGTGCGTCCACCCATGTTCAGCACACCCGCACATCACGGCTGAAGCCCGTTAGCGGCATTGTCCACCACAAACTGCAGCTGGGCCTCTGTCGGCTTACGGAAGCCGAGGGGAAGGCCAAGGTACCGGCAAGGAAAGTTGCCGACCTCGCACCCAAGGATGCCACGCGCAAGCTCCACCTGAGCCGGTGAACACCGAATCGGATGGATCGAGCATTTTGCCAGATTAGAGCGCAAGACGGAAGCCTCACCAAAGTCTGCCACGATCGCTGCACAGGCGTGCAAGTCCAGGGGCGTGGGACGAACAAATGTGACAACATCATCCGTGTACATGGAGGTGCTGTGGCGCAATCCCCTAGGCGCCAGCTCCGAAAGAAGCCCCTCAGCCGGAGCCCGCTCCAAAAACCTATGGAGCACGTCCATCACCGCGTCAAATAGAAGGGGGGATAGAGGGTCCCCTGCCTCAGCCACCTCTAGTTGTAAATCATCAACCCCGGGGTACGGTTCACTAGGACTCTCATAGAGGCCGAGCCCAACAATCCACTTATCATTGAGATCCACCTCTCGCCAAAGCCCATCTTGGCCAGGACCTCCAGTAAAAACGCCCAATCCACAGTATCAATGGCTTTCGTAATGTCAAGCTTCAGCATCACCGCCACTGCCTTGAGCCGGTGAAGCTTTCGGGCCGTGCCCTGCACGAGATGGAAGTTGTCGTGGATGCATCTCTCCTGAATAAAAGCGCTCTGATGTGGTCCCACCAGCTGAGGCATCTTCGGAGCCAAGTGCATAGAGAGCACTTTCGTCACTAGCTTCGCCACGATGTAAATCAAGCTGATGGGGCAAAAATCCTTGACCTCCACCGCATCCGCGTGCTTAGGGAGCAGCGTTATCAGTGCTTTGTTAGTTGCGTGAAGCCCGCGCGCATCTCCCTTCCACAACATGAGGAAAGCCGCCATCACATCAACCTTAATGATTGGCCAGCACGACGTATAGAACCTGCCTATGAAGCCATCGGGCCCAGGTGCCTTGTCTAGTTCCTGAGACCAGATCACCCCCCACACCTCCTCCTCCTCCGAGAACATGAGGTCAAGCTCGGAGAGGTCGTGCCGCACCAGCCCTAGAAAATCCAAGTCCAGGGCCATCCCCCGCTCCGGGCATGATCCTAGGAGGTGCTCATAGAAAGCGTCCACAGCTTCGGACTTCCTCAGTTGATCTGCCACCAACACCCCCTCAACTTTGAGGTGGGCGATGCCGTTTTTCATTCTCCGGTGATTGGCCTGTAGGTGGAAGAACTTGGTGCAGGCTAGGGTCCCCCTCATTCAGCAAAAGTAGGCGCGACTTTTGACGAGCAATAGTTCTCTCTGGTGAGGCTAGGCCCAGCAGATTGTTCTTGAGGAGCCTACGGAATGTGCGCTCGCCCAGGGACAAGTCTCTAGACTCCATCGTGATGTCCAGCCGAAGGATCAGCTTGTTGGCCAATAAAATTTGCCTCTTGTTGTTGCTGATAATCATGTCGCTCTAGCTGGTCAGGGCCTTAGCTGTGGCCATCAACTTGGTGGCAAGCCGCTTGAAAGGGTTAGAGACCAATGGCACCAAAGCCCAAGCCTCCTCGAAAGTCTCCACAAACCCCTCCACTTTGGGCCAGAATGCCTCAGAGCGGAAGCGCTTCCCAGTCTCTAGCTAGGCGTCGAGGTTGAGGAGGAGCGGGTAGTGATCAGAAATCGAGGAGCTCAGCGTCGAGAGGAAGGAGGATGCACCACTAGGTATTTCCCTAAGAAGGTTGATAAGAGCTTTTTCCTGAATTCTATTGAAAATATTGGGAGCATCAAAGTTGGAGAAATATATTGTCTTATTCCACAAGAAAGTTTTGAAACTATTATGATTGGGATCATTGCTATCAAGTTTGAGGTAACATAATCATTTTGTGGAATGCAAAGTACTGTTTCATTTGAAATTGTTTTGGTAACAAGACTTGATCAAACTTGTTAACAAGGGATTTTAATAAACAAAACAATGCTTCCACAGTGGTTATATTTGCTCACCTTTATTTTTCTCATATCGAATCTTTGCTGTTTCTCTTGTTAGCTTTAGTTTTGCTAGTTGTTTTGGTTTTTAGAGTGTCTTAGAACTTCTATAGTTTTGGTTTTTGTTTTGCTTTTGTGTCTTTCAAAAATGTTTTTCTGCTAAAAAATTAATTTTTATAACCTGAAAATTGGCCAAAAATAAAGTTTCCCAAAATTTTTAGAAAATTCATATTAAATTTTTTGTCGAAAGGGGCAGAGGGGCACCTAGAATGACCCATTGGGACCCACCAGGACAGCACACCCCCTGGTGTTGCGGCCAGCCCCAGGTGGCGCCTGGCCTGGGTGTGGCCCTCTAAGATGCCTCCTCCAGCCACCTTCTTTCTCTCTCCCGAAAAACACTGGAAAACTTTCTCAAGCTCGAGTTCCTGATGTTCTTGCTCCTAAATTTCGATCTCTTTGCTCAGCCCATCTTTGCTGCTGATTTTTGGAGGGATTGCTCCTTGGTATGTGCCTCCTCCGCTTGTCCAATTAGATTTTTGATTGGTAGATTGTATCTTGAGTATTTTTCTACTGTAGGTGACAGGTTGTGTGAGCTTGCTTGCTTGTTCTATACATAGAGATTTCATTTTGATGCATGGTTAGCCCTCTAACAAGTTCTTATAGTAGTTCCTCATCATTTATCAACATGGAAATTACTGGGTTTGATGTTTGTCTAAAAATTTCAAAAAAAGAAGAGGAGTGCATACCAATTGAATCAACATGATTTGATGGTAACTGAACCAACGAAAGTACATCGCGAGGAGGAAGTCTTTCCTTCCATATATCCATGCCCTGAATTTATGAGAGCTGCAGAAATCTTCCAGGATTTCCAAACTATGATTACTAATGCAAGGTTGGAACACTTCGTTGAAGAGGAACCATATCAATATGTTAAGCTAACCATGGCTGTGGTGCAGGACTTTCGATTTATTTGGTCCCTGTCTAATCCCATGGTCCGTTATAAAATTTATAATATAGCTGTCGACCTGCCTTTTGCTGATTTTTGTGCGGCTATTAGAATGCCATAGTGGGGATCTTTTGAGAAGATCAGAGAGAGGCCTAAGATACTCATGGATTTATATGCTGAAATTTGCCAAGGCTACGACTTCTCAAAGTAAAGTGGTAAAATTCGGAATATTCAGTTCCCATCCATTAGATATTTTGCCTACTTTATTACCAAGTGTGTTCTTGCTAGAAAAACTGCTAGAAAATTATCTTCATTTGATTTAGCTTTTATCTCAGCTGCTTTGAATAGGGATAGATCTTATAACTTGGGTGGTTTGATAGCTTACCGTCTTACCACCAACCGCGAGAAAGGTGGGGTTTGTGGAGGTCTCATTGCCTCTCGTTTGCTAGCTTTTCATGGTTTAGAGCCTCATCGTTCAGATTTTCGATTCCCCATAGAGAGACTTGGTTTCGATTCCATGGTTCAGCATAGTTTTGTTTCTTCTTGGGCTACTTTGAGAGATTTACCGTATGAAATATCATTTGTCAAGCGTGGCTGGAGAGGGGTAGGACTGAGAAAGTAGTCTATTTTTCTACACCTATTTTATTTAATTTTGATAACAGGCAAGGATGGTCTCTCACGGAGGAAGAACTTGACACATATGTGGAGAAGCTCTCCCAGCAAGAGGAGAATGTTGGAGAGGATGTCGAAGATGATTCGGTTCAGCCCTCCAACATGAGGGAGTCTTCATAATAGCAGCCCTCCTATGATTAGAGCGCGTCTTCTTCTTCCTCGCAAGGGCCTGATTATGATCATTCCTACGATGACCCACTAGCTTGGGGTTACTACCCGCGCTATTGAGCCCCACTTAGGCCAAAAGCCTAAGCTTGGAGGAAGGTATACCGACATCACACTCATCTATACATCATGTTTCGTCGGTTCTTTGTATATCCATGTTTTGTTTTCTCTTTGGTTTTTGTTTCTGCTTTCCTAAAATACAAAAAGACCAAAAATATTTTCGTTGTTTTTATTGGTTTGTTTCTTTGCTTTTCAGCTTTGGTTTGCCTTAAAAAATCCAAAAAGATTTTGCTTTGTTTGTTTTTGCTTTGTGTGCTTGCTTTAAAAAAATCATAAACACCCAAAATATTTGTTGTTATTCCTTGGTTTTGTAAACTTCTTTGCAGGGTTCAGCAGTCCTCAGTGAAGTTTAGTTTTATGTTATTATTCAAGCCACACAGGTGAAAAGAAATAATGAAGATAAATGACAACTTGAGGTGTGGTAAGAGGCTGGTAATGAACTCTATTTGTTTTCATTTTTGTACATATATTCATTATTGTGGGCATGCTTAGTCTGTTCATGTAAGGTGTATATTATTTATGGATGCTTAGTATTTCTTACTCTCTTATGATCAGCTCCACCTTGCTAATAGTTTGTACCATGTCATATGAATGTTTTCTTGCATTGTTCTATTCATAACTTGGTATGATATTGTGGCATCCTCCTCTGAATGTTTCATTTGAATCGACTTGGCACAAGCTCACGCATGCATATGACTGAACAATAGTCACTAAGACACGATGATTTATTTTGCCTCAGAGTTCTTGTATCACTTTTATGCCATAATTAGTCCTGTTTTGTTGCAAGTTATGACAGTTATTGCTCTCTCGTTTGTCGCTCCCTCTCTATTGCTAGCCTTCACTTGCACTGAGTATGTGCTCTACTTGTGCATCCAACTCCCCAAAACCAATATTGCCAAAGTGTCCACCATACCTACCTTTTAGCATCATTTGATATTCAGTGCATATTCATTATGCCTTGTTTTCTTCCAAATAAAAGGTTTGCCTGTTATGAAAAAGTTAGTTAGTAAAGCTCTGATGAACTTGATGGCACACTTTATTTCTTGCACTTAATAAACCTGAACCATTGTGACTGTTCATGAAAGTTATATGCTTGCAAATTATAGGCTGGGAGTTAGCAGAACCGTGCTGTCACGGGGAACGCTTTCAACATTGCACATGTACATTGTACCCAGTTGATATCATGCTCTTTTGTTTACAGATGTCGTCGGTAAAATAAAAGGGGAGCTTGTAAGTCCATGAAGTTATGTATATGTGTTAGAGAAACTTCTGGGCCGCTAGCCTAAGCCATGCCTAATCATGCTGGAAACTTGCAGCATAACCATAATGAGAAACCTGTGAAGCATACTCAATAAAAACCTATGCAAATAGCAAATAAAAAGATTGCTGAGATGCTCATTGTCTGCTTGCCTTGTCATTTTGATTATGGGATAGCTCATGTATCATGTGCAAGGGGTACCCTGTTGGCAGTTCTCTATGATACACATGTACTTACAATGACAAGAACTTACCGGTAACTAAAGTTGAGTAGCATGGGGAGCAACACTCGTACTCAAGGGACATGAGGTTTCCAGTTTATGGTCTGTCAAGCATATAACTCATATTGGACCTCACTTTCACCTTAACCATCTAAAGATGCTTATGATAGGGGCAATGAGAGCTCAAAGCTAATGAGTACCATACTTTCAGCATTTGGAAGCCTTTCAACCTTTTCAAAACCTTTTTACTTCCTTGTTTAGTCACCACTTATTCTATGAGCACCTTCTTGAGAGCATAGTTGTCATTCTTAGTGTAATGTGCTTGTCTCAAAACTTGGTTAATTATATCATAACTTTGATGTGTGTATCTCTGATATCTTTACTTCTAGTCTTCACTTGAACTTCAGAGGTTCCTAGCATTCATGTTTTGCTCCGCCATCAAAGGAAAGCGAGATACCACTCTATCATACCTTCTTATGAGAATTGCAATGTTGCTTATGTTTATGTTTCATGCTACTTATTATTATTGAGTTGGGATCTCTTCATAGCTTGAATGACTATTGAGTAGACTTATTTGCATACTCCTTATTATGAATTGTCTAAGTATCTACTTCTGTGCTGAGAATATATATATCATATGAAGCAATTGTGTTCATAAAAGTTCTTTTATCATACTCAGTTTTCAACTGAATTGCTTGAGGACAAGCAATAAGCTAAGCTTGGGGGGAGTTGATACGTCCAAAACGTATCTACTTTCCCGAACACTTTTGCTATTGTTTCTCATATAAACTTGTGTGATTTGAATACAACTAGTTTTTGTGCAGAAAACCAACTATCAGGAAAAAGCCCAGAAAATATGCCAAAAATCCTATTTTACCAGAAGACTCACGGAGCCAGAAGACGAGGCAGAGGTGGGCCACGAGGGGCCCACACCCCCTGTCACGTGGGCCAGGCCATGTTGCGCTTGGGAGGGGTGTGGCCGCTTCGGGCATCCCCTCGGCCTCCCTCTTCGTCTATAAGTTGCCTTCTGACCTAAAAGCTCAGGGGGATGGACGTTTTTCTAGAAAGAGTTTCGCTGCGTCGCCACCACCAGAAATCGTGATTCGGAACCAGAAATTCCGTTATGGCACCCTGTCGGGACGGGGAATTTGGAGAGGATCGTCGACATCATCATCATCAACGCCTCTCCATCAACCATCCATGTTTCCCTCATCCATTAGTGAGTAATCCCCCGCTGTAGGCTATGGGGATGGTAGGGATTGGATGAGTTCTATCATGTAATCGAATAAGATTGTTAGGGCATGGTGCCTAGTATCTCTATTAGTGCTATTTGACTTTGTTGCAACTTGTTATGCTTAATGCTTGTCACTAGGGCCCGAGTGCCATGATCTCAGATCTGAACTTATTATTGATTCATGATGATATTATTGTTTGTGATCTTATCTGCAAGTTGTGTACACATATTATTGTCCGGATCCAGAGGCCCCAAAGTGATAGAAATTGGGACAGCCGGAGGGGATGGCTGTGATGTGAGGATCACATGTGTTCAGGAGTGTTAATGCTTTGCTCCGGTGCTCTATTAAAAGGAGTACCTTAATTGGCAGTAGATTCCCTTGAGACCCCGCTGCAACGGGCTGGCAGGACAAAATATGTTGTGCAAGTTCTCATTGTGAGCACGTATGACTATTTATGGAACACATGCCTATGATTGTTTAGTACTTGGATGTTTTATCTTATTTATATGCAATTGCCCTAGATCTTGAAGTTGCATGTTTAGACTTGTCCATGTAACGTTTTTCCATCCGTCCTTATGCCTACCGCACTCATATCCTACTGTTTGCTACTATTGTTATTATTGCCTTCGTTTTACTACTGTTGTTACTTTGCTTTTGCTACTACAAAAATGTTGCTACTGATAAACTACTGTGAGCAAGACTATTTCCAGGTGCAGCTGAATTGACAACTCAGTTGTTAAGGCTTGCAAGTATTCTTTCTCTCCCCTTGTGTCGAATTAATAAATTGGGTTAGACTACCCTTCTCAGACTGTTGTGATCCCCTATACTTGTGGGTCATCAAGGCACTGCTCGGCGACATGGCCTGGCTCCACACAATTGAAGCAGAGAGGCCCGCAAGGTCAAGCGGCACCCTGTCCGGCACCATGAACGAGGGCCTCGGTCCCCAACGCTGGCGCCGCTGCCTCTTCCTCTTGCCCCTGCCAGCTGCCAGTCGAATGGCGTTGGCCGACGCGGTTCCTCTGGGTACAAAATCACAGAAGCCATCCGTCGAGAAAGCTGCGGGCGAGCCCCAGGGGAAGGAGCAGCCCCCACACCCGAAGACCTCTGTGAAGGGGGAGGCACCACGGTCAGCACCGGACGAGGGCTAGGGTTACCGTCCCGCACCACATCGGAGTAGGTGCGCATGGAGGAGGAATATGAAGCCATCTCCTCGTATTATTCTGCGATGTCCACCCTACTCATGGACTTCGCCGCGCTAGCAGGAGCTGCCATGGGGGAGCAGGGGGAGGGGGCTCGCCGGAGAGGACGGCGGAGGGGCGCCCAACGCTCCTACTCCACGCTCATGCTCCCAAGTTGTCATCGAACTTAGACAAGTTCATCCCCTTAACTAATGCATGAACATTGCAAGTTGGACATGTCAAGGTGTAATGTACCTCCTAGCTAGATTCCATAGAAAAAACAAAACGTTTATAGCAAGATCACTTGTGCAAAAAAAAAATCTCAAAAGTGTTTTTCATCCATGCATGTTGAGCGCTTTTTGATTGACGTGATTAAAAAATCCCAGGAATATGAAAAATATCATAATTGCAATATCATTGCCTATTTAAATAATACAAGATTTTATTTGCACAAAAAATTGCACCACAAGTAAACAAAATATTATTTTCAATAGTTTCAGTGGATTGGGATTATTGTCAAAACATTACTGCAAAAGAAAAAAACTATCATCCACGTCTCAAGAAAAAACTAAGGCCTATGGGTGGGAATCAATACAAACCTGGAATTGATCCAGACATGGATCGGGTGAATCCAGTCATGTCACCCAATCCCTATTAATCCATTCCCCATAATTTCTTTGTACATTTTAGCCGTTTGTTTAGTTCGTTCGCTTGCTCTCTCTCGTGATTGTGGAAATTTTCCAGACGTCAGGTGTGAAGAAATTTTTTCTAGGCCGTGTTAGTAGAAGATGGACTGGATCGGTTGGGGTAATATTTCCATCCGGATGTAAACGAAGACTCAACTTTAGTGGGCTGGAAAAAATATCTCCCGGGCCTGGATCAGGCTGGATATTACGTCCCAATCCTGATCAATTTATACCTGTATGGGATTAAACGAACGAGGCCTAAAGGAGAAAAATAAAATGAAAGCTACACATGCTTCCATGATTAGAAAGCCCGAAAGCGACATAATTATTACCAAATTTACCTTAGCTGTTTGCTTCCGGGGCACCAGCTCATCGAGAGCGAACGCCATGGCGTCCCCCACGCCCCGTATTCGCCCGCTTCTTCTCCTGGACGCAGCGGTACAATGAGAGGTGCTTAGAGCTAGAGGAGTACTAACAAAAATAAACCAACCATTTTGTTAAATATTGGTATTTATGTTAAAGAAAAAGATGCATAATTAGATGTCTAACTAGTATAAATAAGCATAGTGCCTAAAAAAACAGGCATATTTTTCTAAGCACGGTTCTAAACATCTTGTATTGTACATGCTCTTATATAGCGCATGTATTTTGTTTGCTTCGGGGGACCAGCTCATCCAGAGAACACGATGCACGGCGTCCCGCACGCGCCGTATTCGCCGCTTCTTGACGCACCCTTAAAGCATGTATAATGTATAATGAGAGGTGTTTAGATCATCTCTAGCAGTGCGCCCGTAAATAGTCTAAAACTATAAAATAATCGTTGTTTATTGGTGTTTTGGAAAAATCGTGCGGCGATCAGTGTCCGTAAACACCCTTAGCCCGAAAAAAGTTTTACGGGGCGCGAACAAATATCGCCCGCCGAAACCGAACATATTTGGTTTTTGCGGTCGAACCAGGCGCCAATCCCCACTCGTCTTCTTTCTTGACGGGATGGAAGTTTCCTCCACCTTTCTTCCCGCTTCCGCTTTGCCGCCACCGTCGGTATACCTCCCTCGCTGCTCCTCCCCCTCGCCGCCACACAGAATCGACGCCATGGAGCCCGCACAGCTCCCGCCGGTAGCTATTGAGGTCCCTCACCCACAGCAGCCGTCCTCCTTCTCTCCGGTCCACGCGGGCTCGCCGGCCGCCGCCGCATCGGCCATCAAGAAGAAGCGCGCGGCCGGGCAGACCGTCCTGCCGGCCACCGCTCCCATGACCGGCTGTGCTCACGCCATGCCTTTATCCGCCCCGGTACCTAAGCCCAAGAAGGTGCCCACCACGAGGAAGAAGACCATGCGGAAGACGGCGGCGGCGAGCGGCGCCAAGAACCAGTCCCGCCCCGTTTCTCCGCAGCATGCCCCGTCGTTGGCCAGGATTGCCTCATCGGAAGCCCCCGCGATTGGCGCCCACAACTCGTTCGACCAATTGCCACCAAGGTACGAAGAGGGATCTGTCCCGTCCTCATCATTCAAGCAATTACTCAAGGATAGCGAGGTGTGTATCACCGAGCCACCACTCGTTGCATATGATTTGGATGGAGATGATGATGAGGTAGAGGACGACAAAGAGGATGCATTGGAAGAAGATGGTGAAGAGGATGCATTGGAAGAGGTTGATCAAGCTGCCTATGATGAGGCGAAAGAAAAGAAGAGGAGGACAGTTAACTATATCGAGATCGAGGAAACTTGCTTGTGTCGGGCATGGTCGGATGTGTCACTTGATGTTGTCCATGGCAATGACAAAACCGGGAAGAGTTATTGGATTAGAATTGAAGATAGATTTTTGAGACTTATGCCTCGTGTATCAAACCCGGTGACCCACACCTATAGTTAAATACAAGGCCGATGGGATGTGATCAAAGCTACTTGTAGCCGATGGAGTGGAGCGCCCGAGCAAATCCGGGCAAATCCTCCAAGTGGTGTGAGCATTGACCAATATGTGAGTGCATCTATCTTGCATTTCTAGTTGTGATCAAGGCTATATAGACATGATCTAACATACATTATATTAACTTGTAGGAAATCCTAGCAATGGAAAAGTACAAGATGATGGCGGCCTCCAAAGCAAAGCCATTTGTGCTCCAACATTGTTGGAAGTTGCTTGAACATATGGAGAAGTAGAAGTTGAGGGATCAAGAAACAAAACCAAAAAAAGGGAGCTTTGCTTCAATTGGATGATAGTGATGATGAGGGAGGAAGAAATGGAGGGAGGCCGGGAGGATCCAAGAAGGCAAAAGAGTGGATCAAGATTGAGAGAGAAGCTATGGACATGGCATCAAAGATTGATGAAATGGTGAAGTCCAAGGAAACAATGACGATGAAGACATTAGAACCAAAGATGATCATGAAGGAAAAGAAGAATGAGATGAAGCAAGCAAGGTGGCAATCGGTTCGTGACTTAGAGAGAGAAAGGTAACACTTGAGGAGGAAAAAGCCAATGCTGAGATACTAGCCGAGGAGAATAGGATCATGATGATGGATCCGAGCTTGATGGATGTTATCACAAAAGAGTGGTGGGACATTCGTAGGGGCGAGATCCTAGCAAGGAGGAAGTAAGTCATGGAAGATGCTGCCATTTTGATGCATGGTTCTTCTTCGGCTACGACAAGGGCTTCTGCTACCAGAGAGCCCATCGGCAACGACGCTAGGGCATGAGCTCGACCTGCGTATGTTGTTTGCCGTGTCTTTTTAGTGTTAGATTTTATGCGATGATCGTCCTACAAACTATTGGAATTGCTGTCTTTTGCTGTCAAAACTGTCGGATGAATGTTTACGGTTTTGTTCGCAGTTCACCCCGCCAAGCAGTCCTAGTAAACCGGAACTGCAAAACAGAATATTCGCATATTTTGGACCGCAAAACTGTCGGACGGATGTTTACGTGGACTGCTCGGTGCCGCCTTCCGCAAAGCGAGAAATTGCGGATTCAACGTTCCGTACTTCGACGTTTATGGTTTGCTATCTACTGGAAGTGCTAGAGATGCTCTTAGAGGAGTAGGAGTACTAACAAAAATAAACAAATCATTTTGTTAATTATTGGTGTTTATTTTTATAAAAAAATGTATTATTAGGCATCTAATAACTTTTTTTAGACATCAGACATCTAATAACTAGTACTCCATACATTTCAAAATATAAGATGTTTTAAGTTTATGAAAAAAACGTATCTAGACTTGTTTTCGTGTGTAGATTCATTCTAAATTTGAGTGAACCTACATACTAAAACAAGTCTAGATACATTTGATTTATTAAATTAACACTAAAGGAGAAGCCAAATACGCCGACGGCCGGGTCCCGTTGGCATAGTCCCTAACTCCCGTCGGCGTAGGCTGGCCCGACGGCTGCCATCGGCGTATGTCCGTCGGCGTACAGCCCCGTAGGCGTAGCCCCTTTTCCCGTCGGCGTATAAAATCCGTCGGCGTATATGGATACGCCGAAGGCTTTGTCGTCAGCCTAAATTTTTCCAATTTTTCAGTTTTTTGAATTGTTTAACTTGTTAATCTCACATGGACATTTTTAATTCTAAGTACACCTATTCTCAAATCAAATTGCACAATTAGTCAAACTTCTTAATCGGTCGCCCATCTTAATAGTACTCCACCCAGCACGCTTAACTTCTCCATTCCTTCCACATGAGCTTTCGACAAAGCAACTAGAACTTGTTGTGAATATTATCATATCAATCCTATTAACCATTAGACTATAATGTTAGACGTCTTTTTTTTTACATTCCATAAAATTATTTGAGTAAACAACAATGAATAAGTAATAATAATCTGGAATTACATAAAAATAAAATAAATTTTATTTATTTTTCCTTTTTTCATTTAAATTTGAATAATTCATATCTACAAATCCGTAAATCATAATTCGACAAATAATATATCTAAATCGATCAGAAAAATGAGAGGAACCCAAATATGACATCCCTATCATTTATTTAATTATATATTGTAACTTCTTAATATTAGACCAACCGAAACTATGTTAGGATTCATGAAACACCCCTTTTTGGCACTCGAAAAATAGAAAATGGCTTTTTGGTGCGACAAGAAGGAAACCTTGCATTAGATCTCTGATGAAATGGCATATTATGAATCTAAAAATTATTTTTATAAAAAATCATGAGCATCATATCATGTACCTATAGTTCAAATCTAACTCACTTTTTATAGATTCGGCAGGAATTTGTCTTTTTCATGAAGGGTGCACAGAAAGGTTTGAGATATCCCTGTTGGGAAATTGTTCATTCAAAGTGGTCTAGTATTTTTGAAAAATGGGTTAGTATCATTTTGAATCTTTTATTTGGTGGTTGCTTCATAAAACACCCTGTTTTTTGCACTCGAAAAATGAAAAATGGCTTTTTGGTACGACGAAAAGGAAAACTTCCTCCTGCAACATTGTTCACCATCCCATGATATGCATGAGTGCACAATATGGGCACATTATCGCAAACTATATCATGATTCTAGCAATAACATTGGTCATTTGACCTGAAATCCAGAAAACCTCAATTGAGATAGGTCATTTTGTGAATGTTTTTTGAGACACAATCAATATACCAAGTTTGGTATTTTTTCCATGCAACTATATCACATGATATGACACCAGGCGAAGGTTTCGTATTGTTTCGATCGTTTTTGAATTTTTATGCCCGTTTCAAACTATCATCAAACTTTCTAAGTCGAGGGGATGAAGATTCTTAGCAGGGGGCTGAGTCTCACTAAACTTGAATTAGATCTCTAATGAAATAGCATATTGTGAACCTAAAAATGATTTTTGGAAAAAATCATGAGCATCATATCATGTACCTATAGTTCAAATCTAACTCATTTCCTACCAATTCGGCAGGAATTTGTCTTTTTCAGGAGGGATGGACGGAAAGGTTTGAGATACCCCTGTTGGGAAATTTTCCATTCAATATGGTCTAGTATTTTTTTAGAATGTGGTATTATCATTTTAAAACTTTCATTTGGTGGTTGCTTCATAAAACACCCCATTTTTTGCACTCGGAAAATATAAAATGGCTTTTTGGTGCGACGAAAATGAAAACTTTCACCTGCAACATTTTTTGCCATCCCATGATACACATGCGTGCATAATATGGGCATATTATCGCAAAATATACCACGATTCTAGCAATAACATTGATCATTTGACCTGAAATCCAGAAAACCTCGATTGAGATAGGTTATTTTGTGAAAGTTTTTTTGAGACACAATCAATATACCAAGTTTGGTATTTTTCCATGCAACTATGTCACATAATATGACACCACGCGAAGGTTTTGCATTGCTTCGATCGTTTTTGAATTTTTTATGCCCGTTTCAAACTATCGTCAAACTTTCTAAATGGAGGGGATGAAGATTCTTAGCTCGGGGCTGAGCCTCACTAAACTTGAATTAGATCTCTGATGAAATAGCATATTGTGAACCTAATTTTTTTTTTGCAAAAGATCATGAGCATCATATCATGTACATTTAGTTCAAATCTAACTTATTTCCTACCGATTTGGCAGGAATTTGTGTTTTTCACGAGGGGTGGACGGAAAGGTTTGAGATACCCCGGTTGGAAAATTGTCCATTCAATATGGTCTAGTATTTTTGAAAAATGTGGTATTATCATTTTAAAACTTTCATTTGGTGGTTGCTTCACAAAACACCTTGTTTTTTGCACTTGGAAAATAAAAAATGATTTTTTGGTGCGACGAAAAGGAAAACTTCCTCCTGCAAATTGTTCGCCATCCCATGATACACATGTGTACATAATATGCTCATATTATCGCAAACTATACCGTGATTCTAGCAATAACATTGGTTATTTGACCTGAAATCCAGAAAACCTCGATTGAGATAGGTCATTTTGTGAAGGTTTTTTTGAGACATAATCAATATACCAAGTTAGGTATTTTTTTCATGCAACTATGTCACATAATATGACACCACCCGAAGGTTTTGCATTGTTTTGATCGTTTGTGAATTCTGTATACCCGTTTCAAACTATCGTCAAACTTTCTAAATCAAGGGGATGAAGATTCTTAGCTCGGGGCTGAGCCACACTAAACTTGAATTAGATATTTGATGAAATAGAATATTGTGAACCTAAAAATGATTTTTGCAAAAAATCATGAGCATCATATCATGTACTGTAGTTCAAATCTAACTCATTTCATGCTGATTCGGCAGGAATTTGTGTTTTTCACGAGGGATGGACGTAAAGGTTTGAGATACCCCGGTTGGAAAATTGTCCATTCAATATGGTCTAGTATTTTTGAAAAATGTGGTATTATCATTTTAAAACTTTCATTTGGTGGTTGCTTCACAAAACACCCCGTTTTTCGAAGGTTTTGCATTGTTTCGATCGTTTTTTATTTTTTTATACCCGTTTCAAACTATCGTCAAACTTTCTAAATAGAGGGGATGAAGATTCTTAACTCGGGGCTGAGCCTCACTAAACTTGTATTAGATCTCTGATGAAATAGCATATTGTGAACCTAAAAATGATTTTTGCAAAAATTCATGTACCTGTAGTTCAAATCTAACTCATTTCCTGCCGATTCGGCAAGAATTTGTCTTTTTTACGAGGGATTGATGAAAAGGTTTGAGATACCCAGGTTGGGAAATTGTCCATTCAATATGTTCTAGTATTTTTGAAAAATGGGGTAGTATCATTTTGAAACTTTCATTTGGTGGTTGCTTCACAAAACACCCCTTTTTTGCACTCGGAAAATGAAAAATATGTTATAAGAAAGTATTTGTATTTTTTATATTTTTTTTGAAAACAATATGTAATATTTGTGTTTATATAGATAAATCTTATTTTTCTGCAAATTGTAATATATTATATGTATTTTATGAATTTAAATGATTTAGTTATGATTTTTCTAAGATTAATGGGGCAAAAAAGAAAAATGGCAGCGTAGGTGTGAATTCTACGCCGACGTATTTGCCGTCGGCGTAGATTTGACGTTGTCGCTATGTCGTTAGCCTAGTATGCTATGCCAATGGTCCCGTTTACCGCCGACGGCTGCCGTCGGCCTATTTATCCTATAACAACGGTAAAACTAGACCGACGACTCGTCAAACTACGCCGACGGCCCCGACATTTTGCCGTCGGCGTATAAGAAGGCCGTCGGCCTATCTCGTTATTCTGAGGAAACATCTTGTATTTTAAAACGGAGGGTATCAGTAAACACCGGTGTTCAAAAAACCCGGTGTACATGCTCTTATGTAGTAGTTGCATGTATTTATCCCCGAACTGCATGCACGAGCCGCCGGACACTCCCACACTCCACGGTACCCACTCCACTTACCCACATAGTACTATATTAGGAGTATTCGTCGATCGACCGATCGGCAGGCTAGTTAGTGTTAGATAGATCTCTCCCTGTTCGAGCCCAACGGCCGAACGGAGTCCCTTATCCGCGCCCTGATCGAGGGCGCCCCACCTCATCTGGTGGGTGGGCCCCTGTCGCCAGCGCTATATAAAGAGGTGGGGGGCCGGCAGCACGCCTCACGAGGTTAGCCGTGCCCTAGCCGCCCCACCTACAAGCCAATCCGATCTAGGCCTAGCGCTGCACCGACGGGAAGCACCACCGCCGCCACACTCCCCTCCCCCTTACCACCCATGGCCAACGATGGCGGCTCCAGCTCCGGCACCAGCTCGGGCATCCCCTCTGGATCGTGCTTGTCGAGCCAGGGCGCAGGTGGTTCCTCTCCTCTCAGATCCCTCCCTCCCTCTCTCAGTTTCATGTCTAGATACGCAGAGGTAAAGAGCTACCGAATAGATCTAGACTAGTTGATGCAAATAGGTTCTATCAATAGTATCAGAGCCACCAGTGGCTAGGTTGTTCGGTGCAAAAGAAATTCAAAGGAAAAGACCTTGATCTAAAGAGCGCCTGCCCTATGGCCGCGCCTTTCCTCTCGATCTAGATGGCATCCCTTTTGGGAGACATCTAGAAGAAGAAATACTCCTTCGGGGGCAAAGGAAACCCTAGATCTAAGCCCCAAAAGCATCCCAAATCGAAGACAAACCCCAAACACCATAGATCCCCATAGATCTCCCCAGATCCCGCAAGAAAGGAAAATCCCAAAGTGCTCCAAATCCCCAAAGCCCCCACTTAACAGAGAAAAATCAAGCCAAAAGAAAAAGGGTTCACCGGCCGTTGCCGGCCATGGGCGTCGCCGCTGCGCCGCTTGACAGTGGTGTGCCCACCCTCGGGTGGACACACCATTGCCAAGGGGGGCAGGGGCACCGTACGTCCTCCACCAACCATCTCTCCTTTTTGCGGGGTGGGGAAGTGGCTAGGACAGAGAGCAAAGAAGGGGGGAGGGAGGAGCTTGCGCGCTGGGGAAGGGAGGGGACCGCCGGCGTGCCGGCGGCGCCGCCTCGCCTCGCTCCAAGCGGCGCAGCTGCCAGAGACAGAGGAGGGGAGCTAGCAGGCCCGTGGGGCAGAGGGAGGGGCGCGCCGCCGCAGCCACCTCGCCTCGCCCGACTCGCGTGCGTGCGCCGCCGGAGCCAAGGGAGAGGGAGGGGCGCGCCGAGGGCGGCCACCTCGCCTCGGGCTCGCGTGTGTGCACCACCGGAGCCAAGGGAGAGGGAGGGGCTCGCCGAGGGCGGCCGCCTCGCCTCGACCTCACGCGGGCTGCGCGCTAGAGGGAAAGGGAGGGGCGCGCCGAGGGCGGCTGCCTCGCCTCGGCCTCACGCGGGTGCGCCGCCAGAGAGAGAGAGAGAAGGGCGCGGGGCGATTGGGGAAAAGTGGGTTAGGGTTTTGGGGGGGGGGGCGGCGGCCTGGGGGGTTTTTATCCCTCCGAAGCGCGCGGGTGGCCGTCCGATCTAGGGTAGGTAGATGGACGGCCAGGATCTGCGCGGGAGGGGGGCTGAGCGGTGGCGGGGCAGAGCAGGCCAAGGAGGCCGCTGGGCCACTGCAGGCCACCCATAAATAGGCCCAGTAGGGCGTTCAGCACAGTTTTTTCTCTGTTTTTTAGTTTTTTCTATTTACAGAAATTATTTTTTGATGTTTTTCATCAAGTTTTGGACAGTTTTTTGCATAGTTTTTTCCTAGTCTTTTATTTCAGTGAATATTTGACTAGAGAATATGAAAGAGGCAAAATTTTATCTGTAAAGTTTAAAGTTTATGAAAGTCATCATAAATGTTTCCGCTGCAAATAGTTGTGTTAAATTGCAATAATGCAATAAAGTTTGTTTAAATTTTGTTATAAAGATGTGACAAAGTAATTAAAGATGATTGTGTCCCATGTTATTAATTGACCAACGTTATTAATAAGCATGATCATGATCGTTTTCATTGAGTATTAAAGGTGCATTTAACTTTATTTCTACCCAACGGTGATGTAATTTTAAATAACACAAAACAATTGCATGCTTAATTTATACCAACGTTGAGTTAATGCATACAGTTGTTTTCTTTGGTGATCTCACATCTTTTGTGGTTTTCATGAGTTGTTTGAAGGACATCCCGCTGCTAAGGGGGGACAACTACTCCGAATGGAGAAAAAAGGTTGATTTGGCATTTGTATGCGCCGAAGTGGATTGGGTGGTTGACACCAAGCAACCAGTCAAGCCCGATGACCCTGTCAGGGGCGATGCTGAGGAAAGTGATGTGTTTGAGAAAAGGAAGAGGGACCATGCTCCATTGGAGCTGGCCTACTCGATTGATAATCAAAAGTGGGTGAAGGCCAATAAGAAATGTTTGGCTTTCGTAAAGAACACAATTGAGAACGCCATAGTGGGCTCAATTGGAGAGTGTGCCTCCGTGGGCGAATACCTCACAAAGATAAAGAGCCAGTTCACTGGCTCTTCAAAGATGTACGCAACCCAGCTGTTAAAACAGCTGGTGACAGAGAAGTACACGGGAGGGACCCACGGAATAAGAGAGAACATCTTGAGGATGTCAAACATGGCAGCCAAGCTGAAGCCCATGGATGAGGACCTCGAGCTAAAGCCTGCACTTCTGGTGCACCTGGTGATGGCCTCTCTTCCACAGCCATTCGAGAACTTCGTAATAAACTATAACATGTCCCCTGAAAAGTGGGACATAGAAAAGACCATTGGGATGTGCTCCCAAGAGGAGGAAAGGCTGAAGGCCCTTCACGGTGGTTGCTTGAACTTCGTGAAGGACAATAGGAAGAGGAGTTTCACAAACGGTAACCATGGTGGCTCACCTTCCAAGCCACATGGCAAGGGCCAACAGCAGCACCAGTACCAGCACCAGCAGTCCACCCCTGGGGAGAAAGACCAGTGCCACCACTGTAAAAAGGTTGGCCACTATAAGAAGGATTGTCCAGTTTGGCTGAAGTACATTATGGCCAAAACGGTAAAGATATAGTCTCTTTTGTTAATGAATCTCTGTATGGAAAGTTTTCTAGATCTACTTGGTGGATTGATCCTGGTGCAACTGTTCATGTTGCCCACTCTTTACAGGGGTTCCATTCGACAAGGATTTTGCCAAAAAGAGAAAGACTCATTGAAGTGGCAAATGGGATTGAAGCAGAAGTGGAGGCCATTGGTGACATCCCTAGAGATAAAAGGGTATTCAGATGCGGATTTTGCGGGAGATAAAGACGACCAAAAGTCCACGACCGAAAGTTTGACATGAAAGACCTTGGTGAAGCTTCTTATGTTTTGGGCATAGAAATTCACCGAGATAGAAAGAATGGAGTGTTAGGACTGTCGCAGAAAGCATATTGTGAGAAGATTCTAAAGAAATACAATATGCATGCGAGTAATGCAACACCTGCTCCCATAGTCAAGGGCGACAGTTTTGGGAAATCCCAATGTCCAAAGAATCAATATGAGATCGATCAAATGAAGTCAGTACCATATGCTTCGGCTGTTGGAAGCTTACAGTATGCACAAGTGTGCACTCTCCCTGACTTAGCATTTATCACCGGGGTACTCGGTAGATATCAAGAGAATCCAGGCATAGAGCACTGGAAGATGGTAAAGAAAGCTTTGCGTTATGTGCAAGGCACAAAAGGCCTCATGCTTACATATAGAAGATCTGATTCCCTAGAGATAAAAGGGTATTCAGATGCGGATTTTGCGGGAGATAAAGACGACCGAAAGTCCACGACAGGGTATGTCTTTACTCTCGCAGGAGGTGCTATTTCGTGGAGAAGCGCCAAACAGTCGATAGTTGCATCATCTACGATGTATGCAGAATTTATAGCATGTTATGAGGCCATGGGACAGGCATTATGGTTAAAGAAATTTTTGCCCGACTTGAAAGTGGTTGACTGCATCAGCAGGCCACTAAAGATGTACTGTGACAATGAGCCCGCAGTATTCTATGCTCACAACAACAAGTTGAGTAATGCTACAAAGTCTATAGATATAAAGTATTATGTTGTGAAGGACAAACTCCAGGATCAAACTATAATACTCGAGCATATAAGTACAAGGGATATGCTTGCGGATCCGCTAACGAAAGGCTTACCACCCAATGTGTTCAAGGAACACATAGCCGGCATGGGTTTAATGGGAAGCCTATGATTCCTGGACTACAGAGGCCCAAAAGTCACAAGATTTGTTTCAAAACATGAAGGTATATATTGGCTGTCTGATTCTATCGGCAATTGAGCTGAGACGATGAAACATGCTCTATGTATCGATCTGTGATGAAATAAGTAAAGAACAAAGTTAAAAGTAAAGTCGAGATCAAGGGGGAGAATGTTAGATAGATCTCTCCCCGTTCGAGCCCAACGGCCGAACGGAGTCCCTTATCCGCGCCCTGATCGGGGGTGCCCCACCTCATCTGGTGGGTGGGCCCCTGTTGCCAACGCTATATAAAGAGGTGGGGGGCCGGCAGCACGCCTCACGAGGTTAGCCGTGCCCTAGCCGCCCCACCTACAAGCCAATCCGATCTAGGACTAGCGCTGCGCCGACGGGAAGCACCACCGCCGCCACACTCTCCCCCTTACCACCCATGGCCAACGATGGCGGCTCCAGCTCCGGCACCATCTCGGGCATCCCCTCTGGCTCGTGCTTGTCGAGCCAGGGCGCAGGTGGTTCCTCTCATCTCAGATCCCTCTCTCCCTCTCTCAGTTTCATGTCTAGATACGCAGAGGTAAAGAGCTACCAAATAGATCTAGACTAGTTGATGCAAATAGGTTCTATCAGTTAGTACAGCGCCGCCATTGCCATTATCATTGCCCTAGCTGATCGCTCAATGTCAGGGCAGGGGTCGTCGTCGGGGAAGCACCCGTTCTACCGTGGCATCCGGAGCTGGTGCGGGAAGTGGGTCTCGGAGATCCGCGAGCCGCGCAAGGCGCGCCGCATCTGGCTCATACGTTCCCGACGGCCGAGATGGCCGCCGTGGCTGCACGCGCACTATGCGGGCCCGACGCTGAGCTGAACTTTCCCACTTTGGCCGCCGCGCGCGACGCTCCGGCGTCCACCTCCGCCGATGACATCCGCGCTGCCGCCGCCGCTGCAGCCGCCGCCTCCATCCAGCACGATCGAGCTGGCGGTGGCGTCGCCCCCGCAGCTTCTGCTGCTGCTGGAGGATCAGCAATGCAGCAGCCCCAGTTGGGCGGGAGCGGTGGCGCTGCCTCAGCGGGAAGCGCGGCGCAGCAGGATCAAGCGAGCACCGGACTCAATCAGGACTTCCCACTAGTGGAAAAAGGGCTATCCAATCGCGACCCCTCAGAGCATTTGTCCCGGTTGCGCCACCAACCGGGACTAATGCTGGCACGCGTCCCGGTTGGAGCGGGCACGGGGCCAGGGGGCATGCGTCCCGGTTGGTAAGGGGAATACGTCCCGGTTGGAGCCACCAACCGGGACTAAAGATTTGGCCATAGCCACGTGGTGTGGCACGCACCTTTAGTCCCGGTTGCTGGCTCCATCCGGGACTAAAGACCCCCTGCCCTCTATAAATGCAACGCCCCAGCCCCCTCTGCCTTCACTCTGTTTTTTCGAATGGTGGAAGGTGTGAGGGGGTGTGCTAGTTTTTTCTCATGCATGCATTGAAGGTGTTTGTTGAAATGTTTGAGTGAATAATCCCGTTAAATTTCTCATAGAACAAAAATATAGAAGGTGTCCGAGACGCACTTGAGCTTTCTCCTCTTTATTTCCCTCGATCGAGGTTAGCAATCTTATCTTTTCTAGGTCATTGATACAATTCATGTGTCGGTGTGAATTGGTTATTTCACTATTTATGATGTCCTGTTTTTTGATAAACTTACTTATATGATGCAGATGAACGGTCGGGAATGGATGTACGGTGACCGGCGCGTAGCCGGGTATATCAAAGGCGTGGATAAATTTATCGATGTGGCTACGGCAAACAAAGAGAACGGATTTATACGTTGTCCATGTGTTCAATGTCGGAACAACAAGGAGTACTCTTCCTTGAAAATCATTCGCGGCCACCTGATTATGAAAGGTTTCATGCCCAACTATAATTGCTGGACCAAGCACGGGGAAAGAGGGGTTATGATGGAAGATGGTGAAGAAGAAGATGATGATAACAACTATCATCATATGTTTCCTAAATACAGTGATACTGCAATGGAAGACAATGGAGAGGAAAGAGGTGAAGAACGGGCATTAGATGAGCCGGCTGATGAACTTAGTAGGGTCATTTCTGATGCAAAGCGAGACTGTGAAACAGAAAATGAGAAGTTAAAGTTAGAGGGCGTGTTAGAAGATCACAAGAAATTGTTGTACCCAAATTGTGAAGATGGCAGCACAAAGCTCGGTACCACACTGGAATTGTTGCGATGGAAGGCAGAGTGTGGTCTAACTGACTCCTCATTTGAAAAGATGCTGAAAAAAATGAAGCCGAAGTTTCCAAAACATAAACTTCCCGAGAGTACCTACGAAGCAAAGAAGACTCTCTGTCCTCTGGGATTAGATGTGCAAAAGATACATGCATGCATTAATGACTGCATCCTCTACCGCGGTAAGGAGTATGAGAATTTAGATAAATGCCCGGTATGCAATGCGTTGCGGTATAAGATCAGACGAGATGACCCTGGTGATGTTGAGGGAGAGCCCCTCCGGAAGAGGGTTCCTGCTAAGGTTATGTGGTATGCTCCTATAATACCAAGGTTGAAACTCATGTTCAGAAACAAAGAGCATGCCAGGTTGTTGCGATGGCACAAACAAGACCGTAAGAAATACGGGAAGTTGAGACACCCTGCTGATGGGTCACAGTGGAGAAAAATCGAGAGAGACTTCCCAGACTTTGCAGGTGACGCAAGGAACTTATGGTTTGGTCCAAGTACGGATGGCATGAATCCTTTTGGGGAGCAGAGCTGCAGTCACAGCACCTGGCCCGTGACTCTATGTATCTACAACCTGCCTCCTTGGTTGTGCATGAAGCGTAAGTTCATTATGATGCCAGTGCTCATCCAAGGCCCGAAGCAATCGGGCAATGACATTGATGTGTACCTTAGGCCATTAGTTGAAGAACTCTTATAGTTGTGGGGCAAACCAGGTGTACGTGCGTGGGATGAGAACAAATAGGAGCCATTTAATCTACGAGGGTTGTTATTCGTAACCATCAATGATTGGCCTACTCTTAGTAACCTTTCAGGACAGACAAACAAGGGATATAAGCCATGCACCCACTATTTAGATAAGATCGAAGGTACATATTTGCATAAATGCAAGAAGGTTGTGTACCTGGCGAATCGACGATTTCTTCCGACCAATCATCCCGTAAGAAAGAAAGGCAAGCATTTCAAAGGTGAGGCAGATCACCGGAAGAAGCCTGAACTCCCTGCTGGTGATGATGTATTTGGTATGGTCAAGGACATAGAAGTAATCTTTGGAAAGGGTCCCGGTGGTCAATCAGTTCCGAACGACGTCGCTACAGGACACGCACCCATGTGGAAGAAGAAACCTATATTTTGGGAGCTGCCATATTGGAAATTCCTGCATGTCCGCTCTTCAATCGACGTGATGCACGTGATGAAGAATCTCTGCGTGAACCTGCTAGGATTCCTAGGCGTGTATGGGAAGACAAAAGATACACCTGAAGCACGGGAGGACCAACAAATTATGAAAGACCCAAAGAACATGCATACACATAACAAGACGGATAAAGGGCGTCACTTAAGTCGTGCCAGCTATGCTCTTACCAAAGCAGAGAAGGAAATCTTTTTTGAAGTCCTTTACAGTATCAAGGTGCCGTCGGGCTTCTCATCTAATATAAAGGGGATAATAAATATGGCAGAGAAAAAGTTCCAAAACCTGAAGTCTCATGACTGTCACGTGATTATGACACAGTTGCTTTCGATTGCATTGAGGGGGCTTCTACCGGAAAATGTTCGAGTACCCATTGTGAAGCTGTGTGCATTCCTCAATGCAATATCTCAGAAGGTAATCAATCCAGATATTCTGCCAAGGTTACAGAAGGATGTGGTACAATGTCTTGTTAGTTTTGAATTGGTGTTCCCACCATCCTTCTTCAATATTATGACGCATCTCCTAGTTCATCTAGTGGAAGAGATTGCCATTCTCGGTCCGGTATTTCTGCACAATATGTTCCCCTTTGAGAGGTTCATGGGAGTCTTAAAGAAATATGTTCATAATCGTGCTAGACCAGAAGGAAGCATCTCCAAGGGATATGGAACAGAGGAGGTCATTGAGTTTTGTGTTGACTTTATTCCTGACCTTAAGCCGATTGGTGTTTCTGACTCGCGGCATGAGGGAAGACTAAGTGGAAAAGGCACGCTGGGAAAGAAAGCAATGATATGTAGGGACGGGGATTCTTTCACTAAAGCACACTACACAGTTCTACATAATTCCACCTTGGCAGCTCCGTATATCGAGGAACACAAGAATATTGTACGCTCCAAAAACCCGGGGAAGCCTGAATCATGGATTACAGATGAACACATGAAGTCTTTTGGTGGTTGGATGCGGACACATCTCTTGAATGACACCACTGTTGAAGATCAGCTATACTTGTTGGCTGCGTCACCATCTTCTACTGTATTGAATTTCCAAGGGTACGAAATAAATGGGAATACATTCTACACGATCGCCCAAGATAAAAAGAGCACCAACCAAAATAGTGGTGTCCGCTTTGACGCAATAGACGAGAATGGACAAAAGGACACATATTATGGTTACATAGAGGATATATGGGAACTAGACTATGGAGTCTCTTTTAAGGTCCCTTTGTTTCGCTGCAAATGGGTCAACCTAAATGGGGAAGGGGTAAAGATAGAACAGTTGTACGGAATGACAACAGTGGATCTCAACAATCTTGGTTATAGAGATGAACCATTCGTCCTAGCCAATGATGTGTCTCAGGTTTTCTATGTGAAGGACATGTCCTCTAGACCGAAAAAAAGAAAAAATATGCAAACGAATACATCATATGATGAGCCAAAGCGTCACATAGTTCTTTCAGGGAAAAGAAACATCGTGGGAATCGAGGACAAGACAGACATGTCAGAAGATTATAATAAGTTTGATGAAATTCCGCCCTTCACATTGAAAACTGACCCAAGCATTCCGTTAAGTAAAGAAGATGCTCCATGGTTACGTCTGAAGCAGTCATAAGGAATGACATATGCCAAGAAGTTCATGCTCATATTATGTAACTCTAGTTCATGTCTTTCACGGTTTGTGGCTTGACCGAAGGATATCTTTCGCGGTTTGTGGCCTTTAGTCCCGGTTTTGTAGTCTCAGTTTTTAATATTAATAAATGTCTTGAGTGTTAGTCCCGTTTTGTGGCTGGACCGGGAGTGCCTCTATGACCAGTTTCTGGGAGATGCCGGAGGACTGGGATCCGGCGGCATCTCCCTGAAACTGGTCGTAGTGGTGTCCCTGCTCTCGAAAACCATCTTGTAGCTTGTAACTTCTCTAACTAGATCAATACGCCTCGGAGCTAACTAATTTCACATATTAGGGAGTGCCTCTATGACCAGTTTCTCGGAGATGCCGGAGGACTGGGCTCCGTCGGCATCTCCCTGAAACTGGCCGCAGTGGTGTCCCTGCTCTCGAAAACCATCTTCTGGCTTATAACTTCACTAACTAGATCAATACACCTCGGAACTAACTAATTTCACATATTAGGGAGTGCCTCTATGACCAGTTTCTCGGAGATGCCGGAGGACTGGGCTCTGTCGGCATCTCCCTGAAACTGGCCGTAGTGGTGTCCCTGCTCTCTAAAACCATCTTGGAGATGCCTCAAACTGGCTGGAGGACTGGACTCACAAAGATGCCTATTTATAGTACAAGCAGCTCGGCATAATGTCGACACTCACGACATAATGTCGACACTCACGACATAATGTCGACACTCACCCCTATTATTAGTGCTGACTCATCTTTAGTCCCGGTTGGTGTCTCCAACCGGGACTAAAGGTTCATCTTTAGTCCCGGTTGGTGACACCATCCGGGACAAGGTACAAGCCGCACGACATAATGTCGACACTCACCCCTATTATTAGTGTTGCCTGGCCCACTCTGCCGCAATCCCTTCAGTCGCGGTTGGTTTCTCCAACCGGGACTAAAGATGAACCCTCTCTTTATATAGGCATTTCCCTCTATTTGTTAGGTAACACTCAAGACATTTATTAATATTAAAAACCGGGACAAACCGGGACTAGCTAACACTCAGGACTAAAGCCGCCCCCTTTAGTCATAATCATGCCTAGTCCTATAGTACGCAGCTTCAGGGTCTTCATCGTCGTCGTCATCATCATCGTCATCGTCACCTGCCACTCCGGGGATCCTCAGCCCATCCATGGCATATACCAGGGGCCATTCCAACCTCGGATTCACGGCGGGCGGGAGAGGGGTCTCCTGGAAGACGATGCCGCTACCGTCGGGACAGTGTGGGGCCTGTGGCGGGTGGACTCGTGGGCACCGTAGGCGAGGATGGTCTCCCCCGGCGATGTAGCGCATCACTCCGATGATAGTACGGTTCACCCACCACAGACGACGGCCGGCTTCGTTGTGGTTCATCGGTGGTGGGCCATCACCCTCGTACCTGGCGAGCTCCCTTTCCCGCCTATTAGCGAAGAAGGCATTCCAGGTGTCGTAGTTGTCGGGATCCCACTGGGGATCCATCCGCTGCTCCGGCGTGAGCTCGTGGTAGAAGTGGTTTGTGATGGCCGCCTGGCGTGCAGAACCTTGAGGGACAGGAGGGACAGGAACCCCTCCAGCACTCAGCATCCAGCCGGCGGGCGGCCGGTAGCCCGGCGGACAACGGTAGTTGGAGGCGCACAGCGCCTCGGTCTCCTCGAGGGTCAGAATGGCCCAGTAGGCGTTGTCCATTGTTCTAAGAGAGGAAGGTGTGGATGTGTGGATAGCCATGGCACGATCACCCTAAATATAGAGGGAAAGGGCGGAAAAACTTGGCGTGAAGCTTTGGGAAATGGCGGGAAATATCTTTAGTCCCGGTTAGTGACTACATCCGGGACTAAAAGCTCTAGTAGAAAGGAAAGGGCGGGAAAACTTGGCGGGAAGAGGTGGGAAATGGCGGAAAATATTTTTAGTCCCGGTTTGTGACCACATCCGGGACTAAATGTCTGCCGAATCGGCAGGAAGTTATGTGCTGAATCACGGCATAGTTTGTGATGTTGTGCTGAATCATTTTTAGACTCGCAATATGTGGTTTCTTCAGAGATCCAATGCAAGTTCTAACGATGCTCGTCGCTATCTTCATGCACACCGGTTCGACCATAGTTAGAAATTCAGATAATTCAAAACGGGCATAATAAATTCAAAAAAAATCCGAACAATGAAAATACTTCGCGTGGTGTCATATTTTGTTACATAGTTGAAAGGAAAAATACCAGACTTGGTATATTGATCATGTTTCGAAAAAACCTTCACAAAATGACCTATCATGTTCGAGGTTTCATGGCTTTCGGTCCAAATGACCGATGTTATATGCTGAATCACGGCATAGTTTGTGATATTGTGCCCATATTATGCATGTGTGTGGACATTGGTATGGAGAACAATGTTGCAGGAGGAAGTTATCCTTTTTGTCGCACGGAAAAGCCCTTTTCCATTTTCCGAGCGCAAAAAACGGGTCGTTTTGTGAAGTAACCACCAAAATGCCGTTTCAGAATGCTACCGTCCCATTTTCCTAAAATACTAGACCACCTTACATGGACTATCTCCCAAACGGTACATCTCAAACCTTTTCGTCCATCCCGGGTAAAAAGGACAAATGTCTGCCGAATCGGTAGGAAGTGGGTCCGGTTTGTACTACAAGTACATGATCTATCGCCCGTGATTTTTTGAAAAAATCATTTTTAGACTCGTAATATGTGGTTTCTTCAGAGATCCAATGCAAGTTCTAACGATGCTCGTCCCCTATCTTCATGCACACCGGTTCAACCATAGTTAGAAATTCAGAAAATTCAAAACGGGCATAATAAATTCAAAAAAAATCCGAACAATGAAAATCCTTCGCGTGGTGTCATATTTTGTTACACAGTTAAAAGGAAAAATATCAGACTTGGTATATTGATCATGTTTCGAAAAAACCTTCACAAAAATAGAAAATGGTTTTGAATTACTTATAAGTTAATTCATTTTTAATTGTAAATGGTTCATATTTTAAATGGTTACATTAATTATTTTTTAAAAATAGAAAATGGTTTTGAATTATTTATTCAAATCCAAACACTTTTTATGTTTAAAGTTTTTCTAAATTCCAAATTAATATTTAAAAAATATAAGTTAATTCATTTTTAATTTTAAATGGTTACATTAATTATTTTTTAAAAATATAAAATGGTTTTGGATTATTTATTCAAATCCATACACTTTTTATGTTTAAAGTTTTTCTAAATTCCAAATTAATATTTAAAAAATATAAGTTAATTCATTTTTAATTTTAAATGGTTACATTAATTACTTTTTAAAAATAGAAAATGGTTTTGGATTATTTATTCAAATCCATACAGTTTTTATGTTTAAAGTTTTTCTGAATTCCAAATTAATATTTAAAAAATATAAGTTATTTCATTATTAATTTTAAATTGTTACATTAATTATTTTTTTAAAATAGAAATTGGTTTTGGATTATTTATTCAAATCCATACACTTTTTATGTTTAAAGTTTTTCTAAATTCCAAATTAATATTTAAAAAATATAAGTTATTTCATTATTAATTTTAAATGGTTCATAGTTTAAATGGTTACATTAATTATTTTTCAAAAAAGAAAATGGTTTCGAATTAGTTATTCAAATTCAAACACTTTTTATGTTTAAAGTTTTTCTAAATTCCAAAGTAATTATCATTTAAAAAACATTACAAATTTAAACCCCAAAATAAAAAATAAGGCGGGACAGAGAGAAAATAACTGAAATTTTTTGAAAACAGGGGAATACGTCCCGGTTGGAGCCACCAACCGGGACTAAAGACCCCCCTGCGCGCGCCCTTTCAGCTGCTGAAAATTGGAGTATACGTCCCGGTTGGTGGCTCCAACCGGGACGTATGCCCTTTTAGTCCCGGTTGGAGCCACCAACCGGGACGTATATTCCCTCCCCTTTATATAACTTCTCTTCTTCTTCTCTGCTTCTCTGCTTCATCGACGACGCCGCCAGGCTGCCCGCGCAATGCCCGACGAACGCCGCCCGCGCTCTCCTCGACGACCGCCGCCCACGCGCTCCCTGACGACCGCCGCCCGCGCCTTCCCCCACCGTCGCACGTCAGGTACGTCCCTCCCTGCCTCTGTCCTCCCCCTCCCTCTGCTACTGCTGGTGGGCGGCGGCGGCTGCTAGCTGCATGGTGGGCGGCGGCGGCTGCTGCATGGTGGGCTGCTGGTGGGCGGCGGCGCGACTGCTGCATGGTGGGGCGGCTGCTGCTGCTCAGGGCCGTCTCCAGGAATTTGCCTCTCAGGGTCGTCTATAGGAATATGATCAGACGAAATATGTGTTTTTTGCCCAAGTCAAACCTTAGTTCTGCTTGATCGGGGCTGTTTACCTAACGCGGATCGCTCCAGTCTTGTTTGGATTTGAGTCTGACCAGGAGATCGATCTAGGAAACATACGAGTACTATGGGCCCAGGATGGATCAGTTTGGGCCATATAGTACTATGGTTCGAGGAATAAAACGACAGAGACGCTGACGCTGACGCGGTCTGCGGGTCTGCGGGTATGGGTTTGCCACCCCCATACCCGCCCCATTAAACTTGGAGGGTCTAACTTTTTACCAAACCCTCCCCATTTAAGGCGGGTATCCATCGGGTTTGTGGGTTTCGGGGCCCCATTGCCATCCCTAATCGCGTCCTTATCATCGGACTATCCTCGTTTGCTATAGGAGTATCACATTTACTCAATGATAGATTTATACTCCCTCATGTAGGGTTTGTAAGGCTCGGGAAAAGGGGATGTCGGTGGCCGGTTCCGCAGGACATGGGAGGCGTGCAGGGACGCGTGGGGCGGGTGTATTGTGGCAAGAGAGAGGCAGAAGCTCTGTTTGCTCGGGGAAGGTGAGGAGAGGGGGGAGGAGGCGGCGCCGATGGGAGTTCCCCTGTTCGCTCACGCGTGGGCGAGACATGGGCGAAGGGGTCGCGCGGTCAAAACCATTGTGTTCGACGTAGGAAAGCTCGGTCTGGCTCGGTCGCGCGTAAATCTTCCCATGAAATTGCATGCCCCTTAGGTGCATGTGGGTTCGACGATGTGCCTTCGCCAGGGCATTCCGAACCCTCTTAAATCGATTCCAATATGGTATTTTGTTAGTATCTAGTGTTACCTATCTGCTGGATAGTTTCCCTTTTGTAGCCTTATACTCATGTTCCCCTCTCATATGCATCCGAGGTTTCTCCGAACTAGGTTTTACACCCCTCGGAACTCCGGAATATTGATTTTAGTTGATTTTAGCTAGAGTTACCTATCTACTACACGGTTTTCTTTTTGTAGCTAGGTTTAGGGTTTAGGGTTTCTCTTCATTTTTATTATTGTGTATGTATATATTAGGGTTTCTCTGAATTAGGGTTTATATCTCTCAACACCGTACTTAACTTTCTCCTTTAGCCGCTTTGACTTATTCGTTTTTCCACCTATGCAGAAAATATGGACCCACACGTCAGAGACGAAAAAAAGGAAGAGTTGATCCAAGGTGTGATCCGTGGGGAAGATAATTTAGACGTATCAACGTTTCTGAACAACTCCGGTGAGGGTGATCCTCTTTTTACCGGAATAGACAACTTGTTTGAGGTTGAAGGTGTTGCTTCCGCGAGGGAGAAGGCGATGCCTTGTGTAATCGAGAAGACGACCGCTCCGGCGAGGTGCATGTAATATAAATCAATTCATTAATTAATCATCTGCTATCTATATAGAAATAGTAACGACGATCTTTCTTCTTTTAGCCCTCCGGATCGAAGGAATCTACTGAAAAGAGCAGACGAGGCCCAACCAAAAAGTTGCAAGACCATGAGAGGTTCAGGATCGAAGATGTCGCTGAAGACGGCAAACCGACAGCTCCCGAAGTTGTCGCAACCAAATTTGTGGCACAATGCAGAGTAATCATTAGGGACTTAATCCCGATCACCATTAGAAATTGGAATAGGCCTGCTAATGCGGATGAAGAGGGAACATGTTTATTTGTCCCTAACCACGCCAAAGATTTACTGTGGAAGAGGCTCATGGTTAATTTCAAACTACCGAAGATAGAGCTGGATCCAAATGCGGAGGATCCAGTTGAGGACGCCTTACAACATGGGAGAGCCATGGAGGCTAAGGTCAGGGAGTGGGCTTTGAAGAAGATGGCCCAGTGTTTCACCAACTGGAAGAAAAGATTGCACCTTGACTATGTCATGAAAAAGAAGACTCCTGATTTCAAGAATATTCAGTTTGAGAAGATAAAACCATTCTGGGCTGAGTTTGTGGAATACAAGAAATTAGAAAAAGCTAAGAAAATGTCTAAAACGAATAAGCTGAATGTTGCTAACAAGAAGTATCACCATACTATGGGGAAAGGTGGCTACAGGGCTGGCATTCCTAAGTGGGAGAAACTTGAGAATGAACTGCGTGCTAAAAAGATCACCCCAGAGACAGATGATTGGGTAGAACGTGCAAGGAATTGGTTTTACGGGCATGGGGGCATGTTGGACTCGGAATGGAGGTGTATATATAACATACGACATAAAGAAGACCCCTTGCCAATCGAGAGGATGAGAAAAGCAGTACAGGCTGTTAAAGATGGGGACTTCATTCCCGATAGAGAGAATTATGAGATCACACTCGCCCTTGGAAATAAGGAACATGATGGACGAACACGAGGCACAAGAGGCTCCCAACCATGGAGGACTGAGTTTCCCGAAGAGAGGAAGAAATATCCTGATAGAAGCCGTCAGAGGAGAAAGGACAGGGTGGAAGTTGAAGAAAATAGTCAGAAAGAGCGAATGCATTTAATTGAAGAACGATTAAAGCAACAACAAGATGAAATTAACGCACTTAAAGAGCAAAGTACTACCAGCCCATCTCAGCAGCACACTGCATTCGATGCTACCGGCCTATCGAATAATCGAAAAAGCAGTGTGGCTTCCACCGAGGTCCCGGGTGATGACAATGGAAATGACGATGATGCACCGACGATGGCTCCTGTTGGCTACCCAGTGGATGATATCACAGAGATGACACACTGCGAGCTACATGTCAAAGTTGTGAACATATCAATGAAGGTGGCGGTCGGCTATGCCTTACCAATTGGACCCACACCAACTTACCATTGTCGTCCGGTTCCAGAGGGCTACGCTGTTGTCGGCGTGGATGAAATCATGCCCACCTTTGAAGTTTTGGATCTTCACTACCCTGCAGGTGAAGGGGATGTGACTGTGCTGGGAGACGAAAAAAACGTCACCATTCTATGGCCGAAGGAATGTATCGTGCTTCGAAATCACACGCCAAGGCCATCTTCGCCGCCGCCTCACCCGTCTCCAGCAAGGTCGTCGCCGCCGCGGCAGCCGTCTTCGTCGCCTCACCCGGCTCCGTCGCCTCACCAATCTCCGGCGCCTCACCAATCTCCGGCGCAGCCATCGCCGCGGGAGCCATCGCTGGCGCCTAAGGGTCAAAAGCGTAAGCGTACCGCTACTGTGCCTCGTGGTAAGCGATCGCTGAAACGTAAACAAGAGCCTCTTCCAAAAGTACCAAAGGTTCCTCCCAAGAGAGCTTATGACTGTACTGAAGAGGAGACTGCGGCGATCGTTGATACGGAAACAACAGCGTTTTTCGCTAAGCTGAGGCGGCCGAAAGAGCCAGTGTTCCCCAGCACCAAAGAAGAAAAAGCCAAAGTGTTGAAAATGCTAAAGACTCTTCATCAACCCGAGCCAAAGCTATCATCAGACTATGAGCGTTCTATTCTCAAGTCACATGCGGCACAAAAAGCCTCGAAGAGCAGTACTGATGCAAGCGAGAAATCTGTTGCCCAGCTCGGAGAACAAGCAAAACAGACTTGCGCCCCTCTCAAGGTGATTTCCCAAACCAATGTGGGGTCGAGCAAATATGGGGCCGAAGAGCAGTATGATCCAGAGGTAGTTGCATAATACGGAGAATCTGCCGCTGCTCAAGGTATGAGTATTGCCCAGTACTTATCCTAGTTAGAGTTCTTCCCCGTGAGTGAAGTAGCATACAAATACCAGTACGGCAAACCCTCGTCAAACCTGAGGAGGTAAACAATCTTTCAACAAAAATGCGAAGATTGCATAACTGGTACATGCATGCCACAAGGGCCGGGGCTAACTGGATAGTGCTGAGGGTTACAAAAAAGCATCATGGGAAAGATAAGGATGACATGATATCCATTGAATTTGATGAACTATTTCAATTATTCAATCAAGACGCCTTGGACAAATCGATCATCAGTGCCTATTGTCTGTAAGTACTAATTCTATAATTAATTTAGTCTCCAGCTATATTATTTTGTTTATTGCATGTATATAATCATACTGTAATATGCAGAATGAAGATTCTCGAATGCAGCAGAGGACAAATCTATGACATTGGCTTCATTGACCCATATTGGGTTCATGAACCTAATCTCAAAATAAGCCCCCAGGATACGGAGGATAATATAGTACACGCGTTAAGGTTTCAAGAAACCAAAAGGGAAATACTATTTCCTTACAACTTCGAGTGAGTGTTATTGTCTTGTATACACTTTCTATTTCGCTTACTCGATGTTAAGTATATAATTGATTAGTTATGCATTTGCAGCTTCCACTATATTCTGTTAATCATTCAACTTGACAAAGGGCGTGTACTAGTCATGGACTCGAAACATAAACCCCTTGAGACGTGGAAGGACATGCAGATACTTCTCCAGCGGTAATTCTAATCATTACGACACTATATCGGCAACGTTCGTGAACTTTATGATATCAAGTACTTAATATCTTATTTTATTCGTTTTCTACGCCGGGCAGCGCTTGGAAACGGTTCACCAACAAGGCTAGGGGTGTTTGGAAAGAGGAGCTTACATTTGAAGCACTAGATGTAAGCACCACTAGCTATATCCGCGCATCTCTTTGATTCTAGTTTTGATACAGTTATTATCATGCTTGATTATTATTTTGATTGAACTCTGTTCTCGTAAAGTGCCTGACACAGGGACCAGGTAACAATCTATGTGGATACTATGTTTGCGAGTTCATCCGGCAGACGTGCGATGAGAAGGGCAGAAATTTAGAGCAACTCCACGTATGTAAACAATTTTTATAGTTTTTAACTCCACGTGCGCTTTCCCGTCTATGTGGGCAGAGCATCAATCAGATCAAGGGAACCCGCTTTGAGTTTTTCCCAAGGCGTGATGCAAATGGACAACCCCTGGAAGCCCCATACCACCCTGAGCTGAAGACTCAATTGGACCACCTTAGCTTCATGATGTATGATCGTCAGCAGGAGTTGGACAACTGCCGTGACTATTGCAACCACAAGTCTGCCATCATCCAAACGAAGGACCAGACCATAGCCATGCTAGAAAAGGATCGCAAGTCTCGTCGCCGTCAGCTCGACAAGAAGGAGCACATTATTGCCCGTCTTCGCCACCGCATCTCATCTCTGGAGGAGACCATCCACGAGAGAGACATGCAGTTGGAGGAAAGGGAGAATGCCGGAGAGGATCTTCGTGGAGACCCTCACTCCTATCTCAGCGATGACAATGATTTTCTAGAGGATCAAGCCATGGACTTCTTCACCGATGAGGATGATTTCGCCTTCATCGATGATGATGAAGATGATGAAGCCACAGACTCCAAGGAGTAGTAGCACTTGAGCACCAGCGTAGTGAGTAGTATTCGGTCCCACTGTATCGTAGATTCCAGAATGGTTCTTAAAACCATCTGTTTTTCTTTGTTGTGGTGTGTGTTGTACTGTGTGCTATGAATGAATGAAAAATCAAGTTGCTAGAAAAATCGGAGTCAAACATTTAAAAACTTTTCAAAGACCCCAAAACCTTAGAAATTTCCCTCTTTTCTCATGATCTATATCAATCTTCAGATGCCACGTGTAGGAAGTGGTTCAGCCCCAGACCCGATGTTGCAGATTCTGCAAATGTTGACTTCTGACCGTGAAGCTGAAAGAGCGGAATGTCAAGCCAACCTAGCCACTCTGCAGTAGATAGCCCAGCTAGCCCACAACAACCAAGGCCATGGAAATCAGGACAACCATGGATCTAAGCTCAAGAATTTCCAGAATACCCAACCCACCTGTTTTCACTAAGTCCAAAGAACCCCTAGACGCCGATGATTGGCTGCAAACCATGGAAAATAACTTAGAAGTAGCAGGAGTGGAAGCCAACGAGAAAGTTCTGTTTGCCACCCATTATCTAGCCGGAGATGCCAGGGCATGGTGGAACAGTGTTCGCACAATGACCAGAGGCCAGATGATGACCTGGGAGGAATTCAAGGTCAAGTTTAGCAGAACACATGTGCCACCAGGTTTGATCAAGAGAATGAGAGACGAGTTCAGGGAGCTGAAGCAAGGAAGGATGACTGTAGTGGAATACCGTGACAAATTTTTGTCATTAGCTAGGTATGCCCCGGACGAGATAGACACTGAAGCCAAGAAGAAAGAAAGATTCCTGAATGGTCTGCATCACGAGATGCAGACGGTGTTAGTCAATATCCCCTTTGCTGATATTGAAGCCCTTGTCGATTCTGCCATCCAGATGGAAGGAAAGATCAACCAAGCCAATGAGAACCGCAAGCGTCGCATGATGCATCAACCCGGAACCCATCAGACCCCAAAGTATCGCCCCAACCCATCTCCAGGATTTGCCCCAAGAACCAATAGACCCCCTATGACCCGTCCGACCTATCCCAATCGTGGAAACCCTAGACCCGGAGGGAATCACAACAACCCTGGCCACTCTAGCAATTTCACCCGTGCCCCACTCAAGTTCAACGCCAACCATGATACCGCCAACACCAACACTGCCCCGAGGACTGGAAGCAATGCTGTGCCAGTCGCAACCAAGGACAAGTCACAAGTAACCTGTTATGACTGTGGAAATAAAGGCCACTATTCCAAAGAGTGCCCCAACAAGAAGAATGCTACAGCCCCTAATGCCAATGCCCCAGCTCAGCAACAACGTCGTGTCCATCCAGGAAGAAGATTTGCCCCAGGGAATTCACTCAACCGCAATGGCCGTCTTTTTCTCATGCATGCTGAAGAAGCTCAGGAAGCGCCAGACGTCGTGCTGGGTATGTTTTCTGTTAATTTAGTACTTGCAAGAGTGTTGTTGACTCTGGTGCCTCGCATTCATTTGTCACCGAAGAATTTGCCTGCACTAGTAAAATTCAACCAACCAAACTGAAGCATGTTATGATTGTGCAAATTCCCGGATCAACCACCAAGGCTAGGCAAATTTGCAAAGCCGTCCCTATCCGAATCCATGGCATAGATTTTTATGCTAATCTAATAGTACTCGGAACTAAAGGTTTGGAAGTAGTACTAGGAATGGATTGGATGTCCAAACATAAGGGATTGATTGACTGTGCTAAGAAAGCCATCACCATGACCAGTACCGCCGGAATATCAGTCGAGCATATATCTAAAACCTTACCTCGCCAATTCAAGTGTAACAAGAGTCTAGCCCAACCTACCATTGACCAAGTCCGGATAGTCTGTGAATACCCCGATGTATTTCCAGATGTTTTGCCCGGTATGCCCCCAGATCGGGATATCGAGTTTATCATTGAACTAATCCCCGGAACAGGACCCATAGCCAGAGACCCTATAGTATGAACCCATCGGAGTTAGAAGAACTAAAGAAGCAACTGGATTCCATGTTGGAAATCGGATTGATTCAACCAAGTGCGTCACCATGGAGATCACCCGTCTTGTTTGTGGACAAGAAAGATGGAGGTAACCATTTGTGTACGGATTATCAGAAGTTGAATGATGTCACCATCAAGAACAAGTACCCCTTGCCCAAGATAGAGGATTTGTTTGATCAGTTAACCGGTGCCCAGGTGTTTTCTAAGATTGATCTTAGAACTGGTTATCATCAACTCAAGATTCGCGCAATTCCAAAGACTGCCTTTACCACCAGATATGGGTTGTATGAGTATACAGTCATGTCTTTTGGATTAACCAATGCCCCTGCTTATTTCATGAACCTCATGAATAAGATTTTTATGGACTTCCTGGATAAGTTTGTCATTGTTTTCATTGATGAAATTCTGATTTATTCCAAATCAGAAGAAGAACATGAGCTACACCTAAGGACCATTCTTGGAACCCTTAGAGAGCATCAGTTGTATGCAAAGTTTAGCAAATGTGAATTCTAGTTACAGGAGGTAGGATTCCTCGGTCACATAGTATCCGCCGGAGGAATTGCTGTTGACCCTGCCAAAGTGAAAGATGTAGAAGATTGGCAAGCCCCAACCACTTAAACCCAAGTTCGTGCTTTTCTCGGATTGGCGGGATATTACCGCAAATTCGTAGAAGGATTCTCTAGTATCCCCAGACCCATGACCCAATTGCTGAAAAAGGACAAGAAGTTTGAATGGACCGACAAATGTGAAGCGAATTTTCAAGAACTCAAGAGGAGATTGATTTCAGCCCCAATCTTGACCATGTCGGATATCACGAGGCCCTTCGATGTGTATTGTGACGCATCCAAGATTGGTCTCGGATGTGTGCTAATGCAAGAAGGCAGAGTTATATCTTATCTATCTCGACAATTGAAGCACCATGAGCAAAGCTACCCAACCCATGACCTCGAACTCGCAGCCGTAGTTCTAGCCCTGAAAACATGGAGACATTACCTGATGGGAAATCGGTGTGAGATTTATTCGGATCACAAGAGCCTAAAGTATATATTCACTTAGAAGGAGCTAAATATGAGGCAGAGAAGATGGATTGAGCTAATCAAGGATTACGATCTGGACATTCACTATCACCCTGGTAAAGCCAATGTGGTAGAAGATGCCCTTAGCAGATTGCCGTGCCGCTTGAACTCCATGATTTTGAAGGAGCAACCAAGTTTGCACAAGGAGATGGAAGATTTTCGAATGGAATTAGTAAGTGAAGGATTTTTTGCTAGCATAGAACTTCAGCCCACTCTGATCAGTCAGATTAAAGAAGCGCAGAAGGGAAATGCTAGTATTGACGGAATCAAGTGTCGTATCGGTACAGGCAAAGTACCCGGATTCACCGAGGACGAAGAAGGAGTTCTGTGGTACAAAGGACGCCTTTGTGTACCAGCAGATTCGAAATTGAAAGAAGTTATTTTGAAGGAGGCTCATGATACTATTTATTCTATCCATCCCGGAGGAACTAAGATGTATCAAGATTTGAAAGAGCAATTTTGGTGGCATAAGATGAAGAGAGAAATAGGAAGCTATATCGCCAAGTGTGATATATGTCAGCGAGTCAAGGCAGGACATCAAAGACCCGCTGGATTGTTGCAACCTTTGCAAATTCCAGAATGGAAATGGGATTCTGTAGGAATGGACTTTATCACTGGACTACCTACTTCTACTAGGGGAAATGACTCTATCTGGGTCATAGTGGACATGTTGTCCAAAGTCGCCCATTTCTTGCCCGTCAAGACCACATATCAGAGTTCGAAGCTAGCGGAGTTGTACATCGCTAGAATCATTAGTTTGCACGGAGTCCCTAAGAACATAGTATCGGATCGAGGAACTCAGTTTACCTCGAGATTCTGGAAGAAAGTCCAAGAAGGTTTAGGAACCCACCTAGATTTTAGTACCGCGTATCACCCTCAGACCGATGGACAAACGGAGCGAGTAAATCAAATACTCGAAGATATGGTTAGAGCATGTGTGCTAGAATATGGATCCAAGTGGGAAGATTGTCTGCCGTTTGCAGAATTTTCCTACAACAATAGTTACCAAGCCAGTTTGCAAATGGCCCCATTTGAATTCATGTACGGAAGAAAGTGTCGCACCCCTTTGAACTGGTCGGAAGTAGGAGAGAGTCAGATTTTCGGACCCGACATCCTCTGAGAAGCAGAAGAGAAGGTTCACAAGATTCGTGAGCACCTCAAGACAGCCCAATCCCGACAGAAGAGTTATGCCGACAAGAGACGTCGAGACCTCGCCTTCAATATAGGAGATTTTGTTTATCTGAAAGTGTCTCCATTGAAGGGAATGCAGCGTTTCCAACTCAAAGGAAAGTTAGCCCCCAGATATATCGGACCTTTCAAAATTCTGAACCGTCGAGGAGAAGTATCGTATCAACTGGAACTACCTGAAGAGATGTCAGCTGTGCACAATGTGTTCCATATCTCGTTACTTCGCAAGTGTCTCGAAGTCCCCGAGAAGACCGAAGTGTTCAAGAATACCGATCATCGGACCATAGAGATCAACAATGACCTGACCTATCCCGAAGTACCCATCCGCATTTTGGAAGAAGCTTTTCGAACTACCCAAACCCGAAGCATCAAGTTTCTCAAGATTCAGTGGAGCAACCACACAGAAGAGGATGCTACCTGGGAACGCGAAGATCACATCAGGACGGAGTTTCCCGATCTCTTCAAGTCCTAGGTAATCTTTTCGTCCTTTTTCAAATCTCGGGACGAGATTTTGTTTAAGGGGGGAAGGTTTGTAACATCCCAAAAATATCAAACTTGGATCATCAAACACTAATCATCAAATTTAGGGTTAACAAAAACTTTTCTAAATAAAATCATGAATGCATGCATATGTGTATGCATGGATTTTGAATTTCTTTAAAACCACCCTGTTTGTTTGTTTCATTGCTTGTAAAATGTTTCTTAGATGAAATAAACCTCATCTAAAACATTTCCCACACTTTTCCTAAAGACAAGTAAATCAAAACAAATATATTAAGGGAATGGTCACTTTGACCAATTTAACTCCCATGCCTACTTTGGCTATCTCAAACTTTCAGAACTTAACAGAAACTTTTCTGGATCTTTGCACCCCTTGATTGTACTCATAACAGAGTATCAAGGCCCACTTTGTGATCATCCAGAAACTTTCAAATGCATATTTTAAATGCCAATTCAAAATTGAATCTTCTTCATATGGGAAGATCCCACTTTTTCAAAACCCACTCAAACAAGCTCAACTTTCAAAACCCAAGCATCTGCAGACTCACCAGCACCAATCTAGCAAACCCACCAAAAATCATTTCAAAATTCAAAACTTGATTTCATGCGGCCATTTCATCAAACAGGTTGCAGACAGAAATCAAACAAACATCAAACACTATTGTGAGTAGTGATTCTTGCCTAACTGGTTCCCCATTTAGCTCACACACAACTCAGTAGATCATCTAGGAAGATTAGCCAAGCACTAGCACCACTGTGAGCTTGCCATTGCCATCAATGGTGAACAGCCGAGCACCCCCTTGCCACCCCATAGTCGACAGCAAGCTAGGAGCAGCAGCAAGCCTAGCCAACATGTCTGGGAGGCAGCCCACCGTCCACCACCACTCACTGTCCCAGCCGCCAGCTTTGCCAAGACCTGGACCACGCGCACAAGCCGCGCCCAGACCATGCCGAGCCTGCGCCAGAGCGCCACCCTCGACCGAAGCCCACAGACCGCGCGCCGCCCTCACCGCGTGCACACACGATCGCCATCAACCCAGGAGACCACCAGACATCCCCGTTTGCCGCCCCGTGCCGCACAGCCACCGCCCGCCGTCGAAGACGCCGCCTCTGCCGCGGAGAGCACCGCCCGTTCCAGACTAAACCACACCGCCCCATGCCTCGAGACCATGTCGTTGAGCATCGCCAGGAGACACCGCACCGTCCCCTACCCTTGCCCATGCCAATAGCCACCTATAACATCGCCCCCGACGAGCTCACCGTGCGCCCCAACGGTCCCCTCGCTCGATTATAAATAGAGGCCACCCCCGCTCGATTTCTTCACACCATCTCACTCCCCTCTCCTCACTGATCGTGCCACACCGTTCTTAGAGCAAGGCGAGCACCACCTCGCCGGAATTTCACTGGAGCCTGCCGCTGCTGGAGAAGAAGGGAGCCAGCGATTGGAGCCGCCCCAGGAGCTGCCGCGACCACCCCTGAGTTCGCCGTCGTCGACTTCGTCGTTCGCCCGCCTCGCCGACCCTCGCCAGCACCCCGGTGAGCCCCTAGCAACCCTCACTGGCCGCGCTAGGTTTTGTTCTCGCCGGAGTTGTCTCGCGTCGATGATGACTCCCAGCCGTTAGATTAGAACTAGATCGAACGACCCACGTTGCCCCATACCGCTTCGCCTAGCCCCGTGTCACTGACGAGTGGGGACACCCACTTAAGCAGCCCGCGGGAGCACTGCGCTTAGCAGGCCGGCCCAGTAACTTTTCCCGCGCAGCCCAGTTATTCAAATAAACCCTTTTTCTATTTCAATTCAAACACACTTCTGTACACAACTTCAAAAATCAATCCAGATCGATTCAGTCCACCAAATTGAATGAAACCAATTTTGTTGGAAAGGTCTGTGAATGCTGAATCCAGGCCCGTTGGATTCAAGTAATTTGGATCTATAGATCACCCATGGTAAAAATAACAAGGCAGAAGCTTTTCTGCATTCAAACATTTTTCAAATTTAAACTATAATAGCTTTTGAGTTGTTTCCAACTCTCAAAAATCACATTTAACCATACCATTCAGAATATATAAAAACATATAGGTTTACTTGCAGAAATATTGTCCAGGTGATAAAAGAATGCTACATAAGCATTTCTAGCCACTTTAATTAATTAAAATAAAAGGATAAGACCTTATTAAATTGTGACACCACTTTAAATCACATTCTCATGGACTACAATATGTGGTGATGACATGTGTCAACATGATCCCATGTTTAGTTTGGAGAATATTAAATCTTAAGTAGTTTTTCAATGAGTAGAAATTACTTTTAAAAAAATAAAAAGGAATTAAACCAAGCCTTAACCTTGTAATGTTAGAGATGATGCTAGATCATCTATAGGACCTTTGTGTGGGATGATTGCAAGTAGTTAAGTATTGTTTGTTGATCATGTACCTCGTATTTATTCATAGACGCTAGTACCGACCAAGGATACGAGGAGGAAGGAGGATTCTACGAAGAAGAAGCCGAGGAGAACTTCAACCACTGCTCTGCACAAGGCAAGCTAGTAACCTTGCAAGTTAACACTTGCAATTTAGCAAGCTTATACTGATATTGATGCAAGCTGATACTATACCTGTGCAAGCCTTACTAATCAAGTTGACCTATGCAAGCTAACCCTTGCAAAATACCCTACTGATGCCACAAACCCATACTTGTGCTATGACTACTATATGCCTTAAGCATATGTGATCATACACACTTGATAAACCAATCCTAGTTTTATTTGCAAGCTTCTTACTTTATTCCTTTGTCAAAGCTTACTTAGAGTTTACTTAAGTGACTGGTAGATTTTGGAAAGCTGCTGAAGGTTGCATAAAGAGCATAAAATTTGGCCTAAGTTAGAAACCTTGATCGCAGCCTGAGACTTAAGGTTGTACTTAGTTGAAACTCCACTAGTTTACCACCCCTCCTTAGTACTACCCCCACTTATAGATGCTAGTGCTAAGCATAAAACTTGATCAACCTTAGATGGGAATACTTGGTGGAAAAATGGTTATGAAAACCTTGGAATGATGGATCATTCTATTGAAATGTTTTGGACATGTGTTTCCGAACACTTGATGATTTTGGTGATGAAAATGATGAGGCATGAGCCTTAGCCCTTTATAAAACTGATGGTTGTCTGGATGCGATACCATTCCAATTTTATCGTACAACCACAATACCCGAATACTGGGTAGTGCTTGACTGGAAACTTATATTCCTTAGTATTAGCTCCCTCACGGCCAAGGTCTGAGCTGAGGCTACCTTGTGAAGATTGTCCACCTGTGCAGTACCCAAGATGACAGTTGGTCATGGTTGGGAGGCCAAAATCACAGGAGAGGTGCTTATACTAGGGTGTGTAATTGAAAGGTTAGGATTGATTATCCGCATACTGAGTATGGTGAATTCAGGATTTGTTCCTGACGGATGTATCGAATGTTGTGGTGAAAGTGTACAATCTCTGCAGAGTGTCAAACTATTTGAATAGCCGCGTCCACGGTTATGGACAGTTGGAGTGGCCATACTGTTCCCCGTCAGACTTGTCAAAATGACTTGTGAAATGAATTGAGACTTTGACTTGACCACAACAGAGTTGTGACCTGAGTCACAAGATCCCACTTAGGAGTTATAAAATTGTGACTAGCTTTGGAACCTAGTAGAGATAAACCTGGATTTCTGCAAAACAACCTTAGAGCCTAGTGTCCCATTATCCAAAAACCCTTACCTGTTAGTATTAGTTTGCGAGTACTTAAAGAGTACTCATGGCTTTGTCCCTGGCTATTCCCATGGCCAGACTATGAAGAGGAGTACCTGGAAGATGGACCCCAGGAAGGTTACGACAACTAGGATCATCTCCCATCGTCAGCATTGCATGTGATCCCGAAGATGGAGCTTCGCCTACGCTACCGTTATTATTACGTATTCCGCTGCTTGAAGTTGTATTAAGAACTAGATCATGAGATCCCTATTTGTGTAAGAACTTCTGTATCGTTTGTAATGGATGATGTACTATGTATCCAATTCTGTTATGTCTCGCAAAAATGGTAATCCTGGGATTGCGATGTATGGCATAACAGGCATCCAGGATTGAAAAATCCGGGTGTTGACAAGGAGACTCCTCCCCCACCCGCCGTGAAACCGAGGCCGGAGTGGCAGGTGCCCCCGGTATATGCCAGGGATGGGCTGAGGATCTCCGGAGTGGCAGGTGACGATGACGATGATGATGACGATGACGAAGAAGAGCCTGAAGCTGCGTACTATAGGACTAGGCATGATTATGACTAAAGGGGGTGGCTTTAGTCCTCAGTGTTAGCTAGTCCTGGTTTGTCCCGGTTTTTAATATTAATAAATGTCTAAGTGTTACCTAGTCTAGTTTTTTGGTACCTGCCTACAGCAATCTCAGAAATTCCTGTTTGTCCTGGTTTGTCCCGGTTTTTAATATTAATAAATGACGATGACGATGAAAAATAGGATTAATTCACAAAAGGTTTAATACATTACATCACCAACATTCACATCTAGTGTTTTGGTTCTCTTCTTGTCCGTAACCATGGAGCATCTTCCTTATTTAGCGGTATGCTTGGGTCAGTTTTCACTTTGAATGGCAGAATTTCATGAAATTTGTCATAATCTTCTGACATGTCTATCATGTCCTCAACTCCCACCATGTTTCTTTTTCCTAAAAGAACTATGTGGCGCTTTGGCTCCTCGTATGATATTGTATTCTTTTGCTTATCTTTCCTTTTTCTCGGTCTAGTAGACATGTCCTTCACATAGAAAACTTGAGCCACATCATTGGCAAGGACGAATGGTTCGTCTCCGTACGCAAGATTATTGAGATCCACTGTTGTCATTCCATACAGCCGGTCTACCGTTATCCCACCTCCTGTCATCTTGACACATTTGCATCGAAACAATGGGACCTTGAAATTAGGACCATAGTCAAGTTCCCATATGTCCTCTATGTAACCATAATATGTGTCCTTTTTCCCATTCTCGTCTGTTGCATCAAATCGGACACCATTGTTTTGGTTGGTGCTCTTTTTATCTTGGGCATGCGTGTAAAATATATTCCCATTGATCTCGTACCCTTGGAAAGTCAATATAGTTGAAGATGGAGACCTGGCCAACAAGTACAACCGATCTCCAACAGTGGTGTCATTCATGAGATGTATCTGCAACCAACCGCCAAAAGTCTTCACGTGTTCATCTCTAATCAACCTGTCAGACTGTCCCGGGTAGTTCGAGCATACAATATTCTTGTGTACCTTGATATACGGAGCCACCAAGGTGGAACTTTGCAGAATTTTATAGTGTGCTTTAGTGAAAGAATGTCCGTACATACATATCTTTGCTTTATTTCCTAGTGTGCCTTTTCCACTAAGTCTCCCCGCATGCCGTGATTCAGGTACACCGATTGGCTTAAGGTCAGGAACAAAGTCAACACAAAACTCAATGACCTCCTCTGTTCCATAGCCCTTGGAGATGCTTCCCGCCGGCCTCGCACGGTTATGGACATATTTCTTTAAGACTCCCATGAATCTCTCAAAGGGGAACATATTGTGTAGAAATACAGGACCAAGAATGGTAATCAATTCGACTAGGTGAACTAGAAGGTGCGTCATTATGTTGAAGAAGGATGGTGGGAACACCAACTCAAAGCTGACAAGGCACTGGACCACATCTTTCTGTAACCTTGGTAGACTTTCTGGATCGATTACCTTCTAAGAAATTGCATTGAGGAACAAACATAGCTTCACAATGGGTACTCTAACATTTTCCGGCAAAAGCCCCCTCAAAGCAACCGGAAGCAACTGCGTCATAAGCACGTGGCAGTCATGAGACTTCAGGTTCTGGAATTTTTTCTCTGCCATATTTATTATTCTCTTTATATTGGACGAGAAGTCAGAAGGGACCTTGATACTACTCAGGCATTCAAAAAAGATTTCCTTCTCTTCCTTGGTAAGAGCGTAGCTGGCAGTACCTTGAAACAGCTCTGGATGCCTGCCTTCTCGGTCTTTCATACGTTGTTGGTCCTGCCGTGCTTCTGATGTATCTTTATTCTTTCCATACACGCCCAAGAAGCCTAGCAGTATCACGCAAACATTCTTCGTCAGGTGCATCACGTCGATTGCAGAGCGGACCTCTAAGACTTTCCAATAGGGTAGCTCCCAAAATACAGATTTCTTCTTCCACATGGGTGCGTGTCCGCCAGCGTCCTTCAGAACGGACTGTCCGCCAGGACCCTTTCCAAAGATTACTTTTAAATCATTCACCATATCAAATACAGCATCACTAGTACAACAGACAGGCTTACTCCGGTGATCTGCTTCACCATTAAAATGCTTGCCTTTCCTTCTTAGGGAATGCATGGGCAGAAGAAAACGATGATTCCCTAGGTACACATTCTTCTTGCACTTATCCAAATAAATATTTTCAGTGTCATCTAAACAGTGTGTGCATGCATTGTATCCCTTGTTTTGTCTGTTCTGAAATGTTACTAAGAGCAGGCCAATCATTGATGGTTATGGACAACAATGCTCGTAGGTTAAATTCCTCACGTTTGTGCTCATCCCACACATGTACACCTTGTCCGTGCCACAGCTGTAAAAGTTCTTCAACTAATGGCCTTAGGTACACATCAATGTCGTTGCCGGGTTGCTTCGGGCCTTGTATGAGAACTGGCATCATAATGAACTTCCGCTTCATGCACAACCAAGGAGGAAGGTTATAGATACACAAAGTCACAGGCCATGTGCTATGACTGCAGCTCTGCTCCCCAAAGGGATTCATGCCATCCGTACTTAGACCAAACCATAAGTTTCTCGTCACCTGCAAAGTCCGGGTACTTTCTCTCAATTTTTCTCCACCGCGACCCATCAGCGGGGTGTCTCAACATCTCGTATTTCTTACGGTCTTCTTTGTGCCATCGCAACAATTTGGCATGCTCTTCGTTTCTGAACAAACATTTCAGCAGTGGTATTATAGGAGCATACCACATCACCTTGGCGGGAACCCTCTTCCTCGGGCACTCCCCCTCAAAATCACCAAGGTCATCTCGTCGGATCTTATAACGCAATGCAGTGCATACCGGACATGCATACAAATTCTCATACTTCTCACCGCGGTAGAGGATGCAGTCATTAATGCATGCATGTATCTTCTGTACCTCTAATCCTAGAGGGCAGACAACCTTCTTTGCTTCGTAAGTACTGGCGGGCAGTTCGTTATCCTTTGGAAGCAGCTTCTTCATTATCTTCAACAACTTTTCAAATCCCTTGTCAGGCACACCGACCTCTGCCTTCCATTGCAGCAATTCTAGTGTGCTGCCTAGCTTTTTGTGGCCATCTTTGCAATTCGGGTACAACAATTTGTTGTGATCCTCTAACATCTGCTCAAATTTCAACCTCTCCCTTTTGCTATCACATTCTCTCTCTACATCAGCAATGGCCTGACAAAGATCATCATCTGGCTAATATGATGCACGTTCTTATACTTCTTCTTCATCATTGTCTTCCATTGTTGTACCACCGTATTCAGGGGACATAGGATAGCTGTCATCATTCTCTTCATCTTTGTTGTCTTCCATCATAACCCCTCTTTCTCCGTGCTTGGTCCAACAATTATAGCCAGACATGAAACCAGACCGAAAATGGCCATGAAGGACTCTTGAGGAAGAGTATTCCTTCTGATTCCGACACTCACCACATGGACAACACATAAATCCATTCCGCTATTTTGCCTCTGCCACAACGAGAAAAGAACGCACGCCTTTAATGAACTCATCAGAGATTCGGTCAGCGTACATCCATTGTCGTCTCATCTACATTTTATAAGTTCATCAAACAAAATCACGATGCTAAGAGTAGTACTAGTCTAAAAATAAAAGAACACATCGTATACATCAAACAACTATGCACTGATTTAAAAACTTTCTACTACATCTTTAGTCCTGATTGGACACACCAACCGGGACTAAAGGGGTTGCGGCAGGCTGGGCCTGACCTGAGCCTGTTTAGTCTCGAATGGTGTCTCCAACCGGGACTAAAGGACACTCCAATTGGGACTAAAAGTGGGTGACGACATAATATGTCGTGAATGGATACACTATGCCAGTGAGTGGCGACACTGTTTCAGTGGGTGGCGACACTATGATAGGGGTGAGTGTGAATATTATGTCGTGAGTGTTGACACTATGTTGTGCTGCTTAATCTATAAATAGGCTTCCTTGTGAACTATCAACTGCAAGGAAGATCGTGTGCGAGACCAGGGACACCACTACGGCGGAGCTTCTTGAAGATGTCTTAGGACCTCGTCCCCAGACATCTTCGAGGAGCTCGCCGTAGAGGCACTCCCTAATATGTGAAATTAGTTAGCTTCACCAGCATACTGATTTAGATAGAAAAGATATGAACTGAAAGATGGTGTGTGAGAGTAGGGACACCACTATGGCAGAGCTTCTCAAAGATGTCTTAGGATGCCTCGTCCTCAGACATCTTCGAGGAGCTCGCCATAGAGGCACTCCCTAATTTTATTTGGTAGCTCCTTGGCATGTTCATGTTTTTATTCTTTCTTGCTTAACTGGTCGATGATTAACTAAAATGCTAGGGCGCCACTATATATATATGTGCCTTCATAGTTTTGGTACTTATTTTTGTTCCAATGGATTTTCTGACGACACGTAGAAGAAAGAAAAATATTTTTTTCTCGACGGTGACATGATATGCACTGTGAACTGTCTGGATTTCAAGACAACGTGTCAAACCAAGATATGTAGATAGGATGAACTCATGTATCTATATGTTTCGATGAATCAAATGAATTTCGAGAACTATATGTGCCAAATTAACCAGATATATAGAGATAGAATCCACACAAATCTATCCATTTCTAGAGCATGAAATGAGCTAAAACAAGCAATGAGAGATGAAATGATGAAGTTGCTAACCTCTTAGGACCCTTGATAGATGTGGAGCCAAAAAATCTTCACAAATCTTGAGAAAATTGGGAAGAAATCAAGCTTGAGGGGAGAAATTTGAGAGAGATGCTTGTGTGAGCTTGAAATGGCTCGGGCTGGGGAAGAAGATATAGTCGGAGACTTTAGTCCCGGTTTGAGAAACAAACCAGGGCTAAAGGTCCATGCATCTGCTCTTTTCCAGCGCCAGACCCTTTAGTCTCGGTTTGTTAAACGAACCGAGACTAAAGTTCCCATACGAACCGGGGCTAATGTCTTCTGGGTCCTACGGCCGTTTCTAGCCGTTGGGACCAGGGCATTAGTCCCGGTTTATACCAGAACCGGGACTAATGCTCTGGACCAAAGGTCCGTTTTCTACTAGTGAATATAAACTATTTTTTTATCTTAGAGTACTCTTTATAAATATCTTATCTCTAGTTTTTTCATTTATCATCAAGGATATCAAAATATTTATTCTAGAATCTTCAGGGAAAATCAAGTATTGACATGCATGGGTCACCTGCCACGTGAATAGTTCGTAAAATTTCTAATCAAGCTTGATAAACAAAGGAAATGTCGTTTCTCAACAAGGAAAACTTAAATGTATGCACCACCATCATCATAAATTTTGAAATTATTGATCCTAAGACGAAGGTGCTTTACAAAGAGCCCATGTCATCATCATAAGAGAAGGCGGGAAATATAGTTTAAAGCCGACTCTTTTCTAATGGATAAACCTCAAGAGTTGATCTTCGTACATTTGTATTTGATATTTATATTAGACGATTGTCTATAGAATTTGCATTTTTCTTCATCGAATTTCCCTAGATGTGCACAAAAATCATGTGCTTTAGTGGATCAATTTGGAGCTTTTTCGTGCAAATCACAACATTGCAAAATTTTGGTCAATCCGGAACAATTTACACATTTGTAAATCTGAATGTTTAGGCACGTGAGGAAACACAAAGTTTTATGTTGGCTTTTATTCGTTGATATTTAAATAAATGAGAAAATATACAACAAATTGGAAATGACTCCAGTTGTCTCTTATCACTAGTGGAAAAAGGGCTATCCGTTCGCGACCCCTCAGAGCATTTGTCCCGGTTGCGCCACCAATCGGGACTAATGCTGGCACGCGTCCCGGTTGGAGCGGGCACGGGGCCAGGGGGCATGCGTCCCGGTTGGTAAGGGGGAATACGTCCCGGTTGGAACCACCAACCGGGACTAAAGGTTTGGCCACAGCCACGTGGCGTGGCACGCACCTTTAGTCCCGGTTGCTGGCTCCAACCGGGAATAAAGACCCCCTGCCCTCTATAAATGCAACGCCCCAGCCCCCTCTGCCTCCACTCTGTTTTTTCGAATGGTGGAAGGTGTGAGGGAGTGTGCTAGTTTTTTCTCATGCATGCATTGAAGGTGTTTGATGAAATGTTTGAGTGAATAATCCTGTTGAATTTCTCATAGAACAAAAATATAGAAGGTGTCTGAGACGCACTTGAGCTTTCTCCTCTTTATTTCCCTCGATCGAGGTTAGCAATCTTATCTTTTCTAGGTCATTGATACAATTCATGTGTCGGTGTGAATTGGTTATTTCACTATTTATGATGTCCTATTTTTTGATAAACTTACTTATATGATGCAGATGAACGGTCGGGAATGGATGTACGGTGACCGGCGCGTAGCCGGGTATATCAAAGGCGTGGATAAATTTATCGATGTGGCTACGGCAAACAAAGATAATGGATTTATACGTTGTCCATGTGTTCAATGTCGGAACACCAAGGAGTACTCTTCCTCGAAAATCATTCGCGGCCACCTGATTATGAAAGGTTTCATGCCCAACTATAATTGCTGGACCAAGCACGGGGAAAGAGGGGTTATGATGGAAGATGGTGAAGAAGAAGATGATGATAACAACTATCATCATATGTTTCCTGAATACAGTGATACTGCAATGGAAGACAATGGAGAGGAAAGAGGTGAAGAACGGGCATCAGATGAGCCGGCTAATGAACTTGGTAGGGTCATTTCTAATGCAAAGCGAGACTGTGAAACAGAAAATGAGAAGTTGAAGTTAGAGGGCATGTTAGAAGATCACAATAAATTGTTGTACCCAAATTGTGAAGATGGCAGCACAAAGCTCGGTACCACACTGGAATTGTTGCGATGGAAGGCAGAGTGTGGTCTAACTGACTCCTCATTTGAAAAGATGCTGAAAATAATGAAGCCGAAGTTTCCAAAACATAACGAACTTCCCGAGAGTACCTACGAAGCAAAGAAGACTCTCTGTCCTCTGGGATTAGATGTGCAAAAGATACATGCATGCATTAATGACTGCATCCTCTACCGCGGTAAGGAGTATGAGAATTTAGATACCGGGTATGCAATGCGTTGCGGTATAAGATCAGACGAGATGACCCTGGTGATGTTGAGGGAGAGCCCCTCCGGAAGAGGGTTCCTGCTAAGGTTATGTGGTATGCTCCTATAATACCAAGGTTGAAACTCATGTTCAGAAACAAAGAGCATGCCAGGTTGTTGCGATGGCACAAACAAGACCGTAAGAAAGACGGGAAGTTGAGACACCCTGCTGATGGGTCACAGTGGAGAAAAATCGAGAGAGACTTCCCAGACTTTGCAGGTGACGCAAGGAACTTATGGTTTGGTCTAAGTACGGATGGCATGAATCCTTTTGGGGAGCAGAGTTGCAGTCACAGCACCTGGCCCGTGACTCTATGTATCTACAACCTGCCTCCTTGGTTGTGCATGAAGCGTAAGTTCATTATGATGCCAGTGCTCATCCAAGGCCCGACGCAACCGGGCAACGACATTGATGTGTACCTTAGGCCATTAGTTGAAGAACTCTTACAGTCGTGGGGCAAACCAGGTGTACGTGCGTAGGATGAGAACAAACAGGAGCCATTTGATCTATGAGGGTTGTTATTCGTAACCATCAATGATTGGCCTGCTCTTAGTAACCTTTCAGGACAGACAAACAAGGGATATAAGGCATGCACCCACTGTTTAGATAAGACCGAAGGTACATATTTGCATAAATGCAAGAAGGTTGTGTACCTGGCGAATCGATGATTTCTTCCGACCAATCATCCCGTAAGAAAGAAAGGCAAACATTTCAAAGGTGAGGCAGATCACCGGAAGAAGCCTGAACTCCCTGCTGGTGATGATGTATTTGGTATGGTCAAGGACATACAAGTAATCTTTGGAAAGGGTCCCGGCGGTCAATCAGTTCCGAACGACGTTGCTACAGGACACGCACCCATGTGGAAGAAGAAATCTATATTTTGGGAGCTGCCATATTGGAAAGTCCTGCGTGTCCGCTCTTCAATCGACGTGATGCACGTGACGAAGAATCTCTGCGTGAACCTGCTAGGATTCCTAGCCGTGTATGGGAAGACAAAAGATACACCTGAAGCACGGGAGGACCAACAAATTATGAAAGGCCCAAAGAACATGCATACACATAACAAGACGGATAAAGGGCGTCACTTAAGTCGTGCCAGCTATGCTCTTACCAAAGCAGAGAAGGAAATCTTTTTTGAAGTCCTTTACAGTATAAAGGTGCCGTCGGGCTTCTCATCTAATATAAAGAGGATAATAAATATGGCAGAGAAAAAGTTCCAAAACCTGAAGTCTCATGGCTGTCACGTGATTATGAAGCAGTTGCTTCCGATTGCATTGAGGGGGCTTCTACCGGAAAATGTTCGAGTACCCATTGTGAAGTTGTGTTCATTCCTCAATGCAATATCTCAGAAGGTAATCAATCCAGATATTCTGCCAAGGTTACAGAAGGATGTGGTACAATGTCTTGTTAGTTTTGAATTGGTGTTCCCACCATCCTTCTTCAATATTATGACACATCTCCTGGTTCATCTAGTGGAAGAGATTGCCATTCTCGGTCCGGTATTTCTGCACAATATGTTCCCCTTTGAGAGGTTCATGTGAGTCTTAAAGAAATATGTTCATAACCGTGCTAGACCAGAAGGAAGCATCTCCAAGGGATATGGAACAGAGGAGGTCATTGAGTTTTGTGTTGACTTTATTCCTGACCTTAAGCCGATTGGTGTTTCTGACTCGCGGCATGAGGGAAGACTAAGTGGAAAAGGCACGCTGGGAAAGAAAGCAATGATATGTAGGGACGGGGATTCTTTCACTAAAGCACACTACACAGTTCTACATAATTCCACCTTGGCAGCTCCGTATATCGAGGAACACAAGAATATTGTACGCTCCAAAAACCCGGGGAAGCCTGAATCATGGATTACAGATGAACACATGAAGTCTTTCGGTGGTTGGATGCGGACACATCTCTTGAATGACACCACTGTTGGAGATCAGCTATACTTGTTGGCCGCGTCACCATCTTCTACTGTATTGAATTTCCAAGGGTACGAAATAAATGGGAATACATTCTACACGATCGCCCAAGATAAAAAGAGCACCAACCAAAATAGTGGTGTCCGCTTTGATGCAATAGACGAGAATGGACAAAAGGACACATATTATGGTTACATAGAGGAGATATGGGAACTAGACTATGGAGTCTCTTTTAAGGTCCCTTTGTTTCGCTGCAAATGGGTCAACCTGAATGGGGAAGGGGTAAAGATAGACCAGTTGTACGGAATGACAACAGTGGATCTCAACAATCTTGGTTATAGAGATGAACCATTCGTCCTAGCCAATGATGTGTCTCAGGTTTTCTATGTGAAGGACATGTCCTCCAGACCGAAAAAAAGAAAAAATATGCAAACGAATACATCATATGATGAGACAAAGCGTCACATAGTTCTTTCAGGGAAAAGAAACATCGTGGGAATCAAGGACAAGACAGACATGTCAGAAGATTATAATAAGTTTGATGAAATTCCGCCCTTCACAGTGAAAACTGACCCAAGCATTCCGTTAAGTAAAGAAGATGCTCCATGGTTACGTATGAAGCGGTCATAAGGAATGACATATGCCAAGAAGTTCATGCTCATATTATGTAACTCTAGTTCATGTCTTTCGCGGTTTGTGGCTTGACCGAAGGATATCTTTCGCGGTTTGTGGCTTTTAGTCCCGGTTTTGTAGTCTCAGTTTTTAATATTAATAAATGTCTTGAGTGTTAGTCCCGTTTTGTGGCTGGACCGGGAGTGCCTCTATGACCAGTTTCTTGGAGATGCCGGAGGACTGTGCTCCGTCGGCATCTCCCTGAAACTGGTCGTAGTGGTGTCCCTGCTCTCGAAAACCATCTTGCAGCTTGTAACTTCACTAACTAGATCAATACGCCTCGGAGCTAACTAATTTCACATATTAGGGAGTGCCTCTATGACCAGTTTCTCGGAGATGCCGGAGGACTAGGCTCCGTCGGCATCTCCCTGAAACTGGCCGCAGTGGTGTCCCTGCTCTCGAAAACCATCTTGCATCTTGTAACTTCACTAACTAGATCAATACGCCTCGAAGCTAACTAATTTCACATATTAGGGAGTGCCTCTATGACCAGTTTCTCGGAGATGCCGGAGGACTGGGCTCCGTCGGCATCTCCCTGAAACTGGCCGCAGTGGTGTCCCTGCTCTCGAAAACCATCTTGCATCTTGTAACTTCACTAACTAGATCAATACGCCTCGGAGCTAACTAATTTCACATATTAGGGAGTGCCTCTATGACCAGTTTCTCGGAGATGCCGGAGGACTGGGCTCCGTCGGCATCTCCCTGAAACTGGCCGCAGTGGTGTCCCTGCTCTCGAAAACCATCTTGCAGCTTGTAACTTCACTAACTAGATCAATACGCCTCGGAGCTAACTAATTTCACATATTAGGGAGTGCCTCTATGACCAGTTTCTCGGAGATGCCGGAGGACTGGGCTCCGTCGGCATCTCCCTGAAACTGGCCGTAGTGGTGTCCCTGCTCTCTAAAACCATCTTGGAGATGCCTCAAACTGGCTGGAGGACTGGACTCACAAGGATGCATATTTATAGTACAAGCAGCTCGGCATAATGTCGACACTCACGACATAATGTCGACACTCACCCCTATTATTAGTGCTGACTCATCTTTAGTCCCGGTTGGTGTCTCCAACCGGGACTAAAGGTTCATCTTTAGTCCCGGTTGGTGACACCATCCGGGACAAGGTACAAGCCGCACGACATAATGTCGACACTCACCCCTATTATTAGTGTTGCCTGGCCCACTCTGCCGCAATCCCTTCAGTCGCGGCTGGTTTCTCCAACCAGGACTAAATATGAACCCTCTCTTTATATAGGCATTTCCCTCTATTTATTAGGTAACACTCAAGACATTTATTAATATTAAAAACCGGGACAAACCGGGACTAGCTAACACTCAGGACTAAAGCCGCCCCCTTTAGTCATAATCATGCCTAGTCCTATAGTACACAGCTTCAGGGTCTTCATCGTCGTCGTCATCATCATCGTCATCGTCACCTGCCACTCCGGGGATCCTCAGCCCATCCATGGCATATACCAGGGGCCATTCCAGCCTCGGATTCACGGCGGGTGGGAGAGGGGTCTCCTGGAAGACGATGTCGCTACCGCCGGGACAGTGTGGGGCCTGTGGCGGGTGGACTCGTGGGCACCGTAGGCGAGGATGGTCTCCCCCGGCGATGTAGCGCATCACTCCGATGATAGTACGGTTCGCCCACCACAGACGACGGCCGCTTCGTTGTGGTTCACCGGTGGCGGGCCATCACCCTCGTACCTGGCGAGCTCCCTTTCCCGCCTATTAGCGAAGAAGGCATTCCAGGTGTCGTAGTTGTCGGGATCCCACTGGGGATCCATCCGCTGCTCCGGCGTGAGCTCGTGGTAGAAGTGGTTTTTGATGGCCGCCTGGCGTGCGGAACCTTGAGGGACAGGAGGGACAGGAACCCCTCCAGCGCTCGGCATCCAGCCGGCGGGCGGCCGGTAGCCCGGCGGACAAGGGTAGTTGGAGGCGCACAGCGCCTCGGTCTCCTCGAGGGTCAGAATGGCCCAGTAGGCGTTGTCCATTGTTCTAAGAGAGGAAGGTGTGGATGTGTGGATAGCCATGGCACGATCACCCTAAATATAGAGGGAAAGGGCGGAAAAACTTGGCGTGAAGCTTTGGGAAATGGCGGGAAATATCTTTAGTCCCGGTTAGTGACTACATCCGGGACTAAAAGCTCTAGTAGAAAGGAAAGGGCGGGAAAACTTGGCGGGAAGAGGTGGGAAATGGCGGAAAATATTTTTAGTCCCAGTTTGTGACCACATCCGGGACTAAATGTCTGCCGAATCGGCAGGAAGTTATGTGCTGAATCACGGCATAGTTTGTGATGTTGTGCTGAATCATTTTTAGACTCGCAATATGTGGTTTCTTCAGAGATCCAATGCAAGTTCTAACGATGCTCGTCCCTATCTTCATGCACACCGGTTCGACCATAGTTAGAAATTCAGATAATTCAAAACGGGCATAATAAATTCAAAAAAAATCCGAACAATGAAAATCCTTCGCGTGGTGTCATATTTTGTTACATAGTTGAAAGGAAAAATACCAGACTTGGTATATTGATCATGTTTCGAAAAAACCTTCACAAAATGACCTATCATGTTCGAGGTTTCATGGCTTTCGGTCCAAATGACCGATGTTATGTGCTGAATCACGGCATAGTTTGTGATGTTGTGCCCATATTATGCATGTGTGTGGACATTGGTATGGAGAACAATGTTGCAGGAGGAAGTTTTCCTTTTTGTCGCACGGAAAAGCCCTTTTCCATTTTTCGAGCGCAAAAAACAGGTCGTTTTGTGAAGTAACCACCAAAATGCCGTTTCAGAATGCTACCGTCCCATTTTCCTAAAATACTAGACCACCTTACATGAACTATCTACCAACCGGTACATCTCAAACCTTTTCGTCTATCCCGGGTAAAAAGGACAAATGTCTGCCGAATCGGCAGGAAGTGGGTCCGGTTTGTACTACGGGTACATGATCTATCGCCCGTGATTTTTTGAAAAAATCATTTTTAGACTCGCAATATATGGTTTCTTCAAAGATCCAATGCAAGTTCTAACGATGCTCGTCCCCTATCTTCATGCACACCGGTTCGACCATAGTTAGAAATTCAGATAATTCAAAACGGGCATAATAAATTCAAAAAAAATCCGAACAATGAAAATCCTTCGCGTGGTGTCATATTTTGTTACATGGTTGAAAGTAAAAATACCAGACTTGGTATATTGATCATGTTTCGAAAAAACCTTCACAAAATGACCTATCATGTTCGAGGTTTCATGGCTTTCGGTCCAAATGACCGATGTTATGTGCTGAATCACGGCATAGTTTGTGATGTTGTGCCCATATTATGCATGTGTGGGGATATTGGTATGGAGAACAATGTTGCAGGAGGAAGTTTTCCTTTTTGTCGCACGGAAAAGCCCTTTTCCATTTTCCGAGCGCAAAAAACGGGTCGTTTTGTGAAGTAACCACCAAAATGCCGTTTCAGAATGCTACCATCCCATTTTCCTAAAATACTAGACCACCTTACATGGACTATCTACCAACCGGTACATCTCAAACCTTTTCTTCCATCCCGGGTAAAAAGGACAAATGTCTGCCGAATCGGTAGGAAGTGGGTCCGGTTTGTACTACGGGTACATGATCTATCGCCCGTGATTTTTTGAAAAAATCATTTTTAGACTCGCAATATATGGTTTCTTCAAAGATCCAATGCAAGTTCTAACGATGCTCGTCCCCTATCTTCATGCACACCGGTTCGACTATAGTTAGAAATTCAGATAATTCAAAACGGGCATAATAAATTCAAAAAAAATCCGAACAATGAAAATCCTTCGCGTGGTGTCATATTTTGTTACATGGTTGAAAGTAAAAATACCAGACTTGGTATATTCATCATGTTTCGAAAAAACCTTCACAAAATGACCTATCATGTTCGAGGTTTCATGGCTTTCGGTCCAAATGACCGATGTTATGTGCTGAATCACGGCATAGTTTGTGATGTTGTGCCCATATTATGCATGTGTGTGGACATTGGTATGGAGAACAATGTTGCAGGAGGAAGTTTTCCTTTTTGTCGCACGGAAAAGCCCTTTTCCATTTTCCGAGCGCAAAAAACGGGTCGTTTTGTGAAGTAACCACCAAAATGCCGTTTCAGAATGCTACCGTCCCATTTTCCTAAAATACTAGACCACCTTACATGGACTATCTCCCAACCGGTACATCTCAAACCTTTTCGTCCATCCCGGGTAAAAAGGACAAATGACTGTCGAATCGGTAGGAAGTGGGTCCGGTTTGTACTACAGGTACATGATCTATCGCCCGTGATTTTTTGAAAAAATCATTTTTAGAATCGCAATATGTGGTTTCTTCAGAATCCAATGCAAGTTCTAATGATCCTCGTCCCCTATCTTCATGCACACCGGTTCGACCATAGTTAGAAATTCAGATAATTCAAAACGGGCATAATAAATTCAAAAAAAATCCGAACAATGAAAATCCTTCGCGTGGTGTCATATTTTGTTACATAGTTGAAAGGAAAAATACCAAACTTGGTATATTGATCATGTTTCAAAAAAACCTTCACAAAATAACCTATCATGTTCGAGGTTTCATGGCTTTCGGTCCAAATTACCGATGCTATGTGCTGAATCACGGCATAGTTTGTGATGTTGTGCCTGTATTATGCATGTGTGTGGACATTGGTATGGAGAACAATGTTGCAGGAGGAAGTTTTCCTTTTTGTCGCACGGAAAAGCCCTTTTCCATTTTCCGAGCGCAAAAACGGGTCATTTTGTGAAGTAACCACCAAAATGCCGTTTCAGAATGCTACCGTCCCATTTTCCTAAAATACTAGACCACATTACATGGACTATCTCCCAACCGGTACATCTCAAACCTTTTCGTCCATCCCGGGTAAAAAGGACAAATGTCTGCCGAATCGGCAGGAAGTGGGTCCGGTTTGTACTACAGGTACATGATCTATCGCCCGTGAATTTTTGAAAAAATCATTTTTAGACTCGCAATATGTGGTTTCTTCAGAGATCTAATGCAAGTTCTAACGATGCTCGTCCCCTAGCTTCATGCACACCGGTTCGACCATAGTTAGAAATTCAGATAATTCAAAACGTGCATAATAAATTCAAAAAAAATCCGAACAATGAAAATTCTTCGCGTGGTGTCATATTTTGTTACATAGTTGAAAGGAAAAATACCAGACTTGATATATTGATCATGTTTCGAAAAAACCTTCACAAAATGACCTATCATGTTCGAGGTTTCATGGCTTTCGGTCCAAATGACCGATGTTATGTGCTGAATCACGGTATAGTTTGTGATGTTATGCCCATATTATGCATGTGTGTGGAAATTGGTATGTAGAACAATGTTGCAGGAGGAAGTTTTCCTTTTTGTCGCACGGAAAAGCCCTTTTCCATTTTCCGAGCGCAAAAAACGGGTCGTTTTGTGAAGTAACCACCAAAATGCCGTTTCAGAATGCTACCGTCCCATTTTCCTAAAATACTAGACCACCTTACATGTACTATCTCCCAACCGGTACATCTCAAACATTTTTGTCCATCCCGGGTAAAAAGGACAAATGACTGCCGAATCGGCAGGAAGTGGGTCCGGTTTGTACAACAGGTACATGATCTATCGCCCGTGATTTTTTGAAAAAATCATTTTTAGAATCGCAATATGTGGTTTCTTCAGAGATCCAATGCAAGTTCTAACGATGCTCGTCCCCTATCTTCATGCACACCGGTTCGACCATAGTTAGAAATTCAGATAATTCAAAACGGGCATAATAAATTCAAAAAAATCCGAACAATGAAAATCCTTCGCGTGGTGTCATATTTTGTTACATAGTTGAAAGGAAAAATACCAGACTTGGTATATTGATCATGTTTCGAAAAAACCTTCACAAAATGACCTATCATGTTCGAGGTTTCATGGCTTTCGGTCCAAATAACCGATGTTATGTGCTGAATCACGGTATAGTTTGTGATGTTATGCCCATATTATGCATGTGTGTGGAAATTGGTATGTAGAACAATGTTGCAGGGGGAAGTTTTCCTTTTTGTCGCACGGAAAAGCCCTTTTCCATTTTCCGAGCGCAAAAAACGTGTCGTTTTGTGAAATAACCACCAAAATGCCGTTTCAGAATGCTACCGTCCCATTTTCCTAAAATACTAGACCACCTTACATGGACTATCTCCCAACCGGTACATCTCAAACCTTTTCGTCCATCCGGGGTAAAAAGGACAAATGACTGCCGAATCGGCAGGAAGTGGGTCCGGTTTGTACTACAGGTACATGATCTATCGCCCGTGATTTTTTGAAAAAAATCATTTTTAGAATCGCAATATGTGGTTTCTTCAGAGATCCAATGCAAGTTCTAACGATGCTCGTCCCCTATCTTCATCCACACCGGTTCGACCATAGTTAGAAATTCATATAATTCAAAATGGGCATAATAAATTCAAAAAAAATCCGAACAATGAAAATCCTTCGCGTGGTGTCATATTTTGTCACATAGTTGAAAGGAAAAATACCAGACTTGGTATATTGATCATGTTTCAAAAAAACCTTCACAAAATGACCTATCATGTTCGAGGTTTCATGGCTTCCGGTCCAAATGACCGATGCTATGTGCTGAATCATGGCATAGTTTGTGATGTTGTGCCCATATTATGCATGTGTGTGGACATTGGTATGGAGAACAATGTTGCAGGAGGAAATTTTCCTTTTTGTCGCACGGAAAAGCCCTTTTCCATTTTCCGAGCGCAAAAAACGGGTCATTTTGTGAAGTAACCACCAAAATGTCGTTTCAGAATGCTACCGTCTCATTTTCCTAAAATACTAGACCACCTTACATGGACTATCTCCCAACCGGTACATCTCGAACCTTTTCGTCCATCCCGGGTAAAAAGGACAAATGTCTGCCGAATCGGCAGGAAGTGGGTCCGGTTTGTACTACAGGTACATGATCTATCGCCCGTGAATTTTTGAAAAAATTATTTTTAGACTCGCAATATATGGTTTCTTCAGAGATCTAATGCAAGTTCTAACGATGCTCGTCCCCTAGCTTCATGCACACCGGTTCGACCATAGTTAGAAATTCAGATAATTCAAAACGGGCATAATAAATTCAAAAAAATCCGAACAATGAAAATCCTTCGCGTGGTGTCATATTTTGTTACATAGTTGAAAGGAAAAATACCAGACTTGATATATTGATCATGTTTCGAAAAAACCTTCACAAAATGACCTATCATGTTCGAGGTTTTATGGCTTTCGGTCCAAATGACCGATGTTATGTGCTGAATCACGGTATAGTTTGTGATGTTATGCCCATATTATGCATGTGTGTGGAAATTGGTATGTAGAACAATGGTTCAGGAGGAAGTTTCCTTTTTGTCGCACGGAAAAGCCCTTTTCCATTTTCCGAGCGCAAAAAACGGGTCGTTTTGTGAAGTAACCACCTAAATGCCGTTTCAGAATGCTACCGTCCCATTTTCCTAAAATACTAGACCACCTTACATGGACTATCTCCCAACCGGTACATCTCAAACCTTTTCGTCCATCCAGGGTAAAAAGGACAAATGACTGCGAATCGGCAGGAAGTGGGTCCGGTTTGTACTACAGGTACATGATCTATCGCCCGTGATTTTTTGAAAAAATCATTTTTAGAATCGCAATATGTGGTTTGTTCAGAGATCCAATGCAAGTTCTAACGATGCTCGTCCCCTATCTTCATGCACACCGGTTCGACCATAGTTAGAAATTCAGATAATTCAAAACGGGCATAAGAAATTCAAAAAAAATCCGAACAATGAAAATCCTTCGCGTGGTGTCATATTTTGTTACATAGTTGAAAGGAAAAATACCAGACTTGGTATATTGATCATGTTTCAAAAAAACCTTCACAAAATGACCTATCATGTTTGAGGTTTCATGGCTTTCGGTCCAAATGACCGATGCTATGTGCTGAATCACGGCATAGTTTGTGATGTTGTGCCCATATTATGCATGTGTGTGGACATTGGTATGGAGAACAATGTTGCAGGAGGAAGTTTTCCTTTTTGTCGCACGGAAAAGCCTTTTCCATTTTCCGAGCGCAAAAAACGGGTCATTTTGTGAATTAACCACCAAAATGCCGTTTCAGAATGCTACCGTCCCATTTTCCTAAAATACTAGACCACCTTACATGGACTATCTCCCAACCGGTACATCTCAAACCTTTTCGTCCATCCCGGGTAAAAAGGACAAATGTCTGCCGAATCGGTAGGAAGTGGGTCCGGTTTGTACTACAGGTACATGATCTATCGCCCATGATTTTTTGAAAAAATCATTTTTAGACTCGCAATATGTGGTTTCTTCAGAGATCCAATGCAAGTTCTAACGATGCTCGTCCCCTATCTTCATGCACACCGGTTCGACCATAGTTAGAAATTCAGATAATTCAAAACGGGCATAATAAATTTAAAAAAAATACGAACAATGAAAATCCTTCGCGTGGTGTCATATTTTGTTACATAGTTGAAAGGAAAAATACCAGACTTGGTATATTGATCATGTTTCAAAAAAACCTTCACAAAATGACCTATCATGTTCGAGGTTTCATGGCTTTCGGTCCAAATGACCGATATTATATGCTGAATCACGGCATAGTTTCTGATGTTGTGCCCATATTATGCATGTGTGTGGACATTGGTATGGAGAACAATGTTGCAGGAGGAAGTTTTCCTTTTTGTCGCACGGAAAAGCCCTTTTCCATTTTCCGAGCGCAAAAAACGGGTCGTTTTGTGAAGTAACCACCAAAATGCCGTTTCAGAATGCTACCGTCCCATTTTCCTAAAATACAAGACCACCTTACATGGACTATCTCCCAACCGGTACATCTCAAACCGATTGTGGCTTAATCTGGCCATGTATCTTAATTTTTAGTTCTTCTATGTAACTTTGTGTTAGTTGTGTTATTTACTTTAATTCCAGTTCTATCCTAATCAAATTTTCTTTCCGCCCATTATTTTCCGTCCTTTTTTCCGCCCATTAAAAACAGAAAATGGTTTTGAATTACTTATTCAAATCCAAACATTTTTTATGTTTAAAGTTTTTCTAAATTCCAAATTGATATTAAAAAAATATAAGTTAATTAATTTTAAATTGTAAATGGTTCATATTTTAAATGGTTACATTAATTATTTTTTAAAACAGAAAATGTTTTTGAATTATTTATTCAAATCCAAACACTTTTTATGTTTAAAGTTTTTCTAAATTCCAAATTAATATTCAAAAATATAATTTAATTCATTTTAAAAGGTTACATTAATTATTTTTTAAAAATAGAATATGGTTTTGGATTATTTATTCAAATCCATACACTTCTTATGTTTAAAGTTTTTCTAAGTTCCAAATTGATATTAAAAAAATATAAGTTAATTCATTTTTAATTGTAAATGGTTCATATTTTAAATGGTTACATTAATTATTTTTTAAAACAGAAAAAGGTTTTGAATTATTTATTCAAATCCAAACACCTTTTATGTTTAAAGTTTTTCTAAATTCCAAATTAATATTCAAAAATATAAGTTAATTCATTTTAAAAGGTTACATTAATTATTTTTTAAAAATAGAAAATGGTTTTGGATTATTTATTCAAATCCATACACTTCTTATGTTTAAAGTTTTTCTAAATTCCAAATTGATATTAAAAAAATATAAGTTAATTCATTTTTAATTTCAAATGGTTCATATTTTAAATGGTTACATTAATTATTTTTAAAACAGAAAATGGTTTTGAATTATTTATTCAAATCCAAACACTTTTTATGTTTAAAGTTTTTCTAAATTCCAAATTAATTATCATTTAAAAAACAATACAAATTTAAACCCCAAAATAAAAAATAAGTCGGGAACAGAGAGAAAATACCTGAAATTTTTTGAAAACAGGAGAATATGTCCCGGTTGGAACCACCAATCGGGACTAAAGACCCCCTGCGCGCCAATCCTTGGTCTGCTGAAAATATTGAAGTATACGTCCCGGTTGGTGGCTCCAACCGGGACGTAAGTCATACGTCCCGGTTGGAGCCACCAACCGGGACGTATTCTCCTTCCCCTTCATAACGACGCGCCTCTTCCTCTTCTTCCTTTCTCCAATCTCTGCACCTCCGACACGCGCACACAGAGCACAGGGAGACGCCTCCGCCCCGCCGCCAGGCTGCCCGCGCCGCTGCCTCACCGTCAGCTGCCCGTGGTCGTCAGTGCCGCCGCTTCGTCAAGCTTCCCGCGCCGCCGCCCCCTTAGGCTGCCCAACGACCGTCGCCACCACCTCCAACGACCGTCGCCGCGCGTCGTCACCGGCCGCCAGAAGGTACGGCATGCCTCCGTCCTCCCCCTCTCCATCATGCCTCTGTCCTCCCCCTCCTCCTCCTCCCCCTGCCGCCACGGGCAGGCACCGACGGGCAAAGCCCGGGTGGGTGCGATAGCGGCGCGAGATGTGCGGCGGCGGCGACAGCGGCGCGAGATGTGCGGCGGCGGCTGCTCCCGCCGGCGAGCCCAACGTGGCGTCTAGGTGGCATCCGCGTGGCCCTGGTCCCACCAGTCAGCCTCTAGGGCTAGCTCCTTCTCTCGTGACAGATGACCCTGTTTCCCCTTTGCTTGCGTGGCTGCTGAGGTGGCTCCGGGCGCCACCTGTCAGCCACTATGGCTAGTTGTTACTATGGTGCAAAAGGTTTAAACATTTGATTTAATAATTTCAGAATTTGAATAAAACTTGTAAATTCAATAACTTTTAATCTGTAATACAGAAAAATACAAATATATACCAAAATGTTCAGAAAAATGAGAACTATCTATCTATGCTATAATCATGCATTGTTCAACAACTTAAATGACAAGTTTAATTAGAACACCCTAGTAACCCTAACAGGTGATTCCGGAGTTCCTTGAATTAGGGTTTGCACCCCTCGGAACCCCGATTAACTTGTCGAGCATGCTTTAGGGTTACATTCCAATGCACATTAACTTGTCGTATCATCATCATTGCTTGAGCATTGCATCAATGCCATGTGTTGATTGTTTCCCTTTCTTTCTGGTGATTTGGTTCTTCTCGGTAGAATACGATATCGAGATCGAGATCGAAGACCGAGATCAAGACCATAGATAGATAGAGTATCCTATCTATTGCATACTCCCTTGAGCTTATATTACCTGATCCATTGCTCCTAGCATAACTAGGTTTGGCTTGTGTACACTGCTAGAGCTTGTATCTGTGTCTGCTTAGCCATGCATAGCTGTCAGTTCTGGTCCATCCAGATGATGTATCAGATGCAGAGAATCTAGTATGACAGGAGAACGTGATGAGATGAGATCAGATGTCACATTGTCAAGCAACTTAAAAGCCCTATCTTAGATAAGGAATCATTAATACCCCTTAGGTGCATGTGGGTTCGACGATGTGCCTTCGCCAGGGCATTCCGAACCCTCTTAAATCGATTCCAATATGGTATTTTCTTAGTATCTAGTGTTACCTATCTGCTGGATAGTTTCCCTTTTGTAGCCTTATACTCATGTTCCCCTCTCATATGCATCCGAGGTTTCTCCGAACTAGGTTTTACACCCCTCGGAACTCCGGAATATTGATTTTAGTTGATTTTAGCTAGAGTTACCTATCTACTACACGGTTTCCTTTTTGTAGCTAGGTTTAGGGTTTCTCTTCATTTTTATTATTGTGTATGTATATATTAGGGTTTCTCCTTAACTTTCTCCTTTAGCCGCTTTGACTTATTCGTTTTTCCACCTATGTAGAAAATATGGACCCACACGTCAGAGACGAAGAAAAGGAAGAGTTGATCCAAGGTGTGATCCGTGGGGAAGATAATTTAGACGTATCAACATTTCTGAACAACTCCGGCAAGGGTGATCCTCTTTTTACCGGAATAGACAACTTGTTTGAGGTTGAAGGTGTTGCCTTCCGCGAGGGAGAAGGCGATGCCTTGTGTAATCGAGAAGACGACCGCTCCGGCGAGGTGCATGTAATATAAATCAATTCATTAGTTAATCATCTGCTATCATATAGAAATAGTAACGACGATCTTTCTTCTTTTAGCCCTCCGGATCGAAGGAATCTACTGAAAAGAGTGGACGAGGCCCAACCAAAAAGTTGCAAGACCATGAGAGGTTCAGGATCGAAGATGTCGCTGAAGACGGCAAACCGACGGCTCCCGAAGTTGTCGCAACCAAATTTGTGGCACAATGCGGAGTAATCGTTAGGGACTTAATCCCGATCACCATTAGAAATTGGAATAGGCCTGCTAATGCGGATGAAGAGGGAACATGTTTATTTGTCCCTAACCACGCCAAAGATTTACTGTGGAAGAGGCTCATGGTTAATTTCAAACTACCGAAGATAGAGCTGGATCCAAATGCGGAGGATCCAGTTGAGGACGCCTTACAACATGGGAGAGCCATGGAGGCTAAGGTCAGGGAGTGGGCTTTGAAGAAGATGGCCCAGTGTTTCACCAACTGGAAGAAAAGATTGCACCTTGACTATGTCGTGAAAAAGAAGACTCCCGATTTCAAGAATATTCAGTTTGAGAAGATAAAACCATTCTGGGCTGAGTTTGTGGAATACAAGAAATCAGAAAAAGCTAAGAAAATGTCTGAAACGAATAAGCTGAATGCTGCTAACAAGAAGTATCACCATACTATGGGGCAAGGTGGCTACAGGGCTGGCATTCCTAAGTGGGAGAAACTTGAGAATGAACTGCGTGCTAAAAAGATCACCCCAGAGACAGACGATTGGGTAGAACGTGCAAGGAATTGGTTTTACGGGCATGGGGGCACGTTGGACTCGGAAGGGAGGTGTATATATAACATACGACATAAAGAAGACCCCTTGCCAATCGAGAGGATGAGAAAAGCAGTACAGGCTGTTAAAGATGGGGACTTCATTCCCGATAGAGAGAATGATGAGCTCACACTCGCCCTTGGAAATAAGGAACATGATGGACGAACACGAGGCACAAGAGGCTCCCAACCATGGAGGACTGGGTTTCCCGAAGAGAGGAAGAAATATCCTGATAGAAGCCGTCAGAGGAGAAAGGACAGGGCGGCAGTTGAAGCAGATAGTCAGAAAGAGCGAATGCGTTTAATTGAAGAACGATTAAAGCAACAACAAGATGAAATTAACGCACTTAAAGAGCAAAGTACTACCGGCCCATCTCAGCAGCACACTGCATTCGATGCTACCGGCCTATCGAATAATCGAAAAAGCAGTGTGGCTTCCACCGAGGTCCCGGGTGATGACAATGGCGATGACGATGATGCACCGACGATGGCTCCTGTTGGCTACCCAGTGGATGATATCACAGAGATGACACACTGCGAGCTACATGTCAAAGTTGTGAACATATCAATGAAGGTGGCGGTCGGCTATGCCTTACCAATTGGACCCACACCAACTTACCACTGTCGTCCGGTTCCAGAGGGCTACGCTGTTGTCGGCGTGGATGAAATCATGCCCACCTTTGAGGTTTTGGATCTTCAATACCCTGCAGGTGAAGGGGATGTGACTGTGCTGGGAGACGCAAAAAACGTCACCATTCTATGGCCGAAGGAATGTATCGTGCTTCGAAATCACACGCCAAGGCCATCTTCGCCGCCGCCTCACCCGTCTCCAGCGAGGTCGTCGCCGCCGCGGCAGCCGTCTTCGTCGCCTCACCCGGTTCCGTCGCCTCACCAATCTCCGACGCAACCATCGCCGCGGGAGCCATCGCCGACGCCTAAGGGTCAAAAGCGTAAGCGTACCGCTACTGTGCCTCGTGGTAAGCGATCGCCGAAACGTAAACAAGAGCCTCTTCCAAAAGTACAAAGGTTCCTCCCAAGAGAGCTTATGACTGTACTGAAGAGGAGACTGCGGCGATCGTTGATGCGGAAACGATAGCGTTTTTCGCTAAGCTGAGGCGGCCGAAAGAGCCAGTGTTCCCCAGCACCAAAGAAAAAAAAGCCAAAGTGTTGAAAATGCTAAAGACTCTTCATCAACCCGAGACAAAGCTGTCATCAGACTATGAGCGTTCTATTCTCAAGTCACATGCGGCACAAAAATCCTCGAAGAGCAGTACTGATGCAAGCAAGAAATCTGTTGCCCAGCTCGGAGAACAAGCAAAACAGACTTGCGCCCCTCTCAAGGTGATTTCCCAAACCAATGTGGGGTCGAGCAAATATGGGGCCGAAGAGCAGTATGATCCAGAGGTAGTTGCACAATACGGAGAAGCTGCCGCTGCTCAAGGTATGAGTATTGCCCAGTACTTATCCCAGTTAGAGTTCTTCCCCGTGAGTGAAGTAGCATACAGATACCAGTACGGCAAACCTCTCGTCAAACCTGAGGAGGTAAACAATCTTCCAACAAAAATGCGAAGATTGCATAACTGGTACTTGCATGCCACAAGGGCCGGGGCTAACTGGATAGTGCTGAAGGTTACAAAAAATCATTATGGGAAAGATATGGATGACATGATATCCATTGAATTTGATGAACTATTTCAATTATTCAATCAAGACGCCTTGGACAAATCGATCATCAATGCCTATTGTCTGTAAGTACTAATTCTGTAATTAATTTAGTCTCCAGCTATCTCACCTTATTTATTGCATGTATATAATCATACTGTAATATGCAGAATGAAGATTCTCGAATGCAGCAGAGGACAAATCTATGACATTGGCTTCATTGACCCATATTGGGTTCATCAAGCTAATCTCAAAACAAACCCCCAGGATACGGAGGATAATATAGTACACGCGTTAAGGTTTCAAGAAACCAAAAGGGAAATACTATTTCCTTACAACTTCGAGTGAGTGTTATTGTCTTGTATACACTTTCTATTTCGCTTACTCGATGTTAAGTATATAATTGATTAGTTATGCATTCGCAGCTACCACTATATTCTGTTAATCATTCAACTTGACAAAGGGCGTGTACTAGTCATGGACTCGAAACATAAACCCCTTGAGACGTGGAAGGACATGCAGATACTTCTCCAGCGGTAATTCTAATCATTACGACACTATATCGGCAACGTTCGTGAATTTTATGATATCAAGTACTTAATAACTTATTTTATTCGTTTTCTACGCCGGGCAGCGCTTGGAAACGGTTCACCAACAAGGCTAGGGGTGTTTGGAAAGAGGAGCTTACATTTCAACCACTAGATGTAAGCACCACTAGCTATATCCGCGCATCTCTTTGATTCTAGTTTTGATACAGTTATTATCATGCTTGATTATTATTTTGATTGAACTCTGTTCTCGTAAAGTGCCTGACGCAGAGACCAGGTAACAATCTATGTGGATACTATGTTTGCGAGTTCATCCGGCAGACGTGCGATAAGAAGGGAAGAAATTTAGAGCAACTCCACGTACGTAAACAATTTCTATAGTTTTTAATTACAATCAAATTGTGTTTAGTTTCATTCATATAGGCTGACTCCTTTTTTAAATCAGATCGAACGTCTACGGGACGGTCTTCTGCCAAAGGATCGCGTACGAGCAATTCAGGAGGAATTGGCGGGATTCTTGGATGCAGAAGTCCTAGACGCAAAAGGGGAATACTACTCGGTTGTGTATAGATAATAGGGATTGTAAAAATAGCAACTTTAAAGGAATTGGCTAGTAGCATCGAATAGCAACTTTTGTATGTAGTGCATGAACTCGATCCGTGTATTGAATGTAATATCGTCATGATATTCATGATGTAATATAAGGTTCCTTCATTGATAAGTGCAAATCACTAAATAAACAATAAAACAACCTAAATGAATTCTCTGCCGCGGCACAAAAAGTGGCGAAAATGCTGCCGCGGCAACAAAATGTGCCAAAATGAATTCTCTGCCGCGGCAGAGAAATGGGCCAAATCTCTGCCGCGGCAGAAGGTTATTAGTCCCGGTTCTTGTTACGAACCGGGACTAATGCTCCACCCCCCCCCCCCCTCGCCCTCTGCCGCTGCCACGTGTGCACCCTTTAGTCCCGGTTGGTGGGGCAACCGGGACTAAAGGTTAGAGCTTTAGTCCCGATTGCCCCGTCCCGGTTGGGCAACCGAGACTAAGCGTGCGTTTGCTTGATGGACAAATATGTATGGGATGGGATGGTCCAAATTTTTGTGGATGGGATGATCCAGATTAGATGATTCCATTTTTTGTTTGGTTCCAAGGATTTGAGGGATGGGATGAAAATATGTTTACCTTATAATTTTATTAGCAGCTGGTTAACTAGATTAAACTGTAATTAGCTTAACCAAAACATATTGAACAATGGCAGTCCGGCGACTGGATTCAGTAGGGCGGTAGCGACAGTAGTCCTCGATTTAGTCGGCGTGTTGGTGCTCCAATCGATCCTAGAACACCACACAATCTTTCTCCTATCCTGTGTACTCCCCACGCGCTCTCGAGAGTCGTCGTCCCCAACTCGTGTCACGCCGCCACAGCGGCCCCCTCATTCAGCTCGTCTGTGCCGAAGCTCCGCCGTGTCTCCTTCTGTTTCAATTGAATCAAAGCAATACCCTGCTTGTGACCTTCGAGCAACGCACTGATGCAAGCTCAATGCGTCCGCGCGAGCAGAGAGCTCTAGGAGCAAGGACGGATGGGTGGGAGGCGGCGTGTCCTGGCAGCCTGCGACAGGACCCTGGAGCGGATGGAGGTGGGGGCTCGCCGGCCATCCCCTGAAGCGCATGAAGACGGGAGGTTCGTTGCGCCCTTTGAGCACAAGGAGGCAGGGGTCGTCGGTCGTCTGCTACACACGAAGGAAGATGCTAGATGGTCGTCCCTTGAGCGCACAGAGGCCGGGTTTCGTCGGCCGTCCGCTGGGCCGAAGGGAACGGGGGTTCACCGGCCGTCTGCTGGGCCGAAGGGAAAGGGGGTTCATCGGCCGTCTGCTGGACGACACGTGAATGGAGCTCGCGGGGAGAGGCGCAGCGGGGAAGATGAAGTGGCGGCGGGTCTTGACCATGTCGGTTATGGGGATGGTGTGGCGGCGCTGGCAGACAGGCAACAGGGAACGGTTTTAGCGAGAGGGATAGAGGATTAGGAATTGGTCCATCGTTTAGCAAAAAGTGGGATCGATGGTCCGGCCGTTTTTGCCGGACCGGTTGATACACGTTTTCTAGGGAATATTCCCCTCTAATGGATGGTTCCATCCACCCTATCTATAACCAAACACCATCAAAAGGTGGATGATTCAATCCCATCCCTTCTCTGATCATCAACCAAACGCACACTAAAGCCCCGTACCAACCGGGACCTATAGGGTTGTTTCCACCAGTGTCCTGGACGAGGAGGCGCTGTTCGAGACACCGCAGTTCCTTCGGAACATGGCTGCTGGGATGTTGATGAGCCCGCCGAGGCTCAGCCCCGACGAATCTCCAGACCCTTCCGAGGCCGGGGACAGCCTCTGGAGCTACCGTGACGACCCGTGGATCGATCGCATCGCAATCACGATCTCATCTTACCTTGCTACCGCGTGCCACTCGCTGCTACAGCAGCACTGCTGCTCAAGTTCGGAAGCTGAAATAATGTTGAGAGAGGTAAGGAAGAGGCGCATAATCCCGGCGCGGAGCCCCGTTTTCTTTTTTTTCTCTCTGTCTCTCTCTCCAGCCGGCCACGCATTATTGCAGACTAGGGAATATGGCGCGGCGTCACGCCGCGTCCGTGAGGGATAATATTGTGAATTAATTGTTAAAAATTATTGCTGGCGGTTAGGGTAAAAAAATTTTAGCCAAAAATTTATGTTGTGTCTACGTGATATGACAGTTGTTTGGACAAAATTAGACGACAAATAGTACACGCGCAGAAGCGGGCCGTCAGATCAAACGGATAGAAAAGGTAGGCCAAATTTACTTAACGTGGCATACGATTTGATAAAATTAGACGATAAATAGTAGACGCGCGGGCATGAACCGTCGGTCGGATCAAACGGCTAGAAAAGGTAGCCTAACAAATTTAAGCCAAATAGTTACAAAGATAAATGTAAAAAAAATTGCTAGCGGTTAGGGCAAGAAAATTTTAGCCAAAAATGTATGTTGCGTCTACGTGATATGGCAGTTTGTTTGGACAAAATTAGATGACAAATAGTACACGCGCGGAAGCGGACCGTCAGATCAAATGGACAGAAAAGGTAGGCCAAATTTACTTAACGTGGCATACGATTTGACAAAATTAGACGCGCGGGCGTGGACCGTCGATCGAATCAAACGGCTAGAAAAGGTAGGCTAAAAAATTTAAGCCGAATAGTTATAAAGATAAACGTAAAAAATTATTGGTTAGAGCAAGAATTTTTTCGCCGAAAAGTTAAGTTGCGTCTACATTATGTGACACGGTGTTAGACAAAGTTAGACAATAAACATTACACGATTAAATATGGACCGTCAGATTGAAAATAGAGAATTGAAAACTTAACACATACTGTTCATCCGCGCGCACTATTCATCCGATCGATGAACAGTGGCCGGAGTGCTTCCAGGCCGCGAAGGCTGCGAGTCTTAATATATAGGTATATATTTGGGGTTTGGTGAGGGGGAAAAGGTCACCAGTCTCTCACTATAGCTTGGGCTCTCTTTCAAGTTTCTGGGAGATACTTCGTTCAAATGCCAAGTAGGTCTCGAGATGCCTTTATGCACTTCTTTATCTGGATTCAGTTGTCTAAGTTTGTAATGTGAAAATCAATATAGTACTCATCTGGAGGTCGATTATTGGCTACTTCCTCCGTTTGGAAATTACTGTTTAGATACATTAGTTACATAAACTTAAAATATCTTATATTTCAAGATGTGGACACAGTGCATATCTCCACATTTCCCCCTTTTCAAACGCTCATTGCTAATATCCAGTCTCTGGCGCTAGATACTAACCGCACCTACGATATGTAGCCAAATATGGTTTCAAATTGGATATTTAGCTTTTGGAACTAGTTTCCACCATTGTGGATCTATAGATTAAAATACTATTTGTCTCTTATTGTTTGCATGGTACTACACATGTATGAAGCCTGATCATGAGGAGAAAGAGTTCTTTTTTTTTTTGCAATCGGACCCTATCACACAGATATTTAGCATCACTACATTGTAGGGCTCCCGTTCAAAAAAAAAACTACATTGTAGGGCTATTGCCAAATTGCACACCATAGTCAAATTTAATTTTTTGTCAGATTTGGCTTTGGCCACACCGTGGGTGCCCTAAGGTGTCCGTGCAATACTGTCAAAAAATTGTGTGTGCACGAGATGTGAGCCTTTTTTTTTACCTTGGGAAGTTGCCGGTTCAAAAGGATGAAAAGAGGAACTGCTTGAAGTAATAAAGATCTTTTCTTGTTTTGAGAATAACTTTAGCATCTACAAAACGTTATTCCTAAAAGACGATCCCTTCCCTTTCCTCCTCCCTGCAAAGGCGGCTATGGTTTCGTCACGTTTCATCGGCGTCGTCGCCGATCTGCCTCGCTTTTGTGACCTTTGGGCCATGGAGACGGGGTGGATCTAGGCCCAGCCAGCGAGAGGGCTCCGTTTTCCCGTTTTTAGGGTTCAAGTTTGTTGCGGCGGGGCTCGGGTGGTGGCGGTGGCGGTGGAGGCGTTTCTTTCAATAAAGTCTCTCCGTCTTTAGTCCCATTTGGACGGTGACGTTGAGGAGCTTGTGGGAGTGGTGTGGTTTTCAAAAACTTTTTTTGCTGTGAGAATTTTTGGATTGTCAAGGAGTTTTTTTTTTCTTTTTGACCGAAAATTGTAGTAGAGGCTCCTACTGTGGATCTCCTATGATCCGATTTTGTAAAAGAGTAACTAGAGATTTTGAAGAAGAAAAATAAAAAAATCTAGTAGTATATACTCCCTCTGTTCGGGATTATAGGTCCTACACGCATACCTAGATTGTTAATTTGACCAACAAAATATAGTTTATATATCACAAAAATTATACCATTAGAAAATATAACCATAAGGTATCTAGTGGTATAATTTTTATGCTATAATATGTATATTTTGTTGTTCAAATTAACAATCTAATTATCCGCGCGGGACTTATAATCCCAAACGGAGGTAGTATGCAGTCGAACACCGAGCTGCCCACCTAGCGAGCAACAAGTGTCCACCACACCCAATTGAGGCAAACATGAGTCCAGTACCGGCCAGATCGACGAAACCGGTTGCCTTCCTGGACCTGTACGGAGCCCCCTGCCGCGTCGGGGTTCGATTGGAGCGTCGCGGACGTATATGGGGACCAGCCGTACGATCCGTGTGTCCCACCCCACCGCGCATCTGTCCGAGAATCTTTTCTGCTTAGAACATCTCCACTTGTTGGGAACTCATGCCGAAATCTAGACTTTTTTCTGACCGGACGAAACTTGATTTCCGTCTGGGTACATTCAGTTTCCCACTCGCGTACCTAGAGCGAGTACTCAGGCAAACACAAAACAGCGGTATATTTGAATCTTTATCGTTCCCGTCGGCGAGTGCTCGACCACAAGGTGTTTGACTGATACGCCCACAAATTCGGCCGACAGATTTTTATTACATAACAGGGGAAATGATTCTTAGTCGTCGATGAAAATGGGCGGGGCCGACACGGCGTTGTCGTCCGTCTCACCGTTGAAGGCCGCCGGGTTGGAGGAAGTCGAAGCAGAGCTCGGGGCGTCCGGCGTAGGTGCGTTCGTTGCAGAGGAAGGAAAAGCCGTGATCATGCCCTGGAGGATGGCCTGACGTTGCGCCATGTACCAGGCCTTGACAGGCGAGCTCATCTTCGACGTGTCCTCGCTGCCCATCAGGAACTTGATGTCTGTGTTGCGCTTCTTGGCGGCGTAGTTGGACTTCTTCTCGACGAGGTTGGCTTTCTTCTCAGCGACGTTGGCCTTGATGAGGGCCACCTTTTTCCCTTGTGTCTTGATCAGCTTCTTCCAGCGCTCCTCGCTCTTCTGAGCCCTCTTCTCGGCCTGCACCCTCGTGTCGGCGAGGAATTTCTCGATCAAAGCCTGGAGACGCTCGGCGGGAGGTCCGGCGGCCTTGAGCATCTTCGCCTTCTTCTGGCCGAGCTCAGGTCTTCCTTCGCTGGCAGCAGCGGCCGGGGCCTCGGGGTTGTAGACGCCGTCCTTGCTCTTGGAGAGACTCAGGCGAGTGTCCCGCCACTTCTTGCAATGCTCGATTTGCTCGAAGACATGATGGAACTTGAACTCCATCTTCATGTCCTCTCGAAACAGAGCAAGTGCACGACACAGCTACAAAATGAAAGTGTGTCAAGTTTGTCAAAATGAAAGAGAGTGCACGAAAAAGCTAGTGTTCGCGAGTACCTTGTTGTCCATGTTTTCCCCACTGGCTTGTGTGCGGTCGACCTCTTCCACGCAGCTGTGCCACTTGCTACAGGCAGTCTGGATGATTGCTCAATGATTGGTGATAGCCTTTTCCCCTCTCTCCATGTGGATTTTGCGATATTTTGGGTCGCACATGCTACGCTCGTCGAACACTGCCTTCACGCGTCGCCAATAATTGTGGTTAGCACCGGTGATCGGGTCCATGCTCACCGTTTTCCAAGCTTCGGCGAGGCAGGTGTCCTCGGCCACGGTCCACTTGATCCGAGCGTCCGCCGAAGTGCCCGGCTTCTTCTTCCCCTTCTTGCCTTTTGCCTTAGCCTCGGCGTCCTCTGGCTGCGTCTCCTCGACGTCGTTGTCGACGAGGTCCTGGGACTCGATGCCGTGCTTGGCGTCGGCCCGTGTCTGTTCTTCCGTGAAGAAGGTGTGGTTGGAGGACGAGCCTGTTGCGATCAATTACTCCATGTATGCCTCGGTCGACATGCCGGCCGGAAGAGCGCCCGACATTCCGCCGAACAGGTTGCGCGCGTTGGCATCACCGAACGGCGTCGAGCTTCCGCTGAAAGGCAGCGGTCCGCGGCGCAAAGCGGAGCTTGCGTACGCCGGAGAGGTGGAGTAGGGGAGGTTGATGTCCACACCGAAGGCCGAAGGCGGGCGCGGCGCCGGGCAAGGGAAGATCACGTTGGGGTTGAACCCGCCGTCGAACTCTGGCGACAAGGAGTACCTCTGCCGAGCAGTCGCCTGGCTCTCCTGGAAGCCGGCCGGAGAGATCGGCGAGAATCCGGAGGGTGAGCCGACGCTCGCCTGGCTTCCCCAGTGTGGTGGGTACGGCACCGCCATCAACGCCGAACGCGTCACCGCCGCCTGCTTCGCCTTCACCATCGCCTACTCTTCCGCCGCCGCCTTCACCATCGCCTTCTCCTCCTCCGCTTGCTGTTGCCAGAGTTTTGCCCTCTCCTTCCTGTTCTTCCGCTCGGCCGACGAGATCTTCCTGGCCTGCTCCTTCTTCTCCCACTCGGTCGAGGACATGCCCTCCGGCTTCATCGACGGCGCTCTCGGCTTCCTCGCCTTCTTCTCCGCCGGACCCTCGCCGAGGATCGATCTGGGTTGGACGAAGCTCTTGGGCGGCATGTCGGGCGGGGAGCTCGGCGGAGTGGCGGGGGTGGGGAAATGGGGAAGGAAGGCGGGAGGGGGGACGAAAAGGGCGGGAGCTCGGTGAAGTGGCGGGAGTGGCGCCTTCTCTCGCCGACAGAGCTGGCCCACGCCTGTTTTTGCTGTGTCCGACGTTCTCAGGGCATACCCGGGATCCTGGGTATGGCCTGCGTAGGCCGGACCAAAACACGTCGAAATCCAGACGAAAACAGGTCCCTATGTACGCGACTGGGCCGATTTTCGGTGTCCGGACCGAAATTCGACGTCCAGATCGGCGTCCTGGGTAGGCGAGTGGAGATGCTCTTACGGAGAGTTGGATCCATGTTGTTCCGGATTTTTTTGTCTGGAGTTGTGATCGCTGAATAAAGCTCTGAGATTTGAATGAAAAAAAAATCTTTTATGCTTCTGCTCGACCCATGCCAATCTGGGGATCTTTATCGTCGTGAGGCGAGACTAGTCGATCGTCGCCTGCTTTTTGGAGTGTCCCGGTTCAGTCCCCTGTGTGATTTCGATTGATCCAATTCGTAGACAACTCCTATATACGGTGCCCACCGAAGAGGAAGCAGGATTCTTCACTCCTTTTGCAAAAGAATCCCCGTGGTGTCCATTCTATGAGATAAAACTATCACACTGACAGTCAAATCTCCCGAACGGTACCAGTTGATGTCCCATTCGCAAAAAACTCCCATGTCAGAACTAAGTTTTCGCAAAATGCATTGATTCGCCTTTAATCACGAATTGACATGGTTTCTGACAGTGGGACCCACCTATAAGGTCACCCGGCAGAAACATTAGCAATTTGGACTAGCTCCCACATGTCAGGCCAACTAAAAAATATATAAATTTCCAAAATAAAATAACAAAACATCTCCCACGCCCGTCTGCCGCCGTGCCATGGCCGATCCAGGGCCTGGTCGTCCCTCCTCGCCCGCCCTGCCCCTTGCTACATCGGGCCGAGCGCTTGGCCACGGACGAACACCATGGACCAGGCGGTGGCGGCAGACATCGCCTTGAACAAACCGAGGACGGTTTCTTCCTCCATGGGTCGCCCTCTACCTCTCCGTCGAAGAACGTTTGCTGGAACCCTCGGCATCGTCAGAATTAAGCTCGTCTTCCTCAAGGCAGGAAAATCTTGTCTTCTGCGTCAGGGGAGTGGCGCTTGGCGGTGCTCGTCGGCGAGTAGGACAGCAGGCGTCGGGTGCAGCAGGAGCAGGGGATGGGGCATCACCATTGGGTATCTACTGTCGGTGCTAGAGAGGAAGAAGAAGAGAGATGGGAGGCTTGCATGTAGGGTCACATCGACCTCAGCGGAGGAGTCAATGGGGTGGGATTTTTTTTTGGATTTGACGCCACATCATCAATTTGGCCATGACAAATGGGCTGACATGTGGATTCGACCTATTTGTGTTGTCCATTGTTTTTGTAATGATAGAACTTAGACTTTTGTCCTTGTGGGACTATGTGTGGTTTTTTTAACTATATATTCGTGTAAATTTGTTTTTTTATTTTGTGTGGGTCTAGAATTTTTTTTAGCTGCAAGTCAGTGTTGCAGCTAGAAAATTTTCAGTTGCAAGTTGGATTGCAACTGATATATTTTTCAGTTGCAAATGGGTTGTAACGCTAGATTTTCTTGAGTTGCAAGTGGAGATGCAATTGAGATTTTCTTAACTTGTATGTGGGATTGCAACTGAGATGGATGAGCTGCAATTAAAGTTGCAACTAGGATTTGTTAATTTCAAATGGGGTTAACTAATATTTGTCATAAATTTGTCGAGGTTAGCATGCATCTATACACTAAAACTTTTCTAGATACATACATACCTAGACACGTTTTAGTTGCAACCGAGTTTTTTCAATTGTAATCGAGTTTTTAAGTTGCAAGTGTAGTTGAAACTGAGACTTTTTTAGTTGTAAGTGAAGTTGCAACTGAGATTTTTCCTACTTACATATAAGTTACAACTAATAATTGTTTTTACCATTTCTATTATGTCGATCATCAAAACACGTGTCAAATGTCAAAACGCAAATTAACGACAACCATTCAATATGAAGAGGCCAACCGAAAGAAAGAAATAAGTTTGCATCTCTCAATTCTAGTATCTACAAAAATCGAACAAAAATAGAAAAAAAATATTCTAATGTGCTACAGATAGTACGTACAAGCAGAATACATGATTAAAAAGCAAAGGCCTATTGACCAGAAAGCCTAACGGACCGACAAAATAAGAAGAAGGCACGTTCACTCGTGCCTGTTTATGTGAAAACTATTGATTACAAACTGATCAATCAGTAATATATCAGGACCCTCGCGTCAGCTAACTCGAAAATAAGTTATGTCTCAATCAGCCGTAACATAGACGGACCCAATAAAAAAATACTCCAAAACAGTATTACGCTTTAAGTGGGCAAAACAATTTCAATTTTCAATCATGGTTTATGCGTGTATTTTTCTTTGCCCAAGGAACGGAAGAAGAGAGCATGCATTGTCTTAACTGTTTTGCCCATTTATTATGCCACTGCTTTAGTTACAAGATAGTTTAATTATGGGAGAGGAAATGATGGGGTGTGAACGATAATTTAGGAGAATTAGTGATGCCTAGACTTATAAATGTGAAATATCTGGTTTTAGCTTTCACATTGATGTGGCTGCGGTTTTCTTTGGCGCCATTGTAACCTCCTCCATCTTCGTCTCCTGAACTTCGTTGGTGCGGGCTGGTTCTTGGTGCAGCCGCTGCGTCCTCTGCTCACTGCTTTGTGTTTTTCTTTAATGTTGTTGTAGGGCTGGTTCCGGTTGCACGGGTCATGGGGGTGTGCGTGTGATGTGAATCTATGATGGTCATTGTTACAGTGGCCGGCCGCTGATCGAGACTGGTGCGCTGCTGTGATGTGGGTTTGCGGATTGAGTTCAAAACCATATATACTCCAACAAGCGAACATCCTTGCCACGGAATTGAAACACAATTAGCAGGAGACGGCGCGGCAGAGCGCGCTAGGTCTATCTAGTATAACCGTATTATGTAGTCAAAGTTAGAAATTTAACCGGTTAACTTTTGATTTTTGCACGTTCAAAAATTCCACCGCTATTGTTTTGAGGGCACAAATTAGTCTAATATTGGGAGATGAACTAGGGCTAATTAAATAGAAAAAGAATTAGAGACCAAAGTAAACTAACCCCTTTCGCGTCGTTGCCGCTCAAGCACGCTGGCCGGCCGTGCCTATGCAGCGGTGGATGCGCCGTCCTTCTTTTGCACGCTAGATTGGAAGCCAATGGCTGGCAGCAGAAAATAAATGATGTCAGGGTGGGATAATGTGGATCATATATATTGCGTGATTGCAAGTCGTTCCGTAGTGTGGTATGGTGGGCTAATGTTGATCTACTGCTGGGTCGGGCTTGCTACAGGTGGGCTTGGGCTTGGGATTACGGAGTTACAAACAATCTCAAAAGTAATTACAATTATAAATAGTTTACTGGACCATCTAGCAATGACTATGGACACTACTACGAGCAGAAGACGCGTCGTCGTCCTCACTTCTCTATCACTGAAGCCGAACAAAGCTTGTTGAGATAGATATTATTGTATGTAGTAAACAGACAAGAAATCGTCGAGATAAGACCCCAAATTAAGGACCAGAGGGACAATCCTCGCCGAAGATGACAAGCATAGATCTGAAGAGACTGAATCCATCCCTGATAGGAAAGATGCAGATATGCATGCCACCATCCTCATGACAGATTTGAGAAGGGAGATATACATGGTTATAGAGTTTAAACTAAGAAAAGAAGACTTCAGATTGTGATCCTTTTGGACGAGTCTGGTGCAACTTCCATCGGGGAGGGACACGGTACTGACCCGCGATACATACCGGTGCCGCTCACATTGACACACCATCACCTAAAAAATTTTAGGTAGCATATCACGACGTGGTCGGGATATTAGGTAGCTTTTCTCTTTGAACATACCGAAGAAGCACGATCTTCCAAGGCATCAATTGATCATATCAAGTTCAATGTGACCGACATGAGACATGTGTTGGTTATTTATTCATGGAGAAGGCGGGCTGCCGCATAGGCTTATTAACTCATTCGAGGAAAATTATCTAACATATTTATAGGCTGTATGTGTAATGTTTTCGTGTTGTTTTAGCGGCAGATTGTATTCACAAAATGTCTGATTAACTGGAAAAGGGATGTCGCCTGGATACTTGGCCCAACGGTCCAAATGGGAGGCTATTGGGCTGGAGCCCATTTGGTCTCCTCTCTCTCTATATATATAATATAACATTTGTGTAGCTATACTATTGAATGATTATTTTTTATGGATAAATAATATTTGTTGGGAGGTCCAGGGTTCAAACGTTGTCGAATAGAGCAAAACGTTTGAAAGCACTTGAACAACTAATCGTTGCACGTATCCAACAAGTTTCATGCATTTCAGGTTATTAGGTGCTCGGGAGTCGTAGTCTGAGCATGGAAACTTGGTTTTCCCCCTCCATTTAGCAGTTTTTAGCTATCTTGTCTAGTAGTTGCTCATAGTAGTTGCTCATAATAGTTGCTCATATTATTAAGAGTGGTTGTTTGTTGTTGGTGGTAAAAGGTTGTTTTTTCACGTCCTAGAAAAGTCTCACTAAGGAAACAGGCCAGACGCCAACGGCTAGACCCCGTCGGCGTAGGCTACGCCGACAGCTGTCGTTGGCGTATGACCGTCGGCGTATGATCCCGTAGGCGTAGCCTGTTTGCCCGTCGGCGTGAAGGATACCGTCGATGTAAAGGATGTGAGGCCCACATCACACGGTTGATGATCGTTTGCCCTGGCGGCAGCTATGCCGATGTCGTTGACCTAGAGGGTTTGGCTCGAGCTACGATGACGGCAATGCCGTCGGCCTATCTTTTCTCAATTTTTTTAAATATTTTTTCCAATTTTTTTTGTTTTGAATTATTAAACTCACAAGCATTTTTTTAATTATTTGACTCGTTAATCTCACAAGAATTTTTAACTCTAAGTATAATTAATTTCTGGTTAAATTATACTAATGATCAAACTTCCCATCGGCTATCCATCCTAGCAGTACTCCAGCTCCAGCACGCTTAACTTCTTTGTTCCTTTTAGATAAGTTTTAAATCAGAAATTAAACCTTACTGATAATATTACCATATCAATCCAATTACCCTTGGACAATGGTATCACACGCCTTTATTTTTAAAATTTCAAACATTTATTTAAGTAAATAATAATGAATAAGTAATAATAATCTTGAATTCAAATTAAAATAAAACAAATTTTATTTATTTTGCCTTTATCCATTTAATATTAAATAATTCACAACTACAAATCCGTAAATAGTAATTCGACAAATAATATATCCAAATCGATCAGAAAAATGAGAGGAATCCAAATATGACATACCTATCATATATTTAACTATTTATCGTATCTTTTTAATACTAGAACAACCGAAACTATGGTAGGATTCACGAAACACCCTTTTTTGCACTCGGAAAAAAAGAAAATTGCTTATTGGTGCGACGAAAAAGAAAACCTGAAGTGGATCTCTAATGAAATATAATGTTGTGAGTCTAAAAATTATTTTTGTAAAAAATCATGAGCATCAGATAATGTACATGTGAAAGAACATGTGGTCCCCCATGTGTGGTTTTGGTAATTAATGACAATCTCTATGGACTAATGTTTGTATCAAGTTGTACGTGTAGGAATTGTCCATAGGCAATGCTTGAACCATTTGTTGGCTTCAAGGTTTGGAGAAGAAGTGAAGAGGATCATGTGATGACCAAGGTGTTCAAAGAATGATCCACAGATTGGTCAAGTGAGAGTTAAACCTATGGCAAGTATGTCTTGAAGAATAAGATGGAGTAATATCTCTGGTGTATCTTCAAGGCATCAACATAATGAAGAAAAGAAGAAATGATGTGCAAGCTAAAGATGTGCAATATCTAGAAGATCTCATGCTTAAAGCTTGCCATCCTCGGTGATCATGGATCGATGAAGACAAGTTCAATGTAAAGGTTTCCCCATGTTGTATGGGGGAGTAACTTGCAAGTCTTCATCAAGCAAGTGCGTAAAAGAGCAATCAAGAAAGGTGTTCCATCTTGAGAAGGACAAGATCGTATACATCAAGATCAAGTGGAATATGCGCAAGGCAAAGGTATGATATTGATAGGGTTTCTTTCTTACCGGTCTCGTGGTGTTAGTTGGGGAGACCGGTTTATAGGATAGACAACCGTACTATCAAGAGGGGATCTCAAGTGAGTAACTCGATCATATCTTTCAAAGAGAGCTCAAACATTTGCATACTTATCATCATCCTTTCTTGGTTGATTATTTGGATCTTATCCATGTGAGGTTCTAAAGCTTGTGGTAATATTCATAACAAGCTCTAGTTCATCAAAAACGGATTTCCCTTTTATATCATATTGTGTTTTTTATCTTTGAGGTTTTACGGTTTCTCACCAAGAGAGGTATCTCACATTATAATACATGAAATGTTCTCTCTTGGTGGTATCCAATATTTCCACTTTTTGTTGGGTAGCCCTTGTTGTCCTCTTTCCAACAAAATTGGTTTCGGGTCAATCGGAGTTTCCAAACTCTAGATATCGTCATTTGAAGTTTGCCTCTTATTTGGTCCTGACCGGAGTCTCCGGTCTGTGTGGACCGGAGTCTCCGGTGTAGTCTGGAGTTTCTGGATGTGTCTCCGGTGGTGACTTCAGAATCAGGGCTGGGACATACTGTATGGGGGTCCGGAGCCAGGTCCGGAGGCTACCCCGGAGTCTCCGGTGTTTCCTCAGTCCAGAGTCTCCGGTGTTGGAAGACCGGAGTCTCCGGTCTTGTTGGGTCTTGGATGGCCCAGGTCATTCAGATGGGCGATCCGGAGGCTGGTCCGGAGGTTGGGCCGGAATCTCCGGTGTAGACCGGAGTCTCCTGTCTGACTTTTCCCTAACAGGCAGAAAACGGTTAGAAATCTGTGGGCCTATAAAAAGGGGCCCTTCTTCCCCAATACAACTGCTCGAGTTTTACAGGCTTTCTCCTCCATTCTTGACCCTCTTGATCTTGGTCCCCCTTCAATCCCTCCCTTGATTCTTGCATATACTTTAGGTATTTGAAAGAGGAGATCTAGATCTACAATCCCACCAATCCATCTCTCCTCTAAGTTAGGGGAACATCTTGGGATCTAGATCTTGGAGTATTTTGTGTATTTCCTCCTTTGTTCTTCCTCTCTTATTCCCCCACAAGATTTTTTAGCTTTGGTGGAATTTGGGAGAGAAGGATTTGAGCACTACTTGTGTTCTTGCCATTGCATTTGGTGCATCGGTTTGAGTTCTCCCCGGAGGATTTGGTGAGTGAAAGTTGAGAAGCTTTTTACTCTTGGGTTCTTGGAACCCTAGACGGTTTGTTGGTGTTGCAGGTTGTGGCCTTGGTGTCGTTTGTTGGGAGCCTCCAATTAAGTTGTGGAGAAGTGCCCCAACCTTGTGAGAGGTTCCGGTTGCCACCGACAAGTGCACTGATAGTGGAAGCGTGGATCGATCCCATTGGGGTGAGATTCATCGGAGAATAAGGGAGGCCTTTTATGGCGTTGGTGGTTTGATACCACCCCCTCTCCAAACGAGACGTATTCCATGTTGGGAGGAACTCGGTAAAATATCGGTGTCCCCGCGTGCCTCGGTTATATCTATACCCGAGCTCTTTACTTATGCACTTTACATTGTGATAGCCTTCGTGCTTGAAGTAATATATATATCTTGCTATCACTTTGTTGCTTGTATTGCTTAGCATAAGTTGTTGGTGCACATAGGTGAACCTTAGTTGTTCTAGGTTGTGCTTTACAAAGTAAACACTAGTTTTGTTCCGCCTTTGTTGAGCCACTCTAGGAAAAGTTTTAATCGCCTATTCACCCCCCTCTAGGCGACATCCGTATCCTTTCAATTGGTATCAGAGCCCGGTCTCTCATTTTAGGCTTCACCGCCTTGAGAGTAAAGATGTCGGCTAGAGGATTAGTGCACAATGACATGTTCATATTCGATGGCACAAATTATGATATATGGAAAACTCGTATGCTTATTCATTTTCGGGACATGGACCCAAATTTGGAGCGTATTGTAGATATAGGTTTTTCTCCTCCTATGGATTTCAAAAATCTATCTTGTGAGGATGAGAAAAACTTATATCTTGATTCTCAAGCTTCTAATGTGCTTGTTAATGCTTTGAGCTATGTAGTTACATCTTCAATCATTCCTTTTTGGAGCGCTCATGAGTTATGGACAAAACTTTAAGATAAATATGTTGTGTCCAACATTATTGAGCATGATTGTGTTGCTTCCACTTCCAGTCGAGATGAGTTCTCATCCTCTACCACTTCACCAACATGTGACTTTTCACAAGGTAATGATATGGTGAGTGGTGATAGAAATTGCAATTTGGATAGTGTGCTTACTATTTGTAATCCCTCATCCCTATCTAGTTGCAATGATCTATCTTTGGACTTTAACACTTCTAGCACTACCAATTTCTTACATGCTTGTGTTAATCGTCCTTGCATATCATGTAGAAATGACTTGAATAAATATCATGATGATATGCTTATGTTGTCTTGTTGCCATGATAAAAATGCTTCTATTTCCTCTAGTGCTTGTGTTGCTAACCATGTAGAGGAAAATGAAGATTCTATGGGCCAAGACAAGGTCTTGAAGAGAGCTACAAGTGCAATCTCATCATCACCTTCCTCCGGTTCTCACATGTGCCTTATGGCTAAGGGAACAAAGGTAACATCTTTGAATCACATTGTATCTCATGATGATGATGATGAGGTTGAGAATGATAATGATGATTATAGAGGTAAGTATGATATTACCTCTATTAAGAAAATGGGAGAGGTTGTCTATAGCGCTCTGTTCAAAAATAAATTGCTTCCTCCAACTTTCTTGAAATCTTGAATTGTGCCATAGAAGGCAATGATCTTATTGAGGAGCAAGAAAACTTAATTGATAAAAAGTTTGCACTTGAGCGTGAGTATGCTAATGAAGTTGCACAACTAAAGGACTCCCTTGAAGAAGAACAAACCACCAAAGAATCTCTTGAGGAGACTTTTACTCTAGAATTATCTAGAGTAAAGGAATACCATGATAGAGAACTTGCGGTGGCTAACTCCTTCAAGATTAAAAATGATGAACTTGAAGTTGCTTATTCTAAACTTGTTGAGGATTTTAAGCACCTCGAAAATGGCTCTCGGGTCGTTAAGAGGGAGCTCATCAAACTCACTGAGTCACATGAGCAACTTAAAGCTTCATATTTAAAAGAGTTTGACAAGTTGCCCTCACCTCTTGCTAAAAATAATGATGCTTGTGCTACTAACTCTATTTCTTGTGAAGCATCTATTTTGAAGGAGAATGTTGAGCTAAAGGCTCAACTTGCTTTGCTAACTAGCAACTATGGGAAATTAGAAGAAAGTCATGTTAAGCTCTCGAGCTCGCATGAGGATCTTCTAGTCTCCCATGGTAGGCTAAATTTAGCTCATGAGACCATCGTGTCAAAGATAACATCTAGTGGGCCTCATGTGGACATTAGCACTACATCTACTCCAAATGTTATATTGCCATGTGCTAGTCCTTGTAGTTCATCCTCTCACAACCATGATATATCTCGTGATGAATTTCATTCCGTGCCTTGTTGCTCTAACAATGTAGCATCTACTGAAGGGTTTTGCAGCATAGTAAATCAAAATTTTCTACGGAAGCAAACAGAAGGAAAGCCAAGATCTAATCTAGGAGATGCAAACAACGAGAGAGATTGGATTAGATCTTCATACCCTTGAAGATTCGCACAGCGGAACGTTCGTCGGAACGTGGGTGATGTAGTCGTACTCGTTTCTCCTCCTCGCGATCTGATCCGATCTAGCACCACAAGTGGCGGTGCCTCCGTGAGATGTACACGTGCAGCACCTCGACGTCTCCTCCTTCCTCGGACCAGCAAGTAGGGTGGAGAGATAGATTGGATCTACAACACGACGGCGTGGTGTATATGGTGGAGAATTTCTGCAGCAGGGCTTCGCCTACAAACAGTCGGGAGGGAGAGAGGAGGGCAGCAGGGCAACTAGGGTTTGGAGAAAGGTGTAGGTTGGGGGGGAGGGGGCGCACCAGCCCTCTATATATAGAGGGGGGGTGCGGCCAGCCCTTGCCCATCCTCCAAGCCTATCTCTAGTTTAAACGATTTAAACTTATCCCTTATCTAGAAACCCTATCTCTAGTTTAAACGAGTTTAAACTTATCTAGGATCGGCTGGGCCCTATGGGGCCTTGTGCCCCTGGCCCAATGTGGCCAGGACACTCCCTCATAGGCCCATGCCCCCTCCCGGAAGGTGGGGCCACGTTGGTACCCTTCCGGAAGGTTCTAGAAGCTTCCGGTACAATACCGATTAATCCGGAACAATTCCGAACTCCAAAAACTGCACTGCCTTATATGAATCTTATTCTCCGGACCATTCCGGAACCTCTCGTGATGTCCCGGATCCCATCCGAGACTCCGAACAAAAATTCATAAACCAAGTATCCAATCTATCCTAGTGTCGAGACACGTTAAGTGTGTGACCCTGCGGGTTCGAGAATATGCAGACATGATCTTCTATCAATAATCAACAGCGGGGTCTGGGCACCCATATTGACTCCCACACATTCATCGATGATCATATCAGATGAACCACGATGCCAGGATTCAATCAATCCCATATATATATTCCCTTCGTCTCGCGATATTTTACTTGCCCGAGATTCGATCGTCGGTATCGTCATACCTAGTTCAATCTCGTTCATAGCAAGTACTTTACTCGTTCCGTAATCCGATATCACTTTGTGATTAACTCCTTAACCACATGCTTGCAAGCGGTGTTGATATCGATTACCGAGTGGGCCCGAAGTATATCTCTCCGACTTGGGAGGGACAAATTCCATCTCGATACATACAACCCAACAGATACTTTCCGATCACCTGAGAGACACCTTTATGATCACCCTCTCATAGGATGACGTTTGATGACCTCAAAGCTTTCTTCCGATACCAGGGAGTTGCATTATCTCATGGTCTAAGGAATACAATATTTGACATAGGAAAAGCTTCGCAAAGATGAACACAATGACACGATCTAATTGCTTCGCTTAGTTTGGGTCTATCCACCATATCATTCTCCAATGATATGATCTCATTATCAATTGACAACTCATGTCTATGGTTAGGAAATCTTAACCATCATTGATCAATGAGCTAGTCCATAGAGGCGTACTAGGGACACGGTGTTGTTTACAAACCACACAAGTATTAATGTTTCCGCTTAATACAATTCTAGCATGGAATATAAACTTTATCATGAACAAGAATTATAATAATAACATCTTTATTATTGCCTCTAGGGCATAATTCCAACAGTCTCCCACTTGCACTAGAGTCAATAATCTAGTTTATATCTGGCAACAATCTCACACCCATGGCACTGAGGTGCTGATCATGTTTTACACGTGGAAGAGGTTTAGTCAATGGATCTGCGACATTAAGATCTGTATGTACTTTGCTAATCTTCAGACCTCCATCTGCTATATAATCTCGGATTATATGAAACTTGCGGTTGATATGCTTGGTCTTTGGATGATATCTTGGTTCCTTAGCGAGTGCTATGGCGCCAGTGTTGTCACACAATATCTCCAGTGGGTCCAATGCACTTGGAACCACGCCAAGCTCAGTGATGAAGTTTCTGATCCAAACTCCTTCACTTGACGCTTCTGCAGCAGCCATGTATTCCGCTTCTACTGTAGATCCCGCGACCACGCTTTGCTTGCAGCTTCTCCAGCTCACAGCTCCTCCATTCAAAATATACACGTATCCTGTCTGAGATTTAGCATCATCCTTGTCGGTGTCGAAACTAGCATCGACGTAACCTTTTACGACGAGCTGTTCATCACCCCCATAGACTAAGAACATTTATTTAGTCCTATTTAGGTACCTTAGGATGTTCTTCACGGTTGTCCAGTGTTCCACTCCTGGATCACTTTGATATCTGCTCGTCAAACTAAGAGCATTGGACACATCCGGTCTAGTACACAGCATGGCATACATGATGGAACCTATGGCCGAGGCATAAGGCACTTTGCTCATAGCTTCCCTATCATTTACCGTAGCTGGACACTGAGCCTTGCTCAATATCTTACCTGACAACATAGGCACTGAACCTTTCAATGCCTTATCCATTCTGAACCTTTTCAGAACTTTGTCTAGGTATGTACTCTGGCTTAAATCTATCAGGTGTCTTTGTCTATCTCTATAGATTTTGATGCCCAATATATAATCAGCTTCACCTAGGTCTTTCATTGAAAAACACTTGTTCAAATAACTCTTCACATTGTTAAGCATGTTGATGTCATTTCCAATAATCAATATGTCATCCACATATAGTACCAGAAATGTCACCGAGCTCCCACTCACTTTCTTGTAGATGCAAGCTTCGTAGCAATTTGGAACAAATCCAAAGCTCTTGATCACTTGATCAAAACGAAGGTTCCAACTCCGAGATGCTTGCTTCAGTCCATAAATGGAACGCTGAAGTTTGCATACTTTATCAGCATCCTTAGGATCGACAAAACCTTCGGGTTGCATCATATACAACTCTTCATCAATGTTGCCATTGAGGAAAGCAGTCTTGACATCCATTTGCCATATTTCATAATCATGAAACGCAGCAATTGCTAATAAAATCCGAATGGACTTAAACATCACTACGGGAGAGAAAGTCTCATCGTAGTCAACACCTTGAACTTGTCGATAACCTGTCGCAACAAGTCGTGCTTTATAGACGGTAACATTACCATCCGCGTCCGTTTTCTTCTTGAAGATCCATTTGCACTCAACGGCCTTTCGGTCGCTAGGAGGGTCCACCAAAGTCCATACTTGGTTTTTCGCTCATGGATCCCAATTCGGATTTCATGGCTTCTAGCCATTTCTCAGAGTCTGGGCTCATCATCGCTTCCTCATAGTTCGTAGGTTCGCTGTCTTCTACTAACAAGACAGTCAAGACAGGGTTGCCGTACCACTCAGGAGGGGCACGCGACCTTGTCGACCTGTGACGTTCAGTAGCAGCATCGTCCGAAGCTTCATGATCCTTGTCATTAGCTTCCTCTATTGTTGGTGCAGGCGGCACTGGAACAATTGCAGGTGCTGCGCTACTCTCCAATTCAAGAGAAGGTTCAATAACCTCGTCTAGCTCTACTTTCCTCCCACTCACTTCTTTCGAGAGAAACTCCTTCTCAAGAAAGGAACCGTTCTTTGCGATAAACACTTTGCCTTCGGTTCTGTGATAGAAGGTATACCCAATAGTTTCCTTAGGGTATCCTATGAAGACGCATTTCTCCGCTTTGGGTTCGAGCTTGTCCGGCATCAACTTCTTGACGTAAGCTTCGCATCCCCAAAATTTAAGAAACGACAACTTAGGTTAAGCACCAAACCACAGTTCATACGGTGTCGTCTCAACGGATTTAGATGGAGCCCTATTTAAAGTGAATGCAGCGGTTTCTAATGCATAACCCCAAAATGATAACGGCAAATCAGTAAGAGACATCATCGATCGGACCATATCTAATAGGGTTCAATTCCGGCGTTCAGACACACCATTGCGCTGTGGTGTTCCGGGTGGCGTGAGTTGTGAAACGATTCCACTTGCTTTGAGATGCGTGAGAAAATCATAACTCAAATATTCGCCCCCACGATCGGATCGTAGAAACTTAATCTTTCTGTTACGATGGTTCTCCACTTCATTCTGAAATTCTTTGAACTTTTCAAACGTTTCAGATTTATGTTTCATTAAATAGATATACCCATATCTACTTAAGTCATCGGTAAAAGTGAGAAAATAGCGATATCCACCGCACGTCGAAACACTCATCGGTCCGCATACATCGGTATGTATGATTTCCAACAAGTCCGTTGCTCGCTCCATCATACCGGAGAACGGGGTTTTGATCATCTTGCCCATGAGGCATGGTTCGCATGTGTCAAATGATTCAAAATCAAGAGACTCCAAAAGTCCATCAGAATGGAGTTTCTTCATACGCTTTACACCAATATGACCTAGACGACAGTGCCACAAATAAGTAGTATTATCACTATCTACTTTGCATCTCTTAGCCTCAATGTTATGGATGTGTGTTTCATCCCTTTCGAGATTTAGAAGAAATAAACCACTCACAAGAGGTGCATGACCATAAAAGATGTTACTCATATAAATAGAACAACCATTATTCTCCGATTTAAATGAATAACCGTCTTGCAATAAACACGATGCAGAAATAATGTTCATGCTCAACGCAGGCACATAATAACATTTATTAAGGTTTAAAACTAATCCCGAAGGTAAAACTAAGGAGAGCTACCGACGGCCATCACATCAACTCTTGATCCGTTGCCAACGCGCATCGTCACCTCATCCCTCGCAAGCCGCCGTCTATTTCGCAGCTCCTGTTTCGAGTTACAAATATTAGCAACTGAACCGGTATCAAATACCCAGGCACTACAACGAGGGCTAGTAAGGAAAACATCAATAACATGTATATCAAATATACCTTTGATGGTGCCAGCCTTCTTGTCCGCTAAGTACTTCGGACAGTTGCGCTTCTAGTGACCCTTGTCCTTGCAATAGAAGCACTCAGTGTCCGGCTTGGGACCAGACTTGAGCTTCTTCTCAGCAGGGGCAACGCGCTTGCCGCCGCCTTTCTTGAAGGGCTTCTTTGCACCTTTACCTTTCTTGAAGGAGGGCTTGTTGACCATCAACACATGATTATCCTTCTTGATGTCCACCTCCGCAGCCTTCAGCTTTGCGAAGAGCTCGGTGATCGTATCAGTGGAACCAATCTGATTATCACTACAAAACTTTTGTAGCTGGGAGGGAGTGATTGCAGAACCCTGTCAATCTTGAGCTCCTCTGGAATCTTGTAGTCCAGTTGCTCAAGGCGTTGAGTGTAGCCCGACATCTTAATGGCGTGCTCACTAACGGAACTCCCTTCCTCCATCTTGCAGTTAAAGAACTTCTCAGAGATCTCATATCTCTCAGAACGGGCCTGAGTCTGAAACATGGTTTTCAGCTCCTCGAGAATCTCAAAGGGCCCGGGATAGTTTTCAAAACGATTTTGAAGTTCCGGTTCCATAGCAAACAACATGGTGCTCTTAATCACACCATAATCATCTTTGCGCGACTGATAGACAGCTTTCTCATCAGCCGGCGCAGTTGCAGCAGGGGGGTCACCTAACGCTTTCCGAAGGACATAGTCCTTTTGTCCGCCAGACAGAATGATTCTTAGATTGCGGAACCAGTTGGTGAAGTTAGACCCATTGTTTCTAAGCTTTTCTTTCTCAGCGAAAACGTTGAAGTTGAAGTTGGACTTGGCCATGTGATCTACAGTATTTGCAAGTACAATTTAGACTATGTTCATGATAACTAGTTCAACTTTTAATCAAATTACTAGATGAACTCCCACTAAATTCAACATCCCTCAAGTTGTTTAGTGAACACGATCCAAATTCACCACACCTAATCCGATCATCACGAGAAGAGATGTGGTTTCAATGGTGGACAACGAAGTGTCGATCATATCATTCATATGACTCATGCTTAACCTTTCGGTTCTTGTGTTCCGAGGCCATGTCTGTACATGCTAGGCTCGTCAAGTTAGACCCAAGTATTTCCGCGTGTGCAAAACTAGCTTGCACCCGTTGTATGTGAGCGTAGAGTCTATAGCACCCGATCATCACGTGATGCTTGGACACGACGAACTTTCGCAACGGTGCATACTCGGGGAGAACACAGTTTTTATCTTGATCTTTAAGTGAGGAATCATCTTATAATGCTACCGTCGCGATCTAAGCATAATAAGATACATAAAAGGATAAACATCACATGCATATAACTTTATGTGACATGGTATAGCCAATCTTCGCGCAATGATCTCCATCTTGTGCGTTCCGGCATGATCTCCATCACTCCACCATGATTGCCTCCACCACGAATAGCAACTACAACTATTGCTAACTACTTAGCGATAAAGTAAAGCTATTACATGGCGTATAAGAAGTTGACTCGCAGGTCATACACAATTATAAAGACAACCATATGGCTCCTGCCGGTTGTGTACTCATCGACATGCAAGTCGTGAAACATTACAAAACATGATCATCGCATACAATATACACATCACATCTTGGGCCATACCATATCACAGAAAACACTCCCTGCAAAAACAAGTTAGACGCCTCTACTTTGTTGTTGCATGTTTTAAGTGGCTTATGGGAGTAGATGCTAAGAACGATTCTTACCTATGGAAAGCCACAACGGTGATATTATGGTTGCCAAACTCCGGTGTTAATCCCATGACAACTATAGTGAGAGAAACTGACATCCACCAGCCGCATGTGTGGTACAAGCCAGACGTCAAGTGCGGAGCCGGTCTCGCGAACGACGTCGCGTAAGGTTGGCCTGGACCGCTTCAATCTCACTATCCCGCGTCATAAGAAGAACACAAACAAGAGTCTTGCAACAGAAAACATCAACGCCCGCAACAACCATGTTGCGTTCTACTCGTGAATCACATCTACGCATAGATCTAGCTCTGATACCACTGAAGGGTTTCGCAGCATAGTAAATCAAAATTTTCTACGGAAGCGAACAGAAGGAAAGCCAAGATCTAATCTAGGAGATGCAAACAACGAGAGAGATTGGATTAGATCTTCATACCCTTGAAGATTCGCACAGCAGAACGTTCGTCGGAACGTGGGTGATGTAGTCGTACTCGCTTCTCCTCCTCGCGATCCGATCCGATCTAGCACCACAAGTGGCGGTGCCTCCGTGAGATGTACACGTGCAGCACCTAGACGTCTCCTCCTTCCTCAGACCAGCAAGTAGGGTGGAGAGATAGATTGGATCTACAACACGACGGCGTGGTGTATATGGTGGAGAATTTCTGCAGCAGGGCTTCGCCTACAAACAGTCGGGAGGGAGAGAGGAGGGCAGCAGGGCAACTAGGGTTTGGAGAAAGGTGTAGGTTGGGGGGGAGGGGGAGCACCAGCCCTCTATATATAGAGGGGGGTGCGGCCAGCCCTTGCCCATCCTCCAAGCCTATCTCTAGTTTAAACGATTTAAACTTATCCCTTATCTAGAAACCCTATCTCTAGTTTAAACGAGTTTAAACTTATCTAGGATCGGCTGGGCCCTATGGGGCCTTGTGCCCCTGGCCCAATGTGGCCAGGACACTCCCTCATAGGCCCATGCCCCCTCCCGGAAGGTGGGGCCACGTTGGTCCCCTTCCGGAAGGTTCTAGAAGCTTCCGGTACAATACCGATTAATCCGGAACAATTCCGAACTCCAAAAACTGCACTGCCTTATATGAATCTTATTCTCTGGACCATTCCGGAACCTCTCGTGATGTCCCGGATCCCATCCGAGACTCCGAACAAAAATTCATAAACCAAGTATCCAATCTATCCTAGCGTCGAGACACGTTAAGTGTGTGACCCTGCGGGTTCGAGAATATGCAGACATGATCTTCTATCAATAATCAACAACGGGGTCTGGGCACCCATATTGACTCCCACACATTCATCGATGATCATATCGGATGAACCACGATGCCAGGATTCAATCAATCCCATATATATATTCCCTTCGTCTCGCGATATTTTACTTGCCCGAGATTCGATCGTCGGTATCGTCATACCTAGTTCAATCTCGTTCATAGCAAGTACTTTACTCGTTCCGTAATCCGATATCACTTTGTGATTAACTCCTTAACCACATGCTTGCAAGCGGTGTTGATATCGATTACCGAGTGGGCCCGAAGTATATCTCTCTGACTTGGGAGGGACAAATTCCATCTCGATACATACAACCCAACAGATACTTTCCGATCACCTGAGAGACACCTTTATGATCACCCTCTCATAGGATGACGTTTGATGACCTCAAAGCTTTCTTCCGATACCAGGGAGTTGCATTATCTCATGGTCTAAGGAATACAATATTTGACATAGGAAAAGCTTCGCAAAGATGAACACAATGACACGATCTAATTGCTTCGCTTAGTTTGGGTCTATCCACCATATCATTCTCCAATGATATGATCTCATTATCAATTGACAACTCATGTCTATGGTTAGGAAACCTTAACCATCATTGATCAATGAGCTAGTCCATAGAGGCGTACTAGGGACACGGTGTTGTTTACAAACCACACAAGTATTAATGTTTCCGCTTAATACAATTCTAGCATGGAATATAAACTTTATCATGAACAAGAATTATAATAATAACATCTTTATTATTGCCTGTAGGGCATAATTCCAACATCTACTTCCTCTAGTGTTTTTGTTGAAACTAACCATGTAGAGGAAATCAAAAGGCTCAAGGCTCAAGTCACTTCTTTGAAGAATGACTTGAAAAAAGGTCATCAAGGGAAGGTCACACTCAACAAAATCTTGAGTGTGCAAAAATCCCCCAATGACAAGAGTGGGCTTGGATTCAACCCCAATATCAAGAACAAGTCCACTATCAAGTTGAAGCACAAGGACAACAATAAGAATGGACAAGATCAAGTCAAGAATCCGGCCAACATTGTTTGCTTCAAGTGCAAGGAAGAAGGGCACCATGTTAGATCTTGCCCATTGAAGAAAAAGCCTCTTAGTGTGAAGCAACAAGGGAAGCGGCCTCAAGCTCCACCTCAAGTCATTAATGGGCCTCCTCCTAAGAGGACTACTCGAGCTCTTCCTCGAGTTGTGGCTTCACCTAAGAAGAAAGATGTCAAGAGTAGAACTTGCTACATATGCCGTGAGAAGGGGCATATTTCTTCCTCATGCACTATCGGTATCTCCTCATCCAACCCTATCATTATTGATGATGCTTATTCTCTTTGTAAGGATGAGGTTGGCAATGTGTTTGCCAAATTTGTTGGTGCCCAATATGGTGTCAAGAAAAGATCCATTTGGGTTGCCAAGCCTATTGTGACTAACTTCTTAGGACCCAACTTGGTTGGGGACCAACAAGCCAAAACTTGATCAATAGGTGTGTGTTGGAGGGCATTGGAGTCTTCGCTACATTATATAGAATTGAGGGATCTTCATCAATTATTATTGTCAAGCCAAGCCATTTGGATTATCTTGATTATATTATATTTCCAATGTTCCTCCTTGCGGTAACATATGCTAAACTCTTTACATTGAAAGTTACTCGCCCCTTGTGCATGCGTTGGTTTTGTATCTTCCATGCTTTTGTACATGTTGTGCTGTCCACTTATTATCTTGAGGTATCAAGCATATTTGTGTATGATTAGGTGGCACACCATGTATGTGTGTTTCTTGTGTTTGAGCCTTACTTGGTTATATTTGATATCTTATTTGGCTCGTGTGAGAGATTAATGGACTATCCCATTTTGGGGGAGTGTTATGCTTGGGCATTCCACAATCCTAAAAATTGTGTGTACATGAGGTATACCACCTAGTATTTATATTGGATTATTGTCGAGTCTCTATGTGGTATAATTCTCATGAGAAATTTGAGTTTTATAATGTCCATTAATTATCTCTATTTGTATTATTTTGCCTCGCGTTGGTTTTATGGTAGTATCACATTATGGGGGAGTCATATGCTTAGTGCATATTACAATCCTAGAAAATGTGAATATTCGAGGTTGTGTCACTTAGAATTGATATTGATAATTATCTAGCACCTATGTGACACATTTGCTCATACAAGTTCCAATTTGCTTGAATGCCTTTATTGATCTTATTTTGGATCTTGTATATGAGAATGATTCTTGGTATGTGTTTCCTCATATTTAGATATATATATTTGCATGGAAACCATTTGCTTCAAGTTACTCTAATCACTAGTGATTGTGTGACTATTGGAAGCTACCAAGAATCTTTCTTGAAGTATCATGCTCAATTCTTATATTTAGTTATATGATTCTTGTTGTGACTATGATCTTGGATATCCATGCAAGCTACCTTGGGAAATTTATTCCCAATATTTCTTGTCCTTGGACAATGAGTACTCAAGTTATGGTAGAATTTATTAATCATAGTCACTTTGGCCTTTGCTTAATCGTGTCCTAACTTTGGCCAAGTAAATGTTTTGTGTGCTCCCATTCCTTCCTTGCCTCTTATGAATCTTCTTATTTTATTGGTATTCTCGTGTGTTTTATTTAATGTAGGTAGTGGTGATGATCTCATTTGTGTGCATTTTGCATCCAAAAGCAAAATTCTATATAATGTACTACTTATGGGTGAGCTCTCCTATATTATCTAGAACAATCCTTTTATGCTTCCTTGTTTGGTCCATATCGGGTTTTATGTGCTTGGAAGTTTGATCTTTTCGTTTTGCTATATTGTGCCATCATGAGAAGTTTGGAGAGTTTGGTTTACTTGTTGGAACCTTACTCTTTTTGGGAGTTGGTTTTGTCTCATTCCTTGTTTCACACTTTGACCATTTTAGAATGAGATAAATCCTTGAGCATTTGTATTTTTATCTATCTTTTGCTCTTTGGCTTTTGCCTAGTTCATTTTTGAACTTATGCTCTTTCATGTGTTGAATTGGTTATTTGATACAATTTGGACACCGCTTGTTTTGTCACACTCTTGTGTGTGCCAACTCGGTTTACTTGGTGTTTTTGTTCAAATTGTATCTCATTTTTGGTTCTTGAAAGCTTTATGCATGCATATTTACTATATGTTTATATTAAGGCATGTTTGCTTTCTTTGATCCAATATATAAGGGAAACTCCACCAATTCCCATCGGCTAAGTTGTGCATGAAATTCAATTCACATCAATATGCACATAATTATGTGGAGTCTCTCCTATGTATTGTAGTTGCACTAACTACTTTGGACCCAATAAGTTTGGGGACCATTTTGTACTTAAATGTGTTTTAGGTACATTGGAGATAGATTGGATGTTTGTCTCCCAATTTTGAAGAATTGATGCATACATGAAAATTGGATGCAAGCTATAGGATGATCAACGAATTCATATCCTCTACAACCTATCAATTATATCTCGGTAACAAGTATCTCTTCCTCATGCATATTTATATTGCTTCCAACCTTTTGTAGGTTGCATCTTGGCATGAATTTTTTGTTATTATATTTATTGATTGTATCTCTATCCATGGTATTAATAGGACTCTCTATTGTATATGTGTATAAGTTGAGATGAGTAAATATAATTGGGACTATACAAAATCATGCATATGATCCACCAATCCCAAATATGTCAATCTAGCAAGTTTATTGTCCTTCGTTTCCTCAACTTCTCTCACGTGCAATAGTGAGATTTTGCTAGTTGATTTCTCTATGTGATACTTGTTAGTTTTCTCCATATATTTCAACTTTCTCCTTTTCCCTTGGTGATAGTTGTAATATATGTAGTGTGTTGGTGTTTGAAGTTCATTAATGCACAATAAGATATATTTGAGCCGTTGGCCATGCTTTGAAGCAAAAATCTTATTGATATATGTTATGACTTCATTTTAGCCTTTTATGTGATTTATTGTATATCTTCTTTATGTGTGCATATTTCTTTGTTGGCATATGTCCTTGTGATATTTTCCACTTAGAGACATATACACATAAGCGTAGATAATCTTAGTTGATTTTTAAATACTTGGAGACCACCTTTCTATTCCTTTTGATTCTTTGGTGGATTCCAAAGTTATTTGCCTATGAGTGTTCGTTCCTCTTGTTTGCATCTTTGGGCACTCATATTTGCTCTCTCATGCCTTGTATTGTTAATTGAATTTGGATGAGTGAGGATTCCATGATTATGCACTCTGTTCCCAAATGCAATTATCATAATTGGTGCATTATCTTTGGGGAGCTCATCTAATTCATTTAATAATGCTCATTTGTATTCTTTCACATTTGTTGTGTTTTAAATGCTTATGGGGGAGCGAGGATTCCATATTTGTGCAAAATGTATTCTAATGCATCTATGTTGAATAGTGCACAAACCTTGGGGAGCTTCTCTATTTTGTTATTTAAAGCACTCTCTTGCTCATATCATAATATCTTGTTGTTTCCATTTGGACTCACTTGTTGTTTTCAAATTGGTTTGTCGGATCTTGTGATTGCTTGCGTCATTTGTGATGCGTTATTTTATTTTATTCCTTTGGCAATCTTCGGGTCCTCGTTATAGTTCTACTCCCTCCCAAGTATTCATCATTGGATATGTGTGAATGCACATCTTTGGAGGAAATATTACTATATTTGCCTTCTAGAACTTGTCACCCATTTCGGCAATCGATGCCAATGGGGGAAAGTTTTAGAGGGTTTAAGGGAAATGGTTTATGCTTTGAGTTTGTTCTTAAGCATTTGCCTTTCATGCGCATCTTTGTTGTTGCTTAGCATGTGGTATATAAAGGAAACTCCACCAATGATAATGATTGGCAATATATGCAATGAAATTCAAGTTCATCACACATGCATAGATTGTGGGGGAGTTTGCTCTATATATGGTGGTGGTACCAATATCACATACTTTTGTAGTATTTGATATTGGTATTACCATTTTATTCATTAATATTCCTTATATAAACCCTCTTAAGGGATTGTCATCAATTACCAAAATGGGGGAGATTGAAAGAACATGTGGGCCCCCATGTGTGGTTTTGGTAATTAATGACAATCTCTATGGACTAATGCTTGTATCAAGTTGTACGTGTAGGAATTGTCCATAGGCAATGCTTGAACCATTTGTTGGCTTCAAGGTTTGGAGAAGAAGTGAAGAGGATCATGTGGTGACCAAGGTGTTCAAAGAATGATCCACAGATTGGTCAAGTGAGAGTTAAACCTATGGCAAGTATGTCTTGAAGAATAAGATGGAGTAATACCTCTGGTGTATCTTCAAGGCATCAACATAATGAAGAAAAGAAGAAATGATGTGCAAGCTAAAGATGTGCAATATCTAGAAGATCTCATGCTTAAAGCTTGCCATCCTCGGTGATCATGGATCGATGAAGACAAGTTCAATGTAAAGGTTTCCCCATGTTGTATGGGGGAGTAACTTGCAAGTCTTCATCAAGCAAGTGCGTAAAAGAGCAATCAAGAAAGGTGTTCCATCTTGAGAAGGACAAGATCGTATACATCAAGATCAAGTGGAATATGTGCAAGGCAAAGGTATGATATTGATAGGGTTTCTTTCTTACCGGTCTCGTGGTGTTAGTTGGGGAGACCGGTTTATAGGATAGACAACCGTACTATCAAGATCAAGTGAGTCACTCGATCATATCTTTCAAAGAGAGCTAAAACCTTTACATACTTAGTATCATCCTTTCTTGGTTGATTATTTGGATCTTATCCATGTGAGGTTCTAGAGCTTGTGGTAATATTCATACAAGCTCTAGTTCATCAAAAATGGATTTCCCTTTTATATCATATTGCGTTTTTGATCTTTAAGGTTTTACGGTTTCTCACCAAGAGAGGTATCTCACATTATAATACATGAAATGTTCTCTCTTGGTGGTATCCAATATTTCCACTTTTTGTTGGGTAGCCCTTGTTGTCCTCTTTCCAACAAAATTGGTTTCGGGTGAATCGGAGTTTCCAAACTCTAGATATCGCCATTTGAAGTTTGCCTCTTATTTGGTCCGGACCGGAGTCTCCGGTCTGTGTGGACCGGAGTCTCCGGTGTAGTCCGGAGTTTCTGGATGTGTCTCCGGTGGTGACTTCAGAATCAGGGCTGGGACATACTGTATGGGGGTCCGGAGCCAGGTCCGGAGGCTACCCCGGAGTCTCCGGTGTTTCCTCAGTCCGGAGTCTCCGGTGTTGGAAGACCGGAGTCTCCGGTCTTGTTGGCTCTTGGATGGCCCAGGTCATTCAGATGGGCGGTCCGGAGGCTGGTCCGGAGGTTGGGCCAGAATCTCCGGTGTAGACCGGAGTCTCCGGTGTAGACCGGAGTCTCCGGTCTGACTTTTCCCCAACGGGCAGAAAACGGTCAAAAATATGTGGGCCTATAAAAAGGGGCCCTTCTTCCCCAATACAACTTCTCGAGTTTTACAGGCTTTCTCCTCCATTCTTGACCCTCTTGATCTTGCTCCCCCTTCAATCCCTCCCTTGATTCTTGCATATACTTTAGGGATTTGAAAGAGGAGATCTAGATCTACAATCCCACCAATCCATCTCTCCTCTAAGTTAGGGAAACATCTTGGGATCTAGATCTTGGAGTCTTTTGTGGATTTCCTCCTTTGTTCATCCTCTCTTATTCCCCCACAAGCTTTTTTAGCTTTGGTGGAATTTGGGAGAGAAGGATTTGAGCACTACTTGTGTTCTTGCCATTGCATTTGGTGCATCGGTTTGAGTTCTCCCCGGAGGATTTGGTGAGTGAAAGTTGAGAAGCTTTTTACTCTTGGGTTCTTGGAACCCTAGATGGTTTGTTGGTGTTGCAGGTTGTGTCCTTGGTGGCGTTTGTTGGGAGCCTCCAATTAAGTTGTGGAGAAGTGCCCCAACCTTGTGAGAGGTTCCGGTTGCCACCGACAAGTGCACCGATAGTGGAAGCGTGGATCGATCCCATTGGGGTGAGATTCACAGGAGAATAAGGGAGGCCTTTTTATGGTGTTGGTGGTTTGATACCACCCCCTCTCCAAACGAGACGTACTCCATGTTGGGAGGAACTCGGTAAAATATCGTTGTCCCCGCGTGCCTCGGTTATATCTATACCCGAGCTCTTTACTTATGCACCTTACATTGTGATAGCCTTCGTGCTTGAAGTAATATATATATATATATATATATATATATATATATATATATATATCTTGCTATCACTTTGTTGCTTGTATTGCTTAGCATAAGTTGTTGGTGCACATAGGTAAACCTTAGTTGTTCTAGATTGTGCTTACAAAGTAAACACTAGTTTTGTTCCGCCTTTGTTGAGCCACTCTAGAAAAAGTTTTAATCGCCTATTCACCCCCCCTCTAGGCGACATCCATATCCTTTCAACATGTAGTTCAAATCGGACTCACTTCCTACCAATTCGGCAGGAATTTGTCTTTTTCACCAGCGGTGGACGAAAAGATTCTAGATCCCCCGGTTGGGATGTTGTCCATGTAAGATGCTCTAATATTTTTTAAAAATAGGGTGATAGCATTTTGAATTAGCCATTTGATGGTTGCTTCATAAAACGCCTCGTTTTTTGCGCTCAAAAAATAGAAAATGGCTTTTCCGTGCGACGAAAAGGAAAACTTCCTCCTTCAAAATTGTTCATCATCCCATGATACACATGCGTGCACAATATGGGCATATTAGCGCAAACTATACCACGATTCTAGCAATAACATTGGTCATTTGACCTGAAATCCAGAAAACCTCGATTGAGATAGGTCATTTTGTGAAGGTATTTTTGAGACACAATGAATATACCAAGTTTGGTATTTTTCCATGCAACTATGTCACATAATATGACACCACGCGAAGGTTTTGCATTGTTTTCGATCGTTTTTGAAATTTTTATGCCCATTTCAAACTATCGTCAAACTTTCTAAATTGAGGGGCATGAAGATTCTTAGCTCGGGGATGAGCCTCACTAAACTTGCTTTAGATATTTGATGAAATAGCATATTGTGAACCTAAAAATGATTTTTGCAAAAAACATCAGCATCATATCATGTACCTGTGGTTCAAATCTAAGTCATTTCCTGCTGATTCGGCAGGAATTTGTCTTTTTATGAGGTATGGACGGAAAGGTTTGAGTTACCCAGGTTGAGAAATTGTCCATTCAATATGGTCTAGTATTTTTGAAAAATGTGGTATTATCATTTGAAACTTTTATTTGGTGGTTGCTTCACAAAACACCCTGTTTTTTGCACTCGGAAAATGAAAAATATGTTATACACAGGTATTTGTATTTTTTTGAATAAAAATTTATAATATTTGAGTTTATATAGATAGATCTTGTTTTTCTACAAATTTTGATATATTATATGTATTTTTTTGAATTTAAATGATTTAGTTATGATTTTTCTAAGATTAATGTGTCAAAAAAGAAAAATAGCTACGCCGACGGCTTTGCCGTCTGCATAGGTGTGAAACCTACGCCGACGACGTAGACTTGACGCCGTTGCTATGCCGTTAGCCTAATAGGCTACGCCGTCGACGGCTGCCATCGGGCTATTTATCCTATGCTGACGGCAAAAGTGGGTCGATGGCCCGTCAAGTTACGCCGACCGGCCCCAATAATTTGCCGTTGGTATAAAAAAGACCGTCAGCCTATCTAGTTATTCCCGCAGTGTCTTATCTTCCTCCATCGCTCCAAGATAAATCCACGATCATCTAATTCAAAGCAGAGGGAGTATTTTATTTTATTTAACTAGTAGTAGAAGTTAGGTAGAGGTACGGGTTGAGAAAGGCCGGCTTTTCAAGCCATCGACTACTCACAATTGACACGTACGCGCACGTGGACGAAATAAATGCAGTTGATCCGATCTGTTTTCGTAGCGTACGGTCGCGCGCTGATAATGCACGATTTATTCGTTCGTTGTCAAAAGGTGCATGCATGGCTTTTATGATCCAGCTAGCTCCACGTAGTAGCAATGGATGGCGACGTACGCGTTCGGCATCGATCGGTGTCACGGCCGGGCCGGCTACATCTACATATACGGGCCGGGCTGCCTGCCCAGCTTCAAACGCATCGAGGCAAGTAATTAACCAGCCATCATGATGAACGACATGGGCCGCCTCAGTGCTAGCATCCTGCTAATGCTCTCGCTCCTTGCCGCCGGCCGCCCCTCCGGTGCCGCCGCCGCCAACGACGACGTCGGCAGCGCTATCCGCCTCCCCAGCGACACCCAAGGTAAGTACGTCGTCAATTAGTATTATCTTCCATAGTTCAGCTTTTTAATTAGCGCGTGATGAAGAAACTGGTCGTCCTATCTCTCTCCGATGTGCAGCGGCGCCGGCGCCGGCGAGGCCGTGGAAGTGCTGCAACGCGGCGCTGTGCACCAAGTCGAACCCGCCCATCTGCCGTTGCACCGACGAGGTGGAGCAGTGCGCGGCGAGCTGCAAGAACTGCGAGCCGTCCACGTCGGACCCGTCCCTCTTCGTCTGCAACGACCAGTACATCGGCGACCCGGGGCCCATCTGCCGGCCGTGGCAGTGCTGCGACTCGGCGCCGTGCACCAAGTCGATCCCGCCGATGTGCCGCTGCACCGACGAGGTGGAGCGGTGCGCCGCCACCTGCAAGAGCTGCGTCCCGGCCGCCTCCGACCCTTCCCTCCGCGTCTGCAAAGACATTTACGTTGGGTATCCCGGGCCCAGGTGCAGCGCCGACGGCAATAACAACGGCGGCTGTAACTAGAAGGTAAGTCACGGCCTCGTCGGCGCACGTTGATCACCCGATCGATCGATCGATCAACGCCGATGTGCCACGTACGTGTGAAAAGAATAAAATAAGAACGGACCGTCTCTGGCGTTTATGGGACTGTACTATGGCCGGTGAACGAACATGTATGCATATGGTGGCTATGAATAAAGAGCGTTGAAATTCCTGTGCATTGCTTAATTGGTCGGCAAGAAGTACAATTAATAATACGTCTCCAAATTAGTACTAGTACAACCAAAATACTGTAGTAGCCTAGTAGGGATCGTACATGTGACTCAACCACCAGAAAATACAAGATGGGCGTGCAATTAACCTGGAGACGATTCGATCGTACGCCATAGATAGAAGAGGATAAGCACCAATGACTAAAAGCATCCCACTGGTTGGTCGTTCTCACATCGAAATTTGGACCTACAGTCGAACGAAACTAGATTTCAGCCGGTCAAGTTTTCATGCCGAGTTTTCGCGTTCTACTAAAATTCAGCAAATTCCGGCAAACTTTGAATATAAACAATTTTTATTAATTAAGGACGAATATATATATATATAATACATAGAATTTGGGCAAACACCTGAATTAAACTGCATTTAGGCTAAATTATAACTAAAACAACTAAAAAAGGCCGATGCCAACGCAGATGCCACTTCTACATGCCGAAGTTGCTATAAAAGCAGGCGTAGCCGGGGTCGGCCGTGCAGTCATCGTCGCCGTCGTCGTCACCCGACAACTGCGGTGGGCGGGAGCAGCCCTGGCCTGGGTCGCCGAACCTCCACGGTTGGTAGGACGGGCCGGCTTCATCATCGTCGTCGAGTACGAGGAGCGAACTGACGACGCGCAATGGTAGGCGAACTGACGGCGACCGCTGGCCTGGCGCTCGGCCTCCTCCTGCATCCGTTGAACTCGGAGCCTCTCGGACCCCTCCACGCGTGTTGTAGCGCCTCCCACGGCTGGAGCGTGCCCTGTCCGAAACCGTTCGCCGCCACGGGGTCGCCGGGTTACCTCTCGGCCATGGCTCTCTTCTCGCCGAAAGTTGATGTTCGCGGGGAGGGGGAAGTGGAGTAGCGTTGGAAGTGGGTGAAATGAGCCGGCGAGGGGGGAGGGGTGTAGCCACGCAGGCGGGCAACGGTGAAACGGCGGGAAATTAGTGATCGGTGGTCCGTCACGGGAGCCTAGGAGGCAGTGGCACGCCATTACGGCGACGCATGGGCCGACGTATGGGCAGTTATTGCCCGGCGGTCAATCGCGGGGTTCGACGCCGGAGGATAACGACGACTCGGCTTCAGTCACGGACTGGGTAGGTCCACTTGCCGGCTGTGTTTTTTTCACCGAATTCCCTTCGTCCGGCATTTCCAGAGCGTTTCCAGAATGTTGAAAATGGTCTGTAAAGTCTGGCCAAAGTTGACCTAAATCCAAATAAAACCAGGGTCATAAAAATATGATTAGACCAATTTTTGGTGTCCGAACCTAAAATTCACATGAAAAGCTGAGTGGAGATGCTCTAAGTCTTGGTCCAACACCATCGCTGTATGGCAGTGCAAGGCGCTTTCGTGAGCTGGGTTTTTACGCACCGTGAGGCGCGCGAGTCACTCACACAGAGCCGCGTGTGACTGACTCACGGACAAGGTTACCATCCTGAGTGACTCACGTATAAGAGCATCTCTCGCACACCTTTTAAAAATGCGAAACCCTTATACCCTTATAACTCAGGCGAGTTTATGGTTTTTGGCTGAATTTTTCGCCAGAATAGACCCCGTTACGAGGGCCGACCCGTAAACTTTTAAGGGGATTAGTAAATCAGCCCGTCTGGTCCGTATACATAAGGGTTTCCTCGTGTGATACGGGTCAAGCAAAGGTTCAGTCCCACCGCCCCCTTCACTCCTCCGCCGCACCCTACCATGCGTCGTCCACCAAATCGAGCATCGCCGACGAGCAATTACCGACGCGCCGCAGCAGATCCAACACCCCTACCGCCCCCATGTCTTGTCCTGGAAGCTCCGGCGTGGCGGGGGGAGGGGGGAGGGGGCATCCGACCCACTACGAGGCTTCTAGCTCGCGCGGCGCGTATGACTCCGACGAGGAGGAGCGCCGGTGTTGCATTCGCACTAACGGCACGCGCAAACGCGCCGCCCTCCACTACCTCAACCGCGGAGAGGAAGTGTCGCCGCGAGCTGGAGGAGTTTGAGGCGCGGCGTCGCGCGAGGCAGGGGAGCTCCAGCGGAGCTCGCGCTCGTCTGCCGCCGCCGAATCCGGAGGTGGAGTAGGAGCAGGAGATCCCGCCCGTGCTCGGCCACGTCATCACCTCCAAGGACTTCGTCGATGATGATGACTTCGAGCGCTAGACCGAGGTCCTCCTCGAGCGCAGCATCGCCGACGAGGAGGAGCGCCACGTGCGCGCTCGTCAGGACAAGGATATAGACGAGCTCCTCCTGGAGCATGGAATCGCCAACGAGCGTGGCGTCCTGGACAAGAAGGGCGAGTGGGACCTAGAGCGTGCGGTCCAGGCGGAGAAGGACATCGACCTCATCTCCGATGACGATGAGTGAAGCCCGACGCCGGCACCGTCGCCGCCGCACCACCCTGAGGGTCCCCGGTGAGCCAATTTTTGGGCAAAGGATTAGGGTTTAGGGCGGCGACGGTGATAGATCCCCACCTAGTAAATATTGGGCGACTTTTGTATATACTAGCATTGTGGCCCTCGCAAATGCGAGGGCACCACCGTTATTTTTTTTTATAGAAGAGCGTCATCTTTAATTTCTCAAAATTTATGAGAAAATATCTTCTTAAATTGATGGACATTGATTGAAGTAATGCATTATACAACCAGCATTTGCATATATAACCAAATAGTTATCACATGCATAGAAGAGATCTTTAATCGTATTTAGGCATTTTTAGGGAACATAAAATATACTTTGTTAATAAGGCTAAAGCTTTTATGTCAAAAGAGTATTTTAATCATTAAACATCAAGAGTTTTAATTCTACCTTTGTCTGATCTTACCCCGTGTCCCTTCATTTGCCATAAAAATAAACGATACTCTCATGTTGATTTAAAATGTATGATGTCTTACAAATGGTCAGTTTAAAGTATACAACCGGACCATTAGTTTGTTACTACGGAAAGAAGGAGATATATTATATCTCAGATTAATCGATCTGACTTTATTTGCAAGGTTCCGATAAATGTTTTGCCTACCAATAAAAATAGCTTATCTTTTATTTTGCAACTATGCAATATTTTGTTTTACTATTTTTAACCTACTATTTAGTCAATTCATTATGCGCTATCTCTCACTTGTATTTGTCTTGCCATATAACATGACTATATTATCATGGACGGCATAGTTTTGGCATCTTAATCAACTACATTTTTTCTACATGATTGCAAATTGCTAGGAGAGTATCCTAATAAATTTATGGATAAGGACCCACATAAACTTCCTCATGGTTTTTAATTTACGTAATAGTTTATTTAATCATTTAAATCATAGGAAAATCATAAAAACTCATTATATATAAATAATTTCAAAAGGTTATACTGAGACCAAATTTACTTCCACTTGACTATGATTTATACAAATATCTTGTATTTTTGGGAGGATTAATTGTGTCTTTAGAATCACCCTCCCTCCGATAACTTAGGTCATACTCTTTGAAGTCACTCGCATTTTGAAAACATGTGAAGTTAGTTAAACTCATCTAATTTAATTTTTTAATTTTATATGTATTTAGTGATATGTAGGATGTATGTACGCATTCTCTTTTTTTTTGTGTCAGGTTGTCAATAGGACACTATGTCTTAGGGAATATCAATCATATCGATCTTCCATGTAGTTTCCTTTTTCATCTTCGATCGGTTTTGGAGCGAGCATCACACATACCGTCTCTTTTCTTAAGTATAGTAGCTTTGGTAGGCTAAAATAGTCTACGAAAATATACTATCCTGAGACATGTACCATCCAGTTTTGAAGTTTTTTTCTCGTTGACCGACTTGATTTTGAGTTACCTTCTTATACATCACAATAGTTACTGTACTAAGTTAGCTGACCGATCTTGAGGTGGTGGATTTAGTTCTGCTCGTAGGCTAGCTAGAGAATCTGCGTACTAAGCAAGCCGATCGATCATGATCTGAGTTACCTGACAAAGTTTCTAGGTCATAAGCCGATCAACCATGGGCACAAGAGGGTAGAGACCATCATGGCATGGACCCTTAAACAGAGTTCTCCTTGTGGCCTGATCCTTAATCAAGAAAAAATATGGGTGAAACTCAATAAATACATCATTGTCTAAAGTAAGTTTATGAACAGAGAGAAGATTCTTAGATGCATCTGGAACATGGAGAATATCTCTAAGATGTAAAGAACTATGGGGAGTGTGCAACATTGAATGACCAATATGAGAAATTTGCATACCTTTACCATTTGCCGTGTGAACTTGATCATGTCCTGTATACCTTTCCTGGAAGGAAAGCTTGCTCATCTCATTTGCAACATGGTTTGTAGCACCCGTGTCAGAATACCAGTTTGTATCTACACCATATGAAACCATATTGGCACCTTTGTCACCACGATCACCATCATCACGACGGTCACGGTTGTTTTGAAACCTCCACCAACAGTCGTTTGCAGAATGACCATGGATCTTACATATCTGACATGTGACATTAACATAGGGGGTGGGTGCACGACCACGATGACGACCATCATCATGGCGGCCGCCATCATCATGACGCATGTTACCATCATCATCACGGCGACGAGACCGATCATCATAGCGACGATCACCACCTCCATCACGGCGATCATCACCTCCATCACGGCGATCATCATACCTGTCACGACGGCCATCATACCCACGGCGATCATCATAGCGACGACTGTCATAGAGGCGATCATCATAATGTCCACGATTATCATGCCGAGCACGATCCTCCTGATATGGACGAACACGACGGTCCTCCTGATAGCCACGGTCGCCCTGTCGCTGGTCATCCTGGTGTCGGCGTGGCAGTGGAGGATCACCACGCCGTGCTATGTTGGCAGACGAGACAAATACCTCTCCACCATCATCCACCTTGTGAAGCTGATCAAACGCTTGCAACTGACTACAAAGATCAGTGAGAGTAGTATTGGGATTGGCATTGACAGCCGTTTTCAGAGTATTGTATGAATCACCAAGACCGTGTAATACAGACCAAATAAGTTCATCATCATCCAAGGGCTTGCCAGCAGCAGCAAGCTCAGCAGCTATGTTTTTTAGTTTGGAAACATATTTTTCAGCGGAGAGATCACCTTTCTTTGTGTCATTCAAAGCAGAATGAAGTTGTTGAGTCCGAGAACGAGTCGCCGGTGTTGTAAGGGCCTCAAGTGCCTTCCATACTTCCGCAGAGGTTTCAAGGCCAATGACATGTGATAAAATATCAGGTGATATGGAATTCAAGATGTACCTTAGAACCTGCTGATCGCGAGTAATCCAAGCAACATACTCGGTATTTTCAACTGTCATTTTCTTTCCATCTGCGAGTTCAACTTCAATTTCTTCGGCCGGAGGTTTCTCTAGCCCCTTCACGAGATTCAGGACTCGGGCTCCACGCAGCGCGGGGATGACCAAAGCCTTCCAGACCAAGGGATTTTCACGCGTGAGGAGCTGACTCGGCGGTGCTCCAAGGGCAGCGGTAAGAGCCGCCAGAGATGAAGCAGACGAGGACGTCATGTTGATATACTGCAGCAGCAACGGAAGGTCAGCGGCAGTAGGAAGCTTTTTTCTTTTTCTGGGATTTGATCAACACAACAATTAAAGAATTGCACCGAGTTTTGGGACGTGGGTAACGAATCTGGATTTGTTGTGTTTTCTAGGGGTCTTCGCAGCAGCAGCAGAAAAGCGTCTGCAGCAGCGGCGGTTTGAAGCTTTTGGGATTTTGGTGGCGGCTGTAGACAAGCTACGGCGGCGGCGAGTTATACCGGCGGCGGCGGCGGCAGGAAAGACTGCGATGGCGGCGGCGGTGTAGGCAACTAGGTCAGGGAGGAGAGCAGCTCTGATACCATGACAAAGTTTCTAGGTCATAAACAGCCTTGGCTTCAGCTGGTTTCGCGTTAGATTGAATCATCGTACACAGGAAAGATATACACGGAGGAGAGGAGATACCGATCGTAACCGATCGGGGTCGGCCGGAGGGAGGAATCCGTAAGCGGTTGGAGTACTAACTCCATACCGTGACAAGATAGACTCAACTACTCCTAATCACAGATTACAAAAAACTTTGTTACACATATTGTTTAACATTACCAACCTAGCTAGCTAGCTAGTTAGTTTGAGATGGAGTCGATCATTTTTTTTGATAGCAGAAGTCGTCTTTGCCATACAACCTGGATGGATGCTGTCATATGACTCTGCCGTGAGCTTCCTTTTTGTACATTGTCTTCGGTCACGGCTTTTGCACACGGACTCCACTAATTACGCGGAAGAGAAAAAGCAACTACGCGGCCGTGGAACGAATACCTATGACTCGTCGTGGCCTTTTTCTTTACAACGTCTCCTGTGACGGCTTCAACTTGACACGTACGGGACTTCACCGATTACACAGCCGGCAACCGGGCTGTCACGTCTAATATATTACGTAATCTATAACTCTGATTAAATCATAGCCATCAATTATACATCTAACCGTCTAAATAATTTTGATGATGTGGATCAACGTAACGTCTCGAAAAACAGTCTTATATTGCTTTTAGTATATAATAGATGATCGCGACGAACTCCGTATGAACTCGATAAATCTCCCATGAATGTTTAAGTTTTACGGTTTGCATGTAGTGTATCTGTTCTGCGCGTTATAAGGACGGACGGATAAGGAATTCTTCTAAGCATGGCGAGTGCAATTTGCCCACACGGCCGGGATACACGTACAGCGTACACACGTACGCGCGCGGAGAAGAGGACGCGATCGAGAGGGACCATATATGCGCATCATTCACGGATAAAGGTCACGATCGATCCTGCAGGACAAGCGACGATTATATATTAGCCATAACTGTCTAAGCGAGGCGATTATTCGCAATAATGCATTTGATTATTCAGTTTCGTACAGTAAGCAAGTGTCAGCAGCATTGACCATGCGTGGAATCCGTACCATGATTGGTCGGCCCGATCCATACGCAGCTCCCATCCGGTACGGTGCATGTAATCTGTCACCGTCTCCCTGCCGCATCCAGTCCACATCTGCACAACGTGCTCCTCGACTCCGATCCTCCTGCCTGCCTGCACTTTCGTGATTCATTCCTAGCTACCGTGTAATAACATCTCTCGCCTCGTTCCTTGGCATCTCTAATCCATTCCTAAAACTTTAGATGAGTAAACCGAATCATAAAACTTAGAACATCTTCACTCGTTGGCAGTTTTCAGATAGAAATCCGAATATATTTTGGGCCGGACGAAACTAGATTCGGTCTGGACACGCCGACTTTCCCACTCGCGTTTTCATGCCAAGTTCCCGTGTTTAGCTAAAAAATTCAGACAAACATGGCAAAATTTGGGCAAATATAGACGGATTCAATTAATTAAGGGTGAATACTTAAAATTCAGACAAACATAGATAAAATTTGGCCAAGTTCCTGCCTTTAAACTACATCTAGGCTAAATAATAACTAGAAAAACTTAAAAAGGCCGCCGTTGATGCCGATGCCGATGTCGGACGCCGCTTCTATATTCCGAAGTTGTCGTAGAAGCAGGTGTAGCCGGGATCGGCCATGCAGTCATCGTCGCTCGGTGGCTGCGGTGGACAGGAGCTACCATGGCCGTTGTCGCCGCACCTCCAGGGCTAGTAGGAGGGCCAGCCTCTTCTTCGTCATCGAGGACGACGAGAAGCGCGCCCTGGTAGGCAAGCTCGCGACTAGACCAGGCCTAGCGTTCTGCCTGCTCCTGCTGGCGCTGGACATGGCGCCGCTCCGTCACCTCCCAGTTTTCCTTGGACCAGGCGAGGATGTCCGGCAACAAAGGCTCCGGTAGGGGCGCGGCGCCGTGGAGGGATTGCTCCATCGCCATCCTCATGGAGAAGACATCCTCGTCGATGGGCATCGCCCATTCCGCCGGCTCCGGCTTCGGCTGGTGAAGGCGGAGACGGCCAGTGGGAGGCGAGGGCGCACGGAGCTCGTTGATGACGATGCCCTGTGCCCTTGTCCTCGGCGGCGAGCGGACTAGCGTCTCCGGCTCCCGCTTGACCGACCAGAGTGGCGGCGACACTATCAGCGTGGACCCGGAGGAGCAGGAGGCCGAGGGTACGGAGGAGGAGGAGCTGAGGCTGGCCATCCTCCTCGGCAGCCAGTTGGCCGGAGGATGGCGGCTCGCCCTTGTCACCAGCGTCGGATTGCAGGGAAAGGCGAGGCGAGGGTTGTTGCCGACGTGGATGTGCTCCACACGCCGAGGCGAGGGTTGTTGTCACTGACTGGGCGGGTCGACACGCCGAACGTTATGTTTCCTGCCGAATTCGCTTCGTCCGGTGTTTCCAGTGCGTTCCCAGCAACCCGGAAACGGCCTAAGAAGTCCGGACCAAAGTTTGCCCAAATCCGGACGAAACTAGGATCCTGGGAACATGGCTGGGCCAATTTCGGCGTCCGGACCAAAAAAAACGTCCTGGGAACGACCTTCTGGGAAGCCAAGTGGGGATGCTCTTAGAAGAGTAAAAATACTCATGTAAAGCTTGGAGGTTTCTAACCAAACCTCTATATTTAGAGGAGTAAAAGTATTTTTTCCTTTGTGGTGCAATAGGTCCATACATATGCATATATAATCATAAATTAATAGTCAAATGCATACCGATACAACCCGATGCACACAATACATACCAATACAACCCGATACAATCGATACATAGAGAATACTTACAATACAAACCAAAATAAACAAAACTATTTGAGTTATGCCGTCTTGACAGCATTAGAACACATAACAAGAATGTGCCATCTATTCACGATCGAGTTAATCGATCTACCTCTTCTTGTCTTTTCATTAAAATTCTCTTCATATAATGCATCATCTATAAGAGTTTGATGGTGCCATGCAAAATACAACTCGTTGTCTTCGTCCTCGGTCCATTTAGAATTTTTTGCACTACATTTGTAACAAAAAGCATGTAAGCCATAACTTCTTATACTCTGATTTTATATTAAGAAAAAAAGGAAAAAAATCACCTTTTTCCTCCAACTCTGGCCAAAGATCCCGCGCAGACCAAACCTGTGTTGGGCGGTAGGGGAGGCGGTACCAACCCCGGGACTCGCGGGATCTGTGGTGGGCGAGGAGGAGGGGGCGAGCCTCGTCGCTACATTGGTGATGGTCGGCCTCCTGGGAGCCGACTCCGTGTTGCCGTGGTCACCGGAGGCGACCCCGGCTCCGATTTGCGACGAATCGACACTGACGGAGCCCGATTTGCGTCAAATCGAGGCGGCGGCCAGGGAAAGCTCGCTCTCCCCATCGATTCCGGCAACAGCGAGAGGCGGTAGAGCGACAGAGGAGTGGGCTGGAGGGAAGCGCAGGGACCGGGAAGGGGGCGACGGGTCGTGAGGCGGGAGGTTTTCTCGGAAGTGGCCTTGCAGGAGTAAATTTAGGAGTCGGCCGCCACTTTTACTCCTCCGATAAGTAAAAATTTACTCCTCGGGCCGTTTTCGGGATCGGTTTGGTGCGACATCTACCAAAACTTACTTCTCTGCCCTTAGTAGTACTTACTTCACTGGTTTTAGCATTAGTTATATTACCAGAGATGCTAACATAGCATCTCATATGTGTGCTAGTAGGGCTAGTGGTCAAAGAAGGAGATGTTTGTGGGTGAATTATGAACCACAGTTTCTCGTAGACGCTCATGAGAACGATTTATCTATCTTCTGCTAAGAAATATAAGAAGCTCTTAGATCGCAAAAAAAAAGAAAGAAAAAAAGATTGTTGCTTGGTGGGCGCGAACGACGCACCGATCGACAAGGCCCGGCCCAACACTATCACGGCCGACAAATGGAGGCTCGGGTCAGTCTGTGTCTCCCACTGCCCGATCTCGATGGACAAAGAGGAAGCATAGCATCTGTAGTTTGGCGCGATATAACCATTGGCGTCAGTTCCGGCCCTCATCATCATTCTTCTAAAGGACGGACGACCCACGTACGTACGGGCCAGATTTCGGATTTGTTACTGATGAGAAAGAAAATGATGTGGGATATGTTTCAATTCGATCAAAGAGCACGTTCACGAAACTGAACACGTTTTTGGCGATAAATAAATCTCTGCAAACCCAAAGCGGCCGTTACAAAAAGGCCCTCTCTCTCTCTCTCTCTCTCTCTCTCTCTCTCTCTCTCTCTCTCTCTCTCTCTCTCTCTCTCTCTCTCTCTCTCTCTCTCTCTCTCTCTCTCTCTCTCTCTCTCTCTCTCTCTCTCTCTCTCTCTCTCTCTCTCTCTCTCTGCTAAATCCAGCTGATTCTACTTTCGCCCTGGCACCTTGGGCGCAGAGCATACACCAAAATGATCAAGCTAGATGCTCGAAGAACATCGTCTTATTCATTAATTACTACACCATCTAAGTTACTATCTCCGTTCCTTAGAATAAGGTCTATAAATTTAGTTAAAAGTCAAACATTGCAAAAAATTGATCAAGTTTATAATTTTTTTATCAATAACTATGATAATAGATAGCTATAGTATGAAAATATATTTTATAATGTATCAAATAAGATTGATTGTGGCGGGTGGGTCTCTCCGGCCCGGAGCCGACGGTGGCGGAGCGGGCTGCTCTCCGTGTCGCGGCTCGTGACGAGATCCCAGGTACTTCCGCCTCATCTAGCTCTTCTCCCTTTGCCCCTGTTTCCTCAGGCCTTCCTGGTTCGCCGTTCTATGTCTTGTCCGAGGTGTCGCTTGCCCACCTAGGCGAGGTGGCCGATGATTGTGGCATTGTCTTCCGTGGTGAGAAGGGTCCGCGGCTTGAGCAGATTGCCGCCATTAAGGCGCGCGAGGGGTATGCGGGCGCGCTCGCGGCTGCTCGGGCACGGGATGCCCGAGAGCGGGAACGCGCCCAGATCCTCACCAAGACTAGGTTGTCAGGACCTGGTCTCAGCGAGGATCCCCCTCCTGCGCCTGACGGGAGGGAGGTAGCCCCGGAGCCCGCCCCTCGGGGTAGGCCGCGGGGAAGACCTCCCAAGGCTGCTGCTGCCGCGCCGCCCGCCCTCGTACCGGTCGTGCCCTCTCGGTCCCTGCTAAGGGGACCCCAGAGGATTGAGTTCCCCTATGGATCTCATCCGGGCCTTTTGGGTGTTCATCTGGAACATCCGAGGGTTCGGGCACAAGGGTCGCCGCCGCCAGATAAATGAGTACCTTCGCTTAGAAGTGTCGGATATTGTCGGCCTTCAGGAAACGATTCACCAAGATTTTTCCATCTCCGAGCTTGAGGGTCTTAGTCGTTGCAAATTCTGTTGGTCCTGGCTCCCGGCTGTTGGCCACTCTGGGGGCATTATCCTTGGTGTCAAGGAGGACACCTTTGAGGTGGATGATATGGACCGCGAGGAGTTCTTCGTGAGCATGGCACTCACTCATAGACAATCGCGCTTCAAATGGGAGATTATCATTGTCTATGGTCCCGCGGACCATAGGAGGTCCCCCGAGTTCCTGCTCGAGCTTAAGCTGAAAGTGGAACGGTCGGAGATCCCGGTGGTGGTGGCCGGGGACTTTAACCTGATCCGCTCGGCTGAGGACAAGAGCTCGACAAGCGTGGACCTCCCTAGGATGCGTATGTTTAATGACTGCATTGCGGACCTGGCTCTTCGGGGGGTTGCTCGTGTGGGGGCTAGATATACTTGGACCAATAAGCAGCTGGCCCCGATCCGCAACGTCCTCAATCGGGCGTTCGTGTCGGTTGACTGGGAAGTGATGTTCCCCCTTTGCTCTCTGCGGGCTGTCACCCGGATTGGCTCGGACCACACTCCGCTCCTCCTCTCCTCAGGTGGGGGGACTCCGCCTAGACTGACACTACTAGGAAAACGGCTATAGGTAATCCACACATCCGTGGCGCACGTGCTAGTGCTGCCCCACGGGTAAAATAGGCGTGGCGCACTGCCCACAGGTGCCCTATGGCTAACTGCTGTAAGCGTGGCGCACATGGGGGTGGTGCGCCACGCCTATGTGTGGGCCATGGCACATGTGGCCGCAGCACACATACCCGTAGCGCACTAGGTCAAGGTGCGCTACGGATGTGCAACTTAGCCGTAGGGCACTCCGGCCTAGTAAGCTACGAGGATGTAAGTTGCAGCAGCTGGGTCAACTTAGCCGTAGGGCACTACACCAACTCCACACCCTCCCGTGGATCGCCTTTTAGGCTTTCTAAAAAATAAAAGAAAATGATAAACACTTCAAAAAATAAAATCATTTCAAATGTAGGTAGGTAATGTGGTATAGTTTCTAGGAAAATTAACAAACATGATTTTCCACTTTTTCTGCAAAAAAAAGTTATTCCACGGTAAAATGGCCGTAACATTTGCATACGATGTCGAAAAAAATCGTATAATCTACCAAAATGACGAGAATGATATTTCGCATCCGCTCGCAACCACCTCCGGTCGTTTAGTGATTTTTTAGATTTTCAAAATTCGAAAAGAGTAAAAAGTTACGGTCAAAAGACCGTTTTTTCTGCAGAAAAAAAAATTAGAGGGCAACTTACCCGTAGCGCACCACCACCTAGTGCGCTACGAGTAAGTTGGACAGGATTCAAAATTTGAATCTCCACCCCGCCCAGCTACCCCTCTTCCCTCCCCCTTCTCTCTCCTTTTCTTTTCCTCCCTTCTACTTTTCCTTTTCCTTTTCCTCCCTTCTCCTTTCCTTCTTCTTCTCCTCCTCCTTCTCCTCCTCCTCCTCCTCCTTCTCCTTCTCCTCTCCTTCTTCTCCTCCTCCTCCTTGTAGTGAAGATGGTGATGGCGGCCTCCTCCTTGCAACGGCGACAACGACGCCGGGCTCCTTCTTCTCCTCCCCCTTCTTGCAGTGACAACGACGATGGAGACGGCGGGCTCTCTCCTCCTCCTTCTCCTCCTTGCAGTGACAACGACGGTGGCGACGGCGGGCTCTCTCCTCCTCCTCCATCACCACCTCCTCCTCTTTGTAGTTCTGACGGCGGCGACGGGCTCTCTCCTCCTCCTCCTCCTCCTCTTCGACGAGGCGACGACGGTGACATCAACGAGCGACGGCACTGACGGCGACAACACCGACGAGATCCAGATCTCCCATTTTTTTTTGAATTTTGAAATTTTTATCCGTGGCGCACAGCACCTAGTGCGCCACGGATAGCTTTTTCATATGCGTGGCGCACAACCCCTAGTGCGCCACGGTTATCTTTTAAGAAGCATGGCGCACCACCTAGTGCGCCACGGCTAAAACTTAGCCGCAGCGTACGCTTTGTGGCGCACCCGTAGTGCGCCACGGATGGCCAAAATAGGTGCGCCACGAATTAGCCTTTTCCTAGTAGTGTGAACCGATTCCACTTTGAATCCTTCTGGCTTCAGAAACAAGGATTCGTGGAGGCTGTTCGATCTAGGTGGCTCGAGGCTGCTGCATCCCTTCCCCGTGTATTCTCGGCAGTTGATATCTGGCACCACTGTGCCAAGGTATCCTGTCAATTTATGCGAGGTTGGGGCGCCAACCTGGGGGCAGACCTCCGGGCCCGGAAGGGGTCCATCCTGCAGGAGATTCAGGCGCTAGATCGAGAGGTTGACGCTAATGGCCTCTCGGTGGATGCTTGGTCTCATAGATATTCCCTAGAGACCTCCATTATGGAGATTTTTAGGGGCGAGGAGGCGTTTTGGCATCAGCGGAGCCGCCGGAACTGGACGGTTCAGGGGGAGTCGAACACGGCCTACTTCCACGCCATTGCGAATGGACAAAGGAGGAAGTGTTCGATCCCCTGCCTCTAGGAGGGTGGGTCCCTGCTAGAATATCCTCAGGCTCTCTCTGCCCACATTTATAGCTTCTACAAGTCCCTCTTCCTGGCGGTGGACCCCTCGGGCATCTCCCTCGCCCCGGACTTTTGGCCGTCAGGGGCGCGTGTCACCCTGCTGCGAACGCGGACCTCACTCGCCCGTTTCTCGTAGAGGAGATTTTTGCGGCCTTGAAGTCCATGAAGACGGGGTCGGCCCCGGGTTCTGACGGTCTGCCGATGATTTTCCTGCAGTCCTTCTGGGAGCAGTTGAGGCCGGTGGTCCTGCTGATGTTCCAGGAATTCTACACTAGGACCCTGGTGATGGCTCGTCTGAACTTTGGTGTGATAACTCTGATCCCCAAAGTAGTTGGGGCCACTGATATCCGCCAGTTCCGTTCCATCACAGTTATTAATGTTGTCCAGCGGCTCTTTGCGAAGGTCTGTGCTCTCCGTCTGGCCCCGGTGCTTGAGAGACTCACTCAGCCCCTCCAGTTTGCTTTCCTTAAGGGACGCCTCATTCATGATGATGTCCTTGCCCTTCATGAGATTATTCATGAGGTCAAGTCACGTCATCAGAAAGGGGTGTTCCTTAAACTGGACTTCCAGAAAGCCTATGACCGTCTGGACTGGGCTTTCTTGAGGCTAGTACTGGAAAGAAGGGGCTTCGACGACCGCGTGATTTGCTGGATCATGCAGTTCGTGATGAGTGGTAGTACGACGATCAACATCAATGGGGTGATTGCCCCTACTTCTCCCCATCTTGTGGGGTTAGGCAAGGCGACCCGATCTCCCCCCTCCTCTTTAATTCCGCGGTGGATACCCTTGCAGAGATTTTGGATAGAGCCAAAATCGCCGGCCACATTTCTGGTGTGGTAGGGCATCTCATTCCGGGAGGGGGAGTTTCCCATCTCCAGTACGCAGATGATACCATGATCATGGTGCAGGGCTCGGAGGACGACATTAGGAATCTGAAATTCCTCCTACTGTGCTTCGAGGAGATGCCTGGGCTCAAGATCAACTTCGACAAGAGTGAAGTCATGGTGCTTGGCTTCGACGAGGTCGATCGGCAGCGTATCGCCGATAACCTCAACTGCAGGTTGGCGGAGTTCCCCATTACTTATATTGGGATGCCCATTCGGGAGACTAGAGTTTTGATCAGGGATCTTGCACCCCTAGTCACAAGAGTGCGCACTAGATCCGAACCTTGGCGTGCGAGACTCATGACAAAGGGGAGCAAAACGGTACTGATCAACTCCTGTCTCTCGAGCCTTCCCATGTATCAGATGGGGCTGTACCTGCTCCCTGAAGGAGTCCATGCCGACTTCGCCAAGGAGTTGTCTCGATTCTTTTGGGCGGCGAGGGATGGCCACCAAAAATACCACATGGTGAAGTGGGCGGACGTTTGCGCCCCCAAAGAGTTAGGGGGCATAGGTATTCTTGACTCGCGCCGCTTCAACATGGCCTTGATATTGAAATGGGTCTGGCGTATTCTGCGGGAGGACGGGGGTCTTTGGCTGCAGCTTATCAAGGCTAAATACCTCCGAGGCCGCCCCCTCTTGGCTTGCGAGCGCCGGGAGGGGTCGCAGTTCTGGAGATCGATCCAGGATATTAAGCACTCTATTGGTCGGGGCATTACCTTCGTGGCGGGCAATGGCAGGGGATCCCGCTTCTGGCTCGATGCCTGGCTGTCCCCTGATCCCCTGGGAGTGTGGTTCCCCGCCTTGTTTGCCATCGCCACGTCCCCTGCTTCGCTTGTGGCTGAGAATACCCGGGGGATCAGTGGGACTTGATCTTCCGCCGCACCTTTAATGAGGTGGAGGCGGGGGAATATCAAGACCTGTTGGAGTCCCTTCCGGCATCTCTCTCCGAGGCGCAGGACGTGGTCTCCTGGCAGCTTTTACCCTCCGGGGAGTTCTCAGTGGGCTTAGCTTATAGGGCCCTATTCCAGGGCCCTGAGCGTCGGTGGGCGACTCCCCTTTGGAAGGCCCCCCTTCCTCTTAGTATTCAGATCTTTGTTTGGCAGCTCCTTCGTGACCGCCTTCCCTCGGGAACGGAGGTATCCAAACGTAACGGCCCTGGTACTGGCCGGTGTCCCCTATGTGGGACCCCGGAGACGTGCGCCCACATTATGTTCTCTTGCTCTGCAGCGCGGTTTTTGTGGAGCTTTATTCGTGAAGCTCTGGGTCTGGCGTGGCAGGCGCAGGAACTGGGGGAGTTCCTGCAGTCCCAGGCTACCAGGACAGGCGGAGGTCGTCGTCTCTTTTGGCTTCTCTTTGCGGCTTCGTCGTGGACACTTTGGAATGTGCGCAATAAGATGGTGATTGAACGTGTGTTTCCCACCCGGGCAACTGACTCTATTTTCGTTTTGCTCGCTTTCTTACAGCAGTGGTCCCCCTGGTACGGCAGCGTGACCGGACGGCTTTCGAGGCCTCCCTTGAGGCTCTGAGGTCGGTGGTGTCCCCCTTCTCGGCGCCGACTCCCCCCCCTCCCCCCATCGCCGCCGCCCACGTCGTCCTGAGGGACCTTCCGTGTACCTTTCTTTTGTTATTTTTCCTTGGACTGTGATGTGATGTGGCCTCAGCGGTCTGTGACTCCTTTTTTCTTCTGTCCTTTGGCCTCGGCCTTGATGTGGTTGTATGTCAGACTTTGTACTTGGGATTGTGCTTTATTTATAAAGCGGGGCGCGAGCCTGATTCGAGAGAAATAAGATTGATTTTACCTTGTAGATGTTTATAGTTTTTTTCTAAAAGTTTTGTCAAACTTTGCAATGTTTGATTAAATTTATAGGCATTATTCTAAAAAACGGAGGGAGTACTACATATAGCTAGGCAACTACTAATAAAGAGCACGTACGTACAATAAGTTCCCAGCATTATGGACTAACTGAGCTGGAAACAACACCCAAAGCGGCTACTCTCGACATGCATATACGCTGACTGAACAAGATTGAGGGCGAGCTTGTCGAATCCGCCTGTCGGGAACATCTCTCACTGCCTGGACCAGCTCGTCAAGCGTGTCGCGGATCACGGCCACCGGCTCCTCCATAAGCTAGCAGAGCTTCAAGCCCCATGCACCTGTGCGATAGATGAGCATGTACATGAACTGAACTAATGTATGATGATGAGAATATATAGGCAAAACGACGGGAGGCCGTCTAGCTAGCTCACCTCTCCAAGAACGCCAGGAAGGAACCATGAACGCCGATCTGCTCCTGCTAGAGTCTTTAGAGGAAAGGAATGAAATGGCCGAATGAGTCCTCGGGTGGCAACCGCGCGCATGTTGCATACGCTCCCGGGTCTGTCATGCGGACCCATGCATGTGCGGGTCGGTTTGTGATGAAATGGTGCTACACAGTTTTTCTCTCTTTCTCCCGACTCTTCCGAACCCTTTGACCTCTCTCCTTATTTTTGTCGCCTCCCTCTCCCTGGCTATGGCCGCGGTGGCGGAGCATCCGGCGGCGCAGGTGACGGGGAACGATGGGATGCCCAGGCACAATCCCTTCACTAACATCGCTTCCATCGAGCGCGTGAAGGGGTCAAACTCATGCCGCCAAGCGCCTCCACTCGGGCATCCATGAGCATGGCCAATCCCTATCCCTACCTTCTCTCGAGCCAGCCACCGTGACCATGTTGGGCCGCTCGAGGCCTCCGGAGCTTCTCTCGGATCTCTTCCCGAGCCCCAAGCTTTGATCCCTGCCACCTCTACAGCGCTTGGCCGCCGCCGGCCACTCAAGGCCTCGCCTCCGCCGTCTCCTCCATCACCGATTCATGAGCCCCTAGCTTCAACGAGAGCAACGGCCACCCCTGCATCTCCCTCACGCCCCCCCCCCCCCCCCCCCTCCCCCCGTCGCCCACACCCCGCCTCCTCATCGAGCACATGGAGCGCGTCGGGAAGCCTCCCCGCCCGGAAGAGTTGAAGACGAGGTCGGCGGACGGCGTGTTCCGCGGAGCCTCCAACCAAATCGAAGCCCTGGTGGCACCCACCGACATGCAGGCATTTATATACAGTACGTGAGCCGACATCCTCGACGGTGGCAACGCTCGACGTGTGTCAACCGGCGTGGCATGCACTTTGACACGTACTATGTTGCATGGTGATGCACACCTGAAGGTCATATCCTCACATAGATTGCTTCGGCAGGATACATGCCACTATTATTTAGAAATTTAATTATCATCATGGGAAAAATGCTACATTGTTGTATAGACATGGCTTTACAGTGTGTCAAATGGACAAACTTTGTGTAACCCCAAAAAGCACACGATAAAGTATGCGAACACGGCAAATTTTTAAAAAGGAACACGATAAATCAAGACCCACAAAGGAAAACACGGCAAAAAAAAACACCCGGCAAAGTCGACAGCAGCACACGGCATAGGTGTCGTCACAGCAACGAGGTGGGACCCGTGACCCCACAGGTCCACTTGACGGGGAGGAGCTAACGGCTGTAGGCGGTGGCATCTTTGCCGTGTGCCCTCGTTGGCCTTTGCCGCGTGTATTCTATAATATACACGACAAAGTCTTTTTTTCCTTTATCACATTACTCTTAGAAAATTTTAAAAAAATATTCTAATTTTGAAAAATACAAATAATATATAAAATTTGCATAAAAATAAGATCTATCTATCTACACTCCAATATTAGATATTTATGTTGAATAAGAATCTTCATGTTCACCGTTTTGACCATAGTTTAAAACAGGCATAAAATTTTCAAGCGAAACAATATGAAACCTTTACGTGATGTCATATTATGTGACATGGTTGGAAGAAAAAATATCAAACTTGGTATATTGATTATGTGTCAAAAAACCTTCACAAAATTACCTATCTCAATTCAGGTTTCCTGATTTTCAGGTCAAATGACCAACAATGTTATGGCTAGAATTAAGACATAATGTGTGATAATATGCCCATATTATGTATGCATATGCATCATGGGATGGCAAACAATGTTACAGGAGGGAGTTTTCCTTTTCGTCGTACCAAAAAACCATTTTTCATTTCCCGAGCGCAAAAACGGGGTTTAGGAACCACCAAATTGCTAATTCAAAATGCTACCACCCCATTTTGAAAAACATACTAGACCACCTTACATGGACAATGTCCCAACAGGGGGATCTCAAACCTTTCCATCCACCCCTGGTAAAAAAGATAAATTCTTGCCGAATCGGTAAGAAGTGGGTCAGATATGAACTACATGTATATGATCTGATGCTCATGATATTTTACAAAAAGTCATTTTTTGGTTCATAATATGCTATGTCATCAGAGATCCAATGCAAGTTTAGAGAGGCTCAGCCCTGAGCTAAGATTCTTCATACCCACCGTTCGACAAAGTTTGACGATAGTTTAAAACAGGCATAAGAAATTTAAAAATGACCGAAACAATGTGAAACCTTCGCGTGGTGTTATATTATGTGATATATTTGGAAGGAAAAATATCAAACTTGGTATCAAGTATGTGTCAGAACAACCTTTACAAAATGACGTATCTCATTCGAGGTTTCCTGACTTTCGGGTCAAATGACCAATGTTATGGCTAGAATCAAGGCATAATTTGTGATAATGTGCCTATATTGTGCATGCATGTGAATCATGGGATGGCAAACGATGTTGCAGAAGGAAGTTTTCCTTTTCGCCTCACCAAAAAGCCATTTCCATTTCCCGAGCGTAAAATATGGGGGTTTAGTAACCGCCAAATGGATAATTCAAAATTCTACCATCCTATTTTTCAAAAATATTAGACCACCTTACATGGACAATGTCCCAACGGGGGAATCTCAAATCTTTTCGTCCACCCCTGGTAAAAAAGACAAATTCCTACTAAATCAGTAGGAAGTGAGCCAGATATGAACTACAGGTACATGATCTGATGCTCATAATTTTTTATAAAAATTATTTTTAGGTTCATAATATGCTATTTCATCAGAGATCCAATGCAAGTTTAGAGAGGATCAGCCCCGATCTAAGAATCGTCATACCCGACATTCGACAAAGTTTGACGATAGTTTAAAATAGGCATTAAAAAATAAAAAATGATCGAAACAATGCAAAACCTTCGCGTGGTGTCATATTATGTGACCTAGTTGGAAGGAAAAATATCAAACTTGGTATATAAATTATGTGTCAAAAAAACCTTCACAAAATAACCTATCTCATTCGAGGTTTTCATACTTCCGGGTCAAATGACTAATATTATGTCTAGAATCAAAGCATAGTTTGTGATAATGTGCTCATATTATGCACGCATGTGTATCATGGGATGGCGAACAATGTTGCAGGAGGAAGTTTTCCTTTCCGTCGCACCAAAAATCCATTTTCTATTTCCCGAGCGCAAAAACAGGGGGTTTAGCAACCACCAAATGACTAATTTAAAATGTTACCACCCCATTTTCAAAAATACTAGACCACCTTACAGGAACAATGTTCCAACAGGGGAATCTCAAACCTTTCCGTCCACTCTTGGTGAGAAAGACAAATTCCTGCCAAATAGGTAGGAAATGGGTTAGATATGAACTACAGGTACATGATCTGTTGCTCATAATTTTTTAGAAAAATCATTTTTAGGTTCATAATATGCTATTTCATCATAGATCCAATGCAATTTAGAGAGGCGCAACCTCAAGCTAAGAATCTTCATACCCATCGTTCGATAAAGTTTAACGATAGTTTGAAACAAGCATAAAAAATTCAAAAATGATCCAAACAATACGAAACCTTCGTGTGGTGCAATATTGTGTGACATAGTTGTAAGGAAAAAATATTAAACTTGTATATTAATTATGTATCAAAAACCATTCACAAAATGACATATCTCATTCGAGGTTTCCTGACTTTCGGGTCAAATGACCAATGTTATGGATAGAATCAAGGCGTAGTTTGTGATAATGTGTCCATATTGTGCATGCATGTGCATCATGGGATGGCGAAAAATGTTGCAGGAGAAAGTTTTCATTTTCGTCGCACCAAAAGGCCATTTTCCATTTCCCGAGCGCAAAAAACGGGGGGTTTAGCAACAACCAAATGGCTAATTTAAAATGCTACCACCCCATTTTTCAAAAATACTAGACCACCTTACATTAACAATGTTCCAACAAGGGGATCTCAAACCTTTCCGTCCGCCCCTGGTGAAAAAGACAAATTCCCGCAGAATCGATAGTACGTGGGTCAGATATGAACAACAGGTACATGATATGATGCTCATGATTTTTTACAAAATACCATTTTAGGTTCATATTATGCTGTTTCATCAGAGATCCAATACAAGTTTAGAGAGGGTCAGCCCCAAGCTAAGAATCTTCATACCCTCTGTTCGACAAAGTTTGACTATAGTTTAAAACAGACATAAGAAATTGAAAAATAATCCAAACAATATGAAACCTTCGTGTAGTGTCATGTTATGTGACATAATTGAAAGAAAAAATATTAACCTTGGTATAATAATTATGTGTCAAAAAAACTTTCACAAAATGACCTACCTCATTCGAGGTTTCCTAACTTTCGGGTTAAATGACCAATGTTATGGCTAGAATCAAGGCATAGTTTGTGATAATATACCCATATTGTGCATGCATGTGTATTATGGGATGTCCAATAATGTTGCAGGCGGAAGTTTTCCTTTTCGTCGCACAAAAAAGCATTTTCCGAGCACAAAAATGGGGGGTTTGTGAAGCAACCTCCAAATGGCTAATTCAAAATGCTACCACCCCATTTAAAAAAATACTTGACCACCTTAAATGGACAATTTTCCAAAAGGGGATCTCAAACCTTTCCGTCCACCCCTAGTGAAAAAGACAAATTTCTGCCGAATTGGTAGGAAGTGGTTCAGATATAAACTACAGGTACATGATGTGATGCTCATGATTTATTAAAAAAACATTTTGGGGTTCATAATATGCTATTTCATCAGAAACCTAATGCAAGTTTAACGAGGTTCAGCCCCGAGATAAGAAACTTCATGCCCGCCGTTTTGACCTTAGTTCAAAAAGGGCATAAAAAATTCAAAAATACCAAAACAATGTGACAAGGTTCATCAAATATTTTTAGGTTCACAAGATTATATGGATGTCATATTTGGATTCCTCTCATTTTTCTGATCGATTTATACATTTTATTTGTCAATTTCCGATTTATGGATTTAAATATATGAATTATTCTATATTAAATATAAAAAGGCAACAAAAATAATTGTTTGGAATCTAAAACTGAGATGTGTGACATCACGGTTCAAGAGTTAATAGAATTGATATGAAAGTATTATTGATAAGGTATGATTTCTTTCTTGGAAGCTCATTCGGAAGGAACAAAGAAGCTAAGCGCGCTAGGGCTCGAGTAGTGTTAGGATGGATGACCGAAGGGATGTCTGATCATGAGTGTAATTTGATCTAGTATATTAAGCATACTTAGGGTTAAAAATATCTTATATGAGATTAGCGAGTCAAAAATACTCAAAAAAGTTTGAAACAAATTGAATTGTTTTTCAATTTTTTTTGAAAAGGCAGCCTCTTTGTTGTGTATTTTTCGACAACACACAACAAGAATAGACACACGACAAAGAATAAACACCGTCATCACCACAGAAACCTTCATCTCATTTAAGTTTGTCGTGTCTACATGTAAGACACACAACAAAAACTTTATCGTGTCTTTTTTTAAAACACACGACGACCTTTACCGTGGCGGACGATGTCGTGTGGCTTTTGCCGTGTGTGGCCTTTGCCGTGTCCTATTGACAAAGGGCCAGTGTTCCGTAGTGTATCCAGCTCTAAAGTCTTTATGTCTATCTCTTAAGAGCTTTAACCGAATAATATATGTTTTAGAGCTTTTTTATCTCTAAAAAAAGGTACATGGGAGTACGACTTTATTTATCCAGATTGTCTTTTCTCCTTATTTTTGTCTCGACTAGGATTTTGACCAAACAATTTTAGTTATATTCTGTTGTATTTTAATTCTAGAGATTGTATATTTGCTTAGTTGAAGATGGCCTCAAAAGCAAAGTTGCTCGCCTAAAAAAGACCAAGAAACTTCATGTTTAACACCTTTTCATTCGGGTTTATCTTGGTTATTTTTTTCAGCCCTACTGAGCTAGCTAGCTAGGTACAACCAGCTTGCGCGAGGTCTTTTGGCCAACTTATCCATGCATCGGTTATTTGTGATAAAAATTATAAAGCTATATTTTGGTTATCAAATCCGCATACTATCTTGGGTTACCATGGCTCAAAAATCAAAGTTTCTTGTATCGATAAGATGTGTTGGGCAATTATTCATTTAAGGTTATCTTAAAGTACCTACATATATTAGTCTTCAAATCTTCTCTGAACACTAACATAATCGGCTATTAAGTTTAATCATGACTTAACTTGATACTGTCAGCTAGGAGCAATGATGATTAATTACCCTCCTAGTGGGCCTATGCGAGTGTCTCACCATTTTTCTTGGTCAGCTACGAGCGCAGAACGAGTGCTAAGACTAGTCACAATAAGGGTATCATATAGTACTATAATGTATATAATATTAATATATGATATCATCTTTATATTGCATAGTATCAATATAGTAGTACCATAATCTTAATATATTTATTATTTTATAGAATCTCAATATAAAACTATGTACATGATTTATTTAGAATTAATTTTCTAAGTTTATATATTGTAATACTCTTTCATCACTAATTACAGTGACACGTAAACATGCAAATATAGTACATGTTACTATCTATGATACCATATTGGGTCTAATCTAACAAATGCCCCCTATTTTCTGGCACAAAACGGGTGCTAACAAATACCCATTCTGGCATCGGTTGGTCAGATGATTGATCTGAGTCCGGTGGACCAAATAATAGATCGTTCATCGGTAGGCACGTACTTGTATACACCCACTTGGCGACCATGTAGGCGCGTGCAGCCAGGTAGGAAATGCGCATTATTGAGTAGCAGCCACTTGTATACAATCGATTGATGTGCCATATAACATATTTAACTCAGCACGAGTATAACGAGGTTTTAAATTTATCTGTAACTACAAACTAACAATCGGATTATGTATCATGTTAAGGACGTAGGTCCAATTTTGCACACTACAAAGTAGTACTCCCTAGGTTTCAAAATATAAGATGTTTTAGCTTCGTGAAATAAATGTATTCGAACTTCTTTTAATATGTAGGTTCACTCAGGTTTAGAATAAATCTACAAGTGGCCGAGTGAAAAAAAGAACAGCTTGGGCTCGTCTCGTTCGCCCCCGCTGCGGTATGGCAGGGGCCTCCCTCGGCTGCGGTGTGGCTGGGTACTGGATCTGGGTCGTGCGGGCATGTATCTGGTAGTCACCCACCATTCTTGCTCGAGGGACCCGTGCTCGCCATGGAAATGCCGAGCTTTCCATGCTCGTCCCTGAGCACCCTTGCGAGCCCAGGTGGTGTACCTCAGACCGGCGGCGGTCCGGTTTTTTCGGGTGAGCACGATGGTGGTGGTGTTGCTACTTGGTGGTTGGGATCGACGGTGGCGGTTGATCCCCTGGTGGACGGAGAAGTAGGGGCTAGTGTGAGGGTTGGCTTGGACGATGGTTCCCCTGCTGCAGTGTGACGATGGGGCTTCACGAGTCCATGTGGGCTCGGTCGGGCCAGGTGGGCCTGGTTTGTCTCCGCGGCCGTATCCGGTCGGCTATCGCCTTTCGGTGGTGGAGGTTGTTCCCTCCCGTGCGCTTTTGTTTCGGCAACCACCGCCAAAGACTCCCTCTTCTCTGTCTTACTAGCCCTGTTGTGTGTGTCGCGGTGAGACGGCGGTGATGGCTACGGGACTGGGTTGGTGTGCGTTGGCGGGTGGCGAGCATGGTGGAGCACAGTGAAGCGTCTGGGAGTGTGGATTTTTTAGTGGTCGGGAGAAATCCTTGTCTTCTTGACACCGACGCGGTGACGCCCATGCCATCGTCCTTCCTTAAGGGCGTCGGGGGTGCCTTTTCCCCACCTCCTGGAGCGTACCGGGGGAAATCCTAGGACCTGTCCAGGCAACAGCGTCGTCATCGTCGCCTTCCTTCTTGGAGATGTTGCTTGGTGCGCGGCGCTTCGGAGTGCTAGGCATATGGTGGAACATAGCTGGAGGACGCAACGGTCGCGAGTCATCTTTGTTTTCGTCAAGCCACTGTTGTCGGTTTTATTTTCTCTTCTTGTTTTTTTGGTCCCTTTGAGTGTTGTGCTGTCTGGTCCAGCAGCGGTCTCATCTGTGGTTGCTATAATTATATAGCTGGGCGTATGCATGTTTCGAGGAGTGAATCCAAATGCTAAAAAAAATCTAGATATATTTTATTAATTGACAAACCTAAAACATTTTATAATTTAAAACGGGGGAGTACAAACTAACAATGTATGTCTCTTGGTTGTTCCAGAAACGGAGGAATATTCAAAGGAGGAATGAGATCATGCATGTAACCACTCGGACAAGTATCTTCCTCCCGTTGATTCTACATTATTTCCTATAAAGGTTGGAACATCGCTCAGTTCTCTGTGTATATCCAGTTATCCCACCAACACAAACAGAAGCCGGAGTACATTCCACCATCAGTCATGGCACTCAACGGCCTGATCAGCACCGACCAGGCCTAGCTCGACGTCGACGCCGAGCACGAGCTCTGGAGAACCTCCTTCTCCTAGATCAAGTCTATGGCTGTCAAGTCCGCGCCGCTGGACCTCCGCCTCGCTGATGCCATCGACCAACATGGCGGCGCTGCCACCCTCCCATAGATAGTTGCCAGGGTCGCGGTACACCCCTCCAAGGTCCCCTACCTGCGCCACCTCATGGGCGTGCTCGCTGTCTCTAGCGTCTTCAGTGTCCAGCAGCACTAGATTGTCCTCCCGGCCGCCATGGCTAATGGCAACGGCGCCGCCACCGGGGCCATGTACGCCCTCACGCCGGTGTCCCGCCTCCTCGTCGGCTCGCGGAGCCTGGCCTCGATAATATCCATGATCCTCGACCCGGCCTTCATCACCCCCTTCTTCGGGATCGACGCGCGGTTCGAGCAGGGAGGTTATCCCCTGGAACACCTCGCCGCACTCACTGATGGCGATCTCCATGATGAAGCTGCTGTCGGAGACCATTCCTCCATCGTTGATGAGCGCGTCGAAGGCGGGGTCCTTGTTGGCCATCTTCCACAGCGCCACGCCGTGCTGCTGCCTGAAGATGCACGGGTCCGGCAGCGGGTGCTCGAACCACGCGCCGATCCCGAGGAAGGGGGTGATGAAGGCCTGGTCAAGGATCATGGATATTATCGTGGCCAGGCTCCGCGAGCCGGCGAGGAGGCGGGACACCGGCGCGAGGGAGTACATGGGCCCGGTGGCGGCGCCGTTGCCGTTAGCGATCGCGGCGCCGTTGCCGTTGCCGTTAGCCATGGGGGCCGGGAGGACGATAGCGATCTAGTGCTGGACGCTGAAGACGCCAAAGCCGGCGAGCACGCCCATGAGGCGGCGCGGGTAGGGTAGGGGACCTTGGAGGGGTGTGCCGGGACCTTGGCGACTATCTGCGGGAGTGTGGCAGCGCCGCCATGGTGGTCGATGGCATCGGCGAGGCGGAGGTCCAGCGCGGACTTGACAGCCATAGACTTGGTGTAGGAGAAGGAGGTTCTTCAGAGTTAGTGCTCGGCGTCGAGCAAGGCCTGGTCTGTGCTCAGGCCGTTGAGTGCCATGACTGATGGTAGAGTGTGTGTTCCTGCTTCTGTTTGTGTTGGTGCGATATAACTGGATATACACATGCATGAGCGATGTTCCGACAATTGTAAGGAACTAGGCCCTCGCAAATGTGAGAGAATAATTTTGTTTTTGTTTACAAATTTAAAAGGCTGGAAAATAAATTATGATTTTTTACATGTTTATATCTGAGGGTCATAAAATGTTATATGCTAAGCAAAAATTATGCGGCTAATATGCACAATCACATTTGGTTTGTATTTACTCATCGATTATATTATCATTTCAATTTTGAAGGACATTACATTTTAGAGATTGCCGAATATAATTAGAGTTCCGTCCTAAGCTAAGTTATTATTATATTATTGGTTTTTCAGGTTCATCACTCAGATTGTTGGTCATTAATATTAGATATACACATATGAAAATCAGTATACTGTGATACAATAGTAATGATGGTTCACCAAAGCAGTTGTCAAATGTTGTTGAGCTACAGATATGTGAACTTTAGAATATGGTTCTCTAAGATAGTCAAAAAAAATTCAATTGTAGTTGTTACATCAACCGTTTAGTATTACTTTATTGTGTGCTTTTCTAGAACTATAATATTTGTTCTATAGATCATATGGGATTCCAATATATATGAAATATGATTGTTTATGAATGTATATATGGATGAGCTATATATATATGGAACAAAATAAGGTCATAAACATATGACACTGTGCATATTTGTTGACTGCTCATGCATTGGAATATTTACGCGGTCTTTTGAATGGAGTAGAATAATAAAGTAGCTTGATCAATTGAGTTGCAAATTTTTTGACCTTGTTGTGGATTCAAAAAGAGTAAATTCCAGATTTTACCCCCTAGTTTGACATTTTTGACACTAATTACCCCCATTTAACAACTTCTCATTCCATATTACCCCATTTAGCAAAAGTTTTGCCAGTTTTTACTCTTTACAAAGATTTTACACGTGATTCTTCATATAGATCCCAGCCGGCAGTCCCTCGTGTGTTTTTCCCGCACTTGGCGACATCCGTTACACACGGAGTTGTGTTAGATTCCATCCGAATAGTGTTACGTCTCGGCTGCTTTGCCGTGAAGCATATAATAACGTGCATGTGTCAAGTCAGAAGACATATGAATAAATGGCATGCATGAATTGTGTGCGTAGCAAATCAATTTTTTTCGTCTCCTGTAGGTTGCTTGCTAGCTTGTACAATACTGGATTTCAAATGTGCTAGCAGCTCCATTACGTGATATTACCATCTGCCAAATGCACCGCCCAACGGTAACAAAGGCCACTTAGTGTGGGATTGCTACATCCGTCTCCCCACTGAGATCGCTAGCGATTAACTTGACGAGTCCCGGCCCCTACCATGATCGATTGCAGCGTTAAGGCAGTGAGTACATACGACTAACACAATGAGTTAATAATTGGACGCGGCTCAACTATTAGACATATTCGGGTGTCAAAAAACACTAGAAGAAAAGGAGCAATGTCACCCGCTTCAGGTATGTGACAGCCGGAATTCATGTAATAGATTGCTCCCGGTCTTTTAAAAGGGGTAAAATTTGACAAAACTTTCGCTAAATGGGGTAATATGGATGAAAATTTGTTGAATGGGGTAATTAGTGTCAAAAATATCAAATTAGGCACTAGTGCAGAGAGGCCCATTGGTCCCGGTTGCCCAACCGGGACGGGGCAATCGGGACTAAAGCCACCTTTAGTCCCGGTTGCCCCACCAACCGGGACAAATGAGGGTACACGTGGCGGCGTCAGAGCGCGAGGGGGTGGAGCATTAGTCCCGGTTCGTAGCACGAACCTGGACAAAAAACCTTCTGCCGCGGCAGAGATTTGGCCCATTTCTCTGCCGCGGCAGAGAATTTATTTTGGCACATTTTGTTGCCGTGGCAGCATTTTCGCCACTTTTTGTGCCGCGGCAGAGAATTCATTTAGGTTGTTTTATTGTTGATTTAGTGTTTTGCACTTATCAATGAAGGAACCGTTATATTACACAAGATCATCATGACAATATTACATTCGATACACGGATCGAGTTCATGCACTACATACAAAAGTTGCTCTTTTTACAATCCCTATTGTCTATATACAGCCGAATAGTATTCCCTTTTTGAGTCTAGGACTTCTGCATCCAAGAATCCCGCCAATTCCTCCTGAATTGCTCGTAGGCGATCCTTTGGCAGAAGACCGTCCCGTAGACGTTTGATCTGATTTAAAAAAGGAGTCAGCCTATCTGAATGAAACTAAACACAATTTGATTGTAATTAAAAACTATGGAAATTGTTTACGTACGTGGAGTTGCTCATTCTGCCCTTCTCATCGCACGTCTGCCGGATGAACTCGCAAACATAGTATCCACATAGATTGTTACCTGGTCCCTGCGTCAGGCACTTTACGAGAACATAGTTCAATCAAAATAATAATCAAGCATGATAATAACTGTATCAAAACTAGAATCAAAGAGATGCGCGGATATAGCTAGTGGTGCTTACATCTAGTACTTCAAATGTAAGCTCCTCTTTCCAAACACCCTTAGCCTTTTTGGTAAACCTTTTCCAAGCGCTGCTCGGCGAAGAAAACGAATAAAATAAGTTATTAATTACTTGATATAATAAAATTCACGAACGTTGCCGATATAGTGTCGTAATGATTAGAATTACCGCTGGAGAAGTATCTGCATGTCCTTCCACGTCTCAAGGGGTTTATGTTTCGAGCCCATGACTAGTACACGCCCTTTGTCAAGTTGAATGATTAACAGAATATAGTGGTAGCTGCGAATGCATAACTAATCAATTATATACTTAACATCGAGTAAGCGAAATAGGAAGTGTATACAAGACAATAACACTCACTCGAAGTTGTAAGGAAATAGTATTTCCCTTTTGGTTTCTTGAAACCTTAACGCGTGTACTATATTATCCTCCGTATCCTGGGGTTTGTTTTGAGATTAGCTTGATGAACCCAATATGGGTCAATGAAGCCAATGTCATAGATTTGTCCTCTGCTGCATTCGAGAATCTTCATTATGCATATTACAGTATGATTATATACATGCAATAAACAAGGTGAGATAGCTGGAGACTAAATTAATTACAGAATTAGTACTTAGAGACAATAGGCACTGATGATCGATTTGTCCAAGGCGTCTTGATTGAATAATTGAAATAGTTCATCAAATTCAATGGATATCATGTCATCTATATCTTTCCCATAATGCTTTTTTGTAACCTTCAGCACTATCCAGTTAGCCCCAGCCTTTGTGGCATGCAAGTACCAGTTATGCAATCTTCGCATTTTTGTTGGAAGATTATTTACCTCCTCAGGTTTGACGAGAGGTTTGCCGTACTGGTATTTGTATGCTACTTCACTCACGGGGAAGTACTCTAATGGGGATAAGTACTGGGCAATACTCATACCTTGAGCAGCGGCAGCTTCTCCGTATTGTGCAACTACCTCTGGATCATACTGCTCGTTGGCCCCATATTTGCTCGACCCCACATTGGTTTGGGAAATCACCTTGAGAGGGGCGCAAGACTGTTTTGCTTGTTCTCCGAGCTGGGCAACAGATTTCTCGCTTGCATCAGTACTGCTCTTCGAGGCTTTTTGTGCCGCATGTGACTTGAGAATAGAACGCTCATAGTCTGATGATAGCTTTGGCTCGGGTTGATGAAGAGACTTTAGCATTTTCAACACTTTGGCTTTTTCTTTTTTGGTGCTGGGGAACTCTGGCTCTTTCGGCCGCCTCAGCTTAGCGAAAAACGTTGTCGTTTCCGCATCAACGATCGTCGCACTCTCCTCTTCAGTACAGTCATAAGCTCTCTTGGGAGGAACCTTTGGTACTTTTAGAAGAGGCTCTTGTTTATGTTTCGGCGATCGCTTACCAAGACGCAGAGTAGCGGTACGCTTACGCTTTTTATCCTGAGGCGCCGGCGATGGCTCCCGCGGCGATGGCTGCGCAGGAGATTGGTGAGGCGACGAAGCCGGGTGAGGCGACGAAGACGGCTGCCGCGACGGCGACGACCTCGCTGGAGACGGGTGAGGCGGCGAAGACGACTGTCGCGGCGGCGACGACCTCGCTGGAGACGGGTGAGGCGGCGGCGAAGATGGCCTTGGCTTGTGATTTCGAAGCACGATACATTCCTTTGGCCATAGAATGGTGACGTTTTTTGCGTGTCCCAGTTCAGTCACATCCCCTTCACCTACAGGGTAGTCAAGCTTCAAAACTTCAAAGGTGGGCATGATTTCATCCACCCCGACAACAGCGTAGCCCTCTGGAACCGGACGACAGTGGTAAGTTGGTGTGGGTCCAGTTGGTAAGGCATAGCCGACCGCCACCTTCATTGATATGTTCACAACTTTGACATGTAGCTCGCAGTGTGTCATGTCTGTGATATCGTCCACTGGGTAGCCAACAGGAGCCATCGTCGATGCACCATCGGCATCGCCATTGTCATCACCCGGGACCTCGGTGGAAGCCACACTGCTTTTTCGATTATTCGAGAGGCCGGTAGCATCGAATGCAGTGTGTTGCTGAGATGGGCCGGTAGTACTTTGCTCTTTTAGTGCGTTAATTTCATCTTGTTGTTCCTTTATTCGTTCTTCAATTATACGCATTCGCTCTTTCTGACTAAATGCTTCAACTTCCGCCCTGTCCATTCTCCTCTGACGGCTTCTATCAGGATATTTCTTCCTCTCTTCGGGAAACCCAGTCCTCCATGGTTTGGAGCCGCTTGTGCCTCGTGTTCGTCCATCATGTTCCTTATTTCCAAGGGCGAGTGTGAGCTCATCATTCTCTCTATCGGGAATAAAGTCCCCATCTTTAACAGCCTTTACTGCTTTTCTCATCCTCTCGATTGGCAAGGGGTCTTCTTTATGTCGTATGTTATATATACAGCTCCCTTTCGAGTCCAACGTGCCCCCATGCCCGTAAAACCAATTCCTTGCACGTTCTACCCAATCGTCTGTCTCTGGGGTGATATTTTTAGCACGCAGTTCATTCTCAAGTTTCTCCCACTTAGGAATGCCAGCCCTGTAGCCACCTTGCCCCATAGTATGGTGATACTTCTTGTTAGCAGCATTCAGCTTATTCGTTGCAGACATTTTCTTAGCTTTTTCTAATGTCTTGTAGTCCACAAACTCAGCCCAGAATGGTTTTATCTTCTCAAACTGAATATTCTTGAAATCGAGAGTTTTCTCTTTCACGACATAGTCAAGGTGCAATCTTTCCTTCCAGTTGGTGAAACACTGGGCCATCTTCTTCAAAGCCCACTCCCTGACCTTAGCCTCCATGGCTCTCCCATGTTGTAAGGCGTCCTCAACTGGATCCTCCGCATTTGGATCCAGCTCTATCTTCGGTAGTTTGAAATTAACCATGAGCCTCTTCCACAGTAAATCTTTAGCGTGATTAGGGACAAATAAACATGTTCTCTCTTCTTCCGCATCAGCAGGCCTATTCCAATTTCGAATGGTGATCGGGATTAAGTCCCTAACGATTACTCCGCATTGTGCCACAAATTTGGTTGCGACAACTTCGGGAGCCGTCGGTTTGCCGTCTTCAGTGACATCTTCGATCCTGAACCTCTCATGGTCTTGCAACTTTTTGGTTGGGCCTCGTCTGCTCTTTTCAGTAGATTTGTTCGATCCGAAGGGCTAAAAGAAGAAAGATCGTCGTTATTATTTCTATATAGATAGCAGATGATTAATTAATGAATTATTTATATTACATGCACCTCGCCGGAGCGGTCGTCTTCTCGATTACACAAGGCATTGCCTTCTCCCTCGCGGAAGGCAACACCTTCAACCTCAAACAAGTTGTCTATTCCGGCAAAAAGAGGATCACCCTCACCGGAGTTGTTCAGAAACGTTGATACATCTAAATTTTCTTCCCCACGGATCACACCTTGGATAAACTCTTCCTTTTCTTCGTCTCTGACATGTGGGTCCTTATTTTCTGCATAGGTGGAAAAACGGATAAGTCAAAGCGGCTAAGGAAGAATGTTAGGTACGGAGTTGAGAGATATAAACCCTAATTCAGAGAAACCCTAATATATACATACACAATAATAAAAATAAAGAGAAACCCTAAACCCTAAACCTAGCTACAAAAAGGAAACCGTGTAGTAGATAGGTAACTCTAGCTAAAATCAACTAAAATCAATATTCCAGAGTTCCGAGGGGTGTAAAACCTAGTTCGGAGAAACCTCGGATGCATATGAGAGGGGAACATGAGTATAAGGCTACAAAAGGGAAACTATCCAGCAGATAGGTAACATTAGATACTAACAAAATACCATATTGGAATCGATTTAAGAGGGTTCGGAATGCCCTAGCGAAGGCACATCGTCGAACCCACATGCACCTAAGGGGTATTAATGATTCCTTATCTAAGATAGGGTTTTTAAGTTGTTTGACAATGTGAATCGGGTCTGGGGCTACCCATAGTGACTGACCAGTGGGGCCGAAGACTAATAATACCAAACTAATTAATAAACCTAATAGTACCTAACTAATAATAAACCTAATAATCCAAACACCGAAAATAAAGGGAAACCCTAAAGCATCGATGCAATGATCAAGCAATTATGATGATATGACAAGTTAAATTGTATTGAAAAGTAACCCTAAAGCACGCTCGACAAATTAAACAGGGTTCCGAGGGGCGCAAACCCTAACTCGGGGAAACTCCGGAATCACTTGTGAGGGGTTACTATGTTCTTCTAATCAAACTTGGTATATTATTTAAGTTGCTTAACAATGCATGATTATATCTTAAATAGGTAGGTTTCATTTTTCTGAACATTTTGGTATATTATACATATTTTTCTGACTTATAAATAATAAGTTATTGATTTTACAATATTAAATCATTTTCTGAAACTTATTTAATCAATTTTAAAACATTGACGGAGGGGTTCGGGGTGGCCGGAATCAGCAGTGGAGTCGGTAGCCGAAGTCGGCGAGGCTTGGAGCGCCGGCGAGGAGCACGTGGAGGCGCGACAGCGGGGCAGCGCGTCGAATCCGACGGCGGGGCAGCGCGTGGAGGCCGACAGCGGGGCCGAAAAATAGTATGTATAAAATATGATAATATACATATACATATACAAATACATATACATATACAAATAAAAAATATGATAATATATAAAAAATATGATAATATACATATAATACTTAAATCATCTAACATTATTTACAACTAAATCATCTAACAACTAAATAATCATCTACACATACACCTAAAATTCATCAAACTAAATCATATACATCATATACACCTAAATCATATTCTACACATACACCTAAAATTCATCAAACTAAATACAACTAAATCATCTAACAACTAAATCATCTAACAACTAATACACCTAAAATAATCAAACCTAAATCTAACTAAAAAACTAAAGAGCCTCTATCGGGCACGTACGGTACCGGCGGCGGCGGTGGGCGCGGGCGGCGCTGTGGCGGTCGGGGGAGGAGAGGGAGAGGTGGCGCGGCAGGCGACGCTGGTGGCGGTGGCAGTGGCAGTGGCGGCGCTGGTCGGAGACGGAGGTGGAGGCGTCGGCGGCGCTGGTCGGAGACGTACGGAGGCGACGCGCGCGGCCGGAGACGTACCGAGGCGGCGCGCCGCGATGGACGGAGACGGAGGTGGAGGCGGCGGCGGCGGCGCTCACGGCGACGGCAGGCACGCAAGGACGAGGCATCGTCTTCCCTACTGTGTGCGGCGCGTCGGGTGGTTGCAGATAATGGAGAAGGGGAAGAAGAAGAAGAAGAAGAAGAAGAAGAAGAAGAAGAAGAGCCACGCGTATATAAAGGAAGGACACCAACCGGGACTAAAGGGTCATACGTCCCGGTTGGAGCCACCAACTGGGACGTATAGTCCAATTTTTAGCAGACGCGCCCGGGGGTCTTTAGTCCCGGTTGGTGGCTCCAACCAGGACATATTCCCCTGTTTTCAAATTTTTTCAGGTATTTTCTCTCTGTTCCCGCATTATTTTTTATTTTGGGGTTTAAATTTGTAATGTTTTTTAAATGATAATTACTTTGAAATTTAGAAAAACTTTAAACATAAAAAGTGTTTGAATTTGAATAATTAATTGGAAACCATTTTCTGTTTTTAAAAATAATTAATGTAACCATTTAAACTATGAATCATTTAAAATTAATAATGAAATAACTTATATTTTTTAAATATTAATTTGGAATTTAGAAAAACTTTAAACATAAAAAGTGTCTGGATTTGAATAAATAATCCAAAACCATTTTCTATTTTTAAAAAATAATTAATGTAACCATTTAAAATTAAAAATGAATTAACTTATAGGTCATTTGGACCGAAAGCCATGAAACCTCGAACATGATAGATCATTTTGTGAAGGTTTTTTCGAAACATGATTAATATACCAAGTCTGGTATTTTTCCTTTCAACTATGTAACATAATATGACACCACGCGAAGGATTTTTATTGTTCGGATTTTTTTTGAATATATTATGCCCGTTTTGAATTATCTGAATTTCTAACTATGGTCGAACCGGTGTGCATGAAGATAGGGGACGAACATCGTTAGAACTTGCATTGGATCTTTGAAGAAACCACATATTGCGAGTCTAAAAATGATTTTTTCAAAAAATCACGGGCGATAGATCATGTACCTGTAGTACAAACCGGACCCACTTCCTGCCGATTCGGCAGACATTTGTCCTTTTTATCCGGGATGGCCGAAAAGGTTTGAGATGTCCCGGTTGGGAGATAGTCCATGTAAGGTGGTCTAGTATTTTAGGAAAATGGGACGGTAGCATTCTGAAACGGCATTTTGGTGATTACTTCACAAAACGACCCGTTTTTTGCGCTCGGAAAATGCAAAAGGGATTTTCCGTGCGACAAAAAGGAAAACTTCCTCCTGCAACATTGTTCTCCATACCAATGTCCACACACATGCATAATATGGGCACAACATCACAAACTATGCCGTGATTCAGCACATAACATCGGTCATTTGGACCGAAAGCCATAAAACCTCGAACATGATAGGTCATTTTGTGAAGGTTTTTTCGAAACATGATCAATATACCAAGTCTGGTATTTTTCTTTTCAACTATGTAACATAATATGACACCACGCGAAGGATTTTCGTTGTTCGGATTTTTTTTGAATTTATTATGCCCGTTTTGAATTATCTGAATTTCTAACTATGGTCGAACACTACAAGAAATGTGTTATTCTATGACCTTCTAATAGTGACCGTGGACAAAATAGTCATAGAATTATGACGATTTTGCACTAAATGGTCGTAAGCTATTCAGGAGGTTCAAAACCTTAGAAAATTACGACGATCTTGCTTAAAATCGTCATGGTTTTATTAGCTCAAATCGTCATAACCCAGTAAATGCATCTCGGGAGGTATTGGTAGCTCACTAAATTAGAAAATAAGAGATTGGCCACGTCAACAATTGTGCCTACATGTCATGTCTGCGTGTCACTTTTAACTATATATCATATTCATGTATTAATATCCGCCTAGGTGGCACTACCGAGACCAAAGAGACTTGATGTGCTTGCCTTGTGAATTATTTCCAAAAAAGAATCAAGCCAGCGATTCGAACTCATGACCTCCCTCCGTTTGCGAGCGCACCTTACAACCAGGCCACAAGTTCCTTTGTGGCATATTACTACGATGACAGCTTATAAACATTCAATTTGCTATATCGCGAATTAAATAGGCAAAAAATAGAGCGCTCAGCACTCGAACCACGAACCTCCAAGCACATAGAAGGAACCTGACCACCACACCAACGTAACTTAGGTGTAATCTATCTGTGCTCCTCCTATTTGAGTATAACACGGCGATTGCAACTGGGCCTGGTGGCCAAATTTCCCCTAATGGGTCTCGATGGGACTAGGTTTTTTCTTTTTCTTTTTGTGTTTTTATATTTCTTCTCTATCTTTTTCATAAGAAGTCTAAAATAATTTATTTTTGTCTCTAAATATTTATGAATTTCATTAGACCATACTAGGATGTTAGTTATAAATAATATGATTATTTTAAATTGTGGATCTACTAATCCCATATTAGTCCATAGTAGGGATTATATCATAATTCAAAATATGATTTTGAAACTAGGGTTTTGAATTCAAAAAATTTGGCCTTAAGTATCGCTAAACTTGCATTGGATCTCTAAAGAAACAGCATATTCTGAGTCTAAAAATCATTTTTTCCAAAAATAATGGGCATCGGATCATGTACATGTAGTTTAAATCGGACCCACTTCCTACCGATTCGGCAGGAATTTATCTTTTTTGCCAGGGATGAACGGAAAGGTTTGAGATACCCCAGTTGGGACATTGTCTATGAATGGTGGTATAATATTTTTACAAAATGTGGGGGTACCACTCTAAAACTGTCATTTGGTGGTTGCTTCACAAAACGCCCCGTTTTTTCGCTCGGAAAATGGAAAATGATTTTTCCGTACGTTAAAAAGGAAAACTTCCTCCTGCAACATTGTTCTCCATGCCATGATACATATGTGTGCACAATATGGGCACATTATCACAAACTATGCCCTGATTCTAGCCATAACATTGGTCATTTGACCCGAAAGCCACGAAACCTCGAACATGATAGGTCATTTTGTGAAGGGTTTTTTGAGACATACTCAATTTACCCAGCTTGGTATTTTTCCTTGCAATTATGTCACATAATAAGACACCACGCGAAGGATTTGCGTTGATCGGACCGTTTTTCATTTTTTTATGCCCGTTTCAAACTATGGTCAAAACGATAGGCATGAAGGTTCTTAGCTAGGGGCCGAGCCTCGCTAAACTTGCATTGGATCTATGAAGAAACATGATATTATGAGTCTAAAAATGATTTTTACCAAAAATCATGAGCATCGGATCATGTACCTGTAGTTTAAACCGGACCCACTTCCTACCGATTCGACACGAATTTGTCTTTTTCGCCAGGGATGAACGGAAAGGTTTGAGATACCCCGGTTAGGACATTGTCCATGTAAGGTGGTATAATATTTTTACAAAATGTGGGGGTATCATTCTAAAACTATCATTTGGTGGTTGCTTCACAAAACGCCCCGTTTTTTGCGCTCGGAAAATGGAAAATGGTTTTTCCATGCGTCGAAAAGGAAAACTTCCTCCTGCAACATTGTTCGCCATCCCATGATACATATGTGTGTATAATGCAGGCATATTATCACAAACTATGTCCTGATTCTAGCCATAACATTGGTCATTTGACCCGAAAGCCACGAAACCTCGAACATGATAGGTCATTTTGTGAAGGGTTTTTTGAGACATACTCAATTTACCCAGCTTGGTATTTTTCCTTGCAAATATGCCACATAATAAGACACCACGCGAAGGATTTGCGTTGATCGGACCTTTTTTATTTTTTTATGCCCGTTTCAAACTATGGTCAAAACGACAGGCATGAAGGTTCTTAGCTAGGGGCCGAGCCTCGCTAAACTTGCATTGTATCTCTGAAGAAACATGATATTATGAGTCTAAAAATGATTTTTACCAAAAATCATGAGCATCGGATCATGTACCTGTAGTTCAAACCGGACCACTTCCTACCGATTCGGCACAAATTTGTCTTTTTCGCCAGGGATGAACGGAAAGGTTTGAGATACCCCGGTTAGGACATTGTCCATGTAAGGTGGTATAATATTTTTACAAAATATGGGGGTACCATTCTAAAACTGTCATTTGGTGGTTGCTTCACAAAACGCCCCGTTTTTTGCGCTCGGAAAATGGAAAATGGTTTTTCCGTGCGCCGAAAAGGAAAACTTCCTCCTGCAACATTGTTCGCTATCCCATGATACATATGTGTGCATAATACGGGCATATTATCACAAACTATGCCTTGATTCTATCCATAACATTGGTCATTTGACCCGAAAGCCACGAAACCTCGAACATGATAGGTCATTTTGTGAAGGGTTTTTTGAGACATACTCAAGTTACCCAGCTTGGTATTTTTACTTGCAAATATGTCACATAATAAGACACCACCCAAAGGATTTGCGTTGATAGGACCGTTTTTTATTTTTTTATGCCCGTTTCAAACTATGGTCAAAACGACGGGCATGGAGGTTCTTAGCTAGGGGCCGAGCCTCGCTAAACTTGCATTGGATCTCTGAAGAAACATGATATTATGAGTCTAAAAATGATTTTTACCAAAAATCATGAGTATCGGATCATGTACCTGTAGTTCAAACCGGACCCACTTCCTACCGATTCGGCACGAATTTGTCTTTTTAGCCAGGGATGAACGGAAAGGTTTGAGATACCCCAGTTGGGATATTGTCCATGTAAGGTGGTATAATATTTTTACAAAATGTGGGGGTACCATTCTAAACTGTCATTTGGTGGCTGCTTCACAAAACGCCCCGTTTTTTGCGCTCGGAAAATGGAAAATGGTTTTTCCGTGCGTCGAAAAGGAAAACTTCCTCCTGCAACATTGTTCACCATCCCATGATACATATGTGTGCATAATACGGGCATATTATCATAAACTATGCCCTGATTCTAGCCATAACATTGGTCATTTGACCCGAAAGCCACGAAACCTCGAACATGATAGGTCATTTTGTGAAGGGTTTTTCGAGACATACTCAATTTACCAAGTTTGGTATTTTTCCTTACAATTATGTCACATAATAAGACACCACGCGAAGGATTTGCGTTGATCGGACCGTTTTTTATTTTTTATGCCCGTTTCAAACTATGGTCAAAACGGCGGGCATGAAGGTTCTTAGCTAGGGGCCGAGCCTCGCTAAACTTGCATTGGATCTCTGAAAAAACATGATATTATGAGTCTAAAAATGATTTTTTACCAAAAATCATGAGCATCGGATCATGTACCTGTAGTTCAAACCGGACCCACTTCCTGCCGATTCGACACGAATTTGTCTTTTTGGCCAGGGATGAACGGAAAGGTTTGAGATACCCCGGTTGGGACATTGTTCATGTAAGGTGGTATAATATTTTTACAAAATAGTATGGCAGCATTTTAAAAGTTTTATTTGGCGATTGATTCACAAAACGACCCGTTTTTAACACTTAGAAAATGAAAAAAGGTGCAGCCAATCACAATAGAGAATAAGAATACCCACGGATTACCCCACTGAAGGTGATCTCGTCCGTTTACATGCACTCCATCCAACGACCAAAATTTTATCCCGCGCCTCCTTGGCCCCTGTCTTTGTATGTGGAATGATAGAAACACCCCATAGTCCCATAGTCTTCACTGCAAGAGTGATCAGCGGTAATTTCGTAATTTTGAGAGGGACTGAACCCAAACCCTAATACCATCGCTCCTCTCCGCACACCCCGCCGCCACTCCTTCCTCTCTCTTTGCTCGACAGCCGCCCCTCACCGCAAACCTAATCCGCTTGCTCCTCATTGCGTCGCTCGCCACCCGACCTACCTCTCCTCTCTCTCAATCGTGGATGGCGGCCAGGCCGCCATGGTTGTGCGCCGTGGTTGCTTCCCGCCGTTGCCACCACCTCCCTCATCTCTTCTCTCCCCTTGTGTCAGATCCCGAGCCACCCCGCGCCTCCGTGTCGACCCGACCTACCCAGAGCCAGATCCCCACCTTCACTGAGTATCACCTCTACCTCCCAAGATCCAATCCATGTTGCCGCCGCCACCCCCACCCCACCCCTAATCAACGCCGTCTTCCATCCACATCCTCCCCGGTCCTCTCACGCCGCCGCTTCTCCATCCGCGTACACGTTTCCCTTCTTCCTCCAAGCACTAGAACCACCGCCTGAACCTCCCTGCTCGATCATGTGCCCTCATACTCACCGTTAGCGGCCTCAAAGAACATCCTCTGCATCGCCGGCGAGCCCTACCACAAGTAACGCATGTGCCCGAAGAGGAGGTGAGGTCCGTCGGAAGGACGCCGGATCTTCCAAATGCACCGCTACCGCGACCATGGAGACGTGGGTGGGCATGGGTGGCCTGCCACCGATGCAGATGGAAGCGTGGGTGGCCCGTGCTGCTGGTGGGCTTCAGCGGGGACGACCACCGGGAGGGGCTGCGCAGGACGCCCAAGCGCGTCGCCAAGGCCTTCCACGACGGCACCCGAGGTATATATCCGCCAACCCACCTTATCCTCCCATCTCCTCTGGATCTATTCGTGATTCCAAAATCATGGTTGCGTTCGTTCCATGGATGCTTGGCCCCAACTTTATCTAGAGACCAAAGAGTAGTATAGCTCCAGCACATCCGACCTTTGAGTAAGAGCGATGCCTTGAAGAATTTGGGTATGTTTAAGCTGGTGCTATGTTGTGAATGGTTTGCTCGAGAGAGGCTATAAGGCAATGGACGTATGATGTTTGTTACCAATTTCATATCTCTGGATATTGATGCTTGGTGTCCCCTAGTTCGGATAGATTGATGCTTTATGTCCCTTAGTCCAGACAAATTTCTATTACAAAATAGTAGTAGTATAAATGCCTCATTAACCATGTATATAATTTCATGGCCAGCTTCTTAGCTCTAATGGTAGTTGCCTCACTTATCTTATTACTGTGATTCATGTATTGCTTGTTCTTCTTTTTGACTGTTCTACTGTGATCACTGAAGTAGTTTACTTCATAGAGTTTGTATTCAGTTCTTGAAATTGACTGCTTACATGATATCACACAAAGATACTGTAGTAGTTTACTTCATAGAGTTTGTTTAATGGAGTCATAGAAAACTTGCCTTTAATTCATACCGCACTCAGTAAACATAGCACATATTATTCTTTCTTACTGTTGCTCATATGTTTATATGTTAACAGTAGCTCAAGTATGTAAAGTTGTAAACATATCTTAATACCTACAATGGAATATGTAAAGTTTGCTATCATATATATTGTCATTTCCTAGAACTGAAACTGTCTGCATATCCTACTAGTTTGTTAATTCTACATTTTTGTAGTCCTGATCTTTGCACCCTGTTTGAGACTAGTGTGTTGCACCCTGTTTTGTTGAATCACCTTAATTTGGTTAGATTGTAATGTGTTCACTTCCCTCATATGATACATCTTTGGGATTAGTGTAATCTGGCCACTGCCCTCATATGATGCATTTTTCTTTCTTCATATATATGCTTACATCATAAATTGTCTTCACTTTTTTCTAATAGAATGTAAGGGATCGTGTGTGCTTGTTAATATGCATACCAGAATAAGATGTGTATTCTTAGATTAGTGTGTTCTTATTCTCATATTCTTGGATTTATACATTGGAGGTCTACTATGCAGCATGTATTCGTCTAGTACCAATAAGTATTCTCATGTGTGATCCTTCATTCTGAGTTTTGGACATATTGATTATCTTCAAACTATGCAACTGTAGTCTACAGCAGTCGAGCTAAATGTTCATATTTTAGCTCTGTGTGGTGGTTTATTTTAATGGGGGTGCACCAAACTGCTCAGTGGTCTAACACCTTGTGAATTCTTTCGAACATGCTCAGTTTTGCAGCTTTCTATGTCAGTAATTGGTCTCTTTACATTGTCCTATATGTGAAACCAGATGCCCACTTTAAGGATGATCTTGTCCTGGAAAGTCTGGATGCAATGGAGGTTGTGATGGCCTTGGAAGAGGAATTTTGTTTCGAGATACCTGATGATGAAGCTGACCAAGATTGACTCCATCAAAGTTGTGGTGGACTTCATCGCCTCACACCCCAAAGCCAAATGAGTGTTGTGATATACTTGTTTAAGTTTTACTGCCATGAAACTTCTAAATAGATTTTTATTAGGATCTAGTTAATCCCTTTGCTTGAGTTACATTCCATTTGGAGTCTCCATTGCAAGTGTTCAGTTCTGGTATTTTTACTTCTTGTTTCCTCTTTCGAGTACAACTACATGGATGGTTTGGTACTAGTACTTTTACTAGATCTAGGAGAAACATGTCCTATTGGTACTAAAAGGAGAGCAATAGTATTATTAATTCATCACTAGATGCATTTTTTATTTCTTCAAATGTCCTATTGGTACTATATATGGAATCATCAGACTTGTTAAGCTGCATTGAGATGTTTGAATCTGAACCTTTTCTGTTTGGCGCTTGCAGTCGACAGAGTAGAAGCAGTTGAACCCCATGTGGGAGATCAAGGTGTAGAAGATCATCCTCAACATCTTCGTCGGTGTCAGCAGAGATCGCCTCACTCGCACCTCCAAGGTATAATATGCCTATCTATTTATCTTCCTAGTCCCCTTATGAGCTCGCATGTGAAGGATTCAGATTAAGATATGACTATGTTGGTTGCAAGGTTTGGTCGATGTTCAGTTCAATACCGTGTGGTATGCTTCGCTTACAGCAATCTAGTTGCTTTAGTAGTTTGTGGAATTGCAAGTCATCAATGATCTAGCCTATCTTGCCACTAGCCTATTTGATCTGTGGAGTGCCTATCTTGTAGCCTGCTAGTAGGACATGCATCAGCTAGTGATACACATGCATGTATTGGTTACTGTATCATGTGTAAAGAGTTAGTCAATTCAACAAGTAGAAATTCAAAGTATGTAGACAGTAGTCTATTGGATTTTGGTACTTGCAAGCTTTTATGGAAATGGACTTACTATAGGTAATATGCTGCTATTTATTTATCCAATTCATATCACTTTTGCTAGTTTTTCTGTTTGACAGAAATAAGAAGGTTGAAGGAGGATATTGGGAGTTCTTGGATGTGTTATATCTAGGCCAGCAACAATGGCTCCCATAAGTAGTAGGGAGCTCTGCTCCAGGCATTGACAACGAGTAGCGAATCTATCATGTTTACATCTGTTATATTTGCTGTCTTTTTGGTTATTGTGTCTCAAATTTGGCTGCTGTATCTGCTATCATGTTTATATCCGTTGTATCAGATATCTATATCTGTTATGATGATCTAGCTATCATGTCATGTAATAGTGTTACCTATTAGCCTCGTGGCTGTTATGTTTAAATTCTGGATTATATACTGTTGTGTTGTGTGAACTATATATTTGGAAATGTTGTTGGGCTGGTTTGTACATTTGGGTCCGTACTGGATCTAAAAAGTCCACGTGGAATTAATAATAAATCAGGAAAAGGGTTGAAAATAAAAAAGAAATCGGTTGTAAAGAACAAAGGCCCAAAAGGGAATACACCCTAAAAAAGGCCATGGCCCATAGACACGACATAAAATGAAATGCTCTACAAATGGCCTAGGCCCAAAACAGAAAAAGTCCAGCATTATTGGGCCAGCCCATTTAGATCACTAAAATGGACTGGGCTAATTTTGATTTAAGACGATTTCATTTCGTCACAATTTTGTCACGTAGGATCGGCCACGTAGGATCTGAGCTGGCTTGGCTAGATGGTCCATGACGATATTAGATCGTCATAGACATTATGACGATTTAATATCATCATAGACGGTTATGACGGTTTTACTAAAAACGTCGTTATAGTTCATTTGCGACGCCTAGCTTTCGGCGATCTCAAAATCGTCATAGAATCGTCATAAATGAACTACTATGACGATTTTGTGACAAAAATGGAGGGTCATATATAGCTAGATTCCTTGTAGTGGAACCGGTGTGCATGAAGATAGGGGACGAGCATCGTTAGAACTTGCATTGGATCTCTGAAGAAACCACATATTGCGAGTCTAAAAATGATTTTTTCAAAAAATCACGGGCGATAGATCATGTACCTGTAGTACAAACCGGACCCACTTCCTGCCGATTCGGCACACATTTGTCCTTTTTACCCGGGATGGAAGAAAAGGTTTGAGATGTCCCGGTTGGGAGATAGTCCATGTAAGGTGGTCTAGTATTTTAGGAAAATGGGACGGTAGCATTCTGAAATGGCATTTTGGTGGCTACTTCACAAAACGACCCGTTTTTTGCGCTCGGAAAATGGAAAAGGGCTTTTCCGTGCGACAAAAAGGAAAACTTCCTCCTGCAACATTGTTCTCCATACCAATTTTCACACACATGCATAATATGGGCACAACATCACAAACTATGCCGTGATTCAGCACATAACATCGGTCATTTGGACCGAAAGCCATGAAACCTCGAACATGATAGGTCATCTTGTGAAGGTTTTTTCGAAACATGATCAATATACCAAGTCTGGTATTTTTCCTTTCAACTATGTAACATAATATGACACCACGCGAAGGATTTTCATTGTTCGGATTTTTTTTGAATTTATTATGCCCGTTTTGAATTATCTGAATTTCTAACTATGGTCGAACCGGTGTGCATGAAGATAGGGGACGAGCATCGTTAGAACTTGCATTGGATCTCTGAAGAAACCACATATTACGAGTCTAAAAATGATTTTTTCAAAAAATCACGGGCAATAGATCATGTACCTATAGTACAAACCGGACCCACTTCCTACCGATTCGGCACACATTTGTCCTTTTTACCCGGGATGGACGAAAAGGTTTGAGATGTCCCGGTTGGGAGATAGTCCATGTAAGGTGGTCTAGTATTTTAGGAAAATGCGACGGTAGCATTCTGAAACGGCATTTTGGTGGTTACTTCACAAAACGACCCGTTTTTTGCGCTCGGAAAATGGAAAAGGGCTTTTCCGTGCGACAAAAAGGAAAACTTCCTCCTGCAACATTGTTCTCCGTACCAATGTCCACACACATGCATAATATGGGCACAACATCATAAACTATGCCGTGATTCAGCACATAACATCGGTCATTTGGACCGAAAGCCATGAAACCTCGAACATGATAGGTCATTTTGTGAAGGTTTTTTTGAAACATGATCAATATACCAAGTCTGGTATTTTTCCTTTCAACTATGTAACATAATATGACACCACGCGAAGGATTTTCATTGTTCGGATTTTTTTTGAATTTATTATGCCCGTTTTGAATTATCTGAATTTCTAACTATGGTCGAACCGGTGTGCATGAAGACAGAGGACGAGCATCGTTAGAACTTGCATTGGATCTCTGAAGAAACCACATATTGCGAGTCTAAAAATGATTTTTTCAAAAAATCACGGGCAATAGATCATGTACCTATAGTACAACCCGGACCCACTTCCTGCCGATTCGGCAGACATTTGTCCTTTTTACCCGGGATGGACGATTTCGGCAGGCTGGGCCAGACAGCACTAATGATAGGGGTGAGTGTCGACATTATGTCGTGCGGCGTGTACCTTGTCCCGGATGGTGTCACCAACCGGGACTAAAGATCAACCTGTAGTCCCGGTTGGAGACACCAACCGGGACAAAACACGAGTCAGCAATAATGATATGGGTGAGTGTCGACATTATTTCGTAAGTGTCGACACTATGCCGAGATGCTTGTACTATAAATAGGCATCCTTGCGAGTCCAGTCCTCCAGCCAGTTTGAGGCATCTCCAAGATGGTTTTCGAGAGCAGGGACACCACTACGGCCAGTTTCAGGGAGATGCCGATGGAGCCCAGTCCTCCGGCATCTTCGAGAAACTGGTCATAGAGGCACTCCCTAATATGTGAAATTAGTTAGCTCCGAGGCGTATTGATCTAGTTAGAGAAGTTACAAGCTGCAAGATGGTTTTCGAGAGCAGGGACACCACTACGGCCAGTTTCAGGGAGATGCCGACGGAGCCCTATCCTCCGGCATCTCCGAGAAACTGGTCATAGAGGCACTCCCTAATATGTGAAATTAGTTAGTTCCGAGGCGTATTGATCTAGTTAGAGAAGTTACAAGCTGCAAGATGGTTTTCGAGAGCAGGGACACCACTACGACCAGTTTCAGGGAGATGCCGCCGGATCCCAGTCCTCCGGCATCTCCAAGAAACTGGTCATAGAGGCACTCCCTAATATGTGACTGCGCGCGTTGGAGATCAGATCTTAATGGTAAGTATGAATCGGGACAACTTCTTCATAGTCCTGGTCCAGTCACAAAACGGGACTAACACTCAAGACATTTATTAATATTAAAAACTGAGACTACAAAACCGGGACTAAAGGCCACAAACCGCGAAAGATATCCTTCGGTCAAGCCACAAACCGCGAAAGACATGAACTAGAGTTACATAATATGAGCATGAACTTCTTGGCATATGTCCTTCCTTATGATCGCTTCAGACGTAACCATGGAGCATCTTATTTACTTAACGGAATGCTTGGGTCAGTTTTCACTGTGAAGGGCGGAATTTCATCAAACTTATTATAATCTTCTGACATGTCTGTCTTGTCCTCGATTCCCACGATGTTTCTTTTCCCTGAAAGAACTATGTGACGCTTTGGCTCATCATATGATGTATTCGTTTGCATATTTTTTTCTTTTTTTCGGTCTGGAGGACATGTCCTTCACATAGAAAACCTGAGACACATCATTGGCTAGGACGAATGGTTCATCTCTATAACCAAGATTGTTGAGATCCACTGTTGTCATTCCATACAACTGGTCTATCTTTACCCCTTCCCCATTCAGGTTGACCCATTTGCAGCGAAACAAAGGAACCTTAAAAGAGATTCCATAGTCTAGTTCCCATATCTCCTCTATGTAACCATAATATGTGTCATTTTGTCCATTCTCGTCTATTGCATCAAAGCGGACACCACTATTTTGGTTGGTGCTCTTTTTATCTTGGGCGATCGTGTAGAATGTATTCCCATTTATTTCGTACCCTTGGAAATGCAATACAGTAGAAGATGGTGACGCGGCCAACAAGTATAGCTGATCTCCAACAGTGGTGTCATTCAAGAGATGTGTCCGCATCCAACCACCGAAAGACTTCATGTGTTCATCTGTAATCCATGATTCAGGCTTCCCCGGGTTTTTGGAGCGTACAATATTCTTGTGTTCCTCGACATACGGAGCTGCCAAGGTGGAATTATATAGAACTGTGTAGTGTGCTTTAGTGAAAGAATCCCCGTCCCTACATATCATTGCTTTATTTCCCAGCGTGCCTTTTGCACTTAGTCTTCCCTCATGCCGCGAGTCAGAAACACCAATCGGCTTAAGGTCAGGAATAAAGTCAACACAAAACTCAATGACCTCCTATGTTCCATATCCCTTGGAGATGCTTCCTTCTGGTCTAGCACGGTTATGAACATATTTCTTTAAGACTCCCATGAACCTCTCAAAGGGGAACATATTGTGCAGAAATACCGGACCAAAAATGGCAATCTCTTCCACTAGGTGAACCAGGAGATGCGTCATAATATTGAAGAAGGATGGTGGGAACACCAATTCAAAACTAACAAGACATTGTACCACATCCTTTTGTAACCTTAGCAGAATATCTGGATTGATTACCTTTTGAGATATTGCATTGAGGAATGCACACAGCTTCACAATGGGTACTCGAACATTTTCCGGTAGAAGCCCCCTCAATGCAATCAGAAGCAACTGCGTCATAATCACGTGACAGCCATGAGACTTCAGGTTTTGGAACTTTTCTCTGCCATATTTATTATCCCCTTTATATTAGATGAGAAGCCCGACGGCACCTTGATACTGTAAAGGACTTCAAAAAAGATTTCCTTCTCTGCTTTGGTAAGAGCATAGCTGGAACGACTTAAGTGACGCCCTTTATCCGTCTTGTTCTGTGTATGCATGTTCTTTGGGTCTTTCATAATTTGTTGGTCCTTCCGTGCTTCTGGTGTATCTTTTGTCTTCCCATACATGCCTAGGAATCCTAGCAGGTTCATGCAAAGATTCTTCGTCACGTGCATCACGTCGATTGAAGAGCGGACACGCAGGACTTTCCAATATGGCAGCTCCAAAATATAGATTTCTTCTTCCACATGGGTGCGTGTCCTGTAGCGACGTCGTTCGGAACTGATTGACCGCCGGGACCCTTTCCAAATATTACTTCTATGTCCTTGATCATACCAAATACATCATCACCAGCAGGGAGTTCAGGCTTCTTCCGGTGATCTGCCTCACCTTTGAAATGCTTGCCTTTCTTTCTTACGGGATGATTGGTCGGAAGAAATCGTCGATTCGCCAGGTACACAACCTTCTTGCATTTATGCAAATATGTACCTTTAGTCTTATCTAAATAGTGTGTGCATGCCTTATATCCCTTGTTTGTCTGTCCTGAAAGGTTACTAAGAGCAGGCCAATCATTGATGGTTACGAATAACAACCCTCGTAGATCAAATGGCTCCTGTTTGTTCTCATCCCATGCACGTACACCTGGTTTGCCCCACAACTGTAAGAGTTCTTCAACTAGTGGACTAAGGTACACATCAATGTCGTTGACCGGTTGCTTCGGGCCTTGGATGAGCGCTGGCATCATAATGAACTTACGCTTCATGCACAACCAAGGAGGCAGGTTGTAGATACATAGAGTCACGGGCCAGGTGTTGTGACTGCAGCTCTGCTCCCCAAAAGGATTCATGCTATCCGTACTTAGACCAAACCATAAGTTCTTTGCGTCACCTGCAAAGTTTGGGAAGTCTCTCTCGATTTTTCTCCACTGTGACCCATCAACAGGGTGTCTCAACTTCCCGTCTTTCTTACGGTCTTCTTTGTGCCATCGCAACAACCTGGCATGCTCTTTGTTTTTGAACATGCGTTTCAACCTTGGTATTATAGGAGCATACCACATAACCTTAGCAGGAACCCTCTTTCGGAGGGGCTCTCCCTCAACATCACTAGGGTTATCTCGTCTGATCTTATACCGCAACGCATTGCATACCGGGCATTTATCTAAATTCTCACACTACTTACCGCGGTAGAGGATGCAGTCATTAATGCATGCATGTATCTTTTGCACATCTAATCCTAGAGGACATAGAGTCTTCTTTGCTTCGTAGGTACTCTCGGGAAGTTCGTTATGTTTTGGAAACTTCGGCTTCATTATTTTCAGCATCTTTTCAAATGAGGAGTCAGTTACACCACACTCTGCCTTCCATCGCAACAATTCCAGTGTGGTACCGAGCTTTGTGCTGCCATCTTCACAATTTGGGTACAACAATTTCTTGTGATCTTCTAACATGCCCTCTAACTTCAACTTCTCATTTTCTGTTTCACAGTCTCGCTTTGCATCAGAAATGACCCTACCAAGTTCATCAGCCGGCTCATCTGATGCCCGTTCTTCACCTATTTCCTCTCCATTGTCTTCCATTGCAGTATCACTGTATTCAGGAAACATATGATGATAGTTGTTATCATCATCTTCTTCTTCACCATCTTCCATCATAACCCCTCTTTCCCCGTGCTTGGTCCAGCAATTATAGTTGGGCATGAAACCTTTCATAATCAGGTGGCCGCGAATGATTTTCGAGGAAGAGTACTCCTTATTGTTCCGACATTGAACACATGGACAACGTATAAAACCATTCTCTTTGTTTACCGTAGCCACATCGATAAATTTATCCACGCCTTTCATATACCCGGCTACACGCCGGTCACCGTACATCCATTCCCGACCGTTCATCTGCATCATATAAGTAAGTTTATCAAAAAACAGGACATCATAAATAGTGAAATGACCAATTCACATCGACACATGCATTGTATCAATGACAGAGAAAAGATAAGATTGCTAACCTCGATCGAGGGAAATAAAGAGGAGAAAGCTCAAGTGCGTCTCGGACACCTTTTATATTTTTGTTCTATGATAAATTGAACGGAATTATTCACTCAAACATTTCATCAAACACCTTGAATGGATGCACAAGGAAGAAAAAACTAGCACACCCCTCACACCTTCCACCAAGAGAAAAAACAGAGTGGAGGCAGAGGGGGCTGGGGCGTTGCATTTATAGAGGGCGGGAGCATGCGTCCCGGTTGGAGCCACCAACCGGGACTAAAGGTGTGTGCCACGCCACGTGGTTGTGGCCAAACCTTTAGTCCCGGTTGGTGGCTCCAACCGGGACGTATGCCCCGTTACCAACCGGGACGCATGCCTCCGGGCCCCGTGCCCGCTCGAACCGGGACGCGTGCCAGCATTAGTCCCGGTTGGTGGCGCAACCGGGACTAATGCTCCGAGGGAGCGCGAACGGATGACCTGTTTTCTACTAGTGAGGGGGTAAAATCCGGAATTTACTCATTAGAAAAATAAACATTGATACTTTATTTTTGCCATTTCTCTACCTTCTTACGTTGACTCACTGACCCCCCCCCCCCCCCCCCCTTCAATCTAGAATACTTCTATACATGGACGTGGAGTCCAATGTAAAACTTTGACCATTATTATTTTATATGAATATACTGCTCAAATTGATAAATATATTTTTGGACATATTTCTCTATGCAAAATCAAAAATTAATGTCGCTTCATTTTGGTAATGTATATATATTCAATAGAAAGTTAGAAAAGTTTGACAGGAAGCATTTTGTGAATCATCTACTATTTTGAGACATGCTATTATTATTTTGCTCTATTCTTTAAATCTCTCTTTGTTATGCCCACTCTCCACTTCAGGTATATGTGTTCTCATTCAAATGGATTTTTTGTGCCATGTTGCACGCATTCTTGAGTGGCATTGTTCCCACATCTTATCTAGTCATTAGTTTTACTGGGTCTATTGACCCGCATAATATTTTACGGTCCTAGGGAACAACACTAAGTTCCATACAATGAGTGAACACTTTGGTAGCGTCGTCTGGCACCACGTATTGACAGACTTGTATATATGTTTTTTCTTAGTTTCAAAAAATCCTTGAATGTAATTAATGTGGTAGGTCCAACTAATTTTTTCTAAGAATGAGGACGAGTCATCTTGGCAAATAGTATATAGGTGGAACAATACCCCAGTCACCATTGCGCGTCTTGCGTAGCTTGTTAATTGCAACTCAGCGGGATGGCCGCCGCCACCACGCTGGCCACTGGCTGTGACCCAGAGTCCTCATTCTATGGATGCCAAGGGCGCGACCGCGGGAGCCTATGGACGTGTTTGGATGAAACAGTGCTAGGAGGAACTAGATATTTTTTGATATAGTAGAAACGGGTCGGCGTGAGAATTCCAAAAATTTATCCCTGACAGGGATTGAACTCCAATCGCTGGGATGCGCCAACTGCGACCTAACCACTAGGCTACTGCCCCGTTTTCCCATGGACGTGTTTGGTGTCCGGAGTGAGATAGAGAGGGAGAGGAGGAAGAATGTAGGGAGGAGTGGATGATAGGTGGTACCAATAACGTATGTTAAGTAGAGCCATCACCTAACTGCCACATCCCTCAGTAGTAGGCCTTGTTGTCAGTTTTGGTGTCAATTCGTGATCAACAGGTAATTTCTCGAATTGCAAAAAACTTGTTGTAGAGAGGTAGATTTTGGTTTTGGAAACTCAAAGCGGTATGAAATGGTAAATTTGGGCTATAACGTGGTAGTTTTATGATATTAACTCACTAGATTTCTATGTTTGTTTGTGTGTCTTGTGATTTTCAAGTGGTGTTGCAAGTGAGATTTTTAGTTGTAAGTGGAGTTATATAACTAAGGTTTTTTTAAGGATACCTTCTGCAAGATGTATCGGTTTCATAGATGAAAGGCCAAGTGGCCAGCTTACAACACGCAGCGGCAAAGACTCGGTTAGCGCAAACTCCATGCCATCTTGAGGATGGACCACAAATGCTACACAACTACTCGCGGCATCTACACCTATCCACTTACCCTAAACAATCACGAAACTAACCAGTTCCACGCCAAAGCGATGTCTAGGCGGAGACTTTCCTGAGCACCTCAGTTGCAGAGCGTGTTGCTCCCTCGAACACCACATCATTCCTATATCACGACAAGAACCAACAAAACTAGTGTTATTCCTGTCCAAAGGTCTCTTCCCCGGCCTTCACCACCCCACTTAATCTGTAGCCATACCACGAGATTAGTATCTTGGTATGGCATCCAGTGTAGCTTTCCCCACCAACGTAAGTAGGTGTAACATCCCAGCATTATAGCTTAGAAATAAGCTGAACACAGTTGTGTGCATTGCATTCATGCATAGAAAATCCGAATAATTTTCGCGCTTTTGAACAAAATTTGTCAAAGTGATTGAAGCTTCTCTCGACTTGATGGAATTGAAGTAGATCATCAAGTTGACTGCGATAAGTTTCAATATGACCTTTGTTAAAACCTTGTTTTTGGTAAAGGATATTTGATCTAAGGGTAGATCAAATGTAATGAAAGTTAAACCCTAATATATTATTTAATGATTTATATTTGATCCTTAAGTAATCATATCCTAGTATTCATAACACCACTCATCAATACCAAGTTATAAACATAACTTAAGTAATAAGAATGGAACAATTAAATCTTGGTCTATCTTAATCTCATCTGCTTATACCATGAGTATCATGGTAATACCTAACCTTAACTCTTTAGTGAGATTGAGTAGGAAAGAAACCAAGTCAAGATCATTCACCATATATCTTTCTTTCCATGTCAATCCTTATGGAATTCTATCTCAATATCTGTTGTTCATCAATGTTGAGTAATCAACTATTGATTCACCAATTCTTAATCTATCAATACTTGATCTATCAACTCTTGACCATATCATAGCATTCACTTAAGTGCCTATGAAGAAACAACTAAGAAGAGTTAAATAGTAATGCTAGTTTTAGATATCATCTATAGGATGGGAGTGATTGAAGAGAATCAAATCAATATGAAAATTGATGGAGTTAACTCACTCCTGAAATGGATAGAAGAGTTATTTGGAATATATATTTATATGGTGATAAAGAAGATTATAAGGATGAATCCTGAAGGAAGTTACTAGGAGTAATCCTATTGAATAAAGTAGGTATAGTAAATAAATAATCTCTCTTAGTCAGATAGATACACTGAGAAGATAATTATAATACAACTATAGTGTGGTATTGATGAAGGCCTTGATTAGCCAACTGGAAACCTAAACCATAAAGAATCAAAGGATTATAATGATCATGCCTTACTCACCAAGATTGAATTCTTATATCATGTATAAGTGACATTGGTGGATAAAACATGATTGAAACCTCGTATAGATATGTTATCCTAGGTTAGCCATGACAAGTCATATTAATATAATGTGAGGTTGGAGTATTAGATACTGGAGTCAAGTAGAGATAAGATAGTATGATTAAGATGATGTTAGAGCAACATTGGATTAAATAAGTAGTATTTTCCTCTTTATAAATACTAACCACTTGAGGTGAAGTAGGATTTGATGTATACATCTATTAAAGTGATATTAGTGAAGGATGATTAAGGAAGAGTATGAATGGAGTTAAAAGTAACTACTTATTAAATTGGAGGTTATCAGCAGTAGAGTAGTTGATATAACCAAGTATAAATATAAAAAGATTATGAAAGCTTTAGTGTCAAGCTCATTGGATTTATAAACGAATTTAGAAGAATAATAGATGGATAAGAATATTATTGTGAAGTAAAGCTCATCATGTTAACACATGATGATGGATAGGAAGAAATAGTATATCTAGGAAAGGAATTCCTTAATTAGAAGTCCAGGATTGTGAATTATGGAAGATAGGAATTCTTGGTAAACACTAAGCCCTAAATCTTTAGACAAATATAGTGTCCATTTCATCTGATTGATCTATCATCTTATTTACACAAAGCTTTATAGGAATATTTTCTTATAGCAAATCACTCAAGTATATCTTTGACACTTTAAAACCTCTAAATCATGTGTATCACATAATTGGAAATTACTATAAACCATTATGCCCAATATTATATCCATATACTAATCACACCAGCAAGTAATGAATAGCTAGTTCCAGAAAACAACTATACATATTTTAAATAAGAAGGGTGGTTAGGATTCACCTGTTAGTAGGTTTTGAATAATATAATTCACCATTTTGAGAAACCTAATAATTAAATTCTCTTATATAATAATTGTTATATAATAATAAAGATGGACACATGCTTTGAATATATTTAGCTATCTTAAACCATTATCATTACATTCTTTAGGAGGAAATAAAAATCATTCTATAAAGCTATAATATAATTAGCCAATCCCTAAAACTCTAACTCTATATTGGGTATAATAAAATACATCCCTTGGAATTTTCTAGATTTAAGGGAATAATATTAGCCATATTAATTCCTTAGAATATCATGCATCAAGTAATGATATAGGATTATTATATAAAATTTTCCCTCCAAACTATGAGCTAACTAAAATTAAGTTTTATAAACAAATAAGAAAATATCCTAAAATAAATCCATGGATTATTAATAAATAAAATTAATAACAAGGTCCCTTACCAAATATTAGAATGATCTATATAAACAAAATAAAGAAATACAACATTAATTAATAAAAGCTCATAAAATGACTTTAATACCATTCATTATTGCTGCAACTATTCAACCAATAAATTTTATAAAGAAAATTTCAACCAAGTATGAAACTACAAATCTGGGAACAAAACAGAAAATAAAAAAAGTTTGCTTAATAAAAAACTGGTATCAGACCAGCCCATTTCTCCTCTCCACTATCTACCACCCATGTGCATCCCTCTTCGGCCCAACAGCGAGCCCAGCTCATCCACGCAGTGACTGACGACTGGGACCAGATGTAGGACTGTGGGTTTAGTTTGAGAATTTACCAGGGGGTTTTCTGTAAAAATGAGCATCGCCGTCTTCCTCCAGCTGGAAGCAGCTCAGTGGCGATGCCGAGGCCGTCCGCCGCAGTCCGTGCGTCAAGATGCATGCCGCCGTCGCCAGGAGAGGATAAGAAGGCCACGACGATGTCCCTGCTCGTCCTCATCCTCACAATCTCTCTCTCGCTCTTCTTTCCTCTCCCGCATGAACACGAACCCTAGCTCTGGTCAGAGAGGACCGTCGCCGTTAGTAGAGGTCGTCCCAAAGATCGTGGTGTGGTCGAGGAGAAGCACAACATCACCCTCTTCATCATAGATCACTCATTAGGTCAAGGGGAGCACGGATTGGGGCGAATTTCACCATTTCGTTCTGTCGGTGTTCGTCGGAAATCATGTCAGACAGCTCGCCTCCGACCACGTCTGTCCTCGCCGACGCTGCTACTGCAACCAGGATAAGTGTATGCATCTCCTCGTGCCCTCCAATCATTCTATCTCGCCATAAATCATCGTGGCACCACGCACCACCATCGGCCGTCGTAGTAGATGGTCGCCAGAGTAGCTCCGGTGACCAAAATTGGGCTGCGCCGCCACTATTAGACTCCACGCGTCTCGCTCTTTCGAACGCAACCATCCTCGCTAGCCCGCACGCCTCCAATAGCTGACCCCGAGCGTCACCTGTGAGGATTGCCATTGCCGAGGTCACGCTGACGTCAGGGTGAGGTCATCCTTGACCTGGTCAGCCATTTGACTGGTCCTTGCTGATGTGGCATGTGACGTGGCCACTGGCCCACTGGTCAGTGACCTTGGGTAGGTTTAGCCTAGGTATAAAAAGTCTTTTCTGTTTAGGAATTGGATAAAACATTATAAGATCAAATATAAACAATTTAACTTTATTATCAAACATTATTATGTTAATTATTTAAATCATTATTCTTTAATAAGAATTTATAAGTAATAAAACTTTGAAAATTCATATTTTAATATTGGTAAATGTTAAAAATATAATTAAAATACCAAAAATCATAGAAAAATAAGAACTATAATTCAAAACTATAATCATGCATTATTAGTTCACTTAATTAAACATTTATTATTTATTAAGTATTCATAAAGTAGTAAATCTTATAAAAAATAATATCTTACTATTTATAAATCACAAAAATAAATGTAATATTCCAAAATGATCACAAAAATAATACCTACATGTTAAAAATATAATATTCCACTTTTGATTTAAATAAAAATTTAAATACTTTAATAACTTGAATTTAAACTTTTTTCCTTAATTGATAATTCATATAAGGGTAAATAAAATTTGCTAATAATTCTAAAAATTAGCCAATTGAGTCCAATAAATAGTATGTCTTAAATATTGATAATATAAAGTCAAATTGGTCCAACAAATTTTAAATACAATTTTATTGAATTATCCTTCAACCATGTGTGTAGTTTATTTTCTAAAAAGATCTTTAACAAATATAAAATCTTCAAGAATGATATTTTAACCAAATAAAATCTTTTACCATTGTTTCACTCACAACTTTGTAATGGACTAAATCCAAAGATAATTCATGAGTACTAAATAATATTATTTACTTATTCACAAACCATAACCATACCCTTATAAGGAGATAAATCCTTTTATACATGTATAAAGTTAGAAAACCACTATTCAAATAGAAGTGTTACCATTCTTAAGTAACTTTAAGAAAACATTACAAAGTACACAAGGTACAAATAACTTAAGCAATATACCTTAAATCCATCTATGTCTTTAAAGTTATCTTTAGTCTACAAGACTTTAAATATAATGCTAAAGACTTTATTATGTATTTTATAGTTAACTTTGGTCTATTATAATTAAGTTATAAAGCATCTCAAATCCAAACTATTCAAGCAAGTATAAACAACATCAATCACATTCTATCAACCATATTCTAAAAACTATCAGGATTGTTTAAACCTTAATAAAGATATCTTTTCTTCAAAAGTTATTCGTTTTGCCACTTCAGTCAACATATGACAATTAATCGTAATCACCTTACTTTATACTATACTGGTATACTTAGGTTTGATAACACTTAAGTTCTTTATAAGTGACATTACTTGTAACGTAAAATTTTGAAGATAAACACTTATAGTGTACGCAATCTTGAGTAGCATTTCACATTTGTGTGTATCTTATTATTTTATGATATCATAATTGCATGTTGGTTCACACACACTCACAAGCCTTAATAAGAAGCACAAGTGTGAAACTTAATCTAAAAGGGCAACACATTCCAAAGAAACCATTTCCAGAATCCAAACCCTAGAATAACGTTTATCCCGGGATTCGAGTTTACGAAATTGCATTACATTACTTATGCATAATAGCATCTTGCTTCTTTAAACATTAGTCCTTACCGGACCAATGATGCTGATTTCAGATATTGGATCTTTTATATTCTCTCGAAAACCATGAGTGCATAATCTTGCAATCACAAAAGGCAAGTTCACACTTGCTCATGTCCTTTGATTATTTTCCGTAAAGTATTTTGCAAATCCAGTGTTGTCATCACCTGCATTTGAAAAAGGTCAGAAAACACTATTTTCATAATAATATGACTATAGGTTATTTACCATGAGGTAATAACCTACTATGAAAGTTCTGGTGGTAAAGAAACATATTATCTAGGACTTAACAACCAATGTCGCCAGTGATTCTTGCGCCGTATATCACGCGTTAACCATGAGATTTGGAATGGGACGAAGAAGTCAGCTGTATCTTCTTCCTCTCGCATGTAGCCAGATGTGTAGGTCGTGGTTGTTATCACTCGTAGCGTTCATATTAATTGGTAATTTGTAGAGGATATGCAGCATATGGGTGGGAACCCTCAACATCCCACAATAGTTCTGGCATCTAACGGTCTGTACAAACCATTGTCGTAGTTCAATATGTGGGCATGGTGTACACCAAAGAGGCATGCGAGGTCGCGAAGGGGACAGTGATTGTCTTGGATCATCTACTGAGCCCCACACCATAGGAAGTGTGGACAGGAAAGATCGCTCGGTTGTGCAACAAGGATTTTATCTCTCATGGGTAAAGTAACGCACCTCTTCAGAGTGTAAGAACTGTAACTTATTACTCCCTATTTCGAGAAGGAGCTGCGAACGCGGCGGGAAAGGAACTCCATGGAAGTTCTGGTAAACCCGTGAAGGCTGACGGACATAGCCTTTCAGAATGAAAGCAACCTTTGAAGAAATGTTTATGAAAACTTGCATTGCCTATGACCTATGGTCTGTGGCTGTAGATATAGTGCATCAAACACTCATTTTCTAGTGAACTTGCTGAGTACACTCGTACTCAACGTATCTTCTTAACCATTGCTAGATTCTGAAGACATTAAGACGACGTCTACATCAAGTTATGCTCCAGGAATCATCATCAAAAGCTAAAGCTCTTCAATAAAGTCAAGAAGGTCAACATATACACCAACTCAAGTGAAGACAAAATTACTGATTAGATAGGAATATAATCTCTAGCCATAGAACCTATTTCTGTAGTGTATTGCGATAGCAGCAATGCCAGGCCATTAGTTAAAATACTAGTCTTAATAGTATGATAGTTTTTGAGTTATTTATTTCTGATTCTTTTTTATAAGAAGTTTCTTTCTCTCTCTTTAACCTAGAGTGTTCTTTGGATCTTATGTAAAGAGTTGAGTTATAACCTATAGTCATGTCTTGATCTGCTGTGTTTATGTTGTGCCACTCTGAGGGATGTAATACTAGTGAACGGTGTTTTATTGGCGTTATGTCAACGACTATAGTGTACTACATCATGCAGTGGTATGCTGGGTCATCGCAGTAGGTTACGCAAATCTCACGCGAGAGGACACACCCCATCAAGAGATGGTCAATCGTCCCACCGCACTGATCGAATAGGGGCAATCCGTCGGGTGTCGCAAACCACACATGTTGAGTCTATCTGTTGTCCAACACATATTTCTGATAGCCAGCCAAGGAGAAATTTTGTATCTAGCAGCGGCCCGGGATCGCCAAATATTCAACGCTCTAGCCATTGCTGTCCCCCCGGCGAACATGGCCAGGTAACATGACTGAGCGGAGTAGGATTTTCTTGGATCTCAGTTTCACTTAAAGATGTTTGCAGTCCCCTCAGACAAGGAGAACCCAACAAGACGATCTGCCACCTCTAGAATCCCCCTAATCACTGCTGCATTGAGGTCCGGGAATAAATCATGGAGCCAACCACCTGCTAGACCTTCCCGCACATGGCGAGACAAAATCACCCGCTTTGGAACTGCTGTAGAAGGATTTGGTGCCACATCGCTCATCCCAACTAAGAGATTTTAGTTGCAAGTGAAATTATGACTAAGATATTTCTAGTTGCAAGTGGGATTGCAACTGATATTGTATGAGATTACCTGAGTGAAAAGAAAGCTAATTTTGAGACCATTAATAATTTAGACCAAAAACTGCAATTCACGTGGGAAAGGAGAAGACCTGGAACGAAGGGTGGACCCCGACCCGGTGTCAACGATAATAAACGACACGACTCCGCACTAGGAAGCATCGATCTGGACAGGCCCGCCACCGATTGACTGTGTCCTGACACCCACAATGCCGATCGATACGGAATACGACTGGCTTTGGCTAGCCTGCGAAGACACATGGCGGTCAGGCTGGCCCTGGCCCTGGCCGACAGTCATCGAGTTTGACCTTGAATTCCGACTGATTTCTAGTTGCAAGTGGGATTGCAACTGAGATTGTATGAGATTACCTTAGTGAAAAGCATGCTAATTTTGAGGCCATTAAGAATTAGACAAAAAAAGTGTAATTCATGTGGGAAAGGAGAAGACCTGAAACGAAGGGTGGACACTGACCCAGTGTCAATGACAATGAATGACATGACTCCGCACTAGGAAGCATTGATCTAGACAGACCCGCCACTGATTGACTGTGTCCTGACACCCACAATGCCGATAGAGACGGAACACGATGGCTTTGGCTAGCCTGCGACGTCACATGGCGGTCGGGACGACAGTTGGATAGCCACGCATAAACGGCTGGCCCTGGCCCTGGCCGACAGTCGTTGAGGTTGACTTTGAATCCCGACTGATTTCTACTTGCAAGTGTGGTTGCAACTGAGATTGTATGAGATTTTGAGACCATTAATAATTTAGACAAAAAACTGCAATTCGCTTGGGAAAGGAGAAGACCTGAAACGAAGGGTGGACCCTGACCCGACATCAACGGCGATGAACGATGAACGACATGACTCCGCACTAGGAAGCATCGATCTGGACAGACCCGCCACCGATTGACTGTGTCCAAACACCCACAATGCCGATCGATACGAAACAACGGCTTTGGCTAGCCTGCGACGTCACACGACGGTTAGGACGACAGTTGGATAGCCACCACAACCACGCATAAACGGCTGGCCCTGGCCCTGGCCGGCCGTCGTCGAGGTTGACCTTGAATTCCTATTGATTTCTAATTACAAGTGGGATTGCAACTGAGATTGTATGAGATTAACTGAGTGAGAATCAAGCTAATTTTAAGACCATTAAGAATTAGACAAAAAACTGTAATTTACCTGAGAAAAGAGAAGACTGGAACGAAAGGTGGACCTTGACCCGACGTCAACGGCGATAAACGACACGAATCCGCACTAGGAAGCATCGATACCCATAGCATGATCGAGACGAAACACGACGGCTTTGACTAGCCTACGACGTCACACGGCTGGCAGGACGACAGTTAGATAGCCACCACGACCACGCATAAACGGCTGGCTCTGCCCCTTGCCGGCCGTGGTCGTCGAGGGTGACCTTGAATTCCGACTGAAACTATGGCCGCGGGAGGTACGGTGCCTGCCACAGAAACCAACCAACCGACCGTGTACCAGTAGGTACGGTACGTAGCTTAATTCTCCACACGTCACGCTATTTTCCTCCCTCCCTTGGACCGTTCCTTGGAACCATACCGAAATCGCCACGTGTAGCTAAGCTAGCTACCCCAGCTCGGCCGGTGGCCCTCCTCAAGTTTGGACCGTGGACCGTCGCGGCCGGCCATGGGAGCTAGTAAGTCAGTCTGCCACTGCTCTTCTTGCCGCGTGCGTGAGCGAGCGGCCGGAGGAGGTCCCCGCGCGCGTCAGCTAACTAGCTACTAGACGAGATGCCGCCGCCGCGGTCGTGGGCGTGCGCGTGCGCGTGGTGCGGCCGCGGGAGGAGGAAGCCTAGAGGCGCGGGGCACGACAACGACGACGACGAAGGCGCCGGCGCGTCGGGGCGGGGCGACCGGCCGTGGAGCCTCTTCATCGACCTGCCCGTGCTGGAGGCCGCCACCTTCGGCTTCTCCGACCGCAACCTGCTCGGCCGCGGCGGCTTCGGCCCCGTCTACAAGGCAAGCTCCCCATCCTCCCCCCGCCCCTCTTCTCACAGCTGCGCGCTTACATCGCCTCACCTCGGCATGCAGGGCGTGCTTGCGAGCGGGCAGGAGATCGCGGTGAAGCGGCTGTCGCTGGAGTCGCGGCAGGGCGCGCGGGAGTTCCTCAACGAGGTGCGCCTCCTGCTCAAGGTGCAGCACCGCAACCTCGTCTCCCTTCTCGGCTGCTGCGCCGCCTCCTCCTCCTCCACCGCCGCCGGGACTGGGAACGGACACAAGATGCTCGTCTACCCATACTTCCCCAACGGCAGCCTCGACCACTTCCTCTTCGGTACGTACGTCAGACACTCCCTCAAAAATCATCCAGTGATGATACGAGTGACACCTGAATTCATGCCGTACTCAAACCGAGTCGAATAGAAATTTATAGAGTTCAAAACATTGACCCCGAAAAACATGGTTGAGGAAAACCGAAATCACCCATGCATGAATCTTGCTCTGTTTCACACTTCCACTCTGAATCGCTCTGTGTTGGTGTTACATACTCTGCTGAAGATGTATGTTTCAGTAAGCAGAGTTATGTATGTTCAGTCAGGACGAATCGAATCACAAGAACAGAGTATCTTTCTTTCTGGAATCCTTGTTCATGCAGCAGCAGTTTAGTCAGACCATCGAAACTGTTGCTGTCAGGTATTGAAGTTCTAAGCTTTGTCACCCTTACATAACACCTTCTCCACACTACTACTACTCCATTATTGACCTTGACCTTGACCGGATCAAAAACAGTTTCCTGATTTCTTAACCCCAAAGTTTCAAGGTGTCACGTCCACATAAGAGCAGTTCCTTATTAGAAAGTTTGTCTTAGTGTTACATACTCTGCTGAAGAAGTATGTTTCTGTAATCAGTTTAGTCAGCATGGAATCAGTTGCTTTCAGGTACAGTATTAATGTTTGCTTTGTCATCCTTACATAACAGCTGGTTCCAAGTATTAGTATTGACCTTGACCGGATGAAAAGTGGTTTCCTGACTTCTTAACCCCGAAGGTTCAAGGTGTCACGTCCACATGAGACCAGTTCTTGATTGGGACTTCTTCTCATAAGCGAGCAAAAACGGGTGCATATTCAGAAGGAAATCAGTGCATTTTGCAAAATAACGACTAAATTTTTTGTTTAATTTCACAAAGAAAGAACACATGCTTTTGTAGTATTCTATCTCAAACACAAACACTAGGCTTTCTGTGTTTTCTTTCTATCTTCAATAAGCAGGGGTCTCAAATAATGAGTTATGTCAGTGTTCACTTCTCTGCAAAATTGTAAATGTCCGTAAAAAAAACAGAACAAAATGCAGGAACCAACTACTGGAGTTTGGTACTCCAAATTTTCAGCCAAGCAGCATTGTGCCAATGAATTACAACTTCATAATTAACGACCAATTCCTGGAAATTAGATCGGTATGCAGAACATGGAAGAACTGCTCTGTTATCTGAACTGCATACTTTCAGACAGGGAGAAGAGGGTGCAGCTAGACTGGCCAAAACGGTACCAAATAATCGTCGGGCTAGCGAGGGGCCTCCTCTACCTCCACGAAGAATCTCCCGTGAAGATCATCCACAGGGACATCAAGGCCAGCAACGTGCTCCTCGACGAGAAGCTGAACCCGAAGATCTCGGACTTCGGCATGGCGAGGCTCTTCCTGGAGGACGCCACGCACGTAAACACCTTCAGGATCTCCGGCACATAGTAAGCTCCAGACTCATCTTCTTCTTCATTTGGCTTGCCTGCCACATTGCACCTCCACTTGAGAACTAGTATAGTGTAGATTGTGCAAGATACCGATAAGTGATGCGATTGCAGTGGTTACATGGCTCCAGAGTACGCCATGAACGGGTACCTGTCGACGAAGACCGACGTTTTCAGCTTCGGGATGCTCGTGCTGGAGATCGTCAGCGGGAGGAAGAACATCGACCGGCATCTCGGCGACGAAAAAATCGACCTCTTAAATTATGTGAGCATTCTTGTTTTCAAAATGATCATGACTTGCATCTAGTCCATTTTTACAGCAGCCTGCATTTTCTACTTGATACTACATCGTGGCATGCTGAAGAAATTTGTCTGAAACTTCCAGACATGGAAGCTGTGGGAGGAAGGCCGGCAACTGGAGATCGTGGACGCTGACCTCTCCGGCGCCTGGGACGCCGACGAGGCGGCGATGTGCGTGCAGCTCGGCCTGCTGTGCTGCCAGGCCGTCGTGTCAGACCGGCCGGACATGTACAGCGTGCACCTGATGCTGTCCAGCGACTCCTTCACGCTGCCCAAGCCAGGGAAGCCGGCGATCCACGGCAGGGTCGGCCGGTGGATGAGCACCACGGCCGCGGCGTCCAGCTCCGTGTCCGGCTCCGGCGCAAGCACGAACAGCACGTTCGTTACCGACACGACGAAGGCCTCGACGTTGGAAAATATTGCTGAGGATTACTCGAGGAACTCTATCTCTGTATCATTCACAACTGAAGGCCGGTGAAAGGAGGAGAAGAAAGAATCAAGGATCTATGTAATGAGGGTGCAAGTAAATAAGCTAGATTAGGAGAGGAGAGTGTGGTTAGTCTGATCTGCAGTTATATTATCTTGTGATTTATTCAGTGAGAAATGAAAACTACGGTAAATTAATGGAGATTCTTTGATCCATTCAGCAGATCCTGATCACTAGTTTTCGTATTAGGGCGGATCCACGCGCCAGGGGCCTTCCCACAATAATGGGCCGGACACAATTGAAGGGAGAATATGCGTGCTTGGCTACTTTTTTTCTCTCCTACTATCTTGACATTGTTTTTGTAGGTGGCTCACCACATATGCCATGTGGTTTCTTGACATTCTTTTCTATCTCTCATATTTTCATCCTTTCTACGTTTGTAGTTTTTGTTGTTTTCTTAGTTTCACCTTTAAGCATTAAGCACAAAATGAAACACAAAAGAGTGCCAGATAAGTACAATTTTGCTTACAACCCCTTATTTAAATTTTGAAGGACGCAATTTCATTTTAACTGTCTCTTGAAACTAATCTCTACATACGACTGTGGTGACTAGATAGCCATGCACACTAGAACCTTCTGCTAACATATGATTCGATATTAACACGTATAAATAGATCTAATAAGTATGCCTTACAAATTAAAAGGCCCATGAAGGGTGTAGATTCTTCTAACAGTTTTGGAAAACATTGACCCTTACAAATATGTAGTATAAGAGCTCTTTGGATTCCTACAAATTGCACGCACTGAACTAGTTTCCACTTCAATCTATCTTTTCATTTTTTTTGAAATTATAATATTAAAAAATAGTTGAAATAAATCATGGATGTAAGTCGTGCAATATTTTATGCACATGAAAAATTAATTCAAAATATTATCATTTGTGACCTAGACGAGTAATGGACCTATTTATATAACCATGCTTTTGTGCGGTCAGAATTAGTTAGACTTCTTTATTGAATGTGGTAGGTGCACAAGGTACGACGTGTTTTACTTCCATGACTCATTTATAAATAATCTAATAAACTATAAAGTGGGTTGTCAACAATTTGTACAAAATCCAGTTTCTAGAATGTATCTATATTATGTAAAAAATATATTTATACTCAATTGACACTAATAAAGTAAAAACAGTGAATAATTTTGTGGATAATGAACTTTAAAACTATTGAACTCTGGAAAATATCAAGAAACCTCGAAAACTATGTGAGATAGACCGGGTCCGGTACTTAATACTATCACATATTTGCATGAACACCATGATTAGGAATAAAAAAGATCCAGTCTACTTAATTGAGCAAATAATGATGATATATAACTATATTTAAACATAAAATGTTCTGTATATTCAAGAAACACTTTTATCTCCTGATGCCTCGAAATTCACATTGCCTCCATCAATTCCTGTAAGCCATTGTGCTTCATATCTTCTAATTCACCATTTGGTGGTTATTATGCGTCACACCTCTCTGCAACAAAAGGTTGCAACTTTAGACAGCAACACAACATTCAATGACACACAATTGTTTCTAGTTCATTATACTCAGGGGCGGACCCAAGTTGAAGCCATAGGGGGCCTTGGCCCCCAACTCAAAATTTAAAACTGTAATAGAAGTTGTTCGTTAGTAGTAGAAAAATATTCAAATTAAATGAACTTATACAAGAAATGCCCCCGCTCGGATTGTTTGCCCCCTCTCAAAATTTTGTCTGGGTCCGCCCCTGATTATACTTAGCTAAATCGATTTTCTGAACTTCCATTTGACCAAGTTTTATCCACACACCATGATTCATCATTTTTGTCGATCTATCCCTAGCATTCTCCTATCTTAAAACCAGTGGCCATGGCACTCAACTGCTCCCCTTTCCGGACCTCTCTCTCTCTCCACACACGTACATATCTTATCAATAAGTTGATATATGTGTCAACTACGATGGTGCATTTTGTGTTGTCTCGTCTTTTATCAAGGAAATGGATCGAGAGGAGTTGAGGTGGAGGAGGTTGATAAGGAGAAGTGAGAGAAATGGGCGAGGTGCATCTGCCGGCTAGGAGGAGATAAGTTGAAGTGAGAACATTATATTGGTAGGATTTGGAGCTTGAGCCGGGCGGAGAGGTGTGTTTCTCTCATGTACCTAATACAGCCATTTTCTCCTATCTACATGTTGTTCACTTTGGCTCTTATGTGAAGTTTTCCCATATAGAAATTAGACTGTTTGTTACGTTCACCTATGATAGGTTTTGGCCACCGGTCATTGGTTAGTAAGTACCGGTGACAGATTTCCCCCCGGTTGATACTGGTGACCATCATCAAATAGTGGTTTTTAGCAATATAAGAATACAATGTTTCTTATCTATAGATCCAAGTGGCCTGATAAGCATCGATCGTGAACACTTGATACTTGTTTGATCTGGTACCATATTAAATTGATACACGCATCATTAGCTAACTCAAACAAAAGACTGATGAAAAAGGGAATTGCGTGTATGAGGTTTCTCTTCTTTTGTAATATAAAGGGAAGTTGATCATAAATCAACCGCTTCCTCCTAGTATATTTATACAATCAAAAGTGCCATGCGTCTTCTTGGACCTCTACTGATTTAAGCAAGATCGAGCGCCCTAGTTTAACGGGGGGGCGGCCTTGGATCCATCAAAGGTCTGCGTGTGTTGCAGCTTGTGTCAATAAGACTCGCGCGTATGTCAACAACTTGGCAGAGCAGTCACCATATATATATGTACGTACCTTTGCGTGCGAATATTTGATCGCGAGCGCCCTAACTAACGCTAGCTATACGCGTGTACGCCCACGCATGTGGCGTACGTATCCAACTGAACCTGCAGCTAGGACACGCCACTACACATGATACATCGAGGGACGACTACACGTACGTAAAAAAGAGACGAATCTATAAACTAAAACAACATGCATACATACGCTGTGAATCTAGAAAAATATTCGATATCAAATTCAAGACGGATGTGGAGTAGATATAGAGAGAACTCTGCGCACAAAAAAAAAAGAAAAAAAAAAGAAGAAATTAGATGTATATACATACAGGACTGCATGCATGCAGTACTGCACTGTGGTGGTATATGCAGTAGCGAACCATGTACTCCCTCTATCCCAAAATAGATGATGTCTCAAATTTGTTAAAATTTGAATAAACCTATATATTAGGTTCATCTAAATTTTAACAAATCTAAGACATCTATTTTAAACGGAGGGAGTATATGTAAGTGGGTGGACCGTTCTTCGATATCCATGCATGAGCTCGATATCCTTTGCGATCGATCCATGCATGCATGAGCGTACGTGTTTGTATTATATATATACAGTCTGGATCGTGGTGGCACGTTCAGTTTATATTATATATATATACGGTGTCTAGCTAGCACGTTATTTAGTACGCGCATACTTTGACTCAGTTGGCCAGTGATGTGGTCGAACGTTGATATATACGGGCTGAGATCTGATCTGATTTCATTTGGCTTGTTGACTTGTGTTGTGATCTGTACGACTACGATTGTGCCAAAGACGAGGGCGCGTACGTTACGTACGTCGTGATGTCCATCCCGCGATCGACTTGCACGAACGGCCATGACGATCTTTTCTTGTCTTGGAGAGCAAAAGATGGATGGACTAGCTCATCTCGACATGTCTAGTCCGACGACCAAAGATACCCACCAGAAAGGCTTCATTTTTTTAAATTTTTTTAGATCAGAAGGCTTCAATTTAAGTGCTGACCTCCGCGTACTAGTGGTGGGAGTATCATACCCTTTTTGGCTACCATGTGGATATGCATGCGCAGATCGATCGTGTCATCATGTATAACCTGTAGAGCAGATATATAATACTACTCTCTCCATTCGGAAATGATCGACTCGGATCTGTTTTAGACAGAAAGAGTACTATATTCACAACCATGTAGTAGAGAAAACATTAGCATGTAGTAGAGAAAACCAATGTAAATTTTAGCCAAGCATGTAGTAGAGAAAACATTAGCATCATTAATTTCACCGCAGATTTCGAGCTTTTGGACAACACAGTACTCTTGTTTTCTCCCTCGTGTCGCTCCTTCGGTGGCAACTCGAGGGTCCTAACCCTAGTGTTGCCTCCACCTCCCCCGACTCGCCGCCTCTAGAGGTAGCCAACTGGCAAGGCCACGCGACCGCCGAGGAAGCTGGCGGCAAGGCTGTCAGTGCTTCATCCCTGTGGCGGAGAGCTCCTGGATCTGAGGCAGTAGCCTCGCGATGTGAGGGCAACGTCGAACTGGCGACGGGTGGAGGGCGTTGGTGCTGCAGAAGTGTGCCTTGGCTACGCGGGAGGGTGTGCGCGCGGTGCCGATGTCGCCTCGTTGGGCTCCGGTTCCATATCTGAAGATGGTTGCATTGCTTGCGTAGCTCACCACAACTCCCCGACCTAGGTTTCGGCTCTACCCTTTTCGGTGGTTGGTGGGTGTGGCAGGAGCTTGGGCTCTTGACTGGGGAAATCCTTGGTCGACGGCAACGGCCACGACGTCAGTGACGCTATGGGCGTCGTTCTCCTTCTTGAATGTGATTTCGAGGTCCTTTCCTCCTCCCTAACCTACCTGTCTCGGGTGAAAACCTAAAGTTTTGATTCGGACGCTCCAACACTGTTCCCTCCATGCATGCACTGCCTTGAGACAGTGGGGTTGGTGGTCGAGCTGTGTTGCGTGGGTGGTAGATAGTAGTGGTTGTTTCTTATTGTGACGGTATCGTGACTAGTAGAGTGCTCGCGGTGCTCAGTTTCTCTGAAGTGTCTAATTACGGCGGATCGACGCTCTCGGACCTAGGGGAGAGAGGAAGTGATCTCCTCTCTCCTATAGCAGTTTCTCTCCGTTTTAGAATCTTGGACGTGTTGTCATCTCCGCCAATCCTTCACCACATCTTCGATGGCAATCTCTCCTGACAGCTTATGTCTATCTTTATGGTTGGTGATGTAGACAATAGTGTGTTCATGGATGCCGGCTTGATGTGGCGGCAATGCTTAATTCCCTCCTTGATAATCTTGTTTGTCAGTTTCCATGTGTGCTCAGGGTGAGCTTATCTACCTCTCCATGGTGTTGCTCCCTTCAATCCAGGGCAAGAAAGTAGGGTGCTTTCTCTAGAGGTGGGCATAAATGACATTAATTGTGGGGTTCTTTGGCTCTGGGGTGTGACGATGTCATGGATCTCCTCTATGGCATTCCTTCACCGACGTCATCTTCGATTGGATTGTGGGGCTTGACAAGGGCCTGAAGGCCCAAGTCGTGCTTCATCTTTGTATTTTCTCGGCTTGTTGTTTTCGTTGCATATGTAAGTTGTTCTTCGTTAATCATTTCGTGGTGGATCTAGCTAGGTGATGTGATCAAGCTCCAGAACAAAGAGCGAGGAGATCGGTGCATGGGCAGCAGGTGAAGTGGATCGCTCTGCCCCCCAAGATCAATGTAGATGCTACTGTTGCAAAGTCTGTAGTTAAGGGTGCAGTTGGCACTGTCTGGCGATCACACAAGGGGCTCTGCTTCCTCTAGGTGCGTCTGTTGTGGTCTTGGATGGGATTAACCACCCACTAGTCCTGGAAGCTTTGGTATGCGTGGTGCCTTCTAATCTAAAAAAAAAAGTTTTTGAACATCACAGAAACGCTGATAGAAAAAACCTGAATAATTGCATTTATTTTGCACCAGGACAATTGCTTGTAAAAGGAGATGAACTTTCTATTTTGGGAATTTTCAAAGGATATACTCAGTCTCCCTCCATACCGGTTTAAAGGGCCAACACGTAGTCTAATAAAAAAGTTTGGTCACAAGTTTGATCAACAAAATATGAATTATAATTTTCAAAACTTATACCATTGCATTCATATTGAAAACATCTTTTCAATGATATAATTTGTGTGACATATAATTCATATTACGTTGACTAAATATATGATCAAACTTTTTTTTAGACTACGTAGTCACCCAAACCGGTATGGAGGGAGTGCTACTTATAGTCTATAAATGAGAAGGATAAATAAAGGTGGACCCACCACCGCGCGCCCATCTTGCCGACGTCCGCCTCTCCTCCAAAAATTTCCCTCCTCTTTAAAATCCAAACAGCTTCACCTCGCTAGCTACGTTCCCAAACCCCCAACCCACAGCACCACCGCTCCCCACAATGGCAGCTCCCTCCTCGCCCGCCCCGTCTCCTCCAACGCCGCTCGCAGCCGCCTTCTTGCCGGCAACGTCCGACGCGTCCCCAACGCCCGATGAACCGCCGCGCCTCCTGAGGCTGCGCTGCGGCGTGCAGCACTACGAATGGGGTCGCCTCGGCGACGCCTCCCTCGTCGCCCGTCTCGCCGCCGCCGACCACGACTTCGGCATCGCCATCGACCCGGCCCTCCCCTACGCCGAGCTCTGGATGGGGACGCACCCTTCCATGCCGTCCCTCGTCCTCCCGGGGGGCGAGCCCCTCAGCGGCTGGCTGGCGCGCAACAGGGACGCCCTCGGCCACGCCGTAGACCTGCCGTTCCTCTTCAAGGCACACCCATCCCCCCTGCATCCCCGCTCGCTCTGCCTGCCGCGTGTTCGTGGCGCTGATCGCTGATGCCGTTCGCGTTCCTCGGCGGCGTACGTGCGCGTCGTCTCTTGCAGGTGCTGTCGGTGGCCAAGCCGCTGTCGATCCAGGCGCACCCGGACAAGAGTCTGGCCAAAGAGCTGCACGACCAGCGACCCGCCGACTACAAGGACGCCAACCACAAGCCGGAGATGGCCATCGCCGTCACCGAGTTCCGCGCTCTCTTCGGCTTCGCCGGCATCGAGGTGCGTTCATGTCGCAATGTGCCAGCTCGGAGCTCGCGCCCAGCCCCTAGCCGCGTGTTTCTCGTTTATATATTTTTTATTGTATTTTCCTCCAGAAAATATTTGTCATATGTATTTTTAACATCGTCAGCCCAACCCATGTGCAGATGTGGACCTGAATCTCAGTGTGGGTAGTACACGCTGACTTTTTCATGAATTATAGTCTGCTATGCTAGGAATACTCCTTATTATCTTTTTTTTTGTTATTGTCTTCTGCTTTGCTGCATATATATGTTCAATGATATCTGGAGCTGGCCACAAATTTCCTTGCATAATCTTATCATCTGTAATAGTGGTAGAAAAAAGAAATTTCGTTTCCAGAATGACACAGTTCTGTTAGCAGCAAATGTTTTCTTAGATAGTACATTTTACTCCCTTTACTTGTGAAGTGACATACTATTTATTCCATGGTGAAGGAGCTCAAGGATGCTATAAGAACTGTACCTGAAGTTAGAGTGCTGATTGGACAAGAAGATGCTGCCAAGCTTATGATTATGAAAGAGTATAATGATGTAAAATCCAGTATGCAGTCAGCTTTTGCTAAGCTAATGACGGCTAGCAAGGACACAGTTTCCGAAGCAGTTAATAAATTGAAGGGTCGCCTGGATGATGAGAGCAAGGTAAAAACTTTCTTAATTTGGAATTTATTTATGTTGCTATCTACATTTTCTCTTGACTTAGATCAGTTAAACCTTTACGGTGTTTTCTGCTTATGAGCATACTAACTTCCCCCTTTCCATTGGTGCTTGATTTCGCTAGTGCATTTACGTTATCTTAGTTCATGTGCCAAAAAGGGAGTTAGGAAACACCATGAACTCTTCATTGTTTTCCCAACCACTGGTTAAAATTTTGTCTAGGGTAGTCATTTTTTTGTGTACATGTGATGTTAGAACTCGCAATTGTGAAAATAGATGGCGAAGAAAAATATAGTTATTGAGTTGCCTGAATGTTGTAAGCTCCAATGCTTTGTAATTCTGTGTGATCTTGCACATGAGGTCACATAGTCAGGTAAACAACTACTAGGTGGTATCGTTGGTTCCAAAGCAAAAGTAAAAAAATGTTTTTAGGCGATGTAAAAAACTATATGGTGTCTAGCCTCCATTTAAGATGGTATATGAAACATGAACGATGTTAACATGATATATTTTACACATGGTGATTATAGCCGAGAAATTGTCGTTTTTGCCCCCAAAGCCCTAAATCCCTCAATTAATGTTGGATGGACTAGAAGCCATTGTAAATTGTGGACCATTCAGTACAATAGAAAGAGGCAAAAGGTATAGAACACGATATCTTTATATTGTGAATAAGAGTAAAATAACTAACCAATTTGGTAGATTATGAAGATTAAATTGCCAAGAACTATTGGTTGGAATGATACGAAGCAACTAGTCAAGTAAAGCTGCTGGTAGAAGATCATTGTACTTAGACCATGTTTCTATTTACTACTTATATTCTTAGAAGACATTTTCTGTTTTATATCCTCATTATGTATATCGGTCCTTGATGAGTAATCATCTAGCCAAACAATATTTTGCTTCCCCCCTAAGAATATGGTGCACCACTATTACCAATTTATTTTTTATAATCTAAATAAATTATATTAAGCAATTTGTCATTCGAGAAACATGTTAATGATGATGATGTTCAGTTTCGGACCTTGACGGAGAAAGAACTACTTATTTTATCACTGGAGAAGCAATATCCAGAAGATGTTGGTGTTCTAGCAGCACTTTTCTTCAACTATGTCAAGCTCGGTCCTGGTGAAGCAATTTATATTGGTGCCAATGAACCGCACGCATACCTTTCCGGGGAATGCATCGAGTGTATGGCCACTTCAGACAATGTTGTTCGTGCTGGCTTGACGCCTAAATACAGAGATGTGAAGACTCTTTCCGATATGCTGACATACAAACAGGTGAGTTCTACATTCTTACTTTTTTCCTCATTTGTGTATTTCATTTTTACCATGCAGCTAGCTAGTTATGATCTCTTCACTTTTCTTTTGGTTTAAAACTATGTTCACGATTAAGTGTGATCCTTAGAGCTCAGATTTTAAAACAAGTACATTTTCTGCCAAGTGCTCTTGTTTTCTGTTATGCTTATTTTTCAGTTTCTTATAACTTCTGAACCCAGTTGTTCCAGTCTACTTACCACAGACTGATATATCGCTAGAGCTGCGCTTCACACATCTGTCAGTGCCATGATCATGGAGTCTCCTGAATAATGCAGGTTTTCCCTGAAATACTTCGAGGGGTAACCGTGCATCCCTATGTGCGACGCTACACCCCGCCGACCGATGAGTTCGAGGTTGACTGCTGCTTGCTACCTCCAGGTGCAGTGATTGTCATGCCCCCAACACCGAGTCCATCCATCTTTCTTGTGATGACCGGGGAAGGCGAGATTCAGGTAGACTCCATGCTAGATGGCGAGAAGGCCAAGGAAGGTGATGTGTTCTTCGTCCCCGCGTATACTGGGGTTAAGCTCTCTGCGTGTGGCCATGCATCCATGCAATTGTACAGAGCTGGGGTGAACAGCACATCCTTGAACAATTGAAACACCGTTGTTGCAGGGAAATGGTCCCAGCTGCAAAATATGTGGGCTGACTAGTTAAGCGATGACATGCTTTGTAGGGCAATGAAAGTGCTGTATAGTATTGTATACGCCAGAGGAGGAATAAACATGTTTCTTGATGTCATAGTGAATGAGTTCGTGGTCTCCATGCACTCAGATCACTAGCGGATCTAGCTTGACACATCAGGATAGTCCAACAGTGCAATTTTTAATTTAATTATATATTTTTTATTTTTTTCATGATATATAGGCTATATATAAATCTCAGGGTGATCCATGCACCACCCTAGCCACCCTTTGGATACGCCTATGACTCAGATAGACAACAAATGGAATTAGTGTAAAGTTACAGCCTTTCTGATACCTTGTAGTAGTTCAGTAATCAAATGTGTGTAAAGTTTGTAACACTCCAATTCAGAAGATAACTGGAAAAACAAAAATACAATACAAGAAAAGTGCATTCTTTTGTTACCCTTGGCTAGCAGAGTTGGGCTGAAAATTTCTTTTGGCGACATGTTTGTTTCCATCCGAAGATACTGAAAGTGCTGGATCTGTTTCTTATTTAGTGAGGTTTTTGGTTTTGGATGTTCCACCCATTCTTCTCGATCTAGTGTTGGTCGATTTCTAGGACTGTCAAACATTCTATTACCTTGTAGTTCATGATGCAGGTGTAAATTGTTCTACACTCTTGTCCAGAAGGTAATTTGAAAAATCACAGTAACACTAATGCACATATGGTGTATGATTCTTTCTTGCCTTCCAAAAAGTAAGGGTGACGTTATAACTCACCGGCCATAGTTTTGCTAAGGTAATTTGACGCCGGCTGTTTTACAGAAATATCACCGATTACACCTTATCATGTCAATAGCAAAAATCTCACTAAACATATAAGACTTTCCATAAGATCTATTATCACAAAATGTTTGCCATATACATGCTATTTTAGTTCCACTTACCTTTGAGCCGGCGTCACTTCTGCGCTTGGTAACAACATTGGTAGACTAATTTTCAGAGAGAGAGAAAAGCGGCGACACACGCTTCCTATCAATTTTAAGAATTCCACATAAATTTTAAAAGAATACTAGACATGAATTTAAAGGGAAACATAAACATTTATATAAACCGGCGAATTTCATTCAAATTTAAGATATATTAAATATTTGGGTGGAATTTAACCATACATCCAAAATAAACTCTAGATCTAATGAAAGTAGAGTTGGAAGGCGTTGTAGTCCTGAGCTAGGGACATCCGTGTCATCATCGCTGCCATCATCATCGTCAGTTTTTTTTTTCCGGAAAAAGTCCATTTCAAACCTTAAACTCGTAGGTGTTAGTCAAATCAAACCCTGAAATCAAAATCCCGATCATTGGTATCCTGAACTTGTGAATCCCGGTCTAAATCGAACCCTAGGCATGTTTGGTGCATTGGGAAGGCAACAATCCCGACTGGGATTGCTGATTGTTGTCACTACCAGTGGGACCGACATGTCATTCATCTTCCTCCCCAGCTTATTTCTCTTACATTCAATCCCAATCAATTCTGAACAATAAGTGTGTGATTGTGCATAAGTGTATGTGGCGGCGCATGCTTCCGAACTCTCCGCACGAAGCTCCTCCCTCCATTCAGAAATATAAGACGTTTTAGCTTTATAAATTGAATGTATACATATTTTAGTGTATAGGTTCGTAAAGATTCAGATTGAACCTATACACTAAAAAGTGTCTAAATATATTTATTTTATAAAACTAAAATGTCTTATATTTCTGAACGAAGGGAGTAGATCTGAAGGAACTGTACATGGAAGTGCTACTAAGGAACTTGACATGAAAGTGCAACTCGGTGCAAAGCTAACGGGTTCCTCTTGACAAGCTAGAGTTGCTCTGTTTGCTCTAATTGATACTTCTATTGGCCGGTATAACTCGCCGTGACAAGCTAGCTCTGATAGGTCAATTGATCTAATATTTCTATAATTTCATTAGCCGGTGACAAATTTGAGAACCATAAAAAGGGATTTCGCTCATCGACGAGCTGGATCCTACAGGAAACCGTGCAGGCATTCGAGCTATAGCAGTTTGACATCCATCTATATGTGTGCCGTGGCAGCGTGAGGGCCCGCCGCCCCGTTAGGTGTTGAGTCACCGCTGCATCGATCTGCTACTCGGCCCCATGCACTTCCCCTGCTCGTTCTACTCTGCCACGAGTCGGTCTCATGCAGTTGCTGATGCGCAGGATGGAGCGAGGGGACATAAGGAAGAAGACATATATATGACACCTAGGCCAACTTAGACGGTGAGAGTTTAGAGTTTATTTTATATGTGATTTTTATTTTATAGCAGAGAAATTGTGTCGAGGGTTTAATTTAGACCGGGATTCGCAAGTTCAGGGTGCCAACGACCGGGATTTCGATTTCATGGTTCTATTTATCTAACCCTTACGAGTTCAAGGCTTAAAATGGACCCTTTCTTCTTTTTTTCCCGCTTGGTTGAATCATTATTAATGTGAAAGGTTCTTCATTTCATTCCTGCCAAAAAAAACCTTGAAAAGTGAATTGCATACATGAGATTTCCCTTTTTTTCTGAACAAAATCTGATGACAAAACAGTCGCTTCCTAGCCAGTAGTACAATAGAGGATCAAAAATTGATGCGGCGGCGTATATATCCGGTATTCCCCATGGTCATATACTGGACTTGCAGCATGAATAAATGAATGCCGTGTGATTCGATTCCACGCACGCATGCATGCATATATGCCGTGTGCTCATTCCGTTTTGGCAACTGCGCGTTACAAGTGGTCAATCAACGTCTGAGGCTGCGTAGCTCGTGACATTATCGGAACTTCATCGCCTGAACATGTACGACGCATTACTGGGTGACAAAGCAGCAATGTAGATCGAGTTCCATCGATCGAGATTTACACACGTACGCTTTTGCTGAAAATGTAATCCATCGATCAGCCCTGAAAAGGAGACGTTGCTTCCATACATATACCGAACTGGACCCTAAAAGGTCACTCAAAGCAGGCTCATATATCTTCAGGAGAACGGAAGTCTGTGCTTCTTTTTGACAACTTAAAAGGTCACTCAAAGGCTCATCTTCAGGGGAACGGAAGTCTGTGCTTCTTTTTGACAACTTAACTCTGCGCTTACGCTATGGGAGAACACTGATACGCTGACGGCCGGGCCCTGTCGGTGTAGGCTGCGCCAACGGCTCTCGTCGGCGTTAGCGTACTAGCTCATAGGCGTAGCCCGTTTACTTGTCGGCGTAAAAGAAACTGTTGGTGTATATAGCTTTTGTCATCAGCGTTGACCATATGGGTCTCATCTAGATGTCTAATGGTTGTTTGGCTACGCCGACGGCTTTGTCGTCGGCCTAGATTTTTTCAAAAAAGAAGTTTCAATTATTTTTCAAATATTTTTTAATATTTTTGAATTGTTTAACTCTTTATTCTCACAGGAATATTTTTAATTCTAAGTACACTTAATCTCAAGTTAAATTGCACTAGTAGTCAAACTTTTCGATCGGTCACACATCCTAACACTACTCTAGCCCCAGCAGGCTTAACTTCTCCATTCCTTCCACATGAGCTTTCGACAAAAATATTAAAAATTATTGTAAATACTATCATATCAATCATATTAACCATTAGACTATAATATTAGACGTCTTTATTTTTTTACATTCATACAATTATTTAAGTAAACAATAATAAATAAGTAATAACAATATTGAATAATTCATATCTACAAATCCATAAATCGTAATTCGACGAATAATATATCCAAATCGACCAAAAAATGAGAGGAATCCAAATATGATATACTATCATCTATTTAATTATTTATCATATCTTTTTAATACTAGACCAATTGAAACTATGTCAGGATTTATGAAACACCTGTTTTTGGCACTCAAAAAAATAAAAAATGGCTTTTTCGTGATATCAAAAGGAAACCTTGCATTGTATCTCTGATGAAATAACATATTATGAACATAAAAATGATTTTTGCAAAAAAATCATGATCATCAGATCATGTAACTATAGTTCAAATCTAACTCACTTCCTACCGATTCGGCATGAATTTATCTTTTTCATGAGGGATGGACGGAAAGGTTTAAGATACCTCAGTTGGGACATTGTCCATGCAAAGTGGTCTAGTATTTTAATAAAATAGGGTGGTATCATTTTGAAACTTTCATTTGGTGGTTGCTTCACAAAACACCCTGTTTTTTGCACTCGAAAAATGAAAAATAGTTTTTTGGTGCGACGAAAAGGAAAACTTCCTCATGTAACATTGTTCGCCATCCCATGATACACGTGCATAATATGGGCACATTATCGCAAACCATGTTGCGATTCTGGCCATAATATTGGTCATTTAACCTGAAAGTCAGAAAATCTCAATTAAGATAGCTCTTTGTGAAGGTTTTTTGAGACACAATCAATATACCAAGTTTGGTATTTTTACTTGCAAATATGTAACATAATATGATACCACACAAAGGTTTTGTATTGTTTCGATCATTTTTTATTTTTTATGCCCGTTTTAAACTATCGTCAAACTTTCTAAATCAGCGAGCATGAAGATTCTTAGCTCGGGGCTGAGCCACCCTAAACTTGCATTTGATCTATGATGAAATAGAATATTGTGAACCTAAAAATATTTTTCAAAAAATCATGAGCATCAGAGATCATGTAATTGTAGTTCAAATCTGACTCACTTCCTACCGATTCAGCATGAATTTGTCTTTTTCATGAGGGGTGGATAGAAAGGTTTGAGATACCTCAGTTGGGACATTGTCCATGCAAGATGGTCTTATATTTTTAAAAAATGGGGTGGTATCATTTTAAAACTTTCATTTGGTGGTTATTTTACAAAACACCCCTTTTTTGCACTCGAAAAATGAAAAATAGTTTTTTGGGCGACGAAAAGCTTCTAAAACATTGTACGCCATCCCATGATACACATGTGTGCATAATATGAGCATATTATCGCAAACTATGCCACGATTTTGGCCCTAACATTGGTCATTTATCTTGAAAGTCAAGAAACCTCGATTGAGATAGGTCATTTTGTGAAGGTTTTTTTAGACACAATCAATATACCAAGTTTAGTATTTTTTCTTGCAACTATGTCACATAATATGACACCACGCGAAGATTTTGCATTGTTTTGATTGGTTTTCAATTTTTATGCCTGTTTTAAACTATCGTCAAACTTTCTAAATCGGCGGGCATGAATATTCTTAGCTCGGGGCTGAGCCTTGCTAAACTTACATTGGATATCTGAAGAAATAACATATTTTGAGCCTAAAATGATTTTTCGAAAAAATCATGAGCATCAGATAGATTATGTATCTGTAGTTTAAATCTGACTCACACCGATTCGATATGAATTTGTCTTTTTCACGAGGCGTGGTCGTAAAGGTTTGAGATACCCCGGTTGGGACATTGTCCATGCAAGGTGGTATATTTTTTAAAAAAAATGGGGTGGTATCATTTTGAAATTTCATTTGGTGGTTGCTTCATAAAACACCCCTTTTTTGCACTCAAAAAATGAAAAATGGTTTTTTGGTGCGACAAAAAGGAAAACTTCCTCCTGCAACATTGTTCTCCATCCCATGATACACATGTAGGGTTTCGTAGCATGAAAAACAAAAAAATTCTATCGCATACAAACAAACAAGCTAAGATCTATCTACTAGATTATAGCAACGAGTCGATGGAATAACTCACTCTCGAAGATTCCAAAGTGTTTAACGAGAGCGGATTCTCGTGGGTGATGTAGTCGTACTCTTCCCGATCTCAAGATCGCGTAGACAATCCTTCCGGCGCTGCGTTCCGACAGCGCTCCCGCAGTCGGTCACACGTTCGGTACTCGACGAAGACCTTCCTCTCCCTTGTTCCAGCAGGCAGCAGAGGTTGTAGCACTCTCCTCGCGATTCCGGCAGCACAACGGCGTGGTACCGGAAGTAGAGGGGAGATCTCGCAGGGCTTCGCCTTAAGCCGGAGCGAGTATGGTGGACTATGAGAGAGCCCTCGGTGTTATAGGGTTTAGACACACCAAGGAGGGGGCTAGGCCGGCGGCTAGGGTTTGACCTAGACGGCGGCTATGGAGGGCGGCGGCGGCTAGGGTTAGGGTTTAGAGGTAGGGAACTTGTGTGTCTAGGAGGGGAGCCCTTCCCCTCCTTATATAGGTGGAGGGGCCACGCCAGGGGAGGGGAGTCCCTCCCCAACTCGGTCTCCCAAGGGGGGCGGCGGTGGAGGGGAGGAACTCCTCCCCAACTCGGTTTCCACCTCCCTCTCCACTTCCCAAAAATAGCCGTTTGACTTTCAAATTGCCGTTTGACTTTTTCAAACTAGGATTTGAATAAACCCTCTATTTTGTTCAGCGATGACACCTAGTACATGATGCAATCATACCAACTTGATATGACACATTCATGTACCCTTCCCCTCCGGAGTGCCGGACATTCCGGAACCTTCTAGAACATTCCCGATGAAAACACCAGAACCATTCCCCAACTCCGAAACGGGACTTTCCTTATATAAATCTTATTCTCCGGACCATTTCGGATCTTCTCGTGATATCCCGGATCCCATCCGAGACTCCAAACAACATTCGGTCTCTTTCTCATCATTCCATAACTACTCAAACAACGTCGAATCCTTAAGTGTGTCTCCCTACGGTTCGTGAATTATGCGGACATGATCGAGACACTTCTCCGAACAATAACCAATAGAGGAATCTGGAAATTCATATGGCTCCCACATATTTCTACGATTACTTTGCGATCGAATGAACCACTTACATACGATACCAATTTCCCTTTGTCTCACGATAGTTTACTTATCCGAGGTTATGGTCGTCGGTATCTCTGCATACCTAGTTCAACCTCGTATCCAGATTGTGATTTAGAATCATCCCGATCGGTGTTCCAACTAGCATCGGCGTAACCATTAACAACGAGCTGTTCATCACCTCCATAAGAAAGAACCATATCCTTAGTTCTTCTCAAGTACTTAAGGATGTTTTTGACCGTTGTCCAATGATCCACTCCTGGATCACTTTGATATCTGCTAGTTAAACTAACAGCATATGCAATGTCGGGTCTAGTACATAGCATGGCATACATTAGAGATCCTATGGCTGAGGCATAGGGAGTCTTACTCATCCTTTCTCTATCTTCTGCCGTTGTCGGACTTTGAGTTTTACTCAAGGTCGTATTGGGCAACATGGGCAAGAACCCTTTCTTGCTATCTTCCATTCCAAACCTCTTTAGAACTTTGTCCAAATATGTACTTTGTGACAATGATATTAGGCGTCTCGATCTATCTCTATAAATCTTTATGCCTAATATGTAAGCTGCTTCGCCAAGATCCTTCATTGAAAAACTATTATTCAAATATTCCTTGACACTATTAAGAAGGTCTACATCATTCCCAATCAACAATATGTCATCTACATATAGTATTAAGAATGCTATAGAGCTCCCACTCACTTTCTTGTAAATACAAGCTTCTCCATAAGTTTGTATAAAACCAAAACTTTTGATTACCTTATCAAAACGTTGATTCCAACTTCGGGATGCTTGCTTCAATCCATAGATGGACCGTTGAAGTTTGCATACCTTGTTAGCATCTTTATGATCGACAAAACCTTTGGGTTGCATCATATACAACTCTTCATCAATGTCTCCATTGAGGAATGCTGTTTTGACATCCATCTGCCATATCTCATAATCATAATATGCAGTGATTGCTAACATAATCCTAACAGACTTTAGCTTCGCTACCGGTGAGAAAGTCTCATCGTAGTCAACTCCTTGAATTTGTCGAAACCCTTTTGCGACAAGTCGAGCTTTATAGACAGTAACATTACCATCAGCATATGTTTTCTTCTTGAAAATCCATTTGTTCTCGACAGCCTTCCGGCCATCCGGTAAGTCCACCAAAGTCCATACTTGGTTTTCGTACATGGATCCAATCTCGGATTTCATGGCTTCTTGCCATTTATTGGAATCTGGGCTCATCATTGCTTCCTCATATGTCTCAGGGTCATCGGTGTTATCTACCAACATGACATTCATAACGGGATCATACCAATCTGGAGTGGTATGAGTTCTCGTTGACCTGCGAGGCTCTGTAGCAACTACAACCGAAGTTTCATGATCATCATCATTAGCTTCCTCTCTTATTGGTGCAGGCGTCATATGAACTACTTCCGGTGCTGCGCTACTCGCAAGTTCGAGAGAAGGTTCGACAACCTCGTCGAGTTCTACTTTCCTTCCAGTCACTTCTTTCGAGAGAAATTCCTTCTCTAGAAAGGATCCATTCTTGGCAACGAAGATTTTGCCTCCGGATCTATGATAGAAGGTATACCCAATAGTTTCCTTCGGGTATCCTATGAAGACGCATTTTTCCGCTTTGGGTTCTAGCTTGTCCGGCTGTAACTTCTTTACATAGGCTTCACAACCCCAAACTTTAAGGAACGACAATCTAGGTTTCTTCCCAAACCATAATTCATACGGTGTCGTTTCAACGGATTTAGATGGTGCCCTATTTAAAGTGAATGCGGCTGTTTCTAATACATAACCCCAAAATGATAGCGGTAAATCTGTAAGTGACATCATAGAACGAACCATATCTAAGAGAGTTCGATTACGACGTTCGGACACACCATTACACTGTGGTGTTCCCGGCGGTGTCAATTGTGAAAGTATTCCGCATTTCTTCAAATGCTCGCCAAACTCGTAACTTAGATATTCACCTCCACGATCAGAACGTAGAAATTTAATCTTCTTGTTACGTTGATTCTCTACCTCACTTTGAAATTCCTTAAACTTCTCGAAAGTTTCGGACTTATGTTTCATGAAATAGATATACCCATATCTACTCAAGTCATCCATGAAGGTAAGAACATAACGATAACCACCGCACGATGCTACACTCATTGGACCACACATATCGGTATGTATGATTTCCAACAAGTTCGTAGATCGCTCCATCATACCAGAAAATGGAGTCTTAGTCATTTTACCCATCAGACATGCTTCGCATCTTTCAAGTGATTCGAAATCAAGTGATTCAAGAAGTCCATCGGTATGGAGTTTCTTCATACGCTTCACTCCAATGTGACCAAGACGAAAATGCCACATATAGGTCGAGTTATCGCTCGATTTCAAACGTTTAGCCTCAATGTTATTAATATGTGTATTTCCACTATCGAGATTCAACAAGAATAGACCATCTATCAAAGGTGCATGTGCATAAAACATATTACTCATATAAATCGAACAACCATTATTCTCGGACTTAAACAAGTAACCGTCTCGCAATAAACAAGATCCCGATATAATGTTCATGCTTAACGCAGGCACCAAATAACAATTATTTAAGTATAAAACTAATCCCGATGGTAGATGAAGGGGTAGCGTGCCGACCGCGATCACATCAACCTTTGATCCGTTTCCCACGCGCATCGTCACCTCGTTCTTCGCTAGCTTCCGTTTATTCTGCAGCACCTGTTTCGAGTTACAAATATGAGCAACCGAACCAGTATCAAATACCCAGGCACTACTACGAGTACTAGTGAGATACACATCAATAACATGTATATCGGATATACCTTTCTTCTTGATGTTGCCGTTCTTCAAATCCGCCAAGTACTTTGGGAAATTCCACTTCCAGTGACCTTCTCCCTTGCAGTAAAAGCACTCAGTATCAGGCTTAGGTCCAGCCTTGGTCTTCTTTGTCGGGGCGGTAACTTTCTTACCACCCTTCTTGAAGTGTCCCTTTTGCTTAGACTTGCCTTTCTTGAATTTGGTGGTCTTATTGACCATCAACACTTGGTGCTCTTTCTTGATCTCCACTTCTGCAGATTTCAACATAGCAAACAGTTCTGGCAACTGCTTGTTCATGTTTTGCATATTGTAGTTCATCACAAAGTTCTTGTAACTTGGTGGTAGTGATTGGAGGACACGGTAAATCCCCAAAGCATTAGGAATCACTATACCCAAGCTTTGAAGTTTGTTAGCGTGCCCAGACATCTTAAGCACATGCTCACTGACGGAGCTGCCCTCTTCCATCTTGCAGTTAAAGAACTTTTCAGAAGCCTCATAGCTCTCAATTGCCGCGTGGGTCTCAAAGATCAATTTGAGATCACGGACAATATCATGTGGGTCTGAATTCTCAAACCTTTTCTGAAGCTCCGATTCTAAACCATACAAGATAGCACACTGAACTATGGAGTACTGAGTCTTCCGAGCGAGGTAAACATTCTTTACTTCGTCGGTAGCAGTAGCTGCAGGTGGGTCACCCAGCGGTGCATCCAGCACATAGGTCAAATTACCAGCTGTGAGGACAATCCTCAAATTGCGGAACCAATCCGCGAAGTTGCTTCCATTGTTTTTCAACTTTTCTTTCTCTAGGAACACATTAAAATTGATGGTAGGGGCTGCCATTGATCTACAACATATTTGCAATGGTTTAGACTAAGTTTATGACAAATTGAGTTCAAATTAATAATAAAATTAATCTAGGTGAACTCCCACTCAAAACAATATCCCTCACATTGTTTTAGTGATCACATGAACAAAATCCACCACATCAACACCGATCATCACGAGAGTTGATATAGTTTCAATGGCGAACAATCGACATGTTCATCATATCTACTATATGATTCATGCTTTACCTTCGGTGATCCGTGTTCCGAGACCATGTCTGTACATGCTAGGCTCGTCAAGATCAAACCTTAGCTTCCGCATGAGCAAATCTGGCTTGCTCACGTTGTATACACTTGCGGAATCTAACACACCCGATCATCACGTGGTGCTTCGAAACAACAAGCTTTAGCAACGGTGCTAACTAAGGGTGAACACTTTATGACTTGAAATTCATGTGCATGAGGGATCATCTTATAATGCTACCGTCGTTAACTAAGCAATACAAGATGCATAAAGGATTAACATCACATGCAATTCATAATATGTGATATGATATGGCATTTCTTCTTTGTGCTTCCGATCTCCATCTTCAAGCACGAACATGATCTCCATCATCACCGGCATTGCATCAAGTTCAATGACGCTTCTCCATGGTTGTCGTCCACCGGCTTCAACTATTACAACTACTTCGAATAGACACGAGGGTCTTAACATAAATTAAAGACAACCATATGGCTCCTGCCGGTTGCCAACTTACAATAAGGAACATTGCATACATCAAATATAATCACAATCACGGCCATATCACATCAATGCACACCCCTGCAAAACAAACTTAGACGCCTCTACTTTCTTTGCATGTTTTACGTGGTTTGGGGCTTTCAATAAGTGTTGTTCTAACTTACGAACATGAACCACAACATTGATACTAGTATTGTTAATCACCCGTTTTAAATTGAATCTTAATGATGCTAGGAGAAACAGGCACCCGCAAAGCCACTTATGCAATACAAGTTGCATGTCAAGCGTGGAGCAAGTCTCATGAACGATGTCATGTAAGGTTAGCCCGGGCCGCTTCATCCCAACATCTCGCAAGATGCAAAGTACACAAAAAGCAATCGACAATAAAAACATCAACGCCCACAATGACCATTGTGTTCTACTCGTGCAACAGATCTACATATAGACCTGGCTCTGATACCACTGTAGGGTTTCGTAGCATGGAAAACAAAAAATTTCTATCGCATACAAACAAACAAGCCAAGATCTATCTACTAGATTGTAGCAACGAGTCGATGGAATAACTCACCCTCAAAGATTCCAAAGTGTTTAACGAGAGCGGATTCTCGTGGGTGATGTAGTCGTACTCTTCCCGATCTCAAGATCGCGTAGACAATCCTTCCGGCGCTGCGTTCCGACAGCGCTCCCGCAGTCGGTCACACGTTCGGTACTCGACGAAGACCTTCCTCTCCCTTGTTCCAGCAGGCAGCAGAGGTTGTAGCACTCTCCTCGCGATTCCGGCAGCACAACGGCGTGGTACCGGAAGTAGAGGGGAGATCTCGCAGGGCTTCGCCTTAAGCCGGAGCGAGTATGGTGGACTATGAGAGAGCCCTCGGTGTTATAGGGTTTAGACACACCAAGGAGGGGGCTAGGCCGGCGGCTAGGGTTTGACCTAGACGGCGGCTATGGAGGGCGGCGGCGGCTAGGGTTAGGGTTTAGAGGTAGGGAACTTGTGTGTCTAGGAGGGGAGCCCTTCCCCTCCTTATATAGGTGGAGGGGCCACGCCAGGGGAGGGGAGTCCCTCCCCAACTCGTTCTCCCAAGGGGGCCGGCGGTGGAGGGGAGGAACTCCTCCCCAACTCGGTTTCCACCTCCCTCTCCACTTCCCAAAAATAGCCGTTTGACTTTCAAATTGCCGTTTGACTTTTTCAAACTAGGATTTGAATAAACCCTCTATTTTGTTCAGCGATGACACCTAGTACATGATGCAATCATACCAACTTGATATGACACATTCATGTACCCTTCCCCTCCGGAGTGCCGGACATTCCGGAACCTTCTAGAACATTCCCGATGAAAACACCGGAACCATTCCCCAACTCCGAAATAGGACTTTCCTTATATGAATCTTATTCTCCGGACCATTCCGGATCTCCTCGTGATATCCCGGATCCCATCCGAGACTCCGAACAACATTCGGTCTCTTTCTCATCATTCCATAACTACTCAAACAACGTCGAATCCTTAAGTGTGTCTCCCTACGGTTCGTGAATTATGCGGACATGATCGAGACACTTCTCCGAACAATAACCAATAGAGGAATCTGGAAATTCATATGGCTCCCACATATTTCTACGATTACTTTGCGATCGAATGAACCACTTACATACGATACCAATTTCCCTTTGTCTCACGATAGTTTACTTATCCGAAGTTATGATCGTCGGTATCTCTGCATACCTAGTTCAACCTCGTTACTGATAAGTACTCTTTTCTCGTTCCCGTGATATGTGATCCCTTGTGAGCCAGTCACATGCTTGCAAGCTAATTGGATGACATTTCACCGAGAGGGCCCAGAGTATATCTATCCGTCATATGGATGGACAAATCCCACTCTTGATCCATGTGTCTCAACCAATACTTTCCGAACACTCAATGCCACCTTTATAGCCACCCAGTTATGGTGTGGTGTTTAATGTCATCAAAGCATCCATCCGGTAAAGGTGATTGTTGGAATTATGCCCTAGAGGCAATAATAAAGATGTTATTATTATAATTCTTGTTCATGATAATGTTTATATTCCATGCTAGAATTGTATTAAGCGGAAACTTTAATACTTGTGTGGTTTGTGAACAACACCGTGTCCCTAGTACGCCTCTATGGACTAGCTCATTGATCAATGATGGTTAAGGTTTCCTAACCATATACATGAGTTGTCAATTGATAATGAGATCATATCATTGGGAGAATGATATGATGGACAGACCCAAACTAAGCGAAGAAATTAGATCGTGTCATCGTGTTCGTATTTGCAAAGCTTTTCTTATGTCAAATATTGTATTCCTTAGACCATGAGATAATACAACTCCCTGGTATCGGAAGAAAGCTTTGAGGTCATCAAACGTCATCCTATGAGAGGGTGATCATAAAGGTGTCTCTCAGGTGATCGGAAAGTATCTGTTGGGTTGTATGTATCGAGATGGGATTTGTCCCTCCCAAGTCGGAGAGATATACTTCGGGCCCACTCGGTAATCGATATCAACACCGCTTGCAAGCATGTGGTTAAGGAGTTAATCACAAAGTGATATCAGATTACAGAACGAGTAAAGTACTTGCTGTGAACGAGATTAAACTAGGTATGAAGGTACCGACGATCGAATCTCGGGCAAGTAAAATATCGCGAGACGAAGGGAATATATATATGGGATTGATTGAATCCTGGCATCGTGGTTCATCCGATATGATCATCGATGAATGTGTGGGAGTCAATATGGGTTTCCAGGCCCCGCTGTTGATTATTGATAGAAGATCATGTCTGCATATTCTCGAACCCGCAGGGTCACACACTTAACGTGTCTCGACGCTAGGATAGATTGGATAATTGGTTTATGAGTTTTTGTTCGGAGTCTCGGATGGGATCCGGGACATCACGAGAGGTTCCGGAGTGGTCCGGAGAATAAGATTCATATAAGGCAGTGCAATTTTTGGAGTTCGGAATTGTTCCGGGTTAATCGGTATTGTACCGGAAGCTTCTAGAACCTTCCGGAAGGGGACCAACGTGGCCCCACCTTCCGGGAGGGGGCATGGGCCTATGAGGGAGTGCCCTGGCAGCATTGGGCCAGGGGCACAAGGCCCCATAGGGCCCAGCCGGCCAAGAGGGTTTTAAACTTGAGATAGAGCTTCTAGAAGGGGGGTTTCCTTGCCCCCCAATCCTCCTCCTTGGGGCCGCCGGTTTGGCTTGGGGGAGGGGCTAGGGCTGGGGGCGCACCACCCCCCACACCTTCCCCTCCAACCCTAGCTGCCCTCCTCTCTCCCTCCCGACTGTTTGTAGGCGAAGCCCTGCTGCAGAAATTCTCCGCCATATACACCACGCCGTCGTGTTGTAGATCCAATCCGTCTCTCCACCATACTTGCTGGTCTGAGGAAGGAGGAGACGTCGAGGTGCTTCACGTGTGCATCTCACGGAGGCACCGCCACTTGTGGTGCTAGATCGGATCGGATCGCGAGGAGGAGAAGCGAGTACGACTACATCACCCACGTTCCGACGAACGTTCCGCTGTGCGAATCTTCAAGGGTATGAAGATCTAATCCAATCTCTCTCGTTGTTTGCATCTCCTAGATTAGATCTTGGCTTTCCCTCTGTTCGCATCCGTAGAAAATTTTGATTTACTATGCCGCGAAACCCTTCAGTGGTATCAGAGCTAGATCTATGCGTAGATGTGTTTCACGAGTAGAACGCAACATGGTTGTTGCGGGCGTTCATGTTTTCTATTGCAAGCCTCTTGTTTGTGTTCTTCTTATGACGCGGGATAGTGAGATTGAAGCGGTCCAGGCCAACCTTATGCGACGTCGTTCGCGAGACCGGCTCCGCACTTGACGTGTGGCTTGTTCCATATATGCGGTTGGTGGATGTCAGTTTCTCTCACTATAGTTGTCATGGGATTAACACCGGAGTTTGGCAACCACCATATCACCGTTGTGGCTTTCCGTAGGTAAGAATCGTTCTTAGCATCTACTCTCATAAGCCACGTAAAACATGCAACAACAAAGTAGAGGCGTCTAACTTGTTTTTGCAGGGAGTGTTTTCTGTGATATGGTATGGCCCAAGATGTGATGTGTATAATGTATGCGATGATCATGTTTTGTAATGTTTCACGACTTGCATGTCGATGAGTACATAACCGGCATGAGCCATATGGTTGTCTTTATAATTGTGTATGACCTATGTGTCAACTTCTTATACGCCATGTAATAGTTTCACTTTATCGCTAAGTAGTTAGCAATAGTTATAGTTGCTATTCGTGGTGGAGGCAATCATGGTGGAGTGATGGAGATTATGTCGGCACGCACAAGATGGAGATCATTGCGCGAAGATTGGCTATACCATGTCACATAAAGTTATATGCATGTGATGTTTATCCTTTTATGTATCTTATTATGCTTAGATCGCGACGGTAGCATTATAAGATGATTCCTCACTTAAAGATCAAGATAAAAACTGTGTTCTCCCCAAGTATGCACCGTTGTGAAAGTTCGTCGTGTCCAAGCATCACGTGATGATCGGGTGCTATAGACTCTACGCTCACATACAACGGGTGCAAGCCAGTTTTGCACACGCGGAAATACTTGGGTTTTACTTGACGAGCCTAGCATGTACAGACATGGCCTCGGAACACATGAACCGAAAGGTTAAGCATGAGTCATATGAATGATATGATCGACACTTCGTTGTCCACCATTGAAACCACATCTCTTCTCGTGATGATCGGATTAGGTGTGGTGAATTTGGATCGTGTTCACTAAACAACTTGAGGGATGTTGAATTTAGTGGGAGTTCATCTAGTAATTTGATTAAAAGTTGAACTAGTTATCATGAACATAGTCTAATTTGTACTTGAAAATATTGTAGATCAAATGGCTAAGTCCAACTTCAACTTCAATGTTTTTGCTAAGAAGGAAAAGCTTAGAAACAATGGGTCTAACTTCACCAATTGGTTCCGCAATCTAAGAATCATTCTCTCTGGCGGTCAAAAGGACTATGTCCTTGGGAAAGCGTTAGGTGACCCCCCCTGCTGCAACTGCGCCGACTGATGAGAAAGCTGTCTATCAGTCGCGCAAAGATGATTATGGTGTGATTAAGAGCACCATGCTGTTTGCTATGGAACCGGAACTTCAAAATCGTTTTGAAGACTATCCCGGGCCCTTTGAGATTCTCGAAGAGCTGAAAACCATGTTTCAGACTCAGGCCCGTTCTGAGAGATATGAGATCTCTGAGAAGTTCTTTAACTGCAAGATGGAGGAAGGGAGTTCCGTTAGTGAGCACGCCATTAAGATGACGGGCTACACTCAACGCCTTGAGCAACTGGAATGCACGATTCCAGAGGAGCTCAAGATTGACAGGGTTCTGCAATCACTCCCTCCCAGCTACAAAAGTTTTGTAGTGACTCATAATCAGATTGGTTCCACTGATACGATCACCGAGCTCTTCGCAAAGCTGAAGGCTGCGGAGGTGGACATCAAGAAGGATAATCATGTGTTGATGGTCAACAAGCCCACCTTTAAGAAAGGTAAGGGTTCAAGGAAACCCTTCAAGAAAGGCGGCGGCAAGCGCGTTGCCCCTGCTGAGAGGAAGCTCAGGTCTGGTCCTAAGCCGGACACTGAGTGCTTCTATTGCAAGGACAAGGGTCACTGGAAGCGCAACTGTCCGAAGTACTTAGCGGACAAGAAGGCTGGCACCATCAAAGGTATATTTGATATACATGTTATTGATGTTTTCCTTACTAGCCCTCGTTGTAGTGCCTGGGTATTTGATACTGGTTCAGTTGCTAATATTTGTAACTTGAAACAAGAGCTACGAAATAGACGGCGGCTTGCGAGGGATGAGGTGACGATGCGCGTTGGCAACGGATCAAGAGTTGATGTGATGGCCGTCGGCACGCTCTCCTTAGTTTTACCTTCGGGATTAGTTTTAAACCTTAATAAATGTTATTATGTGCCTGTGTTGAGCATGAACATTATTTCTGGATCGTGTTTATTGCAAGACGGTTATTCATTTAAATCGAAGAATAATGGTTGTTCTATTTATATGAGTAACATCTTTTATGGTCATGCACCTCTTGTGAATGGTTTATTTCTTCTAAATCTCGAAAGGGATGAAACACACATCCATAACATTGAGGCTAAGAGATGCAAAGTAGATAGTGATAATACTACTTATTTGTGGCACTATCGTCTAGGTCATATTGGTGTAAAGCGCATGAAGAAACACCATTCTGATGGACTTTTGGAGTCTCTTGATTTTGAATCATTTGACACATGTGAACCATGCCTCATGGGCAAGATGATCAAAACACCGTTCTTCGGTATGATGGAGCGAGCAACGGACTTGTTGGAAATCATACATACCGATGTATGCGGACCGATGAGTGTTTCGACGCGCGGTGGATATCGCTATTTTCTCACTTTTACCGATGACTTAAGTAGGTATGGGTATATCTATGTAATGAAACATAAATCTGAAACGTTTGAAAAGTTCAAGGAATTTCAGAATGAAGTGGAGAACCATCGTAACAGAAAGATTAAGTTTCTACGATCCGATCGTGGGGGCGAATATTTGAGTTATGATTTTCTCACGCATCTTAAAGCAAGCGGAATTGTTTCGCAACTCACGCCACCCGGAACACCACAGTGCAATGGTGTGTCTGAACGCCGGAATCGAACCTTATTAGATATGGTCCGATCAATGATGTCTCTTACTGATTTGCCATTATCATTTTGGGGTTATGCATTAGAAACCGCTGCATTCACTTTAAATAGGGCACCATCTAAATCCGTTGAGACGACACCGTATGAACTATGGTTTGGTGCTAAACCTAAGTTGTCGTTTCTTAAAGTTTGGGGATGCGAAGCTTACGTCAAGAAGTTGATGCCGGACAAGCTCGAAACCAAAGCGGAGAAATGTGTCTTCATAGGATACCCTAAGGAAACTATTGGGTATACCTTCTATCACAGAACCGAAGGCAAAGTGTTTGTCGCAAAGAACGGTTCCTTTATTGAGAAGGAGTTTCTCTCGAAAGAAGTGAGTGGGAGGAAAGTAGAGCTAGACGAGGTTATTGAACCTTCTCTTGAGTTGGAGAGTAGCGCAGCACCTGAAATTGTTCCAGTGCCGCCTGCACCAACAATAGAGGAAGCTAATGACAAGGATCATGAAGCTTCGGACGATGCTACTACTGAACGTCGCAGGTCGACAAGGTCGCGCGCCCCTCCTGAGTGGTACGGCAACACTGTCTTGACTGTCTTGTTAGTAGAAGACAGTGAACCTACGAACTATGAAGAAGCGATGATGAGCCCAGACTCTGAGAAATGGCTAGAAGCCATGAAATCCGAATTGGGATCCATGAGCGAAAACCAAGTATGGACTTTGGTGGACCCTCCTAGCGACCGAAAGGCCGTTGAGTGCAAATGGATTTTCAAGAAGAAAAACAGACGCGGATGGTAATGTCACCGTCTATAAAGCACGGCTTGTCGCGAAAGGTTTTCGACAAGTTCAAGGTGTTGACTACGATGAGACTTTCTCTCCCGTAGCGATGTTTAAGTCCATTCGGATTTTATTAGCAGTTGCTGCGTTTCCTGATTATGAAATATGGCAGATGGATGCAAGACTGCGTTCCTCAATGGCAACATTGATGAAGAGTTGTATATGATGCAACCCAAAGGTTTTGTCGATCCTAAGGATGCTGATAAAGTATGCAAACTTCAGCGTTCCATTTATGGACTGAAGCAAGCATCTCGGAGTTGGAACCTTCGTTTTGATCAAGTGATCAAGAGCTTTGGATTTGTTCCAAATTGCTACGAAGCTTGCATCTACAAGAAAGTGAGTGGGAGCTCGGTGACGTTTCTGGTACTATATGTGGATGACATATTGATTATTGGAAATGACATTAACATGCTTAACGATGTGAAGAGTTATTTGAACAAGTGTTTTTCAATGAAAGACCTAGGTGAAGCTGCTTATATATTGGGCATCAAGATCTATAGAGATAGACAAAGACGCCTGATAGCTTTAAGCCAGAGTACATACCTAGACAAAGTTCTGAAAAGGTTCAGAATGGATAAGGCAAAGAAAGGTTCAGTGCCTATGTTGTCAGGTAAGATATTGACCAAGGCTCAGTGTCCAGCTACGGTAAATGATAGGGAAGCTATGAGCAAAGTGCCTTATGCCTCGGCCATAGGTTCCATCATGTATGCCATGCTGCGTACTAGACCGGATGTGTCCAATGCTCTTAGTTTGACGAGCAGATATCAAAGTGATCCAGGAGTGGGACACTGGACAGCTGTGAAGAACATCCTAAAGTACCTAAATAGGACTAAAGAAATGTTCTTAGTCTATGGGGGTGATGAACAGCTCGTCGTAAAAGGTTACGTCGACGCTAGTTTCGACACCGACAAGGATGATTCTAAATCTCAGACAGGATACGTTTATATTTTGAATGGAGGAGCTGTGAGCTGGAGAAGCTGCAAGCAAAGCGTGATCGCGGGATCTACAGTAGAAGCGGAATACATGGCTGCTGCAGAAGCGTCAAGTGAAGGAGTTTGGATCAGGAACTTCATCACTGAGCTTGGCGTGGTTCCAAGTGCATTGGACCCACTGGAGATATTGTGTGACAACACTGGCGCCATAGCACTCGCTAAGGAACCAAGATATCATCCAAAGACCAAGCATATCAACCGCAAGTTTCATATAATCCGAGATTATATAGCAGATGGTGATCTGAAGATTAGAAAAGTAAATACAGATCTGAATGTCGCAGATCCATTGACTAAACCCCTTCCACGTGTAAAACATGATCAGCACCTCAGTGCCATGGGTGTGAGATTGTTGCCAGATGTAAACTAGATTATTGACTCTAGTGCAAGTGGGAGATTGTTGGAATTATGCCCTAGAGGCAATAATAAAGATGTTATTATTATAATTCTTGTTCATTATAATGTTTATATTCCATGCTAGAATTGTATTAAGCGGAAACTTTAATACTTGTGTGGTTTGTGAACAACACCATGTCCCTAGTACGCCTCTATGGACTAGCTCATTGATCAATGATGGTTAAGGTTTCCTAACCATAGACATGAGTTGTCAATTGATAATGAGATCATATCATTGGGAGAATGATATGATGGACAGACCCAAACTAAGCGAAGCAATTAGATCGTGTCATCGTGTTCGTATTTGCAAAGCTTTTCTTATGTCAAATATTGTATTCCTTAGACCATGAGATAATACAACTCCCTGGTATCGGAAGAAAGCTTTGAGGTCATCAAACGTCATCCTATGAGAGGGTGATCATAAAGGTGTCTCTCAGGTGATCGGAAAGTATCTGTTGGGTTGTATGTATCGAGATGGGATTTGTCCCTCCCAAGTCAGAGAGATATACTTCGGGCCTACTGGGTAATCGATATCAACACCGCTTGCAAGCATGTGGTTAAGGAGTTAATCACAAAGTGATATCGGATTACGGAACGAGTAAAGTACTTGGTGTGAACGAGATTGAACTAGGTATGAAGGTACCGACGATCGAATCTCGGGCAAGTAAAATATCGCGAGACGAAGGGAATATATATATGGGATTGATTGAATCCTGGCATCGTGGTTCATCCGATATGATCATCAATGAATGTGTGGGAGTCAATATGGGTTTCCAGGCCCCGCTGTTGATTATTGATAGAAGATCATGTCTGCATATTCTCGAACCCGCAGGGTCACACACTTAACGTGTCTCGACGCTAGGATAGATTGGATAATTGGTTTATGAGTTTTTGTTCGGAGTCTCGGATGGGATCCGGGACATCACGAGAGGTTCTGGAGTGGTTCGGAGAATAAGATTCATATAAGGCAGTGCAATTTTTGGAGTTCGGAATTGTTCCGGGTTAATCGGTATTGTACCGGAAGCTTCTAGAACCTTCCGGAAGGGTACCAACGTGGCCCCACCTTCCGGGAGGGGGCATGGGCCTATGAGGGAGTGCCCTGGCCGCATTGGGCCAGGAGCACAAGGCCCCATAGGGCCCAGCCGGCCAAGAGGGTTTTAAACTCGAGATAGAGCTTCTAGAAGGGGGGTTTCCTTGCCCCCCACTCCTCCTCCTTGGGGCCGCCGATTTGGCTTGGGGGAGGGGCTAGGGCTGAGCCCACCCCTCTATACATAGAAGGCTGGGGGCGCACCACCCCCCCACACCTTCCCCTCCAACCCTAGCTGCCCTGCTGCCCTCCTCTCTCCCTCCCGGCTGTTTGTAGGCGAAGCCCTGCTGCAGAAATCCTCCTCCATATACACCACGCCGTCGTGTTGTAGATCCAATTCGTCTCTCCACCATACTTGCTGGTTCGAGGAAGGAGGAGACGTCGAGGTGCTGCACGTGTGCATCTCACGGAGGCACCGCCACTTGTGGTGCTAGATCGGATCGGATCGTGAGGAGGAGAAGCGAGTACGACTACATCACCCACGTTCCGACGAACGTTCCGCTGTGCGAATCTTCAAGGGTATGAAGATCTAATCCAATCTCTCTCGTTGTTTGCATCTCCTAGATTAGATCTTGGCTTTCCCTCTATTCGCATCCGTAGAAAATTTTGATTTACTATGCCGCAAAACCCTTCAGTGATATGCATGATCTCATGGTCGAAGGAATTGGGTTACTATGTATCAGAAAGCATATAGCAATTGAACTATTAAAATGACTTGATCTTTATGCTACGCTTATCTATAGGAGTATGTCCACCATATCATTCTCCTAACGATATGATCTTGTTGTCAATAACATCTCAATGTTCATGATAAGGAAACCACAATCATTTATTAACCAACAAGCTAGTATTATATAGAGGCTTTACTAGGGACTTCAATTTAAGTTTACAAATCACACAAGTATTAATGTTTCCTTGTTAATACTATTATAGCATGAATGTAAACATTTATCATAAACACAAAGATATAATAATAACTACATTTATTATTGCCTCTAGGGCATATCTCCAACAGCACATCCGTGCATAATATGGGCACATTATCGCAAACTATGCGGTGATTCTTGCCATAATATTGGTCATTTAACCTGAAAGTCGGAAAATCTCGATTGTGATAGGTCATTTTGTGAAGGTTTTTTTGAAAACACAATCAATATACCAAGTTTGGTATTTTCTTTGCAACTATGTCACATAATATGACACCACGCGAAGGTTTTGCATTGCTTCGATTGTTTTTCAATTTTTTATGCCCGTTTTAAACTATCATCAAACTTTCTAAATCGACGGGTATGAAGATTCTTAGCTTGGGGCTGAGGCTCGCTAAACTTGCATTGGATCTCTGATGAAATAGCATATTGTGAACCTAAAAATGATTTTTGCAAAAAATCATGAACATATACCTGTAGTTCAAATCTGACTCACTTCCTGCCGATTCGACATGAATTTGTCTTTTTCACGGTTGGACAGAAAGGTTTGAGATACCCCGGTTGGGACATTGTCCATTCAAGGTGGTCTACTATTTTTAAAAAATGGGATGGTATCATTTTGAAATTTTCATTTGGTGGTTGCTTTATAAAACAACCCCTTTTTTGCAGGCAAAATGGACAAAAATAACCCAAAGTCAAAAGGATTTCACGAAATGACCTCTTTGGACAACTATTTCACTAGACTAACCCTTTGGGTAATGCCCAACAGCAAGGCGCTACACTCGCACTATGCCCCTGCCAGCGTGGCACCGCCTGGCCCCTCCCTGGCCCCACCCGGCCGTGTGACGCCTAGGCGCTATGCCTGGGGCGAGTAACGCCCAGGCGCTATGCCCCAGGTGTAGCGCCTATCTGCTAGGCGCTATGTGAAGGGATTCGCAACATAGTAAATCAAAATTTTCTACAGAAGCGAACAGAGGGAAAGCCAAGATCTAATCTAGGAGATGCAAACAACGAGAGAGATTGGATTAGATCTTCATACCCTTGAAGATTCGCACAGCGGAACGTTCGTCGGAACGTGGGTGATGTAGTCGTACTCGCTTCTCCTCCTCGCGATCCGATCCGATCTAGCACCACAAGTGGCGGTGCCTCCGTGAGATGCACACGTGCAGCACCTCGACGTCTCCTCCTTCCTCGGACCAGCAAGTATGGTGGAGAGATGGATTGGATCTACAACACGACGGCGTGGTGTATATGGTGGAGAATTTCTGCAGCAGGGCTTCGCCTACAAACAGTCGGGAGGGAGAGAGGAGGGCAGCAGGGCAACTAGGGTTTGGAGGAAGGTGTAGGTTGGGGGGGAGGGGGCGCACCAGCCCTCTATATATAGAGGGGGGGTGCGGCCAGCCCTTGCCCATCCTCCAAGCCTATCTCTAGTTTAAACGATTTAAACTTTCCCTTATCTAGAAACCCTATCTCTAGTTTAAACGAGTTTAAACTTATCTAGGATCGGCTGGGCCCTATGGGGCCTTGTGCCCCTGGCCCAATGCGGCCAGGACTTCCCTCATAGGCCCATGCCCCCTCCCGGAAGGTGGGACCACGTTGGTCCCCTTCCGGAAGGTTCTAGAAGCTTCCGGTACAATACCGATTAATCCGGAACAATTCCGAACTCCAAAAACTGCACTGCCTTATATGAATCTTATTCTCCGGACCACTCCGGAACCTCTCGTGATGTCCCGGATCCCATCCGAGACTCCGAACAAAAATTCATAAACCAAGTATCCAATCTATCCTAGCGTCGAGACACGTTAAGTGTGTGACCCTGCGGGTTCGAGAATATGCAGACATGATCTTCTATCAATAATCAACAGCGGGGTCTGGGCACCCATATTGACTCCCACACATTCATTGATGATCATATCGGATGAACCACGATGCCAGGATTCAATCAATCCCATATATATATTCCCTTCGTCTCGCGATATTTTACTTGCCCGAGATTCGATCGTCGGTATCGTCATACCTAGTTCAATCTCGTTCACAGCAAGTACTTTACTCGTTCCGTAATCCGATATCACTTTGTGATCAACTCCTTAACCACATGCTTGCAAGCGGTGTTGATATCGATTACCGAGTGGGCCCGAAGTATATCTCTCCGACTTGGGAGGGACAAATCCCATCTCGATACATACAACCCAACAGATACTTTCCAATTACCTGAGAGACACCTTTATGATCACCCTCTCATAGGATGATGTTTGATGACCTCAAAGCTTTCTTCCGATACCAGGGAGTTGTATTATCTCATGGTCCAAGGAATACAATATTTGACATAGGAAAAGCTTCGCAAAGATGAACACAATGATACAATCTAATTGCTTCGCTTAGTTTGGGTCTATCCACCATATCATTCTCCAATGATATGATCTCATTATCAATTAACAACTCATGTCTATGGTTAGGAAACCTTAACCATCATTGATCAATGAGCTAGTCCATAGAGGCGTACTAGGGACATGGTGTTGTTCACAAACCACACAAGTATTAATGTTTCCGCTTAATACAATTCTAGCATGGAATATAAACTTTATCATGAACAAGAATTATAATAATAACATCTTTATTATTGCCTCTAGGGCATAATTCCAACAGTCTCCCACTTGCACTAGAGTCAATAATCTAGTTTACATCTGGCAACAATCTCACACCCATGGCACTGAGGTGCTGATCATGTTTTACACGTGGAAGAGGTTTAGTCAATGGATCTGCGACATTCAGATCTGTATGTACTTTGCTGATCTTCAGATCTCCATCTGCTATATAATCTCGGATTATATGAAACTTGCGGTTGATATGCTTGGTCTTTGGATGATATCTTGGTTCCTTAGCGAGTGCTATGGCGCCAGTGTTGTCACACAATATCTCCAGTGGGTCCAATGCACTTGGAACCACGCCAAGCAAAGTGATGAAGTTCCTGATCCAAACTCCTTCACTTGACGCTTCTGCAGCAGCCATGTATTCCGCTTCTACTATAGATCCCGCGATCACGCTTTTCTTGCAGCTTCTACAGCTCACAGCTCCTCCATTCAAAATATACACGTATCATGTCTGAGATTTACAATCATCCTTGTCGGTGTCGAAACTAGCATCGACGTAACCTTTTACGACGAGCTGTTCATCACCCCCATAGACTAAGAACATTTCTTTAGTCCTATTTAGGTACCTTAGGATGTTCTTCACGGCTGTCCAGTGTTCCACTCCTGGATCACTTTGATATCTGCTCGTCAAACTAAGAGCATTGGACACATCCGGTCTAGTACACAGCATGGCATACATGATGGAACCTATGGCCGAGGCATAAGGCACTTTGCTCATAGCTTCCCTATCATTTACCGTAGCTGGACACTGAGCCTTGCTCAATATCTTACCTGACAACATAGGTACTGAACCTTTCAATGCCTTATCCATTCTGAACCTTTTCAGAACTTTGTCTAGGTATGTACTCTGGCTTAAAGCTATCAGGCGTCTTTGTCTATCTCTATAGATCTTGATGCCCAATATATAAGCAGCTTCACCTAGGTATTTCATTGTAAAACACTTGTTCAAATAACTCTTCACATCGTTAAGCATGTTAATGTCATTTCCAATAATCAATATGTCATCCACATATAGTACCAGAAACGTCACCGAGCTCCCACTCACTTTCTTGTAGATGCAAGCTTCGTAGCAATTTGGAACAAATCCAAAGCTCTTGATCACTTGATCAAAACGAAGGTTCCAACTCCGAGATGCTTGCTTCAGTCCATAAATGGAACGCTGAAGTTTGCATACTTTATCAGCATCCTTAGGATCGACAAAACCTTCGGGTTGCATCATATACAACTCTTCATCAATGTTGCCATTGAGGAACGCAGTCTTTACATCCATCTGCCATATTTCATAATCATGAAACGCAGCAACTGCTAATAAAATCCGAATGGACTTAAACATCGCTACGGGAGAGAAAGTCTCATCGTAGTCAACACCTTGAACTTGTCGAAAACCTTTCGCGACAAGCCGTGCTTTATAGACGGTGACATTACCATCCGCGTCTGTTTTTCTTCTTGAAAATCCATTTGCACTCAACGGCCTTTCGGTCGCTAGGAGGGTCCACCAAAGTCCATACTTGGTTTTCGCTCATGGATCCCAATTCGGATTTCATGGCTTCTAGCCATTTCTCAGAGTCTGGGCTCATCATCGCTTCTTCATAGTTCGTAGGTTCACTGTCTTCTACTAACAAGACAGTCAAGACAGTGTTGCCGTACCACTCAGGAGGGGCGCGCGACCTTGTCGACCTGCGACGTTCAGTAGTAGCATCGTCCGAAGCTTCATGATCCTTGTCATTAGCTTCCTCTATTGTTGGTGCAGGCGGCACTGGAACAATTTCAGGTGCTGCGCTACTCTCCAACTCAAGAGAAGGTTCAATAACCTCGTCTAGCTCTACTTTCCTCCCACTCACTTCTTTCGAGAGAAACTCCTTCTCAATAAAGGAACCGTTCTTTGCGACAAACACTTTGCCTTCGGTTCTGTGATAGAAGGTATACCCAATAGTTTCCTTAGGGTATCCTATGAAGACGCATTTCTCCGCTTTGGGTTCGAGCTTGTCCGGCATCAACTTCTTGACGTAAGCTTCGCATCCCCAAACTTTAAGAAACGACAACTTAGGTTTAGCACCAAACCATAGTTCATACGGTGTCGTCTCAACGGATTTAGATGGAGCCCTATTTAAAGTGAATGCAGCGGTTTCTAATGCATAACCCCAAAATGATAACGGCAAATCAGTAAGAGACATCATCGATCAGACCATATCTAATAGGGTTCGATTCCGGCGTTCAGACACACCATTGCGCTGTGGTGTTCCGGGTGGCGTGAGTTGTGAAACGATTCCACTTGCTTTGAGATGCGTGAGAAAATCATAACTCAAATATTCGCCCCCACGATCGGATCGTAGAAACTTAATCTTTCTGTTACGATGGTTCTCCACTTCATTCTGAAATTCTTTGAACTTTTCAAACGTTTCAGATTTATGTTTCATTAAATAGATATACCCATATCTACTTAAGTCATCGGTAAAAGTGAGAAAATAGCGATATCCACCGCGCGTCGAAACACTCATCGGTCCGCATACATCGGTATGTATGATTTCCAACAAGTCCGTTGCTCGCTCCATCATACCGGAGAACGGGGTTTTGATCATCTTGCCCATGAGGCATGGTTCGCATGTGTCAAATGATTCAAATCAAGAGACTCCAAAAGTCCATCAGAATGGAGTTTCTTCATGCGCTTTACACCAATATGACCTAGACGACAGTGCCACAAATAAGTAGTATTATCACTGTCTACTTTGCATCTCTTAGCCTCAATGTTATGGATGTGTGTTTCATCCCTTTCGAGATTTAGAAGAAATAAACCATTTACAAGGGGTGCATGACCATAAAAGATGTTACTCATATAAATAGAACAACCATTATTCTCCGATTTAAATGAATAACCGTCTTGCAATAAACACGATCCAGAAATAATGTTCATGCTCAACGCAGGCACATAATAACATTTATTAAGGTTTAAAACTAATCCCGAAGGTAAAACTAAGGAGAGCGTGCCGACGGCCATCACATCAACTCTTCATCCGTTGCCAACGCGCATCGTCACCTCATCCCTCGCAAGCCGTGTCTATTCCGTAGCTCCTGTTTCGAGTTACAAATATTAGCAACTGAACCAGTATCAAATACCCAGGCACTACAACGAGGGCTAGTAAGGAAAACATCAATAACATGTATATCAAATATACCTTTGATGGTGCCAGCCTTCTTGTCCGCTAAGTACTTCGGACAGTTGCGCTTCCAGTGACCCTTGTCCTTGCAATAGAAGCACTCAGTGTCCGGCTTGGGACCAGACTTGAGCTTCTTCTCAGCAGGGGCAACGCGCTTGCCGCCGCCTTTCTTGAAGGGCTTCTTTGCACCTTTACCTTTCTTGAAGGAGGGCTTGTTGACCATCAACACATGATTATCCTTCTTGATGTCCACCTCTGCAGCCTTCAGCTTTGCGAAGAGCTCGGTGATCGTATCAGTGGAACCAATCTGATTATGAGTCACTACAAAACTTTTGTAGCTGGGAGGGAGTGATTGCAGAACCCTGTCAATCTTGAGCTCCTCTAGAATCTTGCAGTCCAGTTGCTCAAGGCATTGAGTGTAGCCCGACATCTTTATGGCGTGCTCACTAACGGAACTCCCTTCCTCCATCTTGCAGTTAAAGAACTTCTTAGAGATCTCATATCTCTCAGAACGGGCCTGAGTCTGAAACATGGTTTTCAGCTCCTCGAGAATCTCAAAGGGCCCGGGATAGTTTTCAAAACGATTTTGAAGTTCCGGTTCCATAGCAAACAACATGGTGCTCTTAATCACACCATAATCATCTTTGCGCGACTGATAGACAGCTTTCTCATCAGCCGGCGCAGTTGCAGCAGGGGGGTTACCTAACGCTTTCTCAAGGACATAGTCCTTTTGTCCGCCAGACAGAATGATTCTTAGATTGTGGAACCAGTTGGTGAAGTTAGACCCATTGTTTCTAAGCTTTTCTTTCTCAGCAAAAACGTTGAAGTTGAAGTTGGACTTGGCCATGTGATCTACAGTATTTGCAAGTATAATTTAGACTATGTTCATGATAAATAGTTCAACTTAATCAAATTACTAGATGAACTCCCACTAAATTCAACATCCCTCAAGTTGTCTAGTGAACACGATCCAAATTCACCACACCTAATCCGATCTTCACGAGAAGAGATGTGGTTTCAATGGTGGACAACGAAGTGTCGATCATATCATTCATATGACTCATGCTTAACCTTTCGGTTCATGTGTTCCGAGGCCATGTCTGTACATGCTAGGCTCGTCAAGTTAGACCCAAGTATTTCCGCGTGTGCAAAACTGGCTTGCACCCGTTGTATGTGAGCGTAGAGTCTATAGCACCCGATCATCACGTGATGCTTGGACACGACGAACTTTCACAACGGTGCATACTTGGGGAGAACACAGTTTTTATCTTGATCTTTAAGTGAGGAATCATCTTATAATGCTACCGTCGCGATCTAAGCATAATAAGATACATAAAAGGATAAACATCACATGCATATAACTTTATGTGACATGGTATAGCCAATCTTCGCGCAATGATCTCCATCTTGTGCGTTCCGGCATGATCTCCATCACTCCACCATGATCGCCTCCACCACGAATACAACTACAACTATTGCTAACTACTTAGCGATAAAGTAAAGCTATTACATGGCGTATAAGAAGTTGACTCGCAGGCCATACACAATTATAAAGACAACCATATGGCTCCTGCCGGTTGTGTACTCATCGACATGCAAGTCGTGAAACATTACAAAACATGATCATCGCATACATTATACACATCACATCTTGGGCCATACCATATCACAGAAAACACTCCCTGCAAAAACAAGTTAGACGCCTCTACTTTGTTGTTGCATGTTTTACGTGGCTTATGGGAGTAGATGCTAAAACGATTCTTACCTACGGAAAGCCACAACGGTGATATTATGGTTGCCAAACTCCGGTGTTAATCCCATGACAACTATAGTGAGAGAAACTGACATCCACCAGCCGCATGTGTGGTACAAGCCACACGTCAAGTGCGGAGCCGGTCTCGCGAACGACGTCGCGTAAGGTTGGCCTGGACCGCTTCAATCTCACTATCCCGCGCCATAAGAAGAACACAAACAAGAGGCTTGCAACAGAAAACATCAACGCCCGCAACAACCATGTTGCGTTCTACTCGTGAAACACATCTACGCATAGATCTAGCTCTGATACCACTGATGGGATTCGCAGCATAGTAAATCAAAATTTTCTACGGAAGCGAACAGAGGGAAAGCCAAGATCTAATCTAGGAGATGCAAACAACGAGAGAGATTGGATTAGATCTTCATACCCTTGAAGATTCGCACAGCGGAACGTTCGTCGGAACGTGGGTGATGTAGTCGTACTCGCTTCTCCTCCTTGCGATCCGATCCGATCTAGCACCACAAGTGGCGGTGCCTCCGTGAGATGCACACGTGCAGCACCTCGACGTCTCCTCCTTCCTCGGACCAGCAAGTATGGTGGAGAGATGGATTGGATCTACAACACGACGGCGTGGTGTATATGGTGGAGAATTTCTGCAGAAGGGCTTCGCCTACAAACAGTCGGGAGGGAGAGAGGAGGGCAGCAGGGCAACTAGGGTTTGGAGGAAGGTGTAGGTTGGGGGGGAGGGGGTGCACCAGCCCTCTATATATAGAGGGGGGGTGCGGCCAGCCCTTGCCCATCCTCCAAGCCTATCTCTAGTTCAAACGATTTAAACTTTCCCTTATCTAGAAACCCTATCTCTAGTTTAAACGAGTTTAAACTTATCTAGGATCGGCTGGGCCCTATGGGGCCTTGTGCCCCTGGCCCAATGCGGCTAGGACTTCCCTCATAGGCCCATGCCCCCTCCCGGAAGGTGGGACCACGTGGTCCCCTTCCGGAAGGTTCTAGAAGCTTCCGGTACAATACCGATTAATCCGGAACAATTCCGAACTCCAAAAACTGCACTGCCTTATATGAATCTTATTCTCCGGACCACTCCGGAACCTCTCGTGATGTCCCGGATCCCATCCGAGACTCCGAACAAAAATTCATAAACCAAGTATCCAATCTATCCTAGCGTCGAGACACGTTAAGTGTGTGACCCTGCGGGTTCGAGAATATGCAGACATGATCTTCTATCAATAATCAACAGCGGGGTCTGGGCACCCATATTGACTCCCACACATTCATCGATGATCATATCGGATGAACCACGATGCCAGGATTCAATCAATCCCATATATATATTCCCTTCGTCTCGCGATATTTTACTTGCCCGAGATTCGATCGTCGGTATCGTCATACCTAGTTCAATCTCGTTCACAGCAAGTACTTTACTCGTTCCGTAATCCGATATCACTTTGTGATCAACTCCTTAACCACATGCTTGCAAGCGGTGTTGATATCGATTACCGAGTGGGCCCGAAGTATATCTCTCCGACTTGGGAGGGACAAATCCCATCTCGATACATACAACCCAACAGATACTTTCCGATTACCTGAGAGACACCTTTATGATCACCCTCTCATAGGATGACGTTTGATGACCTCAAAGCTTTCTTCCGATACCAGGGAGTTGTATTATCTCATGGTCCAAGGAATACAATATTTGACATAGGAAAAGCTTCGCAAAGATGAACACAATGATACGATCTAATTGCTTCGCTTAGTTTGGGTCTATCCACCATATCATTCTCCAATGATATGATCTCATTATCAATTGACAACTCATGTCTATGGTTAGGAAACCTTAACCATCATTGATCAATGAGCTAGTCCATAGAGGCGTACTAGGGACATGGTGTTGTTCACAAACCACACAAGTATTAATGTTTCCGCTTAATACAATTCTAGCATGGAATATAAACTTTATCATGAACAAGAATTATAATAATAACATCTTTATTATTGCCTCTAGGGCATAATTCCAACACTATGCTCTAATGTGTAGCGCCTAGCAGACAGGCGCTACACTTTAGGATTTAGCCTGTCGCGCGCAGCCCCCTTTCTACCCCTCCCCATTTACTCCCAGCTCGACCCAAGCAAGAAGAACAGCAAGGAGGCGCCCCCTTCTCCCCTCTCTTCTCCCCCCTCAAATCTCTCACATTGGAAGCTTTATTTGGTGGATTTGTGCCTCTCCCCAGCTGCTAGACGTACCCTCCCTCATTCCCCTCCGTTTTGACCTCTTGAAATCTTTCATTTTGGTTGGACTTGGCTTGAAACCCTAGAAATTTGATTTGGAGAGAAATGTTTGGAAATTTGTTAGATTCATTGGCCAATGTTGGTTATAAAGATGTGTATGAATCATTTAGTTAGGTTTAGGGTTGTTGAAATGACATTGTTTGGTATATTGGAATGTTATGGCTAGGGTAAGGGTTAGGGTTTGCTTATGTAAGAGATGGTGTTCTTGTTAGCTTTATGGTTTGGTAACGTGTCTAGTATAGTTTTGTTTATCTTGTCATGGTTAGTTAATGAACATATTCTCCTATGTTTTAGGGATGGCAAGAATTGTTCATGTTCATCATGTGGACAAGGATGCCTTTTTGAAAGGCAACATAGAACCGGACCCGGATGAGCTAGATATTGTGTTTGAGCATAGTCCCACCTATGCCGAGGTCTTGGAGCAAGTGAGGATTGAATTGAAATGGATGGACCCATGTGATGTTGTTGAGTTGGAAGGAAGACATAATGTGGGTTTTGGAATGCATATCCGTTGGAAGACCATGCGTATCTTCTCCGAGGCTCGTTGGCTTGCATACAAGGAGGTGGTGGCCGAATCACTAGACAAGGCTCTTGAGCTATTTGCCACCAAGAAGGTTGATAGTTCATTGCCTTTGGACTTGAACCGTCGTGCTTCCCCATTGAGATACCCGTGGAGTAAGAGCTATGGATTGAACCTCCTTTGAGCCAAACATTGAGCCCGATTTCAAGACACCAAGATGAAGTGTTGGAAGAGGACAATGATGATTGTGAGGGTGAAGATGATGATGATGTTGAACTCCGTGACAACAATGTTGGTGATTTGGAGAAATATATCACTCAACATGACATGGACCGAGAACTCCCGTATTCTCGAGGCTATGCTTCGAACTCAGATGATGATGGTCCCGAAGAAGAAGGTGACGAGGAGGGGTTCACGGCTAGAGAGGCCGAAATCCACCATACCGTATTGGGGCGGGACCATCGGGTGCCTTTGTTTCGTGATCTTAGTCTCACGGATGAAGCCACGGTTGATGGTGGCAAAGGCATAGTGCTTGGACCAAGGACAAGTTCTTACCGGGATGGCAATGAAGTGAATAATGGCTTTTGCAAAGGATCAAGGTTTAAGACCTTGTTGGAATTTAAGCAATGGATAAAGGACTTCTCGGTGAAGCATCATCGTCCTTACACGGTCGTGCACTCGGATATCAAGAAGCGTTACACGGTGAAGTGCAAGGCGGAAGGATGTCCTTGGATTGTGCGTGCTAGACCATTCAAGGGAGGTCTCGATTGGCACATATCTAGTTGCATATCAACTCACATGTGCCGAGGCCCGATGGTGGATGGCAAGGATGCAAAGCATGAGCACCGACAACTCACCTTCGAGTTCCTCGCTTATAGGCTTTCCAATGACATCGCGTCGTTTCCAATAATGAGCATCAAACAGGTCATGGAGTTTGTGAAAGCCCTCTTTAACCATGAGGTGAAGTACGGGAAGGCATGGAAGGCTAAGCAAGCCGCATTCAAGATGTTGTACGGTGATTGGGAGGAATCTTATAACGGAATCCCAAGGTTGTTGGGAGCGATGGGCGATGTTAACTCGGGCATGGTTCATGTGGTTGAACCTTTGGGGAACAAGACAAGGATTGTAAACGGAAGAACCGTTCGAGTTTTTGGCCGTGCATTTTGGGCTCTCTGTATGCTCCTGTTAGTTTTGGGGCAAACCGGGTGGTCGCTGGCGGGGGAAACTCTAAGTCAGAGTGTAGCGCTCATCTGCTAGGCGCTATGCTCTGAGGTGTAGCGCCTATCAGACAGACGCTACACTCCTGAACTGCACTAGTTTCAGCTGATTGGCAGCACAAGTGCACATATACTCAAACCTAGTGCACATATACTCAAACAACATCAACATAGTCTCAAACAACATCAACATATTGTCATACATCAACATAGTCTTAAACAACATCAACATAGTGCCATACATGAACATAGTCTTAAACAACATCAACATAGTGCCATACATCATCCCGTACATAGTCTCAAACCTAGTGCATCGTCATCAACATTGTGCCATACATGACCTACTTCCGTCCACGCGTCCTTGGGCCTCGGCCCCTCTTTGGAGGTATCTTCTTTGTCACCTCCTCTTCTTGCGACTCATCTTCATCATCATACCGTAGGCCTCTCGTCCTCGTAGTCGCTCTTGACCTCCGTGGCGGCTCGTCCTCGACAACATTGGCCTTTCCTTGTTACGGAAGTCGTACGGCGTCCAGCGATTGAACTGTTTCCTTGGCTTCAGCTGATATGCGAAACGAATCCGGTACTCCTCCTCAGTCTCATTCTCCATATGAGGCAGCTACATGTAAGATTGTATGGCTATGAGAAATGCATGGGAAACAGAAAGCACTAAATGCATGTAAGGTTGTCCCATACCTCATCTTCCGAACGAATCGTCGAAGTGGTGTCATCCTCAACATCATCCTGAAGATGGGCCGACGGATCAGTAGTCGACTTGGACCTAGAACCGGATGAGGTTGTGTACTCGGGATCGCGGCAACCTAGCACGTTAGATAAGCGACGCATCTTTTGGGCCGAGCGCTGTAACAAATAACAACATAAGTCAAACCAAGAACATGCCTATCTTGAGGAAGTCTCGCATCCATACCTTAAGGAAGTTCCGTATCATGCCTTCTCCCTTTTTCCCCTTAGGGGCAGAAACAAGAATCGCCTTGGCATCGTCGGCATATTTCTTTACCTCCGTTCTCTACAGAGTCAAGAACAAGAACATGTTAGGCAAGAAAGAGATGAGAGTGCAAGGAAAGTAATGCAAAGGCAACGATAACTTTACCGCAAAGTTGAGTGAGGAAGAAAGCGGGATGTCGGTCCCCTCCTTGACATGCCGGTTGTACTGAGTGTAGGCAAGTTCATCGAACTGGACTGGCTCGTCCAATATTTCTTCTTCATAGGACGGCGGGCAAATGGAGACACGGGTACTACCAAGAAACCAATGGATGTAGTTGTTAAATGCAACTAGGCAATGTGCTCTTCCACTATTCCATTCCGTTCGTCGAGCATTCTCCACACAAATGAGGGATGAAAGAGAGGGAAAAGGAGGGGATTACCTTGAGGGAGGGATGGGGAAGCAAATCCACGGTGAAGTCCCTCAGATCTGTTGGTTTTAGGGATGGATTTGAGAGAGGGGGAGAGAGGAACCGTTGGCTGCCCTCCTTGCTGTTCTCCAGACGCCTAGGACTGAATGGGGAAGGGTGGGAAGGGGGCTGTCGCGCGACAGACTATGTCTCAAAGTGTAGCTAGGCGCTACACTTTAAAGCATAGCGCCTATCAGATAGGCGCTACACCTTGGGCATAGCGCCTGGGCGTTACTCGCCCAGGCATAGCGCCTGGGCGTCACACGGCCAAGTGGGGCCAGGGAGGGTCCAGGCGGTGCCACGCTGGCATGGGGCATAGCGCCTAGCTGAAAGGCGCTACACTGTAGAGTGTAACGCCTAGATGTTGGGCGTTACCAAAAGAGTTAGTGCTAGTGAAATAGTTATCCAAAGAGGTCATTTCGTGAAATCCTTTTGATTTTGGGTTATTTTTGTCCATTCTGCATTTTTTGCACTCGGAAAATGAAAAATATGTTATACGAAAGTATTCTTATTTTTTTATATTTTTTGAACAAAAGAATGTAATATTTGAGTTTATATAGATAGATCTTATTTTTCTGGAAATTTTGATATATTATATGTATTTTTTAAAAATTTAAATGATTTAGTTATAATTTTTTTAAGATTAATGTGACAAAAAGGGAAAATAGTTACGCCGACGGCTTGACGCCGTCGCTTTACCGTTAGCCTAATAGCCTATGCCGATGGTTCTGTTTACGTTGACGGTGTCGTCGGACTATCCATCCTGCGTCGACGGCAAAAGTTGGCCGATGGCCGTGCAGCCCGACTGCCGAGCCCGTTAAACTGCGCCGACGGTCCAGACATTTTACCGTCGGCGTAGATTACGGCCGTCGGCATATAAAGTTATTCCCGTAGTGTTACATTACAAACTGAGGGGTGACAGGAGCCACGAAAGCTCTAGAACAGGTATTAAAAACCTGGGTAGATATCCAGTGCTTGCATACAAGAAACACAAGGTGGAGATCGAATTGGATCATATCACTTGCCATGACATATCCAACCCAATTTGTAGGAGGCCAATCTTGTGGAGTGCAAAAGGTATATTTAGCTCATCTCAAGTGGTCTGGTCCCACGAGGATTCCACCAGAAGCCTTCAAGGTGCGACGTGGACGCTTATGTAGTAGCCAGCCAGATTTAGGAGAATAATAAGATCAACTCTAGCAGATACCATAAATACCATAAATACTGAAACTGCAAATATCTTTCGCGGTAAATCATAAACGACTTAAAAATGGCAATTAGTACTGAAAATATTACTCCCCTCTCATCCATATTAAATTTCGCTGAATCGGATATATCTTGCACTAATGCATGTCTAGGTACATCCGATTTCAGCGACGATTAATATGGATCCAAGGGAGTAGCATTTATGACATTTTTGCAACCTACATCGAAAAGAACCCTAGATCTAGTAGTCGAGCAAACCCTAGCTCCTGGGCTACTAACTCACCGAGACATCTACAACGAGTGCAGCGTCGGTGAGCTACTCCTGGGAGTCGCTCGAGTGGTCGACAACAACAAAGTTGGTGTGCACGAGGGCTTATGCACGGTAGCGACACATCACCTTGGCCAGATCCTCCTGCTCGTACTATCTTGTGAGGCAGTGTTGCTTCGCCTTATCCCAGACGTCGAAGACCACGATCTCCCGGGACATCGCACCAACTCATAGGAGAACGCGGGTCCTCCTTGCTTTAGGAGTCGTCCGCGTCTTCATGGACACATCAACTATTCCCGTAGGTGGCTGCGGCTCCGGCAGCGGGAGGCGATGCACGAGAAACTCGCGCCGGTTCTCGCGGGAGGAGGAAAAGAAGCGTTTTCTTAATGTGAGGAATTTCTTAAATGCGGGCTGCACCGGTGAAACTACGTGTCGGAGATGTAGGAGGTGAAGGTTTCTGCACGATGTGATTTACTTCACTCTCTCTAAAACCTTAGAGCATCTCCACTAGCATTCCCAAGAGGTTATTTCCAGGATGTTTTTTGGTCCGGATTTACAAAAAACGGCCCAGTAGCATTCCCAGGAGGCATTTCCAGGCCACTTTTTGTCCCAAATACGTCCGGGGTTCCCAGGCCGATCCTCGGTTCCTAGGAATGCCGGATCAAACAGTTCGCCTATCACTCGCCAACGCATGTCCCCTCTCTCCCTGTCTCATCTTTCTCCCCTTCCCGTCCGCCGAGGCAGCCACATAGCCATGTCCGCGTCAACCTCCCCGCGCTCACCTCGGCTTCGGGTTTGGCATCGAGGAAGAGGGCGAGGCGTCTGGCGGCCGAGCTGGGGCGCCGCGGCTGGTCCCTGGTGAACGCAGTCGAGGAGGTCACGACGACGTTCTGGATAGGGATGGCAGCGGCCGAAGCAGAGCGGCGGGCCGAAGAAGGGGCGGGGCGCAATGCTGGGTGGCAGGCACGGCATGGGGCGCGGCCGGCGGTGCAACAATGACGTGGGGTGCAGTCGGCGACGCAGCACCAGGGATTGGCCCGAGCGAGTCCACGCCACCGTGACCTTCTCGCCCGTGTTCACGCCGCTCTCTCCACCTGGCCGCCGCATGGGAAGGCGCCGGCAGTGCGCATTCTCTGGAGGAGGCCGTCTCCGCGGGGCAGATGGCACACTCCGGCGCCGTGGCGTCCTCCTCCGCCGCTTTTCCGGTCTTGGGGTCAGCGCGGCGTCGGGCGACATCGGGCGGCGACGAGCTGGGAACGTGGCTTGAAAAAGCCCATTCCTAGGCACAAAAATTGCTCCATCCGGACCAAATTTGTGGCCTGGGAATGACACACAGAGTGGGGATGCTCTTAGGTAGATATAGAAGTCACATATTGGATTTGAGGGTCGAAACCGGATGCGGTGACCGTTTAGCGGTTCGGGATCTTTTTTATTCAGACTAGTAAAGTGTCCGTGCGTTGCTACGGGAAGAAACCACATGGAACCCATAAAAATGTAGGGTCGCGTACCGACTATTTCCACCTAAATACTCAAGCGAAATTATGGAGATATTCTCACAAAAAACTAAAATAATATGATTATATGTTAATGAATAGAAATTTTATTTGGTAAAATTGTTATGAAGTTTACTTACGAAATCCTGGTGAACAATGTCTTCTAGTGCCCAACTTTCTTGTACAACAGCAAAACTATAAGTGGATGATTTTAAGTCACCACAGTGTGCATACTCTTACGTGGATGACCATATCCATTGGTTACATAAATGATTTTTTTGGGACACTTCTGTTATGATTTATCTTATATTTGCTGGTGTTCTAGCTTTTCTTAAGTCAAACATATCAAAATTTGACCAAGCATATTACCAAAAACAAGTTAGCAAATTCAAAAAAATGTGACAATACGAAGAGATATAAATAACCACCATTTAATATCACAATATAGGATGGTGTGCTACTTCCAATTGATTTTGTCCACATCATGACCTATACTTCGTTTGCTTCCTGCCAGCATTATTAGATCATTAGGACCCGATAGACCTGTTCCACCTCTATCTCTCCACTTAGGCCTTTGATGATCATACGACCTCTATGTAGTGTACATTTTTTCAGCCTGCATTTTATTTGAGGCTCCGGCTGGTACTGAAATTAAAGGATCTATAAGCTTGCTTTCTCTAAAGCTTCAACACCTGATCCCTTCAAATGAATTTGGGCTTCCAAATGTCCCTCCAAAACAAAAACATTGACCTAGTTATTTCTAATGGATAGACTTAATACTACAGAGTACAAACCTGCTCCCAACGAAAAAATATGCACTTTGATGATGGATAACACCGTGTATGTTGTGTTGCCAATTCCTTGGAGACCAGAGATCACCTCCTGCAGAGTTACCCTTTTCATGCAATTGTTGGAATTTCGTGGGTCTCCATTGAAACGCTTCTCAAGATATTCAAACCATGATTTCCAACGCCCGAAGAAACTTCGATAAGCATTTATCCAAGAAATTATACCTTGTACAGACTAAATTCATAGATTCCACTAAATCCATGAGATTTATCAAGAAAAATAAAACCCACAAGTTGAACTTTTTTCCAACGAGATATTCTCTCTAGTTATAGAAATTTTGTAAGTAGTTTGACATGCCACACCTCGGAATAATATCAGGAGTACTCAGAAGTGCTTCATCATATGATGTACCAACCATTTTAATACCAAGGAGTTTTGCTAAGAAGCTCCTTGAGCTAGGCAGAATTTCATAAGTTGTTGGACCATCAATGTTGGTATACAAGTTATGCCATGGTTCCCTTGGCCCTAGGCATCTACCTGCAAATAGGTGACAAGAATAATTAGTACTCCCTGTTCAAAATATAAAATGTTTTTGCAAGCTAAATTTATTTGCCAAAAGGTCCTATATTTAGGACCAGAGGATGTTCTTTGTAAAAAGCTATAAGTCAAGACCAAAGAAGATTCCAGTAAGTGTCTAACAAGACATAAGAAAATCACAAAGGAGTCGGAAAATTTGTAAGTAACTCCCACGACACAAATAAAGGCCTCCAACAAAGAAACTATTTTTCTCCTATTGCTACCAGCATCAAATCACCCCCAAACTTTCAGCTTAGAGAAGTAATATGTAGTAAATTAACTCACTTCTGGTTAAGTTGACAATAAAAATGATGCTGTGAAAGGAATTCATTTTCTTGGTCAAAGTGAACATACGTGAATTTGCCAGCAGCGCATCTTATCATAAGCAATCAAAGTTGTTCTACAAATGGGAAGAGTTACAAAAACTTAACTTATCTGTTGTTAACACTGTCAAATTCAAAACATGCAACATATTGAAACTCGCCTACTATTTTCATTAGAATAGAAAAACTCTAAAAGGTATGCATATGAATCTTCCATGTCCACAATTGCACTGGATGTCGGGGGCGGAAAATAGGACAAAATCATTCATGTGACGAAATCATTTTTATCGATCCATTCCAAAGGAACCAGCACATGTGACATATCTAAAAAATTACAGTATCACAGTTCACCTAGGAAATCAAAGATGAAAGACAGAAACTAACTTCATGATAGCAATTAAAAGTGGAAAACCAACTAAAACTCAAAGGTGTATACTAACAATTACTTCGTGAACAATCTAGACGACTGAGTGATTCCACTATATGTCTATGCAGCCTTTATGAAAAAAGAAACAAAAAGTTGGCACTTATTTTCCAATCTACCGTGTTTACATCTCATGGATATCCAGAAGTAATGAAATTTTCACACACAAATTCATGTAAATCTTGCAGGAATTTAACAGTTCAATTACCCATTAGGATTCATCGCCTTCCCGGATATCTTCATTGTGCGTGACGAACCAGGGTATAGCTCATGAAGCATGCATGGAAGCTTAGTCTCCACGGGCGGTGACTTCGGAGGCTGGCTAGAGCTGACACTAACTGGATCATACCTCACCAACTTGGCATGCCCCATCGCCTCAAAAGGCTCGCTGATTACAATACCAAACATATGGTTACAATCTCTTAACCAACTACCATGTGTAATATAAAAGAAGGATATAAATTGCTAACCTATAGTATGGTAAGAAGCACACTTATCATCTTAGTTTTTCTATGTCACGGTCCTTGAAAATTATTTCTATTAAGTAGAACCATATAGGAAAACAACAACGTCATGGTATTTTCACAAAAGGTTATTTAGTACTCCAGGATAAGCTTATGCTAGGGAGGTCCAAACCTTCAAATTACTGTCGGTCGATAGGGAGGGATAGACATAATGAAGTACCGGACTCGACATTCATGCAGTCCAATTGATAAAAGAGTTGAATTTGTGGCCTAACAGATGAACTAAAGGCACAAGTTTGATCGATGTATGTGTTTAAATTTAGACACTTTTGGTGAAAAAACAAAGGGACAATGTGAGGAAAAAAGAAACTTACAACACCAAATGTCTTACATCCATATAGCAAGGGTGGACCACCAAGAATTGTTTTGAAAAAGGATGTGCTTTATATATTGCCAGCTCTAGTAATGAAATTGGCATACTGCACAGCAGGAGTAATATGACAACGAAATCGGCAAGAGAAGTAAATTGCCTGCAAACTTCAAGAGCTTTCCTCATGTCTCCAAAGTCTGTAGTTAATTTTTCTAACAAAAGAGCAAATGAACAATATGGCAAAAAAATCAGTTCATCGCCATATCCGAGTGGTTTGACGCCAGCGCCTCCTACCGTTCATACTCCTTTCCACCACGAGTTACTGACACGGGAAGAACGGCAGCATCGCCACCAATGAAAAAGGATGCGGAGGAATACAGATATAATACTCCCTCCGATCCATAATAAGTGTTGCTCGTTTAGTATAAAGTTTATACTATCTTAGTACAAAATGAGCGACACTTATTATGGATAAGAGGGAGTACAATGCCTGATTTCATGGGAAGTGAATATATTGGTAAATTAATAAATGCTTCCTTATGTATTTTTTTCCTAAAATCTATGAAGTACGGAAATTCATATCCTAAATCAAGCATGGAATTGCCAACCACCAGAGATATTGATCCTATATTAGCAACCACCTCCAAGGATGTTATTATGCCCAGCCATATCTTTGAAACGGTTGCTAAATATGGTCCCATGTCCCTTATATTCATTACCTTTCTACTAAGAGTCGAGTTAGAGACTGCATTACTATGCTAGTATAACCAAGGATCTAGGATGGGGGTGTAGGGTTTCGTAGCATGGAAAACAAAAAATTTCTACCGCATACAAACAAACAAGCCAAGATCTATCTACTAGATTGTAGCAACGAGTCGATGGAATAACTCACCCTCGAAGATTCCAAAGTGTTTAACGAGAGCAGATTCTCGTGGGTGATGTAGTCGTACTCTTTCCGATCTCAAGATCGCGTAGACGATCCTTCCGGCGCCGCGTTCCGGCAGCGCTCCCGCAGTCGGTCACACGTTCGGTACTCGACGAAGACCTTCCTCTCCCTTGTTCCAGCACGCAACGGAGGTTGTAGCACTCTCCTCGCGATTCCGGCAGCACAACGGCGTGGTACCGGAAGTAGAGGGGAGATCTCGCAGGGCTTCGCCTTAAGCCGGAGCGAGTATGGTGGAGTATGAGAGAGCTTTGGTGATCTAGGGTTTAGACACACCAATTAGAAGGCTCTAAACCGGAGGCTAGGGCAATTAGAAGCTCTAAATTGACGGCTTGGGAGAAATCCCTAGGCTGTGGCTAGGGTTTAGGTTTAGAGGAGAGGGACTTGTGTACTAGGAGGGGCAGCCCTGCCCCTCCCTTTATAGGTGGGAGGTGCGGCCAAGGGGAGGGGAGTCCCTCCCCAACTCGGCTTGGAGGTGGGCCGGCGGTTGGAGGAGGGAATCCCTCCCCAACTCGGTTTCCCACTCCTCCTCCTCTTTCCAAAACTTGTCGTTTGACTTTCAAACTAGCCGTTTGACTTTTCAAATTAGGATTTGAATAAACCCTTTATTTTGGACAGCAATGACACCTAGTACATGATGCAATCATTCCAACTTACAATGACACATTCATGTACCCTTTCCCTCCCGGAGTGCCGGACATTCCGGAACCTTCTAGAATGTTCCCGATGAAAACACCGGAACCATTCCCCAACTCCGAAACGGGACTTTCCTTATAGGAATCTTATTCTCCGGACCATTCCGGATCTCCTCGTGATATCCCGAATCCCATTCGAGACTCCGAACAACATTCGGTCTCTTTGTCATCATTCCATAACTACTCAAACAACGTCGAATCCTTAAGTGTGTCTCCCTACGGTTCGTGAACTATGCGGACATGATCGAGACACTTCTCCGATCAATAACCAATAGAGGAATCTAGAAATTCATATGGCTCCCACATATTTCTATGATTACTTTGCGATCGAATGAACCACTTACATACGATATCAATTTCCCTTTGTCTCACGATAGTTTACTTATCCGAGGTTATGATCGTCGGTATCTCTGCATACCTAGTTCAACCTCGTTACTGATAAGTACTCTTTTCTCGTTCCCGTCATATGTGATCCCTTGTGAGCCAGTCACATGCTTGCAAGCTAATTGGATGACATTTCACCGAGAGGGCCCAGAGTATATCTATCTGTCATATGGATGGACAAATCCCACTCTTGATCCATGTGTTTCAACCAATACTTTCCGAACACTCAATGCCACCTTTATAGCCACCCAGTTACAGTGTGGTGTTTGATGTTATCAAAGCATCCATCTGGTAAAGGTGATATGCATGATCTCATGGTTGAAGGAATTAGATAACCATGTATCAGAAAGCATATAACAATTGAACTATTAAAATGACTTGATCTTTATGCTACGCTTATCTATAGGAGTATGTCCACCATATCATTCTCCTAATGATATGATCTTGTTGTTAATAACATCTCAATGTTCATGATAGGGAAACCACAATCATCTATTAACCAACAAGCTAGTATTATACAGAGGCTTTACTAGGGACTTCAATTTAAGTTTACAAATCACACAAGTATTAATGTTTCCTTGTTAATACTATTATAGCATGAATGTAAACATTTATCATAAACACAAAGATATAATAATAACTATATTTATTATTGCCTCTAGGGCATATCTCCAACAATCTCCCACTTGCACTAGAGTCATCTAATCTAGATTACATGGTAATATACCGAACACCCATGGCAGTTTGGTGCTGGTCATGTTTTGCCCTCGGGAGAGGTTTAGTCAACGGATCCGCCACATTCAGATCTGTGTGTACTTTGCAAATATTTATATCCCCATCTTGGATATGTTCTCGAATAGCGTGAAAACGTAGCTTGATGTGCTTCAGCTTCTTGTGTGACCTTGGTTCTTGCGCATTGGCTATGGCGCCCATGTTATCACAGTAGATAGACATTGGGTCCAACGCACTAGGAACCACACCCAGCTCTGTAATGAACTCTTTCATCCATATCGCTTCTTGTGAAGCCTCCGAAGCAGCCATGTATTCCGATTCAGTTGAAGATCTCGCCACAACGCTTTGCTTTGCACTCCTCCAGCTAACTGCTGCACCATTCAAAATAAATACGTATCCAGATTGTGATTTAGAATCATCCGGATCAGTGTTCCAGCTAGCATCGGTGTAACCATTAACAACGAGTTGTTCATCACCTCCATAAGAAAGAACCATATCCTTAGTTCTTCTCAAGTACTTAAGGATGTTTTTGACCGTTGTCCAATGATCCACTCCTGGATCACTTTGATATCTGCTAGTTAAACTAACAGCATATGCAATGTCGGGTCTAGTACATAGCATGGCATACATTAGAGATCCTATGGCTGAGGCATAGGGAGTCTTACTCATCCTTTCTCTATCTTCTGCCGTTGTCGGACTTTGAGTTTTACTCAAGGTCGTATTGGGCAACATGGGCAAGAACCCTTTCTTGCTATCTTCCATTCCAAACCTCTTTAGAACTTTGTCCAAATATGTACTTTGTGACAATGATATTAGGCGTCTCGATCTATCTCTATAAATCTTTATGCCTAATATGTAAGCTGCTTCGCCAAGATCCTTCATTGAAAAACTATTATTCAAATATTCCTTGACACTATTAAGAAGGTCTACATCATTCCCAATCAACAATATGTCATCTACATATAGTATTAAGAATGCTATAGAGCTCCCACTCACTTTCTTGTAAATACAAGCTTCTCCATAAGTTTGTATAAAACCAAAACTTTTGATTACCTTATCAAAACGTTGATTCCAACTTCGGGATGCTTGCTTCAATCCATAGATGGACCGTTGAAGTTTGCATACCTTGTTAGCATCTTTAGGATCAACAAAACCTTTGGGTTGCATCATATACAACTCTTCATCAATGTCACCATTGAGGAATGCTGTTTTGACATCCATCTGCCATATCTCATAACCGTAATATGCAGCGATTGCTAACATAATCCTCACAGACTTTAGCTTCGCTACTGGTGAGAAAGTCTCATCATAGTCAACTCCTTGAATTTGTCGAAACCCTTTTGCGACAAGTCGAGCTTTATAGACAGTAACATTACCATCAGCATCTGTTTTCTTCTTGAAGATCCATTTGTTCTCGACAGCCTTCCGGCCATCCGGTAAGTCCACCAAAGTCCATACTTGGTTTTCGTACATGGATCCAATCTCGGATTTCATGGCTTCTTGCCATTTATTGGAATCTGGGCTCATCATCGCTTCCTCATATGTCTCAGGGTCATCGGTGTTGTCCACCAACATGACACTCATAACGGGATCATACCAATCTGGAGTGGTACGAGTTCTCGTTGACCTGCGAGGCTCTGTAGCAACTTCAACCGAAGTTTCATGATCATCATCATTAGCTTCCTCTCTTATTGGTGCATGCACCACAGGAACTTCTTCCGGCGCTGCGCTACTCGCAATTTCGAGAGAAGGTTCGACAACCTCGTCGAGTTCTACTTTCCTTCCAGTCACTTCTTTCGAGAGAAATTCCTTCTCTAGAAAGGATCCATTCTTGCTAACGAAGATTTTGCCTTCGGATCTATGATAGAAAGTATACCCAATAGTTTCCTTCGGGTATCCTATGAAGACGCATTTTTCCGCTTTGGGTTCAAGCTTGTCCGGCTGTAACTTCTTTACATAGGCTTCGCATCCCCAAACTTTAAGGAACGACAATTTAGGTTTCTTCACAAACCATAATTCATACGGTGTCGTTTTAACGAATTTAGACGGTGCCCTATTTAAAGTGAATGCGGATGTTTCTAATGCATAACCCCAAAATGATAGCGGTAAATCTGTAAGTGACATCATAGAATGAACCATATCTAAGAGAGTTCGATTACGATGTTCAGACACACCATTACGCTGTGGTGTTCCCGGCGGTGTCAATTGTGAAAGTATTCCGCATTTCTTCAAATGCTCGCCAAACTCGTAACTTAGATATTCACCTCCACGATCAGAACGTAGAAATTTAATCTTCTTGTTACGTTGATTCTCTACCTCACTTTGAAATTCCTTAAACTTCTCGAAAGTTTCGGATTTATGTTTCATGAAATAGATATACCCATATCTACTCAAGTCATCCGTGAAGGTAAGAACATAACGATAACCACCACGCGATGCTACACTCATTGGACCACACACATCGGTATGTATGATTTCTAATAAGTCCGTAGCTCGCTCCATTATACCAGAAAATTGAGTCTTAGTCATTTTACCCATCAGACATGCTTCGCATATTTCAAGTGATTCAAAATCAAGTGATTCAAGAAGTCCATCAGAATGGAGTTTCTTCATACGCTTCACTCCAATGTGACCAAGACGACAGTGCCACATATAGGTTGAGTTATCGCTTGATTTCAAACGTTTAGCTTCAATGTTATTAATATGTGTATTTCCACCATCGAGATTCAACAAGAATAGACCATCTATCAAAGGTGCATGTGCATAAAACATATTACTCATATAAATCGAACAACCATTATTCTCGGATTTAAACAAGTAACCGTCTCGCAATAAACAAGATCCCGATATAATGTTCATGCTCAACGCAGGCACCAAATAACAATTATTTAAGTATAAAACTAATCCCGATGGTAGATGAAGGGGTAGCGTGCCGACCGCGATCACATCAATCTTTGATCCGTTTCCCACGCGCATCGTCACCTCGTTTTTCACTAGCTTCCGTCTATTCTGCAGCTCCTGTTTCGAGTTACAAATATGAGCAACCGGACCAGTATCAAATACCCAGGCACTACTACGAATACTAGCGAGATACACATCAATAACATGTATATCAGATATACCTTTCTTCTTGATGTTGCCGTTCTTCAAATCCGCCAAGTACTTTGGGCAATTCCGCTTCCAGTGACCTTCTCCTTTGCAGTAAAAGCACTCAGTATCAGGCTTGGGTCCAGCCTTGGTCTTCTTCGTCGGTGTGGCAACTTTCTTGCCACCCTTCTTGAAGTGTCCCTTCTGCTTAGACTTGCATTTCTTGAATTTGGTGGTCTTATTGACCAACAACACTTGGTGCTCTTTCTTGATCTCCACTTCTGCAGACTTCAACATAGCAAACAGTTCTGGCAACTGCTTGTTTATGTTCTGCATGTTGTAGTTCATCACAAAGTTCTTGTAACTTGGTGGTAGTGATTGGAGGACACGGTAAATCCCCAAAGCATTAGGAATCACTATACCCAAGCTTTGAAGTTTGTTTGCGTGCCCAGACATCTTAAGCACATGCTCACTGACGGAGCTGCCCTCTTCCATCTTGCAGTTAAAGAACTTTTCATAAGCCTCATAACTCTCAATCGTCGCGTGAGTCTCAAAGATCAATTTGAGATCACGGACAATATCATGTGGGTATGAATTTTCAAACCTTTTCTGAAGCTCCGATTCTAAACCATACAAGATAGCACACTGAACTATGGAGTACTGATTCTTCCGAGCAAGGTAAACATTCTTTACTTCATCGGTAGCATCAGCTGTAGGTGGGTCACCCAGTGGTGCATCCATCACATAGGTCAAATTACCAGCTGTGAGGATAATCCTCAAATTGCGGAACTAATCCGCGAAGTTGCTTCCATTGTTTTTCAACTTTTCTTTCTCTAGGAACGCATTAAAATTGATGGTAGGGGCTGCCATTGATCTACAACATATTTGCAATAGTTTAGACTAAGTTTATGACAAATTGAGTTTAAATTAATAATAAAGTTTAATCTAGGTGAACTCCCACTCAAAACAACATCCCTCACATTGTTTTAGTGATCACACGAACCAAATCCACCATATCAAAACCGATCATCACGAGAGTTGATATAGTTTCAATGGCGAACAATCGACATGTTCATCATATCTACTATATGATTCATGCTTTACCTTTCGGTGATTCGTGTTCCTGAGACCATGTCTGTACATGCTAGGCTCGTCAAGATCAAACCTTAGCTACCGCATAAGCAAATCTGGCTTGCTTACGTTGTATACACTTGCGGAATCTAACACACCCGATCATCACGTGGTGCTTCGAAACAACAAGCTTTAGCAACGGTGCATACTAAGGGTGAACACTTTAGAACTTGAAATTTATGTGCATGAGGGATCATCTTATAATGCTACCGTCGTCTACTAAGCAATACAAGATGCATAAAGGATTAACATCACATGCAATTCATAATATGTGATATGATATGGCCTTTCTTCTTTGTGCTTCCGATCTCCATCTTCAAGTACGAACATGATCTCCATCATCACCGGCATTGCATCAAGGTCAATGACACTTCTCCATGGTTGTCGTCCACCGGCTTCAACTATTACAACTACTTTGAATAGACACACGGGTCTTAACAGAAATTAAAGACAACCATATGGCTCCTGCCGGTTGCCAACTTACAATAAGGAACATTGCATACATCAAATATAATCACAATCATGGCCATATCACATCACTGCACACTCCTGCAAAACAAAGTTAGACGCCTCTACTTTCTTTGCATATTTTACGTGGTTTGGGGCTTTCAATAAGTGTCGTTCTAACTTACGAACAAGAACCACAACATTGATACTAGTATTGTTAATCACCCGTTGTAAATTGGATCTTAACTATGCTAGGAGAAACAGGCACCCGCAAAGCCACTTATGCAATACAAGTTACATGTCAAGCGTGGAGCAAGTCTCATGAACGATGTCATGTAAGGTTAGCCCGGGCCGCTTCATCCCAACATACCGCAAGATGCAAAGTACACAAGAAGCAATCGACAATAAAAGCATCAACGCCCACAATGACCATTGTGTTCTACTCGTGCAACAGATCTACATATAGACACGGCTCTGATACCACTGTAGGGTTTCGTAGCATGGAAAACAAAAAATTTCTACCGCATACAAACAAACAAGCCAAGATCTATCTACTAGATTGTAGCAACGAGTCGATGGAATAACTCACCCTCGAAGATTCCAAAGTGTTTAACGAGAGCAGATTCTCGTGGGTGATGTAGTCGTACTCTTTTCGATCTCAAGATCGCGTAGACGATCCTTCCGGCGCCGTGTTCCGGCAGCGCTCCCGCAGTCGTTCACACGTTCGGTACTCGACGAAGACCTTCCTCTCCCTTGTTCCAGCAGGCAACGGAGGTTGTAGCACTCTCCTCGCGATTCCGGCAGCACAACGGCGTGGTACCGGAAGTAGAGGGGAGATCTCGCAGGGCTTCGCCTTAAGCCGGAGCGAGTATGGTGGAGTATGAGAGAGCTTTGGTGATCTAGGGTTTAGACACACCAATTAGAAGGCTCTAAACCGGAGGCTAGGGCAATTAGAAGCTCTAACTTGACGGCTTGGGAGAAATCCCTAGGCTGTGGCTAGGGTTTAGGTTTAGAGGAGAGGGACTTGTGTACTAGGAGGGGCAGCCCTGCCCCTCCCTTTATAGGTGGGAGGTGCGGCCAAGGGGAGGGGAGTCCCTCCCCAACTCGGCTTGGAGGTGGGCCGGCGGTTGGAGGAGGGAATCCCTCCCCAACTCGGTTTCCCACTCCTCCTCCTCTTTCCAAAACTTGCCGTTTGACTTTCAAACTAGCCGTTTGACTTTTCAAATTAGGATTTGAATAAACCCTTTATTTTGGACAGCAATGACACCTAGTACATGATGCAATCATTCTAACTTACAATGACACATTCATGTACCCTTCCCCTCCCGGAGTGCCGGACATTCCGGAACCTTCTAGAATGTTCCCGATGAAAACACCGGAACCATTCCCCAACTCCGAAACGGGACTTTCCTTATATGAATCTTATTCTCCGGACCATTCCGGATCTCCTCGTGATATCCCGAATCCCATTCGAGACTCCGAACAACATTCGGTCTCTTTCTCATCATTCCATAACTACTCAAACAATGTCGAATCCTTAAGTGTGTCTCCCTACGGTTCGTGAACTATGCAGACATGATCGAGACACTTCTCCGATCAATAACCAATAGAGGAATCTGGAAATTCATATGGCTCCCACATATTTCTACGATTACTTTGCGATCGAATGAACCACTTACATACGATATCAATTTCCCTTTGTCTCACGATAGTTTACTTATCCGAGGTTATGATCGTCGGTATCTCTGCATACCTAGTTCAACCTCGTTACTGATAAGTACTCTTTTCTCGTTCCCGTGATATGTGATCCCTTGTGAGCCAGTCACATGCTTGCAAGCTAATTGGATGACATTTCACCGAGCGGGCCCAGAGTATATCTATCCGTCATATGGATGGACAAATCCCACTCTTGATCCATGTGTTTCAACCAATACTTTCCGAACACTCAATGCCACCTTTATAGCCACCCAGTTACAGTGTGGTGTTTGATGTTATCAAAGCATCCATCTGGTAAAGGTGATATGCATGATCTCATGGTCGAAGGAATTAGATAACCATGTATCAGAAAGCATATAGCAATTGAACTATTAAAATGACTTGATCTTTATGCTACGCTTATCTATAGGAGTATGTCCACCATATCATTCTCCTAATGATATGATCTTGTTGTTAATAACATCTCAATGTTCATGATAGGGAAACCACAATCATCTATTAACCAACAAGCTAGTATTATACAGAGGCTTTACTAGGGACTTCAATTTAAGTTTACAAATCACACAAGTATTAATGTTTCCTTGTTAATACTATTATAGCATGAATGTAAACATTTATCATAAACACAAAGATATAATAATAACTATATTTATTATTGCCTCTAGGGCATATCTCCAACAGGGGGAATGTCACAAAAATCAAGAAACGACATACCTTAGATTTCTATTTGGGAGATGATATTTAGTGCAGCCCAATGGATCCTCTTGTTATTTTTTGACACAAGATCCTCTTGTTATTTATACGATCAATTCATCTCTACAAACAATCTGATCTCACGCAGGTCGCTCTCCCGCGATCTATCTGCTCATGTGCAAGACATTAAAGATCACTAATGTAGAAGGGACATGATTATTTCTACTACTTAAGTCAGCAAACTGTATCAGCAATTACACGGTAAGAAACCAAAAACCAATAGTGTGGATTTTTTACCACCCGGTGGCTATACCACCCTGCTCATCACCATCAGATGATGTCCTCAAGATTCGTTCCAAAATACCCACTTAAAGCTCATCAATTCACATGAACTACTACTTATATGCTAATTATATTGCAGGGTGTCATTATTTTCTAATCTTTGTAGCGTCACGGCTCAGACCATATTACTTCCTACGCATCTTGCATGATGTGATGGCATGCATGTGGCAGCGAGAAAATAGGGTGGTAGCATCTTTACTCCTGAGAGCTGACTGAAACTGTGCATACCATAAATATTTATTCGATCAATTCATCTTATTTATTTGATCAATTCATCTCCACAAACAATCTGATGTCACACAGGTCAATCTATCATGATTTATCTACTCACGTGCAAGACATTAAAGATCACTAATGTAGAAGGGACATGATTATTTCTACTATTTAAGTCAGCAAACTGTATCAGCAATTACACAGTAAGAAACTAAAAACCAAAGGAGTGGATTTTTTTACCACCCCGCTCATCACCATCAAATGATGTCCTCAAGATTCGTTCCATAGTGTCAATGAACCTACATAACTCAGTTAAAGATATAAATTCACATGAACTACTGACTTATATGCTAAATATATTAAGTCAGCAAACTGTATCAGCAATTACACGGTAAGAAACTAAAAACCAAAAGAGTGTGGATTTTTTTACCACCCGGTGGCTATACCACCCCGCTCATCACCATCAGATGATGTCCTCAAGATTCGTTCCAGAGTGTCAATGAACCTACATAACCCAGTTAAAGATCATAAATTCACATGAACTACTGACTTATATGCTAATTATATTGCATGGTGTCATTCTTTTTTGAATTTTGCAGCGTCATGACTCAGACCATATTTATCTGCTATAAAGCGGACTAATCGCTTGAAATAGATTCGTAATCATTAGTTGCCTATGTTTACTATTCCATACTTACGTCACCTGGAAGGCAGCATCAGAACAATAAAAATGGCACCAAAAACAAAATAGAACAACCAATATAGGCAAGATGTTCATGCACGCTTAATGTGCTGGTAATTTCTCGCTTCCGTGGTATATTTGGTACAGTGATACTACTCTGATATTGAATACTATAACTGAAGCAACATGTTACCTCGTCGGTCCATGAATGTAGTACAATCAAATGTTCAGTATGCTTTGACCATAGCATGGCCTAGATAATGGTGTCACCTACTTCAGTTTATTTGATCAAACGTCCGTGGAAACAGGACTGGCGAGTCTGTCGTTGCAGATGGCTAGCCACCACAAGCGGGCCAGGTGATTTGCAGGTGCAGATGTATTTGATCAAACCACGGCAACAGGGGTGGTATAGCCCTCCGGGGCACAGACATAATAGCGAGAACCAACAACAGAGATACAAAGGGATTGTGAGACTACAAACCACACTCAGTCCATTGTGAGAATAAATTCAGCAAACAAGTAATGACCATATACAAAATTAAGGAATGAGAAAGAGAGCCGTGTACCTTGGGGACAACATTGAGAAAGAGTGTCGTGTACCTTGGGGACGACATTGTCGAACTATTGATCTGGCCAGCGAGCAACGTGGTGTACCCGATGCCAACCATCTTATTCATCGCCGCAAGGAGTATCTCCAGCCCGAGCAGCGCCGAGATGCCTGAAGGTGGGCCAACCCACCTCACTCGTCTCCTGGGATCAGACCACACCATGAGATCCGTTGCAGAAGCATGACAGCGACATGAATCGGGGCGCGGAGGCGGTGGGAAACCCTAGGAGGAGCCGAATCAGGAAGATGTCTAGGAGGAGGGAGCCTTGGCCTTGATGGGTGATCCTGAGCGGCTGGGGCTAGCCCACGGGGCATGGTGGAGGGGGCTAGAGGCGGAGAGCAGGCAGGGGGTCGTTAGACTGTGCCGGCCGCAGGCTGATGCGACCGGGAGGGTGGGTGGGGGGGTGGGGAGAAGGAGGCCACTGCTGGCGGCGAGGTGGGAAGAGGGCAGGAGTAGCAAGGATGAGCGGGAAACGTGCGTGGGTCAAGCCCTTTTTTCTTTGCGGGATCATAGGAGGGAGTGTCGGAGGTCGGACGAAAGGACGACGTAGTAGGCAGAAAACGGAACCTCAATATTCTTTTTAGATAGTAGAGACAAGACCCGCATATTGGCCAAAATTGTAGGGGTGGAATATTTTGAGAGTTGCGACTCATTCATGCAGCCGTGGAGGTGGATGCCTCGTCATGTAAAACGTCGCGTACGGATTGCTCCTCCTTCCCAAAAATAAATACTGTACGGTGGATAGACATGAAGGCAAAGTTTCCCTTCATTCACATGGTAGGATACGTACGTAGAGATCTTATGTGGCGGTGGACTTGGCTAGCGCCTAGCGGTCCACGGCTGTGAAGCTGACGGATAAAGAAGAGAGAGATAATGCTTGCTCGATCGATGGCAGCCTGCACGCCCACGTACGCAGCGACGATGAGACTCGCCGCTTTCCTTGTAGCCTACGCCGCGACTTGACCGTAGCGCGCGTCGTCGTTAGGCCATCCCAAACGGGTTCATGCATTTCTGTTGCGGTGGCACATGTCCCTAACCGGCTACCCCATACGTGGGCCGTTCTTGTTCGCCGGAGCCATCAAGCTTGAGCTGAACAGAGAATCAGCGCTAATGACGGCCGGCGATTGTCCGCCAGAACTCCAGTTCCCGCTCGCTGCTCCGGCCTTTTCCGCCTAGGTCGCACCATTTCCCGCTCGACCCCTCTCGCCGTTTTTGCCGAGCCCCGCGAATATAAATAGGGGTCGGCCGCCAGCACCAACCCCTCGCCATCCTCTCCCTCCCTCGCCATGGACAACCTCCTGTGACCTGGGCCGACCTCATCAAGTTCGCCCTCGCTGCCTATCCCCTTCTCCCCCTTTCCCTGGCCCCCGTCGAGCGCCGGTGAATTGTCGGAGGGGAACAGGGACATGAGAGAGTTGGTGCCGAGCGAGGCGGAGTTGGTGGCGCAGGCCGAGGCGGACGCGGCGGAGCGGGCCGCGGAGGCGCAAGCCGACGCCACGCACTACGTGTTGGAGATATGCCCAAGAGGCAATAATAAAAGTAGTTATTATTATATCTTCGTATTTATGATAAAAGTTTATATCTCATGCTATAATTGTATTAACCGAAAACATTAATACTTGTGTGATTTGTAAACATAAGAGTCCTTAGTAAAATCTCTTGTTTAACTAGCTTGTTGGTTGAAAGGATGATTATGGTTTTCTGATCATGAATATTAAGATTTAGTAAACAACAAGGTCACTTCATTAGAAGAATGATGTGATGAATATACTCCTAAATAATTTAGCGTAGCATAAAGATCAAGTCATTTTAATATAGTTTAGGGACATGGGAGAGTTAGTGCCGAGCGAGACGTAGTTGGTGGCGCAGCCGAGGCGGAGGCGGCATAGAGCGAAGTCGACAGCGGCGACGCCGCGCACTACGTCCTGGAGAAGTACGCCCGCGACCTGTAAACGGCCTTCAAGGCCAGGGAGAACGCCGGTCGACAACCCGTCGAGCAACTTCGGCTGGAGGCTGAGGAGGACCATGACGAGCGGGAAGCGCAACAATCGCTGGCGGCCGAGGATGTGGCGTCCGGCGGTTAGGACGGGGCCAATGCTTAGTTATGTTATTTAGTTAGTCTAATTAATATTGCACTAGTAATTTTGTATGTATGACGTGCGGGCGTGAGTCATATGCAATGACAGCCAGTTAAATTTCTTTTTTCTGTGCATTGTGTGTATGACGCACAGGCCCAGCTTTGAACGCGGGCGTCTGAGCTCCCGCAAAACAGCCGCAGGTTTTAACACGGTTTACGCCTAATCGGACCCGCCGTGCAGTCCGATCCATTTGCTGGGACCTTGGGCTCAGTCCGAGAAGAAGAGATCGAAGCGTCCATTTGCGGGATGCCGTTGGGATGGCCTTTATTTCGTGGCTGCTACGATGGCCGCGAGCTGAGCGGAGGTCGATCGGCACGTGCGTCACCGCCATGCCTGTAAAGTATGTGGCAATCTCATCTGCCTATCACTCTGGCTAAGGCTCTATGTTACTAAGTGAAGAGTAACATATAAATGGTGTCATCCAAAGTATCATTTATTAGGTGTATGTGTGATGTTATAGTAACTAAATATGTTGTTTCATCCTCCTCTCTTCATTAATTCACTATCACATAAGCAATTTTATTGAATTGGACCCTTAGTTATTCTTGAAGTTACTTTCACTACGAGCAGACTAAGGCTCATGCTGCGAGAATACAGGTTTATTACCGGGTCTTATTATTGTAAAACAGCCAGCAGCGGTAAAGTTCCCGTCACCTGTGCCGCTGTGCGTGCCCATCGACCGACCGACCGACCGGCCGACCCTGGTGAGTTCCCGTGGCGTGGCACGCTGAGCCGAGCCGAGCCGAGTTCTTCCTCCCCCGACTCCGAAACCGGAGGCCGGGGCCCGGACCACTCCACCCCTCCCTCCTCCGATCCCCTTTTAAACCAAACCGTCTCCCTCCCCAAACCCCCTACCAAGTCACCAACTCGCAACCCCATTCCCAAGATGGGCGCTCCCTCCTCGCCCGCCCCGGCCCCTCCGCCGCCGCTCGCCGACGCAGCCCTGCCCGACGACCCGGCGCTCCCCGACGCCTCCCCGCAACCACCTCCTCTTCTGCGCCTGCGCTGCGGCGTGCAGCACTACGAGTGGGGCCGCCACGGGGACGCCTCCCTCGTCGCGCGCCTCGCCGACCCAGCCTTCCAAATCGACCCGTTCCTCCCCTACGCGGAGCTCTGGATGGGCACGCACCCGGCCGCGCCCGCCCTCGTCCTCCCCGCCGCCGAGCCCCTCGGCGCCTGGCTCGCGCGCAACCGCCGCGCCGCGCTCGGCGCCGCCGTCGACGCGCGCTGGGCCGGAGACCTCCCATTCCTCTTCAAGGTAACCACGCCAACTCCCCTCCGCGCCCGTCCTTCTCACGCTGACCCCTCCTCGTCGTCCTCCTCCTCCTCCTCCGCAGGTGCTGTCGGTGGCCAAGCCGCTCTCCATCCAGGCGCACCCGGACAAGGCGCTCGCCGAGGCGCTGCACGCCCAGCGCCCGGAGACATACAAGGACGCCAACCACAAGCCGGAGATGGCCATCGCCCTCACCCACTTCCGGGCGCTCTTCGGCTTCGCAGGCATCGAGGTACCCGCGCGTCTCCTCCTTCTCTCACCGCTCGCGGTCGAACAGTTTTTCCTAGTAGTAGTAGTATTTTTTTATCATGGTCAGCCAAACCCATGCGCTTGATTCATCCGCCGACTAGGTAGTAGATAGACCTGAATCCTAGTGGGAACTAACTACACGTTGACACCTTCTCGAATAATACCGGCCACTCTGCTATGCCTACAATGTGCGACTCACTTTTTATATTACACAAGTTACCTGGGATTCTTTCCTTCTACCCAAATTGGGAAGATGTTTTTTTAATGGTCTTGGGCAGATGTTAGCTCGGATCGAGTAATATGATGATGGAACTTGAATTATGTATCTGGCACGGACTTCATAAGGTCATGTAATATTTGAGCAAGCAAGTAAATTAAGAGCATCTGATGTCCACAATATAGAAGAGCAATGTTCTATATCCCAGCCAGAAGTAACAAAACACAAAAAACTTTTTGGCCTATGAATGTTGCTTTAATGTAACAGAAGCACTTAATGTGGAAACATGTAATGCACTGTTGTTATGAACATACACAATTACATATACTTAACTCTGTTCAAGTTACTGGGAAAATAGAGAGTATACGCAAAAAGAAAACATGTGAATATACTGTTACTTCCAGCCATCCTTGATCGTGCAAGGTAAGACTGATTAACCAAGCGGCTTGACCTCACAGTGGTGACTTCACCCACCTGGGTTCGAGACGCAGGAGTGATCGAATTAACTGGGATGTTATCTAGCGCGTATTAATCCGCAGCTGGGGAGGTCTCATATCTAACAACATATAGCCAAGCGAGGGATCCTTCCCCATTGGTTAACATTAAGATCGATTAACAATAAAATTTTCAAAAACACTCCATTTGGTTGACATATAAGGTACCTTTTACTTTTACCATTTGTGCACTCACTCTAAAAAAAGATCTATCTAAATAAAGTGAAAGCCATAATCCAGAGAATGGACACTGGACAAAAAATAACTGAACACCTGCTAGGCAACCCCCGTTGCCCATTGCTTACTGCACCACAAATAACTTCTGATTTTGGTTTGTCAGACAACATAAAGCTTTTTGGTCCAGCAATGTTTCTTCCTTAGGAGAGACTAGGCAGATGCCATTTCTAGCGACTCGTGTCTGCAACGTTCACATTCTAGTAGCTTCTCCCGATTCTTATATTGCAGCTTCATTTAAGCTACTGCATCCATAGATACTACAAATATGTTGGCACACAAGTAGTACATATTTGTTTTTTCGCCTGGCTAAACAGGTCGCTCAGACATAAATTTATACTTCTCATTTTGCTTGAACTATACTTTCCATTTTACATTTTCCTGAACATTTCTTTTCCTTTGTTGTTGTCTTTCATTTAGGAGCAGATAGTATTCCCTGGATTACAGCATACTCGCTATAACTTTTCATATAAGAAATCATTTATTTCAAGAACGAGCAGTTCCGTTAGCACTATTTTTGTTAGATACCTTCTAGTTCTTACTTGTAAAGTAACATGCTATTTATACCATGGTAAAGGAGCTCAAGGATGTCATAAGGACTGTACCTGAAGTTGCAAGGCTTATACATGAAGATGCGGATAAGCTTATGACCATCAAAGAATATCATGGGGGTAATGATGTAAAATCCGTTCTGAAATCAACGTTTGCTAAGCTGATGAAAGCGAGTAAGGAAGCAGTTTCTGAAGCAGTTACTGAATTGAAGGATCGCTTGAATGATGAGAGCAAGGTAAATCTTTCTTAATTTCAATTCATGTCGCTATGTGCAGTGTTGATACTTTCCTTTCCTTTTTGTGTTCACAACTTCATGGATGTACCTAGTTCCCTTGATGCTTGGTTTCTGGTGTATTTACTTTGTCTTACCTCACGTGCCATTAAATGGTGTTTATAAAACGCCAAAAATAAGTCCTAAATTATCTTCCCAAGTGCTGGCCAAAATTTGTCTAGGAGTAGTCCGCTGTGATCTGGGCAAGCATAGTTATCAAGAATGTTTTAACTCTAGGTTCAAGTACTACTACACACCACAGTTTGGACATAACATTCTAGGTGGCATCGTTGCCTCCAAAGTACAAACTATTTTACCCTGCATTTAAGATTGTATATGTAATATGAATGATGTTAACATGTTATTATATGTTACACATAGTGAGCATAGTCGTTGTTGCTCACAAAGCCTGGAAGCTGTCAATTCATGTTGGATATAATTTTTTTGAGAAAACACAAAGGATTCTTTGTGTTACATTTCATTGAAAAGATAGGTTTTATTACACGCCTCCTAAGAGGTGGATATAATTCATTTAGGACGAGCAACCATTGTAAATTGCGAGTGGTAAGTGCTACTCCTTCCCTTCCAAAATGTAAAGCCTTTTTAGTATTTCAATTTGAATTGCTTGAAAGGCTTAGATTTAGTAATAGGTAGAGGTAAATGCTACAGAACTGGTATCATGTTTACTAACGGATAAGGGTAAAATATGTGATTGAGTTGGTTGATTACTATATTAAATTGTTAATAACTATTGGTTGGAATTATACCGAGCAGCTAGGGAAGGTAAAGCTGGTAGCAGATCATTGTATTTAGATCATACTTTTGCTTAAGATTTATGTACCGAGATAACACTTTCGGTTGTGTTTTCTTTATTATATGAAATGATTCTTGACGAGAGATCAGTTAGCCAAACACGCTTTTTTCTTCCCACCGAGACTGGTGCATCACTATTACTAATATACAAATTTTTTTGTTAAAGAAAGTACATTAATTTGATTTGTCATTTGAGAAGCCTGAGATTCTGTTTTTACTGATGTTCAGATTCGGACCTTATCAGAGAAAGAACAAGTTATTTTGTCTCTGGAGAGGCAATATCCAGAAGATGTTGGTGTTCTAGCAGCACTTTTTTTCAACTATGTCAAGCTCAGTCCTGGTGAAGCAATTTATATTGGTGCCAATGAACCACATGCATACCTGTCGGGGGATTGCATTGAGTGCATGGCCACTTCAGACAATGTTGTTCGTGCTGGTTTGACACCTAAATACAGAGATGTGGAGAATCTTTGCGATATGCTAACATACAAACATGTGAGTTACATTGTTACTGGTGTCTGACTTGCATATATTTCATCTTTACCACACAGCTAGTTATGATCTCTCTTTGCTTTACTTTCGGTTTAAAATTGTGTGACTCGTGACTGATCCTTAGAGCTTAGATGAGCTTGGTTAATGTTCCCATGATGTTAAAACATGTACATTTTCTGCCAAGTGCTCTTGCTTTCCGTTATGTTGCTTTTACACATTCTTAGAATTTCTGAACCCAGTTTTTTAAACCTACTTAGCAGACTGATATGTCATTAGAGCTTTGCTTCACAAGTCTTTCAGTGCTGTGATCATCGAGTCTTGTTTATGCAGGTTTTCCCTGAAATACTGCGAGGGGTACCTGTGCAGCGATATGTGCGGCGCTACACCCCTCCAACTGATGAGTTTGAGGTTGACTGCTTCTCGCTACCTACAGGTGAAGTGGTTGTCATGCCCCCTGCACCAAGTCCATCCATCTTCCTTGTCATTATCGGAGAGGGTGAGATTCAGGTTGACTCCATGGTAGATGGTGAGAAGGCAAAGGAAGGTGATGTTTTCTTCGTGCCTGCCAATACTCAGGTTACGCTCTCTGCTTGTGACCATGCGTCCATGCAGCTGTATAGAGCTGGGGTGAACAGCAATGCCTGCAGCACTGCTGTTGCAGGGAAGAGGTCCCAGCTACAAAAGACGCAGACCGACTAGTTGGTTAAAGTATTGACATGCTTTATAGGCTAATGAAAGTGTTGTATACTGTATACACCAATGGATGAATAAATTAACCGATTCCTTAATATCCTAGTTAATGAATTAGCTCAGCTGCGAGAAAACAAATGGAATTAGTGAAGGATTTAAATTTCAACCTTTCCTTTACCTTGTAGTTCAGTATTCAAATGTGTAAGTTGTGCAACACTCCTGTTTAGAAGATAATTAGAAATACAAAAATAAAAGTACAAGTTCAGTGTGTTCTTTTTTGTTACCACTGACTACCAGAACTGAGCTGCAAATTTCTGTTGGCGCCATTTTGTTTCCATCCTTTCCGCATTGTTACTTTCTCCATTTTAACGTGCTGAAAGTTCTTGTCCTGTTTCTTTACTGAGGTTTTTGTTTTGGATGATCGTATTCTTTTGTTACCCTTGGCTACCAGACTTGAGCTGAATCTTCCTGTTGGCGCCATCTACTCTATCCTTTCGACATTGTGGATCTCCATCTTAACGTACCTAAAGTTCTTTCTCTGTTTCTTCTTTAATGAGGTTTTGGATGCTCCATCCATTCTGCTCAACTGCAGGTCAATTTCTCGCGACTGTCAGCCATTCTATTGCCTTTAGGGATGTAGGCGGACGTCCACCAGACCATCCCGGCCTGTCCGCCTCGGTTCCTAATTATGATGCGCCTCCTAGTCACATATCATTTCGTAACTTTGCATGCACTCGTTCAGGCTCCAGCTGACTCTCCGCCTCGTCCGGTGGACAGCCTGCATGCCTAATTGCCTTGTAGTTCAGGATTTGGATGTAAGCTGTGCTACACTGTTTTCTGGAAGATATTTGGAGAATTACGGTAGTACTAATACATATGCAGTGTAATGTTCCTTCCTGTCGGTGCAGTGTAATGTTTTTCATCTTTCTTTCGTAGTGAGGTTTTTGGGTTTTGGATGCTCCACTTGGTGCCTGTCGATTCATACCGCTGTCGTATTGCTATTTTGCTGTTTCCTGTTGTTGCTTTCAACAGTTAAAAGCTAGTTCTTGTTAAAGCCTTCTCAAACTTGGTGCTTGGGACCTTGGGAGCTCAAGTTTGTTCCTTGTTACTTCCTTTTGGCCCAGTTCGTATGGCCCATTTTGGTTAACAGACACGCAGTCTTCCATGGCGTGGACCTGGCCACTTGGGCACACACACATCAAACACCAGATGGTCTCTTGATTTGCCACAGCTAAGCTGTCCGGCTTGTCAAATCTTAGTCCCATTGGCCGCCTTGTCCTGGACCTGTGGCATGGCTAATTTATGTAAATGTATAAATTGTGCAACACTTCAGTTCAGAAGATAATTGGAAATTAAATCATTCAAATACAAGTAAAATGCATTATTTTGTTTGGTTAAACTTGGCTGCCAGAACTAAGCTGAAAATTCACCATGTCTGTTTCTCATCCTTTTCACTGTGATTCACCATCTTAACATAGTGAAAGTTCTGGTGCTGCTTCTTTAATGATCTGTTTGGATTTGGATCCTCCACCCATTTTGCTCTAGTGCATGTCGATTTCGACAGCCAGTCTATTATCTTGTAGTTGAGGATTCAAATGTCAATTGTGCTACACTCTTGCTCTTTCCTGTCAGTACTGTGCATGCTGCATCGTTTCAAGATTGTGATTCTGCCATCTTAGAGCATGGTGATGGTTTGATCTTGCTTTCTTAGTGAGGTATTGGGTTTTGGATGCTCCACTCAGTGCTTGTTGACCGATTTGATGACTGTCGTCGTATTGCTATTTTGCTGTTATCCTGGCGGTTGCTTTCAACAGTGAAAGCTACCTCTTGGTAAAGCCCTCTCAACGTGGTGCTTTGGGCCTGTTCGCCATCGGGGCTATGTTTCCAAGGAGAAGCAATCTTGGAGTTCCAAGTCTGTTTGATTTCAATGGCCCGATTTGGTTAACTCCCATGCCGTATTCCATGGCCTGGACCTAACCACTTGGGCGCACACACATCACACACCAAATGGTCTCTTCATTCGCCACAGCTAGCTGTCTCGCTTGTCAAAACTTAGTCCCGTTGGCCACCTTGTCCTGCGCCGGCTGCACTAGCAGGTCAAGTTAATCTGAATGGAGAACCAGTCCAAGACTGAGACTTGTCGCCGATGGTAAGAGAGGTAAACAACATGTCACTTATGGTAAACAACCAGTCCAAGAACCAGTCCAAGACTGAGACTTCGCCCTGCTTGGCTTTATCAAAGCAAAACATGCATTATTTTGAGGCCATCAGGACTTGAAAGAGTTGTGCTGGCTGAAGCAAAGCAGCAGGTATGCTAGTAGTACTTTATTTTCTTGCTGTGTACTACACTGCTCCTTGCTTTAACACAGTTAGCATTTGGTAATACTGAGATTAGGAGTTAGTGGTTGGTACTGAAGGCCGCCGTGTTTAGTGGAAGTAGTATACTCATTCTCCCTGTCTTGGGATCACATTAGTTACCTGGCACATCAAGAAGGGACGTTAGCTTGGGACTTGGACTGATAATATGAATGGTCATGTCACACTAGAGTTGTTTCTTTCTGGTTTCTGTCTGACCTGTTGATTTCTATGTATTGAGAGAAAACACAGGTGGAGCAGCCTATTGTTTTCCAGCATGTGTGGGAAAAATAGCTTTCTTTTGGAACTGAAGATTATAGTTGGCGACTAGAAGGCATGAGCAATCAATATGTTGGACTGCTAGAGCAATCAGTGTCACTGCCACCTCTCAGATGACAAAAGCTTGAGGTATTGGTGTAGGTTCAGATATCAAATCATAAACCATTCAAGGTTTTGCTACCCTGGCAGGTAAAAAATATGTATTATTACAACGTCTGCTCTACTACTAGAACAAATCGGGCCATGTGAACTAGGGTGTCAAGTGGGATCCTGCTTAAGTCCCACTTCTAGTTCATTTGTCAAAATCTAGTGTAAATCTTTACTTAAATTTGCACTAGAATTTGGCAAATGAACTAGAAGTGGGACTTAGGCGGGATCCCACCTGACACCCTAATGCGGACTGTTTCAGGTTTTGTAGCCTCTTATCCTAACTGTTTCAGGTTTTGTTATTGAACATGTTATTACGTTAGAAAAGCTTAACTGGTGTATCCAGCATATGAACATTCAGATCTAGGCCAGCATGCAAGCGCGAACTTTAAAAGGGTACACGCAGACGTCATATATCTGGTATAAGTAGCATGTTACCATGTTATTGGTAGTATTGATTCTTCAGGTTCATTGCACATGCCAGATTGTCATGCCATTCGATTTGACTGAACCATGGCCCGATGGGTACTCCCCCACTGTCGTTATGATCGGACTCTCACATCTTTTCCTCCCTTCCTTGAAGGCTGTGTACTCCATATACATACCTCCATTCAGAAATAGCACAGTTCCTACAGATAGTAGCCATATTGATGGATAAAAATTTCCTACTAAGAGCCTATAGCTTGGGACGAAGACTTGCTGGGTGTGGCCCACTGTTGTTTGGAGCCGAGTCGAGTCATATCAAATTGATCAGCAGCATGACAAGGAATTATCGAGATTTGGATACGATGGGTCCTGGCTGGTCAACTTGATAAATTGGAGGGGATGGTTTTCCTGTTTGATACTATGTATGGGAGATGCGGCGCCGCCAGATGGAGGAGACTTTGTGGACTGGTGGCTGCAGGCTTTAGCTTCTACCCCCCGAGCGCTGCGCAAGGGGATGACCTCACTGATCATGTTGACGGCCTGGTGGATCTGGAAGCAGCGTAACGTGGTCGTTTTTGACAGTGCGTCACCTACCATGAGCAACCTTCTCCGGCACGATTCGATCCGAGGCTAGATGTTGGGCCGCCGCCGGAGCACTTGGCCTTCGGGCTTTGATCCCTGCGGCCCCGTAGTCTAGTGGGTTGAGTTGTTGTGGTGTTAGTATTTTGTACAGAACTCTTTTTTCTATCAATGAATCGAAACGCAAGGCTTTTGCGTTTTCGCGAAAAAACTATGTATGGGAGATCGGTGGAGCAGAGAATAAGCCCATTTGGTCGACTACCACCGGTGAGCATCCATTTTGTGGAAGCAGCAAGGATGATTCAGGTGGTATAATAGGGTCGTGTTTGTGTTTGGCTTCCTGTTGTCAATTCCAGCTAGGCCAGAGCAAATGTAGATTTTTTCAGGTTTTTGGTTGCACGTACAATTTCGAGATAGACCCACATGAGCCTTAAATAAGGGAAGCCACTCCTGATGGTGGCCTTGGGAAAACACTGGAATTAGGTGTATTCACCGCGCTAGTCTTGCTATGGAGCAGGGGTTGCTAATCTTTAGGTGACTTCAAGTGGCATATGGACCCCATGGACGATGGGCCCCACATGTCAATGGTTCAAATTCACCTGATTTTGAGTCCTGTGAAGTTAGAAAATCTATGCCTGAGCAACAGTGGGCGATGAGGAGGCCCGTAGGTGACGTCGTGCACTTTTGGAAGCACACACTCTATTGTGGCACTGTTTCGCTATAACCCATGTTGTTATAGACAGTACCAGATTCCTCCCGCGGTCCGATCGAACGCCCCTGTTCCTTTGGTGCCGGGGAGCAGGAGGCTTCGTCTCGGGACTTGCTGGCTATGGCGCTCACCGGTAGTTCTATTCCATTCACAAGGACTCGTAAGCACACACCCACCTCTGTCTCAGATCTACTCGAGGGAGCTGGTTGTTGGCAGAGCGCCGAAATCGAATCTGGAGCCTCCAATGGCATAAATCTCGGATTCATAGGAAGTGATTGTTTACACCAGGAGAATGGCGACATTGCAGGAGCAGGAAGCTTCGGTCGGGCTCCAGCTCTTGCAGTAGCCGGATCAATACACAGTGATGGCCATCCCTGCCCCTCCGAATTGATGGATTTCAGATCTATCGAGGGAAGAACCAAGCGAATGCCTCTGCGCCATGAGGTTCGTCGCCGGTGTTCGACACGTATCGGATTGGTTAATGCCACGATTTAGAGCAAAACATGCCTCTGATGAGGGTGGAAGAATTGAAAGCATTCTCCACATTGGCGAAATTGAAGCAGGCGGTGAGAAAGGTACTCGGATGGAAGGACCAACTGCCAAGATTCTCTCAGCGCGACACAGATGTGGACGAACTCACGCGAAGACGGTGAAGCATTGAGACCTACCAGGTAGGTCGCTTCTCGCCTCTGATGGAGCTATCTGAATCTGAAGAGGGCAGCAGCAGTGAAGAACTGAAGATTGGGAAGCTGAATATTCCAGCCCCAAGGTGCAAAACATTGGATATGCGTTGGCCAATGCAGTTGATCTGAGGGGCAAAGCTCCTGATAGGAAAGCTCAGTGGTAAACGCTAATAGGTAGAGGCAAATGCTACAGAACTGGTATCATGTTTACTAATGGATAAGGGTAAAATATGTGATTGAATTGGTTGATTATATTAAATGGTTAAGAACTGCTGGTTGGAATTATACCAAGCAACTAGGGAAGGTAAAGCTGGTAGAAGATCATTCTATTTAGATCATACTTTTTCCTAAGATTTATGCACTGAGAACACTTACGGTTGTATTTTCTTTATTATATGAAATGAAATGATTCTTGACGAGAGATCAGTTAGCCAAACACGCTTTTTTCTTCCCACCGAGACTTATGGTGCATCACTATTACCAATATACATTTTGCTTGTTAAAGAAAGTATATTAATTTGATTTGTCATTTGAGAAGCCTGAGATTCTGTTTTTACTGATGCTCAGATTCGGACCTTAACAGAGAAAGTACAAGTTGTTTTGTCTCTGGAGAGGCAATATCCAGAAGATGTTGGTGTTCTAGCAGCACTTGTTTTCAACTATGTCAAGCTCAGTCCCGGTGAAGCAATTTATATTGGTGCCAGTGAACCACATGCATACCTGTCGGGGGATTGCATGGAGTGCATGGCAACTTCAGATGGCGAGAAGGCAAATGAAGGTGATGTTTTCTTCGTCCTCGTGTATACTGTGGTTAAACTCTGCCTGTGGCGGTGCGTCCATGCAGCTGTACAGAGCTGGGGTGAACAAAACATCCTTGAAGGCCTGCAACACTGTCGTTGCAGGGAAAAGGTCCCAGCTGCAAAATATGTGGGCTGACTAGTTAGGTTAAACTAATGACATACTTTATAGGTGAATGAAAGTCTTGGGTCTTTTTAGTTGGGTTTGGATGCTCCATTCAGAGTGCTCGTCGATTGATTTGTACAGTTTGCAGGTTGTTGCTTTCAGCAGTGAAAGCTCTTGGTAAAGCCTTCTTGGTTTGGTGCGTGGCCCTGTTTGCCATCCTGGCTTTGTTTCCAAAGAGAAGTATCCTTTGGAGTTCCCAGTCGGTTCCGGTATTCATTCTTCCTTTCCCCTTCAACGAATAAACTTGTTCCTTGATATCCTAGTGAATGAATTAGTCTTCTACATGCAGTCCGCTGCTACAAAACTAATGGAATTATTGAATCATAAGTTCCTACAATTCTATTGCCTTGTAGTTCAGTATTCATATGTATAAACTGTGCAACAATCCAGTCCAGAAATTTTCAACACACTGAAAGTTTTGGTCCTGTTTCTTTCGTGATGTTTTGGTTTTGCATGCCCCAGCCAGTTCTCTGACGAACATGACAGGTGCTCTGCCTTTGCATTAAGAAGGGGAAACAAAGCTAGTCCTTGCAGATCAAACCGAAAAAATAGAGGCGAGACTGGCAAGCAGCCCAACTGTAACACGCTGAAATATCTGGTTCTGTTTCTTTGGTGAGGTTTTGGATGCCCCAACCATTCCGCTCAACTGCATGCTGATTTCTCACGACTGTCAGCCATCCTATTTGCCCTGTAGTTCAGGATTTAGATTGTAATTGTGGCAATGTCTTTTCGTGAAGTTAGCTGGAAAAACTACAGCCACACTAATACACACGGGGTGTATTGTTCTCTCCTGTCGGTGCGGTGCATGCTGCATCTTTTCAAGATCATGATTCTCGCACCTCAGGTTTTAGGATTTGGATGCTCCACTCGGTGCTTGTTGACTGATTCATACAACTGTCGTATTTTCTGTTTTGCTGACTTCCTTGCTTTCAGCAATGAAAGCTAGTCTTGGCGAAGCCATCTCAACTTGGTGCTTGGCCCTGTTCGCCGCTCGGGCTTTGTTTCCAAGGAGAAGCAACCTTGGAGTTCCAATTCTGTTCCAGCGCTCGGTGTGTTGTTCTTTTCCAGTAACTAATTGGAAAACAACAGTAACACTAATACGTGTTGTTCTTTCCTGTCGGTGCTGTGCACCCTGCCTCGTTTAAAGATTGTGATCCTCTCATCTAGCATACTGATGAATGGTTCTGGTCTTGCTTTCTTAGTGAGGTTGTGGGTTTTGGATGTTCCATTCAGTGCTTGTGTTTTCTGTTTTGCTGTTTGCTAGTTGTGGCTTAATTTCAACAGTGAAAGCTAAGCTAGCTCTTGGTAAAGCATTCTCAACTTGGTGCTTGGCACTGTTCGCCGTCCGGGCTTGCTTTGTGTTTCCAAGGAGAAGCAACCTTGGAGATCCAAGTGTGTTCCGGTGTTCCTTCTTCTTGGGCTCGCATGGTTCTCATGACCCGATTCAGTTAATGGACACTCCAGGTTCTGTGGTGTGGGCCTGGCCACTTGGGCTCACACATGGAGCATCAAATGGCCTCTTAATTTTTGCCACATGTATCTAACAGTCCGTCTTGTCAAACTTTAGTCCCGTTGGCCGCCTTTTCCCGGCACCGGTTGCACGTATTCTGCGCATCAGAGAACCAGTCTAAGGCTGGGACTTGTCGTCAGTGGTAACAGAGGTAAACTACTTGTCCTGTTATCATGGTGTGGTCTCACGATGCCCTGCATTTATTCTGCTTGGATTTATTAAAGAAAACATGCGGTATTTTGGCCATCGTCACGACTTTCACTGGCTGAAGCGAATCAGCTGATCAGACCTGTGCTTAAAATCTTCGTGGGTGCCATCGTTCATTTACGTGCTTTCAACAATGTGATTCTTCATCTTAACATACTGAAAGTCTTGGGCCTGTTTCTTTAGTGAGGTTTTGGTTTTGGATGGTCCACCCATTCTGCTCATCTGCACGAGTCGGTTCCTCTCAGGACTGTCAGCCATTATATTACTGCGCCTCTAACGTGTAGTTCTTTCTAGCAAATCCGTCTTCTGGGCTACTATCTCTTATAATTCAGGGTCCAGATGTAAATTTGTGCTACTCTTTTCCAGAATGTAACTGGAAAAACTACTGTACCACTAGTCCACATACAGTGTATTGTTCTTTCCTGTCGGTGCCGTGGATGCTTCATATTTTCAAGATAGTGATTTTCCCATCTAAGCATACTGATGGCTTTGATCTTCCTTTTGTTAAGTGAGGCTTTGGATGCTCCACTTAGTGCTCGCCAATCAAATTTTCGCTGTTTGCCGGGCTGTTGCTTTCAGCAGTGATAGCTCTTGCATAGCCTTCTTCGCTTGGTGCTTGGCCCTGTTTGCCATCTGGGCTTTGTCGCAAACCTTGGAGTTCCAAGTCTGTTCCGTTATTCTTCTTCGGTCTTCCTTGGTTCGTGTGGTGTGGCCTGATTTGGTTAACGGACACCCTGTCTTCCGTGGCGTGGACCTGGCCACTTGGTAGTACACACATCAAGTACTACCAAACGGTCTCTCATTCTGCCACGGCTAGCTGCCCGGTTTATCAAATCTTAGTCCCCTTGTCCGGCGGCTGCGCCGCTAGGTTAATCTGTCTAATCTGTCTTGGAGAACCAGTCCAAGACTGGGACTTGTGGTCAATGGTGAGAAGGGTAAACAACATGTCACTCTCTGTCTGGTCATGGCATGGTTGCAAGATGCCCTGCATTTGCTCTGCCCGGCTTTATTAAAGCAAACGTGTTGTATTTCGGCCGTCAGGACTCGCAAAGAGTTTCACCAGCTGAAGCAAAGCATCAGGTCTGCTACTTTCTCATCTTGTTTTTTTTAGCAAAACTTTCTCTTCTTGCTTTGTAGTACTACACAGCTGCTTAACTAGTCGGCGTCAGGAATCAGTGGTTGGTACTGAAGGCCGCCGCCAGTGTTTACAGGTAGTAGTTGTATAATCATTCTCCCTGCCTTGGGGATCACATTAGTTACCTGGCACATCAAGGAGGGAGGGAGGAGGTTAGCTTGGGAGTTGGTCTGATTATATGTATGGTCGTGTCACACTGGACCTCTCAGTTCTTCTCGGATTATGTCTTACCTGTTGATGGCTATGTGTTGAGACTTCAGAGGAAAACGCAGCCTATTGTTTTCCAGTATGTGTGGAAAAAAACAGTTTTCTCGTGGAAATTGGAGGATTGTTATAGTCGGTCACACTGGAAGACATGGGCAATTAATATATTGGATTGTTCTCGTAGAGTGGTAGAGCAATCGGCGTCTCTGCCACCTCCCAGATGACCAAAGCTTGAGGAACTGTGGCAGGTTCAGATATCTCGTCGGAAATCATTCAAACTTTTGCTTCCTTGGAAGAATAAAATTATATACTACTCCCTCGATCCCAAATTAGATGTCTTAGATTTATTAAAATTTAGATGAACCTATATACTAAATAGTGTCTAGATTCATCCAAATTTTGACAAATCTGAAACATCTATTTTGGGACGGAGGGAGTACTTATATTGGTGAACAGAGGAATATGTTATACACCAAGGTCTTGTGAAGATGTGGAAATATTATGTTATGGATGTTAGAGCATCTCCACTCGCCTTCCCAGGAGGCCGATCCGGACGCCAAAAATTGGCCCAGTCGCGTACCCAGGGACCTATTTTCGGATTTGGGCGTGTTTGGTCCGGCCTATTCAGGCCGAACCCAGGTTCCCGGGTACGCCCTGGGGACGCCGGACGCCGCAAAAAAGGGCGTGGACCGCTCTATTGCCCAGACTGTCGCGAAGAGCTCTGTCGCCATGACTTCGCCGACGAAGCTCCCCGCGACAAGACATGCCCACGCCTCTAGCTACGTTCGCCGTTGTTGCCGCCCAGATCCACGCCTTCTCCGCCGCCGCTTTTGCCGACCTATCCTCTCTGTAGCTGTGCTTTGGCTCCGTGTGCCCACCACCATGTCTGCCAGGTGTTCGACATTTGGCCGGATTCGGTCATGGACCCCGACGGCGACGAGATACTGTCCACTGACTCTGACGAAGGCGAGATACTCGCCATGGATTCCGACGACGAGGAGTTGATTGCCGTACTTGGCGCTAGGTCGCATGAAGTGCAAGGCGAGACAGAGGATAGAGGGCTATTGCATGTTGTACGTGGACTACTTTGCCGACCAACCACTCCATGGTGAGGACGTGTTTCGCCGCCGTTTCAGGATGAGCCGGAAGCTCTTCCTCAAGATCGTGTATGCCATCCGGGAGTTCGACCCATATTTATTGCTTGGCCGAAATATGTTATAATTTATTGCAGGCCAAACTATGTTTACTTTACATTACTCTGTTTAAAAATTTCGCCGAACTTTGGTCTTAAAATGTTCTGTATTCATCGTATGACGAACTATGCTGAAATTTGGACGAACTTGAGCCGAATTCTAGCGGAACCGGATGACCCGGGAACTCGGCCTGAGTACGCGAGTGGGAAACTGGAAAACTGGATGTACCCAGACCGAAAACTTGCGTCGTCCGGTCAAATTTTGGTCTGAATTTTGGCCTGGGTTCGGCCAACGAGTGGAGATGCTCTTAGCCTCTAGGATAGGATGTCTTGTTTGACCTGGAGAGGGTAGAATCTATATACCTGGCCGGAGCCTTCGTCTGCTAACTAATTCAGGTCTCGCTGAAGAGTAGGTACGATATTACGGAGTAGAGATTCTTGCCTTCCGAGCTCCAGCGCTCTTGTTATTTAAAAAATACAAAATCATATTTGTGAGTTTCAAAAAATATTAGAAGAAAATCCTGATGTGGCCGAACGATTTATCCCACAAAACATGCAAAATATCAATTTCAAATACCTTGTATTCCGAGATGTACAAAAATGACAACATTGTAAATCTGTGCAATTATTGCTTCAAACCCCTAAAACTTCATCAAAAGTGTCGTTTCTGTGTATGACAAAATGCAAAGAACTTTATGTCGCGATTTTGCATGCTCGTGGGATATAATATTGATTATATCCAGAATTATTTTCAGATATTTTGGAGCTTGCAAAATATGGTTTTTATTATTTTAAATGAACAGAGCACGGAGCCAAAGACAGTTACTGGTACGATTCTTCAGGTTCATTGCGCGCACACCAGGTCGGCATGCCATTCGATTTGACTGAACCATGGGTCGATTCGATGGGTACTCACCCAACACACTGTCGTTATGACCAGACGACTCGCATCTTCTCCTGCCTTGACTCTTGTCCTAGAGGTTGTTGGGCACGTCTCTTAATTAGTCCATCAATTTCTTTTTGTACGTACCAAAAAAGAAACAAGAACAATATACACGGCAGGCACAGTACTCCATACATACATATCTCGATTAAGAATTTTACCATGAAAGAAGCTACTCCCTTCGTCTAGAAGTATAGGACGTTTTAGCTTTATAAAATGACTTATCTAGACTTTTGTGTATAGATTTAGAGTGAACCTATATACTAAAAGACATCTAGATACATTCGTTTTTACAAACCTATAACGTTTTATATTTCTAAACGGTTGAAATATATGTGAACAGTTCCTGCCAAGAGGTCAAGTCGTTGGCTAGCCTGATTGGGTTGCTTGGGACGAAGACTTAGCGGGGTGTGGCCCTTTTTTTTTTTTTTGGAGCGGAGCTAGCTAAGTCGTACGTTTCAAATCGAAGTGTCCGATCGATCAGCAGCAGCAACAGCGTGACAAGGAATTGTCGAGTGCTGGATATGATGGGTCCTGGCTTTGATTGGACGGGATGGTTTCCCCTGTTTGATGCGATGTATGGGAGATTTGGTGGTGCAGAGAATAAGCCCGTTTGGTCGACTACCACCGGTGAGGTGAACATCCATTCCGTGGAAGCAGCAAGGATGGTTTGAGGCAGGGGCAGGGTAGACTCGCTGGTGAAGAAATCGCGCTGGTTGGTTGTCTATCTGATCTCTGCATTATGGCTCCACATATCTCAAGGCACCCCTGGCCATAGACGAAGTTAAACAAAGTAGGGAAGAGGAGAGAGCCGGGGCGTCGTGTTTTATAGCCAACGTGTGTGCGTGAAATTCGTGGGCGAACGACGTACCAAGAGCGGTGAAAAAATAGGCGGCAACGCATGGCACCGAGCCGGAAGCGAAGTATGTGAGATTCATTATCTCGCGCAACCGAAACCCACCGTATGACCTTTCCGCGAGCCAACAATGGTTTCTGCTACCACCACAGCTCACGTGTGCGAGAAACTGCAGAGGGTGAGGGGGGTTCCACTGCCACCTCATCACTGGAACGGGGGAACATGCAGCTAGCTATGCTCTCGGCCGCGAGAACCCACGGAGAGCGAGGACCTCTGCTACTAGCTAGGCTCTCGGCCACGAGAACCGGCGGACGGCGAGGGTTTCTGCTGCCACATCAGACGTTGATGGGCCCCACCACCCGGCGGGTGCAGAGAACCTACCTCCCTCCCAACGTCTCTCACCGAGAGCGGCGTTGCCCATAGACACTAAAGCATGGCCCAGGGGACGTCGTGCGGCCCATCCGCCGGTGACTCGGAGCAGGAAAGGGTGCGCGAGCTCTCCATGGTAGGGAGTCCCAGGCGGTGGGGTCTGCCCCCTCGGGAGAGCCGGGCATTGGCACCGCTTGTCTATCCCATCATCCATCCCACATCGAAAAGAATCGAGGTGACATGGATAGCTAAATCGGCCAAAACTTTCATGCTCTATTATTTACTCTGATAAACCATTGTAGAGAAGTCCCTCTTCTTCCTCCATGTTCTTGATGTTCTTCCTCCTTGCCTTCTCCTCTGGCCTTCTCTTGCTCTCAGATCTCGGTGAGAAGCCTGTTTGGTTGACTACCACCGGTGAACATCCATTTTTTTGGAAGCAATAAGGATGATTCACGTCGTATAAGAGCATCGTATTTTAGTTCACTCCAAAATAGTTTTAGTGCATCAAAATTTATTCCGCCGTACCATGTGATGTAAAATACTACATCACTTCCATACCAGGTGATTTAGAATAGGGAAACTTCCAATGATACTTGAACATTGCTTGTTTTGAATTTGTGAACAAGAAGATATTTAGACTTAAAACATTGAAATTTTAAGAAAGTTCATTTGGGTAGATACTATTGATGATATAGCCATATTACACTCCTCATCACTACTAAACATCGAATAGCCAACCTCGGAGGAATCATCATTGGATCCACCTTGATAACCATTGATGGACTAGCCTCATTTGCCTTCTTCACCTATGCATCCCTCACAAGATATAACTCGTACTCCACCTGCGTGAGCTCTGGATGTGCTTGTCAAAACCTAGCCATGGACACCTCATCAGGATCATGGTCAACGAGCTTCTGCATGATGAGGCGGTGTTCCTTCTCCTTGTTGCAGGTCACAACCGCATCTCATCTGGACCAAGGACCTTCGCCTCCCATCGGATCTCATGTCAGAGAAGTTGGGCTGTTGGGGTCGAATTGCGGCTTGCCATATTCAGCTACTATATGATGAGGTGGTGTTCTTTCTCCTCGTTGTGGTTCACAACCGGCACCTTATCAGGAGCGTAGAACTCCGCCTCTTTCCGGCTCCCCACGTCAAGGAAGTTGGGTTCGAAGTGTGGCTTGCGGTACCTCCATGTCAATGTGTTGTACACCGGCGTGGCCTCCTCCGGAAACTTGAACGTGTGATGCATGTGATGCATGTGAAATGCATCCATGTAATTTGTAGTTTATTGTGTTAAACTCCTTATTATTTTACAACTTTATTATATTTATTGGTACTAACCTATCAATAGTTACGAAACTGCACCATTTCTTGTTTTACACTTTGTTGTGTAAGAAATACACAAATATGAAAGAAAACCTCTCATTACGGTAAATTCATACCTGTAGAATAGTTTTCTAAGATTGCCACAGTAGCTCCTGACGATGGTGTCAAACGGGAAAAGTCAAAACATTAGATTTGTTGGAAATTTATGCCGATTATTTTTGCTATAAAATTAGTCCAAAACGGAGACCAATGCAATGTGTGTCGTGAGCTGCGGTAGTTTCAAGATTTCAAAAGTTATGATGAGATTGACCATCACTCTTCCCATACTTGATGGATTCAACCCATGGCTAGTTTTTTGGAATCTTTGGGACAGAAGGAAGTCCTAGGAAGGTTATAGAGGTTTCCAAGGGCCCTTGGATTAAAAGGGCATCCATCCCATGGCCTAAATTGTTTCACCAACTCTATATAATAATGGGGAACCCTACTTTTGGAGGCACCATCCATAGCCATTAAAATTCCTCGCCTTGGCAGAAGCCAAGGAGGGAGAGAAGCTCCTCCACACCAGCACCATCTGCAAAGAACAATAAGGACCAATTGGCCACTACCCTAGGGCCGCCTCCTCCACCATGGCCTCCATCTCCATCACCAGCATGGAGCTTCTCTTATTCATCAACCTCTCCATCAAGATATCCATAACCATGTTCATGTGTGAGTACTTCCTGTTGTTGGTGTGGGGGTATAAGGGAATTAGATGAGATTGATCATGTAATAATGCGTAAATGCTAAGATTTGAGATGCTAGTCTTGAATATATTATCATATGGGTGTTGATGCAATTTTGCTATGTTTAATGCTTGTTATTAGGGTCGAGTGACATAATTTTAGTACTGAATTTTTATTGCCTCATCATGTATATATGAGTTAGGTATTTATCTGAAAAGTGTATTACTTGTTATTATGTTGAACCTACGAAACCTAAAGTGAAAACAAGTGGGATATGTGATAGTTTAAGGATAATGTGTGTTCATGGAGTGTTAATGCATTGTTCTAGGCTATTCGAAGGGGTAGACCTTAATTACATATGGTTCCAAGTTGGCCAAGTGAAATGTGCAGGTTGTACAATAGATGTTATGCAAATTCTCATGGTTAGAACGCATAAATATATTTGAAGCACACACCTACATACAACAGAGTTATAAGCAAGCACAGTTTTATTTATATTTGTATTATATGATCAATCACATACATGCAACATCCCGTTGCTCACCCTATTCCTGCATTTTGATCCACTACAAGTACTCAACAACAACAAAACTCTATTTAAATTTTTGTACTTTTACTTTTGTGTTCTTTATTTTCTTGAACCTTTAATTTTATTTTGAACCACTCCAAAGCAACCATCCTATTTTTTATACATAGATAATTAGAATAGTGTCACTATAATTTAAAAGCATAAATACTTATATCTTCTGCTTCTAGTGGGATCGATACTAATAATTACACATCAGAGATTTCAACAACACCCTACACTTGTGGGTATCAACGTGCCAAAAGCCAGTGTCGGTGGCTACTAACCAAGATAACCGATGCATATCAATTGGATGGTTGAATCCGAATGCAACAAAAGATGGTGCTGCTACGTGTCTCCGTGTGTGTCAGCATTGTCGACGCGACCAAGTGTGTGGGGAATTGGCCATGGTGCGTGGTGGAAATGACCTAGCGACAACGAGGCCATCAACTGGTGGCGGATTTGGAATTGGCAGTAGTGCGCGGTGGAGGGGACAAGGGAAGCGGCTGCAGGGAGGGGAGGTTTCCACGTTGGGGCGGAAGGGGGTTGCGCCCATCAATGTATCTTGCAATGCTAGAGTCACGGGGTTTCACCAATATAAGTCGTTTCGCCAATAAATTGACTTTTTATCGATAATCGAATTTCGAGCCTACCTTGTGGTCAGTGTAGCGAACATAAGAAATCTTAGGGCCAGTTGAAAGTCAAATCCCACCCTCTTGTTCTCGCCTAGCCCTCAACTCACCTACCCCTCCTCCGTGCCCCTTTCCTCGCCGCCTCTACTGGCAATGCTCATTAACCTGCCTGCTCTTGATGGATGCATAGGAAAACCCCTATGATGATGGCGCACTACAGGTTAGGTTGCCTCGGTTTAGCGGCCGATGGTGGAACATGGTGGTGGCCATGGAGGGGTGACGGGTGGTAGGGTGAGGTATGTGCATCCACATATGGATAACAACGGCGCCCATGGCATTGTATGGCGGTGGCGGAGATCCACAAGCTAGATCTAGGCCAGATTGGACCCAGTATGGAGATACAGATGATTGAATCTTGGGCTAGTAAAATATCACGAGACAAAGAGATTGGAATCCTTGACATGATGGTTCAAAGGATAATGGTCTTCTATGAATGTGGGGGAGTCATTATGGGCATCCAGGTCCCACTTATGATTTTTTATTGAAGAGGTGTCTCGATCATGTCTGCATATTCCCGAACCCGTAGGGTCACACACTTGTGATAATGCTAGGGTAGTTACGGGATATTTGTAAAGGTGAGTTCAAATATTGATTTAGAGTCTCGGCTGAGATCCATGACATAACGAGGAGATTTAGAATGAGATAAAGATTCATATAAGGAATGTGGATTTTAGGGTTCTAAAAAAGCTCTAGGAATTTTCGGTATCGTACCGGAAAGTTCTAGTGGGTTCCATGGTCGGGCTGACCTTCCCCAAAAGGTCAACATGGACCTAGGAGGGGGCACCCCGGCATAATGTGCCAGGGAGCCATAGGCCCCCAAGGCCCATGCGCCAGATGGGAGAGGGAACCCCAAAACCATAAATGGGGTGTAGGGAAGCGGCTTGGGGAGGGGGGGTGGGTGGGTGGTGGTTTCCCCCTTGGCCACTGCCCGATCAACTTGGGGGGGAGGGCAAGACTCCTCCTACCCCCATGCCCATATAAAGTAGAGAAGGCGCATGCAAAAGCCAAGATGCTGCCCCTCTCCTGCTGCTCAGAATCATCGTCCCTCGACGCGTTGCCAAAGCCCTGACTTCAAGATGTTCACCATATCCATCTGTCTGTCGTTCTACTAGCCTAGATCCCATCTACTACTCCCTCTCTCTTGTTGGATCAAGAATAAGGAGTAGTTGCTGCACCATACGTGTCCATATCTCGGAGGCGCTGCTCGTTGCAGCATTGGATCAGTTGGGTCGCGGAGGGAACGACTACATTAACCATGTTTAAAAAAATTACGCTTGGGTTCTACAGGAGTATGTAGATCCAATCTCTCTTGTTACTTGCATCTCCTAGATTAGATCTTGGCTTTTGTTCTCTCTCTCGTAGGATTTTTTTTCTATGCTTCGAATCCCATAAAAAATCCTATCCCATACTTAAGGGCTCGGTTACGACGATGGTTTGCATCGTTACCCTTTTGGGGTGTCGTTGAGGAACTCATGTTTCATCCGGGTGTAGCACGTTGGAGTCATCTTCCAAGGGTGAACCTTCTTTGACTTCGGCGTGGATTGTAATCTCGAGTCTCCTTTCTATACTGTTGCTTTCGATGCCACCTTCCTCAATACCCGCCATTTGCAGGAAGAATCGGCTCTCCATAGCCCCGGAGCAAGAGGGAAGACATCCTTCTTCGACAATAGCTTGGTGTGGTCGGTGCGGTGGGGTCTGATGGTCTCCCGAGGCGACATGTTTCTGTTCTCGTTCGGTAGTCTAGGTCACCTCGTGCTAGGTGTGGTGCCTCTTGTATCCTTGTTCATCTTTGAGTTGATGGCTTGCCTCCTTCTATGTTGTTGTTTTTCTTTTGGACTTGCTTGTATGGGGATCTTCCACCATTTCGTATCGTTTGGCCTATTGGGATTTACTAATAAAACGAAGCAAAATCTTGTTTCGAGGTGGTCAACATAGCACATTTCATATGGTTACCTGAAAAAAGGCACATTTCGTCGCGTCATCCAATATTCTTTTCCTTCGATAAATCATCACTTTTACAATTGAATCTACTCCTAAAATAATATGACGATAGCATATACGTCACCAAATTACTCCCTCTGTTTCACGATATAAGACGTTTTAGGTTTTATGAAATGAATATATTTAGACATCTTTTAGTGTGTAGATTCGGAGTAAACTTACATACTAAAAGCGTCTAGATACATTTATTTCATAAAGCTAAAACATCTTATATTATGAAACGAAGAGAGTACTAAAAAACTGAATTAACTAGGGCATGTCTAGATAGAAAACCATTGTTCCTTTAGGGGCTATATGTGCGTGACAAAGGCTCAAAACACGATGCTTTTATCCCAGCAAAATAAAAAAAAGGGCCATGCTTTTACAGAGTGGTTTTATAATTGCTTCAAGGCATGTGCTAAGTGGAAATCACCACTTTGCGGAGCTTAATGCATTTTGGCGACAAAGACTTCAGAATAATTCTTCTCCACCAAACGATGAACCAAGAGGAAAAATTCCCCTATTGTACTTTTGATACGGGTGCCATACATGTTTCCTTGTCACGGTACAGACATACTCCCTCCGTTTCAAAATATAAGATGTTTTAGGTTTATGAAGAAAATATATCTAAACTTGTTTTAGTGTGTAGATTCACTCTAAATATAAGTAGTGAATCTATGTACTAAAAGAAGTCTAGATATATTTGCTTCACAAAACTAAAACATCAAAACGAAGGGAGTACATGCTACTATGCTAAATCGTCCTTGTCGTGCACAGTTTAATTAAGGTGACCCTACTCATGGTAGGTAAGCTATAAAGCCCGTACATAAGTCGTTCTGCTGGCTTAGTCGATTCTTAGGATCTCTAAAACATGAAAATATGAAGACACAAAATCGGTCCACATTCTTCCTTTTGAAATCCTAAGAATATATGTAAATCCTCTAAAAAAATGTAAAATATCGCATCAACCAAAGAAGCCCTAATATTCCAGCCGCTGGCTAGCTAGGCGCATCACCTGCCGTACGTGCATAAATTCTGGCTTTGGACGTGTGTGTTTGTCGGTGGCGGTCAACTGGAACAAGCAGGGAGACATGGCCTGGCTTTGAAGCCTCTAGCAGCACCCTACCACGGGTCGTCTACCTCCGTCCATTCTGCGAACAGTCGCCAATCCAGAGCTAGCCCCGAAGTTAATGCATGCATGCCCCAGGAACATTTCTGTGTTTGTCAGATCGATCAGGTCAGCTCTATTACCATGCATGCAGCTGGCCAGGTTCTGTATTGGTCTCTCCCTCGCCCTCGCTCTCACTATATCGTGTCGTTGCTCCGTGGAAGGGGACATGTGTCGTTACATCTAGAGTATCTAGAGGCATGGCGAACCAGGCACTGTGCGCGTGTGGTGCTGTTCAGAATCCGATGGGCGATTAATACACAACTGGATATTAAAATTTGAATGAATCTATATACAAAATAGTGTCTAGATTTATTTAAATCTAGACAAATTTGAGACAATTAATATGGATCGGAGGGAGTATAAAAATACGTCAAAACTATATAGCGGCGTCCGCGCGCCGCGTTTCTTCTAGCGGGCGCGCCTCGTCCGTCTGATCGCCATCTGACGTCCTAGATTTGCGCGGGAATGTGACCTAACGGCACGTTTCCCGTATTCGTCGGATCGAAATCGCGTGGTCTGGATCAACTCATGTGAAGTCGAAAGGAAACTGCCTCGCTCGAACAGGAGCGCACCCTGTGGCCCCACCTCGCGCACTCTGCCATTACACGCCGACCGTTTCGGGATTTCCTGCGTGCTCTTGCTCCCGTCCCTCTCTCCGCTCCGGCTCGCTGCTCCACCGAATCCCCCTTATCCCGGTGATTCTCCGGTGCATTCTCGACCGTCTTCGACCCGCCTTGAGGTACCTCCTTCTCTGCCCCCGCTCAATCCCTTCCGGCGATGCTAATCCTCACCTGAAATGCGTCTATTTCTTCTCATATCTGCAGGTGGTAGCGAGGCGTTTTAGCCGGCGGCGTAGTGATTTCTGTTGTTTCGGCTATGATAGAATCACTTGCGCTACGATTTGGACCCTAGATTTCCCCCGCTTGTCTCTAATTTGTACTCGCTGCCGACGATTCTGAAATTCCTCCATGTTTGTCTCGGCGCCCTTCTGTTGTGCATGTGATGTTCATGTACATTTTCGGGTTCCCCTTGCAGTTCTAGCGGTGTTATTGGTGATGTTGGATGTGCGGTTAGGGTTTTAGTGTGTATTTGTGTTAGGCGTCAGAGTTTATGTGTGATGAGAGGTTTGATAGTGGTAGTTTCGTTGGTCCTATTATGTTTTCAGTAGGTTGGTAATGAAATTTTGATATTCACAGTCACTGATGTTTTGTGGGTGATGGTCCTGTTATTTTCGGTGTGTTCATGGTGGAGGTATTGTTTTTAGATTGGATGATTTTATAGTTTGGGAGATGGTTTTATACCTGATAAGTGTAACTAAATTGCAGGGATAACTTCTATGAAGTATGAACAGTAATGAATAGTTATAGTGTGAGTTGGTGGGTAGCTTTTATTGTGTTGTGGGTGATAGTGCTGTTATTTTTGGTGTGTTCATGCTGGCGTCATTTGTTTCAGATATTGTAGTTTGGGAGATGGGTTTGTACCTGATAAGTGTAACTAAATTACAGGATAACTTATATGAGCAGTAATGGGTAGTTACAATGTGAGTTGGTGAGTAGCTTCCTTTTATACCATGTGGATAAGTCACTGATGTGTATGTAATTTGTGAATATTGAGTGCTAATTAGGGGGGCAACTTATTTGAAATGCAGTGGGCCATTTCCTTGTTAATTGGTGGATAGTTTCTCTGAATCTGCATCCGTTACTTTTAACTTTTCTAAATAGTGTTTAACTTTCTGCTTTTTTGTATCTCACATTTTCTGGTGTTCTATGCAGGTTCTGCTATGGGGAAGAAATGTATGGTTGCCTAGGTCATCGACATTGATGAAGAACCCGCTGCAAAACAGGGCGTCCAGAACCGTACATCTCCTCAAAATTTTATCAAGTTGTGCGAAGACCATTTGAACGATTTCCATAAGGAAGCTGTGAGGAATATGGATCTTGGTCCCCTGCTTGATATTAAGTGCCCCAATCTGCACAACCCACTCATTCTCTGGTTTGCAAAGTTGTACGATAAGGTTTTTTTAGAGCAATCGGCAGGAGCGTTGCCTTTTCTATTAGAAGAGGGAATAACCGGTCATAGTACATGTTTAGATTAAGGTGAAAACATGCCAAAACCACCAGAAAACCCCAAAAAACTAGTCTGGCTCGGCTGGGATAGCCGGCCCATGCGTATCAAAAGCGCTCTTTCGTTGAAGTGTACGGCAAGAATTCTTTGGTTACTTTATCTAGTTGTAGCTATAAAGAGAGCTTAACGGGTTAACTACTGTGATTCTCATAGAAACATTGAGAACTATGAGTTGATGTACATTTCTGTTCAAAAGCAAACCACCAGGTTAGTGTGTAACATTTTCTCCTCTTTTTATGTACCAGTTTTGCTGTTGTGACTTTATATTTCATTTTTCCTTCCTTTTTTTCTTTTCTTTTCAGCACTGATTGCAAATTCTTCATGCTCAAACTTCTTGAAGATTAGAATGGAAGTGTTGTCCTTGCTATATTCAAGACATGATAAAAGGACTGAAGGTCAAATTAACATCATTGTGGATGAAGCATCCACGAAATTTTGTCACGAATTGGAAGTCTCTTTTGGATGACAATATGTTCATTTGAGGTACCTTTCTTTTTATATTTTCAGACCTTTTATGATGTGAATACTTTTACTGCATATGCATAGAAACTTTCTGATGTAGTGGGTGGATAAACCTTTTTTAGTTGGTGGATAGTTGTGGTTTTAACCAATGGATAACTTTTACATTTATGTGATGATAACTTATGCTTTTTTCGTGTGTTAAACACCATATGCAATAGTTGATCTGTAATACATAGCACCACTGAACAATCATGGGTAACCTTCAGATCTAAGTAGTGGGTAACTTGAGTGAACATCCATGGGTAAATGCTTTTCTATCATGTGCGTAATTATACTACTAAGGCAGGGTTAACTTCCACTCTAGATATTTTGTTAAATGGTATTTGATAAATTGACATGATGAACACGCATTGTCTCATGTACATGAACTCAAATATATATGGTTCTTGAATATGTTAGCTGCAATTCTTATTTTTACTGAACAATCAGGGGTAATTTCAGTGCTAGGATAACTTCACAGAATAGGCTTGGGTAATTTTAGTGCTAGTGGTGGGTAGTTTCACTGACTAGATATGTGTAAATTCTCTGTATACATTTGTTAAAATCGATGGATACATTGACATGATGAACACACATGGTCTCATATACATAAACTCATTTATATATGGTACTCAAATAAGTGCGCAGAAATACATAGCATCACGTTATCATAGTGCGTTACAAGTTAGGATAAATGTAGTAGTAATTGATGGATAACTTCTACTGTTTTGATATGGTAGATTCATATCCAAGGGGTGGGTAACTTCATTTATTGTGTTGTCAGCTTCCCTGTAAGGCCTATATCCAAGTATCTTTAGTTTCTCCTTGCACTTCCTTATGGTGTGACCTGCCTCCTTGCAAAATCTGCAGGGCGACACCTTCTTTGTACCAAGGTCAAGTGGATCTTTATTTGCTATCTCATGTGGTTGTTCTTTTGTGATTGATAGTGGTGGGTTTTGTACTAGGCGCGCTGTTGAAATGTTTGGTCCTGAGGTGCTTGCAGCGGGTATGCCTTCTTTGTACCATGTTTGTTTGAGACGTCATCACCATCTTGAGGTTCGGAGTTGAGGTTGATATCCATCTTGTTTATCTTTTTTCTACCAGTCAAACATGCAAAGTATTAGTGGTTTATGAACTCCCAGTCAGTGGATAACCTCAAACATAATTGCTGGGTAATTCTACACTAAATGCATGGGTAACTATAGCTGTATCTGCTGGTTTTCTCTACAAAACACCATACATGTGTGTTCATACATATGAAGATACATATGAAACAATGAATTTTTTTATTGAATAGACAGTGGATAACTTTAACTTTAAAAAAATAGGTGGGTACGTTTGCAGTGATTGCCTGAATAACTACTGCTCTATCTAGTGGGTTAACTATTGGGGTTCGCGGCAAAAAACAAAAAAAGTCTGCCTACGCGAACACGACAACCAAGATCTAATCTATGTAGACATAACTAACGAAGATGAAGAATGGAGTTCATAACCTTGAATACCGTGGCACTCCTTATGCAAGTAGCGTATAGCGATAAAGAGAGCGCCTCAAATGTTGCACCTCTAAGCTATACACATGCCCGGTGTAGGGACGTCTCCCGGGATCCAATCTAGCAGAATAGCGGAAGAAGAAGGAAGCCCAACCATCATGAACATGATGGTAGTGTGGAGGTGGAGAACTAAACCCAGTAGCTAGATCCAATCTAATGGAGCGAGAGCTCTAGGGTTTATAGGGAAAGGAGAGAACTTGTTGTTGTGGTGCAAATAGAGGGGATGGGGCTCCTCTATTTATAGTACGGAGGGGGTAGGGTCAAACCCTAGGGCTAGGAGGGTGGGAATACCCCAACCCGCCGTCGCCAGGGGGAGGAAGCCGCCTCCGGCCCTAGGCCCCACCCCGCGGGTGGGAAACCCTTAGGGTTTCGGCTGGTGGCCCTCATCCCTCTTTCCCTTAGGCGCCTAGCCCTATGGGCCCTTCTAGAAATGACCCAATAGCAATAAAGTTGCCTATAAATATAAAATAAAATATGTTTTAATATTAATTCAACTAATTAAAATAAAATAGATATATTACTATATTTCATACCCCGAAACTCCTTTCGGTCCCCTTCCGATCATCATCGGATATCACCCGGAACCTTTCCGGTTTCTCTCTCTCATTTATCCTTTGGTGCATGTTCGATCCCAATGCGTCCCCGCCCTTAAGTGTGCCACCCTTCGACTCGGAGATGCTACGGACATGACCAAGACTCTCTTGTATCAATGATCAACATCGGGACCTGGATGTCCATAATGACAACCCGTGCACTCACGATTAATCTCATCGCTTGAATCTTAACTACGTAGTCCTATTCCCTTTGCCATATGATACCTAGGTCATCCAAGATTTGATCTCAAGTATCTCCATACTTGTGTTCGATCTTGTTACCGATGAACTCGTTTACTCGTTCCAGTGCCGTTGCATTCCATGATCCAATCATACTCTTGCAAGCTTTGTTAATGCAACATCACCGAGTTGGCCACGTGTATCTATCCATTACTTGGATTGGCAAATCCTGGTCTTGGTAAAAACTCCTCAACACATTTCTTCAGGAAACCCAATGATACCTTTCTAATCACCCTTTGACGGCTTGATACTTAATATCATCAAAGTCTCCCTCCAAAAAGTGATTATGCATTATCTCACAGTCAAGGAATATAATCCACGATGTTTCTATGTTATCATCAATGATGAACATCTGAGTAACTAGATCTCATTGTGATTAACTTTGGGTGGATGTTTATCACATCATTCTCCAATGATGTGACTTCATTGTCAATCGGCACTATCACAATGATCTCGAAATCATAAGATCATCACTTGCTCAATGAGCTAGTTTACTAGGGATAACTAGAGACCTGGTTGTTTACATACCACACGTGTATTAACATTTCGTATTAATATAGTTATAGCATGGTAAGAAACGTATTATGAACAAAAGATACATCAAATAAAAAATCTTTATTATTTGCCTCTAGGGCATATCACCTTCATTAACCATGAAAACTGCATACATGTGTATCGGTATGATGTGTAGGCAGAAACACATGAATATTAGGAACACCTTGTGAACAGCCTATGGTTAACTCAAACACAACTGGTGGGTAGTTTCAAAGTACTGGGGTGGGTAACTACATATTTATCTGGTGGGTTAGCATGCAAAACACCATACTTTTGTGTTCATGAATAGGCACATACATTTGATACAATGAAAAATCTAGTGAACAGCCAGTAGATAACTTTAGAAAAATAGGTTGGTAATTTTGCAGTGATTGCATCGATACCTGCAGGTCTATCTAGTGGGTTAACCTTTCAAAACTCCACACATGTGTATCAGTATGGTGGATAGGAAGGAACACATCAATTTGAGCATCACCTTTGTGAACAGCCAATGGGTAACTCAAACACAACTGGTGGGTGGTTTATAAGTACTGGGGTGGGTAACTACATCTCTATCCGGTGGGTTAGCATGCAAACTCCATACTTTTTGTTAGTAGAACTATGACCTATATATTAGCAAAGAGTTCTACTTTTTTGTTTAAACTTGCAGGCATTTCAATACAATAGGGCATCATTACTTTGAACACATCTGGACATAAGCAATGGCAGAGATAGTAGAAGGGATATGGACCTATATCTTACAAGGTTTGCAAATCTGTGTTTGGTAGAGGAACAGTGACAGAAATAGGGCAGTGGTAAAATAGGCATGGGTACATGTAGTTTTCCATGTTCTAAAAATAGGAGAGAGTATGAACACTTGGTTGTTATATAAATCCTTCCTTTTCGTGTTGTTTTTCACCATTCCCCCCAACCCAATTTGTCTAGTTGGAATATGTACCTGAACTTATAATCTTGCAGTTATTTTTTGCCACCTCTGTTTCAGTTTTGCTGCATGTTGAAGGAGAGATCTGCCATGTCGATTTTTTCCTTTGGTTTGGAGGTTGAATACAATAGGTGAGGTTTCAGATCTGATTCCCCTCCCTCTTTTTGTCTTGTTTTTCCTTGAAGAAGAAGAAGATCGCTGGCCCAATCGAGTTCAGAGCGATCATGGTCCTGGTGGGTAACTGGCATGTGCTGGCTGGCGTTAGAGCTTGGGTTTTGACTAGGTCAGCGCTCCATCGATCGGTAGGAGGGACACGCGATTAAGGTAGGGGTGTGAATGCGATTAGGCAGGTATGTGGTTTCCTTTTTTGGAGGTGGGGAGCTGGCAACGCGATTTAGGGTAGGGTGTGCTTTCCTTTTCTGGAGGTGGGGAGCTGGCACGGAGTAGCGCGGGACGGACGGGTCGCTTTCCCTCGCCCGCTAAAAACGAAATCCAGCGAGCGAGGCTATAGAGCCCATTGTGTAGCACTGTTCTAAGAATTTTTTTTGCGAAACCAGTACAAACGCAGACGTTCATAGATACACAGATACACCCACCCAAATGAACGCACTAATGCACACCCTACCTCTATGAGCACCTCCGAAAAACTGAGTCTTAAGACTGATACGACGGGTCTTGAGCTTGACGAAGTCACCACGAACGTATCACTATCGATGGGAACGTCCCCTCTCACTGAAGAATATTTGAAATCTGGTGGAATGGGGGTGCCACTATGTACCCTCCAAACCATCCAACCATGGGTTAGTTCTCTAAAATCTACTGTTATAGTATCTGAAAGAAATGTCGCTCTTATGGAATATTCTTAAGTGGGAGGTTGGTTTCTAGATTGTAGCGTCCACTCTAGGCGGTGAGAATGGTGTTGCTCTTTTGGCCATGTGGTATTGCATAGCTCTTGGTCACGTGTTTTTAGAAATGGACGATTTTATTAGTTTGAGTAATATTTACACTCGGTCTCTGCATAAACTAGGATGCACACAACTGCACAAACCATACAACTATAGAATAAAAAAAGTAAACTAAAATTACAAAAATCGTAATCAAAATAAACGAAAGTATTTGTAATGTTTTTATATTTTTTCATCAAAAATATGTAATATTTGAGTTTAGATAGATAGATATTATTTTTCTACAAATTTTAATATATTATATGATTTTTTATGAATTAAAATAATTTAGTTATGATTTTTGTAAGATTGATGTGACAAAAAGGAAAAATAGTAAAGCCGTAGGTATAGACTTGTCGCCGTCGCATCACCGTCACGTCAAATCCTTACGTCGACGGCTGTCGTCGGCCTATCCCGCCCTACGCCGATGACAAATCTACGCCAACGACATGTTTGCTTGGCTGTCCACCTCAGGGCCTACGCCGACGGCCCCGACAAATAGCCGTCGTCGTAGCCTTTGGCCGTCGGCGTAGCCCTCTCTCCCGTAGTGTCTTCATATTTACATTCCTTTTGTTCTCTAAAAATATAAATTGAATTTTTCTTACTATCTTGTCTGAAAAAGAAAATAAAGGGTGCCATTAACTCCACTAGCTATTTAATTTTAAATAATACTAGCCAATATAGACACAACTAAAAAAGTTACACAATTTTGCATGACAATACACTCATAAGGAAAAGAAGTCACGCACTTCTGATCTTCAACCATTTATTAGCGCCTCAAGCCTTGCCGATGGGGTATTTTTCAGGACATGAATGCCATGATTTCAAATGAAATAGTTCCATATATAGAACATATTCATACTACACCCAGGTGTAGTTACACCCAAGTGTGTTTCACATTATTTAGGCAGTATCTATCATACTGGAGACTATATATGGATAGTATGAAGTATATACGAATATTTGGGCAGTATATATACTACTTTTTTGGTAGTATGTAATTTTTATTCATATACTCCTTTTGTACGTACAAATATAACGGTATTTTACATATATAGTGTAAACTATGGGTGTATTTGCAATTTTTTTACCTAACTTGTTTGGAAGTATCTTAGATATAGTATATGAACATACTTAAACAGATAAAGTATTACAAATACTTCCGTAAGGTAGTATATAAGAAGTGGGTGTAGTTACACCCGGAAGTAAAAAGTATTTTTCATATATATATATATATATATATATATATATATATATATATATATATATATATATTTTTTCTACTTCTTCGGAGGGAGTTGAGTTTCCAACCATCTCACAAAAATTCTAAGTATGTTGAAATTTCATAGGTGCGTCAACTATTAAGCTCTTCAAGTTAAAAATGAATTAATCTCCTTCATTAAGATGGACCTATACGTCAACATCCTTCGTTTCCCATTGGACTACAACACTCTTATTTCTTTTGGGAAGCACTTTAGTTTCTTTTTTTCATTCGCTATCAAATATGCCATACCCCACTCACTTTAAGAGGAAGTCTACTAGTACAGTGTCTATGAAAGCTCCATGAGTGTTATCTGGACATCTTAGTTTTTTGCATATTGCTAGCCAGGCAGTATTTTCTTGTCCATCCATATAGAACGCAATTTATATTAAAGGAGCAATGGATGGTCATGAATGTAAAGATTGTTCCCTCCTCCATCAGATTTGATGTGATGATATGATGCATCTTTTTCCCCGTTCAGACTACGATTAGCATTTTTCTCCCAGAGAAGTACGACTTGCACATATCATTTTTTCATTTCACAAGTCATCTTGATCGGATTTTTTTTCTTGAGATCATCTTGGGATTCTGGCTAGCTGACATGCATTGTAAAGGAAAATAACTTCTGAAAAATATAAAGGAAAATAACTTTATTTAGCTAGGAGTGCATGGCAAATACATATATCTTTTTTTTTGCGATCACATATATCGTTTTCCTTTCAAAAAGGGTAAAGCCCTAGCCTCTCCCCTTTTCAAAATAAACTATATATAGTTAAAAGTTATGAAAAAACCAAGAGCTAACAGTTTAGTTTAGGCGACCGGTGATTTTCCGTCGTCTATTTTTTTACTGGTCCTATGTGATCCGTGAGATGTAATCACTTCGAACTTTAAACTAAACTTGCAATAAAAGGCTGTGTGATCAAGATGCAGAGGTTAGGGTTTTACTCTCCCTTTTCAAATTTAGTTTAGTTAAACTACTTATTGGCTATAAATGACAATTATTAGATTTTCAAAGTTAAGGTTTCTGTTCATTTGCCAACAAAAGCACCGATTTTAGCTTTTCTAACAACCTCATGCACTGGAAATCGATTTATATATGCACGTAATTTGCGAAACAAAAATAGGTTTACCAGCCTTTTCAGTAAATGACACATTTATTAATGCATCAAGCTAATGCGAATAAATAATCCCTGCTAGAAATTACACATAGCCACAATTTCCATTTTCGATAGAAACACCATCTAGCACCTCTTAGCTCCATGGTGAAACTGCATATTACAAAATCAACAAGGAGGAGTATCATCCTACACCAGCTTGTGAAGTAGGCCGCCAAATCGCAATGACCAATTCAACAATTTGAGTTGACAAAGAGGTGAGGCACCAAAGCTCCAAAGCGACGAATCCATGGAGATTACCTAAGCCACCAAAGCCCGCCAGTGGTTTTCACCTAGAGAAGGAACCCAAAATAGAAGCCGCCAGGCTAACGCCTCCAAGGAGGTGTGTGATGTCACCATCGTCGAATGCTCATATGAGGTTTACCACCCGAGGTTGACACCGTTTCATGCTCACCGGGTTCTATGGAAGAACAAACACGCCATGGAAGAACCGAGACCATATTTCGACACCCGTGGAACCTATAATTAGACACATAGCAGTGCCGACAGCGATCGGTCTTCTCGTGTTATCATCAAGCTATAGTGCAAGGGTTTCAAGGTGACATATGTCGATATGCCATCGCCAAGCTCACATCTGTGTCACACACATGATACATACAACTCAGGGTGTAACCGCACCACACCAACACAAAGGACATCACTTGGAGACAATGACATGTCACACACATACACCAACACCAACAAGCAAGTAGAAGAAAGATGGAAGTAAGAAAGAGCACACACGTACGTAGTTACACCACTTTCATCGATCATGCATGAACCACATCGTTTACACTAGCTAGAATCAACTAGGTTAAGACAAGTAGTATGAGCTAGCAATCTCGATCAAGTGTTAACTTTGATCACTACACGAACACGATCGATGATGAGCTATTAGCCAGTGTGACATCTCGCTAGCTTTAACATATAGAGAGATATCACAAGAAGCAACGTACGTAGCTAGCTAGAAGAGTAGTAGGAAGGTAGTAGGAGATCGAGTGGCATCCATCCACTTGGCCGGAATTAATTTCAGCTTAATCACTAGCTAATCTACTAGCTTTCTAGATTTTTCGGCTTAATTCTAGATTCCTCCTCCTCCCCACTCGCCCGCTAGCTTCCTCGCCGTCCCCAGCTGGCACGTTGCCGTCGTCGTGCCGTGGTGATCGCTTTCGACCATGCCGCCCCCGGCGCAGTGGTTATAGTAGTTTCCTCCTCCGCCGCCGCCGGCGCTCATGATCGTGTTCATGGCGGCGGTGGCTGTGCAGCTCGAGTTGAGGTAGTCGAGGAGCGTCGCGTCAGAGTAGAACGACTCTGCGGCTGGGCCTAGGTCTAGCCCGTCGAGGCCGAGGCTTCCCAGCAGCGCCATCGAGTCCAACGGCCCAGCGCCTCCGTCGATCTCGTCGCCGCCGGGGTGGTAGTACTGGTCGTCCCAGTTGAGTTCGGAGAAGCAGGGCACCGGCGCCGGCTGCACCGCGGCCGCCGGCGTCGAGCCGGACGTCGACGCGCTCGGGCTCGGCTCCACAGCCACAGGGCAGCAGTAGTACTCGTAGCTGCCGCGCGCCGGGACGGGCACGTCGTTCGCCGTCTCCTGCAGTTGGTCACTGATCACCGGTGACTGCGACTGCGAGGAGCCGTCGCCGCCGCCACCGTGGCAGTGACCGTTCTGCTGCATCAACGGCGGCGGCGCGGCCATGGAGGAGGCGGCCGCCGCCATGTCGTGCAGGAGGCGGGGCATCCAGTAGGATCGGACGGCGTCGCGGAAGACGGCGGAGTTGGCGTCCACCTTGAGCTGCCGCGCCTGCTTCTGCACCCTGGTCCGCCAGTAGTTCTTGATCTCGTTGTCGGTCCGGCCCGGGAGGTGCTGCGCGATCCGCGACCACCGATTGCCCCACTTGGCGTGGAGCTCCAGGATGACCAGCTGCTCCTCCGCCGTCAGGTTCCCCCGCCTGATGTCCGGCTTCAGGTAGTTCAGCCACCGGAGCCGGCAGCTCTTCCCCGTCCTCTTCAACCCTGGCACCACCACCACCACACCAGATGCACACATACACAGATAGATAAGTTTGAGAAATAATCATGGCGATGGATCGACATGCATGCACGGCCGGAGTTATGGCTAGAGCTAGAGGCTCACCGGAGCAGCGGGCGAGGAGGTTCCAGCGGCCCTCGCCGTGGCAAGCAATGTAGCTCATGAGGAGGTTGTCCTCCTCGAGGGTCCAGGGGCCGCGCCTGAGCTCCTGATCGGCGGTCTCCTCCTCCATGGCCGACATGGACCCACCACCTGCTGCTGCTGCTTTCCTGCGTGACATTGCTGGTCACCTCGGAGCTTCTATATCTGAGTATGATCGATGAACCCCTCCGAGGGTGCAGCCCCCTTATACTAGAGACTAGATAGACAGAGATATGGATATGGCCATGCACTAGCACTAGCTTAGGAGAAGAGGCGAGAAGAGGGCCTAGCTGCAGAGACAAGTGTTTATTGGTGGCTAGCTACCCTTTTATAATGGCTCGTTGCAATCATATGGAGGATCATCTTTCTTTAGGCTAACTGCATGCATGCTTGCTCCTCTAAGACTCAAGGATTGGACACTGGTTTTTTAGTGTAGGAAGAAGTAGATCTTGGGAACAAGAGAAGGCCAAGTGTGTAAGTTGAAAATCAAAAGCTGTCTGTCTGTGGAGATGTTTCAAGGCTTCCTTCTTTTTTAATGGGGAAGAGAGAGAGAGAGAGAGAGAGAGAGAGAGAGGCTTTGTGGGAAGAAACAGTGGCCTACTGAGCTTTAGATTCTTTCCTACATGAAGCGTGTTTGACTGAACAATTTGTCACCCTTGCACTATTCTGCTAGGATTAGACGAGAGAGGGAGGGATGGGCAAATTGTTGGATGTACACATATATGCATTCTGAACCACCACCTCCTTTTGCACTAAGAAACAAATAAAGTAGAATATAAACTCTACAAGGAACTGCCTTTTGCGATAAGATCAAAATCCAATCTATATAGACATAGATATACACACATGTACATATTGACATTTCTTTGTGTAGCACTCTGATCAGTACATGCATGCACAAATATCCAAATGAAACAAAATGAATTATTGGTGATGTGTTGCTGCTCACACAGAAAAAAAGAAAAAGGGAAATTACCAACTTTGTTGCTTACTAGTTTACCAGTTTGGGCCAGAATTATGTGGTGACAGAAAGTCTACTTGAAGCAAAGAATAAGGCAATCAATCAAGGAGACTTCAGCCCACGGAGCATACACATAGCTTTTGTACTTGCTTTCCCCCCAAAAGCCACTGAAAACACCAAACTTTGGAGACAGCGCCCTGAGAAGTAAGCAAAGATTAGGTAGGCATGCTTGCTTGTGTAGCCTCCTAGGATAATCATGTTAAATATTCGTAGAACCTAATGATTCTTGACCTAACACTCATGGCCGCCAAGCTTTGGCCGGTGAAAATTTTCAACTCGATGAGCTAGGTGTGTCTTAGCTTACACAGTACAGTCTGCATGCATGATGTTGCCACAGTTGCATGCTTGACATGTGGTCAAATACTTGCAGCTAATTAATCCTTGTGCTGCATCTAGAATCCTGGATTAAGCGAGAAGTGGTTGTTTTGCAGCTAGCTAGCTTGCAATTTGCAGCTACTTTGACCGAATTTTCAGTAGTACAGTCACTGTTAATTGTGTTAGAAGGTACTACTATAGCTAGTTCTGGTTAAAGGGTCCTCGTATAGTTAAAAAATATGCTAGTCAATTGAATGAATGATCTATCATTCAAATCACAACTGACGATAGCTAGCTATGTATAGGGTTGTTGTAAGAATGTAACGTCTTAAATGTAAATCATATATTATGTATTTTCCCCTTTTTGTCAATGAGGCATGGTTATGTCCAACCAATCAATTTTTTAACAGAATTATATATTACCACTACTTCTGTTCTAAAAATAAGTGTTTTCACGTTGTCTAGATATGCATGCATCTTGAATCGTTTTAGTGTGTAAATACATGTGGATCTAGATAAAATTGAGACACTTATTTTGGAATACTATATAGCAAGTTGTGCACTTGTCCATATACATTCAAATAGCATGTACAATACTATAGCTAGGTTGCTGATTGGAGGGAGTAATAATTGAAACATCAACAACTAGTTGGGTGAGTGCGGTTACACTTGTTAGTATTGCTGACCGGTAAGCTTTTCATATGGACCACGTATGCACTACCGTGTCTACCAAGTGATTATTATCAGGGCACGTAATAATCATTGCATTAGCTCATGAACTACTAGAAAGAAATAATTTATACCTTCGGTAAGGACTGTTCACGAAGTAAACCCTAACTTATACTTCCTCAGTTTTAAAATATAAGATGTTTTAGATCGTGAAGAAAATGAATCTAGACTTTTTTAGTGTATAGATTTATTTCAAAATTGAATGAACCTACGTACTAAAATAGATCTAGATACATTTGGTTCACAAAGCTAAAACATCTTATATTTTAAAACGGAGGACGTACCTTCGAGTTTCTGAAACCAAACAAGTTTAGTCCCTCACCCACCCGGAATGGTTTTCTCGTTAACTTGGCGTGAGTTTTTGACACGAGTTGCCAGTTTGCCACACGGCCCTCCACGTCCTCACTCGGTGCTCTTCCATCTCACTAACCGGCAAGCCTAAGCTTCTCATGCACCATGATTCTTGTTTTCGAACCTTGCAAGAGCCTTGCACCATACTTCTGAAGTTTGGTTTTCTTAAGATATATATGTTGACGTGATGTGCCATCATGGATGAACACAAGATATGTTAAGTGGAAAATCAACCACCATAAGCAATGATACCATGTCAAACCAAGCGAATGACAAATTATGTCTGGTTTAAAAAGACAAGGGACCACCAAGGTATAAAAAGGATACGAAGGCCAAATTGAACTGAACGAAACGTTGACGGACAGAAACATATCTAAAAATTTTTAATGACATAATCACTACTAGTGAGAGGTAATGGTAAAACATAACACTAGTAGCATTTTTTTTTCTCTCCAATCGTCCAATCATTGTATTGGCCTAATTTTTCTTCCAAAAGATCCAGAAATTACTTACATTCATTGATAAAGCAGGGAAAAAGTTGTACATAACTCATATGATATGAAATAATCGTCCTAGCTAGAGTGGAAAAGGAAAAAATACTTCTAAATATGTTCAGGTTACAATTTCAGGTTGGCTCAAACATCAGCCTACGCAGAGCTTTGGCACCAGCGAAAGCCATTCTCTTGCCTTATCTATTATCCAAGAGATTATTGCTTGGATGGATCTTGACCTGCTGAAAAAAATTCCTGTTGCGCTCGCTCTCTACCCCAGCAAACAAAGATGAGGAGGGATTTGATGCCCTTCTGGTTCTAGCTTGGCGTCTTTGAGATGATGCTTGTCAAGCCTTGATAAAAGTTAGATGCGATGAGGAAATCAAGTGGGCTCAGCGGGCTAAGGTGAATTTGTACAAGGAGGTAGTGAGGGAAAATGGGTCAACCATACATTAGCAACTATTTCCAAACTAGAAAAGGGCTAAGACAGAGAGATCCTTTATCTCCTATGCATACTATTTTCTGAGCATTTACTCTTTAATATTGTTGCATACATGTTAGCCATTCTCATTCCAAGAGCAAAGAACGATTGTTAAGTTGGATGACTAATCCCTCATCTCGTTGAGGAGGGGTTGTCTCTATTTTGCAATATGAAGATGATACAATTCTTTTTATGGAACACGATCTTCAGAAGGGTGTAAACATGAAATTAATCTTGTGCATTTTTTAGCAATTGTCTGGGTGAAAATTAACTTTCATAGAAGTGACATTTTTGTTTTGGGAAAGCAAGTGAAGATGAAAATCTTTATATACAAATGTTTGCGAGTCTGGATCCTTACCACTTAGGTACTTAGGAGTACCAATACATTACATAAAACTAAGGAATCTAGAGTGGAGCCTAGTTGACAACCGCTTCAAAGGAAAGCTCGTGAGTTGGCAGGGAAAGTTAGTATCACATGGTGATAGGCTTGTCCTCATCAATTCTATACTGACTAGGATGCTCATGTTCATATTGTATTTTCTAGAGATATCTAAAGGGGTAAGGAAAATATTAGAATTTTATATATCGCGATTCTTCTAGCAAAATGATGATCATAAAAAGAAATACCGATTGACAAAATGGAACATTTTGTAAACCGAAAGATCAGGGTGAATTGGGTATCGAGGTACTAGGGATTAAGAGTAAATGTCTACTTAGTAAGTGGTTGTTTAAATTACTTATTAAGGATGGGATGTGGCAACAGTTGCTTCATAAAAAATATCTCAATAATAAAATTTGAGCACGGTTTTAGAAAAACCTGCCAAATCACCTTTCTGGAAGGGCCTAAGGCGTGTTAAAGAAGAATCATTTGCCTTCTCCTCTTCGAAACGAGCTAAAGAACACCAAAATCCGAGTTCGAATGCAAAAGTTATGCTCAAAACGGTGAGAGGCTGAAATCTGGAAACCTGCTGTTTTTGATCAGTACCGAGCGGTAGTACCGGGTTTTTGAGCGGTAGTACCGGTTGTACGAAGGCCCGGTAGTACCGTTTAGGTACCGGGGAGGTGCGGTAGTACCGGGTTTTGAGCCCGGTAGTACCGGTTGGTCTTGGGACGCCTAGATTTGATGCGTTTTCGCGATTTTGGGGTGATTTGGGCGGAAAATCTTCAAGAAAAACACCAAATCGAAGGGGGAAATCAAGGAATTAGGCTATGGGAACGCAGGGGAAGGTAGATTAACTAGTTTAGCAAGTAATCCACGGATCAAAACCTACCAAAACTCACTCAAATCACAGATCGATCCAAAACACGAATTGGGGCTATTTTTTATGGAATTTTCGAATTTATGGGGAAAAGACCAAATCGATGAGAAATCCATGGCAACCAAAAGCTGCTGATACCTTTTACATGCTTTGCATCTTTCATGTTGGCAAATTGCTTTTTCCTATGGTTTGATTGCAAGCATGTTAATGGTATTATCTCCCCTTGTGACATTCATGTTTCTTCGCATCTAGATAATGATGTTTTGTGTGTTGTAACAAAATTGTTGAACAATTTCTCTCTCTGATGTTTTGTGTGCAACCACAATTCCACTAAGAGCATGTATTGTCATGAGAGCTTCCAAGAATCTCGTCTTGTTGTTGCAACAAACATAAGGACCACTTGCTCTTTCATTTGGTTTGTTTGCAAACACGTTGTTTTTGCTTCCGTTTGGGATACTCATATTCCCATGATATTTGCTTTTGATGATTTGTGTGTGACATCCAACATGTCGAACAATTTCTCTTTCCAATGGTTGGTTTGCACACATATTGATGTCGCTTGGGACATTCTTACTTTTGTGTTTTTGCCAAATTCTCCAAGATTTGCATCAAAGATGTTGATAAAATTTCTATTCGATTGCTTTGAGTGCCCCACTACTATGTTATATGGAGTCTTTGAGTTTCCACATTTGGATGATGTTCAAACGATTTCCATGCACTTTGACCTTGCATATGCATCCCATTTGCTATACATGCATTGTACTAATAGTGTTGTGAACAAGAATGGACATGCCACATTTGACATGCTCCTCTATCACGCACGAAAATATTTTGCTTGGTCTTTGTTGTGTGAAGGTACAAGTGCATACACGTGAACCTCTACCAACCACGTGTTGACAAGAAGAACCGAAGAGAGTTACCTATGGCTACCCTTCATCGAGTCATCTCTACACCCTAAGGTGACTTCCTTCTACTTGAGGACTCATGCTATAATCTTCATGAATTGGCTACGCTTTGAGTGTTGCTTCGCTTTTGTTGTGAGCTTTGTAGGCTTCATGGAAGGTGAAGGAACTTTGAAGTGTTGTCAAGTCAATATTCTCGAGGACGACTATATGGTGAACCCCAGGATCAAGAAGTTCTCTCGACCCCTTCTACTTGGTGATGAGCATGTAGAGTCGAGGACGACTCTTTTTGAAGGGGGGGGAGATGATGTAGCCCGACCTACGGTCGTTACTACATCAAGGTCTCCAACGTACGCCAAGTCGTCATGGACTCCAAAGGTGAATCCGTTCCTCTATGCGAGTCCACTTCCTACCCTATTGAATGGTATTCTACTTCATACTCCATCACATATGCATGATAGGTTCACACCGACCAGTACGGAGGCAAGGGAGGAAGCCCGGAACATCAAGCCCGACAAGACGGAGGCTTTGAAGAGGAGACAGAAGAAGACAGGTTGGCAGCTGCCAGGTCCAAGCGGTACTACCGGTCATCGGAACCGGTACTACCGGTCAGCGGTACTACCGCCCGGTACTGAAGCCTGCGCCATCGCCACTGGATGCCCCGGTACTGGCTTGCGGTACTACCGCCTGCAAGCGGTACTACCGGATACCATGAGCGGTACTACCGGTGATGACCGGTACTACCGGTCCTAAGTCCGGTACTACCGGTCATGTATGTGCCTGCGTGCACCTGTTGGGCCACAGCCCATGTATTCCCCTTTACTTACCTATTCGCCTAGTTTATCCCCAAACTACCCTTGTTTAGTGGCTGGCCTATAAATAGAGCCCCCACCCCTCATGTATCCCTTAGGCATAGATGATAGACTAAAGACAACCTCCATTGTGGAATCTCTAGTTTTGCCTCATCCCCTTTACCAAGGGGACCGACTATCGTCACCAACCTCGATTGGACTTTGCATCACGCATCCATCGTTGAACAAGGCCTTGGAGTTCGATGTCTCGCCTCTAAGTTGTCAAGACCCTCCCCAAGGTGTTCTTCCCTCTCCGATGTGGATTTGAGGGAGCACGTTGACCAATCTTTCCTTGCGAGGATTCTATCGGACCGGTAGCCGCCGTTCGGGAGCAATCGGCCTTGTATCGTGTGAGTTTTGCATGTGTTCATCGTGTTCTTCGCGAGGTGTGTGTTCGCTTCCGCTACCTTCTCCCTTTCCCTCGCTTTCCCATCGATTTGACCACGAGATCCGTGAAGATCGGGCCACCCAAGAGGTTAACCCCTCCATCACTAGGTTTTTGCTTAAAGGGGATAATGGAAAGTATACCAGATTCTGGAAGGATGTTTGGTTAGGATAGACGCCTTTTGCTCAACAATACCCTTCTTTGTATAATATAATGCAACAAAAATTGTTTTTGTTCATACTGTTTTATCTCAAGTATCGCTAAACATAGGTTTAAGAGGGTACTATCGGGAATAAATGGGTGGGATGGTTACACTTATGTCAAGATTAATGTCAGTCAACTTGTCTAACGAACTGGATAGTTTTTTTGGAAGCTCACCACTCTTGATGTATCCACGGTAAAAAAATTGTATGAAGACTTTATGGATGGACATTATAGATTTCCAAGAAGATACATATGGAAGATTTAAATCCCTCTGAATATCAATAAAATTATGTGATCCATTAATAGCATTTTTTTGCTCACAAAATATAATCTTGCTAAAAGGAATCAGAATGGATGCAAAAATATTGTTTTGTAATGCACAAGAAATCATACAACACATTTATTTTTGCCTTATACTTTTGCACAATCCGTTTAGCGTATTGTTTTCTTCACTTACAATATTTCACCACCTACCAATATCACAAATATTTTTGTATTTGCTTAATGGGATTGATAAGAAAACTAAAGCTAGAATACCATAAGTGTTTGTTATTTATGTTGTTATATTTGGATGTGTCGAACCATGATCATTTTTAACAAGGCTGGAGTTTCAAACATTTTGCAGGTTATTCACGGGTACAAGTATGTCGGTGGGCATAGAGTTATTAAGGTGTCAAAAGGATCTCTTATTCACATGATAGGTGATATGAATTTTTCTAAACTATATGTTCTTAGATGTGGCACTTTGCCTGGTATTGCTGCTGCTATTACTGCTAATGATTCTGGTAAAACTAATCTGTGGCATATGCGTCTTGGGCATATGAGTGAATATGGCATGGTAGAATTGGTAAAGAGAGAGCTAATTGATAGTTGCAACTTGAGTAAGTTTGAGTTCTGTGAGCACTATATTTTTGGTAAGCATAAAATAGTTAAATTCAATACTTCCGATTGAAAGGATCGTATGGGAACCTAGAGGGGGGTGAATAGGTGCTACTTCAAATTTTATTCTTTTTCAAGTTAGGGTTTGACAAGAAAGGTAAATTATCTAGAATATGCAACTAAGGTGAATTTACCTATATGCCAACCAAGCACAAGCTAACACAACACTAAGCAAGAACAAGTAAGTAAAGTGCGGTAAAGGATAGAAGTAACCAAAGGAGTTGACGCGGAGACACAAGGATTTGTTTCCCGTAGTTCCTTCCTTTTGAGGGGAAGTACGTCTATGTTTGGAGAGGGGGTGGTTTCAAACCACCAACGCCACGAGAGTCCTCCCTTGTTCTCCGATGAACCTCACCCCAACGGGCTCGATTCACCTTCCACTATATCAGCAACCTTCGAGGTGGAAGCCGACACCTTTACAACAAGTTTGGGGCATGCATCCACAACTGAATTGGAGGCTCCCAAATACAAGCAAGCTGTCAAGACAAATCAAAGACAAGCTTGTAAGAACCAAATCAAAGTTAGGGTTTCCAATGAAACACTAGAGCTTGAGGGCCCTCAAGTGAATGAGGGGGAAATGAAGATCTCTCTTGGTGAAGATGTAGATCAAGGCCTCCTCCTTTGATTCTCCAAAGATCAATGACTTTGGATGGTTGGATGAAGAGATCTTGTAGATTTGGTGGCTCTAATGGGGTTGGTGTTTTTGTGCAGCTCGAGCAGCTGAAGGAAGAAGATAAGGGTCCCTTTTTATAGGCAGCCCCCTCCACAAACCGTTTTCTGACCGTTGTAGGAAAGTCAGACCGGAGACTCCGGTCTGTAGACCGGACACCGAAGACTCCGGCCAATCTCTGGACCAGCCTCCGGACTGCCCTTCTGACTGACCCAGACCAATTCCGCCCCAGCAACACCGGAGACTCCGGTCTTCCAACATCGGAGACTCCGGACTGAACAAAGTCCGGAGACTCCGGAGTAACCTCCGGTGCAGGCTCCGGACCCCTAGTCAGAATGTCCCAGCCAGATCCTGGGAGGCACCACCGGAGCCAAAACCGGAAACTCCGGACCACACCGGAGACTCCGGTCTTGGCAGGCCGGAGACTCTGGTCTGGAGTTTCCAGAATAGTGGCATATAATGTTGTCTTTTCCCAAGAGTGAGGGTGCTGTTCATCTATCATAATACCAACCTGTGGACAATAGTAAACTGTAAAATGATCTACTTGTTGTTAACGAACACCAAAAGTGATTTTGACAATAAATGCCCTTTCACCGTTCATACCATCAAACGCATATTATATTATGTGCATGCTGATGTATGGAGAACTTCCTGTAAGACTTCTATTGATGGTGCTAATTACATGCTAACTATTATTGATGACTACTCAAGAAAAGTGTGGCCATATTTTCTGAAACATAAATCTGATGTTTTTGATGCTTTTAAGAAGTGGAAAGTAATGGTGGAAAAGCAAACTAAAAGGAAGGTAAAAGTAGTACTGATAATGGTATGGAATTGTGTTCTAATAAGATAGTTTGAGGAGTTTTGCAGTAACAATGGTATGATCAGGAACCACACCATCCCTTACACTCTTCAGCAGAATGGCGTGGCTGAGCACATCAACAGAACCATTATCTCGAGGGCTCACTATATGCTGCCAAATGCAGGTATGAATAGGCATTTCTAGGCTGAAACAGCCAACACAGCGTGCTATCTCATCAACATATCAGCTTCTATTCCACTTGAAAAGAAAACTCCCATTAAGGTATGGTCAGGTACGCCTACTGATTATTCACATCTCAGAGTTTTTGGTTGCACTGCATATGCTTATGTTTATAATGGAAAGTTAGAGCCTAGAGCTGTTAAGTGCATATTCCTTTGTTATGGTTCTAGAGTTAAAGCATATAAATTATAGAATCTTGAAACTAAAAAGGTTCTGTTGAGTAGGAATGTTGTTTTCAATGAATCCGTTATGTATCATGACAGCTTGCCATTAGATCCCTCTCATGTTTCTATTGGAGAGGAGAGAGTTAGTGTGAAGGTGGAGAACCTACAGAAAACTATTGATAATGATGATGTCGTTGAAGATATACTTGAAGAAAACATTGATAATATTGTTGTTCAACACTCACTTATTGTTTTGCAGCTGCCACATGAGCCCACCACTAGTAGGAAAAGGCCTAGTAAATGTTGGAGATATGCCCTAGAGGCAATAATAAATGTAGTTATTATTATATCTTTGTGTTTATGATAAATGTTTACATTCATGCTATAATAGTATTAACAAGGAAACATTGATACTTGTGTGATTTGTAAACTTAATTTGAAGTCCCTAGTAAAGCCTCTATATAATACTAGCTTGTTGGTTAATGGATGATTGTGGTTTCCCTATCATGAACATTGAGATGTTATTAACAACAAGATCATATCGTTAGGAGAATGATATGATGGACATACTCCTATAGATAAGCGTAGCATAAAGATCAAGTCATTTTAATAGTTCAATTGCTATATGCTTTCTGATACATAGTAATCTAATTCCTTCGACCATGAGATCATGCATATCACCTTTACCGGATGGATGCTTTGATGACATCAAACACCACACCGTAACTGGGTGGCTATAAAGGTGGCATTGAGTGTTCGGAAAGTATTGGTTGAAACACATGGATCAAGAGTGGGATTTGTCCATCCATATGACGGATAGATATACTCTGGGCCCTCTCGGTGAAATGTCATCCAATTAGCTTGCAAGCATGTGACTGGCTCACAAGGGATCGCATATCACGGGAACGAGAAAAGAGTACTTATTGGTAACGAGGTTGAACTAGGTATGCAGAGATACCAACGATCATAACCTCGGATAAGTAAACTATCGTGAGACAAAGGGAAATTGATATCGTATGTAAGTGGTTCATTCGATCGCAAAGTAATCGTAGAAATATGTGGGAGCCATATGAATTTCCAGATTCCTCTATTGGTTATTGTTCGGAGAAGTGTCTCGATCATGTCCGCATAATTCACGAACCGTAGGGAGACACACTTAAGGATTCGACGTTGTTTGAGTAGTTATGGAATGATGAGAAAGAGACCGAATGTTGTTCGGAGTCTCGAATGGGATTCGGGATATCACGAGGAGATCCGGAATGGTCCGGAGAATAAGATTCATATAAGGAAAGTCCCGTTTCGGAGTTGGGGAATGGTTCCGGTGTTTTCATCGGGAATGTTCTAGAATGTTCCGGAATGTCCGGCACTCCGGAGGGGAAGGGTACATGAATGTGTTGTATCAAGTTGGTATGATTGCATCATGTACTAAGTGTCATCGCTGAACCAAATAAAGGATTAATTCAAATCCTAGTTTGAAAAGTCAAACAGCTAGTTTGAAAAGTCAAACGGCTAAATTTGGAAAGAGGAAAAGAGGAGGAGTGGGAAACCGAGTTGGGGAGGAGTTCCCTCCTCCAACCGGCGGTGCCCACCCAAGCCGAGTTGGGGAGGGACTCCTCTCCCTCCCCTTGGCCGGCCGGCCCCCTCCACCTATATAAGGAGGGGCAGGGCTCCCCTCCTTGACACACAAGATCCTCTCCTCCAAACCCTAGCCCCAAGCCACCGCCGCCTCCATAGCCGCCGCCGGCTCTAGGGCAAACCCTAGCCGTCGTCTAGCTAATCCCTAGCCGCCGGATTGCCCCCTCCTTGGTGTGTCTAAACCCTAGAACACCGAGGGACTCTCTCATACTCCACCATACTCGCTCCGGCTTAAGGCGAAGCCCTGCGAGATCTCCCCTCTACTTCCGGTACCACGCCGTTGTGCTGCCGGAATCGCGAGGAGAGTGCTACAACGTCCGCTGCCTGCTGGAACAAGGGAGAGGAAGGTCTTCGTCGAGTACCGAACGTGTGACCGACTGCGGGAGCGCTGCCGGAACGCAGCGCCGGAAGGATCGTCTACGCGATCTTGAGATCGGAAAGAGTACGACTACATCACCCACGAGAATCCGCTCTCGTTAAACACTTTGGAATCTTCGAGGGTGAGTTATTCCATCGACTCGTTGCTACAATCTAGTAGATAGATCTTGGCTTGTTTGTTTGTATGCGGTAGAAATTTTTTATTTTCCATGCTACGAAACCCTACAGTGGTATCAGAGCCGTGTCTATATGTAGATCTGTTGCACGAGTAGAACACAATGGTCATTGTGGGCGTTGATGCTTTTATTGTCGATTGCTTGTTGTGTACTTTGCATCTTGCGGGATGTTGGGATGAAGCGGCCCGGGCTAACCTAACATGACATCGTTCATGAGACTTGCTCCACGCTTGACATGCAACTTGTATTGCATAAGTGGCTTTGCGGGTGCCTGTTTCTCCTAGCATAGTTAAGATCCAATTTACAACGGGTGATTAACAATACTAGTATCAGTGTTGTGGTTCTTGTTCGTAAGTTAGAACGACACTTATTGAAAGCCCCAAACCACGTAAAACATGCAAAGAAAGTAGAGGCGTCTAACTTTGTTTTGCAGGGGTGTGCTGTGATGTGATATGGCCATGATTGTGATTATATTTGATGTATGCAATGTTCCTTATTGTAAGTTGGCAACCGGCAGGAGCCATATGGTTGTCTTTAATTTATGTTAAGACCCGCGTGTCTATTCAAAGTAGTTGTAATAGTTGAAGCCGGTGGACGACAACCATGGAGAAGCGTCATTGACCTTGATGCAATGCCGGTGATGATGGAGATCATGTTCGTGCTAGAAGATGGAGATCGGAAGCACAAAGAAGAAAGGCCATATCATATCACATATTATTGAATTGCATGTGATGTTAATCCTTTATGCATCTTGTATTGCTTAGTAGACAATGGTAGCATTATAAGATGATCCCTCATGCACATGAATTTCAAGTCATAAAGTGTTCACCCTTAGTTGGCACCGTTGCTAAAGCTTGTTGTTTCGAAGCACCACGTGATGATCGGGTGTGTTAGATTCCGCAAGTGCATACAACGTGAGCAATCCAGATTTGCTCAAGCGGAAACTAAGGTTTGATCTTGACGAGCCTAGCATGTACAGACATGGTCTCGGAACACGGATCACCGAAAGGTAAAGCATGAATCATATAGTAGATATGATGAACATGTCGATTGTTCGCCATTGAAGCTACATCAACTCTCGTGATGATCGGTGTTGATGTGGTGTATTTGGTTCGTGTGATCACTAAAACAATGTGAGGGATATTGTTTTGAGTGGGAGTTCACCTAGATTAATTTTATTATTAATCTGAACTCAATTTGTCATAAACTTAGTCTAAACTATTGCAAATATGTTGTAGATCAATGGCAGCCCCTACCATCAATTTTAATGCGTTCCTAGAGAAAGAAAAGTTGAAAAACAATGGAAGCAACTTCGCGGATTGGTTCCGCAATTTGAGGATTGTCCTCACAGCTGGTAATTTGACCTATGTGTTGGATGCACCGCTGGGTGACCCACCTGCAGCTGATGCCGCCGATGAAGTAAAGAATGTTTACCTCACTCGGAAGACTCAGTACTCCACAGTTCAGTGTGCTATCTTGTATGGTTTAGAATCGGAGCTTCAGAAAAGGTTTGAGAATTCAGACCCATATGATATTGTCGAGGATCTCAAATTGATCTTTGAGACTCATGCGGCAATTGAAAGCTATGAGGCTTCTGAAAAGTTCTTTAACTGCAAGATGGAAGAGGGCAGCTCCATCAGCGAGCATGTGCTTAAGATGTCTGGGCACGCAAACAAACTTCAAAGCTTGGGTATTGTGATTCCTAATGCTTTGGGGATTTACCGTGTCCTCCAATCACTACCACCAAGTTACAAGAACTTTGTGATGAACTACAACATGCAAAACATGAACAAGACGTTGCCAGAACTCTTTGCCATGTTGAAGTCTGCAGAAGTGGAGATCAAGAAAGAGCACCAAGTGTTGTTGGTCAATAAGACCACCAAATTCAAGAAAGGCAAGTCTAAGCAGAAGGGACACTTCAAGAAGGGTGGTAAGAAAGTTACCACGCCGACGAAGAAGACCAAGGCTGGACCTAAGCCTGATACTGAGTGCTTTTACTGCAAGGGAGAAGGTCACTGGAAGCGGAATTGCCCAAAGTACTTGGCGGATTTGAAGAACGGCAACATCAAGAAGAAAGGTATATCTGATATACATGTTATTGATGTGTATCTCACTAGTACTCGTAGTAGTGCCTGGGTATTTGATACTGGTTCGGTTGCTCATATTTGTAACTCGAAACAGGTGCTGCAGAATAAACGGAAGCTAGCAAAGAACGAGGTGACGATGCGCGTTGGAAACGGATCAAAGGTTGATGTGATCGCGGTCGGCACGCTACCCCTTCATCTACCATCGGGATTAGTTTTATACTTAAATAATTGTTATTTGGTGCCTGCGTTAAGCATGAACATTATATCGTGATCTTGTTTATTGCGAGACGGTTACTTGTTTAAGTCTGAGAATAATGGTTGTTCGATTTATATGAGTAATATGTTTTATGCACATGCACCTTTGATAGATGGTCTATTCTTGTTGAATCTCGATAGTGGAAATACACATATTAATAACATTGAGGCTAAACGTTTGAAATCGAGCGATAACTCGACCTATATGTGGCACTGTCGTCTTGGTCACATTGGAGTGAAGCGTATGAAGAAACTCCATTCCGATGGACTTCTTGAATCACTTGATTTCGAATCACTTGATAGATGCGAAGCATGTCTGATGGGTAAAATGACTAAGACTCCATTTTCTGGTATGATGGAGCGAGCTACGGACTTGTTGGAAATCATACATACCGATGTGTGTGGTCCAATGAGTGTAGCATCGCGCGGTGGTTATCGTTATGTTCTTACCTTCACGGATGACTTGAGTAGATATGGGTATATCTATTTCATGAAACATAAGTCCAAAACTTTCGAGAAGTTTAAGGAATTTCAAAGTGAGGTAGAGAATCAACGTAACAAGAAGATTAAATTTCTACGTTCTGATCGTGGAGGTGAATATCTAAGTTACGAGTTTGGCGAGCATTTGAAGAAATGCGGAATACTTTCACAATTGACACTGCCAGGAACACCACAACGTAATGGTGTGTCCGAACGTCGTAATCGAACTCTCTTAGATATGGTTCGTTCTATGATGTCACTTACAGATTTACCGCTATCATTTTGGGGTTATGCATTAGAAACAGCCGCATTCACTTTAAATAGGGCACCGTCTAAATCCGTTGAAACGACACCGTATGAATTATGGTTTGGGAAGAAACCTAGATTGTCGTTCCTTAAAGTTTGGGGATGCGAAGCCTATGTAAAGAAGTTACAGCCGGACAAGCTTGAACCCAAAGCGGAAAAATGCGTCTTCATAGGATACCCGAAGGAAACTATTGGGTATACCTTCTATCATAGATCCGAAGGCAAAATCTTCGTTGCCAAGAATGGATCCTTTCTAGAGAAGGAATTTCTCTCGAAAGAAGTGACTGGAAGGAAAGTAGAACTCGACGAGGTTGTCGAACCTTCTCTCGAAATTGCGAGTAGCGCAGCGCCGGAAGAAGTTCCTGTGGTGCCTGCACCAATAAGAGAGGAAGCTAATGATAATGATCATGAAACTTCGGTTGAAGTTGCTACAGAACCTCGCAGGTCAACGAGAACTCGTACCACTCCAGATTGGTATGATCCCGTTATGAGTGTCATGTTGGTGGACAACACCGATGACCCTGAGACATATGAGGAAGCGATGATGAGCCCAGATTCCAATAAATGGCAAGAAGCCATGAAATCCGAGATTAGATCCATGTACGAAAACCAAGTATGGACTTTGGTGGACTTACCGGATGGCCGGAAGGCTGTCGAGAACAAATAGATCTTCAAGAAGAAAACAGATGTTGATGGTAATGTTACTGTCTATAAAGCTCGACTTGTCGCAAAAGGGTTTCGACAAATTCAAGGAGTTGACTATGATGAGACTTTCTCACCAGTGGCGAAGCTAAAGTCTGTGAGGATTATGTTAGCAATCGCTGCATATTACGATTATGAGATATGGCAGATGGATGTCAAAACAGCATTCCTCAATGGAGACATTGATGAAGAGTTGTATATGATGCAACCCAAAGGTTTTGTTGATCCTAAAGATGCTAACAAGGTATGCAAACTTCAACGGTCCATCTATGGATTGAAGCAAGCATCCCGAAGTTGGAATCAACATTTTGATAAGGTGATCAAAAGTTTTGGTTTTATACAAACTTATGGAGAAGCTTGTATTTACAAGAAAGTGAGTGGGAGCTCTGTAGCATTCTTAATACTATATGTAGATGACATATTGTTGATTGGGAATGATGTAGACCTTCTTAATAGTGTCAAAGAATATTCGAATAATAGTTTTTCAATGAAGGATCTTGGCGAAGCAGCTTACATATTAGGCATAAAGATTTATAGAGATAGATCGAAACGCCAAATATCATTGTCACAAAGTACATATTTGGACAAAGTTCTAAAGAGGTTTGGAATGGAAGATAGCAAGAAAGGGTTCTTGCCCATGTTGCCCAATACGACCTTGAGTAAAACTCAAAGTCCGACATCGGCAGAAGATAGAGAAAGGATGAGTAAGACTCCCTATGCCTCAGCCATAGGATCTCTAATGTATGCCATGCTATGTACTAGACCCGACATTGCATATGCTGTTAGTTTAACTAGCAGATATCAAAGTGATCCAGGAGTGGATCATTGGACAGCAGTCAAAAACATCCTTAAGTACTTGAGAAGAACTAAGGATATGGTTCTTTCTTATGGAGGTGATGAACAACTCGTTGTTAATGGTTACACCGATGCTAGTTGGAACACCGATCCGGATGATTCTAAATCACAATCTGGATACGTATTTATTTTGAATGGTGCAGCAGTTAGCTGGAGGAGTGCAAAGCAAAGCGTTGTGGCGAGATCTTCAACTGAATCAGAATACATGGCTGCTTCGGAGGCTTCACAAGAAGCGATATGGATGAAAGAGTTCATTACAGAGCTGGGTGTGGTTCCTAGTGCGCTGGACCCAATGTCTATCTACTGTGATAACATGGGCGCCATAGCCAATGCGCAAGAACCAAGGTCACACAAGAAGCTGAAGCACATAAAGCTACGTTTTCACGCTATTCGAGAACATATCCAAGATGGGGATATAAAGATTTGCAAAGTACACACAGATCTGAATGTGGCAGATCCGTTGACTAAACCTCTCCCGAGGGCAAAACATGACCAGCACCAAACTGCCATGGGTGTTCGGTATATTACCATGTAATCTAGATTAGATGACTCTAGTGCAAGTGGGAGACTGTTGGAGATATGCCCTAGAGGCAATAATAAATGTAGTTATTATTATATCTTTGTGTTTATGATAAATGTTTACATTCATGCTATAATAGTATTAACAAGGAAACATTGATACTTGTGTGATTTGTAAACTTAATTTGAAGTCCCTAGTAAAGCCTCTATATAATACTAGCTTGTTGGTTAATGGATGATTGTGGTTTCCCTATCATGAACATTGAGATGTTATTAACAACAAGATCATATCGTTAGGAGAATGATATGATGGACATACTCCTATAGATAAGCGTAGCATAAAGATCAAGTCATTTTAATAGTTCAATTGCTATATGCTTTCTGATACATAGTAATCTAATTCCTTCGACCATGAGATCATGCATATCACCTTTACCGGATGGATGCTTTGATGACATCAAACACCACACCGTAACTGGGTGGCTATAAAGGTGGCATTGAGTGTTCGGAAAGTATTGGTTGAAACACATGGATCAAGAGTGTGATTTGTCCATCCATATGACGGATAGATATACTCTGGGCCCTCTCGGTGAAATGTCATCCAATTAGCTTGCAAGCATGTGACTGGCTCACAAGGGATCGCATATCACAGGAACGAGAAAAGAGTACTTATCGGTAACGAGGTTGAACTAGGTATCCAGAGATACCAACGATCATAACCTCGGATAAGTAAACTATCGTGAGACAAAGGGAAATTGATATTGTATGTAAGTGGTTCATTTGATTGCAAAGTAATCGTAGAAATATGTGGGAGCCATATGAATTTCCAGATTCCTCTATTGGTTATTGTTCGGAGAAGTGTCTCGATCATGTCCGCATAATTCACGAACCGTAGGGAGACACACTTAAGGATTCGACGTTGTTTGAGTAGTTATGGAATGATGAGAAAGAGACCGAATGTTGTTCGGAGTCTCGAATGGGATTCAGGATATCACGAGGAGATCCAGAATGGTCCGGAGAATAAGATTCATATAAGGAAAGTCCTGTTTCGGAGTTGGGGAATGGTTCCGGTGTTTTCATCGGGAATGTTCTAGAATGTTCCGGAATGTCCGGCACTCCGGAGGGGAAGGGTACATGAATGTGTTGTATCAAGTTGGTATGATTGCATCATGTACTAAGTGTCATCGCTAAACCAAATAAAGGATTAATTCAAATCCTAGTTTGAAAAGTCAAACAGCTAGTTTGAAAAGTCAAACGGCTAAATTTGGAAAGAGGAAAAGAGGAGGAGTGGGAATCTGAGTTGGGGAGGAGTTCCCTCCTCCAACCGGCGGCGCCCACCCAAGCCGAGTCGGGGAGGGACTCCTATCCCTCCCCTTGGCCGGCCGGCCCCCTCCACCTATATAAGGAGGGGCAGGGCTCCCCTCCCTGACACACAAGATCCTCTCCTCCAAACCCTAGCCCCAAGCCGCCGCCGCCTCCATAGCCGCCGCCAGCTCTAGGGCAAACCCTAGCCGCCGTCCAGCTAATCCCTAGCCGCCGGCTTGCCCCCTCCTTGGTGTGCCTAAACCCTAGAACACCGAGGGACTCTCTCATACTCCACCATACTCGCTCTGGCTTAAGGCGAAGCCCTGCGAGATCTCCCCTCTACTTTCGGTACCACGCCGTTGTGCTGCCGGAATCGCGAGGAGAGTGCTACAACCTCCGCTGCCTGCTGGAACAAGGGAGAGGAAGGTCTTCGTCGAGTACCGAACGTGTGACCGACTGCGGGAGCGCTGCCGGAATGCAGCGCCGGAAGGATCGTCTACGCGATCTTGAGATCGGAAAGAGTACGACTACATCACCCACGAGAATCCGCTCTCGTTAAACACTTTGGAATCTTCGAGGGTGAGTTATTCCATCGACTCGTTGCTACAATCTAGTAGATAGATCTTGGCTTGTTTATTTGTATGCGGTAGAAAATTTTTGTTTTCCATGCTACGAAACCCTACAGTAACGATGTTCAGAAAAGGGGGTTCATGACGTTGAAACCGCATGCCATTAACTTCGCGCCACTGGTAGGACGTAGTGGTGACGTATACACTGAACGCCACTAGTAGTGTATCTAGTGGTGGTATTTATTGCAAACGCCACCATTACATATCCTAATAGTGGCGTTTGTTGTAAGCGCCATCATTACATACATGTTTGTGGAGTTTATGTTACTTTGAACACCACAAGTTAGTTTTTGAAAATTAAAAAAAATCTAGTGCATCCAATGGAATATTCACAGCACATAAAAATATATTCATTGAAATGGTAGCATCAGAAATTTGGTGTATCCAATAAAATATTCACAGAACATCATTATTAGTTGAGCTAGCTAGATATATAGCACTAACTATTATCGAAAACGTGTGTGCCATACTAATGGCAGTAGCAAGAATCTCATCATTTGAAACGTCAAAATCTGTCCATCTCATAGGCATCGACCATCTCAGTCCACCTTGAACCACTGAAAAAGGTGTGGTTCGCCTCATTCATGACTTGGACCGTGTAGGTCGGACCAGGTTGTTTCAAAGACTTTAGGTCGACCTAAAATTGTCCCTTCTATAACAACGGCTAATCGAAATGGTCCAGGAACTCAACTCTAAACTTTCAGGGTATGTTCTGCATACAGAGTCATAAGAAAGCAGCAATTAACACGTAATTCAGTTGTAGGGTATATATAGTTTGATTGCTTGTGAATGGAGATACCATACTAACTTCGCAGTCATAAGGGAGCACTATGACAACCTTCTTGTTCTTGCACCCATGGTAGCCACAATGCTCACACCCATTATTACTCATTATACCTATATATGATCATGCAAACTTAGTTATATAGACCATTTTAACTTAATTAGCATTATAAGTAGCGCAATATATCAACATAACAGATAAGTAATATTATCTAGCATCATATATAAGTAGTACAATAATAGCATGATAAGTCTATATAAGTAGTACGATAGGTAGCATAATACTCACATGAGAAAATACTAAACTCGAGTAGACCCAGTGGCAGTAACGTTGTCGTCATCCAAGCGGTCCTAGAAAGAGGATGACATGATGCAAGAGTCGTCCTACTGCGTGCCGGAGGGGCCGGGCTGACCCTGTTACTGCGTGCCGGAGGGGCCAGCCTCGCCCTACACGCGCTGTTGTCGGCTCTTGCTAAGGACCTCGTACTAGACCTCCATCACCTAGGGATCAAGTAGGAGATCCCTGACAAAGGGATCATCCTCCTCGCGATGGTCGTATGCCAGCTGCCTCTCTGCCTGCCAGTGCTCCCTCTCCTTGTCCCTCATGTCAATCCTCATGCCATCTAGCGCTAACAGATGCGCCATACGATGCTCACCCTCGAAGTTGAGGATTGCTCTCGCCCTAAAGTGTTGGACTGCGGCGCAATCGTAGGCGTGGGCCACCTTCCACGGGCACCTGAAAGCACCTAGCTGGATCTTCCTATTATCCATTATGATCTAAGCTACCCAAGTCGGGGTCCTTGTGGGTTTCTGGTGAACACCATGAAACTTCAACTCTGGCTCCGACATGATACTAATTAAGTAGTTAAATAGCAACATACCATACAACTATTAGTCAACATATAAGAAATGAATATATATGTACATTTGCTACATCTATCCCTAAAATTATCTAGATTTTCTACCCCTAAAATCGTTTACGCATTTGGTACTATATACTAAATCATCTACACTAAATCATCTACACTAAATCATCTAAAATCATCTACACTAAATCATATACAATCATCTACACTAAACCATCTACACTAAATCATTTAAAAGAATCTACATTAAATCATCTACAATCATCAATCTACACTAAATCATCTGAACTAAAACAAATAAAAAGGGGGAGAGAGAGGGAATCACTAGCGGAGGCGGCGATGGGGGAGACGGGGACGAGGCGATGGTGGCCAATGCGGTGGAGGCGGGGGCGATGGTGGCCGATGCGGTTGGGAGAAGGAGGGTTGGGGAAGAGTGAGGGGGAGATGCGGGTCGCGGGGCGGCGCAGGCCAGGAAATTAAAATGGTGTCCAGGTTGGTGGCGTTTGCAAATTCCGAACGCCACCTCTAAATCTGGGCTGGTTCCACTTGTGGGTCCTCTTTAGTAGTGGTGTCCGCAGTACATTGAGCGCTACCATTAATCTCTAGTGAAAGAACATTTCTTAATCCCTAGTGTTTTGTGTGTTAGATGACAATACCAATGATCATTTAATGTGTGTTGAAGTGTTGCAGCTCTATTTGAGAATAAAGGGAAAAGGACTCTGCATTTGGGGGAGGATAATCCGGCCCCACCAGGGACGGATAATCCGCCCCTCCCTTTGCCCAAGCAGGCGCAAGCCCCAGAAGGGGGCGGAATTTTGGCCGGATTTTTCGGCCCCGCCGGATAATCCGCCCCCCTGCTCATCGCCAAGGCGCAAGCCCTAGAGAGGGGGCGGAGTTTTGGCCGGACTTTCCGGTCTGGCCGGATAATCCGCCCCTCAGGGGGGCCGGATTATCCGCCCCCAAGAACTTCACCAAGCTTCACCAAGGTGCAAGCCCCAGAGAGGGAGCGGAGTTTACGCCGGAGAATCCGCCCTTGGGGCGGAGTTTTCCCAGGGGGCGGATAATCCGGCCCAAGTGGGGGGCGGATAATCCGCCCCCAAAGTTGTGCAACGGTCAGATCTGGGGAGGGGGTATTTAATCCAGCCATCCCCCTCCTGCCAGAACTCTTGATTCATCTCGAAAAAGAACAGATCAGATCTAAACGCTTCATACAAGAGTGCTCCACCTAGATCCACCCAAAGGCCCCATCCCTTGGGGAATCAAAGGAGGAGAACTCGATCTTCATCATCAGCAATCAAGCGCTTCATCTCCTCTCCATTCATTTGGAGAACCTCCGATCTAGTATTTCTTGCAAATATCTAGATCCTCGTTTTTGTTTATATTGATAAACCTTGTTCTTGTGGCAGCTTGTTGTCATCCCGAGAGCCCCCAATTCGGTTGTGGGTGTGTGCCCCGATAGTGTTGTAAAAGGCACCGGTTCCCGCCTCGAAGGGATCCAATAGTGGAGAAGGTGGATCGGGCCTCTCGTGGCGAGATCCATCGGAGAATAGGGTGAGGCCTATTGTGGCGTGGTGGTCTTAGAACCGCCCACCCCTCCAACGCAGATGTACTTCCCTTAACAAGGAAGGAACTGCGGTAAAACAAATCCCTGTGTCTCCGCGTGCTCCACTACGGTTTCCTCGCTCCTCTTTTACGTGCTTAGTAGTTAGGGCTACATATAGGAAAATTCTCGTAGTTGCATATCTAGAGAATTTACTTTGTGTCAAGCCTAAAATTGAAAAAGTATTAAAAATTGGTTAGCACCTATTCACCCCCCCCTCTAGGTGCCCATACGATCCATTTCAATTGGTATCAGAGCCTCGGCTCTTATTTCGGGCTTAACCGCCTAAGAGAAGTATGGGTTCCAAGGGAGATGGGAGTGATGCTCCGGAGGTAGTCACCATGAACGATATCAAGACGTTGGAAACAACCTTGGTGAGTTCAATGGAGGCTAAGATGGAAGAGATGCGTCAATTGATAATGCGTCTCTCCACATCCGCAGCATCACCTCCATCTAACTCTGAGGATACCACTCCGCAATCCAAGGAAACGGGTAAAACTGTTTCCAAAGATAACGAAGTGGTAGGTGATGATACTAGTAAGAGCTCCTCCTCGAAAAAGGATAGCGGTAAGGATGGATACAATGAGGTTTCTCATGTGTATTCCCCTGATCCGCCTATTCCTCACCCACATATACATAATAGGGGTGATCCACCCAAACTGTCAGCTTCTACTTTCTCTCAATGGCAATTTTTGATGAAATCTCATGTGTGCAGTTCCTCCATAGAGTTGTGGAAGATCATCGAAAATGGTCTTCACGTTGGAAATCCTAACAATCTCACAAGGAGAGAAGTGGTTGATAGCCAACTCAATGCTACAGCTCTACACATGATACAGCTTGGTGTGGGTGATAAAGACATGCCACACATTCAGCATCTTAGCACAGCTAAAGAAGCTTGGGATGCTCTCACCGAGCTCTTCATCGGAAATGAAAGTATGAGAAGGAATAGATATGATGCCTTGAGAAATGAAGCTGAAGGATTTTATATGCTAGATGGAGAAGACCATGAGGACATGTATAGGAGGCTCAAGGCAATAGCTACAACCTTCAGAAACCACGGTGCAGCTCATGTTGATGATGCTTGGATCAAGCGCAAGTATGTCAGTGCTCTTATGCCATTTGAGCCCACAGATTTGAAAAGTCTCCAAGGTAGGCATAATTATAACCTCATGTCATCCAATGAGGTAATGCAAGAAATGGCCGCCTTCAAAGTGGCTGCCAAGAATGCCGAAGATGCTCGTGCTCGAGCTATGGGGATGCAAAAGGGGGTCAACATGGCTTTGAAGACTAGTGTGATTGATCATGATGAATATGCGGTAGAAGGTCTATACTGTCCCGAAGATATAAAAAGGATCCACGGACAATACTTGGCTCTTTATGCAAGAAACTTTTGGAAAGATCCAGCCAAGGCTAAAGCTGAACTAGATCGCAAAAGTGGAGCCTATGGAAGAAAAGAAAATGGTGCCAAGCTGAGAACATGCTTTAATTGTGGTGACCGGCTGCACTTCGTAGCTGAGTGTCCATATCAAAGTAGAGAGGATAATATAGGAAGACTCATTTTCAAGGACAAATCAAAAGCTCCACGTAAGAAACAGTTTGTAAAGAAGAATGCTCCTTTCAAGAAGCAACCAAAGATTGTTCTAGTAGCTCAAGAAGAATATTCATCGGGGAGTGAAGATGAGGACGAGGACGATAGCTCTCAAGAGGTGGCTGCTATAGCCACCACATCTACATCAACATCTCTCTTCGACTCTCCGAACGAAAACATCATCAACAAGAATGCTACTTGCCTCATGGCAAGAAGCTCCGAGGTAACTTCTTCTAACTCTTCTTTTCCCAAGGCTATGATAGACATGGATGATCCTGCTAGTCTTAAGGTTAAAGAAGAGATTATTGCTTTGGATTATTTCTATACTAACTTGCAAGGTGAGCACAAAGTTCGTTTTGAGGCTCTTATGGATCAGCTGGCCCAAAACGAAGCACTCCTCGAAGAAAAGGTCAGAATTGAAAGGGAGGATGCAATGGAAATTGCATCCCTAAAACATGCTCTTGAAGAAGAAGAAGCTCGGGTCTCTCTTGAAGAGAGGCTTGAGTCTATGGAAGAGTCACATGAAGAAATTGTGACTAAACTCGTTAAGGAACGTGACAATGCTATCACCAAGGCAAAGAAGTTAAAGAAGGAAAGGATTGACTTTGGGGCTGCTCATGATAGACTCTCCGAGGAATTGGAGAAACTTGACAATGCTCACAAGGCGTTGAAAAACGAGTTCTCTATTCTCAATGAGTCACATGATCAGCTTCAAAGTCGATTGGCCGAATATGATACTCCTAGCTCGTCCAACTCAACATATAGTAACAAGAAAAATGCTAGTGTGGAAAAAGGAGTGATCAAGGACATCACTACAAAGGACAAAGGTGTGCTTGATGAAGTTCTTGGCAAGCAAAGGTCAAATCATGGTAAAGAGGGACTTGGGTATTTCACCAAGTCCAAGAAGAAGAAAACCAAGAAGAACAAGACCAAGAATGTGCAATTAAAGACAAGCACTGCTGAGAAGGTTGTCACAAAAGACAAAACTAATAATATTGGTTTTGCAGGGTCTCACAATCTGAATTATGAACTCTTTTGTGATGATTATGGCGATGTTTATGCTTATTATGTTGGTCCTTTTGATGAATATATTGCTTGGTCTATTTGGGTCCCAAAGACCCTTGTTACTAACATGAAAGGATCCATTGAAAAATGGGTACCTAAAACCAAGAAGTAATTTTCTTGCAGGGCTATGCTTCCGGTGGGTCGAAATGGGTGCTGGATAGTGGCTGCACTAGTCATATGACTGGAAGCAAGGAGATCATCACGGAGATGCGTCCAAATCTTGATAATATCACAGTCTCCTATGGTGATAAGTCTAAATCTCAGGTATTGGGTCTTGGCAAGGTTGTGGTTGCCCACGATATCTCTCTCGTGGACGTCATGCTTGTTGAGACCCTTGGCTACAATCTTCTTTCTGTTCGTGCCCTTGGCAAGATGGGTTTTGCTGTTTTTATCGATGATGATTTGGTGGTACTCTTATGGAGCAAGTCTCTAAAGGTCGCTTTCGTTGGATACGTCGAAAATGACCTGTATGTGGTGGACTTCTCGGGGAAAACCACTTCGGGTCCGATGTGTCTATTCGGAAAGGCCGACGTGGGCTGGCTATGGCATCGCCGTTTAGCCCATGTCAACATGAGAACTTTGCAAAGTCTCCAAAAGGGTGGCCACATTCTTGGACTAAAAGACAATGTCTCCTTTGCCAAAGATCGTGTTTGCAGGGCTTGTGTTGAAGGAAAAATGCATGATTCTCCCCACAAGAGGAAGACTATTGTGTCATCAAAGAGGATCTTGGAATTACTCCATGTGGATTTATTTGGTCCTCCTTCTCATGCAAGTTTTGGTGGGAAGAAATATTGCTTGGTCATCGTCGATGATTACTCAAGATATACATGGGTATATTTCTTCAAGCTTAAAAGTGAGACTCAACAAACTGTCATCGACTTTGCCAATGAAGTTCAACGTCAACACAATGTTCCCATCTTGGCAATTAGAAGTGACAACGACATAGAATTCAAGAACTACACTTTAAACGAGTTTCTTAGCGAAGAGGGGATTAGACACCAATATTCCGCTGCGTACACCCCTCAACAAAATGGTGTAGCCGAGAGGAAGAACCGGACTTTAATGGATATGGCAAGATCTATGCTAGCTGAATTCAAGTCTCCTTATAATTTTTGGGCTGAAGCCATATCCACTGCTTGTCACTCATCAAACCGGCTCTACCTTCGGAAGATCTTGGACAAGACCCCATATGAAATACTTACCGGCAACAAACCCAACATCTCATACTTCAGGGTATTCGGGTGTAAGTGTTTCTTTCTTATTAAAGGTGTCCGTTTGTCAAATTTTGAATCCAAGGCTTTAGAAGGTATTTTTGTTGGTTACGGTGCCGAATCCCACACTTATAGAGTCTACAACAAGCTCACTGGGATTGTTGTAGAATCTTGTAGTGTGGAGTTCGATGAAAATAACGGCTCCTTTGTAGGGCAAGTTGATGTTTGTGATGCAGATGTCGAAATACCCCAAGATGCCATAAGAAGAATGGGCGTGGGATTTTTCCGCCCCATTGAGGAACCCCTTGTGGCGGATCGGGAAGGACAATGCTCCACACATGTGGAGCCCTCATCTACACAAGATCAACAAGCTCCTACTGTTGGAGACAATCCTGCACCAACACCACAATCTGCTGAAGACCATCTGTCCACTGGACAAGCTAGTAGTCCCAGGCCGGACTATCCGCCCCCTCCAAGGGGCGGACAATCCGCCCCTGGCACTCCAACTCGTACCAGGGGATCCGAAGGAGAAATCAACATCTCTGAAGCTCCCAGGCCGGATTCTCCGGCCCCCAGGGGCGGAGTATCCGTCCATGGGTCTCCAACTCCAGTCAGGCTCTCTCAGGAAGATGGCTCTGGTACTTCACCTCCCAGGCCGGATAGTCCGGCCCCTCCAAGGGGCGGATTATCCGGGCCTGAAGAAAATGTTCAGCAACAATCTTCTGGCAGTAACGGTGACCAAGATCAAGGGCAAGGCAGTAATCAAGACAAGGATACAACAATTGAATCCACTCCTCCTAGAAACAATAAGGACATTGAGGCTCGTCGCAAGGCTCGTGCTGATCGCAACCTTGAACTAAGAGGTCACACTCTTGACAAGGTTGTTGGTGATCTACGACGAAGGGTATCCACTCGAAGTGAGCTTGCTAGCTTCTGTGATCATCAAGCTCACATTTCCATGGTTGAACCAAAGAAGGTTTCTTGAAGACCCCGATTGGGTTGTTGCAATGCATGAAGAATTAAACAACTTCAAACGCAACAAAGTTTGGAAGCTCGTAGAAAAGCCAAAGGATTGCCGCAATGTTATCGGCACCAAGTGGATCTTCAAGAACAAACAGGATGAAAATGGCATTGTTGTGAGGAATAAAGCACGACTCGTGGCTCAAGGATTCTCTCAAGTAGAAGGAATTGATTTTGACGAGACCTACGCTCCTGTGGCTCGCCTTGAGTCCATCCGTATCCTTCTTGCATATGCAGCCCATCATAATTTTAAATTACAACAAATGGATGTTAAGAGCGCTTTCCTTAATGGTCCTCTACATGAGTTAGTATACGTCAAGCAGCCCCCGGGGTTTGAGGACCCCAAATTTCTGAACCATGTCTACAAACTCGATAAGGCGCTCTATGGCCTTAAACAAGCCCCACGTGCGTGGTATGAGCACCTTAAAGAGCTTTTGCTAGACCGTGGATTCGAAGTTGGGCAAATCGATCCCACTCTTTTTACTAAGAAGGTTAATGGGGAGCTTTTTGTATGCCAACTTTATGTAGATGACATTATTTTTGGCTCTACTAACCAAGATTTTAACGATGAATTTTCAAAGCTTATGACTGACAGGTTTGAGATGTCCATGATGGGTGAGCTCAGGTTCTTTCTTGGATTTGAAATCAAACAACTTAGAGAGGGAACCTTTATTAATCAAGCTAAGTACATCCAAGACATGCTCAAAAGGTTCAAGATGACGGATCTCAATGGCGTTGCTACCCCAATGCAAACAAAGTGTCATCTTGAGCTCAATCCCAAGGGTAAAGATGTGGATCAAAAGGTATACCGATCCATGATCGGCTCTCTCCTTTACCTCTGCGCATCTAGGCCCGATATCGTGTTAAGTGTAGGAGTGTGTGCAAGGTACCAAGCCGCTCCTAAAGAAAGCCACTTAGTGGCAGTCAAGCGAATCTTTCGATATTTGGTTCATTCCCCAAATTTTGGGTTATGGTATCCCAAGGGTTCAAGTTTCTCTCTATGTGGTTACACCGATTCAGATTGGGCTGGTGACAAAGATGATAGGAAATCAACCTCTGGTGCATGCCAATTCTTGGGCAGGTCTCTAGTGTGTTGGTCATCAAAGAAACAGAATTGTATTTCACTCTCAACCGCCGAAGCTGAATATGTTGCTGCTGCAAGTGTTTGTATTCAATTGTTATGGATGAGGCAAACTTTAAAGGAATATGGTGTCAATTGTGACAAAGTGCCTCTTTTATGCGACAATGAAAGTGCTATCAAAATTGCTTACAATCCGTGCAGCATACGAGAACAAAACATATAGAGATTAGCAACCACTTTATTCGGGATCATGTTGCTCGTGGAGATATTGCTCTATCCTTTGTGAACACGAAGAACCAACTTGCTGATATTTTCACTAAGCCCCTCGATGAAGCAAGATTTTGTTATTTGCGGAATGAGCTAAATATCATAGATTCAAGGAGCTTGGCTTGACTACCCTTGCACACTCACTTGCTCTTATTCATGTATTTGGTTTAGATGCGGGCATAGACATAGGGGGAGTGTGGTCCTAATTGATTGGGCCAACCCTCCCCCCATAATGCCGAAAGCAAGTAAAATCATTTCCCTTAATATCATTTTGTGATATGTGGGTCATCGATGAGCATTGGTTTTGAACTCAAGATACATCTTCGCGGTGTCATGCCATGCGCTCCAACATGATGGCTTCGGTCACCGCCCTCTTCCTCGAGAAGAGTTGGTTTTTCATGGGTCTCATTGGATTTTCTTGCATACCTTTTGTTCTTATGGAAAACACACTCAACTTTGGCTTTTGGTTGATTTGCTTCTTGCAAATTTGGGTGTGTAGTACCATCTCAGTTCGATACTCTCAACCCAAGCCTTTCTCTCCCTCCTTGAACCATCTATTCTTGCACACAAGTCCTCTAAAACACCATCGCTCTTCTTCCTTTTTGGCGTTTCGATGCCAAAGGGGGAGAAGTAGTTCTATTAGGTCTCGTGGATTTGCAAGGGTGGGCACAAGCTTTTCGATTTTAGTCGTTTTTATTTGCTTGCTTGTGCCTTTTTCTAGCGTGAACTTGTTTGCTATTTGTGGTTGTTTGTGTAAGACTATGTCGTACTCCACAGTTTGGTACTATGGTTGGTATTCATGGATTTATGGATTTATCTATCATGGACCCCATGGAATTCTGGAATTATGGAGCATATTTGATGGCATATGGATTCATGGGATTATCTATGTATGCCTTGGCTATATTCTCATTCCGGTGGTATGGCATTTTTTCCAAAACCTTAAAGTAATGTTCTCCCTAGTGTGTGTATTTGTATTTCATGCAAATCTTAAATATGCACACATCTAGGGGGAGCGTCTTTCTTCATTTAAGGTGGCATTTGCCGGTTTTTATTGCAAATCCTAGTATTGTCATCTAACACCAAAAAGGGGGAGATTGAAAGAACATTTCTTAATCCCTAGTGTTTTGTGTGTTAGATGACAATACCAAGGATCATTTAATGTGTGTTGAAGTGTTGCAGCTCTATTTGAGAATAAAGGGAAACGGACTCTGCATTTGGGGGAGGATAATCCGGCCCCACCAGGGGCGGATAATCCGCCCCTCCCTTTGCCCAAGCAGGCGCAAGCCCCAGAAGGGGGGCGGAATTTTGGCCGGATTTTTCGGCCCCGCCGGATAATCCGCCCCTCAAGGGGGCCGGATAATCCGCCCCCCTGCTCATCGCCAAGGCGCAAGCCCCAGAGAGGGGGCGGAGTTTTGGCCGGACTTTCCGGTCTGGCCGGATAATCCGCCCCTCAGGGGGGCCAGATTATCCGCCCCCAAGAACTTCACCAAGCTTCACCAAGGTGCAAGCCCCAGAGAGGGAGCGGAGTTTCCGCCGGAGAATCCGCCCTTGGGGCGGAGTTTTCCCAGGGGGCGGATAATCCGGCCCAAGTGGGGGGCGGATAATCCGCCCCCAAAGTTGTGCAACGGTCAGATCTGGGGAGGGGGTATTTAATCTAGCCATCCCCCTACTGCCAGAACTCTTGATTCATCTCGAAAAAGAACAGATCAGATCTAAACGCTTCATACAAGAGTGCTCCACCTAGATCCACCCAAAGGCCCCATCCCTTGGGGAATCAAAGGAGGAGAACTCGATCTTCATCATCAGCAATCAAGCGCTTCATCTCCTCTCCATTCATTTAGAGAACCTCCGATCTAGTATTTCTTGCAAATATCTAGATCCTCTTTTTTGTTTATATTGATAAACCTTGTTCTTGTGGCAGCTTGTTGTCATCCCGGGAGCCCCCAATTCGGTTGTGGGTGTGTGCCCCGATAGTGTTGTAAAAAGGCACCGGTTCCCGCCTCGAAGGGATCCAATAGTGGAGAAGGTGGATCAGGCCTCTCGTGGCGAGATCCATCGGAGAATAGGGTGAGGCCTATTGTGGCGTGGTGGTCTTAGAACCGCCCACCCCTCCAACGCAGATGTACTTCCCTTAACAAGGAAGGAACTGCGGTAAAACAAATCCATGTGTCTCCGCGTGCTCCACTACGGTTTCCTCGCTCCTATTTTACGTGCTTAGTAGTTAGGGCTACATATAGGAAAATTCTCGTAGTTGCATATCTAGAGAATTTACTTTGTGTCAAGCCTAAAATTGAAAAAGTATTAAAAATTGGTTAGCACCTATTCACCCCCCCCCCCCTCTAGGTGCCCATACGATCCATTTCATCTAGTAGTGGCATTCGGTATATTCGAGATGCCACTACTATGTTAGCTATTAGCAAAGGCGTGTTCTTTCTAGGGCACACCACTGGGAAAATGACTATTATAAGGGTTTTCCTACTAGCGCATTGGTGTGTATAGACCGAGGCGTAAGGGTGGTCATCGTACTCGTTTAATTAAAGAGTGTAATCTTGTTCATTATGCTTTGAGTTGTGCTGAACAGGTGGAGAATGATTCTGAGCCTGCTACATATACTGAAGCCATTGCATCTGTTGACCACGAGAAGTGGATTTCTTCTATGCAAGAAGAGATGCAATCACTTAAGAAATATAGCACGTGGGATGTTGTGCGCTTGCCTAAACACAAGAAGGCTATCCTCTATAAATTGATATTTAAAAAAACAGAATGTTTGACTCCTACATAGCCTGCAAGGTTTAAGGCAAGGTTAGTAGCAAAAGGTTTCAGCCAAATTCCAGGTATTAATTATAATGATGTTTTCTCTCCGGTTGTGAAGCATAGCTGCATTCGTGCATTCCTTGGTTATTTTGCTATGCGTGATCATGAGCTTGAACAGCTAGATGTGAAGACTGCTTTTTTTCATGGTGAACTGGAGGAGGAGATTTACATGGACCAACCTGATGGGTTCATAGTGTCTAGTAAGGAGGATCTTGTATTCAAATTAAATAGGTCCTTATATGGTCTGAAATAGTCTCCAAGACAACGGTATAAAAGGTTTGATTCATTTATGCTTGCACATGAGTTCAAGAGATCTCAGTATGATAGCAACGTTTACATTAAGTTTGTTAATGGATCACTCATATACTTGCTGCTATATGTTGATGATATGTTGATTGCTGCCAATATCAAGAAAGAGATCACTACTTTGAAGGCCCAGCTAAGTAGTGAGTTTGAGATGAAAGATCTTGGTGCTGCTAAGAAAATACAGGTATGGAAATTACAAGAGATAGAAAATCTAGTTTTCTATTTCTTAGTCAGCATGATTATATTAATAAAGTTCTTCATCATTTTAATATGCCTGATGCAAAGAAAGTCACAACACCTATTGCACCACACTTCAAACTGTCATCTACTCAATGTCCTGTTACTAATGAAGATATTGAGTACATGTCTACAGTTCCATACTCTAGTGCTGTTGGTTCTTTGATGTATGCCATGGTTTGTTCTCGTCCTAATTTGATATATGATATGAGTTTGTTTAGTCGTTACATGGCTAACCCTGGTAAAGAACATTGGAAGGATGTTTAGTGGATTTTCGGGTATCTTCAAGGCACTTCGAAAGCTTGTTTGAAGTTTGGTAGAACTGGAAAGGGATTTGTTGGCTACATGGATTCAGATTTTGTTGCTGATTTGGACAAGAGAAGGTCCCTTACAGGTTATGTGTTTACTGTTGTTGATTGCGGTGTGAGTTGGAGGGAAACTTTGCAACCAGTTGTTGCCCATTCTACTACTGATGCTGAATACATGGTTATTGTTGAAGCATGTAAAGAGTATGTTTGGTTGAAAGGTTTGTATGCTGATCTTTGTGGTGATGATGCTTGCGTTAACGTGTTTTGTGATAGTCAAAGTGCTATATACCTTACTAAAGATCAAATGTTCTATGAGAGGAGCAAGCACATTGATGTCAAGTACCATTATGTGAGAGACATAGTCGCTTGAGGTAATTTGAAGGTATGCAAGATTAGTACTCATGATAATCCTGCTGATATGATGACAAAGCCAGTTGTTGTTCGAGTTTTGAGTTTTGTTCAAGCTTAGTTGGTATGCTATATAAGTTTCAGTTTTGTTCAAGCTTAGTTGGTATGACTGTTTATCCCAAGTGGCGTTTTGGCGTCGAAGGTGGTTTCTTTGTTGTTCGGGAGATTGTTGAAGTTCATGCTACAAGGAATTTGTCTCAAGGTGGAGTTTTTTATATGTTGATCCATATTTTACAAAGTAAAGACCAACTTCTGACGAGCAGAGCAAGGACTGTCGCCGGAGATATAGATCATTACCACCGCCTATTTATATTCCTTGTAAGCCGCCGGCTAGGGTTAATCGCAACATAAGTTAATCCACTGCGTTTGTAAACACTCTCGAAATAATGAAGTTTTGCTGGCTGGTGCCCGTGGTTTTTATCTCTCTTTGTTGGAGAGAATTTTTCACGTTAAAATCTTGTGTTCCTCACTATAATTTTCTTTTCATTCTTCGTTATTGCCTGTCGTGTTTATAACAAAATTCCTACTCTTTTTGGTTTCAAAAAATCTAAGAAGGGGAATAGGTGGAAAATAATGCCGCCTTTTTTAATGAAAACTTGCAGCACCAAAGCACCTGTGCTCTCGAATTTTGAAAAAAAAAGTAAATTTAGTTTCATAAAATCACAAACTATGTTCCACGGATACGTACATATATGTTGTATATTATATGAAGTTACAAAAAAAGTTGTTTTATTTTGGGCTATATAGAAAAAGATAAATTTCTGGCCATATATAGCACTAAGAACTCTTTTTATCTGTAGCCAGAAATACAAAATATTTTCTTACGAAAATTGGAGCGTCCATACTAATTAAATGCATATACCTACTTGTGTATTTTTTGTCAAATCTGCCCAAATCTGGTAACTTCAACCAAATCTGACCCCTACTCGAAACTAATTTGAAATCTGACTCCTGGGGTCGGCGTCATTTAAAATAACGCCGAAGTTGTGCATGTCGGCGCCAAGTTGTACCAGCTAGGAGGAAGGCCAGAGAGATCGGCGCCATTTGATACGGCGTCTGAGGCCAGGGTCAGATTCCAGGGATCAGATTCCGAATTAGTTTCAAGAGGGGTCAGACCTGGAATTAGTTTCGCCAAAAGGTCAGATTTAGCAAAAAAAATACCCTACTTGTGTTTTGTTGCTGATTTCTGGGACAGCTAGAAATACGGTTCCGGAAAGTTCGAAAACTGACAACTCTGGTGCTCTCGGGTGCTCAGGGATTTTTGTTGGCGCTTTCTACGCATCCACCATGGAACAGAGCATATACACAAACGTGTCGATCCAGCGTACACACGTACGAATTCGCACGTGCACGATCGCGTACCTGGCTTCTCCGGTCGACTCGTGGCACGCATGAGTCACCCGCTTCTTCTTCGACTAGCCAGTAGTTCAATTCGCCAGCTAGCTATAGCAAGCCTCTTGTCCCGTCCCATCCGAAAGCGATCGCCATTGATGGTCTCCTCCAGATCACAGCACCACGCCAGCTCCTCCCCGTTCACTGGTGCAACATCAACTAATCGTCACCATGATCTATCTATCCATGATCACCACCATTCTTTTTCTCCTTCGCCTGATTGCTTTTCCATAATCCCCGGCCAGATGGTGTCAGGCGTGTGAAGGAGGTTAATCTGATCAATCGTCGCGGCAGTCTAAGCCTACGCCCTAATAGGGTAGGTCGCCTCCGACGCACCGATTTGATCTGGCGCGACGACGCCGACGGACGGCGACCACGACCACGCCGACGGCGACTGCCGGCGATCGCGGCCCATCTATTGGGCGTGTTAATTTACTGGTTGTTTTAATCGTGGCGATATGGTTGTAACTCGGACACGCTACCCCTTCTTGACTATGAATACCAAGCTCGCTATGGCTCTTGCGAGAGAATATTATATGTCGACCGTGACAAATTTTAATTAGTAGGGCTTACTTAATTAACCGCTCATGGAGGAATTTCTGCACGTTAATTTGATTGATGCTCTCGGTCGATCTCATGGAGGAATTTCTGCACGTTTCTATATTCCGCGAGAATCACACCGTGACATATTCACACGAAACCGGGCTAGGGTAAGATAACCTATCTAGGGTTTCTTTTCTCCGTTAGCGACGCAATCGGTTCGTCCCGTCTCCAATGGTTTTAAGGACTTGGAGACGTGGCGGACCACGGCCCCTTGCCGATGGTAGGTCTTAGTGTTTTGTTTAGCTTTCTTCAGGATGTCGATGGGGTGGTTATGTCTTGAAGTCAGAATAAAGTCATTTTCACTATCTTCGCTCTAGTGGTGTGTCTAGCATCGGCCGGGACGCGTGGAATCGTGTGTCCGACGAATCTCTTGGGATCCGTTTGTTTTTCGTTTTCATTGGTCTATTTTAAGGCCGGTCTCTTCCGATCTACGTTGGTCGTCTTTTGAGGATGGTTATTGCTCCAATGCTTTGGTCCTTTAGGGTCTCAGCATGATGATTTCATATTCGTCTACTACAACAAGCTCTAGTACGACAAGCTTTGCCCGGCTCCGATGATGGAGAGGCGAGAACGGCGGCGCACCTTTGGCTGGTGCCAGTGTTTGTAGTCGTCGCTACATGGTCCAATGTTTTATTTATAATTTTTATTACTTTTGGAATCCTTTGTACTGCTATTGATGATTATTAATAGATCGGTGAAATTTCGCAAAACAAATGAGCTAGGATAAAGCCGAAAAGATATGTAGCAAGATAGGTAGCTAGATGAAAATAGATCAAAACATTTCTTTTACAACACAAAATATATAAGCGATAAAAGAGAGTGTGTGTGTGCTAGTCAAGTACTTGTTGTAGTAGCTTACCGTTGCAAAGAAAAGGAGTACTGCCCCCATTTCATAAAAGAAGGTATCTTTTTTTTCAAAAGTCAATCCATGTAAAGTTTCACTAAAATTTGAACATTATGAAATTTTACAATGTCAAATAAATTTTATTAGATATATTGTTACATATATTTTTTATATTATATCTATATAATATTGTATTTATTTTTTGTTTTTTCTTAAAGTTTGGTCAATTTTTTACGTTTTTTTATTTTTGAAAAAAATTATATGCCTTATTTTACCGAATGGAGGTACTAGTTGCTAGCTACATAGGTTCATATATTCCGACCTTCCCGGGCCCACAAACGGGTGCTTGGGGGGGGGGGGGTACAAAGAACACAGAGCACCAAAATTCCGCAAAAACCTCCATATGTGGACCTAAGATATGTGTGGAATTGTCCATATTAGCAATATGGATAATAATAGAAATAAAAAATGTGTTAGAAAGAAAATGGAAGAAAAAAAGTAGTTGGAAAAATGATAATAAACACTCTGCCGGGCTCACGACAAAGAGCTTTTCTGCCGTGGTTGATCACACGGCAAAGAAGTAATCTGCACTTTCGCCCGGTTTCGAAACTTTGAAAATTTTCTCGGAAAGATTCGACGCATTAATGAAAAGACATGGCACGAAATAATCGCGCGTACAAAAAAAATTCGGTTCAAAACTTTGCCGTGATTGACGTCTGGACGCACGGCAAAGTCTTTCTGTCATGACCGACCCGTCAACTGCACCGGGGAAGTGGGCCCTACCCTATGCAGTGCAGTGTCTTTTCTTTGCTGAGTGCTATTTGGCCTCTCTACCGTGCTCTTTTCTTTGCCGTGTTACTACTCAGTGCCTCTGCCGTGCGTTTTTTCTTTGCCGTGCTGTATTTATTTATTTACCGTGACATGTTTCTGTGCCGTGAGTTTTGTTCCAGGGTGAGTGCCCACGACAAAGAATCGACGCATGTCAGCGAGCTATTTTCCGGTAGTGTAACTTGGTATGGTTTTGTACCTACATGATTAATCGCTCAAAACATACTTGATTAGATATTGCAACTAGATCTCTGTTCCATAATATCAGACGTTTGGTAGCTAAGCTAGCATGCCAAAACATCTTATATTGTAGAACATAGATAGTATTATATATTAAGATACAGACAAAACCAAAAAAAAAAGAGACACAGAAACTCAAATGTAGTTCGGGATACATGTACATCATTTAAAAAAGTGCAAAAGTTTGAAAAATCCTAAGTGTAGGTAATGATATATTCTACAAACATGCAAAATATTATTTGAAACAGCATATGATCTGGGCAACACAAAAAATGAAAAAAAATCTATAAATTTGGAGGTTTCAAAATTTGCACTATTCGGTGTTTCAAATCCGCAAAAACAAAACATAGATGTTGTAACATCCACAAAATTTCCCAAATTTTGGGATATTAAATTAGTAAATAAAGTAGATTAAATTGTTTGACTTTGTTGAATTTCCAAAATCCTTGGTTTTAAAAACTTTGGTTAATAGTGCATTAACATGACTATCAAACTTATTTGTATTTCAATCCAACCATCTGACTTCGAGTGACAATTATCCCAAATAGCCATAATGGCATAGTGATAATAAAATACAGTTCTCAAAACATTTTTACTGAGAATAAGCTATCTTATTGTTCTATATTGAACAAATAATTTTAGAAAACTGAGAGTTTTTTTACTCAAATTAGAGGTATAAAACTCCTTTTATAAAAGTAACAATAAAAAATAAAAATGAAAAAATTGAGCCAGCCCACTAGGCCGACAGAAAGTGTGGACCACAAAGCATCCATCAATCTCCATTTGCTTTCTTTAAAAACCATGCAAAATTCGTTTAAAAACTCTATTGTACACTAAAACCTCTTCATTGTGCACTTCGTTCGTGCGGGTCTGAAGATCAGATCAGACCGCGAAGAAGTACGACTAGGTCATCCACGATCTTTAGTTTGTTTCCGCTCGTGTTGTACAAGGGTATATAAATCTAATCATTTTTGTTGCTAACATCTCGTAGATCGGATCTTGGTTTTATTTGCTTCTCGTAGGAATTTTTTATTTTTCATGATGTGAATTCCATCATCGACTCCTGACACAGAAAACATGTTAAATTCGGTTGATTGGCCAAATAGACACAATCCGGGTATCATGACCCATCGTCTGATCTGCCAATGGTCGGCTTTGAGGAGTATTCTTCCTAGTTGTTTCATGTTCCGCTATAAGGTCGTACACATGTTTAGTACCTTGGGTAACAATATGATGGGTAGCGTTTAATTGCGTAGGAGAAAATATGTCGTTACTTACAGAAGGTTTATCGTTGTAGATTTTCAAAGATGATAACTTAAACTCTTACAGTGGTGCGATGACGCCTAGCCGATCTTCCTTGAAAGTGGCTAAGTAGGCCTTCAGATCCACATCTTCTTGCTTCTCTTGCAACACCGCAGTTCTTCCCGTCTATTTTTCTGAATATTCTCAAAAGTTTAGGGATATTCACCTATAGTTCATCAAAGGTGGACCGTATGATGTTCTCAAGACTAACATCAAAAGGTTTGGCGATCTTATCGGCCGTGATGATCCGATTTATAGAAGATGCCCCCTCCGTAGTCACCAAAATGTGTGTGTGTAAACGATTCCGGCTATACTGAACATGTTAGACTGTACCCAACGCCAATGAAGATGATCCGTAACTCACATCAAAGGAGTCTAGCTAGAAACACGATATGCAAGACAGTCTAGCTGGCACTTTTAAGACACGAACTCAGTTTCTTACTCACCAACGAAATACGTGCAAAGTCGCCTAAGAAATAAAAGCATGACAAGGGTTGAGAGGTAAACAGTTAGATGCATTTGTGATCATCGATTTTTCGTTTACTTTCAATCCGCCGGCACCTCTCATTTTTTTTAAAGGAGCATGTATTAATATCATAAGATACCAATTACAATCAGCCTCTGCAATAACACATTGTCCTAACGGCTATACGGATGCACATAGCTAAAATAATAAAGAAGAACTATAAAAAGAGAAAAGTCCCGCTACAGTGACCCATTCGTTGAAACAGCAGTACTACCACCACCAAAACAACATCAAAAGTCTAGCTTCTCCAAAAGCGACGCCTTTAAGAAGGAAACAGTGCACAAACACCGTCATTGTCCATCATAGATCTTAGGTTTTCACCCTGAAGAAAGTACATGCTCTCAAAACAATATCTTTAACAAGACCATTGCCAGTCACAACCAATTAAGGCCAGACACTGAGTTTTCACCCTGAAAGATAGGACTGTAAACCTCACATGTGCAGTCGTCCCCACTTGCATGCCACTGCTCCAAGTCACGAGTCACCAAGCCAATTATTCATCACCACCCAGACTCGAACCACCATTATCAGTCCTCAGAACTCGGTCTTCATGATCTTCTCCGCCGGCACCATGGAACGAGAACATGCCCCCTAATATTAACAGCCAACAGAGCTTTGAAGCGCTTCCTCTGAATCCAAACGGTCAGAATAAAACATGGGTGCGCACGACCGAATCGTTCCAATCCGGCAATCTTCAAGCATTATTCGTCCATGAGAGTTCGCCGACGGAGCCTTCCGAAACTCACCATTTCGACCAGATCCACGAGGGCAAGCATCAAGCAGATCTTCATCTTCGCGCGAGAGGAACCCTAGGACCACCTTCATTATTCAAGCACACCAGCAGACCCCCACACCGTCGATCAGAACAACGAAGGAGAATAACGAAGGAGAAGGCAAGGAAACGCCAGAGACAAGTACGATACCGGATCAAGGTCTAGATCGAACTCATCTCTCAGCGCGCCCCATGACCACACTTTGCCGCTCCGGCTCGCATCCGCCATGGCCAAAAGGTACATGGCCGCGCCTGGAAAGAAACTCTCATGTATATATATTATTGCAGCTAGTCTTTCTGTACGAGTCATGGATTTTCTTTTATACGTCTAGAATCATTAGATTACAGGTGACAAAATCTGTATCTTCGGTCATTACAGTCCTATATATCTCGTCTGCTCGTAATTCGGCCCAAAATAGGTGAGTGCGTATGTCGAATAACAATAATCACAATCGTCCTTGATCTTAAATATAGAAATATTATAGTATTCCCTAAATAAGAGAAAAACTAGCAGTACGTGCCACGATGCATGTAATTCCGTGTGGGGCGGCGACTGGCAGGGTGGTACGTGTAGAAGTGGCATGCATGCAGCATGCTGGTATGTTCGTGGCGCGACGAACCTGGGACGAGGAGTAGTTGAGGTATACTACGTGTCAACTCCTCGCAGCCAACAGAGATCTCTGATTTTCAGCTCCCCTGGAACTGGAAAGTGCAAAACAAAATTTCCGTCTGTACTAGTTTTACCGCTGTGCAGCTTCTTCCTCCTGTGACTCCATCCCACTTCCATCGGAGCTCCCGAGGAGTGCAGCCATGGCGGTCGATGAGCCAACCAAAGCAAGTTCCAAAACCGACCTCCCATCCGCAGTACTACTTCTCTCTTGATATCGCCGTGTACTTTTTCCGGATTAATTAATGAGACAGCGATGTGATACGATTTCCTGAGATGGCCTAGGTTTTAGTTTATGTTCTGTAGATTATCTCGCTCTGTGTGTTCGATTTATGGAACAAGCTGATTTTTGCACGTAGAAACACAGAGGCTTCCTTTTTTTTTTTGAAGAAAACAGAGGGTTCTTGACAAGAAAGAAACAAATAATCCCCATTTGATGTTTTCTGGGTTCACATCCTTTCTCCAACTCTGAATATCGGATCGGTTGACTCTCTTTGATGTTCCATATTTAGCCGATTGACTGGTCGATCTTTAGTCGCATAACAGTTGCTTACCGCAAGACTAGATACGATTAAGAGATTCTGTAAAATAAATAATTGATCGATTGCATAACGATTACTCTGCTTTTCTTGGTTGCTTGATTTTTCTTGCTTGGTTTTTCAGAGGAGGACGCCAGAAGGTAGTAATTCCGAGTCCGCCAAGACCAAGATGGGGCAGAAGATGGCATTGGTGCATCAGAGGCTCTCTTTGCTTCACAGCAGCAGCAGCAGACACGGTGATAACGACTTTGAGCCGACGGTGAGAACCTGATCTCGTATTGCCACATTTCAGGCACTTCTACTTTATAAAGCTTTAGAGTATCAAATGCATGTTGTTGGTGTCTTGGTGACTGCAGGATGAGGATCTCGCTATTGTTGTTGGTCAGAAGACTATGGAAATCGATGACGGCGATTATCGATACAGCAAACTTGACTATGTTCCTTTGAGAGTAAGTATTATTTTGCTTTAATTCTCTTGTATATACATTACTTAGAACACAAATGGATTGACCGTCCCTTTAAATGAAAGAAATTATATCTGCACGTTGTGATAATTGTTCGTCATTGTTTTGTTTTCCATCCCTATCGTAATTTTCGTAAATTATGAGCATACAACTTATTGATCTAACCTCGTTGTGGCAGGTCATAAGGCCAGGAAGCGTCAAAAATGGGCAAGAAAAGCGTCAATCCTTTTGTTACAAACATGGAGCAAAGAAAAATAGCACGGGCCTCACTAAAACTTATAAAGTAATATAGACACCCTAATTCGGTCTTTCTATTTATGCGTGTGATATTAACATGCCTTATCACTTATCAGGGAAATTAGAACAGATAAACAGAGCTACCAGTTTCAGTTATGAAGTCATCATGCTTCATATGATAGTGTTAGAGTATCTTTTCTTGCGTCTTTTGGCTTCCATTTTCTGTTCTCTATTTCTGATTGGCACTTTTATTTAGAGATTATTTGTTCTCATGTAAGCTGTGAAGCTTCTTAGTTTTTCCTTCTAATACAAAGATACACATTTTGATGTGTGTTCATGAAAAATGTGAACTCATTGTGCTTCATAGATTTTGACCTGTCAAAAAAATAACAATTCACGTTATTAAGTATCTTCACGCATGTATATAAGGAGGTAATAATGTGTTGTTCTTCTTTCGCTGGTTCTTTATTTTCAGAGGAAAAGAGGGATACCAGCAGGTTCCAAGTCTGCCAAGAGCAAAATGGAGCAGAAGCCGGAATTCTTTAACAGCAGCCGCAGTAGCAGTAGTGACAATAAGAGTGACACGGATGATGATTTTGACCCGAGTGATGAGAATGCTAACTTTGAGCTGACAGTAAGGCCTTACACGAAACAATTTAAAAGTGCTTTGGTTAAGACATTTTTATGATTCAAAACTTTATTATGTCACACTTTGCACTGTGGATGGCTGAGTTAAAATTTCTTATCGGAGAAATAGACTAACTATGAACAAGTTTCTATGCTTTGATTGATTGTGTTACAGAGGAAGAGAAGGGAGCTAGCAGGTTCCAAATCTTCTAAGAGCAAGACACCGACGTCACCGTTGGTTGATAGCAGCAGCAACAGTAGTGAGGGCAAGAACGACAAGGATTCTGATTTTCAGCCTGGGGTAAGTGGGACTCATTTCACATGGATCCATTTAAGACACGTTTGTTGTTCAAATATTGAAAGATCACTTGTTCATATATGGAAGAAGTGTTTTGTAAAAAATAGGCAGGGGGTACGTCGGCTGTCTCTAAATAGATCAATATGTGTACTAGAATCTGCAAATTTGATGGCTGTTAAAATTTATAATTGGAGCAATAGATTAACTATTAACAAGTTGTGACTCCACAGGTATCTGGTGATGATGGCCGGAAGAAATATGCACGGTACTTCAGCTTTTGTTGTTTTTGTAGTGGTAGAATGCGTAGAAATCCTTCAAGTATGTCTGACTTATACACCTGAGACTTCATACAAATTGTAGTGTTAAGGACTTCTATGGAACTGCTTGGGACAGAGCTGTGAAGGTAAATGCGAAATTGCCGGCAGAAGGTCCAAGTTTCGTGAAGCTTATGCTGAAATCGCATGTTGTTAGGGTATTTTGGCTGGTAAGTCTATGTTTACTAGTGTTCTCATGATTGTATAATGCTGATGAATCAGTATTTGTTTTTCTTATGAAAAACATTCAGTTTGCGTTTTCTATTTGAAAACTAGATTACAAGGCAGTTGACTTCTACATAAGACAAAAACATAAAAGTTAGAGAATGTATAGATATGTGAAATTGAGCTTTAGACAGATCATGTGTCACAAATTAATTAAGTTTCTTTTTTCTCCCTATGCATTTGACTTTCATGTTTCTCTCCCAGAGCCTCCCGGTTAGCTTTTGTAGAAATCATCTTCCAGAGCATGATGTTACAATTGAGTTAGAAGATGAGGATGGACACAGCTATGATACAAATTACCTAGCTAAGAAGACCGGACTCAGCGGTGGGTGGAATAGATTTTCGGTACAGCATGATCTTAAAGTTGGCGATGCCGTGGTCTTTCAACTTGTGAGACGAACAAGATTTAAGGCTAGTGCTTCATAAATTTTTGGCCCACTGCTCCATCCTTGTTCATGATATATACCGTCTGCACATTCATGCATAATATTTGTGCTGATACCACAAACGATTAAGTATGTTTCAGGTGTACATTCTAAGAGAGGATAAGTTCACTACAACTGATGGTGCACTCAGTCTCCTGAGTTTGGACACCTCCAAGGAAAACAATATATTCGGTGAGTAAAAAAGTTTTATATTGTTCAGTTTTGAACTTTCTGTGTTATTGTAAAGGGAAAAACATGTTTTGGAATTTGAATCTGCAGAATTATTTGTTTTATTCCACAATGCAGAAGAAGATAGTTCTGCTGGTGATGTTAAGTCCAAGGAGCTGGAGATTACCAGAGTGAGCAGCAAAGCATCGAACGATGACAGCGGCAACCTAGACAGTGAAGAAACAGCAGATGATTCAGACACTAATTTCGGCGCCATGACAAACCTTAGAAACTTCAAGATCGTTATCAATGGCTCGGTCATCGACAGCAAACTATTTCCCAATCGCCTGCGCACGGCATACTACAAGCTCTGCTGCGCCAGGAAGGCGTTCCTCCACAGGCATCTTCTCAAGCAGATAAACTCCATGCTCGCGGCGGGGGTGATCGCGGAGACTGTCAACATCGCCGAGGGCATTAGAGCCTCCCCTACCTCTTCATCTTCCCTCGAGGACCTTGCAACATGGAAGAAGACCCTGGAGTCCTTCGAGCTCCTAGGCATGGACGTAGGCTTCCTGCGCAAGCGTGTTGACGACCTCCTTGCCCTCCTCACTTCTCAGTCACTGTCGAGAGACCTCCTCCAGGTGGCTGTGGAGGGTTGTAAGGGGTACAAAAAGGTGAAGCTAGAGCGGGACGGTGTCGCGGAGAAGATGAGAGCCCTCGAGTCGAAGATGTCAAGCCTCAAGGCTGCCCTGACGGGGATGGACGTGAAGATGAATGAGATGATGGAGTCGAGCATGAAGAAGATGAAGGAACAGGCTATGCGGCAGCTGGCAGCCGCGCCATGGTGATCGACAACATATTGTGTACACTTTCAGTAACTAGCTCAGACTTGCCCTGTCTATCTAGTTCTTGTTATCTGTATATATCTTGGGTTGGTAGATTAAGCAACGTACCAGGATGCTGTTTTTGGTGCACATCAATGCTACGAGATGGGATGAGCGTTGTTTCAAGGTTTATTATGAGTGTGCTCTCCGTTTCTCTCTACTGATTTTATTTTTTTGAAACGAGGCAAAAGCTTTCAATTGGCAAAATCAGTAGAGAGAAACTGAGCATGTCCATGATTGTATTTCAGTTTTAGGTGCTAGTTTAAGCAGACTTCAAGTGGTTTCTAAAATAAATGGCATCGATTTCAATTGGCAAAAAGAATTCTCGATTGAATGATTGCTCTAAATGAGACAACATTTTTCTGTTCATGGAACTTGTGGAGGAGAGGTAAATTAAAATCAGAAATTCTGAACAAATAACTGAAGGAACAAACCTTACAGAAATTATAATATTTTTCTCCGATTCTGAAAAGTTTTCAGGTACACTTGTTGCTGGCTTAACTACACGATAACATCGATGGAAAATTAAGAATACAAACTCGCTTGGCATAATCTGTGCCTAGTTAAACAATCACTTGGCTAATTCAAACGAAAAGATCACTTGGACTTCTTTTTTTGCGAAAAGATCACTTGGACTTAGTTTGACCAAATATCCTGTTGAGCGTAGCGGCTAAGCGGACGGCCCCTTGCGCCAGCCTCAGGTTCACGACCGGCAGCCTGCTACCGAAATAGTCATCTGCACCCAACACAAACAATAGTAATTATTTAGTTATCTGCATACCCAGTATTTTGATAGAGGGAATAATTTCGAACAGATATCAGTTGCACAAAGCATTTGAAATTAAATAATCCGTCAAAATCCGAATTATAAACTACAATGACGACCTGATAGGGCTGAATCTTCCGTCATGTTCTTGTACGCCCAGTCGCATGCTGCACTGATGCCCTCGGATGCATATCTTCGCAGTGGGAAATAATTGATCAAATCATTAATTGCTATACAATGGAATAGTAATTCGTAATATCACAATGAAATCTTTACTGATCGTTGCAAATCATAAAGAAAATATTCCTATGTAAGATTTAAATCCAGTAATAAACCCTGAACATTTTTGGTTGTCGGTTTGCTTGCGAGAATAGGCATGGAGAACATACATGTCAGGGCACGCCATCAGGTTCTTGCCGCACTCTTCCCACCCCTGCACTTGCCCTGACCACTCTCCCTGCACTCAAATCACTTAGTGTCCGTCAGTTACCATATGAAAAAATTGCAAATCATGTCCAGCAGTTGAACCAGCTACAGATCATACGAAAAAGGTTATTCAGAACAATTTCCACACCGTAATGTTCTTGGTCAGCGCATCGACGAACTCAGCGGTGCCTTGGTGGTAGTAGACCTTTTCAGCCGTCTAGATGATATTCACGTCCCAGACCTGACAACGACTAACAACGCTCAAATGGTGGCTTATTCGGAAAAAACGATCTAAAGGTGAAAGTTTCAGCATTGCCATGTATTTCTGTCAGAACCAGGGGCCGGTCTGAATTCTGAAACAAGGCGAGGCTTTACATGGTGGAGCTCGGTCTTCCTCCTGTACCAGTGGACGTCGATGGCGCTCTGTCAGAGCTGGACCCCACGTGCAGAGGCTACAATAACCATCTCGGAAATTTGCAATTCATAATCGAGAAAATATGAGCTAAACTTGAAATCTTGAACCATAAACAGTCGCGAAATTGACCTGGTGGACGTCTCCCATGAAGTGTGAGAGGAACAGGAGTGCCTCTGTCAGGTTGTCTGCAGTGTAAGTGTTGGACAACCAGTTTGTCATCAGTAATTCAGCATGACTGACTAATTATGGAGCACTGAATCTCAAATTGTTCTGAAGTTTGTACTAGGGTCGAACTGAGCATTACATTGGCTGGAAGGCGATGATGATCCGTAGGTGAGTAGCTGGGAGGTGTAGTTGTTGATGGCGCCGGCGACGCACCGGCCCTTGACGCCCTCCTCGTCCATGCAGTCCCCTGACGCCCAAAATACCATCAGAAATTCATGATCTTTTCGCTCGCTATGCACAGGAGTCTGATTGAAGTTTCAGTGCAAGTGCAGAGATTGTCGGGGGTGTCGACGAAGTGCAGGGGCGCCGACCAGTGGTACCTGAACCTCACCTCGTCGGCCCACGAGCACAGGCTGCTCAGGGATAAAACGCGAAGCCTAAGAAGCAGATCAAAGATAAAACGCGAAGCCTAAAAAGCATCTAGCTTGCCACCGAAGACAACTAGGCTAAGACGACCGGAGCTCCACGACAACGCCTCCCAGAAGGTAACGACGCCACAAGCGCCGCCGCCGCCGAGACCACAAGGGTCTAAGGTTTTCACCCGGAGCCCTAATGTGGTGAGAGTAGCCACAACAACGCCTCCAAGAGGGTCACGACATCCACAGACGTCATGGAGGTCACGCCGACGAAACCCTCGAGCTCGAGCCCCTATAGTCCCCATCTCTAGAGGAAGACCGTGCCATGCCTTGGGAGGCCCGCCTAGGCTCATATGGGGCCCACAGGGCCTAGATCTGGGCCACCAGCGCACCGGCCGGCCACCGGTAGCATGGCCTGTGTCACCTCGCCGCCCTGAGTCAGCACCGCCGCACCCCGCCGCCACGAACCGCCCCGCCGCCGTTGGAAGTCCAGGAGGCCGAGGAGGGCGAGCCGCAGCCGTCGAACCGCAACCGCCGCAAGGAGAAGACTCACGCCGCCTCAACTTGCAGGGGGCTGCCTCCGCCGCCACCCGCCGTCCGCTGCCACGCCAGATCTGGCCACCCCCGCCGATGGTCACCGCCGCCATGGAGCGCCGCCCCGCGCCGGCCTCCACGCACGGGGAAAGAACGGCCAGCCGCCGCCCGGCGACGCACGCCGGCGGCGGCCGGGGAGAGAGGTGAGGGAGGGGACGAGAGAGGGCGGCGATGGGAACCGCCCCAGGGACGTGCGGGGGCAACCCAAGAGCGGGGTATTTTTTCGTGCGTATGGTCTTCGAGGAGGCTGGACCCAATTTGCATGCTTCAGCGAGCTTGTCGTCGACGTTATACATGATAGCATGCCCGTTGAGCTTTAGAATGGGTCACACATGTTGCATAAGTTAGGAACAAATTGCATGCTTTTGATTGAAGGATTTGCTACTTCGCTAGCCCCTAAGAACTTGTTTTAATGTTGAATAGGTCAACATGTTACCCCAAAACCAAAACTTGGTATCAGAGCACTTAGCTCTCCCTCGCCACCAAACCCTAAAAGCCGCTGCCACGTCCCGATCTTGTGAAGCCACAACCATGACCTCCTCCGCCCTCCAAGTCTTCGACACCTCGGGGCCATCATCTCCCAGTCATCCACCACCATCCATGCTAACGATGTCCCCTCCATCGCGGTTCGTCTCGATCGCAGCAACTTCGTGTTGTGGCGTGTGCTCACCCTCCCCAACTTCATCGGCGCAATTCTTTAGGGCTACCTCGATGGCCCAATGATGGCGCCACCGAAGTCCGTCAATATTGGCACCGATGATGTGGCTCGGGAGGTGATTAACCCCAGTTACCAGCATCAGTGTATAGTGGATCATAGGTTCCTCGACCTTCTCCTCTCTTCCATGACCGAAGAGATCGCCGGCTAGACGATCGGCTGCAAGACGGTAGCCATGGTGTAGACGGTTGTTCATGTCATGTTCTGCACACAAAATCAGGCCAGTGTTCATCACATTCGGCGCCAGATTCATGCGCTAAAAAAGCAGGATATGGTCGCCATGTAGAAGGTGAAAACTCTCACTTACGCCATTAACGCCACCGGCTCTCCTCTTTCTGATGACGAGATCGTCGATTACATGCTCACCGGGATTGGCCCCGCCTTCAACCCAATTGGTGTGTCCATCTCAGTCACAACCATGAAGGTATCGCTTTTCGCTCTCTAGTCTCATGTTCTTAACTATGAGGTACTTCAAGCGCAGCAGGCAGAGGGTGACTAAAAGGACACGAATGCTGCTATATGGGGTGAATAGACGGTTTAAAACTTTTATGAGATGAGCTTGATAAATGTGGAATAAAACTAGTATTTACTTTGTCAAGCACAAAACCTATATATACCATGATTCACCTATGTGCATCAAAAACTTATGCTAAGCAAGACAAACAACTATATGATAGCAAGATATATGACATCAAGCATGAATGATATCACAAAATAAAGTTCACAAGTAAATAGCTCGGGTATAGAAATAGTCGAGGCACGAGAAGACGACATTGTATTACCGAGTTCCTACCGTCAAGTGAGTACATCTTGTTGGAGGGGTGTGGGTGATACCTAACGCCAAGAGAGGCCGCACCCTATTCTCTGGTGAACCTCGCCACGAAAGGCCTGGTTCACTCTCCACTATCGTTATTCTTCAAGGCAGAAATCGGAGTCTTTACAAGAAGCTCGGGGCACACATACAAAACTAAATTGGAGGCTCCTAAGATCACCACAAGCTAGAAAACAACCAAATAGTCTAGGGCTCCAAGAATACAAGAGTAAAAAAGCTTCTCACCTTTCACCCAACCGAATCCTCGCCGAGAACTCAAACCGATGCACCAAATGCAATGGCAAGAACACAAGAAGTGCTCAAGTTCTTCTCTCCAAAATTTCACCAAGCTACAAAAACTATTAAGGGAATAAGAGAGAAAGAACGCAAGAGGAAAAACCACAAAAGTCCCCATGATCTAGATCCCAAGATGTTAACCTCACTTAAGGGAGGATGAATGGTGAAGATGTAGATGTGGATCTCTTTTTTGAAATCCCTCAAAAAGATTGAAGAAATATGAGAGGGATTGAGAGGAATTGTAATCTCTTGAGGGTAGAAACAATGGAAGAGAGAGAGAGAGAGAGAGAGAGAGAGAGAGAGAGAGAGAGAGAGAGAGAGAGAGAGAGAGAGAGAGAGAGAGAGAGAGAGAGAGAGAGAGAGAGAGAGAGAGAGAGAATTCAAGCAACCGGCCCAAGGGGGGAAGGGGGGCCTTTTATAGCCCCCTCACCCCAACAAAATATGACCGTTGAGGACCACTCCGGCCGGATAATCAGCCCCTCCCGTAGATCTTGGGTCACCCATGTATTTTTTTTCCGCGACGAGGTGCGTGTCACTTAGTACAGGGGTAGATATTTCGGCGGATAATCCGTCCCCTTGAAAACTGGCAGAAACGGCAAAATTAAAACGATCATAACTCTAGCATCCAGACTTTGATTTTGATGATCTTGGCCTCGTCCAAAGATAGTAACAACTTCTACAAGATCATGTAGAAAACCATCATAGTTTAGCAAGGGATGATAAAATCATCATAGTGCGGAACAGTAGGGAAAGTATGGGAAATGCTCCCGCCACACGCGGGAAGCCTAGACGCCAACACGACAGCCTGCCTGCCATGGCAGATGCTACTAAATGTCTAAGGAAGATGAACCCCAGAAAAGATAAACTCGGCCTCCCATTAGGCGCACACACGGACAGGGGAGTACAACGCGCTCTCGCAGAGACACAAACGGACCGGTTCGGTGTTCTAAATGCGGTGGCCCGTTGGTGGACTTGGGATGGACTTATACATTGTACACATCAAATATTACACCTTAAATTTGACCTTTTACTTAGTTGTCCATTCGTGAGAATAATTACCGTATTTAAATTTACTTGCCTCTCACTAATTATCACACAAAGTCACATCTTACAGCAACTAATTTGTTTTCTCCGATTCTATCATGAATCAATTTCAGGTACACGTTGTTGCTGACTCAACGGCTTATGGGGATAAATTGGTTAATGGAAAGGGATGCATTACACGATAAATATAATACCATGAAGCCATTTTATTATGACGGGTAAAAATCAAGAATACAAACTCGCCGTGCATAATCTGTGCCAACTTAACCAATCACTTGGCTAATTTCAAACAAATTAAAAATATCACTTGGTGGTTGTCTGATCAAATATTCTGTTGAGCGTAGCGGCTAAGCGGACGCCGCCTTGCGCCAGCCTCAGGTTCACGATCGGCAGCCTGCTATCGAAATACTCATCTGCAGGCAACACAAACAGTAATTATATTTCTCTAAAAAAAGTAATTATATTACTCCCACCAATCCAAGTTAGTTGACTCTGATTTGTCAATATACGGATGGATCTAATACTAAATCATGTCTTGATACAATCGAATCTAGACAAATCTAAACCAACTAATTTGAATCGGAGTGACTAGTTACATATAAATAATCAAATTTGTCTATCAAAAGCCTAATAATGAAATCGAATACTAGTATATATGTCAGTGCTTTTATATACCTGATAGAGTTGAATCTTCGGTCACGTTCTTGTACGCCCAGTCGCATGCCGCAGTGATGCCCTCGGTCGCGTATCTTTGAAGTGGGAGGTGATTGATCAGATCATTAGTTGCGATGTAATTGAATAAAATAATTCGTAGAATCGTAAGGAAATCTCTACTACTTATTGTTGCAGATATTCCTGGATACGATTAAAACCCAATAAATACTGAACATTTTTGTTTTTTGGTGTGTTTTTTTTGTGTGTGAGAAGAAGAAGCGTGTAGAGCATACATGTCCGGGCAGGCCGTGAGGTTCTTGCCGCACTCTTCCCACCCCTCCACTTTCTCTGACCACTCCCCCTGCAATCAACCAGTTTAGTGTCTGTCAAAAATTGCAAATCAGATCCACCAGATGAACCTGATACAGATCATACGGAAAGGTTGTTCAAAACAATTTTCTCACCGTTATGTTCTTGGTCAGGGCGTCGACGAACTCGGCCGTGCCTTGGTCGTAGAAGTCCTTTTCTGCCGTCTCGATGATATTCACGTCCCACACCTGACGACGCATAATAACACCAGAATCATATACTCCGTACATGAAATGGGGGTGTGAATCTGAGGGTTAATTACATGGTGGAGCTCGGTCTTCCGCCTGTACCAGTGGACGTCGATGGTGTTGCCTCCTCTGTCGGAGCTGAACCCCACGTGCAGTGGCTACAAATTGCAAAGAATCGCGGCCATTAATAAGTGGCAACAGAAACGCTGGCAGGATTGACGGCAATTCGATTCTGATGATGTACCTGGTGGACGTCCCCGATGAAGTGCGACAGGAACAGCAGCGCCTCCGTCAGGTTGTCTGCAGTTTTCGACGACGAGTTCGTCATCGGTGGATTCAGCATGACTGACAAACTATGCAACACTGAATCTCCAAATTGTCCTGAATTTTGTTAGGATGGAATTGGACATTACATTGACCGGAAGAGGACGACGATGGCGATGGCGATGATGACGACGGCGTGTAGGTGAGGAGCTGGGAGGTGTAGTTGTTGATGGCGCCGGCGACGCAGCGGCCCTTGACGCCCTCCTCGTCCTTGCAGTCCCCTGACACCCCAAAAGAGCCCTTCAGATCCACACGAGTTCGACTGAAGTTTCAGTGGGGAGTGTCTCACTGTCGTAGTCGTAGGTGCAGAGGTCGTCGGGGGTGTCGATGAAGTGGAGCGGCTCCGACCAGTGGTACCTGAACCGCACCTTGTCGGCCCACGAGCACAGGCTGCTCAGGTTGCCTTCGGCGTCCGACGGCAGCAGGTCGTCCACCGCCTTCGCCGCCGCGTCGCTCAGCCGGCCCTGCAGGAGAGACACGGCAACATCACCACATTGTTCTCTCCACGAGATTCAGAGATCAACGGGGAAGATAGAACGGAGGAGGAATGAGCGGAGCGTATGTACCTGCGCGATCTGGCAGATCATTAGGTGGCCGTGGACTCCCCAGCCGTGCGACGGCGCCGGGAGCGCCGCGAACACGGCGGCGGCGAGGAGGAGATGGAGCAGGACCGCCGTGGTGGCACTGGGGCGCTCCATCGTGCTAGCTGTATCGTCGGGCAGGCACCTACACTGAGAACGAGAGATGGATCTCTGCCGCGCGAGCTTTATAAGCAGGAAACCTGGAAACGGTGATGGCGCGTTTAAGGAAAGGAGGAATCAGTGGGGGGAGCGACAGACAGCGTACGCCGTAAAGCGTGCCATATCTTGGGAAATTAATGGTGGCCATGTACGTACGCACGCCGACGCAACCATGATTTTCTTCCTTTGGAGCCGGATGTTCACATCGCGCTGAAAAAAAAATTGCAGGCAGATCACGTTCATACTGAGTATCGGAGTAGTATTAAAGTTCGTGAGCTGCACCAATCCGGTGGAAATTGCAGGCAGATCACCATATTCTGTAAAATTTTGTGTAAACTGTACACTAGAAATTTTAAAATAAACTAGAGGTGAGATTCAGGTGGAATTCCACTTCACCCTGACCGCGTTGGTCCTGCTGCTTTTCCGCTTCATCAGTTACATAGTGATTAAATTTGCTCGCCTCAAACCAAGCTCATGATTTTCTCTTTTTTTTCTTCCTAGAGCATCTCCAGCGGTACCCCGATCCGGTGACCAGTGGTACCCTTTTGTTTTTGCCACAGGGCACCAGGTCCTAACTGCGTCCCCCGATAGGAAATGTTTTAAATGAATTGACACAATATGAACATGAACAGTGAATTAAGCTTTCGAGTTTTTTACAAATCTAAAAGAAATACGGTAAACATGAAATTTAATCTTTAAAGTATATAAACTACATGCCGAAGTGGCGGAAGAAGGCGGTGTAGTCCTTGGTTGCTCCGCGGTTCATACTTTTTTTATAAGAAGTATATTAATATCATGAAGATACCAACTACATCTAGAATCTATAACAATATAGTGTCCTAATGGCAATACAGATGCACACAACTAAACAAAGAAAAAGGTACAAAAAAGAAAAGATCATGCTACAGTGATCTACTCTTTGTTGCAGCAGATCAAACACCACCAAGATAACATCAGAAATCCAACTTCTCTAAAAACGACGCCTCCAAAAAGGAAATAGTGCACAAGCAACATCATCGTCCTGATCATGGATCATACGTTTTCACCCAGGAGAAATTATATGATCACAAAACAATGCCCCCAACAAGGTCATTGCCAGACACAACCAACTAAGGCCAAGACCATGGGCTTTCACACACGATGAACCTCCTGTGATAGGATCCCTCTTCGAACCGACGAGACACAGGCTGACGCACGGAGACGATGGCACCCGCCAGTCATGGAGGACAAGCCCAATGCAGCCGAAATATAGTCGCAGCTTCTCGTACTCGACCTTGATAGGGCGAGAGGGTAGGAGAGCCACCACCTAAGCATCATCGGTGTGGAGGACGAGGACCTCGACGAGGAAAACAATGACTCCATCCTCCTCATTGTCCGGGGGAGCTGCCATGACCACGACTTGGAGGAAAGGAGGGTACCGCAACCCCGAGTGGTTTCCTGTGGCAATTAGGGCTGGAATTCGAGCCGAGCCAACTCGGTTTAACTCGCTAAAGCTCGTTCAACTATCGAGTTAGCTCGACTCAGCTCGTTTACAAAACGAGCTCATATTTGAAACTCAGCTCCACTCGGTAAACTCACGAGTAGCTCGTTTAGCTTATTATAAGTTAGGATTAGGAGCACATATAAGAAAAACTAGCAATTATCCTACTAATTTAGAACTAAAACAATGATAGTACTTCCATAATAACACGAAGGAAGTTCAATGAAAAATATAGTAGCTCGACACCATTACAGGTTCAAGAAACATTTATAGTATGCCAATTATCTATGAAAAATTTAAACTCTGTATTTAAACGAGTTTAACGAGCTAAATGAGTAGCTCGCGAGTAGCTCATTTAACTTGGATGAACAAACAAGCTCAAATCTAAAAGTTAGCTCGACTCATTAGACACCGAGTTTAATCCGAGTCGAGCCGAGTCACGAGTTACTCATTTAACTCGCAAGTTTCGAGTTATAATTCTATCCCTAGCGGCGATGTAGTCCAGCACCACCGTGAGGGTGCGTCCCGGTGCACCCCACTAGAGTTTACGGCCAGTCACATTCTTGTTTGCCGGCTGCTGGCCATCGCACTCATACCGGGCGAGCTCCCTCTTTCGGCAGTCATGGAAGAATTGGTTCCACGCGATGTTGTTGTCGAGGGCCCAGTTGGGATCCCCCATTGTACAAACTATTTGCACCCAAAAAATCCATGATTCAATCCTAGCATATCGAATGTACTATTCAACTATATCATAGAAATATTATAATGAAACTTTTGTATATATTTTTCCTCTAGTTAGACATCTCATATCAATACCCTAGATCTATTCATGTCAACAAATCTGAATATGGTTGCAATATATATTTTGTAGATGACATATTTGGAGAAGGAAATATTGGAAATTAAAAAGGGTAGAAATTTACACCACTTGGAAATCACATAGTAGTGGCTTGGATAAACGCTACAAAGTGGCATGTATTTTCTGACGATAAGGAGAAAGCACTATGAAAGCTACATTTTGAATTTCTAATGTAGTAGTGAAATTCAATTAAGGGCGGGTACATCAGATATTTTCAGGAAGTTGGGAGTAACACTAAGTATTTTCACTTAATCACAAATGGAATATATACGAAGAAAAAGATCTTCCAATTAAAACAAGACGAAGGAACCATAGTAGAAGAAAAACTGAAGGTCTATATTTCTCAATACTATAAAAAAATCATTTGGCGAACCCGATCAGAATAGCTTCTCTACGATGGAGGAATGAACCGATGACATAACTTAGTCCACAGAAGAAAATGTCCGTCTAACAGCCAATTTTTCTGAGAAGGAGGTTTTTGAAGGTATCTCTCATAAGGAACATAACAAAGCACCTGGGCCTGACGGTTTTCCTACTGAATTTTTACCAGCAATTTTGGGAAGTTATCAAACATTGATTTGATGACAGTGTTTGTGTAACTTCAAATAGCAGAGTTACCTCTTCTTGAATTGAATCACTTCTTACCTTCTCATGTTTTTTTCAAATCATGTAGGCCAAGATGTGCCATGATATTCCATTTTTTTGCATTTTCTATCATTTTGTATTTCAAATCATGTAGAAACAAGCCCCGAGTCTTCTAGCTTGCATGCTGGATTGAGTCCTCCATGCCTGTTATATATTAAGCATGACACTGTTGATGGCAACAACTCCATGTGTACCAACTCGTTGGGACTCCAAGTGCAGAGTGTTGTAGAAAACGTCTTTTTTCCGCAAGGGTGACTCGAGGGTTTATATTGAACTCTCGGGAAATTGGCGAAGAGTATATTTTGCTTCTCCTCTTCAAGTCTACAAACCAAAGTTTTTGCCTTGTGTCCCCAACACCATCGTGTGGTTGTCAAGAAGAAGGTTTTGTATTAGTAATATAAAATAAACTTATAAATAAATACAGTAAAAGAATTTATAACTAGGCAAGCAAAGTAAATGCAATGATATGATAGTTGTTTTTGTGTTTTGTTTGTTTTTGCAAGTAAAGAAAGTATTTTTGTATTTTGGAACTATTAAATTGAAAAAAATATGATAGTAGTGGTGTTGAATGTTGTTTCTTATGATAAAAGTTGGACCGGGGTTCATGGGTTAACTTGTCTACTCTCTTTTTAAGTTGCAGTGGACATAAAACAATTCATCATCAAATAATATTGGTGGAACTTAAATATGTGTTTGATAAGCATTCATATTGCATCACGTCCTAAAATAGAGATGATACAACACATCTCTCTTATACTCCTCTAGAAAGGGAAAACTCCAAACAATCTATAATTAATAATTAACAGAGCATAGCCTTAAGTACTTTGACATGATTTCTGAATAACAAATATGTTGCCTTGACCAAACAAGATTATCAAGATTTCACAAGATAATTATAGCACAAAAATTCACTTAATCCTCAGTGAGGTAAAAAAATAAAGGTAAAAACTATATAGTAGATCCTGAATTCGTTGTCACTATTCAATTACTACCACCATGTTACTCTATATAATACACACTTCCCCCACACATATTTTTGCATACAAGTTGGATCAAAATAAGTAATTAAGAACGGGTTAATTTATATGCATCTATCAAAAGAGGTATGTTGGTGCGTGCCTAGGATTGGCCAGGCCACCTACCTTCTTTTGGGCCTCCAGGCCCCTCTCGTGATGTCCAAGCACTCCAGATCATCACTCTTTGCGAAATATTGACTTTCCTAGAATTTTATCTTCATTTGACTTTGTTTAGGTCTCTGAAAGATAAAAATACACAAAACATGTCTTTCCTGTCTTGAAGAGTTATAACCAAAATAAAGGGGCTCATTGGTAAATTCTCAAAAATCAATATAAAACATGGATATTAAATTATATATATTGCAAATATGTGGGAATATGTATCAATAAACTAAGTTCATGTATGCATTTTATATGCATTAACTGTATACCCATGGCGCGTCGTGTCGTTGTGGGCAATTGAATACATCTCGATGGACATGCAGCGCCACACCAGCGCCATGCTTGCTCGCTGCCAAATTAGTGGAAACACTAACTTTGGGTGTTCTATTTCTAAAAAGAAGGCATATAATTTTATTTATAAATCAAACAATGTAGAGTTTGATCAACCTTATACAAACAAATTAACAAATATAATATTATTTAGATACTATGTAAATATATTCCATGATGTATCTAATGATATTGATTTGGCATTATAAATATTATTAGATTTTATATAAATTTGGTCAAAATTTAGTTTGACTTTGGACAAAATTCATATGTCTTTGTTTTAGGAATGGAGGGAGTACTACACGATGGTACACTACAAACATTTATAGAGATATTTCTTAGACTTGAAAATTCTATGGCCCGCAACCAAGATATTTGAATGTAATAAAACATATACGCACATCACAATACATAATGGTCACAAAGTAGTCCATGCGAAAATGTGATTCTTCCCATCTTCATTTGCTTTGGTTAGGCATGGAGGAAAATTTTGTTTAGCTAATCAATTTTTACATTGTAGCAAATAAACTTTTCAAAACTAACAAAATATTCATAATGCACACGTTTAATTGCATATGAATGTCATATTCATATAGCATTGCTAATACAAGACAATATACATGGCTATTTTATACTAATTAATTCTAAAAGCACAAAATTGGATGTTAAAGGTGTACTCAAGGAAAAATACATATATCTAGCCAAAAAATGAGAAATTAGGAAGCAAAACTGCTTAGTATAAATCCATGGGGACTACTTACTTTTACTCGTTACTATTTCAACAAATCTTTTCTGATTTGGGAGATCATACACATAATCATCAAGGAGGATCCATGTTTTCACATGTAGAAACTTTTTGCGCTCGAGAAACCATGGCTCGTTCCTAGCGTGTCGACTATAATATTCAACTATATCACCAAAATATTATTACGAAACTTTGTAGATACTTTTCTTTGTTAGTTAGGTATCTCATATCAAGATCACAGATATATTAATGTCAAAAAATACGAAGATGGTTGCAATATATATTTTGTAGATGATATATTTGGAGAAGAAAATATTAGAAATTAAAACACTAGAAATTTACACTAGTTGGAAATTACATAGTAATGGCTTGGCTAGATGCTACAGGTGGCATGTATGTGGCACTCCAGTAACATTGGCGCCACTGCTAAGTTTTACCAGTGGCATACTTGGCTCACACCACTAGTAGCAGAAATATTAGTAAGTGTTACCAACGGCATCCTAACCGACGTGGTACGGAGATCTAACGCGCTTGTTGGCCTGGGCGGGCTTGTCGTATGTTGTGCTACGATTGATTAGTATGTGGGGAGTAGAAAATATTTGGAACCTCGTTAACAAATATTGGTGTCGTGTTGTGATTGATTGTTCTCCTAAGATCGATTATGTGCCACCGGCGATAACAAGAAAGCACTATGAAAGCTAGAATCTGAATTTCTAATGTTGCAGCCAAATTCAATTGAGTGCGGGTACATCAGATGTTTATATCGTTCTTTGGCACACTGTATTTTGGTATATTTTTGCAAGCAATCTTTTTACTCATTGAAAATGACAAAGGATGCTCCTAGTCTTGGAACCATAGCATGTAGGTGTAGAACAATGATTGCCATGTAAACCTACCAATTTCATTGGATTCAGCTATATTTTTTCAACATGGTCCAACATACTAGCATTAGATATTTAGAGTTTACATCAATTAAATGACAATCTAGGAAGAGGTGAAATAGAGCATAGCACTATAGCATAACTTGTAAACTTTGATAATCTCACATATTGATTATTGACTAAGGGATACAAGGTTTATATATATTACAAGCCAAGTCGTATCACAACCGACTAAACCAAAACCTAACTTGTATTACAAGATGTAGTCTAACATCCCCTGCAGTATCAACGGTACGGTGTTGTCGCAAGCCCCTTTGCTGAAGATATCAGCAAATTGAGTAGTAGTCCATACATGAACTCGAACTTGTCCAAGTGCAATCTTTTTCTCGAACGAAGTAAATATAAATTTCAATGTGCTTGGTCCGTCGATGTTGCACTCGATTGCCAGACATATAAACCGTTGAAATGTTGTTGTAACAAACGAAAGTAGCCTGTTGAATGGGTCGATGCGGGTCTAATAATAGTTGGTGCAGCCAAATAGTTCCAACAACAACATGTGCCACATCGCAATACTCAGCCTTATCATACGAATGAGAAACCATGAAATCAAATTATTACCTATAAACCACAATATCTTGATGTGGACCAACGAGTGTCCAGGCCACCAGCCTAGTATGCATCAAAATATGTTGTCAAGGAGGTAGGAGAAGATAAACTGGTATGAAGATCGTGATCAAGTGCACCTTTGAGGTAGAGAAAACTATGTTTGACATGATCATAGTGAGGAAGAAAAGAATCATGCATATATAAACAAGCTTGTTGGACAACATAGGAAATTTTAGGATGGTTAATAGTCATATATTGGAGTGCACCGGTGAAACTGCGATATAGAGTAACGTCATTCACTTGCAGAGGGGAGTTTGGAGTTAGCGTCAACATGAGTGCGAGAAGCTTGACAATCAATCATACCAGCCCTTGATAAGAGATCTAGAATATATTGCCATTGGGAGAGAAATAGGACGTGACAGTCATAAGTAACAACAATGCCCAAAAAAATGATGAAGCATTCCAAGATCATCCATAGAGAATTCAGTACGAAGTTGAGAAATAATGTGATCAAGAAAAGCAAGAGAAGAATGCGTAAAAACAATATCGTTAACATAAAGAAGTAAATAGGCAACATGAGAATCCGTGTGATGGACATAGAGAGATGAATCAAAACAGGAAGGAGTGAACCCAATTGTTTGAATGAAGGAAGAGATTCATTAAAACCTTGCGCAATCTGTAGAAGGCAGACGAGTAGCAAGAGGAAAATGTGCTCAACGAATGTAATATAAAGAGACACATGCACACGACTAGAGAGTAAGTCGAGACAGCCGTAACCTTTGTGCTCGTCGGTGTAGCCAAGAAAAACACAAGGAAACAAGTAGCAAAAGGAAACATATGATCAATGAAAGTAACGTGATGAGACACATGCACATGACCGGAGAACAAGTCGAGATAACGATAACCTTTGTACTCGTCGGAGTAGCTAAGGAAATCGCAAGGAATCGAGCATGGTGCAAGTTTGTTAGGAGAAGTGGCGTAGACATTGGGAAACAAAATGCAACCAAAGACACGAAGTTTAGTATAGTTAGGATGACAATGAAAGAGAGTAATATGAAGACTTTTTTTTGGATTGGCTTTGGAGGGGCGGATATTAAGTCAGTGATTAGAAGAAAGCAAGGTAGCGGGGCCTTGAAATGTCATGCATGATCGGGTGCAAATTTTTTTTAAATAATACACACTTTTTAATATTTTTCAAATCTATTATACGTTTTTTAGATTTTACAAAAGTAGTACTTTGTCGGTCTGGAGGAAGCCGATTAGTGCAGTCGGCCTGAAGAAAGCCGACTGAGCGTCGGCCGTAGGGCCGCTGGGGTCCACGTCGGCCAATCGGCCTGGGGCAGGCCGACTGCCCCAATCTGCATAGGCCAAGCCGACTGGAATTGCTACAGGCCAATTTGAAAAACAAATGCTAATCGTTGATAGCGACCCATAGCACTCCAGTCGGCTTGGCCCAGGCCGATTGGGGGCAATCGGTCTGCCCCAAGCCGATTAGGGCAATCGACCTGCCCTAGGCCGATTGGGGCAACGCGGGCCCAGCTGCCCCACGCCCAACGCTCAGTCGGCTACCTGTTGGACGACTGCAAAGCTGTCAGCCAGGCCCTGGCCGATTGGCCCAGTCGGCTTGCCTCAGGCCGACAAAGTGTTAGATCTGTAATTTCCAAAAAACGTATAATAGAACTCAAATTAATTAAATAATACGTATTATTTAAAAAAAAATCGCTGATCGGGTCGCCTGCGCTGTGACGACCGCCACCGTCACTCTGCCAAGCTCCTCCAGGCGGACTCAGACCGGCCTGGTAGGTGACGCTCGCCACAAGGATTCCTAGAAGCATCAGGTATTTGCGCTTGGCGTGCTTCTTCTTCCCTGCTCGGTCGTCGTCATTCTCGGGGGGCTTGGATCGGCTGTCCGCGTTGCCAATTCTGTGGCCACCGTAGAGGACCAGTCCAGCTATGGCCAGGAGAACCACAGCCACCAGCACGAAGACGTAGATGGGTGTTTTGAAATGCTGGGTGCTTCCGGCAGCATAGGCCCCCATCAGAGTGACCATGCCGGCCGCCGTGCAAATGGCGAGCGCGTAGCTCCTTATGGCCGGCCTGTACAGATGCGGGTTGACGAGCAGGATGATGAGGGCCATGGACAGCATGAAGCTCACCGAGTTGCAGAGTAGAAGAAGGCCTGGTAGCGGCGGGGGAAGTTGTAGAAGAGAACAGGGTCACCTGCGTGGTGACCCCTGGATAAATCGTCCTGGAGCCAGAAGCCGCCCGGAGGGGTCAACCCGGGTTGGTAAGTGATGGTGGCGGCCAGGACCGCGAAGAGGAGCAGCCGCTTGCGCCTCCTCTCGACGGACTCGATTTCCCGGTCGGTAATGGTGTCCGCGTGGTTCAACGTGACGAAGACGACATGGATGACCACGTACACCAGCACAGCGCCCGCCAGGGCCATGGCGTAGATGGATGTGCTTACGTCCCGGCAGCTCCCGGCGGCGTAAGCGCCCATGAGGCCGAAGAGGTCCAGAGTCCAGTATCATGGCTGCTTCCAGCACGCGGGTCTGGAGCAGAAGCTTGTTCTGGACCAGGATGATGGCGACCAAGGACGCCACGAAGGCGACGGAGTTGCAGTAGAAGAAGGCCTTGAACCGCCTGGCGTTGGTCGTCAGCAGGATCGGGTCGCCGGCCATGTGGCCGTCCCCATTATTGTCTGGCCAAACGCCGCCTGGTGGGTTCAGCCCCGCCTGGTAAGTGATGGTCCCCGCGAGAGTGGCGAGCAACAGAACCAGGGAGCTAGCCTTGTCCACTGTCTTCCTAGCTAGTAATATATATAATTGCAGATCGAGGAACAGAGGTCAGTCGATAAAATGGGAATGTGGTGCTGCTGCGAGCTACAGCCTACGTTCCTGGAATTATTATTACTTCCCTGCCGTCGGCGAGCTCTCGCTATTCCTTCTCGCAACATTCCTGACACCCGGCCATGGAAATATTCGATGCATGGTGTCTGCCTTACGGTTTCGATCCATCCTTGAACAAGAGCAAACTGGAGGAGTATGATGAATGCCAGCACACCAGCAACCAGGCTGGAGACGTAGACGGTGGTGTCGATCTCCCTGCAGCTGCCGGCGGTGTACGCGACGACGAGGCTGATCAGTGCGACGGTGATGCAGCCGTAGGCCCCCTTCACGTGGGACTCCCTGTCCAGAAGCGCCACGACGATGAGCAGCGACGCGACGAACGCCGTGGTGTTGCAGCACAGGAACACCGTCAGGCGCGCGCCGTGGCTCTCCTTGAGGATCGCCTGGCCGGGGCGGCCGACGTCCCAGAAGCCGCCCGGCGTGCTCATCCCGGCCGCGTATGTGACGCTCACCGCGAATGTCGCCAGCAGCATCAGGACCTTCCGGAGCCGCTTGGCATCTCTCGAGCAGTAGTAGGGCTTTGCTGGCCCAAACGAGGCCCGCGCCATCTGGACGACGAGGTACACCAAGGCGACGCCCACCAACGCCAAGGAGTAGCTGCTGGTCACCGTGTCCCGGCAGGTGCCGGCAGCGTACGCCCCCATGATGCTCACCAGGTCCAGCACCATGACGGCCTGCAGCAGCTTCACGTTTGCCATGCGGTTCCTCCTCTCGTGCAGGAGGGCGAGGAAGAGGACGAGGACGGTGACCACCAAGGAGGACGCGAAGGCGGTGGCGTTGCTGTAGTAGAAGACCAGGTACCGGCGGTAGCTCGTGGCCCGGAGGATGGAGTCCCCGGCGAGGAGGCCCGCGGCGGCGTCCGTCTCCTGCCACACGCCCCCCGGCTGGCTGAACGCCGCCGCGTACGTCACCGTGGCCACCAGCGTCGCCAGCAGCAGGATGTACTTGCTCAGCTCCAGCATCAGCTCGTCGCTCTTGATCTCCTCGTCCTGGACGGTGGCTTGGGGCAGGCTATTCCCGTTTGCTGCCGGACTGGGTGGCGGCTGCTGAGCGTCCAACGACGTGAGCTCCACCGCCTCCACGTCCGTGGCGATCTCATCATTCTGGCCCTTGTCGCGTGTTGGTGACTCCATTTGTGTACCAAACAGATATGATGCCTATGAACTCTCCAAGATCTCTGGAATATATAGCTCACGCTCACACCTGGGAAGTGTATAGCATAAAACCACCGTTTTACATTTGAAATTTACCGAGTGCCACCACTTTACCTTCGCTGGGACAAAAAACCACATTTAATTTTGGTCCGATATTTGCAAAAAACACTAGTCGAGAATTGAACACAAATTGACACAACAACGACGCGGCCCCACTAGTCAGAGCAAGTTTGCTGGTGTGGACTGGGCCACCCGTGATAGCCCAATAAAAGATAATCAAAATATCAGAAAAAGGGAAAAAGAAAAATAACTAGACTCCCTGTCCGTCCCTACTCACCGCCGTCGTCGCTTGCTCGCCACCGTCGCCGCACGCCCTGCCCCTGCTCGCCTGTCGTCACGCCCTACTCACCGCCGTCGTCGCTTGCTCGCCGCCCATCCTACCCATGCTTGCTTGTTGCCGCCCGCTCTCCGTCGTCGATGCGTGCCCTGCCCCTGCTCGCCGTCGCCCCGTGCCCTGCTCGTCGTGGCCATGCCGTTGCTCGAGTGCGGCCTTGCCTGCCCTCGTGCCCCTGCTCCGGTTCGAGGGTGCCAAATCACCGTCGCCACCCTTCCTTGACACCATCACTCGCACCTACCTGAGAAAGTATATCAGGTGGAAACCTGCTTAAAATGGAAACTTGGAAACTCAAACACGGACCGTTGGATGTGAAACGTACAACAGACGTGAGACATAATGAATTTAACAGAAAGGCGCCCCCGTGTCGGTTGTTACATATTCTCACAAAACCCCTACTCTATCCTTGCTCTCTCAATGGTACCCCCAATCAATTGGACATTCGGGGACGGTCGTCTCCCGGTGGCCGTGGAGAGCAGGTCGCTCCTACGGTAGGCGCCACACATCTCTGATTCGTCTCCATGCGGTCACTCAATCTCGTCCCTGACTATAGGATGCCGACGAGTGTCCATCTGCAACCATGGAAGCTGCAAGGAAGTTCTTTGTTTTCCTGCTAACTGGTTCTGATTCTTTTTTTTTTTGTTACAATGGATTTGCGGTTCAGATTAACACCACTAGAACAACGTTGCACTAGTACAAACTCGTTACTTAAAGACACGTCAATTTTTCATACATAACAACACTACACTGCTAGTACAAACTCCATCAAAATGTTCACGATTTGTTGTTAACCCTTATCTCATACAGAGTACGCACCAAGTAGAGTAAATATTTTTGGACTGTTTTTCTAGCGGGGCCGGAGGTACATAATACAGTGCAGCGACATCATTTAATATAGAAACCGGTGGCTAAAAAATACTTTCTTCGTTTCAAAATATAGGATGTTTTAGCTTTATAAAGCAAATGTATATATGTAGACTTCTTTTAGCATATAAGCCCATTCATGTTTATAGTGAATCTAGACACTGAAATAAGTCTAGATAATTCTTTTTTACAAATTTAAAACATTTTATATATTTTAAAACACGGTGAGTAGTACTACCGACGACCCGCACAGTGTGGCAGGTCAGACACATTGATTCGGCAGGACTCAAACGAAAGTAGTACTAATTGCACCCGTATTTGATGGTTTTCCTTTTGTGTGCACTGCCAGCACGCAGTACTGACATGTATCTGAGGGGACTTATCACGTATCTGACGGGACATACCTCTGCTCCCACCGAACTTGAAGCCTGATCACTTGCTGCCCCGACGGGACGTGTACAGACATGTTTTGGCTGACGCATCGGCAGCGCGTGTCATTAATTGTCAGTAGCTGACACTTGTACATGTTGTGTCGACGCGAAATCAGTACTCCTTTGTTTCAAATTACTCCGTCGGCGTCGGCGCTTAGGTGAACTAGTACTCCCTCATTTTTTATTTAAAATTTTTTTCGAATTTTTGAAATAGATAGTATAAAATATGTACTACGTATACCAAAAATTCTAAGAATTTTTTAATAAAAAATGAGAGAATACTAGGCCACCTAGATAAGCGTGCGCGCGGAGTAATTTGAAACAGAGGGAGTAGGTCTTAATCTAGCTGCTTCACAGTGTATACCACACACCGAAGCCTAACCACATTCTGCAAGACATTTGACAGTACTCTAGTTCGAATCTCCGGCCCACAAATCGGATGGTAGCTAGCCAGCGGAGGGGCAAAGCCACCGGCCCGGTGGTGAAAAAAAAAATCCACACACTCTAAAATTAGATTTCAAAATCTATCTATCTATCTAATTAAATATCTAATTGATGATAGCGATGGTCGTCATTATTATTCTACTACTGATCACTTTATAACTGTTTAACTTTAAGAAAATTGGCACGTCTTCATTATTTTAGGAACGGGGCGAGGCAGTACGAACTCAAGTACTCGTACTAATTTGTTCCTCGACGTACCAAGTATGAACTCATCAGCCAAAATCATAGTAGGATGACTCGGCGTCGTACGTGGAGCTCCTGTCATCTCGCTCTCTCACGTACGGCCGGTCGTCCTATGATGGTAGAGACGACGTCAAGTCTTTTAGCTAGCTACTCCTATTTCCAAGTCCACGTACGCATGGACAGTTGTCTGCAGAGACCTCGATATGGAGTGGCATGCCGGCCGGCCGGTGATGCCCGCGGATGCTAATAGAAGATTCTTCGGCCGGCCAAACGAGATCATTGCCGACAAGATCACCATGATGCCACGTACGTCTGCGCGCGCGTAGACCACCGCTCTACTACGCCTGAATGGCGCTGTGATCGCCCGGCCCCACGTCGTACGTACGCATTTATCCATGCATGCATGTCACCATACGTGGCACTGCGTTGCGTTGCGAGGAGCAGAGGGACTTATTCGTACCTAGCGAACATGGGTTGTCGTGTGCATGATTGATTGGGGCATCAAGATATATATCCCTAGAGTGCCTCAATCGCCGGAATTCTATGCGCAGCTCCACATGTGAGAGACCTCAGAGCCAGCCAGAGCTCTCTCCTTGCCCACCAGAATTGCCAAGGATGAGCAGTTGAAGATCACTCCACATGCTCCTGTTGTGAGCGATGGCAAAATCTATCTAATGGTGGTATGGATTTTGTATGATAGATGTTCATGTTTTTTCTACAAACTTTCTTCAAACTTTATACGGTTTAACTTTTAGAAAATTTGTATGTCTTCCTTTTAGGAATGGAGGTAGTATGAACTCAAGTACTCCTACTTTGTTCCTATTGTACCAAGTATATATGAACTCAGCCAAAATCATAGTACGGCCGCGTTGACAAGGAGGGAGACACAGGTGACTCCGCGTCGTGGAGCTCGCTCTCACGGTCGTCAAGGCTTTTGGCGCCACCTAAACTTAATTAGAAATTTCCAAGTCCACGCACGGCAAGTGCGATATGGAGTGGCATTATTATTATTGACTAATAAGTATTCCACATCGATTTGTCCTGCCACGCTCTCGATGATGGTGATGCCACTGCTAGTAAGTTTCTTCGGCCAAACGATTATTGCCGTCGATGGAAGTGGCAATCTGCAATGCTCCGACTTTATCGATAAATTAAACAAAGTGCACCGGATAGATCGAACGGACCCGATGCAAGTACAAGTACAAAGAACAAGGAGGAGAAAAAAATGGAAGTTACATCGTGAAAGTCATGGCATATGAGTATCTTCACTTTCTTACTTCTCAACTTATCACCGGCCGTACACTCACGGCGTGAATTGGTAACTCGCATCATTTGGAAACAGACCCGCATGACGCAAAAAGATTGGAGCCCCTTGCTCTTTCGGATCGGAAGATTCATTGGTTTCATCCAAAGGCTGTTGTCTCGTCGGCTTCCTCAAATTGTTGATCGAGGATCCACTCCATGCCACCGCGCGCGTCAAAAGCACCCACGAGTGTAAGGTTTGATTTCCCGGTATTTTTGCTTGTGTCATTTGTTGTTCACGTAATTTTTTTTCTTCTGTTTGATAGGTTACGGACGTTTTCCAGAAGTTTAGGGTCCGCTTTGGACCAGAAAAGTTTTAGGACAAAAATTAAATTTCCGCGTGAGTCCTGGGATTGAAAAATAGACCTTTTTTTTTTCTTTCTGTTTGCATGACTTCGATTGAACCATCCACGCATTCTCCGTGTGAGTATGACATTTTGTACCGGTGTGCATGGTGCAGATGTACGAATAGATGCACGTCAGGTCACTCGTTATAATGACCTGTGTGTTGTGCTTCCTCCGCTTCTACTGTCCATTGAGAGCAATCGGCTGACGTCTAGGCAAGACGCCCGCTCACTGCCAAATTTGGTGGCAACGCTGTTTGTTGACATATATTACACCGCAAATATGTATCAAGATTTTTCTTTGGCTAGAAAATTCTACATCCCTCTGCCAATATATCCTAATATACTTTCTTTTACCGAATCAATACATATTAATATACTAAAAAAGGTGAACACATGCAAACACACCACTATAGATCACTAGTAGTCAGAGAGTAATCCATGGAGAAATGTGATTTTCCCGCCTTCATTTGTTTTGCTTATATTTGAAGGGAAATTTCATTTAGCTAGAGTTTTTAAAATGGTGGCAAAATATATTTTCAATACTTACATAATAATGATAGTGCACAAGGGTAATTGCACATAGTTGTTACAATCGTATAGCAAAGATAATACAAGACTTCGTACATGGTTATGTATGCTAATTAATTTTAAGAGATAAAATTGTATGTTTCTTTGCGAATTAGATAAATTGTATGTCAAAGGGTGTACAAATGAAAACTCGCATACTCTGGCGACAAAATTGAAATAAATAGCTACAAAAGTTTAGTATAAATATGCGAGCACCATTAATTTGTATCCGTCTCAGTGTTGTCCATCCATTTTCTCGTCTATAAGACCTCATAAGCCCACTAAGCTTCAACGAATCCTCCAAAATCAGCAAACTGGTTGAGTGTGGATAGCTTAGAAGTCATACCTCAAAGCTAAAAATGCATATTTATGTGCTATGCTAAAAAATGATGTTATGCACATATCATATATATGATGTATAACACCTCATGTATGGAAGACACCTACCTTCATCTAAATATCGATAATCGGTTAGGTGGTAAAAAAAACCTAAAGGGATAGGAGGTGATCATCCTCATTACAGTTGTAGAGCTAGTTTCAGAAGTTGTGTTTTTGTGAAATGTCTGCCCTAATTATCATTTTTTCAAAGATTAATTTAAAACCTGTCAATGAGGATTTTTGTGGATTATTGTTGAGTATTGTCTCTAGGCTTGGACGATATAGTGCAATCCCTTCTTTCACAACTTTATGGTGCCCTATAGTGTTATCTAATGGAATAATCATTTTCAGCCGAGTGTGGTGGCAATAACCACCAACACCAAGGCCAAAACGTGCTGACTAAGTCATCAGAGAGTATCTTAGCTCCGCCGCATGCATATGGGGAAATCTTAGGGTGATCCACCTTGTCCACCCCTAGATCCACCACTAACCGCATGTGGCATGGCCATGGGATGGGCATACCCCAATTCTTGTATCTGCAATCGATGCTATAGCTAATCAAGACAAGATAGTTCAGCCAAACAAATTACCCGTGAAATTTTTGAACATTTCCATTTCTACAGGTTTTTTTAGGGGAAATGGCTCAACCAGCATCTAAAGATAAATAACTACTCCCTTCGTTTCAAAATATAAGATGTTTTAGGTTTGTGAAGAAAATGAATCTAGAGAGGACAGCAGCGTACATGGCCGAGAGCTCGTAGGCCGCTTCGATCAATCGGGCCCTATCAGAACAATGTCTGCCACCCCAAACTATGTGCGCAGGCCCGCAGACACCTCCGGTCCGGATACGGGCCGATAGATGCAACCGAGCGAGAGCCCGAGGCCGCTACGTTACGTCCCGATCAACGGCGGCGATAAATAGGAAAGCCCAGACCAGACCGGAAGCAACTCCCATCCCCGTCCCCGATAGTACCCCTCCGTCCTCCTTCTGTCAGCGAAGCAGGGGAGGACGCCGGAGCAGAGATTAGAGAAGGAGCGAGCGAGATGGCGGCGCCGCGCCCGCAGAAGCATCTGCTGCTCCCGCTCCTCGTCTCGCTGCTGCTCGCCGCGTCCTCGCCCCGCGGCGCCGACGCGTGGGGCAAGGAGGGCCACATCATGACCTGCAAGATCGCCGAGGTACGCACGCCGCTCTGCAGCTCCATCCCAGACGACCAAGATAATTCAGCTAGATCGAGCTGATGGTAGCTCGGAAGGAATGAATGAATGTGCGTGTGGGTTGCTGAACTGTGGCGTTTGCAGCGGTACCTGTCGGAGGATGCGAAGGCGGCGGTGCAGGAGCTGCTGCCGGCGTCGGCGGGCGGGGAGCTGTCGACGATGTGCCCGTGGGCGGACACCATGCGGTTCCGGTACCACTGGGCCAGCCCGCTCCACTACGCCAACACCCCCAACGTCTGCAACTTCAAGTCATCCCGTCGGTTCCTCTCCTCCCCTCCAATCTCTCTAAGCTCAGTTATGGTTTTCCATGGTACATCGCAATTACGCGCCATTATTATTATTCCTATACATCGCAATTCAGGCCGCCCGCGAAAACGCACTTCAAACACGTGCAGGTGTCATTTGGCAATTCTGCTCTCCTACCATACCATTGCTTAGAATACTCTAGAATTCCAACCATTTCCAACTGTACATGTCAGATGCACTTTTGAACAAGAACGCATGTTTTTCTCCCCTTCCAACTGTAGCAGTTATTAGGAAGAAAAAAAAACTCTTGCGATGGAGATGCCGTGCAAGTGCAACTGCTCTGTTCTGGTTCATGACGAGCGAGTATCAGTAGACGTTGCTTGTCCGCAGGGAGGACTTGCAGTTAGAGGTTGAGTAAAGGTAAACAACTCTCCTCCCTCGTTGCTCTTTTCAGCCACTCGCTCTCATCATCGTAACTATTAGAGGCTACTGAGGAGTGTAAAACTCTCCAACTATACTACAGGAAAAAAAAAACATCTCTGCCAAGCTTTGCTTGGATAGCATGCACATATCCTCTGCACATGGACGTGTCCAAACTTGTCTTGCTACAGCTCAGTGTATAGTACGATATATCTGTCGCTGGATGGATCCGTGGGTCACAGCAGAGTAGTAGTATATTTTGCCGCACGTTTCGGGTTGCATGGTCTATCCGTGTGTGGTGACGGCGAGAGCAGGTGCAGTGTGGTGAAAAAGCAATGGGTCTAAGAAAATCTTTTTAGTCTTAAACCTATGTCTAAACACGGGAGGAGGTGAGTCTAGCCAAGTTTTTTTAGACTCTGAGTCTAGTACTAGCATATGTCTAAGAGAATCATATGCCAGACTGGTCCACTTGTCAGTGTATATGATAGCCTTTTTATATTGATTCTTTCTATTCTGTTTTTTTTTAACGAAGGGACCGAAAGCTTCACATTAATATCAAGCGGTGGATGCCCAAATTGTTACAAAGGACCCCATGTGATAAGGATAAAATGCATAGGTCCCTGATATAAGCAGAAAAGACCTCACTGAAAGATGGATGACAACGAACCGATCCTTCTCTTTCTCTACCGCCGAGTCGGAAGTCAGACATGCCGCCGTCATACTCAAAAGCGGGGACGAAACCACTTGCTTTCGCGAAGACGAGGAATGCGGCCGCCAACTTCAAAAAGGGCCTCATTGAGGAGGTTAAACAATTGCCGGGACCCTTCGCCGGCTTTTGGATAGGCCATGTTCTGGCCTTGGATGTCGGACGGCTGTCACCCGCCGCCGAGGTGGTGCTCAAAAAAATTGCTTCCCAACTCCATTGCTGCTTGACACTGCTATTCACCCAATCGACTCCTCCGTTTTCCGCAACCACTGCGTCTGTTGAAGGAAGAAATAGAAGTGAAGAGCAGAAGGGCTTCACAGCAGAGGATTCTTTACCGGACCCGGAAGAGATAGTCGGCCCGCCGTCACCACTCCTGCCACGGGTGGGTGTAGGCAGGCGAAGAAGAACGGCCCGGAGAAGAATCCAAAGCCCCAACCGCTCAGCCGAAGCAAGCTCCAGTGCGTCGCCGCTCACCCCTCCCTCGCCTCCACAGCCGGCCAAGGGGGAAACGGCAAGCACCACCAGAAGGACATGGCGTCGCTCCTCCTCGCCTCCACGGCCGGCCAGGAGCACCGCCACAACTCCATTTCTGCTACCTTCGGCAAAGCAACAAAGGCGCTTATTCTTCAAGGCCTTCAGCTGCAGAGAAAACTTCGGAGCCTTCCACCATGGAAGCACGCCGAGGCACATCTGAGCTGAGCGGAAAGCGCCGCGCCACAACGCCTTAACCGAACAAAGCCCCCGCCGGATGACGCCACCGTCAGCCTCGCTGAGAACCTCCCTCTGCCTCACGCCACCATGGCCGGCCGGCAGAAAGGAGAGCCCACGAACGAGACTGTGATGTCGCCAAGCAGCACCCAAAGCTCGAGGACAAAGCTGCTACGGTTCGGAACCCCACCTTCCCCCGCCACCATGGTCGGCCAAAGGGAGGAGCAGAAGACGCCCAACAGAAATCGAGCTCGAGCAGGCCTTATTGAGGGAGAGGCAAGACCCCACCATCACCTCCATCACCGGCGAAGCAAGGGGGGCGAGGGGAGTGCGCCGCCGCCGCATCTCGGCCTGGGAGACGCGCGAGCTCCCGGCAGCACAAGGCCACCAAACACGGGGATTCCACCCCAGACCAACTCTACTATGTACACAGGAACTCCCCCCCCCCCCCCCCCCCCCCCCTTAGCCCAGCTCGGCCGGACTCGCCGGCGAGCAAGGCCTCAGGGCGGCGAGGCACAGGGTGGAGGCGGCGACCGGTACTGTAGCACACGGGAGAGGAAAGGATAAGGAAGAGGGAGGAGGATTCCTGCGTATGTGGTAATCTTTCTATTCTGGTTGGTGGGGTCTTTACGTGTGCTAAACGGTGGAGCATATTTTATTTCTTAAACTTGAGTCTAGCAATTTTCTTAGCATGAGTCTAGCAACATCTCACGCTGCACGTGCCCTAACATGTCACATGCACCACTATGTCCACAAGAAATTGTCTTTTCGCCTTCAGAGTCCAATTATATATGCATGTTGTGTGGACGTGCTATCTTTCATACGCGGTGGCTCAACAAAATTGCATGGTAGTAATGTGCATTCGATATATACAGTATTTTAGCAATGCATGAAAGGGACCTCCCGATGCACAACATTTTTCTTTTTAGTTAAATATAAGGAGCTCAAGCCCCCAATTTTTTATATCTCAAGACGCTGCACAACCATCGCAGCTACTACTTTCAGATAAATGGATACAAACTCTTCTGTGTCTTTTGGCAATATGCCTCAATCATCGGCTTGCTTATAGATGCAGCAGCTAACTGTCTACATGCATTTCAGGGGACTGCCACAACAATAAGCACGTGCAAAAGATGTGCGTCGTGGGAGCCATCAACAACTACACGGCCCAGCTCCTCACCTACGGAGACTCGCCGAAGAGCTCATGGAACCTGACGGAGAGCCTCATGTTCCTGGCACACTTCGTCGGCGACGTGCACCAGCCGCTGCACGTCGCCTTCGAGGAAGACGAGGGAGGGAACGCCATCCAGGTGCACTGGTACCGGAGGAAAGCCAACCTGCACCATGTCCGTCCTCATCTGTTTGCTCTCTTCTCTCTGAATTCAGCATCTGGGTACATTCTTATGTTTTCAGTCCAAACTGAAATTTCTGAAATGCTATGTTTTGCCAGGTGTGGGATGTCAGCATCATCGACACGGTGATGAAGGACTTCTACAACAAGGACCTGGACACCATGGTGAACGCCCTCCATATGAACCTCACGGTGAGTGTACACCTGTACACTATCATGCTAAAAAAAATCGAGTTCAAAATATGCCGTATTTCTCAACATCTTTTCTGATGCTGCGAGTTGTAGAACGGATGGTCTGACGATATCAGCCACTGGGAAAATTGCGAGAACAAGAGGGCAACCTGCGCGAATGAGTAGGGTCTCATATCCATCTCCAGTTTCATTCAACTAACTTGGTCAAAATTTGACATTGTATGACATACCAAAACCTGCCGTGCAGCTATGCGATTGAGAGCATAGGTTTGTCGTGCCACTACGCCTACAAGGACGTGGAGCAGAACATTACTCTGGGAGGTAACTAATTCTCTATATCCACGGTAACTAGCGCTACGGAAGCTAGAGTACAGTACTGACGGCCAGCAATTCTGCACTCTGGAATGCAGATGATTATTACTTCACCAGGTACCCGGTTGTGGAGAAGAGATTAGCACAGGGTGGGATCAGATTGGCGATGATACTCAACCGCATATTTGACAAGAAGGAAGCAGATACTACTATGCCATTATATGTACAGTAAAAAAGGCAATAATAATTACCACACACACACACACACATAAAGGCTGGAAAGTATTATAGCAGCTGCTCCTACCACGCGTTGTATGTTCAATTGTCAATTCAATTATAAGCTAGTAGCAAATTCTGTAAATAAGAACCACACCTATTCTTACCACAGCATTCAGACAGATATGCGATTGTTGTAAAGTTGTAATATAACATATCTATTTGCTTGAACAATATATACCAATAAAGGTGTGCAGTCCACGCGATGTTTTATTTTCTCTAAACTTCTTCATTTGTTTAATTTGAATGAAGAACTAATGTTTGTCCGACATCATGTATGAATCATATCTTTGTAACAGACTCAGACGGTACAATCGTATGACCATCTGTTCTAGCCTTCTAGGGACCCCTGATGATAAGTAAATTTAGTTGCTCAAGCCATGGAAATAATGGATATGGACAAGCGATGCATCAAATCAATTCTATTCATATCAGGCTGGTTCACACGCAATATATCCACCATCTAAACAACGGGAGCCTACAAGCAACCGATCGCTCGAGTGACCCACAATTTATAATATTGCAATCCAGAAGTGCAGTTGAAAGCAACGTCTTATATTCTCTCATTTTCATCTCTTTACTCTTTCAAAACGATATAGCCTCTCATCTCTTTACATTTAATTTTACGTACATGGCACTCAAAAGTAGCTGTAATTACGTTTGGGACTTACTATTTGTCTGGGAACATATATAAATTATTCGTGCACCTCTTCACATGACACTCGGTATAAACCAGCTTTTCTAGGCTTGTAGCCTTTCTACGCTTGATGACAACTAAATTCAGTTGCTCGGAGTCGTTTGAATAAAACAGGTGAAAACAATCAACCAGAATCTCTATGGAACAAACAGCGAATCAAAATCAATTTTATTCATATCTGAATCACGGACACAATATATCCACCATCTAAACAACGGGGTCCTACACTCAACCGTCGATCGTCAATGCGAGCGATCAACTGAACCTGTCAGTACCTTGGTCAACGCATGGGCAGCGATCCCGACGGGGCAGAAGAGCAGGCACAGCGAGATGGAATGCCTGGTCTCGATGTTGTTCTTGATGCCATCATGGTACACCTGCCTGTAAGCATCACCAGTCAAAAAAAACACAGAAGTTAGCAGTTTTCTGCAAGGCGTGTGAGCACTCAAAACTGTACCTGAAAGAGGAGGTGCAACAATGGCTAACCTTGCAGCGAAGAGGTCGACGGCTAGGAGGTGGATCCAGGCGGAGGCGACGGTCATCTCACTCGCGAACATCCTCACAATGCCTGGCAACTGCATGAAACGTTTTGTGTAAGCACATGAAAAGAACATTCAGACAATGCAAAATGTAAGCTCCACTCGGCATTGCTGTTGCTGTTGTTGAGTGTGGTGGTGTGAGTGGCTGGCTGACCGACCTCCGGGAGCCAGTACTTGCTGGCGAACATGGCGCGGATGGTGTCGGGAGTCCAGGAGAGGTAGAGCAGGTAGGCGTAGAGGAGGCCGAGGGCCACGTAGGGGGCGGTGCTCTCCACTGCGCGCTTGGTCTGCGGCGGCAACAAGAACAAGAACAGGACATGAGTTTCCCGGTCAGTGTCAAGCTCCGGCGGGACGGATGGTTGGGGCGGGCTTACTATGTCGGCATTGGGGGCGGCGATCATGAGCGTGTAGAAGGGGAGGACGGCGACGGTGCCCAGGGTGAAGGCGGAGCTGGCGATCTGTGGCGATGTCAGCCCTGTTGGAAGCGAGAAATTAGACCGTGTCTGGGGATGGAGAGCGCCTCGACCTGGTACTAGGATTGGGAAATACTAGTACTTGGTAGTAGAGAAAAATGGCGTGCGTACGTACATGCGCGAGGCCGGAGCAGAGGAGCTCTGCCACGGTGACGGGGGGGCGCGGCGAGGTCCGGCCGGAGTGGGGGCAGCGCCGTGCTTCCTCCTCGCCGGAACAACTGGCTGGGGGCAAGGGAGGCCGCGCGCGTCCCGGCCGGCACCGGCGTCCGCCTCAGGGTCAGGAGCATGGGAAGGCCAGCACTCTGCAGCAGCAGCAGCAGCAAGCAAGCAAGAAATCAGCAGAGTTCAGGTAACTGCAGAGAGGGGGGGTAGCTAGGGAAGCAGGCTTACCCGCGAGGTAGTGGAGAGCGCGAGGGCGGAGGGGCCGGAGAAGGAGGAGGAGGCCGCCATTTCTTGCCGGAAGGGGAGGGGGAGGACTGAGGGAGCAACCCGAGGGGGTGAGCGGCCATTTGCCCCACCTCCTCTTTGTACTTGTGGCGAGCAGGGCAGGGCGCCCGAGCTGGGAGTTGATTGAGTGAGCACCCCACTGGGACTGACTGCCTTACCATGTTGGGCAAGGGTCGGTGGCGGGGCCCGGCGGAGTGGGAGGGGACACAGGTCGGTGCCCACCACCGTCCCGTCCGGACGGACTCCCCAACAAACCACGTCCAGGTTAAGTTCATAATCCATCCTTGTAGTTGTAGTAGTATATATATAGAACCAAATAATAATCCATTTGTATCAGTGCGTCACCTCACCGGCAGCTGTAGCCACTCGCGCGCCCATGTGAGGAGCCTTGACTCTGACCGCTGGCGGCGATCCCCTCCGTCCGTCTCCGTCACCGGAACGCCGCCCCCACCTCGACACGTGGTCTGCTCGCTTGCTTGCTCCGGCCTCCATCCTCGCCTATATCATCAGTGCACCGCACGGCTCTGCAATCCATTATCAGTAACCTCAACAAGAGAAAAACAAGAGCACATCAAGTGAAATATATAGCCAATTAATTGGTTACTCTAGCAGCAAAAAAATAAAAATGTGACAACCATATGCATCCAACAAAAAAATGTTCATCCAACAAAAAAAAAGTGTGCATCCAACAAGTAAGCAACACTGCACATCAGCCATCACACATCACAACAGGATATATCAACAAACAAGACCAAACAACAACAGAGGTATAGTTTCCACAAATCTGAATTTAAAAAGCAAAATTGTTTCTCATACATAGTCTCAGCAGATCCACCATAAGGGTGTGCTAATCAGTCCGCAGGCCGGGCCGTTTGGCCAGACCTTCATATCTCCTCCATCCTCACGGATCAGTCTACCGATTAACGATTAATTAACATAACTTAAAAAACAGACTCTGCAATGTCGCTGCCATCCCCCTCCCTTGGGAGGAAGATGCTAAAAGAACGGTAATAACAACTCACAGCTAGTATATCTTTTTATCTAGAACCTATCATCCTCTCCATTATTATTTCTCTCCCCTTTTCACTGCCTGTATAAATAGAGCCGGATAGACGGTATGTTCAGAAGGACCCCAGGTACTCCGATGCCATCGCCTGGAGCTTCTCCGACACGACCGCCAGGTGCTCCGGGACCATCGCCAGGTGCTCAGGAACGGTCGCCAGGTGCTCTGGCAGCTTCGCCAGGTGCTCCTGGACCATCGCCAGGTCGGCAGAGAGGTCAAGGTTGGGGGAGAGCGTGAAGCCTGCAGCAGCAGCGAGGGCGATGACGAGCACGCTGCCCTTGAGGCAGGTGGCGCCACGAGACAGCCTCCCGATGATCACCTTGCAGTACTTGTCTGCTTCCTTGATTGAAGCCTTCTTCCCAGAGTCTTCTGCCTCTTCCAGAGCAACCTCGTTCTGTAATACCAGCCAATATGCAAGTTAGAACATATATAGGGATATGTTGATAGTTCAAGTTAACACTATCTCTTGATCAACTACTAAGTTGGCTTAAAAGTGTAAATAACACTACCTCTGATCAATAAGTAACTTGCCTTAAGAATGTCAATAACACTATCTATAAACAGTAAGTAAATTTTCTTAACAGTGTCAATAACAATGTATTTAGTCAGTAAGTAACTTGGCTTAAAAGTGCCAACAACACTATCTCTTATCCGTAAGTAAAATTGGATTAAGAGTGTCAATAACACTATATCTGATCAAGAAGTAACTTGGCTCTAGAGTGTCAATGACATCAACTAACAGATATATATCTAATTTTCAACTCATAAAAGACTGAAGTACTTTGTACAGAACATTCACCAGTAGCACCATGTTGCACATAAAGTACAAATAGGATGGACAAAGCATCTAAACAGTAAAAAAAATAGAGTCAGTAACAAAGCTCACCTTAGCCTTTAGGCTCTTCAGGGTTGCTTTAAGAGCTTCAGAATTGAGCTTGGGAGACAGCGTCTTCCAATCAGCAGCTATCTTGCTGAGGACAGCAACACTGGCTCCAATATTCTCTGGATGAAGTTTGTCCTGAAAACAGAGATTAAACATCAGTGGTGACCAACTTGTGTACCGCTCTACAAAGGAAAACAAGCAAGAGATTACTTACCCACTGCTTGTAGGACTCTGGACTCTGAGTTAGGCACCAGATGAACACATCAGCAGCCTCCCTGGTGAGCTCTCCATTCTCTGAACAACATAATACACCACTTAGCTAACTGAAGTGTGCAAAACATAACTTAATGGATCTGAACTGCAAAACAAGCTACTGAATGAACACATTTCAACTTACTTTCTTGCAATGCTTTCACAGCCAACGGCAAAAGCTGCTGTGATGCTTGCTTCACCGTTTTAGAGCCAGGAGGACCAGCAAGAGCTAATTCCTTTATTAATGGGTAGGCTGCTTCAAATCTCTCTGTAGCCTACAGAGTTCAATGCACCGATTAGAACATTCTCTAGTATTAAACATGCCGTAGACAGAATGTGAGAATAACATACCTTGACACGTGCATTAGGCACGGGAAATGCACCTCTCATGAAGAGGTCAAATGTTCCAGCAGGAACCAGGTGCTCCCCCTTTCTAACCGCACCATTCAATAAGATACCCCGAGCTTTGGAAGCATTGGGAGTAGACAAAAATCTGCATATGGAAAACCCATCAAAAACTTTTGAAATGCAACAACTACGATATAATAAGAACATGTTCTATAACAGAAAAAATAGTGTGTTATACATATTTACAGAAAGTTACCTTTCAAGCATTTGCAATACAAGATCTCTTGACTGAGGATTCCCAGACTTTGCACATAATGTGGGAAATAGGGAATGCGACCAGCAAAACATTCCTGAGACTAGGTCACCTTGAGATGCCTATGATAGAACACGAAAATGAATATGTATTAGGAAATATGGAATACACACATTAAGGCCATCTAAGTAATTAGCATCATTCAGAGTTAGCAAGATAGTGACACGAAAAATGATCCATACCTGATTAATAACCCAGGCAATGATGGGAAGCTTTTCCTGTCCAAGATTTTTACTGTTCCCCACTATTTTTGGGGAGATGTTTATTAGTACATCAGGCTTCCTTCTTAAAGTCAAGGCAAGCACAACGAATATTGCAACCTGACAAAACAAATGTTTGGTTAAAAACTGAAGTCAAATATCAACTCAATAAAGTAATCACAAGTTCAATAATCAAGTAATGCTCGTTAAGATCAATCTAGGCTAGACATCATATATTTCATCTCCTTCACAAACAGCTTACAAAAAGAAAAGGATGGGAAGACCTGCATCTATTCTAGAATTACACTGCATACAGTTCTGGTTGGTGAACAGAAGTTCTCTAAATCCTAGACATCCAGAACTAAAATACTAAAACAATGCGCTAAATGGATTTACATACAGTTTTGTGTTCTTTCCACTTTCCAGAAAGCACAAAAGTTTTGTTTGTCTTTGCATTGATGAAAAAGACTCGTGTAAAGATGAATGGAATTCCTTATGAGAGAAAAGGAGCTCCAAAAGAACTACAGGTCTAACAACTGTCTCTTTCTGTTCCACTATCAGAAACCTATATGTCTATGGAAAGAAAGTTTTGCAGAGCAAGCTAATATACCTATTCATCAACGTAGGATGCCAGAAAATCTAATATACAATTTTTAGAACCTATCTATTCATTGGAAAATGGTTATTTAAAATCAAGTCCTTCTATATGCATCAGCACCTTAGTGCGCTACATTGGTTGCTTGACTCGGTTGACATAGATCCAGTACTACAGCATCATGTGCAATACAAATTTAATAAAATAGTATTTTTTGTGCTCCCTATCATGAATCAATGATACTTATAACAGATGATATAAAGTCATAATGGGATGAAAGCTACCTGGGCTTTTGGAGTTTGCTGAACAACCTTCTTCGAGCCCTTAACTCCTACAGGTTGACCTGATAATTCAGACATGATGCTATCTACACACCACAAGACAAATTTTCCCAAGGCTTCAGGAGATCTCTGATTGATCCAATCACTTGCAGTCTTGCAAACTGGCTCAGGAACATGGTTCAAGGGTACCTGTTTGACACATCAACAAATTAGGCACACCGCAGAAAAGATCGAAGTGTAAAGCAAGGCCATTCCCAATCATAAATGTATATGAGGTACAAAAGTAAAATTGATGAAGTCAAAACAGAAATATGGACGAGCATCAATATACTAATCCACCTTACAGTTTAACTCACACCCTGGTTCATAAACTAATACAAGGAGCCAACCAACATACGCAATGTGGTTCAAGTATGTACACCATTACAGTAACTGTCGAAACATGTGGGTGCACATAGCTTTAATTAAATTACCTCATCCAGTAATGGAAGAAGTATGTACAACCAACACATGTGAACTTACCTCACCGTCAGAATAACCAGGATTATCGGCATAGCATAGTGTACTACAGTCATTATTGACGTGATGTAGAAAACTGCCTTCTAACTTCTAAGACAACACCAGTCATATACTAATCTGATGACCTTAAGTAACTTGCCTTAATAGATTGTCAGGAATTGAGATAAATAAAAATACTTGACAGCAAACATAGCAGTACCAGTGTTGGCGTAATACTGAATAGGTCAGAAAACTACTATAACTGCTACATAAAACACAACTGCCGACAGCAAAATAAATAGAATATCAGCATTGGCACGAAATCTTAATAATGGTGGACACAGAAGTAGAGCAACCGTTTCACAGAACACTACAGATGATGCTTCAATTCAAACCAGTGTGGTATAATAATACCAAAATGTTAACAAAAATGGGACACCTATTACTCGAACCACTACAGAGGATGCATGGATTAGTGTCAAATTGGTGCAGAACCTTAAATAATCTGGCATGTAGTAACGTGATGTAAAAAAACCTGCCTTATAACTTCTAATACAGTGCCCATAAATAACTTTCCTCAATAGATTTTCAGGAATTCAGATGATTAATAATACTTGACAGCCAACGAAGATAGCATAACTGTTTAATAAACCACTAAAGACAGTGCTTGAATTACTAGTGTTGGCGCAACAATACTGAATAGTTCAGAAAACTACCATAACCGCTATGCAAAATATCACTACCGACAACGCATTAATTATCAATATTGGCGTGAAATATTAATAACAGTGGACACAAAAGTAGTGCGACCGTTCACGGACCATTGCAGATGATCCTTCAATTCAAACCAGTGAGGCTTAATAATACTAAACGGTTAACAAGACCAGCAGAACCATTACTCTTACTCAAACTACTACAAAGGATTAATAGATTATTGTCAACATCAGCAGGAAACCTTAAATATTCTGAAGTTAGTGTACTAGAGTCATCATTGACGTGATGTAAAACCATGCCCTCTAACTTCTAAGACAACACCATAGTCATGCACTAATCTGATAACCTAAAATATCTCTCATCAATAGACTTTCAGGAATTCAGATGATTAATAATACTTGACAGCTAACAAAGGTATCATAACCATTTCATAAGCCACTAATGAAAGTGCTTAAATTAGTGCCAGTGTTGACATGATAATACTGAATAGTTCAGAAATCTACCATAACCGCTACGCAGGACGCCACTACCGACAACACATTAATTAGTATTCAGCTTTGGCGCGAAACCTTAAGAATAGCAGACACAAAAGTAGCGACCTGTTTTGCAGACCACTACAGACAATGCTTGAATTTGAACTAGTATGGTACAATTACACTAAAGAGTTAACATAATTAGCACAACCGCTACTCGAACAAAAACAGAGGATGGATGGATTAGTATCAAAATTGGCACGAAAACTTAATAATAATAATGGACACATAAGAAACCTAACCGTTTCAGAGACTACAGCAAATGATGCCTAAATTCAAACCAGAACAAGTATGGCATAATAATACTATACAGTTTAACAAAAATAGCACAACCATCACTCAAACCACTACAGAGGATGCATGGATTAGTACCAAGATTGGCGCGAAACCCTAGTAACAGTGGACACAAAAGTAGCTTAACCGTTTAAGGACATGATTCAATACAAACCAGCAATGCATAATAATAGTAAATATTTAACAAAAATAGCACAACTATTACTCGAACCACTACAGAGGATGCATGGACTACTATCAACATCAGCGCAAAACCATAAAATCTGCATAACCATACCATCCTATTAAGCTCAAGTATATTTCGTATGTAATTCAAATGCAAACAGTCATTCATAGAGAATCAAGGAGCCTGTGGTGGACTAACAACTCACCCCCACCATTTTGGACTAACCATTCTATATCAAGCACAATTCAATTCCACAAGTACTTCAAAGGCAAACACTGATATGCATACAGAATTAAGAAACATGTGATGAACTGATAGCTCACCTCCACCATCTTGGACATTGGAGATTCTTTGAACATCTTTGCCCATGGGAACTGGGCAGCGCTCACGTTTGCAAACGCTCGGCCAAAGTAGTCAGCAAACCGCATGAGCTGGATACCATCCTGGTTCTCATACGAGGCCTGCAGACAGAAGTAGAACAAACAATCAGAATCTAAAAAAAAAGAACACGAAAGGGCTGCAACCTTTACACCATCCAGTCCTCGCAGTACAGTACTAATGAACCTTTACTGAGATTGCATCCCATCTTACATCATCCGATCCCAACTTTCTAGAAAGCCTATATGCATCATACTATAAAAAGCAGAATTATCCGTCTACTCAATACTAAAACTGGGTAAAACGGAACGTTCTACTGGAATTGGGACAGAGCCCGCGAGATCCAGCAGTAAACCCCTGTCAGATCCGACCCTCAGCAAGGAGACAAAACTATGATCCAGATCAGGCCTCACGAGATCTGGCCTCTAGACGACGCATTTCACGCACGGGGAGAAGGATGGGTGGCTATTTTCTTACCGAGACGTCGACCAGATGCGCGGCGAGGTTCTCGGCGTCGATGAGCGCGGCGGCGTCGGCGACGGTGACCTTGGGTTTCTTCACCTTGGGCTTCTTAGGCTTCTTGAACTCCTCGGCCTGAGGCTTGGCGGCCTCGTCAGAGGCGGAGCCGTCGTCGGTGTCGTCGGCCCAGGCGCCGATCGAGCCGTCGGCCTCGGCCGCGGCGTCCCTGGCGGCCCGGATCGCGCGGTGGCGCTCCTGGGAGCGCTTGTCGACGCCCTCGAACACGCTGGGCTTGCCCAGATCGGGGACCGCCGAGGCCGGAGCCGCGGAGGGGGCGGCGTGCTTGCGGTTGCGTTTCGGGTAGACCACCTTCTGCCAGCCGTGGGACGGGTCGGTGGGCGCGGCGGAGGAGGAGGAGGCGGCGAAGGCGTCCATGGACGCGGACGAGGAGCCGGCGGCGAAGGCGACGTCGTCCATTGCCATGGCGGAGGTGGGGGGGGCAGGTCGTTCTGCTGCTAGTTTGTGTTTGTGTTTGGTTTGAAGGGCAGGCTGTTGAGAAGATGCGAGCGATGAAACCCGAGGAGGGACGGGGGCCGGATTTTATTCTGAGCCGGGCGAGGTGCGTGCGTGACGTGCACCGTCGCCTCGTCACCTGTCAGGCTGTCAGACGCTGGTATCTGATCGTGTACTTGGACGTAATCTTGGGAAAAACTTTGTATTTCTTGGAATTTTTCCTACTACTGCCTTTTAATTAATTGGGTTTATTAACTTTATGATCGTATATGGATATACACTCCTTTATTTCGGATTATTAACTTTACGAATCTTATGGATATGCTGACATAAATGTGTGAGAGTGTCACCAGGTGGTATGGAGATATGATTGCTGGCAGGGGATGATGGATCCATCGGTAGAGAAGTAGGTAGTATCAACTTTTGAGAGCAAGATGTAAAGAAAAAAATGTTTACCGCCTCACATTTTAGTTTTTGCTAGCGATGGCGCGAGAGATAAGATCGACAGAATGGCGGGAAAGAATGAATGAGCCTCTTTTGTCTTAATCGGATAGTTTCATCTATGTGTGTACAAACGTCATGTCCTTAAACCCTAGGTCATGTTTTACTGGTGAAAATGTGACGATATTTACGACTGGCGCGAGTGAGGTGGAAAGTGGACCTTTAATATTCAATCCCAAACTTATCATTTACTTTTAGTTATGCTACCTTCCAACCACGTTGGGTACTTTATGATCCTTCGTATATGCATAGTGGTGGGCGTTAATTTGGCACTAGTGAATCCGACATAAACTAGTACCCCGGTTTTATTTCTCTGAGCACGGTGACGTGAGCGTCAAGTTTCCAATGGCTGAATCCGACATAAAGTATATAGCAAGGTTTACTCCAATCTGTAGTGTTCGCCGTGATGGTCTTGCGAGTGGCGGTGCGTGCGGAGTGAGAGAATGACCGGAAAGAAGAAGGAGCGAACCTCTTTTGTTTTAGCTAGATAGTTTTAGCTATATGCACAAAGGTCATGTCTTTAAACCCTAGGTCATATTTTCCCGCGCAAGGGTGAAAAATGTAACATACTACGATTTTTCGAGTGTCTTGAGTGAGGTGGAAAGTGGACCTTTAATATTGAATCTAAACTTATCATTTACTTTTAGTTATGCTACCTTCCAACTACGTTGCGGACTTTATGATCCTTCGTATATGTGTATGTCGTAGAATCGTGAGCGTTAAGTTTGGCACTGGTGAATCTGACATAAACTAGTACCCGGGTTCACTTCTCTGAGCACGGTGACGTGAGCATCAAGTTTGCTATGGATGAATCCGACAAAAAGTAATACCTGGTTTTAGTTCTCCAAGAGTAGTGACATTGTTATTATTCACGAGTGGCAACAAGTTATTACTCATTAACTAAAAAAGCTTCGGTGTGAAGTCGATGGGAGCACGTGAACCTAATGCTTGTGAACCATCCAATTAGTTAAGAGACTCTCATGTGCTATGGAAGTATACATCGGCTCGTGAGTGTTACATTTGCGATGGGGAAAACCGACAATGTCCCGGATAATGCATAAAATTAACAAACTTGCATGCCTTAAGTTAGTTATGAGTGAAAGCGACAAAAACGATTTGTTTGACTTCTTGAGCACGTGAGGTAACATTATTATTCCTGAGAAAAAATGTCCATTAACTGAGTGGCCTCGACGAGAAGTAGTTGGGTGCAGGTGAACTTCATGTTTGTGAACTATCTGATTAGCTTACATGCTTTTATGATGCACTGGATATGATTTAGTGCGGTCAGGAGGTTACGTCATACATCGGCAAAACAGTCAAAAAATAGTAATTTGTCTCACTTTGAGCATATTGGCATTGTTATTATTCATGGCGATAAATATTTGTTTCATATTAACTAAAATTGATTTGGTGAGAAGCCACTAGGTGCGTGTGAACCAATGCTTGTGACTATGCATATGCAATTAGTTTAAGGACTTTATGATGCTTCGTATAACACAAAATTGTGAATGTTGCATCTGCTATGGATGATTGTAACAATAAAAATTAAATAATTCATTTCTTCCCAACATGTAACATTATTATTATTCACGAGGGCAACTAATTATCACCATTATGCAGTCGATGATTCGTAGCTCTGTATAGCGCAAAATTGTGAGTGATGCATTTGCTATGGGTGATTTTAACAAAATATAGTAAATGCTTTCATTTCTTTCCAACAAGTAACATTATTATCATTCACGGTGGCAACTAATTGTTATCGGATATGATATGCATATCAATGAATTGTTTAGAAGTTGTTGGGTGTGCATGAACCTAATTCTAATTTTGTATTTTTTATGGACTTCGTCATTTCAAAAACACTATATGGAATACTATCATTTCATGAAAATGACTATGGTGTGTCATGTGTGCAAAAATAATAGGAGATAATAGATCTCTTTTGGGGTTTTGCACAAAATATGAACTATATAACAGATATCTTCTTGGGTGATTATTCTTGATGTTTTATCTGATACTTCAAATATGTAAAAGAACACTTAATAACCGGGTTGAGGTCTAAGATGCGAAACAATTCATATGCATGGATATATATAAAAAAATTAACCAATATGATCATCTATGTTTTTACATAAAAGTGCACACTCCATGTGAAAAAATAGAAGATAAACGAACTTCCCTTACTGTTTGTCAGAGATAACATAAGATTGCATATCCTATAGACAATGGGTTATCAATTCATAGTGTTTCTATGTCAATGATTTATTTATACAAACCACTTTCATAATCGGTATAGGGTTCATTATAACCACTATTAGAAACTTGGGGACTTAATTTAGATGATTTCATGGTTTATGGGCCATGTTATATTAAGCATAAACAGATCAATAGTATCTTTTCACCAAATATTACTCAACTTCAAGCCAAACATCAAGCTTACTTATGTGAAGCTCATGAATAAATCAAAAAATAGTGATTTTTTATATAAAGGTGACCCTTTTGGATTTGCATTTGAAAACATTTTTCCGCTTCACATTTATAAAAAACATTGCTTTCACTAGTACCTTATGTAGCATCATTATAGTCAAGAACTTCCATTCGTAACAAAAAGATATAAAATAACTACAACACATGTTACATATATATGTTGAATAAAATCATAGCCTTTTGGATTTGTATTTTAAAATATCAGTTACACGATTATAATAAGGCCGCCTTCATGAGATACACTCCTAGCACCATTGTTTTCTTTACAAAACATAGAGATAAAACCAGAAAAATTATACTAAAATACAAACAAATATTGAGTCAAAGAAAATTAATGGCCTTTTATTTGCACTCGTAACTTTACTGCTTCACATGTGAAAAAATTCCTTCACTGGAGTCACTCTTAGCATCACAAGCTATTTTTGCACTCGCCAACAAAATAGTGAAATTTTAAACATCTAAAAGTAGGGTATATGCAATGTTTAAAGCACATACATAGTCATTTGGATCTGGAATTGAATTTTTATCACACCACATTTAAAAAGGTTGCCTTCACTATATTTGCGCTAACAACATTATAGTTGACACTTTTTTCATGAAGCGTGTAGCCTCAATACCAAGAATTTGATGTTTTGAAATTGTGCATGGTTCACCATACTTATATCTACACAAGTATGGAAATATCTACAACAAATATTAAATAATTTCATTTCTTACCAACATGTAACATTATTATTATTCACGTCAACAACTAATTATTGTTGTTATGCATATCGGTGACCTAGTAGCTTCATATAGCGCAAAATCATGAGTGTTGCATCTGATGTGGGTGATTTTAACAAAATATGGTAAAGAATTCCATTTCTTTCCAACATGCAACATATTATCATTCACGAGGACAACTATTTGTTGTCGTTATGCATATTGATGACCTCGTGAGAAGTCGTTGGGTGGGCATGAACCCAATGCTAGTTGTGTAGTTTTTATGGACTTTATTTAAAAAACATGACGAATAAATTAGTATATGGAATGGTATCATTTCATGAAAATTACTATGTTGTGTCATGTGTGCAAAAGTAACAGGATGTAATAAATCTCTCTTAGGCTTTCGTACAAAAGATGAACTATATAATAGATCTCTCATGGGGTCATGATTATTCTGGATGTTTTATCCGAGACTTAAAATATGTAAAAAAAACTAAATAACCAGGTTGATATTTGGAGTGTGGTTTCACGTTTTGAGGTCTAAAATGCGAAACAATTCATAGGCATGGATAAATATAAAATAAACCAAAATGGTCTTCTATGTTTTTTTTATAAGAGCACATTCCATTTATAAAAACATAGAAGATAAATGAATTTCCCTTAACGTCTATTATAAGCTTGCATATCCTAGTGTTTCTATGTCAATGATTTATTTATACAACCCACTTTCATAATCAGTATAACTAGGTACTTAATTTAGATGATTTATAACCAATATGTGTTCATTCTAACCAATCTTATAAACCCGGGGGGGGGGTAATTTAGTTCATGGTTTATGGGTCAAGTTAGACTAAGCATAAACAGTTCAATGTTTTAGCTATATTTTCTCCAAATATTACTCAACTTAAAACTGAACATCATGCTTACTTCTGTGAAACTCATAAATCAAACAAGACAGTCCCTTTTGGAGTTGCATTAGAAAACATTTTTCTGCTTATCATTTATAATTTTTTCTGCCTTCACCATTACCTTTTATAGCATCATTATAGTCAATAATTATAATTCATCGTGAATTGAAATAGGAAAAATGCAAAACATGTTACACATACTATATGTTAAATAAAATCATAGCCTTTTGGATTTGCAATTGAAAAATATCAACTACTACACATTTGTAGTAAGGTTTTCTTCACCAGGTACACTCCTAGCATCATAGTTTTTTTATGAAACATGGAGTGAAAATTAGAAAACAATTATACTATAATATGGTACACGGAAATATTGAATTAAAGCAAAAAAAAATGGTCCTATTGGTTTCTATTATGAACTTTTACTGCTTCACATTTGGAAAAAAAAGATCGCCTTCAGTAGAGTCACTCCTAGCATCACTAGGCTTTTTTGCTCTCACCGATAGCATAGTGATTTTTTTTAAAAAAACTAAAAATTAGGATATATGTAAATGTTCAAAGCGCATACATAATCCTTTGGATCTGCAATTGAATTTCACGAACCCACATTTAAAAAGGTTTCCTTCACTTTGATTCTCTCTATAATCACTATAGTTGACACTAGTGTTTTTTCCTAAAACATGTAGTGGATCATCGGGAAATATCTACAAATGTATGGTATGCAGAAAATGTTCTAAACATATACATGTATAGTCCCCTCGGTTTGCATTTTAGTACTTTTACTGATTCACATTTACAAGAAGAATCCTTTGTCATTGGCTACTATACGAGGAGATAGAGATAGAAAACTCAAAAGAGGACTATAAAAAATCATTTTTAAAATGTCTTAGAAATTTCTATACAAAATTCTATATGCATTCAATGATACACCATAAACATGCAAAATACTTTACAATCTAAGATACATAAAAATTACAAAGTGTGGATATGAGTATGTTGAACCATGCATATTTTCAAAATTTCAAAATTTGCAGGATCTTATCATTTTGTGTAGCCTCAATTTATGAATATATTATAAATATAATGTTTAAATTTTTCGAACTAAAGGACTCACTGGAGCTCAGCTCGGGAGCTATTTGTCCGCACTCGAGATAGAGAGTATATGTTTCCCTCGCTCAACATGCCATTTAAAATTGTTAATATCTATAAGACACAATAGTACTATACATTTAAAATAGATTGCATTCACCACATTCGCCCTAGCGCCATTATTTTTGCACTTGTCTTTTTTTTTCGAAACAGAGTGTAAAATCAGGGAATATCTACAAAAGTATAGTACACATAGATGTTCAAAGCACATATGGGTTCCTCGCAATTTGCATTTTGATACTTTTACCGATTCACATTTATGAAAATATTCCCCATCGATCATTATAGGAGATTCTAGAGAGCATATGAAAAATATATACTACAAATACTAAGATAGAATACATGTTTAAATGTTAGATCAAAGCACATCCTTATCAGATACAGTATGGTCCTCATCAATGTACAGGTGGATGTTGGTAGAATGCAGTTATGTGCTGAGTGCTTTTGTGGGCCCGTCGCATCTTTTTCTGATTGTTTTCCTTGTAGATTCCGCTGCGCCAGCGACCCATCAGAGTTAGTACAAAAAAAACATCAAATTATCCCACTGCGATCATATCATATCATCGGAAAGCCAGTATATCTTAACAAGATCTTTGCGATATTGCAATAATCTACTCCTACCTCCAATTAAAAGTCAAGATCTACAGGAGATATTGATAGTAATATCGCGATAATCTAGCAGTATATCTCCAATTAAGACAGAGCAATTAACCACTCGTAGTATCTTCCATTTAAAAATCGCCTGCAATTTATTTTGCTCCTTTAGTACTATCTCACCTTGTCAGTATCCGATGGCTAGCTAGCAGGAATTAATTAGTTGGGTGAGGACAGCACCAGCGGCGCGGTGCTAATTTTTGGCAGGGATTAATTTCGCTCCATTTTTTACATTAATTAATCTTTGGCAGCTTCTGATGGCGGTTAACTGTGGGCGCTAATTTTGGATGGGGATTAATTTCGCCCCATTTATAGCCTGGGATAATAAGATAACCATGACATGATGGCATCATTAGCAGATAGGGAGGTGACGTCACCGGCGTGTCAGCGCTGTCTCCACGCGCACCACGCCACGTCGCGGCTGAGGAACCTGACCTACCACTAGCTGCCACGCCACGCAAACCACGTGTGCGGCGAGTGTCCCGGGATGCTGCCTTGACTGACATTGATCGGCCCACGTCGTCTGACGCATGGGCCTACAACGCAGTCGGGACCGGCCGGTACGTACGTACGTAGCACGGGTGAAAGAATTGTCTCGGCCGTGCGGGAGCTGACGTCTCGGCCCCACAATTCTAGAAAGAGCTACTATTCCCTGTCAGGCTGTCACGGATGTGACTACATGGGCAAGGGTCCGGCCGGGCCGGGCTGGGCCTGAAAAAGCCTGGCGCCAAAAGTGTAGGCCTGAGTTAGAGCATCTATCCTGTATTTTAGTCCGGAAGAAACTATGACTCGCGTTTTCAGATTAAGTTTGCGCGATCAGATAAAATTCAATAATTTTTGGCAAATTTTAGATAAATATAGGCGTTTTTGGACGAATATGGACGAACTTTGGACAAATATGGACAAACTTTGAGCGAATATGGGCAAATATAAGCGATTTTGGGCGAATATGGACGAATATAAGCAATTTTAGACGAATATGGACGAACTTTGGGCTAATATGAGCGGACTTTGGGCAAACTCTGGCCGAATATATGCTGACTGGATGGATCCACTCGCCGACATTTTTTTCCGTCAAATTCGCTTCGTCTGCCATTTCCAGGACGTTTCTAGGATCCTGTGAATGGTCTGAAAAGTCTGGACCAAAGTTGGCCTAAATTCAAACGAAACTGAGATCCTGAAAACACTACTGAGCCAATTTTCAACGTCCGGACCAAAAGAATCACCCTGGGTTCGGCATCCTAGAAACCCGAGTGAAGATGCTCTTAGGCCCGGCCGGACGGCGGTTCCGGGCCTATGAAATCTGGCATGAACCTGAAAAACCCGAGTAGACCCAAGCAGCATGGCCCGACCCTGCCTAAATCATCCATTTGCTAAGCCTGAGACCGACCCGACCTCTTTTTGGGGGCTGAAAATACTAGGCCCAAGCCCAGCCTGATGGTGCAATTTAGCCCGGCACGGTTTATCATTTTCGGGGGGTTGCGCTTGTTAATGGCCAGGTTTAGACGTGAGCGCCTATACATCACTCAATGCAGGGTCCTTTTTTTTTTTTTGAACAAACAATGCAGGGTCCTGGTAGAGGAAAGGATGGAATTACTTCATATAGTACGAAAGTGATGCACTTCATTTGCTTATCCGTGCGTACAAGTCATGCATGAAACATAAGTTTTGAACTTCTACAGTGTGCACGTTTTATAACCAATCGTGTGACTCCACGACATCCCAGCATCGGGTCTCCCCGTTCACTCCACGCGGTTGTGCCCACGCGATGACGGCACCAACGATCTCGGTTGTGGCGCGTCTTCCGGTAGTCTCAGTTGTAGCCCCCTTCCCGTTAGTATCGTGTCCTCCTCGAGTTTTTCCTTCCTTTCTTTCGTTTCCAGTTAGTTTCCGGTTAGCAAACAGATTTGGAGATGGGCATTGATTTCTTGGGACGTGCCAAGCCGCTCAAGACCCTTCCTCTCTCCACGGAAGCCACCCTTCCCTTCTCTCTCTCTCCTGGCAGCGGTGGAGCCCCTTGCTGGAGTTCCTCCCTGTTCTGTCCCCTTTCCTCGAGCGTTAGCGAGAGGAGGAGGGACTGCGATGTGTGTGCCGCCAGACTAGGTGGCGGGAAGGGTGCTGGCGGTGATGGTGTGGTCCTAATCCCTTACTCTAATCTCCGGTGAGGGCCTTCGGTGGCGGGACGAATAGAGGAGGGTCAAGTTGCATGATCTGCCTCCCTGCAATGCTGCTTGGTATGGAACGGCAAGAACGAGTACGTCAAGGGCGTGCGGCCGCCTCTCCTATGCGGAAGGAGGCCGGCGACGCGAACCACTTGGCCGCCATGTGACCTTCATGGAGCAGTTGCTTCCAGGGCTAAGCAAAATTAGAGCGTTAGAGCATCTCCCTGTTCTGTCCCCTTTCCTCGCCTTTCCTCGAGCGTTAGAGCATCTCCACTCGCCTACCTAGGACGCTGATCCGGACGCCGAAATTAGGTCCAGACACCGAAAATCGGCCCAGTCACGTATCCAGGGACCTGTTTTCGTCCGGATTTCGGCATGTTTGGTCTGGCCTACCCAGGCCCGTACCCAGGACCAGGATCCCGGGTACGCGCAACGAAAACGGGCATGGGCCAGCTCTGTCGGCGAGAGAAGGCGCCAGTCCCGCCACTTCGCCGAGCTCCCGCCCTTTTCTTTCCCCTCCGGTCTTTCTTCCCCATTCCCCTCCCGCCACTCCGCCGAGCTCCCCGCCCGACATGCCGCCCAAGAGCTTCGTCCAACCCAGATCGATCCTCGGCGAGGGTTCGGCGGAGAAGAAGGCGAGGAAGCCGAGAGCGCCACCGACGAAGCCGGAGGGCATGTCTGACGTCGCATGGGCATCCAAGGAGCAGGCCAGGAAGATGGCGTCGGACGACCGAAAGGGCATAAAGGAGAGGGCGAAACTCCGGCAACAGCAAGCGGCGGAGGAGAAGGCGGCGGAAGAGCATGCGATGTTGAAGGCGAAGCAGGCGGCGGCGACGAGGTCGGTGTTGATGGCGGCGCCGTACCCACGATACCGGGGAAGCCAGGTGAGCGTCGGCTCGCCCGCCGGATTCTCGCCGATCTCTCCAGCAGGCTTCCAGGAGAGCCAGGAGGCTGCTCGGCAAAGGTACTCCTCGTCGCCCGAGTTTGACGGCGGGTTTAACCCCAACGTGATCTTCTCCTGCCCGGCGCCGCGCCCTCCTTCGGCCTTCGGCGTGGACATCAACCTCCCCTACTCCACCTCTCCGGCGTACGCTGGCCCCGCTTTGCGCCGCGGTCCGCTGCCTTTCGGCGGAAGCTCGACGCCCTTCGGTGAGGCCAACGCGCGCAACCTGTTCGGCGCAATGCCGGGCGCCCTTCCGGCCGACATGTCAGTCGAGGCGTACATGGAGGACATACTGACACACTTGACACACTTTCATTTTGCAGCTGCATCGTGCACTTCTTCTGTTTCGAGAGGACATGAAGATGGAGTTCAAGTTTCATCATGCCTTCGAGCAAATCGAGAATTGCGAGAAGTGGCGGGACACTCGCCTGAGTCTCTCCAAGAGCAAGGACGGTGTCTAAAACCCCGAGGCCCCAGCCGCTGCTGCCGGCGAAGGAAGACCTGAGATCGGCCAGAAGAAGGCTAAGATGCTCAAGGCCGTCGGACCTCCCGCCGAGCATCTCCAGGCTTCGATCGAGGAATGCATCGCCGACACGAGGGCGCAGGCCGAGAAGAGGGCTGAGAAGAGCCAACCCCGAGACACAAGGGGAAAAGGTGGCCCTCATCAAGGCCAATCTCGCCGAGAAGAAAGCCAACCCCGCCGAGAAGAAGGCCAACTACGCCGCCAAGAAGCGCAACACAGACCTCAAGTTCCTGATGGACGGCGAGGACACGTCGAAAATGAGCTCGCCGGTCAAGGCCTGGTACATGGCGCAACGTCAGGCCATCCTCCAGGGCATGATCACGGCTTCCCCTTCCTCTGCGCTGAACGCACCTACGCCGGACGCCCCCACGCCGAGCTCTGCTTCGACTTCCTCCAACCCGGCGGCCTTCGATGGCGAGACAGACGACAACGCCATGTCGGCCACGCCCATCCCCATCGACGACTGAGAGTCATTTTCCCTGTTATGTAATAAAAATTTGTCGCCGAATTCGTGGGCGTATCTATCGAACACCTTGTGGCCGAGCACTCGCCGGCGAGAACGATAAATATTCAAATATATCGCCGTTTTGTGTTCGCCTGTGTACTCGGCCTGGGTACGCGAGTGGAAAACTGGGCGTATCCAGGCCGAAATCAAGTTCCATTCGGCCAAAAAAAATCCAGATTTTGGCCTGGGTTCGTCAACAAGTGAAGATACTCTTAGCGAGAGGAGGGACTGCGATGTGTGTGCCGCCAGACCAGGTGGCGGGAAGGGTGTTGGCGGTGATGGTGTGGTCCTAATCCCTTACTCTAATAGAGGGGGGTCAAGTTGCCTGATCTGCCTCCCTGCAATGCTGCTTGGTATGGAACGGCAAGAACGAGTACGTCAAGGGCGTGCGGCCGCCTCGCCTATGCGTAAGGAGGCCGGCGACGCGAACCACTTGGCCGCCATGTGACCATCCTGGAGCAATTTACTTCCAGGGCCGTCCACGGAGCCGACGGGGCGTATTGGGCTATGGCTTCCACCGTGAAGGATATCGTGATTCGATTCTACAGCTCCCTTTGTTGGAAATATAGCACGCAATCGAATTAAAATAATTCCGAATTTGTGTGACAACAAAGATAGATCTAACAGATTTACACATGTAATTATGAACATGAAATCTAATATGGCACAGCAGATCGACATGAATCTCAAACCCCTTCTAGAACATGAAAGAGAGGATCACGAGATTGATTTCTTACAATGATGCAGACGAACGTTGATAAAGAATAGTTGAGGAAGATGAAACAGACGGTCGATGCAGTCGATGAAGAAGAAGAAGCCGTGCGAAGCACTACCCAGAAACTTTATCGCCCAGCTCCCTCGTGCGGGACGCCAAACGCCGGGGAAAGTCCGGAGACTACTGCTTTCCTTCCCCCGCGGCACAGCAGGAAAAGGATCGGCGAAGATCGGTGGCGGCTGCAGAAGAGAACGGAGTAGGGTTTCTGTATATCTGGTGTCTCCTGTCAAGAGGGACGTCTTCTTTTTATAGACTCGAAAGAATAACCCCCACGCAGCACATTCTGCCTATATTCCAGGATCCGACCCCTGGTATATCTCCATCACGAGCGATCTCCTAACTTTCCTCAACGGGAAGTCTATCTTCGAGTCGTGCATGAGACAGACGCGGGTGGATAAGATAAGTAAACTGGTTGGCAAAAAGAGATGCAATTTAACAGGCCATGGTCGCGCTCGCCTCGCCAAAGCCCAAAGATCCAAAGTCACAAGTCACGCGTAATTAACGCGAATAAATGTGAAATACGAGCGAGCGCGCGCGTGGTGTACACTTAGCATAGTTAAAAACTTGCTCCCTTGGCAATGTGGGACTAAACTCCCACAGCCTCCACCTCCTTGACTTCTCTCCAATTTCTGAAATTTATATGGGTCCAATTCTTGTAAAAGCCCATTTATTTCAACACCCTTTTTCTGGACGGGTCGAGCTGAGGTGTGTATCTTCTACTCTGCTTGCTTGCTATTTTCTTTTTCCTTTGGTTTCCATGCTAAAATTGAGCAACGTTGTTTGTACCGTTCGCAGGTATGGTAGCTGGCCGCGGGCAAGGTCGGCACCCCTTCTATGTCGCTTCTGGCCCCGTAGACGTCAAGATGTGTGAGTTGTCCATAGCTAGAAAAACGGTGTGCATTTTGTAACTATCTGATGCTGAGATGAGTTGTTGTACTGAATTCTTACAGTTGTAGCATGAGGCGTATCCATTTCTAAAGCACAAAGAGGTTTAAACTTTTTAGTTTTATATGGACCTGTGAAAGAAGAAATGAAATGAGCCTGGACTTACTTGCTGTGCTGGCAGGTTCAAAATGAAGACACTCATGCTAACGAAATCAATAATGACCAGTCCAATGTAGCTGCTGATCAAGATGTGGTATTGACCAATGACCCGTAGAATAATTTCCTGTTGATGTTATGTTAGCGTCCACTTGGCCAGCTCAGCACTTAGCCCACGTTCTGGACGTTCATGCGTTCACTGCCCAACAATAAGAAGAGAGTCCACTCCATCCCAAAAGCCCGGACTGAAAGGAAGAAAGAATCTCTTCCTTATAAGCTGGGTGTGGCTTCCTTCCGTAGACGAGGTGGGACTAAACCAAGCAGGCTCCACCGGTCAACAGAGGGGTCCTCACATGTTACACAATTCTGGTGTATACTAACACATAACAATTTTAGAATAATTTCAGAGTTATTATTAATAAAGGCTGTGTGCATCACCCGATGCAGAGCCCGGTTTTTCCCCTTTTCGAAAAAATAACAATTTCAGAATGGTGAAGCCCCCGTGAATCCTCCTGAGGAATATTTTGTTGCAGAGTCAGAGAAGGAGAAAATTGATGTGGAAGGACATGATCAGAGGGATGCTAAGCCGGAAGAGCAATAGCTCCACCAGCCCCGGCGACCTCACCAAAACCAGTGAGGTTTCGGTGGTGGCAGAAGGGGCTATCCTAGTTGAAGCCGGGGTGGGCATGGTGTGAGTGGCGGATACCATTGGAATAACCGGGGAGGCGGTGGTAAACAATCTAGATATGCAGTTATGGAGCCTAAGACTCTAAAAAAATAACAAGCTAATACCATAACTTTGCACGTGCACTAAAAACCGAGGTGTAAATGTATTGGCTAAGATTGATGTTCCTGCTTATGCTCTCTCAAGGTAAGATATTCTATTATGTTTAGTGATGAATTGAAAATAGGCGATTGAATCCCAAGCACTTCAATTGGTTGACATTTGCTGAATCACACTTTAAATAGATAATTTGCTCATTTCGAAATGATTGCGATAACACATTGGACCGGCTATGGTATTTGACAATAGTATTTAAATCTGTTTCGGCTAATGGCATGTCATTTGTAGAAATAAGGCACATTTTGTTCAATAGGGTAGAGTGAAGATACCTAAGTGGAGTTCAGTATGTGCAACTTAATTTATATAGGCTGTATGACTGAAAGTTGTAGATATTGCAATTTCCCAGGGATGTTCGCTACCCATCACTGTGGTGATCATATAGCTGAAAAGAACTACTTGGTGTCGATAACAACTTCACCTTCAAAGGTATTTGCTGGTATTTTTCCAGGTTTTAAATCATTACTAATTTTGTCCACATGGAGAGTTCCTTCATTTTCTTTTGAAAGATTATTGATCATGTGAGTGTGTTCTAAAACAAGGCATTGATCAATATATAATGGTTACATTATCTAGATTCAGTAACTATCGACAGATACCAGTCAACAGTTCAATGTATTCTTAACTCTTTCTTTCAGATTTTTGCAAAATTTTCAAGTTTAAATCTGTCCACTTAGGAGGTGATAAAGTCAGCACATGTAAGACAAGGCATTGGCTTTACAGTTATGGCAGTATCAATGAACAGTAAATCTAGGTTAATTCCATTATATTATTTTCGATGAAATTCAGGTTGCTGACCTGGATTGCAACACTCCACATTAAGGAAGGTACATTCCTATCCACATAAGAGAACTTAGAATGTGATAACTTGCCTGATGTGCTTCCATAGCTTTGTTGTTTTTAGTAGAAAATAAATCAACAGTCTTTTTATATCAGCCAATTAATCCAACAATAAACTTTTTCATGAGGTTGAATGATAATCACATGACTGTGGCATGCATATAGATATTTTGCATTCATAACCTAAAAGGTAGCAATTTAAACCTCAAAGTTACGAAATCAACGTTGCTATAATTTTTAGCATTGAATGTTTGCAAACAAAATGGCCATTTACCTGTCATGTCTATATTGTACCGCAGCGTGTAGTTTTATCTATCTTTGTTCCCATAGATAATAATTTCCCTATAATAGATTATGTTTCCAACTTTATATTTCTTCTGTATTGTTAAAGTATCTATAAAACGAAATGTTAACTGGTATGCCTAAAAAGGTGCAACTTTTAGGTCATGTAAACCTAACGCTGAAGGGAAATATTTTGTTTAATAAAAACATGGTGAACCGTATTCCCTAATTTATGAATGGATGAAAAATGTATCTATTAGTCCTCCATATTATACACCTTCAAGAGCTTGGCCTTTTTCTTTTAAGCACACTTTTTGCCTAGGCTTCAGGATATGCTTAGCAAAATTGCTAGCCTAATATGAAACAATGCAGCATCAGATGTACATATCAAGAGTCATGAGTCCTAGAATAAAGATGCTAGACTAAGGTCATAATTGGCTAAAATATGCACTTCGAATTCTGATTCAGACTAATAGATATTAGAGCATACTACCTTATTACGTATATGGCTATATCTTTTACTAAATACACAACAATGCACATATAAGATATTTGCATGTTTTACTAAATGGCATGTCATTATTCTTGAATTACATTGTTCACAGATGTATATAATGTCTATTTCAAAATAAGCCACCAGCAACTACACAAACTAACCAAAAAAATCTATATCTATTACCTAATAATAAAGCACGAAGTGTTTCTCCCGGTCCAACATTTTTTTAGACCGGTTTGCCCTTCCACAAATATAGAAATTACCCGTCCGTGCCACCCGTGAGTAAATCTATTGTTTCATGGCTCAACACAAACCAACAATAGAAAAAACCACCCTGTCACGCACCTTTGACTCCTCCGGTCACACGACTCGTCCCCTCATAGAGAACATGATGCATATGTGGTATGACTTAGGTACGAGTTAGCTGAATCGATCCATATCTTGTCGTACAAGATGTAATTCCCGTCTATAAATATGTATCGTTCCACAATTATCAAACAAGTCTTCCAAAATCTCATGAAACAGCTCTCAGCCAGCGGATTGACAAGCTCTTCACCTTTTTTTGCCCGCACATCCATGGTTGCTATTTGTTACAGCCAGGGAAAGGGCAACGTGGTTAAAAAAATCATTACCAAAAAAGCATCAACGAGTCCTTGGCTGCAGCCATGCTCAGGCCAACTCGATGATCCCAATCCAGCTCCAACCGATCCAAACGAATCTATGGCAGTTTCTGTCCAGATCATGCATCCTAGAAGATGGAGTGATCAAGGCATGAACGAGCTATTGTCGGCAATCGTAGTCAACCGGTCTTCCACCGGTCGTCGATTCTTCCGCAAGCATGGCCGCCGGCACACAAGATTGAAAGAATACGTGACCTTTTTCGATTTCTTCGACAAAGAATACATGAGACAACTGTGTGGATGACTCTGCCTAGCTTGAGCCGTCCCTGGTGGATGGAACCGGCTTCGGGGGCGTGAATTGTGCCACGACCAAGGTGCAAAAAATGTACATGAGCTACTTGTAGCACTCCGGATAAATCCACTACTAGAAATTGTATGTTAAATAATACTTTTGCATCATCATGACATCAACATGCATCTAATTGACTAAAACTATTTTGTTAAAAGACCTACTTTTTTTCTATATTAATATCTGCCCCTCTTTGTTCAAACCAAAACCGTCGATCCAGCCGAATCTTTTATTTATCTAAAACTATTTACAAAAGTTTAATTTAAAACAAAAGAAATAACAAAACTATTTTTTTGGGAAGGCAGTCCAGCCGGCCGGCCCAAAGGCCCAACCTGCCAGACCACCTACTACCCAAACCAAAATCTAGACTACCCTACCCCTGAAACCTAACCCTAATCCTTCCTCTCAACCCACCCTGCCGCCGCCACCCCCTAGCTCCACATGCACGCCTCATGTGTTCAAAACACGTTGAACACCCCTGGCCCACCACTCCCTTCGATCGCCACCAACAGTGCCCCGCTCCCTCGCTCACGACCCCACGCGACCCTGGCCCACCTCGCTTCACGCCACCAACCCCGCGTCGCCTCCCCTGTCCCACTCCCACCTCGCGACCGCCCGCTCCCTGGACCCGTTCCACGCACGAGAATCCCCATCGCGATCCCCCGATTCCACGCGAGCCTGACCCTGCCTCCCGCATCTCTCTCCCCCGACGCACTCCTTCCCCAATTCGCCTCCTTCCTCTCCATCGGCAATCGCCGCCGCGGGCGAGCGCCTGACTCCGCGCCTCCTCGTCGCCGCCGCCTCCTCTGGTGGGAGCTCCCGCGCCACCTTCCCTGTGCCCCTACGCCTTCCGCCACAGCCTCTCCGTCCGGTGCCCTGCCTCTCTGGCCGCCTGCCTCCATGGCCGTCCCAAGGGCACCTCCCCGAGCACGGCCCTCCTCTGCAAAATCTCGAGCTCGAGCTCCCCGATACCACATCCTCCTACGCGCGACCTCCTCTGCACGCCCGCTGCGCATCCCGACGCCCCTCACCTCCGGTGCCACGCGACCCCGCCTTGGCCGCCAGCAGCCGCCGGCCCTGGCCATGGCGCCCTCTGCGTGACCGCCGCCTCCCGGCTCCTGCAACACCAGATGCCCCGCCTATGACCTCCCTGCCGCTGCAAGGCCACGCCGTCTCCGCTGCACTCGTGCTTCCTCGCCAGTGCGCGTTCCGCCAGCCGTGCCTCCATCCGTGTGACCCCTTCAAGCTCCTGTGCGTGTGTTCATGTATGAGCATGCGTGTTTGTATGTTTTAATCTGTGCATGTGTACTATGTGAATCAAGCCTATATTCTGGCAAGTGTAGCTACGACATGCTCTGCCGACAACTGCCTCATTCGAACTCCGTTTCACGCCAAGCTCTCCGTCTTCGGTGTTTTCATCTCGTTCACTCTAGTCAAGTTTTCCTCGTCACAAGATCTTCCGAAGGCCGGCACGTCCAAGTTTTCCTCGTCACAAGATCTCCTTCCCGGAACGCCAAGATTCTCGATCCGATGGTCGAGACCCCGAAGCCCCGATGCCCCGGACTCCGAAGACCGATCCCGGCGACCTGAACCACATCGAACCAAGATCGCCGAGACCCCTCATGTGTGACCCCTATCTAAGATCCCTATTTTATAAATGCCATATATACCTATTGCATATCATTGTACATGGTTGCATACATATTTGTGGGTGTTTGGGGGGCTTATGTCGATTCACCTAAATTAAATATGAAGACCATGTACGGGCAAATCTAAGTCTAATATTGGTCCCATTTGAATCTGTGCATCGAGCCGGTGATATAATTTTGCCTTGTTAAGACAACATTTAAATTGCGGGGTATCTAAACAACTTGAACCTATTAAATAATTATCGGGACCCCGATTCCGCTTAATTGCCTAATTGCATCGCATCCTTGCCATGTCATACATCATACATGCATCATGCCTGATCTTCTGCCGTAGTATTAAATAGTGTATCCGGTGTTTCCTCTAGTGTTTTGCTTCTTCACGGATGAGGCCGATGAGTTGATGCGAGCGACGCCCGTTCTTCGGATGAATCTTCGACAATGTTTTCCAGGCGAGCATTCTCCCCCTTTCTACCTATTTTACATTTCTAGTCTTTACTTCCTCCTGTTGATTAATTGCTATCTGTGTTGCGATGCTATAGATTCCGTACCCCGTTATACTTCCCTATAGCCCTTATATTGCCTTGAACACATCCTATTACCTGTTGTTTGGTAGATAGTTGGACTTGCGTGTCGTAGTCGCTTGCTTAAGTGCTTTCGCGTGTCGTCAAGTACCACCGTTGTTGGAAGCCTGCCATATGCTTTATGTTGGAGATGATCATGGCTTTAATTACTGTTTAATAACTAAAATTGAAAGTAGGTAAATGCAGAGGCACCGGTGGGTAATAGACAATATTTGGTTTTTAACCGCCCACTTGTGTCCCGTAGGACCCCGAGTTCTTGACACCTGTTCCGAGATCGAGCGCGCTAACCACATGTGGGGTGTGTGGGCACCCCCATCGATTAGTACATGATTTCAAAGTACTGTACCGGGGGCCACAAAGTAGTTTGGGGCTTTATTACTATCTTGTACTTATGCCATGCTTTAATGCTTTATTTACGATTGCGCGTGGAGCGCCTGTACTGTTTTGGGACCAATGTGGAATGTTTTCGCGGTATCGACAAGCCCAGTCACACTTTCGGGTTCCCAGTCGTTTACAGCCATTGTCACAAACCCTGGGTCCGTCTCGGAGCCCGGCCGACTTCGTTGCGGGTAGCTTAGTGGGGTGGCCCCCCGTGCTTGCTTTGGGTCTGGGAAACATCGTGTCCGAAACCCCGTCGACATACCGTTGGGTGTATGTTTTGTGATCTTGTACCTACCTGATCTGACAACAAGGGTGTAGGTGCGTGTGGAAACTTTGGTGCACCCCTGCAGGGTTAAATCTTTTCGAGAAGCCGTGTCCGCGGTTATGGACGACTTGGAGCATAGTTCTCGATCATAGACAACTATAACTAAGGTTTACTGTTATAATTTGACTTGTATCCGATATGACTAGTAATCAGCTTCACTACAACATAATGGCTAAATAAAAGTACCAACAACTGCTGGGTTTGGGATATCTCATGCAAATTGTATCTGACTAGTAAGTGTTGCAACTACAACGGAATGGTTAACTAAAAGTGTCCACTGCTTATTATATCAGGACGACTATCTATACCTGACTAGTAATTGTTGCAACGATAACCGAATAAATAAAACTGCCAACTGTGTGAGTTCCTCGGTTGACTTCCTCGTTTGGTCTCGAGGGGGAAATATCAGGATGGGTATGTTTGGTGGTAGTATCAGGTTGGTTCCGAATAGGTCTTTCTTATCCCTCTCTGATAGCCAACAGTTATATTGAGTCTCTATAGGTTGTTTAGTGCATGCTACGCTGCCGCTTCAGTCCACCATACCTATGTAGGCGATGACCGCCGAATTCTAGTCTCGCCGTGTACTGGCCTCAGTACTGACCGCTCTCTTTTTCCTTTGCCCTTTGTCGGCACCCCTTTTGTTTAAGCAGGTTTTGAGATCGACGTCGTTAGCAGGGTTACCCTTCCGGCTTGGCCTGGGCAGGGTTATGGACGCCATTGGTTATTCTTCAGGGCTCTTAGCTCAATTTGCATCTTGTCCGTACTCGGACGCTGCATCGTTTTCAAGGTGATTTGGATCTTTGTACTGTATATCTGTATTCTTGACTCGTTGAGTCGTCGCTGTATATATGTTTTGTGGGCTCCATCGAGGACTATTGTGTAATGATATTACTTCGTTTTCCACCCGCACGCAAGTGCCTGGTGGGCACCTTTGAATCGTTTCTATGCGGGTTTGGCGGAAAGCGCTGAAACTTGTATAGGGCCGATTCCGAGGGTGTTACAGAGTGGTATCAGAGCTCAGCAGTTACGATACCCCACTAGTCCAGCCTGTAGGATAACCTAGCTAACGGTCGTTGTAGAGTGTCAAAACTATTTTGGAAAAATCGGTTGGATAGATCTGATTAGGTCTGCTTTTACTCCTTACCCCTCTGCTTTTCTCCTCTTACCTTTGCGTGTTTTGAATCTGCTCTCTTATCTTTTCTTCGAGTCCAGGAATTCTCATGGTTGGTTTTTCGTCGTACCTTCAGGGTTTCACTTCCTCCTCTTGTAACGGTGCTTCGACATTCGTCCTTCATGCTATCCGAGGAATGTTTCATCTGTTGTACGTTCTAGTGGATCCAAAAATTCACTAAAAATTTTCTTTGTATCTTCCGGTGTTTTTCAATGCGACGACCTCATACCCATCAGATCTAACAAAGACTCTACATCACTTCTTTGCTTCCGAACCTCGCTTGTCGAGATCTACAATCTGAATTCTGAGAGTTGGTTGCATAATTCTCCTATTCATGTACAGAGTAATGCTTTGAGTGCGGGATGGAGTCGCGACCATACCACTACTCTTATCATTCGCTTTCGTATATTGAATGGTGGATCGATGCAATTCTTACTCCTTCCATGGAAGTTAGAGGTGGCCTTACCTTTAACTTCGTATGTTGTTTATCCGGAGTGTTCTCTTGATGAACAAGATCAACGACCTCTTGTTGGTGGTGTCGCCGATTTCAAAACGGAGAAAGAAACCTTGTTAGTGGTGTCGCGAGGATCTACACGAAGCGAGAAGTTCCGATCGTCGGCCTTTCCCCGTATCAGGAGGCGGATCTCGAGGGCGAGATCCATTGTTAGTGGTGCGAATTGTAGCACCCCGGATAAATCCACTACTAGAAATTGTATGTTAAATAATACTTTTGCATCATCATGACATCAACATGCATCTAATTGACTAAAACTATTTTGTTAAAAGACCTACTTTGTTTTCTATATTAATATCCGCCCCTCTTTGTTCAAACCAAAACCGTCGGTCCAGCCGAATCTTTTATTTATCTAAAACTATTTACAAAAGTTTAATTTAAAACAAAAGAAATAACAAAACTATTTTTTTGGGGAGGCAGTCCAGCCGGCCGGCCCAAAGGCCCAACCTGCCAGACCACCTACTACCCAAACCAAAACCTAGACTACCCTACCCCTGAAACCTAACCCTAATCCTTCCTCTCAACCCACCCTGCCGCCGCCACCCCCTAGCTCCACATGCACGCCTCCTGTGTTCAAAACACGTTGAACACCCCTGGCCCACCACTCCCTTCGATCGCCACCAACAGTGCCCCGCTCCCTCGCTCACGACCCCATGCGACCCTGGCCCACCTCGCTTCACGCCACCAACCCCGCGTCGCCTCCCCTGTCCCACTCCCACCTCGCGACCGCCCGCTCCCTGGACCCGTTCCACGCACGAGAATCCCCATCGTGATCCCTCGATTCCATGCGAGCCTGACCCTGCCTCCCGCATCTCTCTCGCCCGACGCACTCCTTCCCCAATTCGCCTCCTTCCTCTCCATCAGCAATCGCCGCCGCGGGCGAGCGCCTGACTCCGCGCCTCCTCCTCGTCGCCGCCTCCTTTGGTGCGAGCTCCCGCGCCACCTTCCCTGTGCCCCTACGCCTTCCGCCATAGCCTCTCCGTCCGGTGCCCTGCCTCTCTGGCCACCTGCCTCCATGGCTCTCCCAAGGGCACCTCCCCGAGCACGGCCCTCCTCTGCAAAAGCTCGAGCTCGAGCTCCCGATACCACATCCTCCTACGCGCGACCTCCTCTGCACGCCCGCTGCTCCTCCCGGCGCATCTCGACGCCCCTCACCTCCGGTGCCACGCGACCCGCCTCGGCCGCCAGCAGCCGCCGGCCCTGGCCATGGCGCCCTCTGCGTGACCGCCGCCTCCCGGCTCCTGCAACACCAGATGTCCCGCCTATGACCTCCCTGCCGCTGCAAGGCCACACCGTCTCCGCTGCACTCGTGCTTCCTCGCCGGTGCGCGTTCCGCCAGCCGTGCCTCCATCCGTGTGACCCCTTCAAGCTCCTGTGCGTGTGTTCATGTATGAGCATGCGTGTTTGTATGTTTTAATCTATGCATGTGTACTATGTGAATCAGGCCTATATTCTGGCAAGTGTAGCTACGACATGCTCTGCCGACAACTGCCTTATTCGAACTCCGTTTCACGCCAAGCTCTCCGTCTTCGGTGTTTTCATCTCGTCCACTCTAGTCAAGTTTTCCTCGTCACAAGATCTTCCGAAGGCCGGCACGTCCAAGTTTTCCTCGTCACAAGATCTCCTTCCCGGAACGCCAAGATTCTCGATCCGACGGTCGAGACCCCGAAGACCCGACGCCCCGGACTCCGAAGACCGATCCCGGCGACCTGAACCACATCGAACCAAGATCGCCGAGACCCCTCATGTGTGACCCCTATCTAAGAGCCCTATTTTATAAATGCCATATATACCTATTGCATATCATTGTACATGGTTGCATACATATTTGTGGGTGTTTGGGGGCTTATGTCGATTCACCTAAATTAAATATGAAGACCATGTGCGGGCAAATCTAAGTCTAATATTGGTCCCATTTGAATCTGTGCATCGAGCCGGTGATATAATTTTGCCTTGTTAAGACAACATTTAAATTGCGGGGTATCTAAACAACTTGAACCTATTAAATAATTATCAGGACCCTGATTCCGCTTAATTGCCTAATTGCATCGCATCCTTGCCATGTCATACATCATACATGCATCATGCCTGATCTTCTGCCGTAGTATTAAATAGTGTATCCGGTGTTTCCTCTAGTGTTTTGCTTCTTCACGGATTAGGCCGATGAGTTGATGCGAGCGACGCCCGTTCTTCGGATGGATCTTCGACAATGTTTTCCAGGCGAGCATTCTCCCCCTTTCTACCTATTTTACATTTCTAGTCTTTACTTCCTCCTGTTGATCTATTGCTATCTGTGTTGCGATGCTATAGATTCCGTACCCCGTTATACTTCCCTATAGCCCTTATATTGCCTTGAACACATCCTATTACCTGTTGTTTGGTAGATAGTTGGACTTGCGTGTCGTAGTCGCTTGCTTAAGTGCTGTTGCGTGTCGTGAAGTACCACCGTTGTTGGAAGCCTGCCATATGCTTTATGTTGGAGATGATCATGGCTTTAATTACTGTTTAATAACTAAAATTGAAAGTAGGTAAATGCAGAGGCACCGGTGGGTAATAGACAATATTTGGTTTTTAACCGCCCACTTGTGTCCCGTAGGACCCCGAGTTCTTGACACCTGTTCCGAGATCGAGCGCGCTAACCACAGGTGGGGTGTGTGGGCACCCCCATCGATTAGTACCTGATTTCAAAGTACCGCACCGGGGGCCACAAAGTAGTTTGGGGCTTTATTACTATCTTGTACTTATGCCATGCTTTACTGCTTTATTTACGATTGCGCGTCGAGCTCCTGTACTGTTTTGGGACCAATGTGGAATGTTTTCGCGGTATCGACAAGCCCAGTCACACTTTCGGGTTCCCAGTCGTTTACAGCCATTGTCACAAACCCTGGGTCCGTCTCGGAGCCCGGCCGACTTCGTTGCGGGTAGCTTAGTGGGGTGGCCCCCCGTGCTTGCTTTGGGTCTGGGAAACATCGTGTCCGAAACCCCGTCGACATACCGTTGGGTGTATGTTTTGTGATCTTGTACCTACCTGATCTGACAACAAGGGTGTAGGTGCGTGTGGAAACTTTGGTGCACCCCTGCAGGGTTAAATCTTTTCGAGAAGCCGTGTCCGCGGTTATGGACGACTTGGAGCATAGTTCTCGATCATAGACAACTATAACTAAGGTTTACTGTTATAATTTGACTTGTATCCGATATGACTAGTAATCAGCTTCACTACAACATAATGGCTAAATAAAAGTACCAACAACTGCTGGGTTTGGGATATCTCATGCAAATTGTATCTGACTAGTAAGTGTTGCAACTACAACGGAATGGTTAACTAAAAGTGTCCACTGCTTATTATATCAGGACGACTATCTATACCTGACTAGTAATTGTTGCAACGATAACCGAATAAATAAAACTGCCAACTGTGTGAGTTCCTCGGTTGACTTCCTCGTTTGGTCTCGAGGGGGAAATATCAGGATGGGTATGTTTGGTGGTAGTATCAGGTTGGTTCCGAATAGGTCTTTCTTATCCCTCTCTGATAGCCAACAGTTATATTGAGTCTCTATAGGTTGTTTAGTGCATGCTACGCTGCCGCTTCAGTCCACCATACCTATGTAGGCGATGACCGCCGAATTTTAGTCTCGCCGTGTACTGGCCTCAGTACTGACCGCTCTCTTTTTCCTTTGCCCTTTGTCGGCACCCCTTTTGTTTAAGCAGGTTTTGAGATCGACGTCGTTAGCAGGGTTACCCTTCCGGCTTGGCCTGGGCAGGGTTATGGACGCCATTGGTTATTCTTCAGGGCTCTTAGCTCAATTTGCATCTTGTCCGTACTCGGACGCTGCATCGTTTTCAAGGTGATTTGGATCTTTGTACTGTATATCTGTATTCTTGACTCGTTGAGTCGTCGCTGTATATATGTTTTGTGGGCTCCATCGAGGACTATTGTGTAATGATATTACTTCGTTTTCCACCCGCACGCAAGTGCCTGGTGGGCACCTTTGAATCGTTTCTATGCGGGTTTGGCGGAAAGCGCTGAAACTTGCATAGGGCCGATTCCGAGGGTGTTACAGAGTGGTATCAGAGCTCAGCAGTTATGATACCCCACTGGTCTAGCCTGTAGGATAACCTAGCTAATGGTTGTTGTAGAGTGTCAAAACTATTTTGGAAAAATCGGTTGGATAGATCTGATTAGGTCTGCTTTTACTCCTTACCCCTCTGCTTTTCTCCTCTTACCTTTGCGTGTTTTGAATCTGCTCTCTTATCTTTTCTTCGAGTCCAGGAATTCTCATGGTTGGTTTTTCGTCGTACCTTCAGGGTTTCACTTCCTCCTCTTGTAACGGTGCTTCGACATTCGTCCTTCATGCTATCCGAGGAATGTTTCATCTGTTGTACGTTCTAGTGGATCCAAAAATTCACTAAAAATTTTCTTTGTATCTTCCGGTGTTTTTCAATGCGACGACCTCATACCCATCAGATCTAACAAAGACTCTACATCACTTCTTTGCTTCCGAACCTCGCTTGTCGAGATCTACAATCTGAATTCTGAGAGTTGGTTGCATAATTCTCCTATTCATGTACAGAGTAATGCTTTGAGTGCGGGATGGAGTCGCGACCATACCACTACTCTTATCATTCGCTTTCGTATATTGAATGGTGGATCGATGCAATTCTTACTCCTTCCATGGAAGTTAGAGGTGGCCTTACCTTTAACTTCGTCTGTTGTTTATCCGGAGTGTTCTCTTGATGAACAAGATCAACGACCTCTTGTTGGTGGTGTCGCCGATTTCAAAACGGAGAAAGAAACCTTGTTAGTGGTGTCGCGAGGATCTACACGAAGCGAGAAGTTCCGATCGTCGGCCTTTCCCCGTATCAGGAGGCGGATCTCGAGGGCGAGATCCATTGTTAGTGGTGTCGAATTGTAGCACCCCGGATAAATCCACTACTAGAAATTGTATGTTAAATAATACTTTTGCATCATCATGACATCAACATGCATCTAATTGACTAAAACTATTTTGTTAAAAGACCTACTTTGTTTTCTATATTAATATCCGCCCCTCTTTGTTCAAACCAAAACCGTCGGTCCAGCCGAATCTTTTATTTATCTAAAACTATTTACAAAAGTTTACTTTAAAACAAAAGAAATAACAAAACTATTTTTTGGGGGAGGCAGTCCAGCCGGCCGGCCCAAAGGCCCAACCTGCCAGACCACCTACTACCCAAACCAAAACCTAGACTACCCTACCCCTGAAACCTAACCCTAATCCTTCCTCTCAACCCACCCTGCCGCCGCCACCCCCTAGATCCACATGCACGCCTCCTGTGTTCAAAACACGTTGAACACCCCTGGCCCACCACTCCCTTCGATCGCCACCAACAGTGCCCCGCTCCCTCGCTCACGACCCCACGCGACCCTGGCCCACCTCGCTTCACGCCACCAACCCCGCGTCGCCTCCCCTGTCCCACTCCCACCTCGCGACCGCCCGCTCCCTGGACCCGTTCCACGCACGAGAATCCCCATCGCGATCCCCCGATTCCACGCGAGCCTGACCCTGCCTCCCGCATCTCTCTCCCCCGACGCACTCCTTCCCCAATTCGCCTCCTTCCTCTCCATCGGCAATCGCCGCCGCGGGCGAGCGCCTGACTCCGCGCCTCCTCGTCGCCGCCGCCTCCTCTAGTGCGAGCTCCCGCGCCACCTTCCCTGTGCCCCTACGCCTTCCGCCACAGCCTCTCCGTCCGGTGCCCTGCCTCTCTGGCCGCCTGCCTCCATGGTCGTCCCAAGGGCACCTCCCCGAGCACGGCCCTCCTCTGCAAAAGCTCGAGCTCGAGCTCCCCGATACCACATCCTCCTACGCGCGACCTCCTCTGCACGCCCGCTGCTCCTCCCGACGCATCCCGACGCCCCTCACCTCCGGTGCCACGCGACCCCGCTTCGGCCGCCAGCAGCCGTCGGCCCTGGCCATGGCGCCCTCTGCGTGACCGCCGCCTCCCGGCTCCTGCAACACCAGATGCCCCGCCTATGACCTCCCTGCCGCTGCAAGGCCACGCCGTCTCCGCTGCACTCGTGCTTCCTCGCCGGTGCGCGTTCCGCCAGCCGTGCCTCCATCCGTGTGACCCCTTCAAGCTCCTGTGCGTGTGTTCATGTATGAGCATGCGTGTTTGTATGTTTTAATCTGTGCATGTGTACTATGTGAATCAGGCCTATATTCTGGCAAGTGTAGCTACGACATGCTCTGCCGACAACTGCCTCATTCGAACTCCGTTTCACGCCAAGCTCTCCGTCTTCGGTGTTTTCATCTCGTCCACTCTAGTCAAGTTTTCCTCGTCACAAGATCTTCCGAAGGCCGGCACGTCCAAGTTTTCCTCGTCACAAGATCTCCTTCCCGGAACGCCAAGATTCTCGATCCGACGGTCGAGACCCCGAAGACCCGACGCCCCGGACTCCGAAGACCGATCCCGGCGACCTGAACCACATCGAACCAAGATCGCCGAGACCCCTCATGTGTGACCCCTATCTAAGAGCCCTATTTTATAAATGCCATATATACCTATTGCATATCATTGTACATGGTTGCATACATATTTGTGGGTGTTTGGGGGCTTATGTCGATTCACCTAAATTAAATATGAAGACCATGTGCGGGCAAATCTAAGTCTAATATTGGTCCCATTTGAATCTGTGCATCGAGCCGGTGATATAATTTTGCCTTGTTAAGACAACATTTAAATTGCGGGGTATCTAAACAACTTGAACCTATTAAATAATTATCAGGACCCTGATTCCGCTTAATTGCCTAATTGCATCGCATCCTTGCCATGTCATACATCATACATGCATCATGCCTGATCTTCTGCCGTAGTATTAAATAGTGTATCCGGTGTTTCCTCTAGTGTTTTGCTTCTTCACGGATTAGGCCGATGAGTTGATGCGAGCGACGCCCGTTCTTCGGATGGATCTTCGACAATGTTTTCCAGGCGAGCATTCTCCCCCTTTCTACCTATTTTACATTTCTAGTCTTTACTTCCTCCTGTTGATCTATTGCTATCTGTGTTGCGATGCTATAGATTCCGTACCCCGTTATACTTCCCTATAGCCCTTATATTGCCTTGAACACATCCTATTACCTGTTGTTTGGTAGATAGTTGGACTTGCGTGTCGTAGTCGCTTGCTTAAGTGCTGTTGCGTGTCGTGAAGTACCACCGTTGTTGGAAGCCTGCCATATGCTTTATGTTGGAGATGATCATGGCTTTAATTACTGTTTAATAACTAAAATTGAAAGTAGGTAAATGCAGAGGCACCGGTGGGTAATAGACAATATTTGGTTTTTAACCGCCCACTTGTGTCCCGTAGGACCCCGAGTTCTTGACACCTGTTCCGAGATCGAGCGCGCTAACCACAGGTGGGGTGTGTGGGCACCCCCATCGATTAGTACCTGATTTCAAAGTACCGCACCGGGGGCCACAAAGTAGTTTGGGGCTTTATTACTATCTTGTACTTATGCCATGCTTTACTGCTTTATTTACGATTGCGCGTCGAGCTCCTGTACTGTTTTGGGACCAATGTGGAATGTTTTCGCGGTATCGACAAGCCCAGTCACACTTTCGGGTTCCCAGTCGTTTACAGCCATTGTCACAAACCCTGGGTCCGTCTCGGAGCCCGGCCGACTTCGTTGCGGGTAGCTTAGTGGGGTGGCCCCCCGTGCTTGCTTTGGGTCTGGGAAACATCGTGTCCGAAACCCCGTCGACATACCGTTGGGTGTATGTTTTGTGATCTTGTACCTACCTGATCTGACAACAAGGGTGTAGGTGCGTGTGGAAACTTTGGTGCACCCCTGCAGGGTTAAATCTTTTCGAGAAGCCGTGTCCGCGGTTATGGACGACTTGGAGCATAGTTCTCGATCATAGACAACTATAACTAAGGTTTACTGTTATAATTTGACTTGTATCCGATATGACTAGTAATCAGCTTCACTACAACATAATGGCTAAATAAAAGTACCAACAACTGCTGGGTTTGGGATATCTCATGCAAATTGTATCTGACTAGTAAGTGTTGCAACTACAACGGAATGGTTAACTAAAAGTGTCCACTGCTTATTATATCAGGACGACTATCTATACCTGACTAGTAATTGTTGCAACGATAACCGAATAAATAAAACTGCCAACTGTGTGAGTTCCTCGGTTGACTTCCTCGTTTGGTCTCGAGGGGGAAATATCAGGATGGGTATGTTTGGTGGTAGTATCAGGTTGGTTCCGAATAGGTCTTTCTTATCCCTCTCTGATAGCCAACAGTTATATTGAGTCTCTATAGGTTGTTTAGTGCATGCTACGCTGCCGCTTCAGTCCACCATACCTATGTAGGCGATGACCGCCGAATTTTAGTCTCGCCGTGTACTGGCCTCAGTACTGACCGCTCTCTTTTTCCTTTGCCCTTTGTCGGCACCCCTTTTGTTTAAGCAGGTTTTGAGATCGACGTCGTTAGCAGGGTTACCCTTCCGGCTTGGCCTGGGCAGGGTTATGGACGCCATTGGTTATTCTTCAGGGCTCTTAGCTCAATTTGCATCTTGTCCGTACTCGGACGCTGCATCGTTTTCAAGGTGATTTGGATCTTTGTACTGTATATCTGTATTCTTGACTCGTTGAGTCGTCGCTGTATATATGTTTTGTGGGCTCCATCGAGGACTATTGTGTAATGATATTACTTCGTTTTCCACCCGCACGCAAGTGCCTGGTGGGCACCTTTGAATCGTTTCTATGCGGGTTTGGCGGAAAGCGCTGAAACTTGCATAGGGCCGATTCCGAGGGTGTTACAGAGTGGTATCAGAGCTCAGCAGTTATGATACCCCACTGGTCTAGCCTGTAGGATAACCTAGCTAATGGTTGTTGTAGAGTGTCAAAACTATTTTGGAAAAATCGGTTGGATAGATCTGATTAGGTCTGCTTTTACTCCTTACCCCTCTGCTTTTCTCCTCTTACCTTTGCGTGTTTTGAATCTGCTCTCTTATCTTTTCTTCGAGTCCAGGAATTCTCATGGTTGGTTTTTCGTCGTACCTTCAGGGTTTCACTTCCTCCTCTTGTAACGGTGCTTCGACATTCGTCCTTCATGCTATCCGAGGAATGTTTCATCTGTTGTACGTTCTAGTGGATCCAAAAATTCACTAAAAATTTTCTTTGTATCTTCCGGTGTTTTTCAATGCGACGACCTCATACCCATCAGATCTAACAAAGACTCTACATCACTTCTTTGCTTCCGAACCTCGCTTGTCGAGATCTACAATCTGAATTCTGAGAGTTGGTTGCATAATTCTCCTATTCATGTACAGAGTAATGCTTTGAGTGCGGGATGGAGTCGCGACCATACCACTACTCTTATCATTCGCTTTCGTATATTGAATGGTGGATCGATGCAATTCTTACTCCTTCCATGGAAGTTAGAGGTGGCCTTACCTTTAACTTCGTCTGTTGTTTATCCGGAGTGTTCTCTTGATGAACAAGATCAACGACCTCTTGTTGGTGGTGTCGCCGATTTCAAAACGGAGAAAGAAACCTTGTTAGTGGTGTCGCGAGGATCTACACGAAGCGAGAAGTTCCGATCGTCGGCCTTTCCCCGTATCAGGAGGCGGATCTCGAGGGCGAGATCCATTGTTAGTGGTGTCGAATTGTAGCACCCCGGATAAATCCACTACTAGAAATTGTATGTTAAATAATACTTTTGCATCATCATGACATCAACATGCATCTAATTGACTAAAACTATTTTGTTAAAAGACCTACTTTGTTTTCTATATTAATATCCGCCCCTCTTTGTTCAAACCAAAACCGTCGGTCCAGCCGAATCTTTTATTTATCTAAAACTATTTACAAAAGTTTACTTTAAAACAAAAGAAATAACAAAACTATTTTTTGGGGGAGGCAGTCCAGCCGGCCGGCCCAAAGGCCCAACCTGCCAGACCACCTACTACCCAAACCAAAACCTAGACTACCCTACCCCTGAAACCTAACCCTAATCCTTCCTCTCAACCCACCCTGCCGCCGCCACCCCCTAGATCCACATGCACGCCTCCTGTGTTCAAAACACGTTGAACACCCCTGGCCCACCACTCCCTTCGATCGCCACCAACAGTGCCCCGCTCCCTCGCTCACGACCCCACGCGACCCTGGCCCACCTCGCTTCACGCCACCAACCCCGCGTCGCCTCCCCTGTCCCACTCCCACCTCGCGACCGCCTGCTCCCTGGACCCGTTCCACGCACGAGAATCCCCATCGCGATCCCCCGATTCCACGCGAGCCTGACCCTGCCTCCCGCATCTCTCTCCCCCGACGCACTCCTTCCCCAATTCGCCTCCTTCCTCTCCATCGGCAATCGCCGCCGCGGGCGAGCGCCTGACTCCGCGCCTCCTCGTCGCCGCCGCCTCCTCTAGTGCGAGCTCCCGCGCCACCTTCCCTGTGCCCCTACGCCTTCCGCCACAGCCTCTCCGTCCGGTGCCCTGCCTCTCTGGCCGCCTGCCTCCATGGTCGTCCCAAGGGCACCTCCCCGAGCACGGCCCTCCTCTGCAAAAGCTCGAGCTCGAGCTCCCCGATACCACATCCTCCTACGCGCGACCTCCTCTGCACGCCCGCTGCTCCTCCCGACGCATCCCGACGCCCCTCACCTCCGGTGCCACGCGACCCCGCTTCGGCCGCCAGCAGCCGTCGGCCCTGGCCATGGCGCCCTCTGCGTGACCGCCGCCTCCCGGCTCCTGCAACACCAGATGCCCCGCCTATGACCTCCCTGCCGCTGCAAGGCCACGCCGTCTCCGCTGCACTCGTGCTTCCTCGCCGGTGCGCGTTCCGCCAACCGTGCCTCCATCCGTGTGACCCCTTCAAGCTCCTGTGCGTGTGTTCATGTATGAGCATGCGTGTTTGTATGTTTTAATCTGTGCATGTGTACTATGTGAATCAGGCCTATATTCTGGCAAGTGTAGCTACGACATGCTCTGCCGACAACTGCCTCATTCGAACTCCGTTTCACGCCAAGCTCTCCGTCTTCGGTGTTTTCATCTCGTCCACTCTAGTCAAGTTTTCCTCGTCACAAGATCTTCCGAAGGCCGGCACGTCCAAGTTTTCCTCGTCACAAGATCTCCTTCCCGGAACGCCAAGATTCTCGATCTGACGGTCGAGACCCCGAAGCCCCGACGCCCCGGACTCCGAAGACCGATCCCGGCGACCTGAACCACATCGAACCAAGATCGCCAAGACCCCTCATGTGTGACCCCTATCTAAGAGCCCTATTTTATAAATGCCATATATACCTATTGCATATCATTGTACATGGTTGCATACATATTTGTGGGTGTTTGGGGGGCTTATATCGATTCACCTAAATTAAATATGAAGACCATGTGCGGGCAAATCTAAGTCTAATATTGGTCCCATTTGAATCTGTGCATCGAGCCGGTGATATAATTTTGCCTTGTTAAGACAACATTTAAATTGCGGGGTATCTAAACAACTTGAACTTATTAAATAATTGTCGGGACCCCGATTCTGCTTACTTGTCTAATTGCATCGCATCCTTGCCATGTCATACATCATACATGCATCATGTCTGATCTTCTGCCGTAGTATTAAATAGTGTATCCGGTGTTTCCTCTAGTGTTTTGCTTCTTCACGGATTAGGCCGATGAGTTGATCCGAGCGACGCCCGTTCTTCGGATGAATCTTCGACAATGTTTTCCAGGCGAGCATTCTCCCCCTTTCTACCTATTTTACATTTCTAGTCTTTACTTCCTCCTGTTGATCTATTGCTATCTGTGTTGCGATGCTATAGATTCCGTACCCCGTTATACTTCCCTATAGCCCTTATATTGCCTTGAACACATCCTATTATCTGTTGTTTGGTAGATAGTTGGACTTGCGTGTCGTAGTCGCTTGCTTAAGTGTTGTTGCGTGTCGTCAAGTACCACCGTTGTTGGAAGCCTGCCATTTGCTTTATGTTGGAGATGATCATGGCTTTAATTACTGTTTAATAACTAAAATTGAAAGTAGGTAAATGCAGAGCACCGGTGGGTAATAGACAATATTTGGTTTTTAACCGCCCACTTGTGTCCCGTAGGACCCCGAGTTCTTGACACCTGTTCCGAGATCGAGCGCGCTAACCACAGGTGGGGTGTGTGGGCACCCCCATCGATTAGTACCTGATTTCAAAGTATTGTACCGGGGGCCACAAAGTAGTTTGGGGCTTTATTACTATCTTGTACTTATGCCATGCTTTACTGCTTTATTTACGATTGCGCGTCGAGCGCCTGTACTGTTTTGGGACCAATGTGGAATGTTTTCGCGGTATCGACAAGCCCAGTCACACTTTCGGGTTCCCAGTCGTTTACAGCCATTGTCACAAACCCTGGGTCCGTCTCGGAGCCCGGCCGACTTTGTTGTGGGTAGCTTAGTGGGGTGGCCCCCCGTGCTTGCTTTGGGTCTGGGAAACATCGTGTCCGAAACCCCGTCGACATACCGTTGGGTGTATCTTTTGTGATCTTGTACCTACCTGATCTGACAACAAGGGTGTAGGTGCGTGTGGAAACTTTGGTGCACCCCTGCAGGGTTAAATCTTTTCGAGAAGCCGTGTCCGCGGTTATGGACGACTTGGAGCACAGTTCTCGATCATAGACAACTATAACTAAGGTTTACTGTTATAATTAGACTTGTATCCGATATGACTAGTAATCAGCTTCACTACAACAGAATGGCTAAATAAAAGTACCAACAACTGCTGGGTTTGGGATATCTCATGCAAATTGTATCTGACTAGTAAGTGTTGCAACTACAACGGAATGGTTAACTAAAAGTGTCCACTGCTTATTATATCAGGACGACTATCTATACCTGACTAGTAATTGTTGCAACGATAACCGAATAAATAAAACTGCCAACTGTGTGAGTTCCTCGGTTGACTTCCTCGTTTGGTCTCGAGGGGGAAATATCAGGATGGGTATGTTTGGTGGTAGTATCAGGTTGGTTCCGAATAGGTCTTTCTTATCCCTCTCTGATAGCCAACAGTTATATTGAGTCTCTATAGGTTGTTTAGTGCATGTTGCGCTGCCGCTTCAGTCCACCATACCTATGTAGGCGAGGACCGCTGAATTCTAGTCTCGCCGTGTACTGGCATCAGTACTGACCGCTCTCTTTTTCCTTTGCCCTTTGTCGGCACCCCTTTTGTTTAAGCAGGTTTTGAGATCGACGTCGTTAGCAGGGTTACCCTTCCGGCTTGGCCTGGGCAGGGTTATGGACGCCATTGGTTATTCTTCAGGGCTCTTAGCTCAATTTGCATCTTGTCCGTACTCGGACGCTGCATCGTTTTCAAGGTGATTTGGATCTTTGTACTGTATATCTGTATTCTTGACTCGTTGAGTCGTCGCTGTATATATGTTTTGTGGGCTCCATCGAGGACTATTGTGTAATGATATTACTTTGTTTTCCACCCGCACGCAAGTGCCTGGTGGGCACCTTTGAATCATTTCTATGCGGGTTTGGCGGAAAGCGCTGAAACTTGCATAGGGCCGATTCCGAGGGTGTTACACTACTCGACCCGGTGCAAGCTCGCCGACTCCGTTGTTTTTGAAGCCGTGTTTCTTTGTTCTTGTTGTCTCCATGAAAGCGCCAGCTTGTCCCCTTGGCGATTTTGGTGTCGGCAATGCCCCATGATTTAGTCATGGCCGATGAACAATTAACATATCTCTTCATTGGGTCCCTTAGCAAGTCTTGAATCGATCTACTTTCATGAGATGTTTCTCTTGTTAAAGATCAGATCAGATCAGATCAAGATGAAGCTATCCGAAACCCAGCCTAACAAAGGAGGGCATCGTCGATTTTGGTCTTTCAAACAAATCCAAGAAGGTTAATGTTTTTGACTAGATTCAAAGTTCTGGAGCCAGCCATCCGATCTCTAGATATTAATCGCCACCGACGCATGAACTGGCCGGCCACGATATTCGCATGCTTTTCCCGATCCAATTTGTAGCAATCAGTCATATCATCAATCCATCATCCTGCAATGTCGGACTACGTCGTCGTCTGAGTTAGACCTTTGCCGCCAAGATTGCCGCTGCCCGTGAACAACATCAATCGCAAATCGCAGGTCTACACTACCTCGACGGCTATGTCTCCTGACTTTACATGTGTATCACCGGTGGATCAGTGGTCGTGAAGGTGAAATTTTAATGGACTACGCTTCTTGGAGCGCGGGAATTGAGTGCACTCGAGCCACGAGGGGAGAAGGTTAGGACCATTGCCGAGGTATTATTCATCCAATTGATTCGTCTCTATACCAAATTATACTACATTCATGGTACACGATTAATTGTGATTGGTTTTTTCTACTATTTTGATAGATCGTAGAGATGCAACATTGTGAAGTCTCTCGTACTTAGTTTAGCTAATACAAGAGGCTCTAATTGTTCTTGAATTGTGATTTTCCTTTTATATGTAGAATACTACAATTGCCGAATCATCTAACTATCTATCTATGGGCCTAAAAACATATTCGATATAATTAGAAAATTAATAATTCATATGTATTTTTCTGTAGTGTCGACCACGTGGTGACAACAAAGGAGACAAAAATGTTATCGAGGGGAGGCGCGGCTAGGGTGTTGCAAAGAGTAGCTACACTTGATACGGGATCAGGCTAGGGTCGCAAAGAGTAGCTACACTTGATACGATGATCATTGTCATGGTGGCGGAGCTCACACACTTACGAGTTCCAAGCGGTGGCGGCCGTAACCGGTGGCGTAACTGTGTCCAAAAAAAGTTTATACACAAATTCTTTGCACTCTTTCGTTTACGTTTCCTAGTTCTTCCTTAAATGTGAATTTCTCCTTGATAGATTCTCTAGGTCTGTCTTATGCTGTTTATTTTCAAATGTCTTCCTATGTTACAGAGTCTAAAATTCCATCTCCCTTAGATATTACTTGCATTGACGGTGGTTTAGCTAGCGACCAGTTTTTGGATAGTCTCAACATGCCAGACAGTTCACCTTTTCTCTCTATTTCTAATATGAACCTTGCTATACACACGACACATTTTGTACAATCTATGTACGACACTAAGATCAATCCGTCCATTGCTGCCATCAAAGTGCAGGACACCGGTGGATGTTGGATCTTACATGGACCATCCAAGGCACCCCCGTGCAACACTTCTGTTCTAATATTGGTCTCTGTCCCACGTGAGGTTAAGTTTTCCACTAAAGGTTGTTGAATTTGTAAGAGAAATCAGAGATGGAACATCGTTTGAACCTGCCAACACATGTATGTGCAGGTTTTCACTTTAAGATTTTTCTTTCCACTTATTTGTGTAGTTTTTTGTTGTCTTACCATCATGATTGTTAATGGTGTACATGTATGTGTATACACATTTTATTTGAACTATCTACCTTATAATTCCTTTCAATGATTTGTACCCATTCTGTACATATATTGGTGGTTTATTTTATTTGTTCTAAATATAGGTGTGTGCTCAGTTTTGCTATCAGATCCATATTATAATTTAGTCAACATAGCTCCAGTTTTGCTGAACAATTTCCTAAGGATGATCATCGTAACCCCGAACTCTGCTTAAATCAACCTTAGATCAATTTCAAAATTTCCCAGTTCACTTAGTGCAGTATGGTTCATCTTGAGGAATGTTCTCGAATGTTTTACACTTCCATTTTTTACTGATTTTTTACCTTTTGGGCGTATGTTTACAAAGATAGCACCTGTTCTGCTCAATAATTGTTTTGAGGTGATTCACTGCTCAATTCAATTGCACTTTCCCAGTTCATTTATTACGGTATGATTCATCTTGAATAAAAATTCCATTTTTCCTGAGATTAAATTGTTCACCCCATTAGCCAACACCAAGACAACAACCAACCACTCAATTTCACAAAACAAGTAACATAAATACCTTTTATATTTTGCGTCCTATCATCTCTTATACTCGCCAAACGACATAATTAACAATTTAATGAAGCTATATGCCTGCTACAGCAATCGATTTCACCATGCGGGCGCGGTGTGTCGCCGCGCCAAGTTTTCTAGTCATTCCTACAGGATTCGTGCGTGGCAACTAGTATAGACGATGATGAAAGGTGGTCTGCTTGAATCGGGAGTTCCAGACCTATTCTCACAATAGGCAACAAACATAATCAAATAGGAAAGGGGTAACCGACCTTTTTCATCATAAATACTCCCTCCGTCACGGTTTGGAGGGCGTTTTAAAGAGATTGTTGGGATCTAGGTGGGCGCTGATTGGGGCCAGATTTATGCTAAAAACATGCAAATTCACTGGAAAAATAGACCCATTAATTATTCGGCGCTCTATTAAACGTAATTACTCAATAGAAACGAGGAGTTTAGGCGCATGCATTGGCTGCATGGAGTAGGAAGTGGGGAGGAAAAGGGGTATTAATTCTGTGATTAAGTCTAACACGCCTAGGAGGAGATGAGTTTTGAAAACGCATAGTTTTTGTAAGACACCCTCCAAACCGTGACGGAGGGAGTATAAGGGAGTGTCTAGATCTCAGGCGCCTGAAAACTACTTATGTCTAAGCCGCTGATGTCATCCTAATATTTATGCTAATTCTCAGTTGCAACCTAGTTGCAACTCATCAGATTTGTACTAATTCTTAGTTACAACATAGTTGCAACTCATTAAATAATCAGTTACACCCGAGTTGCAACTCATGTGTAACTTTCATTTTGCACAAAGCACGAGGTAAATCAAACGGTGAAAGAGGCGACTAAGACTTAAGAAGTTCTCAGGCGCCTGAGAACTAGCAAATTCGTAAATATAGGGAGAGAGTAGCAACCAAGTAGACTCCCAAAGGGGAGAGACCTAACACTACTAGAATCCATACATGGGAGAGATCAAGAACTAGAAGACCACCTTGACTACTTCAATTAAGAAGGCCTTGATACAACTCATGATAATCTAATGAGAGGGGGTTCCCATCTAGGGTTTGGCCTAAGCCATGAGTCTTAACTCATCATATATTCATTCTAGGGTTTACATATGGGGGTGGGGCATATATATAGGCCAACCACGAGCTAGGGGTAGTTTAGTCATAAATAGAGGGGTACATGGGTTGAGGCCCAGCTCCAAGGCGCGAATGCCCATCACTTGGGTTGGAGACTCTGGGGTAGCAGGGTCGGGGACTCCGGTGTCGGGCGGAAACTCCAGTTTGGCGGTGGAGACTCCGGGCAGGTTCCAGGACCTTAGAGGTGAGGGATGGTCGAGGCAAGGGCGGAGACTCCGGTACCGCTTCAACTGCTTCTTATTTCGTCGCTTCTAGGCCTCATGCTTGGGGGTCTTGGCTCCTGGGGCATCGTTGTCTCCTCCTCTTGGCATCCTCGATCATGGGCCTAGTCATACAATCAGTAGTTGGTTCAAGTAGGATCCCATTCAAGTAATGACCAAAGGAAGGCAAGAGATGAAAGGAATTCACCTTGATTGGAATGTTTGGCGTATCATGATGTAGATCAATGGTGATTACCATATGTTGGGCTTCATCACAATAGCAAGCTAAGTTTTCTTCTTCTTGAAGGTCCCATTCTTCAGCGGACCAATAGTAGGACAAACTCATATATAAAATTCCGACTTAATCTAACTAGAAAAAACACTCACATTGATTTCAAAAGCATCTAGTAGGCGGCAAAACATACCTTGTAGTGATTTCACCAAACACCTTGCGTGCGTCGACTTGCTTGACCGTTGTCGGACGCTAAGCCGCACCAAATTGACGCTCACTGCAGCTCAAATCGACGCATCTGAGCTATGCGACGATGGAGAACGGAGGGAGCACAACGGCAGAGTGGGGTTCGATTTACTCGATCTACGGCTCCCGGACAGTCATGCAAATGAGCGACGACAACATGACTCTAGGTAGTGGCGACGGGGAGGGGGGGATTCGATGGGACTAGGTCAATGGAGGTGGGTAGGGGAAATAGAGGGGCCGACGATGTGAGCGTGCGGCGAAGGATTTGGTTCTTCACAAGTGAGCTTGCGTTTTCCCGCGCGATGAAGCCGACACACCAAAATTGTCGTGCATGATTAAACAATTACCTTTGGAGCATTAAATTAGCGAACTCGCCGCGTGCTAAATAGGCATTTTTTACGTGTAACCGCATTTTACGGAGGCTGTTGGAGATGCTCTAAGGCTGATCCTAGTGGTACTATCATAAGGTGTATCATGTATGCCACCTTGGCAAAATGATGATGTGACATAATAATTAATGAAGAGACACGTGCTAGTGGTATCATAGAACATAAAATAAGAAAATTTAATGTCAAATACATCTTGTACGTCAAATTGTATTGAGATTCTACAAATAATTAAATACCATGAGTGAAGGGTTTCGCGGCATAGTAAATCAAAATTTTCTACGGAAGCGAACAGAGGGAAGCCAAGATCTAATCTAGGAGATGCAAACAACGAGAGAGATTGGATTAGATCTTCATACCCTTGAAGATTCACACAGCGGAACGTTCGTCGGAACATGGGTGATGTAGTCGTACTCGCTTCTCCTCCTCGCGATCCGATCCGATCTAGCACCACAAGTGGCGATGCCTCCGTGAGATGCACACGTGCAGCACCTCGACGTCTCCTCCTTCCTTGGTCCAGCAAGTATGGTGGAGAGATGGGTTGGATCTACAACGCGACGGCGCGGTGCAATTGGTGGAGAATTTCTGCAGCAGGGCTTCGCCTACAAGCAGTCGGGAGGGAGAGAGGAGGGCAGCAGGGCGGCTAGGGTTGGAGGGGAAGGTGTGGGGGGGGTGCGCCCCTAGACCTCTATATATAGAGGGGTAGGCGCAGCCCTAACCCCTCCCCCAAGCCCTAGGCCGGCGGCCAAAGGAGGAGGAGTGGGGGGCAAGGAAACCTCCCCCCTTCTAGAAGCTCTATCTAGGGTTTTACCCTAGCTGGCCTGTTGGGCCCTATGGGGCCTTGTGCCCCTGGCCCAATGCGGCCAGGGCACTCCCTCATAGGCCCATGCCCCCTCCCGGAAGGTGGGGCCACGTTGGTCCCCTTCCGGAAGGTTATAGAAGCTTCCGGTACAATACCGATTAACCCGGAACAATTCGGAACTCCAAAAACTGTACTGCCTTATATGAATCTTATTCTCCGGACCATTCTGGAACCTCTCGTGATGTCCCGGATCCCATCCGAGACTCCGAACAAAAACTCATAAACTAATTATCCAATCTATCCTAGCGTCGAGACACGTTAAGTGTGTGACCCTGCGGGTTCGAGAATATGCGGACATGATCTTCTATCAATAATCAACAGCGGGGTCTGGAAACCCATATTGACTCCCACACATTCATCGATGATCATATCGGGTGAACCACGATGCCAAGATTCAATCAATCCCATATATATATTCCCTTCGTCTCGCGATATTTTACTTGCCCGAGATTCGATCGTCGGTACCGTCATACCTAGTTCAATCTCGTTCACAGCAAGTACTTTACTCGTTCTGTAATCCGATATCACTTTGTGATTAACTCATTAACCACATGCTTGCAAGCGGTGTTGATATCGATTACCGAGTGGGCCCGAAGTATATATCTCCGACTTGGGAGGGACAAATCCCATCTCGATACATACAACCCAACAGATACTTTCCGATCACCTGAGAGACACCTTTATGATCACCCTCTTATAGGATGATGTTTGATGACCTCAAAGCTTTCTTCCGATACCATGGAGTTGTATTATCTCATGGTTTAAGGAATACAATATTTGACATAAGAAAAGCTTCGCAAAGATGAACACGATGACACGATCTAATTGCTTCGCTTAGTTTGGGTCTGTCCATCACATCATTCTCCCAATGATATGATCTCATTATTAATCGACAACTCATGTCCATGGTTAGGAAACCTTAACCATCATTAATCAATGAGCTAGTCCATAGAGGCGTACTAGGGACACGGTGTTGTTTACAAACCACACAAGTATTAATGTTTCCGCTTAATACAATTCTAGCATGGAATATAAACTTTATCATAAACAAGAATTATAATAATAACATCTTTATTATTGCCTCTAAGGCATAATTCCAACAGTCTCCCACTTGCACTAGAGTCAATAATCTAGTTTACATTTGACAACAATCTCACACCCATGGCACTGAGGTGTTGATCATGTTTGACACATGGAAGAGGTTTAGTCAATGGATCCGTGACATTCAGATCTGTATGTACTTTGCTAATCTTCAGATCTCCATCTGCTATATAATCTCGGATTATATGAAACTTGCGGTTGATATGCTTGGTCTTTGGATGATTTCTTGGTTCCTTAGCAAGTGCTATGGCGCCAGTGTTGTCACACAATATCTTCAGTGGGTCCAATGCACTTGGAACCACACCAAGCTCAGTGATGAAGTTTCTGATCCAAACTCCTTCACTTGACGCTTCTGCAGCAGCCATGTATTCCGCTTCTACTGTAGATCCCGCGATCACGCTTTGCTTGCAGCTTCTCCAGCTCACAGCCCCTCCATTCAAAATATAAACGTATCCTGTCTGAGATTTAGAATCATCCTTGTCGGTGTCGAAACTAGCATCGACGTAACCCTTTACGACGAGCTGTTCATCACCTCCATAGACTAAGAACATTTCTTTAGTCCTATTTAGGTACTTTAGGATGTTCTTCACGGCTGTCCAGTGTTCCACTCCTGGATCACTTTGGTACCTTCTCGTCAAACTAAGAGCATTGGACACATCCGGTCTAGTACACAACATGGCATATATGATAGAACCTATGGCCGAGGCATAAGGCACTTTGCTCATAGCTTCTCTATCATTTACCGTAGCTGGACACTGAGCCTTGCTCAATATCTTACCTGACAACATAGGCACTGAACCTATCTTTGCCTTATCCATTCTGAACCTTTTTAGAACTTTGTCTAGGTATGTACTCTGGCTTAAAGCTATCAGGCGTCTTTGTCTATCTCTATAGATTTTGATGCCCAATATATAAGCAGCTTCACCTAGGTCTTTCATTTGTTCAAATAACATTTGTTCAAATAACTCTTCACATCGTTAAGCATGTTAATGTCATTTCCAATAATCAATATGTCATCCACATATAGTACCAGAAATGTCACTGAGCTCGCACTCACTTTCTTGTAGATACAAGCTTCATAGCAATTTGGAACAAATCCAAAGCTCTTGATCACTTGATCAAAATGAAGGTTCCAACTCCGAGATGCTTGCTTCAGTCCATAAATAGAACGCTGAAGTTTGCATACTTTATCAGCATCCTTAGGATCGACAAAACCTTCGGGTTGCATCATATACAACTGTTCATCAATGTTGCCATTGAGGAAAGCAGTCTTGACATCCATCTGCCATATTTGATAATCATGAAACGCAGCAATTGCTAATAAAATCCGAATGGACTTAAACATCGCTACGGGAGAGAAAGTCTCATCGTAGTCAACACCTTGAACTTGTCGAAAACCTTTCGCGACAAGCCGTGCTTTATAGACGGTAACATTACCATCCGCGTCCATTTTCTTCTTGAAAATCCATTTGCACTCAACGGCCTTTCGGTCGGTAGGAGGGTCCACCAAAGTCCATACTTGGTTTTCGCTCATGGATCCCAATTCGGATTTCATGGCCTCTAGCCATTTCTCAGAGTCTGGGCTCATCATCGCTTCCTCATAGTTCGCAGGCTCACTGTCATCTACTAACAAGACAATTAAGACAGGGTTGCCGTACCACTCAGGAGGGGCACGCGACCTCGTCGACCTGCGACGTTCAGTAGCAGCATCGTCCGAAGTTTCATGATCCTTGTCATTAGCTTCCTCTATTGTTGGTGCAGGCGGCACTGGAACAATTTCAGGTGCTGCGCTACTCTCCAATTCAAGAGAAGGTTCAATAACCTCGTCTAGCTCTACTTTCCTCCCACTCACTTCTTTCGAGAGAAACTCCTTCTCAAGAAAGGAATGGTTCTTTGCGACAAACACTTTGCCTTCGGTTCTGTGATAGAAGGTATACCAATAGTTTTCTTAGGGTATCCTATGAAGACGCATTTCTCCGCTTTGGGTTCGAGCTTGTCCGACATCAACTTCTTGACGTAAGCTTCGCATCCCCAAACTTTAAGAAACGACAACTTAGGTTTAGCACCAAACCACAGTTCATACGGTGTCGTCTCAACGGATTTAGATGGTGCCCTATTTAAAGTGAATGCAGCGGTTTCTAATGCATAACCCCAAAATGATAACGGCAAATCAGTAAGAGACATCATCGATCGGACCATATCTAATAAAGTTTGATTCCGGCGTTCAGACACACCACTACGCTGTGGTGTTCCGGGTGGCGTGAGTTGCGAAACAATTCCGCTTGCTTTAAGATGCGTGAGAAAATCATAACTCAAATATTCGCCCCCACGATCGGATCGTAGAAACTTAATCTTTCTGTTACGATGGTTCTCCACTTCATTCTGAAATTCCTTGAACTTTTCAAATGTTTCAGATTTATGTTTCATTAAATAGATATACCCATATCTACTTAAGTCATCGGTAAAAGTGAGAAAATAGCGATATCCACCGCACGTCAAAACACTCATCGGTCCGCACACATCGGTATGTATGATTTCCAACAAGTCCGTTGCTCGCTCCATCATTCCGGAGAACGGGGTTTTGATCATCTTGCCCATGAGGCATGGTTCGCATGTGTCAAATGATTCAAAAATCAAGAGACTCCAAAAGTCCATCAGAATGGAGTTTCTTCATGCGCTTTACACCAATATGACCTAGACGACAGTGCCACAAATAAGTAGTATTATCACTATCTACTTTGCATCTCTTAGCCTCAATGTTATGGATGTGTGTTTCATCCCTTTCGAGATTTAGAAGAAATAAACCATTCACAATAGGTGCATGACCATAAAAGATGTTACTCATATAAATAGAACAACCATTATTCTCCGATTTAAATGAATAACCGTCTTGCAATAAACACGATCCAGAAATAATGTTCATGCTCAACGCAGGCACATAATAACATTTATTGAGGTTTAAAACTAATCCCGAAGGTAAAACTAAGGAGAGCGTGCCGACGCCCATCACATCAACTCTTGATCCGTTGCCAACGCGCATCGTCACCTCATCCCTCGCAAGCGCCGTCTATTCCGTAGCTCCTGTTTCGAGTTACAAATATTAGCAATTGAACCAGTATCAAATACCCAGGCACTACAATGAGGGCTAGTAAGGAAAACATCAATAACATGTATATCAAATATACCTTTGATGGTGCCAGCCTTCTTGTCCGCTAAGTACTTCGGACACTTGCGCTTCCAGTGACCCTTGTCCTTGCAATAGAAGCACTCAGTGTCCGGCTTAGGACCAGACCTGAGCTTCTTCTCAGCAGGGGCAACGCGCTTGCCGCCGCCTTTCTTGAAGGGCTTATTTGCACCTTTACCTTTCTTAAAGGAGGGCTTGTTGACCATCAACACATGATTATCCTTTTTGATGTCCACCTCCGCAGCCTTCAGCTTTGCGAAGAGCTCGGTGATCGTATCAGTTCAACCAATCTGATTATGAGTCACTACAAAAAATTTGTAGCTGGGAGGGAGTGATTGCAGAACCCTGTCAATCTTGAGCTCCTCTGGAATCTTGTAGTCCAGTTGCTCAAGACGTTGAGTGTAGCCCGACATCTTGATGGCGTGCTCACTAACAGAACTCCCTTCCTCCATCTTGTAGTTAAAGAACTTCTCAGAGATCTCATATCTCTCAGAACGGGCCTGAGTCTGAAACATAGTTTTCAGCTCCTCGAGAATCTCAAAGGGTCCGGGATAGTCTTCAAAACGATTTTGAAGGTCCGATTCCATAGCAAACAACATGGTGCTCTTAGTCACACCATAATCATCTTTGCGCGACTGATAGACAGCTTTCTCATCAGTCGGCGCAGTTGCAGCAGGGGGGTTACCTAACGCTTTCTCAAGGACATAGTCCTTTTGACCGCCAAAGAGAATGATCCTCAGATTGCGAAACCAGTTGGTGAAGTTAGACCCATTGTTCTTAAGCTTTTCTTTCTCAGCAAAAGCGTTGAAGTTGAAGTTGGACTTAGCCATGTGATCTACAATATTTGCAAGTACAAATTAGACTATGTTCATGACAACTAGTTCAACTTTTAATCAAATTACTAGATGAACTCCCACTAAATTCAACATCCCTCAAGTTGTTTAGTGAACACGATCCAAATTCACCACACCTAATCCGATCTTCACGAGAAGAGATGTGGTTTCAATGGTGGACAACGAAGTGTCGATCATATCATTCATATGACTCATGCTTAACCTTTCGGTTCATCTGTTCCGAGGCCATGTCTGTACATGCTAGGCTCGTCAAGTTAGACCCAAGTATTTTCGCGTGTGCAAAACTGGCTTGCACCCGTTGTATGTGAGCGTAGAGTCTATAGCACCCGATCATCACGTGATGCTTGGACACCACGAACTTTCGCAACGGTGCATACTTGGGGAGAACACAGTTTTTATCTTGATCTTTAAGTGAGGAATCATCTTATAATGCTACCGTCGCGATCTAGGCATAATAAGATACATAAAAGGATAAACATCACATGCATATAACTTTATGTGACATGGTATAGCCAATCTTCACGCAATGATCTCCATCTTGTGTGTGCCGGCATGATCTCCATCACTCCACCATGATTGCCTCCACCACGAATAGCAACTACAACTATTGCTAACTACTTAGCGATAAAGTAAAGCTATTACATGGCGTATAAGAAGTTGACTCGCAGGTCATACACAATTATAAAGACAACCATATGGCTCCTGCCGGTTGTGTACTCATCGACATGCAAGTCGTGAAACATTACAAAACATGATCATCGCATACATTATACACATCACATCTTGGGCCATACCATATCAGAGAAAACACTCCCTGCAAAAACAAGTTAGACGCCTCTACTTTGTTGTTGCATGTTTTACGTGGCTTATGGAGTAGATGCTAAGAACGATTCTTACCTATGGAAAGCCACAACGGTGATATTATGGTTGCCAAACTCCGGTGTTAATCCCATGACAACTATAGTGAGAGAAACTGGCATCCACCAGCCGCATGTGTGGAACAAGCCACACGTCAAGTGCGGAGCCGGTCTCGCGAACGACGTCGCGTAAGGTTGGCCTGGACCGCTTCAATCTCACTATCCCGCGTCATAAGAAGAACACAAACAAGAGGCTTGCAACAGAAAACATCAACGCCCGCAACAACCATGTTGCGTTCTACTCGTGAAACACATCTACGCATAGATCTAGCTCTGATACCACTGAAGGGTTTCGCGGCATAGTAAATCAAAATTTTCTACGGAAGCGAACAGAGGGAAGCCAAGATCTAATCTAGGAGATGCAAACAACGAGAGAGATTGGATTAGATCTTCATACCCTTGAAGATTCGCACAGCGGAACGTTCGTCGGAACGTGGGTGATGTAGTCGTACTCGCTTCTCCTCCTCGCGATCCAATCCGATCTAGCACCACAAGTGGCGATGCCTCCGTGAGATGCACACGTGCAGCACCTCGACGTCTCCTCCTTCCTTGGTCCAGCAAGTATGGTGGAGAGATGGGTTGGATCTACAACGCGACGGCGCGGTGCAATTGGTGGAGAATTTCTGCAGCAGGGCTTCACCTACAAGCAGTCGGGAGGGAGAGAGGAGGGCAGTAGGGCGGCTAGGGTTAGAGGGGAAGGTGTGTGTGTGTGGGGGGGGTGCGCCCCCCAGCCCTCTATATATAAAGGGGTGGGCGCAGCCCTAACCCCTCCCCCAAGCCCTAGGCCGGCGGCCAAAGGAGGAGGAGTGGGGGGCAAGGAAACCTCCCCCCTTCTAGAAGCTCTATCTAGGGTTTTACCCTAGCTGGCCGGTTGGGCCCTATGGGGCCTTGTGCCCCTGTCCCAATACGGCCAGGGCACTCCCTCATAGGCCCATGACCCCTCCCGGAAGGTGGGGCCACGTTGGTCCCCTTCCGGAAGGTTCTAGAAGCTTCCGGTACAATACCGATTAACCCGGAACAATTCCGAACTCCAAAAACTGCACTGCCTTATATGAATCTTATTCTCCGGACCATTCCGGAACCTCTCGTGATGTCCCGGATCCCATCCGAGACTCCGAACAAAAACTCATAAACCAATTATCCAATCTATCCTAGCGTCGAGACACGTTAAGTGTGTGACCCTGCGGGTTCGAGAATATGCGGACATGATCTTCTATCAATAATCAACAGCGGGGTCTGGAAACCCATATTGACTCCCACACATTCATCGATGATCATATCGGATGAACCACGATGCCAGGATTCAATCAATCCCATATATATATTCCGTTCGTCTCGCGATATTTTACTTGCCCGAGATTCGATCGTCGGTACCGTCATACCTAGTTCAATCTCGTTCACAGCAAGTACTTTACTCGTTCCGTAATCCGATATCACTTTGTGATTAACTCCTTAACCACATGCTTGCAAGCGGTGTTGATATCGATTACCGAGTGGGCCCGAAGTATATCTCTCCGACTTGGGAGGGACAAATCCCATCTCGATACATACAACCCAACAGATACTTTCCGATCACCTGAGAGACACCTTTATGATCACCCTCTCATAGGATGACGTTTGATGACCTCAAAGCTTTCTTCCGATACCAGGGAGTTGTATTATCTCATGGTCTAAGGAATACAATATTTGACATAAGAAAAGCTTCGCAAAGATGAACACGATGACACGATCTAATTGCTTCGCTTAGTTTGGGTCTGTCCATCACATCATTCTCCCAATGATATGATCTCATTATTAATCGACAACTCATGTCCATGGTTAGGAAACCTTAACCATCATTAATCAATGAGCTAGTCCATAGAGGCGTACTAGGGACACGGTGTTGTTTACAAACCACACAAGTATTAATGTTTCCGCTTAATACAATTCTAGCATGGAATATAAACTTTATCATGAACAAGAATTATAATAATAACATCTTTATTATTGCCTCTAGGGCATAATTCCAACAATAAGACTATGATACAACTAAATGATACTAAGAACTGTAGAGATAATTATATACATGATACTGGTAATATAATATTCCCGCTATGACCAGCCTAAGAGCATCTCCACTCGTTGGCCGAACCCAGGCCAAAATCCGGACATTTTTTCGGCCGGACGGCGCAAGTTTTCGGCCTAGCTACGCCTAATTTCCCACTCGTTTACCCAGACCGAGTACCCAGGCGAACACAAAACGGCTATATATTTGAATCTTTATCGTTCCCCGCCGGCGAGTGCTCGACCACAAGGTGTTCGACAGGTACGCCCACAAGTCCGCCGGAGGGGTGGTTCGTCGCCGAGCCTGTTGCGATCAGGTCCTCCATGTACGCCTCGGCCGTCATGCCGGTCGAAAGGGTGCCCGGCATTCCGCCGAACAGGTTGCGCGCGTCGGCCTCGCCGAAGGGCGCCGAGCTTCCGCCGAAAGGCAGCGGTCCATGGCACAGAGCGGGGCTTGCGTATGCCGGAGATGCGTAGTAGGGGAGGTTGATGTAGACGCCGAAGGCCGAAGGAGGGCGCGGCGCCGGACAGGGGCAGATGACATTGGGGTTGAAGCCGCCGTCGAACTCGGGCGACGAGGAGTACCTCTGCCGAGCAGCCGCCTGGCTCTCCTGAAAGATGGCCGGAGAGATCGACGAGAATCCGGCGGGTTAGCCGACGCTCGCCTGGCTTCCCCAGTGTGGTGGGTACGGCGCAACCATCAACGCCGAACGCGTCTCCGCTGCCTGCTTCGCCTTCACCATCGCATGTTCTTCCGCCGCCGCCTTCACCATCGCCTTCTCCTCCTCCGCTTGCTGTTGCCGGAGCTTCACCCTCTCCTTCCTGTCCTTCCGCTCGGCCGACGAGATCTTCCTGGCGTGCTCCCTCTTCTCCCACTCGGCCGAGGACATGCCCTCCGGCTTCGTCGGCGGCGCTCTCGGCTTCCTCGCCTTCTTCTCCGCCGGACCCTCGCCGAGGATCGATCTGGGTTAGTCGAAGCTCTTGGGCGACATGTCGGGCGGGGAGTTTGGCGGAGCGTCGGGGGTGGGGGAATGGGGAAGAAAGGCAAGAGGGGGAAGAAAAGGGCGGGAGCTCGGCAAAGTGGCGGGAGTAGTGCCTTCTCTTGCCGACCGACCTGGCCCACGCCCGTTTTCGCTGAGTCCGGCGTCCTCAGGGCGTACCCAGGATCCTGGGTACGTCCTAGGTAGGCCGGACCAAAACACGCCCAAATCCGAACGATAACAAATCCCTGTATACGTGACTGGACCGATTTTCGACGTCCGGATCGAAATTCGGCGTCCGGATCGGCGTCCTTAATACTCGAGTGAAGATGCTCTAATACCATAGTCTATCCAAAGAAAAGAAAGCAGACAAGCCCGAAAGCGCACCCATGTCAGCGCGAAGCAGCCAGCCCCACGTCGCCGTGACAGGTCGACGGACGGACGGACGGCGACCGGCACCACCTGCAACGGAAATTGTCCCGACGGCGACGCGCCGGAACAGACGCCGACTTTTTCCTCCCATTTCTTTTGTTTCGTTTCTGGAGTTTTGGAGCGGAGCAAAGGCAAAGCGGAGGGGAACAACAGCCGCGTGGCGTCTGGCGTGGTGTCAGAACAGGAGTGCGGTTGAGCAGCCTCCCCTCGGTCTCGCCCCTGTCTGTCTCTCCCGGAGCAGGAGCCTCCCAAATTTGACGCATTCCTTCCATCCCGGCGTTGTCCAAAGTTTCCAACCCGGCCAGCGATCGCTCCAAACCCGCCCCCGATTCCGAGCCCAACCACTCCAACAATCCCTCCCCCCCCCCCCCCCCCCCCCCTCCCCCCTCCTTGTCCCCGCACTTGCCCAGTTTGTGTCCTTTCCGGTTATTACCAACTCCTCTGCCCGGCGGCGGAGGAGAGGAGGAATCTCTTATCTGGCGGCCGCGGGATCGTGATCTTGCTCGGGAAGATCGGCTCTCTACCGTCCAATCTGGTCCGCGGCCAATCTTCCTCCTCCTCCTCCTCGCCTCGCCGTCCTTTGGAGCAGTTGCTGAAGAAGTTTTACAGCGCTCGGCTGTCTCTTTCGCTCCTCCCCGGTAAGCTTGCGTTTCCCCCGCATTCATGGAGGCGCCGCTCCAATCTCGCTTCTCTGTTCGGCGCCATGTTCTTTTCAGTAGTAGCAGCATATTCCAATCCAATTGTTGACCGTTCAGTTATGCGCGTAGATTTCGACGGTGCCGTCCTAGGTTAGGCTTCCTCCCCGCCTTTTTCCGTGGTCTAGGTGGATGGGAGGCTCGTGCATAAATCATCCATTGACTTGCCTCTAGAGGCTCATCCGGGTCTCTTTCTTCTTCGTGATAGTTGCTGCCGTGAATTTTAGTGTGGGAATGTGTACCTTTCTCCTCTATCTAGATGGGGGCAGAAAGGACAGGTGGAACTGAAAGATCTCGTAAGTGGAGGGTCCAATAGCTCACAAATACTAGGCCCTAATCGTGGTGTCTTTTCTTCTGGCCATTAATTGGACCCAAATTACAGGTGGACTGGACTGGCATCCACAACCAACAGCGCTCAAGACTCTCAGAGGGTGTGTGCCTTTGTGTGTGGGAGCGAAAGTTGAGATGAACTTTTGAAATACAGGAGCCAGTGGAGACAAAGGCATAAAGCAGCAAAGGTGTCTGCTACCATACCTAGGTGTTTGTTTGTTTGTGTGTGTGGAGATCCTACAATAGTGCCTTGCTGCTGAAGCCTCGGAGAGACAGAGGGAGCAGAAGAGATGGCGAAGAGGAGGATGAAGAAGCTGCACGCCAAGGACGCGCTCGAGTTCTTCAACCAGGTCATGGTGGAGCAGCCCTTGCTCCCGTTCCTCGTCCCACTCACCCTCTTCGCGTGGTTCGTCGAGCGCTGGGTCGTGCCCTTCTCAAACTGGGTTCCACTCGCCGCCGCCGTCTGGGCCACCATTCAGGTGCTTATAATTTCCCCCGATGTTGCCCTCGGTTTTTTATTTTTGTGTCTTCTTATTCAATGCAGTGTCAAATGATTTCTTTATTAGAAAACACCGAGATATTTTTCGTGCTGTTAACTGCTAGTAATTTTCAATGGGAGGTTAGCAGCTAAGAACATTTTGTCTGTGTCAACTATAGTTTGTTCGTCTTCTTACTTCTTACCCTTTTGTATGATTAATGCAGTATGGGAAGTTTAAAAGAAATATGGCTATTGAAGATCTGAACAAAAGATGGAAGCACCTTATACTGAACACAACAGTATGTTCTGTTCATTTTACTGAATTTACGTTCCTCATTATTTACGGACATCCAGCCATACTCAGTTTTTACTTCTGTTGTAGCCTACCACACCGATTGAGCCGTGCGAGTGGCTGAACAAACTTTTGATAGAAGTTTGGCCCAATTACATGGAACCGAAACTATCAAAGAAATTTCAGTCTACTGTTGAGGTCAGCTTCTGCATCCTTTCTTCATATTACATTTTGTTCTTGGATGTAATTTAGGAGCCCAGCAGTTCAAAAAGTTATAGCAAATCATATCTGGAGATAGTAATGACTTCTTATCGTTAAAGGGTAGACAAGCATGTGATGTCTGAGCAGTCTGTGCTTTAAGTTATATGTGTTTGATCCATGGAAATTAATGGTCTCAGAGTCAAGTTGGCGAAATCCTTTGATTCCATTAATTTTATTTAGTCAATAACTCAAATATATATTGCAAAATATGTTGCTTCTATACTGCATTGTTACTAAGTTGCTGATCTGAGATCTTTAGTTTTGCAGAGACGTTTAAAGAGTCGAAGACCAAAACTGATAGTAAGTGCTCTTTAATTGTTTTTTTGCTGTTATTCAGATTGCAGTACTAAAACTTCTCTTTTAGAGATGATTGCAGTACTAAGACCTTGCTCTTACACCCACAGGATAAAATAGAATTACAGGAATTCTCACTGGGTTCTTGTCCACCTACCTTGGGAGAACAGGGCATGCGCTGGATGACTTCAGGTGAACAGGTCAGTTGGCCATATTATGTATTGTGTGTGATCAGGAGGTTAAACTTCCACAATTTACTTAACAGGGAGGAAATATTAGTTCAGATGCTGGGTGCTGGCCCTCCTTCCATCCATCCATGTGCACATAACTGGAAGGATATCTTAGGAAATTTTGTCTGCATTATGCAGGACTGTATCCAGTGTTTTAGTTTTTTTGCTTGATCTTTGTTGAATCCAAAAACCAAATCATGCCGGTGGATATTCAATTACTCAAGCTTATCAATCACAGACTGAAAAATAATTTAGTGAAAAGGTTAATCTTTAGATTAATCGGTATCATTAATAGTGTCTTCAGTGATTCGTAAGCGAGAGACTTAACACCCATCTTATGTCGAAAACCAAACATAAAGAGGAAATATATAGTGATTTTGATTCTGATTATGTAATATTTGTATGCACATACGAGTTGAGAATGAAGATGCAATGTTCATTCGTGAAGTAGCCTTAGTTATTTTGGAAGATGTTATGTTCTAAGAAGTAGGATGGGTACCAGGAAGCTGTATTCATTTTACAGTATATTCATTGGGTGCACAACTTATACCTATATTTTTTTTGGAATGTGCAGCAAGTCATGACCTTGGGTTTTGATTGGCACAGCAAAGAGATGAGTGTAATGTTTATGGCGAAATTAGCAAAGCCACTGATGGGCGCTGCTCGCGTTGTTATAAACAGCATCCACATCAAGGGAGATGTATGTCTTCTGCTCTCTCCATTGGTTATGCTCTTTCTTACCATTATATCTAATTTGAATGTAGCATGATTCCAACTTTGTTTAATGACGTTAAGATGCTTACAATTAACATCAAGGATGAAAAATGTGTTCTGTAAGAGCCATTTGAAATTCTGAGTGATTGACATAGGAAATAAAGCTTGCAGTTGAATTTGTTAGATGTATATATTTGTATATTATAGTTTACCCATATGTTAGGGGGCTTCCTGCATATTTGCGCCTGTACCTGTAATATATTGTGGCCTTTGGCCTCAGATAATAGAAGTTGCTTATTCCTAACATGGTATCAGAGCAAGGTTAGGGTTTCACGCACGCGCAACTCGTGTATTTTTTTTTCCGATCTATTCCCTCGTACAGGTCGTCTTTTCTGCTGCTCACCTCGATTCTGCTACGGCCACCACCGCTCATCTCCTGTCTGCTGCTGCCGGCCCTTGTCTGCTATGGACCGTGCCACAACCACCATCTGATTCAATCGTTGTTGCTGGCCCTGTCCGCTGTTGCTGGCCGTCGTCGCTTTGAATTGATACCCCGTCTCCACGTCAGGCAGCCACAAGGCCAGACTGCTCCCGGTCGTGGACTACCATATCTGGCCGCCGGACGCCCGGATTAGGTCCGGCCAGGCCGGATCTCGCCGACTCTTTGCTTGATCTCGCCGGATTTGCTTTGGCCAGGCCGAATTTCGCCGGATTTTGATCCTCATCAGTAAAAAAAAAAAAAAAACTCCGGCATGGTTTCCTGCTCCGATGATGTCGCTTTCGCTGCTCCTGTCTTGCACTCATGTCCTCCCTCGTTACTTGGTGCTCGTCCGCCGACTCCCTCTTTGTCGGCTTGCCGCTCTTCGTCGACCTTCACGGCCTCTTCCCGCGGTTATGGCCGCGCTTTGCCGACTCCGTCTCCGTCGGTTTGCCGCTCTACACCGACTTTCGTGGCCTCTTCAAGCGGCTCTGGCCGCCCTTCGCCGACTTCATCTACGCCGGTCTGCCGCTATACATCGATTTTCACGGCCTCTTCCCGCGGTTATGGCCGCGCTTTGCCGACTCCGTCTCTGTCGGTTTGCCGCTCTACACCGACTTTCGCGGCCTCTTCAAGCGGCTCTGGCCGTCCTTCGCCGACTTCGTCTACGTCGGTCTACCGCTCTACATCGACTTTCGCGGCCTCTTCACGTGGTTATGGCCGCGCTTCGTTGACCCCGTCTACGTCGGCTCGCCGCTCGACATCGACTCTCGCGGCTTCTTCAGGCGGTTATGACCGTCTTTCGTCGACTCCGTCTTCATTGGCGTGTTGCTCTCCGTCGCCACCTTTGGCTGCCTCTGTGTGTGTGGGTGGCAGCTCCTCGTCGGCACCTGATTGTACCTCGACCTCTCCAGTCGTGCCCCTTTCTGCGCATGAGATAGCGCAGCTTCGATGCCTGCTTAATGCTTGGGATTCTTCACCGACAGGTTCTGCTGGTTCTGCGACTGAGTTTTCTGGCATTGAGCGACCACCTCCTCCTTCACCAGGTACATCCCCATGGCTTCTTGATACTGGAGCTTCTTTTCATATGACTCATGATTCTTCTTTGTTGCATTCTGTTCGACCTGTCGACCCTCCTGTTCGTGTTCTTACTGCCGATGGTACCCCTCACCCAGTCATTAGTCGAGGCATTCTTAGTACTTCCTCATTCCATGTTCCTTCTGTTGCGCATGTTCCTCAACTTAACATGCAACTCTTTTCTGGTAGTCAGATCGTCGACTCTCGTTGTAGCATCACTCTCGACTTTGATTCCTGTTCTGTTCAGGATCGTCGCACCGGCACTATGCTTGGTGCTGGCCCTCGCCGCCATGATGGCCTCTAGGAGCTTCACTGGCTTCGTCTTCCTTCTGATGCCACCGTTGCCAGTTCCTCGGCATCTGTAGCTGTCGCTACTAGCTCTTTTCAGCAGTGACATCATCGTCTTGGACATTTATGTGGTTCTTGACTCTCGTCTTTAGTTCATCGTGGTGTTCTGGGGTCTGTCTCCGGAAACGCTTCTTTGGATTGTCAGGGTTGTCGGCTTGGTAAGCAGATTCAGCTACCGTATCCTCACAGTGAGTCTGTGTCCGAGCGTCCTTTTGATCTTGTTCACTCTGATGTTTGGGGTCCAGCTCCCTTCCCGTCGAAAGGGGGTCATCGCTACTATGTTCTCTTTATAGATGATTTTTCTCGTCACACTTGGATATATTTCATGTCTTCTCGTAGTGAGGTCTTGTCTATCTATAAGAAATTTGCTGCCATGGTTCGTACCCAGTTCTCCACTCCTATTCGTGTGTTTCGTGCAGATTCTGCTGGCGAGTATATCTCTCATTCACTGCGCGCTTTTCTTGCTGAGGAGGGCACTCTTGCTCAGTTTTCTTGTCCTGGTGCTCATGCTCAGAATGGTGTGGCTGAGCGCAAGCATCGTCACCTTCTTGAGACGACTCGTGCGTTGATGATTGCCGCCTCTCTTCCGCCTCACTTTTGGGCTGAGGCTGTTTCCACTGCCACCTATCTCATCAATATTCAACCCACTGCTGCTCTGCAGGGTGGTATTCCTCTAGAGCGCCTCTCTGGTCATCCTCCTGATTACTCGGCGCTTCGTTCGTTTGGTTGCGTTTGTTATGTTCTTCTTCCCCCTCGTGGACGCACCAAACTGACCGCTCAGTCTGTTGAGTGTGTCTTTCTTGGATACAGTGGTGAGCATAAGGGCTATCGGTGTTGGGACCCCGTTGGTCGTCGGATGCGCATTTCTCGCGATGTCACGTTTGATGAGACGCGTCCTTTCTATCCTCGCCCCACCTCCTCGACCTATCCGATGGAGGATATATCCTTTCTACTTTTTCCTGACACACCTCCCTCTGTTCCTATTGATCCTCCTTCGGGACCTATTATTCCTGATGTCTCACCTTCGACCCCGTTGTCCTCCTCCCCACCTAGTTCTCCTGGTTCTTCTCCTGATCCTCCACCCACCTCACCGTTGTCTCCTTTTCCCTTCCATTATTCTCGTCGCTCTCATGCTCCAGATCCTCCTTCTGATGTCCCTTCTTCTTCTTCTTCTTCTTCTGATATGTCTTCTTCTTCTGACGAGCTTCCCTCTCCTCTTCCGGTGACTCGTCCTCGTCGTCCACCTGATCGTTACTCTCCTAGTCAGTACGGTCTCTCTGTTGCCCTCGAGCCGACTTCTTATCGGGATGCTGAGCGTCATCCGGAATGGCAGCTTGCCATGGCTGAGGAGATTGCTGCGCTTGAGCGCACTGGCACCTGGGATCTTGTCTCTCCCCCTCCCGGTGTTCGTCCCATCACATGCAAGTGGGTCTATAAAATTAAGACCCGCTCTGATGGATCTCTTGAGCGCTGTAAAGCGCGTCTTGTGGCTCGTGGTTTTCAGCAGGAGCACGGCCGTGACTATGATGAGACCTTTGCCCCTGTGGCTCATATGACCACTGTGCGCACTCTTCTTGCTGTCGCTTCTGTTCGACACTGGTCTGTGTCTCAGCTTGATGTTCAGAACGCTTTCCTCAATGGAGAATTGAGTGAGGAGGTTTACATGCAGCCTCCTCCTGGGTATTCTGTTCCCGATGGGATGGTTTGTCGTCTTCGGCGTTCTCTTTATGGCCTGAAACAGGCCCCTCGTGCCTGGTTTGAGCGCTTTGCCTCTGTGGTGACTGCTGCTGGTTTCTCTCCCAGTGCTCATGATTCCGCGCTATTTGTTCACACTTCTCCTCGTGGTCGCACTCTTCTTCTTCTCTATGTTGATGATATGATCATTACTGGTGATGATCCTGAGTATATTGCCTTTGTTAAGGCTCGTCTTCGTGATCAGTTTCTTATGACTAATCTTGGTCCTCTCCGCTACTTTCTTGGGATTGAGGTCTTCTCCACTTCCGATGGCTTTTCTATCTTTCAGGAAAAGTATATTCAGGATCTTCTTGCTCGTGCTGCTCTTGGAGATGAGCGCACTGTTGAGACTCCTATGGAGCTTAATGTTAAGCTTCGTCCTACTGATGGTGATCCTCTTCCTGACCCGACGCGTTTCTTCGCTATCTTCGTGGCACGATCACTCGTCGCCTTTTCTTTCCTCGTTCCAGCTCCCTCCAGCTTCAGTGCTACTCGGATGCTACGTGGGCGAGTGATCCTACGGATCGTCGTTCCCTTTCTGCTTACTGTGTGTTTCTTGGTGGTTCGCTCATTGCTTGGAAGACGAAGAAACAGACAGCGGTTTCCCGTTCGAGTGTTGAGGCTGAGTTGCGAGCTATGGCCTTGTTGACTGCTGAGGTGACTTGGTTACGGTGGTTGCTTGCGGATCGTCTCTGTTACGACACCCACTCCAGTTTTGTCTGACAGTACAGGTGCTATCAGTATTGCACGTGATCCGGTAAAGCATGAGCTTACCAAGCATATTGGTGTTGATGCTTTTTATACACGTGCTCAGGTGCAGGCTCAGGTTATTACGCTTCAGTATGTGCCTTCAGAGTTACAGTTGGCGGAATTCTTTACCAAGGCACAGACTAGAGCGCAGCATAATTTCTTACTCTCCAAACTCAGTATTGTGGATCCACCATGAGTTTGAGGGGGGGTGTTAGATGTATATATTTGTATATTATAGTTTACCCATATGTTAGGGGGCTTCCCGCATATTTGCACCTGTACCTGTAATATATTGTGGCCTTTGGCCTCAGATAATAGAAGTTGCTTATTCCTAACAGAATTTATAAGCACTTGTTAGCATTGTTTCACAGGAAACATTTTTTTGTGAAGCTTGGTGGATTTTATGTATTTTTTTTACTGCATCGGTTCACTTAAGACTGTTATCTTCTTTTGTCTTCACTACATTATATGTATAACACATATTAATTATAACAACTGATTTTCCTGAGTTGCAGCACCCTACTGCGCTGTGCAAGATTGAGTTATGGTACTACCTCTGATTCAAATTACATTGTTGCAGCTTCTACTTAGTCCCATTCTTGATGGTGAAGCTGTTCTCTATTCTTTTGAATCTACTCCGGAAGTCAGGATAGGAGTAGCATTTGGAAGTGGTGGAAGCCAAGCTGGTCCTGGTACAGAGATACCGGGTGTCTCAACATGGCTGGTGGGTTTGTGTGGACAATTTAGTCCAGTTCTTGATACCTTTACTGATTCACTACAGAATGGTGGTTTCCATTTTGTACGACATTTGGAAGCTAAATTCAGTTCACATATCTAATGCTTGCTTCGTGAATCATGCAGGTAAAGCTTTTGACTGAAACCATAGCGAAGACAATGGTTGAGCCACGCCGTCTCTGTTTTTCTTTGCCACCAGTAGATCTAAAGAAACAGGCAGTTGCTGGTGTTCTTTCCGTTACTGTTGTATCAGCTAGTAATCTTGGAAAAAAACGCACAGCCAATGAGTTAGGGAACCAACAAAGCTTAAGTGGAAGCACTACATCTGGGAGTGGTGATAACAAGGTAGTACATGCGTTTGTTGAGGTAGAAGTTGGCAATTTGATGAGAAAAACCCGTACTTCTGAGGGTCCAAATCCTTCATGGAATAGTACATTTAACATGGTACTGCATGGAGAGACAGGATTTGTCAAGTTTCTTCTGTATGAACTGGATTCTGGTGGTGTTAAATTCAATTACCTAACAAGCTGCGAGATAAAGGTAGGAAAAAGATAATGCTCTTATTTTGCTATATTTTTCATCACTGGATGTATTTGAGGTTCTTCCCGCATATCCGATGACACTAAGAAATCAATCTAAACAGGTCAAGTATGTGTTAGATGGTTCGACGATCTTTTGGGCTATAGGGCATAATTCTGGCGTGGTTGCAAGACATGCTGAGGACTGTGGGAAAGAAGTTGGAATGGTGGTTCCTTTTGAGGATAATACAGGCGAGGTAACTCGCCTATTTCTTGTCATTTCTTCTTTAGTACCTATCTGTTATTTTCACATAATATAATCTTTTTCTAGACTTGATATAGGTTTGTAACTCGTAATTCATGAACTAGTATTTGCTGTCTAACTTTCATAAGCTGTCTAAATAAAAAAATAATCCATTACTCTGTCTTTATTGCCAATATGTCATATGTACGACTACTTGCGTAAAATTACACATTAGGACCTTACTAACTTCTATGAGTAAATTGCAACCGTGGTCCTTTAAATTGTGCGCTGCGGTCAAGTAGGTCCAAGAATTTCATAGTTTGCACATCGACAGCCAGGAACTTCTGTAAGTGGTTCATATGTAGTCCCAAGACACCCCAACATGGTACACTGGTACAACCTGCCTGCATGGCATGCTGCTGCACTTTCTTCCTTAAAAGTTGAAATGCCGAAAGATCTTGTCAGTACGGCGATAACATTTTGTCATATAATTATAAATAAGTTATATGGGTGCTTGTTTGAATACAAGCTGGTTGACTAGGATTAGCTGGCTATGCCATTTCTTGCCCTTTTTTTTGGTTTATTATTTTCTTGTGGATGGTACTGCAAACTGTTTGATATTCTCTTGTTTGCAGTTAACTGTCAGCCTTGTGCTAAAAGAATGGCAATTTGCTGATGGGTCGGTTACAGTAAGCAATTCTCTGAGCAATGGACTTCGGAGTTCTCTTGATGGATCACCAAAGCTTCAACCTAGGACAGGAAGCACACTCAGAGTGAAAGTAGTGGAGGGTAGGGCCCTTGCAGTAAATAGTAAATCTGGGAAATGTGATCCTTATGTGAAGCTCCAGTATGGAAAGGTCTTTTTACCTTGCTCAACTTTTGTGCGAATACCAAAAATTATATCCAGTTCATATAATTTTGAATTCTAACCTCGTATTATGTCGCTAGGCTCTATACAGAACAAAGACGCTCTCTCGTACAGCCCAACCAGTTTGGAATGACAAGTTCGAGTTTGATGAGATTGCTGGTGGTGAATATCTGAAGATCAAATGCTATAATTTAGATACATTTAGTGATGACAGCATTGGTAGTGCAAGAGTAAATCTGGAGGGACTTCTAGATGGTGCTAGCCGAGATGTCTGGATACCACTTGAAAAAGTAGATTCAGGAGAGATCAGGCTTGAAATAGCGCGAATACAAAATGATCACAACGACAATCTGAAGGTATTGCATCCTTAAACATTGAAGTTCTGTATTGTGAACAAGTAGGACCATCTAAGGATCCTAGCAGAAATTTAAATGATATTCAGTACGGTTATTTTAGTAGCAAACATGAAACCTTTCAACTTCTAGTTTTTTTTTTGTTGAGGGATTATCTTCTACTACTAGTTGCATATCCTTGATTCTTATAATTCAGGTAGCCTCATAAATATAGTTTTCTTAGTACACTGTTTTGTCAACTGATTTGTGCCTCTTGAGTCTCAATTGTGCTTCGTTTTTCAGAGATCAAGCAGTAAAGTTGAAGCTGGGTGGATTGAGCTAGTAATAATTGAAGCCAGGGATCTTGTTGCTGCTGATCTGAGAGGAACTAGTGATCCTTATGTCAGGGTGCATTATGGGAATAACAAGAAGCGAACCAAGGTTTGGTGATGAATCCTGCTTGTATTTTTGGTCAATCAAGAAGTTCCGTGTTTTTCTGATGAAAACTGAATTTCCCCAGGTCCTTGTTTAAAAAAAACTGAATTCCCCAGCAACCAGATGAAACTGAATAATTCCTTCGACGCAGGTCATCTACAAGACACTGGCTCCACAGTGGAACCAGACATTCGAGTTTGCGGAGACTGGAGAACCTCTGATCTTGCACGTCAAGGACCATAACGCGGTCCTTCCGACCGCCAGCATAGGCAACTGCACCGTCGAATACAGCATGCTTTCACCGAACCAACCTGCCGATAAATGGATACCTCTGCAAGGAGTGCGGAGCGGAGAAATCCACGTGAAGATCGTACGGAGAGTCGTGGATTCGAAGAAGAAAACCAGCCTAGAGACGGATGTGTCTGCCCTTGGCAAAGGACACAAGATATCAGCACAGGTGAGTCAACGCATGCATGGTCTCTGTGACATCCATCATTGTTTGTATGTATTTGTGTGATGATCAATCCTCTGAAACTCTGAACAGATGAGAGACAGCCTTAAGAAGTGCGTGGGCCTGGTCGACGAAGGCAGCGACACGGAGGCGCTGTCGTTGGCACTGACGGAGGTGGAGGGCGTTCAGGCCGAGCAGGAGGTGTACATACAGCAGCTGGAGCGGGAGAAGGCGGTGCTGCTGCGGAAGATAAACGAGCTTGGTACGGAAATCGTCAGGTCATCCTCCGGACCTGCACGGACGGCCTGCTAGTTAGATCAGCAATTACAGTACAGTACTTCGGGGACAAGATGGCAAAGTGCTAATCATTTTTCATACAACTACATATATATATGTAATTATCAGCCGTTACTTGTAAGTAAGTATAGATGGGTAGGAAACCGTGGAGAAATTATCTTGTCGAAACGCCCTTAAAACTGTACAAAAAAAATCTTGAAAATGAGTTGTAAATTTTCAGAAAGAACCTCAAATCATTTTGTGGTATCTTTAGTGTTGCAGGTCTTTTGAGAGCTCACTACAGCAAACATTTCTAGATTTGGATCCCTTTGGGTTTTTGAAGTTGCACGCGTGTTTCAAAAATTCTAAGAAATTCATCGCGTGTGATTCAGATGTGAATAAAACTGAAAAAAAATTTGAAGGTTGAACAGCGGGAGATTTTCCCACTGCATTTTAAATTATTTTCTAAGGTTTATGTACAAATATATACAAAAGGCTGAGCCAAGGCAAAAGAAAAGCTAAGAAATTACAACTTTATGAAAACCAAAGTCTGAGCTTCCAGCAGTCTTTGAATAACTGAGCATACTTCTTTTTGATTCTATGGTCGACCATACTTAGATCCTCCTTTTTTGATTCTATGGTTGACCATACTTAGCTCCTGAAAGTAGATGGCCTTCCAGCTTGCAAAACTTGGCCTCTGATTTTTTGAAAATTATATTGTTTCTTATTATCCAAATTCCCCAGACTGCTAATATCATTATTTCCATATATAAAATGGAACTTTCAGCTTTTCCTTAATACTATCAGAGAAGGCTTCGAATCCTGTACATCTCCATGGCCTTTTCCATCTCCAGCAACTTTTGAAATTTGAATCTCTCTTCCCGCTGAATCACGAGCTATCCCCAACGGTTGTTCCTCTTCCAACTCTTGCCCCGCTCCGTTCTCGACGCCGGAACAAGATACCAGCATCGTTCCTCCATCTTCCGCCAGTGTAAGCAGAGATGAGGACACGGCACACTCATGTCCAGACTCCGGTAGAACTCTGATGGCCGTCGGTGTCGTGTCGGGGTTGGGGCCAGGGGAGGGTGGCTTGAGGTTGGGTTCGGTGAGCGAGCACCGAGAGTCATTTTTCGGGTGGTCGTCTTCCAGTTAATTCATATATGAATACAGTCTCAGATAAACATTAACTCTGGATCAGATGAAAAAAAAATGAAGAGGATGAGAGACAAAATATCACAACCTTTTGGACTGCATGTCTGGGTTGGTACGTTGTTCAAGCGAATAGAAGGGTTATATGAATATTACAACAATTGCATTCCTGAATGCTGTGATGCACTTGGTACTACAGAATTCGCGGCTTACTGAAGTGACAACTGACCAAATAACGTGGTAGCAGCGGCCTGCTATATATACTTTCTCATTCTGCCTTACTGTGCAAACAACGGCATTGTTGCATCTACTTTCTTCTTGGTCTTGTCGAAAATCCGGTTGAGTATGAGCGCCAGTCTGATGCCGCCCTGCGCCAGTCTCTGCTCCACGATCGGGTACCTGCTGTTGTAATACTCATCTGCGTTCCACCAGAGTGCATAAAACTGCCAACCATTAGTACTTGACTCTATCCTCCACAGGCTAAAAAATGCACACTATTGCACTGCAATTTTTCACAGTGCAGTGAGTTTATAGAGACACTTATAATGAAATTACCTCCTAGAACAGTGCCCTCCTCCGAGTACTTGCACGCCAAACCTACGCTCTCAACCGCATAGCTGCACCGCAGAGTTGATATGGTACCATGTCAAATTTTGGTGATCAGTTAGTCACACTGATTAAAGCTGAAGTGTTTGGATGGTATGAAATCATGAATCATACTCATTTGCGCAGGTCGTCTTCGTCTTGGCGCAGTCTTCCCACTCGCTCATGTCGTCGGTCTGCAGGTTCGCGTTGAGGCCTTCCACCATGGTGTCCAGGTCCTTTTGGTACAGCTTCTTCATCACGGTGTCGATGATGCTGACATCCCAGGTCTGAACATTTCACACAACTTCAGTTCTGGAGAGTACAAGTCTGCTGAATTATTCAGAGAGAGGATGTTTTATTTTTTTGGAAACATACGTGGTGCAGGTTTTCTTTCCTCTTGTACCAGCGGATGTTGATGTTGTTCCCGCCCTCGTCCTCCTCGAAGGCGACGTGCAGCGGCTGGTGCACGTCGCCGACGAAGTGCGCCAGGAACATCAGGCTCTCCGTCAGGTTCCAGGAGCTCTTCGGCGAGTCGCCGTAGGTGAGGAGCTGCGCCGTGTAGTTGTTGATGGCTCCGATGACGCACATCCCCTGCACGCCCTTGGAGTTGTGGCAGTCCCCTGAAATTTACAGACACGGTTGGTTAGCTGCATCCGCATTGCATTTTGACAAATTATTTGTCATTTACTAGTACTTTATTTTGACTGATCATATGCATATAATTGAGTTCTTAACACGAACACGCGATTCTATGTGGACACAATTATTCCCTGTCGTTACATATGGACAAACCATCAGAAAGTGCGCCGAACTGAACATGCCCTGTTCCGATCCACAGATCCAGAAGCAAATAACATATCGACCACGCTAGCCCTCGTGCCAACTATTCGAGTCGTCTTCGTGAAACATAATACTAGGGACCTGGTTTGTTTATTTATCACACATATATTAATGTTTCCACTTAATACAGTTATAGCATGATACAAAACTATTATAGACTAATGAGATATGTCAATAAAAAACATCTTTATTATTGGCCTCTAAATATCTCCTTCAGATACTACACGTGGACCACTTAACTATGATTTATGAACATCGATTGGTGATAAAGCCTACCCTATTTGGTCAATGCCCTTAGAGACAAGATCCATGGTTTTCTTGAATGTCAGAAGTTTGCTCTCAAAATATCTATGATTGCATCCCTTTCATATGTTTCAAATGAAGTACAATGTATGTCCACCTTCTATTCCCAGGAGAGGATCAAATAGCACATATACTCGAGAGAGGTAAAGGTCGAGATGTATTGGTTAGTAGTTAAACAACGATGAATTCAATGTTTGGCAATTCTCTATACTATTTTCAAAACACAAGACAGGCATACACAAACCACCACAAACCAAACATGCACATCCAAGTGAGTACATTCTCATGAAAAATTCCAAGTTCTACAAATGTTTAACTCTCTTATGTATACATATAAATTCACTAAAAATACACATAAATTCTACAAATGATATAGATTTTAGTGTTTTGGATTTGCTATACATAGTTTATAAAAAAGGTGACTCAAAATTTTCTCCATATGTAGATCAAAAATTTAAATCATGAAATATAGTGTATACCATGATTTAAATGGTATACTCTACCATGGCAAGGAGGGAGTGGGACCAGCACCCTCGCCGACGAAGATGGGGGCGGGGAGGGGAATGGTGTCGCCTGTCTCATGGGGAGAAGAGAAGGGGCGAACAATTCACTGGGTAAATATAATAGGAATTCAATGGAGAATTAGTGAGAATTTCACCGTTTACCACCCGATGTGGTGAGCTCATGTATCATTGTCTTGTTTTTTCCTCAAAATTTGGAAGGAACACTAACTTTTAAGGATGAGTGGGTACATACCGATAATTTCCTATGGTACTACATCGATGGGCTGTTTGTTTTAAAACATGTCAAGTCGAAGAAACCATATGATACTACACGTGGACCACATGACTATGATTATGAACATCGATCGGTAATAAAGCCTACCCTATTTGGTCAATGCCCTTAGAGGCAAGAGCCGGGAGGGGGAGGGGGAGGTTTACATGGTGCCGTGAGGATAAAAGGGAAAAATGAAAGTAGGGTGCATGATACAAGTTGTTCTTAATTGAGAAAAATAGCCCACGACAAGTAAAAAGATAGTAAGAGGTAGATTGTTGGAAAGTACCTGAACATCTTTCCTTGGACATCTGGAACCGGAAAAGAAGTTCTTTACCATGGCTATCCACAGAGCAGGAACAAATAAGTTCCAGCAATGGGATATTCCACATTCTTCCTTTTTTCTGTTGCAAGTATTTCATTTCCTTTTGTTGCTTGGTTTTGTTTGTTCATCCATATTATATGCAGCAGTATCCGTTGCTAGTGTTCAAAGAAAAAAAGCAGAGTTCTCTACCTGTAAAAGAACATGCTACATGAAGAGACGGCATAAGTAGCAGTGAAAAAAATTCTTATTATAACAATATTACTAAACAGATAGATACCCAGTTACAACTTAAGAAAAAATCAGTTCCATTGTAAACAAATGCACATGGTCAAGTGGGATGATTGATCAAATTAATTTGAATAAGTATTGAAGTTAGAGTAAGCTCAATCCAAAGATAGGGTCAGTTTCTACAAGCACATCAATTCTCTGAACAGTGTGTTGCATGATAACAGACTCACCCGGATATCTATATGAAGGGAATCTGCCAATGTTCTTTTCCTCCTCTATCACAAAGTTCACACCCACTTTTTAGCTTTGAATCACCAATAGTCATTGCAAGAACATGACCCCATCATGAAGTGATGGAATCTATTCAGATCCCTAACAACAAACTCTCTCTCCATAATGCCACTTATGAGCTTGAACCCGTCATGGCAGTCACAGCACATCCTCAGGTTCTTCATCACCCTGATGGTCATTCCCTTGGGGATTACAAGCAAACCAAACCCTAATGCCAACATCTCACTGTGCACTCCAACCATTACACCTTTCCCATCCTCTCCATCCTCTTCATGAGCATCAAAGACTCTAGTACTACCTAGTCTACCATTGTAACCCTTCTCCCGCATCTTACCTTCTAACTCATCAAGCAACATCATCACTTCATCTGCCCTTGTACCGGCGGGTGATACCAGACCAGCATAGAACACATAGGGGATGTCCTTTATCTCAATCCAGCTGCACCCAGGATCTTTACGTATACCTTGTTGTCTCATGTTCGACCATACATCAGCAGCATTGTCAGTCTGACCGGCTGAAGTGTATGCGTTTGACATCACTACCAGAGCACCTGCTACATCTTGGTTGAACTCTGACACTCTGTGGCCAGCTGTGGTGGCTAGATCTATGCGCCTATGAGTCCGGCAAGCTGACAGCAGTGAGCTCCACAGCATGAGGGCGTCACGGCCTTCAAACTGCACTTTGTTGGCAAGCTCAAATGCCTCATCGAGCCGTCCTGCTCGGCCGAGCATGTCAACCGCGCATGTGTAGTGGCTGGCGCATGGACTGATGCCATATTTGCTCTGCATGAAGTGGAGGAGATGGAGGCCGGTGTCAACAAGACCCGAATGGCTGCAAGCGTGCATGACGCCAAGCAGTGTAACACCATTTGGTTGCACATTCCGATCAATCATCTCACTAAACAAAGTGAGTACGCACCTAGCAAGACCATACTTTGCTGCTGCCACGATGATGGAGGTATAGCAGATGACTGACGGCTGCTCAATCCGGTCGAACACCTTTCTTGAGTACTCGTAGAATCCACACTTGGAGTACATGTCAACCAAAGCCACAGCAATCACGCCATTGCATCCGTGCCCAAACCGAAGGACTGTTCCATGCAGAGATTTGCCAACTCCAAGCCGCCCAACGCCCGCGCACGCGTTCACGACGCTTGACAGCATGAAGTGGTTGGGCGCCATCACATTTCTTTTGGTTCTGAACTCGGCATAGAGTTGAATGGCCTCGCGCCCAAGCGCGTTCTGTGCGTACGCAGACAGCATTGAGCCCCACGATACCACATTCCTCGCCGGATCAGACATACCATCAAACACTGCACGTGCACCCTCAACACTTCCGGCCTTGCCATACATGTCGACGAGCGCGGTGGCAACAACAGCGTCAGACGCGTAGCCCGCGACCTCGGCACGGGCATGTACTTGCCGCCCAAGTTCGGCATCAGCAAGGCGTGCGCACGCGCTGGCAGCAGTCGAGAAGGTGAAGGCGTTCGGTGGCACGCCACTGTGGGACATGGAACGGAGGAGGGAAACAGCCACGCCTGGTCGGCCGGCGCTGGAGTAGCCGGACATGAGGGCCGTCCAGGAGACGACGTCCCGGTCGGGCATTCCGTCGAACAGGTAGGTGGCGTGCGCGGTGGCGCCGCATCTGCAGTAAGCAGCGATGATGTGGTTGCAGGAAGAGACGGCGGATGCGGTGCCGACCTTGAGGAGTTTGGCGTGCGTGGCAGCGACGGAGGCATGGTCGGAGGCGCCGCGTAGCAGGTGGATTAGCAGCGGCGTGAGCGAGGCTGTGCTGGAGGTCGCCGCCATGGGAACGGGTTGTCATGGCTGCGTCATGCATATAGAACACACAAAGTGTGGACGCGTGTGCTAAAATCTTGAGTCTCCTTCTTTTACTTCCTCAGACCATATTTAATTGACTTGAATTTATCTAAATTTAGATGTATTTAGACATATTTTAGTACTAGATACATCCGAATCTAAGTCAACTAATATAGGCCGGAGGGAGTAGAGGAATCTTGAGTCTACTTAAAAAAGGAAATTGAGGAGTGAAAAAAGACCCTCTCTCGCGGGCACGCTCTCGTCCCCCCGAGGGCGACGGCGCGGCGCCCCTCTCTCATCGCCTAACCCTCCCCCTCCTCCCCCTTTCCCCGTCGCCGTCGCCGGCAGGGGTCGCCGAGCGGCGCCGGCGACGCCGACCCTCTTCTCCCCGTGCCTTGGAGCTGGTCGGGGCTGGCCTCCCTCAACGGCGGCGGTGTCCCTGGGGTGGCGACGGTCCTGAGGCCTTCCACGTGTCGCAGATCCATTGACTAAACCTCTTCCACGTGTAAAACATGATCAGCACCTCAGTGCCATGGGTGTGAAATTGTTGCCAAATGTAAACTAGATTATTGACTCTAGTGCAAGTGGGAGACTGTTGGAATTATGCCCTAGAGGCAATAATAAAGATGTTATTATTATAATTCTTGTTCATGATAAAGTTTATATTCCATGCTAGAATTGTATTAAGCGGAAACTTTAATACTTGTGTGGTTTGTAAACAACACCATGTCCCTAGTACGCCTCTATGGACTAGCTCATTGATTAATGATGGTTAAGGTTTTCTAACCATGGACATGAGCTGTCGATTAATAATGAGATCATATCATTGGGAGAATGATGTGGTGGACAGACCCAAATTAAGCGAAGCAATTAGATCGTGTCATCGTGTTCATCTTTGCGAAGCTTTTCTTATGTCAAATATTGTATTCCTTAGACCATGAGATAATACAACTCCCTGGTATCGGAAGAAAGCTTTGAGGTCATCAAACGTCATCCTATGAGAGGGTGATCATAAAGGTGTCTCTCAGGTGATCGGAAAGTACCTGTTGGGTTGTATGTATCGAGATGGGATTTGTCCCTCCCAAGTCGGAGAGATATACTTCGGGCCCACTCGGTAATCGATATCAACACCGCTTGCAAGCATGTGGTTAAGAAGTTAATCACAAAGTGATATCGGATTACGGAACGAGTAAAGTACTTGTTGTGAACGAGATTGAACTAGGTATGACGGTACCGACGATCGAATCTCGGGCAAGTAAAATATCGCGAGACGAAGGGAATATATATATATGGGATTGATTGAATCCTGGCATCGTGGTTCATCCGATATGATCATCGTTGAATGTATGGGAGTCAATATGGGTTTCTAGACCCCGCTGTTGATTATTGATAGAAGATCATGTCTGCATGTTCTCGAACCCGAAGGGTCACACACTTAACGTGTCTCGACGCTAGGATAGATTGGATAATTGGTTTATGAGTTTTTGTTCGGAGTCTCGGATGGGATCCGGGACATCACGAGAGGTTCCGGAATGGTCCGGAGAATAAGATTCATATAAGGCAGTGCAGTTTTTGGAGTTCGGAATTGTTCCGGGTTAATCGGTATTGTACCGGAAGCTTCTAGAACCTTCCGGAGGGGGACCAACGTGGTCCCACCTGTCGGGAGGGGGCATGGGCCTATGAGGGAGTGCCCTGGCCGCATTGGGCCAGGGGCACAAGGCCCCATAGGGCCCAACCGGCAGCAAGGGTAAAACCCTAGTTGGAGCTTCTAGAAGGAGGGGGGGTTTCCTTACCCCCCACTCCTCCCTCCTTTGGCCGCCGGCCTAGGGCTTGGGGGAGGGGTTAGGGATGGCGCCCACCCCTCTATATATAGAGGGCTGGGGCGCACCAACCCCACACACCTTCCCCTCCAACCCTAGCCGCCCTGCTGCCCTCCTCTCTCTCTCCCTCCCGACTGCGTGTAGGCGAAGCCCTGCTGCAGAAACTCTCCACCAATTGCACCGCGCCGTTGCGTTGTAGATCCAACCCATCTCTTCACCATACTTGCTGGACCAAGGAAGGAGGAGACGTCGAGGTGCTGCATGTGTGCATCTCACGGAGGCATCGCCACTTGTGGTGCTAGATCGGATCGGATCGCGAGGAGGAGAAGCGAGTACGACTACATCACCCACGTTCCGACGAACGTTCCGCTGTGCGAATCTTCAAGGGTATGAAGATCTAATCCAATCTCTCTCGTTGCTTTCATCTCCTAGATTAGATCTTGGCTTCCCTCTGTTCGCATCCGTAGAAAATTTTGATTTACTATGCCGCGAAACCCTTCAGTGGTATCAGAGCTAGATCTATGCGTAGATGTGATTCATGAGTAGAACGCAACATGGTTGTTGCGGGCGTTGATGTTTTCTGTTGCAAGCCTCTTGTTTGTGTTCTTCTTATGACGCGGGATAGTGAGATTGAAGCGGTCCATGCCAACCTTACGCGACGTCGTTCGCGAGACCGGCTCCGCACTTGACGTGTGGCTTGTTCCACACATGCGGCTGGTGGATGCCTGTTTCTCTCACTATAGTTGTCATGGGATTTACACCGGAGTTTGGCAACCATAATATCACCGTTGTGGCTTTCCGTAGGTAAGAATCGTTCTTAGCATGCTACTCCCATAAGCCACGTAAAACATGCAACAACAAAGTAGAGGCGTCTAACTTGTTTTTGCAGGGAGTGTTTTCTGTGATATGGTATGGCCCAAGATGTGATGTGTATAATGTATGCGATGATCATGTTTTGTAATGTTTCACGACTTGCATGTCGATGAGTACACAACCGGCAGGAGCCATATGGTTGTCTTTATAATTGTGTATGACCTGCGAGTCAACTTCTTATACGCCATGTAATAGCTTTACTTTATAGCTAAGTAGTTAGCAATAGTTGTAGTTGCTATTCGTGGTGGAGGCAATTATGGTGGAGTGATGGAGATTATGCCGGCACGCACAAGATGGAGATCATTGCGCGAAGATTGGCTATACCATGTCACATAAAGTTATATGCATGTGACGTTTATCCTTTTATGTATCTTATTATGCTTAGATCGCGACGGTAGCATTATAAGATGATTCCTCACTGAAAGATCAAGATAAAACTGTGTTCTCCACATGTATGCACCGTTGCGAAAGTTCGTCGTGTCCAAGCATCACGTGATGATCGGGTGCTATAGACTCTACGCTCACATACAACGGGTGCAAGCCAGTTTTGCACACGCGGAAATACTTGGGTTTGACTTGACGAGCCTAGCATGTACAAACATGGCCTCGGAACACATGAACCGAAAGGTTAAGCATGAGTCATATGAATGATATGATCGACACTTTGTTGTCCACCATTGAAACCACATCTCTTCTCGTGAAGATCGGATTAGGTGTGGTGAATTTGGATCGTGTTCACTAAACAACTTGAGGGATGTTGAATTTAGTGGGAGTTCATCTAGTAATTTGATTAAAAGTTGAACTAGTTATCATGAACATAGTCTAATTTGTACTTGCAAATATTGTAGATCACATGGCTAAGTCCAACTTCAACTTCAACGTTTTTGCTGAGAAAGAAAAGCTTAAGAACAATGGGTCTAACTTCACCAACTGGTTCCGCAATCTGAGAATCATTCTCTCTGGCGGTCAAAAGGACTATGTCCTTGAGAAAGCGTTAGGTAACCCCCCTGCTGCAACTGCGCCGACTGATGAGAAAGCTGTCTATCAGTCGCGCAAAGATGATTATGGTGTGATTAAGAGCACCATGTTGTTTGCTATGGAATCGAACCTTCAAAATTGTTTTGAAGACTATCCCGGGCCCTTTGAGATTCTCGAGGAGCTGAAAACCATGTTTCAGACTCAGGCCCGTTCTGAGAGATATGAGATCTCTGAGAAGTTCTTTAACTTCAAGATGGAGGAAGGGAGTTCCGTTAGTGAGCACGCCATAAAGATGTCGGGCTACACTCAACGCCTTGAGCAACTGGACTGCAAGATTCCAGAGGAGCTCAAGATTGATAGTGTTCTGCAATCACTCCCTCCCAGCTACAAAAGTTTTGTAGTGACTCATAATCAGATTGGTTCCACTGATACGATCACCGAGCTCTTCGCAAAGCTGAAGGCTGCGGAGGTGGACATCAACAAGGATAATCATGTGTTGATGGTCAACAAGCCCTCCTTTAAGAAAGGTAAGGGTGCAAAGAAGCCCTTCAAGAAAGGCGGCGGCAAGCGCGTTGCCCCTGCTGAGAAGAAGCTCAGGTCTGGTCCTAAGCCGGACACTGAGTGCTTCTATTGCAAGGACAAGGGTCACTGGAAGCGCAACTGTCCGAAGTACTTAGCGGACAAGAAGGCTGGCACCATCAAAGGTATATTTGATATACATGTTATTGATGTTTTCCTTACTAGCCCTCATTGTAGTGCCTGGGTATTTGATACTGGTTCAGTTGCTAATATTTGTAACTCGAAACAGTAGCTACGGAATAGACGGCGGCTTGCGAGGGATGAGGTGACGATGCGCGTTGGCAACGGATCAAGAGTTGATGTGATGGCCGTCGGCACGCTCTCCTTAGTTTTACCTTCGGGATTAGTTTTAAACCTCAATAAATGTTATTATGTGCCTGCGTTGAGCATGAACATTATTTCTGGATCTTGTTTATTGCAAGACGGTTATTCATTTAAATCGGAGAATAATGGTTGTTCTATTTATATGAGTAACATCTTTTATGGTCATGCACCTGTTGTGAATGGTTTATTTCTTCTAAATCTCGAAAGGGATGAAACACACATCCATAACATTGAGGCTAAGAGATGCAAAGTAGATAGTGATAATACTACTTATTTGTGGCACTGTCGTCTAGGTCATATTGGTGTAAAACGCATGAAGAAACTCCATTCTGATGGACTTTTGGAGTCTCTTGATTTTGAATGATTTGACACATGCGAACCATACCTCATGGGCAAGATGATCAAAACCCCGTTCTCCGGAATGATGGAGCGAGCAACGGACTTGTTGGAAATCATACATACCGATGTGTGCGGACCGATGAGTGCTTCGACGCGCGGTGGATATCGCTATTTTCTCACTTTTACCGATGACTTAAGTAGATATGGGTATATCTATTTAATGAAACATAAATCTGAAACATTTGAAAAGTTTAAGGAATTTCAGAATGAAGTGGAGAACCATCGTAACAGAAAGATTAAGTTTCTACGATCCGATCGTGGGGGCGAATATTTAAGTTATGATTTTCTCACGCATCTTAAAGCAAGCGGAATTGTTTCGCAACTCACGCCACCCGGAACACCTCAGCGCAATGGTGTGACATTTCTGGTACTATATGTGGATGACATATTGATTATTGGAAATGACATTAACATGCTTAACGATGTGAAGAGTTATTTGAACAAGTGTTTTTCAATGAAAGACCTAGGTGAAGCTGCTTATATATTGGGCATCAAAATCTACAGAGATAGACAAAGACGCCTGATAGCTTTAAGCCAGAGTACATACCTAGACAAAGTTCTGAAAAGGTTCAGAATGGATAAGGCAAAGAAAGGTTCAGTGCCTATGTTGTCAGGTAAGATATTGAGCAAGGCTCAGTGTCCAGCTACGGTAAATGATAGGGAAGCTATGAGCAAAGTGCTTTATGCCTCGGCCATAGGTTCTATCATGTATGCCATGCTGCGTACTAGACCGGATGTGTCCAATGCTCTTAGTTTGACGAGCAGATATCAAAGTGATCCAGGAGTGGAACACTGGACAGCCGTGAAGAACATCCTAAAGTACCTAAATAGGACTAAAGAAATGTTCTTAGTCTATGGGGGTGATGAACAGCTCGTCGTAAAAAGGTTACGTCGACGCTAGTTTCGACACCGACAAGGATGATTCTAAATCTCAGACAGGATACGTTTATATTTTGAATGGAGGAGCTGTGAGCTGGAGAAGCTGCAAGCAAAGCGTGATCACGGGATCTACAGTAGAAGCGGAATACATGGCTGCTGCAGAAGCGTCAAGTGAAGGAGTTTGGATCAGAAACTTCATCACTGAGCTTGGCGTGATTCCAAGTGCATTGGACCCACCGGAGATATTATGTGACAACACTGGCGCCATAGCACTCGCTAAGGAACCAAGATATCATCCAAAGACCAAGCATATCAACCGCAAGTTTCATATAATCCGAGATTATATAGCAGATGGTGATCTGAAGATTAGCAAAGTACATATAGATCTGAATGTCGCAGATCCATTGACTAAACCTCTTCCACGTGTAAAACATGATCAACACCTCAGTGCCATGGGTGTGAAATTGTTGCCAAATGTAAACTAGATTATTGACTCTAGTGCAAGTGGGAGACTGTTGGAATTATGCCCTAGAGGCAATAATAAAGATGTTATTATTATAATTCTTGTTCATGATAAAGTTTATATTCCATGCTAGAATTGTATTAAGCGGAAACTTTAATACTTGTGTGGTTTGTAAACAACACCGTGTCCCTAGTACGCCTCTATGGACTAGCTCATTGATTAATGATGGTTAAGGTTTCCTAACCATGGACATGAGCTGTCGATTAATAATGAGATCATATCATTGGGAGAATGATGTGATGGACAAACCCAAATTAAGCGAAGCAATTAGATCGTGTCATCGTGTTCATCTTTGTGAAGCTTTTCTTATGTCAAATATTGTATTCCTTAGACCATGAGATAATACAACTCCCTGGTATCGGAAGAAAGCTTTGAGGTCATCAAACGTCATCCTATGAGAGGGTGATCATAAATGTGTCTCTCAGGTGATCGGAAAGTACCTGTTGGGTTGTATGTATCGAGATGGGATTTGTCCCTCCCAAGTCGGAGAGATATACTTCGGGCCCACTCGGTAATCGATATCAACACCGCTTGCAAGCATGTGGTTAATGAGTTAATCACAAAGTGATATCGGATTACAGAACGAGTAAAGTACTTGCTGTGAACGAGATTGAACTAGGTATGACGGTACCGACGATCGAATCTCGGGCAAGTAAAATATCGCGAGACGAAGGGAATATATATATGGGATTGATTGAATCTTGGCATCGTGGTTCACCCGATATGATCATCGATGAATGTGTGGGAGTCAATATGTGTTTCCAGACCCCGCTGTTGATTATTGATAGAAGATCATGTCCGCATATTCTCGAACCCGCAGGGTCACACACTTAACGTGTCTCGACGCTAGGATAGATTGGATAATTAGTTTATGAGTTTTTGTTCGGAGTCTCGGATGGGATCCGGGACATCACGAGAGGTTCCGGAATGGTCCGGAGAATAAGATTCATATAAGGCAGTACAGTTTTTGGAGTTCCGAATTGTTCCGGGTTAATCGGTATTGTACCGGAAGCTTCTATAACCTTCCGGAAGGGGACCAACGTGGCCCCACCTTCCGGGAGGGGGCATGGGCCTATGAGGGAGTGCCCTGGCCGCATTGGGCCAGGGGCACAAGGCCCCATAGGGCCCAACCGGCCAGCTAGGGTAAAACCCTAGATAGAGCTTCTAGAAGGGGGGAGGTTTCCTTGCCCCCACTCCTCCTCCTTTGGCCGCCGGCCTAGGGCTTGGGGGAGGGGTTAGGGCTGCGCCTACCCCTCTATATATAGAGGTCTAGGGGCGCACCCCCCCCACACCTTCCCCTCCAACCCTAGCCGCCCTGCTGCCCTCCTCTCTCCCTCCCGACTGCTTGTAGGCGAAGCCCTGCTGCAGAAATTCTCCACCAATTGCACCGCGCCGTCGCGTTGTAGATCCAACCCATATCTCCACCATACTCGCTGGACCAAGGAAGGAGGAGACGTCGAGGTGCTGCACGTGTGCATCTCACGGAGGCATCGCCACTTGTGGTGCTAGATCGGATCGGATCGCGAGGAGGAGAAGCGAGTACGACTACATCACCCACGTTCCGACGAACGTTCCGCTGTGCGAATCTTCAAGGGTATGAAGATCTAATCCAATCTCTCTCGTTGTTTGCATCTCCTAGATTAGATCTTGGCTTCCCTCTGTTCGCATCCGTAGAAAATTTTGATTTACTATGCCGCGAAACCCTTCAAGAGGCGCCCTCTGAACATGGTGGCGACGACGGTGATCGGGATGGGGATAGCGATACAGCGGCCTGCCTGTTGCAGCTAGGCGGCAGGGGCTTTATGGGCCCTTCGGGGGCTCGGCCGGGCCCGCCAAGCCTGGTTTGACCCTGCTGCTCGGCCCGGTCGGCGACTGCCTTTTGGTGGTGGAGGTGGGCTCCTCCCGCGTGGTCGCAGGGCTGCTGTCCCTAGCCGGTTCTATGTCGTTTCCCTGTTTTCGGGTTGCTTGCTATGTCCACGATGAGGCGATGACGATGGTGGCGTAAGTTGGTGGGCGACGAAGCTGGTGGTGGCACGCCGTATCGTCCGGGTTTTTTGTAGGTGGGTTTAGGGAGAAATCCCTGTCGGCTGGTCCGTCTCCGTCGCGGTGCCACCCTCGGATGGCGCCATTCCTTCTTGAAGGGCGTCATGGATATCCCCGACCTACTGTACTCCGAGTGCCGGGAGAAACCCTAGGTCCAGTGTTCTGGCCTGGGCAGCAGTGTCGTGTCAACGGCGTTTCCCTTCTTGAAGGTGTTGTCTTGGTACTAGGCGTGTCGGTGTGTCTGAAGCGTGGTGGGACTATTCCGGTTGGCGCAACGGTGGCGGGTCACCCTAGTCTCGTCGAATCGTCGTTTTTTCCATTTCTTTTCTTTTTGGGCGTGTTTTAGCTGATGCCCCAGCATTCTCGGTTGGTAGAGTTCTTGTATCAGTGTGGTTGCTTTATTTATAAAGTGGGACGAAAGCCTATTTCAAGAAAAAAAGGAAATTAATCAGAATAAATTGACAAAAGAAAAATAGCAATATTTTTACTCATAAACTGTCACTTGAAATATGTTGCAATTTAAATATGGTTTTATTCGTTTCGTAAAGATGGAACTCGATTAGGTTGAACTAACAAAATTCCCGCGCGTTGCGGCGGAAGAAGTTAGTCTTTGTTGTGCCGGTGGTGTGTTTTTTTTTAAATCAGTCAGACGTCGCAGCATAAACAACTTTTTTTATCTTACTCGGTGACATTCTCTCCTCGATCAAATTGATTGTTCCAATTCTCAAACATAATATTTTCTTTCTCCAAACCCCCTCTTCCTCTTCGTCTTCGTGCTTCCCTTTCATCTTCTCGTGAAGTGCGTGCCGCTGTCGGCTCAGGCGGGCACCAATTTGCTTTTTAATTAGCTCACGTATTTAGTTTATTATCAACCTACACAATCTCTTACAATCAGTCATGTTGAATTAGGCAGCCCATAGCTTTCTATAAATCAGCCCACAATCTCTTCGCTTAGTTACTGTTTAGAGGAATCCAATTTGCTGAAATTCTGATGAGAGGAAATTTGTCTGCAAGCTAACACGCACCGCATGCTAGGGTTTGTCTATTTTTTTAAAACAAGCATGCTATGTAAATATTATCTGCTTGATTTTAATTCTACCTAGGCAACCTTCCATCCATGCATGCAGCGTCAAGCATCATCCAAAGAAAATATAGATGGGATTAAATGGCGATCGATGTAGCTGAAGGAATCTGGTGTAATCACGGTACCCAATATGACTCCTTCCGAATTTGAAGAAAAAACCCTGCCGGGTCCATTATTTCCTGCTACATCTGGAAGCAATCGGAAACATGCTGTAAGGTAATGGAGTGGCAGAGCTACGCTTAGCTAGTCAGGGGATAAGCCGAGTGCGGAGTACAAGACAGGCAAAGTTGTATCCACATGGAAACCTAGGGTCGAAGTTTCAGGAAACCTAGCGTTGAGGACACGGGCATGATACAGAAACCTTGTTCTCAACTACGCGAGTCGGTGCCGCGACCGAGAAAAATTGCACGAGTCGGCCTAGGAAGATACAACTCGTTTTTTATTAACTTACCGGCGGCCGTTGATGGTATTATGTGGTTTCCCTCATAAACATAGTTTTCTTAGTACACTGTTTTGTCAACTGATTTTGTGCCTCTTGAGTCTCAATTGTGCTTCGTTTTTCAGAGATCAAGCAGTAAAGTTGAAGCTGGGTGGGTTGAGCTAGTAATAATTGAAGCCAGGGATCTTGTTGCTGCTGATCTGAGAGGAACTAGTGAACCTTATGTCAGGGTGCATTATGGGAATGGGAATAACAAGAAGCGAACAAAGGTTTGGTGATGAATCTTGCTTGTATTTTTGGTCAATCAAGAAGTTCCATGTTTTTTTGATGAAAACTGAATTTCCCCAGGTCCTTGTTTAAAAAAACTGAATTCCGCAGCAACCAGATGAAACTGAATAATTCCTTCGACGCAGGTCACCTACAAGACACTGGCTCCACAGTGGAACCAGACATTCGAGTTTGCGGAGACTGGAGAACCCCTGATCTTGCACGTCAAGGACCATAACGCGGTCCTTCCGACCGCCAGCATAGGCAACTGCACCGTCGAATACAGCATGCTTTCTCCGAACCAACCTGCCGATATATGGATACCTCTGTAAGGAGTGCGGAGCGGAGAAATCCACTTAAAGATCGTACGGAGAGTCGTGGACTCGAAGAAGAAAACCAGTCTAGAGACGGATGTGTCTGCCCTTGGCAAAGGACACAAGATATCAGCACAGGTGAGTCAACGCATGCATGGTCTATTGGTCTTTGTGACATCCATCATTGTTTGTATGTATTTGTGTGATGATCAATCCTCTGAACCTCTGAACAGATGAGAGACAGCCTTAAGAAGTGCGTGGGCATGGTCGACGAAAACAGCAACACGGAGGCGCTGTCGTTGGCACTGACGGAGGTGGATAGGGTGTCAAGTGGGGATACCACCAAAATTCCACCTTTAGTTCATTTGTCAAATTCTAGTTTAAATTTTAAGCAAAAATTTACACTAGATTTTAGCAAATGAACTAAAAGTGGGATTTAGGTGGGATCCCACCTGACAGCCTAGAGGTGGAGGGCGTTCAGGCCGAGCAGGAGGTGTACATACAGCAGCTGGAGCGGGAGAAGGCGGTGCTGCTGCGGAAGATAAACGAGCTTGGTACCGAAATCGTCAGGTCATCCTCCGGACCTGCACGGACCGACGGACGCTCTGCTAGTTAGATCAGCAATTACAGTACAGTACTTCTCTGCATATTCCCGTTCCTGTGTATTCTTGCGCTAGCTATTCTGTTTCATGCACTGGGGCGCGTGTGTTCTGCTGCGAGCGTCTAGTGTGTGTGGTCCGTGGGTTTAGGTGTACAGGTCGCCGTGCTGCGTTACGAGCGTGCCCTTCTCCCTGCGTAAGTCTCTGTATTTTGGCCAGTGCCGTGATGCCTGGTTATATAGCTCGCCGTGCCTCGCCGCGTGCGTACCGTAGAGGTGTGTATATATGTTAGGTATGGAAGCTGTTCCCCTAAAAAAGCTTGCCATCGGTTCCTGGAACGTTCGTGGCGTCAACGATGAAGATAAATGCATCGATGTTAAGCGCGGGCTTTCTGCACACCCTATGGACTTAATCTGCCTCCAAGGAACAAAGCTGCGCGACGTATCCTCTCGGAAAGCGTCGTCCTTTCTCCCGCCGGCCTTCACCTCCTTCGTGTTCAAAAACTCGGACGGGGCATCGGGGGGCCTTCTCACTGCGTGACGGCCATCGTCTTTTTCACACATCCGAGATGACCAGCGGGCGTTCACACTCACCTCCTTTTTCGAGTTCGCCGTCGACGGGACCCAATTTGCGGTCACCAACGTCTATGCACCCTGCCTCTCTGAGCTTCGCGCCGCTTTCCTCGCCGAACTCCGATCCGTGGCATCCGACGTTGCGGTCCCCTGGCTCGTCCTCGGCGACTTCAACGTATCTCGTTGCGAGGGGGACAAGAATAATGGAAATTTTGATGCTTCCTCTGCAGGAGCCTTTAATGAGGTGCTCGACGACCTCCTGCTCCAGGAACTCCCACCGCTCGATCGGTGTTTCACCTGGACAAATGGACGTGCGGTGCCCACTCTAGTACGCCTTGATCGAGCTTTCATCGACCCTAGCTGGCAGCAAGTGCTCTTTAACTCATGTCTCCGCTCGCTCGTCCGAACGACCTCGGATCACGTGCCCCTGGTTGTCGAGGCATCCTCGCGCTCCCCGATCAGCTCTGTCTTCAGGTTTGAACGAGGGTGGGCCTACTCTGAGGAGTACCGGGCCAGTATCTGTGCTGTGTGGGCTGACTCCCGGAACCACCTCCCCTTCGCGGGCCGCCGCTTGTCCAGGTCGCTGAAGTGGGCCCGTGCCTCTTCCAAAAAATGGGCCCGCGCCAAAAAGCGGCCTCCCGTCGTCGTGTCAAATTGTCGAGCTGTGATCGACCTCTTGGATCGCATGGAGGAGCTCCGTGCCCTCGCGCCTCATGAGATGCTGCTCCGTGATGCGGTCAAGCGCCAACTTTCCCATATGTACAAGCAGATGGACGTATACTGGAAACAACGCTTCGCCTTCAAGTTGTGCAAGCTAGGAGATGACAACACCGCCTTCTTCCACGCCGGGGCGTCTGCGAGGCTGCGCAGGAATCAGATAAAGGTGCTCCATGCCGACGGGGTGCCTGTGGCGTGCCATGTTGGGAAGGAGCGTATCCTAAGTGACTTCTATGCAAATCTACTAGGAGAATCCTCTCCCCCCATTTGGTGTCGTGAGCCTAGCCTGTTGCTTGAATGCGTGCCTGGGCTCACCGCGCTTGAGGATCCCTTCACACTCGAGGAGCTTCGGAAGGCACTCTGGTCAATGAGGCTAGACAGTAGCCCCGGGCCCGACGGCTTCGGCCCCGCCTTCTTTCGCTGCTTCTGGACCACGGTCTCGTCTGATCTCATGTCCTTCCTTGATGAATTCTACCATTGTCGTGCGGAGCTCGATGGCCTGAACCGCGCGTACATTGCCCTACTTCCCAAGTCCGAAGATGTTGCCACCGCGGACGGGTTTAGGCCCATATCCCTCCAGAACTGTGTGGTGAAGCTGCTCACAAAAATCTTGACCTCGCGCCTACAGCGGTTCATTGAGAAACTGGTGGCATACGAGCAGACAGGGTTCATCCGAGGGCGCTGTATCACTGACGGGTTCCTCTATGCAGCCGACCTGGTCCAGTGTTGCCGCATCCGGGGGGTTCCTGCGGTTGCCCTGAAACTGGACTTCAGAAAGGCCTTTGATTCAGTGAATTGGGATGCCCTCGATGCAATTCTCTGGGCGCGTGGATTTGGTGACCGGTGGTGTGCTTGGATCCGCATCCTCCTTGATACCAGCAAAGCTGCTGTGCTACTCAATGGGGTTTCGGGGCGCTGGATCAACTGCAGGAACGGGTTGCGCCAGGGGGACCCCCTCTCGCCGTATCTGTTTCTGATAGTTGCCGACCTTCTGCGCCAAATGATCCTGAAATATACGGACGAACATCGCCTCCTACATCCCCTTGTGGACGGCCTCCCGTGCCCCGTGGTGCAGTACGCCGACGACACGCTGCTCTTGGTGCGCGCTGATCCCGACCAACTTCGTCGCCTGTGTGACATACTTCGGGAGTTCTCAGACGCGACGTGTCTCGCCATTAACTTCCATAAAAGCGCCTTCGTGCCCATCGGCGTACCTGCTACCGACGCCGCACATCTATCTGCCATATTGGGGTGCCCAGTATCCTCGTTCCCGCAGACGTACCTTGGACTCCCATTGTCGGATCGCAAACTGCCTTCCTCCGCCATGGACTACCTGGCTGGGAAGATCGAGCGTTGCATCCCCCCTTGGCAGATCTGCCCCACCTCGCTTGGTGCTAGGCTGACACTCTCGACATCTGTTCTATCAGCGCTCCCCGCTTATGCGATGTCGGTAATGCAACTGTCTAAGGGGACAATCGCGAAGATGGATCGCCCCCGGCGTGGCATGCTATGGAGTGCCATGACGTCCTGCTCTGGTGGCTCGTGCCAGGTGTCGTGGGAGGTGGTGTGCCGGCTCCGCTCAGAGGGTGGACTGGGTATTGTCGACCTCGCTCTTCACAACACGTGCCTCCTGCTCAAGAAACTTCATGTTGTCCTCTCCAGGCAGCGCACCCCGTGGGCGGACTGGGTCCGCGCGAACTACATGTGTGCTCGCCCTGCTCCCTTGACTCCTGCCTGGCAGGTCTTCGCATCTCTCTTGCCCCTATATCGGGCAATCACCTCTGTTCGTGTGGGCCACGGCCGTTCCGTGGACCTCTGGGGGGACAATTGGACCTCCCTTGGCGCGCTCTCGACTGCCCTGCCTGCAGCATATTCCCACATTGTCTGTGCTGCCGGCTCTGTATCCGATGCGCTTGCTAATCGGGCTCTCATGCTCCACACGCATGATAGGGTGACCGACCGGGCTGAGAGTGAGCTTCGTCTGCTCCACGATGCTCTCGACCACCTCCTCGCGCGCTCCTACACCGCGGACGATGAGCGGTCTCTATTGTGGGGTGATGCCACCCACTTCAGTGCCAAGGGCACGTACATGATGCTGAAGAGCTCTGGACGCGGCCCTCCCCTACACGACCTGAACTGGGCTGGGTATGCGCCGCTCAAGGTCAAGGTATTCGTCTGGGTCCTTCGTCATGGCAATACTCGCACGCGTGCTTTCCTGCGGCACATTGGGTGTCTGGACACGGACATATGCCCCTTCTGCCCGCGCCGGCCGGAGACTCTCGCCCACCTATTCTTCACCTGCTCCCGCCTGCGTCTCTTCTGGCGGCGTGTGCTTGGGCCTCGCCGACGCGCTCTCCCCACCTCTACCGAGGCAGCCTGGGTCTCGCTCCAGGCAAGCAACCCCTCCTGGGGCGTACCGCTGTGGAGCACCGTCACCTCATGCCTCCTCTGGGTGATTTGGAAAACCAGGAACCGGATGGTCTTTGACGCTGTTCGTCTTCCCCCTTCGGCGATCCTCGAGCAAGTCGTTGAGCACCTGCGGCTATGGCGGGCTTGGGGCCCCCCGCGTGTTAGCTTTGAGTGTGTAGAGCAATGGTGCACCGCGCTCTTATAATTCCCTTTGAGCCGATGCTCCTCCCCCATTCTGTAAAAAGCTTTTTGGGCATTCTTCTGCCCTCTCGTTAATGGAAAATGCAGGTGGGCAGTTCGCCCCCTGTTGTGCCGTTCAAAAAAACAGTACAGTACTTCGGGGACAAGATGGCAAAGTGCTAATCATTTTTCATACAACTATATATATATATATATATATATATATATATATATCAGCCGTTACTTGTAAGTAAGTATAGATGGGTAGGAAACCATGGAGAAATTATCATGTCGAAACGCCCTTAAAACTGTACAAAAAAAATCTTGAAAATGAGTTGTAAATTTTCAGAAAAACCTCAAATCATTTTGCGTTACCTTTAGTGTTGCAGGCCTTTTGAGAGCTCACTACTGCAAACATTTCTAGATTTGGATCCCTTTGGGTTTTTGAAGTTGCATGCTGTGTTTCATAAATTCTAAGAAATTCATCGCGTGATTCAGATGTGAATAAAACTGAATTTTTTTTGAAGGTTGAACAGCGGGAGAGCTTCCCACTGCATTTTTAAATTATTTTCTAAGGTTTATGTACAAATATATATACAAAAGGCTGAGCCAAGGCAAAAGAAAAGCTAAGAAATTACAACTTTATGAAAACCAAAGTCTGAGCTTCCGGCCAGTCTTTGAATTGCTGATCATACTCCCTCCAACCCATATTAATTGACCGGTAATCCTAAACTTACGGACGATTTTGTTACGGAGACGTGTACGGACGGACGTGGGATTGTGCAACTGAGGAAGTGGTTGCTAAAAAATCTCCCGCACCAAATGAGCAACCGACACGTCAATCCGTAAAAAAAATTCCGTAAGATTTGCCCGTAGATGTAGCATTACAAGTTTGTTTAGATTTGGATGAATCTAAACACTATTTAGTATATAGGTTCATTCAAATTTTGACAAATCCAAGTCAATTAATATGGATAAGAGAGAGTACTTCTTTTTTATTCTATATATGGCTGACCATTCTTAGCTCCTGAAAGCAGATGGCCTTCCAGCTTGCAAAACTTGGCCTCTGGTTTTGGAAAATCACATTGTTTCTTATTAGCCAAATTATTATTATTTTCTTATTATAAAATGGGACTTTCAGCTTTTCCTCAATATCAGAGAAGGCTTCAAATCCTGTACACTCCCTCTTCCAACTCCTGCCCCACTCTCCGGTAGAACTCCGGCGGCCATCGGCGGGGTCGCGTCGGGGGTGGAGGTGGGGTGGGGTGGTGGTCTGAGGCGGGGTTTGGCGAGCTAGTCGCGGGAGCGAACACGATAGTCATTTTTCGGATGGTCGTCTTCCAGTTAATTCATCTATGAATGCGATCTCGGATAAACATTAACTCTCGATCAGATGATAAAAAATGAAGAGGATGAGACGAAATAAACACAACCCTTTGAACTGAGGGTCTAGATTGGCACATTCTTCAAGCGAATAGGGGGGTTATATAAATATCGGAGTACAACTTATACTACAACAATTGCATTTCCTGAATGCTGTGCTAAGAGTATGTGATCCTTGGTACAGAATCTCCAAACTTTTTGAAGTGAGGACTGACCAAATAACGTGGTAGCAGCGGCCTGCTATATACTTATACTACTTTTCAATTCTGCCATCCGTGTGTATGGCGGTTATAGCCTTACTGTGCTGCGTATAACGGCATTGTTGCCTCTGCTTTCCTGTTGGTCTTGTCGAAGATCCGGTTGAGTATGAGCGCCAGTCTGATGCCGCCCTGCGCCAGTCTCTGCTCCACGATCGGGTACCTGCTGTTGTAATACTCATCTGCGATTCCACCAGAGTGCAGAAAACTGCCAACCATTAGTACTGAACTTTATCCTCCACAGGCTAAAAAAAATGCATACTATTGCACTGTAATTTCTCATGGTGCAGTGAGTATAAATACAGTTATAGATTACCTCCTAGAACGGTGCCCTCCTCTGCGTCCTTGTACGCGTACTTGCACGCGAGACCTACGCTCTCGACCGCGTAGCTGCACGACAGATTTGATGTGATACCATGTCAAAAAATTTGGCGATCAGATCAGTTAGTCACACTGATAAAAAAACTGCAAGTGTTTTAGATGAGTATGAGTCATACTCGTTCGCGCAGGTCGTCTTCGTCTTGGCGCAGTCTTCCCACTGGCTGATGTCGTCGGTCTGCAGGTTCGCGTTGAGGCCTTCCACCATGGTGTCCAGGGTCTTGTTGTACAGCTTCTTCATCACCGTCTCGATGATGCTCACGTCCCAGGTCTGAACATTCGACAAAATTTTCAGTTCCGGGAGACAAGTGTGCTGAGTTCAGACAGAAGATGTTTTTTTAGGCCGGAAACATACGTGGTGCAGGTTCTCTTTCCTCTTGTACCAGCGGATGTTGATGTTGTTCCCTCCCTCGTCTTCCTCGAAGGCGACGTGCAGCGGCTGGTGCACGTCGCCGACGAAGTGCGCCAGAAACATGAGGCTCTCCGTCAGGTTCCATGAGCTCTTGGGCGAGTCTCCATGGGTGAGGAGCTGCGTCGTGTAGTTGTTGATGGCGCCGATGACGCACATCCCTTGCACACCCTTGGAGTTGTGGCAATCCCCTGAAATGCACACACACACACGTTAGATGCTTCCATGAGCTGGTCATTGCATTTCGACAAATTATTTGGTCTTGTCCAAAAAAAATGCATATAGATCCGCATTGTCATGACATTTTATCCAATCCAAATAGTGAATACAACATGCTCATACATAATTGAGCTCTTATTAACACGAACACGCGATTCCGAGTGGACAAAATTATTGCCGGTCGCTACATATGGACAAACCATCAGAAAGTGCGCCGATCGAACTGAACATGCCCTGCTCTGATCCACAGATCCAGCAACAAATAACATATCGATCACGCTATCCCTCGTGCCAACTGTTCAAGTCGTCTTCGTGTAATATAATAATATATGTGGGAGAAATTGTACTGGTACTAACCCAATCTGATGCTAGTGGTTGGCTTGGCTCAGAAGAACATGGGAATCGGATGGGATCACGTGGGCATCAATCGGTTGGGGAATTCAGTTAAGTTTAACGCAACAGCAAATTTTAGTACTCCCTCCGTTCTAAAATAGATGTCTTAAATTTATCAAAATTTAGATAAATCTAGACATTATTTAGTATATAGATTAATCCAAAATTTAAAAAATCCAAGACATCTATTTTTGGACGGAAGGAGTAGTATAATGCGAACTGAGCTCTGACATCACGCGTGCATGTGATTAGTCATTGACCAGCAGGCTGGCCCAAGATGCTTGACTCTGTTCTGATCTGATCTGATCCAGCAACAAATAACATACTCCTACTAATATGGATCTCGCTTCTCTCTTGCAGTTCTATATACACTGTATAATTTGGAGATATATTTTTCTAGTTATCTGCAGAGAATTGTAGTATTAAGAAATACTCCTTCTCCCTATGATGACGAAGAGTTTAGGATGACATCATCGTGTGGAGGATGCGTGAAGCAATTAGCAACCAAACTCAAAGACTCGGAGGGTCGTTGTTTGTCTTTACTCAACCTCCAAGCCCTCTCCGACAAGCAAGGTACAAACTAGAGTAGTGGCGACCGATTTTGGCCTAGATTAGAACAGAGTTGTTGCAGCAGGTCTCGATACGGGAGAGGAGATGAGAGCATTTCGTATCGAGACGAAAAAAGTGCGATCATATATATAGACACTTTTTTTTTTGCAAATCACTTATATTACTCAAAAACATCAGGGATTACAAAGTATTTCGCAAGTATCAGCTAGACCCTCGAGGTCGGAGCCCAACTATACTAAAAAAAAAGGTACTACTAGTGCACCTGTTTTTATGTCCATACGACTAAATATGGCCGGATTTTGCTTATCTCTGCTGGGTAACGGGAACAGAGATCGCACTACGTAAACGTTCAATTTGGACATATTTAGATATGATGATCGGAAGTCAGCATACTCTAATGGCGCGTGTATGGTTTTTACTCGAGTCTAAAATTTGAACTACATTTTCCTAGTGGTTTTGACTGTTTTTTTTTCGATATTAATGGCGCGTAACTGAGCTCTGTTCGGTTTGCGCAAAAGGAGAAAAAAAAACCACAATTCATTGAGCTAGCTAGAACTAGAACCGTAAAGAAGAAAGAAGGTAACGATGGAGGAAGAACCGACGGGTGTTCTTGAAGTTGCAGACGCCGGGCGTGTTGGCGTAGTGGAGCGGGCTGGCCCAGTGGTACCGGAACCGCACGGTGTCCGCCCACGGGCACATCGTCGACAGCTCCCCGCCCGCCGCCGCCGGCAGCAGCTCCTGGACCGCCGCCGCCGCCTCCTCCGACAGGTACTTCTGCACTCACGCCAAGGAACCGCACAATTCAGCTCTTGCTGGCTGGCGGAGCCGCGTGGCGGTTCGATCGAACAAGCGAAACGCTGAAATCAGGATCGTCGTGCGGAGATCGACGGACGTACCTCGGCGATCTTGCAGGTAATGATGTGGCCCTCCTTGCCCCAGGCGGCGGCGCGGCGGGCCGCCAGCAGAGAGACGACGAGCAGGAGCAGCAGCTTCTGTGGCCGCGGTGCCGCCATCGCCAACGTTCCTATGCTCCGGCGCGCGGACGTCGGGGAGGGCCTCTCTGTCTGTCTTTCTCGTCTCGGGGATGGGTGTGAGTTGCTTTGGGCCTGGGCTCTCCTACTGTATTTATAATCGTCGTCGGGATGTAAAGAGCGACTCGGGGAGCTTACCTGCTCAACTGCTTTATTTTTTTTAACGTTAGCAAGAAAACAGCTCCCGAGCTTGTTCGAATTTTGACTACTACGGCCCGTCCCAAACTACTAATTAGTCTTTTGCAATAATTGTTGAACGTCCATTTGGCTCATTCATGCATGGCAAAAAGTGGATTAACACTACAGTAAGCATGTCAGGCGCTGACGGCCAGTGCCAGTTGGCGTAGGCCCTGATTATCGTCGGCGTAGACTATGCCGACATCGGCCGTCGGCGTATGCTCTTCGGCGTACTGTCCCGTACCTGCCACGGCGTATGTAAGGCCGTCGGTGCATATGCGCAGGCAAACGGTAGTCCTAGGCCGTCGGTGTATCGTAGATACTATGGGACCCACATACGGGGTAACAGCTGTTAGGCCCGGAAGGTGTTTACGCCGACGGCAATGCCGTCGGCCCAGTTGCCACGTGTCGTACCCGTTGGGCTCCACTGGGCCAGCGCTGCCTCTACGCCGATGGCAATGTCGTCGGCCCATGTCACCCATCTGGGCCAGGCCCACCTCTACACAAACGGCATTGCCGTTGGCCCAAGAGGAATACATGCCAAAGCCGTCGGCATAGAGGCTGTCAGTTTTTTATATATTTTTTGTTTTCGTTTTGTTTCGTTTCTGTATGGAAATGCATTGGTTTTTGCTGGCTTCTGGTAGCATGGTAAAAGCTGAACTTGTGCCACAAAACTGCTAAATAGCATAGTGTGTTCTCTAGTTGTTTGCTTGTGACATTTAATTTTATTGCTTGTGAGATCTTTGTCTTTCAAATTCTACCTCACTATGGATCTAAACGAAGCTGGGGTCTAAGATAACCATCTCTCGAACTTCTAGAAGCAAAGCATGTATATCGGTCATAAAATGTAGTATGAGATAGCCAGATGTGATACCGACAGTAGCATATTCATCTCGGCAATGTCACCTCTTGTTTCATCTGCCCTTCAAGCCGAAGCTCTTGGGATTCAGCTTTCAACCAAAGATGTTGAATTGCTATCCCCTCAGCAACCAATATCCCAGTTAATGTTGGCAGATTGCTCCCCAGCTACTAGCAGCAATATGCAGCAGTCGTCCTTTTAGAGCCAGGAGAATCTTTTACATTAGCAGGAATGCTTCAAGGCGCACTAGAAGACCAAATCAGCTCTTAGGCTTATCAACTCAGATGTAATATTCAGGTGTTTATGCAACTCTTAGCACGTCTAGACTATGTCCAGTGCACGCTGCTCTCTCTGAACTGTCAGTAGTTCAAACTCCTCTTCTGTGAAATGTTGTTAAACAATAAAATCTTATACATGTCTAAGTTACACAAAATAATTGGTATCAATTGGTTGTCAATGCAACGAAGACTAGACATACGAGACTTTTATTTCCCAAATGTTTATAAATATTTACTTAGTGTATGAACTATCAAGGATCTTACCTAAAAACTACTATCAATGATCATATCATTTGTAGAGAACATATCAAGCCTTATAATTATTTGTTTAGATTGATAGTTATGTGTTTCGCTTATTTTTCTACCTTTTTTGTGATTCCACACCGGTAAGCTATACAATGCTCGACAAAATCATAAATGTGATCATTGCATTATTGAATTAAAAAAGACAAATGATATCAAGAGTTAATAATTGCGCGTCATGTGATTCTATAAGTATTTATATTACATTATGGTACCAGTGAAATGTGTTGCCCCGATGCACGTGCGGGTAATTAACTAGTATAACAAAAATTCCGAAGGTTGCCTTGGCCATATAATGTAGGTGGCCGCGTGGTGGGAGAGAGAAAATGAGAGATGGGGAGTTCGGTTTCGTGATGGATTGGGGAAAAAAAGAAGGATGAGGAAAATACTTGGACTCCTCCGTTAACTATGTTAGTTTAGATGTACGGTATAAAATATATATATTATAGTGTGATTCAATGGCTGGATCAAGGTGCGCAGCTACCATCCATGGCAGACTACTATTTCCTTTTATTCAATCTAAGTATATATAACATATCCATATATAACTGAGCTCTCCTCCACACGAAAACGATCTGTCGCGTGGACAGAATTCATGTGATGATTGTGTGCCGTCGGATACGAACAGACCATCAGAAAGTGCGCGGAAGATGCCCTGTTTCTGATCCACAAATAGCATATCGATCACGCCAGCCCTCGTGCCCACTATTCAAGTCGTGTATACTCCTGTGATACATGAGAGAGGAAGTGTACCGGCCGGCCGACCGATCCAATCTGATGCAAGTGGTAATCGATTGGATGGGATCGTGGGTGATGCGTGAAGAGTGAAAGACGGACAGTGTACGCATCAATCGCTTGGGAGGGTCTCTCTCTCAAAAAAAAAAAAAACGGTTGGGAGGGGGGAGAGTATCGCCTGTTCACTTGTCTCGTAGTCGTAGGTGCGAATTATCATGTCATTTTTTCAAATCGATTTAACGACCGCTCATACATGGTACCCCTAAAATAGATGTCACAATTTTATCAAAATTTAAATAAATTTATATACTAAATAGTGTCTAATTTATTTAAATTTTAATAAATTTAAGACATGAGACGGAGAAAGTGGTAGTATATACTCCCTCCGTTTTAAAATATAAGATGTTTTAGGCTTGTAAAGAAGATGAATCTAGATTTCTTTTTTATGTAGATTCATCCTAAAGTTGAGTGAACCTATATATAAAACAAGTCTAGATTTATTTTCTTCACAAACCCAAAACATCTTATATTTTAAAACGGAGGGAGTAACATAGACTTAATCCATAACTGAGTTGAGTGAGTTGGGAGTGGAGTGAACACATGCATCACGCAGGCATGTGGCCACAGACCGGGCTGGCCCAAGGTGCTATACTCTGTTCTGATCTGATCTGATCTGATCTGATCCAACAACAAATAACATACTAGCACTACCCATCTCGCTTCTCTAGTGCAAATCTTATACTCCTATAATTCTAGGATTTTTATCAAGGTATTTACACAATGAGCAGTACTGCCCACGGGAATGTAAGCGACAGACCGAAATGGAATATGCGAAGCTGAGCGATGCTGCGAAATGGGTGGCATCATCGTGTTGGCGATGCGTGAAGCAAGGGACCAAACTCAACCTCCCAAGTCCTCTCCGACAAGCAATGTCTACAGTGCCACTCACTTGAGTGGCATAGATATGATCGAACAGAGTTGCTGCGCGAGATCTCGATATGGGAGATGACATGAAGAATTTCGTGATCCAAACCGGTACGTACTGCCACCGGGGAGAGAGGACCAAGAGGACTATAGGTAAAACCCATCTAGGGTTTCGCCCTCTCGTCGGCGATGTTGCCGATCCGCTTCGTCTCCGGTGGCCTGGACGTGTAGCGGACCACGGCGGGATTTTTTTGTTTTGTTTTTTGTTTAGGCTATTTCCAGTGTTTTTTTTTTGGAATGTTGACACGATGACTATGTCGAAGTCAGAATTCTTCTATGCTCCATCCTAGCTCCGCGGGTGCCTCTAGCGCCGACCGAAGACGCGTGGAGTCATTTGTCAGACAGATCTACTGGGATCCTGTTCGTTTTCGTGTCGCTGGTTTTTTTTAGGTCAATCTTTTCCGGTCTAAGGTTGTCATCATTAACGATGATTGCTGCTCTGGTGTATTGATTCATTATGGTCTTAGCGTGATGACTTCCCATCTGTATACAACAAGCTCTACTACTATAAGTTTTGTCCAGCTCCTGTGAGGGAGGAGCGAGGATGGCGACAAGACTTCAGTTTGTGCTAGTGTTTGTAGTCGTCGCTAGGTGGTCTAATGATCTATTTATATTTTTTGCCTCATTATACTGTTGTTGATGATTATTAATAGATTGATTGTTTTTTTAAATATGGAGGATTTCATGTAGAAATTAAAAAAGAACTACGATCATATAGACACAACTTTTTTTAAAACCTTGGCACGGCTCTCTCCCCGGCTACAGTAGGAGAGGAGACTTTTTTCACCCCCCCGTCCGATCCAGTTCGCCGGCGGCGTTCCTCCGCCCCCCCCTCCGTCGGCCGCCCCGGCGGCGGGAGGGTGGGGAAATCATGGTTCTCGCCTATATATAGCTAGGTTCGAGTGGGTTGCTCGCTGGCTGCGTGTTGGAGATATGCCCTAGAGGCAATAATAAATGTAGTTATTATTATATCTTTGTGTTTATGATAAATGTTTACATTCATGCTATAACAGTATTAACAAGGAAACATTAATACTTGTGTGATTTGTAAACTAAATTAGAGTCCCTAGTAAAGCCTCTTCGTAATACTAGCTTGTTGGTTAATAGATGATTGTGGTTTCCCTATCATGAACATTGAGATGTTATTAACAACAAGATCATATATCATTAGGAGAATGGTATGATGGACATACTCCTATAGATAAGCATAGCATAAAGATCAAGTCATTTTAATAGTTTAATTGCTATAAGCTTCTTGATACATAGTAACCTAATTCCTTCGACCATGAGATCATGTTTATCACCATCACCGGAAGGATGCTTTGATGACATCAAACACCACACCGTAACTGGGTGGCTATAAAGGTGGCATTGAGTGTTCGGAAAGTATGGGTTGAGACACATGGATCAAGAGTGGGATTTGTCCATCCATATGACGGATAGATATACTCTGGGCCCTCTCGGTGGAATGTCATCCAATTAGCTTGCAAGCATGTGACTGTATCACAAGGGATCACATACCACGGGAACAAGAAACGAGTACTTATCGGTAACGAGGTTGAACTAGGTATGCAGAGATACCGACGATCAAAACCTCGGATAAGTAAACTATCGTGAGACAAAGGGAAATTGGTATCGTATGTAAGTGGTTCATTCGATCGTAAAGTAATCGTAGAAATATGTGGGAGCCATATGAATTTCCAGATTCTTCTATTGGTTATTGTTCGGAGAAGCGTCTCGATCATGTCCGCATAATTCACGAACCGTAGGAAGACACACTTAAGGATTCGATGTTGTTGAGTAGTTATGGAATGATGAGTAAGAGACCGAATGTTATTAGGAGTCCCGGATGAGATCCGGGATATCACGAGGAGATCCGGAATGGTCCGGAGAATAAGATTCATATAAGGAAAGTCCTGTTTCGGAGTTGGGGAATGATTCCGGTGTTTTCATCGGGAATGTTCTAGAAGGGTCTGGAAGGTCCGACACTTCGGAGGGGAAGGGTACATGAATGTGTCATGACAATGTGGAATGGTTGCATCATGTACTAGGTATCATGGCTGAGCAAAATAAAGGGATAAATCAAATCCTAGTTTGAAAAGTCAAACGCCAATTTGAAAAGTCAAACGGCAGTTTTGCTTGGTGGAGGGAGAGTAGGAAACCTACTTGGGGAGGAGTTCCTCTCCCTCCACCCGCCGGCCAAGGAGGCCGACTTGGGAGAGGACTCCCTCCCCTTGGCCGGCGCCCACCCACCTATAAATGGAGGGGCAGAGGTGCCCCTCTACCCTACACCTCTCTCCACCAAAACCCTAGCCCTAGCCGCCGGCCACCACAAGTCACCGCCACCCTAGGGTTTGCCCTAGCCGCCGAGTTAGGGCTCTCCCCAAGCCCTATTCGCCGGCCTAGCCTTCTCCCTTGGTGCCTTCTAAACCCTAGATCGCCAAGGCCTCTCTCATAGTCCACCATACTCGCTCCGGCTTAAGGCGAAGCCCTGCGAGATCTCCCCTCTACTTCCGGTACCACGCCGCCGTGCTGCCGAAATCGCGAGGAGAGTGCTACAACCTCCGCTGCCTGCTGGAACAAGGGAGAGGAAGGTCTTCATCGAGTACCGAACGTGTGACCGACTGCGGGAGCGCTGCCGGAACGCAGCGCCGGAAGGATCGTCTACACGATCTTGAGATCGGCAAGAGTACGACTACATCACCCACGAGAATCTGCTCTCGTTAACCGCTTTGGAATCTTCGAGGGTGATTTCCTCCATTGTCTCGTTGATACAATCTAGTAGATAGATCTTGGCTTGTTTGTTTGCATGCGATAGAATTTTTTTGTTTTCCATGCTACGAACCCCTACAGTGGTATCAGAGCCGTGTCTATATGTAGATCTGTTGCACGAGTAGAACACAATGGTCATTATGGGCGGTGGTGCTTTTATTATCAATTGCTTCTTGTGTACTTTGCATCTTGCGGTATAATGGGATGAAGCGGCCCGGGCTAACCTTACATGACATCGTTCATGAGACTTGCTCCACGCTCAACATGCAACTTGTTTTGCATAAGTGGATTTGCGGGTGTCTGTCTCTCCCATTATAGTATAGATCCAATTTACAACGGGCACTCGATAGTTCAAGCATCAACGTTGTGGTTCTTGTTCGTAAGTTAGAGCGACACTTATTGAAAGCCCCAAACCACGTACAATATGCAAAGAAAATTAGAGGCGACTAACTTTGTTTTGCAGGGGTGTGCTGTGATGTGATATGACCATGATTGTGATTATATTTGATGTATGCAATGTTACTTATTGTAAGTTGGCAACCGACAGGAGCCATATGGTTGTCTTTAAATTCTGTTAAGACCCGCGTGTCTATTCAAAGTAGTTGTAATAGTTGAAGCTGGTGGACGATAACCATGGAGCGGCGTCATTGACCTTGATGCAATGCCGGTGATTATGGAGATCGTGTTCATGCTTGAAGATGGAGATCGGAAGCACAAAGAAGAAAGGCCATATCATATCACATATTATGAATTGCATGTGATGTTAATCCTTTATGCATCTTGTATTGCTTAGTTAGCGATGGTAGCATTATAAGATGATCCTTCATGCACATAAATTTCAAGTTATAAAGTGTTCATCTTTAGTAAGCACCGTTGCTAAAGCTTATTGTTTCGAAGCACCACGTGATGATCGGGTGTGTTAGATTCTGCAAGTGTATACAACGTGAGCAAGCCAGATTTGCTCATGCGGAAGCTAAGGTTTGATCTTGACGAGACTAGCATGTACAGACATGGTCTCGGAACATGGATCACCGAAAGGTAAAGCATGAGTCATATAGTAGATATGATGAACATGTTGATTGTTCGCCATTGAAGCTACATCAACTCTCGTGATGATCGGTTTTGATGTGGTGGATTTGGTTCGTGTGATCACTAAAAAAATATGAGGGATATTGTTTTGAGTGGGAGTTCACCTAGATTAATTTAACTATTAATTAGAACTCAATTGTCATAAACTTAGTCTAAACTATTGCAAATATGTTGTAGATCAATGGCGGCCCCTACCATCAATTTTAATGCGTTCCTAGAGAAAGAAAAGTTGAAAAACAATGGAAGCAACTTCGCGGATTGGTTCCGCAATTTGAGGATTGTCCTCAGTACTGGTAATTTGATCTATGTGCTGGATGCACCGCTGGGTGACCCGCCTGCAGCTGATGCTACCGATGAAGTAAAGAATGTTTACCTCACACGGAAGAATCAGTACTCCACTGTTCAGTGTGCTATCTTGTATGGTTTGGAATCGGAGCTTCAGAAAAGGTTTGAGAACCATGACCCACATGATATTGTCCGTGAACTCAAAATGATATTTGAGGCTCACGCGGCAGTTGAGAGTTATGAGGCTTCTGAAAAGTTCTTTAACTGCAAGATGGAAGAGGGCAGCTCCGTTAGTGAGCATGTGCTTAAGATGTCTGGGCACGCAAATAAACTCCAAAGCTTGGGTATAGTGATTCCTAATGCTTTGGGGATTTACCGTGTCCTCCAATCACTGCCACCAAGTTACAAGAACTTTGTGATGAACTACAATATGCAAAACATGAACAAGACGTTGCCAGAACTCTTCTCCATGTTGAAATCTGCAGAAGTAGAGATCAAGAAAGAGCACCAAGTGTTGATGGTCAATAAGACCACCAAATTCAAGAAAGGCAAGTCTAAGCAAAAGGGAAACTTCAAGAAGGGCGGTAAGAAAGTTGCCGCACCAGCGAAGAAGACCAGGGCTGGACCTAAGCCTGATATTGAGTGCTTTTACTGCAAGGGTGAAGGTCACTGGAAGCGGAATTGCCTAAAGTACTTGGCGGATTTGAAGAACGACAACATAAAGAAGAAAGGTATATCCGATATACATGTTATTGATGTGTATCTCACTAGTACTCGTAGTAGTGCCTGGGTATTTGATACTGGTTCGGTTGCTCATATTTGTAACTCGAAACAGGTGCTGCAGAATAAATGGAAGCTAGCGAAGAACGAGGTGACAATGCGCGTTGGAAATGGATCAAAGGTTGATGTGATCGCGGTCGGCACGATACCTCTTCATCTACCATCGGGATTAGTTTTATACTTAAATAATTGTTATTTGGTGCCTGTAGTGAGCATGAACATTATATCGGGATCTTGTTTATTGCGAGACGGTTACTTGTTTAAGTCCGAGAATAATGGTTGTTCGATTTATATGAGTAATATGTTTTATGCACATGCACCTTTGATAGATGGTCTATTCTTATTGAATCTCGATTGTAGTAATACACACATAAATAACATTGAGGCTAAACGTTTGAAATTGAACGATAACTCGACCTATATGTGGCACTGTCGTCTTGGTCATATCGGAGTGAAGCGTATGAAGAAATTCCATTCCGATGGAATTCTTGAATCACTTGATTTCGAATCACTTGAAAGATGCGAAGCATGTCTGATGGGTAAAATGACTAAGACTCCATTTTCTGGTATGATGGAGCGAGCTACGGACTTGTTGGAAATCATACATACCGATGTGTGTGGTCCAATGAGTGTAGCATCGCGCGGTGGTTATCGTTATGTTCTTACCTTCACGGATGACTTGAGTAGATATGAGTATATCTATTTCATGAAACATAAGTCTGAAACTTTCAAGAACTTTAAGGAATTTCAAAGTGAGGTGGAGAATCAACGTAACAAGAAGATTAAATTTCTACGTTCTGATCGTGGAGGTGAATATCTAAGTTACGAGTTTGGCGAGCATTTGAAGAAATGCGGAATAATTTCACAATTGACACCGCGGGGAACACCACAGTGTAATGGTGTGTCCGAATGTCGTAATCGAACTCTCTTAGATATGGTTCGTTCTATGATGTCACTTACAGATTTACCACTATCGTTTTGGGGTTATGCATTAGAAACAACCGCATTCACTTTAAATAGGGCACCATCTAAATCCGTTGAAACGACACCGTATGAATTATGGTTTGGGAAGAAACCTAGATTATCGTTCCTTAAAGTTTGGGGTTGCGAAGCCTATGTAAAGAAGTTACAGCCGGACAAGCTTGAACCCAAAGCGGAAAAATGCGTCTTCATAGGATACCCGAAGGAAACTATTGGGTATACCTTCTATCATATATCCGAAGGCAAAATCTTTGTTGCCAAGAATGGATCCTTTCTAGAGAAAGAATTTCTCTCGAAAGAAGTGACTGGAAGGAAAGTAGAACTCGACGAGGTTGTCGAACCTTCTATCGAACTTGCGAGTAGCACATCACCGGAAGAAGTTCATGTGGTGCCTACACCAATAAGAGAGGAAGCTAATGATGATGATCATGAAACTTCGGTTGAAGTTGCTACAGAATCTCGCAGGTCAACGAGAACTCGTATCACTCCTGATTGGCATGATCCCGTTATGAGTGTCATGTTGGTGGACAACACCGATGACCCTGCGACATATGAGGAAGCGATGATGAGCCCAGATTCCAATAAATTGCAACAAGCCATGAAATTCGAGATTGGATCCATGTACGAAAACCAAGTATGGACTTTGGTGGACTTACCAGATGGCCGGAAGGCTGTCGAGAACAAATGGATTTTCAAGAAGAAAACAGATGCTGATGGTAATGTTACTGTCTATAAAGATCGACTTGTCGCAAAAGGGTTTCGACAAATTCAAGAAGTTGACTACGATGAGACTTTCTCACCAGTAGCGAAGCTAAAGTCTGTGAGGATTATGTTAGCAATCGCTGCATATTATGATTACGAGATATGGCAGATGGATGTCAAAACAGCGTTCCTCAATGGAGACATTGATGAAGAGTTGTATATGATGCAACCCAAAGGTTTTGTCGATCCTAAAGATGCTAACAAGGTATGCAAACTTCAACGGTCCATATATGGATTGAAGCAAGCATCCCGAAGTTGGAATCAATGTTTTGATAAGGTAATCAAAAGTTTTGGTTTTATACAAACTTATGGAGAAGCTTGTATTTACAAGAAAGTGAGTGGGAGCTCTGTAGCATTCGTAATACTATATGTAGATGACATATTGTTGATTGGGAATGATGTAAACCTTCTTAAAAGTGTCAAGGAATATTTGAATAATAGTTTTTCAATGAACGATCTTGGTGAAGCAGCTTACATATTAGGCATAAATATTTATAGAGATAGATCGAGACGCCTAATATCATTGTCACAAAGTACATATTTGGACAAAGTTCTAAAGAGGTTTGGAATGGAAGATAACAAGAAAGGGTTCTTGCCCATGTTGCCCAATACGACCTTGAGTAAAACTCAAAGTCCAGCAACGACAGAAGATAGAGAAAGGATGAGTAAGAATCCCTATGCCTCGGCCATAGGATCTCTAATGTATGCCATGCTATGTACTAGAACCAACATTGCATATGCTGTTAGTTTAACTAGCAGATATCAAAGTGATCCAAGGGTGGATCATTGCACAGCGGTCAAAAACATCCTAAAGTACTTGAGAAGAACTAAGGATATGGTTCTTTCTTATGGAGGTGATGAACAACTCGTTGTTAATGGTTACACCGATGCTAGTTGGAACACTGATCCAGACGATTCTAAATCTCAATCTGGATACGTATTTACTTTGAATGGTGCAGCAGTTAACTGGAGGAGTGCAAAGCAAAGCATTGTGGCGAGATCTTTAACAGAATCGGAATACATAGCTGCTTCGGAGGATTCACAAGAAGCGATATGGATGAAGGAGTTCATTACAGAGCTCGGTGTGGTTCTAAGTGCGCTGGACCCAATGTTTATCTACTGTGATAACATGGGCGCCATAGGCAATGCGCAAGAACCAAGGTCACACAAGAAGCTGAAGCACATCAAGCTACGTTTTCACGCTATTCGAGAACATGTCCAAGATGGTGACATAAAGATTTGCAAAAACACAGATCTGAATGTGGCGGATCCGTTGACTAAACCTCTCCCGAGGGCAAAACATGACCAACACCAAACTGCCATGGGTGTTCGGTATATTACCATGTAATCTAGATTAGTTGACTCTAGTGCAAGTGGGAGACTGTTGGAGATATGCCCTAGAGGCAATAATAAATGTAGTTATTATTATATCTTTGTGTTTATGATAAATGTTTACATTCATGCTATAACAGTATTAACAAGGGAACATTAATACTTGTGTGATTTGTAAACTAAATTGGAGTCCCTAGTAAAGCCTCTTCGTAATACTAGCTTGTTGGTTAACAGATGATTGTGGTTTCCCTATCATGAACATTGAGATGTTATTAACAACAAGATCATATCATTAGGAGAATGGTATGATGGACATACTCCTATAGATAAGCATAGCATAAAGATCAAGTCATTTTAATAGTTCAATTGCTATAAGCTTTCTGATACATAGTAACCTAATTCCTTCGACCATGAGATCATGCTTATCACCATCACCGGAAGGATGCTTTGATGACATCAAACACCACACCATAACTGGGTGGCTATAAAGGTGGCATTGAGTGTTCAGAAAGTATGGGTTGAGACACATGGATCAAGAGTGGGATTTGTCCATCCATATGACAGATAGATATACTCTGGGCCCTCTCGGTGGAATGTCATCCAATTAGCTTGCAAGCATGTGACTGGATCACAAGGGATCATATACCACGGGAACGAGAAAAGAGTACTTATCGATAACGAGGTTGAACTAGGTATGCAGAGATACCGACGATCAAAACCTCCGATAAGTAAACTATCGTGAGACAAAGGAAAATTGGTATCGTATGTAAGTGGTTCATTCGATCGCAAAGTAATCGTAGAAATATGTGGGAGCCATATGAATTTCTAGATTCCTCTATTGGTTATTGTTCGGAGAAGCGTCTTGATCATGTCCGCATAATTCACGAACTGTAGGGAGACACACTTAAGGATTCGATGTTGTTGAGTAGTTATGGAATGATGAGTAAGAGACCGAATGTTATTCGAAGTCTCGGATGAGATCCGGGATATCACGAGGAGATCCAGAATGGTCCGGAGAATAAGATTCATATAAGGAAAGTCCTGTTTCGGAGTTGGGGAATGATTCCGGTGTTTTCATCGGGAATGTTCTAGAAGGGTCTGGAAGGTCCGGCACTCCGGAGGGGAAGGGTACATGAATGTGTCATGACAATGTGGAATGGTTGCATTATGTACTAGGTATCATGGCTGAGCAAAATAAAGGGATAAATCAAATCCTATTTTGAAAAGTCAAACGCCAATTTGAAAAGTCAAACGGCAGTTTTGCTTGGTGGAGGGAGAGTAGGAAACCTACTTGGGGAGGAGTTCCTCTCCCTCCACCCGCCGGCCAAGGAGGCCTATTTGGGGGAGGACTCCCTCCCCTTGGCCGGCGCCCCTCCCACCTATAAAAGGAGGGGCAGGGGTGCCCCTCTACCCTACACCTCTCTCCACCAAAACCCTAGCCCTAGCCGCCGGCCACCACAAGTCACTGCCGCCCTAGGGTTTGCCCTAGCCGCCGAGTTGGGGCTCTCCCCAAGCCCTAGCCGCTGGCCTAGCCTTCTCCCTTGGTGCCTTCTAAACCCTAGATCGCCAAGGCCTCTCTCATAGTCCACCATACTCGCTCCGGCTTAAGGCGAAGCCCTGCGAGATCTCCCTCTACTTCCGGTACCACGCCGTCGTGCTGCCGGAATCGCGAGGAGAGTGCTACAACCTCCGCTGCCTGCTGGAACAAGGGAGAGGAAGGTCTTCATCGAGTACCGAACGTGTGACCGATTGCGGGAGCGCTGCCAGAACGCAGCGTCGGAAGGATCGTCTACACGATCTTGAGATCGGCAAGAGTACGACTACATCACCCACGAGAATCCGCTCTCGTTAACCGCTTTGGAATCTTCGAGGGTGAGTTCCTCCATCGTCTCGTTGCTACAATCTAGTAGATAGATCTTGGCTTGTTTGTTTGCATGCGATAGAATTTTTTTGTTTTCCATGCTACGAACCCCTACAATGACATATTCATGTATCCTTTCCCTCCGGAGTGTCGGACCTTCTGGACCCTTCTAGAACATTCCTGGTGAAAACCCCGGAATCATTCCCAAACTCCGAAACAGGACTTATTTTGTTCAGCAATGACACCTAGTACATGATGCAACCATTCCAAATTGTAATGACACATTCATGTACCCTTCCCCTCCGGAGTGCCGGACATTCCGGAACCTTCTAGAACATTCCCGATGAAAACACCGGAACCATTCTCTAACCCCGAAACAGGACTTTCCTTATATGAATCTTATTCTCCGGACCATTCCGAATCTCCTCGTGATATCCCGGATCCCATCCGAGACTCCGAACAACATTCGGTATCTTACTCATCATTCCATAACTACTCAAACAACATTGAATCCTTAAGTGTGTCTCCCTACGGTTCGTGAATTATGCGGACATGATCGAGACACTTCTCCGATCAATAACCAATAGAGGAATCTGGAAATTCATATGGCTCCCACATATTTCTACAATTACTTTGCGATCGAATGAACCACTTACATACGATACCATTTTCCCTTTTTCTCATGATAGTTTACTTATCCGAGGTTTTGATCGTCGGTATCTCTGCATACCTAGTTCAACCTCGTTACCGATAAGTACTCTTTTCTCGTTCCCGTGGTATGTGATCCCTTGTGAGCCAGTCACATGCTTGAAAGCTAATTGGATGACATTCCACCGAGAGGGCCCAGAGTATATCTATCCGTCATATGGATGGACAAATCCCACTCTTGATTCATGTGTCTCAACCCATACTTTCCAAACACTCAATGCCACCTTTATAGCCACCCAGTTACGGTGTGGTGTTTGATGTCATCAAAGCATCCTTCCGGTGATGGTGATAAACATGATCTCATGGTCGAAGGAATTAGGTTACTATGTATCAGAAAGCATATAGCAACTGAACTATTAAAATGACTTGATCTTTATGCTACGCTTATCTATAGGAGTATGTCCATCATACCATTCTCCTAATGATATGATCTTGTTGTTAATAACATCTCAATGTTCATGATAGGGAAACCACAATCATCTCTTAACCAACAAGCTAGTATTATGAAGAGGCTTTACTAGGGACTCTAATTTAGTTTACAAATCACACAAGTATTAATGTTTCCTTGTTAATACTGTTATAGCATGAATGTAAACATTTATCATAAACACAAAGATATAATAATAACTATATTTATTATTGCCTCTAGGGCATATCTCCAACAGTCTCCCACTTGCACTAGAGTCAACTAATCTAGATTACATGGTAATATACCGAACACCCATGGCAGTTTGGTGTTGGTCATGTTTTGCCCTCGGGAGAGGTTTAGTCAACGGATCTGCCACATTCAGATCTGTGTGTACTTTGCAAATCTTTATGTCTCCATCTTGGACATGTTCTCGAATAGAGTGAAAACGTAGCTTGATATGCTTCAGCTTCTTGTGTGACCTTGGTTCTTGCGCATTGCCTATGGCGCCCATGTTATCACAGTAGATAGACATTGGGTCCAGCGCACTTGGAACCACACCGATCTCTGTAATGAACTCCTTCATCCATATTGCTTCTTGTGAAGCCACCGAAGCAGCTATGTAATCCGATTCAGTTGAAGATCTCGCCACAACGCTTTGCTTTGCACTCCTCCAGCTAACTGCTGCACCATTCAAAACAAATACGTATCCAGATTGTGATTTAGAATCATCCGGATCGGTGTTCCAACTAGCATCGGTGTAACCATTAACAACGAGTTGTTCATCACCTCCATAAGAAAGAACCATATCCTTAGTTCTTCTTAAGTACTTAAGGATGTTTTTGACCGCTGTCCAATGATCCACTCCTGGATCACTTTGATATCTGCTAGTTAAACTAACAGCATATGCAATGTCGGGTCTAGTACATAGCATGACATACATTAGAGATCCTATGGCTGAGGCATAGGGAGTCTTACTCATCCTTTCTCTATCTTCTGTCGTTGCTGGACTTTGAGTTTTACTCAAGGTCGTATTGGGCAACATGGGCAAGAACCCTTTCTTGCTATCTTCCATTCCAAACCTTTTTAGAACTTTGTCCAAATATGTACTTTGTGACAATGATATTAGGCGTCTCGATCTATCTCTATAAATCTTTATGCCAAATATGTAAGCTGCTTCTCCAAGATCTTTCATTGAAAAACTATTATTCAAATATTCCTTGACACTATTTAGAAGGTCTACATCATTCCCAATCAACAATATGTCATCTACATATAGTATTAAGAATGATACAGAGCTCCCACTCACTTTCTTGTAAATACAAGCTTCTCCATAAGTTTGTGTAAAACCAAAACTTTTGATTACCTTATCAAAACGTTGATTCCTACTTCGGGACGCTTGCTACAATCCATATATGGACCTTTGAAGTTTGCATACCTTGTTAGCATCTTTAGGATCGACAAAACCTTTGGGTTGCATCATATACAACTCTTCATCAATGTCTCCATTGAGGAACGCTGTTTTGACATCCATCTGCCATATTTCATAATCGTAATATGCAGTGATTGCTAACATAATCCTCACAGACTTTAGCTTTGCTACTGGTGAGAAAGTCTCATTGTAGTCATCTCCTTGAATTTGTCGAAACCCTTTTGCGACAAGTTGAGATTTATAGACGGTTACATTACCATCAGCATCTGTTTTCTTCTTGAAAATCCATTTGTTCTCAACAGCCTTCTGGCCATCCGGTAAGTCCACCAAAGTCCATACTTGGTTTTCGTACATGGATCCAATCTCGGATTTCATGGCTTCTTGCCATTTATTGGAATCTGGGCTCATCATCGCTTCCTCATATGTCTCAGGGTCATCGGTGTTATCCACCAACATGACACTCATAACGGGATCATATCAATCAGGAGTGGTACGAGTTCTCGTTGACCTGCGAGGCTCTGTAGCAACTTCAACCGAAGTTTCATGATCATCATCATTAGCTTCCTCTCTTATTGGTGTAGGCACCACAGGAACTTCTTCCGGTGCTGCGCTACTCGCAAGTTCGAGAGAAGGTTCAACAACCTCGTCGAGTTCTACTTTCCTTCCAGTCACTTCTTTCGAGAGAAATTCCTTCTCTAGAAAGGATCCATTCTTAGCAACGAAGATTTTGCCTTCGGATCTATGATAAAAGGTATACCCAATAGTTTCCCTTGGGTATCCTATGAAGACGCATTTTTCCGCTTTGGGTTCAAGCTTGTCCGGCTGCAACTTCTTTACATAGGCTTCGCAACCCCAAACTTTAAGGAACGACAATTTAGGTTTCTTCCCAAACCATAATTCATATGGTGTCGTTTCAACGGATTTAGATGGTGCCCTATTTAAAGTGACTGCGGCTGTTTCTAATGCATAACCCCAAAATGATAGCGGTAAATCTGTAAGCGACATCATAGAACGAACCATATCTAAGAGAGTTCGATTACGACGTTCGGACACACCATTACGCTGTGGTGTTCCCGGCGGTGTCAATTGTGAAAGTATTCCGCATTTCTTCAAATGCTCGCCAAACTCGTAACTCAGATATTCACCTCCATGATCAGAACGTAGAAATTTAATCTTCTTGTTACGTTGATTCTCTACCTCACTTTGAAACTCCTTAAACTTCTCAAAAGTTTCGGACTTATGTTTCATGAAATAGATATACCCATATCTACTCAAGTCATCCGTGAAGGTAAGAACATAACGATAACCACCACGCGATGATACACTCATTGGTCCACACACATCGGTATGTATGATTTCCAATAAGTCTGTAGCTCGCTTCATCATACCAGAAAATGGAGTCTTAGTCATTTTACCCATCAGACATGCTTCACATCTTTCAAGTGATTCAAAATCAAGTGATTCAAGAAGTCCATCGGAATGGAGTTTCTTCATACGCTTCACTCCGATATGACCAAGACGACAGTGCCACATATAGGTCGAGTTATCGCTCAATTTCAAACGTTTAGCCTTAATGTTATTAATATGTGTATTTCCACTATCGAGATTCAATAAGAATAGACCATCTATCAAAGGTGCATGTGCATAGAACATATTACTCATATAAATCGAACAACCATTATTCTCGGATTTAAACAAGTAACCGTCTCGCAATAAACAAGATCCCGATATAATGTTCATGCTCAACGCAGGCTCCAAATAACAATTATTTATGTATAAAACTAATCCCGGTGGTATATGAAGAGGTAGTGTGCCGACCACGATTACATCAACCTTTGATCCGTTTCCAACGCGCATCGTCACCTTGTTCTTCGCTAGCTTCCGTTTATTCTGCAGCACCTGTTTCGAGTTACAAATATGAGCAACCGAACCAGTATCAAATACCCAGGCACTACGACGAGTACTAGTGAGATACACATCAATATTGGATATACCTTTCTTCTTGATGTTGCCGTTCTTCAAATCCGCCAAGTACTTTGGGCAATTCCGCTTCCAGTGACCTTCACCCTTGCAGTAAAAGCACTCAGTATCAGGCTTAGGTCCAGCCTTGGTCTTCTTCGTCGGTGCGGTAACTTTCTTACCACCCTTCTTGAAGTGTCCCTTTTGCTTAGACTTGCCTTTCTTGAATTTGGTGGTCTTATTGACCAACAACACTTGGTGCTCTTTCTTGATCTCCACTTCTGCAGATTTCAACATGGAGAAGAGTTCTGGCAATGTCTTGTCCATGTTTTGCATATTGTAGTTCATCACAAAGTTCTTGTAACTTGGTGGTAGTGATTGGAGGAAACGATGTATCCCCAAAGAATTAGGAATCACTATACCCAAACTTTGGAGTTTGTTTGCGTGCCCAGACATCTTAAGCACATGCTCACTGATGGAGCTGCCCTCTTCCATCTTGCAGTTAAAGAACTTTTCAGAAGCCTCATAACTCTCAACTGCCGCGTGAGCCTCAAATATCATTTTGAGTTCACGGACAATATCATGTGGGTCTGAATTCTCAAACCTTTTCTGAAGCTCCGATTCCAAACCATACAAGATAGCACACTGAACTGTGGAGTACTGATTCTTCCGAGCGAGGAAAACATTCTTTACCTCATCGGTAGCATCAGCTGTAGGCGGGTCACCCAGCGGTGCATCCAGCACATAGGTCAAATTACCAGCATTGAGGACAATCCTCAAATTGCAGAACCAATCCGCGAAGTTGCTTCCATTGTTTTTCAACTTTTCTTTCTCTAGGAACGCATTAAAATTGATGGTAGGGGCCGCCATTGATCTACAACATATTTGCAATAGTTTAGACTAAGTTTATGACAAATTGAGTTCTAATTAATAGTTAAATTAATCTAGGTGAACTCCCACTCAAAACAATATCCCTCACATTGTTTTAGTGATCACACGAACCAAATCCACCACATCAAAACCGATCATCACGAGAGTTGATATAGCTTCAATGGCGAACAATCGACATGTTCATCATATCTACTATATGATTCATGCTTTACCTTTCGGTGATCCGTGTTCCGAGACCATGTCTATACATGCTAGGCTCGTCAAGATCAAACCTTAGCTTCCGCATGAGCAAAACTGGCTTGCTCACGTTGTATACACTTGCAGAATCTAACACACCCGATCATCACGTGGTGCTTCGAAACAACAAGCTTTAGCAATGGTGCTAACTAAGGATGAACACTTTAAAACTTGAAATTTGTGTGCTTGAGGGATCATCTTATAATGCTACCGTCGTTAACTAAGCAATACAAGATGCATAAAGGATTAACATCACATGCAATTCATAATATGTGATATGATATGGCCTTTCTTCTTTGTGCTTCCGATCTCCATCTTTAAGCACGAACATGATCTCCATCATCACCGGCATTTCATCAAGGTCAATGACGCTGCTCTATGGTTGTCGTCCACCAGCTTCAACTATTACAACTACTTTGAATAGACACGCGGGTCTTAACAGAAATTAAAGACAACCATATGGCTCCCGCCGGTTGCCAACTTACAATAAGGAACATTGCATACATCAAATATAATCACAATCATGGCCATATCACATCACAACACACCCCTGCAAAACAAAGTTAGACGCCTCTAATTTTCTTTGCATATTTTACGTGGTTTGGGGCTTTCAATAAGTGTCGCTCTAACTTACGAACAAGAACCACAACGTTGATGCTAGAACTATCAAGTGCCCGTTGTAAATCGGATCTTACTATAATGGGAGAGACAGACACCCGCAAAGCCACTTATGCAATACAAGTTGCATGTTTAGCGTGGAGCAATTCTCATGAACGATGTCATGTAAGGTTAGCCCGGGCCGCTTCATCCCATCATACCGCAAGATGCAAAGTACACAAGAAGCAATTGATAATAAAAGAACCACCGCCCACAATGACCATTGTGTTCTACTCGTGCAACAGGTCTACATATAGACACGGCTCTGATACCACTGTAGGGGTTCGTAGCATGGAAAACAAAAAATTCTATCGCATGCAAACAAACAAGCCAAGATCTATCTACTAGATTGTAGCAACGAGTCGATAGATGAACTCACCCTCGAAGATTCCAAAGCGGTTAACGAGAGCGGATTCTCGTGGGTGATGTAGTCGTACTCTTCCCGATCTCCAGATCGTGTAGACGATCCTTCCGGCGCCGCGTTCTGGCAGCGCTCCCGTAGTCGGTCACACGTTCGGTACTTGATGAAGACCTTCCTCTCCCTTGTTCCAGCAGGCAGCGGAGGTTGTAGCACTCTCCTCGCGATTCCGGCAGCACGACAGCGTGGTACCGGAAGTAGAGGGGATATCTCGCAGGGCTTCACCTTAAGCCGGAGCGAGTATGGTGGACTATGAGAGAGCCTCGGTGATCTAGGGTTTAGACACACCAAGTAGAGGGAGCTAGGCCGGCGGCTAGAGCAACTAGAAGCCCCAACTCGGCGGCTTGGGAGAAACCCTAGGGCGGCGGCGGCTATGGTGGGCGGCGGCTAGGGTTAGGGTTTAGAGGGGCAAGGTGTAGGTCCAGGAGGGCAGCCCTGCCCCTCCTTATATAGGTGGGAGGACGCGGCCAAGGGGAGGGGAGTCCCTTCCCAACTCGGCCTCCTTGGCCGGCGGTGGAGGGAGAGGAACTCCTCCCCAAGTAGGTTTCCTACTCTCCCTCCACCAAACAAAATAGTCGTTTGACTTTTTCAAATCCCGCTGAACAAAATAAAGGGATAAATCAAATCCTAGTTTGAAAAGTCAAACGCCAATTTGAAAAAGTCAAACAGCTATTTTGTTTGGTGGAGGGAGAGTAGGAAACCTACTTGGGGAGGAAGCCCCCTCCCTCCACCCGCCGGCCAAGGAGGAGGAGTTGGAGGAGGACTCCCTCCTCCCAAGCCGCACCCTCCCACCTATATAAGGAGGGGTAGGGCTTCCCCTCTTCCACACACCCAAAAACCCTAGCCCCAAGCCGCCGGCCTCCTCCAAGTCACCGCCGCCTAGGGCCTCCTCTAACTCGGCAAGTAAGGGTTCCCCAAACCCTAGACGCCGGCCAAGCCCTCCCCTTGGTGTCCTCTAAACCCTAGATCACAAAGGCCTCTCTCATACTCCACCATACTTGCTCTGCGAGATCTCCCCTCTACTTCCGACACCACGCCGTCGTGCTGCCGGAATCGTGAGGAGAGTGCTACAACCTCCGCTGCCTGCTGGAACAAGGGAGAGGAAGGTCTTCATCGAGTACCGAACGTGTGACCGACTGCGAAAGCGCTGCCGGAACGCAACGCCGGAAGGATCGTCTACGCGATCTTGAGATTGGCAAGAGTACGACTACATCATCCACGAGAATCTGCTCTCGTTAACCACTTTGAAATCTTCTAGGGTGAGTTCCTCTATCGACTCATTGCTACAATCTAGTAGATAGATTTTGGCTTGTTTGTTTGCATGCGGTAAAATTTTTTTATTTTCCATGCTACGAACCCCTACACATATATGACAAATGGCTGGCATAAATTTCAATCCGGATGCTAATTAGAACCAAAGTCCAGTACTAGTGCATGACATGCAAATACAAACAGAATTGCTGATGTCAGCAGAATTAAATACGAAATTCAAAAAGTTAAAATATTTTTTAGCTCAAATCGTTTATCGAATTTAAGATTCGTTTTCACCGGTAGGCTAGTCGCGACGAGAGCTTCGAAACTAGATATCATCTTGATATGTTTCGATATAAAAAAATTTAGACCTAAAAGTTATCCACCCCTAACGTGTAAGTTATCCAGGCCATACCCCAGAAGTTATCCAGCCAATAATATGTAAGTTATTTATCGCTAAAAAAATTAACTAAATGCGAGAACATTTCCACCTAACATATTTATATGGTGGGTAACTTATATGTATCAGGATGGATAACTTAAGTACTATGACATGGATAAGTCATGTGTTTAGGGGTGGGTAACACGACTTTATTTGCCCAAAAGTTATCCACCAGTAATACTAGAGTTTTCCAGACTTCAGTATGTAAGTTAACCACTAAATAATATGTAAGTTATCCATCTCTATAAAAGTTTACCCACAAATAAAATATAAAACTTATTCTAGCGACTTGGCTTTGTCGTCCGTCGCCGCTCTTGCGGCGTACGCGTGGCTTAACCTTAAAAGAGTACCGCGTCAAACATTAAGCATAATTTGCTAAGAAATTAAATCTATTTTTTTTGCACATACGATATAATACATAACATCTTATGCCCTACCACCCACCATTCTAGGTCATACTAAATAAACGTAATGTGCAACGTCTAGCGGCCATGCTTCATCGTTTGTCGCTGCTACCGTGGCATAGGAATGATGAAGTAGTGGTGCCGGACAATAAAGCCTCGAAGGGTGTTAGAGTACCAGATCTTCATAACTCGTTTATGCTAACACATCAACGTCGGTAAAGTCTCGGTATCCTAACACTTAGGCTATCACGTTTCAATCAACCTTGTTCAACACATATACGAGAACGTCTTTACCTAACACTTTTATATGGTGGGTAAATTATGTGTTACAGGGTGGATAACTTACATATTATGGCATGGATAACTCATGTGTTAGGGGTGGGTAACTGTTTGGTCCGAATTTTTTTATCGAAACATATCAACATGAAATCTAGTTCTAAAGATCTCGTCGCGACTAGTCCAACGGTAAAAACGGATCATAAATCAGACAAACGGTTTAATCTACAAGACATTTTAAATTTTTAGTTTAATTCTAAGCTGGTTGACAATGTGTGTTTACACCTCCCGCCAGGTTTAAACAACCAGCGACTGGTCTACACATAGATTTGCCGAAATTCTAACCAGTTGTGGGAAAGCAAATATTGCCAGGAGATATGATCGCAAGTCTAGAAAAATCCTAACTAGTTAAGGAAAAGCAAAAATTGCCAGCATTCTCGGGGGCGTCATGGGGTTTTCATTCTGACAAGGCCTGGCTGATTGAGGCCGCTCTAATAGCTCTGGCACATTGATATTCTGTCCAGCCCAATCCATGGGCCGCGGAACAGTTTCATAGGAAGAGAAAGCACTTCCGGGGTGGAAACTAACGTAGAGTCCGAAACATTTTTTTTTCAGGAAAATAAGGGAAAGGCCAAAAGCGGTTAAAACAAAAACTCTATGCCTTAAACAAACTGCAAAATCTAGTCACAGTAGTTTGTTGTTAATCCGTTATTAGTATGCTGCAAAAGGCTAGGCAACTTCGCTTTGTTGTAACCCTTTTCGAATGTCACCTTTAGAATCACACCCACATCGATCTTTTCCCTATGTAGCGCAGGCATAGTTTCATGCAGGACAGCTGCTCCCCTCTAGAGTGTGTCTACAAGACATGGAAGTTGATTGGTAGCAATGGACATTACACAAATCGTCACAACTTTGGTAAATTTGCGAACGAAAATATTAAGGAAGCAAATGACACGAGATTGTTGAATTTCCACCGCATACTTCTTCACAAACTTTAAGAATGTCCACAAACTTTATGATAAAACGCAGATGGAAGCCCCATGTGGCCCTCCAGCCTTATTGTGTCTTGTTTTGAAATTTGCCCGTACTTCTTAGAGAATAAATCGGCAACGACTCGCTGAGCAGATACTCATGTTTATTGGTGATATATAAAAACCTTAAGTAGAAGAAACACAACAACAAATGTACACATCTGTAAAGTTGACAACGGAGCATTATATATCTTTTATATGTAAGATATGTGGTATGAATACGCCATGATGCGACAAAGTGCTTTGATCCCAAATCCGCCTTCCCTATCTACACCGCCTTTGTTTTTTGAAACCGCAGGTTAACTAAAAGACCTCAAAGTGGTGCATATGTTACATGTTCATAGTAGTAGTCAGTAGTGTGAGCACTGTATTCTTACCATTTTTGTCCACATAAAAAGCTCCTATTTCCTGTTGAACTTTCACCGTTCCGTTTCTGAGAAAATCGTCTGAAAACTCGCAACACCTCTGAATTCTCACGGTCCGCATCAGATCGTTTCAGAGTGTTAATCAAGTTGGCTTTCTCCCCCAAAATTCAAAAAAAAAAGTTGGTTTTCTCCCCCCATACATGCTTGTCCAACTGTCGTTGCAGCAAGTAGTACGTGCAATTCTATGGCGCAATCTCCTTTTCCCGAAGGTCGCCATGTTTTCCGGCCACGGTGCCCCCGGCCGGACAGTCGGTCACGAGAGAGAGAGAGCCAGAGCCTATGGGCGACGTATGTAGCGCCCGAACTGGAAAGCATCTGCTTCTTCTCGCAGCTTGCGATAAATGCAACCCCGCCTCCCAACAAGCTCCCCCCCTCCCTCCCTTGTCTGCGCAGCTGCACTGACTTGTACGGTCACTGGACGGCTTGCCGGCTGCCACCGCCGCCGGAAGGAAAGTCAATTGGTCGACCCAGATGTCTATCGTGCGGTGCGGTGCAGCTGCACCGGCGGCGGCCTAGCTAGAGCTGGGCGTGCGGTCATGCCTGCATCTGCGGCTAACTGGGTTGACTTTGGGGAAGGGCTCGTCAATGTTGGCGCTCCCCCAACGTGTGCAATTTCCAAGAGCAAAACAAACTCCAGATCGACCACCAATGTCAACGTGGTACTACTCCCTTTGATCTGGTGTTTGGGAGTATATTTTGCTTTTATGGTGGCATTATGGGTTCAGCGACAAGGCCAGGGATCTTAACATAACATTCATGTTACATTCGTTTTTTATGTGTGTTTAGGGGTTCTCAAAACACACGCATATATATGGAAAGCGCATGATTAGTTTGCCATGCCCTCTTTCACCGTACATGGCTAGAAAAAACACATAAATTTGTTCCAAATAGCGTTAAAAACCATAGGAAAAATGAAAGGAACGGTGAAGAGAAGTCCGAACGAATGCAAAATCTCCTCAAAAGTAGAGCACATATATTTTTTTTTGTAGAAAATAGTCCTATGGATTTTAAACATGAGAAACCTCTCCGTACAAAAAGGGGCTTATATATTAGGACTGTTTTCCCGGTTCACGTCTAAATTGGGACTGTGCTACTACAATTGACTAATTGGGCAAATGTCATCGGCCGACGTAGATTTATTATGTCTAATACTTCTGGATATAGATCTGACATCGACTTTTATTATGTTGGGCTTACTTGCCGTCTGTTTTACTTGTGACCAGCACACAACCCGCCATTCGACACAAAAACAATTAGGTCTGTATTCCTTCTTACATGCACGATCCATCACTTAGCCCCATCACTAGCGGAAAAATAACGGTCAACAAAGTATCCCTGAAGCCTCTCAATCCCTACGCGAATGCCAAACAGCTACAAAGCCGTGCCGATCACGTCCTACTGATTTTGGCACCACGATACGATTGATCGTATCCACTCAGTAGCACACGTCTATTGGTACAGGAACATTAGATGCATGGAAAGAAAAGATTTTGAGCCTAGTTTGGATCCAATATGAGTATTGCATGTTAGGTGTTCGATGATGAACTGGATAATAAATAATCGAACATATCTTAAATTTCTCCATTTATTAAACCTCTGCAGATAAAAATACAACGATTAGATCACAATCCACATGGTCGTCGACAATGTAGACCGGCCCGTAGACCGGATTTCCCAATTTTGGTGACCGAATCTATTCTGAGATGGTATATTGAGCCGTTCCAGTCTGTAGGCCACTACTCCGACCTAGGGACCGAGTTTCCCGGTCCCGGGGCCGGTCCAACCGACTTTTAGAGACTACGTCCTCGCAAGAATCCTCCCAACGGCCATATTTGCTTTCCCCTATATAAGGGGGTTCTTTCCAAACGTTTTAGAGGAGTTTTTGGCCACGGAATTGACCACCATTGTTGAACCTTTTGAGCTTGATTACTCCCCATTTTTTCCTATGATTCTTGCATCTTCTGAGGGCTTTGGAAGAGGAGATCTAGATCTACAATCCCTATCAATCAATTCCTCCGCTAAGTGAGGGGAAACCATTGGATATAGATCTTGAAGTCATTGGTTGATTTCCACCTTTATTCTTCCTCTCTAATTCCTCCCTAGTACTTGTTGTTTTGGTGGAATTTGAGAGTGAAGGATTTGAGCACCCTTGGTGTTCTTGCTTTGCATTCTTGCATAAGTGTTGATCTCTCCATTATGATTTGTTCGAGTGAGAGACCGTGAGCTTGTTACTCTAGGAGGGTGACTGTTGGAATTATGCCCTAGATGGAATAATAAAGATGTTATTATTATAATTCTTGTTCATGATAAAGTTTATATTCCATGCTAGAATTGTATTAAGCGGAAACATTAATACTTGTGTGGTTTGTAAACAATACCGTGTCCCTAGTACGCCTCTATGGACTAGCTCATTGATTAATGATGGTTAAGGTTTCCTAACCATGGACATGGGTTGTCGATTAATAATGAGATCATATCATTGGGAGAATGATGTGATGGACAGACCCAAACTAAGCGAAGCAATTAGATCGTGTCATCGTGTTCATCTTTGCGAAGCTTTTCTTATGTCAAATATTGTATTCCTTAGACCATGAGATAATACAACTCCCTGGTATCGGAAGAAAGCTTTGAGGTCATCAAACGTCATCCTATGAGAGGGTGATCATAAAGGTGTCTGTCAGGTGATCAGAAAGTACCTGTTGGGTTGTATGTATCGAGATGGGATTTGTCCCTCCCAAGTCGGAGAGATATACTTCGGGCCCACTCGGTAATCGATATCAACACCGCTTGCAAGCATGTGGTTAAGGAGTTAATCACAAAGTGATATCGGATTACGGAACGAGTAAAGTACTTGCTGTGAACGAGATTGAACTAGGTATGACGGTACCGACGATCGAATCTCGGGCAAGTAAAATATCGCGAGACGAAGGGAATATATATATGGGATTGATTGAATCCTGGCATCGTGGTTCATCCGATATGATCATTGATGAATGTGTGGGAGTCAATATGGGTTTCCAGACCCCGCTGTTGATTATTGGTAGAAGATCATGTCTGCATATTCTCGAACCCGAAGGGTCACACACTTAACGTGTCTCGACGCTAGGATAGATTGGATAATTGGTTTATGAGTTTTTGTTCGGAGTCTCGGATGGGATCCGGGACATCACGAGAGGTTCCGGAATGGTCCGGAGAATAAGATTCATATAAGGCAGTGCAGTTTTTGGAGTTCGGAATTGTTCCGGGTTAATCGGTATTGTACCGGAAGCTTCTAGAACCTTCCGGAGGGGGACCAACGTGGCCCCACCTTCCGGGAGGGGGCATGGGCCTATGAGGGAGTGCCCTGGCCGCATTGGGCCAGGGGCACAAGGCCCCATAGGGCCCAACCGGCCAGCTAGGGTAAAACCCTAGATAGACCTTCTAGAAGGGGGGAGGTTTCCTTGCCCCCCACTCCTCCTCCTTTGGCCGCCGGCCTAGGGCTTGGGGGAGGGGTTAGGGCTGCGCCCACCCCTCTATATATAGAGGGCTGGGGGCGCACCACCCCCCTACACCTTCCCCTCCAACCCTAGCCGCCCTGCTGCCCTCCTCTCTCCCTCCCGACTGCTAGTAGGCGAAGCCCTGCTGCAGAAATTCTCCACCAATTGCACCGCGCCGTCGCGTTGTAGATCCGACCCATCTCTCCACCATACTTGCTGGACCAAGGAAGGAGGAGACGTCGAGGTGCTGCACGTGTGCATCTCACGGAGGCATCGCCACTTGTGGTGCTAGATCGGATCGGATCGCGAGGAGGAGAAACGAGTACGACTACATCACCCACGTTCTGACGAACGTTCCGCTGTGCGAATCTTCAAGGGTATGAAGATCTAATCCAATCTCTCTCGTTGTTTGCATCTCCTAGATTAGATCTTGGCTTTCCCTCTGTTCGCTCCGTAGAAAATTTTGATTTACTATGCCGCGAAACCCTTCAGTGGTATCAGAGCTAGATCTATGCGTAGATGTGATTCACGAGTAGAACGCAACATGGTTGTTGCGGGCGTTGATGTTTTCTGTTGCAAGCCTCTTGTTTGTGTTCTTCTTATGACGCGGGATAGTGAGATTGAAGCGGTCCAGGCCAACCTTACGCGACGTCGTTCGCGAGACCGGCTCCGCACTTGACGTGTGGCTTGTTCCACACATGCGGCTGGTGGATGTCAGTTTCTCTCACTATAGTTGTCATGGGATCTACACCGGAGTTTGACAACCATAATATCACCGTTGTGGCTTTCCGTAGGTAAGAATCGTTCTTAGCATCTACTCCCATAAGCCACGTAAAACATGCAACAACAAAGTAGAGGCGTCTAACTTGTTTTTGCAGGGAGTGTTTTCTGTGATATGGTATGGCCCAAGATGTGATGTGTATAATGTATGCGATGATCATGTTTTGTAATGTTTCACGACTTGCATGTCGATGAGTACACAACCGGCAGGAGCCATATGGTTGTCTTTATAATTGTGTATGACCTGCGAGTCAACTTCTTATACGCCATGTAATAGCTTTACTTTATCGCTAAGTAGTTAGCAATAGTTGTAGTTGCTATTTGTGGTGGAGGCAATCATGGTGGAGTGATGGAGATCATGCCGACACGCACAAGATGGAGATCATTGCGCGAAGATTGGCTATACCATGTCACATAAATTTATATGCACGTGATGTTTATCCTTTTATGTATCTTATTATGCTTAGATCACGACGGTAGCATTATAAGATGATTCCTCACTTAAAGATCAAGATAAAACTGTGTTCTCCCCATGTATGCACCGTTGCGAAAGTTCGTCGTGTCCAAGCATCACGTGATGATCGGGTGCTATAGACTCTACGCTCACATACAACGGGTGCAAGCCAGTTTTGCACACGCGGAAATACTTAGGTTTGACTTGACGAGCCTAGCATGTACAGACATGGCCTCGGAACACATGAACCGAAAGGTTAAGCATGAGTCATATGAATGATATGATCGACACTTCGTTGTCCACCATTGAAGCCACATCTCTTCTCGTGAAGATCGGATTAGGTGTGGTGAATTTGGATCGTGTTCACTAAACAACTTGAGGGATGTTGAATTTAGTGGGAGTTCATCTACTAATTTGATTAAAAGTTGAACTAGTTATCATGAACATAGTCTAATTTGTACTTGCAAATATTGTAGATCACATGGCTAAGTCCAACTTCAACTTCAACGTTTTTGCTGAGAAAGAAAAGCTTAGAAACAATGGGTCTAACTTCACCAATTGGTTCCGCAATCTGAGAATCATTCTCTCTGGCGGTCAAAAGGACTATGTCCTTGAAAGTGCGCTAGGTGACGCCCCTGCTCTAAATGCGCCGGCTGATGAGAAAGTTGTCTATCAGTCGCGCAAAGATGATTATGGTGTGATTAAGAGCACCATGTTGTTTGCTATGGAATCGGACCTTCAAAATCGTTTTGAAGACTATCTCGGGCCCTTTGAGATTCTCGAGGAGCTGAAAACCATGTTTCAGACTCAGGCCCGTTCTGAGAGATATGAGATATCTGAGAAGTTCTTTAACTGCAAGATGGAGGAAGGGAGTTCCGTTAGTGAGCACGCCATTAAGATGTCGGGCTACACTCAACGCCTTGAGCAACTGGACTGCAAGATTCCAGAGGAGCTCAAGATTGACAGGGTTCTGCAATCACTCCCTCCCAGCTACAAAAGTTTTGTAGTGACTCATTATCAGATTGGTTCCACTGATACGATCACCGAGCTCTTCGCAAAGCTGAAGGCTGCAGAGGTGGACATCAAAAAGGATAATCATGTGTTGATGGTCAACAAGCCCTCCTTTAAGAAAGGTAAGGGTGCAAAGAAGCCCTTCAAGAAAGGCGGCGGCAAGCGCGTTGCCCCTGCTGAGAAGAAGCTCAGGTCTGGTCCAAAGCCGGACACTGAGTGCTTCTATTGCAAGTACAAGGGTCACTGGAAGCGCAACTGTCCGAAGTACTTAGCGGACAAGAAGGCTGGCACCATCAAAGGTATATTTGATATACATGTAATTGATGTTTTCCTTACTAGCCCTCGTTGTAGTGCCTGGGTATTTGATACTGGTTCAGTTGCTAATATTTGTAACTCGAAACAGGAGCTACGGAATAGACGGCGGCTTGCGAGGGATGAGGTGACGATGCGCGTTGGCAACGGATCAAGAGTTGATGTGATGGCCGTCAACACGCTCTCCTTAGTTTTACCTTCGGGATTAGTTTTAAACCTTAATAAGTGTTATTATGTGCCTGCGTTGAGCATGAACATTATTTCTGGATCGTGTTTATTGCAAGACGGTTATTCATTTAAATCGGAGAATAATGGTTGTTCTATTTATATGAGTAACATCTTTTATGGTCATGCACCTCTTGTGAATGGTTTATTTCTTCTAAATCTCAAAAGGAATGAAACACACATCCATAACATTGAGGCTAAGAGATGCAAAGTAGATAGTGATAATACTACTTATTTGTGGCACTATCGTCTAGGTCATATTGTTGTAAAGCGCATGAAGAAACTCCATTCTGATGGACTTTTGGAGTCTCTTGATTTTGAATCATTTGACACATGCGAACCATGCCTCATGGGCAAGATGATCAAAACACCGTTCTCCGGAATGATGGAGCGAGCAACAGACTTGTTGGAAATCATACATACCGATGTATGCGGACCGATGAGTGTTTCGACGCGTGGTGGATATCGCTATTTTCTTACTTTTACCGATGACTTAAGTAGATATGGGTATATCTATTTAATGAAACATAAATCTGAAACATTTGAAAAGTTCAAGGAATTTCAGAATGAAGTGGAGAACCATCGTAACAGAAAGATTAAGTTTCTACGATCCGATCGTGGGGGCGAGTATTTGAGTTATGATTTTCTCACGCATCTTAAAGCAAGCGGAATTGTTTCGCAACTCACGCCACCCGGAACACCACAGCGCAATGGTGTGTCTGAACGCCGGAATTGAACCCTATTAGATATGGTCCGATCGATGATGTCTCTTACTGATTTGCCGTTATCATTTTGGGGTTATGCATTAGAAACCGCTGCATTCACTTTAAATAGGGCACCATCTAAATCCGTTGAGACGACACCGTATGAACTGTGGTTTGGTGCTAAACCTAAGTTGTCGTTTCTTAAAGTTTGGGGATGCGAAGCTTACGTCAAGAAGTTGATGCCGGACAAGCTCGAACCCAAAGCGGAGAAATGCGTCTTCATAGGATACCTAAGGAAACTATTGGGTATACCTTCTATCACAGAACCGAAGGCAAAGTGTTTGTCGTGAAGAACGGTTCCTTTCTTGAGAAGGAGTTTCTCTCGAAAGAAGTGAGTGGGAGGAAAGTAGAGCTAGACGAGGTTATTGAACCTTCTCTTGAATTGGAGAGTAGCGCAGCACCTGAAATTGTTCCAGTGCCGCCTGCACCAACAATAGAGTAAGCTGATGACAAGGATCATGAAGCTTCGGACGATGCTGCTACTGAACGTCGCAGGTCGACAAGGTCGCGTGCCCCTCCTGAGTGGTACGGCAACCCTGTCTTAACTGTCTTGTTAGTAGATGACAGTGAGCCTGCGAACTATGAGGAAGCGATGATGAGCCCAGACTCTGAGAAATGGCTAGAAGCCATGAAATCCGAATTAGGATCCATGAGCGAAAAACAAGTATGGACTTTGGTGGACCCTCCTAGCGACCGAAAGGCCGTTGAGTGCAAATGGATCTTCAAGAAGAAAACGGACGTGGATTGTAATGTTACTGTCTATAAAGCACGGCTTGTCGCGAAAGGTTTTCGACAAGTTCAAGGTGTTGACTACGATGAGACTTTCTCTCCCGTAGCGATGTTTAAGTCCATTCGGATTTTATTAGCAATTGCTGCGTTTCATGATTATGAAATTTGGCAGATGGATGTCAAGACTGCGTTCCTCAATGGCAACATTGATGAAGAGTTGTATATGATGCAACCCGAAGGTTTTGTCGATCCTAAGGATGCTGATAAAGTATGCAAGCTTGAGCGTTCCATTTATGGACTGAAGCAAGCATCTCGGAGTTGGAACCTTCGTTTTGATCAAGTGATCAAGAGCTTTGGATTTGTTCCAAATTGCTACGAAGCTTGCATCTACAAGAAAGTGAGTGGGAGCTCGGTGACGTTTCTGGTACTATATGTGGATGACATATTGATTATCGGAAATGACATCAACATGCTTAACGATGTGAAGAGTTATTTGAACAAGTGTTTTTCAATGAAAGACCTAGGTGAAGCTACTTATATATTGGGCATCAAAATCTATAGAGATAGATAAAGACGCCTGATAGCTTTAAGCCAGAGTACATACCTAGACAAAGTTCTGAAAAGGTTCAGAATGGATAAGGCAAAGAAAGGTTCAGTGCAAATATTGTATTCCTTAGACCATGAGATAATACAACTCCCTGGTATCGGAAGAAAGCTTTCAGGTCATCAAACGTCATCCTATGAGAGGGTGATCATAAAGGTGTCTCTCAGATGATCGGAAAGTATCTGTTGGGTTGTATGTATCGAGATAGGATTTGTCCCTCCCAAGTCGGAGAGATATACTTCGGGCCCACTCGGTAATCGATATCAACACCGCTTGCAAGCATGTGGTTAAGGAGTTAATCACAAAGGTGATATCGGATTACGGAACGAGTAAAGTACTTGCTGTGAACGAGATTGAACTAGGTATGACGGTACCGACGATCGAATCTCGGGCAAGTAAAATATCGCGAGACGAAGGGAATATATATATGGGATTGATTGAATCCTGGCATCGTGGTTCATCCGATATGATCATCGATGAATGTGTGGGAGTCAATATGGGTTTCTAGACCCCGCTGTTGATTATTGATAGAAGATCATGTCTACATATTCTCGAACCCGCAGGGTCACACACTTAACGTGTCTCGACACTAGGATAGATTGGATAATTGGTTTATGAGTTTTTGTTCGGAGTCTCGGATGGGATCCGGGACATCACGAGAGGTTCCGGAGTGGTCCGGAGAATAAGATTCATATAAGGCAGTGCAGTTTTTGGAGTTCGGAATTGTTCCGGGTTAATCGGTATTGTACCGGAAGCTTCTAGAACCTTCCGGAAGGGGACCAACGTGGCCCCACCTTCCGGGAGGGGGCTTGGGCCTATGAGGGAGTGCCCTGGCCGCATTGGGCCAGGGGCACAAGGCCCCATAGGGCCCAGCCGGCCAAGAGAGGTTTAAACTCTAGATAGAGCTTCTAGAAGGGGGGGTTTCCTTGCCCCCCACTCTTCCTCCTTGGGGCCGCCGGCCTTGGCTTGGGGGAGGGGCTAGGGCTGCGCCCACCCCTCTATATATAGAGGGCTGGGGGCGCACCAACCCTACACACCTTCCCCTCCAACCCTAGCCGCCCTGCTGCCCTCCTCTCTCCCTCCCGAACTGCTTGTAGGCGAAGCCCTGCTGCAGAAATTCTCCACCAATTGCACCGCGCCGTCGCGTTGTAGATCCAACCCATCTCTCCACCATACTTGCTGGACCAAGGAAGGAGGAGACGTCGAGGTGCCGCACGTGTGAATCTCACGGAGGCATCGCCACTTGTGGTGCTAGATCGGATCGGATCGCGAGGAGGAGAAGCGAGTACGACTACATCACCCACGTTCCGACGAACGTTCCGCTGTGCGAATCTTCAAGGGTATGAAGATATAATCCAATCTCTCTTGTTGTTTGCATCTCCTAGATTAGATCTTGGCTTTCCCTCTGTTCGCTCCGTAGAAAATTTTGATTTACTATGCCGCGAAACCCTTCAGTGACCTCCTAGTTGGCTTGGCGGTTGGTATCGCGATGTCCTCTTCGTGGAAGATTGTGAAGAGTCCCGGGATTCTCCTTCGTGGAGCTTGTGAATTGGTTATGGAGCTTACCATCTCCGGAGTAGAGGAAAATCTAGCCATAATAAATGGGCCTATTCCTTCGTGGATAGATTCGGATAAAAAGGTGAGCCTTCGTGGAGTTTGGAAATCCTTCATGGAATCCCACATCTCTCCAACGTGGCGTACCTTCTTGTAAGGAAACACAAGAATACATCTTCATCTTCGCGTGCCTCGGTTATCTCTATACCCGAGCTTAAAGTACTTATATCTTGTGCTATTTTGCTTAGCTTATCTTGTCGTTGGTGCACTTAGTTGAGCCTAGTGTATTTTGGTTTCATGCTTGTAAAATAAACGTTAGTTTAATTCCGCATTCTATCAAGCCAAAAACCGTATTAGTTTTGAAATTGCCTATTCACCCCCCTCTAGGTGACATCTCTATCCTTTCACTATGTTACTACATCTAATGCACACGTCCCCCCTCACGCACACCCTTGTATACAAGTTTGATCAGAACAAGCACTTAAGAACGGGGTCATAATATGCATCTATCAATACAGTAAACACATAATAGATTTTGCAATCTCATATATCATCTCATAAGATAAAGATTCACCACATGGGAATTACATATATGGCCATAATCATGTAAGGAAGCTCATATGGTTCTAAACAATGATACACAAGAGAGAGATATCAAGCTACTGCCAGAAACCCATAGTCCATAGGTGGACTACTCTCTCTTTGTCATGGAGACGGTGATGATGTAATGATGTTGGAGAGGGTTGAGATGCAACCTGGGATGATTCCGAAGGTGTTTCCCCTCCAATCTTTGCTAGTTCTTTCTCTGTTTCGTTTTTGTGTGTTTCCGCTCTGCATGCTCTGAGATCACTGCAAGGGCTTTTTATAGGCGTTTTAGGTTAAAATACAGACTCTGAAATCAAGACGGACAGCTACAGACTCTCGAATGGGGAGATCCATAGGTGGCGCGATCATGGGCCTTGACTGTGCCACCTAGGCTCTCCCTGCCCGCATGGCTCCTCACTTCTGGTCCAAAAGCTCTAGGTCTTTATCATTCTCCCGCATGCGGCGGTAGGTGGTGGCACTATGGGAGGGGGTGGAACTGCGGGTCGGAGAGAAGGTGGGGTGTCGCTGGTGGGAAGGCCCGCCTCGAACAAGAAGAGGACACACGCGGCTGTGGACAAACAACATTTAGGTCGCGCCGTTGGGCCGAGTTTTTGCTGTCCTGTATTGGCCCGTTGGAAACGCTCTCGTTTGTCTTGGGGCCTTTGGACAAGCTCGAGTTAACGGATCCTCTCATCTCCCTGCGCATCGCATCGCATCGCATTGGGCTGGGCAGCGCATGCCAGCGATGGCCGCACTGCGCTGCACTGGCATGCGTGAGGACAAAGGGCACCTCTCGCTAGTACAGTAGCAGCAGTGTATGTGTGTGTGCTTGGCACTTAAGATGATCAGATGTGTAAGGGGGGTAGGGGTTCAGCCTAGGATCCTGGACCACCCCACCGGGGGGGGCAGGGCAGGGTACGTTAACTTGCCTTTTGAGGCGGCAGTGCTGTTCTCTGGGCACGCAGATGTTGCCAACACCCCCCATGGTGGACAAATCTCAGATGCACAGTGTGCCTAGCTAGCTAAGGCGCGTGCATGCGAACGGCGGTACTCCTCCTGCTTGCACATTCAGTACACAAATCTTGGTTGGTTTGTTAGCACTTACTAGCACGTACTTCTTCTATATATGCATGGAGAAGTCCATATTTACCCTTCTGTGGTTTTCTACGGCCTCTTTTCATCCTTGCACACCTGAATTCTTTTGTCTTAGCGACAAATTGAGCTTATTAATCAAACAAGAGTGAATTCTAGTTTATACGCTCTACTTTCACATTTTTTTAGTAACACCATTTTGTACGTTCGTGTCATTGAAGGCAAACCGGTCTGTATGCGAGAAAACAAGCCACGAGAAAAATCGTGAGGTGGCATGCCACATGTACCCGACGTCTAGAATACACATGGAAAAATGAAAGTAAATGGGGTAAAACCGACAAAACATTGCACTAATGGGGGTAATCTGGAAGAAAAAAATGCTAACTCGGGTAATTCACGTAAAATGAAAGTAAAAATAAAAAATTAACAAAATGGGATAATCTGGATGAAAAAGTGCTAAATCAGGTAGTAGGGAGTAAAACCTGGATTTCACACATAAAAAGGTTAAAATGCAAAGAGGAAATTGGAAAAAAAAATACACAAGCAAACATCACTCCTTCATAAAAATAGAAGTTGCACCAAAGCCACCGAAGGTATTGCCTCCAACTCCGCCCATTGGCATCTCAACTTTCCTGCAAACTACATTAACAAAGCTACAGCGAGCGAATCCTGCACAAGCCATATTAACCTCAAATACTTTAGAGATTTGCTTGAGCCCATCAACCAAATATGTAAGAACTTATGTCCATTGAATACATCGTGACCCAAGACCCTTGCTAGCAACGACGGACCTCGGGCCGAAATTCTAAAGGGGCAAAATATGAGCTCCAGGCTGATTTTCAATTGATAAATTGGCCAAATACCTACAAACAGTAGTCAAATTCTACATGGGCACGGGGGTTGGGGGGGGGGGGGGCGATGGCAAGGGTGCTCATTTGTCATGAAGAATTCAAGACCTGATCTTGTCAGAGAGATACAACTATTTTCTAGTATATTCGAAGATGTAAACATTACTCAAAGTAATAAAATGCGCCCATTTTCAAAAAAAAATCTAAAGATGTAACAAAGGTCCTTGTAGAATGAGCAAAAATAATGGCAACAAAAATTCCTACAGGTATTTTCTAAATTTGTCGCAAATATATATGATCATACATTAGTTGCACTTATAGGTACAAAAAGAACATGAGTAATAGCATTGGCAATACTATTAGATCATGGTGCAATTACGATACGAGAACTATTTATAAGAAGGTTTTAGTGTGTATCGAGTTATACCTAAAATAGACACCCAAAAACAATGTCATGGCATAGAGCAAGGTCCTCGAAATCACAATATTACATACAATTCTACTATGTACTTTACTTTACGGTCTAAATTAATTTGACTATTTGTACATCTCTTAGTTTGTAATCCATGATTTTATGACTCGACTAGTTATAATTCTATGATTGATAGCCTTACCACATACGTTCCGATTGGACATAATTGTTGTTGGAAAACTTGCACCCAATTTGATTAAACCCATTGAGTGATGACTTGGATATAATATTTCACAACAAACAAAATGAATTAAGATGTTGAGTTTTTTCAAAAATAAATATGAGAGAATTAACCACTGTGACGATTGATCTTGGCCATTTATATTAATGTTGAAAACTTGAAAATGAGAGAATCAACCAATTTGTGACGATTGATCTTCGTATATTATGATTGGTCAAAGTCAAGTTTACCTATTATGAAGTAATTTGAAACGGAGGGACTATGGGGCATGCACATGTTGTTTACCTATTACTGAACCTATTTCAACTTCTAAGAAACATTTGATCGCAATGTCTAATGAAATCTCATGGCAAATGTTAATTCATACTCTAGAAGTTTCAATAAATAGACTTAACTAGTCATATACTAGGAGACCCTACCAATATGTTTGTTTGATTGTGCACTTTTGTAATAATCATATATATAGCATATTATTTATGCAGTTGTCGAAGAATAATGTAAGAAACAACAAATTCTTCATAAATATAGTTTAGATTTATGACACTACGGTCAGATAATAAATAATGCTACAACTAATTTTTAATAACATCACTATTTTCTTAACTATGCCAAATTTGTAATATAATAATATACTCATGAATATTATAGAAGGCGACAATTAAATTTTAAAAAATATAAAAGTTTAATATAAACTATAACTTAGTTTAGTTAATCTCGGATCTAGAAGGCACAGAGAACCTAGTCCAACAAATACCGCGAGCAACAATAAAAAATAGAGCGACAACCTAGTGTGTTGGTGGCAACAAGAACAACAAGGTCTGACGTGGGAAGAAGTAGACTAAGAATATACTACTATCTATGAGATAGAAAGAGAAGTGTGGAAGAAAAAGTAGGAAAGATCTCGGATTATCTTCTGTAGTAACTAAAATTTTGATTCAGAGATATATATAATCTTTAGATAACCAATTAAATATAATAAACATGTGTAAGATTACATTCTATTTGTGCTTATTTGAATTTTTATGACATTTTAATATTTTCAAGCATCTTAAAAAGGTGTAAAATTTGTGACACGAAGTTGATTGATTCTAGCGTCTTAGAAAAAACTGGTAGAAAAATATGTCAAAATTACATCTTGCACACTATAGCACATTAACAACTTGACTCCGTGACTGAAATTCTCCTGCAGGTTCACATTATTCGTCCACAAAGTTGAAAATGATATGGACTAGCGCGCAATTTTGTTTCCACCGAGTAAATTTGGTCCAAAAAGAATAAGTTTTAGAGGCCTAATAATCAGGCGTACATGGCACACCACGCTGTCAAAGGACCGGAGATTTCTCTGTAGACCCACGTCGATGACTCCAGCACTGAACTGAAACCCTAGCGCGCGTGCGTGCGTGCATGCATTCGTTTTGCGAGCAGGAGGGCGGGCAGGAGGGGACGGGGTTCCGGAGAAGGTGCATGCGGGGCCCAGGAGAGAGTTTCCAGATAAAGCGGGCAAGTGCTAGTGACTGAGAGGGGCAGTGGGCAGCTGAGAGCGAGCTTGGGTGAGAAAAGGGTAAGCAGCAGCTGGGCGCTGCGGCGAGTGTCTCAGTGTCTGGTGCAATAACAGGGGGAGAGGGAGGCGCCTTGTCTTCTACCTCTGGCCCCCTCCTCACATGAGAACCCAACGACCCCCCAGGCCTCAGCCCTGCCATCTCACTCACTATGCAAATCTTTCACTGCCATGGCCGGCCTCCCTGCGTCCTTTCCCTCTGTCCTATCTTGCCGTGACGCGTGCTGGTGTGCCACATGCCATGTACAATGCAAGCTATTCCTTGATAGATAGTTAAATGAACCATTAAGAGCAACTCCAGTAGAGACGCCAAACTTACCGCGCGCTAAAATATATAACTGCCAGTCTCGCGCCTCTTTCCAACGGGCGCGGCAAAATGAAGCACACAACAAAAAAAATTAGCGGGAAAAAATCGTCAGCGCGTGCTATAAACGAGCTCGTGCCAACAACCCGAACATTCAGCGCACACAATGATTTTCCCCTCCCCACCGCTTCCTCGCGTCCCCCACACGTCTGCACCCGCGCCAACGCTTTCCCCGCCGACGCCATGCCTCGCAGTCTGAGCTCAGGATACCGCGGTGTCCGCACGCGGTCCAACGGGGCCATCTACGACGAGATCAAGACCGGCGATGAGCGCATCAGCCTCGGCACCTTCGAGAACGAGCACGAGTCAGCGCGCGCGTACGACGCCGTGGCGTGGCGGCTCAGACGCCCGCGCTCGAGCATGAACTTCCAGGACGTGTGGAACCGCCAGAAGGCAGAGGCGCTCGTGCCGCAGCCGTGCATCGTCACGCAGGAGGAGCAGCACCGCCGCTGAGACGCGGAGCGCCGTCTTCTCATCACCGAGCGGGACGAGCGCGAGCGGTTGGAGTGGGCGGCGCGCTTCCCTGAGGACGTCGCCGCCGAGGAGCAGATGTACGAGGATCGGAAGGCCGTGAAGAAGACGGACCACCTCAAACAGAGGGACGACAAGGCGGAGAGTCTGGCGACCATCAGCGAGGACGACCCCGTTGGGAGGACTTGTGGTCGTCGATTCCGGTGTCCGACACGACGGACTCCGATTTTTAGATTAGGTTTAACTTTATCTGCACTAGTTTGTAAAATATGTGACCTACTCTACCTCTATTTTCTGTTCTATGTTTTTAGTTTTATCCTATTTTCTAGATCTTCTGTTATACTATTTCTCTACAAAATCGTGTTTGTAGCGCTGCATTTTCACGCGCTTGCTAGGGGAGGATTTTTTTCTACTTTAGCGCCGCCGTTTAGCGCTTCCGGTGGAGGAACAGCGAGCGGCGCACGCTATACTCAGATATCGCGCGCTGCAAAACGAATTTGGCGCGTCAAGATTTAGCGTATCTGTTGGAGATGCTCTAAGTACTCTTCCATTCATACCAATGACCTTCTCACCGAGCTGCATAACACGGTGCAAGTGGATGCACTGGTCAGAATCTACTGTCAATGCCTCAAGGCCATCGCCGACGAGCTTCACGAGCTCGATGGCCCTATCGATGATCGTCAACTCATCAACATCTTCATTGTTGGGCTCAGCGAGCATTTCGAGAAGCAGGCCTCCTTCATCCTCATGATGTGGCCGCTTCCCTCCTCCGCCGAGGTTTGCTCCATGCTCTAGTGGGCTAATCGTGCTCAATCCAACAAGGACGCTCGTGCTCAGATCTTCGTTGCCGTTGTTCCTCGTCAACCTGCGCCATCACCGCCTCCTACTCATGATGTACCCATCACTGCACCCCAAACTATCACACTATGCGCACCCATAGCAAATCTAGTTTTTTGCCTACCCTCTCAACGTCTCAATCTCTCTCTCTCTCTCTCTCTCTCTCTCTCTCTCTCTCTCTCTCTCTCTCTCTCTCTCTCTCTCTCTCTCTCTCTCTCTCTCTCTCTCTCTCTCTCTCTCTCTCTCTTCCAAGGTCCTACAAATCAGCTCATCTTGATCCAAATTGGGTTGTTGCCATGCAAGATGAATACAATGCTCTTCTTGAGAACAACACCTGGCAGCTGGTTCCTCATCCTTGTAACACCAATATCGTGTCCGACAAATGGGGTTTCGCCAAAAATTTCACTTTGATGGCAGTCTTGCTCGTTACAAAGCCGTTGGGTCTTTCGTGGTTATTCTCAGCGACACGGTATTGATTACAATGAAACATTTTCTCTCGTTGTTAAACCTAGTACCATTCGCACTGCCCTTAGCATCGTCGTCTCTTCCACCTGGCCTATTCACCAATTAGATGTAAAAAAATCCTTTCTTCATGGCTCTCCTCAGGAAACCATGTACTGTCAACAACCTCTAGGCTTCGAAGATCCTTTCCACCCCAATCATGTTTCTCTTCTTCAAGAATCACTTTATGGCCTCAAACAAGCACCTCGCGTCTGGTTTCAATGTTTTCTTCCTTTATTCAAACTATTGGTTTTACTACCTCTCTTTCTGACATGTCTCTTGTTTATCACCATAATAACGATATCTCCTACTTGCTTATTTATGTCAATGATATTATTCTTACGGCCTCTTCTCAAACTTTCTTAAATCACATTATCACTCTTCTTCAGTCTAAGTTTTCTATGACTGATCTTGGTCTTCTTCATTATTTTTGGGCATTGCAGTTCTTCGTGATTCTTCTGGTATTTTCCTTTCTCAACGACAATACATTCTTGATCTCCTCTCCTGTGCTAGTATGCTTGATTTTCAAACCTCTCGCACTCCTGTAGATACTTCTTTCAAACTTTCTGCCGATGGTGAACCTTTTTCTGATGCTACTCTTTATCATAGTCTTACTGGTGCACTTTAATATCTCACTATTACTCGTCATGAGATTTCCTTTGCTGTCCAACAAGCTTGTCTATACATGCATGATCCTCGTATTCCCCACTACAACCATGTCAAACGTATACTTCATTATCTCAAAGACACTCTTGACCATGGTCTACATATCAACAATTCTTCTCCTACTTTTTTGACAGCATACTCTGATGCAGAATGGGATGGTTGTCCATATACTCGTAGGTCCACATACGGATTTTGTGTTTTTATTGGTAACAATTTGATTTCTTGGTCCTCTAAAAGATAGGTTATGGTCTCCCGCTCGTCTTCTAAGGCTGAGTACCGTGTTGTGGCACATGCTGTTGCTGATACTATTTGGCTTCGTCGGTTATTATTGGAGCTGCACCAACCTATTGAGCATGCTACTATTGTTTATTGCGACAACATTTTTGTTGTCTACATGTCTATAAATCCTATTCAACATTGACGAACCAAACATATTGAGTTTGATATTTACTTTGTTCGAAAGAAGGTTGCCTTGGGACAAGTGTGTGTTCTTCATGTTCCAATGACTGCTCAATTTGCTGATATCTTCACCAAAGGGCTTGCTACTCAACCATTCACTGATATTCGATTCAGACTCAACGTTGTTGAACCCCCGTTGAAATTCGTAGTTCAAATTGTAATCAAGATCTATCTCTAGGCTTGGGGAGATTAGAGTATATTACGGTTAGCTATATTTGGTAGTTCAAATTGTAATCAAGATCTATCTCTAGGCTTCTTGGAGTCCAAGTCTTGTACCCCTATAAAAACAGCTCCATGAGCCTCAAATCAATACAAGTAATATTTCCACAATTCTACACTCTGTACCCTTCTCTCCATCATGATGAGACACCTCTTGGAGTATTATGCTGAGTTGCATGCAAACAAGGGTACAAGGTGACATTCGAATTGTGCACAAGATACTCCACTGATGTACTGTAAGTTAACATGTGTGTGCTAGTTCAATTAGCTTGGGTGATCAGTAAGCACTGTACCGTGAGATAAAAGGTAGGGATGATTGAGCATATCATTGCATAAAGTTGCACGTACTAATGTACCAGTCATGCATATAGATCGCTCTGAGAGTGTGTTAGCCTTTCTAGTGGTCCCATGCGTATGCTTTTTAAGGGCAATGTCCTTTACGCATCCTTAATTGAAGAATACGTACGTACTCTTGTCCCTCTCATAGTTTACACTAGGATTCCATGTCTTTTAATTTGCAACAAAAATCTTACTAGTTTATGCTAGTTCTTGCACAGTTGTACTTCAAAAAGTTAGATTGAAAATTTTCCTTGTCAGTGTCAAAAACATCTGAAGACTCGATCAAGGACCAAAATTAACTCTCCTCGAAACAGGCATTCGTCACTGCTATATTAATATAGCAACCACACGTGATACAACCTCAACATCACTGATTGGGCATATAACACAATCAAGCCCAAAAGGAAAAAAGCAAGAGAAGGCAAAAGAAAAAAAATACCAACATCGTCGGATCAACGAAAGCGCTGATGGCCCGCCGTCGTTGTGCCATTCGAAGAAGTCTCACTATGCTCTTATAGCTCTGAATCATCATGTACCAAGAAGCACCTTTAAGAAGGAATGCGAAGACGACGACGCTCCTGTTCGGCCTGGTCCTAAGATTTCTTCCGGTACGTCTGACGCCCTTTAGGAAGAAATAGTGGTGTCCTCAGGTGTCACCACATCAGTGCCGCCCGAACCGACAGGGATTTCCTCCTTTGGATCCATACCTCTCATCTTGTGCCTCCTCCCTCTCATGTCTGACTAAATTTTGCTATGCACGGGACACTTTTGAATCCATATATCTACCACGGCCACATCTTTTTTCTCTCATCACCCTTATCACCGTGGCAATTGCCGTCGTCACATTCTACCCATCGTACGTCTACTCTTTCTTCTAAATACGGATTCTTCTAAATATGGTGTGTGTGCAACCCGAAAATACAGTTATTTTGAGTATGTGAAAGTCAGTTGTTAAATCTGTGCAAGCCCTAGAAGTGTCCATAATCAAGGAAAAAAAAAGACTTCTAGTTGAAAAGTCAACACGTACGGGCATGGAGTAGATTAATCAGCACTGACACGCGCCGCCTCATGCAGCTAGCTCTCAGAGTAGACTAGATAGACTGCCGCGATGCTGGTATCTTGTTGAAACGAGCTGTCACAATATTATCTTCACAGCTTCAGCCTGGTACTAGCAGTACACTAGATATATGCATAATTAGGGTGTCACAAGCATGCTTGTTCTCTCCGATCTTCTCTTCATTTATTGCCGTGGGTGCAAGTGCTATATGCCCATTCGACCTCAAGTATGCATGTACATATATTACTTCCGAAAACAATATTTCCTCCGTTTTAAAATAGATGTCTTAGATTTTTAAATTTTTGAATAAATCTATATACTAAATAGTGTCTAGATTCATTTAAATTTTGACAAATTTGAGACATCTATTTTGAGAGGGAGGGAGTACAAGTCAGGTATTGTTCCAAGTCAAAAAAGTTGAATTTGCCTAAATTCATACAAACATATCAATGTATATAATATAAAAACTATACATGTAGACACATCATGAAATAGGGATTTCATATTTATTTGGCATTACATATGTCAGTTATTTTCCTACAAATTGGTCAAACTTATAAATGTTTGACCGATGAGAAAACATATATTCTTTATATTTTGGGAAGGATAAAGTTTGTTTAAAGAGAGCACCTATGTCTTAGGCACATGAGAAATAAGTATTTCTCGGTCGCTTACGTTACATGTAATAAACTCAGTTACAACTCATTTTTTTTCTAGAAAGGAGTATATACTAATATCACGGAGATATCAATTACACCGTACCCAGGCCTCTGCAACAACGCATGTCCCAGGGGTCTTACGGATGCACACAGCTTAGAAAAAAAAATACAAAAAAGAAAAGTCCTGCTATACGATCAATTTCTTGCAGTGGCGATACTAACACCTCCAGAACAACACCAGAAGTCCACCCTCTCCAATAGCGACGCCTTCAAAAAGGAAACTGTGCACAAGCGCTGTCGTCATCCGATCAAAGATCATAGGTTTTTAACCTAGAGAAAGTCATCACTCACAAAACAATGCCTTCAGCAAGGCAATTGCAAGGCACAACCAATTAAGGTCAGACCTTGGGTTTTCACACTGCAAGTTAAGACTATGAACTTCTCCTGTGCTTCTGCCCCCACTTTTCGATGCCGCTTCTACAAGTCATGAATCACCAAGCCAATTTCACATCGCCACTAGAACTCGAACCACCATTGTCATTCTTATGATATCGGCTTCCATGGCATTCATCGCATACTGACTTCACCATGGAACTAATACATGTTCCACGATGGCAATAGGCTGTAGAGCTTCGCCTCTCTCCCTCTGAAAACAAACAATCAGAAAAACATGGGTGCATGCGACCGAATCTCTCCAATACGGCAATCTCCGGGCATTATTCGCCCATGGGAGTTCGTTGGCGAAGCCTTCCGGAACTCGCCTCTCCGACCAGACTAAAGAGGACAATCAACAAGTAGATCCTCGTCTTGGCGCGAGAGGAAACCAAGGACCGCCGTCTTTATTCAACGAAGCGGACGTTACAAGTTACAACCCACTACCAATTGAAAAAATTTAGTTGTAACCTACTTGTAACCAAAATCTCATTGAAACTCACTTGCAACTGAAAAATCTTAATTGCAACCCACTTGCAACTCTCATGGTAACACGAATCACGACGCAAATCCAATGGTGAGAGAGGAGACTTTGAAATAGCTATATTTCTCTGGAGCCTGAGAAATAGAAAAACCATTATTAAAAAAACATTAAACCTACTTTGCATGCTGTTGTTCATATACCATCCAATTCTAGTTATGTTAAAAAACACTTGGTAGCCATCTCTCTAACCACCGACCTCTACCCAACTCTAACCTTTCAACGAGCTCATGCTATGGGGAACCTTTTTTATTAGAAAATTTTAAAACTTCATATTTTTATTTTAGGAATTCTGAAAAACATGCCTTCTATCTACATTTCAGTTCCTTTTTCAAAACATAAAAGACAAATGTGAAGATCAAAATTGAGTTTTCCCTTTGCCTACTTGCAATCAAAGTTTTTAATTGTATTTTTTGGAAAAAATACAACATGTTATTCAAAAAATTAGATGTTCCTAGAAAACAAATGTATATATCTTTAGATTTAATAGAACTTCTGAATACCATTTACATTTTTTTTAAAAAGGGGCTCCCTGAAGCTTAGGCCCCATATTGTTGCGCTCACCATCCTTCCTCTTATTTCTCTATGGTTAACTTAACCCTAAATTTGTAAAATCCCTTCTCCGAGTGCTTCTTCCTAAATTCCAACATTGCACCTCCTTATCATAGCACGACACAACCCACATGCCTTCCATCATTGACCCTTGTCAACCTTCTACACATTTCCATCCAGTTGCGCCTCCCTTGTTTCTCCATTGTAAGTTCAGGTAGCACAAGTGCGTCTCCGTTGTTGGAGGTCCCTCCTACCCACCAAAAATCCCTATTGTCTCTGTTGAGATCGCTAAACTTGACTATACATCTACTTATGTCCCGTGTATATTGAAGGTTTAACGAGTTTGATCACGGATAATTGAGCTGAAAAAAGTCACAATCATGTCATTAAATTATAGTGTCATTCCTACTTGATTTCTACAAGATTGTATTTGCATCAAAATTTGTTTTATAGCACCATAGAAAAGCAGTGAATATTTCCAAGGGGCCGGAGTGAAAATTGCTACGAAATTTGGTGCAAAAGAATTCTCAGAAAGGTTTTGTAGATATACATGAATGACTTGAGGGGATGAAGCCTCTCGATGTTATTAACAAAGAAGAGTGAACCAACCAAGGATGTCACAATGACCTTTCAAAAAAAAAGGATGTCACAATGGAGGTTCGATCATGTGTTGGATAGCCCCACAATAGCTAGCATAACATCCGATGAATTACTATGTCTCGAAAAAATATCCTACATGATCCAATCCAATAAATCACAAGACCAGGCAGAAAAAAAAAGAGCCAACGTTTTGAATGTTGTAAAATTTGATATGAAGATCAAAGAGAGAGCTAAACATGGAAATAAAAACAAATGAAAGCCCATGTACTTGTATGTATGCCATTGTCAGCATTCATGAGGTTCTATACTGTCACTTTGCACAACTAAAGCTCAATCATGTCTCATATTTAGCATACATGCACACAACAGCTATCCCTCCAAAGGCACTTTTTACTGCCCACCATCTGCTCTCTACCTCCTAGCTAGATCTCTCTTGATCCCAACAACACAAATACTCCTACAGAACAAAACAAGCTTGTCTCTCTCCTGTTCTTGCTCCTCCTGATCGATCTACCCTAAACTCGCAGTAGTACTTGACAAGAGCATGCAGTGCGCCATCCTGCTGCTAGGTAGCTACTCCTAGATAGCCCTCAAAGGCTAAGTAAGCATGCATGCATGCACCTGTAGGACCCCTAGCTGTCCACCTCTTGTGCTTGTGCATACCCTTCTCAACTAAATACCCAGCCAGGGCAGGGCTTGGCTTTGTAAGAGGTCCCTTGTCTTTATTACTCCCCTCTCTCTCTCTCTCCTCAAGCTCAAGCTGCATGCATGTCCTATGCAAAGCCATCCACAGGGGATGAGAGAGAGAGAGGGTGGGAGATGGATGCAAGCAAGCAAGCAAAGGACATAAGCCTAGCTATGACCTAGACATGGGTACAGATGTGTGTGTGCATGTGTGATGTTTTGTGTGCTTTCTTTGCACAAGATCTAAGGAGAGAGATGGGGTGGTTACTCCATTAATGATTCATGGAGCTTGGAGAGTGTCCTCTCAGCGTATATGTTGCTGGTTGCAAATGGATACACAGTGCAGTGTTAAGAGTAGTGGTGTTGTGGGGCTTCCCTTCCTGCCTACTAGTGTGGTGGATACTGGATAGTGACCTATATATACGTACGCTCTCAAACACAGAGATCAGATACACACATGCCATGCAACCCATAGGAGGGACCAAGAGGGATCAGAGAGCATCACAATTATACTTACTAGTACAACAGCTTCGTTTTGGATTACAACCGTCACAGAATCCAAGGATCACATCTGCTCCTTTTCGCAACACGCAGCATCTCAGGTAAGAGAGTGGTCTAGACAGAGAGGGGGAGAGCGGTGTATGTATGTGTAGATGGAGTAGGCTTGTAGGTGTGTGTGAATGTGTGACAGGAGAGAGAAAGGGACGGCTGTGCTCAGAAGTGAACTGATAGAGAACTTTCAGGCTTCTCTCTCTCTCCCTCCACCTAAAGCTCTACTAGTACCACTATTCTTTCTCTCACTCTATATATCTCTACACCCCCAAACCAACACTTTAAGACAGCCTTTCCCCAATGCATTTGATGTTCTCAAACTGCAGTGTCTTTTTGCTTGTGTGTCATGATACTACTAAATCAATAATACCACTAGTACTACCTCCCTCTCTCTCTCTCTACACACACACAGAGAGAGAGAGACACACACACTTGACACTGAAGTACTACTGAACGCACCACCACCACCACCACACACCCCACCACCGATATATATCCCCTCCCTTTTCCTTTCTCCTCCCCTTCCAAGACCCCCATTGCATCATAGAGTGTTCAGTCCTTGTTCCTTCTTCTTCCCTTCTCGCCACTGCTCTCTCTGCTCCACCATGTAAGAAGAAGCCTCCACAAGCGCAACTACCCCTCTCATCGATCACTTTACCTTGTCTTGTTGTTATTGTTCATCTCCATGTTCTGAAACACTATTTCTCCCTTGTGTTCCCCTCCTGTTCTGCTCTTTATGTACATTTCTCTTTAGCATAATCAGCTCATGTATGTTTTCAAACCTAAACGAGCATGTATATGGATCTCCATGAACATCGATCTTGTTTTTTTGTGTGTGGTACTGCATAGTTTTTGTTCTTCTTGTTTGTGGGTGTTTTTGTTCTTGCTGTTTGTGGTGCTTGGTAGTTTTGTGCAGCTAGTAAGTACTAGAGATCTCTAAGTATTACTTGTCTGTTGCATCCACATCTTGCATATAATTTTTTTTTTGGTGGAGTTCTTGCAGTATAGTGGTTCTCATTGTGTGGATCTTTGCCAAGAAGTAACTAATTAACTTATGTTTTGAACTTATCAAACCAAGGAGGCAAGAAGGGAGCCCCCTGGACTTGAACAACCTGCCGGAGGAGTACGGCAAGCAGGCTCATGTGGAGAGCTCCACGACCACCGCCGCATCCAGCGCCGCCGACACGACCAGTAAGAAGATCTTCCTTGTTTTGTCCATGGATTAGCACATATCGTCTCCCTGCTGATTTGTTGCCGGTGTGTGTGTCGAATGTGTTTAATCTCTTGATCAGGGATAAAGAAGAAGAGCTTGGGAGGCAAGGACGAGGCCGGCAAGGTCTACCAGTGCAGGTTCTGCTCCCTCAAGTTCGGCAAGTCTCAGGCCCTCGGCGGCCACATGAATCGCCATCGTCAAGGTAAGCTATAGCTTCATCATCACTCACAAACTCACAACTCACAACCCTAGCTAGCTAGGTAATAACTTCTCTTGCTTCCATGGAAGCTGGCGATCTTACTTGTGATTTGCATCGTTATTCAGAGAGGGAGACCGAGACGCTCAACCGCGCCCGGCAGCTCGTCTTCGGCAACGACACGCTTTCCTCCGTCGGCTCGCAGATGAGGTACGTGGCCGTCCAGACACCATCAGCCGTTGATTAGGGTTTTCCATGGCCACCACTGCAAATTCTGATCTGTTGGTAGCTGCAGTTTCAGGGATGTGAACATGGGAGGCACGCCTCCGTCGGCGGTGCTGGGAGGCGGAGGATTCAGGGGGGGCGTCAACGGCGGTGTCGGCGGCGGAGACCACCCGTGCCACCCGTACCGGCCGATGCAGCCGAGGGTGTCGCCGCCTCCGTACCATTACCTCTACTCCACGACGCCGCCGTCCGCGTTGCACCCCATGAGCTACCCGGCGACGTACCCTGCCCCTCCCCGCCAGCAGACCGCCGGCGCCGTCGGCGACTACGTCATCGGCCACGCCGTGTCTCCTGGCGACGCGCTGATGCAGCAGCAGCAACAGCAGCGGCCTCGCGGCAGCGGGTTCTCCTGCTTCGGCGCTCCATTCACCACGCCGTCGGCGGCAGCAGCGGCGAACGGGGAGGCAGACCATGGGAGCTGCAACTGCAGCTTCGGATGCGGCGGCCACAACAGAAATGCCAATGCCTCCTCTTGAGCTCGGAAGCGAGTCAGCATTTGATGATGCAACTAATTAGTGTAAAGAGCCAACCAATTAAGTTAAGATAGGTTGTTAAGTTTTTGGATATTCGGCAAAGAGTGGGAACTGTTTCTGTGTGGTTTGATTTACCATGAAATTCTAGTACTATGTAGTCCATTTGGGTTTCGATTTGTGTGTTTATTTTGTTGCTTGGAATTCTAGAGATTGATTTCTGTTTACTCCAGAATGTACTAGAATTGTGAATAAATTATTTTTATTTAGAAATGTTAAATATTCCTTTATATGCATGGAAGTACTAAATTAAATATATCACATGAGAATGATTTTATAATTTGTTGATCAGTTAACATGTTAATGTAAAAATTAGATTGTACATACTATACTGCATTGATTATCTAAGCATAACAGTATACCATGCATTGTCAACGACGTAAAGTCAAAAACCCTCATCATCTATCACTTCACCAGTTTTGAAAATATAACTAAAGATCATTTTGCACTCTATAGCTACTAGTTACATTAACTTCCCTACCTGGAGTTCGGAAAAGCTAGCAAAAGCCAGTCAACTTGAATTCAGAACCTGGCATGTCAATGTCACAATAAACGTGATTTGACATGAGCACAGCAGGTCAACCAAGAGATGAAGATGGCAAAATTATGAGCCGGTTCAGAAAACTATACTATATGCCGCACCGAAGTACACTCTGGATTATGGACAGCGCCGCCGTGTTCTCGAAAAAGATTATGGACAGTGCCATGCATATTGACCACAGTTTTCTGATGGGACAGCTTGCTTTCCTGCCGGCCTCTTATTTGCTACACATCAATGTTTGGTATGCAGGTACACCGGCGTTATCATTTCCCGAATCATCAGTAGCAAAATGTCAAAGACGCATTGTAACAGGGGCTGCATATTTTTTTGTACTCCCGTTGTTTTTCTATTTAGAATGTTCCATTTGTACACAAGCTACAAGTTAGCAGTAACAAGAGATCTTGTTTACCATCAAAATATGCCATAGTATTGAAAGGCATCTGAAACATGGATATAGTAATTTTTTACAACTATACTGTTACTTGCTATATTTCGAAAACATTGTATCAGATTTTTTTTTAGAAATAAGCATATGTTAATATCATACGGATATCAATTACACCCAACCTCTGCAACAAAGCATACCGTAGTAGAAATACGGATGGACACAACAAAAAAAGGAAGAAGAATTACAAAAAAAAGTCCTGGTACATCAATCTAATCCTTAGCAGCAGCGGCACTACCACCACAAAAACAACACCAGAAGTCTAGCCCCTCCAAAAACGATGCCTCCAAGAAGAAAATAATGCACAAGCGCTATCATCGCCTGATCCAAGATCTTAGGTTTTCACCCTGGAGAAAGTCCTCGCTCGCAAAACAATATCTTTTGCAAGACCATTGCCAGACACAACCAATGAAGGCCAGAGCTTGAATTTTCATCCTGCAAGGTAAGACCGTGAACTCCTCCTGTGATGTCGCCCCCTCTAACAGATGCTACTGCGAGTCATAGATAACGAAGCTAGATCCTCATCGCCATAAATACTCAATCCACCATAGCTCGCCCACATGTGACATGTCTCTAACTTCATGACATTCTCCGCATCTGACTTCACCATATGTATCGTCAAAGACATGTCACATGATGGTAACAGGTAGCAGAGCTTCACCATGCTCCCATTGAAACCAAATGTCCAGCAAAAAAACATAGGTGCGCATGACCGAATTCCTTCAGATCCAGCAAGCTCCAGACATATTCACCCATGGGAGTTCGCCGACGGAGCCTTCCGGAACCAGACACTTTGGCTAGATCAATGGAGACACGCATCAAGTAGACCTTCGTCTTGGTGTGAGAGTAATCCAAGGACCACCCCTTTTATTCAAACCAAGCCGGCAACCCCCTCGCCACCCGCCGGCAACCTGCAAGTTCCGCCGCACCAAACCCTACCAGCATCCCTGTGGCTAGTCTAGTAACAAGAGATGGCAGTAGAGCAGGGTCGACCCCCATTGGATCCGGCCCAATCAGGAGCGGAGAGGTCCAGGAAGGCGGCGCTGGAGCACCAGATCTCAAGTTCTAGGGTTTCCAACACCAGTAGGCTTGGCCCTGGACTTCCACCGCCGGTCATGGCGCCGCCGGAGGGACCTCCGCCACCACCCAACCAGAGGCACCGCCCTGGTTGCTAATCGTCGTCGATCTGGCCACCTCTTCCCAGCAGCCATGGCGACCAACTCTGGCCTCCACCCGCCCCAGACCACCTTCGGTGGCTGGGCCTGCCGCCACCACGGTGAGGCCGGCGGCAGCGGCAACGTGAGGAGCAACAGCGGCGGGTGGGCTTTGGCGGCGCGCAACGGCGCCCCTGGTGTCGCCCTGGGGTGCGACACGCGGTTTTTTTCTGCGTCCATTGGATCAGATCATATATTTTCATTTATCTCAAGACATAATTTCGTAATTTTATTAGGTTTAGGAACATTGTTATAATACCAATATGTTGGTGATGTCCTGTTCAAGAGACCACCTTGTATGTTCAAAACTTCCAAAAAATTAAATAACGGAGAGTATATTACTATCGTCTTAACGAGTTTAGTCACAATGAAATCATACATATTTCATATGTTTGTCCAAACTAATGTAGTATGTACTCACAATTTTGGATCAAACCATAAGTTATTATCCAAGGAAAAAAGATACAATTCTTGTTGAACCGGGAAATTTCCACTAGGAAGTCCCGAATTGGACCGAGCACCCTCCAAAACGAACTCGATATAGTCTGTTAAGTCCCGGTTCAGGAGTTCCAGGAAATCAAGCCAACTCTCTTTCTCACTAATCCATAGGTTCCATGCAAGATTTGTCCATGGTTCCGAGGGAAGTATTTGTGTGGAGAAATGATGGGAAAAAGTTGGACTTGTGTTAAGTTCTTTGATTTTTTTCCCCGGTGAAGCAAGCTCCTTTTATTTTCCAAATGCCCATTTTTTTAGTATTGCATACCTATGATGGACGTGGTGTTTTGGCACTCAAAAGTCAAAAGAAACTATGAAATCTAATCTTCAAGGTATCCATGACTTCTTGCAATTATTTTTGGGTTCTCGTGACCTAACATATGAACTAAAAACTACAAACTTAGATGGTTACTTCTTAAATTCCCATGTCATAAATCATCAAAAACCCATACGGATCCTAGATTCACTTCCAACTTTCCTCCAAGCCTCCCCTAAACAAGTCAGGACACTTTTCACAAGGGAGACTATCACCAAGAAATTATAACTTAAGACCATTGAACACAATGTTACCCAAGAAACACCTCTAATAAGGCAAGATACTTGATAGTTGTCAAGAACTCAAGACATGTTATTAATTTCAAGATCAATATAACTGTTATGTATTATATAATTGAATATGAAATAGATAATATTTTAGAATGTTTGAGCCATGCACCTTAAATACTCATATATTCTTTAAATATACATCATTAGAAAAATAAACTTGACGGGCTTAACACAACCATCAAAACACTTTTTAGACGCCTTACTCATGTTAAAACAAATTATTAGTTACTTATAGTAATATATATTTTCTAACTGGATAGCTAGATTTGCATTCTTATTTAGTATAGTTTTCTATTACACTTAACAAAATTAAGCACATAATATTGTTCCATGTTTTAATATACAGTTTTATTTGTTATACTACCTAGTTTTCATCATTGCAATTATATTTACACTACTCCATAGAAGTTATGTGAGTGCTCCGTCTTGATAAAAGGACATACAATAAACTCGAGTCCTCTAGACCTGAGAAAAAAAATCCTATTCCTCTCTACTATTTGAAGCTATGAAAAGCTGTAAGCCTCCATAAAATAATGTATGGCATAATATGAATAAAAGTGTACCACATGCTGTGAACTTTCTACTCCCTCTAATCCATATTACTTGTTATAAAAATAGATGTATCTAGACATATTTTAATGCTAAATACATTCAATCCAATGTCAATTGATATGGATCGAAGGGAGTAATATAAATTACAAAAATTATATTTGTTGGTTGTGTGCTTATTTTTGGTGTTGAGGTCTGGATAGAGAAAACCTTCGTTTGCAGAAAAGATGAATTTAAGAGAATATGTACATGTTTGTTAAATTTTTTTACTACTAGAATAAATCTTAAAGTAGAGATATAAGGACTACCATATCCCATATATCTCAGTAGAGGTTTTTAAATACTATGGTGTTTATGTTAGGATTATAGGTGTAAAATCCGCAAATCCTACAATGTATTATAGTAAATGTGTAAGTAATAGAAATTTCTAGGGCATATATGAGCTACCAAAAAAATTGTCCTTGAAGTTTTGGCCTTATTACTAGTTTTTGGTCGGTTGATAAACATGCCTTTCATATGCTTGTTGGTTAGTAACAAAGTGCACCTCTTGGTAGGTTTATGCTTGGTATCAAAATAAAATTGCTTACTTATCAACTCAAACACAACTCAACTTAGAAAGAACACATTCTTCTTTTTATTCGAAAATCCATCTATCTCACCAAAGGATATATAGAGGGTCAGGAAATTGTGAAGGAGGTGCATCACCATCATAGGGAGCACATCAAGATCATCTTTATTTAGGTGAATTGACTCGTGGGATGCAAGTTAGCACTGTAAGTTGGCATTGTGTTTTTGATCATGATTATGTCTAGGTGATCTTCTCCTTGAAGAACCGTTGTAGGTTAACCGCGCCAAGATCAAAGTGTTGTTATGTGTAGTACTGAAAGGCATGTTGAACATTTATATAGTCAAATTTTAAACCTACACTTGTTACCTACTATATTACTATCATCTTCCACATGTTTAGGCTCAATCACATAAGTAACATTTCTTATTATTTCTCTAATCTAGTGTATATCTTCACACTTCTATAGACAATTTAAGTGTATGAACCATTAGTTTGTTTTCAAAATAGAAGGATGTCACATGTGCAAGCTTGATACACATAACTATCCCTTTTCGAGGACAACATATCACCTATATTCTCACTTGTGGACATCGTGGAGTGTACTTAATTATATGCTATCTTGACATCTTTTTTTGCAGAATTGTGGCATTATAGTTCAAGTAAACTCGTCTAACAATATCTACAAGTCATATTTCTTAGAGATGGTAATAAATCCAAAATGGAAAAGTTTATGCAAAGTAATAAATTCTCTCCTTTGTATTCTCCAAAAAGGATGTTTACATTTATTCTAATATTCAAAAAATGAAATTTTATCTTCTTCTTTGGTAGTTTATTGAAATTTTACATCATGTCTACTAAGGTGATTTCAGTCTTTCAGAATTGTGTTGTTTGTACTGGCATAATAGAAAAGTTATAAATGTAAATATTGGGTACTTTTCTTACTAGAGCTAGTCTTATAGTCTTGAATAATTATCATGTCAATCCCTACATAACTTTATAATTTTATTTTCATTGATTAAATTTCAAAGGAATGGACTTCTACAACATATTTCCATACTTCATAAATAATCAAGAAAGAACTATGATTACCGGGGAGTTAACAAGCACAGGTATGGGCGCATGCAGTCATATCACCCGCGCGCGTACCAGCCTCTCAAAACTTCCAATAAACTCAAAAAACTTTTATGGACTTCAAGAACAAAAACAAAAATAGAAAAACAGGAGTTGATCATTAAAAAGTGAGTAAGATTAAACTTACCAACTTACTATATTTTCAGGGAAATCATTTGGGGAATTTACTTCCCTTTAACTTTTGCATTATTTTCTTCTTCCGTTTGTGTATGGTTGGTTGAAAATTTTTGCTAAAGCCCAGACAAAGAGCGTTAGATAATTTATTTTTGGGGCGAATTGTACCTATATGTATGTGATGTAAATAAAGGGTGCCACTTTTCATTGGGACTCCAAGTGCAGCAATCTTCTTTTCCCCACAAGAGTGACTCGAGGGTTTATATCGAACTCTCGGGGAATTGTGTGGATATTTTTCTTCTCCTCTTCAAGCAACATGTAAAGTAAAATAATTTGTCTTGTGTCACCAAATCCACCAAGTGGTTGTCAAGCACAAGGTTTTGTATTAGTAAAATGAAATAAAATATAAAACAAAATAAAGTAAATAAAGTAAAGTAAATAAATGCAAACTAGATGATATGGAAGATAATAGAGTTGTTTTTGGGTTTTTATGAGTGACTGCAAGTAGGAAAGTATTTTTTGTATTTTCTAAATAATAAATTGCAGAAAATAAAGAGGATAGTAGATGCAATGGAAATGTGTTTCTTATGATAAGAATCGGACCGGGGTTCATGGGTTCACTTGTCTACTCTCTTTTTAGGTTGTGGTGATCACAAAACAATTCATCAATGATAAAGATTCATGGGATTTCTATATGTGCTTGATAAAGTAATTAATATGGTAATCACATTATAATATTGAGATGGAATGCATCTCTCTCTTATACTCCTCAAGAAAGGGAAATCTCCATGCAATCTTGAATTAAGAACAAATCAGAGTACAACTTTAAGAAATACTATATGATGTTTAAAATACAAAAATGCTACCTTGATCTAACAAGGTTATGAGTTGTCACATGATAACTATAGCACATGATTCCACTTTATCCCTAGTGAGGCAGTAAAAGAAAGGTAAAAACCAGAGTACATCTTGAATATTATGTGTCACAATTCAATCTCTACCACCATGCTACTCCATCTAACGCACACTTCTCCCCATACAAGTTCTTGCATATAAGTTGTATCAAAACAAGTAATTAATAACGGAGTGCATGATATGTATCTAACAAATCATCTTACACAAAATAGATTCCAATATCAAATATCAAATCATAGAACAAAGATCCACCACATAGGAATTACAAATATGACCATAATCATGTAGCGCAGCTCATATGGTACTAGATCTATAAAGAACTAGAGAGAGAGAGATCAAGCTACTACCATAAACCCATAGCCCGAGGGTGGACTACTCCCTATTCATCATGGTGATGATGTTGGAGATTTTGGAGAGGGTGGAGATTTCCTCGAAGGTGGCTCCGGCGGAGTTTTCCCCTCCAATCTTTGTTGGATCTGACTCTGTTTGGTGGTGTTTTCGTCTCTGGTGTGCTATGTCTCGAGGATGCCTCGGGGGGGGGGGGGTCCTTATATAGGGATTTTTAGGTCAAGAGAACTCCCTGGGTGAAAGAATCAAGGCGATTGGACGGTCGAGGAGAAAGATAGCATGGGCGGCGCGCCACCTGGGCTATCTTGGGCCTCCTTGCCCTCCAGGTGGGATCCTTGTGCTCCAGATTCTTCTCGTGGATAAATATTGGTATTCCCAAAAGTGCAGGTCCATTTGACTTTGTATAGGTCCTAAAACATCAAAAACATTAAAAACAGGTTTTTTCTGCAGTGGAGGGTTATAGCCAAAATAAAGGGGATCATTGGTAGATCCCCCAAAATCAATATAAAACATGGATATAATATTATATATGATGCAAATATATGGGAAAACATGTTAACAAACTACAAAGTTCATGTATGCATTTTACATGCATCAGTATGTAGATTGACGAGACTGCTTGTGCTTTTTTTTTCAAATAATGTTGGTACTCCAGGAAGCTATTCCTTCCTTTGCATGATGTGCAACTCAAACTCTTTTAAAAGTAAAGTACAACGAATCATTCTAAACTTAACATCAGTTTTTCAAGGATTTACTTTAAGTTATCCCGATCAGTATGCACTCTAACTTTCAAGTAAATAATATAAGATCTAAATTTATCACAGGAGAATACAGCCGCAAAAATTTCCTTCTCAGCCATGGGGTAGATTCTTTGAGCCTCATTTAAAAGTGTGGCTAGCACGACGAATGATATTAAGTTTATAACCATCATTCTAGCAAAGACGGACCCATCAACTTCACTACTAGCTTCACAAAATAAATCAAGAGGCTTTCTCCAATTAGGTGGTTTATGATGACTGAAAGTGCACATATCGTTTGTAGCTAGTTTCAAATAAAGATATCAATCCCACAGGGAGCAGCAGGCAAAAGACTAAAATGCTTTTAACTAAAACTAAATGAAGTACTTAATAAATAATTTTAAAATGCAAGAAAAATAGAATTGTTTTGGGTTTTTGATTGAGCAAAGCAATTAAATAAACTAAAGAAAAAATTAATGCAGAAAGTAGGAATCGCGTATGTAAGAGAGCTTGGAACTATAATAGGGAAAAAGGCATTCTCGGGGAGTGGTGGATATACCGCTAGCAGTTTATACAGAGTAATCAAGATTATCATAAAAAATATTCTCATGACATATATGAATGTGGGAGGACCTCCATATATGGACGAATAGGCAACAACCACTGCATACATCATCTGTCATAACCACAGCTGACAGGTAAATGACATCAATCGTATTATCTCGCTATTAAGGGATTTCTCCCATGGCATGGACATGGCTTAATGAGTTCTCCTTGATTCCCCAAGTTAGTACGTAAAAAATGACACCAGGTTTACAGTCACAGTAAGTGCTATCATCTCTCTGTCTACCAACAAGTAATCCCCTTCATCAACCTATAAGAGGCAAATATTAAGAGGTGCACAACTCTCAACATCAAGATCGACAATTAACACATACACATAATGATGTATAACATGATAATCTCTATCTTATCTCAACCATATGCTAGGGTTTCTCCATCTCCCCAAGAACTAACGATCTACTCAGACATGGAGGCAAACAACATCATGTCAATGATAATGGAAACAATCGTAGATGAATAGTTCTTGTATAAATCCACAACTAGTACGAGAATTACAACAAGATCTAGATGGGATGGATGAGATATTCTGGTGATTCAACGGTTGATGAAGATGAAGATCGATGCCTGGCCTCCTAGATCTGCGTAGGGCGAAGATGGATCCCTTGGGCAAGTTCCCCCTCCAGATCCCTTCCCGAGGTGAGGTTTTCTACGTTTTCTGGGTGTTCTGTATGTCGTCTCCCCGATATGATTGCACGGGGGAAACTATTTTAAGAGGTGGTAGTGGCGGCAACTGTACGATAGGAACTATATGGCCAGAAAAAGTATTTCCGCCGTATAGTTAGCCGTTAAAGCCTCTGCTTGCTGCGATAGCCGTGAGTTTTCTTCTGGTGTTATTGATATTTCTCAAATTAGCGATTTACGCTGTTTTTGACTCCTTTTCGCTCCAGTACAACTGGTCCAAGAATTTTGTCCATCGTATCCATCATCTGTCCTGATCCTGGTGAAAATAGAGATAAAAGATGCACGCGAACACCGTAAAGTACTAAGATCCTACCACTATAGTGGAAAATAATAATATAAAACATGATGCAAATATGCATTTATCAACTTCTCCAAGCTTAGACTCTTGCTCGTCCTGAGCAAGGTTATAGCTTAATGGATGTGATCCTCATATTCATGAAGGTGAGTCAATAAAATAAATGAGGCATTTGCAGCATGTGCTTATCTTACAAGATGTATAAGACTAAATTCATCAATAGTACCTTACTTGAACTATCCGAATAATATTTGTAGACTTACACACCTTAGAATTTAATAGTTCACAAAAGGTTACCTCTTGATATGATGTAAAATTGTGTTGGTTCAACCGAATGAGTTAGCGAGGTAGTCCCAAGCATCTTACGATTAACATATTCACTTGGGATTTAAAATCTCAAACATTTCTTTGTCTCTCCACAAGATAATGATGTATGCCTATTTTCTCTTTGCACATTTTATTTAAGTGATGTATAAAGAAGCTAGCCATACATTCCACCTCATGAGGGAATTCAAAGATTGACGATCTCAATTCTCAAATTCCAACTGTATATGAAGTATCTTCATGGCTTGAATATTCTACCTCATCTTGTTCTCACTCTAATTTGATAGCACTTTTAATTCTTCTTTGTTCAAGGTTTCTTTCTCAACTTTGTTACTTGGATAATTCTTTCTTTGTAAATCAAACCATGAACTCACAATATATCAAATAAATTACCTTTGAATGTTCCATTCATACCAAGGGTGTGGACGACTACTAATGCTATCATCAAGTGCAAGTAAAATAATACTCAATCTTGTCCATATATCTAATAAGATAACCACAAACTCAACAATACTCCATATATAATGATAAACTCGGAATTTCATAAAGGGATCGACTATTCCTGGAGGGAATTATAATGATGCACAATTTATTTCTGAGCTTGAACTAATGCAAAAGCTAAACTTATAAGATAGATTACAAGGTATTCATGATCTCCCCAATCTTGGAATCAAGCCAGGAGGGATCAAATAACTCCTTGTTGGTACCTATTCCTTCCCATGGGTGAGAAGAACATCGCATTCTTCCTCTATGTTGCAAGCCTTAGCTATGCTTGCAAGGCGGCTGCTGAGATCGGCCATGTCGAATTGAAGCTTACAAATATTCTTTTGGAAGAATTTATTCTCATTTGTCAACACAAAAACAATTTTAATCAAGAAACCAACTCTACCATCGATGCCATTGACCTTTTTCTCAAGGTCTTTGCTCATCGTCTAGTAGGAGTCAATCCCTTCTCCAATAGTTTCAACACATGCTTTCGAGGCTTTTTCCAATCGATAGATCTTATCATGAATCATCTGGCCACACCTTCTTAGGCTTGAAAGGTGATGGACCGAGAGGAGGTTTATAATAAGATCATATGTTGTGATGATAAGGATTAGGTAAATACTCATCCTTGCTCTTTCTCTGCGCTGCTTGCCTCATCATCTCCATCCTCTGCAGGAACATGTCCTCCCAATTTGGGAGAGGCATGATATCCTTGATCTCCGGGCTAGATGGCGATGATGCTTCTTTAGGTTCTACTTCTTCGATCCTCTTCATGGGCTTCTCTTCTTTCTTCCTCCAAACCTTGTTGACATGAAAAATTTGCATGGCTTTGCTGCACAGATGTTGTTAGAAGGAGCTTTTATAGGGATGGCGATGATTTTTCGAGGCGTGAGGTTGTAGCTCTACGAAAACTTAATGAAAAAGGTTAGATGCAATCAGGTTTAAAAGGGGAGGTAGAAAACCCTAGTGATACGTTGCAAATGTATCTATAATATTTGATGCTCCATGCTTGTTTTGCACCAAGTATCTTATGTTTTGTCCACACTTTGTGGCATTTTTATGCATTTTCTGGAACTAACCTATTAACAAGTGCCACAGAGTCAGTTGCCTGTTTATGCTATTTTTGGTTTCAGGAAAACTAGTAAAGAAATATTTTCGGAATTGGATGAAACAAAATCCAAAGTTCCTATTTTTCCTGACATGACATGGAGTCCGAAGGAGAGACGAAGAGTAGCCGCGAAGCAACCACACCAGGTGGCCGTGCAGGCCCCCTGGCCGCGCCGCCCTAGGGTGTGGCCCACTCGAGCCTCCACCGACCTTCCTCCCCGAGAAAACCCTAAGTACCATATTAGAATTCCACGAAAAGTTCTGTAGCGCCGCTGGTACCAAAGACGATATTCGGGGGACGGAAGTCTCTGTTCTGGCACCCTGCCGGGACGGGGAATTGCCCCCGAAGCCATCTCCATCGACTCCACCGCCATCTCCATCGCCGTTGGTGACTCCCATGATGAGGAGGGAGTAGTTTCCCCCCGAGGTTAAGGGCTCTACCGGTAGCTATGTGTTCATCTCTCTCTCTATGGTGTGATCTTATTGTGATCATGAGCTTTGTAATCTAGTTGAATAAGTAGATCTATTATGATACTCAAGTGATTTTATTAACGTAATCTCCGGATACACCTTGTCCCACGTGTGTGAAGGATGACAATGTGCACACCATGTGTGTGTCTCTTAGGCTAAAGGTTATAGAAATACTTATCATGAGTTATAATTTGAGTTGGATGTCTCTATGAAATAGTGGTGTTTGTTGGAACCATCTAGCGCTCAAGGTGACAGTTAGGGGTTACCTAGATGGGAATGCGGACTTTGAGGAGTGCTTTTGTAGCCCTACGCAGTGAATTAGTGTTTGTTATCCAACCATATAGTAGTTCAGGGTAGCATAGTGAAGATAAGACATTATATGTTTATTGAGAGTGTCCACTAGTGAAAGTATGATCCCTAGGCCTTGTTTCTAAGCATTGAAACACCATTTACAATCAGTCATGCTACATGTTTGCTTGCTGCCATTTTTATTTCAGATTACAATTATCACTTATAATCATTCATATTACTTATATTTCACTATCTCTTCGCCGAACTAGTGCACCTATACACCTGACAAGTGTATTAGGTATGTTGGGGAACACAAGAGACTTTTTGTATATTGATTACAGGGTTGCTTGAGAGGGATATCTTTGACCTCTTCCTTCCTGAGTTCGATAAACCTTGGGTGATCCACTTAAGGGAAACTTGCTGCTGTTCTACAAACCTCTGCACTTGGAGGCCCAACTATGTCTATAAGAATAGAAGCGTGCATAGACATCACCTAGCCGTCGCCCATAACGAGCAATTATACGAGGCAGCCCGTATATGTCCCGCCGTATAGTTGAGAACGGACTTAGCTTTTCCATTTATGGAGGTACTAACTATACGACCGCAACTATACGGGCGGGAATTTATTCCTGCCATATAGTTGGTCGTAAAACTTGCAGTACCGTACAATAAAAATTCGGAGATGGGGCAGATAACTATACGATCGCGACTACATGGCCGGAAAAAAATATTCCTTCCGTATAATTGGTCGTTGAACTTGTTGTACCGTTTGAAAACAAAAGAGAAGATGTAAAAACATCTATACGACCGGAACTATACGGCCGGAATTTTTAGTCCCGCCGTATAGTTGGTCGTTAAACCTTCTAGAGCTGCCAAAATTTACCTATGTGTGTATGTGAGGATTGTATGAATGCATGTTTGAAATTGTGTGCTTAATCTAAATAGCAAGGGATGGATTAAATATGAAAATAACATCATCTAAAACATTTCCAAGCAGAAACAAATCAAGAGAAAATAAAAAACAAATCAAATAAGGCAAATGGTCATTTTTGCCAATCTTGCTCACTAGGCCACTTTGAGTATTTCTAGTACAAGATTTCAAACAAAAACATTTCCATTTCTTTTCACCCCTTGCTAGACCAAGTAAAAGTGAATCAAAGCCCACCTTTCAAACTTGCAGAAACATTTGGCAACCCCATTCAAATGAAAATTAAATCTTTATCTTATGTGAAGATCACATATTTTCAAAACCAAACCAAACCGGTGCCCCTTGACCAATCCAACTGACCAGAGACTTCCTAGTATGTAACCAACACATCCACCAAGTTTGAATCCAAAATTAAAATTTGAATTTCTTTCGGCCATTTCATCAAACACCTTGTTTGTAGCAAACAAACAAACAAACATCAAGCACTATTTGTAGCAGTGATTTTGGCCAACCTTGTTCCCTCTCTGGTTTGCAGCAATCTCTTAATAGATCATCTAGCCCCTTTTACAATCTTTAGCATCACTGTGACCATGCAAAGGCATCAATGGTGACCAGGCCAAGAGCACCCTTGCCACCCCCATGTTGCCAACGATCTAGGAGAAACTCTAGCTTCGCCAACCTTGTCTGGGACATGCAGCACCGTCCACCGCCACCCCCTGTCCCATCCTCGAGCACTGCCAGCCCCTGGACCACACTGCCTGAGCATGCCAAGCTTCTCTGCGTGCGAGCCGAGAGCGCGCTAGTGCGCCGCACGCGACACCAGCCCACAGACCGCGTGCCGCCCTCGCTGCTTGCGTGCGTGGTCTCCAGCACCCCAGTAACCCGCCATACAACCCCGTTCGCCGCCGCGCGGACCATGGACGTTGTGCGCCATTAAAACCACCGTCGGACCCGCCTAGAGCGTCGCGACGTTTCGACCGTTCCTCACCGCCCCACGCCTCGCCATCAAGCCACTGAGCTTCGCCAGGAGGCAACGCACCGCCCCCTATCGTCGCCCATGCCATTAGCACGCTGTGCCGACGACAACGACGAGCTCCACCCGCGCCCGTCGGTCCCCTTCAAGCACTATAAAAAGAGGCCACCCCCGTTCGATTTGAGCACACCATCTCACCCCCACCTCTCACCGATCACACCCACTCACCCCCGGAGCAAGGCGAGCACCAGGTGGCCGGAATTTCACCGGATTTCGCCGCTGCAGAGGAGGAGAGGCGCCGTCGATTGGAGCCGCCCTAGGAGGAGCTGCCGGTACAAGGAGGATCACCGTCATCGACTTCGTCGTTCGCCCCCGTCGCCGACCATCGCTGGAGCCCCGGTAAGCCCCCGTCGACCCCCACTGACCGTGCTAGGGTTTTGCCTCGCCGCGTCATGTTCAGGCGTGGACGATGAACCACATCCGTTCGATTAGAGTTTGATCGCACGGCCTAGATCGCCCCATATCGCTTCGCCACTCACTGTCTCACTGACAGGTGGGGTCGTTCACTTAACCAACCCCCGCGCGCGCTGTGCGTAGTGGGCCGGCCCAGTTAAACCTCCCGCGCGACCCAGTAATTCAAATTTAGATTTATTCTTTTAGTTCTAAACTTAGTTCTGTACCCAGATTCAAAAATCAACCCAGCTCGTTTCACTGAACCAAAATGCATAAAACAAATTTTGTTATAAAGGTACTGGAATGCTTAATCCAAGCCCATTGGATTCAAACCATTTAAATTTATAGATCACCCATGGTAAAAATAACAAGGCAGAAGCTTTTCTGCATTCAAACATTTTTCAAAATTCAACCATGAAAGCTTTTGAGTTAATTCCAACTCTCAAAAATCATATTTAACCATACCTTTCAGAATATATAAAAATATATAGGGTTACTTGCAGAAATAATGATCAAGTAATAAAAGAATGCCTCTTAGGCCATTCTAGTCATTTTATTTAATTAAAATAAAAAGGTTAAACCTTATTAAATCGTGACACCACTTTAAATCACATTCCCATGCACTGAAATATGTGGTGATGACATGTGTCAACATGATCCCATGTTTGAGTTGGAGAATATTAAATCTTAAGTAGTTTTTCAATGAGTAGAAATTACTTTTCTAAAATGAAATAAATAAGACAAGTGCTTAAATCTTTGTGATAATAGTGATGATGCTAGATCATCTAGTGTGAACCTTTGTGTGCTAAATAGAGTAGTTAAGAATTGTGTGGTGATTGTGTATCTCGTATTTATTTATAGACGCTAGTACCGACCAAGGATACAAGGAGGAAGGAGAATACTACGAGGAAGAAGCCGAGGAGAACTTCAATCACTGCTTTGCACAAGGCAAGCTATTAACTGAGCAAGCTTATACTTGCAATTATGCAAGCATATGCTAAAATTATGCAAGCTAATCCTTGCAAACTTACACCACTTGATACCCAATCTTAGTTTTACTTGCAAGCTTAAGTATTTCATTTCTTCATCAAAGCTTTCTCTTAGAGTTCACTTAGTAATTTGTATATATTAGAAGGATAATGGAAGGTAGCATAAAGAGCATAAAACTTGACCTAAGTTAGATAATCTTGATGTCATCCTGAGGCATGAGATTGAACGTAGATAAGATATACTTGCTTATCACCCCTCATTAGTAGTTACCCCCACCTGTAGATGCTAGTGCTAAGCATAAAACTTGATCAACTTTAGATGGGAATACTTGGTGAAAATGGTTATGAAAACCTTAGAATGATGAGTCATTCTACTGAAATGTTTTGACATGTGTTCTTGAACACCAGATGATTTAGATGATAAAAATGTTACGGCATGAGCCTTACCCCTTTATAAAACTGATGGTTGTATGGATGCGATACATTGTAATTTTACCGTACAACCATAATACCCAAAAATTGGGTAAGGGTTGATTAGAAATTTATATACCTTAGTATGGGTTCCCTTGCGGCCAAGGTTTGAGCTGAGGCTACCTTGTGAAAATTGTCCACATGTGCAGTACCCAAGATGACAGTTGGTCATGGTTGGGAGGCCAAACACGCAGGAGAGGTGCCTATACTAGGGCGTGTAATTGAAAGGTTAGGATTGATTATCCGCATACTGAGTATGGTGAATTCAGGATTTGTTCCTGACGGATGTATCAAATATTGTGGTGAAAGTGTACAATCTCTGCAGAGTGTCAAACTATTCGAATAGTCGCGTCCGCGGTTATGGATAGTTGGAGTGGCCATACTGTTCCGTCGTCAGATGTTTTCAAAATAACTTATGCAATGATTTGTGACATGACTTGAACACAACAAGGTTGTGTTATGAAATTCAAGTTCCCACTTAAGTGTATTAAAACTTTCAACTAGTTTTCTTTGCTTCTGAACTCAGTAGAGGTAAATCTGGCTTTTTACAAAACAACCCTAGAGCTTAGTATATCCTACTTAAAACCAATTCACTTGTTAGTACTAGTTTGCGAATACTTAAAGAGTACTCATGGATTTGTCCCTGGCTATTCCCGTGGCCAGACTATGAAGAGGAGTATCAGGATGATGGACCGCAGGAAGGTTACGACAACTTGGATCATCTCCCATCGTCAGCATTGCCTGTGACCCCGAAGATGGAGCTTCTCCTACGCTATCTTTACTATTACGTTATTCCGCTGCTTGAGTTGTATTAAGAACTGGATCATGAGATCCTTATTTGTGTAAGACCTTATGTATGGTTTGTAATGGATGATATACTGTGATATCCAAATCTTTTATGTCTCGCAAAAATGGTAATCCTGGGATTGCGATGTATGGCATAACAGACATCTGGGATTAAAAATACGGGTGTTGACAATCATGATCATGTAAATGAAGTACGAATATATGGTAATTCGGGTGCAAATCCACAATAGTAATTGAAATTACAACAAGTTGGAGTTGAATGAGATGGGAATGGTGTTGGTGATGAAGATATAGTGGTTGATGATGGGGAATGATGCCTTGGCCTCCAATGATCCTTGTAGAAGCTAGGATGATGCCTTTCTGCAAGTTCCCCCTCCAGATCCCTTCGGGGGATGAGGTTTCTACGGTTTGTGGTGTCTCTGAATGTCCGATCTCAGATTCGTCTTTGGCAGGTGAAATTATTTGACAAGGCGAAGCGGATGGAAGGAGGGACGATCGAACGGTACAGGAGGGATCACTCCATACTAATGGTCCTTAACTCTATTAGAGTATCCTTATGCATCCCCTCTTGACCCAGGTGCGTGGAAAATCACTTAGATGGAATTTATCACTTCAAAATATCATATTAATACACAATATGACAGTTCTAAATGATATATCCATCAGTATCTTCATAATTTGGGATCATGTGGAAACAAGCATAAAAAATGTGCGCGAGAGCCATAAAATACCAAAATCCTATTGGTACTCATGCAAAAAACATAAGGTAAATATGCTTAAAAAATACACTCATCACACCACCGCACCCCACTTCCTAACTTAGACCTCACAACACTCCCCTCTTTGCTAATCCTAGTTCTCATATCACTTCCCTCTTTGCATACCCTAGATGCCCCAACACTCGTGTCTCTTCTCTCCATAGTTGTGCCCAAGCAGAAGAGTAGATTAATCATCCACCGCTGAAGTCATTTCACAATGCAGACCGAGAGCGTGATACATGTTGCTCCAGCAGTGATGAGGTTGTCACCGTCGTGCAGATCCAACAAGCGGAATATGGTGGTCAAGCTGGTGATAAGGTGTTCAACACCATGTAGATCCACCACACGGAAGATAATGGTCAGGAGAGCAGCAATATAGATCTTTCACCTAGTCGATGATGTGTAGAATCTCATAGAAATATGGAGGAACTAAATATTAGGGATTTAGTTATTTAGATTTTGTAGTTAGTTTTCCTTTCTTTTTAGCATAGTGTTTTTTTTGGAGGAATGAACGAAGAGTAGGTTAAGTCTTGTACTAGAAAAATTGTATTTCATTGGATTATTGATTTGATTATCATGAATAAACTAATTTATTTACCACTTCCTTCTGCGTGAAGTTAACAGTGAGAATATTTTTTTCCTATGTGGTTAGTTGAGTTATATAATGCTTATGAGTTCCCCTCAAAGAAAAATTAAATGGGACCGGTGTCCCAAAAGTCTTACTATAATATTTAGAGATATATATTTTATACTATCTTCTCCCACTATGGTTCTTTCCACTTGTTTTAGTTGATTTTTTCTTATTTTCTATGTTTTCCATTCGCAATAAGATAAATATATTCCGTGCTATTTCCACCTTTGTGAATGTGTATAACCTTGGCCCTTTGATTCCACTGAGTATTTCTCTTCTCGTCTAAGTTTGGTCACACGTTCATTTTCATCCTTCATTTTTTGGAAAAGAGCATATATTAACATCACACGGATACCATTATAATTCCTCTACAATTTGGAAAAGAGCGTATATTTTCATCCTTCATGGAATCACGTTCCTCTACAATTTGATGGCTATAACTTCTAGGTCATCTATAATAGTAGCAACCTTTCTTTCTCATTTTTGTATTTCAAGAGAAACTCTCTGGTTTGCAACTCACAAATATTGTCATGGCGTCCGCCTTATTGACATTCCATTTTGTATAGAATTTTCTGAGGAACCCATTTGGGCTAGGAGTTTTATTATGTTCCATCTGAAAAGTGGTGTCATGCACTTCCTTCTCCGTGAAGGCAACAACGAGAATACATTTTTTCCTCGGTGGTTAGTTGAGTTATATCATGGTTATTAGTTCCCCTCAAAGAAAAAAAATAGTTGAACCAGTTCCCCAAAAGATTTCCTATAATATTTATATTGACCTCTCACTATGTTCCTTCCTCTTGTTTTAGTTGATTTTATTCTTATTTCTATTATTTCCATTTGTATTAATATAAATATATTTTGTGCCATTTCTACCTTCGTGAATGTGTTTAAACTTGTCCCTTTGAGCCCACTTAGTCTTGCTTCTCGTCCAGTTTGGTCACACGATCATTTTCATTGTTGATGCCATCCCGTTCCTTTACACGCTTAGAGGTAAACGTTTAGCTTTAACAATCTTCATTTGAGTCCCGGCCGGAGATCTGCTCTTTTTTCATGTGTGAGCTTCGATCTCGATCCAGCTCCATGTCTATCTCCAAGGATCGATTGGGCTACGTACGGTGTGGTAGGAGTACTAGCTATATATAGATCAAGATCTACAGGTGGTGGATAGCTGCATGCATAGCCTAGCTAGCCCACAAAACCCTGCATGCATTGCATGCATGTACACCCAGGCCAACCAAATGACTGGTGGTGCGTGTGAGCTTCTCGATGCATACATGTAGTACATATCATATCGTTCGAGTTGTCAAAGCAACCAAGCATGCCTGCCCTGCCCAGCGCAGCCTCCTCATCCTCCTAATGCTCGACCTCAGCTAGTAGCTCCCAGTCCTACTACCACACCCACACTGCTAGCTTTAATCAGTGATGCATCCTGCACGCCCCTCTCTCATCAATTCAAAGCAGCTGCCAAGCATAACTCTCTCCATCTCCAGAGATCTCTCTCCACATATACTAACTCTCTATATTTATTTTGAAGGGGGAAAAGGATCTGGAAACCTTTGCAGTTTGCGATGTTTAGGTGTTTATGCCAAAGCAGCCACGCATGCATGCGCAGCTACTTGGGTACACATGGAGTAAACTATAGGTTGGCATGAAGCCCTAAGCGGCTAGCCCTGCCCAGCCCTAAGCCCTAAGCTCGTAGCTTCTGATCAGCTGTCTTCTTTATTTCTATGATCTTTAGCTGCCGCGCGCCCCCATTTGGCACGCAGATTAACAAGGGGAACAATCCAACCACATGCAAACAAACCTTCAGATCGCACTTGCAGATCCAGAGCAAAAAGGAGTAGTACTTGACTAGTATAAGCTCCAACGCAGAATATGGACGGAACCAGAAAGTGGGAAGCAGTAACAACAAAAGGTGCTTTTTTTTTTCTTGCTTTCGGAAATAAAAAAGGTGGAGCTTTGTACTGAATTAGTATTTACTTGGGCTCTAGGGATTGCTATTCTAAGCTGCATTACAGATTTGTTTTTTCTATGTTGACTAATTAAGACGTACTACATAACTTGTAAAATACTCTAAAGTATGCAACTACTAGTCTTTTTGTTGGATAAGGAATCAACCCTTAAAAGAACTCAAATTTCTATGTCCACTGATAAATAGCATTTTCTTATTTCTAAGTCGGCACACGAAATAGTCATATCTGTGTTCAGTAATTTAGCTGTACATGACTTCTCATCTGTGCAACTAAGAAATTTTTGTTGGATAAAGAATCAAAGGTTAAGATCATCGAAATCTAATCTAGCGAAGAAACATACACTTTCTTATAAAAATTACATGCATGTTGCTTCAAGTTGGGAACTTAGGTATGGTAATGATATCTCGACAGGGATGATGGTCATATAATAGGCTATGTAATTTCTAAATCTTGCTAATTGTTTCAGATTGTTCTTTTAATTTCGTAATCTATCACAATTGAACAAAAAACCCTAACTAACTAAAAGGAAGATAATTTACGCCAGTTAATTTTGGGTGCTATTGAAACGATGCAAATCGACTTGACATAGGTTCTGATCATATCTAAGAAAATAAATCAGTGGTGTGCATGAGATCTATACAATTTAACAACATGCAAGCTTTTCATTTTTCACTAGGAGGGCCAATCGAGCCTCAATATTACTCTAAAGTGTTTAGCAGGCAAAATCAATTTTAGTATTTTGCTGTTGGTATGATATGGTGCGTGCGAGTAGCTGCCATCTAGTATTTTATCAATAATGAAAATGCATTTTACTTACATGTATGGTCTAGAATTTTTGTGTTGACTGGGACTGTCTTGAAGGCTTAACATACACATTTAGTATTATTTAAGCATTATTCAATTGTTTTTTCTATATAAATTTGTACTGGTGGAGAAGCTGAACAAAGGCCCGGAAAATACTCATGGACGAACACGAGCAGCTTGAAAAACGGCAATGCATGTGTGCCAACTGTTGTGGCATTTGGAAAGAAATGGGACAGAATGAAAGATGCTACAAGTAGTAGTACCTGCATGACAAGTCTTACCTTGTCTCCTTTTCTCTTCTAGGCACATCATAAAATACATATAAATAAAACCAATACTACATCAGGTCTAGCTTGAGGTTATTAGCTAGTGGGACCCTAGTGGCATCCAGGCACTTGTGTTCCATCAAAAGGAAAACCCATGGTTTCGGTTAGAGAGACATGGCTCTGACCGAGGGTCCCGTGACACAGTCTGACAGATCGATGCAGTGACTCATTGGCTCTGTGGGAAGATACCTCTGGTACATACTGTAGCAGCGCGCAGCCCTTTGCGTGCTGTCAATCAGTCTATGGAGAGAAAAACCTACACATGCATGCAGAACCAGGAGACAAGAACTTGCCGATGCTAGCTACTTCATAATTTACTAGACCAGCACAGGTACACTGTTGCTCTGAATTGTGTCATTTTCAGTAACACATAAAGTGTCTCTGGCTCCCAAGCACTAGTGTTCTCTTAGTTTAAAAAAATAAAAATCATATTTCACAGGTTTTAAAAAGTCTGAAAAAAATTCCGGACATAATCAATGTTGTATCCCACAAGCTTGCAAAATCATGACGTTAAATTCTTTATATTTTGGCCTACACAAAAATGACGAATCAAATAAAATTTGAGAATTTGAAATCATACTTGTACAGATCTACACTCTTGTCATTTTTGTACTGCTTAGAATACAAAGTGTTTGAAATTGATATTTTGCACGTTTGTGCGATAGATCATGGGCTACATCCAGATATTTTTTAATATTTTTTAAAACACATAATATAATTTTAAATTTTTTGAAATGGCAAGAGCACCGGAGCTCGGGAGCCAAAAATCTTCACTCCTAGTAACAACTCTATAGTGTTAGTAACTTCTGATAAAATATTACTAGAAAAATGTGCACTCTCCTAAAAATGTAGACAAATTTATAAAGGTTGATTACTATTCAAATATTTAGTTTGGCTCATCGGAATCTTTTGTTTGAATAAATTCATATAGAAAAGTATTTTAATTTTTTCAGTCTTTTAGTACAAGCGAGTTGCATTTTGAAAATCATGTCAATCTCCAAAGACAACTCCTTGGGGTTAAAATAAATCCTTGCGGTTCAAATCTAAAAAATTCTGAGAAAATATACATGCACCTATAGATAAGCATGATGTTCAAATTTTCTTTAACATATATTTTCAGCTCTGATCTACACAAAGTTACTTTTTGCCTCTTTGGAGACTCCAATTTATCTTTTTTGTAGCTGCTTATTCAGTTATTGTTTAACATAGTTTCATAGATGTGCAGAACACACATCTATCTATATATATATATATTCCTTTGAAAAAAGGTTATTTTCAACATATTTTCGGATCTTTTAAATTCCAGGCTACTTTAGGCCCGGAAGCTAAAGTTAGCTCTCGAGAATGATGCATTTGTTTGCTGATGATGGCCTGAAGGGTGGTCCAAGGATGGTAATTTCTATATTGATCTAGACGTCTTTCCTTTGGCAGTTATTTTTTAACTGGATTTAATCATCATATTATATAGTTTTATGAAAGCACTATTTCTGTTGAAAATAAAGAAACCATTGTGTGACAAATTTCAGGCAACACAGAACTCAATGTGGGCTTGGGACTTGGGTGTGTGTGCGCAGAACTTACCACAAAACCTCTAAGGGATGACGGGCCGCTCCCCATGTTCTGTGGGTCGCTGTTAGGCGTACAAACGTCTGGCCCATATGGGCCGCTCAAACCAATCGAGAGAGCAACTTCTGCGCGCCCGTTCGTCGGTGTTCTTTCTCCCTACTCTTTTTGACCTGTTACAGTGGAGAACCGCTTTCTGACTCTGCTAATCTTTTCCAAACGATTTTTCTACACACCAGGCGCCCATTAGATTGCTTTCCTCGACGGGTTAGATGACAGGCAGCAAGGCAATACGCGAGACGCGTGATGTATGCAGGCGGCACGTGCGCCGATCCGGCAGCCAGCTCAATAAAAATTCAAATTCAAACAGTTTTGTTGCTCAAATTATTTATTGATTAAAAATCTGTTTTCACCGTTGGACTACTCGCGGCGAGATCTTCAAAACTAGATCCCATACTGATATGTTTTGACAACTTTTTTTTGAACCCAAAAGTTACCCATTCCGTTATATGTGCGTTACCCACAATGTAACAGGTAAATAACCCTTCTTTTTAAGTAGAGATGCATGGATATATTTTTTCATGTAGTATGAAAATACTGATGTCATTACTACTTGATGCGTGGACGCCTTACAGGACGGCGCGTTCGATCCGGATTGAATGACCCATACAAAAAGTATACCCCGCGATCACTTTCTAGGGTACACAGCTGGGTTCGCCCATGATTTACTCCTTTCCTCGGCGGAGCACCCCCTTTATGCACTTCCTCTCTCCCAACCCCCGCCCGCGCCGCCGACGCCCGTCCCGTCTGCGCCGCCATCGACCGTCACCGGCGCTCCCTCCCAACCTCGCCCCTCGGCTCGATCCAGTTTCTCCCGCGCATGCATTGCCGCCGGCGCTTCCTCCCAACCTCTGCGTCATCTCCCGGCGCCGGAGCTACTACGCGAGCATTATCCGGGAAATGAAGGGGAGCTCTGTGCCACCTCCCGGCGCGGCCTCCGAACCCGGCAGCCATCGGTTCGGTTAGCTTTAGTGTTAACAGGTGGATAACTTTAGTACTACTAGATGGATAACTTATAATCCCTCCGTTCCTAAGGAGAAGGCGTAAAAATCTTGGCGCTAGGATTAAGGAGAATCCCCCTGGATGAGATCTTTGCTAATTTGCCCCTAATAACTGCTTGTTCTCTTCATCTCCAACAACCCGTGAAAACCCAATCCTAAACAACAACGCCGCGTGCCCTGCTCAGCCTCTCCCAGGTCAACGCCGCCGTTGCACAGAATAGCCTGCCCATCCTCGTCGGAGCCGCTTAGAAGAGGGAGGCTTAGGGAGAGCTCCTGATCCCCTCGCCTCAGAGCACCCTGTCCATCCTCGTCCGACCCGCGTAGAAGATGTGGCGCCCGACGGAGAAGAGAAGGGCTCAGCGGTGGTGGACACTTGTAGCCGGCCGTGCTCGCCTCCGCCATGAGCCGCCTCATAGCGGGGAGCCACCGCGCAATCCTCACCATCCCCCATGACTGCTCTTCCTTCGCCCCGTCATCGTCCTCCATCGGCGACTATGTCGCTTCCGGTCACGCGCAAAGATCTGTCCTCCGCCGCCGGCAAAGAGGTCATGTTGGCCATGGGCGACATGGATGCGGAGCTCGTCGAGGAGAGTTTTGATTCCCTGAACAGGTCACTAAGGCCGCGATTCCATCGGTTCCTGTGGACGAGGGGAAAGCGCGGTGGGGGCAATTTTGGAACAAACGGACTCTATCGCACCCTGCGCCTTAAGCTACGACGAAAAACCGAAAAAACATTTACGCCCTAAGCTAAGAAACGGAGGGAGTACACACTAGGATGTGCCATCGTAACTTTAATGTTAACAAGTGGATAACTTTAGTGTTAATAGATGGTTAACTTATTAACTTATACTTCATACTAGGATGTTTCTTTTTTTGCTAGAGTATGAGGTAAGTTTTGTGTTAACATGTGGATAATTTTAGTGATAACGTATGGATAACTTCAATGTTAATAGGTGGGTCACTTGTTTCTTATAACATGGCGTGAGTTTGTGTTCACAGGGGTAGCTTTTAGTGCTAATAGGTGGATAACTTTAGTGCTAATAGGCGGGTAACCTATATATATTAGTATGTGTTACTTTAGCTATAGCATGGGGTGAGTTTAGTGCTAATATATGGGTAACTTTAGTGCTAATAGATGGATAACTTTTAGGAATAACATTTGGGTAACTTATACTAGAATGGATAAGTTTAGGGCCAGTAGTTGGATAACTTTAGTGTTAATAGGTGGGTAACTCTTATACACGGCGATATGTAAATAGAGCATGTGGAATATCTATCTAATATATTCATGTGGGTAGCACTTAAATACTGAGGTATGTAAATACTGCAACCGCACCTTACCTATAACCCTCCCTCTCCCATGCGGCAGCGTCGCGCCGCCCCTAGGAGTTCCTTCGCGCCAACCTTGACCCCCTCGCACCTTCCTACTCTGCTGTTGACGCCGCTGAGGACGCCGACAGGATAAGCTCATGAGGTGAGGAGGAGGCGGTGGTGTCGGCATTATCCTATGTCAGCGGAAATTCGAGGAGGCGGTGGTGTCCATCTTCTTCCCCTCCACTACGGTGCTGCGGGGTGGTGGCGGCCAGGCGGATCTCCGACAGTCGTTTGGGGCGGGTGGCATGGAGATGTCAGTGGTAATTTTGTATTACATGCAAAAATGCATCCGCACATCTCTTGAAAAGGGTGGATTATTTACTTGTTATATGGTGGGTAACTTACATACAACGGTACGGGTAACTTTTGAGTTCGAAAAAAAGTTGTCAAAATATATCGATATGGGTTCTAGTTTCGAAGATCTCGTCGCGACTAGTCTAACAAAAAAAACAGATTTTTAATCGGATTAATGTTTTAAGCAACAAAACATATTGAATTCAAATATTTTTCATTGAGCTGGACAGATGGATCAATGGGAGTCACAGGCACTATATCTGGGGCTCTCTAGCGCGCGACCCGCGTACGCCCTGCTACATAGACTAGAAGGAAAAAAAACAACGCAGTGACACAGCTATTACGACAACACCCCTCTAAAACTGGCCGGCGCCGGCCGCCTAGACACGTCCTTTCCAAAAGCAAAATCACCAATGCCTCATTTGGCCCCTACCATTACTGGTGTTTGTCAGCACAAACATTGACACTCTACGGCATGACAGCGAAATGAAAACCGTTCCAAACCAACGTTGTATGTATTCTTTAATCCTTTTTCTGTTGCTATCTTCCAACTGTTCGTAACTTTTTTTTAAATGGAACACAGAGGATCCGAGATAAGTTTTGGGGGACTGCCTTTTCGTTTGTGGCATTCTTTTTCTACATGGCAAAGGAAAAGAGAGGAAGAAAAATGAAAAGGTGGACAACGTGGTTATCCATCCTTAATTGTGGAGGCAAATCCAAAGAGTTAAATACACCTTTAGTCACTAAACTTGATCGTGTAACTCGCGGTAGTCATCGTACTTAGCGATACTTAAAATACGCTCACCGAATATGGGTTGTCCCATCTGTGGTCATTGTGCAGTGTATGCCAATGGTACGCAGAAGTTCTGGCTGACGTGGCTCGCCGTGCACCCCACTATCAGTGACTTTAGGTAGTCACCTTCTATGCATGGCACGAATGTTTTCTGAAATCCCTGACGAACGATAGTTTCCACGATCCATCTGTAGTCTCATTTTTGAGGAACGAAAGAGAGTTTATTTGTTCGGCGAATGGCTCAGGTCAGCAGGTTTCGATCTCAAAGATGAAGATGTTTGTATAATGGGAGGAATCCCTAAGACTTTATTCATAAGGTGATCGAGAGATCGTACAATGCGTCTACAAGATGATCTCGGTTGGTTTATAATGATACCTGATGAGAAAAATGAATCTAGAGCTATGACTAAGGCTAATGGCAAAGACTCGGACGATTATGTCGTGTCCTTCTGGGGTAAATGTCTTCGGATACTTATAGGCGTCGATGGTAGACGATGACGAGGTTTGATCTCATCAATGCCCATTGTTATGGACTTGGGTTTTGGAGAAGATGAGGATGCTGGAGATCGCGAAACGGTTAGCAAACAAGCAACACGGGGACACGAGGTTTACCCAGGTTCAGGCCCCTGGAGGGAAAACCCTACTCCTGCTTGTCTGCTCTTGATTACGGTGGAACCGAAGGTTACAAGGGTGCTCAGATTCGATCTGGCGTGGAGGTGTGTATGCGAGAGTATGAGTCGAAGATCTAGGTCGTGCCCTCCTAGCCTTTATATAGACTCAGGCAGGTTCCGGGTATAGACCTAGTCGGTTACAAGTTCTAGGGTTTTACCCTTTGAATTTCCTATCTACGCTAGTCTTGCTCTCCAAGGATCCGAAGGTGTCATGGGCCTTGGCCACCCGAAAGTCTTCATGGGCCGGCGTACATCTGTCGTGGGCCTTCCTTGGGCTGGACCAGGTATGCTGAGGTCACGTACCCGTAGGGTATAACCATGTCAGTAGCCCCCGAGTGATCAGTCAAATCGTAGATTCGGCTGAGGACTCTTCCATCCTTCGGGTGCAACTATGTATTAATAGTACATGTGTGTAGGGATTGTTGATGCGTGTGCCTGACTCACCCGACGGATCGGGGTCAGTTAACTGTCTTAGGACGAAACAACACGATCTTCTTCAGGTTCGAGTCCCTCAACTCGGACCTGGAACATATGCTGGCGTAATCCGACTCAGGCCGCGGAGGACTTACAGGAGTGAAATTCCAGTGGTTTTAATTGGTGTACCCAATGCGTTCATCGGGATTTTTCATCGCGCTTGTTGGCACGGATTTATACTAGCAGAGCGCAGTCGTGTGCGTTGCCAAGCCATCAGATAATATCTGTAGGACTTATCTTTGTGTCGCAGACGCAGCATCCGAACATTTGTCACCGCGGAGGTGTTTCGGGTGGCCAAGGAGAAACATTGCTCACTTAACATTTTACTGGGGCAAAGTTGCCAAAAAGTTTTTGCGTGTTTGATCCAAAAGATCGCAGTCGAAGAATTCATAGGGTGCGCGACCAGCGCTCCCTATGGGAGTAGCCCCCGAGTGTCTGTTCGAGTCGTAGACTCGAGCGGAAACTTTTATTCAAGCGCTTGTTCATTTTTAAGTCCGCAGGACACAAAAATTTTCGGATGCTTAAATCCATCCTCCCTATGGGAGTAGCCCCCGAGTCCGTAGTGGAGTCGTGGACTCGACGTAGGACTCGAAGAAATATTTTGTCTTTATTCATTTTTCGGGTGCACGGCCAGCGCTCCTGATAGGAGTAGCCCCCGAGTATTTAGTCGAATCGAAGATTCGAGTGAGTACTCTTAGCCTTGAAGCCGAAGAATTGTAGTTGGTGCTAGTATAGCTTTTGATGACATCAGTGCTGACGATCAATAACTTCAAGCGTCTGCTACGCCAGAGATAACTTGACTGGACGAACGTGGGTCCCACTTGCTGACCTTGAATTGACCGGTCATGCGCGGCGTGGAGATAATTACGGCGTCGGCTCGATTCCCGCGCGTAGTGGACGGCGTGGTAACGACGGTTCGTTGTGATGCTGACACGTGTATGGCCAGATCTGCCGTTGGCGTTAGGTCTTCTTGATGGACGGTTGTCGTGCGTCGTCTTCGCCGTTATAATCATTGGGGAAAGCTGCAGTTTGTTTTCACCGCATCCACTCTTGTTTTCACTGCCTCCCTGTGCTCTAGAGGTTCTTGTTGCGTGCTGTGATATCCTTCCACATTTTCTTCTTCCCGTCTGCACTCTCACCGCCGGTGCTGCCGGAGCGCGATGGGGAAAACGAATAAATCGTCATCTGCGGTTGGTACCAGCGCCGCCGGAGGGAAGAAAAGCGCTACCACCACCCGTGTCACCGACGGTGGTTGGCGGCGATCAGAGACGCGGGAGAGTGATCTCCGCAGGCTTCGCGAGCGGGGCTTGATCCCGCAGGATAGGGAGGCCGTCAGACTCCCCGGCAACGAGGTAATCCCCCGTCCCCCCGCTGGGTATCGGGTTATATTTCTTGCCTTCGTTATTCCTGGGTTTTCCTTCCTAGTCCACGACTTCCTTCGTAGGCTGCTCTTTCTCTATGGCATCCAGCTGCATCATCTTTCGCCCAATTCTCTTCTTCACATTGCTTGTTTCATCACTTTCTGCGAGTGCTGGCTCGGCATCGAGCCGCACTTTGGCCTCTTCCGGAAGCTCTATTCCGTGAAGAGGCAATCCGGCTCGGATGGTGTGTATCCCATTGGGGGTTGCATCATCTCCCTTAGGGCCAATATTCTTTTCTTTTCCTTCTCTATGTCCGAATCTGTCCAGTATTGGCGGAGGCGATGGTTTTACATTCGTGACTCCACAGTGGCTGGGCAGCAATTTGGTCTTGCTCCTTTCGACTCCTCCCAGATAATCGAGCCAAAGAGGTCCTGAAAAATCATATCTTGGACAGCGAGTCAGCGGAGATAGAGGCCTTTTACCGTCGGGTGGAGGATCTCTAGTTGATTCCTGATAAAGAAGTGAACGGCGTGGATATTATCCGCATGTTTCTCGAGCGTCGGGTGCAGCCTCTCCAGGCTAGGGCGCACCCGATATTTCTTTATGCTGAGCGCAGTGACCCGACGAGAGTTTCGGCTGAGAAGCTTTCCCAGGGTGATCTCAACAAGGCCCTTCGTACGCTGTTGAAGCACAAGGTGGAGAGGATATCCCGGGGAAGTCGCTAACTCCACCGTTTTCTTCGACGCTGGCTGTTCCACAGGTGTAGATTCGTGCGCGTAGCGCTTTTCGTTGACTGCGTATTTATTTTCCTTTGTTTGCTAACAAAGTCCCTTCTTTTTTGCAGAGCTTCAAGATGCCGGGCATGGTGCCTCCATTGCCCGAATTGTTTCCGGATGCGCCGGATAATGACGTGGTGGACTCCGTGTCCGAACTTCCTTCGGCGCGATCGCTAGCTGAAGAGGCCAACGAGTCGAGCGAGGACCATACTCGCAAACGATCGCGGAGCTCCAGTGAATCTTCGGATGCATCAACTCCTCCGACTCCCAGAAACCCTCTGTGCCTTGAGCGTCACAGTGACGGGCATGGAGGTTCTTCCTCTCCCATTCCTGCTATTCCTGTGCGGGCTGTAGCGCCGCACCCGCCAGCGAAACGGAAGAAGGAAGAAAAAAAGGAAGAGAAAAAGGAGGCGAAGAAGGGGGAGAAGAGAGCCCGAAGGACTCCTCCTATCTTCGACCTGAGCTCACTGGACTCGTAAGCTTCCTTTATACTGCTATCTCTTTGCTGTTGACTTTTGCGCTTGTGCTAATTTTTTTCTTTGTGCAGGCATTCCTCCCACGACTCTTCCAGCGATGGTGCTCGGGAGATGATGGGAGAGTCGGAGGTTGCGTCTCCTCCTCCTCAGACGGTGGCAACCTCGGGGGGCGCCGCTCTGAACCCTCCTCTGCAGGAGGTGCAGGTGGTTACGCCTCAGAATTTCGCCAACGGGCCTTCGGAGTCGCCATCAGAGCATGTAAGTACCTCTGTTTATGGTCACGGGGGGAGCCCCCGGGCGTCTGAAAAAATTTCTTGTATTGTTCTTTAGTCTTCGGGGGTAGCCCCCGAGTGTCTTCATGTGCGAATTTTGCTTTTATTCCTTTGTGTTGGGCGCAGCCCCCGAGTCCTTTTCCTTACTGGTAGTTCTTTTTTCTGCAGCCTTTTGTGCAGGAGGCCAAGCGACTGGTGCAGGAACGCCTGGTGTTAGAGGCTAACTTCCGACAGCTTCAAGATATCTGTGTGCTTTTGGTGCTTCCTTCATTTATTCATGTCCTGCTTTCTGACGTTTGCTTGTGCTGAATGCAGAGGAGCATAATACTTCTCTCCGTGAGATCGACGCTCTGAAGAAGAGCCTTGGTCAATCGGAGAAGAAGACTGAGGCCGCCGTTGGTGGGAAGGAACGCCTCGAGCTGGAGCTGGCCAAGGCAGCCGAGGCTAAGGAGCACCTGCAGCAGGAGGCCGCAGACCGCGAGGAGCAGCTGGCCACTGTTGCGGCTGCGCGTGAAAGAGAGGTGGCAGGTAAGCTCATGGATGCTGCCAAGGCTGTTTCGGGTGAGTACCTTATGTTTGCTTCTGTGTTTTCGTTTTCTTGTCTTTCTTCTGTGTTACTTTCTTCAGTCCTCTTTTTGGTTTTTCTCAGATGCCACAGGCATCGAGTTTGACCGTGGTGCTCTGGAGCACGGTAGTGCTCTAGACGATGCTACTGTAGCGGTCGAAGATCGCTGCAGCACCGTTGTCAGCTCCCTTGCCAAGGCGAAGGAGGTCCTTGGACGCTTCTACATGGAGCTTGTTCCCAAGGGCGCGTCCCTTGATGATGTTGACGCCCTGGCAGAGGCCTTGTCAGCCGAAGCACCTGCGGCGTACAAGCGCAAACAGAAAGGCATCGGCGCGTCCGTCGGGCTGGCGATGGCCTTGGCGGCTGGAGACGAGCTGGACCTGCCCCAGATCACCTCCCGGATGCCGACAACCGCAGATGGATCCGAGGTAGCCATTGCTTCCTACTCTGCTCGCTGCAAGCGATATGGGCCAAAGCTCATTGATTTGCTGTCTGAGTATGCGCTGTGGCAGCAAGGGGAGGCCAAGGCTAGGCAGTCCGGCTCCGAGGCGACTCAGGGTGCCGCGTCTTAGGCTTTGTAGATGTAGGGTAGTTTGTAGTTCTGCTTTTGCTGTAAATATTTTGAGGAAACGCAATCCTTGTGCCACGTAGTGGCCTTATATGCTTAATGAATTCTTCTGAGTTGTGCTCTACTACTGTCTAAATGTTTGTGTCCTTTGCTTTTCTGCTGTTCTAGATTCCTTCGGGTGCTGACCCCGTTGACACCTCGCCTGCAGCGTAGCTGCGGCCATCTTTGGATGGTTCCTCGCAACTCGCTTTTCTTCGGGATCGTGTTCGTAGTCTTGAGAGGGAGTTGCTTGGGTTGCATGGTCACGCCGATGTTTGGAAATCCAAGGCGGATCGCGGTGCAGCTAGAGAGGAGTACTTGATGGCAAAATTGCTTCGGCTATCTGATCAGCTTCAATGTAAGTTGTTCTTTGTTTCGAGCTGCAGCTCCGTTCTTCGGATGAGCCTGCTGGCCTTGCATCTTATTTTGTACAATTGTCGCAGGTGCTAACCTTGCTCCGCGGGAAGAGAAAGAGCGTGTCGCTGTTCGGGTCAATTGCTTGACTCAACAGGACATGGAGGCTGGCGGCTTCTTCTGGATGGATCGTGACCGTGCCATGGCTCTGGCGACGGTGCAAGATCGTGTGCACCAGGTTTCGCGGGTGCTTCGCCAGGTGCAGACGTCACTTGCCTCGGTGTTGCATGTCATGTTTCCATTGGATGTCGTGCCAATAAGCCTTGTGGGTCTTCTGTTGAAGTTTCAGAGCGTGAATAATGTCAAAGAGCTGGTGCGGCAACAGCTCGTCGCAGGAGTGAAGGCTGCTTTGTCCCTTGTGAGGCTGCACCGGCCTGATGTGGATTTGTCCGCTGTGGCGTCTGGGCCACCTCCTCGGCCGGATGGTGATGAGTGGGACATGCGTCCATATTATGCGGCTATAAGGCAGTATGCCGAACAGGTCGTAGATTTGTTTGAGCAGCGTGCTCAAGTTATTCTTCAGAATAGGTAGTACCTGTAAAAGAGATAGATGTAAAATTTGTCTATTTCGACTAGGCGTGTTGTGCGCTTTGTTATAAAGGTTTGTTTGTTGTAAGCACGCAGTGCTTTGTTTAAGTACGTGTCCTTTTCGTTTGCCTGACGTTGTCAGCTACTCAGGTGTACACGCGTGATCCTCGGTCGATGAATTCGTGAGGTGGCGGGAGCCCCCGAGTGCGTTTGTAGCATAAAGTAAAGTTGCAAATAGCGATGGAAGTTTGGGGCGAGACACTTAGCTTTATTTATATCGTAATGGAGGAAGTACATTGTTCGGCTGAATAGCCTTGGCTGAAAAGCCTTGTTGAAAGTAAAGGGGTAGGTAGCTAGGGGTAGAATCGTCGCAAGTGTGCGATGTTCCATGGGTTGGAGTATGCGACTCCAGACTCCACGTGCTTGAGGCGGTAGGCGCCACCTGGGATGACTTCGGTGATGACGTAGGGTCCTTCCCATGGTGACTCGAATTTCTTCGGTCGCTCTTGCTTGAGTCGCAAGACGAGGTCTCCTTCGACGAAGGACCGTGGGCGCAGCCGGCGGCTGTGGTAGTTGCGGAGACTCTGCTGGTACACCGCTGATCGAGCTGCTGCTATGTCTCTTGCTTCGTTGAGTGTGTCGACGGCGTCTTCGAGTGCAACCGTGGATTCGGCTTCGCTATAAGCGACGACCCGGGGGGCCTGGTGGCGTACTTCGGCTGGTAGCACGGCCTCGACTCCGTGCACCATGAAGAATGGCGTGTAGCCGGTGGAGCTGTTTGGCGTAGTCCGCAAGCTCCATAGGACGGATGGTAGCTCCTTCGTCCAGGCTCCAGCTTTTCGTTCGAGTGGGCTCATAAGGCGTCTCTTGATGCCAACGCCGATTAGGCCGTTGGCCTTTTCCACCTGCCTGTTTGTTTGCGGGTGTGCCAATGAGGCGTACGTGATGTTGATTCCGAGGCCTTCGCAGAAGTCCTGGAATTCCTTGGAGATGAAGTTCGATCCATTGTCGGTGATGATGCTGTGTGGTACGCCGAACCTGTAGACAATGGACTCGAAGAATTTTACGGCGGTCTTGCCCTTTTGGTTAGTGACGGGCATGGCTTCGACCCACTTGGTGAATTTGTCGACTGCGACTAGGAGGTAGGCCTCCTTTCGAAGATTTTGGCAGTTTGCCAATCATGTCGAGGCCCCATTGAGCGAAAGGCCATGCTATAGGTATGGGCCTGAGCTCTGATCTGGGTGCGTGTGGTTTGTCGGCGAAACTTTGGCACCCGTTGCATCTTCGGACGATGTCCTTTGCGTCGTTCATGGCCGTTGGCCAGTAGAATCCAGCTCGTAGAGCTTTGGCGACAAGGGAGCGGCTGCCTGCATGATGACCGCAGATGCCCTCGTGGATGTCTTGGAGTATGGCTTTCCCGTCACTGAGGGTGACGCACCTTTGTAGTACACCCGTAATACTGCTCTTGTACAGCTCGCCATTGATGATGGTGAAGGCTTTTGACCGACGAGATATGCGCCGTGCATCTGTCGGGCTGTCAGGCAGTTCTCCGTTGATGAGGAACTGGAGGTATGATCGTGTCCATGTCTCTTCGACTGCCATTACCTGCATCAGGTTTACCATGGCGACCTCTGTGTCCAGCTTCTCGGGTCCTTCATGACCTTCGGGCGGCGTAGCCCCCGAGTGTTCTGCTTCTTCGGGTGCTCCCTTGGGGAATTTCCGCTTGATGCATGGCATGCAGATCTGTTCGAGGAACACACCCGGTGGCACCTTTGCGCAGGTGGAGCCGATGTTGGCGAGTCTGTCGGCCTCCTCGTTGCTTTCTCTCCCAACGTGTCGAAGCTCGCAGCCGTCGAATTCTCCTTCGAGCGCGTTGTAGAGAGCGCGGTACGCTATCATGTTTTCGGCGTGTGCGTCGCACTCATTCATCGTCTGTTGGACGACGAGGTTGGAGTCACCGTAGATGACCAGGCGCGTTGCACCGCAGATCTTTGCCATCCTCATGCCGTGTATGAGGGCTTCGTATTCGGCCTCGTTGTTGGAAGCTCGGAATTTCATCCGAAGGATGTACTTCATCTTGTCGCCTTGCGGGGAGGTCAGTATGACCTCGGCTCCTGCTCCGGCTTCACGCTTGGAGCCGTCGAAGTGCATCGTCCATGACTGCGACATGTCTGGGGTGTCTGGCAGCTGCAGCTCCATCCAATGTACCAGGAAGTCCGGGAGGACTTGAGATTTGATTGCGAGTCGTTTCTCGTAGACGATGTCCATGGGTGACAGCTCGATGCCCCACAGGGCCACGCGTCCTGTGGCCTCTGGGTTATTCAGGATGCTGTTCAGAGGTGCCTCGTTGACGACCATCACCTGGTGCTCCTGGAAGTAGTGGCTCAGCCGTCGAGCCGTCATGAACACGCCGTAGGCGAGTTTTTGGTAGTGAGGGTACCTCTGTTTTGTTGGAGTCAGTACCTCGCTGAGGTAGTAGATTGGGTGTTGGACCCCGTGAGTCTTGCCCTCTTCTGGTCGTTCGACCACTAGCACTGTGCTGACCACCTGGTGTGTGACTGCTATGTACAGTAGCAGAGGCTCGCGTTCCTTTGGCGTGACCAGGTCGGGCGAGGTGGAGAGTAGCCGTTTGAGGCTTTCGAACGCATCGTCGGCTTCGGGCGTCCACTCGAATTTGTCTGCCTTGCATAGCAGCTGGTAGAATGGCAGGGCCTTCTCGCCCATGCGGCTGATGAATCTGCTCAACGCGGCTATTTTTCCTGTGAGCTGCTGGACGCCCTTGAGGTTCTTTGGCTTCTCCATTGCCATGATGGCCCGAATTTTCTTCGGGTTCGCCTCGATCCCTCGCTGAGAGATGAAGTACCCGAGCAGCTGACCCGATGGGACGCCGAAGGCGCACTTTTCGGGGTTGAGTTTGATCCTATAGCGATCGAGGTTGTCGAACATCTCGCGGAGATCGTCGATGAGTGTTTTTGCTTCTCTGGTTTTTATTACTATGTCCTTGACATAGACTTGGACGTTGCGACCGATCTGCTCCTTCAGGCATGCCTGCATGCATCGCTGGTACGTGGCGCCTGCGTTCTTTAGCCCGAAGGGCATTGTGTTGTAGCAAAACACTCCGAATGGCGTGATAAATGCTGTTTTCTCCTGATCTTCGACCTTGAGTCAAATCTGGTTGTAGCCTGAGTAGGTGTCGAGGAAAGAGAGTTTCTCGCAACCTGCAGTTGAATCGATGATCTGGTCGATCCGAGGAAGAGGGAAGTGGTCCTTTGGGCAGTGCTTGTTTAATGACGTGAAGTCTACGCACATCCGTAGGATGTCCGTGTCCTTTTTTGGGACCATCACTGTATTTGCAAGCCACTCGCTTTCTTTGATTTCCCTGATGAAGTCTGCAACGAGTAGTCTGTTGATTTCCTTGCCGATGGCTTCGGCCCGTGGCTCGGACAGTCTCCGGATGGACTGCTTGACGGGCTTTGTGTCTGGAAAAACGTTGAGTGCGTGCTCGGCGAATTCCCTAGGAACTCCTGGCATGTCCGCAGGACACCAAGCGAAGATTTCCCAGCGCTCACGGAGGAATTCGACGAGCATGCTTTCCTATGCGGGACTAAGATCGTTGGCGATCAGCGCCGTCTTGGAGGCATCCGTCGGGTGGACTTGCACCTTTTTGGTGTTGACAGTAGAGTCGAAGGACATGTCGGGTGCGTTTTGCCTTGTGACTGGGGGTGCCCCGTTATCCGTCACTTCTCGGAGCCTTACGAGCTCGTCTTGCATGCCGAAATACTGGGATATTTTGTTGAAATCCCTGTCGCATTGGTCCGATCGGGTGAAGCTTCCGTGGACTGTGATGATGCCCTTTGGTCCTGGCATCTTCAGTAGTAAGTATGCATAATGTGGGACGGCCAGGAACCTTGCGAATGCCACACGCCCGAGGATGGCGTGGTACTGTGATGGCCAGTCCACCACTCGAATTCGAGCCGCTCTAGTCGGAAGTTATCAGGCCTGCCAAAGATGACATCAAGCCAAATTTTTCCCAGAGGGAATATGCCCTTTCCTGGGACGATGCCATGGAACGTAGTGTCTGATTGCTCCAGGCTGCACTGCGGGATCCGCATTGCTGTGAGGGTGCTTGCGAACATCTGGTTGATGCCGCTGCCGCCGTCAATGAAGACGTGGCTCATATTGAAGCCTCCGATTTGTGCCTCAAGCACCAGGGCAGCATGACCTGGGCGAGGGATCTGGCGAGGGTGATCCGAACGGCTGAACGTGATGCATGACTCCGATCTGCTGAGGTACTTAGGGATGGCAGGTGGAGTTGCTATGGCCAAGTTGATCTGACGAGTGATTTTCTTCTGCACCCTATTCGTTGGGCGCCCCTTCTGGATCATCAGTGCTCCTTTCGGCGGGGGATACCCGTTCCCAGCGTTGTTCTGTGCTGGTGCAACTGGCTGGTGCGGACCTCCTACAGGTGGTGGTGGAGGAGCTCCGTGCGCTATTTCGCCAGGCGTGGGTGCGTTTCCGAACGCAGGAATTGGGGCTTGCTGCCTCATATGCACCATGCTTTCGCTGAGCTTCTGGAACTCGCGGCAGTCCTTTAGCATGTGGCTTGCTTTCTTTTTTCCATCCTGCTTATCGATGTAGAAGTGGATGGTGCATGGACCCGAAAGTTTGTCGTATGCTGAGGGTCCGTTGTCGCGGTCGCGGCGTTGCCATGACTGTGCTGGGCGTCCACCGTCGTGGAAGTTTCCTCCGCGGTATCCTCCGCTATTGCGGCTGTTGTCGTTGCGGCGGTCGGCGTAGCCGGCCGCGACCATGTCGGGTCCGTCGCGATCGTCGTAGACGCGCGATCTCCTCTTGCTACGGCGTTCCCGTCTTCGGCCGTAGTCGTCCTCTTCATCCGATTGTGCTTGGTGTATGGAATCTTCGCCGTCAGCCCACCTCTTGGCGATGTCCATGAGATGGTCGAGTGTTTTGGGCTTGATGCGCCCAAGTTCCTCCTTGAAGTCTTGACGCTTGACGCCGTCCCTGAAGGCGTCGATGGCCCTCTCTTCGGGATGTGTGCTGCGGAGTTCTTGTTGTTGGACCAACGTAGTATGTTCGAGCGAATAGATTCGCCCGTTCTTTGAGTGCAGGCCCGCAACTCTTCGATTGAGGCGGGCCTCTTGCTGGTGCCCTTGAAATTTCGGATGAAGCTGTAAGCTAGCTCCTCCCAGCTTCGGATGGACCCTGATGATAGGCTACCGAGCCAGATCCGTGCCGTGCCTGTCAGCTGCAGCTGAAGGCATTGCATGGAGGTTTCTTTGTTACCACCGTGCAGCTTGACGGATGACAGATGATCACCGAGGCATGCTTTTGGATCTTGCGTGCCGTCGAACTTCGGAGTATCCGAAGGAAGCTTGAAATTGCGTGGCATCCGTGTTCGCCGAACAGATCTGCTGAAGCATCGGGCTCCGCAGAGTTCTCCTTCGTCTTCGTCCATCTCGGATTCAGACGAGCATGCGCGCTTGGCTCGTGCTTTGTCGATTTTGCGCTGTGTAAGCACGTCTCTGGCGTCATAGTCGCGTTTATGGTGACGCGAGCTCTTCTCCCTTCGAGAAAGGTCGTGTTCCTCTTCCTCTTCGGATGAAGGGGTGGGGCTCCGTTCGTATCTGGCCGGAGCTTTCTTCTTGGGCTCCGCAGGAGCGTCTTGGTGGAGCGCAGCTCCGACAAGTCCGAGTCCGGTTAGTGCGGACTTATGCATGGCTCTTTTCGGGTCCCCCTCTGGAGGTGGGTGGGCCACGAGATACGCAGTGGCTGCCATGATCGCAGCTTGCGGCATCTTCGGGATGACATTGCCGTCGGCATCCATCTCCATGAACGATGTGTGGAGAGTTCGGGTCACCTCACGGCGCTCCTTGGGATCCATGTTCTCCACCCGAGAGCGGTGCTTGTTTCCTTGGTTTCCGTTCGTGCTAGAGCCGGGGGCCATGGCGGAGAGCGCAGCTCGTCGCGCGCTGGACTCAGAGGCTGCTTGCTTGCGTTTGTCAAGTGTTTCTTGCATCTTGACTTGCTTCTTATGCTCCTCGATGAGGAGGAAGTGGTATGCCATCAGTAGTTCACGTGAGGCGTCTGCAGGCAGGACTATGTCGCCTGCTACGACGCGGCGTGCCTAGGCCCATCCTTCTTTGCTAAGTCGGATGACGTGGCCGTTGTTTTCCTCGTCGGGTGGGGGACTGGCTTCTTCTGTTCCCGCCGTTTCTGTCCTGCGGGTTGGGGTTCGAGTTGGGCGGCTGGTTGGGCGTTTGCTGCTCCACGTCGCTCTGGATGACTACGACGCATTGGTAGCGCTCGTAGATTGGTCCGCTGCTGTCGCAGCTTTCGGATCCAGAACCGTAGGTCCCTTCATCCGAAGGTGGATCGCACAGATCGGAGTTGCAGCTGCTGCTGTCGTAGAACTCATCTGTTGATGACAATGTGCGTAGCACAGGGTGTGGAGCCCACGAGGCGGGCCTGATTGATGGTAGGGGCACCCGCTCAGGGAGGCGGAGGGTACCAGTCTGACCCACCTGGAAGCAGAAGCTCCCGAATAGGATCTTGAGTCCGTCGCCTACGGGCTCGAAATCTTTCATGGTGGCCGGCGAGTGGGCGGTGAAGTCAAAAGCGCCGAAGAGGAGGTGACTCTCCGTCGCCGCAGAGTTGTAGATCGATCGGGTTGGGACCGTCACGACCGCACAATCAGCATCCCCAGTTCCCACAGACGGCGCCAATTGACGAGGTTTGATCTAATCAATGCCCCTTGTTATGGACTTGGGTTTTGGAGAAGATGGGGATGCTGGAGATCGCGGAACGGTTAGCAAACAAGCAACACGGGGACACGAGGTTTACCCAGGTTCAGGCCCCCAGAGGGAAAACCCTACTCCTGCTTGTCTGCTCTTGATTACGGCGGAACCGAAGGTTACATGGGTGCTCAGATTCGATCTGGCGTGGAGGTGTGTATGCGAGAGTATGAGTCGAAGATATAGGTCGTGCCCTCCTAGCCTTTATATAGACTCAGGCAGATCCCGGGTATAGACCTAGTCGGTTACAAGTTCTAGGGTTTTACCCCTTTGAATTTCCTATCTACGCTAGTCTTGCTCTCCAAGGATCCGAAGGCGTCATGGGCCTTGGCCACCCGAAAATCTTCATGGGCCGGCGTACATCTGCCGTGGGCCTTCCTTGGGCTGGACCAGGTATGCTGAGGTCACGTACCCGTAGGGTATAACCATGTCAACCGAACCTTTCTTACTCACGTCAAGTCTTCATCTTGTCATGCAAATATTCGCGATCTACGATCTCCCTTGCACGTGCATCTGGTCTTCGGGATCTCCAGAGAGCCGTCTTGTAGCCCCACAGTTTAGGTCATTTGATGTTACGTCGGTTGAGAGATGCAGGCCTTCAGGTACTTCATCGACAAAGCTCTTCATTGGCACGAATCATGGGTTCAGGCTATGTACGGTAAATGCCTAAGTCCACCCTGTTGGGGTTCTGGTGCAGAAAACAAAATTTTTACTATGTGTGAAACCCTAATTGCCCAAGATCTATCTATTAGTAATGCAACAATGGAGAAAGACAGTAGTAGCGTACCTTAAAGACCAAGAGAGAGTTATGCTCATGCAGAACCCTTGTCCAGGTCTTCGTACGATGACCTGTGAGATCCAAGTGCAGCTCCATCAAGTTTCCACACACATACGGTGCAAGACAACAACTCCCGGGCTTGGATCTCGCTGAGGTTGCGGAAGTAGACCTCCTGGTTAGAATTCCAGCAGCACAATGGCGTGCCACAGAGGTGTTGGCCTTGCATGCACAATTCTAACGTGGGACCACGCACTAGCAAAGGTAACTAGAGAGAGAGGAGGATATTCTAGCCAAAGGAAATATCTTATTGATGTGTTTTAATCCTCCTATGGGCACCCCTTTATATAGGCGGAGAGTGGTGTGCCCTTCCCTTTGGGTGTCCCATGTGGGACTAAATCTGATAAAGAATAAAGGGAAAACGACCTCCCAGCCGGTTGGGCTATAGGCGGCCCAACACAGCTAAGCAATAGCCAATAGCATCATCCGGACAGGACGACGGCATGCGGCCCAGCCAGCCGGCGGCAGTAGCTGGCACATCGCAGCTGGCTAGGGTGGGCCGGCGTGCCACCCCTGTGGCCCAGCTCGCTTGCCTCTGTGGCGGCCTGGCATTGCTCCATGGTGGGATAGGGTGAGGCGGCCCAGCTCGCCCGTCGTGGCCTGGGCGGAGTGGCCCGGTGGGCCAGCGGCCTGGCCAGCCCACGCGGCAACCAGCTCCCCATATGACCTTACGTGTCAGGTTGAGCAGGCCCCCGCTGCAGCGGCGGCTGCAGCCGTTCACCCCCTCTACGGCGCATACTATCTGCGACACATGGGTGTGGGCTGGTCAAACCAGCTCCCTTTTTGTTGTTTTCTGTCTTTTTCTAGAGGTTTCTTCTTAGGTCAAATTCCTTCGGGGTTTTGGCCTAATAAGAAAGTTGCCTTTATAAATCTTAATTTAAATATTTATTTAGAATATATTAATTCACAATTAATATATAATAAATGCATATCATAAATTGCCATTTATCCAAAACTCCTTTCGGTCCCTTTCATTCTTTGTTTCTCCGAACAACTTCAGATCTCCAGAACGATTTCGGATTCTCTCTCTTTTGGGATTTCTTCTTACATGATGATCTCTAAGCGTCATAATGCCTTTAAGCGTGTGTCCCTACGGTTTGAAAATGTCATAGACATGATCACTATCAGTGATCAACAGCGGGACCGGGATGCCCATGTTGACCCCTATGAACTCCACGAGTCACAATCGTGTCGAACCTTAAACAACATATGTGTCATATTGATATGTTGGAAACGTATCTATAATTTTTGATGCTCCATGCTTGTTTTGTATCTACTTTGCTTTACTTGTCCACACTTTGAGTGCTTTTTACATGTTTTTTGGTACTAACCTATTAACAAGTTGCAACAATGCTAGATGCCTGTTTTCTGCTGTTTTTGGTTTCAGAAAAGTTAGTAAAGAAATATTCTCGGAATTGGATGGGACAAACGTCAAAGTCAATTACTTTCCGTGGGGAACAAGAAGTCCAGAGGAGAGTCGGAGGGGCCAGCCAGGGGGGCTAGACCCACCCCAGGTGCGAGGTCACGTGGGCCCACGCCTGGTTAGGGTTTGGGCACCCTGGGCGCCTTCCGGTCTCGCCCCTTCGCCTATAAGAAGCCCACGGTGCAGAAACCCTGAGTACCCGATCAAATATCCACGAAACCTTCTGTAGCTGCCGCCACCGTCGTCCCTAGATCGGGGGGATCTGAAGTTCTTCCTGGCACCCTGCCAGAGGGGAGATCATCCCGGAGGCCTTCTCTCCGGTATGATGCGTGAGTAGTTCCACCTTGGACTATGGGTCCATGTAGTATCTAGATGGTTGTATCTTCTCCTTTGTGCTTTCATGTATACATCTTGTGAGCTCCGTTCATGATCAAGATCTAATCTATTTGTAATCATGCATGTTGTGTTTGCGGGGATCCGATGGATATTGAGATTATTATGTTGGTTTGATTAATGGTTTTGTCTTTATGATTCTATCATGTCTGTGTTGTTTGTGATCTTGCATGCTCTTTGTTGCTAGTGGTTATCTTGGCCACGTAGTTGCTAGTGACTCCAAGAGGGGGTATTTATGCTCGATAGTGGGTTCATGCCTCTAGTTTCCAAGGGAAGTGACCGAAATCTCTTCGGTTGTAGATGTGATGTTGCTACTAGGGAGAAAACAACGGTCTCTTGTTCATGGAACATGTGGAATCTTTACCTTACACACTTTGCTTAAAGCAGTTGTCTGTTGCTTGCAACTTAATACTGGAGGGGGTTCGGATGATAACCTGAAGGTGGACTTCTAGTCATAGATGCAGTTGGATGGCGGTCTATGTATCTTGTTGTATTGCCCAATCAACCTCATAGGATTTTTCTGACTAGTAATTGCATTATTATGCCTTGCTCAGTTCCTGTCAATTGCCCTGCTATAATTTGTTTACCTTTCATGCCATGTTGTTTATCTAAGGAGAGCACCTCTAGTGAACTATGGACCCCGGTCCAATCTTTACCATTGATACATCTTCCACTGTTACTTGTTTACTTGCTGCAAACCATTACCTTCCACACCATACGTTTAATCCTTTGTTACAGCAAACCGGTGATCTTGACAACCTCACTGATTCGTTGGGGCAAAGTCTTGAGTTTGTGTTGTGCAGGTCTCCACGTTGCTTGAAACACCTGTGTGACGTTTCCTTCCTCCTTCTGGTTCGATAACCTCCGTCTCAACTGAGGGAAGACTTGATGCTATGCTCATCACACCTTGCTCTTGGGGTTTCCAACAAAGTGCTCCCCGCCAAGTTCTCTGGCGCCATCAAGGAGCCATCAACAAGTTTTCTGGCGCTGTTGCCGGGGAGGCTAAGGATGTCTTCACTAGGGGAGTCCTTCATTTCCTTTCTCTTTACTTTGTTTTTAGTTTGCTTTGTTTCTTTTGCTTGGTTTTGTTTGCCTCTTTCCGAAAAAACCAAAAAAAATAGTCTAGTTTGGTTTGCTTGCTTTATTCAAAAACACAAAAAAATTAGTTCCTGCTCTAGCTGCTGCTGCTGTTTTTGGCTTGCCCACCTTTGCCAAAATGAACTCTGCTGAGAACACCAAGTTGTGTGACTTCACTAGCACCAACAACAATGGTTTCCTAAGCACTCCTATTGCTCCACCTGCTCCCGATGATACTTTTTATGAAATTAAGCCTTCTTTGTTGAATCTTGTGATGAGAGAGCAATTTTCTGGTGCTGGTTCTAATGATCCTGCTGCCCATCTTAATAGCTTTGTTGAACTTTGTGAGATGCAAAAGTATAAGGATTTAGATGGAGATATTATTAAGCTCAAGCTTTTTACTTTCTCCTTGAGGGGAAAAGCTAAATAATGGTTGCTTTGCCTAAAAATAGTATTGATTCTTGGACTAAGTGCAAAGATGCTTTTATTGGAAAGTACTATCCTCCTGCTAAGATTATATCTATGAGAAGTGACATTATGAAATTTAAACAGCTTGATAGTGAACATGTTGCTCCTGCTTGGGAAAGAATGAAATCTTTGGTTAAGAATTGTGCTACTCATGGACTCACTGCTTGGATCATTATCCAGACTTTTTATGCAGGTTTGAACTTCTCCTCAAGATATTTGTTGGATTCTGCTGCTGGAGGTACCTTTATGGGCCTCACTTTGGGTGCTGCAACAAGGTTCCTTGATAATATGATGGTGAACTACTATGAATGGCATGTTACCCCTTCTAGAAGAGAGAGAGGAGGGCAGCAACTAGGCGGCTAGGGTTTGAGGAGGTGTGGGGGGAGGGTGCGCCCCTGCCCTCTTTATATAGAGGGTTGGCCGGCTGCCCTTTCCCCTCCTCCAATCCCTAGGGCCGGCGGCCACATGGGGTGGAGTGGGGGGCAAGTTACCCCTGCTAGAAGCTCTCCCTAGGGTTTCCCCTAAGGCTTGGCCGGCTGGGCCTATGGGGCCTCGTGCCCCTGGCCCAATGCGGCCAGGGCACTCCCTCGTAGGCCCACGCCCCCTCCCTCCAAGTGGGGCCACGTTGGTCCCACTCCGGAAGCTTCTAGAACCTTCCGGTACAATACCGAACAATCCGAAACAATTCCGAAATCCAAAAACTGATTTCCCTTATATGAATCTTATTCTCCGGACCATTCCGGAACCTCTCGTGATGTCCTGGATCTCATCCGAGACTCCGAACAAAAACTCATAAACCAATTATCCATTCTATCCTAGCGTCGAGACACGTTAAGTGTGTGACCCTACGGGTTCGAGAATATGCAGACATGATCTTCTATCAATAATCAACAGGGGTCTGGAAATCCATATTCACTCCCACACATTCATCGATGATCATATCAGATGAACCACGATGCCAGGATTCAATTAATCCCATATATATATTCCCTTCGTCACGCGATATTATACTTGCCCGAGACTCGATCATTGGTATCGGCATACCTAGTTCAATCTCGTTCACATCAAGTACTTTACTCGTTCCGTAATCCGATATCACTTTGTGATTAACTCCTTAACCACGTGCTTGCAAGCGGTGTTGATATCGATTACCGAGTGGGCCCTAAGTATATCTCTCCGACTTGGGAGGGACAAATCCCATCTCCATACATACAACCCAACAAGTACTTTCCGATCACCTGAGAGACACCTTTATGATCACCCTTTCATAGGATGACGTTTGATGACCTCAAAGCTTTCTTCCGATACCAGGGAGTTGCATTATCTCATGGTCTAAGGAATACAATATTTGACATAAGAAAAGCTTCCCAAAGATGAACACGATGACACGATCTAATTGCTCTGCTTAAGTTGGGTGTGTCCATCATATCATTCTCCCAATGATATGATCTCATTATTAATCAACAACTCATGCCTATGGTTAGAAAACCTTAACCATCATTAATCAATGAGCTAGTCCATAGAGGCATACTAGGGACACGATGTTATTCATAAACCACACAAGTATCAAAGTTTCCGCTTAATACAATTCTAGCATGGAATATAAACTTTATCATGAACAAGAATTATAATAATAACATCTTTATTATTGCCTCTAGGGCATAATTCCAACACAATAGCCCATGAAAGCAGCCACAAAACAAAAAAACGAAGATTTTTTGGTCATACCACTTAAACATGTAAATCACCCTGGAACCCCAAAACTGTGGGCAATAGCTAGTGAAAATTGCCATAAAACCCCGAAAATGACGAGTTTTTGGTCATGGCCTCAAACATGTAGCAAGTCTTAACGGTCGTTGTAAATCACCCTGAAACCAATAAACTATGGGCAATAACTCAGGAAAACATTCAGGAAACGCAAAAACGACGAGTTTTTGGATATAACTTCCAAACAATGAAATCGCCCTAGGAGCCCAAAACTATGGTAATAGCCCATGAAAATAGCCACAAAACACAAAAACGACGAGTTATTGGTCATACCACTTAAACATGTAAATCACCCTGGAACCCCAAAACTATGGGTAATAGCTAATGAAAATAGCCAAAAACGACGAGTTTTTGGTAATACCACTCAAACATATAAATCACCCCGGAACCCCAAAATTTGGGCAATAGCTCATGAAAATGGCCATAAAACACGAAAACGACGAGTTTTTGGTCATGGCCTCAAACATGTAGCAGGTCCTAACGGTCATTGTAAATCACCCCGGAACCTAAAAACAATGGGCAATAACTCAAGAAAACGTTCAGGAAATGCAAAAACGACAGGTTTTTGGATATGACTACGAAACAATGAAATCGCCCTAGGAGCCCAAAACTATGGGTAATAGCTCATGAACACAGCCAAAAAACGCAAAAACGACGAGATTTTGGTAATACCACTCATACATGTAAATCAGCCTGGAACCCCAAAACTCTAGGCAATAGCTCATGAAATTGGCAATAAAACACGAAAACGATTAGTTTCTGGTCATGGTCTCAAACATGTAGCAGGTCCTAACGGTCGTTGTAAAACACCCCGGAACCCAAAAACTATGGGCAATAACTCATGAAAACGATGAGTTTTTCGTCATAACTCCAAGACAAGGAAATCGCTCTGGAAGCCCAAAACTATGGGTAATAGCTCATGTAAACATTTAAAGCACCGTGGAACCCCAAAACTTTGGGCAATAGCACATGAAATTGGCCATAAATGACAAAAACGACGAGTTTTTGGTCGTAGCCTCAAACATGTAGCAGGTCCTAACTGTCGATGTAAATCACCCTAGAACCCAAAAATTGTGGGTAATTACTCATGAAAATGTCCATATAATGAAAAAATGACGAGTTTTTGGTCATAAATCCCAAACAATGAAATCGCCCTGGAAGCCCAAAACTATGGGTAATAGCTCATGAAAACAGCCAAAAAACGCAAAAACGACGAGTTTTTGGTAATACCACTCAAACATGCAAATCACCCTAGAACCCCAAAACTGGGCAATAGCTTATCAAATTAGCGATGAAACACGAAAACGATGAGTTTCTGGTCATGGCCTCAAACATGTTGTAGGTCCTAAATTTCGTTGTAAAACACCCCGGAACCCAAAAAACTTTGGCAATAACTCATGAAAACATCCATAACACGCAAAAACGATGAGTTTTTGGTCATAACTCCCAAACAATGAAAAGGACGAGTTATTGGTCATACCACTTAAACATGTAAATCAACCTGGAACCCAAAAACTATGGGTAATAGCTAATGAAAACAGCCAAAAATGCAAAAACGACGAGTTTTTAGTAATACCACTCAAACTTGTAAATCACCCTGGAACCCCAAAACTTTGGGCAATAGCTCATGAAAATGGCCATAAAACACGAAAACGACGAGTTTTTGGTCATGGCCTCAAACATGTAGCAGCTCCTAAAGGTCGTTGTAAAACACCCAGGAAACCAAAAACAGTGGGCAATAACTCATGAAAACATCCATAAAATGCAAAAACGATGAGTTTTTGGTCATAACTCGCAACCAATGAAATCGCCTTGGAAGCCCAAAACTATGCTTAATAGCTCATGAAAACAGCCAAAAAACGCAAAAACGACGAGTTTTAGGTAATACCACTCAAACATGCAAATCACCCTAGAACCCCAAAACTGGGCAATAGCTCATCAAATTAGCGATGAAACACGAAAACGATGAGTTTCTGGTCATGGCCTCAAACATGTTGCAGGTCCTAACGGTCGTTGTAAAACACCCCGGAACCCAAAACACTTTGGCAATAACTCATGAAAACAGCTATAAAACGCAAAAACGACGAGTTTTTTGTCATAACTCCCAAACAATGAAATCGCCTTGGAAGCCCAAACCTATGGTTAATAGCTCATGAAAACAGCCAAAAAACGCAAAAACGACGAGTTTTTGGTAATACCACTCAAACATGCAAATCACCCTAGAACCCCAAAACTGGGCAATAGCTCATCAAATTAGCGATGAAACACGAAAACGATGAGTTTCTGGTCATGGCCTCAAACATGTTGCAGGTCCTAACGGTCGTTGTAAAACACCCCGGAACCCAAAAAACTTTGGCAATAACTCATGAAAACATCCATAAAATGCAAAAACGATGAGTTTTTGGTCATAACTCCCAAACAATGATATCACCATGGAAGCCCAAAACTATGGGTAATAGCTCATGAAAACAGCCAAAAAACACAAAAACGACGAGTTTTTGGTCATACCACTCAAACATGTAAATCACCCTGGAACTCCCAAACTTTGGGCAATAGCTCATGAAAATGGCCATAAAACACGAAAACGACGAGTTTTGGGTAATACCACTCAAACTTGTAAATCACCCTGGAACCCCAAAACTTTGGGCAATAGCTCATGAAAATGGCCATAAAACACGAAATCGACGAGTTTTTGGTCATGGCCTCAAACATGTAGCAGCTCCTAAAGGTCGTTGTAAAACAGCCAGGAACCCAAAAACAGTGGGCAATAACTCATGAAAACATCCATAAAACGCAAACACGACGAGTTTTTGGTCATAACTCCCAAACAATGAAATCGCCTTGGAAGCCCAAAACTATGGTTAATAGCTCATGAAAACAGCCAAAAAACGCAAAAACGACGAGTTTTTGGTAATACCACTCAAACATGTAAAGCACCATGGAACCCCAAAACTTTGGGCAATAGCACATGAAATTGGCCATAAATCACAAAAACGACGAGTTTTTGGTCTTGTCCTCAAACATGTAGCAGGTCCTAACGGTCGATGTAAATCACCCTAGAACCCAAAAACTATGGGCAATAACTCATGAAAATGTCCATATAACGCAAAAATGACAAGTTTTTGGTCATAACTCCCAAACAATGAAATCGCCCTGGAAGCCCAAAACTATGGGTAATAGCTCATGAACACAGCCAAAAAACGCAAAACATGCAAATCACCCTAGAACCCCAAAACTTTGGGCAATAGCTCATGAAATTGGCGATAAAACACGAAAACAATGAGTTTCTGGTCATGGCCACAAACATGTTGCAGGTCCTAATAGTCGTTGTAAAACACCCCGAAACCCAAAAAACTATGGGCAACAACTCATGAAAACATCCATAAAACGCAAACACGATGAGTTTTTGGTCATAACTCCCAAACAATTATATCGCCATGGAATCCCAAAACTATGGGTAATAGCTCATGAAAACAGCCAAAAAACACAAAAACAACGACTTTTTGGTAATACCACTCAAACATTTAAACCACCCTGGAACCCCAAAACTTTCGGCAATAGGTCATGAAATTGCCATAAATCACGAAAACGACGAGTTTTTGGTCATGGCCACAAACATGTAGCCGGTCCTAACGGTCGTTGTAAATCACCCCGGAACACAAAAACTATGGGCAATAATTCAGGAAAACATTCAGGAAACGCAAAAACGACGAGTTTTTGGATATAACTTCCAAACAATGAAATCGCCCTTGGAGCCCAAAACTATGGGCAATAGCCCATGAAAACAGCCACAGAACACAAAAACGACGAGTTATTGGTCATACCACTTAAACATGTAAATCAACCCGGAAACCTAAAACTATGGGTAATAGCTAATGAAAACAGCCAAAAACGCAAAAACGACGAGTTTTTGGTAATACCACTCAAACATGTAAATCACCCTGGAACCCCAAAACTTTGGGCAATAGGTCATGAAAATTGCCATAAAACACGAAAATGACGAGTTTTTGGTCATGGCCTCAACCATGTAGGAGGTCCTAACGGTCGTTGCAAAACACCCAGGAACCCAAAAACAGTGGGCAATAACTCATGAAAGCATCCATAAAACGCAAAAACGACGAGTTTTTGGTCATAACTCCCAAACAATGAAATCGCCCTGGAAGCCCAAAACTATGGTTAATAGCTCATGAAAACAGCCAAAAAACGCAAAAACGACGAGTTTTTGGTAATACCACTCAAACATGCAAATCACCCTAGAACCCCAAAACTGGGCAATAGCTCATCAAATTAGCGATGAAACACGAAAACGATGAGTTTCTGGTCATGGCCTCAAACATGTTGCAGGTCCTAACGGTCGTTGTAAAACACCCCAGAACCCAAAAAACTTTGGCAATAACTCATAAAAACATCCTTAAAACGCAAAAACGACGAGTTTTTGGTCATTACTCCCAAACAATGAAATCGCCTTGGAAGCCCAAAACTATGGTTAATAGCTCATGAAAACAGCCAAAAAACGCAAAAACGACGAGTTTTTGGTAATACCACTCAAACATGCAAATCACCCTAGAACCCCAAAACTGGGCAATAGCTCATCTAATTAGCGATGAAACACGAAAACGATGAGTTTCTGGTCATGGCCTCAAACATGTTGCAGGTCCTAACGGTCGTTGTAAAACATCCCGGAACCAAAAAAACTTTGGCAATAACTCATGAAAACATCCATAAAACGCAAAAACGATGAGTTTTTTGTCATAACTCCCAAACAATGATATCACCGTGGAAGCCCAAAACTATGGGTAATAGCTCATGAAAACAGCCAAAAAACGCAAAAAACGACGAGTTTTTTTGGTAATACCACTCAAACATGAAAATCACCCTGGAACATCAAAACTTCCGGCAATAGGTCATGAAATTGGCCATAAATCACGAAAACGACGAGTTTTTGGTCATGGCCTCAAACATATAGCATGTCCTAATAGTCGTTGTAAATCACCCCGGAACCCAAAAACTATGGGCAATAACTCACGAAAACGTTTAGGAATCGCAAAAACGACGAGTTTTTGGTGATAACTCCCAAACAATGAAATCGCCCTAGGAGCCCAAAACTATGGGCAATAGCCCAAGAAAACAGCCACAAATCACAAAAAGGACGAGTTATTGGTCATACCACTTAAACATGTAAATCACCCTGGAACCCCAAAACTATGGGTAATAGCTAATGAAAACAGCCAAAAATGCAAAAACGACGAGTTTTTTGTAATACCACTCAAACTTGTAAATCACCCTGGAACCCCAAAACTTTGGGCAATAGCTCATGAAAATGGCTATAAAACATGAAAACAACGAGTTTTTGGTCATGGCCTCAAACATGTAGAAGCTCCTAACGGTTGTTGTAAAACACCCAGGAACCCAAAATAGTGGGCAATAACTCATGAAAACATCCATAAAACGCAAAAACGACGAGTTTTTGGTCATAACTCCCAAACAATGAAATCGCCTTGGAATCCCAAAACTATGGTTAATAGCTCATGAAAACAGGCAAAAATGCAAAAAACGACGAGTTTTTGGTAATACCACTCAAACATTTAAAGCACCATGGAACCCCAAAACTTTGGGCAATAACACATGAAATTGCCATAAATCACAAAAACGAAGAGTTTTTGGTCATGGCCTCAAACATGTAGCAGGTCCTAACGGTCGATGTAAATCACCCTAGAACAAAAAAACTATGGGCAATAACTCATGAAAATGTCCATCTAACGCAAAAATGACGAGTTTTTGGTCATAACTCCCAAACAATGAAATCGCCCTCGAAGCCCAAAATTATGGGTAATAGCTCATGAACACAGCCAAAAAACGCAAAATCGACGAGTTTTTGGTAATACCACTCAAACATGCAAATCACCCTAGAACCCCAAAACTTTGGGCAGTAGCTCATGAAATTGGCGATAAAACACGAAAACGATGAGCTTCTGGTCATGGCCACAAACATGTTTCAGGTCCTAACAGTCGTTGTAAAACACCCCGGAACCCAAAAAACTGTGGGCAACAACTCATGAAAACATCCATAAAACGCAAACACGATGAGTTTGTGGTCATAACTCCCAAACAATGATATCGCCATGGAAACCCAAAACTATGGGTAATAGCTCATGAAAACAGCCAAAAAACACAAAAACGACAACTTTTTGGTAATACCACTCAAACATTTAAACCACCCTGGAATCCCAAAACTTTCGGCAATAGGTCATGAAATTGCCATAAATCACGAAAACGACGAGTTTTTGGTCATGGCCACAAACATGTAGCAGGTCCTAACGGTCGTTGTAAATCACCCCGGAACACAAAAACTATGGGCAATAATTCAGGAAAACGTTCAGGAAACGCAAAAACGACGAGTTTTTTGGATATAACTTCCAAACAATGAATTTTCCCTAGGAGCCCAAAACTATGGGCAATAGCCCATGAAAACAGCCACAAAACACAAAAACGACGAGTTATTGGTCATACCACTTAAACATGTAAATCAACCCGGAACCCCAAAACTATGGGTAATAGCTAATGAAAACAGCCAAAAACGACGAGTTTTTGGTAATACCACTCAAACATGTAAATCACCCTCGAACCCCAAAACTGGGCAATAGCTCATCAAATTAGCGATGAAACACGAAAACGATGAGTTTCTGGTCATGGCCTCAAACATGTTGCAGGTCCTAACGGTCGTTGTAAAACACCCCGGAACCCAAAAAACTTTGGCAATAACTCATGAAAACATCCATAAAATGCAAAAACGATGAGTTTTTGGTCATAACTCCCAAACAATGATATCACCATGGAAGCCCAAAACTATGGGTAATAGCTCATGAAAACAGCCAAAAAACACAAAAACGACGAGTTTTTGGTCATACCACTCAAACATGTAAATCACCCTGGAACTCCCAAACTTTGGGCAATAGCTCATGAAAATGGCCATAAAACACGAAAACGACGAGTTTTGGGTAATACCACTCAAACTTGTAAATCACCCTGGAACCCCAAAACTTTGGGCAATAGCTCATGAAAATGGCCATAAAACACGAAATCGACGAGTTTTTGGTCATGGCCTCAAACATGTAGCAGCTCCTAAAGGTCGTTGTAAAACAGCCAGGAACCCAAAAACAGTGGGCAATAACTCATGAAAACATCCATAAAACGCAAACACGACGAGTTTTTGGTCATAACTCCCAAACAATGAAATCGCCTTGGAAGCCCAAAACTATGGTTAATAGCTCATGAAAACAGCCAAAAAACGCAAAAACGACGAGTTTTTGGTAATACCACTCAAACATGTAAAGCACCATGGAACCCCAAAACTTTGGGCAATAGCACATGAAATTGGCCATAAATCACAAAAACGACGAGTTTTTGGTCATGTCCTCAAACATGTAGCAGGTCCTAACGGTCGATGTAAATCACCCTAGAACCCAAAAACTATGGGCAATAACTCATGAAAATGTCCATATAACGCAAAAATGACAAGTTTTTGGTCATAACTCCCAAACAATGAAATCGCCCTGGAAGCCCAAAACTATGGGTAATAGCTCATGAACACAGCCAAAAAACGCAAAACATGCAAATCACCCTAGAACCCCAAAACTTTGGGCAATAGCTCATGAAATTGGCGATAAAACACGAAAACAATGAGTTTCTGGTCATGGCCACAAACATGTTGCAGGTCCTAATAGTCGTTGTAAAACACCCCGAAACCCAAAAAACTATGGGCAACAACTCATGAAAACATCCATAAAACGCAAACACGATGAGTTTTTGGTCATAACTCCCAAACAATTATATCGCCATGGAATCCCAAAACTATGGGTAATAGCTCATGAAAACAGCCAAAAAACACAAAAACAACGACTTTTTGGTAATACCACTCAAACATTTAAACCACCCTGGAACCCCAAAACTTTCGCAATAGGTCATGAAATTGCCATAAATCACGAAAACGACGAGTTTTTGGTCATGGCCACAAACATGTAGCCGGTCCTAACGGTCGTTGTAAATCACCCCGGAACACAAAAACTATGGGCAATAATTCAGGAAAACATTCAGGAAACGCAAAAACGACGAGTTTTTGGATATAACTTCCAAACAATGAAATCGCCCTTGGAGCCCAAAACTATGGGCAATAGCCCATGAAAACAGCCACAGAACACAAAAACGACGAGTTATTGGTCATACCACTTAAACATGTAAATCAACCCGGAAACCTAAAACTATGGGTAATAGCTAATGAAAACAGCCAAAAACGCAAAAACGACGAGTTTTTGGTAATACCACTCAAACATGTAAATCACCCTGGAACCCCAAAACTTTGGGCAATAGGTCATGAAAATTGCCATAAAACACGAAAATGACGAGTTTTTGGTCATGGCCTCAACCATGTAGGAGGTCCTAACGGTCGTTGCAAAACACCCAGGAACCCAAAAACAGTGGGCAATAACTCATGAAAGCATCCATAAAACGCAAAAACGACGAGTTTTTGGTCATAACTCCCAAACAATGAAATCGCCCTGGAAGCCCAAAACTATGGTTAATAGCTCATGAAAACAGCCAAAAAACGCAAAAACGACGAGTTTTTGGTAATACCACTCAAACATGCAAATCACCCTAGAACCCCAAAACTGGGCAATAGCTCATCAAATTAGCGATGAAACACGAAAACGATGAGTTTCTGGTCATGGCCTCAAACATGTTGCAGGTCCTAACGGTCGTTGTAAAACACCCCAGAACCCAAAAAAACTTTGGCAATAACTCATAAAAACATCCTTAAAACGCAAAAACGACGAGTTTTTGGTCATTACTCCCAAACAATGAAATCGCCTTGGAAGCCCAAAACTATGGTTAATAGCTCATGAAAACAGCCAAAAAAACGCAAAAACGACGAGTTTTTGGTAATACCACTCAAACATGCAAATCACCCTAGAACCCCAAAACTGGGCAATAGCTCATCTAATTAGCGATGAAACACGAAAACGATGAGTTTCTGGTCATGGCCTCAAACATGTTGCAGGTCCTAACGGTCGTTGTAAAACATCCCGGAACCAAAAAAACTTTGGCAATAACTCATGAAAACATCCATAAAACGCAAAAACGATGAGTTTTTTGTCATAACTCCCAAACAATGATATCACCGTGGAAGCCCAAAACTATGGGTAATAGCTCATGAAAACAGCCAAAAAACGCAAAAAACGACGAGTTTTTTTGGTAATACCACTCAAACATGAAAATCACCCTGGAACATCAAACTTCCGGCAATAGGTCATGAAATTGGCCATAAATCACGAAAACGACGAGTTTTTGGTCATGGCCTCAAACATGTAGCATGTCCTAATAGTCGTTGTAAATCACCCCGGAACCCAAAAACTATGGGCAATAACTCACGAAAACGTTTAGGAATCGCAAAAACGACGAGTTTTTGGTGATAACTCCCAAACAATGAAATCGCCCTAGGAGCCCAAAACTATGGGCAATAGCCCAAGAAAACAGCCACAAATCACAAAAAGGACGAGTTATTGGTCATACCACTTAAACATGTAAATCACCCTGGAACCCCAAAACTATGGGTAATAGCTAATGAAAACAGCCAAAAATGCAAAAACGACGAGTTTTTTGTAATACCACTCAAACTTGTAAATCACCCTGGAACCCCAAAACTTTGGGCAATAGCTCATGAAAATGGCTATAAAACATGAAAACAACGAGTTTTTGGTCATGGCCTCAAACATGTAGAAGCTCCTAACGGTTGTTGTAAAACACCCAGGAACCCAAAATAGTGGGCAATAACTCATGAAAACATCCATAAAACGCAAAAACGACGAGTTTTTGGTCATAACTCCCAAACAATGAAATCGCCTTGGAATCCCAAAACTATGGTTACTAGCTCATGAAAACAGGCAAAAATGCAAAAAACGACGAGTTTTTGGTAATACCACTCAAACATTTAAAGCACCATGGAACCCCAAAACTTTGGGCAATAACACATGAAATTGCCATAAATCACAAAAACGAAGAGTTTTTGGTCATGGCCTCAAACATGTAGCAGGTCCTAACGGTCGATGTAAATCACCCTAGAACAAAAAAACTATGGGCAATAACTCATGAAAATGTCCATCTAACGCAAAAATGACGAGTTTTTGGTCATAACTCCCAAACAATGAAATCGCCCTCGAAGCCCAAAATTATGGGTAATAGCTCATGAACACAGCCAAAAAACGCAAAATCGACGAGTTTTTGGTAATACCACTCAAACATGCAAATCACCCTAGAACCCCAAAACTTTGGGCAGTAGCTCATGAAATTGGCGATAAAACACGAAAACGATGAGCTTCTGGTCATGGCCACAAACATGTTTCAGGTCCTAACAGTCGTTGTAAAACACCCCGGAACCCAAAAAACTGTGGGCAACAACTCATGAAAACATCCATAAAACGCAAACACGATGAGTTTGTGGTCATAACTCCCAAACAATGATATCGCCATGGAAACCCAAAACTATGGGTAATAGCTCATGAAAACAGCCAAAAAACACAAAAACGACAACTTTTTGGTAATACCACTCAAACATTTAAACCACCCTGGAATCCCAAAACTTTCGGCAATAGGTCATGAAATTGCCATAAATCACGAAAACGACGAGTTTTTGGTCATGGCCACAAACATGTAGCAGGTCCTAACGGTCGTTGTAAATCACCCCGGAACACAAAAACTATGGGCAATAATTCAGGAAAACGTTCAGGAAACGCAAAAACGACGAGTTTTTTGGATATAACTTCCAAACAATGAATTTTCCCTAGGAGCCCAAAACTATGGGCAATAGCCCATGAAAACAGCCACAAAACACAAAAACGACGAGTTATTGGTCATACCACTTAAACATGTAAATCAACCCGGAACCCCAAAACTATGGGTAATAGCTAATGAAAACAGCCAAAAACGACGAGTTTTTGGTAATACCACTCAAACATGTAAATCACCCTCGAACCCCAAAACTTTGGGCAATAGCTCATGAAAATTGCCATAAAACACGAAAATGACGAGTTTTTGGTCATGGCCTCAAACATGTAGCAGGTCTTGACGGTCGTTGTAAATGACCCCGGAACCTAAAAATAATGGGCAATAATTCAGGAAAACGTTCAGGAAACGCAAAACGACTAGTTTTTGGATATAACTCCCAAACAATGAAATCGCCCTAGGAGCCCAAAACTATGGGTAATAGCTCATGAACAAAGCCAGAAAACGCAGAAACGACGAGTTTTTGGTAATACCACTCATACATGTAAATCACCATGGAACCCCAAAAATTTGGGCAACAGCTTCTGAAATTGGCGATAAAACACGAAAACGATGAGTGTCTGCTCATGGCCTCAAACATGTATCAGGTCCTAACGGTCATTGTAAAACACCCCGGAACCTAATAACTGTGGGCAATAACTCATGAAAATGTCCATATAACGCAAAAATTATGAGTTTTTGGTCATAACTCCCAATCAATGTAATCGCCCTGGAAGCCCAAAACTATGTGTAATAGATCATGAACACAGCCAAAAATGCAAAAACGATGAGTTTTTGGTAATACCACTCAAACATGTAAATCACCCTGTAACCCCAAAACTTTGGGCAATAGCTCATGAAATTGGCA